>CM060906.1:1134074198-1144074198 GCA_030737815.1 Allium fistulosum
TTCTTCTTGAGCCTTAGAATTCAGTTAGAAGTGGGTACACTTAATTGGTTTGCTAATTATTTTGTTGATATAATGATTTGATGACTTGCTTCCATTTGCGACGTTGGTTACAAGAAGTTCAAGCTGATTTGGGTTTAATGGATTAGATAGCCAATCGAGTCTTGAGTTTTCCCCCTAAACGGCGTTCGGACCTTGGTCCAATACTTGACACGTTTTGCTATCTTCGCCTGTTAGACCAGAATTGACTTGTGTCTAGTTTCATAGACATTGCCGCATGACATATCACCAGCCGATCCCGATTCTTCCAAAGAATTTGGGCTTATCCTTCTTTCTTATTCCTCACTCGGTGTCCTTATAGTGAGAAGAGTTTTTCGTTTCGCTTCAAACAACGGATCCGTTATCGATTATTGATCAGTAACGAGTAAGTGTACAAGGAATAGAATAAAAGCAAAAAACGAAGTAACACGGGAAGTCCTTTTCTTCTTCCACTGCAAGCGAACTATCTACACGGGATAGGGCATTTGCAGTGTTCGAGCACCGAGTTTTGTTCCATATAGATAGCACATTGCACTTGCTCCAGTTGGCACTTGAAATCCGACGTGCCGATTACAAGTTATTGTTTCTTTGGAATTCAAGTGTGATAGGGGAAACTATTAACTTAGGATAGATTTACCTGACTGTTTTCGGACGCGAGTTCTGTTATGTAGAATGAAGCAGCCATCCATGCATCGTAAGTCAAGCGGGTGAAGCCCAGTACTTTCAAAAGCTGAGTCATCGTCCACTTCGCAAGCTCAGTATGGTCAGTTAGTTCCGGTTGGGCCAATCGTGGATCGTAATATATGTATGCATCATGGAATTCCCGAAGAGGATGCGCGTCTGCCAGGGAAGGACGAATTCGCTCATATGCCTCCCCCGGGGTACACCGCTTGCCACCGATACATGTGTCTGAACGGGGCCATGCCTCCCTTCAATGAATTTTTGCATGAGACTCTCTCGAACTTGGATATTGCCCCAGTTCAACTTCATCCTAATGGCTACGCCACTTGACTTGCCTACATGTTCTTTTTATGCAGGTGTTCAACCGCGCTCCAAGTTGTGATGAGTTGCGGTACATTCTAGCGTGCAAGAGAAGAGATAATTGTTCTTCTTGATCATAATCGAAGCCCAAAGAAATCAAAAGATTGTCCTATGCTTGCAAAGCAACTTATCACAGTATTTCTTTGTTGGATGTCTCGAGAGGTTCAACCATTGGTGGACGACAAGGGGTAAGCTTCTCTTTTCCATTTATCGAGCTCCGATGCATTGTAATAGAGTTTCTAACTAGTCATATGTCTCTTGTAGTTATCCCAAGGTCGAATAAAGACATGGCTCTTGATGAAGTTTGTCAAACTTTAAAGGCTATAGACACTGAGGAGAGATGCGTTAAAGTACTATTGACCAATGAGAACTTGCGTCGATATGGATTATTGGCTCCGGGTAGATCCGCCATTCATATTGAAACTCCCTCTCCTCACCGATCCAGGGTTCACATAAGTTCTACTTCTTTATCCCACGGTTCTGAGGAAGGTCAAGAGAGAGATAGCCCGCATAGAGGATCAACCGATAAGCCCCGTGAGGGGGATGATGCTGTTGTGACTGGATTGAGTGGTTTAGTTAGAATGCCTCCAAATCTAGAGGAAGCAAAAGATGAGTTCATGCACAGAGAAGGCAAAGCCATGCTGGACTCAGAAAAAGAAGAAGGAGAGTTTGAGAGTAGTAGCGACAAGTCTACTGCTAGTGATTACTTCTTATCAGAATTTGATGGTGGAGACTCGGAGTCTTGCGATGTGACTCCGAGAATGAGTCCCGTTCTCTTGAGTCCACCTTTTCCCAATGCAAGTAGCAAAGGAAAACACCCTGATACGGAAGACATCAAGATTCTTTGATTAAGGATGTCAAAGCGGAGTTCGGAGATTTTAGCGATGTTTGTATCGACTTTGATGCGCTCATGAAGGGAGACTTTAAATTTGACACGATGCCTTCCTGTTCGGGCGATATCGCGCCAGCAATTAGCCCAAGTCCGCCTACAATAACCAAAGTCAGTCCGATACCACCTACAGCGGCCGTTCGTTACAGTTCATGACGGCGTCTTAGGCCCATATTAGAAACACACTACACGTTGCACTAGGATTACACTTATTTCCATCCTTTCATACATTTGCTTATTTTATGTTACGCTTCCGAAACCTTTTTATGTATGTCTCATGCCAGGTAAACTTCGAAGACTTCACTGATTCACAGCGTTATCCCAAGCGCTCTTCCAACCGCCATCAAGTATGAGAGACGGAGGAGGAATACAGGCGGAAGAAAGAATACAAAGCTGAAACCCATCGCCAAGGAGAAAAAATCGAGCTAGATCATATAAAGGCGGGTATGAGAAAAGAAGATCTCTTAAGAAAACAGATGAATCGTAGAAAAATTCAAAGTTTGATCATTACCCCCATCCATTAGAGCTTGCTTCAAAAAACTCTTCCGTCGGCCAAGAAATTCCCATCACTTCTGCCTCAATTTTGCCTCCAACTCCATTCCAAATCCATGAACTTATTTCTAGAAGTCATACGGCAATGCTTCGGCATTTTGAACAAATGTTGCACCTTGCACCATCGATGTAGCACCATGAGGATATCGATTCTTCAAACAACCATAAATGTTGATCGTTTAGAGTTACGGGAGCTATAGCCTGTCAAAACGAAGCTCTCTGCGAGTTCTATGGCTTTGATGGCTTTATGTCGTCAGTACAAAAGCTCACACCTAAAAAAGACTATCCGAATCACTTATAGGTCTCAGAAATTTTTTACTCTTCGTTTTCTTCATGTGAATTTTATGGGAATATGGGATGACCATGGTTGGCCTCCAATTTACCATCACTAGAGAGTGGTGCACCATGGTACAACTCCGTTCCAAATCCATGAACTTATTTATAAAGGTCGTGCGGCACTTTTTCGGCATTTGAACGGATGTTGCAACTTGCACCATCGATGTTGCACCGTAAGGGGATCGATTCTTCAGACATCCATAACTGTTGACTCGTTTAGAGTTACGGGAGCAATACCCAGTCAAAACGATGCTCTCCGCGAGTTCTACGTCTCCGAAAACGAAGAGTAAAAAACTTCCGAGACACGAAGTGATTGGGATAGTCTTTTTTGGGTATGAACTAGGTACTGACAACTGAAAGTTGTCAAAGAAGTAGGACTCGCATAGAGCTTCGTTTTGATAGGTTATGACTCCCGTAACTCTAAACGAGTCAGGAGTTATGGCTTTCCGAAGAATCTATACCCTCAGGGTGCAACATCGACGGTGCAAGGTGCAACATCCGTCCAAAATGTCAAAATATTCACATACGACATTTAGAAATAAGTTTATGGATTTGGAACGGAATAGTACCATAGTGCACCACTCTCCAGCGATGACAAATCGAAGGCCAACTACGGTGATCCCGTTTTCCTATAAAATTCACGAGAAGAAAACGAAGAGTAAAAACTTCCAAGACCCGAAAGAGATTCGGATAGTCTTTTTTGGGTATGAAACAATGTACTGATGGAACAAGCCATCAAAGCCGTAGAACTCGCAGAGAGCTTCGTTTTCACAGATTATGTCTCCCGTAACTCTAAACGAGTCAACATTAACGGCTGCATGAAGAATCGATATCCTCAGGGGGCAACATCGACGGTGCTAGGTGCAACATCCATTCAAAATGCCGAAACAGTGACGTACGACTTTTAGAATTAACTTCATGGATTTGGAATGGAGAAGTACCATGGTGCACCACTCTCCAGCTTTGGTTAATCGAAGGCTAACCACGGTGATCCCGTTTTCCCATAAAATTCACATGAAGAAAACAAAGAGTAGAAAACTTTCGAGACCCAAAAGTGATTCAGATAGTCTTTTTTGGGTATGAAGCTATGTACTGGAGGCTTAAAGCAGTCAAAGCTGTAGAACTCACTCAGAGCTTCATTTTGATATAATATGGGTCCCATAACTCTAAACGAGTCCACAGTTATGGCTGTCCGAAGAATCATACCCTCAGGGTGCAACATCGATGGTGCAAGTAGCTACATCCGTTCAAAATGCCGAAACTGTGTCGTACAACTTTTAAAAATAAGTTCATGAATTTGGAACAGAGCAGTACCATGGTGCACCACTCTCTAGTGACGGTAAATCGGAGGCCAACCACAGTGGTCCCATTTTCCCATAAAATTCATGTGAAGAAAACGAAGAGTAAAAAACTTCCGAGACCTAAAATTAATTCAGATAGTCTTTTTTGGGTATGAAACTATGTACTGACAGCTTAAAGCAGTCAAAGCCATAGAACTCTGACAGGTTATGGCTTCCGTAACTCTAAACAAGTCAACAGTTATGGCAATCCAAAGAAACGATACCCTCAGGGTGCAACATCGATGGTGCAAGGTACACCATCCGTTTAAAATGTCGAAACAGTGTCGTGCAACTTTTAGAATTAAGTTCATGGATTTGAAACGGAACAGTACCATGGTCCACCACTCTCTAGCGACGGTAAATCCGTGGCCAACCACGGTGATCCCGTTTTCCCATAAAATTCACGTGTAGAAAACGAAGAGTTAAAAACTTTGGAGACCCGAAAGTGATTCCGATAGTCTTTTTTGGGTATAAAGCTATGTACTGACGTAGAACTTGCAAAGAGCTTCATTTTTACAGGTATGGTTCCCGTAACTGTAAACGAGTCAATAGTTATGGCTGTCCAAAGAATCGATGCCCTCAGGGTGCAACATCGACGGTACAAGGTGCAAAATCCGTTCAAAATGCCGAAACAGTGCCGTATGACTTTTAAAAATAAGTTTATGGATTTGGAATAACAATACCATGGTGCACCACTCTCCAACGACAGCAAATTGGAGGCCAACCACGGTGATCTCGTTTTCCCATAAAATTTACTTGAAGAAAACGAAGTGTAAAAAACTTTCGAGCCCAAAAGTGATTCGGATAGTCTTTTTTGGGTATGAAACTATGTACAAATGACTAAAAGCCGTCACCATGGTAGAACTTGCAGAGAGCTTCGTTTTGTCAGGCTACGGCTCCCGTAACTCTAAAAGAGTCAATAGTTATGGATGTCTGAAGAATCGAAATCCTTAGGGTTTCACATCGATGGTGCAAGATGCAACATCCGTTCAAAATGCCAAAACAGTGCCGTACGACTTTTAGAAATAAGCTCATGGATTTAGAACGGAATAGTATAATAGTGCACCACTCTCCAGCGACGGTAAATCGGAGACCAAACACGGCGATCCCGTTTTCCCTTAAAATTCACATGATGAAAATGAAGAGTAAAAAACTTCCAAGACCTGAAAGTGATTCGGATAGTCTTTTTTGGGTCTGAAATTATGTACTGACGGCATAAAGCCAACAAAGCTGTAGAACTCGTAGAGAAATTCGTTTTGATAGGATATGGCTTCAATAACTCTAAACGAGTCAACATTTATGGATGTCTGAAAAATTGATATCCACAGGGTGCAACATCAATGGTGAAAGGTGTAACATCCCGCTTCCATAGGCTCAATACAAACTGCTACAGATGCTGCAGTCTTCCATAGATATTATTTCTAAGTGGCCGAAATCGGAATCTTGAAACTATTGGCAACACAGAAACACAAGAATATGAAAAAATTTAAACTTCAACAAAACAAAATCTCATTTCCTATGAATTTCAATTTAAGATTTAATTACATAACCCCATATGTTAACCACGCTCAGATCACATATACATGTACAAAATACCATAAGAGCGACATATGAAGATGTCCCCTTATGATGATCAGAGAACTAATAAATATGAACTTTACAGTTCTTAGTACATCACAACAGAATACATAAAATAGCTCCTATATAGCTAATACTGCCTCCTGCACATCTCGAGAAGCTTATTCGTCCAAAACCTGAAAGACTCCCACTCTCAAACTACTCAAATTAATTTTGAGTACCCGAGAGTTTATGGAGAAACATAAACTTCGAGTCAGAAAATATGTCTGGTATGAATAATCCCTTATCATCTCTTATCATAATTAGACATCTAGCAAGACCACGCCGCTTAGCGGAACGGGTCTTCCCCTCTCTAGTATCCAAAATAAAACATGCAAATCATTTACTATGCCCATGCACCCAAATGATTAGTCTTAACATAATATGAAATAAAGCCATAAATCATATGTATTGGATATCCCATCCACCCATTTATTAGATATCCCATCTAAAAGCAATTTATTAGATTTCCCATCTAAAAATCAATTTATTAGAGTTACTCTCTAAAATCTTTAAAATGACTATCCGTCATAGTTTAATAGGACTATCCATCACAAATCCATTCAAAATAAACGCAGATTATCCATCGTGCATTGTTTTATAAAGGATTGTGTGTGCTATCCACCGCACACTCCATGGTTTTCCTAGGATGATTATGAACCCTTGGATGCCAAATCCTAAGGCTAACCACCTCTGGAAAAACATTCTTTACTTTAGAAATTAGATGTGGGCTATCCACCGTGCCTTCCTTGGTTTTCCTAGGTTAACCAAGAACCTATCACTTGGCCAAAAATATCATGATCTCCATGATTATTTATAAAACTTCATGATCCACATGATTAATTATTTTCCCTATGTATACCACCTGTTTAACCTATTCCTATAGGTAGCCCCAATTAGGTTAAATTAAATAAAAACACATTGATAGCCCATAACCGATCCAAACACAAAAAAACGAGATGAAAAACAAGATTATTCACGTTGATTAGTTGATTGGAGAATGAGATAATTTCCTAACTTTAATCCCTTAGCTTATCATCAATTTAAACTCTTCTTGGAGCTTTTTTAATGGCTGACCGAAGTGATGAGGAGTTAAGAATGAGAAAGTGTAAATTTATTCAAGTGGAGGAAGAGATATATACATAGAAATGTAACTCGATTTCCAAGTTTAACCCTTAGGAAAATTCCTCCTAAATTTAGTTAAGTCTTATTTTAGTTCATTTATTAAGACACGGCCATTGGATTTATTAATCTCATCTCCCTAATATTCATATTATTCTATTTTATTTATCCAATAAAATATCCCGAATAATGTTAATTAAAATTCGGGGTCATTACAGACTCCCCCCTTAAAGAATTTCATCCCCGAAATATAGTAAGGACAAAACAACAAGCATATAGCCCATGCAAGCAAAGTAAGTATAATCTACCAGCCAAGTTCTATATAAACCCTATATAGAACATACCTTCTAAAACAGCCTAGGAACTTCACTTCCAATCTCACTTACCGTCTCTGGTCTTTTCCAATTGTTAACAGCTTTGATCTTTTTCGGATCAACTGCTAAACCTTCCTCGGAAACTACATGACCAAGGAACTTCACTTCCTTCTTCCAGAAATGACACTTTGAGAACTTCGCTTTCAGCTGATGTTGGCTTAGCGTCTCTAACACTATTTTAAGATGATCTGCATGATTATTCTCATTCCTAGAATATACCAAAATGTCATCAATAAAAACCAACACTAACCTATACAAGTGCTCTCGAAAAACCTGATTCATCAAATCCAAAAAGAAAGCTGGCGCATTAGTAAGCCTGAATGGCATAACCAACCACTCGTAAGACCCATATCTGGTCTTGAACGTTGTCAAAGGAATACTATCCTTTGCCACTATTAGTTGATGGAAACCTGTCACCAAATCCAGCTGGGAAAACAATCTGGCTCCACTCAACTGATCGAATAAGTCATCGATCCTCGCCAAAGGATACCTATTCTTGATCGTCCTCTCGTTCAACTTATGATAGTCGATACACATCCTTAATGACCCATCTGGCTTCTTCACGAATATCGCAGTCGTTCCCCAAGAAAAACTGCTTTGTCGGATGAGATTCTTTCCTTCCAATTACACTTGCTGCACCTTCAATTCCTTCATTTCGGTTGGTGACATCCTGCTAGGTGGTCTACTTACAGGTTCAGCTCCCAGTATGAGATCTATTCGAAATTTGATTGCTCTTTTCAGCGACAAGCCCGAAACTAGTCCAAACACATCCGCAAACTCTCTTGCTACATAAACCTGCTTCAACTCTACTTCTGTTCCCATAGCACCCAATAACGCATAAGCATTTCCATTCGAACTCCTTACTGAGTAAATAACTCGGCTATGGCTATTAGGGTGTTTCAATGATATTTCCCCCTCCTGGCAAAATATCCTTGCATCATATCTATCTAATCAATCCATACCCAATATGATCCCGAAACCCATGAAATCAAAAACATATAAATTGCATGCAAACATGTGACCTAACAAATCAAGTTCTAACTGGTCATATCTCATTCCCAGAGTTGCATACCTTCCTGTAGGATTCGCAACCCTTAAAGGAGTAATAAGGTATAAAGGTTCCAGATATAAGCAATCTACCAAATACTGAGATATAAATGAGTGCGATGCACCAGTATTAAATAGTATCCTAACCCGAGTACTACGAATCATAAGCATACCTTCCATCACATCTTTTCCTTTCTCAGCAGCCGTTGGTCTAGAGGATGATGGTTCCAAGTCAAAGACCTTTCCCTTTTTAGCCTTAGCAGCCTCGGGACACTTGTCCTTGTAATGCACCATCTGGCCATAGTTGTAGCACTTCACATTCAGCCTCACTGCAACTGCTCTTCCATCACCCGAGCGACACTCATTAGTATAGCGCCCCTTCTTATCACACTTATAACAAACAATATCAGCCTTGCTCTTTTTAGCTGCTACCCCCGGTTGGGCACCTTTCTTCTTGAAGAACTTCCACTTCTTACCTTGAAAATTTTGAACCTTAACTGGTTTACCTTTCCTAAAAGTAGAAAGCATCATTTCATTCCAAATAGCCATCTTAACAACACTATGACATGGATCTCGAAGGTTTGGCATGGTTGCTCTGGCGATCTCAGGATTCAACCCCTTGTTAAACTTATCATTCCTCTGAATGATAGTATCCACGGTAGCATATCTGTAACGGGACAGCTCATCAAACTCTGTAGCATACTCAATCACCGATCTATCCCTTTGGACTATATCTGCAAATTTCCTTAGCAATGCTGACTTGGCAACCTCAGATAGAAATCTTTCTTCGAACCTCCTTCGAAATTTCGACCAAGTCAGGTCTTCCTCTAGCTCTCCCACAATAACTCCGTTCTACCAAAATAATGTCACTCCCTGCAATTGCCTTGAAGCAAGTCTCCTCTTCTGCATATCCATCAATTCGAGATCTGCAAATATCCTCTCACAATGCAATAGCCAGTTCTCCACTCTTACTGCATCCTCGATTCCCAGAAAAGGCTTCCCTCCAAGACTAGTGTAATCCTTGCTCAGCTTGGCATAATTATTGCCAACTGGGGCCACCGGATTAGCTCCTCCATCATTCCCTACAGCCACTCCCACGGCTGCTCCAGCTTGCATCATATTCACGAAGAACTGATACATCATCCCCATATCAACCGGCAGAATCTCAGCACCAACATTGGCATTTGCATCTGGGTTTGCATTTTCCTGTCGAACCTGGTTGCTCCTAGTATGTCGAACATTTCCACGTGTTGCGGTGCGTCTTCCACCTTGATTCACTCTTCCGTTTCCTGCCTCCATATCTTACTTCCCTACTACCTGAAATCCAATCTTGGTAAGATACAGAAGAACGGTCTAAGAGAGGTATTTATAGCAAAGTACACATACATTACTATAACGCTTACCCAAGCCCAGCCATATTTTAGATTCATTATTATGCTTTTAAATCCTTTAAGGTATAAATTCTTTTTAAGTACATAAACCATGCTCTGATACCAACTTGTAACATCCCGCTTCCGGAGGCTCAAAACTAACTGCTACGGATGCTGCAGTCATCCATAGGTGTTATTTCTAAGTGACCAAAATTGGAATCTTGAAACTATTTGCAACACAGAAACACAAGAATATGGAAAAATTTAAACTTCAACAAAACAGAATTTCTCATTTCCTATGAATTTCAATTTAAGATTTTATTACATAACCCCAGACGTTAACCACACTCAGATCACATATACATGTACAAAATATGATAAGAGCGACATATGAAGATGTCCCCTTATAATGATCATAGAACTAATAAATATGAACTTTACAGTTCTTAGTACATCACAACGGAATACACAAAATAGCTCCTATATAGCTAATACTGCCTCATGCATGTCTCCATAAGCTTATTTGTCCAAAACCTGAAAGTCTCCCACTCTCAGAATACTCAAATTAATTTTGAGTACCCAAGAGTTTGTGGAGAAACACAAATTTCGAGTCAGACAATAAGTCTGGTATAAATAATCCCCTATCATCTCTTATCATAAATAAATATCTAGTGAGACCACGCCGCTTAGCGGAACGGGTTTTCCCCTCTCTAGTAACCGAAATAAAACATGCAAATCATTTACTATGCCCATGCACCCAAAATGATTAGTCTTAACATAATATGAAATAAAGCCATAAATCATATGTATTGGATATCCCATTCACCAATTTATTAGATATCCCATCTAAAAGCAATTTATTAGATTTCTCATCTAAAAATCAATTTATTAGAGTTCCCCTCTAAATTGACTATATGTCATAGTTTAGTAGGACTATCCATTCCTAATTCATTCAAAATAAATGCAGATTATCCATCGTACATTGTTTTATAAAGGATGGTGTGGGCTATCCACCACACACTCCATAGTTTTCATAGGATGACTATGAACCCTTGGGTGCCAAATCCCAAGGCTAACCACCTCTGACAAAATATTCTTTACTTTAGAAATTTGATGTGGGCTATCCACTGCACATTCCAAGGTTTTACTAGGTTAACCAAGAACCCATCACTTGGCCAAAAATGTCATGATCCCCATGATTATTTATAAAACTTCATGATCCCCATGATTAATTATTTTCCCCAGGTATACCACCGGTTTAACCTATTCTCATTGGTATCCCCAATTAGGTTAAATTAATAAAACACATTGATAGCCCCAATGTATATTTTCGAAAGCATATTTCTGTTTGTAACCCCAAACTATGTAACGAAAACATTAAACCCACCTCGATGTCCCCAAAGTTTTATAACATTCATTTTATATAAGGATCCCCCTTACATATTCAAAAAAAGATAAGTATTTTATGCTATAACCCTTAGAAGTAACCCCTTCGTCTTAGCAAAGTTTTACTTATGAAAATCGGCTAAAAACAGCCCTTTAAAACCCTTCGAATGAAGTCCCATTCGAAAGCAAATAAACATTCAAAGTTAGCCTCTTCGGAAACCTTTCGAAATCAAACCTTTCAAAATCAAAACCTTTCGAAATCAAACCTTTCGAACTCAAAACCTTTCAAAATATAAACCTTTCGAAATCAATAACTTTTGGAATCAAAACCTTTCGAAATTAAAACCTTTCGAAATTATTGAAGATAGCCCCTTCAAAACCCTTCGAAATAAACCTTTCGAAGTCTAACCTTTCGAAACCAAACCTTTCAAAATCAAAACCTTTCAAAATCAAAACCTTTCGAAATCAAAACCATTCGAAATTATTGAAGATAGCCTCTTCAAAACTCTTCAAAATAAACCTTTCAAAGTCAAACCTTTCAAAACCAAACCTTTCGAAACCAAACCTTTCAAAATCGAAACCTTTCGAAATCAAAACCTTTCAAAATTAAAACCTTTCAAACTTATTGAAGATAGCCCCTTCAAAACCCTTCAAAATAAACCTTCCGAAATCATTCAAAAACAATGAAGTATTGGTGTGGAACCAACCCTTCGAAAGTATACTTCCGACCATGTCGGAAGGTTTACCCTTCGACTTGCCGAAAGGTATTAAATCACCTTTTCAGAAACATTTTAAAAATAGTACTCTTGAAGGTTTAAGCTTTCGAAGATCCTTTTCGAAAACCCTTCTTGAATATATATTAAAATTTTAGTCTTTTTATAAAATGATAGAGTCGAAGGATCCCCCTTCAACTTATTCGTAAATAATTTTTATTTCTATCCGAAAGCAAAAGAAGCAGCCTCCCCATCCCTTCGCCCTATTCTTCCCTACGGCCCTATGCCTACTTTTGACTTTGGGTAGAAGGTAACTATTTACCTTCTGTTTTAGATGAAAGGTAACTTTCGACTTCATCAAAAGGGTAAAAGCAGGCTTGTTGGAGTCGAATGCAGAACTGGGCCCACTGAAGTGATTTTTTTATCTTGTTTGTCTAATTTTCATTAGTTGAGAACCTTCTTCCATACTTCCAAATAGTTAAAAGTATACAAAAGTCAACCTTTTTCTCAAAACACTGTACTTCTTCCCCAAACAATTCTCAAAACCAATTTCCCTCCGGTTTTAAATAAACGCGAAAGACATTTTTTTAGTTTAGCCCTTAGGGTTAAATAATTTAATTATCTTAGTAAATCACTAAAGAAGAATTCTCAAAAATCTCCAAAAATATGATAAATCATATACTTCAACATATTAAAATTTCAAAGCATATGAAGATCAAAATAACTCGATATTTAACCAAAACCGAACGAAAACGTGTTAATTAGTCCATTAACATTTTAAAACACCAAAGTCTTATCCAAACAAAGGTTTAAATGGTTATATCCTAACCAAAATAACAAACATGAATCGAGTATAGCCCATAACTGATCCAAACACAGAAAAATGAGATGATAAACATGATTATTCACCTTGATTAGTTGATTGGAGAATGAGATAATTTCCTAGCTTTAATTCCTTAGCTTATTCTTCAATTTAAACTCTTCCTGGAGCTTTTTTAATGGTCGGCCGAAGTGATAAGGAATTAAGAATGAGAAAGTGGAAATTTATTCAAGTGATGGAAGAGATATATACAAAGAAATATAGCCTTATTTCCAAGTTTACCCATCCTTCTAACTTTAGTTAAGTCTTATTTAAGTTCATTCATTAAGACATGGCCATTGGATTTATTAATCTTATCTCCCTAATATTCACATTATTCTATTTAATTTATCCAATTAAATATCCCGAATAAAGTTAATTAAAATTTGAGGGTCATTACATAAGGTACAACATCCGTTCAAAAGGCCGAAATAATGCTGTGCGACTTTTAGAAATAAGTTCATGGACTTGGAACAGAGCCGTACCATGGTGCACCATTCTCCAGCGATGGTAAGTTGGAGGCCAACCATGATGATCCCACTTTCCGATAAAATTCACGTGAAGAAAATGAAGTGTAAATAACTTCCGAGACCCGAAAGTGATTTGGATAGTCTTTTTTGGGTATGAACCTTTGTACTGATGGCACAAAGCCATCAAAGCTGTAGAACTCACAGAGAGCTTCGTTTTGACAGGCTATGGCTCCCGTAACCCTAAACAAGTCAACATTTACGGCTGTCTGAAAAATCAATATCTTAAGGGTGCAACATCGATGGTGCAAGGTGCAAGGTGCAACATCCGTTCATAATGCCGAAACAACGCCGTATGACTTTTAGAAATAAGTTCATGGATTTGAAACAGAGCAGTACCACGGTGCACCACTCTTCAGCGACGGTAAATCAGAGGCCAACCATAGTGATCCCGTTTTCCTATAAAATTCACGTGAAGCAAACAAAGAGTGAAAAACATCCGAGACCCAAAAGTGATTCCGATAGTCTTTTTTGGGTATGAAGCTATGTACTGATGGCTTAAAGCAGTCAAAGGTTTAGAACTCGTAGAGAGCTTCGTTTTTACAAGTTATGACTCTCGTAACTCTAAAGGTGTCAACAGTTATGGCTGTCCGAAGAATTGATACCCTCAGGGTGCAACATTGACGATGCAAGGTGCAACATCCGTTCAAAATGCCGAAACAGTATCGTACGACTTTTAAATATAAGTTCATGGATTTTGATCGGAATAGTACCATGGTGCACCACTCTTCAGCGATGGTAAATCGGAGGCCAACCACGGTGATCTCGTTTTTCCCATAAAATTCACGTGCAGAAAATGAGGAGTAAAAAACTTTTGAGACCTGAAAGTGATTCGGGTAGTCTTTTTTGGGTTTGAACCTTTGTACTGATGGTATAAAGCCATCAATGTTGTAGAACTCGCAAAGAGCTTCATTTTAGCATGCTATGGCTCCCGTAACTCTAAATGAGTCAACATTTATGGCTGTCCGAAAAATTGATATCCTCAGGGTGCAACGTCGATGGTGCAAGGTGTAACATCCGTTCAAAAAGCCGAAGCAGTGCCGTTGTTAGCCCGCCTTTTGGCAAGCTCGTGACACCAAGGACTTAACTAGAGACTGAAGAGAATCTGTCCCGAAGATCGATTATCTACAGGTCCACGATGGATACAGGCAAACTTGGTCCAAGTCCGGATCGAGCTACAATCAGCATCGTATGACAAGCAAAGCTATAAAAGGCGACATTCCAAATTTCAAATCAATCAGAATTCGTATGTTCAAGTTATGGATCGATCAAGGCCCATGTAGAACACATCCATTTCGTATCCATCAGCCCACGTCCATCATTTCGTATCCATCTAGACCGATACAAAATGAGCACAAGTCCATCACTCAGCATCCATCCACTTTGTATCCATCAAGCAATAGCGTCTCCCGGGTCGATCATAGTTCATTTGCTCCACAACTACCCATTTCATATCGATCACACTTCTGCATATTTTGTATTAATCAGCTAATCAATCGAAACAAAGCAAGGAGCCAAGCATCGATACGAAACCACATACAAGCATCGATACGAAGAGTATAACCTTGGATGGATACGAAGGAAGCAGTCGAACCAAAGGAAATAGTCTTTAGGCGTGAAATATGGATCTCCACAGAACTCTTGTGCCATGTCATCGACACGCAATTGATTGATACGCATTGTATCGATACGAAGAGGATTGATACGTACGTATCGATATGAAGCGGATCAGCCAAACTGGGAAACCCAACCTTAGATCGATCATATCTCTCAAACTACAAGTCCAAATGCTATGAAATTTTCACAGGAGCTTATGTATCAACTCAAGAGCTCACATGATTGGCCGCAGCTCAATTGGAGCCAATCTTGATAGAAACGAAGACAACATGGATCGATCAGGGATCAATCCCAAACGACCTTAGATCGATCCGGTGGACCCACTTATGCATAGAAAAGGTATTCCGAGTTTTGGGGTAGATATTTCCAGATCTACTCCTATAAATAGCACCCCTACGCCAATTAAAAATGGACTTTTGGAACTTCTACGCTGTTACTCTGCTGAAACTCCATTGTAACTTGAGTGCTAGTGATTTGTACTATTGTAACTCAGTTGAGAATCATCAATAAACAACAAACTCTTCACTGTGGACATAGGCTATAACGCCGAACCACTATAAATTCTTGTCTTTTTCTATCACTGCTTACTTTTCTTGGTGTGATTGTTAGATTAGCCTCATTTTCCATTTAGTTTCTTTATTCTAATCTCTTCAATTACATCCGACGAGTGTTGTGCCCAATTTTGGTACAAACACTTTGGTCCTTTCACTGAGAAAAACTCCGTTTTTCTCTGATTTCATGGATCCCCTGCAATTGTTGGATTGCTAAAATCTAAGGAGGAAATTCAGATCTGTCTTCCAATAGTTCCTTCCATTCTACTCAGATTACTCCAGATCTAGGAAGAGCTATATTCAACATGGTGCGTACTACCAGAACTGCTTCCAATGCTGCAGATCCAAAAGGAAGGGATAGGCAAAATCCCACACAGCTGACCACAGCAGGCCAAACGTCAACTGGAGCTCAAGACCCACTTAGTTCGGTGACTAGAGAGGAGTTCCAGACCCTTATGCAAGAGCTTACACGGAGCCGTTAGGAGCTCACTCAGCAGATCCATGTCAACACGGAGCTCATAAACCAGCTGAACAAGGAAAGATGAGGGAGATCTAGACGGGAGCATGCATCTTATTCCTTGTCTGAAAGCACAGCATCCTCTGACTTCAACTACAGATCTTCACGCCATCGGTTGGATGGAAACTACGTAGAAGCCTCTGGGCATCCGCATACTGTGAATCTCGGACAGACCGGGATTGGTCCTTCTATAGGGCATCAAGCTGGACCCTCCTCCCGAGGAGGGACACTTCCTCATCATACCACTCATGACCACGCAGTTGCTGCCGCCATAGATCTAGAAGCCAAGATCCAAAACCAACAGGATCTAGCCCCTCGTCACCGCATTCATGCTTAGGATCATCACTTCCATGAAGACTGAGAGCCAAGGAGGCATGGAATGGACCGTAGACGGCAACGGGACCATCCACGTAACATGGAACCCGACCATGCCCTGGCCCCAAACATCCAGATGCCTGACATTCCAACCATGATATGCCAGATGATCAGAGAAAGTCAAGGCCTTACAAACGATGATTGGGGAATCTCTAGGAGTCACATTCCGTTCATTGATAACATTCTCTTTGTAGAACCACCCCGTCGATTCAGGATGCCGACCTTGCCTGTGTACGAAGGAAATTCAGATCCTAACTAGCATATCTTAAAATATGAATGGCTCATGAATGCTGCTCGAGCTGACAATGCGGTTAAGTGTAGAAGCTTCCCTATCTCCTTGGAAGGCATTGTGACTATATGGCTCACTCGTCTACCACCCAGATCCATTTCATGTTTTGATCAGTTAGCTACCAAGTTTGTTGAGCAATTCTGTATGCATGCTACGAGACCGAATAATGTCAATACCTTGTCTAGTGTTACTCAAGCTCTAGGAGAAACTCTTAGGCGTTATCTGGAAAGGTTCCATGATGCTTGTGCTAAGGTCAGAAATCCCAATGATAACTCTATTCCGATGGCATTGACTAAAGGGATCGATCCTGATTTTGAATTTAGTGATTGGTTGTCTGGGAAACCCCTGCTTCGTTGGATTATTTCTATGCTAAAGCAACCCGGTTTTTGAGGAGAGAAGACACTAGACAATCTAGGAAGCAGGACATTGTGGGGTCCAATGGTGAAGGCATTCAGAGCAATGTTGTAGAAAGTAGACCGGTGAGAATTCCGGTAAAGTACAATTGAACATACAGAACAAGCAAGGTCAACATAAGGGTAATGAAGGTCAGGGAAAGAAGAGAGACCCACATTGCGGGAGACCCAGAGCTCCTGTATTTTATCAATATACTCCCTTAAACACATCGCTGGAAAATATTTATCTTCTGACTTGTAATACCGGACAGTACAAGAAGCCAGCTCCGAAACCGTCAGCTGAGAAACTAATTCAGACCGGGAAGTTCTGTAGGTTCCATGATTGTTACGGCCATAACACTAATGAGTGCCGTCATTTGCAAGATGTCAACGAGAGATAGATTAGAGAAAGAAAGTTAGAATAGTTCGTCCGGGCTAAGCAGGATGGACATGCTGGTCCGTCTAATCCGATCAAGGTCAAGGCCAAGCGAGACCCTGAAAAACCATGCATACTGGTGGGAGGTTGGTAATTATTACTATAAGTGGTGGTCCTCATTTGGCTGATCGGAGCTGGAAGGAAACAGAGTCATATGTCAATTCGATTAGGCATGTGGAGTTCAAATGTCGTAGTAATACTGATGATGGGGCCCCGGCAAAACAACAGAGGACGATGACAAAGGACATCGTTTTCAGAAATCATGATGCTAACAGAGTCGAAGCCCCCACAATCGATCCGTTGGTTATTTCAGCCTAAATAGGTCCTGCTTGGATGAAGAGGATCTTAGACAACAACGGAACTGTCAATATACTTTTCAAGTGCGCTTATGACCAATGAGGATGGAAGCAAA
Organism: Allium fistulosum; assembly: GCA_030737815.1. Classification (NCBI taxonomy): domain Eukaryota; kingdom Viridiplantae; phylum Streptophyta; class Magnoliopsida; order Asparagales; family Amaryllidaceae; genus Allium; species Allium fistulosum. Next base: position 1,134,091,997 of record CM060906.1, read on the forward strand.
AGATTTGAAGCCATGCCAGTCACGTATCATGGCTTTAATGGAAGTGCAACCATACCAGCTGAGATGGTGGAGTTACCCATTGAGTTGGATATTGGAGATCGCCGGAGAGTCTGGATGTTGCAGTTTGTTGTGTTGGACATACATTCCCCTTATAATGCTTTTTTGGGCCGACCGGCCCTTGTAGATTTCAGGGCAGCGATTTCCCCTTTTTGTTTTGATGTGCACATAAATGTGCATATTTTACCACCATATTTAATCTAATTAAATTAAATAAACGATCATATTGGGTATTTTCACATGTTTAAACCAAAATTCAAATTATTTTCAAAACGTCACATATTCATCTTCATATAGGGGCAAAATGGTCATTTTTGTGCATATACTAATTTGATAAAATTTAATTAGAAATTTCTATATTATTTTGTAGGAGAATTGGATGGAAATTACCAGTGGTTTTATGAAGATATGCATGCACAAAACGAAGCAAAAAAATGAAGATGAAAATAATTCAAACTCATGAACATGGAGGACCCCACCTACCCACTTATCTTGATTTTCGATTAGGAGCTAATGCACATGCTAAAAGGCCATTAAAGCTTCATGCACATTTAAGTAGAGAATTAACACATACTAACGATTACTTGATGGCCACACTACCTCAAGGGCAATTTGGGCATTCCCCAAAAATATAAATTAGGGTTTCATACATGTATAAATACCCCTTATGTTTCATGTAACCCCCTCTTCTTTAGTCTCCTCTCCTTTAGGCTCTCTTCTTAGTTTAGATCAAAATTAAAATGAGAGCTCCCTTTCTTTTCATGGCTACTTAGCCATTTCTTTTATGTAATTTTTTTATGTAATTTTAATTCAAGTTTTTTCTTGTTTATTTACTTTATGCAAGTAGTGTAGATCTTCTTTTATTTTATGCAAGTAGAATAGCTCTTCCTTTACTTTTATTTCATCTTCTTCTTTTCTGTGTTTTATGTTGCGTGCTACTTGTGTTGATATGATAACACAAATGAGAGGCTAGTCCCTTCAATTTAGGGGTAATGAAGCTCTCTTGAATCATGTAGATGCAACATAAATGTTCATTTATGTCTCTTTTTTGCTTAATGGAAAGTTAGATGTTTGTGTGATTTTGTGTTTAATATTGAGTTTTATAGCTTATGTTGTTCAAAAATAGGCTATGCTTAGCATATGAATCACTAATTACCTCTTCATCTACATATGATCATGGTAATGGAAGTGGATTTAGAATCAAAATTTGATGGTTTATGTTTCTAATCCAATAGTTAATAAGTCATGTTTAAAATAGATTCTACTTTTAATTTCATGTCATTTTCATTAAAGTTTGATGGTTTAAGTGTGTTAATTAATAACCCAATTAGGCCATTCTTATGATAAATGCATCAACTAAACTCACAAATGACCAAAAAGGGATCATAATTTCATTATGTTGATTTATGTGATCATGAGAGAGGATTTGCCACTAAATTGCTCTTTAATCTCATATTTTTATTCTCCTTAGTTTTAGTTTGTTTTTACTTTTTTTAGTTAGTTAACAATCCCTCGACTTTGGTTTAATGTGATTGAATAGAATTTCAAAATCTAAACAATTCCCTATGGATCGACTCGTACTCACATACGTTCTACAATCGTACACCATGCGCTTACGGTAAATTTTAATTTGAAATCTATTGACGGTTTTCTAATCCGATAGAAATTCTATCGTTAAACAAGTTTTTGGCACTCTTATCTCTTGTTTTTATTCATTTTACATTGTTGGTTGTTTGCATTTTCATTGTTGGTTGTTTGCATTTGCATTGTTGATTGTTTGCATTTGCATTGATATATATAAAAAATTGAAAATCCAAAAAAGAATTTCAAAAATAAAAACATAAATCCATTCGTAGTTGCATTGTTAATACACGTTTAATTTTAGTTTTGCATTTCATCTTAGAATTTGATTAATAATAACGGTTGGACATCGATAACACTTAATTATATATTGGCAAATTATTTTCTTTGAATAATTTAATTTTTTGGTGTCTAGGCTACGGCAGAGTAATAACCATTTATAAATATTACGGTGATTCATAAATATTATAGTGGCTGTTCCTCTGAAGGTACTTAAACCTTCGGTTGCATTGTTACGGTGATTCGTGGTGCACCGATAAATCCTGTCCGTTACCTGGCTAAGAACTATCTTGTTGATTTAAGACAGACTCTGATTATACAATTTTAGGTTAACTTAGAATAAATCATTTGTAATTAACCCTTGCATTCATTTAGTTGCATTAGTTCATGCATATTTAAAAAAAAAAATTCAAAATCCAAAACTAAAAAAAAAGTATAAATATTTCTTTTCCTTTCCTTTGAAAATTTTCAAAATCAAAAATCCAAAATGTCCAAAAAATAAATTACTTAGTTTTTAGAAAATCCAAAAATCCAAAAAAATAATATGAAATCTTTTCAAAAACAAAAAAATATAATCCATATGATTTCACTCCAAATTCGTTGGATATTTTAACGACAACTATTCTATAAACAAATCGAATTTTGAACAACAAAGTTTTCAAAACGATGACCAACCCTCGACTCTTGAAATTTGAAAATAGCATTCATCTTTACTTGAATTCTCTACACAATAAATTCAAAGTATAAATGATTTGTGTAATTCATATTTGTGTAATAACTCGAGTCAAGGATTTCAAAATTTGAATTCAATTCCAAATTCAAATGATTTCGATTATAACCCATGCCAATTCAATTTCGAACTCCAAAATGAATTTCAAACTCAAAATGAAAATAAAAACAACTTTACAAATGGATTTGGCAATGGGAATATTCTTAACCACGTTACGATTGAAAATCTTTGTTCTCAACAATTTGAAAGTGAAAATCCTCATGTTAATAACTATAAATTGGATTTTGTTGAGCAAATGGACGAAATTTACAATGATCACATAGATTTGTTGGTTGAAACATATATAAAACAACGTGATAAACAAAATCAAATCCTAATGTGTGACGAGTCAAGTGATAATCCCTCTTTTACCCAAATCGACGATTTTCAAATAACAACTTTTGAAATTTAAATTGATGATCTTAATGAAGTTGTTGAAAAAACGGTAATTGAGTTGGATTTCAATTCTTTTAAGGGTGTGGAACCGAATTTAAAATTCGATCTTCCTTTTCTCGATTTCGAAAATTTGAATACAACAACTTTGGATTTTGAACTTAAGATACGGAATGAAGTTGTTGATAATCCAACAAAGGAAGATGAATTTAACGAACACGATTTCTTTGGACATTTTGAAAACGAGTTGTCAAATTCTGATGGGGAAAAGTTACATCACCATTTTGATTTTGAAATCAATAATTTTGAAGAAGTTTTCAATGATAAATTTGAATTTCAATTTGGTAAGAAAAACTTGAACTTCAACCAATTTTTCTATCAACCCCAAAAATTATCGAAAAAGAAACAGCTTGTACGATTTTTAATAAAACGACATTCGTTTTTTCAAATCCACATTCAACTTTGAAATCTTTTACGATTTGGTTTTCTGTACTTAAACTATGTCTCACATACTTGATGAGACAAATGAATCGGTCTTTGGAAGACCGTTTCATTTACTCTTTGATGATACACTATATGATCTTGTGTAAATACCGTCCACTTTCATGTAAATATAGGTCATTTTTTTATTCTTGTTTTATTTTTCTCCTTCCACTTGGGTTGACCATGGGGACACATTCAACATCAAGTGTGGGGGGAGCCTCATCTTCATTTTTCTTTGTTTTTCATGGTTTATTTTTGCATTTTCTTCTATAAAAAATTCAAAACCAAAAAAGGAACCAATTTTTTTAAGCATTTTGATTTATTTTTAAAGAAACACTATAAGATAAATATATGGTTTTAGTTAATTAAATTGAAATTTAAAAAAAATATTTGTCTTAATAAAAATAAAAATGAAGTTTGATTACAAATAACTATGGTTTAACTAGTATATATGAAGATTCATGGAGATAATTATGAAATATATCCTAGTTGAAAATCTTTGTTTTAAAAAGTGGTGAATTCAAATAAAAGGATATAACATTTTTTTTCTTCTAAGTTAAATGGTGCTAAGATAATTTTGCAAAACTCTCTCTTCAAAAAAAAACAAAAAAATATATTTGTGTATATGTATATAATTTTTATTAACACCTAGAGTCATGAGTTTACACTCGTTTGTTCACTCCCCAAGCTCTGTACCCTTCTCACGTAAGCCCGTAAGGCAGTGCACGATCGGTATATCTGGCCTCAGTTTATCTGAGTTAGGTGTGTGTATATAAAAAAAATTCTTTTATTAATAACGCCTATAGTCGATAAGTGTTCACACTTGTGTGTTCACTCGCCACGCTCTGTATTCCCCTCACATAAGTCCGCAAGGTAGTGCACGGGTAATATATCTGGCCTCAGTTTATCTGAGTTAGGCATATGTAAATATTGTAAATATTAGTAAAATTTTCAAAAAAATAGAGAGAGTAAGCAAATGAAATCCGAGCACTATTTTAACTTATTTGATTTGACTTATTATTGAAATGAAATGAAAATACCACTTTAATAAACTTTGATAATCAACTAAGGATCCATCATAGTTACACTGTATTATCGACCGAAACAACAAGTTAAACTATAGCCCATTTGTTACGATAACTTTTTTTTATTGGAAATTTGACGAGTAAATGACTTAAATTTCAAGATAATGACCTAAACCTATATTTAACTTATTTGTGCCGATTTAAAAGTAAGCCCTTCAATCGTATATATTTTCAAAAACTTGCATTCTTGTCTTTGTAAATAAATCTTGCATTTTGTAAATATTTTCATATCGCATTCAGATTTTGTGGGTAGTATTCGCTAAAAACCCTCACGAGACAACACTCGTCCTACTGGGGACACCCAGAGGTTTAACGGCTTGTTGCATATGCTCAATGCAATCGTGCTCCATACGAAAATGGATTTATCTTAGTTTTAGTTTATTCGAGGACGAATAAAAAGATAAGTGTGTGGGTATTTGATGTGCACGCAAATGTGCATATTTTTACCACCATATTTAATCTAAATAAATTAAATAAACGATCATATTGGGTATTTTCACATGTTTAAACCAAAATTCAAATTATTTTCAAAACATCACATATTCATCTTCATATAGGGGCAAAATGGTCATTTTTGTGCATATATTAATTTGAGAAAATTTAATTGGAAATTTCTGTATTATTTTGTAGGAGAATTAGATGGAAATTGCAAGTGGTTTCATAAAGATATGCATTCACAAAAGGAAACAAAGCAAATGAAGATGAAAGTAATTCAACCTCATGAACATGGAGGACCCCACCTACCCACTTACCTTGATTTTCGAATAGGAGTTAATGCACATGCCAAAAGACTATTAAAGCTTCATGCACATTTAAGTGGAGAATTAACACATGCCAATGATTACTTGGTGGCCACACTAACTCTAGGGCAATTTGGGCATTCCCCAAAAATATGAATTAGGGTTTCATACATGTATAAATACCCCCTTATGTTTCATGTAACTCCCTCTTCTTTAGTCTCCTCTCCTTTAGGCTCTCTTCTCAGTTTAGATCAAAATAAAATGAGAGCACTCTTTCTTTTCATGGCTACTTAGCCATTTCTTTTATGTAATTTTAATTCAAGTTTTTTCTTGTTTATTTAGTTTATGAAAGTAGTGTAGATCTTCTTTTGTTTTATGCAAGTAGAATAGCTCTTCCTTTACTTTGCTTTCATCTTCTTCTTTTTGTGTTTCATATTGCATGCTACTTGTGTTGATATAATAACACAAATGAGAGGCTAATCCCTTCAATTTAGGGGTAATAAAGCTCTCTTGAATCATGTAGATGCAACATAAATTTTCATTTATGTCTCTTTTGTGCTTAATGGAAAGTTAGATGTTTGTGTGATTTTGTGCTTAATATTGAGTTTGATAGCTTATGTTGTTCAAAACAATTAGGCTATGCTTAGTCATATGAATCACTAATTACCTCTTCATCTACATATGACCATGGTAATGGAAGTGGATTTAGAATCAAAATTTGATGGTTTATGTTTCTAATTCAACAGTTAATAAGCCATGCTTAAAATAGATTCTACTTTTAATTTCATGTCATTTTCATTAAAGTTAGTAAGTGGGTTATAGGGTGAATTAAAGTTTGATGGTTTAAGTGTGTTAATTAATAATACAATTAGGCCATGCTTATGATAAATGCATCAACTAAACTCACAAATGACCAAAAAGAGATTATAATTTCATTATGTTGATTTATGTGATCATGAGAGGGGATTTGCCTCTAAATTTCTCTTTAATCTCGTATTTTTATTCTCCTTAGTTTTAGTTTGTTTTTACTTTTTTTTAGTTAGTTAACAATCCCTCAACTTTGGTTTAATTTGATTGAATAGAATTTCTAAATCTAAACAATTCCCTGTGGATCGACCCGTACTCGCATACGTGCTACAATCGTACACCGTGTGCTTGCGATAAATTTTAATTTGAAATTTATCGACGATTTTCTAATTTGATAGAAATTCCATCGTTAAACATGTTAACTCTGAAGTTCCCCATTGATAATGGGGTCGGGGTAGTACGTGGTGATCAGGCGGTTGGACACGCCTGTTATGTTGCAGAGCTACGGGATGCGTAGTGGAAGGACAAAAGAAAGGGCGTATAGGAATCTCACCGCGTCTGTTTTTCAGAAAATAGACAACTAACGCCTGAGTCTAGGCTCGGGTGCCACAACCAGTTCTTTAAGGACCTTGACCCCAAAGACAATAATGATGAGGAGGAAGTCAGAGATCACCAGGCTTCCCCGGCAGAGTTGACGATTAATGTTCTAATCCATGATGATGACGATTCCAGAATGGTAAAGGTCGGGTCTCAACTCAGCCCCCAGATGAGACAGGAATTGGTTGATTTTCTCCGGGCGAACCTCGATGTGTTTGCCTGGACTCATTCAGCCATGTGTGGGATCTCATCGAACATCGTGAGCCATACATTAAATATCGACCCGTGGCATGTCCCGGTGAAACAAAAAAGGCGTGCTATGGATCTAGAGTGATCTACCGCCCTGAAGGAAGAAGTCGATAAACTTAAGACTAATGGGTATATTCGTGATGCTTTATACACGAAGTGGGTATCGAATCCAGTGCTTGTTAAAAATTTGAATATAAAGTGGCGAACATGTGTGGACTAGTTAGATCTGAACAAAGTCTGCCCAAAAGACAGTTTCCTCTTCGTAGAATTGATCAACTGGTGGATTCAATAGCCGGACATGAGCTCTTATCTTTCATGGATGCATACTCCGGCTAAAATCAAATCTCAATTTACCTTTCAGACCAGGAACATACCAGCTTCGTCATTGATCTCAGACTCTATTGCTACAAGGTAATGCCGTTTGGACTCAAAAACGCTAGAGCAACCTATCAGAGGCTCGTGAACTAAATGTTTACAAACCAGATCAGAATGACTATAGAAGTGTATGTGGATGATATGCTCATGAAGTCGCGACTATCTAATGACCACGTCAGTGATTTGGAGATGATGTTCATCATACTCCGACAATACAAAATGAAGCTCAATCCATTGAAATTTCACTTCGGAGTTACATCAGAAAAGTTACTTGGATTCATTATCAATGCCAGAGGAATTGAAGCCAATCCTGAAAAAATCTGGGCGATTTTGAATCTCAAAACTCCCAGAACCATAAAGCAGGTGCAAAGCCTCAATGGGAAGGTGACAGCCCTAAGCAGATTCATTTCCAGATCTACGGACAAGTGCATTCCCTGTTTCGATCTGATCAGAAAAGGAAAACGAAACTTCAAGTGGACATAGGAGTGCGAGGGTGCATTCCAAGCACTAGTTCAACATCTGGCAACACCTCATATCTTGTCGAAGCCGGTTGATCGTGAGAGATTGTATGTCTATCTAGCAGTTTTGGCATATGCAATCAGTGCTTCTTTGATTTGAGAAGAGGATCGGATCCAATGACCGATGTATTATATCAGCAAAAGGTTAACTGGGGCGGAAAGAAACTACTCGAAGGTGGAAAAGCTGGCTATTGTCTCATCATAGCCTCAAGGAAGCTTCGTCCATATTTCAAGGCTCATCTGATCACTGTCTACACTGACCAGGCGTTGCGACAGATATTAACACGACCTGAGACATCTGGTAGATTACTTAAATGGAACATCAAGCTAAGTCAATTTGATATCACTTATACACCAAGGCGAGCTATTCAAGGATAGGTTCTAGTGGACTTTATAGCTGAATTCACTATATCGAAGGACTTGCCCGAAGCCAGTTAATCTCCCAAGTGTACATGGAAGCTATACACTGATGGTGCATCAAACGACCGTTGCTCAGGCACTGAAGTGGTACTCGAAACCCTAGAAGGTCGATCCATATGCTATGCTCTGAAGTTTGACTTTCGCGCGACTAACAACGAAGCTGAGTACGAAGCTTTGCTAGTTGGACTTAGGCTTGCCAGAGACTTAGGAGTTATTGCTATTGAAATTTACTATGATTCGCAATTGGTCGTATGCCAGGTTCGAGGGGAGTATCAAGCCAGAGACCGAAGATTGGCCACCTACCTTACTCGAGTTTAGGAAGTGTTGAATCAGTTTGACTATTATGCTAACCACTATATACCCTGAGATCAAAATCAGAAAGCCGATTCTTTAGCGAAACTGGCCAGCACTGGCGAAGCACAGCAGATGGGACTTATCTCGGTGGATACACTTACTGCTCTAAGTATCAATCAGACGGAGACCGACCGAGTGCATGAGACAACACCCGAGAGGGAGTCTTGGATAACTCCAATCATAAATTATCTTGAGCATGGAGCATTACCCAAACGTAGAACTGAGAAAAGATAGATTCTCTGGAAAGCTTCGCGATTTATTATCCAGAGTGGAGTCCTGTACATGAGGGGATATTATATTCCTTTAATCCGATGTATTGCCCATGACGAAATCAAATGAGTGTTACATGATGTGCACGAAGGAGAGTATGGCGACCACACTACGGGCAAGCCCTTGCGAAAAAGATACTCAGATATGGATATTACTGGCCGACAGTGAACCGAGACGCATCGGATTATGCCAAGAAATGTAATAGGTGCCAAAAACATGCCATAATTCCAAGAGCCCCGCCTACAGAAATTACTCAGATGGTCAGTCCGTGGCCGTTTGCCATATGGGGCATCGATATAATAGGGTCTTTACCCCTGGCCAAAGGTGGTGCAAAGTACGCCATCATTGTAGTTGACTACTTTACTAAATAGGTGGAAGCCGAGCGCCTTGCTCCTTTCACGAAGAAAAAAGTAATCAACTTTGTTGTACACAACATCATCTATCACTTTGGCCTCCCACGAACAATTATAATTTATAACGGAGCTCAATTTGATAGTACCGAGTTCTAAGATTTCTGTTAACGCTACCACATCCAAAAGAAGTTCTTAGCAGTAGCTCACCCTCAAGCGAATAGGCAAGTCGAAGCTGTCAATAAAGTTATCAAGTCCATTTTGAAGAAACAACTAGAGAAGGCTGGAGGTAAGTGGGTCGATGAGCTCCCCATGGCCTTATGGGCATACCGAACTACCCACAAGTCCGCGATCGGCCATACACCCTTTGTACTTTCCTACGAATCTACAAATGTTATCCTAGTTGAACTAGAAGTACCTTCTCACCGTGTGATCTATTATGATCCAAAGACAAATGCCATCTTACTTGCTCAATCTTTGGATTTACTAGACGAGAAGCATGAAGAGGCTGATTTGAGGGCAGCCGCACATCGTAGTCGAGTCACCCGATTATGCAACGCTAAGGTCCGACCCAGAACCTTCGAAGTTGGCGATTTTGTACTTAAGCGAATTTATTTGGTCCCATAACACATGAAGCCGATATGGGAAGGGTCGTATGTCATTGAGAAAAGACTTGGAGATGGCATATTCAAACTATCAACTGTTGACGGTCTCACTCTGTCGAGAGCACGGAATAGTGAGAGTCTTCGCCGCTATTACATATAACCGGCTTTTATTCATTTAGTCTACTTTTCTTTTGAAGTTTGTTTATGCAATTTTAGAATTTGAACTTGTAATAAGGCAACTAACTATGCCACACTTTCTTATTTTAGCAATAAAGTGCAGACTCGTCAAGCCAGATTGGTAATTCTTGAAGTGCATCGTGCGACTGTCACGATATATAAATAGCTAAGTCTCATCCTATGGTGGGACTCATTCAAATAGGGAGTGACCATGATCTGATGGTCACTCACTGAGTGAAACCCCAAGCTCGGGGGCAAGCAACGATAAGTAAAGAAGGATTGAAATATGACGGTCCTCTAATGAACTCCAGCTCCCAGATTGCGAGATAAAGTGTAAACTCCAAAATCTAGGCTCGAGGAGGATGGATCCGTCCATCCATGACCTTGCCTCTTTCCGGGCTAGAAGAAGGTGGACCCATCCACCTATGACTTTGCCCTCATTCAATCTAGGCTCGAGGAGGATGAATCGTCCATCCACGACCTCGCCTCTTTAGAGCTCGAAGAAGGTGGACCCGTCCACTCATGACTTCGCCCTCATTCGATCCAGGCTCAAGGAGGATGGATCCGTCCATCCATGACCTCGCCTCAATCTAGCTCGAGGAAGATGGATCCATCCATCCACGACCTCGCCTTCATTTTTCCAAGTTCGAAGAAGATGGATCCATCCATCTATGACTTCGCTTACCGGACCAAGGTGGATGTGATCCGACCATCCACAACCTTGACCAACTCCTTGTTCCTAGAGTGCGAACGAGATCCTAATATTTAATAAATGTGATTGACCATCTGTCAACTGATTCTAGATTCCTGGAGCGTGAACTAGAGTATAAACATTAAGCAGGTGTGACCGACCGCCCATAAAATAACTTATGTCCCCGGAGTGTGGATGTAATTATAAATATTAAACGTGTGTGACCAACTGCCCATAAAATAACTTATGTCCCCGAAGTGTGGATATGATTGTAAATATTAAGCAGGTGTGACAGACCGCCAGCATAAAAGTCTAAACCCTACAGGGTAGATGCAAATATCAGCAAGCAAGCGAGTATGACCCGACTACTCAAACTCGTGTCACTTTAACTTTGTTCCGACCAAGTTAAGTTGAAGTTAGTGAAGGCGGAGGACGGCTGTCAATTGACTACTTCAATCCTCCCTAGAACTGGGGGCATAACTCAAGTACCTGCCACTGACCTATATAGCGCAATGTTGGGACTCGACTCGATGTTTGATTACAACCCGAAGCTCTGACTTCGGGATTTAAAGACCAGATTCAAGTTTGACTCAGAGACTGAAACTTCACAAGTACATTGAATGGAAATGTGAGTGCTAAAGTACTTAGACAAATGAACACAGAGTTATGCTGAAAATAAAAATTAATTTTTTTTCATAATATTCTTTGAGAAAGTAAGTACAAAATCTGTTTAAAGAATCCCTATTAGCAGGGGAAAAACCTGCATCTATACATGGCCTACAAAAAGCAAAAGAAAATCTTATTCCACCTATCCAAAAGAGAGGAAGCAAAAATGTGAATCTACGCCTTCGGTTTTTTATCCTTCTTGCTTTTCTTCGACGTAGACCCGCTCGAGCTACCACTCAGAACCCTCTTTGAACCTTTACCTCCCCGGGCTACTCCAGCTGGCTTGTCTCCGGTCAGGAGAATTGAAGCAATCTCCTCCTTTGAACTCACAGGGACTGGAATATCCTCTGTGTGTGGAACTGGAGGAATGGTGGCAATCTCGATGTTAGAGGGAGGAAGCGCGCTGGTCTCAATGATAGTGCCACCCGGAGAAACGACAAGTATCGAGACCGGACTGGGACCTGCCATGCCCCCACCAGCTCTACAAGCCCGCTCAGCTTGCCCGATTTTGGCTTTGATTTCCTCCATTATCCGCTCTTCCCGATACGCACGTATGCTCATTGGAATGCTGGTGGTCGGACTCGAGGAGCCCGTGATGACCACATCTTTATCTACATTGAACGACACTTTGATACTTGTATCACTTTGATGGCTGAAGAGTGCGTCCATCAATTGTTCTTCAAGCGAGCAGCTGCTATCGTGCATCTCCCCAGCCGATGTAGTGACCATCATGGTTGTAGCCTCTATCATTAGCACCTCCTACTCGTGAAGTACTTCTTGAGCTGCAGGAGGATCAGTCGGTGTAGAGTCTAAGACTGAATGAAGATAAGAGAATATATTAGTAATATCATCTGATAGTGCTCCTGCATTTTGAGGAATAGGAGATGTGTCCATAATACCTTCCTTGGGTTGGCTCCCGTGCTGAGCTGATATGCCTTCCGAGCCACGCTCGATTATTGGGGAGAGATGCGGCCAGTCAGGATTGTATTCTGGAACAACCGGAGGATCAACAGAAGAAGTAGGCTCAGATTGGGACGCTAGAGGCACTTCGGAACCTACTTCGTAATATTCACTTTCGGATCCTTCTCCAGCTTCTGGATACTTGGCGGCCAGTTTTTCTTTCTCGAGAGTGATGGTTGTCTCATAGAGGACTTTAAGATCATCTCCGACTAGCACTTAAGTTTCTAGTTCGAACTCGTCGACGGTTGTGGTATTACAGATCACCTTCTCGTACTCAAGCAAGCGATTCCAGGCCTATATAGTTGGAAAGGATAGTCTTTGTCAGGCCAGTTAAGGTTGTGGTTTCTCAAGATATTAGCATTTTAAGTAACCAGGAGATCTTCAAATTCTCTCTCCATCCTGGCCTCAACCGCTTTAACTTCCCTTTCAATCCTGGCATCGACCTCCTAGTCCTTTAGATTCGCAGGATCCCTCTCTTCCCTAAGTCTCACTGCCTGCTCACATGCCTCCTGGGCCACTTTATTAGCTTCATCCTTCTCTTTAAGGGCCTTAGTCGGCTTTGCCCTTAGCTCCTTAACTTCTTTCCACGCCTCATCTCTTTCCTGGATGATAACAGTGTTACAGTGACCCATCTCCTACACCAAGTCCATGTGAGTCTTTCTCATGTTTTCCATGGACTGCCTAGCCTCTTTTGCTCTCTGGTCAGCATCCTTCTCCATTTTCCTTGAAGATTCAAGCTCGTTGGTGAGCTCCATTATTATTTTATCTTTTTGAGAAAGGTCGCTCTCCAGTTTCTCCATGTGCACTCCATTATTATTTTATCTTTTGCTAAAACAGGTGTCGTCTAGTTCCTTGGGCTGACAGGGGTTCCTAGTTCGATGATTGTAACTCCATGTGCACTTTGAGCTCCTTCGACTAGGGGCACAGTAGGAGCCCGTCTTCTAATATGCCTTACTAGGACCGCTCAAGGAACCCCTGTCATCCCAATACTCTAGCCTCTTTTAATGAGCCCGACGGTGATCAAGTTATCATCATTGAGAACTTCATATATTTCTCTAAGTTCGGCGGGCACTGCTTGAAGCATTCTCACTATCTCCTTGGACTGAGCTCCTTCGGGCCATGGAATGGAAACTGTAAAAAAGATGTAGTGATGAGTTTAGCATCGATTTTTATTACCTAGTTAATTAACAAAGAGGTTAAAGCACATATGTCTGACCAACCATCGCCTAGCAAATCCCGGTGGGCATCTCATGAAGAACCACTCAGTCTTAAAGTAGCTCAACTTACTCCAAGCATCTGCCATGACTTGGCAGTTCCTGACTGATTCTAGAAAAGTGAATGAGGGATTATCCCCCCGACTCTTGAAATTATCTGATCTCCTCGACGGTCGAGGGTCAAAGGAGATTCTCCATAAATATGATATATAAGCTATTGAGAAGCGCATATCTATTCGAATGCAGTTGGGAAGGCACGATCCTCATGAAAAATAATACATCCCAAATGAATTGGTTGAACGCAGGCAATGTTCCGGCCATGCACATGAATCTACTACAGGCAGTGAACCCTTCTGGGGGATTGTGCGTCCTATCTTCTGGCCCCGGTAATAGAACTTCGTCCAAAGATAATCCATGCCTGAGACAAATTCTGCCAAGCATATCTTTTGAAATTTTGGACTAGGCTGAGCCTTCTAGATTCAAAACCAACACTGCATCCGGAGCAGGGTATATTGTCTCTACTGCGATGTTTGGCATTTCTATTCTAGGAAGTGGAGGACTCTGCACTTCCTGCTGCTCATAGCTTCCAGGATCCATAGCTATTGAACTCAGTAAAAACCATTATTAGATGGCAAGAAACCTGTGTTCGCCATGGTGTAAAGTGAGTGATCATGTTGTGTAGTGAAGTGCTACATAATACTCTGAATTTCTACAAGTTTAAAAGATGGTGGAGCGAAAAGACTTCGAGATTCGACCGGAGTGACCGTCATCACTGACCGTCTAAACCGTGCCATCCTGACTTCGAAGAACGATCAATGTTAAGATTTGTTATGTTTATCGAGTTACAGTTCCATCGACGAGCATTAAAGGATAGTCATATATGCAGTTTTACAGTGAAGTCTAAGTATGCAAGGCTAAAGCTCATCGGAGTTAATTGTTCGAGTATGCAAATGCTAATTGGTCTCGCATGCATCATGGTTTGAATTAGATCGTTCTTGTGAAGCCTGAGTTCGTATCGATCCAAGGCACTGATCGATCATCTTTTCATACCAATGTATTTCGTATCGATCGCACCAGGTATCAGCTGCTTCGTATCGATCTAAAATGAATAGGTTTCGTATCCATCGACCTACATCGATACGAAGTGCTCAATCCTGGATCGATTGATAAAATGCTGCATTTCGTATCGATCAGGAGGGCTGGCCTCATCCATCTCCAACATATTTCAATTGATCCCACCTCGCCATCGATACGAGTTCAAGAGAGAGAGATTTGAAGTCAGTGGTTCCATCGATTCTTCCAGTGCTCTCCTTCTTTCCCAAACTTCCAAGTCACCATGGATTTCATAGCCCTCCCGAGTCAAGCCCCATTCCGGCATCAACAACACCGGAGTTGGCCATCACCTTGGACGAGATGACGCGAAGCTCGATTCTTGTAATTACAAACACAATTACGCTGATTGTTTACCTAGATTGGAGGCATTGGGTTAAAGGTTAATGGGTTAGTTGTTTGAAGAAGAAAGTTTCAACAGTTCTATTTCTTTTCGGATGATACGAAGTGAAATAAAAAGCAAGTGAAATTTTCTAAGTCCAAAATCTATTTATATGGCTTCGTATCCAAAGAAAAACTTTTTGTATCTCAATCAGTAAACTGAGAGAAACGATCAACATCCATCGATTCGAAGATTGCCTTTCGAATCCATCAACACAAAGCATTCTAGAGCTTAACATTTCATATCCATCAATGTGAAGTCATCACTCCGTATCCATCAACGCTGATCGATCCGAAGACCACTAGTTCGTATCCATCAATACGAAGATCACTGCCTGGCTATGTCTGGATCGTTCAACTCCATCGTTACGAAACATCACTTCTGTATCCATCGATTCAAAAACCAATATGTTGTGTCGATCGATATGAAGCACTCCAAATTCATATCCATCTCGTATCGATAACCATCGATACAAAGCTTGTCTTCAAACATCCTAGATTGATCCAGAAGAGGATCGATATGATGGAATGAATTAAAACGGTCATCAATCATTGTTACAACTCGAATTTCACATCGAGTCAGGAGAGGATCGATGCGAAACTCGATAAAAAAGAAAAAAAAAGAGAACTTGACAATGACCCATGAACGTGCAAACATGAACGGGAGTAGGGTTAACATACATGCATGTATACTATATTAACATTCAATTTTCAAAGTTAACAGAAATTGGATGCTTGCCTGATGACATCCAGAATGATAAAAATAGCTGGCACTCGACCTTCAGTAACAACAAAAAACTACGTGATCATTGGCAGTTTACAACTCAACATTTATATTATCGGAATTCTACCAAAGGTCACATCACTTGATGAAAAGACAACAACTGTTCGACGAATCAGAAAGAACTTTTTCAAAATAAAGATTGTATCTTTTCAAAGCACATCATGTTCACACAGGACATACTTTAGGGGGAAAATGTTATCCCACCTTTTGGCAAGGCCGTGACACTAAGAACTTGACTAGAGACGGAAGACAATTCGTCTCGAAGATCGGTTATCTATAGGTCCACGATGGATACAGTCAAACTTGGTCCAAGTCTGGATCGAGCTACAATTAGCATGGTATAATAAGCAAAGCTAGGGGACATTCCAAATTTCAAGTCAATCGGAGTTCATATGCTCAAGTTATAGACCGATCAAGATCCATGTAGAACACATCCATTTCATATCCATCAGCCCACGTCCATCATTTCGTATCCATCCAGACGGATACAAATTGAGCACAAGTCCATCACTCGGCATCCATCCACTTTGTATCCATCAAGCAATAGCGTCTTCCGGATTGATCATAGTTCATTAGCTCCACAACTACCTATACGAAATGGGCCCACCTACGCATGAGAAAAGGTATTCGACTTTTGGGGCAAATACTTCCAGATCTACTCCTATAAATAGTACCCTTACGCCAACTAAAAAGGGACTTTTGGAACTTCTACGTTGTTACTCTACTGAAACTCCATTGTAACTTGAGTGCAAGTGATTTGTATTGTTGTAACTCAGTTGAGAATCATTAATAAATAGCAAACTCTTCAAAGTGGACGTAGGCCACATCGTCGAACCACTATAAATTCTTGTCTTTTTCTGTTACTACTTACTTTTCTTGGTGTGATTGTTAGATTAGCCTCATTTTCCATTTAATTTCTTCATCCTAATCTCTTCAATTACATCCAATGAGTGTTGTGCCTAATTTTAGTACAAACAACCATACGACTTTTAGAAATAAGTTCATGGATTTGGAACAGAGCAGTACCATGGTGCACCACTCTCTAGCGATGGTAAATCGAAGGCCAACCACGGTGATCCCGTTTTCCCATAAAATTCATGTGAAGAAAACGAAGAGTAAAAAACTTCTGAGATTCGAAAGTGATTCAGATAGTCTTTTTGGGGATGAATCTATGGACTGACGGCTTAATGCAGTCAAAGTCGTAGAACTCACAAAGATCTTTGTTTTGACAGGTTATGGCTGTCGTAACTCTAAACAAGTCAACAGTTATGGCTGTTCGAAGAATTGGTACCCATAAGGTGCAACATCGACGGTGCATGGTGTAACATCCATTCGAAACGCCGAAACAGTGCCATATGACATTTAGAAATAAGTTCATGGATTTGGAATAGAACAGTACCATGGTGCACCACCAGTGACGGTAAATCGGAAGCTACCCACGGTGATCCCAATTTTCCATAATATTCAGGTAAAGAGAACGAATAGTAAAAAACTTCCGAGGTGCGAAGGTGATTTGGATAGTCATTTTTGGGTATGATGCTATATACTGGTGCTATTTACTAATGGCTGTGTGTAAAGATTTAGAAGCATTAGAAGATTGCAGAGTGCAATGGAGATCCGAGGCTGAGTCTAGTGGTAATACAATTGTATTGTCTTATTTGGAAGTTCGACCAGTGTTGATCGAACAAATTGCTTCTAAGCAGAAAGAGGGTCCTGTGTTAGCTGAACGGATCAGAAAGCTAAAGGAAGGAACCAAGTGCGATGACTTGAAAGATTTCAGTCTTAAACAGAATGGGTGGTTGAGAAAGTAAGGAAGAATATGCGTTTCATATGTAGGAAACATAAGAAAAGAAGTCTTGGATGAATGCCATCGTTCGAAGTTCACTATACATCCCGAAGGTACCAAAATGTATCTGGATATGAAGAGGAGTTTCTTCTAGGTAGGAATGAAATGGGATATTGGTTTGTGTGTAAGGCAGTGCTTGAATTGCCAACAGGCAAAGGCTGAACAGTAGAAGCCAGGTGGTTTGCTTCAGCCGTTAGACATTCCAGTATGGAAATGGGATTCTATTTCTATGGACTTCATAGACGGGTTGCCAGGGTCGAACAAGGGTAATGAAAGTATATGGGTTATAGTGGACTGATTTACCAAGTATGCCTATTTCATTCCAATTAGGTCAACAAGGATGACACCTATTTTAGCGAGTTTGTTCATGAAGAATGTGGTTAGACTGCATGGAGTTCCTAGCAGTATAGTTAGTAATAGAGATTCCTTGTTCACTAGCAAGTTTTGGAAGAGTCTGCAGGAAGTTTTGGGAACCAAGCTTAAGATGAGTACGGTTTACCATTCGCAGACAGATGGGCAAACGGAAAGGGTTAACAAGATCTTGGAAGACTTCTTAAGAGCTTGCGTTTTGGATTTCGAGGGACCATGGGAGGACCATCTGCATCTAGTCGGGTTTTCATATAACAACAATTATCAGACTAGTATTGGGATGCCACTATTTGAAGCTTTGTATGGAAGGCCATGCATATCTCCTGTTTGTTGGTTGGAGACTGGGGATAGGTTGATTCTTGGTCCAGATTTGGTTAGAGAAGCTGCAGAAAAGATTGAAGTCATTCAGGCTAGAATAAAGGAGGCTCACTCTAGGCAGAAGAGTTATGCAGATAAGAGACAGAAAGATTTGGAGTTCTCAGTTGAGGACCAGGTTTTCATCAAAGTATCACCAATAAAGGGTGTGCTTGGATTTGGGAAGTCGGGGAAGTTATCTCCTAGGTTTGTTGGACATTTTCCTATTCTTGAGAGGATCGGGAAGCTCGCGTATAGACTTGAGTTACCGAGCAGTTTGGTAGGTGTCCATGATGTTTTTCAAATTTCTCATCTCCGAAAGTGTGTTAGAGACCCAGAGACTTCTATTGCACCGACCGTGCTAGATGATTTAGTGGTAGAACCGGAATTGACCATAGTGAGGAAGCCAATTCACATTGTTGCTAGAGATGAGAAGAGGCTTAGAACCAAGACGGTCAGATTAGTCAAAGTCCAGTGGAGTGACGATGACAGAGACTGTACTTGGGAGGTTGAGAGCAAGATTAGAGATACTTATCCTAGCTTATTTGATGGTATGTTTTACCTTCTTATTTGTTTTGAGCCTTATTGTAATTTCAAGGACGAAATACTTTAAGGAGAGGAGTTTGTAACACCCCAGATTTTTGATACCATTATTTAGGAGAGTTAGTTAGATAAAATAAATAAAATAATGTGTTGATTAGGAGATTGAGATTTGATTTAATTAAGGTAGCCAGGCCTTTTTAACTAATAAATTAAATGAAAGGTTTAAAATGAATTAGAGGAGGGGTATTATGGGAAAGAGGCCATTCCTATGTCACCTTCCTTAGGCCATGTATCTTAATACACGTTCATTCTCATTTCGAAAATTTAAAAAGTAAGGTCGGCCACCATTAACAAGGAAAGAAGAAGAGGAAACAAAAGGAAAGCTTAAGGAAAACATATTCAAATCAAACTCATTCAAATCTCAAGCTCCTTAATCTCTAAAGCAAAGGTGAATAATGTTTACATCTCAAATTTTTACGGTTTTGGTTTTAAGGTTAATTCCGAATGATTTTGCAAAGGTTTGCCATGTTTTCGAATGATCAAATGACACACACACATGTTGATGATTTATGTATGTTCATATAGATTTTATGACATGTTTTAGGATAAACCCTCTATTAAATGACATCCATTAGCCTTATGAATTTTTATGATGATCTTAAAAGTTGTTTTAGGGATGGGTTTCAATTTTTAGATTTTTCTGAATTTTTGTGGGATTATTATGAATTTTCTAAGGAAAAAATGGTGTTTTGGATTATTAAATTATTTAGGGAAAAATAATTATTGTTTGGGTCCGAAAATTTTATATACTGAAGAGAACACATCAATTGATTTTCTGGAATTTTTATAGAATTTTTCAAGATGTTTTGAATAGTTATATAAAATTATTTAAGGTATGGAACTTAAATGTTTTATATAATTATAAAGGAGAAAGGGGCTTTTTCAAATTTATTTAAATTTAAAAATAAGGAAGTTGGCAGCATTTTGAATATAAATATTTGGCAACCAATCAAATTTAGACAAACAGGCAGGTTGGGTACAAAAGAACTAATTTAAAAATAAATAGTTTTTCAACTATTTTAGCTCTTTCGGCAAGGGCTTCTGCCTCCATTCCAAACCTTTCGATAAGGTCGAAAGGTATCAAACCTTTCGAATAGGTCAAAAATCAATGCACATTATATCAAGCAATTGGTACGAAGTGAATCGAAAGGAGTCGAAAGGTTTAGGGACTAAAGGTTATAGCTTTTGAAGGAAATGTAACTTTGTTTTGGTTTTAAAGAAAATATGTCTGCTTGCTTTCGACAAAGAGCTTTTGACATTGTCAAATGGTTTAAAGGAAAAATGTTTCGATTGGTTTGCTTTCTTCTATTAATTGAAACCATTCGACAAAGTCAAAAGGTATAGCTTTCGACAAGGTTGAAAGCATAGTTGCCACTTCCAAACCTTTCGACACAAATGGAGTCAAAGGTTATCTTTTGTTTTCTAAAACTTGCTGCCTCTCTCCATTGTTTTCGAAGGGTTGGTTCCAATACCAACACTTTGTTTTCAAAAGGTTTTGTTAAAGGTTTCGAAGCAGTTGCTGTCGACTCCAATGTTTTTTTGATCCTTTTGCTCTAATTGAAGGCATAATCCAAATGTTTTAAACTAAAACGTTTTGTTTCGAAGTAGTCAACTTCGAATGATTTCGAAAAGTTTCCACTTGTTTTAAATTGAACCCAATGCCTTCGAAAGGTTTTAAGTTTCATTTTTTTTGAAAGGTTTATCAATGATTTTATAGGGGAGGTACCCCAGGCTTTCGACAAAGTCGAAAGGTGAAACCTTTCGACAAGGTCGAAAGGTATGGTTTTGCAATGTTTTCAAAATGCTAAGGTTTAAAGGATTTAAAAGGCGGATGTCATATGTTTTAAAGTTTGTAAAAGGAAAGCTTTTTAAAAGGTTTTGAAGGAGTTACCTTCAATGATTTCAAAAGGTTTATTAAAGGATACGAAGGAGTTACCTTTAATGCTTTCAAAGGGTTTGATTAATGGTTTTGATGGAGATTCCTTCATTATTTTCAAAAGGTTGTTTAAAGGTTTTAAACAAAAGATTCGAATAGTATGATTAAGAAGATAGCCTTATGTTTTAAGTTATAAAGGACTTTAACTTATTTTAAATAGGATAGATAATCCTTATTGAACATCATCAACATTATTTTGAGTAAAGTATTTGTATAGCATGGTAAAAAATAGCTTAGAGTAAAGCTAAAGATATATTTTCCTTGTATATATATGATTTGACGGATTAATTCATTTTGAAAAGGTTTTCAAGGAATATTTGAAGGGCAGTTAGCTTAGATATTTTGAAGGGTAGTTTACCCAAAAGAAAATTCGAGCAGTCACCTCATTTTAAATTCGGATAGTTAATCCATTTTGAGGGCAGTCAGCCCAGAGGAAAGTTAGTCCAAAAAAGAGCAGTCGGCTCTGATATGAACAGATAGTTCATTTAGTAGCATAAAGGACCTTGCTACTTCTTAAGGACGGTTAGTCTACCCTTTTTACTTGTTTTGGGTAAATAGCCCATTATCTAGTATAAAAAATATTGTTATTTTGATATAAGCAGTTTTAGGACAGATAGTCCAGGAGAGAACAGTTAGCTCAGAATTTAAGACAGATAGTCCAGTATAGAGCAGATAGCTCAGATTTTAGACAGATGGTCTATTTCATTTCCTGTTTTAGCATAATGGATATTGCTATATTATTATCATAATTAGTTAATTAACCAGTTCGGTTGCAGGAAAGGATTTGCAAAATATATGTTTTGAAAAGAGATATCAGTGTAGGGAAACTCGTTCCGCTAAGCGGCGTGGTCTCACTATTTATCAGCAACTGAGATGTAATGGAAATTATTCATACTTGGCTTTATGTCTGACTCGAAGTTTTTGATTCCCCTTAAACTCTCGGGTGCTCAAAATTTGATTTGAGTAGGCTGAGGGTTTAGGTTTTCAGGTTTTAGTAGATTTTGGTGAATAAAGCATCCGAAGACGAGCAGGTGGCTAACGGATAGCTAATTTAGGAATTCTGTTTTAAAATTGTTTTCGCTATGCATTAAAATAGTTATGTCTATATTGCTTCGATCATCTAGAGGGGCATCTTCATATGTCGCTCTTGGCGTATTGTTGTAAATTATATTTGATCAATGCCTGGGATATGTTTGGGGATTTTTTGTAACTTGGATATGATATATTTGAAATGTAATCGTTGAAAAGTATTGTTATTTTGAAATCGATGATTTTGTTCATATTCAAGTACTTCTGATACTTTGATACCACTAATATTACCGTATTTCGTCACTAGAAGTTAATACTGTGGATGACTGCAGCATCCATAGCGCTTAGCTTTTTGCCTCCAGACATGGAATGTCACATAACTCTAAACGAGTCAACAGTTATGGCTGTCCGAAAAATCGATACCCTTAGGGTGCAACATCGACGGTGCAAGGTTCAATATCCGTTCAAAATGCCAAAATGCCAAAATAGTGTCGTACAAGTTTTAGAAATAAGTTTATGGATTTGGAACAGAATAGTACCATGGTGCACAACTCTACAACGATGGCAAATCGAAGGCCAACCACAGTGATCCCGTTTTCCCATAAAATTCATGTGAAGAAAACAAAGAGTAAAAAACTTCCGTGACCCGAAAGTGATTCGGATAGTCTTTTTTGGGTATGAAACATGTACTGATGGCATAATGCTGTCAAAGCAGTAGAACTCGCAGAGAGCTTCATTTTGACATGTTTTGTCTCCCGTAACTCTAAACGAGTCAACATTTATGGTTGTCCGAAGAATCGATATCGTCAAGGTGCAACATCGACGGTACTAGGTGCAACATCTGTTCAAAATGCCGAAATAGTGACTTATGACTTTTAGAAATAAGTTCATGGATTTGGAATGGAGCAGTACCGTGGTGCACCACTCTCCAGCAATGGTTAATCGGAGGCCAACCACGGTGATCCTGTTTTCCCATAAAATTCACGTAAAGAAAACAAAGAGTAAAAAAGTCCCAATACGAGAAAGTGATTCAGATAGTCTTTTTTGGGTTTGAAGCTATGTACTGACGACTAAAAGTAGTCAAAACCGTAGAACTCGTAGAGTGCTTTGTTTTGATAGGTTATGGCTCCCGTAACTCTAAACGAGTCAACGATTATGGTTGTACGAAGAATCGATACCCTCAGGGTGCAAGATCGACGATGCAAGGCGCAACATTCGTTCAAAATGCGTAACAGTGCCGTACGACTTTTAGAAATAAGTTCATAGATTTGGAACTGAATAGTACCATGGTGCACAACTCTCCAGCGACGGTAAATCAGAGGCCAACCATTGTGATCCTGTTTTCCCATAAAATTCACGTGAGGGAAACAAAGAGTAAATAACTTTCGAGACCCGAAAGTGATTCGGATAGTCTTTATTAGGTATGAAACTATGTAATGATGGCATAAAGCCATAGAACTCGCAGAGTGCTTCATTTTGATAGGTTATGGCTCTTGTAACTCTAAATGAGTCAACATTTATGGCTGTCTGAAGAATCGATATCTTCAGGGTGCAACATTGATGGTGCAAGGTGCAACATCCGTTCAAAACAGCAAAACAGTGCCGTACGACTTTTTGAAATAAGTTCATGGATTTGGAATGGAACAGTACCATGGTGCACCACTCTCCAGCGATGATAAATCAGAGGCTAACCACGGTGATCCCGGTTTTTCCATAAAATTCACGTGAAGAAAACGAAGAGTAAAAAACATCCGAGACCCGAAAGTGATTCGGATAGTCTTTTTTGGGTATGAACCTTTGTACTGACGGCATAAAGCCATCAAAGCTGTAGAACTCGTAGTGAGCTTCATTTTGACAAGCTATGGTTCATGTAACTCTAAACAAGTCAAAATTTGCGGCTGTCCGAAGAATCAATATCCTTAGGGTGCAACATCGACGGTGCAAGGTGCAACATCCGTTCAAAATGCCGAAACAGTGTCGTACAACTTTTAGAAATAAGTTCATGGATTTGGAATGGAACATTACCATGGTGCACTACTCTCCAGTGATGGAAAATCAGAGGCCAACCAAGGTGATCCCGCTTTCCCATAAAATTCACGTGAAGAAAACGAAGAGTAAAAAACTTCCGGGACCCGAAAGTGATTCGGATAGTCTTTTCTGGGTATGAAACTATGTACTAACGACGTAAAGCCATCGAAGTCGTAGAACTCACAGAGAGCTTCGTTTTGACATGTTATGTCTCCCGTAAATCTAAACGAGTCAACATTTATAGCTGTCCAAAGAATCGATATCCTTAGGGTGCAACATTGATGGTGCTAGGTGCAACATCTTTTTAAAACGCCGAAACAGTGACGTACGACTTTTAGAAATAAATTCATGGATTTGGAATGGAGCAGCATGGTGCACCACTCTCCAGCGATAGTTAATCGGAAGCCAACCATGGTGATTCCGACTTAACATAAAATTCACATGAAGAAAACGAAGGGTAAAAAACTTTCGAGACCCAAAAGTGATTCAGATAGTCTTTTTGGGATATGAGGCTATGTACTATCAGCTTAAAGTAGTCAAAGCCGTAGAACTCGCAAAGAGCTTCGTTTTGACAGGTTATGGTTCGCGTAAATCTAAACTAGTCAACAGTTATGGCTGTCCGAAGAAGATACCTTCAGGGTGCAACATCGACGGTGCAAGTTGCAACATCCGTTCAAAATAACAAAACATTGTCGTACGACTTTTAGTAATAAGTTCATGGATTTGGAACGAAACAGTAGCATTGTGCACCACTCTCCAGCGACCGCAAATCGGAGGCCAACCACGGTGATCTCGTTTTTCTATAAAATTCACGTGAAGAAAACGAAGAGTAAAAAACTTCCGAGACCTAAAACTGACTTGAATAGTCTTTTTTGGGTATGAAGCTATGTACTCGCGACTTAAAGTAATCAAAGCTGTAGAATTTGCAGAGAGCTTCGTTTTGACAGGTTATGGCTCGTGTAACTCTAAACAAGTCAACAGTTATGGCTGTCCAAAGAATCGATAACCTTAGGGTGCAACATCGATGGTGCAATGTGCAATATCCGTTCAAAATGCCGAAATAGTGTCGTGCGACTTTTAGAAATAAGTTCATGGATTTGGAACAGAGCAGTACCATGGTGCACCTCTCTCCAGTGATGGAAAATCGAAGGCCAACCACGGTGATCCCGTTTTCCTATAAAATTCACGTGAAGAAAACGAAGAGTAAAATACTTTCGAGACCCGAAAGTGATTCAGACAGTCTTTTTTGGGTATGAATCTTTTTATTAGCTGCTTAAAGCAATCAACGCCATAGAACTCTGATCGGTTTTGGCTCCCGTAACTCTAAACGAGTCAACAGTTATGGCTATGCGAAGAATCGATACCCTCATGGGAAAACGGGATCACCGTGGTTGGCCAACCATGCTATGAACCGACGGCTGAAAGCAGTCAAAGACATAGAACAAACAAAGAGCTTCATTTTGACAGGTCCCGTAAATCTAAACCGGTCAATAGTTATGGCTGTTTGAAGAATCGATACCCTTTGGGTGCAATATCGACGGTGCAGGGTGCAACATCCGTTCAAAATGCCAAAGCAGTGTCTTAAAACTTTTAGAAATAAGTTCATGGATTTGGAGCAAAACAATACCATGGTGTACCACTCTCCAGCGATGGTAAATAGAAGGCCAACCACGGTGATCCAGTTTTCCCATAAAATTCACGTGAAGAAAAAGAAGAGTAAAAAACTTCCGAGACCCGAAAGTGATTCGGTTAGACTTTTTTTGGTATGAACCTTTGTACCGACGACATTAAGCCATCAAAGCTGTATAACTCATAGAGAGCTTCGTTTTGATAGGCTATGTCTCTGGTAACCCTAAACGATTAAACATTTATGGCTGTCTGAAGAATCGATATCCTCAGGGTGCAACATCGATGGTGCAAGGTGCAACATCCATTCAAAAAGTCAAAATAGTGTCGTACGACTTTTAGAAATAAGTTCATGGATTTGGAACGGAGCAGTACCATGGTGCACCATTCTCCGGCGACAGTTAATTAGAGGCGAACCAAATCCGGTTTTCCCATAAAATTCATGTGAAGAAAATGAAGAGTTTCCAAGACCCGAGAGTGATTCAGATAGTCTTTTTTGGGTATGAAGCTATGTACTGACGGCTTAAATCAGTCAAAGCCATAGAACTCGTAGAGATCTTCGTTTTGACCGGTAATGGCTCTCGCAACTCTAAAGGAGTCAACAGTTACCGCTGTCCAAAGAATTGATACCCTCTGGGTGCAACATCGACGGTGCAAGGTGCAACATCTGTTCAAAATGCCAAAACGGTGTCTTACAACTTTTAGAATTAAATTCATGGATTTGGAATGGAACAGTACCATGGTACACCACTCTCCAGCGATGGTAAATCAAAGGCTGACCACGGTGATCCCGTTTTCCCATTTAATTCAAGTGAAGAAAATGAAGAGTAAAAAACTTCTGAGACCCGAAAGTGGTTCGAATAGTCTTTATTGAGTATGAACCTTTGTACCGATGGCATAAACACGTCAAATCTGTAGAACTCACAGAGAGCTTCTTTTTGAATGGCTATAGCTCCCATAATTCTAAACAAGTCAAAATTTATGGTTGTCCGAAGAATCGATATCCCAATGGTGCAACATCGATGGTGCAAGGTGCAACATCCATTCAAAATGCCAAAACAGTGCCGTACGACTTTTAGAAATAAGTTCATGGATTTGGAACAGAGCAGTTTCATGGTGCACCACTCTCCAGCGAGTGTAAATCGAAGGCCAACCACGGTGATCCCGTTTTCCCATAAAATTTAATTGAAGATAACGAAGAGTAAAAAACTTCCAAGACCCGAAAGTGATTCAGATAGTATCTTTTGGGTATGAAGCTATGTACAGACGGCATAAAGTAGTCAAAGCTGTAAAACTCATAGAGAGCTTCGTTTTGACTGGTTATGGCTCCCATAACTCTTAACGAGTCAACAGTTATGGCTATCCGAAGAATCAATCCCTCAGGGTGTGCAAGGTGCAACATCCGTTCAAAATACCGAAACAGTGTCGTACGATTTTTAGAAGTAAGTTAATGGATTTGGAATGGAACAGCACCATGGTGCACCACTCTCCAACGATGGTAAATCGGAGGCCATCCATGGTGATCCCGTTTTCCCATAAAATTCACGCGAAGAAAACGAAGAGTAAAAAACTTCCGAGACCCGAAAGTGATTCGGATAGTCTTTTTTGGGTACGAACCTTTGTACAGATGGCATAAGGTCATCAAAGCTTCAAATCTCGCAGAGAGATTCGTTTTGAATTGCTATGACTCTCGTAACTCTAAACGAGTCAACATTTATGGCTGTCCGAAGAATCGATATCCTCAAGGTGCAATATCAACGGTGGAAGGTTCAACATCAGTTCAAAACGCTGGATTTAGTGTGGTTCGGCGTTGTAGCCTATGTCCACTATTGAAAGTTTGCTATTTTATTGAAGTTTATAATCTGATTACAACAGTACACACTCAAGCACGTGAGTTACAATGAGTCTCCGGCAGAGTATCGGCGTAATGGAGTCAGCAGTCCCTTTTTTGGAAGCATATGGCTGCTATTTATAGGCGTAGGCTAAAAATATATGACTTAGATCTTGGAATACCCTTGCTCTCATGTGGGTGGGCCCACCCAATCGATCCATGGTCATTTGGAATCGATCCCGATCGATCTCTATCTGGTTCATACAGATCAAAACCATCTCCATTTGGGCTGAGATCAATCAGAGGCGATGTAGAGGTGGTACGCAAGATCCTATGAAAATTTGGTAGCATTTGGGCTTGTAAATTTTGAGTTATGATCAATCCAAGTTTGGATTTGCAAAAGGCTGCCGAGTTCGTATCAATGGATTCGTATCCATGACTGTTCGTATCAATGTTATATGCATCGGTAAAGGTGACATGGCACTATATTCCAGCATCGATCCACTTTTCATGCCGAGTGACATTTTCTTCCATTTGAATCATGCTTTTTTCGTATCGATCCAAGGTAACCTCATTTGTATCAATGCTTTGCACAACCTATCGGCTCCTTGAGCCACTTCGTATCGATGGCTGGAGGGTCAATTCGTATCGATGACTAAGGGGACCCATTCGTATCGATCAATGAGTAGTTAGTTCCGTATCGATGTTTTTTGGTGCTACTGTGTATCGATTGTTTGGTGGCATATCTCGTATAGATCTTTGGCTGATCGATACGAACTATGTTAATGGATGATGGATGCGCAATGTTTAGGAGTGGAACCGATACGAAATACCTTTAACTGATGGATATGAAGTGAAAAATACATGATGGATACGAAGAGGAGTAGGCACTGATGGATACGAATTGATGTTTTCTCTCTTGATCTTGATTGGTCCATACCTTAAGCATACGGACTCCGATTGACTTGAAATTTGAAATGTTGGATTTTATAGCTTTTCTTATCATACCATGTTAATTGTAGCTCGATCCGAACTCAGACAAAATTTGCCAATATCCATAGTGAACCTGTGAATAACCGATCGTCGGGACAGATTGTCTTTGGTTTCCAGTCAATTCTTTGGTGTCACGGCCTTACCAAAAGGTAGAAACTCTCTTTCTAGAAGAGGGATTGGTAGTCAAAGTTTTCCCAAAAGATTAGACCTGTTGAAGTTTTAGGTCTAGCACGTTGCACCCGTAAGCACCTCTGGTCACTTGGTCAGTACCAATCCTAAGACCAAATGTTATCTCAAAGGAGTACATGGATAACATTTCCCCCCAAACTACGTCTTGTGTGAACTTGGCATGCTTTGAAAAACTGCAATCTTCATTTTGAAAAGTTCTATCTAATTCGTTGAATAGTTGTTGTCATTACTTCAAAAGATGTAACCTTTGATTGATTTCTAGTAGTATAAATCAAAATTGTTGACTGCTAATGATTATGTAGTGCCTTGTTAACTGAGCATTAAGTGTTAGCAATTTTTTGTTCATTGTTGTAATCTTCACCAGGTGAGCATTCAACTCCTGTGAATTTTAAAAATTGAATGTTAGTCCATCACACATGCTCATATGTTAACCTGACTCCCGTTAACATTTGCACTTTCACGAGTCATTGTCAAGTTGTTTTTTTTTGAATCGAGTTTCGTATCAATCCTCTCCTGGATCGATGTGAAATTTGAGTTGTAACAACATTTGATGGTCGTTTTAGAATATCCCTTCGTATCGATCCTCTCTTGGATCGATTTGAGAAGTTGGGATAAGCATTTCGTATCGATGGCTATCGATACGAAATAGTTTGTTCTAAGAAATTTCTTCGCATCGATGGATACGAACTCCTCTGGTCTCCAATGTGATGGATACAAAATTGTTGTTTCGTATCGATGAATCATTGAGGGATCTGAACAGTTCAAACAATCCTCTATGTATCTTTCGTATCGATGGGTCATCGTTGGACATGAGCGGCCATGCTCTGGATCGATTCGATTTGATGGTTATGAACTGTCGTTGTTTTAGATCGATGGTAAATGGATATGAATAAGCTTCTTCGTATCAATTGAAGGGGAGAATGTTCCTACCGGTTAACGTCACTATGAGATGAATCATTTTTTCCCTTTGGTTTTGTATCCATATAAATACTTTCAGGACTTAGAAATTTTTTTACTTGCCTCCATTTCTTCACTGTGCTTTCGTATCGATCCAAACTAAAGAGAAAGAAGAACTGCCTTTGTTTTTGAATCATTCAACCCATTAATCTCTCGATCTAACTGCCTAAATCAGGTAATTATCCCATAAAACCACATTAAATGATGAGATTCGAGATCTAACGCCAATCCATTCACAACCATGGTCGACTCTGGTGATGTTGTGGCCTGAAATGATCGGAGCGTGGTTGAGGAAGGAGGAGATGGAGCTCGAGCTGATTAGAGAAGAAGAAGTGTAGATGGATACGAAAGGAGTATTTGTATCGATGATGGTTGAAGGACGAGTTCGTATCGATCAAGATAATGCAGCTTCATATCGATTGAAGATAATGCTTCTATCGATGGAGGGTGGGCATTCGTATCGACCGATCAACGATGGTATTCGTATCGATATGTAGTGATTGATATGAATTTTGGAACTGGCAACCGATACGAAGTTATTACTGTCGATCGATATGAATTAAATATTTATTGATCGATACGAAAACCGTTTTACTGATCGATACGAATTGTTCATTTGCCGATCGATCCAAGTTCAAATTGCGATGGATACGAAATATTATGCATACTCGAACATTTGACTCCGACGAGCTTCTGCCTTGCATAATTGAACTTAATTGTTTCACTACATATTTGACTCCCCTTCGAAGCTCGTCGATGGAACTATAACTCGAAAAAAAATTTGAACTGTAACTTAGATCGTTCTCCGAAGTCTGGATGGCATGGTTGTGATAGTCAGCGATGACGGTCACTCCGGTTGAATCTCGAAGTCTTGTCGTTTGAACATCCCATGAATTCCGTAGAATTTCTTAAGTATTATGTATCACTGCACTGCACAACACATTCATGCACTTCACACTGGGGGGAACATAGGTTTATTATCGTCTAACAATGATTTTTACCAAGTTCAATAGCTATGGAACCTAGAACTTCACAATCGCAGGACGTTCAGAGTCCGCCTCTTCCTGTAATCGAAATGTCGGCTATCGCAGCTGAAGTTATTAGCCCTGCTTCGGATGAGCTACCAAAAGCACAATTCATTGCCAATCCACAGATTCTGTCCACTCTAATATTTCTGAAGACATGTTAGGTAGAATTTGCCTAAGGCATGGGTTGACGGTGAACGATGTCTTACTACTGGGGCCAGGAGATAGAGCCCATAACCCCTCGAAAGGGTACATAACCTGCAACAGATTTATGTGTGTAGCCGGGACACTTCCTCCTTTCAACCAATTCATCTGGGAAGTTTTAATTTTCTTGAGGATCGCTCCATCTCAGCTACACCCGAATGGATATGTCTTGCTCAATAGTTTGTTTGTCATCTTCATGGAGCACCTCTTTCGTCCTCCGACGGTAGAAGAGATCATATTCTTATTCAATGTAAAGAGTCGCGGGGATAACCCTTCCTTCACTTTCCTAGAGGCAGCTAGGAACTGTCAAGGCGTGGTCGGGTCTTGGAGCAAGCTGGGGTATTTTAAGACCGAATGGTTCTTCGTTCAGTCCCCACCAGGGTTCGCCAGTCGTTGGCTAGTCAGATGTAAGAGCTCCAACCTCTCTCTTGACTAACTGGATAATAGCAGTTGATGCCAAGTCTAACACTTTCTTTCTTTTACAGCTTAGATTCCATGGCCTGAAGGATCTCGGTTTAAGGAGATAGTAAGGGTCCTTCAAGAACTGCCAGCCACATACAGAGAAATTGACGAAGTCCTTACAGAAGAAAATTTGATTGTCTGGGGTTAATTGATAGAGACCAGAGCATTGGACTTATAGGAGTTTTTAGGACGGCTCCAGCGAGGCCAATGAGAAGGAGAGCTCCCAGAATTGTTATAACCAAATAAGATGATGATGAGAGCCTGCCGGTTAGAGATGAGTCTGTAGCTGTGCCTTCGCTGGACCCTCAAGAATCGAAAATAAGAAGAGGAAAAACTGGTGCTCGTAAATCTGTAAGGCGCAACACCGTTGTGGTGTCTTTGCCTGCTACTAGTTAAGAGATTCCTCCTCCACGGATGGGTTCTTTTGAGGGAATGGTGAACATCCTATTCCAGATGACATGCCTTTACATCAAGATATCGGACTAGAGGGGCTTCAAAGCGCCTTAGATATAGGAGAGCCAACTCCTTCAAGTATGGCTGCTACAACCGGTTGGTTGGGGGGTTTGCACATACATGCACACACTTCACGACACCACACAATTTCTAATTACAAACTATTAATATCTGGAGATTAGCAACTCTGTTTCTCTTTTCATTTTACAGATACGATGTCGAGGTGTGGATCTATGCTCAGTAGTCTCCGTTCTGTGCGCCATTCATCAAGCTCATATTCCGAGTCTCGCAGGCATGAGGTCGAAAGAGAAAGAGATCGCGGCTATTCTAGTCAAGAAAGGGAGCGTTACGAGAGGGAAAGAGAAAGGGAGAGGTAATATAGGCGTTGTTCCTGGTCGTGCTCTCCGCCACCTAAAGGTCCAATGCAACCCTCTGGCGCTGTAAAAAAAACTACTGAAACCTCACGCCAACCAGTGCCTCCACAAACTTCGAGATCTGGCGAGCAGCACCGTGGAACTGGGACATATGCACCTGTCGTCACTACATCAGTGGCTATGGAGCCCATGGGAGAGGGAGCCATCCGAATAGCTCAGTTGAAAATGGATTTCCCTAACATTTGCTTTGATGGTTTTCACTTTCCACCGAACTTGAAAATAATTTCTGATGGGGCTGAACAAACTTTGCTTGATTATGTATATGACATCTACAACCAGTATCGAGAGTGGATGAAGGCCGTAGAGAAAGCTTCAATAGTGGCTTTTGATTGGGCGAAGACAATTGAAAATCTAGAGAAAGATCTCGCCCAAAAAGATTGCATAGTGCAAGTGCTTACCACCGAGAATGACACTTTGAGGAACTTGAAAATGGAGGTCCTTAAGAAAGTCAATGAGACAAGCAAGAAGGTAGAACATATGCGACATGAGCACTTGAGCTTGGTCGAGGAGATGGGCAACAGAACTGCCACCGTTACGGTGGAAAGAGATGCCGTGCTTAAAGAGCTTGAGGAGCTTAAAGCCAAATTTACTGAAGTCGTCAAAGAAAAAGACGATGCTAACAAAGCTGCCCAAGAGGTGTGTGAGTAGGTCGTGGCACTCATGGGTGAGCGGGATGCGGCCTAGTTAAAGGTCCAAGAAACCAAGGCCAAAATCGAAACCGATGTTAGAGCAGCAGAGGCCAGGTTGGAAGGTGACATCGAAGACCTCCTGGTCACTTATAATGTCAATGTCCTGAAACGATGCAACCTAAGCTGGCTCGATGACTACCCGCTTCATCTATACAACGCCTAGTGCCGCTTGATAGAGGATGAAAAGGTGGACCACCACACTACAACTATCGAAGACTTTGAGCTAGAGAACCAGATATTAACCGAAGATGAGAGAAAAGTTCTTCATGATGCCATTGTCACTTTTGAGAAGGAAAAACTTGCCGGCCAATATCCGGATGTTGGAGAGGGGTCGGGAGTTGAACACCACAAAGCAAGCTCTGAAATGCCGGCAGCAACTCAACCTGAGCTTACTTCAACAATAAACCCTCCAACTGTTCCTGTATAGGATCCTGATCGGCCAGAATTGTCTCCCGTACGCGAGCATGGCTCCGAAGGCGCACCGGCCCTGCATGTGAGCCAATCTGAGGAAGGTACTCTGAACATTTCTTGTATCCATTCAAAGTCGGGAGCGCTATCAGAAGGTGTCACTAATGTTTTCTCATATCTTTATTCATTTATAGAATCTGCAGCGGCCGAGCCTCCCGCAACCCAAGAGCCGCATCATAAGAAGGAGGCCATTATGACGGAGGCAACCACAAAAACGGCTGCAGCACCAACCGAGGAGGTGAACGAGAGCATTTTCATTCTTGAAAAAAAGATGATGGAAGAACTCCTTGGTCACCAGAGTGATCCACTCACCGACTTGCCTTTCGTCATGGGTGAAGGTGAGCTACGGCTAGCTCTTTGGGCCCAACTAGAGGCATTCTTGTGGAAGCCCAAGCAGTTCAGGAGGAAGAGATAATGGCAGAGATCAATGCAGAAATGGAAAGAGCCGAACAGGCTAGTAGTATTGAAGGTGGCATAGCGGGTCCTAGTCCGGTCCCCATGCGTATGATTTCTCCTGGCAGCACAATCGTTGACACTGGCATGCCTCCCTCGTCCTCTAAAATTGAAAGTTCCACGATTCCTCCGGCTCAGCATTCAGAAAGTATCCTGATTCCCGTGAGTTCGGAGGAAGAGATCACGATAATCCCCCTGACTGGAGATCAACCTAGAAAAGGTAAAGGCTCGAAGAGGTATCCGAGCGGTAGCTCTAATGGGTCGACGCCGAGGAAGAAGAAGAAGGAGTAGACATGTGCTTTTATTCCCTCTCTTTGGTAGATAGGTAGGATAGGATTTCATTTTGCCTTTTGCAAGCCGTGTATAGATGCGGGCTCGACCCCTGCTTATAGGAATCCTGGGAATAAGTTTTTATTACTTGTCTTTTTTTCCAAGGAATAGGGGAAATGAAATCTCTTTTTGTTTTTAGCATAGTTCTGTGTTTATTTACTTAAGTGTTTTAGTGCTCAAATTTTGCATTCACTGTAGTTGTAAGGCTTCAGTCTCTGAACCAGACTTGAGCTCGATTGTTAAGTCCTGAAGTCATGGCTTTGGGTCATAACCAAACGCCAAGTTGATCCCCGACATCGCACTATCTCAGTTAGTGGCTTGTATTTGAGCTATGCCCCCAGTCTCGAGGAAAATTGAAGTAGTGGGTCGGCGGACATTCTTCGCCTTTATTGACCTCTATTTTACTAAGTTGGAACGAAGTTAAAGTGAGATGAATTTGAGTGGTCGATCATACTCGTTTATCAATTAGTACTTGCATCCACTTTATGGGGATTGAGCTCATGTGCCGGCGGTCGGTTATGCCTGCTCGTCATTTAGGATCACATCCATGCTCCGGGAATATGGGATAATTCACGGGTGGTCAGTCACACCTGTTTAGTACTTGTAGTCCTATCCGTGCTCCCGGGGTAAGAGTTGTTTTATGGGCGGTTATTCATGCCCGCTTTATGTTTTATACTCTAGTTCACGCTCTGGGAATCTGAAGTTGGTTGATGGGCGATTAGTCACACCTATTTAGTGTTTGGGAATTAGATCCGTGCTCTGGGGACTTAAGTTGTTTTATGGACGGTCAGTCACATCCGTTTAATGTTTATACTTCGGCCCGCGCTCTCGGGATCGGAGTTAGTTAATGTTTATACTCTAGTTTGCACTCCGGGAATCTGGAGTGATCAACAGATGGTCAGTCACATCTGCCTAAGTATTGGGATATCGTTCACACTTCGGGAACAAGAAGTTAATCAGGAATGTGGACGGTTGGATCACATCCACCATGAGTAGGCAAGCGAAGTCGTAGATGGACGGGTCCATCCTCCTTAAGCTTGCAAAAATGGAGACGAAGTCGTGGACGGATGGGTCCATCCTCCTCGAGTTTAGATTATACATGGGGGAAGTCATGGGTGGATAGATCCACCCTCCTCGAGGCCACGTTTTGGATTTGAAGTTTATACTCTAGCTCGCACTCTGGGAACCGGAGTTCTTTGGAGGATTGTCGTGTATAAATCCTTTTGGGCTTCAGTGTAGTTGCTTGCTCCCGAGCTTGGGGTTTCACTTAGCGAGTGACCGGTTGCATCACAGTCACTCCCTATTTGAATAAGTCCCACCGTAGGATGGAACTTAGCTCTTCGTGCATTGTAATGGTCGTAAGATGCATTTCAAGAATCACTGCTCTGGCTCGACAAGTTTGCATTTTATTGCTGAAATAAGAAAGTACGGCAAAGTCAGTTGCCTTATTACAAGTTCAAATTTCGAAATGCATAAACAAATTTCAAATGAAAAGCAGACTAAATGAATAAACAAAGCCTGTCATGTGTAATAGCGCTGGAGACTCTCGCTGTTCCAAGCTCTCGGCAAAGTGAGACCATCAACAGTTGATAATTTGAATGTGCCATTTCCGAGTCTCTGTTCAATAACATACGATCCTTCCCATGTTGGTTTCATACATGAAGGGAACAGATAAATTCTTTTGAGTACGAGATCGCCAAGTTCAAAGGTTCCGGGTCGGACCTTAACATTGTACAATTGGGTGACTCGACTTCGGTGTGCGGCTGCCCTCAAATCAGTCTCTTCGCGCTTCTCATCCAATAAGTCCAGGGATTCGGCAAGTAAGATGGAGTTCGTCTTTGGATCATAATATGTCACACGATGAGAAGGTACTTCCAATTCAACTGGAATAACGGCTTCAAAGCCGTAGGAAAGTGAAAATGGATTGTGGTCGGTCGCAGACTTGTGGGTAGTTCGATATGCCCATAGGGCCATGGGAAGTTCATCAACCCATCTGCCTCCAGCCTTCTCCAGTCGTTTCTTTAGAATGGACTTAATAACTTTATTAACAGCTTTGACCTGTCCATTCGCTTGAGGGTGAGCAACTGCCAAGAACTTCTTCTGGATGTGAAAACATTGATAGAAATTCTTGAACTCGACATTATTGAATTGGGCTCCATTGTTAGTGACGATTGTATGCGGGAGGTCAAAATGTTAGATAATGTTGCATACAACAAAGTTGATTAATTTCTTCATCGTGATGGTAGCAAAGGGCTCGACTTCCACCCACTTGGTAAAGTAGTCAACTGCAAGGATGGCGTTTCACCACCTTTAGCCAGAGGTAAAGATCTAATTATATCGATGCCCCACGTGGAAAACGGCCATGGACTGACCATCTGAGTGATTTTGGTTGGTGGGGCTCTTGTAATCTGGGCATGCTTTTAGCATCTACATATTTCTTGGCATAATCCGATGCATCTCGATTCTCCATCGGCCAATAATACCCATATCGGAGTATTTTCTTAGCAAGGGCTTGCTCCACAGTGTGATCACTACATTCTCCCTCGTGCACATCATGTAAAACTCGTTTGATCTCGTCATGGGCAATACACCAGAGTAAAGGAACAAAGTTTCCTCTTCTGTATATGACACCATTTTGGATAATGAATCGCGAAGCTTTTCGGAGAACTTGTCTTTTCTCACTTCTGCGCTTAGGGAAAGTTCCATGTTCAATATAGTTTCTGAGTGAGGTCATCCATGACTCCTTCTCGAGCGATGCCTCAATCGCCCAGTCCGTCTCCATCTGATCGATACTCGAAGTGGTAAGTGTCTCAATGGGGACGAGTCCCATTTGCTGTGCTTCACCGGTGTTGGCTAGTTTTGCTAAAGAATCGGCCTTCTGATTGTGCTCCCAGGGTATACAGAGGATGTCATAGTAGTCGAATTGATTCAACACTTCCTAGACCAGGGCAAGATAAGCGGTCAACCTCCGGTCTCTTGCTTGGTATTCTCCCTGAACTTGGCATACGACCAACTACAAGTCACAATAGATCTCCACAGCAATAATTCTCAAGTCTTTGGCAAGTCTGAGTCCATGGAGTAAAGCTTCATATTCGGCCTCGTTGTTAGTCACGTGGAAGTCAAACTTCA
Organism: Allium fistulosum; assembly: GCA_030737815.1. Lineage (NCBI taxonomy): Eukaryota > Viridiplantae > Streptophyta > Magnoliopsida > Asparagales > Amaryllidaceae > Allium > Allium fistulosum. The sequence continues at coordinate 1,134,129,320 of CM060906.1, forward strand.
AAGCATAGCATATGGATCGACCTTTTGGGGTTTTGAGTACAACTCCAACGTCTACGCAGCGGTCGTTTGATGCGCCATCAGTAAAAAGCTTCCATATGTATTTAGGAGATTCACTGGTTTCAAGCAAGTCCTCCGATATAGTAAATTCAGCTATAAAGTCCGCCAGAACTTGTCCTTGGATGGTTCATCTCGGTGTATAAGCAATATCAAACTGACTCAACTCGATGTTCCACGTGAGTAACCTACCAGACGTATCAGGCTACATAAGGACCTTTCATAACGACTGCTCGGTGTAAACTGTGATCGAATGAGCCTGGAAATATGGATGGAGCTTCCTTGACGCAATGACTAGGCAATAAGCCAGCTTCTCCAACTTTGGGTAGTTTCTCTCTGCCCCTGTCAATCGCTTGCTTATATAATAGACTGGTCGTTGTATCTGATCTTCTTCTCGAATCAATGCAACACTGATCGCATTCTCCGAAACCACCAGTTAGATATATAATCTTTCATGATCAACCGGCTTTGGCAGAACAGATGGCATTGCCAGATGTTGAACCAATGCTTGGAATGTGCCTTCGCACTCCACCGTCCATTTGAAATTGCGCTTTACTTTCCTGATCAGGTCGAAGAAGGGAATGCACTTTTCCGTGTATTTGGAGATGAATCTACTCAAGGCTGCCACCTTCCCGTTGAGGCTCTATACTTGTTTTATGGTTCTGGGAGTCTCGAGATTCCGAATCGCCTAAATTTTCTCAGGATTGGCTTCAATTCCTCGAGCGTTGAGGATGAATCCAAGGAATTTTTCAGATGCGACTCCGAAGTGACATTTCAACGAGTTGAGCTTCATTCAGTATTGTTGAAGGACATTGAACATTATTTCCAAGTCTTTGACATGATTGATGGACAATCGTGACTTTACAAGCATATCATCCACGTACACCTCCATGCTTTTCCCGATTTGGTTAGCGAACATTCAGTTCACAAGCCTTTGGCAAGTTGCCCCGGCGTTCTTGATTCCGAACAACATAATGTTATTGCAATAGAGTCCCATATTGGTGACAAAGCTGGTATGCTCCCTATTAGGTAGGTGCGTCGGTATTTGATTGTAGCCGGAGTATGCATCCATGAAAGAAAAGAGTTCGTGTTTGGCTGTTGAATATACAAGTTGATCGATTCTAGGAAGTGGAAAACTATCCTTGGGGCATGCTTTATTCAAATCTGAGTAGTCCACACAAGTCATCCATTTCCCGTTGGATTTCCTGACAAGCACTAGGTTGGATACCCACTCTGGGTACAATGTGTCTCGAATAAACCCGTTCGACTTGAGTTTATCTACCTCTTCCTTCAGGGCGGCAGATCTCTCTGAATCCACACCGTGCCTTTTTTGTTTGACCGGGACATGCTGCGGATCAATATTCAATGCATGGCACACAATGTTTGGTGAAATCCCACACATGTCTGAGTGCGTCCAAGCAAACACATCGAGGTTTTCCCGGAGAAATTCAACCAATTCCTCTCTCATCTGTTGACTTAACTAAGATCCGACCTTTATCATTCTGGAATCATCATCATCGATCTGAACATCGATCATCAACTCTGCCGAGGAGCCTGATTGTCTTTGACTTCCTCTTCATTATCGTCATCTCATGGATCAAGATCTTTTAGGAACTAGTTATGGCGCCCGGGCCTAGGCCCAAGCGTTAGCTGTCAATTTTCAGTGAAACAGACGCAGAGAGATTCCTCTACATCCTTGCCCTTCTCTTTCCGTTGCGCCTCCCGCAGCTCAGCAACATAGCAGGCGTGTCCAGCCGCCTAATCTCCTTGAACAACTCCAACCCCATTATAAGTAGGGAACTTTAGAGTTAAGCACCATGGGGCAATGGTATGCTTGAATTCAGCTAGGGCCGGTCGGCCCAAGAAAGCATTATACGAAGAATTAATGTCTAACACAACGAACTATAACATCCGGAATCTCCGATGATCTCTGATTCCCAACTCAACTAGCAACTCCACCATCCTAGAGGGTATCGTTGCACTCCCATTAAAGCCATGTATGCGGGACTAACACGGCTTCAAGTCCTTCGCTTCCACTTTCATCTGGTCATAAGCTCATTTGAAAAGAATATTTACGAAGCTTCCATTATCTACCAAGATCCTCTTCATCCAAGTAGGACCTATTTGTGCCGATATGACTAGTGGATCGATAGTGGGGGCTTCGACTCTATCAGCGTCTCTGTTCCGAAAAACGATGTTGTCTGTCATCGTCTTTTGTTGTTTCACCAATGCCCCATCATCAACAATACTGCAGCATTCGAAGTCCGCATGCCTAATCGAACTGGAAGACAACTCCATTTCCCTCCAGCTCCGATCAGCTGGATAAGGACCACTACTAACCGTATTAATAACCAATCTCCTGCCACTACGCGCAGGTTCTTCCAGTCTAGCCTGATTTTGACCTTGATTCTGGTTCGATGGGCCCGCACCTCAAGCCTGCAGCACCCTAACAAACCGTGCAAATGACAACACTCATTAGTATTGTGACCATAGTAATCGTGGAACCTATAGAATTTTCCAGTTTGAATCTTCTTTTCGGATGACTTTTTCGGAGCTGGTTTCTTATACTGTCCAGTATTACAGGTTTGCAGATAAACATTCTCCAAGGATGTATTGAATGGGGTATATTTGTCAAACATGGGAGCTCTGCATCGCGGTCCGCGATTTTGATCTCGCTTTTTACCCTGACCTCCATCGCCTTTCTACTAACTCTTCTTATTCTTTGTATTCAACTGCACTTTACCGGAACTCTCATCAGTTTGCTTCATAGCAATGTTATTTTGAATGTCTTCAACACTGGGCCCCACATCATCCTATTTTTGAGATTGTCTAGCGTCTTCTCTCTTAAAGAACTCGGTCGCCTTAACATAGAAACGATCCAATGACGCGGGTGGTTTTCCAGCCAACCAATTGCCGAACTAAGAATCGGGATCGATTCCTTTAGTTAGTGCCATCAATATAGAATTGTCATTGGGGTTACTGATTTCCATACAAGCGGCATGAAATATTTCCAAATAACGTTTGAGTGTCCCTCCCAGAGCTTGAGTGGCGCTGGATAGGGTGTTAACATCTTTCAGTCTCGTAACATGCATACGAAAATGTTCGACGAACTTTGTGGCCAACTGATCAAAGCATGAAATGGACCAGGTGGTTGACGAGTAAACCACATGGCTGCGATGCCCCCTAGGGAGATAGGAAAGCTTCTACACTTAACTGCATCATTAGCTTATGTAGCATTCATGAGCCATTCATACTTTAGGAAGTGTTGGTTAGGGTCTGAACTCCCTTTATAAATAGGTAAATTTAGCATCCTGAATCGGCGAGGTGGTTCAGCATAGAGGATGTCATCAGTGAATGGTGTATGACTTCGGATATTCCCCAATCGTCATTGGTGAGGCCTTCACTTTCGCGGATCATTTGATGGATCATAGCTGGAATGTATGGCATTTGGACATTCTGGGCCAAGGCGTGGTCGGATTCCACGTTGCGAGGATGGTCTAGGCATGGTCGACGGTTCATGCCTCGTCTCCTTGGCTCCAGATCTTCGGGCACATAGGGTTCAGAAGCATGATTGTGTTGATGAAAGGCTGGGTTTGGTTGATTCTGAAGTTGAGCTTCCATATTTTCCACGGCTGCAGCTGCATGGCTATAAGTAGTGTGATTAGGAAATGCCCCTTCTCGGAAGGAGGGCCCAGCTTGGTGCCCCGTAAAGGGACCAGCTCCAGGTTGCTTGAGATTCAGAACACGCTGATGCCCAGAGGCTTGCATGTAGCTTCCATCCAACTGTGGATGTGTAGATCTACGGTTGAAATCAGAAGAAGCTGAGCTTTCAGTGGATGAATAGGAAGCACGATCCCTTCTGGATATCCTTCGTCTCTCCTCGTTCAGTTGGTGGGCTAGCTCCGTGTTGGCATGGATCTGTTGCGTGAGCTCCTGATGGTTTTGGGTAAGCTCTTGCATAAGGATCTGGAACTCCTCCCTGGTGACAGGGCCTTGTGGATCTGAGGGTCCAGCCAAATTCTGACCTGTTGCAGGCAGTTGTGCGGGGTTCTGTCTATCCCGTCCTTCTGGGTTAACAGCGGTTGAAGCAGTCCTTGTGTTAACCATGGCTGATGCAATTCCTTCCTAGATCTAATGCAATCTAAATAGTATGGAATGAACTCCTAGATGGTAGATCTAGATCATCTCTTAAGATTTATGCAATCCAACAATGGTGGTAGATCCAATGGAGCAGAGAAAACCTGGGTTTTCTCAGTGAAAGCACCAAAGTGTTTGTACCAAAATTGGGCACAGCACTCTTCGGGTGTATTTGAAGAGATTAAAATGAAGAATATAAATGAAAAAGAAGGTAAATCTTACGAACACGCCGAAAACAAACAAACAGAAATGCAAGAACACAGGATTTAGAGTGGTTCAGCATTGTAGCCTATGTCTACTATGGAAAGTTTGATGTTTTATTGAAGTTTATAATCTGATTACAACAGTACACACTCAAGCACTCGAGTTATAATGAGTCTCCGGCATAATATCGGTGTAATGGAGTCAGCAGTCCCTTTTCTGGAGGCATATAGCTATTATTTATAGGCGTAGGCTGAAAATATCGGACTTAGATCTTGGAATACCCTTGCTCTCACGTGTGTGGGTCCACTCGATCGATCCATGTTCATTTGGGATCGATCCCTATCTAGTTCGTATCAATCAAAACCATCTCCATTTAGGCTGAGATCGATCAAAGGCGATGTAGAGGTGGTACGCCAGCTCTTGTGAAAATTTGGTAGCATATGGACTTGTAGATTTTGGGTCATGATCGATCCAAGTTTGGATTTGCAAAAAGTTGTCGAGTTCGTATCGATGGATTCGTATCCATGACTATTCGTATCGATGTTATACGTTTCGATAAAGGTGACGTGGCGCTATATTCTAGGATCGATCCACTTTTCATGCCGAGTGACTATTTCTTCCATTTGAATCGTGCTTTCTTCATATCGATCCAAGGTAACCTCATTCGTATCAATGCTTTGCACTTTACTTCATATCGACTCTTAGAGCCACTTCGTATCACTGGTTGGAGGGTCAATTCGTATCGATGACTTAGGGGACCCATTCATATCGATCACTGAGTAGTTAGTTTCGTATCGATGTTTTTAGGTGCTACTGCATATCGATTGTTTGGTGGCATATCTCGTATCGATCGTTGGCCAATCGATACGAACTATGTTGATGGATGATCGATATGCAACATGTAGAATGGAATCGATACGAAATACCTTCAACTGATGGATACAAAGCGTAAAATACATGATGGACACGAAGAGGAGTAGGCACTAATGGATACGAACTGATGTTTTCTCTCTTGATCTTGATCGATCCATATCTTGAGCAAATAGACTCCGATTGACTTGAAATTTGGAACGTTGGCTTTCATAACTTTTCTTATCGTACCACGTTAATTGTAGCTCGATCCGGACTTGGAAAAAAGTTTACCAGTATCCATAGTGAACCTGTGTATAACCGATCGTCGAGATAGATTGTCTTTGGTTTCCAGTCAATTCCTTGGTGTCATGGCCTTGCCAAAAGGCAGGATAACAGCTTCGTTTTGAGAAGTTATGGCTCACATAACTCTAAACGAGTCAATAGTTATGGCTGTTTGAAGAATCGATACCCTTAAGGTGCAACATCGACGGTGCAAGGTGCAACATTTGTTTAAAATGCCGAAACAGTGTCGTACGACTTTTAGAAATAATTTCATGGATTTGGAATGGAATAGTACCATGGTGCACCACTCTCCAGCACCGATAAATCAGAGGCCAACCATGGTGATCCCGTTTTCCTATAAAATTCACGTGAAGAAAATGAGTAGTGAAAATTTTCCGAGACGCGAAAGTGATTCGGATAGTCTTCTTTGGGTATGAACCTTTGAACTGACGGCATAAACCCATCAAAGTTATAGAACTCATAATGATCTTTGTTTCGACAAGCTATGGCTCCCATAACTCTAAACGAGTCAACATTTATGGTTGTCTGAAGAATTAATATCCTCAGGGTTTAACATCGATGGTACAAGGTACAACATCCGTTCAAAATGCCATAATTGTGTCGTACGACTTTTAGAAATAAGTTTATTGATTTAGAATGGAGCAATACCATGGTGCACCACTCTCCAGTAATTGTTAATTGGATTCCTACCATGGCCATCCCATTATTCCATAAAGTTCACGTGAAGAAAACGAAGAGTAAAAAACTTCCGAGACCCAAAATTGATTCGGATGGTCTTTTTTGGGTATGAAGTTATGTACTAATAACTGAAAGCCATTAAGCCGTAGAACTCGCAGAGAGCTTCGTTTTGACAGGTTATGGCTCCCGTAACCCTAAATAAGTCAACAATTATGGCTGTCCGAAGAATCAACACCCTCAGGGTGCAACATCGACGGTGCAAGGTGCAACATTCGTTCAAGATGCCAAAACAGTGCCGTACGACTTTTAGAAATAAGCTCATGGATTTGGAACAGAGCAGTACCATGGTGCCAGACTCTCCAACGATGGTAAATTGGAGGCCAACCATGGTGATTCCGTTTTCCCATAAAATTCAGGTGAAGAAAACGAAGAGTAAAAAACATCCGAGACCCGAAAGTGACTCAGATTGTCTTTTTTGGGTATGAAACTATGTATTGATGGCATAAATCCATCAAAATTGTCGAACTCACAGTGAGCTTCATCTTGACCGGCTATGGCTCCCATAACTCTAAATGAGTCAACATATATGGCTGTTCGAAGAATCAATATCCTTAGGGTGCAACATCAATGGTGCAAGATGCAACATCCATTCAAAACGCCGAAACAGTGCTGTACGACTTTTAGAAATAAGTTCATGGACTTGGAACAAGCAGTACCATGGTGCACCAATCTCCAGTGACGGTAAATCGAAGGCCAACCACGATAATCCAGTTTTCCCATAAAATTCACGTGAAGAAAAAGAAGAGTTAAAAACTTCTGAGACCCGAAAGTGATTCAGATAGTCTTTTTGGAATGAAACTATGTACTAATGGCTAAAAGCGGTCAAAGTCGTAGAAATCGCAAAGAGCTTCAATTTGACAAGTTATGGTTCTGTAACTCTAAACGAATCAACAGTTATGGCTATCCGAAGAATCGATACCCTCAGGTTGCAACATCGACGGTGCATGGTGCAACATCCGTTCAAAATACCGAAACAGTGCCGTACGACTTTTAGAAACAATTTCATGGATTTGGAACGGAAAGGTTCCATGGGCACTACTCTCCAGCGATGGAAAATCGAAGGCGAAACACGGTGATCCTGTTTTCACATAATAAGACCCGAAAGTGATTCGAATAGTCTTTTTTGGGTGAAACTATGTACTGATGGCATAATGCCATCAAAGCCATAGAACTCGCAGAGAGCTTCCTTTTGACAGGATATAACTCCCGTAACTCTAAACGAATCAACATTTACGGCTGTCCGAAGAATCGATACCCTTAGGATGCAACATCGATGATGCTGGTTGCAACATCCATTCAAAACGCCGAAACAGTGACGTACGACTTTTAAAAATAAGTTCATGGACTTGGAATGGAGCAGTACCATGGTGCACCACTCTCTAGCAATGGTTAATCGAAGACCAACCATGGTGATCCCGTTTTCCCATAAAATTCACGTAAAGAAACGAAGAGTAAAAAACTTCCAAGACCTGAATGTGATTTGGATAGTCTTTTTTGGATTTAAAGCTATGTACTGATGGCTGAAAGCACTCAAAGCCGTAGAACTCACAGAGAGCTTCGTTTTGACAGGTTATAACTCCCATAACTCTAAACGTGTCAACGTTATGGCTGTCCGAAGAATCGATACCCTTAGGGTTCAACAACGATGGTGCAAGGCCCAACATCCATTCAAAATGCCAAAACATTGCCGTACGACTTTTAAAAATAAGTTCATAAAATTCATGTGAGGAAAACGAAGAGTTAAAAACTTCTAAGACCCGAAAGTGATTCAGATACTCTTTTATTAGTATGAAACTATGTACTGATGGCATCAAGTCATCAAAGCCATAGAGCTCGTAGAGTGCTTCGTTTTGACAGGTTATGGCTGCCGTAACTCTAAACGAGTCAATATTTATGGATGTTCGAAGAATCGATATCCTCAGGGTTCAACATCGACGATGCAAGGTGCAACATCCATTCAAAACATCGAAATAGTGCCATACGACTTTTAGAAATAAGTTCATGGATTTGGAAAGGAACAGTACCATGGTGCACCACTCTCCAGTGATGGTAAATCGAAGGCTAACCACGTGATCCCGTTTTCCCATAAAATACACGTGAATAAAATGAAGAGTGAAAAACATCCGAGACCCGAAAGTGATTCGGATAATCTTTTTTAGGTATGAACCTTTGTACTGACGGCATAAAGCTATCAAAGATGTAGAACTCGCACAGAGCATCGTTTTGATAGGCTATGGCTCCCGTAACTCTAAATGAGTCAACATTTATGGCTATCCGAAGAATCGATATCCTCAGGGTGCAACATCGACGGTGCAAGGTGTAACATCCATTCAAAACGCCGAAACAGTGCCGTACGAATTTTAGAAATAAGTTCATGGATTTGGACGGAACAGTACTATGGTGCACTACTCTCCAGTGACGATAAATCAGAGTCCAACCATACTGATCCCGTTTTCCCATAAAATTCATGTGAAAAAAACAAAGAGTAAAAAACTTCCGAGACCCGAAAGTGACTCGGATAGTCTTTTTTGGTTATGATGCTATGAACCGACGGCTGAAAGCAGTCAAACACATAGAACTCGCAAAGAGCTTCGTTTTGAAAGGTTATAGCTCCAGTAAATCTAAACCGGTCAGCAGTTATGGCTGTCTGAAGAATTGATACCCTTTGGGTGCAACATCGACGGTGCAAGGTGCAACATCCATTCAAAATGCTGAAACAGTGCCGTACGACTTTAGAAATAAATTCATTGATTTGGAACGGAACAGTACCATGGTGAACCACTCTCCAGCGACGGTAAATCGGAGGCAAACCACGGTGATCCCGTTTTCCCATAAAATTCACGTGAAGAAAACAAAGAGTATAAGACTTCTGAGATCTGAAAGTGATTCGGATAGTCTTTTTCGGGTATGAAACTATGTACTGGCGGCATAAAGCCGTCAAACCCATAGAACTCGTAGAGAGCTTCATTTTGACTTGTTATGTCTCCCGTAACTCTAAACGAGTCAACATTTATGGCTGTCCGAAGAATTGATATCCTCAAGGTCCAACATCGACGGTGCTAGGTGCAACATCCATTCAAAACGCTAAACAGTGACGTACGACTTTTAGAAATAAGTTCATGGATTTGGAATGGAGCAGTACTATGGTTCACCAATCTCCAGCGATGGTTAATCGAAGGCCAACCACGGTGATCCCGTTTTCTCATAAAATTCACGTGAAGAAAATGAAGAGTAAAAAACTTTCGAGACCGAAAAGTGATTCAGATAATCTTTTTGGGTATGAAGCTATGTTCTAATGGCTGAAAGCCATCATAAACTTAGAACTCATAGAGAGCATCGTTTTGATAGGTTATGGCTCATGCAAATCTAAATGAGTCAACAGTTAAGGCCGTCCAAAGAATCAATACCCTTAGGGTGCAACATTGACAGTGCAAGGTGCAACATCCGTTCAAAATGCCGAAACAGTGCCTTATGACTTTTAGAAATAAGTTCATGGATTGGGAATGGCACAGTACTATGGTGCACCACTCTCCAGCAATGCTAAATTGGAGGCCAACCGCGGTTATCCCGTTTTCCCATAAAATTCACGTAAAGAAAACGAAGAGTAAAAAACTTTGAGACCCGAACGTGATTCATATAGTCTTTTCTGGGTATGAAGCTATGCACTGACAGCTTAAAGCCCTAGAAGCCATAGAAATCGCAGAGAGCTTCGTTTTGATGGGCTATAGCTTCCGTAAATCTAAACGAGTCAAAAGTTATGGCTATCCGAAGAATTGATACCCCAAGGTGCAACATCGACGGTGCAAGGTGCAACATCCATTCAAAATGCCGAAACAATATCGTACGACATTTAGAAATAAGTCCATGGATTTGGAACGGAACAGTACCATGGTGCTCTACTCTCCAGCGATAGTGAATCGGAGGCCAACCACGATGACCCCATTTTTCCGTAAAATTCACGTGAAGAAAACATAGAGTAAAAAACTTCTGAGACCCAAAAGTGATTTAGATACTCTTTTTTGGGTATGAAACTATGAACTTATGGCATAAAGCCATCAAAGTAGTAGAACTTGCAGAGAGCTTCGTTTTGACAGGCTATGTTGCTCATAACTCTAAACGAGTAAGCATTTAAGGCTGTCCAAAGAATCGATATCCTCAAGGTGCAACATCGATGGTGGAAGGTGCAACATCCATTCAAAACACCAAAACATTGCCTTACGACTTTTAGAAATAAGTTCATCAATTTGGAATGGATCGGTACCATGATGCACCACTCTCCAGCAATGGTTAATCGGAGGCCAATCACGGTGAACTCGTTTTCAAATAAAATTCATGTGAAGAAAATGTAGAGTAAAAAACTTCAGAGACATGAAAGTGATTCAGATAGTCTTTTTTGGGTACGAAGCTATGTACTAATGGATTAAAGCAGTCAAAGCCATAGAACTCGTAGAGAGCTTCGTTTTGACAAGTTATGGCTCTCTTAACTCTAAACTAGTCAACCTTAATGGTTGTTCGAAGAATCGATATCCTCAGGGTGCAACATTGACGGTGCAAGGTGCAACATCCATTCACAAAACCAAAACAGTGTCGTATGACTTTTAGAAATAAGTTCAAGGATTTTGAATGGAACAGTACCTAGGTGCACCACTCTCCAGTGATGGTAAATCAAAGGCAAGCCACGATGATACCGTTTTCCCATAAAATTCACGTGAAGAAAACGAAGAGTAAAAAACTTCCGAGACCCGAAAGTGATTCGTATAGTCCTTTTTGGGTATGAACCTTTGTACCGATGGCACAAAGCCATCAAAGCTATAGAGAGCTTCGTTTGGACAGGCTATGGCTCCCGTAACTCTAAACGAGTCAACATTTATGGTTGTCCGAAGAATCGATATCCTCAAGGTGCAACATCCGTTCAAAATGTTGAAACATTGCCGTACAAATTTTAGAAATAAGTTCATGGATTTGGAATGGAGCAGTACCATGGTGCACCACTCTCCAGTGATGGTTAATCGGAGGCCAACCACAGTGATCTCGTTTTCCTATAAAATTCACGTGAAGAAAACTAAGAGTAAAAAACTTATGAGACCCGAAGGTGATTCGGGTAGTCTTTGTTGGGTATGAAGCTATTACTGACGGCTGAAAGCAATCATAGCCGTATAACTCGCAGAGAGCTTCGTATTGACAGGTTATGGCTCCCATAACTCTTAACGAGTCAACATTAATGGCTGTCCAAAGAGGGTGCAACATCGACGGTGCAAGGTTCAACATCCGTTCAAAATGCTGAAACAGTGCCGTACGACTTTTAGAAAAAAGTTTATGGATTTGGAATAGAATAGTACCATGGTGCACCACTCTCCGGCAATGGTAAATCGGATGCCAACCACGGTGATCTTGTTTTCCCATAAAATTCATGTGAAGAAAATGAAGAGTAAAAAACTTCCGAGACCCAAAAGTGATTTGGATAGTCATTTTTAGGTATGAAACTAATAACTGTGGCATAAAGCTATCAAAGAAGTAGAACTCACAGTGAGCTTCGTTCTGACAGGCTTTGGCTCCCATAACTCTAAATGAGTCAACATTTATGGATGTCTGAAGAATCGATATTCTCAGGGTGCAACATCGATGGTGCCAGGTGCAACATCCGTTCAAAATGCCGGAACTATGTCGTACGACTTTTAGAAATAAGTTCATGGATTTGGAATGGTGCAGTACCATGGTGCACCACTCTCCAGTGATGGTTAATCGGAAGCCAACCACAGCGAACCCGTTTTCCCATAAAATTCATGTGAAGAAAACGAAGAGAAAAAAACATCTAAGACCCGAAAGTGATTCAGATAATCTTTTTTGGGTATGAAGCTAATACTGGTGGCGGAAAGCTAACATTGCCTTAGAACTCACAGAGAGCTTCGTTTTGACAGGATATGGCTCCTGTAACTCTAAACGAGTCAATAGTAATGGCTGTTCGAAGAATCGATTCCTTTAGGGTGCAACATCGATGGTGCAAGATGCAACATCCGTACAAAATGCCAAAATAATGCCGTACAACTTTTAGAAATAAGTTCATGGATTTGGAACGTAATAGTACCATGGTGGACTACTATCCAGTGATGATAAGTCGGAGGCCAACCAAGGTGATCCCGTTTTCCCATAAAATTCACGTGAAGGAAACGAAGAGTAAAAAACTTTCGAGACCCGAAAGTGATTCGGATAGTCTTTTTTGGATACGAACCTTTGTACTGATGGCATAATGCCATCAAAGCTATAGAAGTCATAGAGAGCTTCATTTTGATAAGCTATGGCTCCAGTAACTCTAAACGAGTCAACTTTTGTGGTTGTTTGAAGAATCGATATCCTCAGGGTGCAACATCGATGTGCAAGGTGCAACATCCGTTCAAAACGCCGAAACAGTATTGTATGACTTTTAGAAATAAGTTCATGGATTTGGAATGGAGCAGTACCATGGTGCACCACTCTTCAGTGATGATTAATCCGAGGCCAACCACGGTGATCTCGTTTTCCCATAAAATTCACATGAAGAAAACAAAGAGTAAAAAACTTCCGAGACCCGAAATTGATTTAGATAGTCTTTTTTGGGTATGAAGCTATTACTGCCGGCTGAAAACTGTCATTGCTGTAGAACTCATAGGGAGCTTCATTTTGATAGGTTATGCTCCCGTAACTCTAAATGAGTCAACAGTAATGGATGTCCGAAGAATCGATACCCATAGAGTACAACATCGACGGTGCAAGGTGCAATATCTGTTCAAAATGCAGAAACATTGTTGTACGACTTTTAGAAATAAGTTCATAGATTTGGAACGGAACAGTACCACGGTGCACCACTCTTCAGCGATGGTAAATTGGAGGCCAGCCATGGAGATCCCGTTTTCCCATATTCACGTTAAGAAAACGAAGAGTAAAAAACTTCCGAGACCCAAAAGTGATTCAAATAGTCTTTTTTGGGTATGAACCTTCGTACTGATGGCATAAAGCCATCAAATCTATAGAACTTGCAGAGAGCATTGTTTTGATAGGCTATGGCTCTCATAACTCTAAACGACTCAAGATTTATGGTTGTCCGAAGAATCGATACCCTCGGGGTGCAACATCAATAGTGCAAGGTGCAATATCAGTTCAAAAGGTCGAAACAGTGTCGTACGACTATTAAAAATAAGTTCATGGATTTGGAATAGAGCAGTACCATGGTGCACCACTCTCCAATGATGGTTAATCGAAGGCCAACCATGGTGATCCCGTTTACCCATAAAATTCACGTAAAGTAAAGAAGAGTAAAAAACTTCTGAGATCCAAAAGTGATTCGAATAGTCTTTGTTGGGTATGAAGCTACTATTGATGGCTAAAAGCCGTCATAGCCGTAGAACTCGTAGAGAGCTTCGTTTTGACAGGTTATGGCTCCCGTAACTCTAAATAGTCAACAATTATGGCTGTCAAAAGAATCGATACTCTAAGGGTGCAACATCGACGGTGCAAGGTGCACCATCCGTTCAAAATGCTGAAACAATGTACTATGGCTTTTAGAAATAAGTTTATGGATTTGGAACGGAACAGTATTATGGTGCACCACTCTCCAGCGACGGTAAATCGAAGGCTAACCACGGTGATCCCGTTTTCCCATAAAATTGACGTGAAGAAGACGAAGTGTAAAAAACTTCCGAGACCTGACAACGGTTTGGATAGTCATTTTTGGGTATGAAACTATGTACTGCTGGCATAAAGCCCTCAAAGCAGTAGAACTCGCAGAGAGCTTCCTTTTGACAGGCTATGGCTCCCATAACTCTAAACAGTCAACATTTATGGGTGTCCGAAGAATCGATATCCTAAGGGTGCAATATCAACGGTGCAAGGTGCAACATCCGTTCAAAGCGTCGAAACAGCGTCGTACGACTATTAGAAATAAGTTCTTGGATTTGGAATGGAGCCGTACCATGGTACTCCACTCTACAATGATGGATAATAGGAGCCCAACTGTAACATCCCGCTTCCGGAGGCTCAAAACTAACTACTACGGATGTTGCAGTCATCCATAAGTGTTATTTCTGAGTGACCGAAATCAGAATCATGAAACTATTGGCGATACAGAAACATAAGAATATGAAAAAAAATTAAACTTTAACAAAACATAATTTCACATTTCTTATGGATTTAAATTTAAGATTTAATTACATAATCCCAGACGTTCACCATGTTCGGATCACATATACATGTGCAAAATAGATAAGAGCGACATATGAAGATGTACCTTTATGATGATCAGAGAACTAATAAATATGAACTTTACAGTTTTTAGTACATCACAGTGGAATACACAAAATAGCTCCTATATAGCTAATACTGCCTCATGCACGTCTCCGAAAGCTTATTCGTCCAAAAACCTGAAAGTCTTCCACTCGCAGACTACTCAAATTAATTTTGAGTACCCGAGAGTTTGCGTAGAAACACAAACTTCTAGTCGGACAATAAGACTAGTATGAATAATCCCTTATCATCTCTTATCATAAATAGATATCTAGTGAGACCACGCCGCTTAGCGGAATGAGTTTTCCCCTCGGTAGTATCCAAAATAAAACATGCAAATCATTTACTATGCATCTACACCCAAAATGATTAGTCTTAACATAATATGAAATAAAGCCATAAATAATATGTATTGGATATCCCATCCACCCATTTATTAGATATCCCATCTAAAAGCAATTTATTAGATTTCCCATCTAAAAATCAATTTATTAGAGTTCCCCTCTAAAATCTTTAAAATGACTATCCTTCATAGTTAATAGGACTATCCATCCCAAATCCAATCAAAATAAATGCAAATTATCCATCGTACATTGTTTTATAAAAGACGGTGTGGGTTATCGACCACACACTCCATAGTTTTCCTAGGATGCCTATGAACCCTTGGGTGCCAAATCTCAAGGCTAACCACCTCTGACAAAACATTCTTTACTTTAGTAATTTGATGTGGGCTATCCACCTCACATTCCATGGTTTTCCTAGGTTAACCAAGAACTCATCAATTGGCTAATTAAAATATCACGATCCCCATGATTATTTATAAAAATTCATGATCCCCATGACTAAATATTTTCCCTAGAATACCACCTATTTAACATATTCCCATTGGTAGCCCCAATTAGTTTAAATTAAATAAAAACACATTGATAGCTCCAATGTATATTTCCGAAAGCATATTTCTTTTTGTAACCCCAAACTATGTATTGAAAACATTAAACCCACCCTGGTGTCCCTAAGGTTTTATAACATTCAATTTAAATAAGGATCTCCCTTATACATTCAAACAAAGATAAGTATTTTATGCTATAATCCTTGGAAGTAGGCACTTCGAATTAGTAAAACTTTACTCAAGAAAAATGGTTAAAAACAGCCCTTTAAAATCCTTTGAATGAAGTCCCATTCGAAAGCAAATAAACATCCAAAGTTAGCCCCTTCGGAAACCTTTCGAAATCAAGCCTTTCGAATTCAAAACCTTTCGAAATCAAAAACTTTCGAAATCAAAACTTGTCGCAATCATTGAAGATAACCCCTTCAAAACCTTTCGAAATCAAACCTTTCGAAGTCAAACCTTTCGAAGTCAAACCTTTCGAAATCAATACCTTTCGCAATCAATACCTTTCGCAATCATTGAAGATAACCCCTTCAAAACCTTTCGAAATCAAACCTTTCGAAGTTAAACCATTCGAAATCAAAACCTTTCGAAATCAAACCTTTAACAATCATTGAAGATAATCCCTTCAAAACCTTTCGAAATCAAACATTTTGAAGTCAAACCTTTCGAAATCAAAACCTTTCGTAATCATTCAAAAACAATGAAGTGTTGTTATTGGAACCAACCCTTTGAAAGTATATTTCCGACCATATCGGAAGGTTAACCCTTTGGCTTGCCTAAAGGTATTAAAACACCTTTTTAGAAAATATTTTAAAACAGTATTCTTGAAGGTTAAAGCTTTCGAAGATCCCCTTTGAAACCCCTTCTTGAATATATAAAAAATTTAATCTCCTAAAAAATGTTAGAGTCGAAGGATCCCCCTTCAACTTATTCGAAAGCAATTTTTATTTCTATCCGAAAGCAAAAGAAGCAGCCTCCCCATTCCTTTGCCCTTTTCTTCCTTTCAGCCCCGTGCCTACCTTTCGACTTATGTGGAGGGTAATTGTTTACCTTCCGTCTTAGGCAAAAGGTACCTTTCGACTTCGTCAAAAGGGTAAAAGCGGGCTTGTTGGAGTCGAAGGCAGAACTGGGCCCACTGAAGTGATGTTTTTATCTTGCTTGTCTAATTTTGATTGGCTGAGGAACCTTCTTCTGTACTTCCAAATAGTAAAAAGTATACAAAATGTCAACCTTTTTCTCAAAACACTGTACTTCTTCCTCAAATATTTCCAAAAGCAATTTCCTTCCTAATTTAAATAATTTCGGAAGCAAATTTTCTGTTTAGCCCTTGGTCTTAAATAATTTACTTACCTTAGTAAATCACTAAGGAAAAATTCCCAAAAATCACCAAAAATTAGATAAATCATATACTTCAACATATTAAAATTTCAAAGCATATGAAGATCAAAACAATTTGGAATTTAACCAAAACCGAATGAAAACGTGTTAATTAGCCCATTAACATTTTAAAACACCCATGTCTTATCCAAACAGAGGTTTAAATGGTTATATCCTAACCAAAACCACCAACATGAATCAGGTATAACCCATTACCGATCCAAAGACAGAAAAATGAGATAATAAACATGATTATTCACCTTGATTTGTTGATTGGAGAGTGAGATAATTATCTAGCTTTAATTCCTTAGCTTTTTCTTCAACTTTAACTCTTCCTGGAGCTTTTTAATGGCTGGCCGAAATATGTGGGAGTTAAGAATGAGAAAGTGGTAGTTTATTCAGGTGGAGGAAGAGATATATACAAAGAAATGTCGCCCCATTTCCAAGTTTACCCCTTAGGAAAATTCCTCCTTCTAAATTTAGTTAAATCTTATTTTATCTCATTCATTAAGACACTGCCATTGGATTTATTAATCTCATATCCCTAATTATTCATATTATTCTATTTAATTTATCCAATTAAATATCCTAAATAATGTTAATTAAAATTTAGGGGCATTACAGACTCCACCCTTTAAAGAATTTTGTCCCTGAAATTTCAGTAAGGAGACAACAACAAGCATATAGCCAATGCAAGCAAAGCTGGTATAACCTACCAACCAAATTCTATATAAACCCTATATAGAACATACCATCTAAAACATCTTAGGAAAAGTAGCCCTAATCTTGTCTTCTGTCTCCCAAGTACAGTCCTTCACGTTGTCGCTACAGTGAGCTTTCACCAACTTGACTGTCTTGTTCCTTAGCCTCTTCTCGTCTTTTGCCATAACACGAACTGGTTGCTTTAAAAAGTCATATCCAGTTCCACCACTAAGTCCTCCAGTGTCGTCGGAGCGATGGTAATTTCTGGATCATGAACATACTTCCTAAGATGAGAAATATGAAACACATCATGGACCCCGACCAAACTGCTCGGCAAATTTACTCGGTATGAGAGTCTGACAATCCTCTCTGATATAGGAAATGGTACAACATATCTCGGTGCTAGCTACCCGGTCTTCCCGAACCGAACCACACCATTCATCGGCGATACCTTGATGAAAACTCTATCTCCAACTGAGAACTCTAGGTCCTTACGCCTTTTGTCTGCGTAACTCTTCTTCTTAGATTGAGCTTCCTTCATTCTTTCCCGTATCAACTAGATCTTTTCCGTCGCCTCTCTCACCAAATCTGGACTAAGGACCAACCTGTCTCCGGTCTCTAACCAACATGCTGGTGTTTTGCATGGCCTTCCATAAAAAGCTTTAAAAGGCGTCATTCCTATAGTTGTTTGATAACTATTATTATAGGAAAACTCCACTAAGTGCAAGCGATCTTCCCAAGAACCACTAAAATCCAGCACACAAGCCCTCAACAGATCTTCCAGTACCTTGTTGACTCTTTCTATCTGCCCATCCATCTAAGGACGATATGCGGTACTCATCTTGAGCTTAGTGCCTAACACACTCTACAGGCTCTTCCGGAACTCACTAGTAAACAAAGCATCTCAATAGATGATGATACTACTAGGAATTCCATGCAGTCTAACGATGTTCTTCATGAACAACTTAGCCAAAACAAGTGCCATCCTGGTTGACCTTACCGGAATGAAATGGGCACTTTTGGTCAATCTGTCCACTATGACCCATATACTTTCATTCCCCCGGTTTTACCTTGGCAACCCGTCAATAAAATCAATGGATATCGAGTCCCACTTCCAAACTGGAACATCCAAAGGCTGAAGCAACCCACTTGGCTTCTGGTGTTCGGCTTTTACTTGCTGACAGTTCAAACACTGTTTTACACATAAGCCAACATCCCTCTTCATTCCTTCCCAAAAGAAACTTCTCTTCATATCCTGATACATCTTGGTTCCTCCAGGATGAATCGTAAACTTCGATCGATGACATTCCCTAAGAACTTCCTTCCTAAGGTTTCCAACTTCCGGAACACATAACTGTTCCTTCTTTCTCAACCAACCCCTACGGTCAAGAATAAAATCCTTTAAGTCATCAATCTCAGCTCCCGTTTCTAACCTTTTAATTCTCTCAGCTAACATTGGATCCTCTTTCTGCCTAGAAGTAATTCGTTTGATCAGAACTGGTCGAACTTCCAAATAAGACATCATGACGATATTCCAACTAGATCCAGTAGTTGATCTCAACTGCACACTGCAAGTAGCCAGTGCTTCCAAGTCATTCCTTTCCACCAACATAGCTAACACCATATTCTGATGTTTCCTGTTGAGCGCATCTGCCATATTATTTCCTTTTCCCGATGTATACTCGATGCTGAAATCATAAGCTGCAACAAACTCCAGCCATCTCTGTTGTCTCATGTTCCGCTCCTTCTAAGAGAATAAACACCATAGAGACTTATGATCCATAAATAGCTCAAACCTTTCTGCCAAAAGATAATGCCCCACGCCTTCAATACGAAGATTACTACTGCCAACTCCAAATCATGAGTATGGTATCACACTTCATGCGGTCTAAACTGTCTAGAAGCATAGGCAATAACTTTTCCATTCTGCATTAGCACAACACCTAACCCGGTACCACATGCATCGGTGTAAAATACCAACCCCTGATTCCCATCAGGAACTACTAACACGGGCGCATTGGTTAACAAATGTTTCAACTTAAGGAATGCCTTCACACATTTGTCGGACCAGAAAAACTTTATGTCCTTCCTTGTTAGCATAGTCAAGGATGCTGCTATCCATGAGAAATCCTTAATGCACCTTCCGTAGTAACTTGCAAGTCCAAGAAAGCTTCTAATCTCACTCACCATCTCTGGACTTTTCCAATTGTTAACAGCTTCGATCTTATCCAGATCAATTGCTAAACATTTCTCAGAAACTACATGACCAAGGAACTTCACTTCCTTCTTTCAGAAATGACACTTTGAGAACTTCGCTTTCAGCCGATGTTGCCTTAGCGTCTCCAACACTATTCTAAGATGATTCGCATGATCCTTCTCATTCTTAGAATATATCAAAATGTCATTAATAAAAACCAACACAAACTTAGCCAAGTGCTCTTGGAAAACCCGGTTCATCAAATCCACAAAGAAAGCTGGCGAATTAGTAAGCCCGAATGGCATAACTAACCATTCGTAAGACCCATATCTGGTCCTAAACGCCGTCAAAGGAATACTGTCCTCTGCCACACTTAGCTGATGGAAACCTGTCGCCAAATCCGGTTAGGAATGGCTCCACTCAACTGATCGAATAAGTCGTTGATCCTCGGCAAAAGATACCTATTCTTGATCTTCCACTTGTTTAAAATACGATAGTCGATACACATCCATAACGATTCATTTGGCTTCTTCATGAATACCACGGTTGTTCCCCAAGGTGAACTGCTTGGCCGGATGAAATTATTTCCTTCCAATTCCACTAGCTGCACCTTCAATTCCTTCATCTCGGTTGGTGACATCCTGCTAGGTGGTCTACTTACGGGTTCAGCTCCCGGTACGAGATCTATCCAAAACTCGATAGCTCTTTTCGGTGGCAAGCTCGAAACTAGTTCAAACACATCCGCAAACTCTCTTGCTACATAAACCTGCTTCAACACTGCTTCCATTCCCACAGCACTCAATAGAACGCATAATCATTTCCGTTCGAACTCCTTATTGAGTAAATAACTCGGTTATAGCTATTAGGGTGTTTCAACGATATTTCCCCCTCCTGGCAAAATATCCTAGCATCGTATCTATCTAACCAATCCATACCTAATATGATCCCGAAACCCATGAAATCAAAAACATATAAACTGCATGCAAACATATGACCTAACATCAAGTTCTAACTGGTCATATCTCATTCCCAGAGTTGCATACCCTCCTATAGGATTCGCAACCCTTAAAGGAGTAATAAGTTATAAAGGTTCCAGACATAAACAATCTACCAAATACTGAGATATGAATGAGTACGATGCACCGGTATCAAATAGTATCCTAACCGGAGTACTATAAATCGTAAGCATACCTTCCATCACAGCTTTCCCTATCTCAGCAGCCGTTGGTCTAGAGGATGATGGTTCCAACGCAAAGACCTTTCCCTTTCCAGCTTTAGCAGCCTTGGGACACTTGTCCTTGTAATGCCCATCTGACCACAGTTGTAGCACTTCACATTCGGACTCACTTCAACTGCTCTTCCATCACCCGAGCAACACTCATTAGCATACTGCCCTTTCTAGTCACACTTGTAACAAACAATATCAACCATGCTCTTCTTAGCTGCTACCCCCGACTGGGAACCTTTCTTCTTGAAGAACTTCCGCTTTTTACCTTAAAATTCTGAACCTCGGCTAGTTTCCCCTTTCCAAAAGTAGAAAGCAACTCTTCATTCCGAATAGCCATCTCAACAACAATATGACATGGATCCCGGAGGTTTGGCATGGTTGCTCTAGCGATCTCAGGATTCAATCCCCGATAAACTTATCATTCCTCTGAATGACAGTATCCATAGTAGCATATCGGTAACAGGACAGCTCATCAAACTTTGTAGCATACTCAATCGCCGATCTATCCCCCTAGACTAAATCTGCAAATTTCCTAAGCAATGCTGACTTGCCAACCTTAGATAAAAATCATTCTTCGAACCTCCTTCGAAATTCAGCCTAAGTCGGATCTTCCTCTAGCTCTCCCACGGTAACTCCGTTCCACCAAAACAATGCTGCTCGCTGCAATTTCCTTGAAACAAGTCTCCTCTTCTACATATCCATCAAGCCGGGATTTGCAAATATCCTTTCACAATGAAATAGCCAGTTCTCCACTCCTACTGCATCCTCGGTTCCTAGAAAAATCTTCCCTCCAAGACTAGCGTAATCCCTGCTCATCTTGGCATAATTATTGCCAACTAGGCCACCGGATTAGCTCCTCCATCATTCCCTACAGTCGCTCCGCAGCTGCTCCAGCTTGCATCATATTCATGAAGAACTGATACATCATCCCCAAATCAACCGGCGAAATCTCAGCACCAACATTGGCATTTGCATCTGGGTTTGCATTTGCCTGTCGACCCTGGTTGCTCCTAGTATTGGGTCGAACATTTGCAGGTGTTGCGGTGCGTCTTCCACCTTGATTCACTCTTCTGCTCCCTACCTCCATATCTTACTTCCCTACTACCTTGAAATCAATCTTGGTAAGATACAGAAGAATGGTCTAAGAGAGTGGGGAATACATACTTAAGTATTATAGCAAAGTATAGATACGTTACTATAACGCTTACCTAAGCCCAACTATATTTTAGATTCATTAGATTATGCTTTAAGTACTTAAAATGTATAAATTCATTTTAAAGTACATAAACCATGCTCTGATACCAACTTGTAACATCCTGCTTCCGAAAGCTCAAAACTAATTGCTATGGATGCTGCAGTCATCCATAGGTGTTATTTCTGAGTGATTGAAATCAGAATCTTGAAACTATTGGCAACACAAAAACACAATAATATGAAAAAAATTAAACTTCAACAAAATATAATTTCTCATTTCTTATGAATTTTAATTTAAGATTTAATTACATAATCCCAGATGTTAACCACGTTCAGATCATATATACATGTACAAAATACAATAAGAGCAACATATGAAGATGTCCCCTTATGATGATCAGAGAACTTCAACTAACAAATATGAACTTTACCGTTCTTATTACATCACAGCGGAATACACAAAATAGCTCTTATATAGCTAATACTACTTCCTGCACATCTTGGAAGCTTATTCATCCAAAAACCTAAAAGTCTCCCACTCTCAGACTACTTAAATTAATTTTGAGTACCCGAGAGTTTTCGGAGAAACACAAACTTCGAGTCGGACAATAAGTCTGGTATGAATAATCCCATATCATCTCCTATCATAAATAGATATCTAATGAGACCACGACGCTTTGCGGAACAGGTTTTCCCCTCACTAGTATCCAAAATAAAACATGCAAATCATTTACTATGCCCCTGCACCCAAAATGATTAGTCTTAACATAATATGAAATAAAGCCATAAATCATATGTATTGGATATCCCATCCACTAATTTAATAGATATCCCATCTAAAAGCAATTTATTAGATTTCCCATCTGAAAACCAATTTATTAGAGTTCCCCTCTAAAATCTTTAAAATAACTATCTGTCATAATTTAATAGGACTATCAATCACAAATCCATTCAAAATAAATGCAGATTATCCATCGTACATTATTTTATAAAAGATGGTGTGGGTTATCCATCGCATACTCCATAGTTTTCCTAGGATGACTATGAACCCTTGGGTGCCAAATCCCTAAGCTAACCACCTCTGACAAAACATTCTTTACTTTAGAAATTTGATGTGGGCTATCCACCGCACATTCCATGGTTTTTCTAGGTTAACCAAGAACCCATCACTTGGCCAATTAAAATATCATGATCCCCATGATTATTTATAAAAATTCATGATCTCCATGATTAATTATTTTCCTTAGTTATACCACATGTTTAACCTATTCCCATCGGTAGCCCCAACTAGGTTAACTATTAAAAACACATTGATAGCCCCAATTTATATTTTCGAAAGCATATTTCTGTTTGTAACCTCAAACATTAAACCCACCCCGGTGTCCCCAAGGTTTTATAACATTCAATTTAAATAAGAATCCCCCTTATATATTCAAGCAAAGATAAGTATTTTATGCTATAACCCTTTGAAGTAGCCCCTTCGAATTAGCAAAACTTTACTCAAGAAAAATGGCTAAAAATAGCCCTTTTAACCCTTCGAATGAAGTCCCATTCGAAAGCAAATAAACATTCAAAGTTAGCCCCTTCGGAAACCTTTCGAAATCAAACGTTTCGAAATCAAAACCTTTCAAAATCAAAAGCTTTCGCAATCATTAAAGATAACCTCTTCAAAACCTTTTGAAATCAAACCTTTCGAAGTCAAACCTTTCGAAATCAAAACCTTTCGAAATCAAAACCTTTCAAAATAAAAATCTTTGGCAATCCTTGAAGATAACTCCTTCAAAACCTTTCGAAATCAAACCTTCCGAAGTCAAACCTTCCGAAATCAAAACCTTTCGAAATCAAAACCTTTCGCAATCATTGAAGATAACCCCTTCAAACCTTTCGAAATAAAACCTTTCGAAGTCAAACCTTTCGAAATCAAAATCTTTAAAAACCAAACCTTTCGCGATCATTGAAGATAACCCCTTCAAAACCTTAAGAAATCAAACCTTTCGAAGTCAAATCTTTCGAAATCAAAACCTTTCGTGATCATTCAAAAATAATGAAGTGTTGGTATTAGAACCAACCCTTCGTAAGTATACTTCCAAGCATGTCGGAAGGTTAACCCTTCGGCTTGTCGAAAGATAATAAAACACCTTTTCAGAAAACATTTTAAAATAGTACACTTGAAGGTTGAAGCTTTCGAAGATCCCCTTCGAAACCCCTTCTTGAATATATAAAAATTTTAATCTCTTATACAATGTTAGAGTCGAAGGATCCCTCTTCAACTTGTTCGAAAGCAATTTTTATTTCTATCCGAAAGCAAAAGAAGCAGCCTCCCCATCCCTTCGCCCTTTTCTTCCCTTCGGCCCCGTGCCTACCTTTCGACTTATGCAGAGGGTAATTGTTTACCATACGTCTTAGGCGAAAGGTACCTTCCATCTTAGGCTATGGCTCTTGTAACTCTAAACGAGTCAACATTTATGGTTGTTCGAAGAATCGATATCCTCAGGGTGCAACATCGATGGTGCAAGGAACAGCATCCTTTCAAAATGCCGAAATAGTATCGTACAACCTTTAGAAATAAGTTCATGGATTTGGAATGGAGTAGTAGCATGGTGCACCACTCTCTCCAGTGGTGGTTAATCGGAGGCCGACCACGGTGATCCCGTTTTCCCATAAAATTCATGTGAAGAAAATGAAAAGTAAAAAACTTCCGAGACTCAAAATTGATTCAGACAGTCTTTGTTGGGTATGAAGCTATTACTGAAGGCTAAAAGTAGTCATAGCCATAAAATTCGCAGAGAGATTCTTTTTGACTGGTTATGGCTCCTGTAACTCTAAATGAGTCAACAATAATGGTTTTCTAAAGAATCGATACCCAACGGGTGCAACGTCGACGGTGCAAGGTGCAACATCCATTCAAAATGCCGAAACAGCTCCGTACGACTTTAAGAAATAAGTTCATGGATTTAGAATGGAACAGTACCATGGTGCACCACTCTCCAGCGATGGTAAATCGGGGGCCAACCATGGTTATCCTGTTTTCCCATAAAATTCACGTAAAGAAAATGAAGAGTAAAAAACTTCCAAGACCCAACAGTGATTCAGATAGTCATTTTTGGGTATGAAACAATGTATTGATGGCATCAAGCCATCAAAGTAGTAAAACTCACAGAGAGCTTCGTTTTGATAGGCTATGGCTCCCATAATTCTAAACGAGTCAACATTTATGGCTATCCGAAGAATCGATATCCTAAGGGTGCAACAACGACGGTGCAAGGTGCAACATCCATTCAAAATTTCGAAACAGTGTCGTACGACTTTTAGAAATAAGTTTATTGATTTGGAATGGAGCAGTACCATGGTGCACCACTCTATAGTGATGTTTAATAGAAGGCCAACCACGGTGATCTCGTTTTCCCATAAAATTCACGTGAAGAAAATGAAGAGTAAAAAACTTCTCAGACCCAAAAGTGATTCGGATAGTCTTTATTAGGTATGAAGTTATGTATTGACGGCGTAAATCCCTCAACGTCATAGAACTCACGGAGAGCTTCGTTTTGAAAGGTTATGGCTCTCATAACTATAAAAAAGTCAACATTTACGGCTGTTTGAAGAATCAATATCCTCAGGGTGCAACATCGACGGTGCATGGTGCAACATCCATTCAAAATGGAAAAACGGTTTCGTACGACTTTTATAAATAAGTTCATGGATTTGGAACAGAACAGTACCATAGTGCACCACTCTTCAGCGATGGTAAATTGAAGACCAACCACGCTGATCCCATTTTCAAAAAAAATTCACGTGAAGAAAACGAAGAGTTAAAAACTTCCAAGATCCGAAAGTGATTCGGATAGTCTTTTTTGGGTATGAATCTATGTACTGATGGCTTAATGACATCAAAGCTGTAGAACTCACAGAGAGCTTCTTTTTGACAGGTTATGGCTCCTGTAACTCTAAACAAGTCAATAGTTATGGTTGTTCGAAGAATCAATACTCTCAAGGTGCAACATCGACAGTGCAAGGTGCAACATTCGTTCAAATTGCCAAAACAGTGCCATACGACCTTTTGAAATAAGTTCAAGAATTTGAAATGGAACAGTGCCACTCTAGGGAAAGTTAATTTGGCCAACCATGGTGATCTCGTTTTCCAATAAAATTCACGTGAAGAAAATGAAGAGTAAAAAACTTCTGAGACCCAAAAGTGATTCAGATAGTCTTTTTTGGGTATGAAACTATATACTAAGGGCATAAAGCTGGCAAAGCTGTAGAACTCATAGAGAGCTTCGTTTTGACTGGTTATGGCTTCCGTAACTCTAAACGAGTCAACTGTTATGGCTGTTCGAAGAAACGATACCCTTAAGGTGCAACATCGATGGTGCGAGGTGCAACATCCGTTCAAAATGCCGAAACAATGTTGTACGACTTTTAGAAAAAAGTTCATGGATTTGGAATGGAATAGACCATGGTGCACCACTCTCCAGTGACGGTAAATCGAAGGCCAACCACGGTGATCCCGTTTTCCCGTAAAATTCACGTCAAGAAAACAAAGAGTAAAAAACTTCCGAGACCCGAAAGTGATTCAGATAGTCTTTTTCAAGTATGAAACAATGTAATGATGGCATAAATCCAATTAAGCCTTAGAACTCACAGAGAGCTTCTTTTTGACAGGCTATGGCTCCCGTAATTCCAAACGAGTCAACATTTATGGCTGTCTAAAGAATCGATATCCTCTGGGTGCAACATCGACAGTACATGGTGCAACATTGATGGTACAAGGTGCAACATTCGTTCAAAACGCCAAAACAGTGCCATAGAACTTTTGGAAATAAGTTTATAGATTTGAAACGGAACATTTCACAGTGCACCACTGCCCAGCAATGGTTAATCGAAGGCCAACCACGGTGATCCTGTCTTCCCATAAATTCATGTGATGAAAACGTAGAGTAAAAAACTTCCAATACCCAAAAGTGATTCAGATAGTCTATTTTGGGTATGAATCTATGTACTGGCGACTGAAAGCCATCAGAGAGGTAAAACTCGCAAAGAGCTTCGTTTTGACAGGTTATGGCTTCCGTAAATCTAAACGAGTCCATAGTTATGGCTGTCCAAAGAATAGATACCCTCAGGGTGCAACATCGACGGTACAAGGTGCAACATCCATTCTAAACGTTGAAATAGTATCGTACGACTTTTAGAAATAAGTTCATGGATTTGGAATGGAGCAGCATGATGGTGCACCACTGTCCAGCGATTTTTAATCGTAGGTCAACCACGGTGATCCCGTTTTCCCATAAAATTCACTTGAAGAAAACGGCGAGTAAAAGACTTCCAAGACCCGAAATTGATTCGGATAGTCTTTTTTGGGTATAAAACTATGTTCTGACGGCATAAAGCCATCAATGCCATAGAACTCGTAGAGAGCTTAGTTTTGACAGGCTATAGCTCCTGTAACTCTAAACGAGTCAAAATTTATAGCTGTCCAAAGAATCGATTTCATCAGGGTGCAACATCGATGGTGCAAGGTGCAACATCCATTCAAAACGACGAAACAATGCCGTACAACTTTTAGAAATAAGTCCATGGATTTGGAATGGAGTAGTACCATTGTGCACCACTCTCCAGCAATGGTTAATCGGAGGCCAACCACGGTGATCCCGATTTCCCATAAAATTCACGTGAAGAAAACTAAGAGTAAAAAACTTCCAACACCCGAAAGTGATTCGGATAGTCTTTTTTGGGAATGAAGCTATGCACTGACGACTAAAAGCAATCAAAGACGTAGAACTTGCAGAGATCTTCATTTTGATAGGTTATGGCTCCCATAAATCTAAACGAGTCTACACTTATGGTTGTCCGAAGAATCGATACCCTCAGGGTGCAACATCGACGGTGCAAGGTGCAACATCCATTCAAAATGTCGAAACAGTGTCGTACGACTTTTATAAATAAGTTCATGGATTTCTAATGGAACAGTACCATGGTGCACCACTCTCCAGCGATGGTAAATCGGAGGCCAACCACGGTGATCCCATTTTCCCATAAAATTCACGTGAAGAAAACGAAGAGTAAAAAACTTCTGAGACCCGAAAGTGATTCAGATTGTCTTTTTTGGGTATGAAACTATGTATTGATGGTATAAAGCAATAAAAGCAGTTGAACTCGCAGAGAGCTTTGTTTTGACAGGCTATGGCTCCTGTAACTCTAAATGAGCCAACATTTATGGCAGTCCGAAGAATTGATATAGTCAGAGTGCAACATCGATGGTGCAAGGTGCAACATCCGTTCAAAATGCCGAAACTGTGTCGTACGTCTTTTAAAAATAGGTTCATGGATTTGGAATGGAGCAGTACTATAGTGCACCACTCTCCAGCTGTGGTTAATCGGAGGCCAACCACGGTGATCCCATTATCCTATAAAATCTATGTGAAGAAAACAAATAGTAGAAAACTTCCGAGACCAAAAAGTGATTCGGATAATCGTATTTGGGTGTTCGTCGAAGGAAATTCTATCAGTTTAGAAAACCGTTGAACGAATTTAAATTAAAATAACCGCAAGCGCACGACGTACTATTGAAGTACGTGGCGAGTACGGGTCGATCCGCAGGGAATTGATGATTTTAAAATTCTATTCAATCAAATTAACCAAAGTTGAAAATGTGATTAGCTAAAAATGTAGAAAACTAGCAAAAGAAAATTGATAAAAATATGAGAGTGTGAAGGCAATTTAGAGATAAATCCACTCTCTAGATCACATAAATCAACAAAATGAAGTTATGATCTCTCTTTTCTTGTCATTGGTGTAATTAGTTGATGTGCTTATCATAAGTATGATATATTTGTGTTATTAATTAGCCCAATATAAACCATCAAACTATAACACAACCACTAATACACATTTAAATCTTATAAAATATGACAACAAAGTTGAAATAAAAATCTATTTTAAGCATAGCCTATTAACTATTGTTTAGAAATATAGGCTATCAAATTTCAATTTCAACATTCACTTCTTTGCCATAATCATATTTAGATGAAGAGGCAATTTGTGTTATGTTTGTTTAAGCATAGCCTATTTGTTATGAACAATATAGACTATCAAATTCAAAGCTAAACAACATCATTAAACCACTTCAAGTGTTTCCATTAAAGCACAAAAAGAGAGCATAAACATTAAAATGTTGCATCTACATATTAGAGAGCTTCATTACCCCTAAATTGAAGGGGTTTAGCCTCTCATATTTGTTATCAAATCAACAAATGTAGAAAACAACATGAAACTAACAAGAGGAAAAATGAAAGAAAAAACTATTATACTTGCATGAAAAATAAATCTACACTACTAACATGAAAGTAAATAAAAAAAAGAAGCATGTAAAAGAAAGAGAGCACTAATTAACATTG
The DNA here is from genome assembly GCA_030737815.1 of Allium fistulosum. Lineage (NCBI taxonomy): Eukaryota > Viridiplantae > Streptophyta > Magnoliopsida > Asparagales > Amaryllidaceae > Allium > Allium fistulosum. The sequence continues at coordinate 1,134,158,845 of CM060906.1, forward strand.
CATAAAAAGATGGAAGTTACATGAAAATAAAAATGGCTAAGTAGCCATGCAAAAGAGAAGAGAGCTTTCTTTTATTTGATCTAAAACTAAACTAAGAGAGACTAAGGGAGGTGCAGTGCAACAGAGATGGAAATGTGCACAGTTTTGCACAGCGATGCAACAGCAGAAAGAGAGTGCAATTTGTAAATGGAAATGTAAAATGAAATGTAAACCAGAAATTGTAAATGAATTTTTTTTATATTGTGTATGTTTTTTTTGTTTTTTAAAAATGGAAATGCAAATGGAAAATGAAAAGAAAACAAGCACACAAAGAAAATGCAATCAAAAATCACACGACACGCAATATTTATTTAATTTTTTTTAATAAGGCAAACACACACGCAACAAACACACAATAAAAATCAAACAAAAATAATTCGAAGAATAGAAAATTAAAATCAAAGAAAATTCCCCTGCAACGGCGCCAAAAACTTGTTCGTCGACGGAAATTCTATCAGTTTAGAAAACCGTCGAACGAATTTAAATTAAAATAACCGCAAGCGCACGGCGTACTATTGAAGTACGTGGCGAGTACGGGTCGATCCGCAGGGAATTGATGATTTTAAAATTCTATTCAATCAAATTAACCAAAGTTGAAAATGTGATTTGCTAAAAATGTAGAAAACTAGCAAAAGAAAATTGATAAAAATATGAGAGTGTGAAGGCAATTTAGAGATAAATCCACTCTCTAGATCACATAAATCAACAAAATGAAGTTATGATCTCTCTTTTCTTGTCATTAGTGTAATTAGTTGATGTGCTTATCATAAGTATGGTATATTTGTGCTATTAATTAGCCCAATATAAACCATCAAACTATAACACAACCACTAATACACATTTAACTCTTATGAAATATGACAACAAAGTTGAAATAAAAAACTATTTTAAGCATAACCTATTAACTATTGTTTAGAAATATAGGCTATCAAATTTCAATTTCAACATTCACTTCTTTGCCATAATCATATTTAGATGAAGAGGCAATTTGTGTTATGTTTGTTTAAGCATAGCCTATTTGTTATGAACAATATAGACTATCAAATTCAAAGCTAAACAACATCATTAAACCACTTCAAGTGTTTCTGTTAAAGCACAAAAAGAGAGTATAAACATCAAAATGTTGCATCTACATATTAGAGAGCTTCATTACCCCTAAATTGAAGGGGTTTAGCCTCTCATATTTGTTATCAAATCAACAAATGTAGAAAACAACATGAAACTAACAAGACGAAAAAAGGGAGAAAAATGAAAGAAAAAAAACTATTCTACTTGCATGAAAAATAAATCTACACTACTAACATGAAAGTAAATAAACAAAAGAAGCATGTAAAAGAAAGAGAGCACTAATTAACATTGCATAAAAAGATGGAAGTTAGATGAAAATAAAAATGGCTAAGTAGCCATGGAAAAGAGAAGAGAGCTTTCTTTTATTTGATCTAAAACTAAACTAAGAGAGACTAAGGGAGAGGGGGTTACATGAACATAATGGATTATTTATACAAGCATGAAACCCTAATCCATAATTTGGGGAATGCCCAAACTACCCCTTAGGAAGTGTGGTGGCCAAGTAACCATTAGCATCCATTAATCATGATTTAATTGTACATGAAGCCATTAATTCCATAAGCATGTGCATTAGCCTCTAATGTGTACATTAAAGTAGGTGGGTAGGTGGGTAGGTGGGTAGTTGAGGTCCTCCATGATCTTCACATTGAATTATTTCCATCTTCATTCCTTTGTGTTCTTTTTGCGCATGCATATCTTCTTCATGAAACCACTTGTAATGAAAATCAAATTCCTACAAAATAGTATGGAAATTTCTAATTAAATTTTCTCAAGTTAATTTATGCACAAAGAATGATTATTTTGCCCTTGGATGAAGATGAATATGTGACAATTTGGAATTAATATGGATTTTGGTTAAAACAAGTTAAAATACCCAATATGATCATTTATTTGAATTAATTAGATTAAATATGGTGGTAAAAATATGCACATTTATGTGCACATCATTGGGTATGAAGCTATGTACTAATGGCTGATAGCATTCAAAGGCGTAGATCTTGCAAAGAGCTTCGTTTTGACAGGTTATGGCTCCCCTAACTCTAAACGAGTCAACGGTTATGACTATCCGAAGAATCGATATTCTCAGGGTGCAATATCGACGGTGCAAGGTGCAACATCCACTCAAAATGCTGAAACAATGTCGTACGACTTTTAGAAATAAGTTCGTGGATTTCGAACAGAACAGTACCATGGTTCACCACTCTCCAGCGACGGTAAATCGAAGGCCAACCCCGGTGATCCCATTTTTCCATAAAATTCACGTGAACAAAATGAAGAGTAAAAAACTTCTAAGACCCAAAAGTGATTCAGATACTCTTTTTTGGGTATAAACCTTTAGACTGACTGAATAAATCCAACAAACCTGTAGAACTCGCAGAGAGCTTTGTTTTGACAGACCATGGCTCCCGTAACTCTAAACGAGTCAACATTTATGGTTGTCCGAATAATTGATATCGTCAAGGTGCAACATCAATGGTGCAAGGTGCAATATCCGTTCAAAATGCCAAACAGTGTCACACAACTTTTATAAATATGTTCATCGATTTGGAACGGAGTAGTACCATGGTGCACCACACTCCAGCGATGGTTAATCAAAGGCCAACCACGATGATCCCATTTTCCCATAAAATTCATGTGAAGGAAACAAAGAGTAAAAAACTTTCGACACCCGAAAGTGATTCGGATAGTCATTTTTGGGTATGAAGCTATGTACCAATAGCAGAAAGCTATCAGATTTGTAGAACTCGTAGAAAGCTTCGTTTTGACTAGTTATGGCTCCCGTAACTCTAAACGAGTCAATAGTAATGACTGTCAAAAGAATCGATACCAGCAGGGTGCAACATATCGACAGTGCAAGGTGCAGTATCCATTTAAAATGTCGAAAAAGTGTCGTACGACTTTTTGAAATATGTTCGTGGATTTGGAACGGAACAGTACCATGGTGCACCACTCTCCAGCGATAGTAAATTGAAGGCCAACCACGGTGATTCCATTTTCCCAAAAAATTCACGTGAAAAAAACAAAGTGTAAAAATCTTTCAAGACCCGAAGGTGATTCAGATAGTCTTTTTAGGTATGAAACCATGTACTGATGGCATAAAGCCCCCAAAGCCGTAGAACTCGCAGAGAGCTTCGTTTTGACAGGCTATGACTCCCGTAACTCTAAACGAGCCAACATTTATGGGTGTTTGAAGAATCAATATCCTCAGGGTGCAATATCGATGGTGCAAGGTGCAACATCCGTTTGAAATGCTGAAACTATGCCATATGACTTTTATAAATAAGTTCATGGGTTTGGAATAGAACAGTACCATAGTGCACCACTCTTTAGAGATGGTAAGTCGAAGGTCAATGTTCGCGTCGACTAAAGTTCTATGAACTAGAAAATAGCCGAACGAATTTTATAATAAAAATATAACCGCAAGCGCATGGCGTACACTTGTAGTACGTAGCGAATACAGGTCGATCCGTAGGGAATTGATGATTTTAATAATTCTATTCAATCAAATTAGAACAATTTCAAGTGAAAGTTAAGCTAGAGAATTAACTAACTTACTAAAAGAAAAGAGAAGCAAATATAAGAGTTAAGTGATAATTTAGAGAATAAATCCACTCTCTAGATCATGTAGTTCAACGCATATGAAATCATGATCTCTCTTTTATGGTCATTAGTGCTTTAATTGATGTGCTTATCATAAGTATGTCATATTTGTGCTATTGATTAGCCAACATAAGCCATCAAACTATAACATGACCCTTAAACCACTTACTAACTTTCATGAAACTTGACAATGAAAATGAAATCTATTTTAAGTATGGTCTATTAACTATTGATTAGAAATATAGACCATCAAATTTTAATTTCAAATCACTTTCTTTTGCATAATCATATTTTGATGAAGAGGCAATTAGTGTTAGTGATTGTTTAAGCATAGCCTATTTGGTGTCAACAATGTAGGCTATCAAATTCAAAGCAAAAACAACAATTAAACTACTTCAATCATTCTAACTAAGCACAAAAAGAGAGCATGAATTAACAACTAGTTGAAGCTACATAATTAGAGAGATTCATTACCCCTAAATTGAAGGGGTTTAGCCTCTCATATTTGTCATTTGATTAACAAATGTAGCTAGCAACATGAAAGCAAAAAGGAAGGAAAATGAAAGCTAAGGGAAAAGAGAAGCTAATTAACAAGAATTAAAGCTAATCTACTTTGCATGAATGAAAATCTACACTACCAACATTAAAGTAAATGAACAAGGAAAGTAAAATGAACAAGTAATTAAATTGCATAAGAAAAGGAAAGTTACATGAAAATAAAAACAAATGGCTAAGTAGCCATGAAAAAAAAGAAAAGACAACTATTCTCAACTAAAGCTAAGAGAAGAGATGGCCTCCATGAGAGGGCTTAAAGAGGTAGAAGAGGTTACATGAACATAATGGGTTATTTATACAAGCATGAAACCCTGATCCATAATTTGGGGAATGCCCAAACTACCCTTGAGAAAGTGTGGATGCCAAGTAATCATTAGCTTCTATTAATCATCATTTAAGTGTACAAGAAGCCATTAATTCCATAAGCACGTGCATTAGCCTCTAATTTGTACATTAAGGTAGGTGGGTAGGTAGGGTCCTCCATGATCTTCACTTTGAATTATTTCCATCTTCATTCCTTTATGTTCTTTTTGTGCATGCATATCTTCTTCATGAAACCACTTGTAATTGAAATCAAATTCCTACAAAATAGTATGGAAATTTCTAATTAAATTTTCTCAAGTTAATTTATGCACAAAAATGACTATTTTGCCCTTGGATGAAGATAAATATGTGACAATTTGGAATTAATATGGATTTTGGTTAAAACAAGTTAAAATACCCAATATGATCATTTATTTAAATTAAATAGATTAAATATGGTGGTAAAAATATGCACATTTACGTGCACATCAAATACCCCCACACTTATCTTTTTATTCGTCCTCGAATAAACTAAAAGCTAAGATAAATCCGTTTTCGTAGGGAGCATGATTGCATTGAGCGTATGGAACAAGCCATTAAACCTCTGGGTGTCTCCATTAGGACGAGTGTTGTCTCGTGAGGGTTTTCAGCGGATACTACCCACAAAATCCAAATGTAGGATGAAAATATTTAAAAAATGCAAGATTTATTTACAATGAGATGAATGAAAGTTCTTAAAAATATTTACAAATGAAGGATTTACTCTTAAATCGACACAAATAAGTTAAATATAAGTCATGGTCATTATCTTGAAAATTTAAGTAATTTACTCGTCAAAATTTTCAACAAAAATCAAGTTATCATAGTAAATAGACAATAGTTTAACTCGTTGTTTCGGTTGATGACAAAGTGTCACTATGAAATAAATCCTTAGTTGATTATCAAAGTTTGTCAAAGTGGTATTCTCATTTCTTTTCAATAACAAGTTAAATCAAACAAGTTAAAATGGTGCTTGGATTTTAATTGCTTACTCTCTCTTACTTGAAAATTTTATTGATATTAACAATATTTACATATGCCTAACTCAAGTAAACTGAGACCAGATATATTACCCGTGCACTGCCTTGCTGACTTACGTGAGGGGAATACAGAGCGTGGCGAGTGAACACACGAGTGTGAACACCTATTGACTGTAGGCGTTATTAAAAAGAATTTTTATATACATACACCTAACTCAAATAAACTGAGGCCAGATACACCGATCGTGCACTGCCTTTCGGGCTTACGTGAGAAGGGTATAGAGCAAGGCGAGTGAACACATAAGTGTGAACACATGACTCTAGGTGTTTATTAAAAAATTATACATATATACAAGAAATATTTTTTTTTGTATTTTGTTTTTTTCGAAGAGAGAATTTTGCAAAATCATCTTAGCACCATTTAACTTAGAAGACAAAAAATGTTATATCCATTACTTCAAATTCACCACTTTTTAAAATAAAGATTTTCAATTAGGATATTTCATGATTAACACGTATGAATCTTCCTATGTGCTAGTTAAACCATTGTTATTTATAATCAAATTTCATTTTTATTTTTGTTAATACGAATAAATTTTCAGAAATTTCAATTTTATAAACCAAAACCATATATTTATCTTATAGTGTTTCTTTAGAAATAAATCAAAATGCTTTAAAATAAAAAAATTGTTTTTTTTGTTTTTTCTAAATTTTGGAAAGAAAAATTAAAAATAAACCATGAAAAATCAAAAATGATGATGAGTCTCCCCCTCACACTTTATTTTGACTGTGTCCCTACAGTCTACCCAAGTGAAAGGAGAAAAAATAATACAAAAATAAAACGATGACCTATATTTACATGAAGGTGAACGGTATTTACACGAGATCAGAAAGTATATCGTCAAAGCGTAAATGAAACGGTCTTCTAAAAACCGATTCCTTTGCCTCGTCAAGTATACGAGACACAACTTGAGCTTGAAAAACCAAATCGTAAAAGATTTCAAAGTTGAATGTTGATTTGGAAAAACGAATGTCGTTTTATTGAAAATCGTACGAGTTGTTTTATTTTCGATAATTCTTAGGGTAGATATAAAGATTGATTGAAATTCAAGTTTATTTTCACCAAATTGAAATTCAAGTTTGTCATTGAAAAATTCTTCAGAATTATGGATTTCAAAATCAAAATGGTAATTTAAATCTTCCCCTTCAAAATTCAACAACTCGTCTTCGAAAAGTCCAAAGAAATTATGTTCATTAAATTCGTCTTCCTTTGTTGGATTATCAACAACTTCATCGCATATATCAATTTCAAAATCCAAAGTTGTTGTATTCAAAATTTCAAAATCAGAGAAAGGAAGATCGAATTTCAAATCGAGTTTCTCGCCCTCAAAAGAATTGAAATCCAACTCAATTACCGTATTTTCAACAACTTCGTTAAGATTTTCATTTTCGATTTCAAAAGTTGTTGTTTGAAAATCGTCAAATTGGATAAAAGATGGATGATCACCTGACTCGTCACACGTTCGGATTTGATTTTGTTTATCACGTTGTCATATATGTTTCGAACAACGAATCTGTGTGATCATCGTAAATTTCGTTCATTTGCTCAACAAAATCCAATCTATAGTTACTAGCATAAGGATTTTCACTTTGAAATTGTTAAGGACAAAAGTTTTCAATTATAACGTGGGTAAGATTATCCCCATTGCCAAATTTGTTTGAAAAGTTGTTTCCATTTTCATTTTGAGTTTGAAATTCATTTTGGATTTCGAAATTGAATTGGCCTGGGTTATCATCGAAATCGTTTGAATTTTGAATAGAATTTTAATCTTGATTACTTTGAAAACTTTTTCTTGAATCATTGCCCAAATATGAATTACACAAATCATTTATCATTTGATTTTGTTGTGTAGAGATTTCATAAAGACGAAATGCTATTTTCAAGATCTGAGGGTTGTTCGTTATTTTGAAAACTTTGTGGTGCAAAATCCGAATTGTTTGAACAATAGTTGTTGTTAAAATATCCATACGAATTTGGTGTGAAATTATATGGATTATATTGATTTTCACAACTATCGTAGAATTCATGTAAGTAGGGAAACTCGGACATTTTCAAGAATGTTTTTGGTTTTTTTATAAAGGAAAAATATTTACAAATAGAATTTATTTTTCAAAATGGAAAATTGATTTTTGTTTTGCTTTTGATTTTTCAATTTTTTTTTGAAAAGATTTTATATTTTCTTTTGGATTTTTGATAAGAAAAAACTAAGTATTTTTTTTTGGATTTTTGGAATTTCGATTTGAAAAATTTCAAAGGAAAAGGGAAAAAACTAAGTTAATAAATATTTACAATTTTTTCAGTTTTGGATTCTGAATTTTTGTTTTGTTTTGTTTTGTTTTTAAATATGCATGAACTAATGCAACAAAATGAATGCAGTGGATAATTACAAATGATTTATCCTAAGTTAACCCAAAATTGTATAATCACACATTGTCTTAATTCAACAAGATATTTCTCAGCCAGGTAACGGGCAGGGGTTATCGGTCACCACGAATCATTGTAGCAATGCAGCCGAAGGTTTAAGTACCTTCAAAGGAACAACCACCATAATATTTACGAATCACTGTAATATTTATAAATGGTTATTACTCTGCCGTAGCCTAGACACCAAGAAATTAAATTGGTCAAAGAAGATAACTTGTCAATATACAATTAAATGTTATCGATGTCTAATCGTTATTATTAATCAAAATCTAGGATGAAATGCAAAGCAGAAATTAAACGTGTATTAACAATGCAACTACGAATGGAATTTTTTTTTTGAATTTTTTTTCAAATGCAAGCAATCAACAATCCAAAATGAATAAAAACAAGAGACAAGAGTGCAAAAATTTTTTTAAGCAAGCAGCAATTTTCAACAAGCTAATCCCTTCTGCTTTGGCAACCTGAAATGAAAACTAGCTATATATATATATACAGTTTTTTTGATGGAAGAAAAACCAAAACCAAAACCAAAGAAATTAGAACAAAACTAATGAAAACAACACCAACAAATTAAAGTTAAAACAGATATATACAAATTAGAGTTAAAACAAATTAAAAAAAAGTGACAACTATCCGCAAAACTAATAAACTCCTCTTTTCGAATTTTTTTTAACTAATTCAACAAAACAAAAAAAAACTAATTTAAAACTAACAATACAAAAAAACAATTTTAAAATTAACTAGACAAAGCAAATTCTTGATCATGTCTTCGATTCAAACCCGACCCGCTAAACAAATATACCACTCTTTATTAAAACGTGTAATTCAAAGTAAAACAAAGAAATTATCGTTTGTATATCCCAAAAATCAAACAAAGAAACAAAAAATGTTTATCCCAAATTCTCGTTTCAATCCAAAATCACACACAGAAATTATCCTAGAATAAAAAACAAACCACAATTCAAAATAAAATCAACATTGCAGAGGTATTTTCATGATTGTACGAACTTCATTCGCGGTTAGCAGGTGGTTGCGATGTGATTCGCGAGGTTGTTCGAGTGAAGCATGGCGATGGTTGCTCGATCTGGAGAATTGGGGATTCTGGTGTGGTCGAGGTTGGCTGTTGAATGATGGAGTTGTTGCGATGTGGAGTTCGATTGCTGGAAGAGTTTGGGCGATTGGTCGTTTGGGTTTGTGGATTTGGGTTCGCGATGTAGATTTCATGGAAGGTGATTTGAGGTGCGCTATGTTGCAATGGTTAAGAGGATAGGCGATTGTCGTGTGGGTTATGGGTAGTTCGTGATTCAGGGAAGGCGAAGGGGGATATATGAAGAGGTTTCAAGCGGTGGCAAGATGTGTAGGAGTTTGGTTTGTGGAATGGCACAGGGGAAATGAATGTGGGGTGGTTTGTCTAGTTATGCAGCAATGACAAAGGTGGTTGGCTAGGTATTGTACGGTGATGGAGGGGGTGAAGTGGTAATGCACTTCAACAGGGAATATTGATGACAGTAATTGGAATGTAGTGCAGTAGTGGTGTGAAAAGTGGAGGGGTTGTAGGTGGTTGGGTGAAGTTGTAGTGGAATATAGTTGAATTTCAAGTGTGATCTGTCGTTGATGGATAGATGATGGTGAACTTTTGAATGCTGCGGGTGGTGGTATTGGGTGTATGGGGTAGTGTGGTAGCAATGGCCGAAATAGACAGAGATAGGTGATGGACAGGGAACTGCTGCAGAGTGGTATGTTGGTCTTGGTGGTCGGAAAGTGGTACATTGGGTGTGGTATTGGTGATCGCGAAGTCAAGGAAGGATGCGGGTTGGAGTTGCGGTCTTGTGGTAGTTTTGCGGTGAATGAGGGTGTTATTGCAGGTCTAGATGATGGCTGTTGAGTTGCTTGAAGCAGTGGGTGATTTGGTGGTAGATGAGGCAAAGGATGGAATGGTTTGAATATGTTGTGGCCTGGAGTGTTTGAATGATGATGGAAAGTTTCAGTTTGAATGTTATGGATGTTGGCAGTGGTGTAGTGCAGATGATAATGGTTGGAGTATGCAAGGGAGGGGAAGAGGAAGGTTGTAAATGCAACTGCTCTGCTGTGACGTGTGAAATGCACTGATGTGCACTGTCTTTGTTGGTGGAGGATGTTGGCAAGTGGTTGTGCACTTTGGTTTGATGGTGTATGAAGTATTGGAATGTATGATTGTTGTCAAGGTGGTTGAACAGGTGGTTGAAGGGTATTTGTGTTGAAGGGGTTATGAACAAGGGCAGTTTGGTATGGATGGTGGTTATTTGGCTGATGTAGATGAGCAGTTTGATATAGGGCTGGTGTTTGTAGACTGAGATGTGACTGCAGTTTGTAGAAGGAGTAGGTTGTAGAAGGAGATGTGAAGTGTTGAATAGCAAGGTGAATGTGTGATTGCTGCTATGAATATGAATAGATGGTGGAGTCTGACTGTGGAGGGCCGATGTGAAAGTGGTGGGTTGTCAGTGTAGCAGCGGTGTGGCTTGAGTGGAAGATGATTTGTAGTCTGATAATGTGTACAGGGGTTTTGGCAGCCGTGTATGTAGAAGTTTGAGTTTGAAAATGTTATGGTTGTTGTAAATGTTACAGTGAGAATGCACAAAGAATGTTCACTGTGCAACTTTTGAAAGTTTTTTTTTGAAAATACAAATGTAAAAAAAATGTAAGTGATGAAAACAGAAAATGTAAATTCAAGGGAAATAAAATATATATTTTTCTTAGAAATTCGGTATTTTTTTTTTGAATAGCAATGCAAATGCAAAAATGAAAAAACTAGAAAGCAAGCACACAATTAAAATGCAAACAAAAATCACACAATCACACAACAAAATATATTTTTTTAAATGCAAACACACAAAACAAACACACAATAAAATCAAACAAAAATAATAATTCAAAGAATAGAAAATTAAAATCAAATCAATTCCCCGGCAACGGCGCCAAAAACTTGTTCACGTCGACTAAAGTTCTATGAACTAGAAAATAGCCGAATGAATTTTATAATAAAAATATAATCGCAAGCGCATGGCGTACACTTGTATTACATAGCGAATACAGGTCGATCCGCAGGGAATTAATGATTTTAAAAATTCTATTCAATCAAATTAGACCAATTTCAAGTGAAAGTTAAGCTAGAGAATTAACTAACTAACTAAAAGAAAAGAGAAGCAAATATAAGAGTTAAGTGACAATTTAGAGAATAAAACCACTCTCTAGATCATGTAGTTCAATGCATATGAAATCATGACCTCTCTTTTATGGTCATTAGTGCTTTAATTGATGTGCTTATCATAAGTATGGCATATTTGTGCTATTGATTAGCCAACATAAGCCATCAAACTATAACACACCCCTTAAACCACTTACTAACTTTCATGAAACTTGACAATGAAAATGAAAATGAAATCTATTTTAAGTATGGCCTATTAACTATTGATTAGAAATATAGACCATCAAATTTTAATTTCAAATCACTTTCTTTTGCCATAATTATATTTTGATGAAGAGGCAATTAGTGTTAGTGATTGTTTAAGCATAGCCTATTTGGTGTCAACAATGTAGGCTATCAAATTCAAAGCAAAAACAACAATTAAACCACTTCAATCATTCTAACTAAGCACAAAAAGAGAGCACGAATTAACAACCAGTTGAAGCTACATAATTAGAGAGCTTCATTACCCCTAAACTGAAGGGGTTTAGCCTCTCATATTTGTCATTTGATTAACAAATGTAGCTAGCAACATGAAAGCAAAAGGAAAGGAAAATGAAAGCTAATGGAAAAGAGAAGCTAATTAACAAGAATTAAAGCTAATCTACTTTGCATGAATGTAAATCTACACTACCAACATTAAAGTAAATGAACAAGGAAAGTAAAATGAACAGGTAATTAAAATGCATAAGAAAAAGAAAGTTGCATGAAAATAAAAACAAATGGCTAAGTAGCCATGAAAAAAAAAGACAATTATTCTCAACTAAAGCTAAGAGAATAGATGGCCTCCATGAGAGGGCTTAAAGAGAGTAGAAGAGGTTACATGAACATAATGGGTTATTTATACAAGCATGAAACCCTGATCCATAATTTGGGGAATTCCCAAACTACCCTTGAGAAAGTGTGGAGGCTAAGTAATCATTAGCTTCTACTAATCATCATTTAAGTGTACATGAAGCCATTAATTCCATAAGCATGTGCATTAGCCTCTAATTTGTACATTAAAGTAGGTGGGTAGGTGGGGTCCTCGATGATCTTCACTTTGAATTATTTCCATCTTCATTCCTTTGTGTTCTTTTTGTGCATGCATATCTTCTTCATGAAACCACTTGTAATTGAAATCAAAATCCTACAAAATAGTACGGAAATTTCTAATTAAATTTTCTCAAGTTAATTTATGCACAAAAATGACTATTTTGCCCTTGGATGAAGATGAATATGTGACAATTTCGAATTAATATGGATTTTAGTTAAAACAAGTTAAAATACCCAATATGATCATTTATTTAAATTAAATAGATTAAATATGTTGGTAAAAATATACATATTTACGTGCACATCAGCCAACCACGGTGATCCCGTTTTCCCACAAATTTCACGTGAAGAAAACGAAGAGTAAAAAACTTCCAAGTCCCGAAAGTGATTCGAAAAGTCTTTTTTGGGTGTGAAGCTATGTACTGATAACTTAAAGCCAACAAAGTTGTAGAACTCGCAGAGAGCTTCTTTTTGACTGGTTATGGCTCCCGTTACTCTAAACGAGTCAACAGTTATGGCCGTTCGAAGAATCGATACCATCAGGGTGCAACATCGACGGGGCAAGGTGAAACATCCATTCAAAATGCCAAAACAGTGTCATACGACTTTTAGAAATAAGTTGAAGGATTTGAAATGGAACAATACAATGGTGCACAACTCTCCAGGGACAGTAAATCGGAGGCCAGCCACGGTGATCTCCTTTCCCAATAAATTCACGTGAAGAAAACGAAGAGTATAAAACTTCCAAGAACCAAAAGTGATTCGGATAGTCTTTTTTGGTTATGAAACAATGTACTAAGGGCATAAAGCTAGCAAAGCTGTAGAACTCATAGAGCTTCGTTTTGACAGGCTATGGCTCCCGTAACTCTAAATGAGCGAACATTTATGGCTGTTTGAAGAATCGATATCCTCTAGGAGCAACATCGACGGTGCAAGGTGCAACATCCATTCAAAACGCCGAAACAATGTCATAGACTATTGGAAATAAGTCCATAGATTTGGAATAGAGCAGTACCACAGTGCACCACTCTCCAGCAATGGTTAATCGGAGGCCAACCATGGTGATCCTGTCTTTCCATAAATTCACGTGATGAAAACGGAGAGTAAAAAACTTCTGAGACCTAAAAGTGATTCGGATAGTCTATTTTAGGTATGAATCTACATATCGATGGCTGAAAGCCATCAGAGACGTAGAACTCGCAAAGAACTTCATTTTGACCGGTTATGGCTCCCGTAACTCTAAACGAGTCAGTAGTTATGGCAATCCGAAGAATCGATACCCTCAGAATTGCAACATCGACCCAAGGTGCAACATCCATTCTCAATGCCGAAACAGTGCCTTACAACTTTTAGAAATAAGTTCATGGATTTGGAACAGAGCAGCACCTTGGTGCACAACTATCCAATGATTGTTAATCGTAGGCCAACCACGGTAACCCCGTTTTCCTATAAAATTCACTTGAAGAAAACGAAGAGTAAAAGACTTCCAAGACCCGAAAGTGATTCAGAGACTTTTTTGGGTATGAAACTATGTACTGACGGCATAAAGCCATCAATGCCGTAGAACTCGCAGAGAGCTTCGTTTTGACAAGCTATGGCTCTTGTAACTCTAAACGAGTCAAAATTTATGGCTGTCCAAAGAATCGATATCCTCAGGGTGCAACATCGATGGTGCAAGGTGCAACATCCGTTCAGAATGCCGAAACAGTGCCGTACGACTTTTTGAAATAAGTTCATGGATTTGGAACGGAGCAGTACCATGGTGCATCACTCTCCAGCAATGGTTAATCGGAGGCCAACCACGGTGATCCCGATTTCCCATAAAATTCACGTGAAGAAAACTAAGAGTAAAAAACTTTCGAGATCTGAAAGTGATTCGGATAGTCTTTTTTGGATATGAAGCTATACATTGACGGCTAAAAGCATTCAAAGATGTAGAACTCATAGAGATCTTTGTTTTGATAGGTTATAGCTCCCATAACTCTAAACAAGTCAATAGTTATGGCTGTCCGAAGAATTGATACCCTCAGGGTGCAACATCGACGGTGCAAGGTGCAACATCCGTTCAAAATGCTGAAACAGTGTCGTACGACTTTTAGAAATAAGTTCATGGATTTGGAATGGAACAGTACCATGGTACACCACTCTCCAGCGACGGTAAATCGAAGGCTAACCACGGTGATTCCGTTTTCCCCTAAAATTCACGTGAAGAAAAAGAAGACTAAAACACTTATGAGACCCGAAAGTAATTTGAATAGTCTTTTTTGGGTATGAAACAATGTATTGATGGAATAAAGCCATCAAAGCCATAGAACTCGCAGAGAGCTTCGTTTTGACAGGCTATGGCTCCCGTAACTCTAAATGAGTCAACGTTTATGGCAGTCCGAAGAATCGATATCCTCAGGGTGCAACATCGATGGTGCAAGGTGCAACATCTGTTCAAAATGATGAAATTGTGTCGTATTTTAGAAATAAGTTCATTGATTTGAGACAGAACATTTCAATGATGCACCACTCTCCAACGATGGTAAATCGAAGGCCAACCACGGTGATCCCGTTTTCCTATAAAATTAACGTGAAGAAAACGAAGAGTAAAAAAATTCCAAGACCCAAAAGTGATTCAGATACTCTTTTTTGAGTATGAACCTTTGTACTAACCGAATAAAGCAATCAAAGCTGTAGAACTTGCAGAGAGCTTCGTTTTGACAGGCCATGGCTCCCGTAACTCTAAACGAGTCAACATTTATGGCTGTCCGAATAATTAATATACTCAAGGTGCAACATCGATGGTGCAAGGTGCAACATCCGTTTAAAACGCCAAAACAGTGTCGCACGACATTTATAAATAAGTTCATGGATTTGGACCGGAGTAGTACCATGGTGCACCACACTCCAGCGATGGTTAATCGAAGGCCAACCACAGTGATCCTGTTTTCCCATAAAATTCATGTGAAGAAAACAGAGAGTAAAAAACTTTCGAGATCCAAAAGTAATCCGGATAGTCTTTTTTGGGTATGAACCTATGTACTGAAGGCAGAAAGCCATCGGAGTTGTAGAACTCACAAAGAGCTTCATTTTGATAGGTTATGGCTCTCGTAACTCTAAACGAGTCAATAGTTATGGCTGTCCGAAGAATCGATACAAGCAGGGTGCAACATATCGACGGTGCAAGGTGTAATATACATTCAAAATGCCGAAACAGTGTCATACGACTTTTTGAAATAAGTTCATGGATTTGGAATGGAACGGTACCATGGTGCACCACTCCTAGCAATGGTAAATTGAAGGCCAACCACAGTGATTCTGTTTTCCCATAAAAACCACGTGAAGAAAACGAAGTGTAAAAAACTTCCGAGACCCGAAAGTGATTCGGATAGTCTTTTTTAGGTATGAAACCATTTACCGATGGTATAAACCCGTCATTGCCGTAGAACTCGCAGAGAGCTTCATTTTGACATGCTATGGCTCCCATAACTTAAAAGGAGCCAACATTAATGGCCGTCCGAAGAATCGATATCCTTAGGGTGCAACATTGATGATGCAAGGTGCAACATCCGTTCAAAATGTCGAATCAGTGTCGTACAACTTTTAGAAATAAGGTCATGGATTTGGAACGAAGCAGTACCATGGTGCACCACTCTCTAGTGATAGTTTATCGGAGGCCAACCACGGTGATCTCGTTTTCCCATAAAATCCACGTGAAGAAAACGAAGAGTAAAAAACTTCCGGGACCTGAAAGCGATTCGAAAAGTCTTTTTTGGATATGAACTATGTACTAACAGTTGAAGGCGGTCAGAGACTTAGAACTCGTAGAGAGCTTCGTTTTGACAAGTTATGGCTCCCGTAA
This sequence comes from Allium fistulosum, assembly GCA_030737815.1. Lineage (NCBI taxonomy): Eukaryota > Viridiplantae > Streptophyta > Magnoliopsida > Asparagales > Amaryllidaceae > Allium > Allium fistulosum. The sequence continues at coordinate 1,134,175,020 of CM060906.1, forward strand.
CTCTAAATGAGTCAACGGTTATGGTTGTTCGAAGAATCGATACCCTCAGGGTGCAACATCGACGGTGCAAGGTATTGCATCCGTTCAAAATGCCGAAACAGTGTCGTACGACTTTTAGAAATAAGGTCATGGATTTGGAATGGAATAGTAACATGGTGCACCACTCTCCAGCGATGTTAAATCGGAGGCTAACCATGGTGATCCCGTTTCCCCATAAAATTCACGTGAGAAAAACGAAGAGTAAAAGAATTTATGGTTGTCCGAAGAATCGATATCCTCAGGGTGCAACATCGACGATGCAAGGTACAACATCCGTTCAAAACGCCGAAGCAGTGTCGTACGACTTTTAGAAATAAGTGTATGGATTTGGAAAGGAGCAGTACCATGGTGAACCACTCTCCAGCGATGATTAATCGGAGGCCAACCACGGTGATCCCGTTTTCCCAAAAAATTCACATGATAAAAACAAAGAGTAAAAAACTTCTAAGACCCAAAAGTGATTCAAATTGCCCTTTTTGGATCTGAAGCTAAGTACTGACGAATTAAAGCCTTCAACGCTGTTGAACTTGTAGATAGCTCCATTTTGACAGGTTCTGGCTCCCGTAACTCTCAACGAGTAAATATTTATGGCTGTCCGAATAATCGATATCCTCGGGGTGCAACATCGATGGTGCAAGGTGCAACATCCGATCAAAATGCCAAAATAGTGCCGTACGAATTTTAGAAATAAGTTCATGGATTTGGAATGGAGTAGTACTATGGTGCACCACTCTCTAGTGATGGTTAATCGGAGGTCAACCATGGTGATCCCATTTTCCCATAAAATTCACGTGAAGAAAACGAAGAGTAAAAAACTTCCGAGACCCGAAAGAGATTCGAATAGTCTTTTTGTGTACGAAGCAATGAACTAATGGCAAAAAGTCATCAAAGCCGCATAACTCGCAAACAGCTTCGTTTTGACAGGTCATAGCTCCCGTAACTCTAAACGAGTCAACAGTTATGGTTGTCCGAAGAATCGATACCATCAAGGTGCAACATCGATGGTGCAAGGTGCAACATCCGTTCAAAATGCCAAAACATTCCCATACGACTTTTTGAAATAATTTCATGGATTTGGAACGGAATAGTACAATGGTGCACCACTCTCCAGCGATGGTAAATCGAGGCCAACCACGGTGATCCTGTTTTCCTATAAAATTCATGTGAAGAAAACAAGGAGTAAAAAACTTCCAAGACCCGAAAGTGATTCGGATATTCTTTTTTTAGTATGAAACTATTTACTGATGGTATAAAGCCATAAAACTTGCAAAGAGTATCGTTTTGACAGGCTATGGCTCCCGTAACTCTAAACGAGTCAACATTTATGCATGTCCAAAGAATCGATATCCTCTGGATGCAACATCGATGGTGCAAGGAACAACATCCGTTCAAAACGCCAAAACAGTGTCGTTCGAATTTTAGAAATAATTTCATTGATTTGGAATGGAGCTGTACCATGGTGAACCACTCTCCAACGATGGTTAATCGAAGGCCAACCACGGTGATCCCGTTTTCCTATAAAATTCACGTGAAGAAATCGAAGAGTAAAAAACTTTCGAGGCATGAAAGTGATTTGGATAGTCTTTTTTGGGTATAAAGCTATGTATTGCAGGTTGAAAGCAGTCAAAGAAGTAGAACTCGCAGAGAGCTTCGTTTTGACAGGCTATGGATCCCGTAACTCTAAACGAGGCAACATTTATGGATGTCCGAAGAATTGATATCCTCAGGATGCAACATCCGTTCAAAACGCCGAAATAGTGTCGTTCGACTTTTTGAAATAAGTTTATGGATTTGGAATGGAGCAGTACCATTTTGCACCACTCTCTAATGATGGTTAATCGGAGGCCAACCATAGTGATCATGTATTCCTATAAAATTCACATGAAGAAAATGAAGAGTAAAAAACTTCCTAGACCCGAAAGTGATTCAGATAGTCTTTTTTGGGTATGAAACTATGTACTAATGGCAGAAAGCCATCAAAGCCATAGAACTCGCAGAGAGCTACATTTTGACAGGTTATGGCTCCCGTAACTGTAAACGAGTCAATATTTATGGCTGTCCGAAAAATCGATATCCTTAGGGTGCAACATCGACGGTGCAAGGTGCAACATCCATTCAAAATGCCGAAACATTGTCGTGCAACTTTTAGAAATAAGTTCATGGAGTAGGAAGGAAACACTATCATGGTGCACCACTGTCCGGCGACAGTAAATCGAAGGCCAACCATGGTGATTCTGTTTTCCCATAAAATTCACGTGAAGAAAACAAAGAGTAAAAAACTTCCGAGACCCAAAAGTGATTCAAATAGTTTTTTTTAGGTATGAACCTTTGTAATGATGGCATAAAGCCATCAAAGCTGTAGAACTCACAGAGAGCTTTGTTTTAATAAGCCATGGCTCCCGTAACTCTAAACGAGTCAACATTTATGGTTGTCCGAAGAATCGATATCCTTAGGGTGCAACATCGATGGTGTAAGGTGCAACATCCATTCAAAACGCCGAAACAGTACCGTGCAACTTTTAGAAATAAGTTCATGGATTTGAAACAAAGTAGTACCATGGTGCACCACTCTCTAGCGATGGTAAATCGAAGGCCAACCACGGTGATCCCGTTTTTCCATTAAATTCACGTGAAGAAAATGAAGAGTAAAATACTTCCGAGACCCGAAAGTGATTTGGATATCTTTTTTGGGTATGAAGATATGTACTGATGGCTAAAAGCCATCAAAGCTGTAGCACATCCAGAGAGCATCGTTTTGACTGGTTATGGCTCCCTTAATTCTAAATGAGCCTACTGTTATGGCTGTTAGAAGGATCGATACCCTCAGGGTGCAACACCGACGGTGCAAGGTGCAACATCCGTTCAAAATTTCGAAAAAGTACCATACGACTTTTAGAAATAAGTTCATGAAACAGTACCATGGTTCACCACTTTCCAGCGATGGTAAATCGAAGCCCAACCATAGTGATCCCATTTTCCCATAAAATTCACGTGGAAAAAACGAAGAGCAAAAAAATTTTGAGATCCGAAAGTGATTCAGATAGTCTTTTTTGGGTATGAAACTATGTACCGATGACATAAAACCGTCAAAGCAGCAAAACTCGCAGAGAGCTTCGCTTTAACAGGCTATGGCTCCCGAAACTCTAAATGTGTCAACATTTATGGTTGTCCGAAGAATCGATATCCTCAGGGTGCAACATCGACGGTGCAAGGTGCAACATCCGTTTAAAATGCCGAAACAGTGTCATATGACCTTAAGAAATAATTCATGAATAAGCAATACCATGGTGCACCACTCTCCAGATACGGTAAATCGGAGGCCAACCACGGTGATCTCGTTTTCCCATAAAATACACGTGAAGAAAATGAAGGGTAAGAAACTTCTGATACCCGAAAGTGATTCAGATAGTATTTTTTGGGAATGAAGCTATGTACCGACGGCTTAAAGCCTTTATCGTCATAGAACTCGTAGAGAGCTTCATTTTGACAGGTTATGACTTCCATAACTCTAAACAAGTCAACATTTATGGCTATCGGAAGAATCAATAACCTCAAGGTGCAACATCGACGGTGTAAGGTGCAACATCAGTTCAACACACCAAAACAGTGTCGTACGACTTTTAGAAATAAGTTCATGGATTTGGAACGGAGCAGTACCATGGTGCACTACTCTCCAGCGATGGTAAATCGAAGGCCAACCACGGTGATCCTGTTTATCTATCAAATTCACGTGAAGAAAATGAAAAGAGAAAAACTTCCAACACCTGAAAGTGATTGGGATAGTCTTTTTTGGGTATGAAGCTATGTACTGACGGTTGAAAGCCAACAAAGCCGTAGAAATCACAGAGAGCTCGGTATTGACAGGTTATGGCTCTCGTAACTCTAATCAAGTCAACAGTTATGGCTATCCGAAGAACCGATACCCTTAGGCTTCGTTTTGACAGGTTATGGCTCCCGTAAATCTAAACGGGTCAACAGTTATGGTCGTCCGAAGAATATATATCGACAGGGTGCAACATCGACGGTGCAAGGTGCAACATCCGTTCAAAACACCGAAATAGAGCCGTACGACTTTTTGAAATAAGTTCATGGATTTGGAACGGAGTAATACCATGGTGCACCACTCTCCAGCAACGGTAAATTGGAGGCCAACTACGGTGAATCCGTTTTCCCATAAAATTCACGTGAAGAAAATGAAGAGTAAAAAACTTCCAAGATCCGAAAGTGATTCGGATAGTATTTTCTAGGTAAGAAGCTATGTACTGACGCCTTAAAGCCATAAAATCCATAGAATTGGCAGAGAGCTTCTTTTGACAGGTTATGACTCCCGTAACTCTAAACAAGTTAACATTTATGGATGTCCGAAGAATCGATATCCTCAGGGTGCAACATCGACGGCGCAAGGTTCAACATCCGTTCAAAATGCCGAAATAGTGCTGTACGACTTTTACAAATAGGTTCATGGATTTGGAACGAAGCAGCACCATGGTGCACCACTCTCCAGTGATGGTTAATCGTAGGCCAACCATGGTGATCCCGTTTTCCTATAAAATTCAAGTGAAGAAAACGAAAAGTAAAATACTTCCAAGACTCGAAAGTGATTCAGATAGTCTTTTTCCGGTATGAAGCTATGTATTGACGACTGAAAGCGGTCAAAGCCATAGAACTCGTAGAGAGCTTTGTTTTGATAGGTTATGGCTCCCGTAACTCTAAACGAGTCGACAGTTATGGCTGTTTGAAAAATTGATACCCTCAAGGTGCAACATCGACGGTGGAAGGTGCAACATCTGTTCAAAATGACGAAATAGTATCGTATGACTTTTAAAAATAAGCTCTTGGATTTGAAATGCAACAGTACCATGGTGCACCACTCTCCAGCAATGGTAAATCAGAGGCCAACCACGGTGATGCCGTTTTCCCATAAATTCACGAGAAGAAAACAAAGAGTAAAAAACCTATGAAACCCGAAAGTGATTCAGATAGTCTTTTTTGGGTATGAAGCTATGTACTAAAATTTTAAAGCCAACAAAGCCATAGAACTTGCAGAGAGCTTCGTTTTGATAGGTTATGGCTCTCGTAACTCTAAACGAGCCAACATTTATGGATGTCCGAACAATCGATATCCTAGGGTGCAACATCGACGGTGTAAGATGCAACATCCATTAAAAATGCCGAAACAGTGCTGTACGACTTTTAGAAATAAGTTCATGGATTTGGAATGGAGCGGTACCATGGTGCACTGGTCTACAGTGGCGGTAAATCTGAGGCCAACCATGGTGATGTCGTTTCCCATAAAATTCACGTGAAGAAAACAAAGAGTAAAAAGCTTCCGAGCCCCGAAAGTGATTCAGATAGTCTTTTTTGGGTATGAAGCTATGTATTGAAGTTTGAAAGCCATCAAAGCTGCAGAACTCACAGAGAGCTTCGTTTTGATAGATTATTGCTACCATAACTCTAAACGAGTCAACATTTATGGGTGTCCGATGAATCGATATCCTAAGGTGCAAATTTGATGGTGCAAGGTGCAACATCCGTTCAAAACGTCGAAACAGTGCCATACGACTTTTAGAAATAAGTTCATTGATTTGGAATGGAGCAGCACCATGGTGCACCACTCTTCAGCGATGGAAATCGAAGGCTAACCACAGTGATCCCGTTTTTCCATAAAATTCACGTGAAAAAAACGAAGAGTAAAAATATTCCGAGCCCCGAAAGTGATTCGGATAGTATTTTTTGGTACGAAGCTATGTACCGACAGCAGAAAGCCATCAAAGTCGCAGACTCGCAGTGAGCTTCGTTTTGATAGGTTATGGATCCTGTAACTCTAAACGAGTCAACAGTTATGGCCGTTCGAATAATTGATACCCTCAGGGTGCAACATCGACGGTTTAAGATCCAACATCCGTTCAAAATGCCAAAATAGTGTCGTACGACTTTTAGAAATAAGTTCATGGATTTGGAATGGAACAATACCATGGTGCACCACTCTCCAACGATGATCAATCGAAGGCCAACCACGGAGATCCCGTTTTCCCATAAAATTCACATGAAGAAAACAAAGAGTAAAAAACTTCTGAGACTCGAAATTGATCCATATAGATTTTTTGGGTGTGAACCTATGTTCTAACATCTTAAAGCCGTCAAAGCCATAGAACTCGCAGAGAGATTTGTTTTGACATATTATGGCTACCTTAACTCTAAAAGAGTCAACATTTATGGCTGTCTAAAGGATCGATATCCTAAGGGTGCAACATCGACGGTGCGTGGTGCAACATCCGTTCAAAATGCCGAAACAGTGTCGTACGACTTTTGGAAATAAGTTTATGGATATGGAATGGAACAATACCATGGTTCATGATGTAGCACAGCAAATGACAGGTCGTTTACGACTTAACATGTTGGTAAATCGGGTACGACTTAAAGAAGAAGCTAACAAGTCAAGGCACCAGAGGGAAGTTGAAGTTTTAGGTCGAGTGCGACCTAACGAGGTTTGTAAATCATTCCAGCAAACTAGGGAAGGTCGGCAACGACCTATTGGAGATGGTCGAGTTAACGAACTAAGACTTGGAAATAAATCATGGAAAATTGTTGAAGTCTTAGGTCGTTCACGACCTAGCGAAGGTCGTTCACGACCTAAGGAGAATGGTACACGAGTTACTGGATTCAATGTGAAGGAGTGCGAACGAGTTAAAAGAATACGACCTAAGTTAGGTCGCGGAGTTTTGATTCGACCTAAGATAGGTCGCTGGGTGATCTGGAGAGTTAAGTCGCGAGGACTTAGGTCGCGCAGTTTATTGAAGCCAATCTTTAAGTCGCTGAAGCTTGATACCGTTGATTCTTTGCCGACTTAATCTCTGCCGTTGATTTAAATCGCAGAAGCGGGTTATCTTTTAAGTCGCTGATGAAGGGATGCCGTTCATTTTAGGTCGTTCACTCCAGAATACCATTGATTTTGTTAAGTCGCAGAAAAGTTATGTCGCGCCTGTTAAGTCGTAGGACGTAGGTTATAGGTCGGTAACGACCTAAGTGTTGTAACATGATGTGGTGTATTTCTTAAGTCGTATGACGTCTGTTTCCTATGTCGTCTATTTTGTAAGTCGTATATCGTCTGATTGTAAGTCGTAAGTCGTTGACAGGGTGTTATAATGTAACTGCTGGTGTTAGGTCGTTACTTTTAAGTCGTAAGGCATGTTGAGTCGTAAGTCGGAGGTTGTTGGGTCAGTGCCGACTTAGGAGTTGATGTAATTTTGTTGTTTTTCGCGTGAGTTGTAAAATGCTATAAATAGGCCGGTGGTGCCATTTGTACAGGTGGTTGAATGTTGAATAAAATTCTCTTTTGTTAGCTTTGTGCTTTCAATTTCAATTGGTAGTCGAGTGTATCTCCTATCTCCACCTTCGACATTCGAGTGCGCTCGAATCTTTGATTGTTGAAGCCGATTCGCGGAATCAAGTGCGCTTGATCAACGCGTGAAGAATCGCAGATCTTTGAACCCGGTATCGTGCGCGATCAACGAGTTCGAGATAGCTGGAATTCGGTATCTTCGGATCAACGAGTTCGGGCATTTCAGTATTCATTAATCCATCGACTGCTACTTTCATCGATCTACATCGTTTTGTTTAATCCGCTGCGTCAGTTTGGTATCAGAGCTTGTTTAGCCAATCATAGCTAAATCGAGTCTTGGAGCCAAGTATTTTGAAGAATTTGAAGAAATCAAGTCAAGGCCAAAGTAGTTGAAGTTGTTCGCATTTGTTTTGAAGTTTGGAGATTGGATCTTATCGTTTGGAGAAGTTGTTGTTCATCGTGTTCATCGCAAATTGCAACAAAGTGGAAGTTTTCGATCCATTTCATTTTGGATCCAAGTCCGAAAGGTGTTTGAATTTTGAAGTGTTGAAGAGTTTGTGAAGCTTTCAAGTATGCCGCCGAGAAGAGCTAATCGTCACCAAAACGTGGAAGATTTGTATAAGCGGGAAGATGCCGAGCAAATGGAACAACGTATAAGTGACAAATTCAATGAGAAGTTGGATGAAGGCATTGGGAGATTAGAGAAGCTTATGACGGAGATGAATCAAAATCAAAGAAGAGTGTCACCTGAATTTAACCACGAGAGAAGTAGAGTGTCACCATAATCCAACCGAGAAAGAAGTGTCGATAATGATCATAGAAGTGCAAGTCGAGACAGTTATAGAAATGCTGAGGATCGAGATCGTAATCGGAGGAATGTAGAGAGAAGGGATGTTGGTGGAAGACGTGATGGTAGTAGAGATGTTGGTGGTCAGGACCGACGTCGATATGCATCTGATTTTGAAGAAGAGTATGATGGTGGTAGTATTCAAGGACGAGACCAAAGGAGAAATTATTCAGAGTATGATCACAAGTGGGAATCTGGGATGAAGACAGAAATTTCGGAATTCAAAGGTGGTATGCAAGCTGAAGAGTTTCTGGATTGGATAGCTAATGTTGAAGAAATTTTTGATTTCAAAGAAGTTCCAGAACATCGTAGAGTGAAGTTGGTTGCTACAAGGCTGAGGGGTAGAGCTTTGGCATGGTAGCAGCAAACCAAACTTACACGTGAACGAATGGGGAAGTCAAAAGTTGAATCTTGGGAGAAGATGAAGAAATTGATGAAAGCAACGTTCTTACCTTACAATTATCAGTCACTGATGTATCAACATTTGCAGAATTTGAGGCAGGGCACAAAAACTGTTAATGATTATGCGGATGAGTTTTATCAGCTTATTGCAAGGAATGATATTATGGAAACGGAAGAGCAGTTGACATCTAGATTCATTGAGGGATTGAGAATGCAGATTCAGGATATAGTTAATATGTTCGATCCAAGATCTGTGGCAGAAGCACATCAAAAAGCGTTGGCTTGGGAGAAGCAAGGGAGACGAGGAGGTGGTGTGTTTACTAATTCCAACAATCAAGTGAAGGGCGTTAGTGGAGGTTCTAATGTTTCTAAACCTATCAGTAAACCAGTGGTGAAGGAGGCTGAGAAGGCGAAAGTTAACAATGGTTTCAAATGTTACAATTGCCAGGAATTGGGTCATAAAAGCAATGAGTGTCCAAAGCCAAAGAAGAGAACCATGATTGCAGAAGTTGAGGATGAGAATGTTGATGGAGGTTGTTCTAGTCCAGTTAAAGAGGATGAGCAAGATATTGCGTCAGGAGATGAAGGTTGTAATCTAATGCTGAGAAGATCATGTTTGACACCGAAGCAGGAAGAGGCTAGTTGGTTGAGGAGTAATATCTTTCAGTCGACATGTACTATATTGGGGAAGGTGTGTAAATTTGTGATTGACGCAGGAAGCTGTGACAATATCATTTCCACCGAGGCTGTAACAAAGTTGAAGTTGAAGACAGAGAAACATCCGAATCCATACAAGTTAGCATGGTTGAGAAAAGGAGGAGAAGTGAAAGTGGATAGACGAGTTTGTGTTCCATTCTCTATTGAGAAGAAATACAAAGACGAAATCTGGTGTGATGTAGTAGAGATGGATGTTTGCCACTTATTATTGGGAAGACCATGGCAGTATGATCGAGCAGTACAACATGATAGTCAGACCAATAACTACAGCTTTATGTTTGAAGGCACGAAGATTATCTTAGTTCCAAAGAAGACACAACAAGGAGAAAGTAAGTCAGAAGAGATTGAGGAGCTGAAAACTTTATTATCTTTGAAAGAATTTGTTAAGGAGGTTGAGGAAGAGCCTGAAGTATTCTTGTTGATTGGACGACAGAGTCAAGAAGAGGTGGAAGTACCAGAAGAAGTAAAACCAGTTCTGAGAGAATTTGATGATGTTTTTCCAGAGGAGTTACCAACGGAGCTACCGCCGTTGAGGGACATTCAACATCAAATCGATCTTGTTCCAGGAGCTGTGTTACCTCACAGACCACACTACAGAATGAGTCCGAAGGAACATGAAGAGTTACGGAGGCAGGTAGAAGAATTGCTTGAACAGGGGCGTGTGCAGGAGAGTCTGAGTCCTTGTGCTGTACCAGCTTTATTGGTACCCAAGAAGGATGGGACGTGGAGAATGTTCACAGATAGTAGAGCATTGAATAAGATCACAGTCAGATACAGATTTCCGATGCCGAGGCTTGATGATTTATTGGATCAGATCAGTGGGTCTGTAATATTTTCTAAGATTGACTTGAAAATCGTCAAACGGATTAATGAAAATGCTTATAAATTGAAGCTGCCGGAGGGTGTGTACACGTCGGACGTATTCAATGTTAAGCATCTCGTACCGTATCATGGGGATGAGCGTGTTGCAGAGGAAGAATTTACAAATTCGAGGACGAATTTCTCTCAACCTGGGGAGGATGATGTAGCACAGCAAATGACAGGTCGTTTACGACTTAACATGTTGGTAAATCGGGTACGACTTAAAGAAGAAGCTAACAAGTCAAGGCACCAGAGGGAAGTTGAAGTTTTAGGTCGAGTGCGACCTAACGAGGTTTGTAAATCATTCCAGCAAACTGGGGAAGGTCGGCAACGACCTAGTGGAGATGGCCGAGTTAACGAACTAAGACTTGGAAATAAATCATGGAAAATTGTTGAAGTCTTAGGTCGTTCACGACCTAAGGAGAATGGTACACGAGTTACTGGATTCAATGTGAAGGAGTGCGAACGAGTTAAAAGAATACGACCTAAGTTAGGTCGCGGAGTTTTGATTCGACCTAAGATAGGTCGCTGGGTGATCTAGAGAGTTAAGTCGCGAGGACTTAGGTCGCGCAGTTTATTGAAGCCAATCTTTAAGTCGCTGAAGCTTGATACCGTTGATTCTTTGCCGACTTAATCTCTGCCGTTGATTTAAATCGCAGAAGCGGGTTATCTTTTAAGTCGCTGATGAAGGGATGCCGTTCATTTTAGGTCGTTCACTCCAGAATACCATTGATTTTGTTAAGTCACAGAAAAGTTATGTCGCGCCTGTTAAGTCGTAGGACGCAGGTTATAGGTCGGTAACGACCTAAGTGTTGTAACATGATGTGGTGTATTTCTTAAGTCGTATGACGTCTGTTTCCTATGTCGTCTATTTTGTAAGTCGTATATCGTCTGATTGTAAGTTGTAAGTCGTTGACAGGGTGTTATAATGTAACTGCTGGTGTTAGGTCGTTACTTTTAAGTCGTAAGGCATGTTGAGTCGTAAGTCGGAGGTTGTTGGGTCGGTGCCGACTTAGGAGTTGATGTAATTTTGTTGTTTTTCGTGTGAGTTGTAAAATGCTATAAATAGGCCGGTGGTGCCATTTGTACAGGTGGTTGAATGTTGAATAAAATTCTCTTTTGTTAGCTTTGTGCTTTCAATTTCAATTGTTAGTCGAGTGTATCTCCTATCTCCACCTTCGACATTCGAGTGCGCTCGAATCTTCGATTGTTGAAGCCGATTCGCGGAATCAAGTGCGCTTGATCAACGCGTGAAGAATCGCAGATCTTTGAACCCGGTATCGTGCGCGATCAACGAGTTCGGGATAGCTAGAATTCGGTATCTTCGGATCAACGAGTTCGGGCATTTCAGTATTCATTAATCCATCGACTGCTACTTTCATCGATCTACATCGTTTTGTTTAATCCGCTGCGTCAGTTCACCACTCTCCAGCGATGGTTAATTGGAGGCCAACCACGATGATCCCATTTTACCATAAAATTTACGTGAAGAAAACAAAGAGTAAAAATCTTCCGACCCGAAAGTGATTCGGATAGTACTTTTTGGATATGAAGCTATGTACTGATGGCTGAAAGCGATCAAAGACGTAGAACTCGTGAAGAGCTTCGTTTCGATCGGTTATAGCTCCCGCAAATCTAAATGAGTCAGCAGTTATAGCTGTCCGTAGAATTGATACCCTCAGGGTCAACATCGACGGTGCAAGGTGCAACATCCGTTTAAAATGAGGAAATAGTGTCGTACGACTTTTAGAAATAAGTTCATGGATTTGGAATGGAGCAGTACCAAGGTGCAACACTCCCCGGCGATGGTAAATCGGAGGCCAATCATGGTGATCTCATTTTCCCATAAAATTCACGCGAAGAAAATGAAGAGTAAGAAACTTTCGAGACATGAAAGTGATTCATATCGTCTTTTTTGGTTATGAACCTATGTACTGACGGCATAAATCCATAGAACTCGCAGAGAGGTTCATTTTGACAGGTTATGACTCCCGTAACTCTAAACGAGTCAACATTTATGGCTTTCCGAAGAACCAATATTCTCAAGGTGCAACATCGACGGTGCAAGGTGAAACATCTGTTCATAACCCCAAAACAGTGCAGTACGACTTTCAAAAATAAGTTCATGGATTTGGAACGGAGCAGTACCATGGTGCACCACTCTCCAGTGACGGTTAACCGTAGGCCAACTACAGTGATCCCGTTTTCCTATAAAATTCACGTGAAGAAAACGAAGAGTAATAAACTTCCGAGACCCGAAAGTGATTCAGATAGTCTTTTCTAGGTATGAAGCTATGAACTGAGGGCTTAAAGCTGTCAAAGCCGTAGAACTTGCAAAGAGCTTTGTTTTGATAGGTTATAGCTCTGTTACTCTAAATGAGTCAACATTTATGGATGTTTGAAGAATCGATATCCTCAGGGTGTAACATCGACGGTGCAAGGTGCAACAACCATTCAAAACGCAGAAACAGTGTCGTACAACTTTTAGAAATAAGTTCATGGATTTGGCATGGAGCAACACCATGGTGCACCCTCTCTAGCGATGGTTAATCGAAGGCCAACCGTGGTGATCCTGTTTTCCCATAAAATTGACATGAAGAAAACGAAAAGTAAAAAACTTCTGACACCCGAAAGTGATTCAGATAGTGTTTTTGGGTATGAGGCTATGTACTAAAGGCTGAAAGTAGTCCAAGCTGTAGAACTCGCAGAGAGCTTCCTTTTGACAGGTTATGGCTCACGTAGCTCTAAACGAGTCAGCAGTTATGGTTGTATGAAGAATTGATACCTCAGGGTGCAACATTGACGGTGCAAGGTGCAACATCCGTTCAAAATGCTGAAATAGTGCCATACGACTTTTAGAAATAAGTTCATGGGTTTGGAATGGAACAGTACCATGGTGCACCACTCTCCAACAATGGTAAATTTGTGGTCAACCATGGTAATCGTGTTTTCCCATAAAATTCACGTGAAGAAAACGTAGAGTAAAAAACTTTCGAGTCCCGAAGTGGTTCGGGTAGTCTATTTTGGGTATGAAGCTATGTACTGAAGGTTTAAAGCCATCAAAGTCGTAGAACTCGCAGAGAGCTTCACTTTGACAGGTTATGGCTCCCATAACTCTAAACGAGTCAACATTTATGGTTGTCCAAAGAATTGATATCCTAGGATGCAACATCGACGGTGCAAGGTGCAACATCCGTTCAAAACGCCGAATCAGTGCCGTATGACTTTTAGAAATAAATTCATGGATTTGGAATGGAGCAGTACCATGGTGCACCAATCTACAGCGATGGTTATTCAGAGCCCAACCACAGTGATCCCGTTTTCCCATAAAATTCACATGAAGAAAACGAAGAGTAAAAAACTTCCGAGACCCGAAAGTGATTCAGATACCTTTTTTGGGTATGAAGCTATGTACTGATGGCAAAAAGCCATCAAAGCCATAGAACTCATAGAGAGCTTCATTTTGACAGGTAATGGTGCCCGTAACTCTAAACGAGTCAACATTTATGGCTGTCCGAAGAATCGACTTCCTCATGGTGCAACATCGGCGGCCCAAGGTGCAACATCGGTTCAAATGCTGAAACAATGCCGTATGACTTTTAGAAATAAGTTTATGGATTTGGAATAGAGCAGCATCGTGGTTCTCCACTCTCCAGCAATGGTTAATCGGAAGCCAACCACGGTGATCCCGTTTTCCCATAAAATTCACACGAAGAAATTGAAGAGTAAAAAACTTATGAGACCCGAAAGTGATTCGAATAGTCTTTTTTGGTTATGAAACTATGTACTAACGGCTGAAAGTGGTTAGAGCCATAGAACTAACAAAGAGTTTCATTTTGATAGGTTATGGCTTCCATAACTCTAAACGAGTCAACAGTTCGGGTTGTCTGAAGAATTGATACCCTCAGGGTGCAACATCTACGGTGCGTGGTGCAACATCCGTTCAAAATGCTGAAATAGTGCCGTACAACTTTTAGAAATATGTTCATGGATTTGGAATGGAATGGTACCATGGTGCACCATGCTCCAGCGATAGTAAATCGGAGGCCAACCACGGTGATCCTGTTTTACAATAAAATTCACGTGAAGAAAACAAAGAGTAAAAAACTTCCGAGACCCGAAAGAGATTCATATAATCTTTTTTGGGTGTGAACCTATGTACTGAAGGCATAAATCCATCAAAGCCGTAGAACTCACAAAGAGATTCATTTTGTCAGGTTATGGCTATTGTAACTCTAAACGAGTCAACATTTATGGCTATCCGAAGAATCGATATCCTAAGGGTGCAACATCGACGGTGCAAGGTGCAACATCCATTCAAAATGTTGAAACAGTGTCGTACGACTTTTAGAAATAAGTCCATGGATTTATAAAGGAGCAGTAATATGGTGCACCACACTCCAACGATGGTTAATCGTAGGTCAACCATGGTGATACTGTTTTCCCACTAAATTCACATGAAGAAAACGAAGAGTAAAAAACTTCCAAGGCCCGAAAGTGATTCGGATAGTCTTTTTTCGGTATGAAGTTATGTACTGATGCATAAAGGCATCAAAGCTGTAGAACTTGCAGAGGGCTTCGTTTTGACAGGTTATGGCTCCCGTAACCCTAAACGACTCAACATTTATGGCTGTCCAAAGGATCGATATCCTAAGGGTGTAACATCAATGGTGCAAGGTGCAGCATCCATTCATAACGCTGAAACAGTGCCGTAGGACTTTTAGAAATAAGTTGATGGGTTTTGAATGGAGTAGCCTCATGGTGCACCACTCTCCAATGTTGGTTAATCGGAGGCCAACCACGGTGATCTCGTTTTCCCATAAAATTCACGTGAAGAAAACGAAGAGTAAAAAACTTCTGAGGCCCAAAAACGATTCAGATAGTCTTTTTTGGGTATAAAGCTATGTACCAATGGCATAATGCCGTCAAAGTCGTAGAACTTGCAAATAGTTTCGTTTTGACTGGTTATGGCTCCTGTAACTCTAAACGAGCCAACATTTATGGCTATCCGAAGGATCGATATCCTCAGGGTGCAACAATGATGTTGCAAGGTGCAACATCCGTTCAAAACACCGAAA
The DNA here is from genome assembly GCA_030737815.1 of Allium fistulosum. NCBI lineage: Eukaryota > Viridiplantae > Streptophyta > Magnoliopsida > Asparagales > Amaryllidaceae > Allium > Allium fistulosum. The sequence goes on from CM060906.1 coordinate 1,134,190,306, forward strand.
TAATGTCGTACGACTTTTAGAAATAATTTCATGGATTTGGAATGGAGTAGCACCATGGTGCACCACTCTCCAACGATGGTTAATCGGAGGCCAACCATGGTGTTTGTAATGACCCCCAAATTTTTAATTAGCATTATTCGAGATATTTAATTGGATAAATTGAGTAGAATAATGTGAATAAGTAGGGAGATGAGATTAATAAATCTAATGCCCGTGTCTAAATGAATGAACTAAAATAAGACTTAACTAAATTTAGAAGGAGGAATTTCCTAAGGGGTAAACTTGGAAATAGGGCTACATTTCTTTGTATATATCTCTTCCTCCACCTTAATAAACTTCCACTTTTTCATTCTTAACTTCCATATACTTCGGTTGGCCATTAAAAAGCTCTAGGAAGAGTTTAAATTGAAGAATAAACTAAGGAATTAAAGCTTGGAAGTTATCTCATTCTCCAGTCAACTAATCAAGGTGAATAATCATGTTTATCATCTCGTTTTTCTATGTTTGGATCGGTTATGGGTTATGCCCGATTCATGTTTGTGATTTTGGTTAGGATATAATCATTTAAACCTTTGTTTGGATAAGACATAGGTGTTTTAAAATGTTATTGGGCTAATTAACATGTTTTCATTCGATTTTGGTTAAATTCCAAGTTGTTTTGATCTTCATATGCCTTGGAATTTTAATATGTTGAAGTATACGATTTATCTGGTTTTTGGTGATTTTTGAGAATTTTTCTTTAGTGATTTACTAAGGTAATTAAATTATTTAAGCCCAAGGGCTAAACTAAAAATTTGCTTTCGAAATTACTTAAATTCGGAAGGAAATTGCTTTTGGAAATATTTGAAGAAGAACTACAGTGTTTTGAGAAAAAGGTTGACTTTTGTATACTTTTTACTATGGAAGTACAAGAGAAGGTTCCTCAGCCAATCAAAATTAGACAAACAAGATAAAAACATCACTTCAGTGGGCCCAAATCTTCCTTCGACTCCAACAAGCCCGCTTTTACCCTTTCGATGAAGTCGAAAGGTACCTTTCGCCTAAGATGGAAGGTAAACGGTTACCCTCCATTAAAGTCGAAAGGTAGGCATGGGGTCGAAGGGAAGAAAAGGGCGAAGGGATGGGGAGGCTGCTTCTTTTGCTTTCGGATAGAAATAAAAATTGTTTTCGAATAAGTTGAAGGGGGATCCTTCTACTCTATCATTTTATAAAAGACTAAATTTTTTATGTATATTCAAGAAGGAGTTTCGAAGGGGATCTTCGAAAGCTTAAGCCTTCAAGAGTAGTGGTTTAAAATGTTTTTTGAAAAGGTGTTTTAAAAAACTTTCGGCAAAGCCAAAGGGTAAACCTTCCGACAAGGTCGGAAGTATGCTTTCGAAGGGTTGGTTCCAACACCAACACTTCATTGTTTTTGAATGATTGCGAAAGATTTTAATTCGAAATGGTTGATTTCGTAAGGTTTGATTTCGAAAGGTTTTGAAGGGGTTATCTTCAATGATTGTGAAAGGTTTTGATTTCGAAAGGTTTTAATTTTGAAAGGTTTGATTTCGAAAGGTTTTGAAGGGGTTATCTTCAATGATGCTTTCAAAAGGAAGGTTTCCGAAGGGGCTAACCTCGGAGGGTTATTTGCTTTCGAATGGGACTTCATTCGAACGGTTTTAAAGGGCTGTTTTAGCCATTTTTCTTAAGTAAAACATTGCTAGGTCGAAGGGGCTACTTCGAAGGGTTATAACATAAAATACTTATCTTTGTTTGAATTTATAAGGGGGATTCTTATTTAAATTGTTTGTTATAAAAACTATGGGGACACCGAGGTGGGTTTAATGTTTTTGATACATAGTTTGGGGCTACAAACAGAAATATGATTTCGAAAATATACATTGGGGTTATCAATGTGTTTTTGTTTAATTTAACCTAATTGGGGCTGCAATGGGAATAGGTTAAACAGGTGGTATACTTGGGGAAAATAATTAATCATGGGGATCATGAATTTTTGTAAATAATCATGATGATCATGATATTTTAATTGGCTAAGTGATGGGTTCTTAGTTAACCTAGGAAAACCATGGAATGTGCGGTGGATAGCCCATATCAAATTTCTAAAGTAAAGAATGTTTTGCTAGAGGTGGATAGCCTCAGGATTTGGCACCCAAGGGTTCATAGTCATCCTAGGAAAACTATGGAGTGTGCGGTGGATAGACCACACCATCTTTTATAAAAAAAATGTACGATGGATAATCTACATTTATTTTGAATGGATTTGGGATGGATGGTCCTATTGAATTATGACGGAATTTAATTTCGAATAAATTTTGAATGGATATCTTTTCACTAAATTTAATTTCAACATTTCAAACTCGAATTCGTAATTAATTCAATCTTCATAAATTTAATTTTTATTTCTTTAAAACAAAATCATTTAAATAGATTCAAAATCAAAAATATAAAACCATTTAATTTAACCAATCTGGTGTCCGTATATAATTTTTTATTCTATGGCCAAGTGAATGGTTTTTCGATTTTAATTTCAGGGATGGATATATATCATTTCAATCCAAATCAAAGTGTCATAGGTATATATAATTTCAACTTATTTCTTAATTTATTCGAAATAATTCAAATAACAGTTTTACATACTATCAATAATATAACATATTGTCAATAATATACAGGGTGATAAAAGGATATATATAAAATAAATAAACATCCAATCATCCAAAATATCAACCAATAGTCATCCACCACAATCAACATCCAAAACGGCCAATAAATCATGATAGTTAACCAATTATCAATAATCAGGAGTTTAACTAGTAATTTAATTCAAATTCCAAATTTAACTGTCAATTTAAATTTCTATCAGTTCAAATCATATGTTGATTTAAATGTCGATTAAATTACCAAACAACAGTCAATAAAACAAATTACTTCATGATTTAAATTTAACTAACATATTAATATTTTAGTACTTCATGAGCGTTCAAAACACTCACCTTTATTTGAAACTAAAAATATTTTAGCTTCAAATAAATTCCTATTCGGTTCCATGTTGTAGACGACGTCGATACGAATCCAAGCAACTCGTTTCGCTCGAATCGGACCTCGTATGAGAAAGTTACGATTTGATTAGTATAATGACATAATTAAATTAAAATTAGCAAGATAACTAAACAATTAACTAAACCTAACCTATCTCTACTCAAGCTCGTTCCAGGCGTGCTCAGCTCATCTTCGCTGGCTGAAGTTCGCGAATCTCTTCGTTCCTTTTTTTTAATATAAATACGATCGATCGCCCACCTCATCCAACACAATTGTCGACGTTCCCCAGGCCGCGGCCCTCCAGCAAGCTATGCATGTGCGAAATATGAGCAGCAAACCTAAAAAACTGACGTGAGAATGCGGCTCTCCCACAGCCACCACGCGATGAAAAATGATGATCCGACCGCACAGATTGTAGAGCTCGTCGAGGTCTACGTTTCTCATTTTGGAATCGTTTGATTTCAATGAATGGATAAGGAGATATCAAAGGGAGAAGGTGGATGATTTTTGGATATTAATCATTTTTAGAGAAGCGGCCGATATTTTTATGTTAGGGTTAACGAACGAATGAAATATCTCGCGGCCTATTATAAATATTTCCGACCCGATTCACCCATAAATTTTCCAAAACTCCAAACGACGTGTGTCGTTTGGCGTTTTATATGTTAAACCCCCATTCCGAGCATAATGTAACTAGTCTCGAGGCCTAATTCGATCGTATGCAGAAGATAGCTTTTCAAATCAAATTATTTTAATTAAAATCCTGAAAATAAATTCTACGCGTTTCAAGCTCGTATGGCCAAATGACAAGTCTGATCGTTATGAAACTTGAAATCCTATAATAATTCACTATTACGGATCCGATGAAACTAGAAAATGGCTATTTTTACACATTAATTAAAAAAAAATTCCAAAATCAATTTAACCACTTTAAACTCAATTTTAAAAGTTAACAATCTTCATTCTTATTTAAATAAAATTTAAATCAACTTTGGACATCATTTTCATTCACATTAAATTCAGGATTCAATTATTTAGTTTAATTATCTAATAAATCATTGCAATTGAAATATAAGTTATTTAACTTATAAAATTTAACTTTTAAAACGAATTCAAATAACAATCAACCACTTCCATTTTACAGTAATTTAATATCAATGTAATTATTTACAATTTAATATTATCTAATTTACTTCCTAATATAAGTTATTATCTCTTATCTTATTGAATTGTGTTCTTTTAAATTTTTTATCTAAGTTCATATCCAGTAAATTGCATTAATAAATCATTGAATTTTTGTTTCTAACTATTTTTATTCAATAATCATATTAAATTTAATAATTTCAAAATAGTTTAAAATACGGGTCGTTACAATCTCCCCAACTCAAAGCTTTTCGTCCTTGAAAAGGGGTTAAGTAAGGAATTTAGCATACGATATATTTACTCAAAATGATCAACATATAAAACATTAAAATCTTGTTTACAAACCTTTACCACGCTTCCACTACGCCACTCTGATATCGGTTTTATGGAAATTACAACTTATTTATGAAAACAAGTTATAAAATTTTAAAGTCTTAAATTTTTTTTAACACCCGGATTTATGGAAAATTTCAGTAACGTCTCCTTTGCACGGCTCATTCAGAAATTTTTTACAATACAAATATATATCACAAATATGCAAGTTAAACATTTCATCTCAATGATGAGGCATCCTGTAGGGAAAAAATATAAAATGCGGTATGTTATCTAAGATACATACCTTATTATTAATAATACGAGCGAGTTCGCTCTTATTAAGTAAGCAAAAGCAAACCAAATCCGCGTATACATCCAAATGGTCTTCATATGTACCTATCTCAAAACAAATTAGAATATTAGTCACTTATAATGAGATACATGAACATGTATAAGTTTAGAAGAACTATATAACATGAATTCCGAATCCAAACCATAAACATAACACTAATACACGTCGCAACAATCATATGCAATCAAAACAGTTATAACAATGATTTACAACCAAAGAAACCATTCAACAATTAATTTTCATCCAATTAATTCATAACTATATCAATTTACATTATCCAATGTTCATAATTGAATTTATACACTTCATTTCTTATTAACATTCATTCTTTGTTAATATCTAATTGGTTTGCTTCGAATTTATTTACATCTATTTTATTTACATTCAATTTATTCAAATTTCAATCATTTAACTTATGTTTAACATATTCCATATAAATTCATTTATGGAACATTTTATAAATCATTTAATTTAATCTTGTTTAAGTTAAATTTTATTTCATTACCACTTAGTATATGCTCTTTAATACTAATATCATTTATAAACCATTTCATAAACCCATTTAAGTTTATTATAAACATTTTATAAGATGCAACACATGTTTATTATTACTTCATAACTTAAGTTCATAATAATTCATTGATTCACCTCATTAGTTCATTCATTAATTCATATCATTAATTTTATTTAAGTAAATTTTATTTTATAACTCAAATTCATATTAATAAATTTTCTTTTTATCACAATCAATTTCATTCAACTTTTCTTAAGTTAATTTTTATTTTATAATTCATTTTATTAACTTATTTCATTTATTCATTCCATTCAACTTGACTTCAGTAAAATTTCATTTCATAATTCAAATTTCAACTCTCTTATTTCATTAATCATTTCTTAAGTTTATAATCATTTTATACAGATGTATCTTCTTTTATACAATATTATTCAAATTATAATTGTCTCAGAAAGCTACAACTAAATCTTTAAACATCCTTTGCAAATTTATTTTTCATTTTACAAACAATTTACAAAGTTACGATTTAATTTATTATTTGTTTACCTTCTCTTAAATTCATATCTAAATAGTATTTCTTTTTACTACTCAAATTATTCATTTAACATTTATTAGAATATTAACTGAGTGTATAACATTTTTTATTTAACTTTCACTTATTTCATGTCCAATTAGTTAGCTATCAATTCATTAAAACTCATTCCATTTGCATTTAATTTTTTACATCCAATTTAAATCAAATTCAATTTCCTTTTGTCTTTTTCTTTACTTTAGCTATGGATATCTTTATTCATTTTCCTTTTGTTCCTCTTCGGGCCTTGCCTTGGTGATAGCTGTGGACACCCTCATCCTTTCTGTTGAAAGAGCTTTGGGAATTCATCAGAGGCTTTGGTGGGTACTAGACCCTCTTTATTATAAGTATGTTCCCTTTTTATTAAACATATTTGCAGATCAAACTGTAAATATATGCCAAAAAATCATAAATATTTGTAAAAAAGTTTAAATATTTTCCCTTTTTATTATAAGTATGTTCATAATGCTTTACCTATTGTAGTTGGTTCTGCAAACTTTTGAAAGAAAGTTTGATAAAATTTCATTTTCTCATAAGACGTAATTTATAAAGGGTTTTCGATAGGTGGCCAAGTGTTTAGTTTTAAAAGAAGGAAGGAACCTATTTCCCATATTTAACTATTTCTTCAATAAGTGAATATTAATTAAAGTGTTACACTCAATGTGTTATTTTGAACATGATCTATATAAAGCACCTTTAAATAGTATTGGATGATGTATGGTCTTTCCATATAAATCCTTCCTCCATATTAATTCACATTTGGCAAACAACATTTTTTTCACATATAAAATTCATACATTAGGACATTATGTAGGTGTTCCAATTTCTTTCACTCTCTTTTCACTATGAACAATTTATATGCATGGATTTAACTTCAATTTGTGCACTTGATAATAGTTAAGTATTACTAACCATTTGGACCTTACTTTTATAAATCATTTTATCTTATGATCTCAAAGGTTTAATGTTAATAATTTTTACATCATTTTATCCTATAATTTCGAACGTTATATGTTGAAAGTTTCTGAACAAGATCTAGTTTATCAATTAGATTCAGATATTAAGTTAACCAGTTTCTCAATGTATTTACCATAATCAATATATATAAGTAAGTCCAAAATCCAAATCAAACTTCTAACCTGCCACTTTTTTTCATGAATGACACAAACTTTTACACACTCATGCTATGAAATTGAATATGTTACAACATTAATCATTTGAAATTTTTTTTGTAAATATTAGCACTACAGATAAAAGATTTGCAACTTTATTTTTTATTTTTTCATTAGGTATTTTCTTTGATTTAGGTACGATTTTATCCAAAGTTTTTATGTGAAAAATAACAAGTCTTCTTTTATGAAAACAATTATAAGGGTGTTTCAAGGAACACGTTTATTTATTTATTTATTTTTTTGCTAAGGCAAGTTAGTTTTTTAAGTGGACCATCCACCTTTCATATAGTCAAAATAAGTACAGGTGACAAGCAGGAAACCTCCTCAACTACAACTCACATATATACATACGTCATTCAAAAACTTACACCACCAAGTAACATTCACCATAAAGATATAAAGGAGTAGTACCAAATAAGTATAATAAAAATACAGTCAGGTTGGGATTATGCTCATCGTCGCAAGAGCAGTTTAATCTATCATAAAATCTTTTCCATCATCGAGATCTTTGCCAATAGCACCAAGATCTTCATATAAAGCCAAATTGGGAGAGGGATGTGCAAGTAATGGAGGATCCGGAGAGACAACATGGACCATCTGGGGAGGGTCAAGGATAGCAGTGGAAGAAATGGCATTCTTTGAACTAGAGAAGTCTACTGTAGAAGCATCGGTAACATGAATAATAGGATCGCCTTGGATAGACAATAGGGCTTTAATATGCCATTCTTTGATGGGTTTCTGAAGTGGTTTTTTAGAAGGATAGGGATGGCAGACTCGTTCACATCAGAGTTTGGAGCACGGATGCAGGACGAAGCTATGTGAAAAATGGAGCAACGAACGTTGCAAATATAGCCAAGATATAAAGTGAATAAAATTATTTCTCCTATGATATACTATTTTCATTTGGATAGATGAATATTGGTTAATTGCATATATTTAATTAACTGAAATTTCAAAGTATGTCAATTTTATTCTAATAAACATCTGTAACATTATATCTATTAATAATTGCAATAGATTTATAATAGGGACAGTTTGGCACAGGTCCCTAATAAGTTTCAAAATACACAAAAACCCCAGTAAAATAATGTTTGTAAATTAGGTCCCTAGAATTAAGTTACTGAATAATGACATACACTTATGCAATTATTCAGTGAATAATTGCAGACATTTATGCAATTATATCAAAAAATTGCGGAAAATTCCGCAATTATTCATCCAAAAAATTGCGGAAAATTCCGCAATTATTCACCCAAAAAATTGTTGAAATTTACGCAATTTTTTCAAAAAGTTGCGGAAAATTCCGCAATTATTCACCAAAAAAATTGCATAACTATATGCAATTACTTAGTAACTTAATTCTAGGGACCTAATTTACACACTTTTTTTTACTGGGGTTTTTGTGTATTTTGAAACTTACTAGGGACCTGAGCCTAATATTCACTTTATAATACCCCAGATTTATGGTAACATTATTAATTAGCTTAATTAAATAAAATAATGTGTTGATTATGAGATTGAGATTTGATTTAATCAAGGTGTAGTCGTGCCATTTAACTAAAAGAATTAAAGGAAGGTTTAAAATAAATTAGAGGAAGGGTAAAATAGGAAAGAGAGGGTTCCTATATCCTCCAAACTTTGGCCGTGTATTATACTACACGTTCATTCCATTTTGAAAATTTTAAAATAAGAGGCCGGCCACCATTAACAAGGAAAAGGGTGATGAAGATTAAGAAAAGCTAATTCAAATCAAATCCATTCAAATCTCAAGCTCCTTAATCTCTAAAGCTAAGGCGAATAATGTTTACATCTCAAATCTTTTATGGTTTGGTTTATGATGAATTCCGAAGTATTTTGCATTGATTTACCATGTTTTTAAATGATGGAATGATCATATATACTTGTTGATGTTTTACGTACATTCATATTGATTTTATGATAGGTTTTAAGGTGAAAGCCCTATTAAATGAGATCCAAATGCCTTGCCAATTTTTATAAAGAATAGAAATGATATTTTAGAGATGGGTTTCGATTCTCAGATTTTCTGAATTTTTATGGAATATTTATGAATTTTCTAGTGAAGAAAATATTACTTTGGATTATAAATTATTTACGGGTAAATAATAATTTAAATTGGGTCTAAAAATTTTATATGTTGGAAAACATATTAAAGGAGATTTTTCGGAACTTTTCTAGATTTTTCCTAAGTGTTTTAATGGTTATATAAAATTATTTAAGGTATGGGACTTTAATGTTTTATATAATTAATGGAGGAGAAGGGGCTTTTTGTAAATATGTTTAAATTTTTAAATCTAGAAAGTGGGCATCACTTTTGAAAAGAGAAATTTGCAACCAATCAAACTCAGATAAACTAGGCAGGTTAGGTACAAAATAATAGTTTAAAAGTACAAATAAATAGCTTTTTCACTATTTGGTTGCTTTCGGCACTAGGTTCCGCCTCCATTCCTTCGCCTTCGACACAGTTGAAACCAATGCACATGGTATCAGGAAACTGGTACATAGTGAATTGGAAGAGGGCGAAAGGTATAGGGTCAAAACCAAGGGGTTCCGAAGGGGTTGAGGCTTTGTTTGGATTTCAAAGGAAAATGTGTTTTCTTGCTTTCGACTAAGATGCTGTCAACTTAATTAGCTTTCGAGTAGGTCAAATGGTTTAAAATAATGTTTCAACTGGGTTGCACTTTTGTTTTAAATGATTACTTTCGATTGAGTCGAATCCTTTTGCTGCCGCTTTCTTTCTATCGATCCAGATGGTTGTTTTTTGAAAATCGGTGAAATCTCCAGTGCTTTCGAACGGATGGTTTCGACACCATAACTTCTTTACTTAGGAAAGGGTTTCGAAAAGAATGCTTTCAACTATATTGAGTTTCTGATCCTTTTACTCTACTTGAAGGCATAATCCAAATGGTTTCAACCGAGACGGTTTTCAAAGGTTTCGAAGGGTAAATTTTGAATGGTTTCGGCAGGCGTTTCCATATGTTTTAAATTAAACCCAAGTACTTTCAAAAGAGTTGAGTTTTGATGCTTTTGAAAGGTTTTTATTAAAGGTTTCGAAAGAGGTGGTTCCCCAGGTTTTCGACAGGGTTGAAAAAGAAGGTTTTTCCTATATTTTCGGAAGGCCTTAAAAGGTTTTAAAGGAGGATGTCTAATGCTTTAAAGCTTTCAAAAGAGTTACTTTCAATGGTTTCAAAATGGGTACTTTCATTTTGAAACAGTTACTTTCAAGGCTTTCGAAGGGGTTATTTAAGGTTTTAAACAAAAGGTTTTGAATATATTGAATAGGCAGAATAGCCTAAGTGTTTCCAAGTTAAAAAGGACTTTAACTTATTTTGAAAGGATATGCAATCCTTATTAAATATCATCAACATTATTTTGTGTAAAGTACATGTAACATGGAAAAATAGCTTAGAGTAAAGCTAAGGATATATTTTCCTTGTATATGTATTATTTAAAGGATCAAATCATTTGAAAAGATTTTTTAAGGAAAATTTTAAAGGGTAGTTAACCCTAAGAGAATGACTCAGATTAGAAGACCAGATAGGACTTATGTAGGGTCGCGTCCTATGCTCATTAGCTATTAGCCCCTAGCTAATTTAGTCTAGAATTCTAGTGTGTAGTTTGTAGGGCTTAGTCATAGGTAAGACTAAAATATTGGTTATACATAGAACAGAATATTTATGTATAGAGGTAGGTTATTGGCAAGCCATAAAACCATTAGGATCAGTTAACCCTTGGAGATGTAAGTTAATGGCAGACCGTCCAGGAGTTTTGTCTAACAGTTGTTTAGACCATTTAAGATTGTGTCTGGTAGGCCCGAGTCAGCTAAATAGGCAGTTAGCCTAGTTTTTGGACAGTTGGTCCAGATTGCGGACAGTTAGTCCAGTTGAGGGCAGTTAGCCCAAATTTTGGACAGATAGTCCATTTATTACCTATATATAGCATAACAGATCTTGCTATTATTTTTATTATAATAAGCAGTTTGGTTGCAAGAAAGGATATGCAAAATATATGTTTTGAAAAGGATATTAGTGCGGAAAAATCCGTTCCGCTAAGAGGCATGGTCTCACTCCATATCAGTAAACCGAAATGTAACATAGTTATTCATACCATACTTTATGTCTGACTCAAAGTTTTTGTTTCCCCTTAAACTCTCGGGTGCTCAAAATTGATTTGAGTAGGCTGAGGGTTGTGGTTTTTAGGTTTTTAGGTTTTGAGATTTTGGCAAATAATGCTTCCGGAGACGAGCAGGTGGCTGTCGGACAGTTATATAGGAGTTTCAGTTATCTTATTTTGATTCTACTGTGTATATTAAGTCAGTATGACTATATTACTATGATCAACCAAGGGAGCATCGTCATATGTCGCTCTTGGCGTATTATCGTAAGTTAAATTGATCTTTGCTTGAGAAACATTTTGGGATTTTTTAACTTGAATATGAATTTGTTTTGAAATGCATTCAGCAAGATGTTGTTTTTTAAAATCTGTGATTTTGTTCATATTCAAGTGCTTCTGATATTATGGATACAATTAGCATTGCCGTATTTTGTCACCAGAAGTTAATACTATAGATGACTGCAGCATCTGTAGCGCTTAGCTTTTGGCCTCTAGATATGGGATGTTACAAACTTGGTATCAGAGCATAGATTTATGAAAAACTTTAAACTAAAAATAATTTTAAAACAAAATCCTAGGAAATTAGAGAAAGATTGAGGTTTGGGATAATGCTATTGTAACGTACTTGTATTTGCTATAAGTATGCACTTTATCTCTAGTCTCATATCTTTGTTAGGTTATCTTTGTGTATCTCATGAGATTTGAATGCAGATATGGAAGGTAGACGAGGAAGAGTTAACCCAGGAGGAGAAGGCACCGATGGGAATGCCAGGCCTAATGCAAGGGGAGGTCAAGGTCAGGCACAACCAAAGAATGTGGGTGCTGAAGTCCCGTAAGTTGGAATGGAAGCTATTTATGAGTTTTTTAGGAATATGATGCAGGCGGGAGTTGCAGCCAAGTGTTAGGAGGGAATGCTACAAGAGCAAGGGTTCTGGAAGTTCCGGTAATTAAGCATTTTGCTAACCTGAGTGGAGATTACACTAAGCTTGGAGGGAAGCCGTTTATTGGAACGGAGGATGCCATCGAGGTGGAGAATTGGTTGCTGCACTGTGAGAGGATCTTTGCAGATTTGGGGCTTAATGATGAGCAAAAGAGGAGGTTAGCATCTAGACAGCTTCAGGGAGCTGCATTGTTTCGATGGAATAGTGTGACTGTGGTGGTGGATGAGGAGACAATGACCTAGGAAGATTTCAAGAGGAGGTTTCATGAGAGGTTCATGTCTGTTATGGCACAGTCAGCTCTGATAAAAAAGGTTGTTGAGTTAGAGCAGGGAGAGTGTCGTTTTGGAGTACGCCGGAAGGTTTGAGGGTTGGTCAGATATGATTATGCCACTGTTGACATAGTGATGAAGAGGAATGAGAAGTTCATCCGGGGTTTGAAGCCAGAGATAGCCAGGATTACATTACCTCATATTAGAGATCCTTCTGATGTTGCTGTGGAGATGGACTTGTGGCATGAGGAGATTCTTGATTCTCTCGAGAATAGCAAGGCTAAGGAGGTCTAGGTTTGGCAGGGCCAGAAGAGGAAGTTCTTTCCTAAGAAAGATGCTCAGAAGGGTGAAGCAGCCAAGAAGGGGAAGTCTGAGATTGTCTGTTTTAAGTGCAACAAGAAGGGGCATTTCGCCAATGAGTGTCGTGCTGGAAAGGCTAAGGATGTGGCTAGGAGGAAGAATGTCAGGTGCTTCAATTACGATCAGATAGGCCACTATAAGAACCAGTGCAAGGAGCCCGCTAAGGATGGAAAGGGCAAGGTGTATGCATTGGAGCTTGCTACTTAGAAGCCTACAGCCTAGGAGAAAGGGAAGGCAGTTCTGGGAGGTACGTTTTAGATCCATGATATGTCTGTTAGCATTCTATTTGATACTGGTGCATTGCATTCTTTTATATCTAGATGTTTGATAGATAAGCTTAACATAGAACCCATATATTTAGTTACTTCCTTATAGGTTGCAAATCCAATAGGAGGGTATGCAACTCTAGGCTTGAGATGTGACCGGTTAGAGTTTAAACTGTTAGGTCATACTTTTGTTTCCAGTTTGCATGTGTTTGATTTTTTGGGTTCGGAATTATTCTTGGTATGGATTGGTTAAGTGAGTATGATGCTAGGATATTTTTCCAGGATAGGAAAATATCTCTTAGACACCTTTATTATAGCGATAGGGTTATTTAAACTATAAAAGGTTCTAGCGGTGAGATGTATGCTTTGTTGGATGTCATGGAATCGGATGATGAATTGAGTCGAGTTTTCATGGTTAGAGAATTCACAGGTGTATTTGAGCCCGTAGTTGGATTTCCACCGAAACGAGCCATTGAGTTTTGGAAAGATCAGGTTCCGGGAGCAGAACAGTGAGTAGGCCGCCAAGCAGGATGACCCCTTTAGAGATGAGGGAGTTGAAGGTGCAGTTGGTGGATTAGAAGGCAAGAGTTTTATCAGGCCGAGTAGTTCGTCTTAAGGTGCAGCAGTAGTGTTTGCTAAGAAGCCAGACGGATCATTGAGACTTTGTATTGATTATCGTAAGTTGAATGAGAGAACGATAAAAAATCGATATTCATTGCCAAGAATTGACGATTTGTTCGACTAGTTGAGTGGAGCCAAGGTATTTTCTCAGTTGAATTTGGCAACAGGTTTCCATTAGCTTAGGGTAGCATAGGATAGAATACCTTTGACGGCATTCAGGACCAGATATGGATCGTATGATTGGTTAGTTTTATTGTTCGGACTGACGAATGCGCCAACTTTCTTTGTGGATTTGATGAACCGGTTTTCCGAGAGCACTTGGATAGGTTCGTATTGGTTTTCATAGATGATATCTAGATTAACTCTAAGGATGAAATAGAGCATGAAATTCATCTCAGAGTGGTGCTTGAAACGCTGAGATGCATCGGCTGAAGGCGAAGTTCTTGAATTGTTATTTTTGGAAGAAGGAAGTAAAGTTTCTTGGTCATGTAGCCTCAGAGAGAGGGTTGTCAGTGGATCCGAATAAGATTGAGGTAGAGAATAGTTGGAAGAGACCCGAGACAATAACCGAGGTAAAGAGTTTCCTTGGGTTGACTGATTACTATCGGAGATTCATTAAAGATTTCTTTGGACAACGGCACCGATGACAAAGCTAACGAGAAAGGATGTGAAGTTTGTGTAGACCAATAAGTGTGAGGAAGCATTCCAGAGTTTGAAACACTTATTGACCCATGCACATGTGTTGGTTGTCCCGCAAAGGAATCAGGATTTGGCGGTTTATACCGATGCTTGTGGAAGAGAATTAGGAGCTGTGCTGATGCAAAGAGGTAAAGTGATTGCCTATGCTTCTAGACAGCTTAGATCGCATGAGGTCAGGTATCCGACACATGATTTGGAATTGGCTGCAGTGATTTTTGCTTTGAAGGTATGGAGACATTAACTTTTTGGAGAGAGGTTTGAGTTATATACAGATCATAAGTCACCGAAGTTTTCTTCTCTCAGAAGGAGCTGAACATAAGACAGCAGAGGTGATTAAAGTTTATAGCCGCTTATGATTTTGGGATTGAGTACACACTGGGAAAAGGCAATAAGGTTGCAAATGCACTTAGCAGGAAACTTCAGAATGTAGTGTTAGTGATGATTTCTGAGTGGAAGGATTTGGAAGCCTTTACAGATTGCAGAGTACAGTGGAGATCTGAGGCTGGGTCCAGCGGAGATACTATAGTGTTATCTTGTTTGGAAGTTCGACCAGTGATGATCAAAAGGATTGAATCTGAATAGATGGAGGATCCAATATTAGTTAAACGGATCAAGAAGATTAGAAATGGAACTTAAAGCAATGACTTGAAGGACTTCAGTCTTGACTAGAATGGATGGTTTAGAAAGAAAGGAAGATTATGTGTTCCGAGTGTAGGAAACATAAGGAAGAAAGTCTTGAAGGAATGCCATCGTTTGAAGTTCTCTATTCATCCAGGAGGAAGTAAGATATATCAAGATACAAAGAGAAGTTTCTTCCGGGAAGGTGTTATCCTGCCTTTTGGCAAGGCCCTGACACCAAGAACTTGACTAGAAACCAAAGACAGTTCGTCTAGAAAATCGGTTACACGCACGTTCACTATGGATATCGACGAATTTTGCCCGAGCCTGGATCGAGCCTAAATTGATATCACACGACAAGCGAAGCTATGGGAGCCATCGTTCCAAATTTCAAGTCAATCCGAGTTCGCATGCTCAAGTTACGATCGATGCAAAATTGGATAAAAACAGCCCATGTTCGAATCGCTCAGTTCGACTCGCTCCACTTCGACTCGCTCCGCTTCGCCTCCATCTTTGACTCACTCCACTTCGACTCGCTCCGTTCGAATCCATCTGGGAAGCCTACTTCGACTCACTCCACTTCGACTCACTCCGCTTCACCTCCATCTTCGACTCGCTCCACTTCGTCAACTTTGCATCCATCCGAAGACTTCTACTTCGTGTCCATCAATGCGAAGCAAGGCACAGCAGTCATTACGAATAAATGCCACATCACCGAGTCAAACAGAACCGAGTCGAACAAAGAGCGAGTCGAAACAAGAGCGAGTCGAACTAAACAGCCAACCGAGAACCCCATTTCTTATCGATCATATCTCCTAATCTACAAGTCCAAATGCTATGAAATTTTCACAGAAGACTACATGCATGCTAAAGAACGTCCACGCCAAATTTCAACTCCATTGGATGAAATCTTGATCGATATGAAATCCGTTCGTATCGATCACGGATCGGACTAAAACTTCACGGGCTTGGCCGCATGGGCTTGGTCACGTGCCAGAGAGGGTCTCCCGAGATCTGAGCAAAATACCAGCCTCCTACACCTATAAATAGACCCCTAAAGCCAACAGAAAAGAGGTTCTTCTTCTTCTTTGAGATCTCCTACGCCTAGACTCTGCTGGATCCAGATCTGAACTCCATTACTGCTGCTACCAATGAAATTCACTGCTGCATATCATAATTACCTGTTGTAATTCATTGACTTCACTTGTAATCATCAAAGAAAAATCAATAAAGAAATCAACTTCATAGTGGACGTAGGCAACACACCGAACCACTCTAAATTCTTGTGTCTCCTTGCATTTTAATCATTCTCATTTATGAAGTTTGGAGTTTTTGTTAGATAATCCTATTTTTCCATTTAATTTCTTCACTTTATCTCTTCAAAAACTTCCGAAGAGTGTTGTGCCCAATTTTGGTACAAACAAAAGGTATGAAGCGGGATATTGGCTTATGTGTAATTGCCAACAGGTGAAGACCAAACACCATAAGTCAATTGGATTGCTTCAGCCGTTAGATACTCTAGTATGGAAGTGGGATTCTATTTCTATGGATTTTATTGACGGGCTGCTAAGGTCGAACAGAGGAAACGAAAGTATATGGGTCATAGTGAACAGACTGACCAAGAGTGCCCATTTCATTCTAGTTAAGTCCACCAGGATGGCACCTGTTTTAGTGAAGTTGTTCATGGAAAATGTGGTTAGACTGCATGGAATTCCTAATAGCATAATAACTGACGGAGATTCCTTATTTACTAGCGAGTTCTGGAAGAGTCTGCCGAAAGTTTTGGGAACCAAGCTTAAGATGAGTACCGCTTACCATCCGTAAACAGATAGGCAAACATAAAGGGTTAGCAAAATCTTGGAGGATTTGTTAAGAGCTTGTGTTTTTGATTTCGGGGGATCATGGGAAGACCATCTGCATTTAGTCAAGTTTTCGTGTAACAACATTTATCAGACTAGTATTGGGATGGCACCATTTAAAGCTTTGTATGGAAGGCCATACAAATCTCTCATTTGTTGGTTGGAGATCGGGGATAGGTTGGTTCTTGGTTCAGATATGGTTAGAAAAACTGCATAAAAGATTTAGGTCATTATGGCTAGAATGACAGAGGCTCGGTCTAGGCAGAAAAGTTATGCAGATAAGAGACGGAAAGACTTAGAATTCTCAGTTGGAGATCAAGTTTTCATCAAGGTGTCACCGATGCAGGGTGTTATCAGATTTGGGAGATTAGAAAAGTTGGCACTGAGATTCGTCGGACCTTTTCTTATTATTGAGAGGATCGAGAAACTCGCATATAGAGTTGAGTTACAAGCAGTTTGGCAAGTGTTCACGATGTTTTTCATCTTTCTCATCTCAGAAAGTGTGTTAGAGACTCGGAAACTACTATTGCACTGACTGTGCTAGATAATTTAGTGGTAGAACTGGATTTAACTACAGCGAGAAAGCCAGTTCGCATTGCTGCGAGAGATGTGAAGAGGCTTGGTATCAAGATGGTCAGATTAGTCAAAGTTCAATAGAGTGACGATGACAGGGACTGTACTTGGGAGGTTGAGAGCAGGGTTACAGATACTTATCATAATTTTTTTGATGGTATGATTTACCTCAATTTTTGATTTGTTGTGTGCCTTATCATAATTTCGAGGATGAAATTCTTTAAGGAGAGGAGTCTGTAACACCAAAGATTTTGGGTAACATTATTTAGGATATTTAATTAGATAAATTAAATACAATAATGTGTTGCTTAGGGGATTGAGATTTGATTTAATCAAGGTGCAGTCGTGCCATTTAACTAAAAATTTAAAGGATGTTTAAAATGAATTAAAGGAAGGATAAAATAGGAAAGGGACCATTCCTATATCCTCCAAACCTTGGCCGTGTATTATACTACACGTTTGTTCCATTTTAAAAAATTTAAAATAAGAGGTCGGCCACTAATATAAAGGAAAAAGGGGAAGAAGATTAATAAAAACTAATTCAAATCAAATCCACACAAATCTCAAGCACCTTAATCTCTAAAGCTAAGATGAATAATGTTTACATCTCAAATATTTTATGGATTCGGTTTTAAGATGAATTCCGAAGTATTTTGCATTGATTTGCCATGTATTTGAATGATGGAATGATTATATATACTTGATGATTTATGTATATTCATATTGATTTTATGATAGGTTTTAAGGTGAAAACCCTATTAAACGACATTCAAATGCCTTGCAAATTTTTATGAAGATCAAAAATGATATTTTAGAGATGGGTTTCAATTTTCAGATTTTTGTGATTTTTTTTGGAATTTATTTGAATTTTCTAGTGAAGAAAATGTTATTTTAGATTATAAATTATTTATGGGTAAAAATTATTTTTTTTAGGTCTGAAATTTCTATATGTTGGAAAACATATTAAAAGAGATTTTCTGAAATTTTTCTAGATTTTTCCTAAGTGTTTTAATGGTTATATAAAATTATTTAAGGTATGGGACTTAAATATTGTATATAATTAAAGAAGGTGAAGGGGCTTTTTGTAAATATGTTTAAATTTTTAAATCTGGAAAGTCGGTAGCACTTTTGAAAAGTTAAACTTGAAACCAACCAAATTTAGACAAACAAGGAAGGTTAGGTACAAAAGAATAGTTTAAAAGTACAAATAAATAGCCTTTTCACTGTTTTGATGCTTTCGGCACCAGGTTCCACCTCCATTCCTTCGCCGTCGACACAGTCAAAACCAATGCACATGGTATCAGGCAACTGGTGCGTAGTGAATTGGAAGAATGCGAAAGGTACAGGATTGAAACTAAGGGGTTCCGAAGGGATGAGGCTTTGTTTTGATTTTAAAGGAAAATGCACCTGCTTGCTTTCGACTTAGTTAACTTTCGACTAGGTCAAATGTTTTAAAAGAATGGTATCGATTGGGTTGCACCTTGGTTTTAAATGATTGCTTTCGACCGTGTCAAAACCTTTAGCTGTCGCTTTCTTCCTTTTGATCTAGATGGTTTGGAAGGGGTTATCTTGTTTTCTAAAAATTGGCCACCTCTCCGGTGCTTTCGAAGGGATGGTTTCGACACCATCATTTCTTTACTTAGGAAAGGGTTTTGAAAAGAATGTTTTCGACTTTATTGAGTTTCGGATCCCTTTTCTCTACTTGAAGGCATAATCAAAATGGCTTCGACCGAGACGGCTTTCAAAGTTTTCGAAGGGTAAATTTTTGAATGGTTTCAAAAAATGTTTCCATATGATTTAAATTGAACCCAAGTACTTTCGAAAGAGTTGAGTTTTGATGCTTTCGAAAGGCTTTTATGAAAGGTTTCGAAAGAGGTGGTTCCTTAGGGTTTCGGCAGGGTTGAAAAGGAAGGTTTTTCCTATGTTTTCGAAAGGCAGGGTTTAAAAGGTTATAAAGGAGGGCTTTAAAGCTTTCGAAAGAAAGACTTTTATTAGTTTCAAAAGAGATACTTTCAATGGTTTTGAAAGGGGTACTTTCAATGATTTCAAAAGGGTTACTTTCAAGGGTTTGGAAAGGGTTGTTTAAAGGTTTTAAACAAAGGTTTCGAATATATTGAATAGGCAGAATAACCTAAATGTTTTCAAGTTAAATAGGACTTTAACTTATTTTGAAAGGATAGGTTATCCTTATTAAATATCATTAATATTATTTTGTGTAAAGTATATATAACATGGAAAAATAGCTTGGAGTAAAGCTAAAGATGTATTTTCCTTGTGTATGTATGATTTAAAGGATCAAATCATTTAAAAAGGTTTTTCAAGGAAAATTTAAAGGGTAGTTAACCCTAAGAGAATGGCTCGAATTAGAAGACCAAATAGGACTTGTGTAGGGTTGTGCCCTATGCTCATTAGCTATTAGCCCCTGGCTAATTTAGTCCAGAATTCTAATGTGTAGGGCTTAGTCACAGGTAAGACTAAAATGCTGGTTACACACGGAATGGAATATTTATGTAGAGAGGTACGTTATTGGTAAGCCATAAAACTATTAGGATCAGTTGACCCTTGGAGATGTAAGTTAAGGACAGACTATCCAGAAGTTTTGTCTAACAGTTGTTTAGACCATTTGAGATTGTGTCTGGTAGGCCCGAGTCAGCCAAATGGGCAGTTAGCCTAGTTTTTGGACAGTTAGTTCATATTGCGGATAGTTAGTCTAGTTGAGGGAAGTCAGCCCAAATTTCGGACAGACAGTCCATTTATTACCTGTATGTAGCATAACAGATCTTGCTATTATTTTTATTATAATAAGTAGTTTGGTTGCAAGAAAGGTTGCAAACTATATGTTTTGAAAAGGATATTAGTGAGGATAAACCCATTCCGCTAAGCGGCGCGGTCTCACTCCATATCAGTAAACCGAGATGTAACAGAATTATTCACACCTGGCTTTATATCTGACTCGATGTTTTTATTTCCCTTTAAACTCTCGGGTGCTCAAAGTTGAATTGAGTAAGCTGAGGTTGAGGTTTTCGGATTTTTGGTGAATAAAGCTTCTGGAGATGAGCAGGTGACTGTCGGATAGCTATATAGGAGTTTCAGTTTATCTTGTTTTGATTTCGCTGTGTATATTAAGTCAGTATGACTATATTTCTCTGATCGACCAATGGGGCTTGATACACCCCCACACCCCTTAGTATACCCAAAAGAACACACTAAAAGGCATGGTGCATTGTAGGTATAACTAAAACTAGCAGAGCCTAAGATCCACAAGACAAAAATCAAATAATAATAATAGTAATACAGCGGAGACAATTATCATATTTTGCTAAAAATCAAATTCCATAATATAAGATGACAAAAATAAGTCACAAAATACCCATATAAGTCTCGTGAAATCAAAAACCAAAGTCTCAAATAATATCAAAGTACAATACATCCCTCTTAAAATACCAGCTCAACAAAAGAACAAAAAACTGAAACTGAAGGAAGGAAATACATGATAGAATCTCCAACAAGTCTCCAAGAAGCTGCGGTCTACCTTCCTTACCCTTGATTGCCTATGGGGGAAAAAAAGAAAAATAGAGGAATGGGTCAGACTAAAAGTCTGGTGAATGATAGTAATTACTACAATCTTTAAGCAAAGTAAAAGTAATAGACCTTACAACGGTTCTAGTATATAAAAAGGAACAAAGGAAATATGAAGAAGGAATAAGCTGAAAATAAATACGAATTAACTAAATTAATTAACTTTGATTGTTTGCACTTGTCTTTGATACCCTCTTTGATTAGGCCGAATTCCTAATCCTATAATTAGGCTGAAATCCAAATTCTACCCTTTGATCAGCCTGCTACTCCACAGACCTTACTGCGGACTAGACGTTATATAGCTCCTTACACAGAAATGGTGTCTACAAATGACACGCAAAGTATCGACTATGGACTAGACATTATATAGCTCCCTACACAGAAGGTGATGATGCCTAAAAAAGCTCGCATACTAAGCGCTTGGAACTCATAACGATTACTGAGCACCTGAATGGAAGTCGCACGCGTAACCGCCACCATGCTCATGTTACTTGTTGTTCCACCTATTAGGTCTTCTTATTACCTCAAGCTCCAGCATAAGCGTGCCCCTCATCACAATTCAAGCTAATGTGAGATCACTGTGTCCATAGAAAATAGGGAAAATGTTGTTGGTACTGGCCCGTCATCCAAACAATATTAGTTGTGCCCCTTGCCCAAATCCCCATGATTTGGACTTCTACGTATTGACCAATTACTACCATTATTAGCATAAGCGTGCCTCTCGTCTCACTTCAGGATTATGTGAAACATCGTGTCCATAAAAATAATAGGGGAATTCTATTTGGTATAGGTCCTACTTTAATTCTTGCTTATTAACTTAGATAAATTATTTAAATAAGCCTTTACTTTTGTTCTTGCTATCTATGCTTATTACTTTATCCTAAGTCTTAAAATAAGCTTCATTCTATCCTTTTTCTTATTATAATCTACGTTATAATTTAGCTTATTTACTTAACCCAAAAGTCTAAGTGTAAAAAAAAGCTCCTTTCATCTTATACTCTTTTTTAGTTATAATTCTAAGTTATTACTAGGCCCATTTATCTTTAATTAGTCCAGTTCTAACATTAATATCATAGTTAGGCTCAATTCCAGTCTTAATTCCATTTTTATTATAGTCTTTACAATTTAAATCTTATCTTCCATTATTTCAGTATTCTTATAATTTTAATTCATATTCGCATTTAATCTATTCTAATCCATACGCGAAGAAGAAGGAGAAATGAAAGAAAACTGAAAATAGAAGAAAATCCAAAGCGTAGGAAAAAGATATAAATAACGCATAAATAACAGTAAATAAATTAAAATACTGTAAATAAACTGTAAATAAATGGAAAAGCTATAATTAACAGAATTAAACTAAAATTAACTGAAAAAAATAGCTAAAAGAAATAGACTGAAAATAATTCTAAAAACTGTAAGTAAATTACTAAAAAGGTTATTCTAAAAATTATAGTAAAAACTACAACTATTGGAAATCCTTTTATTTTAAATTACTTAAAGAAATCTAAAATAATTACAATCACTCACCTATGGTCCTAAGCTCTTCCCTTCAGGTCTTCCCGGACCCACTTGGGGTTGTTTAATATTTCTATTTAAAACGATTTCCTCCTTGGAAAATTATTCCGTTTAGGGTCCTTCCTGAAAAGGTGAACCCAATTGGAGAAAATCTTAGAATGAGAAAAAGTGTTAGGCCTAGGGTCTTATTTATAGAGGTAGAAGTGGATCTCAGACTGTTAAATTTGGGGATTGAATAGGATGCAACCACGTAATAAGCCGAATAGGAGCCATCAGATGGAAGCACAAAGGGACCAGATGAGCTGGAAGAATGCAAATGACGAGAAGAATTTGCCAACGAACGTTACAGGACGAAGGAAAATTTCCTTCATCCATAACCCAAGGCGAGTCAACCGGGCGATCGACCACCCCTCCCCTAGGTCAATCGGCCGGTCGACCTAGGGCGCGGTTGGGTCGACCACTTGGTCGACCAAGCCCAATTAAATTATTATTTTCCCGTTTTCTAGTTTAATTTGTAACTCTCTCATATTAACTCGGATGCTGACATTCTATATATGGAAATTAACCAGAAAATTACCACAGACATAATGATGCAACTCCCATGGCTCGATTTTGATAATTTCACAAAGTTATTTTATTATTTCATTAATTAATGAATTAATTATTATGAGTTAAATTTCGGGTTGTTACATTCTCCCCTCCTTAAGGGATTTCCTCCACAAAATCTCTTAGGATAAAAGAATGAACTAATGTTTTCATCCAAGTTCTACAACCAAATACTCAACCATCATCCATTCATCCTTTGTCCTTAAGTTTTTTTCTAATGCAACTTATGATACTTATGTGATTAGTGCAGTGTCTATGTCCCTAACTAATGCAAAAGATTAAGCGGTCCACTGATCCAGTTGGCCTCCATTTATGCAATCATGTACGTGCTATGTATCCAAATGAATATAAAAATTCCTAATGATAACTGATAGTTCTATATGCATGCTACATTCGTCATCCAAATGCAACAACCATGTGATAAACATCCATTTATAGCAAGCATGGATAAAATGAAAATGCGCACACATCCATATGTGCTCTAGTGTCCTAGTTAGGCCGACCCCTAAGAGATAACAGTGCCTAGTGTAAGTATATGTGTCCATTAGCTTCCACTAGCAACCACTCGCAACCACTTGCATCCATCATTCATAACATGTTCTAGTAACATATTTACAACAAATCCTACCATCCATAGGTTAAATCCTAAGTTCTACTGTTCCAAAGGATAATAAAGGAAAGAACTCATTCAAAACTAAAGATGAAAATAGGAAATTCAAAAACTTATTACCAAAGAAATGTAGATATGAGATCCGAATTTTCTCCAAATCAAATTTAGTCTTCTGCGAAGTCTTTTTAACCATGTCGGAACCAATGCAATCTCTCTGTAGACTCTATCCAACACGAAGGCGACTTGTGTGGTCTTCCATAAAGAGCTTCTAAAGGTGCTATTCCAATGCTAACTTGAAGACTGTTACTGTACGTAAATTCCGCTAAAGGAAGATGCTCTTTCTAAATTTCTCAAAATCAAGAATACACATCCTCAACCACGTGTGTCTTACTAATACCACTTTTTTTTTCTTCTATAGTCTACACACATGAAGCAAAAACCCTAGGTTCTCACTAATGCCCTATACACTTTACGGAAACTTCCACTATCATTACTTCCAAAAGTAATTACTGTTGTCTCCTCTATAGCCTTACACCTTTTCCGTTACACCTAGGAAATGATTCCTATCTACTTCACATTTAGGAGTTTGGTATAGTTCCATTTTAAAAATTAAGGTTTTTAAATTTTTAAAACATCAAATCTCAAAACCTTTGTCTTTAAAAGTGTTATCTTTAAGTTTCTATTAAATTCAAAATACCGGGTTACTTAAAATCTTATCTTTCTAGACTTGCACCTTCACAGCTTTTTGAATTAACATTATTTCCCAAACCTAGAGGGAAAACTTTCAAATTCTAAGTCCCAAAACTAATTCCTCATTTTCTTTTAAAGACCTTTTTGGTTTTCTATAAAAATTTGAATCCTCAAATTTCTCTTTTATTAAGTTTTCCAAACACTTATTTACTTTTTCACCACACTATTTTCTTTTAGAATATATTTAAAATATCCTTATGTGTTTTCAAAACATTTCTTATTACACCTAACGGTCTCATACCTTCATGTATTGAACTGCTCTCTATTATGAGAAATTACTAATGCTAAAATCTTCTATGAACCTTTTAAAAGAGGACTTCATGTTTATGTGAAATTACAAGGAACTTATTTTATATTTTTCAAAATATGCTATACAAAATATGGTGCTTTCCATACCTTGTACATCTCTTTCACGTATTCCTTATAACTTACACAAAACATTTTTATTGGTTTCGTAGAAAATTATACCATTATTCTTTTCATTCCAATAGATTAAAGTATGTTTAATTTATATTCTCTTACGATAGAAATTTTCTAATATCTAACTTACTCTATTCTTTTCAGAAAAACTCATCTTCAAAACAGTTTTAATATATCCTTAACCAGAAAACATTTTCTTATACTTACTGAAATAATAAGTGTATTCACAAATCATATTTATTTCTATTCTTAGAAATTATCTTTTAAAAATACATTTTTATTTGGGTTCAAAATAGATGTTGCGTAAAACACCATTACTACAACCTAAAAATGCTAATGTCTGGATTTAAATAAATACTAATAAATCTCATATACTATGTAAAAATATTTCTCTTGGGAGTCACTTACTATAACAATAGTTTTATAGTCTATGCTCCCTTTATTTTCCACAAAAAACATCTATTACAACAATAAATGTTGTAATCTATGTTTTCGATACTTAATACACCCTATGTTTTTATATTAAAAACCTTTGCTTACTTACAAGAAACTAGCGAGCTATATACGCTCGATAATTCTAGAAGAATTTCATTTCTAACAAAATTTACACCGTATAAAAATCAATTTAAATTTCATACAATTTTTCAAGACCCAATATCTATTTCCTAAAATAAAATATTAACAGTGAAATTCTTTAATTCTAACAAATATTTTTTATTGAGCTAATCATAAGGTGGATTTTTTTTCCAATACCCTAGGAGTACCATTCCTAAACCTTGAAAATCTCATTTCCCTACTAAAGTCTTTTGTTCCTATTCCTCTTGTATGCTTATATCTATTCTAAGGTGCTACCGTTAAATCCACTAATCTGAAACAATTATAATTTTTGCAATTATCTACACATGAGTTTTCTTCCTTTCTTATCAACTAAATTTATTGTACATCTCTAATCTTTACCTATCTCTCTTTGGACTTCCACAATCCGAGCCTAAATGTACAAAACCGTTTCTCAA
The DNA here is from genome assembly GCA_030737815.1 of Allium fistulosum. Classification (NCBI taxonomy): domain Eukaryota; kingdom Viridiplantae; phylum Streptophyta; class Magnoliopsida; order Asparagales; family Amaryllidaceae; genus Allium; species Allium fistulosum. The sequence continues at coordinate 1,134,216,242 of CM060906.1, forward strand.
ACTCCTTCCATGTGTATACCTTCTCTATGCCCCAAGAAACGCACTTCATTATCCCAAGATTGTTGCTTCAAGAATTTTGTCTTCAACTGATGAACGCGAAGTGTATAAAGAACCTCCTCTAGATGAATAACATGCTCTTCCATACCCTTGGAAAACACCAAAATGTCATCCACAAATACCACCACGAACTTATCTAGGATATCTCTAAAAACACGGCTCATCAAATCTACAAAATAGGCTGGAGCGTTGGTTAGCCTGAAAGGCATGACTAACCACTCAAAGAAACCATCGGGTGTCCTAAATGCGGTCTTATCAATGCTACCATCAGCGACCCTAAGCTGATGAAATCCACTGGCTAAATCAAGCTGAGAGAATATCAAAGAACCAAACAACTGGTCAAAAAGATCATCTATCCTAGGAAGTGGATAACGGTTCTTCTTCGTGAGCTTATTTAATTCTCTATTGTCTACATAAAGTCGAAGGGAACCATCCACCTTAGTAGCGAAGACGACCGGCGCTCCCCACTCCGATATGCTCCTTCTTACGAAACCTTTCTCTAAAAGCTCACGAACTTTCTTGCTCAATTCCTTCCTCTCCCTAGGTGCCATGTGCCTCACAGGTAACGTTACTGGCTTAGCATTATTAGTCAAATAAATCCTGAAGTCAATCTCTCTCTTAGGGGGTAGTCTTCTAACATCCTCAAGGACGTCTGGGAAACCTCTGGCGATAGGAACCGAATCTAACTCTGATGATGATGAACCGAGGGAATAAAGGAAACTCAACATGACCGAGGGTCGCAAGAAACCTCGAAAGTTCAACCGATGCATGTCTCTAGTCTAACGATTCTCCTCTCGTAGTCTAATATAGCTCCATATGTGGATAGCCAATCCATCTCCAAGATCATCCCATACCCCGAAATCCCAAAACATAGGCATCGTAGTCAAATTCTACAGCTAGGATAAAAATTTTCAAACCCCTACAAACCATAGACAAGTGTGTCGATCCTCCTATGGGGTTTGAAACAATGATGGGGTTTACTACTAAAGAGATGTCTAAGTGCAAACAATCCACAAGAGAGCTAGAGATAAAAGAGTGTGAAGCCCATAATCGAAAAGAGTCCGAACAGGAAAATCAAAAATAGAAATCAAACTTTCAACGGTGACTTTCCTACCTCTATCTGGAATGCTGCTTGAAGGTGCTGCATCTAAGGCTTGAATTTGCACGTCTGGTGCAATCGCCCACTGAAAGGGAGTGCGGATTAAGGATCTTAAGGCTAATTTAACACTAGAGGTGGGGGTGAATAGTGTTTAATGGATTCTAAGACTAATATGGACTAATTTAAAAATTATGATATAAACAAATGCAGAACTTAATCACAGAACAATAACAGAATCAAACACAGATGCAGAAAGTAAATAAAAAGCAGTAAAAGGAAAGAACACACTGGATTTTATACTGGTTCGGAGTTACCCTACGTCCAGTCCTGCACCAAGGCAAACACCTTGTATAGATTTTTATTATACCAATGTCGAGATTACAATCCTCAATTTCTAAAGGCCTTGAGGTACCCTCCTGTCTTCGAGTCCGGGGCAAACTCTCTTGATTTACGGGATACAAGATCACCCAATTGATTTCTAGGCACAACCACACCTTATAGAGAGACTCGATAAACTTTTGATTACAAATTGATCCTATAACTCTGAATAGCACTTTGATCTTCGAGAGAGGGCAGAGAATCTAACAAGAATGGGATTCTAATTTGATTCACTTGAGAATTCGGCAGAATTTCGGCACGATCTTAAAAATATGAAATTTTTAGAATATGGATTTGTGGAGAAGGAGTGAAGAAAACAGTTAGTTAAAAAATTCGTTTGTGAAGGCTATTTATAGACCAGTAATGGTCATAACCATTCGTGAAGAGATTTAAACGAATAGACACTTCTTTTAAAAATTGAAACTTTTGAATTTAACGGCCACCATATCGACATGGGGTATCCCATGATATCGACATCCCTTAGTTAAAAACAATGTAAAATTTGTTTTGAAAATGGCATTGAAAGGAAAACAAGATGAAATGATTCTGGAGTAAAAAAACTAATTTTCCTATGTTTTAAAATAAAGAAGAGTAGAAAAATATATTTTTAGAATGTATATATAAATTTGACTTTAAATCTCAAGTATATATATTATAAAAGAATATTTAAAAAATCAGAAGATAGTTTTGAAAACAAACTAAGTTTAAAACAAGAGTTTATTTTAAAACAAAAACAAAGAATATTTTAAGGCTAAAACATCTTTTTGAAAATCATTTGAAAAGATAATTTTTAAGGCTAAAACATTTTGAAAAGCAGTTTTGAAAATCATTTTGAAAAACCATTTTGATGTAGTTTTGCAAGCTTCTTCCTGCAGAATATCTCATCACATCAGGACTCGAGAACTTGTACAAAACCAGGATGTTCGTGGGTTTGCAAGCCGCTTGTCGTAGGTTTATAAGCTACTTGTCGTGGGTTTGTAAGCCACTAAGAAGGTAGAAATGGGTTCCATCCCAAATAAAATTTGGAATGAAGATTTTCGTGCTATTATGAAGTTTTAACAAAAACTAGACAGTTATCTTGAAATCTTGATCTTGATACTCATGAGTCTTCAAACTTGATTTCTTCATTCTTGATCTTTATACTGTACAGTCTTCAATAATCAGCACCTGCCTTATATATATCCTGCATAATAACATTCATATGTATCTAGACAATAGTGTTAGTATATAAGTTATAATAAAATAAGTTACAAGGGTTGTTGTCATCAAAACCACTATCTCCAGTTCCTAACAATCTCCCCCTTTTTGATGATGACAACCTTATAAAATATACTTACCACTTCGATCATACCATAACTCCCCCTTACACTAACAACCCCCCTTACTCCAAGCCTACTATTTTATATAACTTCTCACCCTTTGTCATCAACAAAAATAACCTATAAACCTTGAACTTAATAGAAAATCAGATAAACAAACATATGACAAAAGAATAATAACTATGTATGAGTGAAATATAGCATCCTAAGTTAAATGGAATTCAAGATTTTATATACCAAAGATTGTTTTTAGAAGAACATTAATTAAGATAACACTTATATACAAATTAACAAACCAATATACAATCAAGAAAGAGAAAAACGAAAAACGCTTAACGAGGACCATTAACTATTGGTGATTTATGGACCGAACAATTTGGATAGTGGAGACAAAAGTTTCCACGTTGTTCGACCAAGTTCCCATTAGCGTCAAAAAGGACCTCTCCAACGCAAATCATGCCATCGTCTTCGTCCATATGAACATCCGGATTCGGCAGAGGATGTTCTTCTACTTGATCCTCTTGTGGTTCTTCTATAGGCTCTTCTTCTTCAGAATCCATGGCTTGTGATGATTCTTCGATGATAATGGGATTGGCATGGTTATCCATAAGGAAGTTTTGTAAATTCCTAAGGATTTTGCCTTGTCTATCTTGTTCTCTAGCCATTCACAGTTGAATCACTTGAATTTCCATCATCATTTGAAGCAAACCTTTCATCTTCTCTTGTAATTTGATGACTCGTACGTGTGTGGAACGTTGAAAAGGGCTAGAATGAGGAGAAGTGGGTGAAGAAGGTTCATTATTAGAAGAGGAAGTCATTAATTTACTGTTTTAGAAGTTTATTACAGAGAATAGAACATAGAAAAGGAGTAAAAGTCGAAATATATAAATATATAACCAAATAACTAATTTTAGAGGAAAATTTAAATTTGAAAATCTCGGCTTGTATGTCGACATAGGGGGATGGGTCATGTCGACATAGGGGGATGGGTCATGTCGACAAGCCCAGTTCAATTTTTGAGAATTTTTTATTTATATTAATTATTAACTATTCTTGTATTATTTATAATTTATATTTCAGTTAATGAACATATACCTAATTCTCTTCTAAATTTAGTAAAGTTTTGTTCATTTAATGGTTTGGTTAATATATCAGCAATTTGTTTTTCAGTATTAATATATTCAAGAGTTATGACTTCTTTACTTATATTATCTCTAAGAAAATGATGTCTAATATCAATATGTTTTGTTCTGGCATGATGAGTTGGATTCTTAGATAGGTTTATTGCACTAGTATTATCACAATAAATTCGTGATTTAGTTATAGTTAATCCAAAATCTTTTAAAGTTTCTTGCATATATATAACTTGAGAACAAGCCAAAGCAGCAGATATATATTCTGCTTCAGTTGTTGACAAGGATACAGTTTTTGCTTCTTACTAAACCAGGAAACCAGAGAATGTCCTAGAAAGTGACAAGTTCCACTTGTACTTTTTCGGTCTGATTTACAACCTGCGTAATTAGCATCACGATATGAAATTAAATCAAATACATCAAATTTGGGGTAAAATAAACCATAATCTAAAGTATGTTTTACCTATCTTAAAATTCTTTTAACAGCTTTTAAGTGAGTTTTTTTAGGTTGAGATTGGTATCTTGCACAGAGACGGACACTATGCATGATGTCAGGACGACTTGTTGTTATATAAAGCAGCGAACCAATCATTCCCCTATATAATTTTTGATCAACATCTTTTGATTTATCTTCTTTACTTAAAGCTACATTAGTTGTCATTGGAGTTGGTTTCCCACTAGGAGTGGTCAATCCATATTTATTAATTGAATCCTTAGCATATTTTTCTTGACTAATGAAAATTCCTTTATCTAATTGTTTGATTTGAAGTCCTAAGAAAAAACTTAGTTCTCCCATATGGCTCATTTCAAATTCTTTAGTCATTATATCTGAAATTCTTTATTCATTATGTTATTAGTTGATCCAAATATTATATCATCTACATATATTTTTACTAATTGAATATCATTTTTGTTTCTTTTAATAAAAAGAGTTGTATCTATTTTACCAATTTCAAAACCAGATTATAGTAAATAAGATCTTAGTCTTTCATTCCAGGCTCTAGGAGCTTGTTTCAAACCATATAAAGCTTTCTTTAATTTATATACATGATTTGAAAATTTATTATCTTCAAAAAGTGGAGGTTGTTCAACATAAACATCTTCTTTTACAAAACTATTTAGAAAAGCACTTTTAACATCCATTTGATATAACTTGAAATTATTGTAGTTTGCGAAAGCAAGTAGAATCCTGATAGCTTCTATTCTTGCTACGGGTGCAAAGGTTTCGTCATAATTAATTCCTTCTTCTTAACAATAACCTTGCGCGACTAAACGAGCTTTATTTCTCACAATCTCACCAAGTTCATTCATTTTATTTTTATAAACCCATTTTGTTCCAATTATACTTTTATCCTCAAGTCTAGGAACAAGTTCCCAAACATCATTTCTGGTGAACTGATTCAATTCTTCTTGCATAGCAAGAATCCATGAATCATCAGATGATGCTTTCTTTGGATTTTTAGGTTCAATAGTTGATATAAAAGCTACATTACTCATACTATTTAGTTGATTTCTTGTTTTAACTATAGATTCAATATTTCCTAGTATATTTTCTACAGGATGATCTTTTAATAGCCTAATTCTTTTATTTGGTTGAATGATTTCACAATTAGTTTCATTAGGTTCATTATTTAAAGTTACAAAATCTTCTTCATCTTCTATTTGTACAGTATCTTTAAAATTTTCATCAAAAGATATATCCATTGTTTCTTCAATAGTGTTAGTTCTTGAATTATAAACTCTAAATGCTTTACTTCTAATAGAATATCCGATAAAGATACCTTTGTCGGATTTAGGTTCAAATTTATCTAAACTATCTTTTGTATTAAGAATAAAACACTTACTACCAAAAACTTTAAAATAAGATACTATGGGTTTCTTATTGTAAAGTAATTCATATGGTGTTTTATTAGTTAATGGTCTAATTAAAATCCTATTTAATATATAACAAGCTGTAGTGACTGCTTCAGCCCAAAAGTTTTTAGGCAAGTTACTATCAGAAAGCATTGTTCTAGCACACTCTTGAAGCGTTCTATTCTTAGGTTCTACCACTCCATTTTGTTGTGGAGTTCTCGGAAAAGAGAAATTATGAGTAATTCCTTTTTGATTACATAAATTCTCAAAATTTTCATTTTCAAATTCTCCACCGTGATCACTACGAATAGTTTTTATTTTTAAAGAAAGTTGATTTTGAATTCTTTTAGCAAAATTCTTAAATAATTCAAAAGCATCACTTTTAAGTTTAAGAAAAATTGTCCAAGTATATCTAGAATAATCATCTACAATTACAAAAACATATTTATTGTGATTAATTGATTGAACTTGAGATGGACCAAATAAATCTAAATGAAGTAATTCTAGAGGTTTAGAAGTAGAAATCATAACTTTTAGTTTAAATGAACTTTTCTTAAGTTTTCCTAATTGGCAAGCATCACTTGTATACTATCTACTTTAAAGTTTAACTTGGGAAGACCTCTAACTAAGTCAAGTTTTGATAACCTAGATAACAGTTTGAAATTTAAATGACCAAATCTTTTATGCCAAATCCAAGGGTCGCTTGTATTAACCAAAAGACATAAGTTATCATTTAAAACTTTCATACTGAGGCTGTAAATGTTTTTCTTCCTAATTCCTTCAAAGATAATATTTGACTTATTATCTTCGATGTGACACTTATCTTTTCCAAATTTAATTTTAAATCCTTTATCACATAGTTGACTTATACTAAGCAAATTATGTTTTAAATTCCTAACTAGCAAAACATCAGAAATAAGAGGAGTTTTAGAATTACCGACATTGTCGATGCCAATCACATATCCTTTTGAGTTATCTCCAAAGTTGACCAATCCACCATCTTGATATATAATTTCATAGAGTATCTCGGGATTTCCGGTGATATGCCTTGAACAGCCACTATTAAGTATCCATTTATCTTTCTCAATTTGCATAGTTTGTCCATTGGTTGTTGATTCTTCAAAAGCCATGTAACAGGTCTGTTCCTGCATAACAAACCAATTCAGTAGATAACTTGATTTTTTATAAAAACTATATGCAGACTTATGATACTTTGATGGAATGCATAAATTAAAACTAGTATTAACAAAATTTCCTAAAAATGCCATTTTTAACTTCTCAAGTTTCAGATTATGAAAACTATGAAAACCTATGCTCTGATACCAATTGAAAGGGAGTGCGGATTAAGGATCTTAAGACTAATTTAACACTAGAGGGGGGTGAATAGTGTTTAATGGATTCTAAGACTTATATGGACTAATTTAAAAATTATGATATAAACAAATGCAGAACTTAATCACAGAACAATAACAGAATCAAACACAGATACTGAAAGTAAATAAAAAACAGTAAAAGGAAAGAACACACAGGATTTTATACTGGTTCAGAGTTACCCTACGTCCAGTCCTGCAGCAAGGCAAATACCTCGTACAGATTTTTATTATACCAATGTCGAGATTACAATCCTCAATTTCTAAAGGCCTTGAGGTACCCTCCTGTCTTCGAGTCTGGGGCAAACTCTCTTGATTTATGGGACACATGATCACCCAATTGATTTCCAGGCACAACCACACCTAATATAGACTCGATAAACATTTGATTACAAATTGATCCTATAACTCTGAATAGCACTTTGATCTTCGAGAGAGGGCAGAGAATCAAACAAGAATTCGGCAGAATTTCGGCACGATCTTAAAAAAAAGAAATTTTTAGAATATGGATTTGTAGAGAAGAATGAGTGAAGAAAATAAGAAAATAGTTAGTTAAAAAATTCATTTGTGAAGGCTATTTATAGACCAATAACGGTCATAACCATTCGTGAAGAGATTTAAATGAATAGACACTTCTTTTGAAAATTGAAACTTTTGAATTTAACGGCCATCATACCGACATGGGGTATCCCATGATGTCGACATCCCTTAGTTAAAAACAATGTAAAATTTGTTTTTAAAATGGTATTGAAAGGAAAACAAGATGAAATGATTCTGGAGTAAAATAAACTAATTTTCCTATGTTTTAAAATAAAGAAGAGTAGAAAAATATATTTTTAGAATGTATATATAAATTTGGCTTTAAATCTCAAGTATATATATTATAAAAGAATATTTAAAAAACCAGAAGACAGTTTTAAAAACAAACGAAGTTTAAAACAAGAGTTTATTTTAAAACAAAAATAAAGAATATTTTAAGGCTAAAACATCTTTTTGAAAATCATTTGAAAAGATAATTTTTAAGGCTAAAACATTTTGAAAAGCAGTTTTGAAAATCATTTTGAAAAATCATTTTGATGTAGTTTTGCAAGCTTCTTCCTGCAGAATATCTCATCACATCAGGACTCGAGAACTTGTACAAAACCAGGATGTTCGTGGGTTTGCAAGCCGCTTGTCGTAGGTTTGTAAGCTACTTGTCGTGGGTTTGTAAGCCACTAAGAAGGTAGAAATGGGTTCCATCCCAAATGAAATTTGGAATGAAGATTTTCGTGCTATTATGAAGTTTTAACAAAAACTAGACACTTATCTTGAAATCTTGATCTTGATACTCATGAGTCTTCAAACTTAATTTCTTCATTCTTGATCTTTATACTGTACAGTTTTCAATAATCAGCACCTGCCTTATATATATCCTGCATAATAACATTCATATGTATCTAGACAATAGTGTTAGTATATAAGTTATAATAAAATAAGTTACAAAGGTTGTTGTCATCAAAACCACTATCTCCAGTTCCTAACAAGCTCCCCCTTTTGATGATGACAACCTTATAAAATATACTTACCACTTCGATCATACCCTAACTCCCCCTTACACCAACAACTCCCCCTTACTCCAAGCCTACTATTTTATATAACTTCTCCCCCTTTGTCATCAACAAAAATAACCTATAAACCTTGAACTTAATAGAAAATGAGAAAAACAAACATATGACATAAGAATAATAACTATGTATGAGTGAAATATAGCATCCTAAGTTAAATGGAATTCAAGATTGTATATACCAAAGATTGTTTTTAGAAGAACATTAATTAAGATGACACTTATATACAAATTAACAAACCAATATACAATCAAGAAAGAGAAAAACGAAAAACGCTTAACGAGGACCCTTAACTATTGGTGATTTATGGACCTGAGACAAAAGTTTCCACGTTGTTCGACCAAGTTCCCATTAGCGTCAAAAAGGACCTCTCCAACGCAAATCACGCCATCGTCTTCGTCCATATGAACATCCGGATTCGGTAGAGGATGTTCTTCTACTTGATCCTCTTGTGGTTCTTCTATAGGCTCTTCTTCTTCAGAATCCATGGCTTGTGATGATTCTTCGATGATAATGGGATTGGCATGGTTATCCATAAGGAAGTTTTGTAAATTCCTAAGGATTCTGCCTTGCCTATCTTGTTCTCTAGCCATTCGCAGTTGAATCACTTGAATTTCCATCATCATTTGAAGCAAATCTTTCATCTTCTCTTGTAATTTGATGACTCGTACGTGTGTGGAACGTTGAAAAGGGCCAGAATGAGGAGAAGTGGGCGAAGAAGGTTCATTATTAGAAGAGGAAGTCATTAATTTACTGTTTTAGAAGTTTATTAAGAGAAAAGAACAGAGAAAAGGAGTAAAAGTCGAAATATATAAATATATAACCAAATAACTAATTTTATAGGGAAATTTAAATTTGAAAATCTCGGCATGTAGGTCGACATATGGGGATGGGTCATGTCGACATGCCCAGTTCAATTTTTGAGAATTTTTTATTTATATTAATTATTAACTATTCTTGTATTATTTATAATTTATATTTCAGTTAATGAACATATACCTAATTCTCTTCTAAATTTAGTAAAGTTTTTGTTCCTTGCGCCGGAACTCATAACGATTACTGAGCACCCGAATGGAAGTAGCATGCGTAACCGCCACCATGCTCATGTTACCTATTGTTCCACCTATTGGGTCTTCTTATTACCTCAAGCTCCATCATAAGCGTGGCCCTCATCAAAATTCAGGTTAATGTGATCATTGTGTCTATAGAAAATAGGGGAAATGTTGTTGGTACTGGCCCGTCATCCAAACAATATCTAGTTGCGCCCTTGCCCAAATCCCCATGATTTGGACTTCTACTTATTGACCAATTACTACCATTATTAGCATAAGCGTGCCCCTTGTCTCACTTCAGGATTATGTGTAACACCGTGTCCATAAAAATAATAATAGGGGAATGCTATTTGGTATAGGTCCTACTTTAATTCTTGCTTATTAACTTAGATTAATTTCATTAAATAAGCCTTTACTTTTGTTCTTGCTATCTGTGTTTATTAATTTATCCTAAGTCTTAAACTAAGCTTCATTCTATTCTTTTTCTTATTATAACCTACATTATAATTTAGCTTATTTACTTAACCCAAAAGTCTAAGTGTAAAAATAATAAGCTCCTTTCATCTTATACTCCTTTTGGTTATAATTCTAAGTTATAACTAGGCCCATTTATCTTTAATTAGTCAAGTTCTAACATTAATATCATAGTTAGGCTCAATTTCAGTCTTAATTTCATTTTTATTACAGTCTTTACAATTTACATCTTATCTTCCGTTATTTCGGTATTCTTATAATTTTAATCCATATTCGCATTTAATCTATTCTAATCCATACGCGAAGAAGAAGGAGAAATGAAAGAAAATTGAAAATAGAAGAAAATCCAAAGCGTAGGAAAAAGTTATAAATAACGCATAAATAACAGTAAATAAATTAAAATACTGTAAATACACCATAAATAAATGGAAAAGCTATAATCAACAAAATTAAACTAAAATTAACTAAAAAAAATAGCTAAAAGAATAGACTGAAAATAATTCTAAAAATTGTAAGTAAATTACTAAAAAGGTTATTCCAATAATCGTAGTATGAACTACAACAATTGGAAACCATATTATTTTAAATTACTTAAAGAAATCTAAAATAATTACAATCACTCACCTGTGGTCCTAAGCTCTTCCCTTCAGGTCTTCCCGGATCCACTTGGGGTTGTTAAATATTTTTATTTAAAACGATTTCCTCCTTGGAAAATTATTCCGTTTAGGGTCCTTCTTGAAAAGGTGAACCCAATTGGAGAAAATCTTAGAATGAGACAAAGTGTTAGGCCTAGGGTCTTATTTATATGGGTAGAAATGGATCTCAGACCGTTAGATTTAGGGATTGAATAGGATGCAACCACATCATAGGCCGAATAGGAGCAATCAGATGGAAGCACGAAGGGACCAGATGAGCCGGAAGAATGCAAATGATGAAAAGAATTCGCTAACGAACATTACAGGATGAAGAAAAATTTCCTTCGTCCATAACCCAAGGTGGGTCGACCGAGCGGTCGACCGCCCCTCCCCCTATGTCGACTGACCAGTCGACCTACGGTGCGGTTGGGTCGACCACTTTGTCTACCTAGCCCAATTAAATTTTTTTCCCCGTTTTCTAGTTTAATTTTTAACTCTCTCATATTAACTCGAATTTTGATGTTCTATATAGAGAAATTGATCGGAAAATTACCACGGACACAATGGTGCAACTCTCATGACTCGATTCTGATAATTTAACAAAGTTATTTTATTATTTCGTTAATTAATGAATTAATTATTATGAGTTAAATTTCAGGTTGTTACAGGCATCGTCATATGTCGCTCTTGGTGTATTATTGTAAATTATAATTGATCTTTTCTTAGGAAACATTTTGGGATTTGGTAACTTGAATATGATATTGTTTTGAAATGTATTAAGCAAGATGTTGTTTTTTAAAATATGTGATTTTGTTTATATTTGAGTGTTTCTGATATTATGGATACCGTTAGCATTGTCGTATCTTGTCACCAAAAGTTAATACTATAGAAGACTGCAGCATTTATAACACTTAGCTTTGGGCCTCTAGATATGGGATGCTACAAGATTCAAAGTTTTTTCGTTCGACCGTGAACTTCGAAAACATCTTTATGACATACATGTGTACACGTGTTGTCACAAGGTCAATCCTCATATTTAGTTGAAATAATATTAAGTTCATAAGTTCAACCTAACAATGTCAAATTTCACAATATTTCCCTTTTAAAAGTTTTCATATACTCAAGGATAGAAAATCACTATTCATTCCTCATTTATTTCATATTTAAAATAATGTTAATTTTTCATATTCTTGTTTAGTGTTTCAAACTATCTTTTGAAAAAAATTCCAGAATTTTAAAAAATAAATAAGAATCTCATTAGATGTAGATAAGATTATTATTTTAAATGACATTAAGCTTAACAGTAACTAAAAAAAATCTGCTTTACAATAAAGTGAATTTTGGGAGCGGCATATGTTGCAACATATTATTAATGGGTTTTTATTTATCTTTTTCGTATAATTTATCCTCTCGTCTTTTAAGCAATAAAGGTAAAGACATTCCCAACCTTGAAAAAAGCTAGAAGAACTATGTTTCTCCTATAACCAAAACACCAACATGATTGATATGCTGAAGCCATATTTACATGACTTTATTGATAGAGTTAGGGGTTTTCCCTGGGGAAATGATGCAGTTTGTTGCATATACCTAACTCGATAACCAACCTTGTTTGAAATAAAAGGTTTATATACTTTATATGTGTTAAATTAATTAATTAGTTTAATTAAAAGTATTTAATAGAAAATCTATAATCAGTATATATATTGTGATAGTAGTTACAAAGTGCTATAACCATGCGTAATTTGTCACAATGAAATTAAACATACCATTTTAAATATTCCTAGTCAAGATGTATCGAGGATGGATATTGATACGTCTATTGAGACTAGAGTACAGAATACTCCCCAAACATTGGGCAGTGTATTGCTCATGGCTATTGGGGACACTAAGAGGTCATGTACTGATAGTTATTGGATAACTATGGAGTGACTCACTCGATAGTTTTATATTGGTTAATATGGTTAAGGTCATAAAAAAATATGTCGATATGATAATTTTACATAATTCCCTCTATTTGAGAATACCGTCGAACTTCAATGTGGAAACTCCATTTTGATTATAGTTAAATCATGGTGCAATCATTCATCGAATGACTAAAGTTGGGTCGAGTGGAAGCATTAAAAGTGAAATATTATTCAAGGGATAATTCATCTCCTTAGTTATATGGCGTTAGTATCATTGGGTAAATTTAAAGTCAAGGTCTCTGGCAAGAGCAATATGGTTAAGAATAATTATTATTATCGAACCAATGATTTTGTATTTGCACTACATAGTTGAATGTGGATAACGTTGGAATTTTGACAAAACCAACTTCCATAAGTCCTAATTGATATAGTTTATACGAAGAGAATTGGTGAAAATAATTGTCAATACTACACAACGCTTAAATAAGTAAATTTTGATTTTACCGAAAAGATTTGCAAGTAATAATTTCAGCTAAAATGTCACTCTGCTAGCTAAGATGATGAGCGAACGTTAATATTTGAATAGTTCAATATTAATCATTGAATGCATTTACGCCTACGAGGTGCATACTCACACTAATAGATTCTCCGAAATACCAAAAGATTTAATTGATTTATAAATTATTATAACTAAATAAATTAATTAATATTTTCTAAAAATGATATTTAATTGATGTATTGGTTGTCGTTAGTATGTTTTTTTAGTATTCAAACGGGTGCTCATATAAAAGTTGTACATGTATAAATCGATGTGAGACATGGATCGGAGTTTAATTTTGATATAAATGTAACAATTTGTTAAGTGTTATCAAAAAAATTGAAGACCCATAAAACCAAATTCATTACAATCCACATGAAGAAAAAAGGCTTAAAATACAATGGTTGGATCTAGAGAATGAAGGGAGGAGGTTAATGTAACGACCTGGAATTTTTGTCGTCTTAAGTTTGAATATTAATTTTTAATTGTTTGCACCAAAAATGGTCACAAACCCCAAGTGTAGTGAAAGCACCAGCGTATGAATACGAATCAACAGTATTCACACACAAATTACAGATCTAAGCAAGTAACAAGCAGCAATTGAGAAATAATGAACAGTGACACACAATTTATAGTGGTTCGGCTATCTCCGGCCTACGTCCACTTCAAGGTTTTTATGATTTTATTGCTTGATGCTTGAAGATTACAATTTCGTATGTTGTATTACAACTAATTTGCTGAACTAAGTCAGAATCTAAAGCAGCAATGGTGATCTGGAGTAAATCTGGCAGAATCTGGGCGCTCTTTAGCTCTCAAAATTGTCCGACCACTTTTCTGAATGACCAGGGGCTCTATTTATAGGTGTAGGAGGCTGATATTTCGCCTAAAATGAGGGAAGACCAGTTCTGGCACGTGAGGAGGCCCACATGGCCGAAATCTGGAGTCCCGGGCCCACTTTGGGATCGATTCGACCCTTGGTTCGAATCGATCAAGAAATTGTCCAATCAAGCTGAAATTTGGTGTGAACATTCTTCATCATGTGTTGAAGCTTCTGTGAAAATTTCGTAGCATTTGGACTTGTAGATCCCAAGTTATGATCGATTCAAGGTTACGTTTTCGGTGAACATAAGTGGTTCGAATCGACCCCTTCGAATCGATAGGGTCGACTCGATGGTTGGTGCATGCAAACGGTGATGTGGCGCGTGCACTTCTCGGGTTGATCCAGCTTTTCCTCCGGGTTTTACTGAGTCAAATCCTTGGTTTTAGCTGTGGTGGATTCGAGATGTATCGATTCGAAGATGGGAATGGATTCGAGGCAAGGTACATTCGAATCGGTCATGGCCTATACTTGTTGTTCGATTCGAAGTCGTTCAAACTGTATGGATTCGATGCCAGGCATAGGATGGTTCCAGTGTGCTCGTTTGTATCGATCGTTGGAAAACAATAGGCGATCGACACGAAGTTACCTTTTAAGGATGGATTCGAACTAACGATACCGGATGGATTCGAAGTGATTCGCCTCTGTGATTTCAAAGGAACTCGTTTTGATGGAGTCGAAGACCTGCAGCTCTTATGGATACGAAGTAGACGGAGTCGAACATGATGGATTCGACGCAATGCTCTTCCCCTCGATTCGAACCAACCTTTCCTTATGGATTCGAGACTAGCTTATCTCATCCATTTCCTTTTGGCGATATCTTGAGCATACGAACTCGGATTGACTCGAAACTTGGAACGTTGTTTCATCTGGCCCTTCTTGACATGTCTTATCAATTGCGGCCCGATCCGGACTCGGGAAAAATTCATTGATATCCATGGTGAACCTGCGATGCACAATCGATGTTCATGACTACTAATCATTGATTTTCAGTTAATCTTTGGGTATTTCGACTTTGCCAAAAGTTGGGATAACATTTTGCCCCCCAAAACATGCCTTTTTGATAAAAGGCGTGTTTTGATCAGTCTTAAGTTGGTTGCAGTGAGTTCATGTTTTACTCATAGCTTATAGCATTTTCAATCAAGTCCATGGCTGTTCGAAGCCGAATTGTTATCAATTTTTTCCAGTGGAAGTTAAGAATGAAGTTCCACGGTCTCTCCGTACTATTGATGGTCACTCCGGACCCTTGTCAAACCCATTCTAGATTTAGCGATTGAATAGAAAGATCCTATTGCACTCCAGCGTTGCTTTCTATTCCTTGCACTCTGGCCCCAGCTAGGGCGTATAGCGATGTCTTGGTCGTTCTCGACCGATCATAGCCTCTCTGGGCTCATGCTGGATCTCATCCTGTCACTCTCCGGTGAAGGGGAAACAACGTTAAGTGAGTCAATCCTGTCGCTCTCCGGCGAAGCGACTCACCTCTTGCACTCCGGTTCAGTGAATCTGAACATTAAGCGATGTCTTGGCCTAAATCGTGGGCCGATCATAGCCTCTCCGGGCTCTTATCGAATCCTGATCCAATCACTCTCCGGTGAATAGGAAACGATGCTTAAGTGAGTTGATCCTGTCGCTCTCCGGCGAAGCAACTCACTTCTTGCACTACGGACCCTGCCTCTCCGGGTAGGATCATAAAGCGATCATGTTTATATTGATATTTAATGTTTATCCTTTAACTCTCCGGTCAAAGGTTTATTTTAATAAGTGTTTCTTTATTAAATTCAAATCCTAGATGTTCAATCTCAAACACCAGGAAAAAACAAGATAATGCCTCTCCGGGCGGAGCGGTCTATTTCCATCTCAGAGCATGCCTAGGGATCTCTCCGGTTCCCGTACATGAGTAAGTGGGATAGCCGTTTTATTTTGGAAATCAAATCTAAGAAAACTAATCGGCCAGAGTCCAAATCTGGAACTTGGCCCTTGCCATCACAATCAGTTGATGACGAGTCGTGATCCCGATCCAGGATCATTCCTGTTTGGTTGAGTCGGCAGTTGTTCGGGTCTAACCGCCGTCGTACGTTCTCTGACATACTGCGGCAATCTACCACTCCTGGCATGTTCTTCCACCTCATCCTTCAGGTGGCGGCATTCATCGGTAGTGTGCCCATCCAGCTCATGGAATAGGCAGTACTTTCCAGTCCTACGTTCCCGCTCCGTGGGATCTCTCCTGGGTGGTTTTCGATAGGGGAGTTTCCCCCGAGTTTTGGTGTAAATTCGTTCCAGTCCCGCCACCAAGTCTGTGTATTGCCTGAATCTGGGCTCTCGGAATTTCTTCCGTTTATCAGGGCCATCATGTGCGTCATCCTGCTTTCTCTTTCCTTTGTCTGCCCTGGACTGTTCCCTAGCGGTTCCTTCGCCTTGTGCAACATTTATTTCCTGCCTCTCGGCTCGTGATTCCTCTAATCGAATGAATTTTTCAGCTTCATGGAAAAACTCTCCAAGATCTTGTGGTGGATCTTTAGTCAAAGAGTCTTTGAATTCGGTGCCTTCTCCAACTCCCACCACTGCCGCCATTAAAATCATTGATGGGTCCGGGCGATCTACAGAAGTCACCGTCGCATTAAATCGTAACAAAAAATCTTTTATGGACTCTCCGGTCCTTTGTTTTATTGACGCCAAAGTCATCACGCTCTTAGGTCGCGTCATGTGAACCCTAAACTGCTTCATGAAGCAATCCACAAGCTCGCCCCATGTCCTGATTGATCCGGTTTCTAGCTGCCTAAACCAAAGCGCAGCCAAATCTGATAAGAATAAGGGGAAACATCGTGCCATCACTTCCTCGGAAGCTCCCAGCACTTCCATGTGTCTGATATATCTGGTGATATGCATGGTCGGGTCTGATTTTCCGTCATAAGGATTCAGCGTTGGTAGTTTGAACTTCGGAGGATTCCTTGCATTCCTGATATTCGGAGCGAACGGACTCCGACTAACTTCTTCCAATCCTCCTCCTGAAAACCCTCCTCTCATGAGTCGTCTCACTAGGCCGATCATTCTTTCATCTCCATCTAGGGGTTGCCCCCTTGTCATGTCTCTGTCTAGCCCTCCGAGTCTTGTAGGGAATTCTGGTACATACTCTTCGGGCGGCTCGTTAGCATTTGTGTTGGCCCTAGCCGGTTGAGCTCCTTCCAAAGGTACTTCTGCGTCGGATCCTGCGGGCCTGCCCCCAAGCCCTTGCTGATTGCCTTCTGGTTCTGCATTCTGTCCTCCGTTGGGTTCCATAGTCCTAGCTCCTTGTTCCACATTCACAGCCGCTGTAGCTGGTCCAGGGTTCTGCGTCCCTGCAGCTCTCATCTGCTCGAAGAAATTCTGCAACATCTCTTGTTGGCTTTTCATCATTCTTTCCTGCATTAAGTTATTCATCGCTTCCATCTCATCTCTAGTAATGTAGATCGAAGCTTGTCCTTCTCCAGCGCCAGAGGATGCCTCTTGACTTCCTGCCTGTTGGCTCCTCTCAGTTCTTTGTCTGGTTTGTCGAGTCATTGTAGAGTCAGATCTGAATCCTTAAAATCCCAAATCTAAATTTTGAATTTGGTGTAGCGGGTGCTAGTTCTTCTCAGTGAAAGCACCAAAGTGTTTGCACCAAAAATGGTCACAAACCCCAAGTGTAGTGAAAGCACCAGCGTATGAATACGAATCAACAGTATTCACACACAAATTACAGATCTAAGCAAGTAACAAGCAGCAATTGAGAAATAATGAACAGTGACACACAATTTATAGTGGTTCGGCTATCTCCGGCCTACGTCCACTTCAAGGTTTTTATGATTTTATTGCTCGATGCTTGAAGATTACAATTTCGTATGTTGTATTACAACTAATTTGCTGAACTAAGTCTGAATCTAAAGCAGCAATGGTGATCTGGAGTAAATCTGGCAGAATCTGGGCGCTCTTTAGCTCTCAAAATTGTCCGACCACTTTTCTGAATGACCAGGGGCTCTATTTATAGGTGTAGGAGGCTGATATTTCGCCTAAAATGAGGGAAGACCAGTTCTGGCACGTGAGGAGGCCCACATGGCCGAAATCTGGAGTCCCGGGCCCACTTTGGGATCGATTCGACCCTTGGTTCGAATCGATCAAGAAATTGTCCAATCAAGCTGAAATTTGGTGTGAACATTCTTCATCATGTGTTGAAGCTTCTGTGAAAATTTCGTAGCATTTGGACTTGTAGATCCCAAGTTATGATCGATTCAAGGTTACGTTTTCGGTGAACATAAGTGGTTCGAATCGACCCCTTCGAATCGATAGGATCGACTCGATGGTTGGTGCATGCAAACGGTGATGTGGCGCGCGCACTTCTCGGGTTGATCCAGCTTTTCCTCCGGGTTTTACTGAGTCAAATCCTTGGTTTTAGCTGTGGTGGATTCGAGATGTATCGATTCGAAGATGGGAATGGATTCGAGGCAAGGTACGTTCGAATCGGTCATGGCCTATACTTGTTGTTCGATTCGAAGTCGTTCAAACTGTATGGATTCGATGCCAGGCATAGTATGGTTCCAGTGTGCTCGTTTGTATCGATCGTTGGAAAACAATAGGCGATCGACACGAAGTTACCTTTTAAGGATGGATTCGAACTAACGATACCGGATGGATTCGAAGTGATTCGCCTCTGTGATTTCGAAGGAACTCGTTTCGATGGAGTCGAAGACCTGCAGCTCTTATGGATACGAAGTAGACGGAGTCGAACATGATGGATTCGACGCAATGCTCTTCCCCTCGATTCGAACCAACCTTTCCTTATGGATTCGAGACTAGCTTATCTCATCCATTTCCTTTTGGCGATATCTTGAGCATACGAACTCGGATTGACTCGAAACTTGGAACGTTGTTTCATCTGGCCCTTCTTGACATGTCTTATCAATTGCGGCCCGATCCGGACTCGGGCAAAATTCATCGATATCCATGGTGAACCTGCGATGCACAATCGATGTTCATGACTACTAATCATTGATTTTCAGTTAATCTTTGGGTATTTCGACTTTGCCAAAAGTTGGGATAACATTAATATTCAATAATACGGTATTTCAATCAAAATAAAATCCCTGATAAATGATAATTGGTAATAATATATAGCTTTTAAACCAAGATAATATTTAGACTTCCTAGACTTTTATTTATAAAATAGAAAATTGGTTTAATTAGAATTTCTTATATATATATATATATATATATATATATTCAGAACAACAGAATTTATATATATAATTTGGAAACAAATTCATAGCAAATAAATGTAGATGAATAAGAAGAATATATTATAAATAGAAATGATTTTTGGTTTATGAACAATATAGTGTATTATAAATGGAGAGAGTTAAAAATTGGATTTTTCTTATATATATATACTAGTTAAGAAGAAATGTAGATATGTATAAACTAAATAAAAATAGTATGTTAAAAACAATATATGTAATGGTAAGTGAAATATATATATATATATATATGAACTAAATAAATACAGTTATTGAAAAGAATGTATACATACATACATATATATATATATTGAAAATGAAAGAAGTAACTATATAAGAAAATATACATATGAAAATATATGATGATAGATATGAGAAGATTTAACAAAAGTTATTAAAAACCATTTTTATATATATGAAATTATTATACGATGAACATGAGAGAAATTATAAAATCATTTTAGACCATTTTAAAAGGAAATATATTTAAAATTATATTATGATGGGAATGAAAGGGAAATTAAATAAAATCATTTTAAAAGGAAATCTTTTAAAAAATAGTGTTTAACAAAAATGTTATTTCATACATTTTAAAATAAAATAGCAAGCTTTTATTCTTGGAATTTTACATGTCTAAATATAAAAATAATCATAAATATGAAGACTTAAAATTGTTTTATTCAAAAACACTTTACAAATGGTTCTCAAATTGTTTATGAAAGCATGTATAGGATCAATGGAAGTATAAAGAAAAGTAAACAAGTAAAAATCTTGACAAGTTAAAAACCATTGCCTGGTCAGGTAAACTAGTAAAAATGAAAAGGAAAAGTAAATAAACTTACAAGTCAAATGAGGGGAAAACAAAATACAAACATTGCTTGTCTGTTTCAAAATAGGAAAGGCTAAAACATCCAATTTAACTTCTTTTCAAAACCCAAAACTTCATGTCAAAGTCACCAAATTTCATATCCACCCATCACAAAACATTGTACAGCAAAATCAAAACCCTCTCGAGACAAAATACTGAACAAATACATCATCATTCCTTTGGTATAAACGTGCATATATATATATATAGTGTTGATGTATGTATACTTCAGTTTTTATACCCCGTAACAAAGATAATAACAAAGCCTATAAAAAAAAAGCGCTGTAAAGTAAAGATGGAAAAAAAGAAGCATTCTCTTCTAAAATCAAAAGCAAGCAAGTTTATCAAGAATTCGAATTTGTAGATTAGATTCAAAACTGGAAGATTTCAAAGGCTTTCAAAAATGTTTAAGGTGAGGTTTAAAATTTTGAATGTCTGCAATGTTAGAAAATCACTTTGTTATGTTAACAGTGTTAAAATTTTATATATGCTTGAACTTTAAAATTTATTATCTCACAATCTGATTCGAATTGGTCGATGATGCAAACTAAGAAAGTGATCATCTTCAAATGTATATTTCATTAAAAATGGTTTGGAGCTAGTTCATTTTGTATATTGTGAGAAATTTCAAAAATACAGCAAACACCCCAAAGTTTTGTATATTGTGAGAAATTTCAAAAATACAGCAAACACCCCAAGTGTTATCTCAAACACTTTTATTAAATTTCAAAACCATTAAAATAATTTTTCTAAAGCTCTTTAATATTATTTGAAGTAATAAAATAAAAATAAATATAATGAGAAATATCAACCAATCATCTATATAAATTTATCGCATGGCCCAAGAAGACTTCACCGACCCCAGTCATCGGACAACGTCTCTTTTGCATTTTAATGATTTAACAAACATAAATTTCCATAATCAAAGGCAAAATCAATCCAATATCTCGAACAATCAATTCACCCAAATAATTCAAATAATAAATGGCATAATTATATAGCATGCAAAGAGGAATAGATATATATGTGATTGTAAAACTTACATCAAGCGAAGCTTGAATTTCTAATATGCCAACCACCCTCACCCAAGCACATACATCGCCCAAACCTCATCACACTACCATCTTCAATGCTGCCATCAATGTTGTCTCTTTTTTGCAAACCGTCGTTGGAACTATGCATACACGCCTTTACCACTCCAACTGCCACTAGCAGCCTCACACGTGAATCCTCCCACACCTCCACTGCTTGGACCCATCCTCATCCTGATCGCATACATGTTTAAGTTATAAAGCTTTGTTGCCTTCAACCTACAAATCGTTATCGACACCGGCTATGGGTATCCACCGCATGCCTTTGCACGTTCATCATTCTACGTTTGCTGTCGCCACCACCCGCTTCCATATACATGCATGATGCTACGGTGATTTTTTGTGTGTGGATGAGTGGGTTCAGTTTTGAGGATCAGGGCATAGGTTTTGAATAGGCAAACAATTCACTTTAGGTTTTTCTAAAGTTTTGTGACTTCGATTGGGAAAGAAAAAAAAAGAAAAAGATTCTAGACTAGTTTAGTTTGGGCTTTCGCTTTCTTTTTGAATTATGTGATGAAACACCAGGGGTAAACAGTGCTGCTGAACTGTTTAAAGTGTTATTGAACCCTTCTCTATGTTTGTGTGTGTGTGTATGTGTGTGTATGTATATATATATATATATGCACACACTCCTAATATAGTTGTTGTAAAATAACATTTTCCCAATAATTAAGGCCATATGTATTTTTTATATCTTCAATCGTGCAACTAATGTACAAAATACAATATTAGACAGTAAACTACTATTGGCGTCAAAATTGATCACCAACATCCAATTGTAAGTGAAAGCACCAATATCCAATCATAGATCACAGATAGAGTATATGTACAAAATATAATATGAAGAATAGCCAAAATTAAGATGAAAGAAAGTAAAAAAGACAAGATTTATAGTGGTTCGACTAACTCCGGCCTACGTCCACTCCAGAAAAATCCTTTTTATTATACTGGAATTTGATTACAGTTACAATCCAGGATTTCAGAACAAAAATGTCGGAGTAGCCTTTAGGTAGAAGATGAAGAGAAGCAGAATGAAGATCCCTTTTTCTTAAGCCACACCTACGGTATTTATAGGTGAAATCTCGACTACAGTGCCTCCTCACCTACATGGGCCCACCATTTCGATCACCGAGCCCAACTCGTCAATCTATATCGACCTTGAGTACATAACATGCCGACCTGAAGCAACCAGTGTACCGAGCCGAAGTAATCTTTATGTTGACCCGAAGCAAAATGAGCACTAACCTGGAATAACACATCCTCTAACCCATGCTTTCTCAATGCCTACCCCAAGTATAAATGCCAACCCGAAGTTTCATCAACACCGACCCAGAGTACATGCCACATCGACCCGAAGTAGTCTCCATAGCCGACCCCTAGCAATTCCTCTATGCCAATCTGATGCCACAAAATCCTTGCCGACCCCAAGCCAAAACAACACCGACCCGTAGCAAAACTATAGCTACGACCCCTTGAAGTATGCCGAACCCTCGAAGTAATCTCCATAGCCGACCCCTAGCCATCCTTTATGCCGACCCGAAGACGAGGCTATGCCGACCCGAAGAAAATGCCGACTTGACCCGAAGTGCCCCCATATGTCGATTCATTGAAGTGATGTAATATGACAATCCAATATCTCCTGATGTCGGCCCGAAGTATTACTAGCATCGACCCCAAGTACATGCCGATCCAACCCCAAGCAAGAGCGATGCCAATCCCACCAAAGCATATCCTATTATGTCCTGAAGTAAACACCTTCCTGACCCGTAGCAAACCACATGGTGACTCGAAGCAACTCCTTGGTTGACCCAAAGCAACCCGACCTTTGTCTAAATCTATATTCCAAGTGCTCGGCATCGTTTATCCGTCGACTGTGCTGAATTCTGGCTTCATATTCATATTTATTTTCCGTAATCGATTGTCCATCCATCCAAATCAAACCCATAATATTCCAGCCTGATAACCGTGCAGTCGATTGAGTTAAATCCGTCTATATACGGCCTTGCAACACTTTGCCCCCCCCAAAACATTCCTTGCTATTGGAAGGACTGTTTTGTATTGCCATAAGTCTAAAATTCGAAGTCCATGATCCATTGATCGCCATATCATCCAACTTAGAGTCCAATCCATTCCCAATCCAATTCCTTGATCTCTTCGAATCGTTATTGAAATCCATGACTGTTCCGAATCGATATCCAATTCTAAATCCATTCCAAATCCATTAACCGAATCCGTGATCTTTCCAGATCGTTTTATCCAAGTCCAAGACCACTCCGGGTCCTGTAATCCAAATCTGGGACCTCGCCGGGTCCATATCCAAATCTGGGACCTCTTCGGGTCCAGTAATCCATATCTGGGACCTCTCCGGGTCCATATCCAAATCCTTAGACCTCTTCGGGTCATTTTATCCTACTCCGGCCTCGACTCTCCAAACGAGGGCTTATCCATGGTTATTCTTCTCCGGTCTCGACTCTCTAGTCAAGGACTTAATCCGTGGGGTATCCTTCTCCGGCCCCGATCCTCAACCGAGGACTCCCCAGTCGAGGACTCAACCCGTGGGGTATCCTACGCCGGCCTTGATCCCCAGTCGAGGACTCAATCTGTGGGGTATCCTACTCCGGCCTCGTTCCCCACTCGAGGACTTAATCCGTGGGGTATCCTACTTTGGCCTCGATCCCCAGTCAAGGACTTAATCCGTGTTCAAATCCATCCTATCGCTCTCCGATGAAAGGACTCGTAACTCGTGGTTATTGCCCATCTCTCTGGTCAGGGCCATAACCATGATCTAATTTATTTATTACATTAATCCAAATCCAATCATTCCAGAGTTCAATTGATAAAATACAAAATGAAAGTCCATACAACTAAGAAAACTAAATAGGCATAGTACCATAAATCCAAAGTTTGCAGTAAATAGAAAATACAAGATTTCATAAACCCGAGCACCACGATTCATCGTCAACTCAGATTATGCCTAGGGATCGTCCTCATTCTCGTACATGTGTAAGTGACTTAGTCGTGATATTTCGTGGTTTATTACTTATTCCATGCCATAAATCCAATTAGCTATGATGAGCTGACGACGATGCCTTGATCCAGTGCCATCTTCGTTCAAGGTGGGCGGTGGCCGCTCATGTTCCACTGCCACAGCTTGATTCCTTATGTATGGTTGTAAATGACCATTCATCACATATTCCTCAATGATATCCTTCAAATGTCTGTAGTCATTCGTGTTGTGCCCATTCAGCTCATGGAATAGACAATGCTTTCCTAAAGCCCGCTCGTATTTGAAGGGTTTCCTTTTTGCCGACCTTCAATACTAGAGGCGCCCTCGAGTATCAAAATATATCCTTTCCAGAGTTTCAGTCAAATCTATGTAAGAAGAGAATTTCGGTTCTCTCCATTGCCTTTTCGGGATGTTACCACTGTCATTCATTCTCCGTTTACCTTTACCGCTCTTGTTTAAGTCTTCCCTAAGCAGAACTCCACTTCTTACCGCATAAGCTTCAGACTCCTCTCTCTATCAGCCTTCGCATCTTCCTATTGTAGAAACCTTTCTGCTTCATGGTAAAATTTCCCAAGATCCATCAGTGGATCCCGTTCCAATGATATCTTGAAATCCGAATTATCCACAATCTATAAGACTGCTGCCATCAGAAACATTGACGGATCGGGTTGATCCACCAAAGCCACTACCGCATTGACCTAGTTAAGAAATCCCTGAGTGATTCTCCTTTCCACTGCTTCATCGATGTTAAAGTCATCACACTCTTGGGTCTCGCGCTGTGAACCCGAAATTGCCTCATGAACCTTTCGATCAATTCTATCCATGTGCCAATAGAACCGCTTTCCAATTTTCTAAACCATAGTGCCACTATATCCATAAAATACAAGGGAAGCATCATGCCATGACCTCCTCCGATGCCCCTAGTACTTCCATATGCCTCATATACCTTGTCAGATGAACAACGGGATCCATCCTTCCATCATCTGTTTCCAGCGTTGGTAGTTTGAATTTTGGTGGATCACGAGCTTGCCTAATCGTAGGAGCGAAGGGGCTCCTACTCACATCCTCTAAATCTCTATTTACGAATTCTCCCCTCATAGCCCGTCTGATCATGCCGCTAACCTGTCTCTATCATCAAGTGGTAGTCTTTGTCCGTTGTCTCCAACCTGCCCCCTGAGTCCACAAGGGAATCCTGAAACCTACCCTTCTGGACGAGCATCCATATCTTGAACAACGCCAAACTGCATAACACAGCCTGGTATCCTGCCTGGAATCAAGCCTGTATGATCCGGGGGCATGCCCCAGTATGGAACGATCAGGGGCAGCTCCCCGATGGTTCCTCTCTATCCCACATCTTGTTTGCTTCGTTTCCTTGGTTTTGATTCTGGACTTCCTCCGTTCCTGCTGCTCCAGATTCATGATCCACATTTCCAGCCTTCCCTGCAACTCCATTCCCTTAGTTTTGCGCTCCAGCTTGTCCAGTCTGTTGAAATAAGTTCTGCATCATTTCCTCCTGCCTTTTCAGCACCTTTCCTGCATAACTTCCATCATCATCTCCATCTCATTTCTGGTGATGAAGATTGAGGTTTAATTAGCTCCTGATGAAGCCTCCTGACTTTCTTCATGATGGCTCCTCTCTGTTCTTTGTCTCCTTGTTGATTGTCTAGTCATAGCTTCCTAAATCCAAATTCCTAAGCTTTCAAATCCAAGATCTAAACTTCCAAATCCTTGAGTTCAATTCTCAGCGAAAGCACCAAAATGTTGGCGTCAAAATTGACCAACAACACCCAATCGTAAGTGAAAGCACCAATATCCAGTCACAGATCACATATAGAGTATATGTAGAGAATATAATATGAAGAATAGCCAAAATTAAAATGAAAGCAAGTAAAAAAGACAAGATTTATAGTGGTTCGGCTAACTCCGGACTACATCTCCTCCAGGAAAATCCTTTTTATTATACTGGAATTTGATTATAGTTACAATCCAAGATTTCAGAACAAAAATGGCAGAGTAGCCTTTAGGTAGAAGATGAAGAGAAGCAGAATGAAGATCCCATTTTCTGAAGCTCCACCTGCGGTATTTATAGGTGAAATCTCGACTATAGAGCTTCCTCACCTACATGGGCCCACCATGTCGATCACCCCAAGCCCAACTCGTCAATCTATGTCGACCTGGAGTACATAACATGCCGACCTGAAGCAGTCAGTGTACTGACCCGAAGTAATCCTCATGTTGACCCGAAGCAAAATTCACGCCGACCCAAAGTAACACATCCTTTAGCCCATGCCTTCTCAATGCCGACCCCAAGTATAAATGTCGAACCGAAGTTTCATCAACACTGACCCGGAGTACATGCCACACCGACCCGGAGTGGTCTCCATAGCCGACCTCTAGCCATTCCTCTATGCCGACCTAATTCCACCAAATCCTTGCCGACCCCAAGCCAAAACAACACCGACCCGAAGCCAAACTATAGCTATGCCGACCCCTCGAAGCATGCTGACCCCTCGAAGTAATCTCCATAGCCGACCCCTAGCCATCCTTTATGTCGACCCGAAGACGAGGCTATGTCGACCCAAAGAAAATGCTGACCTGACCCGAAGTGCACCCATATGTTGATCCCTTGAAGTGATGCAATATGTCGACCCCATATCTCCTAATGCCGACCCGAAGTATTACTAGCATCGACCCCAAGTAGATGCCGATCCGACCCCAAGCAAGAGCGATGTTGATTCCACCAAAGCATATCCTATTATGTCTCGAAGTAAACACCTTCCTAACCCGAAGCAAACCACATGGTGACTCGAAGCAACCCCTTGGTTGAACCAAAGCAACCCCGACCTTTGTCGAAATCCATATTCCAAGTGCCCGGCATCGTTTATCCATCGATTGTGCCAAATCCTGGCTTCGTATTCATATTTATTATCTGTAATCGATTGTCCATCCATCCATTCGAACCAAACCCATCATATTCCAGCCTTGATAACCGTGCAGCCGATTGAGTTGAATCCGCTTGTATATAGTCTTACCAAAAGGCGGGTTAACAACTACTGTTTTTTTAGTAAACACACCCACATAACAACTATTGTTTTTATGTGTTTTTAAAATGCGAAAAAAGAAAACAAAAATCTTGAAATGATCAAAATACCATTTTGTTGAGTGATAAGTAAAATCCATATTTTGGATTCTCTTGGTGCGTGCCCCATTATTAGTCAGTAACCCAATCCTATTTCTATTCTTTTGCACTCTATTTTCTGCTTCTGGGTATATACCCAAGCAAAGCTGCAAATTATTCGTATAAAACATTTGACTTTGGCATATCTATATCTATATTAATAGTTGGTTTAGAAGCGCAAACTTTTGGTCCGACCGCAAACTTCGAAAATTATCTTTTGTATGTAATTCTTTACTAATAGTTGTAATATATTTGCCGTTACACTTTTTTGGTTTTAGCATGAAATACCAAAAATGTATCTCTACAGATATTATTAAAATTTGTTTTTTACTAATTAATAATATAAATAAAAATTTAAACTCACAAAAAAATTAGACATTGCAACTTCAACATAAAATTTCAAATTACCTACGTATGATTCAACACAACAATATGACTAAATATACGTGAAAATCATTTTTTTTTAACTGATTAAATAAGTACAACTTTTAGAAAGCGAATCAACATTCTTCATCATCCGCAAAACGCGTGCCGTAATGCCCGTATATTTAATCAAATTACTTTTCCATCTCAGTGGATGCTGTGACCCAGATGTGCACAGTTGAAAAGAACATCCGTGGTTGAGCAAAGAAAAACAATAATTGTTTGCGCCAAAATTGGTCACAAACCCCGAATGTTGTGAAAGCACCAGTATATGAATATAAATCAACAATATTCACACACAAATCTCAAATCTAAGCAAACAAGGTATCACAATTCAGAAATAATGAACAGAAACACGAGATTTATAGTGGTTCGGCGATCTTGCCTACGTCCACTCTGAAGTTGATGATTTTATTGATGTTTACTTGATGATTACAATTTCTTCTGAGATAGTACAACTGATTATATGATTACAATCTGAATCTAAGGAAGCAGTGGTGTTCTGGAGTAAATCTGGCAGAATCTGGGCGCTCTTCAGTACTTAGAATTCTCCGACCCCTTTTCTGAATGACCAGGGGCTCTATTTATAGGTGTAGGAGGCTGATATTTCGCCTAAAATGAGGGGAGACCAGTTCTGGCACGTGAGGGGGCCCACATGCCCGCTCTTTGGAAATCCGGGCCCACTTTGGGATCGATTCGACCCTTGCTTCGAATCGATCAAGATTTGCTCCGATTGAGCTGAAATTTGGCATGGACATTCCTTAGGTTGCCAGTTAGCTCCTGTCCAAATTTCGTAGCATTTGGACTTGTAGATCTCAAGTTATGATCGATTCAAGTTTGCATTTCTGGCTGATGTGCTTCGTTCGAATCGATCCCTTTCGACTTGATAGGGTCGAATCGATATGCTTGTATGTGAGGATGTTGACGTGGCGCGCATCTCTCGTATCGATCCACTTTTCTCGCCGAGTTGACTGGGTCGAATCCACGTCTTTAGCTGCTTGTGACTTGGTCGATGTAAAGTAGTCGATTCGAAGTACATGGATTCGAACGTATGCTCGTTCGAATCGATCACGCTATATCTTCCCCACTCGATTCGAATGACGCTTTGCTCGTATCGATAGCGACATGCTTCAATCGATTCGAAGTCAATCGCAGTTAGATGGATTCGAGGGAAGCACCTATGCATGGATTCGAAGCAGAGCGTTTTGTTGGATTCGAAGCAGGATATCTTCACGGATTCGAACTAAGGATAACACGAGGTAATCGAATGTGGATTCGGGTACTGGGTATGAAGCTCGACCATCTGATGGATTCGAACTAAGGGAGCCCTTGGATGGATTCGAACGTCGAGGCTGCTTAGATGGAGTCGAAGCAATGGTACTTCTCATGGATTCGAAGTAATGCATGGAAGTTTGATGGATTCGAGCTAAGGGTTTGTTCTGAGGGATACGAAGGGGATGGAGTCAATCTTGATGGAGTCGACCTTGATGGATACGAACCATATGGAGACGATCACAAGGCTATGTCCTTCACTTGCATCGATAATATCTTGGGCGTACGAACTCGGATTGACTCGAGATTTGGAATGCTGGCTCCTATGGCTTTCCTTGACGTGTCTTATCAATTGTAGCCTAATCCGGACTCGGATAAAATTCATCGATATCCATGGTGAACTTGTGATGTAACCGTCCTACAGGATGGACTGTCATTGATTTCTAGTCAATTTTTTGGTGTCACGGCCTTGCCAAAAGGCGGGATAACATTTGCCCCCCAAAACAAGCCTTGCGATAGGGAGGTGTGTTTTGTAGTTCCATAAGTTGGATGTTCATATCCTGTTGATGACCTGTGGTACAACCTGCGAAGAGTTTGACAGTTTTTATATGACCTTAAATGACGACCGTTCGCGATCTAGCCATTTGATGGGGTATGCGACCGTTCGCGATCTAGCATTTCTACATGGCCCCAAATGACGACCGTTCGTGATCAAGCCATTTGAGGTGAGGGGTGCCGTTCGAGGCGAGTTGTGACCGTTCGCGGTCGGGTGACGTGGAAAGAGGTATGTGATCGTTCGCGATCGTGTGCCGTACGAGGCAAAAATGTGATCGTTCGCGATCGAATGTCGTATTAGGTGAATTGTGACCGTTCGTGGTCAAGTGCCGTTCGAGGCTAATGGTGACCGTTCGAGGTCGGGTGCCGTTCTTGGCGAAGTGTGATCGTTCGTGATCGAATTGTGACCGTTCGCGGTCGGGTGCCGTTCGTGGCGATTTGAGTGTGCCCGGGGAGGGACTTAGTATCATCAATACCAGGTTTCACGTTCGGGTGAATTCCCGGATTGTTTGTTGCAACGGTTTGTCGCCATCTCAGAGCATGCCTAGGGACCGTTCGCGATCTCGTACATGTGTAAGTGACTTAGCCGTTATGAAATCACAAGTAGCAATTTTTTCATTGAGAATAAGTTTCTAGCAGAAATGTTAAACAAAATCAAGTTCAAATGTTCAAATCAAGACGAAACAAAAACAAAGCAAGGATGTCAAAGTGTAAACTCCCACAATGTTAGGGTTAATAGTCATTCAGAGCATGCCTATGGACCGCTCGTGATCTTGCACATGTGTAAATGACTTACCCGGGTTGGTGAGAGGTTTACGACTTGTTCATCGTTATTTAAATTAATTGATAATCATACGGTGTCCCGGCTCGGGGGCATCCCTAGCTGATGTAGATGGTGGTCGCTCTGGCTCCACTGCTGGAGCTCGCCTTCTCACATACTGAAGTAGCATACCGTTCCTGATGTGCCCTTCCACCTCATCCTTCAGATGTCTACAGTCGTTAGTGTTATGACCATTCAGTTCGTGGAATAAGCAGTATCTGTCTGATTTCCTCTCGTCAACAGTGGGATCCCTTCGTATTGGTCTACGGTAGGGAACTTGCTCTCGAGTATCTTGGTAGATTCGCTCCAAACTCTCATTCAGCTCTGAATAAGTGGTGAATCGTGGCTCTCTCCGCAGTCGCTTTGACCTATCACCGTTGTCCTCAGCCTTTCGTTTTCCTTTATCCTTATCTGAATCATTTTCGAGAGGCTTTTTGTCTTTAAGTGCATAAACTTCTATACCCTCTCCTTCTTCTCTTTCAGCATTAGCGTCTTCCAATCGCAAAAACTTTTCTGCCTCGTGATAGAATTCCCCTAGATCCATAGGCAGATCCTTAGTTAATGAATTTTTGAACTCTGTGCCGTCAGCTATTCCGGACACAGCTGCCATCATAACCATGGATGGATCTGGCCGATACACCGATGCTGCTGTCGCATTGAACCGCGTCAAGAAATTCCTCAAAGACTCCCCAGCTTTCTGCTTTAGTGTTGCCAAACTCATCACATTCTTGGGTCTTGAAATATGAACCCTGAATTGCCTCATAAATTTCTCAATCAAATCGGTCCATGTCCCAATGGAGCCGCTCTCTAGCTGTCTGAACCATAAAGCTGCTATGTCTGTCAAATATAATGGGAAGCATCGGGCCATGACTTCCTGTGATGCCCCCAGCACTTCCATGTGCCTTATATACCTCGTTAGATGGACCGCAGGGTCTGTCCTCCCATCATACATTTCTACTGTTGGCAGCTTGAATTCTGGTGGATTCCTAGCCAACCTAATCGCAGGAGAAAAGGGACTCTTGTTCACGTCTTCAAGATCTTTGTTTACTAGTCCGCCTCTCATGGCTCGTCTGACCATCTCTGCCAATCTATCATTATCTCCAAGCTGTAGTCCTTGTTCACTACCTTCGATCTGCCCCCCGAGTCCGTGTGAGCTCTCGGGTGTCTGCCCCCCTGGCTGAGCGTTCATCCCTCTATTGCCGCCAGGTTGCTCGGATGTCCTTGTCTCTCTTCCCAGGTTCGGATCAACATGTCCTAAGTGTATGCCCCCCAGCTCCGGCGCTGCGCCAGATGGTCCTGCTCCGTTCTGGATTCTGATTGTTCCTTGATTTTGCGCTCCAAGCTGTCTAATTTGTTGAAGCAAATTCTGGATCATCTCCTCATGTCTCTTCATCATTGTCTCCATCTCATCCCTGGTGATGAAGATCGATGCTTGGTTTGCTCCTGAGGAAGCCTCTTGACTCCCTTCGTGCTGACTTCGCTCCGGTCTCTGCCTTTTACTAGTTTGTCTCGTCATGATTCTTCGGATCTAAATCTCTTAGCCCTCTGATTCAACTTTCAAATTTTGCATAGCGGGTCCTGAGTTCAGCTCTCAATGAAAGCACCAAAGTGTTTGCGCCAAAATTGGTCACAAACCCCGAATGTTGTGAAAGCACCAGTATATGAATATAAATCAACAATATTCACACACAAATCTCAAATCTAAGCAAACAAGGTATCACAATTCAGAAATAATGAACAGAAACACGAGATTTATAGTGGTTCGGCGATCTTGCCTACGTCCACTCTGAAGTTGATGATTTTATTGATGTTTACTTGATGATTACAATTTCTTCTGAGATAGTACAACTGATTATATGATTACAATCTGAATCTAAGGAAGCAGTGGTGTTCTGGAGTAAATCTGGCAGAATCTGGGCGCTCTTCAGTACTTAGAATTCTCCGACCCCTTTTCTGAATGACCAGGGGCTCTATTTATAGGTGTAGGAGGCTGATATTTCGCCTAAAATGAGGGGAGACCAGTTCTGGCACGTGAGGGGGCCCACATGCCCGCTCTTTGGAAATCCGGGCCCACTTTGGGATCGATTCGACCCTTGCTTCGAATCGATCAAGATTTGCTCCGATTGAGCTGAAATTTGGCATGGACATTCCTTAGGTTGCCAGTTAGCTCCTGTCCAAATTTCGTAGCATTTGGACTTGTAGATCTCAAGTTATGATCGATTCAAGTTTGCATTTCTGGCTGATGTGCTTCGTTCGAATCGATCCCTTTCGACTTGATAGGGTCGAATCGATATGCTTGTATGTGAGGATGTTGACGTGGCGCGCATCTCTCGTATCGATCCACTTTTCTCGCCGAGTTGACTGGGTCGAATCCACGTCTTTAGCTGCTTGTGACTTGGTCGATGTAAAGTAGTCGATTCGAAGTACATGGATTCGAACGTATGCTCGTTCGAATCGATCACGCTATATCTTCCCCACTCGATTCGAATGACGCTTTGCTCGTATCGATAGCGACATGCTTCAATCGATTCGAAGTCAATCGCAGTTAGATGGATTCGAGGGAAGCACCTATGCATGGATTCGAAGCAGAGCGTTTTGTTGGATTCGAAGCAGGATATCTTCACGGATTCGAACTAAGGATAACACGAGGTAATCGAATGTGGATTCGGGTACTGGGTATGAAGCTCGACCATCTGATGGATTCGAACTAAGGGAGCCCTTGGATGGATTCGAACGTCGAGGCTGCTTAGATGGAGTCGAAGCAATGGTACTTCTCATGGATTCGAAGTAATGCATGGAAGTTTGATGGATTCGAGCTAAGGGTTTGTTCTGAGGGATACGAAGGGGATGGAGTCAATCTTGATGGAGTCGACCTTGATGGATACGAACCATATGGAGACGATCACAAGGCTATGTCCTTCACTTGCATCGATAATATCTTGGGCGTACGAACTCGGATTGACTCGAGATTTGGAATGCTGGCTCATATGGCTTTCCTTGACGTGTCTTATCAATTGTAGCCTAATCCGGACTCGGATAAAATTCATCGATATCCATGGTGAACTTGTGATGTAACCGTCCTACAGGATGGACTGTCATTGATTTCTAGTCAATTTTTTGGTGTCACGGCCTTGCCAAAAGGCGGGATAACAATAATAGAGGGAAATACATGGACCAAAATAAAACAAGTATCCCTTCCATCCTAAATGATTCAATATTGACTTGTTTACTTTGAATATTGCACTATATGTTTGATGTAAGCAGGAAGTGGGTCATCCTTAATTAATTCTTCATCCACATTCTTCTCATTTGCTTTATGTTATATAAATGTGCAGTGCTGCATGTTCAAATGAAGTCAATGGTCTTTGAGTCCCCATCCTTCTATAATTCTTTCTTTACTTTTCTATCTTCCCCACTGCTTTCCTACTTAATGAAAGTTGCTTTCGATTAATATTTGTCGAATTCTATTTTCTTTTATAGTCACAAAGGACATGTGATTTGGAGCGATCTCGCCAACTATATATGCAGCAATATATTAATTCGAGTCATTCATTTGAACCATTTTCTGCTTATAACTATTTCTTCTAAAGAGTTTCATATTCATTTGAATTTTGAATCATTGTTTTAGCTCAGTATATCAATTCAATCTATATAGCAAATCCACTGAGTGTTGCCCAAATATGGTAAATGTCTGGAAAATTTAATGCTGCATATAAAACGTGTTGGACTGCTGTTTTAGCAATTTCCATTTTCAGCTGGTCATTTGAAGCTATCTTCTAACCAAATGACCAAATTTCAAAAAACCAAGAAAAATGTTACAGGTCCCTATTTTTGATGCTGTTATAAGAAAAGTCCCTGTAGATATGAATATGTAAATTTAGTCTCTATTTTTTTAAAAATTGAAAACGCAAGGTGTTTTGCATATTTTTCTAACAGAAAATGCAAGCTAACTTGCAACTTTTGATTATGAATTTTTTTTTTGAAAATTTTGAAAATTTTAAAACTTTTGAAAAATTTAAAAAGCGCAAGCTAGTTTGCGCTTTTATTTTAAATTATTTTTTTGAAATTTTTGAAATTTTTGAAAATTTTAAAAAATGCAAGCTAACTTGCGCTTTCTTGATGGAAAGCGCAAGCTAGTTTGCGCTTTCTGATTTTGAAATTATTTTTGAAATTTCGAAATTTTCGAAAATTTTGAAATTTTTGAAAAGCGCAACTTGCGCTTTTTATCAGCTAATTTGCGCTTTTTGATTTTGAATTTTTTTTGAAAATTTTGAACTTTTCAAAAAAAATTAAATTTTTGAAAAGCGCAAGTTAACTTGCACTTTCTATAAGAAAAGCGCAAGATGTGATTTCTGATTTAAAAAAAACAGGGACTTAATTTACATACTCATTATCACAAGGACTTTTCTTACAACAACATTAAAAATAGGGACCTTTAGTGCAAAGCCCCTTTCAAAACAACGTGTTTCCTTTTCACACATTGTTTTCATTTTTAGCTGATTTTACCTGACTAAGACTTGTGAATTCTTAAATTCTGTAAGTTTATTTCTGATATGCATTGTGCATGACCTACATGAAAGGTCTCTTAATGGTTCAGACTGCAAGACATCTAGGCACAGTGAACTATTTTAATAATCATCCAAACACAATGATAGTTGCATGAAACAAATAGAAAAACAGGTATGAAATAGTACAATTACTTTTAAGTAACACTGCAAGTAGAAGTCATCTTGGTCCCGATAAAATCGATGGTGTTGGCTGAACGGATTCAGCAATATTTGCATTCCTAGATACATAAGGAGTTGGGTTTGCGAAATTATAATCCAAATTAGCCTCCACGTCCAAAGAACCATCTAACACTTTTAAAACCATGGACATTAACGGTCGCTTGTTACTGTCACTCTGTAGACACCACATGGAAAGATGCATAATCATTATGACATCATTGATATTGATCTTCATGTCGGTGCAACGACAATCTACCATATCAACCAGCTTATTTTCTGCGACTTTGCTTTGCAAGAGACTAATTAAATGAAAGCTCTCTTCGTCTTTTGAGTAGTCTATATTCCTTCTTCCACATACAATTTCAAGTACCACAACACCGAAGCTAAAGACATCGACCTTTTCTGTGATGACCGATGTCAACCATTCAGGTGCTAAATACCCAGGCGTACCTCTCATTCTTGTCATTACTTCAACCTGATCTCGATCGATAAGTTTAGCTAATCCAAAGTCTGATACTTTTGCATTGAAGTTTTCATCCAGTAGTATGTTTTGAGGTTTAATGTCCAAATGAACAATCTTTTGTCTACAATCTTCATGTAAATATGCTAGTCCCTTGGCTATATCATTTATCATCTTACGTCTTGTTTGCCAGTCTAGAACAATATCATGATCTTTGTAGAAAATCCATTTATCGAGCGATCCATTAGACATATACTCATAAACCAAAAGCCTGTAAAACTTTTCTGCACAAAATCCAATCAATCTTACTAAATGTATATGATGAATGCTACCAATGGTTTCAACCTCGGCTAAAAACTCCTTTTTACCTTGACCAACACCATCTAATCTTTTAACGGCTATTTTAGTGCCATCAATTAGTGTTCCTTCAAAAACAGAACCGAATCCGCCTTCTCCAAGTTTTCGTAAGAAGTCGTTAGTAGCAACCCTGAGATCTTCAAAAGCAAATCTTGTAGGTAGTCCAGGCAACATATCGAATTCATCAACATCCTCAACTTCTCTATAGCTGTATCTTCTTCTTACAAAAGCTATGACACATGCAACGATAAGAATAAAAGCAAGTAGAGAGGCAACACTAGCACCAACAATAACTCCAACACCAACTTTAGCTTTTACATAGTTGTTGGAGTTTGTTGGAGATGCCGGATTTGTAATAGAAAATGATTGCACTTTGATAAAAGCAGATGAGTTATAATTTGTAATTTCTGGCTTATTGTAAGCCAATGAGTACAGTTCCAATGGCAAAAAACAATTACCACTAGAAGGATTCTCACCATACTGAAAAAGTGCAGCTTTGCAAGAACAGTTCTTCGAACAAGCTTGCTTGCAAGATTCCGCATTTGTATCTTTCATATATATGGCTGCATGATCGATATAATTGAAATAAGACATGTCAAGGAGCGGTAAGAATTGTTGTGTTTTGTTCGACTTGCATGAAATAGCATTGACTGGCGTGCAACCGGAATTGGGATTCCTCGGGT
Organism: Allium fistulosum; assembly: GCA_030737815.1. Classification (NCBI taxonomy): domain Eukaryota; kingdom Viridiplantae; phylum Streptophyta; class Magnoliopsida; order Asparagales; family Amaryllidaceae; genus Allium; species Allium fistulosum. The sequence continues at coordinate 1,134,253,223 of CM060906.1, forward strand.
CGACTGGTCTAAAGTAATTCAAACTGTCATTAACTGAAGCAGGACAAGTGCACTGTCCGTTAGAGCATATGCCATACTCTCCACAGACAGTGGGATATGCACAATCACCATGGGGGAGAACACCCTGTGAAAAAACATCCGCTGAAAGAACATCCCACGAAAGAACCCACCCAGTAGAACTCCACTCGTAAATTCTCAAATGACCCATGTAATCAAGTTGCAAATACTGACCGTATTGTGCCCAAGGTAACGGTATAGGACCAAATATTTCTGTGCTCGATCCAGCATATATGTCTAAGCTGCCATTGTTAAACATAATATGGGTAGGCTTTGCTTGTCGAGTAGATAGATTACTGACACTTAAAAAGGAACTAACACTGTCAAAGTACAACTGTGAACCAACAAACGCCTGGAAACCACCACTAACAATACTAAGATACAATGGACCTTGGGTTGAATTAGTAAAAGAAACGTTAGCTGTCAAACGTTGACCCTGCCTCAGCGTTTGGCCGAGAACCCAACAGTCGGTAGGGTGGTCAAGGGATGACCAAACAGTTCTGTTCTTGTTATCGAAAAGCACAAGACTTCCAACTTCATTTAACTCCATTCCAACCACGGACTTTCCAGAAGTATTAGTAGACCAGACCTGGGTGCCATCAGAATCCCTCAGAAGCAAATCCCCATTTTCGGAAAATTCCAGTGTGGCGTTTCCTCGAACAGGGCGGTTACGGTTTGCTGACCATACTATTGGTGGAGAGGTGGCATTCCCACTTGTGTTAAAGTAACCTATGAAGATGGAAAATAGAAAGGAAGTGCATGATCCAGTGCAGATAAAGCCGCAACCAAATGTTGGGCCATATGTTTGTCTTATGAGGATGGATCTTACGATTACCCCACCATCAAACATGCGATTCTGTTTTATGGACTGGTTATTTATCCATTTTGTGGAGATATTTGCTGATGGGGAATTAGCAAAAGGCGGCTGAGCACCACTACTTGGAAAAAGAGAGTAGGTGGTGATGGCGATGAAGAGCAACATCAAGCATTGGACTGGTTGAAGCATATTTGATGAGGCTGCAGAAAATCGCAATACTTTTCTGGCATTATAAGAAAATTAAATTACTGATTACTGATTGAAGGCTAGTTTCATTACAAAGGAAAGCGGCCGTGTTGAATAAACATTAAATGCTATATTAGTGGAAAATGAAAACAATGAAAAGTCATGTCTATTAGAGTGAAGAGTCATGTTTGTTGAAGTGAAGAGTCGTGTCTGTTTAATGAAAAGTCGTGTCCGTTGAAACGAAAAGATGTCTATCTAAAAAGTTGTGTCTATTTGTAAGAGTGTGTGTTCCATTATAAATAGTGGTCATTTTATTGTGTTGGTTGTTAAGATTGTAATGAAGTAACAAAAGTTGAATTAAAAGTAAAGAAAGTTATTCATTTGTCTCCTCTAAAATTATACTCCCCTTTTCTCTCTTGACAAATTGGTATCGGAGCCAATGGAGAGTATGATGAGTCAAATGCCGCTACCAAGACTAACGAAGGCGAATTATGAGAACTAGAGTATTCAAATGAAAGCTCTCCTCGGATCTCAAGATGCATGAGAGGTGGTCCAAGAAGGTTATGAAGAACCAACAAATACCACGGGATATACGACAGCTCAAAACAAGGCGCTGAAAGAGTTACGATCGAAGGATAAGGCGGCACTATACATGTTGTTCCGAGCCGTCGACGAGTCGGGCTTTGAGAAGATTGCTGGTGCAACTACTTCAAAAGAAGCATGGGACATTTTAAAAAAAAGTGTTTAGAGGAGCCGACCGAGTTAAGCAAGTGCGTCTCCAAACTCTTCGTGGTGAGTTGGAGAGCATTAAGATGAAGGAGTCAGAAACTGTATCTGACTACATCACAAGTGTACAGGCTGTGGTGAACCAACTCAATCGTAATGGCGAAGCGCTGACTGATGCACGTGTTGTGGAAAAGATTTTGAGATCATTGACCGGCAATTTTGAGAATGTTGTGTGCGCGATAGAAGAATCAAAGGACCTTGCGACGCTTACAGTCGACGAACTTGCCGGTTCTCTCGAGGCACACGAACAACGTAAGAAGAAAAAGAAGGAGGAGACACTTGAGCAGGCACTTCAAACCAAGGTGTCAATCAAAGACGAAAAGGTACCTCATGCACAAAATTTTCATGGTAGAGGGCGTGGCCGTGGAGGTCGCAACAATGGTCGCGGTGGTGTAGGCCGCGGTCAGGGTGAATATTATGAGAAAAATGGGCAGTCAAGCCAACAAAATAGTCGAGGTAGAGGACGTAGTCGTGGTAGAGGTGGCCGGTCAAATTATTCAAATGTCGAATGCCACAACTGCGGCAAGCATGGACACTACGCAAAAGAGTGCAAATCAAACATCGATTGCTATAATTGTGGTAAATATGGACACTATGCAAAGGAGTGCTATTCCGAGAAAAAGGTAGAAAAAAACGCAAATTTAGTCGCGGAAGAAGAGACAAGAGAAGATGGTGTTCTCGTGATGGCTTATAAAAATACCGTTTTCGACAATGACACGGAGTGGTATCTCGGTACCGGCGCTAGTAACCACATGTGCGGGCACAAGCACCTGTTCAGGGGGATGCGAGAGGTTGAAAATGGACACGTTTCGTTTGGAGACGCATCAAGGATCCAAGTAAAAGGCCAAGGCACAATTTATTATTTACAAAAAGATGGTACAGAAGGATCAATTGAGAATGTTTATTTTGTACCTGATCTTAAGAGAAATATTTTGAGCATGGGGCAATTCATGGAGAAGGGATACTCAGTATTCATGAAAAACCGAGCACTGCAATTGAAAGATAATGAAGGGCGTTTAGTTGCTCGAGTCGAGATGGGAAGAAATCGGATGTACAAACTGAAATTGAGAAGCATACAGGAAAAATGTTTGCGAGTTAATATAGAAGACAAGGCATCGCTGTGGCATCTCCGCTTTGGTCACCTATATCATGGTGGTCTAAAGAAGTTAGCAAAGAAGAATATGGTGCACGGACTGCCAGACATGGACTATGAGGGCAAATTTTGTGAAGAATGTGTGCTTGGGAAACAAACGAGAACCTCGTTTCAAAAGAATGCAGAATATCGAGCTAAACATATTCTCGAGTTGATTCATACCGACATATGTGGACCGATTACCCCCGAATCTTTCAGCGGGAAAAGGTACTTCATTTCTTTTATCGATGACTTCTCACGGAAAACTTGGGGTTATTTTTTGAAAGAAAAGTCTGAGGCATTCGAGGTGTTCAAAAAGTTCAAAGTTATGGTGAAGAAGGCAACTGGTAGACACATCAAAGCCATACGATCCGATAGAGATGGCGAGTATACTTCGACGGCATTTATGGAGTATTGCGTGGAGCAAGGCATAAGGAGATTTCTAACCGCATCATACTCTCCTCAACAAAACGGTGTGGCCGAGAGGAAGAACCGGACTATTCTCGATATGGTTCGATCAATGCTCAAAAGCAAGAAGATGCCGAAGGAATTCTGGGCAGAAGCTGTACAATGTGCCATCTATGTACAAATCGATGTCCACATATGAAGTTAAATGATCAAACACCACAAGAGGCATGGAGCGGACAAAAGCCGACAGTTTCTCATCTCAAAGTGTTCGGTAGTGTGGCTTATGCACACATACCAGATCAGCAAAGAACGAAGCTTGAAGACAAAAGCAAAAGGTATATTTTTATTGGGTATGATGAGAAGACAAAAGGGTACAAGCTACTCGACCCGATAAGCAAGAAGGTGATGGTGAGTCGTGATGTGCGAGTAAACGAAGCAAGCGAGTGGGACTGGAATAATTCGACAGAGGCTATTATAGAAGTTGGAGAATCATCAACCATTGCACCAGCAAGTATATCAACAGACCCTAAAACTGCTGATAATGAAGATGAACCACTACAACCCAAAATACGAAGTTTGCAAGATTTGTATGATTCGACAAATGAGGTACACCTTGTATGTCTTCTGTCAGATGCTGAAAATATCAGTTTTGAAGAGGCGGTTCGAGACAAGAAGTGGCAAACTGCCATGAACGAGGAGATTAAGGCAATTGACCGCAACAATACATGGGAGCTAGCAGAATTGCCGAAAGGAAGTCAGCCCATTGGTGTGAAATGGGTGTTCAAGAAAAAGATGAATGCTCAAGGCGAGATAGAACGGTACAAGGCACGACTTGTTGCGAAGGGATACAAGCAAAAGGAAGGAATCGACTATGACGAGATATTTGCTCCTGTTGCAAGAATGGAGACAATCTGATTACTCATTACACAAGCTGCTCAATTCAAATGGCCGATATTTCAAATGGATGTCAAGTCGGCATTCTTGAATGGAGTGCTCGAAGAAGATGTCTACATCGAACAACCACCCGAATACATAAAAGTCGGAGAAGAGAAGAAGGTGCTAAAATTGAAGAAGGCACTTTATGGGTTGAAGCAAGCACCGCGGGCTTGGAATACACGCATCGATTCATATTTCAAGGAGAACGGGTTCAAGCAATGTCCTTATGAGCATGCCCTTTATGTAAAGAAGAATAGAAGTAACATATTATTTGTTGCTCTTTATGTCGATGATCTCATCTTTATGGGTAACAATAATGAGATGATAGAAGAGTTTAAGGGCACAATGACACGGGAATTCGAGATGACAGATTTGGGCTTGATGAAGTTTTTCCTGGGTTTGGAGATTAGACAAGTAGAGACGGGAATTTTTATATCACAGGAGGCATATGCAAAAGAGATATTGAAGAAGTTCAATATGGCAAATTGCACCCCTGTATCAACACCAATGGAACCAGGTGCAAAACTTTCAAAGTTCGGTGGAGGAGAACGTGTCGATGCGAATAGATACCAGAGTTTGATAGGAAGCCTTCGCTATCTCACATGAACAAGGCCGGATCTTTCATTTAGTGTCGGCATTGTAAGTCGGTTCATGGAGGAGCCGACTCATTCGCATTGGAAAGCGCTAAAGCGAATCCTACGGTATATCCAAGGAACGTTGTCACTGGGGCTGTTCTACTCAAAAGCAGAAGATTACAAGTTGGTTGGCTATTCCGACAGCGATTGGTGTGGAGACATAGACGATCGAAAAAGTACTTCGGGATATGTGTTCTTTATGGGAGGTAATGCGTTTACTTGGCTTTCAAAGAAGCAACCGATCGTAACGCTCTCGACGTGTGAAGCTGAATATGTGGCAGCATCTTGGTGTGTATGTCATGCGATATGGCTTAGAAATTTGTTGAGCAAGATGGAGCTAAAGCAACTTGGTGCAACCGTGATTCATATTGACAACAAATCAGCAATTGAGTTGGCAAAGAATCCTGTAAACCATGAAAGAAGCAAACACATTGATGCTCGTTTTCACTTTATCCGAGATCATGTGAAGGAAGGAAGTGTGGAATTGGTGCATGTGACAAGTCAGGATCAAGCTGTGAATATCTTTACAAAACCACCGCCGAAAGTACTTCTCAACAGATGCAAGAAAATAATTGGCATGATGGATGGAAGAAGCATTTAAGTTTACAGGGGAGTTTTGTTGTATAAACATTAAATGCTATATTAGTGGGAAATGAAAACAATGAAAAGTCATGTCTATTAGAGTGAAGAGTCATGTCTGTTGAAGTGAAGAGTCGTGTCTGTTTAATGAAAAGTCGTGTCTATTTAATGAAGGGTCGTGTCCGTTGAAACGAAAAGGTGTATCTAAAAAGTTGTGTTTATTTGTAAAAGTGTGTGTTCCACTATAAATAGTGGTCATTTTATTGTATTGGTTGTCAAGATTGTAATGAAGTAACAAAAGTTGAATTAAAAGTAAAGAAAGTTATTCATTTGTCTTTCCTCTAAAATTATAATCCTCTTTTCCCTCTTGACAGCCCGGTGGGAAAGTTAGAAAAGAAAAGTAGACTAATAAATATAATACGATGGTGACTCCATGACCATTGACTGATTACATCTTGATTAGTAGTGAACAAGTAATATTAAACAAATCAAGATGGAATAATTAACTATGCTGGATGGGGTATTGGTTGAATTTTTGCCTCGTATAGCTCTCTTTTTTGCTTTGCTCAACTGTATTTTCTACTTTCAGCTCTTTGGGTAATAAAATGATAGCTAAAACATTGAGCAGCTATGCCTATGCACACACAAGGAGTCAAGGATCGATTTCCACTGGCTGCTTAAATAACTTTGAATAGCCAAAACATTGCATTGTCGACGCACGCTTTGAACAATTTCGAACTTCATTTCATCTGGGTATTGAAAAAAAAAAAAAGAGAGAGCACAATAATGGAAACACTGTTCCGATATGACTAAATTATTAGACATGCTTCTAGTGGAAATTGAATATGAATTTATAATGCAACTGGGATAATAATTTGACCTCTTCAACGTGTACATAGCAACAGGTGAGTGGCTGGCTAGGTAGCATCCATACTTATTGTAGTAATATATAGTAGGAGACCGGGAATCGTCGTGCTTATATTCTTTCAAAATTTCAATATAGTTTATTGTCGATTACGTATCTTGAATTAAGCTAATTTACTTACAGATAAGAAAAGTTTTTTTTTAATTTATATATAATAGAAAGTGGGAAACTAAGGCAAATCTTATTTCTTTTGAAGTGCAGAATAAATAATAAAATAGTTTACTGGCTGATATTGTAATCTGTACATGAGTTGCATGGTTAGAGATATAAAACATACTAGCAGAAAAAAAATGCTAGCAGTACTCCCTTCAGAGCGACTTCGCTGAACAGTCGAGATATTAATGGTTGATACAATGGTCAAAGAACCCGCCTATAATTTAAGAAATAACAAAGGACATGAAGCACTTGTGTTTTAATAAGTTTTCCAAAGAACCATGCTGCTTTAACCGATGACATGCAAAGTACGTTTTCCGTGGTAGAACGAACCGCTGGGCGCGAATAACGGCTTAGGATATGTTTGGTTTACCGTTTTTAGTTTTGAGTTTGCGTCCATACAAAAATACGCACGACGTATTTATATTATGAAAAATTATCATTTTAGAAAACGAATTTAACACACAAAATATAAAACAATTTTTTTTCATTTTTCGTGTTTTGAGAAAAACGGAAGCACGAGCAACAATTCATCATTCCGTCGTTCCTCCATCCACTTCGTGGTCCCCTCCAATCTTCCGTTCATCCCTTCCGACCTCCCTTCCGACCTCTCATATTTTGTAATTAATGTTGAAAACTCAAAACATAAAATACAAAATAAACTAAACGACCCCTTAGTGTCCAGAAAGAACCTATGAGAAGCTTGGATGAAAATAAATTTTTTTTTGAAACAGGACAAAAAATGGCCCAAGGCCCAGAAGTAAGCAGGCAGGTTAAACAAACCCTTTCCGAAACAATAACTCATACAAACCCACGCCGCAACTAACCATAGTTTACAAATAATCAAACACTATCGTAGTTTATAGTCTATGCTTTACACAAAAGTAACAAAATTTATACATAATAATATTTAAATCATGAGTACAATTAAATATTGCAAACCAAACTATCGTTAAAACTTTCAAATAAGAGGTAAATTAACAACGAACAATTCGGCTTTTTTATTTATAATAGACTACTTTAGGTATAAAAAATATTCAAAAATAAAATATAAAGTATAAAAAGAATTATGAAATAAAAAGAAGAAACCATTAATAACATTTTGAAAAAGTAATAAATTAATGACTAATCGAATTGTATCGTCATTTTGAATTATAAAGAGCAATATTTATTGATTGACTGCCTACATTATTTGAAAAGAAATACATCAGGTGGAATAAAATTCTGAAATACTATAGGAAGATCAAACACTTTAATAAAATAACCATGTAAATGTATTTAATTTGGTTACAAAAAAGGGGCATTGCATACCGTTCTTTCTTTCCGATGTTATAAAAAAAGTCAATGTAGCAATGCATATCTAATTGAATATTTATTTTTCTAAATCAAAAGGCGCAAACTAGTTTGCAGCTTCTTGATATTCAAAAAGTTTTTCAAAAATTGAAAAATCTAATTTATTTATTTGTAAATAATAATGATTGTTATTTGAGTATAATTTAGTAAATAACTACAGTTTTTTTACCATATCAAATTTTACAAAATTTTACATTTTTTTTCAACAACTCCAAATTCTCCTGTATTTTCCATCAGAAACAACATGCGTTTTCTAGTTTTTCAAAATATAGATATAATTTACATATTCATTTATGTAAGGTTTTTCTTATAACAACATTAAAAACATAGATGTGTGTACCTTGTTTCTAGTATAAAAAAAACTTATATCAAATAGATCCATTTTCATAGTGCTCAAATAGAAGCTATGCTCATACGGCACCTCAGGCGCAATAAAGTTTTTGATCTCAACTGACGCTCTCAAATGCAAAGGCGCAAAATAAATTGGGGGACAAAAATGCAGCATAGCTAATGACACTCCACAACGTCCCAGTAGCATCACTAACTGAGAGGGCGTGCATAGGTATCTTACTATATTTAGAACTTTTTTCAGCCAAATAGTAAATTTGACAATTTACTTGGTTCACATTATTCAATTATTCAGTACGAAATTTAACAACTCATCATTTCTTGCATGTATGATGTGTGCCACAAATAAATTCGTTGTGTGTTGCTGATTTTGCACTAGGCTAATGTCATTTTTCCAACTAGACCTAAGACTGACCCGGTCAGTATTGGTTTGTTGAATTCTTTAGGATGCATTAAAGGAATATACAAGTGCAACAGTTAAATATGATAATAGCATGTCAAAAGGGACAAAATGCATACATAAATTAAATCCTCTTAGATCTAAAGTAAATAAATTTAGAGTCAATACTGACAACTGCTTACTTTGTACAGACATCAATAATTGTGAACCAAAATGCATATTTAATTTACAAATTCATATTTAATTTTCACCTGTTGCATATCCAATAATTAACTCATATAGCAACCGTATCGACAATTGGTCCCTCCACTCTAGAATAGCATAATTGATTCCATGGTTATTTCACTGTATGAATTGCATGATTAATCAGCAATGAAGTCAATGGTTTTAGAGTCTCAATTCCCACCACTTTCTTAGTAAGTGTGATAGTTGCTTTCAGTCGATAATGTGATTTGTACTTGCTATATACGTCCGAAACTGTCATGTTAATAAATCCAAGGGATGTAGACATATTACTAACAGAATACATATGTATGCTTCAGGAAAAGTGTAGGGTATATTGCTGTGACTTGAATTGTGGAAATATCCCCTCCACCTCCAGCCTGATTGATTCCATGACTATTTATCTGTATGAATGTCCAATTAACTGACAAGTCAGTGTTCTTAGAGTCCCATCGATCATTGTATAATTATTGGCCTACTTTTCTACCTTTCCCACCACTTACCTTTCCGTGTGAAAGTTGCTTTCAGTCGATGATGTTTAATCAGTCAGCAAGTCAATGGCCTTAGAGTCGCCATGTCTATTCTTCGTCTATCTTTCCCACCGCTTTCGTAATAAGAGAAAATCGCTCATTCAATAATGTTGAATTCTATTCTCTTTTATATTCACAAAATAAATGTGATTTGGAGCAACCTCATCGTCAACCATGCAGCAACTATTCCATTTCTTTCTGTTGTTCTGCGTCGTCATCATTTACTCTCTTTTTCCAAATAGCGGTGCTGAGCCATTTATCTTTCCATCCACAAATGTACCTACAAAATGGATAAACAGTCAGTCCATAAAGGGTCATGTATAAGCCAATTATGGCTAATTTGCCAATTTTACCAATTTTATATATCATAGTAGTCATGAATTAATTATTAGCAGAAGACATCTTCATATATAAGCCAATTTTTAGTGTCAGCAGTGTGGATTAAAAAGGTATCAAAAAATTGAGGGAAATTAATTTTCTTGGAATCTTGGTCTTCTACTTGTATGCTACTTATAAACTGAAATGGAATTACTGAATTAGCTCCCTGTAGGGATTACATTTAACTTCACCTAATCAATATCAGAGTATAACTCCATGAACAAGATGCACAGTGTTCGTAACTGCTTACTTTGGACAGACATCAATAATTGACAATGAATGAACAAAGTATTAGAGCTTTATCCATTTTTTTGACATTATCCATTTTTTAACACTTCTTGCCTGTAAAAGTTCATGCCCTTGAGATGTTTGGCTATAAACTTACTGAATACTGAGCACAAACCAAGATTCGTGTTGTGCTGCATGGTAATTACTTTATCCGTCTTTCAACAGTCTCTTTTGTGAACCAAAAATGCATATTTAATTTACAAATTCATATTTAATTTTCACCTGTTGCATATCCAATAATTAACTCATATAGCAACCGTATCGACAATTGGTCCCTCCACTCTAGAATAGCATAATTGATTCCATGGTTATTTCACTGTATGAATTGCATGATTAATCAGCAATGAAGTCAATGGTTTTAGAGTCTCAATTCCCACCACTTTCTTAGTAAGTGTGATAGTTGCTTTCAGTCGATAATGTGATTTGTACTTGCTATATACGTCCGAAACTGTCATGTTAATAAATCCAAGGGATGTAGACATATTACTAACAGAATACATATGTATGCTTCAGAAAAAGTGTAGGGTATATTGCTGTGATTTGAATTGTGGAAATATCCTCTTCAGCATGATTGATTCCATGACTATTTCTCTGTATGAATGTCCAATTAACTGACAAGTCAGTGTTCTTAGAGTCCCATCGATCATTGTATAATTATTGGTCTACTTTTCTATGTTCCCACCCCTTTCCTAGTAAGTGTGAAAGTTGCTTTCAATCGATAATGTTTAAAATATCTTTTGTTTAAAATGCTGAATATTGAACACTGTTTGCTGAATGTTGAATTCTGGACACTGGTTGTTGAATACTGATTGTTGAATATTTATAATATTGTTTGTTTACATTCTGATTAGAAATTTGTTTTATGAACATAAATTACTACTTTGACAATATTAACCCTTGAAGTTAAAATTAATTATTCTGCAATGCAAATTGTCATACAAAACACATTTAAGCATCTTATTTTATGTCCTGTATTTATACACAAACAGAAAAAACAACAAATGCCCACGTGTGCAAGTATAAAAAAAATCTACAATAGCACGTCGAAAGTAGAAAATTTGATGATGTAAATATATTTCATTATAATAAATTTGAAGCTTATGTCATGTTTGGATTATTAATTAATATTTTCAGCATTATATGTGTGTGTTCAACGTGTTGAAATAAGTTATTATAGAAATATCATATGATTTTTTACAACTTTTCATAATTATTTAATATGTTGATTTTCCACAATGTATTATAGATTTCGTTAAAGTTTTCGTTTACCTTAAATAGATCGATATTGCTCAGTTTATCGAAATTATTTATTTATAATTTTTTCACACATGTGTTACTTATTTCAATTTTTTTTTCATTTTCATTCTTATTATCCAATTTATAAATTATCGTATTTTAAATTCAAATTGTATGCAAACGTCGTAGTAGGTTGTCATCAATTTTTTTTTCATCTCTAATTTTTAGTATATATGTTTCTAGTAATTGGAGACTGCACTATAAAATTGTCTTTATGTTTTCCATCTTCGTAGGTGGCCCCTACAATAACAATCAACAGATAGTATGGTTGGCAAACCGTGACCGACCTGTTCGGGAAAATGCCATATTGGAATTTTCCCAAAACGGGGATTTAGTGCTACGGATTTTGATGGCACTGCAGTCTGGTTTACTAATACTTATGGAAAGTCCATGGTTGGTATGAAGTTAAACTAATTGGGAAACCTAGTGCTTTTTTATGACAAGAACACTACAGCTTGGTCATCTATGGACTACCTGTTGGGGAAAATCCCTTCAGATGATCAGTCTAAGCGAATAAAAACCTAACGCAGCGGAAAACAATTGGATCGTGATTGCAGTGAGACGAAACAAACAGAGATAAACACCAGAACAGACAGTTACAGATCTATGCAATGCAGAAAAATAAATAACACCAGTATTTATAATGGTTCCACTACCGCGAGATAGTGTACGTCCACTTGGGGAGAGGAGATTTTATTAATTGCTGAAAGATTAGAGTTACAAGATTGATACACTTTTGGTGGCTATACATAAGAAGAATTTACAATACAGCCAAAATTCTATAGGGTTTCAGCTCTCTAGGATGACTATCATTGTTGTCCAGAAGCTCAACTATTTATAGAGTAAAGTTATGAGGAGGGGTAGCTGCTATATAGCAGCCCTAGGGTTTGGTTCGGCAGTCCTGGTTCGGCATGTTTGGTCTGGCAAATAACACACATGGTTTGGTCCAGTATGATTTGGATAGGCATGCTCTAATACCGAACCAAATATTTGGTTCGGCCTTCAGCGTCACAACTTCAGTTTGGACCGGCATGGCCAAATACCGAACTAGATATTTCGTTCGGCATCTTCTTCTTCACCAAATCACCGAACCAAAAACCTGGAGCGGCACGTTTTGGTTCGGCATTCTTCATCTTTCACAATACCGAATGAAGCTTCAAATATTCCCCAAATCTCATGCTACCACTCCAAATCCCAAACGAGATTCTCAAATTCTCACCGGACAAAACCCTAGCTCCACCGAACGGACACCGCCGGACCGCCATCTTGGTTCGATCCTCCTTAATGCCGCTCCAGCAGGGGTTCCAGCCCCGTGACTTCCTCCTCCGCCTCTTCCTTCGAGTTGGAATTTCAGGTATCAAATTCAATAATCTCCACCTTAATATCAAATTCCATAAGGCATCTAACTCCATCTACACCTTCATGCTCCAAGCAATGGATATTTATCCAATGAGCTTCGGCAATGCCATCACCCATTACACTTTGTCAACGAACTCCGGCAAGGATACCGCCCATCAACAAAGTGTTCGAAGTACCCAGTCAGTGTAGAACCAATCCATCTCCACCATGAAAACAAACATCTCTATAAACCATCTCAACCCTCCCCCGTGCCACCCCGTGGCACCTAGCACTTCAGTAAGCGAATCAAGTCCGAGCGATGCTCGAACTTAGAACCGGGTAATGACTTGGTAAACATGTCTACTGCTTCTCCTTTGTGTGAATCTTCTGAAGACGAACTAGCTTCTCTTCACTCATTGAGACAAGGAACGACTCTCTCACCTCAATATGTTTCGTCCTCGAGCTGAACGCCAGATTTTCAGCTAAGTGAATTGCACTCTAACTGTTATAGTACACATCCACGCCTTCATATATGAATCCCAAATCACACAATAGTCGCCTCAAATAAAGCGCCTCCTTAGCTGCTTCAGCCGCAGCTATGAGCTCTGCCTCTGTAGTGGACAAAGCCACAATCGTTTGCAACCTCGCTCTCCAACTGATCGCTGTCCCACCAATGGTGAACACATATCCGGAGGTTGACTTTCTTCGATGTCTATCACCGGCATAGTCGGAATCACAAAATCCAACCAAGTTGTAATCTCTTCCTCTACCGCTAAACACAAGTCCAAGGTTTAGAGTTCCTCTAAGGTATTTGAAGATGCACTTCACTGCTTCCCAATGCGTCTTCTCAGGATTTGCCATGAACCTACTCACCAATCCAACCGCCTGTGCAATGTCAGGCCTAGTGCAGACCATGGCATACATCAGGCTGCCAACTACACTTGCATATGGGACCTTCATCATATAAGCCTTGTCCTTTTCCAAGATCGGAGAGCCTTTAATAGAAAGCTGTATGTGCAAAGGCATGGGTGTGCTGATTGCCTTTGCCCCTTCCATGCTAAACCGAGCAAGCACCTTTCAAATGCACTCCTTTTGAGTGATGCTCAAAAGTCCTACCTTTATCTCCCTTTGGATTTCCATACCCAAAATTTTCTTTGTTTCTCCAAGGTCTTTCATTTCGAATTCCACTTTTAGCTTTCGCTTTAAACTATCGATTTCATCCTTATCCTTGGAAGTAATCAACATATCATCCACGTACAAGAGAAGGTACACACATCTATCATTCTTTAAATGCTTGAAGTACACACAAGCGTCTTTGATGCTACAATCAAAACCAAGTGAAAGCATAAAAGAGTCAAACCTCTTGTACCATTGTCTAGGCGACTATTAAGTCCATACAATGACTTCTTCAATTTGCAAACCCAATTTTCTTTTTCATCTACAACAAATCCTTCTGGCTGCTTCATGTAGACAGGGGTGAGCATTCGGTCGGTTCGATCGGTTTTGAGGTAAAAAATGTCAAACCGAATTGAAACCGAAAATATTCAAAACCGAACCGAACCGAACCGAACCGAACCGAACCGAATTAATTTCGGTTAATTCGGTCGATAACCGATTTAACCGAACTAAGAAAGCAAGTAAGAGAATTTATTATATGTTATTATTCAAATGAATTATTCAGTCAATTGAAAACATATATTTATGTTTATATAAAATATTTTGAGTGTTTATTTTAAGTTTATAAGAAAAATTAACCTATTTTTAATAGATAAGGTTTGTTTTTTATTACTAAACCAATTGTTAAGAGTATTACAATACCATGCATTTGGATAAAATAATAAAAGTTCGGTTAATTCGGTTAAACCGATAACCAAAATAAAATTATTTTACAAACCGAATTCAAAACGATATACTTTCATAACCGAACCGACCGAAATGAACCGGTTTGGTCGGTTAATTTGGTTCTAACCAAATATTGCTCACCCCTACATGTAGATCGTCTCATCCAAGTCTCCTTGCAAGATAGCGATTTTCACGTCTAGTTGCTCCAGCTCCAAGTCATGAGCTACGCCGATAACGAGCAAAATGCGGATGAACGTATGCCTCACTACTGGAGAGAATATCTCATCATAATCCAATCCCTTTCTTTGTGAAAACTCTTTTGTAACTAGTCTAGCCTTGTATCTTCCATCACCCTTCACCTTAAACATCCACTTGTAACCTATGGCTCGACTTCCTTAAGGAGGTGTTACAAAATCCCAAGTCTTATTCTTCTTCAATGACTCTAACTCCTCTTCCATAGCGCACATCCACTTTGAACTGTCACATGACTTCCAAGCCTCATGAACCACATGTAGGGCATAGTCAAACTGGTCACCAAGGCTAAGGTTCGCAAACTGCCAATCACCATACCTTTCGGGCGGCCTAATAGTCCTAGCACTGACCCGAGTAGATACTGCTTCACCTAAACTCCTTTCAGCTCCACCTTGAACTGAACTTTCTCTAGGTTCATGCACATCACCAATACTACTAGAAGGTACCTATGGACTATCCTATAATGTCTCTTCAACTGCGTTTTCCTCGACAACATCAACAATAACCCTACTATTTGGCTGGAACACGGGAACTTCTTCCATCTCCTTAGGCCTATCAAAGTCTTCTGATGTGATAGGTAGCTTCTCCTTCAGATTGTACATAGCAGACTGATTAAAAGTAACATGTCTGGAACGAACAATTTTTCGATCAACAGGGTTCCAAATTCGATACCCTTTGATACTATCAGTGTATCCCATTAGTATGCCCTTGTATGCTCTAGCCTCCAACTTGTCATCACCTATATAGTGAATGTACAGAGGACAACCAAAAATTCGGAAGTAACCAAGATACACTGCTTAACCTCTCCACTTCTCCTTTGGAATCTTCCCATCTATGGCTGAGCACGGAATTCAATTAATGATATGCGCCGTAGTTGATAATGCCTCTGCTAAAAGGCCTTTAGCCAAGCCCCCCGTCAATTTCAAGCAACGAGCCTTTTCTAGTAGAGTCATGTTCATCCTTTCTGCATCCCTATTGGATTGCAGATCTCCGGGTGTAGTGAAATGTCTTTGAATGCCATGCTGTCTAAAAAGTTAAGGAACTCCCTAGAGATAAATTCACTGCCATTATCAGATCTTAGCACCTTCAACCTAGAACCAGATTGGTTCTCAACAAGCGCCTTCCAATCTTTGAACTTCTCAAAACTCTCTGATTTGGCCTTCATCACATACACCCATACTTTCCAAGAAAAGTCATCAATGAAAGAGATAAAATTCTTTGCTCCTCCAAGAGAAGGAGTAGCACTCGGTCCCCAAACATCTGTATGCACGTACTCAAATACTTACCTCGATCTATGGAGTCCAACTCCAAAAGATACTTTAGTTTGCTTGCCTAACACACACTCCTGGCAAAAGTCCATATTGTCGAAGCTTTCTCCTTTGATCTTCTTTTGCTCCGAAGCAACTCTAAGCCCTTCTCTGAAATATGACCCAACCTGAGATGCCAAAGCTTTGTGGCATCCAATGCACAAGACCTGTCTACTCCAACACACGACTCTCCAAGAACTATGGTTCTTTTCAGCAAATACATATTTCGGAACACGTCTCCTTTCATAAGAACTAGTGCACCTCTCGAAACCTTCAGACTATCCTTCTCGATAGTTACCTTGCATCCCAAAGATTCCAATTGTCCCAAAGAAATTATGGACTTCCGAAGACCTAGAACATACTGAACACCTGTTAAAGTACGTATCACTCCGTCAAACATCCTGATCCTCACTGTACCTTCACCCATTGCTCTACAGCTAGCATCATTACCTATAAGAATAGAGCTTCCCTCTCGTCCAACGAAAGATTTGAAGCAATCCTTATTAGGCGTCATATGGAAAGATGCCCCCGAGTCCAACACTCAATTGTTTGACATATCGTCAGATACAAACTTCTCCCTCGAAAATGATGAAGATCCATCTTCTTAATTCTTCTTCAAATCTAGAGAATCATTTTTCCATTGACTTGATTTATTGTAGATAAAGCACTTCCTGTCCTTATACTTTCCTCTCCGGCCATTACCGGGCTTCCTGGACTTGGAATGCACTCTAGAGTGCCAATTCTTCTTATGATCTCTTCCTCTTTCAACAAAGAGGCTATGGCTACTACTTCCACCGTTACTTCCTTCACTTATCTTCTTCATCTGATCTCTCAAGCCCTCAGATAGAAGGCATGACTTCACATCTTCCACTGTCAATGTGTCTTTAGCGAAGATAAAACTGTTAGCAAAACCTGTGTAATGCTCCGAAAGAGAACACAAAAGAATCATTGTCATTTGCTCCTCATCCATCTTCAAGTCAACAGTCTTCATCTTCATTACGAGATCATCAAAGAAATTAAGATTTTCCTTCGCTGAAGTACCCTCTCTCATGCGCATGGTGAAAAATGTCTTCAGCAATATCAAACGGTTAGTCAGAGATTTCTTAAAGTAGAGATTTTCTAGCTTGGTCCAAATGCCCCTAGCAATGGTCTCACTGCTAATCTCTGAGATAACATTCTCTCTAATAGCTAGCTGTAAAGTAGTAAACGCCCATTTCTCCATCTCCTTCATTTCCTCAACTAAGATGTCAGCCGTCAACTCCTCAGGGGCAAACACTACTGGATGGACTTCATTCCTCATTAGAACAACCTTCATCTTCCATTGCCACTTCTCGAAGTCTTTATCCCCATTCCATTTCTCAATTGACAACTGTGATCCTGACGCAATATACATCCCTCTAGTATAGGGTCTTGTACCAACTAGAGTCGCTTCATCTCCTACCATAGCGTCTAACACTCCTCAATCAACCTTACAGCTCTGGTACTAGACTGTTAGGGAAAATCCCTTCAGTTGATCAGTCTAAGGGAATAAAAACCCAACGCAGCGGAAAAAAACTGTATTTATAGTTACAAGATTGATTCCACTACCGTAACACCAGAACAGACAGTCATAGATCTACGCAATGCAGAAAAATAAATAACAATGGTATTTATAGTGGTTCCACTACCGTGAGGCAATGTACGTTTGCTTGGGGAGAGGAGATTCTGAAAGATTAGAGTTACAAGATTGATTCACTTTTGGAAGCTATACATAAGAAGAATTTACAAACAAAATTCTACAGAGTTTCAGCACTCTAGGATGGCTGTCATTGTTGTTCAGAAGCTCTACTGTTTATAGAGTGAAGAAATGAGGAGGGGTAGCTACTATTTAGCAGCCCTGGGATTTGGTTCGGCACATCTGGTTCGACATCATTTTGGTTTGGCGAAGCCTATATCAATCTAGTTCGGCACTCTTAAACCGTCGAACGAGATATTTTGTTCGGGCAACATATTGAATTTGGACTGGCATATTAGCTTCACCGCTCCAGACTTTTGGTTCAGCAAAACACAGTGCACCTTCATCGAATCACCGAATGACTTCTCCTTCATATCACCGAATGACTTCATCAGCACCGGACAAGAAATCTCGTCTGGTCCTCCACTCCACCACTCCAGATTTGGAGCGGCATTGGCTCCACCACCACTGAACCAAACTTTTGGTTCGACAAGCCCTAGCTCTGATTTAGGGCTTCGCGAATTCCTCCTCCGCTTCATCGACGACGATGTCGAGCTTCTCCAATGGCTTCTTCCTGAATTCATGTATCAATTTCTAACAATCTCCACCTTGATACCGAATTCCAAACAAGCCTTCCAACTTCATCTACACCTTTATG
The DNA here is from genome assembly GCA_030737815.1 of Allium fistulosum. Lineage (NCBI taxonomy): Eukaryota > Viridiplantae > Streptophyta > Magnoliopsida > Asparagales > Amaryllidaceae > Allium > Allium fistulosum. The sequence continues at coordinate 1,134,271,763 of CM060906.1, forward strand.
CTCCAAGCAATGGATACTTACCCAATGAGATTCGACAATGCCATCACCCATTACACTCTGTCAACGAACTCCGGCAAGGCCACCACCCATCAATAAAGTGTTCGGAGTACCCGGTCCGTGTAGAAACTATCAATCTCCACCATGAAAACAAACGTCTTCTTGAACCATCTCAACAATCCCCCATGCCACCCTCGTTAACTAGCACTTCATTAAGCGAATCAAGTCCGAGCCATGCTCGAACTTAGCAACGAGCAACGACTTGGTAAACATGTCTACTGCATTCTGCTTTGTGTGAACCTTCTGAAGACGTACTAGCTTCTCTTCACTCATCGAGACAAGGAACGACTCTCTCATCTCAATATGCTTCATCCTCAAGCTAAATGCTCGATTTTCAGCTAAGTGAATTGCACTTTGACTATCACAGTACACATCCCCGCCTTTAAATACGAATCCCAAATCACACAATAATCGCCTTAAATAAAGCGCCTCCTTGGTTGCTTCAACCATATATATGAGCTCTGCCTCTGTATTAGACAAAGCTACAATCGTCTGCAACCTCGCTCTCCAACTGATAGCTGTCCCACCAATGGTGAACACATATCTGAAGGTTGACTTCCTTCGATCTCTATCACCGGCATAGTTGGAATCACAAAATCCAACCAAGCCGAAATATCTTCCTCTGCCGCCAAAAAAAAGTCCATGGTTTGGAGTTCCTTTAAGGTATCTGAAGATAAACTTCACTGCTTCCCAATGCGTCTTCCCTGGATTTTCCATGAACCTACTCACCAATCCAACCGCCTGTGCAATGTCAGGCCTAGAGCAGACCATTGCATACATCAGGCTACCAACTGCACTTGCATATGGGACCTTCATTATATAAGCCTTGTCCTTTTTCGAGATCGGAGAGCCTTTACTAGAAAGCTGTATGTGCAAAGGCATGGGTGTACTGATTGCCTTTGCCCCTTCCATGCTAAACCGAGCAAGCACCTTTCAAATGTACTCCTTTTGAGTGAGGCACAAAAGTCCTAGCTTTCAATCCCTTTGGATTTCCATACCCAAAATTTCTTTTCTTCTTCAAGGTCCTTCATTTCGAATTCCGCTTTTAGCTTTCGCTTTAAACTATCGATTTTAGCCTTATCCTTGAAAGCAATCAACATATCATCCACGTACAAGAGTAGGTACACCCATTTACTGTTCTTTAAATGCTTGAAGTACACACAAACGTCTTTGATGCTACGATCAAAACCAAGTGAAAGCATAAAAGAGTCAAACCTCTTGTACCATTGTCTAGGCGACTGCTTAAGTCCATACAAAGATTTCTTCAATTTGCAAACCCAATTTTCTTTTCTATCTACAAAAAATCCTTCCGGCTGCTTCATGTAGATGGTCTCGTCCAAATCTCCGAGCAAGAAAGCGGTTTTCACGTCTAGTTGCTCCAGCTCCAAGTCATGAGCTGCGACGATAAGGAGCAAAATGCGGATGGACGTATGCCTCACCACTGTAGAGAATATCTCATCATACTCCGATTCCTTTTTTTGTGAAAACCCTTTAGCAACTAGTCTAGCCGTGTATCTCCCATCATCCTTCACCTTGAATACCCATTTGCAACCTATGGCTCAGCTTCCTTGAGGAGGTGGTACCAAATCCCAAGTCTTGTTCTTCTTCAGCGACTCTAACTCCTCTTCCATAGCGTACATCCACTTCAAAATGTCATATGACTTCAAAGCTTCATCAAGGTCAAGAGGCTCCTCATGAACCACATGTAGGGCATAGTCAAACTGATCACCAAGGCCAAGGTTCGCAAACTACCAATCACCATACCTTTCTGAAGGCCTAATATTCCTACGACTGACTCGGGTAGGTAGTGCTTCGCTAAACTCCTTTCAACTCCAACTTGAACTGACTTCCTCTAGATTCGTGCACATCACCAGCACTACTAAAAGGTACATGTGGACTATCCTGTGATGTTTCGTCAACTGCGTTTTCCTCGACAGCTTCAACAACAACTCTACTATTTGGCTGGAACATGGGAACTTCTTCCATTTCCTTAGGCCTATTTGAATATTCTAATGTGGTAGTTAGCTTCTCCTTGAGAATGAACATAGCAAACTCATCAAAAGTAGCATGTCTTGAATGAACAATCTTCCGAGCAATAGGGTTCCATATTCGATACCCTTTGATACCATCGGTGTATCCCATTAGTATGCCCTTGTATGCTCAAGCCTCCAACTTACCATCATCTGTATGGTGAACGTACACGGGACAACCAAAAATTCGGAAGTAACCAAGATACACTGCTTTACCTCTCCACTTCTCCTCTGGAACTTTCCCATCTATGGCTGAGCACGAAATTCGATTTATGATATGCGCTACAGTTGATAATGCCTCATCCCAAAAGCCTCTAGACAAGCTCGTCGTTAATCTCAAGCAACGAGCCTTCTCCAGTAGAGTCATATTCATCCTTTTTGCAACCCCATTGGATTGCGGATCGTCGTGTGTAGTGAAATGTCTCCGAATGCCCTGTTGTCTATAGAAATCGAGGAACTACCTAGAGACAAATTCACCACCATTATCAGATCTCAACACCTTCAACCTAGAACCGGATTTGTTCTCAACAAGCGCTTTCCTGTCTCTGAACTTCTCAAAACTTTTTTATTTGGCCTTCATCACATACACCCATACTTTCCGAGAAAAGTCATCAATGAAAGATATAAAATTCTTTGCTCCTCCAAGAGAAGGAGTAGCAACCGGTCCTCAGACATCTGTATGCACATACTCAAGTACTTGCCTTGATCTATGGAGTCCAGCTCCAAAAGATACTTTAGTTTTCTTACCTAACACACAGTCCTGGAAAAAGTTCATCTTGTCAAAGTTTCTCCTTTGATCATCTTCCGTCTCCAAAGCAACTCTAAGCCATTCTCTGAAATATGACCCAACCTAAGATGCCAAAGCTTTGTGGTGTCCAAAGCACGAGAACTATCTACTCCAGCACACGACTCTCCAAGAACTGTGGTTCCTTCCAAAAAATACATATTTCGGAACACATCTCCTTTCATAAGAACCAGTGCACCTCTCGAAACCTTCAAACTATCCTTCTCGATAGTTACCTTGCATCCCAAAGATGCCAATTGTCCCAAAAAAATTAAGGACTTCCGAAGACCTAAAACATACCGGACACCTGCCAAAGTGCGTATCACTCCAGCAAACATCATGATCCTCACTGTACCTTCACTCATTGCTCTACAGCTAGCATCATTAACCATAAGAATAGAGCTTCCCTTTCGTCCAATGAAAGAGCGAAAGTAATCCTTATTAGGCATCATATGGAAAGACGCCCCTGAGTCCAGCACCTTATGGTTTGAGACATCTGATACTACCGCAAACAACATATCTTCAGATAAAGACTTCACCACCGCAAAGGATGAAGATCCGTCTTCTTCCTTCTTCTTCAAGTCTGGACAATCTTTTTTCCAATGACTAGGTTTCTTGCAAATAAAGCACTTTCCGTACTTAGACTTTCCTCTTCTGCAATTACCGGGCTTCCTGGACTTGAAACGCCCTCTAGAGTGCCAATTCTTCTTATCTTCTCAACTTCTTTCAACAAACAAGCCGTGACTACTACTTCCACCTCTACTTCCTTCACTTCTCTCCTCCATCTGATCTCTCAAGCCCTCAGATAGAAGGCCTGACTTCACATTTTTCACCATCAATGTGTCTCTAGCGAAGATAAGGCTATTAGCGAAACATGTGTAACGCTCCTGAAGAGAACACAAAAGAATCATTGCCATTTACTCCTCATCCATTTTCAAGTCAACAGTCTTCATCTTCATCATGAGATCATTAAAGAAATTAAGATGTTCCTTTACTGAAGTACCCATTCTCATCGGAAATAAGCAGAAATTCTGAGTGTCCACCCCAAGCATCCGACTCAGAGCGTTGCTAGGGGCCAATCTAGGTTTTGCACACGTATGAGTGGTCAGGGGTTATTATTATCCTAAGCAGTCATCTCAAACATCCAACCTAGAGCATGACTGGGAACCAAACTAGGTTTTTTAGCACGTCTAAGTAATCTGGAATTATTATTGTCCTAGATAGTCATTCAGGCATCTGACTCGGAGCATGCCTAAGAGCTGTTTGGAATCATATACCCGTGTAAGCGGCCTAGGGTTATATTGCATCATTTATTCTAAGTTAAGGTAAAGGAATCGAACCTGACTCTAATCCATCCTGATCATCGAGTTATCATCGAATGGAAGTCTTTGATTCAACAACGAGCTTCTGGTTCCAACTCCTGTCATCATGCATCCTTATTCTGATTTGCCGCTTTGACTCCTTCATTGTCCGATCCAAGCATTAAAGTTCATCCTAGATCCAAATTGATCATGTCCCAAGTCATGGGAAGATTGTTTCAATTTTCTTTATCTCCAGATGCTCCAGCATTAGTTTCTGGTTTTTTATTCTAAATTCCAACTGCTCACGTTGTTCATTATTGATCTATCCTTCTAAAAATCCCTCCAGCATTTCCTGTTGTTAAGTTATTATTTCATCTTGCATTTCCTATGTCATCCTTTCCATCAACTCTATGGCCACGTTGATGGATTAATTAAAATTTGGGGACACCTCCTAATTGCCTCCAGGCTCTAGTTGACTTTCTCTAATCATATATCTGGTATTAGGTCTCTTCATCTTCTCCAAATCTCGTATTCTAGCTACAAGTCTTTATATATTGTATAAGTTTCTTGGTGAAAGCACCAAAATGTTTACCCAAAAATTGGATCAACGTGTAGAAACAAGATGAAAGCACTAGCTCAGATAAAAATAAAAGAAAAAGTAGAAAATAGAAAAGAAGTCACAAAAGTTTTTACAATCGTTCGGCATGATCTCCAGCCTACGTCCACTTAGATCTATTTTATTGGCTGTTCACTCTCTGGATTACAGCTAGTTAGATCTGATATGGCCATAATCTAGTGGATCTTAGATTTACAATGGAAATAAGAATGTTATTTGAGGATAACAGAAGTGAAGAATGTGTAACAGAAGCTCCAGGTTCAAGGATGTTGAAGGAGATCCAGCAGAAGGAAGATCCTTTTCTGATAGTAGTTAGTTGGTATTTATAGAGAAATTGGGCAGCATAGAGTCAGTGGCCCAATAGCAATGAAGTCCAGGAGATAACGTGAAGTCACGTCAAAATACCTAAGCCATCCCAGGTCAAATCCTAAATTCGGTGCCGAGTTAAAGTCCTTAACTCGGTGTCGAATTAAAGGCTTTGATGTCCCATTCAACTCGTCACTTGTTCCACGTTTCCACCTTCTTCTTGGGTCGTTTGAATCTATTTTCCATCGTCTTTGAGCTAAGTCTTGCGATCTCTTGGATGTCCATCTTCTTAGCTTTGCTCTAGCCGATCCTTTAAGTAAGTCATCAATTCCTTGCACCATCACTTGAGCATGAAGCAACGGAGTAGAGTGAGCAACACATGAAGACCGAGAGGTCACCGGGTGAGTATCCATATGTCAGTGCCGAGTTAAGGACTTAGCTAATTTTCCAACAAAATTTCCTAAGATCAATTTACTAGTCCTTCTTAGGGTGTTTCCAAGTCTGTGAATCATTTTGTGTTCGTTTTGATTTTTTAAGTGTAGTTGAAATCTGCTTTGAAAAAAAGCAGGTTAACACTTGTCCCCAAAGTGCGCCTTTCGAATGTAGGGTGTGCTTTGCTTAAGAAGAAGTTACAGTAATCAACGTTCAATAGTTGACCTCTCTGGCTGCTTCAATCTTAGTGAACCGTGCAGTTCCTTTGTATTCTCTTGTCAATCACTAGTTGTTCCAAACCTGTTACAGCTTCAGACTCTAGACTCTACCTAAATATAGTTTATACATTACAATCATTCCATTCCTATTTCATTCGGAGTTATTACATCACATAGCTCTTATTCCATCACATATCTCTATTAAATCGAAGCTATTATATTACATATCCAAAATTGATCCGTGTATATTTTGGATTTATCAGATTTATTCCAATTACAGGGCATTCAAATTCTTTTATCAAATCTATTTTTGTTTTAAGGTTTGATCTATTCAGATCATTTTTCATTTAACTTAACGTGTGATATCTCAGGATCATTAATCGTTTAAGTTAAAAGGACGACCTCTCTGGATCGTTTGATATTTAAGGGAGACGATCTCTCTGGATCGGTTATTGTTTAAGTTTAGGGGACAATATCTTTGGATCGTTTATCATTTAATCTTGTATTTCGATCTCCTAGAAGCTTTGTTGAGTTTGTTCGCTCTCCAGCACATGTACTCAACGACCAAGCAAGCCCATCCGCTCAATCTTCGACGAGGGGACTTACTTTTTGTACAAGCTCATCCACTCGCTCTCTGGCAAGGGAGATTAGACATTTCACTCCGGTCCCATCTCTCCAGTCGGGACTCTAACGCGATCAATATCATACAAGTCCATCTGCTCGCTCTTCGACTAGTGGACTTGCACCCTGCACTCCAGTCCCGTTTCTCTAAATGAGACTCCAAGGCAATTTAAATCAGTCATCACTCTCCGGTGGAATTTCAAAATTCAAATATCCAAATCAAAGGAAATAAGCAGAAATTCTAAGTGTCCACCCCATGCATCCGACTCGGAGCGTGGCTAGGAACCAATCTAGGTTTTGCACATATATTAGTGGTCAGGGGTTATTATTATCCTAAGCGGTCATCTCAGACATCCAACTTAGAGCGTGAATGGGGACCAATCTAGATTTTTTTGCACGTCTAAGTGATCTGGAATTATTATTGTCGTATATAGTCATTCAGGCATCTGACTCGGAGCGTGCCTAAGAGCCATTCGAAATCATGTACCCATGTAAGCTGCATGGGGTTATATTTCATCATTTATTTCAAGTTAGGGTAAAGAAATCGAACCTGATCCCAATCCATCCCGATCTTCGGGTTATCATTGAATGGAAGTCTCTGATCCATAAGTTCACTTTGCACCTCGTTTCAACATCGAGCTTCTGGTTCAAACTCCTATCATCATGCATCCTTATTCTGATTTTCCACTTTGACTCCAGCATTGTCCGTTCTAGGCATTAATGCTCATCCTAGATCCAAATCAATCGTATCCCAAGTCGTAGGAAGATTGTTTCAATTTCTTTTATCTCCAGATGCTCCAGCATTAGTTTCTAGTTTTTTATTCTGAATTCCAACAGTTCAAGTTGTTCATTATTAATCTATGCTTTTAAAAATCCCTCCAACATTTTCTGCTGTCAAGTTATTATTCCATCTTGCATTTCCTATGTCACCATTTCCATCTACCTCGGGTTACATTGATGGATTAATTAAAATTTAGGGACACCTCCTGATTGCCTCCAGGCTCCGGTTGACTTTCTCTAATCATATATCAGGTATTAGGTCTCTTCATCTTCTCCAAATCTCATATTTCAGATTTAAGTATTTAGATATTGTTTAAGTTTCTCGGTGAAAGTACCAAAATGTTTATCCAAAAATTGGATTAACATGTAGAATCAAGATGGCACCAGCTCGGATAAAAATAAAAGAAAAGGTAGATAATAGACAAGAACACACAGAAGTTTTTATAGTCGTTTGGCATGATCTCCAGCCTACAACCACTTCAATCAATTTTATTAGTTGTTCACTCTCTGGATTACAGCTAGTTAGATCCGATCCGGCCACAATCTAGTGGATCTTAGATTTACAATGAATATAAGAATCTTATTTGAGGAGAATAGAAGTGAAGAATGTGCAACAAAAGCTCCAAGTCCAAAGATGTTGAAGGAGATCCAGTAGAAGGAAGATCCTTTTCTGACAGCAGTTAGGTTGGAATTTATAGAGAAATTGGGCAGCATAGTTTCAGCGGCCCAATAGCAATGAAGTCCAGGAGATAACGCGAAGTCACATCAAATAACCCAAGCCATCCCGGGTCGAATCCTAAATTCGGTGCCGAGTTAAGGTCCTTAACTCGGTGCCGAGTTAAGGGCTTTGATGTCTCGTTCAAGTCTTCCCTTGCTCCACGTTTCCATCTTCTTCTTGGGCCATTTGAACCTATTATCAATCGTCTTTGAGCTAAGTCTTGCGATCTCTTTGATGTCCATCTTCCTAGCTTTGCTCTATCCGATCCTTAGAGTAAGTCAACGATTCCTTGCACCATCACTTGAGCATGAAGAAACGGAGGAGAGTGAGCCATAAATATAGTCCGAGAGGTCATCGGTGAGTATCCATAAGTCAGACCTAACTTACGGCCTTAACTCGACCCAAGTTTTATAGGTGGGGCCAAACCACTTCAAAACTTTTCTATGTCCTTCCTTGTGTTTTTCTAAGTGCTCTTGTCAAATTCCAAGTCGGTCCATCTTTGTCTTGATGCTCTAACATTTGTTAAAGTTTTAACTAGGGTTTGACCTGGTCTTAACTCGATGCCAAGGACTTAGCCAATTTTCCAACCAAACTCCTAAGCTTAATTCTCTAGTCCTTCTCAAGATATTTGCAAGTATGTGAATCATTTTGTCTTCGTTTCGATCTTCTAAGTACAGTTGAAATCTGTTTTGCTAAAAAGCGGGTCAACAGTACAAGACTTCCAACTTCATTCACATCCATCATGACCACAGACTTCCTTGAAGTATTAGTAGACCAAATTTGGGTGCCGTCAAAATCCCATAGAAGTAAATTGCTATTTATGGAAAATTCAAATGTGGCATTTGTTGGGGAAAATCCCTTCAGATGATCATTCTAAGGGAATAAAAACCCAACGCAGCGAAAAACAGTTGGATCGCGATTGTAGCGAGACGAAACAAACAGAGATAAACACCAGAACAGACAGTCATAGTGCAATGTAGAAAAATAAATAACACCGGTATTTATAGCGGTTCCACTACCGCGAGGCAGTGTACTTTCACTTAGGGAGAGGAGATTTTATTAATCACAGAAAGATTAGAGTTACAAGATTGATTCACTTTTGGAGGCTATACATAAGAAGAATTAACAATACAGACAAAATTCTGCAGAGTTTAAGCTCTCTAGGATGGCTGCCTTTGTTGTCCAGAAGCTCCACTATTTATAGAATGAAGAAATGAGAAGCGCTAGCTACTATATAGTAGCCCTGGGGTTTGGTTCGGCACATCTGGTTTGGCATCACTTTGGTTCGGCATACAACACTTGGACCGGCTTCTCCACTTCAGTTTCGACCGGCATGTCCAAATACCGAACGAGATATTTCATTTAACATCTTCTCCTTCACCAAATCATCGAACGAAATCACTGCTTCAACACCGCTCTTCGCTGAACAGCATCTCATGAATAAGCTCACCACCAGACGAGAAATCTCATCCGGTCCTCCACTCCACCGCTCCAGATTTGGAGCGGCAACTATTCCTCCACCGCCGAACCAAACTTTTGGTTCGGCAATCCTTAGCTCTGACTTAGGGCTTCGCGAATTCCTCCCCTGCTTCATCGGCGGCGATGTCGAGCTTATCTTCCGGCTACTATGGAATCAAGGTAATAATTCCAACAATCTCCACCTTGTTGCCTTATTCCATAAAAGTCATTAAATCCATCTACACCTTCATTCTCCAAGCAATGGATACTTACCCAATGAGCTTTGGCAATGCCATCACCCATTACACTTTGTCAACAAACTTCGGCAAGGCCACTGTCCGCAATAAGTGTTCGAAGTACCCAGTCCGTGTAGAACCTATCAATATCCACAATGAAAACAAATGTCTCTGTCATCTGACTCAACTCTCCCCCCGTGCCACCCTATGGAAACTAGCACTTCATTAAGCAAATCAAGTCTAAGCAATGCTCGAACTTTGCACCAGGAAATGACTTGGTAAACATGTCTGCTGCATTCTCCTTTGTGTGAACTTTCTAAAGACGAACTAGCTTCTCTTCACTCATCGAGACAAGGAACGACTCTCTCACCTAAATATGCTTTGTCCTCAAGCTGAATGCCAGATTTTTAGCTAAGTGAATTGCACTCAGACTGTCACGGTACACATCCACGCCTTCATATGCAAATGTAAATCACACAACAGTCGACTCAAATAAAGTGCCTCCTTAGCTTCAACTGCGGCTATGAACTCTGCCACTGTAGTGGACAAATCCACAATCGTTTGCAATCTCGCTCTCCAACTGATCGCTATCCCACTAATGATGAACACATATCCATAGGTTGACTTCCTTCAATCTCTATCACTGGCATAGTCGGAATCACAAAATCCAACCAAGCTGAAATCTCTTCCTCTGCCACCAAAGACAAGTCCATGGTTTGGAGTTCCTCTAGGGTATCTGAATATACACTTCACCGCTTCCCAATGCGTCTTTCCTAGATTTTCCATGAACCTACTCACCAATCCAATCGCTTGTTCAATGTCAGGCCTAGTGCATACCATGGAATACATCAAGCTGTCAACTGCACTTGCATATGGGACCTTCATCATATAAGCATTGTACTTTTCCGAGATCGGAGAGCCTTTACTAAAAAGCTGTATGTGCAAAGGCATGGGTGTGTTGATTGCCTTTGCCCCTTCCATGCTAAACCGATCAAGCACCTTTCGAATGTACTCCTTTTGAGTGAGGCACAAAAGTCCTAGATTTCTATCCCTTTGGATTTCCATACCCAAAATTTTCTTTGCTTCTCCAAGGTCCTTCATTTCGAATTCCGCTTTTAGCTTTCGCTTTAAAATATCGATTTCAGCCTTATCCTTGGAAGTAATCAACATATCATCCATGTACAAGAGTAGGTACAACCATCTACCATTCTTTAAATACTTGAAGTACACACAAGCGTCTTTGATGCTATGATCAAAACCCAGTGAAAGCATAAAAGAGTCAAACCTCTTATACCATTGTCTAGGCGACTGCTTAAGTCCATACAACGAATTTTTCAATTTGCAAACCCAATTTTCTTTCCCATCTATAGCAAATCCTTCTGGATGCTTCATGTAGATGGTCTCATCCAAGTCTCGATGCAAGAAAGCGGTTTTCACGTCCAGTTGCTCCAGCTCCAAGTCATGAGCTGCGACGATAGTGAGCAAAATGCGGAAGGACATATGCCTCACTACTTGAGAGAATATCTCATCATACACTAGACCCTTTCTTTGTGAAAACCCTTTAGCAACTAGTATAGCCTTGTATCTCCCATCGTCCTTCCCTTGAACAACCACTTGCAACATATGGCTTGGCTTCCTTAAGGAGGTAGTACCAAATTCCAAGTCTTGTTCTTCTTCAACCACTCTAACTCTTTTTCCATAGCGCACATCCACTTCGAACTGTCACATGACTTCAAAGCTTTATCAAGGTCAAGCGGCTCCTCATGAACCACATATAGGTAAAAGTCAAACTGATCACCAAGGCTTTGGTTCACAAACTGCCAATCAACATACCTTTTAGGTGGCGTAATAGTCGTACGACTGAATCGGGTAGGTACTGCTTTGCCTAAACTCCTTTCAGCTCCACCTTGAATTAAACTTCCTATAGATTCATGAACATCACCAACACTACTAGAAGGTACCTATGGACTATCCTGTGATGTTTCATCAACTGTGTTTTCCTCAACAGCATCAACAACAACTCTACTATTTGGTTGGAACGCGAGAACTTCTTCCATCTCCTTAGGCCTATCAGAATCTTTTGATGTGGTAGGTAGCTTCTCCTTCAGATTAAACATAGCAGACTCATCAAAAGTAACATGTTTGGAATGAACAATCTTTTAATCAATAGGGTTCCAAATTCGATACCCTTTGATACCATCGGTGTATCCCATTAGTATGCCATTGTATGCTCTAGCCTCCAACTTGCCATCACCTGGTGAACATACACAGGACAACCAAAAATTCGGAAGTAACCAAGATACACTACTTTACCTCTCCGGTTCTCCCTTGGAATCTTCCCATCTATGGCTGAGCATGGAATTCGGTTTATGATATGCGTCGCAGTTGATAATGACTCAACCCAAAAGCCTCTAGACAAGCCTGTCGTCAATCTCAAGCAACGAGCCTTCTCCAGTAGAGTCCTATTCATCCTTTCTGCAATCCCATTGGATTTTGGATCGCCGGGTGTAGTGAAATGTCTCTGAATTCCATGATATCTACAAAAGTCGAGGAACTACCTAGAGACAAATTCACCGCCATTATCAGATCTCAGCACCATCAACCTAGAACCAGATTGGTTCTCAACAAGTGCTTTCCAATCTTTGAACTTCTCAAATCTTTCTGATTTGGCCTTCAACATATACACCCATACTTTTCGAGAAAAGTCATCAATGAAAGAGATAAAATACTTTGCTCCTCCAAGTAAAGTAGTCGCAACCGGTCCTCAAACATTTGTATGCACGTACTCAAGTACTTGCCTCGATCTATGGAGTCCAACTCCAAAAGATACTTTAGTTTGCTTGCCTAACACACACTCCTAGCATAAGTCCATCTTGTCGAAGCATCCTCCTTTGATCATCTTCCATCTCCGAAGCAACTCTAAGCCATTCTCTAAAATATGACCCAACCTGAGATGCCAAAGCTTTGTGGCATCCAATGCACGAGAATAGTCTACTCCAAAACACGACTCTCTAAGAACTGTGGTCCCTTTTATAAAATATAGATTTCGGAACACATCTCCTTTCATAAGAACTAGTGCACCTCTCAAAACCTTCAGACTATCCTTCTCGATAGTTACCTTGCATCACGAAGATGCCAAATGTCCTAAAGAAATTAAGGACATCCGAGGACTTGGAACATACCGGACACTTGTCGAAGTGTGTATCACTCCGTCAAACATCCTGATCCTCACCGTTCGGACGACTAAATGTCTATTGAGTTAGAAAATAGCCGAACGAATTTTGAAATAAAAATAACCGCAAGTGAACGGCGTGCAATTCTAGTACGTGGCGAGTACAGGTCGATCCATAGGGAATTGTTAGATTTTAAATTTCTATTCAATCAAATTAAACCAAGAATTTGAAGAGTGTGAACTAAAAATTTAAATAAACTAATTAACTAACAAAAGAAATTTGATAAAAATATGAGAGTTAAATGACAATTTAGAGATAATTCCACTCTCTAGATCATATAGTTCAACAAAACATGAAATTATGATCTCTCTTTTTTGGTAATTTGTTAGTTTAATTGTTGTGGTTAACATAAGTATGGCATACTTGTGCTATTAATTAGCTCAACATAAGCCATTAAACTATAACACACCCCTTAAACAACTTTTAACTCACATGAAAAATGATAACAAGTTGAAAATGAAATCTATTTTAAGCATGGCCTATTAACTATTGTTTAGAAATATAGGCCATCAAATTTTAATTTCAACATTCACTTCTTTGCCATAATCATATGCAGATGAAGAGGCAACTTGTGTTTTGTTTGTTTAAGCATAGCCTATTTGTTATGAACAGCATAGACTATCAAATTCAAAGCTAAACAACATCATTAAACCACTTCAACTGTTTCCATTAAGCACAAAAAGTGAACATAAATGATCAAAATGTTGAGGCTACATGATTAGAGAGCTTCATTACCCCTAAATTGAAGGGGTTTAGCCTCTCATTTTTGTTATAAAATCAACAATTGTAGCATGCAACATTAAACAAATAAGAGGAAGAAGAGGGCAAAATGAAAAGAAAAATTAATCTACTTGCATAAAATAAAATCTACTGTACTTGCATGAAAAATAAACTAACTACTAACAAGAAAGGAAAAGAAGCATGTAAAAGAAAAGAGAGCACTAACTAACATTGCATAAAAAAAGGAAAGTTACATGAAAATAAAAATGGCTAAGTAGCCATGGAAAAGAGAAAGAGAGCTTTCTTTTATTTGATCCTAAACTAAAATAAAGAGAAGAGGGCCTAAGAGAGACTAAAGGAAGAGCTCATTACATGAAGATAAGGGGTATTTATACAAGTTTAAAACCTTAATTCATTTTTTGGGGGATGCCCAAACTACCCTTCTAGGAAGTGTGGTGGTCAAGTAATCATTAGCATCCAATAATCATCCATTAAGTGTGCATGAAGATTTAATGGCCTTTTAACATGTGGATTAGCTCTAATTTGTACATTAAGGTAGGTGGGTAGGTGTGGTCCTCTATAATCATGGCTTTGAATTATTTCCATCTTCATTTGTTTCCTTCTCTTGTGTGCATGCATGATTACATTATGCCTCTTCTAATTTCCATCAATTTTCCTATAAATAAAAATAAAATGTGTAAGTGAATTGTCGAAAATTAATTAACAAACAAAAACGATCATTTTGCCTCTAAATGAAGATGAATTTGTGACAATTTGAAAATAATTTGAATTTGGTTCAAACAAGTTAAAGTACCCGATATGATCGTTTATTTAATTTAAATAGGTTAAATATGTTGGTAAAAATATGCACATTTACGTGTACATCAAATACCCCCACATTTATCTTTTTATTCATCCTCGAATAAAGAAAAACTAAGATAAATCTGTTTTCGCAGGGAGCACGATTGCATTGAGCGTATGCAACAAGCCGTTAAACCTCTAGGTGTCCCCAGTAGGACGAGTGTTGTCTCGTGAGGGTTTTCAGCGGGTACTACCCACAAAATCCAAATGCAGGATGAATATATTTACAAAATGCAAGATTTATTTACAAAGAGATGAATGCGTGTTTTTGAAAATATTTACAATGAAGGATTTACTTTTAAATCGACACAAATAAGTTAAATTAGGTTTCGTTCATTAGCTTGAAATTTTAAACCATTTACTCATCAAAATTTCCAATAAAAATCAAGTTACCATAACAAATGGACAATAGTTTGACTCGTTGTTTCGGTTGATAACAAAGTGTAACTATGAAATAAATCCTTAGTTGATTATCAAAATTTATCAAAGTGGTATTTTCATTTCTTTTCAATAACAAGTCAAATCAAATAAGTTAAAATGGTGCTTGGATTTCATTTGCTTACTCTCTCTATATTTTTTTTTGGAAATTTTATCGGTATTTACAATATTTACATATGCTTTATTTTGTTTGTTTTTTTTAAAGAGAGTTTTGCAAAATCATCTTAGCACCATTTAACTTAGAAGATATATCCTTTACTTTAAATTCACCACTTTTTTAAACAAATATTTTCAATTAGGATATACTTCATAATTATCACCATGAACCTACTTATATACTAGTTAAATCATCATTTGTAATCAAACTTTATTTTTATTTTTGTTACGACAAATAAATTTTCAAAAATTTCAAATTAATTAACCAAAACCGTATATTTATTCTATAGTGTTTCTTTAAAAGTAATTAAAAAATGAATTTTTTTGTTTTGTTTTTTTTTGAGTTTTTTGAAAGAAAATAAACCGTGAAAAATTAAAAATGAAGATGAGTCTCCCCCCCACACTTGATTTTGACTGTGTCCCCACAGTCAACCCAAGTGGAAGGAGAAAAATAAAACAAAAATAAAAAGATGACCTATATTTACATGAAAATGAACGTTATTTACACAAGATCAGAAAGTATATGGTCAAAAAGTAAATGAAACGGTCTTCCAAAGACCGATTCATTTATCTCGTCAAGTATGCAATACATAGCTCAAGCTCGGAAAACCAAATCCTAAAAGATTTCAAAGTTGAATTTTTATTTGGGAAAACGAATGTCGTTTTGTTAAAAATCGTACGAGTTGTTTTATTTTCGATGATTTTTGGGGTAGATATACTGATTGATTAAAGTTCAAGTTTATTTTCACCAAATTGAAATTCAAGTTTGTCATTGAAAAATTCTTCAGAATTATTGATTTCAAAATCAAAATGGTGATTTAAATCTTCCCCATCAAAATTTAACAACTCGTTTTCGAAAATTCCAAAAAAATCATGTTCGTTAAATTCGTCTTCCTTTGTTGGATTATCAACAACTTCATTTCATATATCCTTTTCAAAATCCAAAGTTATTGTATTCAAAATTTTGAAATCGGGAAAAGGAAGATTGAAATTTAAATCGAGTTTCTCACCCTCAAAAGAATTAAAATCCAACTCAATTACCGTGATTTCAACAACTTCATTAAGATCATCATTTTCAGTTTTAAAAGTTGTTGTTTGAAAATCGTCAATTGTGGTAAAAGATGGATTACTATTTGACTCATCACACGTTGGGATTTGATTTTGTTGTTCATGTAATTTTTTGTATGTTTCAATCAATAAATCCGTGTGATCATCGTAAATTTCATTTGTTGAACAAAATCCAACTTATAATTGTTGACTAGAGAATTTATGATTTGGACGTGTTGAGAACAAAAATGTTTACTCACATTGTATTCGAGATTATTCCCATTGCCAAAATTATTTGAAAAGTTGTTTCCATTTTCGTTTCGATTTTGAAATTTGATTTGAAGATCGAAATTGAATTGGGATGGGTTATACTCGAAATCATTTGAATTTTGAAGTGAATTCAAATTTTGATTATTTTGAAAACTTTGACTCGAGTTATTGCACAAATATGAAATACACAATTCATTTATCCTTTGATCATTTTGTGTAGTGAGTTCAAGTAACGACGAAATCGTTTCGATGCTTTTTTCAAGAGTTGAGGGTTGGTCATCGTTTTGAAAATTTTGTTGTTCGAAATTCGAATTGTTTATACAAAAGTTGTCATTAAAATATCCATACGAGTTTGATGTTAAACTATATGGATTATATTGATTTTCACAACTATTGTAAAATTCTGGCGAGTAAGAAAATTCGGACATTTTCAAATGTTTTTTTTTGTATTTTTTTTATAAAGGAAAAGTATTCACAAAGGAGAATTTATTTTAAAAAAAGGAAATTCGATTTTTTTTAGTTTTTCAAAATTTTTTGTTTTTGAAAAGGTTTTATAATTTTTTTTTGGATTTTTGCCTTTTAAAAGAAAACTAACTTAATTTTTTTTGAAATTTTAAATTTTTGATTGAAAATTTTCAAATGAAAAGGATTTATAATTAAGTTAAGAAATATTTACATTTTTTTTATTTTGAATTTTATTTTAAAATATGCATGAACTAATGCAACTAAATGAATGCAAAGGTTTAATTACAAATTATTTATCCTAAGTAGCTCCTAACCCAAAATTGTATAATCACACTTTGTCTTAAATCAACAAGATAGTTCTCAGTCAGGTAACGGATAGGATTTATCGGTGCACCACGAATCACCATAGCAATGTCGCCGAAGGTTTAAGTACCTTTAGAGAAATAACCACTATAATATTTACGAATCACCGTAATATTTATAAATAGTTATTGCTCTGTTGTAGCCTAGACACCAAGAAATTAAATTTTCGAAAAAGGACAAATTTTCAATATACAATTATGCGTTATCTATGTCTAACCTTTATTATTAATCAAAATTCTAAGATGAAATGCAAAACAGAAATTAAACGTGTATAAACAATGCAACTACAATGAATTTTTGTTTTTTTTTTGAATTTTTTTTTGGATTTTGAATTTTTTTTATATATAAATGCATACGCAAACAACCAACAACGCAATACAAATAAAAACAATATATAGGGTTTAAAAGCAGGAAATTTTTTTTATAAGCAAGCAAGCAGTTATTTTTGGCAAGCTAAGCGAAGCAAGCAACTCTTCTAATCTGCTTTGGCAACCTGAAAATAAAAACAAGATATATATACAAGTTATTATTATTATTTTTTTATCAAAGAAGAAGTAAAACAAACACAAACAAAATAAAATAAATGAAAACAAAACAAATTGAAACCAAACAAACTGAAATTTTTCTTTTTAAATATCAAAGAAGCAACTAAACAAAGGACAACAAAACAGACAAAAACTAATTGAAAATAACATCCTTTTTGGTTTTTGTTTTTTTTCTAAAAACAAATGAATTCACATAAAACACTTTCAATATGCTAACTCGGCCCAAAGTCTCACTAGCCCACCAACCCGCAAATAATTCTCAGCTATTACTAGAGCCAATTTTTTTCTTCTTAATTAACCCATCGGCCTGCAAAAGAAATCAAAATCCCAAATTACAAAAGAAAACGAAGAATAACTTGTTCGACTTTTGTTATTGGCTTTAGGAGATTCAGGTTCGAAGAGATTGAGGATGTCAGACGCGGTGATTGATTGCTGATTCCGGGTTGTTCGATTTCGGCGATGGTTAGGTTCGAAAAATCACGGGTTGAGATGAAGGCCCAGGTCGCGGTCGTGATTCACAACAGAATCGAGGCGATTGAGGGAGGTGTGTTGGCAGCAGAGTTGATAATGAGATGAGTGCAAAATAATGAGAATGAGATGCGTGATTTTTGGTTAGGAGGATTGTTCGTGGATTCGGAGTGATGATTGAATTTTGCAGATGGTTGACAATTGTAGATGTAATTTCAGGCGAGGCGATTCCGATTTGAGGTCGCTGTCGTTGGCTTGAACAAGTGTTGCAGTGATTGAGCTCGAATAATTTGAGGTGATTTGCGATGGCAAGCACGATAGCAGTAAGGCAGGTGCTAAATTTCTTATCTTTGTTTTTTTTTTCAAATAAGAAAATGATGCAGTAAGGTGTGATGATGGTTGGTTATTGATTTGCAGTGGCAGGGACTGACTGTTGTTCTCTCTGGAATGCTCTGCAGTTGTTGTCACGGTGGAGTGGTAGTATGTTTCAAGTGGTTTAGGAAGTTGATAGGGGGGCATGTAAGTGTACCCTGGGTAGTTGTCAGTGCAGTGATGGAGTATTTCAGAGCAGTAGTTGTTGAGGAGTTGATGTTGTTATG
Source organism: Allium fistulosum (assembly GCA_030737815.1). Taxonomy (NCBI): domain Eukaryota; kingdom Viridiplantae; phylum Streptophyta; class Magnoliopsida; order Asparagales; family Amaryllidaceae; genus Allium; species Allium fistulosum. The sequence continues at coordinate 1,134,290,485 of CM060906.1, forward strand.
ACTGGTGGCTACAGTAGTGTGAAGTGAGTTGAATTGTGTCAGTAGTAGGCGGCAATGTAGGTAGTCTGATGTAGGTAGTAGGAAACAATGTGTAGGGGAGAGGCAGAGGGTATGGTTTTGTTGTTCGAGTTGAATTATGGTTGCAAGTGTAGTTGTCAGAGAAGGGGATGGTGATTGGCAAATGAAGAATTGTAATAGGTGAGTAGTGTTTAATGTGCACTTTTGATGTGCACATTTGATTGTTTAGTAGCAATGTGATGATCAGTGAGTGATGATCAGTGATGGTTGATCACTGAGTGATGGTTGATGAAGTTGTAATGATTAGTGAGTGATGTTCTCAGTGGTGGGTGGTAGCAGGGCCGGGGGTGTAGTTGCAATGTGATGGTTGATGAGGTTGTTGATTTGGAAATGGCAAGAAGTTGAAGTGGTAGAATGTAACAGCCAGAAATTTTCAACCATTCGCATCCACACATGTTGGATTTGAATTGCTCAAAATATCAGATTGTTAATTTAAATTTGGCAAACTCAGCATATACAGTAAATAAATAATCACAGAATCATAGACACAGAGTAATATAACAATAATGCAGCAGAAACAAAAGAATAGTAGTTCATGAAGCTACTATATATATATAACAGAGTTAAACAAGATACAACAGAAGTGTCGAATACATAGATGTCTCAATACAATAGTCAAATACAAGATCTGAATACATCACTAGAATCAACTGAATAACAAAAAGCTGGATAGATAGCTGGATCTCCAAGCGAAGCTCCAACTCCAAAGGTGAGTCTCGAACACTGAGCCACTCAGTCTGACTCGAGCGTAAAGCAAAACACAAAACACTCGAGTCAGGATTAACATTCTTATATCAATAAATCCAAATCAAGTGAAATATCATCTAAAATACAGTAACTTAAAGGATGTTTGGGATAACCATCCTCTAAGGATCCGTTAAACTATCTACTATGTAGTAATATACGCTATTATAATAACGTCTATAGTAAAGTAAACTTACTTGAAAATAGCGTTAAGGCTTTACATTTTCCACCTTAACACATATATAGTGCCAATAGTCTATACAATACCGTAGTACCTCTAGATCCGGAGGCTACCAAAGGATACTCCATAGGTACGACACAAATCAAACTTGTAGTAAGGCTCGCTAGGGTAGGTGACACGGCACAACTAGGCAATGCCAGGGTAGATATACCAATTACACTTCCGGGCCGGTGGTAACGCATAGCAGCCACTACCGCCCACCTCGAGCCACACTCTCGAAATCCGAAGGTGCGCACCAAATCAATCACAAAGTAATAGAATGGCATACGATGGAGTGTGTCCGATCAGAGGTGCTACCTCATTAGCCCGTCAATTGCTCCTGTTTTAGCCACCTTATGCCAACTCACGGGAGTCGGGTCCACGTATATACCTCATATAGGATCGTCACCACCATCCTACTTCATTCTGGAATCTCCACCGCGTACACAGTTGTTAAAGTGGTTTTCCGTATCGACAGAGAGTATGCCCGTATCCGATCCCGGTCTCTTTAACAACCAATCGTTATTATAACACCGCGGTCATTTCAAAATAGTTTATACTTCAAAACCAAAATATCATTTCCATTTCAAAAACATATCAATACGATATCATTTCCATTTCAAGAATATTCACTTCCAAAATCATAGTACTTTCAAAGATATAATACTTTCAAAACCAAAACAATTTGAAATAATAATACTTTGGAAATCATAATACTTTGAAATTCTTAACTTTGGAAATCATAACACTTTAAAATCATAACAGTTTCCTTCAAACAGTTTAGATATTAATAATAGTATATAAAATAAAATAGTTTATAAAATAAAATAATTAATATAAAATAGTTATAAGTTAAAATAATTTATATTAAAATAATTAGTATATTTAAAATAGTTTATATTAAAAACAGTTATATTAAAAATAGTTTATATTAAAAATAGTTTATAAAATAATATAAAATAGTTTTAAATATAATTTAAATTACTTTATATAATAAAATAGTTTCCTCAAATTTTACAAATCGATTTAACTCAACTCGGATTCCAAAATTCAAATTTAATCCAATCTCAAATCCTCAAATTTCAGTTCAATTCAGTTTCTCAATAAGCCATTTCAAATCATCGATTTCAAATACATATTTGAACCATAAAATAAGCCATTTCAATTTCAATATATTTAAATCTTTAAATATTCAATAACATCTAAATACAACTTCAATTTACAAATTTTAATAAAACAAATATCCCATTTAAATTTATATAAGATTGAAATATTCATTTAAGTCCCTTTTAATCAATTTTCAAGTTATAAAACATATCTTTAAAATTTCAAATTTAATAAATTTCAAATCAAACTTATTCTAGTATAATTCTTAAATAAATAAAATTTCAAATTTATCTTTCCAACCTGAATCATTATAAACTCTATATTTGAAAATATATATATTAAATAAATACTTAAACATATTATATATCAACTTTAATAAATCTTTAAAATCAATATTTATCAAAACCATATATTTCTTTTCATAACCATAGAAATCATTTCAAAATATTTATATATAGACCAACGGTGTCTGTATATAATTTTCTATCCTATGGTCAAGTGATACAGATATTTATCATTTCAATCCGCAGTTTAAATATATATACAGGTATATATCATTTCAACCCGCAATCCCAAATTCAATTCAAATGAAAATCGCTTGGGGTTATCATTTCAACCCATAACGATTTTCTTCTATTCTATAGATCGTTCGGGTATGTATCATTTCAACCCATAGTGAATTCTATACTAACAGGGAACTTACAGAGTGATAACAGATATGATAATAATATAACAGGCATATATCATCAATATAAAAACAGATAATGGTGTCAGATGTCACAGGTGAACAGATACAGATAATAACATATATAACAATGTAAATAACTAACAACAACATATTTCAATTGTCGTTTCAATTGAAATCAAATTTAATAAATATAAGAACATTAATCATGAGTGATTGCTCAGCTTTCGAGGCTAGAATAATAGACGATGAAATTGAGTTACGGATCCAAGCACGAATTTCGAAGCAAACACGATGAACTCGAGTTCGACGGGCAAAGCTGATAAATAGGAATTGACGAGATCGAATCAGAACTGAATCGATGGAGATAAGTGGTATATGTGAACTTAAATATATATAACTATATATAATATATATATAAAAAATCATATTCTAAATTCAAACACATATTAAATTTTAAATATAAATATTTCAAAATCATGGTTTTAAATTTAAAACACATATAATAAAGTCAACATATATACATCATATAATCTGAAATAAATGGACTTGTATATATATACTTATAATTACATAAATTACATAACAGCTAACATCAAAAATCATTATAAAAGATATATATAAAACTGTTTCAAAACACAAAACAATTTATATTTCCTTTGAAAATTAAAACTTCTGAAGTAAAACCTTTACAAATTATCAACAAAAGCGCACTGTATATAGATACTTTAAAAAAGACTAGTACAGCTATAGTATAATGCAATATATATAATACTTCTTTTATAACTTTCTTTTAAAAAAAATATAAACTATAATCAAATTTTATAGTACACACTAAAAATAATCCACTCATAAGCCTGTCACAATACACAACTTATACACTGAAACAGTTAACATATATGAAAGCTTCTAACTGTATATATATATATACCTTCAGTAAAACAGGTAAAACTAGTAATATATACATACTAACATTATAAACAGTAGCTAATATAATTTGTACAACTTAATATATAAAACGTATATATATATATAGCAACCAAAACCTGTACATATCTTCATTCAAACCAACATATATCTCTATACTGAGGCAACATATATACTGCGAATATATGTATTTAAACTTTATACATTTATAACCTACATGCCAACAGATTTGTAAACCTTATATATATATATATACTGTATATAAACTGAAATATAACATTGACATCTTTATAACCAAATATGCATATATATAAAATACTGTACCTAGTAAATCAATACTACTAACAAATATTTACCCAAATTTCATATATATAAATGGCGTACGGCTGACACTCCTTCAGATTTCATATAAACTTATATAAACTAACCAATATATAAACTGATATATATATATATACTATTTAAACATCAATATTTAAATAAACAGTGCATTATGTTCAAAGTTCATACAATATATGCAGATCTTATAATTTGTATACCCTTATATAGGCATAACTTAGAAATTATACTTATCTACTGGCAATATATATATATCTCTGCTTATATAAATGTATATTGTATCATATATAAATCAACAGCCAATATAGTATATGTAGATTCATGTATACTCACCTAAGTCAAAGTACAGAGGAAGAGAAGAGGAAACTCGGCCGAGCTTGGTGGAGGAGCACGGGTTAGAGGAGTTCGACTGGAAGAAGGCACGGTCGGAGTTAGTAGGTAGAGCCATGGCGGCTGCTACGTGAAGAAGAGGTGGAGGTTGAGAGGTCGGAGGCGTTGTCGAGGCTGCTATGGAGGTTCAAGCGGAAGTAGGTGGGGAAAGCTGAGATTTGGTGGAAGGCCGCTTGAGGAGGGGAGCAAGACATCAGCTTAGTGGCAGCCAAGAAATGAGTGAAAGATGGAGGAAGATGAATCTTCATCAGGTAAAATCAAAAAGAAAGGAACGACCATCAATATTGCATAAATTTGTATATTATATTAACACATCAGGCAAGGAATGAGCAGGCTTTACAAAAAGATAAGTAACCAAGAAAACGAACAGGCAATGCTATATTTATATTCTATTCAGAACGAAAATCAAAAAAAGAAAGAAAGTGCCAGCTAGAAATGAATAAGCTACAATAGAAACTGGTAGAATATTGAAAGTCACGCACACGAATTCAAGAAGCAATAAAGCAATTGACTGTTGAGCTTGAACGGTTGAAGATAAAAGGCACAAAGAAACTAAAAAGTTAAAATTGGATACCGGTATGATAAATCATTTTGTAGATTTCGACGCGTACCTGATTTCGAAATACACAAATAAATACACTGTTGAGATCAGCACGATGGAACGATCAAAGCGGTATACAGAGATCAGTGGTACGATAATCCAATCAAAAGTTGATATCAGTACCGAAAATGCTGCTAATTTGCCGAAAATAAGATAAACGGAGTAATAACAGTCAAAATTTGGAGAAACAAAATATGACGTCTCACTTAGAAGATGATTTACAAATTTCTGTAGAAAAATATTCAGGTTTGGAAAACATTTTATTATCATCAAATATTTAACTGATTTAAATTGAAATAGAGTTACACAGTAAAATTAAACTTCCATATTTTCTGATGAAAATTTACCATTAGCTATGTTAAAGTAGACGTAGTCCAAATATTAATTTTTTATTTCAAAATTTTATTATTTAAAATTTCACAAAAATTCAACTAATTAAATTAATAATCCACAAAATTTACGGGTCGTTACATTCTCCCCCACTCAAAACTTTTCGTCCCCGAAAAGGAATAAGGTAGGAGAATAGAAACAACCAGAAAGAAAATAGATGTAAATACCAATAAAATAATTAATTTAAAACCATATAAATTTCAATTTAAATTAATTAATATCCAAAATTTGATTTAAATTCAAAGTATTTCATTAAGTTGATCTAATTTCAATTTATTAATTTCTTAAAACAAATTCAGTTTATTTATCTCATTTATTATTCAATTAACTTATTATTCTATTTACCATAATTTTTTTTCAAAATTAAGTGTATAACATTTATTATAACTACTCAAATTTTATTTATAAACAAATCATTTTATATTGTATATTATCCAATTAGATATTCAACTTCTGAATAATTTAGGTAAGTTATATTAGAATGAAATTGGTTATTATACAAGTAAAATTTTCCAATTCAATTATTTCAAATTTAAATATTTATTCAAAATTTTGGCTTCATTTTATAATAGAAATCACCTTTGACATAAATTTAAGAATTTGATTCCTGATTAACTTCTAACCATTTATAGATAAATATATACTATGTATCAAACCAAATCTATAATCATATACTTATATATTATAAATCAAGTCATACCTTAGGAATTCAAATTAATTTAAATTTAAAATAATATTCCTATATATATAAATCAAATCATACTTAAGAAATTCAAATTAAATTAATTTCTAAAACAAAACTGTAGCAAAGCTACATATTGGTCTCTCCATTTCAAAACTCAAAGATGAATGTCGATGATGCGACCGCCATCATCAACATTATTTTCCAGCGACAAAAGAGGAGAGCACTGATTTCAACATTTAAAATTCTTTGTAAACAATTTCTATTTGAAAACACTTTAAATAATATACACTTTAAAACCAAAGTTTGAAATCATTGGAAATTAAATTCCCAAATTCCTGATTTAAATTCATTTCAATTCCAAATCAATTTATAAACCATGTTTATAAATTCATTTATAGAACAATAAATGATAATCTAATATTATCATTTCAAACAACCAATTTAATTAACTTTTTAAATTCCAAAAAATTTTACTTTTATATTTATAATATAATCATACAAATTTATTTCATTTACCAAATTGAAACAATATTGTGTCAGTTTGCTATGTTCAAGTGTTTGGGAAATCCTATCGATAGCGTTGATCAGACGAATCGATCGAAAATCCAAATCAACATCAACAACTCAAACAACACAATATATAAAACAACTTAATATTAATACAAATACAAATACACTCCCTCACTCGATGATTCCAGAATGGATTTCAAAACAAGGATAGAGATCCAAATATGGAGGGATCCTAACCAAAGAGATTTTTAATCGAGATGATAGGCTTGAAACGAAGATAAGATGAATAATTAGCAAAAGAGAAAAGGTGGATATACATATATAAATCGCGGGCGACCTTAACGGGGTCAACCGTGACTTCAAAATAAGATCGAGGTAGAATTCTGGAGCAAATCGACATTCGATCGCCAGAGATAGAATTCGGGTATAGCAGATGATAGCAGCATCGTAAACCGAGGATACAGAAATCTCCGGTGAATCAATACCGATTGTAAAGGAGTTTTACCCCTTTACAAATCATTCAGTGGAGGTATGGGATACTCCAGAATCAAGTAAATACGAATAAGGAGAGACAAGGATGGATTTGGAACCGAGGGAACGTTCCAAAATTCAAAGGAAACCGAATCGAAGGAGAAGGAATTCAAACTCGAACGAAAGTGATTCCGTAATTAAATCTACTCCATATGCTGAGTTTTGCCTAAAACCAAAGTTCTGATACCAACTGTAACAGCCTAAAATTTTCTACCATTCGCATCCACACATGTCAGATTTGAATTGCTCAAAATATCAGATTGTTAATTTAAATTTGGCAAACTCCGCATATACAGTAAATAAATAATCACAGAATTACAGATACAGAGTAATATTACAATAATGCAGCAGAAACAAAAGAATAGTAGTTCATGAAGATACTATATATATATAACAGAGTTAAACAAGATACAACAGAAGTCTCGAATATATAGTTGTCTCAATACAATAGTCAAATACAAGATCTAAATACATCATTGGAATCAACTGAATAATAGAAAGCTGGATCTCCAAGCGAAGCTCCAACTCCAAAGGTGAGTCTCGAACACTGAGCCACTCAGTCTGACCTGAGCGTAAAGCAAAACACAAAACACTCGAGTCAGGATTAACATTATTGTATCAATAAATCCAACTCAAGTGAAATATCAACTGAAATACAGTAACTTAAAGGATGTTTGGGATAACCATTCTCTAAGGATCCGTTAAACTATTTACTATGTAGTAATATACGCTATTATAATAACGTCTATAGTAAAGTAAACTTACTTAAAAATAGCGTTAAGGCTTTACATTTTCCACCTTAACACATATATAGTGCCAATAGTCTATACAGTACCGTAGTACCTCCAGATCGGGAGGCTACCAGAAGACACTCCATAGGTATGACACAAATCAAACTCGTAGTAAGGCTCGCTAGGGTAGGTGACACGGCACAACTAGGCAATGCCAGGGTAGATGTACCAATTACAATTCCGGGCCGGTGGTAATGCATAACAGCCACTACCGCCCACCTCGAGCCACACTCCCGAAATCCGAAGGTGCACATCAAATCAATCACAAAGTAATAGAATGGCATACGATGGAGTGTGTCCGATCAGAGGTGCTACCTCATTAGCCCGACAATTGCTCCTGTTTTAGCCACCTTATGCCAACTCACGGGAGTTGGGTCCACATATATACCTCATATAGGATCGTCGCCACCATCCTACTTCATTCTGGAATCTCCACCGCGTACACAGTTGTTAAAGTGGTTTTTGGTATCGACAGAGAGTATGCCCATATCTGATCCTGGTCTCTTTAACAACCAATCGTTATTATAACACCGCGGTCATTTCAAAATAGTTTATACTTCAAAACCAAAATATCATTTCCATTTCAAAAACATATCAATACGATATCATTTCCATTTCAAGAATATTCACTTCCAAAATCATAGTACTTTCAAAGATATAATACTTTCGAAACCAAAACAATTTGAAATAATAATACTTTGGAAATCATAATACTTTGAAATTCTTAACTTTGGAAATCATAACACTTTGAAATCATAACACTTTCCTTCAAACAGTTTAGATATTAATAATAGTATATAAAATAAAATAGTTTATAAAATAAAATAATTTATATAAAATAGTTATAAGTTAAAATAATTTATATTAAAATAATTAGTATATTTAAAATAGTTTATATTAAAAATAGTTATCTTAAAAATAGTTTATATTAAAAATAGTTATATTAAAAATAGTTTATAAAATAATATAAAATAGTTTTAAATATAATTTAAATTACTTTATATAATAAAATAGTTTCCTCAAATTTCACAAATTGATTTAACTCAACTCAGATTCCAAAATTCAAATTTAATCCAATCTCAAATCCTCAAATTTCAATTCAATTCAGTTTCTCAATAAGCCATTTCAAATCATCGATTTCAAATACATATTTGAACCATAAAATAAGCCATTTCAATCTATTTAAATCTTTAAATATTCAACAACATCTAAATACAACTTCAATTTACAAATCTAAATAAACAAAATATCCCATTTAAATATATATAAGATTGAAATATTCATTTAAGTCCCTTTTAATCAATTTTCAAGTTATAAAACATATCTTTAAAATTTCAAATTTAATAAATTTCAAATCAAACTTATTCTAGTATAATTCTTAAATAAATGTAATTTCAAATCAATTTCAAATTTATCTTTCCAACCTGAATCATTATAAACTCTATATTTGAAAATATATATATTAAATAAATACTTAAACATATTATATATCAACTTTATTAAATCAACTTTAATAAATCTTTAAAATCAATATTTATCAAAACCATATATTTCTTTTCAAAATTATAGAAATCATTTCAAAATATTTATATATAGACCAACGGTGCCTGTATATAATTTTCTATCCTATGGTCAAGTGATACAGATATTTATCATTTCAACCCGCAGTTTAAATATATATACGGGTATATATCATTTCAACCCGCAATTCCAAATTCAATTCAAATGAAAATCGCTTGGGTTTATCATTTCAACCCATAACGATTTTCTCCTATTCTATAGATCGTTCGGGTATGTATCATTTCAACCCATAGTGAATTCTATACTAACAGGGAACTTGCTGAGTGATAACAGATATTATAATAATATAACAGGCATATATCATCAATATAAAAACAGATAATGGTGTCAGATGTCACAGGTGAACAAATACAGATAATAGCATATATAACAATGTAAATAACTAACAACAGCATATTTCAATTGTCGTTTCAATTGAAATCATATTTAATAATATAAGAACATTAATCATGAGTGATTGCTCAGCTTTCGAGGCTAGAGAAATAGACGATGAAATTGAGTTACGGATCCAAGCACGAATTTCGAAGCAAACACGATGGACTCGAGTTTGACAGGCAAAGCTGATAAATAGGAATAGGCGAGATCGAATCAGAACTGGATCGATGGAGATAAGTGGTATATGTGAACTTAAATATATATAACTATATATAATATTTATATAAAAAATCATATTCTAAATTCAAACACATATTAAATTTTAAATATAAATATTTCAAAATCATGGTTTTAAATTTAAAACACATATAATAAAGTCAACATATATACATCATATAATCTGAAATAAATGGACTTGTATATATATACTTATAATTACATAAATTACATAACAACTAACATCAAAAATCATTATAAAAGATATATATAAAACTGTTTCAAAACACAAAACAATTTATATTGCCTTTGAAGATTAAAACTTCTGTAGTAAAACCTTTACAAATTATCAACAAAAGCGCACTGTATATATATACTCTAACAAGACTAGTACAGCTATAGTATAATGCAATATATATAATACTTCTTTTATAACTTTCTTTTAAAAAAAATATAAACTATAATCAAATTTTATAGTACACTCTAAAAATCAATATTAACTAACAAATATATATATATGTATATAAACTTTTACAAACACAACATTTCCACTCATAAGCCTGTCACAATACACAACTTAAACACTGAAACAATTAACATATATGAAAGCTTCTAACTATATATATATATATACCTTCAGTAAAACAGGTATAACTAGTAATATATACATACTAACATTATAAACAGTAGCTAATATAATTTGTACAACTTAATATATAAAACATATATATAGCAACCAAAACCTATACATATCTTCATTCAAACCAACATATATCTCTATACTGAGGCAACATATATACTGCGAATATATGTATTTAAACTTTATATATTTATAACCTGCATGCCAACAGATTTGTAAACCTTATATATATATATATACTGTATATAAACTGAAATATAACATTGATATCTTTATAACTAAATATGCATATATATAAAATACTGTACCTAGTAAATCAATACTACTAACAAATATTTACCCAAATTTCATATATATAAATGGCGTACGGTTGACACTCCTTCAGATTTCATATAAACTTATATAAACTAACCAATATATAAACTGATATATATATATATACTATTTAAACATCAATATTTAAATAAACAGTACATTATTGTTCAAAGTTCATACAATATATGCAGATCTTATAATTTGTATACCCTTATACAGGCAGAACTTAGAAATTATACTTATCTACTGGCAATATATATATCTCTGCTTATATAAATGTATAGTATATCATATATAAATCAACATCCAATATAGTATATGTAGATTCATATATACTCACTTAAGTCAAAGTATAGAGGAAGAGAAGAGGAAACTCGGCCGAGCTTGGTGGAGGAGCACGGGTTAGAGGAGTTCGACTGGAAGAAGGCACAGTCGGAGTTAGTCGGTAGAGCCATGGCAGCTGCTGCGTGAAGAAGAGGTGGAGGTTGAGAGGTCGTAGGCGCTGTCGAGGCTGCTATGGAGGTTCAGGCGGAAGTAGGTGGGGAAAGCTGAGATTTGGTGGAAGGCCGCTTGAGGAGGGGAGCAAGGCATCAGCTTAGTGGCAGCCGAGAAATGAGTGAAAGATGGAGGAAGATGAATCTTCATCAGGTAAAATCAAAAAGAAAGGAACGACCATCAATATTGCATAAATTTGTATATTATATTAATACATCAGGCAAGGTACGAACAGGCTTTACAAAAAGATATAACCGAGAAAACGAACAGGCAATGCTATATTTATATTCTAATCAGAACAAAAATCAAAAAAGAAAGAAAGTGCCAGCTAGAAATGAATAGGATACAATGGAAACTGGTAGAATATTGAAAGTCACGCACACGAATACAGGAAGCAATAAAGCAATTGACTGTTGAGTTTGAACGGTTGAAGCTAAAAGGCACAAAGAAACCAAAAAGTTAAAATTGGATACCGGTATGATAAATCGTTTTGCAGATTTCGACGCATACCTGATTCCGAAATACACAAATAAATACACTGTTGAGATCAGCACGATGGAACGATTATAGCGGTATACATAGATCAGTGGTATGATCATCCAATCAAAAGTCGATATCGGTACCAAAAATGCTGCTAATTTGCCGAAAATAAGATAAACGGAGCAATAACCGTCAAAATTTGAAGAAACGAAATATGACGTCTCACTCAGAAGATGATTTACAAATTTCAGTAGAAAATATTTAGGTTTGGAAAACATTTTATTATCATCAAATATTTAACTGATTTAAATTGAAATAGAATTACACAGTAAAAATAAACCTCTCATTTTTGTTATCAAATCAACATTTGTAGCATGCAACATTAAACAAATAAGAGGAAGAAGAGAGCAAAATGAAAAGCAAAACTAATCTACTTGCATTTTATAAAATCTACTCTACTTGCATGAAAAATAAACTTACTACTAACAATAAAGGAAAAGTAGCATGTAAAAGAAAAGAGAGCACTAATTAACATTGCATAAAAAAGGAAAGTTAAATGAAAATAAAAATGGCTAAGTAGCCATGAAAAAGAGAAAGAGAGCTTTCTTTTATTTGATCCTAAACTAAACTAAAGAGAAGATAGCCTAAGGGAGACTAAGGGAAGAGCTCATTACATGAAGATAAGGGGTATTCATACAAGTTTAAAACCCTAATTCATTTTTTTGGGGAATGCCCAAACTACCCCTCTAGGAAGTGTGGTGGCCAAGTATTCATTAGCATCCAATAATCATCCATTAAATGTGCATGAAGATTTAATGGCCTTTTAGCATATGGATTAGCTCTAATTTGTACATGAAGGTAGGTGGGTAGATGGGGTCTTCCATGATCATGGCTTTGAATTATTTCCATCTTCATTTGTTTTCTTCTCTTGTGTGCATGCATGAATCATTAAACACACAAAAATGACCATTTTGCCTCTAAACGAAGATGACTATGTGACAATTTGAAAATAATCTGAATTTAGTTCGGCATACATCACTTGGACTGGCATCACCACTTCAGTTTGGACCTGCATGTCCAAGTACCGAACGAGATATTTCGTTCGACACCTTCTCCTTCACCAAATCACCGAATGAAATCACTGCTTCAACACCGCTCTTCGCTGAACAACATCTCCCGAACGAGCTCACCATTGGACGAGAAATCTCGTCTGGTCCTCCACTCCGCAGCTCCAGATTTGAAGCGGCAGCTGTTCCTCCACCGCCGAACCAAACTTTTGGTTCGGCAAGCGCTAGCTCTAATTTAGGGCTTCGCGAATTCCTCCTCTTCTTCATCGACGACGATGTCAAGCTTATCTTCCAGCTATTATGGAATCAAGGTAACAATTCCAATTGTGTTCTCCTAAATAGGACGGTCACATTTTGCAGACCATACGATATGTGGGGGGGTGATGTTGCCGTTACTACTATCTGCATAACCTATGTAGATGGAAAATAGAAAGGATTTACATGATTTTGAGCAGAAGAAGCCGCAAGAAAATGCTAGGTGATATGTTCCTCTTATAAGGATGGATCCTACGATTACATTGATAGGAAAAAAGTAACGTTTATCTTTTCTAGAGTGGTTATTTATCCATTTTGTTAATATATTTGCTAATGGGAAATCAAAAGGCAGAGCACTACTACTTAAAAAAAAGATGATGATGATGCTGATGAAGAGCAACAGCAAGCAATGGAATGGTTGCTGCATAGCTGGTGAGGTTGCCATAACTCACGAGTCTTTATTCCCTATTAAAGGAAAAAAATTCTGGATTATTTGATTGCAAGCTAGTTTCATTTTAAAATAAAAAAGTAGAAAATTCCCATTGACTAATTACATCTTTATTAGTAGTGAAATTGTCAAATTAAACTAATCTAGATGGAATTAATTATGGTGGAGGGGGTATTGCCTTGTATGGCTCTCTTTTTTCTTTGCTCAAATGTATTTTCTACTTTTCAACTCTTTGGCTATCTAAGTAATAGCCAAAACATTGAGATGCTATGTATAGAAGGAGTCCAAGATTAACTTCCAGTGATGGCTTAAATGACTTTGAATAGCCATCACATTGCATGCATGTTTTGAACAATTTCTAGCTTTATCTAGGTATTAAAAATAATTAATCACAGATTCACAATAATGGAAACACTATTTACATATGACTTAATTATTAGGCATGTTTCAAGTGGAAATAAGTATGAATTTATAATGCAGCCGGGATAATAGTTTGCCGACTGACATTGTATTTGTAAATGAGTTGCGTGGTTGAAGATATAAAACATAAAAGAATGGTAGCAATACTTGTTTCTGAGCGACTGCACTGAACACTTAAGAAATAACAAAAGAAATTAAGCTATTCCTGTTTGGACCAACCAACTGGCGAATACAACAAACAGTCACTTTTACGCGACTATTCATAACGAAACTCTAAAACATATAAGTGGTCACTTTTAATGGAAAATTGATGATTAACCAAGTTTAACAAATGCATTTGATCCCTCCCTCTCTCTCAACATAAATTATTGAAGAGATATTGGCCTACATAAATATTATGTGCCTGTGTTTTAATAAATTAGCAAAAGAACTGTATTGGCTTAGCTGGCATGACATGCATAGTACATTTTTCACGGCAGGACGGACCGCTAGGCATTAAGAATGGCCTTAGTGTCCAATTATAACCTAGGCGGAGCTTGGATGAAAATAAGTTTCCCCCATATAATTTAGTACAATTTTTTTTACATTAAATAGCTATAAACTAATAGCTACACATTGTACAAACCACATTTGGTTTTGGACATCATTATTCATTATTTCTTCATAAGTAATATATATACGGAAACGCATGCGCACTTACTTTTAGAATATTCATCAATAAATTTCAAATAATAAAACACTATCATATTTTATACTTTATAGTTACACAGAAATAACAAAATTTAATATGACTTGCCAATAGCGTTCCCCGAAATCAAAATATTGTTATTCCACCTTTTGGCAAGGCCTTGAGACTGAGTACTTGAATAGAAGCTAAAGACAATCTATCCCGAAGATCGGTTATACAAAGGTTCACGATGGATATAGACAAATTTGGTCCGAGTCTGGATCAAGCTACAATTAGCATGGTACGACTAATAAAGCTATGAAAGGCAACATTCCAAATTTTAGGCCAATCGAAGTTTGTATGCTCAAGTTATGGATTGATCAAGATTCATGTGGAAGACATCAGTTTGTATCCATCAACCTCGTATCCATCACCCTACATCCATTTCCTTCGTATCCTTCAAGCACCGGCATTGATCAGAGTTCATTTGCTCGGCACCTAACACTTTTCGTATCGATCCCACATCCACACATTTTGTATCGATCAGCTAATAGATCGATACGAAACCAACATCCAGGCATACAAGCATCGATATGAAGGCAACGTCCAGGCATTGATACGAAGGCTCATGCCAATATTGATACGAAGGGAACAACCTCGAATAGATGCAAAAGACATGGTCAAACCAAAGGAAGCGGTCTCTCAGCATGAAATGTGGATCTCCCCAAGATTCTCACTCCACATCATCGATACAAAGGCATCGATACGCAGCCACCAGCCTACTTGCAAAATCAACTTTGGATCGATCATAACTCAAAAGATACAAGTCCAAATGCCTCCAAATTTTCGAAGAAGCTTTCTGATCATCTGAAGAACCACATGATTGATCGTAGCTCAAATGGAGCTAAAATTGATCGATACGAAGATGATGGGGATCGATCAGGGTCAATCCCAAACGGCCCCTGATCGATCTGGTGGGCCTACCCACGTGTGAGAAGGGGTATTCCAAGCTTTGAGAAAGATATTTCCAGGTCTGCTCCTATAAACAACACCCCTACGCCTATAGAAAAAGGACTTTTGAAGCTCTTACACCGTTACTCTGCTGCAACTCCATTGTAACCCAAGTGTTAGTGCTTTGTACTATTGAATTCAGTTACCAATCATCAATGAACAACTAACTATTCAAAGTGGATGTAGGCTACAACGCCGAACAACTATAAATTCTTATCTCTTTCTATTTTTGCTTGGTTTAATTGGTGTGATTGGTAGATCAGCCTCTTTTTTCATTTACTTTCTTCATTATAATCTCTTCAATTACATCCGAAGAGTGTTTTGTTCAATTTTGGTACAAACACTTTGGTGCTTTCACTGAGAAAACTTTGTTTTTCTCCGATGCAGTGGATTTACTACCATTGTTGGATTGCTAAAATCTAAGAAGGAGATCAAGATCTATCTTCTTGTGTTTCCTTCCATTCCACTCAGATTACTCCAGATCTAGGAAAGAGCTACATCAACCATGGTGCATACTACTAGAAATTCTTTAAATGCTGCAGATCCAGAAGGAAGGGATAGGTAAAATCCCGCATAATTGACTACAACAGGCCAAACATCGACTGGAGCTTCAGATCCCCAAGGTCCCATGACTAGAAAGGAGTTCCCGATCCTCATGCTAGAGCTTACTTAGAGCTGTCAAGAGCTCACTTAGCAGATCCATGCCAACACAGAGCTCGCGAATCAGCTGAACGAGGAAAGGCGAAGGAGATCTAGAAGGAATCGTGTCTCTCATTCCTCAACCGAAAACTCGACTTCATCTGACTTTAACCACAGATCTACACGCCGTCCGCTGGATGGAAACTATGCAGAAGCCTCCGGGCATCAAGATGTTGTGAAGCTCAGACAAGCTGAGATTGGTCCTTTTACAGGGCACTAAGTTGGACCCTCCTTCTGAGGAGGGGTATTTCCTTATCACACCATTCATGACCATGCAGCTGCTGCCGATATAGATCTAGAAGCCGAGATCCAGAACCAACCAGATCCGGGCCTTCGTCAACACATCCATGCTCAGGAACCCTACTTCCCTGAAGACTAGGAGCTAAGGAGGTAAGGAACAGACCATCGACAGTGACTGGACCATCCCCGCAACATGGAACCCGACCATGCCTTGGCCCCGAACATCCAGATGCCTGACATTCCAACTAAGATACACCAAATGATTAGAGAAAGTCAAGGCCTTACTAAAGGCAATTGGGGAATCTCTCGAAGTCATACTCCATTCACCAACGACATCCTTTATGCATAGCCACCTTGTCAATTCAGGATGCCTACCTTGCCCATGTATAAAGGGAGTTCGGATCCTAACTAGCATATCTTGAAGTATGAATGGCATATGAATGCCGCTAGAGCTGACGATTCGGTCAAGTGTTGGAGTTTTCCTATCTCCTTGGGAGGCATTGCAACTATGTGGTTCACTCGTCTACCACCTAGACCCATTTCATGTTTCGATCAACTGGCTATAAAGTTTGTTGAGCAATTCTGCATGCATGTTACAAGACTGAAGGATGTCAACACCTTGTCCATTGTTACTCAAGCTCCAGGAGAGACTCTTAGGCGTTATCTGGAAAGGTTTCATGCTGCTTGTGCTAAGGTCAGCAACCCTAATGATAACTCTATTTTGATGGCATTGACTAAATGGGTTGATCCCGATTTCGAGTTTGGTAATTGGTTGGCTGGGAAACCCCCCGATTTGTTGGATCGTTTCTATGTTAAGGCGGCCCAGTTTTTTAGGAGAGAAGATGCTAGACGATCTATGAAGCAGGGCGGGGCCCAGTGTTGAAGGCATTTAGAGTAATGTTGCTGTGAAACAGACTAGTGAGAATTCCGACAAAATACAATTGAATATACAGAACAAGCAAGATCAACAGAAGGGCAATGGAGACCAGGGAAAGAAGAGAGACCCAAATTGCGGATCGAGATCCAAAGCTCCCATGTTCGACCGATATACTCCCCTAAACACATCATTGGAGAATGTTTATCTACAGACTCGTAATACCGGACAATACAAAATTCCAGCTCCGAAGCCATCATCGGAAAGACAAATTCAGACTAGAAAGTTTTGTAGATTCCACGATTGTTACGGCCATAACACAAATGAGTGTCGTCATCTGCAAGACGTCATCGAGAAGTCGATTAGAGAAAGTAAGTTAGAATAGTTTGTTCGGTCTCCGCAGGATGGAGGTGCGGCCCCACCTAACCTGAATCAAAGTCAAGGCCAAGCTAGACCCGAAGAACCCATACGTACTGGCGGGAGGTTGGTGATAAATAAAATAAGTGGTGGTCCTCATCCAGTTGATCGGAGCTGGAAGGAAATGGAGTCATATGCTAGCTCGATTAGGATGAACTTCGAGTGTTGCGGTAATTCTGATGATGGGACCCTGGCAAAACAATAGAGAGTGATGACAGACGACATTGTTTTTAGGAACCGAGATGCTGACAAATTCGAGGCCTCCACTATAGATCCATTGGTTAGATCAGCCCAAATAGGTCCTGCTTGGATGAAGAGGATCTTAGTCGACGGCGGAAGTTCTGTCAATATACTTTTCAAATGTGCCTACGACCAAATGAGAATGGAGGCAAAAGATCTAAAACCGTGTCAGTTACGCATACATGGTTTTAATGGAAGTGTAACCATAGCAGCTACCATGGTAGAGTTACCCGTTGAATTGGGTATTGGAGATCGCCGAAGAGTTCGGATGTTAAAATTTGTTGTGTTAGACATACCATCACCCTATAATGCTTTCTTGGTCCGACCGGCGCTCGTAGATTTTAGGGCAGCGATTGCCCCATTGTGTTTAACTCTGAATTTCCCCACTGATAACGGGGTTGGATTAGTTCATGGCGATCAGGCGGCTAGATGCGCCTGTTATACTACTGAGCTACGGGATGTGTAGCGGAAGGAGAAGGGAAATGGCATAGAGGAATCTCTCTGCGCCCGTTTTTCAGAAAATTGACAGCTAACGACTGAGCCTAAGCTCGGACGCCACAACCAGTTCCTTAGGGACCTTGATCCCAGAGACAATAACGATGATGAAGAAGTCAAAGATAGCCAGGCTTCCCCGGCAGAGTTGACGATCGATGTTCCGATCTACGATGACGACGATTCTAGAATGGTAAAGGCCAGATCTCAACTTAGTCACCGGATGAGATAGGAATTGGTTGATTTTCTTCGGGCGAGCCTTGACGTGTTTGCCTGGACGCATTCAGACGTTTGTGGGATCTCGCCGGAAATCGCGAGCCATGTATTAAATATTGACCCACGTCCCGGTCAAACGAAAAAGGTACGGTACGGATCTAGAGAGATCTGCCGCCCTGAAGGATGAAGTAAATAAACTCAAGTCGAATGGGTTTATCCGTGATGCTCTATACCTAGAGTGGGTATCAAATACAGTGCTTGTCAAGAAATCGAATGGGAAATAACGAACATGCGTGGGCTACTCAGATTTGAACAAAGCCTGCCCTAAGGACAGTTTCCCACTTCCCAGAATTGACCAACTTGTGGATTCGACAGCCGGACATGAGCTCTTATCTTTCATGGGCATGTATTTCGGCTATAATCAAATACTGATGCATATCCCCGACCAAGAACATACTAGCTTCGTCACCGATCTTGGACTCTATTGCTACAAAGTGATGTCGTTCGGACTCAAGAATGCCAGAGCAACTTATTAGAGGCTCGGACCGAATGTTTGCTAACCAGATCGAAAAGACCATGGAGGTGTACGTGGATGATATGCTCGTGAAGTCGTGACTGTCCATTAACCATGTCAGTGATTTGGTAACAATGTTTAACATACTCCAACAGTACATAATGAAGCTCAATCTGTTGGAGTGTCATTACGAAGTTGCATCGGGAAAGTTCCTTGGATTCATCATCAATGCCAAAGGAATTGAAGCCAACCATGAGAAAATATGGGCGATTTGGAATCTTGAAACTCCCAGAACCATGAAGCAAGTGCTAAGGCTCAATGGGAAGGTGGCAGCCTTAAGCAGATTCATCTCCAGATCTACAGACAAATGCATCCCTTTTCTTCGATCTGATCACAAAAGGAAATCAGAATCACGCATGATCACAAACCAAATTTGGCGGCACCTCCCATTTTGTCAAAGCCGATGGATCATGAGAGATTATACATCTATCTGGCGGTTTCAGCAAATGCGATCAGTGCTGCGTTAATTCGGAAAGAGGATCGGATCCAACGACTGGTGTATTATATCAGCAAAACGTTAACTGGGACAGAAAGTAACTACCCGAAGGTGGAAAAGCTTGCTTATTGTCTCGTCATGACCTCGAGGAAACTCTGTCCTTATTTCCAGGCTCATTCGATCACAGTCTACGCTGACCAGCCGTTACGACAGGTTTATATGACCTGAGACGTCTGGTAGATTGCTTAAGTGGAACATCGAGTTGAGTCAATTTGATATCGCTTATACACCGAGGCGAGCCATTCAAAGACAAGTTCTGGCGGACTTCATAACTGAATTCACCATACCGGAGGACTTGCCCGAAACCAGTGATTCTCCTAAATACATATGGAAGCTATACACTGACGGTGCATCAAACGACCGTTGCTCAGGCACTGGAGTAGTACTCGAAACCCCAGAAGGTTGATTCATATGTTATGCCTTGAAGTTTGACTTCCGTGCAACTAACAACGAAGCCGAGTACGAAGCTCTACTCACTGGACTTAGACTTTCCAAAGACTTGGGAATTATTGCTGTGGAGATTTACTGTGATTCACAATTGGTCTTATGCCAGGTTCGAGGAAAGTATTAAGCTAGAGACCAGAGATTGGCCACTTACCTTACTCGGATCCAAGAAGTGTTGAATCAGTTTGACTACTATGCTATCCATTGTATACCCCGAGAGCAAAATCTGAAAGTCGATATTTGGTGAAACTGGCCAGCACTAGAAAAGCACAACAAATGGGACTCGTCCTCGTTGAGACACTTACCGCTCCAAGTATCGATCAATTAGAGACAGACTGGGTGCACAAGGCAATGCCCGAGAAGGAGTCGTGGATGACTCCATTCAAAAAATATCTTGAGCATATAGCTTTACCCGACTGCAGGATTGAAAAAAGACAGATTCTCCGGATTGCTTTACGATTTATTATCCAGAACGGAGTCCTATATAGGAGAGGGTATTTTGTTCCTTTACTCCGTTGTATCGCCCACGATGTGATTAAACGAGTGTTACACGATGTGCACGAGGGAGAGTATGGCGACCACACTAGGGGGCAAGCCCTTGCAAAAAAGATACTCGGATATGGCTATTACCGGCCAACCGTGAATCGAGACACATTTTCTTATGCCAAGAGATGCGATAGATGCCAGAAGCATGCCAGAATTCCAAGAGCCCCGCCTACTGAAATCACTCAGATGGTCAGTCCATGGCCATTTTCCACATAAGGCATTGATATAATAGTGTCCTTACCTTTAGCCAAGGGTGGTGCGAAGTATGCCATCGTTGCAGTTGACTACTTTACTAAATGTGCAGAAGCTGAGCCCCTTGCTACCATCATGATAAAGAAAGTAATCATTGTTGTCTGCAACATCATCTGTCGCTTTTCCTCCCATGAGCCATTATCACTGACAACGGGACCCAATTTGATAGTGTCGAGTTCAAAGATTTTTGTCAACGCTACCATATCCAGAAGAAATTCTCGATAGTAGCTCACTCTTAAACCAATGGACAAGTTGAAGCTATCAACAAAGTAATCAAGTCCATTCTGAAGAAACAACTGGAGAAGGCTGGAGCCAAGTGGGTCGATGAGCTTCCTATGGCCCTATGGGCATATAGAACTACCCACAAGTCCATGGCCGGCCACACTCCGTTTGCACTTTCCTATGGCTCCGAAGCCGTTATTCCAATTGAACTAGAAGTACCCTCTCACCGTGTGACCTATTACGATCCAAAGATGAATGCCATACTACTTGCAGAATCTTTGGATTTACTGGATGAGAAGCGTGAAGAGACTGATTGGAAGGCAGCCGCACACCGCAATCGAGTCGCCCAATTATAAAACGCCAAGGTCCAACCCAGAACCTTCGAAGTTGGCGATGTCATACTCAACCGAATTTATCCGATCCCTTCGCACATGAAACCAACATGGGAAGGACCGTATGTCATCGAGTGGAGACTTGGAGACGGCACATTCAAACTATCAATTGTTGACTGTCTCACTTTACCGAGATCGTGGAACAGCGAGAGTCTCCGTTGCTATTACACATAACTGGCTTCTATTCATTTAGTCTGCTTTTCCTTTGAAATTTGTTTATGAATTTTTGAATTTGAACTTGTAATAAGGCAACTGACTTTTCCGTACTTTCTTATTTTAGCAATAAAATGCAGACTCATCAAGCCAGAGTGGCGATTCTTGAAATGCATCGTGCGACCGTCACGATGTACGAAGAGTTAAGTGAAACCCCAAGCTCAGGGGCAAACAACTATAATGAAAAAAAGGATTGAAACACGACAATCCCCTAACGAACTCCAGCTCCCAGAGTGTGAGCTGGGGTCCAAACTCCAATTCCAAGCCCGAAGAGGATGGTCCATCCATCTGTGACTTCGCTTGCCAAATCAAGGTGGATGTGATCCGACCCACAACCTTGAACAACTCCTTATTCCCAGAGTACAAATGAGATCCTAATACCTAAATAGATGTGATTGAACATCTGTCACTAACTCCAGATTCCCGAAGTGCGAACTGGAGTATAAACATAAATGGGTGTGAATGACCACCCATCATCTAAACTCTGGTCCTGAGAGCGCGGACCGGAGTATAAACACCAAATAGGTGTGACTGACCACCCATCGACTAAATTTGGGTCCTAGAGCACGGACCGGAGTATAAACATTAAACGGGTGTGACCGACCACCCGTAAAACAACTTATGTCCCCGGAGTGCGGATGTAATCCTAAACGTTAGATGGGCGTGACTGACCACCCATCGACTAAATCTAGCCCCGAGAGCACTGACTGGAGTATAAACACCAAATGGGTGTGACTGACCACCCATCGACTAAATTCTGGTCCAAAGAGCGCGGATCGGAGTATAAACATTGAACGGGTATGATCGACCACCCGTAAAACAACTTATGTCCGCGGAGTGCGGATATAATCCTAAACGTTATATGGGTGTGATTGACCACCCATCGACTAACTCTAGCCCCGAAAGCGTGGACTGGAGTATAACGCCAAACGGGTGTGACTGACCGCCCATAAATTAATTCATGTCCCTGAAGTGCGGATATGATTCCAAGCATTAAACGGGTGTGACTGACCGCCCGTAAAATAACTTATGTCCCCAGAGTGTGGACATGATTCTGAACGCCAAATACGTTTGACTGACCGCCCGTAAATTAGTCTATATCCCCAGAGCGCGGATATGATTCTAAGCGATAAGCAAGCGTGACCGACCACCGACATGTAAGTTCAATCCCCAAAGTACGGATGCAAGTACTAGCCGATGAACGAGTGTGATCCAACCACTCAAACTCATTTTACTTTAGCTTTGTTCCGACTTAGTTAAATTAAAGCTAGCAAAGGTGGAAAATGACTACCGACTGACTACTTCAATTTTCCCCGAGACCGGGGGCATAACTCAAGCACCGGTTGTTGGCCGAGACAGCGTGACGTTAGGACTCGACTAGACGTTTGGTTATGATTCGAAGCCATGACTTCGGGACTTAACGAACAGACTCTAGTTCAACTCAGAGACTAAAGCCTCACAAGTACATTGAATGGAAACGCGTGTGCTGAAATACTTAAGTAAATGAACACAGAGTTATACTGAGAAAGACAAAATGAAGTTTTATTTCCACTATTCTTTGAAAAAGTTAAGTACAAAAATCTATTCGATGAATTCCTATAAGCAGGGGCCAGACCCACATCTATACATGGCCTACAAAAGCAAAAGGAAATCATATTCTAAGCTATCTACAAAAAGAAGAAGCAAAAGTGCAAGTCTACGCCTTTAATTTTTATCCTTCTTGCTCTTCTTTAGCGTAGACCCGCTTAAACTGCCGCTCAGATGTCTCTTCGAGCCTTTACCTCCCCGGCCCGCACTAGCAGGCTTGTCTTCGGCCAGGAGAATTATAGTTGTCTCCTCCTCGGAACTCACAGGGACAGGAATATCCTCTGTGTGCGGAACCAGAGGGATGGTGGCACTCTCGATGTTAGAAGAAAGAGGAGTGCTCATATCAATGACTGTGCCACTAGGAGAAACAACAAGTATAGGGACCAAGCCGGGACCCGCCATGCCACCAATATTGTGAGCTTGTGCGACTTGTTCCATCTCAGCCTTAATCTCTTCCATTATTCGATCAGCCCACTCCACACGAATGCCCATTGGAATACTACACGTTGGGCTAGAGGAGCCCATAATTATCACGTCTTCGTCTATGCTGAAGGGAACTTCGATGTTTGGGTCGATTTGATGGTTGAGGAGTGCTATCAACATTTGTTCATCAAGCACGCAGCTGCTTTCGTGC
Organism: Allium fistulosum; assembly: GCA_030737815.1. Taxonomy (NCBI): domain Eukaryota; kingdom Viridiplantae; phylum Streptophyta; class Magnoliopsida; order Asparagales; family Amaryllidaceae; genus Allium; species Allium fistulosum. The sequence goes on from CM060906.1 coordinate 1,134,314,991, forward strand.
ATCTCCCCAGCTGATGTGGCGACCGTTGTAGTTGGAGCCTCCGTCATAATCGCCTCCTGCCCATGATGCATTTCTTAAGTTGCAGGAGGATCAATTGATGCAGAATCTAGAGCTGAATAAAGATAGAAGAAAATATTAGTGACATCTTCTGACAGTGCTCTTGCATTTGGATGAATGGAAGAAGTGTTCGGAATACCTTCCTCGGGGTGACTCACGTGCTAGGCCGATGTGCCTTCAGAGCCGCGTTTAGGTGTCGGAGAAAGGTGCGGCTTATCAGGGTCATATCCCAGGACAGTTGGAAGATCAATAGTAGAAGTAGGCTCAGATTGAGAGACTGGGAGCGCTTCAGAACCTACTTCATAATGTTCAACTTCAGATCCCTTTCAAGCATCCCGATACTTGGCAGCTAACTTTCTTTTTCGAGAGCGATGATTGTATCCTGAAGGACTTTCGGTTCATCTCCGACAAGTATTTGAGTTTCCGATTCAAATTCGTCGATGGTTGTAGTATTTCGGATCACCTTCTCATCCTCTACCAAGCGGCTCCAGGACTTGTACGGTTGGAAAGGATAATCTTCGCCAAGCCAGTTTAAATTGCGGTTCTTTAAGACGTTGGCATTGTATGTGACCAGGAGATCTTCAAATTCATTCTCCATCCTGGCCTCTACCGCTTTGATTTCATTCTCAATCCTGACCTCGACTTCCTGATCCCTTAAATTCGCCGCATCCCTCTCGTCCTTAAGTACCACCGCCTATTCACATGCCTCCTGGGTGGATTTGTTGGCCTCATCTTTTTCCTTGATGGCTTCAAAATGTTTTGCCTTTAGCTCGTTGAGCCCTTTCAGCGCAGTGTCCTACTCTTCCATAACAATGGTATTCCGATGGCCCATCTCCTTCACCAAGTCCATATAAGTCTGTCGCATTTTTTCCATGGACTATGTAGCCTCTTCGGCTCTCTTATTGGCCTCCATCTCCAATTTCCTTGAAAATTCAGCTTTAATATTGAGCACTTCAATTATTCTACCTTTCTGAGCAAGGTCGTTCTCCAGTTTCTCACTTATTTTTGCCTTCTCAAAAGCTACCGCCGAAATCTTTTCTGCAATTTTTACCCACTCCCAATACTGGCTGTAAACATCATGCACGCAATCATGTACTAGTTTTTCTGCATCATTGGGAATCCTTTTCAAGTTTGGAGGAAAGTGAAAGCCATCAAAGCAAATGGTCAGGAAGTCTTTCTTTAACTTAGCAATTCGAATGGCTCCCTCCCTAGTGGGTTCGATAGCAGCTTGCTCAGTAACTACGGGAGTTTTCGATTCAGTTCTACCACATTGATTGCCGGATTTTGAAGTATGAGGAGGCACTATTTGATGTGAAGTTTCAGAAGATTGCCTGCTAGAGCCGGACGGTTTTGAGGAACCTCTAGGTGGTGGGACCGCGACCGGGAGCGGCGCCTACTTTTATGTGACCTCTCCTTCTCCCTATCGTAACGTTCATGCTCTTGGCTAGAGTAGTGGCCGCGATCGTAGTCTCTTTCAGTTTCATGCCTATGAGATTCGGAGTAAGAGATGGAAGAATGGAGTTTGGAGCGAAGATTGCTGAGCATAGACCCATGCCTTACCATCGTGTGTGTAAAATGAAAAGAAGCAGAATTAGTTATCTCCTGAGGTTAGAAAACATGTGATTAGAAGTTGTGCGGTGCATTGAAGTGTGTGTATGCATGCGCAAACCCCCCAACCAACCGATTGTGGTGGCCTTTCTCGTAGGGATTGGCTCCCCTATATCTAAAGCACTTAAACTTGCGTCAGTTTGTTATGGGGAATGGAGCCCCTCTAATCCAAGATCTTGGAATGAAGCTATGTCATCTAGAATAAGGATGTCCGACAATCCTTTTAAAGAGCCTTCCATTCGCAGAGGAGAAATCTCCAGATCTATAGCAGTCGCAGCGGGCAGAGATACCACAACAGTTTTACGCCTCTGGGATTTGTGGGTGAGAGTCTTGCCTTTTCTTTTTAACTCGGATGATCGAAGGCCTTACGGAGGCGCAACCGCAGGCTCGTCCCTAGTTGGCATGCTCTCGTCGTTGCCCTGTTCAATGATTATGACCCCAAGAGTACTCTAAACTCCCCCGACTGAGGGCACGATAGGAGCTTTTCTTCTTACTCGCCTTACCGAAGCCACCCTGGGGACTCCTATTAGCCCGGTGCTTTGATCTCTCTCAATAAGCACCACGGCGATCGAGTTTTCATCGGTAAGGACTTCATCGATTTCACTAAGTTCAATTGGCACCGATTGCATAGTCCCTACTATCTCCTTGAATTATACTCCTTCGGGCCGCGGAATCGAAGCTGTAAAAGAAACGAAGTATTATACTCAGCATCAACTTAAATTACCCAGTTAATCGATGAAGAAGTTGGAACACTTACGTCTAACTAGCCACCGTCTAGCAAATCCTGGTGGACATCGAATGAAGAACCATTCGGTCTTGAAGTAGCTTATTTCACTCCAAGCACCTGCCACTACTTGGCAGCTTCTGACTACTTCTAAGAAGGAAATGAAGGATTATCCCCACGATTCTTGACGTTGAACAAGTACCTTATTTCCTTAACGGTCGGGGGTTGGAAAAGATGCTCCATGAAGATAATATACAAGCTGTTGAGAAGAGCCTATCCGTTCGGATGCAATTGAGAGGGGGCAATCCTAAAAAAGAACAGCACTTCCTGAATAAACTGGTTGAACGGAGGCAACGTTCCAACTACGCATATAAATCTATTGCAAGCAGTAAACCCCTCCAGGGATTGTGCACTATGTCCTCCGGCCCCGGTAATAAAACATCTTCTAGAGATAATCCATGCCTAAGACAGATTCTACCTAGCATACCTTCAGAGATTTTGGAGCAAACTGAATCCTTTGGGTTCAAGACTAATGCTGCACCCGGCATTTCATCCGGGGCAGGACCTACTACATCTGCCGCGATGTCTGGCACTTCGATCCTAGAAACTGGAGAACTCTGAACTTCCTGCAGCTTGGAGCTTCCGGGATCCATAGCTATTGAACTCGGTAAAAATCATCATTAGAAGGCAATGAACCCGTGTTCCTCCCGGTGTGAAGTGAATGATTGTGTTGTGTAGTGCAGTGCTACATAGTACTTTAAATTTCTTCAAGTTCGAAAGATGGTAAAACGACAAGACTTTCAGATTCCACTGTACCATTCTAACTTCGAAGAACGATCCATGTTAAAATTCATTAGGTTTATCAAATTACAGTTCCATCGACGAGCTTTGAAGGATAGTCAAATATGCAGTTTAATGGTCAAGTCCAGTTATGCAAGGCTAAAGCTCGTCGGAGTCATGTGTTCGAATATGCAAAAGGTTAAATTTTGTATCCATCATGGTTCGAATAGGATCGTTCCCTCGAAGTCCGGTTTTGTATCGATCGGTTGCCCTGATCGATAATTCCTTCGTATCTATATGTTGCGTATCGATCGCCCAGCAGCTACTTCGTATCACTCCAAGACAAACAGGTTTCATATCCATCAACTTAAATCGATATGAACTCTCATGATTTTCAGATCGATACAAAGCAACTTCCGCCGCTTCCTATTGATACGAGTTTGAACCAGAAAATTAAAAGTCGGTGACTTCTTCGTCTCCCTCCAATTACTATCTTCCCCTTTCTCCTCCAAGCAACCATTGGAGCACATCCTCGACCTTGCCCTAACCAAGCTCCGACACCAACGGCGCCGGAGTTGGCCATCGCCATCGAAGGCATGACGTCGAACTCGACTCTTATTGATTCAAACAAGGGTCTACTAAGCATTCAGATCAGAAGAGTTGGGTTAAGAGTTAATGGATTAATTGTTTGGAGAAGAAGGTTAAGGCAGTTCTTTTTCTCGTGTTTCTGATCGATACAAATTGAAAGGTAAAAGTGAAGGCAAGTGGAAAATTTGCCCAAGTACAAAAGGTATTTACATGCTTTTGTAACCAAGAGAAAAGTGTTTCGTATCCCGGTGGCAATAACCGATAGAAGCAGTCAAAGAGTTATCAATATGAAGGATGCTATACAAGCATACCTAGAACGTTCGTATCCATCGATACAAAGAACGACCTTCGTATCCATCAACTCAAAGCGATCTAGAGTTTAGCACTTCGTATCCATCAATGAACAGCCATCTATTTCGTATCCATAAATACGAAAGTCAATGCAAGATCATATTTGACCATTCAACTCCATCGATACGAAACGTCAATTTTGTATCCATCTGTTCGAAGACCCAAAACCTTGTATCCATCTATACAAAGCATTCCTAGGGACTATCTGTTTCGTATCGATGGCCATCAATACGTAGTATACATTCCAACATCTCAGATCGATCCAGGAGAGGATCGATACGAAGGACTGGATTAAAACAACCATCAATCGTTGTTACAACTCGAATTTCACATCGATCCAGGAAAGGATCGATACGAAACTCGATCCAAACAAGAACAAAAGAACTTGACAACGACCCATGAACGTGCAAACATGAACATGAGTCAAGTTAACATACGTGCATGTATGCCAAACTAACATTCAATTTTCAAAGTTAATAGGAATTGAATGCTTACCTGATGACAATCAGAATAGTAAAACAACAAATTGCTAGCACTCAACCTTAACTTACAACGAAACACTGCATGATCATTGGCAGTCCGTAATTCAACATGTATATTACAGGAAATCAACCAAAGGTTACATCTCTTGACGAAAAGACAATACGAATCAGATAGAACATTTTCAGAATAAAGAATGCAGCTTTTCAAAGCACGTCATGTTCACACAGGACGTGATTTGGGAGACAAATATTATCCGGCCTTTTGGCAAGGCCATGACACCAAGGACTTGACTAGAAGCTAATGGCAATCCGTCCCGAAGATCGGTTATACATAGGTTCACATGGATACAGGCAAATTTGGTCCGAGTCTGGATTGAGCTACAATTAGTATGGTACAATTAACAAAGCTATGGAAGGCAACATTCCAAATTTCATGTCAATCGGAGTTCGTATGCTCATGTTATGGATCGATCAAGATTCTTGTGGAAGACATCGGTTCGTATCCATCACCCTACATCCATTTCCTTCGTATCCATCAAGCACTAGCATCGATCAGAGTTCATTTGCTTGGCACCTAACACTTATCGTATCGATCCCACATCCACACATTTCGTATCGATCAACCAATAGATCGATACGAAACCAACATCCAGGCATCGATACGAAGGCATCGTCTAGGCATCGATACGAAGACTCATGCTAATATCGATACGAAAGGAAAAACCTCAGATCGATACGAAAGACACAGTCTAACAAAAGGAAGCAGCCTCTCAGCATAAAATGTGGATCTCCCTAGGATTCTCGCTCCATATCATCGATACGAAGGCATCGATACACAACCACCAGCCTACTTGCAAAATCAACCATCGATCGATCATAACTCAAAAGCTATAAGTCCAAATGCCTTCAAATTTTCACAGAAGCTTTCTGATCATCTGAAGAACCACCATGATCGATCGCAACTCAAATGGAGCTAAAATTGATCGATACGAAGATGATGGGGATCGATTAGGATCGATCCCAAACGACCCCTGATCAATCTGGTGGGCCCACCCACGTGTGAGAAGGGGTATTTCGAGCTTTGAGGAAGATATTTCCATATCTGCTCATATAAATAACACCTCTACGCCTATAGAAAATGGACTTTTGAAGCACTTATGCTGTTACTCTACTGCAACTCCATTGTAAACCGAGTGTTAATGCTTTGTACTGTTGTATTCAGTTGCCAATCATCAATAAACAACAAACTATTCAAAGTGGACGTAGGCTACAATGCCGAACCACTATAAATTCTTGCTCTTTCTATTTCTCCTTGCTTTAATTGGTGTGATTGTTAGATTAGCCGCTTTTTTCATTTACTTTCTTCATTCCAATCTCTTCAATTACATCCGAAGAGTGTTGTGTCCAATTTTGATACAAACAAATATTGTATGCCAAACAATCATTAAAGCTTTTGAATAAAAGGTACAATAATAGCAAACAATTCAGCATTTTTATTTATAATACACTACTTTAGGTTATACTTCGAAAATGTTGAAAAATAAAATTTAGAAAATAAACAAAACTATGAAGGAAAATGAAGAAATGAATAAAATAACATTTTAAAAAAGTAATAGATTTACAAGTAATTTTATTGTATCTTTATTTTGAATTATAAAGAGAGGTATCTATTGATTGATTGTCGAGATTATTTGAAATGAAATACATGAAGTGGAATAAAATTCTGAAATACTATTGAAAGGTCAAAAACATCAATGAATTACCAAAGTAATTATATAAATGTATTTAATTTAGTCAAAGTAAAAAAAAAGGTCATCAAATACATCTATTTCTTACAATCTTAGCACTCAAATGACACCTTGCACAAGAGGCCCAGCAGCATCACTGACAGCACAGCGTGCATACATATATTTAGAACCTTTCTTTTAGCTAAATATTTAACTCGACAATTTACCTGGTTCATATCTATTAAATAATAGTAAAGCAGAAGAAATTCAAGCTCTCTTATTAATTGTAGGAGCTTTCTCTACTCTCCTTAATTCTCTCTTTAGATACTTTATTTTTAATTTTTTATAATTTATCAATTTATAATTATTCTACTAAACTTCTAATGCCAATATATAATCAAATACATACTTTTAAAATTTCCTATGCTTATTCACAGATGTCTTCTTGGTTCTCTTCTAATATTTTACATTTAAGTCCATATATTTAAATTAATTATGTAATTCAAAATTTAAATCATTTGATAAATTCAGTTAACTAATATTAGATACGTCGTGTAAATCCTAAAATACCAAAGTAGCATCAACAAATTGGTAAAACAAAATTTTCATTTGCATACAAAGATATGTAAATCACATAGCGCAAATTATATATATCAACAATCATAACAAATTTATTTCCTAATTCATTTATCTCATTGAAGTTATCATGCATTGCATTGAAAAATTATATTTTTAGCTTTAAACATCTATATTTTAAATTTCTATAGTTACTTACAAAACCTTCCCGATTCTCTCCTAATATTTTTTACTCATATCCATGTATTAACCAATTATGTAATCTTTATTTTAAATCATTCAAATAAATTCAATTAACCAATATTTATTAACATCTAATAAATCTTAAAATCTACCGATTTAAGTATGTATACAACACTCATATATATATATATATATATATATATATATATATATAAGCAAAGATGATAAAATTGTTATTTTTATTCATATATAAAGATATATGGATCGCATAACGTAAAATGTAAACTTAAACAATAATATATTTTTAATTCATAATTCATTTATCTTATAAAAAATCATACATTGTAGTACAAAATTTCGTTTTTTTCAACTTTTAAAGGATAAATTTATATTTTACAACATTGGAATGTGAAAGCACGGATTACTTTAATACGAATTAAGTTATGTAGACATTCTCATTTTCAACATGATATTATTACAACTTTTAAAGGATAAATTTATATTTTACAACATTGGGATGTGAAAGCACGGATTACTCTAATACAAATTAAGTTACGTAGACTTTCTCATTTTCAACGTGATATTAAAACTTACCCAGCTCATAACTCAAATTAATGCTATTTTTTTTTGCAAATATTGAAGTTGTAAACATGACACTCATACAACAATGTGAAATTTATGGTTAACTGCTAAGTTAAAAAAAGGTTTACTAATTGAAATCCAAATAATGAATAAAAGTTCATGTGCAGATAAGTTTATCGTAGGATGTTTTTCTCAACTACAACTATATACAAAGCTCTTCTCATTTTTTTACCCTACTTTCTAACATTTAGCTACATATATTTAATTAGTTAAGTTGATCATTAATTTAAAATATTTAAATACATTCAATTACGTAATATTCGTTATTTCATTTTAAATCCTTAAATATATATATACAATACTCATACTATTAGACATGGAAAATTCAATTTTTTCATCAATTTATATAAAAAATACATGTATCATATAGCATCAACTATTTACATATATAGTAATAGAAACACACGCGTGCGCGCACATATTGCTATTACCGAGTTAGGACAATAATTCCAACAAGAATAAGTGGTTGGCGACCCTCTACATTACATCTGAGTATTGCATGTCGTTTTAAATTATAAATTTCTTTATTTCAATAAATTTATCATATACTGTTTAAAAATATTCAATTTTTAACAATAATTAAAATTTAAAAATTATTTTCTAACAACATTAAAATGTGCAACGCACGGATTACACGCTAGTTATTCATTAAAGTATGAAATTTAACAATTTATTATGTCTTGTCTGTATGACGTGTTTAACAAACGATAGTGCTGTGAGGTGCTGTTTTGCATTGGGATTATATCATTTTTCCAACTACACATAAGATCTGACACATATACTTGGTGTCTTGGTTTTATGAACTCTTTAAGATGCATTAAACGAATATACAAGTGAATATATAAGTGCAACAATTAAATATGAAAAAAGAATGTCAAAAGGGACAAAATGCACACATATATCAAATTGTCTCGTGTCCAAAATAATTAAATTTAGACTCAATGATGGCAACTGCCCTACTCCAATACTGAAATCAACTGACAATTAAGAAACTAAATATTAGAGCTTTAGATCAGAATCCAACTTTGAGCTTTGGAAGGCTCTTGTGTTATTTGCCGTGGCGATGGCCAGGTCGGCAACATCAATTTCAGAAGGGGGCGAATAAGTTAAGGGTCAATATAGTTTCCATTGAACTGAAAAATGATATTTGCAGGCATGCATATGTATTACAGTGTAAAGAACAAGTGATATAAAAAATAATTGATATTATCCATTTTTGACTTTTCTTACCTGTAAAAGTTCGTGGCCTTGTGAGTTACCACTATGCGCTTACTGAATACTGAGCTCAAACAAAGATTTGTATTGTCTTAAATAGTAATTGCTTCATCGGTCTTTCAGCAATCTCTTTTGTAAACCAAAACGCATCAAAGAAATTATCAGGTTGTTCGTGATTGATTAACCACCTTTGAACTTTTGTAGTTTGAGCTTGGGAAACCAGAAGCATAGCGTTGGCATCCATCAACATTGCCGCATACTCCATACCAACCTGACATTCTTCTTCGTAACCATTCTCCTTCTCTTCCTTCTCTCTTTATAATTGTCACTGAGGGCTTTGTATTTGAACAGCTGACGATTGTCACTCCATACCAACCTGACATTCTTCTTCGTAACCATTCTCCTTCTCTTCCTTCTCTCTTTATAATTGTCACTGAGGGCTTTGTATTTGAACAGCTGACGATTGTCACTCCATACCAACCTGACATTCTTCTTCGTAACCATTCTCCTTCTCTTCCTTCTCTCTTTATAATTGTCACTGAGGGCTTTGTATTTGAACAGCTGACGATTGTCGGATACAAACCTTAAGTTTCGGTGATTTCAACTTGTTCTCATCTCAACGGTTACTGCATATGTTTCCATTGCCTTCAATTTTTTCTGTGTCATTTCTAGAGAGTGAACAGCTGTGGTTTGAACTTTTGCAAGGAGAAAGTTTGCTGCCATCATTGTCTGAACATGCCAACGATGAGAGTAAAGGGGTGTGCGTGCACGCGTGCGTGTATTTGATAAGACAGGCTTCCTTGATGATCTTTGCTTCTTTGTGGTAAATCCATAACCCATTAAAATAACTAAACTTGAAAGATAGATGCTTCATTAGGTAACTCTCTTTTAATCTACAGGTAAATCAAAATGACAGTTTAGAAACTATAAAGTCCTACAAATTTGTATATTCAAATTTTGTCCCATTTAGTTTGGTGAATTGCTTCTTATAAATTGTTTATATTTCTATACCATCATCAGCTTTTTGGCACTATTTTTGGACGATTTACCTTAAAACATCAGGTTTTATTCCCAAACAAAGAGTATGCATGGAATCATTAGCATGAAACTTCTGCTATACAGTTCTTTGTCCTTCTTTTTCTCACACGTGCTCTGTAACTTTTGATTAGTCGGAATCTCTCTATAACAATAATCATTTTTATTTTCAAATCATTAAAACAATACAAAAGTTCGTGGCTTTATGATGTATTCTGTACAATTACTGAGCTCAAACTCAGAATTTCATTACCTTGATTAGTAACCGATTCATCAATCTTTTAACGGTAAAGAATATTATATTTCTCAACGACGTATTGGATAGTTTCAAGTTCCTCCATTGTTTGTTTTCACGAAGACAGAAGAAAGGAAGAGGGAAGAAAGAAGAAAAGCAAAAGTTCCACGTCTTGGGATAGATCCTTGAAGTCAGAAGTACGGCATTATATTTGTCAGATTCGACTCGAACCGCAGATTTCCCAATACGATCTAATACTCCACAACAGTGTACACATATACATATTATGCTCGATTTGAGTGCGTAAAACAGTTACTGAATGTGGAAAACTAACCATCGAAAGTGTCGCACTAGCAAATGTTGGAAATTGTTGTTTGAAAATAAGTGAATTATTAAAAAAAATTGACTAAGTATGAATGAGTGGCTCCAATTATATGAGAATATGAGTAGTCCCACATTGTGGGATTATATGAAGGAATCAAATATTTATACAGGAATCAAGTATTTATACTAGATTCTTAGAAGCTAAGTTGGACCCTTTGAGCACCCAATGATGCTCTTTTGTGAGGAGGGAGACCATGCTTGACCACCACGTGTGCGCCGACCAACCCGGGCCGGACCAGGCTTGATGTTACACTTATATTTTTGGTACAAACCATTTTTTGACCGGGCTGGAACAGTTAAATCAAATCAGACCCGTATTTGGAGAACGTTCATTGTTTTTGACCCGTTATTTTCTCAGATCCGTTTTTTCGAAACCACATTTAACTTAAGTCATTTAAATAAATCATTATATGGTTTAAAACCACATTTAACAGAGAACATAAAGCTTGCAAATTAGATAAATCATTATATGGTTTAAAACAAGCACCTAAATAATGGCATGAAAAATTTGATAACTTAATAATCTCAAATGGTTTTAAAGTTAATGAAAGTGACAAATGCATTTATTATAAATCCGAGAATGACATTTGCACTATAATATGTTTGTATGTAGATGATATACTTATTTTTGGATCAAACATTCATGCCATAAATACTGTTAAGTCTTTATTAAGTGCCAATTTTGATATGAAAGATCTAGGTGAAGCGAGTGTAATCCTTGGGGTTAAGATTACTAGGTCCGAAAAGAGACTTTTTTGGGATCAATCTCATTATATTGAGAAGATCTTAAAGAAATACAATTACTTTGACTGTAAACCTGCATGTACACCATATGATCCTAGTGTAAAGCTTTTCAAGAACACTAGTGAAGGTGTAAGACAGTCTGATTATACGAGCATCATTGGCAGCCTTTGGTATGCCACTGATTGTACTAGACCCAACATTGCCTATGTCGTGGGATTATTATGCAGGTTTACTAGTAGACCTAGTATAGAGCATTGGAACGCTATTGAGAGGGTCACGAGATATCTAAAACGAACCATGAATCTTGGATTACATTATGAAAAGTTTCCAGCTGTCCTTGAAGGTTACACCGATGCAGACTGGAATACTTTATCTGATGATTCAAAAGCAACCGGTGGCTATAACTTTAGCATTGCTGGAGGAGCTATTTCTTGGAAATCCAAGAAACAGACTATTTTGGCTCAGTCTACTATGGAGTCTGAGATGATTGCACTAGCCACAGCTAGTGAAGAGGCAGAGTATTTAAGAAATCGGCTAGCAGAGATTCCCTTATGGGAAAAAACGAAAACATCTGTGTTGATCCATTGCGATAGTACCGCGGCTATTGCAAAAGTATAGAACCGTTATTATAACAGTAAAAGACGATTGATACGTCGTAAGCACGACACTATTTGAGAGCTACTCTCTTCAGGAGCTGTTAGAGTGGATCACATACGCAGTGACGAGAATTTGGCAGATCCTTTGACGAAAGGACTGGCCAGAGAGAAAGTCCTTACAACTTCTAGAAAAATGGGACTATTGCCCTTAGATTGTTGAGTCACGCACAATGGTAACCCGACCTAATGACTGGAGATCCCAAGAACTAGGTTCAATGGGTAAGAACAAGTTGTGAAGTGATATGAGTTGAACATGCTAATTTTTATATTTATAGAAGCATGTAATCCTGAAGTGATTAGAGGATGAGTTAATAGAAACTCTTAATGAGATCTATACTCCATTTGGAGTGGAGTACATATCTTCAAGAGTACTCTTGATAGACTCACCTGTGTGAATGTGGAAATTTGGCCGTTTCCAATGGAGTTTTGGGCAACTCTTGGAGCATTCACTAAACTAGGATAGACGTGCATGGCCATAAACGCACGGGCTTACTTGATTGCACTCTAGACATATTGTGTGTGGTCTGATGTCAGGAATAAAGTTCAAGATTATGTGTCACTCTAGTAAAAACTGAATCTTATCCACTATGCAAAGGTTCAAGTCGAAAGACACCTTTGTTTATGCACAATCTTATATTTTTTCAGAAATTGCTCAAAAATATTTTAAAAAAATTCAAGTGGGGGATTGTTGGAAATTGTTGTTTGAAAATAAGTGAATTATTTAAAAAAAATTGACTAAGTGTGAATGAGTGGCTCCTATTACATGGGAATATGAATAGTCCCACATTGTGAGATTATATGAAGGAATCAAGTATTTATACTTGATTCTTAGAAGCTAAGTTGGGCCCTTTGGGCACCCAATGATGCTCTTTTGTGAGGAGGGAGACCATGCTTAATCACCACACATGCGCGCGCGCGTCGACCAACCGACTCGACTCGACCCAACCCGGGCCGGGCTTGAAGTGGTGTAACACTTATAATTTTGGTACATAATTCTTTAACCGTTTTTTGACCTGGCTGGAACGGTTAAATCAAACCAGACCCGTATTTGGAGAACGTTACATAACGTTCATTGTTTTTGACCCGTTATTTTCTCAGATCCGTTTTTCGAGACCACCTTTCCCCAAACCAGCAACGTTCTTTTTGCTATTCCGTCTTCTAAACTGATAAGGAGACGAAACAGAAAGAACTACATCTACATCTCGTTCATTTTTTTAATCCACAAATTCGAGCAATATTTTTTGAGTGCAAACAGAATCGTTTCGTAAGTGCAAACGAATCGATACCATAGAATTTTACTATTTTAGAGGCTGTTTTATCCTAGAGGCGGCGACAATTGATCTGAACTGCTTTGCACTGTACAGCAGATCGCTGAAACGTCTTCAAGAGAGAGTGACATAGTCCGCGACTCAGCCGAAGATCAACATTGTTTTCAACAATTTGAAGACGTCGCCACCAACGATGACTTGCGCTGCAGATCAAGATGCCGCTGCTGCCGCTTTACTCTTCCAGGTCCCGATGGTCTTTGCTACGCCTTTCAGATTCGAGGGCCTCCACTTCAAACGCTAGAAACAGAAGATGGAATTCTTCCTGACCATGAGAAAAGTGGTGGCTGTGCTGACAACCGACAAACCGCAGCTACCGGACAGACCGGACGAAGCAGATGCAGATCTAATGCGAGCCTGGACAGAAAAATCAAAGGAACTTCAGAACTGGACAGAGCAAGACTACGTGTGCAGAAACTTCATTCTCAACGGCCTCAGTGATGACCTCTACGACTACTACGATTCCGACATGACAGCCAAAGAAATCTGAGAAGCGTTGCAAAAGAAGTATGATACAGAAGAGGCTGGAGCGAAGAAATATGTAGTCAGCCGCTACCTGAAATACCAGATAACGGATGACAGGTCAGTAGAGATGCAGTCTCATGAGCTTCAAAAAATTGCTCATGAGATCATCTCCGAAGGTATGAGTTTGGACGAACAATTTCAGATTGATGTTATTATCGATAAACTGCCCCCAGGTTGGAAAGATTTTAAGAATGTGCTTAGGCACAAGACTAATAAATTGTCCTTAGAGAGCTTGATCACTCGCCTTCGTATTGAGGAAGAGGCTCGTAAGCAGGACCAGAAAGAGGAAGTGTTTGTTGTCACTAACAACAACACTAAAAAGTCCAAGCCTGCAGTTCTGAAACCAAATCCGAAAAACTTTAAGAATCACAACCGTAACCGCAACAAAGAGAATTGGAACCCGCAAGGGAACCAAAAGGGACAGCAGAAACCGACCCAAAAGAATGACTCTGGACAGTTGTTTCTGTGTTACAACTATGGAAAACCAGCTCATATGGCACGCAAGTGTAGGAACAGACCAGGCCCTGTACCGCAGGCTAACCTGGCTGAGGAGCCTCTTACGGCTATGATTTCTGAGATTCGCCTTGTTGGTGGATCAGAGGGTTGGTGGGTAGATACTGGTGCATCCCTCCATGTCTGCTACGATCGTGCTATGTTCAGTACATACACGGCTGCTGATGATAAGAAAGTGCTGCTGGGAGATTCTCACCAGTTGCTGGCATTGGAAATGTGGAAATAAAGTTTACCTTTGGAAAGACAGTTCTTCTGAAAGATGTGATGCATGCTCCAGAGATGAGAATGAATCTGGTTTATGGATTTCTCCTTAATAAGGATGGTTTTACTCAAGTTATAGGGGCTGATTTGTATACTTTGACTTATAAGGGGATGTTTGTAGGGAAGGGTTATGCTTGTGAGGGTATGTTTAGACTTAATGTTGAATCTAATAAAGTAACCAGTTCTGCTTATATGTTGTGTGATATTAATATCTAGCACTCTAGATTATGTCATGTAAATAAACGTATTATTCATAACATGAGCACCTTAGATTTGATTCCTAAAATGTCACAAACTGACTTTGATAAATGTGAATTCTATAGTCAAGCAAAAATCACTAAGAAACCCCATAAATCAGTTGATAGAATTTCTGAACCCTTAGACTTAATTCATTCTGACATATGTGAGCTTGATGGCACTTTGACTAGACATGGACACCGTTACTTTATCACTTTCATTGATAATGGCTCTGATTTCACTTATGTATATCTTATGAAAAATAAAAGTGATGCATTTGATATGTTTAAATTATTTAAAACTGAAATCGAGAATCAATCTAATAAGAAAATTAAGAGACTTCGTAGTGATAGAGGAACATAATATGAGTCTAGTCCATTTCTTGATTTTTATAAATTGCATGGTATAATTCATGAGAGAACCACACCTTATTCTCCTGAAATGAACGGTATAACTTAAAGAAAGAATAGGACCTTTACCGAATTAGTTGTAGCTATTTTATTAAATTCGGGTGCAGCAAAACATTGGTGGGGGGATACTTTATTGACTGTATGCTATGTATTGAATAGAATCCCTAAATCAAAAAGTAAGATTTCACCTTTTGAAATTTTAAGAAATTATAAACCGAATGTATCTTACTTTAGAACTTGGGGATGTTTGGGATATGTTCGTATACCTGACCCTAAGAGAATAAAATTTGCAAGTAGAGCATACGAATGTGTATTTATTGGCTATGCTATTAATAGCAAAGCATATAGATTTTATGATCTGAATACACATAATATAGTAGAATCTAATGATGCTGATTTTTATGAAACTAAATTTCCTTTTAAATTGAGGAATAGTGGGGGCACGTCAAATAACATCGTGCCTATTGGAACATAACTTAACGAATCTTCTAAAATCGAACCTAGAAGAAGTAAAAGAGCAAGAGTTGATAAAGATTTTGGCTTGGATTTTTGCACTTTTACTATAGAGGAGGATCCCACAAACCTCCAAGAAGCCTTATCTTTATTAGATGCTGATTTTTGGCAAGAGGCTATAAACGATGAGATGGATTCCTTGGAATCCAATAAGACTTGGCACTTAGTAGATTTACCACCTGGTTGTAAGTCTATAGGCTGTAAATGAGTACTTAAAAAGAAATTAAAACCCGATGGCACCATTGAAAAATATAAAGCTCGTTTGGTAGCTAAAGGTTATAGGCAAAGAGAAAATGTAGACTTTTTTGATACTTTTTCACCCGTAACTAGAATCACATCCATTCGAGTACTAATTTCATTAGCATCTATTCATAATTTAATAATACACCAAATGGATGTTAAAACTGCTTTTTTAAATGGTGAATTAGAAGATGAAATTTATATGGACCAACCTGAAGGTTTTGTTATCCCTGGTCAAGAACATCAAGTTTGCAAATTAGATAAATCATTATACGGTTTAAAATAAGCACCTAAACAATGACATGAAAAATTTGATAACTTAATAATCTCAAATGATTTCAAAGTTAATGAAAGTGACAAATGCATTTATTATAAATTTGAGAATGACATTTGCACTATAATATGTTTGTATGTAGATGATCTACTTATTGTTGGATCAAACATTCATGGCATAAACACTGTTAAGTCTTTATTAAATGCCAATTTTGATATGAAAGATCTAGGTGAAGCGAGTGTAATCCTTGGTATTAAGATTACTAGGTCCGAAAAGGGACTTTTTGGATCAATCTCATTATATTGAGAAGATCTTAAAGAAATACAATTACTTTGACTGTAAACCTGCATGTACACCATATGATCCTAGTGTAAAGCTTTTCAAGAACACAGGTGAAGGTGTAAGACAGTCTAATTATGCGAGCATCATTGGCCGCCTTCGGTATGCCACTGATTGTACTAGACCCGACATTACCTATGTCGTGGGATTATTATGCAGATTTACTAGTAGACCTAGTATAGAGCATTGGCACACTAATGAGAGGGTCACGAGATACCTAAAACGAACCATGAATCTTGGATTACATTATGAAAAGTTTCCAGCTGTCCTTGAAGGTTACACCAATGCAGATTGGAATACTTTATCTGATGATTCAAAAGCAACCAGTGGTTATATCTTTAGCATTGCTGGAGGAGCTGTTTCTTGGAAATCCAAGAAATAGTCTATTTTGGCTGAGTCTATTATGGAGTCTGAGATGATAGCACTAGCCAGAGCTAGTGAAGAGGCAGAGTATTTAAGAAATCTGCTAGCTGAGATTTCCTTATGGGAAAAACCGATACCAGCTGTGTTGATCCATTGCGATAGTACCGCAGCTATTGCAAAAGTACAGAACCGTTATTATAATGGTAAAAGATGACAGATACGTCGTAAGCACAACACTGTTAGAGAGCTACTCTCTTCAGGAGTTGTTAGAGTGGATCACATACGCAGTGACGAGAATTTAGCAGATCTTTGACGAAAGGACTAGCCAGAGAGAAAGTCCTTACAACTTCTAGAAAAAGAGGACTATTGCCCTTAGATTGTTGAGTCACGCATAATGGTAACCCGACCTAATGACTGGAGATCCCAAGAACTAGGTTCAATGGGTAAGAACAAGTTGTGAAGTGATATGAGTTTAACATGCTAATTTTCATATATATATAGAAGCATGTATTCCTGAAGTGATTAGAGGATGGGTTAATAGAAACTCTTAATGAGATCTATACTCCATTTAGAGTGGAGTACATACCTTTAGGAGTACTCTTGATAGACTCACCTGTGTGAATGTGGAAATTTGGCCGTTTCCTATGGAGTTTTGGGCAAAACTCCTGGAGCATTCACTAAACTGGGATAGACGTGCATGGCCATAAATACACGGGCTTACTTGATTGCACTCTTGACAGATTGTGTGTGGTCTGATGTCAGGAATAAAGTTCAAGACTATGTGTCACTCTAGTAAAAACTGAATCTTATGCACTATGCAAAGGTTCAAGTCGAAAGACACCTTTGTTTATGCACAATCTTATATTTTTCCAGAAATTGCACGAAAATATTTAAAAAAAATTCAAGTGTGGTGTAACGACCCAGAATTTTGACCAAATTAAATTGAGAATATTTAATTAATTTTAAATGTTTGAAACGATAATTTAATTTGAATCCCGAATATAACTTTGAAATTTGCGGTTAAATTACAGAATTTAATCTATTGAATGTTAAATAAAAATTTAAATCTTCAATTTTAAGTTGAAGAAAAATATTTCGAAAGCTTTTAAAATTCGTATTGATGATACCGAAGATAACAGAAGTTTCAGAATCTAATTTCAAACTATTTCGTTCAGTTTTGAAATTATATCGTTCGTATCGATATTTAAAAATAGCCGTCCGAGGCGCAGTCTCGGAATTCGACGAAACCAGTTCCATTGGGTCCGTAATATTGTATTATTATCGGATTTCAAATTTCGTATTTTTCGGAGTCGTTACGTGACTGTACGATATGCAAACGCATCAGGATAAAATCAAATTCAAATTCATTTTTAATTTAAATTATTGGTCAACTCAGCCACCCTACTGCTTACTTTGTCTCCTGCCTTTTCCAAGCACGTACGCATCTTGTCCCTTTTATTTCGTTCACAGCAGAACACTTCATCATTTCGTTGAAAAGAAAATAATGGCCGAATAGAAATCTTTCGTTCGAAAACAAATATCAAACTACCCCTTTTTTTTAATTCCAAACGAGAAAACAGAACTGAGACCTTCCTCTCAGAAGAAAATCAAATGAACGAACATCTCGTTCAATTTCGAGATCAAGCCTCGCGATTGAAGTCAAGGGGATCGCCCGCGATTTTGGAGTCGGCATCGCGACGAGCTTCGCGAGCTAGGGCACGGCAGCTCGAGCCGAGCAAGCAGGGCGAGCACGAGATCTTGGGGGAGTAGGCGGCGCATGCTCGTTGGGTTTTGTTCGCGATTCGTATGGGTGGCGAGTCGCGTAAGGGGTTAGGCCATGCAATCTGGAGAAGGTCAGCGTGAAGCTCGATTTCGAGCAAGTGATGGAGGCGAGTCAATTGAAGGCGCGTTGTCGATGGGTTCGTGGATTCGAAGGTGGCCGTGTTGTTGGGCACAGTCGGCGACGTGATGATAATGTCGCGTATGAGTGTTTGGGCATCTCGGTTTAGGGTTTACTTGCGTGGGTTTTGGCCGAGATCGTCATGAAGGTAACGACTTTCATTTTGTTTTTATTTATTTTTATCAAGCGAATAAATATTTTATCTAATCAGTGAAAGGATTTGTAAAACTTGTTTAAAAGGAAATTTACAAACAAAATTTTTTATAGTTAAGTGTATATATATATAGTAGGATAAATATATAGAATGTTTCTATCTTAAAGTTTAAATCCGATAAGTATATACATATTTTGAAAATATAGATTTATACATATATCTAGCCCACTGTTCTTTTAGGGAATATTTTGTTAAAAGAAAATTGGGTCGAAATTAAATTAACTTGATAATTTAGAAATTTATTAGATGGAAAATGGGTAAATAAAACCATCAGTTAATTTAACTATTAAAAATGAGAATTTAATAGTTTGATTTATTCGAATATTAATAAATGTATAATTTGTTTATACAAGGTCTATAAATGAAGAAACCAAAATGGATTGCAAAATAAAAAGCTAAGGTGAGATCTTCTCACTCAAATGAAAGTGGATTTTCTTTTACAGTTATTGATTGATGATTGACTGTTTGGATGTGATATTAGATATAGTAGGATATATATCTATATATAGCAATATATACATATTGGCATATGTATATATTGGATTGATGATTTTCCGCCTCGTATAGCGGATGAGACCCTATTGCGCCGTTAGTAAGCGGATTTATAAAAACCTATATACCGCGATAATTCCGTACTGGAGCGGAATTGGTATTTTGCTAACATCTGTGGATGCAGGGAAATAGGTTGGAGGGATCCAACTGGATTCCTCACCGTATTGATTTTTTACAGATATTTTGATATATTCTGTTATCATATTGATATATGATATTGACTGTTGTGATGGACTAATTGGTGTTGTTGCATCATCGGATTCAGTTTTGAAATGTAAAAATAACGACTTTTACTTTAAAAAGGTTTTTAAAGTGATTTTTGAAAATATACGTTTTATGGAATTTTTGAATCAATTTATAAACGTAAAATTTTAAAGTTATAAAAGTTATAATTTTTAGTGAAATATAACTGAAGTGTCGTTTTTGAAATAAAAGTCGATTTATTTATAAAATGGTTTAAGTAGGGATTTTGAATAACTATAAACGATTTGTATAGAAAGATTTATAAAATTGATATGTTGTAAATCAAAATATTGGACTTATAAAACGAATTTTTATAAGTGTTAAAAAGAAGTATAAAGGGATTTCATAAGTGAATGAAATTAATAGATTTATAACGTGAAGTTATAAAGTGAATAGATGTTGTAGAATAAACGATTTATAAGTAATTTACTTATAAATTAGATTTTTTGCACTTAAATGGGATATAAATAGAAATTGCTAAATGAAATGATTTCATAAGTTGAAATTGTTATGAAGTATAAATGTGATTTATAAACGTTGTTTATAAATCTGAAATCACTTATTTTGATAAGTAATTTTAGAAGTTAATAAAAGGAGAATTTTATAAATCGAAGTTGTTAGAAAATATAAAGGTGAATTTATAAACGTTGTTTTATGAATTTGAAATCAATCAAATTTGATGAATGTAATATAGAAGTTATTAAGGGAATTTTATCCACGATTTTGGATAGTGGATAATTCTTGGAATAAAACGTGTAGAAAAGATTGAAATGTAATTATTGGAGTATATTCACGATTTTGGACAGTGAATATATTATTAAATAAAATGGATATGTTTCGGGAAAGCGATATTTGAAATGAAGTGATTGTTTTAAAAGATGTTTTAAAACGTGTTAAGTATCGAAATCATAGATTTCAACATTTATTGTTGAAATAGACATTTTCGAGGAATAAGCAAAAATGATGGACTATAACATTGTTGTTATAGTAAATGATTTCCGAAAGGAAATGTTTTGATGTAGTATTGGGATTTATATACCTATCTTAATTTCGAATCCCTATACTAGTGATTTTGAGTCGTCGTAACGATGTTTTACGTAATATTCGTTTTGACTCAAATAAATATGTTTAAAGAGAATGATTTCCTTAAATGAATGAATATATACTTAATATTGATTTAAGTATATCGAATATTTTCAAATGTTGAAAATAAATGATTTGTGAAATACTTATTTTTAAATAAGTATGGAAATGCTTTTCCAATAGGGAATGAACGTTTGAGAATTTATCTTCTTAAAGATAAATCGAAATTTAATATTGAAATCGATTTGAAAAAAAATCGGATATCAGTAGATATTTGATAAATATAAATTCACTATGGAATTTATAAAAGGGAGACTGTTTAAAAATAAATATTGGTTTATTTTGAAGTGTGGAAATTTTATATCTAGTAAAGATATTTTTGAAGATAAAATAATTTGGGAAAATTATTTGGAATCTGATGATGTTGCGCATCTTTATTGATAGTTAAATAACCGACTATCAATAATTACCTTTAGATAGGTATTTGTTGTGAATTGAATGAATTTGAATGCCACACTTATTATTAAATAAACGCTCACTATTCGGGTTAGCCGGGAAAGGACCATGGGGTCGTATAACCCATTCCGAATATGTGATACGTCGATATGAATTGCATTTGAAGACCGGTGTTGAAGACCGGATATTTTTGAAAACGGAAGGATTACCGTCGAGTTACTCTACATCGACTGATCTTCGATTTGGAGGTTTTATCACCCTTAGTGACGGGAAGTCCTGACGTGATTGAAAATTATCCGGAATTGCAAGGGCTTCGTGAGAAGTGCCTTCGGTTCTGTTCGATCCCGGAACAGACTTGTATGGATTGTGTGTCTGACGTTACAATTTGAGATATAAAGCTGATTTCTTTCAAATACATTTCTGTTGGTGGCGGAGAATTTATTCTCTTAGCTTAACACCCTTCTCTAAGACGTACGAGCTCAGAGGTTATGTAGTTGAAATTTATCAGCGATATATCCCAATTTGATAACGTGGCATACTGAGTGTTGCTGTGAAATGATCAGTGTTTGATCATTTGTGATATGATCATTTGTTTGATCTTATATCTTTGTGATCATAGGTTGATCATTTTGTTTGACCCGAAGCAGGGCTTTTTGAGAAAGCGTAGCTTTGTGGACGAGACTTCGTCGAGCCTCACACCCCGGAAATGGTCGAAACAGGAAGAATGCAGCAAGGTTCTAGGGAGTAGCGCCCCTTAGTGTATGTCATTCCTTCTGGATAAAGGTGGTATCATGGTATGGAGCCCAGATACTTAACCTCTGTGGTTACTGCATTATTATTATCTATGTGGTTTGTTGCGAATCGGGGATCCTCGGGAAGATCGGTGACGATCGGGGGATGGCATACGCGTGTCAGTAGTTACCTATTTTTGCAGAGGTAACCCGGCCTTGTGTTGGCAGAGATCCGGTTAGGTTCTCGGGTCGTCTATTCCAGGGACGTACCCATCGTGGATAGGAAGTTCCTTAGCCTGACCATTTGTTGGAAATCCAAAGAAACAATACGAGACTTGTACGGTTTTAGTTGTAGAACCTGCCATCTAATATGGCAGCTATAGCAAGCATACTATAATGGTACCTATGCTGGCTAAGATTTATATTCTACTTTCGAAATGTTTTCTACACTATGCACTAATAATAATATCAAAAAGAATTTGACTTTTGCGTAGTAAGCATCTTGACTATCATAAGAAGAAATCTCCTCCAAGTCTGCGTTTGCATTGTGTGTGTGGCGGGAGGTCTTATGGTAGTTTCATTTTCCAAAGGCATTGCGAATTGACTTTAAAAATATTTCTGTTGTTTATTTTAAAGATAAATAACTGTTTTACGATCTCACACCAGTCACCATGACTGACTCGGAGTTTATTGTTCCCTTCTAAACTCTGGGTGCCCACCAATTTCCACACGGGCAGCCTAGAGTTATGTTATCAGGATAGTCTGGATATTCTGGAGCTTTGGAGATAAGCTGGATGGCGAGACGTAGTATTTGTATCTGATAGTATTTATTCCGCTGTGTATTCTGTATGAGGACAAGTTTATATAACTGTCCATTGTTGTATATGACTCTGATGATTGATGTATGTATAAAATGATATAGTTCTTTGTTTTAAAAGACTAGTAATTATCTATTGTATATTGTTCCGCTGCGATGTGTAAGATTCTGATATTGTTTTCTGTTCTGATGTGTTTTCTGTTGTTCTACTTCTTTCTTTCTTCTCTTTTCCTTCTATCTTCTTCTTCTTCTACTTTTTCTTTTTCTAAAACCCTCACTATTGGAGTTTCCGGCGTTCGATTTCTCGGCAGTCGATAAAGTGAGTATCGATGTCGAATTTTCGAAAGTCGAAAATTCTGGTACGTGACAGCGTGGTATCAGAGCATATGGTTAAGCGACAACCCTGCTCTGTTGGGTGTTACTCATTAGAGATAGAGTCAGTAGTACTCTAGAATGAGTTTGAGTGTAATAATAGATACGAGTGTGTATTTGTTAGTGAACATAAAATTGTTTTATATTGTGATGGTTGGTTTATTGAGTGGTATATGAACCTTCGTCGGCACAGTCTTGCAAAACTGTATCGAAGGGGTTTCTAAACACTTGAATAGAACAATTCGGCACAGTATTGTTTTGAATAGGGTGAATGAAATAATTTTACCCAAAACTATTTTTGTATATAAAAGAAATGATTTTCTGTAAATTATTACAGTATATGGATGTTTGTTTGTTAGGAAAGTGATGATATTGAAATGTTATCATTACTATTGAAACTGAATAAGAAATTGAAATCGTAACTCCAAAGTTAAGAAATAAATCCATATATAAATGAGATTTGAGAATGTAAATTATAAATGTGATTTGTAAATTAAAACGGAATTCCAGAGAAGTTTTGGAAAAGTTTTGAAAGGAGTTTGAAAATTTTGGAGATTTGGGAAGTTTAAATCTTTTTGATTTGAAAATGAATTTTAAAGGTTTGAAAAATGTTTTGAAGAGATGAAAAGCTCTAAACTCTTTTCGGTCGCTGGAAAATAACTTCGATGATGACCGCGGCATCATTGGTGTTCATTTTCGGGTTTCCAAAAGAGGAATTGCTGCCAAATTGTTTTAAATGGAAGTTGTTTGAAAATTTGGGTTTTGTTTTGAAAATTCAAGGGATAATTTGAATTGTTTTCAAAATGATTTTGAAATGTTGCTAAGACTCTGGAATATTATGAAATATTATGAAGTTGATAACTTGTAAAGTTTAAATAAAAATCTAACTTAAAGAGATAAATTTATATATGAATAAAGTTGTGAATATAAATTGTAATGTAAATTTATGATTGGAAATAGAATTCCAAGAAGATAATTGAAAACAAAATTCATTAATGAAATGAAATTGTAAATGTGATTGTATAAATGATTTGATAAATCGATATGTAAATAAGTCAAAGACTTATAGAATATTTGAAATTTGATGGAATGAGATTCAAATTGGAAATGAAAGTTGTTTGGTTAATAGAATAAATTCAATTTAAAGAATGAAGTTAAATAAATATAAGTACAAGTGAATCAATTAAATGAGAGTGAAATTGAATGTTAAAATTCATTTTTGAATTTGTGAGCGAATAAGACTGAATTGAAATTGATTTGTGAAAACGAGTGAAGTATTAAACTAAAATTAGTAAGTAAAGCTAAGTGAATATTAACCGAATGAATAAGTTTGAAACGAATTAAATTCAATGATTATAAAAGAAAGGTAAATTGAATTCGAATTGGAAATCCAGTTTAAATGTAAGTAGATTTAACCGAAGGGTAAATTGTAAATTGAATTTAAATGAGAACGTGAAATGCAAAATTTAATGGATATGAATATGTAACTTCAACCGTGAAGTAAGCTAAAGATATATAAGCAGTTGATATTGAAAATTTTGTAATAGAATTTGCAAAATGGTTTGAATATATGTAACTAGATATTATGGCTAGTAGGATATACAGGTATAAAGGAATTGGAATTTGATTTCGAAGATAAATTTGAATTGCTAAAAAAAAAGGTCAGTATTTCAATTTGAATATGAGATTTGATGATTTCTCTCTAGCCGCTTGGCTTTTTCTTTTTCTTTTTGAAATCTGAGAGTCCGTAGGGACGTTTTGTAGT
Organism: Allium fistulosum; assembly: GCA_030737815.1. Classification (NCBI taxonomy): domain Eukaryota; kingdom Viridiplantae; phylum Streptophyta; class Magnoliopsida; order Asparagales; family Amaryllidaceae; genus Allium; species Allium fistulosum. The sequence goes on from CM060906.1 coordinate 1,134,340,111, forward strand.
CGTACCGTATTAGCCGCGCAAAGGAGACGCTGGCGAAATTTTTTGAAAATTTCGAGTGTTAGAAAGTTTTTGAGAAAATTTGAAAGTTTACATTTGAATTTAAACTTAAATTTGAATTGTTAAGCAAACAATGTTGTTTTGAACTTAGAGTTGAAGTTAGAAATTTAGTTGAATTGATAACGAATCTTTAGTAGAAAGATTTGGTTTGATAAATCGATAAAACTATTGAATGTTGAAAAATAGTAGACCAGTTAAGGACTTTTTTTTTTCCTAACTTGTAATTTCGAGGACGAAATTCTTTTAAGGAGGGAAGTCTGTAACGACCCAGAATTTTGACCAAATTAAATTGAGAATATTTAATTAATTTTAAATGTTTGAAACGATAATTTAATTTGAATCCCGAATATAACTTTGAAATTTGCGGTTAAATTACAGAATTTAATCTATTGAATGTTAAATAAAAATTTAAATCTTCAATTTTAAGTTGAAGAAAAATATTTCGAAAGCTTTTAAAATTCGTATTGATGATACTGAAGATAACAGAAGTTTCAGAATCTAATTTCGAACTATTTCGTTCAGTTTTGAAATTATATCGTTCGTATCGATATTTAAAAATAGCCGTCCGAGGCGCAGTCTCGGAATTCGACGAAACCAGTTCCATTGGGTCCGTAATATTGTATTATTATCGGATTTCAAATTTCGTATTTTTCGGAGTCGTTACGTGACTGTACGATATGCAAACGCATCAGGATAAAATCAAATTCAAATTCATTTTTAATTTAAATTATTGGTCAACTCAGCCACCCTACTGCTTACTTTGTCTCCTGCCTTTTCCAAGCACGTACGCATCTTGTCCCTTTTATTTCGTTCACAGCAGAACACTTCATCATTTCGTTGAAAAGAAAATAATGGCCGAATAGAAATCTTTCGTTCGAAAACAAATATCAAACTACCCCTTTCTTTTAATTCCAAACGAGAAAACAGAACTGAGACCTTCCTCTCAGAAGAAAATCAAATGAACGAACATCTCGTTCAATTTCGAGATCAAGCCTCGCGATTGAAGTCAAGGGGATCGCCCGCGATTTTGGAGTCGGCATCGCGACGAGCTTCGCGAGCTAGGGCACGGCAGCTCGAGCCGAGCAAGCAGGGCGAGCACGAGATCTTGGGGGAGTAGGCGGCGCATGCTCGTTGGGTTTTGTTCGCGATTCGTATGGGTGGCGAGTCGCGTAAGGGGTTAGGCCATGCAATCTGGAGAAGGTCAGCGTGAAGCTCGATTTCGAGCAAGTGATGGAGGCGAGTCAATTGAAGGCGCGTTGTCGATGGGTTCGTGGATTCGAAGGTGGCCGTGTTGTTGGGCACAGTCGGCGACGTGATGATAATGTCGCGTATGAGTGTTTGGGCATCTCGGTTTAGGGTTTACTTGCGTGGGTTTTGGCCGAGATCGTCATGAAGGTAACGACTTTCATTTTGTTTTTATTTATTTTTATCAAGCGAATAAATATTTTATCTAATCAGTGAAAGGATCTGTAAAACTTGTTTAAAAGGAAATTTACAAACAAATTTTTTTATAGTTAAGTGTATATATATACAGTAGGATAAATATATAGAATGTTTCTATCTTAAAGTTTAAATCCGATAAGTATATACATATTTTGAAAATATAGATTTATACATATATCTAGCCCACTATTCTTTTAGGGAATATTTTGTTAAAAGAAAATTGGGTCGAAATTAAATTAACTTGATAATTTAGAAATTTATTAGATGGAAAATGGGTAAATAAAACCATCAGTTAATTTAACTATTAAAAATGAGAATTTAATAGTTTGATTTATTCGAATATTAATAAATGTATAATTTGTTTATACAAGGTCTATAAATGAAGAAACCAAAATGGATTGCAAAATAAAAAGCTAAGGTGAGATCTTCTCACTCAAATGAAAGTGGATTTTCTTTTACAGTTATTGATTGATGATTGACTGTTTGGATGTGATATTAGATATAGTAGGATATATATCTATATATAGCAATATATACATATTGGCATATGTATATATTAGATTGATGATTTCCCACCTCGTATAGCGGATGAGACCCTATTGCGCCGTTAGTAAGCGGATTTATAAAAACCTATATACCGCGATAATTCCGTACTGGAGCGGAATTGGTATTGTGCTAACATCTGTGGATGTAGGGAAATAGGTTGGAGGGATCCAACTGGATTCCTCACCGTATTGATTTTTTACAGATATTTTGATATATTCTGTTATCATATTGATATATGATATTGACTGTTGTGATGGACTAATTGGTGTTGTTGCATCATCGGATTCAGTTTTGAAATGTAAAAATAACGACTTTTACTTTAAAAAGGTTTTTAAAGTGATTTTTGAAAATATACGTTTTATGGAATTTTTGAATCAATTTATAAACGTAAAATTTTAAAGTTATAAAAGTTATAATTTTTAGTGAAATATAACCGAAGTGTCGTTTTTGAAATAAAAGTCGATTTATTTATAAAATGGTTTAAGTAGGGATTTTGAATAACTATAAACAATTTGTATAGAAAGATTTATAAAATTGATATGTTGTAAATCAAAATATTGGACTTATAAAACGAATTTTTATAAGTGTTAAAAAGAAGTATAAAGGGATTTCATAAGTGAATGAAATTAATAGATTTATAACGTGAAGTTATAAAGTGAATAGATGTTGTAGAATAAACGATTTATAAGTAATTTACTTATAAATTAGATTTTTTGCACTTAAATGGGATATAAATAGAAATTGCTAAATGAAATGATTTCATAAGTTGAAATTGTTATGAAGTATAAATGTGATTTATAAACGTTGTTTATAAATCTGAAATCACTTATTTTGATAAGTAATTTTAGAAGTTAATAAAAGGAGAATTTTATAAATCGAAGTTGTTAGAAAATATAAAGGTGAATTTATAAACGTTGTTTTATGAATTTGAAATCAATCAAATTTGATGAATGTAATATAGAAGTTATTAAGGGAATTTTATCCACGATTTTGGATAGTGGATAATTCTTGGAATAAAACGTGTAGAAAAGATTGAAATGTAATTATTGGAGTATATTCACGATTTTGGACAGTGAATATATTATTAAATAAAATGGATATGTTTCGGGAAAGCGATATTTGAAATGAAGTGATTGTTTTAAAAGATGTTTTAAAACGTGTTAAGTATCGAAATCATAGATTTCAACATTTATTGTTGAAATAGACGTTTTCGAGGAATAAGGAAATGATGGACTATAACACTGTTGTTATAGTAAATGATTTCCAAAAGGAAATGTTTTGATGTAGTATTGGGATTTATATACCTATCTTAATTTCGAATCCCTATACTAGTGATTTTGAGTCGTCGTAACGATGTTTTACGTAATATTCGTTTTGACTCAAATAAATGTGTTTAAAGAGAATGATTTCCTTAAAAGAATGAATATATACTTAATATTGATTTAAGTATATCGAATATTTTCAAATGTTGAAAATAAATTATTTGTGAAATACTTATTTTTAAATAAGTATGGAAATGCTTTTCCAATAGGGAATGAACGTTTGAGAATTTATCTTCTTAAAGATAAATCGAAATTTAATATTGAAATCGATTTGAAAAAAAATCAGATATCAGTAGATATTCGATAAATATAAATTCACTATGGAATTTATAAAAGGGAGACTGTTTAAAAATAAATATTGGTTTATTTTGAAGTGTGGAAATTTTATATCTAGTAAAGATATTTTTGAAGATAAAATAATTTGGGAAAATTATTTGGAATCTGATGATGTTGCGCATCTTTATTGATAGTTAAATAACCGACTATCAATAATTACCTTTAGATAGGTATTTGTTGTGAATTGAATGAATTTGAATGCCACACTTATTATTAAATAAACGCTCACTATTCGGGTTAGTCGGGAAAGGACCATGGGGTCGTATAACCCATTCCGAATATGTGATACGTCGATATGAATTGCATTTGAAGACCGGTGTTGAAGACCGGATATTTTTGAAAACGGAAGGATTACCGTCGAGTTACTCTACATCGACTGATCTTAGATTTAGAGGTTTTATCACCCTTAGTGACGGGAAGTCCTGACGTGATTGAAAATTATCCGGAATTGCAAGGGCTTCGTGAGAAGTGCCTTCGGTTCTGTTCGATCCCGGAACAGACTTGTATGGATTGTGTGTCTGACGTTACAATTTGAGATATAAAGCTGATTTCTTTCAAATACATTTCTGTTGGTGGAGGAGAATTTATTCTCTTAGCATAACACCCTTCTCTGAGACGTACGAGCTCAGAGGTTATGTAGTTGAAATTTATCAGCGATATATCCCAATTTGGTAACGTGGCATACTGAGTGTTGCTGTGAAATGATCAGTGTTTGATCATTTGTGATATGATCATTTGTTTGATCTTATATCTTTGTGATCATAGGTTGATCATTTTGTTTGACCCGAAGCAGGGCTTTTTGAGAAAGCGTAGCTTTGTGGACGAGACTTCGTCGAGCCTCACACCCTGGAAATGGTCGAAACAGGAAGAATGCAGCAAGGTTCTAGGGAGTAGCGCCCCTTAGTGTATGTCATTCCTTCTGGATAAAGGTGGTATCATGGTATGGAGCCCAGATACTTAACCTCTGTGGTTACTGCATTATTATTATCTATGTGGTTTGTTGCGAATCGGGGATCCTCGGGAAGATCGGTGACGATCGGGGGATGGCATACGCGTGTCAGTAGTTACCTATTTTTGCAGAGGTAACCCGGCCTTGTGTTGGTAGAGATCCGGTTAGGTTCTCGGGTCGTCTATTCCAGGGACGTACCCATCGTGGATAGGAAGTTCCTTAGCCTGACCATTTGTTGGAAATCCAAAGAAACAATACGAGACTTGTACGGTTTTAGTTGTAGAACCTGCCATCTAATATGGCAGCTATAGCAAGCATACTATAATGGTACCTATGCTGGCTAAGATTTATATTCTACTTTCGAAATGTTTTCTACACTATGCACTAATAATAATATCAAAAAGAATTTGACTTTTGCGTAGTAAGCATCTTGACTATCATAAGAAGAAATCTCCTCCAAGTCTGCGTTTGCATTGTGTGTGTGGCGGGAGGTCTTATGGTAGTTTCATTTTCCAAAGGCATTGCGAATTGACTTTAAAAATATTTCTGTTGTTTATTTTAAAGATAAATAACTGTTTTACGATCTCACACCAGTCACCATGACTGACTCGGAGTTTATTGTTCCCTTCTAAACTCTGGGTGCCCACCAATTTCCACACGGGCAGCCTAGAGTTATGTTATCAGGATAGTCTGGATATTCTGGAGCTTTGGAGATAAGCTGGATGGCGAGACGTAGTATTTGTATCTGATAGTATTTATTCCGCTGTGTATTCTGTATGAGGACAAGTTTATATAACTGTCCATTGTTGTATATGATTCTGATGATTGATGTATGTATAAAATGATATAGTTCTTTGTTTTAAAAGACTAGTAATTATCTATTGTATATTGTTCCGCTGCGATGTGTAAGATTCTGATATTGTTTTCTGTTCTGATGTGTTTTCTGTTGTTCTGCTTCTTTCTTTCTTCTCTTTTCCTTCTATCTTCTTCTTCTTCTACTTTTTCTTTTTCTAAAACCCTCACTATTGGAGTTTCTGGCGTTCGATTTCTCGGCAGTCGATAAAGTGAGTATCGATGTCGAATTTTCGAAAGTCGAAAATTCCGGTACGTGACATGGGGATTGTTGGAAACTGTTGTTTGAAAATAAGTGAATTATTTAAAAAAAATTGACTAAGTGTGAATGAGTGGCTTCTATTATATGGGAATATGAATAGTCTCACATTGTGGGATTATATGAAGGAATCAAGTATTTATACTTGATTCTTAGAAGCTAAGTTGGGCCCTTTGGGCACCCAATGATGCTCTTTTGTGAGGAGAGAGACCATGCTTAACCACCACACAAGCGCGCGCGACGACCAACCGACTCGACTCGACCCGACCTGGGCCGGGCTTGTAGTGGTGTAACACTTATATTTTTGGTACAAAATTCTTTAATCGTTTTTTGACCGTGCTGGAATGGTTAAATCAAACCAGACCCGTATTTGGAGAACGTTGCATAACATTCATTGTTTTTGACCCGTTATTTTCTCAAATCCGTTTTTCGAGACCACGTTTCCCCCAACCAGCAACGTTCTTTTTGCTATTACGTCTTCTTAACTGATAAGGAGACGAAACAAAAAGAACTACATCTACATCTCGTTCATTTTTTTAATCCACAAATTCGAGCAATATTTTCTGAGTGCAAACAGAATCGTTTCGTACGTGCAAACGAATCGATACCACAGAATTTTAGAGGCTGTTTTATCCTAGAGGCGGCGACGATTGATCTGAACTGCTTTGCACTGTACAGCAGATCGCCGAAACGTCTTCAAGAGAGTGACATAGTCCGCGACTTAGCCGAAGATCAACATTGTTTTCAACAATTTGAAGACGTCGCCACCAACGATGACTTGCGCTGCAGATCTAGATGCCGTTGCTCCCACTTCACTCTTCCAGGTCCCGATGGTCTCTGCAGCGCTTTTCAGATTCGAGGGCCTCCACTTCAAACGCTGGAAACAGAAGATGGAATTCTTCCTGACCATGAGAAAAGTGGTGGCTGTGCTGACAACCGACAAACCGCGGCTACCGGATAGACCAGACGAAGAAGATGTAGATCTAATGCGAGCCTGGACAGAAAAATCAAAGGAACTGCAGAACTGGACAGAGCAAGACTACCTGTGCAGAAACTTCATTCTCAACGGCCTCAGTGATGACCTCTACGACTACAACAATTCCGACAAGACAGCCAAAGAAATCTGGGAAACGCTGCAAAAGAAGTATGATACGGAAGAGGCTGGAGCGAAGAAATATGTAGTCAGCCGCTACCTGAAATACCAAATGACGGATGACAAGTCAGTAGAGATGCAGTCTCATGAGCTTCTGAAAATTGCTCATGAGATCATCTTCGAAGGTATGAGTTTGGACGAACAATTTCAGATTGCTGTTATTATTGATAAACTGCCCCCAGGTTGGAAAGATTTTAAGAATGTGCTTAGGCACAAGACTAAGTAATTCTCCTTAGAGAGCTTGATCACTCGCCTTCGTATTAAGGAGGAGGCTCATAAGCAGGACCAGAAAGAGGAAGTGTTCGTTGTCACTAACAACAACACTAAAAAGTCCAAGCCTGCAGTTCTGAAACCGAATCCGAAAAACTTTAAGAATCAGAACCGCAACCGCAACAAACAGAATTGGAACCCGCAAGGGAACCAAAAGGGACAGCAGAAACCGACCTAAAAGAATGACTCTGGACAGTTGTTTCTGTGTTACAACTGTGGAAAACAAGCTCATATGGCACGCAAGTGTAGGAACAGACCAGGCCCTGTACCGCAAGCTAACCTAACTGAGGAGACTCTTACGACTATGATTTCTAAGATTCGCCTTGTTGGTGGATCAGAGGGTTGGTGGGTAGATACTGGTGCATCCCGCCATGTCTGCTACAATCGTGCTATGTTCAGTACATACACGGCTGCTGATGATAAGAAAGTGCTACTGGGAGTTTCTCACACCACTACAGTTGCTGGCATTGGAATTGTGGAAATAAAGTTTACCTTTGGAAAGATAGTTCTTCTGAAAGATGTGATGCATACTCCAGAGATGAGAAAGAATATGGTTTCTGGATTTCTCCTTAATAAGGCTGGTTTTACTCAAGTTATAGGGACTGATTTGTATACTTTGACTTATAAGGGGATGTTTGTAGGGAAGGGTTATGCTTGTGAGGGTATGTTCAGACTTAATGTTGAATCTAATAAAGTAACCAGTTTTGCTTATATGTTGTGTGATTTTAATATCTGACACTCTAGATTATGTCATGTAAATAAACGTATTATTCATAACATGAGCACCTTAGATTTAATTCCTAAAATGCCACAAACTGACTTTGGTAAATGTGATTCTGTAGTCAAGCAAAAGTCACTAAGAAACCCCATAAATCAGTTGATAGAATTTTCGAACCCTTAGACTTAATTCATTCTGACATATGTGAGCTTGATGGCACTTTGATTAGACATGGACACCGTTACTTTATCACTTTCATTGATGATGGCTCTGATTTCACTTATGTATATCTTATGAAAAATAAAAGTGATGCATTTGATATGTTTAAATAATTTAAAACTGAAATCGATAATCAATATAATAAGAAAATTAAGAGACTTCGTAGTGATAGAGGAATAGAATATGAGTCTAGTCCATTTCTTGATTTTTATAAATTGCATGGTATAATTCATGAGAGAACTGCACCTTACTCTCCTGAAATGAACGATAAATCTTAAAGAAAGAATAGGACCTTTACCGAATTAGTTGTAGTTATTTTATTAAATTCGGGTGCAGCAAAACATTGGTGGGGGGATATTTTATTGACTGTATGCTATGTATTGAGTAGAATCCCTAAATCAAAAAGTAAGATTTCACCTTTTGAAATTTTAAGAAATTATAAATCGAATCTATCTTACTTTAGAACTTGAAGATGTTTGGCATACGTTTGTATACCTGACCCTAAGAGAATAAAATTAGCAAGTAGAGCATACGAATGTGTATTTATTGGCTATGCTATTAATAGCAAAGCATATAGATTTTATGACCTGAATACACATAATATAGTAGAATCTAATGATGCTGATTTTTATGAAACTAAATTTCCTTTTAAATTGAGGAATAGTGGGGGCACGTCAAATAACATCGTGCCTATTGGAACAGAACTTAATGAATCTTCTGAAATCGAACCTAGAAGAAGTAAAAGAGCAAGAGTTGATAAAGAGTTTGGCTTGGATTTTTGCACTTTTACTATAGAGGAGGATCCCACAAACCTCCAAGAAGCCTTATCTTCATTAGATGCCGATTTTTGGCAAGAGGCTATAAACGATGAGATGGATTCCTTGGAATCCAATAAGACTTGGCACTTAGTAGATTTACCACCTGGTTGTAAGTCTATAGGTTGTAAATGGGTACTTAAAAAGAAATTAAAACCTGATGGCACAGTTGAAAAATATAAAGCTCGTTTGGTAGCTAAAGGTTTTAGGCAAAGAGAAAATGTAGACTTTTTTGATACTTTTTCACCCGTAACTAGAATCACATCCATTTGAGTACTAATTTCATTAGCATCTATTCATAATTTAATAATACACCAAATGGATGTTAGAACTGCTTTTTAAATCGTGAATTAGAAGATGAAATTTATATGGACCAACCTAAGGTTTTGTTATCCCTGGTCAAGAACATAAAGTTTGCAAATTAGATAAATCGTTATACGGTTTAAAACAAGCACCTAAACAATGGCATGAAAAATTTGATAACTTAATAATCTCAAATGGTTTCAAAGTTAATGAAAGTGACAAATGCATTTATTATAAATCTGAGAATGACATTTGCACTATAATATGTTTGTATGTAGATGATCTACTTATTTTTGGATCAAACATTCAAGCCAGAAACACTGTTAAGTCTTTATTAAGTGCCAATTTTGATATGAAAGATCTAGGTGAAGTGAGTGTAATCCTTGGTATTAAGATTACTAGGTCCGAAAAGGGACTTTCTTTGGATCAATCTCATTATATTGAGAAGATCTTAAAGAAATACAATTACTTTGACTGTAAATCTGCATGTACACCATATGATCCTAGCGTAAAGCTTTTTAAGAACCATATGATCCACGCATTATAATTTTTACATGACGAATATACCCCTTAAGTCTTAATATGTTTATTTCAAAAATAGATCTATCATTAGACTTAATTACAAGATAGCCCACACATTCAAACATTAAAATATGTGGCCCCATTATGTTCCAACAGGTACTATATAACCAAGTTCAATAACAAAGAGCAGATCAATGTACAATTTAATATATGCTAAACCAATATACATACATGACCAAATTCAATTACATAAAATTGCCAAAAAAGACATACAACCAAGTACAAATCACTACACTTTCATATACTTTTAGAAGCTTGACAATTGTGCTTATTATGACCATATTGTTTGCATACACCACATCTATTTTGCTTATTTTGAATACGAACAAAACACGAAGGATATTGTTATCACTGCAAAAAAAACATCAGCAAAAAAATATTTCATTCAGATTATCATTTTATTCTAGTATGGTAATTTTCTTTATAAAACAAAAAATCAAAAACAAAAAAATTAAACAGTTCTTACAAAAATGATACTTACTATCACTAAAACTGATACCTAAAAATTGATCATCAAATTAATAGTAAAACCGATACTCAAATAAAATTCATTAACTATTTGATATTAACAAAACACTAATTCAACTCAATGATCATTATATTTACTCAGTAACAACTGTATTTTTTTATATACTCAAACAAATAAAATAGTTGAAAACTTCCATACTGCATTATTTTAGAAAATGATGCTCAGAAAAAACAAAAATAATACCTAAAAACTGATCCTCACTGAACTCACATAGCAATACATCATCAATCAAACATTGTGAATGCATAAATAACAGCAACTAAAAAATGTTTGCTTTAAAATATCAATTTATTACGGTATAATAATTTAGTTATACAACAAAAATCTCTAATTATCACCAAAGTTGTTTCTTTATTTGTTCTTTATTTAAATTTCGATGAAATTTTTATTCAAATTCAGAAATTTATCTTTTTTATACATAGTTCGTTGATTCGAGATTGAAAATTGGATAATAAAATGCAGGGCACCCATTTATTTGTTCTAGTAAACGGTTAAAATAATTATATTGATATGAGTGTTATATATCGGAAAAATTACTAAATATTTTTTTACATTTCAATATTAACGTAATGGTAGAAATAGTACCATGTTGTCCCCGGACTTCAAACAGTTTAGCTTTAACCAAGTTAATGGTCTCATTTTATTGGAATAACAAATTTTTTTCAAAAATGATACCTACAAACTATAAAACCGATACCTAACACCTGATGCTCAAATTAATAAGAAAAAATGATACTTCATTGTTTAATGGATATAGTAGCGCTTTGCGGAAGCTTATATCAACGGATCTTTGTCACCCAAATCACAAAAAGATAACTTGGATTGAAAATAAGATGGAATTGAAATTAAAACGCAACAACACAAGATATTCCACCCAACTACCCACTTTATTAATTCACCAAAATTTTGTTTACAATTAATAGAACAAAGCTAAAATAAACAAAATACCATTAAATCAATAACCAAATTAAGAAAGGTAGCAAATATCTATATGGCTAGAATTGTTGGAGATGAAGAACAAAGGTGGAGAGGAGAGAATTAACAAATAGATTTTCCCCACCTTTTACACTCTCTCTACTAGTCTCTATTTATAACATCAATTACTTAATGCCCAAGTTAATATTAAATGGCAAAAAATAAATTGATTAGCCAATTAGAGAGAGAAATAAACATATTCAAATATGCCTATTAATTAGGGGAAACAGAATCTTATCTTTTTTTCTTTTGCATATTTATTTCCTTCTATTTGTGATTTTGGATCACCAAAATTTAACGCTCCACCTTGATGCAAAATCACATATCTCCAACATATCAAGCATGTCATATCTAGATCGATCACAACTCCCTATATCTCAATCATACAAAATTACAAACCTCGACCACCGCCTACAAGTGATGCATCTCCCGCCATGAGGTGCACCACACCAATCAGTTTCAAAAGTGTTTGCAATACCACAAAGTCCTTCATACAGTCTTTGTGGATTTTCCTACTTGACACCCATATACCACTCGATCTGAGCTCATTGCATGATCACTATCGATCCCTCAAGCATCATCAACATGAAGACCCCTGTCTAAAATATGATCTTTAATGCTAGAATCATAAGCAGTGACCACTTTAACCTTTCCACCTTATTGTGGACTAGGTCCTTCAACCGTCACTCGCTTTCCATAGTCGACTATAGAACCAACAAAGCTATAAAGGTTTCCTTCTTCCAATACTCCTCCCATCCTTACACGACCACCTTTCTTCACTCTCAAAACTCCACCTTGAATCTTATAAGTGCAACCACGACGATCCAACTGACCGAGAGAAATAAGATTATGCGAACAAGTGGGTACATGTCTCACTCCAAAGACGTCTCTAACCACACCGTCATGTATACAAAACCGGATAGATCCAATATCACAAATCGATAGCTCTTCTCCATTGGCTATCCTAATCATGCCGACATTCTTCTCATAAGAAGAAAAAAAATTCACATCTCTACAAATGTGAAAACTGACTCCCAAATCCATCTTTTAAGGCTAATTTTCACTAAAGAGGACATTACAAGAAGCATCACTATCGGTACCTTCAGCAAAACCTGCATGTGCATCACCACTACTATCTCCATGCACAGCCTTTTTCTGATCTCTTTTATAAGCATAACACTTGTTGCGTATGTGACCTTTCTTATTACAATAATGACAAGTGATAACATCTTTACCATTAACGTCCTTCTTCTTTCAAATTGTATCTTTCTTCGAGTCCCTTACACCATAGCCTCACTTTAAACTGATTTCATACCTGACCATTTTCTTCTAAGCTCCTCATTCAAAAGACTGCTTCGAACAGACTCCAAAGAGATAGTTCATTAGCATGGAAATTACTCAATGAAACAACCAAAGTTTCCCAACTTTCTGAAAGTGTACTCATCAATAAAAGAGCTTGTAACTCATCATTAAAATTGACCTTCATATTTTTCAATTGATTTATTATATCTTGAAATTCATTCAAATGCTCTACAACAGATTTCTCTTCATCTAATCTCGGTTGTACCAACTTTCAAACTAGAAAAGCCTTAATAGTAGCACTCTTTGACTCATTCAAAGATACCAACTTGTTCCATAAAGCCTTCGTGGATTCACAACTAGCCACATGATGGAAAACTTAATCATCAAGATACTGACGAATGAAAGCAATCGCCTTCTTATCCATCTTTTTCCATTTTTCCTCATCTACATCAAAGGGATTCTTTCCATCTCCATCAATCGAATCATAAAGATCATTGAGGTACAAAACATCCTCCATCTTAGGCTTCCCAGTAACCTAATTTTTCCCATCCAAAATAGCCATCTTTGAAAACAAAATCATATCCGATATCAATAATTTTTCAAACCAAAATTACTCTAAGCTTTGCGATGATCTGTGCTTTGATAGCAACTGTTATGGAAATAGTAGCGCTTTGTGGAAGCTTATATCAACGGATCTTTGTCACCCAAATCACAAAGAGATAACTTGGATTGAAAACAAGACGAAATTGAAATTAAAATGCAATCACACAAAATATTCCACCCAACCAAGCACTTTATTGATTCATCAAAATTTTGTTTACAATTAATAGAACAAAGCTAAAATAAACAAAATGCCATTAAATCAATAACCAAATTGAGAAAGGGAGAAAATATCTATATGGCTAGAATTGTTGGAGATGAAGAACAAAGGTGGAGAGGAGAGAATTAGCAAATAGATTTTCCCCACCTTTTACACTCTCTCTACTAGTCTCTATTTATAACATCAATTACTTAATGCCCAAGTTAATATTAAATGGAAAAAAATAAATTGATTAGTCAATTAGAGAGAGAGAAAAACATATTCAAATATGCTTATTAATTAGGGGAAACAGAATCTTCTCTTTCTTTCTTTTGCATATTTATTTCCTTCTATTTGTGATTTTGTATCACTAAAATTTTACACATTGAATGTTTGATACTCACATAACATAGTAATTCAACCCACCAAATTTTAATACATATAATTATATATACTCCATAACAAATTCATGTTTATATATACACAAATAAACAAAACATTGAAACACTTCAAAACTTCATTGTCGTGAAAAATGATACTAACAAAAACTAAAAATGATACCTAACAACTGATCCATGGTGAACTAACCACAGAAATACATTTTCATCCAAATTAATGTGAATCCAACATATACATAAGTGAACAAAAACCAAATAACATTCAAGTTAAAGCGAATAAAAAACACTAACGCATATAAAAGAAAAGAAAAGAGAATGAACCTATTGCTATTGTCCAACTTTTCCATAGAATATGAAGGAAGAAAACACAACAACAAAACTGATTTCAATTATTAAAAAGAAAAACAAAACAAAATTAGAAACGACTAAATTAAAACTTTGATAAAAGAAAAAACAGAAGAAAAAAATAGAATCATATCTAAATCTGAGAATTTCCGGTGTCGAATTGAAAGAAACGAGAATCAAATCAGTAATATGAGTGCATCGCGCACCACATAAAGAAGAATGAAGAAGAAAATTCAAATTTGAACGTGAAAAGGAAAAAAACGAAAAAGAATTAAAGAGGAAAAAGAACGAGATCGAAGAAGAACAAGAGAAAGCACGCGACAGTTAGGGCTGTTTAAAATACTTTAACGCTTTTGTCCTTGAGCATAAAATATTAATGGGTTGTCCTTGCTAACAAAAAAACCTTTAAGTTTGTCCTCGATAATATTTTCTTATTACTTTTTCCTCTTCCCTTTTGTTTAGCACCTAAAAAGATACTTTCAAATAATTATTTTATCCACGTTGATAAATAAGGAAACATAAATAGAAAATTTGGTTAAACATATTTCATTTTTTTAATTTTATTGATTATGAAAGTATGCAAACTCAAAAAATATGGTAATAATAAATAATTTTGAGAAAATAATATGCATTAAATGCGTATAATTTAAACTGTTACCTTAATAAATCAATGAAAACACATCTTATGTTGACTGTAATACACATAGTGTGTGTGTGTATAGGATTTATTTTCTCAAATACGATGCAGACGGATTTTGAATTATTTGGATATCCATTGATAAACTTACTCACACCGAAAATTCTCAATATACGTTCATATTTACCTCACCTACACCAAAAAAAATTACAACACCTGCCACATCTTCTAGCATAATTATATTTCTTGTCATGTTCTTTATTTTTCAATAAAATCCAAATATTAGAATTCAACTTAGCAATTAAATTTTTATGTCCTCTAATTTACTTCAGTTCCAACCTTAAGAGAACAATTAACGTATATTTAAAAAATCATTATATCAATTTGGTTGATTCGAAAAGAAAAAAAATTCCAAAAGGAAATTCAAACGATAATAAAAAAATACCATCTCCTTTTATTGTATCCTATTTCAAGCTTATACTATTTAATACGTAAATTAGCAATATTTGTTTTTATGTTATTGTAAAACTAATGGATTTAATTTACTGAGTTCAAAAAACAAGTGTTGATGCTGTAATGATGAAAAAAGTGTCCTAAACTAATTTTAAAATGCAGGTGTATATTAGGTAATTTGTGATGTCTGAATTGAATTACACTTCTTTCGAATTCCTATATAACCACTAAGTGACTATGTTATATGTCTTGCCTAAGCTAGGGCGATGACATCCCTAACAGAGTTCATATTACATATTACGAATACATAATACTATAGCACGTAATCGACCAAGGCTTCTAGTTACTCGTTGTTGAGCGCTATTTAAAAAAAGCCCAAAGTTGTGCATCTATTAAACACATACATCTAATGGTCCGTTGCATTTTTAACAAACGCCTAATTCTCAAGGGCCTATTAAAAAGGCATTTTGTTTAGGCTTCTACAAAAAGCGCATGAAATAGTTTTTCCCTCATTTTTGAGTTCTTTTTCACAATTCAAAAATTAAAAGAAATGCCACCATAATTAACTAAAAATCAAATGAGGAAAGATGAACATTACTAACGATGTTGGTGCTAGTCTAGCAGAACACATATTTGACCCTAACTTGGGTGTTGAGGATCTTCAGATATACCCTACCACTCACTTACATGCATCGTCGCAATTCTTCTTTATAATTACCAAATGTATATTTTTGTTTCTATTCCCCATACAAAAACATATGCACATCACATATTTATGTAATATCCATTAGTATAGTGATACCCATCATATAATTTATCATATAGGACCAATATATAGGTATGCACGATAGTTGGCATAAGTGCATAAATGATTATTTTACTACACTACCTGGATCGGGTAAGACTAGGTTGCTTGCTACATCATTTATAGAGTTTCATCAGATTTCACGGTGTGTGCATGTAGATCGTTATTTAGTAGAAACCCTTACAGAGAAGTTGAGATCGAATGGTCAACTACCTACTTGTACCATTTGACAATGCTTATGATTCATTTGAGACATTCACTATGTATTTATTAGGTTTGGTCGAGGAGGGTGTTGCGTTTGGGGTTAATACTTTTGCTAGATTACAGGGTTATATTATAAATTTTTGAAATGACTCCAACAGAGTTATTCTTGTCGTTATTGCATCTCTATTGTATTCTTTTTGGTTTGGTGTTCTTTCTAAACCAAAGGAGCACTATCCATCTTGGATATTTAGTTAGCCTGCACACTATTAACTGTGGCAGCATAGCTAATCATGTCGTTGTTGCATTTCTATTGTCCTTTTGGTTTGGTTTTCTTTCTAAAGCAAAGGAGCGCCATATGTCTTGGATACATGGTTAGACTTATGGTTTTTGATAGGCTACACATTATATAATAGGGTACTCACTGAATCTGGAGGGCCGTGCTGGCGAGAAAAAGGCTGATTCAAAAAATTTCCTTTTATTAGATTTATTTAAAGATCAATTTGTGTTGTTATGAACAAATGTGCAAATTATATTAAATCATATTTAATATATATTCGGTTTTGATTTGATTTTTTTTTGCTAAAAGATTATGTTGAGTATCAAGTGCTCAACATTTATATAAGTTTAAAACATAACAATATGATAATAGAACACACACAATATAACACACACATGAGTGTTATGGCATGCGCTTCGCGCGTGAATTGTTTTTCTTATAAATTGCATATTTTTTAATTAGTTAAATTTTTTTTATTTTTTATTTTCAAATGATATTAAGATTTGTATATTTCTAAAGAAGTATGTTGAATTTATAAAGGAAGTTTAATTTTAAATCCTACTTTTTGAAGCGTTTTGAATTTGTAAAGTATGTTTAGTTGTCAGATCCTACTTTTAGGCGCGTTTGAATTTGTAAAAAGAAATTTAATTTTAGATTCTATTTTTAAGTGATTAAGATTTAATAATATATAAAGGGGCGTTTTTGGTAATTCACGTTGATACCAAAAAAGTGTGACACCAAAGATATTACAACTATTATTAAACATATACATATACATATATATATATATATATATATATTCATAAATAGTTATTTGATTTACAACTGTACATATATATTAATAGCAAGCACCGTATGCATATGTGTGTGTATAAATGTATTCATATATATTAATTCATATATATATATATTCATATTTTAACAGAGTTATTATATATGTATATATGTACATACATACATATGACAACAATAAATCCTTTAATAAATAATCCAAATGACCGTTACTCAATTATTTGTTCCATATAAAACTTATTGAAGGACATTAATATAATACCGTAACTAATACATTTAATGTATTCTATGACGAATATGAATTAAACAAAGTATGATTTTACTTCTTTTCATTTTATGCAAATTGATTCGATAACATGTATGCGTGTATACCATAATACATACATGCATACATACATACATACATACATATATATATATTCTACATGTGAAAAGTATCTGCTCAAATAACATAAGTTATAAAAAAGATCCTCTGAACACTTTTTTTAGATAAAATAAAGCATTATTATTTTATACCGGCAAGCTGGTTTTATAGTGGCTATACCACTTTACAATTGAATTACAAGCGTGAGGCAGGATCCTCAATAGCTAATAGAAACTAGGCAAGCTTACACCTGGAGATAGGCAATTAGCTTATGCTACAAAAACAACACCATAGTGGGTGAATATGACTATATGTTGCACTTGGCAGTCCTAACACCACGCAGGCTGAATACAAGATACATGAAGCACTACAGTAATCTAATCTAATACATCTGAAACTATGACAATATAAGAGATCCAGACCAAAACCAAAGCTAACTCGACATCAAGGCCAGAAGGCAAAGCGCATAAGAGGATTTGGACCTATCGAATTATAAGCAATGGTCGGATAGCAACATGGGCCATCAAAAAGCTCGACATCAAGCAGACTGTGGAAGGGAATGAACCTCTGCAATCCATGACTCTTGCCAGATAGCATCCAAACACCAAAGCAAAATGAAACCTTCTGCAAAGTGACCCCAAAATTAACCTGCTAACGGCTCTAAAACAAAATCCTTGATAGCCTCATAGCAACACAAGACGAAACACCCTCAAAACCACCTGAACACAAAACACCCAGCAACCAAACAACCACAGACAAAACACAATCCAACAACCACCAAAACCAAGATAAAAGCCAAGCTGCCACCTCCGGAAGACTAACACCAAGCACAATAAACCCAAACCAAATACCCATTAAGTTGAGCTAGGCTCATACCAGAGCCAAAAACCAAACTCAAAAGATAAACTGTAATCGCAGTGATAAGCAAAAGGAGGGGGAATGGCCTGCTTTAGAGGTGAGAGGACCTGGGCTTAACTGAAGTAAGGGAGAAACGAGGAGGAGACAGAGAAGGGGAGCGATAGAAAATGGCAAAGTCGTGAAAGGAATACACATGAAACCATTTGGGAACCGGGGAAGGAACAAAGAGGAGAAAAGGGGAACTCGCACATGCTAGGGGAGCAGCGGTGAAAGCGAATCGAAACTGTGAACAAGGAGGAGGGGAAGCACCAGGAGGATAATGATTTAGGGCAAGGCGGCGAAAAATACGCAGGGGGATAAAACGAAAAGGAGAAAGTAAAAAAAACAAAGGCGGGATGAGGGACTAGGATAATGGTAGCAGAAGATTGGGGCATAAGGCAAGAAATGGGTAGTCAAAATGTTTGGATCTGGAAGAAAGAAGATGAGGCGGAAGATGCTGACTCCATTAAAGATCTACATTTCTTTATCTGAAATTGCACTTCCTCTAAACATATTTATCCAATCATAACAATTTATTAAATCTGTAGTCAAATTATATCCTACAGTTCAAGATCCTGTTTTAGTTTAAATTTTAAATGAAAATCAATCTTTAA
Organism: Allium fistulosum; assembly: GCA_030737815.1. Taxonomy (NCBI): domain Eukaryota; kingdom Viridiplantae; phylum Streptophyta; class Magnoliopsida; order Asparagales; family Amaryllidaceae; genus Allium; species Allium fistulosum. The sequence continues at coordinate 1,134,359,326 of CM060906.1, forward strand.
ACCATCAGTACATTACATAATTATATATCTTTATTAATAACTAGAACCCAGTTTCAATTTTTGATCCAATCGTGTAGTTTCAAAATTTACTTTATATGCATCTAAGAGGCTAGGAATTCAAATCCTGCTCTGAACAAACTTAATATTTATTTTCAAATGAAAAAATTGATACACTAGTGACGTATCAAGTTTGAATTTTAGTTCCAAAAAAAGTATATATTTGTTTTTATAATTTTCAATTTTTTGTATTAAAATAATTTATAATGTTGAAGCTTCATAATTTCAGATTATTATATAAGAGTAATTTTATATGCATGTGCAAATATATTTAACAATTATATATATAACATATACGACAATCAATGGTTTAATCAATGTTCAAATGAAAATCAATAAATCAGTGATTGAAATTCAATATAAATTTATTTAACAATTATATACAAATAAACAATACATATATGTATGAGAAATGTTTTTATAATGATGGAACATATAAAATACATTGAAGGGCTTGGATGACATATTTAAATTGATGATTAAGAAATTATCCCGATGATTAAGAAATTAAATCGATGCAAAATGGCTAGAGCTAGTATTCATACAGTTCAAAATTTGTTGATCGACCTTCGAAAACTCTTTTCGATTTTAGTTACAATTTTCAAGGTCTACTTTTAAATGCTCTAATGGAGGAGACGAAGAGGAGATGAAGACGATAACTTTTATTTTTAATGTAGGAGAAGAAGAATGAAACTTCTTGTCTGATTAGAAATTGTATGAATTTCACTCAGGATATTTAGAAACTATAGGTGTGTTTACGGTGGGAAAAGTAATTTGTATTTTATTTGCTTATTACTATGTATCATATACTAGTACAACTGCCCAATAGTGGAAACCAACTGTTCAATCATATAATTTTAAGGAAAAACATATTTGACGTAATTTTTCTTTGATTTTAGTTAAACACCAAATGATGATAATTAGAGAAAATTTGAAATTGAAGTGGTTTAAGGAGACTTTCATGGAGAGAATAAACTAAATAGCACTAAAGAGATTTAATTGAAAAGGTTTAAGGAGACATTTATGAAGAGAACAACTTAAATAGCATCGAAGAGATTTATGGAGACGTATTAAAGACATGTATATTTTTTTATTAGACTTCACACAAGGAACAAATTAAATAGCACTAAAGAGTTTAAGAAGATACATTAAAGACATGTATATTTTTTGTCTAACTTCACACAATTTGGTTTTTACAAGCCTATAGTAGACAAACCATCCTAACGATCGGTTTGATAATAGATATCCATTTATTTCTTCCTTTAGACCAAATACATTTAATGTAACGACCCTAATTTTGAGCAACATTATTCATGACATTTAATTAATTAATTTAAGTGAAATATTGTAAGTTGGTTAAGGGTTTGAGATTTGTAAAATTTAAAGGGTAGTCGTGCTTAGTTAAACTAATGAAATAAATGGAATTAAAATGAAATAGGAAGGGAAAATTAGATAAGGGTAAAATAGGAATGAGTCATATTCATATATCCTAAGCCTTCATACCATTTCATTTTACAAGTTCACAAATTAAAATCTAAACTTAGAGAGTCGGCCACCATTAAGGAAAGTTTGAAGAGGAGAAGCTAGAAATCAAAAGAAAGAAGGCTTAACCAAACCCATTCAAGATCAAATCTCAACTCCTTAACAAAGCAAAAGGTGAATAATAGTTACATCTTATATTTTTGATATTTTGGTTTCTAGAATCAGACTCGAATGTTTTTGCAAGTATATTGCCATGTTTTGAATGATGTTTATATATATATATACATATATATATATATGTTGATTAATTATGCTTATCCATGTTGATTTTCTGACATGTTTTGGATTGAAAAACCTATCAAATGATATCCAAATGCCTTGCAATTGAAGTACATGTTAAGAAATGATATTTTAGAAATTGATTTCAAGTTTCATAATTTTCTAAATTAATGTGGATTTATTATTAATTTTCTAGTGAATAATGTGCTTATTAGGATTAAAAAGTAATTACAGCAATTATATATATGTTTTGGTTCAGAAATTTAAATTTGTTAGAAAACTTGTTAAAAGCGATTTATGTGAATTGTTATAGAATTTTCCTAGGTGTTTTAATAAATATTTAAAATTATTTAAGGTTGGGATTTAAATGTTTTATATTTTATAAAAGGAGAAGGGACTATTTGCAAATATTTTAGAATGTTTATCTCTAAAATTCGACAGTACCTTTTAGAAAAGATTTTGGAAAAGTAAAGGCAACCAATTATAAGATGACAAATAAACAGGCTACTTGAAAAGAATTACCATTTTAAGTTAAAAATTAGATTTTCCAAGGTTCCGCTGTTTCACCTTCTTCAACAGCCACCTTTCGACTTAGTACCTTCGCCTCCAACCAGATTGAAACCAATGCACATGGTACCAAAGACTTGGTATGTAGTATTGGACATTAGCGAAAGGTATAGGTCGAAACAAGGAGTTCCGAAGGGATCGAAGTCTTGTTTTATTTTCTAAAGGAAATGCACCTGCTTTCCTTTCGAATAAGATAGCTTTCGACTTGGTCAGCTTTCGACTTGGTCAAATTGTTTTAAACCAAGAGGTTTCAAAATAGGTTGCGCCTTTGTTTCAAGTAAACGCTTTCAAAGGGGTCGAAATCCCTACCTGCCGCCTTTTACCTTTCGAGCAGTGCCTTCGAAAAGGTTCTTTTTAGTAAAAAAAAGCTGCTTCTCCAATGCTTTCAGAGGGATGGGTTTCAACACCATCCACTTCTTTACTTAGGAAATTGCTCTCGAAAAATGTGCTTTTGACTTAGTTGTTTTAAGACCATTTTTGATGGTATGAAAGTTAAACCCAAAGGTTTCGAAAGGAATGGTTACGAAAGGTTGTTCCACATGTTTAACTTGAACCCAATGGTTTAGAAAGGTATGTTTTAATTACTATACTATAATGCTTTTTTAAGGTAATAAGTAAAAGCTTCGTAAAGGAGGTTCCCTAGTATTTTCTAAAGGTGTGTGTGTGTGTATAAGGTTTTGAAGGGGTGATTCCCCAGTGTTTTCGGAAGGTATACCTTTGTATTTAAAGGAAAGGTTTCTAATGGTTTTGAAAGACATATTTAAAGTGTATTAAAAGAGGATGTCAAAGGTTTATAAAGCTTTTGAAGAAGATGTTCTCAATGTTTTCGAAAGGACTATTGCCAATGGTTTCGAAAGGTATGTTTTGGCCATTAGGCCTAAGGTTATAAAGTAAAGTAGTTTACTTATATTAAAAGGGGTACTTTCAATGGTTTCGAAAGGGGTACTTTCAATAGTTTTGAAAGAGGTATTTCAAAGATTTTGAAAGAGATTGTTTAAAGGCTTTAAATAAAGGTTTCTAATGTTTTCATCAACAATGTTTTGAGTAAAGCCTATATTATGAAAAAAAGATTTGAGTAGAGCTGATGTGCACGTAAATGTGCATATTTTTACCACTATATTTAATCTATTTAAATTAAATAAATGATCATATTGGTTATTTTAACTTGTTTAAACCAAAATTTAAATTATTTGAAATTGTCACATATTTATCTTCATCCAAGGGCAAAATGGTCATTTTTGTGCATATACTAAATTGAGAAAATTTAATTGGAAATTTCTATATTATTTTGTAGGAATTTAAACTCAATTACAAGTGGTTTCATGAAGTAATATGCATGCACAAAGAAGATACAATGGAATGAAGATGGAAATAATTTAAAGTGATGAACATGGAGGACCCCACCCACTTACCTTGATTTTCAATTAGGAGCTAATGCACATGCTAAAAGGCCATTAAAGCTTCATGTATATTTAAGTGGAAGATTAAGACATGCTAATGATTACTTGGTGGCGACACTACCTCAAGGGCAATTTGGGCATTCCCCAAATATATGAATTAGGGTTTCATACATGTATAAATACCTCTTATGTTTCATGTAACCCTCCTCTTCTTTAGTCTCTCTTTAGTTTAGTTTAGGCTCGCAAATAAATCAAGTTCTCTTCTTTCTTTTCATGGCTACTTAACCATTTCTTTTATGTAATATTTATTATGCAATTTTCAATACATGCTATTTTCTTCTTTTGTTTATTTCCTTTCATATCAGTAGTGTAGATTTGTTTATTTATGCAAGTAGTGTAGATTTTCTTTTATGCAATTAGAATAGTTCTCTTTTCCATTTGCTATCGTTTTCCTCTTGTTTATTTCATGTTGCTTTCTACATTTGTTGATTCGATAACAAATATGAGAGACTAATCCCTACAATTTAGGTGTAATGAAGCTCTATAGTATGAAGATGCAACATAATTTGATGTTTATGCTCTCCTTTTGTGCTTTAATGAGAACGTATGAAGTGGTTAACTTGTTGCTTTTGCTTTGAATTTGATAGCCTATTTTGTTGACACCAAATAGGCTATACTTAAACAATCACTAACACAAATTACCTCTTCATCTACATATGATGATGGTAATGAAGTGAATGTTGAAATTAAAATTTGATGGTCTATATTTCTAATTAATAGTTAATATGCCATACTTAAAATAAATTTTTCTTTCAACTTTGTTGTCATTTTTTATATGAATTAGTAAGTGGGTTAAGATGTGTGTTATAGTTTGATGGCTTATGTCGAGCTAATTAATAGCACAAATAGGCCATACTTATGATAAGCACATCAATTAAACTAACTAATGACCAAAAAGGAGAAATCATAATTTCATGTTGGGTTGATTTCTATGATCTAGAGAGTGGAAATTACCTCTAAATTGCCTCTACACTCTCATATTTTTATCTATTTTCTTTTGCTAGTTTGTTAGTTTTCTCCTTTTTTCCTTAACACTCTCTTCAACTTTGGTTTATTTTGATTGAATAGAATTTAAAAATCTAAACTATTCCCTGTGGATCGACCCGTACTCGCATACGTGCTACAATCATACGCCGTGCGCTTGCGGTTAAATTTAATTCGAAATTTTTCGGCGATTTTCTAAACCGATAGAAAATTTATCGTTAAACAAGAGCAAATAGTATATTTTCCTTGGTTAAGTATGATTTAAAGGTTTAAATCATTTTGAAAAGAATTTCAAGGAAAATTTAAAGGGTAGTTAACCCTAAGTAAAATGACTCGGATATTTGTATACCAAATGGGACTGGTATAGGGTTGCGCTCTATACATTAGCTTTTAGCCCCTAGCTAATGTACTCCAAAATTCTAGTGTGTAGAGCTTAGTCATAGGTAAGACTTAAATGATATTACGCACAGAAAGGAATATATGTACAGAGAAGAAAAGTAGGTTATTGGTAAGCCCGCAAAACCATCAGGACCAGTGACCCTCGGAGAAGTAAGTTAAGGATAGACCATCCATAAGTATGTCTAACAGTTGTTAGATAATTTGTTTTGTTTGGCTGGTAGGCCCAAGTCAGTCAAAGTTTAGTAGTTAGCCAAACAAAACTACATTTTGTTCGGACAGTTGGTCCATTTATTACCTATTTTTAAGCATATATGATATTGATATTATTGATATAATCAGTTTGATTAACCAGTTTGGTTGCAGGATTATGATTTGCAAAAAGATATGTTTTTAAAGGGATACTAGTGAGGGGAAACCCATTCTGCTAAGCGGCACAGTCTCACTTAATATAAGTAAACTGAAATGTAATAGTATTATTCGCACGAGGCTTTCTATCTGACTTGAAGTTTGTTTTTTACCCCTTAAACTCTTGGGTGCTCAAAATTGATTTGAGTAGATTAAGAGTTTGGGTTTCCAGGTTTTAGTAGGTGGACGAATAAAGCTTCCGGAGACCAGTAGGAGGTTGATATTAGCTATATTTAGGGGTTGTTGATTTTGTTTTATTCCTTTGTAATGTATTAAGACAGTTTTTTTCTATTTAATATTCTGGTCATCCAAGAGGGCATCTTCATATGTCGCTCTTGGCATATTTATGTAAATATATATTTGATTTGAAACCGAGAAACGATATGGGATTATGTAAGTGGATATGAAACTTGTTTTGTGAAATGTAATTAGAAATGTTGTTTTTGAAATATGTGATTTTATTTCATATTCATGTGCTTCTGATATTACTGACACCATTAGCATTACCATATTTTATGGTCGAAAGTTAATACTATAGATGACTGAAAAGCATCAATAGCGCTTAGCTTTGGACCTCAAGGTAGGGGATGCTACAACTTGGTATCAAAGCATGGTTTATGAAAAACTTTAAACTAAAATGATTTTTGAAAACATAATCCTAAGGAATTAGAGGTAAGATCAGGGTATGGGATAACGCTATAGTAACGGACTTGTATTTTCTATATATATATATATAAGTATACATTTTACTTCTATTCTCCTATCTCTCTTAGGCTATTCTTTAGTATCTTATGAGACTCGAATGAAAATATGAATGCTAGAAGAGGAAGGGTTAACCTTGGTAAGGAAAGCACCACAACTAATGGAAATGCTAGACCAAATACAAGAAGGAACCAAGTTTAGGCACAAGCTAGAAATGTTAGTGCTGGAGTTCCGCAAGCAGACATGGGAGCAGTGTATCAGTTCTTTGTCAACATGATGCAAGTGGGAATTGATGTTGGAGTAGTTGGAGGAAATGTTGGAGAAAGGAACCAAGAAGCTACAGTAGTGAATAACTATGCTACTCTGAGTAGAGATTATGCTCAGCTAGAGGAAAAGCCGTTCATTGGTACCGAAGATGCAATTAAAGTAGAGAATTGGCTACTTCATTGCGAAAGGATATTTGCTGATCTAGGGCTTAATGATGAGTAGAAGAGATGGCTTACTTCTAGGCAGCTATAGGGAACAGTGATGTATTTGTGGATTAGTGTCACTGTTGAAGTTAATGAATAGAATATGACATGGGCCAAGTTCAAAAGAAGGTTTAAGGAGAGGTTTATGTATAAGATTGCTAAGTCCGCTCTACTTAGGTAGTTTGCTGAACTGGAGCAGGGAGACATGATGGTGTTGGAGTATGCGACAAGGTTTGAGGAGCTAGTAAGATATGGCTATGCTACTATTGATACTGTGATTAAGAGGAATGAAAAGTTCATTTGTAGGTTGAAGCATGAGCTTGCTAAGGCCATGTTATTGCATATCAGAGACCTGTGTGATGCTATAGTTGAAATGGGTTTGAGGTATGAAGAGATGCATGCTTACTTGGAAGGAAATAAGGCAAAGGAAGCTCCGGGAGGGCAAAGTCAGAAAGAAAATTTTCCACAAGAAAGGAGCTCAAAAGGGCGGAGCTGCTAAGAAAGGAAGGGCAGAGGTTGTTTGTTATAAGTTTGACAAGAAGGGACAATATGCTCATGAGTGCCGAACAAGCAAAAGAAAGAAACTTGTTGAGAAGAAAGGGGTGAGGTGTTTCAACTACGATCAAGTTGGGCATTATAAGAATCAGTGCAAGGAGCCTGCTAAGGATGGGAAAGGCAAAGTGTTTGCATTAAAACTAGCTACCTCAAGACCAACAACGCAGGAGAGACGAAAAGCAGTGTTGGGAGGTACGCTTTTGATTCATGGTATGTTAGTTAGAGTTCTATTTAATACTGGTGCATTGCATTCTTTTATATCTCATTGTTTGGTAGATAAGCTTAACTTAGATCCCTCATACCTAGTTACTTCCTTAAGAGTTGCAAATCAGATAGGAGTTCATGCGACACTTGAGATGAAGTGTGACCACATAGAGTTTGATTTGTTAGGTTATACGGTTGTTTGCATTTTGCATGTGTTTGATTTCGTAGGGTTAGAATTATTTTGGGTATGGATTGGTTAAGTAAATAGGATGCTAGGCTATTTTTCCACAATAGGGAAATATCGCTTAGACACCCCGATTGTAGAGATCGGATTGTATATTCCATAGGAAACCCTAGATGTGAGGTTAATGTATTATAGGGTGTTATGGAGGTAGAAGACGAGTAAAATTGAGTTTTCATGGTTTGAGAATTCGCAGATGTCTTTGAACCCTAGTGGGACTACCACCGAAATGAGCTATTGAGTTTCAGATTGATTTGGTACCAGGAGCAGAACCAGTGAGTAGACCGCCAAGCAGGATGACACCCACCGAGATAAGTGAGATAAAGGTGCAGTTGGTGGATTTGGAAGGAAATTTTTTTATCACACCAAGCAATTTTCCTTGGGAAGCAGCCGTAGTGTTCGCCAAGAAGCCGGACGGATCATTAAGGTTATGTATCGATTATCGAAAGTTGAACGAGAAGACGATAAAGAATTGATATATGTTGCCTAGAATTGACTATTTGTCCGACCAGTTGAGTGAGCCATGGTAATTTCTCAGTTGGATTTAGCAATAGGGTTCCATCAGCTTAGAGTGGCAGAGGATAGTATTCCTTTGATGACATTTAGAACCATATATGGATTGTATTAATGATTAGTGATGTCATTCGGACTAACTAATGCGCCATCATTCTTTATGGATTTGATGAACCGAGTTTTCCTTGAGCACTTGGATAGGTTCTGTTGGTATTTATAGAGATATTTTAATATACTCTAGAGATGAAAGAGTGCATGAAGTTCATCTTAGAGTGGTACTTGAGACACTGAGGCAATATTAGCTAAAAGCGAAGTTTATGAAGTGCCATTTCTGAATGAAGGAAGTGAAGTTTCTTGGTCATGTAGTCTCAGAGAAAGGGTTGTTTGTAGATCCGACTAAGATTGAAGTGGTGAATAACCAGAAGAGACGCGAGACGGTGACCAGGATAAAGAGTTTTCTGGGATAGTTGGGTATTATCGGAGGTCCATAAAGGACTTTGTGACGATAGCAGTACCGATGACCATGCTAACATGGAAAGATGTGAAGTTTGTTTGAACCAATAAGTGTGAGGAAGCATTCCAGAGGTTGAAAACTTATTGACCGATGCATTTGTGTTGGTAGTTCCAGAAGGAAATCGGGATTTGGAAGTTTATACAGATGCATGTGGAACTGGGTTAGAAGCTGTGTTAATGCAAAGAGGTAAAGTGATTGCCTATGCATCTCGACACCTTAGAGCGCATGAGGTTAGATATCCAACGCATGATTTGGAATTAGCTACAGTGATCTTTGCATTGAAGGTGTGGAGATATTATTTTTTTGGAGAAAGATTTGAGCTGTATATGGATCATAGGTCGCTGAAATATTTATTCTCTCGGAAGGATTTTATTATGAGCCAAAAGAGGTGGTTTGAATTTATAACCGCTTATGATTTTGGTATTGAGTACACACTGAGAAAAGGCAACAAGGTTACAGACGCACTTAGGAGAAAACACCATAATGCAGTGTTGGCGATGATAGCTGAGTGGAAAGATTTGGAAGCATTGACAACATGCAAAGTACAATACAGATCTGAGAGTGGGTCTAGTACAAAAACTGTTGTGATATCATGTTTAGAAGTTCGGCCGATGAGGATTGAAAGGATTACATCTAAATAGAACGAGGATCCAATATTAGTTGAACGAATCAAAAAGTTAAAGGATGGAACTGAAAGCGATGACTTGAAAGATTTCAGTCTTGACCAGAATTCGTGGTTGAGGAAGAAAGGAAGACCGTATGTTCCAAATGTGGGAGACATTATGAAGGAAGTTCTGGAGAAATGCCATCGTTCAAAGTTCACTATTCATCCAGGAAGTAATAATATGTATCAAGATATGAAGAAGAGTTTCTTCTGGGAAGGTATGAAGAGGGATGTAGGCTTATGGGTGAAGCAGTGTTTGAATTGTCAACGGGTAAAAGCCGAACACCAAAAACAATGTGGGTTACTACAACCTTTAGATGTTCCAGTTTGGAAGTGGGATTCTATTTCTATGGATTTTATAGACGGGTTGCCAAGGTTAAAAGGGGGAAATGAAAGCATATGGGTTATAGTGGACAGGTTGATTAAGAGTGCCCTTTTTATTCCAGTTAAGTCAATCAGGACGGCAACTGTTTTAGCTAAGTTATTTATGAATAATGTGGTTACATTGCATGGAGTTTCTAATATCATAGTAAGTGATAGAGATTCCTTTTTCACTAGTGAGTTCTGGAAGATTATACATGAGATTTTAGGTGCCAATATCAAGATGAGTACAGCTTACCATCCGCAGACCGATGGGCAAACGAAGAGAGTTAACAAAGTCTTGTAAGATTTTTTACGAGCTTGCGTACTAGATTTTAGGGGATCATGAGAAGACTATCGATACTTAATCGATATTTCGTATAATAACAGTTATCGGGCTAGTATAGGGATGGCGCCGTTTGAAGCTTTGTATAGAAGGCCATGCAAATCTCCCGTTTGATGGTTAGAGACCGAGGATAGGTTTGTTCTTGGCCCGGATTTAGTAAGAGAAGCTGCAGAAAAGATTGAGATCATGCAAGCTAGGATGAAGGAAGCTCAATCTAGGCAGAAGAGTTATGGACAGAAAGAATTAGAGTTCTTAATAGGACCTCATGTTTTCGTCAAGGTGTCACCGATGAAAGATGTGATTCGATTAGGGTAAGCAGGGAAATTGGCACCATGATTTGTTGGACCATTTCCTATTGCAGAGAGGATCGGGAAACTCGCATATAGAGTAGAGTTACCAAACAGTTTGGCAAGGGTCCATGATGTTTTCCATATTTCTCATCTAAGGAAGTGTATCCATGATCCAGAGACTAGTATAGCATCGACTGTGTTAGATAACTTAGTAGTGGAGCCGAACTTGACTATAGTTAGAAAGCCAGTTGGTATAGTCTTGAGAGATGAGAAGAAACTAGGATACAAGATAGTCAGATTAGTCAAAGTCTAGTGGAGTGACGATGAGAGAGACTGTACTTGTGAAACTGAGAACAGGATTCGAGATACCTATCCTGACTTGTTTCATGGTATGTTTTACCTTTATGATTGATTTTGATGAGTGCCTTTTCGTAATTTCAAGGACAAAATTCTCTAAGGAGTGGGGTCTGCAACGATCCTAATTTTGAGTAACGTTATTTAGGACATTTAATTAGATAAATTAAGTGAAATAATGTAAGTTGGTTAAGGGATTGAGGTTTGTAAAATGTAAAGGGTAGCCGTGCCTAGTTAAACTAATGAAATAAATAGAATTAAAATGAAATAGGAAGGGTAAATTAGATAAGGGTAAAATAGGAATGAGTCATATTCATATACCCTAAGCCTTCGTAACCTAGAGAGGCCGGCCACAGTTAAGGAAATCAAGAAGAAGAGAAGGTAGAAATCAAAAAAAGAAAGCTTAACCAAACTCATTCATGATCAAATCTCAACTCTTTAACAAAGCAAAAGGTGAAAATTAGTTACATCTCATATTTTTGATATTTAGGTTTTATATTTTTGATATTTCGGTTTCTAGAATCAGACCTGAATGTTTTTGCAAGTATAATTCCATGTTTTGAATAATGTTTATATTATATACATATGCTTGTTGATGAATTATGCTTATCCATATTGATTTTATGACCTGTTTTCGATTGAAAAACCTATCAAATGGCATCCAAATACCTTGCGATTTTAATATATGTCAGAAATGATATTTTAGAGATGGGTTTCAAATTTCATAATTTTCTGAATTAATATGGATTTATTGTTAATTTTCTAGTGAAGAAAATTGTTATTTGGGTTAAAAATTTATTTACGGTATATGTTTTGGGTCAGAAATTTAAATGTGTTAGAAAACATATTAAAAGTGATTTATGTGAATTCCTATAGAATTTTCCTAAATATTTTAAAAAAATTATAAAATTATTTAAGGTATGGGACTTAAATGTTTTATATGTTTATAAAAGAAGAAGTGACTATTTCAAATTTTTTAAAATGTTAATCTCTGAAATTCGACAGCACCTTTAAGAAAATATTTTGAAAAAGTAAAGGCAACCAATTATAAGATGACAAATAAGTAGGTTAGTTGAAATGAATTATCTTTTTAAGTTAAAAATAAGATTTTTCTAAGGTTCCATTGTTTCACCATCTTCGGCAACCACCTTTCGACTTAGTACCTCCGCCTCCAACCAAATAGAAACCAATGCACATGGTATCAAAGACTTGGTACGTAGTGAATCAGACATTGGCGAAAGGTATAGGGTCGAAACAAGGGATTCAGAAGGCATAAAAGCCTTGTTTTGTTTTCTAAAGGAGATGCGCCTGCTCTGCTTTCGAATAAGATAGCTTTCCACTCGGTCAGCTTTCGACTTGGTCAAATTGTTCTAAAGAAAGAGGTTTCGAATAAGGTTGCGCCTTTGTTTTAAGTAAATGCTTTCGAAGGGGTCGAAACCCCTACCTACTGCCTTTTACCTTTCGAAGCAGTGCCTTCGAAAGGGTTCTTTTGTTTTAAAAATAAGAGCCGCTTCTCCAATTCTTTAGAAGGGATAGGTTTCGACACCATCCACTTAAGAGATGCTTTCGACTTAGTTGTTTTAAGATCCTTTTTGATGGTATGAAAGTTAAACCCAAAGGTTTCAAAAGGAATGGTTTGAATGGTTTTGAAAGGTTGTTCCACATGTTTTAACTTAAACCCAATGCTTTCTAAAGGTATGTTTTAAGTAGTATACTATAATGCTTTCGAAAGGTAACAAGTAAAGGTTTCGAAGGGGAGGTTCCCCAGTATTTCAAAAAGCGTATATAACATTTCGAAGGGGTGATTCTCTAGTTTTTTCGGTAGGTTTACCTTAGTGTTTAAAGGAAAGGTTTTCAATGGTTTCAAAAGGCATATTTAAAGTGTTTTAAAAGAAGATGTCAAAGGTTTATAAGCTTTCGAAGAAGATGTTTTCAATGTTTTCGAAAGGATTATTGCCAATGGTTTCGAAAGGTGTGTTTTGGCTATTGGGCCTATGGTTATAAAGTAAAGTAGTTTATTTATGTCAAAAAGGATACTTCAATGGTTTCGAAAGGGATACTTTCAATGGTTTCGAAAGGGGTACTTTCAAAGGTTTCAAAAGAGATTGTTTAAAGGTTTTAGACAAAGGTTTTAAATGTTTTCATCAACAATGTTTTGAGTAAAGCATATATCATAGCAAAGAGATTTGAGTAAATCAAATAGTATATTTTCCTTGTTTAAGTATTTAAATCATTTTGAAAAGGTTATCAAGGAAAATTTAAAGGGTAGTTAACCCTAAGTAAAATGACTTAGATATTTGTATACCAGATAGGACTGATATAGGGTCGCACCCTATACATTAGCTGTTAGTCCCTAGCAAATTTAGTCCAAAATTCTAGTGTGTAGGGATTAGTCACAGGTAAGACTTAAATGATGGTTACACATAGAAAGGAATATATGTATAGAGAAGAAAGGTGGGTTATTTTTGAGCTCAAAAAACCATTAGGATCAGGTGACCATCAGAGAAGTAAGTTAAGAATAGACCATCCAGAAGTATGTCTAACATTTGTTAGATAATTTTTTTAGTCTGTCTGGTAGGCCCGAGTCAGCAAAAGCCAAACAAAACTAAATTTTGTTCAAACAGTTGGTCCATTTATTACCTGTTTTTAAGCATATATGATATTTTCTACTATTCATATAATCTATTTGATTAACCGGTTTGGTTGCAGGATTATGATTTGCAAAAAGATATGTTTTAAAGGGATATTATATAGGGCAAACCCGCTCCGCTAAGCGACGTGGTCTCACTTAATATCATAAACCGAGATGTAATAGTATTATTCGCACCAAGCTTTACGTATGACTTGAAAATTATGTTTTACCCTTTAAACTCTCAGGTGCTCAAAATTTATTTGAGTAGGTGGACGAATAAATCTTCCGGAGACGTGTAGGAGGCTAATGTTAGCTATATTTTGGAGTCACTGTTTTTGTTTTATTCCGCTGTAATGTATTAAGACAGTTTTTGTCTATTTAGCACTCTGATCATCCAAGGGGGCATCTTTATATGTCGCTATTGGCGTATTTATGTGATAATTATATTTGATCTAAACCTGGGAAACGATATGGGGTTATGTAATTGGATATGAAACATGCTTTGTGAAATGTAATCAGAAATGATGTTTTGAAATCCGTGTTTTTGTTTCATATTCATGTGCTTCTGATATTATTGATACCATTAGCATTACCGTATTCTATCATTGGAAGTTAATACTATAGATGATTGCAACATCTGTAGCATTTAGCTTTGGGCCTCAAGATAGAGGACGTTACATTTGACCTTTTCTCTTAACATCATAGAAGCGGCCATATTTAGATATTAATTGTTTAGTATATGGCATAAAATGTAATCATTGTATGTTTTATGTTACCTCTTTTAATTAATTAAATTACTGATTTAAATTAATATATAAAATAGGTCTAAGTACTTACCTCAATTAATTTTGATAATTTAAAAATTAAACCATTCATGTATAGATACATAATAAGTATATATATATATATCATCTTTATAATAATTTATAACAATTATATATTATTGTATTATGGCTTTTGTGTCCAACACTGAATTTCAATGTTGTGTGACTCATAGGCGTGACTTCAGTCATCGACTAATATTCAAACTATTTAAATATCAAAGAATATGCGGACTTTACCGAAGCACAGTAAAGGTCATGAAGTCATATGCTTATCGATCACTTAGTTGAGATTCTACTTCATAATCATTTTAAAGCCGATCCCTTATGCAACGGTATTTGTGCATGTTTGTCTCTTCGCTAATAATATGTCAGTTAGACATCGAGGGTTAATTCATTGGTCAAAACCTTGATAATGTCTTTATTTAATTGTTAACTTCATAGTTACTTATTGATTAATAAAATTTACTCTAACCAGAGGTTTCTAACTTCATGTCAAAAACTATTACGCTAACTCTAGCCAGTTTGCATCGAAGGAGGTGAATTCTCTCTGGAGTAATGTATAACAACCCACACCTATGGCTATACCGATTCAAAATCCAAAAGAAATGTCTGAACTCGCTTCATGCCACGAAATATAGATCGTTTGGTTTCTAATGGTTTATACGATACAAAGATAAATATAATTTCAACACGTATATAATTTCAGATCTCACGGTGGAATGGATAAAATGTAAATATTGAACTAACTCAAATCGTTACTGGCTTTTAAACAACAATGGTCCATACAAGAAACGTCTAAATAAAGTTTCCAAATAGATATATAATATTTGTTTAACTGATAAGTACAATAAGATACATAGGGAATGACAATAAATGAATATAACACCAAAGTGCATGATCGCTTCCTCTATGCAGCTTATTCTCTTTATGCCACATATTACCCTGTCATCTTGTAATAGATAAAAAGAGGAAAAATAGAGGGGATCAACAAAGTCTAGTGAGCGAAATATCACTAGTGGTACGGTGCTGATAGGTAATTAAATTATTATTTATGATCCATATAACCTAAGGGCTGTGCAGTTAATGCCCCGCTATATCCCCGCTATAACTCCGATATATCTTATAGCGGATTCCTACCGCTACGATTTTTCCATATATCCCCAACATATAGCCTTTCCGCTTTAATCCCCGCTATATCCCGTTATTTCCGCTATATTCCGCTATTTCCGCTATATCTTCTATAAAAAATTGGATTGAAAAATGATATTTATACGCTATAAAAATTATGAAATTAATTAATTTCATTGAATTTTTTATATATGTTTAGAAATGATAATACTCTAATATTCTACTAAATTAAATTAAGTTATATAACAGTTTTACATTCATTTACAATACATTTGCACATATTTTTATTTAAAATTATTTTTGTATTAATTATAATTCAATTGAATGTTAATTTTTCACATAATTACTATCTATATATTTGTAAAAACAACAAGTATGGGATTTATATGCTATTTTAGAGTAATCCGATATATCCCGCTATATCTTCGCTACATCCTCGCTATGACTTTTTGTACCTCTACCGCATTGAATCCACCGAGCGCTTTAACTGCACAGCCTAAGGGTGTTTATTTGTATATGTATACTACATATAATGGATGAGCTAATTGACAAAATATAGGATAAAATCCTTTAATACTCCGAAAATGCATCGAGTATGCAGTCTCAATAGTAAACCGCCTAATAATACATTGAGTAAACATTCTCAATTGTAAACCGCTTAAGTCGCACACATACAGAGTATAAAATCACAATGCCCAGGTGTGTCCAATGTATCTTACTGTACTTATCAGTCGGACATATACTATATATCTATTTGGAGACTTTATTCAGATGTTTCTTGCATGGACCACTGTTGTTTTAAGACAGTGATGATTTGTGTTACTTAAGTATTTATATTTTATCTCTTTCACCATGAGATCTGAAAGTAGAGACATGTTGAAGTTATATTTATCTCTATACTGTATAAACCATCAAAAACCTAATGATCCGTGTTTCTTGGAATAAAGCAAGTTCAGATACTTGCTTTGGGCTTTGTTTCGGTATGTCTAGATGTGCGTGTTATTACACACTACATAAGAGAGAATTCACCTCCTTCGATATGAATGACTAGTGTAACTGTAATTGGTTTTTGACTCAAAGTTAGAAATCTCTAATCAAAGTAAATTCGGTTGTTTAAACAAAAAATGGCACAAACACCCAAGAGTTTATGTAGAGAATAACAAGTGGAGAAATAAAATTGAAAATGAACAAGAAATAAATACATATGGTTTTTAGTGGATCGAAAAATCAAGGTCTATGTCCAATTCGTGATTTTTATTTCTTATATTTTGACTTGGAGTCAGAAGTTCTTATGGGTCGGTATGACTCCGATGGAGATTACTAAGAGCAAGAAGTACAAGAGCCAAAAGATCCTTAAAAATGAGCCCTACCATCCTATTTATTGAGGTAAGGAGCCTAAATTTTCACACAAAAGATCTCTACCTTGTTTTCCACACCATAGACCGATTCTCCAATAAAGTAGGATGCCACCTCATTAATTTATATGGGTCGGTACGACTCTAAGGGCATGGATCAGTATGACTTCATAAGATCGCAAATAAGGTTATCTTGAACTCTTTTTTTCGGCTCGTCTTGTGGTTAGCTCCGTGATTCCATAGTTGTTTGTACCAATATTAGTTTGTTTCATAGTCCAAATGACGGAGTCATTGAAGAAGATAGTTGTTGATTCAAGAATTTGTGGAGATCGATAGAGAGTTGCATTTGATCAACAAAACAACACTTGGAATAGGCTTTTATCATCATGTAGGTTTTGCAGAAGATGGTACCCACCGGTGGAGTGAAGTTGGATCAGTACCGATCCATAGATTAGGGTCGGTACCGGTCCACCACTTTGGTGGATCGATGGTTCTTTTGGCTTGGGTTGGTTTGGTATTGGCCTTGTGACTCTATTTGTTTGGTTTCTGGACTCTGGGCTATCTCTCTGGGCTTCTTTCCTTAATAACTCTAAGTTCGTCTTGTTTAATATGTCTGAATATTGCCTAATCAAAAGGCTAGATAACAGTTCCCCCCCAAAGTACACCACATTTCAAACGTGATGTGCTTTGATTCCAGACAAGTCGGGATTGCTACGTAGGACTCCACTTTGCATTTCGAATGGTCATTATCCTTCCGATGGAACATTTTCATGAAATGTTATATCCATAACTATTCGTTGCGATGCTCTATCCAGAGCGAGTGCTTGCGACCTGCCATTCCGAACTTGATAATTTAAAGTTGATTCCTTCCATGCATCATTCAAGTTTGAGCTTGACTCCTGTTGACATTAGTTGTCTAGGGTTTCAGATTCATACACACACATATGCATATGTTCACGTTCTTGAGTTGGGAGGAATGCACACACATGATCCATCAAATGCATATACGTATACACATATCTACATATATATATATATTATATATATACACAATTTTTAAGACTCGGTACCGACCCCTTTTCTTGGGTCGGTACCGACCCAAAATTTGGGAGATTTTCCCAAGTCCTTTGTCTTTGGATACAGGTTCTAGGGGTACCTAATTCTTTCCATTCTCTTTCCCATTTTCCTTACTTAAGTGCTACCATTAAATGATTTCGCCTTCACTGAATAAGATCTCACCACCATCCAAACTCTAGCCGTCGATCCACGATTCAATTTCCTCTAACCCTAAGTTGTACACTTGAACCTACCCAATCCTTGAACTCCCAAACACATAGAAATAGGTAAGTGGATGGTGGACTTGGACATGACTGAATGGACATAAATGAGCTTGGACATGGACGAGGCCTTGGTCGATGGTCATGGTTTGAAAAATGGTGAAGGTGAAAGAAGGAGGGTGGAATTTTATCTAAGTGTTGGAGTTAAATTTCCTCTAAGTTGTTGGGTCAGCACAACTCCAACACTTAGGTAGATTTCTAAACTTTAGTTTCAGATAAGAATCATGCCTTGTGAACTAATGACCTCTTCTTAGTCTTGAGCCCTTTCCAAAGCATGGTCAATGATGCAAAGCTTGTCGGGACGGTCAGCGGTGACGGTTACTTCGAGCGATATTCAAATCTTTAAAATGAAAAATTAAATGATATCGAAAATCTAAACTGCACAACACTACAGGACACTGCACTGGGATACATTCTAGCATGGGGGTACAACTTATAATTAATCTAATGTCGATTACTTATCGAGTTATTTCTATAGAAATGGATCAAAAATGTTCCAAATGTCTTGTTGCTTAAGCCATAGGTACATCCACTTCCAAATATGTTGAATCCAATGCCGAGTCGAGTTCAACTATGACTCCCATGCATAACAAACTCCGATTAAGCATGCAAAGCAACCAGAAAATCCACAGGTGGAATAGCGAATTTTGAAATATCCAGTAGTGCCGATAGATGGTCCAGAAGTAGATCCTGCACCCGACACCCTCGAGGATGTTGTAATTTTAGATGATCCTTTTGATTCTGTTGCCTCCAAAAATTGATGAAGGATCTCTTTGGAGAATATGCAACAAGCATGGAATTCCATCGATGACGTCCTAGTCCTGTCTTGCAATCAAAGTTCTCACAATCCCTCAAAGGGTTATACTGCCTGCAACAGATATATGTGCTTGGCGGGCCGCATCCTACGTTCAATCAGTTCGTCCATCAAGTTTCGAATTTCATGAGGTGTTCTCCAACACAGTTGCACTCGAATAACCATGCCTTTCTTCTCGACACATATATGGTTTTCTCCGAGCACTTGAACCGAGTATCTAGCGATGAGGAGATTCGATACATAAATAGCTTCAAGAGCCAAAGAGAAAGTCCATCCTTAACCTACCAGGAACCGATCAAGGGTTGTAGAATAGTCTCTGACACATAGAACAAGTTGAGCTATTTTAGAATGTCCATTGTCCACTTAGATTTGCACATAGATGGTTGTCTGGACGTAAGTCCCATTCCATGTGCATTATATGTATTTGCCTTATAGTATGCAGACTTAACTCATATCTTGTTTTACTCTCCAGATGTTCATATGAGGCCTAGTAACATGACACTTTTAGATGCCGTAAATGCTTATATGGCCGTTCCGGCAGATGATCGATACATCAGAACCCTTATGTTAAATGAGAATCTTCTTGCCCATGACTTGTTGGAAGCTATAATGACCTGGAATTTAATCACTCTTTAATTGAATATTTTAATATATTTTAAATAATAAATAAATGGATTTTTATTAACAAATAAAACTATTTAAAATAATTACTAATGATAATAAAATCGTTTTCAAATTTTGTTTACAAATGTATATAGTTCATAGAGAAATAGAAAATGTGACCTGAAACTATTTTCTGAAATATTGATTTTTCATCGGTTAAAAAGTTATCTAAAATTTCATAACACTATTTTAAACACATATGCACACACTACTAACTACCTTAATGGTGTGTGCATGTATATATGCGTGTACAAGTTTTCTCATTTAAGTATATAAACATATATAAAATAAAGAAGATTTTATCTACTTAGAAGTATATACATTAACATATAAAAATATTTTGTTCAACACATAGTACAAGAGCATGGCATGAATAGTTAGCATGGCAATGAGGGGTATGGAATAGGTGGAAATCTTGAGGACGGAGAGGGAGCGTATGCATACATATATATTTAATAATAAGCACTTATACACTTTTATATAATTTCCTAAGCCTATTTCCACTAATATTTCATGTTCTCATTTTTACAACCCTCCTCTTCATTTCAAAATCCCTAAGAGCTTGAATAAATACATCCATGACTTCCTTTCATAAATTCTAAAATAAGAAAAATCACTTCTTTTGCTAAAAATCTCCTCTTTAGTTCACAAAAACACTTCTATATCTTCTAGGACATCTCCTCTTCAAAAACCCATCCACCCTAAAATCCCATGGCTATACCTAACATGACCTAGGCCGAGCCCAAACACCACATGGCCGAGCCATTAAAGGTGTTCGAACATCCAAAGTTTCATTTTTTGCAAGTTCCTAAGTTGTTTTCAATTTTTGGCAAAGTTCGCCTTGAATTAGTGAGCTACAGTGAGTACAACTCTTGTTTTTTGAAAAGAAAATAACTAAATTTTGATTAACTATATGTTGTGAAAATATAGTGTTGATTGTGTTGAGATATCATGTTGTTTTGATGGCATATGATTATAAGTTTGTGTTTGAGCTTGGATTTGTGATTTGGTTGTTAATTGATATGTTTGGATATGGATACGAGAATGGTTGGTTATGATATGATGTGAATGTGTTTATGAAACAATATCAAGTGCATGTGATGTAATAGATGTGAAGTTAGCACCTTGAAAAGTCGCAAAGGACTTGAGATCCGATTTGAAAACTAAAGCCTGTTTTCTAGTTTTTGGAGTTAGTAATTGTTTTACAAGCTTTCACATTTTGTTTAAGTTTTCAAAACTCTTCCATTTGTTTATCAAATGTGTAGTAGCTAGAGTTTAATTGAGATTTTCACCTAGAAGTCAATTATAATGAACTACGCTCATAGCGATAGTCGCTATGGATGCAGTTCGGAAAATTTCACGATTTCAAATTTTTAAAGGGATTTCATTTTTTTGTTTTAGAAAACTCATTTCAAATTAATTAAGTAATTCAAAAGTTTAATTTTTAATTATTGAATAATTTATCTATTTAATTTATTAACTAGGGTAATTATTATTTAATTAACTAATTAAGTAATTAGGTTAAGAAATTAGAATTTTAGAAACTATTAACTAAGTTAAATATTTTTAAATAAGGAAGTTTTAAATAATGATTAATTAAGTTAAAAGGAAATTAATTTTTTTAATCTAGTTTATTTACTGTAATTAATTATTTAATTAGAGTTAATTATTATTTAACTGAAGGTCAATTATCCACGTAATTAAGGTTTAAATTCTTAAATGAATGTTATTTAATTAAAGTTAAATTAAAGTTTTAATTATAAATAAATTTTTAATTAACTAAGGTTTAAAGTATATTTTTGATTTAATTATGATTAATTAGAGTTTAGTTGAGTTATAAACTTGTGATTTAATTAAGGCGTATTTATTTTAAAGTTTCTTTCAAGACTCTACTAGTTATTTATTTTAAACCAACTTTATTGTTTAACTGAAGTGTTTGAAAACCATAGGATATCTTGTCCATGCTATAATGTAGCCAAATGAATTAAAGTAGTGGGAATAAAACGTTCACACATTTTATTAAAAATAAGTCGACTTGTACTTATCACAAATACTGCACTTCGGAACGTGATGAATACAATGGGATTAATTTCAATAAGCGGGTCATGATAATCTATGCATATGGAATGTATGTTCATATGTAAATGTTTACACCCTGATTGTGGAATGGTTCACTATAAACAACTTGACAATTTAAAATTATCAAATGTTGGATTGGAGAGACCAGGATCGAATAGCCGTTGTTATCGAAAAACTACTTCAAACCAATGTAAGCATTCAAATTGGAAATAGTGAAGGCAAGGTCCAAGAGGAAGACTATGAAGTGCAAGGGCTATTTGCTACTAACCGTAATGGTGATTCCGAAATGGGTGTAGTGGAAGTAGTGCCTTCGGTTCGTTCATCTCCTGAACGACCTGTACGGATGAATGTTGACATTGTGTCAACATCTGGAAAGAATGTTAGTATTCCATGAAGGAAGTGCTATATGTAAAAGGTAAAGATGTAGGCTCAAGCCTCATCAACTGGGAATGACTAAAATTGGAGAGATGCAGCAAGACTAGGTGGGTCACTCCCATTAGGGTATGATCACTCCCATCTACATATCTACCCATGCATGCTTCGGTATGTTTGCTGATCCCAACCGAGGGGTGATCATATTTGGTACTATCCAGTAAAGGGTAGGCCGGTCTTATGTTGGCAGGGGTTGATAGGTTCGACCTCAATACACAAATCTAGAGGTGTACTGTGACGGCCGGTACCCCAGTAGCCCAGTCAATGTAATCCATTCTCCAATAAGTGCCGTATGGATTTAGTTATACCCAAATACGTTGGAATGTGAGATGCAAGCATTTTAGCTATGTTCTATTTTACTTAAAAACCCTAGGCATTATCATACTATCAATGGATTTCTGTATAAAGTGTCTGGGTTATCGTAAGGTAAGAACTCATCTATATTTATGTGTGACGTGATCTTACGAGATACCTTTGATTTTCAAAGTGTTTTATAAAAGTAAATTTAAGTTGTTTGAGTTTACTTACACTAGACCATATCTGACCCGAGTTTTTTTCTTTTCCTAAAACTCTTGGGTACTCAAATTTGTATTAGTAGCCAAGTGATCCAGGTTTTTTAAGGAGCATTTTGAAGGAGCTAGAGCAAGTGGCTTCATTATTAGCTGGTTATTATCTTATTCCGCTATGTTTATTATGATCTATGTATTTTATATGGCTAGGTAGCTATAACTATCCAGTTGAAGGCTATAATGTAATGACTCTGATGTATTATTATCTTGGAAATGACTATGTAATATCCTATGTTATCTATTATACATTGTTCTGATTCGTGGTGACATTCAGTGATCGTGTAGTTTCTTCTTATCTTTCTTTTTCTTCTACTCTTAATGACTCGCCTTTCGGAGTAAGAAAGGCTGTTCGTTACATTTTGGTATCAAAACCAGGTTAAGAGAAAACCTAGGCTTTGGGGTTGGTTCAACTTTGAGAGTGTGTTTTTGTAATTTTTATTCGTATATATATATATATATATATATATATATATATATATATATCTGATAGATAGATCAACTTGGTTGATTAGTACCCTTCTTTAAGATTTATCTCATTTAAGTATTCTAAGGTTATCTTATTATGTCCAGGCAGTAAGACATGAGTAATAGAGGAAGACAAGGTAGGGGAGCAGATAGCCTTAAAACTACAAATGGTCGAACCCAAAATTCTAGAGGAGTTCGGATTGCTAAAGAGGCAGCGCTAGACAGAAAAGAGTGAATTTTCTAACCTTATGCAAGGATTACACTAATATAAGAGGGAAACCGTTTAAAGGAACTGAGTCTATAATGGAAGTGCAAGCTTGGTTGCGATCTTGTGAAAAGATTTTTAAAGGTCTTGGTTTATCCGATGAACAGAAAAGGTTCTTAGCAGCATGGCACCTACAAGAGGGAGCAGCAGCTTGGTGGGACTCCTTTAGTGTAAATGTTCTAGAAGAAGAGTTTTCGTGGGCCTGATTTAAAGAAGTTTTTGAGGACCAATTCTTGCCAACAGCAGGAAGAACCCGGATGTACTGGAACTTCATGGACTTGAAGCAGGGGGATCTATGTGTAGCAAAATATGAGACGAAGTTCAATGAGCTATCTTGTTTTGGACCAGAATTGATCAACACCCTGTTAAAGAGAAACAAGATGTTTCTTTTGGGTATGAGAGAAGAGTACCATGAGAGAATGAATACTCACGTTAAGGGTACTTTATTGACTTAGTTGATATGGCTCTAAGGTATGAGGC
Source organism: Allium fistulosum (assembly GCA_030737815.1). NCBI lineage: Eukaryota > Viridiplantae > Streptophyta > Magnoliopsida > Asparagales > Amaryllidaceae > Allium > Allium fistulosum. The sequence continues at coordinate 1,134,383,215 of CM060906.1, forward strand.
CTTGGAAAAGAAGAAGCCTACTCCAGTAGCATCGACCGGTGGAAATGCAAGTGGTAACAATTCGAATAAAAGGAAGCTCAATCTATGAGAGAGTAAGGGAAAAGGTTCAAGAATATTAGTTGTTACCTTTGCAAGCAAAAAGGTCATATTTCAAGGTTATGTCTGAACCTGAAGCTCCTAAGTCGCAAACTGGACCCATCTCTCCAATGGTCCTGAAGTTGCTTTGTTTTAATTGTCATCAGCCCAACCATATGATTAAAGACTGTCCGCTTATGAAGAAGGTGCAGCCAAGTTGTATGCCATTAAGAATGAACCATCTACTTCAACGGATGTGAAGGGCAAAGGTGTCCTTGAAGGTACCTTACTGATTAATGGTATTTTTTCAAGCATTATCTGATACCGGTGCCTCTCGTAGTTTTATTTTTTAGAATCGGTCGAAAAATTTCATCTTATTCCGACTATTGTAGAAAAATCTATGCGTGTGTCTAACACTATAGGTGGTATAACCCGTTTGAGTATGATTTTTGAGAATGTGCCAATTTCCTACCTTTCTCATCACTTTTCATGCGACCCGTATGTCTTAGACTTTAAAGTATTTGATAATATTCTGGCTATTGATTGGTTATCACGGTACGGAGCAATCTTAGATTGTGCTGAAAGGACTGTATCATTATAAACTAAGTTGGGAAGAATTGCTAAAGTATAATGCAAGAATCCTGGTATCAATATGTGTAGTTTCTTGCATGTCCTAGAATCATTCCAGGATGAGTTAAGTTATGTGGAATCTATTAAGAATTTTTTGGATATGTTTGAAGAAGTCAATAGCTTACCCCCGCATCGAGAGATAGAGCTTTGTATTGATTTGGTCCCTGATGCAAGACCTGTGGTTCAACCTAAGAGAAGGATGGCCCCGAAAGAGTGGAGTGAGTTAGAGAAGCAAACCAATAACCTGCTAAGAAAAAGGTTTATTAGACACAGTCATTCGAGTAGGGGATTAGCTGTAGTGTTTGCGACTAAGTTTGATTGATCTTTAAGGTTGTGCGTGGATTATAGGGACTGACAATTAGGAATAAGTACCCCTTACCCCGCATCGATGATATTTTTGACCAATTATGGAGCTACGGTTTTTTCTCAGATTGATCTAGCTACTGGATTCCATCAGTTGAAGTTGCTAAAGATACTATACCCTTAATTGTGTTTAAGGGGCCTGACTGTTTCTTTGAGTGGTTGGTTATGCCTTTCAGGCTAACCAATGCGATCGCATATTTTGTAGACCTCAAGAACCATGTTTTCCAAGATGTTCTTAACAAATTTTTGTTAGTTATCATCAGTGACATCCTTATCTACTCTAAATCTGAGGAGGAGCATAAGCATCATTTGGAAGTGGTGTTGGAAACATTGAGGAGACATGTCCTAAAAGACAAAAAAAAATTAAGTGCCATTTTGGAAATTGGAGGTAAGATTCTTAGGATATATGGTGACAGGAGAAGGTACTTCAGTTGATTCAGTGAAGGTGGAAGCTGTTCAAGAATGGAAGCGACCGCGGACTTCTACCGAGGTTCATAGTTTTTTAGGTTTGGCTGGATACTATAGGAGGTTTATTCAAGATTATTCTAAGATTTTGTCCCATTTGACGAAGCTGACTAAGAAGGAGGATAAGTTTATATCGACTCCAATGTGTGAAGAAGCATTTCAGGAATTGTAGAAGAGATAGAATAGTGCACCAGTTTTGGTTGTTCCAGATGAAAATAGTGGATTCATGGTTTACACAGATGCTTGAAGAGTGGGGATAGGCGCTATTTTGATGTTGCATAGTAGAGTGACTGCGTATGAAAATGATAATATTCAAACTAGTACAATGAATGGTCATGAGTGGTTGAAAAGATATTCAAGGTATTAATGGAAAGGCAGCTTGAAATCGAGAATCAAAAACTCATCGAGGCCGATAATAAAAGAATTATAGCCAATATTGATGTCGAGGTCGAAAAGTTGAGGAAATCTTAACCTGAAGCTGAGAAGAAAGCCGAGGATGCCATCAAGGCACTCAAAGATTAGAGGACTAGGCATTGAGATGTGATGGAGAAAGCATTCCATCGGAACCATGATTTATTGTTGGAGAGAGACACCATGAATTAGAGAACGACTGAGCTAAAGACCAAGCTTGATCGCGAAGCAAAAGAAAAGAACGATGCACTCCAACAAGCTCAGGATTACTGTGATGAGCTACTCAACACTACGGAAGAGAAGGAAAAAGAGGTCGAACGTGCTAGAGACATAGACATACTTGTCAAGAGGGAAGTTGAGGCCACAGAGCAGCGGGTGATGGAAGGGTTTGAACCACTGCTTAACAAGTACAGTACAAACGTGCTCGAATTCCGCAACTTAGAGTGGTTCAACAATGATTACCCCAGAATCTTGGCTTAGGCCTAGGAATAAGTTGTTGCTGAGGAGAAAGAATACCTGAAGGGTAGTTAGGTGGACATGGCCCAGCTTGAGAAAGAGGTCTGGGTAGGAGACGTGCCTGGGGCATTGAAAAACAGCCAGCTTATCTTCCATTCGAAGCTTGCTGCTACAGCGCAGAAAGATCTGGGCGAGGGCTCTGGATTGTTTTCTCAAGATGCTACAGTTGAGGACAACTCCTGGCCTAAAACTATTCCTGATCCATTCACTACTCTTGGGCTACGATCCAGAGAATCCCCAGATGCATAAGCATGCTATCCTTTCTCCCATCCTAGAGGGAAATTCTGGTGGTACTCTAGCTCACACAAAACTCCAAATGGAAGAAGGTATCTCCTTGACTTATGTATTTCAAAGAGTCGACGTGTCACCGATCGACGTCACTAATCCATCTTTTTGTGTCTCTTAAGATTCAACGAGCCATAAATCATCCCGCTTCCCTATAATGATTCTCAACCAGGACAACAAGTGGCTGCACCAAAGTCGGTAACCGTTACAACTTCAATAGTGATCCTAACCATCCCGGTTGAAGAGACTCCCGGCCTTGGTGAGCAAATGACTGATGCTTTGTAGATGAGGGGACTGGTGGAACAAGGTACTTAGACCGACAATGACGTCATGATTACAGGGTCTAAGTCTAATTCTTGGTCCCACCATGAGTACACTCGAGCATGAACATCATTGAGACATAGAAATCAAATTGGAGAAAATAGAGAACATCCTCCCTTCCTTTATCTATAGCCCTACCTAGGCAGACTATCCACGTTCCAATCTCTCTTCCTACACTTGGGAACACTCAGGGTGAATCCACCAATCCGTTACTTAGAATTCCTTTAAAGGGCAAAGAGAGTAGAGGAAGAGGAGGGAAGAGGAACGGTGAAAGCTCAAGTGATGTATCTCCTAGTAGTTAAATAGCAAAGGAAGCACAAGTTGAAGAAGTGATGGTCGGTCAGATTTATGTAGTTAGACTCTTCTTTTGGTAGTTGTATGAGTCTTTTATTGTTTTTTGGCCGGTTTGTGTGGATTCGGCCTCTGATTTTGCTTTTGGTTTAGGGGTAAATAAAACTTCAACTTATCTTCCCAAGTTCCATATGAATAACGAAGGTCCTTGTTTTTGCTAATTCTTTGTTCGAACTTGTCTAAGTTGTTTTAGGAATGCACTTTCCATTCAGTATACTTATGACCCATTCCTTTTAGTGATTATTACCGGACTAAATCCTTAGACTACTCAATAATTTACCAACCTTTCATCATTCTCATGAACGTAAAGTTATTGTTGAAGTGCCAAACTCTGGCATTAGCTGAGGTTTACCACTTAGAACGACGGTTCGGGCATCCATTTCCAGGATAACAATATCTGACTGCGTCAAACTCCGAGCGCCAGTTTAGTTTAGCTACTTAATAATGTAGTTCATACACCCTCGTCAAGGATGTATACTTCTATATCCAGGCGTCGATTCAAAGTTCTAGGTAAGATCCGACCTTACGTCGGGTATGGACATTTCATTTTGCCTACTCTGAGCAAAATGTTAAGGATTGGACGATCTTATCATGTACATTTCGGTTTATACCCCAATCTGAGGACAAGAGTTGAGCGAGTGAATGGTTGCATCATGTTTTTTTTAGATTTATACTCCTGCCCTCACATCAAGGGCTAGAGTTAGTGTGCAGACAGTCATGTCACATTCGTTTTGGGTTTATACTCTTGCTCCCATATTAAGAGCAAGAGTTAGCTTATGGACGGTCCGGTCACATCCATTTATTTTATACTCCTACCCCTAATCCAAGGATGAGAGATGAGTGAAGGATGATTAATCATGTCCAATTAAGTTTATACTCCTATCTCCAATCTAAGGAAAAGATTTAGCAGGTGGATGGTCAAGCCATGACTCAGGCAGTGGTTGTTATGCATTCAAAGCTTTGATGCAGAGGGTCCCCTCTATAACTTTTCCTTTCTCTTTTTGCCTCGCCTCTTTTAGCTCAGCGACGTAATACTCGCGACCAAGTCCTTGATCTTCGGGAACTACTCCCACACCATTCTCCGTGGGAAATTTGAGTGTTACACACCCAGAAGCTATATCCGCTCTAAACGTAGCAGGGCTGGTTGGCCCAAAAATGCACTGTAAGTAGAATAGATATCCAAAACAACAAAAAATATGACCCGCACTCTCCTGCGGTTGCACTCTCCAAGTACCATGGGTAGTTCCACATATCCTATTGACTCTATAGACACCCCATTAAATCCCTATATCCCAGATTTACATGGTTTCAAGTCTTTGCCCTCCAGAAGCATCTGGTCGTAGGCTTTTTTGACCAGAATATTGACTGAACTCTCCCAATCAACCAACACCTTCCAAATTAAATCAGGTCCAATCGTGGTTGTTATAACCAACGGGTCAATCGTTGGGGCTTCCACCCCATCAGCATCTCTTTTCTGGAAAACAATGTCATCTATCATGGTTTCGAATTGTTTTGCCGAAGCTCTATCTTCAACTGCTAAACATCTTTCATTCTCGGTATGTCTCAAAACACCAACATACATATCCATCTTACCCAGACTCTTATTGGCTGGATGTGGTCCACCGATGATTGTCTTGATCACCAACGCTTTTCAAGTCACCTAGTCTCTTCTCCACCAGGCCCAATTTGCACCCGCTGGGTTAGCAACATAGGTGGGTTAGAATTCCTTTACCCGCCATCCTATGGATCTTTCATAAATTGCCATAACTTCTTCTCTCGAATCAAATCCTCGATCATATTCTACAAGTGCCTGTACTCATTGGTGTTATGACCATAGGTCTCATGAAACCTTCAAAATTTACCAAATCTTCTTTTCTTTTCAGCTGACTCCCTTGGAGCCGGCTTCATATACTGCTCAGTATCTTGAGTTGCCAGATAGATATTCTCTATCGAATTGTTCGGTTCGGTATAGTTATCGTACTTAGGAGCACTAATACGATTCCTGGTATCTAGCTTTCGGTTCTTAGCCTTATCACCATTTTGCTTTCGACCATCATTCTTATTACCAACATTCACATCTACATTTCTAGAACTTCCTCCAGACTACTTTATAACCACATCACTCTGTACTACTGCAGTTGAACTCCCAGCGTCAACTCTCTATAGACGATGGCTTGCTTCTCCCAAGCATAAGTACTCATTGGCCTTTATATAGAAAGCATCCATCGTCAAAGGGGTTTCCTTTCCAACCATTACCCAAAATACATATTACGATGAATTCCTATAATTAACGCTACCAACACTTGTCATTATTGAGATTTGTAACTTCTATCACGGTTGTGTGGAACCAATTCAAGAAATCCATTAGCAACTCTCCATCACCTTGGAAAAGGTTTAACGAAGTCATGACATGTTTCAGACGTGAAGTATGTAAGTGTTTGCGCCAAAATTGGTCACAAACCCCAAATATCGTGAAATGCACCAGTATATGAACACAGATCAGCAGTAAATAATCACAGATCACAGATCTAAGTACTGTAGAGAATAAAAATGAAGATTAACAAACTTAAAACGGAAAGAAGTAGACAAAGACACAAGATTTATAGTGGTTCGGCTATCTCTGGCCTACGTCCACTTCAAAAGTTAATCTTTTATTGACTTTTCCCGCTGGTTACAGCGGATTACAGTAGTAAGTTTCGAGTACAACAGTGAAGTTTGAGTACAATATTGATTTCGGAAGAGTCTTGACGTAGAAGAATCTAAAGTCCCTTTTCTGTAGGCTTTGGGATGCTATTTATAGGCGTAGGCTGCAAATATCTCGCTCGGATCTCGGGAGACCTCTTCTAGCATGTTTGTGGGCCCACGCGATCGATCCCATGTGATTTGCACTCGGTTCGTGATCGATACGAACCAATTTCGTATCGATCAAGATTTGGCCCAATCGAGTCGAAATTGAGCAGGAACACTCTTTAGGTTGTACGTAAGCTCTGGTGAAAATTTGGTATCATTTAGACTTGTAGATTGTGAGTTATGATCGATGCAAATTAGGGTTTTATATAGGCTGTTTGGTTCATATCGATCGGAACTGTCTTGTTTGTATCGATAGCCTCTGCTCTGTTCGTATCGATAGTCTCTGCTTTGTTCGTATCGATAGTCTCTGCTTTGTTCATATCCATTAGTTGCATCTCACTTCGTATCACTTTTGCGCACTTGATGGATACGAACAAGGCCTTTCAGCAGATGGATACGAACAGTCAAGGCTTGATGGATACGAACAAGGCCTTTCAGTGGATGGATACGAACAGTCGAGGCTTGATGGATACGAACAAGGCCTTTTAGTGGATGGATACGAACAAGGTGATTGCTGAGATTGCATCGATCATATCTTGAGCATACGAACTCTGATTGACTTGAATTCGGAACATTGGCTTTTATAGCTTTTCTGGTCCTGTCATATCAATTATAGCTCAATCCGAACTCGGACAAAATTTACCGATATCCATAGTAGACTTGTGTATTAACGATCTCCAGGACGAACTATCCTTGGTTTCCAGTCAAGTTGTTGGTGTCACGGCCTTGCCAAAAGACAGGATAACATTTGCCCCACAAAACATGTCTTTTGGTAAAAGGCATGTTTTGAATAGTTTCAAATCCAATGTCATGAGTCCATGTTTTATCCATAGCTATAGTATCCTCAATCAAGTTCGTTGCTGTTCGAAGCCGAATCAGTATCCATTTCAACTTGTGGAAATCAGTAATCAAATCCTATGGCCACTCTGGACCATTGACGGCCACTTCGGACCCTTGCTAAGTCCATTCCAAACTTAACGATCGAATAGAAAGATCCTGTCGCGCTCCGGTGCTGCTTTCTACCCCTTGCACTCTGGCCCCAGCGAGCGCATATAGCGATGTCTTGGTCCTCCTAGACCGATCATAGCCTCTCCGGGCTCTTGCTGGATCCCATCCTGTCACTCTCCGGTGAAGGGGAAACAGCGTCGAGTGAGCCGATCCTATCGCTTCCCGGCGAAGCAGCAACACCCTCTGCACTCTGGTTCAGTGTCCCTGAATATTAAGCGATGTCATGGCCTAAATCCTAGGCCGATTGCAGCCACTCCGGGCTCTTATCGAACCCCGATCCAATCACTGTCAGGTGAATGGGGAACAACGTTAAGTGAGTTGATCCTGTCGCTCTCTGGCGAAGCAACTCACTTCTTGCACTTCGGACCCCGTCTCTTCGGGTAGGGTCATAAAGTGATTAATTTCAAATTGACTTCCAATATTCATCCTTTAACTCTCCAGTCAAAGGTTTATTTTGTGAAATTCAAGTTCATTTATTAAATTCAAACTCCAAATGTTCAATCACAAATAAAGGAAAAATCTAGATACTGCCTCTCCGGGCAGAGCGGTCTATTACCAATTCAAAGCATGCGTGGGGATCTCTTCGGTTCCCTTACATGTGTAAGTGGAATAGCCATTTTATTTTGAAATCAAATCTAAGAATTTTATGTAATCGACCAAAGTTCAAGTCCTGAACTTGGCCCTTGCCATCATGATCAATTGATGATGAGTCATGATTCCGATTCAGGATTAGTTCTGTTGGGTGCAGGCGGTAGTTGCTCAGGTCCTACGTCCGCCGTCTGATTTCTCACGTATTGTGGCAATCTACCACTTCTAACATGCTCTTCCACCTCATCCTTCAAATGGCGACATTCATCAGTAGTATGCCCTTCCAACTCATGGAATAGGCAATACTTTCCACTTCTACGTTCCCGTTCCGTGGGATCTCTCCTGGGTGGTTTCTGATAGGGGAGCTACCCCCGAGTCTCCTTGTAAATCTGTTCCAGGTTTGCCATCAAGTCAGCGTATTGTTTGAATCTGGGTTCTCGGAATTTCTTCCGTTTGTCAGGACCATCGTATCTGTCATCCTGCTTCCGCTTTCCTTTATCTGTTCCAGACTGTTCTTTGGAGGTTCCTTCGCCTTGCACGGCGTTTATTTCCTGCCTCTCGGCACGTGAATCCTCTAGCCGAACTTCATGATAGAATTCTCCAAGGTCTTGTGGTGGATCTCTTGCTAAAGAATCCTTAAATTCTGTACCTTCCGCAACTCGTGCTACCGCCACCATCAAAATCATCGATGGATCCAAGCGATCTACTGAAGCCACAGTTGCATTGAATCGTAATAGAAAATCTCTTATGGACTCTCCGACCCTTTGTTTCATCGACGCTAAGGTCATCACACTCTTAGGTCGCGTCACATGGACCCTAAACTGCCTCATAAAGCGTTCCACTAGCTCGCTACATGTTCTAATTGATACATTCTCTAGCTGCGTTAACCAAAGCGCAGCCAAATCTGTCAAATATAGAGGGAAACATCGTGCCATAACTTCCTCGGATGCCCCCAACACTTCCATATGCCTGATATATCTGGTAATATTCATGGTCGGGTCTGATTTTCCATCATAAGCTTCCAGCGTGGGTAACTTGAATTTTGGAAGATTCCTTGCATTTCTGATATTCGAAGTGAATGGACTCTGACTAACTTCCTCTAAGCCTCCGCTCGGCAATCCTCCCCTCATAATCCGTCACACTAGTCCAGCCATTCGTTCATCTCAATCCTGGGGTTGTCTCCATAGCATGTTTCCATCTTGCCCCCCATGTCCCGAAGGGTATTCTGGGTAATATTCTTCATGTGGCTCATTCACGTTGGCCTTGGCTCTAGCCTGCTAAGCTCCATCTATGGGTCTTCCAATGTCAAATCCCGAAGGTCTGCCCTTAGGCCCTTGTTGATTGCCTTCATGCTCTGCGTTCTGATCTTGGATCTTACCTCCATTGGTCTCTGTAACTCTAGCTCCTTGTCCTATGTTTGTAGCCACTGTAGCCGGTCCAAGGTTTTGGGCTCTTGCTGCTCTCATCTGCTCAAAGAAGCTCTGCATCGTTTCTTGTTGGCTCTTCAGCAATCTTTCATGCATTGAATCCATCATAGCCTCCATCTTGTCCCTAGTGATGTAGATCGAAGCTTGACCTGCTCCAGCTCCAAAAGAGGCCTCTTGACTTCCTCCATATTGGCTCCTTTCTGCTCTCTGTCTTCTACTTGATTGCCTTGTCATAACTTTTCAGATCTGACTCCTTAAGCCTTCAAATTCAATATCCAAGTGGTAAAATCCCTGAGTTCAACTCTCAGTGAAAGCACCAAAGTGTTTGCGCCAACATGGGTCACAAACCCCAAATATCATGAAAGCACCAGTGTATGAACACAGATCAGCAGTAAATAATCACAGATCACAGATCTAAGTACTATAGAGAATAAAAATGAAGATTAACAGACTTAAAACAGAAAGAAGTAGACAGAGACACAAGATTTATAATGGTTCGACTATCTCCGGCCTACGTCCACTTCAAAAGTTAATCTTTTATTGACTTTTCTCGCTGGTTACAGCGGATTACAACAGTAAGTTTCGAGTACAACAGTGAAGTTTGAGTACAATATTGATTTCAGTAGAGTCTGGACGTAGAAGAATCCAAAGTCCCTTTTCAGTAGGCTTTGGGATCCTATTTATAGGCGTAGGCTGCAAATATCTCACTCGGATCTCGGAAGACCTCTTCTGGCACGTGTGTGGGCCCACGCGATCGATCCCATGTGATTTGCACTTGGTTCGTGATCGATACGAACCAATTTCGTATCGATCAAGTTTTGGCCCAATCGAGTCGAAATTGAGCAGGAACACTCTTTAGGTTGTACGTAAGCTCCTGTGAAAATTTGGTATCATTTAGACTTGTAGATAGTGAGTTATGATCGATGCAAATTCGGGTTTTATGTAGGCTGTTTGGTTCGTATCGATCAGAACTGTCTTGTTCGTATCGATAGCCTCTGCTCTGTTCGTATCGATAGTCTCTGCTTTGTTCGTATCCATTGGTTGCATCTCACTTCATATCACTTTTGCGCACTTGATGGATACGAACAAGGCCTTTCAGCAGATGGATACGAACAAGGCCTTTCAGTGGATGGATATGAACAGTCGAGGCTTGATGGATACGAACAAGGCCTTTTAGTGGATGGATATGAACAAGGTGATTGCTGAGATTGCATCGATCATATCTTGAGCATACGAACTTCGATTGACTTTAAATTCGGAACGTTGGCTTTTATAGCTTTTCTAGACCTGTCATATCAATTGTAGCTCAATCTAGACTCGGACAAAATTTACCGATATCCATAGTAGACTTGTGTATTAACGATCTCTAGGACGAACTATCCTTGGTTTCCAGTCAAGTTCTTGGTGTCACGGCCTTGCCAAAAGATGGGATAACAGTAAGCAAAACCGCTCTACAAACTTTCGCAACAACTCGGTGAAAGATGATATAGATCTCGGTGGAAGTTGAGTGAACCATATCATAGCAACTACTTCTAGGAAGATCGGAAAACAATGAAATTTCATGATGTCAGAGGCTCTAGCGCAATCCATATGCCACTCATATCTCATCAAATATTGCTTAGGATCCGTCGTTCCTCCATACAACTACATTATCGATATTACAAACAGTTAAGGATATCTCTCGTGCAGAATGTTTTCAGTAACAAACTCCAACTAAGGGAGGTACCCCACTCATCATTGCTCCTGAAATGATTTTCAGTTACAAGTCTCTTGACCATATCTTTCAAGTACCTCGGCTCCATAGGTTTGGCTGAACGGCGGTGATCGAGGTCCAGGGAATGCTCTCGAGCATACTCTTAATACCTTGGTTCTCAAGGCACCAGGAGATCTATTTATCCAGCAGTCGCCCTTGTTTGGTTCCCGTATGTTGTATCATCATCAACGACATGATTTTCTGGACTCTGATGATCAGCAGCATGTCCAGCCATCAAATCCACGTCGACTCCTAGATGACGAGCTTTAGGCCTACTAATGGTTGGGCCGGTACCGACCCCTGCACTTAGGTCGGTGTCCATCCCTAAACTTGTGCCCTGTGTCTGTCTTCCTCAAGACAGTCCAGTAGCATTATGAGACTTCTTCCACTTCCTACCTCTACATCTCTGCTCGGATGATGCAGATCTTTCCAACTCTGAACTGAAATCTCTCCAGCTCCTCCTACGGCTGTTCTATGTCAACTCATTCAATACTCTCAAGCTCTGCTGCATCATTTGATTCATCTCATTGTGACTCTCATGGAATTTGTCCCCCATCTGCTTCATCATCTGATCCATTTCCCTCTGGTCACAACATCGGTGAGAGTCTAGTTATCTGTTTGGGTTGGTTGGACAGCTTCAATTACGGGTTGATCATTTTGGTTCTCAGCTTTAGTAGTAGTAGCTCTGGATTTGGTAGAACCGTCTCTTCTTGATGGGGCCATTGTAAATAGCTTCTCTTAGATTATTGAAAATATGAGTAGTAGACAATAATGTAAGAAAATTGGATATATCCCTTGATATCAGAAATCCTATAGTAGATGATGGGTCCAAAGAGCATGAAAATATTTCTCTCGGTGAAAGCACCAAAATATTTGAACCAAAAATGACACAAACACCCAAGAGTTTATGTAGATAATGAAAAGTGAAGAAATAAAATTGAATATGAGCAAGAAATAAACACATATTGTTTATAGCGGTTTGGCAAATTCAGGCCTACGTCCACATAGTGATTTTTATTGCTTATATTCCGACTTGGAGGTAGATGTTCTTACGGGTCGGTATGACTCTGATAGAGATTACAAGAAATTAAGAGTAAGAAGTATAAGAGCCAAAAGATCCTTAAAATGAGCCATATGGTCTTATTTATAGAGGTTGGGAGCCTGAAATCTCATACAAAAGATCTCTACCTCGTTTTTCATGCCATAGACTGATTGTCCACTAAAGTATGACGCCACCTCATCAACTTATACAGGTTGGTACAACTCCAAAGGCATGGGGTGGTATGACTCCGTAAGATTGTGAATTTGGTCATCTTAAACTCTTAGCTTTGTCTTGTCTTTTGGTTAGTTCCGCAATTCCATTGTTTTTTGCACTAATATTAGCTTGTTTTGAAGTTCAAATGAAGTCCAAATGAAGGGTGTGTTATGTGTGTACAAGGGTAGGTATTGGGAAATAAATAAATAGAGGGAGGGGTTTAATTTAAATAAGGGTAATTTGCTATTAATTAGTAAATTTAATAATTTAGTTAAATCGAAATCTTATTAAATGAATGTCTTCTCCATACGAGGTTCAAACATGACGTTGTCTTTTGCGTTGCGCTCATAGGAGGATTATCTTCAAAATGGAGTTGATTTCATCAAGTTTGGAGAAAGTAGGAATTTGAGCTATAATTGAACGTCGTTCGATTTTAGATCAGGCAGAGAGGCATAAGCGTCCTATGGAATTTTGGTGAGTTAACTCACCTCTAGATGAACACTATATGGTAAATATGTTGTTATTATTTATTGTTATGTGTTTGAATTATTTCTTTGGTTGATTTTTTGCTTTGAAAAGCTGATGACATATGAAATGAAATATGAGTAATGCATGGAATTTTGTAGAGGGATCCAGATTCCTCATCACTGCTGATTTTAATTTCACTTACATACTTGTATAAATTGTTGAATACCAAAAATATTGGCTGTGACACTGCTATGTGTTAAAAATTGAACCATTTTAGATATATAAGTAGTAGTAGCATTGGTTAAGTGTTTTGGTAGCTGCTAGCCTCATTATAGTATTTCGAAATACTATTATTAGCTGTTCTTATTTGAAAAATGATTTTGATTGGAAGAATAGTTTTTAAAGGTGATTTTTCGAATATTAGATGGTATTTCAGTTTAGAAATGGTTTCCGAACTTCTCTATTTTACTTCAACTTTTTTAATTCTCTTCTAACTTATGTGGAAATGTTTAAAAAGTGTTTTGCGAAGTATTTATTTTACAGAAAAGTTAATATAATAATGGATGTTTATTATAAAGAAAAATGTTTTATCTTTTATTATAAAGTGATTCTTTTCTAAAAGAAGACAGAAATATTTTGGAATAAATATTTGTGAAACCCTTTATTTAAAATGTTATATAGAAAGACCGATTTGTAAGTAGTATTTTATAAATAAAAGAGTAGACTTATAAATGATAATTTATTAAAGGTAAATGATATCATTTTGAGGAATTGGAATAACAAATCCATTTGTGAATTTATAGTGATATATGCAAGGATTGTTTTGCGTAAAGTTTTTAGTCCTATCATGAAACTAAAGATTTGTGGCAGTTATGATAGATATATAAAAAGAAGTTTTACAGATAAATTTGGAGATTTATAAAAGGAGTTTTGTAAATATAAAAGATATTAATAAGATTGATTTCTATAAATGACCATTTTAAATTATGGTGGTATGGAAAGTATTCTATTCATACTTAACACCAAATTCCGAGATAGGGAAACACGTCTCGATCTTGAGAATTAAGAATGTAGATCGAGGTAAGGATAGTTCACTAACTCGTCCGACTTCATTGTTAATCGAGGGATAACATAAGTTTGAAATCGAGAAGTGGTTGTAATTATACTTGGTCTAACTTCCCTACAATCCATATACTTTCACCAAAAGTATTTTGGGTTAATGTTATCTATTTTTAAGTGACATTTTTTAACCCAAATAAGTATGATTTGGAATTGAAATCTTTCTTAAGAGTTTGTGAATATATTTATACTGTTGAGACAAATATGTGGTTAAATTTTCTATGTGTTGAAAGTGTAGTGCTTTGTGAATATACTTATACCGTTGAGATAAGTCTATGGATAGTTTTCCAAGCATTTTAAAGTATAAATGAATAGTGCATAAATAGTATATCTTTGTAAAAGTATTTTGATACAAGAATTTACAAAGTTTTTTAATTAATGAAATGATTAATTAAATAGGTTTAGTGGTTTCTTATGTGCTTAACCATGGTTTGTTTCCATATGAAATTAAATCTCTGTTTGGACTGTTTATTTATTTGATAGTTAAATAACCAACTATCCAATCTGGGCCAATTTTGAAACTATCGGTTGTTGGTTCAGAGAGACCGAGATCAGATATGTTATCTGAAAAACACTTTGAACCAACATATACGTTTGAATTGAAGACATCTTGAAGATGGTGGACAACGAAGATAAGGTTCTTTGAAGTGCACAGGCTACTTGCTACTAATCTTGAGGGTGATTCCAAAATTATTGTAGTAGAAGTAGTGCCTTCAGTTTGTTCAATCCCAGAATAACTTGTATGGATAAACGCTGGCATTACGTTGTTGCCAGGATGGCGATGTTAGCATTCTAAGTGGGATTCGCTAGAAGTAAAACGTAAACTCAAGCCTCACACCCAGAGATGACTAAAATGGGGCAGATGCAGCAAGGCTATGTGGGTTACTTCCATTAGGTACGAACATTACTTGTATCTAGATCAATATTTCGGGATTATGTCTGCTTGTGGCCACAGAAACAGTTTGTCAAATAGGCAATCGGGGTGGTGATCATATTCGATACTATCTAGAGCGTAGTCCAGTTTTGTGTTGGTAGAGGTGCAAGATTTGCAGCCTTGGTATATTTTATCTAAAGGTATACTGTACGGATGGTATTCCCTTACCTTATCATTGTTGGAAATTATTCTTAAATATGCGCCTTACAGAGTTAGTTATATACAAAATATGCTATTGATTGTAATTAATGTAACCATTCCAGCCATATTAAATATTTATTTTGTACCCTAGGCATTATTATAATATCATTAGATTTTCAAATAAAATGATTTTGTTATTGTAAGGTGAAAATCCGTCCGTGTTTATGTGCGGCGTGGTCTTACAGATGCCTTTATTTTGAAGGGTTTTATATATATAAAAATCCATATGATTTCATTTGAGTTTCTCACGCTGGTTTACCAGACCAATCTAGGTGTTATTTTCTTATAACTCTTGGATCAGCCCGAGCTTATCTCCAAATTTAGTTGTGAATGCTTTGGAACTTCAAGAGACGAGCTGGATGCCGCCAAGACATATTCACATTTCCACTCGTTGCTTGTTTGTATGTAACATCATTTGTGAGGACATGCTGTTATAACTATCCAAGCTGATGGTATATTTGTTTACTCTCATTGATGTATGCATATTATAGTTTTCTTCTGTGAATATCATGTGTATATTATATATTACTCGTCATAGTGTGAGATTCTGCTATGTCTTTTCTTTTCTTTCGATCCAACAATCTATATTCCTAACAGTTATATGCTCAACATGTGATACCGTCGATGTATTAGTGTCGACTTTTTATGGGTCGAAAGGGCGGGTCGTTACACCGACACTAAATTCATATCGGTATTTCATAATTACATGAGTTGATATCACTTGATATAATATATCAAAGATTATGAATCTTTGACATAAAATTGTCCTCTACCATTTGTATGTTAATAAATTACTTGCATAATCTCTATTTATTGAGCTTTCCTCAAGCTAGAGATGTTATGTGTGGTGTACAAACTAGAAGATGTAAGACACTAATACGTATTTGTTAAGATTTCCTTAAAATATGCATAGTACACTTAGGTCTTCGCGAAATGGTTAGTATGAGTGAATAGTCTCTTTTCACTGGATGAGCTTTCCTCAAAGTAAAATTGAGATAAGGATAATGAACCATTGGTTAGGAGTTGTATATGATACAACAGATATGATTTATCCATCATTATGGGATTATGATTTATTGAGCTTTCCTCAAGGTTGGAATACAAAGACATACGAGTCTTAAACCCCACTAATGAATTCAAAAGACTTCTATGTTTCGTCTTAGGGTTTGGAGAAACTCAAAAGACTAGTGGGAGCTTTAGTGCAAAAATGAAATGGTAACATTTAGCCTTTTTTATATTTTAAGAACATCTACAATGTAATTAAAATAATATATTTCGATAAATTTTTGCATTAAATTTAATTTATAAGTTATTTATCAATTAAAATATACAATGGAACTGAATTAAATATACACAAACAAATATTAAATATACTTCCCAATAATGTTTTTACATGTTGACTCATGCAAGTACCTAATTATACAACCACTAAATTCATTCGTAACTTGGTCACTTACGAGTTTACTTGGTTGTGACCGTATATTGTCTTTACTGGGTTTCAAACTCTAAAAGCAATATAAGAATATGAAAATTTGATGCATATATGGTCACATATAAATGTTATATGGTGAATGGTCATAGTTCGTATTGTTCGAAACCTTGATGAAATTAGTTAATTTAAATAACAAAGTAAATTGTAATGTGTGATCGAGTATTCAACTTGATTGATTACAATAATGGTCTTGTTGTGTTAAACGTAACATTGGACCAAAGCTACAAAATAGATCTAAGAACTTGATTTTGAAATTTCAATTTGATCAGTTTATGTAAAGTGAAATTTAATTGATATCCTTAGAAGTTAAGGATGACCAAATGCATTTTTGTAAACAATTCTTTATGATATCGAAGTAAGAGTTTCCCTTGAATGGTTCATTCGTTTAGAAAGGAAATCGAATGTATAAGAATGAATGTAGCATAATGCACAGTTTGGGATGAAGAGAGTGAATGGTCATTTTTCCTATATGGGAAAACAAGATATAAGAATTATAAAATAATGATAGATACTTAACATTGGAATGAGAAATGTTATTTCTATTCCAAAAGTATTTTTCACAAAGAAAATTGTATTTTATGATATTTATTTCTTTGAATTTAAGATACCCGATTTGAAAATTATCGAGTTTAAACTAGTAACAATAAAAGAACTAAATAGCCTATATTAAGAGGTTGAATAAAACTTCGTATTTCATGCGATGTTATAGTAATGGCGAAAATAGTAGGAGCATGCCGTATATCACTTATTGGTCACATCAAGTTACGAAAACCACTTCCGTAAAACATACCAAACATTCTTTATGAAAAATAAAATATTTTTCAGTGTTGACTGAAAAATAGTCATAGTATTATTTCAATATGAATATCAAATATATTCATTATAAAATAAAATTACATTATAAAATAAAATTACAGTACTGGTATTTGTAATGCATTAGAAAATACAAAGGTATCTAAATTTATTTGAAATTATTTTATAATTATGGACTAAGCCACAATTTTGGGAAATAATTTTTGATTATATGATTATGGATCATATGGTAGTAGTATATGTGTCTTAGAAAATTAAGGGAAAAGCACCCAGTTAGTGGGGGCATCATAAGTGTTGTTGAAATCTACCGATTGATAAATATAGTTGTACGCAGTCGCAAGTCCATTAATACCAAATCTATTCCATGTTCTTCGTTATATTTATTGGTGAGCCATTACTAATATGAACTATGTATTTGATACACATATAGTATATCTATAATAAGTTAATAGAATATAAAGTGGAAGTAAATGAAAGTATATGCAATAAAAAATAAAATGGTTCAATTTCATCGAATAGGTAAGTACATTGGAAGGATATCCAAACATGTCGAAAATGAATAGAGAATCAATCACAAATGTAACTTCTTCTAATAATACATAATGATGTTTCGATAAGGAGTAATCAAACTTTGTTGGACAAATTATGATTTATTATGGGTGAAATTGAGTTAACTACTTTCTATAAGGTCATGTATTTAAGAGTAGTACACAAGATTAAATTTAATTTCATCTAAATAATAGTTTACAAAATCTTACAAGATAAAGGTTTAAAAGAAACCTTAACATATATCCTAATAATAGGAGTTGGCACATTATGTGAGTCTAAAGACTACATGTAATTGTTGTACATGAAGAATATTGTATAAATCACCCCAAAAGAAGTTTGGAAATGATTGTCAATGGATGACCTATTATGTTTGGAATATAAGTTTAGTAAACTAAAAAATCCAAATCAGCTTTATATATAAGGCAATTCATAAAATGCTTATGAATACCCATTATGTTGAATTGAGAAATAATTTTTGTTTTAAGCAATAATAATTTCATAGCGAAAGAATTTTTTTAGAATTATTGATAATAAAATGGATTTTGATACGATCGAAGGATAAAACTGATTACGAGGGATGAAATCAAATAAACCAAACCTAAAATGAACACAATGCATTAAAATAAGTATTCTACGCATTAAAGAGATATATGAGTTTCTTATCAATATTAAGAATGGATAATCCTCAATTATCAGTTAAATAATTAAGAGTATTGACTCTACGATATGGTATGATCAATAAATCCAAAAAGAAGTCCAAATATAGTATCAAAATGTGATTGTGATATCTACCCCCGAAAGGATATGATCCATCGGCTACAACTGTATCTTCAAGAGCAAGATTAATGCAGTTGGAGTGTAATAAGAAGCATTGATAGGAAGAACATTTTAAATTTCTATTATTGAAGTTAGCATGTAATAGAATCATTATTCAACATGCTCGAGTTGATTATAGTTTTACTCATAAAAAATCGTTGACATAAATTTGGTTTTGTTACATATGTAAGGCCCCACCTCAATGAAAATACTACATGTTAACTCAAAAAATGAATCGACACCAAGACATCAAATGAAAGCATAAGTTATTTTAAAATAAAAGTAAACGTAGAAAAGAAAAAGGGAGACACAAGTATTTTTTATTTAGTGGTTCGATGTAATTTCCGGCCTACATCCACTTAAATCTCTTTTATTAGTTGTTCCCTCTCTGAATTACAACTAATTTTTATCATATCTGGCCACTATCTAGTGGATCTCAATTTTACAATGGAATTTCAAGGTGCTTTAGGAAGAAAGGAGAAGTGAAGAAGAAGGAGTCTCCAATGGCAGAGAAATCAGATCCAGAGTGAAGATTGGAATATCATCCCGTTTTGGTTGTAGCTAGGCTTGATTTTATAGGGTAAAAGAGATATGGAGGCAGAAGCCCATTTTCATTGAAGTCCAGAAAGTGACTCGAAGTCATACAAGAAAGTTTGAAGGAACGTAAGTCAAGGGTATAACTCGGTGTCGAAATATCAACTTGTGTGCAAGTTGAACCGTTCCACTTGCTTGATCTTTCTATCATCTACTTGAGTTTTTCTAAGACCTTTTCCTTTGGCTTTGAGTTGATTCTTGCGATCTTCCTAATAGCTGCTTTCCTTTCCTTCTTCTTGTTAATTCTTTGAATTGCTTGTCCATATTTGGGAGAACAACTTGATACCGAGTCATCGGAGTAGAGTATGAGTGGTATTAAGTTTGGGAAGTGAAACGGGGTGAGTTTATAGGTTGGTGCCGACCTATGATAAATCGGGGCCAAGTTATGGCCTTAGCCATTTTTCCACTCAACTTTCTGGAGAACTTTCTAGTCCTTTTGATCGTCTTTCCAAGTTTGTAGATCATTTCATCTCCGTCTTGTCCTTCTAACTTTGGTTGAAATTCCCATTGGTTAAAAAGCGAGTTAATACTTGCCCTAACAATATGCCTTTCAAATGTAAGATATGCTTTGCTCAAGAACAAGTTCCTACAGCAATCATTCTACGGTTGTTGAACTTTCCGGCTTTCCATCGATCCCGATCTTCGAGAATCGTCCGGTCCCTTTGGATTCTTTTGCAAATCAAAGGTTGCTCCAAATCTATTATAGCTAAGAACTTGAGCCCTTGCTTAAGTGTTATTCATACGTCATAATCATTCCGATTTCATTCGGAGTCATTACAGCACATACCAAAATCGTCCCATGTTCATCTGAGATTTATTTGATTTACGTTATTTACAAGGTGATCGAATCCCTTTGTTAAATCTGCATCTGTTCTAGGGTCCAATCTCTCTGAATCGTTTCATACTCAATTCAGCATGCGATCTCTCTAGATCGTTTATTGCTTAAGTTAAAGGTATGATCCCTTGGGTTGTTTGGCATTATATTTAGGAGGTGATCTCTATGGATCATTTAATTTCCAATCTAGGATTTGATCTCTCTGGATCGTCTATCGCCCAATCTAGGGTTTGACATCCCTAGGTCCTTGCTGAGTCCGCTTGCTCTCCGGCAAAGGAACTAAACGACCAAGCAAGCCCATCTGCTCACTCTTCGGTGAGGGGACTTAATTTTTGTACAAGTCTATCCACTCACTATCAAGTAAGGGAACATGCACCTTGCACTCTAGTCTCGGTACTCCGGTCAAGACTTAAAGCGATCGATATCGTACAAGTTCATCCACTCGCTCTTTGGCAAGGGAACTTTCACCTTACGCCGGGTCCTGACTCCAGCCGAGACTTAAAGCGATCAATATTAGTTGTCACATTAAAGTGGAAAAATCAAATATTTAAATCAAAGAACCAGAAATTCTAATCATTTATCCAAGACATCCAACTCGGAGCGTGCCTAAATACCAATCTAGATCTCGTACACGTGTAAGTGTTTCGACGTTGTTATCGTCCTAAATAGTCAACTTGGGCATCCGACTCGGAGCGAGCTTAGGGACAATTTGAAATCCCGTACACATGTAAGCATATTGAGGTTATTATTGTCTTTATTATTTAATACGGAAATAAGTGCAAGAAAGGAAATGAAAAGCAGAGCGTTTGAGTTAGATTTGACTCCCTCCATCTCGAATATGGAATTACCGGTCTTGACCCAGATCCATGGGTGTGTCTTGATGCATTCGCTGTATATGGTGGTTTCTCTACCTGCACCATCATAGTTTGGTCCCTCCTATACTACTTTAGCTAGTTGCTCCGAACCAGTTCCTCCATTATCCATAGTGTTAACTTCAATGTTTTTAGTTAGCTTCTTCCTGATACAGATATCTCTTCGCCTCATGATAGAACTCTTCAAGGTCCATAGGTGGATCCCTCTCCAAAGCAATCTTGAAGTATGTCTAATTTGCAACTCCTGAAACTACCAACATCAAAATCACCGATGGATCCGACTTATGAACTGCAGCAGCTGCCGCATTAATCCTGGTCAAGTAGCTCTCAAGCGTCTCTCTAGCCTTTTGCTTCATGCTTGAGAGCATCATCACATTCTTGGGTCACGAGATGTGAACCCTGAACTGCCTCATGAATCAACTCACTAACTTGGTCCACATGCTAGTGGATCCATTCTCCTGCTGTATGAACTACATCATTGCTAAATCTGTTAAATATAACGGGAACTATTGCCCTATTACCTCTTCAAAAGCACCCAACACCTCCATATGTCGAACGTATCTCACTAGATGAACCATTGGGTCAATCTTTCCATCATACATTTCCAACATCGGAAGCTTAAAATAAGGAGGGTTCCTTGCATATTAGGTGTTTGGAGTAAATGGGTTCCTGTATACATCCTCCAGACTCTGGTTTTTGGGTCCGCCCCTCATTATTCTCCTTACCAACACAGCAATTCGATTTTCATCGTCTAATGAAGGTCTTCGACTAAAAGCGATATTCTGCTCCTATTCATATAAGGGAGTTCTGGCATATGCTCTGGTACATATTCCTCTGGCAGCACCTTTGCACTTTGACTTGCTCCTCTGGTTTCATTTTGTCCTCCGTTGCTCGGGGAAGTTCTAATGCATCCTCCTTTGGGCGTTGCTCACTCGCATTATGATTTGTGTTTCTAGCTCCAGCATCTCATCCTTGGCATCCTAGCTTGACCCAAGCTTAAACTAGCGTTACCCCTCAAGTGTGTTCCTCTCAGTGCCGATAAGATTTGGGTCGGTACTAAGTTGTCCAATTTGTGGAGGCAATGTTCCCGTTTGCTCGCTCCAACTCCAAGTGCTCCTGTATGGTTATAAAACATGATCACACCTTTCATTTTCTAACATAGAAAATTTGGATATTCTTAAATTATCACAAAAGTTGCAATAATGAGTAAATAAAAAGGCACCATCATAAAGACGGCACAAAAGCACGTTAACTCAGTGATGGCCAGAAAGCTCACCAACTTAAAATGGGTCATATACTTCCAAGCAGTATTCACTCGAGTAAAGCTCATACTTGCCATACCACCCGGTATCACTTGAATATTTACTATAAGGTAGTGAATCTCACTCAATCAAAATATTCTACACAAAATCAATAAATATTCTGTATGAGGGGTCAAGAGAGTAATCCGAAATTTTATTACCAAACGTCCCATACCGCTTGGTATTGCTACCATCTACTTAAAATTCTCATAATATAGAATTTTAAATAAATCTTTGTAGAAATCAAATTCAATAAATACTATATATAAATATGGGGAAATATAATCAAAAGCTCTTAAAATATCCCCATTTTAAACATCCTTGAATCTTTTTATTTAAATATGTCCTATAAAAAAATATTTTTTTCAAAATTATTTCTATACTTCATTCATTGTTATAAAAGTCTATATTTTCGAATACTCTAGAAAATTTTATATTTACTTTAAAAGGAATTTTTCAATCCAAAACAATTTCCAATAAAAGCTTTATTTAGCTAACTACTTTTCTAAACAAGAATTTTTTAAAAATAATAGTTGGATAAAACTTTATTCTTGAATAAAATTACTTTTCCAATATATTTATAAATAAAAAAATCACTTAAAATGAACTTATTAAACATTTAATGTATTTTATAAAATGGTAACTTATTTTATTTTTCTTTGAAATATTCCCAACTTTAAAATATAATTGTAAAAGGAGTTTTTAAAGGTTTTGAGATTAAAATAAAACTATATTTATATTAATAAAAATAGTTTTTTAAAATGTGAAAATAAGCCAAATTAGCTATAATCTTAATATGTTATCTCAAAACACTTTTATTAAATTTCAAAACCATTAAAATAATTTTTCCAAAGCTCTTTAATATCATTTGAAGTAATAAAATAAAAATAAATATCATGAGAAATATCAACCAATCATCTATATAAATTTATCGCATGGCCTGAGACAACTTCACCGACCCTAGTCATCAGACAATGTCTCCTTTGCATTTTAATGATTCAACAAACATAAATTTCCACAATCAAAGGAAAAATCAATCCAATGTCTTGAACAATCAATTCACCTAAATAATTCAATCAATAAAGAGGATAATTATATAACATGCAAAGAGGAATAGATATAGATGCGAGTGTAAAACTTACATCAAGCGAAGCTTGAATTTCTAATATGCCAACCACCCTCGCCTAATCACATGCATCGCCCGAACCTCATCACACTACCTTCATCGATGCTACCATCAACGTTGCCTCTTTGTTGCAAACCATCGTTGGAACCATGCATACACGCCTTTACCACTCCAACCGCCACTAGCAGCCTCACACGCGAATCCCCAACATCTCCACTGCTTGGAGCCATCCTCATCGCATACATGTTTAAGTTATAAAGCATGGTTGCCTTCAAGCTGCAAATCGCTGTCGACGCCAGCGATGGGCAGTCCCATGTGCCTTTGTATATTCATCATCCTACGTTCACTATCGCCACCACCCGCTTCCCTAACAATGCATGATGCTACGGTAATTTTTTTATGTGATGAATGCGTGGGTTTAGGTTTGTGGATTAGGGCATAGGTTTTGAATAGGCAAACAATTCACTATAGGTTTTTCTAAATTTTTGTGACTTGGATTGGGAAAGAAAAAAAGAAGATTCCAGACTAGTTTGGTTTGGGCTTTATTTTTCTTTCCGGATTATGTGATGAAACACCAGGGGCAACAGTGATGTTGCACTGTTTGAAGTGGCATTGAACCATTCTCTCTGTGTTTTTGTGTGTATGTATATATAAACATGCACACACACCTAATATAGTTGTTGTAAAATAACATTTTCCTAATAATTATGGCCACATGTATTTTTTATATCTTCAATCCTGCAACTAATGTACAAAATACAATATTAGACAGCAAACTACTGTATTTATTTATAGTAAACACACCCACATAATAAATATTGTTTTTATGTGTTTTTGAAATGCGAAAAAAGGAAAAAAATCATGAAATGATCAAAATACTATTTTGTTGCATGATAAGTAAAATCCATACTTTGGATTCTCTTACTGCATGCCCCATTATTAGTCAGTATCCCAATCTTGTTTCTATTCTTTTGCACTCTATTTTTCTTCTTCTGGGTATATACCCAAGCAAAGCTGCAAATTATTCATATAAAACATTTGATTTTGGCATATATATTTAATCAAAGTACTTTTCCATGTCAATGCATGTTGTGGCCCAGATGTGAACAGTTGAAAAGAATATATGTGGTTGAGCAAAGAAAAATAATAATAGAGGGAAATACATGAACCAAAATAAAACTAATATCCCTTCCATCTTAAATGATTCCATATTGACTGGCTTACTTTGAAGATTTCACAATATGATTGATGCAAGCAGCAAGTGAGCGGCCATCCTTATTTAATTCGTCATCTACATTTTTCTCAACTAACAACCCACTTGCTTCAGTTCCCTATCCAATATATGTGCAGCGAAAAGAAAGCATGGGTTCTGGTAAAAAGACTCAACTTCGATTTCTACTATGCGCTTCCCTATCCTTAGACCTGTCAAAATATGACCCAACCCATTTACCCTACTTATAAATGGGTTGGGTCAACCCATTTATGAATATTATTAAATGGGTAATGGGTTGGGTTCACCCATATTTGAACTCCGCCTAGTGCAGAAGCCACTATTTTTTTTGTTCCGGCTGCAATAACTCCTTCGTTCTAACTCAGAATCAGGTGGAATTTCGACCGATTAACTCCCACCTAAATTACAGATAGTATGGAACACTCGGATACTTTATCGTGTAAATGCACACTGTAGTTCTCCAAGGGGATTGGCAGTTGTACTTAGAAAATAATAAGATACCGCATCTCCATATTTGAATTTTGATGAAAATTAGAATTTTAAATTTTTATCGGAACTCAAAACATAAAAATTAGAATTAGAATTATTTTATATTTATTTGTTTTTTATTAGTCAAATTAAATTTAAATCTTTAAATGGGTTAAATGGGTAACCCGCTTATTAAGTGGGTTGGGTCATAAATGGGTTGGGTCATAAATGGGTAAAAATGAATGGGTCATAAATAGGTTGGGTCAAACTCGACCCAACCCATTTTGACCCAACCAAACCCGTTTGACAGGCCTAGCCTATCCTATATAAATTTAACAGGGGATATGGGGGCTTGGATCAGCGGACGGCTTGTTATACCCTCCTCAGGAGCTTACCGATCCGCCGGGTTCTCCTAGGTTTTCAAAAAAAAACCACTTGCTTCATGTTATATATGTGCACTGTTGCATGTTCAAACGAAGAACTATTATCCCAGTTACATTAATTTACAAATTCATATTTAATTTTCACTTGCCGCATGTACAATAATTAACTCATATTGCAACCGTATCAACAACTATTCTGTCATGCATAATTGATTCCATGATTATTGCGCTATATGAATATCCAATTAATCAGCAATGAAGTCAATGGTCTTTGAGTCCCCATCCTTGTATAATTCTTTCTTTACTGAAAGTTGCTTTCAATTAATATTATCGAATTCTATTTTCTTTTATAGTCACAAAGGACATGTGATTTGGAGCAATCCCATCAACTATATATGCAACAATATATTAATTAGAATCATTCATTTGAACCATTTTCTGCTTATAACTGTCTCTTCTAAAGAGTTTCATATTCATTTGAATTTTGAATCATTGTTTTGGCTCAGTATATAAATTCAATCTGTATAGAAAATCCACTGAGTGTTGCCCAAATATGGTAAATGTCTGGAAAATTTAACACCATATATAAAACGTGTTGGACTGCTGTTTTAGCAGTTTCCATTTTCAGCTGGTTATTTGGAGCTACCTTGCCAATGATGAAATTTCAAAATGACGTGTTTCCTTTTCAGACATTATAAAAGAACTGATATATTTTACAATTTCTTTCATTCAAATATATCTCAAATACCAAGGTAGTGCTTCTGTACATGTATTTATAACAGTTAACTTGCAAATGGGCCTGTGGCTAGCCCAACACAAATAAAAGAATACAACCCGCGCCTATACATTATATATTCTGATATATTGTTTATCTTTTGAAACAAAGCTCATTTGCTTATACGCCCCCTCAAATACAAACTAGGGTTAGGGTTTGTACGCGATTTTCTTAGATCTGAGCACCGCTAGTAAAATATTGGTCACTCGAATGCAAATTTCTTCTTTCTCAAAGCTTTAATCGAAATTTGAGACCTAAGCGGTTGCCTAGATGAGAAGGCACCAGTGATTCATGGGTTGAATTGAGGGACAATGCTTTGTTGAGTTTCCTTTTCATCCCTCATGACTTCTGGAATGTAGATCGAAGCACGCGATCTAGGTTTGATGTCGGCTTCATCCACGTTGAGCTCTTACCTGAATCTAGTAAAGTTCAATCGAGAAAGAGGCTTAGTTAGAATGTCTGTCTTCTGGTAAGTTGAAGGTATGTATCTAACCTTTAGATTCCCGCTTACAACTTGTTCTCTTACAAAGTAAAGATCAAGTTCCATGTGTTTTATGCGAGAGTGTAAAACTGGGTTTGTTGTAAGGGGTATTGAGCTTTGACTATCACATCATAGAGTCGGTTTATTACTTAATTTGACTTGTAGTTCACTTTAAAGAGACATTAACCATATGATTTCTGCTGTAGCACTAGCAATGCTTCGATATTCTACCTCTGTGCTGGACTTTGATACCATTGGTTGTTTTTTTGGCACACCATGATATTAAGTTCTTGCCTAAAAAAATACAATAGCCTGTTGTAGATCTTCTGTCATCTTAATTTATAGCCCAGTCAGAGTTGGTATAACCATTAATACATAGAGTCACACTTGATTATAGAATTAGTCCTTGATTGATTGCGCCCTTTAGGTATCTTAAAATTCTCTTTACTGCTTTCCAATGTTCATCAAGAGGTCTTTGCATGAACTGACTCACCTTGTTTACACTGAATGAAATGTCTGGCCTATTTATAGTGACATATTGCAAAGCTCCCACTATGCTTCTGTATTGTTTGTCATTTAGTATTCGTTCTCCTCTATTTTTTGAGAGATGTAGATTGCTTGTCATTGGAGTAGGAAGAGGATTTGCCTGGTCCATCTTGGCTTTTATCAGTATCTCATTGATGTACTTTCTATGATTTAAATGTATTTCTGAAATTCTTTTGACTTTAATGCTTAGAAATAATTTAGCTCTCCTAAATCTTTGATTGATAATTCTTCTTTCAGGCATTGTGTGATATTTATGATTTCTAACTTGCTATTCCCTGTAATAATAAAATCATCAACATAGATTAGTACATATGTTATTGTATTATTGAAGAACTTAGTAAATAAGGAATTATCAGATTTAGTTGAATTGTAGACATGTCTTGATAAGGTTGCCTTCAGTTTGTCAAACCAAACTCTTGGTGCTTGCTTGAGCCCATAGAGTGCTTTATTGAGTTTGCATATAAGCTGATCATTGCTCTTTTTTATAAACTCATATGGTTGTTCCATGTATACTTCCTCCTGTAACTCACCATTAAGAAAAGCATTACTAACATCTAATTGCTTGATGGTCCAATTTTTATGTAAGGCAATTACTAAAATGACTCTGATGGTTGAGATTTTCACAATAGGAGAAAAAATTTCATTAAAATCAAATCCATTTTGTTGTGAATACCCTTTTGCCACCAGCCATGCTTTGTAACCATCTAGATTTTTTTTCAGTTTGTATGTCCATTTTCATCCTATGACATTTTTATTTACTAGTAAAGGTACAAGATCCCATGTCTTGTTCTTTATCAGTGCATTATATTAATCCTTCGTGGCAATTTTCCAGTTATCATCCAGAACTGCTTGTTGATATGTACTTAGCTCGGTGATCTCAGATTCAATATTATATGTTATGGTTTGAATATACCATTTTTGCTCTTGTTATCATGTGGTGACCAGTATCTGAAGGTACAAATGGTCGATTATCTTCATCTGCATTTATCTCTTGTTGAGTATTGGATGATTGAGAGTCATTCAATACTTGACATGGATCTGAATGATGATTAATTTAGGTCTCACACTATCATGGCTTGCTGGTACTTCAATCTGTTCTTGACCTGGTTCATCTATGGGCACTGTGTGTTCAGGACTGATGTCACCCCTCCCATGATTATTTATATTTTGAGCTGGTATGACTATCTCTGGTGAAGGTAGTATTGGAGGTATAGAGTGCTTTAAATTATGATTCTTCTCTGTTGTTTTGATATCTGCACTACTGAAAAGAAACTCATGCTCATTAAATATCACATTCCTATATATATATATTCTCCCATTGCTATTAAGGCACTTATATCCTTTTTGATTTGCTGCATACCCTAGAAATGTACATGGTTTAGATCTATATTCTAGTTTATCTGTGTTGTATGGTCTTAGATAGGGGAAACATAAGCATCCAAATATTTTTAAGCTTTGATAGTCTGGTTTGACATTAGTCAGCGCTTCCATTGGACTTTTGAATTTCAATACCTTTGTTGGTAGTCTGTTAATTAAGTAAACTGCAGTAGTAAAGGCATTCAGGTAGAACTTTAATGGCAAGGATGCTTGTGCTAGTAATGTCAAACCAGTCTCTATAATGTGTATGTGTTTCCTTTCAATAAGACCATTCTGTTCTGAAGTGTGTGGACATGTGACCCTTTGTGTGATTCCCTTCATTTGAAAATAACCCTTTAGAGGTAAGAATTCCTAGCCGCCATCAGTTTAAATTACCTTTACCTGAAAGTTTGTCTGTCTTTCAGCATTAGA
The DNA here is from genome assembly GCA_030737815.1 of Allium fistulosum. NCBI lineage: Eukaryota > Viridiplantae > Streptophyta > Magnoliopsida > Asparagales > Amaryllidaceae > Allium > Allium fistulosum. Next base: position 1,134,412,305 of record CM060906.1, read on the forward strand.
TATAAATTGCATCACTACATTGTTAGTCTCGGACTTTGATTTTAAAAAGTAAATCCATACATATCTAGAATAAGCACCAATAAAGGAAATATAGTATTTATAGCCGTAGTCAGTACATATTGGGGCTGGACCCCGTAAATCCGTTGAAACAAGTTCAAGTGGTTTATTGTACACAGTCTTTGAATCTGGAAGTGCAAGCTTATGGCTCTTGCCCATTTGACAAAATGTGCAAGTGTAAGAATTAGGAATTTTATCCACAAGAGTGTTATCACAACTACTTAGAACATGTCTAACAACATTTATAGTGGGATGTCCCAGTTTATAGTGCCATACATCATAATTTTCAACACTTTCAATTTCTGAAATATAACCCCATTTCTTATTATTTTCAAAGTTTCTAGAATTCGAAAGATCAAATTGTATAGTACTTTATGTTCTCTATCCTCTAAAAGAATTTCTTTTGTTAGACTATCTTCAACCAGACAATATTTTGGATGAAATTCAAAGCAGACATTATTATCTTTAGAAAATTGCGATACACACATTAAATTTTTTCTAATTAATGGAACCATTAACAGATTATTAAGATATAGTTGTATGGTTTCATTAATGCTTGCATTCCCAGTATGAGAAATTTTTGCTGATTTACCATTACCCATATATAATAATTGTGTACCTTTATATTCTCGGTTGCCAATATTTAATTTGCTTAAGTTGTTGGTCGCATGATTGGTTGCCTTGGAGTCTGGATACCAGCTATCATCATGTATATCTTCAACTTTTGATCTGTCAATGCTAATATTATCTAATTTCATTTCTTGATGTACATTAACCATGTTTGCACTTGGGTTTTGAAATCTTGAATTATTGTTGTTTTGCTGTGCTGGCGTAAAATTGGAATCAAATCTAAAGTAGCACTTATTTGCTGTGTGACCATACTTTTCACATATTTGGCATCTTGGTTTGTTATGTTGTTGTAGTTCCATCTACCACCTCTTCCTCTAAATCTGCCTGATTGACCACCTCTGTGGTTGTTGGACTGATTTTTGGCGCCATAATTTCTTTCTTGATTTTTGTTTTATTCAACTGAGGCATAATTTGCATTATATTCCCAGTTTGCTGGTTTCTTTTGTTCAAGCTTTCCTTCATGGGCAATGAGTCGAGAGTGAACACTTTGTAATGATGGTAGATTTTCATTAGAGGATATTATGGCAACTACTGCCTCATATTCTTCATTCAATCCACTTAGTAGGCACAGTATCTGCTCTGCGTCTGTCACTTTAAGACTAGCAGAGGCCAGTTGATCACATATAGTCTTGGCCTTAGATAGATACACTCGCATACTTACATTATCTTTCCTTAAGTTTTGTAATTGTCTCCTGTATTGCATTATTCTAGATGCAGATTGTGAGCTGAATATTTGTTCAATAGTGTGCCAAATTTCATGAGTGGTTTTGCACCCAACTAATTGTGGTACAAGGCTAGCACTTATGGATGACAATAACCAAGAAGTGATCAAACTACCTTGTCTTTCATGTATTGTGCACTCCTTGTTGCTAACTAATTTTCCTTCATTATCTGAAGTAAATCTTGGTGGGGTGATTAGCATACCAAGAACATATTATTGCAACCCGTAGCCTCTGATTGCAATTTCAGTCTGGAATTTCCAAAGCAGATAGTTGGATTCATCAAGCTGTATAGTGATGATTTGGCTCTATGGCTTGATTATGGATTAGATGATGGCATTTGACTAATTTTGGGTGGTTCTTGAATCAAGACTGGGTGAATTGGCAAAATTACTGCCTTCATCAGCCATATTAGAGAGAATAGATCAAGAAAATGAAGAAAAGGCGAGGATAAAACTGACCAGATGAAGGAGTGAAGCCAGAAACCAGTTGTATGATGACTGCTTTCTGACAATTGGAATCTTGGCAAGGCACTTCAGGTGAGTGAATTAATATCTTGAAAAAACTGATGAAACTGTTGTAACCAGAGGGGTGTTATATGATGATATTTTCTCTGATACTCCCCTTCTTGGCACGACACTGCTTTCAAATGATGTATTCTTCAAGATTTTGTTGTACAGTTGTTAAATTATGTAACTTCAATCTCAGATGATGAAATCTTTCTGATGAGATTATGATATACTAGCAAAAGATGGATCAAGCCTTGCTGTTAAGCGAATTAATGGCTCTGATACCATACAAAAGAACTAATATATTTTGCAATTTCTTTTATTCAAATATATCTCAGTTACCGAGATAGTGTGTTTTTACATGTATTTATAACAGTAAACTTGCAAATGGGCCTATGGGTAGCCTAACACAAATAAAAGAATACAACTGCACCCGTACATTATACTTTCTGATATATTGCTTATCTTCTGAAACAAAGCTCATTCGCTTATACACATTATTTTCATTTTTAACTAATTTTACCTGACTAAGACTTGTGAATTCTTAAATCCTATAAGTTTATTTCTAATATGCATTTTGCATGACCTACATGAAAGGTCTCTTAATGGTTCAGACTGTAAGACATCTATGTACAATGAACTATTTTAATAATCATACAATCAAACACAATAATAGTTGCATGAAACAAATAGAAAAATAAGTATGAAATAGTACAATTACTTTAAGTAACTGCAAGTAGAAGTCATCTTGGTCCTAATAAAATCGATGGTGTTGGCTGAACAGATTCAACAATATTTGCACTTCTAGATAAATAAGGAGTTGGGTTTGCAAAATTATAATCCAAATTAGCCTCCACGTACAAAGAACCATCTAACACTTTTGACCCTATGGACATCAACGGTCGCTTGTTACTGTCACTCTGTAGACACCACATGGAATGATGCATAATCATTATGACATCGATTGATATAAATCTGCATTTCGGTGCAACGACAATCTACCATATCAACTAGCTTATTTTCTACGACTTTTCTTTGCAAGAGACTAATTAAAAGAAAGCTCTCTTCATCTTTTGAGTAGTCTATATTCCTTCTTCCACATACAATTTCAAGTACCACAACACCGAAGCTAAAGACATCGACCTTTTCTGTGATGAATGATGTCAACCACTAAGGTGCTAAATACCCAGATGTACCTCTCATTCTTGCCATTACTTCAATCTGATCTCGATCGATAAGTTTAGCTGATCCAAAGTCTTATATATACTTTTGCATTGAAGTTTTCATCCAGTAGTATGTTTTGAGGTTTGTCCAAATGAACGTTCTTTTATCTACAATCTTCATGTAAATATGCTAGTCCCTTGGCTATATCAGTTATCATCTTACGTCTTGTTTGCCAGTCTAGAACAATATCATGATCTTTGTAGAAAATCCATTTATAAGCGATCCATTAGACATATACTCATAAACCAAAAGCCTGTAAAACTTTTCTGCACAAAATCTAATCAATCTTACTAAATGTATATGATGAATGCTACCAATGGTTTCAACCTTGGCTAAAAACTCCTTTTTACTTTGACCAACACCATCTAATCTTTTAACGGCTATTTTAGTGCCATCAATTAGTGTTCCTTCAAAAACTGAACCAAATCCGCCTTCACCAAGTTTTCATAAGAAGTCATTAGTAGCAATCCAGAGATCTTCAAAAGCAAATCTTGTAGGTAGTCCAGGCAACATATCGAATTCATCAACATCCTCAACATCTCTATAGCTGTATCTTCTTCTTACAAAAGCTATGACACATGCAACAATAATGTAACAGCCCACCTTTTTGGACGGTTTTAAATTGACAATAAACCACACATGTCAAACTCAAATCATTCATAAAGGGAGGATTGTTATGGGGTAAATAAGAAAAAGAAGAGAAAGAAATAAAAAGACAAACATAGAATCCCACAACGGAACGACAAAATATAATAATCAAATAACAGTTCATAAAGCTGTTACAAATAACATTTGATTACACATTTACAATACAGATCAGAGTACATACAATGGAAATAAATAAAATGCAGCGAAACAACATGATACAACAGAATAAATAAAATAAATAATAACAGTACTAAATCTTCGTCTTCGTCCTCCAAAAGCAGTCTTCGATACACTAAAAAGCTCAGACTGACCCGAGCGTAATAAAAAGACAAAACACTCGAGTTAGAAATAAAAGATCTTATGTAAGTTAAATCAATAGTAAATAAATATGAGTGTAACGGCGTCGGAGATGTTTACAGGATTTGACACCTCCTATCTAGTGTCTAACGTGAGTACAATAACTTAAGAGATGTTCGGGATTCCATCTTCTAAGAATTCGTTAAACTATCTACAAACATAGTACAATACGCTATTATAATAGTGCCTACAGTAAAGTAAAGTATTAAAATAGCATTAAGGCGTTACCCATATCCCCCTTAACACATTTTATATATTCCCATAGTCTATACAGTACCGTACGCTCCTCCGTAAACTGGAGGTTTACCCAGAGGGCACTCCATAGGTATGGTACAAAACAAACTCGTAGAAGGCGCGATATGGCATGTGAACACGGCACTCGAGGCAATGCAAGGGTAGGATTCTACCATTTGTAGATCGGAAATGGTGGTAACGCATAGCAGCTACTACGCCCACCTTGGAACACACTCCCATTATCAAAATCAAGGGGTGGCCACCAAATCATTACAAAGTCATAATATGGTATCGTAGAAGCATGTCCGATCGAAGAATGACCTCACTTGGCCCGGCATAGCTCATGTTTTAGTCACATGTAAGCTGACTCACGGAAGTCGGGGCTACATAAATACCTCACACAGAATCATTCGCCAAACCATCCTACTTCATTTTGGAATCTCCACCACGTACACAGTTGTCAAAGTGGTTTTCGGTATTGGCAGAGAGTATGACAATATCTGATCCCGGTCTTTATAACAACCAAACACTTATTTCACAACGGATGGTTCTTTACATTTCCAAAACCAATTCATAATTGATATTAAAATATCGTATTCAATTCAAACCATATCACTTTCGAAATCATATTCACTTTCGAAATCATATTCACAAAATAGTTGAAATCTTTATTTCAAAATCATCATATTTGCTCAAATATGTCATTTCACTAGTAATTATTATTTCAAATCCCAACTTAGGTTATAATATCATTCAACCATATTTGCTTTCAAATCAAGGATTTAAGTATAAACACTTCCACTTTACACAGTTTGGAAATTAGAAAATAGTTTAGATAGTTTATAATAGTTAAATAGTTTAGTAAAGTTGAAAATAAATTTTAAATAGTTTGAAATACTTTAAAATGATTTAAAAGTGGATTAAATAGTTTAAATAGATTTAAGATAGTTTAAATAGATTTAAGATAGTTTAAAATAGGTTAAAATAGGTTAAATTAGGTTAAATAGATTAAAATAGATTATAAATAGTTTAAAATAGTTGAAATAGATTTAAATTAGTTTAATAGTTTGAAAACCTTAAAATCGAGATTTTAAAATAATAAATCTTTAAACAGTTTATAATAAAATTATTAATTTAGAATTAATATCAAAATTAAACCATTTCTTCCATTTTAACACATCTGAACCATGTCCAGCTTTCGATTCAACTAACTAAAACTGGTTTTTAAATTCAGGTTCTCATTAAACCATATAACCAATATCGATTTCAAATCCATGTTTGAATTATCAATTTAAACCACTTCAAATTTAAATAGATTTCAAAGTTATATTCAAACAATTTCAATAACTCAATTTCGATAGATTTCATTTATGCTTCAAAATTTCAACTTTAAAATTTCCATTTGATTCTTTAAACAATTCATTAAATCAATTCCAATTTTAAACATTTAATGCTTGGATTTCAAAAATAATTTAGTTTATACAAATCAAATTTTATTTCAAAATATCGTTTAATGAAATTCAATTTTTAAGGATTTAAAATCGTTTAATTTAACCAATCCGGTGTCCGTATATAATTCTCTACCCTATGGTCAAGTGATACAGATATTTATCATTTCAATCCGTAATTATTTTATATTTATGGATATATATCATTTCAACCCACAATACCGAATTTAATTATAAATCCATGAAATCACTTAAGTCTATCATTTCAACTCATAACGATTTCCCCTAATCTATCGGATCGTTCGGGTATGTATCATTTCAACCCATATGGAACTTGTAGTGTTAAAACAGTATAAAGATAACATCTAGTCATCCAATATCAACAATCAAACATCCATCACAATCATCATTCATATCAACAAATAAATAACATCAATTGACTAATCATCAATAACAGGTATTAACAGGCAATTTAAAATTCAATATTAAATTAAATTCAATAAAAGTCAGATTTAACTAGAATGACAATTTAAATATACTAAACATGAACCAATTAATTTCTAATCACATCATAAATTCAATTTAACCAACATAAGATAATCTAGTAGTTGTGAGTGGGTTAAAACACCCATCTTTGATTTTAGCCCATAAAAATCCAAACAGAAGCGCAAAACCTCAATAGTCTCCAAATTCAACTAAATTAATTTCATGTTGTTCGAAATTTAAATATGAATCCAACACAAAAAATAGCACGTGAATCAAAGTTTATATGCAAAAGATATTCATGTTATAAGGAATATTATTAAAATAATAATTAGTACGCATTTAAAAAAACAAATTTCAATACTTACGTTTTTCTCAAGATGAGGCTTCAGGAAAAGATTGAAGAACAACTAAGATGTGGACATGACGTGTATGAAAAATGAAAAAAAGTCATGTTTCATAAAATAAAGCTTTTGGATTTGCAAGAATAAGAGCTTTTGGATATGCGGTGTCAGGAGAAACAAAACACAAATGAAAAAATACGCTGCAGTTTATTTATAATTAGGAAATGAAGGTGGAGGGACAAAAATAAATGTCACATTTTATTTTGAAAGTTTCGGGCATTAATAATGCATAAGGAAATGTACGTAGGAATGGAAAAGTTCGCAAACCAAAGAAAAGTAAAATTTTGTATACGTGAAAATGAGGTGACAAGAATTAAATACAACTTAAAAGTCTAGGCTCAGGTATTAAACAGAAGGAGAAATGAACGGATCAAGTATTAATAATAATGTAATTATTTTTAAAACGTTCATGCAATAATTAATAACAAAAGAAATGAAGGGACCAAGTACATTGCACAACCTTTTGAAATTCAATTTTTATGAAACGTAACCAAATTAACTTCATTAACTCAAATAATATTCAAATTTGTACGCATTTAGGTTTTTTATCTACGCATAATAAAAAAAAATTATACTTACCATAAAAATGAAAATGTTCAATTTGGTTTTCTCAAAATGATCTTTTATTTCCATTAAAACACCATTTTTGTTTAACACAAAACGTGCGTTTCTTTTATTAAATCTATTAATTGCAATCAACGTTTTCTTTCCTTTTAATTGAAATATTTCAAATACATTAATTGCAATTACTTATAAAGTTAAATTTCAAAACAGATAACTAAAATGGATGAAAAATAGAACAATTGTTTATTTAAACGTGTTTATAAATTTGTTGTTTATACACAAGAGTAATAAATAACTCACCAAAATAGATTAATTTTCCTATTCTTGTAATCAATCTGTAAGCTAGAACACAGTTCAAATAAATATATATTTCTTCCTTTAAAATCAATCATTCTATTCTTTATTTTAATGAAATTAAACCTACATTCACAAATGAAACATTCATTTTATTTGATGTAAATGTTCTTTTCATTAAATCAAACTTTCCTTATATTTTCACAAAACATAAGCTACTTTTAATTACACCTATTAATTTACAATTTAGTATTCTCTCCCTTATTAATTGAAAATTTTCAATTACATTAATTTCAGTTGATTAAATTTCAAAATGACTAAATGAATGTAATGAGAAGTAGAACAATTATTTCCTATCTAATAGTAATTTAAACATATTTATACATTATTGGATACAAATAGTAATTATACATTTCTTACTAAATAATAGTTTCTCGTCTCTACAATCAATCTTTCATCTACCAAACATTTCAAATAAATAAACATATGTTTACTCCTTTACTAAACTTATTCAATTTTATTCTTTTATTTTGATTTACACTCCTACTATTAAATCAACCAATACCTTATGAAATTATTAATATAGGTTTCTATCTTATTATCCTCATTTTCTACAATTGACGCATTTTCTTACATTAACCACAATATTTAATTACATTTAATTCCAATAATTACCAATTCAATATTCAAACGGACTAATTAATGAGATGAGAAAAAACCAATTGTTATAACTTAGTAATCCATATTCATTAACTTATTGTTTACAAATAAAGATTATACATCTACTTACAAATAGCTTCTTTCATATTCTATATTAAAACCACTTTCAATTAAATTACATATAATTTCACCATTAATACGACATTTAATTTATTTTCTTATTTAAAATTTTTAACCAATTATAACTTTTCAATCATTTCAATTAGTTGGAATTACATTAAGATAGGTAGCAATTGCCTTAAATTAAATATTATTATGTTTCATTCTAGTAATTCTTCTCGTTGATAATCTTAAAATTTCAAATTTTCAAGAAATTAAATTCCAAAACTTATTTAATTAATTAAATTTAATTATCAAAAATTATGGGTTGTTGCACTCTCCCCCACTCAAAACTTTTCCTCCTCGAAAAAGGAAAAGAAGGAATTAAGGAATCAATATATCTTATTCAAAATATTAAATTTATAAAAAATTAATTTACATAATTAAATAATTTAAATAAAATATATAAATTTATAAACAATTAAATCCTTTCATATTCAAGGTAATAAAAGTTTGAAAACGTTTATATTTTCACAAAATTTTCTAAGTCTAAAATTCACGGAAAATTTCGGCAGAGTCTCCTTTGTACAAAGAGGCCCGGGAGAAATAATAATATCAATAATAACAATATATCACATATTTCAAAATAATATATCCCAGACCATGGGAAAACAATATAATACCGCTATAAAACTGTAATATGAAAACGTACCTATTTGTCGAGCAAACAACACTTATTTATGAAACCAAAAGCAGTAGCTATTGCTTCCATAAACCTGTATTTCACTTAAAAAATCCAAAGAAATTAATAATTATGTAAAAAGAGAAATATTTAAGTTGTTTTAAATTAATAACAAAACAAATCAACACACTATAACAATATTCACTTGAAAACAAAACATACAATCATCACATGCAATCGAAGTAATCAACCATCCATCCATAGGAACCAAAACAAATGGTTTGTTCGGGTTTAGACACTTTTAATCGTATAGAATGATAGGCAAACTACTAAGTATATCATACACTCAACAATCTTAGATAAAACTTAATAGATTATTCATACAACCTTAACAATTAGAAGCATCCATTCTCAAACATCCCATAAGCCAAAACAAACAATAATTTCAAATGTCGTTAAGTTTATTCTTACAAATTTCTTTTCATATTATTTACTGCTTGCCTATTTTCATTCATTCATACAAAGCATATTTAATTAATTTACATTCACCACTTACAAAATTCATTTCCGTTCATTTATACAATGCCATTTTTTTTCTTTTCATTACTTTGCATTCATTACTTACATAAGTTATTTCCATTTTAGTTATTTGATTACCCATTATTATGTATGTCTCTTTACAATTTAATTCACCATTAATAGACTATTTCCTTTTCACATTCATTGTTGCATATATAGTATTATTGAATATTAAATCCATTTCTAAATCATTTCAATGTTTTCTGAAGTTATAATCATTCAATTAATATAGTACCCACTTTAATTATAAATGGCTTTAACATTAACTTAAGTTTATAACATTTTGCAACATCAACATTCTTATTTATTGAAATAATTCTACTGAACACTTTCATTACCTTAAGTTTACTTATATAATATTCTATCACATATTTCTATTTAACATTACAACTTTTAACATTTTGGTAAGTAATATATGTCTTTTAGAATGTAATGGAATGTTACACAAGTTCATCTTATTCATTTAGTAAATAAAATGTTCAATAGTTGCATTTTCTTATTTTCACATCTACAAGTTACAGATTTTCAATTTCTATATATTTCATTAACCACTTAATATCAATTTCTTAATTTTACATTTTAGAAGTTTCCAATTATTAAAACAATTAAGATTACATTCCACTACCATAATTGAAAACGACTAATTATCAGAAAATTTTAAGAATTAAACTTCGGGTTTCTTTCAAATCATTTAAAAAAAAATGAACGGTCACCGAAGACTAACGGAAACCACTCATCTTATTTAAAGCAATATATATATATATATAATCATATCCTTCATATCCAAATCATATTTAGAAATAAAATTAAGATCTGTTTATCAAACGAATGTGCAGTAAAACTACTACAACGGTCTTCCCACTTTGAAACTCGAAAATGAATGTCGATGATGCATGCACTCATCACCGAAATTATTTTCCAGCGACGGAGTGGGGAGTACAGAACTTATTTTCTTTAAAAAAAATTCTTTTAAAACATTTCTTTCAAATCACATTGAAATATTTAAATCAGAAAATACTTCCAAATATTACTAATATTATATTCCAAAATCTTTCGAAAGAAATTTCCAAAACCCCGAAACTTAAGTTCTTAAATTTTCAATTTGTATCTATTTTATTTATAATCTCAATTTGCAACCAATATTTATAAATTTTTGACTTCCTATCAAACAACATATAACATCCAACTATATCATTTATAAAAGTTACCCATTTATATACAAAATATAATACTAGGCAAAATTATTTCATTTACCCATATTTCAAAACAATATTGTGTCAGTCTGCCTTATTAAGTGTTTAGAAATCCCTGTCGGTGCCATGGCGTCCCATGTAAATCAACCATGTAAATAAAATAAATAAACATATGTTTACTCCTTTACTAAACTTATTCATTTTTATTCTTTTATTTTGATTTACACTCCTACTATTAAATCAACCAATACCTTATGAAATTATTAACATAGGTTTCAAGCATATTATCCTCATTTTCTACAATTTACGCCTTTTCTTACATTAACCACAATATTTAATTGCATTTAATTCCAATATTACCAATTCAATATTCAAACGGACTAATTAATGAGATGAGGAAAAACCAATTGTTATAACTTAGTAATCCATATTCATGAACTTATTGTTTACAAACAAAGATTATACATCTACTTACAAATAGCTGCTTTCATATTCTATATTAAAACCATTTTCAATTAAATTACATATAATTTCACCATTAATACGGCATTTAATTCATTTTCTTATTTAAATTTTTTAACCAATTATAACTTTTCAATCATTTCAATTAATTGGAATTACATTAAAATAGGTAGCAATTGCCTTAAATTAACATTATTATATTTCATTCTAGCCATTCTTCTCCATAATAAATCTTAAAATTTCAATTTTTCATGATATTAAATTTCAAAACTTATTTAATTAATTAAATTTAATTATCGAAAATTACGGGTCGTTATAAATAAGAATAAAAGCAAGTAGAGAGGCAACACTAGCACCAACAATAACTCCAACAACAAATTTAGCTTTTACATAATTGTTGGAGTTTGTTCAAGACGTCGGATTTGTAATAGAAAATGATTGCACTTTGATAAATGCCAATGAGTTATATCTGTAATTTCTGGTTTGTTGTAAGTCAATGAGTACAGTTCCAATGGCAAAAAACAATTACCATTAGAAGCATTTTGACCGTACTGAAAAAGTGAAACTTTGCAAGAATAGTTCTTTAAATAAGCTTGCTTTCAAGATTCTGCATTTGTATCGTTCATATATATGGCTGTTTGATCAATATAATTCAAATAAGACATGTCAAGAAGCGGTAAGAATTGTTGTGTTTTGTTCGACTTGCATGAAATAGCATCGACTGGCTTGCAATCGGAATTGGGATTCCTATGGTCGATTGGTCTAAAGTAATTCAAACTGTCATTAACTGAAGCAAGAGAAGTGCACTGTCCGTTAGAGCATATGCCATACTCTCCACAGACAGTGGGATATGCACAATCACCATGGGGGAGAACATATACTGAAAGAGCATCCCCTGAAAGAACCCACCCAGTAGAACTCCACTCACAAATTCTCAAATGGCCCATATAATCAAGTTGCATATGCTGAACGGAATGTGCCTACGGTAATTGTATAAAATCATATGCTGTGTGCTCGATCCAGCATATAGGTCTAAGCTTCCATTATTAAACATAATAGGGTAGTAGGCTTTGCTTGTTCAGTAGTATGGTAATAGTACAACTGTGAGCCAACAAACGCCTGGAAACCACCACTAACAATACTAAGATACAATGGAACTTAGGTTGAATAAGTAAAAGAAACGTTAGTTATCAAACCTTGACCCTGCCTCAGCGTTTGGCCGAAAACCAAATAGTTGGTATGGTGATCAAGAGATGACCAAACAGTTCTATTCTTATTATCGAAAAGCACAAGACTTCCAACTTCATTTAACTCCATTCCAACCATAGATTTTCCAGAAGTATTAGTAGACCAGACTTGGGTACCATCAAAATCCCTTAGAAGCAAATCCCCATTTTTGGAAAATTCCAGTGTGGCGTTTCCTCGAACAGGGCGGTTATGGCTTGCTGACCATACTACTGGTGGAGAGGTGTCATTCCCACTTGTGTTTAAGTAACCTATGAAGATGGAAAATAGAAAGGAAGTGCATGATCCAATGAAGATAAAGCCGCAACCAAATGTTGGGCCATATGTTTGTCTTATGAGGATGGATCTTACGATTACTAATCATCAAACATGCGACTCTGTTTTACGGACTGGTTATTTATCCATTTTGTCGAGATATTTGCTGATGGGAAATTAGCAAAAGGCAGTTGAGCACCATTACTTGGAAAAAGAGAGTAGATGATGATGGTGATGAAGAGCAGCAGCAAGCGTTGGACTGGTTGAAGCAAATTTGATGAGGTTGCTGCAAATCGCAGTGATGTTCTGGCCTTATAAGAAATTAAATTACTGGTTACTAATTGAAAGCTAGTTGCATTTCAAATGAAAGCAGTGGGGAAGTTAGAAGAGAAAAGTAGACCAATAAATATAAAAGGATGGTGACTCCAAGAGCATTGCTCGATTACTTCTTGATTAGTAGTGAACAAGTCAAATTAAACAAATCAAGATGGAATTAACTAGCTGGAGGGGGTATTGGTTGAATTTTTTCCTCGTATAGCTCTTTTTTTCTTTGCTCAACCGTATTTTCTACTTTTCAGCTCTTTGGGTAATAAAATAATAGCTAAAATATTGAGCAGCTATGCCAATGCACACAAGGAGTCAAGGATCAATTTCCATTGGCTACTTAAAACTTTGAATAGCCAAAACATTGCATTGTAGACGCATGCTTTGAACAATTTCCTACTTCATATGGGTATTAAAAAAATGAGCACAATAATGGAAACATTATTCCAATATGACTAAATTATTAGACATGCTTCTAGTGGAAACTGAACATGAATTTATAATGCAGCTGGAATAATAGTTTGATCTCTTCATTCGCCTTTTCCTCTTTCTCACCAGTTAGATTGTCTTCTTCTATTATTGTTATATCATTCTTTTCATATACTTCTTTCAACAAATTCCATGAATCTTCTGTGAAACCTTCTCCAAGTATATGATCATAAGCTACTTCATCAACGTTCTGACTTATCATGAAATAAGCACAATGGTCATTCCATCGTTATCTCGCAAATGCTTTCTTATCAATTTGCGACAAGCTCTCCAAATCATTCAGCCATTCATAATCATTCTTGACAATTCGGAGACTAACTCCTCTTTCTTTTCCTTGTAAGCTAGCAGTAACATACCATCTTCTTGACTTCTTTCTTCAATGTAATTGGCCTTCTCTTTAATTTTATTGTTTCTTAGATCTCTACATTCGGAAGCATAATGTCCGGATTTTTCACAACATTTGACGCGTGATTTGTCATGCCTTGACTTTGAATTTCCTCTTCCACGACCTCTTGTTGATCTTTCTCCTCCTTGGTTGTTGTTGTCATTGTTGTTAGCATTGTTGGGTCTCCAACCTCATATGTGTCCATATCCATATCTTCGTCCTCGTTTTGACCATAACCTCGTCTTTGTTTGCTCGATTACTTTCTTCCTTTTTTTAAAATCAATTCTTGTCTTGAATACTTGCTCCACAATCTCTTCCTTCTTCCTTTTCTTTTCTTCACAAGTTTGCAATGAAACGAGAAGTTCCTCTATTACCATGGCCTCCATGTTTTTTGTCTGTTCGATGATGGGGACAATATGTTCGAACTTTGGATCTAATGATCTAAGAATCTTCTCCATAATTCTTACATCATTTAACTTCTCACCGTTTCTTTTTAGGTTATTAGCAACCGTTAAAATCTTGAGAAGTAATCAGAGACAAGTTCACCTTCTTTCATATGCAAAGTTTGAAACTCTCCTCTTAATGTTTGAAGACGTACGTTTTTAACTTGATCCGCTCCTTTGTAAGATGTTCGAAGCTTTTCTCATACTTTAATGGTTGACTTTGATCCCGAAACTTTCCCAACAGTATCGCCATCCAATAATTTATATATTAGACAGAGAGCCTTCTTATCTCTCGCCCTTGATTTCCTAAACTATTCCTTTGAGTTTGAGATAGACTATCTTCATTCTCTTGTTCAGTGTAGCCTTTCTCGACTATCTCCCATGTGTCATATGCTCCAAGGAGAGCCATCATCCTTAAATTCCAATTGTCATAATTGGTCTTAATGATCATTGGGACTTGTAAGGGAACGACGTTATTCGCCATATTTTAGGAGGATCTTCAAGCTTCGATACCACTTTGTTGGAAGTTTTCTTCAATGGAAAATAGATTTGATTTTAGAAGAAGATGGATAAGAGATAGGTGAAGAAAAAAATGATTTTTTTAAAGAGGAGAAATACTTTATTACTAAACTTTATCACAAAATCTCATATATTTTTTCTTACATTTTTTCTCTTCTTTCTTTCTTACATCCAAGATTAGTGAATCCACCTCTATTTATAGGAGTTCACATCTCAGATAAATGGTGGAGAACCATTTAATCTAACGATTCTCCATAAATATCTCATAAATATTCTCCCATGCAATTTCAAACATATTATTCCACAAATAACTCCTAAATATTCTCTCATACAATTTCAAATATATTATTTTATATATTTTAGATTCTAAATATTTCAATATATTTTAGATTCTAGATATTTCCTATATGGAAAAATCTAGATTGGCAAAATCATGTTTATTTCCAATACCCCATGTAAACTTGATTTTGCAATACCAAGTAATGCTTGAAATCTTTGTATTTCACGTGTTTCGATAGGAATAGAGATATTATCCAAATATTTTTCATTGCGTTGACCTTCTTACTGTTGAGTCAAGATTTTTATAGAGTTTTGATTTCTGACAAAGGGATAAGCCGTGATCGACAAAAAGAAGTTATTCATTGTTTTAAAGAGACACAAAGAGCTCCATACATTAGAGGTTGATTATTTGGTATGTTAGTAGTGTTATTTATGTTAAAATCTATCCTCAAATAATCTCATACCTTCAATCTTTGAATATAAATGTATATATGTATGAGTGCACATTAACTGTGCAGTCTGGGCTAAACCGGTCGACCGGTTTAAAACAAGGCGGTCGACCGTTTTTACCCAGAATGCACAGATAACGTGCACAAGTGTACATAACGTATATATATTCAAATTCTTGTCTACTGGTCCATTTTGACCTGTCGACCGTTTTCAAACAGAAAGCAACCTTTCGTACAGACACTTCCTTTTCTTCAACGGTTGCTTCTCTTTCTCTTCACCAATGATCATGACCTTTGTTTGTATCTTTTCACAAAGGGTTACAACTGTTTATTTCTTATATAAACATCATGAAATCATTATTCCAGATAAGTATAACCAATTCTATTATTCTAATCTCTATTCTATTGATCTCTGTCTTGAGCTCTCAAACATTTCAATTGCTTATTGAATCATTGAAATCATTTCATATCTTTTGATTCTATAAGTAATATACTTCCTTCAATCTTCACAAACATCATTCACATATTTTGAGGATAAGATTATAGGAAGGGTGTATTACAAGTGGCAAATCCGTGTTATCAAGAGCACAAGTTGTCAACGACAATTGTATTTATTTTTGTTGAAGTCCTCGGTGTTGTAAGAGGCACGAAATCCCGTTCGGCTGTTCGGGTGTTGTAAACCTGTTCCTCCGGGTGAAGCGAGGTAGTTGGTTGTGAAAATCCAGATAGAAGTCTGGGACTGGACGTAGGACGGGAGGTCCGAACCAGTATAAAAATCCCTGGTGTGATTTTTATAGTTTACTGCATTTACTTTTCTATATCTGTGAATTGCTATAGTTAGTTTATTGAATATTTACTTGTATTGAACATTCCGCATATATTGTCAGTCCATATTACACGATCCATAATTAGTGTGCACAAGCGTACACACTTTCATTTGGTATCAGAGCATACATACTTTCATTTGGTATCAGAGCATACTCTCTTTCATTTGGTATCAGAGCACGGTCATCATATAACCGTAAAACCGTTATTTGATATATTCTTGTAATATGGCAAATAACGCAAGTACTAGCTCTAGCACTTACACGGAAGGTCAATCAACACAAAGACCTCCATTCTTTAATGGTCTCAACTATAGCTATTGGGCTACACGTATGTCATTTTTCATGCAATCAAATAGCTATGATGCTTGGAATGCTACTCAAAAAGAAATAGTAAATCCAACAACTGAATATTCAGAATGGACAACGGCTGAGAAAACAGCAGCAGCTGTAAATGCAAAGGCAATAAATATGTTGTTTTGTGCATTAGACCAAAATGAATATAACCGTGTTAGTATCTGCACTACTGCATATCAAATTTGGCAAACGCTGAAAACCACTCATGAAGGTACTAACAAGGTTAAACAAGCCAAAATAGCCATGCTGAAGAGTCAGTTTCAAAATTTCAAAATGAAACCGAATGAGACAATCAATGATATGTATTCAAGATTTCAAACTATTCATCATGCACTTATCGGATTAGGACAAAAATATTCAGATTTTGATGTTGTTTCAACAGTCCTACATTCTCTGACTAGTGAATGGGAAGGAAAAGTATTAGCAATTGAAGAAGCTAATGATCTTTCCATCATGAAGCCAGATGAATTGATAGGAAATTTAATGTCCTATGAAGCAAATTTGCAGGCTAGAAAAGAACAGAAAGAAGAAAAGAAAAATGTAGCATTTCATGCTGAGAAAGATGAAAATGAATCAGATTCTGAAGATGAAGATTTGGCATTCATTGCAAAAGGATTCAAAAAATTCCTAAAATATCGAAAAGCCAGTCGTTACAACAAAAGGAAACCTGGATCAAACAAACCATCTTCATCAACTATAGAATGTTTCAACTGTCACAAAAAGGGGCACATGCAGAAGGATTGTCCAGAACAGAAGTCAGAAAATGATAAATTCAAACATAAGAAGGACAAGTCAAAGAAACGAGCCTTCTCAGTAACATGGGATGATTCAGACTCATCTTCATCAGAAAGTGAAAGTGATTCGGAGAATGAACAAGCTAATGTTTGTTTTATGGCAACAGAAGATGAGGTACAAATTCCTACATTTGATGAATTACTTGATATTAATTCTGAATTGATAGTGAAATATAAAGACATGAAACGTCAATTAAAAGTAGCGAAAGCAGATTTGAGTAGAGCAGAGTTTGAACGAGATATGTTAAAAGATGAGAAGAAAATATTAGAAGAAGAACTTGAAAAACTTCAAGAATCATCATCTAATGTTGACTCTCAACTATCTCTTTTGAGTCAAGAAATAGAAGCTCAAAAAGAGAAAAATGATGCTCTCACTACTGAAAATCATGAGCTTAAGGCAAAAGTTAAAACTCTGGACCTAGAAAAGGCGAGCTTACAAACTAAGTTAGATGACATTACTCAAAATGTTTCTAACTTTAACAAAGGTCGAGAAAATTTGACAAAGATCATTGAAAGTTCACAATCTGTTTCAAATAAACAAGGTTTGGGATATAAGAAACAAGAAACCAAGAAACATCTTGATAATGAAAGAAAAAAGAAAGTACAAAAGACTGAAGCTAAGAAAAATCTTAGTTTATTATATTCCAAACCAAAGCCAGTTGTGAAATTTCAGAAGAAAAATGTCAAGACTATCAAAATATGGGTTCCTAAAACAAATAACAATTTGATTAGGAACAAATATATTCAGAATTTCATGAATACTGTGCATTATAATTCTAATTATGTATATAAAGGGGATACCGGACCCGTATGGGTTTGGATTCCTAAGATCTAACTCTTAGGACCCTATAAAAAGTGGGTACCATGGTCTTAATTATATTTTTTGCAGGTACCACTTAAGAAAAGAGGAAAATGGATATTCTGGTTGATACATTCCTATATTATTCCATTATCTATTACTCCTTTTTGTCGATGACAAAGGGGGAGAAAGAGCTAACAATTATTTGCAGGAATATATATATATATATATATATAAAAAATACAGACAAAATCTCAGGGAGATCACATATTCAGGGGGAGATTCAGAACTTCAGATATATGTTGTCATCAATCAAAAAGGGGGAGAATGTTGAGTCAAGATTTTTATAGAGTTTTGATTTCTGACAAAGGGATAAGCCGTGATCGACAAAAAGAAGTTATTCATTGTTTTAAAGAGACACAAAGAGCTCCATACATTAGAGGTTGATTATTTGGTATGTTAGTAGTGTTATTTATGTTAAAATCTATCCTCAAATAATCTCATACCTTCAATCTTTGAATATAAATGTATATATGTATGAGTGCACATTAACTGTGCAGTCTGGGCTAAACCGGTCGACCGGTTTAAAACAAGGCGGTCGACCGTTTTTACCCAGAATGCACAGATAACGTGCACAAGTGTACATAACGTATATATATTCAAATTCTTGTCTACTGGTCCATTTTGACCTGTCGACCGTTTTCAAACAGAAAGCAACCTTTCGTACAGACACTTCCTTTTCTTCAACGGTTGCTTCTCTTTCTCTTCACCAATGATCATGACCTTTGTTTGTATCTTTTCACAAAGGGTTACAACTGTTTATTTCTTATATAAACATCATGAAATCATTATTCCAGATAAGTATAACCAATTCTATTATTCTAATCTCTATTCTATTGATCTCTGTCTTGAGCTCTCAAACATTTCAATTGCTTATTGAATCATTGAAATCATTTCATATCTTTTGATTCTATAAGTAATATACTTCCTTCAATCTTCACAAACATCATTCACATATTTTGAGGATAAGATTATAGGAAGGGTGTATTACAAGTGGCAAATCCGTGTTATCAAGAGCACAAGTTGTCAACGACAATTGTATTTATTTTTGTTGAAGTCCTCGGTGTTGTAAGAGGCACGAAATCCCGTTCGGCTGTTCGGGTGTTGTAAACCTGTTCCTCCGGGTGAAGCGAGGTAGTTGGTTGTGAAAATCCAGATAGAAGTCTGGGACTGGACGTAGGACGGGAGGTCCGAACCAGTATAAAAATCCCTGGTGTGATTTTTATAGTTTACTGCATTTACTTTTCTATATCTGTGAATTGCTATAGTTAGTTTATTGAATATTTACTTGTATAGAACATTCCGCATATATTGTCAGTCCATATTACACGATCCATAATTAGTGTGCACAAGCGTACATACTTTCACTTACCAAAGATCGAGATCTTCAATGCAAGTTCACAAATTCTTGTTTTACTCCTTTCCTTTTATCCTTCTTCATCACAATAGAATTTGCCATAAAGTAAGCGTTCTAACATCCACCTTGTTTCAGTACCATAAATTTTGAATGGGTCGTATATTTTATATTTATATTCTTTAATAGGTTTTCTCTTGCAGTTTTGACAAATCCAATTTCTATGTGTGTTTTCCAAACTTTACCTTTGAATGTCATTTCAGAAAACGTTACTTGGAAAATAGGTTTGTTTACAATTATATAAGCTTTGTCCACCTCTTTATTTTCGTGATGATGAAATTCATCGCTTACCACATTGGCTTCCTTTTTGACCATTTTTATCTCTATTTCCTTAACTTTCTCCGTTTCCATTTCTTCATATGTTTGCTCATATTTTAAATCTCCTCTAAGCTCTTCAATTTCATCTCCTTGATTCACGTCTTCTTCATTGTCATCTCCTCTGCTTTCGTACTTTTCATCATCGATGTCATTTTCGCTTACTTAATTTTCTTCCACTTCTTCTTTTTCATCCTCTACGCGTTTTTCTCCTTCTTTCAATTTTTCCTCCTCTAACTCCTTAGATTTCAGCAATTTTTATTCATATTTCTCTTACTCTCTATTAGTCTTTTCCTCTTTCTCATCAGTCAGATTGTCTTCTTCTATTATTGTTATATCATTCTTTCCATATACTTATTTCAACAAATTCCACGAATCTTCTGTGAAACCTTCTTCAAGTATATGATCATAAGTTACTTCATCAACGTTCTCACTTATCATGACATGAGCACAATGGTCATTCCATCGTACTCTCGCAAATGCTTTCTTGTCAATTTGCGACAAGCTCTCCAAATCATTCGGCCATTCATAATCATTCTCGACAATCTCACATAATTCTTCGAAGATTAACTCCCCTTCTTTTCCTTGTAATCCAGTAGTAAAGTACCATCTTCTTGACTTCTTTCTTCAATGTAATTGGCCTTCTCTTTAATTTTATTGTTGTTTGGATCTCTACATTCAGAAGGATAATGTCTAGATTTTTCATAACATTTGATGCGTGACTTATCATGCCTTAACTTTGAATTTCCTCTTCCACAACCTCTTGTTGATCTTTTTCCTCTTTGGTTGTTGTTGTCATTGTTATTATCATTATTGAGCTCCAACCTCATATTTGTCCATATCCACGACATCGTCCTCGTTCTTGACCACAACCTTGTCTTTGTTTGCTCGATTGCTTTCTTCCTTTTTTTAAATCAATTCGTGTCTTGAATACTTGCTCCGCAATCTCTTCCTTCTACCTTTTCTTTTCTTCATAAGTTTGCAATGAACCGAGAAGTTCCTCTATTGCCATGGCCTCCAAGTTTTTGTCTCTTCGATGATGGCGACAATATGTTTATATGTTGGATCTAATGATCTAAGAATCTACTCCATAATTCTTACATCATTTAATTTTTCACCATTTCCTTTTAGGTTATTAGCAACCATTAAAACTATTGAGAATTAATCAGAGACAAGTTCACCTTCTTTCATATGCCAAGTTTCAAAATCTCATCTTAAAGTTTGAAGACGTACATTTTTAACTTGATCCACTCCTTTGTAAAATGTTCGAAGCTTTTCTCATACTTCAATGTTTGACTTTTTGATCCCAAAATTTTCTCAAAAGTATTGTTATTCAATGCGTGAAATATTAGACAGAGAGCCTTCTTGTCTCTCGCCCTTGAGTCTTTAAACTATTCCTTTGAGTTTGAGATAGACTATCTTCATTCCCTTGTTCGGTGTAGCCTTTCTCGACTATCTCGCATGTGTCATGTGCTCCAAGGAGAGCCATCATCCTTAAATTCCAATTGTCATAATTGGTCTTAGTGAGCATTAGGATTATTTAAGGGAACGCCGCTATTCGCCATATTTTAGGAGGATCTTCAAGCTCTAATACCACTTTGTTGGAAGTTTTCTTTAGTGGCAAATAAATTTGATTTTAGAAGAATATAGATAAGAGATTGGTGAAGAAAAAAATGATTTTTTCAGTAAGGAGAAAAACTTTATTACTAAACTTTATCACAAAATCTCATACATTTTTTCTTACATTTTTTCTCTTCTTTCTTTCTTACATCCAAGATTAGTGAACCCACCTCTATTTATAGGAGTTCATATCTCAGATAAATCATGGAAATCCATTTAACTAACGGTTCTACATAAATATCTCATGAATATTCTCCCATACAATTTCAAACATATTATTCCATAAATATCTCCTAAATATTCTCTCATACAATTTCAAATATATTATTCTATATATTTTAGATTCTAGATATTTCCTATATGAAAATTTTAGATTAGTATAATCATGTTTATTTCCAACAACCCTTGTAAACTTGATTTTGCAATACCAAGTAATGCTTGAAATCTTTGTATTTCACGTGTTTCGATAGGAATAGAGATATTATCCAAACATTCTTCATTGTGTTGACCTTCTTAACAAACATCGAGATCTTCAATGCAAGTTCACAAATTCTTGTTTTACTCCTTTCATTTCATCCTTCTTCATCACAATAGAATTTTCCATAAAGTAAGCGTTCTAACATCCGCCATGTTTCAGTACCATAAATTTTGAATGGGTCATATATTTTATCTTTATATTCTTTTATAGCTTTGCTCTTGCAGTTTTTGACTAATCCAATTTCTATGTGTGTTTTCCAAATTTTAGTTTTGAATGTCATTTCAGAAAACATTACATGAAAAATAGGTTTGTTCAAAATTATATAAGCTTATTCACCTCTTTATTTTCATGATGATGAAATTCATCGCTTACCACATTGGCTTTATTTTTGTCCATTTCTTTCTCTATTTCCTTAACTTTCTATATTTTCATTTCTTCAAATTTTTGCTCATATTTTAAATCTCCTTTAAGCTCTTCAATTTCATCTCCTCGATTCACGTCTTCTTCGTTGTCATCTCCTATACTTTCGTACTTTTCATCATCGATGTCATTTTCGCTTACTTCATTTTCTTCAACTTGTTCTTTTTCATCTTCTACATGTTTTTCTCCTTCTTTCAATTTTTCCTCCTCTAACTTCTCAAATTTCAGCAATTTTTCCGCATCTTTCTCTTTCTCTCCATTCGTCTTTTCCTCTTTCTCACCAGTCAAATTGTCTTCTATTATTGTTATATCCTTCTTTCCATATACTTCTTTCAACAAATTCCACGAATCTTTTGTGAAACATTCTCCAAGTATATGAGGATAAACTACTTCATCAACGTTCTCACTTATCACAACATGAGCACAATGATCATTCCATTATAATCTCGCAAATGCTTTCTTGTCGATTTGCGATATGCTCTCCAAACCATTCGACCATTCATAATCATTTTCGACAATCTCACATAATTCTTTGGAGATTGACTTCTCTTTCTTTTCCTTGTAAGCCAGTAGTAAAATACTATCTTCTTGACTTCTTTCTTTAATTTAATTGTCCTTCTCTTCAATTTTATTATTGCTTGGAGCTCTACATTCAGAAGCATAATGTCCAAATTTTTCACAATCGTAGCATTTGACGCGTGACTTGTCATGCCTTGACTTTGAATTTCCTCTTCCACGACCTCTTATTGATCTTTCTACTCTTTGCTAAATGTTATCATTGATGTTGTCATTATTGGGGCTTTAATCTCGTATGTGTCCATATCCACGACTCCATGCTCGTTCTTGACCACATCCTCGTCTTTGTTTGCTCAATTGCTTTCTTCCTTTTATGAATCAATTCGTGTCATGAATACTTGCTCCAAAATCTCTTCTTCTTCTTTTTATTTTCTTCATATGTTTGCAATGAACCGAGAAGTTCCTCTATTCAATGGCCTCCAAGTTTTTTTGTCCCTTCGATGATGGCGATAATATGTTCGAACTTTGGATCTAATGATTTAAGAATCTTCTTCATAATTCTTACATCATTTAACTTCTCATCGTTTCATTTTAGGTTATTAGCAACCGTTGAAACTCTTGAGAAGTAATCAGAGACAAGTTCACCTTGTTTCATATGCAAAGTTTCAAACTCTCCTCTAAAAGTTTGATGACGTACCTTTTCAACTTGCTCCTTTCCTTTGTAAGATATTCGAAGCTTTTCCCATACTTCTTTGGCTGACTTGATCCCGAAAGTATCGTCATCCAATGCTTGAAATATTAGACAGAGAGCCTTCTTATCTCTCATCCTTGAGTCTCTATACTATTCCTTTGAGTTTGAGATAGACTACCTTCATTATCTTGTTCGGTGTATCCTTTCTCGATTATCTTCCATATGTCATGTGCTCCAAGGAGATCCATCATCCTCAAATTCCAATTGTCATAATTGGTCTGAGTGAGAATTGGGACTTGTAAGGGAACGCCGCTATTCGCCATATTTTAGAAGGACCTTCAAGCTCCCATACCACTTTGTTGGAAGTTCTCTTTAATAGCAAATAGATTTAATTTTAGAAGAAGAAAGATAAGAGGTTGGAGAAGAAAAAAATAATTTTTTTAATAAGGAGAAAAACTTTATTACTAAACTTTATTATAAAAGTTCATATAGTTTTTCTTACATTTTTCTCTTCTTTCTTTCTTACATCCAAGATTAGTGAATCCATCTCTATTTATAGGAGTTCACAGCTCAGGTAAATGGTGGAGATCGATTTAATCTAACAGTTCTCCATAAATATCTTCTAAATATTCTCTCATATAATTTCAAACATATTGTTCCAATAATATCTCCTACTTATTCTCTCATATAATTTCAAATATATTATTCTATACATTTTAGATTCTAGATATTTCCTATATGGAAAAATCAAGATTAACAAAATAAGTTTATTTCCAACATCCCCTGTAAACTTGATTTTGCAATTCTAAGTAATGCTTGAAATCTTTGTATTTCACGTGTTTCGGTAAGAATAGAGATATTATCCAAACTTTCTTCATTGCGTTGACCTTCTTACCAAACATCGAGATCTTAAATGCAAGTTCACGAATTCTTGTTTTACTCCTTTCACTTCGTCCTTATTTATCACAATAGAATTTTCCATAAAGTAAGCATTCTAACATCCGCTTGCTCGGTACCATAAATTTTGAATAGGTTATATATTTTACCTTAGGGCATTTCACCAGAAGGACAAACTTTGCAGTCCAATTAGTTTCTAGGACACACATTCAAAGAAATTACTTTCAAGGCCAAAGTCAGCAGAATAATTGCTTTCAAGGACAAAGTCAGTAGTCCAATTACTTTCAAGGACATAATTTCATAGATTTTTAGGCCCTAAAAACTAATTATTTTACGTTTTGTCCTTGAAAGTAATTATTTCAGTTGTGTGTCCTAGAAACTAATTTCACTTGCTAAAGAGGCCCTTGTGGCTAATTTCCACTTTTACCTTTATATTCGTTTATAGCTTTGCTCTTGCAGTTTTTGACTAATCCAATTTCTATGTATGTTTTCCAAATTTTACCTTTGAATGTAATTTCAGAAAACATTACATGGAAAATATGTTTGTTCAAAATTATATAAGCATTGTTCACCTCTTTATTTTCATGATGATGAAATTCATCACTTGCCACATTGGCTTCCTTTTTGACCATTTCTATCTCTATTTCCTTAACATTCTCTGTTTTCATTTCTTTATATTTTTGCTCATATTTTAAATCTCCTCTAAGTTCTTCAATTTCATCTCCTTAATTCATGTCTTTTTCAATGTCAACTTCTCTGCTTTCGTACTTTTCATCATCGACGTCATTTTCGCTTACTTTTTTTTTCTTCAACTTCTTCTTTTTCATCTTCTATGAGTTTTTCTCTTTCTTTCAATTTTTCCTTCTCCAACTCCTCAGATTTCAGCAATTTTTCTACACATTTCTCTTTCTCTCCATTCGTCTTTTCCTCTTTCTCATCAGTCATATTGTCTTCTTCTATTATTGTTATATCATTCTTTCCATATACTTCTTTCAATAAATTCCACGAATCTTCTGTGAAACCTTCTCCAAGTATATGATCATAAGCTACTTCATCAAAGTTCTCACTTATCTAAACATGAGCACGATGGTCATTCCATCGTAATTTCACAAATGGTTTCTTATCAAGTTTCGACATGCTCTCTGAACCATTTGGCCATTCATAATCATTCTCGATAATCTCACATAATTCTTCGAAGATTAACTCCTCTTTTTTTTCCTTATAAGCCAATAGTAAAGTACCATCTTCTTGACTTCTTTCTTCAATGTGATTGGCCTTCTCTTTAATTTTATTGTTGCTTGGAGCTCTGCATTCAAAAGCATAATGCCCAAAATTTTCTCAACTATAGCATCTGATCATGACTTGTCATGCCTTGACTTTGAATTTCCTCTTTCACAGCCTCTTGTTGATCTTTCTCCTCTTTGGTTGTTATTTTTGTTGTTGTTGTCGTTATTGGGTCTCCAACCTCGTATGTGTCCATATCCATGACTTTGTCCTCGTTCTTGACCATAATCTCATCTTTGTTTGCTCCAATTGCTTTCTTCCTTTTTTGAATCAATTCGTGTCTTGAATATTTGCTCCACAATCTCTTCCTTCTTCATTTTCTTTTCTTCATAAGTTTGCAATGAATTGAGAAGTTCCTCTATTGCCATGGCCTCTAAGTTTTTTATCACTTCGATGATGGCGGCAATATGTTCGAACTTTGGATCTAATGATCTAAGAATCTTCTTCATATTTCTTACGTCATTTAACTTCTCACCGTTTCTTTTTAGGTTATTAGCAACTGTTAAAAGTCTTGAGAAGTAATGAGAGTCAAGTTCACCTTCTTTATTATGCAAAGTTTCAAACTCTCCTCTTAAAGTTTGAAGACGTACCCTTTTGACTTGATTTGCCCCTTCGTAAGATGTTCGAAGCTTTTCCCACTCTTCTTTGGTTGACTTAGTTCCCGAAAATTTCTTAAAAGTATCATCATCAAATGCTTGATTTATTAGACATAGAGCCTTCTGGTCCCTCGTCCTTGAGTCTCTAAACTATTCCTTTAAGGTTGTGATAGACTATCTTCATTCTCTTATTCGGTGTAGCCTTTCTCGGCTATCTCCCATATTTTAAGTGCTCCAAGGAAAGCCATCATCATTAAACTCCAATTGTCATAATTGGTCTTAGTGAGCCTTGGGACTTGTAAGGGAATGCCGCTATTCGCCATCTTTTAGGAGGATCTTCAAGCAACGATACCACTTTATTGGAAGTTTTCTTCTATAGCAAATAGATTTGATTTTAGAAGAAGATAGATAAGAGGTTGGAGACGAAAAAAATGATTTTTTTAATAAGGAGAAATTTTTTATTACTAAACTTTATTACAAAATTTCCTACATCCAAGATTAGTGAATCCACCTCTACTTATAGGAGTTCACAGCTCAGATAAATGGTGGAGGTCCATTTTGTAGTGACCAGGATTTTTCGACCCTAAAAAATCGACACTAACATATCCACTATATTACATGCCGAGAAATCGAATGCTGGAAAACCCAATTGTTAGGAATAAAGAAAGAAGGGAGAAGATAAGAAGATAAGAAGAAAAGTAAACAACAGAGAATCTCACAGCGGAACGAATAATCTATAATATAACACAAATCTTTACACAAAAGCAAAACTGTAATACATATATATACAAACATCAACCAGAGTATATTAACCTATTTCAGCCTGGACAGTTGTAACAACCCGTCCTTATAATTGCTGATAAACACAATAATGGATACAGCAGAAAACAACCATCTACATGAATACGTCTCTGGGCTTCCATCTCATCTTTTGAAGCTCCAAAGCATCCAAACTAATTTGAAATAAGCTTGGTTTGACCCGAACATTATCATAAAATAACACCCGAGTCAGTCTGGAAAACCAGCGTGAGAAAACACACCCAATTGGATTTTTAAGCTATATAAAAATCTTTGAAATCAAAAGTATCTCGTAAGACCATGCCGTAAATAAACACGGACGGGTTTTTACCTTACGATGACCAAAAAATTTTCTATAGAAAATCCATTGATATTATAATACTATCTAAGGGTGAAAATAAAAATAATCAAGTAGCTGTGATGCTCGTGGGTGTACATCACAACAATACTAGGTATATAATCAAAAACTGATAGGGCTTGTTCGCTAGTTGTAGGATTCCATGGAGGTGCTGGTCCTCCTACACAAGGATCGGAGATATCCTTCCGAAGCAGCATATGTCCCTACTGATGTACCATAGGAAAAACATAGATGGTCTTGCTAAGATCAAATGCATCTCCCCATGCATGCATAACAACTGTAAGTAATATCTAGGAGGAGTCGACTGCATCCTATGGGTTTGCCAATCCTGTTGTCCATGCCTCCTATCTCTGGTTTTAGCCATTACCACTGATGAGGCTATGTCCGACGCTCTAGCTTATGCACTGCCACCAAATAGATTACGGAATCCCATATGGATTCCCATACCCAACGGGTCTCGGAACCACACATGGATCCTAACATTTCAATATATGTCACGAAACTCCTCCACAAAACCGTATATGGTTTCGAAGTGGTTACGGGTTTCGAGTCGTCTCTTTTAAGTACATTCTTTCATTTCCTTGACACTCCAAAATCCAATCGTCAATTTTCTAGAATGCTCAATATCGGTTCTTTAGAAAATAATCCGACAATACACAAGAGTGGGGATCACCCCTAACCATTTAAGCGGACGAATCTCTTTATCATTTGTCCTAGAAGAATGAAACGAGTTTATACGTACAGTATAGCACCACCGACAGTAACTGTACCATATAACTCCCGTGTTTCCCATAGATATTTCCCGAGTTAAAATCTTTCGGTGTTAAGTCGGGAATATTTCCGTACCACCAAAATTAAGAAGGATTACATATTTAGGCCAAGATTTTGATAGTCGGTTATTTAACTATTAACAAACACACATTCAAAATAAGATTTATTCCATAGGTAAAGACAACATTGGTTAAGCACATAAGCAACCACCAGCCTCCTTTTAATAAATCTTTTATTCATTTTAAAAGCACTTTGTAAATTACTTGTACAAAAATACCTTTACATTGGTATATCTACCCATCCCTATTTTTTCAATAATTAGAAACTATCCATATACTTACCTCAACGGTATAAGTATATCCACATAATTGGAAAATATTTTCTTTTTATTAGATTCTCATATCATTTATAAATTCCCTTACAGTTTTCCAAAACCATTTATAACTCATTTATAAATCTCTGAAAAACTATTTATAATCCCTTTGTAAAAATCCAATCACTTATAAGCTCTTTGTTCATTTGAAAAATCATTTATAAACCCTTTATAAGTCCATAAAACCATTTATAAAATTCCTTTTATAAATCTATATACCCATTTCTAAAATTCGATTATAAATATTTAACCATTTATAAAACCCTTCGCCTTGTAAATAACCTTCCTTATGTCTCCAAACCATTTCATAAGCTCTTTTATAAAATCTAGGTCTTCCAACTCTATTGATAGGTCTCGAAATTTTTTATAAATAATTGAAATCTTTTACTCCAAAACACCATTTTATAATAATAATTATTAACACTAGACATTTAAATTAATGGAAATTATTAACTTTAAATGTCTTAATAATAATTAATAATTCAAAAATATTGTTAAATAAACAATAATAATTTATCATTGCCATTTTTATAAATAATAATAACTTATCTTCAAACCTTATTAATAATCCTTATTATCAATTCCAAACCATAATTATTCTTGAAATAATCAATCTTTCCAAATATTAACAATTTGATAAATTATTTAAGACAATATTAACTATAAACAAATAACTTTAAACAAAATTAAATAATATTAATATAATTTAATAACTTTAAACAATATTATTATAATTAAATATCCTTAAAAATAATATTATTATAATTAAATAACTTTAAAACAGTATTAATATAATTAATTAACTTTAAAAACAATATTAATATATTAATTAAATAATCCTTAAAACAAAATATTTTCGAAACCCAATTTCAGATTTAAAAATCGTTTCTTGTCTCAAAAACCAATTCCAACTTAAATGACAATTTACAATATTTTCATAATACAATTTTTTAGACCAATAGCCACCCAACACTTAACCAATATCGATATTGATTTTCTATCACTACTCGGTTTTATTTTCAAACATATAACGATGCTATAACCATAGTGTCCACAACCAGGATCATTATTCAATAATTTATATAAAAGAAATATTATTGCAACAATTCAATAATAGCGAGGAATCCCGTTGGATCCCTCCAACCTGTTTTCCCCTACATCACACACGCCATATAATTATAAAATATAAATCAACTGGTTCGAGGCGGGATTCGTATACAAAGGGACGTCCGCTCTTACACGGGAATGTAATAGGGTCTCATCTGCTCCGATAGGCGGAAGTATATCCAAACCAACTAATAAATATAGTATTTCATCCACCTAATCATCCAACAATTTTTATTAACTGTATATCATACTAGTTAACCAAAAAGGTGAGTTGAACTCACCGAAATTTCCAATCATCACTGAAACGTTCTGGTTCCGTCTAAATTCGAACGACATTCGAATTTAGCTTAAAATTCTACAAGCTCAAATCTTACCCAATCCAATTCCATATTATTATTCACGTCAATATGAATCCTAAGAAATAATTTGTGGGTTAATCGGGTTCCGTATAGAGGAGTTATTAATTTTCAAAGTTAACTATCTTAATTAACTATTTAAAATAGTTAAATGAATTAGTAAACCTTACCCCAATCCAACACAAAGCCCATAAACCCAAACCCGAAATGAATAGTTTTCTCTTCCCTAATCTACTTCTTTTTTTCCTGAAATAAAAAATTTGCACACTGTGCACGGTGCACGCGCCAACCTTCCACCATCGCCCAAGCCGAAGCCACCCACGAGTCACGCTCCGCCTCCTCCTTCGCCTGCACCCTCTCGAAGAACCTCCGCAACTCTAAAACGAAACACGACCATTGTTGTAACGACCCCGAATTTGACCACTTTAAAATATACTATTGAAAGTGATTTTAAATATAAAATATATAACATTTTATGATTTAAATAATATTAGATAGGATTTGCAAAGAGAAATATACACAAAAATAGGAATAATTGCTTATATCGGCAAAAGTGATAAAATCTTGATTTCAGAAAAGTAAGTTTAAATGATTAAACAAATTATTTTAATTAGTTTATGAGTGTTATATTTTTAGATAACATTATACAAATTTATTATTAAATTTGGTTTACATAAATAAATAGTTTAACTAAAACATCAAAATGTGACCGTAAAACATTTTGTTGAAAATCAACGTTTGGTCGATTTAAGTTGTCGCAACGTTGTTGCACCTTTATGTATATATACATGTATACATTTTTAAATATGTTAATTATTACAATTAACTAAGAAAGTTTAATTTTGCTAATTAAGGTTAGAAATTTCTAGAAAATCATTAAGAAAAAGTAAACATAAAAGGACAAAATCATGTCAAATCAAATAAAATCTTTACTTTATTTTCCTTATGCATTAAGTGATTAAGACATAAAGTAGTGAAGTGACAAAGTGATGCTAATTGTTGAAAAAGTAAGATAAAATAAGGATATTTTGGTAATTTTTAAAGGGTTAATTTTGTTTATCACCACTCCTTTCTTTTCCTATAAATACCCATCCATTCTTCTAATCTTCTTCACACTTCTCATGCTTCTTCTACTTCATTTTTGAGCTTTCTCTTACTCATTAATGGCTTCTCTTCTTTACGAGAGATAGGAGGGTTAAAAAGTGGAGTGCTTAAGCACCAATCCACTAATTACTCTCTAACCTCTTCTTAGTTCACTTCTTCTTCTTCTCTTCTTCTTCTTCTTCTTCTTAGGCCATGAGTATCAGGATGGGGAGGATATGGCCCTGAGCTATGGGGGTGGGAGGAAGGTTCGGGCCGAGAGCAAAGAGGAGGAGGAAGGATGGTCATGAGCATGGGCAAGGTGGTGGAGTTGTTTATGGATGTGTTAGTGAAGTATAGATTAGTTTAGTGAAGTGTAGTTGGATAAAAATATTGGTAGGATATTAATGAACTTAGTTAAATGCGAGTATTCACTTTTGAATTAACTAATAATTCCACGTTTAATAATATGAATGTTAAATATCTTAGATAATTAATATGATTGACAACTTGGATGTAAAGTTGGTTATTTGATTGTTAATATGGATGATTACTTAGTTTGATAAATGATAAGAGAAATGGTTAGAAATTAACCATAGTTAATTAAATGAGAATTTAAATCCATATAAATATGTGTATAGAAATTATTTAGCCTCTTAATGATTATAAAAATTCTAATAAGGTTAAAAATGATATTATAATAATATAATACTATAGTATGAAATGAAATGGAAAATGGATTTGAAATATGAAAAATATTGTTTAAAATGAGCTTAAAATGATTTAGGAATGTTTTATAAATATTTAAAAGGTTTCCATGAAGTTTGAAAAAAAAAATTAAAAACGATGTCAGAAGTAGACGCGTCGCGTAATGTTAGTTCGCGATTTCGCGCCATAAAAGTTAAATAAGTGTACAAAGTGGAATATATCTTGAATCCTTCGAGATAAGAATTTTTCGGACTATTGTATCCATAGTTTTCCAACAAAGAAAGAAAATAAAGATTTCATTAGGAAGATTTTGAAAGATGTCCAAAACAATTTTCTCAAAACATTGTGGATTTGCAGTTCGGAATCCAAGAAGGGATTTCTTTATAAATGATATTTTTGAATGATTAAACATAAGAAATAAACTTGATAAATCCATTAAAATGTTTTGAAAGAGATTTTAACTGGAAAATAAGAAATTTTAAACATAAAAAAAATTGTTTTAAGCACTTTTCGCAGCACTTTTCTGCTGCAGTTTCAATAACTTCTGAAATAAACATTTAAACAAAACGATTTTTTCTAGAATCATTTATAAATGTTTTTGTAATTAAGTGTTTTAAAGATAAATTGGAATTTTAATAATTTTTTTAGAAAGATTTTAAATAAATGGTTATTATAACACTTAAACAATATAATATAATTCATTTCCTTGAATGTAATAACAAACTGAGTATGCGGAAACGGCTAGTACACTTGTTTCATCTGTGAGATCTAAGGAGACTTGGGCGAGGGATGGAACATGTCGAAGGGAAAGCCCGGATGCTCCGAAATAAATATCAAACCGTTTTAACCCAAGATGAAATAAAATGTTATAAATATTTGATAGAATGAAGCATTGATTATCTTTATTATTGTGTTTATTTCGTTGATTGATTGTTAGAATTAGGCTTGGCCAATTTATGAGCACTAATTATTATTTATCGACAGTTGGAATTGCTCGACCAGTTTATGAGCAATTAATTATCAATATGCATGGGTTGGGTAGAAAATAATTATAGGATAACACATTGTGGTTTATTTTACGATTTGACAATAAGGTGTTTAGCAGTAATACTTGGTTCACTTCAATTTAACGAAATGTTTTGAAAATTGGTTTTCAAGTCGAAATGTTATGAATTTTTTCCTTTAAAAGAGAAAAAATAGAAATATTGGAGAATAAATATTTTGAAGTGATTATATAGTAAAAGTGATTTATATAAAGAATGGTTTTTAACAATACTTTATAAAATGAAAAGATTTTCGAGGACTAAACGTGGTTTTAAAATGATTTTTGAAAGGATTTGGAAATATAAATTGTTATAGATTTGAAGTATTTGTAATTATTAGTGTAACTGATTTTTCCACTTTGAGATATAAAGTGATTTATTATGTTACCGATGATTCGAGAAACCCATAACTGTAGGCAAGGGAGGTGTAGATATTCTATAGCCTCAGTATAGTCCACTCTCGTTGTAGAGGGATATACATATCTATATTTACTTTCGAAAGGCTGGGACCCAGTTGCCTTGTTATAGCTAGAAACCTCCCGATCCGGTAGCATATAGTTTGTATGCTTGTATATATAATTTCAGAAAGGTGATTTGTTTTTAGAACCCGAAGTAAAAGACTAGTTTGAGTATAAAAGATAAACATATACATATTTCAAAAGATTTGAAATAATAATTCGGGAATAAAGTCCAGATAGATAATTTTCGTAAAGATAACTAGATTTGGATATCTAAATATGAAGATTAAGTTAAGTGGGTAGATTTGGAACCTACATTTGCATGATATATGCAATCTAGTTTGGGAATTGCATATTCGTTGTTGCATCATAGGCTCCATGAGTCCTATTTGTGGTAGGAGAACTACGTTGGCTTCATCTTGTATCCAATTGGGTACCAAATTAGATAGGAGTACGTAGGTAGTCACAAGTGGTAGTGATGCAGCCCCTAAAATAATATAACTATATTTATGTTTTTCTGTTATTGGTTGTTATTTATCTTGTATTGTTGTACCTTTCCCCCCTTACTATTTTATTCCGCATTTACATTGTTTATGGAGTTCGTAGGTAAGGATATTGCTATCTCTCTCATTAGAGTGTGCAGCGGTAGATTTATTGCATATGAGTTCGGTATGCACACTTTATAGGATAAATTAATTAATTACTTTGATAAGTTGTATAATTGAAATTGTATCCTATACATTTAGTAATGTTGAGTATTTATCAAATGTTTATTAAGTTGGTATTTTTCATTAGTAATTTTAGAATAGACGGATTATTTTAGCAATTTTGACTGGTTTGAAAATCCAGGTCGTCACATATGTTATCAGAGCTTAGGTTAGGTGCCTAAGTAAAAAATTTGTTTAGGTTAGTAAATCAACATAGGAATTTTAAAAATGAAACTACCTTAATTTGATAAATAAAATGGATAGGATAAGGCACCGTACCTTCGATCAGAGTTATGGATGATGTTACTATTTTTGGTGTACTTAACTTTTGTTAATTGTTGTTTTTTCCTTTATATTTTTCCATCCTTGTAATTTCGAGGACGAAATTCTTTTAAATAGGGGAGAATGTAATGACCTAGAATTTAACCACTTTAAAATATACTATTTAAAGTGATTTTAAATATAAAATATATAACATTTCATGATTTAAATAATATTAGATAGGATTTGCAAAGAGAAATATACACAAAAATAAGAATAATTGCTTATATCGACAAAAGTGACAAAATCTTGATTTCAGAAAGGTTTTCAGTGGTTAAATATATTATTTTAATTAGTTTATAAGTGTTTATATTTTTTAATAACAATACACAAATTTATTTTTAAATTTGGTTTACATAAATAAATAGTTTAACTAAAACACCAAAATGCGATCATATAACATTTTGTCGAAAATTAACGAATTGTTGGTTTAAAGTTGTCGCAACATTGCTGCACCTTTATGTATATGCATTTTTAAATATGTTAAGTATTTACAATTAACTAATCAAGTTTACTTTTACTGTTTAAGGTTAGAAATTTCTAGAAAATCATTAAGAAAAGGAAACATAAAACGACAAAATCATGTCAAATCAAATCAAATAAAATCTTTACCTTATTTTCTTTATGCATTAAGTGACTAAGGCATAAAGTAGTGATGTGGCAAAGTGATAGTAAGTGTTGAAAAAGTAAGATAAAGTAATGATATTTTGATAATTTTGTAAAGGGTTGATTTTGTAATGCACCACTCCTTACTTTTCCTATAAATACCCATCCATTTTTCTCATTTTCTTCACACTTCTCATTCTTCTTCTTCTTCATTGTTGAGCTTTCTTTTGCTCATTAATGACTTCTCTTCTTTAAGAGATGTAGGAGGGTTAAAAATAGTGGAGTGCTTAACCACCAATCCACTAATTACTCTTTAACCTCTTCTTAATTCACTTCTTCTTCTTCTCTTCTTCAAATGGCCTTAGGCCATGAGTATTGGGATGGGGAGGCTATGGCCGTGAGCTATGGAGGTGGGAGAAAGGTTTGGCCCGAGAGCAAAGTGGAGGAGGAAGGATGTTCATGAGTATGGGCAAGGTGGTGGAGTTGTTTATGGATGTATTAGTGAAGTATAGGTTAGTTTAGTGAAGTGTGGTTGGATAAGAATATTGGTAGGAAGTTAATCAATTTAGTTAAAGGCGAGTACTCAATTTTGAATTAACTAATAATTCCAAGTGTAATAATATAAGATATCTTAGATGATTAATATGTTTGATAACTTGGATACAAAGTTGGTTATTTACATGACTGTAAATACAGATGATTACTTGGTTTGAAAATGATAAGAGAAATGGTTAGAAATTAACAATATTTAATTAAATGATAATTTAATCCATATAAATATGTTTATGGAAACTGTTTAGCCTTTTAATGATTTTAAAATATCTAATAAGGTTGGAAACAATATTATAATAATATAATATTATAGTATGAAATGAAATGGAAAATGGATTTGAAATATGAAAAATATTGTTTAAAATGAGTTTAAAATAATTTACAAATGTTTTTTAAACATTTAAAAGGTTTCCATGAAGTTTGGAAAGAAATTGAAAAACAAAGTCAAAAGTAGGCGCGTCGCGTAATGGTAGTTCGCGATTTCGCACCATAAAAGTTAAATAAGTGTACAAAGTGGAATATAGATCGGAATCCTTCGAGATAAGAACTTTCCAGACTATTATATCCATAGTTTTTCAACGAAGAAAGAAAATCAAGATTTCATTAAGTAGATTTTGAAATATGTCAAAAACAATTTTCTAAAAACATCGCGGTTTTGCAGTTCGGAATCCAAGAAGGGATTTCTTTATAAATGATATTTTTTAATGATTAAAAATATAAAATAAATTTGATAAATCTATCAAAATGGTTTGAAAGGGATTTGAATTGGAAAATGAGAATTTTCAAACATAAAAAAAGTTGTTTTAAGCACTTTTCGCAGCACTTTTCTGCTGCAGTTTCTACAACTTTTGAAATAAAGATTTAAACTTAACGATTCTTTCTAGAATCATTTATAAATGATTTTAACAGGATAATTAAGTGCTTTAAAGATAAATTGGAACTTTAATAAATGTTTTAGAAAGAGTTTAGATAAATGGTTATTATAACACTTAAACAATATAATAGAAATCATTTCCTTCAATGTAATAACAAAATGAGTATGCAGAAATGTCTAGTACACGTGTTTCATCTATGTGATCCAAGGAGATTTGTGTGAGGGATATAACATGTCGAAGGGAAAGCCCGGATGCTTCAAAATAAATATCTAACCGTTTTATCCCAAGATGAATTAAAATGTTAAAAATATTTGATAGAATGAAGCATTGGTTATCATTTATTGTTTTGTTTACTTCGTCGATTAATTATTTGAATTAGGATCAACCAGTTTATGAGCACTGATTATTATTTATTTATTGTGGACTATGCTCGAATACTTTATGAGAAATTAATTATCAATATGCATGGGCCGGGTAGAAAACAATTATAGGATAACACCTTGTGGTTTATTTCACGATTTGACTATAAGGTGTTTAGCGGTAATATTTGGTTCACTTCAATTTAATGAAATATTTTGAATTCAAGTTGAAATGTTATGAAACATTTCCTCTAAAAGAGAAACGATAGAAATATTGGAGAATAAATATTTTGAAGCGATTATATAATAAAAGTGATTTATATAAAGAATGGTTTTATAACGATGTTTTATAAAATGGAAAGATTTTCGAGGACTAAACCCGATGGTTTTAAAATGATTTTTAAAAGGATATGGAAATAGAAATTATTATAGATTTGAAGTATTTGTAATTATTAGTGTAAATGATTTTGCCACTTCGGGATATAAAGTGATTTGTTATGCTACCGATGATTCAGGTAACCCATAACTAAAAAGTGGGCAAGGGTGCTGCAGATGTTCTGTAGCCTCAGTATAGTCCGCTCTCATTGTTGAGGGATATATATTTATTTATTTTTAGAAGGCTGGGACCCAGTTGCCTTGTTATGGCTAGAAACCTCCCAATCAGGTAGCATACAGTTTTGTATGTTTGTATATTGATATCATTTCAGAAAGGTGATTTGTTTTTAGATCCTGAAGTAAAAGACTAGTTTGGATATAAAAGATATACATATACATATTTAAAAAGCTTTCAAATAAGAATTCGAGAATAAAGTCCAAAGAGGTAATTTTCCTAAAGATAAAGATTAAGCTAAGTGGGTAGATTTGGAACCTACATTTGCATAATATATGCTATGTAGTTTTGGAATTTCATATTCGTTGTTGCATCGTAGGCTCTATGATTCCTATTTGTGGTAGGAGAACTACGTTGGCTTGATCCTGCATCTAATTGGGTACCCAATTAGATAGGGGCACGTAGGCAGTCGCAAGTGGTAGTGATGCAGCCCCTAAAGTAATGTAACCATTTTTCTGTTTATTTGTTATTGGTTGTTGTTTATCTTGTGTTGTTGTATCTTTCCCCCTTATTATTTTATTCCGCATTTACATTGTTTATGGAGTTTGCAGGTAAGGGTACTGCTATCTCTCTCATCAAACTGCGCATCGGTAGATTTATTGCGTATGAGTTCGGTATGCACACTATGTAGAATAAATTAATTAATTACTCTGATAAGTTGTATAATTGAAATTATATCCTACACATTTAGTAAGGTTGAATATCTATCAAATAGTATGTATTAAGTTTGTAGTTTTCATTAGTAGATTTAGAACGGATGAATTTTTTCAGCAATTTTGACTGGTTAAAAAATCCGGGTCTACATAATCGCGACTTTCCCCAGGCCATACAAAAGCCGCAAACCATCACACGCCGCCGAGCTTCACCAAAAAAATTCTTGAG
This sequence comes from Allium fistulosum, assembly GCA_030737815.1. Taxonomy (NCBI): domain Eukaryota; kingdom Viridiplantae; phylum Streptophyta; class Magnoliopsida; order Asparagales; family Amaryllidaceae; genus Allium; species Allium fistulosum. The sequence continues at coordinate 1,134,450,968 of CM060906.1, forward strand.
CTGCGCCTCATCACCCATAACTCCAATCTCGCCTTTCCTCAAATCGATGATTAAAACTTCGAAAGACATAAACCCTAGTTGCTAACATCCATGACAATGCACAAACGCAAACCAAACCACCACCGAGCACCCTCAAATCACCAGTGCATGAAGCCTTCGCTGCCATGAACTCACAGAAACAAGAATGGAATTTTTTGTTGAGTATTTTTCGATTTATGGATTTTCTAGCTTGGTTTTGAATTTATTATATACTGTCAATCCAATTGGAAAATGAAATGGGAGGGACAAAGTGTTTTAAACAGGTAGAGGAGGTATGGACTAAGAATAGGGGCAGGGCATGGGGTAAGTATTGGGTAACCATGGTTATATAATAATAAATATTTATTTCTCAATGTAAAATATAAAGTTTGAAATGTCCGAAAATCTCAAACTCGTACCGAGACGTGACGACTAGCGTTCTATATGTTATACCTCTATTCCGAACGCAATGGAACTTGTTTCGAGACCTAATCGATCATATGCAGAAGAGAGCTTTTTGAACCCAATTATTATATTAAATTTTCGATATTAAATTCTACGCATTTCGATCTCGCACGACCAAATGGTTTGTCTGATCGCCATGAAATTTGACTACGTATTATAATTCATTATTACGGATTCGATGAAACTAGTTCCACTGAAATTCGATACTATGCCCCGAAAGGCTATTTTTGTATGTTAACTAAAACGTGTTATTTTCAAAATTAGTTAAATCACTTTTAAATCCAATTTAAAAGTTTTACTATCTTTATTTTTATTAATAGAAATTAAATAAGCTATTAAATCATTTTTATCCAACTTAAAATCCAAGATTCAATTATTTGAACAATTTCAATAATCTAAACAATTAAATTATCCAATAAATCGCTATATTTGAAATTCGAGCTATTTAATCTATAAAATTAACTTTTCAATATCTAAAATTAATTAAATATTTCAATTTCAAATAACTAAAATTTTGGGACGTCGCATTCTTCCTCCCTTTAAAAGAATTTCGTCCTCGAAATTGCCAAGGTAAGAAAAATGCCCAAACCCATATTTTTTTTAAAAACCAATTAGTTGAAATAACTTACCAAATCCTTTTAAGCCTTTAACATTCCAAAATTAATTTGTTGAAACCTTGTTATTACTTTTCCTAAGTTTCCAAATTCATTCATAGATTCTAACTAGTATCATCCATTCAATAATTTCAGGTTATAAACCAAAACCAAAATTTAGTTGTCAAAAATTTCTTCAAAATTTCTCAAAATTTTATAACGCCTTAATTTATGGAAAATTTCACTAGCGTCTCCTTTGCGCAGCTCGATCAAAACAACTATGAATCACCACTACGTGTTAAACAAACAAAGAAAACAAAATCCAAGTGGCTCAATCATAGAACCATCAAATCAATCAACAATATAAACATGTTCCTTTTTGTTGGGCAACCAAATTTTATTTATAAAATCAAGGGCATTAAATTAGCTCTTGCTTTTATATAGCTGCATCTTATTTACCAATGATATCCAAACATATAGTTTACAATCATATTAATTTGCAATTTCAATTTTCAATGTTTACTTTACTAAAGCCCGTATGATGTACATATGTCATCCGTACACAATATCAAATCGGATTGCTCGCTTAATCACACAATTTCACTTCTGAACTAGTATCGTTCACATGACCACTCTAGTGCAGACGCAGGTCCGGTTCCTTGATTAGAAACCATCATTCTCCTTACATAGCCATATACTATGATAGAGAACTCCAGGATCAATCAAAAATCATATCCAGTGTTTGCCGTTGATAATCGGGTGAAAATTTCCAACTCAGACCGATGTAAACCATCTCAAAATTATGTACTCGAATCTGGATCAAACTGTTATGCGAATAGGATAATATACATAAAAATTAAATATTTATTTCAATTGATTTCTGAACTATACCAAATTCTTTTTATTCACATTCATTTCATTACATTTAATTATCCATATGGCTTTATCCACATCCATTTATTACTTAGTATATTTCTGTCAATACTAATATCACTTAAAAGTCATTCCATCCACTTTTTTTTAACTTAAGTTTATTACAAACTTCTTATGTTTATTGTCACTTCACAATTAAGTCCATATTCGTTTTATATCAAATCCAATTTTATTTAACTCAATTCATTGTTTAATTTCACTATTCAATTCTATCAAACACATTCTAAACCATATCCAATTCACTAACTTATTTAATTAGTTCATCCATTATTTCATTTCAAATCTCAGTCAAGTTTATTTCAAAAATTATTTTATATAATTTTACTCAGGCTATTTTCTTTGCAAAAATCCTTTCATCAATTCATTTTATTTAACTTAAGTTAAATTTTATTCCATAGTTAAATTTTAAATCTACTTTTCTAACATTCATATTCAACAATTTAAAACATTGTATTAACTTATTAATTCTCAATTTTTATAAGCTATCAAACTTATTTTCCTGATTTTCATAAACTCTTAAATGAAAATTTTCCGAGTTTAAACACCTTGTTCTTATTTATTTCTGATCAAAACTGGTTTTACCAAAAAAAATCTCCTATGCTAGCAATTCCTCTCTTGGAAACCCGAAAATGAACGTCGATGATGCCGTAATCATCACCGAATCTATTTTCCAGCGACCGAAGTGAGTTCAGTGCTTTTATTCCCTTGATAGCCCTTTTAAAAAATATTTCCATTCAAAAATATTTCCCAAATAATACTATTATTATTTTCCAAACTTTTGAAAAACCATTTCCAGAATTAATGGAATTTAAGTTCTCAAATCCCAGCTTTAAACCCTTTTTACTTACAAATCATATTTATAATACACTTCCCAAATTTCCTTTTAATTTATAATCACATTTATAAATCATATCTATATAATTCCATTTGGTTATATAAAATTATTTCTTTGTTGTTAATCTTTGTTTGCATTGTAATAAGGACAACTTCTATTAGAACACAACAATAACAACAAATGTTGATAATCAAATATTCTCATTCTCTAACAACCAAGCAAAATATATTATTATTATAATTTTCTAAAAATTATTCCTTTATATATATATATATATATTATATAATAAAGGTAAAATTATTTCATTTACCCAATTTCAAAACAATACCACGTTGAATTACTCTTTCAGATGTTTAGAGATCCCTATCAATAACATTAATTATTTGTATTGACCAGAATCTATAAGTCACTCAATAGATCTACCAACACAATATAATTATATCACTAACAAATACACGCACACACACACACACACACTCAAACTCATTCTAGGGTGCTACTGACCCTATGTGTTAGGAAATCCAATCTATGGTTTCGATGAATACAACTATACAATGGAAATCAAATATACATATATATTTATATATACAGGTACATGCTAGAACAACATCACTAGAAAGACAAGAAAGAGGCCCAAAGGACACTACAAGAGACTACAAGTCGATAGGAACAAAGAAGCACAAGAACAAGAGCACAAAAACTAATATGCACAATATCAGACGTCTGGGTGCATAAGCCAGATGTCTGAATCAGTTCTCTGGAACAACAGACAGGCAAAACCAGACGTCTGGTATTAGCACTCAGACGTCTGATATTCTACCATATTCAAAAAATATATGGTATCAGACGTCTGAGACATATAGCAGACGTCTGAATTCGAACTCGGATTTCAAATAAGAACTTCAACTGCCACATTCGAATGGACATCCCGCTTCTCTTCGCTGCAACTCTTCATCATCAACAGAAGCAAATGTAGAGCACTTGTTAATGAATGTAACTACTCAACATACCTATCTATAACTATATATAGCATCAAGAATCAAGAAAAAGTTTTTAATTTACTCACCTTATTTACTTATGCTCTCTGATTCTATACTCTACTCTTGATCTTTGCACTCTAGCAATTCTTACTTGTATTCACTCTTCCATATACACGTTTTCTCATAGACAATATTCCTTAGAGATATATCGGAAGAAAATTTTACTCATTGGTCAACATCTGTGTTATATTAGAACACACATTTGACAAGAACAACTTATTGTAACCAAGCCTATTCCTCCGGACGAAGTGAGGATGTTTGATAGTAGAATTCCGAAGGGGAGCTCCGGGACTGGACGTAGGACGGGAGGTCCGAACCAGTATAAAATCATGGTGTGCTTATTCTATATTTACCTAGATTAATATTATTTTGAGTTGCATCGTATATTTTGTCACATATACTTGCATATACATTACACGATCCACCCCGTAGACTAACAATTGGTATCACCTTCCAGACGTCTGATTCACCTTCCAAACGTTTGAAATTCAATCGACACTCTTAAGTAACCTGATAACGTCTATTTATTTTCCCTTTTCTCACTTTCATTTCGTTTCTTCTACAATTTCTATATCCTAAATACTCAAAGTCATTTTTTCCTCCAAACACGATCGAATCTCATGGCACCCAAAATGAAAAACCCTAAAATCTCTAAGCGCAAGCAAGATCAAGCTACTTCATCCAACCCGCAAGTTTGCTCTGACGATCAAATTGAGAGATGGATGAATCGCGTACCACATTCAATCAAAAGATATGAAGACATTCAAAAGAAGAATCTTCATATAGGTCCTTTCTACAATTTGCTCAAATTTCCAATGTACGACTTGGATGAAATATGCGAAAATGCGGGGTTACATTTGTTGATCTCCTTCAACTGGAATAATATCCAAATAGACCAACTTGCGATATTCCTATTCTATGCTAATTTAGATAGCACATCCGTTTGGAATACCGATAACGATGATAATTGGCTATGGTCAAGTGTTTACGGCAACACTATTAGACTAACTCCGGGGATCATAGGCCGAACTTTCGTATGTTCCGACACCGGAGAAGATTTATATAATATTCGGATATGCGTCTCAAACCGAGAGATAATATCACACATCAAATATGGGAAGATGAAATGCCTAGATTTGCATCAAAATACTTAAGACCTAAGGTGAGACTTCCCACTAGAATGATTATCAACACTGTCATTCCTTGCCTTGGTAGCCATGAGCAAATCACAGAGTTAGAGCACAAGGCTCTATATGCTATCTTCAGTGGAATAAGGGTTAATTGGGTGAAATTCATATTTGATGAGCTCAAACAATATTGGACTCGATCACGCCCATCCATCATCTACCCTACATACATCATGCGTCTTCTACGGGCTCACAACATCCCTTCATATTTATCAATTTTTGAAGAGATTTCTCCAAAATATGCGTCCACAAAATTTTTCTCTCTAATGCACTTACCAGAAAATCCTCCAGATTTTATATCATTTGAAGAATGGACGCAACGTCGTCAAGCGAGTCAAGCTCGGCCTCCACCCCAACACCAACCTGAACCATCACCAGAGCAAGAACAACATCGCGAGCATACTCCTCCTCCTCCTGAACCTTTTGATTATTTGTGCCAAGACGACATTTTGGAGACTCGCACTGAGACGATTCCAAATGAGAGTATTCGAGACTTAACTCTCCAAAATCAACTTATCCTATAACGAAATCAAAAATTATTGGCCAAATGGATTAATAGCTTTGAAATGACGTTTGCTTCTCGTCTAGCCATGGTTGAGACGTCAATTTCAACAACATTATCAGTTCTAAAAGAGGTTCTTCAATGAGTCCGTGGTCCTACACCACCTTCAGAAGATTGGCCAACTCTAGTGCCTTCTCCTTCTCCTTCAAAACATTCAAAACTTTTTGACGAGGAAAAAGAACCTCTCGAACACCCTCCAACATCTCCTACAAACCAAGCTATTTCTTCCAAGAATACAGATGAAGGAGATGCTCAACCTAAAGCTTCCCCAAAAGATCCATAGATTCCATCTTTTGTATTATAATGATAAAAAATCTATGCATGTACTCAACCAATATGTTTAATGAAAAGTGCTTTTTGGTTTGTTATTTCTGCGTATATTTATATAACCTTCCTATGATTGGTAAAAAAATATTAATGCTTTTTGATAATGCCAAAGGGGGAGAAAATAATGGAAAGCACATATTCAGGGGGAGATTTATAAAATTATATCTAAGTACATTGTATAGTTGTCATCATCAAAAAGGGGGAGAATGTTAGGAAATCCAATCTATGGTTTTGATGACAACAACTATACAATGGAAATCAAATATACATATATATTTATATATACAGGTACTTGCTAGAACAACATCACTAGAAAGACAAGAAAGAGGCCCAAAGGACACTACAAGAGCCTACAAGTCGATAGGAACAAAGAAGCATAAGAACAAGAGCACAAAAACTGATATGCACAATATTAGACGTCTGGGTGCACAAGCCAGATATCTGAATCAGTTCTCTGGAACAACAGATAGGCAAAACCAGACGTATGGTATTAGCTTTCAGACATATGATATTCTACCATATTCAAAAAATATATGGTATCAGACATCTGAGACATATACTAGACGTCTGAATTCGAACTCGGATTTCAAATAAGAACTTCAACTGCCACATTCGAATGGACATCTCCGCTTCTCTTCGCTGCAACTCTTCATCATCAACAGAAGCAACTGTAGAGCACTTGTTAATGAATGTAACTACTCAACCTGTGCAGTTAAAGCGCTCAGTAGATTCAAAGCGGTGGAGGTGCAAAAAGTCATAGCGGGGATACAGCGAGGATATAGCGGGATATAGCGGATGGCTTTAAAATAGCATATAAAACTCGTACTTAATGTTTTTACGAATATATAAATGGTAATTAAATGAAAAATTATCATTCAATTTAATTGTAACTAATACATAAATAATTTTTAAATAAAAACATGTGCGAATATACTTTAAATAAACGTAAAACTGTTATATAACATAATTGAATTTAGTAGAATATTAGAGTATTTTCATTTTTGAAAATATATTAAAAATTAAATCAAATAAATTAGTTTCATAATTTTTATAATGTATAAATTGAATTTTTCAATTCATTTTATTAAAGAAGATATAGCGAGAATAGCAGAATATAGCGGAAATAACGGGATATAGCGGAAATAGCGGGGATTAAAGCGGAAAGGCTATATTGTGGGGCTATATGGAAAAATCGTAGCGGCAGAAACCCGCTACGAGATATAGCGGGGTTATAGCGGGGCAATAGCGGGGCATTAACTGCACAGTACTCAACATACCTATATACAACTATTTATAGCATCAAGAATCAAAAGAAATTTTTTAACTTACTCACCTTATTTACTTATGCTCTCTAATTCTATACTCTACTCTTGATCTTTGCACTCTAGCAATTCTTACTTGTATTCAATCTTCCATATACACATTTTCTCATAGACAATATTCTTTAGAGATATATTGGAAGCAAATTATACTCATTGGTCAACATCTATGTTATATTAGAACACACATTTGACAAGAACAACTTATTGTAACCAAGCCTATTCCTCCGGGCGAAGTGAGGGTGTTTGATAGTAGAATTCCGAAGGGGAGCTTCGGGACTGGACGTAGGACGGGAGGTCCGAACCAGTATAAAATCCTGGTGTGCTTATTCTATATTTACTTAGATTAATATTGTTTTGAGTTGCATCATATATTTTGTCACATATACTTGCATATATATTACACGATCCACCCCATAGACTAACACTATGTCTAATGAGTTACCCCAACAAAGCTAAGGTTCTCGCTTAACCTTCAGCTCTGATACCAAACGTAACAACCTGGATTTTTCGACCCTCGAAAATCGACACTAATATGTCTATTGTATACATGTTGAGAAATCGAATGCCGAAAAACCCAACTGTTAAGGAAAAAAATAAGGAAGAAGATAAGAACAAAACTAAACAACACAGAATCTCACAGCGGAACGAATAATCTATAATATACCACAAATCTTTACACAAAAATAAAACTGTAATACGTATATATACATACATCAATCAAAGTATACTAACCTATTTCAGCCGGGACAGTTATAACAGCCCGTCCTTACAATTGCTGATAAACACAACAATGAATACAACAGAAAATAACCATATATCTGAATACGTCTCTGGGCCTCCAACTCATCTCTTGAAGCTCCAAAGCATCCAAACTAATCTGAAATATGCTCAGTCTGACCCGAGCATCATAATAAAATAACACCAGAGTCAGTCTGGAAAACCAGCATGAGAAAACACACCCAACTGGATTTTTAAGTTATATAAAAATATTTAAAATCAAAAGTATCTCGTAAGACAACGCCGTACATAAACACGGATGGATTTTTACCTTACAATAACCAAAACATTTTATATAGAAAATCCATTGATATTATAATAATTTCTAAGGGTGAAAATAATAATAATAATCAAGTAGTTGTGATGCTCATGAGTGTACATCACAACAATACTCGGTATATAATCAAAAACCGACAAGGCTCGTTCGCAAATTGTATAGGTTCCATGGAGGTGCCCTTGGTACTTTCAAAATGGTCCTCCTGCACAAGGATTAGAGATATCCTTCCGAAGCAGCATACATCCCTAGTGATGTACCATAGGAAAAACATAACTGGTCTCACTAAGACCAAATGCATCACCTCATGCATGCATAACAACTGGAAGTAATATCTAAAAGGATCCGACTACATCCTAAGGGTTTGCCAACTCTACTGGTTATGCTTCATATCTCTGGTTTTGGCCATTACCGTAGGCTACATTCGACGCTCCAGCTTACGCAACCACTAAATAGATTACGGAATCCCATATGGATTACCATACCCCCAACGGGTCTCGGAACCACACATGGATCCCAAATTTCAATATATGTCACGAAACTCCTCCATAGAACCGTATATGGTTTCGGAGTGGTTACGAGTTTCAAGTCATCTCTTTCGAGTACACTCTTCCATTTCCCTGGCGCTCCGAAATCCAATCACCGATTTTCCAGAATGCTCAATACTGGTTCTTTATGAAATAACCAGACAATACACAAGAGCATGGATCACCCCCTAACCGTTTAAGCAGATAGATCTCCTTATAATCTATCCAAGAAGAACGAAATGAGTTTATACGTACAGTATAGCACCACCGATGATAATTGTCCCATATAATTCCCGTGTTTTCCCTAGATATTTCCCGAGTTAAAATCCTTCGGTTTATGTAGGGAATATTTCCGTACCTCCAAAATTAAGAATGATTGCATATTTATGCTAAGATTTTGATAGTCGGTTATTTAACTATCAATAAACATACATTCAAACAAAGATTTATTCCATAGGTGAAAACAACATCGGTTAAGCACATAAGCAAATAACAACCTCCTTTTAATCAATCTTTCATTTATTTTAAAAGCACTTTATAAATTACTTGTGCAAACATACCTTTACATAGGTATATCCGCCCATCCCTATGTTATCCCGCCTTTTGGCAAGGCCAGGATACCAAGGGATTGATTAAAAACCAAGTATCGCTTGTCATAGATATCGATGAATTTTGTCCGAGTCCGGATCGAGCTATAATTGATAAGACATGACTAGAAAAGTTAAGAAAGCCAACGTTCCAAAGTTCAAGTCAATCCAAGTTCATACGCTCAAGGTATGATCGATGCAAGTTGATGAGCACAGTCACACTTTCGTATCCATCAAGCGGCATTAGCTTCGTATCGATGGAGTCCGTATTCACCATCACGTCTCCATTCGTATCCATCAACTTCGCACCGATCGAGTTCGAATCCATCGAGGAACCTCGGCTAGCACTGATCGAGTTCATATCAATCAACAGGACATGCGCTTCGTATTGATCAGCAACGTCCTGTTTCATATCCATCCAGCTAGACACGGTCTGTATCCATGGATGGGCTTCCATTCGAATCCATCATCTTTGTATCGGTCAGGGATGCAAGTCCTTCGTACCCATTTGTCTCGAATCCATCAGGAGTCCTTGTTCGAATCCATGAATGATTGCTTGTTCATATCCACTGAGTCAAACAGGCCAGAAATGACGCGTAAGTCATGGATGCGAACGTGGCAAAACACTCGGAGTGACTTGATCAAACCAGAGGGAAAAGCAGATCGACACGAGGAGCGCACGCCACTTCAACCTGCTCACGCGCATTGCCATCATGTCAAAGTGATCGATTCGAAATGACGGGTTCGAACCAAACAGCCTTTGAGGAATCCAATTTCGTATAGACTATATCTCATGATCCACTGATCCAAATTCAATGAAATTTTCACAGGAGCTTGCATACACACTAAGGAATGTCTCTGCTAAATTCCAGCTTGATTGGGCATCATCTTGATCGATACGAAACAGATTCGTATCGATCGCCGATCGAGGCGAAACTTTCTGGAAACGGCCGCGTGGGTCCCCTCACGTGCCCGACCAAGTCTCCCGAAGTTTGGACGAAATCTCAGCCTCCTACGCCTATAAATAACACCCCAGAGCCTACAGAAGGGGGATCTTTTGATTCTCAAGCGCCCAGACTCTGCCGGATCGAGATTTGCATCTTATTCTTACTGTTCAATTCGAACTCCAAGCTGTAATCCGCTGTTGTTCGCTGTAATCGCTTGTAATCATTGAAAGAGAATCAATAAAATCATAAAAACTTCATAGTGGACATAGGCAACACGCCGAACCACTCTAAATTGCTTGTCTACGTATTTACATTTCTGTTTATTGGAGTTTTTGTTAGATAATCTTCATTTTCAGTTTATTTTCTTCACTTCTATCTCTTCAAAAACTTCCGAAGAGTGTTGTGCCCATTTTTGGTACAAACACCCTATATTTTCAATACTTAGAAAATATCCATATACTTATCTCAACGGTATAAGTATATCCACAAAATTGAGAAATATTTTCTTTTTATTTGATTCTCATATCATTTATAAATTCCCTTACAGTTCTCCAAAACCATTTATAAACCATTTTATAAAGCTTTGAAAAATCATTTATAATCCCTTTATAAAAATTCAATCACTTATAAGCTCTTTGTACATTTCAAAAATCAATTATAAACTCTTTATTAGTCCATAAAACCATTTATAAAATTCCTTTTATAAATCTATATACCTATTTCTAAAATTCGTTTATAAATATTTTAACCATTTATAAAACCCTTCACCTTGTAAACAATCTTCCTTACGTCTCCAAACCATTTCATAAGCTCTTTTATAAAATGCAAGTCTTTCAACTCCATTGATAGGTCTCAGAAACATTTATAAACAATTAAAATCTTTTACTCCAAAACACCATTATATTTTATAATAATAATTATTAACACTAGACATTTAAATTAATGAAAACTATTAAATTTAACCATCTTAATAATAATTAATAATTCCAAAATACTGTTAAATAAACAATAATAATTTATCTTTACCATTTTTATAAATAATAATAATTTATCTTCAAACCTTACTAATAATCCTTATCATTAATTCCAAATAATAATTATTCTTGAAATAATCAATCTTTCCTAATATTAACAATTCGATAAATTATTTAAAACAATATTAACTATAAACAAATAACTTTAAACAATACTACTATAATTAAATTACCTTAAAATAATATTAATATAATTTAATAACATTATATAAAGTATTGTATAGAGAAATAGATTTATAAATGGTATTTAATAAATAAAAGAGTAGATTTATAAATGATAATTTATTAAAGGGAAATGATATCATTTTGAGGAATTGGAATAACAAATCACATTTATGAATTTATAGTGATATATGTAAGGATTGTTTTGTGTAAAGTATTTAGTCCTATCATGAAACTAAAGATTTGTGGCGATTATGACAGATTTATAAAAAGAAGTTTTACAAATAAATATGGAGATTTAAAAAAGCAGTTTTGTAAATGTAAAAGAATTTATACAAAGGAAATAAGATTGATTTCTATAAATGACCATTTTAAGTTATGGTGATACGGAAAGTATTCTATTCATACTTAACACCAAATTCCGAGATAGGAAAACACGTCTCTACCTTGAGAATTAAGAATGTAGCTTGAGGCAAGGATAGTTCACTAACTTATCCGGTTTCATTTTTAATCGAGGGATATCATAAGTTTTAAATTGAGGAGTGGTGGTAAGTATACTTGGTCTAATTTCCCTACGATCCGTTTACTTTCACCAAAAATATTTTGGGTTAATGTTATCTATATTTTAATTAACATTTTTTTAGCCCAAATAAGTATGATTTGGAAGTGAAATCTTTCTTAAGATTCTGTGAATATACTTATACTGTTAAGATAAATATATGGCTAAATTTTCTTTGTATTGAAAGTGTAGAGTTTTGTAAATATACTTGTATCGTTGAGATAAGTCTATGGATAGTTTTCCAAGCATTGAAAACTATAAATGAATAGTGAATAAATAGTATATCTTTATAAAAGTATTTTGATACAAAAATTTACAAAGTGTTTTAATTAATGAAAGGATTAATCAAATAGGTTTAGTGGTTTCTTATATGCTTAAGCATGGTTAGTTTCCATATGAAATTAAACCTTTGTTTGGATTGTTTGTCTATTTGATAGTTACATAAGCAACTATCCAATCTTGGACAATTTTGAAACTATCGATTGTTGGTTCGGAGAAACCGAGATCAGATATGTTATCCGAAAACCACATTGAACCAACATATGCGTTCGAATTGAAGACATCTTGAAGGTGATTGAAATCGAAGATGAGGTTCTTTGAAGTGCACGGGCTACTTGCTACTAATCTTGAGGGTGATTCCAAAATGAATGTAGTAGAAGTTGTGCTTTCAGTTTATTCAGTCCCAGAACAACTTGTATGGATAAACGCCGGCATTACGTTGTTGCCAGGAGGGCGGTGTTAGCGTTCCAAGTGGGATTTTCTAAAAGGTAAAACATAAACTTAAGTCTCACACCCGAAAATGACTAAAACAGGGCAAATGCAACAAGGCTATGTGGGTCGCTCTCATTAGGTATGATCATGAGTACTATGTCGAACATAAAACTTATGATTGTGGATGGCCCGCCCCGCCTAGAATAAAAATCTTCGAACACCTAGACAAGCTGCCGCTTAGTCACGTCTGCGCGCGATGAACTAGAAAAATATAGTTATACTAATAAGATTTCTTATGCTATCGTGATCAAATACCTCCTCTAAGAATAGTTTGGATGACGAGACTTATCTGTTACCGACTAATTTCTCTTAACTATTAGCTCTCCTTGAAAAGGAGGTGATCCAGCTGCACCTTCCAGTTCAGCTACCTTGCTACAACTTCACTCCAGTCACTAGCCCCACCTTCGACATCCCCCTCCTTGTGGTGAGCCTAGTGACGAGGGTACAAAAAAAGAACTAGCCTTGACATCTTCTTTTTATAAAGAAAATCGACTTTGATTTTCCTTATTCTAGTTGAATTGAAGCTTCACTCTTTCCTATCCACTTTGCCGAGGAGAGAGAACTATCAAATAACTCAAGCTAGACAGAAAGGTAAAAAAGTCCACAGTTTGGATCCTATAAGCAAGCTTGAATGACCCTCACAAATTGCGAATACTAATTTGTTAAGAATTAATCGAATTGAAGCTATAACGTCACCGTTGATTGGAATTGAAATCACTCTGGCATGGTCACTCTAACGCAGAGGGCCCTGAGAAGCGCAATAACCCATTGCGTTCTGAGAAAAGATCGCAATATCGTATTCATCCAGAAGAAAAATAGAAATTGCATTTTCATTATGGTTTGACAGAGTGACAATTACTTAGATATGTGCAAATCGCTGGAAAAGCCAAAGGGTCAATAGGCCAGGTTTTACTACAACTACTTGAGATATGGTTGGATAATATCCTTTTTCTTTCTTATTTTTATTTTATTTTAAGAAATTCACAGTTAGAGTTTCGTCTAGTGAATAAATTGATAGAGCTTTATGGCTTTAATTCCGGTAAAAAAAAGCAACGAGCTTTTATTCTTAATTTGAATAATTTCACGATCTAATTAAACGTTAAAAATAACATAGTGCCTGATGTAGGGAAGGGGTCTCCTGTAAATGGACCTTTGATTCTTTATTTTTAAGAATAAAAAAATTCTACCTATTTTCTATTATGGATTGGAAACTAATGTGTAGAAGAAATAGTATACTGACAAAAAAATTTTCCAAAGTCAAAAGAGCGATCGGGTTGCAAAAATAAAAGAATTTTTATCCTTTAATAATTGACTTAATAGAACGAAGATAAACCTATTGGTAGTAGAAGGAGAGAGGAAAAAGATCTGTTGATTGGACTCTGTATTTCCGGGGTATATATTTATGGTTCTATTCTGTTTATAGTCTCGGAGGTTATGTTCCTTTTGCTTTTTTGGGCTTCTTCTCATTCTTTTTGGCAGCGACGGTAGAGATCGGAGGTATTTGGCCCCCAAAAGGGATTGGGGTTTTAGATCCTTGGGAAATCCCATTTCTTAATATCCATATTCTCCCTTCATCCGGAGCTACAGTAACTTGGGCTCATCATGTTATACTGGCGAGGAAGGAAAAACGAGCTGTTTATGCTTTAGTAGCTACCATTTCACTGACTCTAGTATCCACTGGCTTTCAAGTAATCGAATATTTCCAAGCACCCTCCACAATTTTGGGTAATATTTAGTGAAGGCTATTCTCGCCATAAAACCTGGTAGCAAATAAGGCATAGCTGGTGTATTCAGCGACTCCCTATTTAGTGCTATGCATGGTTCCTTCCTTAAGAGAAGTCCCATTTTGCATGTCTATAACGACAACAATGAAAGTCGAATCATTTATCTAGTTGACTTACGCAAATGCCTAACTCATAGTTACCCCGTGCCAACTCCCGTGGCACAAATTGCATCGAGCAACTAAGAAGTTTGAACTTTCTAGGGCGAACGATGGGAATTGAACCCGCCCATGGTGGATTCACAATCCACTACCTTGATCCACTTAGCTACATCTGCCCCTTATCTAGCTAAAGGATTTTCTCTTACTCGTCCGATTAATCATTTTTTATTATAGAAGAATTTGAGTTACTAACGCAACGTAGTCAACTTCATTCGTTAGAACATATTCCATTGAGTCTCTGCACTTGTCCTTTTTTATTCTCTTTTTTAAAACCTTTTACTTGTATCTAGATCGATATTTTCAGATTATGTCTGCTTGTGGCCAGGGAAACAGTTTGTCAAATAGCCAATCGGGGTGGTGATCATATTCGGCACCATCTAGAAAAGGGTAGTCCAGTTTTGTATTGGTAGAGGTGCAAGATTTGCAGCCTTGGTACATTTTATCTAAAGGCATACTGTACGGGAGGTATTCCCTTACGTTATCATTGTTGGAAATTATTCTTAAATACGCGCCTTACGGAATTA
Source organism: Allium fistulosum (assembly GCA_030737815.1). Lineage (NCBI taxonomy): Eukaryota > Viridiplantae > Streptophyta > Magnoliopsida > Asparagales > Amaryllidaceae > Allium > Allium fistulosum. The sequence goes on from CM060906.1 coordinate 1,134,466,354, forward strand.
GTTATACACAAAATATGTTATTGATTAACCATTTCTACCATGTTAAATATTTATTTTACACCCTAAACATTATTATAATATCACTAGATTTTCTAATAAATTATTTTGTTGTCATAAGTTGAAAATTCGTCTGTGTTTATGTGTAGCGTGGTCTTACAAGATACCTTTATTTTGAATGGTTATATATATAAATCCATATGATTTCATTTAAGTTTCTCACTCTAGTTTACCAGACTGATCTGGGTGTTATTTTCTTATAATTCATGGGTCAGCACGAGCATATCTCCAAATTTAGTTGCAGATGCTTTGGAGCTTCAGGAGACAAGCTAGATGCCGCCAAGACGTATTCAAATTTCCACTATGTTGCTTCTTTGTATGTAACAGCATTTGTGAGGACATGCTGTTATAAATATCCAAGCTGATGATATGTAAGTTTACTCTAATTGATGTACGTATATTACAGTTTTCTTCTGTAAATATCATGTGTATATTATATATTACTCGTCATAATGTGAGATTCTGTTTTCACCCCAACAATCTATCTTCCCAACACTTGGATGCTCAACATGTGATACTGTTGATGTATTAGTGTCGACATTTTGAGGGTCAAAAGGGCGGGTCGTTACACCGACACTTAATTCATATGGGTATTTCATAAGAAATACATTATTACATGAGTTGATATCACTTGAATAATATATCAAAGATTATGAATCTTTAAAATAAAGTTGTCCTCTATCATTTGTATGTTAATAAATTACTTGCATACTCTCTAGTTATTGAGCTTTCCTCAAGCTAGATATGTTATGTGTATAGTACAAACTAGAAGATGTAAGATACTAATACATATTTGTTGATTTTTCCTCAAGATATGTATAGTACACTTAGGCCTTCATGAAATGGCTAGTATGAGTGAATAATCTCTTTTCACTTGGTAAGCTTTCCTCAAGGTAAAATTGAGAATAGGACAAGGAACCATTGGTTAGGAGTTGTATATGATACAATGGATATGATTTATCCATCGTTATGGGATTATGATTCATTGAGCTTTCCTCAAGGTCGGATTCCAAAGACATACAAGTCTTAACACCCACTAATGATTTCAAAAGACTTCTATGTTTCGTCTTAGAGTTTGGAGAAACTCAAAAGACTATAGGGAGCCTTATTACAAAAATGAAATGGCATTATTTGGCCTTTTTTAATGTGTAAGAACATCTATAATGTATAATTAAAATTATATACTTCGATAATTTTATGCATTAAATATAATTGATAAGTGATTTATCAATTAAAATGTAAAAAGGAACTGAATTAAATATATACAAACAAATATTAAATATACTTCCAAATAATGTTTTTGCATGTAGACCCATGCAAGTGCCTAATTATACAACCACTAAATTCATTCGTAACTTGGTCACTTACGAGTTTACTTGGTTGAGACCGTGTATTGTCTTCAATTGGTTTCAAACTCTAAAATAAATACAAGAATATGGATATTTGATCTATATATGGTCACATATAAGTGTTTTATGGTGAATGTTCATAGTTTGTAATGTTTGAAATCTCGATGAAATTAGTTAATTGAAATAACCAAGTAAATTGTAATGTGTGATTGAGTATTCAATATGATTGATTACAATAATGGTCTTGTTGTGTTAAATGTAACATTGGACCAAAGCTGCAAAATAGATCTAAGAACTCGATTTTAGAAATTTCGTTTTAATTAGTTTACATGAAGTGAAATTTATTTGATGTCCTTATAAGTTAAGGATGACCAAATGCACTTTTGTAATGAATTCTTTATGATATTGAAGTAAGATTTTCCCTTTAATGGTTCATTCGTTTAGAAAGGAAATCGAATGTATAAGATTGAACATAGCATACTGCACGGTTTAGGATGAAAAGAGTGAATGGTCATTTTTCCGATATGGGAAAACAAGATATAAGAATTATAAAATAATGATAGATACTTAACATTAGAATGAGAAATGTTTTTTCTATTCCAAAAGTATTTTCACATTGAAAATTGTTTTTTATGATATTTATTTCTTTGAATTTAAGATACCTGATTTGAAAATTATTGAGTTTAAACCAATAACAATAAAAGAAATAAATAGCCTATATTAAGTGGTTGAATAAAGCTACGTATCTCATGCGCTATTATAGAAATGGCGAAAATAGTGAGAGCATGCCGTATAACACTTATTGATCGCATCAAGTTACGAAAAATACTTTCATAAAACGTACCAAACATTATTTATGAAAAATAAAATATTTTTTGATGTTGACTGAAAAATAGTAACAGTATTATTTCAATATGAATATCAAATATATTCATTATAAAATAAAATTATAGTACTGGTATTTGTGATGCATTAGAAAATACAAAGGTATCTAAATTTATTTGAAATTATTTTATAATTATGGACTAAGCCACAGTTTTGGGAGATAATTTTTGATTATATGATCATGAATCATATGGTAGTAGTAAACGTGTCTTAGAAAATTAAGCGAAAAGAACCCAATTAGTGGGAGCATCATAAGTGTTGTTGAATTCTACCAATTAATAAATATAGTTGTGTGCAACCGCAAGTCCATTAATACCAAATCTATTCCATGTTCTTCGTTATATTACTGATGAGCCATCACCAATATGAACTATGTATTCGATACACATATAGTATGTCTGTAATAAGTTCATAGAATATAAAGTGGAAGTAAATGAAATTACATGCAATAAAAAATAAAATGGTTCAATTTCATCGAATAGGTAAGTATATTGGAAAGATATCCGAACATACCTAAAATGAATAGAGAATCAATCTCAAAAGTAACTTCTTCCTATTATACATAATAATGTACCGATAAGAAGTAATCGAACTTTGTTGGACAAATTATGATTTATTGTGGGTGAAATTGAGTTAACACATTCTATAAGGTCATGTACTTAAGAGTAGTAAAGAACATTGAATTTAATTTCATCTAAAGAATAGTTTATAAAATCATACAAGATAAAGGTTTATAAGAAACCTTAACATATCCTAATCGTAGGAGTTAGCATGTTATGTGAGTCTAAAGACTAGAAGTAATTGTTGTACATGAAGGATCTTGTATAAATCACCCCAAAAGAAGTTTGGAAATGATTGCCATTGGATGACCTATTATGTTTGGAATATTAAGTATAGTAAACTAAAAAATCAAAATCAGCTTTATATATAAGGCAATTCATAAAATGTTTATGAATAACCATTATGTTGAATTGAGAAATATTTTTTTTAAGTAATACTACTTTCATAGCGAAAGAATTTCTTTTAGAAGTATTGATAGTAAAATGGATTTTGATACAACCGAAGGATAAAACTGATTACGAGGGATGAAATGAAATAAACCAAACCTAAAATGAACACAATGCTTTAAAATAAGTATTCTTCACATTAAAGAGATATATGAGTTTCTTATCAATATTAAGAATAGATAATCCTCAATTATCAGTTAAATATTTAGGAGTATTGACTCTACGATATGGTATGATCTATAAATCCAAAAAGAATTCCAAAAACAGTTTCAAAATATGACTTTGATACCTAACCCCTAAAGGATATGATCCATCGGCTACAAATGTATCTTTAAGAGCAAGATTAATGTAGTTGAAGTATAATAAGAAGCATTGATAGGAAGAACATTATAAATTTCTATTATTGAAGTTAGCATGTAATAGAATCATTATTCAACATGCTCGAGTTGATTTATAGTTTTACTCCTAAAATAACAGTTGATATAACTTTTTTTTGGTACATATGCAAGGCCCCACCTCTATAAAAATACTACCTGTTAACTCAAAAAATGGATCAACACCAAGACATTGAATGAAAGCACCAGTTATTTTAAAATAAAAGTGAACGTAAAGAAAAAAGGAGACACAAGGATTTTTATTTAGTGGTTCTATGTAATTTATGGCCTACGTCCACTTAAATATCTTTTATTAGTTGTTCCCTCTCCGAATTACAACTATTTTTATTAGATCTGGCCACTATCTAGTGGATCTCATTTTTACAATGGAGTTTCGAGGTGTTTAGGAAGAGAGCAGAAGTGAAGAAGGAGTCTCCAATGGCAGAGAAATCAGATCCAGAGTGAAGAGTAGAACATCATCCCATTTTGGTTGCAGCTAGGCTTGAATTTATAGGGTAAAAGAGATATGGAGGTAGAAGCCTGCTTGCATTGAAGTCCAGAAAGTGGCCCGAAGTCATACAAGAAGGTTTGGAGGCACGCGAGTCAAGGGTATAACTCAGTACCAAGTTATCTTAACTCAAGCCCTTGCTTGTGTGTTATTCATACATCATAATCATTATGATTTCATTCGGAGTTATTACAGCACATAAAAAAGTCCCGTGTTCATCCGAGATTTATTTGTTTTTAATTATAAGGTGATCAAATCCTTTTATTAAATATGCATCTCTTCTAGGGTCTGATATATCTAAATCGTTACATACTCAATTCAGCGTGCGATCTCTCTGGATCGTTTATTAATTAAGTTAAGGGTATGATCTCTCAGGTTGTTTGGCATTATATTTAGGAGGTGATTTCTATGGAAAAATTAATTTCTAATCTTGGATTTTCTCTCTCTGGATCGTTTGTCGCCCAATCTAGGGTTTGACATCTCTGGGTCCTTACTGAGTTCGCTTGCGCTCTCCGGCAAAGGAACTCAACGGCAAGCAAGCCCATCTGCTCACTCTCCGGTGAGGGGACTTACTTTTTGTACAAGTCTATCCATTCGCTATTCGGTAAGGGAACTTGCACCTTCCACTCTAGTCCCGACACTCCGGTCAAGACTTAAAGCGGTCAGTATTGTACAAGTTCATCCACTCGCTCTTTGGTAAGGGAACTTGCACCTTACACTCTGGTCTCGACTCTCCAGCCGGGACTTAAAGCAATCTATATTAGTTGTCACATTAAAGTGGAAAAAACAAATATTCAAATCAAAGCAAACGAGCAGAAATCCTAATCGTTTATCCAAGACATCCAACTCGGAGTGTGCCTAGATACCAATCTATGTCTTGTACACGTGTAAGTGGTTCACGTTATTATCGTCCTATATAGTCAAGTTAGGCATTCAACTCAGAGTGAGCTCAGGGATAATTCGAGGTCCCGTACGCATGTAAGCGTCCTAAGGTTATTATTGTTTTTATTAGTTAATACGGAAAGAAGAGTGCAAGAAAGGAAATGAAAAGCAAAGTGTGGGAGTCAGATCTAACTCCCTCCATCCCGATCATGGGATTGCCGGTCTTGGCCCAGATCCTTAGGTGTGTTTTGATGCATTCACCATGGATGGCGGCTGCACTGGTTGCACCATCATAGTTTGGTCCCTCCTATACTTCTTTAGCTAGTTGCTCCGAACCAGTTCCTATATTAGATCATAAAGGTGTCGTCACTCGTTCGTTTCATGTCTGTCCATCTCATGAAAGATGCAAAACTTTCCAGATCCTCTCTCTCGATCAGTGGCCTCTCTTCTAGCTAGCTTTGTATAGGGTATCTGCCACCTACTATCAAGATAGATCCTCTTCCAAGTCTCGGTTAGGTCAGTGTAAGAAGAGAATTTTGGTTCCCTCCTCGATCGTTTCGGTTCCCTGAAGTTATCTTTAACTTTTCGTATTTCTTTGTCCTTATCATATCCTACGATCCTCCGTTATCCATAGTGTTAACTTCAGTGTTTTTAGTTTTTATGTCTTCCTGATGCAGATATCTCTCCACCTCATGATAGAACTTCGCAACGTCCATAGGTGGATCCCTCACCAAAGCAATCTTGATGTCTGTCTTATTTGCAACTCCTGAAACTACCAACATAAAAATCACTGATCCATTCGGCTAATGAACTGCAGCAGCTGCCACGTTAAACCTAGTCAAGTAGCTCTCAAGCGTCTCTCCAGCCCTTTGCTTCACACTTGAGAGCGTCATCACATTCTTGGGTCATAAGATGTGAATCCTGAACTGCCTCATGAATCTACTCATTAACTTGGTCCACATGCTAGTGGATCCATTCTCCAGCTGCCTGAAATACATCGTTGCTAAATCCGTCAGATATAACGAAAAGCACCGCCAGATTACCTCTTCGGAAGCACCCAGCACCTCCATATGTCGAATGTATCTCATTAGATGAACCGTAGGGTCTATCTTTTCATCGTACATTTCGAACGTTGGAAGCTTAAAATAAGGAGGGTTCCTTGCATATCAGATGTTAGGGGTAAATGGGTTCCTGTTTACGTCCACCGGACTTTGGTTTTTAGGTCCACACCTCATTATTCTCCTTACCGACTCAATAATTTGGTTTTTGCCATCCAATGAAGGTCTTCGACCAAAAGCAATATTCTGCACCTACTCCTATAGGGGAGTTCTGGCATATACTATGGCACATATTCCTCTGGCGGCACATTTGCATTTTGACTTTCTCCTCTGGTTTCATTTTGTCCTCCGTTCCTACGGGGAAGTTCTGACGCATCCTCCTCTGGTCATTACTCACTCGCATTCTGATTTACGTTCCTAACTCCAACATCTCATCCTTGGCATCGTAGCTTATATAAAGTTTAAACTAGCATTACCCCTAAGTCTATTCCTCTCGGTACCGATAAGATTTGGGTCAGTACTAAGTGGTCCTATTTTTGGGGGCAATGTTCCCGTTTGCTTCGCTCCAACTCAAAGTGCTCATGTATGGTTATAAAACCAGATCACACCCTTCATTGGCTAACATAGAAAATATGGTTATTGAATGTCTTAAATTAAATCACAAAAGTTGCAATAATGAGTAGATAAAAAGGCACCATCATAAAGACGACACAAAAGCACGTTAACTCAGTGATGGCTAGAAAGCTCACCAACTCAAAATGGGTCATATACTTCCAAGTAGTATCAACTCGAGTAACGCTTCTACATGTCATACCACCCGGTATCAGTTGAATATTTACTATAAGGTGGTAAATCTCACTCAATCAAAATATTCTACACAAAATGAATAAATATTCTATATGAGGAGTCAAGAGAGCAATCGGAAATTTTATTACCAAACGTCCCATATCACTTGGTATCACTACCATTTACTTAAAGTTCTAATAATATAGAATTTTAAATAAATCTTCATAGAAATCAAATTCAATAAATACTATATATAAATAGGGGGAAATATAATCCAAAGCTCTTAAAATATCCCCCTTTTAAACATCCTTGAATCTTTTTATTTAAATAGGTCCATATGAAAAAAAAAATTCAAAATCATTTCCATACTTCATTCATTGTTATAAAAGTTCTATATTTTCAAATACTCTAGAAATTTTTTTTTTGCTTTAAAAGGAATTTTCCAATCCAAAACAATTTCCAAATAATGTTTTATTTATCCAACTACATTTATAAACAAGAATTTTTTGAAATAACATTTGGATAAAACTTTATTCTCGAATAAAATTACTTTTTCAATATATTTATAAATAAAAAATTCACTTGAAATGAAATTATTAAACATTTGATGTATTTTATAAAATCGTAACTTATTCTATTTTTCTATGAAATATTCCCAACTTTAAAATATAATTGTAAAAGGAGTTTTTAAAGGTTTTGAGACTAAAACAAAACTATATTTACATTAATAAAAATAAATATCATTTGCAGGTCTTTAATTTAAAACCATATTTACTTTAAAATATAATTGTAAAAGGAGTTTTATTAAATTTCAAAACCATTAAAATAATTTTTCCAAAGCTCTTTAATATCATTTGAAGTAATAAAACAAAAATAAATATCGTGAGAAATATCAACCAATCATCTATATAAATTTATCGAATGGACCGAGACGACTTCACCGACCCCAATCAGCGAACAACATCTCATTTGCCTTTTAATGATTTAACAAACATAAATTTCCACAATCAAGGGAAAAATCAATCCAATATCTCAAACAACCAATTCACCCAAATAATTCAATCAATAAATAGGATAATTATATAACATGTAAAGAGGAATAGATATAGATGCGAGTATAAAGCTTACATCAACCGAAGCTTGAATTTCTAATATGCCAACCACCTTCACCCAAGCACATACATCGCCCAAACCCCATCATACTACCTTCATCAATGCTGCCATCAATGTTGCCTCTTTGTTGCAAACCGTCATTAGAACTATGCATACATGCCTTTACCACTCCAACTGCCACTAGCAGCCTCACACATGAATCCCCCACATCTCCACTACTTGGACCCATCCTTGTCTCACATACACGTTTAAGTTGTAAAGCATGGTTGCCTTCAAGTTGAAAACATTGTCGACACTGGCTATGTGCAGCCACCGTGTGCCTTTGCATGTTCATCGTCCTACGTTCACTATTGCTACCACCCGCTTCCCTATACATGCATGATGCTATGGTGATTTTTTTTGTGGATGCGTGAGTTCAGGTTTGAGGATTAGGGCATAGGTTTTGAATAGGCAAACAGTTCACTTTAGTTTTTTCTGAAGTTTTGTGACTTGGACTAGGGGAGAAAAAAAGAAGAAGATTCTAGACTAGTTTGGTTTGGGTTTTCTCTTTCTTTCCAGATTATGTGATGAGACACCAGGGGCAACATTGATGCTGCACTGTTTGAAGTGTCATTGAACCATTCTCTATTTGTTTGTGTGTCTATATATATATATATATATATATATTCTTTTCAAAATACACACACAGATATATATATATATATATATATATATATATAAACGTGCAAACACACCTAATATAGTTGTTGTAAAATAACATTTTCCCAATAATTATGGCCACGTGTAATTTTTATATCTTCAATCATGCAACTAATGTACAAAATAAAATATTAGACAGCAAAATACTATTTTTTTAGTAAACACACCCACATAATAACTATTGTTTTTTGTGTTTTTGATATGCGAAAAAAGGAAAAAATCTTGAAATGATCAAAATACTATCTTGTTGCATCATAAGTAAAATTCATACTTTGGATTCTCTTGCTACATGCCCCATTATTAGTCAGTATCCCAATCTTGTTTCTATTCTTTTGCACTCTATTTTTCTTCTTCGAGGTATATACCAAAGTAATGCTGCAAATTATTCATATAAAACATTTGACATTGGCATATATATTTAATCAAAGTACTTTTCGATGTCGATGCATGCTGTGGCCCAGATGTGAACAGTTGAAAAGAACATATTGTTAGATGTGATACCAATTTCATCAAAGAAGAGAATTCCAAGGTAGAAGTAGGAGTCCTTAAAGCCATGGTGTGGTGGAGAAACTTGTAGGCCGAACCAGAAGTCAGTTTCGGTGTAGGAAATGTCGGACCAAAGATTTGGTCCGGTGGAGTTTGTTCGGTGAGAAGGTGACCTCGTTCGGTGGAAGACTGGACCAGAGTTTTGGTTCAGTGGTAGTGCTTCGATCGGCAGTGAAGGTGAGAGGAAGTCTCGTTTGGTGATGGGAGATGTCTGACCAAATATTTGGTCCGGTGGTGATTAGGGATTGCCGCTCCAAATATCTCGTCCGGTGGTGATGGGATACCGGTCCAGACTTGCCGCTCTAGATATTTTGTTCGGTGCTGAAGCATGACCGAACCAATGATTGCCGCTCCAGATCTATGGGCTTGTATCGAACAAGTAGCGTTAATATGGACTACCGGTCCAAGTGATGTCGAACCAAGTTAAGGCGAACCAAATATTTGGTTCGGTATTGGACCATGCTGGTCCAGATCTTGAGTGTTGTTTGCCAAACTAAATGCTATTGTGCTATGCCAGACTAGATGTGTCGAACCAAACTTCGGGGCTGCTATATAGCAGCTACCCCTCCTCATTTCTTCACTCTATAAATAATGGAGCTTTTGGACAACAATAACAGCCATCCTAGAGAGCTAAAACTCAAAAATATTTTGTCTATATTATTAATTCTTCTTATGTATAGCCTCCGAAAGTGAATCAATCTTGTAACTCTAATCTTTCAATGATTAATAAAATCTCCTCTCCCTAAGTGGATGTACACTGCCTCGCGATAGTAGAACCACTATAAATACTGGTGTTATTTATTTTTCTGCATTACATAGATCTATGAGTGTCTGTTCTGGTGTTTATCTCTGTTTGTTTCGTCTCACTACAATCACGATCCTTTTTTTTCCACTGCGTTGGGTTTTTTATTCCCTTAGGCCGATCATCTAAAGGGATTTTCCCTAACAGTCTAGTACAAAGTTGCAAGGTTGATTGAGGAGTGTTAGACGCTATGGCAGGAGATGAAGGGACTCCAGTTATTTCAAGACCCTATGTCAAAGGGACTTATATCATGCTAAGATCATAGTTGGCAATAGAAAAATGGACCGGGGATAAAGACTTCGAGAAGTGGCAATGGAGGATGAAGGTTTTTCTAACGACGAATGAAGTCCATCCAGTAGTGTTTGCCTCTGAGGAGTTGACAGTTGAGATTTCAGCCGCGGAAAGGAAGGAGATGGAGAAATGGGCGTTTACTACTTTACAACTAGCTATGGGAGAGAATGTTATCTCAGAGATTAGTAGTGAGACCACTGCTAGGGGCATTTGGACCAAGCTAGAAAATCTCTACTTGAAGAAATATCTAACTAACCATCTGATATTACTGAGGACATTTTCCACCATGCGGATGAGAGAGGGTACTTCAGTGAAGGAACATCTTAATTTATTTGATGATCTCGTGATAAAGATGAAGACTGTTGACTTGAAAATGGATAAGGAGCAAATGGCAATGATTCTTTTGTGTTCTCTTTCGGAGCGATACACAGGTTTCGCTAACAGCGTTAATTTTCTAAACACATTGACAGTGGAAGATATGAAGTCAGGCCTTTATCTGAGGACTTGAGAGATCAGATGAAGGAGATAAGTGAAGGAAGTAGAGGTGGAATTAGTAGTTACGCCCTGTTTGTTGACAGAGGTAGAGAAGATAAGAAGAATTGGCACTCTAGATGGCGTTCCAAGTCCAGGAAGCCCGTTAATGGAAGGAGAGGAAAGTCTAAGGACGGGAAGTGCTTTATCTGCAAGAACTTGGTCACCGAAGAAAATATGGTCCAGATTTAAAGAAGAAGAAAGAAGACGGATCTTCATCATTTGCAGTGGAGAAGTCTATATTTGACGATGTGTTGTCTGCAGCAGTGTCGGATGTCTCAGACCATTGGGTGTTGGACTCGGGGGCGTCTTTCCATATGATGCCTAATAAGGATTACTTCAGTTCTTTCGTTGGACGAGAAGAAAGCTATTCTTATGGGTAATGATGCTAGCTGTAGAGCAATGGGTAAAGGTACAGTAAGGATCATCATGTTTGACGGAGTGATACGCACTTTGATAGGTGTCCGGTATATTCCGGGTCTTTGGAATTTCTTAATTTCTTTAGGACAATTGGCATCTTTGGGATGCAAGGTAACTATTGAGAAGGATAATCTGAAGATTTCGAGAGGTGCACCAGTTCTTATGAAAGGGGATGTGTTCTGAAATATGTATTTGTTGAAAGGAACCATAGTTCTTGGAGAGTCGTCTGTTGGAGTAGATAGTTCTCGTGCATTGGATGCCACAAAGTTTGACATCTTAGGTTGGGTCATATTTCAGAGAAGGGATTAGAGTTGCTTCGGAGACGGAAGATGATCAAAGGAGGAAGCTTCGACAAGATTGACATCTGCCAGGAGTGTGTGCTAGGCAAGCAAACTAAAGTATCTTTTAGAGTTGGACTCCATAGATCGAGGCGAGTACTTGAGTATGTGCATACAAATGTCTGGGACTAGTTATTAATCCTTCTTTTGGAGGAGCAAAGTATTTTATCTCTTTCATTGATGACTTTTCTCGGAAAGTATGGGTGTATGTGATGAAGGCCAAATCAGAGAGTTTTGGGAAGTTCAAAAACTAAAAAGCGCTTGTTGAGAACCAATCTGGTTCTAGGTTAAAGGGGCTGAGATCTGATAATGGCGGTGAATTTGTCTCTAGAGAGTTCCTCAACTTTTTTAGACAGCATGACAATCAGAGATATTTCACTACACCGGACGATCTACAATCCAATTGGATTGCAGAAAAGATGAACATGACTCTACTGGAGAAGGCTCGTTGCTTGAGATTGACGGCGGGCTTTTCTAGAGGCTTTTGGGCTGAGGCATTATCAACTACAGCGTATATCATAAATCGAATTTCGTGCTCAGCCATAGATGGAAAGATTCCAAATGAGAAGTGGAGAGGTAAAGCAGTGTATCTTGGTTACTTCCGAATTTTCGGTTGTCTTGTGTATGTTCACCATACATGTGATGACAAGTTGGAGGCTAGAGCATACGAGGGCATACTAATGGGATACACCGATGGTATCAAAGGGTATTGAATTTGAAACCCTGTTGATCGGAAGATTATTCATTCCAGACATGTTACTTTTGATGAGTTTGTTATGTTCAATCCGAGGTAGAAGCTACCTACTACATTAGACGATTCTAATAGGCCTAAGGAGATGGAAGAAGTTCTCGTGTTCCAACTAAGGAGTGGAGTTGTTGTTGATGCTGTCGAGGAAAACACAGTTGATGAAACATCACATGATGGTCCACAGATTCCTTCTAACAGTGTTGGTGATGTGCATGAATCTAGAGGAAGTTCAATTCAAGGTGGAGCTAAAAGAAGTTTAGGCGAAGCAGTACCTACCCGGGTCAATCGTAGGACTATTAGGCCGCCCGAAATGTATGGTGATTGGCAGTCTGCGAAACTTAGCTTTGGTGATCAGTTTGACTACACCCTACATGTGGTTCATGAGGAGCCGCTTGACCTTTATGAAGGTTTGAAGTCATGTGACAGTTCAAAGTGGATGTGCGCTATGGAAGAGGAGTTAGAGCCGTTGAAGAAGAACAAGACTTGTGATTTGGTACTACTTCCTCAAGAAAGCCGAGCCATAGGTTGCAAATGGGTGTTCAAGGTGATGGATGATGGGAGATACAAGGCTAGACTAGTTGCTAAAGGGTTTTCACAAAGAAAGGGATTGGAGTATGATGAGATATTCTCTCCAGTAGTGAGGCATACATCCATCCGCATTTTGCTCGCTATCATCGCAGCTCATCACTTGGAGCTGGAGCAAGTGGACGTGAAAACCGCTTTCTTGCACGGAGACTTGGATGAGACCATCTACATGAAGCAGACAGAAGAATTTTTTGTAGATGTGAAAGAAAATTGGGTTTGCAAATTGAAGAAGTCATTATATGAACTTAAGCAGTCGCCTAGACAATGGTACAAGAGGTTTGACTCTTTTATGCTTTCACTTGGTTTTGATCGTAGCATCAAAGACGCTTGTGTGTACTTTAAGCATTTAAATAATGGTAGATGGGTGTACCTACTCTTTTACGTGGATGATATGTTGATTTCTTCCAAGGATAAGGCTAGATTTGATAGTTTAAAGCAAAAGCTAAAAGTGGAATTTGACATGAAGGACCTTGGAGAAGCAAAGAAAATATTGGGGTATGGAAATCCAAAGGAATAGAAAGCTAGGACTTTTAACCCTCACTCAAAAGGAGTACATTCAAAAGGTGCTTGCTCGGTTCAGCATGGAAGGGGAAAAGGCAATCAGCACACCCATGCCTTTGCGCATACAGCTTTCTAGTAAAGGCTCTCCGATCTCCAAAAAGGACAAGGCCTATATGATGAAGGTCTCATATGCAAGTGCAGTTGGCAGCTTGATGTATGCCATGGTCTGCATTAGGCCTGACATTATACAGGCGGTTGGATTGATGAGTAGGTTCATGGAAAATCCAGGAAAGACACACTGGGAAGTAGTGAAATGTATCTTCAGATAGCTTAGAGGAACTCCAAACCATGGACTTGTCTTTGGCGGCTGAGGAAGAGATTTCAGATTGGTTGGATTTTATGATTCCGACTATGCCGAAGGAAGTCAACCTTCGGAAATGTGTTCACCATTGGTAGGACATCTATCAGTTGGAGAGCAAGGTTGCGGACGATTGTGGCTTTAGCCACTACAGAGGCAGAGCTCATAGCTGCGGCTAAAGCAGCGGGGCGCTTTATTTGAGGCCACTGTTGTGTGATTTGGGCTTCATATATGAAGGTGTGGGTGTGTACTATGGCAGTCAGAGTGCAATTCACTTAACTGAAAATCTGGCATTTAGCTCGAGGACGAAGCATACTGAGGTGAGAGAGTCGTTCCTTGTCTTGATGAGTGAAGAGAAGCTAGTTCATCTTCAGAAAGTTCACACAAAAGAGAATGCATCAGACATGTTTACCAAGTCATTGCATGTTGCTAAGTTCGAGCATTGCTTGGACTTGATTCGCTTAATGAAGTGCTAGGTGCCACGGGGTGGTTCGGAAGGAGGGTTTAGATATTTCATAGAGACGTTTGATTTCATCATGGAGATTGATAGGTTCTACACAAACTGGGTACTTCGAACACTATGTTGACGGGCGGTGTCCTTACCGGAATTCGTTGACAGAGTGTAATGGGTGATGGCATTGCCGAAGCTCATTGGGTAAGTATCCTTTGCTTGAAGCATAGTGATGTAGATGGAATTGGAAGGCTTGTATGAAATTTTGTATCAAGGTGGAGATTGTTATATGTGATACCAATTTCATCAGAGAAGAGAATGCCAAGGTAGAAGTAGGAGTCCTTGAAGCCACGGTGTTGCAGAGAAGCTTGGAGGCCGAACCAGAAGACTGGTTCAGTGGAGGAAATGTCGGACCAAATATTTGGTCCGGTGGAGTTCGTTTGGTGAGAAGGTGACCTTGTTCGATGGAAGACCGGACCAGAATTTTGGACCGGTGGTAGTGCTTTATTGGAAGTGAAGGCAAGATGAAGTCCCGTTCAGTAATGGGAGATGCCGGACCAAAGATTTGGTCCGGTGGTGATTAGGGGTTGCCGCTCCAAATATCTCGTCCGGTGGTGATGGGATGTCGGTCCAGACTTGCAGCTCCATATATTTTGTTCGGTGTTGAAGCATGACCGAACCAATGATTGTTGCTCTAGATATTTCGTTCGGTGCTGAAGCATGACCTAACCAATGATTGCCGCTCCAGATCTATGGGCTTGTACCGAACCAGTAGCATTGATGTGGACTGCCGGTCCAAGTGATGCCGAACCAAGTTAAGGCCGAACCATCTCGGAACTACAAAATACTAGGTAAGAGGTGTCTACTAACGACTTGAATTGCATATTCAATGAGGTTGTATCGACTAGAGAGACAGCCGCAAGTTCGAAATTGACATGAATGCCAGATTTTTCAAATCCCACACTATAATATTCAAACTAGTTAAATTTAACCATATATGTCATGTTACTTAATTACCCTTTAAATTAATAATATAAATAATTAAATATTTTTCAATTGTTATATATATGGATTTATACAGTTAGCACTTATAGTGTTCATGCAGTCGCAAAGTAAGAGAGAAGAAGATATAAGTTGAGATCCATACATGAGATGTTGAGATTCAAGGCCCGAAGGGCAAGGTGATAGGCATCAAAGGGCGGTCGAGGCCAATGTCATATTTCATCGCTGAGATGCGAAAAATGCAGCAACGAAGGATGGTAGTGCTCATCTTAATTATTTTTTATGATGTGAGACTATTATTTCTAATCTACGTCCATTATCCATATACAATGCGAGATACCCCAGCAAATCTTTATCTTGGTTCGCATCCTCCATGGAGCAACATAGAGTTTGGCTAAAGTCTTTAACAAAAAGAATCCCTTATTGTTACATGCGACCAAACTTATACAAAAATAACACACCCTCCACTCCACCTTAACTATTTTTCACGATGTGAGACTATATTTCTAATCTATGCCCATTATCCACATACAATGTGAGACATCTCAACAATTTTTACATGTTTTACTCATGGTATATAATGTGGATATTGTATATATATGGTTGTATAAGTTGGATGGATGAGATGGTGATGATTTTTATCGTTTGATGACTAACATTGTGTGATGAGAGACACGTGACATATCTTGTATATTTATCACATGTTTTTTTGTATTGGCATATATGTTTATGCAAAAATAGTTGTTTTTGATGATATATAATTGATTGTGATGACTTTATTGTTGATGCTGTCTTTTTTGTAAACCAGCGTGGTTATATTTGATATTGGATGGTGTGGACTTGAAAGAAGCGATTGCAGTAGAATTGTGCAGAAAACTATACCACATTGGCATTGGAATTGTGTCTGGAATGCGTCGGAAAAGTTTGGGTAATTAAGAAATCAACAAATAAAATTATGTAAATTGTCTAAAATTTCCTAGGGATGATCCGACGGAATTCATTGGCAAACACTAGGAAATTTCCTATGTAAGGAAGGCATCGGAAAAACCTTATCCATGCCTTTATTTCCCTTCGAAATAACCCAACTGATGCCAATTTGATGGACTAAAAACTTTGTTTTGTAGTGTACTTCCTTTTTTATACTTTGAAAGGTTTTGTTGCCAAGCTCGAGATTCTTTGAAAGGCACATGGTAACATTTTCCTTACAACCCACCATTGCATGGTTCAATCTTTATAGTTTCTGGAAAATATGAAGTGAATATCTCTTGTATTAGCAGTTTAGCTAATTTAATCGCATTTCAATTCTACAACAACACTGGGTTTTTAAAGATGGGGCTGAGCACCCCTAAATTGACCAACTCGCTAAAATCTGATAGAAATTAGGTAAGTTGTTCCAATGGCCTTATGCAACCGCCATTGAACTGCTCCGGTGCACATGAAGGCACCGAAATGTGAGCCTGCAATGAAATAATCTCAGCAAACGTCATGTCTACATTTTTAAAGGCCTTCCTCTTCCAGTGAAGTTGGATGAAATAAATTGATATCATTCCATTTCAAGCCTTGTTATTAACAGCCTAAAATGGCACACTGGTATTCATTACACGTTGAAATTGTCAGACGTTTATTTACTTGCATGATATTCTTTCGCACGATATTCTTTTCTTCTTACTATATATACACCTAAGTAAAGCTGGAAATTATTCATAATAGACATATGACTTAGGCATACATATTCAAGGTTAATCAATGTCCTTTTCCATGCCAATGCATGCTGTGGCTCAGATATGAGGTACTTCATATTCTCTTGGTTAATTAGCAGAAAAGTTGAAAAGAACAACTAATATGATTGAGCAAAAAAGAAAAAATAGAGGGAAACACTCAAATACATGGACCAAAATAAAACTAATATCCCTTCCATCTTAAATGATTCCATATTGACTGGTTTACGTTGAATATTTCACTATATGATGATTGATGCAAGCCGCAAGAGCGAGTGGTCATCCTTATTTAATTCTTCATCTACATTCTTCTTACTTGCTTCATGTTCAAATGAAAAACTATTATCCCGGTTACATTAATTTACAAATTCATATTTAATTTTCACTTGCCGCATGTACAATAGTTAACTCATATGTATGCTTCAGAAAACGTGTAGGGTATATTACTGTGATTTGAATTGTGGAAATATCCCTTCCAGCTTGATTGATTCGATGACTATTTCTCATTTCTTGTTGTTGCTCTTCATCGCCATCATCGTCTACTCCCTTTTTCCAAGTAGTAATGCTCAGCCGCCTCTTTTTTATTTCTCTTCTGCAAATATATCAACAACATGGATAAACAATCAGTCAACAAGATACATCCTCCTAATGGATGCATTTAACCCATTGTTTGGTTGCGGCTTCATCTGCCCTGGATCTGTCTGCGATTCCTTTCTGTTTTCCATCTTCGTAGGTGGCTTCAACGACGATCCACAGATAGTATGGTCGGCAAACCGTGACCGACCTGTTGGGGAAAATGCCACATTGGAATTTTCCCAAAACGGGAATTTAGTGCTGCGGGATTTTGATGGCACTACAGTCTGGTCTACTAATACTTCTGGAAAGTCTGTGGTTGGTATGAAGTTAAACGAATTGGGAAACCTTGTGCTTTTTGATGACAAGAACACTACAGTTTGGTCATCTATGGACTGCCCTACAGACTCTTTGGTTCTCGGTCAAACGTTGAGGCAGGATCAACGTTTGACAGCGAACGTTTCTGTTACCAACTCAAGTCAAGGTCCATTGTATCTTACTGTTGTTAGACATGGTATTGAGGCATTTGTTGGTTCACAAATATACTACGGGAAGTATACTGATGGCTATGAGCAAAAGAACTCTACTTTTGTTTCATTTAAAAATGGAAGCTTAGACTTAAATTTAATTGATGGTTCTGTTGGTTGGAGGGTACGATTACCTGTGGCAACTTCTGTTCAGTATATGCAACTTGATTATGGGGGACACTTGAGACTCTATGGATTGAAAGATTTTGGGTGGGTTCTTTTAGAAGATGTTTTTCAAATATCGAATGATGACTGTGGATATCCTACTGTTTGTGGTAAGTACGGAATATGCTCCGATGAACAGTGTACTTGTCCTGATTCGATATACTTCACGCCAATCAATGAGAGGAATCCTATATCCGGATGCACGCCCTCTACTGCTATTTCATGTGAATCATATAAAACACAACAATTTCTATCTCTCCCTAATGTGTCTTATTTCGGTCTTGATTATGGTATGAGCAATCAACATCCATTGATAGATTATATTATGCCTAATTCAACCGAGGAAACTTGTAAGCAAGCATGTTTGTCAAACTGTTCTTGCAAAGCTGCATTTTTTCAGTACGATACGAATGCTTCCAATGGTTACTGTTATTTGCCACAGGAATTGTACTCATTGAACATCAATATACCTCTGAATAGAGGCTATAATTCATCCGCATTTATCAAAGTGCAACCATCCCCATCCCTCATTTCAAAAAATAGCACTGGAGTTATTATAATTGCTGCATGTGTTGGATCTGTACTTTCTTTCTTCCTTGTAGCTTTATGCGTCATTGCTCTTGTAAGGAGAAGATATGGCTATAGAGAAGATGAGGATGATGATGAATTCAGTACGTTACCGGGACTACCCACAAGATTTGCCTTCGAAGATCTCAGGGTTGCTACTAACGACTTCTTAAGAAAACTTGGAGAAGGCGGATTTGGTTCTGTTTTCGAAGGGACACTGGTAGACGGCACTAAGATAGCTGTGAAAAGGTTAGATGGTGTCGGTCAAGGTAAAAAAGAGTTCTTAGCCGAAGTTGAAACCATTGGAAGGATTCATCATTTACATTTGGTAAGGCTGGTTGGATTTTGTGTTGAGAAGTCGCATAGACTTTTAATTTATGAGTACATGCTTAATGGGTCGCTCGATAAATGGAATTTTTACAAGGACCATGATACTGTTCTTGATTGGCAAACAAGGCGTAAGATCATAACAGATATTGCCAAGGGATTAACATATTTGCATGAAGAATGTAGGCAAAAGATAGTCCATTTGGACATTAAACCTCAAAATATATTATTGGATGAAAACTTCAACGCTAAAGTATCTGACTTTGGATTAGCTAAACTTATCGATCGAGACCAGATTGAAGTAATGACAAGAATGAGAGGTACGCCTGGATATCTAGCGCCTGAATGGTTGACATCAATTATAACAGAGAAGGTCGATGTCTTTAGCTTTGGCGTTGTAGTACTTGAAATTGTATGCGGAAGAAGGAATTTAGACTACTCAAAAGATGAGGAGAACTTCCATTTAATTAGTCTATTGCAAAGAAAAGTTGCAGAAAATAAGCTAGTCGATATGGTAGATTGTCGGTGCACCGACATGCAGATCCATATCGAAGATGTTATAATGATTATGCATCTTGCAATGTGGTGTCTACAAAGTGATATTAACAATCGACCGTTAATGTCCGTAGTGATAAACGTGTTAAAGGGTTCTATGGATGTGGAGACTAATTTGGACTATAATTTCGCAAACCCAACTCCTTATGTATCTAGAAACACAAATATTGTGGAATCCGTTCAACTAATACCATCGATGCTATCAGGACCAAGGTGACTTCTACTTGCAGCTGAACTTAAAAGTAGTGGTGGTACTTAATACTTATTTTCTATAATTTTGATTGATTGGGGGAGAATGATAATACTTCACTTTATCTAGACTTAGTCGATGTCAATGGTGCTATAGTAGCCAATCATTTTGTGATAATTTGTTTACTTTTGTACCTTACCAAGTAGCTTTCAATCAATAATTCAAAGTTATGGTTCTCTTTTATAACCACAGAGACGTTTCATGTGGAAGGTTCTATGACTGGAAAATAATTTTTTGTAGTATAACTTTTCAAATACGGCTCCCATATGTATGTCTAAATCATAGTTTTCATGACCGTGTTGTGCCTCGAACCATGATGATTGAAGGTTTAAGGTTTTGATGGTTCAACTGATCGAACCGTCGAACTAGCCTTACCAACATGCATCCGATTGAAGGTTTGGCTGTGTACTCATAAATTTATATAAATCTTATATTATAACATTCAATAATTTATATGCATATCGATTGAAGGTTTGGCTGTGTGTCAATTGGGTTATTGGATGAGGCGGTTAACTGGGTTGAACGAGTTGGAGTTTGGGTTTCAGATTTGGATTGGTATTGGATTGGCGTTCAGGTTGCGTGTTCGGCAATGGGAGGTAGCGTTTTTGTTTGGTGATGCTTGTGATTGGTTTTGAGAGGTTTATTGGGTTGCGGTGATTGCCGAAGGTGATTGATTGTTGATTTCGGGTTGTTCAAGTTCTCGGTTTTGGCTTCGAAGAGGGAGGTCGCGATAATGGTGTTGGAGATGAACAGAGGAGTAGAGGTGGTTGTTCAAGTTGTTTCTGGCAGTGGTACGCGGATGTTGGTTGATGGTTTTAGATAAGGTGTATAGGCATGGTTGAGGCTGTGGGGTGGCTGTTTCTTACGGCAGTGATGTAGTAGAGACTGTTGTTGGTGGTTTGGGAAAATGGAAAACTTGCAGTTGTCTTTGGGTTGTTTGAAGTAAATGTGGGAGATGCCGGTAGTTTGAAGTAAATGCAGTTTGTACATGCAATTTGTACAGGTGATTGAAGTTGTTGCATGATCTTCCTCCTCACGACGAAGCAAACATTTGGGTGCCCCAAGGCTCCAACCCCTTCATTACAAAACTATTAATATACTAGAATAGTTTTGCAATTTTTGGCGATAAGAGACTATGTTATTTTTATTCAATTTAGTATTAGGAATTCCAACAGAAGGAGTATGTAAGTGTATTTCGAACAGTTAATGAGGAAGTGTGAATGCTTGTAGATACGGTAGTGGTGAGATGTTTGAGGGGGATGGTGACAGGGCAGTTTGATGTCAGGCACAGTTTTGTGGAGTGGGCAGAGTATGGCTGCCGGATTGCGGGGAGTTAAAAAGTGATATAGGTTGTGGATGATGTAAATTGTTGTCACCAAAACACTGCTGTCCCCTGTCACAGCAAAACGTGCACAACACTACTAAGTTCCTTTTGTACCAAAGTTCAACCCGATAAAGAAAACCTCCATCGAAAAGCTAATCATATTCTCAAGGATACAAGATAGAAAAAAAAACTACTTGCATATTTTGAATCTAGAGAGTAATAGTTTGACCCTGTGTATGTGAAAATGGCATGACTCTCCAAACTGAATAGTTCAATTGCTTGAAAAGACTTTTAAAATTGAAACATATTACCAACTCACCAAATATGAGAACGTAGATGAAAATTTCAAGTACTTTGCTTATTTTAGATTACTTAAACTAAATGTAGGTTGAATTTACATAGCAAAGCATTTCTTTTTTCTCACCTGATAAACATTAATAGATGAGATATAACACTCTAGCAGGGTCTAACAAAGTAAGCAGAGTTGCAGAAGGAAATACTTTGGTTCTTCATATCATGAAGAGGATCATCAAAGAATAATATTTCACATAGTTGGTTAAAGATCGAAATGTTTGTGTTCTGGCCAAGAAATCTTGACTTTCTACTGGAGATAACTCTAAAGCTTATTCTAGCATTTTGTATTAGATACTTTATGCTCCTTTTCCATCTTATATTTCACCGTTTTTTTTCTTCTTCTTCTTCCATTTTTTTTTGCAATTCAAATTCATGAACAAAAAAATTACAGATTATATGTGTTGTTTATAAATGTGCGAATGTGAGCACGCATGTAGGCCTTCCCACAGAATATAAGACTCACAAGGACATGTCTCAAACCACAGTATGCCATATGGACTGCAAAAAAATGACATTCATGATCTAAAAACTCGCAAGGAAAAAAATTCATGTAATCCAAAGGTCTTAATTCTTAAACACACTCATCAATTGTTAGTTTATTTAGCAAGTGTGAAGTTTTTTCGATTAAATACTGAAAACAATATTGATGAACCTTCCAGAGACATAACACTTTTTGCATAAGTGTATTGTGCTTGCCTATATCTTGATCTCTTTTATAAGGATTTACATGTGTTAAGCTTAATAAAGAATATGTACCACGTCAAAATGTCAATAAATTGACAAAAATTAATAGATAGTGTGTGAAGAGACTTTATATAAGATAATAGGCATGAAATCAAAAATAAAAGCGAGCCATAAAAATCCACGTAATGATGGTGAATTTGAAATATAACCATATAAATTACGTAAGTTTATATCATTATTTTTACTAGTAATAAGAAAAATTCATTAAATAGATTTACTAGGTGCCCTTTTGAAATAACATATGAATAGTATTCAAATATGGAGATATAATTTGTTATTTCTAAGTACAACCGTTAGTCACCACGGAGAATTACAGTGTGCGTTCACAAGATGAAGTATACGAGTGTACCATATTGTCCGTAATTTAAGTGGGAATTCATCGGTCGAAGTTCTGCCTGATTCCGAATTAGTATGAAGAAGTTGCTGCAGTCTGAACAAAAAAATAGTGGTTTATGCCTAGGCGAAGTTCAAGTACGGGGATGTAGCCTGATATTTTCTAAATACAACTGTTAGTCACCCAGGAAAACTACGGTATATGTTCACTAGATGAAGTATCCGAGTGTACCATATTGTCGGTAATTTAGGTGGGAGTTCATTGGTCGAAGTTTTGTCTGATTCCGAGTTAGTATGAATAAGTTATTGCAGTCTGAAGAAAAAAATAGCGGTTTCTGTCTAGGCGGAGTTCAAATATGAGGATATAGCCTGTTATTTTTTAAGTACAACTATTAATCAATATGGAGAACTACAATAAGCGTTGAAGTGGGGATATAGCCTGTTATTTTCTAAGTACAACTGTTAGTCACTATGGAGAACTACGGTATACGTTCATAAGTTGAAGTATCCGAGTGTTCAATATTGTTCATCAGTCATAGTTTCACCCGATTACGAGTTAGTATAAAGAAGCTATTGCAGTATGAAAAAAAATAGCTGCTTCTGTCTAAGCGGAGTTCAAATATAGGGATGTAGCATGTATTTTCTATGTACAACTATTAGTCACCATGGAGAGCTATGGTATGCGTTCACTAGGTGAAGTATCCGAGTGTACCATATTGTCCGTAATTTAGGTGGGAGTTCATCGACCGAAGTTTTACTTGATTCTAAGTTAGTATGAAAAAGTTATTGCAGTCTAAAGAAGAAAATAGCGGCTTCTGCCTAGACGGAGTTTAAATATGAGGATGTAGCCTGTTATTTTGTAAGTAAAACTATTAGTCACCATGGAGAACTACAGTGAGCGTTGAAGTGGAGATATAGTCTGTTATTTTCTAAGTATGACTGTTAGTCACCATGGAGAACTACGATATACGTTCATAAGCTGAAGTATCCGAGTGTTCAATATTGTATGTAATTTAGGTGGGAGTTCATCAGTCGTTGTACCGCCCGATCCCAAGTTAGTATGAAGTGCAGTATGAACAAAAAAATAGCGGTTTTTGCCTAGGCGGAGTTCAAATACGGGAATGTAGCCTGTTATTTTCTAAGTACAACTGTTAGTCATCATGGAGAACTATATAGTGCATTCACAAAGTGAAGTATCCAAGTGTACCATATTGTCTGTAATTTAGGTGGGAGTTCATCAGTCGAAGTTTTTCCTGATTCCGAGTTAGTATGAAGAAGTTATTGCAGTTTGAAGAAAAAAATATCCACTTATGTCTAGAAGGAGTTCAAATAAGAGGATGTAGCATGTTATTTTCTAAATACAACTATTAGTCACCATGGAGAACTACATTGAGCATTAAAGTGGGATATAGCCTGTTATTTTCTTAGTACAACCGTTAGTCACCATGGAGAGCTACAGTGTGCGTTCACAAGTGTTATTTTAAAAAAAAATTATGCTTAAACATTTATGGAATGCGCAAGTGTTATTTTTGAAAAAAAAAATTTATGCTTGTGCATTTTTAGAATGCACAAGTATAAAATGGTGTATAAATCAAAACGAGACCTATTTTTGTAATAAATTTTGGACGAGACCTAAAATTAAAATATGTTATTTTCTCGGGTCTAATTTGAAAATTTGTCCTATAATTTATTCAAACTGTAATCACTTACATTACTGAATTCTCTATTCTAGGCTCATGCTAAAGCAATATTGTTCCTTTTAAGTACCTCTGCAAGTAGAAGTCATCTTGGCCCCAACAAAATCGATGCAATTGGCAAAGAAGATTCAACAATATCCACATTTTGAGAGACATAAGGAGCTGGTTTCGAGAAGTTATTGTCCAAATTAGCCTCCACGTTCATAGAACCATCCAACACTTTCAGTGCTATAAATATGAAAGGCCGTTTGTTATTGTCACTCTATGGACAGCACATTGCAACATGCATAATCACTGTAACATCTTCGATATATATGAAGTTGCGTATCAATCCTGCGACAATTTACCATATCGACTGATTTATTTTTTTCAATTTTTCATTGCAACAAACTAATTAAACGAACACTTCCTTCATCTTTTGAGTAGTCTTAATTCTTTCTTCCATATACAATTTCAAGCACCACATAACCAAAACTAAAAGTGTCTTTTGCTCGAAGGGGCCTATTTTATAATCTATTTATTTTTTAGGTCCCGCTGTTATGCATCTATAAATTGAGGCATCATATTTAATAAAAATACTTTAATACCCTATTGATAATTTGATAATTATGACAATGGTTAATTTAAAACGGATTCACTTATTATTTTAAGAATATATTTATACATTATAGAAAATAAATTAAAATCTGTCGTTATATTTTATAAAATAAATAATTTTTTACATTAGTTATAAATCAAAATCGATAAATATATGTATAATTATAATTATATGCATACATAAGAATCATTTTGATAGTTTGATGATTATGACAATCCTTAATTTGAAACATATTCACTTTTATGTTAAGAATATATTTTTACATTCAAAACGATAAATTAAAATACACTTTTATCTTCACCAAAAAAATCAATTTTTTCCACCAATTATACATTAAAATCGATAAATATATGTATCATTATAGTTATATGCATACATAAGAACCCAATTATTATGTTAAAAAATATTTTTACATTCAAAAAAATAAATTAAAATCCTCCTTCAAATTTCACAAAAAAATCAATTTTTTCCATTAGTTATATACTAAAATCGATAAATATAGGTATCATTATAGTTATATATACGTACATAGGAACCTTTTTGATAGTTTGATCATTATGACAATGCTTAATTTGAAACAGATCCACTTAATATGTTACAAAGATATTATTATATTAAAAAATAAATTAAAATTCGCCATCATATTTCACCAAAAAAAATAATCATATTTTCCATTAATTATACATCAAAATTGATAAATATGGGTATCATTATAGTTATATATGTACATAGGAACCTTTTTGATAGTTTGATCATTATGAAAATGCTTAATTTGAAACAGATCCACTTAATATGTTACAAAAATATTATTATATTAAAAAATAAATTAAAATTCGCCATCATATTTCATAAAAAAATATATTTTTTCCATTAATTATACATCAAAATTGATAAATATATGTATCATTATAGTTAAACGTGTACATAAGATCCATTTTGATAGTTTGATGATCATGATAATACTTAATTTGAAACAGATCCATCTTATCATGTTAAAAATATATTTTTACATTCAAAAAAATAAATTAAAATCTATCGTCATATTTGACAAAAAAATCAATTTTTTCCATTAGTTATACGTCAAAACCAATAAATATATGTATCATAATAGTTATATGCATACATAAGAACTTATATATATATATATATATACTACTCACACACACACACACACACACACACATATATATATATATATATATTTGTGTGTGTATGTATGGACACATATATGTATCAAGTCTGATAAACATAGGTAACATAAATGAAAATTTGATTTACTGTATCAGAAGTCATTTTAAAGCTGATTATAATTTTATATTCAGATCAAAATTGCTTACGTTATCAAAACTTATATATATGTTGATGCGTGTATGTATATATGTACGTTTGTGTATATACATACACACTCTCTCATACATACATATGTGCATGTGTTATTTTGCGAAAACTGATATATACACACGCACACACTCTTATGCATGTACATTCGTCAATGATGATAAATATAAGTATCATATAAACAACATTTGAGCTTGTTGTATCAAAAATTATTTTTTAACCAAGTATAATATAATATTCAAGTTAAAGGCTAGATATGCGTATCAAAACTTATACATATACAACCGATAATATTAGTATCATAAGTGAAATTTGGTTCATAGTATCAATTGATATTTTTAACCATGAGCATTATTTTATATTTAAATCAAAATTATTATTTTTACTTGTCTTAAATATGATATTTCATTGTAAAGATGTATAAAGATTGATAAATATCATTATCATAAATGAAAAAATTGGTTTAATGTAATCGATACACAAAAGAGAGTGTGTCTATATACATAAACATACTTATATGTATATGTATGTATCAAAACTGATAAATATTATTATCATATACGAAATTTTAGTTTAACCTATAGGATGTGGTATCAAATGACATTTTTAAGAATGACCATACTAATTGACATATATATAGATGTGTGTGTGTGTGTACATGTATGTATATGTATATGTATACATGTATGTATATGTACATATACATGCGTGTAGGTGTGTGTATGTGTATATATGTATGTATGTACATATGTGTGTATATTTGTGTTAAGAATATATTTTTACGTTCGAAAAAAATAAATTAAAATCCACAGTCCTATTTCAAAAAAATCAATTTTTCCATTAGTTATACATCAAAAATGATAAATATATGTATCATAATAGTTATATGCATACATAAGTTATATATAGATGTATGTATATATATATAGATATAGATATTTATACATGTATGTATATGTATACATGTATGTATATGTATACATGTATGTATATGTACATAATAGTTATATGTTTATGTATGTATCAAAACTGATAAATACATGTATCATATACACGCGGGCTTGGTCGGGTGGTGGGGCGTACGCCTCCCTCATGGGAGGTTTGAGATTCGATTCCCACTTCCTACACTATGTCAACCGAAAGGTTTGGCTAGCTTGGAATAGCGGTTGTGACGGACCAGCTGTCTATTCCCTAGGTTTACTGTTCACGAACCGCAATGTCGGTAGTGATTGAATAGGTTTTCCTGGTTTCAAAAAAAAGAACCTTTATATACATATATATTAAAACCAACATACACATGTAAATATATGTGTGTGTGTGTCTGTATGTACGTACACGCACGTATGTATCAAGTTTGATAAATATTAGTATCATAAATCAAAATTTGATTTAATGTATCAGAAGCCATTTTAAAGCTAAGCATAGTTTTATATTCAAATCAAAATTGCTTACATGTATCACCAGATACACACACTCTCATACATACATATGTGTGTGTTTTTTTGTTAGAACTGACGATATACACGCACACACTCTTATGCACATACATTCGTCAACGATGATAAATATCAGTATCATACAAATAAAATTTGAAGTCGATGTACCAAAAGTTATATTTTAACCAAGTATAATATAATATTCAAGTTAGAAAGCTGGATATGTGTATCAAAACTTATATATATATATATATATGTTTCATAGTATAATATGATATTTTTACGTGTGAGCGTAGTTTTATATTCAAATAAAATTAGTTTTTTACATGCCTCAAACCTGATATATGTGTAACTATGTATAAAGGTAGATAAATATCAGTATTATAAATGAAAAATTGGTTAAATATAACCGATATATATATATATATATATCGCGTATGTGTCTATATACGTAAACATACTTATAGTGAATATTAGGCTTAGGTCCCTAATAAGTTTCAAAATACACAAAACCACAGTAAAAAAGTATGTAAATTAGGTCCCTAAAATTAAGTTACTAAGTAATTGCATATAGTTATGCAATTATTCACTGAATAATTGCAGATATTTATGCAATTATATCCAAAAGTTGCATAAATTTATATAATTTTTTTGGTGAATAATTGCGGAAATTTCCGTAATTTTTTTGGTGAATAATTGCGGAAATTTCCGCAAATTTTTGAAGAAATTACGGAAATTTCCGCAATTTTTTGGTGAATAATTGCGGAATTTTCAGCATTTTTTTGAAAAAATTGCGGAAATTTTCGCAATTTTTCAATGAATAATTGTGGAAATGTCTGCAATTTTTTGATATAATTGCATAAATGTATGCAATTATTCACTAAATAATTGCATAACTGTATGCCATTATTCGGTAACTTAATTCTAAAGACCTAATTTACAAACTTATTTTTACTGGGGTTTTTGTGTATTTTGAAACTTATTAGAAACCTGTGCCAAACCGTCCCAATAAGTTTTACATATATACGTAAACATACTTATATGTATGGCTATATGTAAGTAACAAATGACATTTTTAAGAATCACCATAGTTTTACATTCAAATCAAATCTATTTATTACATGTCTCAATATTGATACACACACACATACACATACACATACACACATATATATATATTTATATGTATGTATGCATATATATATATATACATGTATATATATACATATATACATCTACATATATACATGTATATGCACATACACGCACATGTATAGATATATACATATATATGTATATATCCGTCTGTGTATCAAAACTGATAAATATCAGTATCATAAATAAAATTTTGATTACTATATTAGTAGTCATTCTAAAGTAGTGCACGATCTTGTATTGAAATAATAAAAAAAAGAAATTTTTTGTTGTATATTTAGTAAAATCTTATAATTAATTAAGAAAATACAATGAAAGATTATATAATTTTTATGACGAGAAAAATTAAAACAAGATTTGATCATTTTTCGCGCGATAAAATAATAATATATTAGTCACTTTTCAATGAAAATATTTTAAAAAGTTTAGCAAAGAAACTTCATAATAGTGGTGCTGGTTTGATTTGATTTAATTAATTAATAAAATATTTATGAAAAGGGTATAAATGTCTTTACACATTGTTAAAAAATTAGTTTTTTCTTAACATAGGGCTTAAATTTAAAAAGAATGCCCCATTTTTAAATAAAATAGAAACATGACCTAAATTTTAATTACTATGTGTAACTATGTCCTTAAAAATTTCCACAAACTAAAAA
Organism: Allium fistulosum; assembly: GCA_030737815.1. Taxonomy (NCBI): domain Eukaryota; kingdom Viridiplantae; phylum Streptophyta; class Magnoliopsida; order Asparagales; family Amaryllidaceae; genus Allium; species Allium fistulosum. Next base: position 1,134,495,962 of record CM060906.1, read on the forward strand.
TATCAACATTTTCTATGATAACTGATATCAACCATCAGAAGCTAAATACTCAGGCATACCTTTCATCCTTGTCATTACTTCAATTTAATCTCAATTGATAAGTTTAGTTAATCCAAAATCTGATACTTTAGTATCAAAGTTGTCATCCAAGAGTGTATTTTGAGGCTTAATGTATAAATGAACCATCTTTTGCTTGCAACCATCATGTAAATATGCTAACCCCTTGGCGATATCGGTTATAATCTTACGCCTTGTTTGCCAGCCTAAAAAATTACCATGACCTTTGTAGAAGATCCATTTATCGAGCAATCCATCAGACATATACTCATAAACCAAAAGCCTATAAAACTTCTCTGCACAAATTCCAATTAGTCTTACTAAATATATATGATGAATACTACCAATAGTTTCAACCTCGGCTAATAACTCTTTTTTACCTTGACCAACACTGTCTAATCTTTTAATGGCTATTTTAGTGCCATCAATTAGTATTCTTTCAAAAACGATCCAAATCTGCATTATCCAAGTTTTCATAAAAAATCGTTAGTTGCTACCCACAGATCTTCAAATGCAAATCTTGTAAGTAGTCCTGGTAACATACCAAATCACCATCTTCCTCAACTTCTTTATGGCTATATCTTCTCCTTCCAAGAGCTATGACAGATGCAATGACAAGAATAAAAGCAAGTAGATATGCAACACTAGCACCAACTATAACTCCAACACTAGCTTTTGTACTTTTTACAAAGTACTTGGAGTTTGTTCGAGATGCCAAATTTGTAATAGGAAATGACTGCATTTTGATAAATGTGGATGAGTTATAAGATGTGATTTTTGGTTTATTATAGGTCAAGGAGTACAATTCTGATGGCAAAAAACAATTAGCACTAGAAACTTCCTGACCATACCGAAAAATGCAGCTTTGCAAGGACACTTTTTTGAACAAGCTTGCTTGAAAAATTCCACATTTGTATTGTGCATATAAATGGATGCATCATTGATATAATTGAAACAAGACATGTTTCGGAGCAGTAATAATTGTTTTGTTTTATTCGACTTGCATGAAAAAGCATTGAACGACATACAACCGGCATTAGGATTCCTTCGGTCGACTGGTCTAAAGTAATTCAAACTATCATTAACTAAAACAATACAAGCACACTATTCGTTAAAGCGTATGCATTACTCTCCACAAACAATGGGATATGCACAATCATCAAGGGAGAGAACATCCCCTGAAAAAATCCACCCAGTAGAGCTCCACTCTTAAATTCTCAAATGACCCATGTAATCAAGTTGCATATATTGAATAGAGTTTGCCTATTATAATGGTAAATAAGGATACCCTCTATTCGATCCAGCAAATGCGTCTAAGCTCCCATTATTAAATGTAACATGAGTAGGTTCACCAAAAACATCAGCAACACACTCATAGTACAATTGTAAACCAAAGAATGCCTGAAAACCATCACTAACAATGCTATGATACACCAGACCTTGGCTTGAATTGATAACATAAATGTTTGCAGTCAAACGTTGACCTTGCTTCAACGTTTGGCCGAGAACCAAAGGGTCGGTAGGGTAACCAATAGATGCCCAAACTGTTTTATTCTTATCAATCCAAAAGCACATGTTTACCAAAAAATTGGATGAACACCCAGAATCAAGATGAAAGCACCAGTTCAGATAATGAAAAAAGAAAAGGAAGAAAATAGACGACACGCAAATTTTTTTATAGTAGTTCGGCATAATCTTTGACCTATGTCCATTTCAATCTATTTTATTAGTTGATATCTCTTTGGACTACGACTAGTTAGATCCAATATAACCACAATCTAGTGGATCACAAATTTACAATGGAAATAAAAATGTTATTTGAGGAGAATAGAAGTGAAGAAAGTGTAATGAAAGCTCCAATTCCAAGGGTGTTGAAGGAGATCAGCAAAAGGAAGATCCTTTTCTAGCAGCAGGTAGCTTGGTGTTTATAGAGAAATTGGACAGCATAAGGATGCCCAATAGTAATGAAGTCCAGAAGATAGCGCGAAGTCACATCAGAAGACCCAAGCCATTTCGAATCAAATCCTAAATTCAGCGCCGAGTTAAGGTCCTTAACTCGGTGCCAAGTTAAGGGCTTTGATGTCTCATTTAACTCTTCACTTGTTCCACGTTTCCACCTTCTTTTTAGGTCATTTGAACCTATTTTCCATCGTCTTCGAGCTAAGTCTTGCGACCTCTTGGATGTCCATCTTCTTAGCTTTGCTCTAGCAATCCTTAGGGTAAGTCATCAATTTCTTGCACCATCACTTGAGCATGAAGCAATGGAGTAGAGTGAGCCAAACATGAAGTCTGGAAGGCCATCGAGTAAGTATCCATAAGTCGGACCCGACTAAAGGCCTTAATTCAGGCCCGAGTTTAATTGGTAGGGGTCAAACCACTCCAACCCTTTCCTAAGTACTTCCTTGTGTTTTTCTAAGTGCTCTTGCTAAATTCCAAGTCATTCCATCTCCATCTCGATGCTTAAACACTCATTAAAGTTTTAACATGGGGTTGACTAAAGGCCTTATCTCGGTGCCGAGTTAAGGACTTAGCTAATTTTCCAACCAAACTTCCTAAGATCAATTCTCTAGTCCTTCTTAGGGTGTCTCCAAGTCTATGAATCATTTTGTGTTCGTTTCAATTTTTTAAGTGTAGTTGAAATCTATTTTGCTAAAAAGCAGGTTAAAACTTGCCCCAAAGTACGCCTTTTGAATGTAAGGTGTGCTTTGCTCAAGAACAAGTTCTAATAATCAGCCTTTGGCTCTCCGGGTGCTTCAATCTTGGTGAATCATGCAGTTCCTTTGTATTCTCTTGTCAATCACTAGCTGTTCCAAACCTGTTACAGCATATGACTCTAGAATCTACATAAATGTAGTTTATACATTTACAATCATTCCATTCCAATTCCATGATTCCATTCCTATTTCATTCGGAGTTATTACATCACATAACTCTTATTCCATCACATATCTCTTTTAAATCAAAGCTATTATATTACATATCCAAAATTGATCTGTGTTTATTTTGGATTTATCAGATTTATTCCAATTACAAGGCGTTCAAATTCATTTATCAAATCTATTTTTGTTCTATGGTTTGGTCTATCTGGATCATTTTTCATTTAACTTAACGTGCGATATCTCAAGATTGTTTATCGTTTAAGTTAAAAGGACGACCTCTCTGGATCGTTTGATATTTAAGGGAGACGATTTCTCCGGATCGGTTATTGTTTAAGTTGAGGGGAAAATATCTCCGGATCGCTTATCATTTAATCTAGGGTTTCAATCTCTTTGAATCTTCGCTGAGCCTGTTCGCTCTCCAGCATAGGTACTCAACGACCAAGCAAGCCCATCCGCTCAATCTCCAACGAGGGGACTTACTTTTTGTACAAGCCCATCCACTCGCTCTCCGGCAAGGGAGCTTACACATTTCACTTCGGTCCCATCTCTCCAGTCGAAACTTTAAGGCGATCAATATCGTACAAGTCCATCCGTGCGAACTTCGACGAGCAAACTTGTACCCTGCACTCCAATCCTATCTCTCTAGATGAGACTCTAAGACAATCAAAATCACTCATCACTCTCCGGTGGAATTTCAAAATTCAAATATCCAAATCAAAGGAAATAAGCAGAAATTCTAAGTGTCCACCCCCAGGCATCCGACTCAGAGCGTGGCTAGGGACCAATCTAGGTTTTGTGCACGTATGAGTGGTCAGAGTTATTCTTATCCTAAGCAGTCTTCTCAGACATCCAACTTAGAGCGTGACTGGGGACCAATCTAGGTTTTTTGCACGTCTAAGTGATCTGGAATTATTATTGTCCTAGATAGTCATTCAGGCATCTGACTCGGAGCGTGCCTAAAAACTGTTCGGAATCTTATACCCGTGTAAGCGGCTTGGGATTATATTGCATCATTTATTTTAAGTTAGGCTAAAGGAATCGAACCTGACCCCAATCCATTACGATCATTGGGTTATCATAGAATGGAAGTCTCTGATCCATAACTTCACTCTGCCCCTCGTTTCAACAGCGAGCTTCCGGTTCTAACTCTTGTCATCATGCATGCTTATTCTGATTTTCCACTTTGACTCCAACATTGTCTGTTTCAAACATTAAAGCTCATCCTCAATCCAAATCGATCGTGTCCCAAGTCATGGGAAGATTGTTTCGATTTTCTTTATCTCCAGATGCTCCAACATTAGTTCAGGTTTTTTATTCTGAATTCCAACTGCTCACGTTGTTCATTATTGATCTATCCTTCTAAAAATCCCTCCAGCATCTCCTGCTGTCAAATTATTATTCCATCTTCCATTTCCTATGTTATCATTTCCATCTACTCTCCAGTCATGTTAATGGATTAATTAAAATTTGGGGACACCTCGTAATTTCCTCAAGGCTCTGGTTGACTTTCTCTAATTGTATATCCGGTATTAGGTCTCTTCATCTTCTTCAAATCTCATATTCCAGCTTCAAGTCTTCACATATTGTTTAAGTTTCTTGGTGAATGCACCAAAATGTTTACCCAAAAAATGGATAAACATTTAGAATCAAGATGAAAACACCAACTCAGATAAAAATAAAAGAAAAAGTAGAAAATAGACAAGAACACACAGAAGTTTTTACAGTCGTTTGGCATGATCTCCAGCCTACGTCCACTTCGATCTATTTTATTCGTTGTTCACTCTGGATTACTGCTAGTTAGATCCGATTTAGCCACAACCTATTGGATCTTATATTTACAATGGAAATAAGAATGTTATTTGAGGAGAATAGAAGTGAAGAATGTGCAACAGAAGCTCCAAGTCCAAGGATGTTGAAGTAGATCTAGCAGAAGGAAGATCCTCTTCTAATAGTAGTTAGGTTGGTATTTATAGAGAAATTGGGCAGCATAGAGTCAGTGGTCCAATAGCAATGAGGTTCGGGAGATAATGCGAAGTCACATCAAAAGACCCAAGCCATCCCGGGTCAAATCCTAAATTCGATGCCGAGTTAAGGTCCTTAACTCGGTGCTGAGTTAAGGGCTTTGATGTTTCATTCAACTCTTCACTTGTTCCACATTTCCACCTTCTTCTTGGGTTATTTGAATCTATTTTCCATCGTCTTCGAGCTAAGTCTTGCGATCTTTTGGATGTCCATCTTCTTAGCTTTGCTCTAGCCGATCCTTAGAGTAAGTCATCAATTCCTTGCACCATCACTTGAGCATGAAGCAATGGAGTAGAGTGAGCCACACATGAAGTTCGAGAGGTCACCGGTAAGTATCCATATGTCAGTGCCGAGTTAAGGACTTAGCTAATTTTCCAACCAAACTTCCTAAGATCAATTCTCTAGTCCTTCTTAGGGTGTTTCCGAGTCTATGAATCATTTTGTGTTTGTTTCGATTTTTTAAGTGTAGTTGAAATCTGCTTTGCTAAAAAGAAGGTTAACACTTGCTCCCAAAGTACACCTTTCGAATGTAGGGTGTGCTTTTCTCAAGAAAAAGTTCCAGTAATCAGCGTTCAGCTCTCCGGCTGCTTCAATCTTAGTGAATTGTGTAGTTCCTTTGTATTCTCTTGTCAATCACTAGTTGTTCCCATCCGCTCAATCTCCGACGAGGGGACTTACATTTTGTACAAGTCCATCCACTCGCTCTCCGACAAGGGAGCTTACACATTTTAATCTGGTCCCGTCTCTCCGGTCGGGACACTAAGGCGATCAATATCATACAAGTCCATCCATTCGCTCTTTGACGGTGGACTTGCACCCTGCACTCTAGTCTCGTCTCTCTAAATGAGACTCTAAGACAATCAAAATCAATCATCACTCTTCGATGCCATTTCAAAACTCAAATATCCAAATCAAGGGAAATAAGTAGAAATTCTAAGTGACCACCCCAGGCATCCGACTCAGAGCGTGGCTAGGGACCAATCTAGGTTTTGCGCACGTATGAGTGGTCAGGGGTTATTATTATCTTAAGCAGTCATCTCAAACATCCAACTTAGAGCATGATTGGGGACCAATCTAGATTTTTTTTGCACGTCTAAGTGATCTGGAATTATTATTGTCCTAGATAGTCATTTAGGCACCTAACTCGGAGCATGCCTAAGGGCTGTTCAGAATCATGTACCCGTGTAAGTGGCCTGGGGTTATATTGAATCATTTATTTTAAGTTAGGGTAAAGGAATCGAACCTGACCCCAATCCATCACGATCATCGGGTTATCATCGAATGGAAGTCTCTGATCCATAACTTCACTCTGCCCCTCGTTTCAAAAGTGAGCTTTTGGTTCCAACTCATGTCATCATGCTCCTTATTCTGATTTTCCACTTTGACTCCAGCATTGTCCGTTTCAGACATTAAAGCTCATCCTAGGTCCAAATCGATCGTGTCCCAAGTTGTGGAAAGATTGTTTCAATTTTCTTTATCTCCAGATGCTCCAACATTAGTTTCTAGTTTTTTTATTCTGAATTCCAACTGCTCAGGTTGTTCATTATTGATCTATCCTTCTAAAAATCCCTCCAATATTTCCTACTATCAAATTATTATTCCATCTTGCATTTTCTATGTCATCCTTTCCATCTACCCTCCAGTCATGTTGATGGATTAATTAAAATTTAGTGACACCTACTAATTGCCTCCAGACTCTGGTTGACTTTCTCTAATCATATATATCCGGTATTAGGTCTCTTCATCTTCTTCAAATCTCATATTCCAGCTTCAAGTCTTCACATATTGTTTAAGTTTCTCGGTGAAAGCACCAAAATGTTTACCCAAAAATTGGTTCAACGTGTAAAATCAAGATGAAAGCACCAGAAGATAAAAATAAAAGAAAAGGTAGAAAATAGACAAGAACACACAGAAGTTTTTACAGTCGTTTGGCATGATCTCCAGCCTACGTCCACTTCGATCTATTTTATTAGTTGTTCATTCTCTAGATTACAGCTATTTAGATCTGATCTGGTCACAATCTAGTGGATCTTAGATTTACAATGGAAATAAGAATGTTATTTGACGAGTATAGAAGTGAAGAATGTGCAACAGAATCTTCAAGTCCAAAGATGTTGAAGGAGATCCAGTAGAAGGAAGATCCTTTTCTGACAGCAATTAGGTTGGTATTTATAGAGAAATTGGGTAGCATAAAGTCAATGGCCTAATAGCAATGAAGTCCAGGAGATAACGCGAAGTCACATCAAAAGACCCAAGCCATATCGGGTCAAATCCTAAATTCGGTGTCGAATTAAGGTCCTTAACTCGGTGCCGAGTTAAGGGCTTTGATGTCTCGTTCAATGCTTCACTTGTTCCACGTTTCCACCTTCTTCTTGGGTCGTTTGAACCTATTTTCCATCGTCTTCGAGCTAATTCTTGCGATCTCTTGGATGTCCATCTTCTTAGCTTTGCTCTAGCTGATCCTTAAAGTAAGTCATCAATTCCTTGCACCATCACTTAGCATGAAGCAATGGAGTAGAGTGTGCCATACATGAAGTCCGAGAGGTCATCGGGTGAGTATCCATAAGTCGGACCTGACTTAAGGCCTTAACTCGACCCGAGTTTAATAGGTGGGGCCAAACCACTCCTAACCTTTTCTAAGTCCTTCCTTGTGTTTTTCTAAGTGCTCTTGTCAAATTCCAAGTCGTTCCATCTCCGTCTCGATGCTATTACATTCGTCAAAGTTTTAAATCGGGGTTGACCTGATCTTAACTCGATGTCGAGTTAAGGACTTAGCCAATTTTCCAACCAAACTCCTAAGCTCAATTCTCTAGTCCTTCTCAAGATATTTCCAAGTATGTCAATCATTTTATCTTCGTTTTGATCTTCTAAGTCCTAAAAAGAAGGTCAACAACACAAGACTTCCATTTTCATTCACATTCATCCGGACCACAGACTTCCCTGAAGTATTAGTTGACCAAACCTGGGTGCCATCAAAATCCCATAGAAGTAAATTGTTGTTTATGGAAAATTCAAGTGTGGCGTTCTCCTAAATAGGACAATCATGGTTTGCAGACTATACGATATGTGGGGAGGTGATGTTGTCATTACTACTATCTGCATTACCTATGTAGATGGAAAATAGAAAGGATTTACATGATTCTTAGCAGAAGAAGCCACAAGAAAATGCTGGGTCATATATTCCTCTTATAAGGATGGATCCTATGATTACATTCATAGGAAAAAAGTAACGTTTATGTTTTGTGGGGTGGTTATTTATCCATTTTGTTGATATATTTGCTAATGGGAAATCAAAAGGTCGAGCACTACTACTTAAAAAAAAGAGTAGATGATGATGCTGATGAAGAGCAACAACAAGCAATGGAATTGTTGTTGCATAGCTGATGAGGTTGCCATTGTTGATTTTCGGCATTCCCGCGTTCTGTACGTGTTTGCTTCACCGTGTCTAGACAGCATCAACGGTCGAAGACTTTCCATACCGACGTCCCAATTGAACATCCCTCCATCATCTCTCATCGGGCATATAATTTGGTCTTGGCAATACATTGTAACAAAAGGAATCCCCAATGTTACGTGCCACCAATCCCATATATATACCACGATTATTCTGAATATCCTACGATGTGGGACTTTAACTATTCAATCCACGCACCCACTCCATTTACAATGCGAGCCACACCTAACAGCCATAACTCACGAGTCTTTTTTCCCTATTAAAGGAAAAAAATTCTGGACTATTTGATCGCAAGCTAGTTTCATTTTAAAATAAAAAGTAGGAAATTTGGAAAAGCGGATGAAGAATTATAAAAGAACGGAAACTCCAGCATCATTGACTGATTACATCTCTATTAGTAGTGAAATAGTCAAATTAGACCAATCCAGATGGAACTAATTATGCTGGAGGGGGTATCGGTTGAATTTTTTCCTTGTATGGCTCTCTTTTTCCTTTGGTCAACTGTATTTTCTACTTCAGCTCTTTGGCTAATTAAGTAATAGCCAAAACATTGAGATGCTATGTATACAAGGAATCCAGGATTAACTTCCAGTGATGGCTTAAATGACTTTGAATAGCCAAAAGATTGCATACATGTTTTGAACAATTTCTAGCTTTATCTAGGTATTAAAAATAATTGATCACAGATTTACAACAATGGAAACACTATCTAAATATGACTTAATTATTAGGCATGCTTCAAGTGGAAATAAGTATAAATTTATAATGCAGCTGGGATAATAGTTTGATCACTTCAACATATAACACTGCACATAGCATCACGTGAATGGCTGGGTAGTTGAACCATCCATATGTATTCTGGTAATGTATTTAAATCCCTTGGGATTTATTAATTTGACATTTTAGGTACATATATAGTAGGAGACCAGAAATACTCGTACTTTATTAATTTGTTGATTATGTATCTTGAAATAAGGTACATGGAGAAGTAAGAAAAAGTTTCGGTTTTATTATTATTATTATTATCTCGCCTTTTGGCAAGGCCGTGACACCAAGGATTTGACTGGAAATCAAAGATGGTTCGTCCCGAAGATCGGTTATACACATGTTCACTATGGATACTAGTAAATTTTGCCCAAGTTCGGATTGAGCTACAATTGATATGGTATAACAAGCAAAGCTATAAAAGCCGACATTCCAAATTTCAAGTTAATCGGAGTTTGTATGCTCAAGATATGGATCTACCAAGGTTCACTTAGAAAAAATCTACAATTTGTATCCATGGGAAGGAGCAGGTTCATTCGTGTCCATCCACTTCGCAGCCATGGCCAAGCAACGCTTTCATTCGTATCCATGGGAAGTTCGTATCCATGACCAAGCAACGCTCCCATTCGTATCCATGGAGAAAGCATTGGGTTCGTATCCATCAAGTTTAGCTACCATTTCCTTCGTGTCCACTTCATTCGTATCCATGAAGGGTTGCCTCATTCGTATCCACCTAACTCCTACATTTCGTATCCATCACATGAACCTTATTTATATATATTATTCGTATCGACCAACCAACGGTCGATACGAATATGTCATCCAGTAAGCGATACGAAATAGCATACAAATAGGGAGTTGAGGGGAGTGATACGAATGGGACAACAAAGAAACGATATGAAGTGGATTATTCCAGGATTGATACGATTAAAGCACGATCAAGTGGAAGAAGTGGATCGACCCTTAAAGATAGCGCCACGTCATCAGTCATCATGTGCCTAGCATCGATACGAGTGAGATCGATACGAACGTATCGATACAAGACTCGCTTTCCTATTGAAGATCCAAACTTGCATCGATCATAACTCGAGATCTACAAGTCCAAATGCCACCAAATTTTCATAGGAGCTTGCATACCACCTCCAGAATGTACCTGATCAATCTCAGCCCAAATTGATCATTTCTTAATCGATACGAATGGAACACGTGTTGCTCTTAGATCAAGTCGAAATCACCTGAACTCGATCCTGTAGGCCCACCCACATGAGAGAATAAGTCTTCCGAGATCTGAGCAAGATATTTGATGCCTACGCCTATAAATAGTGGCCCTAAGCCTTCAGAAAAGGGACTTTTGACCTCGCTACGTTGATACTCTGCCGAAATTGCTACTGTATTTCGATTGTACTGTTATAATCCTCTGTAAGCAGTGAGTTATAATCAATAAACATCAATCATTCCACAGTGGACGTAGGCAATACGCCGAACCACTCTAAATTTGCGTGTTTCAGCACTTTTTCTTATCTGTTTATTGGCGTGTTTATTAGATCTGCCTCGTTTTACATTTACTTTCTTCATTTTATCTCTTCAAACACATCTAAAGAGTGTTGTGCCCAATTTTGGTATAAACATTTGGTGCTTTCATTGAGAGAACCCAGCTTTTCTCCTGCTCGTGGATCTACTGCCGATATCGGATTGCAAGAATCTAAGGAGAAGATCCAGATCTCAAGCCTAGAAGTTCTACCATCCTATTCAGATTTGCATCAATTCTAGGAGAGACCTTCACCCTTCACCATGGTTACTACAAGGACTGCCTCAACCGTTGTAGATCAAGAAGGAAGAGATAGACCGAATCTTGCGCAGCTACCCACTACCGGTCAGAACTCAATGGGACCTGCGGATCCACAAGGTCCTGTCACTAGGGAGGAGTTTCAGATGCTAATTCAAGAATTGACCCAAAGCCATCAACAGCTTACCCATTAGATCTATGCCAACACGGAGTTAACCAACCAATTGAACTAAGAAAGACGAAGGAGATCTAGAAGGGATCAAGCTTCCTACTTATCTACTGATAGCTCTATTTCTTTCGATTACCATCACAGATCCACACATCCAAGACTGGATGGAAGCTGACAATCGATCTTGGACAGGAAGGACCCGGACCATCTGCCAGTCACCAAGCAGGCCCCTCCTCCTAAGGAGGGACAATTCCTTATCACATTACTAATGATCGTGCTGCTGCCACTATAGACATGGAAGCTAACAATCGAGACCGAGCAGATCGGGAACCTTCATCGGCGTGATTATATTCCTGAACCTTATGTGCCCGAGGACCTAGAACTGAGGAGGCAAGGTATGGACTGTCGACCACGTCTGGGCCATCCTTGCATTGTGGGACCCGACCACATCTTAGCCCAGCATGCCCAGAATGTCCAGATGCCAGACATCCCAACAATGATTCGTCAAATGATCCGTGAGAGTCTGGGCCTCACCAATGACGACTGGGGAATCTCCCAGAGTCATACACCCTTCACCAACGATATCTTGTATGCTGAACTGCCTCGTCGATTCAGAATGCCAACTTTACCTGTTTATGAGGGGAACTCTGACCCTAACCAACATATTTTGAAGTACGAATGGTTGATGAATGTCGCACGAGCTAATGATGCGGTCAAGTGCATATGCTTTTCGATCTATCTAGGAGGCATTGCAACTATGTGGTCTACTCGCTTGCCTCCCCAATATGTTTCATGCTTTGATCAGTTAGCTACGAAGTTCGTTGAGCAGTTTCGTATGCACGTTACAAGACCGAAGGATGTGAACACCTTATCTAGCGTCACTCAAGCTCCTAGAGAGACGCTCAGACATTATTTGAAAAGGTTCCATGCCGCTTGCGCGAAGATTAGTTACCCTAATGATAATTCCATATTGATGGCACTAACTAAGGGAATCGATCCTGATTCCGAATTTGGCAACTGGTTGGCTGGGAAACCCCCTGCGTCATTAGACCGTTTCTATTCCAAGGCAGCTCAGTTCTTGAGGAGAGAGAGGATGCGAAACAGTCTAGGAAAAAGGATGATGCAGAGCCTAGTGTGGAAGGAATCCAGAGCAATGTCGCTGTGAAACAAACCAGGGAGAGTTCCAGAAAGGTGCAGTTAAATATACAGAATAAGCAGAATCAGCAGAAAGGCGATGGAAATCAGGGTAAGAAGCGGGATCAAAATCGCGGACCTCGATGTAGAGCTCCCACGTTTGACACCTATACTCCATTAAATACATCCCTGGAGAATGTGTACTTGTAAACCTATAATACTGGCCAATCTAAGAAGCCTGCTCCAAAGCAGTCGTCCGAAAAGCAGATTCAGTCTGGGAAATTCTGTAGATTCGATGATTGCTATGGTCATAACACCAATGAATGTCGCCATTTATAGGATATTATTGAGAAGTTGATCCGAGAGAGAAAGACGGAACAATTTGTTCGGGCGCCACAGGCTGGAGGTGCGGGCCCATCAAACCAGAGTCAAGTACCGAATCAAGGCAGACAGGAGGAACCTGCGCATACTAGTGGGAGGTTAGTTATTAACATAGTTAGTGGTGGTCCTTATCCAGTTGATCGGAGCTGGAAGGAAACAGAGTCGTATGCCAGCTCAGCCAGGCATGCGAGCTTCGAATGTTGCAGTAGTTTAGATGATGGGGCTCCGGCTAAACAACAGAAAACGATGACAGACGACATCGTTTTCCGAGACAGAGATGCTAATATAGTCGAATCCCCTACCATTGATCCACTAGTCATTTCAGCTCACATAGGTCCTGCTTGGATGAAGAGGATCTTAGTGGACAGTGGAAGCTCAGTGAATATACTTTTCAAGCGAGCATATGATCAAATGAAAATGGAAGCGAAGGACTTGAAGCCGTGTCAGTCTCGTATTCATGGTTTCAATGGAAGTTCAACTGTACCCACTGGAATGGTAGAACTAGTAGTGGAGCTGGGAGTTGGAGAACGCTGGAGAGTTCGGATGTTGCAGTTTATTGTGTTGAATATTAATTCGCCGTATAACGCTTTCTTGGGCCGATCGGCCCTGGCTGAATTTAAGGCGGCAATTGCCCCTTAGTATTTAACTTTGAAATTCCCCACTGACAACGGGGTTGGAGTTGTTCAGGGAGATCATGAGGTTGGACGCGCCTGTTATGTTGCTGAGCTATGGGAGGCGCGGCAAAAAGAGAAAGGCAAGGATGTAGAGGAATCTCTCTGCGTCCGTTTTACCGACAATTGATAGCTAACGCCTGGGCCTAGGCCCGGGCGTCACGACCAATTCCTAAAGGATCTTGATCCAAGAGATAATGATAATGAAGAGGAAGTCAAAGACAGTCAGGCTTCCCCGGCAGAGTTGACGATCGATGTTCTGATCGATAATGATGATGACTCCCGAGTATTAAAGGTCGGATCTCAGCTAAGCCAAAGATGAATGAGGAACTGGTTGGAATTCTCTGGACAAACCTCGATGTGTTTGCTTGGATGCACTCTGATATGTGTGGGATCTCGCTGGACATCGCAAGCCACGCACTGAATATCAACCCGCGGCATGTCCCGGTCAAGCAAAAAGGGTGCAGTATGGATCCAAAGAGATCTTCCGCCCTTAAGGAAGAGGTGGATAAACTCAAGATGAATGGGTTTATCCGAGATGCATTATATCCAGAATGGTATCCAACCTAGTGCTTTTCAGAAAACCAAATGGGAAATGAAAAACTTATGTGGGCTACTCAGACCTAAATAAAGCATGCCCCAAAGATAGTTTTTCGCTTCCCAAAATCGATCAACTTGTAGATTCAACGGCCGAGCACGAACTCTTGTCTTTTATGGATGCATACTCTAGTTACAATCAGATACCGATGCACCTACCCGACTAGGAACATACCAGCTTTATCACCGATCTCGGGCTCTATTGTTACAAAGTGATGTCGTTTGGGCTTAAGAACGCTGGGGCGACCTATCAAAGACTTGTCATTCGAATGTTTGCCAGCCAGATCGGAAAACTATGGAGGTGTACGTAGAAAATATGCTTGTAAAGTCACGACTCTCCATCAATCACATAAAAGACCTTGAAATGATGTTCAACATCCTTCGAGAATACCGAATGAAGCTCAATCCGTTGAAGTGTCACTTCGGAGTTTCCTCTAGAAAGTTCCTTGGATTCATTCTCAATGCTCGAGGAATTGAAGCCAATCCCGAGAAGATCTAGGCGATTCAGAATCTTGAAATTCACAGAACTATAAATCAAGTGCAAAGCCTTAATGGGAAGGTAGCAATATTAAGCAGGTTTATCTCAAAATCCACCGACAAATGTATTCCCTTCTTCGATTTGATCAGAAAAGAAAAACGAAACTTTGAATGGACCGAGGAGTGTGAGGGCGCATTCCGAGCACCGGTTCAACACTTATCTACACCACCTATCCTGTTAAAGCCTATTGATCATGAGAGATTATACATCTACTTTACGGTGTCAGAAAATGCAATCAGTGCTGCTTTGATTCGGGAGGAAGATCAGATACAATGGCAAGTCTATTACATCAACAAACGATTGACCAGAGCAATGAGAAACTATCCAAAGTTGGAAAAGTTAGCCTATTTTCTCGTCATTTTTCCGAGAAAGCTCCATCCTTACTTTCAAGCTCATCCTATCACGGTCTATACCAACCAACCGTTACGACAGGTCCTTACGCGGCTTGAGACGTCTGGTAGGCTATTAAATTGGAACATCGAGTTGAGTCAGTTTGATATTGCTTACACGCCAAGGCGGGCTATTCAAGGACAAGTTCTAGCGGATTTCATTGCAGAATTCACTATCCTAAAGGACTTGCCCGAGACCGGTGAATTTCCTAGATACATATGGAAACTCTACACTGATGGCACATCAAATGACCACCGCTCAGGCGCTGGAGTCGTGCTCGAAACTCCGGAAGGTCGATCTATATGCTATGCTTTAAAGTTTGATTTTCGTGCGACCAATAATGAGGCCGAATACGAAGCTTTACTTGGGAATTATTGCTTTGGAGATTTACTGCGATTCACAATTGGTCGTATGTCAAGTTCGGGGAGAATACTAGGCTAGAGACTGGAGGTTGGCTGCTTATCTTGCTCGGGTCCAGGAAGTACTAAATCAGTTCGATTATTATGCCATCTATTGTATACCCCGAGAGCGTAACCAGAAGGCCGACTCTTTGGCAAAACTAGCCAGCACCAGTGAAGCACAACAAATGAGACTTGTCCCTGTTGAGACACTTACCTCTCCGAGTATCGATCAGATGGAGAAAGACTGGGTTCATGAAGCCACACCCGAGAAAGAGTCATGGATGACCCCTTTCAGAAACTATCTCGAGCACAGAACTTTGCCCGAGCGCAGAAGTGAAAAAAGACAAGTTCTTCGGAAAGCTTCACGATTCATTATCCATAACGGGGTCATGTATAGAAGAGGATACTCTATTCCTTTACTCCGTTGTATCGCCCATGATGAAATTAAACGAGTGTTACATGATGTGCACGAGGGAGAATGTGGCGATCACACTGGAGGGGAAGCCCTTGCTAAGAAAGTGCTTAGATACAAATATTATTAGCCAACTATGAATCGAGACACATAAGATTATGCCAAGAAGTGTGATAGATGTCAAAAGCATGCTCGGATTCCAAGAGCCCCACCTACTGAAATAACTCAAACGGTCAGTCCATGGTCGTTCGCCATATGGGGCATCAATACTATTGGATCTCTTCCTTAAGCTAAGGGTGGCACGAAGTACGCCATCGTTGCAGTTGATTACTTTACTAAATGGGCAGAAGCCGAGGCCCTCGCTACCATCACGATGAAGAAAGTGATAAACTTTGTAGTATGCAATATTATCTGTCGATTTGGTCTCCCGCATACCATTGTCACCGACAACGGAGCCCAATTCGATAGTGTCGAGTTCAATAACTTCTGTCAATGATTCCATATCCAAAAGAAGTTCTCTGCAATTGCTCACCCTCAAGGGAATGGACAGTTCGAAGCTGTTAACAATGTTATCAAATCCATTCTAAAGAAACGACCAAAAAAAGCCGAAGGAAAAAGGGTCGATTAGCTTCCCATGGCCTTATGGGCGTATCGAACAACCCACAAGTCCGCGACCAGCCACACTCCATTTTCACTTTCCTACTGCTCAGAAGCCATCATTCCAATCGAGTTGGAAGTGTCTTCTCATCGTGTGACTTACTATGATCTGAAGACCAATGCCATATTACTTGTCGAATCTTTGGATTTATTAGATGAGAGGTGTGAAGAGGCTGATTTGAGGGTAGCCGCACATCAAAGTCGAGTCGCCCTATTGTACAATGCTAAGGTCTGACCCAGAACCTTTGAACTTGGAGATCTCGTGCTCAAGAGAATTTATCTGATCCCTTCTCATATGAAGCCTATGTGGGAAGGACCGTATGTTATTGAACGAAGACTCGGAGATGGCACATTCAAATTATTGACCGTCGATGGTCTCACTCAGCCAATAGCTTGGAACAGCGAAAGTCTTCGCTGCTACTACACATGAAACGCTTTGCTTATTTATTTAGTCTGCTTTTCGTTTGTAATTTGTTTATGCAATTCTAAATTTGAACTTGTAATAAGGCAACTGACTTTACCATACTTTCTTATTTTAGCAATAAAATACAATCTCTTCGAGCTAGAGTAGTGATTCTTGTAATGCATCTTACGACCATCACAATGCACGGAGAGCTAAGTTCCATCCTACGGTGGGGCTTATTCAAATAGGGAGTGATTGTGATATGACCGGTCACTCACTAAGTGAAACCTGAGCTCGGGGGCAGACTGTCACATCGAAGCTAGAAAGGATTAATACACGATAATCTTCTAACTAACTCCGGCTCCCAGAGTGCGAGCTGGAGTATAAACTTACAAATATGAGCCTGAGGAGTGTGGATCCGTCTATCTAATGACCTCACCTTCCACATTTACAAGCTCGAGGAGGGTGGATCCGTCCACCTAATGACTTCGCTTGTTAACTCAGGGTGGATGTGATCCGACCATCCACGATCCTAATCGATCTATCATTCCTAGAGTACGAACGAAATCCCAAAACTCAAAATGGACGTGGTCGACCGTATGTTAATTAACTCTAAGTTCCCAGAGTGTGAACTGGAGTATAAACATCAATCGAGTGTAACTGACCACCTACAACTAACTCTGAGTCCCCAGAGCACGGACTAGAGTATAAACGCCAACTGAGCGTGAATCGGTCGCTCACCAACTAACTCTAAGTCCCCGGAGCATGGACCGGAGTATAAACACAAGCTGGGTGTGACTGACTACCCACGAATCAACTTAAGTCCCCAGAGTGTGCGTAGTTCCGATTATCAGAACGGGTGTGACTGACTGCCCGTGAAGCAAATCAAGTCCTCAGAGCGTGGACATAACCTTAACTTCAAGCAGGCACAACTAATCGCCGGCTCACAGGCTCCATCCCTAGAGTGTGGATGTGATTGTCAATACATGAGCGAGTGTAACCCGACCATTCGAACTCTTCTCTCTACCACTCAGTTCTGACTGAGTGAAGCTAAAAATGTCGAAGGTGAAAAGCAACCATTGTCCGACCACTTCGACTCATCTCCAGGACTGGGGCATGACTCCAGCATCAACTACTAATCGAGACAGTACAATGCTGAGGATCGACTTGACGTTTGGTTACGACCCGAAGCCATAACTCCGGGACTTAACAACCGAACACAAGTCCGATCTAGAGACTGATGCTTCGCAAGTGTGTCGAAAGAAAACTTGAGTGATGCAACACTTAAATAAATAAACTCGGAGTTGTGCAAAGAACCAAAGGAAATTCTATTTCATTTATCCTTTAAAAGAAAAATAAATACAAGGAGTCCATGCCAAAAAATCATACTAGCAGGGGCCGAACCCGCATCTATACATTGCCTACAAAAACGAAAAGAAAGCTCCTAACTATCTGCCAAAAAAGGGATGCCAAGATACATGCCTACTCCTTGGGCTTCTTCTTATGCTTCTTCTCCTTCGGCGTCGACCCACTGGAGCTGCCACTATGATTCTGCTTCGAGCTTTTGCCCTTACTAGGCTTGTCCCCGGTCGGAGTAAGTATCGGGGTCTCCTCCTCCAAAATCACCAGAATCGGGATGCTTTCAGAGTGCGTGGTCGGAGGGACGGGGGCACTTCCCATGTGAAAAGATACGGGGGGAACCCTAGTAGTGATAATTGTGTCACCCGAAGAGATCATGAGTAGAGGAGCCAGGCCAGGTCCTACCATTCCACCTCCCATACTGCTGCCTAGTGAGGCACTCGCCATCTTGGTGTTAATCTCTGCCATCACCACCTCTTCATGAGCTGCTTGGGTGTCCGGCGGGATGCTAGCAGTTGGAGTCGCAGAACTGGCTGTGAACATGCTTCCGCCCATGACAAAGGGAAAATAAGCAAATGGATCGTTATGGGGGCCAAGAAGTTCATCCACCATTTGCTCGTTGAGGGTGAAAGCGCTTACATCAACTAATTTAGCTTATGCAGCGGCGGTAGTAGTCGTCGCCTCTGTTACAATAGCCTCCTGCTCTTGGTGTTGCCCTTGAGTTGCAAGGGGCACGGCCGGTGATGCTTCTATGAATGAATAGAGATAAGAGAAAATATTAGAAATTTCCTTTGATAATACTCCAGATTTTGAATGAATTCGACAGGTATTTAGAATACCTTCCTTAAGTTGGCTCGCAGCGGGAGCCGGGGTTCCTCCGGACACGTGCTCGTGGGCCAAAGATAGTTGTGGATGATCCGGATCATAGGCAGGCACAGGTAGAGGATCAACTGCAGGAGTGGATTCAGGCTGGGTTGGCACAGGGATCTCAAAGCTTGTAACATGATGCTCAACACCAGAGCCCTCTCCAACCTCCAAGTGTTGAGTGGTGAGCTTCTCCTTTTCAAATACGATGATGGCATCGTGGAGAACTCTCCTCTCTTCCTCATTCAACACTCGGTTTTCTTGTTCGAATTCATCGAGGGATTCATTATGATGCTCTACCTTCTCATCGGTGAAAAGACGACGCCAGGCACTATGTAGGTGAGTTGATTAATTGTTGAGCCAACTCAAGTCACGATATTTCAGGACGTTGATGTTATATGTGATTAAAAGATTTTCAATATCACCCTCAAGTCTGGCCTCCGCTGCCCTGGCTTCAACCTCAAACCTAGCCTCACCTCTTGAGCTTTCAACTTCACCGCATCCCGCTCATTTTGAGCCTTCATAGTTTGGTCGCAGGCCTTTTGAGCGATCTTGTTAGCATCATCTTTTTCCTTAACAACTTCATTATATTTGGCTTTAAGCTCTGCCACCTCTTGGAGTACTTTATCTTTTTCAATAGTGAATATGGTGTTCCTATGGCCCATATCATCTACTTAGTTTAAATGCTCCTGCCTCATCCGCTCCAACTCCTTATTGGCCTCGTCAACCTTTTTCAGGGCCTCCGTTTCGGAATTCCTTAAAGTTCGTTTTCACCCGGCAGCACCGTGACTATTCGATCCTTCTGGGCAATGTTTTCTTGTAATTCTTCGATTTTCTTTGCCCGCTCAAACGCAACAACTGAAGCTTTCTTGGCGGTTTTCTTCCTTTCTCGGTATTGGCCAAAGGCATGATAGATGTGATCATGAACAATTTTTTCTGCTCCATCTGGAAGCACCATCAAATTTGGAGGAAAATGGAAGCCATCGAAGCATATGTTTGGAAACTCTCTTTTCAGTTGGGCTATCCGAGAGGCTCCCTCACCTGTCAATTCTGTAACCGCCGAGGTAGTTGCAATAGTGGTGACCGCCCTAGTCGTACGGTGCTGTTTGCCAGGTCTTGGAACTGGGAGGTGGCAACGAAATCCTAGGTGGAGGAGAGCGTGATCGGGAGCGGCGTCTGTCTCGCCTCTCTTTTTCTCTTTCTCGTTCCCTCTCCCTTTACATGGCTCTCTCTATCATAATAATCTCTCTCTTGGCTGGAATGGCGATGGTCGTAATCAGAGTCATGCCTGTGGGATCCTCTGTATGAACTGGAAGATTCGCGTGCAGCGCGGAGGCTACCAAGCATAGGCGGTTTCTTCGACATCAAATCTGCAAAATGAAAGGAATAACATAATTAATTATCTCTAGAGATTGAACAGCTTGCGGGTATTGGATGTGTGATGCCATGAAGTGTATGCATGCATGTGTTAACTCCCCAACCAACCGGTTGTGCCGGCCGCACTCGATGGAATTGGCTCGCCTATGTCTAAAGCACGTTGAAGCCCTTCTAATCCAGTTTCTTCTTGAAGGGATATGTAATCTAGGATTGGAATATTTGTAACTCATTCGAAGGGGCTCTCCGCGTGTGAGGAGGGAGCCTTTGAAATAACTACGCCCGTTGCCGAAAGAGACATGACAACGGACTTGCGTCTTGGAGCTTTATGGGCAGCGACCTTGCCTTTTCTTGTTCTCCCAGAATGTCGATGGCTTTGTGAAGGCCCGGGTGCGGGCTCATCTCCAATGGGCATGCCCTCATCGTCACCTTGCTCGGTGATCATTATCCCAGGAACTCTCCTCCTAACTTGTCTCGCCGGAACTGCCCTAAGAGATCCCTCAAGCTCGATACTTTGATCCTCGTCAATCAATCCAACGGCCCTCAGATTCTCATCAGTAAGCACCTCTTCAATTCTCTATCTGCCGCGAGCAACCTTTGGAGAATCCTTACAATCTCCCTGAATCGTTTACCTTCTGGCCGTGGAATCGAAGCTGCAAAAGTAAGAAAATGTTAGATTGGACGTCAAGTAAGATTATCCAGTTAATTGGCACAAGAGTTGAAGCACTTACGCCTTACCAACCGCCGCCTAGTGAAACCCGGTGGACATCGGACGTAAAACCATTCGGTTTTGAAGTAACTCAGTTTGGACCACGCCCCGACCATGACCTGGCAGTGCCTAACTGCCTCCAAGAAGGTATAAGATGGATAATTCTCTCGACTCTTGATATTAAACAAGTATCTGATTTCCTCTGGAGTTGGGGGTCGAAAGAGATGCTCCATGAAAACGATATACAAGCTGTTCAACGAAGCGTACCCGTTCGGATGCATCTATGACGGGGCGATCCTTAAGTAGGATAACACTTCCCAGATGTATTGATTAAATGGCGGGAGGGTCCCAGCTATACAGGAAAACCTATTGAAGGTGGTGTATCCTTCTGGAGGAGTGTGTGGCCTATCATCTGGCCCCGGTATCAAGACATCGTTCATCGACAGCCCGTGTCTCAAACAAATTCTCCCCAACATGTCTTCGGAAATATTGGATGGAATGAAGTCTTATGGATTTCCAATGAAGGCTGCTCCTGGTAGCTCGTTCGGAGCAGGGCTTATAACTTCGGCAGCAATAGTCGACATCTCTATTATTGGAAGAGGTGGACTTTGAGCCTCCTGTTGCAGCGAACTCCCGGGTTCCATAGCTAATCAACTCAGCAAAAATCATCGTTAGATGACAATAATCCCGTGTTTTCCTCAGAGTGAAGTGCATGAATGTGTTGTGCAATGCAATGCTATATGTTACTTAAGAAAATTCTACGAAGATTAATAAAGTATTTGAACGACGAGACTTCAGAATTCAACCGGAGTGACCGTCGTCGCTGACCGTCACAATCGTGCCACCCAGGCTTCAAAGACCGATCCAAGTTACAGTTCATCAAATTTTGTCAAGTTTCAGTTCCATCGACGAGCTTCGAATGGCAGTCAAATATGCCGTGAAATGGTAAAGTCCAATTATGCAAGGCGGAAGATCGTCGGAGTCATACGTTCAAATGTCCGAGAGGCTTCGAATTTGTCAAGACTCAACTTAGATTGGTCACCAAAACTCCAATTCGTATCGGTCAAGGAGGCTGTTCCTATCCATCAAGGTATGAGTGCGGGTAGATCATCAAAGATGCCTTCATACCGATCTCCTGGCATGCAGTTCGTATCGATTGGGAACATTGGATTTCGTATCGATCAAGTGCAACACCTTCGTATTGATCAGCAAGTCCAAGCCTTCGTATCGATCATCTCGAGTCGATACAAAACCCTATCATCACTCGATATGAAGACCTCCACTTCTTCGTCATGAAACCCTATTACCCAGATCGATTCGAGCGACTCTTACTCCGGATCGATACGACTCATCCTTCCTCTATCATCAATACAAAACCAGGACCGAGCCATCCCTTCACAGATCCTTCGTATCCTAAACTTCATCTTCTCCAAATCCATTCAAGCATCGTTTCTCCCATCCTCGACCTCACTTCGGCCAAGCACAGTAACCATTTCACTAGACCCGATCATGGAATCAACCAGGATGGCCAGAGAGTTCAAGTCTCGTCATTTTTAGTATAAATTCGTGGGATAATTACCTAGTGTTAATAGTTGATTTGGAGATTAAGGAGTTAAGGTTAATTCGAGCGCACGAGCAATCCTTGTCTATCTTGGAGCGATATGTAAGACAAAAGAAAATAGTGGAAGCAGAAGTGAATTTGGTTAAGTACCAAACATATTTATACCCATGGAAATGACCATTCGTCTCCCCGTTACCGTAACCGGTCGAAACGGTCTGCTCATCACATCGATACGAGGCAGTTCGGTCATATCCCTCGACCCTATAGGTGGAATACCCAATTCGTATCTAGTACTTGACCAAGATAGTTTCTCCAATTGATACAAGAAAATGCACTTTCGTATCGATTCTGCAGCGACACGAAGCGGCCACTGTTCGTATCCTCCAACTAATCGATACGAAGCAACGATTTCGTAGCCGTCCTCTCTAAAGAATACTTCATGTCTATGCTTTTCCTACCTAAACCAACTCCTACTCGTATCCATCGATACGAACTACCTTGAAACTCCAACCAAACTCGTGTTGATCGACATCGAAATGAAAACAAATTTTCAACTTTTCACATCAATCCAGGAAAGGATCGATATGAAGAGACACTACAAAGCGACCGTCAAGCGTTGTTACAACTCGAATTTCACATGGATTCAGGAGAGCATCGATATGGAATTCGACATAAGTAAACTGACAACAACTCGTGAACGTGCGAACGTTAACGGGAGTCAGGTTAACATGCATTCATGTGTGATGAATTAACAGTCAACTTCCATAATTCATAGGAATTGAATGCTCACCTGGTTACAATTGCAAAGATGAACAACAAGATCTCTGGCATTTAAATTCCTGTTACAACAATGCACAGTACAATCATTGGCAGTCAGCAATTCAGTATTTATATTACCGAGAAGCAATCAAAGGTTACACCTCTTGATGAAAAGACAATGACTGTTCAACAGGTCAGATAGAACTTTTCAAACAGAAGATCGCAACTTTTCAAAGCACTTCATGTTCATACAAGACGTACTTTGGGAGGAAAATGTTATCCCGCCTTTTGGCAAGGCCGTGACTCCAAGGACTTGACTGAAAACCAAAGATTGTTCGTCCGAAGATCGGTTATACACAGGTTCACTATGGATACTGGTAAATTTTGCCTGAGTCCGGATCGAGCTACAATCGATATAGTATAACAAGAAAAGCTATAAAAGCCAACATTCCAAATTTTAAGTCAACCGGAGTTCGTATGCTCAAGATATGGATCTATCAAGGTTCACTTAGAAAACATCTATAATTCATATCCATGGGGAGGAGCAAGTTCATTCGTGTCCATCCACTTCGTAGCCATGGCCAAGCAATGCTCTCATTCGTATCCATAGGAAGAGGCAAAACCCATTCGTATCCATGGCCAAGCAGTGCTTCCATTCGTATCCATGGAGAAAGCATTGGGTTCGTATCCATCAAGGTTAGCTACCATCTCCTTCGTGTCCACTTCATTCGTATCCATGAAGGGTTGCCTCATTCGTATCCACCTCACTCCTACATTTCGTATCCATCACATGAACCTTATTTATATATATATTATTCGTATCGATTAACCAACGGTCGATACGAATATGTCATCCAGTAAGCGATACGAAATAGCATACAAAAAGGGAGTTGAGAGGAGCGATACGAATGAGACAACTTGAAATGATACGAAAGGGATCATGTCAGGTCGATACGAAGGATATGGACGTACACCGATACGAAAACGACTTCTTCCAGGATCGATACGAAGTGGAGAGCAAAGAAATGATACGAAGTGGATTATTCCAAGATTGATACGATTAAAGAACGATCAAGTGCAAGACTCGGTCACTCGGCATAAAAAGTTGATCGACCCTTAAAGATAGCACCAGTCATCAACCATCACGTGCCTAGCATCGATACGAGTGATATCGATACAAACGAATTGACACGAGACTCGCTTTCCTATTGAAGATCCAAACTTGCATCAATCATAACTCGAGATCTACAAGTCCAAATACCACCAAATTTTCACAGAAGCTTGCATACCACCTTCAGAATGTTCCTGATCGATCTCAGCCCAAATTGATCATTTCTTGATCGATGCCAATGGAACACGTATCACTCTTAGATCGAGTCAAAATCACCTAAACTCGATCCCTTGGGCCCACCCATGTGAGAGAAGAAGTCTTCCGAGATCTGAGCGAGATATTTGCTGCCTACGCCTATAAATAGTGGCCTTAAGCCTTAAGAAAAAGGACTTTTGGCCTCGCTACGCCGATACTCTGCCGAAATTGCTACTGTATTTTGATTGTACTGTTGTAATCCTTTGTAATCAGCAAGTTATAACCAATAAACACCATTCATTCCACAGTGGACATAGGCAATATGCCGAACCACTCTAAATTTGCGTGTTTCTACACTTTTTCTTATTTGTTTATTGATGTGTTTGTTAGATCTGCCTCGTTTTACATCTACTTTCTTCATTTTATCTCTTCAAACACATCCGAAGAGTGGTGTGTCCAATTTTGGTACAAACAATTATTATTATTATTATTATTACATTATAGGAAGTGGGAAACTAAGACGAAGCTTATTTCTTTTAAAGTGAAAAATAAACAATAAAATAGTTTACTGACTGACATTGTAAGTTGTACATGAGTTGCATGGTTGAAGATATAAAACATACAAAAATGGTAGCAGTACTCGTTTCAGAGCGACTGCACTGAACACTTGAGAAATAACAAAATAAATTAAGCTAGTCCTGTTTGGACCAACCAGATGGCGAATACAACAAACAGTCGCTTTTACGCAACTGTTCATAGCAAAACTCTAAAACATATAAGTGGTCACTTTTAATTAAGAGCTGACGAATAAACAAGTTCAGCAAATGCATTTGATCTCTCCCTCCTTCTCTCTCAACATAAATTATCGAAGAGATACTGGCCAACATAAGTATTATGTGCCTGTGTTTTAATAAATTGGCAAAAGAACTGTATTGGCTTAAATGGTATGACATGCATAGTAGTTTTCAAGGCGGAATGGACCTCTAGGCATTAAGAACGACCTTAATGTCCAAGTAGAACCCAGACAGAGCTTGGATGAAAATAAGTTTCCCCCATATAATTTAGCACAAATAATTTTTGCTTTAAATACCTATAAAAAATAATTGCTACACATTGTACAAACCTCAATTGGTTTTGGACATCACTATTCATTATTTCTCTATAAGCAATATATATACACACAAACCCATGCACACTTACTTTTAGTATATTCATCAATAAATTTCAAAATAATAAAACACTATCATAGCTTATACTTTACAGTTACATAGAAGTAACAAAATTTAATAAAACTTGCCAATAGTGTTCCCCGAAATCAAAATTTGTTGTCAATAATGAACCATGTTAAAACTAAAATAAAAATTCATAAAACTTAAATCGCGATTACAATTAAATATTGTATGTCAAATAATCGTTAAAGCTTTTGAATAATAGGTACAATAATAGCTAACAATTTAGCATTTTTATTTATAATAGACTACTTTAGGTTATACTTCGAAAATATTGAAAAATAGGAGGAAAATAAAGAAACGAATAAAATAACATTTTGAAAAAGTAATAAATTAATGAGTAATTTTTTTGTATCTTTATTTTGAATTATAAAGAGAAGTATTTATTGATTGATTGTCAAGATTATTTGAAATGAAATACATCGAGTGGAGTAAAATTCTAAAACACTAGTGGAAGGTCAAAAACTTCAATGAATTACTAAAGTAATTATATAAATGTATTTAATTTAGTCAAAGTAAAAAAAAATCTATTGAGGTGTCTCGCATTGTGTGTGGGTAATGGACGTGTGTTAAAAAGAAGAATAGTCTCACATTATGAAAAATAATGGAAGTGAAGTTGTATATATATGAGTTTGGTCGCATGTAACAAAAAAGGATTCCTTTTGTTAAAAGGTGTTGACCAAACTCATATGTTGCCCCCACGTAGGGATGTGCGAACCGAATTTCAACATGGTATCAGAGCCGATGGTAACGCCTGGGACAATGGATAATGCGCAAGAGATCTGTAAATCGTGGAGGCTAGCAATTTAGGCCTAAATAGTCAAACTTAAGACGGAGATCTTTTGGGATGTCTCGCATTGTGTGTGGGTAATAAGCACACATTGGAAAAAAGAATAGTCCCACATCATGAAAAATAATGGAGGTAGTGTGGTATATATATATATATATATATATATATATATATATGAGTTTGGTTGCATGTACAACAAGGGATTCCTTCTGTTAAAAAGTGTTGGTCAAACTCATATGTTGCCCCACGTAGGGATGTGCGGACTGGATTTCAACAATTATATAAATGTATTTAATTTAGTCAAAGTAAAAAAAGTCATCAAATACACCTATTTCTTGCAATCTTAGCACACGGATCACCTTGGACAAGAGGCCCAGCAGCTGTTGGGAAATTTCTATAGGAAGAAGAAGGAGGAAGTAACTTCTAATTTATTAATGTAGATTGAGAGAATATTTTGTAAATGAGGAAATAAGATTTATTTATTTTTTGCACTTTTTTTGCTTGCATATAAAAGAAGAGAAAACATTCTTATTTATAGTGTGATACAACCTCTAGACTTTTCTTCAATCCTCTATTTTCTAGATTTTTCTTGGCAAAACATATTCTAGAATTCTCCAAATTACATATTCAGTAAGTCTAGACTTTTCTCTATTTTTAATTTGACATTTCCATGAATACAAAGATTATAATCATCAACATAATCAACGTTTCCTAAAAACCAAGTTTATTTCTAACATCCTTCATAAAATTGGTTTTGTAACTCCGAGAATGTCTCGCAGTCTTTCAAAGTCGTCATGATTCAATGCTTTTGTGAAGATATCTGTAACGACCCATATTTTTAACTATTTTAAATTATTAAATTTAATATAATTATTGTATAAAAATGGTTAGATATAAAAATTTAATGATTTGTTGTGTAAATTATTGGATATGAACGTAGATAAAAATTTCGAATAACAAAATTCAGTAAGATAAGAGATGATAATTTATATTTCAATTATAGTGATTCATTGAATAATTGAATTGTTTAAATTTAATATTGGAATTAGTTAAATAATTGAATCTTTAATTTAATATGAATAGAAATGAATTTAAAAGTTGATTTAAATTTTATTTAAACTAGAATGATGATAGTAAACTTTTAAAATTGAATCCAAAGTGATTAAATTGGTTTTGGGAATTTCTCGTTTTAATTTAACATGTAAAAATAGCCATTCGAGCAACTATTTCGGATTTCGACGAAACCAGTTTCATCGGATCCGTAATAGAGAATTATTATAGGATTTCAAGTTTCGTTACGATCAGACTTATCGTTTGGCCGTGCAAGCGAGCTTGAAACGCGTAGGGTTTATTTTCAAAACTTTAATTAAAATAATTTGATTTTGAAAAGCTATCTTTTGAAAATGATGGAATTGGCTCACGAGACTAGTTTCATTATGTTCGGAATAGAGGTATAACATATAGAATTCCAGGCGGCATGCTTCATTTGGAGTTCGGAATTTTCGCAGACGAATCAGGTCGAAAACTTATATAATAGGTCGTGTTATTTTTCATTTTCGTTAAAACGAAGCCCTAGCTTCAGTGCCATTCTCTTTTTTTAATGGTTGAAAATCGCCGATTTTTCCCTCTTGATTTCTCCTCATCCGTAGAGTATTAAGTCTCGACTTCAACTAGGAAAGTGTAGATCTTGATCTCCTATACAAGATGGATGGTCGAATCACTCGTCTTACGTGGTGTAGTGGCCGATATGTGGCTACGTTCGAGCTACGGGTTTGGGTTTCCTGTGGCATTTGCATGCACGTTGTGATGGAGGACGGCGGCACGTGGGGGTTGGTCGATGACGAGCTGGAGGCGAGCTGGCGATCGTTCGATTATAATAAAAAAAATAAACAAAGAAAGTCGCAATCTAGGAAGATGAAGACGCGGGCTGGGTACGGTGCGCGTGTGGAAGGAGTATGAATTTATTTGAAGGCGAAATATTTTCAGTTTCAAATAAAGGTGAGTATTTTAAAACGCTCACGAAGTACTAAAATATTTTTGATGTTCGTTAAATTGATATTATGAAGTAATTTATTACTGTTTTTGGTAATTTACCGGATATTTAAATTTACACATGAATTGAACAGATATGAATTTAAATTAGCAGTTCAATATGAAATCGAAATTGAATTGCTAGTTAGACACCCGATATTGATAACTTGTTAATGGTTGTGATATTGGCTGTTTTGAATGTTGATTGTGATGGATGCCTATTGGTTGATATTTTGGATGATTGGATGTTTATTTATTTTATATATATCTTGTTATCACCCTATTTATTATATGACAACATATAAAACTGTTATTTGAATTATTTTGAATAAATTAAAAAATAAGTTGAGATGATATATATCTATGACACTTTGATTTAGGTTGAAACGATATATATCCATCCCTGAAATTAAAAATCGAAATAATTATCCACTTGGCCATAGGATATAAAATTATATACGGACAACGGATTGGTTAAATTAAATGATTTTATATTCTTGGATTGAATATATTCAAATGATTTGTTTTATAAAAATAAAATTGAACCGAAATATGGGAATTGAATTATTTTCGAACTTGAGCTTGAAATGTTGAAATTGAAATTTGTTTATAGAAATCGTTTAAAGAATTGAATTTGGAAGTTTGAAGTTATAACTGAAATACGATTTGAATTATGTAAATTGGTTTATTTAAAAGATTTGAACTTTTATTCGAACTTTGAATATTGTCAAGTAAAAATAACTTAAATGGATATTTCTAATTTGGGCTCGGAATTGAATTATTTTGAAGATTTGAACCTTAAATTAAATATTGAAGTTTAAATTTGATTTAAGTGATTTAAATCGGTATTTTGAAATCAAACACAAAATTGATATAAATTGAAATGGTTTAAAATTGAGAATTGAATTGAAATTAATTTGAATTGGAATTGAAATTGATTTGGATTGAAATTGAAATTGAGTCGATTTGAATTGAACTAAGATTGAAGTTGACTTGAATTGAGAGATTTGAAATTGAATCCGTTTGATTTAAATTTGGACCTGAATCTAGATTTATTGGAAATCGGAAGAAAAGGTTTTGAATTTGAAATTATTTTCACTATAAATTATTTTTCTATAAACTGTATTAAAATTCATCTTTTTAGATTTTCAAATCATTTAAGTTTTCAAATCATTTAATATATAATCTATTTTAATATCTAAACTATTTTAACTTTTTAAACTATTTAAAGGTATTCAAACTATTTTAAAAAAAAGATTCAAACTGTGCAAGGTTGGAATGTTTATATCTAAATCGTGGATTTAAATGTGAATTGGGTTAAAATGAAGTTATAACCTAAATGGAAATTCGAAACGATCTTGCAAGTGAAATTGAGATATTGAAATGAAAATGTTTTTTCAAGTGAAATTGACATATTTCCAATAAATATGATATTTTAAAGTGAACATGATATTTTGATATCAAGTATGAATCGTTTTCAAAATGTAAAAGTACCAACTAGTGTGTAAATTGACGTTTGGTTGTTAAAGGGGTCGGGACCTCTTATTGGCATACTCTCTATCAATATTAGAACCACTTTAACAACTGTGTATACGGAGGAGACTCCAGAATGAAGTGGTTGGATTTGGCGTATGTTTGCTGGATTTGAAGAAAGAGAACGATGATGGATAAACCCCGGCACTTGTGACAATTTGAAATGACTAAAACATTACGACTTTATAGAGCCAATGAGGATAGCTACCTCTAGCGGACATCTATTCTTTAATTTTCCTTTTGGACTCAGTCCATACTATTTCCTTGTTGTTGGTTTCCATTGGTGCACCTTGATTTGTGATAATCTTCCTTTGATCGGATATGGGATGGATGGACGCGGTGGATGGTCGTGGCTACGATGCGTTACCACCAGCATGCATCCTGAACCGGTAGTATCCTACCTTGGGCATTTCCTCACGTGCCTTATCATACTTTTATCCTTATATGCGACCACTACGAGTTTGCTTTAGTGTTGTCGTATCACAGCGGATGCATATCCTCTGACGTGCTACTGAGGCGTTATATGCAACTGTACGACAATGCCAAAAACACATTAATGGGGATTAATGTAAACCCTTAACGCTAAGAAAAATATTTATTTTACTGATTAGACATTACATATATAGCGTATTCTACTATGTATAAATATTTTGACGGATCCTTAAGAGATGGAAAATCTCGTAACATCTCTTCAGTTATTGCACGCACATTTATACACTGGATATGAGATATGAAACCCCGTAAACATCTCTGATGCTACCACTTCTGTTATATGTTATATTGATTTGACTCACATATGGATATTTTAATTCTGATTCGAGTATATTATTTTACTTTATGCTCGGATTAGCCCTGAGTTTTTAGTGTATAGAAGATCATTTATTCTGGAGGATGAAGATAAATATTTGGTATATTATTACTAGTATTATTTTCGTATCATGTTGTTCTGCTGCATTACTCTATTATTCTGTTGTCTATATATATGTTGTATAAACTATAATCAAATGTATAGTATAAACATCTTCATGAACTGTTTATTTGATAATTATATTTTATCATTCCGCTGCGTGAATCTGTGTTTGTTTTATTTTTTTCTTATTTTTTTAATTAATCTCATTGATTATCTGTGTTTCAGATTTTTTTTTGAGTTGGACATGTGTGGTTTATTGTCGACCTAAACCTTCCGAAACACGGGTCGTCACAATATCTGCAACTTGGTCTTTTGAATTGATAAACCTTGCTTGTACCTCCTTTTTTGCAATCTTTTCTCGAATAAAGTGGTAGCGTGTATCGATATGAGAACTTCGATTATGAAAGACAGGTTTCTTAGCGAGTGTTATGGATGACTTGTTATCCATAAATATTTCTGTTGCTAACTACTATGACATATGCAACTCCTTCAATAAATCTCGTAGCCAAATTGTATGGCATACATAGTTGAAGCAACAACATACTTATCTTCACAGGTTGATAGTGTCACAATTGGTTGCTTGTTTGAGCTCCAAGTGAATGTCGTATCTCCCATGAAGAAAACAAATCCAGGTGTACTTTTACGATCATCAATATCTCCAGCCAAATTGCTGTCACTATAACCAATCAACTTTAAATTATTAGAATGTGAATACAATCCAAAATTAGTAGTACCTTTAATATATCAAAAGATTCTTTTTGTTGTCTTCAAATGCGATATAGTAGGAGCTTCCATATAGCGATTAATAAGACCCACTCCATAAAGTATATCCAGCCTTGTGCATGTTACGTATCTCAGGCAACCAACCATGCCCTTAAATAGGATAGGATCCACGTTCTGTTCTTGTATATGTTTTGAGAGCTTTGTACCACTTTCTACTGGAGTGCTTACGGGTTTGCATCCATCCATTTTTTTTTTAAACTATACTCCGAAGAGTATAGCTAGGAGATACAGCTGTCCGCCACACTGACCTCCCTTTTAAGCCAGCCCAACCAAGAGCATTAATCCTCATGCGTTTTCAGCTTTTCAGAGGATAGACCGCTCAAGGCCTTATGGGAAACAAATCTCAACTGCGGGACTCGAACCCACAACCTCCAGGAACTTTGTTCCATGGTTGCAAGGTAGTTCTTGTGTATGATTATTGAATTTCTTCAATATTTCTTCAATATTTCAATATTTCTTCAATATTTCTTCAATATTTCTTCAATATTTCATTTCCATGCTCATTTCTTCAATATTTCCATCCATTTTGAATTTCTTCAATATTTCATTTGCATATGATTATTGAGAAATAAATATACCCTTGCTCATTTTGAATCACTTGGATTCCAAGATAGTATAACATGAGTCCAGTGTCCATCATCTCAAATTATAAACTCATCTCCTTCTTGAAATCATCAAAAGCTTTTGGATTATTTCAAGTAAAGATTAAGTCATCCACATATAAACATACAATTACAATATCTCTGTTTTGATTTTTCTTTACGTAAAAAGCATGTTCATAGGGAATTTTACAAAATTATCTTCTAAAAATAATTATCAATTCTTATATTCTATGCTCTTGGGATTGTTTTAAACCGTAAAGCGCTTTTTTTAATTTAAAACTTTATCTTCATGTTCTTTAACTTTATAACTTGGTGGTTGCTCCAAATAAACTTACTCTTCTAATTTACCATTTAAGAAAGCAGATTTTACATTCATTTGATGTATTTTCCATTTGTTTTGAGCTACTAATAAATTAATAATCTTATAGTTTCTAAGCGGATAACAGGAGCAAATACTTCATCATAGTTTATACCTGCTCTTTGTTTGTACCCTTTTGCTGCCAATCTTGCTCTGTATCTTTCAACTTATCCTTTAGCAATCTTCTTCACTTTATATACCCATTTTGCGTCAATAGCTTTATGCCATTTAAGTAAAGTAGCCAACTCCCATGTATTGTTCTTTACAATTGCTTTGATTTCTTCATCCATAGCTTCCCTCCATCTTTTGCCTTATTTTGCTTCTTCAAAATCTATTGGTTCAAAATCGGCAGAAAGAAAAAATAAGGTAGTATCATTGAAAATTGGAGTTACCTCATATAAGTCTTGCAAAGATCTCATGTGTGGTGCTATTTCATTTGAGCTTTCTTCAAATGGATACCCTTAATGGATAGTTGAAGGAGATGACGGTGTTGACTAATGGGTACTTATTCCACATCATCGTTGAACTCCTCTTCATAAAGCGAAAAGAAACTATAATCATCTTCTTATTTGTTCCAATTCCAAGCACTTTTTTAATCGAACTCCACATCTCCACTAACAACAACCTTTTCATTAATAGGATTATATAACTTATATCCTTTTAACCGTGAGTCATAGCCAATGAAAATGAATTTTCCTCTTTTGTCATCTAATTTGGAGCGTATTTGATCCGGCACATGTGCATATGCGATGCTTCCGAACACTTTCAAGTGAGATATACATGGCTTTCTACCACTTCATGCTTCTTCGGGGGTTTTATTCCACACATTTCGAGTTAGAGAGTGATTTGATAAATACACCGCACATTCTATGACTTTAGCCCAAAACTCTTTTGGAACATTTTTGCTTTTTACATGCTTCGTGCCATGTTAAGAAGATATCTGTTCTTTCTTTCTACAACTCCATTTTGTTATGGAGTGTACAGGACTATTAATGAACGATGAATTTCATTTTCTTCACAAAACTTCACAAACTCTTTTGATGTAAATTCTCCACCTCGATCGGATCTCATGGGTTTGATCTTATAACCACTATCATTTTCTATGAAGACCTTAAATTTCTTAAAAGCATCAAGTACTTGTTATTTTTGTTTGAGATAATAAGCCAATGTTTTTCTACTAAAATCATCACTAAAAGTGAGAAATAGTTACCTTTTCCAAGTGAGCACGATTTTATAGGGCCACAAATATCCGTATGAATCATTCTAGTGGTTCTTTGGCTCTTGTGGTTGATTATTTTGGAAAACACTTTCTTAGTTGTTTTCCAAATGAGCACCGTTTACATAATTGGTTATGATAAACCTTTCACCATATTTTTGTTCTTTAATAATTTTAAGCCCCCAAAATTAAGGTGTCCAAACCTTAAATGCTAAAGCCATAATGAATCTTTATAGCATGTTTTTTTACCATTTAGCAACATTATTTGAGATATTTAATGGAAACATTCTATTTTTGACATCTCCACTTTAGTAGTTAATTTTCCTTTATCGTCTCTCATTAAAAGACTTTTATTTTTCACGTGTATATCATATCCATTTTCCAAAAGTTGCCCAAACTTAATATATTTGTTTTCATTTTTGGCACATAATAAACATTAGAAATAAAGTCATTCTTTTCATTTTTCAACTTAATTTGTATGTTTCCTTATCCTTTAAATGAATTTTAGACTCATCTCTAAAACGAATGTTTCCACTTACCGATTCATCAAACTTCGTAAACATGTTTTTCCTTCCACATATATGGTTGCTTGCCCCCATGTCTAAATACCATGTATTATTATCGTTAATTTAATCCCTTTATGTACCAACATTAGTGCGGAATTTTCTTTATCTTCTTTAGAATAATTTATTCTCTCTTGGACTTAATAAAAAGTGTATCTACAATCGGAAGCAAAATGTCCAAATTTATTATAATTATATTATTTTATTTATGATTTATCATACCTTGGTCCTCCATTTTCCTTTATATTTCCTTCTCTTCCTCGATCTTTTAGGGCATATGTATTTTTCTTTTTCTCCTCTTTATGATAATTATTTCTTCCATAGCTTTGACCATGACCTCTTCCACTTTGGATTCGACTTCTTCTATTTTTAAATGTTTCATTTAACCCAAAGTTGAGTTTTATTTGAAGAGCTTGCTCTAATGGCTCTTCTTTAACCTTTTTTTCAATTTTACTTCATGGGCTTGAAGTGAACCCATGAGTTGATCAACTGTCATAGATCCTAGATCTTTAGATTCTTCAATTGCTGCAACTATGTAATCAAATTTTGAATCTAAAGATCGTAGAATTTCCTCAACAAGTCTAAAGTCTTATATTTTTCCATCATATCTTTTCATTTGATTTACAATAGATAAAATTCGAGAAAAATAATCATCAATTGATTCTTATGATTTCATGTGTAAAGATTCAAACTCACCTCGCATAGCTTGTAGTCTAGTTTTCTTCACTTTGTCGATTCGCTTAAAGTGTTCTTTAAAATCTCGCATGCTTCCTTACTAGCTTGTGCATTAGCTATCTTCTTGAATGTAGCATCATCCAAACTTTGGTAAATGAGCGTAAGAGTTTACCATTAGGATACAATCTGTAGACTTTATTTTCTTTGCACTTTTCTTCAATCCTCTATTCTTGATTTGACATTTCATGAATACAAAGATTATAATCATCAACATAATCAACCTAAAAATCAAATTTATTTCCAACAGCAGCATCACTGACAGCACAGCGCATATACATATATATTTAGAACCTCTCTTTCAGCTAAACATTTAACTCGACAATTTACCTGGTTCATAATATTCAATAAAGTATGAAACTTAATGTTGGGGAAAATCCCTTCAGATGATCAGTCTAAGTGAATAAAAAGAATACAACACAGCGAAAAACAACTGGATCATGATTATAGTGAGACGGAACAAACAAAAGATAAACACCAGAACAGACCGTCACAGATCTATGCAATGCAGGAAAAAAATAAACAACACCAGTATTTATAGTGGTTCCACTACCACTAGGTAGTGTACGTCCACTTGGGGAGAGAAGATTTTATTAATCACTGAAAGATTAGAGTTACAAGATTGATTCACTTTTGGAGGCTATACAAAAGAAGAATTTACAATACTGGCAAAAGTCTGCAGAGTTTCAGCTCTCTAGGATGGCTCTGAAATTGGTTGAAATTAGCTCTCAATTTCGGCTGCCATTATTGTCCAGAAGCTCCTCTTTTTATAGAGTGAAGAAATGAGGAGGGGTAGCTGCTATATAGCAGCCTTGGGATTTGGTTCAGCATGCATCTGGTCCGGCATAATTAGGATCGGCAAAACGCCGACCGAAAAATTTGGACTGACAACAAAATACCGGACGAAAAATTTCGTTTGGCAAAATATCGAACGAAATATCTCATTTGGCAAATCACCGAACGAAGTTCTTCATTCAGCAATTTTCCTTTCCTTCTTCTCATCCGCTCCTTCATTTTACCGAACGAACTCCCTATCTCCAAATCATCGTTCCAAAAACACCGCTCCAAATCACCGCTCCTCCTTTCTTTTTGCTGAACGAACTTCTTCTTTTCCAAATAAGAAATCTAGTTCGGCTTCCTCCTCATCTTGGCTTAGGGTTAGGGTTTCACGGCTCTGCTTCTCTTCCTCCTCGAGCTTCTCCTTCTTCTTCTTCTTCAATTGGAATCAGAGATCAATTTCAACAATCTCCACCTTGATACCAGATTTCCAAAGAAGCCATCCAAGAAAAACTACACCTTCATGCTCCAAGCAATGAATACTTACTCAATGAGCTTCGGCTATTCCATCACCCATTACACTTTGTCAACGAACTTCGGCAAGGCCACCGCCTATCAACAAGGTGTTCGAAGTATCCAGTCCGTGTAGAACCTATTAACCGTCTCAACTCTCCCCCCGTGCCACCCTGTGGCACCTAGCACTTCATTAAGCGAATCAAGTCCAAGCAATGCTCGAACTTAGCAACAGGCAACGACTTGGTTAACATGTCTGCTGCATTCTCATGTGTGAATCTTCTGAAGACGAACTAGCTTCTCTTCACTCATCGAGACAAGGAACTACTCTCTCAGCTCAATATGCTTCGTCCTCGAGCTGAACGCCATATTTTCAGCTAAGTGAATTGCACTCTGATTATCACAGTACACATTCACTTCTTCGTATGTGAAGCCCAAATCACACAACAGTCGCCTCAAATAAAGCGCCTCCTTAGCTGCTTTAACCACGGCTATGAGCTCTGCCTCTGTAGTAGACAAAGCCACAATCATCTGCAACCTCGCTCTCCAACTGATCGCTGTCCCACCAATGGTGAACACATATCCGGAGGTTGACTTCATTTGATCTCTATCACCGGCATAGTCGAAATTACAAAATCCAACCAAGCTGAAATCTCTTCCTCTGCTGCCAAAGACAAGTCCATGGTTTGGAGTTCCTCTAAGGTATCTGAAGATACACTTCACTACTTCCCAATGCATCTTTCCTGGATTCGCCATGAACCTACTAACCAATCCGACCGCCTGTGCAATCTCAGGCCTAGTGCAGACCATGACATACATCAAGCTGCCAACTGCACTTGCATATGGGACCTTCATCATATAAGCCTTGTCTTTTTCCGAGATCGAAGAGCCTTTACTAGAAAGCTGTATGTGCAAGGGCATGTGTGTGCTGATTGCCATTGCCCTTCCATGCTAAACCGAGAAAGCACCTTTCGAATGTACTCCTTTTGAGTTAGGCTCAAAAGTCCTAGATTTCTATCCCTTTGGATTTCCATACCCAAAATTTTCTTTGCTTCTCCAAGGTCTTTCATTTCGAATTCCGCTTTTAGCTTTCGCTTTAAACTATCGATTTCAGCTTTATCCTTGGAAGCAATCAACATATCATCCACGTACCAGAGTAGGTACACCCATCTACTATTCTTTAAATGCTTGAAGTACACACAAGCGTCTTTGATGCTACGATCAAAACCAAGTGAAAGCATAAAAGAGTCAAACCTCTTGTACCATTGTCTAGGCGACTTCTTAAGTCCATATAATGACTTCTTCAATTTGCAAACCCAATTTTCTTTCCCATCTACAACAAATTGTTTTGGCTGCTTCATGTGGATGGTCTCATCCAAGTCTCCGTGCAAGAAAGCGGTTTTCACGTCCAGTTGCTCCAGCTCCAAGTCATGAGCTGTGACGATAGCGAGCAAAATGCGTATGAACGTATGCCTTACTACTGGAGAGAATATCTCATCATACTCCAATCCCTTTCTTTGTGAAAACCCTTTAGCAACTAGTCTACCCTTGTATCTCCCATCATCCTTCACCTTGAACACCCACTTGCAACCTATGGCTCAGCTTCCTTGAGGAGGTGGTACCAAATCCCAAGTATTGTTCTTCTTCAATGACTCTAACTCCTCTTCCATAGCCACATCCACTTCGAACTGTCACATGACTTCAAAGCTTCATCAAGGTCAAGCGGCTCCTCATGAACCACATGTAGGGCATATTCAAACTGATCGCCAAGGCTAAGGTTCGCAAACTGCCAATCACTATACCTTTCGGGCGGCCTAATAGTCCTACAACTGACCTGGGTAGGTACTGCTTCGCCTAAACTCTTTTCATGTCCACCTTGAACTAAACTTCCTCTAGATTCATGTACATCACCAGCACTACTAGAAGTACTTGTGGACTGTCCTATGATGTTTCATCAACTACGTTTTCCTCGACAGCATCAACAACAACTCTACTCTTTGGTTGGAACACGGGAACTTCTTCCATCTCCTTAGGCCTATCAGAAACTTCTGATGTGGTAGGTAGCTTTTCCTTCAGATTGAAC
The DNA here is from genome assembly GCA_030737815.1 of Allium fistulosum. Classification (NCBI taxonomy): domain Eukaryota; kingdom Viridiplantae; phylum Streptophyta; class Magnoliopsida; order Asparagales; family Amaryllidaceae; genus Allium; species Allium fistulosum. Next base: position 1,134,534,730 of record CM060906.1, read on the forward strand.
ATAGCAGACTCATCAAAAGTAACATGTCTGGAATGAACAAACTTATGATCAACATGGTTCCAAATTCGATACCCTTTGATACCATCGGTGTATCCCATTAGTATGCCCTTGTATGCTCTAGCCTCTAACTTGTCAGCACCTGTATGGTGAACGTATATAGGACAACAAAAAATTTGGAAGTAACCAAGATACACTGCTTTACCTCTCTACTTCTCCTCTGGAATCTTCCCATCTATGGCTGAGCATGGAATTTGATTTATGATATGCGCCGCATTTGATAATGCCTCAGCCCAAAAGCCTCTAGACAAGCCTGCCATCAATCTCAAGCAATGAGCCTTCTCCAGTAGAGTCATGTTCATCCTTTCTGCAACCCCATTGGATTACGGATCTCCAGATGTAGTGAAATGTCTCTAAATGCCATGTTGTCTACAAAAGTCGAAGAACTCTCTAGAGATAAATTCACCACCATTATCAGATCTCAGCACATTTAACCTAGAACCAGATTGGTTCTCAACAAGCGCTTTCCAGTCTTTGAACTTCTCAAAACTCTCTGTTTTGGCCTTCATCACATACACCCATACTTTCCGAGAAAAGTCATCAATGAATGAGATAAAATATTTTGCTCCTCCAAGAGAAGGAGTAGCAACTGGTCCCCAAACATCTATATGCACGTACTCAAGTACTCACCTCGATCTATGGAGTCCAACTCCAAAAGTTACTTTAGTTTGCTTGCCTAACACACACTCTTGGCAAAAGTCCATCTTGTCGAAGCTTTCTCCTTTGATCATCTTCCATCTCCGAAGCAACTCTAAGTCCTTCTCTGAAATATGACCCAACTTGAGATGCCAAAGCTTTATGGCATCCAAAGCATAAGAACTATCTACTCCAACACATGACTCTCCAAGAATTGTGGTTCCTTTCAGCAAATACAGATTTCGAATTACATCTCCTTTCATAAGAACTAGTGCACTTCTCGAAGCCTTCAGACTATCCTTCTCGATAGTTACCTTGCATCCCAAAGATGTCAATTGTTCTAAAAAAATTGAAGGACTTCCGAAGACCTGGAACATACCTGACACCTGTTAAAGTGCGCATCACTCTGTCAAACATTCTGATCCTCGCTGTACCTTCACCCATTTCTCTACAGCTAGCATCATTACCCATAAGAATAGAGCTTCCCTCTCGTCCAACGAAAGAACTGAAGTAATCATTATTAGGCGTCATATGGAAAGACGCCCTCGAGTCCAGTACCCAATGGTCTGAGACATCGGACACTGCTGCAGACAACACATCGTCAGATACAGACTTCTCCACCGCAAACGTTGAAGATCCATCTTCTTCCTTCTTCTTCAAATCTGGACAATCATTTTTCCAATGACCAGGTTTCTTGCAGATAAAGCACTTACCGTCCTTAAACTACTTCCACCTCTACTTCCTTCACTTATCTCCTTCATCTGATCTCTCAAGCCCTCAAATAGATGGCCTGATTTCACATCTTCCACTGTCAATGTGTCTCTAGCGAAGATAAGGCTGTTACCGAAACCTGTGTATCGCTCCGAAAGAGAACACAGAAGAATCATTTCCATTTGCTCCTCATGCATCTTTAAGTCAACAGTCTTCATCTTCATCACGAGATCATCAAAGAAATTAAGATGTTCCTTTACTAAGTACCCTCTCTCATCCGCATGGTGAAAAATGTCTTCAGTGATATCATACGGTTAGCTAGAGATTTCTTCAAGTAGAATTTTTCTAGCTTGGTCCAAATGCCCCTAGCAGTGGTCTCACTACTAATCTCTGAGATAACATTCTCTCCCATAGCTAGCTGTAAAGTAGTAAACGCCCATTTCTCCATCTCCTTCCTTTCCGTGACTGAGATGTCAGGCGTCAATTCCTCAGGGGCAAACACTACTGGATGGACTTCATTCCTCATTAGAACAGCCTTCATCCTCCATTGCCACTTCTCGAAGTCCTTATCCTCATTCCATTCTCAATTGCCAACTGTGATCCTGACATGATATACATCCCTCTAGTATAGGGTCTTGTAACAACTGGAGCCGCTTCATCTCCTGCCATAGCATTTAACACTCCTTAATCAACCTGGCTCTGATACCAGACTATTGGGAAAAATCCCTTCAGATGATCGGTCTAAGAGAATAAAATAACCCAACGCAGTGGAAAACAACTGGATCGTGATTGTAGTGAGACGGAACAAACAAAAAATGAACACTGGAACAGACAGTCACAGATCTATGCAATGCAGGAAAAAAATAAACAACACCAGTATTTATAGTGGTTCCACTACCGCTAGGCAGTGTACGTCCACTTGGAAAGAGAAGATTTTATTAATCACTGAAAGATTAGAGTTACAAGATTGATTCACTTTTGAAGGCTATACAAAAGAAGAATTTACAATACAGACAAAATTATGCAGAGTTTCGGCTCTCTGGAATGGCTCTGAAATTGGCTGAAATTAGCTCTCAATTTCGGCCGCCATTATTGTTCAGAAGCTCCTCTATTTATAGAGTGAAGAAATGAGGAGTGGTAGCTCCTTCATTTTACCGAACGAACTCCTTATCTCCAAATCACCGTTCCAAAAACACCGCTCCAAATCACCACTCCTCCTTTCTTTTTGCCGAACGAACTTCTTCTTTTCCAAATAAGAAATCTAGTTCGGCTTCCTCCACAACTTGGCATAGGGTTAGGGTTTCGCGGCTCTACTTCTCTTTCTCCGCGAGCTTTTCCTTCTTCTTCAATTGGAATTTGGTATCAATTTCAACACTTAACAATTTATTCTGTCTTGTCTGTATCACTGTATGACGTGTTTAACAAACAATTGTGCTGTGAGAGTGTGAGGTGTTGTTTTGCATTGGGCTTATATCATTTTTCCAAGTAGACATAAGATCTGACACATATACTTGGTTTTATGAACTCTTTAGGATGCATTAAACGAATATACAAGTGCGACAATTAAATATGAAAAAGCATGTCAAAAGGGACAAAATGCATACATATATGAAATTGTCTTGTGTCCAAAATAATTAAATTTAGAGTCAATGATGACAACTGCTCTACTCTAGTACTGAAATCAACTGACAATCAAGAAAAAAAATATTAGAGCTTTAGATTAGAATTCAACTTTGAGCTTTGAAAGGCTCTTGTGTTATTTGCCATGACGATGGCCAGGTCGGCGACGGCAATTTCAGAAGGGGCGAATAAGTTAAGGGTCAATATAGTTTCCATTGAATTGAAAAATGATATTTGCATGCATGCATATGTATTGAAGTGTAAAGAACAAATGATATAAAAAAATAACTGATATTATCCATTTTTGACTTTTCTTACCTATAATAGTTCGTGGCCCTATGGTGTACCACTATGCACTTGCTGAATACTGAGCTCAAACAAAGATTTGCATTGTCTTAAATAGTAATTGCTTCATGGGTCTTTCAGCAATCTCCTTTGTAAACCAAAATGCATCAAAGAAATGATCAGGTTGTTCGCGATTTATTAACCACCTTTGACCTTTTGTGGTTTGAGCTTGAGAAGTCTGAAGCATAGTGTTGACATCCATCAACATTGCAGCATACCCCACTACCAACCTGACGTTCTTCTTCGTAACCATTCTCCCTCTCTTCCTTCTCTCTTTATAATTGTTACTGAGGATTTTGTATTTGAACAGCTGACGATTGTCGGATACAAACCTTAAGTTTCGGTGATTTCAACTTGTTCTAATCTGAACGGTTACTATATATGTTTCAATTGCCTTCAATTTGTTCTGTATCATTTCTAGAGAGTGAACAGCTGTGGTCTGAACTTTTGCTAGGAGAAAGTTTTCTTGATGATCTTTGCTTCTTTGTGGTAAATCCATAACCCATTAAAATAACTAAACTTGAAAGATTGATGCTTCATTAGGTAACTCTCTTTTAATCTACAGGTAAATCAAAATGACAGTTTAGAAACTACAAATTTGTATACTTAAATTTTGTCTCATTTAGTTTGGTGAGTTGCTTCTTATAAATTGTTTATATTTCTATACCATCATCAACTTTTTGGTAATATTTTTGGACGATTTATCTTATAACATTAGAGCAACTCCAATTGTCGGGTATTAAGGCCTAATATTCAGAAATTCCATTCAAGCAATTCCCACGGACAATATTAGTGTTTGTACCAAAATTGGGCACAACACTCTTCAGAAGTCTTTGAAGAGATAAAGTGAAGAAATTAAATGGAAAAAGAAGAATTATCTAACAAAAACTCCAAATTTCAGAAGTGAGAATAATTAAAGATCAGGGAGACACAAGAGTTTAGAATGGTTCGGCGTATTGTTTACGTCCACTATGAAATAGTTTGTTTTATTGATCTTCCTTTGATGTTTACAAGTGAATGCAATGAATTACAAGAGGTAGCTATTATTTGCAGCAGCGAATCTTGTTGGTAGCAGCAGCGATAGAGTTCAGATCTGGATCTGGCGGAGTCCGAGCGTTGGAGATCTCAAAGAGGAAGAAGAACCCTTTTTCTGGTGGCTTTGGGGTCTATTTATAGGTGTAGGAGGCTAATATTTCGCTCAGATCTCGGGAGACCCTCTCTGGCACGTGACCAGGCCCGTACGCCCAAGCCCGTGAAGTTTCGGTCCGATCCGTGATTGACACGAGCTGATTTCGACTCGCTCAAGATTTCATCCAATGGAGTCGAAATTTGGCGTGGACACTTTCTAGCATGCACGTAGTGTTCTATGAAAATTTCATAGCATTTGGACTTGTAGATTGGGAGATATGATCGATACGAAATGGAGTCTTCGGCAGGCTGTTTCCTTCGACTCGCTTCCTGTTTCGACTCGCTTCTGTTAGACTCGATGACATGGCACTCGATCCTTACTCTGTCCTGGATGTTGCTTCGAGCGAGTCGAAGCGAGTACTTGGTCGAGCGAGTCGAAGCAAACATTGCTTCGAGCGAGTCGAAGCTAGAACTGGTCGAGCGAGCCGAAACTATCACTGGGAGAGTGAGTCAAAATAGGGCGTCCTGGGAGGTTTGAACAGTGAAGTCGAAGTTGATGGAGTCGAACAGTTGTTCGAGCGGAGCGAGTCGAAGTGTGTGCTTTCGAACTGGAGCGAGTCGAAGTGAGCAGCTCTGAGGGATGTGGAGTGAGTCGAATCCAGGTTGACTCGAAGTTGGCCTCTGAGCGAAGCAAGTCGAAGTTGTCACTCCTGGACGTTGCGAAGCGAGTCGAAGGAGCGAGTCGATTGGTAATTGATCTTCATCCAATCTTGTATCGCTCATAACTTGAGCATACGAACTCGGATTGACTTGAGATTTGAAACGTTGGCTCTCATGGCTTAGCTTGCCATGTCCTACCAATTTTGGCTCGATCCGGACTCGGACAAAATTCATCGATATCCGTAGTGAGCCCATGTATAACTAATCTCTAGGACGGACCGTCATCGGTTACTAGTCAATTCTTTCGTGTTACAGTCTTGCCAAAAGGCAAGATAACAATTAGCCTTAATATTAAGACTAATATTCAGGGCCAATTCAAGATTATGAATTGGTCTGGGCGCTGATTTAATCAGCGCTTAAAGACGGACGCTGATTAAATCGACGTCCAGAGACGAAATACTTAATTGTTTCAGTAATGCAGCCTGTACCGGATAGGTTGCACTTAATTAACACTATTTTTTTGTAATAGAGACGAAATACTTAATTGCCACGTTATACAACCGTGGGCCCAGAGATGAAATACTTCATTTAAAGTCAAGACAAGATAGAGTATTTGTTTGTACAATCTGTGGACGCTGATTTAATCAGCGCCCAGTACTAGACGTTGATTAAATCAGCGCTCACAACACGGCATTGTTAAATCAGCGTTCTACATGTTAGGTCACCCTTTAATATCGAGGGGGTAATATTCTGAATATTACCCACTTAAGCCGTTGGAGATGCCTTTAGGTTATATTCCCAAACAAATAGGCATGGAATCATAGCGTACGTACAATTTTATTTAATGTTTTAGAAATTAAAATATAATTTATATTAACTGATTTTAAAATTATAACATATTGAAATTGCAAATTGATATAATAATACATATATGCAACATTTATTTTAGACCACATCAAAATTTTATTTTGAATAAATTACTTTGAAAAGCTAGATTTGATTTTAATAAAAACTTTATTTATTTAAATCAAATACTAATTTCGGCTAAATTGATACATACCTACACACATATATAGTTCTTGGCTTTATAAAAAAATTATTTGCTCTTGATTTATAAAAAGATTTGGCCGAAAGTAGTTTATTACTAATTCATAAATATATAATTTATTATATACAAATTCATATTTAGACAATATGTGTTTATATATTATTTTCGCCGAAATTAATATTGTAAATAAGCTTTCTAAAATTAATATATTTGAAGTGGTCACCACATTAGATATCATTTAATATTTTGAATTTTAAAATATGTTCGAATACTCGTTTTTAATTTATAATTTAAATGTAAAACATTTTGAGTTAGTTAAAATTAGACTTTTAAAATTTTTAAATACCGAATTTCGATTCAAAATTATATCCTTTTTACTTAATCAAATAAACATACTTGATAAATTTAATTTAATTATATATACATGTAATTATTTTAAATATATACAACAATATATAATATATACATATATGTGTCTAAACTATATGTGCGTGTATGATACTAATAATATATGTATACAAACTATATATAAATACCGTGGTATATTTAAACATATGTATATACTTAGACATTTATATTCCCTTGGTTTGTAAATGGAATTATCATATTTTATGTGTGAGTATGTATGTAAGTAAAACATATATATGTATATACAACATATACAAATCTCAATATCCATATATGTGTATGCATGCTTATAGTTATCATTCTACTACACTATTTTAGGTGTACATATATTTATCAAAAATATGCATTATATATAAAGATAAACATTTTCAAATAGAACGATTTTAAAATGTAGATTGATCTAATTCAAACTAACAGATTACAAGACGACATTTATATTCACTTAGATTCCATAAGTATAACATGACGACATTCTATCAAGGATAATATTTGAAACAACAAGACGGAGCATATCTATCATTACATATAATCACAATAAATCTCATAATGAAAAATATATAATATAATATTAATACAAACACATAACTGACTAAGTGCGTATTATATCGAAGAGATGCAAGCTTCAATAATGCAATACAATATGCAAATGGTACATCAAATTTCTATACAACATGTCTCAAAATTGACATAGTAATTTTTGAGATGAGAACAAGCGGCAAACAACTAAACTTAAGGTTTGTATTGTGGTACGTCACGAGGCCATGAACTTTTACAGGTAAGAAGAGTTTAAATGGACAAAAAGATTCAGATCACTTATTCCCTAATACTGCGTGTGCATATCACTTTTCAGTTCAATAGAAACTATTTCACTCATAACTTATTTGCCCCTTCTTGAGTTGCAATAGCCACGATAAATGACATAAGAGCCTTCCAAGCTCAAAGTTGAATTCTGATCTAAAGCTTTAAATTTTCTGTCTCTTAATTGTCGATTGTTTTTAATACTAGAGTATAGGGAAGTGTTCTTTATAGATTCTGAATTTAATTAGTTTTTGTTTCGACTAACATAGTTGTTTTATCATTATTAATGCACATTTCTAGTATACTTGTATTGACTTGGATGTCAAAAATAACATATAATGATCAGACATATGCTCGGTTTGGTTATTCGTTACTTTTCCAATAAACATGACCACACGTACGTTTATATCTTCAATCATGCAACTAATGTACACAATGCAATATTGGACAGCATACTACTGTATTTTTTTCTAAACAAAAGTGGGGAAAAAAATCTGCGCCATGGGATCAAGAGACGTTCTCATTTGTTAGGCCCAAAGTAAAATAGCAAACTTAATTGTCCTCACAGCCATGCTATGTGCACTGTTATTAATAAGTATCCAGTTGTATGATTGATAAAATTCATACTCAATTTTCACTTGCTGCATGATGGGTATTATTAATTAGTATCCCAGTCTTGTTTCTATTCTCTCACACAATATTCTTTTCTTCTTAATATATACCCAAGTAAAGATGGGAATTATTGATAGCCATACATATTCAAGATTAATCAAAGTCCTTTTCCATCTCAATGCATGTTGTGGCCCAGATGTGAACAGTTGAAAATAACAAATATGGTTGAGCAAAGAAAAAATAATAGAGGGAAATATAATAAAAACAAGAGCAAAAATTTTATTTTTATTTTTTTTAGCAGAGAAAAAAACTCTTCTTTTGCAAGAAAATCAAGAAAATGGCAATCAGCTCTAGTTAGATAATGGCCTCTTAAATCCATCATGCCCGAGCCTCCTCCTCCTCTCCCCCGTTCTTCTTCCCCTAACCCCAAGGAGGTGCAACCTCAATTCGACAGTGAAGGGTTCCAACTAGTTAGGAACCACCGTAATAGAGAGAAGTCCCTTTATCAATCGAAATCAACCCAATATCGCACCAAGAATTCTCAACAGTCTCATTACAATGGTTTCAGAGAGCCAAGAACCAACAGTCACAATTACAATTCAAGTCAAGTTTCTCAGAATACAAATAATATACAGAAAAGTCAAATATACAATGATGAATCAGCAAATCAGAATAAAGGATCTTTTTCGCATAAAGTATCTTCTTGGGCTGATCTAATCAAAGAGGGAGGACTCAGGCACGAATTTGATCTGAAATACCAAGCACTACTAACCATTAACAACAAGAAAATGGTTATAATGAATGAACGGGTCAGTAGAAGAACAGAAAATAAATGGGGCTGCTCAGTTATAGCTTATGTATATGGTAATAGGCCTTTCTATCATCTTTTTAGAGCTTTTGTGCAAAGAACTTGGAATCCCACAGGTACTTTTGAAATTTTCACAAGAAACAATGGTTTCTTTATTATCAAATTTGCTGTTTAAAGTGATTGTGAAAAAACAATCAGTAGAGGCCCTTATTTCATTAATGGAAAACTGATTATTCTGAAAAGATGGAATAACAAAATTGCTTTTGATAAAGATCTGTTAAATACAATCCCAATTTGGATTCGACTCCCAGAGCTTAGTTTAAAATTATGGGACAATGAGGCTTTTGGAGCAATTGCAAGTGTGGTAGGAACTCCTCTAAAATTGGATGAACAAACAACAAAAGAAACTAGATTAAGCTATGTAAGAATCCTTGTCGAAATCAACGCAAATTCAGACCTCCCAGAGGAAGCACACATATCAATTCATGATGGAGAAATCATAGTTCAAAAAATTGAATATGAGTGGATCCCTCCAAAGTGTTTAATATGTGCATGCTTTGGACATAACATGGAAAATTGTTCATCAAAAAAAGTATGGAAAGAGAAAGCAAAAGATTCAATAAGAAATAATGAAAGGAGGTTACATTGGTGCAAAATCAAGATACAACCAACACAGCAGAGAACACTCCTAACCAAAATTCTGGGCAACAAGAGATCATTACCCCTGAAGCACTGGATAGCTCCCTTTCAGGCAAATTAATTTTTTTTTGAAAACATTAAAAATAAGGGTTTTACAAAAGATATGTATTCAAATGTGAATAATCTTAAAGTCTCCAAGCAATTGAATGCCCCCCAAGGGAAGGACTTACCAGACCAAGAAATGGTAGATAACACATAGGAGAATTCAAATCAATTTCAACAAAATGCAAATTTATCATATACAACAGAAATACAGTCAAAGAAGGATCCTGGTGCACAAGTTATATGCTCCCCCAGTGTAGATAATAATGAATAGAAGACGAAATTATGGAAGTAAACATGAACACAGAAGAGGAAATTAACATTTCTGTTGAAAGAAAGGAGCTCATAAATCAAAATGCAACAAGTTGTTCGCAGCAAAATCTATCTGAAGCTATGGTCCAAAAATCCATGAAGCTTATTCCTAAGCCTTTCTCACCAGCAAAAAAGAATATTAAAGAAAAGAAAAAAAGCAAAAGAAAAAATCTGCAAGACATTTTATCTCAAGACAATGAAGGTAACAATGAAAAAGATGACTTTCAGGAAAAGTATATAACAAAAAATCCAAAGTGGACTGAGCATTTAAAAATCCAAGGCAGAAAGTCACTTAAAAGAAAAGGACTCAAATGCTAATAGTATATGGAAGAGAAAAAAGACAGAGAGAGTTTGGAGGAATTCAACCCCAGTCTCTCAATATAGTAGCAGTGATATCCTTTGTGTATCCTTAATTTTCTTATATCATTAATTATGTCGATTATTGCTTGGAACATTAGAGGGGTAAACTTCTCCGGAAAGAAAATTAGATTTAAATAATCTAATTTTTTCAAATAGACCTAACATTGTTGGTATCCTTGAACACAAACTTGAGGATACTAATATTCTTAATTTTCATGCTAGATATTTTAAAGATTGAGGTTTAGATAATAACAATATTACGGGGGTAATGGTAGAATTATGGTGTTGTGGGATCCTAATATTTGGAATTTAACTCAACACTTTTTGAATTTTCAATATATTCGCTGTAAATTTACTAATAAAGGTGGTTTTCAACTTGAAGTGACTTTTGTTTATGCTTCAAATAGTGAAAAAGTTAGATATTCCCTTTGGAATGATATTGAAACCCTTAACAAAAACATGTCTAAGCCTTGGATTTTAATGGGAGATTTCAATACAGTTTTGCATTCTTTTGAAAAAAAGGGTGGAACTCCAATTTCCTTTAGAAAATTGGAATTTCTTAATAAATTCTTCCTTAAAACTGGGCTTATTGAGCCCACTATTTTTGGGAATAAATTTACTTGGAAATCTGGTGAATTTAGAAATATTCACTGTAAGCTTGATAAGATTCTTATTAATCTTATTTTTGATAAATTTTTTTCTAATTTTCAATGTTCAACTCTTCCACAAGCTACCAGTGGTCACACTCCAATACATATTTTATTCTATGGTAAGCAAGTTTATAGAAAAAATATTCCATTTAGATTTGTAAATGGATGAACTTTAGAGAAAGATTAATGGAGATAGTTAAAAACAACAATTTTTCTTCCAATCCGGGCTCTGTCCAATATAATTTCAGAAATTTTTTAAAAGGCATGAAAGGAAAACTGAAAGTTTGGAACAAGAATAGAAATAGAGATGATATTAATCTCATTAGAAAAGAATGTGAGTCTCTCCAAAACATTATTGACTTAGATAGCTCAAACAATTCTCTTGTAAGTCAATTTTTTCAAAGTCAAGACAAATTAAGTAAAAGTCTGCATATGCAAGCTATCAACATGAGGCAAAAAGCCAAGGTGGACTGTCTTACTAACGGTGATGAGGCTAGTAAGTTTTTTTTATACCAAGATGTCTAGTAGAAAGAAAATCAATGACATAGGAAAGCTGCTAGACAATAATGAGAACATCATAAATAATATTTCTCATCTAGAGCAATTGGCAGTAAATTATTTTATTGGTTTATATAATATTGATCCGTACAAGAAAGAATTCCCAAGTTTTGAAACAAAATTTCTTCTTAAAGATAGCAGTAGAGACATTCTTCTAGCCCTAGTGGTCTTAGAAGACATAAAAAAATTGTCTTTGATTCAAATATAGATAAGAGCCCTGGTCCTGATGGGTTTGGGGCAAAATTTTACAAAATTCATTGGGAGGATATTAAATTAAAAAAATTTGATGTTGTAAATGAATTTTTTAATACTGGAAAACTTTTGAAAAGCCTAAATCATACTTTTATTACTCTTATTCCTAAAGTCAATATTCCTTCTGGGTTAAGTGACTACAGGCTATAGCTTGTTGTAATTTTATATACAAAATTATTGCTAATATTCTAAGTAATAGGATAAAATTTTTTCTAAAATACTTGATTTTTGAAAATCAACATGCTTTTATCCCTGGTAGATATATTATTGATAATACTCTTTTAACCATGAGATTATTAGAAATTTCAATAGGGGCTGTAAAAATAAAGTTTGTATCAAAATTGATATACACAAAGCTTTTGACAAAATCAATAGATATTTTATCATTCACATGATGAGACAAATGAGTTTTCATGAAATTTTTTGCAATTTAATTAAACAATGTAACGAAACTGCTTCTTTTTCTATTTTAATTAATGGATCACCTTGTGGTTTTATTAATAGTAATAGAGGAATTGGACAAGGGGATCTCCTTTCCCCTTACTTATTCACAATTGCTATGGAATTTTTAATTGTTCAAATGGATATTGAACAAATTAAAGGCAATCTTAGACCAGTTAATAGAAATTTGCCTAGTATAACTCACTTATTATATGCTGATGACTTGCTTTTATTTATGAACACAGACTCTAACGGTGCTCATACCATAGTTAAAACCTTTGAATACTTAAAAGATTTTGCAGGTCTTCAAATCAACGAGAGTAAAAGCAAAGCATATTTTAGTAAAAATTGTGAGAACAAAGGGGAATTTCTTCAAATTCTTAAAATTCAGGAAGGACAACTACCTGTCAAATACTTGGGGCTTCCTCTTAGTACAAATCAATTAGCTGACAAAGATTGCTCTAGACTTTTTAACATCATTCAAGACAAATTAGAAAGCTGGTCTAGCAGACTTCTGTCTATAGCTGGAAGATTGGAACTCACACACATTGTCATCACGGCTATCATAATGTATTGGATTCAGACTCACAACATTCCAGAATCAGCCATTCATAAAATTGAAAAAATGTGTGCAAACTTCATTTGGAAAGGAAAATATCATAAAGTCTCATGGGATACAGTTTGCAAATCAAAAAAGGCTGGAGGCTTGGGGTTAAGAAATATCAAAGATTTAAAAGAAGCCTGCAATATGAAACTCTTTTGGAGATTTGTAGAGGGCAAATCATTATGGTCTAAGTGGATGAAAAGTAAATATGTTAAAAACAAAAATTTCTGGACCATGCCAGCAGAAATCCACAATTCCCACTCTTGGAAAAGCATCTTAAAAAGCAGAAATTATGGTATCAAATTATTGTAAAGAAATTTTAAAGATGGAAAAAACACCAGCCTTTGGTTTGATCCTTGATAAATGGAAAGTCATTAATCAATTTATTAGGCTAGTCTAATCTTTTATATTTTGGTGGTGCTAATTTAAAAGTGGATACTATCATACAAAATCATATTTGGAATGCAAGTCTTCACCCGGCAACCTCAATTTTTAAAAGAGCTATAGAAAGCATTGATATCGATACAAATATGGCTATAGATTACTGGAGATGGAAACTCTCAAAGAAAGGAAAGTTTTCCTTTAAATCAACTTGGGAATGTTTAAAAGGGTTTGAAACTGAAATGGATTGGCATTCTATTATTTGGAACAGAGCTAACTGCCAAAAAATGGCACATTGTGCCTATTTTTCTTTGCTGAAAAGATTGCCAACCAGAGATAGATGCAATAAATGGAGCAAAAATAACGATTTAAAATGTCTCCTTTGCAAGAATGATAATGAAATAGCAGAACACTTATTTTTTGATTGCAATTTCTCAAGACACATCTGGTTTATTGCCAAAAACAAGCTCAAATTCAGTCAAAAAATTCCAATTCAAAGCATCAAAGAAAGTATTCATCACATTCATTAAAGCTTCAAAATCAAATCAAAAGAATTCAACAAGGCTAGCATCATGCTAACAATTGTCATATACTATATTTGGAAAGAAAGGAATGCTAGGCTGCACACAAAAAAGGAAACAGAAGCCATTCAAATTTGAAAATGCATTGAAACAGACTTTCACATTCTAAATCGAAAAGCAAGCAACAACAGTAATTTCCCACATCAACCTTTTTCAGATACTAATGAACATGATGATTACGAAACAAGAGTGGAATCATACTTACAGAGTGGGAATCTCAAAAAAGATATTTCCCATGGCTGACATTTTCAGACCAACAATCATTGGCCTCTATCTCTGGGGAGAAATTCTAGCAACTTCAACAGAACAACTGCTAGAGGCGGCCACTACAAGAAATTTTATTTTTGGTGGCGTACAAAAAACGTTGCCAAAACTTATGGTAGGGTTTTGATAAACGCCGCGGTAAAGCCCGCAACTAAAAATCCTTGATTTTTAGTTGCATTTATTTCAACGCCACTATAAATCCTTTTATTGCAGAGTTTCTCAAACGCCATCATAAATCTTTTTGTAGCGTTTTAAAAACGCCACCAAAAGGTTTTTTTCGCGCTACAAATTGAGTTTCCAACTTTACCCCTACTTTACGATTGCGTTTACTCAACGCCACTATATGTGTTTTTGAAGCATTTTTTAAACGCTGCTAAAAGTTGCCGATCATTTTGCACCATTTTTTCCTGCTATTATTTCCTATTAATGGTCTATTTTGTTTCTACTATATCAATCAACAATCACTCACATAATCATCATATTCAAATAATTAAAAAAACATATTAATCATATAATCAAATAAGATATCCATAACCATTCTAATACAATAGTTTTTTGATAAAATGACCAAACTCACATACAATAACCATTCGTATACAAATTTACACACCTAGTACTAATAAAATGTTATACCAAACTGGTGCTAATAAAACACTTGATTACCCATAATTCTTTGTTGCATGCACAAGTGAAAGCTAGCACCATAAAAGTCCAACCTTGCTCTCTTCGGAAATCCAATGCCTGCACAAGTGAAAGCACGGCATATAGTCAAACAATTATGTTAATTCGTAGGACTTCAAATCTAATATCAAACATCTACAACATTGTACGAGTATATCCAATGCATGCATGACCCAAACGACCTGCAACCAAAACAAGCAATACGAGTATTTTGCAAAACATAAATTAAATTAAATTTAAGCTACAATACAACATATGTTGAGCCATTAACAAACTCAAATCGGCACTGGATGATGAAAACATAAATTAAATTTAAGCTATAGATAATCTATTCATAAATCCAGGGGCGAACGCTACTTTGCCATTCGGAAACAACCACAAAGCAATTTCCTTCCTTGCACTCTCTACCGCATCACTTCCATGAATTATGTTCCTACCCATTTATTCACAAAAGCTCACATTATCATCCCATTATTATCGCATAAAATGTTAGTATGTACTGCATGCAAATTATTACTATTTCCAAAATAAAACACAGTTACTAGCTTGACGTAGACCAAAATCGTGAATGCAAAATGCACACCAATCATAGAGCAAAGCTGTGAGAACAGCGCCATCAAATTAATGTAATTTACCATAAGAATCTATGTAGCAAAAGTAGTATAAAAAAAGAATACGCTCGTAATTACATATCTTGTTGGCTTAGGTATTTACTCGATTATGCTAAAATATTATTAATCAATACAAAGCTAACCAGCAATTGATATTAAAGGTTTTGTTAGAAGTATTACCTTCCAACCATGATGGCATAGTCACCACAGATAGTTCTAGGTGCAGACTCAACTAGGTTGGTTGCACCGATAATTTTACGACCAGTCATCACCATATTTTTGTCTTCCCATACCATTGCGACAAGTGGAGCAGGCACAATGTAATCTACAAGCCCAGTAAAGAGTGGTTTCGAAGAAAGGTCTTCAAAGTGCATCTTAGCACAAGATTTCTCCATTGTCATGAGCTTCGTGGCTGTCAAAAAATATTGTTAAACGAATGCCTACTAATTTAAATATAGCTTACCTAAAAGCATAAAAGCTCTAGCCTTTGGTAATGAAGTCAACAGTGACAAAACCAGGAAATAATCTTTTCGCCAGGCAAAATTTCTACATTAATTGTATGTTAAGAATTCTTTCAAAACAAGACTCATCTATGTAACATTTCTTTTCATGAACACTATAAGATAGACTACAATTAACATTTCTTGTCATGAACACTGAAAGTCGATGCCATTTTTATGTTGAGTTTACTCTGTAGGACTTTAGAAACTCTATAGGACTTTAGAGACATGACCATTAGACCCTATGATCTAGTGGCTGAAATACAACGGTGGATTCCCCCTCTACTTTCTTAGCAGCTTTCTAACCTATACTCTATTCTAAAGGCATAAAATTGTTCGATTAGTTACAATAAGCAACACCTAAGCACATTAAGCATGCATTATGCACTGAGTGTTACATAGCCTAATATATATATATTAGGTTAGACAAACTTCAATTTATTAGTAAAATTAACCATACCACATTTCTCCTCTGCTTTGTCTCCTTGCCATGCTCCGGATCTCAATGATCAGCCCCACCTCAGTTCTGATGTTGCTATTACTCATCCTCACACTGCTGCTTCCTAACCATAAGCTCCTGCTATTTCTCATGCCCAAGACCATTGAGATAAAATATGTGTATGTATCATACAACCAAAGCAAAGATTGCAAACATGTACACAATCTTGGTTGAATTGACTAAACTGATCCAGGGCTAAATTCAAATCACAATGAACTGAAAAGTAATAGGCATTTAGGTGAAAAGATTTGCCTCGTTGTTGGTAAGCATGGCTATAAACAGAAGAAAAACAAAAGTTCTGCATAGTACTGAATCCTGATCACAGACAAGAATACATTCTCACGTATTATTTCTAATATACACTAGTAACCCAACATTTAGATGCAGAATGTGCACATACGCACACCACTTACTGTACAACTTTCGATTTATGTTTACCCAATTCTATATCAACATATAAAATATATATTTGGGAAGACACATCCCACTTATTATTTATAAGAGCGAGCCTATATTTTCAAGATTAGCTTAAAATGTGTTTAGTGACTACTGAAATAGATGACAGAATTTATATGATCACATGTTTATACTTCTCACTTGTAATAATATCTGTCTACCGTTGGGTATGAATTTGAATGCATTGTCAGTTTTGGTTTCCTGCTCAAGAATATAATAAAAGATACAGTTTTATCAGTCAATACAACCGGTAATCATAGTATCCCGGCATGGCTGCATTGCATATTCCATTTTCTTTGATACATCTTCCACAACATATTAGATGCAGAGACATTGCATTATTCAAACAAAACTAATAGAGGGAAATGACAAACAAATACTAGCTTTACTCCACCGCAAGTTCATAATTTACAAACAACTGAGATAATAAATATGGTTTGGATAAAATAGAAAAATTACAAATTTAACAAGGAAAAAGGACAGGAGTTGCATATACCTTCTCAACTTCTTTTCAAATAAGCTGATTTTGCTCATCTTCTCTTCACACCAGAGCAGTCGTTCTTTGCTTATCTTTGCCATCCTTAAAACCCTTGATATCACTTTATTAAATCTTACAGGAGTATCACGAGTTATACACTAGTAAATTTATGATCACATACATTATCATGAAAGTTTAGTATACTCTGTATATATTAATACAGCGACATTATGGTTTACGCAACATGAATAATATGATGAAAGTATAAAAACTTATAGGATATTAAGATTCAGAGAGAACAATATCCTAGGCTGCATCAATGACAGCCAGAGCAACCCCTCTCTCTACTAATCGAACTACAACGCCCTTCATTTGAAGCATAGCTAACTTATAATTCATTCAAAGGTTAAATTTTTAAGTAGCCTAATCAAAACCAACTTAAAAAATTATAGCACATTGATTATAAAGTGATTACTAAAAAATTAATTCCAAAAGCATGTTTGCATATTTGCATGAGTTTGCATATAATGGTACTATAGTGCATATTTGCATTCAGCTCTTCTCCTGTTAAGATTTCCCACATTGCAATTCCAAAGGAGAATACATCGACCTGTATTGTTTCTTTGCAATTTAGTTTTGAAATAATGTCATTTGACCTTGTCATATATTACAAAATACTTCCCAGTCCACTGCTTAATTTCTTATCAATAAAACACTTCAGACATACTAAAATATGTTGCTGTAGTAAAGATCTTTCTTTTTTCCCCTATACTAAGAGAATTTCTATAACATCTAGCTATTTACTGGTGTACTTCAATTTATTCCTTAAAATCCAACGAAGGTAGCTTTAATTTCCCCTTAATGATGCAATACTAAGAAGAAATACTTATTTTTGCTAAGCAACCGTTCACCGACTAGATAAAATGTAGTAAATCTGAGGTGTATTTAGACATGCTCCATATTGATCTAGCACATTATGAAAAAAAGATAAACATATATACATACATTACTTATTAACACTTTTCAGCATATATTTCCACTCAGCTTTTAATGTGGATTATGGACGGGAGTGTTGAACATATTTTGCTAAACATAAGACACTAATACTCTTAAGGGGGAAAAAATCCTTTTCAGAAACTCGATTACTCATACCATTCAAAAATCCTGGTGCCATCTGAGAAAGAGTTCCTAACACCTCTAAAAACCACTGTATAGCGTTTTATTCTCAACAGTCCAAAATCCCCAACCTAGAATTTTAGGTACATAAACATAAAGATTATAAAAGTACTAAATGTTAAGTTAAACCATGGATTGTAATTTTGAATAATGGACTAATTGGTGAAAAAATAATCATCATAATCAGGTTTGTAAAGGATCAGATAAACAATGTTAATAATGAGAATAGAGTGGTGGTAATTAAGACATTGGTATATCACTTTATGATTTCAATTTCGTTGCAAATTGAATAATATTTGGACAAAATTTGAAACTAAGCCTAAAAAACGAACTTATTTCAATCTCTAGCCAGCACTAATATTCAAAAAAAAAATGTACCTGAATAATAAATATAGCTAGACATGGGTCACTTTCTTCATTTTTGATACTCTCCGTAATGAGCCTAAGCATTAATTTCCATAGTCAGTAAAGTTATCGATGTAACAAATAGTAGTTAGTTTACAAAGCTCCTACCTCTGAAGGCGATCTATTATCTTCATAGTGAAATCGATCATATCTTATTCCAAATTAGGGTTTGGAAAAATGACGAAGACGAGTATGATTAGGGTTTGTGCAAATCCATATATAAACTTAGTATCGAACCATATAAAATGAAGCGAATTTGGAGAAATCCATACTGACGATGAGTAGCATGATGAAGTCTTCGATCGATAGAGAGGATTAGCGTGTATTCGATCGACTGTGAAGAGCAATAGCGCATCAGAGAGGATTCAATTGACTATGAAGAGAGTAGATGATGATGGATGAAAACTGAAGTGAATGATGACGATGAGGAATTAGGACATGTAAATTTTTATTTGGAAGTGAAGAAAAATGAAGACACGGAGACTAACATGAAAAACGTAACAACTAAAACGTTGGCGGCAACTTTTGGCGGAAGTAAAGAAAAATATATTGGCGGGTGAGCGGTAATTTTTGGCGACGTTGAAACTATGGCATAAGACAACAATAGTTGCACTTGCCTCGAAACGCTACTAATAAGTGCAACTAAAAACATATTTTCTTGTAGTGGACCATTCCAGATCCAATACCAGGGGAGACTCCTGCGAGGGAAGTAAATAGGTCTTTATTATACTTAATTCCTCACTTAATAATAATCAGACAAATTTAAACAATACTCTACCTGATATTGGCAGGAGCTACCGCTCAACAAGCAAGGATCCATTGAAGTAGAAGTCTCCCCTGATTCAAAGCAAAACAAAGAATTTAGACCACAACTTGCAAAGGATTGGCAAAAATCACTACATTAGCAAGCTTAATGGAAACATATATCACTTATCTATGTGGAAAAAAGGCGATAGCAGCAAAACATCCAACAAAGTAGACTATTTATTAGCCAACGATACTGAAAGCAGCAAGCTTTATTGTAATTTTGACCTTTTGAAGGAATCATAGAATCAAAGAAACCAAAAAAGCAGCAATAGAAGCCGTAAAGGGTGTGACTTTATCAATAAAAGTGAAGATCTGAAGGAAAGCGACACTCTTTATGAAAAATCGATTGAGCTTTTAGACATCGAGAGCAGATCTATCAATTTGATCAACAATTTTGCCTTGAAGGATACTGATAATAACCATAAAGAGGCCACAAAAGTATGGAAACCTCCATAACAAGAGATCGCTCATGGCGGTTCGCCATTTTTGTGTATTTTCTAAGTTTTAGTTGGAGGCGATTTGTTGCCCTAGGATTAATTAGGGTTTGTGTTATGGTGGTTTGGTTTTGGGTATATTGTTAGTTTACCCGACCTATTCTTTCTTCTGTAAACATATTGGGCTGGGCCCTTTTACCAATTCTTCAAAAAAAAGAGCAGAAATTTTTAGTATTAAGAAAAACAGAAGAGCAAGTAGGTAATGTTTTCTGAGAATGAACAAACTTCTGTTTATGAAATGAGAGACAAAAAAATAAAAATAAATAAATACATTCTTATGATTGAATTTAAAGACAGATTAAGCGGCAAACTATCCTGAAAGATCTCCTGGAAAGAATGAGCATAATGCTCCTTATTTGACTACTTCATAACAGACTTAGTACGTGGTACTTTATTTCAGAAAACACGGATAATAAGATGTACTGATTTGTGATGCCCCTCTTAGTCCATACTTATGGTTAAGAACTCCAAGAGCACTTTGTTCGTCCATGAGATATTGGATTCGAAGCAAGACGGTCATTATCACATTTAATATGCACAACATAATCAATCTTACCAAAAATTCACGAGCAAGAAATTTTTAGTATTAAGAAAAACAGAAGAGCAAGTAGGTAATGTTTTCTGAGAATGAACAAACTTCTGTTTATGAAATGAGAGACAAAAAAATAAAAATAAATAAATACATTCTTATGATTGAATTTAAAGACAGATTAAGCGGCAAACTATCCTGAAAGATCTCCTGGAAAGAATGAGCATAATGCTCCTTATTTGACTACTTCATAACAGACTTAGTACGTGGTACTTTATTTCAGAAAACACGGATAATAAGATGTACTGATTTGTGATGCCCCTCTTAGTCCATACTTATGGTTAAGAACTCCAAGAGCACTTTGTTCGTCCATGAGATATTGGATTCGAAGCAAGACGGTCATTATCACATTTAATATGCACAACATAATCAATCTTACCAAATATGTCTTCAATCAAACTCTTCAACCACATGCATTCTTGTGTTGTCATGGTTGCTGCTATATATTTAGCTTCAGCATCGGATAAAGCAACAATAGACTGCTTCTTACTACACCATGAAACAGCAGCAGAACCAATGCTAAAACTATAGCCTGAAGTTGAACGATAGTCATCCACGTTACCCGTCCAGTCTGCATCTGTGAATCCTTCCAACAAAAAATTATTATCATTATATCATGCATGAGACCATAATCAAGTGAACCTTTCACATAACGTAAAATTCTTTTTGTAGAATCTAAATGAGGAGCTCTTGGACACTACATAAATTGAGGAACAACGCCAACAGAATATGCAATTTCAAGCCTTGCAATTGTTAGGTAGATTAAACTACCATTAAGTTGTTGAAACCTTCTAGCATCCTCCAGCAATTTTCCTTCTTCTTTCCTCAAATTTAGACATGTGGTTCCATAGGTGTAGCCTTTTCTTTTGCCTCTCCCATGTAAAAACGATTCAATGGATTCTTTGCATATCCCTTTTGAGATAAAAAAATAGCCATTTTTTAACTTCCCAACTTCTAACCCAAGAAAGCAACCAATTTCACCTAAAATTTTCATTTCAAAGCGAACTGTGAAATCATTCTTTAAATGTGAAATTTCCTCTTCATCATTTCCTGTTATTATCATACCATCCATATATAGAAAAACCAGCAAATGCAGTTTTGATTCTGATTTTACAAATTAACTAAAATCCGCATTAGAAACTTTAAATCCGCAAAACATAAAGTACCGAGCAATTTTACTGTATCAAGAACGTGGCGCTTATTTTAAATCATATAGCGCTTTCTTCAATCGATACACATGATTAGGAAAGTTTTCAGAGATGAATCCTTAAGGTTGCTCCATGAATATTTCACAATCTAACTCTTTGTGAAGAAATGCATTCTTCACATCAAGTTGCCATATCGTCCAACTTCTAAATGCAGCAAGTGGGAAGATCAATCTTACTGTTACCATTTTCGCAACGGGACTAAACGTCTCTTCATAATCTAATCCATAGTTTTGAGATAACCCAAGCCACAAGCCGAGCCTTGCATCTATCAATTGTGTCATCGGATCTTTTCTTCAAACAATAAACCCATTTACACTTGACATGCTTAACATTTACAAGTTTTGGCACCAGCTTCCATGCATCATTTTTATTTAATGCTTCAATCTCTTCTTTCATTGTTGCTTCCCATTCTTTACAATCTTTTGCTTCTTCGTAACATATTGGTTCTTCATTTAATGCTTGAGTGAAAAAGCATGAGTTCACAGTACAATGATTTAGCTACACTTCATAGTCTTTTAAGTAGTCAGGCTGCCTTTTCTCCCTTGAAGATTTTCTGATATGTGTACGTACTATCTACTGGACTTGGACTTGAAGTATTCACCTTTGAGATTGAAGATTCATCGCTTTCAGGATCAGCATCACTTGATGTCTGTTTACTATTTTCAGGAAACAACTCCATGCTATCTTGATCTTCATTGAGACCACCATTTCTGATTGCAAAATTTTGAATGGAATACACATATGTCACCTCATCGAACACTACACCTCTTGAAGTAACAAACTTCGTAGTTTTTGGATCCATACATCCCCAGCCTTTCCTACATGAATCATAGCCAACAAATACCCATTCCTTTGCTTTCGGTCAAATTTGGTTCTATTATTTTTAGGAATATAAACATAACAAGTAGAACCAAACACTAAAGTAATTTACATTTTGTTTTATACCATACAACAATTCGAAAGGAGATTTTGTCATACTTGACCATGGAGGTAAACAATTTATCACATGACATGCACACTGCATTGCCTCAGCCTAAAGTTCTCGATGAAGATTTTTATCATGTAACCATGAAAGACTTGTTGATGTGAGATGTGCTAATTTTCTTTCTACAACCCCGTTCTACTGGGGTGTTAGGCCAAATCATTTTTCATTGAATCCCATTGTGGTTGCAGTACCGGAAGAATCCATTTGACATGAATTCACCACCATTATCGCTTCTTGAACACTTTATCTTTATAGTAAAAGTCTTTTCTATAACATCATTGAATTCAACAAATATATACAGAGCTTTATTCTTCTCTTTTAGAAAATATACCCAAGTTTTCCTGGAAAAATCATCTACAAATATCATCAAATATCGATATCCACTGTAACTTGATGTTTTGGTTGGTCCCATCAGATCGGTGTGAATTAACTCAAAAGAATTCTTTCTTCGATTATCAGAGCTCTTGAACGAAACATGGTGTGACTTTCCGTATTGACAGCCTTGACAAATTACATTTTCACGCACATGTTTCAAATTTGGCAAGCTGTCCAATAATTTCTTTGAAGATATCTGTTGTAACGTTTGATATCCTAGATGGCCCTAGCGAGCATGCCAAATCATTGCATTATTTGTCTCACTTGTTTTCTTTACAAATGCCTCTCCAACGGACAGGACAAACAAGAAACCTTTCTTCTTACCAGTAAGAAGAACATCGGCTTCAATATTCCTCACATTTTCAAGTATTTTTATAACATTTGGTCCAACCAAAACATATTTCCTGAAGTAGTAATTTGAGAGACAGAAACTGAGGTTGCGGTTGGTTTGTCATGTTTAGTTTTGGGTTTTCGTCCATACAAACATGTACACGATGCATGCATATTATCGAAAATGAAGTTAACGTATAAAATAGAAAACGATTTTTTTTTGAGTTGGGAAATAATGGAAGCATAAGAAATAATCTATCTTTCCGTCGTTCCTCCATACCTTTCGTCGTCCCCTCCATCTTTCTTCCACCCCCTTCGTACTTCCTCCACTCTTCTCATAATTGACATACATATGAAAACCGAAAACATAAAATTCGTTTTTAAGCCAAACATTATCTAAATTTTTGGCTAAACCTGGAACATGATAAACATCAATAAGTTTTACACTTGCATCATCCGCACCAATCTTTACAACACCTTCTCTCACTACTAGATAAGTTGAGTTATCAGCCATGACTATAACATGCTCGCCTGTATGTTGACGCAATTCTGAAAGCAGTGAATCATTTCCAGTCACATGATGTGAGCAACCGGAATCAATGATCTGTTATTCATTCGGATTGACATACTTGATCGGAGCTTGATTTACTGAGGATTTAACTTTCGATTTAGCTACTTCGGTGGTGAAACACTGCTCCCAGAAAAGTTCGTCATCTCCTTCATCTTCATTGGCAACGTTTGCTTTAAACGTCTTAACATGACAATATTTCTTTATTTTCCCAAGCCACCATTGATGACATTTGATAAATTTTCTACCTTGAGGGCTACCAAAAGATACATTTTTTTCATTTTTACCTTCTTCTGGATCTGTCGCAATTGCTTTTCCTCTTGACAAGAGAACATCATCATGCTCTAAATTTAAGGGTCCGTTTGATTTCATTTTGTATTTTGAGTTTTGTGTTTTCAACTTGCACTAAGAAATAGCAAGAAATAAGAGAAGAAAATTTATAATTCTTAGCCGTTGGGACGACCAACGGACAACGAAAGAGTTTGATTGTTCTCCGTGCTTTTGTTATATCTCGAAACACGAAAAATAAAATAAACTTGTTTTCTATTTTATATGTTAATTTCATTTTTCAAAATTGTTTGTTTTTCAACTATACATATAACAGATGCATTTTTGTATAAACGAAAATACAAAACTAAAAACAGCCTTGAATAGAAGTAATAAACGGTGAATATTCCTTATTTAAGCCACGAATAAGATATCTTCTTAAACGAGATTCACTTATCTTATCATCTGGATCTAATTCAGAGATCTCGGCACAAATGTTTTTCATCCGCAGAAAATATTCGGAAATTGACATACTTTCTTGATTTATCATTGCCAACTCATTTTTCAAGAACTGCAGCCTTGCTATATTCTTTTTGGAAAATAGTTTTCCCAGGGTCTCCCATACTCTCTTTGGAGAATTAATATCACGAATATGTTCGATAAACTCTCTACTGATCGATGATCTCAAATCAAATAATGCCTTTCCGCATTTGATCTTTCACTTACGTCGTGGCTCAGCGTTATCAAGAGTGTCCGCTGGAATCTCTATATCAAAACCAGCAATAAGCTCCCACAAATCTTGACCTTGTAGATATGCCTCCATGCACATTCTTCGGTACTTGTATTTTGTACCCACTAGTTTCTCACTACCATACTATGTATTAGCAATGTTTCCTCCATTTATCAGCTCCATATTTATATTAAAAATTATTGCTACTCAAATATTTTTATTTAGAAACTTGGATTTGGCTCTGATACCATACAATATAAACAAGAGCAGAAATTTTTAGTATAATATGATAAAAAACAGAAGAGAAAATATGTAATCAAACTGAAATGAATTTCGTCTCAAGCTAGAAAAATACGCCACAGCGCGTCATTTCTTTTTGCAGTGTTCCACGCTACCCTTCACTCTCCTAATTTTTTCCTCCAATTCTCGTTTCCTTTATGATTCTCTTTATTCGATTTCAATATCAGACTTGTTCACCTATAATTCCGTTTTCAGTCCTCATTCCCTCAGATTTAACCACAAATTTCCTGATCTATTTTTGTAAACCAGGCTCTAAATCTCCAAATCGCAATTCTACCACCACGTGGATCCACCACCACTGTAATCGACCATGATTGGCGCCAATGATGACCAATGCCTCCATCATTATGTCATTTGCAGATTTCCTCGATTTGGACTACACCAATCAATCGTAAAATGTATTTAGTATGTTCTATAGTTGGTTCAGACAACAGTAGGAAGTAGAGGATGTACTTTTCTCATTTTTCATTGATAAACAAATAGCCTATAAATAGGCTAATACATAACTAAAAGCAACATGAAAATAGGCACTATCCAACGTTCAAAACAAGCTTCTATTGACTAGGTAAATAGACTTCTATTGACTAGATAAACTGAAAGAAACTTACTGACACTCCTAAAGACTAGGACAACCCAAACGTGTAAATTATTAAATTTCCTCAACAATCCCTCCCTTAAATTGATGTTCCGGACACACATCCAGTTTAATAAGAGCTAAACTTTGAAACTCCATCCCTCAAATTGAAAAATTTGAAGTACAAACACCAAGTAGCTTCCTGAGCTTCTGAAATGCAGGAAACTTGAGATGCTTGGTTAGAATATCAGCAATCTGGTCTTCACTTCTGCAGTAAGTAAGATTAATGACTTCATCATTTGTGAGATCCCTCAAAAAATGCTACTTCACATCTATATGTTTGCTTCAACCATGTAAAACTGGATTTTTAGAAAGTTTTATTGCTGAACTGTTGTCACAATAAATCTAAGTAGGTCCATCCTCCTTAAAATGCAGCTCTTTAAGGATTTTCTTTAGCCAGATAGCTTGACAAGCACAAGCTATTGTAGCAACAAATTCAGCTTCAGTGGATGATAATGTGACAATAGGTTGCTTCTTTGATGACCATGAAACAGCTCCTATCCCCATCATGAAAACATACACATATGTGCTTTTTCGATCATCTGAATCTCCTGCATAATCACTATCTGTAAACCCAAACAGATCTCACTTTTCTCCACTCTTGTAGAACATCCCATTGTCCTTGGTACCTTGCAAGTAACGGAAAATTCTTTTTGCAGCCAAGAGATGAATCTCTATAGGACATTCCATGTACTTGCTAATCACACTTACAGCATGCATTATATCAGGTCTTGTTGCTGTCAAATACATTAAACTCCCCACTATTTGTTTGTAAATAATGTCATCAACCTTCTTTCCTCCATCATCTTTGTTTAGCTTCATACCAAACTAAGATGGAGTATTTACAGGATTACAATCCTTCATCTGAAACCTGTCCAAGATTTCTTGCACATACTTCTTTTGAGAAATAAAAATTCCAGTAGAAGATTGCATCACTTCAATGCCAAGAAAGAAATGCATCATGCCAAGATCCGACATCTCAAATTCCGCCATCATGGATTTCTTAAAACTTCCAAAAATGGCTATATTATTTCCAGTGTAGATTAAATCATCTACATATAAGCAAACAATGAGCATTTTTCCTCCATTTTCAGTCTTTATAAAAAGTGTATGTTCATAAGGACATTTTTGAAATCCTTCCTTCAAAAAATAAGTTTCTATACGATTATACCAAGCCCATGGAGCTTGTTTTAATCCATATAGAGCTTTCTTTAACTTATACACTTTGTGCTCATTGCCAAGCTTTACATAACCAGGAGGTTGATCGATAAATACCTCTTCTTGCAAATCTCCATGGAGGAATGCTGATTTTACGTCCAACTAGAAGATAGGCCATGAGTATTGAGCTGTTATAGCAATCACCAATCTGATTGTATCATGCCTTGCAACCGGAGCAAAGATTTCTTTATAACCAACACTAAACTCCTACTTGTAGCCCTTAGCTACCAAGCGTGCCTTGTGTTTGTCAACCTCACCATTATCCTTCAGCTTTTCCTTGTAAATCCACTTTACACCAATTGTCTTCTACCCTTTTGGAAGATCACATAGCTCCCATGTATTATTTCTTTCAATGGCTGTAATTTCAGCATCCATAGCCTTTCTCCATTTTGGTTCTTTGACAGCAACTTCAAAGATGGTAGGATCACAATCTGAAAATAGAGCAAAATGTGTAAGTGGATCATCACCTTGGTCAACTCCAGTTACCTCATAATCAATCATCCATGCTGGTCTTCTTCGAACACGTTGAGGCCTTTGCGATTCAGCTGTAAGTGGGCTTTGATCAGTTGGAACATTTTGAGTGACTTCATCTTCTTGCTCATTTTTCATAGGCTGCTGCCCTTTCTCCTCATAATCAAAATCTATTGGAATACTTTCTTTAACACCATTTTGATTCCATGACCAGGTGCCTTTTTCATCAAATACCACATCACGGCTGATGACAATTTTCATGGTGCTAGGATTGTACAGTTTATAAGCTTTTGACTTATCACTAACACCAAGAAAAATACATTTTCTCCCTTGTTGTCCAGCTTCCTCCTCTTCTCATCTGAAATATGGGCATAGGCAATACACCCAAAAATCCAAAAATGATCTACAGCAGGTTTCCTTCCGCTCCATGCTTCCTCTGTCATATTTTGAACAGCAAGTGTGGGGTTTCTATTCAATATATGAGTGCTCCAATTAACTGCTTCAGGCCAGAAACTTGTTTGAATGCCACTTGTTGTCAAAGGGCTTCACACCATATTCATAATAGTGCGATTCTTCCTCTTGCATACACCATTTTGTTGTGGTGTATAAGCTACCGTAAGCTGTCTCTTGATTCCATGGTTCTCATAAAAATTTACAAATTCATGTGAGTTATATTCTCCACCATGATCCATGCGAAGAACTTTTATTGGGTTGCCAACTTCTTTCTCAACAAGCACTTTATAGTTTTTAAAAGCTACAAAGGCTTCAGATTTTTCTTGCAAAATATAAACTCAAATTTTACGACTATAATCATCAATGAAGGTAATTATATATCTTTTACCTCCATTAGAATGTGGTGTTACTGGCCCACAAATGTCGGAATGAACAAGCTCCAATGCTTTCTTGGCTCTCCAAGATTTTCCTTGTGGGAATTGATTATGATGTTGTTTGCTAACACCACATTCTTCACAAACTTGAGAAGAAGCTGTAATTTGAGGAAGCCCCGTCACCATGCTTTTTTGTTGTAGTGTTTTCAATCCGCCAAAATTCAGATGCCCATAGCAGAAGTGCCATAGCCATGCCTCATCTTCTAATTTTGCCGAGAAGCACGAATGAGCTGTGTTGTGGAGATAAAGTGGGAACATACGATTCGCCGGCATGTTAACTTGAGCAATTAAGCCCAACTTTGCATCTTGAATTTGACAATACTCCATCTTTGATGGAAATCTCGTATCCTTTTTCTTATAACTGACCCACACTTAGCAAGTTGGTCTTTAAATCAGGCACAAAAGGAACATTAGCGATCGTGTAGGTGGAATTTCCTTTGGTTTGGAGTTGTCACCAAACTTAATAGAGCTGCGAAAGGATTCATCCAAGTCAGAAAATGCCTTCTTCTCTCCACACATGTGGTTGCTGCAGCCAGTGTCTAAATACCACATGTTTTGTTGAGTTTCTTCCTTCATGTGACACACCATCAAAAGAGTCACCTCTTCTTCCTTTTCTGCAAAGTTAGTTTGATCTCCACTTTGTTTATTCAAATCAGTTTGACATTCTGATTTATAATGGCCATACCTATGACATCTGAAACATTCAACATTGGACTTATCTGCTAACTTTAATCTATAAGTTGTTGAGAGGTGGCCTCCACGTCCTCTGCCTCTTCCTTGAAATTGACTCTCTTGATGATGATGATTTTGCTGTTGGTTCCCACGATCATTGTTGTTTCTGCCTCCTCTACCTCGACCTCTACCTCTTCCTCGTCCTCTATCAGCTCTACTAGGCATGAAGTGATTTTCTGATAAGGTCTTCAATGCTTGTTCTTTTTTTTCCTACTGGTTAATTTTTTGCTCGTGAATCAACAAAGAACTTTGTAACTCATCAATTGACAGTAAACCAACATCATTAGCTTCTTCTATAGCACAAACAACAAAATTAAATTTTGGTGTCGAGGATCGAAGAATCTTCTCAACAATAAGAACATCCTCTGTCTTGCCGCCATGGATGCGCATCTTGTTAACGATTGCCATCGTTCTTGAAAAATAGTCTGTAACTGATTCTCCTGACTTCATTCGAAGTATTTCGAACTCCGAACGAAGTGCTTGAAGCTGCTGCCTCTTAGCCCTTGCTGTACCTTGGTACTTCTTCTTCATGGAATCCTAAATATGCTTGTCTGTGTCTTTGCAAAGAATGGTTTCCAAGATTGAGCGATCAATAGCTTGGAATAGATATTTTTTTTTAAGATCCTTTAACTTCAGCACTTCAAACTCTGTCTTTTGCGCATTTGTTAGCATAACACCTTCTGCTGGTTCTGCTACTCCAGAAACAACAACCGTTCAATATTCTTTGGACCTCAAGAAGTTCTCCACGAGCATGTTCCAATGGTCATAGTGACCATCAAAGCGTGGAATGGCTGGCTGTACAAAACTTTCGGAAGCCATCAATTTCACTTTTTCTCTCTGTGGAACTCAACTCGCTCTGATACCATTGATAACAGTAGGAAGTAGAGGATGTACTTTTCTCATTTTTCATTGATAAACAAACAGCCTATAAATAGGCTAATACATAACTGAAAGCAACATGAAAATAGGCACTATCCAATGTTTAAAACAAACTCCTATTGACTAGGTAAACATACTTCTATTGACTAGATAAACCGAAAGAAACTTACTGACACTCCTAAAGACTAGGACAACCCAAACGTGCAAATTATTAAATTTCCTCAATAGGTTCTCATACTTGCAACTATTCATTTGGATTTTTAACGAAATTTATGGGTTATGGGTGCTGATGCTATTAGGATTTTTGGTGATACAATATTTCCAAAATTAATAGATTTTGGAGATATTCTCAGTATTAAGTTACTCGTTTTGTGCATGAAGGAAATGGAAAGAGAAATTAAAGAGATAGGGATTTGGAGATATTTTCCATATATATTTGATTGCCATATTTTATAAAAGGAGAAACAAAAGGAATCAAATAGGAAAATAATCGATTGATGGATGGAATATTATCAATCAATTACATGGCAAAGCAATTAATGAGAATATTATTATTCCATGAATTGATTTATTTATATAAATCAATTGCTTCATCCCTAAGTAACTTTTCTCTATATATAAAGAGAGGCATAGAGAAGGTTAAGATAAGATGTAAGAGAACAATCTCTTGTTTATTTTTCTTCATTTCCTTTTCTCTTCTATAAAAAACTCTGTAACCTCTTCAAATAGTAATAAAGCTCTTCCCCATTAAAGTGGACGTACACTATCTCGCGATAGTGGAACCACTATAAATTTGTGTGTTCTCTCTTGTCTCTATATTTTTTTCTGTGATCTATAATTACCTGTTTGTTCTATCACGCCAAATTGCAAGATCCTATTTTTCCGCTGAGAGGGTTTGATTTCCCCCCCTCTACAACTGGTATCAGAGCTAGATTCGCAAAGAAGGTGTTTTGGTAGAATGGCAGGAGGAGATGAAAATAGTACAAATAGTACTTTAGCGCCAGTAGTTGCTCCATACGTCAGAGGCTCCTATGTGGCTTCAAGATCACAGTTGACGATAGAGAAGTAGAATGGTGAAGGAGATTTTGAAAAATGGCAATGGATGATGAAAGCAGTTTTGAGGAGAAATCGCGTTCATCGGGTAGTATTTGATACAGAGACACTGCCTGCTGATATTTCATCAGTGGAATTAGAAGAGATGGAAGAATGGGATTTTACTACTCTCCAGCTTGCTATGGGAAAGAATGTAATTTCTGAAATCAATCAGAAAACCACAGCCAAAGGCATTTGGAAGAAGTTGGAGGACCTCTACATGAAGAAATCCCTAACTAACCGTCTGATCCTATTGAAGACTTTTTTCACTTATAAAATGAAAGAAGGTTCTTCAATTAAAACACACCTAAGTGTGTTTGATGACCTGTTGATGAAGATGAAGTTTGTTGAGTTGAAAGTTGATGAAGAACAGAAAGCAATGATTCTGTTGTGTTCGCTTCCAGAACGGTACACTGGTTTCGCTAACAGCCTTATCTATGGTAGAGATACATTGACATTAGATGATGTGAAGACAGGTTTGCTCAGTAAGGAGTTGAGAGATCAGATGAAAGAGTTTGGTGTTGGTGATAGTAGTGGAGGAAGTAATAGTAGTTCAGGTTTATTTGTTGAGAGAGGTAGAGCAGAGAAGAAAGTAAAGAATTATAGAGGGCGTTCCAATTCTAGGAAGCCTCATTGGCGGAGTAAGTCAAAAGATGGAAGGTGTCATCATTGTAAGAAATCAGGCCATTGGAAAAGAGACTGCCCAGATCTGGAGAAGAAGACTGAAGGTTCTTCATCTATTGCGATGGAGAAAGATGATAGCGATTTATTGACAGCGGTTGTATCAGATGTTGCAGACTACTGGGTATTAGATTCTGGAGCATCATTTCACATGACTCCTAATAAGGATTATTTTTCTTCCTTTGATGCTAAAGAAGGAAGTTCCATCCTTATGGGGAACGATGCTACATGTAAGTCTATGGGAGTTGGTTCAGTTCGCATTCGCATGTATGATGGGATTGTTCGCACACTTTCAGATGTTCGCTATGTTCCTGGTCTTCGGAAGTCATTGATATCATTAGGCCAATTGGCATCATTGGGATGCAAGATAACCATTTTCAAAGATGGTTTGAGAGTTTCTAGAGAGGCACTTGTATTGATGAAGGGTGTTATGGTAAGAAATCTGTATTTGCTGATGGGTACCATTGTTCATGGAGAATTATGTGTTGGAGTTGATAGTTCTAAAAGTTTGGATGCTACCAAACTTTGGCATTTGAGACTAGGTCATACTTCGGAGAAGAACTTAGAGTTTCTTCGTAAGAAGAAAAAGATCAAGGGAGAAATCTTCAACAAATTGAACTTTTGCAAGGAGTGTGTATTGGCAAAGCAAACCAGAATTTCTTTTGGTGACGGTATGCATACTTCTAAGAGGGTACTTGATTATGTGCATTCAGATGTTTGGGGGCCATACCCTACTGCTTCCATTGGTGGAGCTTATTATTTTGTTTCATTCATTGATGACTACTCGCGCAAGATTTGGGTGTATGTAATGAAAGCTAAGTCGGAAGTATTTCAGAATTTTAAGGTTTGGTTAGCTCTTGTTGAAAACCAAACAGGAAAGAAATTGAAGATTCTTAGATCCAATAATGGTGGCGAATATGTCTCCAAAGAGTTCCTCGACTACCGCAGACAACGCGGTATTAGAAGAAATTTTACTACACCTGGTGATCCGCAATATAATGGGGTTGCTGAGAGGATGAATAGGACTCTACTTGAGAAGGCCCGTTGCTTGATATTGACTGCGGGTATGTCTAAGGGTTTTTGGGCTGAAGCTGTTTCGACGGCAGCACATATTATTAATCGGATTCCGTGCTCATCCATTGGTGGGAAGATTCCAAAGGAGTTATAGAGAGGTAAAAGCACTTTATTAAGTTATTTTCGTATATTTGGATGTCCAGTTTATATTCACAATACAAGACAAGATAAGTTGGAGCCTAGGGCCTCCAAGTGTGTTTTTCTTGGTTATACAGATGGAATAAAAGGATACAGAATTTGGAATCCAGTTACGAAGAAAGTTATACACTCCAGACATGTGACTTTTGATGAGTCAGCAATGTTTAAACCTTTGGAAGGTTTATCAGACGGTTCAGATTCAGTTGATGAGAAGGCCGAAAAGACCGAGATTCCCAATTTTCAAACCCAAAGTACAGCTATTACTATTGGCAATAGTGATAGAACAGTTGATGATACATCACATGATAATCCACAGATTTCCTCTAGTAGTGATGGAGATGGTCATGAAGCTAGAGAGGATTCAGCTCAAGGTGGAGCTCAAGATGGAGCTCAAGGTGGAGCCGAAGGAGAGTCAGGCGACATAGTCATTCGGGCTAGTCAGAGACCAAAAAGAGCTCCAATTAGATATGGAGATTGGGATTATGCAAATTTGAGCCTTGATGATCAGTTTGAGTATGCTTTACATGTTGTTCATGATGAACCATTAAGCCTTGAAGAAGCCATGAAGTCAGATAATAATTCGAAGTGGAATTGCGCTATGGAAGAGGAGATACAGTCTTTGTAGAGGAACAAGACTTGGGATTTGGTACCACTACCTCAAGGAAGCCAAGCCATAGGTTGCAAGTGGGTGTTCAAGCTGAAAGACGATGGTAGATACAAGGAAAGATTGGTAGCCAAAGGGTTTTCACAAAAAAGGGGTTGGAGTATGATGAAATATTTGCCCTAGTTGTTAGACAAACTTCGATTCGAATCCTACTTCCGATAGTTGCTGCTCACGATTTGGAGTTAGAACAACTTGATGTGAAGACTGCTATCTTGCATGGTGATTTGGAAGAAACCATTTACATGAAGCAGCCGGAAGGATTTATTGTAGATGGAAAACCAGATTGGGTATGCAGGTTGAAGAAATCTCTTTATGGTCTAAAACAGTCGCCTAGACAATGGTACAAAAGGTTTGATTCTTTTATGCTTTCACATGGTTTTAATCGTAGTATTAAAGATGCATGTGTTTATTTCAAGCATTTAAAGAATAGTAATTGGGTGTATTTGCTTTTGTATGTGGATGATATGTTGATTGCTTCTAAGGATAAAGCTGAAGTTGATGAGTTGAAGTTGAAATTAAAAGCGGAATTCGAAATGAAAGACCTTGGAGAAGCAAAGAAAATTTTGGGGATGGAAATCAAAAGAGATAGAAAGCTTGGACTTTTGAGACTTACTCAAAAGGAATATATTAAAAAGATGCTTGCTCGGTTTAGCATGGATGGAGGAAAGGCTATCAGTACACCCATGCCTTTGCATATACAGCTTTCTAACAAAGGCTCTCCGATCTCAGAAAAGGACAAGGCCTACATGAAAAAGGTGCCTTATGTGAGTGCGGTAGGTAGCTTAATGTATGCTATGGTGTGCACTAGACCTGACATTGCTCAGGCTGTTGGATTGGTTAGTAGATATACAGCAAATCCGAGAAAATCGCATTGGGAGGTAGTGAAGTATATTTTTAGATATCTTAGAGGAACATCAGATTATGGTCTTGTCTTTGGCGGCAGAAATAAAGATTTCAACTTGATTGGATGTTGTGATTCAGACTATGCCGGAGATAGAGATAGAAGGAAGTCAACCTCAGGCTATGTGTTCACTCTTGGAGGAACGGCTATTAGTTGGAGAGCGAGGTTGCAGACTATAGTTGCTTTGTCTACTACAGAGGTAGAGTTGATAGCTGCAGTTGAGGCAGCTAAGGAGGCACTTTATTTGAAGAAGTTGTTGTGTGATTTGGGCTTTGTACAAGATAATTGTTTGGTGAATTGTGATAGTCAGAGTGCAATTTATTTAGCTGAAAATCTGGCTTTCAACTCTAGAACAAACCATATAGAGGTAAGAGAGTCTTTCCTTATCTCCATGAATGAAGAGAAGTTAATTCGCCTTCAGAAGGTTCATACAAATGACAATGCAGTAGATATGTTTACGAAGGCCTTACCTGCTACTAAGTTCGAGCATTGCTCAAACTTGATTCACTTGATGAAGTGCTAGGTGCCACATGGTGGCACTATGGGGAAGAGAGCAACTTGGTTGAAGTTAAGAGAAGATGTGGCATTCTTCTTGTATGAAGAGATATGAGTTTTTTTTTTGGTTGCACAACGTCTGCCTTATTTATTTATTTTTTGATTGTTTCCAACACTTTGTTGATGGGCGGTGGCCTTGCCAGAGTTCATTAACAAAGTGCAATGAGGGGTGGCTTTTGCAGGAACTCATTGGAAAGCATTCATTTTGGAGTATCTTGGTTTGGAAGAGATATTGTATCAAGGTGGAGATTATTAGGATTTTTAGTAATACAATATTTCCAAAATTAATAGATTTTGGAGATATTCTCAGTATTTAGTTACCCGTTTTGTGCATGAAGGAAATGGAAAGAGAAATTAAAGAGACAGGGATTTGGAGATATTTGCCATATATATTTGATTGCCATATTTTATAAAAGGAGAAACAAAAGGAATCAAATAGGAAAATAATTGATTGATGGATGGAATATTATCAATCAATTACATGGCAAAGCAATTAATGGGAATATTATTATTCCATGAATTGATTTATTTATATAAATCAATTGCTTCATCCCTAAGTAACTTTTCTCTATATATAAAGAGAGGCATAGAGAAGGTTAAGATAAGATGTAAGAGAACAATCTCTTGTTTATTTTTCTTCATTTCCTTTTCTCTTCTGTAAAAAACTCTGTAACCTCTTCAAATAGTAATAAAGCTCTTCCCCATTAAAGTGGACGTACACTATCTCGCGATAGTGGAACCACTATAAATCTGTGTGTTCTCTCTTGTCTTTATATTTTTTTTCTATGATCTATAATTACCTGTTTGTTCTATCACGCCAAATTGCAAGATCCTATTTTTCCGCTGAGAGGGTTTGATTTCCCCCCCTCTACAACTGGTATCAGAGCTAGATTCACAAAGAAGGTGTTTTGGTAGAATGGCAGGAGGAGATGAAAATAGTACAAATAGTACTTTAGCGCCAGTAGTTGCCCCATACGTCAGAGGCTCCTACGTGGCTTCAGGATCACAGTTGACAATAGATAAGTGGAATGGTGAAGGAGATTTTGAAAAATGGCAATGGATGATGAAAGCAGTTTTGAGGAGAAATCGCGTTCATCGGGTAGTATTTGATACAGAGACACTGCCTGCTGATATTTCATTAGTGGAATTAGAAGAGATGGAAGAATGGGCTTTTACTACTCTCCAGCTTGCTATGGGAAAGAATGTAATTTCTGAAATCAATCAGGAAACCACAGCCAAAGGCATTTGGAAGAAGTTGGAGGACCTCTACATGAAGAAATCTCTAACTAACCGTCTGATCCTATTGAAGACTTTTTTCACTTATAAAATGAAGAAAGGTTCTTCAATTAAAACACACCTAAGTGTGTTTGATGACCTGTTGATGAAGATGAAGTCTGTTGAGTTGAAAGTTGATGAAGAACAGAAAGCAATGATTCTGTTGTGTTCGCTTCCAGAACGGTACATTGGTTTCGCTAACAGCCTTATCTATGGTAGAGATACATTGACATTAGATGATGTAAAGACAGGTTTGCTCAGTGAGAAGTTGAGAGATCAGATGAAAGAGTTTGGTGTTGGTGATAGTAGTGGAGGAAATAATAGTAGTTCAGGTTTATTTGTTGAGAGAGGTAGAGCAGAGAAGAAAGTGAAGAATTATAGAGGGCGTTCCAATTCTAGGAAGCCTCATTGGCGGAGTAAGTCAAAAGATGGAAGGTGTCATCATTGTAAGAAATCAGGCCATTGGAAAAGAGACTGCCCAGATCTGGAGAAGAAGACTGAAGGTTCTTCATCTATTGTGATGGAGAAAGATGATATTGATTTATTGATAGCGGTTGTATCAGATGTTGCAGACTACTAGGTATTAGATTCTGGAGCATCATTTCACATGACTCCTAATAAGGATTATTTTTCTTCCTTTGATGCTAAAGAAGGAAGTTCCATCCTTATGGGGAACGATGCTACATGTAAGTCTATGGGAGTTGGTTCAGTTCGCATTCGTATGTATGATGGGATTGTTCGCACACTTTCAGATGTTCGCTATGTTCCTGGTCTTCGGAAGTCATTGATATCATTAGGCCAATTGGCATCATTAGGATGCAAGATAACCATTGTCAAAGATGGTTTGAGAGTTTCTAGAGAGGCAATTGTATTGATGAAGGGTGTTATGGTAAGAAATCTGTATTTGCTGATGGGTACCATTGTTCATGGAGAATTATGTATTGGAGTTGATAGTTCTAAAAGTTTGGATGCTACCAAACTTTGGCATTTGAGACTAGGTCATACTCCGGAGAAGAACTTAGAGTTGCTTCGTAAGAAGAAAAAGATCAAGGGAGAAATCTTCAACAAGTTGAACTTTTGCAAGGAGTGTGTATTGGCAAAGCAAACTAGAATTTCTTTTGGTGACAGTATGCATACTTCTAAAAGGGTACTTGATTATGTGCATTCAGATTTTTGGGGACCATACCCTACTGCTTCCATTGGTGCAGCTTATTATTTTGTTTCATTCATTGATGACTACTCGCGCAAGGTTTGGGTGTATGTAATGAAAGCTAAGTCGGAAGTATTTCAGAATTTTAAGGTTTGGTTAGCTCTTGTTGAAAACCAAACAGGAAAGAAATTGAAGATTCTTAGATCCGATAATGGTGGCGAATATGTCTCCAAAGAGTTCCTCGACTACTGTAGACAACGCGGTATTAGAAGACATTTTACTACACCTGGTGATCCGCAATCCAATGGGGTTGCTGAGAGGATGAATAGGACTCTACTTGAGAAGGCCCGTTGCTTGATATTGACTGCGGGTATGTCTAAGGGTTTTTGGGCTGAAGCTGTTTCGACTGCAGCACATATTATTAATCGGATTTCGTGCTCATCCATTGGTGGGAAGATTCCAGAGGAGTTATGGAGAGGTAAAAGCACTTTATTAAGTTATTTTCGTATATTTGGATGTCCAGTTTATATTCACAATACAGGACAAGATAAGTTGGAGCCTAGGGCCTCCAAGTGTGTTTTTCTTGGTTATACAGATGGAATAAAATGATACAGAATTTGGAATCCAGTTACGAAGAAAGTTATACACTCCAGACATGTGACTTTTGATGAGTCAGCAATGTTTAAACCTTTGGAAGGTTTATCAGACGGTTTAGATTCAGTTGATGAGAAGGCCGAAAAGACCGAGATTCCCAATTTTCAAACCCAAAGTACAGCTATTACTATTGGCAATAGTGATAGAACAGTTGATGATACATCACATGATAATCCACAGATTTCCTCTAGTAGTGATGGAGATGGTCATGAAGCTAGAGAGGATTCAGCTCAAGGTGGAGCTCAAGGTGGAGCTGAAGGAGATTCAAGCGACATAGTCATTCGGGCTAGTCAGAGACCAAAAAGAGCTCCAATTAGATATGGAGATTGGGATTATGCAAATTTGAGCCTTGATGATCAGTTTGAGTATGCTTTACATGTTGTTCATGATGAACCATTAAGCCTTGAAGAAGCCATGAAGTCGGATAATAATTCGAAGTGGAATTGTGATATGGAAGAGGAGATACAGTCTTTGCAGAGGAACAAGACTTGGGATTTGGTACCACTACCTCAAGGAAGCCGAGCCATAGGTTGCAAGTGGGTGTTCAAGCTGAAAGACGATGGTAGATACAAGGCAAGATTGGTAGCCAAAGGGTTTTCACAAAAAAAGGGGTTGGAATATGATGAAATATTTGCCCCAGTTGTTAGACAAACTTCGATTCGAATCCTACTTCCGATAGTTGCTGCTCACGATTTGGAGTTAGAACAACTTGATGTGAAGACTGCTTTCTTGCATGGTGATTTGGAAGAAACCATTTACATGAAGCAGCCGGAAGGATTTATTGTAGATGGAAAACCAGATTGGGTATGCAGGTTGAAAAAATCTCTTTATGGTCTAAAACAGTCGCCTAGACAATGGTACAAAAGGTTTGATTCTTTTATGCTTTCACATGGTTTTAATCGTAGTACTAAAGATGCATGTGTTTATTTCAAGCATTTAAAGAATAGTAATTGGGTGTATTTGCTTTTGTATGTGGATGATATGTTGATTGCTTCTAAGGATAAAGCTGAAGTTGATGAGTTGAAGTTGAAATTAAAAGCGAAATTCGAAATGAAAGACCTTGGAGAAGCAAAGAAAATTTTGGGGATGGAAATCAAAAGAGATAGAAAGCTTGGACTTTTGAGACTTACTCAAAAGGAATATATTAAAAAGGTGCTTGCTCGGTTTAGCATGGATGGAGCAAAGGCTATCAGTACACCCATGCCTTTGCATATACAGCTTTCTAACAAAGGCTCTCCGATCTCAGAAAAGGACAAGGCCTACATGAAAAAGGTGCCTTATGCGAGTGCGGTAGGTAGCTTAATGTATGCTATGGTGTGCACTAGACCTGACATTGCTCAGGCTGTTGGATTGGTTAGTAGATATACAGCAAATCCGAGAAAATCGCATTGGGAGGCAGTGAAGTATATTTTTAGATATCTTAGAGGAACATCAGATTATGGTCTTGTCTTTGGCGGCAGAAATAAAGATTTCAACTTGATTGGATGTTGTGATTCAGACTATGCCGGAGATAGAGAGAGAAGGAAGTCAACCTCAGGCTATGTGTTCACTCTTGGAGGAACGACTATTAGTTGGAGAGCGAGGTTGCAGACTATAGTTGCTTTGTCTACTACAGAGGCAGAGTTGATAGCTGCAGTTGAGGCAGCTAAGGAGGCACTTTATTTGAAGAAGTTGTTGTGTGATTTGGGCTTTGTACAAGATAATTGTTTGGTGAATTGTGATAGTCAGAGTGCAATTTATTTAGCTGAAAATCTGGCTTTCAGCTCTAGAACAAAGCATATAGAGGTAAGAGAGTCTTTCCTTATCTCCATGAATGAAGAGAAGTTAGTTCGCCTTCAGAAGGTTCATACAAATGACAATGCAGTAGATATGTTTACGAAGGCCTTACCTGCTACTAAGTTCGAGCATTGCTCGAACTTGATTCACTTGATGAAGTGCTAGGTGCCACATGGTGGCACTATGGGGAAGAGAGCAACTTGGTTGAAGTTAAGAGAAGATGTGGCATTCTTCTTGTATGAAGAGATATGAGTTATTTTTTTTGGTTGCACAACGTCTGCCTTATTTATTTATTTATTGATTGTTTCCAACACTTTGTTGATGGGCGGTGGCCTTGCCAGAGTTCATTAACAAAGTGCAATGAGGGGTGGCTTTTGCAGGAACTCATTGGAAAGCATTCATTTTGGAGTATCTTGGTTTGGAAGAGATATTGTATCAAGGTGGAGATTATTAGGATTTTTAGTAATACAATATTTCCAAAATTAATAGATTTTGGAGATATTCTCAGTATTTAGTTACCCGTTTTGTGCATGAAGGAAATGGAAAGAGAAATTAAAGAGACAGGGATTTGGAGATATTTGCCATATATATTTGATTGCCATATTTTATAAAAGAAGAAACAAAAGGAATCAAATAGGAAAATAATTGATTGATGGATGGAATATTATCAATCAATTACATGGCAAAGCAATTAATGGGAATATTATTATTCCATGAATTGATTTATTTATATAAATCAATTGCTTCATCCCTAAGTAACTTTTCTCTATATATAAAGAGAGGCATAGAGAAGGTTAAGATAAGATGTAAGAGAACAATCTCTTGTTTATTTTTCTTCATTTCCTTTTCTCTTCTATAAAAAACTCTGTAACCTCTTCAAATAGTAATAAAGCTCTTCCCCATTAAAGTGGACGTACACTATCTCGCGATAGTGGAACCACTATAAATCTGTGTGTTCTCTCTTGTCTTTATATTTTTTTTCTATGATCTATAATTACATGTTTGTTCTATCACGCCAAATTGCAAGATCCTATTTTTCCGCTGAGAGGGTTTGATTTCCCCCCCTCTACAACTGGTATCAGAGCTAGATTCGCAAAGAAGGTGTTTTGGTAGAATGGCAGGAGGAGATGAAAATAGTACAAATAGTACTTTAGCGCCAGTAGTTGCCCCATACGTCAGAGGCTCCTACGTGGCTTCAGGATCACAGTTGACAATAGATAAGTGGAATGGTGAAGGAGATTTTGAAAAATGGCAATGGATGATGAAAGCAGTTTTGAGGAGAAATCGCGTTCATCGGGTAGTATTTGATACAGAGACACTGCCTGCTGATATTTCATCAGTGGAATTAGAAGAGATGGAAGAATGGGCTTTTACTACTCTCCAGCTTGCTATGGGAAATAATGTAATTTCTGAAATCAATCAGGAAACCACAGCCAAAGGCATTTGGAAGAAGTTGGAGGACCTCTACATGAAGAAATCTCTAACTAACCGTCTGATCCTATTGAAGACTTTTTTCACTTATAAAATGAAGAAAGGTTCTTCAATTAAAACACACCTAAGTGTGTTTGATGACCTGTTGATGAAGATGAAGTCTGTTGAGTTGAAAGTTGATGAAGAACAGAAAGCAATGATTCTGTTGTGTTCGCTTCCAGAACGGTACACTGGTTTCGCTAACAGCCTTATCTATGGTAGAGATACATTGACATTAGATGATGTAAAGACAGGTTTGCTCAGTGACAAGTTGAGAGATCAGATGAAAGAGTTTGGTGTTGGTGATAGTAGTGGAGGAAATAATAGTAGTTCAGGTTTATTTGTTGAGAGAGGTAGAGCAGAGAAGAAAGTGAAGAATTATAGAGGGCGTTCCAATTCTAGGAAGCCTCATTGGCGGAGTAAGTCAAAAGATGGAAGGTGTCATCATTGTAAGAAATCAGGCCATTGGAAAAGAGACTGCCCAGATCTGGAGAAGAAGACTGAAGGTTCTTCATCTATTGTGATGGAGAAAGATGATATCGATTTATTGATAGCGGTTGTATCAGATGTTGCAGACTACTAGGTATTAGATTTTGGAGCATCATTTCACATGACTCCTAATAAGGATTATTTTTCTTCCTTTGATGCTAAAGAAGGAAGTTCCATCCTTATGGGGAACGATGCTACATGTAAGTCTATGGGAGTTGGTTCAGTTCACATTCGTATGTATG
Source organism: Allium fistulosum (assembly GCA_030737815.1). Lineage (NCBI taxonomy): Eukaryota > Viridiplantae > Streptophyta > Magnoliopsida > Asparagales > Amaryllidaceae > Allium > Allium fistulosum. The sequence goes on from CM060906.1 coordinate 1,134,577,146, forward strand.
ATGGGATTGTTCGCACACTTTCAGATGTTCGCTATGTTCCTGGTCTTCGGAAGTCATTGATATCATTAGGCCAATTGGCATCATTAGGATGCAAGATAACCATTGTCAAAGATGGTTTGAGAGTTTCTAGAGAGGCACTTGTATTGATGAAGGGTGTTATGGTAAGAAATCTGTATTTGCTGATGGGTACCATTGTTCATGGAGAATTATGTATTGGAGTTGATAGTTCTAAAAGTTTGGATGCTACCAAACTTTGGCATTTGAGACTAGGTCATACTTCGGAGAAGAACTTAGAGTTGCTTCGTAAGAAGAAAAAGATCAAGGGAGAAATCTTCAACAAGTTGAACTTTTGCAAGGAGTGTGTATTGGCAAAGCAAACCAGAATTTCTTTTGGTGACAGTATGCATACTTCTAAAAGGGTACTTGATTATGTGCATTCAGATTTTTGGGGACCATACCCTACTGCTTCCATTGGTGCAGCTTATTATTTTGTTTCATTCATTGATGACTACTCGCGCAAGGTTTGGGTGTATGTAATGAAAGCTAAGTCGGAAGTATTTCAGAATTTTAAGGTTTGGTTAGCACTTGTTGAAAACAAAACAGGAAAGAAATTGAAGATTCTTAGATCCGATAATGGTGGCGAATATGTCTCCAAAGAGTTCCTCGACTACTGCAGACAACGCGGTATTAGAAGACATTTTACTACACCTGGTGATCCGCAATCCAATGGGGTTGCTGAGAGGATGAATAGGACTCTACTTGAGAAGGCCCGTTGCTTGATATTGACTGCGGGTATGTCTAAGGGTTTTTGGGCTAAAGCTGTTTCGACTGCAGCACATATTATTAATCGGATTTCGTGCTCATCCATTGGTGGGAAGATTCCAGAGGAGTTATGGAGAGGTAAAAGCACTTTATTAAGTTATTTTCGTATATTTGGATGTCCAGTTTATATTCACAATACAGGACAAGATAAGTTGGAGCCTAGGGCCTCCAAGTGTGTTTTTCTTGGTTATACAGATGGAATAAAATGATACAGAATTTGGAATCCAGTTACGAAGAAAGTTATACACTCCAGACATGTGACTTTTGATGAGTCAGCAATGTTTAAACCTTTGGAAGGTTTATCAGATGGTTTAGATTCAGTTGATGAGAAGGCCGAAAAGACCGAGATTCCCAATTTTCAAACCCAAAGTACAGCTATTACTATTGGCAATAGTGATAGAACAGTTGATGATACATCACATGATAATCCACAGATTTCCTCTAGTAGTGATGGAGATGGTCATGAAGCTAGAGAGGATTCAACTCAAGGTGGAGCTCAAGGTGGAGCTGAAGGAGATTCAAGCGACATAGTCATTCGGGATAGTCAGAGACCAAAAAGAGCTCCAATTAGATATGGAGATTGGGATTATGCAAATTTGAGCCTTGATGATCAGTTTGAGTATGCTTTACATGTTGTTCATGATGAACCATTAAGCCTTGAAGAAGCCATGAAGTCGGATAATAATTCGAAGTGGAATTGTGCTATGGAAGAGGAGATACAGTCTTTGCAGAGGAACAAGACTTGGGATTTGGTACCACTACCTCAAGGAAGCCGAGCCATAGGTTGCAAGTGGGTGTTCAAGCTGAAAGACGATGGTAGATACAAGGCAAGATTGGTAGCCAAAGGGTTTTCACAAAAAAAAGGGGTTGGAATATGATGAAATATTTGCCCCAGTTGTTAGACAAACTTCGATTCGAATCCTACTTGCGATAGTTGCTGCTCACGATTTGGAGTTAGAACAACTTGATGTGAAGACTGCTTTCTTGCATGGTGATTTGGAAGAAACCATTTACATTGAAGCAGCCGGAAGGATTTATTGTAGATGGAAAACCAGATTGGGTATGCAGGATGAAGAAATCTCTTTATGGTCTAAAACAGTCGCCTAGACAATGGTACAAAAGGTTTGATTCTTTTATGCTTTCACATGGTTTTAATCGTAGTACTAAAGATGCATGTGTTTATTTCAAGCATTTAAAGAATAGTAATTGGGTGTATTTGCTTTTGTATGTGGATGATATGTTGATTGCTTCTAAGGATAAAGCTGAAGTTGATGAGTTGAAGTTAAAATTAAAAGCGGAATTCGAAATGAAAGACCTTGGAGAAGCAAAGAAAATTTTGGGGATGGAAATCAAAAGATATAGAAAGCTTGGACTTTTGAGACTTACTCAAAAGGAATATATTAAAAAGGTGCTTGCTCGGTTTAGCATGGATGGAGCAAAGGCTATCAGTACACCCATGCCTTTGCATATACAGCTTTCTAACAAAGGCTCTCCGATCTCAGAAAAGGACAAGGCCTACATGAAAAAGGTGCCTTATGCGAGTGCGGTAGGTAGCTTGATGTATGCTCTTGTTTATTTTTCTTCATTTCCTTTTCTCTTCTGTAAAAAACTCTGTAACCTCTTCAAATAGTAATAAAGCTCTTCCCCATTAAAGTGGACGTACACTATCTCGCGATAGTGGAACCACTATAAATCTGTGTGTTCTCTCTTGTCTCTATGTTTTTTCTGTGATCTATAATTACCCGTTTGTTCTATCACGCCAAATTGCAAGATCCTATTTTTCCGCTGAGAGGGTTTGATTTCCCCCCCTCTACAGATGCATACTTAAACTAACTCCATTTAACAATGGTTAACTCTATAGTTCAATTTAGAAACTTAATAGTTTATATGGTTTCACATGCTAGTATGTGTTAGATTATCTTCTGGATCAACTAAAGTTAGAAACGAACCTTTATTGAAAAATGGATGCTTTAGGAGTTTGGGTTTATATGTTATTGAACTAATTGAAAAATGTTGCCTTATTGATGCTTGAATGAAATTAGCCGATTAGGATATCTTACATGTTTAATGTTTTTCAAACTTGCATGTTTTATGATTTTTTTTTCAGGGGAAAAAATTTGTGGATGAGCACAACTCTTTGACGGAGCAAATCTCCCAACTAGATGAGTTACTGTCAAGTAAGAAGCTTATGTACATCCATCATTAGTTATCCACACAGTGTTATAACAATTGTAACAAATAATTATTTTGGTTTAAGATGATACATACTAAAATATTGAAACAAAAGTTTTTTTTAGCTGTTTGAGTTTCGACATTCGAACTTGTTGAATCGCTAGATTAAGTCCCTACGGCTATTTCAGTTAGCTTAATATGGATTGGGCTGAACACCAAAAAAGAGTTAATCAATAATGTTAAATTGGTATCAACTTGTTTATGTGAGTTTGGTATGCTTAATATGTTTTTCAAATATATGCATAGTCTTGGAAAATTTGCTTGTTTACCATGAACTGTTTTGTTTGACACGATAAAAGAATTTCTTGGTGAATTATTTTCTAATAGCTAAAGGGTAGGTATGAAAAGCAAATTATCGTTTTTTTTTTGCTTCATAGATATAGATTGTTTATTGCTTTAATGGTTTTATCTTCATTTATTTAATGATTTTAATGTTAATCGCATCGTTTTAAGGTCTATTGTTTGTGCTTTTTTTTAATTACAGTGCAATTTATTGCCCTTGATTGCTTATGCTCAAACATGCATGCCATAAACATGTTAATTTCAAACGATACAGAATTGTATTGCAAAACATTATTACTTTCTCCAGCTCATAAAGCAAGAAGCAATTGAAATAAAGAACAAATTTGGAACTCCTAGGCGTTCAATGTTGGAAGATGCTTGTTTGTGGAGGCCAGTTGAGAGATATGTTATTCCAAATGAAAAGATGCTTCTGTAGACCATATTATTTTTTTCTGATGTTTATGCTTGCTGTATTTTTTTGCTGCTATGTACTTCTATTTATTACAATTACTTTTTTGTAGACGTTCAGTGAGAAAGTTTGTTTTTTGCATCTCTCATTTAACATTTTAAATGTAAATATTTGTATAAATTATTCATAATATAGTCATCAAAATTTATTGACTTTAACTTGGTGTACTATTGTATCGTTGTTGATTATCGTCTTCTTTCCAAATTTATAATAAATAACAATTATATATCACACGTGTATGGGGAGGATCAGCTACACCAAGTTAAAAGTCAATAAATTTTATTTTCAATTTTTCTGCGAACTTCTTATTCTAAATGTATCCATAATATTTTTGAAACTTGATAATATAATAAATCTTCAACTTATGCTTTTTATGAATTAAATATCATTAAACGATTGGTTTTTCCACCGTTGTGCTGGTGTTTTCGGATAATGAACAAACTTCTTTTTATTAAATGAGACAAAAAAATATATTTTTATGCTATGGAAAATAGGCACAAGGACAAAATTTGAAGAAAAAATTTTAGGTTGAAGGACAATAAATATCATTTTTGGATTGAAGGACGAACGTTGAAAAAAATTAGGCTGAAGGACAATGTTAATTATAGTTAGCATTTTGTATAGTGTAAAACTGAATATAATGCTAGTTATAACTAGCATTTTGTATAGTGTAAAAACTGAATATAATGCTATTTGTAACTAGCATTGTCTTTCGGTCTAATTTTTTTGTCAAATTTTGTCCTTCAGTTCAAAAATAAAACTTGTTGTCCTTCAACCTAATATTTTCTTTTCAAAATTTGTCATTCTCCCTAATTCATTCTTTTACGCTTGAAGCTAAAGACAGAACGAAGCGGCAAACTATGCTAAAAGATCTTTCGGAAAGAATGAGCATAATGCTCTTTATTTGACTACTTCATAACAAACGTACATTATTTCAGAAAACACGGATAATAAGGGAGGATTTTAGACTCGAGGAAAAAGTTGTTGAAAAATTTAGTTTTAAGAAAAAAAAGATTGTTTTTTAGCTTGAAGGACATTTTTTAATGTAAATTATAGAATGATAGTTAACTATCATTTTCTGTTTACAAAGTCTTTCAGACTAAAAGGCAAACTTGATGGGTATGGGACTAAATTCTTTCCGTGGTTATTAAGATGTACTAATCTGTGATTGGAAATACATGTACCAAAATCAAACAAATATCTCTTCCGTGGTTCCAGCTTATTAATTGCTTGCATTTTGATTGATTGAATTTGAACATTTCACGCACCATATGAACATCCAATTAATCAGCAAGTCAATGGTCTGCATATATGTTATTCGTCTATCTTTCCCTCCGCTTTCCTAGTAAGCGTTAAAGTTGCTTTCAAATTTCAACCAATAATGCCTAATGTCTATATTCTTTTATAGTCACAAAAGGAATGTGATTTGGGGCAACCTCAACATCAACTATGCTGCAACCATTCCATTCCTTTCTGTTGCTCTTCCTCACCGCTATCATCTACTATCTTTTTTTGAATAGTGGTGCTCAGCCTATTGGTTTCCCATCCGCAAATATATCAACAAAATGGATAAACAACCTGTCCATAAAATATAGCTACACATTCTTAAATGGTGTAATTATAAGATACGTCCTGGCAAGAGAAACATCTGGCCCAGAGTTTGGTTGTGGCTTCATCTGCCCAGCTGGATCTGTCTCTGCTGGATCTTGCGAGTCCTTTCTGTTTTCCATCTTCTTGGGTGGCAACTTCAGGGATCCACAAATAGTATGGTCGGCAAACCGTGACCGCCCTGTTCGGGAGAATGCCACATTGGAATTTTCCCAAAATGGAGATTTAGTGCTGCGGGATTTCGATGGCACCACAGTCTGGTCTACTGATACTTCAGGAAAGTCTGTGGTTGGTATGGAGTTGAACCAAGCAGCAAGCCTTGTGCTTATTGATGATAGTAACAAAACAGTTTGGTCATCTATGGACTACCCTACTGACTCTTTGGTTCTCGGTCAAACATTGAGGGAGGGTCAACGATTGACAGCTAATGTTTCTATTACCAACTCAAGCCACGGTCCATTGTATCTTAGTGTTGTTGGTAATGGTATTCAGGCATTTGTTGGTTCACAATTGTATTACGTCGATACTCTTCCTAATGAAGGGCAAGAAAAACCTACCTATGTTTCGTTCAACAATGGAAGCTTAGGCATATTTGCTGGTGCTAGTAGTCGGAATATTTCATTACCATTGGCAAATTCTCCTCAGTATATGCAACTTGATTATGGCGGTCATTTGAGAGTTTATGAATGGAAAGTGGTTATCGGTACTGGGTGGATTCATAGAAAGGATGTTTTAAAGCAAATTCTTGATGGTGATGATTGTTGGTATCCTACCGTTTGTGGGGAGTATGGAATATGCTCCAATGGACAGTGTTCTTGTCCTGCTTCGAAATCAGATGATGGCAGTACGAATTACTTTAGACCGGCCAACCATGTGAATCCTTTCCTCGGTTGTGTGCCATTTAATGCTCTTTCATGCAAGTCAGCCACCACACAACAACTTCTACCGCTCGTCAACGTGGATTACTTCTATACCAACTACGCAGCTGTGTATATGAACGACACAAATGCGGAAGATTGCAAGCAAGCATGTTTGGCGGACTGTTCTTGCAAAGCTGCACTTTTTCGATATTATGGGGATAATGCTTTTAGTGGTTATTGTTATTTGCCATCGGAATTGTACTCGTTGAGGAGCTATAACCCACGTGCTACAGCCTATACCTCATCCGCTTTTATAAAGGTGCAGGGAACATATATAACTAGTTTTTCTAAAACCAAAAAAGTTAACTCTCAAGTTATAGTTGGGGCTAGTGTTGGATCTCTACTCGCTTTTATTCTTATTGTTGCATGTGCCATAGCTCTTCTAAGGAGAAGATATAGCTATAAAGAAGTCGAGGAAGACGATGAATTTGATATGTTACCTGGACTACCTACAAGATTTGCATTTGAAGATCTTAGAGCTGCTACTAACGATTTCTTGCGAAAACTTGGAGAAGGCGGATTTGGTTCTGTTTTTGAAGGAACACTGGTAGACGGCACTAAAATAGCCGTCAAAAGATTAGACAATGTTGGACAAGGTAAGAAAGAGTTCTTAGCTGAGGTTGAAACTATTGGTAGCATCCATCATTTACATTTAGTAAGATTGATTGGATTTTGTGCAGAGAAGTCGTACCGACTTTTAGTTTACGAGCATATGCTTAATGGGTCGCTCGATAAATGGATTTTTTACAAGGACCATGATACCGTTCTTGATTGGCAAACAAGACGTAAGATCATAACAGATATTGCCAAGGGATTGGCATATTTACATGAAGAATGTAGACAGAAGATAGTTCATTTGGATATTAAACCTCAAAACATACTATTGGATGAAAACTTCAACGCAAAAGTATCAGACTTTGGATTAGCTAAACTTATCGATCGAGATCAGGTTGAAGTAATGACAAGAATGAGAGGTACGCCTGGGTATTTAGCACCTGAATGGTTGACATTGGTTATCACAGAAAAAGTCGATGTCTTTAGCTTCGGTGTTGTGGTACTTGAAATTGTATGTGGAAGAAGAAATATAGACTACTCGAAAGATGAAGAGAGCTTTCATTTAATTAGTCTCTTGCAAAGAAAAGTCATAGAAAATAAACTAGTTGATATGGTAGATTGTCGTTGTACCGACATGCAGATCTATATCAATGATGTTGTAATGATTATGCATCTTGCAATGTGGTGCCTACAAAGTGATAGTAATAAACGACCATTAATGTCCATAGTGTTAAAAGTACTAGAGGGTTCTGTGGAGGTGGAGGTTGATTTAGACTATAATTTTTCGAACCCAACTCCTTATGTACCTCGAAATGTAAAAATTATGGTATCTGCTCCACCACTACCGTCGATTCTATCGGGGCCAAGATGACTTCTACTTAGAGTGGTTCTTAAATTAATGCTACAATTTATACTTAATTTTTTATTTGCTTGGTGCTTCTATCATTGTGTATAATTGGATGAGTATTATAATAAATCACTGTACCAAGATGTAGTCAATGTCAATGGTGTTATATTAGCCAACCATTTTATAATTATTGTTGATTTACTTTTGTACCTCACCCACTGTTAAGTAACCTTCAATCTATAATTCAAAGTTATTATTCCCTTTTATATAACCATAAAAGACTAATAATGGCACAATAGTCTGAATAGTGATGCTGTAAACATTGGATGAATCTCTCCGGCCAATTGCATTGAGATTGATTTATTTATTTTCCCTTCTTGAGGTGTATAATTATCCTTTAGTAGCTTGAAATCAAAGGTTTGTTATACAAGATTGGTTACTGAGTGTTCAACGTCAGCTTGGATGTAAAATTGTTTACTGGGCAAGCTTTGTAAATTTACAAATTTCTTGACCTGAAAACCTTTCAAACACTGATTTATCCAACTATGATTTCTCCAACTATGATTTGGTTCAGCTCATCTTCTTGTACACAATATATTTCATACATGATACATTATCAGAAACAAAGTGCAAAATTTAAGAATTCACTAGTTTTAGTTGGACAATTATGTTGAAAATGAAAATTATTTGTGAAAAGGAAACACGTCATCTTGAAATTTTCATCATTGGGTTAGAACATAGCTCCAAGCAACCAGTTGAAAATGGCATATTTTGAATCTAGAGAGTAATAGTTTGACCCTGTGTATGTGAAAATGGCATGACTCGCCAAACCGAATAGTTCAATTGCTTGAAAAGACTTTTAAAATTGAAACATATAACCAACTCACCAAATATGAGAACGTAGATGAAAATTTCAAGCACTGTGCTTATTTTAGATTAGTTAAACTAAATGTAGGTTGAATTTACATAGCAAAGCATTTCTTTTTTCTCACCTGATAAACATTAATAGATGAGATATAACACTCTAGCAGGGTCTAACAAAGTAAGCAGAGTTGCAGAAGGAAATACTTTGGTTCTTCATATCATGAAGAGGATCATCAAAGAATAATATTTCACATAGTTGGTTAAAGATTGAAATGTTTGTGTTCTGGCCAAAAAATCTTGGACTTTCTACTGGAGATATCTCTAAAGCTTATTCTAGCATTTTGTATTAGATACTTTATACTCCTTTTCCATCTTATATTTCACCATTTTTTTTTTTCATAATTACACTTTGACTGGAAAATTAAATGAGGTAGAACCAAGTAATTTGTTTTTCTCATAAGAAACTTGTATTCAAATTCATGAACAAAAAATTACAGATTATACGTGTTGTTTATAAATGTGCGAATGTGAGCACGCATGTAGGCCTTCCCACAGAATATAAGACTCACAAGGACATGTCTCAAACCACAGTATGCCATATGGACTGCAAAAAAATGACATACATGATCTACAAACTCGCATGGAAAAAAATTTCATGTAATCCAAAGGTCTTAATTCTTAAACACACTCATCAATTGTTAGTTTATTTAGCAAGTGTGAAGTTTTTTCCATTAAATACTGAAAACAATATTGATGAGCCTTCCAGAGACATAATATGTGATTTTAATACTTTTTGCATAAGTGTATTGTGCATGCCTATATCTTGATATCTTTTATAAGGATTTACATGTGTTAAGCTTAATAAAGAATATGTACCATGTCAAAATGTCAATAAATTGAAAAAAATTAATAGATAGTGTGTGAAGAGACTTTACATAAGATAATAGGCATGAAATCAAAAACAAAAGCAAGCCATAAAAATCCACAGAATGATGGCGAAGTTTCAAAAGTAACCATATAAATTATGTAAGTTTATATCATTGTATAAAAGCTATACCTGCCTAAAACAGTTGTGATTAGATAAGAAAACATACCATGCATGCCTTACAAACATTAAACACTAATGATACTATAATAAGAAATGCTGAAAGTAATTTCAAAAGGTACATATATTTTCATGTGCCAGTAATTTCGAAAACTCTTAAATTTTCATGTGTCATGATACTTGCGCTGAGTGATTCAAATAACAAGAAAAGAGTCACAAGTCCCTGTTTTTGATGTTGTTATTGGAAGTCCCTGCAAAAATGAATATGTAAATTTGGTCCCTATTTTAAAAAAAATAAAAAGCGCAAGGGGTTTTACACTTATCTGACAGAAAATGCAAGGTGCATTTTCCGTTTCTGAAATCTTTTTCGAAAATTTCAAAATTTTGAAAAGCGCAAGTAATCCTGCACTTTCTATCAGGAAAGCGCAAGCTATTTTGAATTTTTTTTGAAATTTTTGCAAAGCGCAAGTACTACTTTCTATCGGGAAAGCGTAAGCTAGTTTGCGCTTTCTAATTTTGAATTTTGTTTTTTAAATTTTTGAAAAGCGCAAGTATCAGAAAAGCACAAGCTATTTAGCAGTTTCTGATTTTGAAATTTTCAAAACAATTTGAAATTTTTAGAAAGCGCAAGCTAATTTGCGCTTTCTGGTTTAAAAAAAACAGAAACTTAATTTACATATTTATTTCTAATTTTTCTTATAACAACATCAGAAATATGGATCTTCCATGCAAAGCCCCTAAATTAAATCCCCCTCTATCCAAAGTAATTAAATTTAGAGTCAATACTGACAACTGCTTACTTTGGACAGACATCAATAATTGACAATGAATGAACAAAGTATTAGAGCTTTATCCATTTTTTTGACATTATCCATTTTTTAACACTTCTTGCCTGTAAAAGTTCATGCCCTTGAGATGTTTGGCTATAAACTTACTGAATACTGAGCACAAACCAAGATTCGTGTTGTGCTGCATGGTAATTACTTTATCCGTCTTTCAACAGTCTCTTTTGTGAACCAAAAATGCATATTTAATTTACAAATTCATATTTAATTTTCACCTGTTGCATATCCAATAATTAACTCATATAGCAACCGTATCGACAATTGGTCCCTCCACTCTAGAATAGCATAATTGATTCCATGGTTATTTCACTGTATGAATTGCATGATTAATCAGCAATGAAGTCAATGGTTTTAGAGTCTCAATTCCCACCACTTTCTTAGTAAGTGTGATAGTTGCTTTCAGTCGATAATGTGATTTGTACTTGCTATATACGTCCGAAACTGTCATGTTAATAAATCCAAGGGATGTAGACATATTACTAACAGAATACATATGTATGCTTCAGGAAAAGTGTAGGGTATATTGCTGTGACTTGAATTGTGGAAATATCCCCTCCACCTCCAGCCTGATTGATTCCATGACTATTTATCTGTATGAATGTCCAATTAACTGACAAGTCAGTGTTCTTAGAGTCCCATCGATCATTGTATAATTATTGGCCTACTTTTCTACCTTTCCCACCACTTACCTTTCCGTGTGAAAGTTGCTTTCAGTCGATGATGTTTAATCAGTCAGCAAGTCAATGGCCTTAGAGTCGCCATGTCTATTCTTCGTCTATCTTTCCCACCGCTTTCGTAATAAGAGAAAATCGCTCATTCAATAATGTTGAATTCTATTCTCTTTTATATTCACAAAATAAATGTGATTTGGAGCAACCTCATCGTCAACCATGCAGCAACTATTCCATTTCTTTCTGTTGTTCTGCGTCGTCATCATTTACTCTCTTTTTCCAAATAGCGGTGCTGAGCCATTTATCTTTCCATCCACAAATGTACCTACAAAATGGATAAACAGTCAGTCCATAAAGGGTCATGTATAAGCCAATTATGGCTAATTTGCCAATTTTACCAATTTTATATATCATAGTAGTCATGAATTAATTATTAGCAGAAGACATCTTCATATATAAGCCAATTTTTAGTGTCAGCAGTGTGGATTAAAAAGGTATCAAAAAATTGAGGGAAATTAATTTTCTTGGAATCTTGGTCTTCTACTTGTATGCTACTTATAAACTGAAATGGAATTACTGAATTAGCTCCCTGTAGGGATTACATTTAACTTCACCTAATCAATATCAGAGTATAACTCCATGAACAAGATGCACAGTGTTCGTAACATTTTTAGTTTGCTTCATAACCGTAAAACAGGTTCCAACTATGCACAACATTTTGTTTTATGTTCTACTAGTATACAATGCACGTACGTACATCTAATTTCCAAAGATGTTTACCTTGAATGGATGTGTGCATTAAGTGCAAATGGTTTTGTAGTCACAACACATTTTAAGTTTTTTGTTGGTGATATCGATGACAAATTGATAGTAAAATTCCGTTGGTGGGTAGACCAAAAAAATGATGAAAATCCATTAATGAATGGGAGTAATTTTGAAATTTTAAAAAGACACTGTGTAAATCACGCTGATTGAATTCTCTTTATTAATAGTAGAGATAGAGATAATTAACTTTCAAAATGCCATGGGTCTGATTATTATAATGAATACTGAAATTAGACGCCTCTTTTGGGATGAAATTTGATTTTGGGAATATCAAATTTTAGCAAGTTTGAATTTGAAGAATTAAACCTAATTGATAAGAAGAGTTGCTACAATAAGTAATTATGCCATTATTGCTAATATACGTACATTCCTTCAAAAATGATGAAAAGCAGTCATGTACATTTATGTGTATGTGGTTTGTATATTGATTAGAGCAGAAAATGTTTTTATACCTCCTCGGCCTTTAGTTACACATGACTTGTCATCGATAAATATATAACTTTGTTAGTTTATTACCTTATAATGACTTTTAAGTTTCTTCTGTTGAATTTATGCGATTCATATATGTGTTTGATGTGAAGATTCGATAGAGCTATGCATTGGAAAGCATTGGAGTTGGTTGGAGGAAGAAGAGTTGTCAGAAGAGGGGAGTTCCTGCACTGTAACCTGAAACTTCCTGCAGACGTCTGACCTACCCAGGTCAGACATCTGACCCTGTTTCAGAATGTTTCCCGAAACATTCTGCAGACGTCTGACCCTCCTGGTCAGACGTCTGAGGCGATGAAAGCTATACTTCCAGTTCCGAATTCTGAAGGGCAATTTTGTAAATTCCGGAGCTTGGTTCTCTAAACTGATGGTGAAGATTCTTTTGACGTGGATGGATGATCTAGATCATTTAGGTCACCTATATATTGTCTCCTAATCATCTTCCAAATCAAGAGATTAGGTTTTAATCAGATTTCCAATAATTGTAATTAATAGAAACCCTAACGAAATCAAATTGGGGGTTTTCTATTTTGAGTGCTCTATTATTAATCTCTTCAACTGAGTAATTGATCAGAGAGAGTCTCCACCTATTGTATCTCTCTAATCATTGTATTGGCTTGTAATCTTTGGTGATAATAATAAAAGGGTTATTGGATCTCCGTGGACGTAGGATCTTCAGATCTGAACCACGTTAAATCTTCTGTGTCTCTTGTTTTTCATATTACTGATTGTGTTCTCATAATTGATATTTTAAGTTGCATTGGTATTCAAATAGACAATACTAGGTCTTGATTTGAAATCGCTTCCGCAACGCACCGTGGTGTTGAATTGTTATCAATCGTCCAATTTTTCACTATAGTTTGGTATCGGAGCTGGTATTATTGTTCCGTTTGGATATTAATGGCTACTTCAAGTAAATCTACTGGTAGATCTGGGGTTAATTATGGACTTACTCGTTTTGATGGAAAGGGAGACTTTGGAACTTGGAAGATGAAGATGGAGGCCGTATTAAAGAAGGAGAAGACTTTTAAGATAGTTTCTGTGCCTGAGAAACTGAAAGAGTTAGATAGTGAAACTTTAGAAGAGATGGAAGATGAAGCCCTAACTACCATCCAGCTAAGTCTTTCAAATGAGGTTCTTAGAGAATTTTCTCAAAAGAAAACGGCAAAGGAATTATGGGATGCATTATCTGATGCATATCAGGACAAGTCTCTCACTAACAGAATAATTCTGCAACAACAACTTTATTCGTACAAGATGAAGCCTGGAGCTGATCTCATGGGGCATGTGAATGCCCTAACCACCTTAATAATGAATTTGAAGGCAGCGGAAGTTGAAATTACAAATGAGGCTCAAGCGGTAATCCTTTTATGTTCCTTGCCTAAGGAGTACACTGCTTTTGTTAATTCTACGATTTATGGTCGTAGTAAAATTAGTCTATCTGATGTTAAAGCTGGAATTCATAATGAAGTGTTGAGGGATAGATTAGCAAGCACTAGTTTAGATAGTGATACGGAAGGCTTATCTGTTCAGAGAGGTAGAAGCCAAAGCAAGTCAAAATACGGTGGAGGTCGAAATAAATCGAGGTCTCAGTCTAGGGGGCCTAATAAATTGACTTGCAATTATTGTAAAAGGCCAGGGCACTTTGTAGCAACTTGTCCCAAGCTTGAAGGTAGAAGAAAAGACCCAAAGCAAGCTTCAGCATCTACCGTTGAGAAGTCAGGTACAGAGAGTGATACCGATGTGTTTACAGCTTCTGGCTCTTCTGGGAAGAGCAACCTATGGCTGATCGATTATGGCGCATCCTATCATATGACACCTGATAGGAACTGTTTCTCCACTTACCGTGAGATTGATGGAGGATAAGTTCTGATGGGCAATGATGCTTCTTGCTGTATGATTGGTGCTGGTAGTGTGAAGGTTAGAATGTTTGATGGTGTTATTCGTACTATTACAGATGTTAGACATGTACCTGATTTGAGAAGAAGTTTGATATCTATTGGGGCTCTGAGTAGGCTTGGTTTGAAGATTGTAGTTGAAGGAGAGAAGATGAAAATATCAAAGGGTTCTATGATAGTTATGAAAGGAGTAAGGGCAGGAAATCTTTATCTTTTGAAGGGCACTATCGTAGTTGGCGAATCGGCATCTGTTACTTCTGTTGATTCAGACTCTTCCAGATTATGGCATTTACGGATGGGTCACATTGGTGAGCGCAGCATGGATGAGTTGAGAAAGCGAGGTTTGATTGATGGTGTTCATCATTCAAAGTTTGGCTTTTGTGAAGAGTGTGTTCTTGGGAAGCAGACGAAGATTTCTTTTGGTACTGGAGAGCATAAGGCAAAGGCTGTCTTAGAGTATGTTCACACAGATGTTTGGGGACCTTCCCCTTGCCCCTCCTTAGGTGGAGCCAGGTATTTCGTTTCATTTATAAATGATTTCTCTCTTAAAGTTTGGGTATATTTTCTACAGTCGAAGAGTGAAACTTTTGACAGGTTTCGAAAGTTGAAATCTACAGTTGAGAAGCAGTCAGGAAAGAAATTGAAAGTTCTCCGTTCAGATAACGGCGGTGAATTTGTATCACAGGAATTCATCGATTATTGTGAGTCTGAAGGTATCAAGAGGCATTACACCACACCTAGCGACCCTCAGTCCAATGAAGTTGCTGAAATAATGAATCGGACATTATTGGAGAGAACTCGTTGCCTCAGATTGACTGCAAAGTTGAAAAAGGGATTTTGGGCAGAAGCTTTATCTATGGCGGCTTTCCTCATCAACCGTACACCTTCTACCGCTATAGACATGAAGATCCCAGAAGAAGTATGGAAAGGAGAGCTTGTTAGCTATTCATTCCTCAAAGTGTTTGGTTGTCCAGCTTACGTACATGAGAGCAGAGGGAAGCTGGAACCTAGAGCTCGCAAGTGTATCTTTCTAGGTTATAGAAGAGGAGTGAAGGGATATAGATTGTGGTGTCCTATTAGCAGGAAGATTGTTACCAACAGGCATGTGACTTTTGATGAGAAGGCTATGTTGAAGGTGGAGCCTTCCTCATCAGATGACAATGAGAGGACAAATGAAGAATACCAAACACAAAGTAAGTCATCTACTGTTCCTTTTTATAGAAGTTCTGAAGGTGTTTCCGATGACATCGTGGTTGATGAGGAAAGTACTGAGATTAGTATAGAGGATCAGACTCAAGGTGGAGCTAGTTCAGAGATCAGACCTGTTAGACAGAAGAAGAAGCCTAATTGGCTTAATGATTTTGTTGGATTGAGCATCGAAGACATTGACTTTGATGACATGGCAACATATGCTTTGAATGTTTTCCATGACGAACTCAGAGATTATAGAGACGCTATTGCTTAAGTTGACAGTTCCAGTTGGTTAGTTGCTATGGAAGAGGAGATTGAATCTTTGCAGAAAAATCATACTTGGGATTTGGTGCCTCTTCCCACCAACAAGAGAGCTATTGGTTGTAAGTGGATCTATAGAGTAAAAGATGGCGGCAATGGAAATTTCAGATATAAAGCAAGGTTAGTAGCAAAGGGGTATGTTCAGAAAAAGGGAGTTGAGTATCATGACATTTTCGCTCCAGTTGTTAGGCATACCTCCATTCGCATTCTATTGGCATTAGTGGCTCATTATGATATGGAGTTGGAGCAACTAGATGTTAAAACCGCATTCTTGCATGGTGATCTGGATGAAGAAATTTATTTACGGCAGCCGGAGGGGTTCATTGATAGTAGCAGGCCTGACTATGTTTGTAAACTTAACAAATCTCTATATGGACTAAAACAGTCACCTAGACTATGGTATAAGAGATTTGATAAGTTTATGCTTTCACAAGGATATTCTAGAAGATTCAAAGACCAGTGTGTTTATTTCAAGAGATGTGATAATGATTTAATATATCTGTTGTTATATGTTGATGATATGTTAATTGCATCTCGGAGTATGGTAAGAATTATGGAGTTGAAAACTGAACTTAGCAAGGAGTTTGATATGAAGGATTTGGAAAAGCACAAAGAATATTGGGTATGGAGATTTGCAGAGATAGAAAGCGGAGAGAGTTGAGACTCACTCAGGCGTAATACATCGAGAAGGTCCTCACTCGATTTGGAATGGAGAAAGCCAAACCGGTTGGTACTCCATTAGGCTCTCATTTTAAATTGTCAAAAGACCAATCTCCCACATCAGAAGAAGATAAAAGGTATATGGCTGATATACCTTATTCCAGTGCTATTGGTAGTCTTATGTATGCCATGGTATGCACTAGACCAGATTTGGCCCACGCAGTGGGTGTTGTAAGTCGATATATGTCTAACCTAGGAAATGAACATTGGCAAGCAGTAAAGTGGATACTTAGGTAGCTTAGAGGCACTTCATCTGTTGGCTTGTTATATGGTGGAGTGGATGGCGACATCTCACTTAGAGGATACTGTGATTCAGATTATGTTGGGGATAGAGATGCACGGAAGTCAGTGTCGGGCTATGTTTTTACACTTGGCATAGGCTCGATTTCATGGAGATCAAAGTTGCAATCTATTGTAGCTCTGTCAACTACCAAAGCAGAATTGATATCGATTGTTGAAGCAACTAAGGAGGGTTTGTATTTACTTCAGTTGTTGGATGATCTTTTTATGGTGCAGAAGACCGTGGAGCTATTTTCAGACAGTCAGAGTGCAATTCATCTTGTTCATAATCAGGCTTATAGTTCACGAACGAAGCACATTGATGTTAGAGGTTTCTTTCTTATGCTAGAGGAAGAACGGAGTAAGTTCAAGTTGTTGAAAGTGAATACTTCAGATAACCCCTCAGATATGATGACGAAGCCACTTCCCAAGGATAAGTTTGAGCATTGCTCAAACTTGATCCATTTGATTCCAGCTGCTTAGGTGCCATTGGGCGCGAGATCCAATAACCCCTATGATACTATGTTGGTGAGACATACATATATTGAATCGAGGTGGAGTGTTGAATTTATACGATTCATATATGTGTTTGATGTGAAGATTCGATAGAGCTATGCATTGGAAAGCATTGGAGTTGGTTTGAGGAAGAAGAGTTGTCAGAAGAGGGGAGTTCCTGCACTGTAACCTGAAACTTCCTGCAGACGTCTGACCTACCCAGGTCAGACGTCTGACCCTGTTTCAGAATGTTTCCCGAAACATTCTGCAGACGTCTGACCCTCCTGGTCAGACGTTTGAGGCGACGAAAGCTATACTTCCAGTTCCGAATTCTGAAAGGCAATTTTGTAAATTCCGGAGCTTGGTTCTCTAAACTAATGGTGAAGATTCTTTTGACGTGGATGGATGATCTAAATCATTTAGGTCACCTATATATTGTCTCCTAATCATCTTCCAAATCAAGAGATTATGTTTTAATCAGATTTCCAATAATTGTAATTAATAGAAACCCTAACGAAATCAAATTGGGGGTTTTCTATTTTGAGTGCTCTATTATTAATCTCTTCAACTGAGTAATTGATTAGAGAGAGTCTCCACCTACTGTATCTCTCTAATCATTGTATTGGCTTGTAATCTCTGGTGATAATAATAAAAGGGTTATTGGGTCTCCGTGGACGTAGGATCTTCAGATCCGAACCACGTTAAATCTTCTGTGTCTCTTGTTTTTCATATTGCTGATTATGTTCTCATAATTGATATTTTAAGTTGCATTGGTATTCAAATAGACAATACTAGGTCTTGATTTGAAATCACTTCCACAGCGCACTGTGGTGTTGAATTGTTACCAATCGTCCAATTTTTCACTACATCTTCCATTCAACATGCAAAATGTAGAATTAAATGACAACTTTATATTAATTTGCAGTATTATCACAATCTTTTAATGTATCTAAGTGACAAAATTTTAGCAATTTCACTAATGCTCTTATAACATATAATGATCATATAGGCCAATTTATGCACACTCCAGATTGTAAACCAGATAAATAGTAATGGTAATGTACCTTTTTCTTTCCAGACCCGTGGTCCAATTCAATGTTATAACACTTCACTTTGAGCGTGTTCATGTCCGTTTGGAGAACACCAAACCCAAGGTGTGCAAAAAAAAAATCATTTTTTCTATCTATTCTTCAATGCATGTATTCATGTACTCTTCTTTATTCGGGCTAGTTCTAGCATGGGAACAGGCATTCCAATGAGGATGAGCATGACTAATCAAGTAAAATTATATGACAAAGCTAGTTTATAATTATACATTTCTATTCAATCACTTAACATTTTCAATGCTTTAGGTCACACCATCTACTTCCATGCCGAGTTCAGAGACTGGTATCCGCAAGTTAGTCTTTGACATTTTCCAAGAACCTGCAAGCCTATAAGCTAATTTATAACCTTTTTTCTCAATTTTGTCATGCTAATGTAGAATAACATAATGTTTGTATCCATTCATTTGTGCAGTGCCCGAGAACATGTATGCATGTTAATGAAGTGATAAAGCGACCTGGTTTACCTCCTGACAAAACCGTGTACTCTCCCTCCCTCCCTCCCTCATACTCACACAATTCATGCTTTTTGTGTAATGTTTTCTTGCTTGTACCAAAATATTATAATTGCTTTCGTGCTACTAACGGCTGTTTAAATAGATTAATTAGGGAAGCTATCAATGAACGTGTGGATGTTGGTCATATATACTCTATAATTGATTTGTCCTACACCGTTAAAAATACATTAATTGTTGTTGTATATAAGCTAAGAGATGAAGAAAGAATTTGTTCCAATAACATCTAATTGAGTTGGGATGATGCTATGTAGTTTAATAATACGGCTCATTAATAGATGGTATGCAAATTGAGCGACAATTAATTTTTAGCTATTATGGAGATGTAAAGAGTATTTTAGGAAATTCAAAAGGACACGGATGAAATTGTAGACTTTTATGAAATTCAGTGGAATAATTCCAGACTTTTCGGCTACTATTCCATATAATTGCAGACTTTTCTGCAATTAAATGAAATAATTGTAGACTTTTCTTCAATTATTTCATATAATTATATCGAATAATTGCAGAAAAATCTGCAATTATTCCAAGTAGTCGCAAAAAAGTGCAAATATACGATATAATTGCAGACTTTTCTGCAATTATTGCATATAATTGATGAATTGTCTGCAATCATATGATATAATTGCAACAAATTTGAAAACATCCGTTTATAAATGCATAATGTCACTCATTGAAAAAAATAATAAAATTTGTGATTTAATGGTGAAAATGGTTTATTAGTCCTTTGTTTCTACATAAAGTTGTGCGTTTTGAAGATTGATAATTAATGACGTGCAAATTTTAATTATGAATGTAAGAGTAACTATTGAATATGCATCTACGATATTTTTGTTTGATGATAATAAACATATATACATTCATTTAAATGTATTTGATATTGTACTATTTTATTTTTCACAGATAAAATAAATATTTGCTGAATAAAATAAATAACACAGAATTGGAATTCAAATGAATATTTTATTCAAACAAATATTTATTACAATTTTGATAGTACAATTTCAAGCTCTCACTATAACTATACAATTTCAGTCACAATACGATTACATCACAATTTCATAGTTACATCATTTCCTCACTACATATCACTCACACTCGTATTTATCTTCAACTTCATTCCAATGAGAATCCAGCATCTGAGCAATCTGCAAAAATATTCACTAACGCGGTAAAATTGAAAAGAAATATTTTTGCAATTCAATTTGAAAGAAACGATGATTTTGAAAACATTGTTTGCCTCAGTTATTTGGGTTGTTCGTCATCATTTTTTACTGTGCAATATCTGTGCATATCAGTATTTTATCAGGGACAAGTTGTACATAAGTGGCTGCAGTACACACGTGTACATTTATACGCGTGTGCACTGCCTCGCCAACTCGTGTGCACCAAAAGCATACAAGCATAGATAACTACTGCAACAATACAAACCAACTCAAAGAAATGCCACCAACCATCAAGTCAACACAACATGAATCAAAAGAGAACCAGATCAGGTGAAGTTCACAGTGAAGCACACATGAGTACAACTCAGATGCAAGCACACTCAAGGCCGAAGAACTAGACCACAACATTAAACCAAAAATGGATCAGTGAATCAACCAAATCAAAGCAAATGCAAATAACAAAAATGGCCGAGAAACAACAACCAGTGTCATCAACTACAGACTCAAGTACAACAATGTCACAATATAAGAACAGAATGAATGCCTGTACAACATGCAGCTACAAGATATACATCCAGGGATGAATACAATGTCAAAGCACACAGGTGAAGGCAACAAATACATGTCCAGATGACCAAAACAACAGTGATGATCAAGTAACCAGAGCTACCCAGGGTCAACAACAATGCAACAGGCAACAGACTCAAGTGATGCAACAACTACACAACTATATACATGTGTAATGCTCAAGCACAAATGATGACCAGACAATAGATGAACAAAGCCACCACAGGCATACAAAGAAATCCAGACAAAAACAAGTGAAGATCAGTTTAAAATCAAACATGGTCAGATAGTTCACAGTAATCATAATGCAAAGAGACTACAGTCTACACAACTACAAGACCAACTCGATGCAACTGACCACAAACAACAGGCAAATCGAGGAAGTGACAGTAAGGAAGTACAACAGAGAAGAATGCCGGAGAAATGATTCACAGAGAAATCAAATTCAATGCAGATGTCAACAAGAAAAATGGAACGTTGGAAAATCAGATATGCGTATACAATTTTTCGAAATAATCAATCCGAGTCAAAATAAGATCGAAGACAAAGTCATAGAGAAATTCACGGAAATGGCAGAGCACAGAGAATTCAAAGCCGAGTATTTTAAATCGAGTCAACCGAGCATTTCAAGAATATACGCATTTGAATCAGTCAGGAATAAATCGCACCATCCAACATTATATCGAACGGCCAAAGAAAAATTCAAACATGTCAATACGAACGAAAATCAAGGGTTACAAACCCTATATAAACAATCATCATCGGCAATTCAAAACCATTCGAGTTCGAGCTTAACAGAGCATAATCATTCAACTCGAATCTTCAAAAAAGTTCAAATACGAAAATCGAAGAGCAACAGGGGCTAAAAATCACAATCAAGCTATCAATCAAAACCCTAATTCATCATCGGCATATATCATCCATCGAATTCAAGCAGTCGGAAATCATAAGTACGAACAACATACCTGAAATCGAGAAATATCAGAAGCCCTAAAGAGCAAGCAAAGACGAAGCCAAAGCCAAAGCCAAAGCCAAGCACAGATCGAAACCTCAAGCAAAGCCGAGCACAAAGGGGAACGAAGCTCCAAATTTGAAAACCCTAAATCACAGTACCACAAATCCCAGGGCAACAAAGATCAAGTAATAGTCAAGAACATCGAACAAAGCCGACTCTCTATTTCAGATCGAACGAGAAAAGAAATTTCACAGCCGCCATTATTTTCCAGAGAGAATCGAAAGATCGGGCCGAAGATTTAATAAAAGAAAAAAAAGGGATCGGGCTAGTACAAGATAGAAGGGAATAGGCTGGAGAGTTATTGAAGTGGGCCGACTATTTAATCAAAGGCCTAACTTTTAAATAGGGTTTTTAAAGTTTTAATTTGGGCCAGGTTTTAATTATTTTGTTTTGGGCCGAGATTATCTTCTAGAGCAAAATTAGTTATCGAGTTTAAATTTCAATTTTGCTCCTGGGGTTAAACTGTATTTTGTTTTTCAGTTTGTATTTTCAAAGTCCAGTCAGAGTTAATCACCATCTAGGGTTTAGGTGTTGTCAGATTGTCTAGTTAGAATTAGTTCAGTGAGCAGGGTGTGCGAGTTTGCAAAACTCTATAGGCGGGAGCAGAGTTTGCGAGTTAACGAAACTCTATAGGCGGAGCAGGGTGTGCGAGTCTGTATGAGTGTTTGTAAGCGGGAGCAAGGGTTTGCGAGTCTGTTAGAGTGTTTGTAAGCGGGATACTATTTAATTCTAATAGAAATCTGGGAATGCAGCAGTAGGCAGGGGTTGCCGTAGCTGGGTAAATTCTGTGTGTGATTTACTTTTCTGCATATTTATCTACAGTTTGATTTTGTGTTTAATCTAAGAAAATTTGCTATAACCCTATTCACCCCCCTCTAGGGTTAATCTAGATCCTACAAGTGGTATCAGAGCCTGGTATTTTTCTCTTTAACTCTAGAGTCATGAATTTATCAAATAATGCTTTTTCTGAGGGGCAATCTATTATTAGGCCACCAATGTTTAATGGGAGTGACTATGCGTATTGGAAGGTTAGGATGGGTATTTATCTAAGTTCTGTTGATTACGATGTTTGGGATATTATTGAAACTGGCTATACACCTCCCACTATAACTATTGGTGATACTGAGATTCCTAAACCAAAGGATAGGTGGGATGCTAACGATAAGAAATTGAAAATTACGAATGCTAAAGCCATGAATGCTTTGATCTGTGCTCTTGATAAAACTGAATTTAATAGAATTTCTCATTGTAAAACAGCACAGGAAATTTGGCACACTTTGGAGGTGACACACGAAGGAACTTCTCAAGTCAAGGAGTCTCGTCTAGCCCTGTTCAGCAATGAATACAAGAACTTTGTGATGGACGAAGACGAGAGCATAAAGGACATGTTTGGACGCTTCTCAACCTTGGTATACAATGCTAGAGCGCTTGGAAAGGTATTCTCCGAGGTAGAGCTAGTGAGGAAGATACTACGAGTCTTACCGATGAACTTTGAGGCAAAAGTCACGGCAATACAAGAATCAAAAGATTTGAGCAAACTGTGCATGGAGGATTTGATCGGAAATCTGATGACGTATGAGCTTGAGTTAAAAGCAAAGGAGGAACGCATCAACCCCGAATCAAAGAAGAAGACGATTACCTTAAAAAGCAAAGAAGAGAGCGATGATGAAGCAGAAGATCCAATTGAAGAACTTGCAATGGCTGTCAATAATCTTAGAAAATTGTCGAGATTCAGGCCACGCAAGAAGAAAACGAATGGTTATAGATCAAAAGATTTTGACAATTCCGAAAATGAATTGACGTGCTACAACTGCAAGAAGCCAAGCCATTTCAAAGAAAAGTGTCCACTTCTCAAAAACAACAAAGGAAAGAAAAAGAAGAAAAAGGCCTTCGCAGCAACTTGGGATGATGAAGAAGGAGAGGAATTTTCAACTGATAGCTCGGAGGAGGCTAACTTGTGTCTTACAGCAAGATCAGATTCAGAATCAAGCTCAGAGGAATCCAATGAGGTAAAGAACTATTCTTATAAAGAACTTGTTTATTTATGCCTTGATCTTACTAAAACTGTTGATGCTCTAGATTCTAAAATTGAAAAACTGAAATCTGATAGGAAAGAACTTGCCCGTGAAAATTGTAGGTTAGAAACTGAACTTGAAAACATTCAAAACCTAGACTGTAAAAATTGTAAGATTTTAGATTCAGAATTATCAAAACTTAAGAATAACTCTGAGAACCTTGAAAAATAAAACTTGAATCTTAAGGAAAGCATCGACACTAGAAAAAAAGATTTTATAAATCGATGCACCTCACTTGTTACTGAAAACACAACACTTAAAACCAAAGTCCAAAATCTTGAGAAATCACTGAACAACTTTTCAAGAGGAGAAAAATCATTTAACATGTTATTGGGAAATCAGTTGTTTGCTAACAATAGAAAAGGACTAGGTTTTGGAAAAACACAAGTTAATAGTGCTAAAGGAAAGAGTGTCTTTACTGGATGTGAAATAAATGGACATCATAGTCATAGGAACAAGAACACAAAATTTATACAAGTTTGGGTTCCTAAAAATTCTACAAATAAATTTCATGTCTATTGGAACAAGAATGAAAGGACAAAACAAATTTTGGTTCCAAAGGGATTGTTTATTCACAATTATTCTGCCACTAACAACCATGGACCTATAAAAACAAATAGGTCACATAAATTTTTAACCGTGTAGGTGTGGTGGCAGGCTAAGGAACAACATTAGTGTCATCTGGATTCTGGCTGTTCCAGATACACAACGGGCGACAAATCAACGTTCCTTAGCCTAGTATAAAGGTGACAGATTCACTATGGGCTAACAACGAAAGATTATCATACAGGTAAAACAGGTAATTGTATTTATTTTGAAACGATAAATAACTGGTAAGAATCTACACCGTAGTCTGAATTAAATCAGCCAGTTATGTGAAATGATTGATGATGATTAATTTTGATTTCATCTTTAAATGGATTTACTCGAAGTAATTATGATGGTTGACAGATTCTAATTACTTGATATGATATTATATGACTTGCTCTTATCCATGACTTTGATTTGTGCTTAAAAGTTGACCAACCATTTTCATCATTGAATTTAATCTGTTTGGTCAAATTATGATGTTGATTGATTACTCATGCTATAAAAAGGTTTTTGAGAAATTGTTGAAACTTTGTGAAAATTGGTGAAACGTTAAGAAATTGCTTTGAAATGATGGTGATGGTTTTATGACTATTGATCCTACGATTCCTAAATCTGACATTATGATATTTGTTTAATGGTTAACACGACTTCAATTCAATTTCAAGAGAATTTCATTGTTGAACATTTTTTCTGAAAGAGTTTGTTGAAATTTCATAATCTGGTCTATGACTTCAAACGAGTGATTACTGAGTGAAAGTAAAAATCAGATGTAGATTTCACTGGCAATGTAGTTGTTAGAAAAATTACTAGTGAAATGTGATTATTTATTGACTTTCATTAGCTGCATCATTTGAAGAAAATATCTGCACATTTTTCACTTGAAATAATTTTTCAATTTAGCAGAATTTTTTTAAAACCCCTTATAGAAAATAATTTTTGTTAACTGCTCTTTTCAGATTAGTTATTTGATTATTTTTGAAATTGATTTTAAACTAATCCGATCCCCTAATAATTATCTAAAAAGATTTGTAGTAATTGAAAATAAGATAAGTGTTGACATTAATTATATATTATATCTTGAGAAAGTATGATTAGAAAATTTCTTTAGAAATTTAAACAAGAGTTATAAAAACTTTTTGTTGATAAATATTCCATGGTCACTTCTATTTCTATCATTTTTCTATCGACCATCACTCATCAAAAAGACAATATAGTATGTCAATATGTGATAGTTTAAACGGAAAATCATTTGTGCTTCATTTTTTTTTATTTCTAACAATAAATAATAATATCCAAAATATTCACTCTCATTTAAAAGTCCTCACGGTTATGCATGGGTGAATTACTTAGATTTTTGATTATGTGCTTCCATGCTCATTTAAAAGTCCTCGCGGTTATGCATGTATGGAACGCATATCAAAATTGATTGATTAAATAGACAAGTTGATTCTAATCCCATTTAAAAGTCCTCATGGTTATGCGTGGTTAGAAGATACTTGAATTCATTTTTAAATTAAAAATAAAAATTTAGAATACTACTAATCTCATTTAAAAGTCCTAACGGTTATGCATGGTTAGTGGATATTCAAATTTCCTGAAATAAATATACCACAAATAGACACAACTATATGGTTCTATTCGATGAAATCATTCCTATCATTCTAAAGTGGAATATGCATCAATTAAAGTATTTATGATTTTTGTTTGATTTTCTTATTGAAATTGATAATTACACTCGATTGAGCTTTAATATTGTATTAATGTCTATCACTATATCTCTATTTTTCTATTACTATTATTCTTTTGCTGATAACAAAAGGGGGAGAGAAAGGTTAAGATTTTGGAAAATAAAATTCACATATTTTCTATTTGCATATAGATTCATATTGCATATTTTATTCTTATGCATATATGTAGGGGGAGTATTGTGTAGAAAGAGAGCATTCAAATAGGGGGAGCAAATTGAATAATCAAATACATTTACAATAATCAAAATCTTAAATATATGTTTGTTATCATCAAAAGGGGGAGATTGTTGAATATGCATCTACGATATTTTTGTTTGATGATAATAAACATATATACATTCATTTAAATGTATTTGATATTGTACTATTTTATTTTTCACAGATAAAATAAATATTTGCTGAATAAAATAAATAACACAGAATTGAAATTCAAACGAATATTTTATTCAAACAAATATTTATTACAATTTTGATAGTAAAATTTCAAGCTCTCACTATAACTATACAATTTCAGTCACAATACGATTACATCACAATTTCATAGTTACATCATTTCCTCACTACATATCACTCACACTCATATTTATCTTTAACTTCATTCCAATGAGAATCCAGCATCTGAGCAATCTGCAAAAATATTCACTAACGCAGTAAAATTGAAAAGAAATATTTTTGCAATTCAATTTGAAAGAAATGATGATTTTGAAAACATTGTTTGCCTCAGTTATTTGGGTTGTTCGTCATCATTTTTGACTGTGCAATATCTGTGCATATCAGTATTTTATCAGGGATAGGTTGTACATAAGTGGATGCAGTACACACGTGTACATTTATACGCGTGTGCACTGCCTCGCCAACTCATGTGCACCAAAAGCATACAAGCACAGATAACTACTGCAACAATACAAACCAACTCAAAGAAATGCCACCAACCATCAAGTCAACACAGCATGAATCAAAAGAGAACCAGATCAGGTGAAGTTCACAGTGAAGCACACATGAGTACAACTCAGATGCAAGCACACTCAAGGCCGAAGAACCAGACCACAACATTAAACCAAAAATGGACCAGTGAATCAACCAAATCAAAGCAAATGCAAATAACAAAAATGGCCGAGAAACAACAACCAGTGTCATCAACTACAGACTCAAGTACAACAATGTCACAATATAAGAACAGAATGAATGCATGTACAACATGCAGCTACAGGATATACATCCAGGGATGAATACAATGTCAAAGCACACAGGTGAAGGCAACAAATACATATCCAGATGACCAAAACAACAGTGATGATCAAGTAACCAGAGCTACCCAGGGTCAACAACAATGCAACAGGCAACAGACTCAAGTGATGCAACAGCTACACAACTATATACATGTGCAATGCTCAAGCACAAATGATGACCAGACAAGAGACGAACAAAGCCACTACAGGCATACAAAGAAATCCAGACAAAAACAAGTGAAGATCAGTTTAAAATCAAACATGGTCAGATAGTTCACAGTAATCATAATGCAAAGAGACTACAGTCTACACAACTACAAGACCAACTCGATGCAACTGACCACAAACAACAGGCAAACCGAGGAAGTGACAGTAAGGAAGTACAACAGAGAAGAATGCCGGAGAAATGATTCACAGAGAAATCAAATTCAATGCAGATGTCAACAAGAAAAATGGAACGTTGGAAAATCAGATATGCGTATACAATTTTTTGAAACAATCAATCCGAGTCAAAATAAGATCGAAGCCAAAGTCATAGAGAAATTCACGAAAATGGCAGAGCACAGAGAATTCAAAGCCGAGTATTTTAAATCGAGTCAACCGAGCATTTCAAGAATATACGCATTTGAATCAGTCAGGAATAAATCGCACCATCCAACATTAAATCGAACGGCCAAAGAAAAATTCAAACATGTCAATACGAACGAAAATCAAGGGTTACAAACCCTATATAAACAATCATCATCGGCAATTCAAAACCATTCGAGTTCGAGCTTAACAGAGCATAATCATTCAACTCGAATCTTCAAAAAAGTTCAAATACGAAAATCGAAGAGCAACAGGGGCTAAAAATCACAATCAAGCTATCAATCAAAACCCTAATTCATCATCGGCATATATCATCCATCGAATTCAAGCAGTCGGAAATCATAAGTACGAACAACATACCTGAAATCGAGAAATATCAGAAGCCCTAAAGAGCAAGCAAAGACGAAGCCAAAGCCAAGCACAGATCAAAACCTCAAGCAAAGCCGAGCACAAAGGGGAACGAAGCTCCAAATTTGAAAACCCTAAATCAAAGTACCACGAATCCCAGGGCAACAAAGATCAAGTAATAGTCAAGAACATCGAACAAAGCCGTCTCTCTATTTCAGATCGAACGAGAAAAGAAATTTCACAGCCGCCATTATTTTCCAGAGAGAATCGAAAGATCGGGCCGAAGATTTAATAAAAGAAAAAAAGGGGATCGGGCTAGTACAAGATAGAAGGGAACGGGCTGGAGAGTTATTGAAGTGGGCCGACTATTTAATCAAAGGCCTAACTTTTAAATAGGGTTTTTAAAGTTTTAATTTGGGCCAGGTTTTAATTATTTTGTTTTGGGCCGAGATTATCTTCTAGAGCAAAATTAGTTATCGAGTTTAAATTTCAATTTTGCTCCTGGGGTTAAACTGTATTTTGTTTTTCAGTTTGTATTTTCAAAGTCCAGTCAGAGTTAATCACCACCTAGGGTTTAGGTGTTGTCAGATTGTCTAGTTAGAATTAGTTCAATGAGCAGGGTGTGCGAGTTTGCAAAACTCTATAGGCGGGAGCAGAGTTTGCGAGTTAACGAAACTCTATAGGCGGAGCAAGGTGTGCGAGTCTGTAGGAGTGTTTGTAAGCGGGAGCAAGGGTTTGCGAGTCTGTTAGAGTGTTTGTAAGCGGGATACTGTTTAATTCTAATAGAAATCTGGGAATGCAGCAGTAGGCAGGGGTTGCCGAAGCTGGATAAATTCTGTGTGTGATTTACTTTTCTGCATATTTATCTACAGTTTGATTTTGTGTTTAATCTGAGAAAATTTGTTATAACCCTATTCACCCCCCCTCTAGGGTTAATCTAGATCCTACAGTAACATCCATATATGAAAAACCGACATGTATTTAGTTTGATTTTAGGGGTGCGTGCCTTATTTTCAATTAACAATGCACCATACATGTACGTTTATTTGAACAGTTTATATTCTTTAGGAAAATAAGGAGTTTTCTTAAAACCTAGTAATACCACCGAATTGATGATATACGTGTGGTTGTGTGCAATATCTCATATGGGCTGCAAAAATATGAAAATTGTATTTTACAAACTTGAATGAGAAAAAAAATCATGTAATCCAAAGGTCTTAAGTAAACTCATCAGTTATTAGTTTGTATAACAAGTGTGGTACTTTTTTGATTAAATATTAGAAAAAAATATCTATGAGCATTTCATAAACCTAAAAAACATGTGATTTTAAGAAAGTTGGCACAAGTGTATTGTGCATGCCAATTATATCAGCATCTTTTATAAGTATTTACAGCATGTGTTAAGCTTAACATTAAATATGTACCATGTCAAAATGTCAGTAAATCCTGAAAAACTAATGGATAGCATGTGAATAGACTTTACGTAATATAATAGACACTAGTATGAGGTCCGTGCTACGCACATGGGCATATGTTTGGAGTATTATTAATGGTCCTAGTTGTTCTTCTTGTATGGAGAGCGATGGGCTGATGTTTGGAGTATTATTAATGGTCCTAGTTGTTCTTCTTGTATGAAGAGCGATGGGCTGATGTTTGGAGTATTATTAATGGTCCTAGTTGTTCTTCTTGTATGGAGAGCGATGGGCTGATGTTTGGAGTATTATTAATAGTCCTAGTTGTTCTTCTTGTATGGAGAGCGATGGGCTGATGTTTGGAGTATTATTAATGGTCCTAGTTGTTCTTCTTGTATGGAGAGCGATGGGCTGATGTTTGGAGTATTATTAATGGTCCTAGTTGTTCTTCTTGTATGGAGAGCGTGGAGTGTTTGTTAAAAATATGTTTGTAGAGCTACATTTGTTGTTAAATGTTGCAATAGAGTGTAAATCTTGTTTATATTTTTTATGTTAATTTTTGTGTTGTTCAACACTTACTACATGATGTTTGTGTACAAACTTGTTAACTGGACAGTGCATTGTATCACCAACTCCAAAAGTTTAATGTAAACCAATTGCACTTAGTACATTTGTTTTGAATGGGGTATTGAGTAGAGAGAACATATGTAAAGGTATTCAGTTGGTAACTTACAGAAATTAAAAGCTAAGTTGACTGGTGTGCACCATTGTAATCAAAACCCACTTGAACCATAACAGAAAATTGGTTAGTCTATATTATAAGAAGCACAGTAAGTACTTATTTGCAGTACTGGTATATATCACTTGTAGGTGAAATGAGCATTTACAGTATAATTTTAGAATCATACATACTTACCGGAAAAACACAGAGCCAGATGTAATTGATTTCTAAAATGCTATTAATTTAAACATTGAATCATTCAAACATGCATCATTGAGTAAACTAGCATTAAAAAACAGATCATAAAACAGATCACAAAATAGCCTATGCACAGTTTTGTTACAATAGGAATAGCTGGAAGTAAATTAAAATTAAGTACACAGTTGAACATAAAAATAAACATCAAAGACAAAACATAGGAGAAATTGGTATGTGTAAGCGGCAGGATGTAGTGGTTGACAGTCTTCATTACTAATACTTCCTCTTTTTTGGACAGTCTCCGATTTATGTCAGTTTTTTGGGTAGAATTTTTCATTTCAGTATCTATGAAATATAAGGTAAAAGTTGTAGTAAAGGCATCACAAAGGTTATGTTAAAATCTGCACTAAATGAAAATAGTAAGAGGATAGTTTTTAAATTTGTTAATCAAATAAGTATTTTCAGAAAAAAATTAAACAGAGAACTGTAGTCAGATTAGAAAAGTAGAAAATAAATGAACATGCAAATTGTCTCATACATTTCCAACGGTTGAGGATTTGAAGAAGACGATGCATCGGTGAATCCACATGTGTGGAATTTGAATTTATAGTAACACCATAATTTGTAATGTTGTTGCAACTAATGATTTACCTTAAGCATAACTGGTAGTAACACCGACTGATAACACCATATTTGGTTCAGTCAGTAAAATAGTAGCTTATAGGAAAAATATGCATCAAATGCAGATAGAAACAGTAATCAATCATTAATTTGGAATTTGCAAAAAATATTGTAATAGAAATAATCTACTATCGTCAAGAAATAATGTTGTAATGCTTAATTTAGGTACCTTATCCTAGTGTTTTCATGCAAGTCTGTAGTGTTTGATTTCCATCGCTATTTGACCCTCCTGCCAAAAGTCGTTGGTTAAAGCTGCACCCTGTAATAATTTTGTATATGTTATAATTCAGTAAGCAAATCACGCATATTTTAGTCAAAATTAAATCAGACATAGTTTAGTCAATCTGTGGGTATAATGTGAGTTTGGCCAATTAACCCACATATATGCTAAAGGTTGAATAAATATACATCGAATAAATTTCTATTGAAGAATTCAACTTAGGTTTGACAACCCCAACTTTTTTGTTGACTAACATATGTCAGGATTAATACACTTGCACAAACTTCTAATAAACTGCATTGTTGGATTGGACATAGAACTTTTAACTACATTGTAAAGGAGGATCTACCTTTGTGCTTGAATTTAATATTAGTAGATTTTGTTCTGGTGCCATGTGTTGTAATCTTGAACATTTAACATGGAAAGTGTTGATATATAGAGCCTAGGTCAATAAGTCTATTGAAGACGACTTTTAGTTAAACATGTTGGTGCGGGATTCCAACTAGAGACCACTCAAATCGAAACCCCACAAGCACAGCGGGATACTGGATCGTGGTAAGAAGTGTAAAAACAATCAATCAATAAATCAATTTCAATCTCAATCAATCCAAAAACAATCACAATATCAAACAAGCAATTTAGAAATCAAAGCGATAATGAAAAATAAATCACACGGCAATTTATAGTGATTCCACTGACGTTGTGTTAGTGTACATTCACTTTAAGGGAGAACTTTTATTAATATTGATGAGAAGAGTACAAGAGATTGATTAAAATGATCAAAATTATAATTAGAAATTGATTTGTGGAGAAGAGAATTGAAGAAAATTAGGTTTTGATAAACCCTAATTAGTGGAGGCTAATCTCTTGCAGTTGCTTGCACACCTAGATTTGGGACCTGAAGCTACCTTATATAAGAGAATAGAAGCCCTAGGCAATGTTTCAAAATTGCCCCTGCAACTATCACAAATCTTCACGTCAAGTCCACACATGAAAAACAGACGGAAGTCGCCTCAGACGTCTATCCAAAATGGTCAGATGTTTGACTTAAGTTTCTGAAAAAATTTCTCTTCAGCTCAGACGTCTGACCATTTGGTTAGACGTCTGACTAAAGGCTCTGGAATCAATTCTGCACAGACTCAGACGTCTGACCCATTTGGTCGAACGTCTGACTTAACTCTCTGAAACAGGTCTGGTGCAGATTGGCTGAAGCGTCAGACGTCTAAATTTTTCCTTAGACGTCTGACCCTGCCAATTCAGCCCACTTCACCTTTTCCCTTATAACTTTCGCCTCCGAACTCCGATTTGCAAACCGTTTTCTCCGTTACGAAGCTACCGCCGACCTCTACAATTCTCAATATAGTGTCGCTAAAATTTAACAATCCATCTCGACACTATATCCATCTCCAACTCCAATGGTACCATACCATCAACGTCAACCGATAGTATCAACTATCATTTCTTCTACCTTCAACCAGACATGAATGCTTTCCCAATGAGCTCCTGCAAAGCCACCGCCTATTGCACTCCACCAACGAGCTCAGGCAAAGCCCCCGCCCGCTAATGAAATGTTGAAAACATCCAAATTCTAAGCTATCTTACCAAAGACTAGCACTTACCAAGAAGATATAACCTCAATCTCTCACCGATAATCTTCCTCATCTACCACCAAGCTCCTCCCTTAACCGTGCCACCCCGTGGAACCTAGCACTTCTCCAAGCGAATCAAGTTCGAGCAATGCTCGAACTTCCTAACCGGAAATGCCTTAGTGAACATGTCCGCCGCGTTATCCTTTGTGTGCACTTTCCGAAGATATACTTACTTATCCTCATCCATGGCTACTAGAAATGACTCTCTCACCTCAATATGCTTAGTCCGTGAGCTAAACGCCAAATTCTCCACCAAGTGAATAGCACTCTAGCTATTACATCGAACATCAATACTATCATACCCAAATCCCAAGTCACACAACAATTGCTTCAAATAGAGTGCCTCCTTTGCCGCCTCCACCGCGGCTATCAACTCTGTCTCCGTAGTGGATAAAGCAACTACGGTCTACAATCTAGATCTCCAACTTATGACTGTACCCCCAAGTGTGAAAGACATATCCGGAAGTTGATTTTCTTCGATCCCTATCACCGGCGTAGTCCGAATCACAATAACCAACCAACTTGCAATCCATCGCCTTACTACCGCCAAAAACAAGACCATGAGATAATGTGCCTCTAAGGTATCTCAATATAAGCTTCACAGCTTCCCAATGCGATTTCCCTGGATTAGCCATGTATCGACTAACCATCCCGACGACATTTGCAATATCGGGCCTTGTACACACCATAACATACATTAGACTTCCGACCGCACTAGCATATGACACCTTTGCCATATAACCCTTGTCTTCCTTCAAGATAGGTGATTCTTTACTCGAAAGCTTCATATGCAAAGGTAAAGATGTATTTGACGCCTTTGCATTCTCCATGCTAAACCGGCAAAGCACTTTCTCAATGTAGTCCTTTTGAGTTAGTTTCAACTCAAAATGCTTTCGATCCCTTACAATTTCCATGCCTAATATCCTTCTTGCTTCTCCAAGATCCTTCATTTCAAACTCCGATTTCAAACTCAGTTTTAGCTTGTTGATTTCATTCTTATCTTTAGAAACAATGAGCATGTCATCCACATACAAGAGTAAATACACCCAACAATCATTTCTCAACTTCTTGAAATAAACACAAGCATCTTTGATGCTTCTATCAAAACCATTTTCAAGCATAAAATGATCAAACCTCTTGTACCATTGTCTAGGTGATTGCTTTAATCCATATAGTGATTTCTTCAACTTGCAAACCAAATTTGACTTACCATCCACAACAAAACCTTCCGGTTGCTCCATGTGGATGTCTTCATCTAAGTCACCATGCAAGAAGGCGGTTTTC
Organism: Allium fistulosum; assembly: GCA_030737815.1. Taxonomy (NCBI): domain Eukaryota; kingdom Viridiplantae; phylum Streptophyta; class Magnoliopsida; order Asparagales; family Amaryllidaceae; genus Allium; species Allium fistulosum. The sequence continues at coordinate 1,134,611,631 of CM060906.1, forward strand.
ACATCAAGTTGCTCCAACTCCAAGTCGTGAATAGCAACTATAGCAAGTAATATCCGGATAGAAGTATGGCGCACAACCGGTGCGAATATCTCATCATACTCTTTTCCCTTCCTTTGTGCAAACCCCTTAGCCACTAGCCTAGCTTTGTATCTCCCATCGTCCTTCACCTTGTATATCCATTTGCACCCAATAGCACGGTTTCCTTTAGGAAGTGGAACCAAATCCCAAGTTTGATTCTTCAACAATGATTGCATCTCTTCCTCCATGGCGCAAATCCATTTTGAGCTATCACTCGACTCCATGACGTCATCAAGGTCCATCGGCTCATCTTGGACTACATGAAGAGCATAGTCCAAATTATCACAAAAGCTAAGATAATTCCAATCACTATATTTTTCGAGTGGTCTTATCGTACGATGACCAACCCGAGTAGCAATACCATCACCCAAACTCCCTTCGGCTCCACCTTGAACCGAATCTTCTCTAGAATTATGCACATCACCAACATTACTAGAGGAAACATGTGGACTATGTGATGTAACATCAACCGCTACTTTCTCACAAGCATCTCCAACTACTCTACTCTCTCTACTCCTTAGACAAAATGTGGAAATAATTTCCTTCTTCTTTGATTCACCATGAACCATGTCCGGAACATCTGATGAGCTTTGTTTCTCCTTGAACGTCGCCGTCTCATCAAAAGTAACATGACGAGAATTCACTACCTTCTTCGTTTCCGGATTCCAAATCCCATAGCTTTTTACTCCATCCGTATAACCAAGCAAAATCCCCTTGAAAGCTCTAGGTTCAAGCTTATCATTTCCCGGATCATGCACATAAATAGGACTACCAAACACATGAAAATAACTCAAATCAATGCTCTTTCCCTTCCACACTTCCTCCGGAATTATTTTACCAATAGCTGAGTACGGAATTCGATTAATAATATGCACTGCGGTTGATAAAGCTTCAGCCAAAATCCCTTCATCAAACCCGATGTCAATTTCAAGCATCGAGCTTTCTCAAGTAGAGTACGATTCATCCTCTCCGCAACACCATTCGACTGCGGATCTCCAAGTGTAGTAAAATACCTCCAAATACCATGATGCTTGCAAAACTCCAAAAATTCTCCGAAAACATACTCTCCACTATTGTCGAACCTTAGAACCTTCAAAGACTTGCCACTCTCATTCTCAACAAGAGACTTCCATGCTTTGAACTTTGCAAATGCCTCCGACTTGGCCTTCATTACATACACCCAAACTTTCCGAGAAAAATCATCTATGAAAGAAATATAATAGCGAGCTCCACCTAAAGAAGCTACAGGTGCTGGTCCCCAAACATCCGTGTGAATATACTCAAGAACGCTTCTCGAATCATGCTTTCCTTCACCGAATGAAACTTTAGTTTGCTTCCCCATGACGCATTCTTCGCAAAACTCTAACTTGTTGAAACTTTCTCTATCGATCATCTCCCTCTTCCGAAGAACATCCAAACTCCTCTCCGAGACATGACCTAACCTCAAATACCATAACCTAGTCGCATCCAAGCCACGAGAACTATCAACTTTTATACAAGTTTCACCTTCTACAGTCACTCCCTGAAGCAAATAAATACCATGAGTCCTAGCACCCTTTATCACCACAAGGGCCCCCTTCGAAACCCGTAAGCTATCACTCTCAGTGGTGATCTTACAACCTAAAGAATCAAGCTGCCCCAAAGAGATAAGAGACTTCCGAAGTCCCGGAACATAGCGTACATTAGTAAGAGTACGAACCACTCCGTCAAACATCTGAATTTGCATGGAACCAATGCCTTTCGACTTACAAATAGCACCATTTTGCATAACAATTGAATTTCCTTCTTTGTCAATGTAAGAAGAAAAAAAATTCCTATTTGGCGTCATATGATAAGACGCCCCCGAATCGAGCACCTATTCGCTACCCGAAACATCTGATGCTACCGTCGACAAAACATCTTCATCTCCCTCACCAACTCTACTCTCTACCGGTACTGATGAAGATGCTACTTCCTTCTTTGTCTTCTCCTTTTCCGAACACTCATTCTTCCAATGACCGGGCTTCTTGCAAATATAGCACTTTCCTTTTCTTTCCTTCGACTTTCCTCTCCAACCGGGGTTCCTTGATTTAGAACGCCCCCGGTTCTCCTTCTTCACATACCTCTCCTTCTTCACAAATAAACCATGACCACTACTAGTACCACTACTTCCATCATCTAACTCCTTCATTTGATCTCGCAACTTCTCGCTAAGAAGACCTGTATTGACATCATTAAGAGTCAGTGTATCCCGGCTATAGATCAAACTATTTGAGAAACATGTATAGCGATCCAGCAACGAACACAACAATATCATTGCCTTTTGCTCTTCCTTAATCTTCAAATCTAACGCCTTCATCTTCATTAGAAAATCATCAAAAGTATTCAAGTGCGCCTTTAGCGAAGTACCTTCCTTCATCTTATAGGTGAAGAACGTTCGCAATAAGATCAAACAATTTGTCAGTGACTTCTTCATATGCAACTCCTCCAACTTGTCCCAAATACCCTTAGCGGTTGTCTTACCACTAATTTCAGAGATAACATTCTCTCCCATAGCAAGTTGAAGTGTAGTGAATGCCCACTCTTCCATCTCCTCTCTCTCAACATCCGAGATGTCCACTGGCAATAAATGTGTATCAAACACTACTCGATGCACCCGATTCCTCCTTAGGACCGCTTTCATCTTCCATTGCCATTTTTCAAAATCATTATCGCCATTCCACTTGTTAATTACCAATTGTGATCCTGAAGCTGCGTACGAATCACGTACTTAAGGAGCTATACCACTTGGAGTACTCATTGAGGAACTACTTGAGTTACTCCTTGATTCAGGCATTTCTACAACCACCTACCAACACCAATGCTCCGATATCAAATGTTGGTGTGGGATTCCAACTGGAAACCACTCAAATCAAAACCCCACAAGCACAGCGGAAGACTAGATCGTGGTAAGAAGTGTAAAAACAACTAATCAATAAATCAATTTCAATCTCAATCAATCCAAAAACAATCACAATCTCAAACAAGCAATCTAGAAATCCAAGCAGTGATGAAAAATAAATCACACAGCGATTTATAGTGGTTCCACTAATGTTGTGTTAGTGTACATCCACTTTATGAGAGAGCTTTTATTAATATTGATGAGAAGAGTACAAGAGATTGATTACAATGATCAAAATTCTAATTAGAAATTGATTTGTGGAGAAGAGAATTGAAGAAAATTAGGTTTTGATAAACCCTAATTAGTGGAGGCTAATCTCTTGCAATTGCTTGCACATCTAGATCTGGGACCTGATGCTAGCTTATATAGGAGAATAGAAGCCCTAGGCAATGTTCCGAAATTTCCCTTGTAGATATCACAAATCTTCATGTCAAGTCCACACGTGAAAAACAGGCGGAAGTTGCCTCAGACGTCTGGCCAAAATGATCAGATGTCTGACTTAAGTTTTTGGAAAAATTTCTTTTCAGCTCAAACGTCTGACTAAAGGCTCTCGAATCAATTCTGCACAGACTCAGACGTCTGACCCATTTGGTCAAACGTTTGACTTAACTCTTTGGAATAGGTATGGTGCAGATTTGCTGAAGCGTCAAACGTCTGAATTTTTCCTCAGACGTCTGACCCTGCCAATTCAACCCACTTCACCTTTTCCCTTATAACTTCCGCCTTCGAACTCCGATTTGCGAACCATTTTCTCCATTACGAAGCTACTTCCAACCTCTACAATTCTCCATATAGTGTCGCCAAAATTTAACACTTATGTTACAAGTAGGGTATAAATGCAAAGCGTATACATAAAGGAACATCCAATACTATTGTATAATCAAAAAAGGTATAGCCTTAATATCTTATGATTACAGCGTGCAGTGAAAATAATTATAAACATGTTAGGCATAGGAGCTAAAATACCATAAATGAATTTATTGTTGACGGATTTTATTGTTCGGAAATAAATGTCATATATGTTCACCAGTGCAAAAAATAGTGAAAACACACCATTTTGTCGTATAAGAAGCATGTCAAGAGTCAAGGCAAACATTCAGTTATCTTAACCGTCCAACAATCCAAAATAATAAATAAGGTTAAATTACTTTGTAGCCTTCGCATCTCTCTTCGATTTTAAGATACTAAGAATAAATGATCAAAATTAGTTAGATCATAGCTTTTTTCCTCAACTAAAAGATAATAGACTTTGTCTATGAAAAAATTACACTCGTAGCATCAGATGTGAATCATGTTTTATTCTCATCCAAGTAACCTGTTATACATCAACATCATTATCAACCATTCTTTTTCTATGTAAAGAGTGATCATCCATAATTTACTGGATTAATATACGTACTCAATTTCATATTTTATCAATAAGTAACAAACTGAGAAACAATGAAATGTTTTTCAGTTTATTTATTACAAAACTATTGTTTCCACTATCCAGCTAATAAATATGTTTCCTCGGTGTATTTATTGTAGAGACATTGTATGTAATGTCCACACGGTAAATAAACAACATACCTCAGAACAACTTTAAATGGTATAATATCATGAACATTACGTTACTATTTGATAAAAAAAGAATTTCTATATGGGGATTTACACGAAAGGTCCATATTTCTGATGTTGTTACAAGAAAAGTCTCTATAGAAATAAGTATGTAAATTAGGTCCATGTTTTTTCTAAATCAGAAAGTGCAAATTAGCTTGCGCTTTTTAAAAATTTCAAAAATTTTAGAAAAATTCAAAATCAAAAATTGCAAACTAGCTTCCGCTTTCTTGATAGAAAGCGCAAATTACCTTGTGCTTTTCAAAAATTTCAAAAATAAAATAAAATCAGAAAGCGCAAACTAGCTTGCGCTTTCCTGATAGAAAGTGCAAGATAACTTGCGCTTTACAAAATTTTGAAAATTTCGAAAAAGATTTCAGAAATAGAAAAGTGCAACAGATAAGTGCAAGACACCTTACGTTTTTTATTTTTCAAAAATAGGGACCAAATTTACATATTCATTTCTGCAGGGACTTTTCCTATAACAATATCAAAAACATGGACCTGTGACTCTTTTCTTGTTTCTATATATTAGGCTATTATGCATCATAAATGATATTATTCTGGGTTAGTTGATCCAATGAGGTGTTAAATACACATATTTTTGCTATGTCAAAATTAACATGAAAATGTTATAATCACGATGGTCGCAAGTTACATGTTATAGAATGCAATAATTGTTAAATTTGGATGATTCAAATATTTGTTGAGGAGGAAAGAAATTGATTAATTGGTTTTATCAATCAATTAATTTGGTTTGCATATGGAAAGATACGAGAGGATATTTTGGAAGGAAACTAATTAATTAGCCAATCAATTAATTAGTCAATGTACTTGTTACATAAAGAAATAAATGATTAGGCATGGAGAATCAATCAATCAAAGGAAAGATAAGGAAATCAAGATTACGCCATCTATTTGTACTAAAATCAAATCATTCAATTTGGAAAGGTATTTGGGTAATCTGGATATTGATTTTCTTAATCTCTAAGCAACCCTTCATTATCAAGTCTATTTAAATGAAGAAATTTCATATTCATATGTATGTGAGTGTGTGAGAGTATCCATCATTATTCTTTTCTCTCTTTTATACTCTTTTCTTCAGTGAAATAAAAGAAGTTGTTGGGTCTCCGTGGACGTAGGATATTCATATTCGAAACACGTTAAATCTTCTATGTCTCTTATTTCTGCTATTGTTTCTGTGAGACTGCATAATTGTTTTTCTTAAGTTCTATTGATATGTAAATAGACAATACTAGGTCTTGATCAAATAATTCACTTCTGCTCAAATTAAAACAAATTTCACTACAATAATGAACAACGGTTAGCCGAATAAAAGAACTACTTGCATTTAATTATCCAATTAAAATTTCCAAAAAAATTAAAAAGAGGACATGTATAAGTGGTATTATGATAAATAATGCGACTCTGGGTGAACAGTGAAAAATGTGATATCATGCTAAATGAAAACCATACACCCGTAGTCCAAAATTTATAAGTGGATATCTTAAAGCAAGAAGTGAAGGGTAAGTGTATGTAGGAATGTTGCAAATAACATATACAAATTAAGATAATTGAAAAATGTTAAAATATAAATATATAGGGTATAATTATCTTGTGAGGTGATATTTCTTTCTAGTGGTATTCGAAAAGCATCATATTTGCTACTGTTTATTTTAGTTGTATACATGAGAAATGAGAATATATTAGCTGAAGGTATTTGTGAAACATCAAAAAATTAATCATCACACTATAGCAGTGTTAGTATCATCAAGCACAGTGGGAACAATAGTATGCCTTAACCACGTAATATAAGTAATATTCTCTCGATGTTTTAATATATGAATTCGACATATTAATTAATTGTATTTATAAAAGTTAATATACATATTAACACATAAAAAATTAATACATTTGTTTAATTAAATTATTTATTCCTATTTTAAAATTATAAATACTTATGTGTAAACTAATAATTTTAACGGTATAATTTACCACTAGTAATCTATGAGTTTATTTTTTTAATGGGAAGCATGAACAAACGAACTAGATGGCATTTAAAATTTAAATCATTGTATTTTTTGTCAGATTCCATGATTATGCATCATTGATTTGACTTCCATGATGATAAATGCATCTGTTGAAGTGTATTAATGGCTTTACTAGTATGATGGTATCTATTATGTGAATTTGCACTCATAATCACATATATGTGATATGATTAGGTAAAGTATATTTTATCGCAAGATTGGGTTGCTAGTTTCCTATATTGCTATATACTATTTTTATACAATATTGAAATGCTAAAATGCTTACAATCAAGGTTCGAGAACTCGGTTTCGGTCATTTGAAATTTTGTTGGTTTCGGACGATTTCGCTTGTTTTGGTTTTTGTTTTGCTTTCAGTCCTAATATTGGATTTTTGTATTTTAATGAAAAAGCGATGATAAACGATGCAATTTTATACAAAAATATAGTTGTAACGACCTGTATTTTTAACACTTTAAAAATACGAATTAAAATAAAAATTTTGGATAAAAATCCGAAGGAAATAAAATTTTGTGTTGTTAAATGTGAATTACAAGTTAAAATGCAAAACTGAATTATGAAATAACTTATTTGTAAATTAAATATGGATGTTAACCTGTATTGAATGTAAGTAATGAATTGAGTTTGATTGTAAACCAAATTGGTTATGATTGTAAACAAAGAATAAATAAAACGGTAGATTTAATAGTGGAAGTTTATGTTATTGAAACTAATATAAATAAATGTAACTTAATATTACAATTGATTGAAATCAAATAATAACCGAAACTGTAATTTGATAAAGATGTTAACTGGTAATTGAACGTAAGTAAAGATTTAAATTTGAATGTAACAAGTAATTGGATTGAATTGAATTTGATTATAAACAACGAAATAAATAAAATGTACATTTAATATTGAAGTTATAATATGGAAATCAACGTAAATGAATGTAATTTAATATTACTGTGAATTTAAATAAGATGATAGCTGAAGAAAATGAAAGTAAATGAATTATAAACTATTGATAATAATGTATAAGTAAATGGTTGATTCAATAATGAAAGTGTAAATCGAAATAAAAGAATTCAATTGGAATTAAATAACTTGAATTTGAATTACAATATAATTGAACGCTGAATCTAATGTAATCTTTTATACTGGATTTATAATGGAAAACTGCATTGTAAAAGATTGTTAATTACTGTGAAATTAAAAATGAAATTTGTGAACAATTGAAATTTGATTTAAAAGTTAATAATTTAAAATTGGAAATTTTATATTGAAATTAAACAGTAAAAATAGCCATTTTTACAACTGTCTCGGATTTCGACAAAACCAGTTTCATCGGATCTGTAACAGTGAATTATTGTAAGGTTTCAATTTTCATAGCAATCGGACTTGTCGTTTGATCGTACGGACTCGAAACGCCTTGAAATAAATGCAATTATAATCAATTAAAATCAATTTGAAATTTTGATTTTAGCATAACTTCTTCATACGATGGAATTTGGACTTGAAACCTTTTCCATTGCGTTTAAAATATTTTAAAACACCTATTTTGATATATGGGTTTACCCAATTCCGTTCCGGAGTCAGAACGGGCTTTTCGGGCCATAGTTTGTTCCGCACGTTCATCTATCCAGTCTATCTATTCTATCTCTAACATACCTATATAAACACAGTTATAAACCCTAGCCTCCCTAATCTTCATTTGTCTGTACGTACAATTCATCTTCTTCTTAGCTTCTCATTCCAATGGCAATTCCAAAATCTAAAAAAAAAAATCGAGATTTACGCGCTTTGGGTCGCGCTTGGGGTTTCAGGGGGAAAAACCCTGGAGCTACTTCGAGTCGGGTCGTTTTCGCAAAAACTCCAAGCACGCATCGGGTATTTGAGGCGGGAACTCGAAGTTGACTCAGCACCAGAATTTTCCAATCTTCAAATTTTCATAACTTTTGCATACGGACTCGGATTTGGGCGAGGTTTCTTTTGTTAGGATCGTATCGAAATTCCGAACACTTTGACGCTGGTTTGGATGGATTTGGAGACTGTCAAATTTTTGGGTTTAAATTGAATTTAAATTCAATTTAAATTCAAAAGGTGAGTGTTTTATAACGCTCACAATGTACTGAATATTTTTATGGTAGTTAAATTTGACATTATGAAGTGATATGAATTTATTTGTCGTTGTTTGATAAAAATTTAATTGTCATATAGATTGTCGTGTGAATTCACCGTTGAAAATTTAAATTGACAGTAAATTGAAATTAGGATTTAATTGAAATCAAATTTCTCAATATTGATAACTATGAAATTGCCGTGAATTGTATTGACTATTGGATGATTTACTTCGATGGATGCTATTGGTTGATATTTAAATGTTTGGATGTTTATTTGCTTATATATATCCTGTTATACATGCACATGACACTGTGATTGGTTTAAGTAATATATATTCATCCCTGACATTTAATTGAAATAACTAACCACTTGGCCATAGGTTAGAGAATTATATACGGACACCGGGTTGGTTAAATTAATGATTTTAAAGTTGTTTTGAAATTTTTTAAATGAATTGATTTTAAGAATAAAAATCCAATTTATGGAAATTGAATTATTTTGAATTGAAGCTCGAGATGTTGGAATTTAAACTTGGTAAATGAAATTGTTTAATTATTCGAAGTTTAGATTTTTTTTTTTTTTTGAAATACGGCGTAAATTTTCGAAAGTTGATTTGTTTTAAAAGATTGGACTTTTAATCGAACTCTGAATATTTCTAAGAAAATTTTTATGAAATGATATTTCAAGTTTGAGTTTGGAATTGAAAATTTATTTAAAATTGAGATTTAATTAATTTGGAATTTAATTGAAATTCAAAGAAATTTGTGAATTGGACTAAATTGAAACTATTGAATTATTTAATAATTAAATAAGGTTAAATTATTTAATGATTAAATTGAATTGAAATTCTTTAATAAGAAAAAAATTGAACTTTTGAATAAGTGAATTTTTACTTCGTAAATAATTGAAATTGAGTTTCTTTATTAATTAAGTTTTGGAAAATTATTTAAGAAAGTAAATAAGTGAAATTGAATTTTTTTAACAAGAAATGAAAATGTGATATTTTTGGAATTAATGTAAGACTTGTAATTGAAAGAATTTGATTTGATGAATTTAATTTAATTCAATTTGTAAGTTTTGATATAATGAAGTTGAATTTAAATAATGGATTTAATGAATTGGAAATTTAATAGAAATTGTTTTGAATGGAAAATTTACTTAATGAATATTGAATGAAATCGATAAATGAATTTAAATTGATTGAAATGTTAAATTAAATTAATTTAAATGATTTCGGAATGAAACTTATATGCGAACTTGAATCAATATTTGAATCGTTTTAAAGGAAATTGAAATTGAATTATAAGAGTTTGAAATGGTAATTTGAAAGTTTTGAAACGTAAATTTATGGAAATGGTTTTGAAAGACAAATGAAATGTTGATTGACGAATTGAAATTGAAATTGAAATTGATTTGGTTTTGAAATAAATAAACGACCAATCAGTGAAATAATTACGGGATTATTAAAGAGACCGGAATTCAGTTATGGATATACTCTCTATCTAAACCGAAAACCACTTTAATAACTATATGTGGAGTGATGATCCAGAATGAAGTGGTTGGATTGATGTTCGTGATGACTGAAGAAAGAGAACGATAATGGATAGCCTTGACACTTGTGTCAAATTGGAAATGACTAAAACAGGAGCTGTGTCGGGCCAATGGAGGATTTGCTACCTCAAGTGGACACACTTCTTCGAACTACTTATTACTTGTTGTCGATTGGTGCACCCTTGATTTTGGGAGTGTTGTTTCACGGTGTTGCGGGCGCTGCGGCGTTGCGTTCTCACCAGTCCGGATCAGGCGAACGGTAGTATCACTACCTTGGGTATTGCCTCATGTGCCTTGTCATACTTGTATTCCATTTATGCGCGACCACTACGATTTTGATTTGTACCTTTAGTATATGGATTGCCCTCTGGTGACTTCCGGTTTTGGGGAAACTACGGTCTTGTATATGCTCTTGGGAATATAAACGGTGTTAAGGGTGGAATGGGCCATGGCTTAACGCTATTTTAATACTTTTACTTTAATGTAGACATATTATAATAGCGTATTGTACTACATAGTAGATAGTTTAACGGATCCTTAAGAGATGGAAAATCCCGTAACATCTCTTAAGTTATTGCACTCACGTTGACACTGGATAGGAGATGTCAAAACCCGTAAACATCTCTGACGCCGTCACACTCATATTTTCTTATTCGATTTGACTTACATGAGATATTTTAGTCCTGACTTGAGTGTTTTGCCTTTTCATTACGCTCGGGTCAGCCTGAGCATTTCAGATAAGGTTGAAGATCTATTTTGGAGGACGAAGATGGGGTTTGGTATTACATCATTTGTATTCTACTACCATATTATTTTTCCGCCGCATTATTGTATTATCTCTGATATGTATGTAACTCTGATTTATGATGTATAATAAAAATCAAATTTATTTATTTAACAGCTTCATGAACTGTTATTTTATTATTATATCTTGTTCCTTCCGCTACGAGATTCTGAGTTTGTTTTGTTCTTCCTTTTCCTTTCTTTTCTTATTTAACCCCATTAACCATCCGCCCTTTTGAATGGTTTAGAATCGGCATGTGTATTTGATTTGTCGATTTAAACTATCCAAAAAGGCGGGTCGTTACAGTTGGTATCAGAGCTTTGGTTTAGATTACCTTGGCTCTACTGGGGAATAACTCATTGAAATAGGGTTAAACCTTATGAATGAGTTCGAGTGTATATGAGAGAGCGTATTTGTAATTTTGATATAAAAATGATTTTATATTGTGTTAAATTGTTCCGTTGAGTATTTATGAATTCTGGTTGGTACTTGGGACGCCAAGGCATCGATAGGAATTTCTAAACACTCGAATAGGACAGATTGACATAATATTGTTTTGGACTATATTTTTATATAAAAGAACTATCTTGAAAATTTATAAATTTTGATTGTATTGGTTGTTAGGAGATGATAATATTAAATTATCATCGTTTATTGTTGATTAGTCAATATTTCTAACTATTGACTATTGGACGATTTTAAGAAATGAAACTTGTAAATATGATTGACAATGAATATAAATGGTAAATAAAATAATATAAAAATGAATTTAAATTAAGATGGAGAATTTAAATTTCGGTGTTTTGAAAATTTATTAACAAAAATTTGAAATGTATAATACAAGTATTATATGATAGTATATTCGATTAGAAATTGTTTTCAAAGGATTTCAAATGAAGTAAGTGTTATACTCCCCTCTTGACACTAGAGAATGATTTCGGTGATGAGTGCACGCATCATCGACGTTTATTTTCGAGAGTCTAAGTGGGGAGATCACTTAATAGCTTTTTCTAAACCCTGTTTTGATTAAAATTGAATTTTATTTTGTATTCTCTATAGTATGACTTGATACACATTAATATAAGTATATATTATTTCAAACTTGATTTGAAATGAAACCGGAGATGAAATTCTTAAGTTCTTTAATATTTAATGACTTTAAACTATTGAGATAAACAAATACTTGAATCATTACGGAACTTCTAAAGTGTGAAATGAGAAATGAACCTAAGAGCTAAGTGAAAATATCAAATTGAAGTAGAAATCCTTAGAATTAGGAAATTATGAATTTAAAATAAAATTGAAACTGTAAAACTCGCATAGTATTAAATTTCATTCTATAGCATAAATATAACTTACCAAAATATTTAAGAAGTTCAAAAATGTTATATGAATTGTTAATTGGATAATATACAAGTTTAGGTTTGAATAATGATATATGCATTTAGTTAATGGTTTGCAAATATAAATAAAATTGTTAGTAAATAATTGGAATTTTAAAGTAACATTTAAAGGTGATTCACCATTATGTTAATATAAAATGGAAATACTATATGTGAATGTAAATGTGAAATTAAATTATAGTGAAATTTAAGTAATGACTTAAGAATTAATTAATTGAAAATTCAACTTTGAATGAAAAGAGGTTGTATGTTGTTTGACTACATTCTATTTGCATAACAAAAACTTACCAAATACTTAAAAAGTTTAAAATGCTTATAAGGATAAGTAGAGGAATAATATACCAGTGTGAGAGTGAATAATAAAATGTGAAGATTTATTGATAGTTGTAAATATAAAAGAAATTTAAGCTGTAAAATGAATGATATATACAAGTGAATGAATAAAATTTAAAATTAATGAAATATAAAATTTGTAAATGGAAACTAATTAAAGTTGAATATAACTAAATGTCAATAAACTTGGAAGTGTATGAAATAAAAAAAAATTGACTTGGAAATGTATAATTGATTTAGTGTAGATTCTGGATGGATGGTAATGTTTGATATGCATTGGTTGTTTGATGGATGGTAATTGATTTAGTAGAATTCATTAGTGTTAATGGAATTGAATAAACGGAATAAAATTTTAAAATAATTAAATTCAAATTTGAAGCAAAGTGAAATTAAATATAATTGAATCCAATTTAAATTGAAGCAAATTGACTTGAATTTAAATTGTGAATGAAACAAACTTGAATAGATCGGAAACAAATTGAATGTAAACGTATTTCATGGATAAATAAGAAAATAAACGACTTTGGGTTTGTGATTGATCTTTAGAAAATTTGAAGTTTGATGGTTTGTACTTTGAAATAATAAAAGCAAAATTTTGGAAAAAAAATCCAAAATTGTCCAATATATGCTGAAACGGAAATAAGCATAACTTTTAAATGGCTGGACGAAATTCAACGATATTAGACTTTTCGGAAAGCCTAGAAACTGTAGCACGACTTTTGTTTAGACAGTCTTGAGAAATTCCTTCATTTACTTAGTTAAAAATTTGAATCTTCTCGCTGGCCTGTGTGAAAGGGAAGTAAAATCAGTAGCATATACTCTTAGTATTTTTGCCATAACTTTTTACCGGTGTATCGGATTTTGATGATCTTGCACTTTCTGGAAAGCTAAGAACTTAAGTTAAAACTTTTACTTTAAGTGTTCTGTGTTTTGCTGTCATTTAGAGGGTCGAAAACGTGACCAAATGTCGCTGACCTGCGCAATTCGTTGCCAGACTGAGGCGTTCCTATTTAGTAAAACGGTCGTAACTTTTGAACGGAAGGTCTGAATTCAATGATTTTGGACATTCCGGAAAGCCTGAAACGAATGCAACAACTTTTGTTTAGATTCCATTGTCAAATTTTATCGTTTAGGTGACCAAAAACTGAGATTCGGTGCTGTCCTAGAATTGGAATTTCAGTTTTGAAGCTAAACATGTTATATGTGTGTTGTTTATGATAAGTATATCGATCTATCTTTATATGCATGGTTCTAACTTGGTTATTGAGCATTTTAGTAGGTAGCAAAGAGGTTGCGCTTCACTTGTGGAGCTCGCTTCTGCGCTTAATGCAAAATGTAAGTTAAAATGCTAATAAACGCTAAATAAAAGGTATGTTCTCGGATTACAGTTTATGTTGTGGTATATTATTGTGTTCCCCATGTTTTGGGATGCCTCATTCTTGTAATGAGATATATATCATGCAATTATTACCACTGTGAAATTTTTCGGTCCTAACCGCGCAAAGGAGGTGCTGCCGAAATTTTTCAAAAATCCGGGAGTTAGAAAATTTTGAGATTTTAAAAAAATCCTATAACAAAATTTTGCAAATAAGTCAAATATTTTGAATGAATTATATCTAAATGATGGTTTCCCCTTCTCCGTTCCTTTTCGAGGACGAAAAGTTTTAAGTGGGGGAGAATGTAACGACCTGTATTTTTAACACTTTAAAAATACGAATTAAAATAAAAATTTTGGATAAAAATCCGAAGGAAATAAAATTTTGTGTTGTTAAATGTGAATTACAAGTTAAAATGCAAAACTGAATTCTGAAATAACTTATTTGTAAATTAAATATGGATGTTAACCTGTATTGAATGTAAGTAATGAATTGAGTTTGATTGTAAACCAAATTGGTTATGATTGTAAACAAAGAATAAATAAAATGGTAGATTTAATAGTGGAAGTTTATGTTATTGAAACTAATATAAATAAATGTAACTTAATATTACAATTGATTGAAATCAAATAATAACCGAAACTGTAATTTGATAAAGATGTTAACTGGTAATTGAACGTAAGTAAAGATTTAAATTTGAATGTAACAAGTAATTGGATTGAATTGAATTTGATTGTAAACAACGAAATAAATAAAATGTACATTTAATATTGAAGTTATAATATGGAAATCAACGTAAATGAATGTAATTTAATATTACTGTGAATTTAAATAAGATGATAGCTGAAGAAAATGAAAGTAAATGAATTATAAACTATTGATAATAATGTATAAGTAAATGGTTGATTCAATAATGAAAGTGTAAATCGAAATAAAAGAATTCAATTGGAATTAAATAACTTGAATTTGAATTACAATATAATTGAACGCTGAATCTAATGTAATCTTTTATACTGGATTTATAATGGAAAACTGCATTGTAAAAGATTGTTAATTACTGTGAAATTAAAAATGAAATTTGTGAACAATTGAAATTTGATTTAAAAGTTAATAATTTAAAATTGGAAATTTTATATTGAAATTAAACAGTAAAAATAGCCATTTTTACAACTGTCTCGGATTTCGACGAAACCAGTTTCATCGGATCCGTAACAGTGAATTATTGTAAGGTTTCAATTTTCGTAGCAATCGGACTTGTCGTTTGATCGTACGGACTCGAAACGCCTTGAAATAAATGCAATTATAATAAATTAAAATCAATTTGAAATTTTGATTTTAGCATAACTTCTTCATACGATGGAATTTGGACTTGAAACTTTTTCCATTGCGTTTAAAATATTTTAAAACACCTATTTTGATATATGGGTTTACCCAATTCCGTTCCGGAGTCAGAACGGGCTTTTCGGGCCATAGTTTGTTCCGCACGTTCATCTATCCAGTCTATCTATTCTATCTCTAACATACCTATATAAACACAGTTATAAACCCTAGCCTTCCTAATCTTCATTTGTCTGTACGTATAATTCATCTTCTTCTTAGCTTCTCATTCCAATGGCAATTCCAAAATCTAAAAAAAAAATCGAGATTTACGCGCTTTGGGTCGCGCTTGGGGTTTCAGGGGGAAAAACCCTGGAGCTACTTCGAGTCGGGAAGAAAACTACTCGGGTCATCGGGTCGTTTTCGAAAAAACTCCAAGCACGCATCGGGTATTTGAGGCGGGAACTCGAAGTCGACTCAGCACCAGAATTTTCCAATCTTCAAATTTTCATAACTTTTGCATACGGACTCGGATTTGGGCAAGGTTTCTTTTGTTAGGATCGTATCGAAATTCCGGACACTTTGACGCTGGTTTGGATGGATTTGGAGACTGTCAAATTTTTGGGTTTAAATTGAATTTAAATTCAAAAGGTGAGTGTTTTATAACGCTCACAATGTACTGAATATTTTTATGGTAGTTAAATTTGACATTATGAAGTGATATGAATTTATTTGTTGTTGTTTGATAAAAATTTAATTGTCATATAGATTGTCGTGTGAATTCACCGTTGAAAATTTAAATTGACAGTAAATTGAAATTAGGATTTAATTGAAATCAAATTTCCCGATATTGATAACTATGAAATTGTCGTGAATTGTACTGACTATTGGATGATTTACTTCGATGGATGCTATTGGTTGATATTTAAATGTTTGGATGTTTATTTGCTTATATATATCCTGTTATACATGCACATGACACTGTGATTGGTTTAAGTAATATATATTCATCCCTGACATTTAATTGAAATAACTAACCACTTGGCCATAGGTTAGAGAATTATATACGGACACCGGGTTGGTTAAATTAATGATTTTAAAGTTGTTTTGAAATTTTTTAAATGAATTGATTTTAAGAATAAAAATCCAATTTATGGAAATTGAATTATTTTGAATTGAAGCTCGAGATGTTGGAATTTAAACTTGGTAAATGAAATTGTTTAATTATTCGAAGTTTAGATTTTTTTTTTTTTGAAATACGGCGTAAATTTTCGAAAGTTGATTTGTTTTAAAAGATTGGACTTTTAATCGAACTCTGAATATTTCTAAGAAAATTTTTATGAAATGATATTTCAAGTTTGAGTTTGGAATTGAAAATTTATTTAAAATTGAGATTTAATTAATTTGGAATTTAATTGAAATTCAAAGAAATTTGTGAATTGGACTAAATTGAAACTATTGAATTATTTAATAATTAAATAAGGTTAAATTATTTAATGATTAAATTGAATTGAAATTCTTTAATAAGAAAAAAATTGAACTTTTGAATAAGTGAATTTTTACTTCGTAAATAATTGAAATTGAGTTTCTTTATTAATTAAGTTTTGGAAAATTATTTAAGAAAGTAAATAAGTGAAATTGAATTTTTTTAACAAGAAATGAAAATGTGATATTTTTGGAATTAATGTAAGACTTGTAATTGAAAGAATTTGATTTGATGAATTTAATTTAATTCAATTTGTAAGTTTTGATATAATGAAGTTGAATTTAAATAATGGATTTAATGAATTGGAAATTTAATAGAAATTGTTTTGAATGGAAAATTTACTTAATGAATATTGAATGAAATCGATAAATGAATTTAAATTGATTGAAATGTTAAATTAAATTAATTTAAATGATTTCAGAATGAAACTTATATGCGAACTTGAATCAATATTTGAATTGTTTTAAAGGAAATTGAAATTGAATTATAAAAGTTTGAAATGGTAATTTGAAAGTTTTGAAACGTAAATTTATGGAAATGGTTTTGAAAGACAAATGAAATGTTGATTGACGAATTGAAATTGAAATTGATTTGGTTTTGAAATAAATAAACGACCAATCGGTGAAAAAATTACGGGAGTTATTAAAGAAACCGGAATTCGGTTATGGATATACTCTCTATCTAAACCAAAAACCACTTTAATAACTATACGCGGAGTGATGATCCAGAATGAAGTGGTTGGATTGATGTTCGTGATGACTGAAGAAAGAGAACGATAATGGATAGCCTTGACACTTGTGTCAAATTGGAAATGACTAAAACAGGAGCTGTGCCGGGCCAATGGAGGATTTGCTACCTCAAGTGGACACACTTCTTCGAACTACTTATTACTTGTTGTCGATTGGTGCACCCTTGATTTTGGGAGTGTTGTTTCACGGTGTTGCGGGCGCTGCGGCGTTGCGTTCTCACCAGTCCGGATCAGGCGAACGGTAGTATCACTACCTTGGGTATTGCCTCATGTGCCTTGTCATACTTGTATTCCATTTATGCGCGACCACTACGATTTTGATTTGTACCTTTAGTATATGGATTGCCCTCTGGTGACTTCCGGTTTTGGGGAAACTACGGTCTTGTATATGCTCATGGGAATATAAACGGTGTTAAGGGTGGAATGGGCCATGGCTTAACGCTATTTTAATACTTTTACTTTAATGTAGACATATTATAATAGCGTATTGTACTACATAGTAGATAGTTTAACGGATCCTTGAGAGATGGAAAATCCCGTAACATCTCTTAAGTTATTGCACTCACGTTGACACTGGATAGGAGATGTCAAAACCCGTAAACATCTCTGACGCCGTCACACTCATATTTTCTTATTCGATTTGACTTACATGAGATATTTTAGTCCTAACTTAAGTGTTTTGCCTTTTCATTACGCTCGGGTCAGCCTGAGCATTTCAGATAAGGTTGAAGATCTATTCTGGAGGACGAAGATGGAGTTTGGTATTACATCATTTGTATTCTACTACCATATTATTTTTCTGCTGCATTATTGTATTATCTCTGATATGTATGTAACTCTGATTTATGATGTATAATAATAATCAAATTTATTTATTTAACAGCTTCATGAACTGTTATTTTATTATTATATCTTGTTCCTTCCGCTGCGAGATTCTGAGTTTGTTTTGTTCTTTCTTTTCCTTTCTTTTCTTATTTAACCCCATTAACCATCCGCCCTTTTGAATGGTTTAGAATCGGCATGTGTGTTTGATTTGTCGATTTAAACTGTCCAAAAAGGCGGGTCGTTACAATAGTACACAACAAAATAATAATGATACAAACAACAATACTACATACAGAAACTATTTCTCGGAGTTACATATGGGTTGTTTTCATAATTTTCTTCGTTATCTTGTGTTATATAATATGATGGATATCCATATTGCATTTGTCCTGGACCCGTAAATGTCGCCATCATATTATCAAAAGACGGTGGTTCATCATTTTGTGTTGCATACGTAGCCTGGCTATTTTGATCACTCGAGATATCACTATATGTTTCGTTTGTTCCATAATATGAGTTACCAACTGTATAGTCAGAAGTAAAATGCCTATAGGTTGGTGGATCATTTAAAGTCTATGGATTATGCTCATAATCATGTTGATGTTCGTATTCAACATTTAAATTACTATCCCTTCGGTTAGGATTGCCGCTTGCACCCCTTCTTCTTGAATATGTTTGAGTTGGCTTATATAATTCATCACCATCACTAGAACCAATGCCATAATTACGAGTTAAACCCACACCACTTCCACCAGCATTATCATGATCATTATTTGACGAGCTGCTACTATTTTCATTGCTTTGACTCCTTGTTAGTCATGTAGGTATACCATCAACGGCAGCGACTGCATCATTCAGTGTATTGGTCATCCAATTATCGTCGTCCAACGAGGGTGGTTCAACTTCAGTAGCCCATTCTGCTAATGGATCCTCTTCATGAAATATATAGTCCGGATCGATCAACTGGTTTTCAGTATCGCAACGTCTTGAATGTTTTGCTCTTAATCTCATGTTGTAATGCACATATACCAATTTTTCTAGGTTTTTCAATTTTATTCTATTGCGTAACTTTGTATGGATCATTGAAAATGTAGTCCAGTTTCTTTCACAATTTGAAGATGAAACTGTTTGGCTTAAAATGTGCATTGCTAAATGTGTTAAATTTGGATCATCCTCTCTTCCAATTACTGACCACCATTGAGCGGGAAAACATGTCTTTACAGCTGCATATGCTTTTGCAGAACCAAATGCACCAATTTTCATTCTATATTTTTCTACCTGTTGATGTTAAGTTAAATATTTAGTATATTTTAGATGTTAAATGTTTGACGTAATTATTGTATATGTTGATTTTACCTCTTTTCCAATTTCAATCTATGTTGCAATATCCGGCACCATTCTTTCAACGACGTTGTTAAATCCGTTTAATACTTCTCCATAGTTTGTTTCATCCCCATATTGAATAATGGGATTAAGAAAATATCCTATATGGAAAAGAATTAAAATATTATTGAAATGTTATATATTTCACTGTTTGTATAATGATAAGATAAAACAAATTACCTGTCGCGTGAAGAGGTCAATGTAACTGTCTTTCCCATCTTTTATCTATTATATCCCACCATTTTTGGCATTGCCTTCCACCAACATTTTTTCTAATCGATTCTTTTGCTCAATCCATCATTTCGTAAAGATATCCCATATCTGCTTTATCATCACTATCTATCATTCGTAAAACTTTTACCAGTGGCTCAAAAACAAGGATGATGGAACTAGCACCAGTCCAAAAAGCATTGATGTAAATCAGGGTAGAGATGGTATTTGCTGTTCTTTTGTCTTTAGTATTGAGTCTAGGAACTCTTGATGTCCACTCTCTTGAAGCAATCATCCGTCTCAGGTCATCTTTATGTTTATGAATAGAGTCTAGTGCGATGAAATGGGTTGCAAATTGTGTCACTGCCGGTCTAATTAATTTTTTATTGTTGGTCTCTTTTCTCATAATGGAAAATAACCAACCATGATTGTATATAAATGTTGTTATTAACTGACAATTTATGATAACAGCGGTTACCTCTGGATCTTTAAAAATATCTTCTAAAATTAAATCAATGTAGTGTGCCGCACATGGTGTCCAAGATAAATGCCTTCTTTTCTGCATTAATAATTGACCGACAGCTTTGTAGTTTATTCTGTTATCTGTAACAACTTGCACTATTCTATTTTCACCGATAGTTTCAACGACATCATCCATTAATCCATAAATATATTCTCCACTTTGGAATTCATTCGTGGCATCAACGGATTTAATAAATACTATTCCATGGGTAGAGTACATGAGAAAATTTATTATTTTCGTTGATTTTGTGTACTCCAACCATCTCACATTAATGTGCAACCATATTCATCCCAGAAATTATGCAATGTTTTAATATATTCTTCAATGTCTTCTATTTTCATTTCAATGTACGAGTGTGATATTTCATATGCAGTTGGTGGATCAATTTCACGACCATTGTTGTATAATATGGACTATTAGCAACGTTATGTGGAATATGGTGAAAAAAAAAGAACTTTGAAATTGCTTGGCCTATATGTTTTTTGGCATCTTTAATACCTTTCATTGCAGATTTAATAGAAGGTTGAGTTCTGCCTCCTCATTTTTGCATATTTGAGTTGATTCGTCCAGCAACATGAATGTCACAATCGCCATCTACTCTCGTAGATTTTCCAACAGTATGGGATCTGTGCAATCTTTGACTTTAACCACCACTCGATCGTCCAACAGTATGAGATCTACGCAACTCTTCGTCTCTAAATTCATCTCTGCTTTGCCGCATGACACGTTGAAGTTCATCATCATCTTCATTTTCATTGTCTGATAGTTGTTGTGCTCTGCTCATTAATTCCTCCTGTAAGCGTTGCTTGTCTAGCTTTCATTTATTTCATTCATTTCTCTTTTGAATGATATGTGATCGTACAAGTTGTTTAACTTCTGTAGAGATAATTAAACATGCTGATACGTCGCCACCCACTCCTGCCGGATGTTCTTTCGAACGTGTCAAACCACTGCCATTAATTATTTTATTGCAGAAGTTACATTTTTTTTTCGAAGATTGCCATCGATCGCAGTGACGTAATTCCAACCAATTTCAGTTGGATTTGCCATAATCTACCTGAAATTATAATTAAACAAAAGTTAGTAAACAAATTAATAGTTCATATCTAACCAAAAATAAAATAAAAATGAATACAAAATATTCATCGAAGTCGTCAAAGTTTAATGTTCAAGTCAAATATTTCGATATTCAAGTCCAACATATTCACGTTCATGTTCAATGTTCATGTTCGATATGCAAGCCCTCATGTTCATGTTCAATGATATAAGTCCAACATATTCACGTTCATGTTCAATATGCTAAGTCCAACATATGCGAGTCAATATTCAAGTCAGTTCAAATGTTTAATATATTCAAGTCAAACCATATATGCAATATTCCCGTTAAGAATGCTAAGAAGTGCATGTGATCTTATGATTATTTATCCAGATAGCTTATATATGAAAGAAAAATGAAGTGCCATGTACATTTAAGAAAGTTATTAATATACACAAGTGCTTGCGTACAAAAAAAGAAATGGCAGGCCAAGGCCCATACACAAGTTATTAATATTCACAAGTTATTAATATACCAAGTAGCCATTATTGCATTAAAAAATAAAAATAATCCTTGCCCCAGCCCAAAGCCCATGCGCATATTTTCATCTTCCCTTATTCAATTTGCGAACAGACATACGATACAGAAAAAAGAAAAAAAAAGAATGGTCGTTGATGAAAACGAAGGTGGCAAAGAAAAAAAATAAATTCACCTGCGTGTATCGAAGCTCTTGCAGTCGAAGCCGAATTCGAAGCTCGCCTCGGATTTGCTCTGTGAAGCTTGCCCCAGATTTGCTCTATGGTATCACAATCGCTCGAATTAGGAAGCTGAAGATCGATTCTGATAATTTAGTGTTTTCAAATGCTGTATTTATACAAGAATTTCGATTCTCTTCTTACTGTTCAATCACGTTCAGTAAACTAGGGTTTGCTTTTTAGCTACCTTTTGATTAATTGATTCCTTGTGCTGTTTTTTTGTCGCTGTTCTCCTCCCCGTCAATTATGCGAAGCCTTTTTTTCTATGCTGGTTTGAATGGGATGGGATTTTGCCCTAATCCCGTCCCACCACATGCCGAAACCGGTATGAGATCGTCAGAATCCCGTGATTCTGGCCGGATCCTCATACCATGCTTACAATAATCAAGAGAATTCCATCGGTAAAACCCTTATTTCAATCCTTACGATGCAGATCACTGAAATAACTTTCCAATAACAGGTAGATTAGTGCATCCTAACCTTTGCAATAAATATCATATGTTGTAAGTTGATAAGACATATTTGTGCATGATAAATAATTGGACCATACCATGTGTACATAATTATATGATGAATTTATCAATTCATATCATGTCTATATAAGAATATATTAGTTTTTTAAATATAAAGGAAACTAAATATCCTATAATAAGTCATCTAATCATATGTCTACATCATGTTAGATATATGTATCATATATTTAGTAGAAAGGATTTTTTTTCTTCAATGGCAAATAACCCTATTTCCAATTTTGTGTGGGTACCATGGATCAGTTATACCAGTGGTGCATGTTTCACTAATTATTAATTCAGCGCAAGTTAAATTTAAGTCGGCGGCAATAGAAATAATCAAAACACGGCATATTTAAACCATCAATCAATCATTTAGAGTACACGATATCAATTTCCACTGCACTAAAAGCACGGTCAAGCATATGGATGGAATAAATGACTTATGAAGGCAGTAGACAAAATGGGTACCAAATATACAAAATTACACGAACCAAATTATGAATCTATAATAATCTTTCAAGAAGGAAGTGGAGAATACCTTGTCGATCGTCAATATTCACCGTTGTTTTGGTAAAAATTAGCGATTTCAACAGCCAATCATTAAATTACAGACCCTAGGGCTGTGTTCATCCATATAGGGCTAAACATGAGAGAAAAATAAGAATAGTGGTAGGGCATGAATGATTAGATTAACCATTACCATCGTTGGGAAATTTAGTTATTCAGTGCTGCTCAATTTTATAAATATAAGCCATGTAGTTAAATTAGAACTCATGGAGGAAAAATCCATAATTTCACATGCAAATCGAGAAACAAAAATTAATAAATTTGTAACTAACATTATACTTTAAATAGCAACCACTTGATATGAAATCAAAATTTAAGAGATGTAGCAGAAATCTTTAATCCACGTTCTTAATCCAACGGAGATGGTTGAAATGTCTTAACATCGATATCAGATAATAGGCAAAATTCTTTATTGGGGACAACGTTGTTGTTAATCTGATTAATTAAAAAAAAGCGTGAAATTAGATATGAATTCCAAATTGGTACGGTATTACCATTATTTGTACTTTCTACGGTTGTGGTAAATCAGGGATTTGTTTGGAAAGAGGAGGAAAAGAAGGTAAGGAGTTTAACGGGCTAAAAGATAATGTGTACTCCCATAACACGCAGTTGAAATTTTTTTTAGAGAGGAATGCTATTTGTTTATTTTGAAATTGAGCAATAAGGAAAGCGCCACTTTAGCAATGTCTTGTTCCTGTTTTTATGTTTAAGTAATAGATAGATGAAATCAAAATAAAATCAGACCATAAATATCCACGGTATGGTGGTGAAGTATGAATCAAGGTTTGAAATTTAATTTGTTCATTTCATATTTTGTTAATTTCGGTTCTGTTTTGAAAATTTCGTTTTAATTCTTCGGTTTTGGTTTTCTTTATGTTTGATACCTTTTATCAAAGAACCCAGATTTGATCTCAGTTTAGATCATTTGATTTTCCCTTAACTTCAGTCTGATTTTGAACATTTCAGTAGTTTCAACATTGTTTCTAGTTTTTTACCGAATATGTGATAATAAATATTGTAAACAAAGTATAAAACAATTCATTTAAGAATTAAAATACAATGTAAAACACTAAGTTATGAACAGTATAATTAGAACTTTTAAATAATTAAACTAAACTTAACAACACTAAGTTAAACTTAACATACTTTAATACTCATCTACACCATCTCAATATCAACCCATATCTTTCCCCCTCTTTAAATTATAGAAATAAATTAATTAGACCCAACACATTCAGAATCCAACCCATATTCTCTCAACCAAATATTAAATCCCTACCTCTTTTTTCGCACAGACGAAGTCAACTAGGTCAAAATTTATTTCTACAGATCGTAAAAAAAATCCTGCCCAAAGCTCGAAATCTCCACTGGTATCCCGAAATCGCCACTGATTGTTTGACCTGCAGGAGAACCGAAGAAGGAAAGTTAAGGTAGGGTTCGAGAGTTTGTTTATTTTTTTTAACTTAGCTTTGATTTGTAGCATAGCCCAATGTCAGGTTTGTGAGTGAATTCTGGTCTGATCATTGTTCGAACCGGGCTAGAATGACCTGAATTTCTATGTACTAACCAGTTTCTCATACCATGGTCGTGATGAAATGACCGTTTCAAAGAATTCCCTTGACTTCACCAATTCAAATTTGACTCAGCTTTTCCTTCAAAGAATTCCACACAATGATAATTGAACAATCAACAACAGACCTAAAAAATAACAGTTTTCCCTCAAATTTAACATTACAGTTTTACAAAAAGGTTTAAGAAGTTGAGACCGGGGAAACTTAAACAAAACATATGGAAATCAAATCCCAGTTAGTTTAATTTTTAGTTAGTTTAATTTCTAGTTCAAGGGAAGAGTTAGTAAACTAACTGGATTGATTATGGCATGCAACTTGTAGACATAGAGTGGCGATGTTCAATGGTGACACAACTATAACATCAATGAAATATTTTCTACATAGTTACCTCTTTTCTATGCTAACATTTATATATATCTGACATGCATGACTTTGATTGGACTTTCTTGAATTTTCAATTTTGTGGTCATTGTTTGTAAAACATACTACCATATAGTTAAAGAGCTTAGCGGTGAAGTTAAAAAAAATTATAGCGAAGATAAAGCAGTTATGTAAAGAAAAATAACGAAGTTGTAAAAAGTTTCGTTGGAAATAAAATAAAATCTCTAAAATTAATTTACTATCATTCTTGCATCATTTATATAGAAAGATAAATATTTCTGAATCATATATAACAGAACAAAGAATATCATGATTTATACAGTACCGACTTGGTTACCAAAATAATAGATTTATAACTTATTTTGATCACTTAGGCCTTAAAGTTAAACTTAGATCTTTACCCTAACTTTGTTTATTTGCTTTAAAAGATAACTAGATGTTATCTAGCCTTATGACCAGACCATATTAAGATGAATCAGATTGGTCAAAATGAAAGATCATTAAGTAGGAATCTAAAGCGATAATACACAAGACGAGATATCAAAACAGAATCAATAGATGGAACCATCAACTTGCGAAGAAAGCCTACTCACCTTCTACAACGGTCACCAAAACTCACAAATTTGCCATTAAAGAAATGTCAAGGATCGGCACTGAACCCTTTGAAGGGATTGGTACCGATCCCCAAGAGAAATTTCAAATTGTCACTTGCCTCATACAATACAAAAATAGAACAATAACAAAGTTAATCCTTACTATGTAGGATGGTTCACCTATTATTCTCTCCTCGAACGACTGGTAGATGAACCAAGCGCTCATATCCAACCTCCAAATCAAGGAAATCACTCAAGTTTAAGCCCATAGCAATGCAAGTGAGGTGTCAAAAATGAAGATACAAGTCAAACTAGCAAGCAAGAGAAGAAGATCGTGGTCCATAAGGAATTGTCGTGGATCGGTACCGATCCCTAAAAGTGGATGATGTGGCCATGATCTTTTCAATTAGATTTTTTTAGACTTGGAAAAGTGGGTTAGAATATGGGTAAGAGCTTCTTGCGACCTGCAACTATAATAGAGGGATAAGAGCATGGTTTAAGGGATCCTTTTTGCTGTTTAACAAAATTCTTGTATTCGTTTGTAACTCCACCTATCATCACCGATCCCCAAGAATAGCTTTGTAAAACCTCATCAAAAATCATCAATAAAGTTTAAGTTAACGTAGACCTAGATTAGCCGAACCATAGTAAAGTGTTGTGTGTTCCGATTTCTCTCTTTATAACTTACATTCTTCATTTAATTCTTTACTTTTCATTTCTGGGCATTTGTGCCACTTTTTGGTATAAACATTTTGTTGCTTTCACCGAGAGCGTATCGATTTCTGGCTATTACGATCTATTTTCTTCTTTTGGGTTGTTTAAATCAATGAGGTAATCCATTAGTTTTATTGCTGTAATCCATGACTATTTAGATTTCCTTAGAGTCTCACATGATTTTTGAATTTATGGCCCCATAAAAGGAGAAATCAGCTGCCTCTAAACTTACTGCTAATGTTGAGAACGCTTGTTCTCAGCACATTCAAGAAGTTGCTCAATCCGTGATTGCTGAATTTCAGACTCCATCGGATATGATAACGCAAGTTGAGATGGATCGCATGATAAAGCAGATAAACGAAAAGGTGCAGGAGAGTCAGGATGAATTCAGGAGGCAAATGAAGGAGAGCCTTGATTTGTTGGATCAGTTAACCTGTAGTCATAGAAGGACGAGGAGAGATTTATCGCCTTCTGACACCGAAGGCGGTTCCTCTTCCTCCGCCGAAGGACATCAGAATGGGAAAAAAAGATGCAAAGAAAGGAGACAGGTACCTCGAAGGAGAGATCGGTTTCTTCTTAAAGTGGAGCCTTAGGAATTGGTACCAAACCCAGTGCAGGGATCGGTACCAAACCCTATGTGCTTGACTTGGTCAATGAAGGTGTTGATGCCTTGGATGATGATGTTCAAGATGATTTTGTTCGTACTGTTAGCGAACATAACGTTGAAGTTCGAGCGATAGTTGTTAATCTGCTACGTACAAATAAAAATAACAAGGCTACTAGGCGAACAATGCCCCTGTAGTCTGGAGAACCCATGTATCATGAAACTAACCAAGAATATTTGCAGAATTAAACACTCAGGGTATGTCATGATTACGCCATCCAGTAGGTCCTACAAAACCAAATTCTTTAGCGAAGATGGTAAAAGGTTGGTAAGTGAGACCCAGTATAGAAGTAATGACGAATGTGGTACTTCTCCTAGCAGGAAGCTATCCACTAAGGGGATTTTACGTGAAGAATATCCCCAGAGGTTCAAGATGACGACGATGCCATCCTATGGTGGAACAATAGATCCGATGCAGCACCTCTTGAAGTTCAAATGACATATGGACATGGCTAGAGCGATCGATGCCATCAGATGTCGATGTTTTCTAAAGTGTAGCGACGATACGGTTCACCTGGCTTCTGTCGAGATCCATATCATCCTTCGATTAATTAGCAAGGAAGTTTGTTGAGCAGCCTCTTTTGCATACAACTAATCCTAAAGACATGATGTCGCCGTCAAATCTCTTCCAGGAAGCGGGAGAGTCGTTGAAAGATTTCTTGAGAAGACTCAATATGGCAATGATAGAGATGAATAATGCAAAGGAGGATATTGTGCTAGTGGCATTGATTAGGGGAATGCATTCTGATACTGATTTTGGAAGATAGTTAAAAATGAAACCCCCATCGACAATGGATGTTTTCTATCGGATGGTGAACCGGTTCTTGCGCTTGGAAGAGGCAAGTTCGATCACTAGAAAAGCTGGTGGTGGGCAGTTAGCTAAAGTGGTACAGAAACAGTGTTGTGGTGAAGCAAAGCGGAGCGAGTTTTGGAAATGTAGATGTGAATGTTGAGAACAAGGGTAGCAGTCAGAAAAGAGATGACCAAGGAGGTGGAGATCGAAAACTAAACTCACGGGAAAATCCCAGGTTTTCGAAATTCGAAGATTACACTCTGTTAGACAACTCAGTTGAAAATATCTACCTTGCAACGGAAGGTACCGAGAATTATAAAAACCTGCCTCTAAGGGAGTTAATAGAGAAGGAGAAGAGATATGGCAAATACTGCCGCTTTGATGAGACCCATAGTCATAACACGAATGAGTTTTGGCATTTGCGCGATGTGGTAGAAGACCTGATTAGAAAAAAGAAGTTGCAGCAGTTTGTTAAAGAACTGTAGGATGGCAGGCAAGGAAATGCTCATCCCCAGGAACAACATTTCAACAAGGTCGGGCTGGGCCTAGTGATGACGAACCTAGATAGCTTGGAAAAAGATTAGTCAAAAACACAATCTCTGGTGGACCTCATCCAACCTAGAGGAGCTAGAATGAGATGAAGAGGTATGAGAATCCTTTGAAGCACGCAGTAAATGAGAGCTACTTGGTCGTTAAAGATGGAGCTCCGGCAAAGCAAATCAAGATAATAACTAATGGCATTGTATACAGAAATAGGGATGCAGATAGGATTGAAGCACCTACGGTTGATCCATTGGTGATATCAACCATGATTAGGCCAACGATTGCGAAGGTGTTAGTTGATTGTGGTAGCTCAGTAAATATTCTGTTTAAAAGAGCTAATGATCAGATAAAGATGGATAGTCAGAATCTAAAGCCAAGCAAATCCTGGATCCAAGGATTTAACAGAGTGGCGACAGAGCCTATGAGTTGCGTGGATATGCCATTGGTTTTAGGCAAAGGTGACCTGCAAGCGAGTGCGGGTTGTAACCTTCTTGGGGTTGGACATTTTTTTCTGCTTATAATGCTTTTTTGTGGTGGCCATACCTTGTCCATAGTGCTAATGACATTTTCTATGGATAACAGAGGGGGGGGTTATCCAAGGAGACCAAAGTCTTGGGTGAGAATGTTTTGTCGTAGAGCTGAAGGAGGCGAAGCGACGTAAGAAGGGAAAGGACATAAAGAAGGCTCTCTGCGTAAAGATGTTAGAAGTATAGGAATGACCTCATAAGTCCTAGCTCGGGAAATATAGTTGGTTCTATAAGGATATGGATCCGTAAAAAGAGCCAAAGGATGCAAGGGCAGGCCCCATCGAGTTAACGATCAACATTTCGGTCAGTCAGGACGATCCCACATGGGTCCTGAAGATCGGATCTCAACTTAGTATACAAATGATGAAAGGGTTAATGGGTTTTCTTTGGATGAACCTGGATGTGTTCGCTTGGATGCATTCTGACATGGGTGAAATATCACTGGAGATAGCATGCCACGCATTGAATGTAAACCCTAAATATGTTCCTGCAAAGAAAAAGCGATGCAACTTGGATTTGGAGCGATCGCTGCACTAAAAGAGGGGTAGACAAGCTGAAAGACAATGGCTTCATTCACAATATTCTATATTTAGAATGAGTATCCAATCTAGTTCTGGTCAGGAAGTCCAACAGGAAGTGGAGGACATGCATCAACTGTTCGGATCTGAATAGGGCATGCCTAAAGGATAGTTTTCCACTACCGAAGATTGACCAATTGGTAGATTCAACCACTAGGCACGAGCTATTATCATTTATGAATGCTTATTCTGGCTGCAAAAGGTTCCAATGCATATTCCAAATCAAAGGCACACTAGCTTCATAACCGACCTAGGACTATATTGTTATCTTGTTGTGCCCTTTGGTTTGAGGAATGCAGGTGCAACTTACTGGAGATCGATGAACTCGCTATTTAGAGAATGGATTGGATGCACAATGGAGGTCGACATGGATGGTATGCTTGTAAAATCAGCACGATCAATGAACCGCACAGAGGATCTGGTAGGTATGTTTAATTTTCTTTAGGGATACATGATGAAGCCCAAGCCATTAAAATGTTCATTTGGGGTTGAGTCGGAGAAGTTCTTGGGCTTCATCGTAAACTCAAGAGGCATTGAAGCTAATCTAGAGAAAATAGATGCTTTAAGAAACATCGAAGCTCCGAAGAAAATGAAAGAAGCGCGGAGATTGAATAAGAAAATAGCCGTGTTAAGCCAATTCATTTTGAGAGCTATAGAAAAATGCATAACATTTGTTAGACCGAAAACTGATATAACAGCCATGATGTTAAATGTGATAAATTAATTCTTAATTTGAACATTATAATAAATAAGATGTAGACACAGCGTGTTATGGAATCTCATCTTGGATAAATGATGCAAGTTCAATTGACTTGTCGATATTGAGTTATCATCATGACATCAATTTAGAATTACATAGCTTTCGACGTGATGATAATATGATTCGAAATCAAAATATAAAAGTAGACTCCATAGCATTGTATATGACAAATAATGGTTAAGAAAATAGATAAGTATCATGTGCAATTAGTCATTAGACCAGCTAATGGCCGAAATGATCTTCCTTATATTCACAATCGATATTAGATCCATGCATCTTCTTCATTTTATTTCTTTAAATTGTATTACAAGTAAGAGAATTTTCCCCAAATTGATCTTGGGTTACAAGAATTTGGTTTTCTTAAGAAGTGTGAAGGAAATTCAAGAATCCAAAATATGGTCCCTAAAATTAGAACCCTAGTGTCGTATTTATAGATATGGATTGACCCCCTTCCGCATCCATCCTTTTGAAGCGGTCGAAAGATCTTTCTCCCCGCTTCGCATCCATCCTTTCGAAGTAGTTGAAGGGTCTTTCTCCCGGCCTTTCACTTCCATCCATTTGCCTTTGCCCTTCCACTTCCATAGCTTCAAAGTGGATATCTTGGTCTCTTATTATGCTAAATTAGCCCTTCCGCTCCATTGAAAGTGTACTGACAAAGGATATTGTTCCAACATTCTCCAATTCTACTTTCATGTACTCATGTAACCTTTGGATACCTTTGAAGGTGTGCTTCTTTTTTCTAGCGAAAGGGTCAAGGTTCCCTAGCGCGTTATTTGGATGTCAGCAGAAGCACTTACGACTCCTTCTTCTTCGAAACATCTCCTTGGTTGCCTTGGTCTGATGCTATCATGATGAGTGATTATTTATGTGAGTGATGAGGTTCTTTCGGATGGTTTCGAAAGGACTTGAAGGTGATGAAAGGATCATTGCGATAGGTCACTTTGTCATATGTGAAGTTTTCTTTATGCTTGCGGAAGGGGTCAACCATTTCGAAAGGCTCATTTTTGCTTTCGAACGGTACATTTTGGCAGAATATTCCATTGTGTAAGATTTTCAGCGATGAAACCAGATCCTTCAACTCCTTCGAAAGCCTATTCTCCATTTGGTATTTGAAGGGGCATCCCATGTTTTCTGTGCCAATCTAACCTCTTCGAATACCTCTTAAATGACTTCGAAACCTTGCTTTTGGACCATGGCAGAACCCCTTTCTTTATATTTATGATGCTTTTGCAGGCTTCCTCTTCTTGAGCGAGCTTTATGGTTAACAATTGTATTCTTAAAAAAATAAAGTTTATAAAATATTTAACATTAATACACACACACTGTGTTTATCCAATATTATTATTAATCTATAAGTTACTCCTAACAATCAAGAGCAATCAAAAACTCCATTCAAAACTTCAAAATTTAAATTTTATACGTGTACCTATTTTTGCTCCATTTCTTTAAACTTTTATGGATTGATTATTGTTGTGAAGCCTATATCGTCATTTTCTTATCTGGTTTATTATCACTTAAGGAAGTATCTGGATCATCTCATGTTGCAATATAAGCCTTTCTCCATTTTCTGGACAAATAAGTATTTAGTGAGAATTTTGATTTCTCTGGTTGTGAACAATCTCTGCATATGGCTAAATTCATTGTAGTTAAAACATCTAACAACATTTCCTCCTTCGGGATTTTTGTTATCATTCCTCCTGAGATTATTCATATTTTTGGATGTCAAAAATTTTCTGAAATTTCTAATCATGACGGCAATATCCTCATCATCATCTGTTATGGCATCGAAAGCGATGAATTTCTTCTATATTACCTTGCTTTCTCTTATGACATGCATTTGTGCTTCAAATGACGTTAAATTTCCAATTAACTCCTAAATTTTTAGAGTGCTAATATCATTTGTCTCTTCAATTGCAAGAGTCTTTTGATCCCATTCAGAGGTAAGTGAATTGAGGATTTTTCTAACTTGATCCTTTTTAGAAAAAATTATATCTAGTGCAATTAGTGAGTGCACTATATCTTGAAACTTACTACACATATTAAAAAGGACTCATTTGGACTTATTTTAAATAATTGAAACTGATTAGTTAACGTAGAAATTTTGGACTATTTGACTTTACTAGTGTCTTCATGTGTAACTTGTAGTGTTCTTCATATTTCATATGCAGACTTACAAATAGACATAAAATATTCATGGCTTCAGAGTTACTTTATGCAAGTGCCTTTTGGTCAGCAGTCCATTATGAAAAGTCGTCTAGGGCTCAATATACTCATTCTCTGTGACATTCCAAATATTTACACTATTTGACTGTAAATAGATCTTCATTCTACATGACCAATAGGTGTAATTACTGCCATTAAAAAGTGGGGTCTAGTAGTAGATTGACCCTTGATAAAGGTGTTACTAAAAAGTGAACTAACAGTGTTACTTACAGTATTACTAATAATTTTGTTAGCCATTTAAACATTTCAAAAATCAAAATTATGAATACTTTGAAAACCAATGCTCTGATACCAAATGTTAGTTTGCGAAATAAGGATCTTAAGGCTAATTTAACATCAGAGGATGTGAATAGTGTTTACTAACTTTATGAATCTTTTTTATTTCTTTCAAGATTATAATTTAAATAATACAAATTGACAATCATATATGCAAACACTGATAGATATAAATGCAGTAAATATAAAAAAGTAAAGAGTTGGAGAGATAACACCATGAAATTTTATACTGGTTTGGAGTTACCCTACATCCAGTCTCATACAATTTCTTGTACAAATTTCTTTTCAAATATCAAAGTCAATATAATCTCTATTTCAAAGCTATGAGACACACCCTCCAGATTTTCCGAGCTCTGGGTACGCTCACTATATTCGGGTGGGACTTCGAGCGGGACACCAGCATACCCGCTTGGATTCAAACGGGAAACCAAGAACATCCAACTTGATTCAGAGGGACAGACGCGCGACCACTTGGATTTCAGAGACACCAAGCATACCCAAGAGTATAATAATATGATTTGATAAAGTTTATAAAATCAAGTTCTTGATATTGAGTACAAATGATCTTATAACCTCTTTAAGTGACACCTTGATATTGATTTGAGTGAGAGGGATGTGAGAGATTTGAGAGTAAACAGCAGAGAATCAAATCAATAGAGTTTGAATTTGATTTTGATTGAATTTGAAGAGATACTGAGTAGAATTTCTTTTAGAACTGAAGAGAGTGAACGCGGAGAGCAAAAATATGAGAAAGTAGTTTAAAAAATTTGTTGAAACCAATTTCTGGATAGATCATTTTTGGAAATCTAGTGCATTTGAAAATCCAATACTGAAAATTAGAAACCGAACGGGCCCTTATGTTTTGTAATTATATTTTGTGAAATGATTTAAGCATAGTTTATACACATTTTAATTTTAGTAAAGCTTAAAAAATATTTATTTAATAATTTTGAAATATTTTAATATGTATAGGATTTAAATATGAATTTCTTTTGGAAATAATATATATAAAGTATAAATGAATATATATTAAAATCAAAGTTTAAATAAATGAAAAAATATACTTTTAAATACTATAAACATTTAGAAAGCCTAAAATTTATCAAATATAATAGATTAAAAGTACATTAAAATATATAAAATACTTAATAACTTAATTACTCAAAATATAATAATCTTGTGAATAAAAAGGGTTAAATATTACTGAAAGCTATTTGGAAGGACATTTGAAAAATCATTTTGAAAATCAGAGAATAGATATAAAAATCTTTTGAAAATGAGGGAGATCAAAGAGGTGCTACAAAGGTTTTAACAAAATAATCTATGACTCTGTTACTTATCTTGATATCTTAAATCTTCAAAACTCATGAGTCTTCAATCTCTAACTATTGAATCTTTATATTAGCCTCTTGAATCTGCTCTTGATAATGTATAGTCTCCTTAATCAACACCTGTCTAATATCCTGCACTATATGTTATATATAACTTGATAAAAGCATTAGTATTTATATTTTATATAATGTCATATTATTGTTGTCATAAAAAAAGATGCCTTAGTTGCTAACATGTATCTTTCTTACTTTCAAATTCATTAATCTTTGAGATTCAATCCCTTTAAGCTATTAACTCGTTAATAGAAGTTTGATATCTTCCTTTATATTAAATGCTCGACAACTTTATTCATAGGTTCGATATGTTTTCTTTAGAGGCATGATATATCATTGATATATCACCATTTATTTATTGACTCGATACCCATTTTCCTAATGTTTACATATCTTCTTATAGACCTAACTATTCCTTTTTCGAGTTGAAAAATATGTGGATAACAGGTGTCATTTATTATTTTCCTTCCTTTCATTATTATTGATGAAACCTCATGTTTTCTTTTTAACCAATATCCCTTATTAGATTGTTTATTATTATTCCTACTTACATACTTTAGTTATACTTAAGGATTTTATACTTGAATGAGTTGGAACTACTTTCGCCTTCAAAAGGAATTGTTAGCACTATAATTCTTTATAAATTACTTATAGAGGTTTTTTATATTTTGTGTGAAACTATATGGAATTATACTTTATTTCCTTATTGAAATAGACAGTATGAAATATGGGATTTCTTTTATTTTGTACATCTCTTTCTTTACAATTTTATTCCTTGTTATTTCAATCAATACACTTTTATTTGCAAGTTAAATAATACATAAAGACTTATAGTATTACCCCTTTTCATTCTAATGGATTAAAATATGTCAAATCTCAACCTAATTACAATCAATCCAAATGACAGTCAAATCAAATTTGGAATTCTAAACTAATTCTAAACTATTATCTACCTAATTTATTCCATAACTAATCTCATTAAATCTATTCTATAATTAATTTCATTATCTATTTCAAAATCAATTTCATTAAACCTATTCTATAATCAATTTTATTAAATTTATTCCATAATCAGTTTCATTATTCAATTCATATTTATCATTCTAATCAATACACTATTCAGTTAAAAATTCCAAACTAAGATTTATACCTATTCCTTTTGCATTTGCAATAAAATATCCAAGACAATTTTAAACACCGATGAAATAGATTTCAACAATATAAATCTAATCTTTTTACAAAGCATGTAACCCTTTAGCTTTCCAATTCTCTGGATTCCTTTCCTTTTATTTGACTCTCTTTTATTTCAAACCCAAAATAATAAAAAAGGGTGTACATCAATAAACTATAGATTTGGGGTAAGAATTGAATAAATTTTGAATTAAAGTTTCTGATTTATGAATTTACCTTTGTTTCCGTTTCTGAATTACTTCTATCCTTCTCTTCTCTTATTTCCCACTTTTATCCACTTATATATATATATATATATATTATAATATTATTACTACTTTTATAATTTGGAGGAGGAGAAGAGATGGTAGAGTTTTAGTACACATTAAGTTTTCGAAATGATTTAGAGTTAGGTTGGCTGTTAATTTATAGGAGTTAGGGATTGATTTAGAGCGTTAGATTTATCCTAGAAGATCTTAAGATCCATCTAGGTTGCACATCAATAACCTGGTAGCAAAGCTAACTAATTGGGTCAATCAATGCCGTTCAATCCCACGTCCCATTTACAAATTTTATATGACATGGGTCGACCATCCATTGCCATGGATCGATGGCTATCAGTCGACATTGGTGCTTTGTGGGTCGACCTTTGGTGTGTTTTGGGTGTTAATTAAGTACCTCGTGTGATTTTTGTCTCTTATATTGCTTCTTTACACAACCAATATAATTTTCTTCCCATTTTATATGTCTTCTCAGTTTTGATTTCAACCTTAACTTTTTTAACGTTTAATTTCCATTAATGTTAGTAGTTAATGTTGATTGAATTTTATTACCATAATTGCATATACAGTTATTTTTGATTCAAAAACTTCAAACGCTAATAAATGTTTCATTTGAATTTTGTTTGGTGAGCTAGCCATGCTCCTGATGTGTTTACACCAATCTAGTTCGATCTTTTTTTCCTAACATGGTTCCGAGCAGATTCAAATGAAAATTTTCCTTATTTTTTAGTTCCCGTTCCAAGTAGTTGGCATTGTGGTTGTGGTTTGGCAAAATCCTAAGTATTTGTTGAGTTATGTGAGTAGGAAAATAAGGGTTATCTTCTTTTCATTGTCCAATAGAGATGAGAGAAGAAACTTTCCTATTGTAGCTACCAATTATCAACACATAGTCCTCCCCCAATAGCTCATTTGTTAATTTTCCATTAATCCAAGGATCGAACCAAAGATTAGTATTGTTTCCATTGGCTGTTTTTCTTTCAATTACATGATTGGCCCACGGTATTGTATTAAGAAGCAATTTCCATGTATATGATGCATAGTTATCTACATTATGTTCTAGAAGTCCTTGTTATTGCATTATTTATTTTTCATCCATTTGGCTCATAAGCTCTTACCTTGAATGAATCACCACATGAATTTGAGTGTTATTGCTTTCATGATATCCTATAACTTTCTTAGTCCCACTTCTCCTGTTCGGGTCGACATAAACCTTCCTAAGACATAATGTGACATTTGTTTTTCTGAACAAAGTTTTCACAAATTGGATTGATTTTGCTTATGATTTGATGCTAGTAGTTGATAGAATTGAGTCCAAAGTAAGGTCATTAAGTACATCAAAAACTTAGTTTGCTTAATTTTTCCAGCTGCATTTAGCATTCTGTTTTTCCAACTGTTGAGTTTCTTGTGGATCTTATCTAATAGCACCTCGAAATCTCCCAATTTCAGTTTGTTGTAAGACAGGGAAATTTCTTGATCTGTAACTGGTAATTTTACAATTTGAACTCTTAATAAATTAGTGATTTGGGTTTTTGAAAGATGCCTTTTTACTACAATAAAGTGTAATTTTCCGTTCATTCATATCTAACCCCATAGAGTATTTAGTGATTTGCTTGATTTTTGCAATGCTTTCTACATTTTTAAAATTCGCTTTTGTGAAAACTAATATTTCATCAGCATATAAAAGGTGAGTGAGAATTGGTTCAACAGGGCAGATTAGATTGATGTTGCCCTTATAGTATTCCATGTCTAGTAAAATCATGAAATATTTTATTGCAATTGCAAAGAGGAAGGGAGATAATGGATCTGCTTGCATGATGCCTTTATTATTGTTAAAGAAGTCGAGTGTGTGGAAATGCATTCATATGTTAGATTTGTGAAAGGCCCATGTGTAGCAACATCTGGTATATGAATTCTCTACTAACTATTTCATATTCTTTGTGTAAATTTACTTTCATACACATGTCGCTAGCCCATTTTCTAGTGAACCCTCTCACGTTTTCATATGCTAGGAATTTTTTTTTCAATAATGGGTTTGTCTGGAATGAATGCATTTTGGTATATGGAAATTAAATATTAAGGCAATGCTTTATCTTTTTACCAAGTATATTAGCTAAAATATTTATCGATTATATTGCATAAATATTTTAATTTATATCCTGAAAGAGTTTGTGGGTCTACACTTTTAAAAATTAAGCATGTAAAGGTATGGTTTATTTCCTTTATAATCTTACCCGGCTACTAAATGCCCAATATTGCTTGAAAAACATCATTTTTGATTAGTTGCCAATGGACTTTGTAAAACTTTGAGCTGAAACCATCCGGGCCTTGAGAGCTGTTGTCGTCAATCTGAAACACAGCCTCTTTTAACCCTTTAATTTCAAGAGGCATGTCCAGCGTTTTTCTTGCTTTATTTGTAAGAAAATTTCTACAAGTTGTGGGATCTTATTGTTCAAAGAAGAGGAATTAAATATGTTAATGAAATATTGATGAGCTTCCGTGTTCATATTTTCATTTGCATTAGTCCAATTGCCTTGTTCATCCACCAAAATGTTTTTAGTGGATCTTACCTTTGAGTCCACAAACCTAGAGTGAAAAACGTGAGTAATTTTGTCTCATTGCATTAGCCATTTTAATTTAGAGCATTGTAGGTTTTCTATAATCTGTTTGTGCAAGTTTTCTAAGAGCTGGGCAACTTTTCCCTTGTAAAGGTCTAAAATATGTTATCTAGATGGTTAACTAAGTTAGGATATATAACATCCAATTAAACCCTAAGCTTCTTTGTGGTATTATCCCTATTGTTAAGCTCTTTGCTCTAACTATGAAGTCGCTTCTTTGTTTTTTAAGCTTTGTTATCAATTGACCGAGAGGGTTTATGAAACACTTGATTCCCCATTCTAGGTTGACTAATTCATGGTAATCGACCTTTTGATGCCATGAGTTACTATACCCAAAGGGGTTGTCCTTCCTACATTGTGATGGGATTACTAAATTAAAAATGATGGGAGTATGATCACTCATTGAATGGTTAGCGAAATTGAAAGAGAAGTTTGGGACTTTGTCGCTACATTCCCCATTAATGAATAATCTATCAATCTTGTTATGCATTGTCGAGTTGGCTCCCCTCCTCCAAGTGCAGTAATTTTCTATGCTTGATGGCTCAAAAAGATTTCCCACCCCAAT
Organism: Allium fistulosum; assembly: GCA_030737815.1. Lineage (NCBI taxonomy): Eukaryota > Viridiplantae > Streptophyta > Magnoliopsida > Asparagales > Amaryllidaceae > Allium > Allium fistulosum. The sequence continues at coordinate 1,134,650,824 of CM060906.1, forward strand.
GCATTTAACAAAATCTTTATCCTGGGTTGAACTTAAAATGTCATTATTAACTCTGTCCTTACAAAAAGGTATAGCAATAAAATCACATGTTACTGTCATAGGTTGATTGAAAGGTTTTTTAATATTAATTGATGTAAGCCCAAAGTTTAGATCTCCTTTCCTATCGATTGTGACTGCACAGGAATGTACAATAGAATATCAAACCCATTTTGTTTTGTACTAGGCTAGTGATGAATTGTTCATTGTTATGAAATGTCGAGATATACCAAATCTTCTCATCCCATATGACCAATATTCTACTTTTGTTCTAGTTGTCCTTACTGGAGCTGAAGTGCCAGTCTTTAAATTATCTAACTACTACACTTATTTTATTTTCTGGAAGATTGTTTTCAAACAATCCAAGTAATATTGCTTGTTTTTGCATGACTACACTTGCTACGTTTAACTGTTTGGATGGGGAATTTAAACCCTTAACATTCCAAATTATGTAATTCATTAGACGGGTTCATCTAGGTCACTTCCCAGTTTCAGATGAGGGAAATAACTCATATTGGCCTTTGAGCATTTCTCTTTTTTTCCTTTTGATTTCAAGTGTATGATAACATTTTTCTATGCAAGATTGTCAATCACTTCATCACTATGGGTTGTAGTAAATTCAAAGGGAGTATCTTCCTATCACTGTTTTCAAAGCTGTTTAGCTTGCGTGAGATGGACTATGCTTGCTGCTGAGCTATGTTGATGTCTCTACCTCAGTGATATGGTTCTGCACTTCATTATTTATTGTCGTAACGACATGTTCAATTGCGTGTTGCGAGTATTCATCTTCCTGCATTAGTTATTGTCAACGGTCTATAATTAACTATTGTTTGTGTTGAATATGCAAGTATATGATTTTTGTTTGATGATAATAAACATATATGTATTCATTTAAATGTATTTGTTAATGTACTATTTTATTTTTCACATAATTAAACAAATATTTGTTGAATAAAATAAATAACACAGAAGTTAAATTCAAACAGATATTTTATTTAAGCAAATATTTTATTACAACTTTGAATAGTACAAATTTGAGCTCTCACTATATATATACAAATTTCAATTACAATAGAAATTCGATTACATCGCAATTTATCATTTACATTAGCACCTCACTACATAGCACTCATTCACTTGTATATATCTTCTACTCCATTGAAGATTGAATCCACCATCTGAGTTATTTGCAAAAATATACACTGACGCAGTAAAATTGAAAATAAAATATTTTTGAAGTGTAAAATAAAATGTAATTTTGAAAATAATATTTGCCTAAGTTATTTGGGTTCATCATATTCATTTTGAATTCATCACACACGAACAACTTGTGACATGCACAGTGTATCACTGTACATGCCACAAGACCGTGCACACCGATATACACTTGATAAAATTGCAGGGACATGTGAGCACAAGGTCAAACCCAAATCAAAAGCCGGGTTCAACTCAAGTGAAATAAATATTAAGTTACGATATCAGCACAAGGTCAAACCCGAGCTTTAAGCTGGATTCAACACAGGTGTAATACGAAAAACAAATCCAGATGAAAGTGTACACATGAAGCCAGCAATAACAGAGGCAAGAATTAAACCCGGGAATACAATTCCACATACACAAGAAATATACATGTTTAATGAACTGGTCAGAACAACCAAACTACAAAGAAATCAAGAAAGAAAAACCAGGCTAACAATGAACACAACCAAGTGAATATGCAAAGTTGTACACCAAACAGTTAAACTGTTTAGGCTAGTAGCAGTGCAACCCGAAGTCAATATAAATATGCAGTAATAATATGGTTGCAGTGAAGATGGTAGCTCGAGGCTATAACTCAAAAGCAATCAAACCAGATCAAGTGAGACAAGAAGCTCAACAACTTCAATATTTACAAGTTGATATGCAGACAGCAACAAAAATGTCTTCAGACTTCATATATACATAAGAGTGCACATATATACATGCACGCAATCAAGTACAGGATCGAATACAATGAACAAGACCAGCCTTCAAAGTACATAAGACTCAAGTCTGTAATTCCATATAAAATTTTAAAAAACCAGTCAACTTGAAAATAATATCGTAGACAGAGTTCAATGCAACATAGTGGCAAGCATGCAAATACAAGGAGATGAGCAAGGCCACAATTCAAACCATGATAACAAGTGCATAGTGCATATATAAGCTCGAATGAACAAGTGCACCAAGACAGCAGCTCTACACGACCACACAGTCAATGGTTCAAATTAAACACAACAACAGATGACAAACCAATATACATGAAGATTACCAGAGCTTCAACCAGTGCACAAGTAACAGAGAATCAAGACACAGTGCAGACTCGAACGAACAATGAATTGTCAGCTGTATAGTGAAACTAGACCGGACAACTTGAAGTACAGTGATACATCAGTGAACCAGTGGCTCAACAACTCAATAAGCATGGATGTGATAAGCAGAAGTGATACAAAATGCAACAGAGAATAACACAGCATATAAGTTCAAAATCAAAGTAGCAGTTTTGAACAAAGACAGAGAAGCCGAAGTCAACAAGCACAAAATCCTGAACCAAAGTCAGAAAAATCAAAACTTCCAGATAATCACAATTTTTAATACTATGGTGGCCAAGGAAGTCGAAACCAAAGGCGTGACAAGCAAGTAAACAAAATATACGATTTTGAACAAGTAAGTAAACGTCAACAACATTCAATCATAATCAAGTGGCTGAGATAAATCAATTGACAAATTCAAACAAATATATACGAACGTAAATCTAGGGGTTTGAACCCTATCTAAACCTGGTAACATCATAGGCCAAGATCATTCGAGTTCGAGCAAATCAGAGAACAATAAATCAACAACTCGAATTGAGTTCGAAACAAGGCAAAACAACAGTGCATTTAAAGGACATAATTTACATACTAGATTCATTGATTCGAACTTAATACTGGGAGCAGCCGCAAGCGCAAAGGAACTGAGCAAATCATAGCCATCGGTTCATTACACGAAGGAACCGGAGGGTAATTCAATTCAAACATCAATTTCAAGCGGCGCATCAGTTATCAGCAAAGCCCTAACTTTTCAGAACAAAGAGGAATGAAGAAAGACACCGGCCAAAGGAATAAAAGAAAAGGGATTTTTTATCACTTAGTTATTTTGGCCGATTCATAATTTATTCTGGGCTTTCATTTTTATTTAAGGGCTTTGTGTTTAATTGTTTTTAATTGCTTTTAAATTTGTATTTATCTTTTAATCTTTTGTAATTTCTAGTCGTGTGACTAGGGGGCGAACTACGGTGGTGTAGTTTGAGAATTCGCAACTCAATGGATGAGTTGTGGCAGGGTTTTGAGCGTAGAGTTAGGTTAGTCGATAGCCGGTGTTGCGAGTTTACGTGTGTAAGCGTCTGACTACTTAATTTCTAGTAGAAACCTTGGGGCAACACGTAGGCAGGGTTTTCCCGAAGCTGGGTAAATTTGTGTGTTCTATTGTCTGCTTTTATTATTCTGCTATTATCTGTGCTGCTGTTATTCGACTATTATCTGTGCTGAAATTATTTTATATACTTTCGCAATAAATTTTTATAATTAATAGTATCACCCTATTCGCCCCCCCTCTAGGATGAAATCGATCCTACAAGTGGTATCAGAGCTAGGAACAGAAGTCAATTGTTGTTTTAAAATTTTGATTTTTTCAAAAACCAATTTTTGTTTTAAAAGTTTTAAAATAGCTTCTTTCAATAATGCTTTTGATGAGGGTTAGTCCATAGTTAGACCACCAATGTTCAATGGTGAATATGCTTACTGGAAAAATAGGATGAATTTTTTTTTGAAAACCATTGATGCTTGGAATATTGTTGAGACAGGTTATAAAGCACCAACTATAGTTGTAAATAATCAGGAAATAGATAAACCGATGGATCAATGGATAGATCTAGAAAATAGATTACAGAATACTAATGCTAAAGCGATGAATTCTATTATCTGGTCATTAGATCAAATTGAATTTAATCGTGTCTCACATTGTTTAACTGCGCAGGAAATCTGGCACACACTCGAAGTGACTCACGAAGGAACATCTCAAGTCAAAGAATCTCGCCTTGCCATGCTGAGTACCGAATATGAGGATTTCAAAATGGCCAAGGAAGAAAACGTCAAAGAGATGTACGGACGACTTTCCAATATCGTATACAAATCAAATGCTCTTGGAAAGTCATACAAAGAATTGGAAATAGTCCGAAAAATCCTCAAAGTCCTTCCACGAACCTTTGAAGCAAAAGTTACAGCCATTCAAGAATCAAATGACTTTAAACAAATCAAAGTTGAAGAACTCATCGGAAATCTCACCACTTACGAACTAGAAATGAAATTCAAGGAAGAACGCGAAGGAGGTGATACTAGAAAGAAATCGATAGCTCTTAAAGGAACAACGGAAAGTGACGACGACGACGATAATGATGATGGAGCAGCTGAGCTGACACTATTAATGAAGAATTTCAAAAAGTGGAACCGTAGATATGGAAATTTAGCTCTAAATCAAAAACTGAAAAGCGAATAGTTAAAGTTCTAGACAACCCAGAAGAACGGGAGATTATTTGCCACAAATGCAATAAACCTGGCCTCATCAAGCCCAATTGTCCTCAGAATCGACACGGCCAAGAAAAGAAATCGAAAAGGAGAAGTTTTGCAGCCACGTGGAATAAAAGTGATGATGATAAAAGCACTAGCAGTGAGAGTGAAAATGCTGATCTGTGCCTTCGAGGTGATATAACTGATAGCGATGATGACGAGCCAAATGAAGTATCAAAACTTACTCACTCTGAATTACTTATATATTTCCACGAAGTAAGTGGCTGTTTTGAACGACTTAAGGAAAGATACGCTAAACTTGAATCACAAAGAGATACTTTGATAGATTTAAATAAACAGCTTGATCAATTAGTCAAAAACTATCAAAGCAAGAGTCCTAAGTATGATAAGTGTCCAACATTCGAAAAAGAAATTAAAAAAATCAGAAATTAAAATTAAATTGCTTGAAAATGAAATTCTGATTTTGAAAGAAAGTGAAAACACAAGGAGAGAAAATTCTATTAAAAAATGCACTCAATTATTGAAGGAAACTAAATCACTCAAAACACAAGTCCAATAACTATCAATGACTCTAGGAAAATTCTCCAGAGGATAAAAATCACTAAATATGCTAATAGGAAAAAAACAGTCAATATTGATAGACAAGGACTTTAATATAATCAATCCGAACATGTTAGAAATGAAATTAATCAAGTCAATTCAAAGTGCACAATATGTGGAAAAACTGGACACAATCAGAATATTTGTTGGTATAGACCCAAACACATAAAAACCATTCCAATTTGTGTTCCAAAAGGCACAAATATAAAATTCCTTAAAGTTAAACAAATATGGGTGCCGAAAGGAACAAATAGTTTTGGGTCTACTCAAACATATTTTTCAAAATCTGTTGCCACTAACAACCATGGACCTATAAAAACAAATAGGTCACAAATATCTTCTCTCGTGTAGGTGTGGTGGCAGGCTGAGGAACAACAACAGTGTTATCTAGATTCTGGCTGTTCCAGCCACACAACAGATGAAAAATCAAAGTTTCTTAGCCTAGTATAAAGGTGGCAGAATCACAATGGGTAACAATGAAATATTATCGGGAAAGGTAAAATAGGTAAATGGTATATTCATCTTGAATGATATAATAAATATGATAATCTGCACCATAATCTGAATTAAACCAGCCAGTTATGTGATAAAGAAATGAATAATAAATGTTGATTCAAAATTAATGGCCAATTATATTTTTATGCCAAGGATGTTATAAGTATTTCTGAAGACTTTGAATTAGTTCATATAGATTTGTTTGGATTAATGATTGTTGATTACTCTTAATACACGTGGATATATTTGGTTACTTTACAGCTGACACTATGGTCACGTTTGTAAATTTGCACGGCTTCAATTCAATTTCATTTAAAAACTGTAAAAATGATTTCAAGGTATTTGTTGCAACATCACGGTCTGGTCTATGACATCAAACTAATGATAATCTTGAGTCAAAAGAAAATTCAGATGCAGATTACATTGGTAATATAGTTGATAGAAAAATTACTAGTGGAACGTGATTTATGTTCAGACATTCAGTAATTGCATCGTTTTCAAAGAAAATATCTACATATTTTTCATTTCAAATAATTTTCAAATAGCAGACATTTTTCTTATAAAACCCCTTCTAGAAAATCATTTTTGTTGACCTTGTTTCAGATTAGTCGTTTTGGAAAATTTGATTCTATAATTATTTTTGAATTTGATTTTAAATGACTACATTAACTAATCTGACTCTCTACTGATTATCGAAAAGATAAATAGTGATTGAAAAATTGATGAGTGTTGATATTAACTATGTATTATAACTTGAGACAGTATAATTAGTAAATTTCTTTAGAAATTTAAACAAGAGTTATAAAAACTTTTGTTGGTAAAAATTCCATGACCATCTCTAATTCTATCATATTTCTATCGACCATTACTCATCAAAATCTAGTATAGTATGTCAATATGTGGTATTTTAAACGGGAAATTATTCATTTTTCATTTCATTATATTTTTTAACAAATTAAAACATCCAAAGTATTCACTCTCATTTAAAAGTCCTCACGGTTATGCATGGGTGAATTACTTGGAATTTTTGATTATGTGCTTCCATGCTCATTTAAAAGTCCTCACGGTTATGCATATATGGAACGCATATCAAAATTGATTGATTAAATAGACAAGTTGGTTCTAATCCCATTTAAAATTCCTCACGGTTATGCATGGTTAGAAGATACTTGAATTCATTTTTTAATAAAAATTTGGAATAATACTAATCTCATTTAAAAGTCCTAACCATTGTGCATGGTTAGTAGATATTCAAATTCCTGATATAAATATACCACAAATAGACACAACTATATGGTTTTACATGATGACATCATCCCTATCATTCTAAAGTGGAATATGCGTCAAAAAGAGTATTTATGATTTTTGTTTGATTTTTTATTGAAATTTAATATTTATACTCAATTAAGTATTAATATTGTATTAATATCTATCACTTTATCTCTATTTTTCTAACACTATTACTCTTTTGTTGATAACAAAAGGGAGAGAGAAAAGTTAAGATTTTGGCAAATAAAGGTCAAATATTTTATTTTGTATTTTATTTGCATCTAGGCTCATTTTTATTTATTTTCATGCATATATGAAAGGGGAGCTTTGTTGCAGAGAAGGAGCATTCAAATAGGGGGAGCAAATTGAATGATCAAATACATTTACTAATTTCAAAATCATAAATATATGTTTGTTATCATCAAAAGTGGGAGATTTTTGAATATGCAAGTATATAATTTTTGTTTGATGATAATAAACATATATATATATATTCATTTAAATGTATTTGTTAATGTACTATTTTATTTTTCACATAATTAAACAAATATTTGCTGAATAAAATAAATAACACAAAAGCTAAATTCAAACAAATATTTTATTCAAACAAATATTTTATTACAACTTTGAATAGTACAAATTTGAGCTCTCACTATATATATACAAATTTCAATTACAATACAAATTCTATTACATCACAGTTTATCATTTACATTAGCACCTCACTACATATCACTCATTCACTCGTATTTATCTTCAACTCCATTCCAGATTGAATCTAGCATCTGAGTTATCTGCAAAAGTATACACTGACGCAGTCAAATTGAAAATAAAATATTTTTGCAATGTAAATAAGATGTAATTTTAAAAATAATATCTGCCTCGGTTATTTGGGTTGTTCGTCATCATATTCATTTTGAATTCATCACACACGAACAACTTGTGACATGCACAGTGTATCACTATACATGCCACAAGGCCATGCACACCGATATACACCTGATAAAATTGCAAAGACAAGTGAGCACAAGGTCAAACCCAAATCAAAAGCTGGGTTCAACTCAAGTGAAATAAATATTAAGTCACGATATCAGCACAAGGTCAAACCCGAGCTTTAAGCTGGATTCAACACAGGTGCAATACGAAAAATAAATCCAGATGAAAGTGTACACATGAAGCCAGCAACAACAGAGGCAAGAATTAAACCTAGGAATACAATTCCATGTACACAAAAAATATACATGTTCAATGAACTGGTCAGAACAACTAGACTGTAAAGAAATCAAGAAACCAAAACCAGGCTAACAATGAACACAACCAAGTGAATATGCAAAGTTGTACACCAAACAGTTAAACTATTCAGGTTAATAGCAGTGAAACCCGAAGTCAATATAAATATGCAGTAATAATATGGTTGCAGTGAAGACAGCAGCTCGAGGCTATAACTCAAAAGCAATCAAACCAGATCAAGTGAGACAAGAAGCTCAACAACTTCAATATTTACAAGTTGATATGCAGACAGCAACATAAATGTCTTCAAACTTCATATATACATATGAGTGCACATATATACATGCAAGCAATCAAGTACAGGATCAAATACAATGAACAAGACCAGCCTTCAAAGTACACAAGACTCAAGTCTGCAACTCCATATAAAATTTTACAAGACCAGTCAACTTGAAAATAATATCGTAAACACAGTTCAATGCAACACAGTGGCAAGCATGCAAATACAAGGAGATGCGCAAGGCCACAATTCAGACCATGCTAACAAGTGCACAGTGCATATATAAGTTCGAATGAACAAGTGCACCAGGAAAGCAGCTCTACACGACTACACAGTCAATGGTTCAAATCAAACACAACAACAGATGACAAACCAATATACATAAAGACTAACAGAGCTTCAACCAGTGCACAAGTAACAGAGAATCAAGACACAGTGCAGACTCGAACGAACAATGAATTGTCAGCTGTATAGTGAAACTAGACCGGACAACTTGAAGTACAGAGATACATCAGTGAAACAGTGGCTCAACAACTCAATAAGCATGGATGTGATAAGCAGAAGTGATACAAAATGCAACAGAGAATAACACAGTGTACAAGTTCAAAATCAAAGTAGCAGTTTTGAACAAAGACAGAGAAGCCGAAGTTAACAAGCACAAAAACCGGAACCAAAGTCGGAAAACTCAAAACTTCTAGATAATCACAATTTTTAATACCGTGGCGGCCAAGGAAGTCGAAACCAAAGCCGTGACAAGCAAGTAAACAAAATATATGATTTTGAACAAGTCAGTAAACATCAACAGCATTCAATCATAATCAAGTGGCCGAGATAAATCAATTGACGAATTCAAACAAATATATACGAACGTAAATCTAGGGGTTCAAACCCTATTTAAACCCGGTAACATCATAGACCAAGATCATTCGAGTTCGAGCAAAACAGAGAACAATAAATCAACAGCTCGAATCGAGTACGAATCAAGGCAAAACAACAGTGCATTTAAACGACATAATTTACATTCCAGATTCATTGATTCGAACTCAATAATGGGAGCAGCCGCAAGCGCAAAAGAATTGAGCAAATCATAGCCATCGATTCATTACACGAAGGAACCCGATGGAAATTCAATTCGAACATAAATTTCAAGCGGCGCCTCAGTTCTCAGCAAAGCCTTAACTTTTCAGAACAAAGAGGAACGAAGAAAGACACTGGCCAAAGGAATAAAAGAAAAGGGATTTTTTATCACTTAGTTATTTGGGCCGGTTCATAATTTATTCTGGGCTTTCATTTTTATTTAAGGGCTTTGTGTTTAACTATTTTTAATTGCTTTTAAATTTGTATTTATCTTTTAATCTTTTGTAATTTCTAGTCGTGTGACTATGGGACGAACTACGGTGGTGTAGTTCGAGAATTCGCAACTCAGTGGTTGAGTTGTGGCAGGGTTTTGAGCGTAGAGTTAGGTTAGTCGATAGCGGGTGTTGCGAGTTTACGTGTGTAAGCATCCGACTACTTAATTTATAGTAGAAACCTTAGGGGCAACACGTAGGCAGAGTTTTGCCGAAGTTGGGTAAATCTGTGTGTTCTACTGTCTGCTTTTATTATTCTATTATTATCTGTGCTGCTGTTATTCGACTATTATCTATGCTGAAATTATTTTATATACTTCCACAATAAATTTTTATAATTAATAGTATCACTCTATTCACCCCCTCTAGGGTGAAATCGATCCTACAGTGTGCAGTTGTTAACTTTGTTGTAAGGGAATAGGGTTATCTGACTTCTCCAATGCGTACTCTGAGTTTTAATCATTTGGTGTTGTGTAAACCGATCCGGGGTAGTGGCTATGTTTTGTAATATTCTGGGCCATGTAGCCCAGCACAAACGTTGAGTCTATTTTAGGTAGTATATTTGTGCTTGATGTTGAATAGGTTCTGAGCACTCCAAATCCATGTCTGTTTGCACAAAAAATGGGCAAACACCTCCAAGTCGTATGATTTAGTTGATTTTGCGTTGTTTTTAGTGATCTGGGTGATTTATGCAAATATGTAAGAAAGCAGGGACTAAACTGTAAAAGACATGCAGATTTATAGTGGTTCAGCCAGAATGTGTCTACGTCCACTTTATATATTATTTCTCCTTTCTTGTTCAGATCACAAGTACAAAGCTTTGATACAAGTATATGAAAGTTGTTTGAAAGTTCTATCCGTGCTTGAGCTCTCAAAACTTGTCCCCATTGTTGTACCCCTGCCCCTCTATTTATAGAGTGAGGCTGGGGGCAGGGGTCTTGGATGTATATAGCTGCCGGTGGGCCTGGGCTGATGCGAACTGGCCTGGCAGAGTTGATCCGGTACGCCTTGGTCCGGTCGTGAGTGGATGGAGTTTGGTTCGGTGGGAGTTGGTACTGGGGTATTGGCTCGGTGAGGATTTGGTTCGGTGAGAACTTGGTTCGGTAGGCAGGGGAAGGAGTTGGTTCGGTGAGAACTTGGTTCGGTAGGCAGGGGAAGGAGTTGGTTCGGTAGGCAGGGGAAGGAGCTGGTTCGGTGAGAACTTGGGAGGTAGCTGGTCCAGTAGTGAGTAGAGATGGGTCCTGGTCCGGTAGTGTTTACCTTGGCTCGATCAGGCTTTGATTCGGCAGTAAATGGATGGTCCGGTGGTGCCATTGTTTCCTTTGGTTCGGTGGGGGTGGAGACGCACCCAACATTTGCCCCCCAAAGCGGGGCGTATGACGGCATATGTCGCGCTTTGTTTTCTTTAGATTGAATAGTCGTACTCGGTTCTAAGTGCCAAATCGTTTGGTCCGGTCTTCTTGCGCTCTTCTATAAGTATGGGATAGATGCTTCCGTGATTTCTTGCCAAACGAGATAGCCGAACCAGATTGCCGAATCAATTGTTGAATCCTACCGAATCAATCTTTTGCCGAATCACCCTCGTCTACCGAACCAGGTTATTGCCGAATGACCTTTGTGTGTCACATCACCGAATGAATCCGGGGTTTGAGTACCGAATGACCCTTCGTGCCTTGAACTGCCGAATGACCCTGTGGGGTATGAATGCCGAATGAACCTTCGCGGTTTGAACTGCCGGATGAGTTTTTATGACTCGGACTACCGAACGAGACCCGGAGTTTGAATGCCGAACAAACCTTGAACCTTTTATGTTTCGAATTACAAATGAAATTCTAGATTGTACGCACTTGCTTGTTTACATCTCTACATCCTTTGTTTTAACGATGTATTCTTTTGTGTTGCAGATAATGTCTCATAAAGTTGAAACCCGATCAGAGAAGAAGAAATCCCAGGACAGAGAAGATCCTCCCGCAGTGCCCCCAGCTCAGCCATAACCGGGACGTCATGGGCCCACCCCGAGGTCACTAGTAGATGGGTACGGCCTTCAGGAGCTTCTGAACTGACCTCCTGACTGTTTCCCTAGCTCTCTCAAAGGCGAGCAGCTTGATGTTATCTCTCGCTCCTTTGGGATTGCCAGAGCGCGCATGCTATTGCCGGGGGAGGGAGTGATGCCATATAATCCCCCCGAAGGATATTTCGCCTATAGTCGGTACCATTGTATGTGTGGGGCCATTCTCTCGATCAATGCTTGGATAATCAGCTTCATCACCTACTTGAAGGTGGCTCCATTTCAGCTTCAGCCTAACTCCTACGCCATCCTGGTGAGCCTGTTTGTCATTTTCCAGAGGAGATACGGGCGTCCTTCCTCCAACCGGGAGATCCAGTATTTGTACAATTTGAGAGGCTATAAGAAGGGGTCTCCATACATCAGCTTGGAATCAACCGTATATTTCAAGCCTGTCCTGGACTTATGTTCGAAGTTCAGCATGTTTAAGAAAGAATGGTTTTTTATCAAGGATGACTCTGTTTCCATCCATCGCTTCACCTCTGGCTGTAAGTTTGAAGCTTATTTATAATTTCCGTTCTGACTACGATGCTTCTTCTTATGTGTTTTTATTTCTTGCTAGCGATAGGTGGCTTTGCGGTCGTGGAGAATGATCGCCTGGTTCAGATGGCTGTGGAAATAGAAGCCATTACGGGAAGGGACAGGTCGGCTTCTTACTTGATCAGGAATGCTACACTTCTGGGGCACAACCTGATCCTTCCACATCAGTCCGTGGTTAAGCAGAGAGACACAGCGGAGGAGAGAGCTGCCAAAACTACAGGAGGGGCGACGGTGAAAAGCAGCAAAAGGAGACCCTTTTCGATGCATCCAGTCGTCGGGGGGAAGAAACTCAAGAAGTCTGATGGACCCTCTCCCAGCACACATCCAGATGTTCAGGAGGAGGAAAAAGTGGAGGGGGAAAAAGGCGAGGACGAAGGAGGTGAGGCGGAGAGCGGAAGTGGTAGAGAAGGTGACGGTGATCGTCACGGTGATGATGGTGGCGAAGGACAGGGCGGTGATGGCACCAGGGCTTTGCCTCCTGGGCAGGAATGCGTGATTCAAGAGTGGACAGATGACGCTCTCCGCCAAGCCTTCGAAGAGTTGGAGGAAACAAAGAAGCCCAAGAAAGCTGATAAGGCCGGGACCGGTGCCGATTTATCTTCCGGGAGTGCTTCTACTGAGGCAACTTCTGCGATTCAAGGTGAATTTCTCTTTATTCTTTCTAATTCTTGAATGATGGCTCAATGCATGCTGGTGACACTTGGTTTTCATTCCAGGAGCGGGCAAAACGGCCAAGTCCTCAGATCTTCGGCACAGGCTTGAACAATACAGACTCCTCAAAGCTTCTGCCAAGCCGAAGCCTCCTACTAACCGCCCTAGAGACGTAGTCGGCTATCGTCCTCTTCTTGGAATTATTGAAGAAGATATACAAAAGAGGAAGAGGAGTCGATCTTCGTTTGAATCTCTCCCTGGCCCTCCGGCCGCACTCCAGCCTATTCATGATATTACGGAGGAGGATACCGAGTTTATGCCTTCCTCACATCCGTCTGAGAATCCAACCGTCATCCCGATAGATCACCCTGGCTTGGTTCGCAACCCGTTTGCAGGTCATCCAGACCTAGACCCGTCCTCTCATGACATCTCCTTCGATGAGGCTACTGGTGAGCATCTTCTCCCTCGCAATCCTATGGTACGGGTGCTTGACGAAGCTAAGTCCCTGGACCTTGATTTGCTTACTACCCGGGTTGTAACTCTAGGGGATGAAGCTAAGGCGAATATTGACCGGGTTGTTGAGGAGACCAGAAAATTGATGGGGCATCATGCCCGACTAGTCAAGGCCGGGGAGGAAATTGGGAGTGCCAACATTCGGCTATGGTTAATGGTCTCCGACCAGGCGAAGCAGCTTGCCGATCAAGCCATTCAAATTTCTCAGCATGAGGCTGCATCCAGGCAACTGAAGAAGATTATGGAAGAGGCCAGCAGGGCAGAGTTGTGAAAAATGGAGGTTTCCTGCAAGGAGCGGATTGACATGGCCATTGTGACGGTGGATGAGGTTCGACAAGCAGACCTCGAGCGGGCATAGGAATTATCGGGGAGACTCGAGGCCGCGGAGCTTGCTCAGTCCAGGTTGAAGGAGGAGATGGAGGCGATGAGGATATCCCTTCAGGCTGACTACTCACGATACCGATCGGAGAGGGATGCTGCCGTTGCTAAGATACGTGCTTCTGAGACCCGAATGAGGGAGCTTGAGGAAAACGAGGGGATGATGGATGAGATGCTCCAGGATATGTATTTCCGCACTTGGAAACAGGGTAACTTATCCTGGATGGATGATTACCCCCGAGTTATGTCCAGGATTTATCTCCGGGCTCTGGAGGAGGCTAGGGCTGATGCAGATAAAGAGGGTGGCGCGGTCTTTAGAATGGATGTGGTCACTGCCCAGTTTACCAAGGAGGAGAAGGTGGCGGTGAAGGAGGGCATGCGGCTGCTTGCCGCTGAGGAGGCAGGTGTGCAAGTAGAGGATGATGATCAGGATGGTCAGGAAGCAGGCGCTTGTAAGTCTTCCTTTCTAGTCTTTCCGTTAACTTGGTTGCTTATCACTAATGAATTCTTTCTTTGACCGGACAGGTGAGCAACAGGACAAGGGTAAAACTCCGACGCAGCCGGCTCCTTGATTTGACCTGGATATCTTTTTGTGGACTTGACATTGTTGTATATGTTAGTCTCAAAATAGTAACGTAACTTTTAGGTTGTAATTATGCTACTTGTAATAAACAACATTATTCTTGACGTGTAATTTTTTAACTTAAGCTGATTCTGTCGTTTTTGAATGTTTTTTGCTATTTTGACATGTTGTATGAGAAGTATAGCTATGCGTATGCTTGTAATTCAATTGTGTTTGATGTCAAGTTCTTGCTTAAAACATAATTTCATGTCTTGCAATGTTAGTGTGATGTGTGAATAAATTATAACCACGTGTTTATTCATGAAAGAAGAAAATACCGCCCTTCATATTTTACTTGTAGATGGCAGCTTTGAATGTCTTGTGTGACTGAGTATGGAATGCGGTCCAGTGTCTCGCTGTGAGTACCCGCTTCCATTAGCAAATGTCTCCTATTCTGTGTCATGTACTTTAGGGATTGTTACAGAGGATAGGAGAAAAAGTTTCTTAAATAGAATTGAAATATGAGAAATAGTAAAACTTCCAATCACGGAAGGCCTTCGATGTGCTTAAGTTCGTGGCAAACGGGCTTTGTAGTCACTTTCCCTAGCTGTGGGTCTTGGAGACATTTGTCACCCATCTTACACCTCCGTGGGGAGTTAATCTTTTTTACCACAGCCGTACTTAAGACACATCGGAGCTGATATCGCGCACAGTAACTACCCGGGCCATTATGGCCCGTAATCGTGGGTATTATTCGATTTACTGTGGCCGGCTAGCGTGGGTGCCGATCGTCAACCGTGAACTACCCCTGGCTGGCCACACCTTATGTTGGGGCTTAAAGTAGGTTCACAGTTGCCGGCGAGCCGAACGCCGTAATGAGTTGCCTTGGCTATAGTCGGCCTTCTCGGTGGCTTATAATCAGCTCATTACAGTTGGCTTTAAGGGCCGTCGCGAGCAATGAGTTAACCCGCAGCAGAGGGATGCTAGAGCAAAAGTGTCTCATTGGCGAGGGCATAGATTCGCATAGTACCTGTTAGGTCTTGTCCAGGTGAGGTCGCGCTGTGGAGTGCCTTGAATGGAAATGCTATATGCATAGGATTTTGTTTAACAGAAAAGGATAAAGTTACCAAGCAGCCAAGATATAAAGGAACAAGTTAAAAAAGAGACAAGGTTTTTAAAGTGGTTCGACATGAAAATGCCTACGTCCAATGATTCTCTTTGTTAATTCACTTCATATGGGTAGTACAACTTAAGAAAAGTATCGACGGAGGTGTTGGATGTTCCAAGCCCTCTGGAACACCTCTCCGTCCACTGTTGACAAAATATAAGCTCCATTGTGGAGATCTTTATGAATTACATATGGTCCATCCCAGATTGGATCTAGTGCTCCGGGGCGAGGGAAGATTCGCTTGAGGACAAGATCTCCCTCTTATAAGGTACGATGCTTGACTTTGGAGTTGTATTGTACTGCCACTTTTCGCTTGTGGGCTGCTGCTTTGAGGGCTGCATCATTTCTTCTCTCCTCAATTAGATCCAAAGACATGTGGAGGAGTTCTTCGTTCTCTTCTGGGTTATAGTGGATCCTACGGTGGGAAGGCACTATAGTTTCAACTGGGAGCATAGCCTCCGATCCGTATGCCAAAGAGAAAGGAGTATGCCCCGTTGATGTTCTGAAAGATGTGCGATAGGCCCACAGTGCCGTAGGGAGTTCATCCACCCAAGCGCCCTTTGACTTTTCGAGTTTCTTTTTTATTAGAGTTTTCAGAATTTTGTTGACGGCTTTGACTTGTCCATTTGCCTGGGGATAAGCTATGGATGAGAAGCTTTTGTGAATTCCGTGCTCATGGCACCAGTTGGCGAACTCCTCGCTGTCAAACTGAAGTCCATTTTCCAATATAATTTTGAATGGGACTCCGTACCTGCATAGAACGTTTTTGATCAAGAAGTTAATAACTTTCGCCGAAGATACTTTATTTAGGGGTTCTGCTTCCACCCATTTGGTGAAATTATCGACTGCCACTATAGCATATTTGGCCCCGCCTCGGCCCATTGGCAGTTCGTCGATCAAGTCAATTCCCCATACTGCAAAGGGCCAAGGGCTGGTCATTTGAGTAATCTCAGTTGTTGGTAGCCGCGGAATCTTAGCAAACTTCTGGCTTCTGTCACATTTTCTGACGAAATCTAAGGCGTCCTTGCTTAAGATGGGCCAGAAATATCCATATCGGAGTATCTTTTTTTCCAAGGTCTGCCCTCTAGTGTGATCTCCGCAGCTTCCTTGATGAATGTTGGATAAGATTTCCTTGGCTTCCCTTCCAGCGACACACCTTAATAAGGGGTTAGAGAAGCCGCGCCGATAGAGGATGCTCTCTTGTATTGTGTAGCGGGAAGCTTTCCTCAAGATTTTCTTGACTTCGTTACGCCCGTTGGGCAGTGTGCCACTTTGTAAGTAGTTTCGGATGGGAGTCATCCAAGTTGCTTCTTCGGTTGCAGCTATTAGATTTACTTGCTCAAAACTTGGGGTCAGTTGCTTTGAGACGGCTACTGCTCCGGAAATAGTGTCGTCTCTCATGCTAGCTTGTTTCGCCAATTCGTCGGCCTCTTGGTTCTCTTCCCGAGGGATGTGTTTGATTAAATAATGATCCAATTGGTTGAGAAGTAACTTGGTCTTCTTTAAATATGCTATGAGTCGTTCTTCTCGAGCCTGGAATTCTCCTAGTATTTGATTTACAATAAGTTGAGAATCGCTAGGAAGACACAAAGAATTGGCTCCGATTTCTAAGGCAAGCTCTAATCCAGCTATCACTGCTTCATACTCTGCATCGTTGTTGGTGGCATCGAATTCCAACCTTATAGCATAGTGTAGCTTATTTCCCCTGGGAGTGATTATTACCACACCTGCCCCTGAGCCTTGTTCGTTTGACGCACCATCCACAAAGAGGTTCCACTTGATGTCTTCTGCTATTTCCGATTGCTCCTTATCTTCGTTGGTAGTGAATTAGGCAATGAAATCAGCCAGGGCTTGCCCCTTGATGGCGGTGCGAGGGTGGTAGGTAATATCATATTGACTCAGTTCGATGCACCATTTAAGTAGTCACCCAGAAGTGTCGGGACGATGGAGTACCTGCCTCAGCGGTTGATCGGTTAGAACTCTGATGGAATGGGATTGAAAATAGTGATGCAGTTTCCGTGATGTGATTAGCAAACAGTACGCTAGCTTCTCAAGATTAGGATATCTTACTTCTGCCCCCGTAAACCTCTTACTTACAAAGTATACTGGCCATTGCGTGCGGTTGTCTTCTCTTACCAAAGCAGCGCTTAGAGCATGAGATGATACAGCAAGGTATAGGTATAACTCTTCGCCTTCGCTTGGAGTCGAGAGCACCGGCGGTTTCTGGAGGTGTTCAATTAGGTTAAGGAAAGATGTTAAGCATCCGTCAGTCCATTCGAACTTTCCTTTGTCTTTCTTTAGAGCTTCGAAGAAGGGGACGCACTTGTCCGTTGCTTTGGAGATGAATCGGCTTAATGCGGCCACTTTCCCATTTAGGCTTTGCATTTCCTTTAGAGTGGAGGGCATCTTGATATCTCTCAGAGCTTGGACTTGTTTAGGGTTTGCTTCAATTCCTCTGGCATGGACGATGAATCCTAGGAGCTTTCCTGATGATACTCCGAAGGAGCACTTTAGAGGATTCAGCTTCATCCCATGCTGGCGAAGTACTTGAAACATTTCATCTAGGTGGCTTACATGATCGTCGGCTTCTCTTGACTTTACCAGCATGTCATCCACATAAACTTCCATAGTTTGTCCTATTAGCCCCGCAAACATTTTGTTGACGAGGCGTTGATAGGTGGCTTCTGCGTTTTTAAGTCCGAAAGGCATTACCTTGTAGCAGTACAATCTCCGGTCCGTGATGAAACTAGTGTGGTCTTGATCGGGAGCATGCATAGGAATTTGGTTATATCCTGAGTATGCATCCATAAAAGATAAGAGTTCATGTCCGGCTGTGCTGTCTACAAGCTGATCGATTCGGGGAAGTGGGAAGCAATCCTTCGGGCAGACGTCATTTAAGTTGGAGAAGTCAATGCATGTTCGCCACTTCCCATTAGCCTTCTTTACCAGCACCGGGTTGGCGATCCACTCTGGGTAGATGGCTTCCCGTATGAAGTCATTGGCAAGTAGGTTCTTTACTTCTTCATCGAGGGCTGCTGATCGTTCTGCCCCCATACTTCTCTTCCTCTGTTTTACTGGCGCCTTGGCTGGATCAATGTTTAGTATGTGACATGCTATGTCAGGGGAGATTCCAGTCATGTTAGCGTGTGACCATGCAAATACATCTAAGTTGTGGCGGAGAAAGTCAATGAGTTGTTCCTTCAATTCTGCTTTTAGTTGGGACCCGACTTTCAATAGTCTACTCGAGTCATGTCTGTCTATAGATACAAATTCCATAGCCTCTGCAGGCTCGGTGGTGGCCTCCTCCTCTTTGTCCTTGGGGTCTAATTCATTGAAAGGGTCGCTGGTATATCGAAGAGGAGGGGCTTTCTTTAGTTTCTATGCTTCCAAACTTTTTGTGCAGAGAGCAATCTCTACACTTTTCCCTTTATCCTTCATGTGGTTGTTGTGAAGTTCAGTTACATAGCAGTCTCGAGCAACGTCCTGGTCTCCCTCTACTTCCACTACTCCATTGTCCATTGGAAATTTCATCTTTAGGCACCATGAGGCCAGGACAATTTGGAAGTCAGACAAGGCTGGCCTTCCTAAGAAGGCGTTGTAGGCCGAGTGGTTTTCTATCAGCACAAATGTCTGTTTCTGCACAACGGAGCGGGGATGACTTCCAATTTCAACAAAGAGGTCCAGTTGCCCGAGGGGCATCTTTGCATCTCCAGTGAAACCGTGTAGTGGTTTATTGCAGGGAGAAACATCCTTTATTGATAGTTTCATTTTGTCGAATGCATGCTTGAATAGGATATTTACTGAGCTTCCGGTGTCTACTAGAATTCGGAAAACTTTGGCTGGACCGAGTCGGGCAGAGATAACCATGGGATCCATGTGAGGGTACTGCCTTCCCTCTAGGTCACGCCTACTAAATGTGATGTCATCACTCTCTTTCCGCTTCGGGTGGTGTTCTTCTATAACAGAATTAACGCAGTCTTCATTGTTTCTAAGTGACTTTCCATATCTTTCCATCTCTGCCCAGCTTCTGTCGGCGATGTGTGGTCCTCCCGAGATGTTATGGACCACTATCTTCTCTTGACCGGAGCCGCTAGTGTTGCGATTCCCTCTGCCTATCTCTGGGGAGGGTATCCTTGGGTTCTCATTGGCAAGAGCTAGAGTCCTGTAATGACCGTTTACATAGCGTTCCAGTCTCTTCCTTCTGATGTGTTCTTCAATCAAATCCCGGAGATGATGGCATTTATTGGTATCATGCCCATGAGATTCGTGGAAGTGGCAGAACTTTCCAGATTTTTGTGCGTTATCTGATTCCTTCTTGTATGGTGGGCGTTTGTATCTAACTTCGTCTTGGGTGGCAAGGAAGATGTTTTCGATGGTTTCATTCAAAGGAGTGTAAGTGTCGAATCTCGGTCCTGGCCGATATAGGCACTTTTCTCCCTTCTTGCCCCCAGCATTGTCTCTAGAATCATTTCTTCGAACGTCCTTTGCTACAGCGGGCGTGTTGCCGTGAGCTGCCTTATTTTGTTGCCCTGACTGCCCCTCAGTGGCAGCGTCTTCAAGCCTCATATATTTCCCGGCTTCATGGAAGAAATCGGGTAAAGTAGCTGGTTTTTCTTTTGTCAATCTTCTAGCAAATTTAGTATCCAGGTGCACACCACTACAGAGGGCCATTAAGACAAGCTTTTCATCGGCATCTTGGACTGCGGCCGCTGCGGCATTGAATCGGGTTAAATATTGCTGCAGCTTCTCTCCAGGTTTCTGTTTGATACTGGATAAGGAATAAGCGTCCTTGGGTTGTTCCACATGAATGCGGAACTGGCTGATAAACTTTTCTTTCAACATCTCCCATGAGCTGATGGATCCTTGGGGTAGATGGCAGAACCATGAGGTAGCTAGATCTGCTAAGAATAGTGGAAAGCATTTACACAGTACTCCCTCTGTTGTCCCGCTCATGAGCATATGCTGTGTGTATCTCTGCAAGTGTACAACGGGGTCAGAGGTTCCTTTGTAAGGTTCCATTGTTGGCATTTTCCATTCTCGGGGGGTGATAGCAATTTCGATATTGCGGGCGAAAGGGCTGGTTACCCTAGCGCCTATCCCTCGATCTCTTTGATCCCGTTGGACGCATTCTCTGAACAAGCATGCCATCCTTTCATCAGAATTTGGAGCAGATAGAAATGAGTTCGGTTCTATTCTGTGAGATTGATTCCATCCAAATGACCTATAGGGATGGTATCGTCTATCATTCCTAATATTTTCCAACGGTTGCCCTTGGTCTTCTGGGAGCATGTTAGGGTCAGCTACAGTTGGCCCTTGCCTTGATCTTCCCCTACTGGGTTCTGATCTAAGCACTTCCTCGGGTCTAACTTCGGGCTGGACTCTAGCTCGGCCCCGTTCATTGGTGTTTCCGTGGTTAGGCAGTACGATAGGCTCAGCTACAGTTGACCTCCGTCCGGTACCTCCCCCGTTGGGTTCGGTTCCAAGCATTTCCTCAGGCCTAACTTCGGGCCATGCTCGGTCTCGGCTCCTACCATGGCCGCTTCTGTCGTTAGCTCCTTCGAAGAAGGAAGATCTTTGTTGTCTCTGAGATCCTCCAGACTAGGACTCACCCCATGATTCAGTGTTGCGGTTGGACTCTTCAGCATCCCTTAAGCGTGACATGAGATGGTCCACCAAGGCTTCTTGCTAGGATGTGAAGCGATTAGTCACTTCAGCCACAACCCTATCTATATCTGCCCTAGTAATTGCTGCCGGCTGTTCTGTGGCAGGGGTTGTCGGATTTGCCTGACTTTCATTTGGTACTACTGCTGGAAGGGGACGATTTACTTGATCTGTGACCACTGGATCTGGAAGACTGCTGGTTGTGATGTTTTTTCCTTTGTTAACATCTTTCTTCTGCTTGAGAGGCATGTTTTCCAAGCAATGAACGACGCTGTTAAGAAGAAGGTTAAGTGGGAGAGGCTGAAGCTTCGAGCTTTCAGCTCTCAGTGAAAGCACCAAAAATGTTTGCACAAAAAATGGGCAAACACCTCCAAGTCGTATGATTTAGTTGATTTTGTGTTGTTTTTAGTGATCTGGGTGATTTATGCAAATATGTAAGAAAGCAGGGACTAAACTGTAAAAGACACGTAGATTTATAGTGGTTCAGCCAGAATGTGCCTACGTCCACTTTATATATTATTTCTCCTTTCTTGTTCAGATTACAAGTACAAAGCTTTGATACAAGTATATGAAAGTTGTTTGAAAGTTCTATCCGTGCTTGAGCTCTCAAAACTTGTCCCCATTGTTGTACCCCTGCCCCTTTATTTATAGAGTGAGGCTGGGGGCAGGGGTCTTGGATGTATATAGCTGCTGGTGGGCCTGGGCTGATGCGAACTGGCCTGGCAGAGTTGATCCGGTACGCCTTGGTCCGGTCGTGAGTGGATGGAGTTTGGTTCGGTGGGAGTTGGTACTGGGGTATTGGTTCGGTGAGGATTTGGTTCGGTAGAACCTTGGTTCGGTGAGAACTTGGTTCGGTAGGCAGGGGAAGGAGTTGGTTCGGTGAGAACTTGGTTCGGTAGGCAGGGGAAGGAGTTGGTTCGGTAGGCAGGGGAAGGAGTTGGTTCGGTAGGCAGGGGAAGGAGTTAGTTCGGTAAGCAGGGGAAGGAGCTGGTTCGGTGAGAATTTGGGAGGTAGCTGGTTCGGTAGTGAGTGGAGCTGGGTCCTGGTCCGGTAGTGTTTACCTTGGCTCGGTCAGGCTTTGATTCGGCAGTAAATGGATGGTCCGGTGGTGCCATTGTTTCCTTTGGTTCGGTGGGGGTGGAGACGCACCCAACAATGTCGCTGTCATGTTGAAGCATAGCACTACTATGTTTATGTTTCGTTGTGTCTAACTCCTGTACTATTTGTTGCTGACATGTTGCATTCTGAGAATTTTTTTTATTGTCAGTTGCAAACAGATTAGTGTTTATTGCATTTAATATTCTTGTACCCACCTATTTATTCGTGTGGCCTTGTGCTATCATTACGCAACCCAAACATTTTCAGAGGAATAGACTTTAAGTTGGTGACCAAAATAGCAACAATTTAGGCAAACAAGAGGCTACCATTCATATTCGGTTGGTTGTGTAAATAGCTCATTATTTTTCAGTCATTGTCATCCCCTTTTTTGGGAGTTTAAAGTCATTGTTAGTTTCTACTAATACCCTTGCATACTGCCTTCGGTGTAATGGTCCATACTACAGGTCTGGTGGCGAGGGCGGAATAAAGTGTGGCAGCTGATTAGGAGGGTGCTTGGGTTTTCATTGTCTACCTTGGTGGCTAAGGTTTTCAACTTCTCTCTTTGTTTCATCCAGGTTCTTTAAACTCTGAAACTCTACTCCAAATCATTAAACAGCTTGTTATTGGTAACATAACTATATATTTGACTTTATCTAAAGACTATAAAGCGAGTTCTAACAAGGTCTACATCAAAAATACTTAAATTGTTTGATCAAGCATAAGCGGAAACATCAAATTTATTAACCTCGTACAATTATGATTAGCCAATATACTTATATGGAAAAGGAATATGTTGGCTAGATTAGAACAAAAAGATGGAATCTCAAACAATATTTTTAGGCACTTTTGTATTTCCTAGTTATCTCAACAAATCAACTCATAACTCTTTTATTGTGAGTCTAAGATGTATGGCATATACTAAGAAAAGTACCCAAGTGGATGCATCGGTTTTCCTGAAAATCTTTAAAATGCTTGATCTCTTTATTGCTCCAACAATTTGGTCAGCTTTCTATTTTCACGTAACCTTTTCTCATAAATACCCATGCTATCTTATTTCTGGATAAGGTGCCTTTGTTATTAATTCATCACAAGCAAGTGTAATTTGGAAAAAAAAAGAACCTATACCATCCACTACAATAAAGAAGAGTTAAACCCTTTGTTTCAATTATGAGGAGAAGTTCCAAGTTGGGCATCAATGCAATACAAGATCGAGGATAAGGTCAGACTTCAACAGGGATAGTGATGATACAACCCACTCATCGAAGTTAGGTGCTCTTAAGCCTAAGACAATGAGCAGGGCCGGCTCAACCACTTGGATTGCCCTAGACAAACCAGAGTATGAGGGTGCAAAAAAATTTAAAAACAAAACGTCCAAGGAAGTAATTAAACTCAAGACCTTAGTGTTGGACAGCTTACCTGCAACCACTACACCAGCACATGCTTCACACAAAAAATACAATATCGTAATTAAAAATGTTACCTCCATTATGTTACCTCCACCTTCTACCTCCGCCATTATGTTGCCCCCACTTGGGGTTGCTATGGGCGGCCGCCTGGTTGGCATTGTCCTGAAACCGGGCTTGACCATGAGAAGCGTTACTAGCCTAATTGTTTGATGTGATTTTTTGTTTGATGATAACAAACATATATCAATTATATATGTGTTTGTAGATTGTACTATACACATATAGGAATAAATATTCATATTGAATAATAAGACTATTGCACAGAATTTATATAATTCAATCAGTATTTTTTTATTCAACATAATATTTTATTTCAACACTTTTACAGTACAAAGTTTTCAGCTCTCTCTATATACATACACCGGTTTCATACATTTCACATTTACATTTTCTTTCTCACTACAACACTCAACACTTAGTTTTTCACTCTATCTACACATCTGCATCTATCTGCATTGTCCAGCTCCAGTTCTTATCCTGTCTCCTGTACCTGTACAATTAGCAACTACAGCAGTAATATGAAAATAAACAAATTTGAATTTGCAAAAATATAAATTTGTTTTTATTGGTGCCTCAGATATATGGGTTATTGTCATCATTTTTGATTGTGTAATATCTGTGCATATCAGTATTCTTATCAGGGACAGGTAATCGTGAGTGGCTGCAATACACACGTGTACATTTATACACGTGTGCACTGCCTCGCCAACTCGTGTGCACAAAAACAAAGGCAAATACAACATGAATGAACACTGCAACAATACATCACTGATACACTATGTCACAAGACCACAAATCCAAACCAAATACACCAGTCTCGACCAGTTCAACTTGACTACAAGGAGATGTACAAACCAGAAGTACAAAGTGTCGACCAAGCTAAATCAACAAACAACTCAGAGGCCAGAGGGATCAATATGGCAACAAGGCAAATGTACATGAATGTATATACACTATGTCAACATAACAAAAATACAGCAATGAACTCGACCAGACACACTTGACAATGAAACCAAACTGCCTAGGCTCAAAGATAAATGTATGTATGCACATATATGAAGACTGCACTGACAAGTGCACCAGTTCAAAACAACTTCAACCACAAAACCAGACATGGAGGCAAAGCTCAAACCAAACAGTCGAGCGAGACCAGAATCAAGCTACAGATATGTACAAGTGAAGCAACTCTACCACAACCAAATCACAAGACAAGTACACAAAGACTCGAATGAACAAGGTCTGGACACACATGAATACAAACCAATACAAATGCAAACCCAAAGGTACATGACTCAAGAACAATAGCATGAAGACATCAAGCAAATGGAACCAGACTCAAGTCAGAGGACAGGGAAGTAATAACAGCAAACCAAAGGTCATCAAGAAATTACAAATTCGAAATCAATGCAGTAGTTATGATCAAGTCAAAGTCTAATTAAGTCAAAGTCGTGACCAAAGAATATGATGAACAAGTCAGAGACGAGGTGGTCAAGTATCGAACAGTTCAAATTCAATACCGTGGTGGCCAAGTATATTGACCAAGCAAAGAATCAAAACCATGTGAATCAAGCTACCAGGAAATATACATGGAAAGATTTTTTCTACGGCAAAAGAAACAAATCAGAAGATTTGGTCAAGAAATCAAATATGGCAAACAAATCCTGGCAATGCAAAATATACGGAAAAGATTTTATTTCCATATTTGAGCAAAGAATTTGAATGCATTTATGGACCAAGAAATAAAATCCAAATTTCCTGGTATAGAAACGAAAATAAATTCCAGAACGAATCAACAATTCAAAACTCAAAATTGTGGAAATATCCAAAGCCGTGGGTACTAAGTAAAAAATTCGAATCGTATATACCCAAAATGTCACAACTAAATCAGGGAAATATTCAACGACGTGGAGGCCAAGCAAGAGATCAAATCAGACGAAAATAAAGGGCTTCGAACCCTATATAAGCCAACAATCATCATCGGCAAAAATCATCGAGTTCAAGCATTCAATCAGAAAAGAAAAAGAGCAAAAATCACATACCAAAGTCTTCTCGAACTCAATCAATTCGAAACAGCCGAAGTAATTAACTGAGACAGTCGATTGACAGAAAAGGAACGCCGAATCATCTATTCAATCAAGCATTGGAAGTCGGCATCTTCGAGTTTCACGAAAGCCCTAATTTTTGAAGGAAGAGGATCAAATGAAAAATGAGAGTCTCCATTATCAAACACAAAGGAACCAGAGCCGGCATTAATAACAGGGCCGCATTTTTTAAGTGATAATAATTTGGGTCGGGTTGTTTTTGTTTAAAGGGCAAAAAAAATTGTATTTAAGTTTTCTATTTATTTTTGCTCTTGTCTGAACTTTTCGAATCAAAACTTGGAATATCACCACCTAGGATTTAGGTTGTGTCAGATTGTCTAGTTAGGATTAGTTCAGTAAGCAGGGTTTGCGAGTTTGCAAAACTCTATAGGCGGTAGCAGGGTTTGCGAGTCTGTTAGAGTGTTTGTAAGCGGGAGATTGTTTAATTCTAATAGAAATCTGGGAATGCAGCAGTAGGCAGGGGTTGCCGAAGCTGGGTAAATTTTGTGTGTGATTTACTTTTCAGCAGTTTGTTTTTTGTGTTTAATTTTATAAATTCGAGAAAATTTGCTATAACCCTATTCGCCCCCCCTCTAGGGTTAATCTAGATCCTACAAGTGGTATCAGAGCCCGATATTTTTCTTTAACTCTAGAGTCATGAATCCACCAAATAATGCTTTTTCTGAGGGGCAATCTATTGCTAGGCCACCCATGTTTAATGGGAATGATTATGCTTATTGGAAAGTTAGGATGAGTATTTATCTTAGTTATGTTGATTATGATGTTTGAGACATTATTGAAATTGGCTATAAATCTCCCACTATAACTGTTGGTGATACTAAGATTCCTAAACCTAAGGATAGGTGGGATGCTAATGATAAGAAATTAAAAACTACAAATGCTAAAGCCATGAATGCTTTGATCTGTGCTCTTGATAAGAATGAATTTAATAGAATTTCTCATTGTAAAATTGCGCAGGAAATTTGGCATACCTTGGAGGTGACACATGAAGGAACTTCTCAAGTCAAGGAGTCTCGTCTAGCTCTATTCAGCAATGAATACGAGAACTTTGTGATGGACAAAGGCGAGAGCATAAAGGACATGTTTGGACGCTTTTCAACTTTGGTGTACAATGCTAGAGCGCTTGGGAAGGTATTCACTGAGGTAGAGCTTGTGAGGAAGGTGCTACGAGTCTTACCGATGAGCTTTGAGGCAAAAGTCACGGCAATACAAGAATCGAAAGATCTGAGTAAACTAAGCATGGAGGAGTTGATCGGCAACTTGATGACATATGAGCTTGAGCTAAAAGCAAAGGAGGAACGCAGCAACTCTGAATCAAAGAAGAAGACGATTGCCTTAAAGAGCAAAGAAGAGAGCGATGAAGAAGAAGATCCAATTGAAGAGCTTGCAATGGCTGTCAATAATCTTAGAAAATGGTCAAAATTCAGGCCACGCAAGAAGAAAACTAGTGGTAATAGGTCAAAAGATTCTGACAACTCCGATAATGAATTGACTTGTTATAACTGCAAGAAGCCTGGCCACTTCAAACAAAAATGCCCACTTCTCAAAAACAACAAAGGAAAGAAAAAGAAGAAGAAGGCCTTTGCAGCGACTTGGGATGATGAAGAAGGAGAGGAAGTTTCGAATAATAGCTCAGAGGAGGCTAATTTGTGTCTTATGGCAAAATCAGATTCAGAAGCAAGCTCAGAGGAATCTAGTGAGGTAAGTGACTATTCTTATAAAGAGCTTGTTTTGATTTGTTGTGATCTTACTAAAACAATTGATACTCTTGAATCTAAAATTGAAAAACTGAAATCTGATAGGAGAGAACTTGTCCATGAAAATTCTAGGTTAGAAACTGAACTTGAAAATATTCAAAACCTAGACTGTAAAAAATGTAAAATTTTAGATTCAGAATTATCAAAACTTAAGAATAGCTTTGAGAATCTTGAAAAAGAAAACTTGAGTCTTAAGGAAACCATTGACACTAGGAAAAAGGATTTTATAAATAGATGCACCTCACTTGTGACTGAAAACACAACACTAAAAACCAACATAACTATTGGAATAAACCTAAAAGCTTTTTTCAATGGCTTCCCTCTCCAACCTATCCCAACCCCCTCCAAACCCCCCCTCCCGACCTTCAACATCAACCACTCCACCCTCATCCGACAATCCTCCTCCTCTGATCTCTTTCGTACCCAAAAGATACGCCTCCCATCTCTGCGCCAAGTCCACCTCCACTCAACAGACCTCGGGAAGAGATACCATTGATAAAGCTAATTCAGCTAGCCCATCACAACCCCACCTAGTCAATACCAAAACCATCCCAGAAAGATCTTATGCTCAAGTGGCCGCTCTCCCACCACTCATTCTCGAACTCCGGAGACAGAAGCGTTGGCGATCCCTGCCGACTTTCGCTAATGTACGCTCCATGATTGAATTTTTAAAATCCAAAGGACGATGTCTAAATTGCGCCGGAAGTGGACATCTGGCTCGAAGCTGTAGAGACACAAAGATTTGTTACAAGTGCAATCTTTTCGGTCATTCGCAATCAACATGCCCCGAGGCAAACAAATCAGCCGCCTCGCTTCCCGTGCGAGCCTCTGCCCCTCCCGCAAAAAAAAAACGTCAGCTCATTCGTATCGGGACCCAGTGCCACATTATTACACTGCTAAGACTAAAAGTACCCTCAAACCAATTAAAATCCCAGAGCCTCCTCGTTCCCCGCTCCATTCTCATTCCAAAAACTATCCCCCTCCTCGAACCTCTGCTCCTTCTCCTCAACAATTTTCAATGGACAACTCCACACTCTACCTCACCGCAACAGTAATTAATGGAATCTGGACGCTAGAGTCATTACATCAAACCCTCTCTACCGCTCTCCAACACACTGAGTTGCCCATCTGGATCTTAAGCGACAACAGCTTCGTCTTTTGCTGCCCTACGCACGAAACACTCGTCCGCGCCCTCCAACTCCGAACCATAACCAAACCAGGCGGGGCCGTCCTCATCCAACCTTGGTCTGACCTCGAGCCCTCCTCTGTCAACCTAGAACCAGTCACTTGGGCTCGGGTCCAAGGCTTTCCGGAGCTCCTCCGAGACAGAACCGACGTGGTGCGCTCCACCCTGAATCCCTTGGGCCGCTTCGTCGAATTCGATTGCTGCAATTGGGCAATGCTTGATCACCGATACCTATTCGTCAAAATTCAATTTTTTTCAGGTGTCTCTACCCCCACCGCTATCGTTGCAAACCTAAATAACCATGACTACCTCCTCACAGTGGAAAGATGGGAACATGCGCATCCAAACCGAAATCCTGAGTCGATACCAATAGGGACAGATTTGGAGGAGGCTTTCAGATGCTTTGACGAACACATTCCCCCACATGAACTTAACTCGGAAGACAGATTCGATGCGATGAACTTTGACCCAGATATCTTTGCCCCTCTATCACCTCTTAACCCCATCCCTATGATTGATCCCACTCACCAAGATGCACCAGAACCTGAGGCCCCCAACCTACCTGAAAATTCCTTCGAAGTTATGGGTCCCCTTGGCTGGGATAGCTGGCCGACTGAGGACCAAAATTGGAACCCCTACGCTGATCTAGACCTCTCCAACCCATGGTTCCTCCAATTCCCTGTTCACAGCCACCCTCCTGTTCCCAACTCCAGTAATCAACTGGCACTCATCCCCTCACCATTCCACCCGCCCCCAGAAAACTTTCCCATTCCACGTAACCAATCCGAGAACATCGCCCACTCTCCCAAGAACGTCAGAGCAGCTGCATCCACTCCACCTCAGGTTGGACAAGAATCTCCAAGGATCACCCCCACGGCAATCAGACGAAGCGCCAGACTACACAAAGCAGCATCTCACCCTGGTAGTTTTTTCAAACCCGTAGTATTTTCCTCTGCAAATAAAATTTTAAATAAAAAAATTGCACGTTGCATGGGGGTGAAACTGCGAGAGGAACATCTCGCTGCCATGCAATCACTCGAACTGGAGCGTTCATCCTCATCCCAATGAAGATTATCACCTGGAATGTCAGGGGCTTAGGGGACCCCAGCAAAAGAATCGCCCTAAATCTCACACTGTCCCCACACAAAAGTGATATTCTCCTCATCCAAGAATCTAAACTCGTGGACCCCTCCCCTACCCAAATAAGACAGCTGGGTGGGCCCCATCTTTCCGGGTGGGCCCATTCGAATGCCATAGGTTCCAGTGGTGGTTTAATCACCCTCTGGAATGAATTCATTTGGTCTCATTGTCAAACCATCCTTCATACTTCTGCCCTCCATGTCTCACTTCGTCACATCCAAACCAACACCATTTACTTCTTTTCCAACATCTACGGCCCACAAAACCCCACCGATAGAAATACCCTCTGGAACAACTGCCTCACCTTCGCCACACACCTCAATGGCCCCTGGCTTCTCGGGGGAGACTTCAACACCACCAGAAACTCCCTCGAAAGAAACTCCGGTAATACCTCCCAAGACTCAGATTCGTTCAATTCCTTCATCAGTTCCCGCTCCTTAATCGACCCACCAATTAACAACAGACTTTATACCTGGTCAAACCGTAGATCGGACCCGTCACTAGCTAAGCTTGACAGATTCCTCTTCAACATCAATTGGGATGATCTGCACCCCCTTACTGTTGTTTCCGGCCTAGCCTCGACCATCTCAGACCACTGCCCCCTTATCTTGGACTCGGGTTCATCCACCAACCTAAATTGCCCCTTCCGCTTCGAACGCCTATGGACCCTGGAACCCTCCTTCGACAATTTTATTCAGCTAGCTTGGTCCCAACCGGTGATGTCCAATTCCGCAATCGCCAGGGTAGTCTCCAAACTCCGTTCACTCAGGAAGCTCATCAAACCTTGGGCCAAAAATATTTGGGGCTCCCTCCGCTCGCGAATTTCCTCCACTCAAGATGCTATTCTAGAACTCAACATCCTCGAAGAATCCCGACCCCTCACTCCAACCGAACATTCTCAACTGAAGATTTTAGAATCCGAGCTCGATAGACTAATCAAACAAGAGAAAATTGGATGGAAGCAAAGATCCAAAGCCAAATGGCTAGAGGAGGGGGACAGGAACACCTCCTATTTCCATCGTATGGCCAATGGCAAACGCAGATCTATTAACATCTCGGAACTAGTGTTCAACAACTGTAGCTTCACTGAAACGTCTGACCATCTCCGCCTCTTCACCGACTACTACCGTAGCATCTTAGGTCAAGCCTCTCAGACACTACCCCCCATTGAATGGAACCTCCTATACCCATCCTGTCCCCCAATTCCTGTCGACCACCCTTTTTCTGAAGAAGAAGTGTGGGCCGCGCTTAAGGATTTGTCAGACGATAAGGCCCCGGGCCCGGATGGTTTCGGCCCATATTTCTTTAAACGATACTGGGAAATCATCAAAACTGACATACTGGACATGTGCGAAGAATTCCAAGCCAACCCCTCTCTAATTGCCTGCCTCAACTACGCCAACATCATCCTCCTCCCCAAATCCCCAAGCGCCAACACCCTACCCGCTTTTAGACCTAGCAGCCTCCTAAACACCACCTTCAAAATCATCACAAAGGTTCTGGCCAATAGACTCCAAGCAGTCATCGACCCTCTGGTAGGGGCGGAACAGTCTGCCTTCATACAAGGCAGAAACATCTTAGATTGTGTCGCTGCCACCCAAGAAGTTGTCTCCTACTGCCATAAAACGTCAACCCCTGGAACCCTTCTAAAATTAGATTTTTCCAAAGCCTTCGACACGGTACACTGGGTCTTCATCTTGGACCTTATGAAGCATAGGGGTTTCCCGACAAAATGGTGTGGGTGGATTGAAGCAATACTCAACACAAGTATCTCATCCATCTCAATCAATGGCTCCACTGGTGGTCACATTAAATCAACTAGGGGCCTGAGACAAGGGGACCCGCTCTCCCCCCTAATCTTTGTCTTGGTAGCGGATGTGCTCAACCAGATGATCAAGCTTGCCTCGTCCAATGATCTCTTTAAAGGTATCAAGCTTCATAACTCAGATTTAGCTGTGTCTAACCTTCAATTTGCAGATGACACAATCCTATTCGATTCCACCGACATAAATCACATCCATTGCCTCAAGGTCGCGCTATATGTCTTCGAAACAATTTCTGGCCTCTCCATCAATTTCAACAAAAGCTCCGTCATCATGCTCGGTAACTCCGCTAACCT
This sequence comes from Allium fistulosum, assembly GCA_030737815.1. Taxonomy (NCBI): domain Eukaryota; kingdom Viridiplantae; phylum Streptophyta; class Magnoliopsida; order Asparagales; family Amaryllidaceae; genus Allium; species Allium fistulosum. The sequence continues at coordinate 1,134,683,075 of CM060906.1, forward strand.
CGGTCCTACAATCTCATCCCTGCTCAATTGCAACCTAGCCTTATTCCCCATTTCCTATCTTGGCATCCCCATCCGCCCATCCAATCTCCACCGCGCCGACTGGCTTCCCCTCATTTCTAGAATTGAATCCAGACTCTCAACCTGGAAGGCTCACTCGTTATCCTCTGCAGGTCGTCTTGTCCTAGTCAAATCAGTCCTATCAGCCATCCCATCATACTGGATGTCCTTCCTCAAGCTTCCATCCTGGGTCATCAAGAAAATTGACTCAATCAGACGCTCGTTCCTTTGGAATGGTGGCAACGCAAAATGCTTGGTCCACTGGAAGACGGTGTGTTTACATCGCAATCACGGTGGGTTAGGGGTTGCTGACCTTCGCACATTCAATCAGGCGTTGCTGTCTAAATGGCTTTGGAGATTACTTACACCTGGAAATTTCATATGGAAATCGTGGATCCTATGTCAGCATTATCATTCAAACCCTCATTTGGCACTCCACTGCATCACCCGGTCCCACCCATCCCCTTTCTGGTCGGGGGTCCTTCAAACCCTACCTAGAGTCAGAGCACTGTTTCAGGTTAAAGTCGAAAGCGGCAACAGGTGCCTATTCTGGCTAGACACCTGGTATGGACAATTGCCCCTCGCTAAATTACTACCCAACCTCTTCTCCCACGCCACCCTCCCAAATGCAACAGTTGAAGACTATCTCACCTTAGGCCCCGAACACCTTTGCCCACCTTCCATCTTCGAAGCAGATCTTGTTCCCGAACTTCTCTCCGCCACAAATATCCTCCTGTCGATCCGCCCTTCCAACAGTCAAGACCTCTTTCGCTGGGCCCTTGCACCTTCCAAAGGATTCTCTGTCGCCTCCTGCTATCAATACCTAACTCACCCCGGTCGCCTTTTCTCCTTCCCCAGGGTTTGGCATTGCAACCTTCCACCTCGTATAGCCTTTTTCCAATGGTGCCTAATCTCTGGCAGAATAAATACCAAAGACAGACTCAACAAACTCAACATCCCCATTGATCCGCGCTGCGTCTTCTGTTCAACTCAGAATGAATCAGTAACTCACCTTTTCTTCGAATGTGATTTCTCTTATTCAATTTGGGCTGCAACTAGTGCCTATCTACTGGGGTCTATCCCCAGTGTGACCTCTTTCTTCGAGTACTGGCAGTTTAACCAGCAGAGTTTGCTGATGGACACCTTCTTATCAACCTTTAGCTGGTGCATTTGGAATGAAAGGAATGCCATTGTATTTGGGAAACCAACATGCCATTTCGATGGAACTTGTAGATCTATCGCTCATATTTTTTCCTCTATAACAGGTCAAAGTCTCTCTACGCCTTTCCGCCTGAGTCTCCCACAGTGCAGCGTCCTCCCAGTAGAATCCCAGGGAAGCACCACTGCATCTCCGGAGAGGTAGTCCTACTCTACAGGAGAATATCATGTAATACAGTTAATATGTAATAGCCTATGATACTCTAGTATCTATACTATAGCTTGTTGTTTCGCACCTATTTTTTTGGCCATCGATCGGGCTTGTCGATCGACCTCTTCAGTACTACATAATATAATTATTTAACCGGCTGTGTAGTTTCACGCTACACACCCGTCACTCTCAAAAAAAAAACCAAAGTCCAAAATCTTGAGAAAACTCTGAATAACTTTTCAAGAGGAGAAAAATCATTCAACATGTTATTGGGAAATCAACTTTTTGCTAACAACAGAAAAGGACTAGGCTTTGGGAAAACACAAGTTGATGATAATGCAAAAGGTAAGAGTGTCTTTGCTAGATGTGGAATAATTGAACATCGTGCTGAAAATTATAGTCATAGGAACAAGAACACAAAATTTATACAAGTTTGGGTTCCTAAGAATTCTACAAACAAATTTCATGTCTATTGGAACAAGAATGAAAGGACAAAACAAGTTTGGGTTCCAAAGGGATTGTTCATACACAATGCTTCAGTCACTAATATCATTAGACCTAAGAGTTTCTCAAGGTCATCCTCCTCTCCCTCTATGTAGGTTTGTCCGCTGGCTAAGGAGCAACAAGAATGGTTTCTAGATTCAGGTTGTTCAAGACATATGACAGGTGACAAATCGAAGTTCCTTAGCCTAGAGAATTTTAAAGGTGGAAATGTGATCATGGGAGACAATAGAAAGTGTAAGATTATTGGTAAAGGTGAAGTAGGTAACGGTACTTTTTTCTTGACTAATGTTTTATACGTTGAAAATTTGCATCATAATCTCATTTCTATTAGCCAACTATGTGACAAAGGTATGAATGTGGTTTTTGATAGTGATACTTGCAAAATCATTGATAAATCTTCTAATAACATTGTTTTTATGGTCAAAAGAAAAGGAAATGTTTACACGCTTTCGTTTGATAATCTAAATCTTTCTAGATGTTTGGTAGCCACTGATGAAGAGGCATCTTTATGGCATAGGAGACTTGGACATGCTAGCATGGGCCTCTTGAAAAACCTTGAAACGAAAGAATTAGTCAAAGGGTTACCACATTAGAAATTTAAAAATAATAAAGTGTGTAAAGCATGTTCCTTGGGCAAGCTTAGTCGGTCATCATTTCGCCCTAAAAACATTGTTAGCACATCAAGGGTCCTTGAATTAATTCATATGGACTTATTTGGACCAAATGAAATTGCAAGCTTGAATGGAAAACGTTATTGTTATGTATTGGTTGATGATTATTCTAGATTTACATGGGTTTATTTCTTAGCCAAAAAGTCTGAATCTTTTGATTATTTTTCAAAATTTGCAAAACTTGTTCAAAATGAAAAAGGAATTTCAATTAAAACTTTGAGAAGTGATCATGGAGGCGAATTTGAAAATTTGGAATTTGAAAGCTTTTGTGAAGAAAATGGTTTAAAACATGAATTTTCTGCTCCACGAACACCTCAACAAAATGGGGTGGTTGAAAGGAAAAATCGTACATTGCAAGAATTGGCTAGATCCATGTTGAGTGAGTATAAACTACCTCTAACCTTTTGGGCAGAGGCAGTGAATACTTCTTGCTATGTAATGAATAGAGTAATGATTAGACCAATACTTGACAAAACGTCTTATGAATTGTGGCATGAAAGGAAACCTAACATTTCTTATTTTCGTGTATTTGGATGTCCTTGTTTCATTCTTAACACAGGTGATCAACTTGGAAAATTCAAATCAAAGGCTGATGAGAGAATTTTCATGGGCTATTCTACAAGGAGCAAGGCTTACAGGATATACAACAAACGAACAAAAACAATTGTTGAATCAATCAATGTGAAATTCGATGAATCTGACCTGGAAAGGACGACTAAAAAGGCGGTTAACGATGGGGTAGATCATGAAGGCATTGAAGAAGGGACATCTAGTGAGAAAGCTGAAAGTAGGACTGTCGATGCTGATAGATTGAAGTTCAAATCCAATCATCCTCCTGAATTGGTTATAGGTGATCCTACGGAAGGTATATGCACTCGCTCTTCATTTGATAAAAATTTGTGTGTGTTTTGTTGTCACAGTGGTTTTATTTCTGAGATTGAACCTGATTCTGTTGAAATGGCTCTTAATGATGAAGGTTGGGTTTTAGCAATGCAAGATGAACTTAATCAATTTGAGAGAAATAAATTTTGGAAATTAGTTCCTAGGCCTAATGACTATCCAATTGTTGGAACTAAATGGGTGTTCAAAAATAAACTTGATGAATCAGGAAATGTAATTAGAAACAAAGCTAGGTTGGTCGCAAAAGGATACAACCAAATAGAAGGCATATATTTTGATGAAACATTTGCTCCAGTTGCTAGGTTAGAAGCCATTAGGATTTTGTTAAGTTTTGCATGTTATAAGGGTTTCAAACTTAAATAAATGGATGTAAAAAGTGCCTTTCTAAATGGTGATTTAAAAGAAGAAGTTTTTGTTGAACAACCCCCCGTTTTTGAAAATCATGATTTTCCAAATCATGTGTATAAACTAGAAAAAGCATTATATGGTCTTAAGCAAGCTCCTAGAGCTTGGTATGACTGCCTTTGTACATATCTTTTGGAAAATGGCTTTAAAAAGGGGAGTGTTGACACGACACTGTTTCTATTACATAAAGGAAGTGATTTTTTGATTGTTCAAATTTATGTGGATGATATCATTTATGGTGCTACTAATGAACTCTTGTGCGAGAAATTAGAACAAGTCATGGAGGCTAAATTCGAGATGAGCTTGGTTGGAGAATTGAAATTTTTTCTTGGATTTCAAATCAAGCAAAGCAGTGATGGTATTTTCATTTCACAATCCAAGTATGTGTTGGAACTGTTGAAGAAATTTGGAGTTGAGAACTCCAAACCATTGAGAACTCCTATGAGCCCATCAACAAAGTTGGACAAAGACGAGAAAGGAGTTGCTATTGATCAGAAGAAATATCGAGGGATAATTGGTTCACTTCTCTATCTTACTTCTTCTAGACCTGATATTATGTTTTCTATGTGTTTGTGTGCACGTTTTCAATCTAATCCTTAAGAATCTCATTTGAAAGCCACTAAACGAATTTTGAGATATCTTTCACACACACACACAAATTTGGACTATGGTACCCTTCTTGTGAAAATTTTGATTTAGTTGGTTATTCTGATGTTGATTATGTTGGTTCATTAGTAGACATGAAAAGCACTAGTGGGACATGTTTCATGCTAGGACATTCATTAGTTTCATGGTCAAGTCGAAAACAAAATTGTGTTGCATTATCCACCACTGAAGCAGAATATATTGCTTTAGGAAGTTGTTGTGCTCAAATTTTATGGATGATGCAAACTCTTTCTGATTTTGGCTTAGTTTATAAACAAGTTCCATTAAAATGTGATAGTAAAAGTGCAATAGACTTGTCAAATAATCCTGTTCATCATTCACGCACAAAACACATTGATGTGAGACACCACTTTCTTAGAGATCACATTGCTAAGGAAGACATTTGCATTGAACATATTTCAACTGAGATTCAACTTGCTGATATTTTCACAAAACCCCTCCCCGAAGACAGATTTTCCAGATTACGTTTGGATTTGGGGATTATAGAAATTGACTAATCATTTTCCCTTTTTTGGTTGAAATATTCTTGGATATTTATTTTCAACTTCAATTTCTAGGATTCAAACCAGTTTTGGATATTATTCAAAGATTGATTCGAATATGGTATTCAGTAGTGGAAATATGTTTTTGTTTTATTTCTTTTCAAAATTAAAAAAATAAATAAATAAATAAATATATTTCATAATATAATTAACTTGGTAACTTATTCCACGATCATTTCTATTTCTACCATCTTTCTATCATTCATAATGATTTTGTAAAATGAGAAGAGTGATCTCTTTTATTTAAAAAAATATATATATCATGCATCCATTCTCATTTAAAAGTCCTTATGGTTATGCATGGATGGAGCATGTGAGTGAATTATTTTACCATCATTCCATTCTCATTTAAAAGTCCTTATGGTTATGCATGGATGGAGTATGGTAGCTAAGTATTTTTCTGGTCTCACTTAAGAGTCCGGATTCTTAGACTAATAAGTAACTGCTAATCCTATTTAAAAGTCCTTATGGTTATGCGTGGTTAGTAAGTGCTTATTTTTGTGCTTAAATGTCAAATTATTTTTAAAATTTCTCTCTTCTCATTATATAAAAACCGAATCGTCAATCCATTCTCTACAATGTGGAACTTGTTAACTCGTTATGATATATTATGATTTTTTCTTTGTTTTGCATTTGTTTTTACTTTAAAAAAAAGAATTTTTTCTTGTTCCACTACTGTTCCATTAGTGTTGTCAGTCTTTTGATGATAACAAAAGGGGGAGAAGAACAAGATTTTTATAAGAAAGTAAATATTTTTGGAATACTTCAACAAATTTGTTAAATGTTGTTAGTTAATTTTCTTTAGTTCTCTTATTCTTTTGTAATTTTCTAAATCTTCTAAATAGGGAGTGGTCTCAGTTGTAGGGGGAGCATTCATATAGGGGGAGCTAAATATTTCATGCTCAAACACATTTATTAGAATTTCAAAATCTTTAATATATATGTTTGTCATCATCAAAAGGGAGAGATTGTTTGATGTGATTTTTTGTTTGATGATAACAAACATATATCAATTTATATATGTGTTTGCAGATTGTACTATACACATATAGGAATAAATATTCATATTGAATAATAATACTATTGCATAGAATTTATATAATTCAATCAGTATTTTTTTATTCAACATAATATTTTATTTCAACACTTTTACAGTACAAAGTTTTCAGCTCTCTCTATATACATACACCGGTTTCATACATTTCACATTTACATTTTCTTTCTCACTACAACACTCAACATTTAGTTTTTCACTCTGTCTACACATCTGCATCTATCTGCATTGTCCAGCTCCAGTTCTTGTCCTGTCTCCTGTACATGTACAATTAGCAACTACAGCAGTAATATGAAAATAAACAAATTTGAATTTGCAAAAATATAAATTTGTTTTTATTGGTGCCTCAGATATATGGGTTATTGTCATCATTTTTGATTGTGTAATATCTGTGCATATCAGTATTCTTATCAGGGACGGGTAATCGTGAGTGGCTACAATACACACGTGTACATTTATACACGTGTGCACTGCCTCGCCAACTCATGTGCACAAAAACAAAGGCAAATACAACATGAATGAACACTGCAACAATACATCACTGATACACTATGTCACAAGACCACAAATCCAAACCAAATACACCAGTCTCGACCAGTTCAACTTGACTACAAGGAGATGTACAAACCAGAAGTACAAAGTGTCGACCAAGCTAAATCAACAAACAACTCAGAGGCCAGAGGGATCAATATGGCAACAAGGTAAATGTACATGAATGTATATACACTATGTCAACATAACAACAATACAACAATGAACTCGACCAGACACACTTGACAATGAAACCAAACTGCCCAGGCTCAAAGATAAATGTATGTATGCACATATATGAAGACTGCACTGACAAGTGCACCAGTTCAAAACAACTTCAACCACAAAACCAGACATGGAGGCAAAGCTCAAACCAAACAGTCGAGCGAGACCAGAATCAAGCTACAGATATGTACAAGTGAAGCAACTCTACCACAACCAAATCACAAGACAAGTACACAAAGACTCGAATGAACAAGGTCTGGACACACATGAATACAAACCAATACAAATGCAAACCCAAAGGTACATGACTCAAGAACAATAGCATGAAGACATCAAGCAAATGGAACCAGACTCAAGTCAGAGGACAGGGAAGTAATAACAGCAAACCAAAGGTCATCAAGAAATTACAAATTCGAAATCAATGCAGCAGTTATGATCAAGTCAAAGTCTAATTAAGTCAAAGTCGTGACCAAAGAATATGATGAACAAGTCAGAGACGAGGTGGTCAAGTATCGAACAGTTCAAATTCAATACCGTGGTGGCCAAGTATATTGACCAAGCAAAGAATCAAAACCATGTGAATCAAGCTACCAGGAAATATACATGGAAAGATTTTTTCTACGGCAAAAGAAATAAATCAGAAGACTTGGTCAAGAAATCAAATATGGCAAACAAATCCTGGCAATGCAAAATATACGGAAAAGATTTTATTTCCATATTTGAGCAGAGAATTCGAATGCATTTATGGACCAAGAAATAAAATCCAAATTTCCTGCTATAGAAACGAAAATAAATTCCAGAACGAAATCAACAATTCAAATCTCAAAATTGTGGAAATATCCAAAGCCGTGGGTACTAAGTAAAAAATTCGAATCGTATATACCCAAAATGTCACAACTAAATCAGGGAAATATTCAACGACGTAGAGGCCAAGCAAGAGATCAAATCAGACGAAACTAAAGGGCTTCGAACCCTATATAAGCCAACAATCATCATCGGCAAAAATCATCGAGTTCAAGCATTCAATCAGAAAAGAAAAAGAGCAAAAATCACATACCAAAGTCTTCTCGAACTCAATCAATTCGAAACAGCCGAAGTAATTAACTGAGACAGTCGATTGATAGAAAAGGAATGCTGAATCATCTATTCAATCAAGCATTGGAAGTCGGCATCTTCGAGTTTCACGAAAGCCCTAATTTTTGAAGGAAGAGGATCAAATGAAAAACGAGAGTCTCCATTATCAAACACAAAGGAACCAGAGCCGACATTAATAACAGGGCCGCATTTTTTAAGTGATAATAATTTGGGTCGGGTTGTTTTTGTTTAAAGGGCAAAAAAAATTTGTATTTAAGTTTTCTATTTATTTTTGCTCTTGTCTGAACTTTTCGAATCAAAACTTGGAAAATCACCACCTAGGATTTAGGTTGTGTCAGATTGTCTAGTTAGGATTAGTTCAGTAAGCAGGGTTTGCGAGTTTGCAAAACTCTATAGGCGGTAGCAGGGTTTGCGAGTCTGTTAGAGTGTTTGTAAGCATGAGACTGTTTAATTCTAATAGAAATCTGGGAATGCAGTAGTAGGCAGGGGTTGCCGAAGCTGGGTAAATTTTGTGTGTGATTTACTTTTCAGCATATTTACTTTTCTGCAGTTTTTTTTTGTGTTTAATTTTATGAATTCGAGAAAATTTGCTATAACCCTATTCACCCCCCCCTCTAGGGTTAATCTAGATCCTACACTAATGTGTATCATGCACCAGAGGAAACAAAATTCAATTATTTACAACAATTGTTGTTGCTACCTTTTAGTTTATGTTAATGCGTGATTTTAATTAAATATGAGATGTCTATTTTCTTAACATTATACTGTAGCGTTGTAGGAAATGATGAGATTTCTATACAGTTAAAATGCTTTTAACAGTTTTACAACTTGTACCATTGAATAAAAATGAGCTTTAGATGCTAAAGAGTTTCTTTTCTCTCATTTTACATTTAACTATTCTAGTGCATACATTGTCTTCATTTCTTTCTTTTCTTTCTCCTCTTATTTTAAAATAATTAGCAGATGAAAAATCAATTTTTAGACCGTATTATTTCTCGAATTTCATATTCCTTTAAATTTAGAAGTATATACAAAAGTTTTCTCTCATCATGTTAACTACAATAGTTACAATCTATTTTCAATTAATGCAATTACTAATTAGTTGTTTTTGTATGGTTACAAATTCTATCAAATGTCAACTGAACATACTTATACTCTACTTAATTTTGGACACTTAGCTATCTTCCTTGCAGTAAACTAATTGGATAGGTTTCTTTCATACCTTAAACTTTAAATATGTATTTTTGAATTTGCATTCAAATTTAAAAATAAGTATAAGAAGCTCATAGTGTAGAAGATTCCTAGCCAAGAAGATAGTTAAAGGCCCAAATTTGAATAGAGTACAAACTTCAGTCTAACCCTCTAGTAGAAGTCTTGATAAATGAACAACTAACCAATGAATATATTAATGGAAAATTGTAATCAATATGTATACAGGGCAATAAACAAACTTTAGTACACCTTGCTGAATCCAAAAGACTATGAAACTTAATCAACCATATGGATATAAAATTCAACTTTGATCCAAAAGTGCATTTGCTAATTGGGTCCACTAGATCCTTTAGAAAGTAAGTAGAGTATGACCACTTTAGTTAATTTGGACATTAGATCCAACATATAATAGATTTGGATATATGATGCGTTTTAGCAATATCTGCTATCATGCAACATTTATTAAAGAAATTTGAGTTTTCTATAGATTCAACGGTAATGCCAACGGATGTCGATCTTACGATCGTATTAGATAAAAAAAAGTAGAGCCTTACAGTCAAACAAAATAATTTAAAGGATAATAAATTTTTGATCTTTAATTCCTGTTGTAACTCAAATCAGAATATTTAACCAAGACCCTAGGAAAACATACACTATGAAAAAAGAAGTCACCAAACACCTAAGCAAACAATGAACAAACTATAGAACTGAGAACAAATAATGTAGCTAGTTGAACATGAAAGAGAAAAATGCTTATCTAGCAACTAAAACAATAATCAATGCCGAAATAACTCTCTTAAACAAAGCACTAATATCACTATAATATATTGATCATAATCAATAAAGCAAACATTAACAACAACAGATGACTAATGATGCCGGAGCTCGATGGTGTTGTCAGTTGGGCGGTTTTCTTTGGCTCAGTATGGGATGGTTGCTCCTCTGGTGGACTGGCCTATACCTATTCGGTTGTGGCGGGATTGATGGTTGTGCGGGTGGTGCTTCTTTTGCTCTGTTTCTATTGGTACTCTTGGCTTCTGTTAGTCAGTGGAGCTTGTGATGGTTATATCGTGGTCGCTTTGCTGCCCGGTCTGGGTATTGGTTCATTTATCAGTTTTCTTTGGCTCGGTATGGGATGGTAGCTACTCTGGTGGACTGGCATATACCTATTCGGTTGTGGCGGGATTGGCGGTTGTGCGGGTGGTGTTTCTTTTGCTTTATTTCTGTTGGTTACTCCTGGCTACTGTCAGTCAGTGGAGGTTTTTTATTTTCTTTTACTTTTCTTCATACCGGTTTTGTTCTGTTGTCTGTGTTTTTGGGAGGCATATGTTCTCCGTATGCTTTGCTTCCTTTTGTGAGCCACCGGAGAAAGGCTTTTTTTCTCCTTTTGCTATATATTTATCTTTTTATTAAAAAATAATAATGATGGCTAAGCTGCGAAGTTGGTCGCTTAATTATGTAAGGTTTTTTTTAAAATGTAGCCCGAATTTGTGCCCTAAGCGAATGACCCCAATGAAACAACTAGCAAAGTAGAGTTGTCATGTTGGTCCAATCACAAAAATATCAGGACAAAATTAAGTTGACTTATGCAAAAACCAAACCATTTACCTCGTTTACTAAATTGGAATAATGGAGTGTCTCACATTATATGTGGGTAAAAACGTACATTGAAAAGAAGAATAGTCCTACATCGTGAATAGTAATGAAGATGAAGTGATATATATATGAGTTTGGTCACATGTAACAACAAGGGATTTCTTTTGTTAAAAGGTGTTGACCAAACTCATATGTTTAATCTCATTCACACATCATTTATATAGAAAAATGGAGTATTGTTTAAAATTAAATATTAAAAAAAAGAAAATAGGCGTGTAGTGTAAAACTGTATATAATGCTAGATAAAACTAGCATTTTGTATAGTATAAAAATTGAATATAATATTAATTAGTTTCAATTTAAAAATAAAACTTCATGTCCTTCAACCTAATTTTTTCTAAAAGTTTGTCCTTTTTCCAAATTAATTAGAAGTATTCTCACATCATTCTAACATCATTTATGTAGAAAAATGAATTAACGGAAAAAATGAAATATTGTTTAATTTTTATAACAACAAAACAGAAGAACAACATGATTTATGTAGACTAGATTTTGTGACTACAATAGATTTCTAACTTATATTAAGCAGTTATGTTTTAAAGTTAGATCTTTATCCTAACTTAGTTGATTTTGTTTAAAAATGAACTAGTCAAATCAACCTTTGTATATTAATGTTGCTAAAACGGATGCGAAAAAGCCTCAATTTAGCGGGTATAGCAGAAAATAATGGGGCTTAAAGCAGATGCACTTTTTAATATCACTAAATTGAAATACCATAGCTCTCAAATAGTGCTATGCGCTATAGAGAGAATTTTATAGGACTTTAACTACGTAGATTATGACTATAATGGGAAAAAAATATTGAAAGAAAAAATTCAATATTAGCTCCTGCAGAATTTGATTCAAAGGATTCATGTTTATTTCCTAGTAATCTTCCTAACATTGGTGAAGATGGACCTATTTGGGTTTTGAAGATTGAAGAAGGTTTCCAAAATCTAATGCCTATTTTGTGTCTCACAAAACAGGTAAATGCAAAAATGGTAAACATTTTAAGAAACCGACCTTTGATAAAAATAATATCAAAAAACGTCACTTGTATATGAGTTGCAACAATACGATGGTGGAACCCAGTGCACGAGGCTCCTACATGATAGCTGGCTCTAAGGAGTTCGATAATGTACGCAATCTTTTCCTTGCATTGCAAAGAAGCTATTTCCGGACTCGAATGTCAAAAAACATCACTTGTATATGAGTTGCAACACTATGAGGGTGGAACCCAGTGCACGAGGCTCCCGCACGATAGCGAGTTTTGGAGAGTTCGATAATGTACGTAGCTTTTTTCTTGCATTGCAAAGAGGTTATTTTCGAATTCGAACCTGGACGTCCAGATCACCATGCGGATGACCTAACCGTTACGCCAAGGCTCCACCTCATATTGTATTTACTACTAATGGTTCTTTGTTTAATTACACCAAGGGTTCTAATTCTTGAAGGGAAGTTGTTATGGGTGCAAATATCTCAATTTAATTTTGAATTTCTTATTATCCACTTAAAGATTTTCGAGGTTTATATGTGATAGAATTACCGACGGCGAGATAAATAATGTTGGATCTAAATGGGTGAATTTGAACATGTTGTATGCTGCATCTTCGAGAGCATAATTCTATTATTTTAAGGCCAACGTTTCGTAGTTGTGGAAATATTGGGTAAATTCAAGATTTATAGTTTTGAGAATGGATTTCTACATGAACAAAGCCTAAACGAAAATTGATAGTGAAAAAGTTATGTTTATGAAAGTTACTAAAAGGTTTCTTATTCAAAAAAAAAGTACGCATTTATTGAGGCTTGAACTTAATTTCTATACCAGTCAAGCTACAAGTTGAACTGTGTTTGTTATTGGGAGACCTTTCAAATTAAACAATAAAACCAACGGAATGATTCTTATTTTTTGTACATGGCTACTGGCGGATATAAGCGTTTAAATTCATAATAAGATAACTATAGTTGATACGAACCATATTAGATTTTGGAAAGACATTAAGTGTGAATTGCTTCCTCCTGAAAGTAAAAATGTAACTCTTTTACCCATTAAGACAAATGATGCAATGTAGCTAAAGCATGGGTTTCTAAATTGTTCATGTGAGTCATGGTAAAATTGACATTAGTAAAATGATAACATGTTAGTTAATGCTTATATTAAAAAATGATAGCATGCCTATCTAGACTAGGGAGAAACAAATGTTAGTCAAATGAATGAAAATATTAATGCAATCCCAACAGTTCATGCTGTTACAACCTTAATAGGAATGGAATTTAAACAAACATCGTCCCAATGGTTAAATGATTCGACTTTGATGCGAAAGGTCATAAGTTCGAAACTTGCGCGGCATGATTCGAACATATATTGACATGTGATATGTTGCCCTGGTGATATGTTGTATCTAAGTACCATTTCAAAAAAAAAAGTAGGAATGGAATTTTAGAATGTCATAAAAATATCTTTCTGCTAGAAAAATTCTTAATGAACATCACAAAATTAAGGTTAGGAACTCAATAAGCGTAACTAAAAAAATAAAAATAAAACCTAAATGATGTGTTAAAATAGGAGATCGAAATTGCAAAGAAAAGTAGAGTGAGTCTTGTATATGTGGAATTATAATACTTTGGATTCCTAATATATAGACTATCACTATTTTGGACAACCATGGTCAACTCATAAAAGGTCCATCTTAATTGTGAACTCCACGAAAAAAATACTTTTTTTTAATATCTTAAGCAGTTGATTCATCTACAAGTGGTCATTAATTTGTTCATCTTAGAAATATAACAAATAAAATGTAAGAGCTAATGTACCTTTGAGATTTATGACAATGCTTTTGTAGAATTACCAAGTTCTATAGAGGTGACACTGATATGTTTATCTCTTCTTTTGATGGTACTAATCTACTTTAATTCCGGCAAAAGCTTAAATCTATCATGAAAAGACTTGAAAAAAAAATAGGGCCAGCATCTTGCATTGATAAGCAATGTGATAATACATAATATTACAAATGCGAAAGATGTTTATTATGGTAATCTAACTGAAAATTAACAAGATGGTAATTTAATATGGATTACAAAATAGCTTACAGAAGCTGCAGAAAATACTTGATACTCAAGTTTGTTGAATTGTATCAAAAGGCTAAAAGCTAATTGGTTTATTGCAAGATTCAAATAATTAAAGTCTTTCATTCTAAAATGAAAACGTAATAAATGGTGAACAAGAATAATTATTCTTATAAATAACTAAGGCAATCTTATTAATATGAGTGATGAATCAACCAAAGAAGCTATGAATCAATTTTACAAAGCTTTATAATACTATATAGAATGTCCTTTACATTCCTAGAGTTGTATAAAAAGTACATCGGATAGTAAATATAATCCTACTAAACCAATAAATATTGAGGAGATAAAAAAATGTTTTCAAAATTGATGAGAATAGTAGTCCAAGGCATAATGTTTTAAATAAAAAGTTTCAAAAATTTCACTTGGGTGAAATTAAACTTGATTTTTGTAATGAAATTAGTGGGATTTTAAAATGTTGAAAACTTATTTCAAAAATCAATTGCATATTTGTGATGCCAACCCTATAAATTAAATACTATACTAGTACAGGTGATTACAGGCTCATCTCTTCTTGTAATGTTTCATACAAGATCATTGCTTTGCATTGAGGAAATACCTTAATGATTTCATATTTGTTAATGCTAGCTCCAAGCAGACTAAACATTGAAAATTAGTAGTTGGCATATGATATTAATAAAAGCTTTGGAAGGATAAGCTAATAATATATGTTATCAAATCTCGTATATTATTAGCTTATCTCTAAATCATTTTTATCCTCGCCATACTGATAATTAAAATGCATAGCAATATTGATCATGATTATTGGTGGTGGAAAAAAAGATGAAATGGATAGTTTAGCATTCAGTTTAACTAAGAAACATTAAGTCTTAGAGATATATTAGAGGAATGAAGTAATCAAATTTGGAATAAAATTCTCCCCTAAAATTGTAATTTTGCTTACTCTTCCAAAATTAAAATATTACCCAGAGAATTAACAAATGGAGTAGTCCGAGTTTTGATCGTTTTATTTTGTCCGGGTGACATTCATAGGATATAAATCATTTGATTTATAAGTGCGAATATTTTAAAGATGTGTTGCATAAAATTAAACAAAAACTGCATCTTCCCGTGAAATCAAATATAGATAGTAGTACTGAGCCATAGTTCATCACTAATAGTCTCAACTAGAAGTTTATATACTGACCTAGTTAATACTTCATTCACAACTTGTACTTGGAATTTATTGAGATAAGAACAATTGTTATTCAAGATGGCAAACATTTCATCTATAAGATAATACCCAAAATAAAGATGTAATACTACATAACTGTGATACTACTGTGCTAGCTTCAACCCTAATATAGCATGATTCCATGGGATTTGGCAGTTATTTATTTTAGATGTTGTGAGATATCGTCACCATTAATTGCTCTTATGGTGTTATGGACTATTATGATGTTTCTAGTTTTGTATATAATGGTATTCGATGTGTTGTACTTATCCTACTATCTAGTTATTCTATGTTTATTCCCCACTCTATCCTAGCACTATCATTTAATTTGGGATTAACTTATTCATGTACCTTCTGTATAATTAATAAAGTAACTAATTAATTGTCTAAAAATACTTCAAAATTGCTTAATATATAGGAGAATTGCATGAATAAAATGCATAATATAACCTATTATTGCACAATACAACTGGAAAATGCAGCAAATAACATGGAAACTACATAAAATTAACACAACATAGCATAAGATAACATAATAATTGATTAAATTGCATCAAAACTAAGTACACCTAATAATGTCAAAAATTAAAAAGCCCCTATTTCTCCACAACACAATATATAGTTAATTTTTTAGTACTCATTTTATGAAGAGGATTGATCCAACCTATTTACCAAAAGGGATATGTAAATGGATTGGTCATATTTTATTAGGTCTATGCCAAAGTATGAACATACTGATAATGCTAGCGAATGTTGTCAACCATAACCCTTCTAAGTTTTGTATTACAAAACCTGCTATGGAGATATGTGGGAAGTCCTATTATTGCATCTAATTACACAAAGTTCACCTATCATATAAATGATTTTGTATACACAAATATAATGTTGCTATTATTTTTTAATGAAAATAGGGATTAAGAGGAAGTGGTTTTCCTTTGATTGTATTCCTCCAAATCGTGGGTTTATATATTGAGAGAAAACATACTAGGCACATAAATTATCAGTTAAATAAGTATTAAATCTACGTTTTCCTTTTAATTTATGTAAGGAAAGTTAATGTTAATAAATTGCCTTAACGTTTGTATTTAAACTCCACTTTTGATTTTGTTTTTATGGCATTGAGGATACCCATGTTTCTAAATTTCCTATTTTACTAGTGTGTAACCCGTGCGTTGCACACGGTAATTTTGTAAAAGAAATTATCAAATATACATAGTTAAATAGTCGACATACAATGTAATATGCTAATGTTAAGAATGTATTTGTATAAGTCATGCATTTCAATTATTGTGTATAGGTTAGTCTATAATAAAATACTAATTTCGGAAGAAAAGTAACAACATAAACTTAAATGTAGCTTAGTTGAATGGAATTAAAGAGAACATTCATTATTATGCATATTTATTATTACTAAATATCATTTAAGAAAGAAATAACCATACAAACTTGAGTAAATAGTTGAAGTTAATTAAACAATGATAGAGTTTATATCTGAAACTAAATGGTAGATCAAAATCAAGAAGAGACTTATTGGTAATCATAAAAATTATAAACTATAAACAACAGATATCTTTATATAAAATACAAAATTGAAATAATAATAGACTTTAATTCTCAAAGTTCATAAGTGAAGTACAATTCCTTATACATTGCTATTATTTAATAGAATATAATTAATAAATCATTCTATCAATAATTTAAATTACGTAAGAATAAATTATCGAATATTATATCTATTATTATTTTGGATTATAAATACATACGTCTGAATTAAAAATAATTCTACAAAAATTGTTTTTTAAATTTAAATAAATTATACGTTAAGTATAGTATTTAATTAATTTATATGTATAGTAAATGAGTATGCAAATATGTTAATAGAAAATTTATATTTCTATTTTCATATCTTTGTGTTAACATAATATTTTTGTTGTAAAATAATTTCAAATAATATTTCTCAAATTAAGTCGATTACATATTAAATATCATATTTAAATAATTTATATGTCCAAAATAATTATAAATAGTTATAGATACTATTATTTTTTAATTCTAAATATTCACAGTGAAATATGTAGTTTTAAGTTAGTTTCTAAATAATGTTAAATCTTAAAGTTTTATTAAGTTATATTTTAAATTATATGAAATATTCAAATTAGATTTAAATGAGAGTATAAATTTGTAATATGTTAACCAATGATGGTACTATTTTATTTATGACTTGTTAAAATCGCTAGAATCTTCATGATAAATCAACAAAATAAATCTTAAAAAAAGAGAATTAAGGAGAGAGAAATATTTTGTTCTATTCTACTATTATTTAACAGATCAATACTTAGACAAACATATATATCTTAGTTAATTTAATATATTAACTGAATAGATTATAAATACATATTTTTTTAGATAGTAACTATCTAAAATAACATATTTGGATAATTTTGAACTTTATAACATTAAGTATAATATTTCATCGATTTATATTTGTTGTATAAATATGGATGAATTTATAGAAAAATCATCATCATTATTTTTTGATTTTAGCATATTAAAATGTTATGTTTTCGTAGTAAACTATATTAAAATATTATTTTTGAATAGTGAAAAATAATCATATATGCATTATTTTCATATTCTTAGTATTTAAAATGGTATATTTTGTTTCAAATTAGTTTACGATAATATTTCTAAAGTTTACAAAAATTATATGTTAAACATATTATTTTATTAATTTATACGTTTAGAAAATGTAAATAAATAAAGATATATTATTATTAATTCCACAATTTTATGTTTTGAAATATTTTATCTGATTTTAAAATAAGTTTAGTTCATATTTTGAAATTAAGAAATTATATGTTAAATATGACCGATATACATATATGTGAAACAATTATTAGTATTTATTTGTTTGACAAGCACAATTTTCCCATTGGTTAGATGCTTCGACTTTGGTGCGAGAGGTCATAGATTCGAAATTTGCGTAGCGCAATTTGAATATATATTGACATGTAGTAAGTTGTATACTAACCATCTAAGACTTGTAGTATTAATATGTGCTACGATCTAAATACCCAATTTCGAAAAAAAAATTGTCAGTATTTATTTATGTAATAAATTTCAAAGAAAAACATTGATATAATATTTTCATTCTTGAAGTAATATCAAGTAAATTCATGATTTTCTATGTATTTATGCGCATGCCCACCCACATATATGTATGATGATGAGTTTTAGATGTTAAATTGCAAAATCGGTATTGATAAGAATTGTAAATGTAATATAAGATAATTAAGGGAAAAACTATTTATTTTTAATTTAATAAAATTGTGGATAATATTAATAATAATAAAGTAATATAATGTATCTCATGCATTGTACATGCTAATGTTGTAAAAACATGATAATCATATTTCAAATATTTTAAAATAAATTTTTCTTAGGTAGTCTTCGATATATCAATCATAAATTAAACTTTTTATTATTGTTTTACGCATATAATTTGTGTCAAGTGATTCATATATTTTTAAATTTGAAAGAAATATATGTTTTACCATTTTGTTACTACGAATGTGGTGTATAAATTGAAATTGTCATTTTTTTATAAATTAGTAGAGAACTTAATGAGCATTAATTACTTAAATTTATTTATATGGTATGAATTTATAGTGTTTGATTAATTTATAAGAAAATTGATGAAAACTTTGTAAACGACTGTCGAAATGATAAAATCTCGGTATATGAATATCAAATTAAGGAAAAATTAACGAAATATTTTGAATAATTATAAAATGATAATTTATATTGATTCAAAATAATCGAAGACAATTAAGGAGTGAGGGTGAAATTTTTATAACTACTGAGATGATGTGTAATTTTTAAATTTTTTTATCATTTAATGATACTTTATTAAAATAGATAATTATACATAAAAATTGTTCTTATTGTTTTTTATATGATCCATATTATTTTATATTTGAATGAAAATTTAGTTTGTACCATTTTTATTACAATGAGCGTGATATACTTGTTGACATTATGATATGCATTAATGGTTAATTAATTTTTTATAAACAGTTTATAGTTAAATTATTTAATTAACTTAAATATACAGACTTATATGTAAATTGTATATGAAAATTGAAAACTTTGAAAATAATAGTAGAAAATAGAAAGTGCAGGTTTTTGAATGTAAAACGACGGTGTAAAATTAATAATTTACTATAAACAATTCAAAAATAATAAATTTTATTAGGTCTTTATAATAAAAGATTTAAAAATATCTAGAGAAGGTTAAGGTGAGTTGAGAGAAATGCTAGAATTAATGTAAGAGCAAGAATTTCTTCCGCTTTACTATTATTTAATAGGTTTATAAGAGTTTCTCGAATTTAGTTCCAATTATATACAAAGAGATAACTTTTAGATCATATTTTTTCCCTCTAAGTAGTACATTTTCATGACCATTTCAATGTTAAAATTAACTAATTTTTTTTACTCCTAATGATTTTGGCATTGACTTATTCCTCTAATTATTCTAGATATTTCTCTTTTCACAACTCAAGATATTTAAGAGGAAAAATGGACTTTTTATATTTTAACCTAGTGATTTCATTTATTCTTTAAATATAATAATTAATCGGAAATCCTCGTAATAATGTTTTTCATTTTATTAGTTATTTTAGAACTGTGATTGTATATATTTATGTTAGTTTTCATTTGGCTAAGTTTATTTCTATGCATATTTGGTTTGTGTTATTTCTATGAATTTACATGCACTTCCTTTTTAATTTAAATTCTAAAACTAGTGCACATTTAATTCAGGAGTATTTACTATCTGATTACAAAAAAAACTCATAAGAAACGTATTAAACTGTTACTCTTATTTATAGCAATTAACTTTACTTATAGAATCCTCGTTAAACTTTGATACAAAACTTGGCAGCATAGCCTATTAATATTGACTTTTTTATTGCGTCACTTATTTTTACATTACTAATTTACGTAACTAATTAATGTGTAATTTATTTTTTCATATGAATTATCCATTATATAAAAAATATGTATACTACCATTATTTGTCCCTTACCTTGTTTTTTTCTCTCCTTTTATATCATAATCTTTTTTTTAAGAAGGTACTTTATTAACAAACTAAAATAACATATACATTCATAATATGCCTTGTTAAAACCTTACAACCCCCTAACCTAAATGAGTGTCTTGTAAGGAAAAAGAGTACATATCATGTCTGTATATTAACAATACATTGACAGTACAAAACCAGAGCCAAAACCAAGACTGTCAAATAGATGGAGGAGTAAATAAAGTGGGTTCGCACTCAAAACCATCCATACGAGCAAACTTGGGGCTAAAATACAAACAAAAAATAAATAAAAGGAAAACCCAAAACACATCGCCACGTGTAAAGTTAAGAAGTCACAAGGAAAAGGGCGAGTTCATCAAAGTAATAATTATCCATCGAAACTTCTCGAGAAAGAAAAATGGCTTCATAGCTTAGATCCGAGAAGCAAAGTCTTCAAGGCTCAAAATCAACAGAAAGAAGAGGCGTAGTCACACCACAGAGCTCGTAAGATACACCAGAGCTTAAGGGGGTTGATTAGAGGCTTTGGGATCAGACGTGGTGACAAGTCGAGCCAAGATAAGTTCAATTTCTCTGCTCTTTTTGTTAGAAATCTCACTTTGCGTAAATAGCAGTTTACAATCTTGAGCTATCAGTAGATTCCGAACTTGAATCGGCAATTCCATTCCTTTGAAAATTCGACTGTTTCTCTCACACCATATATGCCAGATTAGTGTACAAAGAGTTATGATTAGGAGATGATTATGCAATGAATTACCATTATTATTGTGGCATATTGTCTCCATAATTTGATTGATGTAATACGAATTACCAAATTCGATTTTGAATTTACTTTTCATTTCATCAATTAACTACCTGGAATAAAAACACTTAAAGAATAAGTGGTCTCTATCTTCTTCTTGTTATAGGGATGATTTTTTTGGTCTAACGATTCACTAGTTGCTTTCCAAAACGTCCAAGAAGAAATCATAAAAATTAATAAAATATGGCATCCTTTCAACTATCCACCACATTTATCTCTACTTGTTCTTCTTACGATTTTTTATTACTTTTTGTTAGAGATAAATTTGTTGTCACAAAACTAATTAGAAATGTGTCTGCATATTTATCGTATCTTATGAAAAATAGACGAACATTCAAAATTATGTGACGTTGAGCATGTGTGGTATTTTAATATGCGGGGAATCGACCTAGCTTGTATACCATAAATGATAACACTAGTTAGTGCAAACCAAATCGGTTGATCCGAAGAGTAATTTTTAGTGTACATGAAAGAGAAATTATAATAATTATACGACATGGCCAAATAGGGGAAGTGTGTGTTAAGTATCTTGAGGTAAAATTAATTAAGGGGTGTAATTAATCAGTTATAAAAACTATTTGAAAAGAACCAAGGGATTAAATCTATAATCGACATCAGCTTGCACTCGAACATGGAATTTGTTTACTGAAAAATGATTATAAACTTGAAATTATAGTAGAAATATGCATAATTTATTTACAATCGATTATCCGAAGTTATTCGACATTTGAACCAAGCAACTTCGAAGTGAATCTGAATGTCAAAACAAAGTTGAAATGAACAAGGGGAATGCTTGGGAAGATGAATGAAGCCACATAGAAAGTTTTAAGTCATTTGGAGCTTGCCAATTATGGTTGATACCGACTATAAATCATGTCGGCATCGATAATATTTGGTTGGTATCGAGTTGTTTGCTAAGGGACGTTCTTTTGAATGAGTTGTTGAACTACCCCAACAGTTTGTAGAAAAAGGAAAGTGTCATATAAGACAAATAATGTCTATACCAACATGAATTGTCGGAGAAATTTTAGAAGCAAAAGTTGGAAACTTGAAGATATGAATTAGTATAACAAGAAAGTGTTCCACCATTAACCAAAATATAGTCGGCACTAATATGATTGTGGTTGATACCGACATAATTTTCATGCCAATATATAATTCATTCTTCCTTCCTACTCTCATAGATTAGAACTTTCGCCCGGTCTTCATATGAATGCCACATAATGGGCAAGGCATCATAAATGTTCTAATCGAATGGATCTTCTAGAGATCGGAGAGCCCGGACATAATGTGACTTACCAAGAGAATTTGCGGAGTCAAACACTCAGGTCAGTCCCTGATGATTGTCATCTAGCTTCTCAAACTAGTTAAGAGTACATAGCTGATATAGTAAGGAGATTGCTGAGTGAAAATTAACAGAGGAGTAATGATGAATGGGGCTCAACACCTAATAATTACACATTCATTGATGATATTCTACAAGAGAAGTATCCTAAGAAATTGGTTATGCCAACGATGTTGTGTTATAATGGAATGACTAGTCCTGGTCAGCTTCTACTGAAGTATGAATGGCACATGGATGGTGCCTATGCAATTAATGCGATAAGGTGAAGATGCTTCCCTTTATTCTTAGATGGGGCAACTACAATTTGGTTTGCTCTGCTTGCGTCGAGGTCCATGTTTTCTTTCGATCAACCATCAAATAAGTAATCGGAGAAGTTCAAACCTCCAAAGCTCGATCGAAGTTTGTGAAGATATTGTCCAACGTCAATCACAACTCTAAAAAGACTCTAAAATATTTACTCAAAATGATTTAACACTACTGTGATTGAGGTTAGCAATCCAAAGGAAAATATTATTTTAATGGCACTGATTCGAGGAGTTCACCCTGATACGGAGTTTGGTAGATGGCTTAAAAATAGCAGACACCTATTGTGGAAGAGTTTTATCGTAATGCTTCCTAATTTCAGCATTTGGAAAATATGGACCTAGCCATTGGAACAATTAGTGGTAGATTATCAAATGAGCTTGCGCACAGCAGCGTTGCGATGAAGAAAACCAGTGAGAGCGTTGAAAACATTGTAGTAAATGTTGAGATAATTATCAGAAAAGGAGAAACCAAGACACTGGTGGAAAGAAGCAGGACACCAAGTAGCATCCGAGATATATGAAACCAGGAGATTATAGTAACCATATAAAATAAAAAGTAATTAATTAAAAAGAATTAATAATACTTTATAAGGCTCAAAAATGTAATTTGAGCACGCATCAGAATTTGATCATAAAACTTGCACCTTTGTGTTCGTGGCACTTTTTTAATAAACTTTCATATACAAAGCTTCACGATCTTAGTTCAAGCGAAGAAGTTATCAATGTCTAAAGTTTGCAGATCAAACATCATTAAAAAATTCAAATTGGTTACATAAATAAAATTAATGCCATTGTAATGTTAGTAGGGGGATTAAATCACCCGGATCATCGGTCGATAGTGGTGTATAACTGGTGAACAATTAGTTATCGACCAGTCTATATAGCCGGTCGACCAGTTGTTTAAGGCTGATGCAAATTGAACCTCAGCCTAAGTGGCCCTTAATAAAAAATAATTTAATGGAAAAAATTGATTCGAGCTTCTATAAATACAGGTCTATCACATCACTTTTGTTTTCAAATTTTATAAGCTGAGCAGTAGAGCTCTTGCCATTTTTATCTTCTTCAATATTTCTTAAAATTATAAAATTATTACACACATGCACACATGTATATGTGTGTGTGTGTATGTGTGTATATATATAGGAAAAGGATAGAAAATAAAAGAGAAGAAGTGAAGGAGTGAATCAATTCTGCGAAAAAGGTAAATTTAAGAATTATAGATTTCGACTCCATTTAACTCAAATCTCTTATTAGGTTTGGAGTTCTAATGGATACACACACACATATACTTTTAAATAGATATTTTTGGTTGAAAAGAAAGGGGTCAGGTAAGAAGAATGAGTTTGGATCTGGAGATTGGAAAGCCAAAAGGAGAGTGTAACTTTATGTGATTTACATGATTCTAAATTTATATCGTTGAAATTTTATTTTTGTATTTTGCCTACATGAAAACCACTAAATTGTAGGCTTAAATAAATAAACCTAACTTGAAATACTTGTCTTTGCCTAAAAATTCAATAAATTATTTAACTTTAATGAAATGGTAAATACACCTTAGATCTAGAATTTAGGGATAATAGTCCCTAAAGTTTATAAGAATGATGTTAATTGAATTGTGTAGTTATTTCGAGATTTTTGTTATTTGGTTTGTAAATTATTAATCATACATTGGGGATGTTTTAATTTGATTTGGGATTTAGATTTTTCATATTATAATTCATTGGAATTGTAAATAGTACAATGTAGTTGTATCGATTTCCATGTGAATTTCCATAAACTATCTAACTTCGAAGTTATTTGAAAAACGCGTCGTTTAAAATGGTAAGGAACATTTATATATCCACAAGATAGAGATGTGAAAAGTAAGGATGTATTTCCGTAGTTTACATTTTTTATTTCAATAAAAATAAAAGGAGATAATTCTTGGAAATTGCAAATGCAACACAATCCCCTTTTTATGTAGTTTATGGAAAGTTTGCAACAGTAATATTTCCTTTTTGAAAAGATACGACTCTAATGCATTAAAATGCATACATTGACATTTTTGTGGAATTTGCACATAAGTGTATGTTCAAAAATCCCTAAATGTAGAAACTAAAAAGTTACAATTAAAATTTTAGATAACTTGTTGCAACAACATTAAATAAATGTAGAAATATAGTCTCATGGCGGCTAGGTTTCTTATCCTTCCCAACGATCTGACAAATCCCTCCTTCCGAATAGTGAGCTCGCTCTAGATCTGCCCCCTCTAGACGATGAAGGCTTTAATGTGGTCCAACCTAGAAGGGCTAGACATCATAATATTAGTTTTAAAGAAAAAAACCAGTTTCGTATCTTTGTTCAACAACCCAAATGTGTTAATAATTCTTGGAAATTTGTACGCAATCAAAAGGAATTTCCACCTTTATAGTCATGGCATAGAAAGTAGTCAACAGTCTAATTCAAATGTCGATTCGCCAATGGTGGAGGTAAAAACTCCCAAAGTCCGAAGTTATATCATGGCAGACTTGGAAATCTCTACACTGTCCCCCAATTCGTTTTCCTTCCCTCATGATTCAACAATTTGTGATATGCTAAAATGACCAATCAACTAGTGAGTAGTATTGGGGAAAATTGGACAAATGTCATTTCCCTTCACGTGATGGGTCCTAAACCTTATTATCGTTTTTTAGAGCTTGTATATCACATATTTGGAAACTGAATGGTGATTTTCAAATTTTCTCTAAAGATAATGGGTTTTATCTAATTACATTTGAATCTCAAAGAACTATGAAAAAATATAATGAACGGACCGTATTTCCATGACAACCATTTAATGATTATGAAAAAATGGAATCTTGGCACAATACTCATGAGGGAACTCCTACAATTGATCCTAATTTGGTTTCGATTACCAAGACTAGACTTAGACTATTGGATAGAGGAGGCTAATGGCATAATTGCGTATGTCCTATGTATTTCGAATAAATAAGACCAAGTCACCAAAGGCATGATCTGTATCTTTTTTGCTAGAATAGATGCAAATTTCACGTTTTCAAAGCAAGTATCGATACTAGATGAGAATGAGAATTTTATTTGGAAAAATGTGGACTATGATTGGCACCCCAATTTATAACTTGTGTAAATGTAACGACTTGACTTTTCAACATTCAAATGTCGACACTAAATACATCAACGGTCGTGCGCCTATCATCCAAGTGCCGGAAAGATAGAAAGTTAGGGAAAATAAAAAAAGCTAGAATAGGAAAGGAAGAACACCATATTAGAATCTCGAAGCAGAACGATAATATATAATATCAAATGAACAGTATAAGGGGTTACTCCAAATAAATTTTGCAGTTACGAAACATAAGTACTATCATCAGCCTATACAGTTATAACTACCTATCTTCACAATGATGGCATATACATATCTAATAAGGTACAACAAAAATAGGAATAGATAGATAATGGAAGCCTCTAGCTCGTCCCTTGAACGCTGAAGCATCCAAAATAAACTTGCTATACTCAGCCTTCTCGAAAGAGTAAGCAAGAAATTTAGGAAAAACAAAAACCAAACGTTAGACATAATTCCAGTATAAGAAAAACCAAGATACATACAACGTGTAATAGTAACTATTGAGACCATACAGATTCCCGTATCGGTATTCCCCTCAAAAGAAACCAACCATTCATTAAGTTTAATAGAGTAATATAAAAGATTAGGTCTAGGGTGTAGAATATAAATCCTATCAAATAGTTGTGATGCTTACATTTGTCACACCATATCATATTTAGGTTACATTCAAAACCGCTAAGGTACGTTTGCATATTGAATTTTTCCATGGAGGTCTATTCGGTCGACGCCGAATCCAGTCTCCTGCACAAGGGTTAGAAACTACCTCCGAGCGACTAATATCTCTAGATAAAATATACATTTAGGTAAACATGGTTGGTCCACGCCCGAACACTTGATTCCAAATATCATTAACTCCCGCTAGCAACATTGATAAACATAATTTAGACATGGAGTTGATATACCCTATCACGGGTTAGCGAAACCCTATGCCACTCTGTTTTTAGTCATTTTCGATATCGAGGTTACATACAACATTTTTCACACCAGTCTTTATCGCTTGAACAGAACACGAATCCCTAAACGTATTCCAATATCTCGAACATATCACAGATCATTACATGGATTCAAGCATTTCGAACAGATCTCGAATGTCCACCTAGATTCCCCTTTGCAACCCCTTCCAAAACATAAACTAGTTTTGAAGTGGTATTCGGTAAGTAATACACTTAGCAACCCCGGACTCTTCGAAACCAATCGATGAATTTTCGATTAAATCAATTCTGATTCTTTTAGAAGTAAGTGAAAATTAGAGACGTTTCAATGTTCGTATGTATAACACGTATCCGACATTTCAACTTATACTCTCTTGGTCAAGAGTGAAGCTAGGTAAGTTAGAGCACTAGTTGCATATCAAAGTCTTACTTAGACACTTTATTCTTGACTCTCATGGATTGACAAGTCTACTCATCATCTTTAACTATTAAGTATAGTATCAACGATTTCCATAAACAAGTAAGAAATCAACAAGATTGACACATTTTCGACATTCCCACTTAATTATTCCTCGCTTAAGAGCAAAGTCTGTAGATTAAAGCACTATTGCTTTGTTCCTACTCAAACATCGGCCTTAACCTCACAAATAAAGAAGTCTACCTTGCTTGACTTTCAGTGTTAATCGTAGTTAAGTGCTTTTCAACAAGTAATCGCACAATCAAACCACTTAGCCACTAAGCAATTCTTAACCCCATTTTGAAAACATTTTTTATACTTTTAAAATACTTAAGAATACTTATAATAGGTTTTAAAAACATTTATGCAAAATATTACTTAAATATAACAAGTTTATAAAATTCTTTAAAACTTGGAAAAACAAGTTTTCCTTATAAAAACATCTTCTTTAAAAACTCATAAATATCTCAAACCACTTTTGAAATACTTAACAATATTTGTTAAACTTAATATAAAGAATGAAACAAAATACTTAAATTTAAATACCTTTTGATATCTTTAAAGTTAAAAAATCAAGTCTAAATGGGTTAGTTTTGCACAAGTGAAGTTTTGGTCGCTTTTTAAAATGTTACTTAACTTTTTACTATCTAAACTTTTTATGGCAACAAACATACATATAAAACATTATAAATATAGTGAGAAACCTTTAAGAGTCTCTCTATAAATCTCCATAGAAATTGCTAACAACGAGACAATTCTAAAGTGCATCCATGGCGACTATCGCTATAAGCGCACTTTCAAATCCAAGTCTAAACAAACCAAAGTCCATCTCCAACCTATGTTATTTGTTTTAAGGCTATTCCATATGTCATACAAGTCCATTCAAGATATATGCCACTTGATTTCAAAGCAAGAACAAAAACCAATTGTTCAACATATGCCAAAATTAATTCGCCAAAATTAATTCAATTAATTTAAACACAATCAAACACACACACACACACACACACACACATATATATATATATATATATATATATATATATTCATTCAAAATGATGAGTTAACTCACCTTTAACCTAATAAACAACCAAATCCAAGCTAACCAAGTCTAGCCTCTCCTTCGCAAACTTTTACTTCCCTTTCCTTCCTATCTTTTACCTTCTCCTTCCTCAAATTGGTAACAGCCAAAGGGGATGGGGAGTGATGTGATTAATTTTTTCACAATATAACTTGGTAAGTGTTGTAATATTGTAGTAAGGCTTCACTCCAGATTTGAGTTGATTTGGATATGATTTGAAATTATTTTGTTTTAGAAATTTGTGAAGAGGAAGACATGAAAGTGTGATATTTTTGCTTTGCAAAATTTGTGATTTATTATCAAGAATATGCCTCTACCTATGTAGGCACATGAATGGTGCTATTTAGCCTTGTTCTCACCCTCCTTTCATCATGTAAGGCTTACCTCCCCACATGCTCCATCGCTTCTCCTTACATCACTTCTTTTAGCAAAATACCCTTATACCCTTAACTTTTTAAAATATCTCATATCCACATGGAAGGTTCTAGAATGTTTTATTTTATTTATGAAGAGAAGTGTCAATTAGTTGCTAATGTGTCCATTTGATTATTAGATAAGTGCAAAAGAGCTCGAACAACTTATATTGATATAAAAGCAGTTCATTGATAAACTGATTTTTGGTCACATTATCGATTTTTCTTTAAAAATTATATTTTTGTATACAAATTTCAAGATAAAGTTGCTTATCATTATTCATTAATTAAATGATATTTAATAAGGTTATAAAATCCCATTTATGACACTTAACTGTATTTTAAAATGTTTTGATATTCAAAGAAGAAGTGTTCAAATTTCGAAATCACTACATTCTCCCCTACTTAGAATATTTCTTCCTTGAAATTCAAACAAAAACGATAACCAAAGAAGATAGAAGAAAATAATACCTATATAGAGTACCACTGAACTATACAAAAACTAAGCCGCAACTAAAATGTATACAAAATAAGAAAACTCTAGTCTAAGAACATATTTTGATAGGACTCCCTCAAACTATTCTTTGTTTCCTATGTATAATCCCGAGAATTCTCGCTCCATTGTACCTTAACTAACTTTACAGCCTTAGTCTTCAATCACTTCTTATCTCTGTCACTAGTATGAACAAGTTGTCTTAATACATTTATATTTGGATCACTCTCCAAGTCCTCATGTTGCGATGCTTCCACTATCGTCGAAGGATCATACACATATTTATGCAAAAGCAATACATGAAATACATTATGCACACTAGATAGGCTAATCGAAACTCGACTCTCTATGCAAGTGTATCAATCCTCTCAAGAATCAGGAATGGTCTTATATAATAAGGAGCCAATTTCTCAGCCTTTCCAAATTGAACTACACTTCTCATCGGAGAAACCTTTACAAACACAAAGTCTCCAACCGAGAACTCCAAGTCTATGTGCCTCTCATCTACATAGCTCTTCTTTCAATTCTACGCTTCCTTGGTTCGCTTTTGAATCTCTATGACTTATCTAACGCCTGTTGAATCATATCTAGTCTAAGCACAAGACGATCCTCAAGTTCTATTTAACACGATGGAGATTTGCAAGGCCTTCCATATAGTCTTTCAAATGGTGTCATTTTGATACTAGCTTGATAACCGTTGTTTGAAAACTAAACAAGTAGTAAGTGTTTTTCCCACGAACCCCTAAAATCTAAAATGCACGCTCAAAGCAGGCCCTTCAACACTTAGTTCACCCTTTCTGTTTTTCCATCGATTTATGGATGGTAAGTGGTACTTAAACTAAGCTCCATCCCTAATGCATCATGCTAACTCTTCTAGAACTGCCTTTTGAATATCGGATCTCTATCACTCATGATATCATAAGGAATATCGTGACATTCTCCTTAACATATAACTTAGCCAGACTGAAAGTTTCCTTGTAGTCTTAACAGGTAAGAAATGCGCACTCTTGGTTAATCGATCAATAATAACCCACAAACCTTCATTACTCCTCCTCAAAAAAGGCAACCAGTCAATGAAGTCCATGGAAATCTACTCCCATTTGCTTTTAGAAATCTCAAGCGGTTGAAGCAGTCTGGCCGCCTTCAGTGACTACCTTTTACTTACTGGCCATTAGACCACCTACTTATAACTACATAAACATCTCTCTTAATGCCCTCCCACCAGATTGTTCGCTTCATGCCCTAATATATCTTAGTGACCCCAGGATGTAGCGTCAACCTAGAATAGTGACACAATACCAGAATCTCCTGCCTAATACCATCAACATCCGAGACATGCGACCTTTCATTCATCCTTAAAATGCCATGGCTATCCACCTCGAATCCTAGCCATCTCTCCAATGTCTCATTCTCACTTACATTCTTAACTATCCTAATAAAATGAAAATCTCTAAACTAATTCCCTTAGATACGACTAATCAGGATTGGATGAAGCTCAACATTTTCCATCACTGCATACCTCTTACTGAGTGCATCAGTTATGACATTAGCTTTCCCCGGTGCATATAATATATCCAGATCATAGGCCGCATGAAATTCCAACCACCTTTGTTGCTTCATTGATAATGGCATCTCTCCTTTTACTTAGCTAGTGTGTGGAAATGAAGTGCAAAGCTATAAGAAGCGGTGATATGGCTGAAATGGGTTTACTACTGTAGTAGGATGGATTATTTTTATATTTATTTTGTAATTTTCTTTTTTTGTCTGCTTTTGTAAGTTAATATATGGACTTTATATGTACACTTTTCCCTTACAAGGCACACAATTAAGTTTGGGGGTTACAAGTTTTTGGATGTGGCATATAAAGGAAGTATACGATTGGTTTTGCAATAAAGTTTACCAATTTTCAAAAAATGTATATATATATATCTGTATGGATAGTCGATTTTCACTAATGGTTTGTTTGACTATTTACGTTGAGACCTCTATTGGTTATCATGGTGATATGATCTCTCGGTATATGTAGAAAATATAATGCGCGTGTTGTTGATGGGAATGAGCATGTAAGCCATATATTGAACTATGTGATCGGTTATTCAGCCATGTGTTAATGCTAGGGTGGGCTTGGCTTTGTATGTAGGTTAGACTATCTCATCGACCAGTGTAGTTATTGGACTAAGACGTAGTTTCATTAGTTAAACATTCTTATTGTATTATTTGACTGAATTGTTGGATGTAGGTGAAACATGACCAAGATGTTATTGTTTACCATAGTTGTCATAGTATTATTTGAGAATAATTAGACTATGTAGCAAAGTAGATGTATATTACTCACCGGACTGTAGTGTGGCCCTCTCTATAATATTTATTTTTGTTCTCATAACTAGGTTGATGGAATATTATGTGCTTGGTCAAGTAACGTTTGAAGGTGCGGAATGACGATAGCGTTGCCCATGTATATAAACTTGAGTATAACTAATCATCTCACATTAGTTTGGGATTATGTAAATGTATTTGGATTGGATTTGATTGTGTGTGATTTGTATATATACATTAAATCTATAAATTTTGAATATACTGATATTTGATAATATTATATGCTGCTACCTTCCACCGTGAGTTCAAGAAGAGATGGATAGAATATAACGACCCGTGTTTTATGTATCAAACGACTGTAAAATATTATTTTAAATTCATATTGGGTTGTAGATGCTATAATTTTGGAAAATTTTGAGTATTAACATTTTTGATCTATGGTAATTTCATAGAATGGTTTTACTCGTAAAAACTTGTAATGATTATAACTTTTGATAGGAGTCGAACCAGGGTCCTAGACAACTTTTGATAGGAGTTCAAATTTATAAATGAAAATGTGATCCGTAATCGGCTTTTTTCAACAGTTTAACAAATGGAAGTTGTTCAAAGTTAATGCAACCTTGTTTACGTCACTTTAACACATATCTAGCATACACATACACACCCTAACATATAAATGAATACATACATACATACAAATATACTTATCATTTACATTAGAATTTACATATAGTAAAAGTATAAAGATCAAAGATATTTTCAACCTTAAAAAGCAAACATCAACTCACTTACACACCATCATCATCACGTGCATGGAAGCATAAGGGGATGGCCTTGCCGTGTGTTTGGAGGGGATGGAGGGGGTGTGGGCAAGGGCAAAAGAGTAATTATATATTTATATATTTATTTCCAAAAAATTTCAATAAATACCCACCATTCTCTTCATAATTTTACACATTATTTTACTTCATCTTCTTCCTCATTCTCTAGCTTTTCCATGGCTTCCTAAGAAAATTATGAAGAAAAATATTGCAAAAAAAAATTAAATTTATGTAAGTATATATACATGAGCAGTCCCCTTCAAAACCAAGGCAAATCACCTCCTTTTCTCCCTCAAAATCCACGGCCACCACCTTCTACAACTAAGGCCGAGCACTCCACCTCTTTCCAGCCCATTCCAAGGTCTAAGGCTCAATTCCATAGGCTCTAATTCAATCGCAGTGAAGCTATAGCTAATTTTCATGAAGTTAGAAACAAATGAAGGTGAGAAACTTTATATATATGATGTAATATGATTGCTATGGATGTTTATTATGGTTTGATCATCAAGTTTGGTTGTTTTAATGTAGTTGTTTAATTGCATAAACAAGTCACGTTAAATACACATTCGATATGTAACGACCCACCTTTTTGGACGATTTAAATCTACGATAAACCACACACATCAGACTCAAACCATTCAAAAGGGAGGATTGTTATGGGGTAAATAGGAAAAGCAGAGAAAGAAAGAAAACCAAACACAGAATATCACAGCGGAATGAGAAAATATAATAATCAAATAAACAGTTCATGAAGCTGTTTTACAAATAATATTTGATTACACTTTTACAATACAGATCAGAGTTACATACAACGGGAATAAATAAATAAATGCAGCGGAACAACATGATGTAGTGGAATAAATATAATAAATAATAATAGTATACAAATCTTCGTCTTTGTCCTCCAGAAAAGCAGTCTTCGATACACTGTAAAGCTCAAACTAGCCTAAGCGTAATGTAAAGACAAAACACTCGAGTCAGAACTAAAAGATCTTATATAAGTTAAATTAAGAGTAATAAACATGAGTGTAACGACATCAGAGATATTTACGGGGTTTGACATCTTCTATCCAGTGTTAACGTGAGTGCAATAACTTAAGAGATGTTTGGGATTTCCATCTCCTAAGAATCCGTAACTATCCACGTACATAGTACAATACGCTATTATAATAATGTCTATAGTAAAGTGAAGTATTAAAATAGCGTTAAGGTGTTACCCATATCCCACTTAACACATTTTATATATTCCCTTAGTCTATACTGTACCGTAATTCCTCCGTAAACTGGAGGGCTATCAGAGGGCACTCTATAGGTACGGTACAAACCAAACTCGTAGAAGACGCGATAAGACATGTGACATGGCACGCGAGGCAATGCCAGGGTAGAATTCTACCGTTTGTAGAATCGGACTGGTGGTAACGCATAACAGCTACTACCGCCCACCTCAGAACACACTCCAAAATCAAATCGAGGGGTGGCCACCAAATCAATCACAAAGTCATAATATGGTATCGAAGAAGCATGTCCGATCGAAGGTGCGACCACACTTGGCCCAGGTATAGCTCCTGTTTTAGCTACATCAAGCTGACTCACAGGAGTCAGGGCTACGTGAATATCTCATACAGAATCGTTCGCCAAACCATCCCACTTCATTCTGGAATCTCCACAATGTAAACAGTTTTTAAAATGGTTTTTAGTATTGGCAGAGAGTATGACAATATCCGATCTCGGTCTCTTTAAAAACCAAATGCTTATTTCACACCGGATGGTTCTTTTACATTTTCAAAAATCAGTTCATAATTGATATCAAAATATCATATTCTCAAAACCATACCGCATTCGAAATCATATTCACTTTCGAAATCACATTTACTTTTGAAATCATATCGACCAAATAGGTTAAATTCTCATTCCAAAATCATCATATTTACTCAAATATGTCATTTAAATCCGAAATTATTATAACATCATTTAACTGTATTCGCTTTTAAATCAATGATTTAAATATAAACACTTCCACTTTACACAATCTGAAATTTAGAAAATAGTTAGATAGTTATAAATAGTTAAAAATAGTTAAAAATATTTTAAAATAGTTTAATATAGTTTAAATAGTTTAAATGGTTTAAAATAGTTTAAAATAGATTAAGATAGATTAACATAGTTTTAAAATGGATTAAAATAGTTTTTATTAAGTTTCAATTAGGTTAAGATAGTTTAAAATAAATTAAAATAGTTTAATAGTTTGAAAATCTTAATTATCAGGATTTTTAAAATGATATATTTTTAAACAGTTTATATTAAATAATAAATTTGAAATTAATATCAAATTAAACTATTTTGTCCATTTCAACAAATCTGGACCATATGCAGAATTCAACAAAACTCCATTTTCTTTCAATACAAATTCCCAAAATCATCTAAATTTATATTGATTTCAAATTTATGTTGAACCACAATTTTAAAGAACTTCAAATTCATAGATTTCAAAGTTTAGATATTCAAACATTTCAATAACTGAATTTCGATAATTTCATTTATATTTCACAATTCAAACTTTGAAATTCAATTTAATTTCTTTAAACAATTCCTTTAAACCAATTCTAATTTCAACATTTAAAGCTTGGATTTTCAAAAATAATTCAGCTTATATAAATCCAATTTTTATTTCAAAATATCATTTGACTGAATTCAAAAATTAAGGATTTAAAATCATTTAATTTAACCAATCCGGTGTTTGTATATATTTTTCTACGCTATGGCCAAGTGATACAGACATATATCATTTTAATCCGCAAATATTTTTACGTTTATGGGGATATATCATTTCAACCCGCAATCCCAAATTTAACTTCAAATCCATGAAATCGCTCGAGTCTATCATTTCAACCCATAATGATTTCTCCCTAATCTAACAGATCGTTCGGGTATGTATCATTTCAACCCAAAGGGAACTTGCAGTGTTATAGCAATATAAAAATATAACATCCAATCGTCCAATATCAACGATCAAACATGCATCACAATCACCATTCAATCTACCAATAAATAACATCAATTAACTGATTATCATCAACAGGTATTCGATTTACAATTAAATTCAATATTAAATTAAATAACGATTAAATGAAATAAAAGTCATATTTAACTGGAATGACTATTTTAATATATCAAACAGCAATCAATCAAATTCAAATCACATCATAAATTTAATTTAACTAACATAAGACAATTTAGTAATTGTGAGTAGGCTAAAACACTCACCTTTGATTCTAAATCGATCTGAAATCCAAATAAAGGCCCAAAATCTAACATTCCCAGAATTCGTCTAAACTAGTTTCATAATGTCCGGAATTTCGATACGATCGCAGTAGAACAAACCGCGCGTAAATCAAACCTCGTACTTAAAAGTTATGATCATTAAAAGTTAAACGATATATGATATAAAACAATTAAATTAACAAATTGATTGGTCACGTCATCGTACCTGAATCATCTCTTTCATGTGCTCGAGCCCTAGCCTCTAAAGAAACGCGATCAAACCCTGGCTGCCATCAGATTGATCCATTTCACCACCCCAATGCTCGACTGACCATCGATCAAGCAACGCCGCATGCAACCCCTCACCTAGCCGACCCCCTGGACTCCACCGTGTTAGCCGCGGAAAAGCCAGGTACCTCCATTGCTGTTCATGGATATGACTAGATTCTGGCGAATTAGACAAGCTTCGACACCAACTAGCTATATGGATTGACTCCATACATCGCTCTCTACGCCGCAGCATCATCTGATCGTCATATGATCGAAGATCCACCGTCAAACGACAAACCCAAATATAGATGGTCGAAAATAAACCACTGATTTCTGGCCAAACAATGATTTGATTCGAGAAACGAATTGTTGCATTGAATTACGCTCTTCGAGAGCTTCGAAACGGTATACAATATGTTAGGTCTTGGAGGAGTTTGAATTTTTGAAATTGATTTTGATTTTGAAATTGAATTAGGATTTAAGGTTTCATGTTTTGTCGTTTAAGAGGGAGAACTGGTAGAAGTAATAGCATGTACAGAAATAATAAAGGAGAAACAACTAGGGTTTATAACAGCCTATATATAGGCAGGGCTAAAATAGAAAGGATGGACCAGATCGATTTGGATTGAAATGATAACAACGATCCGAAAAGCCCGTTTCGTTCCTGAAACGAAAATGGGTCATCCAATTTATCAAAATAGATGTTTTCAATATTTTCAAACTCAATGAACAAGTTTCAAATCCTAATTCCATTGTATGAAGAAGTTAGCTTTTATAATCAGCTTATTTCAATTGAATTCAATTAAATTGTTGTTTGCGCATTTCGAGTCCGTACGATCAAATGACAAATCCGATCTCTACGAAACTTGAAATCCTACAATAATTCACCATCACGGATCCGATGAAAGTGGTTTCGTCGAAATCCAAGACAGTGGCCAAAGTGGCTATTTTCGCGTTAATTAAATAAATTATTATTAAATTAATTAAATCGCCTTTCAAATTCAAATTTAATAATTAACAAATTTTATCATTTTTGATTACTTAGCAACTTATAATCTTTTTAAAACAAGTTTCCATTTCAATTCAATGTTAAATATTTCACTAATTACAGTGTTCAATTTCAATAGCAATAAATTCAGTTGATTATTAAATTAAATTCCAATAAGTCCATTTATTTGATCTTTCATCTTATTATTCAATAAATCATTACATTATGGACATTGCTTACATTGGTTTACCATTTATTACATCACTAGTCTTCAGTTATCACCTTAATTCATATTAAATACGATAATTAATTAGATTAATTGCAATTCATTTCCATTTTAATTTCAATGGATTGAATAAATGGGTGATAAATGACAATTGTTACCTCTTTCTTAACTTAATCACATTTATAAGTTTATTATCTATAAATAAATATTATAACTATTCACACAACACTGATTCTATCCAATTTTAATTAATTACATATTATTTCACCAATTAATATAACATTTGGTTTATTTACTTATTTATAATTTATTACCAATTTTATATTTAAAATCATTTCAATTAATTGAAATTGCATTAGAGTAGTTACACTACAACAAAACAGGCTTTTTACAACGGGCAATGCCCGTTGTAATATGTGTTCCACAACGGGCAGCGGACCGTTGTAATAGGCGATGTTGTAATAGGTCACCCATATTTTACAATGGGCAATGCCCGTTGTAATACACCTTTTTACAACGGGCAATGCCCGTTGTAATATGGAATATTGCAACGGTTTCTGACCGTTGCAAAATAAATGCAAATTTTAAAAAAAATTACAGCAGCATACCTTCATACCAATAATGAATAATTTAACGAATAATAAATATTATCATAAAACAACCAAAATCACATTCGAAAAGACTAAAAGCTAGAGTACTAAATTCCAAGACATTCCAAAAAGTTAGATAAGTTTACATTGACATAGTTCTAATATACACTATTTTCATTTATTTAGTTCTCTACCCAATTCTCTACCTAGTTCTCTGCACCATTTCACATTTACAAACAAACCACCCACCACAGTCATTCACTTCCTCCATATTTAACTAACTTCTCCCTCATACAACTGTGCATTTCCCTTCTGCACACTTTAAACATTGCACTACCCAAACCACTTCGCTACTTAGATAGGCACTGTGCCTGTGCCTTCAAACATCATATACTGCATCTGATAATTCATCGCTGTGAGAAAAAATTGGTGCAGCAAACATTAGTTAATGGTCTATGAGCATGCATTATGAATTTATACCATTACCACTTATATTTTCTAAATAAACATATCATACCAACCGAGGTACCTTATTGTGCACTGGTAAAGAAGAGTATCATCCACTATTTAGTATTTTCCTTCACTGAGTGATGTTGATGCTTCGGTGGACCAACTTCTCAACAAATATGTACTCAAAGCAGTCCAATTTATACTTTCCCACTATTCCCGATTGTTGATTAACCTGCAATGTTTGAGGATGAGGTACATATTAGTCATGGCACTGGCACATATGAAAAATTTGAAAACAGTAGTAATAACTATGTTTTTGGAAAATAATCAGACAATGAAAGTTGATGCTTCATTTTGCTTTCGTGGGCAATGATATTTGCTATATAACATTTTAATCTGTGCAGTAGGAAGTAACGTTAGTCTGTGAGATATTGCTATGAAATTTGAACATTACGCTAGAAGTCAAATTTTATAATGAAATTTAACCAAAACCCAAAGTTACGATTCTTCCAATGTAGTATACTAAAATGCGGTAATATATCAACTGAGGTGAAAATTTATCAGTTAAAATTAAAATATGAAAACTTCAGCAATATAAATCAGTGAACTGCATTGATGATTTTCCAACAAAAGTTAGAGTATATCGGCGTAAGTTAAAAAAAATCTCAAATTTGTAGAAACTACTTAACGCATGGAAACAATAACTCAATATCGCAGGTTATCTAAATCCTAATGTGAGCTTATTCTTAAGATTAAAGCTCAAAATAGACCTAATTTTATGCAGGTTTTTATATAATTGTTAGAACTTAACTAAAAAATTCCCCCTTCTACCGATCATGATTAATACGTTTTGATCACTTATGTTAACTAATTAATATTGATCACTTATCAATACATTTTTATAATGTTAACTAATTAAAACTGATCACTTATGTTTTCTTCCTATTTGAGTACAGAAGGCAATGCAAAAGAGTATCTAATGTATAAATGTTATCAACATGTACTTTCAAATACTTAATCATAATTGTTAAGTACTTGCTGAAGCAAATCTAGATCAGAAAGTTACCTCTAATGCATAACTAAAATCTAGTGCCAAATAATAATTAGGAAATCAAGAGATAAACAATATATTGGTTGAAGATTCCAATGAAAATAACAAAAGATATACTTAAGATCATACGCAAACGAGAAATAAAATTATCTATGGCCAACCCAATAGGCACACCTTGAAAAATAGTGGTAAAAATTGTTGTTGAACCTGAAGTACTAATGCTTCCATCCTCAAACCTATTAATCGTAACCTCCTTTTCAATATTCCTAATCCCAAAATGTGCTAAGCCCTCTACCACAACCATCATCACAAAATGCAGCCAAAGAATATACATTTCTCCACATGCACGATTATAGTCTTACTAAAATCATCTAATACAAATGCGTTGCTACAAAAAAATACTACCAGCATTACAAAGAGAAGAACAACAGAGGAAATGGTAGGGAGAATGAGGAAGGGAAAGCGTTTAGTGAGGAGAACTGGAAGGCGACTAGGCCGTAGTTGATCAAGGCGTAGACATGGTATATGGAGAGGAGCCTAGAGAAAGGCGGAAAGACCATGAATGGAGTGATGATGGGAAGAGAGTTCAATGAAGATGAATAAGAGGAGGCAGATAATGGTAAAGATGGATGAGATGTTGAGGAGGTATTGTAGGCTGCCACCTATCCAGGATGTATCCAGAAATCGAAATGGGTTTGTTTTTGCCATGGAATAGTTGCAGTTGAAACGGTTATGAAGGGGAAAAAAGAAGAGGAGAAAATGGGATGGATTCAGATTCTAGTTCATCAAAAAAATGTGTTGACCGAACATGAGATAATTATTTTGAAATAAGGAGCAAATAATGATGCAACATAAGCAAGGATTAGTTCATGTTTTTATATTTGAGTAATATATTTCTTTTTTATTACAGTACAATTCAGTTGATATTATAACACAATCTAATTTATGCATAATGCAACACAATTTATATTACAAGTGATTAATTTTATTTTTTTATGTTATCTAAAAGAGGTTCAATCTATTTATTTTATAGTACAGTCTAAGTTCGCTTTCAATGATAGAAACTGAAGTTAGTGTACCCTTAACTTTGTTGATTTGCTTCAAAAGAAAACTAGTCAAATCAACTTTTTTATATTAATGTTGCTAAAGGGGTGCTAAATAGCCTTGATTTAGCAGATGTAGCGGAAAAATACAGAGATTAAAGCGGATTTACTAGTTAATAACAATTGTTATATTGAAAAAGCATAACAATTAAAGAACGTTATGCGCTATAGCAAAGATTATGCGGAGCTTTAACTACACGGCTGGAATGTAATATGAAATCATGATATATGATTACTATTATTTTCTACTACTCAAAAAAATAATTCCATATTTCTTCTTAGAACATTACTCTAAAAAATAATATGCATTTCTTTCAAATGTAACTTCACACTTGCAAGTAACTGGAAAAATGTAATTATTGCCATATCTTGAAATAAATTTATTTATCTACTTCATAACTTGAAATAAATTTTGCCAGCAACTATGCCATATTTAACATTTCAACTACCATATCTAACTTCAAGCAAAAAATGAAGAGGATCAACAACATGTAAATTTCATTTCTTTCAGACACATGATCCATAGATATGTCAAAAGCACTATGCCATATTATCATATTCTTTCTCTTAATCCAAATTTCAGGTAACCTTAGTAATCCTCATGTATATTTAGTTTTGCTACATCTAAATGGTACAGAACTAATTGAAATTTTGTGATTTTATATAGGTATTATAGCATCAGACAAGGATGTTCTACTCGAACTCAAATCATTTCTACTATCAACAAATCGAGTAAATCAAGGCAGATATGCACTATGGGACAAGACTGAGAAAAACCTATGCAATTGGCACGGCGTAACTTGCAATTCATTCAATCAAGTTACCGGACTCTATCTCAGTGATTCGATAATTGCAGGAAAAATATATACAAATTTCTCAAAACTTACATACCTGACTCACTTAGATCTCTCCAACAACACAATTAAGGGCTCGATAATTGAAGGATGGAAGAAAGGCGATAGGAGAAAGAGAGGAGGTCAGATGAGTGCCATGGAGAAGAGCTCGACGAACCTAGGGATTCCAGATAGGAACGTTCGATTTGGGATTTAGGGTTAGCGATAAATAAAGTTTTAGCAGTGAAGGGAAGAAAGCAAACAGATGGGGGGCTGAGTGGACCGATAAAACAAAGGCTAAGGCTATTACAACGGGCATTTTTGACCGTTGTAAAGTTGGCATCTATTACAACGGGCCTGAGTGGACCGTTGTAATAGCCATCTATTACAACGGGCAAACAACGCCCGTTGTAAAAAGGGGTTGTATATGGCATATTTTACAACGGCCCTGAATGGACCGTTGTAATAGCCATCTATTACAACGGACAACCAATGCCCGTTGTAAAAAGGGCGTTGTAATAGGGTATTTTTGTTGTAGTGTTATCAATTACCTTACATTAACATTGTTACATTTCATTCTAGTTATTATTCTCATTAATAAATCACAAATTTTCTTTCTTCAAATATTAAATTACAAAATCTTATCAAACTCAATATTTTAATTATCGGAAAATTACGAGTTGTTACACTCTCCCTTACTCGAAACTTTTCGTCCTTGAAAAGAGAAAAGAAGGAATTGAGGAATTAACACGTCTCATTCAAATAATAAGTTATAAGTACTTTAAACTTACATAATTAAGTATTAAATAAAATATATCAGTTTATAAATAATCAAATCTTTCATATTCCAGTCTATTAAAGTTTGAAAATTTTTCACTTTCACAAAATTTTCTAAGTCAAAGTTTCATGAAAAATTTCAGCAGAGTCTCCTTTGTATGGAGAGGTCCGGGAGAAATAATAATATCAATAATATCATAATTCAAATAAAAATATCCTAAACCACGGGAAAAACAATATAATATCGCTATAAACCGTAATCCGAGAACGTACCTATTTTTCGGGCAAACAACGCTTATTTATGAAACCAAAAGCAGTAGCTACTGCTTCCATAAACCTGTATTTCACTTATGTAAACCTGTATTTCACTTATATAGTGACAAGCAACAAAACCATACAATAATCAGATGCAATCAAAGTAATCAACCATCCTTCCATAGCAACCAAAACAAATGGTTTTTTCGGGTTTAGAACTTTTAGTCGTATAAAATGATAAATAAACTACTAAGTATACCATACACTCAACAGTCTTAGATAAAACTTAATAGATTATTTATACATCTTTATACAGTTAGAAGTATCCTTTTCCAACCATTCCATAAGCCAAATAAACAAAAATTCCAAATATTATTTAAGTTTATTCTTATTAATCTCGTTTCACATCATTTACTGTTCATTTTTTTCTTTTCATACAATGATTATTCTCTTTAATTTACATTCATTATTTACAAAATTCATTTCTCATTCATTTATACAATGTCATTTTCCATTCATTTATATTCATTTGCCTACATATGTTCTTTCCATTCAATTATTTAAAATAATAAACGAATTCATTATTTAAGTATTATATACATTTTATTTCAGTTTACTTCACATCTATTCTTTACTTTGATTTCCTTTTTTATATCAATATTCCTCTGTGAAGCAACTCATACTTAGATTTTTATTCTTTTCCTCTTTCACACTTATTTCTTTCATATATAGTATTCACCTTTACTATTTACTTTAATTATAATTGGCTTTAAACATCACTTAAGTTCATAATCATTTACTTATAGTATTCCTTTTTTATTAAGTTTAATTAGTAGCATTCAAATTATTAACTTAAGTTTATAATATTCTTATACATCTTAATTCTTAATTTAAAACATAATTTCATTGAACACTTTCTTTCCTAAGTTTAACTTGTATAATATTTTACTACACATTCTTATTAACATTTCAACTTTTAATATTTTGGCAAGTTATATATATATATATATATATGTGTGTGTGTGTGTGTGTGTGTGTGTGTGTGTCTTTTACGAATGCAATTGAATGTCAGACAAGTATATCTTATTAATTAGTTAACAAAAATGTTCAATAATTACATCTTCTAAATTTTCATATCTACAAGTTACAGATTTTTGATTTCTTATATATTTCATTAATCACTTTACATCAAATTTCTTATTTTCCATTTTAGAAGTTTCCAATAATTAAAATAGTTAAGATTTCATTCATTACAATAATTAAAACTACTAATTTACAGAAACTTAAGAACTAAATACCAGGTTCCATTTTCAAATCGTTTTAAAATGATATATACTTATAACTTATATATATCCAATCTTATTTAGAATTTAGAATTAAGCTTTGTTTATCAAAACAAATGTGTAGTAAAACTACTACCGCGGTCTTCCTCCTTTGAAACTCGAAAATGAACGTCGATGATGTGTGCACTCATCATCGAAATTATTTTCCAGCGACAGAGAGGGAAATGCAGAACTTATTTCCTTTTTAAATTTCTTTTAAAATCATTTCTTTCAAATCACATTCATATTCGAAAATACTTCCAAATAATGATAATATTATATTCCAAAATCCTTTTGAAAATCAATTCCAAAAATCCCGGAACTTAAGTTCTCAAATTCCCAATTTATATTTACTTTATTTGTAAATTCTATTTTACAACAAATATTTATAAAATTTCACTTCCTAATAAACAAACATATCATATACAAATATATCATTTATAAAAAATTATTCTTTTATGTACAAAATATAATACTAGGAAAAATTATCTCATTTACCTATGTTTCAAAACAAATATTGTGTCGGTCTGCCTATTAAGTGTTTAGAAATCCCTATCGATGCCATAACGTCCTATGTACCAACCAGAATTTATAAATACTAAACGGAACAAATTAACACAATATAAAATATTTTATACACTAACAAATACGCTCTCTCATATATACACTCGGACTCATTCTAGGGTATTACTACCTTGTCTCTAATGAGTCAGACCTTACAAAGCTAAGGTTATCGATAAACTAAAGCTCTGTTACCACTTTGTAACGACCCACCTTTTTGGACGGTTTAAATCGATGATAAATCACACACGTCAGACTCAAACCATTCACAAGGGAGGATTGTTATGGGGGTAAATAAGGAAAGCAGAGAAAGAAAGAAAAACAAAC
The DNA here is from genome assembly GCA_030737815.1 of Allium fistulosum. Classification (NCBI taxonomy): domain Eukaryota; kingdom Viridiplantae; phylum Streptophyta; class Magnoliopsida; order Asparagales; family Amaryllidaceae; genus Allium; species Allium fistulosum. The sequence continues at coordinate 1,134,727,436 of CM060906.1, forward strand.
ACAGAATCTCACAGTGGAATGACAAAATATAATAATCAAATAAATAGTTCATGAAGCAGTTTTACAAATAACATTTGATTACACTTTTACAATGCAGATCAGAGTTACATACAACAGGAATAAATAAATGCAACGAAACAACATGATGTAGTGGAATAATTATAATAAATAATAACAATATACAAATCTCCGTCTTCGTCCTCCAGAATAGCAGTTTTCGATACACTAAAAAGCTCAAACTAGCCCGAGCGTAATGAAAAGACAAAACAGTCGAGTCAGAACTAAAAGATCTTATGTAAGTTAAATCAACAGTAATAAATATGAGTGTAACTGCGTCAGAGATGTTTACGGGGTTTGACATTTCCTATCCAGTGTTAACGTGAGTGCAATAACTTAAGAGATGTTCGGGATTTCCATCTCCTAAGGATCCGTTAAACTGTCTACATACATAGTACAATACACTATTATAATAGTGTCTACAGTAAAGTAAAGTACTAAAATAGCGTTAAGGCGTTACCCATATCACCCTTAACACATTTTATATGTTCCCGTAGTCTATACAGTACCGTAATTCCTCCATAAACTGAAGGGCTATCAGAGAGCACTCCATAGGTAGGGTACAAACCAAACTCATAGAAGGCACAATAAGGCATGTGATACGGCACGCGGGCAATGCCAGAGTAGGACTCTACCATTTGCTGAACCAGTCTGGCGGTAATGCATAGCAGCTACTACCTCCCACCTCGAAACACACTCCCATAATCAAATCGAGGCGTGGCTACCAAATCAATCAAAAAGTCATAATATAGTATCGAAGAAGCATGTCCGATCGGAGGTGCGACCTCACTTGGCCCAGGTATAGCTCATGTTTTAGCCACATCAAGCTGACTCACGGGAGTCAGGGCTGCGTAAATACCTCATATAGAATCGTTCGGCAAACCATCCTACTTCATTCTGGAATCTCCACCACGTACACAATTGTTAAAGTGGTTTTCGGTATTGGCAGAGAGTATGACAATATCTGATTCCGGTCTCTTTAACAACCAAACGCTTATTTCACACCGGATGGTTCTTTTACATTTCCAAAAATCAATTCATAATTGATATTAAAATATCATAATCTCAAAACCATATCGCTTTCGAAATCATATTCACTTTCGAAATCACATTTACTTTCGAAATCATATCGACCAAATAGGTTAAATACTCATTTCAAAATCATCATATTTACTCAAATATGTCATTTAAATCCGAACTTATTATAACATCATTTAGTCGTATTCGCTTTTAAACCAATGATTTAAATATAAACACTTCCACTTTACATAGTCTGAAATTTAGAAAATAGTTTAGATAGTTATAAATAGTTTAAAATAGTTAAAATGGTTAAAAATAGTTTAATATAGTTTAAATGGTTTAAATGGTTTAAAATAGTTTAAAATAGATTTAAATAGATTAAAATAGTTTTAAATAGTTTAAAATAGATTAAGATAGATTAACACAGTTTTAAAATGGATTAAAATAGTTTTTATATAGTTTAAATTAGGTTAAAATAGTTTAAAATAAACTAAAATAGTTTGATAGTTTGAAAATCTTAATAATCGGGACTTTTAAAATGATATATTTTTAAATAGTTTATATTAAAATAATAAATTTGAAATTAATATAAAATTAAACTATTTCTTCCATTTTAGAAAATCTGGACCATATGCAGATTTCAACAAAACTCCATTTCCTTTCAATACAAATTCCCAATGATTTCAAATTTATGTTGAACCATAATTTTAAAGCACTTCAAATTCATAGATTTCAAAGTTTAGATATTCAAACATTTCAATAACTCAATTTCGATAATTTAATTTATATTTCACAATACAAACTTTGAAATTCAATTTAATTTCTTTAAACAATTCATTTAAACCAATTCCAATTTCAACATTTAAAGCTTGGATTTTCAAAAATAATTCAATTTATATAAATCCAATTTTTATTTCATAATATCATTTAACTGAATTCAAAAATTAAGGATTTAAAATCATTTAATTTAACCAATCCGGTGTCCGTATATAATTTTCTACCCTATGGTCAAGTGATACAGACATATATCATTTCAATCTGCAAATATTTTTACGTTTACGGGGATATATCATTTCAACACGCAATCCCAAATTTAACTTCAAATCCATGAAATCACTCGAGTCTATCATTTCAACCCATAACGATTTCTCCCTAGTCTATCAGATCGTTCGGGTATGTATCATTTCAACCCATAGGGAACTTGTAGTGTTATAACAATATAAAAATATAACATCCAGTCATCCAATATCAACAATCAAACATGCATCATAATCACCATTCAATCAACCAATAAATAACATCAATTAACTGATTATCATCAACCAGTATTCGATATACAATTAAATTCAATATTAAATTAAATGATGATAAGATGCAATAAAAGTCATATTTAACTGGAATGACTATTTAAACATATCAAACAACAATCAATCAACTTCAAATCACATCTTAAATTTAATTTAACTAACATAAGACAATTTAGTAGTTGTGAGTTGCTTAAAACACTCCCCTTTGATTTCAAATCGATCTTAAATCCAAATAAATGCCCAAAATCTAACAGTCTCGGAATTCATCCAAACTAGTTTCATAATGTTTAGAATTTTGATTCGATCGCAGTGGAACAAACCGCGCATAAATCCGACCTCGTACGTAAAAGTTATTATCATTAAAAGTTAAACGATATATAATATAAAACAATTAAATTAACAAATTGATTGGACACGTCATCATACCTGAATCATCTCTTTCACTTGCTCGAGCCCTAGCCTCTAGAGAAACGCGATCGAACCCTAGCCTCCATCAAGTTGATCCATTTCACCACCCCTACGCTCGACCGACCATCGATCAGGCAACACCGCATGCAACACCTCACCTAGCCGACCCCTTGGACTCCACCGTGTTGGCTGCGATGAAGCCAGGCACCTCCGCTGCCGTTCATGGATAAGGCCAGATTCTGGCGAAATAGGCAAGCTTCGACACTAAATAGTCGTATGGATTGACTCCATACGTCACACTCTACGCCGCAGCATCATCTGATCGTCATATGATCGAAGATCCACCATCAAACGACTAACCCAAATATAGACGGCCGATCCATCAAACAACAAACCCAAATATAGACGGCCGAAAATAATCTACTGATTTCTGGCCAAATCATGATTCGATTCGAGAAATGAATTTTTGTAGTGATTTACGCTCGTCCAAAGCTTCGAAACGGTATACAATATGTTAGGGTTTGGAGGAGTTTGAATTTCTAAAATTGATTTTGATTTTGAAATTGAATTGGGATTTAGGATTTCATATTCTATCATTTGTGAGGGAGAACTGGTAGAAGTAATAACATGTACAGAAATAAGAAATGAGAAACAATTAGGGTTTTTAACAGCCTATATATAGGCAGAGCTGAAATAGAAAGGATGGACCAGATCGATTTGGATTGAAACGGTAACAACGACCCGAAAAGCCCGTTTCATTCCCGAAATGAAAATGGGTCATCTAATATATCAAAATAGATGTTTTCAATAATTTTAAACTCAAAGGAATAGGTTTCAAGTCCTAATTCCATTGTATGAAGAAGTTAGCTTATAAAATCAGCTTATTTCAATTGAATTCAATTAAATTGATTTCTCCGCGTTTCGAGTCTGTATGATCAAACGACAAGTCTGATCGCTACGAAACTTGAAATCTTGCAATAATTCACCATTATGGATCCGATGAAACTAGTTTCGTCGAAATCCAAGACAGTGGCCAAAGTGGCTATTTTCACGTTAATTAAATAAATTATTATTAAATTAATTAAACAGCCTTTCAAATTGAAATTTAATAATTAATAAAATTATAATTTTTGATTACTTAGGAACTTGTAATCTTTTTAAAACATGTTTCCAAATCAATTCAATGTTAAATATTTCACTAATTACAGTGCTCAGTTTCAATAGCAATAAATTCAATTGATTATTAAATTAAATTCCAATAAATTTATTTATTTGTTCTTTCATCTTATTATTCAATAAATCATTATATTTTGGACATAGTTTACATTGGTTTACCGTTTATTACATCACTAGTCTACAGTTATCACCTTAATTCATATTAACTACAATATATAATTAGATTAATTGCAATTGATTTCCAATTTAATTTCAATGGATTAAATAAATATGCGATAAATGAAAATTGTTACCTTTTTCTTAACTTAATTACATTTATAAGTTTATTATCTACAAACAAATATTATAACTACTTACACAACACTGATTCTATCCAATTTCAATTAATTACATATTATTTCATTAATTAATATAAAATTTTGTTTATTTACTTATTTATAATTTACAACCAAGTTTATATTTACAATCATTTTAATTAATTGAAATTACATTAGTGTAGTTATCAATTACCTTACATTAACATTGTTACATTTCATTCTAGTTATTATTCTCATTAATAAATCACAAAATTTTATTTCTTCCAATATTAAATTACAAAATCTTATTAAATTCAATATTTTAATTATCGGAAAATTACGGGTCGTTACAATATTACACAAGGAAATCACTTTCAGAATCAAGTTATAAAAGTGATATGGAATCGTTAAACCCCTTTGAAATGATTTTAAATGGTTTATAAATGTTTTATAAACGCTAAAAATCCAATTTGGTGAATTTTTGATAAGTTATGAAAATTGAGTCAAAATAGACGCGTTGCGTAACGGCAGTTCACGATCTCGCGTAATAGAAAGTTAAATCCATTTATATGATTGATTCTTAGTCGGTATTCTTTGTAGTAAAAATTTTGTGAACTCTTATAATCATAGTTTTCAAACAAAAGAAAATGATCGAGATTTTTTTAGCAGATTTTGAATTATGAGCAAAACAAATTTTCAAAATAGTCGCGCTTTGGCAGTTCGGAAACCAAAGCGATAAAATCTTTAAAAGTGATATTTTTAATTCTTTAAAAATATGTGATAAATTCTATAAATCTTTTAAAATATTTTAAAAGAGATTTGAGTTATAAAAATGGATTTATAAATGATAGAAAATTTGTTTTGATCAAATAAGCTTGGACTACCCATAGTAATATTCGCATCATATTTTGCAGCACTTTTAATAACTTTTGAAAATATGGCTTTAAACTTCAGTATTCTTTCTCAAATTTTATAAATGTTTTTAGAATCAATCACTTTTAAGATGATTTAAAAGTTTTATAATCTATTTTAAAAAAGTTGAAATGAATGATTTAAAGAAAAGTTATTATAATCAAGTGATTTAATCTTGGCTCTAAATTGACTGGATTTTTCTATTCGTGAGATACAAATGTGAGGTTCTTAAACTAAGGAGATGTTCGGGAGCAACTAGTGCCCTGACTCACCTGGCCTTTTCCTAGGAGAGAAATAGATAAGGTCGAAATGTCGGAAATGAGGCAAGTATAAAAGATTTAATTTTTCCAAATTTAATACAAACTTGGATCATATAGAAATAATCTTTTTATACTTGGTATTACATTCTGAGGATGGAACCCGTACCATCCGTGTGAATTTAAAAGGTGATTTCACCGCTATTCGAATGGATAGTAAAGTTTGAATATGGAAATCGATGTCGAGTAGAATTAGTATAATTTCTATCGACCCATTTTACAAAAAAGTTTTGCAATATGAATTATGAGAAATGATTTTGATTTGGTTAAAGAGAAGTTTAATGATTCCGTATATACTAAAAAAAGTGCTTTAAAGATATATATCTCTAAAAGATATTTCTGGCAAAGAGAAAGCAATAAATCAACTGATAAGCACATATTTACTTAACATCTTTTGTTTCGATGATTGGTTCGGAGAAACCGAGGTCGGATTTGGGGTGATCCTTATCCAAAAACCACTTCGAACCAATTTATGAGTTCAAAAGTGAAGACATGTTAAAGACAATGAAGTTGAAGGTGAGGGTCCTCATAATAGAAGGTCCTCTTGTTGATAATTTCAGAGTAGCCTCTGAGATAAATAAATAGCAGTGGTCCCTTCTTTCTAGGATTTTTGTATGCAAGGTCTACTCACTACTAATCCTAGGAATAATTCCCGACGGTATGTGGTAGAGAGTGCATTCAGTTTGTACTATTCCCAGGCAATTTGTATGCTTGAATGTCTAACATTGCATTTCTAAGATCACAATGCATTGATCTCTACAAACGTATATATGTTTGGTAGTGTAGGAGGTAACCCCTCTTATACTTAACATGTAACATTCCCTATCTAGAGGCCCAAAACTAAACGCTACAGATGCCGCAGTCATCTATAGTATTAGATTCCGGCGACTAAATACGGCTATGTTAATGGTATCAATAATATCAGAAGCACTTGAATATGAAACAAAACACAGATTTAAAAACATAGATTACTTCATTACATTTTCAAATAAACCTTGTTCCACATTCAAGTCACATAACCCAATCGTTTTCCCAGGCACTGAATAAATATAGTTATTACAAATTACAACGAGAGCGATATATGAAGATACCCCCTCGATTGATTAGAGTCAAATGGTCATATAAGACCTAATACATCATAACATAGTGGAAATTCATCAAAACATAATTAAAAGCAGCAATTCCTAAATAGCTATCTGTTGCCTCCTGCATCCTCCGGTAGCTTATTCATCAAACAACCTAAAACCTGAAAAGATCCTTAACCTCTCAAACTACTCAAATTAATTTTGAGTACCCGAGAGTTTAAGGGGGAAAACATAAACTTCGAGTCAGACATAAAGCCTGGGTATGAATAATACTATACATCCCGGTATAATTATGTTAAGTGAGACCATGCCGCTTAGCGGAACGGGTTTCCCCTCACTAACATATTTTAAAATATATCTTTGCAAATCATTTCATATAACCATATACTATGCACCTGCATCCACAATGGTTAATCTCAACAAAATAAACATTATGTAAACAAACTTAAATATCAAGCAATGATGAACTATCCGTTCAAACACAATAAACTCTTAATCTTTGGCTGACACGGGCCTACCAGACAACATAATCAAAATTAATCTAACACTTGTTAGGTATTCTTATTTAGGATGGTCTATCCTTATCTTTCTATTTAACGTTTCCCATCAGAACGGTCTATCCTAAACTATCTGTTAAATATCTTCATTCTGAATGGTCTATCCCTAACTTAATCACCCTTAGGTCCTCCCGGGCTAAATGGTTTTCTGGGCTTATCAATAACCTATCTGTATGCAACGTATATTTCTTTCGGTGTGTAAACATAATTTTAGTCTACCCATGACCAAGCCCTACATACTGGAATTTTGGACAACAATTAGCTGGGGCTACAAGCTAATGTATAGGGTGCGATCCCATACTGGTCCCATCTGGTTTTCTAATATCCGAGTCATTTATACTTAAGGATCCCCTCCCATATTTTTCCTTAAAAACAATTTCAAAATGATTTAAACCTTTAAATCAAACTTCAAACAAGGAAAAGAAATAAGTCTTTATATTTTACTCAAATCATATTACCATGTTAAATATATATTCTTTACTTAAAACTTAGTTAATGAAAACACTTTACCATTTGAAAGAGCCTCTTTCCATAATTTGAAACTATCTCATTTAAATTCAATGTTTAACCTTTCGAAAATCATCTCTAAAACCTTGCAAATTCCTTCAAAGGAAACCTTTTGGAATAAACCTCTTGGATTCATTCAAAACAAACTTTTCGAAAGCCTTAACCTTTATACATCCATCTTTAAAATCGCTTTAACTCCTTACCTTAGAAAAATCTTTGTAAAACCTTCATTCAAAAACCTTTCAAAAACATTTAATAAACCTTTCGAAACAGATCTAGGAATAAACCCTTCGATTGCTTAAATCTTTTAAAACACAAACCTTTCGAAGGTATGCTGGGTTCAACTATAAAACAATTTGGAAATTTATCTTTTAAAACATTTCCTCTTCATTAAAGCAACCTTTCGAAAATATCCAAATGACCTTTCGGAAGTCTTTGGTTATATTTTACAAAACAAGGTAACCACCTAAGTCGAAAGCTTCCCTTCGAAAACCTTGGAGAAACGGTTTATTTTAAAAATAGATAAACCTTTCGACTGGGTTGGAAGGTTCAAAGTAAAACCTTTATAAACAGTGTAAACCCTTTGGCTGTGCCAGAAGGTTTCAAAACAAAGTAATGGCGGTAGCAGCTACAACCTATTGACTACGTCGGAAGGTTTAAAGTCTTTTCCTTAACAATTTGACCTGACCGGAAGTGACCAAGACAAAAGCTCAAATTCGAAAGCAAAGCAGGCGAAAGCTTTTCACTTATAAAACAATTATATTTCAACCTTTCAGTCATCAACCTTTCGGTTTAGAACCTTTCGGCTATTTACAATTCATTACATACCAATTACTTGATACTTATGCATTAAACTTTGACCTTATCGAAAGTTAACCTTTCGACTTAGACGAAAGGTCTGGGGCGAAAGGTATTTAGCTGTATGGGTTGAAACATGGAAAAAGTGTGATTTTTGTCTTTAAACTTAAAACGGAAACTTTTCAACTAACATGCCTTTGTTTGTCAAATTTTCACTGGTCAATAAAATACTTTTTAGAATTTTGCTGCCGCAATTACCAGATTTTGTATAACATTTTATTTTGCAAAATACCCCTTCTCCTTTATAAATATATAAAACATTTAAGTCCCATACCTTAAATAATTTTATATATCCCTCAAATGACTTTGGAAAATTCTGGAAAAATTTCGGAAAATATATTTTAATATATTACCTAACATGTTAAAATCTCAAACCCGAACAATTATTATTTCAACCGAAATAATTTAAAACCCAATAAACAATTTCCTTCATTCAAAAATTCATATAAAATCCAAAATAAATCAAAAAATTATGAAAATCAAAACCCATCTCTAAAATATTATTCCCGGCCTATATTTAAATTTCCAAAATATTCAAATGTCATTAAATAGGGTTTTCATGCAAAACATATCATAAAACACGAATAAACATTTATAATTTCATCAACAATAAACATATATATCTTAAAACATCAAACATGGCAATATTATAGGAAAAACATTTCGAATCTAAACAAAAAAACGAAAACTAAAAGTATTAGGGATGTAGTAATTATTCACCTTGGCTTAGAGATTATAGATGCGATTTTTGAGTGTTGAATTAGTGGATTTCTTCATTCCTTTTGAATCTTAGCTTTCTTCTTCTCTTGAGATGTGAAACGGTGGCCGACCTTAGCTATTTTTGTTTTTTGTGAAATGAGAATAGTGAACGTGAATCTCACAAGGGTTTAGGGTATAAGGTTTTGCCATTTTACAAAATACCCTTCTCATTTCCTAACACATTACTATGTGTTATTTCATTTTAATTAACCCTTCATTATGGCACGACTACCTCTAACTAATTAAATCACCATCTATTAATCTTTACATTATTTAATTTAATTTAACTAATTAAATGTCTTAAATAGGGTTATAAAATATATGGGGTGTTACAGACTCCCCACCTTAAAGAATTTCGTCCTCGAAATTACGATAAGGTACACAACAAAACAATCAAAGGTAAAACATACCATCAAATAAATCTAGGTAAGAGTCTCTAATCCTGCTCTTCATTTTCCAAGTACAGTCTCTAGTGTCATTACTCCACTGAAATTTTACTAACTTGACTGTCTTGTTTCTCAATTTCTTTTCGTCACTGGCCACAATCTAAATCGACTTCCTAACTATAGTCAAATCCAGTTCTACTACTAAGTCTTCTAATACCGTAGGTGCTATAGTAGTTTTCGGGTCTCTAACACATTTTCTAAGATGAGAAATATGAAAAACATTATGGACCCCAGCCAAACTACTCGATAACTCCATTCTATAAGCGAGTTTCTCGATACTCTCAATAATACAAAATGGACCAATGAACCTTGGTGCCAACTTCCCCGACTTTCCAAATCTGATTACATCTTTCATTGGTAAAACCTTAACAAACACATAATCTCCGACAGAAAATTCCAAATCCTTTCTTCTTTTGTCTGCATAACTTTTCTGCTTAGATCGAGCCTCCTTCATCCTAGCTCGAATCAACTCAATCTTCTCCGCGACTTCCTTCACTAAATCCAGACAAAGAACTAATCTATCCCAGTCTCCAACCAACATACAAGAGACTTGCATGGTCTTCCATAAAATGCTTCAAACGGTGGCATCCTAATACTAATTTGATAACTATTGTTATAGGAGAACTTGACTAGATGCAGATGGTCCTCCCATGGTCCTCCAAAATCTAATATATAAGCTCTTAACAATTCTTCCATGATTTTGTTAACTCTTTCTGTTTTTTCATCGGTCTGTGGATGGTAAGTGGTACCCATGTTGAGTTTGGTTCCTAATGCTTCTGATGTGCACGTAAATGTGCATATATTTACATCCATATTTTATCTATTTTTATTTAAATAAATGTCATATTTGGGCATTTTAACATGTTTAAAACCAAAATTCAATTATTTTCAAATCATCATATATTCATCTTCATTCAGGGGCAAAATGGTCATTTTTTGCATGGGTCAATTTGAGGATTTTTACTTGGACATTTTTTATGATTTTTATAGGAATTTGGATGCATATGGAAGAAGGTTTTATGAAGATATATGCATACACAAGAGAATACAAAGGAATAAAGAGGAAATAATTCATGCTCATGATCATGGAGGACCCCACCCACTTACCTCAATCTACAATTAGAAGCTAATGGACAACTAAGTGGAGGTTAAAGCTTCATGCACTTTTAATGATGGATTAATTAGTGGCTAATGGTTACTTGGTGGCCACACTTCCTAAAGGGCATTTTGGGAAGTACCCTAAAAATTGAATTAGAGTTTTATGCATGTATAAATATTCCACTTATGTACATGTAAATGATCTTCTACTCTTTGAAATTAGTTAGGAAATTAAAATGGAAGTTGTAAGCTCTATGTTTCATGAAATAAAAATGGCTTCCTAGCCTCTTTCTCTTCTCTTTTCTACTTGTTTTTCTTTACTTTTATGTGGATGTTTATTTCTATGTTTTCTCTCATTTCATGTTTATAGCTTAGATTTACATTTATGCAAGTAGTGTGGCTTTAATTTTTATGCAAGTAGTTAGTAGTTAATCTCTTTTTCTTTTTTTTTGCTTAGTTTCCATTTCTTTGCTTTTTAATGTTGAAATTTACAAGTGTTGATTTGATATAAAAAATGAGTAGCTAAACCCCTTCAATTTAGGGGTAATGAAGCTCTCTAACTATATGTAATTTCAACATTTCTATGATTTATGATCTCTTTTATTTGTGCTTCATGAAAGTGGATTTTGATGTAAGTTTATACAAGTGGGTTTGATAGCTTATGTTGCTTTTGCAAATGAGCCATTCTTATTCAACATAAACACAATTTACATCATCATTTGCTAATTGATTTTTGATTTTGAAATGAAAGTGAAAATAAAATTTGATGATCTATATTACTAATTACAATAGTAAATAGATCATACTTAAAATAGCTTTTGCTTTGGCTTCATTTTCATGAGAATTGATAAGTGGTTTATTTGTTGTATTATAGTTTGAAGGTTTAAGTTATGTTTGTTAATAACATAAATAAACAATACTTATGATAAATGCAACAATTATTTCACTTAATATCAAAACTAGTGACCATAAATTATTTGTTTGTTGATTTACAAAAATATGAGAGTGGATTTGCCTCTAAATTGTTCTCTAATCTCATAGTTTTTAAATCTCATTTTAATTCTAGTTTTAGCTTCATTTTGCTTGTAGTTAACAATTTCCTCTTCATTTTTGTATAATTTGATTGAATTGATTTTTAAAATCTAACAATTTCCTACGGATCGACCCGTACTAACTTTTGTACGCCGTGCGCTTGTGGTAAATTTTAATTTGAAATTTATCCACAATTTTCTAATCCGATAGAAAGTTCGTCGTTAAACAACTTTTTGGCGCCGTTGCCAGGGAATTTGTTTTGATTTTATTTTCTATTCTTCGAATTATTTTTATTTGAATTTTGTGTGTTTTTTTGCATTTAAAAAAAATTTGTGTTTGTGTGTGATTTTTGTTTGGCTTGTGTTTGTGTGCTTGTTTCTTGTTTTCTAGTTGTTTGTTCATTTGCATTTAATATTGAAAAAAAAAAATTATTACACGATTTCATTTGAAAAGGAAAAAATGTTTTATTTTATTTCAATTTCAATTGCAAAATTTCCATTTACATTTTGAATTTTGAATTTACATTTTCAAAACTGTCTATTTACAAAGCTATTCACTGTTCTCTGGCCATCATTATATATATCGCTGCTTCCTGATCATTTCTTCACAACTGCTTGTCACAGTCCCCGATCTCTTCATACCCACATAACCAATCACGACAACTCCTTCGTCAAATATTCTCTATAACCATCAAACAAACTGCAACAAAGTTTGTGACCGTGACCATCAGAAACCACCATATTACCACTTCAAAACATCACTGACCTGAACACTCACTTCTACCTTGTTGCCCTCCTATCAACTGCATCTTCACACATTCATCACTGCTTGTAACATAGCAACTTCCACCGTCCAGACATCAAAAACATCTCCATTCAACATTACAACAAACAACAACATCTTAATCCAATACTGTCATTCATACCAACCACATAGTTACTGCACAGAAAATCAAATTCCAACCACTTCCACCACCAGCGCCACCTCCTACAACTCACCAATCGAACGACTAAAACTCATCGACCTGCTACCACCGTAACTCCATCGTCGATCATATCACGAACCAGAACTTCGCCTCTCAAATTCAATTCTATAACCACAAACAGCTAATTTGCCATCGAATTCAACCACGTACCATTTCATTTTACTACAACTCCCCCTGCAATTGCCAACTCGAATCACTTCATCACCAGCAATTCGAAAACCAAAGCCTCCATTCGAACTCGAGAATCGCTCTGCCTCGACCTGAAAACAAACCCTCCTGCAATCACCTGCAACCGCAAACGAAGTACTGCAACCACTTCGCGAATTAGGCACGTGAATTTGATTGTGAATTGGATAGCAAATTGGGGATGTTGAATTTGTGAAGTTGATTTTGAATTGGTCGTGAAGTTGAAATTGTGAAGTTGATTTTGAATAGATTGCAAAAAAATTGGGGTGTAAATTCTCTACTCGTTTGTGAAGTAGAGTTTTATTTTATTTTTATTTTTTTGGGTTGGGCCTTAGTTTAGTTAGGGCTGTGATTAAAAAAGAAAAAAAATCACAAGTTTGACTTTTTTTTCTTTCTTCATCTATAAAAAACATAAAAAAACAAGTTTTTGGGTTTTATTTGTTGGTGGTTTAGTGAATTTGTTTTAGTTCTTAAAAAAACAAAATTTTTAATTTGTTCTCATTTTGTTTTCATTTATTTTAGTTTCTTTTGTTTTGATTTAATTTAATTTCTATTTTTTTTTCATTTATTTTAGCTTTTTTTTTCAAAAAAAAATATTCTTGTTTTTATTTTAGTGTAAATTCATTTAACTTTTGTTTTTGTTCTATCACAAAAAAAAGCAAAGACATTTATAAAAAATAATCTGTATATATATATATTGTTTTTATTTTCAGGTTGCCAAGGTAAATTTGAAGAGTTGCGTGCTTCGCTCTGCTGCCAAAACTAAATTGCTTTGCTTGCTTATAAAAATTCATCGCTAAAAAAATTGCTAATAAATTCTGCATGCTCTGGTATAGTGCTTTTATCTCTAGTTTTATTTTGATTTGCATTGTTGATTGCTTGCATTTGCAATTATATATATAAAAAAATTTCAAAATCCAAAAACAAAAACAAACTTCATTTTAGTTGCATTGTAAATTCACATTTAATTTTTGTTTTGCATTCATCTCATCTTATTTTCTTTTCTAAGAGCAATACCCCAATTCCCATAAGATGAGGGATTTCATCACCCCTTCCTTAGCCCACAAATCGCATTTCATCGTAGAATTTGACTAATAATAAAGGTTAAACATTCGACTTAAGGGTGTTGCGGGCTCAATTAGGGCTTAATTGTATCTTCATAATTGTTTTCTTTGAATAAATTTATTTCTTGGTGTCTAGGCTATGGCAGAGTAATAACCATTTATAAATATTATGGTGATTCATAAATATTATAGTGGTTGTTCCTTTGAAGGTACTTAAACCTTCGGTTGCATTGCTAAGGTGATTCGTGGTGCACCGATAACCCCTGCCCGTTATCTCGCTGATAAATATTTTTGGTTATTTAAGACAAAGTGTGATTATACAATTTTGGGTTAGGAGCTACTAAGGACATAAAACTGTAATTAAGTACTTTGCATTCATTTAGTTGCATTAGTTCATGCATATTTAAAAAAAAATCCAAAATTCAAAATCGAAAAAAAAATTAGTAAATTTTACTTTACTTAGTTTTTAACCAAAAAAAACATTTTTCCTTTCCTTCGAAAAATTATCAATCAAAAACAAAAATTCAAAAAATAATAATTTAAAATTCAAAAACAAAAAAAAAGAAAAATCAAATTCCCATTTTGAAAAAACAAAAACAAAAAAACAGAAAAAAAATCCTTTTGGTAAATATTTGAAAATCTGAAAACATAAAAAAAATACAAAAAAAATACAAAAACATATAAAAAAAATTTGAAAAGCCAAAAACAAAACAAAAATCAAACTTCTCTTTTGAAAATAAATTTCACTTGGTAAATAATTTTTTCCTTGTAAAAACAAAAACAAAAACAATTTTTCACTTCATTTTCCAAATCTTGTTTCATTCACTTCAACTCGTTTTTAACTTCTTTCTCTTCTTGACTTTCACTTGTGAATGAGTACTTGGACTCGATACACAACAATAAATCATTGGACTCGCAACTCAACGACTTACCGTTTAACTCGAACAAACGATCCTCCCAAAATGGTGAACGAGAACTCGAACTCTTATGGATAGAATCTTTCCCGATAGAGTATCTATTCCATCTTGCATCACGTTACCCGCCCCTATGGGTAACCATTTCAAAATTCACTCAAATCATATTGCCACGCTTCCGAAATTTGGAAATTTCGAGCACGAGGATTCATACATTTTCTTAACTAAATTCGAACAAGTTTGCGCAACCTTTAAACTCTAACAACTTTCCGATGACGGAATCAAACTTCGATTAATCCCATTCGCTCTTACGGATTACGCTAAAAAATGGTTGTACAGCTTACCGTCGAACTCAATTAAAACTTAGGAAGAATTCGTAAAAGCTTTCTTAAAAAAGTTCTACCCCTTGGAAAAAACGAGTAGAATCCGAAACAAAATTGTAAATTTTCATCAATTCAAGGGAGAACCATTCGGAAAATATTTTGAAAGATTCAAAGAGCTTTTGATAAAATATCCACACCATAACTTCGAAAAATGGACAATTTGCCAAATCTTATACGATGGACTCGAAAACAGCTCACGAACCATGCTCGAATCAATGTGCCAAGGCAACTTTCTTGCCCAACATCATGACGATGCTTGGAAATTTCTTGAAAACCTCGTCGAAAAGTCATCCCAATGGGAAAGTTTGAACGAAAACCAATTTTCTCACGATCGAGTGCACACTCGATAGGATCTTCTTTTGCTTTGGAAGCTAAGATCGACGCAATGATTAAAAAATTCGATAACGTTTTCTCATCGAATCAAATGAACCAAGCTTCCCAACCGATGTGTTATAAATGCAACGATCCTAATCATATAGCCGATCAGTATTCCAATTCTGTCGAATAAATAAAGGCTTTCAATAAATCCAAAAATGACCCAATTTCTCCAACGTACAACCCTGGTTGGACAAATCACCCAAATTTTGCTTGGAACTAAAAAAATCCCTACACGAATACGGTTCGTCCCAACTTTCAAGCATTTCCGAATAATGCTTCGAATCCTCCCTTTCAGCCCAACCATTTTCAACCAAACTTTGCGGGTCCATCTCCTAATCAACCACAACAATCAAATTTTCAACCAAATTCTGTTCATCCTCCCCAAGACGATAAACGTTTAAGTTCACTTGAGAAAACTCTTGAAACGTTGGCTAAAGCAACTACTCAAAGTCTTCAGTCAACAGCAATTTGCAAAATTTATTGACCTCATATATGCAAAACACAAACCAATCGATTGCAAAACTCGAAATGCAAATGAGTCAATTAGCCACGTCTGTAAGTGAACGCGAACGAGGAACATTCCCAAGCCAGCCCATTCCAAATACCAGAAATCAAAGTGCAAATTCAAATCAAGCCTATGTTGTTTAAGATAGAAATGCCACCCAACTGAATGCTATCACAACTTTACGTTCCGGTAAACAAATCGATAATCAAGCCGTTAATCCAAACGATTTACCGAAAACCACTCTCAACACTTCTAAAACAACAAACGAATCGGAACAGAACGTGGAGCCAAATGCTGAATCAAATGCCGGTCAAAATTCTTCTTCTACTCGAGTAGACCCGCCTACCGAGTATCGTGTTCCATTTCCACATCGTCTTCGACTCAAGAAAAACTCGGACCAAATGGAAAAGATGTTGGAAATTTTTAAACAAGTGAAAGTGAAGATTCCGCTTCTTGACATCATTCAGCAAGTCCCCCACTTACACGAAATTTCTTGAGGACTTGTGCACCCAAAAGCGACATACTTAAGTACCCAAAAAAGTCTTCTTAGCTGCCAATTTGAGTGAAGTCTTGTCCCAATCCATGCCCGTCAAATACAAAGATCCTGGATGCTCTATGATTTCGTGTACAATTGGAGACAAGACGATTAACAAATGCTTGATAGACTTAGGTCCGAGTGTCAATTTGATTCCATATTTTGTGTATGAACAATTAGGCTTAGGTGAGCTCAAACCCACAAAAGCCACGCTTTAATTTGCCGATCGCTCCATTAAGAAGCCTGTGGGAGAAATCAAAGATGTGCTCATTCGAGTAGGGCAATTCATATTCACCGTTGACTTTATCGTTCTCGTAACACAACCCATGACAAATCCCGCGAGTCAAATTCCATTGATCTTAGGTCGACCATTCTTAGCCACCTCAAATGCCTTAATCAATTATCACAATGGTTCAATGAAAATCTCTTTTGGAAACATGACTTTGGATCTTAATATTTTCAATCTTGAAAGCCAGTCAAATGAACCTCACGACCAAATGTTGGAAGTTAGTGCCATTCATGAAAACTTCAAAAACGAGGCACTTGACCTTAACGACGAATGCAAAGCTGAGTACGAAAAATTGTTTCATGAAATACCCAATGAGATTGAATGCACTCTTCCTTTTGAATCGTTTCCAGTTGAGTCCGAATCTCAACCCAATTCTTTGATCGAGAAACTCCCAAAGTTGGACCTCAAACCACTTCCCGATCACCTTAAGCATGCATACTTAGGTGATAACGAAACGTTGCCCGTCATAATTTCTGCAACTCTCAATCTTGATCAAGAAACCTCCTTACTTTCTATTCTTTCGAAAACAAAGAAGCAATTAGTTGGTCCATTACCGATATTAAGGGAATTAGTCCTGCAATTGTCCAACATCGCATTCACATAATTGACGAAGCCAAACCCACTCGTGATGCACAACAGAGGCTTAACCAAAAAATGAAAGATGCGTTTTGTGATGAATTTCTTAAGCTCCTCGATAATGGTATCATTTACCCAATCTCTGATAGTTCATGGGTTAGCCCAATTCATGTTGTACCGAAAAAATCTAGGCTAACCGTTGTCAAGAACGATTCAAACGAACTTATTCCAACTCGTACTCAAACGGGTTGGTGTGTTTGCATTGACTATCAAAAACTGAATGCCGCAACACAAAAAGATCACTTCCCACTTCCTTTCATTGACCAAATGCTCGAACGGTTAGCCGGCCACGAATTCTACTGCTTCCTTGATAGTTATTCCGGTTATAACCAAATTCCAATCGCTCCCGAAGATCAAGAGAAAATGGCTATCACGTGTCCATTCGATACCTTTGCTTATCGATGTATGCCATTCGGACTTTGTAACGCTCCTGCTACTTTCCAACGATGCATGGTTGGCATCTTTTCTGACATGATTGAATGCTTTCTCTATCTTTGGTTATTCTTTTTCCAATTGTTTATATCATCTTGAGTTGGTTCTAAGTCGATGTAAAGAAAAACATTTGACTTTGAATTGGAAAAAATGCCACTTTATGGTCAAACAAGGCATAATCCTTGGACATATCATCTCAAATAAAGGCATTGAGGTAGATAAAGCGAAAGTTGACGTAATTGTAAACCTACCCATTCCCAAATCTATTAAGGACATTCGATCATTTCTAGGACACGCTGGCTTTTACCAACGCTTTGTGAAAGACTTTAGCGAAATCGCTCGTTCTTTGACGACTCTTCTTGGAAAAGACGTTCCTTTCGATTTTAACTTTGATTGTATCTATTCTTTCGAACGTCTCAAAAATGAACTCATTTTTGCTCCAATCATCTGCGCACCCAATTGGGATCTCCCATTTGAAATAATGTGTAATGCTTCGAACTTTGCAGTTGATGCTTTCTTAGGACAATGCATCAACAAGATCATTCACGTTGTCTACTACGCTAGCATGACTCTAAACGACGCTTAACTCAACTACACAACAACCAAAAAAGAGCTTCTAGCTGTCGTTTTTGCACTCGAAAAGTTTCAACCTTACTTGATCGGGTCACACATTACTATGTACACAGGCCATTCTGCGCTTGGATATCTCTTCGCTAAAAAAGTTGCTAAATCTTGCTTAATTCGTTGGATCCTTTTATTACAAGAGTTTGATCTTACAATCAAGGACAAAAAAGGATCTGATAATGTCATAACCGATCACTTATCTCGTTTTCTGAACGCACCATCTTCATTGCTAATCAATGAAAACTTCCCCGATGAACAACTTCTTTCAACTTCTATCGATCCATGGTACGCTAATATTGTGAACTACTTAGTCACTAAAAAAAGTCCCTCATCATGGTCCAAACAGGACAATTACAAATTCATGTCCCAAGTGATATATTTCTATTGGGACGATCCATACTTATTCAAATATTGCCTCGACCAAATCATCCGACGTTGCATTTCGGATAATGAGATCAGGAGTGTTCTGTCGTTTTGCCACGATCAAGCGTGCAGTGGACATTTCGGTCCTCGAAAAACTGCGAAAAAGGTGCTTTAGTGTGGTTTCTATTGGCCTTCTCTTTTTAAAGACTCATTTGAATTTTGCAAAACTTGCGATCGATGTCAAATGCTTGGATGAATTTCTCCATGAAATATGATGCCTCTAAACCCTATTCTTACGATTGAAATCTTTGATGTTTGGGGTATCGACTTTATGGGACCTTTTCCCAACTCTTTTGGAAATATATATATATATATATATATATATATATATATTCTTCTCATTGTCGATTACGTCTCAAAATGGGTCGAAGCCGTTCCTTACAAAAACCAACGACCATAGAATTGTTGTGAAATTTTTCAAAGAAAACATCTTTTCGAGGTTCGGCACACCTCGCACAAAAATCAGTGATAACGGAACCCATTTTTGCAATCGATCTTTTGAAACGTTAATGAAGAAATACTCGCCATAAGTTATCCACTCCATATCATCCTCAAACTTGTGGGCAAGTTGAAGTTTCAAATCGTCAAATAAAATAAATCTTGGAGAAAACTATCAACAAAAATTGAAAAGATTGGTCTCAGAAATTAACCGACGTGCTTTGGGCTTACCGTACTGCTTTTAAAACTAACTTTGGGATGTCCCCATTTCATTTAATTTACGGAAAAGCTTGCTATTTACCCGTTGAAATCGAACACAAAGTGTTGTGGGCAGTAAAGAACTTAAACTTTGATCTCGAGAAAGTAGGAGAAAACCGAAAACTACAACTCAACGAACTCGAAGAACTTAGGAATGACGCATATGAAAACAAAAAAATTTATAAAGAAAGAACAAAAGTTTTTCATGACAAGCCAATCCTAAGGAAAACATTTTCGCCTAACCAAAAAGTTCTTTTATATGACTCAAGACTTCATTTATTCCTTGGGAAACTTAAATCGAGATGAACCGGACCATTTGTGGTACGAACTTTTTTTCCACATGGTGCCGTAGAAATAGAAAATCCCAGGGTTGGATCGATTTTCAAAGTCAACGGTCATCGTTTGAAACCTTTCTTGGAATTGCCAAATAACCAAGAGGAGGAGCTCATGATCCTTCATGAGCCAAGCTACGTCTGGTAAGAATGTTAACCCTCCTTTGTAAATATGTACATATTTTTTCCCGTTACACTCATTATATCGTGCATAGACTGTGGGGACACAGTAAAAAATTAAGTGTGGGGGAGAGTCTCATTTTCATTTTTTAAAAGTTTGATGGCATTTTTTTGAATTTTCATTTTCTTTTAACTAAAAAAATCTCAAAACTTCTAAATCTCAAAAACATTTTATTTTTAGCATTTTGATTTATTTTTTGAAGAAACACTATAGGATAAGTATAAGTTTTGGTTAATAAATCGAAATTTTGGAAAATTTATTTGTCTTAACAAAAATAAACATGAAGTTTGATTACATATAACAATGGTTTAAATAGTATATGGGAAGGTGCATATGTGTTAATTATGAAGTATATTCGAAATGAAAATCTTTGTTTAAAAAAAGTGGTAAATTTAAAGTAAAGGATATAAAATTTTTATCTTCTACGTTAAATGGTGCTAAGATGATTTTGCAAAACTCCCTCTTTTCAAAAAAAACAAAAAAAACACAAAAATATATATAAGTAATTTTTTTTGTATATATGTATATATTTTTAACACCTAGAGTCATGTATTCACACTCGTGTGTTCTCTCGTCATACTCTATACCCTTCTCACGTAATCCCGAAAGGCAGTGCACGATCGGTATATCTGGCCTCAGTTTACCAAAGTTAGGTGTATGTATATAAAAACTCTTTTTAATAACGCCTATAGTCGATAAGTGTTCAAACTTGTGTGTTCACTCGCCACGCTTTGTATTCCCCTCACATCAATCCACAAGACAGTGCACGGGTAATATATTTGGCCTCAGTTTACCTAAGTTAGGCATATGTAAATACTATTAATATCAATAAAATTTTCAAATAAGAGAGGGTAAGCAATTGAAATCCAAGCACTATTTTAACTTATTGGATTTGATTTGTTATTGAAAAGAAATGAAAATACCACTTTGATAAACTTAGATAATCAACTAAGGATCCATTTCATAGTTACACTGTATTATCAACTGAAACAACGAGTTAAACTATTGTCTATTTGTTATGATAACTTGAATTTTGTTGGAAATTTTGATGAGTAAATGACTTAAATTTTCAAGATAATGACCAAAACTTATATTTAACTTATTTGTGTCTGTTTAAAAGTAAATCTTTCATTTGTAAATATTTTCAAAAACTTGCATTCATCCCATTGTAAATAAATCTTGCACTTTGTAAATATTTTCACTTTGCATTTGGATTTTGTGGGTAGTATCCGCTGAAAACCCTCACGAGACAATACTCGTCCTACTGGGGACACCTAGAGGTTTACGGCTTGTTGCATACGCTTAATGCAATCGTGCTCCCTACAAAAACAGATTTATCTTAGTTTTTCTTTATTCGAGGACGAATAAAATGATAAGTGTGGGGGTATTTGACGTGCACGTAAATGTGCATATATTTACTGTTATCCCGCCTTTTGGCAAGGCCAGGATACCAAGAAACCGACTAGAGAACAAGTATAGCCTGTCGTGGATATCGCTAAACTTTGTCCGAGTCCAGATCAAGCTACAATTGATATGACGCGGCAGACATAGCCATGCAAGCCTGCATTTCAAATTTCAAGTCAATCCGAGTTCGTATGCTTGGGTTATGATCGATTCAAGTTGGGAGGAACTGGCTCTTTTTCGTATCCATCTGATCGGCAGCGCTTTCGTATCCATCAGTGGACCTCAGTTTGTATCCATCCAGTCTGTGTCCATCATCCACTTCGCATTGATCAATTCCTATGGGTTCGTATCGATCAAGTCTGCAATGTTCGAATCCATCGAGTTCGTATCGATGGACCTCGTACCCATCAACAGCTAATGCGACTCGTACCGATTGGCCAAATGTCTGCTTCGTATCCATCACGGAAACCTCTCTTCGAATCCATCTGGGCAGAGCAATTCGCATCCATCAGGTTACCTTACTTCGTATCCATCAAAAAGGCTCCAGTCTGCAGCGATCGGTTTCGTATCCATTGAGAAGTTGCGTGGTTCACATCCATTAAAGAAAGCTTGTTCGTAACCGTCAGCCTTCGTTAGCTCGCATCCATCGATATAACTATTGTTTGAATCCATAGCCAATGACTACTTCATATCCACCGAGTCAACAAGCCTGGGTGACGTGTCGAGCTTGATACGAACAAGGCAAGATACGAGGATGCGACGCGGCCAAACCGGAGAAAAAGATGGATCGACTCGAGATATGCGCGCCATACCGTTACAGAAGCACGTGCAGATGATCGATTCGAAGGAATTAATATGAAGCCATGGAATCGAACAGAACAGCCAACGTCGAATTTCACTTCGTATCGACAATATCTCACGATCCAATGATCCAAATGCAACGAAATTTTCAGGATTGCTCGCGTACACATGGAGTAATGTCCTCGCCAAATTTCAGCTCATTTGGACGTCATCTTGATCGATACGAAATGGATTCGTATCGATCGTAGATCGAGGCGAAACTTTCTGGAAATGGTCGCGTGGGTCCCCTCACGCGCCAGGCCAAGTCTCTGGGAGTTTGAGCGAAGTCTGAGCCTCCTACGCCTATAAATAGAGCTCCAGAGCCTACAGAAGAGGGATCTTTTGATTCTCAAGCGTCCAGACTCTGCCGGATCAAGACTTGCGTCATTCCTTTGCTGCTGATTTCGAATTCTAATCTATAATTCGCTATTGTTTGCTGTAATAGCTTGTAATCATTGAAAGAGAATCAATAAAATCATCAAAACTTCATAGTGGACGTAGGCGATACGCCGAACCACTCTAAATTGCTTGTCTGTGCATTTTACATTTCTGTTTGTTGGAGTTTTTGTTAGATAACCTCTATTTTTACATTTGCAATCTTCATTTTATCTCTTCAAATAACTCCCGAAGAGTGTTGTACCCATTTTTGGTACAAACACTTTGGTGCTTTCATTGAGAAAACCAGCTTTTTCTCCTACTCCTTGGATCTACCGTCGATACCGGATTGCATACATCCAAGAGGAAGATCCAGATATCTGATCCGGAATCCTACCAATCTATTCAGATTTGCATAAAATCTAGGAAAGGACTCCACTACTGAAGATGGTTAGTACAAGAACTGGCGCTACCGCTACAGAGCAAGAAGGCCGGGACAGGCAGAATCCCGCGCAACAGCCTTCTTCTAATCAGGACAATACCGCTCACTCGGATCCGACAGCGCCAGTCACCCGACAAGAGTTTCAAGTATTGCTCCAGGAGCTGACCCAAAGCCGTCAGCAGTTGGCTGAACAGTTGCGCGCCAATATCGAGCTGACCCACCAGCTAAACCGCTGGGGCCACAGAAGGTCCAGGAGGGATGATGCCTCCAGGGCATCTACCGAAAGCTCAGCCTTATTCGACTATCACCACAGGTCTACCCGTCCCCGGTTAGAGGGGAGTCGCGCTCAAACGGCCGGATATCAACCTGCCTTGACCATTGGGCAGTTGAGGACAGGACCGTCAACCAGCTTCCAAACGAGACCCTCGACACGAGGAGGCACTACCCCACAGTACACCACGGATAACCGTGCTACAACCGCCGCGGCAGAAACAAGGGTTGATACCCGAAATCAGTCAGAGCCGATTAATCAACAGCGTGGACATACTCCTGAACCATATGTCCTAGAAGACGCTGAGCCAAGGAGGCGAGATACGGATCGTCGACAACGCCCGATCCAGACTCGCACTGTGGAACCCGACCATACCTTAGCTCAAAATGCTCAGAATTTGCCAGTATCGGATATATCAACCATGATACGTCAGATGATACGCGAGAGTCAGGGGCTCACTAATGATGATTGGGAAATCTCTCGTAGTCATACCTCTTTCACAGACGAAGTGTTACATGCTGAACCCCCTCGGCAATTCAGAATGCCAACTCTCCCAATGTATAAAGGGAATAGTGACCCCAACCAACATATTTTGAAATATGAATGGTCGATGAGTGCTGCAAGGGCTGACGATGCAGTGAAGTGTCGAAGTTTCCCCATCTCTTTGGGGGGAATTGCGACAATGTGGTTTACATGCCTACCACCTAGATCAATTTCTTTATTCGATCAATTGGCCAAGAGGTTTGTAGAGCAATTTTGTATGCATGTTGCTAGGCCAAAAGACGTTAATACCCTGTCCAGCGTCACTCAAGCTCATGGAGAAATGCTCAGGCGTTACCTAGAGAGGTTCCACGCGGCATGTGTTGAGATCACCAATCCTAACGATAACTCAATCTTGATGGCTTTGACTAAGGGGATTGATCCTGATTCTAAATTTGGAAACTGACTAGCTAGAAAACCGCCTGCATCGTTGGACCGTTTTTACTCCAAAGCCGCTCAATTCTTGCGGCAAGAGGACGCAAAACAGTCTAGGAAGCAGGACAATGCGAGGCCCAGTATTGAGGGGATACAGAGTAATGTAGCAGTTAAACAGTCCGGTGAAAGTTCCGGGAAAGTTCAACTGAACATACAGAACAAGCAAGCCCAGCCGAGAGGAAACAATAGCCAGGTTAAGAAAAGAGATCAGGACCGAGGTCCACGACGTAGGGCTCAAATGTTTGACAATTATACACCGTTAAACACGTCATTGGAAAACGTATACTTACAGACTTGCAACACCGTACAGTATAAGAAACCTGCTCTGAAGCCCTCATCGGAGAGGCAGGTTCAGACAGGGAAGTTCTGTAGATTCCATGAAAGCTACGGCCACAATACCAATGAGTGTCGGCAGTTGCAGGACCTCATCGAAAAGTTGATCAGAGAAAGGAAGTTGGATCAGTTTGTACGGGCGCCGCAATCTGGTGGAGCAGGCCCTTCAAATCAGAATCGTTCACAAAACCAGGAAAGACAGGAGGAACCCGCCCGTGCGGGCGGGAGATTGGTTATTAATACAATAAGTGGTGGTCCCCACCCGGCAGACAGAAGCTGGGGGGAAATGGAGTCGTATGCTAGTTCTATTAGGCATGCAGACTTCGAGTGTTGTAGTAATTGCAAAGACGGAACCCCGGTTAAACAACAAAAGATAATATCTGATGATATCGTGTTCAGGAGCCGAGACGCTGATAAGGTCAAAGCCCCTACAATCGACCCACTAGTCATATCTGCCCAGGTAGGTCCTGCTTGGATGAAGAGGATCCTGGTTGATAGTGGAAGCTCTGTGAATATCTTGCTTAAACGAGCTTACGACTTAATGAAAATGGAGGCAACGGATTTGAAACCTTGCCTGTCCCGAATCCACGGTTTTAACGGGAGTGCCACGATACCCGTTGGAGAACGCCGGAGAGTCCGGATGTTACAGTTTGTCGTCTTAAAGATTGATTCACCTTATAACGCATTTTTGGACCGGCCGGCCCTAGCCGAATTCAGGGCGGCCATCGCCCTATGGTGTTTAACTCTGAAGTTCCCCACCGATCGTGGGATTGGAGTTTTTCAAGGAGATCAGGCCACGGGAAGGGCCTGTTATGTTGCTGAGCTGCGCGAGGCGCAACGTAAAGAGAAGGGAAAGGGCATAGAGGAATCTCTCTGTGTCTGTTCTATTGATAATTGACAATTGATGCCTGGGCCTCGGCCCGGGCACCATAACCAATTCCTGAAAGACCTTGACCCTAGGGACAATGAGGATAAAGACGAATCTACGGAGAGTCAAGCTTCTCCGACCGAACTGACTATGGACGTCCCAATCAGTGAAGATGATGATTCAAAGATGCTGAAAGTTGGGTCTCAACTGAGCAAGCAGACACAGCATGAATTGGTTGAATTTCTTTGGGCGAATCTCGATGTCTTCGCCTGGACACACTCTGACATGTGTGGGATCTCACCGAACGTTGCAAGTCACTCCCTGAACATAGATCCACAATATGTCCCGGTCAAGCAGAAAAGGCACGGTATGGATCTAGAGAGATCGGCCGCCCTTAAGGAGGAGGTTCATAAATTACAGTTGAATGGGTTTATTCGAGATGCTTTGTATCCAGAATGGGTGTCCAACCCCGTGCTAGTTCGAAAACCGAATGGGAAATGGAGAACTTGCATCGATTACTCTGACTTAAACAAGGCTTGTCCAAAGGATAGCTTCCCGCTTCCTCGGATTGACCAGCTCGTAGACTCGACGGCCGGACATGAATTATTATCCTTTATGGATGCTTACTCTGGTTACAATCAAATACCCATGCATCTGCCTGACCAAAAACATACCAGCTTCGTAACCGATCTGGGACTCTACTGTTACAAGGTCATGCCATTTGGCCTAAAAAACGCCGGAGCCATATATCAACGCTTAGTCAACCGGATGTTCGCTAATCAGATCGGGAAGACCATGGAGGTCTACGTGGATGACATGCTGGTGAAGTCCCGATTCTCCACAGATCACGTCAGAGATTTAAATTCGATGTTCAGCATCCTTCGAGAGTATGGAATGAAGCTTAACCCATTGAAGTGCCACTTCGGCGTCGCGTCTGGAAAATTCCTTGGGTTTATTGTCAATGCTCGAGGGATAGAAGCAAATCCTGAGAAAATCTGGGCAATAAGGAATTTGCAAACCCCTAGAACCATAAAGCAAGTCCAGAGTCTCAACGGAAAAGTCACAGCATTGAGCAGGTTCATTTCAAAGTCCACCGATAAATGCATTACTTTCTTCGATCTGATCCAGAAGGGAAAACGAAACTTTGAATGGACCACGGAGTGTGAAGGCGTGTTCCGATCACTAGTTCAACATCTTTCCACACCTCCGATCTTGTCAAAACCGGTCGACCACGAGCAATTGTACCTCTACCTGGCAGTATCGGAACATGTGATCAGTGCTGCTCTAGTTCGGGAGGAAGACAAAGTGCAGAAACAGGTCTACTATGTTAGTAAGCGGCTGACAGGAGTTGAAAGAAATTATCCGAGACTAGAGAAACTGGCCTATTGTTTGGTTATTGCTTCGAGAAAGCTCCGCCCTTACTTCCAAGCTCACCCTCTTACTGTGTACACCGATCAGCCGTTACGACAGGTCCTCACGCGACCCGAGACGTCCGGTAGGTTACTCAAGTGGAACATTGAGCTAAGCCAATTTGATATCACGTACGCTCCGCGGAGAGCAATTCAAGGACAAGTCCTGACAGATTTCATAGTTGAATTCACCGTTCCAGAAGACTTGCCCGAGACCAGTGAATTCCCCGAATACATCTGGAAGCTGTATACTGACGGTGCGTTAAATGACCGGTGTTCGGGCGCTGGGGTTGTACTTGAGACCCCCGAGGGCCGATCCATATGTTATGCTTTGAAGTTCGACTTCCGTGCAACTAATAATGAAGCTGAGTATGAAGCCCTCTTAACCGGCCTAAAACTTGCTAGAGACTTGAGAATTATCGCTGTGGAAATTTATTGCGATTCACAATTAGTGGTATGTCAAGTACGAGGAGAATATCAAGCAAGAGACCGAAGGTTGGCTGCTTACTTGGCTCAAGTTCAGAAAATACTGAACCAGTTTGATTATTATGCCATCTATTATGTGCCTCGGGAACACAATCAGAAAGCCGATTCATTGGCAAAGTTAGCCAGCATGGGTGAAGCGCAGCAAATGGGACTTGTCCCCGTTGAAACTTTGGCCTCCCCGAGCATCGATCGGATAGAAATGAACTTTGTGTTTGAAACCGCTCCCAGTAGAGAGTCTTGGATGACTCCATATCGAAATTACATTGAGAATGAGACATTGCCTGAGCCTAGAAATGAGAAGAGACAAATTCTGCGGAAAGCTTCGCGATTCGTCATCCAGAACGGAGTCATGTACAAGAGAGGTTATTCCATTCCTCTCCTCAGATGTATCGCCCACGAGGAAATCAAACGAGTGTTACATGACGTACACGAAGGAGAGTGTGGCGATCATACCGGAGGGCAAGCTCTCGCTAAGAATATACTCCGATATGGGTATTACTGGCCGACAGTGAACCGAGATGCGGAAAACTATGCCAGGAAGTGCGATAAATGCCAGATACATGCCCGAATTCCAAGAGCCCCGCCTACCGAGATAACCCAAATGGTCAGTCCCTGGCCATTCGCGATGTGGGGCATCGATATCATCGGCGCTCTACCTTTGGCGAAAGGCGGTGCGAAATACGCCATCGTTGTCGTTGACTACTTTACAAAGTGGGCTGAGGCCGAAGCCCTTGCAACCATTACGACAAAGAAAGTGATAAATTTCATGGTTCGCAACATCATCTGTCGATTTGGACTCCCGCATACCATCATCACTGATAACGGAGCCCAATTCGAGAGTGCGGAATTCAAGAATTTCTATCAACGGTTTCATATCCATAAAAAGTTCTCGGCTGTCGCACACCCCCAGGCGAATAGACAGGTTGAAGCTGTCAATAAAGTTATAAAATCCATTCTGAAGAAACGACTGGAAAAGGCCAGGGGCAAATGGGTCGACGAACTTCCTATGGCGTTATGGGCCTATCGAACGACTCACAAAACCGCGACCGGACACACTCCATTTTCCCTATCTTATGGCTCAGAAGCTGTTATTCCGGTCGAGATGGAAATGTTTTCTCATCGCGTGACTTACTATGATCCGAAGACGAACGCTATACTACTGGCCGAATCTTTGGATCTATTGGATGAAAAACGGGAAGAGGCTGATTTGAGAGCAGCCGCACATCGAAGTCGGGTCGCCCGACTGTACAGCACCAAAGTTCGACCTTGAACCTTTGAACTCGGCGACCTCGTGCTCAAAAGAATCTACCCAGTTCCTTCGCACATGAAGCCGAACTAGGGAGGACCGTATGTAATTACACGAAGACTCGAAGATGGCACATTCAAGCTGTCGACCGTTGACGGTCTCGATTTGCCAAGGGCCTGGAACAGCGAAAGTCTCTGTCGCTATTACCTCTGACAGGCTTTATTTATTTCATTCTATTTAGCAGTTTGTTTCTGCATTTCGAAATTTGAATTTTGTAATAAGGCAACTGACTTTGCCGCATTTTCTTATTTCAGCAATAAAATGCCATCTCTTCGAGCCAGAGCCGTGATTCATTAAGTACGATATACGACATCACGATGCACGAAGAGCTAAATCCCATCACACAATGGGACTTATTCAAATGGGGAGTGGCTGTGATACGACCGGCCACTCGCTAAGTGAAAACCCGAGCTCGAGGGCAAGCCATTACACCAATATTGATAGGATTGACACACGACAATCCCAAATCAACTCCGTATTCCCAGAGTGCGAAGCGGAGTATAAACAACTAACTCTGTGTTCCCAGAGTGC
This sequence comes from Allium fistulosum, assembly GCA_030737815.1. Classification (NCBI taxonomy): domain Eukaryota; kingdom Viridiplantae; phylum Streptophyta; class Magnoliopsida; order Asparagales; family Amaryllidaceae; genus Allium; species Allium fistulosum. The sequence continues at coordinate 1,134,757,074 of CM060906.1, forward strand.
GACACAGAGTATAAACAACCAACTTCGTATTCCCAGAGTGCGAGATGGAGTATAAACAACCAACTCTGTATTCCCAGAGTGCGAGACGGAGTATAAACAACCAACTCCGTATTCCCAGAGTGCGAGACGGAGTATAAACAACCAACTCCGTATTCCCAGAGTGCGAGACGGAGTATAAACAACCAACTCCGTATTCCCAGAGTGCGAAGCGGAGTATAAACATTCAACTCTGTATTCCCAAAGTGCGAGACGGAGTATAAACAATCAACTCCGTATTCCCAGAGTGCGAAGCGGAGTATAAACATTCAACTCCGTATTCCCAGAGTGCGAAGCGGAGTATAAACATTCAACTCCGTATTCCCAGAGTGCGAGACGGAGTATAAACATTCAACTCCGTATTCCCAGAGTGCGAAGCGGAGTATAAACATTCAACTCCGTATTCCCAGAGTGCGAGACGGAGTATAAACAATCAACTCCGTATTCCCAGAGTGCGAAGCGGAGTATAAACATTCAACTCCGTATTCCCAGAGTGCGAAGCGGAGTATAAACATTCAACTCCGTATTCCCGGAGTGCGAGACGGAGTATAAACATTCAACTCTGTATTCCCAGAGTGCGAAGCGGAGTATAAACGTTCAACTCCGTAATCCCAGAGTGCGAGATGGAGAATAAACATTCAACTCCGTATTCCCAGAGTGCGAGACGGAGTATAAACATCAGTCAACTCCGTGTTCCCAAAGAGCGAAATGGAGCATAAAACAGTCAACTCCAGACTCCCGAAGTGCGAGTCAGAGGGTGAACAACCACTTGCGAGATGACTTGTATCCCCGAGTGCGGATGAAATGACTCATATGGAAATAGGTGTAGCTCGACCGCTCGGTCCTCACTCAATGCGATCACAAGCTGATCATCATAACTTAACCCCGGAACTTGGGGGCAGATTTGGCAGATAAAACAAGCTATGCTTGAACATAAAAATAATGCAAGTACACCGGACCGAAGTTCGAACACTGCAGTATTCAAACATAAAAGGAATATAAGCTGAAAGTAGAAGACAAAATTTTATTTCAACTAAATCAAAAGCAATGGTTCATACACGAGCCTTTCCAGAATATTCCTACTAGCAGGGGCCGAACCCGCATCTAAACACGGCCTACAAAAAAAAGTAACAAAATCCCTGACAGCCAAAAGAGGAAAATATGCCTAAAAAGGGTGTCTAATCTTTCTGCTTCCTCAACTTCTTCTTCCTCGAGGAGCTACTGGAGCCACCAGTAATCTTTCGTTTAGAACCTTTCTCTTTAGGCAGGCTCCCCTCGGATGAAGGCATGATGTCAACGTCCTCGTCCGAGCTAGACTTTATGGGAATGCTTCCCACAGGAGGAGTTGGAGGAACAGAATCCGCAGCCGGAGGCGGGACTGATGCACTAGTATCAATAAGCGTGCCCCCAAGAGATACAATCATAAGGGGAGTAGGACACTGTGCTACTACTCCACCATCCGCGCTGCCACCGTGCGCAGCTTCCGCCATCTCAGCATTAATCTCGTCCAACATCCTTACTTCTCGCTGCGCTTTGGCCTCCCCATGTGATGTAGTAGCCTGAGTTGAAGTATCAGAAGTAGACGAGAATCCGCCCAGGCTGAACGGTAGATCTGCAAAGGGATCACTCTGTCGACCGAGGAACTCATTTATCATTTGTTCATCCAAGGAAAGTGAGCTCCCCTGGCTTACCTCGACCGGCGCAACTGCCACAACAGAAGTTGCCTCAGAAATGATGGCCTCCGGCACTTGGCGTGGTTCCTGGGCTACGGAAGGCGCCGCTGGTGCAACTCCAATCACTAATCAAAGAAAGGAAACGTCTGTTAGTACACACTTCCATACACATTCTTCACCCCAAATGAACAAGGGATTAGTTCAGGGTACCTTCCTCGGTTTGAGTCAGGGTTGTTTGAACGACTTCAGAGGAATGGTCCTTAATAGGAGATAAATGTGGTCGGTCTGGATCATATGCCGGTATAGGCTGGGAGTCGATCGTCGAAGTTGGCTCAGACTGAGATGACACGACAATCTCAGAACTTGTGATACGATGCTCAGCACCAGAGCTTTCTCCAATTTCCTGAAATTGGGCACCAAGCCTCTCCTTCTCGTGAGAAATCATGGAGCCATGGAGAAATTTCTTTTCGTCATCATTAAGAATGCGATTCTCCAGCTCAAATTCATCGATGGCTTCATCGGGATGCCCAGACTTCTCCTCCTCAACCAACGTATTCCAAGCGTTATAGAGATGTGTTGGATAGTCGTCGAGCCATGTCAGATCTCGGTGCCTTAGCACATTAGCATTGTAAGTGACAAGTAGCTCTTCTACCTCAGCCTCAATCCTGGCCTCCGCCTGCCGTACCTTCTCATCAACCCCAGCTTCAGCTTCGCGAGCTTGTTGCATAGCCGCTTCCTTCTCCTTACGGAGCACCACCGCCTGATCACAGGCCTCCTGCGCAGAGACATTAGCTGCATCTTTCTCCTTCGCCATTTCGGAGAACTTTGATTTCAGCTCATTAAGCTCCTTAAGAGCGGCGTCCCTCTCGGCGGTAATGGTGGTGTTCCTATGGCCCATGTCTTCGATGGTAGTATAATACTCTTTTTTCATCCTGGCCATGGTGGAGTTTACTTTGTCAACCTTTTTCAAGGCCCCCATTTCAGATTCACGGGAAGACTCAGCCTCAGCGTTGAGCACTTTCATGATTTGGTCATTTTGACCCAACTCCTTCTCAAGCTTCTCAATGACGACACCCCAATCGAATGCCACTTTGGATGCTTTCCTCGCGGCCCGTGCCCACTCCCTGTACTGGAAGAAGATGTTCGCAACATAATCATGGATAGTGTTTTCAGCGGTTGGCGGAATTCTCCTCAAGTGCGGAGGGAAAACATAACCATCAAAGCAGATGTTGGGAAATTCTTTCCTCATCTGTGCCAGTTTAAGCGCTCCTTCGCTGGTCGCATCAGTCGTGACCGGTGCGGTAGTTGAAGAGGTGGCTATTTCAGTCCTACGCGGAGGATCGGGCCTCGGAGCTTGAGAAGGTGGCCTAGGCCGTGAAATTTCAGGAGGACAAGCAACTGCTACCATAGGAGGTGCGGAAGTCCTGGGAGGAGGAGAGCGAGATCGGGATCGGTGAACGTATCCCCTGTCTCTGTCAGACCTCTCCTGACCAGAGTGTCCTGAGTCATAATCCCTCTCGCCCTCTCTTCTGCGTGGCTCATGATTACGGCGCTTGTTGCGCAAACTGCCAAGCATAGAACTTTGTCTAGACATCGTACCTGAAAAGCAAACCACAGAAAATCAGTAGCCGTTTACAATATGCTGTTTACGGTTAGGAAAATGTGTTGTGCCGTGAAGAGTGTGTGAATGTGTAAACCCCCGGACCAACCAGAAGTGTCAATCACACTAGCAGGAAGAGACTCGCTAACGTCGAAGGTATGTCGCAGTCCACCCAATTCAATGTCATGTTGCTCGGGCTCGATGTCCGGGGTTGGAAGGTCAGCGAGCCCTTCGAATTGATCTTCAGCTTGCAGGGAGGATTCCTCCGCAATTCTAACTCCTGACAGGGGGCGGTGTAAAACCGCAGACTTCCGCCTCTCGGATTTGGGCTGTTTGGAGACCACTGCCTTGCCTTTTCTTTTTTCGTCGGAATCCGGGGTTGCCTTAGCAGGTCCGACCAACGGCTCCTCGTCGGTATGAGTTCTTTCGGAATCGGGTTCCTCAATTATTACGACCCTGGGTTTCTTCCGCTTGACTTTTTCTCTGGAGACAGTCTTTAATGCGCCATCGAGCCTTATGCTCTGCCTCCGCCCAATCAACCCAAGGATCCTGAGGTTCCGGTCCGTCAACAACAGTTCGATGTTCCTTTCTTCACTGGGAATTTCTTGAAGAACCCGGACTATCTCTTTATAATAGCCACCTTCAGGTCGCTGGATTATTGCTGAAAGAAAAGGAGTAGAAGATATGAGTTTAATTTCATTTGAAAATTGCCCTATCAACTACTTAGGAAAAAGACAACACTCACGTCTGAACAGCCATCTTCTGGCAAACCCCGGAGGGCAGCGGACATAGAACCACTCCGACTTGAAGTAACTCAGCCTAGTCCACGACCCCGTGACCACTTGGCAGTTTCTCACAGACTCCAAGAATGTAAAAGATGGGCTGTCGATTTGACTTTTGAAGTTGAATAGGTATCTTATCTCGGTCGGAAGGGGAGGTCGGTAAAGGTATTCCATAAAGGCGATGAACAAGCCATTGAGTGAAGCATATCCATTTGGATGTAACTGAGACGGAGCAATATCCAGGTAAGCCAACACTTCTCTTATATAATCGTTGAACGGAGGAAGTGTACCGGCTACGCATGCATGTCGATTAAAAGCAGTATACCCCTCTGAGGGATTGTGTGGTCTGTCGTCCGGTCCAGGCAACATTACATCGTCCAACGATAAGCTATGCCTTAAGCATATTCTCCCTAGCATATCTTCAGAGATATTGGATGGGACAGAGTTAGGTGGACTGTTAATGAAGGACGCATCAGGCAACTCGTCCGGAGCTGGACCAATAGCTTCGGCCTCGATGTTCGGAATCTCAAGTCTGGGAGGGGTTAAATTCTGAGTTTCTAGCTGCTGCAAACTTGACGGTTCCATAACTAGCTAACTCACGAGAAACCATCATTAGACGATAAAAAGCCCGTGCATTCCCCAGTGTAAAGTGTATGAATGAGTTGTGCAGTGCAAGTGTTGTGCATGATTTGAGCAAATTCTGCAGAATTAAAGAAAATATGCAAACGACGAAACTTTGGAAGTCAGACCGGAAATGACCGTCATCGTTGACCGTCACGGCCGCACCTTCCAGAGACTGTCGTTCGATTCAGATTAAAAGTTTGTTATACTTTGCTGAGTTACGGTTCCATCTACGAGCTTCAAAGGGCAATCAGATGTGCAGTGTTATGATCAAGTTCGATTATGCAATGCGGAAGCTCGTAGGAATCAGGTGTGTAGTTTAATTATCAAGTCAAGATATGCAAGAATGAAGTTTATCGGAATCATGTTTTCAAGTGCTTAGGATTTCGTGTCCATCAAAGGAAAAGTTCGAATCGATCCCAGTAGATACGTTCGAATCCATCCGGCTATAAGTTCGAATTGATATCAAGCGTCGTTCTTCGAATCGATCATTGGTAGCATGGTTCGTATCGATCACAACGGGTGCGATTTCGTATCGATCACTGGTGGCCTGGTTCGTATCGAGCGGAAGGGCCTTAGCTTTGCATCGATAACGCTCGAGTCGATCCTTTTTGTATCGATCGCGGTAGCGAAAATCGTATCGATCTAGAGCTAGGGGCTTCAGAATAGTAATTGACTGGTTATCAGTTACTTCGTGTCGACACGACCCATCACCACAACTATCAACTCGAAATCGCATCATCTCCACTGACGTATCCCAAGAATCGATACGAGATCCAGAAAAACGCCATTGATCTCATCAATATGAACATGGCCCTCGTGATCGAATCGAAATCACCCTTTCCACCCTTTCTTCTCCAATCTGCAGAGATCGCCATGGCCGTCACATATTTGAGCTAGATCTGGTTTTACCAGTTGCCAGAAGAGAAGATTGATGGAGAAAGAGTGGATTTGTGATGGCCCTATCATTTAGATTCATAGTCCCTTACCTAAGAATTAGGATTCGAAGATCCGGAGAAATGATTTTGATCGAGTCGAAGGTACGGAAGTGTTATTTCTCCCTGGATCGATCGCAAAGAGAACAGAGAGCAACAGTAAAAAGTAAAAGTGAAAAATGGGCTAAGTCCCAGGTATTTATATGAAGTCTAGGGTAGAACCGAGTCGATTCGACTCCCAGTCAACCTGACCGGTCGCAACCAGTCAAACAGCGCGTCGAAGCGAAGGCCCGTTTTGAACCCACCGGACCTCCTCGATTCGAGATGCGCAGAGAACCACCTGAAGACAATGGACCCCATCGATTCGAAGCATCTGTTTTGTGACCCATCAATCCACAACGGGGCAGGCTTATCGATACGATCACAAAATTCGTATCTATTAAAATCCATCGGTACGAATAATCATTTCGTATCCATCAAGTCTAACCGCATTGATATGAAGAAAAGCTTTCCAACTTTTAACATCGATTCATAAGAGGATCGACACAAGAGGTTGGCTAAAGGCGGTCATCAGGCATCGTTTCAACACAAAATTTCGAATCGATTCGAAAGAAAATCAGTGCGAGGCTCGACAACGACCTAGACTAACGACGAGTCGCAAACTTGCAGAATTTCAAAGCACGTCATGTTTTCACAAGACGTACTTTGGGGGGCAAATGTTATCCCGCCTTTTGGCAAGGCCAGGATACCAAGAAACCGACTAGAGAACAAGTATAGCCTGTCGTGGATATCGCTAAACTTTGTCCGAGTCTAGATCAAGCTACAATTGATATGACGCGGCAGACATAGCCATGCAAGCCTGCATTTCAAATTTCAAGTCAATCCGAGTTCGTATGCTTGGGTTATGATCGATTCAAGTTGGGAGGAACTGGCTCTTTTTCGTATCCATCTGATCGGCAGCGCTTTCGTATCCATCAGTGGACCTCATTTTGTATCCATCCAGTCCGTGTCCATCATCCACTTCGCATCGATCAATTCCCATGGGTTCGTATCGATCAAGTCAGCAATGTTCGAATCCATCGAGTTCGTATCGATGGACCTCGTACCCATCAACAGCTAATGCGACTCGTACCGATTGGCCAAATGTCTGCTTCGTATCCATCACGGAAACCTCTCTTCGAATCCATCTGGGCAGAGCAACTCGCATCCATCAGGTTACCTTACTTCGTATCCATCAAAAAGGCTCCAGTCTGCAGCGATCGGTTTCGTATCCATTGAGAAGCTGCGTGGTTCGCATCCATTAAAGAAAGCCTGTTCGTAACCGTCAGCCTTCGTTAGCTCGCATCCATCGATATAACTATTGTTCGAATCCATAGCCAATGACTACTTCATATCCACCGAGTCAACAAGCCTGGGTGACGTGTCGAGCTTGATACGAACAAGGCGAGATACGAGGATGCGACGCGGCCAAACCGGAGAAAAAGATGGATCGACTCGAGATATGCGCGCCACACCGTTATAGAAGCACGTGCAGATGATCGATTCGAAGGAATCAATATGAAGCCATGGAATCGAACAGAACAGCCAACGTCGAATTTCACTTTGTATCGACAATATCTCACGATCCAATGATCCAAATGCAACGAAATTTTCAGGATTGCTCGCGTACACATGGAGGAATGCCCTCGCCAAATTTCAGCTCATTTGGACGTCATCTTGATCGATACGAAATGGATTCGTATCGATCGCAGATCGAGGCGAAACTTTCTGGAAATGGTCGTGTGGGTCCCCTCACGTGCCAGGCCAAGTCTCCCGGAGTTTGAGCGAAGTCTGAGCCTCCTACGCCTATAAATAGAGCTCCAGAGCCTACAAAAGAGGGATCTTTTGATTCTCAAGCGTCCAGACTCTGCCGGATCAAGACTTGCGTCATTCCTTTGCTGCTGATTTCGAATTCTAATCTGTAATCCGCTGTTGTTTGCTGTAATAGCTTGTAATCGTTGAAAGAGAATCAATAAAATCATCAAAACTTCATAGTGGACGTAGGCGATACGCCGAACCACTCTAAATTGCTTGTCTGTGCATTTTACATTTCTATTTGTTGGAGTTTTTGTTAGATAACCTCTATTTTTACATTTGCAATCTTCATTTTATCTCTTCAAATAACTCCCGAAGAGTGTTGTGCCCATTTTTGGTACAAACATTTACATCCATATTTATCTAATTTTATTTAAATAAATGTCATATTTGGGCATTTTAACATGTTTAAAACCGAAATTCAATTATTTTCAAATCACCATATATTCATCTTCATTCAGAGGCAAAATGGTCATTTTTATGCATGTGTCAATTTGAGAATTTTTAATTGGACATTTTTTATGATTTTTATAGAAATTTGGATGCATATGGAAGAGGGTTTTATGAAGATATATGCATGCACAAGGGAATACAAAGGAATGAAGAGGAAATAATTCATGCTCATGATCATGGAGGACCTCATCCACTTACCTAAATCTACAATTAGAAGCTAATGGACAACTAAGTGGAGGTTAAAGCTTCATGCACATTTAATGATGGATTAATTAGTGGCTAATGGTTACTTAGTGGCCACACTTCCTAAAGGGAATTTTAGGAAGCACCCTAACACTTGAATTAGGATTTTATGCATGTATAAATAGCCCTCTTATGTACATGTAAATGATCTTCTACTCTTTAAAATTAGTTAGGAAATTAAAATGTAAGTTGTAAGCTCTATGTTTCATGAAATAAAAATGGCTTCCTAGACTCTTTCTCTTCCCTTTTCTACTTGTTTTTCTTTACTTTTATGTTGATGTTTATTTCTATGCTTTCTCTCATTTCATGTTTATAGCTTAGATTTACATTTATGCAAGTAGTGTAGCTTTAATTTTTATGCAAGTAGTTAGTAGTTAATCTCTTTTTCTTCTTTTTTTCTTAGTTCCCATTTCTTTGCTTTTTAATGTTGAAATTTACAAGTATTGATTTGATAACACAAATGAGTAGCTAAACCCCTTCAATTTAGGGGTAATGAAGCTCTCTAACTATATGTAATTTCAACATTTCTATGATTTATGATCTCTTTTATTTGTGCTTCATGAAAGTGGATTTTGATGTAAGTTTATACAGGTGGGTTTAATTGCTTATGTTGCTTTTGCAAATGAGCTATTCTTATTCAACATAAACACAATTTACATCATCATTTGCTAATTGATTTTTGATTTTGAAATGAAAGTGAAAACAAAATTTGATGATCTATATTACTAATTACAATAGTAAATAGATCATACTTAAAATAGCTTTTGCTTTGGCTTCATTTTCATGAGAACTGATAAGTGGTTTATTTGATGTATTATAGTTTGATGGTTTAAGTTATGTTAATAAATAACATAAATAAACCATACTTGTGATAAATGCAACAATTATTTCAGTTAATATCAAAAGTAGAAATCGTAAATTATTTGTTTGTTGATTTACAAAAATATGAGAGTGGATTTGCCTTTAAATTGTTCTCTAATCTCATAGTTTTTAAATCTCATTTTAATTCTAGTTTTAGCTTCATTTTGCTTGTAGTTAACGATTTCCTCTCCATTTGGTATAATTTGATTGAATTGATTTTTAAAATATAACAATTCCCTACGGATCGACCTATACTCGCCACGTACTAACTTTTGTACGCCGTGCGCTTGCGGTAAATTTTAATTTGAAATTTATCAGCGATTTTTTAATCCGATAGAAAATTCGTCGTTAAACAGCTTCTTGTAGACTTTTCCAGAACTCACTAGTAAATAAAGAATCTCTATCACTGACAATATTACTAGGAATACCGTGCAGTCTAACCACATTCTTCAAGAATAACTTCGCCAAATCAGGTGCCGTTCTAGTTGACTTTACCAGAATAAAATGGGCACTCTTAGTCAGTGTATCCACTATGACCCATATGCTTTCGTTTCCTCTTCTAGACCTCGGCAACCCATCAAAAAAGTCCATAGAGATTGATTCCCATTTCTTTAATGGAATATCCAATGGTTGAAGCAATCCACTTGGCTTCTGGTGTTCAGCCTTTGCCTGTTGGCAATTCAAGCACTGCTTAACACATAATCCTATGTCCCGCTTCATACCTTGCCAGAAGAAATTTTTCTTCATGTCCTGATACATTTTTGTCCCTCCTAGATGGATAGTGAATTTCGAACGATGGCACTCATCCAAAACCTTCTTCCTCATGCCTTCTACATTCGGAACACACAACCTTCCTTTCTTTCTCAACCACCCATTTTGGTCAAAATTGAAATCCTTTATATCATCGCTCTTCATTCCTTCCTTCAACCTTCTGATCCTTTCAGCCAAACTGGATCTTCCTTTTGCTTAAAAGCTACCTTCTCAATCTTTACCGGTCGGACTTCTAAACAAGACAATACGGTACTTTCGCATATTCAGCTTTCAGTTATTCAGTTGACTCCAGTGATATATTCAGATTTTTTTATTTGACTATTGTATTGAGACTTCTACGTATTCGAGACTTCTGTTTGTATCTTGTTTAACTCTGTTATATATATAGTAGCTTCATGAACTACTATTCATTTGTTTCCGCTGCTTATTGTTATATTACTCTGTGTCTGTGATTCTGTGATTGATTTATTTACTGTATATACTGAGTTTTTCCAAATAAAAATTAACAATATGATATTTTGAGCAATTCAAGTCCGACATGTGCGGATGCGAATGGTTGAAAATATCGGGATGTTACATTTGACCTAAACCGTACACTATAATCCGATAATACCTCCAAGCTTTTCCACTCGGTGATCATAGCCAATACTGCATTCTGATGTTTCCGACAGAGTGCATCTGCTACCTTATTTCCTTTTCCGGTTGTGTACTCAATTCCATAATCATTGTCAATAATAAACTCCAACCATCTCTGCTGTCTCATATTTAGCTCCTTCTGAGAGAACAAATACTTCAACGACTTATGATTAGTGTATAGCTCAAATCGCTCTCCCAAAATATAATTCCTCCCAACCTTTAAAGCAAATATAACAATAGCTAACTCCAAGTCATGTGTTGGATATCTACCTCATGTGGTCTGAGCTGTCTAGAAGAGTAAGCAATTACTTTACCCCTTTGCATCAACACATCTCCCAATCCAGTTCCACACGCATCAGTATAAACAACCAAATCTTGACTCCCTTCCGGAACTACTAACACCGGTGCATGGATCAACAAGTGTTTCAAGCTCTAGAATGCTTCCTTACACTTTTCGGTCCACACGAAGTTCACATCCTTTCGCGTAAGTTTAGTCATCGGTGTTGCTATTCATGAAAAATCTTTTATAAATCTTCGATAATACCTTGCCAATCCAAGGAAACTGTTTATCTCGATCATCGTCTCGAGCCTCTTCCAATTATTCACTGCTTCAATCTTAATTGGATCTACAGACAACCCTTTCTCAGAGACGACATGACCAAGGAACTTCTCTTCCTTCTTCCAAAAATGACACTTCATAAACTTAGCCTTCAACTGATGCTCCCTTAACATCTTGAGCACGATTCTGAGATGAACTTCATGTTCCTTCTCATCCTTAGAGTATATCAAAATGTCATCAATGAAAACAATACAAACCTATCCAAATGCTCTCGAAAAATTCTATTCATCAGATCTACAAAGAATTTCGGTGCATTAGTTAGTCCGATCGACATAACTAACCATTCGTCCGGTCCATATATCATTCTAAATGCTGTCAAAGGAATGCTATCCTCTGCTACTCTAAGCTGGTGAAATCCCATCGCAAAATCTAGCTGAGAGAATACCTTTGCTCCACTCAACTGATCGACAAATCATCAATTCTTGACAATGGATATCGGTTCTTTATCATCTTCTCATTCAACTTACGATAATTGATACATAGCCTTAACGATCCGTTTGGCTTCTTAGCAAATACGGTAGCAGCTCCCCATGGAAAACTACTCAACTTGATAAAACTTTTGCCATCCATACCTACTAATTGCACCTTCAACTCTTTCATCTCCGTAGGTGTCATCCTACTCGGCGGTCTACTCACCGGGTCAGCTCTAACCACTAAATCAATCTGAAACTCAATAGCTCGTTTCGGTGGTAGTCCAACTATTGGTTCAAACACATCGGCAAATTTTCTAACTACAAAAACCCGATGCAACTCATCTTCCAACTCCATAACACCCATTAAAGCATTCACCTCACAACTAGGGTCCTCTATGGCATAAGTTATCTGATCACTACTATCTGGATGACTAAGTGATATTTTCCTATCTTGGCAAAATATCCTAGCGTCATATCTACTCAACCAATCCGTCCCCAGGATAATCCCAAATGCCACAAAATCAAATACATGCAAACAACATCAAAGGTATGGCCTAACAAATCAAATTATAGATGGTCACACCTCATTCCAAGTGTTGCATAACCTCCTATTGGATTAGCAACCCTTACGGAAGTAAATAAGTAAGAGGGTTCTAGGTTAAGACTATCTACCAGACATAGAGAAATAAAAGAATGGGATGCCCCGGTATTAAATAGGACGCTAACAGACATACTGTGGATCTACAGTGAGCCTCCTAAAAAAGCTTTTCCCTTTTCCTGAGCAACTGACTTTGCGGTTGTGGGCTCTAATGCATAAACTCTTCCATTTCCTTCCTTTGGTGGCTGTGGGCACTTGTTCTTGAAGTGAGCCACCTGATCGCAATTGAAGCATCTGACATTCTTCTTCTCACCAGCCCCGTTTTCTTTTCATTTGATAGCACAACACTCATTGGCATAGTGTTCTTTCTTGTTGCAGTTGTAACAAACCACCTCAGCTTTGCTCTTCTTCGGTGCTCCTTCTTTATGAGCATTCTTTCTTTGGAAAAATTTCCTCTTCTGAGCCTGTCCAACCTGAGCCTCTTTCAATTTCTTCCTTAGGCAAGCCAATGCTTCTTCTTGCCTCAATGCCATCTCAACAACATTGCTAGAGTCTCTTAAGTGCGGCAAAGTTGCACTTACCAGTTCTGGCCTTAATCCACTGTTGTACTTCTCATTTCTACTAATAACAGTATCAACCAATGCTTACCTATATCGGGCTAGTTCCTCAAACTTCCTTGTGTATTCCAACATACTCATATCTCCCCGCTCTAATTCTACAAATCTTCTTACCAATGCAGCCTGTGCCATAATGGACATAAACCTCTCCGAAAATCTTCTTTTGAATAGTAATGGTCTCTTCATCAACTTCAGCAGTGACAATGTTCCACCAAAATAATGTAGCTCCCTGTAGCTGCCTTGAGGCCAACCTCCTATTCTGCGCATTATTTAACCCTAAATCAGCGAAAATCCTTTCACAATGCAGTAGCCAGTTCTCTACTTCAATCACATCCTCGGATCCAATGAACGACTTTCCTCCAAGCCTAAGGTAATCTCTACTTAAATTGGCATACTGATTGACCGTAGGAACTTCTTGAGCTCCTCCTCCTGCAGCGTTTCCTCAAACTATACCTGCTGCCACTCTAGCTTGCACCATATTCACAAAGAACTGATATATCGCCCCCATATCCACCTGGGGAACTCCTGCACTAGCATTTTCAACTTGTGCCTGACCACGGCCTCTCCATATCTGTATTCAATCCTCGTGAGATATAGATGAATAACCTTACTAAGATAGGAGTCTAAAGATAGAGTGTACACTTATATATATAAAAATACAAATATGTTCTATAACGTTATCCCATACCCCGATCTCACCCTAATTTCTATGGACTATGTTTTCAAAAATCAATTTTAGTTAAAGTATTCCGTAAACCATGCTCTGATACCAAGCTGTAACATCCCCTATCTGGAGGCCCAAAACTAAGCGTTACAGATGTTGTAGTCATATATAGTATTAGCTTTCGATGACTAAATATGGCTATGTTAATGGTATCAATAATATCAGAAGAACTTGAATATGAAAAAAACACAGATTACTTCATTACATTTCCAAATAAAACTTGTTCCAACATTCAAGTCACATAACCCAATTGTTTTCCCAGGCACCGAATAAATATAGGTATTACAAATTACGTCGAGAGCAGTATATGAAGATACCCCCACGATTGATCAGAGTCAACTGGTCATATATGACCTAATACATCATAACACAGCAGCAATTCCTAAATAGCTATCCGTTGCATTCTGCATCCTCTGGTAGCTTATTCTTAAAACAACCTAAAAACCAGAAAAGATTATTAACCTCTTAACCTACTCAAATTAATTTTTAGCACCCGAGAGTTTAAGGGGGAAAACATAAACTTCGAGTCAGACATAAAGCCTAGTATGAATAATACTATACATCCTGGTTTAATTATGTTAAGTGAGACCACGCCGCTTAGTGCAATGGGTTTCCCCTCACTAACATCTTTTAAAATATATCTTTGCAAATCTTTTCATATAATAATATACAATGCATCAACATCCACAATGGTTAATCTCAATAAAATATAAACAAAAATAAATATTAAGCAATGTTGAACTATCTATTCAAACACAATTAACTCTTAATCTCTGGCTGAATCAATCGATCACCTGTTAGGTATTCTTATTTAGGATGGTCTATCCTTATCTATCTATGTATTGTTTCCCATCAGGACAGTTTGTCCTAAACTATCTGTTAAATATCTTCCTTTTGGACGGTCTATCCCTAACTTAATCATCTCCTAGGTCCTCCCGAGCTAAATGGCTTTCCGGGCTTACCAATAACCTATTTGTATACAACATATATTCCTTTCGGTGTGTAAACATAATTTTAGTTTACCCATGACCAAGCCCTACACACTGGAATTTTGGACAACAATTAGCTGGGGCTACAAGCTAATGTATAGGGCGCGACCCTATACAAGTCCCGTCTAGTTTCCTAATATCTGACTCATTTATACTTAAGGATTCCCTCCTATAATTTTCCTTGAAAACAACTTTAAAATGATTTAAACCTTTAAATCAAACTTCAAACAAGGAAAAAAAAATAAGTCTTTATACTTTACCCAAATCATATTACCATATTAGATATATATTCTTTACTTAAAACTTAGTTGATGAAACACTTTACCATTTGAAAGAACCTCTTTCCATACTTTGAAACTATCTCATTTAAATTCAATGTTTAAACCTTTCGAATTCCTTCAAAGCAAAACTTTTGGAATAAACCTCTCGGATTCATTCAAAACAAACCTTTCAAAAGCCTTAAATGTTAAACATCCATATTTAAAATCGCTTTAAGTCATTACCTTAGAAAAATCTTTGGAAAACCTTCCTTCAAAAACCTTCCAAAAACATTTAATAAACTTTTCGAAATAGATCCAGGAATAAACCCTTCGAATGCTTAATCCTATAAAACACAAACCTTTCGAAGGTATGCTGGGTTCAACTTTAAAACAATCTGGAAACTTATCTTTTAAAACCTTTCGTGTTTATTAAAGCAACCTTTCGAAAATATCCAAATGACCTTTCGGATGTCTTTGGTTATATTTCACAAAACAAGGGTAACCACCTAAATCAGAAGCTTTCCTCCGAAAGCCTTGGAGAAACAGGTTAATTTTAAAAACAGATAAATCTTTCGACTAGGTCGGAAGGTTCAAAGTAAAACCTTTATAAAATAGTGGAAACCCTTCGGCTGTGTTGGAAGGTTTCAAAACAAAAAATGGCGGTAGCAGCTACAACCTAATGACTACATCGGAAGGTTTAAAGTCTTTTTCTTAACAATTTGACCTAGTCGGAAGTGACCAAGATGAAAGCTCAAATTCGAAAGCAAAGCAGGCGAAAGCTTTTCACTTATAAAACAATTATATTTCAACCTTTCTACCATCAACCTTTAGGCTTAGAACCTTTCGGCTATATTCAATTCATTACGTACCAATTACTTGATACCTTATGCGTTGAACTGTGACCTTATCGAAAGCTAACCTTTCGACTGAGACGAAAGGTCTGGGGCGGAAGGTATTTAGCCGTATGGGTTGAAACATGGAAAAAGTTTGATTTTTGTCTTTAAACTTAAAAAGGAAACTTTTCAACTAACCTGCCTTTGTTTGTCAAATTTTCATTGGTCAATAAAATACTTTTCATTATTTTACTACCGCAATTACCAAAATTTGTAAAACATTTTATTTTGTAAAATACTCCTTCTCATCTATAAATGCATAAAATATTTAAGTTCCATACCTTAAATAATTTTATATATCCCTCAAATGACTTAGGAAAATTCTAGAAAAATTCTAGAAAATTTATTTTAATATATTAGCTAACATGTTAAAATCTCAAACTATAATAATTATTATTTCAACAAAAATTAAATTAAAACCCAATAAATAATTTTCTTCATTCAAAAATTTATATAGAATCAATAATAAATAAGAAAATTATAAAAATCAAAACCCATCTCTAAATACTATTCTCGACCTATATTTAAATTTCCAAAATATTTGGATGTCAGATAGGGTTTTCATGCTAAACATATCATAAAACATGAATAAACATTTATAATTTCTTCAACAATAAACATATATATATATATATATATCTTAAAACATCAAACATGGAAATATTATAGCAAAAACATTTCAGATTTAAACAAAAAACCAAAAATTAAAAGTATTAGGGATGTAGTAATTATTCACCTTAGCTTTAGAGGTTATAGATGAGATTTTTGAGTGTTGAATATGTTGATTTCTTCTTTCCTTTTGAATCTTAGCTTTCTTCTTCTCTTGAGATTGGAAATGGTGGACGACCTTAGTTATTTTCATTTTTGTGAAATGAGAATAGTGAATGTGAATATCACAAGGGTAGGGTATAAGGTTTTGCCATTTCCCAAAATACCCTTCTCATTTCCTAACACATTACTTAGTGTTATTTCATTTTAATTAACCCTTCATTATGGCATGGCTACCTCTAACTAATTAAATCACCATATATTAATCTTTACATTATTTAATTTAATTTAACTAATTAAATGTCTTAAATAAGGTTATAAAATATATAGGGTGTTACATAACACCTTTCTCTGAGATTTATAGTGTGATAGTTTGCAATTAAGGGAATAATAATATTCAATCATTATCATTGATTGATTGATTGTTTGATTTAAAAAACACGAACACCTAGTGAATTAAATTTCACGATTTGACTATATGG
Organism: Allium fistulosum; assembly: GCA_030737815.1. Taxonomy (NCBI): domain Eukaryota; kingdom Viridiplantae; phylum Streptophyta; class Magnoliopsida; order Asparagales; family Amaryllidaceae; genus Allium; species Allium fistulosum. The sequence continues at coordinate 1,134,773,902 of CM060906.1, forward strand.
TGTTTGGTAATAATATTCGTTTAAAGTTAAGAAATTTATTTAAGATAAATAAATTTATGAGCCTAAAATGTAAAAATGAAATGATCTTTAGAAATGAATGTATAAATAGTGTTTTATAAATAAAGGAACTGAAGAGAAGAATCTTATGATGACTAGTTCGAGTGGCTCTGTAACTAAATATATGCAGGAGATACGTTAGAATGGTAAACACTTCTAAGTATTACCCTTCTGGTTAAGGGGATATATGATACTATTGGTAGTACCCAATTCCTTGGTATCAATTTGGAGTTACTCGATCTATGAAAAATTTAAGCTAAAAGATAATATAAATCATAAATTTGTAAATTGATTAGTAATTATAAACATCTTTATAAAAGTGTTAAACCAAAAATAATTTGGATCACTAATTGATAAAATAGAATGGAATTTTCAACGATTTTAGATAGTTGTAAATTTCCGATTCACACATAACTCAAAACTAAGAAATTTTGAAAATATTAAAGATAAATAATTATGAAATGTTTTGAGTAAATAAAATAAGTAGAATTTATAAATGTGGTTTATAAATAAAAGGATTTAAAAGCTGAGAATTTGAGAATTTAAATCCTAGTGAATTTGAAAATTGTTCTTTAAATTTAAGAAAATAACAATAGGATTATTTGGAAGTATTTTTGAATAAAAATATAAGAGATAAGTTTTATAAATTATGAAATTGGGATGATAGTAAATTACAACAAGTTTTAAATTTGTCAAACACCCTGATGTAATGAAACCAATTTGAAATTTGGGATTTGTGTATTTACTCTTAGGATGTAATGGATTATTATGTAAATATAAACTTAAGTTGTAAACTATATATACACTTAAGTTGTAAAAATTCACCTTTCTTACTATAAATACGACACTTAGTACATCATCGGTATTCGTATACCGATCATTTTGTCATTCGGAAGACAGGTCATTAGGGGTGAAAGAAAGAAAGATTGAACAAAAGAAACTAAACAATACAGTATCTCATAATGCAATGGAACAATATATATTACTCAACATAATATATTACAAAGTCATTTAAAAAATGTTACATCAAAGTTACGCTAGTACAAAGTCTACCCTAGGACAGTTATAACAGTCTGTCCCTACTTAACAGACAAAATATACACGGAAACAAGAAAAATAACCAGCTATCGATGAAGTCACTTGCTCCAAGCACCTCATAAATACATTTGTCGAAAAACCTTAACTATTTGGCTGTCTATTCAAATTTGAGCACCCAAGAGTTTAGGAAAAGAAAATAAACTCTTGACTAGTAGTACCGAATATGATCGCCCCCTTCACTAATGAGCCCCGAAGCATACATGAGTAGATGGAAATCAATATAGATTTGGAATGACCATACCCAGATGGGAGCGACCCACTTGGCCCTACTGCATGCCCGATTTTTGTCATTTCCCGATTAATGAGGCTTGAGGCTATGTCTTATTTTTATATAGAACTTTCCACTTGGAATGCTAATAGTGCCCTCCAAGCAACAATGCAACACCAACTTTCATCCATACAAGTTCGTTCTGGGACTGAAGGGAACATTTGACAGCTCCATCTTCAATTCCATCATCTTCAAGATGTCTTCACTTCGAAATGCTTGAGTTGGATCGAAGTGGTTTTCAAATAACATATCTGATCCCGGTCTCTTCGCAACAACATTCGATATTCTTTTAGTAAACTCAAACCCCAGTTCTTTAGAAAGTAAACAGTCAAAGATAAGAGCGGAGATCGCCTCCTAGTTGATAGTGGACGGATTTTCTTATCATTTGTTCCTAGAAGGACGGAATGAGGTTTATATGCACAATATAGCATTATCAGAGATGACAGTGCTATATAACTCACTTGTCTCTCCTAAATATTTCCAAAGTTACATTTGGGTCTATATTTGATAGTTGGTTATTTACCTATCAAATAACAAAAAAAATCAATTCCATTTTAAATTTATCTATTCATAACAACTACTAAGCCTCAAACAAATCATTCTTTGATAAAACTCCTTTCAAAATATTTATCTAAAACATTCACTTATCTATCTAACGTAAGTATATTCACAAGACATTTATGAATAACTTCTTACTTATAAATCATGTTAAAAAGGATTAAACAAATGTTGTTTAAATTGGAGATAAGGACAACCTTAGACACTATTCCCTCAGTGTTAAGTATGGAACGGATGTTCCATAATACCATTTTAAAAGGTCGGTTTAGAGAAACCCAAATCTCAAATTCTCTGTATACTTCTTTCGATAAATCCTTTTTAATCAAATCTATTACATTCATGAAATCTCTTTTACTTGAATCCAAATCCATTTCAAAATACTTTCCATACTTCCAAATTCATTTAGAAAACCCTTTTATAAATATTCAAAATCATTAATATAAATTTCTTTTATAAATATCAAATTTTTTTATATAAATTTCTTGTAAATATCCAAAGCTTTTTATAAACTCCCTTTATGAATATCCAAATCATTTACTAAAACTTCTTTTATAAATACCCTAAAATCATTTATAAAACTTTTTTATAAACCTTTCATGTTTAACAACTTCTTAAATAACCTAAATCAATTTAGCTTCCTGAAAATCCATTTTAGATATCTTTTATTTATGAAAATCTTCTTTTCTTAAAAAAAATCCATTTACATAAAACACATTATAAATTTCCAAATTCCTTTAAATATCTTATTCAAAATGCAATAACTTTGAACCATTTCAAAAAGAAAATGAAATATTTATCCTTACAAAATGAAACAGAGGCTTAACGACTATAATGATACTTTTTTTATTATACTTATCCACTTTAACATGGCACCACATAACAACTAATATATAAGGGATCAACACATAACAATCAATCAACCTAAGTAAATGTCCAAGTTAATTGTAATAGCAGAATGATGTTTTATTCTTCTAATAGATGTCATTTAATTTTCCTAATCACATGGGGTTACTTAAGGGTAAGTGACACAAAATCACTTAGTTTGAAAACAAACTTGAAAAGGAACTAGTTGAAAACAAAACTGATTACTTAAACTCAAAATAGTTTTAAAATAAGTTAAAACCATCGTAAATGAGAGTCAAATCCTCGTTAAATAGTAATTAAACTCTAATTAAAAGTAATTAAACCTTAATTAAATCTTATTAACATAATTATCTTTAATCATAGATTAATTAAATAAAACTCATTTTTAAAATAATAATTAATTAATATCTATTTTAAATAAATAATGAATTAGTCCTTAATTAATAATTAAATAATAATTAACTTTAATTAAGTAACAATCCATGATTAACTTAATTGATTAACATTTAAGTTTAAAAACCATATCAATAAATTATTAAGTACAAATTACCTTAATTAATTAATTAATCATTAAATAAATAAATAAATAATTGTTCTCTAATTACTTGAAGTTAGAAAACATTTTAAAGTCAAAACAAGTTTAGGTTAGAAAAATAGTTAGATTTTCCGAACTGTGTGTATAGCGATAATCGCTATACGGACCTGTGATTCCAAAAACATGAAATTTTCTTTTTTAACTTTTAAAACTTCCCTTTAGAACTATTATCCCTCTTAAAATATGAAAATAAACTTTTGAAAACCAAATCAAAGTTTAATCTTGAAAACTTTTCACTTTGAAACGAAAATCAAACTTTCAACAAAAAACGGATTTCTACGTCGCTTTTGATTGGCGAATCGCTAACTTCATGTCATGAATCCATATGCAACAAATAACTATTTTCAAACGCCATACCAAACATACATCATAATATTAACATAAACAATAATATTTTTTTTCATAATCGCTAACTAACTTTTTCCCAAAATACATGATAGAGACTTTCTTGTCTACTCAAACTTCGGCGTACACAATTATCACCAAATCATTACATAATCAAGAACACATCATATACAACATTCATATACCAAAATACATCATAAATTTTATAATATTAACAAAGTTAACTAATTGTTTAAAAAGCGTAACTTTACTCACCAAATTTTTACTAAATAAAGGCAAACTTGTACCGAACTTGAATACAAGCTAGTACTTTGCAAAAATGAAGTCATTGTATGCCTACACACCCAAAATGGGCTCGGCCTTGGACAGTTGGGCTCGGCCATGGATGTTTGTGGAGGAAGTGGACTTGTACTTTGGAAGAAAGGTGTTGTAGTGTATGTAAAAGTTGTTTAGTTGAAAAAAGAGGAGATTTTGGCAAAAGAGGTGATTTTTCTAACTTTAAAATTTATGAAGAGAAGCCATGGACATATATTCTCAAGCTTTTAGGAATTTGAAAGTGGAGAAGAGGATTGTAAAATGAAAATTACAAGATGGAAGGAGTATTTATAGGCTTAGAAAAATATTTTTAAAATATAAAATGCTTATAATTAAATAAATTCACAGGCATGCACTCCATACCTCCCCCTTCTCTCTACAGGTTACCCCCACCCCTTCATGATTTGAATCATGCTAGAGCTTTCTATGTGTGTACTAAGAATATGGAGGTGATATGTATACATATAAATGTGTTTATATATATATATGCTATTTATAATATAATTTGCCACATCCATGCTTATATGTAACGACCCGTAATTTTGTCACTTCGAAAAATAAGATATTTTAATTATTTCAAAATATAAAGAGTTTTAAAACCAAATAAACATGCTTATATATGATAATTAAGAATGGTAAAGTCAATTTTTAAAGATTTGATTTAGGAAAAATTAGATTTCTGAATTTTTATCACAAATCAACAAAAGGTTAGTTTTGTTGAAAATGGATAATAAACAAATAGTTTTAAATATTTATTTGAAAAGTCAAATTATATCAAAATCACCTAATAAAGACAATAAAAGTATAATATATGTTTGAAAAATATATTTATAATTGTTTTACAAAAATATTCTAAATTTGTCACATTTTGTCAATGCAATGCCAAAATTCAATAATTTGATATTAACCCAAATGATATGGATTTTTAACCTAAATAGACTTGTTTTAATTTATAAGATGCAGTGGGAAGTTTAATTTCTAAGTTGGTTTACATTAATGAATAGTTAAACAAAAACGTTAAAATTTGGCTGTAAAATATATCAACAAAAACACTGTTTTTGACAAAAACAAGTTGTCGTTAAGTTGTTGCAACATGATATGTTTCCTAAATCATATATACACCTAACAAATTATGTAACATGTTCATTTACCATGATAAAGACAAAAGAATTCAAATTGGTTTAAACAAAATTTACAAAACATAATCTGACTAATTTAAACTTAAATTTAACTTTATAAAACAATGTCATTTCTTACATCTCTTATCTCATTAATGAGATGGTATGCATATATATGGAAAACATGCAAAGTTATATGTTTTAAAAATAGTAAACATGGAAATGGTGACACCTCTCTTTACTACTTACACATTTTTCCTTAACATCATTTCTACCATTAATGCAAATGCTAATTTGTTAACATGTAGAATCAAATCAAAGCAAAGCAAAGTCTTCTCTTTAAAATACAAGTTTAAGAAAAAAAAGAGTAATCATTCCACAAATTCACATCACATTAATGAGCTATCATATCCTTCCATAAATGCATGTCCTTAAGAGTTTAATCAAAGGTTTAAAAAAATGCAAAAGCAGAGAAGGTTAGTATGGTCATTTTCCAAGCAAGCTTCATGTATAAATAGCAATGTGATCCTCACCAAATATTACAACTCATTCTCTTCATTCCCTTAAGTTCTTTCTCCATTTTTTCACTTCTCTTCCTCCTCCATTACTTCCTATTTCGTAGTTCTTCCCTCCACCACCTTCCTCCACCCACTCTTGAGCTAAACTCGACCACCCCATGGCCGTACCCACCCTCCACACCACTTACCCACAGTCATAAGCCCAAACCCGAGCCATTATCTCCTCTACATGCCCCCTAGACCCAAACCTGAGGCCTACACCCACCTACCCGAGCTCTACCCCTTCCCACACTCACATACCCTCACTTAAACACCCACACCCTTCATCTCCAAGTCAGCACCCTCCCACACACCCAAGGCCTAACTCCTACACTCCTCCATTATATATCAATAAAAGGAAAGAAGGAAAGAGAGGAACACACGTTAGTTCGTTAGATGTAAGCATGCTAGTTCGCATAAAGATTGACGGAGTGAAACTGAAGGTGAGAAATTCTCATCGCTTTTTAAATCATGTTTTGTTATGTTATAATAATCATGATTATCCCATTTATATGTTATGTTAAGTATCACCATTTGATAATATGGACGTTTGGCTGAAATGAATGTTTGAATACGTTGGTTGAACAGTTAAGTTATGATAATATACGTACTTGTTTATAATCACTATGCTATGAGAATGGATTTTATTTTATTGATGAATATTGAAGGTGATTATGCTCATTTGTGATTAAGTAATCCCCTTTGTTAAATAAGACTAATTTTATTAATATGATATGTGTTGGAATTGTTAAGCTTCTTTTTGAATAGTGGAATTCAATTTGAAATTGAAAATGAAATTCAAAAATTAATATGAAGTATAATTGAATTTGAAATCAAAATCAAAATATGATTTGAAATCGAATTTGAAATCGTAACTGAAATTGATTTTGAAACCAAAAAATTGAGATGAATAGTGAAATTGAAATCGATTTTAAAACAAATGAAATCGAGATCAAAGTTGAAATTTAAAGTAGAATCGAAACTAGATTTGAAATATAAGTTTTATTTAAGTTTGATTTGAAGTTAGAATTAAAACTGAATAGAAATTGGTTTTAAAAATTTAATATTAAATATTAGGAATATAATAATATTATAATATAAGAATAGTGAAAATACACTTTAAATACTTTAGTAAATGAAAATATTGATTTAAAATGATTTATAATGTTTTTATAAGTATTAAGTTCAATTTGGAGGATTTATTTCAAGTTTTGAAAATCAAATTAAAACTAGGTGCGTCGTGCAACGGTAGTTCGCGATTTCGCGTCGGAAAGTTTAAATGAATATACAAATAAAATATAGCTCGAATTTCTTCGAAATAAGAAATGTCTGGACTATTATATCCATAATTTTTAAGGGAAGAAAGAAAATCAAGATTTTATCTTGTATATTTTGAAATATGTCCAAAACAAATTTTCAAAAAAATCGCGCTTTTGTAGTAAAGTGATCAAAGTTAGAAATTGATGTTTTTAATATTTTAAAAATATGAAATTAATTTTAAAAATGATTGAAAATGTTTTAAAAGTGATCTAATTCGAAAAATGGAATTATAAATGATAGAAAAGTCAATTTGGTCAATATAGCTTTAAAACACGTTTACAACGCTTTTGTAGCAGTTTTTTCTAACTTTGAAAATATGATTCTAAACTTGGTGATTCTTTCCCGAATCATTTAGAAATACTTTTGAATGAATAATAAAGGAATTTTAAGATGATTTAATCAATAATTGAGTATGCGGAAATGACTAGTACATTTATCCCGTTTGTGAGAGCTAAACGATAAAACAAGGTGTGTAACCAATGTTAGGGATAGAGCAACCAGTACTCTGAACTTACCTGGCCTTCGCTTTATCTTTTAGATGAGGGGTGGAAAAGATCGAACAGAAAGCCCAAATGCTCTAAAAAAGATCATATTAAGGTTTCTCATAATAAAGAGAATTTATATTTTCCAGAAATTAAGCAAATTAAGTATAGAAGATTTTGATTTATAAATTACAACTTGGATTGCATAGAAATTATCTTGTTATACTTGGTCTTAAAGCTCGAAGAGGGAACTCGTCCTATTCGTGGAATTTAAAAGGTGATTTCACCATTATTCCGCCCATAGCACTTGTTGAATACGTAAATTAATATTGAGTAAAAGTAGAATAATTTTCATGATTCTGTTTACTCAATAATGTTTTCTAAAATTGATTTCTGGGTTTACAACAAGCGATGTTTTAAATAACATTGTTTTTGACCCGCTTAAAAGTTGAAGAATTTGATTGAATGTTAAGTAAGAAAATTGGAAATATTTTCCTAAGAGAAAGTGAATTAATGTACAATTACTCTAAAATTAAAAATGGATTTTTGTAACTAACCAAGAGGAATGAATAGAAAAGTGGCTTAGTAAATCCTATGTACTCATATTCAATATTTAACGATAATTAAATTTTGCAGGAATTGGGGTTGGATTTGGGTGATTGCTATCCGAAGACCACTTCGAACCAATCTAAGTATTCGAAGTAAAAGATCAGAAGTTGAAGATATTGAGACAAATAGTGACAAAGGATTGCTTGTTGATTTGATTAGGGAGAACTCCCAAAATACTTATAGTAGCGGTGGTCCCTTTGTTTTGAAAAATCTCAGAAACACAAGGACTATTTGCTACCAATCTTACGACGTGGTAGGAGAGTGCCTTTGGTTTATCCTGTTCCTGGACAACTTGTATGGACGAGTGTCTAACCTTGCATTTTAAATCAAAATAAGTGGTCTCTATCTAATGTATATCAGTCGGTGGCGAAGAAGACACCTTCTCTTAGCTTAACACCCTTTCCCGAGACATTTGAGCTTAGGAATTTATACGTTAGTAGAAATCAGTCATGTGATTATGGAATGAAAATGTGGCATTCAAAGTGGAAAGAGATGTGTTATGTGTAAAGGTAATTGTTGCCTCAAGCCTCATCAACCGGGAAATGATCGAAACAGGGTCAGATGCGGCAAGGCTAAGTGGTTTGCAATCATTAGGGTATGATCATCCCCTTCTAGACATATTTCTACCCGCTATGACGTTCAGTTTTGAATCAATGCGGATGTATGCTACAGCGCACTCGGATAAAAGTCGGTAACGACCGGGGGATGACATATTCTATACTATCTAAGTGTAGAGGTAGGTCGGTCTTGTATTGGCAGGGGAGCAGATGTTCTGTGGTTCTCTGGATATCCATCTAGAGGTGTACCCATCGAAAGGTAGTCCCTTCACCTGGCCATTTGTATGGAAACCCATTCTCCAATAAGTGCCTGCCATTTTGTTTGTAGAACCCGCGTTTGTGGTTAGTATGCTGAAATTTAATAACGTAACAATTTCGGTTAAGCTTAATAAGTTTACTTGCAAATGTTTCCAAAGAAATGTCATTAGAAATAATATCAAATGTTTTGATATATAAAAGCGATTTAATTATCATAAGGTAAAAACCCGTCCGTGTTTTTGTGTGGATGTGGTCTTATGAGATACTCTTTCTTTTCAAATGATTTTATTCAAGGGATGATATATGATACTGTCATTCATTATTGATTTTTTCTCACGCTAGTTTGTCAAGCCTGGTCCGAGAATTTTCAATGCTAGGGTCAGATTCGAGTAGTTTCAGGTTTAGTTGAAGACGGTTGGAGTTTCCAAAGGGGAGCTGGAGATATTCATCTACGTATGGATGTATTCTGTTATCAGCTTTGCTATTCTGCATTGATTGATGATTTTCCGCATTTGTAAGGACAAATGTTTATAACTGTCCAAGTTGAATTTAAGTCAGAATCTAATATACGTATTTTAAAAAAATTCCACTGTAAAGATATTTGTTCAATATTATATGTTATTTATTCGAGTGAGATTCTATTATGTTCTTCTATTTTCTTTATTTTACCCTTGATGATCCGACTTTCTGTTCACTTTGGATTAGACATATATGGTTTATTGTAAACTCAACGAATATGGATTTTCGAGCCGTCATATTTGGTATTAGAGCTTTTGGTTGAGCGAACATCGAAGCTTGATAGGGGTAAGTCTTATCAGAGATAGGATTAGTAATATCCTAGGGTGAGTAACTCATTAGAGATAGAGTTAGTAACACCCTAGAATGAGTTGAGAGTAATATATATGAGTGCGTATTTTTTAATTTTATAAAAATGGTTTTGTTTTTAAAAGATGGTAAATAAAATAATTTTACCTAGAATTATATTTTATATAAAAAGAAATATTTTTATATAGCTAGAAATAAATTATTGTTTAGAATATAGATTAGTAAAATATAAACATATTGTGATTAGAATTGCACTATTTGACTATAAGATGTTCCATAAAGAATCAATAAGGAATTAGTTGGAATCTAATACTTAGAACTTTAATCATATACCCCTGGACATTTGGTTATTAAGAAATAATGATTTATTGATCATCATAATTGGTTGGTTTAAAAGCTGAGTACAAATATCTTGTGAATTAAGTTTCACAATTTGACTATAAGACATTTGATGAATTAAGATTAGAAGTTGTAATTAGAGAAAGTAAGAGAAAAGAAGTTCTGAATATTCAAGAGGAAATGCACACTTAGTAAATTTCTTATCGATATAAAAGGATTAGCCTAAGTTAGGACTTTAAATGAAAAGATAAGTTTTATAGCTTATAAAGAGGATAAAAGGAATTTAAACACTTTGATAAGTTATACTTTTATGTTTTAAAAATAAGGTCCACGTATATCTTGAAAAATCATCAACTATTACAAAAACTTATTTGTTGTGATTTATAGATCGTACTTTAGTTGGACCAAATAAATCTAAATGTAATAGTTCTAATGGTTGTTTTGTAGAAATATTATTTTTAGAATTAAAAGAACTTTTCTTTAGTTTTCCTATTTGACAAGAATCACATAAATTTTCTACTTTATAATTTATTTTAGGTAAACCTCTAACTAGCTCAAATTTTTCTAATTTACTAATATTTTTAAAATTAATATGATAGAATCGTTTATGCCATAACCATGGATCGTCATGTTTGGCGGTTAAACATAAGTTTGAATTTTGATTTATATCCATATTTAAGACATAAATATTTTTGTTTCTAAAACCCTCAAAGATAAGTTGATTGTTATTGAAAATATTACATCTATCTTTTTCGAAATTGACTTGAAAGACTTTATCGCATAATTGACTAATGCTTAGTAGGTTGTGTTTTAAATTTTCTACTAACAAAATATTTGTAATAATAGGAGTGTTAGAAATACCAGAGTTGATGACTTCTCCGATGCCAACGACGTATCCTTTTAAGTTATCTCCAAAAGTTAATGTTCCACCATCGATATATGTTATATTTGATAACATTTTTGCATTTCCGGTCATATGCTTGGAGCATCCACTATCAAGTATCCATTTCTCCTTATTTTTTATTTTGGGTATCTGCAAGATAAAAATAATTTAATTGGTACCCATATACTTTGTTAGGGTCCTAAATGTTAGGAGGAGCAGGTAGCCATACCCAAAAAGGTTTGGTACCTTTATGGGTATAATTTTTATTATAGACTACGTTATCTAGAAAATTATCAATATGTTTTTGTCTAATCAAATTATTATTTGTCTTAGGAATCCAAATTTTTATATTTTTGGTATTCGTTTTAGACTTAGGTGATCATTTAGTCCTTTGATAAATAGAACTATATTTCTTAATATTATTTCCTTTTTGTTTAGGAATATTTTTAAATCCTATTCCATTTCTATTTCCTGAAGGTTTTGAAGTTTTGATAAGATTTTCCAAATCTTGTTTTCCTTTATTAAATTTTGAAACATTATTTGTAGTTTTATCTAATTTTTCTTTTATTTCAAAATTTTCAATTTTCAATGTTTCTATATTACTTTTCAAGTTGATATTTTCTTTTAACAAGTTATCCTTTTCTAGTTTAACTTTTCCAAAATCAATAGATATAGTCTCATATTCAACCAAACTACTTTTAATTTTTTCTTAAGATAATTCTAGTTCCTCTTCTAAAATAACTTTTTCATCTTTTAACATTCCTATTTCACGTTCTAATCGATTTATTTTTGTTATGTGATCTTTATTAAATTTTTTAATCTGTCTAAGTTTATCATCTAATTCTATGCTAAGCTCAAATAATTCATCATAGCTAAGTTCGGGACATACCTCATCAGTTTGTGCCATAAAACATACATTAGCTTATTCTCCGTCACTATCGCTGTCACTATCTGATGATGATGAAGAATTCGAATCATCCCATGTTACTTTGAAAGCTTTCTTCTTTTTGAATTTTTCAAATTTGTTCTTCTTTTTGAATTTTTCAAATTTGTTCTTCTTTTTATCATTATTGAGTTTGGGACAATCTTTCTTCATATGTCCAAATTGATCACATTCATAGCATTTGATTGACGTTTGATTTGTTGAGCTTGTTTTTCCTCCTTTCTGAAATCTGGTTATTTTCCTAAATTTCTTGAATTTTTTGTAGTTTTTGGCAATAAATACGATTTCTTCTTCGTCTAAGTCGGAGCCTTCATTTGTTGCTGGGAATGCTATGTTTTCCTTCTCCAAATTTTGTTCTTTTCTTGCCTGCAGATTAGCTTCATAGGACATTAAATTTCATATCAATTCTTCAACTAAGAGCATTGAGAGGTCATTAGCTTCTTCGATAACTAATACTTTTCTATCCCACTCTGGAGTTAAAGAATTGAGTATTCTAGATACTAAGTCAGAATTTGTGAATTTAACTCCTTGTGCCATTAAATCATGTTGAATAGTTTGGAATCTAGAGTACATGTCCACTATAGATTCATTTTGTTTCATTGTAAATGAAGAGAATTGATTTTGCAAAATTGAGTCTTAGTTTGTTTAACTTTGTTCGTGCCTTCGTGTGTAAACTTGTAAGGTACGCCAAATATCATATGCAGTGTTACATAACATGACACGTGAAAATTCATTTTTATCTAATGAACAATATAAAACATTCATAGCTTTGGCATTATTAGAAGCTGCGGTTTTTTGTGCATCATTCCATCTGTTCATAGCAGTAGCAGGTGCTTCATATTTATTTTGAGTGGTTGACCAAATTTCTAATCCATTAGCTTCCATAAAAATTCTCATACATGTTGACCAATATGCATAATTAGAACCATTAAAAAGTGGGGGACGTGCTGTGGATTGACCTTCTTGAAAAATACTTGCCATATTAAAGTGATTCAAATACGTGTTACTGTACTTTGATCAAACCTTGCTTTGATACCAATTGTAAGTCTACGGGGTGGATCGTGTAATGTATATGCAAGTATATGTGACAAAATATATGATGCAACTCAAAACAATATTAATCTAAGTAAATATAGAATAAGCACACCAGGATTTTATACTAGTTCGGACCTCTCATCCTATGTCCAGTCCCGAAGCTCCCCTTCGGAATTCGACTATCAAAACCCCTCGCTTTGCCCGGAGGAATAGGCTTGGTTACAATAAGTTATTCTTGTCAAATGTGTGTTCTAATACAACACAGATGTTGACCAATTAGTACAATTGCTTCCAATATATCTCTAAGGAATGTTTTCTATGAAGGACTGTGTATATGGAAGAGTGAATACAAGTAAGAATTGCTAGAGTGAAGAGATCAAGAATAGAGTATAGAAATAGAAAGCATAAGTAAGGTTCGTACGTTCTCTTGATTCTTGATGTTATATATAGTTGTAGATAGGTATCTTGAGTAGTTACATCCATTGATGAGTGCTCTATAGTTGCTTCTATTGATGATGAAGAGTTGCGGCGAAGAGAAGCGAAGATGTCCATTCATTTGTGGCAGTTGAAGTTCATATCTGAAATTCGAGTTTGATTTCAGACATCTGGTATTTGTATCAGACGTCTGATACTATATATTTTTGAATATAGTAGAATATCAAACGTCTGAGTGCTAATACCAGACGTCTAGTTTTGCATGTCTGTTGTTCCAGAGAACTGATTCATACGTCTGGCTTGTGCACCCAGACGTCTGATATTGTGCATATCATTTTTTGTGCTCTTTGTTCTTGTGCTTCTTTGTTCCTATCGACTTGTAGTCTCCTTTGGGGCTCTTTCTTGTCTTTCTAGTGATGTTGTTATAGCAAGTACCTGTATATATAAATATATATGTATATTTGATTTCCATTGTATAGTTGTCATCGAAATCGTAGATTGGATTTCCTAACATGGTATTTTCGGTCTATCCACATAGTAATTGGATAGTTATCTTAAGCGCATAGTAAGCACTAAGATATGTGGATTAGATTTATGCTTTTGTATGTATATATAGACCTCAAGTATGTAGTACATGCTCAGGTCGGGGGATGGGATATATAGGATGTATCTGTTTATATTGATATAGTATCTGTATGGTTGTTTTCCCATACTTCATATGCATTTTCTCTGAAGTAATCTTTCTGATAAATCTGGCCTTTATTTCGAGGACGAAATACTTTTAAGTAGGGAAGAATGTAACGATCCGTAGTTTCGCCACTTCAAAAAATTAGATATTTTAATTATTTCAAAATATAAAGAGTTTCAAAACCAAATAAACATGCTTTTATATGATAAGTAAGAATGGTAAAATCAATTTTTAAAGATTTGATTCAGGAAAATTAGATTTTTGAATTTTTATCACAAACCAACAAAAGTTAAGTTTTGTCAAAAATGGATAAGTGCTTAAATAAATAGTTTTAAATATTTATTTGAAAAGTCAAATTATATCAAAATCACCTAATAAAGATAATAAAAGTATAATATAGGTTTGAAAAATATATTTATAATCGTTTACAAAAATATTCTAAATTTGTCACATTTTGTCATTGCAACGCCAAAATTTAATAAATTGATATTAACCTTAATGATACGGATTTTTAACCTAAATAGACCTGTTTTAATTTATTAGATGCAGTAGGAAGTTCAACTTCTAAGTTGGTTTACATTAATGAGTAGTTAAACAAAATAGGTCAAATTTTGAATGTAAAATATATAACCAAAAACACTGTTTTTGACAAAAACAGTGTTTTTGGTTATTGCAACATGATATGTTTCTTAACTCATATATACACTTAAGAAACTATGTAACATGTTCATTTACCATAATATAGACAAAAGAATTCAAATGGTTTAAATAAAGTTTACAAAACATGATTTGACTAATTTAAATTTTGAATTTAACTTTATAAAACAACATCATTTCTTACATCTCTTATCTCATTATGGTATGTATATAGATGGAAAACTTGCAAATTTACATGTTTTAATATTAGTAAACATGGAAATGGTGGCACCTCCCTTTACTACTTACACACTTTTTCTTAACGTCACTTCTACCATTAATGCATACGCTAATTTGTTAATATGTGTCATGTAGAATCAAATCATATCGAAGTATTCTCTTTAAAATACAAAGTTTAAGAAAAAACGAGTAACCATTCCACAAATTGACATCAAATTAATGAGCTATCATATCCTTCCATAAATGCATGTCCTTAAGGGTTTAATCAAAGATTAAAAAAATGCAAAAGTAGAGAAGGTTAGTATGGTCATTTGCCAAGTAAGCTTCATGTATAAATAGCCATGTCGTTCTCACCAAATCTTACGACTCATTCTCTCCATTTCCTTAAGTTCTTTCTCCATTTTTTCACTTCTCTTCCTCCTCCATTACTTTCTATTCCATAGTTCTTCCCTCCACCACCTTCCTCCACCCACACCCGAGCTAAACTCCACCTCCTTAAGGTCGTACCCACCCTCCACACCACATACCCATGGCCATAACCCAAACCTAAGCCACTACTCTCCTCTACAATCCCCTAGACCCAAAACCGAGGCCTACACCCACCTACCCGAGCTCTACCCCCTCCCACACTCACGTACCCTCACTTAAACACTCACACCCTTCATCTCCATGTCCACACCCTCCCACACACCTAAGATTGAACTCCAACACTCCTCCATTATATAAAAAAGAAAGGAAAGAAGGAAAGAGAGGAACACACATTAGTTCGTTATACGTAAGCACACTTGTTCGCATAAAGATTGACATAGTGAAAATGAAGGGGAGAAATTCTCACCACTTTTTAAATCGTGTTTTGTTATGTTATAATAATCATGATTATCCTGTTTATATGTTAAGTATCACCGTTTGATAATATGGATGTTTGGCTGAAACGAATGTTTGAATACGTTGGTTAAGTAGTTAAGTTATGATAATATACTTAATTATTGATAATCACTATGCTATGAGAATGGATGTTTTGTTATTGATGAATATTGAATGTGATTATGCTCCTTTGTGATTAAGTAAACCCTTTTATTAAATAAGACCAATTTTATTAATATGGTATATGTTGGAATTATTAAGCCTCCTTTTGAACAGTGCAATTCAATTTGAAATTGAAAATGAAATTCAAATTAAAATTGAAGTATATTGAATTTGAAATCAAAATCAAAATCGGATTTGAAATCAATTTGAAATCGTAAGTGAAATTGATTTTGAAACAAAAAATTGAGATGAATAGTGAAATTGAAATCGATTTGAAAAAAATTTAAATTGAGATTAAGGTTGAAATTTAAATTAGAATCGAAATTAAATTTAAAATAAAAGTTTTAGTCAAGTTTAATTTGAAGTTAAAATTGAAATTGAATATAAATTGGTTTTAAAAATTTAATATTAAAATATTGGGAATATGATAATATTATAATATGAGAATAGTGAAAATATACTTTAAATACTTTAATAAGTGAAAATATTGTTTTAAAATGATTTATAATGTTTTTATAAGTAATTAAGTTCAATTTGGAGAAGTTATTTCAAGTTTTGAAAATCAAGTTAAAAATAGGCGCGTCGCGTAGTTCACAATTTCACGCCGGAAAGTTTAAATGGATATACAGAATGAAATATAGCTCGAATTTCTTCAAAACAAGAAATATTCAGACTATTATATCCATAGTTTTTAAGTGAAGAAAGAAAATCAAGATTTCATCTTGTATATTTTGAAATATGTCCAAAACAAATTTTCGGAAAAATCGCGTTTTTGCAGTAAAGTGACCAAAGTTAGAAATTGATATTTTTAATATTTTAGAAATATGAAATAAATTCGAAAAATCTTTTAAAATGTTTTACAAGTGATCTAAGTCCAAAAAATGGAATTTTAAATGATAGAAAAGTCAATTGGTCAATATAGCTTTAAAACACCATTTGTAACGCTTTTTGCAATCTTTTATAGCAGTTTTCTATAACTTTGAAAATATGATTCTAAACTTGGTGATTCTTTCCCGAATCATTTAAAAATGTTTTTAAATGAATAATAAAGGAATTTTAAGATGATTTAATCAATAATGGAGTATGCAGAAATGATTAGTACATTTGTCCCGCTTGTGAGAGCTAAACAATAAAACAAGGTGTGTAACCAAGGTTTGGGATGGAGCAACCAGTTTCCTGAACTTACCTAGACTTCACTTTATCTTTTAGACGAAAGGTGAAACAGATCGAAGGGAAAGCCCGGATGCTCTAAAAAAGATCTTATTAAGTTTTCTCATAATAAAGAGAATTTATATTTTCTAGAAATTAAGCAAGTTAAACATAGCAGATTTTGATTTATAAATTACAACTTGGATTGCATAGAAATGAGCTTGTTATACTCGGTATTAAAGTACGAAGAGGGAAATCGTCCTATTCATGGAATTTAAAATGAGATTTCACCGTTATTTTGCCCATAGCACTTATTGAAAATGGAAATTGATATTGAGTAAAAGTAGAATAATTTCCATGATCCTATTTACTCAATAATGTTTTCTAAGATTGATTTTTGGGTTTAATGTAAATGACGTCATAAATAACATTATTTTTGACCCGCTTAAAAGTTGAAGAATTTTGATCGAATGTTAAGTAAGAAAATTGGAAATATTTTCCTAAGAGAATGTGAATTAACTTATAATTACTCTAAGATTAAAAATGGATTTTTGTAACTAATCAAGAGGAATGAACAGAAAAGAGGCTTAATAAATCCTGTGTACTCATATTTAGTGTTTATCGATAATTAGATTTTGAAGGAACCGGGGCCGGATTTGAGTGATTCCTACCCGTAGACCACTTTGAACTAATCTACGTATGCGAAATAAAAGATTAGAAGTTGAAGATATAGAGACTAATAGTGACAAAGGAATACTTGTTGATTTGATTAGGGATAACTCTCGAAATACCTATAGTAGCGATGGCCTCTTTATTACGAAAAATCTCAGAAACACAAGGACTATTCGCTACCAATCTTATGATGTGGTAGGAGAGTGCCTTTGGTTTGTCTAGTTCTTGGACAACTTGTATGGATGAGTGTCTAACCATGCATTCTAAATCACAATGAGTGGTCTTTAAATAATGTATATCAGTCGGTGGCGGAGAAGATAACTTCTCTTAGCTTAACACCCTTTCCCGAGAAATTTGATCTCAGGAAGTTATACATTTGTAAAAATCAGCCATATGAGTATGGAAGAGCAATGTGGCATTCAAAGTGGAAAGAGATGTGCTATGTGTAAAGGTAATCGTTATCTCAAGCCTCATTAACCAGGAAATGACCGAAATAGGGTTAGATGCGGCAAGGCTAAGTGGTTCGCAACCATTAGGGTATGATCATCCCCTTCTAGATATATTTCTACCCGCTATGACGTTCGAGTTTAAAATAATGTGGATGTTTGCTAGAGCGCTCTCAGTTAAAGGTCGGTAACGACTGGGGGATGACATATTCAGTACTATCTAAGTGTAGAGGCATGCCGGTCTTGCGTTGGAAGGGGAGCAGATGTTTTGTGGTCCTTAGGACATCCCCTAGAGGTTTACGCATCGAAAGGTAGTCCCTTCATCTGGTCATTTGTATGGACCCATTCTCCAATAAGTGCCTGCCATTTTGTTTGTAGAACACGCGTTTGTGGTTAGTATGCTGGAAGTTAATAATGTAACAATTTCGGCTAAGATTAATAAGTTTACTTGCAAATGTTTAAAAGAAATGTCATTAGAACTAATATCAAATGTTTTGATATATAAAAGTGATTTAGTTATCATATGATAAAAATGCGTCTGTGTTTATGTATGGACGTGGTTTTATGAGATACTCTTTCTTTTCAAAGGATTTTATTCAAGGGCTGATATATGACACTGTCATTCATTATTGAGTTTTTCTCACGCTGGTTTTGTTTGTACCAAAATTGGGCATAACACTCTTCGGATGTAATTGAAGAGATTAGGATGAATAAATTAAATGAAAAAAGAGGCTAATCTAATAATCACACCAATAAAAGCAAGTAGAAATAGAAAGATACAAGAATTTATAGTGGTTCGGCGTTGTAGCCTACGTCCACTTTGAATAATTTTGCTGTTTATTGTTGATTCTCAACTGATTTGCAATAGTACAATCAATAGCACTCAAGTTACAGTAGAGTTACAACAGAGTAATGGTGTAGGAGCTCCAAAATTCCTTTTCAGTAGGCATAGGGGTGCTATATATAAGGGTAGATTTGGAAATATCTTCCCAGAACTTGGAATACTTCTTCTCACACGTGGATGGGCCCACCGGATCGATCTAGGATTGCTTGGGATCGATCCCTATTGTCTTCGTATCGATCAAGTTTGGATCCATTTAGGCTGCAATCAATCAAAGGAGCTCTTGAGTTGATAAGAAAGTTTCTGTGAAAATTTCATGGTAATTGGACTTGTAGTTTTTGATTTATGATCAATCCATGATTGGATTTCCAATTTGGCTGAAGACTTCGTATCAATGCTCACGTATCGATGAACTTTGTATCGATGACGTAGAGCGAGAATTCTATGGAGATCCATGTTTTATGCTAAGAGACCTTTTCCTTTGTTTAGACTATGCCTTCTGTATCAATTGTCCTTCGTATCGATGTTATTCCCTTGCGTTCATATCGATGCTTGGTTATTGGTTTCGTATCGATGCTTGGCCCCTTGCTTCGTATCGATCATTTGGCTGATCGGTACGAAATATGTAGAAGTGGGATCGATATGAAATAGGTTGTTGTTGAGCAAATGAACTTTGATCAATCCGGGAGATGCTATTGCTTGATGGATACGAAGGGGATGGAAGTAGAGTGGTGGATACGAAGTGAACATGTTTCACATGGATCTTGATTGATCCATAACTTGAGCATACGAACTTCGGTCGACCTTCAATTTGGAATGTTTTGTTTCATAGCTTTGCTTGTCATACCATGCTGATTGTAGCTCGATCCAGACTCAGACCAAGTTTTCCTGTATCCATCGTGGTCCTGTAGGTAACCGATCTTCAGGACGAATTGTCTTCAATCTCTAGTCAAGTCCTTGGTGTCGCGGCCTTGCCAAAAGATAGGATAACATTTTCCCCCCAAAGTACGTCCTGTGTGAACATGACGTGCTTTGAAAAACTGCAATCTTTATTACAAAAATGTTCTATCCAATTCGTTGAACAGTTGTTGTCTTTTCATCAAGAGATGTAACCCTCGATTAATTTCCTGTAATATAAATGTTGAATTGTAGACTGCCAATGATCATGTAGTTTTATGTTGTAACTGAAGGTCGAGTGCTAGCAATTTGTTGTTTACTGTTCTGGTCGTCAGCAGGTGAGCATTCAATTCCTGTTAGTTTTGAAAATAAAATGTTAGTTTAGCATACATGTATGTACGTTAACCCGACTCCATTCATGTTTGCATGTTCCTAGGTCATTGTCAAGTTCTTTTGTTCTTGTTTGGATCGCTTTAAGTATCGATCCTCTCCTGGATCGATGTGAAATTCGAGTTGTAATGATGATTGATAGTCGATTTGATTCACTTCTTTATGTTGATCCTCTCCTGAATCGATCAGGGATGTATGAATGTAGGCTTTGTATTGATGGTTATCGATACAAAATAGACTGAATGCGGCCTGCTACGCATCGATCGATACAACACATGGGTTCTTGAATTGATGGATACAAAAGTGGGTTTATGTATCGATGGAGTTGAATGGTCCAGACATAATCAGGCAATGACCTTCGTATCGATGGATACGAACTAGTGGTCTTCAGATCGATCGGTATTGATGGATACGAACTGCTGATGGATACGAAATGTTAAGCTCTGGATCGACTCATGTTGATGGATACGAATGCCAATCTTTGTATCGATGGATGTTGACCGATTCTCTTGGTTTAGTAACTGGGATACGAAAAGTCCCTCTTTTGGATGTGAACCCATATAAATAGTTTTTGTACTTAAAGAATTTTTTACTTGCTTCTGTTATTGCTTTCAGTTCGTATCAATCTGAAAATAGATAGAACTGTAGAAGCTCTCATCTTCACACAACCAGCTTTTAATCCTTAATCAAATTCATTTAATCTGGGTAAATGATTAGTAGACCCATGTTTAAAGTGACAAGGATCGAGCTGACGCCATTCCATCCATGGCGATGGCCAACTCCAGCACTGTTGGTGTCGGAGCCTGGTTAGGGCAAGGTTGAGGAAGCAATTGATGGTGCCTTGGAGGCTTGGGGAAGAAGGAGAGAAATCAATGGAGACTATGGAGTCACTGACTTCCAATCTTTTGCTTCAAACTCGTATGGATAGAAGATGGTGGAAGTTGCTTCGTATCGATATGGAAATCATAGGAGTTCGTATCGATTCAGGTTGATGGATACAAAACTGCTCGCCTTAGATCGATACGAAGAGTATCGATATGCAGTTGATCGATACACAAAGTATTGATACGAATAGGCTATCAGTCCAGGTTTTGCATCGATACAATCTCATGCTTCAGGGGAACAATCCAATTCAAACCATGATGGATACAAAACATAGCCTTTTGCATACTTGACCACTTAACTCCAACGAACTTTAGCCTTGCATATTTGGACTTGACCGTAAAACTTCATATATGACTATCCTTTAAAGCTCGTCGATGGAACTGTAATTTGACAAACATAACAAACTTTAACATGGATCGTTCTTCGAAGTCAGGATGGCACGGTTAGGACGGTCAGCGACGACGGTCACTTCGGTCGAATCTTGAAGTCTTTTCGCTTTACTATCTTTCGAACCTGTAGAACTTTAAAGTTTTATGCAGCACTTCACTACACAACACGATCACTCACTTCACACCGGGGGGAACACGGGTTTCTTGCCATCTAATAATGGTTTATACTGAGTTCAATGGATCCCGGAAGCTCCGAGCTGCAGGAAGTTCAGAGTCCTCCACTTCCTAGGATATAAAGGCCAGACATTACAGATGATGTAGTAAGTCTTGCTTCGGATGAACTACCGGGTGCAGTGTTGGTTTTGAATCCAGAGGCTTAGTCCATTCCAAGATTTCTGAAGATATGCTGGCAGAATCTATCTCGGGCATGGAATATCTTAGGAAGACGTTCTATTACTAGGGCCAGAAGACAAAGCGCACAATATCCTAGAGGGGTTTACTTCTTGCAATAGATTTATGTGCATAGCCGAAACGTTTCCCCCGTTCAACCAATTTACTCGGGATGTTCTATTCTTCTTGAGAATTGCGCCTTCTCAACTGCATTCGAACGGATATGCGCTTCCCAACAGCTTATACATCATCTTTATGGAGCGTCTTCTTCGACCCCCGACCGTCGATGAAATCAGATACTTATTCAACGTCAAGAGTCGAGGGGATTATCCTTCGTTTACTTTCCTAGAAGCAGTCCGAAACTACCAAGTCGTGGCAGGTGCTTGGAGTAAGTTGAGCTACTTCAAGACTGAATGGTTCTTTATGAGATGTCCACCGGGATTTGCTAGACGGTGGTTAGTTAGACTTAAGTGCATAAACTATTTCATCAATTAAGTGGGTAATATAAGTTTATGCTAAGCCTAATACTACGTTTCTTTTATAGCTTTGATTCCATGGCCTGAAGGAGTGCAATTCAAGGAGATAGTAAGGACTCTCCAATCGGTGCCTGCTGAACTTAGAGAAATAGATGAAGTTCTTACTGATGAAAACTTGATCGCCATGGGGCTCATAGAGAGAGGTTAAAGCATTGAGCTAACATGAGTTCCTAGAGTGGCTCTGGTAAGGCAAGGAGGAAGGAGAGGTTCTATCGTGCCCTCAGTTGGGGGAGCTCAGAGTACGCCCGGAGTTACGATCACCGAATTGAGCGACGACGAGGGTATGGCATCTAGGCATAAGCCTACGGTTGCGCCTCCATAGAGCCTTCCACTATCAGAATCAAAAAGAAAGGGAAAAACTCTCGCCCATAAAACCAAGAGGCATAAGACCGTTGTAGTAATTCCGCCCGTTGCGACTTCTACATGTCTAGAGACCTCTTCTCCGCAAACAGAAGGTTCATTGAGAGGATTGTCTGATGTCCCTATTCCAGATGACATATCTTCGTTTCACATTCTTGGATTAGAAGGGCTCCCCTCCCCATCACAAACTGACGTAGGACTAACTTTTTTAGACATAGGGGAGCCAACTCCTACGAGAAAGGCTACCACAATCGGTCGGTTGGGGGGTTTGCACATGCATACACACACTTCACAGGACCACACAACTTCTAATCACATGTTTTTTTATCTTTGGAGATAATTAATTCTGATTCTCTTTTCATTTTACAGACACGATGGTGAAACAGGGGTCTATGCTCAACAAGCTTCGCTCTTCACACCACTCTTCCAACTCATACTCTGAATCACATAAGTGTGAAAGTGAAAGAGACTACGTTCGCGGATATCACTCTAGCCAAGAGTGCGAGCATTATGATAGGGAGAAGGAAAGGTCACATCAAAGTAGGCGTCGCTCTCGGTCGCGATCTCCACCATATAAAGGACCATCAAAACCATATGGTTCTGGTAGGCCATCTTCTGAAACTGCATACCAAATAGTGCCACCTCATACTTCGAAATTTAGAGATCAATGTTGTAGAACTGAAACGGAAGCTCTCGTCATCACAGAGCAAACCATTATAGAGCCCACAGGGGAGGGAGCCATCCGAATTGCCAAGTTAAAGAAAGACTTCCCGAATATTTTTTTTGATGGCTTCCACTTCCCTCCAAACTTTAAAAGAATCCCCAACGACATAGAAAAACTGGTACAAGATTATGTGCACGACATGTACAACCAGTAACGGGAGTGGGTTAAGACCGCGGAAAGGGTTTCAGTGGTATCTTTCGAGCGGGCCAAAACGATCGAAAACTGGAGGCTGACCTTACTCAAAAAGGCAACATAATAGCTGCTCTTACCAATGAGCTTGATTCTTTAAGAAGGAGAAGGAGGCCAACCAAAGAGCCGAAGAGGCTAGGCAGACCACGGTAAACATGAGAAAGACTCATATGGACTTAGTGGAGGAGATGAGCCACCGTAATACTATTGTTACGGAAGAGAGAGATGATGCACTGAAAGAGGTCAATAAGCTAAAGGCAAAACTAGACGAGGCCGTCAAGGAAAAAGACGAGGCCAACAAAACCGCCTAGGAGGCATGTGAACAGGCGGTGGTACTTAAGGAGAAGAGGGATATAGTAAATTTTAAGGACCAGGAAATCGATGCCAGGATTGAGAGGGAAATTAAAGCAGTGGAGGACAGGATGGAGAGTGAATTTGAAGATCTCCTGGTCACGTATAACGCCAACGTCTTAAGAAACCGCAACGTAAACTAGCTTGGTAAAGATTATCCTTTCCAACTATACAAAGCCTGGAGTCGCTTGATAGAGGACGAAAAGGTGATCCGCAATGCTTCAATTATCGATGAGTTCGAACTAGAAGCTCAAATACTAGTCGGAGATGAGCCTAAAGTCCTCCATGATACAATCACTTCTCTTGAGAAAGAAAAATAGGTTGCCAAGTACCCAGAAGTTGGGGAAGGATCCGAGATTGAACATCATGAAGTAGGTTCCGAAGTGCCTGAAGTGTCCTAACTTGAGCTTACCTATTCTATCGATCCTTCAGTTGTCTCGGGATATGACCCTGATAGGCCGCACCTTTCTCTGATACTTAAATGCAGCTCGGAAGGAACATCAGCTCGGCATGTGAGCCAGCCCAAGGAAGGTATTCTGGACACTTCTCCTATTCATTCAAACGTTGGAACACTATCGGAAGACATTACTAATATTTTCTCTTACCTTGATTTAGCACTAGATTCTGCATCAATTTATCCTCTTGCAACTCAAATGCATCATGAGCATAAGGTGCTAATGACGGAGGCTACAACCATAATAGTCACTGCATTGGGTGGGGAGATGCACGAAAGCAGCTGTGTGCTTGATGAACTTATGATGAAAGCACTCCTCAGCCATCAAAGCGACCCGAACATCGAAAGGCTTTTCAACATAGATGAAGATGTGATCACTACGGGCTCCTCTGGCCCGACCAGTAACATTCCAATGGGTATACGAGCGGAGGAGATCAAAGCTAAAATGGAGCAAGCTAAGAAGGCTTGCGGAGTTGGTGGGGGCATGGCAGGTCCCGGTTCGGTTTCGATACTTATTGTTTCTCCGGGTGGCACTATCATTGATACCAGCACGCCTCCTCCTTCTAACATCGAGAGTGCCACCATTCCTCCAGTTCCACATACAGGGAATATTCAAGTCCCTATGACTTCCGAGGAGGAGACTGCTTTAATTCCCCCAGTCAGAGACAAGCCAACTGAAGCAGGCTGGGGAGGTAAAGACTCGAAGAGAGGACCGGGCGGCAGCTCGAGCGGGTCTACGTCGAAGAAAAGAAAGAAGGATAAAGAACCGAAGGCGTAGACTTGCACTTTTGCTTTCTCTTTTATGTAGATGGCTAGAATAGGCGTTTCTTTAGCTTTTTCTAGGCTATGTATAGATGCGGGTTTGGCCCCTGCTTATAGGAATTCTTCGAACAAAATTAGGAATTCTTCGAACATATTTTGTACTTACTCTTTCGAAGAATAGTGGAAATAAAACTTCTTTTTAGTCTTTCAGCATAACTCTGTGTTCACTTGTCTAAGTGTTTTAGCGCTCGCATTTCAATTCAATGGTACTTGTGAGGCTTTACTCTCCGAGTCGAACTCGAGTCCGGTCATTAAGTCTTGAAATCATGGCTTTGGATCATAGTCAAACGTCGAGTCGAGTCCCAACATTGCACTGTCTTGGTCAGTGGCTGATACTTGAGTTATGCCCCTAGTCCTGGGGATAATTGAAGTAGTCAGTTGGCAGTTGTTCTCCACCTTCACTAACTTTAATTTAACTTGGTCGGAGCAAAGTTAAAGTGAGATAAGTTCATTTGATCGGATCACACTCGCTCATTTGCTGGTATTTTCATCCACACTCCGGGGATAAAACTTGATCGGTCATGTTGCTTAATGTTTGGAATCATGTCCACGCTCCGGGGACATAAGTTAATTTTCGGGCGGTCGATCACACCCGTTTAATGCTCGGAATTATATCCGCACTCCGGGGACATAAGTTAATTCATGGGCGGTCGGTCACACCCGTTTACTGCTCAGAATTATGTCCACACTTTGAGGACATAAGTTAATTTATGGCCAGTCAATCACACCCGTTTGATGTTTATACTCTAGTCCGCGCTCTCGGGACCAGAGTTAGTTGATGGGTGGTCAGTCACACCTATTTGATATTAATACTCCAGTCGGTGCTATCGGGACTAGAGTTAGTTAATGGGTGGTCAATCATACCCATTTGGTGTTTATACTCTAGTCCACACTCTTGGGAAAGGAGTTAGTTGATGGGAGGTCAGTCACACCCATTTGGTGTTTATACTCCAGGCCACATTCTCGGGACCAGAGTTAGTCGACAGACGGTCAATCACATCTGTGTAAGTATTAGGATCTCTTTCGCACTCTGGGAACAAGGAGTTGGTCAAGTTTGTGGACGGTCGGAGCACATCCACTTTGATTTGGCAAGCAAAGTCGTAGATAGATGGATCCATCCTCTCCGAGCCTGGATTAAATAAGGGCAAAGTTGTAGGCGGATGGATCCACCTACTTTGAGCCTGTGTTTTGGAGTTTGTACTTCAGCTTGCACTCTAGGAGCTGGAGTTTATTAGAGGATCATCGTGTTTCAATCTTGGTTTACTTTATTGTTACTTGCCCCCAAGCTCAGGGTTTCACTTAGTGAATGACCGGTCGGATCACGATCACTCCTTATTTGAATGAGTCCCACTATAGGATGGGACTTAGCTCTGTGTACATTGTGACGGTTGCATGATGCATTTCAAGAATCGCCACTCTGGCTTGACCAGTCTGCATTTTATAGCTAAAATAAGAAAGTATGGAAAAGTTAGTTGCCTTATTAGAAGTTCAAATTCAAAAAAAATGCATAAACAAATTTCAAAGGAAAAGAAGACTAAATGAATAAAAGCCAGTTATGTGTAATAACGACAGAGACTCTCGATGTTCCATGCTCTTGGTAAAGTGAGACCGTCAAGAGTTAATAGTTTGAATGTGCCAACTCCAAGTCTCCGTTCGATGATATACGGTCCTTCCCATGTCGGTTTCATGTGTGAAGGGACCAAATAAATTCACTTAAGTATGAGATCACAAACTTCGAAGGTTCTACGTCGGACCCTAGCATTGTATAATCGTGCAACTTGACTGCGATGTGTGGCTGCCCTCAAATTAGCCTCTTTACGCTTCTCATCCGGTAAATCCGGAGATTCTGCAAGCAGAATGGCATTCATCTTTGGATCATAATAGGTCACACAGTGAGAAGGTACTTCTAGCTCAATTGGAATAACGGCTTCAGAGCTGTAGGAAAGTGAAAATAGAGTGTGGTCAGTCGTGGACTTGTGGGTAGTTTGATATGCCCATACGGCCATGGGAAGCTTAGCGACCCACTTTCCTCCAGCCTTCTCCAGTAGTTTCTTCAGAATGGACTTGATAACTTTGTTGATAGCTTTGACTTGTCCATTTACTTGAGGGTGAGCTACTATTGAAAACTTCTTCTGGATGCGGTAGCGTTGACACAAATCTTTGAACTCGACACTATCGAATTGGGCTCCGTTATCAGTTAAATCGTTCGTGGGAGGCCAAAGCGACAAATGATGTTGTGTACAACAAAGTTGATTACTTTCTTCATCGTGATAGTAGCAAGGGACTCAGCTTTCGCCCATTTAGTAAAGTAGTAAATTGCAACCATGGTGTACTTCGCACCACCTTTAGCTAGAGGTAAGGACCCTATTATATCAATGCCCCATATGGCAAATTGCCATGGACTGACCATCTGAGTGATCTCAATAGGCAGGGCTCTTGGAATTCTAGCATGCTTCTAGTACCTATCGCACTTCTTAGCGTAGTCTGATGCATCTTGATTCATGGTTGGCTAGTAATACCCATATCCAAGTATCTTTTTTGCAAGGGCTTCCCCCTCAGTGTGGTCGCCATACTCTCCCTCATGCACATCATGTTACACTCATTTGATCTCGTCGTAGGAGATACACCGAAGTAAAGGAACATAATATCCCTTCCTATATAGAACTCCATTCTGGATAATAAATCGTGATGCTTTTCGGAGAACCTGTCTTTTCTCACTTCTGCTTTTGGGTAATGCTCCGTGCTCAAGGTAGTTTTCGAATGGAGTCATCCACGACTCCTTCTGAGTTGTTGCTTCGTGCACCTAGTCTGTCTCTTTTGATCGATACTCGGAGCGGTAAGTGTCTCTATGGGGACGAGTCCCATCTGCTGTGCCTTGCCAGTGCTAGCCAGTTTCGCTAAAGAATCGACCTTTTGATTTTGCTCTCGAGGTATACAGTGGATGGCATAGTAGTCGAGCTGATTCAACACTTCTTGAACCCGAGTAAGGTAAGTAGCCAATCTCTGGTCTCTGGCTTGATACTCTCCTCGAACCTGGCATACTACCAATTGTGAATAATAAAAAATCTCCACAACAATAACTCTCAAGTCTTTAGTAAGCCTAAGTACATCAAGTAAAGCTTCATACTCGGCTTCGTTGTTAGTTGCGTGGAAGTCAAACTTTAAAGCATAGCATCTGGATCGACCTTCTGGGCTTTCGAGTACCACTCTAGCACCTGAGCAATGGTCGTATGATGCACCATCAGTGTATAACTTCCATGTACATTTGGGAGATTCACTGGTATCAAGAAAATCCTCTAGTATGGTGAATTCAGCTATGAAGTCCACCAGAACTTGTCCTTGAATAGATCGCCTTGGAGTATAAGCAATGTCAAATTGACTCAACTCAATGTTCCACTTGATCAATCCACCAGGTGTCTCAGGTCGTGTTAGGAACTGTCGCAACGGCTGGTCGATGTAGACAGTGATCGGATGAGCCTGGAAAAATGGACAGAGCTTCCTCGAGGCTATGACAAGGAAATAAGCCAGCTTTTCCACATTTGGGTAGTTCCTTTCTTCCCATATCAATCTCTTGTTGATATAATAGACCGGTTGTTGGATTCGATCCTCTTCTCGAATTAATGTAGCACTGATCGCATTTGCTAAAACTGCCAGATAGATATATAATCTCTCATGATCAATCGGCTTCAATAAGATAGGTGGCATTGCCAGATGTTGAACTAGTGCTTGGAATGCGCTTTCACACTCCTCTGTCCATTCAAAATTTTGCTTTCCTTTTCTGATTAGGTCGAAGAAGGGAATGCATTTTTCTATGGATCTAGAAATAAATCTACTTAAGGCCGCCACCTTCCCGTTGAGGCTTTGCACCTGCTTTATGGTTCTGGGAGTTTCGAGATTCCAAATCGCCCAGAATTTCTCAGGATTAGCTTCAATTCCTCGGGCGTTGATGATGAATCCTAGTAACTTTCATGATGCAACCCTAAAATGGCACTTCAACAAATTGAGATTCATTCTGTACTGTCGGAGTATTTTAAACATCATCTCCAAATCTCTAACATGGTTGATGGATATTTGTGAATTTACATGCATATCATCCATGTACACTTCCATGGTCTTTCCGATTTGGTTGGAAAAAATTTGGTTCACGAGCCTCTGATAAGTTGCTCCAACATTCTTGAGTCCGAACAGCATAACCTTGTAACAATAGAGTCCCAGATCAGTGACGATGCTGGTATGTTCCTGGTTAGGTAGGTACATCGGTATTTGATTGTAGTCGGAGTGCGCGTCCATGAAAGATAGGAGCTCATATCCGATTGTTGAATCCACAAGTTGATCAATTCTGGAAAGTGGGAAACTGTCTTTAAGGCGGGCTTTGTTCAAATCTGAGTAGTCCCCACATGTTCTCCGTTTCCCATTCGATTTTATAATAAGCACTGGATTTGATATCCAGTCCGGGTACAAAGCATCATGAATAAACCCATTTGACCTGAGTTTATTTACTTTTTCCTTTAAGGTGGCAGATTTCCCTGGATCCATACCGCCCCTTTTTCGTTTCACCGGGATGTGTTGTGGGTCTATATTTAATGCATGGCTCATGATATCCGGCGAGATCCAACACATGTCTGAATGAGTCAAGGAAAACACATCAAGGTTCTCCTAAAAAAATCAACCAATTCCTAACTCATCTGGTGGCTAAGTTGAGATCCGTCCTTTACCATTCTAGAATCATTGCCATCGTGGATCGGAACATCGATCGTCAACTCCACCGGGGAAGCTTGACTATCTTTGACTTCCTCCTCATCATTATTGTCTCTGGGATCGAGGTCCTTAAGGAATTGGTTGGGGCGCCCGAGCCTAGGCCTAAGCATTAGCTGTCTATTTTTTGAAAAACGAATGCATAGAGATTCCTCTATGCCCTTTCATTTTTCCTTCCGCTGTGCATCCCGCAGCTCCGCAACATAATAGGCACGTCTAGCCACCTGATCACCATGTACTACTCTGACCCCGTTATTAGTGAGGAACTTCGGAGTTAAACACCATGGGGCAATTGCTGGCCTGAAATCTGTGAGGGCCGGTCGGCCCAAAAAACCATTATAAGGTGAAAGTATGTCTAACACAATAAATTTTAACATTCGGACTCTCTGACGATCTCCAATACCCAACTCAACGAGTAACTCCAACATGCCATCTGGTATGGTTGCACTTCCATTAAAACCATGTATGCATGACTGACACGGTTTTAGATCTTTCGCTTCCACCCTCATTTGGTCATAAGCGCATTTGAAAAGTATATTCATAGAACTTCCGTTGTTGACTAAGATCCTCTTTATCCAATCAGGACCTATTTGGGCTGAAATAACCAACAGATCAACAGTGGAGGCCTCGACTCTATCAGCATCGCGGTTTCTGAAAACGATGTCGTTTGCCATCGTCCTCTGTTATTTTGCTGGGGCTCCATCATTAACATTACTACAATATTCAAAGTCCACATGCCTAACCGAACTGGCATATGACTCCATTTCCTTCCAGCTCCGATCAGCCGAATGAGGACCACCACTTATAGTATTTGTTATCAACCTCACGCCAGTACGCGGGTTCTTCGGGCCTAGCTTGGCCTTTGACCTTGATTTGGGTTTGTTATCCTGTTTTTTGGCCAAGGCGGGGATATCAACAAATTAGATAAAAAGGATGGATATCGGGATTGTAAATCAATTGGAAATAAGGCTATAATCGATACTGTCAAAGTTGGACCAAGCTCCAATCAAGTTGGGATCGATAGGGAATGATAAACAAGGCTCGACAAGGCTACACTTCAAATTCAGGTTAATCGAAGTTCATATTCTCAAGTTCTGGATGGATCAATATTGGTGGAAAATGGTTTCGTATCGATACTTTCATATCGGTGGATTATGGTGTTTGGTTTGGATCGATCGATGTTCGTATCGATACATTTCGTATTGATCGAATTAGTATCGATCAAGCAGCTCCAGGAAAGAAACGGGTCGATGGATGTTATTGTTTTTGTATCGATACGTGCGTATCGATTAGATGGGTGCATGCCTAGAAGGAATCAAACCTAGAAGGATCAGACCTAGAAGGAATCATGGTTAGGTAATCAGCTAGAAGGACGTTACCAGAAAGGAGCCCATCAAGAGGGAAGTCAAGAGGCTTCCTCCAGAGCTGGAGCGGATCAGGCATCCATCTACAACACGAGGGATGAGATGTAGTCTATGATGGATTCCATGGAGGAGTAGTTGATGAAAAGGCAGGAGGAGATGATGCAGAACCTTCTCAGGCAGTTTGGACAGGCCATGGCAGCAGGAGCTGCTGGAGCACGGATCCACGGAGCTAGACCAGAAGGACTCAACAGGCAATCGGATGGAGCAGTCCAACAGGGGGCAGCCCCCATACTGCACACAGCTATCAATCTAGATAGGTCTAGACCCGGGGGCACACTACCACATAATGCTGGATCAATTCATGGAAGAATGTCGGGCGACGCTGCATAGCCCGGCGCCAATAGGAATGCAGGAGTGCGTGATGAGGAGTACATACTGGAATTCCCTTAAGGACTTGGGGGGCAGTAAGGAAATGGAGATGGGAGACCACCTTTGATGGACAATGCTGGATTAGCTAAAATTATCAGTCGAACCATGCGCGGAGGTCTGACAAACAGATAACTGGAAGGAGTAAATAGGAGTCCATTTACCCATGACATAAGGATGGCTAGGAATCCACTAGAGTTCAAGCTACCTGCCTTAGAAGTATACAACGGTCGGACTCATACTACAGATCATTTGATGAGGTATTCAAGACACCTAGAAGTGTTGGGGGCATCAGAGGATGTTATGGCCTGGTGTTTCCCCCTGTACTTGACGGATATAGCTGTTATGTGGTTCGATCAGTTGTAAGATGGATCTATTATGATATGGATAGAATTGGTGGATAAGTTTTTGAAGCAGTTTCGGGTTCATATCAAGAGGCCGAAAAATGTGATGACACTGATGTCGGTGAAGCAGAGGATAAGAGAATCGCTCAGGACTTTCCTAACTCGGTTTAATGCAGCGATTGCTTCGATAGATCGGCAAGATCCATCAACGGTTCTAATGGCGGAACTGTCAGGAATCAAGGATAACTCGGATTTTAAGTTATCGTTAATACGGGATCCACCAATGGATCTCGGGGAATTCTTTCAAGAGGCCGAGAGATTTCTTTAGCAGAAGGAAGCAAGTTTGGATATGAAATCAAAGGAAGCAAACATGGTCAAGGATGGAGGACCATCCGGTGAAAGCTCGGGCAAGGATAAGGATAAAGGGAAGAGTAAGTCGGATGACGATTCCGGTAGGACAAGGAAGCGCTGGGGAGAACCAAAATTCTCCACTTACACAGAACTCAATGAGACATTGGAAAGGATTTACATGGAAACTCGAGATTGCCTTCCTTACCGAAGGCCGGCAAGGAGGGAACCCTCGGAATGTGAGAGGGCATCGGGAAGGCACTGTCTCTTTCATGACCTGGACGGGCATGATACTAATAGCTGCAGGCATTTAAATGATATAATTGAGGAGCATGTAAGGAATGGTCAATTATGGCAATATATCGGGACTCAAAGTGCGGTGGTGGAATAGGTGCAACCACCTTCTACCTCAAACAACGACGGCGTGATGCCCAGGAATGAAGGTCGGTTGGTCATCGACTAATCGGGATGGTATGGAATAAGTAGAAAACTCTGCGCGGACGGCTAAGTCACTTACTCATGTACAGGGATGGAGATAGCCACTAGGCATGCCCTGAGATGATGATAAACCATGATGCTATAGTTTGTGAAATTGGTTTTTTTCCTTCTGGTTTGGACATTTGCTTTTTCTAGTTTGGTTTTGGAGTTTGGTTTGAGCTCTTGGTTTTGTTGGTTTTCTGGTTTGGATTTTGATTTGGATTCTCGTTTTTTGGTTTGGATTTTGGCTTGGATTTTTGATATGGATATCTGGTTTTTTGATTTGATCTGGATTTCGAATTGGATTTCGATTGGATTTTTATCTAGTTTTTGCTTAAAAGGTCGTCGGGATGGATTATGTCTGGCAAGGGGTAAGTCGCTTCGTCCGAACGTGGCAGATTGACTTTTTCAGGTCATCGAGTATGGACTATGATCACCAAGGGTCCGAAGAGACAAGGATTCGGCTTAGGACTTGGGCCCCATATTATCTATCGTTTATTATTTCAGGTCGTCGAGTATGGACTATGCTCGACGGGGAATCAAAGGGATCAGGATTCGGCTTAGGACTTAAGCTACGACATTACTCAACATTCAGGGACACTGAACTGGGATCACCATCCGTCTGGAACTTAGACCAAGGCATTGCTTAATACCGGTCGTCTGGTGTGGATTATGCTTGGCAAAAACCCGGAGAGGTTACAGATTCAGATATTAGCTATGAATAGCTAAGGATTTAGGCATGGACCTGGAGTGGTCCTGGATTTGGCTAAGGGTCCAAAGCGGTCCCGAATTTGGATATCGACTGGGAGGAGTCTTAGATTTGGATAGGGATATGGATATGGCACTTGGATAGAATGACTTGGTAATGGATTGGGTTATGGATTGGATGATATGGCTATGGATGGAATATGGACTTTGGATGTTGGATTTAAAGCTGTTCAAAACACGCCTTCCTGCCACAGGCATGTTTTGAGGGGCAAATGTTATCCTGCCTTTTGGCCAAGGCTGAGATATCAACAAATTGAATAAAAAAGGATAGATATCGGAATTGGAAATCAATTAGAAACAAGGCTATGATCGATACCGTCAAAGTTGGATCAAGCTCCAATCAAGGTGGGATCGATAGGGAATGATAAACAAGACTCGGCAAGGCTACACTTCAAATTTCAGGTCAATCAGAGTTCATATGCCCAAGTTATGGATGGATCAATATTGGTGGAAAATGGTTTCGTATCGATACTTTCGTATAGATGGATTATGGTATTTGGTTTGGATCGATCGACGTTCGTATTGATACATTTTGTATTGATCGAATTCGTATCGATCAAGCAGCTTCAGGAAATAAACGGGTCAATGGATGTTATTGTTTTCGTATCGATACATGCGTATCAATTAGATGGATGTAGGCACGGGTAACATATGCATGCTTTGTGCACTTTTTCTTCGGATCGATTCATATTGGTAGCTTTCGTATCAATCAAATGACGTGGCCTTGGATCGATACCAAAGGAGGAGTGGGGGATGGATACGAAAGGCAGCAGGCATTCAGGGTGGGTACAAAAGGCAACAGGTATTCATGGATCTATACGAAGAAGAGAGTGGCTGATGGATACGAAGGCTATGAATATGAAGCTCTGGATGGATATGAAATCACCAGCCTACGTTGACAAAGACAAACTTGGATCGATCATATCTAAAAAATACACACTGGAATTTCATGAAATTTAGAGAGCAAGGACTTTACACTATTGTCTTTCAACATGATCGATCCCAACCTAATAGGAGTAATTCCTGATTGATAAGAAATCGATATAGATCGATCCGGGATCACCTTGGATCGATCGTGGGGGCCCATTTATATAAGAGAAAAGGTATTCCAAGATTCAAGGCAGATATTTCCAGCTCCACACCTATAAATAGCACCTCCATTGCAACTAAAAAGGGATCTTCTTCTTCTTTTTTGGGCAAATCTCTACCATTTTGGTTATTGATATTCAAAGGATTGTAACTGTAATCACAATATAAAGGAAATAAAAGTATGGATTCAAAGTGGACGTAGGCCGGAGATAGCCGAACCACTATAAATCTTGCTTCTTCTCTTACTTTCTTTCATTTTTAATTTTGTTATTTCTTCATTTGTATTCTCTACGTTATCTGAATCTGAGATCTGTGACTGGTTATTAAGGATTTGTGTGCAAACACTAGTGCTTTCACTATATTCGAGGTTTGTGACCATTTTTGGTGCAAACAACTGGTTACTAAGGATTTGTGTGTAAACACTGGTGCTTTCACTACATTCGGGGTTTGTTACCAATTTTGGCACAAACAGGGTTAGACGGGCCCGCACCTCCATCCAACAGAGCCCGAACAAACTGCTCTAGTTTTCTTTCTCTAATCAAGCTTTCGATGATATTTTGCAAATGATGACACTCATTGGTGTTATGGCTGTAACGATCATGGAACCTACAGAACTTCCCTGTCTAAATTTATTTCTTAGATGACGGTTTCAGAGCTAGCTTCTTATATTGTTCGGTATTAGAAGTTTATAGATAAACATTTTCCAATGATGTGTTTAGGGGAGTATATCAATCGAACTCAAGTGTTCTCCACGATATGGGTCTCTCTTCTTCCCATGACCTCCATTGCCCTTCTGTTGACCTTGATTGTTTTGTATGTTCACATATACTTTACTGGAATTCTCACCGTTCTGTTTCATAGCAACATTACTCTAAATGCCTTCACCATTAGGCCCCACTACATGTTGCTTCCTAGATTGTCTAGCATCTTCTCTCTTAAAAAACTGGGCCGCCTTAGCATAAAAACGATCCAACAAAGCGAGGGGTTTCCCAGCCAACCAATAACCAAACTTGGAATCGGGATCGATTCCTTTAGTCAACGCCATCAGAATAGAATTATCATTGGGTTTGCTGACCTTAGCACAAGCAGCATGGAACCTTTCCAGATAGCACCTAAGAGTCTCTCATGGGACTTGAGTAACACTGGATAAGGTGTTGACATCCTTTGGTCTCGTAGCATGCATACAGAACTTCTCGACAAACTTAGTAGCTAACTGATTGAAACATGAGATGTATCTAGGTGGTAGATGAGTGAACCACATAGTTGTAATGCCTTCCAATGAGATAGGGAAGCTTCTACATTTAACCATATCATCAACTCGAGCGGCGTTCATGAGCCATTCATACTTCAAGATATGCTGGTTAGGATCTGAATTTCCTTCGTACACCGGCAATGTCGGCATCCTGAATCAACGGGGTGGCTCTACATAAAGAATGTCATTGGTGAATGGAGTATGACTTCGAGAGATTCCCTAATCATCGTTTGTGGGGCCTTGGCTTTCTCTTATCATCTAGCGTATCTTGGTTGGAATGTCAGGCATCTGAATGTTTGGGGCCAAGGCATGGTCGGGTTCCATGTTGCAGGGATGGTCTAGTCGTTGTCTACGGTTCGTTCCTTGCCTCCTTGGCTCCCGATCTTCAGGTAAGTGGGGATCCTTAGCATGGATGTGTTGATGATGAGATAGATCTAGTTGGTTCTAGATCTTGGCTTCCAGATCTATAGCGGCAAAAGCTGCATAGTCATGAATGATGTGATAAGGAAGTGCCCCTCCTCGGGAGAAGGGTCCAGCTTGATGCCCTATAGAAGAACTAATCCCGGCTTGTCCGAGATTCATAGCATGCTGATGCCCAGAGGCTTCTGCATA
Organism: Allium fistulosum; assembly: GCA_030737815.1. Taxonomy (NCBI): domain Eukaryota; kingdom Viridiplantae; phylum Streptophyta; class Magnoliopsida; order Asparagales; family Amaryllidaceae; genus Allium; species Allium fistulosum. The sequence continues at coordinate 1,134,810,883 of CM060906.1, forward strand.
GTTTCCATCCAGCCGACGGCGTGTAGATCTGTGATTGAAGTCAAATGAAGCCGAGATTTCGTTTGAGGAATAAGAGGCAAGATCCATTCTAGATCTCCTTTGCCTTTCTTCGTTCAGCTGGTTTGCGAGCTCCATGTTGGCACAGATCTGCCAAGTGAGCTCTTGACGGCTCTGAATGAGCTCTTGCATGAGGGTCTGGAACTCCTCTCTGGTCACAGGACCAAGTGGATCTAGAGCTCCAATTGATGTCTGGCCTGCTGTGGTCAGCTGCGTGGGATTTTTCCTATCCCTTCCTTTTGGATCTGCAGCATTTGAAGTAGTTCTGGTAGTGCGCACCATGTTTGAATGTAGCTCTTTCCTAGATCTGGAATAATCTAAATAGAATGGAAGGAATTACTGGAAGACAGATCTGGATCTACTCCTTAGATTTTAGCAATCCAATAATGGCAGAGGATCCACGAAATAAAAAAAAGCAAATTTTTCTCAGTGAAAGCACGAAAGTGTTTGTATCAAAATTAGGCACAACACTCTTCGGATGTAATTGAAGAGATTAGGATGAAAAAATTAAATGGTAAAAGTGTCTAATATAACAATCACACCAATAAAAGCAAGCAGAAATAGAAAGAGACAAGAATTTATAGTGGTTCGGCGTTGTAGCCTACGTCCACTTTGAATTGTTTTGTTGTTTATTGATGATTCTCAACTGATTTGCAATAGTACAATCAATAGCACTCAAGTTACAATGGAGTTGCAGTAGAGTAACGGTGTAGGAGCTCCAAAAGTCCTTTTTTAGTAGGTATATGGGTGCTATTTATAAGAGTAAATCTGGAAATAACTGCCCTAGAACTCGGAATACTTCTCACATGTGGATGGACCCATCAGATCGATCTAGGGTTGCTTGGGATCGATCCCTATTGTCTTTGTATTGATCAAGTTTGGATCCATTTAAGCTGCGATCGATCAAGGGAGCTCTTGAGTTGATAAGAAAGCTTCTTTGAAAATTTCATGGGATTTAGAATTGTAGTTTTTGAGTTATGGTCGATCCATGATTGGATTTCCACTTTGGCTAAAGGCTTCATATCGATGCTCGCGTATCGATGACGTGGAGCGAGAATTCTATGGAGATCCATGTTTTATGCTAAGAGACCGTTTACTTTGGTTAGACTATGCCTTTTGTATCGATCTGATACATTGTCCTTTGTATTTATGTTATACCCTTGCCTTCATATCGATGCTTGGTTATTGGTTTGTATCGATGCTTGTCCCCTTGCTTCGTATCGCTCATTTGGCTGCTCGATATGAAATATGCAGAAGTGGGATCAATAGGAAATAGGTAGTTGTTGTGCAAATGAACTTTGATAGATCCGGGAGATGCTATTGCTTGATGGATAAGAAGGGGATGGATGTAGAGTGATGGATACGAAGTAGGATGGATACGAAGTGAACATGTTTCACATGGATCTTGATCGATCCATAACTTGAGCATACGAACTCTTATCGACCTGAAATTTGGAATGTTTCCTTTCAAAGCTTTGCTTGTCATGCCATGCTAATTATAGCTCAATTCGGACTCGGACCAAGTTTGCATGTATCCATCTTGGACCTGCAGGTAACCGATCTTCAGGATGGATTGTCTTCAATCTCTAGTCAAGTCTTGGTGTAGCAGCCTTGCCAAAAGGCGGGATAACAGGTTTATCAAGCCTGATCCGGGTATTTTCAATACTCGGGTTAGATCTGAGTAGTTTTAGGTTTATTTGAAGACGGTTGGAGTTTCCAAAGGGGAGCTGGAGATATTCATCTACGTATGGACGTATTCTATTTTCTGCTTTGCTTATTCTGCGTTGATCGATGATTGTCGGCATTTGTAAGGACAGATGTTTATAACTGTCCAAGCTGAATTTAGGTTAGAATCTAATATATGTATTTTAAAAGTTTTCCGTTGTAAAGATATTTGTTCAATATTATATGTTATTCCATTTGAGTGAGATTTTGTTCTGTTTTGTTCTTCTATTTTCTTTATTTTCCCTTGATGATCTGACTTTCTGTTCACTTTGGGTTAGACGTGTGGTTTATTGTCAACTCAAAGGGTATGGATTTTCGGACCATCATAATATGCTTAATTAAATATGTGTTAGTATGTAAATAAGAGTGTTTTATTATTATTAATCCTATGATATATGAATGTGTACATGTTGCACCAAGTGTGCACAACGTTCTCAACGAATTTCAGGTGTCGAAAAGTCGAAATTTTGGAAACTGATCTTCGATCACACTTTCTATTTTTATTTGAACTATCTATATTGGTAAACAAATTTTGAAAATTATTTTATCATCATTATTAAATAATTAAAATAGTTTTATTTGCTAATAAAATCCATTTATTGATTACAAAAAATATATTTAAATAGCCTATTTCAAAGTGGCAAAATCCTGAGTCGTTACAAATCTATTTTTACCATTATTTGTTATTATTTAAAAGAGTCGTATTAATTTTATTTTTAAAACTTATTATTTGAATATTTAAAATTTATTAAATATTCACAAACAAGGCGGTAAAATTTCAAGTCGATACATTCTTCTCCCTTAAGACTTTCGTTCTCGAAATTGCACCATAAACCTAACTCCAAGAAATAATTAAACTATCCAATAGCCCAAATGATGCACCTTGATGATTCCTATGTAAAATCTGATTGTGATCATTCACTCGAACACATAAATTCACTTCCGAACTAGTATCCCTCACTCGACTTCCTATTGTGGACTTTGATCAGGCTACTTAATTAGAAACCTTTATTCTCCTTGCATAGTCATAAAATATGGTAAACAACATTTAGTTTCATGTAAGAATCGTCACCAACGGACGCCGTCAAAATTGAGTGATAAATCCTTATTCAAAATGGTGTAAAACACCTCTAGTCATATACTTGAATTTAGGATCGAGAACTATGTGAAAAGGAGAATGATCTTCATATAACCTATGTCTTGAAACTTAGTCGACCAAATCAACATCTTTACCGTAATTGGTATGGTAAGTAGCTAAGAAGACTAGGATGCAGGTATCCAAACTCCATCCTAGATTATACTTTTTCTTAGACACTACTAAGGTAAAATGCATATTAGCTAGCCTAATAAAATTAAATAATTCTTCACATTCCAGATATTAAAATCAAAAGTCACGGTTTTAATTAATAAAGTTTATTAAATCTCCTTATTAAATTTAACCTAATTAAAACTTCATTTATAAATCCACCTTATTAATCAAATACCTTTTTATTTTGAAAACTCCCGCTTTTAAAGGATCCAACAATACAATACCCGGGTTTTATTTCAAAAACCTATTGAAAATGTACATATAGCTCAAGCAAATACAAACGATGTCAATAAACTGGGTGCTACCAAATAGCGCCGCATACCCCTTTAGCAAGAAGGGTAATACTCAAGAGAAGTGTTTGCCATCCAAATACATCTCTTACCAATTTTCAGTCATTTCAGAGACACTCGAACTAGTTAATAAAAATATTTCTCCTCTTTTTTTAAATGTCTTCTTGAAATAATACTATTTATAGACAAATAGTTTTCAACAAAATCATCCACTTACTTTGGATTCATTTGGATTTGATCTTGTCCCGATTGTACAATGACAAAGAGAATAATTTACTAAGTGAACCATCATATCTGCCTAAGAAAACATTCGATTATCACTTAGAAGATTATTCTGATCATCACAAAACAGATCGAAACTTATTCTCGAAATGTCTAAGAAAACCTTACTCTCAAACCTTGTTTTAAAATGTCTATATCTTAAAATATATTTAAGAAAAATTACGACTATTTTCTAAAGTCATTTGATATTTATCAAAGCCACCCGGATTTAGCATTTTCAAAACCCATTTCATTTTTGAAACATTTAATAGTTCTGGTTTGTAAAATCATCTCTTTTAATTCATCTTACAAAACTATATGAAGATTTTCTTTTAATAAACGCCTTTACTAATTTTCAATTTTTAACCCTACATATCGTCGAATGCCTTATAGTCAAACTGTGAAACTTAATTCATAAAGTGTTCGATTCAATTTTCTTACAAATTCTATCTACCCATCCCATGATGGAAAAAGGAAAACCACTTTCAAATCTGACAATAGTCAATGCTCAAAACAAGACGAGAACGAGTAGCTAAACCCTAAATGCTAATAATTAAAATACTATTAACTCCTAAGTCAGTCTCCAAATAGATAACTACATAGACTTTAAAAACCATCCCTTTTATATATAGAAAATATATTCTTAGGCAAAATTATTTCATTTACCAAATTTTAAACAATATTATATCAATTTAACTTGTTCAAGTGTATAGGAAATCCCTATCAATAACGTTGATCTAGCTCATCGGACAGAAATCTTAAGCCACTCAACAGGTCAGATAACACAATATAAAACAATAGTATTCACTAACAAATACGCACTCATATATATATGTATGTTATACTCATACTCATTCTAGAGCACTACTGACCCTATCTATAATGAGTTTATCCCACCAAAGTCTTGATGTCCGCTCAACCTAAGTCGTGATACCAAAATGTAACGATTCGCCTTTCTCACTACCAAACATGACACTTAATACATCCTTAGTATTCGTGGGTCGATCTTAGTCATCCGAAAGATGGGTCAATAGGGGTGAAAGGAAGAAAGATAGAACAAAAGAAACTAAACAATACCGAATCTCACAACGCAATGGAACAATATATATTACTCAACATAATATATTACAAAGTCATTTCAAATATGTTACATCAAAGTCACACTAATACAAATTCTACCCTAGGATAGTTGTCCCTACCCAACAGATACAATATACATATAATACGGTGAAAACAAGAAATATAACTAGTTATCGATGAAGTCACCTGCTCCAAGCTCCTCCAAAATAAATCTACGGAAAAACCTGAACTACTTGGCTGCCAATTAAAAATTGAGCATCTAAGAGTTTAGGAAAAGAAAATAAACTCCAGGTCAAACATTGGTCTGGTGTGAGTAAAGCATAAGTCTTTAACTTTATTAAAATCTTTAAATCAGAGGTATCTCGCTAAACCATCCTGCACATAAACACGAACGAGTTTTCACCTTATGATAACCAAAACACTTTCTATAGAAAATCTATTGACATAATAATAGTGTCTAGAGTACAAATACTTATTAATCATAACAAAAATTATTACATTAATTAAATTCCATCATATTAGGTTCTACAATCAAAACCGTAAGGTACGTATTGGAGATTGGATTCCATACTATGATAAGATAAAGAACTACCTTCTGATGGTACATCTCTTGATAACATGCACCGATGTCTGAAAAGAACATCTTGTAACCCTGCCACACAGGATTGGCCTACCACTTGACTATTAGTACCGAATATGATCACCCCTTTCATTAATGAGCCCCGAAGCAGATATGAGTAGATAGTAATCGATCTAGATTTGGAATGAACATATCCTGATGGGAGCAACCCACTTAGCCCTACTGCATGCCCGATTTTTGTCATTTTCTAGTTAATAAGGCTTAAGGCTACGTCTTACTTTTATATAGCACTTTCCACTTAGAATGCTAACACTTCCCTCTAACAACATTGCAATACCAGCATTCATCCATATAAGTTCATTCTGGGACTAAAGGAAACACTAGACAACTTCATCTTCAATTCCATCATCTTCAAGATGTCTTCACTTTGAAATGCTTGAATTGGATCGAAGTGGTTTTCGAATAACATATTCGATCTCGGTCTCTTTGAAACAACATTCGACAGTTTTCGATAAACTCAACCACAGTACTTTAGGAAATAAACAGTCAAAGACAAGAGCAGAGATTATCCTCTAATTGTTAGTGGCCGGATTTCCTTATCATTTGTCCTAGGAGGACGAAACGCGGTTTATATGCATAGTACAATATCATCGGAGATGATTGTGCCATATAACTCACGTGTTTCTCCTAGATATTCTCAAAGTTACGGTTGGGTCCATATTTAATATTAGATTATTTAAGTATCAAATAAACAAATAGCAACCAATTCCATTTGAGATTTATTTATCCATAGCAACCACTGAGCCTCAAAACATATCTTTCTTTAATAAATCTCCTTTCAAAACATTTGCCTAAAACACTCATATACTTATCTCTCTAACATAAATATGTTCACAAAACATTTTCGAATAACTTCTTACTTACAAATCATATTTAAAAAGGATTAAACAAATTTTGTTTAAATTGGAGTTAAGGACAACTCTAAACACGATTCCCTCCGTGTTAAGTGTGGAACGGATGTCCCATAACACCATTTTTAAAAGGTCATTTTAGAGAAACCCAGATCTCAAATTCTTTTTATACTTCTTTCGATAAATCCTTTTTAATCAAATTTATTTCATTCATTAAATCTTTTTTACTTGAATCCAAATCCATTTCAAAATAATTTCCAAACTTCCAAATCCATTTATAAAACCCTTTTATAAATATTCAAAATCATTTATATAAATTGCTTTTATAAATATCCAAACCTTTTATATAAATTTCTTGTAAATATCCAAACCTTATGTAAACTTCCTTTATGAATATCCAAATTCTTTTCTAAAATTCTTTTATAAATACCCCAAAATCATGTATAAAGCATTTTATAAAATTTTTATGTTTAACTACTTCTTAAATAATATTAAATCAATTTAGCCTCCTTTAATAAGCAAATCCATTTTATAAATCTCTCTTGTTTATGAAATCTTCTTGCTTAAAAACACAAACCCATTTACCAAAAACATTTTATAAGTTTCCAAATTCCTTTAAATATCTTGATCAAAATGCAATAACTTTGAAACCGTTTCAAAAAATGAAATATTTATCCGTACAAAATCAAATGGAGGCCTAGCGACCACAATGATGCTTTTAATTTGATTGTACTTATCCAGTTTAACATGGCACCACATAGCAACAAGTATATAAGGTATCAACACATAACAATCAACCTACTTAAGTAAATGTCCAAGTTATCTGTAATAGGAGAATAATGTTATGTTTTGCTAATATATTCATTTAGTTTTCCTAACCATTTAGGGTTACTTAAGGGTAATGATACAGAAACCCCTTGGTTTGAAAACAAACTTGAAAAGAAAATAGTTTGAAATAAGACTGGTTACTTAAACTCAAAACAGTTTAAAATAAATTAAAACCCTTGTAAATAAAAGTCAAATCCTTGTTAAATAGTAATAAAACTCTAATTAAAAGTAATTAAACCTCAATTAAATCTTTGTTAACCCACCTTTCGGCAAGGCAACATACAGGTGGATTTAACCCAATCAACTACACAAGACACATCATAGTGAACAAACAAATAGCGCAAGATGTTTAAAATATGGTTTCGGCAAAGATTGAGTCGCTACAAGTCGCTTGGAGTTTGCTTCGAATCGTCTCTAGGCTTACTTCGGGTTTCCAGGCACGTTACTTCGAGTCAGAGGGATGCCGGCTTCGAGTCTTTGGGAAATTAGCATGACTACGAGGACTCCAAGAGCTACTTCGAGTCACCAAAGGGTCTACTTCAGGCCAAGAATGCGGCTACTTCGAGTCAGAACCATGAATCGATCAGCAACTAAGGTCCCCATCAATTTCATATCCATGCTATTCGTATCCATCAAGTTTGCACTCGTTCCTTTCGTATCCATCGGATAAACGCATCTCCTAGGTCAGTCAAGGTTGTTTACTTCATATTGATATATGTTTCGTATTGATCAACCAGATGATCGATACGAAACCCAACCCTTTCCATCGATACGAAGTAGCCCACAGGTTTTTACTTCGTATCGATCATGTTGATGTATATTTCGTATTGATCAACCAGATGATCGATACGAAACTATCACTCTCCATCAATATGAAGCCAACACCAGGTGATCGATACGAAGAGTACGTGCCAGTGTTGATACGAAAGGAATAACATATGATCAATATGAAGTTGATAGCCATGCATCGATACGAAAAGAGACGGGGATTGATACGAAAAACATTTCAATCGATACGAATGAGGAAACGATCAGCGCGACATGAAAGATGGATCTATCCTAACTTATCGCTCCACGTCGCCATCATTTGATCGACATGAAGGAATCGATACGAATCGTATCGTTACGAGCTCGGCAGCATATCAACAAATCAAACTTGCATCGATCATAACTCAAAATCTACAAGTCCAAATGCTGCAAAATTTTCACAAGAGCTTGCGTACCTCAGGAATGTTCATGATCGATCTTGACTCGATTGGGAAAGATTTGGATCGATGCGAATCTCATTCGTATCGATCATGGATAGAGTCAAAACGACCAGGGATTGATCACGTGGGCCCACCCACATGAGGGAAGGATTCTTCCGAAGTTCAAGACAGATATTTCCGCTCTACACCTATAAATAGTAGCCCAGGGTCTTCAGAAAGGGGATCTTTTGGCTCTTCTGCGCCGTTACTCTGCTAAACTCCATTGTAATTCGGATACAATCAATTGTACTCTTGTAAATTAGTAGAGAATCATCAATAAAACAGCAACTCTTCAAAGTGGACGTAGGCTACAACGCCGAACCACTATAAACCTTGTGTTTCTACTGCTTTCCTTTTAAATTTTGAGCGTTCTTCATATTTTATTCTCTATAAACTTGCTATCTGTGATTTGTAATTATGAACGGGTGCTTTCATCGGCAATTGGGTGTTTGTGACCATATTTAGTCGCAAACAATCTTATTAACATGATTAACTATAATCAAAGATTAATTAAATAAAACCCCATTTTAAAATAATAATTAATCAATTATTACCTTAAATAATTAATTAAATACTAATTAGTTAATCCTTAATTAATAATGAAATAATAATTAACTTTAATTAAGTAACAATACATGATTAACTTAATTGATTAACATTTAAGTTTAAAAACCATTATAACAAATGATTAAGTACTAATTTCCTTTATTAATTAATTAATTAGTTAATCATTAAATAAATAAGTGAATAAATAAATAAATAATTTTTCTCTAATTACTTCCTTAAAGTTAGAAAACTTTTTCTGAAAAGATTTCAAATTATAACAAATTTAGATTAGAAAAAAGTTATATTTTTCAAACTGCACGTATAGCGACTATTATTATACGGACCCGTAATTTCAAAAACATGAAACTTTCTTTTCTTACTGTTTGCGCCAAAATTGGTCACAAACCCCGAATGTCGTGAAAGCACCAGTGTATGAACACATATCAGCAATATTGTAACACAAGTCTCGGATCTAGGTAAAGCAGAGAATCACAAGTCAAGAATAACAAACATAAACATAGGATTTATAGTGGTTCGGCTATCTCCGGCCTACATCCACTTCAAAAGATGATCTTTTATTGATGTTCTTTGCTGATTACAGTGGATTACAGCAGTAATTTTCGAGTACAAATAGTAAAGTTGAGTTCAATCTTGATTTTGGCAAAGTCTGGACGTTGCCGGATCTCGAAGGTCCCTTTTCTGTAGGCTCTAGGGTGCTATTTATAGGCGCTCCATGCAAATATCTGGCTCAAACTTCGGGAGACTTCTTCTGGCACGTGAGTGGGCCAACGCGATCGATCCCATGAAGTTTCGGCTCGATCCGTGATCGATACAAACCAATTTCATATCGATCAAGATTTTGTCCAACCGAGTTGAAATTTGGCATAAACCTTCTTTAGCATGTACGCAAGCTCCTGTGAAAATTTCATAGCATTTGGACTTGCGGATTAGGAGATATGATCGATACGAGTTGGAGTTTTCTTTAGGCTGTTTCGTTCGACTCAATACGTTCATATCGTTCTCGTCAACTCGATCTAAAGCACGTGCGCACGAGATGATGTGGCACGAAATACCTGGATCGATCCACCCTTCTCGCCGAGTTGACCGAGTCTTATTTGCACCTTGTTCGTATCGATGGTTCGTGTTCTATTTCGTATCGATAAAAAGCATTGACTTCGTATCGATCGTTTGTAGCTCTGTTCGCATCAATGTTCTCAGGTTACTTCGCATCGTTCGTGAAGTGGACATTGCTGATTGATTCGAAACTACGGATAAATGATGGATACGAATAGTTCCACTCTGATCGATACGAACTCGATGGATTCTGATAGATACGAACACATACGAGGTGAAGTCACTCTGATCGAATCGAACTCAATAGATTTGAGCAACGCGACCGTAGATCGATTCGAACATGATGGATTCGAAATCAGATGTTCCTTGATGGATACGAATAGGGCGTACGTATCAATTCGAACGGCGTGTTTCCCTCATCTTGTATCGATCATAACTCGATCATACGAACTCCGATTGACTTGAAATTTGAAGCGTCAGCTTTTATGGCTTTGCTTGTCATGTGCTGTCAATTGTAGCTCGATCTGGACTCGGAAAAAATTCATTGATATCCGTAGCGAACCTGTAATGCATAACCGATATTTGTGACTAGTAATCATTGATTCTCAGTTAATTTCTTGATATCTCGGCTTTGCTAAAAGTTGGGATAACACTTACTTTTAAAACTTCCCTTTTGAACTGTTATCTTTTTAAATCATGGAAATAAACTTTTAACAACCAAATCAAAGTTTTAAGCTTGAAATTTTTTTACTTCGAAACAAAAATCAAACTTTCAACAAAAAGCAGATTTCTACATCGATTTTGGTTTCCAAATCGCTAACTTCATGTCACGTACCCATTTGCAATAAATAACTCATTTCAAACACCATATCACAAAATACATCATAACATTAACATAAACAATTATATTATTTTTCCACAATCGCTAATTAACATTTTCCCAAAACGTAGCACAGAGACTTTCTTGCCTGCTCAAACTTCGGCATACACAATTATCACCAAATCATCACATAATCAAGCATACATCATATGTAACCTTCATACTCCAAAACACATCATAAATTTTCTAACTTTAACAAAATTGATTGTTTAAAAAGCTTTAATTTTACTCACCAAACTTTCACTAAATCAAGGCAAACATCTACCAAACTTGAATACAAGCTAGTACTTTGCAAAAATGAAGTCGTTGGATGGCTGCACACCCAAAATGGGCTCGACCTTGGACAATTTAGGCTTGACCATGGATGTTTCTGGAAGGTGTGGACTTGTACTTTGGAAGAAATATGTTTTAGTGTATGTAAAAGTTGTTTAGTGGACTAAAGAGGAGATTTTGACTTAAAAGAGGTGATTTTTCTTACTTTAAAGTTTTTAAAGAGAATTAATGGATATATCTCAAGCTTTTTGGAATTTGAAAGTGAAGAAGAGGATTGAAATTACAAAATGGAAGGAGTATTTATAGGCTTAGAAAAATATTTTTTATATATAAAGTGCTTATAATTAAATATATACACGTGCATGCATTCCATATCTCCCCTCTCTCTCTACAGGTTACCCCCACCCACTTCATGCGTTGAATTATGCTAGAGCTTTCATATGTGTGTATTAAGAATATGGAGGCTATTTGTATATATATATATATAAGTGTGTTTATATGTAAATATATCTTCTTTTTATATCATAATTTGCCACATCCATGCTTAGCTTAATTAAATATGAGTTAGTACATAAATAAGAGTGTTCTACTACTACTAATCCTATTATACATAAATGTGTACATGTTGCACCAAGTGTGCATAACGTTCTCGACGACTTTCAGGTGTCGGAAAGTCGAAATTTCAGAAAATATTGTTCAGTCACATTTTCTATTTTTATTTCAACTATCTATATTGGTAAACAAATTTTGAAAACTATTTTATCATCATTATTAAATAACGAAAACAGATTTGTTTGCTAATAAAATTCATTTATTGATTATATAAAATATATTTAAATAGCCTATTTCAATGTGGCAAAATCCTGGGTCGTTATAAATCTATTTTTACCATCATTTGTTATTATTTAAAAGAGTCATATTATTTGAATACTTAAAATTTATTAAAAATTTACAAACAAGTCAGTAAAATTTTGGGTCGTTACACTCTTCCCCCCTTAAAAGAATTTTGTCCCCGAAACTGTACCACGGCCATAATTACTAAAAAAACTAAAACTATTCATCAGTCGACATGAAGTACATAGATCATTCCTGTGTAAATATGATTTTGATCATTCACACGAACACATAACTTCACTTCCAAACTAGTATCGCTCATCCGACTTCTTAGTGCGGCTTTGATTAGGCCTCTTAATTAGAAATCTCTATTCTTCTTGCATAGTCATAAACTATGATAAACATCATTTGATCCCATATAAGAATCCTCACCAACACTCGCCGTCAAAATCGTGATAAATCCTTATTCTGAATGGTGTAAAATACCTCCATCCATATACTCGAATCCTAGAACTATGTGAAAAGGAGAATCATCTTCATACAACCTATTTCTTAAAGCTAAGTCGACCAAATCAAGCTCTTTACCATAATTGGTCTGGTAAGTAGCTAAGAAGAGTAGGATGCTGGTATTCTGTAAAGACCCGCAAATCCGTCTTCTGAAAACTCGACACCGATACGTCCACTGTACCAAATGTCGAAAAATCGAATGGCGGAAACGCGAAACTTTAGGGTTAAAAGAAAAAGAAAAAAAGTAGAAGAAGAAGATAGAAGAAAAAGAAAGAAGAACAACAACAGAACAAGAACAGAAACAGAAAACAATATCAGAATCTCACATATCGCAGCGGAACAATATATAATAGATAAATGAATAATCTTTAAAACAAAGAACTATATCATTTTATACATACATCAATCATCAGAGTCAATATACAACAATGGACAGTTATATAAACTTGTCCTCATACAGAATACACAGCGGAATAAATACTATCAGATACAAATACTACGTCTCGTCCTCCAGCTTATCTCCAAAGCTCCAGAATATCCAGAATATCCTGAAAATATAACTCTAGGCTGCCCGTGTGGAAATTGGTGGGCACCCAGAGTTTAGAAGGGAACAATAAACTCCGAGTCAGTCATGGTGACTGGTGTGAGATCGTAAAACAGTTATTCTTCTTTAAAATAAACAACAGAAGAATTTTAAAGTCAATTCGAAATGCTTTTGGAAAATGAAACTACCATAAGACCTCCCACCACACACACAATGCAAACGCAGAATTGGAGGAGATTTCTTCTTATGATAGTCAAAGATGCTTACTACGCAAAATCAAATTCTTTTTGATATTATTATTAGTGCATAGTGTAGAAATCATTTCGAAAGTATAATATAAATCTTAGCCAACATACGACCAGTATCGTATGCCTACTATAGCTACTATGTTCAATAGCAGGTTACCGCCACATTCCATAGCAGGTAATACAACTAAAACCGTACACGTCGCGTATTGTTTCTTTGGATTTCCAACAAATGGTCAGGCTAAGGAACTTCTTATCCACGATGGGTACGTCCCTGGAATAGACGACCCGAGAAATAACCTAACATTACGGTTAGATCTCTGCCAACACAAGGCCGGGTTACCTCTGCAAAAATAGGTAACTACTGACACGCGTATGCCATTCCCCGATCGTCACCGATCTTCCCGAGGATCCCCGATTCGCAACAAACCACAAAGTAATAATAACTGTGCAGCAACCACAGAGGTTAAGTATCTGGGCTCCATACCATGATACCACCTTTATCCAGAAGGAATGACATACACTAAGGGGCGCTACTCCCTAGAACCTTGCTGCATCCTTCCTGTTTCGACCATTTCCGGGGTGTGAGGCTCGACGAAGTCTCGTCCACAAAGCTACGCTTTCTCAAAAAGCCCTGCTTCGGGTCAAACAAAATGATCAACCTATGATCACAAAGATATAAGATCAAACAAATGATCATATCACAAATGATCAAACACTGATCATTTCACAGCAACACTCAGTATGCCACGTTACCAAATTGGGATATATTGCTGATAAATTTCAACTACATAACCTCTGAGCTCGTACGTCTCAGAGAAGGGTGTTAAGCTAAGAGAATAATTTCTCCGCCACCAACAGAAATGTATTTGAAAGAAATCAGCTTTATATCTCAAATTGTAACGTCAGACACACAATCCATACAAGTCTGTTCCGGGATCGAACAGAACCGAAGGCACTTCTCACGAAGCCCTTGCATTTCCGGATAATTTCAATCACGTCAGGACTTCCCGTCACTAAGGGTGATAAAACCTCTAAATCGAAGATCAGTCGATGTAGAGTAACTCGACGGTAATCCTTCCGTTTTCAAAAATATCCGGTCTTCAACACCGGTCTTCAAATGCGATTCATAACAACGTATCACATATTCGGAATGGGTTATACGACCCCATGGTCCTTTCCCGGTTAACCCGAATAGTGAGCGATTATTTAAAAACAAGTGTGGCATTCAAATTCATCCAATCACAACAAATACCTATCTAAAAGTAATTATTGATAGTCGGTTATTTAACTATCAATAAAGATGCGCAACATCATCAGATTCCAAATAATTTTCCAAATTATTTCATCTTCCAAAAATATCTTTACTAGATATATAATTTCCACACTTTTAAAAATAAATCAACGTTTATTTTTAAACAACTTCCCTTTCTTTTATAAATTCCATAGTGAATTTATATTTTCAAAATATCTACAGATATACGATTTTCAAATCGGTTTCAATATTCAATCTCGATTTATCTTTAAGAAGATAAAATCTCAAAACGTTCATTTCATATTGGAAAAGCAATTCCATACTTATTTAATAATAAGTACTTCACAAATCATTTATTTTCAACACTTAGAAAGTATTCGATATACTTAAATCAAATTAAGTATATATTCATTCTTTAAGGAAATCATAAATTTCAACATCTATTTGAGTCAAAACGAATGTTGCGTAAAACATCGTTACGACGACTCGAAATCACTAGTATAGGGATTCGGATTTAAATAGATATATAAATCCCAATACTACTTCAAAACATTTCCTTTCGGAAATCATTTACTATAACAACAGTGTTATAGTCCACCATTTCCTTAAATTTCTCGAAAACGTCTACTTCAACAATAAATGTTGAAATTTATGATTTCGGTAATTCACACGGTTTAAAACATCTTTTAAAACAATCACTTCATTTCAAATATCGCTTTTCCAAAACATATCCATTTTATTTAATAATATATTCACTGTCCAAAATCGTGAATATACTTCAATAATTACATTTCAATCTTTTCTACACGTTTTATTCCAATAATAATTCGCTATCCAAAATCGCGAATATATCTCCTTTGATAATCTTCTATATTTAATTTATCAAATTCAATCGATTTGTTTCCGAATTTATAAAACAACGTTTATAAATTCCATTTTCTATTTTCTATAACAACTCCGGTTTATAATCTCATTTTATTAATCTTCAAAAATTCACTTATAAGAATAAGTGATTTCGGATTTATAAAACAACGTTTATAAATCACATTTGTACTTTATAACGATTTCAACTTACAAAATCATTTCATTTTGCAATTTCTATTTATATCCCATCTAAGTGCAAAAGTCAAATTTATAAGTAAATTACTTATAAATCGTTTATTTTTACAACATCTATTCATTTTATAACTTCACGTTATAAATCTATTTATTTCATTCACTTATGAAATCCTTTTATACTTCTTTTCAACACTTATAAAAATTCGTTTTATAAGTCCAATATTTTTATTTATAAAATATCCATTTTATAAATCTTCTTATACAAATCGTTTATAGTTATTCAAAAATCCCAGCTTAAACCATTTTATAAATAAATCGACTTTTATTTCAAAAATCACCTTACGGTCATAATTCACAAAAATCTTAACTTTTATAACTTCAAAATTTCTAGACGTTTATTTTTCTGAAATAAATCAATTCAAAAATTCGATAAACGTCTACTTTTCAAAAATCACTTAAAAATCCTTTTTAAAATAAAAGTCGTTATTTTTACATTTCAAAACTGAATCCGATGATGCAACAACACCAATCAGTCCATCACAACAGTCAAATATCATATATCATCATATGATAACAGAATATTCAACATATCTGTAAATAATCAATACGGTGAGGAATCCAGTTGGATCCCTCCAACCTGTTTCCCTGCATCCACAGATGTTAGCACAATACCAATTCCGCTCCAGTACGGAATTATCGCGGTATATAGGTTTTTATAAATCCGCTTACTAACGGCGCAATAGGGTCTCATCCGCTATACGAGGCGGGAAATCAATCAATCCAATATATACATATGCCAATATGTATATATTGCTATATATAGATATATCCTAAAATATCTAATATCACATTCAAACAAATCAATCAATAACTGTAAATAATTCCACATTCAAATTTGAGTGAGAAGATCTCACCTTGATTTCAATAACAGTCGTAGCGGTTTATTTCGGATAAAACCAAACAGACGTTTAATTTTACCCAAAATTTTCATTGACTCCAATCGACTCCAAACCAGTTGCACTGCGTAGTACACGTCGAGACGATTCCAACGCACTTTGTTTCGTATTTTTCTGATAACGTATGATAAAGATATCAATTTTTAAAGTTTACACATTTATAATTACAAAACAATTAACTTTTTTTTTTTTTTTTAATTTTAATCTCACTGAATCTGGGCCGTTCCTTTTTGCCCTCAGATCTGAAGCGTTACCCCCCCTTCTTCCCATTCACGTACATCATCAGGTTGAAGACAACCCATTGCCGTTCCATTAGGGTTACATGCCGCTCCATATACAAACGTCGATAGCCCATCAAACCACCACCATTCGAACGACCCTTCCCCGCTCGATACTCGGCTCAAGTTTCAAGGAGCTCGGCCTCCTCTCTACGTGGGAATTCGTGCACAAACGTGCAGCACTCAAACCCCATTTGCCATTAATCCGTGATGCTATTTTCGATCTTGACCGTTGTAAATGTAGAGCTCGTAATGCTCTACAATATTGCAGTTGGAAGTTTTGTGAATCGAGTTGTGGATTAAGAGATTTGGAGGGAAGAAGTTGAGAGTTTTCTGGCCATTAATTTCAGAACTGGCGGCTGCACTATAACCCTAGGGTTTGTTTGCAAAAGAAAGAAATGAAGGTGCTTTTATAGAAAATTGCCCAATTCACTATTCATCGAAATTTTCCGAACTCCAAATCGAGCGTGCCGGCTGACGTTTCTAAGGTTTACCCCGCATTCCGAACACAATGGAATAGGTTTCGGAAGCTAATTCGATCGTATGTGTGAGATATGGCAATAAACGATCAAATTAAATTAAACCGATTTAAATCGATTTCGAGGCGTTTTAATTTGTACCGGACAAACGGTAAATCCAAAAATTACGAAATTTGAAATCTTACAATAATATCACATTACGGATCCGATGAAACTGGTTTCGTTCAATTCTGAGACTGTTCGAAAATTGGCTATTTTTACAGTCGATAATTAAATATTAAAATATTCAATTTTCACAATTTAACTCCAAATTCAGTTTTAAGAGTTCTATAACCTTTCTATAACTCCAGTATGATTAAATAAAATTTTACAAATCATTTTCAATCATATTAAACTCGATTTTCAATTATCTCTGGAATTTCACTATCTAATTTATCGATTTAATTACCCAGGTAAATCCAATATTCGATAAATAAATCATTCGACTTCTAAATTCCATTTATTAATATTTAAAATCAATTAAATATTCAAATTTTAATTATCAAAAATTCTGGGTCGTTACAAACTTCCCCCCTTAAAAGAATTTCGTCCTCGAAATTACAAGTTAGGAAGAAAGGTCCTTAACTCGTCTACTATTTTTCAACATCCAATAGTTTTATCAATTTATCAAAACAAATCTTCCTACTAAAGATTCGTTATCATTTAATTTCATTTTCCAACTTCAATTATAAGTTTCAACAGCATTGTTTACTTCAAAATTCAAATTCGAGTTTAAATTCAAATTTTAAACTTTCAAAATTTTCTCAAAAATTTTCTAACGCCCTAAATTTTCGAAAAATTTTGCCAGCGTCTCCTTTGCGCGGCTAATACGGCACTACTACAAACCGTCTCTACGGACCCTCAGATTTCAAAAAGAAAAAGAAAAAGAAAAAGCCAAGCGGCTAGAGAAATAAGTCATCAAATCTCATATTCAAATTTAAATACATACCTTTAGTCGAGCAATTCAAATTTATCTTCGAAATCAAAATTCCAATTTCCTTTATAACCTGTATATCCTACTAGCCATAATATCTAGTTGCATATATTCAAACCATTTCGTACATTCAATTACAAAATTTTCAATATAACTGCTTATATACCTTTAGCTTACTTCACTGTTGAAGTTACATATTCATATCCATTCAAGTTTACATTTCAAATTCATTTGAATTCAATTCACAATTTCAATTCAATTTGAATTCTATTCATCTTCAATTCTGAAATATTGAATTTCATCGATTAACTTTCATTTACAACTGCTTATTTTAAATTAGTTTCAATTACTAATTCATTACAAATTCTAATCTACTTATTCAAATTCGTTTTCAATATTCAGTTTAAATTCTTGTTTTATTCTTTCGTTCATTTCCAAAATTTATTTTCAATTCACTATTTTGGTTCATAACCACTCATATTAAACTGGATTTCCAATAGCATATGAATTTTAATTCATCTTTCAATTTACATTATTCAATTCAATTCATTTGCTTACGAATTCGAAATGAATTTCAACTTTCAATTTCATTTTCATTTAATTGATTCACTTATACTTGCTTTGATTTAACTTCATTCTTTAAGTTAAATTTATTCTATCAACCTTTCAAATTGTATAAGTTATCAACTTGATAATATTTCATAAATATGGTATCCCAGAGTCTTACCAATATTTCAAAGCCATTTTGAAAACAATTCAAATTCCATTTGAATTTCAAAACAAAATCCAAATTTTTCAAACAACTTCTATTTAAAACAATTTGGCAGCAATTTCTCTTTTGGAAACCCGAAAATGAACACCGGTGATGTCGCGATCATCATCGGAATTATTTTCCAGCGACCGAAAAGAGTTTAGAGCTTTTCATCTCTTCAAAATACTTTTCAAACCCTTTGAAATTCATTTTCAAATCAAAAAGGAATTTAAACTTTACAAATCTCCAAAATTTTCGAATTCTTTTCAAACATTTCCAAAAACTTCTCTGGAATTCCATTTCAAATTACAAATCACATTTATAATTTTCATTCTCAGATTTCATTCGTATGTGAATAAATTTTCTTAACTTTGGAGTTACGATTTGAATTTCTTATTCAATTTCATATAAAAATGATAACATTTCTATATTATCACTTTTCTAACATCCATGCAACCATATACTATAATTTACAGAAAATCATTTCTTTTATATACAAAAAAATAGTTTTGGGTAAAATTATTTCATTTACCCTATTTTAAAACAATACCGTGCCGAATTGTTCTATACAAGTGTTTAGAGATCCCTATCGATAGAGTTGTACGGACAATACCGACCAGAATCCATATACCACTCAACAAACCAATCATCACAATATAAAACAATTTTATATTCAAATAACAAATACGCGCTCATATCTATTATTACACTCAACTCATTCTAGAGTACTACTGACTCTATCTCTAATGAGTAACACCCAACAGAGCAGGGTTGTCGCTTAACCATATGCTCTGATACCAACTGTAAAGACCCGAAAATCCGTCTTCTGAAAACTCGACACCGATACGTCCACTGTACCAAATGTCGAAAAATCGAATGGCGGAAACGCGAAACTTTAGGGTTAAAAGAAAAAGAAAAAAAGTAGAAGAAGAAGATAGAAGAAAAAGAAAGAAGAACAACAACAGAACAAGAACAGAAACAGAAAACAATATCAGAATCTCACATATCGCAGCGGAACAATATATAATAGATAAATGAATAATCTTTAAAACAAAGAACTATATCATTTTATACATACATCAATCATCAGAGTCAATATACAACAATGGACAGTTATATAAACTTGTCCTCATACAGAATACACAGCGGAATAAATACTATCAGATACAAATACTACGTCTCGTCCTCCAGCTTATCTCCAAAGCTCCAGAATATCCAGAATATCCTGAAAATATAACTCTAGGCTGCCCGTGTGGAAATTGGTGGGCACCCAGAGTTTAGAAGGGAACAATAAACTCCGAGTCAGTCATGGTGACTGGTGTGAGATCGTAAAACAGTTATTCTTCTTTAAAATAAACAACAGAAGAATTTTAAAGTCAATTCGAAATGCTTTTGGAAAATGAAACTACCATAAGACCTCCCACCACACACACAATGCAAACGCAGAATTGGAGGAGATTTCTTCTTATGATAGTCAAAGATGCTTACTACGCAAAATCAAATTCTTTTTGATATTATTATTAGTGCATAGTGTAGAAATCATTTCGAAAGTATAATATAAATCTTAGCCAACATACGACCAGTATCGTATGCCTACTATAGCTACTATGTTCAATAGCAGGTTACCGCCACATTCCATAGCAGGTAATACAACTAAAACCGTACACGTCGCGTATTGTTTCTTTGGATTTCCAACAAATGGTCAGGCTAAGGAACTTCTTATCCACGATGGGTACGTCCCTGGAATAGACGACCCGAGAAATAACCTAACATTACGGTTAGATCTCTGCCAACACAAGGCCGGGTTACCTCTGCAAAAATAGGTAACTACTGACACGCGTATGCCATTCCCCGATCGTCACCGATCTTCCCGAGGATCCCCGATTCGCAACAAACCACAAAGTAATAATAACTGTGCAGCAACCACAGAGGTTAAGTATCTGGGCTCCATACCATGATACCACCTTTATCCAGAAGGAATGACATACACTAAGGGGCGCTACTCCCTAGAACCTTGCTGCATCCTTCCTGTTTCGACCATTTCCGGGGTGTGAGGCTCGACGAAGTCTCGTCCACAAAGCTACGCTTTCTCAAAAAGCCCTGCTTCGGGTCAAACAAAATGATCAACCTATGATCACAAAGATATAAGATCAAACAAATGATCATATCACAAATGATCAAACACTGATCATTTCACAGCAACACTCAGTATGCCACGTTACCAAATTGGGATATATTGCTGATAAATTTCAACTACATAACCTCTGAGCTCGTACGTCTCAGAGAAGGGTGTTAAGCTAAGAGAATAATTTCTCCGCCACCAACAGAAATGTATTTGAAAGAAATCAGCTTTATATCTCAAATTGTAACGTCAGACACACAATCCATACAAGTCTGTTCCGGGATCGAACAGAACCGAAGGCACTTCTCACGAAGCCCTTGCATTTCCGGATAATTTCAATCACGTCAGGACTTCCCGTCACTAAGGGTGATAAAACCTCTAAATCGAAGATCAGTCGATGTAGAGTAACTCGACGGTAATCCTTCCGTTTTCAAAAATATCCGGTCTTCAACACCGGTCTTCAAATGCGATTCATAACAACGTATCACATATTCGGAATGGGTTATACGACCCCATGGTCCTTTCCCGGTTAACCCGAATAGTGAGCGATTATTTAAAAACAAGTGTGGCATTCAAATTCATCCAATCACAACAAATACCTATCTAAAAGTAATTATTGATAGTCGGTTATTTAACTATCAATAAAGATGCGCAACATCATCAGATTCCAAATAATTTTCCAAATTATTTCATCTTCCAAAAATATCTTTACTAGATATATAATTTCCACACTTTTAAAAATAAATCAACGTTTATTTTTAAACAACTTCCCTTTCTTTTATAAATTCCATAGTGAATTTATATTTTCAAAATATCTACAGATATACGATTTTCAAATCGGTTTCAATATTCAATCTCGATTTATCTTTAAGAAGATAAAATCTCAAAACGTTCATTTCATATTGGAAAAGCAATTCCATACTTATTTAATAATAAGTACTTCACAAATCATTTATTTTCAACACTTAGAAAGTATTCGATATACTTAAATCAAATTAAGTATATATTCATTCTTTAAGGAAATCATAAATTTCAACATCTATTTGAGTCAAAACGAATGTTGCGTAAAACATCGTTACGACGACTCGAAATCACTAGTATAGGGATTCGGATTTAAATAGATATATAAATCCCAATACTACTTCAAAACATTTCCTTTCGGAAATCATTTACTATAACAACAGTGTTATAGTCCACCATTTCCTTAAATTTCTCGAAAACGTCTACTTCAACAATAAATGTTGAAATTTATGATTTCGGTAATTCACACGGTTTAAAACATCTTTTAAAACAATCACTTCATTTCAAATATCGCTTTTCCAAAACATATCCATTTTATTTAATAATATATTCACTGTCCAAAATCGTGAATATACTTCAATAATTACATTTCAATCTTTTCTACACGTTTTATTCCAATAATAATTCGCTATCCAAAATCGCGAATATATCTCCTTTGATAATCTTCTATATTTAATTTATCAAATTCAATCGATTTGTTTCCGAATTTATAAAACAACGTTTATAAATTCCATTTTCTATTTTCTATAACAACTCCGGTTTATAATCTCATTTTATTAATCTTCAAAAATTCACTTATAAGAATAAGTGATTTCGGATTTATAAAACAACGTTTATAAATCACATTTGTACTTTATAACGATTTCAACTTACAAAATCATTTCATTTTGCAATTTCTATTTATATCCCATCTAAGTGCAAAAGTCAAATTTATAAGTAAATTACTTATAAATCGTTTATTTTTACAACATCTATTCATTTTATAACTTCACGTTATAAATCTATTTATTTCATTCACTTATGAAATCCTTTTATACTTCTTTTCAACACTTATAAAAATTCGTTTTATAAGTCCAATATTTTTATTTATAAAATATCCATTTTATAAATCTTCTTATACAAATCGTTTATAGTTATTCAAAAATCCCAGCTTAAACCATTTTATAAATAAATCGACTTTTATTTCAAAAATCACCTTACGGTCATAATTCACAAAAATCTTAACTTTTATAACTTCAAAATTTCTAGACGTTTATTTTTCTGAAATAAATCAATTCAAAAATTCGATAAACGTCTACTTTTCAAAAATCACTTAAAAATCCTTTTTAAAATAAAAGTCGTTATTTTTACATTTCAAAACTGAATCCGATGATGCAACAACACCAATCAGTCCATCACAACAGTCAAATATCATATATCATCATATGATAACAGAATATTCAACATATCTGTAAATAATCAATACGGTGAGGAATCCAGTTGGATCCCTCCAACCTGTTTCCCTGCATCCACAGATGTTAGCACAATACCAATTCCGCTCCAGTACGGAATTATCGCGGTATATAGGTTTTTATAAATCCGCTTACTAACGGCGCAATAGGGTCTCATCCGCTATACGAGGCGGGAAATCAATCAATCCAATATATACATATGCCAATATGTATATATTGCTATATATAGATATATCCTAAAATATCTAATATCACATTCAAACAAATCAATCAATAACTGTAAATAATTCCACATTCAAATTTGAGTGAGAAGATCTCACCTTGATTTCAATAACAGTCGTAGCGGTTTATTTCGGATAAAACCAAACAGACGTTTAATTTTACCCAAAATTTTCATTGACTCCAATCGACTCCAAACCAGTTGCACTGCGTAGTACACGTCGAGACGATTCCAACGCACTTTGTTTCGTATTTTTCTGATAACGTATGATAAAGATATCAATTTTTAAAGTTTACACATTTATAATTACAAAACAATTAACTTTTTTTTTTTTTTTTAATTTTAATCTCACTGAATCTGGGCCGTTCCTTTTTGCCCTCAGATCTGAAGCGTTACCCCCCCTTCTTCCCATTCACGTACATCATCAGGTTGAAGACAACCCATTGCCGTTCCATTAGGGTTACATGCCGCTCCATATACAAACGTCGATAGCCCATCAAACCACCACCATTCGAACGACCCTTCCCCGCTCGATACTCGGCTCAAGTTTCAAGGAGCTCGGCCTCCTCTCTACGTGGGAATTCGTGCACAAACGTGCAGCACTCAAACCCCATTTGCCATTAATCCGTGATGCTATTTTCGATCTTGACCGTTGTAAATGTAGAGCTCGTAATGCTCTACAATATTGCAGTTGGAAGTTTTGTGAATCGAGTTGTGGATTAAGAGATTTGGAGGGAAGAAGTTGAGAGTTTTCTGGCCATTAATTTCAGAACTGGCGGCTGCACTATAACCCTAGGGTTTGTTTGCAAAAGAAAGAAATGAAGGTGCTTTTATAGAAAATTGCCCAATTCACTATTCATCGAAATTTTCCGAACTCCAAATCGAGCGTGCCGGCTGACGTTTCTAAGGTTTACCCCGCATTCCGAACACAATGGAATAGGTTTCGGAAGCTAATTCGATCGTATGTGTGAGATATGGCAATAAACGATCAAATTAAATTAAACCGATTTAAATCGATTTCGAGGCGTTTTAATTTGTACCGGACAAACGGTAAATCCAAAAATTACGAAATTTGAAATCTTACAATAATATCACATTACGGATCCGATGAAACTGGTTTCGTTCAATTCTGAGACTGTTCGAAAATTGGCTATTTTTACAGTCGATAATTAAATATTAAAATATTCAATTTTCACAATTTAACTCCAAATTCAGTTTTAAGAGTTCTATAACCTTTCTATAACTCCAGTATGATTAAATAAAATTTTACAAATCATTTTCAATCATATTAAACTCGATTTTCAATTATCTCTGGAATTTCACTATCTAATTTATCGATTTAATTACCCAGGTAAATCCAATATTCGATAAATAAATCATTCGACTTCTAAATTCCATTTATTAATATTTAAAATCAATTAAATATTCAAATTTTAATTATCAAAAATTCTGGGTCGTTACATATTCGAACTCCATCCCGGAGTCTACTTTTTCTTAGACACTACTAAGGTAAAAATGCATATTAGCCGGCCTAATAACATAATAATTTTTCACATTCTAGATGTCAAAATCAAAAGACACGGTTATAAATAAATAAATTTTATTAAATCTCCTTATTAAATTTAACCTAATTAAAAGTTCATTTATTTATCAACCATTTTATTCAAATATCATCTTGTTTTGAAAATACCTCCTTTTAAGGGATCCAAGAACAGAATACTCGGGTTTTATTCCAAAAACCTTTTGAAAACACACATATAGACCGATTAATTACAAAATAATGTCAAGGAACTAGGTGCTACCAAATAGTACCGTATACCCCTTTACAAAAAGGGCAATACTTAAGCGAAGTGTTTGCCATCCGAACACATCTCTTACCCATTTTTAGTCATTTTCGAGACACTCTAACTAGTTAATAAAATTATTTCTCCTTTTTTAAAAATTTCTTCTTGAAATAGTACTATTTATAGACAAACAGTTTTAAACAATATCATCCACTTGCTTTGTATTCGTTCGGATTTATCCCGACTGTACAATAACAAAGAGAATAATTTACTAAGTGCACCATCTATCTGCCTAAGCAAACATTCAATTGCCACTTAGAAGATTATTCTAATCATCATAAAATAGATCAAGACTTATTCCTGAACTGTATAAAGAAAACATTATTCTCAAACCTTATTTTAAAATTTCTATATCTAAAAATATCTTTAAGAAAGATTATTACTATTTTCAAAAATCCTTTGGAATTTAGCAAAGCCACCAAGATTTAGCATTCTCAAAACCCATTTCATTTTTGAAACACATTTAATAGTTCTGGTGTGTAAACTCATCTCTTTTAATTCATATTATAAAACTATCTGAAGATTTCTTTTTAATAAACGCCTTTACTAGAATTCAATTTTTAACCCTACATATCATTGAATGCCTTACAGTCAAATTATGAAACTTAATTCACAAGGTATTTGATTCAATGTCCCTAAAAAATCTATCTACCAACCTATGATGGAAAAAGGAAAACTACTATTAAATCTGACAATAGTTAATGCTCAAAACTAGACGAGCATGACTAGCTAAACCCTAAATGCAATTAATTTAAATATTACTAACTCCTAAGCCACTCTCCTCATAGATAACTACATAGACTTTGAAAATCATCCTTATATATATAGAAATATATTATTAGGTAAAATTATTTCATTTACCAAATTTAAAAAAATATTATATCAAGTTAACTTGTTCAAGCGTTTAGGAAATCCTTATCAATAATGTTAATCAGGCCCATCGATCAGAATTATTAAGCCACTCAACAGGTGAAACAAAATGATATAACACATTTGTATTCATTAGTAAATACGCACTCATATATATGTATATTACACTAAGGCTCATTCGAGGGCACAATTGACCCTATCTATAATGAGTTTATCCCACCAAAGCCTAGGTGTTCGCTCAACCTAAGCTCTGATACCAAAATGTAATGATCTGCCTTTCTCACTACCAAATACGATACTTAATACTTCCTCGATATTTGTGTGTCGATCATTTAGTCATCAAAAAGACGAGTCATTAGGGGTGAAGGAAAGAAAGATAGAACAAAAGATAATAAACAATACATGATCTCACAACGCAATGGAATAATATGTGTTACTCAACATGATATCTTACAATGTCATTTAAAAATTGTTACATCAGAGTCATATTAATATAAATTCTACTCTATAATAGTTATAATAGCATATGCCTACCTAGATACAATATACATACACCGATGAAGTCACCTGCTCTAACCTCCTTCAAAACAAATGTGCGGAAAAACATGAACGGCCTTGCTGTCCATTCAAATTTGAGCAACCAAGAATTTAGGAAAAGAAAATAAACTCCGGATCAGACATAGGTCAGGTGTGAATAAAGCATAAGTCTTTAATTTTATAAAAACCTTTAAATCAAAGGTATCTCGTAAGACCATACCACACATAAACACGACGTGTTTTTACTTTACGATAATCAAAACACTTTCTATAGAAAATCCATTGATATTATTACAGTGTATAGAGTACAAATACTTATTAATCATAGCTGAAATTGTTATATTAATTTATCCATCATATTAGGTTCTACAATCAAAACCATAAAGGTACGTATTAGAGATTGGATTCCATACTATGACAAGGTAAGGAACTACTTTCTGATGATATATCTCTAGATAAAATGCACCGGGTATGATAAGAACATTTTGTACCCCTGCCACATAGGACTGGCCTACCATTTGACTAGTAGTACCAAAAACAATCTCCCCTTTCATTAATGGTCCCCAAAGCATACGTGATTAGATAGTAATCAATCTAGATTTGAAATGACCATACCTTGAAAGGAGCGACCCACTTGGCCTTGTTACATGCTCGATTTTTGTTATTTCCAGGTTAATGAGGCTTGAGGCTAGGTCTTACCTTTATATAGTACTTTTCACTTGGAATGCTAACACTACCCTCTAGGCAATAATGTAATAACAGCTTTTATCCATACAAGTTTGTTTTGGGACTAAAGGAAACACTTAACAACTCCCTCTTCAATTCCATCATCTTCAAGATGTCTTCACTTCGAAATGCTTGAGTTGGATCGAACCACTTCCAAATTTTTTATATTAGTTTCTTATAAATATCCAAACCATTTTATAAAATCCTTTTATGAATATTCAAATCATTTTCTAAAACTTCTTTCATAAATTCCCCAAAATCATGTATAAAAATTCTTTATGAACCTTTCATGTTTAACAACTTCTTACATAACATTAAATCAATTTAGCTTCCTTTAATAAGAAAATTCATTTTATAAATCTTTCTTGTTTATGAAATCTTCTTTGCATAAAATCTCATATCCATTTACCCAAATCACTTTATAAATTTCCAAATTCCTTTAAATCTGTTGTTCAAAATGTAATAACTTTGAAACCATTTCAAAAAGAAAACAAAATATTTATCACCACAAAATCAAACAAAGGCATAGTGACCATAATGGTGCTTTTAATTTGATTGTGCTTATCCACTTTAATAAGGCACCATATAACAAGAAGTATGCAAGGGATTAAAACATAACAATCAATCAACTTAAGTAAATGTCCAAGTTAATTATAATAGTAGAATGGTATTTTGTTTTGCTAATAAATATCATTTAGTTTTCCTAATCATATAGGTTACTTAAGTAAGTGACATAGAAATCCCTTGGTTTGAAAACAAACTTGAAAAGAGAACAGTCTAAAACAAAACCGATTACTTAAACTCAAAACAGCTTTAAAATTAATAAATTAAAACCCATGTAAATGAGAGTCAAATTCCTACTAAATAGTTTAAACTCTAATTAAAAGTAATTAAACCTTACTTAAATCTTATTAACACTATTAATTTTAGTCAAAGATTAATTAAATAAAACCCCTTTTTAAAATAATAAAT
Organism: Allium fistulosum; assembly: GCA_030737815.1. Taxonomy (NCBI): domain Eukaryota; kingdom Viridiplantae; phylum Streptophyta; class Magnoliopsida; order Asparagales; family Amaryllidaceae; genus Allium; species Allium fistulosum. The sequence continues at coordinate 1,134,839,368 of CM060906.1, forward strand.
AATTAATGATTATCTTGAATAAATAATTAAATAATAATTAATTAATCCTTAATTAATAACGAAATAATAATAAACTTTAATTAAGTAACAATCCATGATTAACTTAATTGATTAACATTTTAAGTTTAAAAACCATTATTAACAAACGATTACTTACTAATTGCTTTAATTAATTAATTAATAATTAAATAATTGTTCTCTAATTACTTCCTTAAAGTTAGAAAACATTTTTTAAAAGAATTTTAAGTTAAACAAGTTTATATTAGAAAAATAACTATCGCTATATGGACACGTAATTTCAAAAACTTGAAACTTTCTTTTCGAACTTTTAAAACTTACCTTTTGAACTCTTATCCTTTTTAAAATATGAAAATAAAATTTTGAAAACCAAACAAAAATTTTAATCTTGAAACCTTTTCATTTTGAAACAAAAATTAAAATTTCGACAAAAAGCGGAATTCTACATCGCTTTTGGTTACATATCGCTAACTTCATGTCACAAAATCATATGCAACAAATAATTCATTTCAAACACCATACCACAACATACATCATAACACTAACATAAACAATGATATTATTTTTCACAATCGCTAACTAACTTTTCCCAAAATACAAGATAGAGACTTTCTTGTCTGCTCAAACTTCAGTGTACACAGTTATCACCAAATCATCACATAATCAAGCACACATCATATATAACATTCATGCGCCAAAATACATCATAAATTTGCTAACTTTAACAAAGTTAACTAATTGTTTAAATCATTTACTTTACTAACCAAACCTTCACTAAATCAAGGCAAACTTCTACCGAACTAGAATACAAGCTAGTACTTTGCAAAAATAAAGTCGTTGGATGCCTATACACCCACCATGGGCTCGACCTTAGACAATTTTCCCTCGACCATGGATGTTTGTGGAGGGTGTGAACTTGTACCATGGAAGAAAGGTTTTGTAGTGTATGTAAAAGTTGTTTTGTGGACTAAAGAGGAGATTTTGGGTAAAAAGAGTTGCTTTTTCTTACTTTAAAATTTATAAAGAGAAGCCATGGATATATATTCTCAAGCTTTTATAAAATTGAAAGTGGAGAAGAGGATTGTAAAATGAAAATTACGAAATGGAAGGAGTATTTATAGGTTTAGGAAAATATTTTTAAAATATAAAGTGCTTACAATTAAATATATATATATATATATATACATGCACTTCATACCTACCCCCTCTCTACACGTTATCCCCACCTTTTTCATATCTTGAAATATGCTAGAGCTTCCATATGTGTGTATTAAGGATATGGAGGTTATTTGTATACATATAAGTATGTTTATATGTATATATATGCCTTTTATACCCTAATTTGTCAGATCCATGCTTATGCTTAATTAAATACGTGTTAGTATGTAAATAAGAGTGTTTTATTATTACTAATCCTATCATATATAAATGTGTAAATGTTGCACCAAGTGTGCACAACTTTCCCGACAACTTTTAGGTGTCAAAAAGTCGAAATTTCATAAAACGTTCTTCAGTCAAATTTTCTATTTTTATTTGAACTATCTATATTGGCAAAAAAATTGAAAACTATTTTATCATCATTATTACATATTAAAATAGGTTTATTTGCTAATAAAATCCATTTATTAATTATATGAAATATATTTAAAAGTCTATTTCAAAGTGGCAAAATCTTAAGTCGTTACAAATCTATTTTTAACATCATTTGATATTATTTAAAAGATTCATATTATTTTTAATTTGTAAAACCTATAATTTGAATATTTAAAATTTATTAAATATTCACAAACAAAATAGTAAAATTCCGGGTAGTTACAATCTTCCAACTTAAAAGAATTTTGTCCCCGAAATTAAACCACAACCTTATTTCCCAGAAAAGCTTAAACTGATCATCAGTCTGTATGATGTACATAGATCATTCTTATGTAAAATCTTATTTTATCATTCACTCAAACACATAATTTCACTTTCGAACTAGTATCGCTCATCCAACTTCCTAGTGTGTACTTTGATTAGGCCTCTTAATTAGAAATCTCTATTCTCCTTTCATGGTCGTAAACTATGATAGACAACATTTGGTCCCACGTACGAACCCTCACGAATGCTCGCCGTCAAATTAAGTGATAAATTTTTATTCAGAATGGTGTAAAACACTTCTAGTCATATTCTTGAATCTAGGATCGAGAAGTATGTCAAAAGGATAATGATCTTCATACAACCTAAGTCTTGAAACTAAGTCAACCAAATCAACCTCTTTACCATAGTTGGTCTGGTGAGTAGCTAAGAAGAGTAGGATGGTGGTATCCAAACTCCATCCTAGATTTTACTTTTTCTTAGACACCACTAAGGTAAAAATGCATATTAGCCGGCCTAATAAAATCAAACAATTATGCACATTCAAGATGATAAAATCAAAAGACACAATTTTAAATAAACAAAGTTTATTAAATCTCCTTATTAAATTTAATCTAATTAAAACTTCATTTACTAATCTACCTTTTTAATCAAATATCCTTTTATTTTCAGAATTCCTTCTTTTAAGGGACCCAAGAACACAATACCCAGGTTTTATTTCAAAAACCTTTTAAAAACATACATATAACCAGAGTAACTACAAAATTATTTTAAGTAACTAGGTGCTACCAAATAGTGCCGTATACCCCTTTACTAAGAAAGACAATACTCAAGGGAAGTTTTTGCCATCCGAACACATCTCTTACCCATTTTCAGTCACTTCCCACTTGAAATGCTAACACCGCTCTCCAGGCAACAATGCAATACAAGCTTTCATATATACAAGCTCGTTCTGGGACTGAAAGAAATAATTGACAGCTCTCTCTTCGATTTCATCATCTTCAAGATGTCTTTAATTTGAAATGCTTGAGTTGGATCGAAGTGGTCTTCAGATGACATATCGATTCCGGTCTCTTCGAAACAACATTCGATAGTTTCCGGTGAACTCAGCTTAGGTTCTTTAGGAAATAAACAGTCAAAGATAAGAGTGGAGATCACCTCCTAACCGTAAGTGCATAGATTTCCTTATCATTTGTCCTAGGAGGACGAAACAAGGTTTATACACACATTATAGAATCATCGAAAATGATTGTGCCATATAACTCATGTGCTTCTTCTAGATATTTCCAAAGTTACGTTTGGGTCCATATTTGATAGTTGGTTATCTAACTATCAAATAAACAAACAACAACTAATTCATTTTGGGATTTATTTATCCATAGCAACCACTACACCTCAAAACAAATCTTTCTTTAATAAATCTCCTTTCAAAACGTTTATCTAAAGCATTCATATACTTATGTTTCTAACATAAAGTATATTCATAGCATTTACGAATAATTTCTTACTTACAAATCATGTTAAAAAGGATAAACAGATGTTGCCTAAATTGGAGATAAGGACAACCATAGACAATATTCCCTCAGTGTTAAATATGGAATGGATATTCCACAACACTATTTTAAAAGGTCAGTTTAGAAAAAACCAGATGTAAAATTCTTTGTATACTTCTTTCGATAAATAGTTTTTAATCAAATCTATTACATCCATGAAATCTCTTTTTACTTGAATCTAAATCCATTTCAAAATACTTTCCAAACTTCCAAATCCACTTATAAAACCCTTTTATAAATATTCAAAATCATTTATATAAATTGCTTTTATAAATATCCAAACATTTTATATAAATTTCTTATAAATATCCAAACCTTTTTATAAACTCCCCTTATGAATATGCAAATCATTTTCTAAAAATTCTTTTATAAATACCCCAAAATCATTAATAAAACTTCTTTATAAACTGTTCCTGTTTAATAAACTTCTTAAATAACCTTAAATCAATTTAGCTTACTTTAATAAGCAAATCCATTTTATAAATCTTTCTTTTTGTAATCTTCTTTGCTTAAAAACTCAAATCCATTTACCCAAATCACTTTATAAATTTCCAAATTCCTTTAAATATCTTGTTCACAATGCAGTAACTTTGAAACCATTTCAAAAATAAAATGAAATATTTCTCCTTACAAATTTGAACAGAGACTTAGTGACCACAATGGTGCTTTTAATTTGATTATACTTATCCTATTTAACATGGGACCACATAACAACAAGTATATAAAGGATCAACACATAACAATCAATCAACTTAACTAAATGTCGAAGTTAATTGTAATAGCAGAATGTTATTTTGTTTTGCTAATAGATATCATTTAGGTTTCCTAATCATATGGGGTTGCTTAAGGGTAAGTGACAAAGAAATCCTTGGTTCGAAAAAAACTCGAAAAGAAAACAGTTTAAAACCAAACTAATTACTTAAACTCAAAGCAGGTTAAAATAAATTAAACCCCATGTAAATAAGAGTCTAATCCCAGTTAAATAGTAATTAAACTCTATTAAAAGTAATTATACCTTAGTTAAATCTTACTAACATAATTAACTTTAATCAAAGGTTAATTAAATAAAACCCCTTTTTAAATTAATAATTATCTTAAATAATTAATTAAATAATAATTAATTAATCATTAATAATAATTAAATAACAATTAACTTTAATTAAGTAACAATCTATGATTAACTTAATTGATTAACATTTAAGTTTAAAACCCATTATTAACAAATGATTAGGTACTAATTAACTTTATTAATTAATTAATTAATATTTAAATAAATATGTGAATAATTGTTCTCTAATTACTTCCTTAAAGTTAGAAAATATTTTCTAAAAAGATTTTAACTTTAAACAAATTTAAATTATAAAAATAGTTATATTTTCCAAACTACGCGTATAGCGACTATCGTTATATGGACCCATAATTTCAAAAACTTGAAACTATCTTTTGCTAATTTTTTAATACTTCCCTTTTGAAATCTTGTCCTTTTTAAAATATGAAAATAAACTTTTGAAAAACCAAATCAAATTTTTAATCTTGAAAACTTTTCACTTCGAAACAAAATTCAAACTTTCAACAGAAAGCGGATTTTTACGTCGCTTTTGGTTAGTGAATAGCTAACTTCATTTCAGAATCCATACACAACAAATAACTCATTTCAAACACTACACCATAACATATATCATAACATTACCATAAACAACAATAATCTTTTACAATCGCTGACTAACTTTTTCCAAAAACACAAGATAGAGACTTTCTTGCCTACTCAAACTTCGGCGTACACAAGTATCTCCAAATCATCATATAATCAAGCTTGCATTATATGTAACATTCATACACCTAAAATACATCATAAATTTTCTAAATTTAACAAAGTTAACGAGTTGTTTAAAAAGCTGTTATTTTGCTCACCAAACTTTCACTAAATCAAGGCAAACGTTTAGCGAACTTGACTACAAGCTAGTACTTTGCAAAAATGAAGTCATTGGATATCTGCACAGCCAAAATGGGCTTGGCCTTGGACAATTTAGGCTTGACCATGGATGTTTCTGGAGGGTGTGGATTTGTACTTTAGAAGAAAGTTGTTGTAGTGTATGTAAAAGTTGTTTAGTGGACTAAAGAGGAGATTTTGAATAAAATTAGGTGATTTTTCTTACTTTAAAATTTATGAAGAGAAGTCATAGATATATATTCTCAAGCTTTTTGGAATTTAAAAGTGGAAAGTGAATTGTAAAATGAAAATTATGAAACGGACGAAGTATTTATAGGCTTAGGAAAATATTATTAAATTATAAAATGCTTATAATTAAATATATACACATGCATGCACTCCATACCTATCCCCTCTCTCTACACATTACCTCCACCCCTTTTTCATGCCTTGAATCATGTTAGAGCTTCCATATGTGTGTACTAAGGATATGGAAGTGATTTGTATACATATAACTATGTTTATATGTATATATGCCATTTATAACATAATTTGACAAATCCATGCTTATGCTTAATTATGTTAGTATTTAAATAAGAGTGTTTAAGTATTACTAATCCTATCATATATAAATGTGTACATGTTGCACCAAGTGTGCATAACGTTCCCGACAACTTTCAGGTATTGAAATGTCAAAATTTCAGAAAATGTTCTTCGGTCTCATTTTCTGTTTTTATTTGAACTATCCATATTGGTAAACAATATTTCAAAAACTATTTTATCATCGTTATTATTAAAATAGGTTTATTTGCTAATAAAATCCATTTATTGATTTTATAAAATATATTTAAATAGCCTATTTCAAAGCGGGAAAATCCTGGACCGTTACAAATCTATTTTACCTTCATCTGTTATTATTTAAAAGAGTCATGTTATTTTTAATTAATAAAACCTATTATTGGAATATTTAAAATTTATTAAATATTTTCATATAAGGTGGTAAAATTCCGAGTCGTTACATAAGTAATGTTGTAAGTGGTAATTTAAAATTGATTTAGTATGAAGTGAATGGTTATGAAACTTAAAAGTGTTGATTATACCAAAGTTGTGTTTGATAAGTATTTATAAACCTAAGAAATAATTTTATGAAGTGGTTTATAAAATGATAGTGATATAAAATTGATTTTGATTTGGTATGGTTAAGAAAACCAATTGGAATAAATACATTTTATTTGCGTAACTATTTGACCAAAGATTCGAGTATAGATTTTTGAGGTATTTATATCGGTCTAAAAAAGGATTTATCACTCGATTCTAGACAGTGAACATCGATGAGAGTTTGTGGTCGGATCCTTATATTTTCTATCATAAATGAGAGCTATGTAAGGAAAATAGCAGTTTTTGGGCCTGATCAGAGTCCGCACTAGAGGATTGGGGGATCAATACTAGTTCAGAAGTAAAGTTGCGGATTCGAATAGTATGTCGAATCAGATATTGCACACAGATGGTTCATATACATTGTACGGGTGTAAGTTTAAAAATAAATATTTTGGACAAACACCTTTGGATCTCGCATTGTAATTTAGGGGATTAAATTTTTGAAGGAGAGGAGTCTGTAACGACCATCAAAATTTATCACTTTTATAAATTATATTTATTTTTAAAATATTCAAATATATGATTTTTAACATAGATTATGTTGTCTTGAATAATAAAAATGATGCAGCCTTATTTTGAATTATTATTTACAAAAATATATACTTTAGAAAAATATCGATAAAATGACCGAAAATCGTTTTATCAATAAACAACTCTATAATTATCAGAAGTCGTGCATGAAGCTAGATACATACACTTTCTTATCCATTTAAACAAGAATATGAAATAAAATTTATTTATTTTATTTTCAGGAATAAAAAATATTTATGACATCATCAATGATGGCATCGTATTTAATAATTGATTTATGAATTTAAATTGAGATTTAATAATTATTATAATTATTCAAATAATTGTTTTAAAATGATAATAATTCATTTTAATTAGGTATGAAGTGATAATAAATAATTTATATTATATAAAGAGATATAGCTGATTTGAAAATATAAAAAAATTCATATCGCTTTATTGATATAACAACGCTTTTTGTAAACAATTATTTAATATTAATTTAAATGGTTTTGTAATTCAAAAGAGATCATTTCAATTAGTTAAAAATGATAAGAAACTAATTTTCAAATTTTGTTTACATTTATATGTGAATTAATTTATAAATGAAAATGTTATCAAAAATCGGCTTTCCGATTTTCAACGGTTCAACGAACGGAAGTTCTTAAAAGTTGTTGCGGCCTTTTTTATATCACTTGCACACATATCTAACATACACATACACACTCTAACATATAAATGAGCTTATATATACATACAAATGTACTTACCATTTCCAGTAGAATTTACATATAGTAAAAGTTAAAAATATCTAAGACATTTTCTACCTAAAAAGCAAACATCAACTCACTTGAACACCATTGTGACACCCCACCCCGAGACCCACACTAACAAAGAGCATTACTAGGTAATACTGTCTGCTAGTGCAGAGAATAGTGCTGGTAAGGAGCGACCATCCATGAGCTTTGTCTTAAACGAGTATCGAATACGTCGATTGGGTGATATCTTTTTTTCTTTCATTATTTCCTTATATGGATCGACATATCTGATTTAGGTTTAACACAAAACCACAGTGGCTAAGGATTGTATTCAAAACAAATATAATAACATCAAATACCTCATATCACATAGCAGGAACATACACACACACATACAGAGTCATCAGAAGTACAATATAACATGCTATATGAGTTTCTTTTGAACCAAATATACATCAAAGTCACAAAAGAATATATACATCATAGTACTACAACAAAAAGGGGTTATATCAAAACAGACACTAAGCAATAAAGAAGAAAGATCACATGGAGCAAAGCAAGGTGGAGGTCAAACTGCAATCTACTGACCTGTAATGACTCGGGCTGACCCAAACATCATATAAAAATATAAACACACGGGTCAGTCTAGCATAAACAAGAGGGTCAGTATATGATAGGTGAAGATAAGATACACAAGGAGGATAATAGCTCGCTATAGAGATGAATTCCATGTTCTCAAATCAATATATGGCATATTAGCCAAATCATGTAACAATATAAGGTATATGAGCCAAATCAATATACAACATAAGGCTTAAAAGACAAATCATCAAACAACATATGGCGTAAAAGCCAACTCACCAAACAATATGAGGTGTAAAAGCCCAATCACCAAATAACATAAGGCGTATGAGGCATGTCACCAAAACAACATAAATCTCAAGATATCGAACTCTTTAAGAAGTTCAAAACAACAAAAATGTAATCACCATGTCATCATCATCAAATAGCTCAATGGCTATGTATAACTCCAACGTCCAACAAAATGGTGAAAACATTTGAAAATCATCAAATTCTAGAAATAAAAAATAGTGAAACCTAGAAAACAACAACAAAAGGTGGATCCCAAAAAATGGCGAGTCTAAGCTACGCCGCACGTGCATCAACAATATATGGCCGAAGTCTGCCAAGTACTGTCAACAACAAATTTGGCACGCAACAAATGACCCGAAGGTCCAACAAATGGCCAGAAACCCAACAAATGACCCGAAGGTCCAACAAATGGCCCGAAAGCCCAATAAATGACCCGAAGGTCTAGTACTGGCAATCAACATACCCAAAAGTCCAACATAAAGTATCACAAACTTCCAAATAGTAACTACAATCAGTGTCAACAGTGTGTCCCATACCGCACGTTCTCACTTAACTGTTTACTATAAGGTAGTTAATTTCACTCTTATGTATGACCTCAATCGAACAAGTCCGGAATTTACCGAAAAAGTAAACGCATGTGTCCCATATCACATGTTTTACTAAATCGTTTAAGTCTCTTTCTCGTTTGTTCGAAGAGTGCAAAATTGTGTGATTTATGGAAAAATATTTCTCTTCAAGAAAACGAGTTTAAAATGATTTTGAAAACACTTTGCAAATTCATTTCCTTTTAGATAGAAAATTACTTTACAAAATACATGCACTGAAACAGCAAATCAACTCAAATGCAACATATTTCCCATATTAAAATTTATGGAAATCAACAACTTTGCAACATAAAAATGTTATCAAATGTCGGCTTTCCTATTTCCAAGAAAAAGCCTAAAAAATCGATACCAGATTGAAGCAAAATGGTACATACAAACATCAGAACAGACGTAGGAATTGCACGATGAAGTGTCGACCATAGGTCGACCTTACCCATGCCTGGGTCAACCTCAATGGTCGACCCTCCTTAAGTGATGGTCGACCGTTATGGTCGACCATAGGGAGGTGACGGTCGACCTATGGGTCGCGTTTTCTACCTATATACAGCAAGCTTCGAACAGATTTTCGATCACCGATTCATCGTAGGTACTGATGGAATTCAAGCATACTTTCGAGTATACAGGTAGAGCAACATACAGATAATAATCTAGAAAAAAATTAACATAAATTCGGTGCATAGATAAGGATTTAAAAGATTCACAAAACTGACTGAAACAAGATATATTTACTGTAAACATACTGACATCATATTTTTGTTTACAGTAACTCAGAAAACAATAATTTATCAACTTGTAAACTTTTTTGAGTGAGAAGTGTGAGATATTAACTCACCTTAGTGCAAAATAGGAGCAAACAACAGCAAGATGGTGACTTTAGCTCCTCAATAGACTTATGAACCTGTTATAGATCTTTAATTTACACTTCGCTTATGATTTTTATTTAATTTGGGAAAGAATTTAGCAAAGATAGTGAGCAACCATTATTTAGTTTCTTAGATAAAAAAGAAGAAGGAGGAGATGAATGAATAGGTACGTACAGACTATTGTCTCCTGCCTCTTCTACAGTTTGGATCTTGGGTTTGGATTTGGACCTAAACCTACCCATTAAGTCTATGTAACCAGTATATGTTTTAACTAACATATTTTCTAAGTTATTAAGACTTATACACCATGTTAATATAAAATTTACGTAATTTCAACTTATTTAACCAAACCATTCTCATAACTTCAAAGTTTACACTTTATAAAATGTTAATCAACATATTAAATTTATTTTAGCTATTAAAAATAAATTTCCATCATTAAAATTTCATTTTTAATTATATGTCTTAATTCTACATTTTAACAACAAAAATACACAAAAACCATTTTCTTTTTTTTGGCAAAGCCAGCGGGGTTGACTGGGCCCCTACCAGTTTTATTGCAACCAGAAATTGATTCAAACAAGCTTTGAATCAAGCAAAATACAGGAAGGAAAGGAAAAAATAAAAATAAAATAAAAAAATAAAACAGCAGTAGGAAAAAACAGAAGAGGAAAAGGTGGATCAACTAGACAGCCCAAGCTTGAATAGGATACTGCCTATTGCTCCTAGCCAAATGGATGTAAACTCTATTCTTCACTTCAAACCAAAGAGCCTCAGTAGATTTGATCACATTATTAAATATTCTCACATTTCTTTCTTTCCATACGACATCCAAATAGATTTTCAAACAAACCATCATCACACAAACCTCCTCAGTGCTCTTAGTTGCATCATTATAGATAGTTCCCAAAGCAGAGCATAAGTTGTTAGAATAAAGATCGTACCCAGTAATGCACCTGATTCTACACACCAGAATTTGCAAGGCAGTGCAATCAAAGAACAGGTGATTCACTGATTCTTCACATTCATCACAGAACACACAAGAAGTGCACACTGACATTCCAAACCTGCACAACACATCCCTGGTCATCAGAGCTTTACTTAGCACCTTCCGCATCATTAAATTTTCCCTAGGCATAGAGTCTTTAGACCAAACTGCCGTGAGCCAGCTAGCAGCAGGAAGAGGAATTGAGACCGATAAGAAAGTGTAAACATTGGCTACAGTGTGTATTTTCTGTTCCCAGGTGACAAGAAATTGATGCTCTGGACACTTGTACATACTCATCACTTCTCCCCACATCTGTCTAATCAACTGATTGCTACTGTACGGCAGGACCATCCTCCCTTCAACCAGAAAATCAATAGCTTTAGCATTAGTATGAATACCAGTTTGGTGTATAAGAGGATAAACACACCCTTTTGATAGAATCAGTCCTTTCCTGGCCCATGGATCATGCCAAAAGCTAACAATAGAATTAGTTTGTGGATGGTATTGAATCATAGGTAATAAAACATCCCTAAGCTTCAGCAAATTCTTCCAATTCGAGGTACTGTTCTGGGGAATATCCATAGACCAGAAATGCCTACTCTTAATTTTGTACTCCCACATCCAATTGACCCATAAACTGTTCTTCTTAGTAATAAGATCGTCAAAGTGTTTACTAAAAGCAGCTCTATTCCATTTTATTACATTGATAATTCCAAGACCACCATCCTTCTTGGCTGTCTCAAACAAGGAAAAAGAGCATGGAATTGTCTTAGAGTTGTGAACACTACCAGTCCAAAAGAACCTATTCATGGCAGACCTTACCATATGCAAAAGCTTAGTAGGAAGGATAAAGGAACGAGCCCAATAAACAATGGTAGGAAAAACCACCGCTTTGATAAGGACAAGCCTACCACTTTGAGAAATATGACTGTTGCACCAGTTGCTCATTACTTTAGTAATTTTATTAAATAGGATTGTACAATCAGCAAAGGTAATTTTTTTGGTGGTTAGAGGTAACCCAAGATAACTCATATTAGAAGCCATGCTAGAAAATCCAAAGAATTGATACAAGGCAGCAGCATGGTCTTCAGACACTCCCGCAACAAGCATGGAAGATTTTGTTTGATTAATAGTCAGGCCAGTCATAAGGAAGAAAGTATGCAGTGCCTTCATTAACCCAGAAATTGATGAGAACTCAGGCTTAGTAAACAGCATTACATCATCAGCAAACATGATAGAGGAGATTTGGAGATTGCTGCACTTAGGGTGATACTTTATGATATTATGGGAATAATTATAATTGATAATCACAGTAAGCACTTCCATAACCAGAAGAAATAGGTAGGAAGAAATTGGATCACCCTGACGAATTCCTTTTTTGCTCCCAAAAAAACCAACAGGCCTTCCATTAATTATGATAGAGAATGAAGGAGTAGATATGCAAACGTAGACCCATGAAACAAAAACTTTTGGAAATCCCATCATTGCCATGATTCTCACAATAGAAGCCCAATGAATAGAATCATAAGCCTTGGAAATATCCAACTTTAGGGCAGCTGCAGGAGTAACATTACCTCTGCTGTAGCCAAATAATAACTCCTGGGCTAGCATAACATTGTCAATTATATTCTTGGATTTAATGAACGCAGCTTGATTGTTAGAAACCACAGAAGGAATAACAGAAGCAATCCTAGATGAAAGAATTTTGGAAATACACTTATAGACCACATTACAACAAGATATAGGCCTGAAAGAGGAAACAGTTGATGGTGGCGAGGTTTTAGGAATGAAGGCAATATTAGTGCAATTTACAACCCTAAGCATTTTGCATTTGTTAAAAAAATTATGAATAGCTTGGCAAAACTCAGCACCAAGCACACCCCATGTTGATTTGAAAAAAGTTACATTAAGACCATCAGGACCACCTGCAGAATTCTGGTTCATAGCAAAGAGGGTGGATTTTATTTCCTCATCAGAGACAGGCCTTACCAGAGAATTAGCATCAATCAGAGATAAACAAGGCAATGGAAGAGAAGAAATAAGGTCTAAATCTGGACTGAACTTCTCATCATTACCAAGAAGATTAGAGAAATGATCAACAAAGGCTTTGTCAACAGAATCTGGGGTTGAATGTAATGTGCCATGCTTGTCAGAGATACAGAAAATATTCTCACGTGCATGCTTAACTTTTAAGGAGTCATGGAAGTACTTAGTGTTTCTGTCACCATTCTCAATCCATTTGGTTCTCAATTGTTGGCATTTCATACCAGCTTCCAGATGTAGAGCATCAGTTACTTGCTTGAAAAGTCTACCTTCTTCTTCAGCAGCACTTATGTCATCAGGAGACTCCATCATACTATCCTGGCAAAGCTTTAATTGCTCCTTCAATTTGGAAGATAACAAGCTACCAGAACCAAAGGTAGAGGCAGCCCAAATTTTGATCTCTTGCTTGATTCTATCTAGTTTCCTATAAAACTTAAACATTGGGTTACCAAAACAAGAAAAATTAGAATTTACCTGGGCAACTAAAACATGGAAATGATCATGCGTAGCCCACGCATTAAAAAATTTAAAACTTCTTCTTTCTCTTCTAAAATGAGGACCAAAGGTCAAAATTAAGGGGGAATGATCAGACATGATAGGATGGGGGAGATGAACAGACAAGGAAGGCCAGGAATGTAGAGCTTGTATATTACAGAAGGCATGGTCGATAGTAGTGAAGGTTCTCACACCACTACGGCTACGATTATTCCAAGAGAACTTGGCCCCATTCTTGTTAACCAAGATTAAATCAGAATCCGAGATGGCAAGATTCAAGGGAGCAATGTGGACTGGAAGAAGTGGAGAACCACCACATTTGTCCTCTAAATTAATGCAAGAGTTAAAATCCCCAAGAACAACCCAGGGATGAGAATTTTGTCTAAGAGGTGGTAATGATTTGAAGAAAAGGTTCCTGGAAGCTGCAGAATTATCTGCATAAACAAAAGTAATATAAAAGGAAGATTGAGACTGAAGAGCAAAGACATGGAAGTGTATGGATTGCCTTGTTTGCAGAATTGGAGTTATGGACAAGACAGTGGGATCAGAAAGAACAAGGATTCTACCATAGGTGGCAGATTTAAGATTATGATGGAACACCCATTGAGGATTGATATAACGAGCAGCTTTTGAGGATAATTCTTGATTAAGTTTAGTTTCAAGAAGACCAACCAAGCATAAATCATGCTTTAAAATAAGACTTTTCACCTGGTCAAGTTTCAAATTTCCATGGGCACCTCTAATATTCCATGCTGCAAAATTTTTATTCATTGATTAAATTTTGCAAAAACCATTTTCTTGTTCATACTAACATAATAAATAATGTTAAAATTATTAACATTCATAAATATTGATTTTCAATCAATATGTATCTTATTTATTTTTAACATGACTATAAAAATAACAAAAATCATTGTTTGGCAATAATTTACAAAATTATTGAATTACTTCAAATTAAAATCCTTTGATGCTCTTTACCATCACAAACTAACATAATAAAGCTTTTAAACATTATTTTCTTCATTTTACACTCATTCCAACATTAATTTTTTGAATTAAATTATTTCATTCCCTTATTTACACAATTTTACAACCAAACAACATAAACTCCTTTTTATATATTCCAAAACAGATTGTTTATTCAAAATAAACAATTTCAACAATTTCTCCATCTCCAAATTTATTTTATTTCTCCATTTTAAATTATAACCATCATTATAATTTATTTTCATAGGTAATCACAAAACAAGGTTTGTTACAGACTCCCCCATTATAAAAAATTGCATCCTCGTAATTTCTATAAAAGAGTTGTCCATAACACATTTATTTCATCATGAATTAGGAATAAGATAAGCTTGAGTCAAGAATACTCACCCTTAAATAGCAAAAGAAAGAAAACCATGATATGTTCTCTCGATAAATTTTTTGGTCTCCTAAGTACAACCCTTGGGGATAGAAGACCATTGAATTTTTCACAAATGGAACATCTTTATTTCGAATGCATTTAACCTTCGAAACAAGCATTCAAACAAAATTTTGCATAAGTCAAATCGGGTGAGATTTCAAACTCCTGCAAAACACGAGGACCAACAACCAAATCAAAATCACAAAGGCATTTCCGAAATTAAAGTACATTGTGAATACCAGAAAACAAAGCTGGATATACGATAAAGAGCCGGCCAATATGCTCAGTAATTGGGAACGGTCCTATATCTCTAGCAGCCAATTTCCCATTCCAATAGAAACACATAATAATAGATAGTAAACAAATTCTAACAATAGTCTTAAAAACTCATTCATAATGAAGGTATAATGATGAGTATCCATAAAATGAAGTGTTATATATTAAATTAACTTTCAAATAATTTTCAAATCATAAAATATGATATATGGTATGAGTTACAATCATTTACTTGGTTTAGATCTTTCAAAAATAACGCATATAACCGTTACAGGACACCGATAGAAAATTATGGTTTAGGCTTGGCAAATATAAAAAATTGCAAAATACTTCAAATGAAAGTTATTCCTTAAGTTTATACCTTTCCAAAAGGAGTAAGATCATTGCATTTAGATAAACCGTTAAAGAGTTATATCCAAAACAATTTCAGTTCTAAATTTTAATATTTTTGTCGCTCATTCTCAAAACAACGACAAAGATATGCAGTTTTCACCATCTTAACTTTCAAAAATTAATAAATGAATCTTATAGAACACTGTCTGTGCTTTCCAGAACATCAAAGATTTTCAAAATCCAAAAAGAAATGAAAAGGTTATTCCCAATTTACAAACATCATTCCAGCTTAGAAAATATTTTTCAAGACAACGATTATGTCACTGTTTAAAACCTGATTTCAACCAAGAAAACATCAAAATCTGGAAAAATGATTAAAACAAAAGTTTTTACTTAGGAAATATTCTTTCTACTGCAAAAGGATTCAACATAATTGAATTTATGGTTAAGAAGTTATGGCCATTTTACTTTCAGGTATCATCAAGAAAATTATTATATGGTTTAATTATAGCATTGGTTTTAACTTAATTTAAATTCTCCTAAATGCAATATTTGGAAAAATAATTAATAAGAGAATTTGTAGATTTTTCAACGAACTTTCTATGACAAAAAGACTGAACCAATTCAGATCAATTTTCAACAAGATATCGCTATTTTACTATAGCGATTTTTTTTAAAATTAACTTTTCTTCTTAGCATGAAAGAAAAGAAGAAGAAAAAAGAAAAAAAATGGCAATGATTCACTCCTAATTCCATTTTTAATTTAATTTCTCATTCAACCAAAAATATGAAATCATATTGAAAACAAACAAGGCGTTCATAGTGAAAATTGCATAAAGCAATAATCCAAATGTTACCAAAGGAAAACTCAAAATGGCTTACATAGCCAAGAATTGGAATAACATAAATTTAAATAAGCTTGTAATTGAAAGCAATCATTCAAATTCAACTTCAAAGGGAATATTTTTCTTCAAAAATAATGATATTTACTTCCAAATAAATCATTCCATATCATAAAAAGCTTTAACAATGTTGTATTTTTAAAATACTTGTTTTGAAAACTTAACTCATTTGTATAGGCAAGCATACATTCTTTCATGCAAGTCTTTCTTTTTCTAAAATTCCTATGTCATATATCTATATATCAATATGCTTTCCAAATCATTTATATTACAATTTTAAATAATATTTAATTCATTCAAAAGTCTTTCTTATCATTAATTATAATTTTTAATATATTCATAATCATTTAAAAAATTTAAATATTATGACATTAAATTATTTTACGTTGTAATTCAAATTATCATATATTATTTTTCTTAACATATAAAAAACATTTAAAACTTGCAATTTAACGTTCACTTTAATGACGTTGTCTTGCCATCTATTTATAGCAAATTGCTTTACTAAATGGCTGCGATGTTGATTAGAAAATGAACACGGCCTCGCCATATATTTCTGCTATTGCTAAATTTCAGTGGTTGTGCACGTCATCAAAATTTAATACATAAAAATGCATTTTTAATATTGAAACACAAAACTGTCATGCCAGACTGTCTTCACAAAACGTTTAGGAACACCTATCGACACCGTGGCGTCCCGCGTCTCGACTAGAATTCATAACACATTCCACGGGCAATTTAAAAAAAAACAAATTTCAAAATTCATAAATCTCAAAATCCTCGAAAATAAAAATCCATCAATAATAATTCAAAGATGCAAACATTTATTCATGCATTCAATATTTAATTATAATTAAATAAACAACAAAGTATGGTGCTTAGCGGAAATAGTTTATCCGCTTCCGCTTCGCAACTCTGATCACTAACAGATCAACACACTAATGGATAACCTTTAACTTTCAAAATCATAATATAAAATAATTTAAAATATTTACAAATACATCCTAAAGATTATTCCCAATAATCATTTATACTTCTATCGGGCATAGGAAATAAATTTGAATATCAACCCAACACACCAAAGGGACGGGACACTAAGTCTATCTAAGTCAAGGTTAGTGTTTCTTATATTCTATATTGTTTTAAACTGAAGATAAAGATTATTCACAGGGGTATAAATCGATAATAGAATTCAATACATGGAATACTACGGAATTAAAAACGCATTCCTAGACATATTCTCAAATTTGTGATCTACCCCCATCAACTTAATTGATTATAGGACAACGGTTAAGGATAACGACGATGGAAGATTGGGATGGCATGACTATTGTCCTTCCGATGCTCTGTAACATATGTTATGTTCTGGTTCTATTCTATATTTATCATATATGCTCTGAACTCAGCTCTGATACCAAGCTATGACGCCACCCACACTAACAAAGAGCATTACTATGTAATACTGTCTACCAGTGCAAAGAATTGGGCTGGTTAGGAGTGAGCGCCCGTGAGCTTTGTCTTAAACGAGTATCGAATATGTCGAATGGGTGATACCTTTTTTTCTTTCATTCTTTCCTTATGTGGATCGACATATCCGATTAAGGTTTAACACAAAACTACGGTGGCTAAGGATCATATTCAGAACAAATATAATAACGTCAAATACCTCATATCACAGAACAGGAACATACATATATATACACACACACACACACATATACAGAGTCAGTAGAAATACAACATAACATGCTACATGAGTTTGGTTCTTATGAACAAAATATACATCAGAGTCACGAAAGAATATATATCAGAGTACTACAACAAAAAGGGGCTACATCAAAACATACACTAAGAAATAAAGAGGAAAGATCATAGTGGAGCAAAGAAGGTGGAGGTCTAACCTAAACAAGAGGGTTAGTTCATGATGGGTGAAGATAAGATACATAAGGAGGATAATAACTCGCTATGGAGATGAACTCCATGTTCTCAAATCAATATATGGCATATAAGCCAAATCACGTAACAACATAAGGCATATGAGCCAAATCAATATACAACATAAGGCTTAAAAGCCAAATCACTAAACAACGTAAGGCGTAAAAGCCAAATCACCAAACAACATAGGGCGTAAAAGCCATGTCACCAAAAGAGCATAAATCTCAACATATCGAACTCTCTAAGGAGTTTGAAACAACAAAAATGTAATCACCATGTCATCGTCATCAAATAGCTCAATGGCTATGTATAACTCCAATATCCAACAAAATTGTGAAAACATTTGAAAATCATCAAATTCTAGAAATCAAAAATAATAAAATCTAGAAAACAACAACAAAAGGTGGATCCAAACAAATGGTGAGTCTAAGATACGCTGCACGTGCATCAACTACATATGGTCCAAGCTTACCAAGTACTATCAGCAACAAATTTGGTGCCTAACAAATGACTCGAAGGTCCAACAAATGGCCTAAAAGCCCAATAAATGACCCGAAGGTCCAACAAATGGCCCGTAAGCCCAACAAATGACCCAAAGGTCTAGTATTGGCAATCAAAATACCCGAAGTTCCAACATAAAGTGTCACAAACTTCCAAATAGTAACTGCAATCAGTGTCAACAGTGTGTCCTATACCACACATTCTCACTTAACCGTTTAATATAAGGCAGTTAATTTCACTCTCGTGTTTGATCGAACAAGTTTGGAATTAACCAAAAACCTGAACGCATGTGTCCCATACAACATGTTTTACTAAATCATTGAAGTCTCTTTCTCGTTAGTTCGAAGAGTGCAAAATTGTGTGATTTATGGAAAAATATTTCTCTTCAAGAAAGCGAGTTTAAAATGATTTTGAAAACACTTTGCAAATTCATTTCCTTTTAGATAGAAAATTCCTTGAAATAGTTTATAAAATACATGCACGGAAACACCAAATCAACTCAAATGCAACATAAACACCCATATCAAAATTTATGGAAATCAACAATTTTGCAACATAAAAATGTCATCAAATGTCGGCTTTCCTATTTGCAAGAAAATGCCTAAAAAAATCGATACTAGAATGAAGCAGAATGGTACACACAAACATCAGAATAGACATAGGAATTGCGTAGTGCAGTGTCGACCATTGGTCGACCTTACCCATGCCAGTCGACCCTCCTTAAGTAATGGTTAACTGTTATGGTCGACCACCGGGAGGTGACTGTCGACATATGGATCGCATTTCTCCCTTTAGACAGCAAGCTCCGAATAGATTTTCGATCACCGATTCATTATAGATACTGATGGAATTCAAGCACACTTTTGAGTGTACAGATAGAGCAACATGCGAACAATAATTCGGGAAAAATTTAACATGAATTCGGTGCACGGGTAAGGATTTAAAAGTTTCACAAATCTGACTGAAACAAGATATATTTACTGTAAACATACAGACATCAAATTTTTGTTTACAGTAACTTAGAAAACTACAATTTATTAACTTGTAGACTTGTTTGAGTTAGAAATTTGAGATTTTAACTCACCTTAGTGCAAAATAAGAGCAAACAACAGCAAGATGGTGACTTTAGCTCCTAAATAGACTTAAGAACCTATTATAGATCTTTAATTTAAACTTCTCTTATGGTTTTTATTTAATTTAGGAAAGAATTTATCAAAGACAGTGAGCAGCCATTATTTAGTTTCTTGGATAAAAAGAAGGAGGAGGAGATGAATGAATAGGTACGTACAGACTATTCTCTCCTGCCTCTTTAACAATTTGGGTTTTGGGTTTGGATTTGGACCTAAACCTACCCATTAAGACTATGTAACCAATATATGTTTTAACTAACATATTTTCTAAGTTATTAACACTTATACACCATGTTAATATAAAATTTCATAATTTCAACTTATTTAACCAAATCATTCTCATAACTTCAAAGTTTACACTTTATAAAATGTTAATCAATATATTAAATTTATTTTAGCTATTAAAATCAATTTCCATCATTAAAATTCTGTTTCTAATTGTATGTCTTAATTCTACATTTTAACAACAAAAATATACAAAAACCATTTTCTTGTTCAAACTAACATAATAAACAATGTTAGAATTATTAACATTCATAAATATTGATTTTCAATCAATATTTATCATATTTATTTTTAACATGACTTTAAAAATAACAAAAATAATTGTTTAGCAATAATTTACAAAATTATCGCACTACTTCAAATGAAAATACTTTAATGATATTTACCATCACAAACTAACATACTAAAGCTTTTGAACTTTATTTTCTTCATTTTACACTCATTCCAACATTAATTTTTTGAATTAAATTATTTCATTCCCTTATTTACACAATTTTACAACCAAATAACATAAACTCCTTTTTATATATTCCAAAACACATTGTTTATTCAAACAAACAATTTCAACAATTTCTCCATCTCCAAATTTATTTTATTTCTCAATTTTAAATTATAACTATCAATATAATTTGTTTTCATAGGTAATCATGAAACCAAGGTTGTTACAACTATCATCATCACAAACATGGAAGTACATGGGGAGTGGCCTTGCCGTGCGTTTGAAGGGTATAGAGGGGGTGTGGGTGTTATCCCGTCTTTTGGTAAGACTGTGATACCAAGGACTTGACTAGAGACTGGTGACAATCTGCTCCAAAGATCAGTTATCTACAAGTTCACAATGGATACAGGCAAACTTGGTCCGAGTCCGGATTGAGCCACAACTAGCGTAATATGACAAACAGAGCTATGATAGGCAACATTCCAAATTTCAGGTAAATCGGAGTTCGTATGCTCAAGTTATGGAGCGTTCAAGATCCATGTGGAACATGCCCAATTTGTATCCATCGTTTCATATCCATAAGCATCGATGCAAAATGAACATAACTCCACCACTCAGAATCCATCACTCATATCCATAAGGTTCAAACCTATATTGATGGACTTCAACAATTCCCGGATCGATCACACTTCATTTGACCAGTAGCTGCAGGTTTCATATCGATCACCTACTTGATCGATACGAAGAGTAGAGTCGGTGATCGATACGAAGGAGGGAGTAAAGCATCGATACGAAAAGCAGAGTATCAATTGGATATGAGGGGAGTAGTTAACCTAAAGGAAGCGGTCCTTATGCATGAATTTTTGGATCTCCACAAAGCACGCACGCCATGTCATCGATACGAGAGGATCGATACGAACCTATCGATACAAAGGCTTCAGCTTCCCCAGAAAACTCAGTCTTGGATCGATCATATCTCTCAAACCACATATCCAAATGCCATGAAATTTTCACAGAAGTTTGCATATCATCTCAGGAACGTCCCCGATCGATCGCAGCCTATTTGAAGCAATTTTTCAATCGATACGAAGGCTATGTGGATCGATCAAGGATCGATCCCAAACGACTCCAGATCGATTGTGTGGGCCCACTTACACATGAGAAAGGGTATTCCAAGATTCCAGGCAGATATTTCCAGCTTCACACCTATAAAGAGCACCGCCATTACAACTAAAAAAGGACTTTTTATGCTACTACTTGGGTTAAACTCCATTGTAATTTGAGTATTAGCCATTGTACTATTGTAACTCGGTTTATAATCAGCAATAAACATCAAATCCTTCAAAGTGGACGTAGGCTATAATGTCGAACCACTGTAAATTCTAGTCTTCTTTTACTACTGCTTATTTTCTTGGTGTAATTGTTAGATTAGCCTCGTTTTTCATTTTACTTCTTCATTCTAATCTCTTCAATTACATACGGCGAGTGTTATGCCCATTTTTGGTACAAACACTTGGTGTTTTCACTGAGAACACTCTGTTTTTCACTAATTTTGTGGATCCCCTACCGTTGTTGGATTGCTAAAATCTTAGGGAGAGATCCGGATTTGTCTTCCAGTGGTTTCTTCCATTCTATTCAGATTGTTCTAGATCTAGGAAGAACTACATTCAACATGGTGCACACTACCAGAACCGCTTCCAATGTCGCTGATCCGGAGGGAAGAGATAGGCAAAATCCTGCACAGCTGACCACTGTAGCCAAACATCAATTAGAGTTCCAAATCCACTCGGTCTAATAACTAGAGAAGAATTCTAGACTCTTATGCGGGAGCTCACTCAAAGCCGTTAGGAGCTCACTCAACAGATCAATGCTAACACGGAACTAACAAACCAGCTGAATGAAGAAAGGCAAGAGGGATCTAGAAGGGAGCATGCCTCTTATTCCATATCTAAAAGCTCGGCATCATCTGACTTCAACCATAGATCTACCCATGGTCGATTAGATAGGAACCACGTGGAAGCCTCTAGGCTCCCGTATGCTGCGAATCCCGGACAGTTGGGATAGGTCCTTTCATAAGGCATTAAGCTGCACCATCCTCTTGAGGAGGGGCATTTCCATACCACACTACTCATGACCATGCAGCAGCTGCTGCTATAGATCTGAATGTCGAAATCAGAACCAACTAGATCTAGCCCCTCGTCACCGCATTCATGCTTAGAATCCTCACTTTCATGAAGACCGGGAGCTAAGGAGGCGTGGAATGGACCATAGACAGTGACCAGACCATCCTCATGACATGGAATATGACTATGCCTTGGCCCCAAATCACCAAATGCCTGATATTCCAACCACGACATGCCAGATGATTAGAGAAGGCCAAGGCCTTACAAATGATGATTGGGGAATTTTTAGAAGTCACACCCCATCGATTCAGGATGCCGACCTTGCCGGTGTACAAAGGAAATTCGAATCTCAGCCAACATATTCTGAAATATGAATGGCTTATGAATGTCGCTCGAGCTAACGATGCGGTTAAGTTAGAAGCTTCCCTATCTCCTTGGGAGACATTGCAACTATGTGGTTCACCCGTTTACCACCCAGATCCATTTCATGTTTTGATCAGTTAGCTACTAAATTTGTTGAGCAGTTTCGTATGCATGGTACAAGACCGAAGGATGTAAATACCTCATCCAGTGTTACTCAGGCTCTAGGAGAGAGTCTTAGGCTTTACCTGGAAAGGTTCCATGCTCCTTGTGCTAAGGTCAGCAATCCCAATGACAACTCTATTCCGATGGCATTGGCGAAAGGGATCGATCCCGAATTCAAATTTGGTGATTGGTTGGTTAGGAAACCCCCCGCTTCATTGGACTGTTTATATGAAAAGGCAGCCTAGTTTTTTAGGGGAGAAGATGTTAGGCGGTCTAGGAAGCAGGACGTCGTAGGGCCCAGTGGCAAAGGTATCCAGAGTAATGTTGTAGTGAAGCAAACTAGCGAAAGTTCCGGTAAGGTACAGTTGAACATTCAGAATAAACAAAGTCAGCAGAAGGGTAATGGAGGTCAAGGAAAGAAGAGAGACCCTCATCAAGGGAGACCCAGAGCTCCTATGTTCGATCGATATACTCTCTTGAACACATCGCTGGGGAATGTTTATCTTCAGACCTGTAAAATAGGGAAATACAAGAAGCCATCCCCAAAACCATCATATGAGAAACAGATTCAGACCAAGAAGTTTTGTAGGTTCCATGATTGTTACGGCCATAACACCAATGAGTGCCGCCATTTGCAAGATATTATCGAAAGATTGATCAGAGAGAGAAAGTTAGAACAATTCGTCCGGGCTTCGCAGAATGGCGGAGCGGGCCCTTCTAATCCCAATCAGGGTCAAGGCCAGGCTAGGATTAAAGAACCCGCACGTACTAGTGGGAGGTTAGTGATTAATACTGTGCGTGGGGTCCTCATCCAGCTGATCGTAGTTGGAAGGAAATGGAGTCATATGCTAGTTCGATTAGGCATGTTGACTTCGAATGTTGCAGTGATACTGACGAAGGGGCCCCAACAAAGCAATAGAGGACGATGAAAAATGACATCATTTTCAAAGACTGTGATGCCGACAAAGTCGAGGCCCCCACTATTAATCTATTGGTTATCTCTACCTAAATAGGTCCTGCTTGGATGAAGAGGATCTTAGTTGATAGTGGAAGTTCTACAAACATACTTTTCAAGCGTTCTTTTGACCAAATGTTGATGGAAGCGAAAGATCTGAAACCGTGCCAATCATGTATACATGGTTTTAATGGAAGTGTAACAATACTGGCTGGGATGGTGGAGTTACCTGTTGAGTTGGGTTTTGGTGATCGCCGAAGAGTTCGGATGTTACAGTTTGTTGTGTTGGATATACATTCCCATTACAATGCTTTTTTGGGCTGAACGGCCCTTGCAAACTTTAGGGAAATGATTGCCCCTTGTTGCTTGACTCTGAAGTTTCCCACTGATAATGGAGGCGAGGTAATTTATAGTGACCAGGCGACTGGACGCGCCTGTTATGTTGTGGAACTGCGGGATGCGTAGCGAAAAGAGAAAGGTAAAGGAGTGGAGGAACCTCTCTTCGTCCATCTTTCGGAGGATTGACAACTAACGGCTGGGCCTAGGCTCGGGCGCCACATCCCATTTTTTAAGGACCTTGACCCTAGAGACAATTTTGATGAGGAGGAGGTCAAAGAATACCAGGCTTCCCCTGTGGAGTTGACGATTGATGTTCCGATCGACGATAATGACGATTCCGGAACGATAAAGGTCGAATCTCAACTCGGGCCCCAAATAAGATAGGAACTGGTTGATTTTTTCCAGGCAAACCTCAATGTATTTTCCTGGCTCATTCAGACATGTGTGGGATCTCACCGAACGTCATGAGCCATGCATTAAATATTGACCGGCGGCACGTCCGGGAGAAACAAAAAAGGCAAGGTATGGATCTAGAGAGATTTGTCGCCCTGAGGGAAGAAGTGGATAAACTAAAGACTAATGGGTTTGTCATGATTCTTTATACCCGGAGTGGGTATCGAATCCAGTGCTTGTCAGAAAGTCGAATGGAAAATGGCGGACATGTGTGGAGTACTCAGATTTGAAGCCTACCCTAAAGACAGTTTCTTGCTTCCCAGAATCGATCAACTGGTGGATTCAACAGCCAGACATGAGCCCTTACCTTTCATGGACGTATACTCCAACTACAATCAAATCCTGATGCACCTTGCTAACTAGGAGCATACTAACTTCATCACTGATCTAGGACTTTATTGCTACAAGGTAATGTTGTTTGGACTCAAAAACGCTGGAGCCACTTATCAAAGACTCATGAACTGAATTTTTGCAAACCAGATCGAAAAGACTATGGAGGTGTACGTGGACGATATGCTCATGAAGTCGTGACTATCCAATGACCACGTCAGTGATTTGAAGATGATGTTCAACATACTCCGACAGTATAGAATGAAGCTCAATCCGATTAAGTGTCATTTTGGAGTTGCATCATGGAATTTCCTTGGATTTATTGTCAACACCAGAGGGATTGAAGCCAATCCCGAAAAGATCTAGGTTATTCAGAATCTTAAAACTCCCAGAACCATAAAGCAGGTGCAAAGCCTCAATGGGAAGGTGACAGCCTTAAGCAGGTTCATTTCTAGATCTACGGACAAGTGCATTCCCTTCTTTAATCTGATCAAAAAAGGAAAATAGAACTTCAAGTGGACAGAGGAGTGCGAGGGTGCATTCCAAGCACTAGTACAACATCTGGCAACACCTCCTATCTTGTTGAAGCCGGTTGATCATAAGAGATTATATGTCTATCTGGCGGTTTCGGCAAATGCAATCAGTGCTGCATTGAT
Organism: Allium fistulosum; assembly: GCA_030737815.1. Classification (NCBI taxonomy): domain Eukaryota; kingdom Viridiplantae; phylum Streptophyta; class Magnoliopsida; order Asparagales; family Amaryllidaceae; genus Allium; species Allium fistulosum. The sequence continues at coordinate 1,134,865,603 of CM060906.1, forward strand.
TCGAGAAGAGGATCAGATTCAATGATTGGTCTAATATATCAGCAAAAGGTTAACAAGGGCAGAAAGAAACTACCCAAAGGTAGAGAAGCTGGCTTATTGTCTTGTTGTAGCCTCGAGGAAGCTCCGTCCATATTTTCAGGCTCATCCGTTCGCTGTTTACACCGATCATCTGTTACGACTGATCCTGACACGACCTGAGACGTCTGGTAGATTGCTTAAGTGGAGCATCGAGCTGAGTCAATTTGATATCACTTATACACTGAGGCGAGCTATTCAAGGACAAGTTCTGGTGGAATTCATAGCTAAATTTGCCATACCGGAGGATTTACTCGAAGCCAGTTAATCTCCCAAGTGTACATGGAAGCTATACACCGATGGTGCATCTAACGACCAATACTCAATCACTGGAGTGGTACTCGAAACGCCAGAGGGTCGACCTATGTGCTATGCTTTGAAGTTTGACTTCTGCGCAACTAACAACGAAGCCAAGTATGAAACTTTGCTTGCTGGACTAAGGCTTGCCAAAGATTTAGGAGTCATTGCTGTAGAGATTTACTGTAATTTGCAACTGGTGGTATGCCAGGTTCGAGGAGAGTATCAAGCCAGGGACCGAAGATTGGCCCCTTACCTTACGCGGGTTCAGGAAGTGTTGAATCAGTTCGACTATTATGCTATCCACTGTATACCCCGAAAGCAAAATCAAAAGGACGATACTTTAGCGAAACTGGCCAGCACTGGTGAAGCACAATGTATGGGACTCATCCTCGTAGACACACTCACTGCTCCGAGTGTTGATCAAAGGGAGACGGACTGGGTACTCGAGGCAACACCCAAGAGGGAGTCGTGGATGACTATGATCAGAAACTATCTTGAGCATGGAACATTACCCGAACGTAGAAGTGAGAAAAGACATGTTGTCTGAAAGGCTTCGTGATTCATTATCCAAAATGGAGTCCTGTATAGGAGGGGATATTCTGTTCTTTTACTCCGGTGTATCACCCACAATGAGATCAAACGAGTGTTGCATGATGTGCACAAGGGAGAATGTGGCGACCACACTGGGAGGCAAGCCCTTGCGAAAAGGATACTTAGATACGGGTATTACTGGCCAACCATAAACCGAGATGCATTGGATTATGCTAAGAGATGTGATAGGTGCTAGGAACATGCTAGACTTCCAAGAGCCCCGCCAATGAATTTACTCAGATGGTCAGTCCATGGCCGTTTGCCACATGAGGCATAGATATAATAGGGTCTTTACCTCTAACGAAAGGTGGTGCGAAGTACGCCATCGTTGCAGTTGACTACTTTACCAAATGGGCGGAAGCTGAGCCCCTTGCCACTATCATGACAAAGAAAGTAATCAACTTCATTGTGTGCAACTTCATCTGTCGCTTTGGCCTCCCACAAAAAATTATAACTGATAATAGGGCCTAATTCGATAGTGCCGAGTTTAAGAATTTCTGCCAACACTATCGCATCCAGAAGAATTCTTGGCAGTAGCTCACCCTCAAGCGAATGAACAAGTCCGCTACTGGCCATACTCCATTAGCACTTTCCTACGGCTCTGAGGCTGTCATTCCAGTTGAGTTAGAGATACCTTCTCACCATGTGACTTATTACAATCCAAAGACGAATGCCATCCTACTCGTAGAATCTTTAGATTTACTGAACGAGAAGTGTGAAGGGGCTGATTTGAGGGTAGTCGTACATCGCAATCGAGTCGCCCGATTATACAATGCTAAGGTCCGGCCCAGAACCTTCAAAATTGGCGATCTCGTACTTAAGTAAATTTATCCAGTCCCTTCACACATGAAGCGGACATGGGAGGGATCGTATGTCATTGAGTGGAGACATGGAGATGGCACATTCAAGTTATCAACTATTGATGGTCTCACTTTACTAAGGGCATGGAATAGCGAGAGTCTTCCCCGCTATTACGTATAATTAGCTTTCCTTTATTTAGTCTGCTTTCCTATTAAAGTTTGTTTATGCAATTTTTGAATTTGTACTTGTAATAAGGCAACTGACTTTGTTGCACTTTCCTATTTCAACAATAAAGCGCAGACTCATCAAGCCAGATTAGCGATTCTTGAAGTGCATCATGCGATCGTCGTGATGTATGAAGAGCTAAGTTCCATCTTACGGTGGGACTATTCAGATAGAGAGTGATCGTGATCCGACTGGTCACTCGCTAAATAAAACCCCAAGCTCGAGGGCAGGCAATGATAAAATGAAAAAGGATTGAAACACGACGGTCCCCCAATAAACTCCAGCTCCCAAAGTGCGAGTCGAAGTGCAAATTCTAAAATCTAGGCTCGAGGAGGAAGGATCCATCCATCCACGACCTCACCTCAATCCAGGCTCAATGAAGGTGGACCTATCCACCCACGACCTCGCCTCAATCCAGGCTCGAGGAGGATGGATTCGTCCATCCACGACCTCGCCTCAATCCAGGCTCAAGAAGGATGAATCTGTCCATCCATGACCTCGCCTCAATCTAGGCTTAAGGAGGATGGATCCATCCATCCACGACCTCGCCTCTTTCTAGGCTCGAGGAGGGTGGACCCATCCACCCACAACCTCACAATCTTTTGTCAAGCTCGAAGAAGATGCTTAAACAGATGTGATCCACCGTGTGTCAACTAACTCAAGATTCCCAAAGTGTGAACAAGAGTATAAATGTTAAACGGTTGTGACCGACCGCCTATAAAATAACATATATCCCCGGGGTATGGACATAATTCTAAACATGAAGCAGGCATGATCGACTGCCAGGATACAAGTCTAAACCCCAGAGTGTGGATGCAAATGCTACCAAATGAGAGAGTGTGATCCGACCGCTCAAACTCGTGTCACTTTAACTTTGTTTCGATTAAATTAAATTAAAGTTAGTGAAGGCGGAGGATGACTGCCAACTAACTACTTTGACTCTCCCCAGAACTGGGAGCATACTCGAGTATCAACCGCTGACCGAGACAGCGCAACATTAGGACTCGACTCAATGTTTGATCATGACTCGAGGCCATGACCTCAGGACTTAAAGACCGGACTCTAGTTCGTCTTAGAGATTAAAGCTTCATGAGTACATTGAATGGAAATGTGAGTTCTAAAGTACTTAGACAAATCAACACAGAGTTATGTTAAAAACAAAGAAGAAATTTTATTCACACTATTCTTTGAGAGAGGAAATACAAAACCTGATCAAATAATTCCTATAAGCTGGGGGCCAAGCCCGTGTTTATACATGGCCTAAAAAAGCAAAAGAGAAGGTTATTCTAACCATCTACAAAAGAGGGAGTCAAAATGAAAATCTACGCCTTTAATTTCTTGTCCTTCTTAACTTTCTTCGGCGTAGATCTGCTTGAGCTACCGTCGGACCTCTTTTGGAACCCTTGCCTCCTCGGCTAGCTCTAACTGGCTTGTCTTCGGCCGGGGGAATCGACGTGGTCTCCTCTTGAGAGCTCATAGGGACTGAAGTATCATCTGTGTGCGGAACCGATGGAATGGTAGCACTTTCAATACTAGAAGAGTGAGGCACGCTAGTAATGGTGCCATCCGGAGAAATCATTAGAATCGGGACCGTACCAGGACCCGCCATACCTCCACCGACTCTACGAGCCTGCTCAATCTTGCCTTTCATTTCTTCCATTATTTGTTCCTCCCGGTCCACACGCTTACTCATCGGGATTCTGCCGGTTGGACTAGAGGAGCCCATGATAATAACATCTTCGTCCATGTTAAAGGGCACCTCAATTCTTGGGTCGCTTTGGTGGCTTAGAAGGGCTTCCATTATTTACTCGTCCAGCATGCAGTCGATATCATGCGTCTATCCGACCGAAGTGGTGATCGTCACAGTTGTGGCCTCTGTTTTTAATGCCTCTTACTCATGATGAATTTCTTGAGTTGCAGGAGAGTCGATCGGTGTAGAATCTAAAGCTGAATGAAGATAGGAGAATATACTAGTGATATCTTCTGAGAGTGTCCCTACATTTTGAGGAATAGGAGAAGTGTCCAGAATACCTTCCTTGAGTTGGCTCCTAGGTTGAGCCGACGTGCCTTCTTGAGCCGCGCTCGATGATTTCAGAGAGATATGGCCTGTCAGGGTCATACTCGGGGACGACTTGGTAATCAACAGAGGATGTAGGCACAGTTTGAGATGTTGGAGGCACTTTAGAAGCAACTTAGTGGTGTTCAACCCCGGATCATTCTCTGGCTTTCGAGTATTTAGCAGCAAGGTTTTCTTTCTGAAGTGTGATGGTCGTGTCATGAAGGACTTTAGGCTCATCTCCGATCAACATTCGAGTTTCCAATTCAAACTCATCGACGGTTGCAATAGTGCAGATCGCCTTTTCTTCCTCAATCAAGCGGTTCCAGGCCTTATATAACTAAAAGGGATAGTCCTCACCAACCCAGTTCAGGTTGTGGTTTCTTAGGACATTTACATTATAAGGGACCGTAAGATCCTTAAATTCGCTTTCCATCTTGGCCTCAACAGCTTTTATTTCCCTTTCGACCCTAGCGTCGGCTTCTTCAGCCTTTTGATTTGCAATATTCCTTTCTTCTTTAAGCCTCACCGCTTCCTCGCCCGCTTTCTAGGAAACATTGTTGGCTTCATCTTTTTCTTTGAGGGCCTCAGTCAGCTTTGCCTTTAGTTCGGCGACTTCTCTCAGTGTGGCATCCCTTTCTCGAATAATAACATTATTGCGATGCGCCATCTCCTGCACCAAATCCATATGCGTTTTCTTCATCTCTTCCATGAATTTCCTGGCTTCCTCAGCTCTCTGGCTGGTCTTAATCTCAGCTGTTTTCAAAGACTCGATCTCATTGGTAAGCACTTATATTATTTTACCCTTGTGAGAGAGGTCACCCTCTAGTTTCTCGATAGCCTTAGCCCGCTCAAAGGACACAGGCAAAACCCGCTCTGCCGTCTTAACCCATTCACGATATTGGCTAAATGCATCATGCACATAGTCCTGCACTAGTTTTTCTATGTCATTTGGAATCTTCTTCAAGTTGAGAGGAGAGTGGAAGCCATCAAAACATATGTTCGAAAAATATTTCTTCAGTTTGGCGATGCGGATGGCTCCCTCCCCCGTTGGATCTATGGTAGTTTGTTCTACGATGGCGGGGGTTTTTGTTTCAATTCTGTGGCACTGATCGCCGGTTTTTAGAGCGTGACATGGCGCTACTTGATGCGAAGATTCAGAAGAAGGCCTGTTGAGCCGGAGGGTTTAGAAGGTCCTTTTGGTGGCGGAGATCGTGACCTAGAACGGTGCCTGCTTTGATATGATTTTTCTTTCTCTCTATAGTAGTGCTAACATTCTTGGCTAGAATGGTAGCAACGGCTGTAGTCTCTCTCGTTCTCGCAGCAATGTGATTTGGAATGTGATCCAGATGAATGGCGTGAGAGCAAAGTTTACTAAGCATGGAGCCTTGCTTCACCATCGTATTTGCAAAATAAAATGTGGACTAAAATTAGTTATCGCCAGGAATTAAGAAGCATGTGATGAGATGTCGTGTGGTGCCGTGAAGTGTGTGTATGCATATGCAAACCCCCCAACCGACCGATTGTGGTAGCCTTGCTTATTGGAGTTGGCTCCCTTATATCTATTGAAGATAGGCATGCGCCAGTTCTTGACGGGGAGTGGAGCCCCTCTAATCCAAGACCAGGGAATAGAGATATTTCATCCAAGATAGGAACGTCCAATAACCCTTTCGGTGAACTTTCTGTCTGCGGGGAAGAGGTCTCTGAATCTATGGAAGTTGCAACGAGTCGAGTCGCTTTAGTAGTCTTTTGCCTCTTGATTTTATAGACAAGAGTTTTGCCTTTTCTTTTTTATTCTAACGGTCGAGGGTCCTGCGAAGGAACGACTGCGGGCTCATGACCAGCTTCTGTACCCTCATCATCGTGAAGTTCGATGATTGTTACGCCAGGCACACTCTAAGCCCCCTCGACTAGGGGCACGATAGGATCCCATATTCCACCTTGTCTTACTAGGGCCACTCTGGGAATCCCCATCATCCCTATGCTCTTTCCTCTTTCTATAAGCCTGATGGAAATCACGTCGATGAGAACTTCATCTATTTCCCTTACTTCTGCAGGCACCGCCTAGAGTGTCCTCACTATCTCTTTGAAATGTGCTCCTTCGGGCCGTGGAATAGAAGGTGTGAAAGATATGAAGTAATGAATTCAACATCGATTTATATTACCCAGTTGATGAACAAGTGAAAGTACTTAACAAGCCATCATCTCGCAAATCCTGGTGGGGATCTCATGTAGAACCACTCTGTTTTGAAGTAGCTTAACTTGTTCCACGCACCTGCCACCACTTGGTAGTTCCTGACAGCTTCTAGGAAAGAGAATGACATATTATCCCCCCGACTCTTAACATTGAATAAATATCTAATCTCATCGACAGTCGGGGGATGGAGGAGACATTCCATAAATATAATGTACAACCTGTTGAGTAGTGCGTATCCATTAGGATGAATCTCAAAAGGCGAGACCTTCAGAAAAAATAGCACGTCCCTAATGAACTGATTGAATGGAGGCAATGTTCCAGCCAAGCACATGAATCTATTGCATGCGGTGAACCCTTCCGGGGGATTATGTGCTCTATCTTTTGGTCTTGGTAATCGAACTTCTTCCAAAGACAGTCCATGTCTATGACAAATTCTACCCAGCATTTCTTCCGTGATCTTGGACCGGACGGAATCTTCCAGGTTCATTATCTCCACTGCATCCGGCAGTTCATCCGAAGCAGGATTTACTGTATCTGCCGTGACATCCGGCCTTTCTATTATGAGGAATGGAGGATTTGAACTTCTTCCTGCTCTAAGTTTCCAGGATCCATAGCTATTGAACTTAGTAAAAACAGTTATTAGATGGTAAGAAACCCGTGTTCCCCACGATGCAAAGTGAGTGATCGTGTTGTGTGGTGAAGAGCTACACAATACTCTAAATTTCTACAAGTTTGAAAGATAGTAAAAAGACAAGACTTCGAGAATCGACCGAAGCGACCGTCATCGCTGACCATCTCAACCGTGCCATTCTAACTTTAGAGAACAATCTATGTTAAAGTTTGTTGTGTTTGACAAGTTATAGTTCCATCGACGAGCTTCAAAGGATAGTCATATATGCAGTTTTACGATCAAGTCCAAATATGCACGGCTAAAGCTCGTTGGGGTTAAGTGTTCAAGTATGCAAGAAGTAATGGAATTCATATCCATCATGTTTCACTTTGGATCATTTCCAAAAGCAAACATTCGTATCGATCAATGACTTAGGCCAATAACCTTTTCGTATCGATAAAACCTTCGTATCAATCACTTGTACGTATCGATCACTTTGTATCGACCACTTCATATTGATCCAAGGGGTTTGATTTCGGATCGATCACACCACGTCTCGTCCACATCGATATGAACCGCTCCACCTTAGACCGATCATTAAGCCGCACTTCCCGGATCGAGCATGGAAACTGCTTTCCACTACATCCACTATCTCCAAAATTCCACCTCCATCGATCCCTTTGCCTACCCTCCTTCTTCACCAAATCGCCATTAACCACACTCTCAACCTCACCCCAGCCACACACCAGTGCCAACGACACCGAAGATGGCCGTTACCATGAACGAAATGACATGAAGCTCAAGTCTCATCATTAAAAGCACGATTGTATTGATTATTTACCTAGCTCGAAGAATTTGGGTTAAGGGTTAACAGATTGGTGTTTGAGGACGAAGGATCCACAGTTCTTATTTTTCTCTAATCAATACAAAATAGCAACAAGAGCAAGGTGAAAAATATTCGAAGTACAAAACTTATTTATACTCCTTCATATCCAAAGAAAAAAATGATTCGTATCTCAGTTACATTACCAATTGAAGTGGTCAACATGCCCATCGATATGAAGGACACTGCGCACTTATGCTTGGATCGTTCCTATCCATCGATACGAAGTGCATATGAGTCCCAATATTATGTATCCATCGATACGAAGCACGTATTTCATATCCATCAATATGAATCACATCTGAACCCCATCATTTCGTATCCATCGATACGAAGCATTCCCATGGGTTAATACTTATAAATCTCGTATCCATCGATAGGAAGAGCATTCCCATGGGTTAATACTTATAAATCTCGTATCCATCGATACGAAGAGCATTCCCATGGGTTAATACGTATCATTATGGATACACCTTTTATAAACCCATCTCCTATCGATCTCAATCGATATAAGATAAACCTTGATAGCCCAGATCAATCCAAGAGAGGATAGGTATGAAGAAAGGGATTAAAAAAACCATCGATCGTTGTTGCAATTCGGATTTCACATCGATCCAGGAGAGGATCGATACGAAACTCGATTCTAAAGAAACCATCAATCGATGGCAAGAACCTTTTTTCACCAAGACCTATTTTAACAGAAAAAAGAATTCGACAATGACCCGTGAACATGTAAGCACGAATGGGAGTCAGATTAAAATACGTGCATGTATGCCATACTAACATTTGATTTCCAAAGTTAGCAGGAATTGGATGCTTGCCTGGTCATAGCCAGAACAATAAACAACAAATTGCTAGCACTGGACCTTCAGTTACAATAAAAACTACGTGATCATTGGCAGTCTACAACTCAACATATATACTACTGGAAATCTACAAAGATCGTATCTCTTGATGAAGGGACAACAACTACTCAGTAAATTGTATAAGACCTTTTCAGAATGAAGATTGCAGCTTTTAAAAGCACATCATGTTCGTATAAGACATACTTTGGGGGGCAAATGTTATCCCCCTTTTGGCAAAGCCTTGATACCAAGGACTTGACTAGAGACCGGTGATAATCTGCTCTAGAGATCAGTTATCTGCAAGTTCACAGTTGATACAGGAAAACTTAGTCCGAGTTCAGATTGAGCCACAATTAGCATAGTATGACAAAAAGAACCATGAGTAGCAACGTTCCAAATTTCAGGTAAATCATAGTTTGTATGCTCAAGTTATGGAGCAATCAAGATCCATGTGGAACACGCCCAATTCATATCCATCCATTTGTATCCATCGTTTCGCATCCATAAGCATCGATACAAAATGAACATAACTCCACTACTCAGCATCCCTCATTCGTATCCATAAGGTTCGAACCTATATCAATGGACTTCAACACTTCCCGGATCGATCACATTTCATTTGACCAGCAGCTGCATGTTTAGAGCCGGTGATCGATACGAAGGAGGGAGTAAAGCATCGATATGAAAAGCAGAGCATTGGCTGGATACAAGGGGAGCAGTCACCCAAAGGAAGAGGTCCTTATGTAGGAATTTTGGATCTCCACAAAGTATGCATGCCACATCATCGATACGAGAGGATCGATACGAATATATCGATACGAAGGCTTCGACTACACTAGAAAACTCAATTTTGGATCAATCATATCTCTCAAATCACAGATCCAAATGCCATGAAATTTTCATAGAAGTTTGCATGTCATCTCAGGAACGTCAATAATCGATCGCAGCCCAATTGAAACAATTTCCACTCGATACAAAGGCTATGTGGATCGATCAGGGATCGATCCCAAACGGCTCCAAATCGATTGTGTGGGCCCACCTATGCATGAGAAAGGGTATTCCGAGATTCAGGGCAGATATTTCCAGTTTCACACCTATAGCACCTCCATTGCAACTAAAAAAGGACTTTTTATGCTACTACTCAGGTTAAACTCCATTGTAATTCGAGTGTTAGCCATTGTACTGCTATAACTCAAATTATAATCAACAATAAACATCAAATCCTTCAAAGTGGACATAGGCTATAACGCCAAACCACTATAAATTCTTGTCTTCTTTTACTACAACTTATTTTCATGGTGTGATTGTTAGATTAACCTGATTTTTCATTTTACTTCTTCATTCTAATCTCTTCAATTACATCCAACGAGTGTTGTGCCCATTTTTGGTACAAACAATGGGCAGGGAGAAAAGGAGTAATTATACATTTAGATATTTATTTCCAAAAAAAATTCCTATAAATACCCACAATTATCTACATAATTTTACACAATATTCTACTTTATCTTCTTTCTCATTCTCAACTTGTTCCATGGCTTCATACCTTAAGGAAATTATAAAGAAAAATATTGCAAAATGAAATTAAATTTATGTAAGTATATAAGCATAAGAAATCCACTTCAAAATCAAGGCAAATCACCTCCTTTTCTCCCTTATAATCCACGGCCACCACCTTCTACAACCAAGACCGAGTATTCCACCTCTTTCTAAGTTAGGCTGAGCCCATTCGAAGGAACTCGATTTCGTAGGATCTGCTTCGATACTAACGAAGCTATAGTAAATTTTTTTGAAATTAGAAACCAGAGAAACTATATATATATGATGTGATATGATTTCTCTTGTTGTTTATTATGTTTTGATTATAAAATCACTTTCCTAATCAAGTTATAAAAGTGATATGGAATCATTAAACCCCTTTGAAATGATTTAAAATGGTTTATAAACAATAAAATCCAATTTGGTGAAGTTTTGATGAGTTATGAAATTTGAATCAAAAATAGGCGCGTCGTGTGACAGTATTTCTCGATTTCGTGTCGTAGAAAGTTAAATCCATTTATACGATGGATTCGGAGTCCGAATTCATTGTAACAAAAAATTTATGAAGTCTTGAATCATAGTTTTTAAAAAAATAAAAGGATCGGGATTTTGTTTAGTATATTTTGAAATATGAGCAAAATAAGTTTTCAAAATATTCACGCTTTGGCAGTTCAAAAACCAGAGCGACAAAATCTTTAGAAGTGATATTTTTAGTTCTTTATAAACATGGAATAAATTCTATAAATCTTTTAAAATGTTTTAAAAGAGATATTGAGTTATAAAAATGGATTTCTAAATGATAGAAAAGTTATTTTGATCAAATAAGCTTAAAAGCACTATCTGTAACCCTATCCGCGGCACTTTTTACAGCACTTTTAATAACTTTCGAAATATGGATTTAAAATGAAGTATTCTTTCCCACATATTTCATAAATATTTTCAAATAAATAATAAAGCATTTTAAAGATGATTTAAAGGTTTTATAATTTATTTAAAAATAAATAAATAAATGATTTAAAGAAAAGCTGTTGTATTCAAGTGATTTAATTTTGGCTCTAAAAGCCGATGAGTAGACTGGATTTTTTTATTTGTGAGATCCAGATGTTAGGTGCTTAACTTAAGGAGATGTTCAGGATAACCAGTGCCCTGGCTCACTTGGCCTATTTCTTGGAGAGAAATAAATAAGGTCGAAATGTCAGAAATGAGGCAAATGTAGATGATTTAAATTTTTCAAATTTAATACAACTTGGATTGTATAGAAATAATCCTCTATGCTTGGTATTAAATTCTGAGGGGGGAACCCATACTACTCGTGTGAATTTAAAAGGTAATTTCATCGCCATTCGACGGAAAGTATAGGTTGAATACAAAAGTTAATGTTGAGTAGAATTAGTATAATTTCTATCTACCCCTTTCACTCAAAAAGGTTTTGCAATATAATTAATAAATAATGATTTTGGTCTGGTTAAAGAGAAGTTTAATGATTTCATATATACTGAAATGAAAATATTTGAAGATATATATGTCTAGAAGATGTTTTTGATAAAGAAATAAATCAAATGACAAGCACCTATTTACTTAACATCTTTATTATCGATGATTGGTTCGAAGGAACTGGAGTCGGATTTGGGGTGATTCCTATCTGAAAACCTCTTTGGACCAATTAAGTGAAGACATGTTAAAGACAATGAAGTTAAAGGTGGGGATCTTCATAACCTAAGGATTGCTTGTTGATAATTTCGGAGTAGCTCCTGAGATAAATAAATAGCAATGCTCCCTTCATTCTAGTATATTCATATGTAAGGACTACTTCCTACTAGTCCTAGGAGTAATTCCTGATAGGATGTGGTAGAAGAGTGCCTTCGGTTTTCCCCGTTCTTGGACAACTTGTATGGATGAATGTCTGACATTGAAATTCTAAGATCATAGTGCATTGATCTTTACAAATGTACATCTGTTTGGTGGTGTTGGAGGTAACCCTTCTTATACTTAACACCCTTATCTGAGATGACGAGCTCAGAGGTTGTACTTTTGTGGAAATCAATAGTGTGTTGTTTGAAATGGCAATATGGCATTTTAAGTAAAAATGTTCTAAGAAAGGTAAATATTACCTATAGCCTCACACCCGGAGAATTGTGAAATAGGGGTTGCGTTATGGCTAAATGGATCGCAACCATTAGGGTATGATATCACTTTTCCAGATTTATTTTGCGCTTGCTAGGATATCGGGTAAAAAATATGTGGTTTATGAGATGAGAGCTCTCGGATAGGTTGGAAACAACTGGAGTGATATCATATTCGGTTCTATCCACTTCGAGATGGGTTTGCGGGTAGGACGGCCTTAATTCGTAGAGATTTCAAAGATGTAACACCCCTATCTCGAGGTCCAAAGCTAAGTGCTACAGATGCAGTAGTCATCCATAGAAATTAACTTTCAGTGAAGAAATACGTAGTATTAATGGTATCCATAATATCAGAAGCACATGAATATGAAAAAAATAACAAATTTCAAAAACAATTTTTGATTACATTGCAAAACAATATTCCATATTCAATTACATAATCCTAAAAAGATTCTTAGGTTTTGATCAAATATAATCATTGCAAATTATGCCAAGAGCAACATATGAAGATGTCCCTTGGATGATCAGAGTACTAGGTAGACATATCAATCATAAATTATTCACAGCAAAAATAAGACTAAATAACTCTTACATAACTAATTTTTCCTCCTGCACGTCTTTGGAAGCTTATATATCCAACCTACTAAACCTGAAAAGTTCCTAACTCCCAATCTACTCAAATTAAATTTTGAGCATCCGAGAGTTTAAGGGTAAAACATAAACTTCAAGTCATACATAATGCCTGGTGCGAATAATACTATTACATCTCGATTTACTAATATTAAGCGAGACTACGCTGCTTAGCAGAACAGGTTTCCACTCACTAATATTCTTTTAAAACCCTATCTTTTGCAAATTAAAATCCTACAATCAAACTGATTATAATAGTAAGATCAATAACATATATGCGTATAAAATAGGTAATCAATGGACATCTATCCAACATTATAGTTTTATTTGGCTAATTATAAGCCATTGGCTAACTCGGGTATACCAGATATAATAAATATTCTAACTTCTGTTAGACACAATACTGGACGGTCTGTCCTTAACTTACTTTTCCTAGGATCAACTGATCCTAATGGTTTTGCGGGCTCACCAATAATCTATCTTTTTTCTATGTATTCCTTTATGTGTGTAATATCATTTTAGTCTTACCTGTGATAAAGCCCTACATATTGGAATTTTAGACTTATTTTAGCTATGGGCTAGTAGCGAAAGTATAAGGTGCGTCGCTACACTAGTCCCATCTGGTCTCCTAATATCCGAGTCATAAATTAGGGTTAACTACCCCATCCACTTTTCCTTAAAAACATTTCTTTCAAATTGATTTAACCCTTTTAAACCATATTTAAAAAAGGAAAATATACCCTTTTCTCAAAGCACCTTTGCCGTGATATATGCTTTACACAAAACAATTTTGATGAAAGCTAATACAATAAGGTTATCTGTCTCTTTTAAACAAGTTAAAGCCCTTTTTAACTTAGAAAACATTAGGCTGTTAAAGCCAAGACAACACCTTCGAAACTATTGTTTAAAACCTTAAACAATACCTTTGGAAATAATTGAAAACATCCCTTTCAAAAGCTTAACTCAAAACCTTAGACATCCTTTATTTCTAAACCAGTTAAACTTGTCTTTCAAAAGCATAAGGACTTTCCTTTTGGACACTTAAAAGATATCTTTCGAAACTCTTTTCATGTAATTTTCGAAAGCATTAGGTTCAAGTAAAGGTTTGTGGAAACATTACTTCAAAACCATTTAAAATTATCCCTTTCAAAACCATTTAAAATTATCCCTTTTGATACCATTGGGTTTAACATCTAATATAACTAAGGGTAATAAAAGAACAGAGGTGAAAGCGTTGCTTTCGAAAGCATTGATCCTAAGTAAAAGAAAGAGGATAGTTTTGAAATCCACCCTTTCAAAACCATTGCCTACGAAACCATTTGAAAGCAGACCCTTTCAAAGGCATTGAGAAGGCGGCTTCAAAGTAAAAAGGTGAAAGCACCCTTTCAAATACTTTGTTTTAAGACTATAAAGAAAAACGGTATTAACTAGTTCGAAAGGTATGAATGCAGTAGCAGGGGTTTCGAATGGGTTCCAAGCGGCTATCCTTTTGAAAGCTTCTTTTAAAACAAAAAAGCAGCAACTCTTTCAGAAGCTCTTTTCTATAATAAAGGCAAGTCGATTGATTTGAAAGTTAATAAAGTTGGCTTCAACCCCTTCGAAAGCATCATTTATAAACAGAAGTAATTCAAAGTTAATAAGAATAGCTTCTACCCCTTCGAAAGAAAGGATTCGACACTGTCTCTTCCGCCTTTCTCCAATGCACTGCGTATCAATTGCTTGATACCGTGTGCATTGGTTACAAATGGGTTCTTTAGCAAAGGTATGGTGTCGAAGGCTAAAAGATGGAAGTGGCGAAGTAGTAAATCCAAACAAAACTGAATTTTAGCCTTTAAGAGAAACTTATTACCACCTGCTTGCCTTATTTGTCAAAATGTAATTGGTTGCCATTTCTTTATCAAAATCATTTTCTAAAAGTGATACCGAATTAAGAATTATCAATTAAAACATTTTAACAAATAAGCCTTTCTCCTTGATAAAACATATAAAACATTTAAGTCCCTTAACTCAAATAATTTTATAACTATAATAAAATACTTAAGAAAATTCCCCAAAAATCACCATAATTCATTTTTAATATGTATTTAAATTTCAAACCCAAAATAAATATATAATTATTTTAAATAGTTTAAACCCAAAATTAGCTATTTTTTATTGTAGAAAATTCATAATAAATTCACAGTAACTTAAAAATTTCGAAACTTGAAATCCACTTCTAAAATAATGTTTTCGACCATATATCAAAATAACAAGACATTTGGATGTCATTTAATAGGTTTTTCCAATATAAACTTATCATAAAATCTATATGAAACAAACATATATATACACATTTAAATAAACATAACATGGCATATTATTTGTAATATAATTCGAATCAAACCTTTTAACCGAAATCATTATCAAAAGTAAGATGTAAATCGAATTCCTTGTTTGGGTGTTAAGAAGGTTGAGATTTGTCCTTTGATTGATTTGCTTAAACTTTCTACTTGAATCCTAGCCCCACTTCTTCTTCTTGAATCCCCTTAATGGTGGCCAACCGAGCTTCACTTAAGTTCTTTTAGTTTTGTTTGTGAATGTTAAAATGAAAAGGGAATAGAGAATTGAAGGGTTAAGGGTATTAAAATGAATGATTTTCCTATTTTACCCTTATCATATTCCTCTTACTTACTTATTTTCAATTTCCTTTGGTTTATACATTCATTAAGGCATGACCCCTTACTAATTAAAAATTCTCAATCCCTTAGCTATCTACATTATTATATTTAATTTACCCAACTGAATATACTAAATAATGTTAGTCAAAATTACGGTCATTACAGACTCCCCTCCTTAAAGAATTTCATCCTCATAATTATGATAAGGTACTCATAAAAATCAAATATAAAGGTAAAACATACCATCAATCAAGTCAGGATAAGTATCTCTAATCCTGCTTCCAGTTTCCCAAATACAGTCTCTCTCATCGTTACTCCACTGGACGTTGACTAATCTGACTGTCTTGTTCCTTAGTCTCTTCTCATCTCGTGCGACTATATGAACTAGTTTTATAACTATAGTCATATCTGGTTCAACTATGAAATCATCTAATACAGTCAGTGTAATAGTATTTTTCTGGATCTTGAATACACTTCCATAGATGAGAAATATGAAAAACATTATGGACCCCTGCCAAACTACTCGATAACTCTACTCTATACGTGAGTTTGTCGATCCTTTCTATAATAGGAAATGGTCCAACGAATCTTAGTGCCAGTTTTCCTGATTTTCCAAATCTTATTACACCTTTTGTCAGCGATACCTTGATGAAGACAGGATCTTCGACTGAGAACTCTATGTCTTTCCGTCTCTTATTCAGCATAACTCTTTTGCCTAGACTGGGCTTCCTTCATCCTAACTTGAATCAACTCAATCTTTTCTGCAGCTTCTCTAACCAAATTCGGACCAAGAACTAACCTATCCCTGGTCTTTAACTAACAAATAGGAGGTTTGCATGGCCTTCCATAAAAAGCTTCAAACGGTGCCATCCATATACTAGTCTGATAACTTTTGTTATACGAAAAATCAACTAAGTATAGGTAGTCTTCCTATGATCCTCCAAAGTCTAGCACACAAGCTCTTAATATATCGTCAAATACTCGGTTAACTCTTTCCATTTGCCTATTTTTCTATGGATGCTAAGCGGTACTCATCTTGAGCTTGGTACCTAAAGTCTCCTGTGGACTCTTACAGAACTCGCTAGTGAATAAGGTATCTCAAATACTTTCTATATTACTAGGAATTCCATGCAATCTAATTATATTCTTCATGAGTAAGCTAGCTAAAATAGGTGCCTTCATAGTTAACTTAACTGGAATAAAATTGCCACTCTTGGTCAATCTGTCCACTATAACCATGTACCCTCATTTCCTCTATTCGATCTTGGTAACTCATCTATGAAATCCGTTGAGATAGAATCCCATTTCCAAGTTGGAACATCCAAAGGCTGGAGCAACCCACTCGGTTTCTAATGTTCAGCTTTTACATATTGGTAGTTTAAACACTTCCTCACCCATAAGTCTACATCTCTCTTCATAGCTTTCCAAAAGAAACTCCTTTTCATATCCTGATACATCTTAGTTCCACCTGGATGAATGGTGAACTTTGAACGATGGCATTCTCTAAGAACTTCTTTCTTAATGCTTCCCACATTCGGAACACGCAGTCTTCCTTTCTTCCTTAACCACTCATTCTGGTCAAAACTGAAATCTTTCAAGTCATTGCTATCTGTTCCATTTCTTAAGTTTTGATCCGTTAATCTAATAATGGATCCTTCCTTTGCGTAGAAGCAATCCTTTGGATCATCACCGGTCGAACTTCTAAACATAAAAACATAGCAATTTCTTTACTAGAACTAGCTTCAGATTTCCAATGTATTCTACATGTAGTTAATGCTTCTAAATCTTTCCACTCAACTATCATTGCCAACATTGTATTTTGATGTTTCATGCTAAGTGCATCTGCAACCTTATTGCCTTTTTCTGGTGTATGCTCAATTCCAAAGTCATAAGCGGCTAAAAACTTTAACCATCTCTGTTGTCTCATATTCAACTCCTTCTGAGAGAATAAATATCTCAGTGACCTATGATTTGTATATAACTCAAATATTTTACCAAAAGGTAATGTCTCCATACCTTCAATGCAAAAATAACTACAGCTAATGTAACGACCCGTATTTTTACGGATCGACAAGTTCGTCAAAATCTGGGATTTTCAGCATTTTCTAGTTGTTTCAGATTTTGGTTGAAATTTGTCTAAGTCCTAGGTCGTGAACGACCTAAGAGCTAAGTTATGACCGACCTATAGGATGTTAGGGTTGGCGACCTAAGAGATAGCGCGACCTAGAGTGTGAGCGACCTAAGTTTGAGGGTTAAGTAGTTAGGTCGTCTGGATGACCTAAGGTTAGTAAGCGACCTAAGGGGATAGGTCGGCAGCGACCTAAGGAACTATAGACAGTAGTTAGCGACCTAGGGTTTATGGCCTAGTTGTTAGCTCGTAAGCGACTTAAGGAAATGGTTAAGCGTTAGGTCGCAAGGAACTTATGTG
Organism: Allium fistulosum; assembly: GCA_030737815.1. Classification (NCBI taxonomy): domain Eukaryota; kingdom Viridiplantae; phylum Streptophyta; class Magnoliopsida; order Asparagales; family Amaryllidaceae; genus Allium; species Allium fistulosum. Next base: position 1,134,883,560 of record CM060906.1, read on the forward strand.
TTAGGTCGCTGAGATGTTATGCCGTAGTATAGTTAGGTCGCTGATGCGCTATGTTGTTAGGTCGCATAAGCGCATAAGAGTTAGGTCGCGTGAGTTGTTAGGTCGCTAGGATAGTCTAAGTGTTAGGTCGCTGAGGTTATAGGTCGTAGCCTCGTTAGGTCGTAAGTTGTAGGGCTTTGGTAGGTCGCTTGGGTGCGCAGTTGTGTTAAGTCGTAAGCCTTTAGGTCGTAGAGGCGCATGAGTTGTTAGGTCGCTGGGTTTTGTTAGGTCGTAAAGGCTTAGGTCGTGAGTCATGAGCGACTTAAGGAGATAGCCAGATTTCGACTTAAGGAATTTCAGCTATAAATAGGATGGGTTTTTCTCACTTTTTGGGATCCGGATTTTTGAAGCGACGAAGTGCTGCCATTTTGAGAGCTCGACTTCTACACTTCTTCACTTCTTTTCTCCACTCTAATCTAGTGCTTCCATCCATCCAAGTTGAAGATCAAATTGAAGATTTAAGAGCTTAGATTGAAGATCTTCATCCATTGAAGAGAGATTTCATCGTTTGAAGTGGATTGGTGATAGATCGAGTTAGATCCTTCGCTGTCCAGATCTGAAGCGCGTTGTTTTGGGTTTGTTTTGGTGATTTGGTGAGTGGTGATTATCTCTCACACGGATCCAAAGGAGGATATTGGATTGTTGGCTCGATTTGGTGTTAAAATAGTGATTTCCATGCATTTTCTTCGTCCTAAGTGTAGATCCATGTAGATCCATTGTTCATGATGATGTTGCATCCATTTTATCATATGTCAACCTATGCAAGTTCATTCATCAAGTTTGTAGAGACATTGTTCATATTCTCATGCTTATTGGATTTTCAACTCTTTAATTACGAAAATGCCATTATAGTTATAATTGTCTACTTAGATCATATTTGAATGCTTGATTGCTTGGATTAATGTTTGATTTGATTGATTGTTATGAATTAGATGATTGATGGTTTGATTTAGACCGAAGATGATTCAAAAGCTAAGGGAAAGGCTCTTGAATTGGGAAAGCTGCTCGTGGCATATGAAGCGGGATGTTGAAGCTCTTATGCATAGATTGATGATGTGATGTTGAGATGAGGCTTTGCGAGGATGTTATGAAGCAAGGCAATCATGTGATGAAGACTTGGTTTAATCCAGACGGGATCATTCCAAGCATGTTGATAACTCGATGATATGATTCGAGTTGAAGATAATGAATGGATATGAGAATAGTCGTCGAGGAGGATGACTAGGAGGCTTGGGTCTCATCGTTGTTGAAGGTTCTAGCATTCTCTAAGCAAGGGTACGTTTGGGCAGATTCGATAGTCCCAACGACCAACTGTTGATGGTCGAGTACCGCAGATTCGATAGTCCTAGGCACGGGCTGCGACGACGTGCGGGAGCTATGTCTAGAACCAGGGTTTCCATTAGCCCTTGACGGACGGCTGAAAGAATGTGCCGGTCATTCAATTAACGGTGAAACCAAAGCAATGATAACAGTGATAGCCAGAGTCATGGATGTTTGGTTGTATTGTCATTCGGACTTAAGAGCGGTATTTTCTGGGTGCTTATCTGATCTTGGTTTAGGCCTTGGGGGTTTGTGCTTGGAAAACATCGCCCTTGACTCGAGTGATAATTGCTTTACTTAAATTGTATGCTCTGCTATGTTTGTTTCTGTTTAGTGTGTGTCTGGGGGCGATCACTGTAGAACGAGGTTGGAGTGGGAGGGTTGTATTCCTATTCCTTTTCCTTTATGCTCTGTTTGGTATGTTGATAGTTAATTTACTGCTCACTAAGACTGTTGTCTGACTCAAGGCTTTATGTTTTAATTCTTATTGCCTTGGGCTGTTCGTCCATTTTGGGACGGGCAGACTAGGTAGCAGGTGACAGGTGCTGATCTTGCTTTTCACGGTGCTGATATCGAAGACGAGCTGGAGTATTGCATATTATTTCTTACTATATGTACTGGATGTTCCGCTGCTTTGTATTCTCTGAGTGATATGTAGTGAGGCTTGTTGTACTATCTGTTCAGATGCTTGTATTCAACTATTATGAAGTTTTATATGATGGCATTCTATTCTGTGAAGCTTCTCTATATATATCTTCTATTGTATTTTGTCGATGCGCTGTGAGTAATACGATAGATTCTGTTGTTTTAATTTACCTTGACAATCGTCCATGGTCGCCTGGCACACTTTACAGCGCTCTTTCTCTAGATTTGGTGCAGGGGTCATGGGCGGTCGTCACATTTGGTATCAGAGCATTGGTTAATCGATTTTACCCAACGCTCGCTGTCGTGACTACGTATGAGAGACGTAATTGTAATTTGATGGATGATTACTATATATAATATAGTAGCTTAGTAGAGTTTGAGTCCTTTATGCAGTTGTTTCTCTAGATGTTCTGATCATTCCTTTTTATAGATATTGGGAATGAGTCGAAGAGGGAGACCAGCTGCTAGGGAAGGCCGAGCTACTGAGGGAACTGCTGATTATGCAGCCATGTTCGAAGCTATGATGACTTCGATCATGAGAAGGATACCAGTTCCGGGGGCAGCAGTAGATATTGGAGTTCAAGTCCAAACTCCGAAACCAGTGGATTTTGCTAAGTTGTGCAAGGATTATACTGCTCTTGGAGGGAAGGTTTTCTTGGGAACAGAATCAACTATTGAGGTCCAGAGATGGATAGATGCTTGTAGAAGGATCTTTGGTGATTTGGGAATTGAGGATGCAACTAAGAGAAAGTTGGCATCAAGACAGCTTCAAGGGAGAGCCTCTGATTGGTGGAACTCTATTACCATCAATACTCCGGAGGAAGAGATTACTTGGGAGCAATTCCAAGTCAGATTTGAAGCTAAGTTCATTTCTACAGCTCAGAAGTCTGTTCTGTTTAAGAAGTTTGTGGAACTCAAGCAGGGAGGTAGATCAGTTCTTGAGTATGTTTCTGAGTTTGAAGCTTTGTCCAAGTATGCCCGGTCATATATTGAGTCTGCATACCAGAAGAATGAGAAGTTTGTGACAGGCTTGGACAGTTATCTTGGGAGACAGTTGGTGGATCATTTGGACGATTCATTTGAGAAGCTTGTGGAGAAAGCTCTCAGGCATGAGAGTCTATTTCCTAAGGAAGGTTCTGTTGTTGCTGTGACCAAGGGTGAGTCTAGACCACAGTAGGGTGGAAACAAGAAGAGGAAGCAGCAGCAGTATCAGAAGGGTAAGGATGGCCAGAAGAAGCCGAAAGGCGAAGTGACCTGCTACAACTGTCAGCAGAAAGGCCATCTCTCCAGGGATTGCAAGAATCCGAAAGCGCCGGCGAAGTGCCACAACTGTGACAAGCCGGGGCATTTCAGGAAGGATTGTCCAGAACCGAGGAGGGACAAGCAGATTGTGCAAGCTTATGCTTTGGGAGCTGTTCCGTCGTCTTCTAAAGCTCCTACCGTTGAAGAGAAAGGAAAGAGTGTGGTAGTTCAAGGTACTCTTTTCCTATGTGGTGTTCCAGTTAGAGTTCTGTTTGATACTGGGGCGTCGCATTCGTTTGTTTGTAGTGAACTAGTAGGCCGGTTTGGTTTGGAACCGGATATTGTTGATAGGCCATTGGTTGTGACTAATCCAGTCGGGGGTTCGTCTTGTTTGTGTATGTTATGCCGTGGTCTAGTTGTATCGAGTCATGGTTGCTCTTTTGTTTGTGATTGCTTTGTTCTGAACTTTGCGGGGTTCGGAATTATTTTGGGTATGGACTGGCTTAGGAAGTATGCGGCAAAGGTTGATTGTGAGGGATTGGAAGTGACAGTCGAGAATGTGGATGGGCGAAAGATTGTGATACGATGTAAGCATGAAGAAGGCGTCTTCATGAGCTTCATGTATTCGCTTGTTGTTCCACGGGATGGACTGTCATCTGTGCCAATCGCGAATGGATTCGAGGATGTCTTTGACGAAGTCAAAGGGTTGCTGCCGCATAGAGAGATCGAGTTTCGTACAGATCTAGTTGAAGGAGCCAGACCCGTTGTGATGCCTCTTAGGCGGATGGCGCCTAGGGAACAGCATGAGTTGAAGGTGCAAGTTGATGACCTTTTACAGAAAGGATTCATTCGGCGTAGTGTGTCCGAGTGGGGTGCACCAGTTGTGTTCGCAACCAAGGCAGATGGATCGTTGAGATTATGTGTGGATTATCGTGAGCTGAATAAGGTGACTAAGAAGAACAAGTATCCATTGCCGAGGATAGATGACTTGTTTGATCAGCTTCACGAAGCTAAGGTGTTTTCTCAGATGGATTTGGCAACGGGATTTCACCAGTTGAGAGTAGCTAAGGATAGTGTGCCGAAGACTGCTTTCAGAACACCATCCGGTTTCTTTGAGTGGCTGGTAATGCCGTTTGGATTGACCAACGCGCCAGCATACTTTGTGGATCTTATGAATAGAGTGTTCAGAGATCAGTTGAACAAGTTTGTGCTAGTGTTCGTGGATGATATTCTGATTTATTCCAGAACGGAAGAGGAGCATAAGACGCACTTGCGTATTGTTTTGGAAATCTTGCGGAAACATCAGCTGAAGGCTAAGTTTTCGAAGTGTCACTTCTGGAAGAGTGAAGTGAGGTTCTTAGGCCATGTTATTTCTGGAAATGGAATAGCGGTTGATCCCGCTAAGGTAGCAGCAATCCAGGATTGGGTTAGACCTAAGAATGCATCGGATGTGAGAAGTTTTCTTGGATTAGCAGGATATTATCGACGGTTTATCAAAGACTTCTCCAAGGTAGCTGCACCGTTAACAGGATTGACGAAGAAGAACCTAGTGTTCAGATGGGATGATAAGTGTGAGCAAGCTTTCAGAATCCTGAAAGAAAGATTGACGAGTGCTCCTGTTTTGACCATTCCAAGTGGGAATGATGAGATGGTGGTTTACACCGACGCATGTGGTACTGGACTTGGAGCAGTGCTGATGCAGAAGGATAAAGTTGTTGCGTATGCCAGTCGACAACTGAAGCCGCACGAGAGGAATTACCCGACTCATGATTTAGAGTTAGCGGCGATTGTATTTGCTCTGAAGATGTGGAGACATTATCTGTTGGGAGTTCGATTCGAGTTGTTTACGGATCATAAGTCGTTAAAGTATCTTTTCTCCCAAAAGGATTTGAATCTTTGGCAGCAACGTTGGCTAGAGTTTTTAGCATCGTATGATTTTGGTATAGCTTATACTTCGGGAAAAGGTAACGCAGTGGCCGATGCGTTAAGTCGAAGACATGCAGGATTGGGAGCCATGTTTTCAGAATGGAAGAGTCTCGAGTATTTAGCTGGTTTTGACTTTAGGTCTAGATGTGAATTGGAACCTGAGATGTTGGCAAACTTATCGATAAGACCGACCCTTGTGGAAAGGATTGGCGAGAGTCAAAAGCGAGATGATAAGCTTGTCAAGATTATCCGTGATTTGGAATCTGGATTGGAACCAGAAAAGGATAAAGGATTCGAGGTCGATAGAGAAGGTTGGCTCCGAAAGCAAGGACGACTAGTTGTTCCCGATATAGATGAATTGAGGAGTGAAGTTCTGAATGAAAGTCATCACTCGAAGCTGACAATTCATCCAGGTGGAAATAAGATGTATCGGGATATGAAGAGAACCTACACTGGGAAGGTATGAAGAAGGATGTTGGAAATTTCATTTCCAAATGCATGAACTGCCAGTTGGTGAAAGCTGAGCAGAAGAAGCCCAGTGGATTGCTTCAGCCATTAGAAGTTCCTACATGGAAGTGGGAACAAGTGTCGATGGATTTTATTGATGGATTGCCTAGAACCAGAACGGGAAATGAAGGAATTTGGGTCATCGTTGATCGTCTGACTAAGAGTGTGAGGTTCATTCCTGTTCGATCGACTAGGACTGCATCAAAGTTGGCTGAGTTGTATGTTAAGTGGATAGTCCGATTCCATGGTATTCCGAAGAGTATAGTGAGCGATCGAGATCCGTTGTTCACTAGTGGATTTTGGAAGAGCTTCCAGGAAGTTTTGGGAACCGAGTTGTGTTTGAGTACAGCTTATCACCCTCAAACAGATGGTCAGACCGAGCGAGTCAACCGAGTTTTGGAAGATCTCCTTAGAGCTTGTGTTTTGGATTTCGGAGGATCGTGGGAAGATCACCTTCATCTGGTGGAGTTTTCATACAACAACAGTTACCAGTCAAGCATTGGTATGGCACCGTATGAGGCGTTGTATGGGAGACCGTGTAATTCTCCGACTTGTTGGATAGAGACAGGAGAAAAGCTGATGCTTGGGCCAGAGATGATTCGACAGACTTCAGATTGTATAGAGATCATTCGGCAACGAATGAAGGCAGCCCAAGACCGTCAGAAGAGTTATGCCGATAAGCGTCGAAAGGATTTGGAATTCGACGTTGGAGATATGGTTTTTGTGAAGATTTCTCCTCTGAAGAATGTTATCAGATTCGGGAAGAAAGGGAAATTGACTCCGAGATTTGTTGGACCATTCTCGATTATCGAGCGAATTGGAAAGCTCGCTTATAGATTGGAATTACCGCAGAAGATGTCGGGTGTGCACAATGTTTTTCACGTATCGTATCTACGGAAGTACGTGCACGACTCGAATACGGTGGTTTCTGCTGATAGCTGTGAAGATTTCGAAGTTGATCCAGTCGATAGAAGACCTCGTAAGCCGCTTTGTGTTGTTGAAACCGACACGAAACAGCTTAGGAGGAAGGTAGTTAAGTTGCTCAAGGTACAATGGAGTGATGATGATAACAACTGTACGTGGGAGGTGGAAGAGAGGATGAAAGCAGCTCATCCTGAACTCTTCAAGGTATGGCCCTAAGGTGTCGTGTCATCTCGCGATATTGTAACTTGTTCTAATTTTAGAATTCTGTACACTAAGCTAGAATTGGATGCATGGTTTGTTGATTGTTATGGATGATAGGCGTACAAAATAGTCTTTGATTGCTTTGTTTGTCGGGAATTTCGGGGGCGAAATTCCTAAGGGGGAGAGAATGTAACGACCCGTATTTTTACGGATCGACAAGTTCGTCAAAATCTGGGATTTTCAGCATTTTCTAGTTGTTTCAGATTTTTGTTGAAATTTGTCTAAGTCCTAGGTCGTGAACGACCTAAGAGCTAAGTTGTGACCGACCTATAGGATGTTAGGGTTGGCGACCTAAGAGATAGCGCGACCTAGAGTGTGAGCGACCTAAGTTTGAGGGTTAAGTAGTTAGGTCGTCTGGATGACCTAAGGTTAGTAAGCGACCTAAGGGGATAGGTCGGCAGCGACCTAAGGAACTATAGACAGTAGTTAGCGACCTAGGGTTTATGGCCTAGTTGTTAGCTCGTAAGCGACTTAAGGAAATGGTTAAGCGTTAGGTCGCAAGGAACTTATGTGTTAGGTCGCTGAGATGTTATGCCGTAGTATAGTTAGGTCGCTGATGCGCTATGTTGTTAGGTCGCATAAGCGCATAAGAGTTAGGTCGCGTGAGTTGTTAGGTCGCTAGGATAGTCTAAGTGTTAGGTCGCTGAGGTTATAGGTCGTAGCCTCGTTAGGTCGTAAGTTGTAGGGCTTTGGTAGGTCGCTTGGGTGCGCAGTTGTGTTAAGTCGTAAGCCTTTAGGTCGTAGAGGCGCCTGAGTTGTTAGGTCGCTGGGTTTTGTTAGGTCGTAAAGGCTTAGGTCGTGAGTCATGAGCGACTTAAGGAGATAGCCAGATTTCGACTTAAGGAATTTCAGCTATAAATAGGATGGGTTTTTCTCACTTTTTAGGATCCGGATTTTTGAAGCGACAAAGTGCTGCCATTTTGAGAGCTCGACTTCTACACTTCTTCACTTCTTTTCTCCACTCTAATCTAGTGCTTCCATCCATCCAAGTTGAAGATCAAATTGAAGATTTAAGAGCTTAGATTGAAGATCTTCATCCATTGAAGAGAGATTTCATCGTTTGAAGCGGATTGGTGATAGATCGAGTTAGATCCTTCGCTGTCCAGATCTGAAGCGCGTTGTTTTGGGTTTGTTTTGGTGATTTGGTGAGTGGTGATTATCTCTCACACGGATCCAAAGGAGGATATTGGATTGTTGGCTCGATTTGGTGTTAAAATAGTGATTTCCATGCATTTTCTTCGTCCTAAGTGTAGATCCATGTAGATCCATTGTTTATGATGATGTTGCATCCATTTTATCATATGTCAACCTATGCAAGTTCATTCATCAAGTTTGTAGAGACATTGTTCATATTCTCATGCTTATTGGATTTTCAACTCTTTAATTACGAAAATGTCATTATAGTTATAATTGTCTACTTAGATCATATTTGAATGCTTGATTGCTTGGATTAATGTTTGATTTGATTGATTGTTATGAATTAGATGATTGATGGTTTGATTTAGACCGAAGATGATTCAAAAGCTAAGGGAAAGGCTCTTGAATTGGGAAAGCTGCTCGTGGCATATGAAGCGGGATGTTGAAGCTCTTATGCATAGATTGATGATGTGATGTTGAGATGAGGCTTTGCGAGGATGTTATGAAGCAAGGCAATCATGTGATGAAGACTTGGTTTAATCCAGACGGGATCATTCCAAGCATGTTGATAACTCGGTGATATGATTCGAGTTGAAGATAATGAATGGATATGAGAATAGTCGTCGAGGAGGATGACTAGGAGGCTTGGGTCTCATCGTTGTTGAAGGTTCTAGCATGCTCTAAGCAAGGGTACGTTTGGGTAGATTCGATAGTCCCAACGACCAACTGTTGATGGTCGAGTACTCTGGGCAGATTCGATAGTCCTAGGCACGGGCTGCGACGACGTGCGGGAGCTATGTCTAGAACCGGGGTTTCCATTAGCCCTTGACGGACGGCTGAAAGAATGTGCCGGTCATTCAATTAACGGTGAAACCGAAGCAATGATAACAGTGATAGCCAGAGTCATGGATGATTGGTTGTATTGTCATTCGGACTTAAGAGCGGTATTTTCTGGGTGCTTATCTGATCTTGGTTTAGGCCTTGGGGGTTTGTGCTTGGAAAACATCGCCCTTGACTCGAGTGATAATTGCTTTACTTAAATTGTATGCTCTGCTATGTTTGTTTCTATTTAGTGTGTGTCTGGGGGCGATCACTGTAGAACGAGGTTGGAGTGGGAGGGTTGTATTCCTATTCCTTTTCCTTTATGCTCTGTTTGGTATGTTGATAGTTAATTTACTGCTCACTAAGACTGTTGTCTGACTCAAGGCTTTATGTTTTAATTCTTATTGCCTTGGGCTGTTCGTCCATTTTGGGACGGGCAGACTAGGTAGTAGGTGACAGGTGCTGATCTTGCTTTTCACGGTGCTGATATCGAAGACGAGCTGGAGTATTGCATATTATTTCTTACTATATGTACTGGATGTTCCGCTGCTTTGTATTCTCTGAGTGATATGTAGTGAGGCTTGTTGTACTATCTGTTCAGATGCTTGTATTCAACTATTATGAAGTTTTATATGATGGCATTCTATTCTGTGAAGCTTCTCTATATATATCTTCTATTGTATTTTGTCGATGCGCTGTGAGTAATACGATAGATTCTGTTGTTTTAATTTACCTTGACAATCGTCCATGGTCGCCTGGCACACTTTACAGCGCTCTTTCTCTAGATTCGGTGCAGGGGTCATGGGCGGTCGTCACAGCTAATACCAAATGATGAGTTGGATATCTAACTTATGTGGTCTAAGCTGTCGAGCAGCATAGGCAATCACTTTACCTCTTTGCATCAACATAGCTCCTAACCTTGCACCACATGCTTCTGTGTACACCACTATGTCATGATTCCCCTCAAGAACAACTAACAGAGGTGCATTTGTTAATAAATACTTCGATTTTTGAAATTTTTCCTCATACTTATCAGTCTAGATAAACTTTACATCTTTTCGAGTTAGCTTGGTCATCGGTGATGCTATCCGTAAAATATCTTTAATGAATCTTCGATAATAACCAACTAATCCAAGAAAACTCTTTATCTCAGTCACCATCTCGGTTCTCTTTCAACTATTCACAACCTCGATCTTAGCCGGATCTACTGACAACCCTTTCTCTGAGAATACATGACCAAAAAACTTTACTTCCTTCTTCCAGAAATGACATTTCAACAATTTTGCCTTTAGTTGATGCTGCCTCGACGTCTCACGCACCACTATAAGATGAAATTAATGCTCTCTTTCATCTTTAGATATATGAAAATATCGTCTATGAACACTAACACGAATCTGTCCAGATGCTCATGGAAGATTATGTTCATTAAGTCCACAAAAAATGTTGGTGGATTAGTTAGTTTGAATGGCATCACTAACCATTCATACATCCATACTTGGTCCTAAACATTGTCAAAGGAATACTATTATCTGCTACTCTAAGCTGATGGAACCCTATTGCCAATTCAAACAAAGAAAATACATTCCTCTACTCAACTGGTCAAACAAATCGTCAATTCTAGGTAACGGATATCGATTCTTTATCGTCTTCTCATTTGACTTACGATAATTGATACACAACCATAATGATCCGTCCGGTTTCTTTGCAAACCTACTCCCTAGGGTGAATTTCTTGGTCTAATAAAGTTCTTACCTATTAAAACCACCAACTACATCTTTAACTCCTTTATCTCGGTAGGCGTTATTCTATTTGGGGGTTTACTCACAAGTTCAACTCCTAGTACTAAATCTATTCGAAATTCAATAGCTTGTTTTTGTGGTAGTCCTATCACGAGCCCAAAAACATCTGCGAATTCTCTAACAATGAAAACTTGGTTTAACTCGTCTTCTTCGTTCGTAACACCCAACAAATAATTAACCTTAAAACTACGGTTTTCTATGGAGTATTAATCTGATCACTGCAACTAGGGTGTCTAAGTGATATTTTCATATTATGGAAAAATATCATAGCATCGTATTTACTTAACCAATCCACACCCAAAATAATTCTAAACCCTCCGAAATCAAATACATGCAAACTGCAAGCAAATATATGACCTAACAATTAAAATTATAAGTGGTTGCATCTCATCCCAAGAGTCGCATACCCTCCTATTGGATTCGCAACCCTTAACGATGTAACATCCCCCTATTTGGAGGCCCAAAACTAACAATTACGGATGCTGCAGCAATCTACAGTTATTAATCTTTGATGAACAAATACGGCGGTGTTAGATTCAATGATACACAAATCATAAGAATATGGGAAAATTTTAATAATTCAAAAACATATTTCAACATTCTATTCAAAACATTTCATGTACATTATATAATCCCAAAACGTTAACAACGTTCGGAAAAAATATAATTATTACACATACGTCAAGAGTGACATATGAAGATGCCCCCATGGTTGAACAAAGTATATAGTAAGGCTAATAAATCTGCCTTTAAATCCAAATACACAGCAGAAAGAAAACTCTAAATAACTATCTGCCTCCTGCATGCCTCCGAAAGCTTTATTCATCTAAGAAAAGAACTTGAAAATCCTAAACCTCAGACTATTCAAAATCAATTAAGTAGCCGAGAGTTTAAGGGGAAAGCAAAAAACTTCGAGTCAGATATAAAGTCTGGTATGAATAATAGTTTATCATCTCAAACCAAATAGATATCTAGTGAGACCACGCCGCTTAGCGAAACGGATTTTCCCCTCACTAATATCCTAAAACCTTTATAAAACCATATAATGTGCTTATGCATCCACAATGGTTAAAAACATAGTATTTCAAAACATTATAATGATATGCAAAACAAGCAAATCAAATCTGGATTACCCATCCCCATTCATTCTAACTATCTGTCTTAATTATAATTTCTAGGATTACTATTAACCTGATAGTTTTCATGGGCTAACTAATAACCTGTTAAACATTTAAGGACTCCCTGTTTAGTTACATAGTTTTCATGGGCTTACTATAAACCTATCCATCTGACATCTTCATTTACATATAGTTTTTCATGGGCTAACTATGAACCTGTCTATCTGACATCCTCTTTTATATATAGTTTTTATGGGCTAACTATTAACCTATTGGCCCCTGTCAATATCATACAGTTCTCATGGGCTTACTGGAAACCTATTAGCCCCTGCCAATATCTTTCTTTTATATTTAGCATCCTATATTTTGATCTCCCTGACCTCCTGGATGTAATTCTACTTATTCAGGAGTTTATTCAATTTATGTTCACTACTGGGTTAACCTAACTGGTTCTCCTACCCTTTTCCCCCGAAATATAGTTATGGGTCCATTATAAAGTGAATATATTCATATTAGAAGAAGCAATATAACAACATAGCAATACCACTTCTGTGGGTTTAATTTATCAAAAATATATTATTCTTAAACCATTATAAAAACTCCTTTAATATAGCCATGGGTTTTTCCTTTAAAAATAGAGTTTCGATCATAAAACCTTTTGATACCTTCGTAACCTAGCTTTCGACTTCATAGGTTAACCTCCTTCAAAAACTCTTAAAAACATTAGGCTCCTGCCTTATAATACTTTAAATTCAATCTTTCTAAAATATAAAACTTGGTCAAAAGAAACAATTTTACAACCCCTTCGAAAGTATCCCCTTCGAAGGCAAGGAAAACCAAGCAAACATATTCGAAAACAAAGAAATCAACCCCCTTCGGAAATATAAAACTTTGTTTTAGTTATGACTTTTTATAGGAGTAGAAATAAGATCTCCAATCTATTCCACTGTGTTCAAATGATGGTTTCCCTTTTCGTAGAGTGCTCATAGTGGAAAAACGAGCTTACGGTTAGAAAGTTATGCCTATTTGAAGTTTGCAAACAAAGCTAGAGAAAACTGCTACAAAAGGGCTTCCGCAATGTTTACAACTACTGTCGAAAGGTAGCTTTCGACAAGGTTGAAAGGTTCATCAAAAATGGTGTAGAAATGTGCAGAAGTGCTGCGAAAGGTTCTAAGTCGAAAGGTTAGTTAGTTGGAAGGTTACTAAGTCGAAAGGTTCAAAAAAAATGCTGCAGAAGATGCAGAAGTGCTACGAAAGGTTCTAAGTCGAAAGGTTACTTAGTCAGAAGGTTACTAAGATGAAAGGTCCATTAAAAATGCTGTAGAAAGGTGCAGAAGTGCTGCGGAAGGTTCTAAGTCGAAAGGTTACTTAGTCGGAAGGTTACTAAGTTGAAATGTTCATCAAAAAATATTGCAGAAAGGTGCAGAAGTGCTGCGGAAGGTTCTAAGTCGGAAGGTTATTTAGTCTGAAGGTTGAGTGGCGGAGTCGTAAATAACTTGAAAACCGCAACTCTTATTCTTTGTCTAATTCCTATTGGTTAATGACATACTTTAACAATTCTTTGTTTAATGACATATTTTAAAAATTTTTTGCAAAAAATCTTTTATAGATCGGATTTATTATCTCGGAAATTATTTTAAAAATAATAATTATATTAATATTTTAATATAATTATTAAGCCTTTTTGCTTAGAAAATTCATAATAAATCGAAATCACTTGGAAAAAATCTCAAAATTTCACCCAAAATCTAAAATAACATTTTCTTCATCAAATAAAAATTTCAAGGCAAAATTCATTATTTTATTATTTTTAATATTAAAATCTGAAATAAATGCCTTTTTCACCGTAGGAAATTCATGAAATATTCCCACTCTGAAAATTAGGAAATCAAAACCCATCTTTAAAATTAAGTTTTACACAACATTTCCAAAAATTAAGCCTTTTGGAGGTCTTTTAATAAGGTTTTTACTTTAAAACCCATCATTTTAATTTCATAAGAATCCCATTAAATCACCATAAATCATTATTCTATCCAAACAATGATTATTTGATCCAAACATGATCAACATAGAAAAATACATTTGGTTACTATCTATAACCGAACCAAAACAAGGAAAAATGAGATGATTTACACTATTATTCACCTTGATTAGTTAATTGGAGAATGTGATTATTTCCTAGCTATAATTTCTTAACTGTATCTTCAATTTATTGTCCTTCCTTGAGCTTTTAATGGTTGGCCGAAATGTAGGTGAGGAGTTATGAATGAGAAAGCAAAAGTTTATTAAGGTGGAGGAAGAGATTTATACTAAGAAATGTAGCCTCATTTCCTAGTTTACCCCTTAGGAAATTCCTCCTTCTTAATTTAGTTAAGTTTTATTTTAGTTCATTCATTACTACACGTCCATTGGATTTATTAATCTCATCTGCCTAATTATTCTTATTATTCTATTTAATTTATCCAATTAAATATCTTGAAAAATGTTAAATAAAAATTAGGGGTGTTACAGGCTCCCCCTTAGAAAATTTCGTCCTCAAATTCAGTAAGGACTACAAACAAGCATAACAACCATGCAAATAAAAGCTAGTATATCCTACCAGCTAATAAGTCTATATAAAACATATATAGAGCATACCCTCAAAGCAGATCAGGATACGCATCTCAGATCATGTCCTTTGTCTCCCAGTATAGTATTTTTCGTTGTCGCTCCACTGAACTTTCGCCAAATTGACTATCTTGGTCCTCAATCTTTTCTGATCTCTCACTACAAACTGAATTGGTTGTCTAACAAAATTCAAATCAGGCTCTACTACCAAGTCCTCTAACTCTGTCTGAGGAATATTAGCCTCTGGATCATGCACATACTTGCGAAGATGAGACACATGGAATATATTATGGACACCTGTCATACTGTTCGGCAAATCTACCATGTAAGCAAGTTTTCCAATCCTTTCTAAAATCTGGAATGGTCCAACATATCTCGGGGCCCACCTTCCCGACTTTCCAAACCGTATGGACACCTGCCATACTGTTCGGCAACTCTACTCTGTAAGCAAGTTTTCCAATCCTTTCTAAAATCTGGAATGGTCCAACATATCTCGAGGCCAACTTTCCCGACTTTCCAAACCGTACCACACCTTTCATTGATGATACTTTAATAAAAACCATGTCTCCAACTCAGAACTCTATGTCTTTACACCTCTTATCTGCATAACTCTTCTACCTGGATTGAGCTTCCTTCATCCATCCTTGGATTAACTCAATCTTTTCCGATGCCTTTCTAACAAAATCTGAACCTAAGACCAATCTGTCTCAAGTCTCCAACCAGCATGCTGGCGATTCACATGGTCTTTCATATAATGCTTCAAAAGGCGCCATTCCTATACTAATCTGATAGCTGTTATTATAGGAAAACTCAATCAAATGTAGGTAGTCCTCCCAAGGTCCATCAAAGTCCAATATACAAGCTCTTAGCAAGTCCTTAAGTACCTTGTTGACTCTCTCTATCTGCCCATTTGTCTGTGGATGATAAGTTGTACTCATCTTGAGCTTGATACCTAATACCTCTTGTAGACTCCTCCAAAATTCGCTAGTGAATAATGCATCCATGTCACTGACTATGCTAATAGGAATCCCATGAAGTCTAACTATGTTCTTCATGAACAACTTTGCTAAAATAGGTGACGTTCTGGTCGATTTTACTGCAATGAAATTAGCACTCTTGGTTAACCTGTCTATAATAACCCATATACTCTCATTTACTCTCCTTGACATTGGCAACCAATCTATAAAATCCATGGATATCGGATCCCATTTCCAAACTAGAATATCTAGAGGCTGAAGTAACCCACTTGGCTTCTGATGTTCGGCTTTCACTTGTTGACAGTTTACACACTGCCTAACCTACAAGCCAACTTCCCTCTTCATTTCTTCCCAATAGAAGCTCCTCTTCATATCTTGATACATCTTGGTCCCTCCAGGATGAACCGTAAACTTGGATCGATGACATTCCTCAAGAACTTCTCTCCTCAAGTTCTCTACATCTAGAACACATAACCGTCCCTTCTTTCTCAACCATCCTCTCTGGTCAAGATAAAAATCTTTCAAATCATCAACCTCGGTTCCAACCTCAAGCCTTCTGATCCTCTCAGCTAATAATGGATCCTCCTTCTATTTAGAAGCAATTCTCTCGATCAATACTGGTCGAACTTCCAAACAGGACAACATGGCAGTACTTTGACTAGGACTAGCAGCCGATCTTAACTGCACACTACAACTAGTCAAATCTTCTAGATCTTTCCACTCCACCAACATAGCCAACACCACATTTTGATGTCTTCTGCTGAGGGCATCCGCTACTTTATTACCTTTCCCTGAGGTATATTCTATACCTAAATCATAAGCAGCCAAAAACTCCAGCCACCGTTGCTGTCGCATATTCAACTCCTTCTAAGAGAATAGGTATCTCAAAGACTTATGATCGGTATACAATTCAAATCTCTCTCCCAAGAGATAATGCCTCCAAATCTTTAAGGCAAAAATTATCGCTGCCAACTCCAAGTCATGAGTAGGATATCTTACTTCGTGCAGTCTAAGCTGCATAGATGCGTAAGCAATAACTTTGTCCTTCTGCATCAATACTGCTCCCAATCAAGTCCCACATGCATCTGTGTATACTACCAACCCTTGATTACCATCTGGAACTACTAATACTAGAGCATTGGTCAACAAATGCTTTAACTGAAGGAATGCTTCCTCACATTTGTCGAACCAAACAAACTTCACTTCCTTCCTAGTAAGCTTAGTCAAAGGTGCTACTATTCGTGAAAAATCCTTGATGAATCTCCGATAATAGCCAATAAGTCCAAGAAAACTTCTGATCTCGGTCACCAGTTTTGGTCTCTTCCAATTGTTTACAGCTTCGACCTTATCTGGATCGACTGACAATCCCTTCTCTGAAACCACATGACCAAAAAACTTGACCTTTTTCTTCCAAAAATGACAGTTGGAAAATTTCGCCTTTAGCTGATTCTGCCTCAGTGTCTCCAACATCACTCTAAGATGAATCCCATGCTCTCTTTCATCTCTTGATTATAATAAAATATCATCTATGAATACCAAGTGCTCTCGGAAAATCCGGTTCATCAAATCAACGAAAAAAACAGGTGAATTTGTCAATCCAAATGGCATCGTCAACCATTCATATGATCCATATCTGGTTCGAAAAGCCGTCAATGGGATACTGTCTCTGTCACTCTTAACTGATGGAACCCTGTCGCCAAATCCAATTGTAAAAATATTCTGGCTCTACTCAACTGATCAAACAGATTGCTTATTCTCGAAAAAGGATACTTTTTCTTGATCGTTCTCTCGTTTAGCGTATGGTAGTCGATACACATCCTTAATGACCCATCTGGTTTCTTTACAAACACCATGGCCGCTCTCCAAGGTGAGCTGCATGGTTTAATAAAATTCCTTCTCTCAAGATCCACTAACTGCACCTTCAATTCCTTCATCTCTATCGGCGACAATCTGCTAGGTAGTCTACTGACAGGTTCAGCTCCCGGTACAAGGTCTATCTGAAACTCTATAGCTCGTTTCAGTGGTAATCCAATGACCGGCTCAAATACATCTACAAATTCTCTTGCTACATGAACCTGACTAAGGTCATCTCCTACGTCCAAGGCACTTAACAAAGCACAAACAGTCTTGTTGGAATTCTCTACTAAGAAAATGATTCGGTTATGATCTAGGTGCCTCAACGATAATTCCCGATCCTGGCAAAATATGCTAGCCTCATACTCACCCAACCAATCCATACCCAAAATGATCCCGAAATCTATAAAATCAAAAACATACAAACTACATGCAAACTTATGACCTAATAAATCAAGTTCTAACTGGTCACATCTCATCCCAAGAGTTGCATGCCCTCCTATTGGATTTGCAACCCTTAAGAAAGTAACAAGATATGTGGGCTCTATACATAACCTATCAACCAAATACTCTGATATAAATGAGTGTGATGCACAAAGTACTCTAACTGGTATACTCTGAATCAAAAGCATACTTTCCATCGCAGTTTTTCCTTTCTCTACGGTGGTAGGTTTAGAAGAAGATGGTGGTCCAAGAGCAAACACCTTCTCTCTATCCGCCTTGACTGGCTCAGGACACTAGTTCATATAATGCCCAACTTGGTCACGGTTGAAGCAATTGACATTCTTCTTCTCTGCAAGCTTCTTTCCTTTACCAGATTTGTACTCGTTGACATAATGGCCCTTCTTATCATACTTCTAACACACTAAATCAGCCTTCGCTTTCTTGATAGCATCCCCTTTCTAGGCTCCATTACTCTTGAAGAATTTCTTTTTCTTTCCCCGAGAGCCTTTGGGACTCAAATGGTTTCTCCCTAACAAACACAACATGCATCTCCTCATAGTGAATGGCCATCTCCACTACTACATGCCAAGGCTCTCTAATATGAGTCATGGTCATTTTACCTATTTATGGCCTCAAACCTCAAATGAATCTCTCATTCCTTCTGACATCAATGTCAGTCAATGCATAACTATATCGAGAAAGCTCATCAAACATAGTAGCATACTCGATTACCGACATCTCTCCTTGTACAAGATCCATTAACTTCCTCATCATTGCCGACTTGGAAACCTTGGACAAGAACCTCTACTCAAACCTTCTTCTAAAATCAACCCATGCCAGCTCTTCCTCCGGAACTCCTAGTTTATTAAGGTGGAGGAAGAGGTTTATACTAAGAAATGTAGCTCCATTTCCTAGTTTACCCCTAGGGAGATTGGGAAACTTCGGCACTTGACTGCATCATCGGCTCGTGCAACATTCATCAACCATTCGTACTTTAAAATGTGCTGGTTAGGATTAGAGCTCTCTTCATAAATGGGTAGAGTTGGCATTGTGAATCGCCAAGGCGGTTCAACGTAGAGTATATTATCAGTGAAAGGAGTATGATTTCGGGAGATTCCCCAGTCGTAATTGGTGAGGCCTTGGCTTTCACGGATCATTTGACGGATCATAGTTGGGATGTCCAGCATTTGGACATTCTGGGCATGCTGAGCCAAGGTGTGGTCGGGTTTCACAATGCGAGGATGGGTCGGTCGCGGTCGACGGTCCATATCTCGCCTCCTTGGTTCTAGGTCTTCAAGAACATAAGGCTCAAGAGTATAATCACGTTGATGGTGGGTCGGATCCGTTCGGTTCTGAGTGTCAACTCCCAACTCAATAGCAGCGGTAGCAGAGCAATTGTCAGTAGTATGATAAGGAACAGTATCTCCTTGGGAGGAGGGTCCAGTCTGATGGTTGGTTGATGGTCGGTTGCCCAAGATTCAACGTGCGCTGATGTCCAGTAGCTTGTGTATAGCTTCCGTCCAGCCATGGGCGCGTGGATCTATGATTGTAGTCAGAAGAGGCTGAACTCTCAGTGGATGAATAGGAAGCTTGATCCTTTCTAAATCTCCTTTGTTGTTGACAATTCAGTTGATTGGTCAATTCCGCGTTAGCACGGAGTTGCTGAGTAAGCTGCTGGCGACTTTGAGTCGGCTCTTGCATTAGCAGTTGAAACTCTTCCCTGGTAACAGGGCCTTGCAGGTCTGAACGTCGGGCAGCATTCTGGTCAGTAGGAGGAAGTTGTGCTGGGTTCTGCCTATCCCATCCTTTTGGATCTGCAGTTGTTGAAGTAGTCCTAGTGTTGACCATGGTGGATAGCGAAGCTCTTTCCTAGACTTGGTACAAACCTGAATAGGATGGAAGAACTTCTAAGCTTGAAATCTGGATCTTCTCCTTAGATTTTTGCATCCAATGTCGGTACTAGATCTAATGAGCAGGAGAAAAACTGGGTTTTCTCAGTGAAAGCACCAAAGTGTTTGTACCAAAATTGAGCACAACACTCTTTGGATGTGTTTGAAGAGATAAAATGAAGAATGTAAATGTAAAATAAGGAAGATCTAACAAACACACCAATCGATAAACAGGAAAAACGCATAGAAACACACAGATTTAGAGTGGTTCGGCGTATGGCCTATGTCCACTATGAAATGGCTGATTTTTATTGATTTTTGCTTGCCGGTTACAATGAGTTGCAATAGTAGAATTCAAGTACAATAGTAATTTCGGCAGAGTCTGGACGTAGAAGAGCCAAAAGTCCTTTTTCTGTAGGTCCAAGGTCACTATTTATAGGTGTAGGCAGCAAATATCTCCCCCAGATCTCGGAAGACTTCTTCTCTCATATGAGCGAGCCCACAGAAACGAGTTCAGGTGATTTTGGCTCAATCTGGAAGAGATACGAATTGAGTTCGTATCAATCCAAAAATGGTCCTTTGAGGCTGAAATTTGTCAGGTACATTCTTGGGGTTGTATGGAAGCTCTTATGAAAATTTGGTGGCATTTGGACTTGTAGATTTTGAGTTATGATCGATGCAAGTTTGAATTTGTTGAAGGCTGCCGAGTTCGCATCGCTTCTGTTCACATCGCTTCCAGGCACGTGTTAGCCAATGATGTGGCGTTATCTTTTAGGATCGATCCACTTTTCATGCCGAGTGACCAAGTCTTTCTTATGGACGCGCCTCGTTCATATAGACCCGGCTTAGCCTTGTTTGTATCTATTAATTACTATGTTGTTCGTATCGATCATTGTTGCTCCATTTCATGTCGATCAACAAAAGTGTCACTTGTATCGGTCCATCTTGTATTATCCACATCGATCACTGGCCGATCGATACGAATATGGTGCATCGGTGGATTGATACGAAGTAATGGTTTTTTAGGGTTTCGATGGGTACGAAGTAGACATGGATGGATCAACACGAATAAGCTGGGGGATGATGGATATGAAGTAATATGAGTATGGATGGATACGAACCATGTGTGTTCCATGGATGCAAATGAGTTTGATTCCAATGGATACGAAGGAGGCCGCTGCGGATGGATGCGAATAAGGATGGATACGAAGAAATTTGCCCTGGATGGATTCGAATGAAACCGATACGAAGGAAGTGGACTGATGGAAACGAATGAAAGCGATGCGAAGGAGGTAGTCTAATGGGTACGAATGAGTGCACTGCTTGATTTGCATCGATCATATCTTGAGCATATGAACTCGGATTGACTTGAAATTTGGAACGTTGGCTTTCATAGCTTTGATTGTCACGGCATGTTAATTGTAGCTCGATCTGGACTCAGGAAAAATTTACCAGCATCCATAGTAGACCTATGTACAATCGATCTTCGGGACGGACTGTCTTCAGTTTCCAGTCAATTCCTTGGTATCATGACTTTGCCAAAAGGTGGGATAACATTTTCCCCCTAAAGTACGTCTTGTATGGACATGGCATGCTTTAAAAAGCTGCAATCCTTATTCTGAAAGTTCTATTTGACTTTTTGAACGGTTGTTGTGTTCTTGTCGAAAGATGTAACCTTTGACTGATCTTCAGTAGTACAAATAATGAATGGTTGATTGCCAGTTGTACTGCACACTGTTGTAACTGAGTGTTGAATGATAGCAATCTGTTGTTCGTTGTCGTAATTGCCACCAGGTGAGCATTCAACTTGTTGTGAATTTTGAAAATTGAACGTCAGTCCGACATACATTCACGTATGTTAACCCGACTCCCATTAACGTTTGCACATTCACGAGTCGTTATCAGTTCAGTTTTTTTTGTACCGAATCTCGTATCGATCCCCTCCTAAATCGATGTGAAATTCGAGTTTTAATAATGCTTGATGGTCGCTTTGGAATACCCTATTGGATCGATCCTCTCCTGGATCAACTTTGAGAAGTTGAAAAATCTTCTTCGCATCGATGGTGATCAACACGAATTTGGTTGGAGTCTCAATGCAGTTCGTATCGATGGATACAAATCTTAGGGTCTTTGAATAGAGGGATACGAAACTGGCACTTCATATCGATGGAGTGCTGATGGGTTGGAATGGTCCAAACATGTTTCTGTTGTCTCATTCGTATCGATGAATACGAATTTCTATGGGCTTTAGGTTGATGGACACGAACAAAACATTTTGTCTTAAGGGTTGTGACTCCCGGTGATCTCCAAAATGATGGATACGAATAGTCCAATTGGTTCCCAAAGTATCATTCGTATCGGTTGTCCAATGGACATGAACAGTAGTTGCTTCGAATCGATGTAGAATGGACACGAATAGATCGTCTTTGTATCGACTTAGAGGAGGAACTGTTTATCACCGGTCGAAGCAACTAGGAGATGGATCGACACTTGCCTAGTACATAATGTTTTGTACTTAGCATATTTCCACTTGCTGACTTTCCAGCCTTGCTTTAGCATTCGTATCGCTCTGAGAAAACCAAAGCTGCTCTTGCCCTCGAACCGAATCAATCTTCCAATTCCTTAAACCAACCGTTAAATCTAGGTAATCCATTGAATAAATCCAACGTGTAAACGATGAGACTTGAAATATTTGCCATTCCATTTGTTTCCGTGACCGACTCTGGTGAAGTGGAGGTTAGAGATGGGCCACAGCAAGGTCGAGGATGGAGGAAGGTAACGGAGTTAAGGCCATTTGGGGAAGAAGGAGTGAAGAGGGATACGAAGGAATTGGTGGAAAGTTGTTTGGCCTTAATTTCGTATCGATGAAGGGTTAGAGAAACTTGATTTCACATCGAACCTCAACCAAGAACTTCGTATCGGTCACCTGCCTTAGATTTTGTATCGATTGTTGATCCTTGGATTTTGTTTTTATCACTTCGAATCGATATGGATACGAAGCATATTAGTGATGGATACGAACTCCTTTGTAACCCGATCGATGCAAAGTCAATGTAACCTGATCGATATGAAGCCAGTGGATTTCGATCGATACGAAGTTGAGGCTTCCATGATCGGTATGAAGTGATTTTTTTTATCAATACGAAATGAATGTTTTGGACCGATGCGAAATGAATGTTTTGGACTGATATGAAATGAAGGTCCCTTGATCGATATGAAGTTAAGGCCTTTGCGAGGAACGATCCAAGTTTGGACTTCAATGGATACGAAACTGCATGCATACTTGAACACTTGACTCCGACGAGCTTCTGCCTTGCATAATTTGGACTTAAATCATTTTATTGTATATTTGACTGCCTTCCGAAGCTCATCGATGGAACTGTAACTTTGCCAATTTTTATGAACTTTAACTTGGATCGGTTTTCGAATTCAGGATGACACGGTTGTGATGGTCAGCGATGATGGTCATTCCGATTAGATTTCGAAGTCCCGTCATTCGAACACCTTGTTAACCTCTGTAGAACTTTCTTAAGTACATTACAATATTGCACTGCACAACACATTCATGCACTACACTTTGGGGCACACATGGGATTATTGTCATCTAATGATGGTTTTTAATGAGTTGATTAGCTATGGAACTCGGGAGTTCGCAGCAACAGGAGGTTCAGAGTCCACCTCCATTGATAATAGAGATGCCGGCCATCACGGCCGAAGTCATAATTCCAGCTCCAAATGAGCTGCCAGGAGCAATCTTTATTGGGAATCCATAAGATTCTGTACCATCTAACGCCTCCGAAGATATGTTGGGGAGAATTTGCTTAAGACACGGGCTATCGTTGGATGATGTTCTGTCACCGAGGCCAAACGACAGGCCACATATTCCTCTAGAAGGATACATAGCTTTTAATCGATTTTCCTGCATAGACGGGACACTTCCTCCATTTAACCAATATATTCGAGAAGTGTTAGCTTTCTTAGGGATCGCTCCGTCATAGTTGCATCTGAATGGATATGAGTTGCTGAACAATTTATTCATTGTTTTAATGGAGCATATCTTATGTCCCCCGACTCCAGAAGAAGTCAGATTCTTGTTCAATGTCAAGAGTCAGGGAGACAATCCCTCATTCACATTCTTAGAGGTGGTCAGGAATTGTCAAGTTGTGGCTGGAACCTGGACCAGTCTTATCTACTTTAAGACGGAGTGGTTCTATGTTCGTTTCCCGCCAGGGTTTGCTAGACGGTGGTTAGTTAGACGTAAGTGCCGCAGTTTCTCTAGTGACTAATGAGATAGTTGTAATTGACATTGAATTTAATATTTTATTTCCTTTATAGCCGCAATTCCACGACCTGAAGGTGCCCAATTTAAAGAAATAGTGCGGATTCTTCAATAGTTGCCTGGTGAGATTAGAGAGATCGACTCGGTGCCGACAAATGAAAATTTGAGGATCGTTGGGCTAATCGATCGAGACCAGAGCATAAGACTTGTGGGATCTCTTATGGCAGCCCCGGAAAGATGGGCTAAGCGTAGAGCGCCTGGGATTGTAATAGCTGAGGAGGGCGATGAAGAAAATAAGCCCACCGAAGACGAACCCGTAGCCAGGCCCCTAGACAGTTCGCGGGATTTAGAGGGAAGGAGGAAAGGCAAGGCAGTTGCTCATAAGCTTCATAAGTCTTCAAGATGGAAATCCATAGTCATGTCCTTGCCAGCCTACGGTGTTAGAATTTCGGAGCCTCTACCCTCACAAAAGGATAATCCTTTCGAAGGACTCGCCGACATTCCAATTCCGGACTATGTGTCGCTTCAACACGACACCGGATTGGAAGGGCTTAAAAACGCTTTAGATTTAAGCGAGTCACTTCCTATGAGTATGATCGACATAACCGGTTGGTCGGGAGGTTTAGCACATGCATATATATACTTCATGGCACTACACGATTTCCAATCATAAGTTATTCATTTCTTGAGATTATTAACTCTGCTTCTCTTTCTTTTTACAGATACAATGACAAGGCGGGAATCCATGCTCGGTAGCCTTCACTCGGCACGCCAGTCATCTAGTTCATATTATAAGTCCCGCAGAAGAGCGTTACGAAAGGGAGAGGGACAGAGAGAGAGAGAGAAAGGGAATATAGGCGTCGCTCCTGGTCACGCTCTCCATCGCCTCGAGCCCCAACACAGCCTTCCGGGCATGGTAAACAACCCCTGGAACCTTCACGCCAAAGACCGCCTTCTCAAGTACCAAGGTCCAATCCACAGCACCGGAGGGCCGAAATCGAAACTCCTACTATCACTGAACAAGCTGTCACTGAGCCCATTGGGGAGGGAGCGATCAGAATTGCCTAACTAAAAAATGATTTTCCAAACATCTATTTTGATGGCTTCATCTTCCCTCCACATTTAAAGATAATTCCAGTTGAGGCTGAACAAACAATGCACGACTATATCCATGACATTTACAGCCAATATCGGGATAGGATGAAGACCACGGACAAAGCATCGGCGGTGGCCTTCGAGCTGGCAAAAACGATTGAGAAATTAGAAACTGGTCTCGCTCAAAAAAACCGTATAATTCAGGTGCTTCATGATGAAAGCGAGTCCGCAAGAAACTCAGAGACAGAGGCCAAAACAAGGGTCGATGAGGCTACTCGACGGATGGAAGAAATGAGGCGGACGCACTTAGCCCTGGTTAAGGAGATGGGTCATAAGACCACCACAATCATGGCCGAACATGACGGGGTGCTTAAAGAGCTTGAAGAGCTTAAGGCCAAATGCTGAAATCGTCAAAGAGAAAGATGATGCAAACAAAGCTGCACAGGAAGTGTGTGAACAGGCTGTGGTGCTTAGGGATGAGAGGGATGCGACAACGCTTAAAATTAAAGAAGCCGTGGCCAAGGTTGAGAATGAAGTGAAAATGGCAGAGACCAGGTTGGAGGCCGATATCGAAGATCTTCTTATCACATACAACACTAATGTTCTGAAGCACCGAAACATAACCTGGCTCCATAACTATCCCTCACACTTGTATAATGCTTGGGGCTGCTTAGTGGAAGATGAGAAAGCTGAGCATCAAGCCAAATCTGTAGATGAATTTGAACTTGAGAACCGGGTGTTGAGTGAAGATGAGAGAAAAGTTCTTCACGACATCACGATCACATATGAAAAGGAGAAATTTGGTACTCAGCATTCGGGGGCAGGAGAGGGTTCTAGCATTGAGCACCACGATATGGGTTTTGAAACTCTTATGCCAACCCTGCCCGAATCTACTCCCGTAGTTGATTCTCAATCTGTGCCCACATACAATCCTGATCAACCGCAGTTGTCTCCATCCCATGAGCACATTACTGAAGCTGCTCCAGCTTCGCCTGCAAGTCATTCTGAGGAAGGTATTATGAACATTTCCTACGCTTGCTCAAAGTCGGAAATGTTGCTTGAAGTAATCACTAATGACTTTTCTTTTGTCGTTATTCAGCGTTAGGAGCTACACCAGTCGTGCTCCCTGCAACTCAAGAGTCACATCATGAGCAGAAGGCCCTCATAACAGAAGCGACCACCACAACGGCCACTGCATCAACCGGTGGAGCATACGGGAGCACTCTTACTTTTGATGAGAAGATGATCAAGGAACTTCTCGGTCATCAAAGTGACCCTTTTGTCGATCTACCTTTTTTTATGGGTGGAGGTGCACCAATGATCAGCTCCTCGGGCCCAACTGCTAGCATCCCCAGTGATGCCCAACAATCCATGAAGAGGAGATAATAGCTGAAATTAACGACGAGATTGAAGCAGCTGTGCGGGCTAGTGGCTTTGGAGGTGGGATGGCGGGCCCTGGTCTAGCCCCTTTATGAATGATTTCTCCTGGAGGCACGGTCGTTGACACCAGTGTGCCTCCTTCGACTTCTAACATCGATCCTATCCCTCCGAATATGCCTTCAGGAAGCATTCCAATCCATGTGAGTTCGGAGGAGGAGGTTACCATAATGCCCCCGATTGGAGATCAACCGCCAAAAGGCAAGGGCTCAAAGAGGCATCTAGGCGGCAGTTTTGGTGGGTCAACGCCGAGGAAGAAGAAGAAGAAAACGAGAGAATAGACATGTCTTTTCGGCTCATTTTTGGTAGATAGATAAGAATTTCCTTTTTGTTTCCTTTCGGCCATGTATAGATGCGGGTTCGGCCGCTACTAGTAGGATTTTTTGGAATAATTTTGCACTTATCCTTTTTTTCCAAAGAATAGTTAAAGTAAAATTCCATTTTGTCTACAGCATAGTCTTGCATTTATTTGTTCAAGTATTTCAGCACACGTACTTCCATTCAATGTACTTGCGAAGGTTTAGACTTTGAAACAGACCTGAGTTTAGTTGTTAAGTTCTGAAGTGACGGCTTCAGAACATGACCGACAATTAAGTCAAGTCCCAATACTACACTGTCTCGATCAGCTGTTGGTATCCAAGTATTTCCCCAGTTTCGGGGATAAATTGAAAAGATTGGTCAGCAATCGCTTTTTGCCCTTAACACATCGATCTTAACTTTGTGAAACGAAGCTGAAACAAGACGAGTTCGGGTGGTCAGATCACACTCGCTCATCAATTGGTGATTGCATCCACACTCTAGGGATTGCACTTGTATGTCGGTGATCGGTCATGCTCGCTTAAGGTTTTGACATATGTCCACACTCCGTGGACTTAAGTTATTTTACAGGCGGTCAATCACACCCATTTGATATTTATAGTTTCGTTCGCACTCCGAGGACTGAGACTGGTTCGTGGGTGGTCAGTCACACCCGATTTGCACCTATACTCCAGCCCGCACTCCGAGGACTCGGAGTTGTCTTACGGGTGGTCGTTTCACACCCGGTTTGCGTTTATACTCCAATCTGCACTCTGGGGATTTAGAGTTGGTTGATGGGTGATCGGTTACACCCATTTTGATGTTTATACTCCAGTTCGCACTCTGGGAATCTGGAGTTGATTAATAGACGGTCGATCACATATGTCTTGAGTTTTAGAATTTCGTTCATACTCCGGGAACGATGGATCTATCAGGATCGTGGACGATCGATTCACATCCACCCTGAGTTAACAAGTGAGGTCGTTAGATGGACGGGTCCATCCTCCTCGAACTTGGTTTGAATACGGGCGAAGTCGTTAAGTGGACGGATCCACCCTCCTTGAAACCGTATTTGTAAGCTTATACTCCAGAATCTGGAGTTAGTTAGAGGATTGTCGTGTATCAATCCTCTTTTGGCTTCAGTGTGATGGCTTGCCCCCGAGCTAGGGTTTCACTTAGCGAGTGACCGGTCGTATCACAGTCACTCCCTGTTTGAATAAATCCCACCATAGGATGGAACTTAGCTCTCCATGCATTGTGATAGTCGTATGACAGATTTTTAAAAAATGACTGCTCTGGCTCGAAGAGATTGCATTTTATTGCTGAAATAAGAAAATACGGCAAGGTCAGTTGCCTTATTACAAATTCAAATTTCGAAATACATAAACAAATTGCAAATGAAAAGCAAACTGAATGAAAAAATAAAGCCTGTTATGTGTAGTAGCGACGAAGACTTTCGTTGTTCCAGGCCCTCGGCAGAGTGAGACCATCAACGGTCGATAATTTAAATGTGTCATCTCCAAGTCGTCGTTCGACGACATACGGCCCTTCCCACATTGGATTCATATGTGAAGGAACCGGGTAAATTCTTTTGAGGACAAGATCGTCGAGTTCAAAGGTGTGGGGCCGGACCTTGGCACTGTACAATTGGGCCACTCGACTTCGGTATGCGGCTGCCCTCAAATCAGCCTCTTCTCGCTTCTCATCCAATAAATCCAAAGATTCGGCAAGTAATATAGCATTTGTCTTCGGGTCATAATATGTTACACGATGAGAAGTTACTTCCATCTCGACCAGAATAACGGCTTCTGAACCGTAGGAAAGTGAAAATGGAGTGTAGCCGACCGCGGACTTGTGGGTTGTTCGGTAAGCCCGTAGGGCCATAGGAAATTCATCGACCCATATGCCCCCGGCCTTTTCCAGTCGTTTCTTCAGAATGGACTTTATAACTTTATTAACGACTTCAACCTGTCCATTCGCTTGAGAGTGCGCAACTGCGGAGAACTTCTTCTAGATGTAGAATCGTTGATAGAAAGTCTTAAATTCAACACTGTCGAATTGGGCTCCATTGTCAGTTATGATGGTATACGGGAGGCCGAATCGACCGATAATGTTGCGTACAACAAAGTTGATCACTTTCTTTGTTGTGATAGTAGCAAGGGGCTCAGCTTCCACCCATTTGGTAAAGTAATCAATTGAGACAATGGCGTACTTCGCACCACCTTTGGCTAGAGGTAGAGAACCAATAATGTCGATGCCCTATACTACGAACGGCCATGGACTGACCATCTGAGTTATTTCAGTAGGCGGGGATCTTGGAATTTAAGCGTGTTTTTGACATCTGTCACATTTTCTAGCGTAATCTGATGCATCGCGATTCACAGTCGGCCAATAGTATGCATATCGGAGCACTTTCTTGGCAAAAGCTTGCCTCCCAATATGATTGCCACATTCTCCTTCATGTACATCATGCAATACTCATTTGATTTTTTCATGGACGATACACCGGAGTAAAGGAACAGAGTACCCTCTTCTATACATGACTCCATTCTGAATAGTGAATCGCAAAGCCTTTCGAAGAACTTGTCTTTTTTCACTCCTGCGCTCTGGCAGGGTCCCATGCTCGAGATAGTTTCTGAACGGAGTCATCCATGACTCCCTATCGGGAATGACTTCAAATACCCAGTCTGTTTTCATCTGATCGATGCTCAGGGAAGATAATGTCTCCATAGGAACGAGTCCCATTTGTTGTGCCTCACCGGTACTGGCTAACTTTGCTAAGGAATCGGCTTTCTGATTGTGTTCCCGGGGTATGCGCTAGATGGCATAATAATCGAACTGATTCAATATTTCCTGAACCCAAGCAAGATAACCAGCTAGCCTTCGATCTTTGGCCTGGTACTCCCCCCGAACTTGGCACACGACCAGTTGTAAATCATAATAAATCTCCACAGCAATAATTCTTAAATCTTTGGCAAGTCTCAATCCGGCGAGCAGGGCTTCGTATTCGGCCTCGTTGTTGGTCGCACGAATATCGAACTTTAAGGCATAGCATATAGATCGACCTTTAGAAGTTTCAAGTACAACTTCGACGCCTGAGCAACGGTCATTTGATGCACCATTCGTATGTAGCTTCCATATATATTTGGGAGATTCACTGGTTTTGGGCAAGTCCTTCGGGATAGTGATTTCAATGGTGAAGTCTGCCAGGACTTGTCCTTGAATAGCTCGCCTTGGAGTGTGAGTGATGTCGAACTGACTCAACTCGATATTCCACTTGAGTAACCTCCCAGACGTCTTAGGCCGCGTAAGGACCTGTCGTAACGGCTGGTCGGTGTAGACGGTGATAGGATGGGCCTGAAAATATGGATGGAGCTTCCTCGAGGCAATGACAAGACAATAAGCCAACTTTTCCCGCTTCGGATAGTTTCTCGCTGCTCTGGTCAGTCGTTTGCTAATGTAATATACCGGCTGTTGTATCCGATCCTCCTCCCGAATCAAGGCAGCACTGATTGCGTTCTCTGACACCGCCAAGTAGATGTACAATCTCTCATGATCAATTGGCTTTGACAGAATGGGTAGTATGGAAAGGTGTTGAACAAGTGCTCGGAATGCCCCCTCACATTCCGCAGTCCATTCAAAGTTCCATTTCCCTTTTCTGATCAGATCAAAGAAGGGAATGCACAGTGAATTTTGAAATGAACCTGCTCAGTGCTGCTACTTTCCCGTTGAGGCTCTTGACTTGCTTTATAGTTCTTGGAGTATCAATATTCCTGATTGCCCATATCCTCTCAGGATTGGCTTCGATTCCATGAGCATTGATGATAAATCCAAGGAATTTTCCAGATGCGACCCCAAAGTGACACTTCAACGGGTTGAGTTTCATTCTGTATTCTCGGAGGATGTTGAACATCGTTTCCAGGTCTTTGATATGACTGGTGGAGAATCGTGAATTCACAAGCATGTCATCCACATATACCTCCATGATTTTTCCGATCTGGTTAACAGACATTCGATTAACTAGTCGTTGGTAGGTTGCTCCAACATTTTTGCGTCCAAAAGGCATGACTTTGTAGAAGTAAAGCCCCAGATCAGTGATGCAGCTGGTATGCTCCTGATCAGGAAAGTGCATGGGTATCTGGTTGTAGCCGGAATGTGCATCCATGAAGGATAAGAGTTCATGTCCAGCTGTTGAGTCTACGAGCTGATCGATTCGAGGAAGTGGAAAACTGTCTTTAGGGCAAGCTTTATTCAAATCTGAGTAGTCAATGCACGTTCTCCATTTCCAGTTAGGCTTTCTGACAAGTACAGGATTGGACGCCCATTCCGGATATAATGCATCTCGGATAAACCCGTTCGACTTGAGCTTATCTACCTCTTCTTAAGGGCGACAGATCTCTCTGGATCCATACCACGCCTTTTTTGCTTGACCAGGACATGCCGCGGGTCAATATTCAATGTGTGGCTCGTGATGTCGGAGAGATTCCACACATGTCGGAATGCATCCAGGCATACACATCGAGGTTTTTCCGGAGAAATTCAACCAATTCCTCCTGCATCTATTGGCTTAGCTGAGATCCAATATTTACCATTTTAGAGTCGTCATTGTTATCGATCATCAACTCGACCAGGGAAGCTTGACTGTCTTTCCTTTCATCTTCACTTTCGGTATCTCTCGGGTCAAGATTCATCGGGAATTGGTTGGGGTGCCCAGGCCTTGGCCCAGGCATTAGCTGTCAATTCTCAGTAAAGCGGACGCAGAGAGATTCCTCTATGCCATTTCCTTTTTCATTTCGCTGCACCTGCCGCAGCTCAACAACATAACAGGCTCGTCCAGCAGCCTGGTCTCCCTAAACAACTCCAACTCCATTGTCGGTAGGGAATTTTAAAGTCATACGCCAAGGGGCAACTGCAGCCCTGAACTCAACTAGGGTCGGTTGGCCCAAGAAAGCATTGTATGGTGAGTCTATGTCCAATACAACAAACTGTAATATCCGGACTCTCCGGTGTTCTCTAATTCCCAAGTCCATTGGTAGCTCCACCATCCTAGTGGGTATAGTCACACTTCCATTGAAGCCATGAATACGAGAATGACAAGGCTTCAAATCCTTTGCTTCCATCTTCATCTGATCATAAGCTCGCTTAAACAATATGTTCACTGAACTACCACTGTCCACTAACATCCTCTTCATCCAAGCAGGACCTATCTGAGTTGAAATGACAAGTGGATCAATGGTTGGGGCTTCGACTCTGTCGGCATCCCTGTCTCAAAATACGATGTCGTCTGTCATCATTTTATGTTGCTTGGTCAGAGCCCCGTCTTCCAAATTACAACATTCGAAGCTCGCATGCCTAATAGAGCTGGCATACGACTCCATTTCTTTCTAGCTCCGATCTACTGGATGAGGACCACCACTGACAGTATTAATCACTAGCCTCCTGCCGATAAGAGCAGGTTCCTCCGGTCTCGCCTGATTTGGTATTTGGTTTTGATTCGATGGGCCCGCACCTCCAAACTGCGGCGCCCGAACAAACTGCTCCAACTTTCTCTCTCGTATCAACTTCTCAATAATACCTACAAATGATGGTACTCGTTCGTGTTATGGCCATAACTGTCATGAAATCTGCAAAACTTCCCCGTTTGAATCTGTTTTTTCGATGATTGCTTCGGAGCAAGTTTCTTATATTAAATAGTATTGCAGGTCTGCAAGTACACATTTTCTAGCAATGTATTCAAAGGAGTATAATTGTCAAACATAGGAGCCCTACGTCACGGCCTACGATTCTGATCCCATTTCCTATTTTGATTTTCATTGCCTTTCTGTTGATTCTATTTATTCTGTATGTTCAATTGTACCTTTCCGAAACTCTCCCCGGTTTGTTTAACATCAACATTGCTTTGGATTCCTTCCACACTGGGCCCTACATCATCCTTTTTCCTAGACATTTTCGCATCCTCCCTTCTCAAGAACTGGGCTGGCTTGGAATAGAAACGATCCAATGACGCAGGGGTTTTTCCGACCAACCAGTTGCCAAATTCAGAATCGGTATCGATCCTCTTAGTTAGTGCCATCAGAATTGAGTTGTCATTGGGATTACTAATCTCAGCACATGCAGCATGAAACCTCTCCAGATAACGTCGGAGTGTCTCTCCATGAGCTTGAGTGACACTCGACAAGGTATTAACATCTTCCGGCCTTGTGACATGCATGAAGAACTATTCAACAAAATTTGTTCCAACTGGTCAAAACATGAGATAGATCGAGGTGGTAAACGAGTAAACCACATAGTTGCTATGCCCCCTAGGGAGATCGGGAAACTTCGGCACTTGACTACATCATCGGCTCGTGCGGCATTCATCAACCATTCGCACTTTAAATTGTGTGGGTTAGGATCAGAGCTCCCTTTATAAACGGGTAGAGTTGGCATTTTGAATCGCTGAGGCGGTTCAACGTAGAGTATATCATTGGTGAAAGGGGTATGACTCCGAGAGATTCCCCAGTCGTCATTAGTGAGGCCTTGGCTTTTACCGATCATCGGACGGATCATAGTCGGGATGTCTAGCATCTGGACGTTCTAGGCATGCAGAGCCAAGGTGTGGTCGGGTTCCACAATGCGAGGATGGGCCGATCGCGGTCGACAGTCCATAACTCGCCTTCTTGGTTCTAGGTCTTTAGGAACATAAGGCTCAGGAGTATAATCACGTTGATGGTGGATCAGATCCGTTCGGTTCCGAGTGTCAACCCCAAACCCAATAACAGCGGTAGTAGAGCGATTGTCAGTAGTATGATAAGGAACGGTACCTCCTTGGGAGGAGGGTCCAGTCTGATGGCTGGTTGATGGGCCGACTCCCAATTGCCCAAAATTCGACATGCGCTGATGTCCAGTAGCTTGTGTATAGCTTCTGTCCAGCCGTGGGCGCATTGATCTATGATTGTAGTCAGAAGAGTCTGAACTCTCAGTGGATGAATAGGAAGCCTGATTCCTTCTGGATCTCCTTCGTTGTTGACGATTCAGTTGTTTGGTCAATTCCGCATTAGCACGGAGTTGCTGAGTAAGCTGATGGCGGCTTTGAGTCAGATCTTGCAATAGCAGTTGAAACTCTTCCCTGGTAACAGGGCCTTACGGGTCTGAACTCTGAAGGTCCGGCAGCATTCTAGTCGGTAGGAGGAAGTTGTGCTAGGTTCTGTCTGTCCCATCCTTCTGGATCTGCAGCTGTTGAAGTAGTCCTAGTGTTGACCATGGTGGATAGTGAAGCTCTTTCCTAGACTTGGTACAAATCTGAATAGGATGGAAGAACTTCTAAGCTTGAAATCTGGATCTTCTCCTTAGATTTTCGTAATCCAATGTCGGTAGTGGATCCAATGAGCAGGAGAAAAATTGGATTTTCTCAATGAAAGCACCAAAGTGTTTGTACCAAAATTGGGCACAACACTCTACGGATGTGTTTGAAGAGATAAAATGAAGAATGTAAATGTAAAATGAGGAAGAACTAACAAACACACCAATCGATAAACAGGAAAAACACACAGAAACACACAGATTTAGAGTGGTTTGGCGTATGGCCTACATCCACTATGAAATGGCTGACTTTTATTGATTTTTGCTTGCCGGTTACAATGAGTTGCAACAGTAGAACTCATGTACAATAGTAATTTTGGCAGAGTCTGGACGTAGAAGAGCCAAAAGTCCTTTTCTTGTAGGTCCAGGGTCATTATTTATAGGCGCAGGCAGCAAATATCTCACCCAAATCTCGGAAGACTTCTTCTCTCACGTGAGCGGGCCCACAGGAACGAGGTTAGGTGATTTTGGCTCAATCTGGAAGCGATACGAATTGAGTTCGTATCAATCCAAAAATGGTCATTTGAGGCTGAAATTTGTTAGGTACATTCTTGGGGTTGTATGCAAGCTCTTGTGAAAATTTGGTGGCATTTGAACTTGTAGATTTTGAGTTATGATCGATGCAAGTTTGAATTTGTTGAAGGCTGCCGAGTTCGCATCGCTTCTGTTCGCATCGCTTCTAGGCACGTGCTAGCCAATGACGTGGCGCTATCTTTTAGGATCAATCCATTTTTCAGGCCGAGTGACCGAGTCTTTCTTATGGACGCGTCTCTTTCGTATCGACCCAGCTTAGCCTCTTTCGTATCCATTAATTACTATGCTGTTTGTATCAATCATTATTGCTCCATTTTGTGTCGATCAACGAAAGTGTCACTCGTATCGGTCCATCTTGTATTATTCACATCGATCATTGGCCGATCGATACGAATATGGTGCATCGGTGGATCGATACAAAGTGACGGTTTTTTATGGTTTCGATGGATACGAAGTAGATGTAGATGGATCGACACGAATAAGCTGGGGGATGATGGATATGAAGTAATATGAGTATGGATGGATACGAACCATGTGTGTTCCATGGATGCAAACGAGTTTGATTCCAATGGATACGAAGGAGGTCACTGCGGATGGATATGAATGAGGATGGATACGAAGAACGTTGCCCTGGATGGATTTGCATGAAACCGATACGAAGGAAGTGGACTGATGGATACAAATGAAAGTGATGCGAAGGAGGTAGTCTAATGGATACGAATGAGTGCACTGCTTGATTTGCATCGATCATATCTTGAGCATATGAACTCGGATTGACTTGAAATTTGGAATGTTGGCTTTCATAGCTTTGATTGTTGTGTCATGTTAATTTTAGCTCGATCCGGACTCGGGCAAAGTTTACCAGCATTCATAATAGACCTATGTACAGTCGATCTTCGCGACGAACCGTCTTCAGTTTCTAGTCAATTCATTGGTATCACAGCCTTGCCAAAAGGCGGGATAACACAGTTTTGCTCCCTGCAACTATCTAGAAGAAAGTCTCCTTTTCTGCTCATCATTAAGCTGCAAATCAGCAAAGATCCTTTC
This sequence comes from Allium fistulosum, assembly GCA_030737815.1. Taxonomy (NCBI): domain Eukaryota; kingdom Viridiplantae; phylum Streptophyta; class Magnoliopsida; order Asparagales; family Amaryllidaceae; genus Allium; species Allium fistulosum. The sequence continues at coordinate 1,134,919,101 of CM060906.1, forward strand.
ACAGTGAAGTGACCAATTCTCCACTTCAATTGCGTCCTCAGTCCCAATAAACGATTTTCCTTCAAGCATGGCATAGTCTCTACTCAATATTACATAGTTACTAACAACCGAAGCTCCCTGAATTCCTCTTTCAACATTTCCTCTAACTACACCTGCATCAACTCCAGCTTGTATCATGTTAACGAAGAAATGATACATAACTCTCATATCATCTTGTCGCGCTCCAGCATCCACATTAGCAGCTTATGCCCGACCTGGATTCCTTCTAGTGTTTGTTTGACATTTCCATTGGTTGTGGTGCTTCCACCACCAATATTAACTCTTTCACTCCTAGCATCCATATCTTATTTCCTTAAAATTTGCATTCGAGCCTTTGTAAGATACAGAAGAGTAGCCTAAGAAAGATGGGAGAATATAGATAAAGCATATACTTATATATATAGAAAATATAAGTATGTTACTATAGCATTATCCCATAAACTAGTCTTTTCTCTAATTCCTTAGGATTATGTTTTCAAAATCATTTCAAGTTTGAAATTTCTTTTACTCATAAACCTATGCTTTGATACCAAGTTGTAACACCTCCTATCTCGAGGCCTAAAGCTAAGTGCTACAGATGCTGCAGTCATCTATAGTAATTAACTTTCGGTGACAAAATACGGTTGTATTAATGGTATTCATAATATCATAAGCACATGAATATGAAACAAAATCATAGATTTCAAAAAAAAATCTGACTACATTGCAAAACAATATTCCATATTCAATTATATAATCCCAAAACAATTCCCAGGTTTTAATCAAATATAATTATTACAAATTACGCCAAAAGCGATATATGAAGATGCCCTCTTGGATGATCAGAGTACTAGATAGACATATCATTCATAAATACATCGCAGTAGAAATAAGACTAAATAAATCCTACATAACTAACTCCTGCACATCTTTGGAAGATTATTCGTCCAACCTAGTAAACCTGAAAAGTTCCCAACTCTCAATCTACTCAAATTAATTTTTGAGCATCCAATAATTTAAGGGGAAAACATAAACTTCGAGTTAGACATAAAACCTGGTATTAATAATACTATTACATCTCGATTTAGTGATATTAAGTGAGACCATGCCGCTTAGTGGAACGGGTTCCCCTCACTAATATCCTTTTAAAAGCATATCTTTTGCAAATCAAATCCTGCAATCAACCTGATTATAACAGCAAAAGCAATAACATATATGCATATAAAACAGGTAATCAATGGACTATCTATCCAACATTATAGTTTTATCTGGCTAGCTATAAACCATTGGCTAACTCGGGCCTATCCGACATAATAAATAATCTAATATCTATTAGACACAACATTGGAGTCTGTCCTTAACTTACTTCTCCTAGAGTCAATAATAATTTTGTTGGCTTACCAATAACCTATCTTTTTAAGTATATCTGTTTTTGTGTGTAATATCATTTTAATCTTACCTGTAGAAAAGCCCTACGCATTTGAATTTTGGACTTATTTTAATTAGGGGCTAATATCTAAAGTATAGGGCGCAACCCTACATCAGCCCATCTGGTCTCCTAATATCTGAGTCATAAACTTAGGGTTAACTACCCTATCCACTGTTCCTTAAATACATTTGTTTCAGATTGATTTAACCCTTTTAAATCATATTTAAACAAGGAAAATATACCCTTTGCTTTACTTTAAATACCCTTGCCATGATATATGCTCTACACAGAACAACGTTGATAAAAACCTAATTCAATAAGGTTATTTATCCCTTTAAAATAAATTAAAGCTTTTTTTAAATTAGAAAACATTAGGCTTTTAAAGCCAAGACATAACCTTTGAAACCCTTGTTTAAAACCTTAAACAATACCTTTCAAAAACATTGAAAACAACCATTTCAAAAACAGAACTTAAAACCTTAGATGTCCTTTCTTTCTAAACCGGTTAAACTTACCTTTCAAAAGGATAAGAACTTTCCTTTTGGAACACTTAAAACATGTCTTTCAAAACACTTTTAATATACCTTTCCTAAGCATTGGGTTTAAGTAAAGGTTTGTGCAAACATTGCTTCGAATCTATTTAAAATTATCCCATTCAAAACCATTTAAAATTATCTGTTTCGAAATCATTGGGTTTAACATCTAATATAACTAAGGGTCATAAAAGAACAGAGGCGAAAGCATTGCTTTCGAAAGCATAGATCCTAAGTAAAAGAAAGAGGATAGTTTTGAAACCCACCCTTTCAAGACCATTGCCTCCAAAACCAGCTACAGGGCCCTTGCAAAGCATTGGGAAGGTGGCTTCAAAGTAAAAAAGCAAAAGCACCCTTTCGAATACATTGTTTTAAGGCTATAAAGAAAAGCATCCTTAACTAGTTCAAAAGGTCTAAATGCTGCAGCAAGGGTTTTGAATGGGTTCAAAGTGGCTATCCTTTCGAAAGTTTCTTTTATAACAGAAAGGTGGCAAATCTTTCGAAATCTCTTTTATAAAACAAAGGCAGGTTGATTGATGTGAATGCTAATATAGTTGGCTTGAACCACTTCGAAAGCATCGTTTATAAACAGAAGTAATCCAAAGTTAATAATAATAGCTTCTACCCCTTCGAAAGTAAGGTTTCGACACTATCCCTTCCGCCTATCTCTAATGCACTATGTATCAATTACTTGATATCATGCGCATTGGTTTCGGAAGGGTTCTTTGGCGAAGGTATGATGTCGAAAGCTAACAAATGAACGTGGCGAATTAGTAAATTGAAGCAAAACTGATTTTTAGCCTTTAAAAGAAATGTCTCTTCACTTACTTGTCTAATTTGTCAAAATATGATTGGTTGCCATTTCTATATCAAAAACCTTTTTCAAAAGTGCTGTCGAATTAAGAATTATCAATTAAAATGTTTTAACAAATAAGTCCTTCTCCTTGATAAAACATTTAAGTCCCTTAAATAATTTTATAACTATAATAAAATACTTAGGAAAATTCCTCAAAAATCACCATAATTCACTTTTAATATGTTTTCTAACATATTTAAATTTCAGATCCAAAATCAATATATAATTACCGTAAATAATTTAAACTCAACATTAGCTATTTTTTTCTCATAGAAAATTTATAATAAGTCCACAATAACTTAAAAAATTAAGAAATTTGAAACCCACTTCAAAAATAATGTTTTCGACCATATATTAAAAATGCAAGTCATTTAATGGGTTTTTCCAATCTAAACTTATCATAAAATCAATTCAAAATAATATAAATCATCAACAAGCATATATATATATATATCCATTTAAATAGACACATTATCAAAAATGAGATGTAAATCGAATTATTCACCTTTTCTTGGTGTTAAGAAGGTTGATATTTGTCCTTTGATTGATTTTCTTAAGCTTTCTACATGAATCCTAGCCCTTCTTCCTCTAGAATCCCCTTAATAGTGGTCGGTCTAATTTCACTTAGGTTCTTTTAGTTTTGTTTTTGAATGTTAAAATGAACAAGGAATAGAGAATGGTAGGGTTTAGGGTATTAGATTGAAGGATGTTCTTATTTTACCCTTTCCATATTCCTGTTACTTACTTTATTTCAATTTCCTTTGGTTTATAAATTCATTATGGCATGGCCTCTTACTAATTAACAAGTTTCAATCCCTAAGCTATATATATTATTATATTTAATTTACCCAACTAAATATTCTAAATAATATTAGTCAAAATTTGGGTCATTACAGAAGATGTCGATCTTTGGTATATTCCTCTACAAATGTACTATACCGTAGGTAGTCCCTCGTCTCGATATTCATTGGAAATCCAAATCTCCAAAAATTGCCTTCGATTTTAGTTGTAAACATATTCTGCCATCAAATTTAACCAATGTAACAATTTTGGCTATTTGAATATATGTTTATATTGAAAAAAATTCAAAAAATGTTATTAAAAATATCATCATTGGATTTTACGTAGAATGATTTGGTAATCTTAAAGTAAAAGCTCATTTACATGCGACGTGGTCTTATGAGATGCCCTTTGTTTTTCAATACTCGTATTTTGAGTTTCTTACACCAATTATATGACCGACCTATAATGACCCAAAATTTTAGTCAATTGATTTTGAAATATTTTATTGGTTTTAAATATTGAATTATTATTTGTATAAGTTAAATAGCTTAAATTTCGAATATAGGGATTTATTTGAATAGTAAATTTTGTTAATTGGAATAGTAATTTAAAATACTAGGATTATTTAAATAGTTGAAACCTTATTTTAAATGTGTAATAAAGTGATTTCGAAACCTTATCTGGACTTATTACAAATAAGAATGATGATAGTATACTTTAAATTAGAATTTAAAAGTAACCAAAAAGTGGTAGAAATTGTTTTGATAATAACTCGTTTAAATTAACGTGTGAAATTATCATTCCAAACATTATCTTGGATTTTAATAAAAAAAATTCCATTGGATCCATAATAATAAATTATTATAAGCTGATGAATTTCGTGACGATTAGACGTACCGTGTGGTCATATGAGTTCGAAAGGCATATATAAATTAATTGTAGAAATTTATATAATATGATTGGGTTTGAAAAGTGAACTTCTGCATATGATCGAATTAGGTCTCAAAACTAGTTCTTTTGGGTTTGGAATGGGGGTATTTAGTACATAACGTCAGGCGACATGGCTCGATTGGAGTTCGAGAATTTCGAGCACATAAAATTAGATATTTTGAATTAAATATTATGAACCCATTAATTCAAAGGCCATACCCACATATATACAGCACATACTTCACCCATACCTCTAACTATTCAAAGCATACTATCCGATCCCTCTAAAAAAACTCAATCGAATCAAGCAAAAAAATTTGAAAATTTGAATTAAAATCATCTCATCATCCAACGACTATGCTCGATCGAAGCCACTCAAGGCCAAATTAGGCGAAATGATCAACTGGAGTTTTGTTTGTATCGAGATGGCGAGTGCAATCAATGGTGGGATCATCATGGTTTGTTGCGTGGTGGCCCTTGTTCATAGTTGATCGTCGAATCTACTTTCGAGAATTTTGACGATTCAAGGCACTTTTAGGTGATGGGGTCTGAAGAGGATATGTCATGGAAGGAGAGAGCAAGCCGTTGGTGAAGTTTGGTTTCTAATAGTGAACCATGGAGGCATTTACATGTTTTGAAGTTACGGTGTTTCTTGGCCAAATTCAAGCAATTGGTAACGTTAAACGAGTTGGCATTGTGCTGGGAGGCGAGGCTGGATCAGGGCTTCGATCTGATCTAGGCGCGACGGCTTGCGATCGAGCAAGGTGATGGCAATATGGAAGAGATTGAGTGGAGAGGAAGGTCTGGAAAGGTTGGGAAGAAGGATTATATAAACCTTAATATGGTAATTATATTTTGAAGTGTAATGAGGATTAAATTGTTTAAAATTTAAATTGATTAACTTATAATTTGAATAACTCATGTTTAACGACACATTTTCTATCGAGTTAGAAAACCGTCGATAAATTTTGAATTAAATTTATACCGCAAGCGCACGGCGTACTATCGTAGTATGTAGTGAGTACGGGTCGATCCGCAGGGAATTGTAGATTTTAAATTTCTATTCAATCAAATTAAACCAAGAATTTGAAGAGTGTGAAGCTAAAAATGTAGAAAAATGTCAAAAAGAAAATGAGAATAAATTTGAGAATAAATGAAAATTTAGAGATAATTTCACTCTCTCTATCATATAGTTCAACAAAACGTGAATTTATTATCTCTCTTTTTTAGTCATTAGTAAGTTTAATTGATGTGCTTATCATAAGTATGGCCTATTTGTGCTATTAATTAGCTCAACATAAGCCATCAAACTATAACACACCATTTAAATTAATTTTCAACTCTCATGAAAAATGACAACAAGTTGAAAGCAAAATCTATTTTAAGTATGGTCTATTAAATATTAATTAGAAATATAGACCATCAAATTTTGATTTCAACATTCACTTTATTACCATCATCATATGTAAATGAAGAGGTAATCATTGTTTGTGATTGTTTAAGCATAGCCTATTTGTTATGAACAACATAGACTATCAAATTCAACATGAAATAATAAATCATATCAACATTCATTTAAGCACAAGGGAGAGCAATAATTATCAAAATGTTGAAGCTACATGATTAGAGAGCTTCATTACCCCTAAATTGATGGGATTAGCCTCTCATTTGTGTTATCATATCAACACAAGTAGCATGCAACATGAAACAAACAAGAGGAAAATGAAAGCAAAGTAAAGGAAGAGCTATTCTACTTGCATAAAATAAACTAACTACTAACAAGAAAGGAAAAGAAGCATGTAAAAGAAAAGAGAGCACTAATTAACATTGCATTAAAAAAATGAAAGTTACATGAAAATAAAAATGGCTAAGTAGCCATGGAAAAGAGAAAGAGAGCTTTCTTTTATTTGACCTAAACTAAACTAAAGAGAAGAGGGCCTAAGAGAGACTAAAGAAGAGAGGGTTACATGAAACATAATGGGTATTTACACATGTATGAAACCCTAATTCATATTTTTGGGGAATGCTCAAATTGCCCATGAGGTAGTGTGGCCACCAAGTAATCATTAGCATGTCTTAATCCCCCACTTAAATGTACATGAAGCTTTGATGGCCTTTTAGCATGTGCATTAGCTCCTAATTGAAAATCAAGGTAAGTAGGTGGGGTCCTCCATGTTCATCACTTTGAATTATTTCCATCTTCATTCCTTTGTATCTTCTTTGTGCACGCATATTCCTTCATGAAATCACTTGTAATTGAGTTTAAATTCCTACAAAATAATATAGAAATTTTCAATTAAATTTTCTCAATTTAATATATGCACAAAAATGACCATTTTGCCCTGGGATGAAGACGAATATGTGACAATTTCAAATAATTTGAATTTTGGTTTAAACAAGTTAAAATACCCAATATGATCATTTATTTAATTTAAATAGATTAAATATGGTGGTAAAAATATGCACATTTACGTGCACATCAAATACCCCCATACTTATCTTTTTATTCGTCCTCGAATAAAGAAAAAAAGAAAAAAAAACTAAGATAAATCCGTTTCGGTAGGAAGCATGATTGCATTGAGCATATGCAACGAGCCATTTATCCTCTAGGTGTCCCCAGTAGGACGGGTGTTGTCTCGTGAGGGTTTTCAGCGGATACTACCCATAAAATCCAAATGCAGGATGAAAATATTTACAAAATGCAAGATCTATTTACAATGGGATGATTGCAAGTTTTTGAAAATATTTACAAATAAAGGATTTACTTTAAATTAACACGAATAAGTTAAATATAGGTTTTGGTCAATATCTTGAAAATTTAAGTCATTTACTCGCCAAAATTTCCAACAAAAATCAAGTTATCATAACAAATATACAATAGTTTAACTCATTGTTTCAGTTGATAACAAAGTGTACCTATGAAATGAATCCTTAGTTGATTATCAAAGTGGTATTTTCATTTCTTTACAATAACAAGTCAAATCAAATAAGTAAAAATAGTGTTTGGATTTCAATTGCTTAATCTCTGTTATTTGAAAATTTTATTGATATTAACAATATTTACATATGCCTAACTCAGATAAACTGAGGCCAGATATATTACTCATGCACTGCCTTATGGACTTATGTGAGGGGAATACAAAGCGTGGCGAGTGAACACACGAGTGTGAACACCTATTGACTATAGGCGTCATTAAAAATAATTTTTATATATATACACCTAACTCAGATAAACTGAGGCCAGATATACCAATCGTGCACTGCCTTTCGGGCTTACGTGAGAAGGGTACAGAGCATGGCGAGTGATCACATGAATGTGAACACATGACTCTAGGTGTTTATTAAGAAAAATACATACATATATACAAAAAAAAATTAAGAGAGAGTTTCGCACTATCATCTTAGCACGATTTAACTTAGAAGACAAAAAAAATGTTATATCCTTTACTTTAAATCAACCACTTTTTAAAACAAAGATTTTCAATTAGAATATATTTCATAATTAACACGTATGAATCTTCCTATATACTAGTTAAACTATTGTTATTTGTAATCAAACTTCATTTTTATTTTTGTTAAGACAAATAAATTTTCAAAAATTTCAATTTATTAAACCAAAACCATATATTTATCTTATATTGTTTCTTTAAAAATAAATCAAAATGCTTAAAAAATTGTTTTTGAATTTTTTTTTTAGTTTTGGTAGAAAAATGAAAAATCAATCATGAAAGATCAAAAAGAAGATGAGTCTCCCCCCACACTTGATTTTGACTGTGTCCCCACAGTCAACCTTAGTGAAAGGAGAAAAATAAAAATAAAAATAGCCTTTATTTATATGAAAATGAACGGTATTTATACGAGATTAGAAAGTATATCATCAAAAAGAAAACGACAAGTCTTCCAAAGATCGTTTCATTTGTCTCGTCAAGTATGCGAGACACAGCCGAAGCTTGAAAAACCAAACCTTCAAAGATTTCAAAGTTGAATGTTGATTTGGAAAAACGAATGTCGTTTTAATGAAAATAGTATGAGTTGTTTTATTTTCGACGATTTTTGGGGTTGATAAAACAATTGATTGAAATTCAAGTTTATTTTCACCAAATTGAAATTCAAGTTTGTCATTGAAAAATTCTTCAAAATTATCGATTTCAAAATCAAAATGGTGATTTAAATCTTCCCCTTCAAAATTCGACAACTCATTTTCGAAAAGTCTAAAGAAATTGTGCTCATTGAATTCGTGTTCCTTTATTGAATTATCAACAACTTTATTACATGTGTCAAGTTCGAAATCCAAAGTTGTTGTGTTCAAAATTTCAAAATCGGGAAAAGGAAGATCGGATCTTAAATCGAGTTTTTCACCCTCGAAAGAATTGAAATCCAACTCAATTATCGTGTTTTCAACAACTTCGTTAAGATTTTCGTTTTCAATTTCAAAAGTTGATGTTTGAAAATCGTCGATTTGGGTAAAAGATGGATTATCAATTGACTCGTCACATGTTGGGATTTGGTTTTGTTTCTCATGTTGTTTCATATATGTTTCGAAGAACAAATCCATGTGATCATTGTAGATTTTGTTCATTTGTTCGACAAAATCCAATTTGTAGTTATTAACTTGAGAATTTTCGATTTGGACGTGTTGCGAAGAAAACTTTTCGATTGTAACGTGGTTAAGATTATTCCCATTGCTGAATTCATTTTGAGTTTGAAATTCATTTTGGAGTTTGAAATTGAATTGGCATGGGTTATAATCGAAATCGTTTGAATTTTGAATTGAATTCAAATTTTGAAGTCCTTGACTCGAGTTATTACACAAATATGAATTACACAAATCATTTATACTTTGATTTTGTTGTGTAGAGAATTCACGTAAAGATGAAATCATTTCAATGCTATTTTCGAGAGTCGAAGGTTGGTCATCGTTTTGAAAACTTTGTTGTTCAAAATTCAAATTATTTATAGAATAGTTGTCGTTAAAATATCCATACGAATTTGGAGTGATATCATATGGATTATATTGATTTTCACAACTATTTCAAAATTCAAGTGAGTAAGGAAAAGGAAACTCGGACATTTTCAAGAATTTTTTATTTTGGTTTTTTTATAAAGGAAAAATATTTACAAATAGAATTTATTTTTCAAAAGGGAAATTGATTTTTGTTTTGTTTTTTCGGTTTTTCAAATTTTTCTTTGTTTTTGAAAAGGTTTTATATTATATTTTTTGGATTTTTGTTTTTCTAATTTTTTTTTTATTTTTGAAATTTCAAAGAAAAAGGATTTAAAAATTTCAAAGGAAAAGGAATATTTACAGTTTTTTTTAGTTTTGAATTTTGAATTTTTTTTTAAATATGCATGAACTAATGCAACTAAATGAATGCAAGGGATAATTACAAATTATTTATCCAAAGTTAACCCAAAATTTTATAATCACACTTTGTCTTAAATCAACAAAAATATTTCTCAGCCAGGTAACGGACAGGATTTATCGGTGCACCACGAATCACCATAGCAATGCAGCCGAAGGTTTAAGTACCTTTAGAGGAACAACCACTATAATATTTACGAATCACCGTAATATTTATAAATGGTTATTACTCTACCGTAGCCTAGACACTAAGAAATAAAATTGTTCAAAGAAGACAAATTATCAATATACAATTAAGTGTTATCAATGTCTAACCGTTATTATTAATCACAATTCTAGAATGAAATGCAAAGCAGAAGTTAAACGTGAATTTATAATGCAACTACGATGAAATTTGTTTTGTTTTTGAAAATTTTGATTTTTAAAATGCAAGAAATCAACAATGCAAAGAGGGGGATAAGGATGTAATTGTTTTATATGCAAGCAATTTTTTTGGCAAGCACTTCGCAGCAAGCAATTCTTCTCCTTTTTGATTTTCTGCTTTTGCAACCTGAAATTAAAAATAAGATATATACAATCTTTTTTCTATATCATTTTTCGAAGAAGAAACTAACGCAAGTGAAAACAAAATTGAAATGAAACTCAAAACAAAGCAATTGAGACTAAAATAAATGAATCAACTTGTTTATTTGTTTTTTTTTTATTGAAAGCGGTGGAAAGCTCAAAACATTTCAAAATATAACCCGACACAATATAAATTAGCCTGCTACCAAAATAACTTCTTTCTATAACTTCTTGCATTGCGCTCGTGATGACGTAAGCATTGTGATGGAACTGGTTTGGTTGAATTCTAAGTAACTTAAAATTTACGAAAAAAATTCCAACACCAATCGATTTTAGTTCCAAACTAGAACGCCTCAACAACAACTGGAATTTCAGCGAGTTAAACTCACCTTTTTAGTTAAACAATATGTATATAGTTAATAAAAATTGTTGATTGAATGTTTGTATGACTTACTGCTTTATCAGTTGCTTTGGGATTTTATTCCCCCCGGAGCGGATGACTTTTTTATATACTTGCCTAGTAGCGGATGACCCATTTTATATGATTATATACTATTGGTGATGCAGATGGACATGCTGGAGGGATCCAACAAGATTCCTTAACATTGTTGATTTTAGTTTCAATAGTATTCATGTCATATGAATTATTGGATATTAAACCTGATTGTTTGCTCTAAATGATTATGACATTGCTATATGTTCAAAACATAAAGCCTGTAGTGATAGAAAATCAATAATCGATACTGGTTAAACGTTGGGCCAATGTTGGCCTTAAATTAGTATTTTAAAATACTATAAATTTCTATTTGAGTTGATGTGGGTTTTTTTTGGCAGGAAATGATTTTAAATCTAAAATTGGGTTTCGAAAATATTTTGTTTTTAAAGGATATAACTTCTATTTTACTCCAACCTTTTTATCTGTCTTTTCTAAGTTATTTATTTGTATTTAATATTATTTATATTAAATATTGTTTTAAAGATTATTTATTTATATTTAATGTTATTTTAAAGTTATTTATCAATATTTTGAAAAGTTCATCATTTAAATAATTAATATGGCTTGAAATCGATAATAATGATTTACTATTAATGTTTTGGAAATTAATTATTACTATTTGTAATAATGTTAAAGATTAATTAATATTGTTTATTTAATAATGTTTTGAAATTATTAATTATTACTTTTAAGATTTTTTGAAGTGAATAATTATTATTTATTTATAATGTTTATTGTTAATAATTATTATATAATAGCAGTTTGAAGTAAATGATTTTCATTTATTTATAAATGTTTTCAAGATTATAAATAGAGTTTTATAAATGGACTTAGGCATTATAAATCGAGTTTTATAAAATGGTCTAAAGACTTAAAGAAAGATTATTTACATGGTAAAGGAGTTTTATAAATGGTTAGTTATTTATAAACGAATTTTAGAAATGGGTTTATAGATTTATAAGTGGAGTTTTATATTAGTTTTATAGATTTATAAAGAGTTTATACATGACTTGCGAAATGATCTAGAAATGTTTATAAATGGTTTTAGAGATTTAGAAATAGTTTATAAATGATTTTACAGATTTATAAAGGAGTTATAAATGATTTTAGAATTGTATAAAAAGGGAAATCATTCTCTATTTTATGAATATACTTATACCATTAAGATAAGTACATGGATATTTCTCCAAGCATTGAAAATATAGTGATTTGTGGGTATGTCTTTGTAAAGGTATTTTTATACAATAATTTACAAAGCAATTTTACTTAATGAAAAGATTAGTTAAAGAGATTAGGGGTTGCTTATATGTTTAACAATGTTGGTTTTCCCTTTTTAAATAAATCCTTAATTTGGATGTGTGTTTGTGAATAGTTAAATAACCGACTATCAAATATGGACCTAAATGTAAATTTGGAAATATCTAGGAGAAATATGTAAGTTATATGGCACAGTCATCTCCGATGACGTTGTACTGTGCATACAAATCTCGTTTCATTCTCATAGGGCAAACGATAAGGAAATCTTTCCATGGTCGAAAGGTGATCTCCGCTCTCATCTTTGATTGTTTATTTCCCAAAGAACTAGGGTTGAGTTTACCAGAAACTATCAAATTTTGTTTTGAAGAGACCAAGATCAGATATGTTATCCAAAAACCACTTCGATCCAAGTGAAGACATCTTGAAGATGATGGATCTGAAGATGGTACTCTTTGAAGTGCAAGGGTTGCTTGCTACTAATCATGAGGGTGATGTTAAAATGGATGTTGTAGAAGTAGTGCCTTCGTTTTATCCATCTCCTAGACAACTCATATGGATGAATGTTGGCATTGCGTTGTTGCTTGGCGAGCAGTATTAGCATTCCAAGTGGGAAGTGCTATATAAAGGGTAAAATGTAGCCTCAAGCCTCATCAACCGAGAAATGACAAAAATCGAGCATGCATCAAGGCCATGTGGGTTGCTCCTATCAGGGTATGGTCATCCCAAATTTTGATCAACTACATTATACTCATGTGTACTTCGAGGTCATATTCGGTACTACTAGTCAAGTGGTAGGCCAGTCCTGTGTGGAAGGGGTACAAGATGTTCTTGTTAGACCCTGATGCATTTTATCTAGAGATGTACCATCGAAAAGTAGTTTCTTACCTTGTCATTGTATGGAATCCATTCTCCAGTAAGCATTGTACGGAATTAGTTATACCCAACTATGTTGAAACGTGAGATGCAAGCATTTCGGCTATATTTATATTTTACTTTAATCCATAGACATTATTATAACATAAATGGATTTTCTATAGAAAATGTTTTGGTTATCATACGGTAAAAACGTGTTCGTGTTTATGTGCAGCGTGGTCTTACGTGATACCTTTATTTGAAAGGTCTCGATAAACATTAAATTCCATTTTGGTATGTTTTTCTCATGCTGGTTTACCAGACTGGTCCGGGCGTTCTTCTATTTCAATGCTCAGGTCAGATCGAGCATATTTACAGATTGCTTTGGATGCATTGGAATTAAGGAGACGAGCTGGAGGCCCAAAACATATCTACGTAATTCTCTATGTTCTGTTGTGATTTTTGTTGGTTTATATATCAAAAACTATAAGGGTTATAATTGTCCAGGCTGAAATAGGCGAGTGTACTCTGATTGATGTCTGTATGTATATTATAGTTTTCTTTTTTCATAAAGATCTTTTCATATTATATATTACTCGTTCCGCTGTGAGAATCTAAGTTGTTTAGTTTTCTTCTTTCTTCCTTCTTCTTTTTCCCTAACAATTGGGTTTTTTGGCATTCGATTTCTCGGCACGTAATATAGTGGACATATTGGTGTCGATTTTTGAGAGTCGAAAATCTCGTTTGTTACATGACCTAGAGTTTGTTTTCTTTCCCTTAAACTCTGGATGCTCTATTTTTTTGGGTAGCCTAGTAGTCAGGTTTTGTTTGGAGCATTTTGGAAGAGCTCGAAGCGTGGAGCTAGAAGATTCTTTTGAAGATCATTATCCATTTTGACCATACTCTTGTACTATTATATTTCGCATGTAAGGACGAATATTTGTCACTGCCCATGTTGATATTAAGTTAAACTCTGATAAATGTATTTAAAATTTTCTGCTGTAAAGATTATATGTTGAAATAATATATGTTTTTCCACTCATGTAAGGTTCTATTTTGTCTTTGTTTTCTTCTTTCGCTTAACGGTCGGGTTTCCAGCACTTAAATTTGTGGCACTTTAATACCGATAATGTATTAATGTCGATTTCTAAGGGTCAAAAATCCCGTTTGTCGCATAAACCTCCATTAAACTTCTCTTCGGCTAAATCCTTCTCTAATCACTTCCAAATCAAGCCAAATTAATAGCTTAAGAGTATATTAGTAGTAGTATCTAGAGACTTCCAAAACTACATTTTTGAAGAGGAAATTTTGAGGTTTTGTTGTGTATTCTCAGGGTTTCCTCATTTTGTATGCAAATTTTCCATTTTAGATGTTCGGTGAGTGATTTATCATCTCACAACTTATTATATATATACACACACATAAAGCTAGGAACTAGGTTGTTGTTAATACTTAAGTTCCTACATCTTTAGTACAAGGTGTTGTAGCTGCTCAGACTCCCGCTTTGAATTTTCCGAAGTTGTGCAAATAGTTTATAAGCTTGGGAGGTAAACAGTTTAAGGGGAGTGAGTCATTTTGGAAACACATGAATGGATTTATGTGATAAGAATTTTGTATTTTCTTGGATTGTATAATAGTGTTAAGAGAAAGCTAGCCTCTTGGTATTTTAGTGAAGAAGCATGTGATTGGTGGGAAATTGTGATGGTTGAGGTTAACAAGGAGGAAATTTACTGGCCTGACTTTAAGAAATGATTTGAGGTAAAGTTTATATCCGGAGCCGATAGGGATGTGATGCTTAAAGATTTATCAACCTCTATCGACGAGAGATAACTGTGAAGGACCATATAAAAAAATTTCATGAACTAGAGAGGTTTGAATTTAAGCTGGTGAACACTACATCGAATAAAGCTATGAAATTTGCAAAAGGATTGGATTCTCCATTTAGTGAATTGGCACTTAGTCAGATTCTTATAGGAGCGACATTTGAGGGTTTATAGGAAGATGCATTGTTGGACATTGTTGATGTAGGGGTTTCTATAGGACATTTTAAGAAGGATACTTGTTTAGGAAAATAGAAGCAAAGTGAAAATCAGAGTAGCCAAGCTAAAAAGCAATATTAAGTGTAAAAGGTGTAATATATGGGACACGATGTGGAGGGCTGTAGGGTTAACGTCTCAAAAATCAACTGCTATAATTGCAACCAGATGGGGTATATGAAGGGAGAATGCCTGATTTCCATAAGGAATTAAAGGTGCATTATTAATTTTTTTTATAATTTATGATATGAATTTTTACGTTATGGAAACACGTATATGGTTATGCATGTTTATGGATATATCGTGTATGTTGCGGATATGTAAGTGTGCAAATTATATTTTTCATCCTTTGGGAATTTCGAGGACGAAATTATTTTGAGAGGGGGAGAATGTAATACCCTATAAAGCTTAGAAACTAATATAAGGGTATTTTGTAATTTTAATCAAAAAGGTTTAAATTTGTAATTTTACAAACATTGGAATTAGATGACAAGCCTAGTGCCATTGCGTAAAGAATTTTTCTGGTCAGAGTGGTATATTTGTTATTAAGATCAAAGGTCATATGTATGAGTTACGTGAGTTTTATAGTGCGGTTTAGAAATAGGTTTAACACATTAAGGTTTGAATTTTAATTTAGGCAGTTACCATTTTCCCTCTTCTCTCTCTTATAAAATTTCTATAAAAGTACGTAATATCATTCTTTTTCCTGGCCCCATTATTCTTTTCATCCTCTTCCTTTGTCTTCTCACAACTTTGCTAAGAAGAAACCAAATTCAATAAATAAAAATACTAAATCGACCAACGTGAGAAGAGGAGTCTGACTACATACCATCTATTTAGTGATTCAGGGACCTTAGAAGGACAACATTTTTAGGTCGGTGAAGGTGAGAGGTTGATTCAAATATTTCTAGGGCTAGGCGATTTGATTTGGTGAGCAAGAATCATCTCCTTCGATTATAATATCCATATACAAGTGTATCATTGTATAATTGCTATTAGAGTTAATAAATTAAAGAGAAATATAAGTAAAATATGTAAATCAAATATATATTAAAATCCAAAATATTAAACTGTTAGTTATACAAATTATTGCTTAAGTGATGAAAAATAATAATTAGATTGGATTTATTATGTTTGTATAATAAAATAATTGAATTTGGAAGAAAACGAATGATATGGAATGATATTATGAACTTTAGGTGGGTAGGAATGCATGGTATACTACCTTAAAGATGAAAAAAAATGGAAATTAGAAATATAGCGATGTGGATAAGATTTGGCGAAGAGCGGAGGAGAAATGACTTCTGGCCATAGGTAGATTCTCTACCTGTAACGTTCACCGACGTATGTCCACCGATCAACCAATGCAACCTGCAAATGGCAGGTTGAACCTAGACCTACCTAGGGACAAATTTTTTATATGGTCATTTATTGTTTTGGTTTCTATGCAATGTAAGGATCTCATGTGATGTTTATATGTGTGTTTACCGGACATTGTATAACATATTAGTATACTTGTATAGTGCATGTTCGAGTGTTAGTATCGTTTAACTAGTGCTAGTAAGTCCGGAACTGGTATTTGTTTAACTAGTTCTATGTGTTCGTATTGTGTTATACTACGTTCATCTAACATAATTCTCGTTTATAATCAATCTATGTTAATTCAACTGGTTACAATTAGGATATGTTTACCTAATCATCGATCGTTTATGAGTTAGTCTGTATTTCACAAACTCATATGTTATATACTATGTTATACTAGATTATGGTATTATTATCACAAGTAGTCTAGGCCCACATATAGTATTTATTATGTCAGGTTAACTTTGTGAATGCATGTGAGATAGGTTATGTTACGTCTTTGTTTAGATGTAGCTGCAACAACCCACACCTCAGTTAGTCCAAATTTTTGCAAAATCAAAAACCCAAGTCCATGAAAGTATGAATCATTTGTATTGGTATTCTGTAAACAAACAAGGTATATCATAGCACTATCAATAAATCTCACAGTGGAATAGTAAAGTATAATAAAAGATATGATTAATTTCCAAGGTTAACACCTTTGATCTCTAGTGCCCTTGCTAGTGACGAGATGCATAAGGAAATCTATCCTTACACCGCTCTTGCCTTGTAGCAACACTGTCCCTCTAAAGCTATCATGTGCGTTGTAATGAGAAGGGGGTCAGAACAACATTCTGGTAACTGGTAAATTAAACATTTATATATAACACTAGTTTATGTCGATTGCCTTCGATTACATGTTATGTCTTTTGTTTTGCTTAGTCGTCTTGACTTCAGTATGCATATGGTATGTCCTATCTACCATAGGTAGACATTAACTATATATGTATATATGTATGTATGTGTGTATGTGTGTATATATAAGTAGTACAGTCCCCCTTTGGACCAAGATACTTTCCCCTCTAGTATCTGTAACCTAGCACCTCATCAGGATCCATCATTAATGCAGTATCACATCCTCTTTGTCGTGCATACTAAGGAACTCTCGTATTTCCTAATAAAGACATCATAATCGTTTACTAGTATTCTATTCATTTTGAAAGACCTCCACGGAAGGATTATCTATCATTGCCTTCTAACAAGAAACAACTGTGAGGTGCTGCATGTCCTAAATGGGATCTACGGTAGTAAGAGGTGTAGTCCGTTTAAGCGAAAACCCAGTCTCTTTGCTGATCGCTCTGGACCGATGACGATCTCAACCTATATAAACAGCTCCTATTCATCATATATAGTACCTATCACACTATTATAGCGTCAAGCCTAGCTCACCGTCCCTATTTAGATTACCTAATGCAAGACATAAAATGACCGTTTGGTAATTTAAAACACACCCCTTGAAAAGATTGAAGCTGACACCACTTGTCCTTTGACACTTCGACCGAAACAAACCGTTTGAACTTGGATATTCCATTCACCTATCTGCAAACATATAAACCCGTAGGTCCAGCAGTTAGATAAGTCCCACATTAGTATAATTTATATACAACTACTGGCAGCCCCTTACGGTGGGCAGACTTCTATTGTGTAAGACTATTGACCTCACATTCCCGCCCATTTTAAAGACTAATTCATTCTCATTTAACATAAGCTATTATCTAAATTCAATAGTTCACACCCGTCAGAAATGCAAACGTTAAGGCTTTGTATATATTCGTGCTTATTTATTTACTACGGCCTCCAATGTTCAACTGTTAATGTTTAGTAATTTTTACATAACCAACTCCTTGTGATGTCAATTTAATGTAATTTACTGCTTGCTTTTTACATAAAAGTTTTAAATATTTTTACTGGTTACTTGTCTTTTAAACACATTTCGTGGTTTATTACTTGATCTGTAGCTTGTCTTTATTGCATATATTCATTTTATAATTAAACTGTGGTTATTATTTCAACTTTATAATTCTTTAGTTTATATTTAGGGATTTCTGCATTTTAATTTGTTAGAATTACAGTTTCCATAAAAGGAAATGTTAAACACTGTAAATTTCTTTAACTTATCTAAAAAGTGATTTGTGTTACGTTTGAAATTACAAGGAATTATCCTTTTGCTTTTATTGAAATAGCAAAAAATACGGTAAACATTCCTATTTTATACATCTATATCTTTTAGGCATATTTCTTGTTACTTCAATTGATACACTTTTATTCACAGTTATAAAACTAGATAATTTATAGAAATTTACATTACAACATACTTCATTCTAATGAATTAATGTACTACTTAAATCCCAATAAATTTTATAACATATCTTATTCATATTTACCATATATACCATTTTACCCACAAATCTGAAATTTTTATGCAATCTTGTTAATTAAAAGACTACTACTACTTACACTATAACTTTCCAGATTCAAGTATATGAAAATTTTAAATCAAGCTAAAAGTCCACAGAATATGTAAGCATGGTTTCAATTTCATTATGCATATAATTAAACCTAAGAGTCCAAAATAATTATATAAAGGCGTATATGGAACATATTTATAACAAAATAAATCCAATATTATATAAAAATATATAATTTCTCACTCACATTTTAGCTTTCTAAACCTCCAAGTTTAAACCCCGTTATTTTTATTTGACTCCTTTTTCTCTCTATCGAAATATATACCACGAGCATATACATATTTAATAGAAATTTAGATCGGAGAAGAGATTTGAAATTTAATTTAGATTTGGATTTAGATTTGCCATTTCTTTGTAGAATTGATACACCCCTTATTCATCTTCTCTTTTATTTTCCATCATTCTCCACACATACAAAGAGAGATGTACGATATACATGCATACATACGTACATACAAACACACTAATTTATAATTTCTACATTTTCTTGAATTTGTAGAGAGGAAAAAAGGGCAAAGCTTCGGTATTTGATTCATAAACTATGAGAAGAAAAGTAAGGGGTCGGCCCTACATTTACAGAGGCACAATTCATCCGTTAGATTTTTATTTACTAAATCTGGACTGTTAGGCCTAGATTCAATTTCGCCACCACAGCAGCCACTGGTCGACCGCTTTACCCTTACAGATCGACCGTTAGCGGTCGACCGATCTCTGTATGTACGTTAAGTTTTATTTTCATCCTTTTATTTTCTTTTGCGGCCAATTTTATTAATGTTAATTTTAACATTATTGAGGAATGAAGTACTACTTTATCATTAGTTACAGTATTTATTTCCTTTTGCATTCAATTTATTTTTTATCTTCCATGCTTTGTTAAATAGACTTATTTAATTAAACGCTATTAATTTATGTTGATACTTAGCGATTGCTTAAATGCAAAGCTGATAGTATATATTGCTTCCATTATTCTTATTTAATTCGTTTTCAAAGCTAATCTAATTAGATTTACCATATTCATTTCCTTTTTTGTTAACATTTGTATTTAATGCCCATTTTGATGTTTATTAACATTTACTTTATTAATTGGTTTTGAATTATTCTTGATCTAAGAACTTCAAACATTAATAATTTTTCCCTCTGAATCCCACTAGGAAAACTTATAAAAAATTAATCAGAAAATCGCCACGAACCCAACGGTGTAAGTTGCATAGTCAACTTTCTATCTTTACAAAAAATTTGTTTTTATGCTTTAATAATTGCTTATTAATTAATTTCATATTTATTTTATGGGGTGTTACATTCTTCTATCTTAGAATTTAGTCTCCCAAATTCTTCAAGGACTGAATCGCGTAACGTAATATGCAACCATTCTAAGATATCGAATCAATTTGTGTGTAAAATTTTGCAACCAATAGTGTATAAGTGCATGGTGTATCGTAGCATATATGATATGTATATTGAATAATACTAAATCGGTGCTCTTATAATGATGCATTCTTCAAAATAGTTTTACAAATATGGTGCAAACAACCTATATATACTGGCAGTTCTATATGTATGCAAATTTTGAAAATCAAAATCATTATTTTTGCATCCAAAATTTTCCACACTTCTACGAGTAGAAATATAGTTGAACCAATTTTGCATCCAATCTTAACCATCCATTACCTAGCACACCACTACTAACATCCAAAATTTTGAAAATCCAGTTTTCTAAACGTATATTCTTAGGTCGGGAAAGGGTTTAGATGGAGAACTTCATATTTCCATCATTCGTTTGTGTACCATTCCACTATATCTTAGAACCATCTCTTTTGCCCCTACTCTTTTTTCCAACCTTGCATGTACAGTCTGACTAAGAGATTTACTTTTAAGTTTTAAAAGGTTTAAAATATAGTTAGTTAAAATAAGTTTTGTTCCCTTATAAACAAGGTATGAAAAAATGAATGCTAAAGCTAAAACAACTTTTTCGCTCATCACTAACTACCTTCTATTTTACAATCACTTCTACTGCATAATAAAGTTCATACTTTCTAACTCGTCGACTTTTTCGCTATGTTAAGCATGTAGCCATTCAAAGATCAGAAACTTTTTCTTGTTCGTTCAAAAATCATTTTGTATTAAATTTTAGAAATAGTTGGAAATTTTTTAAAATAAAAAATCATTTGTCAAAACTTTTCACAAAAGTATTTTATTTTCAAAATCCTGAAATTTATTTTTATAAGTATTTGTTTTTATCTTTCCAAAACAAATTAAGTCATATCCTACGCAGGCAGAATTCAGGCAGTGAGTAAATGTCCATAATTATTTCTTTCCTACCGCACAGCAAATTTTCAAATTTATAAATATTTTCTTTTATTTAGAACAACAAAGGGTACACATGTTGATTTATCAATTTTAGTTTTAAGGCATAGGGCAGTGACCCGTGGTTTCACAACAATCTTCCATGCCATTCGCTCACTACAATTTATCTCTTAAAGTTTTTTAGAACATTTTGGGACTTTACTTTTATTCTAGTAGCCAATTTAATAAATTTCTTAATTTATTTTATAAACTTTCAGTCTTTTATTTTAATTAACTAAGTGTCCTTTATGAGATTTTCTTATTTATATTGTTTTTTAATAAATATAGCGGTCAATCCAGAAGTAAATAAAAGGGAACATTTCTCATAATATCATATGCGTTTTACACAAACAGAAACAACTAATGCTTACAGCCCAAATCTAAAAGAAACAATTGGAAGCTGTCCTTCAATATCAACCGACATTAATGATGTTGTGGCCTTATCACTTCTCACTCATACTAAATGGACCTTTCTAACATGCCATCCTACTATAACCTATATATCTTAACTTTTATTTTGGCTTCTAATAAATAAGATTCATCCATTACATCCATTATCACAACCAATTATATTAGTATCATCTTTTTAGTACAAATTTCTTGATAGTATTCTTAAATCTTGGTATATGCTTTTTTTATTTTTTATTTTTCATGCGGTTATACTCTAGAACTCTCATAAATGTACTTTGATACCATTTCCCATGTCCATATGGGCTCAACTCTATAATCATCACACATGTTTAATGAAACATTCCTAGGCTCATACCAATATTCTTTATATTCTACGAAAGTCTACCACTACTGCTCTACGAGTATTCATCGGTAATTTTTTTTTGTAGCCTTAACCTCTACCTTGTCTCATTTAGGTTGTCATCCCTATCTACCTCGTATTAAAATTTTGGTTTGTTTCGCCGCTTTTATTTCTAAAATTAAAACTTCACAATTATGAAGTACTTAATCTCAAAACTTTTATCTTTAAAAGTACAAACCTAGAAACTTTTTTATATTATTAAATTTAAAAATAACTTGATGTTTAACTTTTAAAACTATAATTTAGGATTTTTAAATTATGCTTATTCATCAAGTCTAAAAGAAAATGTTAGCAGTTTAATTTAAAAAGTTCCTTTCCTTGTCCTTCAAATCAACTTTCCGTTCAAAAGTTTTCACACAAAGATTTCACTAGTTAAAAGTGGGAATTTTGACTCAAACTATTTGTTAAGTTTTGTATTCTAAAAATTTAATTTTTATATCAAACCAATTTCTTCAAAATACGCTTTACAATGCTTCTAAAACACCTTTTGTAACTTTTACTAAAAACTAGAGTAGACAATGACAACCTCTATCCTATTATTTTCCTAATACTTATACTACTACCACTCTCAACCTTAACAGACGTTCTAATAGAATATAAGGAGGACTTCTAAAGAGGTATGTGCAATTACTGCACATATTTATGAAAACTATCTGTCTTTTCTTTTAATTTCCTATATTGTTTCTAATTACTAACTATATCTTATATATGTTTTTAACACTGTTTCTATTTATATTTCATAATATTACTAATACTTAACTTTCTTATACTTAAACTACTCTAATTTATATGGCTCCCCTTAATATAACTTTTCTCTCAATTTACAGTCTTCTTTATTGAACCATCGCAATGCGTTAGCCTACTGCTTTATTTTCGAATTCTGGCCTCATTTCCAATTTTTTACCCCCACTTAAAACCAGTACCACTTTTAATTGTCCACCCCTAAAAATATTTTATGACTTAAAAATTTTCATACAGAAAAATCGACGAGCTATACACGCTCTACTATTTTTTTCAAAACAAATAAATATTTATAAAAACCCAATTACTGAAATTTTCAGTTTGACTAATTTTAACTTCTACTATAACTTTATATTTAAACAAAATGTAGATATTTTATTTTTTCAAAAATTTATTACTTACATACTTTTCAAAAATAGGATCTTTCTACCTCCAAATAATTCCTTTGAAAATCATTTCAAATATATTATTAATATATGTTCTCAACTTTTATATTAAAATTATTTCAATGTTAGAAAATTAATATGAAATCCACATTAATTCAATGTACAATGGCGTCCATCTGCTCTAATTGCGTCCTCGACATATCTTCTTTCCCTCCTCTTTCTCACGTTACAAATCAATTCAGCTATAAGGAAATTTTGCTTAAAAATTTAAACACGAAGCCCATAGTAAATGTTTCGCATTCCAAGAATTATCATTACAAAGATTTTCTGGAGAAAGAAAAATCAAGCAACTGGTGTTTTCGGTGTGGCTCGAAAGATCATTGGGCGAAAATTATAGAGATCCGATAATTTGTTTTAAGGGTAATCGCACAGGACATAAAGGATTTGCGTGTAAATCTTGGGCTTGGAAAAAATCATTTATGGAGGTGGAAAAGGGTAATGAAGTTTTTCTTTCCTCTGTTGCAATGGACAGGGAAGTTCATAGGGACCGTTCTTGGGTAGTTGTATCAATAATAAAAAGGGCCTTCTCTATTCAAGACATTGAACACCTGATTAGTAAGAATTATATGATGCTTACTCATCGCAATTGGATATGGGATGTTAAGAAGCTTAATAATAACTTTGTGGTTAAATTTCCTCAAAATTTTCTTAGTAGTGATAATGTAGGATCAATTATATGTGAGAAGGGGATTCTTGGGTTACAAAGATGGAGTTTACAATTAGGTAGTACTTGGGTTGAAAGGAGAGTAAGGATTTGGATTGTGCTCAAGAATGTACCTCTGGCTTGTAGAAGTCTTGATATGGTCAGGTACATTTTGGTTAAAGTTGGTGAAGTCAAGAATCTTCAAAGAGATATGATGAGCTCGGTTAATTTTATCGATCTGAAGGCATAAATTGAAGTAACAGATCCTTGTTAGATTCCTTCATTTATAAAGCTTTTCATTAATGAGTATTATTATGAAATTCCCCTTAGAAGGTATATGGGTGATCCAAAATTTGTACTGGATTCAAAAAGCTTTAAGAAGAATGTTTTTGAGAAAGATGTTGATGGTGGTCTTAAAATTTGGAGAATGAAAAAGGTTAATCAAATGCAAGAAGGTGGAATTGGAAATCCTATCGACTTAACTTCAAGTAGTGATGCTAAAACTATCTTTAATTTTGAATCTGGTAGTAATAAGGTAGAGGAAAATTCGGATTGTCAGCATGATTTGGCTATGGAAGCTGAAGGTGTAGTCAAAGGAGATGACAAAGGCAAACAAATAGTGATATATCAGAATCCACTCGAGAGTGCTCATGAGAGTCCAAAATTGGCTTGTAGAAAGGAAGGCACTAGCAAGGGGCAGGCAGGATTTACTCTTTTAAGGAGAAGTGCAAGAAGAATGGAAGTTGATCATCCTCTGGAAGGTAGTGTTTTCATTCCCACTATTCTTAATAGTTTAACTCATGATCAATATTATGAAATTGTGAAATGTTCGGGTTTTATTTTAAAAAATAATGAGGATGACATTTCTGAATTTAAAGACAAAGAACCAGAGAGAGTCTCATCTTTAAAATGATAGTATCTCATCGAATGTTAGAGGTTTGGGCAATGACACAAAATGCTCTAGAATTAGAAATGTTATCAAAATTGTTAAACCTGATATTGTTTTACTACATGAAACAAAGATCAGCAGTCCTGATAACAAATTTTTATTACGTTTGGGAGGTGTTTTGTTGGATGGTTGGAGTTTCATTGAGGCTAATGGTAGTGCTGGAGGGATTTTTATTGGATGGAATAGTGGAAAGTGGACTTTAATGCAAGAAGGATAAATTTTGTTTACATTTGGCACTGAAGTGCAACTTGACAGGGATATTATATTTTGTCACAAGTGTATATGGTCCTAATACTAGAATTGAGGGGAAGAAGCTATGGGAAGATTGTATTGCTTTCAAAAATTTAATTCAAGGTCCTTGGTTAATTGCAGGTGATTTTAATACAACCAGATTCATTGATGAGAGAAATAAGAGAATGGAGGATTATGTGGAGGATGTTGAAGATTTTGGAGAGTTTGTTAGAGAATGTATTCTGATTGATCTTCCTATCATTCATAGGAAATACACTTGGAGTAGTGGTAGAGAAAATCCAACTTTAGTTAAACTAGATAGACTCTTTATCAATCCTGAATTTGAAGATATTCATCCATTATCATATCAAAGAGCATTATCATCTATAATTTCAGATCACTATCCTATTGTTTTGATTCTAGTGAAAATACTTCTAGGAAATTTTTCTTCAAAATTGAAAAAATATAGTGCCTTGAGGAGGGTTTTGATGTGATGGTGGAGAGGAAATGGAACGAATATTTGAAAATAAGAGAAGCTGCTAATATTTTTAGCAAGAAATTGAAATATTTGAAAAAAAATCTTAAGAAGTGGAATAAAGAGGTTTTTGGAGACATAAATTTGAAGAAGGAGAAATTGATGAATGATATTGTTTGCGCCAAAATTGGGCACAAAACCCCAATTGTCGATGAAAGCACCAGTTCACAATCACAGATAATGAGTATGTAGGGAGATAATAATGAAGAACACTCAGAAAATTCAACAAATCATAGTAAACAACACAGAATTTATAGTGGTTCGGTGATCTTGCCTACGTCCACTCTGAAGTTGATGATTTTATTGATGTTCACTTGATGTTTCAGTTGGTTACAACAGATTACAGTCAATAATGATGATTTACAGCAGTGAAAGTAGTTAGTAGCAGCAGCTATGGAGTTTAGATCTGGATCCGGTAGAGTCTAGGCATTGGAGAATTCAAAGAAGAAGAAGCTCCCTTTTCTGTATGCCCAGGGGCTCTATTTATAGGTGTAGGAGGCTGATATTTCGCTCAGATCTCGGGAGACTCCCTCTGGCACGTGACTAGGCCCGTGCGCCCAAGCCCATGAAGTTTCGGTCCGATCCGAGATCGATACGAACGGATTTCGTATCGATCAAAATTGTGTCTGATGGAGTCAAAATTTGGCGTGGACATTCTTCAGCATGTATGTAAGTTCCTGTGAAAATTTCATAGCATTTGGACTTGTAGATTAGGAGATATGATCGATACGAAATGGAGGCTTTCGGTAGGCTGTTTGGTTCGACTCGATCATTTTGACTTGATCTTGTTCGACTCGATCTTGTTCGACTCGATCTCTTCGACTCGATGCCCTTCACGTGCGCGCTGGTGACATGGCACGTGTTCTTCACATTGGTCCACATTTGTCGCCGAGTTGATCGAGTCGATCTGGAGTCTTCGCCATATTCGTATCGGAGATCATTGCGTCGAACCAGGTTGCGTTGACTCGTTGGATATGAATAAACCATTGCCCATAGGTTCGAACAGAGGCCCATGATGGATACAAAATAATCTTTATCTAATGGATTCGAATGATGACAAGTAGATTGATGCTAGTAACGGTTGCACGATGGATACGAACTAGCAGAACCTGATGGATTCGAATAACTATTTGCTGATGGGTTTGAAGTAGTGTTGACACGGGGTATGTTGATGGACACGAATAGCATCGATTCGAAGTGTGCAGCTATGTTCCTTCCTGAGCGATACGAACTGCATCGAGTCGAAACTCACTTGGCTTCCCTATCTGATCGATACGAAGACGTTGTTCGAATCCATGTTGATCGATAAGAACGCATTGTTCAAATCGATCGATTATCTTGAGCAAATGAACTCCGTTTGTCCTGAGATTTGAAATGTAGTCTCTCCTGGCCTTGATCAAAATTCCCAATCGATCCCGTCATGATCGGAGCTCGGCCAAATTTTGACGACATCGGTCGAAGCCTCATCTCCAAACGATTTCCAATCCTGATATCCGTCATTTTCCAGCTAGTTTGTTGATATTCCAGCCTTGACCAAAAGGTGGGATAACAGATATTCTTGAGCTTAACATTAAGGCTGAAAGGGGAAGTCCATGTGAGAATGAGAATTATTTGCTTAAGGTGAAGGAAGATGAGCGATAAAGGTAATTGATCAGGAGGAAATTTTTTGGAGACAAAGATCTAGAATTCAATGGTTGAAGGAAGGTGATAAAAAAAACAGGGTATTTTCATAGAGTTGCAAATGGGAGAAGGAGATCTAAAATGATTTGTAGTGTTACGCATGGAGATGTTGAGATTAGTAAACAAGATGATTTGAACAGAGCTTTTACTAACTATTACAAGAGGATTTTTAGGAGATGTAGAGATAATAGAGTTGATGTTGATTGGAAAATCTTTATCCTAACAATGTTGACCTTTTAGATTTGGATGGAAAGTTCACAAAAGAAGAAATTTTTTGTGCTTTAAACGAAATGTCTTGTGACAAAGCTCCTGGGCCAGATGGGTTTCCAAACAGTTTCTTTAAAAAGTACCGGGGTTGGATGAAGAGAGATATTATGAGTCTTTTTGAAATTTTTGAGGCAGGGGATTTAAATTTGGAAAAGCTGAGCTATGCAAATGTTGTTCTTATCCAAAAAACGAAGGTGATTTAAGTCTTGCTGATTTTAGACCTATTAATTTATTAAATAGTACTTTTAAACAGATCACTAAAGTACTTGCTAATAGACTAACTGCTTTTATAAAGGGAAAATCAATATTGGAAAGGGCAGCACTTGTTCAGGAAGTTGTTTCTTTTTGTCCTAAAAATTCTACTTCATGTACTCTTCTAAAGCTAGATTTTGCTAAGGCTTTTGATATAGTAGAACGGAGATTTGTAATTGATTCGTTGAGAGCTAGAGGATTTACTGAGACTTGGATTTCTTGGATTTCAAAAATTCTTTACTCAAGTAAGTCTAATATCTTTTTCAATGGTGTTGTTGGCAAAACTATTAGTAAAAAGAGGGTTGAGACAAGGAGATCCTCTTTCTCCTTTGTTGTTTGATTTAGGTGTTGATGTATTTACACAGATATTAAAGGTTAGCTACAATAAGGGTTTGATTAAAAGTTTTGGTGAGGAGTTCGTGATGGGGGGAATTAGTTATTTACATTATGCAGATGACACAATCACTTTCAGTGATTCTAGTTGTAAGTATATTGCAGCTTTGAAATTCATTGTATGCTTTTGAAAGCCTTTCTGGGTTACAAATCAACTTTCATAAGCGCTCTGTAATGGTCTTAAGGAAGGAGAGGGATAATGCAAAGCTAGTTGCTAATATGCTTAATTGTAAAGTTGGAGAATTTCTTCTTTCTTAGTTGGGGTTCAATATCAAACCAGGTAAATTACATAAAGATGATTGGTTTATGTTATTTAATGAAGTTGATACAAGACTTGCTAGATGGAAAGGTAGTTCTTCATCAAAAGCCGGTAGACTTGTCTTGGTTAACTCGGTTTTATCTTCTATTCCTTTATATTGGTTTTCATTTTATAAATGTCCTTCCTAGGTAATTAATAAGATTGATTCAATTAGAAGGAATTTCTTTTGGATAAGGAAGAGGGAGACAAAAACTTTATGCTGTTTGATTGCTTGGGATCAGGTGTGCAAATCAGTATGTCAAGGAGGCTTAGGAGTGATAAATTTATGTGATATGAATGCTTCCTTACTTTGTAAGTGGTTATGGGATATGGTTAGTTCAAATACTTCTCTTTGGAAAGATTGGATATTTGCTACACAATATGACAATGTTTTTTCATGTCTGTTGATGGCAGAAGATGTTCTAGATTTGGAAAGATATTTTGAGTTTTTCTCAGTTGTTTAAAATTGGCTTGAAGTTGGAGGTTAATGATGGGTGTATCATTTCTTTTTGGCATGATAGGTGGTTGATTTCAATTCCATTGGCAGTTGAATTTGATGCTCATTATGAATTAGTTGTTGATAAATACAGTTTTGTTGCTAAAATGTATGACTGGAAAGCATATGGATTTAGGTGGAAATTGTCTTTTAATCAAATTATAGAAGGAAGAGTTCTTTCTCAACTTATGAATCTAATTCAAATACTGGATGATTATGGTTTGAAAGATGGTAGGGATGAATTTATCTGGCAGTTTGATAAGGGGAAGGAGTATAAAGTTAGAAATATGTATCAATTTATTAATTTCTCGGGTAGGAATTTTTTTGGTTTCAAAAATATGTGGAAGGTTAAAAATGTGCTAGGAAAAGTGAAAATTATTATGTGGTCTATTATGCATGGCAAGCTTAACACAATGAATATGCTAAAGAAGAAAGAGTTGATGGTGTTGGAGAAATGTTTGTTTTGTGGGGAAAACGTGGAAAATTATATTCATCTTTTTTGCGAGTGTGATGTGGCATTTTATATCTGGACTAAATGTTTGGTGAATCTGTATATTGATCTTGATTGCAAAGAACACATTAGAGATCGGTTTTATTTTTGGATAAGTTATTTGAAGAGCTTCCTAATGATAATTCTAGATGCAAATTTACTCTGGATAACTTTGCTTTTTGCTGGATTCTATGGAACGAGAGAAACAAAAGATGTTTAAAGGCATTGCAAAAAGTTCTAATAGTATTCCTTTTCAAGTTTTAAAGTTTATTTACATTTGGAAGGAATTGAAAAACGCAAAGTTGTGGATTACATTGAAGACTCAGTTGCTAGTAGGGTGAGCAAGAGAAGGAGGGATGCTTGAGGAAGTGTTGGTGGTCATGTTGCAGCAGTGTTATCCTTTTGTAGTCTATTTTTTTGATCACATGCGTGTGATTGTACATATGGGTTTATAATCTTGCTGCTTCATGTATGTTGAATATTTGTTATGTGTTTGTGTTCTAAACTTTGTATGTGATCTAGTTTTGTATATGGGCTGATTTGTAAGGTTTGATGTTGTTTGTGGTGGTGTAACCGTACTTTGTATTTTATTTTTATGTAGTAGTAAAAATAGCATGGTATATCCACTACCATTTTTATCAAAACAAAAATTTCAACGTTTACATTAAATTCTTTCATATGGGTTGGACTCCGAGTGGATTTTTATTTATTTCTTCTTTTGTTCTTTTCTACTTGGTTACTGGCTTATCTTCCCCTAGAATATTAAAAATCATGCTATCATATTGGAGTGATTATTACACACTTTCTTGGAAACTTATTTAATTCTTACTTTCAAATATCTACAACGTATAAATTCTTACTTTTCCCTTATTTAGATGTAATGTATATCATTAATCAGTAATCCTACAAGGATATCAACTATAGGGCAATCTGTGCTCTAAAAGGGTGTTAAGTACCATCTAGCTTCAAGGACTCTTCCATATCTTGCATTCATGCTTTTCTTAATTTAACACCATCCAATGTGACCTACTTCCTGTGTGGTATTCAAGATAAGTGCATATCGTCAACTTCATCTATTATTCTAGCTCGTAGTTGCATTCTCCATCTTTTTAGAATATAGTTGAAACTACTTCTATAGTCGAAATTTTAGGTTTTGGCATATAATATATACAATTATAATATAAAAAGTACATTTTCTCGGTATATTCTAATTCCTATGATCGATTAACCTAAGCTCTGATACCAAATGCAACAACCCACACCTCAACAGGACTGAATTTTTGCTAAACCGGAAACCCAAGTCCACCAAAGTATGAATCGTTGGTAGTGATATCCTATAAATAAACAAAAGTATATCAAAGCACTATCGATAACTCTCACGGCTGAATAGTAAAGTATAATAAAACATATGATTACTAATAAAAGGTTGAAACCTTTGATCTCTAGTGCCCTTGTTAGTTTTGAGCATGTATAAGGAAATCTGTCCTTCCACCGTTCTCTCCTTGTACCGGTATTTGTCCTACTAAAGCTATCCAGTGGGTTGTAATAAGAAGGGGTCAAAGCAACGTCCTGGTGATCGATAAATTACACACTTTATACATAACACTAGTTTATGTTGATTGCCACCATTACATGTTATATCTTTTTTTTTACTTAGTCGTCTTGACTTTACGTACGTGTACAACACGTCTCTTCTATCCAAGGTAGACAATAGCTACATGTATATGTGTGTATTAGTACCATAACCCCCCTTTTAGACCAAGATACTTTCCCTGCATGTATTCGTAACCCAGAACAACCTCGTCACGATCCATCACCAATGCGGTATCACATCCTCATCATCGTGCATACCAAAGAAATGTGCAGTTAAAGCACTTGGCGGTTCTGTTAACGAATAAATTTTATACCACCTCAATGATTGTACAAAGTGGCATATTCGAAGATGTTCCAAATATACCCCTTGGTTTTGTGATAATTCACGAGTTTGTTTAAATCATAATGCATAAGTTCAAAAGATAAAATAGGCAAATCAAATAGTCAATGGGCAAATATGCAAGTTCCATAAGTCAATGGAAAATATAGGCAAGTCATGTCCTTTTATTCAATCATGAATATGGTACAAATGTGTAAATATGCAATTGTTCATTTCCTTATATGTAAATTTCATATGTCCTCATTTGTTAGACATTTGCTATTATAATAATTCTCAAGCAGATGAGAAAGCTTAGAAAAGTTCTAGCTTAAACAATGATTTATGCTAAGAGAAGGGAAGAAGTTAAAGGCCTCTTTCCATGAGGGGGTACCACTATATTTGTAGTGGTTGGGAGGAGGTATGATTGCTCTAATTGGCGATGTGGGACTTATGGCGGTATGTAACATGTGAATGAATGTGAAGGCCTTTGAAGCTTTGTGAAAGAAAATGCACCGAATCCACTAGAGTTTGCTCTTGTAATTGACTTTAATCCTCCTTTCCTTGCTTAGCGTTTGATATATTTTGGTATCAATGCTATGTAACATCGATAATCAAGGAATAGCACTTGGTTAATGGCTTATGGCATGTTTTTTGGTGATATCCTTCATGAACTTGATGGTGTGTGTGGTAGCTTGGCATTGGAATCCATGGCTTTGGCGTGCTTCATCATCGACTTCGATAATGGAGACATCAATGTCTTCAGTACTACGATGTGCTAAGCCTCTTCTTTATTTCTCTAGTGTAGATATGCAGTTGTGATGAATTATGACATTATTCATGAGGATTGTTATCCTTTATCAGTGGATGACGACTTCGGCATTGATAGCTGTAAAGTTGTGTTAGGAGCTTCGTGTGTATTGATGGTGTTCGCCATCGACACCACTTTACTTTAACAAGCGCCATCCTCCAAACATCGACGAATTGCACTGCCTCTTCGATGCTTATGTGCTTGCAAAGAGCTGTCAAGGTTTTAGCGGTAGGTTGAATTCCTTCGATAATAGTCATGGTAACAACGAATGTAATGCATTATGGTTTAGAGCAATTCTGATGAGACTTGTTGTTATCTTGGTATAAAGTGTGGATGATAAAACACAATGTGATTGGAAGATGATGTCGAAGAGATATATGACCAATGTTGGTGATATATATCATCAATGAGATGTAGTGCCGAAAAGATGAAGTGTGGAGAGATACACCTCGAAGAGGTATGCTATCATCAAAATAAAGAAGTGCAAAATTACTTTTCGACACATAACTTAGTGACACCAATTCCTTTGTGATGTATCACTTATAACATTACTTCTGTCATTGAGATTATATGGATAACATTTAGTCCCCTTTGTGTAAGAGACATTTTTTACCCTTTAGGGTAAAATCAAGAATTCCTCTGTTCTGCCCAGTTTTTAATGAAATTCCCTTGCTAACCTTGTTTTCTTGTAAAACATCATGTAACGGATATTTTTCATAGTAATCATCCTTTTCTATTTGACTCAATTATGGATTGCATTTATAGCAAGTTTAAGTTCTTATTATTAAGAGATTAATAAAAATGATAAGTTTTAAAAGTTTGGGAGATTATCCGGTCAAGTTATGAATAGAGGCATCAGAAATTTTCCTCTGTCAAAGATAGAAAAATCCAAAAAATAATAAAAGTAGATCATAACCCAAATTTGATAATAATAGAAATCTAGAAATTCATATCTGGAAATTGCAGAAGAGGACCAGAAATTCAAATCTAGCAATAATAATAGAAGTCCTGAAATCCATATTTGGAAGTGATAATAGAGAAATCCATATCTGGCGATAATAATTAAAACTAATTATTCTTGTTTGGAAATAATAATAGAAGATCAAAAATCCACATCTAGGTCCAAAAATATTTATTTAGGAATAATAATAGATGACCAAAAATACTTATCTAATAATAATAATAGAATACTAGGAACCTTTGTTTGGTGACAATAATAAAGACTAGAAATCCCTATCTAGCAATAATAATTGAAGACCAGAAATCCAAATCCGGCAATAAAATAGAAGATCAAAAATCCATTTTTTGGTAGTATTCATAGAAATCTAAAAATCCTAACTTGGAAATAATAGCAGAAGTCCAAAAAAACTTATTTAGGAATAATAATAGAAGATTAGAAATCCTTATCTGAAAATAATAGAAGACTACAAATCCATGTCTGGTATTAATGATAGAATCCCAGAAGACTAGAAATAGAAGACATGAATCTCTTATCTAGTGGCTGAAAATTGTATTATTGGGGAGCATAAATAGCTCATATTTGCTGGACTTAGCTTTTGAAAATTTGATTTCATTCGAAGCGCTTAGCTCGGATTTTAATAGACTTGGGAGCACTACTTGGCTCTTGATTTTGATTGACTTAGGAGCACTACTTGGCTCTTGATTTTGATTGATCTTCCTTTTGAAGATTTCAATGCTTTAGTGAGGCGTTTGATAACGAGCACTGAAGGCTTACTTTTCCTCCCTCTAGGAGGCACTTTAACTAGGCCACATAAATAGGGGCTAAAGGCTTTCTTGTTGCTTTAGTGAGGCCTTTGCTGACAGAAACTAAAGGCTTACCCGACCTCCCTCTAGGAGACACTTCAATAAGGCCTTTAATGACGGGCACTGAAGGTTTTCTCGGTGCTTTAATGAGGCCATATAATGGCAGGCACTAAAGGCTTACCCAACCTCCCTCTAGAAGGTGCTTCAGTGAAGCCTTTGATGGCAAGCACTGAAGGCTTAAACTTTTTGATGTTGGGTCTTTTACTTTAAGAGTATCCTACTCCTTTTCATGACCGAGATGATAAAATTTTCTCTTATTCATCCATTGTTGAGATATATGGCTTTAAATATTCATCATTCCATTTACTTGTTACGATATTGCCGTCAAGTTGTCATAGTTTATTGGTCCCAAGCAGGATTACTCAGTGTACGATTGGAGATCCTTCCTTATTTGGCTTGAGTCGTCCATTGCCTTGATTCTCGGTATTTGTCATAAATTTTGGAGTAATAGATCTCCTTGTGAAATGATCTTCATCTTATTTTGGATTTATAGATACTTGGATATCTTTGATGTTCTGGCATTTACTTAACCATGTTGATCCATTAATCGAATCGAGGAGTTTTTCTTTACCTCTTAACCTTTGATGGGAATCACTCTTGACTTTGATCGGAAGCATGACTTATCATTTATAGGGAATTTATCCTACTGTGACATGATATATACAAAGTATGAGCGCTAATTATCTCATTCATTTTACTTTGTAATGAGTGTTGTGGAATTTTCCTTTATGTGTGTTACCCTTTTGGTGAATCCATACCTTATTGGGGTAATAATTTTTGCACTTTGTGGCTTTATTGGTAATTGACACTCTCGTTCCTGTAAATGGAAATCCCATAATTATTCTGGTTACTTTGCATTAATTATCTGTTAATCCATACTAAGGTAGGGGTCTTCAACACTTTAGAATTTGACATAGTTATGTTGCAGTCCCATGATTCCGAAGTTAGCCTATGCAGAACCACTTTATCCAAGTAGGAATCAGAATTACGGGAGTTTTCTATTTATTTTATTTTTTGAATTTGAAGCAAGCTATAACCCTATACACTTTTTCTAGTTTTCAATCTTATTTTCCTTTTTTTGGACGATTTTCATAGATTTATTCTAAACCTTGTAGCTTGAGAATTACAACGTTGGATAGTAAATTTACTTTTGAATTTTTAGGCTTCTTCCTCATTTTGTCTCAATGTAACGGTCGTCTTATCAATGATTTCTTGCCTTTTGTTTTACTCTACTTAACTAAGGTAATCCATATAAGATTCTTCTTCTTGAATTTCTTCTTTCTCACTAAATTTTGGTTTACTGGATTTGTTCCATGTTGATTGTTCATGTTCACGACTCCTGACGAGTGCTTCTCCCTCCTTTAGAAGTTGTTTAGGGATTTTGTTCCCAAGGTTTAGAATTCAGAGGAAATTTCACAAATCTTGTAATCTCACGGTAGAATTGTAAATCTCGGATAAGGGATTGAATGATCATGATACATGAATCGATAGTCCTTTAATTGAGAATAGACTCTTCTTATTAGAATTTTGTAATAAAAATAGATCACGATAGTTCTAAAAACTTTTCAAAATTCTCAATAGCATCCATTTGAGGACTTCACAGATTCTTTTCCGAAATAGATAGATACATGAAATAATCAATAACATCCCGTTTGATTCACAATGAATATTTTTCTCAGAGATATGTATGGTAAAAATCTCTAGATAGAATTGCCTGTTAAAGTAAATATTGGTGTATATTATTACACATTTGCAGGGTGTAAAACTATACCTCTTCGGGATGAAAAGAAATATCTCGCTTATAAGTCTGAAAAGTCATGATTCATGGATTGATAGACTATATGGACAAGAACATGTTATTCTGTAAAAAAATTCCCTCTTATGAAATTATTTTTCTCAAAGGATTATATCGTTATATGAAAAATCAAAACCTTATACAATGTGGAAATTCACTGGTATAAAAAACTAATTATTGTTTAAAGTCATGTTTGTAAAAGTAAATCGATATATATACACTTTTGAAAGTCACAATATATGAAATTACATATAAGAAACTTAAGATATAAGAAATTAATGTGCATGAGATCAATTAACTTAAACAAATCCATTGGTGTAGCCGAAATTCCCTGATGCTATCTGATATGGTCAAAGTCTCTTACTATTTGTGACATTAATCAATGAAAAATATCTTAGGTAATTATATCATTATTGGTGTCATCCATTATTGCTTGACTTATCTCAAAATTCTCAACATTCATGACATCATCTAGTCCAGTCAACATCACCTATCCACATGATGGCATTTAAGCTATGCGACATTATTTATTCTTTCAGTATTGCCTAAGCCATATGAAGTCACTTGACAATATTCAAAATCACTTTTATGCTTACATCCTTGTTTGGAGCTCAATACCTCCTTTGAGTTTAGAATCATGTATATATTTAAAGTTCACATGTACATTCATACATACATACATATACATACATACATACATACATACATATATATATATATATATATATTTGTTTAAAAAGTAATGCTTTTGGAGATCATCATATATAGTTATATTCTATTCGTTTTTGAATGATCTCTATAAAAGGGTTATAGCTTTGCCTCCTAACAACAGACAAACTAGAAAACTATTGTGAGATGGTGGATGTCCTAAACGGGATCGACACTGGGAGGAGGTGTAGTCCATTTAAATGTACTTCTATGTTTCCGCTAACCACTTAGGACCGATAACGATTTCAACCTATGTAAACAACTCGTACTCCTCATATATAGTACCAATCACACTGTTATAGCGTCGAGCCTACCTCACCGTCCCATTTAGATTACCTAATGCAATCTAGGAAATTCTTGTTCGGTCACTTAAAATGTCCCCCCAAAAGGTTGAAGCAGACTTTACTTGTCCTTTAACACTTCGACCGGGGTGAACCATCATAACTTGGGCATTCTCTTAACCTATATGCGAACGTATAATCCCAAGGGTTCTATAGTTGGATATACCCCCATATTAGTATAAGGCATATGCAACTACTGGTAGCCCCATATGGTGGGCAGACTTTTGTTGTGAAACACTACCAACCTCGCAGTCCAACCCAATTTAATTACTATGTCATTTTTATTTAATTTGAGCTATTTCTAAATTCAACAGTTCACACCCATCATAAATGCATACTTGAGGCTATGTAAATACTCATATTTATTTATTTACTATGCATTCAATGTTCAACTGTTAATATTTAGTTATTTTTACATAACTGACTCCATGTTTGATTAATATCAATTTGTAATTTACCACTTATTTTTAACTTAAAGAATTAAATATCTTTTACTATGTACTTTGCTTTTATTTCATTGCATCTATTTTAATATTTCTTTTAGACTCTTAGTATCTTCCTTTAGTTACTACTTTCTCATTTCACTTCTTTATCTACATTTCATCATTTATTACTTAATTTCTAGTTTGTCTTATTCGTTTTATAATTAGATTGTTGTTATTGTTTCTACTTACAATTCTTTAGTTTATACTTAGGAATTTCTACATTTTAATGCGTTAGGATTACACATACCCTAAAAGGAAATGTTAACACTGTAAATTTCTATAACTTACCTAAAAAGGGATTTGTGTTACGTTTGAAATTACATGGAATTATCTTTTTGTTTTTATTGAAATAGACAGTACAAAATACGGTAAACATCTCTATTTTGCACATTTGTTTCTTTTAAGTATATTCCTTGTTACTTCAAACGATACACTTTTATTCACAATTATAAAACTAGATAATTTATAGAAATTTACATTGCAACACATGTCATTCAATTGAATTAAAATATTACTTAAATCCTAATAAATTTTAGAATAGCTTCTAATTCATATTTACACACATACCATTTTATCCAAAATCTAGAATTTACATACAATCTTGTTCATTAAGGGACTGCTACTAACACCATAACTTTCCACATTCAAGTATATGCAACATTTAATTCAAGTTAACTGTTCACATAATATATAAGCATGGTTTTCAATTTCATCACGCAAATAATTAAGCCTGCAACTCCAAAATAATTATATAAAGGCATACTACGAATAGATATACAATAAAATAAATAAATATTATATTAAAATATATAGCTTCTCGCTTGCCCTTTAGCTTTCCAAATCTTCAGATCTAAACCCTGTTATTTTTGTTTGACTCGCTTTTTATCCCTATCAAAATATGTACCGCAACCATTTACCTATTTATTATAAATTTAGATTCGAGAAGAATTTGGATTTAATTTAGATTTGGATTTAGATTTATCTTTTCTTCACGAAATTGATTCACCCATTATTCTTCTCTTTTATTTTCCTCCATTGTCCATACACACATAGACACACACACATACGCATACACACACATATATATGTAATATACTAACTTATCATTTCTATATTTCCTAGAATTTGTGGAGAAAAGAAAATGGCAGAGGTTCACTCCTTGATTCAGAAAACATGAGAAGAAACGTGAGGGGTTAGGCTTGTATTTATAGACATAGAAATCAATTCCCTCCACTATATTTTAATTTATTAAATCCCAACTGTTAAGCCTAGGTTCAATTTTGCCCCCACTACAACCACCAGTCGACCACTTCATCCCTATAGGTCGACCACTAGCAGTCGATCGGTCCCAATAAGGGGGTCGACTGGTCACTATATATACATATTAATTTTGAGTTTCTTCCTTTTTTTGCTATTGTGGCTAATTTTATTATTAATGTTAATGTTAATCTTAACATTACTTAGGGATGAAGTATTAGTTTACCGTTATTACAATATATATTTACCTAAATTTAATTTATTTATTTGCTTCCATGCTTCCTGAATTAGATTTATTTAACTGAACAATATTAATTTGCATTTATATTTAATGATTTCTTAAAAGCCAAGATGATAGTATTTGTTAACAAGATTTCTTGTTAACATCCCAAAGATATGCCTAAAAAGATGGATAGATTTGTTTGAATGAAGGGCGTGATACAGAATTGCCTTCAAACTTGGTTCTATTTATGGATAGTCCTTGAATCAAACCTTTCTACGTCGTCGAAAGGTTTAGACTTTGAATTGAGTAACCTTTCGACCTTGTTGAGCTTGTTTGAGGTTTCTTACAAAGATTTACCTTTGAATTAGTTAAAATTCCCTGAGTTAAGTCCTCAAAAGATAGGTTTCAATCTTGTCGAAGGCTAGGGTGATAGCTTTCCTTGAGCGGAATTATGAAGTCAAATACTTTGGTGGATATTAAGTAGATTTTGACAATGTTGAAAGGTTAGACGGGTTGGTTTATGGCTTCTAAAGGTTTCAAGTTTTGGTAAAGTATAAAAGTTGTCGTCCTTGTTGAATGGTTTAGACGATAGAGCTTATGGCTTCGAAAGGTTGCAGTGAACATTTGGGCTAGTTGAGTTGTTGAGCTTGTCGAAAGGTTCAGATCGAAGGGTTGATGACTTCGATAGGTTGCAGTAGATATTTGATCAGAGATGTTGTTGACCTTGTTGACAAGAACCTTTTGATGAAGTTGGACCTTGAAAATAGAAGTTAATCCAACAAAAAGTTTTAGTAAATAGTAAGTAACCAACAAAGCTCAAGACTTCCTTTTATTCATCCAAGTAAGCTTCATTTTATTTAATTCCCAAATTGACAATTCCCCAAATTAGGGTTACAATGCTTTATTCAAGAAAGTACTAGTTTAGAATGAAAGCAAAAGTATCCCTAAAACATGACCCCTTGGGTCTTATTTATAGATGGAGGCGGCCCCCTTTCGATTCCATGCTCTCGACCGGGTCGGAAGGCCCCCCTTTTATGTGCATTTATGAACCTTTCGACCTTGTCGAAAAGTTTGCCCCTCAAATGCCAGTATGAACCATTCTACTTTATTGGAAGGTTTGCCTTTCTTATGACTTTATAAGCCTTTCGACTTTGTCTAAAGGTTTTTCTTTTATATACTATTGTGAACCATTCGACCCACTCAAAAGGTTTGTCTTCACTTGTTGCTATGAACCCTTCGACCTTGTCGGAAGGTTTGCACTTCACTTGAATGTTGTCGAGAGCTATGCCTCCTCTCAATGTTGTCGAAAGGTTTTCTTTCATTCTTTGCCGACTTATGAGTGATGCTTTCTTCATAGAACCTTTCGACGTTGTCGAAAGATATCCTAGATGTATCTTAAACGGTTCGAAAGGTTTGCCATGCTTTCAAAAAGGTCACCACGGTTGCTAATACTTGCTTTGACTTCTTCATCTTCTTCGAAAGGTAAGAACTCCCTAGATATTGTGAGACGGAACCTTTCGACCCCTTCGATGGGTTTTGAAGCTGTTAAACTTTGATGACTGCATCCCTTTGACTCCTTCGAAAGGTTTGGTCTAAATTTCTCTTTCTTTGTCTTAGTTGAAGGACCTTTTGTATTAGTTAAAAGGTGGATTTTTTGGAGTATCAGTATTTATTGCCTCCTTTATTTTTAAATGTTAATATTCATTACCTTCACCTCCGTATATACTTATTTAATTCTTTTTCAATATTGATTTAATTAGATTTACCATATCCATTTCCTTTAATTTTAATGTTTGTATTTAACACCTATTTTAATTCTAAGTTATTAACATTTGATGCCTTAATTGGTTTTGAATTATTTTTGATCCGAAAAACTTAAAACATTAATAACTTTTCCATTTGAACTCCGATCGAAATTTTATATATGAAAATTGGTCAGAAAATCGTCATGAATCCAATGGTTAAGTTTTGTAGCCAAATTCTAACGTTTACATTTTCTATTTTTAAGCTTTAATAATTACTTATTTACTAATTTTCTTTTTATTTTATGGGGTGTTATTGTAGCCTTTGCATTATGTTATGCAAACACATTTGCAATATAGTCTTGGTACTGTTCTAGGCTCATTTCTTCCCCCATCTCCTTACGTTTACTTTTTTATGGATTTATAAGTTACGATGGTGTTTTTTAGTAAAGTAGACGGTGCAGGTGATGATGGTGTTGCTTGTGTATATAGTGTATTGTATTTTTCACTTGATAGTATTAGTATATGATGTATTGATGTACATGGATTTGATCGTTTGAATTGGGATATGATTTGATATTTGTATATATATTACATTTGTTTCCTTCCATGGTGAGATTTTGAAGTTCATGTTAGTTAGTTTATATAGCTCTCTGTATATTGTATGTTAACCACAGTGATCCATCAAAATCGATTTTTGTTCGTTTACATGTGAAAGTTGAAAATGGCGGATTGTTACACATGTAATCTTTAATGCCTGGAGTTCCCAAATCCACACAATCTAATTTGGCTGAAAAGTTCAAACAAGAGAAGGTTAGATGGCTTATGGCCGACATAGCTATAAAGTGCATAGTTGAAGTATTTGACCATTCCTTGCTAGAATTAGACTTAAATTTTCTTTATAATCGATCTGATTGCATTTTTAGGAGGCAAGATCTAGGTAACCTTGGGCTGGGGTGTAGATTTGTGTGCTTCGACAATGAATTCAAGTCGCACGTTACAACCCCTTATTTCATTCGCATGATTTTTTATACTGGTTCAAGCAGTCTAATATCCCTACATCGAGTAAAATTCAAACTAAAAAGCCGACTTATGTATTTATAACCCTTATGTGATTTATAAGCAAATAAAATGGACAAGTAAATTCTTATACTGGTATGGGTCATTTGATATCCCACCATTCAGTATATTATTTTATTAAGCTCTTTCAATCACAACTTTGTTAATCATGCTTCGTTACAAGAAATGAAATATTAAACGAAGTAAGGCTAGATGTGTTCTAAGTTCCAAGCCCTTGGGATTAGTTTCCATCAGTTCTGGAGAGGCGGCATGCACCGTTTGAGAGTGTTTCAGCGGCTATAAAGGACCCCTCCAAATTTGGTCAAGCATTCCCTCTATTGGGTCCTTTGTGTTAACATTACTTTGCTTATGAAAAATATCCCTTGTGGATCTTCCTTTCACCAAGTCATGAATTATACGTCCTAGCCATGCTTTTTGTATGGACTGCAAACCTAACCGATGCCTCATCACTTCTTTCTTGTATGGAGTCTAAGGTAGCTTCTTTTAGATGTAAATTTTTTTCAATCACATACGATAGACACCAATGTGATGGCATGTCTACTTCGACTGACACCATAGCTTTATAACCATATATTAGGAAGAATGGAATATGGCCCATAGGAGATCTTAGGCATGTCCTGTATGCCCATAAGCCTAAAGGTCGTTCCTCTGCCCATTTTCCATTGACTTACGTAAGTCCCTTTTTTAGTTTCTTCTTTATCGTCTTGTTTACTGCTTTGACTTATCCATTTTTCTATAGTTGACCTACTAAGGAGAAGATTTTAGTTATGCCACATTCCGTTGTTGAAGAATTCCTTACTTTCAAACCACATTCCATTTTTGAAAATTATATTGTATGGGATCCTAAATCTGGAAATGGTATTCCTAATCATAAAAGAAACTATTTTCTTTGAATTTATGGTTGCAATCGGTTCAGCTTCCACCCACTTGGTAAAATAATATATCGCTACTACTGCATATGTTACCCCTCCTTTGGACGTTAGGAGTGGGCCTATCAACTCAATTCCCCATATGTCGAGCGACCATCTACTAGTCATATGGGTAAGTTTGTGTAATTGTAGTCTTGGGATACTAGCGAACCTTGACACATATTGCATCTTCAAACGAACTCTTGCGTGTCACTTAATAGTTGGCCAAAAGTAGCCTTGTCTCAAAGTTTCCTTAACTAACTTCATTCTTCCTGAATGATCTCCACAGTATCCTTCATGAACCTCTCTCACGACTCTAATTTCATCATCTTTTTTCACACATTTCAAAAGGAAGTTGAATAGCCCCTCTTGTAAAGTATGCCATCAAAGAACATGAAGTTGGGATATTAGTATCTAATTTTCCTTAATGCATTTCTATCTGCTAGTAAATTTCCTTCTAGCAAGAAATGTTTGATAGGTCCATCCAATATTTAACTACTTCTTAATTCATTACTAGCGGGACATGCTTATCTTGAATCCTACCTATTTGTTCATAACTTACGAACTCATGTACCCCTACTCACTAAACCCACATCAACATTAGAATCTAACGTGTTTCAGAAATAACTGGCTCAGTTAAATTTCATACAAGATCCGCCTTCATTTCTTGTGCAATCTTAGTAATCGTCGGCTTAGCTAAAGAATCCACTGGAGAGTTCACTTCTTTGTGATTTGCTCTATGTTAAATTGTTCAAATTAAGCTAATAACTCTTTGGATAGCTCCACGTACTTGGCCAAAGTTGGTTCTTTAGTTTAGTGATTTTCTATCACTTAATTTACAACAAGTTGTGAATCACTGTAGACCTTAATGTGAGATTTCATTACCTGTGCCATTTTAAACTCAGCAATAGTGCCTCATATTCTGCTACATTATATGTTGCCTTGAATTATGGTTGGATAGCCCCATACAACTTCTGCTTATCTGGAGTAACAAGTACATACTTAATTCCTATATGCTATTCGATTGATGCGTAATCAACATAGAGTTGCCATACATATGGTGGCTTATTTGTTTTATCATCTAGTTGTGTTATTGGAGTTACGCATTCCACAATGAAATTTGTTAGGGCTTGACCTTTGATGGCATTTCGAGGGCAGTAGGAGATGTACTGACTTAGCTTAATAACCCACTTCAGGAGATGAACACATGTTTTCGGTGTCTGTAGTATTCACTTTTATGGCGTGCAAGACAATACTTTGATGGGATACGCTTGGAAATGAGATTGTAGCTTGCAGCTTTCTGGCTGTATGCAACAGGTTACAATCTAGCTTTTCTATCATGGAGTAGTTTCATTTTGCTCTCTTCAAATGCTTGCTAATGCAATATATTCTCCTTTATACCCCGGCTTCTTCTCTTACTACTGTTGCATTCATAGGTTGATTTGTTATAGTTAAGTAAAAAGGTAGATCCTCACTCGGGACTAGTTTTGAAAGTATGGGCAGACTGGCTAGATGATCCATTAATACTTTGAAGGATGCTTTTCATTCTTCCATCCATTCAAAGTTTATGCCCTTCTTAACCCGATCAAAGAAAGGAATGCATTTTTCTAGGAGATAAACCAGCTCAAACCTGCTACCTTCCCATTTGAACTTGTCACTTCTTTGGGCTTGTCTGGAACTTTATCTTCCTAATAGTTTCAATCTTCTCTAGATTGGCCACTATTTTTCTAGCACTCACTATGTATCCCAGAAATATTCCATACTAAATTGCAAACATACACTTTAATGTATTTAATTTCATCCTATATTAATTTAGGGTGGAAAAGGTTTCCTCCAAATCCTGCACATAAGCTGAAGTTGTTTTGGATTTAAATAACATGTCATCAAAATAAAATTTGTCGTTCTTCCCAATCTGGTATTCGAACA
Organism: Allium fistulosum; assembly: GCA_030737815.1. NCBI lineage: Eukaryota > Viridiplantae > Streptophyta > Magnoliopsida > Asparagales > Amaryllidaceae > Allium > Allium fistulosum. The sequence continues at coordinate 1,134,963,670 of CM060906.1, forward strand.
TCATTTTTACCAACTACTGATATGTTGCCCCATGTATTCTTTAACCCAAATGGCATTACTTAATAGCAATATAATCCTTTGTTAGTAACGAAGCTTGTGTGCTCCTGATATGGCTACAACGTGACATTTGGTTATATCATGAATATGAGTCCATGAACGTTAGCAGTTCATGCCCACTGCATCAACCAACTGATTTATTCTTAGCAATGGAAAGATATCTTTGGGATGGGCCTTGTTGAGCTTTGTGAAATCTATGCAGTTTCTCTATTTATCATTCTTCTTCTTTACCAAAACTAGGTCCACTATTCACTTTGGGTAATATACTTCTCAAATGAATCCATTTTCCTTCAAATTCATAAAGGGTATTGTGTTTTCCCCAATCCATGGTACACCGCCTTTGCCAGATTGGACGTGCATCGAGATCTATGTTGAGGACATGGAGAATTATAGTTGGATCAATTCCCTTCATATCAGAGGGAGTTCAAGCTAAGACATCATGGGATCATTTTAAGAAATCGACCAGTATTGTATGCAATTCACTTCTTAGGTTCTTTCCAATCTTCCCAGTTTTGATCAGATTTGAAGGATCATTTGGACATCTTCAAGCCATCACTAGTTCTAGGTCTTTTCTTTTTCCTAGATGTGGATCCACCATCCTCCACTTTTTGTGATTTTGATGAGACCGCACTCTCCAGAGATGAAGAGACATCTAATAATCGCAAATACCGAGTCATGTTCATTCGTTTCAACCATGTGTATATAATCCCTTTTTTCTTTCCTTGCAGATACAGTGGTTAGAGGTTGACTTGTTTTAGTATTTTTCGTTAAACTTGGTTCTGATGTAGTTCTTTTAACTTGCTTGTTATTTTAATTTTTATTTTACATAAATTAGAGCTGGCAATGGTATAATTTAGAACAATTTTAATATTAGGATTCAAAGTTACACTGTATAGTTCCCTAGCTAATAACTATTCTCCTCTCGTGTTCCTTACTCCTAGGAGGTGTGAAATTTCATGAGTAAGTCCTTTTGAGAAATGACTGCTCCTGGTTCTATCAAATCAAGCCTCCTAAATGTGATGTCTAGCATAGTCTTTTGCTTGATGTGGAATAAAGTTATGTGCTCAAAGCTGGCTTCTTAGATGTATTTCTCCTATGCTTTCTTACTTTTATCTATAAGGCGGGTTCCCCATGAATAGAAGCAATGAGAGTATTGGGGTTCCCCATTAGATCTTCATGAGGATCTGATGATTAGTTTGCATAGGGGTATAACATTATCTTTCTGACATATGCCTAGGTATCCCTTTTGTATTAGCCTTTCAATTTCATTTTCCATATGGCAACAATTGTTAGTGTGGTGACCATTCTCACTGGAATTGGAAGTGTGCACCACCTTTATTTTGATCAGGCTTCTTCTTTAATTATTTGAGGGCATTTAGGCGAATTCAGTTAGGGTTATTTCATTGATCTTTCTTGGAGTATGGGTCGATGGGGTTTTTGTTGCATAATTAAATTCTCTTTGCCTTTTCGTGGGTAGGTTATTGTAGTTTTCCGCCCCTCGCTTCCATTCATTCTTTCTTAGAGCAGCTCTTTCTACATACATCCCTACGGCTGCACTTGCTTCCTCAGTACGTACATACCACAAGCTCTCTTATAAAAATCCTTCATACTACTACATGGTTCTATACTATTCTTGTCCCGCATGTCTATATTTCTCTTCGCTCCTACTTGAGCCGCCATAAACAAGGCCTCCTCACTAGTCATCCTTACTATCATTCTTCTGACTTGAAGTGTTTAATGTAAATGCATAAGCTTTAATTGTCCCTTTGCCTGATACAAGATGGGCTATTGCAGTCTGGAGAGACTTTCCTTGCTGCATTAAATTATCTGTGGAAATCCATCGATTGTTGCACCTAAGAATGAATTTCTCCTAGTAAGTAACTTCGAAACCACCTAGAAATTGCCCCTACAAGATATACAGGGAATAACTTATAACAATCCGGTCTTCTTGCTTGTAGTATTTCTATGTGGTATTCAAATATACATATATCGCCGTCTAGGTTAGATGATCCATTATACTTTTCAACTGTCGGGGCTCGTAAGCTATCGGGAAAGTCTAATTCAATAACTACTTCGTTGAACGGTGAACAGCATCCCTCCCCTCTCCCCTTCTTATTATTCTTCTTAAATTATCTGGCTAATTACTCCACAAGGGCATTGATTTCCATATTTCCTCATCCTTAGCACTCAATCAAGAGGATCCATCTCTACAGACCGAAGTGGCTGATGTGCACGTAAATGTGCATATATTTATATCCATGTTTTATCTCTTTTTATTTAAATAAACATCATATTTGGGCATTTGTACATGTTAAAACCAAAATTCAATTATTTTTCAAACCATCATATTTTCATCTTCATTCAGGGGAAAAATGGTCATTTTTGTGCATGTGTAAATTTGAGAATTTTTACTTGGACATTTTTGATGGTTTTTAGGAATTTGGATGCATATGTAAGAGGCTTATATGAAGATACATGCATGCACAAATAAATACAAAGGAAAGAAGAGGGAAATAATTCAAAGTGAAGATCATGGAGGACCCCACCTACCCACCTACCTTAATGTACAAATTAGAGGCTAATGAACATGCTTATGGAATTAATGGCTTCATGTACACTTAAATGATGATTAGTAGAAGCTAATGATTACTTGGCCTCCACACTTCCTAAGGGGTATTTTGGGAAGCCCCCTAAAAATAGAATTAGGGTTTTATGCATGTATAAATAGCCCTCTTATGTACATGTAAATGATCTTCTACTCTTTCATTTTACTTAGGAAATTAAGAGATCAAATTGTAAGCTCAATGTTCTATGAAATAAAAATAGCTTCCAAGCCTCTTTCTTCTCCTTTTTCTACATTCTTTTCTTTATTTTCATGTTAATGCTTTTATTTATGTTCTTTTCTTTTCTTTGTTAGTAGAATAATTTTACATTCATGCAAGTAGTGTAGCTTAATTCCTTTTGTTGTGAGTAGTTTAATTACATTCTCTTCTTTGCTTATTCTCTATTTTCTTCTCTTTTTAATGTTGAAAGTTACTTGTGTTGCTTCAATGCCACAAATGAGTAGCTAAACCCCTTCAATTTAGGGGTAATGAAGCTCTCAAATATTATGTAATTTCAACATTTTATGATTTATGATCTCATTTGGTTTATGCTTCATGAAGTGAGTTTTGATGCAAGTTTATACAAGTGGGTTTGATAGCTTATATTGTTTATGCAAATGAGCTATTCATATTCAACATAAACACAATTTGCATCATCATTTGCTAATCCATTTTTGATTGTGAAATTAAAGTAAAAATGAAATTTGATGATCTATATTACTAGTTACAATAGTAAATAGATCATACTTAAAATAGCTTTTGCTTTGGCTTCATTTTCATGAGAATTATAAGTGGTTTATTTGTTGTATTATAGTTTGATGGTTTGAGTTATGTTAATTAATAATATAAACAAACCATACTTATGATAAATACAACAATATTTCATTTAATATCAAAGCTAGAGATCACAAATTGTTTGTTTGTTGATTTACAAAAATATGAGAGTGGATTTGCCTCTAAATTGTTCTCTAGTTCAATAGTTTTTAAATCACATTTTAATTATAGCTTTAGCTTCTTTTTGTAGTTAACAACTTTCATCTCACTTTGGTCTAATTTGATTGAATAGATTTTTAATCTCTCACAATTCCCTACGGATCTACCCGTATTCGCCACGTACTATAAAGTGTACGCCGTGTGCTTGCGGTTATATTTTAATTTCTAAATTCGTTCGATGGTTTTCTAACTCGATAGAAAATCCGTCGTCGAACAAGTTTTTGGCGCCGTTGCCGGGGAGTTGCTTTGATTTTAATTTTCTATTCTTCGAATTATTTTGTTTGATTTTTGTGTGATTTTTTTTGTGTGTTTGTTTGCATTTAAAAAAAAATGTTGTGTTGTGTGTGTTTGTGATTTTTGTTTGCATTTTCCTTGGGTGCTTATCTTCTTGTCATTTGCATTTGCATCTCTATTATTTTCTTTAAAAAAACATACACAAAATTTATAAAAAAAAGTTTTATTTCATTTTCATTTTACAATTTCTGCTGTCTTTTTACAAATTTTCCTATACATTTACAATTGCAGTCTACTGTTACAACTTGTGCACTGCTCATTTTTCTACTGTCCTCAACCAAGCTAACCCTTGTGCAAACTTCCACCGTGCAGTTCTACAAACACTACAGCTACACGCTGCAACCTCTGCCACCATGCTACCAAATCATTCCACCACTATATCGCCAATACAAAACAGTTACCTCCTCACAACTGTGCCATCCACCACACCATTGCCTTTACCCATAAAATTGCAACCTGGCCATCTCCATACATCACTACAGTCCAACAAAACTTCAAACAACACTGTTGTTCCATAATCCCACTGGACTCAACCACCTTCGATCACCCATCATACCACAAGCCTGTACCTCTACTTCAACATCAATACAAACCCATCTTCACAATCAACATACAAGTCACTCTCCTTAACAAGCATCACCTGATCATCATTGATCCATAGAACATCAATCACCAACCAACCAACATCAATCATCATTGATCCTCATTTCAATACCAAACAACTGCTTCGTCACTACAATTCTGACATAGCCTCTGTCATCCTCCACTACTGCTCCTCCTAAACCAAATCCTGTAACTGACTGTCAACCACTGCAGCTTACTGCTCCTCAACAAAAAAAAGGACCAAATTTGTGACTATCACCAGACCCCCCTTCAACAACACATGCCTTCCTCTACATACGATCCCCAGACCTCTCTTCCAAACTGCTAACAACATCTCACTTCCCCCGACCACCACACTGCTGCAATAGCAGTTATATTACATTCCTTCTCCACTGTCTTACTGCTTCACAGTGATCATCCAAAGTCCAAACATCCTACCGCATTCTCCACACTTGCCTCTATCAAACAATTGCATGCGGCCCCTCAAATTCACAACCACCTCCATAACTACCTAGTGTGCCACCATCAACACTAATCATCCCCTTCTACCACATTTGCCAATTACTAACCCTACCACTTCGGCAAACCCAAAGTTCGAAATCCAGGCGCCGAACCCACAACAAAAACGCGACCGAAGTTCTCCCCTCTTGAATAGCGAATTGTACGAATCACATCAGTGATTCGGCCTAATAAATTTTTTTTCTGTGTGTTTTCTTTTGTAGAAAGGGGATTTGCGTTTTCTTATTGTTTAAACAGAGTAGCGTATTTGGGTTGTAGGTTGTGGTGGGCTGGGCCGCACGATTTTTTTTTTATATTTAATTTTCTTTGGATTTTCCTTACCTTGAATTCTTATTTGAGTTTACTTTTAGTAAAAAAAAATTGTGAGTGTTTAAAGTTTTTTGTTTCTCTTTTTCTTTCTTTTAAGTTTCTTTCAAGCCTTTCAAAATAATAATAATAATAATAAATTTTTTTAAGTAAAACTTCACTTTTAAGTTTCCTCTCCAAAAAAAAAGTTCAACTTCGTTTAATTTTCATTTGTTTTCGCTTGTTTTAGTTTTCATTTATTTATTTTTTAATTGTTTTTTTTTTGCTTATTTTGTTTTTCATCTTTGATAAACATACTAAAAAATAATAATAATAAAAATTGTTGAATATATCTTGTTTTTCATTTCAGGTTGCCAAAGCAGATTAAAAGGAAGAACTGCTTGCCCAAAAATAATTGTTGCTTGCTTATAAAAAATTACCGCTTAAAAAAATAATTGCTAATAATCTGCACGCTCTGGTACTGTGCTTTCATCTCTAGTTCATTGTTGGTTGCTTGCATTTGCATTTATATATAAAAAAAATTCAAAATCCAAAAACAAAAACAAACTTCATTTTAGTTGCATTGTAAATTCACGTTTAATTTTTGTTTTGCATCCATCTCATCTTATTTTCTTTTCTAAGGGAAATACCCCAATTCACATAAGGTGAGGGATTTCATCACCCTTTCCTTAGCCCATAAACGCATTTCATCGTAGAATTTGACTAATAATAAAGGTTAGACATTCAACTTAAGGGTGTCGCGAGCTCATCTAGGGCTTAATTGTATCTTCATAATTGTTTTCTTTGAACAATTTTGTTTCTTGGTGTCTAGGCTACGGCAGAGTAATAACCAGTTATAAAAATTACGGTGATACGTAAATATTATACTGGTTGTTCCTCTGAAGGTACTTAAACCTTCGGCTGCATTGCTACGGTGATTCGTGGTGCACCGATAACCACTGCCCGTTACCCAGCTGAGAAATATTTTTGTCGATTTAAGACAAAGTGTGATTATAAAATTTTGGGTTAGGAGCTACCAAGGACAGAAAACTGTAATTAAGTCCTTCGCATTCATTTAATTGCATTAGTTCATGCATATATAAAAAAATCAAAAATCCAAAAAAAAAAGTGTAAATTTTCTTAACTTAGTTTTTAATTCCACAAAAAAAAAATTAAAACCTTTTTAAAAACAAAACAAAAATTTGGAAATTCAAAAAAAAATTACAAAAACCAAAAAAATATAAAAATTTGAAAAACCAAAAACAAAACAAAAATCAAACTTCTCTTTTGAAAATAAATTTCACTTGGTAAATATTTTTCGTCCTCTAGAAAAATTTCACTTCGATTTTCAAATCTTCTTTCATTCACTAAACTCGATTCTAACTTCTTTCTCTTCTCGACTTTCACTTGTGCATGAGTACTTGAACTCGTGACACAACAACAAATCGTTGGACTCGCGACCCTTCTACAAACTGTTTAACTCGAACAAACGATCCTGCCGAAATGGCAAACGAAAACGCCCCTCGAACTCTTATGGATAGAATCTTTCCCGATAGAGTTTCTATTCCATCTTGCATCACGTTACCCGTCCCTACGGGTAACCATTTCGAAATTCACTCAAACCATATTTCCACTCTTCCGAAATTTGGCAATTTCGAACACGATGATCTATACATCTTCTTGACTAAATTCGAACAAGTTTGTGCAACCATTAAACTCCAACAACTTTCTGATGATGGAATCAAACTTCGATTAATCCCATTCGCTCTTACAGATTACGCTGAAAAATGGTTGTACAACTTACCATCGAACTCGATTAAAACGTGGGAAGAATTCGTAAAAGCTTTCTTAAAAAAGTTCTACCCTTTGGAAAAAACGAGTAGAATCCGAAACGAAATTGTAAACTTTCATCAATTCAAGAGAGAACCATTCGGAAAATATTTTGAAAGATTCAAAGAGCTTTTGATAATATGTCCACACCATAATTTCGAAAAATGGACGATTTGCCAAATTTTATACGATGGACTCGAAAATAGCTCACGTACCATGCTCGAATCAATGTGCCAAGGCAACTTTCTTGCCCAACATCACGATGATGCTTGGCAATTTCTTGAAAACCTCGCCGAAAAATCATCCCAATGGGAACGTTCGAACGAAAAATCAATCTACTCACGTTCGAGTGCACACTCGATAGGATCTTTTGTTGCTTTGGAAGCTAAGATCGACGCAATGATTAAAAAATTCGATAACGTTTTCTCATCGAATCAAATGAACCAAGCTTCCCAACCGATGTGTTATAAATGCAATGATCCTAATCATATAGCTGATCGGTGTCCCAATTCCGTCGAACAAATCAATGCTTTCAACAAAGCCAAAAATGACCTGTTTTCTCTAACGTACAACCCTAGTTGGAGAAACCATCCAAATTTTGCGTGGAACCAAAACAATCCCAACATGAATACGATTCGTCCCAATTTGCAAGCATTTCCGAATAATGCTTCGAATCCTTCCTTTCAACCCAACAATTTTCAACCAAACTTTGCGGGCCCGTCCCATAATCAACCGCAATAATCAAAATTTCAACCAAATTCTGCTCATCCTTCCCAAGACGATAAACATTTAACTTCACTTGAGTAAACACTTGAAACATTGGCTAAAGCAACTACTCAAAGCCTTCAATCAAACAGCAATTTGCAAAATTTATTGACTTCATATATGCAAAACACAAACCAACCAATTGCAAAACTCAAAATGCAAATGAGTCAATTAGCCACGTGTGTGAGCGAACGTGAACGAGGAACATTCCCAAGCCAACCCCTTCCAAATCCCAGAAATCAAAACGCAAATTCAAATTAAGCCCATGTTGTTCAAGATAGCAACATCACCCAATTGAATGTTATCACAACTCTTCATTCCGGGAAACAAATCGATAATCAAGTCGTTAATCCAAACAATTTACCAGAAACTTCTCTCGATACGTCTAAAACAACGAATGAATCTAAACAGAACGTGGAGCCAAACGTTGAATCGAATGCCAGTCAAAACTCTTCTTCTTCTACTCGAGTAGACCTGCCTACCGAGTATCGTGCCCCATTTCCACATCGTCTTCGACCTAAGAAACACTCGGACCAAATGGAAAAGAAGTTGGAAATTTTTAAACAAGTCAAAGTTAACATTCCCCTTCTTGACATCGTTCAGCAAGTCCCAACATACGCGTAATTCCTTAAGGACTTGTGTACCCAAAAGCGACACACTCAAGTTCCCAAAAAAGTCTTCTTAGTGGCCAGTTTGAGTGAAGTCTTGTCCCAATCCATACCCATAAAATACAAAGATCCTGGCTGCCCTACGATTTCATGTACAATTGGAGACAAGACGATTAACAAATGTCTGATAGACTTAGGCGCGAGTGTCAAATTGATTCCATACTCTGTGTACGAACAATTAGGCTTAGGTGAGCTCAAACCCACAAAAGTCACGCTTCAATTTGTCGATCGCTTGATTAAGAAACCCATGGGAGAAATCGAGGACGTGCTCATTCGAGTAGGGCAATTCATATTCCCCGTTGATTTTATCGTTCTTGAAACACAACCCATAATGAATCCCTCGAGTCTAATTCCATTGATTTTAGGCCGACCATTCTTAGCCACCTCAAATGCCTTAATCAATTGTCGTAATGGATCGATGAAAATTTCTTTTTGAAACATGACTTTGGATCTCAGCATTTTCAATCTTGAAAGCCAATCGAATGAACCTCATAACCAAATGTTGGAAGTTAGTGCCATTCATGAAAACTTCGAATACGAGACAATTGACCTTAGCGACGAACGCGAAGCTGAATATGAAAAATCGTTTCACAAAATTCCCAGCGAAATTGAATACACCCTTCCCTTTGAATCGCTTCCAGTAGAGTCCGAATCTCAACCCAATTCTTTGATCGAAAAACTCCCGAAGTTGGACCTCAAACCACTTCCCGATCACCTTAAGTACGCATACTTAGGTGATAAAGAAACATTACCCGTCATAATTTCTGCGACTCTCTCTCGCTTAACCAAGAAACCTCCTTACTTTCTATTCTTTCAAAAAACAAGGAAGCGATTGGATGGTCGATCTCCGATATAAAGGGGATTAGCCCTGCTATTGTTCAACCTCGCATCCATTTAATCGACAATGCCAAGCCTGTTCGTGACGCGCAACGAAGGCTTAATCCAAAAATGAAAGATGCGGCGAAATCATTTACCCAATCCCTGATAGTTCATGGGTTAGCCCAATTCACGTTGTACCGAAAAAGTCTGGGCTAACCGTTGTCAAGAACGATTCAAATGAACTTATTCCAACTCGTACTCAAATGGGTTGGCGTGTTTGCATTGACTATCGAAAACTAAATGCCGCAACACGTAAAGATCACTTCCCTCTTCCCTTCATTGACCAAATGCTCGAACGTTTAGCCGGCCATGAATTTTACTGCTTCCTTGATGATTATTCCAGCTATAACCAAATTCCCATCGCTCCCGAAGATCAAGAGAAAACGACTTTCACGTGTCCATTCGGTACCTTTGCTTATCGATGTATACCATTCGGACTTTGTAACGCTCCTGCGACTTTCCAACGATGCATGGTTGGAATCTTTTCCGACATGATTGAACGCTTTTTAGAAGTTTTTATGGATGATTTCTCAATCTTTTGGCGATTCTTTTTCCCAATGTTTACATCATCTCGAATTGGTTCTAAATCGATGTAAAGAAAAACATTTGACTTTGAATTGGGAAAAATGCCACTTTATGGTCAAACAAGGCATAGTCCTTGGACATATCATCTCAAATAAAGGCATTGAGGTAGATAAAGCGAAAATCGACGTAATTACAAACCTACCCATTCCCAAAGCTGTTAAGGACATTCGATCATTTCTAGGACACGTTGGCTTTTACCGACGCTTTGTGAAAGACTTTAGCAAAATTGCTCGTCCTTTAACGACTCTTCTTGGAAAAGACGTTCCTTTCGATTTTAACTCTGATTATATCTCCTCTTTTGAACGTCTTAAGAATGAACTCATTTCTGCTCCAATCATTTGTGCACCCAATTGGGATCTTCCTTTCGAAATAATGTGTGATGCTTCGAACTTTGTCGTTGGTGCTGTCTTAGGACAATGCATCAACAAGATCCTTCACGTGATTTACTACACAAGTATGACTATGAACGACGCTCAACTCAACTACACAACAACCAAAAAAGAGCTTCTAGCTGTTTGTTTTGCTCTCGAAAAATTCTGACAATACTTGATAGGGTCACACATTACTGTGTACACGGACCACTATATGCTTCGATATCTCTTCGCTAAAAAGGATGCCAAATCCCGCTTGATTCGTTGGATCCTTTTACTTCAAGAATTTGACCTTACAATTAAAGACAAAAAAGGATCCGATAACGTCATAGCCGATCACTTGTCTCGTCTTCCGAACGCACTATCTTCTTTGCCAATCAATGAAAACTTCTCCGATGAACAACTCCTTTCAATTTCTATCGACCCATGGTATGCTGATATAGTGAACTACTTAGTCACTAAAGAAACTCCCTCGTCATGGTCCAAACAGGACAAATGCAAATTCATGTCCCAAGTGAAGTATTTCTATTGGGACGATCCATACTTGTTCAAATATTATCCCGACCAAATCATTCGACGTTGCATTCCGGATAATGAGATTAGGAGTGTTCTTTCATTTTGCCACGATCAAGCGTGTGGTGGACATTTCGGTCCTCGAAAAACTGCGGAAAAAGTGCTTTAATGTGGTTTCTTTTGACCTTCTCTTTTCAAAGACTCGTTTGAATTTTGTAAAACTTGCGATCGATGTCAAATGCTTGGACGAATTTCTCGATGAGATATGATGCCTCTAAACCTCATCCTTACGATTGAAATCTTTGATGTATGGGGTATAGACTTTATGGGACCTTTTCCCAATTCTTTTGGAAACTTGTATATCCTTCTCGCTGTCGATTACGTTTCAAAATGGGTCGAAGCCGTTCCTTGCAAAACCAACAACCATAAAATTGTTGTGAAATTTCTCAAAGAAAACATCTTTTCGAGGTTCGGCACACCTCGCACGATAATCAGTGATAACGGGACCTATTTTTGCAACCGTTCTTTTGAAACTTTAATGAAAAAATACTCAATAACCCACAAGTTATCCACTCCGTATCATCCTCAGACTTGTGGCCAAGTTGAAGTTTCAAATCGACAAATAAAACAAATATTGGAGAAAACTGTCAATAAAAATCGAAAAGATTAGTCTCAGAAATTGACCGACGCGCTTTGGGCTTACCGTACTGCTTTTAAAACTAACCTTGGGATGTCCCCATTTCGTTTAGTTTACGGTAAAGCTTGCCATTTACCCGTTGAAATCGAACACAAAGCGCTGTGGGCAATTAAGAACTTAAACTTTGATCTTGAGAAAGCTAGCGAAAACCGAAAACTACAACTCAACGAACTAGAAGAACTAAGGAACGACGCGTATGAAAACGGTAAAATTTACAAAGAAAAAACCAAAGTTTTTCATGACAAGTCAATCCTAAGGAAAACGTTTTCGCCTAACCAAAAAGTTCTTTTATATGACTCAAGACTTCATTTATTCCTTGGGAAACTTAAATCGAGATGGACCGGACCATTTGTGGTACGAACTGTTTTTCCACATGGTGCCGTAGAAATAGAAAACCCCAGGGATGGATCGGTTTTCAAGGTCAACGGTCATCGTCTAAAACCTTTCTTCGAATTGCCAAATAACTAAGAGGAGGAGCTCATGATCCTTCATGAGCCAAGCTACGTCTAGTAAGAATGTTAACCCTCTTTTGTAAATATGTACATAGTTTTCCCCGTTACACTCATTATTTCATGCATTGACCGTGGGGACACAGTCAAAATTAAGTGTGGGGGGAGTCTCATTTTCAATTATTTTTAGTTTCATGGCATTTTTGAACTTTCATTTTTCTTTTAACTTAAAAAAATCTCAAAATTTCAAAATCTCAAAAACATTTTCTCTTTAGCATTTTGATTTATTTTTAAGGAAACACTATGGGATAAGTATAAGTTTTGGTTAATAAATTGAAATTTTTGAAAATTTATTTGTCTTAACAAAAATAAAAATGAAGTTTGATTACAAATAACAATGGTTTAACAAGTATATAGGAAGGTTCATATGTGTTAATTATGAAGTATGTTCTAATTGAAAATCTTTGTTTAAAAAAATGGTAAATTTAAAGTAAAGGATATAACATTTTTATATTCTAAGTTAAATGGTGCTAAGATGATTTTGCAAAACTCTCTTTTTTTAAAAAAACATTTGTATATATGTATATATATATATTTTTAACACCTAGAGTCATGTGTTCACACTCGTGTGTTCACTCGCCATGCTCTATACCCTTCTCACGTAAGCCCGAAAGGCAGTGCATGATCAGTATATCTGGCCTCAGTTTATCTGAGTTAGGTGTATGTATATAAAAATTCTTTTTAATAACGCCTATAGTCGATAAGTGTTCACACTTGTGTGTTCACTCTCCACGCTCTGTACTCCCCTCACATCAGTCCGCAAGGCAGTGCACGGGTAATATATCTGGCCTCAGTTTATCCGAGTTAGGCATATGTAAATATTGTCAATATCGATGAAATTTTCAAGTAAGAGAGAGTAAGCAATTGAAATCCAAGCACCATTTTAACTTGTTTGATTTAACTTGTTATTGAAAAGAAACGAGAATACCACTTTGACAAACTTTGATAATCAACTAAGGATTTATTTCATAGTTACACTTTGTTATCAACCAAAACAACGAGTTAAACTATTGTCTATTTGTTATGATGACTTGATTTTTGTTGGAAATTTTGATGAGTAAATGACTTAAATTTTCAAGATAACGACCAAGACTTATATTTAACTTCTTTGTGTCGATTTAAGAGTAAATCTGTCATTTGTAAATATATTCACTTTGCATCTGGATTTTGTGGGTAGTATCCGCTGAAAACCCTCACGAGACAACACTCGTCCTACTGGGGACACCCAGAGGTTTAACGGCTTGTTGCATACGCTTAATGCAATCGTGCTCCCTACGAAAATGGATTTATCTTAGTTTTCCTTTATTCGAGGACGAATAAAAAGATAAGTGTGGGGGTATTTGATGTGCACGTAAATGTGCATATATTTACATCCATATTTTATCTCTTTTTATTTAAATAAACATCATATTTGGGCATTTGTACATGTTAAAACCAAAATTCAATTATTTTTCAAACCATCATATTTTCATCTTCATTCAGGGGCAAAATGGTCATTTTTGTGCATGTGTAAATTTGAGAATTTTTACTTGGACATTTTTGATGATTTTTTACGAATTTGGATGCATATGGAAGAGGCTTATATGAAGATACATGCATGCACAAATAAATACAAAGGAAAGAAGAGGGAAATAATTCAAAGTGAAGATCATGGAGGACCCCACCTACCCACCTACCTTAATATACAAATTAGAGGCTAATGAACATGCTTATGGAATTAATGGCTTCATGTACACTTAAATGATGATTAGTAGAAGCTAATGATTACTTGGCCTCCACACTTCCTAAGGGGTATTTCGGGAAGCCCCCTAAAAATAGAATTAGGGTTTTATGGATGTATAAATAGCCCTCTTATGTACATGAAAATGATCTTCTACTCTTTCATTTTACTTAGGAAATTAAGAGATCAAATTGTAAGCTCAATGTTCTATGAAATAAAAATGGCTTCCAAGCCTCTTTCTTCTCCTTTTTCTAAATGCTTTTCTTTGTTTTCATGTTAATGCTTTTATTTATGTTCTTTTCTTTGTTAGTAAAATAGTTTTACATTCGTGCAAGTAGTGTAGCTTAATTCCTTTTGTTGTAAGTAGTTTAATTACATTCTCTTCTTTGCTTATTCTCTATTTTCTTCTCTTTTTAATGTTGAAAGTTACTTGTGTTGCTTCAATGCCACAAATGAGTAGCTAAACCCCTTCAATTTAGAGGTAATGAAGCTCTCAAATATTATGTAATTTCAACATTTTATGATTTATGATCTCATTTGGTTTATGCTTCATGAAGTGAGTTTTGATGCAAGTTTATACAAGTGGGTTTGATAGCTTATATTGTTTATGGAAATGAGCTATTCTTATTCAACATATACACAATTTGCATCATCATTTGCTAATCCATTTTTGATTGAAAGTAAAAATAAAATTTGATGATCTATATTACTAGTTACAATAGTAAATAGATCATACTTAAAATATCTTTTGCTTTGGCTTCATTTTCATGAGAATTATAAGTGGTTTATTTGTTGTATTATAGTTTGATGGTTTGAGTTATGTTAATTAATAATATAAACAAACTATACTTATGATAAATACAACAATATTTCACTTAATATCAAAGCTAGAGATCACAGATTGTTTGTTTGTTGATTTACAAAAATATGAGAGTGGATTTGCCACTAAATTGTTCTCTAGTTCAATAGTTTTTAAATCACATTTTAATTCTAGCTTTAGCTTCTTTTTGTATTTAACAACTTTCATCTCACTTTGGTCTAATTTGATTGAATAGATTTTTAATCTCTCACAATTCCCTGCGGATCGACCCGTATTCGCCACATACTATAAAGTGTACGCCATGCACTTGCGGTTATATTTTAATTTCTAAATTCGTTCGACGGTTTTCTAACTCGATAGAAAATCCGTCGTCGAACAGTGGCCTCATTAGCATCTCGAGCAACATAGTTATCATGCTTTTCCAATAATAGAGGGTTGATATAGTCAGTTTAGATTTTATGTTTAGGATTATTTGGGCCTTGATCTTTGCTTGGTTCCAAGCTTATGGCAGCATCACTGTCCTTATTAGCAAGATTGCCGGATTTGATCTATGCTTAAGCTTTTTGCATAGTAGGTGAATGCTAGCGATGAGCTATGAAGATGTGAAGTTTGATGACCTAGGTGAAGGATTTTCGGATATTGTCCTTTTGATCCCAATCATGCTTTTATTGATCTTGGAAACAAAGGTATTAAGGGCCCCATCCAGTATGGGGTCAGTGGCTATTTTTAATGGTCAATGAAGGAGTTTAGATAAGGAAGTGAAGGGACTGTTACTAGCTTTTGTAATTAGGTGCTCAAGCATTATTGAGGATGGTAGAAGAGTTTTCAGATTGCATAGTTCAAATTTTGGGGAAGTTGTGGAAATCGGTGATATGAGTAATTTGGTAAAGTTTGCTTAGGATATAGGTCCACATTCTAGCGTCAAAATGTTAGTAAGAATTTTCATCTTACCATGCCAAACTAATTATGGAGAAATTGCAGTGTTGCATGCTTCCGTGATCATAAATTAACAAATTTAAGTAGTATTAAATTCAGCTTATGGGTAGTAATTATGTTGTTGTATGCTTACACAATTATATGGTTACACTTTTACTTTTTGTTAAAATATCAAGTTCAACGTATATACAATTTTAGGTACAGTCAAAGAGAACTAAGTACCGAGAATATCGAATAAAAAGTGTTGGAAAAGTAAAGACATAAAAATTTATGCAGTTTGGATTTCGAGGAATCCTACGTCCTCGAGTCAAAGTTTTTCTTATATTCTTCTTATTGGTGAAAAATTCCAATGTAGAGTGTACAAATATATTTAGTATAAAATTTAGAGAAACTATCAAAAGTCTCATGCTCTACTATAGTACCCTTTTATTTATAGTACTATGACTCATGTGGATTATTAATTCCATAGTTCGACATTTATTCCCCGCCATTTGATCCTTCCACATGTGATTCATCCCAATTCTATATGATTTGTATATGGATTGCTAAAGTGGTTGAAGGTATGGGAAATTTTTTTAGACGGGAGGATCTATTAATGGCGGTAATTTTGAATTTGAAGTTTAGGTCGAAAATTCAAATTTTGGGCATTTAGGTTAATTTTTGAGTTCAACCTGAAAGCTACGCTTAACTTGTTTGTAGCATCATGGTTGGCATGGAGTATGGTTGCATTGATGTTGCTTAAAGTTAGGGTGGGGTCTGTTTTGCAGAGTCGGTTTTGTTTCTTCTTCGATGTGATGGAGCAGTCCCAAAATTGAACATTAGCTTATTTTAGCTCCCCATATGGAACAAGTGATGTGATCTTTAAATGCAATAAGTAAATAAGTTTGACTTTCACATTCATGTTCATCACCTGAAGATTACTTCTTCCTCTTCTGTTATATTTTACGAACTTCCCTTTAATCCTCTTCACCACAAACCTTTTCCTCGTTACTTTCATTTTCACACTTCTCTCAGTAACCGATGTATCCATTGACACGGTTTCCTCCCTTATTTCATGTTCACCATTCTCCTTGCGAACATCACCTTCCTTTAAGTAGACTCCTTACTAATTTCACTTTCACCTTATCTTTCATTGTTATCATCCGATTTACTACTCTTACCAAAAAATTTCTTTTCTTCTCAACATTTTGACCACTTTCCTTCTTTAAATTTTTGTCTCTTCTATCGTAATTATTGTTATTTCTATCTTCCTCCAACTTCTTTTTTTCTTCTAGCACCTTCTTTCGGTTGGTCGCAGTCGATCAAATTTATTTTATTCGCTACAAAAATGTTTTAAACGTGTATACAAGCACACAATTAACAAACAAGATACATCAAAGGAGAAAAATGTGAACTCGACAAAACAATACCCCATAACAAGTAATGATGTGATATGAGTTAGTCAAAATAATTTAATAAATATGACATGATACTGTCAATTTTTTTTAAATAATAGGATGATATCCCATCACAGAAACTAATAATTTTCATACTGCAATTAAATAATTTCAACGGAACTATGTCAAAAACTAGTTTCTAAAATGACACTAAAACACGGTATTTACTATTTCATCAATGTAAACCAAATTGTTCGAATTCAAGATGCCTATGTCGACAATCCATTTTTAAAATATCAAATTAATATCATATAATAATTTTTTATAACCGAAATATACAAATATTATATGCCTTTATGAAAATAATATTACTAAAACGACATTACCTCATGGAAAAATCATTGTTAATGAAAATTTTCACCTCACAATACCAATCTAATTGTGAAGTAACTACGATATTGTAATCATGAATTAATAAATTCAGGTAGTATTGAATTTTCTTTAAGGGTAGTAATTATGTTGTTGTACGATTACACAATTATGTACTTTCATCTTAACTATTTGTTAAAATGTCAAGTTTAACTTACATCCAATTTTAGGTAAAATCTAAGAGAGCCCAGTACTGAAGATAATGAATAAAAAGTGCAAGAAAAGTAAAGACACTAAAATTTTCGTGGTTTGGTTTTAAGGAATCCTATGTCAATGGATCAAAGCTTTATTATATTCTTCTTGTTGGCATAAACTTTTAATGGTAGAGAATACAAGCATATATAGTATATATGTAATATAAAGAAACCGTCAAAAGTTCCTTTCTCTCCTACAATACATTTCTATTTACAATATTATGACATCATGCAGATTACAAATTCTCTAATCCAGCATTTCTTCTCCATCTTTTGATCTTTCCTTGTGTCATTCATCCGTTGATCTTTGATTTGTGCATGGACTACTGGCTGAAGGTATAGCTAATTTATTTAGGAGGGAAGATTTAGATGAAGGTGAGAATTTTGATATTGAAGTTTATGCTAGATCCTTCCTCTTCGAGTTTTGATGAAATAACTAAATATATTTGTAAATATTGCACAATTATATTTCTTACAGGATAGATTCCAAAGACAACTAGCTACTGCAAACAAGGAATTGAAGATCAGCTGTCAAGTATTGTCATCAGAGTAAGCCTAGAATATAATGTATAATATCCATTGATGATCATACACTCAAAATCATTTTAACAATAAAAAATAAAAATCTCTCAAAGTAAAAATCATTTTATATAAACACCAAAAGTCAGATATCTGACTTATTATATAAGAGGGCTATGTATTTGAATATTAAAAAATTGTATATAGGTTTAGATGACTAAATGAATTTCTGAAGTTCTGAAATATTCAAAAATAATCTATAAACTCGTCAGAACAAATCTTGTAAAAGACCAGACATCTGACCCATTTAATCAGGCGTTTGAGGTACCTTTTATTTTTATTTTCTAAATAAACTCAGACGTCAAATCGATTCGACAAAATGATTGATGAGAGTATCGAAAGTCTGATCGAACAAACCAGATGCCTAGCCTTATACAACCCATTTTTTTACGTAGCATATGCAAGACATCTAAAATAGGTCAAAAAAGAGCGTATTCCTTTCTGGCATACATTCAGATATATGAACACCAAAATTCAAATATCTGACCTTTTAGTAATTGTTCTTTTAAACTAAAGAATTAGGCGTTTGACCATTCAGATTAGACATCTGAGATGTTTAAATAGCTATATTTTTTAACTGGCACCAATTTGTTAAAAGAAACATCAACTAGTAAAAGGACAATATCTTTTTAAAATCATAATCTTTCAACTGATCTTTTCATTGCTGTAAATAGAGACTAAATTCGTTTATTGATTTCATTTATTCTTGCTCTCTAATTTGTAATCTATCTATTGATCTCTAAAATCAAAAGTAATCAAAAACTATTCTCTTCTTCCTATATCACTGCCATTCAATTCACCAATCATCAAAATAGCAAGGGTGTACTGAAGAGTGACTTATCCATATTGTTAAAACACATTGAATTCATAAAGCACAAATGTTGCTTTAGAGTTGGCTAGGTCTTATTCGAGTGCTCAGCCAGTTGTAATCCTATTCCTTTGGGTGAAATGAGGATTTTTGATAGTGAAATTCCTATATGGAGCTTAGTGACTGGACATAGGACAGGAGGTCCGAACTAGTAGAAAAATCTTGGTGTGATCATATATTTATTTTACTTTATCTTCTTATCTGCTCAATTGGTTATAGTTAAAATATAATCCATATTATACTAGATCCTATAGACTTTAATTTGGTATAGAGTAGCCATTCACTAAACCATTACGAAGTTAGTGATATTTTAAGTAATATGGATAACTCTATTGCCACATTTGTTGATGGTCAATCCACTGCATGACCATCACTATGCACTGGTTCATACTATGCATATTGGTCTATTGGGATGAAAAAATATATATGCAAGCAAGTGAATAGAATATATGTAATACTACTCAAGTAGAATATACTACACCTACTATTAACTATAGTACATTGGTTAAGACATAGTGGAGTTGCTACATTGTGTTGTAGTGGCACCGGTTCGATACCCAGCGGCCACAATAATGAGACATAGTGCACGACCACTTATAAAACTGGCTTAACCGAAGGCTATGGAATACAAAGTATCCATGGCCCCAAAGTTTTAGATACAAAGTATCCATGGCCCCAAAGTTTTTTTTATAATGGTTTTTCTTTTCATGTTTGTTTTAAACTAAGAAAAATGGGGACCCTCCCTTTTCCTTCCATCTTTCCCGCTGAACCATCCTATCAGCCTTTCCCCCTGCCGCAATGTCCTTCTTCCCCTATACTTGTACCTCCTGCTTTCACTTCCCTTGCTTCCCTACCAGACTCTCTTCCATCTCCCATCCCTCCTGTCAGTCTCCCATCCATGTCCGCCTCTGACACCATCGCCAATTCATCTTCTTCCCAGTCTGCTTCCCTTAATCTTTCTTCCCCTTCATTGCTTCCCCTTCCGCAGTCGCAACTAGCTTGGAACTCTCTATTCAAAGCTAAACCCATTAACGCTGGGAAATACGAACCACGTGACATACACCTTAACTTCAATGGTGATGCTTTAGTTCCGCCAGTTGAAGTTGTGAAGGCAGGTAATTCAATGTGGAAGGAATACCTGGTGGGTTTTTTTCTTGACAACCCGTTACCTTACTCGACAGTGTTGTACTATCTTAAGAAAGCATGGAAACTTCGTGGATCCATAACTGTTAAGTCAGATGGGTTTCTGTTCTTGTTCAAATTCACTAATGAAGACGATAAGATTAGAATTTCAGAATCTGATCCCGTTGTAATGAGGAACAAACTTTTTATTGTAAAACCATGTAATGAGAATGTAGGCAATACTTGTAGCAGTATCAAAGCAGATCCTGTTTGGATTAAGTTATCAAACATTCCCCTCTATGCTTGGTCCCCGCTGGGAATAAATTGGTTAGCTGCAAGAATTGGTAAACTTCTATGCATGGATGCTTCAATTGAAAGATTTGAACGAATCACTTTCGCCAAATGTCTAGTTGAAGTGACTCCCAAGAACGAACTACTAGAAAGATTTACAGTAAAATTGCTTGATGGGTCTAAACAGGATGTTATAGTTGATTACCTTTGGAAGCCTGAAATATGTACTTTTTGTAAGGAGTTTGGGCATTTGGTAAGTACTTGCAAGAAGTCAGTAATTGATGAGAAGGATAAGCAATGTGGAGCTGCTGAACAATAGGAGTGTGGTGAAGTGAAGCAACACAGTGAGCATAAGAGAAAAAACCCTGGCAAACAAGTTCTAGTGAAGCAAGTCTGGCAAAAAGTCAATAGGAAAAGGGAAAAAAAAGTGAATTAAGTAAGGAGTTGAAGGACAAGTCAAAGATAAACATAGGAGCAGAGGATACAATTGAGCTTGTTGGAAGTAAAGAAAACAGATCTGGTAAGAATGTTACTTTTGAATCTCAAAAGGTGGACCAAGCATGTGCTGTGAAAACACAAAATAAATATAATGTGTTGCAGAATGAAGAGTTTGAGCAAGAAATTGTGGAAATAAACGAGGAAGAGGAGGGTGAAATTAATCATGCAGACAGTGGTGTTGAATTTAATATGGAAACTTCGTTGATGACTACTAATTCTTCTGACTGTAATGTCATTGATAATAAAATTCCTTCTTTGCGTTCTGATGAGCAGCTCATACAAATTAATGCTTCTGCTAATGATGGAATTAGGAAGGAAAATGGTAATAGTATTTCAAAGGAGAATGCTCAAGCCGATTCTCATGTATCAGATCAAGACAGTGCCTGGTGTACTGCTCTTGAGACATACATAACACAACTTATTATCTCAAGCCGTAAGTATGATGATGTTGTTCAACCTCATGATCCACCCCATTATAATTTCTCCATTGACCTGCCTGGTTGGCCTACAAACATTTCTATCCCTCAATCTAAACTTACTCCTCCCAAAGATTCATCCTCCTCCCAATCTAACTCGCAGCATTCCTCACCTTTCAGGAAAATGGAAACAAGATCTTTGTCTGCACAAAGAAGAAACAAAACCACCAACCTCCAATAATCTTTATGTTTAAAAAAATCGCTGCTTGGAACCTCAAAGGGGCGCATAGTAACATTAAACTTGATCAAGTGAAAAGCTACATTTCATCTTATGATATTTGTCTTTTTGGATTGCTTGAAACAAAACTTAATCAATTGTTATCTGGCAAAGCAGCAACTTACATTAATCCTACTTGGGATTTCCTCCACAACCTTGATTCAGCTTCATATGGATGGATTTTAATTATCTTTGATCCTAAAGTAATTACTCTATCCCCAATTCTATCTACTAGACAGTTCATACATCTTCATGTCATTGAAACTCTATCTCTAACCTCCTTCTACATCACCTTTGTTTACGCTGACAACTCTGTTCTTTCTTGAAATACATTCTTCAACTCCTTGCCACCATTACGTCAGACTTCACATCCCTGGGTTGTGTTGGGTGATTTCAATTCATGTTTTGAATTCTCTGACAAATGTGGTGGTAAACCCCTTATTCCTGCAGACATTGCAACATTCAACTTAGCTATTGAACAGTCTGACTTACTTATGGTTAATAAGTCAGAAGCCAAATATTCATGGAATAATAGAAGCCGTAGCGGAGTTCGTACGTTCACGACGATTGATCATGCCTTCTGCAACATCCAAGCCCTCATCCAATGGCCCACCTTGTTTGTCTACCTTCCTCAACCCATATTATCTGATCATTCTCCCTTGATTTTAACTCTGGGTCCCCATTTGTGAAAGGAAAAGAGAAGTTTCAAATTTTTTGATGCTTGGCTCAAGCACGATCATTTTCTTGAGTTAATTACTCAAGTTAGCTCTGAATTTATATGCTTTGGTAACCCCATGTATAAGTTTTGCAGGAAATTGAAAAGAATCAAGCAGGAGATTAAATTGTGGGCTAATACAACCTTTGGAGCTGGCAGCCTTCTTTCTACAACTCTTAAGGAACAGTTGAAGAAGCAACATGATTATATGATGGAGCATCCCCTAGATGAACAAGCTGCTGCTGTTGAAAGCAAATTATTCAGTGAAGTTAACAATGCCCTATGCTTGGAAGCTAACATGAAGCAGCAACAACTGCATGCCAGGTGGACTGTTGAAGGTGACAAGAACACCAAGTACTTCCATGATGCAATAAAGGTCAAACATGCCAGGGATAATGTTTTTAGCATTCTTGATGATCAGGGTTCCCTTTTTTCTACCGTTGATTCTGTTGATCAGGCCTTTGTTGAGTACTTCACCTCATTGCTTGGCAATGATTCTGGGTTCTCCCCTGACCTTGATCTAATCTCAACTCTTACCTTGCCCTGCATAACACCCCAGGAAGCTCAAGCTCTTATAAGGCCAGTAACTGATGAGGAAATAAAAGCTACTCTATTTTCTATGAATAAGCAATCTTCTGGAGGTCCTGATGGCCTTAATGTGACATTCTTCACAGCTACGTGGACTGTACTTAGTCATGAATTCTGTCAAGCAATCCACAATTTCTTTTCAAAATGCAAATTGCTGGGGGAAGTGAATTGCACTAATATTGCTCTAATCCCTAAAGTTACTCCACCAACTAGTGTCTCCTCTTTCAGGCCTATATCCTGTTGTAATGTTATATATAAATGCATCACCAAAATTCTTGCCTCCCGAATGATTAGTGTTATGCCAACTGTTGTCTCCTTGAATCAAGCAGCCTTCTTACCTTCTAGAAACATACTTGACAATGTCCTCCTTGCTCAAGAATTACTAAAAGGTTATACTAGAGGTAATGTGTCTCCTGCTGCTGCTCTAAAAATCGACATATCTAAAGCTTATGATTCTATCCACTGGGATTCAATTGTGAGGATCATGGCAGTCATGGGGTTTCCCAAAATATTTGTGTCATGGATATATGTGTGCATTTCCACACCAACCTTCTTTGTTGTTTTGAATGGTAGACCTGTTGGGTTCTTCAAAAGTAGTAAAGGCATTCGTCAGGGTGATCCTATATCTTCCTACTTATTCTTGTTGGTTATGGAAGTTTTTACTGTTTTACTAAACTCAAGATACTCTCAGAAGATAATTAAGTACCACCCTAAGTGCTCTGCTCTCCAAATACAATCTTTAATGTTTGCAGATGATGTTCTGTTGTTTACTAAGCCTGATATTCCCTCTCTGACTGGAATTATGGAGGCTCTCCATTCATTTTTTGGTATGACTGGTCTTTCTATTAACCAAGCAAAATCTTCCATGTTATTAGCAGGAGTGAGTGATGTTCAAGCTGCAGCTCTTTACCTGCACACTGGCTACTCTAGCATGGACAATGATATGAGGTATCTTGGGCTACCTTTAATTACTAGAAGAATTACAAATGCAGATTGTATACCTTTATACAATAAAATTACATCTGTTATGGGTGTTTGGTCTAATAGGCAATTGTCTCAAAGTGGAAGGCTAGTCCTTATAAAATCTGTAGTTTTTTCCTCCTTAGTTTATTGGGCTCGGTCCATTATCCTCCCAACCAAGCTGTTGCAACTTGTCAGGTCTGCAATGAATAGATTTTTTTGGTCTGGCAGTATGCACAACAGGAAGTTGACTCCTTGCTCATTTACAAAATTTGAAACTCCCTTGAAGCTTGGTGGGCTTGGTGTTATTAATGCTAGGATGTGGAACTTTGCTGCCATAAGTACTCATTTTGATGATCTTATCAACAAGAGAAGTAGCATTTGGGCTAAATGGGTCTGGCAATATTACCTAAAAACAAAATACTTTTGGTGCATTGAAATCCCTCAAAACAGCAGTTGGATCTGGAGGAACATTCTGAAGTTAAGAGATGTATATCTCCCATTGATACAATATCAAGTAACTACTAATTCTGATGTGAGCTTCTGGCATGATCCTTGGTCGGGAAAAGGGCTGATCCTTTCTAAAGTTTGTGACTACCTTCAACTTCAACAATCTGGTATTCACTACGATGCTAAAGCTACTGATTATTTACATGAAGGGAAAATACTAATGCCTAATAGTAGCAACCAACTGCTCAGGCAATTGTGGACTGAGATTCAATCCAATTACTGCACTACCCATCAACTGGAGGCTGTTGCATGGGACTCGAAGCCACACAGTGTCAGGGGTGTGTACAAATCTGTTTCTGTGTATGCTTCCCTCCCTGCTGCCAAATGGTACACTGTGATCTGGACTAATGATTATGTTCCTTCATATAACTTGATGATGTGGAAAGTCATAAATCAGGCTCTACTCATTAGAAGTAAGTTGAACAATTTTGGTATGGCTTGCTCCCCTTTTTGTCTCTTTTGTGAGTTGCAAGAAGAAACAATTGATCACATTTTCTTTGACTGCCCTGCTCTCCAAAACATTACGGCCAGAATCAGTGCCATTACTGGGGTTAATCTTACTGCTGGTGGTTCTAGCATGATCTGGAGTACAATTTACAAAGCTACTAGATGGAGAAATTTTGAGTTCAGAGTTTTGGCGGTTTGTTTAAAAAAATATCTTACTGTAATATGGAAGGAAAGGAACGCAATCATTTTTGATAATAACAGGAAGAAAATTGAAGTATTATGGCATGAAGTTAGGAAAAGCACCCACTGGCAATTGATGAACTGCAACACCAAATTCCCTGACTGTTTGTTACATGTTTGGGTTTGATGTTTTCTGTTGTTTCCTCAATTGTTTTTTATTTCTTCCTTTTTTTATTTCTTTTCTTTCCTATTCCCTATGTATTGTTCTCTTTTATTGTGTTGCAATAAAACTGGTAGGGGTCCAGTCAACCCCGCTGGCTTTGCCAAAAAAAAACTATAGTACATTGACAATTGTTCAAAAAATTGATGATACTAACAATGTAAAGCTATAAACATACTATTTTGGTTATTAGATAAATATAATTTTAATAAAGTTATTGCAAATTACTCACAAGGGCATAAAAAAGTTTAAGCAAAATAAAATTTCTATGCTGAAGAATCAATTTTCAAATTTTAGAATGAAACCAAATGTAACCATTGTTGACATGTATTCAATGATTCAAGACATTACACATGCTCTAATAATATTAGGGGAAAATTATTCAGATTTTAATAAAATATCAAAAATAAATAACTCTTTAACTAATGAGTGAGAAGAAAAATATTGGCTAGTGAAGAGCACAATAATCATTCGACACTCAAGCTAGAAGAGTTGATTGGAAATCTTATGTCGTATAAAAGAAATTTACAAGCACAGAGAATGCAAGCTCAAGAACAAAAGACCATCACGTTTCAAGCTAAAGTTGACTTTGACATTGAGGAAGACGGCTCTGTATTACTTACCAAAAATATCAAAAGTTTGTGAAATATGGAAAGAATAAACATTTTGGCAAAAACAACAACAATTTATCCTCCTTAAAATGTTATGAACGCAATAAGATCGGTCACATCAAGATAGATTGTCTAAATCTTCAAAAGAAAAACAAAGCTTAAAAAATAACAAACAATTTAGAAAGAAGAAGTAAGCTTTTCAAGTAACTTGAGAAGATTCGAATTCGTCTTCTTCGTCAAATAGTAAGACCGATTCGTAGCAAGCTAATATATCCTTCATAGCCTCAAGTGATGATGTAAGTTCAGAAATAAATTAAGATGATTTATTTGGAATAAATTTGGAATTACTTGATAAATGGAAAACTACTACGAAAATAAATAAAGATACTATTGAAAATTGAATAGAGTTGAATTACAAATAGAAATGCGTAAGGATGAAAACTAATAATTTGGAAGAAGAGCTTCAAAAATCTCAAAATTCTTGTACAAATCTGAATTCTTAGATTAATATTTTGAAAAAAAAACTTCAAATTTATCAAAATGAGATTTTCAAATTAGCTAAAGAAAATCATGATTTAAGTACTATTGTAGACACTTTTAGCAATGAAGTTTAAAATCATGACAATAGTTTTGAAAGACTTTCAACAAATATTTTCAACTTTAATAAAGGAAGAATATATTTGTCAAATTCATAAAGTGTTTGTCATCCAACATTGTGACCAAGCCACATCTGGATGAGTTAGAACAATCTAACAAAAAATTACCAAGCACAAATCTAGGGTGATAACTGCCAAGTGTAGATGTCAAAGGAGAACAAGAAGTGAAATCATAAAAACTTGCTAAGAAGCTTCAAGACCTCAACTCACCAAATCATCAAATGCTAACATACAAGATTCCTGTCAAGTCTGGGATCAGTATCGATTCCCACTTCTTGCCAAAATCACCATGCCATTCATGCCTTATGGAGTGAGGATGCTTAGAAGCTAGTACGTCCCACAAGGGATGGTTCGCTTACCATGTATAGCTCAAACACTTGATGGAGGAACCGAGTGCTATCAACCAACATTCAGTATGATTTCATTTAGGCTCATATCAACACAACTTGATGTTAAGAGCTGAGAGGTAAGATATGCAAACAACATCGAAGAGTGGAAGAAAGTTTGAATCAATCACTTGGATCGGTACTGATCCCTATCCATGAATTGGTATCGATCCTTAAAACTTGATGACATGACCATGATCTGTATGTAGGGGACGTGGTTGTGAATGTGGTAGAGAGATTGAATGCGACCTATAGCTATAAATAGAGGAGGGAAGGCATTGTTTTGGGAGATCTTTTGGCTCTCCTAACTGTTTTCAGTTTTTTGTTTGTAATCTCAGGGATCATCACTGATCCATAAAAATAGCTTTGTAAAAACTTGACAAAAATTAACAAACAAGGTTTTAGTGGATGTAGGCCAGAGTACTTGCCGAACCACTATAAAAGTGGTGTGTTCTTCTTTTCTATTTCTTGCCTTTTCTTGAAATTTTCATATTTATTATTTCATTGGGTGCTTGTGCCAACTTTTGGCATAAGCATTTTGGTGCTTTCACTGAGAGGCGACTTAGGATTTGATAATTGAAACTAGAATTTAAAAAGATAATGAGACCATCGACCAGAAGAACTACTGAAGAAAGCCAACAAGGTCATGGACGTAGCCAAGTGGTGTCCTTAGGATCCAATCCACCTTCCATCTACGTAACCAGAGATGAGATGGAAACGATGATGGCAAAAATGCATAACAGAATGGTTGCCAGCCAAGAAGTGATGATGGAAGGATTCTTTGGAGAATGGGACAACTAGGAATAACCGAAGTTGCTATGGATCAGAACTGAAGATT
This sequence comes from Allium fistulosum, assembly GCA_030737815.1. NCBI lineage: Eukaryota > Viridiplantae > Streptophyta > Magnoliopsida > Asparagales > Amaryllidaceae > Allium > Allium fistulosum. Next base: position 1,134,991,478 of record CM060906.1, read on the forward strand.
AGAGACCAAAAGAATGCTCTTGGAAATAGAATGGAGCCAAGTAGGGAAATCTTCGAAGAAAAGCCATGGATCAGCGTCGATCCCCGAGCATGGATCGGTACCGATCCCATAGGACTTGGGGGCATGGATGACTTGAATCTGGACGGACATGGTAATGCCAAGGAAATAATGCTGAACATTAGAACGTGAATCAAATGCAAGTGCAGGCCTAGAGGAAGTACTAGAATTTCCTTATAAGAATGGAGGGTAGAACAAAAATGTAGAGTGGAGGCTTACGTTTGATGACGATAATAGAATTGCTAAGATAGTTAGATGAGCAATGAGAGGTGGACCACCAGACCAAATTTTGGAAGACGTGACCAGAAACCCATCCACTCCTAACATCCAATACACAATAGATCCACCTGATTCCAAGCTACTGACATTAGAAATATACGATGGAAAATCGATCCAACGGTTTATCTAATGAGATACATCTGACATATGAAGGTGTTTGGTGCATCAAATGAAATAATGGGATAGTGTTCCACTTTATATTTAACAAACTTAATGGCAATGTGCTTGAGACTTTAGATAGCTGGAGAATGGTTCAATCAGCACGTGGACCGGGTTAGTGAATAGATTTATGAGGCAGCTCGGAGTGCATGTTTCACGGCCAAAGAACATGATGGCACTATCTAGTATGAAGCAAAATTCAGGAGAGATCCTAAGGAGTTATTTGACCAGGTTCAATGCGATAGTAACTACATTGCATAAGCCAGATCCATCAGTGGTTCCGATGGTGGTAGTTTCAAGAGTGACTGCCAAAATAGATTTTAAAGTTGCTTTGGAAATGGATTCAACAATGGATCTCGCAGAATTTTACCATGAGACTAAAAGATACTTACATCAAGAGGATGTTGAAACTAAAATGGCAAAGGTTAATGCCATGGCTGATGCAGGACCGTCCGGGGCAGGATCTGGCAACGATAAAGAAAAATGAAAGGTAGGTGACGGCTTTGGAGGATCAAAGTGGCAAAGAAGGAAATTGAAATTCTCTTCTTACACTGAACTAAATGAAACTCTGGAAAGGATTTACCTTAACACCGAGGCATATCCTATATCGAAATTGGGGAGGAGAGAACACATCGACTAGGAGAGAAGATCGAGAAAGTATTGCCTATTCCATGAGTTGGATGGGAACGAGACAAATGATTGCAAACATCTTCATGATTTGATTGAGGACCATGTTATGAACAACCAGTTACAGTAGTACGTAAGAAACTGGGCTATAGCGACAGAACATGAACAATCATCATCTACAGCAAATGGAAGCGGCATTGGATCTAGATCAAGGATAGTTATCTCGTAATTGAGACGGTAGGGAGTCAGGTTCACTTCCCAAACTTTGCCTTAGATCTTGGTCAAGGATATTTGTGTATGGGACCTCGATCAGGCCCTAGGCATGCTCTAAGTTAGATGTTAGGCTGCATTACTTAATAGGATGGACATTGTGATGTGTGTTCGATGTTTGAATTTGAATTCCGCTAATGCTTGACTTTGAAAAGCACTCAAATACGATGACCAATACTGATTTTGAAACACTAACGTAAATTGGTTACCCCTGATATTGATTTATGAAATAACTAATCATGGTAGTCCTGTATAGAGAGGTAGGTTGATGACCATAAGATGTAGGTCGTACTGCCAGAGAGCAAGTGGATTCGACTTATATGGGAGCAAGTCCCCTCATTAAAAAGTACACGAATTGGCCTTGCTCGGACATTAAGTTCCCTCACCGGAGAGCGAGCGGATTAGACTCGGCAAGGATCTGAAGAGATTGAATTCTTAATTAGATGTCAAATGATTAGGAGAGATCAAAGATTAAGTTAATGGTCTGAAAAGATCAATGATTAAAACAACGATCCGAAGGGATCGTGGATTGGAATAACGATCTATAGTGATCGAGGTTTTAACTAACATTTCGGAGAGATCAAGATTTAGTATTAAACACTGATTAACCTCAAAAAAATTTGATAACAATTATCGGATTAAACCCTTGATTTTGATATATGTTTATTAAATGTTGAAAGAACACGAAATGACCCTGCTTACGATACACTATATCATATAATAGTTCCGGAACAATACATAATGATGATTATTTATGACTAACACTCGATAGCAATTATTGAATTGAACCCTTGATTTTTAATATATGTTTATTAACACCTAGAAGAACATAGAATGACCCTGACTTGTGATATGCTATATCATATAATAGTTCCGGAAGAGTATGGAATGATGATTATTTATGACTAACACTCAAGCAAGGACTCAACTCTATAATAACCTAATCCGAAACGGACCTAATTTCAGTTAATAAAAGACCATCGAACCTTAGACTCATTCCAAGGCTAGAGGTTGGTTGATAAATTCTAAATGATATACAGTATATAGAGCTATCTAAGTGTACTTTTAGAATCACCACAAAATATAACATTAGAAACAAGTACCCATTTCAGAAACATAACATGGTATCATCAAATCTCACAACATCTCCATATAAAACCTCTATAATATAATATTTCAAAATAATATAATTTTCTAAATTGGATACATTAAAAATATTTAAAAAGCATAATTAGATAGATAACTACCATAAGTTTCATCTCTACATTCATCCTTAAGATCAGCATTGTCTCCTCTAACCTATGTGTTGTAATGAAAAGAGGGTCAGAACAACAATGTCCAGTGGGTGAAAATCTCAAGCATTACCATAATGGTATTTGACTAGTATCCTCTAATAAGTAATATGTCTTACGTATTTAAATTAAACCATACCAAAAGCTTCAACTGTAAGCCCAAAGGCTTTTCCAATCCAAATTCCAAAATTCTAATGCAACTATCGTTAACAATGCAAGAGAAAGCACCCAAATCATTTAATACTTTTTTATTGGGAATTAGGCAGACTCTGACCATTTAATACCTATAAAATAGGCAGTCCCTAGTAATTTAATACCTGACCCATTTCTAGTCTATGCCTAAATTTTAACACTACTGTCGTCAATGATATAAGAGAGAGCACCCAAACCACTTAATACCTTTTATAGGAATTAGGCAGATTCTAATGTTTAATACCCATTAAATAGGCAGTCCCCATCATTTAATACCTAATCCATGGCAGGTCCCTCTATGGTTCACTCTAACTGGCATCGTAAGAAATCCCATAAGGTCACTTAATACTTCCTATATAGAAAAGAGGAGGACCATACAATAGTCACTTTATACCTCTAAACCCAAAGCGGGCCCTTCCAAAGATCTCCTCTTATCGTATCCACGATATGACTATGACCCATAACCAAAACCATGACGGCTCAGATTAATCTGACTATTCATAGGTACTGGTAGCCAGATTAGCTAGGCAGACTTGCCTAAAGCATTAGGACTAACCTTGTATCCACCGAGGTTATTTCTTATAGACGATGTCTCACATCAATCCCCAAGTTACACTATTGGTAGCCAGAGTTAACTGGGCAGACCTCTATGCACTTTAGTCTGACCTCGCATCCCTATAACTTAGTCATACTTCCTTTCCTTTAACATGTTATTATATATATACTAATTGTATATGTGTTATCTCGCCACAATTAAACTTAAAGCCATATAATGGAAACTATTTATTATGCCTTTAATCCTAAATTAATTCTCATAATAATCATTAACTTCCTTTCTAAGTAATTTAAAGCTATTATCAATACGTTGATTATATTTTTATATGTATATATGCACGAGATCTAAGGTTCAAAAAAATATTACTAATCACGCGTAAATAAATTCACTGACAAAATTGATTTAAATGTCAAACTCATACAAGTCCCAAACTCCAAAGAAAAATAGCTAATATCCTTAGCCAATGCAACTAGACTTGTATAAAAATGGTGCAACACCAAACTTGTCTTATATTAATACAAGTATAATTGAAACTCTAATAGATTTATCAATTGACATTTTGCTGGGGCCAATTTTGGGGCCTTTAGTGTTTAATGTTTTCATTTACAAAATTCCCCAAGGCATATATAGAATCCAAAAAAATACTACACAATTACTATGGAAAAAACTATAAATTTCACTCACACATAATTGCCTACTGCTAAATTGGATTTGATTCACACTACTCATATTTTCCCTTTAAAATCCTTTCCTTTTGGAATATTCAACAAGCAGATCGTATATATATTAGATTAGATTTAGAATTAGAAACTAGAGAGGAATATAATTAGAATTTAATTAATTAAACATTTGAACCTCTTACTTAAAAATCTTAAATTATTCTAAAATCTAAAGAAGAAGAAGTTCGGTAGAGCTTTGCTATTATCACCAAAATTTTATAAAGAAAATTGAGGGATCTAGGTCTCTATTTGTAGAGGTGAGGAAGCATCAGAATCGTCATATCTAAATAATTTAATTCGGGTCGTTCTGGCCTAAGAAAAACCCAGGCGCTACCACTTTTACCGAACGACAACTTGACCATAGGTGGTCGAATGGTCCATGTATTTTGGTTGTGAATTATTTCTTCTATTTTATTTTTATGTAGTGACTTATTGATTTAACGTTACACGTTAACTTTAACCCTTACTTAAATGTTAAGCTTCTCTTAACATTAACTTTTCAAATTCAACTTCAATCTTAAATTTAATCTCGTTTGAATTATTTTAAACTTGGAAACTTCAAACGTTCATAACTTCTCCGTTTGAACTTGGATACACAACTTTATATATGGAAATCGATTAGAAAATCGTTATGAACACAATGGTGCAACTTTCATGGACAAACTCCAACATTTACATAATTTCCATTTTCAGCCTGACTTTGATTAATTAATTAATTATCAAATTCTACGAGGTATTACACACTTCCCCCTTAAAATGGATTTTAACCCCAAAATCCTCGAGGGCAAATAGTGTAATGCGCACTCAACCATGTTATGAAACCAAGTTATCTATACAATTATCTACTCAACCAAAAGTACAGTGTGATTATGTATGCAACATATTATAGGTGAGCTCAATCCTAGCATGAATGCAAGATCGTAACATATAGGCATGTATGCAAACATCCTAAATATACATAAAATTCTATATGAATGTAAAATAACGGTAAAAAATGTGGCAATCATCTCTTAGCGTCCAATCTAGCAACCACGATGCAACTAAATATTAAATTTTAGAGAGAGAAATTTACAAAAAAAAGCCGGGGATGAGAAACCTTCACCTTTTCTTTGGTTTCGCATGTGCTTTCCACTGAATTATTCCCTATTATATTTGGACCAACCTAATTTGTTTGTTATGAATCCTCAAGAACAATGCTTCACTATGCGTGTGGTGGAAATTAGGGAGGGGCTATCGGCTCCATCTCAGCATTTGTTGACTGCCCAGGCTCTACTACAGTGATAGTGTCATATAGACATTTCCTCAAGTATGGAATTTGAAAGAAGTCATAGACTCATGCTAACTTGTCTAAAAGCTCCACCCAATAAGCAAGTTTCCTCACCCTCTCTAAAATTGCAAAAGGCCCAATGAACCTAGGCACTAACTTCCCAGATGTACCAAACCTCATAACTTGAGGGATAACCTTGATGAATGCCATGTTTCCAGCTGAAAACTCCAATTCCTTGCTTAACATAGGACTCCCAATGGTTATGTGCGGCCTTCATTCAAGCCTAAACACTTCAACTTTCTCCATGATCCTCCAAAATCCATGATGCAAGCTCTCAACAAATCTTCTAAAATTTAAAGTCATTCCCAAAGTAGATTGCAAACTCCTCCAAATTCGCTAGCGAACAAGGGGTCTCTATCACTAAAATGGTAACTGCAACTTCATATAGTCGCACCATTTTCTTAACATAAACATATACAAGAGATGCTGCAGTCATATTACTCTTATCGAGAATAAAATAAGTCGGTCTACTATAACCTAAATAACATCATTGCCTTTTTGGTTCCTGGGAAACCCATTCATAAATTCCATTGATATATGCTTTTATTCACAAACCTCTAATGGTAATAACAATCATCCTTTCTTTCCTTGCTCGGTCCTAATTCTTTGGCATATCAAATATCTGGAAAAAAAATCCAACCACTCTCTCTTCATCCTTGACTAATTAGAAGATCCCTTCATATCCATATACACCTTAACCCATTCGAGGTGAATGGTGATGCCCTGGAAACTTTGAGTTTGAAGCATCCTAACCTAATTTCCTTAATAACTTCTAGTATTACCTTCGGTTTATTGCTAGTTAAGTGTTCTTATGAAATTTTCCTATTTACGATGTTATTCAATATCTATATATTCATTCAGCGGTCTAATCTCATCCACGAAATTAACTCAGTGGTAAAATAGGAACACGTCTAACACCATATCGAACTCTTTTTCTAAAGAAGACAACTAGGGATTACAACCCAAAACTCTAAAAGAAAATTCTGCTGAAAGCTACCATTAATCATCAATTGTATTAATGATGTTGGCTTCTTTCAAATTTAGTTCTAATAAATCTCCATCACCCATAATAATTGGTCGTTAGTGTTTCAATTGACAGTCTCTAATCAATCCTTATTTAATCCCTTTCAATCTATTTACCAGTGCCAAAATCCACATGTATACCTATTCAATTCTTCCATACATACCATATTACATTCCTTTACTAGTCCCCTATTTAATTCCTTTTAACTCTCTATTAATTATAAATTTATAGCCTATTAAATCTATAATTAACGTCCATCCTATAATTACTATGTTGTTGATAACTAATATGAATACCGTTGTAAATCATGCTATTTATATATTTCTTATTTCTAACTATTAATTTATAAACTAGAACATTCTTTTCATGTTTTATTTTACCAGAGCTGTCCTTCCAAAAAGGATTATTGCTATAATTTTCCATAAATTAACCATAAATGATATTTTTGCTTTATTTGAAATTACAAGGGATTATTTCTTTTCTTTTAATGAAATGACAATATGAACTATGAAAAAGAATATCCATACCTTACATATCTCTTTTCCATTTAGGTATACAATTTGTTAATAACGACACATTTTTATATGTACTTTGGAATTGGACAATTTATGGAAATTACACAAAACCTGCTCCAAGTAAATTAAATCATAAAAATTCACAATCTGATCCAACTAGGGAAACCTAATTTGCACATTATAGATCTGGAATATCTTTACAACTTTGCTAACATTCTACAAATAAATGCTTGGGACTGATTTAAAATTTTCAGATCTGATTATATATACTACTATTATTTTATTCATATCATAAAACCATTAACCTTCCTTACATAGATAGTGATCCCTATCTACTCCATAAAATATAAACTTAGAAACGCACATTACATTAGTATGCGACATTTGAAATTCAAACTTGCAAAAGAATTTCCATAACTCGAAAAAAACCTTTAAGCATACTTTCTAAATGAATTTCCAACTTGCAAAAACAGTTCGGGGAATTGAATTCCTAAAAGCATCTAAACATTTACCACTTTATTCCTAACCCTAGATTCAAAAATTGCTTAGCAAAATAATTTCCATCTCAATGACTTTCTACATCAATGATTTACTTCTTTAAAAGTAGGGTTTTTAATCCAAAACATTCAATTATTAAACCAAATTATTATTAAATTAAGATTAAGAAAGGATTGCTTAATCCCAAAAAGGAGTAAACTAATTTCCATCTTTCAAACATTTTCTACATCAAAGATTTATTCTTTTAAAAGTTGAACTTTCAATTAAAAATATTCGAAAACATCTTATATAATTTTAAATAATGAAAAGTGCAGTAGACAAGGTAAACTCTTATCCTATTATTTTCCTATCCCATTTTCATGACTTCTCTCATACATTATCTCTAACTAGATTACTCATCCTATTTTATGATTCTTAACGCTATTCCTATCCAAATCCCTCAATATTGCCTTTATTTATATTTCTTTTACTTAAATGGCTTAAGGACTTCCAAATTTTCAAAACAGGAAAAATCATTAAGTCCAACCTACAAACTATTTTACATTTATTTCAAAAAGAAATAATCCTTTATCGAAAATCTTTAAACATAAAACTTTTTGACTCAGCTAATTTTTTCTAAAACTAAGAGTTCCAAAAAATAAAAACCTTTTGCCCACAACTTTTGACTTAACAAATAATTTTAAACTATATACCATTTTAAAATTCCTTACTTTTCTAAAATAATGGCTTTTCAATGGATCCTTTGAAAAATCTATTTAAAGCATTTCAAGGAAGTTTACAGAAACCTTTTTATCAAATTTTTCTTTCCTACTTAGTCTTTATAAAATATGATTATCTTCTTGTAGTGATTAATGTACACATTCTTACTATAACTTGCTTCTCTCCTCTTATCCCTTACTTCCAGATGTTTACAACTATATTGTCTTATAATATATAATTACCACCCAACATGTTTATTCTTTTCTTCTATAAAACTGATTATTATTCTAATTGGACAATTCCTAAAGACGTTTATATATTCATTCCAACCTTTCCTATTATCTTTTCATAATTACCCTGGGTCCATTTATATCGTTATTAATTTTTTGTAACTCCATATACGTCACACATTTATTGTCCTATTAATTTTAGAGTTACCATCTTTTCCATCTACACTTCTTATGGTAAGACCTCCACCCCATGAGTACTTTGGGATAGGATTAGAATTTTATTCCACCCTATAGTCGCCTCATCCATCCTTTCAGAATATGGTCGTGAATACTTCTATAGTCAAAATTTATTGAGTAAGTTTGAATTAAGTATATATACATATTTATTTATAGTATGGGTTTTCAAAAGTATTTTAAAAAATAACAAGTACGTTGCTCATACGTATACTTATTCCCATTGACCGAGTAACCTAAGCTCAAATACTAAATGTAACAACCCATCCCAAAACAGACCAATTTCTAATTAAATAAATCCCATCGAAACTTAGACCAATTCCAAGGCTGGTTGTTGGTTGATAAATATAAAAAGTAAACAGAGTTATCTATCTACATTTTCATAATCACACAACGGAATAGATAAAATATAATATCATAAATAAATACCCATTTCACAAAATAAAACCATTTCAGAAACATAACAAGTTAGCACCAAATCTCACAACATGTCCACATAAAACCTCCAAAGTACAATATTTCAAAATAACATAATTATCTAAACTAGGTATATTAAAAATATTTAAAAAGCATGATTAGATAGATAACTGCTATAAGTCTTCATCTCCATCTTCGTATCTAAAATCTACGAGTCGGCGGAATAGGGATCTTAAGGCTAAATAAACACTAGAGGATGGTGAAAAGTGTTTAATGGATTATATGAATATTATTCAAATTCCTTAAGAATATACTTAGAATGATGGAATTAGAAATCATAGAATTAAAATACAAATAAAAGAAAATGCAGTAAAAGTAAAAAAGGAAAGAAAACACTAGGATTTTATACTTGTTCGGAGTTACCCAACATCCAGTGCCGCAGTATTCCTTGTGTGAATTTCTTTTCAACAAGTAAATGCAAACACAACCTTAATTTCAAGGCTAAAAGACACACCCTCTAGAACTCCGGCCTCTAGGTAGAGCCACTTTATTTCTAAGCCACAAGAACACCCATTAGATTTACAGGCTATTAAGCATACCCAATTGATTTAAACGGGCTACAATCATACTTACTTGGATTTTAGGGATACCAAGCACACCATAGAGTATAAAAGTATGATTTGATAGAGTTTACAGACTTAGATCTTTGATATTGATTACAATTGATCATATAACTCTTTGAGTAGCACTTTAACCATAAGAGAGATGAGAGAAGTAAGAGAGTGTATGAAAGAGAATCAAACTAGCAATGATTGAATTTGATTATGGTTGAATTTCGACAAAGTTTCGATAGAAATTGCTTTAGAAATCAAGAGAATGAAAAGAGGAGAGAAATAAGAAAGTAGTTAATGAAAATTCGCTTGGAAGTTTGGTATATGAAAAGAAATAATGGTCATGTCCGTTTGCGAAAAGGTACAACGAAAAGACACTTCGTTTCAAAATTTGAACTTTTAAATTTACAACCAGTATGTCGACATATAGGATTTGGATATGTTGACATCTTCACAAAATTGAAAAACAAATTATAAAAATTATTTTGAAAAATTGTTGCTTTGTACAGTAATCTGATACTTTGTAGAAGCATTTAAACATAGTTTATACAAAATTTAATCAAAATATAAATAAAACTTTATAAAATAATTTTGAAAAATTTAATAAGAATTTTCAGAATAATGCAAATAATATATATATATATATAATCTATATATCTTTAATTTGTTAAAGTATAAACAAAAATATAAATTTAAAAACACTATTTTTAAGTATAAAAGATTTGAAAATCATTTTGGGGAAATATTTTGAAAAGACTATTTTAAAAATAGAATGTTTGAAAAATAATTTAAAACAAAATTAGAGAAGACGAGAGAGATCAAAAAAGTGCTATCATTGTTTTTAAAATTAATTCTATAACTCTATAACTTATCTGGAATTTCTTGAAATCTTGAACTCTTCAATAGTCATGAGTCTTCATTCTTGAACTCTTCAAACTTTATATCAACATCTTGAATCTACTCTGACATCAGCATCTTGATACTGTACAGTCTTCTTAGTCAATACATGTCTAATATCCTACACTATATGTATATATATATATATATATGTGTGTGTGTGTGTGTGTATCTTGATAAAATATTAGTACCTATATTTTATATAATATCCTATAGTTGTTATCATCAAACCCAATACCTAAGGTACAAATAGTCTCCTTTTTTTATGATGACGACTCTTTATACAAATTATAATATAAATCCCCCTGAGTTACAAAACCCCCTTTAATATATGCCTAGATTTTATATATTTCTCCCCCTTTGTGATCAACAAAAATAACCTCCTAAAACTATAACTCTAACACTAACTCTTACTATAATCCTAACATTAATTTCCCTAAATAAAATACTTATCGACATGTATTATCCTTAATTCAAAAATATACAATAATGATGGGAAATATTATATTAAAATAATAAGTGATATGTAAAATTATTTAGTCATGAAATAATCAATCCAAATATTCATCCAATCAAACAAAGTTTATGTCACACAACATTCAAACAAATCCATACAAATCAAAACCAATCAAAACCAAACCAAATCAAGTATTATTATTTATATACTATCCTATTTAAACTAGACATTTTGAGGAATTTCAACCAATCCATCAGCGTAAAAGATTGGATCCGCTTTGATAGAATCCCAATATTCATCATTTTATTGATGGCACACTCTGGATTGGTGGTCGGTTCTTCTTTGTCCAAGGCAAAAATCATCCACCGAATTGCATCGAAATGTCTTTCTTACTCCTTGATCATCTACTGACTCAATTCTAAGTGCCTCTAGTTTCTTAGGATGAAAATAAGAAGGTTCTTGAATGATTCGAGAGTATATTCGAGGTTTTTGGTTATTTTTGGATGGTATAGGCCATTATTTTAGTTTTAGAGTTTAGAAATGCAAAGAAAGAAGAAAGGGTGTAAAACTAACGATTCTCTAGTCTCAATGGATAGTTAAAGGGGTGGAAATTAGTTGGAAATGAATAGACATTTGTATTTATTCAATTTTTAAAAATTTTGAAAAGTTACCGTTGTATGTCGACATACATACATAGGGTATGTATGACAACTTTGTTTTATATTTCCATTGTATTTGGCTTATATTATTATATTTGTATGGCTTTCCAAAGATAGTTGACAATATATGACAGTGAGAAATAGAATTTTCATTGATGATAATAGTGAGTACTAGAAATAAAAGAAAGATATATAAAATTCAATCATAAACTCTCAGTAGAAAATCAAAATACGAGGATAGTTTAAACAATCAACTAGAATGATGTGGATGAAGATGAAGAAGAACCACCAAGCTTGTGGACGATCTTTCCAAAGAATTTATCCATTTAATTAGAAATTGAAGTAAATCTCTATGAAAATGATTTCTTAAACTTCCTTTGGTTATGGATGATCTTCCCTTGATTTTTGAGAAGATCTTTGTTGGATGGATTTGGTGGCATATTGATACTTTCCAAAGAAGTATCCTCCTTCTCTTCTTGTTCTTCCTTCTCAACTTCCATTTCATCTCCTTCCTCTTCCTCCTCTTCTCTTATTTCATGCCCTTCTTCCTAAGCCTACCCTTGTTTCTTTTCCGCAAACATTACATAAGGTTCGAAAAGGGTGAAATATGCATAAGTGAAATGTTGGTCTTTCCAACTATTTTTGCAAAATTGTTTCCTCTCCTTTAAGCTCAACACCAAAATAATTGAAAACACGAGTAAGATACACACCATGAAATAGTGTGTTTTCCTATTTAGAAAGATTCTTAGAAAAAGGTTCATCTAAAATGACTTAAGACCAATTTATGTCGTATTGACCATAAATTGCAAAAGGAGCTTTGAAAACATTTTGAGTCGGTTATTATAATTACCTATTCTAGGAGCGATACTTTGTGCAAAATGAGGCTTAAAATTCTTGCTTTTGGATGCAAGTTTTTGTTTTCGAACTCAAAATCATCATCACTTTCAAAAAAATCATGAATTACTTCAGGATTTTGAAAATCAATTTGAAAAGATGAAAGGTTCATTCCACTAGATTTGCATCCAAGAATGTGATTCAAAAGTTCACAATTTAAAACAATTTTGTCCCTTTGTCACTACTCCAAAATTCTCTTATTTCCTTTTAAATTTGCATAGAAATTTTTATTAATTTTGGATAACAAACAAAATCATTTTGAGAAGCATCGATTATACCAAGAATTTCATTTTACAAAAAAATATTGGAAAGATCATAAATAGGAAAATATTCAAAAATAACAAATCTTTCGAGAAAGATTTTTTCAAAAGATTAATACTCTATATAGGCTTGAATGACTCCTTGATCACTAAAAAGATATTCTTTTATTTTCTTAGAAAGCCTCATGTTTGCTTTAGTATTGCTTGAGGATGCCATCGAAGAATGGTTTAAGAGATAAGTGAGTTTTTTATTTTCAAATTTGAAAATGAAAATGAGAAATGAATGGATGGAGATAGAATATTAAATAGAGAATCAAATGACATGTTCTCTGGTCAAAAGGCAACTTTTCAGAACATAGGAGTTGGTGCAAAGGTGGAGGGAAATTCAATTTTTGAAATTAAAATTCTGCTTGCATATGTCGACATATGCTCATGGGGTATGTCGACATATAGGTCAAAATTTTCAAAAATGGTTTTTGTTTAACTATATCCTATTTTATTATATAGATCTATTTATAGATATTCTATTTCCAGAAAAGTAATTTTAAAATAATTTAAAATATATTTTATATTATTATTTTAATATCAAAATATATAACATATTTATATTTAAAAATATAATCATATAATATTCCACCAATATTATTATTAATCTATAAGATATTCCTAGCAACTAATAAAGCAGCCAAAAGAAAAAAGGTATTCAAGAAATTAAAAAAACTTCTAATATATTAAATGCGTACCTTTTTCTGATCCATTTTACCATTTTGTTCTGAATTATGTATTGCTGTGAAGCACATATTAGCAATTTCTGTATTTGACTCATTATCACTTAAGAATGTATCTGAATCTTCTAATGTTGTAGTATAGGCTCTTCTTCGATTTCTCGATGAATCAGTGTTTAATGCAGTTTTTAGTTTATCGGGAGTGGACGGTCTCATTTTAAATGATCAGGGTCATCGAAGTGATAACATCTAATGCCATTTCCGTTTCCACTTCTGCTTCCTAGATTTTTATTGTAATTTCTTTTGAAATTGTTCATCTTCCTATATTTTAGAAATTTTTTGAAATTCCTTGTCAATGAAGCCATTTCTTCATCTTCATCGCTGTCTAAGTCCAGATTACTTGTCATTACATTAAAAGCTATAGATTTCTTCTCTATTACTTAGCTTTCTCTCCTACCCTGCATTTATTTCAAAAGACATTAAATTGCCAATTGACTCTTCAATTTTTAGTGTGCTAATGTCATTAAACTCTTCGATTGCAGGAGACTTTTGATCCCATTTAGAAGTAAGTGAACTGAGGATTTCACTAACGTAATCCTCTTCAGAAAAACTTTTATTCAGTGTAATAAGTGAATGTACTATATCTTTGAATCTACTAGACATATCAGATATGGACTCACTTGGACTCATTTTGAACATTTGAAACTAGCTTGTTAACATAGAAGTTTTGGTCTGTTTGACCTAACTTGTCCATCACGTTTAACTAGCAATGTTCTCCAAATTTCAAATGCAGATTCACATATAGATACTCTATTAAATTCATTTCTATCTAGCGAACAAAATAATATATTCATAGCCTCAGAGTTACTTTTTGCAACTACTTTTTGGTCAATAGTCCACTGTGCAAAATTGTCTCGAGTTCAGTGTACTCAATTCGTGTGATATTCCAAGTGTTTAAACCAATCGACTGTAAATAAATTTTCATTCTACATGACCAATATGTGTAATTATTGCCATTAAAAAGTGGAGTTCAAGCAGTGGATTTATCCATTGACAAATGAGTTATTAACAAGTGTATTAATAGTGTTACTAATAGTACTATTACCAATATATGTTGATGCCCATTTAAACTTTTTCAAAAATCATATGATGAATACATTGAAAACCAGTGCTCTGATACTAAATGTGAGTCGGCGGAATAGAGATTTTAAGGCTAAATTAACATTAGAAGGGGTGAATAGTGCTTAGTGGATTATATGAATATTATTCGAAGTCTTTAGGATTTTACTTGGAATGAGGGAAATAACAATCCCAGAATCAAAGTATAGATAAAAGTAAATGCAGCGAAAGTAAAAATGGAAAGAACATACCAATATTTTATACCGGTTTGGAGTTACCCAACATCCAGTCCAGCACAATTTCTTATATGGATTTCTTTTCAATTAGTAAATGCAAATACAATCTCGATTTCAAGGCTACGAGACACACCACTAAGAATCCCGGTCTTTAGGTAGAGCCACTTGATTTCCGAGCCACAAGCACACTCACTAGTTTATGGGCTACTAGGTATACCCATTTGATTTAAATAGGCTACAATCACACCTACTTTGATTTCAGGGATACCAAGCACACTATATAGTATGAGAGTATGATTTGATAGAGTTTACAGACTCAGATCATCGATATTTATTACAATTGAGATCCTATAACTCTTTGAATAGAACTTTGATCTTAAATAAATAAGAGCAAGAGCACGTGGAAGAGAATCAAAGTAGTAATGATTGAATTTGATTCCAGTTGAATTTCAGTGGAGTTTCGATAGATATTGATTTTAAAATCAAGAGATGAAAAGAGGAGAGAAAAATAAGAAAGCATTTAATGAAAATTCATTTGGATGTCTGGTATATAAAGGGAAACAATGGTCATGTCCGTTCGTGAAGAGATATGAAGAAAATACACTTCCTTTCAAATTTAAATTTTGAAATTTATGGCTATTACGTCGACATAAGATTTGGATATGTCAACATATCCTTCACAAAATTGAAAAACATTTTATAAAAATTATTTTAAAAATCCATTGCTTTGTAAAATAATCTGATACTTTCTAGAATCATTTAAATACAGTTTATACAAATTTTAATCAAAATATAACTTAATAAAACTTTATAAAATAATTTTGAAAGATTTAATAAGTATATTCAATATAATGTAAATAATATATATATATATATATATAATCAATATAGTTATAATTTGTTAAAGTATAAACAAAAATATAAACTTAAAAACACTCTTTATAAGTATAAAAGATTTGAAAATCATTTTGGGAAATATTTTGAAAAGACTATTTTAAAATAGAAAAATTGAAAAATAATTTAAAACAAAATTAGAGAAGATGATAGAGATTTGTAAAGTTCTATCAAGATTTTAACATTAATTTTATGACTCTACAACTTATCTGGATTATCTTGAAATCTTGAACTAATACTCATGAGTCTTTGTTCTTGGACTCTTGAAACTTTATATCAACATCTTGAATCTACTCTTGATAGCAGCATCTTGATATTGTATAGTCTTCTTAATCAATATATGTCTAATATTCTGCCTAATATACTATGATATCTTGATAAAATCAGCATTGTCTCCTCTAACCTGTGTCGTAATGACGAGGGGGTTAGAACAACAATATATGGTAAATGAAAATCTCAAGCTTTACCATAATAGAATATAGGAAGTATCCTCTAGATAAGTAATATGTCTTATGTATTTAAAATAATATCATACCAAAAGCTTCAACTGTAAGCCCAAAGGATTTTCTAGTCCAAGTCCCAAAACTCTAATACAACTACCGTTAACGATGCAAAAGAAAGCACCCAAACCACTTAATACATTTTTATTGGGAATTAGGAAGATTTTGACTATTTAATACCTATAATATAGCAGATCCCAATCAGTTAATACCAAACCCATTTCCAATTCATTTTCAAACTCTAACACAACTATCGTTAAAAATGCAAGAGAAAGTACCCAAACCACTTAATACCTTTTCACTGGGAATTAGACAAACTCTAAGTATTTGATACCTATAAAATAGGTTGGTTCCCATCATCGAATACATAACCCAAGGTGGGTCCCTCCATGGTTCTCTCTAACTGGCATCGTAAGAAATCCTATAAGGTCACTTAATACTTCTTATATAGAAAAGAGGCAGTTCCCGCAGTAGTCACTTAATGCATCTAAACTCGAAGCGGACTCCTCCAAAGATCTTCTCCTATCGTATCCATAACGTTACTAAAAACCATAACCCGAACTATGACATCTCAGATTAGTTCGACTATTCATATATAATGGTAGCCTGATTAGCTGGGCAGACTTGCCTATAAAATTAGGACTAACCTCGTGTCTACCAAGTTTATTTATTATAGGCGATGTCTCAGATCAGTCCCCAAAGTTACACTACTAGTACCAGATTTGATTGGGCAGACTTATGTGTACTTGAAAAATCCAAACTAATTCTTAAATCTAAAGGAGAAGGAGTCTGGCAGACCTTCACTGTTGTCATCAAAATTTTATAAAGAAAAGCGAGGGGTCTGGTATATATTTATATAGGTGTGGAAGCACCAGAACCGTCGAATCAAAATAATTCAATCAGTCCATTCTGGCCTATGAAAAACCTAGTCGCCACCATTTTTATCGGTAGACTGCTCACCTACAACCAGTTCACTGATTGCCCATAGGCAGTCGATCGGTCCATAGATTTTGGTTGTGAATTATGTCTTTCATTTTATTTTTATTTATTGACTTATTTGATTTAACTTTACATGTTAGCTTTTACCCTTACTTAAAGTTAAGCCTCTCTAAACATTAAATTTTCAAATTTTAAATTTAAACTAATTCAAATATTTTAAACTTAAAAACTTCAAACGTCCATAACTTAATCTTTTGATCTCCAATTACAAAACTTTGTTATGGAAATTGATCGAAAAATCGCTACGAATGCAATGTTGCAACTTTTAATGGCCAAACTTTGACATTTACATAATTTACATTTTTAGTCTTATTTTAGTTAGTTAATTACTTATCAAATTTTATGAGGTGTTATAAAGTCCTTTGTTATAATAGCGTGCAACAACCTTGATTTAATGTGAATCCGATGGAACCGGACGATTCACATTTATATGGCTTGCAATTAGCCAGGAAACTCAATTATATGTGAATAATAAATTTTGATATTTGTTCTTGAGAAAAGCACATCTTATATTCACAAGGCATGCTCTAGAGGGCAAACGTTACCCAGCTTTGTGACCAAGCAACATTTGGATGAGTTAGAACAATTGAACATAAAAATTACCAAGTATAAATCCAAAGCGATAACTACCAAGTCTAGATGTCAAACGAAAACAAGAAGTGAAGTCATAAAAACTTGTTAAGAAGCTTCAAGACATTAGGTCACCAAATCATTCAAATGCCAAAATAAAAGATTTACACCAAGTCAGGGATCGGTATCGATCCTTGATCAAGGATCGGTACCGATCCCCACTTCTTTCCTAAATCACCACGCCATTCATGCCTTATGGAGTGAGGATGCTTAGAAGCTAGTACGTTCGATAAGCGATGGTTTGCCTACCATATATAGCTCAAACCTTGATGGACGAATTGGGTGCTATCGACAAACATTCAGACTAAGAAAACCGATTACATTTAAGCTCATATCAACATAACTTGATGCTAAGGGTCGAGAGGTAAGACTTACAAACCACATTGAAGAGTCAAAGAAAGTTTTCCAACCAATCACTAGGATCGGAACTGATCCCCGTCCATGGATCAGTACTGATCCCTTAAATTTCATGTCGTGATCACGATCTTCTCGACACAACTCCTTCCGGATGTGGGGAACGTGGGCACGAACGTGCTGGAAAGATTTCAGGCGACCTGCAGCTATACATAGAGGCAAGGAGACATTGTTTTAGGGGATCTTTTGGCTCTCTTAACTATTTTCTGTATTTTCTTTAAACTCAGGGATCATCACCAATCTGTCAAAACAGCTTCGTAAAAACGAAACAAAAATCGAGTAATAAGGTTTAAGTGGACGTAGGATGGAGTATTTGCCGAACCATTATAAAAGTGGTGTATTCTTCTTTTATATTTCTTTCATTTTCATGAAATTTTCATATTTATTATTTAATTGAGTGTTTGTGCCAACTTTTGATGTAAGCAGTCTTTAAAACCATCAAGTAAAAAGGGTTTAGGCTTCACTGGCAATGAAAAGATATCTTCTAAATTTAGTTCTTTGTATAGTAAATTTAAAAAGAGAAATAATGTTATTTTTGAAAAACCTATAAAAAGTGATGTGACCAAAATTTAATTATGGGTACCGAAAACAAATGGTAGCAATATTAGAGACAAGTATATAAAGGATTTCTTACATAATGTTCATAATAATAATTTTATTGTCTAGCACCACTGTCCTAATGGTTAGGCCCTTTGGCTTTGGTCCATGAAGTCCTGGATTTGAATCTCATGTAGCGCGTGATTTGAACCACTGGACATATAATGACTAGTGGTATGTTATATACTACCTAAGACTTGTAGTATAATTATTTAATGCCACATAAATACCTAATTTCGAAATAATAACAATAATTTTGTTTTTAAATGGAAAACCAAAACACTTTTTGTTATGGTTTTCTAAGGTCTAACTCTTAAGACCCTACGTAGAAAGTAGGTACCAACTCGAACTCTTATTTTTTGTAAGTACACAACAAGAAAAAGAAGAGATGGATCCCTGATAGTGGATGTTCTAAACACATAATAGGAAATCAACACATGCTTTTAATGTCAAATGTTTGGATGGCAGCACTGTCACCTTTCGACATAACTCTAAGGATATGTCATTGGCATATGGAACATCAACAACAAGGAGCAACATCGATAAGGTAAGAAGTTGAATATCATTAAGGGATGTTATTAGCCTTTTGTGGAGCAACTCATATAAGAAATAGCATAAGCAGTCAACATTCAGAGAACTCAAGCACAATGGAAATTTATAATTCGCAAAACCCGTACCTTTCCAATTTCGATCTAGCAATCCCATCTGGATATCATGATTAGAGATGGTCTTTTGACCAATAAGATGGAAATCATGTTTTTAAACAATATATTTAATATTTTTATTTAATTATAAAGTAAGAGTATAGATGTATATATTTTTCCAGAAAACTATATGTCAGATTTCTATCTGGTATAACCAAACGTCTGAGGTATGATCAGACGCCTGACTAGACCACTCAGACATTTGACAAACTTCAGAACTGGTTTTATATATATCGTTTTGAATTTAGTGCCTTGTCCCAAATGTTGACCACCCCACTAACCATTCACCACTTCAGTTAAAACATACATCATTCTCTATCTTTTATGTACTTTTACCCAGTTTTATTTTAAAATTTACTTCCATGGCACCAAAAGCTCCTCAAAA
This sequence comes from Allium fistulosum, assembly GCA_030737815.1. NCBI lineage: Eukaryota > Viridiplantae > Streptophyta > Magnoliopsida > Asparagales > Amaryllidaceae > Allium > Allium fistulosum. Next base: position 1,135,011,554 of record CM060906.1, read on the forward strand.
ACTAGAAAGCTCTAAGAAAAGGACGACTAGGGAGTCCTCTTCTGACCATCCGCTATCGTTACTCAAGAACTGTTACTACATATTACAAGTGATGAGCAACTAAAGAAGACATGTCGAACTTGAATATAATGAGAGTTGTCAAGCTTGAAGATAGTAGAGTTATCAAGCCTTTACAACCATAAGAAATGGTGTTGAGCCTCTAGGGATGTCGAGCATCTAAGTAGTTAGCAAGCCCTAAAAAGAGTGAAGAAGTACCAAATTTTTAAATGATATCGAGCCTTAACAACAGTAGGTATTTTCAAGTTTTTACATGTAAAAGGTGATGTCGAGCAGCTAAAAATAGAGGAAGGTATCGAGTTTCTAGGGGATGACGAGCCTTTCTTATAGCAATTGATATCAAGCCCCTACATCAATAGGGGTTGATGAGCATTTAAAGTAGAGAGTGATGTCGAACCTCATAACAATAGGAGTTATCAAACATCTAAAACAAGAGGTGGTGGTGAGCATCTACAAGCAATTGTTGTCAAGTTCACAGAAGAAGAGTTGCCAAGCCAAAAGCATTACATACAATTAGTAGGTTACTATGAAAGAAGATATATCCAAACACTAATGAGAGATAGCTATCGAGTCCCTTGATGAAGGACACTATCAAGTTGATAGTCATTAGGACCACTAGAAACTCGAAACAACAAATGATAATTATATTTTACAAAGAAATACTACCAAGTTTCTACAAATAGAAGGAACAATGAATTACAAAAGAATGACGAGCTTCAACATTAGCAAAGGATGATTAGCTTATACAAGTAGCAAGAAATGCCAAACTTCAGAAGAAATTGAAAGGAGGTGCGGATTAAGGATCTTAAGGCTAATTTAACACTAGAGGGGGGGTGAATAGTGTTTAATGGATTCTAAGACTTATATGGACTAAATTAGAATTATGACACAAACAAATGCAGAACTTAATCACAGAACAATCACAGAATCAAACACAGATGCAGAAAGTAAATAAAAAGCAGTAAAAGGAAAGAACACACCGGATTTTAAACTGGTTCGGAGTTATCCTACATCCATTCCTGTACCAAGGCAGAACACCTCATACAGATTTTTATTATACCAAAGTCGAGATTACAATCCTCAATTTGTAAAGGCCTTGAGGTACCCTCTTGTCTCACGAGTCCAGGGCAAACTCTCTTGATTTATGGGCCACAAGATTACCCAATTGATTTCCAGGCACAACCACACCTTATAGAGAGACTCAATAAACTTTTGATTAAAAATTGATCCTATAACTCTGAATAGCACTTTGATCTTCGAGAGAGGGCAGAGAATCAAACAAAAATGAGATTCTAATTTGATTCACTTGAGAATTCGGCAGAATTTCGGCACGATCTTAAAAATATGAATATTCTAGAATATGGATTTGTGGAGAAGAAGGAGTGAAGAAAATAGGAAATTACTTAGTTAAAAAAATCGTTTGTGAAGGCTATTTATAGACCAGTAACGGTCATAACCATTCGTGAAGAGATTTAAACGAATAGACACTTCTTTTGAAAATGACCAATAACGGTCATAACCATTCGTGAAGAGATTTAAACGAATAGACACTTCTTTTGAAAATTGAAACTTTTGAATTTAACGGCCACCATGTCGACATGGGGTAATCCATGATGTCGACATCCCTTAGTTAAAAATAATGTAAAATTTGTTTTGAAAATGGTATTGAAAGGAAAACAAGATGAAATGATCCTAGAGTAAAATAAACTAATTTTCCTATGTTTTAAAATAAAGAAGAGTAGAAAAATATATTTTTAGAATGTATATATAAATTTGATTTAAATCTCAAGTATATATATATTATAAAAGAATATTTAAAAATTAGAAGATAGTTTTAAAAACAAATGAAGTTTAAAACAAGAGTTTATTTAAAAACAAAAACAAAGAATATTTTAAGGCTAAAACATTTTTTGAAAATTATTTGAAAAGATAATTTTTAAGGCTAAAACATTTTGAAAAGCAGTTTTGAAAATCATTTTGAAAAACCATTTTGAAGTAGCTTTGCAAGCTTCTTCCTACAGAATATCTCATCACATCAGGACTCGAGAACTTGTACAAAACCAGCATGTTCGTGGTTTTTAAGCCACTTGTCGTAGGTTTGTAAGCTACTTGTCGTGGGTTTGTAAGCCACTAAGAAGATAGAAATGGATTCCTTCCCAAATGAAATTTGAAATGAAGATTTCCGTGCTATTATGAAGTTTTAACAATAAACTAGACACATATCTTGAAATCTTGATCTTGATACTCTAGAGTCTTCAATCTTGATATCTCCATTCTGAATCTAAAGCCTTTATACCGATCAGTCTTCAGTAAACAATACCCGCGCGCGCACACACACACACATATAAATATATATACTACATAGTTCCTGCATATACATATCTATCTAGACAATAGTGTTAGTATATATTTTATAATAAGTTAAGTTAAAAAGGTTGTTGTCATCAAAACCAACATCTCAGTTCCTAACAGAAATAAGGGTTGCCGAGTGTCTACCATATAAAGGGATGGGGAGAGGACATGTGTTGGCCATCCTACATATTTGCCATCTCTATAAATAGACCTCCTTCGCTACTTGGGGCAAATTTTTCTTCCTCTATTTCACAATTTTGGGTTTTTCTTTCTCTATTTCTCAATTTCAAGTTGTAAACCATAAATCAATTTGGGGATTACTAGGGATGATTGTAACTCTTAAACTTTTGCACATAAGGACTTGAAAATTTTACTTTGCATAACATATTTCCTTCGAATGTGTATACTTTTTTTATTATCGAATAATGGACATGCATACGACTTTATCCTTGGACTTGGACTTACATGTATTCCTAAGCTTGCATAAGGTTACTTAAGCCCTTATTCAAACTAGCCTTAGCATGCCTTGCATATTAAGTTAGCAAAGAAATTTGCTAATGTTTTTGGCCTTAGAAGGAGCGTTTGAATCTCCGTCTATCGGCATATCCCTACGGAGGACTTTCTATATTCAGTGCATATCCCTATAGAGGACTTCCATATTTGGCATATCCCTATAGAGAACTTTCCATATCTGGCATATCCCTATAGAGTACTTTCCATATCCAGCATATTCCTATAGAGGACTTTCCATATCTCACATAATTTGTTAAACTGCATAATGACTATCTCAAAGCAAGGATCCTTCGAGTCTCACCTTACAAATTATCTTACAAAGTCACAATAACCTTCAATTACAAGAGGAACTTGTACTAAAATAAGGAAATTTGGCATTGACAACTCTAGCAAAAAAGAGGTGGGTGATTCCTTGTAATCTGGATAATTGGAGCATAAATACATTCCACATGGGATCCACCCAAATCTTCACTTATTATCCTACTCTGAACAGATATAGCAAAATAAGGAGTGACCCATTAATAGGGATAAGAAAGTCTATACAGCTCCAAGCTAAAGGAATTATCTTCGAAGATGAAATGACAAGGGACTTTAATAAGTTTACTCAAAAGTGGGAGGGTGTAATCGATCACTCCCCTACACCAATCAAGACTCGAGAGTCTTTAAAGAGAAAGCTTGTCGTTGGAACTAATGAACCTACCCAATATTATAAAAAAAATCCGTATGGGGACCAAAAACACAATTTCCTATAAACCTCTAAGCCTCTTCCCTTACTACCGCCCATGAAAATATATATCTCATAACCAAGGGAAGATTGAACTACCGGACTTCAAAGAAGAAGCTACAGGGAAATGAAAGAAATCTCGGAGATGCTTATTGCCAATACCACTGAATGAATGGGCATAATATCAGTCACCATTGAGCCCTTAAAGGGATGATTAAGATTTTTTTTGGAAAAAGGAGAACTTCAAGAATTTGTCAACGAGACTTGAGCAAAAGACGAATGTATCTACAAAGATCTAGTTCTTAATAAAGAGAAATGCTTCATGAAAAAACTTATAAAATAAAGGAAAAAGCCTTTGATCCCGCCACACGGGGTTCGTCAAAGTACTATAAGTCTTCAGTCCAACCTATCAGGCCTGGTTGTAGCACCTCCTAGAGGGAGGTCGGAGTATGCCTCTGGTCCCACTTATAAGCTTGGCCAAAGCACCATAATTCTTAGGTTTCCCTTTCGTGGCCTGGCCGAAGCGCCTCCTAGAGGGAGGGTGGAGTAAGCCTTTGGTCATGCCTAAGATGGCCTGGCCAAAGCGTCGAACGGTCTTCGGTCCTGCATATAAGGCATGTTAGGAGCCTCTTCTAGAGGGATGGCAAAGTAATCCTCTAGTCCCACCAATAAGCCCATCCAGAGCATTGTAAGCATTTGGTCCCGCCTATATGATCTGGTTGGAGCGCCTCCTAGAAAGATGACGGAGTAAGCCTTTGGTCCCGCCTAAGATGACCTAGCCAAAATACCAAACAGTATTCGAAACTGCCTATTAGGCCTATCCAGAGCACCTCCTAAAGGGAGGAGGAAGTAAGTATTTGGTCTCGCCTAAGATGGCCTGGCCAAAGCACCAAACATTCTTCGGTTTCGCCTATAAGGCCTGTCTAAAGCATCTTCTAGAGGAAGGATGGGTGAGACTTTAGTCCCACCTAAGATGGCCCGATTAGAGAACTGACAAGCCATCAATTTCACCTATAAGGCTTGTTTAAAGCATTCTTCGAGGAAATGAAGAGCATACAAATCTGCACTTAATCAAAGAATACAAATCATACTGAATCAAATTAGGGATCTAAAGTGAGTCATAAATCTCAAACAATTCAACGAGTTCGAATGCATGACAAGAACAAGGAAGAAAATACAAGGTCTATTTTAACTATTAACTATTCAGGTACAGAGTTGTTTACCAATTTACATGCAAAAAGTTATAAATATCAAGAAAGGCTATTCAAGCCTTCATAAGGAGGAGGTTGATGGAGTGAATAATGTTGGTATACTTTTTCTTTCCCCTTCCCCACAAATATAGAGACATGGATGAGTTTTGCTTAAAGTAAGGGCATCTCTAAGAAAAAAAGGGAGGCCTTTGATATTCTTAAGATGGTCATCACATCTATATAAAAAGAAGTGTTGATAACGTCTATATTTGGCCACTACTGCTCCGGCCAATCTTTGGTTCATTTTTGGACGTAAGAAGGAACAGTTGATTTTCAGGCAAAAAGCTAATGTTATTTCAATCAAATATCAACAAGGGAGTTCAATTGGGAGTTCTCAAGAGTTGTCGCCTCAATTATTTTTAGTTGAGACTCAAGGTCTTGCACCTTCCTCTTTAAGACTTCAACGACTGAGGAAGGTTCAGTAATTTGATGAATCGCCAGATCTAGTGGTTTTTTAAGTTTCCCCTCTTCCTTTCAGATAATATTCATTTCATCAACAAAGCCACTTTAAATCTTTAATGCATGTTTGAGCGTTTTATAAGCCATTTGAATTTTTTTAATCTTGCTCTATAAATTTTTAACCTTCTGCTCAAGAATGTATTTTTCGCGTCCCACCTTCTTAACCTGACTTTGATAGTTATTAAGATATTTCAAAACTCGTTCACCCCACTTCCCTTTAAAAACTGGGTATATTAATATCTAAATGTCTGACATCATCTCACAATTTCTCCACCATTTAATCCACCAGATGGGTTCTTCAAGAAGGAAAATTTCTCTTTATTAGTTGAAGATTGGGACCTTGTTGTCCTTATGGGAGTAGGAGTGGGAAGGCTGGATTTTCCTCTACTTGCAATAAGCTCTAAAGATTGGCGTGATACTTGACTTTTTAGCAGGTCAACTTCAAGGTTCTCAATTTTCTGATGTAGTCGAGCAATTTCTACACAACCTCAATCCTTTGGTCTGATGATCTGGATTGACTAACTGTATCTATGTTCTCTTTAGCTCTTTGATCTATTTGTTTTTCTCTTTGATTTTTTCCTCTAAACTCAAGGTCATTTCATTCATACAACCTAACGTAGACTTCAAATTATATATTTGTTATAACATTACATGCTTCTAAGTTGTCTGAAAATGGTATAACTGAAGCATATTGAGAAGAGCACTTTCCAATGTCTAACATCAATTTGATTTTAAGTTTATCCAATCGAGAGAAGAGGTCAGAGCCGCTACATGCAAACGTTAGTTGACTTTTCTAATAAGGAAAAAAATCAACAGATAAGAAAAACATTTTATTTCATTAATAGTAACGAAGTTTACAAACCCAAACAAGTTTAAATTACATAAACAACTCAAGTTTTACACATTTAATTCTTAATTTCAAAAGCACGGTCTGAGCTTTTTTAAGTGAACCCATGAACATAGGGAGAGTAGAGTCAAAGTGAGCATTAACCCTGTGAGGACTATTGACTAAGCTTTAAACGAGTAGAAGGAGAAAGGGATATACGCGATTTTGAAACTAGGGTTGGGTGCCTGCTAATTAAAAAAGAAACGGTGTTAGGTTAACAAACTGGGGTGGTGAAAATCGGTGGTATGAGTAGCCAAATGAAGGGGCAACTCCATCAGACAATTCTCGCTTTCACCGCCTGTATCTCTTTCGGTGGAAATGATCTGAATATCTCCGCTTCGAACCCATGCACCGCCGGACACCGTTGCTGAGCCTCCCTACCCATTGCTGCCGTAGTAACCAACCCCGACCTGAACCTGCAAAGTTCATACCGAATCATCTCGCTGCAAGGGCACAACCGCCACTGTTAAACATTCGGAGAGCACTGACCACGGACCACCGAGCCGGCTGTTTCAGAAGGACTATGACTGCTTCACTTTATACACCACATCCAAGGAAAATGGAGCCATATCAAAGGCGGTGGCAAGAATTCGGCCGTGGCAGTTGTTTATGTGGCAGAATAGGACTTTGGCCTTGTCGAGGAACTGACAAGAAGCATGGTTCTGATACGTGAAAAGGAGAAGAAATGCATTTTTTAGAAAAAAGCCCTCGAGGATTTGATTATTATGTAAAGGAACAGATTTTGGTATCCACACGTAATTCTCCCAGATGGTTCCAATTTGTTTTCTCCATTTGGTAACTATACTTATGTTTTATTATAATTGTAGGTTGTTTATCATGTTTAATGATTTGGTTGAAGTTTAGGTTCATAATCGATTATTTGTTTAAAACTATTCATATCTTTTTCAAAATGTTAAAACAGGAAACAAGATCTTATATACTAATTGGGTTTCCGATTTTTTTGAAGGGGGGCATAGTAAAATAAAATAGCTAATTAATTAAGAAAGATTGGTGCTTTAAGCCTTAATATGTTTTCTGAATTTGTTGTTATATTCTTCTTCCTTCTACAAAAACCCCACTCAGTCTGTGAATTCATAATCGATTAGAATAAAAAAGAAAAATCTTGAAGTATTCCTTAACTAGAACAAGAAATCTTCTCTCCTTTTCTTTTTATATTATAATAAAGTAATGGCCTCTACATCATGTTTGCCAATTGTAGGCGGATCAGGGAATAATACTCGCTGGGTCCCTCTTGATATCAAAATAATGATTATCGATGAAGATCCTACTAGCCTCTTTTTCGCGGCAAAGTTGCTTGAAACATGCCATTATAAAGGTGAATATTATCTGCATTCCTTGTTAATATTTACTTCGTAAAGGAGGTGCTCTTACTATCATGCTTCGCTGCAAAAACAATGTTAATCAGTTTATCTACTACTGGAAATGATCTGTAAGGATGACTATAGAATGACTTATTGGTCCATGAATAATCTGTCACTATTTTATTAATATATTTTTAATTACAGAATTGTACTGCTATATTTTTCTAAGCTAAAGACCTTGAATGGAACACAATTTAAGTTTCTTTAAACCACTGTTATTGTGCGCGCGCGCATGCATGTGTGGATGGATCTGAATGTTTGTATCGGTTAATTTTGTTTAAATGGAGCACAATTTGAACTTGACTATATATATTCAGAATTCAGAATCGTAATAGAAATGTTTAATCTACTCTGTTGTTAAAGTGATTCACTTACATATATGGACAATGAAAGTTATTGTTCTTGAGCATTCCCAGTTTGTCAATAAATTTCTGATACAAATGTCATTTATATCGGCATGCAACAGTGCATGCAAATAAATTTGTAGTTTACCTAGACTGCTAGACAGTTGTAGATATTGGGTCTAACTGTCTACAATACTAATTTGGATGAGAGTATTAGAAAAATCAGTATTTGAGAGTTTTTCGATGTTTTATCTTTTTCGTTTGGTTCTTTCTACCTTGATTGCGGCCTTATTAAAAAGAAAGAAAAAAGAAAGTACGGTTAGAACAAAAATGAATGAAAAAATAAGAAAGATATTTAAGTTATCCATGTTGATACTATTAATAGTAACTCTTTAATATTTTTGCAATACTGACATATCTTTTAACTTTATTCAAGACTAGGTTTTGCAAAACAATAGTTAGAAATGGCTAGTACATATGTGTATCATTTCACTATATACTAGATATTGAATATCACAATGTAATTGAAACGTATATATAATCGATATTATGTTTTGTTATCAGTGGAGTCATTTGAGAATCCAGTGGATGCTTTACATGTTCTTTGTGAGAGACAGGAAGAGTACGATTTAGTCATCATGGATCTTGATTGTATCAATATGCATGGCTTCGATCTGCTTGATATTATAGCCAGGAAAATGAACATCCCTGTAACCAGTAAGTTATAATGGATTCTTCTTTCAATAGATTATCTATACTGGAAGTAAAATGACCATCATAATCTATTATACTATGCTACACTTAAAAAAAAAACTGCATTTTTGAATTTTTATTCCTGGGCTAAGCTTAAAAGGATTTCTTGCATTTTAGCCTTTTATATCATGGCATAATTCATTTACATAAGGTAACTGGATATATAATCTGTTGGGATAACCAGTAAACAATTAGTTATATAGGAAATTTCGCAAAGTCTATTTATTTTTCCTTTTGAAATGTAAGTTACACTTACTTCTGAATTTTGCAATAATGCAGCAACATGTTATGATGATAGCGAGAAAATTCGAAAGCAAGCTCTATTTTCTGGAGCATGTTGTCACATAGCAAAGCCGATCACAGTCAACAACTTAGAATTTGTATGGATGAAAGAATGGAGATTCAGTGTTAAAAGAAATGAATCAAAAAAGCAACAAAATGGAAAAAGTAGAGTTGATTGTACAAGCAATACCACTATGTCTACTAATGATTTAGATTCTAATAAGAATTCAAAGACCCGTCTGCATTGGGATGAAAAGCTTCATGTAAGGTTTCTAGTTGCAGTTTCATTGCTTGGAGTTGGTAAGAATATACAGCTACTTCATAGATTTTACTATAAATTGATTAAAATTTTATTTAATTTGGATTTTTCTAGCTTAAATTATCTAAATACCTGTTTAGCATCAGAAGAGCACCATTTAGAAACGTCTATATATGGTTTTTCAATCTCATATGTCACCAAAACTTTAATATAGCTAAATATGTATTTTAACTAACGGTAATCTAGGCAGTTTATTACCCTACAAATGTCTATATGTGCAGAAGCAAATTCTAAAAGCATAATGGGCATAATGAATGTTGAAGGCCTAACTGGAAAAGAAGTATCTAGCCACTTACAGGTCAGAGCATTATTTGATGAATTTACATAAATTTGATTTATTATGCGGGAATTTGGTCTTCGTCCTATACCGAAAGAAAAAAAAAGGAAAAAAAAAGAAAAAAAAAACCCTCTGCTGATCTCTCCTATTTTGGTTCTACTTTCTAGTTGTTTTTTAATACAAATATTTTGCACTGCAAGTATCTACACTAGCAGATCTCTTTGTGGAAATATCATTTTGAATATATTTGGAAGTCTAAGCAAGGAACAAATCTGACGGCATTTGTTTGTTGTATTTAGTGTGATTGCACAACGAAAATTATGACTGTGTTAATAATTGCATTGTCTAGTGCAAATATTTTGATGCACGATAACAATAGTTCTGTTGACATGTGATCTGTAATTTTCAGTACCTCAACTCAATATTTGACATTCATAAACATTCAAAAGAAATTGGATTTGATAATAACTGAAAAAAATGCAACATAAATTTTAACATCATCTTCAGCAATAAGTTTGCAAAAAATAAAAAATAAAAGAAAAGAAAGGAAAGGAAAAAGAAAGAGGATGCGGCCACACTTATTTTAGGATAGAATATGTGACTATTTTTGGTCAAAATTGACCATTTATTAGTATTTTTTTTCTAGAATGGCAAGTATTACAATTTTTTTTTTAATTTTAATTTTTATACAGAAACATAAATTGCGCCTGCAAAAAGAAAAGGAGAGTAACTTTTCTCCCCCAATCCTTCCACTTCATCAATTTCCTACCAGTATGAAGCTTAGTTTCAGTATGCCAAACTGGGAGTCTAATCCAATGGTCACAGAAGATAAAGAAGATTGGACAACAGATGGACTAGTAGGAGTCAACGAAGCACCTGAAGTAGCCCAGCATGATCATCAAATGGTGGACTCATCAAATGGTTTAGACATCAATTTTGATTTTCTTTCTGAATTTTTGGATTTCGATTTTGAAAGCAACAACTTTGTGGGCGAATCTGAAGCAGTCCAGCATGATCGTCAAATGGTTCACTCGTTGAAGGGCTCTAAGATTGATTTCGACAATGGATTTTTGAATTTTACTTCTGAAAGCAACAATTTCATGGATGAAGGTGAAGGTGCCCAGCATGATCAACAAATGCTTGACTCATCAAATGGCTTTGACGTTGATTTTGATTTTGATTTTGAAAACAATCATTTCATGGACGAATCTGAAGCTGCCTTGCAAGGTAAGAATGACTCACCGAATGACATTTGATTTTGTTCCTGAATTTTTGGAATTTGATTTTGAGAAGGCCACTTTTCTAGATGATATTTGATGGTACTGACAATGGCAGGACGTGATATCAAAATGTTGATCTTTATGATCATTCATGAGTTTATGTTCATAAAAAGTTATATCAATTTGATAGTTCACTGTATGTAAGATGCACTTTATGCATTATGAAATTGTACTATAACCAAAATAAATAAATCAAATAAACAAATTACTGTAGTAGGACTACAGTAGTAAAATAATAATTTCATGTAAAAAATTGAAAGAAATGCTAGGCATTGGCCGTGAAATAGAACAATAGGACAATTAGTAATAACTGATATTGTTATTTCCTATGTTAGAGGTAGAAACCTGAAATTCTCTGTCAGGATTGTAACAAACTTGTTAAAGTTGCTTTGTGCTCTTTCAACACCAATGGGTGCATCCTATAAGTAAAAGATATTTATGAAAAAATTCATTTGGAAAGGGTTACTGAAGTGAAAAATGTTTGCGTTCGTGTGCATTTAAAAACACCTGGAAAAAGAGTTGGGAAAGGAGGTGGAAAAGAAAATTATTATATTAATAACTAAATATTGTTAATTGATATTATTGATTAATATCATGTTTGAGTATTTTTAATTATTAAATGGAAACAAAAGTACTGTAAAAAAAATTTGATGATAACAAATTCAGTAATACACTAAATTAAACTAAATTATTAGGTATCAATGAAGCACCTGAAGTTGCCCAGCATGATCATCAAATGGTTGACTCATCAAATGGTGTAGACATCAATGCTGAATTTCTTTCTGAGTTTTTGGATTTAAATTTTGAAACCAGCAATGTTTTGGGCGAATCTGAAGCAGTGCAGCATGATCGTCAAATGATTCACTCTTTGATCGGCTCTGAGATTGATTTTGATTATGACCCTGAATTTTTGAATTTTAATTTGGAAACCAACAAATTCATGGATGAATGTGAAGCTGCCCAACATGATCAACAAATGCTTGGCTCATCAAATGACTTTGATTTTGAAAGCAATCTTTTTATGGATGAATCTAAAGCTGCCTCGCAAGGTAAGGATGACCCACCGAATGACTTTGATTTTGTTCCTGAATTTTTGGAATTTGATTTTGAGAAGGCCACCTTTCTGGATGGTATTTGATGATACTGACAATGGAGGGATGTGATATCAGTACGTTAATCTTTATGGTCATTCATGAGTTTATGTTTGTAAAAAATTTACATTAATTTGATAGTTCATTTTATGCGAGATGCATTTTATGGATTGGAAAATTATTATACTATTATCAAAATAAGTTAATCAAATAAATAAATCACCGTAGTAGGATTAGAGTAGTAAAATAATATTATCATTGAAAGAATTGCTAGCCATCTGTTGTGAAATAGAACAATAAGACAATTAATAATAATCGATATTGTTTTTTTCCCTATAATATAGGTAGAAAATATCAAAATTTTCTGTCACATTTGTAACAAATTTGGTGTTAAAGTTGATTTGTGTTCTTACCGCACCAATGGATGCTTTGACTTTGGTGTGAGAGGTCAAAAGTTCGGAAATTGCATAGCGTAATTCAAACATATATTGAGATGTAGTATGTTGTTTACTATATACTAGCACCTAAGTAACCAATTTAATAAAAAAACACCAATGGATGCATCCTAGAAGCAAAAGATATATATGAAAAATATATTTGAAACTAATTACTGTTTATTCATATTATTTATTGATAGCATGTTTTGAGTAATTTTTTAATAGGAACAAAATTAATATAACAATTTGGATGAGAAAAGCATGTTTGAGTAATTTTTTAATCAGAACAAAATTAATATAAAAATTTGGATGAGAAAAGAATTCGATAATACATTAATTTAAACTAAAAAATGACTAAATGCGACTAAACGAAAACCAATATATAGAGGCTCCGGTATAATAAATTCGCACAAGATGGTTTATAGCCATATTATTTGGTATACGAACGATTCGACATGCGGAATGAAAACGAGAATGGAAAATGTCACATATCGCGGAATACAATGCCACTACGCTGGGACAGGCTTACTTGGAACGCTTAGCCGAAATGAAATACACTTAGTCAAAACATTGAATGCTTTTAGAAACGCTCTCTTTACATAGAAATTTGTACAATATTGTTATTCACGACAAATGAATGGACACAAAGTAAAATCATTCTTGTATAAATAAATATTACCATTAACGTTCATTTCCAACTAATTATGAATTATAGCTTATGTCGATAAGCTAAACAAAATTGCAAAATATTCAAATCTTGTTGCATAAGTGCTAACATCATATATGAGTTTTTTTTGTTTTTTTACAATTTAAGCGGATGAAAATTATAACAAAGTTACATTATGATTTTTTTTGTCAAATCCTTTGTTAGTTCTTGCTGATGACCTCCATGTTGCATGAACCTTGAAGTTGGAATAGCCTCCGTACATTGATACAACATTAGTTTCTCCAAACATATTATCATTAACATCAATTTTATTTTCCAAATACCACATTTTAGTATACTGATTATTTTCAAAAACGTATGTGAAGAAAGAGAACATTTGAAAGATAGTTATGTAAAAAAAGACAGGAATGTATGAGTATAAGAATTCATAACTGTATGTATGTTACTTTACGTTATTATGGTAATTGAAAGTTAGAATAAAGTAGAAAACAAGACAGTCTTTTTAAGGCTAATTTTTTATTATTTGTTTACCATTTAGTATGAAATTATTATTATTTGATGTTTTATATTTTCAATAAAAAACATTATTACTTCATACATACATTACATTTAAAATTGTTAAACTGACCATTTGGAGCATCGAAATCACTTGTTGAAACATCAAATTCAACATTTTGGAACGTTAAATTTAGTACACCAAACTGTGTGCATATAGTGTTTGAAACGCTAGTGTACTGCATTTTGGAATGCAAGTACAAAGCTAGTCAATAGCAAAAAGAGCAAGATTTGTGCAGTGCGCTATTTTGTGGTATGTGCGCGCCATTTGCTATACTGCGCGCTATTTTATTCACTTTTGTATATTTTGCCTTTTTTATATGAATACTAAACAGGACTAAAGTAGTTGTGGTCCATGTTTACACAAATAATAGATCACTCATTTATGATTATTACTATTATTTTATGAAATTTTACACCAAATATAAACTAGTTCATAAAGTCATTTTGAAGTATTTATCAAGTAGCACTTTGATGTGTGAGAGATGGAATTTTAGAATGTTTTATAAAATGAAAGAACTTTACTTTCAAGAGTTTATTCAAAATAATTTAAAAGAAAAGGATGTAGATAACAAAGTCCAGTATTGCAAATTATTAAGTTAAACAAAACATTAAAACGGGTAAATAATATCACTAGCAAACTAAAAATGAATTTTTAATGTTATAAAGTTTGTACCTATTAATATAGTTATAGGAAAAACAAAAATATTAACATTTTCCACGTCGGTGTTTGAAGTATGATACACCTACCAAACGCCTATATTCAATTTTATTTGAAGTAATCATACTCATTCTTTGATAAACGATTTTGATTTATTATCGAAGTTATATGATTGGTTAGTGTACGCTTGTCCTAGTTTGAGTCATTCGATTTTATTTGGGTTTTTTTCAATATACACACAAAAAAATAAGCAAAAAAATAGCGTGCTATTTTACACTAAATAGCACGTGTGATATTATAGGTTACATAGCATACACCCTGTGCTATAGGCAATTTTGTGCTAGAGAATACTATAGCATGCACTATGATAACTTTGGCAAATACCAAAACGGAATACGGCGACTAAAGTGTGAATTGTGGTAATATAGGGTTATAGAAACCCCCATTTCTTGATAATTGAAATGGTCCTAAAGGTCCAAGTTCAAAGGGTCATTTCGAAGGTTGATAATGGTCTTTTATTTTGTCCAATTGTCGTTCATTCCTTCAAGCCGTATATACTAATGGATGATATTTACAAACTAAGGTAGTGTTTGGTTTAAAAACGAATTTTGTGTTTTCAGTTTTTAATATGTATGTCAAATATGAGAAGAATTGAGGGACGACGGAGGGGATGAAAGAAAGACGGATGAGAGGACGAATGTGATAGAGGGACAACGGAAGAATGGGATAGAGGGACAACGGAAGAATGGATTGTTTCACGTGCTTGTGTTATTTCTCAAAATACGGAAAATAAAAAAAAGTTGTTTTTTATTTTGTATGTTAACTTCGTTTTCTAAATTAGTCGTTTTCGGCAATATACACGCGTCATGTGTGTTTTTGTGTGGACGAAAATGCAAAACTAAAAATAACAAACCAAACACTATCTAAACTTTTGACACAACCGGCTTTGTCTAGTTAGTACGTTGTTTTGACCTTGATCTAGCATTAGATGTGGTCGTTATATTTTCATCGTCTCCGTCTCGATTGTGTTGACCTGGGTGAATTTACCGTACTTGACATTAGCCTCTTGATTGGTATTGTTTATTCCTTGAATTCAGCCGTTATAGTAATAACATCTTTAACGTTTTGTGGATTAAAATCTTTAACATCTCGTGGATTAAAATATTATTCTGTTGCCGTAGGTTGTGGAGCTTGGGCAGTGATGACAAATCTTTATGTCCCTACTTGTATGCATCCACGAACATCCCTTCAAGTTGTTCAAGAATTTAAATTTCATGTATATTTTCCATAATAAATAAATACACAAGTAAACCGAACTACAAAAATGTATAAGTGGTTAGAAATTACTAATGATAAACTCCCTACTATTCTATTATAAATAAATTAAATGGAGGTAATTTTTTTGTTTGATGAAAGAGTGATCCCCATTGGGAGGAGAGCACTCATTATTTAATTAAACATAAATAAAATTTAATGGTACAATAAACAAGTTACGCTAGTAGGATTAGAATTTGAAAATAAATATTTTCATATATAAAATGAAAAGAAACGTCTGACATCGATTGTGAAATAGAACAATAAGACAAATAATAATCGATATTGACGTATCTTATACTAGAGAGAATCCTGAAAATTTCTCACGTTTGTATCAAATTTGACGCTAGAAGTACTTTGTGTTCTTTCAACACCAGATGCATCCTAAAAGCAAAAGAATATAATAAAATATATATTTGAAAAGGGCTAGGAGAGTGAAAATGGTATTGTGTTAGTGTGCATTTCAAATGGATTGAGAAAGGAGATGGATAAGAAGTTGTTATGTTAACAACTGATTGTTATTATTGATTAATACCATTTTAAGGTAAGTTTTGCTAAATAAAACCGATGCAAATATTCATTAATTAATGAGAGTAGTAGAAATACATGAAGTTGAACTAAAAATGAATACACGTGATTAAATTGGACTAAAATATGGAACTAATTTCTTGAGATAATGGAGCCATAAATTCACACAAGATGGTTTGTTGAACTTCTCATTACTTGATTATTCAAATGTTCCAAAAGGTTCAGGATTAAAGGATTATTTCAAAAGTTGATCATGATATGCTGTCCTTTCCTTGAAGCTACTGCATATACCAATGGATCTATTGGTATTTGCAAACCAGTTGGTTGATACAATTGACATTGTCTATCTAATGTATTGTCTAAAGTATAAACCTTGCTCTGACATCTCGATGCCATATCTTCTCATCTTTGCATCTCAGGTGCGTCGACCTAAGCGAATATATTCAATTGCGTCGACCTAGGTGAATGTATTCTAAACTTGACATCGACCCATTATTCGATATTGTATTTTCCTTGAATTTAGTCCCTGTAATAGTAACATGGTTAACATCTGGTGGACCAAGACCTTGTGTGCTCATTGCATGTTGTGGAGCTTGGGTAGTGATGACTAACCTTCACGTCTCATCGAGTCGTATGGACTTTGTAATGGACCGTCATGAAAAAATAAAAATGAATAATTGAAAAAGAAATTGAGCTAAAAAATTAATATATTATTAGAAATTACAAATAAGAAACCCCCACCATTCTTTTATAAATAAAATTAGCCTAACTCTATACCATAAAATGAAACCCCTTTGGGAAGTCTTGTATTACCAACCAACATGCGTATATTTATTAATTGTTAGAATAGAAAATTAATATTTTGGTCTCACCATAATTTCTCTAAAGTGAAAATCAAGAACACGTCCTTTTTTAAAACTTATTTTTCATGCATCCATCCCTTTTGAAAATTATTTTATACATCCTTTTTATAATTCTTTTCTCCTTTACAACTCTCATTTCCAAATTTAAGAGTGACTAACTAACAAGGTGTGAATTGCATGCAGTTATGAGTTATGAAAAATAATAACATACGCATAAGTTAATAAAATTATCCAAATACCCTCCTAAATTACACTTATTTTTCAAAAAATATAGATGTATTTTATAAAAGAAAATTGGGAATGATCTAAAACCTAGTTTTTATAACTGTAACGATGTATGTCAAAATTTTCCTGTTTTAAAAATACTATGCAAAAATATTTTGATTCTAAATTCAAACATTATTAAAATTTTAACTAATCAAGAAGACAGATAAGGAAACATAGAAAATAGGCTAATTTATCCAAAAACTATGTTAAACTTATTTTATTCAAGGTATTACATATCAATGATAATATTTGAAAATAAGCTAATATTTAATTATTACATCCAAGCTAATTATAGAAGGATTTAAATAGCCAAACAATATGATAAAATAAATAAAAAACTAAGATTGGTTTGAGGTAATACATATATAGAAAGAATTATTTAGTCAATATTTTAATAAGCCAAATATAAAATTAGATAAAAGAAACTAAGAAGTTATTTCAAATAAGTCAAAAAGAAACTAAGCTAGCTTTGGAGTGAAATGCGGCACTTTTCTGGGACAAGCTATTTTCTAGGGTATGGAGAAATAAGTCTAGTTAAAGAATAGATTGGGCTTCTTGAAGTTACCTTTTATATTTTTATTCTACTATGTATAAATGTACCTATAACAGATGTATGTGGTATATACTTAATGACTAGCTGGTGTCATTTCTTTTTCTCTACTAATCTGGTAGGGTTTTCAATGAGACGAACCAATTAGGATTCTTAATGGCAATAAAAAGAACCAATTTTCAATATGTATATATATATACACACATATATACACACGCTACATGGCATCCCTATTTAGGAGCATCCCAATTGCACCCCAATTTCTGCCACGAGTTCCTATTTAAATAATTGGATGAGTTGAGAAAGAGTTAGGGGGAAGAAAGAGATATGGTGGATATCGGAGGCTGTAGGGGTCCTGCACCGTTTGAGGTGCAACTGAACGCGTGCGCACATACATATATAAGTTTAATGAGTCAATGGTAAATTTTTTTGGAACAAACATAAAGAATATGCATTATGAACAAAAAATGAAGATAGATTATTGTCCGTAATTTTCCATTCGAGTTTTGTAATAGAAAATTAGACATTACATTATTTTCCAGATTTTATGCATGAAGTGTCACCAGTTTGCAATAATTATTTTGTATCAGTGGATTCAACACCAAATGTAGGGAAAGAAATGTGCACAAGGATTGGCTTAATTAAAGTTTATAATACAACTGATGTTTTATCACACATATGTTGAGATGTAACATTCACTATTACCTTGATTGAAACAATTGTTCAATCTCGTTCCTTTTATGTAAGCGCAAATAGTGGTTAATTTGACATTAAGTTTAAGATAAGGAGATTCCATATATTTCTTTCTTTTTTACTCTTGCGATATGGAATTTTACAATTTTAATGAACACATTGTTTTAAGACTCAGACTGAATCGAAGGGATGTGCATTAATCACGAGACATGCTTCTGAGTAATTTGGGGTATGTTTAAAAATGGTATTTGAGAAATTATTCAAAGGCTATAAAAGGCCCTAAAAAAATATTTCAAAGTTACAAGGCTATCATTAGACGATCAAAAATCACAAATATCATTCAACAAAGACTTCATACATAAGAATTACTTATGTGATGTGTTAAGACATAAATTAAGGCAAATTCCTAATGAAGTATCCATATCTTCAATTGTCTAACTTATTTCTAAAACATACTACATACACTAAGTTAATGGATAAAATCAGAAATAATTACGAGGGTTGGATGAGTAGATTTTTAAGTTTAGAGGGAAGAGTGGATATATTTGATTCAGGCATTCTCTAATATTGATCTTGTTTTCAAATTGTTTCACAACACTCGCGATAAGCCCACTCATTGAACTAAACCCCTTCCATCAACGGATTAGTGACACAAAACTTTTCGACATTCATCCGTTGAGATGTCCCATTTTTGAACCGCTTATAGGCAACCATCGCATATACTATGTTATTAGCACTACCAATGTGCAACAACTCAAATGATTGGATCATCGATAGAAACCACCAAATCATCACCAAACAAAAGTAAAGCAACCCCCATGAGTGCGAGTTCAAATGAAGAATCAAGTGGATCGACATCGCATGGATATTAGTTTTCCATCTTCACATGGGTATTCGTTCGATTCTAACTGTTTGCACAAAAAATAGACAAACACCTCTAATCAAGTTTGTAACAGAATTCAGTAGAAAAGAAATGCAGGAAAAATAAAGCGCACAGATTTATAGTGGTTCAGTCATAATTAGCCTAAGCCCCATGTTTCTTTTTATTGCCTTTCTTATATTTGTAGTACAAGTACTTGAATGTAAAGTACAATGATTTATGATCGTATTTTGAAATCTGGAAGCCATGTTCGGTTTTTCCCGCTTTACAGAGTTTTGAAGCTCTAAAAATTGCCACCCGGCTGCCAAGTGCTTTGATATTTATAGGGGTGTAGAGGTAGAGTTCCCTAACAAATCAGGCAACTTCCATGTATAATTCGCCCGATTTGGATATTCCCATGTATAAAAGATATGATCATCAATTTTCAAATATATTTAGATTTCATTCCATATATAACTTGTTTGGTCTGGCTGAAGCTCTATTCGAGAAGTTCACGTGGACACCATGCCCTACATCTATTTGGTTCGGTTTCGCTTAGCTTTACCTTGCTTCGGTCTCCATTCTCTACCGAACAGAATCTCATGCTCGGTGACAAACCTACCGAAGAGAACTCTGTGCAGTGTCATGGCTACCGAATAGAATTTCCTATTCAGTGTCAAGACTACCAAATAGAATTTCTTGTTTGGTGTTCGAGTTTACCGAACAGAGGGGTGCGCTCTTCCCAACTCATTTGTCTTCTTTAACTTCTTGTGTCTTGCCTCCTCTCCTTTACTACCCTTCCTTTGCTTCATATGACTATCATGTTAAGAATAAACTTCTTGGCGCAAACGCGCACAACACCAACCTTACCGACGACACACACTATGGGTGGCACTTAATACAAACTTTCCAACAAATGACTGCATTGGGCTCATCGCGTACAGATTTCACCTACCAGAACATGCACGCATCCACCCTATCTACTGTATCATAGTATTTAAGTTTTGCATAGATATAAACATCACCCTATCTACTGTATCATAGTGCTTAAGTTTTGCATAGATATAAACATCACGTCCCTTCACCTCTTCAACCAACGCCTTCTTGCAAAAAAATTGACCAATGGATAAACCAATATTTCTATCAAAAGGAGCTAGCAGTGGAGCTATCCACCGAACTTAGATAGGGCAAAGTTTTAGAAATGACAAACCAATATTTTTAGATAGGGCAAATTAGTCATTTTTTAATGATGAAAGAAAAAAACGGTTAAAATATCATATTTTTAAAGATAAAAATTGAAGTAGGGCTTGTGCCCTTCCTAGGCAAACGTTTCCTACACCTAGACCTGTCAACGGATACTTTCAATACGGATGATGTCATATCCGTATCCACATACAAAATCATTTTCAACTATCGAATAGCGGATAATTACCCTATCCGCTAACGGCCGATAAATCAAGAAACATAAATAGAAAATTTTAGTTTAACGTAAAAAAGTTTCAATCCCACTGATTATAAAAATGTTACAAATAAACAAATATGATGATAATAAATAATTTGGACACTTAATTGCATTAAGTGCATATAATATAAAATACTAACTTAATAAAACAATAAATAAATATCTTTCATTGTACTAAAATACACATGATTTACACTACAATCTTGACAAAAACAGAACGGATAATTTTCGGATGCGGATATCTTTGTATCCGCATCTGCATTCGTTTTTTCGATTCAGATATTTATCTGCTTTTCAGATGTGGATCGGATTTCCAATTTTTCGAGTATCAATGGACATTCACAGGCTTCGCCTTATAGGGGCTTGGTAGCATTAATAGAGAAAACTTATTTATTTAATTAAAAAAAAGATTTTGACACAAAAATGTGGCGTCGATACCAATTTCAAATGTTAGTTACAACCTTATGAAATTTATGTTATCGGAAGGTAATTTAAAATATGATCTAGCAGACTACTGACTGTGTCGATAACCATATCGTTCAATAATTCATAGTTCATTGGACTATGATATCACAATTATATTAAATAAAATCTTTCAGTTTGTCGTAATTTTGCAGCTGGTAGATTCAAAGTCACTAATAGATATAGATACCTATTTTAATTTTGCTCGTGGATCAAGTACCATTACCCAAAACTATTTGATGCTAAATAACAACAAATTGCATATGAATAGTGCAAAACTCAAACTGATTTGATAAGTATTTTTGTAAAAACTTAAGCCGATCGAATTTGTTTACGTGGATTTTAAAGTTAAAATATGAAATAAATAAATAAATAACTTAGTGTTTAAATTTAGCTAAATATATTTTGGATAACAATGTTGATTTCCAAAAGAAAAATACATTAATAATTAATATTAGAAATAAACGAAAGGCACAACTTGATAACCATTACTAGTTGGTGGCTATTGCCAATAAATTCCATAGATTATTCAAAACAATTTTAAAGTTACAAAACTAATAAATGGAGGTCTTAGAGAGATTCAATGGGCACTACAAATGGGCTTTCTTATTTTGTAAAATTAAGCTGGATTTGGTTAGTAGTAATTATTGTATGGTACAATTGTAAAAAACTGAAAATTCAATGGCAAAGTCATAATTAATTTTTCGAAAATTCCCAGGAAGGGATGAAGCCCCTGCCAATGCAAGTACACAAGGGAGTGCACATTTTACTGCACCAGATAGTCAACAGCTTGAGAGGCCTAAATCATTGTATTATTTTTAAGCTGAATTTTCTTCATCTACTTTTGTATTACTGCACATTTCCAACTTTTTTTTAGTGGTCTCCAGAAAAGATTTCAAAAGAAACATCTATGTATAGAGGACTGTCACACTTTGAAGATCTGGTCCCAAAATTGTGTTATTTTTAGAACCTCTTCTTTAATACATCTGCTTTGATAATGAGTAGTCCCATGCCATGACCACCTGCAGCAGATGCACGTATTTGATCATGTTGCCCACGTAGACAATAGTACAATTATTTAAAAGTTTAAAAACCACTGAAACACAAGTCATTTTCCTACTTTTTAATATCCAAAAGCCCCACTCATAATGCGCACATCGATCTTCTCTTCAACTTCTGTTATATACAACTCTTTAATAGCAATGTCTGATAATAGCAGCAGCAGCAGCCGCAGTAGTGATGAAGAAGCTTTTATAAAAATTCAGATTGTTTCTAGATTAATTTCAGATAAGCTTCTTGTTAAATTCTCAGATTTGTCCGAGTTTGACTTTGAGTATGAAAAGAGTGGTCTCTGGTCACCTCCATTGCCACTGCCACCTCAGTTTGTGTTTATCGATGATGGTATGCCTTCCAAACGTATGAAGAAGAGTAAGGCATGGTTACATGTATATGCATTGAAGCTTTTATTCACACACACATACATATATACATATCGGTCATTTTTATTATTTGTTTAATATTTTTTGAATTGTTCAGGTTATGTGTTGCTCGTGAAGCATGGACTGGAACATAAGCTGAATTAGCGTATGGAGAATATTAGGGCTCGTTTGGATCGACTTATATAAGTCGTTTTTTTGCTTTTGGAAGTCAAAACCTATTCATTTTGGCTTTCAAAAAACTAAAAAGCGACTTATTTAAGTCGATTTAAACGAGGCGTAAGCTTTTGTTTAACTTTACAATTTGTAATAATATAAGATTGATTGATATTTGTGATCAGAGACTCTGTGCATCCGATCATTATGTGACATGTGATTCTGATCATGTGATCAACGCATGTAGCTTTAAAAAAATTTTGCATTTCTAACACCTATGTTTTTAATATTTATTTTTCAGGTTACATGACAAATATTGATGTTACATGTCCAGTACCACCGTTATAATGGTTAAGCGCTCTGTACCATTGCTCTAATGATTAAGCGCTCTGAACTTGGTCCGTGAGGTTTAAATTTTATGCTGTATGATTTGAAACACGAGACATATATTGATTTGTTGCATGTTACCTGTGATTGGTACACTTATCTACTACCATCGATTTACACAATTTTAGAAAAAAAGAGGGTGGTGCTTTGCTAGACTTAAAAAATAGGTGTATGAGAAAGATAATTACTTTTATTATATTATTAAAAAGTAGAATAAAATGGATTGAGAATGGGGTACCATTAGTGAGTTGCTATTATTGATACTTAGAAAATATCTTCCGTCTACTTATATGTTTACTATTGTCATAAACTATTTTGTTTTATCAAATAGACATCCAGTTTCTTAATTCTGCTGTTTTTAATGGTACTAGACAACCATATGGCAGTGAATGATCGTTGTAAAGGAAAAACGAACGGCTCAAATGAAAAAAAAAAAGAATTTACTTGTAAGCAGTGTGAAAATTTTGATATTTATTAAAATTCTAATTGTAGCGAGAAGCACTTTTATGGATGCTAATAGCAATACCGACGTTAAAAGGTTATCCACGCGTTCGAAATCAAAATCGTTAACCATAAGGAAATTCTCCTTTCGATGCATAAATTTTGGATGGTGTTATTTATACTAATCTAAACGCTTATTAATATCGTTTAAACATTTAATAAAATTAAATTGTAAAATATACTTTAAAAACTCGTCTTAAACTTGAAAGAGGATTTGTAAATATAAGCGGTCGACTATAATTTCTAAGTAATGCAAAAATAAAATGAAATGTAACCTTAAACATAATTATTTTCAATTTTATCAACCATTAATGATAGAAGAAACGAAATGAACAACGCAAATAAAACTATTTTATAAATTTTAGATTAGGGGTCGATGAATAAAATATTTAATTCTCTTTAGAATATATGTGCAAGTCAATATTTTTGTAACACCGATAATTTTCTAGGGAAATGATAATGTATATTAATTACATATGACTACATCATTTTGTTTTCTATTACAATCGGTTTCGTCGTGTTTTGTTTGCTTTTTTGTTGAAACAACAAAAGCCATAATGATTGGATAATTTTTATTTAAGTAGCAACGAAAGTTATTTACTATGTTGTATCATAGCAACCATGATTGCTTTTCAAATTATTCTTTACTATGTCAAATTTAATTAGGGTTACAAATTTTATAATAAAAAAATGAAAAATCTACTTACAATTAAAGTGGATAACAGCTTAGTTACAACCAATTTAGTTGGATTCATATGTATTATGAAGAATTAGATGAGAAAAAAGATCGACTATTGAGAAAATGGACAGTTTTGATTCCGTTATTTGAAAAGGAAAAGAGAAAAAAAGATGAGTTATGGTTTTAAGAAAATTAAACAAATTATAGAGGGGGGGGGGGGGGGGGGTGGATGAAGTATTTGATTGAATGCAAGAAAAATGAGTGAGTGAAGATGTTTGGATGTTTGGTTTGGTGTAAATAATATCACCCCAAATTTTAGTATACTAACAACTTGACGTGTCAGACAAATCAAAAGTTTGTTACATATAGATCAAGAAAAATGAAGAGGCTAATATGCTCGCTCACACACACACAAGGAGCGTTCTATGACACCCTTATTTTTGCAGCATCCTTCTAGCCTCTTAATTTCTACCATAAGTTTTGAATTAAATAGTATGTGTGATGGAAAGAAAGAGAAAATATGGTTATTTAAAGCAGAATGTGTGGTGGAAATCAGGGGTTAGGGGGTGCTACAAAATAAAGGTGTCATTGAGTGCTCATATATCTCTCTCTATATATGTGTGTGCACGCACGTGCGCGCGTGTTATAAGCATTTAATTGTTTGGTTGCATTTTATGGCTTGGTTCATTATTGTTGTAGTGAACGTTTATGGGTTATGCAAATAGAGATATTTGATTGTAATGGTTTCAGTCTTAAAACTAATAAAATATCAACTCTCTTTAGTAGTTTTTCTTAGGAAAATTTTGGTTCACATCTTTATAATTAAAAACAAGTGAATATTAGTCATGCATCCCTAAAACCAAAGTTAATTTAAACGGCATCCTCCCTAAAAAATAGTTATAAAGCGGGTCTCTATAATTATTTTACTGTAGTAGCATATATTTTTTGTTTTTTTGCGCCGGTGCTTAAAAAAAATTTAAAAAAATTTGTAAATATCATAACTAGTTTTCTGAAAGAAAAAAAATGAAATTGCAAACATATCTGCAATTATTTCATATAATTGCAGATATGTCTGCAATTATTCACTGAATAATTGCATTCGATAAACATCTGAATAATTGCAGATATGTATGCAATTATTCCATATAATTGCAGACATGTACACAATTATTCACTGAATAACTGCGTTGAATAAAAATCTATATAATTGCAGACATGTTTGCAATTATTTCATATATTTGCAGACATATATGCAATTATTCATTGAATAACAGCACCTTGATTTAACAATCAGGATATTTACGTAAATATCTGCACTTATTCCTTAAAATTGCAGACATATCTGCAATTTTTAGTTGCAAAGGCATGCTATCCAGAATAAGTGCAGACATGTTTGCAATTATTCTCTAAAATTGCATACATGTCTGCATGTATTCCTGAAACATACCGTGTGCCATTTTTTTCTTTTCATCCTTGTTTTTTGATTTTTTTGACATGAATACGAAGATAAATGTTAATTGAAATAAGTTTTAAAATTTAGAAGTTTAATTTTTTTATATGATTTTCGAAAAATAAGAACCTAATTTACATACCTTTTTCCACTGGGGTTTTTGTGAATTTTGAAACCTATCAAGGTCCTATGCCAAAAGTACCCTAAAACCAATTAGGCGTAAGTCCCTCCAAATCATAACTTAAAAAATACATCTATATTTTTAAACAATTCAACAAACATTACCATTATACGCCTTAACCGCTTGCCTTTTGCACAAATTTTTTTGACATCCGCAATTTACCATTACACGATTTTAGATTTTGAAAGGAAGAAAAATTTAGAAACACGCCATTGAAAACTTTCTGTCAAAGAAAACCAACTATTGTTTTTTAGCACTAATTGAAAAACAAATCGTCATCTACTCAACCGGTAAACCAAAAATCTAGTTTCCAAATAAAATGGAATACATTTGAGATTTATAAAAACAGAAGTTCAATATTTGAAGTTGACAACCAATGACGTCCACTGTGATGAACAGTCAACAATCCAAAATTAAAAACTTGAAAATAAAGAAGAAAAGCGAAATAAAATCGAAATTTTACTATATATATTGATAATGATAAATATTTGATAGGTATAATTTTGGTTTACAATGTGTTGAAATAGTATTGCTCTCACTTACACATATAATTGGGTAAATATTTGAATGAAAAGTATTTACATGACAAATATTTGACATAATAAAAGCTAGTCAATGAATGATTGGTATATAAGTAAAATTTTACCGTAAATATTGATGATGACAAATATTTGAAATGTATAATTTTGATTAACAATAGGTGGGAAAAGTTTTTTTGGTAATAAGAGTGATACTTTATTCAAGCAGAGCACTCATTATGGTGTCTCAGAGGCTCAAACTCATAATCCATAGAACCTTTTGTTTAAGGCGTCATATCTCAAACCACTTGAGTCGGAGGTCATTGACATAACATGTTGACAGGTAGTACATAACAAGATGAATAATTAAGAATGACAAATATTTGCCTGAAAAATGTTTGTCATAAGTAGTTTTTGTCAAAGATTGATTGAATTATTACAAAACTTTTACTATAAATACTGATAACTTCAACAATTTGTCATGTATGGTATTGGTTGATAATAAGTCGAAATCATAGCACATTTACGTGAACTACTAAAAATGGAAAATATTTTCCATAAGCAATTTCAGATGATAATTGCTTGATATGTTAGAAAACATTTAGTGTAAAGACTAAGAATGTCAAATATTAGTCATATATAGTTTTGGTTGATGGTAGGTTGAAATTGCAAAGTACAAGTAGAAGAAAAAGAAAGGATGATAGGTATTTGCCATAAGCAATTTTTGATAACAATTGCTAGAGATATTAGAAAACTTTGATAGTAAAGATTGAAAATGTCAAATATTTGCTATAAGCATACAAAAAAATAGTTTTTCAGCTAAATAAAATAACAATTATATTATCGATTTCATAATTAAACAATATATTTAAATATAATAAAGAAATAACTAGACAAAATATATAAAATGCAACACACAACTTTGTCAAATATTTGTCAACCAAATAGGGAAAATACTAGACATGCAAATATTTGACAAAATGAAATATAAACAATAATATTATTAATTTCAAAACTAAATCATACCTCGATCACCATTCTTAGCAATAAAACATAATAAAACATTGTCCTCTAGCTTTCAAAAAAGTTCCATCAAGAAAAATCAAAGGACGACAATAATCAAATCCATATTCGCATGCTTTAGATCCAACGAAAACCTTTGATTCATGATCAACGGGATCATTTTGAAGTTCAACAGTACTATTGGGACTACAAACAATCACGGATTCACAAAAAGATTTTAAATGATAATATAAAGGAAAATCATTCCCATGTTTTTTTAAAGGGTCAATCCTTTTCCTGTATATGCAAAATAGTAATTTAATACTTTTTTGTACTGGGTTTTAAATAAATAAACGATATCTTTCTTTTTTCATTAAAGGATTCGAGCGAATAAAATCAATAACCAACTTCCTAATCAATCTTCTGGCAATAGGTGGATGATTAACATCTACAATACTGCTCACACTAATGATTAAGCTCCACAGTTTTAATAACAAAAAAATTGAAAATTTAAATTTACGAGAAACATAAACACAAAATGTACAACCTTCCCTTGTATAAATAGTTGTAACTCGTTCGCTCCCTATCATTTTTAAGAGCATTAAATTTATATCCACTTTTAATACAATATATCATAAAATACAATCAAAACTCTTCAACATCACTAGAAAATCTTTTACTTACACCAGTAAAAACTAGATTGTAAGAATTATTTTAAAAATTATTTCAAAATTTTTAATACAATATATCTTAAAATATAATTCAAACTTTTCAACATCACCAGAAAATCTTTCACCTATATTGGTAAACACTAGATTGTTGGAATTATTTAAAAATATTTCAAAACAGAACTAGAATCAATTGTAGTTCCACTCACCGAAGAAGTAGATGAGCCACCCTTGGTAAAAGAACCAACAAATGAAGAATTTTAAGAATTAACATCAACTCGACTACTTTTACACTGCTTTGATATAACCGAAACAAGTAGATAATCATCACAGCTATAAGAAACGAGTAACAATATATTATGAAAATTAGAATTAGTTTCAATAACTCTTTTCTATCATGTCTTTCATAAACTAACTCAATAGAACCATGTGTTAATTTAGGCCAATGATCCATTTTCGATCTTAGCAAACAATCACTCAAACCTAGCCTCATATCGTTATCCAAGTAAAAACCATAAGAACATCAATAGGATCAAGACTGTACAGACACATATATATAATATTGAAACAAGTACGAAGGCACGTCCGATGGACGTGAGTAAGGCAAATTGTTGTAAAATTGGTTGGGTGCGAAGAGACCTATGTGGAATGTGTAATGTGGAGAAAAAATATTACCATGTGAATTCATTTTGTTATCCAGTATGCATATTTTGTCATTTTTCTTATCGGAAATTGATGGGGAGAATAAAGTGAGGAAACTACCTCAGTTCAATTAGCCGGTATCTTTCTTCGGCTTGATACTGATCATTATTTTACCTGTATATACTTGTAACAAATAGAGTTAAATGAATAGAGGTTTGATGATGTCTTTTCGAATTTTGTAAAATACCTCTTCAATTTCACAGTTGGTTTACTGTGCGAACTACCGTTCTATGCCCGACTATTCATCAATGGGCATCGTTATAAGTTTGGCAGTAGTTTGGTAATATTCCAATAACACAGTTTGGTAATATTCCACCTCATTAATTTGTTGTCGTACATCATGTCTCGTCAATGAAAATAGATCTGGTGGACACAATTTGTTTATTTTGTTATTCCTATTGTTTCGTCATTAATTTTGTATGTGACTTTGTTTACAATTGGCATTGTTTATATGACTCTTTCAGGTTGATCCTTCTCAAATTTTGGAATATGTATAATCCTAGAATGCTAGATTAGTATTTGAACGTTAATTTGTGCGCCAAAATTTGAAATATGTATAAGCACAAAATCGAATGAAAATTAGAATATTGGTAAAAGTTGTGCTAACGGTCAGTGTACACGACAGAAAAACTTCGTAGATATCAACTCAGTTTTTATTAATCCACTTAATCGTTACTCTTGTACATTGGTACTCAATATGAAAAATATTATTACCCAAAAGACTGTGCGAACAGAACATAGACATGGTTGAGGAAAGTCGAAAGTACTCAATTATATACACCTGCTCCACTGCTCTGTTGAGTGCATATTTGTCCTTTTATCAGGCATAGCCAACCGTTCATGATGTATATAGCAGTTTGGTTCAAAGATATAAGCCACAAATTCCACCCCGCTGCATCTTGGATTATGACGTGCAGTCCCTCATAATCCATTAATTCCACCTTGAAAATTCGATTACTGTTCAGAACTGATATGCTCCCTTATAATCTGAAAAAGTCCACTTCCTGCATTCTCCATCACGCTTCCTTATTTTTTTCATACTGTTAATACATATGCATCTAATCGGAAAATAAGGAATGTGGTCGGTTTAGTTCTGAATTTTTATTTTCACCTAAAAGATGTTACATACAGAAAGTAAAAATAGCATAATTGTGTGTTTTACGAATAAAAGGACCACCACTCAAAGGCAACATGAGACTCCTATGAACATGAAAACCGACTCAAGTTCTAAAAAGGCTCGGATTTCAATATACAATTGACAGAAGCAATTTCTACTCATGCAGGTAATTTGAAAAAGGGCATAGAGTATAGAGGACAGGAATCCAAAAATATGTTCGTTATCCGGAACATTAACTGCAGGTTGGAAGAAAATAAATGGGTAAACAACTATGGCAGAAAAATTAAATTCAATGATTGTTATGGTACCTTTACGTTTAAGACTGTAAATAAAAGAGTAATGGAAAGAATAGAGGGCTGTGTAAATCCAATCAGTATCGAATACATCTCATGTCACGTTGTAGCCCGGTTTAGCCAGTGAGAACAGAAGTTAAATAGATAACAATAGAAAAAATAATGAATGGATAAAAATCATATAGAATCATTTTTAGTACAATTGGCACTGCCACCGATTATTAGTAGAATCGGGTAGCGGTGGCTTATAACTACTGTGACTGTAGTGTCCTTGACAGCTCCAAAAATGTGCATGCTGAAAACAGAAGTAGTTTTTGATGACGCATCAGATCCGCATGCTCCAGATTCTCCCAAAGTCTCGATTGGGCTTCAAATCTAGAACCTCAATAGTATCGGTTGGATACCATTAGGAAACCTTGAACATGATCCTGAATAAATGCAACATAAAGAGAAAAGAAAAATCAGTGTGAATCTAATTGCTATTCACCTTGTGAGCAAGTGACAATATCTTATAGGACCGTTCATACTTCCTACATCTTGTTCCGCGGTATCAGAACAACTAATAACGGAAAAAATATTTTGCAAAACTATTTACTATTTGGCATGACACTGAATATGAATTAATGTCAGTGGTTAGGTTTAAAAGCAGACATTATAGTTGTAGGACTATATGTTAGTTACACAGACTCTGCGTACTGCAGAAAATAGATTACAGAAAATGTGTAGGTAAAAGATGGACCGTATATGAACGGAACTTGTGATGAGGAAAGATAGTCAGGGTAAAAGTTGGTACCGATGGAGAACGTGGTAGACAGATGCGTTGTATGTTGATGAGTGCAATGAAGAAGTAGCAGTGCTATCAGCGTTGAAGCATAGATTGTCTGTACGTTTGTGGTGCGCAAGACAGTGGAAAATGAGTCGTCCTGCACATGAAAATGTCACAATCAACAGCAGTGAACTGAGCAAAAAACATAGAAACGGAGTAAGAAGTACAGTTATGTAGTATGTGTATCATTTTTCATTTGAATTTTTCCAGGTTTTACTACTATGTCTGTTCTCTGACGCCCAATTACTTAGTGTAAAGGTACATATATTTTCAGCTGCAAATAAAGTGTAAATACAAAGTAGGAAAGAAGGTAGTAAATGCAAAGTAGCTTTGCACGTACATACTGAACGAGGTGTAAACTATCAGCTGACGCAATGCACAGAAATGGCTGGACTGTCGGTAATGAACTGCCCCCATACATGTATCAGAGCAAACTTTGAGGAGGGAGCGGTAGTGAATGTTGTAGTGGCAGTCCTCATTTTTTGGTCAGCGTGGAGAGAAAAAAGAATAGTAGGTTTATTAGTAGAGAAAAGTTAAATTCATGCAATAAGTTTATGATGATTGAGTCATGTTTTGGGTGCATCTTTGTAAACTACATTTCTGGTATAAGTTCCTTTTTTCCTATGAATATTTCCATTTTGAACTAATACTGTTGTTGTTCGACGGCTGATACCGCGGAATAAAGCTACGTATAGCTGACCATGAGTGAAAACATGATGCCGAAGATAGATGCCACGTTTGGAATTTTATCCAAAACTGACAGAAGAGTTTGAATTAAAATTGCAGTACAAATTAAGAAAATAAAATGAAACAGTTTTGTTAAGAGGCAAGAATAGTGATAGTTTAGTTCTAAATACAGCTTCGTAATTTGTGCAGCATATATGATGAATATTTACCAACAGTTGTTGCAAATATCTTTTTGTTAACGATATGTACATTCAGTTCAGAGACAACCTCAAATGTACGTACCATATGATGACTTGAGCAGAGTCGAGGGAGCTTGAAATCAGGACAGCTTAAGCAGTATAGTGCGATCCCTGAATGCATTAGTCTGTACTCTGCAGTGCATAAACCTAAGTCAGTAACTATTTCTGAAATATAATGGAAAATAAGTATAGAAGTTCAAGTTGTTGTAAGATGATATAAAAAGGTATAGTGCTATAAATGTAAAAACAGAGTGGAATAAAAATATTACCTTCACACGTAATTTATTTTGTGAATATTTGTTTCAATGGGACTTCCTTAGAGCTTATAGATGCAAACCTATAAAGTCATAAAATAGTAATCAGCATTGCATGTAAAACTTATTCAATGTTTTTATATTGTAAACAAAAACCTAAGAAGCATAAGAAAGAAAGCCTAGCAAACCACAGTCATTCCCAAAAGCCAAGCTCATGCTTGGGGAGAAAAGTCTATAGCTGATACTAAAGGACTGTGATAATTGACATGAATGCACATTTGACATACGAAAAGCAGCAAACAATTGTTTCCTGCATTTATACATGTATCGACCTTTAAATACTACCCCTCTCTTAAGCTAAAAGTACATGCTTATAGTATGAACCATATTGGAATAAAAGCATCTGGTCGTACCATAAATTTAATGTTGGATGAACAATGATTCCACAAAAAAACATATTAGTTTACTATAAGCTGCAAAGTTTAAGCCATTGTTAGAGCATATTCCTAACTCAGCTCAAATAGTTAGATGGTAGAGCATGACAATCTTAATATAGAGCATCAACATATATGGCCAATACCAAATTATAATGAGTAAGGGAGTAAAACATCAATGCTTAGTTTTATTTACAGTAACCGACATCAAAGATGGGACTTAAAATTCAAGTGCTAATCTACAACCTTAACCTAAAACTGAGTGTGACATAACAATCTGATGGTGACAGTATTAGCTGGGCATAATATTGTATTATATTTCATTGTTGGCCTCATTTCATTTTGCAGATAAATGATATAAATACAGTCCATATTTGGGTGTGTAGAATATAAGTCATTTTTGTATCTTATGCATTTAGTTATGTAATCAAATATCATGGGATTGAATGACACACAGAATGAGTCGTAATCCAAGAATCATGCTAACTTCATTTCTCATTCCATTTCATACCTGAGTTACATTTCACACAATCGTCTAATAAAATATTCTCGTCATGATATAAGGATGATATAATCGTGTAGAAAGAAAAGTAATAAGGTAAAAAATGGCATGGAAACTGAATATGAACATACAACAGGTTCAGAGAGTATGAATAACAAACTTGGACAGAAAGCAAAATCACATACCATTCAGGTGAGTTGATTTTTTTTAAAGTAATGTTACTCAAATGAACATGGAAAAAGAATAACATAGAATAAAGAAGACCACTTCATATTGATTCATTCGTTATGAGTACAACAACATTGAAAAACAATATTCCTCTCTCTTTTTTAAAGACCTTGTTCTGAAAAAATTTAAAGCTGAAAGCAAGTTTGGTAAAGCAGTTGTGTAAAAATTTAAAGGTTAAATTAATGTTACGGAAATATTAATACCTCAGCATATGACTACATATTGTTTGTAATGTTACTATGGTTGATAAAACTGAATATGTCGACAGAGTACAACATAATGTTTTCAATGCGTATGAAACCTTTTCCTTCCAATAGTTGTACACATCACGAAAGACCATAAGTATGAAATATTGTTAACTTGATTTAGTGCCTAAATAATGCAAAAATAACAAATGTGTCTGCAATACATAATTAATCTGGACGAAAGAATGACAAATAGATAAAAACTATGCTTCACTGTCTGTACATTAAATCAAGAGTTGATCTATACAACTTTTTAGGATTTAGTTTATGTAGTTTATGAAAACATAATATTAAAAAAAGCAACAACTATTGTCCTATTAATGTCGATGTTAATGGGCTTCCAATTAGAGTTACGGAGATCTCCGTCAATGATTGTTTATTTCTTTGAATATAGGCAGGCTTTTAAATCTCCCCGAGATGGCCGAGATGAAAAATCCGAGATATCAGCCAAAATCCGAGATTTGGCAGCCTATTTAGTTATAAGTGTTTTAAATATCGCCCGAGATAGCCGAGATATTTTCCCGAGATATTGGCCAAAATCCGAGATTTAAAACACTGAATATAGGTGCCTAAAATTTTACCCAAAACTGACAGAAGAATTTGAATTAAAATTGCAGTACAAATTCAGAAAATAAAAGGAAACCTTAATCGAAAATACAGGAAGAAACAATACATATTTGTAGTCGTTTAACTCTTCACTTGTCTGAACGAAGCCCTCTATCTTCCAACTCATCTTTGCTAGTCGTCATATTTTGTTCATCAAGTTATTTTTGGAAGCTAAGTAAAAAATTAATCGAAACCGTAGAATTTTAGCAAAAAATTATAACAGAATTATTTGACAAAGGAAGGTGAAACCATTACCGTTAGAAGGTCATGTGCCAGGCACATCATCACCGACTGAGGTAGCTCCACCGCGCCGCCGATGAACAAAGCCAGTAAAATGGGTTTGCTTTGTGTTGTAGATATCCAATGATACAGGAAGATAAATAGGTACCGACAAACAAAGCCGGTGGGCTGAGCATGCAACTGATGTCGGTAGACAACAGATGTGGACGTTATGAGGGCAGATCGAAACGAAACCAAATCGGAGCCCATATATCGAGGAAGTGGAAAAGCACAAAGTGGATAACAGAATGGAAGCAAAATAGTGGGTTGGTAGGTGGTAGATTTGCAGGTGGGATCGAAAAATCGAAGGGGAAATCAGCATGGGGAGGGAAAAGAAGGGGGAACTGAAATTGTTGGTCGTAGACGGGCAAATGGAGTTGATTTGTAAAGGAAAGTGAAGAACGGGGAGGGTGTGAGAGGCGGTTGGGAGAAAACATAGGGAGGGGAAAGTGTGGAGAGTGGAAACGGGGAGAAATGTTAACGAACGACTGAAAGAAGTGGGGAGTAAAACATGTATAGGAGAATGGACACATCTGCCCTCTTTCCATGAGTTGGAAGTTACTTTCGTAGTTAGTAGGTGCATGGGTAGAGTGGGAAGTCCAAAAAAGCTTCACCAAAGTAAAGAATTTGTATTATTAGTAAAGATAAAAGAACAACATAAACAAAAAAGGAAATTTTTTCCATGGCAAATATTATCCATACAAATATTCGCATAGAAATTATTCATATGGAAAATATTTTTACCACGCAAATATTTTCCATGCGAATAATAGCCTGCATAAAACTTTTGACAAATATATACGATCCTTTACTTTTTATGTTATACAATACCAACAATATAGTTAAACTATAATGATTGCAACATAATTAAGCTAAAAAATTACAACAACGATAAAACAGCCATACTCAATTCAACATTATGCTATAACAAACTTTAAATAAACAAAAGAAATTACAGACAAAAATAACTAACCTTGAACTCATTAATCAGCAAAAAACAGAAGAAGAAGATATGCAAATCAAATTCAATTCACTAAATGACTTTCTAAATCAATAAATAACTTGAGATGTAGAAGAGCATGAGATGGAAGAATGAGAATGAGGTGAACAAATGGATCTTCATGAGATTGAAGGCATGATACCAAATGTAATAACCCGTCCTAAATAAGGCCTAAATTTTGACCAAGAAAATTTCCATCGCAACTTTGATCCATTCCAGGGATGGTTGTTAGTTGGTAAAATTTAAACAATAACAGTATACAAAGCTATCTATCTATTTTTTCAGAATCTCACAAAATATCAAAAGAAATATCTATTGCATAAAGAAAGCCATTTCAGAACATAATAGTATCACAACAATATCTCACAACGTATCATCAAAAACCTCTACAGTACAATATCTCAAAATAACATAATAGTTTGAAAGTGGGTACGTAGAAATAATTTAAAAAGTATAAACAAATAGATGACTGCCACTAATCTTCATCCCACCTTCGCTTCCTAAATTAGCATTGTCCCCTCTAACCTGCGTGTTGTAATGATGAGGGAGTCAAAACAACAAAGTCTGGTGAAATAAAATCTCAAGTTTTACCGTAATAGTATTTGGACAGTTTCATATGGATAAGTAATATGTCTTACATATCAAAATTACATCATAAGAATAACTTCAACTGTAGGCCCAAAAACACCTTTCTAGTCCAACTATGAAACTCTAACGCAACTATCGTTTACAATGCAAGAGAAAGCACCTAAACCACTTAATATCTTTTTATCGCGATCAGGCAGACTCCGACTATTTAATACCTATAAAGTAGGCAGGTCCTCCGTCATTTAATACCTAACCCATAGTGGGTCCCTCTGTAGTTATCCCTAACTGACATCGTAAGAAATACCATAAGTCACTTAATACTTCTTATATGGAAAAGAGGAGGATCCGACAAGTCACTTAATACCCCTAAATTAGAAGCGAACCCCTCTAAAGTCCGTAGGTGTTGTGCAATGGAAAAGAGGTGCCTAGGTCTGGTAATAGACCTAGGTTTGAGCCCTGCCTTGCACAAACTTTTTGCAAAAAATAATATCCGAGGGTTATAGGTGTCGTGAGTTTAAGAGAATAGATACAACTTAATTCCCCTCAGAAGTTTACTGGTCCACCGGGTTCTCCTGAGTATATTAAAAAAGGTACAATTCTCAGCGGTATGACATTGATTTTTGAAGGAGAGAGGTAGATATGGAAAGTGGAATTTTGAAAAGAACATTAAATTAGTGTAAAATGGGAAGGATGCAATTTATAAAATAATTGAAAATAAGAACGTGTCTCTAATTTCCACCTTTTCTTATTCTTCATCTTAGTTTTCTTTTCCAACCAAGTTCGTCAAATTTATCACCTCAACCTTCCAACCTCCTCTTTATTCTTCTTTAGATGGAGATATATAATGTGAGATCATCATAATTGGTATTAGAGCTAATTTCATATCCGAATAATTCAGT
Source organism: Allium fistulosum (assembly GCA_030737815.1). NCBI lineage: Eukaryota > Viridiplantae > Streptophyta > Magnoliopsida > Asparagales > Amaryllidaceae > Allium > Allium fistulosum. The sequence goes on from CM060906.1 coordinate 1,135,048,718, forward strand.
TGGAACCATAGAAATGATGAGCTTGGAAACCCTAATTTCTATGTTCAAATCTAAAAATATGGAGCTGAGAAACAATGTCTCTTCTCCAAACCCATATACTAGTTACGCCTCTTTTATTTGCTGAATAAGTCAAGTTGGAAGATATCCTTTTCATTTCTATGATTCAAATATTAATCTCACATGATGATAATTCTCTAAAGTGCGCAATTAAGTCACTAATCATGAATAAGCTGATTTAATGCTAATGATGTTTATTATGGTGCTAAAGCTAAGATGTTGAAGGATGAGTGTATCTATATGAAACTATAAATGAAGAAATTAGTAGATGCACATTACCTGTTAGAGGAAATGTTTAATTGAAGTTTGAAAATGTATAAGCTTCCCTAACCTCCTCCGCTTTTGAGTATATTTGTTGCTTTAAGATCTTGTACCAAATACACAACATGATCCTACTTTGTAATAATAATGTTTATGGATGTAGCATTTTTGTCTTTGATCTAGATGGTGATACCTCTAATGTTGTGACTAGTACTTCTATGATTATGTTCATATTCGAGAGGAAAAACTAAACAATATTATCATGCTTAATTTTAGCTTACATCATTCTTGGAGGAATTGTTGCTATCCTGAATATTCTAACCTAAGAAGATTCTAAAGATGGAATACTTGATGACACAACTTCATTTTTAGAAACTTGGAAAGAAGCATGCCAATCGCATACTTCATCTAAAGCCAGCATTTACATAATAGAAGCGAAATTTGTTGTTTTTCTCTTGTAACATTTGAATATCCATGTAAATCTCCAATGGTGTTTTAAATAAAGGATATATCAAAGCACCTAAGAAAGAGGATCACGGAGAAAATACAAATTGGGTAATTTTTATTAACTTACCAAAAAGATTATTTATGTAACGACCTGACATTTCGAACCATTCAAACCGAAAATCATCCACTCATGTCAGACTTGAATTGCTCAAAACAACAGATTGTTAATTTATATTTGGCAAAACTTAGCATAAACAGTAAATAAATCAATCACAGAATTCACAGACACAGAGTATTACAACAATAAGCAGTGGAATAGATAAATAGTAGTTAATGAAGCTACTATATAAACATCAGAGTTTATAACAAAATACAACAGAAATCTCAAATACAGAGTAGTCTCAAATACAAAAGTAACTAAAAAGACTGAACATAAGCAACTGGAAATAACAGAAAGCTGAACAGAGATGGGAATGATCTTCAAACAAAGATCCAAGCTTCAAAGTGAGTCTATAATGCTGTGACACTCAGTCTGACCCGAGCATAAAGCAAAACACAAAACACTCAAGTCAGGATTAACATTCTTATACCAGTAAATCAACTCAAGTGAAATGTCAACTGAAATATAATATAACTTAAAGGATGTTTGCGATACACATCCTATAAGGATGCGTTAAACTATCTACATACATAGTATAATGTCTATAGTAAAGTAAACTATTAAAATAGCGTTAAGGTGTTACCAATATCCCCCTTAACACATTTTATATATTCCCACAGTCTATACAGTACCGTAATTCCTCCGTAAACTGGAGGGCTATCAGAGGGCACTCCAAAGGTATGGTACAAACCAAACTCGTAGAGGGCGCGATAAGGCATGTGACAAGGCATGCGAGGCAATGCCAAGGGTAGGATTCCACCGTTTTGAATAACCGGGCTGGTGGTAACGCATAGCAGCTACAACCGCCTACCTCATAACACACTCCCAAAATCAATGGTGCACCCAATCAAATCACAAAGTAATAGAATGGTATCGAAGAAGCATGCTCGATCGAAGGTGCAACCTCACTTAGCCCAGGTATAGCTCCTGTTTTAGCCACATCAAGCTGACTTGCGGGAGTCAGTGTTGTGTTAATACCTCATATAGAATCGTCGCCAACCATCCTACTTCATTCTGGAACCTCCACCACGCACACAGTTGTTAAAGTGGTTTTCGATATTGGCAGAGAGTATGACAATATCCGATCTCGGTCTCTTTAACAACCAAACGCTTATTTCACACCGTGGTCATTTTATAAAATCACTTTTATAATAATTTCAAACAGTTCATACTTCATGTCAAAATATCATATTTTTTTCAATTCATATCACTTTCCAACTTAAACAGTTTAAACATTGACAATAGTATATATATTAAAGTAGTTATAAATTTAAATAGTTTATACGTTAAAATAGTTTATATATTAAAATAGTTGTAAATTAAAAATAGTTTATATTTTTTTAAAAAGAGTTTATATTGAAATAGTTTTCAAATTAGAATTGTTTCGTCCAATTCCAAAAATCAATTAAAATCTACTTTAGTTCCAAAATTCAATTTAAATCAATCTCAGTTCATCAATTACAATTCAACTCAAATTCTTAATGAAACCATTTTAATTTGTATCGATTTCAAATTTGAACCACTTCCAATTCAATACATTTCAAAGTTTAAATATTCAAACAATTTACAATAACTCAATTTGATAAATTCCATTTATATTTCAAAATTTCAACTATAATTTTTTTTAATTTGAAATATTCGCTTAATCATTTTAATAACATTCAAATAAAGTTTCCAAACTTACATATTTAAATCAACATTAAATATTCAATTTCAATTTTATTTGAAATATTCACTTAATCACCTTTAATTAAATCAAGTTATAAAATCATATCCTTTAAAATCTCAAAATCAATAAGTTCAAATCAAACCTTATTTAAATTCAATTCTAAACAAATCTAATTATAAATTGATTCTTATTTAAATTTAATTTTTAACAAATTAAATTACAAATCAATTCTTATTTAAGTTATCTTTCCAACACTATTTATTGAAGTTATTACAAAAATATATTTTAAATTATTAATATAAATTTTTAATAAATATTTAAAACATATTATCTATATTAGTTAAATTAAGTTTCTATTATATTTATTATATTAATTATTATTAAATTAAATCTTATTTTATATATTTTAAACCAATAAAGTTATAAGTAAAATTTTATAATTTACATTTTAAAACTTAACTTATAATTTTAAAATTTCCACAACATATAATTTTAAAAATCTAAAATTTTCACATATATTAAAATTAAAATATCTATATATTATATTTTTTTTAAATCAATAATTTAAAAGCAATATTTAATAAACCGCATATATTTCCTTCAAAATTTGGGAAATCATTCAAAAATAGACCAAATTTGTCCGTATATAGTTTTATATCCTATGATCAAGTGATAAAGATATTTATCATTTCAATCCGCAATAATTTAAATTATACGGGTATATATCATTTCAATCTGAAATCCCAAATTTCCAAAATCAATATAATTGCTTGGGTTTATCATTTCAACCCATAACGATTTTTCTTAATCTAAAAGATCATTTGGGTATGTATCATTTCAACCCATAGGGATTTCCTAAAGCTAAGGGAACTTGCAGCATGATTTACATAAAATAAATAACATAACACATATTCATACATAACATAGTACATAAGGTAGCACATAACTTACATAAAAAATTACATAAAATAGCATATAACTTACATAGCAAATTGTATAAAATAGCATATAACTTACATAACATATATGCATATTTAACATGGAATGTGACATAAACTTCTACCATAACATAACGTAATATTCAATAACTTCTAACATAGCACTTTATGTGATTTCTTATATTACAACATAACACATATATGCATATAAATTTTATTTTCCTTTTTTCCCTTTTTTCTTCTTTTACTTTTCACACATAAATTTTCACACACAATATTATTTACATTTTTCATAACATAGGTGGCAACTTTTAAATCAAAATAACTTTTTTTTCAACATAGCAATTCAATATTAACATCATGAAGCATAGCAATAACCATATCATCACATCTATTTTTATAAATAAACAACATAATATCAATAACAATTTCATGTCAAAAATAACAAGTGAACATAGATGAACATATGTCATATCAAATCATCACCAAACTACACAAAATTTCTAAACTATTGCAACATTCCATTAACATATCAATTGATATTCATTCACTTACATAAGGTTATAAATCGTGAGTGAATAGCTCACCTTTCGATGCTAGGAAATATTTGACAAAACAAAGCTATGAATTTGAATCTAAATTCCAAAGCAACGCAAGCTAATATGATGGATCACCAAAATAGAAATATGTAACTTTTTTTATAAAAAAGAGGAAGAGGCACTACTAAAACGGCTTCGTATAGCGGCAGGCGTTTGCGACGGCTGACGACGGCTAAAAAATGCGGCCATCGCTAGCCGTCGCTATACGAAATATACAGGCTGCTTCCCACGAACAGAACTTTCATTCCTTTCCCACCAAAATTAAACCCTCCTTCCCCCAATCCGCCGCCCCCCGTCACCGCAGCCGTCGCCCCGCCTTCCGCCGCCTCCAAATCACCCAAATTCGCCTAGGTATGCTTCTAATCTCTATTTTGAATGTAAATTTGATATTTTTTAGGTTTAGTTTAAACCCTAATTAAATTAGGATTTGTTGTTAAATTCGGTATTAGTAGTGTTGTTAAATTAGGTATTAGTAGTGTTGTATGTTGATTTGGTAGATTAATTAGTTTATTATCATGAAGTTAAATTAGGTATTAGATTAATTAGTTCATCATGAAGTTGAATAAATGGTTGATGTAGATAATTAGTGTTGGCGATTAACATGGTTAGTTGTGTTAGGTGAAAAATTAGTGTATATTAATGATTAACTTGGTTATTGATAAATTTACATGAAAGTATTTCATAGTTTATAAAATTGATAAATTACAAATTTAAGTTGTTAAGTGAATTTAAATTGACAAATTTTTATTTAATAATTAGATTTTTATTGTTTTCTAATTATCTATTTGATAATTAGATTTTGTTGTTTTCTAATTATCTTCATTGATAATTCTTCTATTTATCTTATTGATTTAGCGACGGCTAGCGACGATGTAAACTTATCGTTTGTAACTTGAAGAAGAAGCCTCATTTTTTTCTCTCACTACTTCAAGGACGATGTGAACTTATCGTTTGTAACTGTTCCTCGAAATGAGGAAGTCGTTGAACAAAATTCTTCTCAAACAATGTTATCTGTTTTTAGACAACATGGTAGACCTGGTGGAAAATGTGTGGAAATATGGTTAGACGATAGAGACCACCATGTAGCACACACGTATGTTCTTTTAAATTGTGTCGAAGTCGCACATTTTGTCAGGTAATAATTAATTCACTTGTAATTTACTTTTACGTACATAATAATTATAACACATATTACATATATGCAGTATCTACGAATCACAATATCCATCTGGCGATCTCAGTAAAGAATTTGCCAAATGGTTTTTGAACTATGTTTATGAGCCAAGAAACTGTGTCGTAATGGTAAACTTATTTATTGTTAATAACAATATTTTGTCTTATTTTATTTTCAAAAACTTGAAATTCGGTTTTTATCGTGTAAAACAATTGTTTGTAATCGCAGGAGAGGTACGAAAATGAGCGGGCTCAGGTAGCACAGTACACTGGTCGGGAAGAGCTTACGCTAGAGGAGGCGAACAATATCTGGGATGCTATTATTGACCCGCCTTCTCGGACCAATGTGCGGTATAGCTATGGAAATCTGGAGGTAAATTTTGACTTGTACTAATATATAAATTTACACATGCATATGAATAGTTAAATAATTTTAATAATATTATATATATATACTAATATATAAATAATTATGAACTATTTTACAAGTGATGAGATCGCAGAGTGCATGCAGGAGGTCCCAACAAGAAGAGGAGATTGCTCAGTTGAAGAAAACAGTGGATGAAATAAATGATTGGAGGAAGAGTTTCTTCGAACAACAGCTGGATGAGCGGATTGCAGGTTATTTGCAACAGCATGGGAGGATGCCTGGTGTAACGACCCTGAATTTTGAACAAATTAAATTGAAAATATTTAATTAATTTTAAATATTTGAACGATGATTTAATTTGAATCCCCAATATAACTTTGAATTTGGCGATTAAATTATTGTATTTAATCTATTGTAAGTTGAATAAAAATTTGAATCTTCAGTTTTAAGCTGAAGAAAAATATTTCGAAAGCTTTTAAAATTTATATTGATATTACTGAAGATAATAGAAGCTTCAGAATCGAATTTGAAACTGTTCTGTTCAGTTTTGAATTTTATTGTTCGAATCGATATTTAAAAATAGCCGTCTGAGGCACAGTCTCGGAATTTGACGAAACCAGTTCCATTGGGTCCGTAATATTAAATTATTACCGGATTTCAAATTTCGTAGCATTTGGAGTTGTTATGTGATCATACGATAGTTAAACGCGTTGAAATTAAATTGAATTCAATTTTAAATTTAAATTTAAAAATTTGTCAACACCAGCCTTGTTTCCCCCATACTGTTATCTTCCTTTATTCACGCCAAAAATCAAGGGAGAAAATCGTGCAAACCCTGCCTCTTTCGTTTTAAAATAATCATGTCCTCTCCCTCTTCCATCAGTTCGATTCCTTCGTTCGAATTTAAATTTCAATGGCAACCGAGTTCAAATCAAATTTATACGAACGAGCGCCGTTCGTATTTTCCTTGTTCCAACTCGTTCGAAGGAAAATCAAGTATCTCGTTCAAAGGAAACAACTAACAGTTCGAACCCTTTCATATTTAATCGAACCCAAAGAAAAATCGAAATTTTATGGCGCCCTCCTTCTTTCTTCAAATTTCCTCGGGGCTGCTCGATTTCGAGAGGGATTGCGAGCATCGCGTGATCGGCAAGGCAGGACGAGGCAGCAGTTGTCGCGATTTCGATTGTGAGGCCAGCAGTCGCGTTCGACTTGGGCATGAATTAGGGTTTATCGATGGTGAGTTGGGCAACAGCGTGCACTCGCGCTCGCGAGGGAGGTCGCGATTTAAATCGCGTGGCCACGAAATCGAGAAGCTCGAGCTGGAAGCAACCACCGTGTTCTCGAGTCGCGCGCACGTTCGAGGGTGGGGCTTTGGCACAAAAATTTTCGTGGCACGAGAAGTTTAGGGAGCAGCACTCGTCGATTAGCAGTGAGGTACTTTCAATCCTCTTCGGTTAAAAACTTAAGTTAATATAGAAACTGTCACCAAATATAGGTTTAGTCTGAAAAAATAAATAAATAAATCTGTTGTTCAAATTTAACAGTAAAGTAATTTATAATATATGGAAACAGTGAGATATATATATGTAAGTAAATACATATAGTTTAGAAATTTTCAGTTGTTTAAGATTTACAGTAATGGAAAAGAAAATATTTTGGCTAAATGAAGGAATTAGTTAAAATATAAATGAGAATTCAGATGTTTGATTTATTTCGAATATTAACGAATTGTATAATTATTTATACAAGGTCAAAATTTGGAGAAAACAAACTGGAAGAATAAATGGATTGCAAATTAAAAGCGAAGGTGAGATTTTTCTCACTCAAATGAAGTTGGATTTTGATTGACTGATTGATTGCTGTTTGTATTAGATATAGTAGGGCATATCTATATATATAGCAATATATACATATTGGCATATGTATATATTAGATTGATTGATTTCCCGCCTCGTATAGCGGATGAGACCCTATTGCGCCGTTAGTAAGCGGATGATTTTTATAAAACCCATATACCGCGATATTCCACCTCGAAGTGGAATTGGTATTGTGCTAACGTCTGTGGATGCAGGGAAACAGGTTGGAGGGATCCAACTGGATTCCTCAACAGTATTTATTTATTTACAGATATTGATGTATTCTGTTATCATATGTTGATTTATGATGTTTGTTGTCGTGATTGATTATTTGGTGCTGTGGCATCATCGGATCCAATTTTAAAGTTATAAAAATTATGATTTTTGTGAAATATAACCGAAGGGTGATTTTTTGGAAAATAAATGGTTAAGTAACTTATAAAATGGTTTAAATTGGGATTTTTGAATTATTTCAAACGATCTATATAAAAGATTTATAAAAATTGATATTTATAAATCAAAATATTGGAATTATAAAACGAATTTTTTATAAGTGTTAAAATGAAGTATAAATGGATTTCATAAGTAAATGAAATTAATAGATTTAAAATGTGTAGTATAAAATGAATAGATGTTGTAAAATAAAAGATTTATAAGTAATTTACTTATAAATTAGATTTTTGCACTTAGATGGAATATGAATAGAATTGGCTAATAAAATGATTTTGTAAGTTGAGATTGTTATAAAGTATAAATGTGATTTATAAACGTTGTTTTATAAATCCAAAACCAATTGAAATTGATAAGTTAAACATAGAAGTTTAATAAAGGAGATATATCCGCGATTTTGGATAGTGGATAATTCTTGAAATAAAATGTGTAGAAAATAGTGAAATTTGGTTAGTGAAGTATATTCACGATTTTGGACAGTGAATATATTGTTAAGTAAAATGGATATTGTTTTGGAAAAGTGATATTTGAAATGAAGTTAATTATTTTAAAAGATGTTTTAAAATGTATTAAATATCAAAATCATAGATTTCAACATTCATTGTTGAAATAGACGTTTTCGAGGAAGAAGGAAATGGTGGACTATAACACTGTTGTTATAGTAAATGATTTCCGAAAGGAAATGTTTTATATAGTATTGGGATTTTTATATCTATCTAAATTTCGAATCCCTATACTAGTGATTTTGAGTCGTCGTAACGATGTTTTACGTAACATTCGTTTTGACTCAAATAAATGTGCTTAAGAGAATGTTTTCCTTAAAGAATGAAAATTTTACTTAATTTTGATTTAAGTATATCGAATATTTTCCAAGTGTTGAAAATAAATAGATTTGAGAATTACTTATTATTAAATAAGTATGGAAATGTGTTTCAAATATAAAATGAAACGTTTGAGAATTTATCTTTGTAAAGATAAATCGAAAATGAATATTTGAAATCGATTTGAAAATCGTATATCAGTAGATATTTTGAAAATATAAATTCACTAAGGAATTTATAAAAGAAATGGAAATTCGTTTTAAAAATAAACGTTGATTTATTTTTGAAGTGTGGAAAAAATATATCTAGTAAAGATATTTTGGAAAATAAATAATTTGGGAAAATCATTTGGAATTTGATGATGTTGCGCATCTTTATTGATAGTTAAATAACCGACTATCAATAATTACCTTTAGATAGGTATTTGTTGTGAATTGGATGAATTTGAATGCCACACTTATTTTTGAATAAGCGCTCACTATTCGGGTTAGCCGGGAAAGGACCATGGGGTCGTATAACCCATTCCGAATATGTGATACGTCGTAATGAATTGCATTTGATGACCAGTGTTGAAGACCGGATATTTTTGAAAACGGAAGGATTACCGTCGAGTTACTCTACATCGGCTGATCTCTGATTTAGAGGTTTTATCACCCTTAGTGACGGGAAGTCCGGACGTGATTGAAAATTATCCGGATGTGCAAGGGCTTCGTGAGAAGTGCCTTCGGTTCTGTTCGATCCCGGAACAGACTTGTATGGATTGTGTGTCTGACATTACACTTTGAGATATAAAGCTGATTTCTTTCAAATACATATCTGTTGGTGGCGGAGAATTTATTCTCTTAGCTTAACACCCTTCTTTGAGACGTACGAGCTCAGAGGTTATGTAGTTGAAATTTATCAGCGATATACTCCCAATTTGGTAACGTGGCATACTGAGTGTTGCTGTGTGATGATCAGTGTTTGATCATTTGTGATATGATCATTTGTTTGATCATTTATCTTTGTGATCATAGGTTGATCATCTGTTGACCCGAAGCATGGCTTTGTAACAAAGCGTAGCTTTGTGGACGAGACTTCGTCGAGCCTCACACCCCGGAAATGGTCAAAACAGGAAAGATGCGGCAAGGTTCTAGGGAGTAGCGCCCCTTAGTGTATGTCATTCCTTCTGGATAAAGGTGGTATCATGGTATGGAGCCCAGATACTTAACCTCTGTAGATGCTGCGTGTTTATTACTTTGTGGTAGTTGGAAATCGGGGATCCTCGGGAAGATCGGTGACGATCGGGGGATGGCATACGCGTGTCAGTAGTTACCTATTTTTGCAGAGGTAACCCGGCCTTGTGTTGGCAGAGATCTAACCGTAATGGTACGTTAGGTTCTCGGGTCGCCTATTCCAGGGGCGTACCCACCGTGGCATAGGAAGTTCCTTAGCCTGACCATTTGTTGGAAATCCAAAGAAACAATACGAGCCTTGTACGGTTTTAGTTGTAGAACCTGCCATCTAATATGGTAGCTATAGTAGGCATACTATAATGGTACCTATGCCGGCTAAGATTTATATTATACTTTAGAAATGTTTTCTACACTATGCACTAATAATAATATCAAAAAGGATTTGATTTTGCGTAGTAAGCATCTTTGACTATCATAAGAAGAAATCTCCTCCAATTCTGCGTTTGCATTGTGTGTGTGGCGGGAGGTCTTATGGTAGTTTCATTTTCCAAAAGCATTGCGAATCTATTTTATTTTCTTTGTGAAAAATAACTGTTTTACGATCTCACACCAGTCACCATGACTGACTCGGAGTTTATTGTTTCCCTTCTAAACTCTGGGTGCCCACCAATTTCCACACGGGCAGTCTAGAGTTAGGTTATCAGGATATTCTGTATATTCTGGAGCTTTGGAAGCAAGCTGGATGGCGAGACGTAGTATTTGTATCTGAAATTATTTATTCCGCTGTGTATTCTGTATGAGGACAAGTTATATATCTGTCCATTGTTGTATTGAGTTGTATATTGACTCTGATTGATGTATGTATAAACTGATATAGTTCTTTGTTTTAAAAGACTAGTGATTATCTATTATATATTGTTCCGCTGCGATGTGTAAGATTCTGATATTGTTTCTGTTCTGATGTTGTTCCTTCTTTTTCTTTCTTCTCTTTTCCTCTATCTTCTTCTCCTACCTTTTTCTTCTTTTTAAACCATAACATTTCGGGTTTCCGGCATTCGTTGCTCGGCAGTCGATAAAGTGAGTATCGATGTCGAATTTTCGAAAGTCGAAAATTCGGGGATGTTACACCTGGAGAGGATGGCAGCGATGGTGAGGAGTAGGTATGCTTGTTTGCTCATGTTACAGTTTGGTATATACACATTTTGGTTGGTTTGGTGTATATATATTTCGGGATATTATGTACATATTTTGATGACTTGTAGTTGTGTTAACGGTTTGTTTGGGTTAACGGTTTGTAGTTGTGGTTGGAAAACTATGTACATATTTTGGTTGGGAAACTTTGTACATATTTTGATGACTTGTATTGGTTAACATGATATGTATTGTTGTTGGGATTGTATATGATTTTGTTTGGTTTTGTTGGATTTTATATTGTTTGAATGTATAGTGATGTTATATGATGGATATATGATGATTATAGTTGATGAATATAGTGTATAGTGGCTGCGATAATGGTATTTGATGGTTATTGTTTGAAGTGTATATGGGCTGTGCAAGTGCACAGAATTTTGTTCAGTATAACGACGGCTAGCGATGGCCATTTTGTTCAGATTAGCGATGGCTAGCGACGACCAAAGTGCAAAAGGTTTGTGTCGCTTAGCGACGGCTAGTGACGCCAATCAGACGTTGGAAAATTTCCACGTGGCACATTTGCAGTCGCGAGCCGTCGCTATTTAGGTGACGGAGCCATCGCTAAAGCCGTCGCGATTCTTTTGGGCGACGAGGTAAATAGCGACGACATTTAGCGTCGGTTAGCGACGGCTAGCGACTGCCGGCCACGGCTAAAAGCCATCGCTATCAGGTGCCGTTCTTGTAGTGAGGCATGCAAAGGGCTCGGCCTATGGTGGAGGAGATGGTGGTCGAGATGAAGGGGAGGAGGAGATGGCTTGGATGGTGGAGGAGAGGTGGCAATAGGAAGGAGGTGGAAGGAATTTGGAAGAGAGGAGGAAGGAGTTTTGATTTGGAGAAATTTGAGTTTTTAGATCTAGAACTCTCTGTAAATTTTGAGAGGAAGAAGTAAGTGTGAAGAGAAAGTTTTCTCAAGAGAAATTATGTACATACAAGTTAGTCAGAAGGAAACAAATGGTCGTAGGTATAGGAATAGACACAAGTCTCTTGGTATGGTTAGAGTGTAACGACCCAGAATTTTGGATATTTGAAATTAGAATATTAAATCGATTTTTAATATTTAATAGTTAAATTTTAACTTGAATTTCAAATATAACTAATTCTTGGATAATTTAATTATTGAATTTAATAATGGAAAATTGGTTAAAATAGTGAATTTGGAGTTTTAAGCTTGATAAAAATAAATTAAAGGCTTATAATTTTTTTATTAATAATACTGAAGACAATGCTACTTTTAAAATTGAATTTAAAAGTGATTTGTTCAGTTTTAAAAATATATCGTTTAAGTTACATTTAAAAATAGCCTTCCGACGCACAGTGTCGGATATCGACGAAACCAGTTCCATCGTAATAGTGTATTACTATCGAATTTCAAATTTCATAACGTTTGGAATTATTGTTTGATCATACGGGATAGAAACGCGTTGAAATTAATATCGAAATTCAATATAATAATTGGGTCCAAAAAGCTATCTTCTCCATACGATCGGATTAGTACTCGAAACATTTTCCATTACGTTCGGAATAGGGGTATAACATTATAAAAGCCTAGCGGCATGCCTCGATAGGAGATCGAATAAAGTATCCAAATATTTTAAAAATAATAATAAATAATAAAATGAAATGAAAATTTGTCAAATCCTAGCCGACCAATCCTGTCCCCTTTACCTATTCAAGCACGTGACCTTCTTTTCTTTTCAGTTCAAAATCACGAAATGATTCGTGCAAAACACGCCTCTTCAATTTAAATGCTTCTCCCTCTCCCTCTTATCTGTTCGAAAATGAAATCATTCAAAAAAAAAGAAATCCTGACTTCCTCCTTAAATCTTCCCAATCGAAATCGATTAATATATATATATATATATATATATATATATGTCACGTGATCAAATCGATCGCGATTTCCTATAGTCACGCGCAATGACTGGAGGGGGGATCAGCAATCGATAGCAGCATATTCGACGAGGCTCTGTAGATTTGGGTGGGTCGCGTTCGCGCGTTTGATGGTGGCGTGGTGGGAAGTCGAAGTGGTGACGTGGGTGAGGCTTGGTTCATCCTCGATCGAAAACAGAAGTTGCAGCGTTCGCGAGGGGGAAACGTGATGAGGTGGAGTTCGCGTACGTGCGTACGTATGCATGGATTTGGATGTTGGATTTAATTGATGAATTATAATTATCTGTTGGATGTTATATAATATATCGTAGTGTATATATATATTAGTATTTGGAGTGATATGCCACATATTATAGCGGATGAGACCTTATGCGCCCCGCATAATAGCAGATGACCCTATATACCGCGATATCCCCCTCGAAGTGGGATTGGTATTTTTATTTGTTATCTAACATATGTGGATGTAGGGAAAAAATAGGTTGGAGGGATCCAACTGGATTCCTCAACTATATTTAGTGTTTTTCATATATATATATAATGTGGTTGAATAATCTGCCGGATTACTGTATGTTGTAAATTTTTAAATGTTACAATAGCATGGAAGTTAACTTTGGTATATTAAATACCATAAATGTTATTTGAAATTTTAAAGAAAATAGAAGGAGATTTTTAATATAAAAATATGTATATCGAAAATTGGGGTATTTCAAAGAGATTGATTTGAATAGGAAATAATTGGTTTGGATTGTACTAAATAATTCGGGAAAAATATTTTAAATAGATAATTTAAAATAAATTATATAAAGGAATTTTTAAGACTAGATTTTTAAAATGATAATCGGAAAATATAGGAAGAAGTTGAAACCGATGTTAAAAATAGATTGGTAAAAATAAATGGAATTTATAAGAAATTGAATTTATAAAATGGGATTTTATAAATGAGATTATTTTTAGTGAAACTTAAGGGGGTATAAAAATTTATAAACGATGTTTATAAATAAAAGAAATCGATATCAGATGGTGAATTGAAAATATAAATTTACAAGAAGAATTTATATTTAAAACATGGAAATAGGGTGAGAGAAAAATAGTGGATACTATTTTTGGAGTGAAATGGTTAAGGAGAGCAGAATGGAAGTGAGGTGATGGAAATCGAGAAGATTTATAAATTGAAATTTGGTTATTGAGATTTAAAAATTTATTTTATCGATAAGTTAAGTTTTATTTTAAAAGGAAAATTCTTATTTATTAAACTATATAAATTTCAAAGTTAGTTAGTAATGAAAAACTTCAGAAGAAATTTTCAAGTACTTAATATTTATTTTATAAAATCCTAAATTGTTAAACAGCTTTGAAAAGCGATGTTAAAAAAAAGGTGTTTCAATATTTTAAATAATTATTTGAATATGTCAAAAAATAAATTATTATTATTTTATTTAAAATACTTATTTTTATTTACATATGTATATATATATATTGAGTTTTGAAATGTTTAAAAATTTATTTATAAACCTTCTCGGAAGTCTGGAAATGGAGTTATTCAGTAGATGAGATTATAAGAAAATTCTTAAAATAGAATTGGAAAGAAAAGTAAGAAAATTTCCGAAGTAGTTGATAAAAGTGAACTTTGAAGAATGAAATAGAATTCAGAAAGAAGTACAAGGGAAATTGAGTTTATAAGCAAGCATAATTGGCTTCGGAAATATTAAGGAAATTAATTGAAGAATTCCGGAACTTATAAAAATTCGTTATAAACGAGACAAGAAGTTTACAGATAAGAGTGTAAATAAGTTTGAGAAAAGAAATAGGAAATAAATAGAAAAATTCCTAAGTGTTGAATATAAGATGAAGTGGAAAAAATATTCTAAGTATGGGAAAGGGGTAGAATATTCCGTTGAAAAATAAAAGGATTTGAAAACCGATTTTCAAATGTTGAAGTATGGGAAGTAATGTCTTATAAAGATATCTTGGAATAAACTTTGGAAAAATTGAAATAAGACCTAATTTCTGCTTTTGGATGTTTATTGGTAGTTAAATAACTGACGATCAATTTTGGCCAATTTCGTTAATCGTTTCGAAGAGATCGGGATCAGATTTAATTATCCAAAAACCACTTCGATTCGGTTTGAACGTAGCGAATGAATACCGTGAAGATGATGAAGGCGGCGATTCGGTTTGTCCAGACCCACAACAACTTGTATGGATGAATGCTATCAGAACATCGTCATTGGAGGACGATGAGCATTCTAAGTAAAATTGTGTTCTTGACGGGTAACGCTTAGCCTTGAGCCTTATCAACTGGGAATGACTAAAACATGGGAGATGCAGCAAGGCTAAGTGGGTCGCATCCAATTAGGGTATGTTATCACCTTTCTAGATGTCCTCGGAAACCTATATATTATGGATATGGTTGTGCATGAAAGAAGGAGCACTCGATGGTAAGGGTGGGAACTCCCAGGGTGGCAACATATTCGGTCTATCCAGGTTAGGGGTTGGTCGGTCTTGTGTAGCAGGAGATCCCGGCATGGTCCTCGGTACATTGTTCTAGAGGTGTACTGTGGTGGGCAGTACCCCAGTGGCCCAGTCATTTGATGGAATCCATTCTCCAATAAGTGTCGTACGGTTTTGATTGTGCCCAACTATGCTGGAACGTGAGATGCAAGCATTTCAGCTATTTTCTATTTACTTTCTATACACAATATTATAATATCGGACGAATTTGATAAAAATGTTTTGGTCATCGTAAGGTAAAAACCCGTCGTGTTTATGTGTGACGTGGTCTTACGAGATACCTTTGCTTTTCAAAGGATTTGATAAAAGTTAATAATTCAATTTGAGTGTGTTTTCTCATGCTGGTTTTCCAGACTAACTCGGGTGTAATTTTATTATAATGCTCGGGCCAGATCGAGTATTACAGATTTATGTTAGAATGCTATGGAGCTCAGGAGACGAGCTGGACGACAGAGACGTATCTTCGTACTTGGTTATATTTTCCGCTGTGTGAGGACAAGTTATTATAACTGTCCATTTGATGTATTGAATTGTTGTACTCTGATAATGGTATGTATATTAACAGTAAAGTTCTTGTATTTAAAATTTGTTATTATATATTATATTTTATTCAGCTGTGATTGTGAGATTCTGTGTTGTTGTTTCTTTTTTTCTTCTACCTTTTTCTTCTTCACCCCTAATGAACTGGTATTTCTGGCACTCGACTGCTCGACATTTTATACGGTGAATGTATTAATATCGATTTTCGAGGAACAAAAATCTGGTCCGTTACATAGAGTCTCTTGGTTAAACAAGGCCCATTAGACCCAAAAAAATCCATTAGGACTTTGCCAAATTTCACAACTAAACATCGCAACGTATGTCAGTTTTTCATAGAAATTCAAATATTTAGAGCAACAAAAATTTAATTTTGACGAAACGAAAAGTGGAGAAAAGATCAGAACTCAGTCTAGTATCATATAAAAAGAATAAAATTTTAAAATTCAAATTTAAAATTTTCAAACAAAGGTTAAATTTTGATTAAGTTTGACCAAAGTTTAAAATTTCAGAAAAAAATCTATTTTATTGAATTCGGAAAAATATATTACTCAATATTTCAAAATTTGTTCTTTAATTTTAACCATTAAATTTTATTTAAATTCAAATAATAATATATTCTAAAATTGACTGAATTGAACCTTCATTTTATTGACATTGATTTGTCTTCATTCAAATGTTTATTTTATTCAATTGAACATATGCTGCTTATTCTTGACTGGATCAATTACCATCTGTTTCTCTTTCAATTAAAAGAGTTAATTCCAATTATTTCAATATTAAATTTCCAATTGAATGTCGGTTACACACTAATCGTTTTATTTTCAATAAATAATTCAAACAAAGTTATATTCTTTTATTTCGATTTACATGTTCTTTATATTACATCAAATTTCTCTTTCAATTAAAACATATGTTTACAATTATTACGTTTTATTTTAATTCCTCTTTCAATCAAATTACATCAAATTCCTCTTTTATTTTAATTCAAACATACGTTTCTATTATTGTGTCCATTAATTACAATTATAGTTCTCTTTCTTTTTATTTGAAAGATTTCAATTACACTTAATTCCATTGACCATAAAATAAATTCCAAAGCGGATTAACACTACAAGAACGGCACCTTATAGCGACGGCTTTTAACCGTCGCCGGCCGTCGCTTAATGCCATCGCTATTTAACTCGTCGCCCAATAGAATCGCGATGGCTCCGTCACCTAAATAGCGATGGCTCGCGACTGCAAATGTGCTACGTGGAAATTTTCCAACGTCTAATTGGCGTCACTAGCCGTCGCTAAGCGACACAAACCTTTTGCACTTTGGCCGTCGCTAGCCGTCGCTAATCTGAATAAAATGGCCGTCGCTAGCCGTCGCTATACTGAACAAAATTCTGTGCACTTGCACAGCCCATATACACTTCAAACAATAACCATCAAATACCATCATCACAGCCACTATACACTATATTCATCAACTATAACCATCATATATCCATCATATAACCTCAGTATACATTCAAACAATATAAAATCCAACAAAACCAAACAAAATCATATACAATCCCAACAACAATACATATCATGTCAACCAATACAAGTCATCAAAATATGTACATAGTTTCCCAACCAAAATGTGTACATAGTTTTCCAACCACAACTACAAACCGTTAACCCAAACAAACCGTTAACACAACTACAAGTCATCAAAATATGTACATAATATCCCGAAATATATATACACCAAACCAACCAAAATGTGTATATACCAAACTGTAACATGAGCAAACAAGCATACCTACTCCTCACCATCGCTGCCATCCTCTCCAGGCATCCTCCCATGCTGTTGCAAATAACCTGCAATCCGCTCATCCAGTTGTTGCTCGAAGAAACTCTTCCTCTAATCATTTATTTCATCCCTTGTTTTCTTCAACTGAGCAATCTCCTCTTCTTGCTGGGACCTCCTGTATGCACTCTGCGATCTCATCGCCTGTAAAATAGTTCATAATTATTTATATATTAGTATATATATAATATTATTAAAATTATTTAACTATTCATATGCATGTGTAAGTTTATATATTAGTACATGTCAAAATTTACCTCCAGATTTCCATTACTATACCGCACATTGGTCCGAGAAGGCAGGTCAATAATAGCATCCCAGATATTGTTCGCCTCCTCTAGCGTAAGCTCTTCCCGACCAGTGGACTGTGCTACCCGAGCCCGCTCGGCTTCGTACCTCTCTTGCGATTACAAACAATTGTTTTACACGATAAAAACCGAATTTCAAGTTTTTAAAAATAAAATAAGACAAAATATTGTTATTAATAATAAATAAGTTTACCATTACGACACAGTTTCTTGGCTCATAAACATAGTTCAAAAACCATTTGGCAAATTCTTTACTGAGATCGCCAGATGGATATTGTGATTCGTAGATACTGCATATATGTAATATGTGTTATAATTATTATGTACGTAAAGTAAATTACAAGTGAATTAATTATTACCTGACAATTGGTGCGACTTAGACACAATTTAAAAGAACATACGAGTGTGCTACATGGTGGTCTCTATCGTCCAACCATATTCCCACACATTTTCCACCAGGTCTACCATGTTGTCTAAAAACAGATAACATTGTTTGAGAAGAATTTTGTTCAACGACTTCCTCATTTCGAGGAACTGTTACAAACGATAAGTTCACATCGTCCTTGAAGTAGTGAGAGAAAAAAAATGAGGCTTCTTCTTCAAGTTACAAACGATAAGTTCACATCGTCGCTAGCCGTCGCTAAATCAACAGGATAAATAGAAGAATTATCAATGAAGATAATTAGAAAACAAAAAAATCTAATTATCAAATAGATAATTAGAAAACAATAAAAATCTAATTATTAAATAAAAATTTGTCAATTTAAATTCACTTAACAACTTAAATTTGTAATTTATCAATTTTATAAACTATGAAATACTTTCATGTAAATTTATCAATAACCAAGTTAATCATTAATATACACTAATTTTTCACCTAACACAACTAACCATGTTAATCGCCAACACTAATTATCTACATCAACCATTTATTCAACTTCATGATAAACTAATTAATCTAATACCTAATTTAACTTCATGATAATACACTAATTAATCTACCAAATCAACATACAACACTACTAATACCTAATTTAACAACACTACTAATACCTAATTTAACAACAAATCCTAATTTAACAACAAATCCTAATTTAACTAGGGTTTAAACTAAATCTAAAAAACATCAAATTTACATTCAAAATAGAGATTAGAAGCATACCTAGGCGAATTTGGGTGATTTGGAGGCGGCGGAAGGCGGGGCGGCGGCTGCGGTGACGGGGGGCGGCAGATTGGGGGAAGGAGGGTTTAATTTTGGTGGGAAAGGAATGAAAGTTCTGCTTGCGGTAAACAGCCTGTATATTTCGTATAGCGACGGCTGCATTTTTTAGCTGTCGCAAACGCCTGCCGCTATACGAAGCCGTTTTAGTAGTGTAATCAATGGGATGAGGAATAAATCATTTTTTACAACTTAGTAATTCACATATATTAATTTATTGTTTACACAAGGAGTATAAATCTATTTACCAAATAATTGATTTCTTATTGTATGCTAACATATTTAGAATATTATTTTTCTCATTCTTTAGTAACATTTATTTTTACAGTTGATTGAAATTACATTAATATAGTTGTCAATTACATTTAATCAATATTATTAAATTATATTCTAATATGCATTACCACCTTCCATTTCATTAAAGATTAGTTGTTTTAGACTTTTATCTAAGATCATATTTTATATTCTAACAAATTTACTATTATTATTATAATTATCAATTTTTTTTACAGTAATAATTGAAAATTCTTTGTTTCTAACCATGTTATATTCAACAATTATAATTAATATTTTTAAAATTTGTTCGAATTTACGAGTCGTTACACTCTCCCCCACTCAAAACTTTTCGTCCTTGAAAAGGAACGAGATAGTGGAATATAAGAAAACAGAAAGATAAGATAGATTCGAAATGAATAGTACCAGATACAAACAATTAATTCAAAACCATATAAATTTCATTTTGAATGTTAACTTTATACATTTTTATTACTTATTAACATCCATTTATTATCATTCTAATTAACACACTTTCAATTATTTTACATTCATATCCAATTTATTTGCATTCACCTTATTTACTTCTTAATTGATTAACATTCACTTATTATTATTCATCTCGTTAATCATTCAATGGATTTATATTCAATTAATTTGGTTTCAATCCATTTTTATTCAATCAATTGGTATTTATTGCATTCGCATTTGATTGATTCCAATTTAATGTATTTACATTCAATTGATTTTTCAATTATTTACATTTGTTTCATCCACATTTAATTGGTTTACATTCAATTTATTTACTTTCAATTTATTACCATTCGTTAAAAAAAATTCCATGCTTACTTATTCATATTCAATGAATTCTCATTCCATTAATTTCCGTTCTATTATGTCCAATTAACGTACATTCAATTATTAACGTTCATTATGTTCACCCTATTTATTTACATTTGTTTACAATCATATTTGTTATCCTCTTTCATTCACATAGTATATTTCCTTTAATGTTAATATCACATAATTAACCATTCTACAAATTACTTAAGTTTAATATCAACATTACATATTTTCTTTTGCCCGTCCAAAGTGTTTAACCACATTCTTATTTTGGGTTTTATTTCTTCATATTTTCTCAAGTTTCAAGTTATGTAACTTATATATTCCAAATTTCTTACATCTCTACTTAATTAACTTTCATTCATAATTTTTTTTACATTCACCCTATCTTTATAACTTAAGTTCATTTATTATTATTACTACTTTTTTCAAAACAAATCCTATTTTTTTAACTCATTTCATTTATTTAATCCATTTGACTTCACTTAAGTTCATAATTCTATTTCAACCATTCTTTGTAATTTACCTTTGTATCACAAACAGTTTACAAAATATAAATTTATTTATTACATGTTTAGTTTCTTAAGTTCATATTCATTTACTTAAATAGCATTCTCTTTTTATTATTCAATTTATTTCACTTAACATTTCTTATAACATAGATTAAGTGTATAAACATTCATTATAAAAACTCAAATTTTTATTTATAACTTTCCTTAACAAATTTCATTTTGGACATCTTATTACTTACATTTCATATTGTATACTATTCAATTACATGTTCTCATTAACATTCAAATTTTTTCGTGGTAAGTTTTTATTAATGTATCAGAATGTAATTGAGCACTATACAATTTACCTTTGATTTACAATATTTTTATTGGGCAAAAATTTAGTTTGGACATTTTTATTACTTAAGTTTTTCCTTGTATACCCTTCAATTACATATTCATGTTAACATTTTAACTTTTTAAATATTTCATGTAAATTATATATGTTTTAGAATGCAATTGAGTATTATATAAATTAATTTTATCCTAGTTTAGCTGTTTCAAGTTGTTTCAATTTCATTTCTCATTTTAGACACTCCAATTATTCAGAAATTTTACTTTATTTCAATAATTGAAAACCATTACTTAACATAAATTTAAGAGTTTAATTTCCGGTTTCACTTCAAACCATTTTGAAATAAATATATGCATATATTTATTTTTGTATATCAAATCATACTTAAGAAATTCAAATCAGAATCCAATTTCCAAAACAAAAGTGTAGCAAATTTACTAAGTGGTCTCCCCCACTTTGAGACTCGAAAATGAATGTTGATGATGTTACAGTCATCACCGAAATTATTTTCCAATGACATAAGAGGAGAGTACTGACTTGCTTCTTTTAAAATCTTTTGGAAATAATTTCTACTCGAAAATACTTTCAAACAATATTAATATTTTTTTTCAAAATTTTGGAAACCAAATTTTGAAAAGCAGTGAAAATTAAATTCTCAAATCCATAATTTAATTTTACCTAATTTTGCTAACCAGATTTACAAACGATGTTTATAAAATTGCATCTCCTTATAACGTACAACAATAGTTACCTATTTAGGAATGTTAACAAAACAATAAATGATAATATAGTATTATCATTTCTAACAACCAATTTATTTAACTATCTAATTTTGGAAAATTATACTTTTATATATAAAATATAATCATACTTAACAAAATAAACAGTACGATATAAAACAAAATTATTTTACAACACTAACAAATACGCTCTCTCATAGGATGATTAAAGAATGGATTTTAGAACAAAGATAGAGATTCAAATTTAGAGGAACCCTAATCAAAGAGAATCCTAACTAAGAAGATAGGCTCGAAAGGAAGGATGATTCCGTAATTGGTTCTACTCATTCTAGGGTATTGCTACCCTATCTTTAATGAGTTTTTACTTCATAAGCTAAGTTTTGCCTAAACCAGAGCTCTGATACAACATGTAATGACCTGGCATTTCGAACCATTCAAATCGAAAATCATCCACTCATGTTAGACTTGAATTGCTCAAATCAATAGATTGTTAATTTATATTTGGCAAAACTTAGCATATACAGTAAATAAATCAATCATAGAAACCACGAACACAAAGTATTATAACAATAAGCAGTGGAATAGATAAATAGTAGTTCATGAAGCTACTATATAAACATCAGTGTTTATAACAAATTACAACAGAAATCTTAATTACATAGTAGTCTCAAATACAAAAGCAACCGACAAGACTGAACCTAAGCAACTGGAAATAACAGAAAGCTGAACAGAGATGAGAATGATCTTCAAGCAAAGCTCCCAGCTCCAAAGGTGAGTCTAAAATGCTGTGACACTCGGTCTGACCCGAGCATAAAGCAAAACACAACACTCGAGTCAGGATTAACATTCTTATACTAGTAAATCAACTCAAGTGAAATGTCAACTGAAATACAATATAACTTAAAGGATGTTTGGGATACACATCCTCTAAGGATCCGTTAAACTATCTACATACATAGTACAATACGCTACATATATAATGTCTATAGTAAAGTAAACTATTAAAATAACGTTAAGGCGTTACCTATATCCCCCTTAACACATTTTATATATTTCCATAGTCTATACAATACCGTAATTCCTCCGTAAACTGGAGGGCTATCAGAAGGCACTCCATAGGTATGGTACAAACCATACTCGTAGAGGGCGAGATAAGGCATGTGACAAGGCATGCGAGGCAATGCCTAGGGTAGATTCTACCGTTTTGTAGAACCGGGCTGGTGGTAACGCATAGCAGCTACTACCGCCTACCTCGAGACACACTCCCAAAATCAATGATGCACCCAATCAAATCACAAAGTAATAGAATGGTATCAGAGAAGAATGCTCGATCGGAGGTGCAACCTCACTTGGCCCAAGTATAGCTCCTGTATTTGCTACATCAAGCTGACTCGAGGGAGTCAGGGCTGTGTTAATACCTCATATAGAATCGTCGCCAACGATCCTACTTCATTCTAGAATCTCCACCACGTACAGTTGTTAAAGTGGTTTTCGGTATTGGCAGAGAGTATGACAATATCTGATCTCGTTCTCTTTAACAACCAAATACTTATTTCACACCATGGTCATTTTATGAAATCACTTATATAATCATTTCAAACAGTTCATACTTCATGTCAAAATATCATATTTTTTTCAATTCATATCACTTTCCAACTTAAACAGTTTAAACATTGACAATAGTATATATATTAAAGTAGTTATAAATTAAAATAGTTTATACGTTAAAATAGTTTATATATTAAAATAGTTGTAAATTAAAAATAGTTTATATTTTTTTAAAGATTTTATATTGAAATAGTTTTCAAATTAGAATTGTTTCGTCCAATTCCACAAATCAATTAAAATCAACTTTAGTTCAAAAATTCAATTTAAATCAATCTCAATTCATCAATTATAATTCAACTCAAATTCTCAATGAAACCATTTTAATTTGTATCGATTTCAAATTTGAACCACTTCCAATTCAATACATTTCAAAGTTTAAATATTCAAACAATTTACAATACTCAATTTGATCAATTCCATTTTTATTTCAAAATTTCAACTATAATTTTTTTTTAATTTGAAATATTCGCTTGATCATTTTAATAACATTCAAATAAAGTTTCCAAACTTACATATTTAAATCAACATTAAATATTTAATTTCAATTTTATTTGAAATATTCACTTAATCGCCTTTAATCAAATCAAGTTATCAAATCATATCCGTTAAAATCTCAAAATCAATAAGTCCAAATCAAACCTTATTTAAATTCAATTCTAAACAAATCTAACTATAAATCGATTCTTATTTAAATTCAATTTTTAACAAATTACATGACAAATCAATTCTTATTTAAGTTATCTTTCCAACCCTATTTATTGAAGTTATTACAAAAATCTATTTTAAAATATTAATATAAATTTTTAATAAATATTTAAAATGTTTTATCTATGTTAGTTAAATTAAGTTTTTATTAAGTTTATTATATTAATTATTATTAAATTAAATCTTATTTTATATATTTAAACTAATAAAGTTATAAGTAAAATTTTATAATTTACATTTTAAAAATTAACTTATAATTTTAAAATTTCCAAAACATATAATTTTAAAAATCTAAAATTTTCACATATATTACAATTAAAATATCTATATATTATATTTTTTAAATCAATAATTTTAAAATCAATATTTAATAAACCACATATATTTCCTTCTCAAAATTTGGGAAATAATTTAGAAATAGTCCAACTGTGTTCGTATATAGTTTTCTATCGTATGGTCAAGTGATACAGATATTTATCATTTCAATCAGCAATAATTTAAATTTTACGAGTATATATCATTTCAACCTGCAATCCCAAATTTCCAAAATTAATAAAATCGCTTGGGTGTATCATTTCAACCTATAACGATTTTCCTTAATCTAAAAGATCATTCGAGTATGTATCATTTCAACCCATAGGGATTTCCTAAAGCTAAGGGAACTTGCAGCATGATTTACATAAAATAAATAACATAACTCATATTCATACATGTTTACGCCAAAATTGGTCACAAACACCCAATTGCCTATGAAAGCACCCGTTCACAATTACAGATCACAGATAGCAAGTTTATAGAGAGAAAAATATGAAGAACGCATTGAAAATTAAAAGGAAAGCAATGAAAACACACATGTTTAGAGTGGTTCGGCGTATGGCCTACGTCCACTATGAAATAGTTGACCTTTATTAACTTTTTCTTGCTGATTACAACTAGTTACAATAGTAGAATTCGAGTACACCTGTGATTTCGTCAGAGTCTGGACGTAGAAGAGCCAAAAAGATCCCTTTTCTGAAGACCCTAGGCTGCTATTTATAGGTGTAGGCTGGAAATATCCCGCTCATATCTCGGTAGATCTCTTCTCTCACGTGGGTGGGCCCACACGATCAATCCCTGACCGTTTGGAGTCGATCCGTGACCGATACGAATGCAATTCGTATCAATCAGGATTTAGTCCAATAGAGTCAGGATCGATCACGAACACTCCTGAAGATGTTCGCAAGCTCCTGTGAAAATTTAGTGGCATTTGGTCTTGTAGATTTTGAGTTATGATCGGTGCAAGTTTAGAATTTTCGAAGGCTGTTGAATTCGAATTGATGCTGTTCGTATCGATGGTTCTGCACGTGATGCCTGATGACGTGGCGCTAACCTTTTGGATCGATCCACTTTTCATGCCGAGTGATCGAGTCTTTCCTATGGATGCGCCTCATTCATATCGACCCGACTTGGCCTTGTTTGTAGTGCTCGACTGCATCTCACTTCGTATCGATGTCCTGTGCTTCACTTCGTATCGATCGCCTGTGCTCCACTTTGTATCGATGGGAGGTGTTGATTTCGTATTGATCCGTGGCCGATCGATACAAAGCATGCTTGATACTAGATCGATACGAAATGGACTACCGTAATACCGCTGATCGATACGAAGTGGGTGGTTGCGAATGGATACGATGTGGGTCAATCCCGATGGATACGAAGGAAGCCGCTATTGATGGATTCGAATGAGATCGATGCAAAATGGATTTACCGATGGATACGAACGAGTTTACTCTCTTGGCTTGCATCGATCATATCTTGACCATATGAGCTCGGATTAACCTGAAATTTGAAACGTAGCCTTTCCTAGCCTTGTTCATCATTCCTAATCGATCCCGTATTGATTGGAGCTCGGTCAAGTTTTGACGGTGTCGATCATAGCCTTGTTTCCAATCGATCTCTAATACCGATTTCCATCCATTTTTAGCATATTTGTTGATATCCCAGCCTTGACCAAAAGGCGGGATAACATTTGTCGCCCAAAACATGCCTTGTGGTAAGAAGGCGTGTTTTGAATAGCTCCGAATCCGACAACCGAAGTCCATATTCCATCCATAGCCATACCATCCGATTCATAATCCAATCCATTACTAAGCCATCTTATCCGAGTGCCATAGCCATATCGTTATCCAAATCCGAGACTGCTCCGAGTCGATATCCGATTCCGAATCTAGTAACCAAATCCTTAGCCAATTTCATATCAATCTGAACCCGACAACCGAGTTCTAATCCATCCATATCCAATAACCAATAATCAAATCTAGGATCTCTCCGGGTCGATATCCAAATCCATAACCTTTCTGGTTTGCGTTATCTTGTTCTGACCCCGACTCTCTGACCAAGGGCTTTTATGTTTTCCGGCCTCGGCTCTTCGGCCAAGGTATTTTATATTCTCCGGCCTCGGCTCTCCGGCCAAGGACTTTTATATTCTCTGGCCTCGGCTCTCCGGCCAAGGACTTTTATATTCTCCGGCCTCGGCTCTCCGGCCAATGACTTTTATATTCTCCGACCAAGGACTTTTATATTCTCCGACTTCGGCTCTCCGGCCAAGGACTTTTATATTCTCCGGCCTCGGCTCTCCGGCCAAGGACTTTATATTCTCCGGACTCGGCTCTCCGGCCAAGGACTTTATATTCTCCGGCCTTGGCTCTCCGGCCAAGGTCTTTTATATTGTGTTGAGTCCATTCCATCGCTCTCCGGTGAAGGGACTCATAACTTGCGATCACTGCCTCGTCTCTCCGGTCGGGACCGTAATCGCGAGACCTGTATTATTTATTACATTAATGCAAATCCAATCATTCAAAATAAAAGTTTTTACAGCCAGGGAAAACCAAATAAATGTCTGTACATCCAAGCGAGAAACCAAGGTTTTCAGGAAAACGAAAAGAAAAACAGGATTTCATAGACTCGAGCAACACAGTTTATCATCGTCTCAGAGCATGCCTAGGGACCGTCCTCGATCTCGTACACGTGTAAGTGACTTAGCCATATTACTTCGAGTTCTATTACTTATTCAAAGTCATAAATCCATTTAGTTGATAACAAGCTGGCGATGCCCAGATCTAGTGCCGTCCTCGTTCAAGTTGTGCGGCGGCCGCTCCTGTTCCATTGCCACAGCTCGATTCCTTACATATTGTTGTAGATGACCATTCCTTACATTCTCCTCAACGATATCCTTCAAATTCCTACAGTCGTTCGTGTTTTTCCCATCCAGCTCATGGAATAGGCAATGCTTTCTCAATGCCCGCTCATACTCAGAAGGTTCCTTTCTTACCGGCCTTCGATACTGGAGGCGCCCTCGAGTATCCAAGTAAATATTTTCCAGAGTCGCAGTCAAATCCATGTAGGAAGTAAACTTTGAATTCCTCCATGGCCTTTTTGAAGTACTACCGTTATCATTCATTTTCCTTTATCATCTTTGTTCGGATCCTCCCTGGGTGGACATCCACCCCTTACTGCATAAGCTTCAGCCTCTCTCCCTTCTCTCTCAGTCTGTGCATCTTCCTGCCTTAGAAACCTTTCTGCTTCATGGTAGAACTCCCCGAGATCCATTGGTGGGTCCCGTTCCAATGATATCTTGAAATCCGAATTATCTGCAATTCTCGAAACTGCCGCCATCAAAACAATCGATGGATCAGGTCGATCCACCGAAGCCACTGCCGCATTGAATCTGGTTAAGAAATCCCTGAGCGAATCTCCTTTCCATTGTTTCATCGATGTCAAAGTCATCACATTCTTAGGCCGGACTATGTGGACCCAAAACTGCCTCATAAACCTTTCAATCAGCTCCGTCCATGCACCAATAGAGCCACTTTCCAGCTGTCTGAACCATAATGCAGCTATATCCGTCAAATACAAAAGGAAGCATCATGCCATGACCTCTTTCGATGCCTCCAGTACCTCCATATGCCTCATGTACCTCGTCAAGTGAAGGACAAGGTTTGTTCTCCCGTCATACATCTCCAGTGTTGGTAGTTTGAAATCCGGCGGGTTCTTAGCTTGCCTGATCATTGGAGCAAAGGGACTCTTATTCACATCCTCCAAGTCCCTATTCACCAGTCTGCCTCTCATAGCTCGCCTAACCATCTCTATCAATCTATCGCTATCGCCAAGTTGTAGTCCTTGTCTGTTGCCTCCAATCTGCCACCCGAGTTCACGAGGGATTCCTGGAATCTGCTCTCCTGGACGAGCATCCATTCCTCTATCAACGCCGTGTTGCACAGCTCCTTCTGGTACTCTGCCCGGGATTGGATCAACATGCTCCGGGTGAGTGCCCCCTAGTTCTAGTGCTTCTTCTGATGGTCTTGCTCTATTCTGAATTTTGGTTGCTCCGTGCTCCCGATCCCTATCTCCAACATCTCCTGCAGTTGCGTTCCCTTGATTCTGCACCCTAACTTGTCCGACTTGTCGAAGTAGGTTCCGCATCATCTCCTCCTGTCTCTTCAGCATCGTTTCCATCTCGTCTCTAGTGATGAAGATCGAGACCTGATTCTCTCCCGAGGAAGCCTCCTGACTCCCTTCATGCTGACTCCTTTCAGTCCTTTGTCTTCTTGTTGATTGCCTTGCCATAGCTTTCCAAATCCAAGTCCTTAGGCTTTCAGATCCAAAATCCAAGTTGTAAAGTTCCTAAGTTTAATTCTCAGTGAAAGCACCAAAATGTTTGCGCCAAAATTGGTCACAAACACCCAATGGCCAATGAAAGCACTCGTTCACAATTACAGATCACAGATAGCAAGTTTATAGAGAACAAAATATGAAGAACGCTTAGAAAATTAAAAGGAAAGCAATGGAAACACACAGGTTTAGAGTGGTTCGGCGTATAGCCTACGTCCACTATGAAATGGTTGACCTTTATTAACTTTTGCTTGCTGATTACAACGAGTTACAACAGTAGAATTCGAGTACAGCTGTGATTTCGGCAGAGTCTGGACGTAGAAGAGCCAAAAAGATCCCTTTTCTGAAGACCCTGGGCTGCTATTTATAGGTGTAGGCTGGAAATATCCCGCTCAGATCTCGGTAGACCTCTTCTCTCACGTGGGTGGGCCCACGCGATCGATCCCTGGCCTTTTGGAGTCGATCCGTGACCGATACAAACACAATTCGTATCAATCAGGATTTAATCCAATCGAGTCGGGATCGATCACGAACACTCCTAAAGATGTTCGCAAGCTCCTGTGAAAATTTGGTGGCATTTGGTCTTGTAGATTTTGAGTTATGATCGGTGCAAGTTTAGAATTTTTGAAGGCTGTTGAATTCGTATCGATGATGTTCGTTTCGATAGCTTCGTATCGATGGTTCTGCACATGATGCCTGATGACATGGCGCTAACTTTTTGGATCGATCCACTTTTCATGTCGAGCGATCGAGTCTTTCCTATGGATGCGCCTCGTTCGTAACGATCCAGCTTGGCCTTGTTCGTAGTGCTCGGCCGCATCTCACTTCGTATCGATGTCATGTGCTTCACTTCGCATCGATCGCCTGTGCTCCACTTCGTATCGATGGGAGGTGTTGATTTCGTATCGATCCATAACCGATCGATACGAAGCATGCTTGAAACTGGATCTATACGAAATGGACTACCATGATACTGTTGATCGAACAAAGTGGGTGGTTGCGAATGGATACGATGTGGGTCAATCCCGATGGATACGAAGGAAGCCGCTGTTGATGGATTCGAACGAGATCGATGCGAAATGGATTTACCGATGGATACGAACGAGTTTACTCTCTTGGCTTGCATCGATCATATCTTGACCATATGAGCTCGGGTTGACCTAAAATTTGAAAGGTAGCCTTTCCTAGCCTTGTTCATCATTCCTAATCAATCCCGTATTGATTGGAGCTCGGTCAAGTTTTGATGGTGTCGATCATAGCCTTGTTTCCAATCGATCTCTAATACTAATTTCCATCCATTTTAGCCTATTTGTTAATATCCCGGCCTTGACCAAAAGGCGGGATAACAATACATAACATATTACATAAGGTAGCAAATAACTTACATAAAAAAATTGCCTAAAATAACATATAAGTTACATAGCAAATTGTATAAAGTAGCATATAACTTACATAGCAAATTGCATAAAATAACATATAACATACATAACTAATTACATAGCATAGCATATAACCTGCATAATAAATTTCATAACATAGCATATATGCATATTTAACATGGAATGTGACATAAACTTCTACCATAACATAACATAATATTCAATAATTTCTAACATAGCACTTTATGTGATTTCCTATATTACAACATAACACATATATGCATATAAATTTTATTATCCTTTTTCCCTTTTTTGTCTTCTTTTACTTTTTCACACGTAAATTTTCACATACAATATTAGTAACATTTTTCATAACATAGGTGACAACTTTTAAATCAAAATAACATTTTCTCTTTTTTTTCAACATAGCAATTCAATATTAACATCCTGAAGCATAGCAATAACCATATCATCACATCTATTTTTATAAATAAACAACATAGTATCAATAATAATTTCATGTCAAAAATAATAAGTGAACATTGATGAACATATGTCATATCAAATCATCACCAAACTACGCAAAATTTCTAAACTATTGCAACTTTCCATCAACATATCAATTGATATTCATTCACTTAGCATAAGGTTATAAATCGTGAGTGAATAGCTCACCTTTCAAGGCAAGGAAATATTTGACAAAACAAAGCTATGAATTTGAATCTAAATTCCAAAGCAATGCAAGCTAGAATGATGGATCACCGAAATAGAAACATGTAACTTATTTTTATAAAAAAAGAGGAGGAGGAGTGCAAAGGGCTCGGCCTAGGGTGGAGGAGATGGTGGTCGAGATGAAGGGGAAGAGGAGATGGCTTGGATGGTGGAGGAGAGGTGGCAATAGGAGAGGAGGTGGAAGGAATTTGGAAGAGAGGAGGAATGAGTTTTGATTTGAAGAAATTTGAGTTTTAGATCTAGAAATCTCTGTAAATTTGGAGAGGGTTTTCTCAAGAGAAAATTATGTATGTACAAGTTAGTCAGAAGGAAACAAATAGTCGTAGGCATAGGTATAAACACAAGTCTCTTGGTATGGTTAGAGTCTCTTGGTTAACCAAGGCCCATTAGACCCAAAAAAAGCCATTAGGACTTAGCCAAATTTCACAACTAAACACCGCAACTTATGTCAGTTTTTTGCAGAAATTCAAATATTTAGAGCAATAGAAATTTGATTTTTATGAAACGAATAGTGGAGAAAAGATCATAATTCGGTCTAGTATCGTATAAAAAGAATAAAATTTTAAAATTCAAATTTAAAATTTTCAAACAAAGGTTAAATTTTGATTAAGTTTGGCCAAAGTTTAAAATTTCAGAAAAATTTCTATTTTATTGAATTCGGAAAATTATATTACTCAATATTCCAAAATTTGTTCTTTAATTTTAACCATTAAATTTTATTTAAATTCAAATAATATTATATTTTAAAATTGACTGAATTGAACCTTCATTTTATTGACATTGATTTGTCTTCATTCAAATGTTTGTTTTATTCAATTCAACATATGCTGCTTATTCTTGACTGAATCAATTATCATCTGTTTCTCTTTCAATTAAAAGATTAAATTCTAATCAATTCAATATTAAATTTCCAATTGAATGTCGGTTACACACTTATCATTTTATTTTCAATAAATAATTCAAACAAAGTTATATCCTTTTATTTCGATTTACATGTTATTTATATTACATCAAATTTCTCTTTCAATTAAAACATATGTTTACAATTATTATGTTTTATTTTAATTCCTCTTTCAATCAATTACATTAAATTCCTCTTTTATTTCAGTTCAAACATACGTTTATATTATTGCGTCCATTAATTACAATTAATGTTCTCTTTCCTTTTATTTGAAATATTTTGTTTACACTTAATTCCATCGACTACAAAATATATTCCAAAGCAGATTAATCAATGGGATGAGGAATAAATCAATTTTTACAATTTAGTAATTCATATCTATTAATTTATTGTTTACACAAGGAGTATAAATCTACTTAGAAAATAATTGATTTCTTATTGTATGCTAACATATTTAGAATATTATTTTTCTCATTCTTTAGTAACATTTTTTTTACAGTTGATTGAAATTACATTAATACAGTTGTCAATTACATTCAATCAATATTATTAAATTATATTATAATACGCGTTACCACCTTCCATTTGATTAAAGATTAGTTGTTTTAGACTGTTATCTAAGATCATGTTTAATATTCTAACAAATTTACTATTATTATTATAATTATTAATTTTTTTACAGTAATAATTGAAAATTCTTTATTTCTAACCATATTATATTCAACAATTATAATTAATATTTTTAAAATTTGTTTGAATTTATGGGTCCTTACAATTTATGTAGGTGGTAAGTTTGATGTCTATAACCAAATGTAGTACAAGTGTCAACAAAGCAAAATATGTCCTTCTACTTCTAATACTTTATCCTTGAACAACATGAAAACTCTCAATGTTCCAATTTGAAATTTTTGAATGTCATGGAATGCACAATTCTGTTATTGCAAGTAATGAAGTCTCGATAAGTAAACTAACTGTCATAACTATTGAAAATAGTCTAAATATAGTTGATATTCATGTAAGTGGTTGAAAACAAAATTAGACTAACTCTTCAATAAAATTGCAATTTTAAGGGCCTAGTGTGGTTAGAAGTTCAAATTTATCAAAATGTTAACGATTACAAGAGTCAAATGCTTATGCATTAAAAATTCATATAACTGGAATACTTTGTGCTTGTATTATTTCTCGAATTTGAAGGGTTCAAGCTCCTTATCATCTTAGTTAGTATTGCTAAGTGTATCTTAATGGGATTATACAAACAATTAGTTAGCATTCATATCCAGTCTACAATTCAAGGTAAATTTATATTTAATTAGTTGTTTTCCATTTTTTAATCAAGCACGAAAATAAAGGAATTTGAGATGTTATTTATATAAGAGTTATTATGAGAGTTGTCTACCACAGATGGCTCCAATAATTTGAAGCACAAGAAATACCCTTACCTACCATATGTGGTCGTCGTCCCTTTATCTATGCATTTACTTATATATTTAAACTCATTTAAGTATATATTAATATCATATATTAATACATATATGTATAATGCTTATACACGCACCTAACTAATCACTAAATGCATCCAGGTAATTTCTAAGATGAAATTACTAATGCTACCCAACTACTAAAATCACTCATAATTAATATATGTTATATTTTGAATCATTTAATTAATTTATAACACATTATAAACTAGTTAAATGGAGGATATTTCGAAGGATGCACATAGTCGGTTATGGGACTCACATGTGCGAAATCAGTCAATGATTAATATTGAACAATTTGAATATTAACGTCCACACGTCACTTTAACTATTGGTGTAACAGTTTGGTCGAATTCATCGCTTACACATCTTTTTTGATAAAATCATATTTGAGATCGATTTAAGTACCACCTTTAAGAAACGATATACTATACGTAGGTTCTCTCCATCACCAGATATCACTTTTGATATATGGAGTTTGATAATGTAAAAACTCTAACAATATTTGTATACAACTATTTGGTCCATCTTCAAAGTCCTTGGTTTAATAATAATATTTTTTATTAACCGATATGCCTCGATCAAAGACTTTTGACATTGAGTTAACCATTATTGATCGCGATACTAATCTCTCAAATCAAAGGAGATGAATTCTCTACTGAATAATGAATTACTTCTTATACTTCAACTCGGACTCAAATATAGTTGTTCGATGGTCGCCATGCATGATTTAAGTATTTACCGAAATGGAGTGTTCAAGTTAAAGTTCCATAATATTCTCAAGTTAAAAGAACTATGTAACATTATCATACTGAGATATCCTGCTTGACCATGATTATTATCGACCAAAAGAACTCTTGGTCGAGTCATCTAGTAGCCATTCAGTAATTAGAAGTACATTACTTCTTGGTTCCTCCAGCAGCCATGAATAATACATTCCTAACATTTAGAGAGAGTTACATACCCTAGCATCAACCAATGTATCGAAATCCTTTTCACAAAACACCTTTTCACAAAACATCTTAACTTGGAATATTTAAAACAATGTATTTTCGACTAACGATTCGATAACCATGGTTACAACAGTTGTAACCACATCCGTATTATATTTAAGGATTTCTATTTTATATATGTGTATTAAATGATTAGCTAGTCATTTATTTATATACCAATGTAACATTACATATACTAAAAAAAATCAAAAGCATACTTTATTTCGAACAAGATTGGTTTCAAAGTTAGAATATGTAATAAATCATATAATACCCTTAGGGCATACCCCATTAACTTTCAATCTCACACTTGCACTTAGGGAAATTATAGATCCATAATCTAATACCTTCTCAATTAGTTGTCCTTAATTAGACTGAGAGATGAGGTTATTATATCTATTATATCAGCTTCACTTTATTCATCCATTCGATAAACTATTCATCATGTGGTAGTCATATTTAATGTGTCCTATCTTTTCACGAGTTCTTGATTTCTTTTGTAATCCATGTTGCATCATTGATGTCACAATATGTCGTTGGACACTCGATCGAGGAAGCCATCATTATCTCTTCTATAAATTTACATGTACATATTTTAATGTGGCACTTTTCCAGATGATGCATTCATCTTACTCGAAATTATCGAAACTTTCTCGTTATGAATTATGTCCATCATAACACCTTAGTTAAGGTTGAATGTTCAAAGTTTAAGACTGTCGTACTACATTTGATATTTCCAATGAAATTTTTGTATGAACATTCTTTATAATAATGTCATTGTTTATATACATTTTTCTATATTTCATAAGTATCCGAAAACATTTCACTTGGTAGAGTTGGTTTCATTTGTCTACTGTATCAAATACATATGCAAATCTAATTCAGTACACAACATATGTGATGGAACTTATTTCCAATGCATAAGGTATCTCATATACCTCATTTCATGAGAACATATCTTGTTTGGAATTCATACTAAACAATTTTAATACAAGTATTTTTTTTTATGTTTTGGATAATCCTAATATTCCACTCTATCATATACATAGGACATATCGTTAACAGCCGTGTAGTCTATTTATTGTTTCAGAAATGGTTAATACATTTTTCAATTCTTTCTTTATTATAGGGACTTGTTTCCTCTGCATTTTGACTTTGATCCACCAATTTTTATTCTTAAGTCAACATACATGTCCTATTTTTTATATGTATAATTTAAGATTGTAACTTAATCCTAAATACATAATATCTTCATCGCTCGCACAGATCCTAAGACATCTAATGTTTGCATCAATAAAGTTCAATAACTTATGAGTAAATTCCTAATGGAATTAAGCAAGGTGAACGGGAAATTGATTTTAAAGTCAACACTTGAATTGACCAAATCATTTCCCAACCGCCTTTCAATAAGTGTACAACTTTCCAAGTACATCTGTTTACATCTAATGGATCATATCTCATCGGATATTCCCCAAAATCGTATTTCATCGGTATAATTAGATTCCATTCTAGGCCTTATCAACATCTCTCCTAAGTGACAAAGTCTGTACTTACATGACTTGCGAGCAACTAAGGAGATTGAGATTCAACCTTCTTTTCTTGTATTAAGAAAATCATATATTTTTTCCTCTGGCATATGAGACTCCTTATCAGACGATCTAATTTTATATGTCCTTATTTGGCTAAATTAAATATTTATTATTGATTTATTTTCATTTCATTATCTTGGACCGTATTCAAGTCAACCACATTGCCACCGATTTAATTTAGATTGAACTTCCATGTTTAGGACGTGGCATTTCATGAAACAACGTTTTATTTCTCAATGCGATTGAATAAGCTTACCAAAGCTTGTATAATTTTCATGATAATAAACTATCTTTGATTTACATGATTTACGTTCTAAACATATGTCGAAATATATGTATTTTAACTTTTTAAGATGCAACATTTTTTATATCATATATGAAATCGTGAATTTGGCTCTGGATGATACCAGATTAATGTACGCATCCTCTAATATATACATATCCTTTAAGAAATTTTTAATTCAACTTACTTATGTAAATCAAATCATAATTTGGTTACTCCATATAGATCATAATATAACAAGGGAGGAGTATTATTTGAAATAAAACCATATTTTATTTTAGGTGTTTAGTGGAACTCTATATCTAATGTAATCACCTTATGTAATCATATCAAATTGATTTTAACTATTTTGTACGTTTCAATTTTACTTCCATGTATACTACAAAAATTTAACTCTTTTTTATAAATATACATAATTCTGTATCTCATACATTTCAATAGTAATTACGAAGTATGTGGATTTAATTTTGGTATTTAATACCTTGACGTCTTTGTTGGTATATCCCAAACATAATGGTTGCTCGGGCCTAAAGTTATTATATCAATTGAAGTTGTATCAACTCTTGTCATACTTCTACTAAATATGAGCAGTGTTATCAGCCACTTGAGTCATACTATATCATGATTCACAATAATAAAAATACGAAGACATTTTTCATTAATATATATAGTGTAACACATTAATGGTCAAAACTCCAACAATATCCATTTACAACTTTTAGTCCATCTCCAAAGCCATTGGTTCAATAACATTTATCATTAACTAATATGGGCCGAAGACTTTTGATTTTGAGTTGACCATATTTGACCATTGTACGAACCCCTCATAATAGAAAGACGAGTTCTCTATTGGATAGTATTTCACTTTACATGCTTCAACACAGACCCAACTATCGTCATTCCATTGCCAACATGCCATGATTTAACAATAATCAAAGTGGAGTGCCCGGATTGATGTTCCGTACCATTCACAAGTCGAAAGAACTACATAACATCATCACATTGAGATTTCCTACTTAAAATTAGTTAATAGGAAACAATAGGAAACAATCAATCAAGTCATTTTGTAGTCAACTGATAACTAGAAGTATGTGATAAGTTAAGGGTAAGCCGTTAGGGGCAATCATGTAATTTTTTTACACATATCTAACTCTATGCCTAATATTGCTCAAAATAAAAGGTATTTTTCTTTCTATTATATACTTATTATATAGTGATATAAATAATTAAGAAATTAAGTTTATCGCATTGAAAGTAACGTATTATTTTAAATATTCCTTGTCAAGATGTTCCAAGAAAGGATATAAATTCATCTGTTGAGATTAAAATATGTAAAGCTCTCCAAATGTTGGGCAGTGCATTTCTCGTAGTTGTTGGGGGCACCAAAGTGTTACATATTGATAGTTATTGTATTACTATGAAATGATCCACTCGAGATTTCTCTGGTGGTAAATATAACTAAGGTCAAATGGACAATCTCAAAGTGACACTGTTACACACAATTTCCTTGACTTGAGAATCCCGTAGAACTTCAATGTGGACAGTTCACTTAGATTATAGTTAAATCATGGCATGACATTCATCGAATGACTACAGTTGGGTCTTAGTTGAAGCAATAAAAGTGAAACATGTTCAATGGAGAATTCATCATTTTAGTTATGTGGGGTTAGTATCACGGTCAACTATAGTCAAATCAAAATAAATATCTCTGGCTAGAGCGGTACAGTTAATAATAATTATTACTATTGAACCAACGATTTTGTGTTTGGAAATACAAAGTTGAATGTGGATGATGCTGAAATTTTGACCAAAACCAAATTCCATAAGTTCTAGTATGATATATTTTTGACAAAAAGAATTGTTAAATGATCTTCATTGCCATGTACCGCTTATAATAAGTAAAAATTAGATTTTACCAAAAGATGTGTAAGCGATAAATTCAGCCAAATGTCACACCACTAGCTAAGGTGATGTGTAAATGTTAATTTTCGAATTGTTGGATATTCATCGCTGATTGAATTTACACCTTTGATTCGCATAACCGTAATGATGAAGTATACAAAAAATCGGATGATTTAATTAATTTATAAAATATTTTAAATTAATCGATTTAATTAATATTAATTATTATTTAATTTATTTGATGTTTGAAAGTTGTTTGTGATTATTTGATTGCATTCATAAAAGTTATATTTGCATGCATTGATATGCGATATTGATGTAATTTTAAACGGGTGTAAATAAAAGATAATTGTATGAAGTGATTTATGGAAATTTTATATCATTTGATGGCATGTAATTTCAACCATGCTATAGAAGAGAGAGAGGAGTGTTGATGTGCACGTAAATGTGCATATTTTTACCACCATATTTAATCTATTTAAATTAAATAAATGATCGTATCGGGTATTTTAACTTGTTTAAACCAAAATTCAAATTATTTCAAATTGTCACATATTCATCTTCATCCAAGGGCAAAATGGTCATTTTTATGCATTTATTAAATTGTGAAAATTTACTTGGAATTTTCTATGTTGTTTTGCAGAAAATTTGGTGAATTTTATAAGTGGTTACATGATGATATATGCATGCATAAGAGTGAATAGAACAAATGAAGATGGAAATATTTCAAAGTGAAGATAATGGAGGACCCCACCTACCCACCTACCTTAATGTACAAATTAGAGGCTAATGCACATGCTTATGGAATTAATGGCTTCATGTACACTTAAATGAGGATTATTTGAAGCTAATGATTACTTGGCCTCCACACTTCCTAAGAGAGTATTTTGGGCATTCCCCAAAAATATGAATTAGGGTTTAACACATGTATAAAATCCCCTTATGTTTCATGTAACCTTCTTCCCTCTTAGTCTCTCTTTAGTTTAGTTTAGGCTCAAAAATAAAGAAAGCTCTTCTCCTTTTCTTTTCATGGCTACTTAGCCATTTCTTCTTTTCATGTAATTTTTTTATGCAATTCAATACATGTTCTTTTTCTTTTCTTGTTTATTTCCTTTCATGTTGTAGTGTAGATTTACTTTCATGCAAGTAGTTAGTTTTAATTCTTGTTAATTAGCTTCTCTTTTCCATTAGTCTTCATTTTTTTTCTTTTTGCTTTCATGTTGCTAGCTACATTTGTTCATATGATAACAAATGTGAGAGGCTAATCCCTACAATTTAGGGATAATGAAGCTCTCTAGTATGTAGATGCAACATTTTGATGTTTATGCTCTCTTTTGTGCTTAATGAATCATTTGAAGTGGTTTAACTTGTTGTTTTTGATGTGAATTTGATAGCCTATATTGTTGACACCAAATAGGTTATGCTTAAACAATCACAAACAA
Source organism: Allium fistulosum (assembly GCA_030737815.1). Classification (NCBI taxonomy): domain Eukaryota; kingdom Viridiplantae; phylum Streptophyta; class Magnoliopsida; order Asparagales; family Amaryllidaceae; genus Allium; species Allium fistulosum. The sequence goes on from CM060906.1 coordinate 1,135,088,556, forward strand.
TGATTACCTCTTCATCTACATATGACGATGGTAATGAAGTGATTGTTGAAATTAAAATTTGATGGCCTATATTACTAAACAATAGTTAATAATAGGCCATGCTTAAAATAGATTTTGCTTTCAACTTTGTTGTCATATTTCATAAGAGATAAATGTGTATTAGTGGTTGTGTTATAGTTTGATGGTTTATATTGTGCTAATTAATAACACAAATATACCATACTTATGATAAGCACATCAACTAATTACACTAATGACAAGAAAAGAGAGATCATAACTTCATTTCGTTGATTTATGTGATCTAGAGAGTGGAAATTGCCTCTAAATTGCCTTCACACTCTCATATTTTTATCAATTTTCTTTTGCTAGTTTTCTACATTTTTAGCTAATCACATTTTCGACTTTGGTTAATTTGTTAATAGAGATTTAAAATCATCAATTCCCTGCGGATTGACCCGTATTCGCCACGTACTACAAGTGTACACCGTGCGCTTGCGGTTATTTTTAATTTAAATCCGTTCGACGGTTTTCTAAACCGATAGAATTTCCGTCGACAAACAAGTGTAGAGAGAGATAATCAAGGGAATTACTTAGAAAAGTTTTAATTAAAGAATGAGAAATGTTTCTTTTTTCAATTAAAACAAACTCATTAATTCATTTCCAACAGATAGTTCATTCTTTGCTTCATTCACTTTTCTCTTCTCTCCTCCAAATCTTCCGTGGTAGAAAACAAAATAAAGATCATCAACATTTTATCAACTCCAAATCAAATTCAAACACAAAAGGTAATGGAACATAAATGGTCCATCCATCTATTTGTAAGGATTGGTTGTGGATCTTAGAGATCCGAGGAGATATCTTCATTCAAAATGTGATCTTTTTGGTTACGTCTTAAGGTAACCATCCAATCTTCTTTTTATATTTATTATATCTTATTAGAATAATTCAGATCTTTTGTGTATACATCTTATCATAGTTTAGATTTTATTTCTTATATAATGAATTTATATATGCATATGTTGTTTAATATATAAACTACTATTGTTTAGAAATTAAAGTATGAAAAAAGGGAAAAATCAATTTGAAACTAATTGTTTTAAAATTTAAATTAAATGCATTGGTTAGATCTTAACCATACTTGAGATTACATCATGAAATAGTATGAAAATGTTTGAACCAAAACTGGTACAAAACCCAGAAGTTTTTGTAGTAGAGATCAAATGAAGAAAAGTAAATTAAAATGAGGAAATAAACAATACACGATCATTTATAGTTGTTTAACAAAACAAGGCCTACGTCTGCTTTGAAGTTTTATTGCTTATTTCTAATTTGAAGGTAGAAGTTCTTGGGGGTCGGTACATCTCCAACACTTAAAATTTCAGAGTTACAAGATTATGAGAAATAATGGAAATAGAGCTAAAATAAACTAAAGGTGGAACCTAAAAGAAACCCATAATAGATTTAAGAAATAAATACATTTGTAATCGTATGTATATTATGATTTCCGATGTGTTCGGCACTTGAATCACGAGGATAGTTCATAAGAATTACATTATTTCATAAGTCGATATCACTCAATTTAATGTTGCCCTCTACCATATATATATATATATACATATATTAATAAATTACTTGCATATTCCTTAGTTGTTGAGCAAACTCAAGCTAGGGATGTTATGTGTAGTATTATTAATATATTGAATAGACGATGTAAGATAACTATATATATTTGTTGAGCAAACTCAAGGTCAGAATTCCAAGACGAACGAGTTCTAACACCTATTGGTGAAGTCAAAACACTTCTATGTTTCGACTTAGGGTTTAGCGAAACATAAAAGACAATTGGGAGTTTATTAGTAAAATAAAACATAAAGTTTGATCTTCTAATATAATAAGAACATCTAATATGATTTATCCGAATAATCTGCCACTTAAACTTGTAGAAAATGTCAACTCCAAAACTATTTTTTGAAAGCGACAAGCTCACTGGACCTAACTTACGAACTAGTTAAGGTCAATTAAGATGAAGGATCTAGGCCATCCCCTGTGGAAAAAATGAGTGAATTTTAATTTTTTACCCTATGGATCTTAGCTGAACATATAAAGCCAAATTTAGTTAGAACATTTCTAAATTTGTTTTTAAATAAAATCATTTATTTTATTTAAATTAGTTAAAGGGAAGTTCAAATAAATTTAATTTTAAATATATAGTGTATCTTATACACCTAACATTTATTAATAAGAGTTAATATATATGGAAGGAAATCTTTCATTTATTTCCCTAAAACAAGAAATTAATTGAGATCATTAAAAGGATTTAATGTATAAATGTATATATGGAAGGAAACCTTTCATTTCTTTCCCCAAAACAAGTAATTAATTGAGAGCACTAATTGCATTAAATGGAGAGGTGAACCTTTCATTTCTCTCTTTGATTTGAATTGATTAATTAAATTTACATATATATGTATCAAATAAATACATACATATACATGTGTATGTGCACGCGCACGCATGTATAACATGATAATCCGTGAAGGATATAATATGCCTATATACAGATATTGTGATTTATATTGTAACGGACACATTAGTTCATTTTGTGTGTACCCTAATTTGTCCAAATATATGCTTGTAGAATATGGAAAAATAAGATATTTAATATATGTAAATGAATATACATATATATGTATACAACAATATATGTATATTATGTATATTATATATATATATATATATATATATATTATTGAATAAAATAGTTTCTACCATAATAAATTCATGAAGAATAATATTTGAAAAATTACAAGTTTTATAATTTTAAAAAGTCTAAAAACACATTTTAGGATTAAAATAATTTATGAAATTTTCTCAATTAAAAAAATATTTATCATTAAATAATTGATAACAGCCCGAAATCAAATTAATTCTTAAAAATATGAAATCAAGTTGAAAAATTATTAATTGTTTTTGAAGGTACATAAGACAAAATATAGGCTTAGAAATAATTTCTGGAATTTTTTCAATTGAAATTAAATTTTTTATTAAATAAATTATTATAACCGAAAACAAATTAATTATAAAAATTATAAATTAAGCTATGAAAATCTAAAAAAATTTCTTTAGGTACCAGAGACATATTTTAGGCTTAAGACAAATTTCTAGAATTTTTTCAATTGAAATTATATTTTTAATTAAAAATTTATTGTAGGATGAAAGTAAATTAATTTTAAAAAATATTAAATTAAGTCTTAAAAATCTAATTTTTTTACAATAAGCTTCATCTATAGTGCAACAAATTTTAAAAATATAAAATTGGAACTTTGAACCATTGATTATTTTATAAATAATAAACAACTCAAAAAGTCACTAAATAATAATAAAATATGTATATACATATTTAATATATTTTTATATTTTATGATTCATAATAAGTAAAAATCATGGTAATGAAATTTTAATTTCAAATATATACGATATATAATTATACATATCGATAATTTACAGATCTCTATCATTTAGTCTATATGTGTGTGTGTTTAAACCAAAATTAAAAAACAATATTTTGTTGGAAATTTAATTCAAAAATAAATCAAAATTTTTTTTACAACAACACATAACTAATCTAATTGTAACAAACACATGTACCCACAAAAATCTCACCTAATCTAAACAATAAACAGTTTTGAGTATAAATAGACGATTTGGATGTTAATCAACTTTATATGATAAAATTTATATCAAAGATATAATAATAAATGAAAGTTTATCTCTTAATGAAGTCTTTGAGTCTACATTGAATAATGATTTCTCTTCTTAGAACAATTCTCAATTTGTCAGGTTGCTAATTTGGGATTGGAGACCTTCTACCACAAATTAGTATTTTGTTTAATTTGAATTGGATTTGAGAATTTTTAGATTACTTTAGAGGATAGTTGCTGCCATCAAAAAATGAAATTAGTTAGAGATTAAGGTGTTGAGATTAGAATTTATATGCGTAGGATAATATAGCAAACTATGTAAGTTTCTCACTAGATCTTAGCCGCGCATCTTCAAACCCTAATCCTATGTTATAGCCACCTTCAACCTCTCTCAAACCAACGCCTTCCTCTCCAAATCTCATGGGTTGTGAGCCCATTTAACCCAAACCCATTTAACCCAAATTAAATATATACAATCATATTTTACCTATTTTGTTATTAATATAACGCATATCGATCAATATATTCATAGCTTCTATAACTATATGCAACAATTTTATTCTCAAATCACATTCAAATTTTATAATTAATATTTCATAAATATTAATTTATGTAATTAATTTATAACAAATATAAATAAAGTACGAAGGAGGGTGAAAATATGTCTATAGGATAGCTAAGCTCTGTGAAAGGAAGACGAGACACTTAACCAAGTTAAATACATCAAGGATGAGAATAATTTTTGGTGAAGGACTATGTAAAAAATAGATGGAGATAATACTTTAATAAGTTATTCAATGAAGAAGGCGATGACACTACGATCGGGTTGGATGACTCTTTTGATGACACTAGTAGACATTTTGTTCAAAGAAATCAAGAGTCTGAGGTAAAGGAAGCGCTAAAATGGATGAAAGCAGATAAGGCATTGGGGCCTGACGGCAACCCCATTGAGGTGTGGAGATGCCTAGGAGATTCAGGGATAGCCTGGCTAGCTAAGTTGTTCAATAATATATTCAAATCGAACAAGATGCCAGATGAGTGGAGGAGAAACAAATTAATTCCAATCTTCAAGTGTAAAGGATATATTCAAAGTTGCATAAACTACAAAGGAATTAACCTTATGAGTCATATAATGAAGCTTTGGGAGAGAGTCATTGAACATCGATTAAGAAGGATGACAAGCGTTTCAAAAAACCAATTTGGTTTCATGCCTGGGAGGTCGACCACAGAAGTGATTTTCTTGATAAGACAACATGTAGAGATTTAGGGAGCAAAAGAAGGATCTACACATGGTATTTATTGATTTGGAGAAAGCTTATGACAAAGTACCAAGAAAGGTTATGTAGTGGGCTCTGGAAAAGAAGAGAGTTCCAACAAAGTACATTACCCTTATCAAGGATGTGTACGATGATGTTGTGACTAGTGTCAGAGCATGCGATCGTGAAACCCGCGACTTCTCCATTAACATAGAATTACATCAAGGGTTGAGCCTCTACATTTTTCCCCTAGTGATGGATGATGTAACAACCCTAATTTTAAATAACTTTATTCAGGAGATTTAATTAGATAAATTAAATATAATAATGTAAAGACTAGAGTAATAAGGGAATTGAGATTTGAAAACTAAATAGAGGTCGTGCCTTAACTAAATGAAATCATAAGAATGGTTTTACAAAATGGCTTTATAAGTTAACTACTCAAGAGAATAAGACAAGGGTATTATGGGAAATAGCCGTATACCATACTCTCATAACCTCTAAACCCTTATGTTTGTACCAAAATTGGGCAAACACTCCTCGGATGTATTTGAAAGATAAAATGAAGAAAGTAAATATAAAATGAGGCAGATCTAACAAACACACCAATCAACATATAAAAAACAATGCAGAAACACGCAAATTTAGAGTGGTTCGGCATATTGCCTATGTCCACTATGAAATAATTGATTTTTATTGAATTTGACTTGCTGAGTACAAGAGATTACAACAGTACAACTGAAGTATAGAAGTGATTTCGGAAGAGTGTCAGCATAGAGAAGAAAAAAGTCCTGAAGGCCTAGGACTGCTATTTATAGATATAGGCTAAAAATATCTAGCTCAGATCTCGGAAGACTCCTTCTCTCACACGGATGGGCCCACCAGATCGATCCCTGGACATTTGGGATCGATACGTACATAATTCGTATCGATCAAAAATGACTCCATTTGGGCTGAGATCGATGAGGCACAATCTTGAGGTAGTACGCAAGCCCTTGTGAAAATTTGGTGGCATTTGGACTTGTAGATTTTGAGTTATGATCGATCCAAGATTGAGATTGTAGGTTGACTAAGACGTACGTATCGATACCTTCGTATCGATCGTTCCTTATATCGATGCTATGCGTATCGATCAGATGACGTGGACCAATAGTTCAGGAGAGATCCAAGTTTCATGCTAGAAGACCGCTTCCTTTGGTTGACCATCCTTCTTTGTATTGGTCCTGATGATTGCTCTTCTTATCGATGCTTGCATGCTATTTCGTATTGATGGTTGAAGGCCGCTTCGTATCGATGCTTGCTGTTGGCTTTGTATCGATGGAAAGTGTTGGTTTCGTATCGATCTATTGGCTGATCAGAAATGCATGAACGCGGTCGATCGATACAAATTGGATACACGGGTAGCTACAACTGGATACGAAGGAGGTTAACTCCAATGGATATGAAGCTATATGGATACAAAGGAGGGTGGCTAGTGATGGATACGAAATGAGGTCTTCTTTCTTAATTTTGATCGATCCATAACTTGAGCATACGAACTCCGATTGACCTGAAATTTGTAACATTGGCTTTTATAGCTTTTCTTGTCGCGTCATATCAATTGTAGCTCGATCCGGACTTAGGGAAAATTTACTAGTATCCATAGTAAACCTGTGCATAACCGATCTCCGGGACGAACCGTTTTTGGTTTCTAGTTAATTTCTTGGTGTCACGGCCTTGCCAAAAGGCGGGATAAATTTTGCCCCCCAAAGTACATCTTGTGAAAACACGACATGCTTTGAAAAGCTGCAATCGTCATTCTGAAGAGTCCTATCTGATTCGCTGAATAGTTGTTGTCTTTTCATCGAAAGATGTAACCATTGATTGATTTCCAGTTATATAAATGCTGAATTGTTGACTGCCAACGATCATGCAGTGTTTTGTTGTAACTCAAAGTCGAGTGCTAGCAATTTGTTGTTCGTTGTTTTGATTGTCATCAGGTGAGCAACCAATTCCTGTTAATTTTAAAAATTGAATGTTAGTTCATCATGAAAGAGACTATGCGGTAGGATCGTATAATATGGAATAAAAATGCTCTAGGTAGATAGTAGTATGCAGTAAGTAAAGTAGACACCAAGACTTTATACTGGTTCAGACCTCTTGTCCTACGTCCAGTCCCTAAGCTCCTCTTAGGAATTCAACTAACCAACAACCCTCACTTAACCCGGAGGAATAGGTTTACAACTTACCTGAACAACCGAACGGGATTTCTTGCCTCAACTACCGAAGAGGACTTCAACTTGGATACAAAAAGTATTTCTGACTTGTTGTGTTCTTGATAACACTAATGAGTCAATTTAGTACAACTTTCCTATAATCTTATCCTCGAGAGTATACAAAGTGTTTGTGAAGATTTTAGGAAATGTGAATTGCTATGAATCAAGAGATGTTATAGTTAAAACAGAGATTCAAGCAATGGGTTTGCTTTTGAAAACTTAAAAGAATATGAAAGTATGTTCAAGTAAGTAGAGAGATTAAAGCAAGTAGAATTGGTGATTTGTAATTGTTAAAAAAATGTATTTATACTTGTAGAAGAGTTGCATTTGTTTGCTAGAGATGCAGGGAAGAGATGCTCCTGTTTCCATTGGAGAATGGTTGCAACTCTTGGGAGGAAGAAGGTGTCTATTCATAGAAAATTCGCAGTTATAGATTCAGTCGACTAAGCAGGAGATCCAGTCGACTGAAAATATAAAGGAAAATTTTCAGGTCTGTGTTCAGTCGACTGTTCAGGGAGTTCAGTCGACTGAAACTGTGTATGTTATTATTTCTGTGTCAGTTTCAGTCGACTGGTCATGCCTGTTCAGTCGACTGAACTGTGAAAATTTGCACACTTAAAAGTATTTATAAAAATGAAGTTTAAAGGAAGTGTTTTAGTGTTCGTGCAAATCTCTTGAGGATAGATTTTAACAAATAATCTAGACTTGGACCCATAAAAATCATACTTATGTTTTCACTTTGGTCTTCATTGATCTTCCTATGATTTTAAATGTATTTCTTCCTTTTTGTTGAAGCTCATTGTCATTGATCAAAATCTTCGTGTATCAACATTCTCCCCCTTTTTGATTGATGACAACATTAATGCTATTTTTCTCCCCCTGAATGAATGCACCTATCTTTCCTACAAAACAAAGTTAGCTACATAGATTTCTCCCCCTTTGTCATCGACAAAAAGGAAGTAATAATCATAGATATATAGAAAAAAAGACAACCACTGAACAAATCCATTTTCTTTTCTTGAGTGGGACCTGAAAATAAATACAATATTGGTACCCACCTTTCAATAGGGTCCTAAAAGTTAGAACGTAGGAAACCAAACCCAATTTGGTTCAGTATCCTTTTTATAAATATAATTTTTATTATTATGAACACTATTCATAAATGCTTCAATATATTTATTCCTAATTAAAATATTGTTAGTCTTTGGAACCCAAATTTTAACTATTTTGGTTTCATCTTTTGTTCTAATAGGTTCTCTTAATAACATTTGTTGTTTTGAATCAATATTCCTCTTAAAATTTGTATTTTTCTTTGAAAGAATTTTTGATTCCTTTTTAAAACCTAATCCATTTTTATTTGAAGAGGATTGAGAATTTTCAAGAATTTTAGATAAATTTTCTCTTCCCTTATTAAAATTAGAAACATTTTTAGTAATGTTATCTAATTTAATTTGAAGACTAGTATTTTCTAATTCAACTTGTTTTAGTTTATTTTTTAAATTGTGATTTTCAGAAATAATTTCATCATTCTTTGTCTTTTGAGTTTCAATTTCTTGGCTCAAAAGTAAAAGTTGACTATCTGAGTTTGAGAGAGATTCTTGAACTTTTTCAAGTTCTTCTTCCAATATTTTCTTTTCATCTTTTAACATATCTCTTTCAAATTCAGCTTTGTTTTGATTTTCACGAGTTTCCTTGAGTTTCCTTTTAAGAGTTTTTATTGTGCTCAAAAGTTCAGTGTTTACATCAATTAAATCATCATAAGATAAATCACTAACCTCAGATTCTTGAGCCATGAAGCACACATTTGCTTGTTCATTGTTGCTATCATTTTCACTATCAGATGAAGATGAATCTGAATCGTCCCATGTTACAGAGAATGCCTTCTTTTTGAATTTTTCTTTCTTGTTTTTATTCTGATTCTCCTTCTTTTGCTCTGGACAATCTTCTGCATGTGACCTTTCTTGTGACAGTTGAAGCATTCGATATTTGAGGATGAAGGTTTGTTCAAGAAATTCTTTTTGAATCCGTTTTTATTTTCTTTTCTCAACCTTAAAAATTTCTTGAAATTTTTGGCTATAAATGCTAAATCCTCATCTTCAGACTCTGATTCTTCCTTTTCCGCATGAAAAGCTACATTTTTTCTTTCTTGTGCTTGATCTTTCTTAGCTTGCATATTAACTTCATATGACATAAGATTTCCAATTAATTCTTCTGGTTTCATTGTAGATAGATCATTTGCTTCTTCGATTGCTAAGACTTTTCTCTCCCATTCATCAGTGAGTGAATTTAGAACTTTAGATACAATATGAAAATCCGTGTATTTTTCTCCTAGTCCTATTAAGGCATGATGAATATCTTGAAACCTTGAGTACATGTCATTGATGGATTCATTTTGTCGCATTCTAAAGTTTTGGAACTGGTTCTTTAGCATGGAGATCTTAGTTTGCTTCACCTTGTTTGTGCCTTCATGTATGGTTTTAAGTGTACTCCATATTTGATGTGCAGTAGTACAGATGCTTACACGGTTAAACTCATTTCTATCCAAAGCACAAAATAGCATATTCATAGCTTTGGCATTTGCACTAACTTCATTCTTCTGAGCTTGCGTCCATGTAGAATAATCCGTTGTGGGTACTATGAGTTCTGCTTGAGTTGCATTCCAGGCTTCAAAACTTGTTGCTTGCATATAAATCCTCATCCTTGTAGCCCAATAATTATAGTTTAGTCCATTGAATAGAGGTGGTCTTTGAGTAGATTGTCCTTCCGCAAATGTAGAGTTATAGGTAGATGTTGTGCTTGTGTTGTTTTCCATATTATCAATATGTCAAATAATAGTGTTATGGTTATAGGACGGCCTTGCTTTGATACCAATTGAAAGAGACTATGCGGTAGGATCGTATAATATGGAATAAAAATGCTCTATGTAGATAGTAGTATGCAGTAAGTAAAGTAGACACCAAGACTTTATACTGGTTCGGACCTCTTGTCCTACGTCCAGTCCCTAAGCTCCTCTTAGGAATTCAACTAACCAACAACCCTCACTTAACCCGGAGGAATAGGTTTACAACTTACTTGAACAACCAAACGGGATTTCTTACCTCAACTACCGAAGAGGACTTCAACTTGGATACAAAAAGTATTTTTGACTTGTTGTGTTCTTGATAACACTAATGAGTCAATTTAGTACAACTTTCCTATAATCTTATCCTCGAGAGTATACAAAGTGTTTGTGAAGATTTTAGGAAATGTGAATTGCTATGAATCAAGAGATGTTATAGTTAAAACAGAGATTCAAGCAATGGGTTTGCTTTTGAAAACTTAAAAGAATATGAAAGTATGTTCAAGTAAGTAGAGAGATTAAAGCAAGTAGAATTGGTGATTTGTAATTGTTAAAACAATGTATTTATACTTGTAGAAGAGTTGCATTTGTTTGCTAGAGATGCAGGGAAGAGATGCTCCTGTTTCCATTGGAGAATGGTTGCAACTCTTGGGAGGAAGAAGGTGTCTATTCATAGAAAATTCGCAGTTACAGATTCAGTCGACTGAGCAGGAGATCCAGTCGACTGAAAATATAAAGGAAAATTTTCAGGTCTGTGTTCAGTCGACTGTTCAGGGAGTTCAGTCGACTGAAACTGTGTATGTTTTTATTTCTGTGCCAGTTTCAGTCGACTGGTCATGCCTGTTCAGTCGACCGAACTGTGAAAATTTGCACACTTAAAAGTATTTATAAAAATGAAGTTTAAAGGAAGTGTTTTAGTGTTCGTGCAAATCTCTTGAGGATAGATTTTAACAAATAATCTAGACTTGGACCCATAAAAATCATACTTATGTTTTCACTTTGGTCTTCATTGATCTTCCTCTGATTTTAAATGTATTTCTTCCTTTTTGTTGAAGCTCATTGTCATTGATCAAAATCTTCGTGTATCAACACGTCATACATGCATGTATGTTGACTTGACTCATGTTCATGTTTGTACGTTCACGGGTTATTGTCAAGTTCTTTACTTTTTTCTTGGATCGAATTTCATATCGATCCTCTCCTGAATCGATTTAAGAATTTGGGATACGAGTTTCGTATCGGTGGCTATCGATACGATGTAGAAAATTTTGTGAGATGATTTGTATCGATGGATACGAGCTATTGCAGTCCTCAAATGAATGGATAGGAAACTGTCGTTTCGTATCGATGGAACTGAGTGATCAGTATGTAACCTTGCACTATCATCTCGTATCGATGGGCTTGAAGACCGATTACTAATGGATACGAACAACTACACTCCAGATTGATCTAGACGGATGGATACGAAGATGGCTCTTCGCATCGATGACCTTTGAGACCGCTTCTACCGGTTTTTAGCACTGGGAGACGAAAGGTTTTTCCCTTTGGTTTCAAATCCATATATATACAATTTGAACTTAGAAAAAATTCACTTGCCATCATTTTCATTTCTGCCTTCATATCGGTTGAGCACTCGAGAAAGAAGAAACCATCTTCATTCCAAGATAAACATAACCCGTTAATCCCTCAAATCGATCCTTTAATTTAGGTAATTAATCAATCAATTTCACATCAAAACGATAAGATTCGAGTTCTAATGCTAACTCGTTCAAAGTCGTGGCCGATTCCGGTGATGTTGATGCCAGAGTTGGGGCGAAGCGAGGTCGAGGAGAGAGTAATGGCATTTAGGATTCTTGGGGAAGAAGAACCACTGATGGATACGAAATAGTCATTGGAAGAAGCTTTGCCTTAGATCTCGTATCGATGGAGGATGCATTATTCGTATCGACCTGAGACGTGGAGGCCCGTATCGTTCTGGAAACAACGGATGGGCAACCTTGTATCGATTGGAAATGGTAGGAGTTTGTATTGAGCTGGAGAAATCGATACAAAGACTTGACTGTGTGATCGATACGAAGTTCTGGATCTGATGATCGATACGAAGATGTGGCCTATGGATTGATACGAACTGATCCTCTTGTGTTCGATACGAAACCATAATTTCCATGATCAATACGAAGTGGGCTTCTTGTGGAACGATCCAAGTTTGGACTTTTGATGGATACAAAATCTTTTGCATACTCGAACATTCGAATTCAACGAGCTTTAGCCATGTATAATTGGACTTGACCATTGAAATGCATATTTGACTACCCTTCGAAGCTCGTCGATGGAACAGTTTCTTGAAAAAATTAACGAACTTTAACTTGGATTGTTCTTGTAAGTCTGGATGGCACGGTTGTGACGGTCAACGATGACAGTCACTCCAGATGAATCTCGAAGTCTTATCATTTTATTATCTTCTGAACTTATAGAAATTCAATGTATTACGTTGCACTGCACTACACAACACGATCATTCACTTCACACTAGGGGAACACGGGTCTATTGTCGTCTAATGATGATTTTTACTGAGTTCAATAGCTATGGAACCCAAAAGTTCACAGCCACAGGATGTTCAGAGTCTGCCTCTCGTCGTAATCGAAATGCCGGCTATCACAGCCGACGTTATTAACCCTGCTTCGGATGAATTGCTGGGAGCAGTCTTTATTATGAACCCGCAGGATTCAGTTCGCTCTAATATTTCCGAAGATATGTTGGGCCGGATTTTCCTAAGGCATGGTTTGCCGCTTAATGACGTCTTATTACCGGGGCCGGAAGATAGAGCTCACAACCCCTGGAAAGGTACACAGCCTGCAACAGATTTACATGTGTAGCCGGGACACTTCCTCCTTTCAACTAGTTCATCCGGGAAGTTATAATTTTCTTGAGGATCGCTCTGTCTCAGCTGCACCCGAATGGATATGCCTTGCTCAATAGTTTGTTTGTCATCTTCATGGATCACCTCTTCCGTCCTCCGACGGTAGAAGAGATCAGATACTTATTCAATATAAAGAGTCGTGGGGACAACCCTTCCTTTACTCTCCTAGAAGCAGTTAGGAATTGTCAAGTCGTGGCTGGGGCTTGGAGCAACCTGAGTTACTTTAAGACCGAATGGTTCTTCGTTCGGTGCCCTCCGGGGTTCGCCAGACGGTGGCTAGTAAGACGTTAGCGCCCTAGCCTCCTTGCTGATTAATTAGATAATAGCAGTTGATGTCGAGTCTAACATTTCCTTTCTTTCACAGCTTCAATTCCATGACCTGAAGGTGCTCAGTTTAAGGAGATAGTAAGAGTTCTTCAAGAGGTTCCCATCGAGTATATAGAGATTGATGAAGTCCTTACGGACGAGAATCTGGTTTTCGTTGGGCTCATTGACAGAGACTAAAGCATTATACTCGTAGGAGTTCTTAGGACGGCCCTGATGAGGCAAGCTCGAAGGAGAGCTCCCGGGATAGTAATTACCGAACAAGGCGGTGATGAGAATATCTCTGCTGGGGATGAGCCTGCAGCTGGGCCTCCGCGGAGTCCTCGATCTTTAGTGCAGAAGAGAAGAGGCAAGTCTACTGCTTGAAAATCTGTTAGGTGCAAAACCGTCGTAGTCTCTTTGCCTAGTGCTAGTCAAGAGATTCCTTCCTCGCAGATGGAGAGTTCCTTTGCGGGACTGGCGGACATTCCCATTCCGGATGACTTGTCTTGGCACCAAGATACTGGATTAGAGTGGCTTCAAAGAGCCTTAGACATAGGAGAGACAACTCCTCCGAATACGGCTATTACAACTGGTTGGTTGGGGTGTGCACATGCATACACACACTTCACGACATCACACAATTTCTAGTTACAAGCTATTCATCTCTGGAGATTGCCAACTATGTTTCTCTTTTCATTTTAAAGATACAATGTTAAAGGGAGGACTATGCTTGGCAACCTCCGTTCTGCACGCCATTCATCTAGTTCATATTATGAGTCTCACAGACGTGAGGTCGATAGAGACCGCGATCGTGGCTACTCCAGTCAAGAGAGGGAGCGCTACGAGAGGGAAAGGGATAGGAAGAGGGAGAGGGAGTGGCAGTATAGGTGGTTTTCTCAGTCGCGCTCTCCGCCACCTAGATGTCCAACACAACCTTCTGGTTCTGGCAAACAACCTTTAGAATCTTCACATCAAGTACCACCTTCTCAAACTTCAAGACCCGACGAACAACATCGGAGGACCGAAACTGAGGCCTCCGTCACCACTAAACAAGCCGTCACAAAACCCACCGGGGAAGGAGCGATTAGAATCGCTAAGTTGAAAAAGGATTTTCCAAATATCTGCTTCGATGGCTTCATATTTCCCCCACACTTAAAGTGAATTCCCAATGAGGCAGAATAGACAATGCATGACTACATATACATTGTTTATGGCCAATATCGGGGATGGATGAAGACCGTAGACAAAGTATCAGCGGTGGCCTTTGAGTGGGCGAAGACAATCAATAAACTAGGAACCGATCTCACTTAGAAGGACCGCATAATTCAGTTTCTTAATGATGAAAACGAGTCTTCAAGAAATTCAGAAACGGAGGCTAATAAAAGAACCGACGAGGCAACCCGGAAGATGGAGGAGATGAGGCGAACACATTTAGCCTTGGTCGAGGAAATGGGGCACCGGACCACCACAGTCATGGCCGAAAGAGATGCGGCGCTAAAAGAGCTTGAGGAGCTTTAAAGCTAAATTTGTTGAAGTCTTCAAAGTAAAAGACGATGCAAATAAAGCCGCTTAGGAAGCATGCGAGCAGGCTGTGGCGCTCAGGGATGAGAGGGATGCGGCAACACTAAAGGTTCAGGAAGCCAAGGCCCAGGTTGAGGGCAAAGTGAGAGCGGCGGAGGCCAGGTTGGAGGGTGACATTGAGGATCTCCTCATTACATATAATGACAATGTTAGAAGCATCGAAATTTGAGCTGGCTCAAAGATTATCCATCGCATCTATATAATGCTTGGTGCTGCTTGGTTGAAGATGAAAAAGCAGAGCATCACATTGAATCCATTGATGAGTTTGAATAAGATAATCGGTTGCTGAATGAGGATGAGAGAAGAGTTCTCCACGATGCCACTATCATATTTGAGAAAGATAGACTCGACACTCAACATCCGGAGGCTGGAGAGTGTTCTGGCGTTGAGCATCACGATACGGGCTCTGAATTTCCTATGCCAACCTAGTCCGAATCTACTCCTACGATTGATCCTCCATTTGTGCCTGCTTACAATCCTGATCAACCGCAATTGTCTCCAGCTCGCGAGCATACCCATGAAGCTGCTCGAACTCCACCCGCGAGCCAATCTTTATTCAGCGATAGGAGTCGCACCAGCCCTGCCCCTTACAACCCTAGAGCTTCATCATGAGCAGGAGGCGATTATGACAGAGGCAACCACAACAACGGCCGCTGCACCAACTGAGGAAGTGCATGGGAGCGCTTTTACTTTTGACGAGCAGATGATGGAAGAACTCCTTGGTCATCAAAGTGACCCGCTTACCGACCTGCCATTCGTTATGGGCGAAGGCACATTCATGGCCAGCTCTTTGGGCCCAACTGGCAGCATCTCCATGGACGCTCAAGCAATTCATGAAGAAGAGATAATAGCGGAGATTAATGCCGAGATGGAAGCAGCCGCACATGCCAGTGGTATTGGAAGTGGTATGGTGGGTCCTGGTCCGGCTCCTCTGCGAATGATTTCTCCCGGTAGTACAATTGTCGACACTGGAGTGCCTCCCTCATCTCACAACATCGAGAGTGTTCCTATCCCTCCGACTCTGCATTCAGAAAGTATTCCAATTCCGGTGAGTTTGGAGGAAGAGATCACGATAATTCTCCCGGTTGGAGATCAACCACCAAAAGGCAAAGGCTCGAAGAAGCACCCAAGCGGTAGCCCCAGTGGGTCAACGCCGAAGAAGAAGAAGAAATCGAGGGAGTAGACATGTCTTCTTACTCCCTTTTTTTGTAGATAGGTAGGAATTTCTTTTTGCTTCCTGTAGGCCATGAATAGATGTGGGTCCGACCCCTACTGGTAGGATTTCTTGGAATAATTTTTGTACTTATCCTTCTTTTTCGAAAAATAGTTGAAATAAAATTCCATTTTGTTTTCAGCACAGTTTTGTGTTTATTTTCTTAAGTGTTTTAGCGCTCGAATTTCCATTCAATGTACTTGTGAAGCTTTAGTCTCTGAATCAGACCTGAGTTCGGTTGTTAAGTCCCGAAGTTATGGCTCTGCGTCATAACTGAACGTTAAGTCGAGTCCCAATATTGTACTATCTCGATCGGTGGTTGGTACTTGAGTTTTTCCTCCAGTCCCAGGGATAAATTGAAGTGGTCGGTCGGCAGTCGCGTTCCGCCTTCGATACATTGAACTTAACTTTGTTGAAACGAAGTTGAAACGAGACGAGTTCGGGTGGTCGGATCACACTCGCTCATCTATTGGTAATCGCATCCACACTCTGGGGATTGCACTTGTACGTCGACGGTCGGTCACGCCCATTTAATGTTTAAGGATATGTCCATGCTTCGGGGACTAAAGTTATTTTACGGGCGGTTAATCACACCCGTTTGATATTTAGAATTTCGTCCGCACTCTGGGGATTTAGATTGATTCGTGGGTGATCAATCACACCCAATTTGTGTTTATGCTCCGCTCCGCACTCCGGAGACTTGGACTTGTCTCATGAGCGGTCGGTTCACACCCGATTTGTGTTTATACTCCAGCCCGCGCTCTGAGGACTTAGAGTTAGCCGACGGGTGGTCGGTTACACCCATTTTGATGTTTATACTCCAGTTCACACTCTAGGAATCTGGAGTTGGCCAACAGACGGTCGATCACGTCTGTTTTGAGTTTTAGGATTTCGTTCGCACTCTGGAAACGATAAATATATCAGGATCATGGATGGTCAGGTCACCTCCACCCTAAGTTAACAAGTGAGGTCATTGGATGGACGGATCCATCCTCCTCGCACTTGGTTTAAACATGGGTGAAGTCGTTAGGTGGACAGACCCACCCCCTTTGAGCCCGCATCTATTTGAATAAGTCCCACCGTAGGATGGAACCTAGCTCTCCATGCATTGTGATGGTCGTAGGACGTATTTTAAGAATCACTGCTCTGGCTCGAAGAGATGGCATTTTATTGCTGAAATAAGAAAGTATGGAAAAGTCAGATGCCTTATTACAAATTCAAATTTCGAAATGCAAAAAAAAGTTGCAAATGAAAAGCAGCTTGAATGAATAAATAAAGCCTATTATGTGTAGTAGCGATGAAGACTCTCGTTGTTCCAGGCTCTCGGCAAAGTGAGATCATCAATGGTCGATAATTTAAAGGTGTCATCTCTAAGTCTTCGTTCAATAACATACGGTCTCTCCCACGTTGGTTTCATATGCGAAGGGACTGGGTAAATTCTCTTAAGGATGAGATCTCCGAGTTTAAAGGTTCGGGGTCAGACCTTAGCATTGTACAATCGGGCAACTCGACATCGGTGCGCGGCTGCCCTCAAATCAGCCTCTTCACGCTTCTCATCTAATAAGTCCAGAGATTCGGCAAGTAATATAGCATTTGTCTTCGGGTCATAATACGTCACACGATGAGAAGGTACTTCCAACTCGACTGGAATAACGACTTCTGAACCATAGGAAAGTGAAAATGGAGTGTGGCCGGTCATGGACTTGTGGGTTGTTCAATAAGCCCATAGGGCCATAGGAAGTTCATCGACCCATTTGCCCTCGGCTTTTCCGATCGTTTCTTCAAGATGGAGTTTATAACTTTAATAACAGCTTCGACCTATCCATTCACTTGAGGGTGTGCAATTGTAGAGAACTTCTTCTGGATATGGAATTGCTGATAGAAATTCTTGAACTCGACACTATCGAATTGGGCTCTGTTATCAGTGATGATGGTATGTGCGAGACAAAATTGACAGATAATGTTGTGTACAACAAAGTTGATCACTTTCTTCATTGTGATAGTAGCAAGGGGCTCGGCTTCCTCCCATTTGGTAAAGTAATCAACTGCAACGATGGCGTACTTCACGCCACCTTTAGCTAGAGGTCGAGATCTAATAATATCGATGCCCCATGTTGCGAACGGCCATGGACTGACCATATGAGTTATTTCGGTAGATGGGGCTCTCAGAATCCGAGCATGTTTATGACATCTGTCACATTTCTTGGCATAATCTGATGCGTCGCGATTTATAGTCGGCCAATAGTAACCATATCAGAGCACTTTCTTAGCAAGAGCTTGCCCCCCGGTGTGATCGCCATATTCTCCTTCATGCACATCATGTAATACTCGTTTGATTTCATTGTGGGCGATGCACCGGAGTAGAGGAACAGAGTACCCTCTTCTATACATCACTCCATTTTCTTGGGATTGGCTTCAATTCCCCGTGCATTAACGATGAATCCAAGGAATTTTCCAAACGCGACCCCAAAGTGACACTTCAACGGGTTGAGTTTCATTCTGTACTCTCGAAGGATGTTGAACATTGTCTCCAGGTCTTTGACATGATTGGTGGAGAATTGTGACTTTACAAGCATGTCGTCCACATATACCTCCATGGTTTTCCCGATCAAGTTAGAGAACATTCGGTTGACGAGTCTTTGATAGGTTGCCCAGGCATTCTTAAGTCCGAACGGCATCACTTTGTAGCAGTAAAGTCTCAGATTGGTGATGAAGCTAGTGTGCTCCTGATCGGGCAGGTGCATGGGAATCTAATTGTATCCGGAATATGCATCCATGAAAGACAAGAGCTCATGTCCGGCCATTGAGTCTACAAGCTGATCAATCCGGGAAAGTGGAAAACTGTATTTAGGGCAAGCTTTATTCAAGTCTGAGTAGCCAACACAAGTTCTCCATTTTTCGTTAGGTTTCCTGATAAGTATAGGGTTGGACACCCATTCTGGATATAGCGCATCTCGGATAAACCAATTCGGCTTGAGTTCATCTACCTCTTCCTCTAGTGCGGAAGATCTCTCTGGATCCAAACCATGCCTTTTTTGCTTGACCAGACATACCGCGGGTCAATATTCAAGGTGTGGCTCGCAATGTCCGGTGAGATCCCACACATGTCAGAGTATGTCCAGGCAAACACGTCGAGGTTTGCCCGGAGAAATTCAACCAATTCCTCCTTCATCTGTTGGCTTAGCTGAGATTCAATCTTTACCATTCTAGAATCATCATCATTATCAATCAGAACATCAATCGTCAGCTCTGCCGGAGAAGCCTGACTGTCTTTGACTTCATCCTCATTTTCAGTATCTCTTGGGTCAAGATCTCTTGAGAATTGGTTGTTGTGCCCGAGCCTTGGCCCAGGAGTTAACTATCAATTATTTGCAAAGTGGACGCAGAGAGATTCCTCTACGCCCTTTCCCTTCTCTTTTCGTTGCGCCCCCCACAACTTAGCAACATAACAGGCTCGTCCAGTAGCCTGGTCTCCCTGAACAACTCCGACTCCATTGTCGGTAAGGAATTTCAAAGTTAGACACCAATGAGCGATAACACCCTAAACTCAGCTAGGGTCGGTCGGTCCAGCAAAGCATTGTACGGTGAATCAATATCCAATACAATGAACTGCAACATTCGGACTCTTTGGCGTTCTCCAACTCCCAACTCCACTAGTAGCTCCACCATCGCAGTGGGTACAGTCGCACTTCCATTGAAGCCATGAATACGATACTAACAAGGCTTCAAATCTTTCGCTTCCATCTTCATTTGATCGTAAGCTCGTTTAAAGAGTATATTTATTGAACTTCCACTGTCCACTAAGATCCTCTTCATCCAAGCAGGACCTATCTGAGCTGAAATGACTAGCAGATCAATGTTAGGGGCTTCAACTCTAGCGGCATCCCTGTCTCGGAAAACGATGTCGTCTGTCATCTTCTTTTGTTGTTTGGTCGGATCCCTGTCTTCCAAGTTACTGCAACATTCGAAGCTCGCATACCTAATAGAGCTAGCATACGACTCCATTTCCCACCAACTCCAATCTGCTGGATGAGGACCACCACTAATAGTGTTAATCACTAACCTCTCGCTAGTACGAGCGGGTTTCTCCGGTCTAACCTGATTTGGTATTTGATTTTGATTTTATGGGCTCACACCTCAAGACTGTGGCACCCGAACGAACTGCTCCAACTTTCTTTCTCGGATCAACTTCTTGATAATATCCTATAGATGATGACACTCATTTATTTTGTGGCCATAGCTATCATGAAATCTATAGAACTTCCCAGTTTGAATCTGTCTCTCGGATGATTGCTTCGGAACAGGTTTCTTATACTGGATAGTATTACAAGTTTGCAAGTACACATTCTCCAGGGATGTATTTAAAGGAGTATAAGTGTCAAACATGGGAGCTCTACGTCGCGGTCCGCGATTCTGATCCCGCTCCTTACCCTGATTTCCATCGCCTTTCTGTCGATTCTGCTTATTTTGTATATTTAACTGCACCTTCCCAGAACTCTCCCCGGTTTGTCTCACCGCGACATTGCTTTGGATTCCTTCCACACTGGGCCCCGCATCATCCTTTTTTCTAGACTGTTTCGCATCCTCTATTCTCAAGAACTGAGCTGCCTTGGAATAGAAACGGTCCAATGACGTAGGGGATTTTCCAGCCAACCAGTTGCCAAATTCGAAATCAGGATTGATTTCCTTAGTCAGTGCCATCATAATGGAATTGTCATTAGGGTTACTAATCTCAATGCATGCAACATGGAACCTCTCCAGGTAACATCTGAGTGTCTCTCCGAGAGCTTGATTGACACTGGACAAGGTATTAACATCTTTGGGCCTCGTAACATGCATGCAAAACTGTTCAACAAACTTCGTTGCCAACTGGTCAAAACATGAAATAGATCGAGGTGGCAGGCGAGTAAACCACATAGTCGCAATGCCCCCTAGAGAAAATGGGAAACTTCGGCATTTGACCGCATCATCAGCCCGTGCGGCGTTCATCAACAATTCATACTTTAAAATGTGCTGGTTAGGGTCAAAGCTCCCTTCATAAATAGGTAGAGTTGGCATTCTGAATCACCGAGGCGGTTCAGCGTAGAGGATGTCATCGATGAAAGGGGTATGACTCCGGGAGATTCCCCAATAGTCATTAGTGAGGCCTTAGATTTCATGGGTCATCTGACGGATCATTGTCGAGATGTCTGGCATCTAGACATTATGGGCATGCTGAGCCAAGGTATGGTCGGGTTCCACAATGCGAGGATGGGTCGGGTGCGGTAGACGGTCCATAACATGCCTCCTTGGCTTTAGGTTTTCAGGAACATAAGGCTCGGGTGTATAATCACGTTGGCGATGGTTCGGATCCGTTCGGTTTCGAGTGTCAGCTTCCAACTCGATTGGAGTGGTAGTAGTACAGTTGTCTGTAGTGTGATAAGGTACCGTTCCTCCTTGGGAGGAGGGTCCGGTCTGACGGTTGGTTGACAGACCAACTCTCGCTTGTCAAATAGTCAAAGTGTGCTGATGTCCGGCAGCCTGTGTATAGCTTTCATCCAGCCATGGGCACGTGGATCTATGATTGTAATCAGAGGAAGCTGAACTTTCAGTAGATGAGTAGGAAGCCTGATCCCTTCTGGATCTCCTTCGCCTTTCACGGTTTAGTCGATTGGTTAACTCCATGTTGGCACGGAGCTGTTGGGTAAACTGCTGGCGGCTTTGAGTCAACTCATGCATCAGTATTTGGAACTCCTCCTTGGTGACAAGGCCTTGGGATCCGAAGGTCCACCAGCATTTTGGTCTGCAGAGGGAAGTTGTGTGGGGTTCTGCTTATCCCGTCCTTCTGGATTTGCAGCGGTTGAGGTAGTCCTGGTAGCGACCATGGTGAATAGTGAAGTTCTCCCCTAGACTTGGTGCAAATTTGAATAGGATGGAAGAACTTCTAAGCTTGAGATCTGGATCTTCTCCTTAGATTCTTTAAATCCAATATCGGCGGTAGATACAATGAGAAGAAGAAAAGCTGGTTTTTTCTCAGTGGAAGCACCAAAGTGTTTGTATCAAAATTGGGCACAACACTCTTCAGATGTATTTGAAGAGATAAAATGAATAAAGTAAATGTAAAATGAGGCAGATCTAGTAAACACACCAATCAATAGATAAAAAACAACGCAGAAACACGCAAATTTAGAGTGGTTCGGCGTATTGCCTACGTCCACTATGAAATGATTGATTTTTATTGAATTTGACTTGCTAAGTACAAGAGATTACAACAGTACAACAGAAGTATAGGAGTGATTTCGGCAGAGTGTCAGTGTAGAGAAGTAAAAAGCTAATTTTTTGAAGGCCTGGGACTGCTATTTATAGGTGTAGGCTGAAATATCTGGCTCAGATTTCGGAAAACTCCTTCTCTCACATGGATAGGCCCACCAGATTGATCCCTGGACATTTGGGATCGATCCATGATCGATACGTACATAATTCGTATCAATCAAAAATGACTCCATTTGGGCTGAGATCGATCAGGCGCATTCTTGAGGTAGTACGCAAGCTCCTGTGAAAATTTGGTGGCATTTGGACTTATAGATTTTGAGTTATGATCGAACCAAGATTAAGATTATAGGTTGGCTGAGACGTACGTATCGATACCTTCATATCAATCGTTCCTCATATCGATGCTATGCGTATCGATCAAATGACGTGGACCGATAGTTCAGGAGAGATCCAAGTTTCATGCTATCATGCTATTTCGTATCGGTCTCTATGATTACTCTTCGTATCGATGCTTTCATGCTATTTCGTATCGATGGTTGAAGTCCGCTTCGTATCGAAGCTTGCTGTTAGCTTCGTATCGATGGAAAATGTTGGTTTCGTATCAATCTATTGGCTGATCAATACGAAATGCATGAACATGGTCGATCGATACGAATTGGATACACGAGTAGCTACCGATGGATACGAAGGGGGTTGAATCCAATGGATACGAAGCTGTATGGATACAAAGGAGGGTGGCTTGTGATGGGTACGAAATAAGGTCGTCTTTCTTTATTTTGATCGATCCATAACTTGAGCATACGAACTCCGATTAACCTGAAATTTGTAACGTTGGCTTTCATAGCTTTGCTTGTCGCGTCATATCAATTGTAGCTCGATCCGGACTTAGGAAAAATTTACCAGTATCCATAGTGAACCTGTGCATAACCGATCTCCGGGACGAACCATTTTTGGTTTCTAGTTAATTTCTTGGTGTCACGACCTTGCCAAAAGGCGAGAAAATACCTTACTTCATTTTTCATTTCATACGTTCATAAATAAAAAAATCTAAGGAGAACTAAAGCCGACCATAACTCTAGGAGAAAAGTGGATCAAAATCAATTAGAAGCAAAGGATTCAAGCAAGGAAGAATTAAGCAAGATCAAATCTCAAGCTCCTTATCCAAACAAGGTGAATAATAATCTAAACCATCTCATCTATGTTTTAATGAGCGTCTTAAATTCGGGTTTAAGATTTTAAAACCGTTTGGATGATTTGAATGATGATATACTTTGATTATATGCCATGTTTGGTTCGATTTTAGGGCTAAAATCATGTAAAATGGATTTTGAATGCCATGAGGATTTAATGTGTTGCGTAAACTATTATTTTGGAGATGGTTTAAATTTTCATAATAATCCAAGATATGGATAATTTATTATGAATTTTGAATGGAAGAAATAGATAATTTAGGTTTAAAAATTAATTACGCCAAGCATATAAAGCATTTTAGGTCCGAAATTCATATATGTTCGGAAATGTTGAAATTAATGGAGGTTTGAACAAAAGTTTGAGAGCCAAAAAACATCTTCTTATTTCATTACCTTATTCGTTTATATGCACGAATACAAAAGTAGATTGGGCCGAAGCCTTATTGGGCCAAGATACAAACTAGAATATAAAATACGAAATGGCTAAATAACTAATGAACAAAACACTATATCAGAAGCATGAACATGTATACTACTCGAGACTCAAAACATTAGAACCGATAACACTCCTCCTCAAGTTAAGCATACATATTAATCATGCTTAACTTGCTGCATAGGTAATCCACTCTTGCACCATTCAAAGCTTTAGTGAACACGTCTGCCAATTGATCACCAGTTCTAACAAATCCAGGAATCACCAACCCTTGCTGAATCTTCTCTCGAATGAAGTGGCAATCCACTTCAATATGCTTTGTCCTCTCATGAAACACTGGATTGGAAGCAATGTGAATAGCTGCCTGATTATCACACCAGAGGTTCACTAGTAACTCCACCTTTAAGCCTATTTCAGTCATAAAATGATTCACCCACATCAACTCACAAGTAGCATTTGCCATACCTCTGTATTCAGATTCTGCACTTGACCGAGACACCACATTTTGTTTTTTACTCTTCCATGAAATTAAGTTACCTCCAACAAACACACAAAAACCAGAAGTTGATTTTCTATCTACTTTGGACCCAGCCCAGTCTGCATCAGAAAACACTTCAATGTTGATGTGTCCATGATCAGCATACACAATGCCTCTTCCCACTGTTCCTTTCAAGTAACACAAAATTTGTGTCAATGCATTCCAGTGATGAACTGTGGGAGAGCTCATGAATTTACTGATTACACTTACTGGAAATGCAAGATCAGGTCGAGTTACAGTCAAGTAATTCAATTTTCCAACTAATCTTCTATATTTTTCTGGATCACTAAATAACTCACCATCATTTGTTAGGCTCATACTAGTATTCATAGGAGTAGAACAAGGTTTGGCACCCAATTTTCCAGTTTCAGTTAGGAGATCAATTATATAATTTCTTTGTGATAAGAATATTTGTCCATTTTCTCTTAACACTTCAATACCCAAAAAATATTTCAATTCTCCAAGATCTTTAGTGTGAAACTGTTTCTGAATGAAGGCCTTGAGTTCTGAAATTCCTTTCTGGTCACTCCCAGTGATTACAATGTCATCAACATACACCACTAGTAGTATAATTCCTTCCTTTGAGTTTTTGTAAAAGACAGAATGATCAAAGTTACTCTTAGTTATGCCAAACTTTTGAATCACTTGACTAAACTTACCAAACCATTCCCTTGGACTTTGTTTTAAACCATACAAGCTTTTCCTCAATCTACATACCTTCCCAGTCTCCCCCTGAGCAACAAACCCAGGTGGTTGCTCCATGTACACTTCTTCAGTCAAGTCCCCATGGAGAAACGCATTTTTGATGTCAAGTTGGTGTAGCATCCAGTTGTGCCTTGTAGCCAAAGAAATAAACAACCTAATGGAGGTCATTTTAGCAACAGGAGAGAATGTCTCTGAATAATCTGTTCCATAAATTTGTGCATACCCTTTAGCAACTAATCGAGCTTTTAATCTGGCTAAAGACCCATCTGGATTTACTTTGACTGAGAAAACCCACTTACAACCTATTACCTTCCTATTTGAAGGTAATGAAACTAAATTCCAAGTCTTGTTATCATCTAAAGCTTTAATTTCCTCCAGCATTGCATTTTTCCACTCTGGTTTGGATAGTGCTTCTCCAACAGTTTTTGGAATGATAACAGTATCAAGAGTGGATATAAATGTATAACTTGTTGGATTTAATCTATCATATGAAACAAAAGAAGATATAGGGTATGTGCATTGTCGTTTACCTTTCCTCAAAGCAATTGGTAAATCAAGAGTATGGTCAGGTGGTACAACTTCTTCATCATCAGATTCATGTGAAGGTGTCTCTAATTCCTGACTTGATTCTTCATTAGTATTATGTCCACATTCTTGAGATGAAGTGACTGGATAGATTAACCAGTTATCATTATCACTTTCTTCTTGTACATATTGCCTTGTATCAATCAATTGGAAAAATGGAGTGTCCTCTTCAAATGTAACATCGATTGATACTAAATACTTGTTCAAACTGGGACAAAAACACTTGTAACCTTTCTG
Source organism: Allium fistulosum (assembly GCA_030737815.1). Classification (NCBI taxonomy): domain Eukaryota; kingdom Viridiplantae; phylum Streptophyta; class Magnoliopsida; order Asparagales; family Amaryllidaceae; genus Allium; species Allium fistulosum. The sequence goes on from CM060906.1 coordinate 1,135,114,567, forward strand.
AAATCTCGAGTACCCCACAAATATACATTTTAATGACTTTGGATCAAGTTTAGTTAAGTGTGGATTTACATCTCTGACATAACATGTACATCCAAATACTCTTGGCTTCACTGGGTATAGCTGTTTATCAGGACATAAGACCTTGAAAGGGATGTCATATTTCAATACAGTTGAGGGCATTCGATTGATCAAGTGACATGTTGTGGTTACTGCATCTGCCCAAAACACCTTAGGTACATTCATGTGAAATAGAACTGCACGAGTAGTCTCAATTAGATGCCTATTCTTTCTCTCAGCAACTCCATTTTGAGATGGTGTATCAACACATGAGGTCTCATGAAGAATTCCATGTTTAGCCATATAATCACTAAACATACTAGATGTAAACTCCTTGGCATTGTCACTCCTTAGAGTTTTAAGTGACACATTAAACTGATTTTTCACTTCAGCACAAAATGTACAGAAAATAGAAAATAATTCTGATCTATTTTTCATGAGATATAACCAAGTTACTCGAGTATGATCATCAACAAAAGTAGCAAAATATTTATATCCTTTCTTTGAAACAACTGAACAGGGACCCCATACATCAGAATGTACTAAATCAAAAGCAGACTTTGCTCTTTTATTCAATCTAGGGTATAAACTAACACGATGGTGTTTTGCAAAATGACATGATTCACAATTTATTGTAGATAAAGAACTAAACTGAGGACAAATTTTCTTGAGAAAGGTTAATGAAGGATGACCTAATTGACTGTGTGTCTTAAGTGCAGATACCATACTTGAGCAAGCCAGATTCTTGGATGTTTCAACATTGAGTGTGTATAGACCTCCAGATTCTTGTCCCCTACCAATAATCTGCCTCGTCATAAGATCCTGAAACTCACAGTGATCGGGAAAGAAAGATACACAACAATTAAGATTGCGAGTAATCTGACTTATTGACAATAAATTGAATGATAGACTGGGTAAATATAGCACTGAGTTTAAGGGAAGTTGAGCATGTAAGTTAACTTTTCCAGTTCCATGCACATAGGTCTTTGAACCATCAACTAGTGTAACAGGATGACTTGATTTGTTACTTTGAAAATTAGATAGTAAATCAGGATTACCTGTCATATGATCGGTAGCCCCTGAATCTATTATCCACTTGGTTGTTGGTTCATCAACACTGGCAACAGCAGCAGTAACAGTTCTAGAAGAGGATGTTTGACTTGATGAATTTTTCTCAAGTGATTCCTGATACTTTGTATATTTTTCAAACTCATCTGCAGTCATCAATACTGTCTTGTTGGCATTAGTGGTATTATTTGCCAAAGAATTTTTGTACTGCAATTTTCTACATTCAAATTTAGTGTGTCCAGGTTTCTTGCAATAAGTACAAAATTTATTCTGAATTGCTGGCCTGATTGATGGAGAGAACTGATTTGGAGCACCTGTCTTTGATGTTTGATTCCATGGTTGTCTATTATCAGTCTGATTTCCAGATTTCCAGGGTATAAAATTCTTTCTATTGCTTATTAGGGCACTCTCAACCGGAGTATTAGATGTTGAACCAACTCCAGTACGAAGGATTCGACTTAAAACTTCTTGTAATGATGACAAATCTGATCCAGAAAGAATTTGTGACTTAGCTGATTCAAACTCAGAAGGTAAGCCTGCCAAGAAGCTCATTATCGCCATTTGCTCTCTCTGTTGTTGTTGAACTTTAACATCTAGGCTGATTGGAAGCAACAAATTAAACTCCTCATAAGTTTTCTTAAAAGTCATGAAATAGTTCATCAGCGTCTGATCTCGCATCTCTGATCTATAAAACGATCTGCATACATCATACATTCTTGTTAAATTCCCTTTTCCAGAGTATAAAAATTCCAAATACTCCATCAACTCCTTCACAAACTCGCAATGGTCAACAAGACCAATAACCTCACTGTCAATTGAATTCCTAATCTGGAGAAACAAGCGAGCATCATCTCTCAACCACGCCAACTCTTTCTCATCAGCTGAATCAACTTTAGGTGGACTTTCTGTTAGATGATTACCTTTATCCATAGATCGGAGATAAAGTCGAATTGTTTTGCTCCAATTCAGATAATTCAGATTATTTAATTTGTGATCCGTGATTTTAGGCATCATCTGAATCGGATCAATTGTAGCTTTGCTTTCGCCCATCTTCGGTGAACAGGATTCCAGATACGAGGAGATTTCAGGATCGATGATTTTTACGCTCTGATACCATGTTGAAATTAATGGAGGTTTGAACAAAAGTTTGAGAGCCAAAAAACATCTTCTTATTTCATTACCTTATTCGTTTATATGCACGAATACAAAAGTAGATTGGGCCGAAGCCTTATTGGGCCAAGATACAAACTAGAATATAAAATACGAAATGGCTAAATAACTAATGAACAAAACACTATATCAGAAGCATGAACATGTATACTACTCGAGACTCAAAACATTAGAACTGATAACAGGAAACATATTAAAAGTGAATGAAGATGATTTTTGGCGATTTTTCCTAAGTGATTTACTATGAAAATTAAACTAATTAATGAGGACTTAAATGTCTTAATTGTTTTGTTAAGGGGAAGGGCTTCTTTGCTAAAATATTTTAATTACTAATAGATGAATTCGACAGCCTTTTGAGAAAAAGATTTTTGGTAAAGGATATGTCAACCAATCATATTTTGACAAATAAAGCAAGTTAGGTACAAAGGAATTTTTTTTAAAGGTATAAAATCAGTTTTTCTTCGAATTACGAACTTGCCACTTCCATTTGCTTGCTACCGAAATCATCCCAGTTGGTCTTTCGAATCCATTCAAAACCAATACACATGATATCAAAGAGTTGGTATGCAGCACATTGGAAAAAGGAGAAAGGGGATGGTGTTGAAAGCTTTCTTTCGAAGGGGTTGATGCCATTTTTAATAGCTTTCGAATTAACCCACTGGCCTTTGTTTTGCTTTCGAAAGAGATGCCGCTTACTTTGTTTTAAAGAGGATTTTGAAAAGGTTGAAGTTACTTTCAAATAACTTTCGAATGGATTGTTGCTTGCCTTTGTTTTAAAAGTAGGTTTCGGTTGAGTTGCAGCATATTAAGTTTTGAAAAGGGGCTTTCAAAAGGGTAGTTGCTTTTGAACTTTGTTGAAACCTAGCTACCGACTTCATACCTTTAAAATGGGTTAAAGGTCGCTTTTCCTTTTTACCTTATAACAATGAGTTCGAAAGGAAGGCTTTACTTTTATTAATATTGAAGCCGCTTCCTAAAGCTTTTGAAAGGGTCCCTGCAGTTACTTATAATAAAGGTATCGAAGGCAATGGTTTCTTAAGGTTGTTTCGAAACTATCTTTTCCCCAATTATTTTACTTAAAGATCATTGCTTTCGAAAGGGTGGTTTCGAAGCCATATATTTCCCCAAACCCTTTTACTTGGAGATTAATGTTTTCGAAAGGGTTACTTTCGCCTACGTTCACTATGACCCAAAAGTTATACTTAAGGTAAACCCAATGATTTTGAAAGAGATACTCTCATATGGTTTTGAAGCTACGCTTTTATAAATCCTACTTAAACTAAGTAGTTTTGAAAGGTAAACTTTGATACTTTCGAAAGAAATGTTTTAATGGTTTCGCAAGGAAGGTTTTGATGCTTTTGAAAGGGATGTTTTAAGTGTTTCGGAAGGCATATATTTAAGTGTTTTGAAAAGAAGGTTTGAATACTTTCGAAGGATATAATGGTTTCGAAAGATAAGGCCAAAGGTTTCGAAAACCTTAGTTTTCAAATAAAAAACCCAATCTCAATTTTCAAAGAAGAACCCATGGCAATATGAAAGAGTTTTGAAATGACATTTAACTTTGGTGTTTTGAAGAAGCTTTCCTTGCTAAAGATAATAAATTAAAGTTATTAACCATGTTTCATTTGAATAATGATTACAAGGAAATTGAACCATATATGTTTTTGTTTTTATGTTATGATCAGTCATCATGTTTGCTTCTTTTGTAAACATATTCACAACCTATGTCTGCATTTTGGGGTATGAAGGGCAGAATAACCAGCTAGATTGACCCAGTCGTGAATATATTGAGTTAACTCCTATGTGAGTAGAACTGCATCCAGAAGGTCGGGTAGACCAGAAGGTAGGATGCCCGGAGACTGATCAAAGGGGTGTTAGTTTAGATAGATTCATAGTAAACCCATGAAAAGTATGTTTGGAAATTTTTATTGGCAAGGGCCAATAGGTTCTTAGTGATCCTATGAAAACTGTATCCAGGTTAAGTTATTGACGAGACCAATAGGTTCATAATCAACCCATGAAAACTATAACATGAGAGAAGTTATTGGAGAACCTAATAGGTTCATAGTGAGCCCATGAAAACTATATTTAGATAAAGTTATTGGTAGATGTCAATAGGTTCTTTGTGATCCCATGAAAACTATAAAACCAGACAGATAGTCTGTAAGCTTTGAACATGTTATTAGTCAGCCTATGAAAACTAATAGGTTAATAGTGACCCTAGAAATTATAACTTGAGACAGATAGTCAAATGAATGGGGATGGAAAGTCCAAAAGATATTGCATGTTTTCATATCGTCATGATATATTTTATGTTACGACTTAACCATTGTGGATGTAGGTGCATGGTATTTGGTTATTACAAATTGATTTAGGATATTAGTGAGGGGAAAACCCATTCCGCTAAGCGGCATGGTCTCACTATATATCTATTCTGGCTAAAATATTTAATTACCACAGTATTTGGTTATTACAAATTGATTTTCGACTTCTTTCTTATATCTTTAAATTTTCACAGGCATAGGTTTATCCTTTATAATATACACATATCATAGTCGTAAGAAATCATCAGTAAAAGTTACAAAATATAAAGCATAGCCTTCGATAACCATAGGCATTGGGCCACATACATCAATATGTACAAGATTCAAGAGTTCATTAACATTTCATTGCTCCACTAATGGGGTGCTTGGTCATTTTTTATTTAAGACACGACTCATATGGATCAAATGATTAAGAATCAAATGATGGTAGAAAACCTTTGATTTACAATTTGTGTAGTTGTTTCTCACTTATATGACCTAGCATACAATGCCATAGATAATTATTATTGATGTCAACACTAAAAGAGTAGTCTATAATTCCAAAATAACTATAAATAATATTAGATATTTTTGCATTTTCCATTGCATTACTTTTGTTACGAAAATAAATACCACGTTATAGTTTTATTTCATAACGAATAATCATAATATTCATATTGAAATATAGCTATGTCTATTTCTCAATCGATACCAAAAAATAGTCATTATTTCATAAATATGCTTGATACATTTTACAAAAACAATTTTCATAATATGATGCGATCGAGAAGTGTTATATGACATGCTCCCACTATTTTCGCCATTACTATAATAGCGTACCAAATTTGGAGGTCGATTATTCACTTAATATAGATTTATTTCACATATTGTAGCTAGTTTACCATGAAGAGTTCTTTGATCAAATATCTTGAATTCAAGAGAAATAAATATCATATAAAACAATTCTCTATATGAAAATACATTTCGGAATAGAAATTATATTTCTTATTCTAATTTTGAAGTATCAATCACTATTATTACAATTCTTATTTTCATTGTTTCATTATGAAGCAGAAATGACTATTCACTCTCTTCATCTCAACTCACCTTAAGTCACATCTACTCTTGTATATTTGTTACTCTTTCTAAATGGTCAAACCATTCAAAAGAAAATCCTTACTATAATATCAAAAAAAACTCTTTACAAAAATGATCTATATCATCCTTAAACATTTAAGGACATTAATTATATTGCCCTTTGCATAAACTGATCAAACTGACACTTCAACGATCAAGTTCTTAGATCTTTCTCGTAGTTTTGGTCCAGTGTTACAATTAACACTATACGATCCTTTCGTAATATATCAAATTGAATACTTGATTTTGCACTCAGGTTTATTCGGTTTTTTGGACGAAATAATTTCATCAAACTACTGTACATTACAAAATTTGACCGTTCACCATGTAACATTTATATGTGATTATATATGCATTAAATATCCCTACTCTTGTATTGCTTTTAGAGTTCGAAACTCATAGAGTGCAATACATGGTCTCGACCAAATAAATGCGTAAGTAGCCAATATACGAATGTATTTAGTAGTTGTAATATCAAGCACTTGCATGGGTGTTGAAACTTTTAACATGCAATAATCTTTTATTGGTAGGTATATGTTATATTTCTATTTGTCAATCTTCAATTCATCTGTATATCTTAATTGATAAACATTTTATCAATCTTATTAAATGCACAATTTTATCAATTTAGATTATTATAACATTATATAACATATCTTCTTACAATATTAGAAAGGTTAAATGTTATCATTTCATTTTCTAATAAGGCTCCCACTAATCTTTTATTTTTCACCTACCCTAAGCGATACATAAATGTATTTCGACTTTAATAGTGGGTGTTAGGACTCGTCCGTCTTGAAATTTCCGACTTTAAGTTTCCTCAATAAGTCATAGCTCCACGAACAATGGACAATTTCTTATCGGTTGTATCACATACAACTCCTAACCCATAGTTCTTTGTCTTAATCCTATTTCGACCTTGAGTTTGCTCAACAAACCAAAAGAGATTCTTCACTCGTACCTTCCATATCGCGATGGCCTAAGTATAGCATACGTACCTTGAGTTTTCTCAACAAATATGTATAGTTATCTTACCTTGTCTATTCACACACAACATCCTTAGCTTGAGTTTGCTCAACGACTAAGGAGTATTAAGTAATATATATATATATATATATATATATATATGGTAGAGAACAACATCATATTGAAGATTCATAATCTTCAATATATTATATTGAGCAATATTAATTTATGGAATAATGTACTACTTATGAAATACTCTCGTGATTCAAGTGTCAAGCACGTCGGAAATCATGGTAAACGTACAATACATATGTATTTATTCCTCAAGTCGATTTAGGGTTTCTTTAATGTTCCACATTTAGTTTATACTTTCATATCATATAAGTTTTATTATTATATAACCTTTATATTTTGTATTACTTATATAATAGTCTCATGTATAACATTATATTAATTAAATCTTATTTAATTAATATTAATTAATTAACTTTTAATTAATTTTATATTAATATAACATTTATATTCAATATTCATTATATACTATAACCTTTATGGTATAACACATATATCATATACATATGTATATTATTTAAGTAATTAACCTTTAATTTATTTATTTAATTAAACAATTTTAATTAAATTATATCAATTTCAAATTTTATCTTACATACATACATGTATACTTACGTTATCTTAAACACTTTTAAAATAGCATAACATATATAATACATGCATATAGGTACAAATTAATTAACTCATTTATTATTTTATTTTATTAATCTTTTTAATAAATTTTAAATTTTGAAATTAATATTCAAATAGTTTCAAACAATTTGAATTTTTCATTACCTTTTCAACATTTTTTAAAAAATGTAATATTGTAACCTTTTATAATAAACAAATTTTATTTTAAATTTAACTATTAAATTTAAAATGTTTAACTTTAAATTTCAAAACAATTTTGAAAATCAGCCCAAGGGCTAATACAAGTTGGGCCTTTTCTATTAGGGGCAACTTTTGGGCTCATATCACCTTTTACACTAGTATGGTAACCAAGTAGGATATGGTACCTAATTACCCAATTCCAATCCTAGACATTACCTTCCTTGTAAAATAAGCGGGCAATCTTAATTAGTTAACCCTACTATGACTAATTTAGATCGCATAGGTTATTAGGTTTCGATACCATTGAAAGGTCGAGGCTAGCCCGTAATGGAGAAATAGGAGAATTTTGAAAAAAATTACCCTATTGGATTATAATTGAGCCTATGAAGCCTAATTTAATTAGAATATTTCTAAATCTTTTTAAATAAAATCATTTATTTTATTTAAATTAATTAAAGAGAAGTTTAAATAAATTTAATTTTAAATGTATAGTGCATCAAATACACCTAATATTTATTAATAAGAGTTCATACATATAGGGAAGAAAACCTTTTGTTTCTTTCCCTAAAACAAGTAATTGATTAAGAGCATTAATAAAATTTAATTTATATATAACGAAGAAACCTTTCATTTCTTTCCCTAAAATAAGTAATTAATTGAGAGCATTAATTGCATTAAATGGAGAGATAACCTTTCATTTCTCCCTTTAATTTGAATTGATTGATTAGATTTAATTTACAAACATAACATCAAATGCACACACACACGTGTCTATGTGTATGTATGTATGCATATATATATGTGTGTGTGTGTGTGTGTATGCGCATGTGTAACATGATAATTCGTGAAGGGTATAATGTGCTCGTATATAGATGTTGGGATTTACATAGCAACAGACACATTAGCTCATTTTGTATGTGCTGTAATTTGTCAAAATACGTGTTTGCACAATATAACAAAAAAGATATTAATATACATAAATAAATATACATATATATATATATATGTGTGTGTGTATGTATACATAATATATATGTATGTATATATATATCATTGAATAAAATAGTTTCTACCGTAATAAATTAATGTAAAATAATTATACAAAAAATTAAAAGGTTTATAATTTCAGAAAATCTAGAAACACATTTAGGGCTTAAAATAATTTATGGAATTTTATCAATTAAATATCATTAAATAGTTGGTAACAGCCCGAAATCAAATTAATTCTTAAAAATATGAAATGTAGTTGAAAAATTCTAAAACATTTTCTAAAGGTATATGAGACATATTTTAGGTTTAGAAAAAATTTCTATAATTTTATCGATCGAAATTATATTTTTAATTAAATAATTGATTGTAGGCCAAAAACAAATTAATTATAAAAATTACAAAACTCAGTTATGAAAATACAAATTTTTTTATAAAGGTACATGAGAGACATTTTAGGCTTAAGATATGTTTTTATAATTTTCTCAATTGAATTTATATTTTTAATTAAATAATTAATTGTAGACCGAAAGTAAATTAATTTTAAAATATTAAATTAAGTTTTAAAAACCTAAAATTTTACAGTAAGCTTCTTGTATGGTGCAACAAATTAAAAACATATAAAACTAAAATTTTGAACCAATAATTATTTTATACATAATAAACAACACACAAAAACATTAAATAATAGTAAAATATGTATATACATATTTAATAAAATATTTTTATATTTTATGATTTATAATAAGTGTAAATCATCATAAGAAAATTTTAAGATCAAATATATACATATGTAATCATATATACAATTATACAAATTGATAATTTGCGGAGCTATATATATTTAGTCAATATATATATATATATATATATATATATATATCAAAATTAAATTTTTTATTTAAAAATTTAATTCAACAAAAATCAATAAATAAAATATTACAACAAGCACATAAGCAAAAAAATTGTAACAAACACATGTACCTATAAAAATCTCACCTAATCTAAACAACAAACAGATCTGATTACAAATAGATGATTTGGATGTAAATCAACTTTTATATGATAAACTTGATATCAAGAGAATAATAATAAATGAAAGTTTACCTCTTAACGAAGCCTTTGATTCGATATTGAAAATGATTTCTCTTCTTCGAACAATTCCCAATCCATCAAGTTGCTAATCCGGGATTGGAGACCTTATACTACAAATTAGTATTTTTAATTTGAATTGAATTTGATAATTTTTGAGATTGTTTTAGAGGATAGTTGTTGTCAGTAAAATGAGGAAGAAGAAGAAGAAAGTGGCAACTCAAAAAATGAAATTATCCAGAGATTAAGGTTTTGAGATTAGTATTTATATGCGTAGGATAAGAGAGGAAGCTATATAAGTTTTTCACTAGATCTTAACCACATATCTCCAAACCCTAATCTTATGTTGTAGCCGCCTCCATCCACTCTCAAACCAATGCCTATCCTTCCTAAATCTCATGGTTTGTGAGCTCATTTAACCCAAATTAAATATGTATAATCATATTCAACCTATTTTGTTATCGATACCTCATATCGATCAATATATTCATAAATTTTATAAATATATGCAACAATTTTATTTTTCAAATCACATTCAAATTTCATATTTAATATTTTGTAAATATTAATTTATAATAATTATAAACTAATTAAATCAAAATAATTAAATCATTTGGTCTAAAGAGAATCATCGTTTCGGTTGTGTAATTCTTGAGTTTAAGTTCGGTCAGCGATTAACGTCGAACTATTTGAATGTTAACGTTCACACCTCACTTAGCAGGTGATGTGATAATATGGCCAAATTTATCGCTTACTCGTTTTTGGAAATATCTCATTTCAATTTAATAAGCGACACCCAGTTATGACAATTATTTACACCAATTCTCTTCGTCAAAACTATACCACTTTAGACTTATTGAATTTGATAATGGTCAAAATTCCAACATTGTCCATATTCAACTCTATAGCCCAAACATAAAGTCCTTGGTTCAATCATAATAATAAATATTAACCGAACTATTCTGGCTAGAGATTTTGAATTTGGATTGACTTGAGTTGACTGCGATATTAACCCCATATAACTAAGGAGACAAAGCCTCTCTTGTGCTTTACTTCTAATACTTCCACTCGACCCAACTATGGATGTTGTGCCATGATTTGAGTATAATAAAAGCAGAGCTTTCATATTAAAGATTCATAGTATTTTCAAGTCAAAAAAACTATGTAAATTATTCACATCGATTTTTTCTATTTGGCCTTAGTTATATTAACTAACAGAAAACTATTGAATGGGTCATTCCATAGTTAGCCAACCCCTAGGTGCCCCCAATAGTCATGAGTAATACACTGCCCAACATTTGGAGAACGTTATATACTCTCAACTCAATGGATACATCGATATCCAGTCTCGACGCATCTTGACTAGGAACATTTAAAATGGTATATTTAATTTTCTTGTGATAAATTACTCACGGTTACAACACTTTCTAACTACTATCACAAAACATACCATTTATGGAATTTCTATTAAATATACTTTTAGTTAAATTAATCAATTAATATAACCACATTATATCATGCATACAATAGAAAGAAAACACCTTAATTTCTAACAAGATTGGTCAACGAGTTAGATATATGTAACAAATTATATGATTTCCCCTATGGCTTACCCTTAATTCTATCATATAATTGTTTTTCATTATGCAAACAATGTTATGAACATTAATTTGAATGGAAATAAGGTCTATGTTGGTGTTCTTGAATGTGATCAGTACTAATTATGTGTGTTCTATGAATAAATCTTCTAACAACATAAATGAAAATCATCTTTAGTGCTGTAGGCTAGGTCATATCGGTGAGAAAGGACTTCACAAATTAAAAACCAAAGGTTTTCTTCCGTCACTTGATTTTGAATCATTTGACACATGTGAGTCGTGTCTCAAAGGTAAAATGACCAAGCACCCCTTCAGTGGAAGTAATGAAAGAGTTGATAAACACTTAGGGCAAATACATAGTGATGTATGCGGTCCAATGCCTATAGTTACCAAAGATAATAGTTTTTACTTAGTTACCTTCACTGATGACTTCTTAAGACTAGGACACACACACACACACACACACATATATATATATATATATCTGTGTGTGTGTATCTTATAAAGAACAAATCTAACATCTATAAGAAGTTTATTGATGTAACACCCCTAATATTTAATAATATTATCCAGGAAATTTAATTAGATAAATTAAATAGAATAATGTAAATATTAGTGTGATAAGGAGATTGAGATTTGAAAATTCAATAGAGGCCGAGCTTAATTAAATAAAACCCTGAAAGAATAGGTGTATGAACGGTTTTATATGTTAATTAGCGAGAACATAACGCAAGGGCATTATAGGGATTTTCCACCACCATAATCCCATTACCCTTAAAACATATTTCCATTTCCCTTCACGTTCGTAATTCATTATTCAAAAACGTTAATAAAAAACTCAAGCCAGCGATAACCTAGGGAAAGAAAAAAGGAAAAATCAATTAAAGCTAAGCAATCAAGTAAGGGGAATTAATCAAAGATCAAATCTCAAGTTTATTATCTTAATCAAGGTAAATAATAATCTAAACGATCTCTATTTTTAGTTTTAAAGATCATTTGATTTTGGGTTTAAGTTTAAGTCCACTATAATGATTTTTTGGTGATGATATGCTTGTATTTCATAATATGTTATATTCAGACAAATTTGTTTGATAAATTTTTTATTCGATTTTAAGGCTAAAATCGTTTATATTGGATTTCAAATGCCATGAGGATTTAATATGTTATATAAAACATTATTTTGGAGATGGATTAATTTTTTCATAATTATCCAAGCTATGGATAATTTATTATGAATTTTCAAAGGAGAATATAATGATTGGGTTTAGAAATTTAATTCAGTCTTTACATAAAGGAATTCGAGTCTGAAATTTATATGTGTTAGATAACATATTAAAAATGAATTTCTATTATTTTTGAGGATTTTTGCAAAGAAATTTACTATGGAAATTGAATTAATCTAGTTGGAGGACTATATGTTTTAATTGTTTTGATTAATGGAAGGGCTTCTTTGCTAATTGTTTTTAATTAAATCTGAAATGAATTCGGCATTATTTTAGGAAGAGATTTTGTGAAGTTTATGGCAACCAGTTAAAGTTTTACAAAAGGCAAGTTAGTTGAAAAGCATTTACCTAAAAAGGCAATAAAATAGTTTTTGTTCAGAAGCATGGTTTCGCCACTTCCAGTAATAACCTTTTGACCACGTACCTTCTCCCTCATCTAAGTTGAAACCAATACACATGGCACGAATGCTTTGATATGTAGTGGATTGGAGAAAGGCGGAAGGTACAGAGTCGAATCCCTAGTTTCGAAGGGGTCGATACCAATTTTAATAGCTTTCGAAGGTCTTTTTTTTTACTATTCAAACAAATGTCACTTGCCTTATTTTCAAAAGAATGCTTTTGAAAGGGTTTAATATAGCTTTCGAAGAAGTTGCAGCCTTTTTGTTTCGAAAGGGTAGTTTTCGAATGAGTTGCCTTGTTTTTAAATCTGTGCTTTCGAAAGGGTAGTTTGAATCCAGTCGAAACCCTGCTGTCGTCTCTATGCCTTTCGAAGGGATTGTAGTCATCAACGAGTTCGAAAGGTAGCTTTTGTTTTATAAATGTAATAAGCCACTTCCTAGAGCTTATAAAAGGGCTCCGTAGCCACATAAAAGTTTCGAAGGCAATAGCTTCGAAAGAGGTTTCGAAGCTATCCTTCCAAATGTTTTACTTAACTGATTAAAACTTTCGAAAGGATGGTTCCGAAGCCATCTATTTTTCCCCAAACTCTTTTTAATGGTTTCGAAAGGGGTACTTTCGTTTGTATTCACTTTGACCCAAAAGATATGTTTAAGATTAAACCCAATGGTTTCAAAAGGGGTACTTTCAATTGGTTTTGAAGCTATGCTTTTATAAATAAGCAAGTGACGCTTTAATACTTTCGAAAGGTATGTTTTAATGGTTTTGAAAGATATGTTTTAAAGTGTTTTGAAAGGCATACGCTTAGTGTTTTGAGAAGAAGATTTGAATTCTTTCGAAAGAGGTTTTTCAATAGTTTCGAAAGTAAAGGTCTAAGGTTTCGTAAGCCTTAGCTTTCAAAACAAGAACCCAATCTCAATTTTTTTAAAGGCAAAACCCATGACACTATAAAAAAGCTTTTAAATGGCTTTTAAATTTGGAGTTTTTGAAGAAGCTTTCCTTGATAAAATAATATGTTAAAGGGATTAACTATGTTTCAAATGAAAAATGATTTCAAGGATATCAGACTATAAATATTGGTATTATTTTTATGCATATGCTTCTTCTATAAATATATTCACTAAGTAATGGACCCATAACCGTATTTTGGGGAGTAAGGGCAGAATAACCAGGTAGATTAATCCAGTAGTGAATATAAGGTAAGTAACTCCCGAATGAATCGAGTTGCATCCATGAGGTCATGTAGACCAGAATATAGGATGCCCAAAGACTAATTAAGAAGTTGTCAGTTTAGACAGATTCATAGTGAACCCATGAAAACTATGTTTAAAGAGAGTTACTGGCAAGGGCCAATAGGTTTGAAGTGAACCCATGAAAACAATATCTGAACTAAGTTATTGGCAGAAGTCAATAGGTTCATAGCCAACCCATGAAAACTATGATACAAGGGAAGTTATTGGAGATACCAATAGGTTTAGGGAGAACCCATGAAATAATTAAATGAAGTTATTGGCAGGGGCTAATAGGTTCTCAGTGATCCTATGAAAACTTTGAGACCGGACAGATAGTCCATAAACTTTAGTCAGGTTTATAGTGAGCCAATGAAAACTAATAGGTTAATAGTAACCATAGAAACTATAACTATGACATACAGTCAAATGAATGGGGATGGAAAATCTAGAATTATTTACTTGTTTGCATATCATAATAATATTTTAAATTGCTATGTTTTAACCATTGTGGATGTAAGGGCATAGTATATTGTTATTATAAATTTTGATAAGATACTACTGAGGGTAAAACTCGTTCCGCTAAGCGGCATAGTCTCACTTGATATCTAAATGGTTTGAGATGGTAGTTTATTATTCATACCGGGCTTTATGTCTGACTCGAAGATTATGTTTTCTCCTTAAACTTCCGGGTGCTCAATTAATTTTGAGTAGTTTGAGAGTTGAGATTTCCAGGTTCTCCTTTGACGAATAAGCTTCTGAAGACGTGCAGAAGGCAAGCTAGCTAATATGAGATCTTTTCTATTTTGATTCTGTTGTGTTTTGATGTAAATGCAAAGTTGTTTAATTGCCTATATATATATAAACTATGATCATCTAAGGGGGCATCTTCATATGTCACTCTTGGCGTATGTTGTAATAATTATATTTTCTCTGGACGTGGTTCTCGAATCTGGGATTACGTAATGAATTTGAAATGGAATGAGAAAGTTGTTTAATGATTTTAAATTTTTTCCATATCCATGTGTTTCTGTTATATCAATGTATCTATCATTATCGTATTTGGTCGCCAAGGATTAATAACTATGGATGATTGCAGTATCCGTAGCCATTAGTTTTGGGCCTCCAAATGAGGGATGTTGCAAGCTGGTATCAGAGCATAGGTTTATGAACTTAAAAGAAATTTAAGCCTAAAGAATTTTCAAAACATAATCCAATGAATTAGAAAATAAGATCGAGGTTTAGGTTAACGCTATAATAACTACTTGTATTTAATATATATATATATATAGGTATGTATTTCCCTCTCTCTTAGACCGTTCTTCTGTATCTTATTAAGGCTCATATGTAGATTTACGAGAAAGGAGGATATGGAGGTAGGAAATAGAAGAGGAAATCTTGGCGGAGGAAGCACCACAACAAACGAAAATGTTCGACCCACCAGGAGGAACCCGGGTCGATAGGCAAATGCTAATCAGAATGCAAATGCCAACGTAGGTGCTGTAAATCCGTTGGTAGATATGGGGATGATGTATCATTTCTTCATCAATCTGATGCTAGCAAGAGCGGCTGCTTGGTAGCTAGGAATGTTGGAGGAGCTAATCCCATGGCTCCAATTGGAAATAATTATGCTTAGTTGAGCAGAGATTATACCAGTCTTGGTGGAAAGCCGTTTTTGGGAATAAAGGATGCTTTAGAAGTTGAGAATTGGCTTTTGCATTGTGAGGGAATCTCCGCTGACTTGGGCTTGAATGACGAGTAGAAGATAGCCT
This sequence comes from Allium fistulosum, assembly GCA_030737815.1. Classification (NCBI taxonomy): domain Eukaryota; kingdom Viridiplantae; phylum Streptophyta; class Magnoliopsida; order Asparagales; family Amaryllidaceae; genus Allium; species Allium fistulosum. The sequence goes on from CM060906.1 coordinate 1,135,130,450, forward strand.
CTAGGCAGTTGTAGGGAGCAGCGCTTCACTAGTGGAATAGTGTTACTACCGGAGTTCCTGAGGAAGAGTTGACTTGGGTAGAATTTTCGAAGAAGATTCGAGCAGAGGTTTTTGTCTGAAATTGCTAAGTCAGCACTGTTGAGAAAGTTCATGGATTTGGTGCAAAGGAGAGATGTCGGTAGTTGAGTATGCTACTAATTTTGATGAGCTGTTCAGATATGGGTATGCTACAATTGACACCGTCATCAAGTGGAATGAGAAGTTTATTCGGGGATTGAGACCCAAGATTTCTAGGGTGGCCTTGCCACATCTTCATGATCCTTGTAATGCTGTTGTGGAGATGGTAATCCGACATGAGGAAATGCTTGCTATTTATGGAAAGAAGAAGCCGGTTGAAACCCAGGGTTCTCAAGGGAAGAAGATGAAGTTCTTTAAGAAGAAGGGAATCCAAAAGGGAGAGGCTGCCAAGAAGGCAAAGGCTGATTTTGTTTGTTTTAAGTTTGATAAGAAGGGTCATTATGCTCATGAATGCCAGACAGGCAAGGAGAAGAAGGCTGCAAAAAAATGGGCGTGAAGTGCTTTAACTGCGACCAGGTTGGACATTATAAGAATCGGTGTCCAAAATTAGTCAGGACGAACAAGGGAAAGGTTTTTGTTGTTGGACCATCGCCTACTAGGCCAATTGCCGATGAAAAAGGAAAGACTGTGGTGGAAGATACATTTTTAATTCAGAGTATACCAGTTAGGATACTATTTGATACCGGTGCATCACACTCATTTACATATCAGTGTCTGTTTGATAGGTTATGCTCAGAACCCACATATCTTGTTACTTCCTTAAGGGTTGCGAATCCGATGGGAGGGTATGCAACTCTGGGAATGAGATGTGATTAGATAGAACTTGATTTGTTAGGTCATAATTTTACATGCAGTCTATATGTTTTTGATTTTGTAGATTTCAAAACCATTTTAGGTATGGATTGGTTGGGTAAATATGAGGCTAGGATATTTTTCCAAGATGAGAAAATATCGCTAAGACACCTTGATAGTCATAACCGAATTATATTCTCATTGGAGGGTTTTGACCGAAATGCTTATACTCTGTTGAGTGCTATGGAAGTAGAAAAAGAGTTAAGTCAGGTTTGAGTAGCAAGAGAATTTTCAGATGTTTTTGAGCTGGTTACAGAATTACCACCAAAACGAGCCGTTGAGTTTCAGATAAATCTTATGCCAGGAGCTGAACTTGTAAGTAGACCACCTATCAGGATGATACCGACTGAAATGAAGGAATTGAAGGTGCAACTAGTGGATCTAGAAGGGAGAAATTTTATTAGACCAAGCAGTTCGCCTTAGTGTGCAGCTGTGGTGTTTGTGAAGAAACAGGATGGGTCGTTGAGTAAGTGTATTGACTATCGTAAGTTAAACGAGAGGACGATTAAGAATAAGTATCATTTGCCAAAAATTGATGATCTTTTTGATCAGTTGTGTTGAGCCAGAGTATTTTTCCAATTGGATTTGGTGATAGTCTTCCATCGGTTAAGAGTGGCAGAGGACAATATTCCATTGACAGTGTTCCGAACTATGTATGGTTCGTACGAATGATTAGTAATGTCATTCGGGTTAATGAACGCACCAGCTTTCTTTGTAGATTTGATGAACCAATTTTTCCGAGAGTACTTGGATAGGTTCGTATTGATATTTATAAATGACATTATAGTATACTCTAAAGATGAAAGAGAGCATGAAAATCATTTTAGAATAGTGCCCGAGACGTTGAGGCAGCATCAACTGAAAGTGAAGTTTTCCAAGTGTCATTTATGGAAGAAAGAGGTTAAGTTTCTTGGTCATGTGGATTCAGAGAATGGTTTGTCAGTCGATCCAGATAAGATCGAAGCTGTTAATAACTGGAAGAGACTGGAGATGGTGACTGAGATTAAAAGTTTTCTTGGACTTGCTGGCTATTACCAGAGATTCATTGAGGATTTCTTACGGATAGCAGCGCCTTTGACTAAGTTGACCAAGAAGGACGTGAAGTTTATTTGGTCTAACAAATATGAGGAAGAATCCTTAAGTTAAAGCATTTGTTGACCAACGCATCTGTGTTAGTAGTTTCAATCGGAAACCAATGATTGGTGATGTATACCGATGCATATGAGACTGGATTAGGAGCTGTGTTGATGTAGAAGGGTAAATTTATTGTCTACGCTTCACGACAGCTTAAACCACATGAGGTGAGATATTATACTCATGATTTGGAGTTGGCTGCAGTGATTTTCGCATTGAAGATATGGACACTACAAAAAAATAATACTTTTGGCAACATCATTGAGCAGCGTTTTAATAAAAGTGCTAAAATCATAGGAGTGGATGGTTAAAAAGAAAAGAAAAAATAATGTAAAACGCTGCCCGTGGGTTACATGAAAAGAAGAGGGAAAAATAAAAATTAACCGCGCCTCTTGTTACACAACATCGACCTCTCTTCCTCTATCCTGCCTCCCTCCTCTCTCCATCGTATCCCAATCCCCAATTTTATTAAAAAATCACTCTCCAACACGCTCAACCTTCCATCGACTCTGGAATACGCGCACCGCAGCTCAAGCCACAGTTCCACCGTCGATCTCCAGAACCACGCGCCGCAACTCGAGCCATCGTCGATCTCCAGAACCATGCACCGCAGCTCGAGCCGTCGTCGATCTCCAGAACACGCGATCTTCAGTAACCGTTCTATTATTTCTTCTCTCGTTTAGCCATTTATTGAGGTATTGCAGTCCTTGCTGAGGTGAAAATGTTTTTTTTCATCTGTTCCTCATGGTTTACGACATTAAATATTGATGAAAATGTTTTGTTAACTTAAAAGTAAGGTAGTCAAGGCTTCAGATTTTATTCAATTTGTTTCCTTGGAACTGGATTTCTTCTTCTCTATGTCTTATGGCCTTCAAATTAAGTTTTGCAATTCCTTCGTACAAACATTTTCTATTGATAGCTGCCTTACATGTAATTGCTGCTGGTTTTGTCTTCTTGTTGGTAAGGATAGATTTGTTGAATTCATGGCCAAGAAAAAATTGACATGTACCGGTTGAATGGTACACAACAGTTTGAAATTGTTTGCTAGTTTGAGTGGAGGTGGTTCTGTGAACTTCCCTAGGTTCTATAACTTCTGGAGGCTTGCATGTTAGAGCTAAAGGAGGTTAGAGGTATGGTTAAGACTTAAGGCTAGAGTCTTAAGGCTAGCATTAGTATCATGTTTTTGAGCACAGCTACCCACATGTATTCTTCCTTTATTGAGGATGAGGGCTTTGCTTTTCTTTTTAGGATAGTATTTGGTTGAAAACAAACAGGATGCTTGGTTATTGTGTCATTTAGAAGGAGGTTCTGGTCATTGGATTTGGAGGGAAAAAAAAGTAGAACGAGGCTTGTTCTTGGGTTTAGATGACATATATAATTGGTGCACGGTGACTTTATGCATGTACACACCAGATGTGTCCATCTTCTATGAATCTATAAATGTGTATATGGCTTTCTCTTGAACAAAATGATCCTCACTCAGCTCATTGACCTTTCCATTTAACCTATCTAATGTATTTTGAAAATAGGTAGTGTTGGCTTGGCATTCAAATGGCTATCATGGAACAAATAATCACACTTAGATAACGTTCTACACTTGTTTCAAAGTTGATTTGATTTTATATCAACTTATAATACTCAAACTGACACGCCTTAGTGTAACTTAAACGTAAGGTAGTCAAGGCTTGAGACTTTAACTTAAAGAAATTTTTTCATCACTTAATGAATTAAATACAAATTGTTTCTTGAATCGGGCAATTTTGAGAAAGAAGAAAATCAAAGGAGTAGTCTCTGCTTCCTTTTCAGATAGAGCATAAAACCGATACTGTTTATGAGTGTCAGAATAATTTATATTTCCTGATTCACATGTCTGCTTTCATTTGTACTTTCCCTTTCTTTTTTACCTGCTTCTTTCGGAGCATTTTTCCAAGAAATATTAGGATCGAGACATTTTGACTACTGTAAGTAGATGATGTGTTTGTATGTGAATGATGTTTGTATCAGTCCATTATTATGTAAACATTTGACATGCGAATGTAATTGCCATTTTGTTGCTGCAATATTTTTGCTTGTTTTTTTCTAAGATTCTAATTTTAATTACAAAGATATACAATCATACAACTGTGCAACTGTAATTTGTATAACAGAGATAATAAATCCAATATTACAATAACACTTGCTTGATTTAGTTAGTTCAGATTTAAAGTCGGCATATAGCTATATTCTTGCTTTGACTTCTTCCCATTTTGGGCAATGAAGAACTGAAGGTACCACCGATGTGAATGTGTCTAAAATGTATTGTATGTATCACTGCTGATATATATAAAATACAAGTAATCTGAAAAGAATAAAGTCTGCAACATGCTGCTTTCATTGCCGCCTAAAATGTATTACATGTATCATTGCTGCCTTCTTCAGTTCTCAGTGAGATACTTAGTTATTGTAACAACAGTAGCCTACACCATGTTGCCTTCAGCTCATTAAGGTTCATCTCAACAAAGTTCACTGCAACTGAATAATTGCCTGAGAAAAGAATCAACTCACTGTATTATGACTGTAAAATAGAGTAAAATGCTACAGCCCTCAAATGCATACATTTATGTACATATATAGATAAACGGTTAGCAGCCCTTTGATCACTGAATTTCTTATTGAATGAACACCCGCATCCTTGATTCTTTACAACATACAGTTACCACTATGTTTGGCTTGTGTTTGATATGACCATATGGCACACAGTGTCTTTTTTGGTTGTTGTATCATAATCAGATATAAGATTTTGGAAACCATGTTTGAAAAACAACGTCGAACATACTTTATAACTAGACTACATTGTCATTTCCTTCTATTTTCTGGTTGCTATATCTTTTCCTGAAATGCAAGTGAATTAGAGATGAAATGCAATTTATATTTTACAAAATTTCAACTGTCAATATTATTTGGATGGAAGGTTTTCAGATGTGTTTATTAAATGCCACTGTTTATTTTATTCTGCAATGTAGGGCATTTTAGTCACTTTACATTCACCAGATCTGTTAATAAAGCTGCAGAAAATTTCACCTTTTCGAGCCGCTTCACGCACTGCTTTTGAGATAATGTATTTTTCCTCCATAAGTTTTCAAATTTGCGATTTCACGTTAGTTGTATAGTACTTGCATTTTGTTACATTTGCATTTCTATTGCTGTTTTCCAAAACTGACTAAGAATGTTATTGTGTAAAAGCATTGCGTTGGGCAGTTTACTGCATAGGGTGTAAATTTTGTACCATTGTCCAACGTTCGGCTCGGTCCGAGGTTGTAAGGTTTCTGATCCCGTTCGTACGGTTTCCATTTATAACATGAATTAGGATATAAAAAATATACGAAAATATGTTCGTCTGAAAATGTTAGATGTTTCTCTATTGTTGGACCATTGTCCGTCCGCTGTTCGGTTCGTACGAACAATGTCAGAACTTAGACCCGGTCCATTTTCGTCCAATTTTCTTATAGAACAGGACACAGATACACCTCCGTCCGGTCTAACCATTTACATACTTGTTAGCGACCAGAATGATGTATAAATTGTTCTTTATATTGGTTTGTAACTTCAGTCTAAAATTTTGACACAGTTTGCTCTACAAGAGTCGCAGATTAAGTACTTCATATACCAAGTTAAAGGTTTCGCAGTCAAATCATTTAAACATTTTATAACAAATTTGAATAATAATTATAAATGATACTATAAGAATTCAGAATAGCTTGGGTTCATCTTAGTAATTTTTTAGTGCTACGTTGCAATTTTGTGATATACTATTTTCTAGAAAAAACTGAATATGCGTAGCGTATGACAAATAGAAAATACAATAATGTCTTACGCGGTAAACACTGTAAGATTGTTCTATTTTTTATATTTGGAATTGTTGTTTTGTTCTATTGGATACTGCACCGTAACTTGAGAAACAAACTTACACTCCTGAAAATTGGGACATAAGAGCATTTTATTTCTGTTCGTTTACCTCAACTTTTTCCTTATTTCCAACATTATCCTATGTATATTACAGCTATTGTAACTTTGTAAGGCCATATTTATCAATTAAAACGAAAATATTAATTTCAGGCGTAAGTCAAGCGGAAACAAGGCTAACACAATGCCGTGATTGCAGGAATCTCAACCAACGGTCGACGATGAAGAGGTAAATGCCAGGAAGAATATAACAGTAGGAAGAAATGCCAGCGTGCAGCAGAAAGAAGAGGAGGAAGACGATGTACAGATGATGGGTGTAGTAAAAGAGCTCGAAGGCTTCGCCTGATGCGAGGCAATGCAGTGATCCACATTAACAAACCACACACCAGAGCTATTTTTCCGGCTGGGATGGCTACGTCCTCAGTCCACTCCAACATCTGCAAGCATATATTACAAATTAAAATCATAAAAAATGGTATGATTATGATACTCAATCATATGTTTTATTAAATGTAATTTGACAATTCATAGTGAGGATTTATGGTACAGTATGAGCAGCCTGACTCAATATAAAATGATATGTAACTAATGGAGAGTTGCTCGAAGTATCGGTACCAGATGAAGGTTGTGACTAGAAATCCAGACGACCAGGAAGCAGAGGCCATGATAAGTGAATAAAGTCATAACATGGTGGTCGAGCCAATCATGGTATCTGATGCTGGATTCGGAAGTGAGACCTACGAGAGGAAGAATGGTAGAAGCCCTTGCAACAGGGAAAAATAAGAATGCAGAGCACAACCTTCCAACAAAACCAAGTCGGTAAGCCACTGATCTCAGTTTCATTTGCCACCTGAAATACTGCATTGTTAGTTATACCAAAATAAAATAAAATGAGACTGTGCTATTTATATAACATATAACATAATGGATTATTATGAATACTAACAAAGTGAGTTCTAATGCTTTTGTCGTCTTCTCGGTCACAAAGGGGGAGTCATTTGTTATGTACATGGACAACAACCAAACGACTAAGGCAAGGAACATCAAGCACCAATAACAATGTGGACTTAATGGAGAATAGTCAAAGCAACAAACAAGAGAAAATCATCATCTTAAAATTGGTTGCTGACGGTTCAGGGTTGCGAAATCATATCTTGAATTGGTGATGACTGAACCCACTAGTGTGATTTTTGGAACCATTGCTGAGAAGCACTGCGGTTAGATGCATTGACTTGCTTGAGATCCGTCGTCATTGATGGTAAGATGAGTCTCTGCTGTTGTATTTAAATTATGCTTTACATAACTTTCTCAGATAAAAAATACATGGAATCTGAATTGGACTAATCTATTAGTTAAACAAGAAAACAGTAGGAAAATACATGGAAGTCTGTAGTCTTAGTCGTTTTTAATTGACCAAAGCATGACCTTAAAGGGAGATTTTGCTTCATTTAGCCAATGACCTCAATCATTTCTTGATAACCAGATCAAAGGCTAATAATACTGCTCCATCAAAAAAAACCTATTGCAAACATAAATCAATATAAACATGATTTGTACAATTCGTTTTATTAGCCAAGTGCATGTAACAAATTTATGTAATTGACATTTACTCTATTTTTAACATATCATTTTCCATATCTGAGTTGACCATTCAAGAAAAATATAGGAATTACATAATTTTATTACAAAAATTTGGCAAACTTGTTACATATACAGCAAGAAGAAGGATGTTTCTACAAAACAGTAGATGCATTTTGTTCTTATAACTAAGTACAAGTGTTTCACGTTGAAGAAACTGCTAGGACTCCTATACCTTCTACACAAACTGTCTACGAAAGTGGATGTTGAAATATAAACATCTACTATATATACATATACATGAGTCAATTACACAATGTTGAAGTCTATACGACCAATGAAATCTTCATGTCGGTCAAAATTCATTCTCGATTTAGCAGCTCGATGTTGCATTGGTGCATCCATTTCGTCTTCTACTCCAAAATCATCAACATCCTTTAAATAAGACTTTGCTTCCGGAGTTCTATATGCAAAATGCAGCTGCCTTGCAGCTGATGTCTGTTAAAACATAAATTTTACACAATTTAATTCAACACATCTCACAAAAAACTTCGCAGATTAATTAAAGCAATACCTTGAAGTATAATATTACCACTTCTTTGATGTTCTTGGAAACCAACAGAAGTTGTTTTAGGTCCTCGTGGGTTACTTTACTAATCACCTGAACCTGCATATAGTTCATAAATAAGTTAAGTACTGGCAATGATACTTGCATTATGAATTAAACTAACATACTTCATGTGGAGACTTCTTGTGGAGGCAATTCGTTTTCATATAATTGATTTTGTGTTCCCTATAACATAACATATTGCATTGTTGTCTGAGATATTGCATTGTTTAAATTGGAATATTGTGTTCCCTATAACATAATATATTGCATTGTTGTCTGAGATAACTACTATATGTCTACTAGATAAAACTTAATTTTTTTCCCCTTTGCGTCCATGCTATATGTTTCATACTGTACATTGTGCTGAAATTGTTATGCAATTTTTGATTCAGTGGAGTTACATCCGTATACCAAGATAACGCTGACAATGATACCAAAGTGCTACAACAAGGAAAAGGAAAAGCCGAACATGTAAAAGAATACTGAAACAGTTGAAACATGATAAAGCCTACTGCTGGGAGGTAGGAAAGCTGAACATGCACAAAGCATATAGAAGATTGCTCACCATTTGCTATTCAAAGGTACGTTTTTATGCTTTAAAATGTGTGTGTATGATACCTTAGAGTATATATTGTGATATACGATATGAATTTGATCTTGTTTTGATAACGTATATATATTGAATTGCAGTGTGCGGGAAACACTAACCACGCAAAAGAGATGCTATTAGATTTTGAATAATAATAATAATAATAATAAATTATAAAATGCTACCGAAGTTAACTAAGTTTTCCAAAAATTGACCAAATTTATAATAATGATAATAATAATTTAACTAAGTCAATTAAGTTTTATAAATAGTAATAATAAATTAACTAAGTTAATAATAATAATAATAATAATTAATTTTAGAACAGTAACCAAGTTAACTACGTTTTATAAAAAATAACTAAATTTATGATAATGATAATAATAATTTAACTAAGTCAATTAAGTTTTATAAATTATAATAATAAAAAAATGACCAAGTTGTTCATAATAATAATAATAAATTATAAAATATTAATAATATTAATTAAGTTTCATAAAAATTAACTAAACTAATAATGATGATGATGATAATTTAACTAAGTTAATTAAGTTTTATAAATAATAATAATAATAAATTAACTAAGTTATTAATAATAATAATAAATTATAAAATATTAACCATGTTATTTTATAAAAATTAACTAAATTTATAATAATGATAATAATAATTTAACTAAGTCAATTAAGTTTTATAAATAATAATAATAAATTAAAAAATATTAACAAAGTTAACTAAGTTTTATAAAAATTAACTACATTTATAATAATAATAATAATAATAATAATTAAACTAAGTTCTATAAATAATAATATTAATAAGTTAACTAAGTTTTATACAAATTAACTAAGTTTATAATAATAATAAATTATAAAATATTAGCCAAGTTTACTAAGTTTTATAAAAATTAACTAAATTTATAATTATAAGAATAATAATTTAACTAAGTTAACTAAGTTTTATAAATAATAATAATAAATTAACTAAATTTTATAAAAATTATCTAAGTTTATAACAAGAACAACAACAATTACAAGTTTATGACAAATAATTTCAATTTGGTTAAAGCATTTAACGTTTTTTTTCTTGATATAAGAACTAGTTTACTCGATGTGGAACTATTTTCTTATGAGATAATAAAATATTTATTACATTGATATATGATAAAACATATTTCATGATCATAAGTAATATATAGTATGTTAAGGATAATTATTAGATGTAATCTTAATTATATTATGAAAATGTATTATTTTATCTATAGATAAGCCATGACACATACAAATTAGATAGATAAAATTAGTTAATATTACCAACATGTTTAATATTACAATTAGCTTGTACATAGTCACACTGTGCTGAATATTTACATCAACTATTTTTTGAACATAGAATACATCTACACTACTAGAGAATTCCTACCATCACAGTTTGCTAAGTCATACCCATCTGGGTCTCTTGATGAACTCGAACTAAATTTAGGGTATTTTGCTTTGGATAAGAACTTTAGGTGAATCTGGGATGTTATATTGGTAATACAGAGTGAAATGAATGATAATCTTGTCTTTTTAATTTATTGCACACTATTTTACACTTGAATTTGAGTTTTTTAAGTCAATTTTCTTTTTAATCGGATCAAATGCTTGGGTTTTTCAAGTTAGTAGTAAATGAAAAGTAGAAAGAGAAATGATAACAGAATATGTGAAAATTGACATGATAATGGATCACTGTCTGTACCTTATTTCCTTTTTCTTTTTGGCTTTTATATAATAAATTCATATTTGCTCTCTTCTACTACTGACTTCTATTGTCTTTTTTTCCCATAGGCATATTAGACTTTTGAAGAAGACGAGTTTGGACTTTCCTTGATTTATATTTTCTCTATTAGCAAGCTATTTTTGTAAGATTTTATGTCCTTAACATTTGTGCTTAAAACATTGTTCATGAAACGTTGTATATGACTAAGTTTTATGGTGTATGAAATTGATGTAGCTTTGATTATTATTAAACGTTAGAACTGCTTATAATATCGGATTATATATATTAGTGATTTATAAATTGAGCTGGTTTGAATATATTATTCACGATTTATATAATTATTTTAAAACCGCTGCAGTAGTTGTAAAATGTAGCAAAAACGTTGATATACCGCAACGTTTTAAAAAAAGCTGCATAACGTACTTTTGCAGCGTTTTAAAACTGCTACTATATTACTGGTTCTCATGAGGTAATGATGTTAGAATGCGTTGTTAAAACGCTGTTAAATGAGTTTGCAGCATTTAATTACCGCTGCAAAATTAATTTATTGCAGCGTTTTTTAATGCATCGATAGCCATTTATTTAGCAACATTTTAAAAATGCTGTAGAATTTTCTAACTCTATTGCAGCATGACATTAGGCAGCGTTCTTCAAAATGCTACTAATGAATATGACAGCACTTTTAAAACGCTGCGAAAGGTCATTTTTGTTGTAGTGGGAGACATTATCTCTTAGGAGAGAGATTTGAGCTATATACAAATCACAAGTCCTTCAGTTATTTATTCTTTCAGAAGGAATTGCATATGAGACAGTAAAGGTGGCTGAAGTTTTTAGCAGCATATGATTTTGGTATAGAGTATACACGTGGGAAAGGAAACAAAGTAGCGGATGCTCTTAGCAGAAAACATCAGATGTGGTTATTGACTATGTTGGCAGAATGGAAAGATTTAGAATCTTTGACCACTTATGGTGTACAGATAAGATCGACTGCTAGTTCTAGTCAGAGTACCGCTATGTTATTTTGTTTAGAAGTTCGACTGGTGTCGATCGAAAGGATTGCTTCTAAGCAGAAGGAGGATCCATTATTAGCCGAAAGGATTAGAAGGCTTGAATTTGGATTGGAGATCGATGATCTAAAGGATTTTAATCTTGACTAGAGAGGATGGTTGAGGAAGAAGGGACGGTTGTGTGTTCTGAATGTTGAAAACGTAAGGAAAGAAGTTTTTAAAGAATGACATCGGTCAAAATTTACGATTCACCCTAGAGGGACCAAGATGTATCAAGATATGAAGAGAAGCTTCTATTGAGAAGGTATAAAGAAGGATGTTGGCTTGTGGGTTAGAAGTGTGCAAACTGTCAACAAGTGAAGGCCTAACATTAGAAGTCGAGTGGATTGCTTCAACCTCTGGAGATACCAGTTTGGAAATGGGATTTAATATCTATGGATTTTATAGACATGTTGCCAAGGTTAAATAGGGGAAATGAAAGTATATGGTGTTTGTACCAAAAAATGGGCACAACACTCGTCAGATGTAATTGAAGAGATTATGATGAAGAAATAAATGGAAAATGAGGCTAATCCAACAATCACACCAAGAATATAAGCAGTAACAGGAAGAAAACAAGAATTTATAGTGGTTCGGCGTTATAGCCTACGTCCACTTTGAAGGATTTGATGTTTATTGCTGATTATAAACTGAACTACAATAGCACAATGACTAGCACTCGAACTACAATGGAGTATAACCCGAGCAGCCGCATAAAAGGTCCCTTTTTAGTTGCAATGGAGGAGCTATTTATAGGTGTGAAGCTGGAAATATCTACCTTGAATCTCGGAATACCTTTTCTCATGTGTAGGTTGCCCACACGATCGATCTGGAGTTGTTTGGGATCGATCCCTAATCGATCCATATCGATTTCGTATCGATTAGGAATTGCTTCAATTGAACTGCGATCGATCATGGATGTTCTTGAGGTGATATGCAATCTGCTGTGAAAATTTTATGGCATTTGGATTTGTGGTTTGAGAGATGTGATCAATCCAAGATTGAGTATGCCAGTGAAGCTGAAGCCTTCATATCCATAGATTCGTATCCACCAGCTCATATCCATCAGATTACCATTGATCCGAGTCTTGCGTTGTGATCCATGTGATGCGCTCCATTCTTCGACTGGTTCCCTCGTATCGATCGATACGAAACAAGATCGATACGAAATAGTGCTTGCTGCTTTCGCATCCATCCAACGTCCTCTTCTTTGCATCAATCCGATGCGCTTTGTTGAAGTATATGCTTTCGTATTGATCTGATTTGGATCGATACGAACTGTGATCGATCCGAAACAAGGTGCAAAGCGCGTTATCCATCCTGGAGTTAACTGATCGATACAAAATGTACCGATACGAATATCGATCGATCTAAACCAAATGCCATAGTGATCGATACGAAAGTATCGATATGAATCCATTTCTCACGAATATTGATCCATCCATAACTTGAGAGTACGAATTCCGATTGACCTGAAATTTGGGATGTTGTCTTGCGTGGTTCTGTTTGTCACATCATGCTAATTGTGGCCCGATCCGGACTCGGACCAAGTTTGACCATATCCATCATGAATCTGTAGATAACCGATTTCCGGAGTGGACTGTCTTCGGTCTCTAGTCAAGTTCTTGGTATCACTGCCATGCCAAAAGGCGGAATAACATTTTTCCCCCAAAGTACGTCGTGTGCGAACATTACGTGCTTTGAAAAGCTGCAATCTTCATTCCGAAAATGCTCTATCCGATTTACCGAACAGTTGTTGCCCTTTCATCAAGAGATGCAACCCTCGGTTAATTTTCAATAGTATAAATATTGAGTTGTAGTTTGCTAATGATCACGCAATTTTTGTTGTAGTTGAAGGTCAAGTGCTAGCAATTTATTGTTGATTGTTCTGGCTGGTGACACCAGGTAAGCATTCAATTTCTGTTAACTTTGAGAATCAAATGTTAGTATAGCATGCATGCACATATTTTAACCTGACTCTCATTCACGCTTGTACGTCCATGGGTCGTTGTCAAGTTCTTTTTTCTTCTTTTTTGTTTAAATAGATCTAGGTGAAAAGAGGTTTCTGCCATCGATTGATTTTTTTTTTAGAATCAAGTTTCGTATAGATCCTCTCCTGGATCGATGTGAAATCTGTGTTGCAACAACGATCGATGGTTGTTGGGATTCCCTTCTTCGTATCGATCCTCTCCTAGATCGATTTGGCGTGTATCAAGGCTGATTTCCTATTGATGGAGATCGATTCGAAATGGATTTACAAAAAGGTGTATCCCATAATGATGGATACGATTTGTCTTGAATCGATGTACAGTGCGTTATTCGTATCGATGGATACGAGATTTATAAGCACAAACACAAGGAAACGCTTCGTATCGATGGATACGAACAATTCTGATTGCCTCGTAACGATGGATACAAAATATTAGAGTTCAGATGCACTTTGTATCGATGGATACGAACAATGATGATTGCCTCGTAACGATGGATACGAAATATTGGAGTTCAAATGCACTTCGTATCGATGGATACGAACGACCTAGACACAAGCGTGCAGTGCTCTTCGTATCGATGGGTATGTTGACCGATTCAATCGGTGAGGAAACTGGGATACGAATCGTTTTCCATGGTCGATACGAATGGAGTATAACTACTTTTTGTACTTAGCATATTCTTCACTTTGCCTCTATTGCTACTTTGTATCCATCAGAGAAAAAAGAAAATACCATAGATCCTTTGTCTCCAAATACCAAATTGTTAGTTGTCAACCCAAATCCTTAGAGCTAGGTAAATATTCAATAAAATCGTTCTTAAAATGACAAGACTTGAGTTTCGTGCCATTTCGTTCATAGCAATGGCCATCTCCGGTGTGGCTGGCGTCGTAGTGGGATAAGGGTGAGGTTGAGAATGTGACTAATGGCGATCTGGAGGTTTGGAGAAGAATTGAGATTGAAATGCCTACCGTCGTAGAACAAACTTCCATAGAGCCATCGGGTGAAGGAGCCATCTGTATTGATAAACTAAAGAAAGATCTCCTGAACATTTGCTTCGACGGTTTCCATTTTCCTCCCAACTTGAAGAGAATCCCAAATGACAGAAAAACTGGTGCAAGATCATGTGCATGACGTGTACAGCCAGTACCGAGAGTGGGTTAAAACGGCAGAACGGGTCTCACCGTGTCCTTCGAGCGAGCCAAAGCGATTGAGAAACTGGCGGGCGACCTTTCTCAAAAAATAATAATAATAGAGGTGCTCACCTATGAGCTCGAGTCTTCAAGTAAAACTGAGATGGAGGCTTGCCAGAGAGCCGAGGAAGCTAGGAAGTCCATGAAAGGAATGAGGAAAACTCATATGGACTTAGTGTAGGAGATGGGTCACCGTAACACCGTTATTATGTGAGAAAGTGATGTTGCGTTGAAAGAAGTTGACGAACTAAAGGAAAAACTAACCGAGGCCATCAAAGAAAAAGACGAAGCCAACAAAGTTGCCCAGGAAGCGTGCGAGGAGGCGGTGAAGCTTAGGGAAGAAAGGGACATTGCAAACCAAAAGGCTGAAGAAGCCGACACCAGGGTTTAGAGGGAATTGAAAGCCGTCGAGGCCAAAATGGAGAGTGAGTTTGAGGATCTTCTGGTCACTTACAATGCAAACGTCCTAAAAAATCGCAACTTGAACTGGCTTGGCAAGGACTATCCTTTTCAACTGTATAAGGCCTGGAACCGCCTGATTGAGGATGAAAAGGCGATCCGTAAAGTTGCAATTATCGATGAGTTTTAATTGGAAACTCAAGTGTTGATCGGAGACGAACCTAAAGTCCATGACACAATTATCGCGCTTCAGAGAGAAGATTCGACGGCTAAGTACCCGAAAGGCCGGGGAAGGATCTAGGGGCGAACACTATGTCGTTGCTTCTCAAATGCCCCCAGCATCTCAAACTACGCCCACATCTTCTGTTGACCCTCCAGTCGTCCCGTAGTATGATCCTGACAGGCCATATCTCTCTCCAGTCATCGAGCATAGCTTAGAAGGCATGTTGACCTAGCCTGGGAGCCAATATGAGGAAGGTATTCTGGACACTTCTCATATTCTTCAAAATACAGGAACATTATCAGAAGATATTACTAATATATTCTCCTATCTTTATTTAGCCTTAGATTTGCATCGGCCAACCCTCATGCAATTCAAAAAGTTCACCACGAGCAGGAGGCATTAACAACAAAGGCCACAACTGTGACACAATTACTTCTTCGGCTGTGGAGATACATGATAACGGCTATGTGTTTGATGACCAATTGATGGAAGCACTTCTCAACCGCCAAAGTGACCCGAGCATTGAGGTGCCCTTTAACGTGGAAGAAGATGTTATTATCACGGACTCCTCGGGTCCGACCGGCAGTCTCCCGATGGGCGAGCGCGTGGACAGAGAGGAACAAATAATGGAGGAAATTAAGGCTAAGATTGAGCAGGCTCGTAGGATCAGTGGAGGTATGGCGAGCCCTAGTCCTACCCCGATCCTTGTGCTCTCTCCAAGTGGCACCATATTTGAAACTATAGCGCCTCATTCTTTTGATGTCGAAAGCACCACCATTCCACCAGCTTCTCGCACAGAGGATACTTCAGTCCCCGTGAGTTCCCAGGAGGAGACCGCACCAATTCCCCCGGCCGGCGACAAGCCAGCTGAAGTGAGCCGGGGAGGCAAGGGCTCCAAAAAAGGTCCAGGTGGTAGCTCGAGCGGATCTACGCCAAAGAAAGTTAAAAATGATAAGAAACTGAATGCGTATATTATCATTTTGACTTCCTCTTTTGTTGATAGTTAGAATAAGGTTCTTTTTTTAGCTTTTTGTAGGCCATGTATAAATGCAGGTTTGGCCCCCGCTTATAGGAATTATTTAGATAAATTTTGTACTTCTTTTCTGAAGAATAGCAGGAATAAAATTCCTTTATTGTTTTGGCATAACTCTGCGTTTATTTGTATAAGTACTTAAGCATCCACATTTCCATTCAATGTTCTCATGAAGCTTTAGTCTCCGAGTCAAACTTGAGTTCGGTCTTTAGTCCTGAGGTTGTGGCCTTGGGTCATGTTCAAATGTTGAGTTGAGCCCTAAGTTGTGCTGTCTCGCTCAGTGGCTGGTACTTGAGTTGTGCCCCCAATTCTGGGGATAGTTGAAATAGTTAGTTGGCGGTCATCCTCCGCCTCCACTAACTTTGATTTAACTTAGTCGAAATCGAGTCAAGGTAATATGAGTTTGAGTGATCGAATCACACTCGCTCATTTGCTAGCATCTGCATCCACGTTCTGGGGATTAAATTTTCACATCAGCGGTCGATCATGCCTGCTTATTGTTTAGGACTATGTCCACACTCTGGGGACATAAGTTATTTTGTGGGTGGCCAATCATACCCGTTTAATGTTTATACTTTAGTCCGCACTCCGAGAATCTAGAGTTAGTCGATGGACGGTTGGTTACATTTGCTTAATGGTTAGGATCTTATTCATGCTCTAGAAATAAGGAGTTGGTCAAGGTCATGGACGGTCGGATCACTTCCACCTTGATACATCAAGCGAAGTCGTAGATGGGCGGACCCGTCCTCTTCGAGCTTAGAAAGAAGCGAGGTCGTGGATAGATCCATCCTCCTCGAGCTTTGGAAATAGGCGAGGTCGTTGATGGATGGATTCATCCTCCTCAAGCTTTGGAAATAGGCGAGGTCGTTGATGGATGGATCCATCCTCCTCAAGCTTTGGAAATAAGCGAGGTCGTGGTTGGACGGATCTATCCTCCTCGAGCTTTGGAAAGAAGCGAGGTCGTGGATGGACGGATCCATCCTCCTCGAGCTGGATGGTCGATTCGCGCCCTAATTTTGGAGTTTACACTTTAGCTCGCACTCTGGGAGCTAGAGTTGGTTGGAAAATTGTCGTGTTTCAATTCTCTTTTAATTGATTGTTGTTGCCCCCCGAGCTCGTGGTTTCATCTAGCGAGTGACCGGTCTGATCACGATTGCTCTCTTTTGAACGAGTCCCACCATAAGATGGAACTCAGCTCTTCGTACATCATGGCGGTTTACATGATGCATTTAGAAATCATTAATTTGGCTTTATGAGTCTGTGCTTTATTGCTGAAATAAGAAATCATGGCAAAATCGGTTGCCTTATTACAAGTACAAATTCTCGAATTGCATAAACAAACTTGAAAAATAAAGCAGACTAAATGAATGAAAGCCAGTTATTTGTGATAGCGACGAAGACTTTCACTGTTCCATGCTCTCGGTAGAGTGAGACCGTCAAAGGTCAATAGCTTGAATGTGCCGTCTCCAAGCCTCCGCTCGATGACTTACGGTCCATCCCATGTTGGTTTCATGTGCGATGGGACCAGATAGACCTGCTTGAGTACGAGATTGCCAACTTCAAAGGTTTTAGGTCGAACTTTGGCATTGTATAATTGAGCAACTTGGTTGCGATGCGCGACTGCCCTCAAATCAGCCTCTTCACGCTTCTCATCTAATAAATCCAGAGATTCTGCAAGTAGGATGGCATTCGTCTTCAGGTTATAATAAGTCACATGGTGAGAAGGCACTTCTAGCTCAATTGGAATAACGGCTTCAAAGGCGTAAGAAAGTGCGAATATAGTATGGCCAATAGCGGACTTGTGGGTAATTCAATATGCTCATAAGGCCATGGGAAGCTCATCGACCCACTTACCTCTAGCCTTCTCTAGTCGTTTCTTCAGAATGGACTTGATGACCTTGTTGACAACTTCGACTTGTCCATTCGCTTGAGGGTGAGCTACCACCAAGAATTTCTTCTAGATGCGATAGCGTTGGCAGAAATTCTTAAACTCGGCACCATCGAATTGGGCCCCATTGTCAGTTATAATCGTCTGTCGGAGGCCAAAGCGACAGATGATGTTGCGCACAACAAAGTTTATTACTTTCTTCATCGTAATAGTAGTAAGGGGCTTAGCTTCTGCCCACTTAGTAAAGTAGTCAACTGCAACAATGGCGCACTTTGCACTACCCTTGGCTAGAGATAAGGACCCTATTATATCAATACCACATATGGCAAATGGCCATGGACCGACCATTTGAGTAATCTCGGTTGATGGGGCTCTCGGAATTCTGGCATGTTTCTAGCACCTATCACATCTCTTAGCGTAATCCGATGTGTCTTGGTTTACGGTTGGCCAACAATACCCGTACCTGAGTATCTTCTTCGCAAGGGCTTGCCTCGTAGTGTGATCGCCACACTCTCCTTCGTGCACTTCCTGCAACACTCCCTTGATTTCATTGGTAGCAATACACCAGAGTAAAGGAAACGGAAAATCCCCTTATGTACAAGATTCCATCTTGGATCAATAAACTGTGAAGCCTTTCGGAGAACCTGTTTTTCTCACTCCTGTGCTTGGGTAATGCTCCGTGTTCACGATAGTTTCTGATTGGAGTCATCTACGACTCCTTCCCGGGTGTTGCCTCATGAACCCAGCCTGTCTCAACTTGATCAATACTCGGAATAGTAAGTGTCTCCACGGGGACGAGTCCAATCCGCTGTGCTTCGCCGGTGCTGGCCAGTTTTGCTAAAGAATCGGCCTTCTAATTTTGCTCTCGGGGTATACAATGGATAGTATAATGGTCAAACTAGTTTAATACTTCCTGCACTCGCATAAGGTAGGAGGCCAACCTTTGGTCTCTGGCTTGATACTCTCCTCGAACTTAGCACACCACCAGTTAAGAATCGCAGTAAATTTCCATAGCGACGACCCCCAAATCCTTGGCAAGCCTTACTCCAGCGAGTAAGGCTCCGTACTAAGCTTCGTTGTTAGTTGCACGGAAGTCAAATTTCAAAGCATAGCATACAGATCGCCCCTCTGGGGTTTCAAGCACTACCCCAGCGCCTAAGCACCGGTCGTTTGATGCACCATCGATGTATAGCTTCCATATATAGGTTGGAAGTTTACTGGTTTCGGGCAAGTCCTCTGGTATGATGAACTCAACTATGAAATCCACCAGAACTTGTTCTTGAATAGCTCGCCTTGGAATACAAGTGATATTAAATTGACTCAGCTCGATGTTCCACTTGAGCAACATACCGGATGTCTTAGGTCGTGTTAGGATCTATCGTAATGGCTAGTCGGTGTAAACAATGATCAAATGAGCTTCGAAGTATGGGCGGAGCTTTCTCGAGGCTACAACAAGAAAATAAGTCAGCTTCTCTATCTTTGGGTAGTTTCTTTCCGCCCAGGTTAATCTTTTGTTGATATAATAGACCGGTCATTGGATCTGATCCTCTTCTAGAACTAACGCGGCACTGATTGCGTTTGTCGAAACTGCCAGATAGACATACAACTTCTCATGATCAACCAGCTTCGATAAGATGGGAGGTGTTGCCAGATGTTGTACTAGTGCCTGGAATGTGCCTTCGCACTCTCTGTTCACTAGAAAGTCCGTTTCCCTTTTCTGGTCAAATTGAAGAAGGGAATGCACTTGTCCGTGGATCTGGTAATGAACCTGCTCAAGGCTGCCACCTTCCAATTAAGAATTTGCAC
The DNA here is from genome assembly GCA_030737815.1 of Allium fistulosum. Lineage (NCBI taxonomy): Eukaryota > Viridiplantae > Streptophyta > Magnoliopsida > Asparagales > Amaryllidaceae > Allium > Allium fistulosum. Next base: position 1,135,150,567 of record CM060906.1, read on the forward strand.
CTTCTTTATGGTCATGGGAGTTTCGAGATTCCGAATCGCCCAGATCTTTTTGAGGTTAGCTTCAATCCCTCTGGCGTTGACAATAAACCTATGGAACCTTTTAGATGCGACTCCGAAATGACACTTCAACGGATTGAGCTTCATTCTGTACTGTCGGAGTTCACCGATATAGTTGTTGGATAGTCGCAACTTCACAAGCATGTTGTCTACGTACACCTCCATAGTTTTCCCGATCTGGTTTGCAAACATTCGGTTTATGAGCCTCTGATAAGTTGCTCCATTGTTTTTGAGTCCAAACGACATCACCATGTAACAATAAAGTCCCAGATCAGTAATAAAGCTAGTGTGATCCTTGTCAGGAAGGTTCATCGGGATTTGATTATAGCCGGAGTATGCGTCCATGAAAGATAAGAGCTCATGTCTGGTTGTTGAATCCACCAGTTGATCGATTCTGGCAAGCAGGAAACTATCTTTGGGACAGGCCTTGTTCAGATCTGAGTAGTCCACACATATCCGCCATTTTCCATTTGATTTCTGACAAGCACTGGATACGATACCCAATCCGGGTATAAAGCATCACGAATAAACCCATTAGCCTTGAGTTTATCCACTTCTCCTTTAGGGCAGCAGATCTCTCTGGATCCATATCGCGCCTTTTTTGTTTCACCGGGACGTGCCGCGGGTCGATATTTAAAGCATGGCTCGCGATATTCGGCGAGATCTCACACATGTCTGAATGAGTCCAAGTAAACACATCGAGGTTTGCTCAGAGAAAATCAACCAGTTCCTAACCCATCTGAGGGCTGAGTTGAGATCCGATCTTTACCTTTCTAGAATCATCGTCATCGACGACCGTGCCATCAACTGTCAACTTTACCAGGGAGGTCTGGTATTCTCTGACTTCCCCTTCTCATCGTTGTCTCTGAGATCAAGATCTTTAGAAAACTGGTCGTGGCACCCGAGCATCGGCTCAGGCATTAGTTATCAATCCTCCATAAAGCGAACGCAAAAAGATTCCTCTAAGCCCTTACCTTTCTCCTTTCACTGGCGCATCCCACAATTCCGCAACATAACAGGCGCGTCCAACTGCCTGATCACCATGTACCGCCCCAGCCCCAGTATCAGTGGGGAACTTTAAAGTCAAACACCAAGGGGCAATCGCTGCCCTGAACTCCGCAAGGGCCGGTCGGCTCAAGAAAGCATTGTAGGGAGAATGAATATCCAACACAACAAATTGTAACATCCAGACTCTCCGGCGATCACCAACACCCAAGTCAACAGGTAATTCCACCATCCCAGCTGATATGGTTGCACTGCCATTGAAGCCATGTATACGTGACTGATACGGTTTTAGATCCTTCGCTTCCATTAGCATTTGATCATAAGCACGTTTGAAAAGTATGTTTACAGAACTTCCGCTATCAACCAAGATCTTCTTCATCCAAGCATGACCTATTTAGGCAAAAATAACCAACAGATCAATAGTGGGGCCTCGACTCTGTCAGCATCACGGTTTTTGAAAATGATATCGTCTGTCATCATCCTCTGTTGCTTTGTCGGGGTCTCTTTGTTGGTACCACTACAACATTCGAAGTCTACAGGCCTAATCGAACTAGTATATGACTCCATTTCCTTCCAGCTTCGATCAGCTAGATGAGACCACCACTTACAGTATTAATCACCAGCCTCCCACCAGTACATGCGGGTTCTTCAGGCCTAGCCTAGCTTTGGCTCTGATTGGGATTAGATGGGCCCGCTCTACCATCCTGCGAAGCTTGGACAAATTGCTCTAACTTTCACTCTCTAATCAAGTTCTCAATAATGTCTTGCAGATGATGGCATTTATTAGTGTTATGGCCATAACAGTCATAAAATCTACAAAACTTTCTGGTCTGAATCTGCTTCTCTGACGATGGTTTCGGAGCTGGCTTCTTGTAATGCCCTGTATTACAGGTTTGAAGATAAACATTCTCTAGCAACGTGTTCAAATGAGTATATTGATCGAACATAGGAGCTCTAGGTCTCTCACGATGAGGGTCTCTCTTCATTCCTTGACCTCCATCACCCTTCTGCTGACTTTGTTTATTCTTAATATTCAATTGCACTGTACCGGAGCTCTCCCGGCCTGCTTCACTGCAGCGTTTCTCTGGATACCTTCACTACTAGGCCCTGCAACATCCTACTTCCTAGACCGTCTATCATCTTCCCTCCTCAAAAACTGGGCTGCCTTTGCATAGAAACGGTCCAATGAAACGGGGGGTTTCCCAACCAACCAATCACCAAATTCAAAATCAGGATCGATCTCTTTAGTCAATGCCATTAGAATAGAGTTGTCATTGGGATTCCGGACTTCGACACAAGTAGTGTGGAACCTTTCCAAATAATGCCTACGAGTCTCTCCTGAAGCTTGACTAACACTAGACAGGGTGTTAACGTCCTTCGGTCTTGCAGCATGCATACAAAACTGTTCAACGAACTTAGTAGCTAACTGGTCAAAACATGAAATAAATCTTAGTGGCAGATGGGTGAACCACATAGTCGCAATGCCTCCCAAGGAGATAGGGAAGCTTCAATACTTAATTGCATCGTCAGCTCGAGCACCATTCATAAGCCATTCATATTTCAGAATATGTTGGTTTGGATCCGAACTTCCTTCATACACAGGCAAGGTCGACATCCGGAATCGGCGGGGCAGTTCCGCATGTAAGATATCATTGGTGAATGGGGTGTGGCGTCTAGAAATCTCCCAGTCGTCATTAGTGAGGCCTTGACTTTCTATTATCATTTGGCTTATCATAGTTGGAATATCAGGCATCTAGATACTCGGGGCCAAGGCATGATCGGGTTCCATGTCATGAAGACGGTCCAGTCGTTGTCTACGGTCTGTTCCACGCCTCATTGGCTCTCGGGCTTCATGGAAGTGAGGATCCTGAACATGAATGTGGTGGCAAGGGGCTGGATCTGGTTCGTTCTGGATCTCGGGATCCATATCTATAGCAGCAGCTGCGTTGTCATGAGCAATGTTGTGAGGAAGCATCCTCCCTCAGGAGGAGGGTGTAGCTTCATGCCTTGTGAAAGGACCTATCCCGGCCTGTCTAGGATTTGCAGTATGCAGGTGCTCGAAGGCCTCCGCGTAGTTCTCATCTAATCGACGGCGTATAGGTATGTGATAGGAGTCAGATAACGCTGAGCTTTTAGACAGGGAATAAGACATATGCTCCCTTCTAGATCTCCCTCATCTTTCTTTATTCAACTAGTTCACAAGTTCCATGTTGGCATGGATCTGTTGAGTGAGCTCATGCATGAGGGTCTGGAATTCCTCTCTACTTATTGGACCGGGTAGATCTGGAGCTCTAGCTGATGTTTGGCATGTAGTAGTCAGTTGTGCGGGATTTTGCCTATCCCTTCCTTCTAGATTTGAAGTGGTTCTGGTATTGCGCACCATGTCGGATGTAGTCCTTAGATCTGGAACAATCTGAATAGGATAGAAGGAACCACTAAAAGATAGATCTGGATCTCCCTATTAGATTTTAGCAATCCAACAACGGCATGGGATCCATAGAATCAGAGAAAAGGCAGAGTTTTTTCTCAATGAAAGCACCAAAGTGTTGTACCAAAAATGGGCACAACACTCATTGAATGTAATTGAAGAGATTAGGGTGAAGAAAAAAAAGGAAAATGAGGCTAATCTAATAATCACACCAAGAATATAAGCAGTAACAGGAAGAAAACAAGAATTTATAGTGGTTCGGCGTTATAGCCTACGTCCACTATGAAGGATTTGATGTTTATTGCTGATTATAAACTGAATTAAAATAGTACAATGACTAGCACTCGAATTACAATGGAGTTTAACCCGAGCAGCCGCATAAAAGGTCCTTTTTAGTTGCAATGGAGGTGCTATTTATAGGTGTGAAGCTGGAAATATCTTTCTTGAACCTTGGAATATCTTTTCTCATGCGTAGGTGGGCCCACACGGTTGATCTGGAGTTGTTTGGGATCAATCCCTGATCGATTCATATCGACGTATCGATCAGGAATTGCTCCAATTGAGCTGCGATCGTTATGGATGTTCTTGAGGTGATATGCAATCTGTTGTGAAAATTTCATGGCATTTGGATTTGTGGTTTGAGAGATATGATCGATCCAAGATTGATTATGCCAGTGAAGCTGAAGCCTTCGTATCCATAGATTCATATCCATCAGCTAGTATTCATCAGATTACCATCCATCTGAGTCATGAGCTGTGATCCATGCGATGCGCTCCATTCTTCGACTGATTCCCTCGTATCGATCGATACGAAACACGATCGATACGAAATAGCTCCTGAGTGCTTGCTGCTTTCACATCCATCATGCATCCTCGTCTTTGCATCGATCCAATGCGCTTTGGTGAAGTATATGCTTTCGTATCGATCTGAGTTGGATTGATATGAACTGTGATCGATCCGAAACAAGATGCAAGCGCGTTATCCATCCTGCAATTAACTGATCGATATGAAATGTATCGATATGAGATGTATCGATATGAATATAGATCGATCTAAACCAAATGCCACAGTGGTCGATACGAAAGTATCGATATGTATCCATTTCTCACGAATATTGATCCATCCATAACTTGAGCGTATGAATTCTGATTGACTGAAATTTGTGATGTTGTCTTGCGTGGCTCTGTTTGTCACATCATGCTAATTATGGCCCGATCCGGACTCGGACCAAGTTTGGCCTTATCCATCGGGAATTTGTAGATAACAGATTTTCGAAGCGGGCTGTCTTCAATCTCTAGTCAAGTCCTTGGTATCACGGCCTTGCCAAAAGGTGGGATAATATTTGTCCCCCAAAGTACGTCGTGTGTGAACATGACGTGCTTTGAAAAGCTACAATCTTCATTCTGAAAATGCTCTATTCGATTTACTAAAAAGTTGTTGTCCTTTCATCAAGAAATGCAACCTCGGTTAATTTCCAATAATATAAATACAGAGTTGTAGTCTGCTAATGATCACACAATTTTTGTTGTAGTTGAAGGTCAAGTGCTAGCAATTTATTATTTATTTTTCTGGCTGTCACCAGGTAAGCATTCAGTTCCTGTTAACTTTGAGAATCAAAAGTCAGTATAACATGCTTGCACAAATTTTAACCAGACTCCCATTCACGCTTGTACATCCATGGGTCGCTGTTAAGTTCTTTCTTCTTCTTTTTCTTTGTTTAAAATAGATCTTGGTGAAAAGAGGTTCCTGCCATCGATTGATTTTTTTGTTTCTTTTTTAGAATCGAGTTTCATATCGATCCTCTCCTGGATCGATGTGAAATCCAAGTTGCAACAACGATCGATGGTTGTTGGGATCCCCTTCTTCGTATCGATCCTCTCCTGGATCGATTTGGGGTATATCATGGTTGATTTCCTATCAATGGAGATCGATACGAGATGGATTTACAAAAAGGTGTATCCCATAATTATGGATACGATTTGGCTTGAATCGATGTACAATGTGTTATTCGTATTGATGGATACAAACGATTCGGATTGCCTCGTAACGATGGATATGAAATATTGAAGTTCAGATGCACTTCGTATTGATGGATACGAACGACCCAGACATAAGCGCGCAGTGCTCTTCGTATCGATGGTTACGTTGACTGATTCAATCGGTGAGGAAACTGGGATACGAATCATTTTTCATGGTCGATACGAATAGAGTATAAATACCTTTTCTACTTAGCATATTTTTCACTTTGCCTCTACTACTACTTTGTATCCATTAGAGAAAAAAGAAAAGACGGTAGATCCTTCGTCTCTAAATACCAAATTGTTAGTCATCAACCCAGATCCTTAGAGCTAGGTAAATATTCAATAAAATCATGCTTAAAATGACAAGACTTGAGTTTTGTGCCATTTTTTTCATGGCAACGGCCATCTCTGGTGTCGCTAGCGCTAGAGTGGGACGGGGGTGAGGTTAAGAATGTGACTAATGGCGATCTGGAGGTTTGGAGAAGGAGGATAGCTGGAGAGGATCGATGGATATGGAGTCACTGGCTCTGGATCTATCTAACTCAAGTGACGACCTCGTATCGATGCAAGAGGATGGATGTGGAATCGATCCGAATACATGGAGTTTTAGAGATGGTAGAAGGAAGTCTTCACGATCGAGGCGAAGAGTAGGCATTTGGAAGCGATATGGAAAGATTGGCTTGATGATCGACCTAAAATCAAAGTCCATGGATCAATACAAAGGGATGGGATGATGGATACGGGGTGGATCGATACGAATGAAGGTTATGAGTGAAGTGATCGATATGAACGAGTTATCGATCCGAAGGTTTGATCGATATGAAGAGGCCATCGATCTGAATCATTGATCGATACGAATGAGAGACAACCGATCGATACGAAAACTTGTTTCAGGAGAACGATCCGAAATGGATTATGATGGACATGAACTTTATGACTTTTTCATACTTGAACACTTGACTCCGACGAGCTTTAACCTTGCATGTTTGGACTTGACCATAGAATTGCATTTATGATTACCCTTCAAGGCTCGTTGATGGAACTGTAACTTGTTGAGCATAACAAATTTTAACATGGATCTTTCTCCGAAGTCAAAACGACACGGTTTAGACAATCAGCGATGACGGTCGCTCCAGTCGAATCTCGAAGTCTTGTTTCTTTACTATCTTTTAACCTTATAGAAATTTAGAGTACTATGCAGAACTTCACTACACAACACGGTCACTCACTTTGCAACGGAGGGACATGGGTCTTTTTTACCATCTAATAATGATTTTTACTGAGTTCAATAGCTATGGATCCCGGAAGCTCGAAGCAGATAGAAGTCCAAAGTCCTCCATTTCCCAGAATAGAAAGGTCAGATGTCCTGGCAGATACAGCGAATCCTGCTCTAGACGAACTGCCGGATGCAGCGGTGATATTGAATCCGGACTGTCCGATCCAAAATTACAAAAGAAATGCTTGGAAGAATTTGCCTTGGACACAGACTGTCTTAGGAAGAAGTTTGGTTGTCAAGTCCGAAAGGTAGGGTACATAATTCCTTGGAAGGGTTCACCGCATGCAACAGATTCATGTGTTGGACTGGAACAATGCCCTCGTTCAACCAATTCATTAAAGATGTGCTATTTTTTCTAAGGATCGCACCCTCTCAGCTTCACCCTAATCGACATGCGCTACTCAACCGCTTGTATATTATATTATGGAACATCTCTTCCATCCCCCGACTGTCGACATAAGTTATGTTACTTGTTTCGTTGCTAACCATGACTGGATAATATAGATTGATGCTAAATTTGTCGCTGTGTTTCTTTTACATCTGATATTCCACGACCCGAAGGAGCCCAGTATAAAGAGCTAGTGAGGTTACTCCAGGCAGTGCCTATTGAATTAAGAGAAATAGACGAAGTTATCATCGACGACAATTTGATAGCCACCGGGCTTTTAGAGAGAGGGCAGAGCATAAGGCTCACAGGGGTACCAAGGGTGGCCCCTATAATACAAGGCAGAAGACGGGCTCCTATCGTGCCTCGGTTGAGGGGGTTCAGGCCGTGCCTAGCATAATAATCATCAAACCTCGTGATGATGAGGGTACAGAAGCTGGTCAGGAGCCCACGGTCGTGCCTCCGCAGGGCCCTTAATCATCTGTATTGAAGAGAAAAGGCAAAACTCCTGTCCACAAAAGCAAGAGGCAAAAGAGCACTGAAGCAACCCAACTTGTTGCTACTTCCGTAGGTCAAGAGACCTTTTCCCTGCAGACAGAAAGTTCACTGAAGGGGTAATTGGATATTCCTATCCCGGATGAAATATCGCCATTCCCTAATCTTGGGTTAGAGGGGCTCCACTTCCCATCAAAAACGGGCACATGCCTACCTTCAATAGATATACGGGAGCCAACTCCAATAAGCAAGGCTACTACAATTGGTCGGCTGGGGGTTTGCACATGTATACACACACTTCACGGCACCACACGACATTCCATCACGTGCTTCTTGATCTTTGGTGAAAACAAATTTTATTCGTCTTTTCGTTTTTCAGATACAATGGTGAAGCAAGAATCCATGCTTAGTAAATTCCGCTCTTCACGCCATTCATCAGGATCGCATTCTAAATCACATCACCGCGAAATGGAGAGTGATTATGGTCGCGGATACCATTCTAGCCAAGAGCATGAGCGCCACGATAGAGAAAAAGAGAGATCATACCAAATCAGGCGCCGTTCTAGGTCACGATCTTCGCCATCGAAAGCGCCCTCGAAACCTTTTTGGCCCCAAAAGGGCCTCTTCTGAATCCTCGCACCAAACAGCGCCATCTCATGCTCCAAAAACCGACGATCAGCGCCGTAGAATTGAGATAGAAACTTCTATCGTCGTAGAACAAACTGCCATAGAGCCATCGGGTAAAGGAGCCATCCGTTTTGCTAAATTAAAGAAAGATTTTCCGAACATTTGCTTTGACGGTTTCCACTTTCCTCCCAACTTGAAGAGAATCCCAAATGACATAGAAAAACTGGTGCAAGATTATGTGCATGACGCATACAGCTAGTATCACGAGTGGTTTAAAACGGTAGAACGTGTCTCAGTCGTGTCCTTCGAGCGAGCCAAAGCGATTGAGAAACTAGTGGGCGACCTTTCTCAAAAAGGAAAAATAATAGAGGTGCTCACCAATGAGCTCGAGTCTTCGAGGAAAACTGAGATGGAGGCTGGCTAGAGAGTAGAGGAAGCTAGGAAGTTCATGGAAGAAATGAGGAAAATACATATGGACTTAGTCCAGGAGATGGGCCACCGCAACACCGTTATCATGCGAGAAAGGGATGCTGCGTTGAAAGAAGTTGACGAGCTAAAGACAAAACTAACTGAGACCATCAAAGAAAAAGATGAAGCCAACAAAGTTGCCTAGGAAGCATGCGAGGAGGAGGTGAAGCTTAGGGAAGAAAGGGACATTGCATATCAAAAGGCCGAAGAAGCCGACACCAGGGATGAGAGGGAAATGAAAGTCGTCGAGGCCAAAATGGAGAGTGAGTTTGATGATCTCCTGGTCACTTATAATGCAAACATCCTGAAAAATCGCAACCTGAACTGGCTTGGCGAGGACTATCCCTTTCAACTGTATAAGGCCTGGAACCGCCCGATTGAGGATGAAAAGGCGATCGTAAATTTGCAATATCGATGAGTTTGAATTGGAAACTCAAGTGTTGATCGGAGACGAGCCTAAAGTCCTTCATGACACAATTATTGCGCTTCAGAGAGAAGACCTGGCGGCTAAGTACCCGGAGGCCGGGGAAGGATCTAGGGGTAAACACCATGTTGTTGCTTCTGAAATGCCCCCAGCATCTCAACTGCGCCCGCATCTTCTGTTGACCCTCAAGTCGTCCCGGAGTATGATCCCGACAGGCCACATCTCTCTCCAATCATCGAGCATAGCTCAAAAGGCATGTCGGCCGAGCTTGGGAGCCAATCTAAGGAAGGTATTCTGGACACTTCTCCTATTCTTCAAAATGCAGGAACATTATCAGAAGACATTACTAATATATTCTCCTATCTTTATTCAGCCTTAGATCCTGCATCGGCCAGCCCTCCTGGAATTCAAGAAGTTCACCACGAGCAGGAGGCGTTAACAACAGAGGCCAGAACTGTGACAATTACTTCTTCGGTTGCGGATCCATAATGTGTTTCATGTATCTCATCTTCATAAGTACGTGCATGATCCAAAGACTACTATTCCTCCAACAGAGTTGGAAGATTTGATAGTAGAACCGAATTTGTCTTTTTTTAGGCAACCAGTTTGGGTTGTAGCGAGAGATAAGAAAATGTTAAGGAACAAGACAGTCAAATTGGTGAAAGTTTAGTGGAGGAACAACGAAAAGGACTATACTTGGAAGACAAAAGACAGGATTAGAGATACTTATCTTGAACTGCTATGAGTGTATGTTCTATATTTTCTTTATATAGACAGTTGCTAGTATGGTAGCTAGAAGATGTTATTGATGATTGCTATGCTTAGTATTTAATCCTTACTGAATTTTGAGGATGAAATTCTTTAAGGAGGGGAGCTTATAACACCCCTAATTATTAATAAGATTATTCACAAAATTAAATTAGATAAATTAAATAGAATAAAGTAAATATTAGTGTGATAAGGGGATTGAGATTTGAAAATTCAATAGAGGTTGAGCTTAATTAAATATAATCCTGAAAGAATGGGCTTATGAATGGTTTTATATGTTAATTAGCGAGAACATAATGCAAGGGAATTATAGGGATTTGCCGCCACCATAATCCCATTACCCTTAAAACCTTGTTTCCATTTCTCTACACGTTAATAATACATTATTCAAAAATGTAAATCAAAAACTCGAACCGGCCATAACCTAAGGAAAGAAAAAGGGAAAAATCAATTAAAGCTAAGCAATCAAGCAAGGGGAATTAATCATAGATCAAATCTCAAGTTCTTTATCCTAATCAAGGTGAATAATAATCTAAAATATCTCTGTTTAAAGATCATTTGATTTCGCGTTTAAATCCACTATAATGATTTTTGATGATGATATGCTTGGATTTCATGATATGTTATATTCAAACAAATTTGTTTGATAAATGTTTGATTCGATTTTAAGGCTAAAACCGTTTATATTGGGTTTCAAATGCCATGATGATTTAATATATTATGTAAAACATTATTTTGGAGATGGGTTAAATTTTTTGTAATTATCCAAGCTATGGATAATTTATATGAATTTTCAAAGGAGAATATGAATGATTGGGTTTAGAAATTTAATTTGGTAATTATACAAAGGAATTTGGGTCCAAAATTTATATATCTCTGATAACATTTTAAAGGTGAATTTCTATTATTTTTGGAGAATTTTCCTAAGAAATTTACTATGGAAATTAAATTAATTTAGTTGAAGAACTTATATGTTTTAATTGTTTTGATTAAGGGAAGGGCTTCTTTGCTAATTGTTTTTTAATTAAATCTGAAATTAATTCAGCAATATTTTAGGAAAAGATTGTGTAAAGTTTATGGCAACCAATTAATTTTTTTACAAAAAGGCAAGTTAGTTGAAAAGCATTTACCTAAAATGGCAATAAAACAGTTTTTGTTCAGAAGCATGGTTTTGCCACTTCCAGCAATAACCTTTCGACTATGTACCTTCGCCCCCATCTAAGTCAAAACCAATACACATGGTATCAATGCTTTGATACGTAGTGGATTGGAGAAAGGCGAAAGGTATGAAGTCGAAACCCTGCTTTCGAAGGGGTCGAGACCAATTTTAATAGCTTTTGAAGGTCTTTTGTTTTACCATTCAAAGAAATGCCACTTGCCTTACTTTCGAAAGAATGCTTTCGAAAGGGTTTAATATAGCTTTCGAAGAAGTTGTCGCCTTTTTGTTTCGAAAGGCTAGCTTTCGAATGAGTTGCCTTGTTTTTAAATCAATGTTATCGAAAGGGTAGTTTGAACCTAGTTGAAACCCCGCTGCCATCTATGTGCCTTTCGAAGGATTTGAAGTCATCAACGAGTCAAAAGGTAGCTTTTGTTTTATAAATGTAATAAGCCACTTCCTAAAGCTTTCGAAAGGGTTCCAGTAGCCACATAAAGGTTTCGAAGGAAATAGCTTCGAAAGCGGTTTCGAAGCTATCCTTCCAAATGTTTTACTTAATGATTAAAGCTTTCGAAAGGATGGTTCCGAAGTCATCTGTTTTTCCCCAACTCTTTTTAATGATTTTGAAAGATGTACTTTCGTCTGTATTAACTTTGACCTAAAAGATATGTTTAATATTAAACCCAATGGTTTCGAAAGGGGTACTTTCAATTGGTTTCGAAGCTATGCTTTTATAAATAAGCAAGTGATTCTTTAACACTTTCAAAAAGGTATGTTTTGATGGTTTGGAAAGATATGTTTTAAAGTGTTTTGAAAGGCATATGTTTAGTGTTTTGAGAAGAAGATTTGAATGCTTTCGAAAGAGGTTTTTCAATGGTTTCAAAAGTAAAGGTCAAAGGTTTCGGAAGCCTTAGTTTTCAAAACAAAGAACCCAATCTCAACTTTTTTTTAAAGGTAAAACCTCATGGCACGATAGAAGAGCTTTTAAATGGCTTTTAAATTAGAAGTTTTTGAAGAAGCTTTCCTTGATAAAATAATAGGTTAAAGGGATTAATCATGTTTCAAGTGAAAAATGATTTCAAGGATATTAAACCATAAATATTGGTATTATTTTTTGTGTATATGCTTCTTCTATAAATATATTCACTAAGTAATGGACTCATAACTGTATTTTGGAGAGTACGGGTAAAATAACCAGGTAGGTTAATCCAGTAGTGAATATAAGTTAAGTAACTCCTGAATGAATAGAGTTGCATCCAGGAGGTAGGGTAAATCAGAATATAGGATGCCCAAAGACTAATTAAGAAGTTGTCAGTTTAGACAGGTTCATAGTGAACCCACAAAAACTATGTTTAAAAAAAGTTATTGGCAAGGGCCAACAGGTTTGTAGTGAACCCATGAAAACTATATTCGGATTAAGTTATTGACAGAAGTCAATAGGTTCATAATCAATCCATGAAAACTATGATATGAAGGAAGTTAGTAGAGATACCAATAGGATCAGGGAGAATCCATGAAACAATTAAATGAAGCTATTGGAAGGGACCAATAGGTTCTTAGTGATCCCATGAAAACTTTGAGACCGTAAAATAGTCCATAAACTTTAATCAGGTTATTAGTGAGCTCATGAAAACTAATAGGTTAATAGTAACCCTAGAAACTATAACTATGACAGATAGTCAAATGAATGGGGATGGGAAATCTAGAATGATTTACTTGTTTGCATATCATCATAATATTTTAAAATGCTATGTTTTAACCATTATGGATGTAGGATCACAGTATATGGTTATTATAAATTTTGACAAGATACTAGTGAGGGGAAAAACCGTTCCGCTAAGTGGCTGGTCTCACTTGATATCTAAATGGTTCGAGATGGTGGGTTATTATTCATACCAGGCTTTATGTCTGACTCGAAGTTTATGTTTTCCTCTTAAACTCTCGGGTGCTTAATTAATTTGAGTAGATCAAGAGTTGAGGTTTTCAGGTTCTCCTTAAACGAATAAGCTTCCAAAGACGTGCATGAGGCAATCTAGCTAATAGGAGATCTTTTCTATTTTGATTCTACTGTGATTTTGATGTAAATGCAAAGTTGTTTAATTGCCTAGTTATATATGTACTATAAATCATCTAAGGGGGTATCTTTATATGTTGCTCTTAGCGTATGTTGTAATAATTATTATTATTTTCTGAAAGTGGTTTTCGAATCTGGGATCATGTAATAAATTTGAAATGGAATGAGAAAGTTGTTTAATGATTTTAAATTTATTCCATATGCATGTGTTTCTGTTATATCAATGTATCTAACATTATCGTGTTTGGTCGTCAAGGATTAATAACTATGGAGAACTGCAGTATCCGTAGTCGTTAGTTTTGAGCCTCCAAGTGGGGGATGTTACAATTGAGTACAAAAATGTATTAGAAAATCAAACGAAACGTAAGATTAGAATTCTTCGATCAGATCGATAAAGTAAATATGTTGGATAGGATTTCCAACAATACATAAAAGATAATAAGATTATCACTTAGGCTACTCCACCCTATACTCCGGAACACAATGGTGTGTCGAAGCGAAGGAATCAGACCATTAGATATGGTTTGTTCCATGATGAGTAAGGCTGAGTTACCTCTATCCTATTGAGAATATGCGCTAGAAACTACAGCATATATGTTCAACTTGTTACCCACTAAATATATGCCCAAAACACTATATGAGATGCGGTGTGGTAAGAAACCCCAACTTAAATATTTGAAAGTATGGGGTTATCCGACATATGTTAAGAACATTGGTCCAAATAAACTAATGGCAAAATCTGTACTATGTAAGTTTATAGGATATCCCAAAAACTCAATGGGATATATATTCCACAATAACGAAAAACAAAATGTCATTATTTCTTGACATGTTGTCTTTTTAGAAAAGTAATTTTTGTTAAAAGAAATTAATAGCAAAGTTGTAGACTTGTACATGGTTTGAGAAATTAACATTAAAGCCGAAACAGTGGGAGAGACAAGTTCACCCGTATACAAAAGTACGCAACCTATTAGAAGGTCTAGTAAGGAATCGCAAAAACCAAAGAGATACTACGGTTTTCTCATGGATGGAGAAAAGCAGGACTGTGTTTTAGATGATGACACTCCTCTGACTTTCCAACAAGCATTGTAGAGTAAAGACTCTGCACTCTGGCTTGTAACTATGAAATTCGAAATGGAATTCATGTACGAAAATAAAATTTGGACTTTGTCGGACATAACCAAAGGGATAAAACCCATCAGCTTCAAATGGATTTTTAAGAAAAAACTAAATGTAGATAGGGAAGTGGAGACTTATAAGGCAGGACTAGTTGCGAAAGAATTTCATCAAATTTCAAGGTGTTGATTATTACGATACCTTTTCACTTATAGCCATGCTTAAATCAATTCGGATTATGCTAGCCATTGCTGCATTCTATGACCATGAAATATGGAAAATGGATGTAAAAACGACTTTTCTAAATGGTGATTTAGAAGAAACAATTTACATATCGTAGCCAGAGGATTTTGTGGTCAGTGGGAGTGAAGGTACAGCTTGCAAGTTGTTAAAGTCCATTTATGGACTCAAAAAAGCTTCAAGGAGTTGGAACAAGTGTTTTGATAAAGTAATCAAATAGTTTGGTTTTTATAAAAAAAAAAGAAAGTGTGCATGTACAGGAAGGAATAGGACAACGCTATTGTTTTCTTAGTACTCTATGTCGATGATCTATTATTGATTGGCAACGACACTTCATTATTACAATCAGTGAAAGTTTGGCTTTTCAAAAACTTCTCCATGAAGAATTTGGGAGAAGTGGCCTATATACTTGCATAAAGATCCATACAGATAGATCTAAGCGGTTGTTGCTTTTGTCCCAATCCTTATACATAGACACTATACTAAGAAGGTTTAGATGGAGAATTACAAGCATGGAATTGTTCCAACGCAATCTGGAATCACCCTTTCTAAAAAGGACGCTCCTAATACCGATGAGGAGAGAGCATATGAAGAGGATTCCCTATGCTTCAGCCATAGGATCCATAGTGTATGTTATGTTGTGTACTAGACCAGACATGGCGTACGCATTAGGATGCGTAAGTCGATACCAGTCTAATCCCAGAGAAAAATATTGGATGACTGTAAAAGGTATACTTAAGTGTTTGAGAAATACTAAGGACTTATTCCTTATATATGAGAATGGAGACCTCCTTATGAAGGGGTATACAAATTCGAGCTTTCAAAGTGATATAGATGGTAGTAAATCAGTGTCCAGCTATGTCTTTACACTAAATGGTGGAGTTGTTAGTTTGGAAAAGTTCCAGGCAAGAAACAGTTGTTGATTCCACGATGGAGGCCGAGTACATTACGCCTAATGAAGCAATAAAAGAGGTATTTTGGATGCACAAGTTTTTGAGTGAGTTCAGAGTGATTCCCGATACCGAGAATCCTATGACATTGTTTTGTGACAACAATGCAATGATATAGATCCTAAAGGAACCAAGAGCACATGAGAAGTCATGACACATTCTTCAAAAGTTCCACCTGATTAGAGAATTTGTTAAAAAGAAGTTCTGATTCAAATTGTAGATACCGAGGACAACATATCAGATCCATTCAGTAAAGGCCTGGCTCAGTCGTTTCTCGAGAAACTGATTGAAGGGATGGGACTGAGATTCCATAATTGGCCCCAAGTGCAAGTGGGAAACTGATAGAGTTAGAGATATGCCCTAGAAGCAATTCTGTAATTTGATGTAAATTAATTAACTTTGAAATCAATTCTTGTTCGAAATAAGGGCATTTCTTCTTTCTGTTATATATTTTCTATAATGTGTTATAAATAATTAAATATTTTATTAAAATATATTTTTAAAAAAATCCATAAATGATATGTTTTGTGATAGTAGTTACAAAGTTTTGTAACCATAAGTAATTTATTACAATAAAAATAAATATACAATTTTAAACGTTCTGAGTCAAGATGCATCGAGACTGGATATCGATGTATCTATTGAGACTAGAGTACTTAATGCTCTTCAAATGTTGGGGAGTGTATTACTCATGACTACTAGTGGCTTCTAGGGGTTACCACTACAACAAAAGTGACCTTTTGCAGCCTTTTAAAAACGCTGCTATACTCATTCGCAGCGTTTCGAATAACGCTGTTTAATATCATGCTGTAATAGTCTGAATATACCGCAACGTTTTCAGAAATGTTGCTAAAAAAGGATACTAAAGCTTTTATAAAACGCTACTGTAAATTATTGTGCGGCGTTTTTGAAACGTTGCCAACTCATTTAGCAGCGTTTTATAGAATGTAGACTAACGCCAAGCTTCAATAGGATCAGTCCTATAACAGCATTTTTGAAACGCTGAAAAAGGAATAATCGCAATATAATAGATTATAGTTTTAATACTTATAGCCTTTCCATTTTGCTGCGGCTTGTTTCTCTTTAACATTTTGCAGCACTTTCATAACGCTCGTTATATTAATATTTTTCCTACATTTAATTATATTAATGTTTCTCCTACATTTAACAACTACTGCAGTAGTTTTAAAATAGTTATAATGACCATGAAAAATGTATTCAAAAACAAAATGCATAATTAAAAAAACACTAATAGATATAATCAGATAATATAAGCATTTATAAAGATTAAACATAATCAAAGCTACATTAATTTCATACACAAAAAAATTTAGTCATATACAATATTTCATGAGCAATGTTTTATGCAAATATGTTAGCAACATAATCTAATAAAAAGAGCTTGCTAAAAGAGCAAATAAACCGTGGAAAAAGCCCGTCTTCTTCAAGAGTCCGGATTGAAATAAAGTGATTGGTTTGATATTCTAAATCGATATAAACTCTAAATCTGAATTATCATTGTAGAAGAAGTTTGTAGAAGAGGTTTAGAAAATAGTTATGATTTGATTAATTAAATGTCTATAAATTCCTATATGTAAATATTAACATTAGAATGTCACTTCAGCATTAACACACTAATGCCATTAAAATTATACTTTTATACCACAAGATTTTATTTCATTTATTTCCTAAAAGGTATCGCATACTAAATACCAAACAACAAAAGTTTATATAATTATACACTAATTTCCTATGTTTTACCACTAAATTAAAAAAATTGTCCACATTCAGAGTAAACCAAGGGGATTGGTTTATGAGTTATGTTGTCTTTCAATGTTGCAATGCATACTCTCCACAACGCAAGCAACATTTGTTAAATGTGTACTAGACACAACCATTGAAGTGGGTTTTTGACCTAACTTTGACGAAAATTAAGCTTAGACAAAATTCAAAGTTAGCTATATTGAAGCTATGAATGGTATATTGTCATTTGGATTTGGTTAATTTGGTGCCTTATGCTATTTCTCAAGCAGATATTGACTTAGTTCGTATTCAATAGTTCTTAGCTATTTGATTAAATATGTAATAGACATATTGATCCATGTAGTTCTTACTTAGTTAATACACAATATATTTTGTGAATATGTCTCAAATACAAATTTTAAATTCAAACAAAATGTTGGATATCAATATATGATTGTATCATACCATATTAATAAATATGAGTTTATGTTTTTTGGTTCAAAATGCTTTACTAGCAAACATTTCCAATAACTTATGTGTGTCTTCATAATATAATTTGTACCAGAAAGTGGACTACGCTAGAACCAAGAGATTTAATCAACATGCAGTCTATTACGTACTTACTGAACACTTTATATTTATCTTTAACTTATTGAAATCTTATGTTCATGCAAATATTAAAGTGGAAGTAAAATATATGGGAGTGATGCTGTACCCATGATGAAAGTGATTTGTTTACTTCCTCTGCCGCTTTGTATTTCGCAGATTCTTCTTCTGCAAAAGCAGTAGTATCTCTAAATTGCTTTGATGTCAACTCAAGTTTAACTTCCAACAGTTGATTTCTATACGTAAGATCCTCTACCTGCAATGCATAATTTCATATAAGTATATAACAGCTCAACCGGTTTACAAATTCAATCGATTCATATCGAGTTTCACAGAACCAAAATCCAGCGAAAACCAACATTGCTTCTACAAAATATCCGATCAAATACTATATAAAAATTTCCCAAATAAGTAACAATAACAAATTTTAAATAAATTTCAATATAAACTGCCTATCAAATTATGCATTAAAATTTCTGATTCTCCAACATATTCTTCAAAAATCACAGTACATAAATAATTTCAGAAATGCAAAATTAAAACTCCATTGCACGAAACCTCAATATAACAACAATTTCCATCAAGATTGAAGCACATGCAAAGAAAATTTAACAAGTTGGGGCCCAAAAAAATAAGAATAATGTGATAATGAATACAATAGCAAAAATCAGAAAACAAATGGATAAATTAAGATGAATTAGTGAATTTAGAAACCTGCAAGCTTAGACACAGCTCTCCAGCAACATTAACCATTAGTTAAGATGAAATTGATCAACTTTTTATCTTCGTCGGCAGTCCATGGCCCTTTCTTCCATCCTATTTTTATCGCAGCATGGTTGCCTTCCCATTCTTTCTTCGTTCCTCTATCTATATATTTTATCAAGAAACAGAACACACAAAAGTATAGAGTATGATTTTATGCTGAAATTGATATAATACCAAGTAATGAAATGACTAGCTCCACAGGGTATGCCATCTATATTTATATGAGTAAAAGGCAAGTTGTGTGCTTAATTTGGAAAAAGAATAACTTGCCTCAGTAAGAAGTTGAAAATATTAAAAGTGCTATTTACTTATAACTTGGGCCTATTAAAAAATAGAGACAAACAAGACCATTTATTCAATCTGACCTTTGATCAGATTTTGACTATAAACGGCAAATGTAACAAAAAAATCACTAAAGTTACATGATATATCAAATAATCAGTTTTACATTATAGCCGACTTAAAAGTATTTTAATTTTTCACTGCTCTGATTTGATATCCTCCATATAACTGCTAACAATATGACATGCCCTATTGCATGATTGCATCCAAGAAAAGTTATTCTAATTATACTAAAGATAACGAGGAACAGAACTTATGAATCTATAAAAAATTATTAATACAGAAAAAAACATATTAGCAAGGCATATAAAATAAAATATTAGACTTTTTTTTATATTAGAAATGCATATCGTCACCTACTAAGATAAATGTTATTACGTCCTGTTCAGTTTTAAATTTTCATCCATTTCTAACTAAACAAAAAGTCTTTTCTTTCAGAAGAAAACAAATCTATCACAAAATCAATGTTTAAAAAAATAATCATAAACAAATAAAACAACAAAAAATCAAAAAGACCGACTACGAAATGTTTTCTCAAATAAATGAGAAATGAGCACATGTCTTGAGATCAAATTGAGAAATGAGAATACAAACGGTGAAATATTAAATTTCTTATATGATAGAATATATGTGAAAAGGTACTTTTGGCGTAAATTCAAGGATCAGACATGTTATTATTTTCAGAATAATCCTTCAATTTCCAATTATTTATTGGAAAAAAAAAGATGGACAAGTACGAGCATATTTAGTTATATTTTAATAATACTTAGTTAATTTTTATAAACTTATTGAATTGTTATAAAACTTAGCTAATTTTTATAAAGTTACTTAATTTATTATTATTATAGACTCGTTTAATTTTTTTTGGCATGACTACTCGTTTAATTCTTATTAGTATTATTATACATCTTAGTTAACTTACTATTATTATTATTATAAATATTAGTCAATTTTTATAAAGTTATTTATTATTTTATTATACTTAGTTAATTTTTCATTAAATGTATTATTGTTGTTGTTGTTGTTGTTATTTAGTTATATTTTTATAATACTTGGTTAATTTTTATAAACTTAGTTAATTTATTTTTATTATTATAATATTTTTATTATAGACTCGTTTAACTTTTATTATTATTATTTTAAATCTTAGTTAACTTATAATTCTTATTATAAATTTTAATTAACTTATTATTATTATAAATCTTAGTTAGTTTTTATAAAATTATTATTTATTATTATACTTAGTTAATTTTTCATAAAATTTATTATTATTATTATTTAGTTATAATTTTATAATACTTAGTTAATTTTTATAAACTTAGTTAATTTATTATTATTATTATTATTATAGACTCGTTTAACTTTTATTATTATTATTATAAATCTTAGTTAACATATTATTATTATAATAAATTTTAATTAACTTATTATTATTATAAATTTTAGTTAATTTTTATAAAATTATTTTTTATTATTATACTTAGTTAATTATTCATAAAATTTATTTTTATTTTTATTATTATTTAGTTATATTTTTATAATACTTAGTTAATTTTTATAAACTTAGTTAAGTTATTATTATTATTATATTATTATTATAGACTTGTTTAACTTTCATTATTATTATTATAAATCTTAGTTAACTCATTATTATTATTATAAATTTTAATTAACTTATTATTATTATAAATCTTAGTTAATTTTTATAAAATTATTTTTTATTATTATACTTAGTTAATTATTCATAAAATTTATTATTATTATTATTATTATTATTTAGCTATACTTTTATAATACTTAGTTAATTTTTAAAATCTTAATTTATTATTATTATTTTCATTATTTGGTTATATTTTTATAATACTTGGTTAATTTTTATAAAGTTCTTAATGTAAATATTCCTTTCTAGAAATTAGAAAAATTAATGATTTTGTGTTTTTTTGAGGCGACTTTGCAATTTTTTTATGAGTACTGGCACATCGAATATGACAAACATTACAGAAAGGTTATTTAAAAATAAATAGTTTAATTTTGTCAAGAAATGTGATGAATTAAATCGATAAGTTTAAATTAAATTTTATGTTTTTACCACAATCTTATATGGTAAATAAATATTTCATCATTTTATCAAATTTATACATTAAAATGGTGGAATTTAACAACTTTGTTATTTTTTAATACCTTATGCACAACATGACGATTGCTATATTAGGTTTTTGACACTTAGATTTTATTGATTTATGTACTATTGACATGCTTTGGAAGTAATTACAAATCATTAGGCTTCGTCTTAATATTCAATATAAAAAATGAATTTCTAGTATTACATTCCCAAATACATAGATTTTGCTGTAAATACTAAAGCTTTTGTAAAGGTTGGTCAATAAGATTTAAAAATATAACCATTCTTATTTATCTGGAAAGCTTTATTAGTGATTTTATACCATCATGGTACAATACGAAATTGACAATTTAAGAGTACTTGATCTTATCTGGCTCTTACGAATGAGTGGATATCTTCATCAACAGCAAACCATTTGAAGCAAAAGCTATGCATAAATATTTCTCCTATGCAGTCTAATAACAAAAAGGAACGATATCAAGTGAAGCCAAATTAAAAATCTTACTTTTAGAGCATAAAGGTTGCTCGTAAAAATGCTAAAAGCTCTTCCAGCCACAAGAAACTTCTAATCACGTACTTTTGTTTACCAATGAAAAGATTTTAGCACAAATCTCAATTTCTTTTGTATCTTGACAGATGTCCATCCTCAGCCTCAGCAGATGTATTTCTACCATAACCACTATGTTAGAAGGGAAATGAAGGACAAATAAGCTCAAGGCATCAAGACAATATCTTGCATGAGAGCAAAAACTTGCAAATGTGGTAACAAAAAATCTTACCACAATTTTAGGGTCTCAAATAGAAAACATGAATATATAAGTAGTAAGTTTGAGGATATATGTTGAGGTTCACACTAGGGGCAATTATGATATATTGCATTATTTCACTATCAAATCAACTTTTTACAAAACTGCTGAATAGAAACTGCTCAAGGATGGCTGCTGCATACCTTTTTTTACAATAAGGAAGTATCACTTAGCAATTACATAATAACATGAATGATAGCACACAAATAGTGCAGATGCCAACCTCCATATGCAATGAATCAAGTACGGATGCACACATAGTGCATGCCTAATTAATTAAGACAAATATAAATAAGTAAAACAGTTTATCTCTGAAATGAAAATTTAAAAAGCAAGAAATACTGATTTAGTATTCCATACATGATAACTGTACTAATCAATGGATTACCTCAAATATCACCACTAACAATATTACAATTAGCCCTAACATAGATCTCAGTACAAAAATTTCTTTGCTTAATTAACTCCATCAACCAATATACATTACAAACACAACATGTGTGTATAGCACGGATTCTCACCTAGTTATTTTGTTAAAACCTGGTTACTCTTAAATTTAACATATGATTTGGTTTAAAATCATTAAAATATCTTCCCTGGCATTAAGTATGGTTATTGACCAAAGAAAAGAACAAACATATAAGAGGAACTGAAAATGCATAAAAATCATGAACCTTACTGATGGATTAGAAGGACAAGATGGCAAACTAAACTCGATTACAATTGGTCTAAGCCCTCTGTCTGCTAGATAAAGTATCGTTCTCATAGCATAACCTTTTCTCTCTTTTGACGAATCTATTCGCTTGATGAATGGCAGGAACAAATCATTATAGTCTAGAATAAACAGTTTTGTGAAGGTAACAACTAATCTCACTATTTACAATTCTGCATCTTTAGAACCTGCAAAAATAATGTATAGAGAAAAAATTAGCACATATAGTAATGTTCAGTCATAAAAGATAATACTTCTCCCATGAGAGAAGCTTGCTTAACTACATGACAGTCAATAATTTCTTCAAAACAACCATCCCACTTTCTTCTTTTTTCTCCTCTTCTACCTTATCAATTTTATAAGTAAATGAAATTGTGTAAATAACTAATAAAATAAGTACTGCACCAACTACATCTTGTTACGACTTTATGTCTACTGGTTTAATATAATCGGCAAGGTAAACCCTATATGTAATTCATTGATGTAGTTGAAGTTATCAAATCATGCTCTTCGCTCTTCCATCTCAGCGCTGATAGAAATAAAACATCAGTTTCTTCATATTAGGAGTGAGAATGGTGTTGATTTTGGATTTAAGTAATAGAAATTCATCCAATAAAGAAAACTAAAACAATATGCACCAATACAACTACTGCAGCTCTAAGACGTCAACATGCTTCTCAAGGTATATATAAAGAATTTACAACAGCTGCAATTAGTTTAATACTATGTTAACTGTAGACGTAGAGCAAAAGTTTCTGTTGTGCCATTGTATTCTCAGGATTTATTTTCTAAATTTGCATTCTAACTTTAATTCGAATTTAATAACACATAAATTTGTCCTTGGCGGGCAATAAATTTAATACGCTAAAACACAAATAAATAGCGGCATTAAATAATACATTGTCCAAACTCAATACTCTTCGACATCCATACCACTGCAGCTTCAACTGAAACCACAAATCCATCACTTTCTCGGACTGTTTAAATGCAATAATGAGCAATTAATTAATCTTAATCACTTGACTAAGACTGGTACAAATACTCCAGTCATTATTATATATGGATGCGAATATAAGGTTCATATATGGATTAATTAATGTTTACAGAATGACCTTCACGAAAGATTCTAACTTCTTATCAAGCGTATATAAAGCTCCAACAAAATAACAAATAATCTTTCAAGTATCCATCTTGTTTTATATATTATGTATCTATCAACATATTTGTCACAGCATGTTATACATAATCTGTACATAGAAACATGCTCACCATTATTATTCCATATATTTAATCATATATATGTACATGACTAAATTATATAACCAGAAATAGCATATTCGTTTTTATACTGTTAGTTGCTTCCTGCATTTTTTTTTGAATTTATATCATCGCATTCTATCAAATATGGTTTCACACAATGATTCACAGCTAAACAAATACTCTCTCTCAAAAATAGTTAAAACTATATAGTAGATAGACAAAGCTTTTAAGCTAAGACTAGTTCCAACAGAACCTCAAAATTTTTTGTCAAGCCCTCTATAAATAGTAAAACTATCACATCCAACAAATTTCTATAAACCCCCAGCTCAATTCCAACATTACCCATAGACTTTAATAGCAGTTTTGTGTTCTTACTCCTATGTTTTTTTTAACATCTTAGATAAATATATCACAATACAAGTCCAACTGTCTATCTATAGCTTCTCACTGAAAATGCAAGTACAATATACATGCACATCGCTGAAAGTACAAGTACAATATACATGGTGCTCATTCAAAAAAATGAAATCCCCACTGTTATTCCAGACCCCGTGTCTCTCTGTAACCATGTTCTTTATGAGCAAAATCCTATTTGAGCGGTCCTAAGCTAAAGTCGACGGATCACAATTCAAACGTAGATTATAAAGTTCACATGCAGTTATTAGTTTCTTTTAAGTTTAGGAATTCGTTGAGAATATTTATACGGATAAACAAAATCAAACCGTCTATTACTACATCAAATAAAAATATAAAAAATGCTTCCCATTGAATTAAACGAATAAACATGACCGACCACCAAAACCAAGCAATTTCGATTCAATCAAATAAGCTATAAGAAAAATAATGTTTATATGGATAAACAAATTCGTTGAGCAAAATCCTGCGTTTGTAAATTGAACAAAGCAAACAAATACAGAAACGGTAAGATTACACGAATATGGGGGCTTCAAATTAAATGGTTATTACCTTTAAACACCGACATCGACAAATTCCTGAAGATGTGGAGTGGGTGATGAAGGGCGACGACTTATGGAGACGTGGGACGCTGGAGAATTTCTAAAGCTGGAGAAAGCTGGAGGGATTATGCTGAAGCTCGCGAGAGGTTGCGGTGTGCGTGGAAGGCGGATCTGAAGAGATCGATGGCAGAGTTGTGAAGATTACGAGGACCAGAAGAGTTTGATTTCTAAGAAATATGGGATTAGGGACTTGTGGGAGAGAAGGGATACGATGTTGACTGACTTAAGAGCATCTCCAACAGTTTGGAGTCCGGATTTGAGAATTTCCGCACTCCAAAATGTTGGAGCCCTCGTTTCTATAACAGAAATTTCTACAACAGAAATGAGGGCGGGCGTCTGTTGAACAGGCGCCTGATGTCCAGGCGCCTGTTCAACAGGCGCCTGGTTAATGCGCCTATATCAGGCGCATTTTGCCCCATTTCCTCTCATTCCACACTCCTCCCATCCCCCATTTTCTAACCAGCTTCGCGTCCAAATGCCGCCCCGTCCGGTCAAAACCGGTAGACGCACCGTTCGATATACGACTGATGCAAATATCGGACCTGCTCATATCCCTCCCGATGCTACCGTGACTCAAGCCGATCTTCGATCTTTGCACGACTTGCCTCCTACTGTTTCGCATCGACTTACTGCAGCTATAGCGACGCCACAGGTATACGTTATTTATTTATTGCTTAATAAACGACCATGTAAATATAAATGTATAATAATTCCTTATTTACCTTAACATTAAATAATCATATATTTAGGTTCGTCACGTAGCGATGAGAGGTAGTTGGTATAGGTGTATGTCTGAATATTTTGATCAGTTACCGGAGCCGATTTTGGATAGGCTACATGCATCACCTTTTGGTGAATTTCTTGCTTTACCTAGATTTGCACATGTAGATCGTTGTCTAGTAGAGGCCCTTACCGAGAGATGGTGGCCGACCACTCACACATTTCATTTTCCTGATTTTGAGTTAGGACTGACTCCCCTAGATTTTTATATGCTCACTGGCATAGAGGTTGGTCGACCTGACCGTCTCCCTGTTCCATTTGATAGTTCATTCGAGGAGTTCGAGTCATATTCAGCTTATTTACCGACTATGGCCGATGAGGAGGTTAGAGGAGGAGCTGTTACTCTACCTTGTTTGCAGCGTTATATAGTAGAGTACATGGCCGTTGAGGATATGCACACTCCCGTTATCCGTGCATTCATACTATACCTTTTTGGGTCTACATTTTTTAGTAACAATAAGGGTACTATTAGACTTGGTTTTCTGGCTGGGTTAGTAGATGTGGATGGACTCCATATATATGATTATGGTACTGCTATTATTGGTTATTTGTACGTAGCATTAGATACATATGCGCTACAGCAGTCCAGACAGATGTATGGCTTTTGGTACATTCTTCCATTTTGGTACTACGAGTATACTGCCAATATGCACCCTCGACTTGTTGTAGAGGCGAATGCCACACCTTATATTTACTTTCCCAGATTGCGTCGTTGGGGTCCTCCTATGCATTTGTCCCGTGTTGCACAAGGGGTGCACAATGAGTTGATGGAGGCTAGACAGCAGATGGATATGAGGCGGCGTGGTAACATTATCATTCGTCCATGGGATCAGTACTTACAGTTCCTAGAGCCCGGTCCTGACCATCCACTCACTTTTCATGTATCCATGTCGCGACGTAGGATCTGCTTTCAGATTGCTACATGTCCTTTCATATGGTATTTAGGGGATCGGTGTTGGCTACAGTTGTATGGTATAGTTCGCATTCCATCAGATCCGCTACCATGGGATGATATGTACGGTGATATTCGGGTTGGACCAGCTTATATTCATGCGATGAGGGGTGCGGGTTGGGTGGATGGTGAGCCAATGAAATTAAGGAACTAAGATGAAAAAAATACAATGAAATTACATTGAAGCTTACTAAATGTGTTTCATTCCCAAAGCCACTAGGATTCGTTTGCTTCAATTTGAACATTTGAGAATCGAACGTTTGCGTTTGACGATTTATTTTTCCATAATGACCTTTGACCGAAGATAGCGTTCTTTTTCGATTAATGTTCTTCCGATTGTAGCAATTAGTAATTTTGCCCCAAAAAGATTCACCACTTTGATCGGTCCCTCGAATAGGATCGACTGATAGTGCACAGTAAATGTAGCAAAGATCGTAGTCTTCCGCAGCGCTCCAACTTGCATTAGTTACTTCCCCCCCAACAGGAATCGTAGCGTCTTGCAAGTCGTATTCGTCAAAACTGGCCCTTGCAGCTACAACGTCGAAATCGGAGTACATTTTCAGTTGAGATCGGTGGCAGAAAAAAATTGCAAAAATGAAAATTGGTTTGAAATGAACGAAGAAGAGGAAGTGGTATTTAAAGAGGAAAAACGACCGTTGGGGAAACGACCGTTAGAAGATAGTAGGCGCCTGTTTAACAGGCGCCTACTAGCAACAGGCGTCTGTTGCCAGGCGCCTGTTGAACAGGCGCCTGGCAACAGGCGCCTGTTCAACAAGCGCCTCAATGGATTGGGCATTCTAAGCCCGAAGCCCCCCATTCTCGCACTATCACACATTCTCGCACTCTGTTGGGGACGATTTTGGGTGCGGATTTGAGAATTCTCGCTCTGTTGGAGATGCTCTAACTGGGAGAAAAGCGGGAACTTTCTCTTTTCCCAGCTCCATAATTCTTGTAAGTTTAGTAGCAGCGTTACCACGAATAATTTTTTTAACAAAAAAAAGGTTCAGGTATCTGTTTTTTATGTTGTTATAAGAAAAGGCCCTGCAGAAATGAATATGTAAATTTGGTCGTTAATTTTTGAAAAATAAAAAACGTAAGATGACTTGCACTTTTCTATTTCTGAAATCTTTTTCGAAAGTTTGAAACTTTTGAAAAGCGCAAGTTATCTTGCACTTTCTATCAAGAAAGCGCAAGCTGGTTTACGTTTTCTGGTTTAGAATTTTTTTTTTGAAAATTTTAAAATTTTTGAAAAGCGCAAGGTAACTTGCGCTTTCTATCAGGAAAGCGCAAGCTAGTTTGCGCTTTTTGATTTTGAAATTTTTCTAAAACTTTTGAAAATTTTGAAATTTTTAACAAGCGCAAACTAATTTGCATTTTCTGATTTAGAAAAAACAGGGACCTAATTTACATACTTATTTCTACAGGGACTTTTCTTGTAACAACATCAGAAATGGGAACCTTTCGTGTAAAGTCCCTTTTTTTAATCCACCCGTGCAATAGCAGCTTTTTTATTAAAAGCCTATTATTTGCTGCTGCGAAAGATATAATTTCTTGTAGTATACGTCCTAATAATTAATGGATAATTATGGAATGACTCATTCGATAGTTTTATGTTGGTTATTATAACTAAGGTCAAAAAGAAAATATCAATGTGAATAATTTATGTAGTTCTTTCAACTTGAAAATACCATGAATCTTCAAATATGAAAAATCGGCTTTGATTATATTCTAATCATGATATTGTGTCCATTGAGTGGCTATAGTTGGATCGAGTAGAAGTATTGGAAGAGAAGCACTATTCAAGAGAGGATTCGTTTCCTCAGTTATATGGGGTTAATACCACGGTCAACTCAAGTTAACCAAAAGTAAAAATCTTTATCCAGAGTAGTTCAGTTAATAATAATTTTTATTATCTAAACCAAGAACTTTGTATTTGGACCATAGAGTTAAATGTGAACGATGTTGGAATTTTGACCATTACCAAATTCAATAAGTCCAAAGTGATATAGCTTGGACGAAGAGAATTGGTATAAATGATTTTCACAATTGGGTAACGCTTGTTAAACGAGTACGAACCCGTTTTTCGCACACGGACTCATCTATATAATTCATTATAATATTAGAATAGAAAACGTGCGTTATCCCTTAGAAACCAAAAGGTAAAGGATATAAAATAGTTACCTGTATTCATACTCTAGACGTAGTTTTATAAAAGTAGGGAATTTGTAGACATTAGTCTTTATCATCGAAAGCAGTCGGTACACAGTAGCAATTATGAGTAATGATGCAGACGTCAACTCGAAGTTTGGACACATTATGAAATGACTTATTGGTAGAAAATGTACATTGGATTACCGTCAGTAATGAATCGAATCCAATTACTTAGCATGTGTCATGTTACAATAAACATGAGAATCCTACCCTAGTGAACATAATATTTTTATATAAGCTAAACGAAGCAAGTTTTGGTGTAGTTTGACATATTAATCTAAAATGCACAGATAGAATTAATGTTGATCAACCAACATTTCAAGGCTTTGAGTCATTGACTACGATATATGTTTATTAAATAAAATTAAAAATAGGAAAAAGGTGAAAAAGTCAATCCATCACCCATATACTAAGCATTAATAAGAAACAGACAAGCCAAGCAAACATTGAACAAATGCTAAAGAAAAATCAAGTAAAGTAATGAGCAGCTTAGAATAGCTAATATTAAATGGTACACCTGAACCAATTAAAGCTCGCAAGTTAGGATGTAGATGTTATTTTAACAATTCAAGCGAAAGTAGCAAACATATGAAGAGCTGATGTAATTGATGTAGTTGGCATTATAACAATTCAAGCCAAGATGTAAGATACTTTTAAGTTGGATATGCTGTTTAGACACCAACTTTGCAGTATACAATCATACGTCACTAAAACAAAAAGGAATCAATCTCATGTACATGTAACGATACCGTGAAATGAGTGTTTAGTAAGAATAATTGATTAGCAGCTCGGTTGTTACACAATGTTGTCAAATAAAATCACCGTCTTTGAAACATAGTTAGTACTCAACCCCAATTCAACCAACAAATATTGTACAAACATTTATATATGTCCTTTAAAGAAACATTTTCGACATCATTAACCAAGTATGTTTGGTTGATAGTTGTCGTCAGTTTATCTCGATCTTGTAGCTAACCCAAATTGACAGAATGCTCACTTGTTTATAAATTCGAAAAATCAATTAGATTTCTGTATTGTGCTTAGCTGTGTATTACTGTGAATATATAACCTTTAGACCAGGACAAAGAGAGTAATATAAAAGAAGCTTCGGATAACAAATTTCATATTAAACTGGGATACAAATTATTATATTTAAAAACATAAACTGCAGTATTGTAAGCCCAAAGCCTTGTAGAAAAAATGGTTGTCATAATAAATAGTTGAATGATGGGTAAATGATTCTGGTGTTTTTATATACCTAATTTTTAAAATATACGAGGATAAAAGTATATTCGTATAGTTTGGGAGATTACACTCCATTAATATAATAAGAGAATTTAGAAGCAAAGATTTTAATGATGGTGTTGAAATACACTTTTCTATGTAAGCAATCATTTTAATCAGACTTTAGGTAAATAATTAGAGGAATTATATATAGTATTTTGTTATCTATCCATTGATGTGTTGCTGAAGAATTTGAACGACATCAGCGTTGGAAAAAAAACATACCAAAGTAATCAGAAATATACATGACCCCGGTTACTCAGGTAAAAGACTGCTCCGTAGCTAAATTTTAATGAGACATTTAATGTTGAGTAAAGAGAAACAAAAACACCAAGGATGAGTATAATCCAAAATGAAAAATACAACTATCTATTCAAATAACAAAGAAACAAATATCCCTAGACGAAGAACAAATTTTGCTATAAACGTTGAAAAAAGTATTCCAACAACAGTTTTTTATGCGAACGTACTAGAAAAACTGACCTAATTTTCATAGAGTTGTACATAATGTTTGTTCAATTTCAACCTTCGAGAGAAAAAGTTTGCGATTTGGTTTTTGCCAAGTTTGTAATTTGTGCTTGTGAAATTTCAAACCGCATAATGAATATAAAGGATTGGTGCTATCGCATGTTAAAAATGAACACACATAAATATCTATTATTAGAAAATAAGTAGCACGAAAGCATAGTAAGGTTTAGTTTGTATGAGTGTCATTTTCTTAAACAAACATATATGCCAAATTCATTCATTAATTGCAAAATTTACGAACCACCCAAAAGAAGAGTGATATACAGTAAATGGGTTTACAATATATGTATAAGTTATTTTTTTAAATAGGTGAATCCTTGTTTTAGTGTCAAAAAAGGATCAATTGTTGTTAGTGAAAAACAATTTATTACAAAGCAAAATCAAGTTTATTACACTCATAGAAAAGTGTACCTTTCTGATGTTTCGTAGATGTTAGAATTGAATGGTTATTGTTTGCACAAAAAATGGACAAACACCTCAAAGTTGTATGATTTAGTAGATCTTATGTTGTTCTTAGTGATTTGGGTGATTTATGCAAATATATGAAAAACAGGGGCTAAACTGTAAAAAGACACGCAGATTTATAGTGGTTCAGCCAGAATGTGCCTACGTCCACTTTATATGTTATTTCTCTTCTTTTGTTGTGATTACAAGTACAAAGCTTTGGTACAAGTAAAAGAAAGTTGTTTGAAAGTTCCTTCCGTGCTTGAGCTCTCAAAAACTTGTCCCCCATTGTTGTATCCCTGCCCCTCTATTTATAGAGTGAAGCTGGGGGTAGGGGTCTTGGAGGTATATAGCAGCTGGCGGGCCTGGGCTGAGACAATCTGACCTGGAACACCTTGGTTCGGCATCCCTTGATTCGGTGGTAGGTTGATTCGGTGAGGAGTTGGTCCGGTCGTGTAGTTTGGACCGGCGTGTAGGTTGATTCGGCATAGACTGATTCGGTGGGGAGTTGTTCCGGTCGTGTAGTTTGATTCGGCGAGGAGTTGGTCCGGTCGTGTAGTTTGGACCGGCGTGTAGGTTGATTCGGCATAGACTGATTCGGTGGGGAGTTGTTCCGGTCGTGTAGTTTGATTCGGCGAGGAGTTGGTCCGGTCGTGTAGTTTGGACCGGCGTGTAGGTTGATTCGGCATAGACTGATTCGGTGGGGAGTCGAACACGGTGGATGTTTGGTCCGGTAGGGTCAAAATATACCCAACACTTGCCCCCAAAGTAGGGTAGGTGCATGCACGTATCCTGCTTTGTTTTTGACCATCCTAATTCCCCGTTTTCATCTGGTCCGGTAGCCCGCTTTTGTCTATAAGTAGATGGTTAGGGCCTTCGTTTTTCCATCTACCGAACCATTCCGTTGTCTCTTGCCGAATCAAAGTGTATCCGAATCAATCTCGAGCGTTTGCCAAAACAAGCAATTTAGCCGGACCAAGCAACTTAGCCGAACCAGGTGAGATTTTTTCTGCCGAATGAGTTTTTACCGAATCGACTCATGGATACCGAGTGCCGAATGAAATCCCATTCGTGAATAGCCGGATGAACTCGGGTAACCCGAGATTACCGAATGAACTGTGCATCTGTTTCCCGAATGAACTTGTACCGAGTGAACATGTGTTTTATACTTCGAACTTCCAGTGAAATTCCAAATTATACTGCTTGTATATTCTAACGATATATTTTTCCCATTTTTGCAGATAAATGTCTCGAAAAGTCGAAACTCGATCAGATAAGAGGAGATCCGGGGGTGAAGGAGAGTCCTCGGCCGTGCCCCCAGCTCAATCAGGATCGGAGCGTCATGGGCCTGCCCCAAGGTCATTAGTGGATGGATATGGTCCCCAAGAGTTGCTGGACTCCCCTCCTGACTGCTTTCCTAGCTCTCTCAAAGAGGAGCAACTCGATGTTATATCTCGTTCCTTTGGGATCGATAGAGCCCTCATGCTGCTGCCGGGCCCAGGAGTCATGCCATACAGTCCTCCCGAAGGATACTTTGCTTATAGTAGGTACCATTGCATGTGTGGTGCTATCCCGCCACTCAATGCTTGGGTAGTCAGCTTCATCACGTACCTGAAGGTGGCTCCGTTCCAGCTTCACCCCAACTCTTATGCCATATTGGTGAGTCTCTTTGTTATTTTTCGGAGGAAGTATGGTCGCGCCCCCTCCAACCGGGAGATCCGGTACTTGTATAATTTAAGGGGCTATAAGAAGGGGTCCCCATATGTTAGCTTGGAGTCTGCTGTGACCTTCAAGCCGGTCTTGGACCTGTACTCTAAATTCAGCATGTTCAAGAAAGAGTGGTTCTTTGTTAGGGACGATTCCGTCTCCATCCGGCGCTTTACCTCTGGATGTAAGTTGATGCTTTTACTTATAATTCCTATTCCGATTGCGATGCTTCTTCTCATACTTTCTCATTTTTGCTAGCGACAGGTGGTTTTCCGGTTGTGGAGACTGACCGCCTGGTTCAGATGGCGGCGGAGATAGAAGCCATTCTTGGGAAATACAGATCATCTGCCTACTTGATTAGAAATGCGATTCTTCTGGAATATAACTTGATCCTTCCGCAGCAGTCTGTATTTAAGTTGAGGGAAACGGCGGAAGAGAGGGCGGCTGCTCAGGCGGCAGAGGGCGGAAAGAGAAAACCATTTACGAAACCTCCAGCCGTCGGAGGTAAGAAGCTTAAGAGGTCGGACGGTCCTTCCCCCAGCAATTGTCCACTTACTCAGGGGGAGATAGATGCGGAGGAGGAAAGAGGTGAGGCGGAGGGCGGAAGTGACGTTGAGCGTCTTGGTGACGAGGGTGGCGATGGACAGGGTGGTGATGGACAGGGTGGTGATGGTTCCAGGGCTCTGTCTTCTGGGCAAGTAGGCGAGATGCAAGAGTGGACGGATGATGCTCTCCGTCAAGCTTTTGAGGGGTTGGGTGATGATCCGGCTTTGGTAGAGAAGACTGGGGAGGCGGACAAAACCGGGACTGGTGCAAGTGAGTCTTCTCCGACTATTCCGGCCAAGGTGGCTCTGACAACTCAAGGTGAACTCTTGACCCCTGCATGCTTCACTAATGATAGGGACTTAGGAATATTTTATGACCCGCTCCCGTCCTGGAATGAAATCCGGGACTTATTGCAGTATCCCACTCCTCCCCAGGGTTTGTACAACCACAGCTGTGTTTCTTTTCCTTTTCTAACTTGTAACCTACCGCGTTTCTTGAATCATATAGTAATGTAAGATTATGACACTTGTTCTTTATATCAGGAGCAGGCAAGACGCCCAAAGCTTCAGACCTTCGACACAGGCTCGAGCAATATAAACTTTCCAAAATTTCTGCTAAGCCGAAGCCCTCAGCCCAACGCTCCGGGGATGTAGTCGGGTACCGTCCTCTTCTTGGGGTCATCGAAGAGGGTATTCAGCAGAGGAAGAGGAGTCATCCTTTATCCGAAACTTCGCTCGGTTCTCAGCCTCCGGCTCAGCCTATTCATGATATTACTGAGGAGGGCAGCGAGTTTGTATCTTCTCCACACCCATCCGGAAACCCTTCTGTTGTTCATATCGACCGTCCCGATCTGGCCCGTAATCCATTTGCCGGTCATCCTGATCTGGATCCGGGTTCTCAGGATATTAATTTTGACGAAGTTACTGGTGAACACCTTCTCCCCCGTAACCCCATGGTACGAGTACTTGACGAAGCCAAGTCCTTAGACCTCGATCTGCTCACCACTCGTATAGTCACTATGGGAGACGAGGCCAAGGCCAACATTGATCGGGTGGCGGAGGAGGCCAAGAAGCTGATGGGGCATCACGCTCGGCTGGTTAAGGCCGGAGAGGAGATAGGGAGCGCCAATATCCGACTTCGATTGGTGGTCTCGGATCAGGCCAAGCAGCTTGCGGATCAGGCTATCCAGATTTCTCAGCATGAGGCTGCCACTGGGCGATTAAGGAGAACCATGGAAGAGGCTAGTCGGGCCGAATTGCGGAAAATGGAAGCTGCTTGCAAAGAGCGGATTGATATGGCTATTACCACGGTGGATGAGGTTCGGAGAGCGGATCTCGAGCAGGTGGAGGAATTGTCCGAGAAGCTTGAGGCTGCCGAGCTTGCTCAAGCTAAGTTGAGGGAAGAGATGGCGGTGATGCGGAGGTCCCTTCAAGCTGATTGCTCGAGATACAGACTGGAGAGAGATGCTGCCGTGGAAAGGTTGTCGGCCTCCGATGCCCGGATGAGGGAGTTTGAGGAGAACGAAGGAATGATGGATGACATGCTCCAGGACATGTATTTCCGGACTTGGAAGCAGGGTAACCTCTCTTGGATGGATGATTATCCCAGAGTCATGGCCAAGATATATCTTCGGGCTTTGGAGGAGGCTAAGGCTGATGCAGATAAAGAGGGTGGAACGGTCTTCAGTATGGATGTGGTCACGGCCCAGTTCACCAAGGAGGAGAAAGTGGCGGTAAAGGAGGGTATGCGGCTGCTTGCTGCTGAAGAGGCGGGTGTGCAGGTAGAAGATGACGACCAGGATGGTCAAGAAGCTAGTACTGGTAAGTCTTCCTTTCTAGTCTTTCTGTTAACTTGGTTACTCATCACTAATGAACCCTTTTTATGACCGGACAGGCGGGCAAAAGAACAAGGACAAGACTTCGACGCAACCAGCTCCATGACTGATCCGCTTTTCATGTTCTGTTTGTAAATGGCAGTTTCGAATATCTTATATGACCAAGCATGGAGAGCAGTTGACTGCCCCGCCATCTGATTGTGAATCTCTGCATCCATTGGCGGGTACCTCTTACCCTGCATCCTGTACTTTATGGTTTGTTATAGAGGATAGGAGGAAAGTTTTTTAAGTAAAATTGAAATATGTGAAATAGTAAAACTTCCAGTCACGGAAGGCCTTCGATGTGCTTAAGTTCGTGGCAAACGGGTTTTGTAGTCACTTTCCCTAGCTGTGGGTCTTGGAGACATTTGTCACCCATCTTACGCCTCCGCGGGGAGTTAATTCTTTTTTACCACAGCCGCACTTAAGACACACCGGAGCCGAGATCGCGCACAGTAACTACCCGGGCCATTATGGCCCGTACTCATGGGTATTATTCGACTTACTGTGGCCGGCTAGCGTGGGTGCCGATCGTCAACTGTGAACTGCCCCTGGCTGGCCACACCTTATGTTGGGGCTTATAATCGGTTCACAGTCGCCGGCGAGCCTAACGCCGTAATGAGCTGCCTCGGCTATAGTCGGCCTTCTCGGTGGCTTATAATCGGCTCATTACAGTTGGCTTTAAGGGCCGTCGCGAGCAATGAGTTAACCCGCAGCAGAGGGATGCTGGAGCAAAAGTGTCTCATTGGCGAGGGCATAGATTCGCATAGTACCTGTTGGGGCTTGTCCACGTGGAGTTGCATTGTGGAGTGCTTTGAATAGAAATGCTATATGCTCAGGATTTTGTTCAACAGAAAAGGATAAAATTAACAAGCAGCCAAGATACAAAGGAACAAGTTAAAAAGAGACAAGGCTTTTTTAAAGTGGTTCGGCACGAAAAAATGCCTACGTCCACTGATTCTCTTCGTTAATTCACTTCATATGGGCAATACAAGTTAAGAAAAGTATCGACGGAGGTGTTGGATGTTCCATGCCCTCTGGAACACCTCCCCGTCCACTGTTGACAAAATATAGGCTCCGTTGTGGAGATCTTTATGAATTACATATGGTCCATCCCAGATTGGGTCTAGTGCTCCGGGGCGAGGGAAGATTCGCTTGAGGACAAGATCCCCTTCTCGTAAGGCACGATGCTTGACTTTGGAGTTGTATTGTGCTGCCACCTTTTGCTTGTGGGCTGTTGTTTTTAGGACTGCATCATTCCTTCTCTCCTCGACTAGATCCAAAGACATGTTGAGGAGCTCTTCGTTTTCTTCTGGGTTATAGTGGATCCTACGGTGGGAAGGCACAATGGTTTCAACTGGGAGCATAGCCTCCGATCCGTATGCCAAAGAGAAAGGAGTGTGCCCTGTTGATGTTCTGAAAGATGTGCGGTAGGCCCATAGTGCCGTAGGGAGTTCATCCACCCAAGCGCCCTTTGACTTTTCGAGCTTCTTTTTGATCAGAGTTTTCAGAATTTTGTTGACTGCTTCGACTTGTCCGTTTGCTTGGGGATATGCTACGGATGAGAAGCTTTTGCGAATTCCGTGTTCTTGGCACCAGTTGGCGAATTCCTCGCTGTCAAACTGAAGTCCATTGTCTGATATGATTTTTAGTGGGACTCCGTACCTGCACAGAACATTTTTGATTAAGAAGTTGATAACTTTCGCTGAAGATACTTTATTTAGAGGTTCTGCTTCCACCCATTTGGTGAAATAGTCGACTGCTACTATAGCATATTTGGCGCCGCCTCGACCCATTGGCAGTTCACCGATTAAGTCAATTCCCCATACTGCAAAGGGCCAAGGGCTGGTCATCTGGGTAATCTCGGTTGTTGGTAGCCGAGGGACCTTAGCAAACTTTTGGCATCTGTCACACTTCTTGACGAAATCTAAGGCGTCCTTGCTTAAGGTGGGCCAGAAATATCCGTATCGGAGTATCTTTTTTGCTAATGTTTGCCCTCCGGTGTGATCTCCGCAGCTTCCTTGATGAATGTTGGATAAGATTTCCTTGGCTTCCCTTCCGGCGACACACCTTAATAATGGGTTAGAGAACCCACGCCGATAGAGGATGTCTCCTTGTATTGTGTAGCGGGACGCTTTCCTCAAGATTTTCTTGACTTCGTTACGCCCGTCGGGTAGTGTGCCATTTTGTAGGTAGTCTCGGATGGGAGTTATCCAAGTTGCTTCTTCGGTTGCAGCTATCAGATTCACTTGTTCAAAACTCGGGATCATTTGCTTTGAGACAGTTACTGCCCCGAAGATGGCGACGTCTCTCATACTTGCTTGCTTTGCCAATTCGTCGGCCTCTTGGTTCTCTTCCCGAGGGATGTGTTTGACTAAGTAGTGGTCTAATCGGCTGAGAAGTAACTTGGTCTTCTTTAGATATGCTATGAGTCGTTCTTCTCTAGCTTGGAATTCCCCTAGTATTTGATTAACAATAAGCTGAGAATCGCTGTGAAGACACAAAGAATTGGCTCCGATCTCGATAGCAATTTCTAATCCGGCTATTACTGCTTCGTATTCTGCATCGTTGTTGGTGGCAGTGAATTCCAACCTTATAGCATAGTGCAGTTTATTTCCCCTGGGAGTGATGATTACCACACCTGCCCCCGAGCCTTGTTCGTTAGATGCACCGTCCACAAAGAGATTCCACTTGATATCTTCTGCTATTTCCAGTTGCTCCTTATCCTCGTTGGTAGTGAATTCTGCAATGAAATCAGCCATGGCTTGTCCCTTGATGGCGGTGCGAGGGTGATAGGTGATATCATATTGACTCAGCTCAATACACCATTTAAGTAGTCGCCCGGAAGTGTCGGGACGATGGAGTACCTGCCTTAGTAGTTGATCGGTTAGAACCTTGATGGAATGGGATTGGAAGTAATGACGCAGCTTTCGTGAAGTGATTAGTAAGCAGTATGCTAACTTTTCAAGCTTAGGATATCTGACTTCTGCCCCAGTAAACCTTTTACTGACGAAGTAAACTGGTCGTTGCGTGCGGTTATCTTCCCTTACCAAGGCAGCGCTTAGAGCGTGAGATGACACAGCAAGGTATAGGTATAATTCTTCGCCTTCGCTTGGGGTCGAGAGTACCGGTGGTTTCTGGAGGTGTTCGATTAGGTTAAGGAAAGCGGTCAAGCATTCGTCCGTCCATTCGAACTTTCCTTTATCTTTCTTTAGAGCTTCGAAAAAGGGGACGCACTTGTCCGTTGCTTTGGAGATGAATCGGCCTAGGGCAGCCACTTTTCCATTTAGGCTTTGCATTTCCTTTCGGGTGGAAGGTATCTTGATGTCTCTTAATGCTCGGACTTGTTCAGGGTTTGCTTCTATCCCTCGGGCATGGACGATGAATCCTAAGAATTTTCCTGATGACACTCCGAAGGAGCACTTCAGTGGATTCAACTTCATTCCATACTGTCGAAGTACCTGGAACATTTCGCCCAGGTGGCTTACGTGATCTTTGGCTTCCCGTGATTTTACCAGCATGTCGTCTACGTATACTTCCATTGTTCGTCCTATTAGCCCTGCGAACATCTTGTTGACGAGGCGCTGGTAGGTGGCTCCTGCATTTTTAAGTCCGAAGGGCATCACTTTGTAGCAGTACAAACCCCGGTCGGTGATGAAACTAGTGTGATCTTGGTCGGGAGCATGCATAGGAATTTGGTTATATCCCGAGTATGCATCCATAAAAGACAGGAGTTCGTGCCCGGCTGTGCTGTCTACAAGTTGGTCGATTCTGGGAAGCGGAAAGCAATCCTTTGGGCAGGCGTCATTTAGGTTGGAGAAGTCAATGCAGGTCCGCCACTTCCCATTAGCCTTCTTTACTAGTACCGGGTTGGCGATCCATTCTGGGTAAATAGCTTCTCGTATGAAGTCATTGGCGAGTAGATTCTTTACTTCTTCATCGAGGGCTGCTGATCGCTCTGCCCCCATACTTCTCTTTTTTTGTTTTACGGGTGCCTTGGTAGGATCAATTTTTAATACGTGGCACGCTATGTTGGGGGAGATTCCGGTCATGTCAGCGTGTGACCAAGCGAATACATCCAAGTTGTGGCGAAGAAAATCAACGAGTTGTTCCTTCAATTCAGTTTTCAGCTGCGACCCAATTTTCAGTAGCCTACTTGAGTCGTGCTTGTCTACAGATATAAGCTCCATAGCCTCTGCAGGCTCGGCGGTGGCCTCCTCCTCTTTGTCCCTAGGGTCTAATTCATTGAAAGGGTCGCTGGTGTATCGAAGAGGAGGGGCTTTCTTTAGTTGCTATGCTTCAAGGCTTTTTGTGCAGAGGGCAATCTCTACACCTTTCCCTTTATATCTCCTGTGGTTGTTGCGAAGTTCGGTTACATAGCAGTCTCGTGCAATATCCTGGTCTCCTTCCACTTCCCCTACCCCATTGTCTGTTGGAAATTTCATTTTCAGGCACCACGGGGCTAGGACAATCTGGAAGTCAGATAGGGCTGGTCTTCCTAGGAAGGCGTTGTAGGCCGAATGGTTTTCTATCAGCACAAACGTCTGTTTCCTTACAACGGAGCGGGGATGGCTTCCAATTTCAACGAAGAGGTCCAGCTGCCCGATGGGCATTTTCGCATCTCCAGTGAAACCGTGTAGCGGTTTATCGCAGGGAGATACGTCCTTCATTGACAACCTCATTTTGTCGAATGCGTGTTTGAACAGGATATTCACAGAGCTTCCAGTGTCTACCAGGATTCGGTAAACTTCGGCGGGACCGAGTCGGGCAGAGATAACCATGGGATCCATGTGAGGGTACTGTCTTCCTTCTAGGTCGCGTTTACTGAATGTGATGTCATCACTTTCTTTCCGCTTTGGGTGGCGCTCTTCTATAACCGTATTGACGCAGTCTCTATCGTCTCTGAGCGACTTCCCATATCTTTCCATCTCTTTCCAGCTTCTGTCTGCGATGTGTGGACCTCCTGAGATGGTATGGACCACTATCTTCTCTTGACTAGAGCTGCTAGCGTTGCGGTCGCCTCTGCCGGTCCCTGGTGAGGGTAGCCTTGGGTTTTCATTGGCAGGAGCTGGAGTCCTGTCTTGACTTTTTACATAGCGCTCCAGTTTCTTTCTTCTGATGTGTTCCTCAATCAGATCCCGGAGATGATGGCATTCGTTGGTATCATGTCCGTGGGATTCGTGGAAGCGGCAGAATTTTCCAGATTTCTGTGCGCTATCTGATTCCTTCTTGTATGGTGGGCGTTTGTATCTAACTTCGCCTTGGGTGGCAAGGAAGATGTTTTCGACGGTCTCGTTCAAAGGGGTGTAAGAGTCGAATCTTGGTCCTGGCCGATATAGGCGTTTCTCTACTTTCTTGCCCCCAGCATTGTCTCTGGAATCATTTCTTCGAACGTCCCTTGCCACAGCAGGGGCGTTGCCATGGGTCGTCTTACTTTGCTGTCCTGACTGCCCCTCAATGGCGGCATCCTCAAGCCTCATGTATTTCCCGGCTTCATGGAAGAAATCGGGTAAAGTAGCTGGTTTTTCTTTTGTCAATCTCCTAGCAAATTTAGTGTCCGGATGCACCCCACTGCAGAGGGCCATTAGGATAAGCTTCTCATCGGCATCTTGAACTGCGGCTGCTGCGGCGTTGAATCTGGTTAGGTATTGCTGCAGCTTTTCTCCAGGTTTCTGTTTGACGCTGGATAAGGAATAAGCGTCCTTAGGTTGCTCCACATGAATGCGGAACTGACTGACGAATTTTTCTTTCAACATTTCCCACGAGCTGATGGATCCTTGGGGTAGATGACAGAACCAGGAGGTAGCAAGATCTGCTAAGAAGAGCGGGAAGCATTTGCACAGCACTCCCTCTGTTGCTCCACTCATGAGCATATGCTGCGTGTACCTCTGTAAGTGTACAACGGGATCGGAGGTTCCTTTGTAAGGTTCCATTGTTGGCATCTTCCATTCTCGGGGGGTGATAGCGATTTCGATATTGCGGGCGAAAGGGCTGGTTACCCTAGCGCCTATCCCTCGATCTCTTTGCTCCCGTCGGACACACTCTCTGAATAAGCGTACCATCCTTTCATCAGAATTTGGAGCGGACAGAAATGAGTTCGGTTCCGTCCTGTGGGGTTGATTCCGACCAGACAACCTG
This sequence comes from Allium fistulosum, assembly GCA_030737815.1. Taxonomy (NCBI): domain Eukaryota; kingdom Viridiplantae; phylum Streptophyta; class Magnoliopsida; order Asparagales; family Amaryllidaceae; genus Allium; species Allium fistulosum. The sequence goes on from CM060906.1 coordinate 1,135,191,893, forward strand.
TAGGGATGGTATCGTCTATCATTCCTCATATTTTCCAGTGACCGCCTTTGATCTTCTGGGAGCATGCTTGGATCAGCTACAGTTGGCCCTTGCCTTGATCTTCCCCTGTTGGGTTCTGATCTAAGCACTTCCTCGGGTCCAACTTCGGGCTGAACTCCAGCTCGGCCCCGTTCACTGGTGTTTCTGTGGTTAGGCAGCATGACAGGCTCAGCTGCAGTTGACCTCCGCCCGGTACCTTCCCCGTTGGGTTCGGCACCAAACGTTTCCTCAGGCCTAACTTCGGGCTGAGCTCGGTCTCGGCTCCTACCACGGCTACTCCTGCCGTTAGCTCCTTCGAAGAAAGAAGATCTTTGCTGTCTCTGAGATCCTCCAGATTGGGACTCGCCCCATGATTCAGTGTTGTGGTTGGATTCTTCAGCGTCCCTCAAGCGTGACATGAGATGGTCCACCAAGGCTTCCTGCTGGGACGTGAAGCGGTTAGTTACTTCAACAACAACTCTGTCCAAATCTGCCCTAGTAATTGCTGCAGGCTGTTCTGTGGCAGGAGTGGTGGGGTTAGCCTGTCCTCCATTTGTTACCGTTGCTGGAGGAGGAGGATTTACTTGATTTGCGATAGCTGGATCAGGAAGGCTACTGGATGCGATGTTTTTTCCTTTGTTAACATCTTTTCTCTGTTTGGGAGGCATGTTTTCCAAGTGGCGGATGAAGCTGTTAGGAAAACTTGTTAAGCGGATGAAGCTGGAGCTTCGAGCTTCAATCTCTCAATGAAAGCACCAAAAATGTTTGCACAAAAAATGGACAAACACCTCAAAGTTGTATGATTTAGTAGATCTTATGTTGTTCTTAGTGATTTGGGTGATTTATGCAAATATATGAAAAACAGGGGCTAAACTGTAAAAAGACACGCAGATTTATAGTGGTTCAGCCAGAATGTGCCTACGTCCACTTTATATGTTATTTCTCTTCTTTTGTTGTGATTACAAGTACAAAGCTTTGGTACAAGTAAAAGAAAGTTGTTTGAAAGTTCCTTCCGTGCTTGAGCTCTCAAAAACTTGTCCCCCATTGTTGTATCCCTGCCCCTCTATTTATAGAGTGAAGCTGGGGGTAGGGGTCTTGGAGGTATATAGCAGCTGGCGGGCCTGGGCTGAGACAATCTGACCTGGAACACCTTGGTTCGGCATCCCTTGATTCGGTGGTAGGTTGATTCGGTGAGGAGTTGGTCCGGTCGTGTAGTTTGGACCGGCGTGTAGGTTGATTCGGCATAGACTGATTCGGTGGGGAGTTGTTCCGGTCGTGTAGTTTGATTCGGCGAGGAGTTGGTCCGGTCGTGTAGTTTGGACCGGCGTGTAGGTTGATTCGGCATAGACTGATTCGGTGGGGAGTTGTTCCGGTCGTGTAGTTTGATTCGGCGAGGAGTTGGTCCGGTCGTGTAGTTTGGACCGGCGTGTAGGTTGATTCGGCATAGACTGATTCGGTGGGGAGTCGAACACGGTGGATGTTTGGTCCGGTAGGGTCAAAATATACCCAACAGTTATAATTCGCAAATGGTTGCAAATGTCACATTATCAATTGTAATAGCGACAAAGAGTTGTTAATCCCAACTGCAACCTGGGTTAATATTTAAGAAACAGACCAGTTAATAATTGGAAAAAATGTGATGGTATGATTATTTCTATTAGATACCATATTTTAGGATGCCCAAACTCCTTCATTGAACCTTTCAGTTGTTACTTGTTTTATCATTTTAGAAAATATCATTTTTACACATTCTACATCCCAAATCCGTGTTTAATTGTTTAGTGAAGTTAGTCTGTTGGAATGTAGCCAAATAAATATTGCTATTAATCAACTTATAATTACACAGTTCATGAGTTTAAGGATTCATCTAATATTCCTAATGCTAATTATGTCAAATTGAGGTCAAGATTTATGTTCATGGTTTCGTTTTTGCCATCACCACGTTAAAGAAAGTAAAAGCATGTACATAGTCTTATCCAAATTTAGACAGCCTACGTGAGACCAATGAATATGACTATGAGTGTAAACAAACTATCTGTACTTGGGTTTAATTATTTCAGAAATTCTGAAATAAACATGCTTTAGACATCAATAACCACTATCTTCTCTATGTAATGTTCAAATATAACTTAGTCTGTGCTTTAAAATATAGTTGAGAAATTCAATAGTTAAAGAAGTCAGAACTAATCTTTTTAATGAGTTAACAACATTCTCTTATTTGAACACAAACCTCATAATTGAGCTTGATAAAACAACACATTACGTATGGTCTGGTAGATATAAATTACATCTCTATGTTATAGAAAGGGTGGTGCATTATAAAAAATATGAAACCAGGTTTTTAGATCAAATCTATGCTTGTACTTTTGTTCGACATTGGAGAATGCAAGTCATGAATATACAAATACACATTAACCAATAGCATCTGCGATTACTGACTACATGTTGATGCAAACATGACATTTAGGAAAATTAAATGTAGTCATGAAAAAAGAACATTACTAATTGGGCATCTTATTAAAGAAGCAAAATTATATTCATATTGTCGAAGTAAAACAATATGAATGTTTACAATAATAATAAAAATTGTCAAGTTAAACAGCATGCAAATTTTGTTTGTGTGAAGTCTAATGCAAAACCCACATGTTGACTTAATCCCATGCAACAAAGATAATCAATTGGAGCATGATGTTTGGTTGTGCTGGTGTATAAACTTAATCATTTAGAAATATTGTAACAAAATTTGTGACCTTGCATATGACTAACTACATTGCTCATAGTTAGAATAAGTTTACACTGAATTAATTAGCCTAGCATGTAAACATAATTGTGAACATCATTATACTAATGTTTATTTAATTATATATACACTATGGTTCATTGCCAAAGGTTCGAGTTAACCTACGTTGTAGAGTCGTACATTTAAAAAATGGCATTATTTGAGAAAAAAGAAGTATCAATATTTCGCTCTTTATCTACCTTTACTCTAAAATTATCATCATATATATGATAAGTAATAATTTAGCTTCACTTTGAAAAATATATTAATAGATATAACTACACAAAGCTATTTGTTTGATTTACATTGTATTTATTTTATTCTTTTATTTTCTTGTTTTCCTTCTAATCCAATAATTGTCCTAGCATCAAATGGTATTATTATTAGTGATGGTGTTATATGTTTTAGTTTAGACAATATTTACCAATTTTAGCAATTATTCATAGCTTGTCCGTATATCATTAATTTTTACAATTATTTTTTAGCAGTTCACCGATCATTTTGGTTAGAAGTACTCAAAACGAAGGGAAATCTTGAGTTTACTTATCTTGGGATTTTTCAAACTCATTACTTACATAGGCATTTCAAATGGACCTTATATATTCTATGTTTAGGTAAATGAGTTTAGAAAGAGCTCGCGATCTTATTAATATATGCCAACTCCCATAAAAACCTAAAAACTTTATACTCTATTATAAACCACATTATGTGTTAAATGAACACAACATTCAAAAAACATTAGCTTAACTTTATTACGGTATTTAAACATATGGAAGCATACTGAAAGGTAAATACCTAAAAAACTTTATATTATATTGTTCATGCAAACCACATTATATGTCAATTAAATGAACACATCAATTGTACATTTTGGTCGAAATTATGTAATTCAAAATTTTCATTCAAGTGATAAAACCAGAAAAACATTATCAGGTACATTCAAACACACATAGCAGATCCAAAATGATGTGAATAAATTCCAATTCATAGATCCTGTTAAGTTGATAAATTAAAATCAAAAGAACAAATACACATAGCTAAAATAGAATCTGAAGAAACCATCGTACATAACCAACAGAGACTAACAACTGAATGAAGGTAATCGGTCTTAATTCAACAGAACAAACACATATAGTAAAAAATATCTTTAGAAGCAAAAGTTATACGCAAGTAGTAGAGACAGAAATAGAATTAATGAAATCAAGTTTTAAACAGGAAGAACAGAAAAGGCGTACCTGAATAGCAATATATCAGAACGATGGAGGAGGCATCCAAATTAGTGCTAGTTGTACGAAATAAGGTAGAAGGAATCAGTAGCAGATGTACACTTGGCCAAAATTAAAACCATTACCTGATGTTGATTGGGATGGTAGGAAGAAGATGGAATTGAAAATTGAAAAGAAAGATATATGACAATTGTGGTTCTGAAGAGTAAGAAGGTGTAGAAGAAAACGAAGACGTATGACATTCAGTTAGTAAAAGGAATTTCAAGAATAAAAGATAATGGTTGGGAAGGATTGAAGATTACCTGATTGGAGCATACAATTGCTAATTCCTGAGGTGGTTGATACTGACCGCCATTAATTTAGTGAATTAGGGTTTTGTAGAAAATGGAAAGAGGAAAGAACATATGCTGCCTACTGAATAAAATTGATTAGGTAGAAAAACGTTTCCATTGAATGTAATTGATTAGGTTAAAAATTGAAAATAATGGTTGTGAAGAATTGTAAATTACCTGATAAAGGCCAACAATTGCTAATTCGTAAAAGTCCTTCTAATATACACTGCTGCCATTAAAAAGAAAAATTAATTGGGGGAAAACATAGTTGGTTGTAATGTAGGAGATCAAAGAGGAATAATTGAGTTCCTAGCGAAGGCTAACAATTGCTGAACGTGGTTCTCGAATCTGGGATCATGTAATAAATTTGAAATGGAATAAGAAAGTTGTTTAATGATTTTAATTTTTTTCCATATGCATGTGTTTCTGTTATATCAATGTATCTACCATTACCGTGTTTGTTCGCCAAGGATTAATAACTATGAAGAACTACAGTATCCGTAGCCATTAGTTTTGAGCCTCTAAGTGGGGGATGTTACAGTTGAGTACAAAAATGTATTATAAAATCAAACGAAACATAAGACTAGAATTCTTCAATCAAATCAATAAAGTAAATATGTTGGATAGGATTTCCAACAATACATAAAAGATAATGAGATTATCACTTAGGCTACTCCACCCTATACTCCGGAACACAATGGTGTGTCGAATCGAAGGAATCAAACCATTAGATATGGTTTGTTCCATGATGAGTAAGGCTGAGTTACCTCTATCCTATTGAGAATATGCGCTAGAAACTACAGCATATATGTTCAACTTGTTACCCACTAAATATATGCCCAAAACACTATATGAGATGCAGTGTGGTAAGAAATCCCAACTTAAATATTTGAAAGTATGGGGTTATCCGACATATGTTAAGAACATTGGTCCAAATAAACTAATGGCAAAATCTATACTATGTAAGTTTATAGGATATCCCAAAAACTCGATGGGATATATATTCCACAATACCAAGAAACAAAATGTCATTATTTCTTGACATGTTGCCTTTTTAGAAAAGCAATTTTTGTTAAAAGAAATGAATAGCAAAGTTGTAGACTTGTACATGGTTTGAAAAATTAACATTGAGGTCGAAACAGTGGGAGAGACAAGTTCACCTGTATACGAAAGTACGCAACCTATTAGAAGGTCTAGTAAGGAATCGCAAAACCAGAGAGATACTATGGTTTTCTCATGGATGGAGAAAAGCAGGACTATGTTTTAGATGATGACACTCCTTTGACTTTCCAACAAGCATTGTAGAGTAAAGACTCTGCACTTTCGCTTGGAACTATGAAATTCGAAATGGAATTCATGTACGAAAATAAAGTTGGGACTTTGTCAGACATACCCAAAGAATTAAAACCTATCGGCTTCAAATGGATTTTTAAACTAAATGTATATAGGGAAGTGGAGACTTATAAGGCAGGACTAGTTGCGAAAGAATTTCGTCAAATTTCAAGGTGTTAATTATGACGATACCTTTTCACTTATAGCCATGCTTAAATCAATTCAGATTATGCTAACCATTGCTGCATTCTATGACCATGAAATATGGCAAATGGATGTAAAGACGACTTCTCTAAATGGTGATTTAGAAGAAACAATTTACATATCGTAGCCAGAGGGTTTTGTGGTCAGTGGGAGTGAAGGTAAAGCTTGCAAGTTGTTAAAGTCCATTTATGGACTCAAACAACCTTCAAGGAGTTGGAACAAGTGTTTTGATAAAGTAATCAAACGGTTTGGTTTTTATCAAAACATAGAGGAAGTGTGCATGTACAGAAAGGAACATGGCAACGTTATTATTTCCTCAGTACTCTATGTCGATGATCTATTATTGATTGGCAACGACACTTCATTATTGCAGTCAATGAAAGTTTGGCTTTTCAAAAACTTCTTCATGAAGAATTTGGGAGAAGCATCCTATATACTTGCATAAAGATCCATAAAGATATATCTAAGCGGCTGTTGTGATTGTCCCAATCCTTATACATAGACACTATACTAAGAAGGTTTAGATGGAGAATTACAAGCATGGAATTGTTCCAACGCAATCTGGAATCACCCTTTCTAAAAAGGACGCTCCTAATACCGATGAGGAGAGAGCATATGAAGCGGATTCCCTATGCTTCAGCCATAGGATCCATAATGTATGTTATGTTGTGTACTAGACCGGACATGGCGTATGCATTAGGATGCGTAAGTCGATACCAGTCTAATCCCAGAGAAAAATATTGGATGACTGTAAAAGGTATACTTAAGTGTTTGAGAAATACTAAGGGCATATTCCTTATATATGGGAATGGAGACTTCCTTACGAAGGGGTATACAAATTCGAGCTTTCAAAGTGATATAGATGGTAGTAAATCAGTGTCCAGCTATGTCTTTACACTAAATGGTGGAGCTGTTAGCTGGAAAAGTTCCAAGCAAGAAACAGTTGTTGATTCCACGATGGAGGCCGAGTACATTACGCCTAATGAAGCAATAAAAGAGGCATTTTGGATGCACATGTTTTTGAGTGAGCTCAGAGTGATTCCCGATACCGAGAATCTTATGATACTGTTTTGTGACAACAATGCGATGATACAGATTGCAAAGGAACCAAGAGCACATGAGAAGTCATGACATTCTTCAAAAGTTCCACCTGATTAGAGAATTTGTTAAAAAGAAGTTCAGATTCAAAGGGTGGATACCGAGGACAACATATCGGATCCATTTCAGTAAAGGCCTGGCTCAATCGGTTCTCGAGAAACCAATTGAAGGGATGAGATTGAGATTCCATAATTGGCCCCAAGTGCAAGTGGAAAACTGATAGAGTTAGGGATATGCCCTAGGAGCAATTCTGTAATTTAATGTAAATTAATTAACTCTGAAACCAATTCTTGTTCAAAATAAGAGCAATTCTTCTTTCTGTTATATATTTGTATAACGTGTTATAAATAATTAAATATTTTATTAAAATATATTTAATAAAAAATCCGTAAATGATATGTTTTGTGATAGTAGTTACAAAGTGTTGTAACCATGAGTAATTTATTATAATAAAAATAAATATACAATTTTAAACGTTCTTAGCCAAGATGCATCGAGACTGGATATCGATGTATCTATTGAGACTAGAGTACTTAATGCTCTCCAAATGTTGGGGAGTGTATTACTCATGACTACTAGGGGATTCTAAGGGTTACACGTCCTAATAATTAATGGATAATTATGAAATCACTCATTCGATAGTTTTCTGTTGGTTATTATAACTAAGGTCAAAAAGAAAATATCAATGTGAATAATTTATGCAGTTCTTTCAACTTGAAAATACCATGAATCTTCAATATGAAAAATCTTCTTTGATTATATTCTAATCATGATATCGTGTCCATCGAGTGGCTATAGTTGAATCGAGTAGAAGTATTGGAAGAAAAGCACTATTTAAGAGAGGATTTGTTTCCTCAATTATATGAAGTTAATACCACAGTCAACTCAAGTCAACCAAAAGTCAAAATCTTTAGCCAGAGTAGTTCAGTTAATAATAATTTTTTATTATCTAAACTACGGACTTTGTGTTTGGACCATAGAGTTGAATGTGAACAATGTTGGAATTTTGATCATTACCAAATTCAATAAGTCCAAAGTGATGTAGCTTGGACGAAGAGAATTGGTATAAATGATTTTCACAATTGGGTAACGCTTGTTAAATGAGTATGAACCCATTTCGCCAACGGACTCATCTATATAATTCATTAAAATATTAGAATAGAAAACGTGTGTTATCCCTTAGAAACCAAAAAAGTAAAAGATAAAAAATAGTTACCTATATTCATACTGTAGACATAGTTTTATAAAAGTAGGGAATTTGTAGACATTAGTCTTTACCATTGGAAGCAGTCGGTACATAGTAGCAATTATGAGTAATGATGCGGACGTCAACTTGAAGTTTGGACACATCAGGAAATGACTTACCGGTAGAAAATGTACATTGGATTACCGTCAGGAACGAATCGAATCCAATTACTTAGCATGTGTCATGTTCCAATAAACATGAGAATCCTACCCTAGTGAATATAATATTTTTATTTAAGCTAAACGAAGCAAGTTTTGGTGTAGTTTGACATATTAATCTAAAATGCACATATAGAATTAATGTTGATCAACCAACATTTCAAGGTTTTGAGTCATTGACTGCGGTATATGTTTATTAAATAAAACTGAAAATAGGAAAAAGGTGAAAAGTCAATCCATCACCCACCTACTAAGCATTAATAAGAAACAGAAGAGCCAAGCAAACATTGAACAAATGCTAAAGAAAAATCATGTAAAGTAATGAGCAGCTTAGAATAGCTAATATTAAATGGTACAACTGAACCAATTAAAGCTCACAAGTTAGGATGTAGATGTTATTTTAACAATTCAAGTGAAAGTAGCAAACATATGAAGAGCTGATGTAATTGATGTAGTTGGCATTATAACAATTCAAGCCTAGATGTAAGATACTTTTAAGTTGGATATGCTATTTAGACACCAACTTTGCAGTATACAATCATACGTCACTAAAACAAAAAGGAATCAATCTCATGTACATGTAACGATACCGTGAAATGGGTGTTTAGTAAGAATAATTGATTAACAGCTCGGTTGTTACACAATGTTGTCAAATAAAATCATCATCTTTGAAACATAGTTAGTTCTCAACCCCAATTCAACCAACAAATATTGTACAAACATTTATATACGTCCTTTAAAGAAACATTTTCGACATCATTAACCAAGTATGTTTGGTTGATAGTTGTCTTTAGTTTATCTCGATCTTGTAGCTAACCCAAATGGACAGAATGTTTACTTGTTTATAATTTCGAAAAATCAATTAGATTTCTGTATTGTGCGTAACTGTGTATTACTGTGAATATATAACCTTTAGACCCGGACAAAGAGAGTAATATAAAAGAAGCTTTGGATAACAAATTTCATGTTAAACTGTGATACAAATTATTCTATTTAAAAACATAAACTGCAGTATTGTAAGCCCAAAGCCTTGTAGGAAAAATGATTGTCATAATAAATAGTTGAATGATGGGTAAATGGTTATGGTGTTTTTATATACCTAATTTTTAAAATATATGAGGATAAAAGTATATATGTATAGTTTGAGAGATTACTCTCCATTAATATAATAAGAGAATTTAGAAGCAAAGTTTTAATGATGGTGTTGAAATACACTTTTCTATGTAAACAATCATTTTAATTAGACTTTAGGTAAAACAATTAGAGGAATTATATATAGTATTTTGTTATCTATCCATTGATGTGCTACTGAAGAATTCGAACGACATCAGTGTTGGAAAAAACGTGCCAAAATAATCAGAAATCTACATGACCCCAGTTACTCAGGTAAAAGACCGCTCTGTAGCTAAATTTTAATGAGACATTTAATGTTGGGTAAAGAGAAAAAAAACACCAAGGATTAGTATAATCCAAAATGAAAAATACAACTATCAATTCAAATAACAAAGAAACAAATATCCTTTGACGAAGAACAAATTTTGCTATAAACGTTGAAAAAAGTATTCCAACATCAGTTTTTTATGCGAACGTACTAGAAAAACAGACCTAATTTTCACAGAGTTGTACATAATGTTTGTTTAATTTCAACCTTCGAGAGCAAAAGTTTGCGATTTGGTTTTTGCCGAGTTTATAATTTATGCTTCTGAAATTTCAAACCGCATAATGAATATAAAGGATTGGTGCTACCGCACGTTAAAAATGAATACACACAAATATCTATTATTAGAAAATAAGTAGCACGAAAGCATAGTAAGGCTTAGTTTGTATGAGTGTCGTTTTCTTAAACAAACATATATGCCAAATTCATTAATTAATTGCAAAATTTACGAATCACCCAAAAGAAGAGTGATATACAGTAAATGGGTTTACAATATATGTATAAGTTATTTGTTTAAATAGGTGAATCCTTGTTTTAGTGCCAAAAAAGGATCAACTGTTGATAGTGAAAAACAATTTATTACAAAGCAAAATAAAGTTTATGATCAAAAATGTAATGAATAATATCAATTTCAAATATTCACAGTAGATTTTGTGAGTAGGAATTGTGTACCTTTCTGATGTTTCCTGGATGTTTGAATTGAATGGTTATAATTCGAAAATGGTTGCAAATGTCACATTATCAATTGTAATAGCGACAAAGAGTTGTTAATCCCAACTGCAATCTGGGTTAATATTTAAGAAATAGACCAGTTAATAGTTGGAAGAAATGTGATGGTATGATTATTTCTATTAGATACCATATTTTTGGATGCCCAAACTCCTTCATTGAACCTTTCGGTTGTTACTTGTTTTATCATTTTGGAAAATATCATTTTTACACATTCTACATTCCAAATCCGTGTTTAATTGTTTAGTGAAGTTAGTCTATTGGAATGTAGCCAAATAAATATTGCTATTAATCAACTTATAATTACACAGTTCATGAGTTTAAGGATTCATCTAATATTCCTAATGCTAATTATGTCAAATTGAGGTCAAGATTTATGTTCATGGTTTCGTTTTTGCCATCACCACGTTAAAGAAAGTAAAAGCATGTACATAGTCTTATCCAAATTTAGACAGCCTACGTGAGACCAATGAATATGACTATGAGTGTAAACAAACTATCTGTACTTGGGTTTAATTATTTCAGAAATTCTGAAATAAACATGCTTTAGACATCAATAACCACTATCTTCTCTATGTAATGTTCAAATATAACTTAGTCTGTGCTTTAAAATATAGTTGAGAAATTCAATAGTTAAAGAAGTCAGAACTAATCTTTTTAATGAGTTAACAACATTCTCTTATTTGAACACAAACCTCATAATTGAGCTTGATAAAACAACACATTACGTATGGTCTGGTAGATATAAATTACATCTCTATGTTATAGAAAGTGTGGTGCATTATAAAAAATATGAAACCAGATTTTTAGATCAAATCTATGCTTGTACTTTTGTTCGACGTTGGAGAATGCAAGTAGTGAATATACAAATACACATTAACCAATAACATCTGCGATTAACAGACTACATGTTGATGCAAACATGACATTTAGGACAATTAAATGTAGCCATAAAAAAAGAGCATTACTAAATAATTGGACATCTTATTAAAGAAGCAAAATTATATTCACATTGTCGAAGTAAAACAATATGAATGATTTACAATAACAATAAAAATTGTCAAGTTAAACAACATGCTAATTTTGTTTGTGTGAAGCCTAATGCAAAACCCACATATTGACTTAATCCCATGCAACAAAGATAATCAATTGGAGCATGATGTTTGGTTGTGCTAGTGTATAAACTTATCATTTACAAATCTTGTAACAAAATTGGTGACCTAGCATATGACTAACTACATTGCTCATAGTTAGAATAAGTTTACACTGAATTGATTGGCCTAGCAAGCAAACATAATTGTGAACATCATTATACTAATGTTTATTTAATTATATATACACTATAGTTCATTGTCAAAGGTTCAAGTTAACCTATGTTGTAGAGTCGTACATTCAAAAAATGACATTATTTGATAAAAAAGAAGTATCAATGTTTCGCTCTTTATCTACCTTTACTTTGAAAAATATATTAATAAATGTAACTACACAAAGCTATTTGTTTGATTTACATTGTATTTATTTTATTCTTTTATTTTCTTGTTTTCCTCTTGATCCAATAATTGTCCTAGCATCAAATGGTATTATTATTAGCGATGGTGTTATATGTTTTAGTTTAGACAATATTTACCAATTTTAGCAATTATTCATAACTTGTCCATATATCATTAATTTTTACAATTATTTTTTAGTAGTTCACCGATCATTTTGGTTAGAAGTACTCAAAACGAAGGGAAATCTTGAGTTTACTTATAATCAGAACGAAGAATACAACTAAATTTATCTTGGGATTTTGTCAAACTCATTACTTACATAGGCATTTCAAATGGACCTTATATATTCTATGTTTAGGTAAATGAGTTTAGAAAGAGCTCGCAATCTTATTAATATATGCCAACTCCCATAAAAACATAAAAACTTTATACCCTATTATAAACCACATTATGTGTTAAATGAACACAACATTCAAAAAACATTAGCTTAACTTTATTACGGTATTTAAACATATGGAAGCATACTGAAAGGTAAATACCTAAAAAACTTTATATTATATATATTGTTCATGCAAACCACATTATATGTCAATTAAATGAACACATCATTTGTACATTTTGGTTGAAATTATGTAACTCAAAATTTTCATTCAAGTAATAAAACCAGAAAAACATTATCAGCTGCATTCAAACACACGTAGCAGATCCAAAATGATGTGAATAAATTCCAATTCATAGATCCTGTTAAGCTGATAAATTAAAATCAAAAGAACAAATACACATAGCTAAAATAACATCTGAAGGAACCATCGTACATAACCAACAGAGACTAACAACTGAATGAAGGTAGTCGGTCTTAATTCAATAGAACAAACACATATAGTAAAAAATATCTTTTGAAGAAAAAGTTATACGTAAGTAGTAGAGACAGAAATAGAATCAATGAAATCAACCTTAAAACATGAAGAACTGAAAAGGCATACCTGAACAGCAATATATCAGAATGATGGAGGAGGCATCCAAATTAGTGCTAGTTATACGAAATAAGGTAGAAGGAATCAGTAGCAGATGTACACTTGGCCAAAATTATAACCGTTACCTGATGTTGATTGAGATGGTAGGAAGATGGAATTGAAAATTGAAAAGAAAGATATACGACAATTGTGGTTCTGAAGAGTAAGAAGGTGTAGAAGAAAACGAAGACGTATGACATTCAGTCAGTAAAAGGAATTTCAACAATAAAAGATAATGGTTGGGAAGGATTGAAGATTACCTTATGGAGGCCAACAATTGCTAATTCCTGAGGTGGTTGATACTGACCGCCATTAATTTAGTGAATTAGGGTTTTGCAGAAAATGGAAAGAGGAAATAACATATGATGCCTACTGAATAAAATTGATTAGGTAGAAAAACGTTTCCATTAAATGTAATTGATTAGGTTAAAAATTGAAAATAATGGTTGTGAAGAATTGCAAATTACCTGATAAGGGCCAACAATTGCTAATTCGTAAAATACCTTCTAATATACACTACTGGCATTAAAAAGAAAAATTAATCAGGGGAAAACGTAGTTGGTTGTAACGTAGGAGATTAAAGAGGCATAATTGAGTTCCTAGCGAAGGCTAACAATTGCTAATTCGTAAAAGACCCCTCCATACACCGTTGCCATTAAGAAGAGAAATTAATTTGGGAAAACGTAACCAATTGTAACGTAGGACATTAAAGAGGCAGAATTGATATTTATCAATATTTAGGGACTGCAATTGCAAAATATCATTTTTCCAGGAGGCTAAAATGCAAAGGTATTTCAAATGCCTGAGAATTAAGTGATAGAGCTGAGAACAAATGTGGTGCAAGTAAAAAGTCAACCATGGGGAAAACTTAACCAATTGTAACGTAGGACATTAAAGAGGCAGAATTAATATTTATTAATATTTGGGGACTACAATTGCAAAATATCATTTTTCCAGGAGGCTAAAATGCAAAATGTATTTCAAATGACTGAGAATTAAGTAATAGAGCTGAGAACAAATGTGGTGCAAGTAAAAAGTCAACCTTACATTGCCTTTCTTATAGAATAGAATAGATTAAAATGAGATTTTTTCAAAAACGAGTAAGCGATAAATTTATCCATATTATCAAACCACCTGCTAAGTGAAGTGTGAACGTTAACGTTCGAATAGTTCGATGTTAATCGCTGACCGAATTTACACCCAAGAGTCACAGAACCTAAACGATGAATTCTCTTCAGACCAAACAATTTAATTTTGTAACTGTTATAAATTAATTAAATTAATTAATATTTATGAAATATTAATCATAAAATTTGGATATGATTTAAGAAATAAATTTGTTGCATATATTTATAAAAAGTTATAAATATGTTGATCGATACGAGATATATCGATAACAAATTTAGTTAAATATAATTATGTATATTTAATCGGGTTAAATGGGCTAACAAACCCATGCATCTTAGAGGGATGGGAGGTTGGTCAAACAAGGGGAAGGGACATGTGTGTGCAATTAGGGTTTGATATGTGTGGTTGAGATCATTGTTTGCTCTTTCATCCTATCCATATTAAAGCCAATCTCAAAACTCTAATTAAAAGCCAATTCATTTTTCAACTACTGCTTTCTTCATCTTCTTCCTTATTTTAATGGCAGCAACTATCCTCTAAAATCATCCCTAAAAATTCCCAAATCCAATTCAAATTAAAAAAAACTAATTTGTAGTAGAATGTTTCCAATCCTAGATTAGCAACTTAACAGATTGAGAATTGTTCTAAGAAGAGAAATCATTGTTCAACCTGAACTCAAAGGCTTCATTAGGAGGTGAACTTTCATTTATTATTATTGTTTTGATTTCATGTTTATTAGATGAAAGTTGATTTACATCCAAACCATCTATTTGTATTCAGATCTGTTTATTGTTTAGAATGTGAGAATTTTGTGGGTACATATGTTTGTTACAATTGGATTGGTTATGTGATTGTTGTAGTATTTTGTTTATTAATTTATTATTGAAATAATTTTCTGAAAAAAAATTAATTTTGATTTATATTAATATATGCATACACACACACGCATATATATATATACGAGTAATTTGGCACGTGCGATGCACGTGCGCAAGAGGGACTGGCAATAAAAATACCGTTGTACGATTTTTTGGATCTTACAAAATGACTTTGACATGTAAGTAATGTTGCATTTGTATGCATGTGCATGCACATATCAACCATTTATCAAAACGTGAATGAGACTACGTTATTTTAGAAAATGATTAAATATGTAAAGAAAGTAATCAACTATTACTCAAGTGGGTATAGCTAAATTGGTACTCAAATTAACTATATTTTTTAACCTTTAATAGTCAAGTACTTTGGCAAGGAGGAATTGGTATTATAAAACACTGTTTGTAAGATTTATTTTTGTTACCTTTTGAAATGACATTGTATGTGATGTTGCATTTTTATGTGCGTACATGCACAAATCAATTTTTTTTACATTATATTGTTATAAAAATTTGTTGGACTTAAATTGATGTAGTAATTTGATCATACTCTTTATAAGGAGTGTATTTATATTCAGCATATTATTAGTGGACAACATGGTTATACACTATGTGATTAGCATTGTTAATAATATATAGATGGTTATCATTATACTAACATAATTAACTACATCATTTTGTATGTTACCACCGTTGGTCCAGATTGTCGATCTTCATTTTATATGTTATTGATAAACATATCAAGCCTGTATAAAAAGACCAAAACATACTTCAAAATCACATCAAAGAATAATACATAAGCCTAGGATATTAAATAAAGAGGTAGTAAATGATGCCTTTTATGACATGTTAATTCTCATATATAAATAATAAGATCTAGTGCTAAATATAAGCTATTTCCATAAAACTTATTGCACTTAAATATTGCAAACAACCGAGTCAATGCACCTTCATTCTCGCTCACTTAATTATGGTAGAATCTACCAACAATATTTTATTATTGTTTGAAAACTCTATCTCCTTTTCGTACTTGTCTTTTGGCATTCAGATTCATTATGGGTCACTTACATATGCAGAAACAGTCAGCTTGTATGTATAATGCAACACCTAATTAATTTTCACATGATCAATTTGTCTGATAGTATAATCTGTTAGGCTACAAACAAATTATTCAAGTAACTTATGGCATTGAAATTGAAGCAAGGAAAAGGTCGCATCTAGAAAAAAAAGCAAACTAAAATGATGGTTTAAAATATAATTTGTCACTTCACATGACCACTACCTTTACTATAGTGCTGCACAAAAATAAGCATACCTAAGAAAAATTAATGGTTGGTATTTTGAATAAAAATGAAATAAATAAATAGCCGGTCACAATGGTGAGATATGATTCCTAGTTACTACAAATAACGTGTGCAGTACTAAATAAAAAAAAGTCCACAGTTTTGAATAACACAACACATGCAAAACCAAAGATAGTAATATGCAAAACCAAAGTTAAAAATAAAGACCAAAATGGTCCACACGTCATCATGTGGAGAAACTTCAAATATTGTTATACATGAAGTAAGTAACAATGGCTTAACCTTAACTAAATAACAAAGCCAAGTTAGCACAAAAATCTTTGTCAAATTATACAGCATGTAATGTGTGGAATGCCTACTGCTTCTAGCCAGTGCTGTAGTGCTGCTAGCTTCTGATCATTTTCGTCTTGTGACAAACCTTTACCAACCTAAAATATTCACACAATTACGATATATCAACATATTAGTTTTGGGAAAAAAAGGAACACATACTTTGGCAGCTCTCTTTTGAGCTCTTGACCACCGAGAAATTGCAGATTCATGCTTCTCAACACTGAAGAAAGAGACTGAAATAAGCTCAAGAGAAGTAGAATCTAATGCCTTCCACCTAGAAACCAATGTTTGTAGTAGTATAGACAAACTAAATTGAAGCAATATATATTTTGGAAAATCACTCTTCTTAAATAACCAAAGTGAAAGCATTTTAATCAAATTCTACACAATATCCTGCATCTATGTGGCACAACACAAAACCAAATACCTTTCTAACTATAATTTTATAACAGATATTGGTGTAGCTTCAGCTGTGATAATTAACTAGTAGATTCTGAAATCTTAAAGAATTAAAAAAGGGGAAGAAGAAAACTAACCAAAGCTCCTCAACAATCACAACACAATCAGCAAGATTTCTATAGGTCCTGTAGCTCTTATAAACTTTTTGCAGCTTAACTGCTGCTGCATCAAGTTCATGCAATGGCCTTGGTGAGCTAAATTCAAGAACTTGAGTCTTTTCTACAGTCTAACTGTTGTCTCTATAAATTAACCTTAACTTTAATGCTATGCTGAACTTAAATATTATTATTATGTTAATACAAGACAACAATCAATATGTCGATTTAAACCTCTTCCAATGAGAGCATTACATATACATGCTAATCCTCAGTTAGAAGCACAACTCAAAGGCAGATTATAAAAATAAGCAAATATGAAGTTCGTATGTGCATGACCACAAATTTTGAGATTATAAAGACTGTCATTGACTGAACTACTCTCTACACCTAAAACAAAAGTAAAAACGTACAGTTCCTTGGAAAAAATTAAGTAAATAAGTATTTGTTAAAAACATGAAATGAAAATATAATGAAATAGCTTAAATGTAATCAAAATTGGTACGAAAATGCAAAGAGCATATAAATTCATAATTTTAAAAGTTAGAAACCCTTTAAAATTAATGTTTACAATTATTAAATTTCAAGCTTTTAAATTTTCCAAGGTCATTTTCCAAATTTAAATCAAATAATACCACAAATCAATTGCAAACTCAGAGCCTTAGAGAATTCTAAAAGCAGTTATGTGCTTTGTTAATCAAAATGATATACACATATAAAAGATGATATCATAGCTTACATCATTGATTTCTAGGATCATAAAATTGCAGTATTCTTTTGCCCGATCGGTTTTTGCCGGTTAAAGCACTAAACATACTTTTTTATTTATATAAAATTTTATCATAAAATTTTACCAATCAAAATAATATGCAGTGATTTATCATTATTGCAGCCTTATATCCAATTATTGCAATAGTGTAGCTAATATTCTTGTTCTTCGAAGAAATTTTTTTATCGATTAGTTGTAGTAACCTTGATTTTCAAGATGATATGGACAAATTTTGGAAGTATTATGTTAAAAATAATTAAATCTTAATTGTGAAACATTAAGTTTCAGAATATTATATGTGTGCTCTTTAAAGGTACAAAGTTCATAAAACATAAAACTTTAAAGTTTGCAAATTTTGAAATAAACATGTTCAAAATGCACTAACTTAACACAGTATAATTTACTGAAGTTATACATGTTGGTAACTCCAAATATAACAAAGTTATTTAGTGTAAATACTTAATATATTCTTAACATATTCATATTTGTAAATTAAAGTAAACTATATTTTGTTTGAAAATATATATGGAAATTAGTAGTAAATTGGCTTACCTATCATTTACTCTCTTTTGTTTGAAAATGTGTACGATTCGAATACACTTGCAAATGTAGTGCTACTATTAGTATTTACTGTGGAAGCGTGGATGGTTCCTGCTCCTACCTGTAGAAAAGATGTTATCGTTGAAAACTGTGGTTTTACAATATGTTTGAATAGATATATGGCTATCTAAGTCCTAAATTTCCATACTTAAATTAAAAGGCCGAAACTATATGTAAATTAAAACAATAATTATATATTTTGAAACACGTAGTTCATTGATGTGTAAATGTAAGTTTTTATTGATTAAATAGTCTAAAGATTAGCTGTATTACAAATGAAGAACATAATGAAATATATGATTGAAATAAAGTGCGAGTAAATATTTGGTGAAGAGGCGGAACAATAAAAAAGCATATAATAATATCTTTATATTTGAGTATGATAAATAAAGAATACAAAAAAATCAATCCTAAAAAGTAAAGTTTGAAAAACTGAAACAAAAGATTTGAAACCAACCTAGAGAGAAGAAAATTTTCAAAAATATAAATTATAAAAATGCAGATTAGTCCTAAAAGAATTAATCATTAATATAAAAGTATAACGTTTAAAAATATTTTGTAAAAATGAAATATGTAAAATTTAAAAGAACTTTTTGAGCTTTTAATTAGTATTTAAGTTGAATTTTTGATTTAATGTTGAATACAAAGATTTGGAAAATGTAGTTCATAAATAACTACAAACATATTTTACATAGCTTTTGCACCTTTAGATATAAAACACAAAATAATTTCACTTTCTTGGTTGCATGAAGAAATCATGCTTTAAGTTTGATAGAAGAGAAGTTTAAAAAAAAAGAAAAGCAAAAAATTAATCCAGGAATTTAATTTAAAAATAAAATTCTGAAACTAACTTTATATATATATATATATATATAATTTAAAAGCTTTTAAATTTCAAAATATAAATACAACTCTGATATAAATTAGAGGACAAAATGTACAATAATATAATTCCTTTAAATTTGTGAAAGTTGATACCATTATAAGAAAAACACAAAGAGATATGCACTTCTAGAGGCTGAAATCAAAATGGCCTCATTTTTTTCATTTTGAATGACCCAAATGCAGTAAAAACAAATCACAGCTAAATTGTTATTAAAATTGCAATAAGTTGGACTTTCATACCATCAATTCAATTATACCTTATCGTTGATACGTATAATTTTTTAGAACAAATAAATTTTTGAATATATTTTGCAAGAAAAAGTTTTTAAAATTAAATTTTGCTTTAAAATAAAATTCAAAAATTACAATTAAAAGCCTTTTTTACTATGTAAATCAATAGGTAAAATGTAAAATTCTAATTTGACAGGAAAGACAAAGTTTGGAAAATAAAAGTTGCAAAGAAAAGACAGGGAAAAAAATAGTACTTGGAGAATATAAAATTGAAAAGTGGCTAAGTTAAATCAATAATGAAACGCATTTTTATCAAAACAACAATTTTCGAATGTTCAATGTTGGTATTTGTAAAAACTTATCGTAAATATAAAACTAAAATAAGACAGTATTTCATGAAGCATAAAATTTTAAAACTAAAAATACAAAACTTTAAACTATTATGTAATAGGTAAGTATGCAAAATACTAAGCCTTTTAAATTTCCTTAAAAAAGCATTTTTCAATACATAAAATGCTATTTGGAAAATAGAAGTTTTTAAAAAAGATGAAAAAGTAAATATTGTAGTACTAAGAAAATATATAGCAGAAAAAATGAGTTAAATCGGTAATAAGTACATTTCTATTAAAATCGCAAGAGCTAAAAATTATATATCATAAAAATTTTAAAAAATGAAAGAGAGAAAAAAATAAAGCATTCATAATTATAGTTAATTTTGTAAAAGATATTTCAGTATTTTATCAATAATTTTCATTTGGAAATTGAAAAAAAACATAAGAAAATTATAATTCAAGTTGCTTTATTAGAATCCTTGAGTTTGCTTCAGCAAAGATTGGAGCATCATTTAAATAATGGTGTAGTTTTAAAGGTAATACTTATATTATAACTCTACAGAGTTTGGCTTCACCTTTCGAATTAGAATGTTGTAGTTATACCAACTACATATATTTAGGTAATTGAGTTTTCTCACATCCTATGTACCGAAAAATTGTTATATTCACTGTTTCATGTAATCTTTAGCCAAAAGGTACAGTATTATTTTCTTGTCCCAAGAGGAAAAAATATTTAGTAAGCTTAAGTAAGACATATGTCTTCAATTAAATATATAAAAGATGAATAAGAAAGGGAAGAGAATCATTTCAATTTAGAAAAATGCACTACCACCATATGCATAATGGGCATAATATCATAAAGAAGGAAGCTGTGTCAGCTATACTCAAAAACCAACAAAAAAAAACAGTACCTCCCTGTAAATCAAATAATTTTTATAGACTTTTTAATCATCAAGCCTTGAAAGGTTCAATGAAATCATCCGTCTTCATGTGCTCTCTTTGGCTCTTTAGACATGCGCTGTATAAAACAATCACTGATTAACATCATGTGTTTATTTTTGGATGACTGAAATTAGGATTAGGTTATAAATTAAATGTAAAAATATTAGGAATAAAAAAACTGAATAAATTAGTGTAATAATTAGTCATTCAATACTCTAAAATGTATTATGTTTATGTTGTGATTATATAGACTACAAACATTTAAAGCTTCATGTACATATTTCATCAAGCAAACTGTTGTTTTTTCATTTGATAATTGAAAGCGACTTCAATTTATTAGAAGTTAACATAAAAGCTGATGTAATTTATTGTGCAGCAGCACGTAATAATTGGTAACTATAGGTAATCAACTAAGTTTAAAAAAATTAGGTAGGAAAAAGTCAATCCAAATAGCAAATTTTACATAAACAGATAGAGTGATGCTAAAGGCATTGGAGATGCATAAGTGTATTAAGTGAACGAATGTAATATAACTTCTTAAATTGCAATCTTAAATGTTAAGAAAGCCAAACAAACATAAGAGAAATCAAACAAAATATAATTTACTTTCCTAAATCAATATGTGAAAAATTGAACTAATCTGTAAAGGAAAAAACAAATCAATTTCAAAGACCATCATAGAGACTTAAAATAACATGACATAGAGTGATTATAGTCAAATAAGAACCAAATACATTCTAGGTAATAGCGCAAACTAAGAAATGAGCAAAAAACATAACAAATAGAAAACATGACATAGATGAAATTGAAAGTAGGTCTTGCAGAAAGTGAAGATTAAAAGAAATTCTAAAATGAATTGCAAAAGGGGGAACTGATGGGATTCAAAATTACCTGATCAGCAAATACGATGTTGCCGTCCTCTCCAATTTCCCAACCAAGAGAAGTATACAAAACATGATGCAACAAATCCTCCATTGCATCCCAATCTTTCACAAAACCCCTCGCTATAGGATCCACTATCACTTCCTCCTCCTCGGTTTCATCCCTAATCGTATCCACTTTCGCTTCCCAATTATGCACTTCATTTTTGTCGGTATTATCTGTACATATACTTTTGCAAATAATATCTTATGATACAGCTAAAATCACTTCAAATGACTGTAAATCCGAATAGTTAAGAAATGAAGAAAAATATTACCAGACGTGGGTCCTGGTCAGGTGCGGCAAAGCCGGCTTTGAGGAGCTTAGATCCAGCGTGCATACCTACTGCCTCAATTTATTATTTGAGGACGGTTTGTAATATGTAGATAAAATGAGGAAATAGCAAACCTTCGAAAATGAACAGTAAATAATTCCCAAATTAGGAAATTTTCATCATATAAATAGGAAGAAGAAACAAAGCTATAGTTAGTTCTGTAAAATTAAAGTTTGAAAGAATGGTGAAGGAATAAAAAGCAGTCAAATTCGAATATAAATCTCCAAATAGAAAATAAAAAATTGATTTCGATCCTATAAGAATGAAATCAAAAACCTAGCAACCAAATTATTGAAGAAAGTTGGAGACCTTAGGGACCTTACAGTTGAGAAATATTTAGGCCCTTACTGCAAATTTTCCAATAGTTTCCTCCATTGATCCCTTGCCGCTCAGTTACTTTGGGAGAGAGAAACGCATTATAGAGGAGAACGTGAAAGTGGATTATGTCCACTAAGTTTCTGGAATTTACGTAAATAACCCAAATTAACCAAGTGTTAGAATGCATTACAGGGTTATTTTAGGAAATCCGAAAAAGGCTTCACTTTGACTTGGTTGACCAAGTATTTGCTTTATATATATATATATATATATATATATATATATTTAGATCAAATGTATACAAATATGCAAATTGTCAAAATGTATAATTGTATATATGATTATATATCGTACATATTTAATCTTAAATTTTACTTATGATGATTTATACCTGTTATGAATTATAAAATATAAAAATATTTTATTAAATATGTATATACATATTTTATTATTATTTAATGATTTAATGAATTGTTTATTATATATAAAGTAATCAATGGTTCAAAATTTCAATTTTATATATTTTAATTTGCTGCACCATGTAAGAAGCTTACTGTAAAAAATTTAGATTTTTAAAACTTAATTTAATAGCTTTTAAAATTAATTTACTTTTGGCCTGCAATCAATTATTTAATTAAAAATATAATTTCAATTAAGAAAATTCTAGAAATTTTTTTAACTCTTAAATATGTTTCGGTTAATTTTGCAAAAAATTCAGATTTTTATAAATAAATTTATTAATTTTTTTTCGATCTGAAATTAATTATTTAATTAAAAAAATACAACTTCAATTGAGAAAATTCCAGAAATTTTTCCTAGGTCCAAAATATGTCTACGGTACCTTCAAAAAAAGTTTTAGAATTTTTCAGCTTGATTTCATATTTTTTAAGAATTAATTTAACTACGAGTTATTATCAATTATTTGAAATAAATATTATTTTAATGGAGAAAAATTCCTTTAATTAATATTAAGCCCAAAATGTGTTTTCAGATTTTATAAAATTACAAAAATTGTATTTTTATCATATAATTGTTTTACATTAATTTATTATGGTAAAAACTGTTTTTTTAAGTGTGTGTGTATATATATATATTCCTACATATATATTAATATCTTGTTTTGACATGTTATACAAGAAAATATTTGGACAAATTACAATACACACAAAATGAGATAATGTGTTCATTGCAATGTAAATTCCAACATCCATATACAGACACATTATACTCTTTCACAGATCATGATGTTACACACGCGCACACCTACACATATATGAATATGTGTATATATGTGTGTGTAGTTGTGTGTGCGTGCATGACACACACACAGATACGCACGCATACATACGTACATATATACACACATACTTATATAAATAAATAAAACAGAAAATTTAATAAATCTCAAACTACAATGTGTACGGTTAGGATATATATATGGACATAGTAATAAATCTTACCATAAATAAATTATTAATTAATGACATTTAATGAATCAACTAATTCAAATTAAAGATAGAAAATGAGAGGTTTCTCTCTCCATTTAATACAGTTAATGTTATCAATTAATTTTTATTTTAGGGAAAGAAATTAAAAGTTTCATTCCCTATACAAAATAATCGTTATATGTATTTGACACACTATAGATTTGAAATTAAATTTAGTTAATCTTCCCTTTAACCATTTTAAATAGAATATATGATTTTATTTAAACCAAGTTTTGTTGCTTGTAAACCGGCGCTCTTAGGTCATGAAATCCCGATGAATTTTTTTTCCTTTTCTTTTGTAAGGGTATGAAAACACAGACTAAGCCAAATTCCGCTAGATATATTTGAACTGAGGTTCATTTTAATTTTAGACTGGCTGCCTGATCAATCAATAGTCCAACCACCAGCGCACCATAAAACGCCGTACACGCATCTATATCCATCCAACTTCGACCCTATCGACCCAGGGCTAGTTTCGTAATTTACTCCAAACTCAAACAGAAAATTTTGTTTTTGCTTCAGAACTTCAATAAATAAGCAGTTCACGTTCCCAACGCAACCGGTCTATCATCACAAATTTCACATTTAAACCCCCCTCCGCTTTCCTTCTTCCTTCACCCTCAGACATGGCTTCAACCGCAGCAATCAGTAGCAAAATACTGAAAAAAGGAGGCGTTTTTGGTAAATATGGAGCTCGGGCCATGTCCAGTTCATGGTGGTCAAGTGTTGAGCCGGCTTCTAAAGATCCAATTCTTGGTGTTACCGAGGCCTTTTTAGCTGATCCTAGTCCTGATAAAGTTAATGTTGGAGTTGTAAGTAATCTCTTCTTGATTTCTTCTTTCATATTATGTTATTTCTTATTCTTTTGGTTTCGTAGCAAATTAAGTAGTTGCCAAACTGGCTCTTAGATGCCAAAAGCAATTTAGGCAAGTAGCTCAAAAGGAAGCTTGGTTTAGAAAATCAGTTCAGTGATTATATGAAATCTTTCTCATTTGCGTTTTAACTGAAAATTGGAATGATATATAATAGTGAATGCTCAAATGGGGATGATCTGATCATTGGTTAACATATTTAAAATTGCTAGGAGATTCAGGTTATTTTCATTCCTTATATTCAATTTAAAAGTATTTTATATGGTTTTTGTTAATTTTAACTAGGGAGCTTATCGCGATGATAATGGGAAGCCAGTGGTTCTTGACTGCGTAAGGGAAGCTGAGAGGAGGGTGGCTGGAAATCTCAACATGTAACTTTTTATCTATAGTTTTTAATTTGTATGTTTTGCTATTTATATTCCATGTTTGTTGTCATATCTCATATGATTGCACATGTTACTGGGATTGATGCTTTCTTTATTTGATACGATTTCATATCTATATGTTTATTGTTTAGCATAGCTTCGTTGTCAATTTGTGACAAAAGCATTAGTGCTTTAGTGCTATATATAGTGGGGGAGCCACATGGAGGCCTAGGAATGGGTTTTCAATGAACTTTTTTATTATTTCCACAGTGTAAATAGTTGAAAAGTTTGTAGAATAAACATTTCTAGTCGTACTGGTGGCAATGGTAAAACCTTTGATCATGTAACGTAGGTAATGCCTTGGATTCAGTTTTCCTAAGCAAACATTGAATCCAAGTTTACGTGTTCTTTCACACTTGATTATACACAAAAATATGTGCTTTTTGTCTCTTTGATTTGTATCTCCCACCACTGACTTTGAATTTACATCGCCACTCTGATGAGATCACTCCTTGAATTATCTTATGATTGGACATGTGTATGGTCTATCTTTATGATCAAGTTTAGCATTAGTGAAACCGGCAAATTTAACCATTCAGCAATTTTTTTAAAAATATATTTCATTCATACACATTGTGCACATCAAATGTACGCCAAACATTTTTTGTCTAGAGAAAAAAGCATGGAGAATCCACTCTTACTTGAATTATCCATGGAATAAAATCGAGTAGGTTGAATTTTCAAAATCCATCAAATAACATGATGGATTTTCATAATCCAATGCAAGAGTGAATAGTGTTATTTTTAGAATAGGATAAAAAGAAACATATTGACTGACGGGTTTCGAAAATTCGTCTATCATCGGCAAAATTTCAACATCTACTTCATGTCGTTAGAAACAAGTAATGGGTAAAAATAGACTTGAGTGTGGAATGGTAGAATTACATGGCCGTAATATTATTGCTCCAATGTATCACAGACCAAGAGTTTACTAAGTATGATTAAAGCATCATCAATGTTATTGTTTTGTTAAGCATCATAAAAGCGGTGTAGCATGTAGAACAACATGATTTAAATTTTAAATACATCTATCTGTGTACTTCTGCATTAGTTAATACAAATAAAGAAGCCATTGTCAAATATATCTTTCTTAATGAATGTTATAAAAGTGCATTAGCATAATAATAAAGAAAAATATACATCGTGTATACCATATTACTCGTGTCACGGAGGATTTGGAGGACTTAACAAGGTAATAAAGATAGTCCATGGTTTGGTAATTTACATTTTTTTCCATCTTCTGCATAATATATACTTGACTTTTCGAGACGCACTACAAATTAAGGCTAATATTGAAAAATGTTCCACAGGAGTTGCTTTTATTTATAAAATGAACTTTTTTTTTCATCTTATAATGTTATACATCTTCATATTGTTATGACATGCATGACTGCATATGTTGCTGGCATGTTTTCTTTTGGTCCCATGGAATCTTCTTTTATGGAAAAACATTTTGCTAGTTGACATATGTACCATATAGTGGATTGTTATTCCATAATTGGATGAGGATTACAATAGATTTATATTTAAGACATTTATTGGTTTGGTGGCAATCACTGTATATGTTAGCTTTAAGCATTCAGCCTGACCAGATGAAAAATGATGTAAATTAGATGTTTATTATCCCCTAGTTTACATGATTAAAACTTTTTTTTGTTATGTATAATGACATCATATTGACAAATAGTGCACTTTACAATTTAAACACCTTTATTTTGTATTAGGGTTATAAAAAATGAAATAATTATTATATTTATCCATATGAATGTTATATTTAAAACTAGCACATGGGCTTATCATCCGGTTTTAGTGCAAAAGAATTTTATGTTGGAATGTTGATAACATGCCAAAGATGTTTCCTTTGTAATAAAAGCAGACAATGGACCTCAAATCCAATTAATAAATAGATATAACCAAATACTCAACTTGGTAATGATCCTTTTAGGGCGTTTGACAACTACTTTTAATCTTTTTATTTGAATTCTAATCAGTTATTTTGATGAAGTATGCAATTAATTGGTGGCAACCAACCCTCTAGAGTCTAGGCACGAAAACATCTTTTTAAAAAATTCCATTACTATAAGAATAATATAACTTGAGTGAATCATTATAATTTGGAAGTAAAAGAAAATAAATGTTTGCGATCATTAAGCCCTCTAAAATCTAGACACAAAAACATCTATTTAAAAATTCCATTACTATAAGAATAATATATTTTGAGTGAAATCATTATAATTTGAAGTAAAAGAAAATATATGTTAGTGATCATTAAGCGATGAATATAATTTGAATAACTCAGGGAATACCTACCAATGGGAGGAAGCATGCACATGGTTCAAGAGTCGTTGAAGCTAGCATATGGCGAAGATTCAGAATTTATAAAAGATAAACGCATTGCTGCAGTACAATCCCTTTCAGGAACTGGTGCATGTCGCCTTTTCGCTGACTTTCAGAAACGTTTTTTGCCCGACTCTCAAATTTATATACCTATACCAACATGGTCAAAGTATGTTTCTTTCCTTAAAAGTCAAAACTCTTGTGTGTTACTTTGTTGTCCTGAAACATCTATAAAACATATTAGATTATGAGTTAATAATCATTATTGTTTGCAGTCACCATAATATTTGGAGAGATGCACATGTACCACAGAAGACCTTCCACTACTATCATCCTGAAACAAAGGGTCTGGATTTTGCAGCACTGATCGAAGATGTTAAGGTATATTCCATATTTACAGTTAAGATGGTGGTGGTTCTAATATTAAATTGTTTCAAATAGTTCGAACGATGTTCATATACACATTTATTACTTTCTTTACAGTTTTCAAATGATCGAACTTTGATTCTGTTGATTACGTCTGTTTATGTATATGCATTTTTTGAGAGAATGTATGCCCAATATAATATAGATTCATAAATTTTGATTATTATTATTATTATTATTATATTGATTTTTGATAAATTTGATTTTTGATGCAAGTTGTTTTTTGATAGAGGTTGCATTCTAATAAAACTGGAATTTCCATGAAATCTCAATTTCAAAAAAAATAAAAAAATAATTCCAATTTGATAGAATTTTGATCTTTGGTAAAATTTATAATTTGTATATATTCTTGCCGATATGCCTTGCAGATGAATGTTTGCTCTTTTAGCTCCGTTTTTGACTGAGTATTTATTTTGAGATGATTTCTTTCAAACTAATATCTATTATGCATCTTCCGTAGAATGCACCAAATGGATCATTTTTCTTGCTCCATGCATGCGCCCATAATCCTACTGGAGTGGATCCATCTGAAGAACAATGGAGGGAGATATCACACCAATTTAAGGTTTATTAATCTAAGTTTCCCTCTTCTACTTTTTTTGGTCATTACCTACTCGGCCTCTTATCCTAGCCAAAAACATTCATTAAATTTCTGTTCCTTTTTTTGTTAGATTAAAAATCACTTTCCATTCTTTGATATGGCATACCAAGGATTCGCTAGTGGCGACCCAGAGAGAGATGCTAAAGCTATTCGCATATTTCTTGAAGATGGACATATGATTGGATGCGCACAATCTTATGCAAAAAATATGGGGCTCTATGGGCAAAGAGTTGGATGCCTCAGGTATTTGTTATCCATTAAAACCATAGGAGTTATGAGCATGTTTGGGATCTACTTATTAGCATATGAGCATTTGCCAACAACCAATAACGAGGGGACGTAAGGCGATAAGTCATAACAACTGCCGTTTATCAAAATTTCGACATCCTAACACTTCTATTTCTTAGAGCCCATTCGCAACAACTTAATTCTCTTTAAAGGAGTTTTATATAGTAACGTTTAATTAGTTTTGAGTGAAAAGGAAATAAAAATGTGCGCGTAGATCAGTTGAAATTGTGGGAACTTTTAGTTTGAAATTGGGAATGTCATACACAAGTAGATGGCTTATCAGCTTCTTTGTAAATACTTCCAAGTTAAAAGATTAAGTTGTTGTAAACACTTCAAATTACACAAAACTTGTAAGCTGCTTCTGCTACTTATAAGCTATTGTTAAACACCCTCTTACAATTCATTTAAAATTACCCAAATGTTATTATTCAAAGCTACTTTCAACTTGTTTCAGAAAAAGTCGTTTCCAGATGGGCTCTATGTTGATCTACTTATTGTACATGACTGCATCGTAGATATTTATATGCACATTTAACACACCGATATTTCACTATACAAAATTCTTATACTAAAACTTATACTGGCAGCATTCTTTGTGAAAATGAACTACAAGCAGTAGCGGTAAAGAGTCAACTGCAACAAATAGCTAGGCCTATGTACAGTAATCCACCAGTTCATGGTGCTCTGATCACTTCAATAATCTTAAGTGACCCAGAATTGAAGAGTTTGTGGTTGAAGGAAGTGAAGGTAACCACAGTACTTTCTACCAATTAGAAATATGAGCCTTTTTTCCTTTACTTCTTGGTTTTAGTGCCTATATTCAAATTATAAAATCAGGGTATGGCCGATCGAATCATTGGCATGCGAGCTTCTCTTCGCATGAACCTTGAAAAGTTGGGTTCTCCTCTATCTTGGGAGCATGTAACTAATCAGGTATACTAACCTTTTGATTTTATTTTATGAGCCTGCAAATGTCATAAACATTTGATAACATACTGTTAATGTATCTACTATAAGTAGAAGATTTTACTTTCTTAAATGGCACCATAAATGTAACTGTTAATGTATCTACTATAAGTAGAAGATTTTACTTTCTTAAATGGCACCATAAATGTAAATTGTTACGTTGTTTAATTCTGTGTCTATGCTTAAGAGCACGATTTCCAAATGTGCAAAGCAAGTCATACACTTTATCTAAACTGTGTTGGTGTTTATAAATCTTGACACATTCTCTAGAGTGGTTAGTGTTTTGATATTGGCTTGAAATAAATTGTTGTATCCATCCATATTTAGTTGCGAATTTGTATGTCTTAATATTATAGGTCTGTCACACATTCTTAATCTTAAACCTTAGTCTAGGGTATGACCTTACATGATAAGTGTTTGTACCAAAAATGGGCACAACACTCTTCGGGAGTTGTTTGAAGAGATAAAATGAAGATTATAAATGTAAAACAGAGATTATCTAACAAAAACTCCAACAAATATGAATGCAAAGTGAACAGACAAGCAGTTTAGAGTGGTTCGGCGTATAGCCTACGTCCACTATGAAGTTTTGATGATTTTATTGATTCTCTTTCAATGATTATAAGCGTTTACAGCGATGAACAGCGGATTACAGTTTGGAATTCGAAATTGACAGCAAAAGTATGATGCAAATCTCAATCCGGCAGAGTCTGGGCGCTTCAGAGAAAAAGATCCTTTTTCCGTTGATTCTGGGGCTCTATTTATAGGCGTAGGAGGCTTGGATTTCGCTCAAACCCCGGGAGACTTGGCCTGACACGTGAGGGGGCCCATTCGACCACTTCCAGAGAGTTTCAAGCCAATCCGTGATCGATACGAAATCACTTCGTATCGATCAGGATTACTTCCAACTGAGCTCAAAATTGGTGGAGACATTCCTTGCTATGTGTGCAGCCTTCAGTTAAAATTTCATGGTGTTTGGATCAGTGGATTGAGAGATATCGTCGATACGAGATGGATTTTAACGCTGGCTGTTCTGCTCGTCTCCATTGCTTCGACTCCATCCTTTCGTCTCGATGAATGCACGCGCTCTCAAGGTGATGTGGTGCGCGCGCCTCGCTTCGATCCGCTCTTCACTTCGAGTTGACCGCGTCGACTCCATATATCTCGGCGCATTCGTATCGAGGGATGACGTGGTGTGCGCTCTTCGCCTCGATCCGGTATTTGCTCCGTGTTGACTGCTTCGACTCCATGTATCTTGCCCCGTTTCCTTCGAGAGGTGACACGTTATCCAAGCTGGTTGACCTGATGGTTTCGAGTAGGACTTCATCCTGGGATACGAGGCAAATACTATCTGATGGATACGAAGTAGGCACTGGCTGATGGATACGAAGTAAGCAATGTCTGATGGATACGACGTATGCATCATCTGATGGATACGAAACTGACACTGGCTGAAGGATACGAAGTCCTTCAATTGCTGGTATGTGTGAAGTCCATCGATACGAGTTCGATGGATACGAAGAAAATCGAGTCGAACCTGGGTACCTCGATGGATCCGGAGCTGATCGATACGAAGCATGATGGATTCGAACTGGGGCTTCGGTGATGGATACGAAATCGCCCAGAGTGATGGATACGAAATCTGGGCTCTTTCCCCCCAATTCGACTCGATCATAATCTTGAGTGTATGAGTCCGGATCGACTTGAAATTTGAGGTGCTGATCTCTATGGCCTTTCTTGTCGTGTCCTATCAATTGTAGCTCACTCTGGGCTCGGACAAAATTCAGTGATATCCATGGCGTGTTATCCTTGTTCTCTGGCCGGCTTCTTGATGTCCTGGCCTTGCCAAAAGGCGGGATAACATTCGTAGGCTATACGCCGAACCACTCTAAACTGCTTGTCTGTTCACTTTGCATTCATATTTGTTGGAGTTTTTGTTAGATAATCTCTGTTTTACATTTATAATCTTCATTTTATCTCTTCAAACAACTCCCGAAGAGTGTTGTGCCCATTTTTGGTACAAACACTTTGGTGCTTTCACTGAGAAAACCAGCTTTTTCTCCTGCTCGTTGGATCTGCCGTCGATACCGGATTGCACAAATCCAAGAGGAAGATCCAGATATCCAGCCCGGAATCCTTCCATTCTATTCAGATTTGCTCAGAATCTAGGAAAGGACTCCACCACCGACAATGGTCAGCACAAGAACTGGCGCCACCGCCACAGAGCAAGAAGGCAGAGACAGGCAAAATCCAACACAGCCGCCTTCTTCCAATCAAGACAATGCCACTCAGTCAGACTCAACGGGGCTAGTCACCCGACAGGAGTTTCAGGTATTGCTCCAGGAGCTGACCCAAAGCCGTCAGCAGTTGGCAGAACAGTTACGCGCCAATATCGAGCTGACCAACCAGCTGAACCGCCGGGGGCACAGAAGGTCCAGGAGAGATGATGTCTCCAGAGCGTCTACCGAAAGCTCAGCTTCATCTGATTACCACCGCCAGACTACCCGTCCTCGACTAGAGGGGAATCGCGCTCAAGCTGCTGAATATCAGCCTACCTTAACTGTTGGGCAGCTAAGGGTAGGACCGTCGACTAGTTTCCAAACCGGTCCCTCAACACGAGGAGGTACTGCCCCACAGTACACCACCGATAACCGCGCCACAACTGCCGCAGCAGAGACAAGGGCTGATACCCGAAATCAATCTGAGCCGATCAATCAACAGCGAGGACATACTCCTGAACCTTATGTCCCAGAAGACGTTGAGCCAAGGAGGCGAGATACGGGTCGTCGACAACGCCCGATCCCTACTCGCGCCGTGGAACCCGACCACGCCTTAGCTCATCACGCTCCGAATCCGCCTGTTTCGGATATATCAACCATGATACGTCAAATGATCCGCGAGAGTCAGGGGCTCACTAATGATGACTGGGGAATTTCCCGTAGTCATACCCCTTTCACAGACGAAGTGTTACATGCCGAACCCCCTAGGCGATTCAGAATGCCGACTCTCCCGATGTATGAAGGGAATAGTGACCCCAACCAGCATATTCTGAAGTATGAATGGTCGATGAGCGCTGCAAGGGCCGACGACGCAGTGAAGTGTCGGAGTTTCCCCATCTCTCTGGGAGGAGTCGCGACAATGTGGTTTACCCGCCTACCACCTAGATCAATTTCTTCGTTCGATCAATTGGCCAAGAGGTTTGTGGAGCAATTCCGGATGCATGTTGCTAGGCCGAAGGACGTCAACACCTTGTCCAGCGTCACTCAAGCTCCTGGAGAAACACTCAGGCGTTACTTGGAGAGGTTCCACGCAGCATGCGTCGAGATCACCAATCCCAACGATAATTCAATCTTAATGGCTCTGACCAAGGGGATTGATCCTGATTCTGAATTCGGAAACTGGCTGGCTGGAAAACCGCCCGCGTCGTTGGACCGTTTTTACTCCAAGGCCGCTCAATTCCTGCGGCAGGAGGATGCAAAACAGTCTAGGAAGCAGGACGATGCGAGGCCTAACATTGAAGGAATACAGAGCAATGTGGCAGTTAAACAGTCCGGCGAGAGTTCCGGGAAAGTTCAGCTCAACATACAAAACAAGCAAACCCAGCAGAGAGGAAACAATGGCCAGAACAAGAAGAGAGATGAGAACCGAGGTCCACGACGTAGAGCTCAGATGTTTGACAGTTATACACCGCTGAACACGTCATTGGAAAACGTATACTTGCAGACTTGCAACACCGTACAGTATAAGAAGCCTGCTCCGAAGCCCTCATCGGAGAGACAGATTCAGACAGGAAAATTCTGTAGGTTCCATGAGAGCTATGGACATAATACCAATGAGTGTCGACACTTACAGGACCTCATCGAGAAGCTGATTAGAGAGAGGAAGCTAGATCAGTTTGTACGGGCGCCGCAGCCTGGCGGAGCGGGCCCCTCAAATCAAAATCGTTCACAGAATCAGGAAAGAGAGGATGAACCCGCTCGTGCGGGCGGGAGATTAGTTATCAACACAATAAGTGGTGGTCCCCATCCGGCAGACAGAAGCTGGGGGGAAATGGAGTCGTATGCCAGTTCTATCAGGCATGCGGACTTCGAGTGTTATAGTAATTGCGAGGATGGGACCCCGGCAAAGCAACAAAAGATAATGTCCGATGATATCGTGTTCAGGAGCCGAGACGCTGATAAAGTTGAAGCCCCTACTATCGACCCACTAGTCATATCCGCCCAGGTAGGTCCTGCTTGGATGAAGAGGATCCTGGTTGACAGTGGGAGCTCTGTAAACATCTTGCTCAAACGGGCTTACGATCTGATGAAGATGGAGACAAAGGATTTGAAACCCTGTTTATCCAGAATCCATGGTTTCAATGGAAGTGCCACGATACCCATCGGAATAACTGAACTCCCAGTCGAGTTAGGCGTTGGAGAGCGCCGGAGGGTCCGCATGTTACAATTTGTTGTGTTAGAGATAGATTCGCCATACAATGCGTTTCTGGGACGACCAGCTTTGGCCGAGTTCAGGGCGGCGATCGCCCCATGGTGTCTGACTCTGAAATTTCCCACTGATCATGGGATTGGAGTTGTTCAAGGAGATCAGGCCTCGGGAAGGGCCTGCTATGTTGCTGAGCTGCGCGGGGCGCAACGTAAAGAGAAGGGTAAGGGCGTAGAGGAATCTCTCTGCGTCCGTTCTATCGACAATTGACAATTGGTGCCTGGGCCTCGGCCCGGGCACCACGACCAATTCCTGAAAGACCTGGACCCCAGGGACAACGAGGATAGAGACGAATCAACGGAGAGCCAAGCCTCTCCAGCCGAACTGACTGTGGACGTCCCAATCAGTGAGGATGATGATTCAAAAATGCTAAAAGTTGGGTCCCAACTAAACAAGCAGACACAGCAGGAGTTGGTCGAATTTCTTCGGGCGAATCTCGACGTCTTCGCCTGGACACACTCTGACATGTGCGGGATCTCGCCGAGCATTGCAAGTCACTCCCTGAATATAGATCCACGACATGTCCCGGTGAAACAGAAAAGGCGCGGTATGGATCCAGAGAGATCTGCCGCCCTTAAAGAGGAAGTTGATAAACTGCAATCGAATGGGTTCATTCGAGATGCCTTGTATCCAGAATGGGTGTCCAACCCTGTACTAGTTCGGAAACCTAACGGGAAGTGGAGAACTTGTGTTGATTACTCTGACCTAAACAAGGCTTGTCCAAAAGATAGCTTCCCACTTCCACGAATCGATCAGCTCGTAGATTCGACGGCCGGGCATGAACTACTATCCTTTATGGACGTTTATTCCGGTTACAATCAGATACCCATGCATCTGCCTGATCAGGAACATACCAGCTTCGTGACCGACCTGGGACTCTATTGTTACAAAGTCATGCCGTTTGGTCTAAAGAACGCTGGAGCAACATACCAACGCTTAGTCAACCGAATGTTCGCTGATCAGATTGGGAAAACTATGGAGGTTTACGTGGATGACATGCTGGTAAAGTCCCGATTCTCCACAGATCACGTCAGAGATTTGGGTTCAATGTTCAGCATCCTCCGGGAGTACGGGATGAAGCTCAACCCACTCAAATGTCACTTTGGCGTTGCATCCGGAAAATTCCTTGGGTTCATTGTCAACGCTCGAGGAATAGAGGCGAATCCTGAGAAGATCTGGGCTATTAGAAATTTGCAAACCCCTAGAACTATAAAGCAAGTCCAGAGTCTAAACGGGAAGGTCGCAGCATTGAGCAGGTTTATTTCAAAGTCCACCGACAAATGCATTCCTTTCTTCGACCTGATTCGGAAGGGCAAACGAAACTTTGAATGGACCACGGAGTGTGAAGGCGCGTTCCGATCATTAGTTCAACATCTCTCCACGCCTCCGATCTTGTCAAAACCGGTTGACCACGAGCAATTATATCTCTATCTGGCAGTATCAGAACATGCGATCAGTGCTGCCCTAGTCCGGGAAGAAGACAAAGTGCAAAACCCGGTCTACTATGTTAGTAAGCGACTAACAGGAGCTGAAAGAAATTATCCAAGGCTGGAGAAACTGGCTTATTGTCTGGTCATTGCCTCAAGGAAGCTCCGTCCCTACTTCCAGGCTCATCCGCTTACTGTGTACACCGACCAGCCATTACGACAGGTCCTTACGCGGCCTGAGACGTCCGGTAGGTTACTCAAGTGGAACATTGAGCTAAGCCAATTTGATATCGCATACGCTCCGCGGAGGGCCATTCAAGGACAAGTCCTGGCTGATTTCATAGCCGAATTCACCGTCCCGGAAGACTTACCCGAAACCAGTGAATCTCCCGAATACATCTGGAAGCTGTATACTGACGGTGCGTCAAATGACCGGTGTTCGGGCGCGGGGGTTGTACTTGAGACTCCCGAGGGCCGATCCATATGTTATGCTCTTAAATTCGACTTTCGTGCAACTAATAATGAAGCCGAATATGAAGCCCTCCTGACCGGCCTAAGGCTTGCCAGAGATTTGAGAATTGTCGCTGTAGAAATTTATTGCGATTCGCAGTTAGTGGTATGCCAGGTGCGAGGAGAATACCAGGCAAGAGACCGAAGACTGGCCGCTTACTTGACACGAGTTCAGGAAATCCTAAACCAGTTTGATTATTATGCCATCTATTATGTGCCTCGGGAACACAATCAGAAAGCCGATTCACTAGCGAAGTTAGCCAGCACAGGCGAAGCGCAACAAATGGGACTTGTCCCCGTTGAAACTTTGACCACTCCAAGCATCGACCGGATAGAAATGGACTCTGTATTTGAAATCGCTCCCAATAGAGAGTCCTGGATGACTCCGTATCGGAATTACATTGAGAATGGGGTGCTACCTGAACCTAGAAATGAGAAGAGACAGATTCAGCGAAAAGCCTCGCGGTTCATCATCCAAAACGGAGTCATGTACAGGAGAGGTTATTCCGTTCCTCTCCTCAGATGTATCGCCCACGAGGAAGTCAAGCGAGTGCTACATGACGTGCACGAAGGAGAGTGCGGTGATCATACCGGCGGGCAAGCTCTCGCTAAAAAGATACTCCGATATGGGTACTACTGGCCGACGGTGAACCGAGATGCGGCAAACTATGCCCGGAAGTGCGATAAATGCCAGATACATGCCCGAATTCCGAGAGCTCCGCCAACTGAGATAACCCAAATGGTCAGTCCTTGGCCATTCGCAATGTGGGGCATTGACATCATCGGCGCTTTGCCTTTAGCAAAAGGCGGTGCGAAATACGCCATTGTCGCAGTTGATTACTTCACAAAATGGGCCGAGGCCGAAGCCCTAGCAACCATTACGACAAAGAAGGTGATAAATTTCGTGGTTCGCAACATCATCTGTCGATTTGGACTCCCGCATACTATCATCACTGATAATGGAACCCAATTCGAGAGCGCAGAATTCAAGAATTTCTGTCAACGGTTTCATATCCGCAAAAAGTTCTCGGCTGTCGCACACCCCCAAGCGAATGGACAAGTTGAAGCTGTCAACAAAGTTATAAAATCGATCCTGAAGAAACGATTAGAGAAGGCTGGGGGCAAGTGGGTCGATGAACTTCCTATGGCATTATGGGCCTATCGAACGACCCACAAAACCGCGACCGGACACACTCCGTTTTCCCTATCTTATGGCTCAGAGGCCGTTATTCCGGTCGAGACAGAAGTGCTCTCTCATCGCGTGACTTATTATGATCCAAAAACAAACGCTATACTCCTAGCCGAGTCTTTGGATCTATTGGATGAAAAACGGGAGGAGGCTGATTTGAGAGCAGCCGCACATCGAAGTCGGGTCGCCCGATTATACAACACCAGAGTTCGACCTCGAACCTTTGAACTTGGCGACCTCGTGCTCAAGAGAATTTACCCAGTTCCTTCACACATGGAACCAAACTGGGGAGGGCCGTATGTAATTACACGAAAGCTCGGAGATGGTACATTCAAGCTGTCGACTGTTGACGGTCTCGATTTACCGAGGGCTTGGAACAGCGAAAGTCTACGCCGCTACTACATATGACAGGCTTTATTTATTTCATTCTATTTAGCAATTTGTTTCTGCATTTCGAAATTTGAATTTTGTAATAAGGCAACTGACTTTGCCGCATTTTCTTATTTCAGCAATAAAATGCCACTTCTTCGAGCCAGAGCTGTGATTCATTATGTACGATATGCAACATCACGATGCACGAAGAGCTAAATCCCATCACACAATGGGACTTATTCAAATGGAGAGTGGCTGTGATACGACCGGCCACTCACTAGGCGAAACCCGAGCTCGGGGGCAAGCCATGACACCGATATTAATAGGATTGACACACGACAATCCTACAACCAACTCCATATTCCCAGAGTGCGAAATGGAGTATAAACATCTAACTCCGTATTCCCAGAGTGCGAAACGGAGTATAAACATCTAACTCCATATTCCCAGAGTGCGAAACGGAGTATAAACACCTAACTCCGTATTCCCAGAGTGCGAAACGGAGTATAAACATTCGACTCCGTATTCCCAGAGTGCGAAGCGGAGTATAAACATCTAACTCCATATTCCCAGAGTGCGAAATGGAGTATAAACATCTAACTCCGTATTCCCAGAGTGCGAAACGGAGTATAAACACTTAACTCCGTATTCCCAGAGTGCGAAACGGAGTATAAACATTCGACTCCGTATTCCCAGAGTGCGAAGCGGAGTATAAACATCTAACTCCATATTCCCAGAGTGCGAAACGGAGTATAAACACCTAACTCCGTATTCCCAGAGTGCGAAACGGAGTATAAACATTCGACTCCGTATTCCCAGAGTGCGAAGCGGAGTATAAACATCTAACTCCATATTCCCAGAGTGCGAAATGGAGTATAAACATCTAACTCCGTATTCCCAGAGTGCGAAACGGAGTATAAACACTTAACTCCGTATTCCCAGAGTGCGAAACGGAGTATAAACATTCGACTCCGTATTCCCAGAGTGCGAAGCGGAGTATAAACATCTAACTCCATATTCCCAGAGTGCGAAATGGAGTATAAACATCTAACTCCGTATTCCCAGAGTGCGAAACGGAGTATAAACACTTAACTCCATATCCCCGGAGTGCGAAATGGAGTATAAACATTCGACTCCGTATTCCCAGAGTGCGAAGCGGAGTATACACACTTAACTCCATATTCCCAGAGTGCGGAATGGAGTATAGACATTCAGCTCCGCATTCCCAGAGTGCGAAGCGGAATATAAACAGTCAACTCCATGTTCCCAGAGTGCGAACAACCACTTACGAGATGACGCGTATCCCCGGAGTATGGATGGAACGGTTCATAAGAGAACGGGCGTAGTTCGACCACTCGGTCCTCGCTCAGTACCATCGCAAGCTGATCATCACACCTTGACCCCGAAGCTGGGGGCAGAAGCAAATGTTAGTCATTGCCCGAAACTATTCGATGTTCAGCTCCGATGCGATTCCCTATCACAACTCGAGTCCGAAAGTTCCATACTTAACAAGTAAAAATGAGCTATTCTTGAAGCAATCAAAAAAATGCAAATACACTGGACAAAAGTCCGAACACTGCGATATTCAAGCATAGAAAGGAACACAAGTTGAAGTTAAAAGACAAAATTTTATTCCAACTAAACTCAAAAACAATGCTTCATACATGAGATCTTTCCTAAAATGTTCCTACTAGCAGGGGCCGAACCCGCATCTAAACACGGCCTGCAAAAGGGAAAAGACAGGAAAAATAACAAAGGTCCCTAACTATCTATGAAAAGGATGTCTAATCCTTCTGCTTCCTCAGCTTCTTCTTCTTCTTTGAGGAACTACTGGAGCCGCCAGTACCCTTTCGCTTGGAGCCTTTCTCCCTAGGCAAGCTCCCCCCGGGTGAAGGCATAATGTCAACATCCTCGTCTGAGCTGGACTCTATAGGGATGCTTCCCGCGGGAGGAGTGGGAGGAACAGACTCCGCAACCGGAGGAGGGGCTGGTACATTAGTGTCAGTAAGTGTGCCCTCAGGAGACATAGTCATAAGAGGAATGGGGCACTGAGCTGCCGCTCCGTCATCAACACCGCCGCCGTGCGCCGCATCCGCCATCTCGGCATTGATCTCAGCTAACATCGCCGCTTCCCGCCGCGCCCTGGCCTCGCTAGGAGCCGTAGTAGTTTGGGACAAGGTGTCAGATGTGGCCGTGAATCCACCCAAGCCAAATGGCAAGTCCGCAAAAGGATCACTTTGACGGCCGAGAAGCTCGTTTATCATCTGCTCGTCGAAAGAAAGTGAGCTCCCCTCCGTCACTCCAACCGGTGCCATTGCTGCGATGGAGGTCGCCTCAGAAACGATGGCTCCTGGCGCATGACCTAATACTTGGGTGATAAGAGGCGCGGCTGGTGCAACTCCTGTCACTGATCAAAGGAAAAGACATGTCATTAGCAACATTTCAACACGGGATCTTCAATCCAAATATACTGGAAGTTAGTTCAAAGTACCTTCCTCGGTTTGGCTCGAGGTCGTCTGAACCGCTTCAGAAGGATGTTCCTTAATAGGAGATAAGTGCGGTTGATCTGGGTCGTACGCTGGGATAGGCTGGGAGTAGATCATTGAAGTTGGCTCAGACTGAGATGACACGACAATCTCAGAACTTGTAACATGGTGTTCCACACCAGAGCTCTCTCCGACCTCCGGGACCTGAGCACCAAGCCTCACCTTGTCATGGGAAATCATGGAGTCATGGAGAACCTTCTTTTCGTCATCATTAAGGATGCGGTTCTCCAGCTCGAACTCATCAGGGGCTTCGTCAGGGTGCCCAGATCTCTCCTCATCCACCAGTAGGTTCCAGGCGTTATAGAGATGTGTGGGGTAATCGTCAAGCCATGTCAGGTCTCGGTGCCTTAGCACATTGGCGTTGTAAGTGACGAGTAGCTCCTCCACCTCGGCCTCAATCCTGGCCTCCGCCTGCCGTACTTTCTCCTCAACTCCAGCCTCAGCCTCACGGGCTTGTTGTACGGCCGCCTCTTTCTCCTTTTGAAGTGTCACTGCCTGGTCACAGGCTTCCTGCGCAGAGACATTAGCTGCGTCTTTTTCCTTAGCCATCTCTGAAAATTTTGACTTCAGCTCATTAAGCTCCTTGAGAGCGGCATCCCTCTCGGCCGTAATGGAAGTGTTCCTGTGACCCATGTCCTCAATAGCGGTGTAATGTTCTTGCTTCATCCTGGCCATGGCAGCGGTCACCTCGTCAACTTTCTTTAAGGCCTCCATTTCAGACTTACGAGAAGACTCGGCCTCAGAGTTAAGCGCTTTTATGATTTGGTCGTTGCGACCCAGCTCCTTCTCAAGTTTCTCGATGGTGACGCCCCGCTCAAACGCCACTTTAGATGCCTTCCTCGCGGCCCGTCCCCACTCCCTATACTGGAAAAAGATGTCCGCGACATAATCATGGATAGTGGTTTCCGCGGTTGGCGGGATTCTCTTCAGGTGCGGGGGAAAGACATATCCATCAAAACAGATGTCAGGAAATTCCTTCCTCATCTGTGCCAATTTGAGCGCTCCCTCGCTAGACGCCTCGGTCGGGACCGACACAGTAGCCGAAGAGGTGGCTATTTCGGTCCTGCGCGGAGGGTCGGACCTCAAAGCTTGGGAAGGCGGCCTAGACCGTGAAGTTTCGGAGGGACGAGTAACGGCGACCACAGGAGGTGCAGAGGTCCTGGGGGGAGGAGAACGAGATCGGGATCGGTGAACATGTCCCCTATCTCTGTCAGACTTCTCCTGACCAGAGTGTCCAGCGTCATAATCCCTCTCGCCCTCTCTCCTGCGTGGCTCGTGATAACGGCGCTTACGCAAACTACCAAGCACGGAACCTTTCCCGGACATCGTACCTGAAAAGAAAACAACAAAGAATCAGTAACCGTTTGCGATGTGTTGATTGTGGTTAGAAAAATGTGTTGTGCCGTGAGGAGTGTGTGAATGTGTAACCCCCCGGACCAACCAGAAGTGTCAGTCGCATCGGCAAACTCAGACTCGCTGACATCGGCGATATGTCGCGGTCCACCCGACCCAACGTCGTGTTGCTCCGGCTCGATGTCAGGGACTGGAGGGTCAGTACGCCCTTCAAATTGATCTTCAGCTTGCGGGGAGGACGCCTCCGTAATCTTAACTCCTGACGAAGGGCGGTGCAAAACCACAGACTTCCGCCTCCCAGACTTAGGCTGTTTCGAAGCCACAGCTTTGCCTTTCCTCTTAGCATCGGACTCTGGAGTTGCATTAGCAGGTCCGGCCAATGGTTCTTCGTCAGTGTGGGTTTTCTCGGAGTCGGGTTCCTCGATTATCACGACCCTGGGCTTCATCTGCTTGACCTTTTTCCTGGAGACGGTCTTTAATGCGCCGTCGAGTCTTATGCTCTGCCTCCGACCAATCAGCCCAAGGACTCTGAGATTCCGATCTGTCAGTAACAGCTCAATATTCCTTTCTTCGCTAGGAATCTCTTGGAGGACCCGGACTATCTCTTTGTAATAGCCACCCTCAGGCCGCTGGATGATAGCTGAAAGAAAAAGAGGAGAAGACGTAAGTTTAATTTCACTCCGAAAATTGCCCTGTCAATTACTTGGGAAAAGAGATGATACTCACGTCTGAACAGCCATCTTCTGGCAAATCCCGGGGGACATCGGACATAGAACCACTCCGACTTAAAATAGCTTAGCCTAGTCCACGACCCCACGACGACTTGGCAGTTCCTTACAGACTCCAAGAACGTATAAGATGGGCTGTCAGTCCGACTCTTGAAGTTAAACAAGTATCTTATGTCGATCATACGGGGAGGACGATGGAGGTACTCCATGAATACAATGAACAAGCTGTTGAGTGAGGCGTATCCGTTTGGATGCAACTGAGACGGAGCGATGTCCAGATAAGCCAACACTTCTCTTATATAGTCGTTGAATGGGGGAAGTGTGCCGGCTGCGCACGCGTGCCGATTAAACGCAGTATACCCCTCCGGGGGATTATGTGGCCTATCATCCGGTCCAGGCAACAATACCTCATCCAAAGATAAACCATGCCTTAAGCATATCCTCCCCAGCATGTCTTCGGAAATATTGGATGAGACGGAATCAGGTGGACTATTAATGAAGGACGCGTTGGGCAACTCGTCCGGAGCTGGGCCAATAACTTCGGCCTCGATGACCGGAATCTCAATTCTAGGAAGGACAGGGTTCTGAATTTCTTGCTGCTGCGAACTTGACGGTTCCATCGCCAGCTAACTCACGAGAAACCATCATTAGATGACAAAAAGCCCGTGCGTTCCCCAGTGTAACGTGCATGAATGTGTTGTGTAGTGCGAATGCTGTGCGTGACTTGAGCAAATTCTGCAGAATTAAAGAAAATGTGCAAGCGACGAGATTCTGGAAGTCAAACAAACATGACCGTCATCGCTGACCGTCATGACTGCGCCATCCAGATGATAACGATCGATTCAAGATTGAAGAGTTCGTTGTACTTTTCTGTTAAAAGGCAGTTCCATCGACGAGCTTCGAAAGTCAGTCAAATATGCAATCCTGTAGTCAAGTCCAATTATGCAAGGCAGAAGCTCGTCGGAATCAAATGTAAGAACATACAAAAGTTCGCTAAGTTCGTCAAATTTCAGCATGGAATCGATCGTAGTTCAAGTTCAAATTCATTCGGAGGCATGATGTCTTTTGTATCGATCCAGTTCGAATCGATACTTTCGTATCGATCAAGTCGACTCGATACCTTTCGTATCGATGTCAGTTCGTATCGACCGGAGGAGGAGATTTCGTATCGATCAGGTAAGTTTACTTCGCATCGACCAAGGGTAACGGCTGTGAGACAACCAAATGCAATAACTTCGCATCGATCTGTGGTTATCAATATGGGACCGATGAGATCTCTTGGCCTTCGTATCGATCAAGAGAGATAGATTTTCGCATCGATCACGCTGGCCAAGCGCTTACATCGATCATCTCAGTTCAACACAAGCCCCTACCACCTTAGATCGATGCGAACCTCTGCATCCCCTTTAACCCATCAGTCGATGCGAAATCATGAAAATCTGGATCGAGTCGAATCCTC
This sequence comes from Allium fistulosum, assembly GCA_030737815.1. NCBI lineage: Eukaryota > Viridiplantae > Streptophyta > Magnoliopsida > Asparagales > Amaryllidaceae > Allium > Allium fistulosum. Next base: position 1,135,235,953 of record CM060906.1, read on the forward strand.
CTATCCCAGATCGACACGAACTAGTGGTGAAGCAATCACTCCAGAACTCCTTCTTCTCCGATTGAAGCGAGCATGGCCATGGCCATCCTCGACCAAGTTCTGGTCCAGATCTGGCCTTGGCACCACTATAATCGATAATCGGCAAAGGCACGATGGATCTGAGATCTGAACTTCGTCGCTCAAGTGTAGCTGTGATTGCTCGTTTACCTGAATCGAATTGGAGTTTGGGGAAATTATAAGATGATGTTTGATCGATTCGAAGATTGAAATAATTCTTCTCTCCTGCTTGTCTGTGGATCGATACGAGAAGGCAGAAGACAACAGTAAAAGTAAAAGGTAAAAAAGTGAGAAATGGCAAAGTCCCAGATATTTATACAAGGCCTAGGACGGAACCGAGTCGATTCGACTCCCAGTCAATCTGACCGGTCGCAACCAGTCAAGCAGCGCATCGATGCGGGCATTCGTATCGAACCCCTTAACCTTTATCAGTTCGAAGCGCACAGGGAGGCTACGTGAAAACGATGGGTAGGCGCACGCGCTTTTCTCGCATCCATCAAGCCGTGCATTCATCGAGACGAAATGTTCACCAGACACCATCGTTTCGAAGCATCCGGGTTTTGAGCCATCGATTCGAAACAGAGCAGATCTGTTGATACGAGCGTCAATTTCGTATCCATCCGTATCTATCGATGCGAACATCCATTTCGTATCCACCAGATATCATCAATTCGAACCAGGATTCGCCACCATTTGTGACCATCGATACGAATGATTGTTTTCGTATCCATCAAGTCAACCCACATCGATACGAAAGAAGGCTTTTTGACTTTGAGCATCGACTCGTAAGCGGACCGATACGAGAGAATGGCTAAGGGGTACGATTTCCAAAGCTATTCGAAGAAGGCCTACAGCTTTTCAAAGCACGTCATGTTTTCACAAGACGTACTTTGGGGGGCAAATGTTATCCCGCCTTTTGGCAAGGCCAGGACATCAAGAAGCCGGCCAGAGAACAAGGATAACACGCCATGGATATCACTGAATTTTGTCCGAGCCCAGAGTGAGCTACAATTGATAGGACACGACAAGAAAGGCCATAGAGATCAGCACCTCAAATTTCAAGTCGATCCGGACTCATACACTCAAGATTATGATCGAGTCGAATTGGAGGGAAAGAGCCCAGATTTCGTATCCATCACTCTGGGCGATTTCGTATCCATCACCGAAGCCCCAGTTCGAATCCATCATGCTTCGTATCGATCAGCTCCGGATCCATCGAGGTACCCAGGTTCGACTCGATTTTCTTCGTATCCATCGAACTCGTATCGATGGACTTCACACATACCAGCAATTGAAGGACTTCGTATCCTTCAGCCAGTGTCAGTTTCGTATCCATCAGATGATGCATACGTCGTATCCATCAGACATTGCTTACTTCGTATCCATCAGCCAGTGCCTACTTCGTATCCATCAGATAGTATTTGCCTCGTATCCCAGGATGAAGTCCTACTCGAAACCATCAGGTCAACCAGCTTGGATAACGTGTCACCTCTCGAAGGAAACGGGGCAAGATACATGGAGTCGAAGCAGTCAACACGGAGCAAATACCGGATCGAGGCGAAGAGCGCACACCACGTCATCCCTCGATACGAATGCGCCGAGATATATGGAGTCGACGCGGTCAACTCGGAGTGAAGAGCGGATCGAAGCGAGGCGCGCGCACCACATCACCTTGAGAGCGCGTGCATTCATCGAGACGAAAGGATGGAGTCGAAGCAATGGAGACGAGCAGAACAGCCAGTGTTAAAATCCATCTCGTATCGACGATATCTCTCAATCCACTGATCCAAACACCATGAAATTTTAACTGAAGGCTGCACACATAGCAAGGAATGTCTCCACCAATTTTGAGCTCAGTTGGAAGTAATCCTGATCGATACGAAGTGATTTCGTATCGATCACGGATTGGCTTGAAACTCTCTGGAAGTGGTCGAATGGGCCCCCTCACGTGTCAGGCCAAGTCTCCCGGGGTTTGAGCGAAATCCAAGCCTCCTACGCCTATAAATAGAGCCCCAGAATCAACGGAAAAAGGATCTTTTTCTCTGAAGCGCCCAGACTCTGCCGGATTGAGATTTGCATCATACTTTTGCTGTCAATTTCGAATTCCAAACTGTAATCCGCTGTTCATCGCTGTAAACGCTTATAATCATTGAAAGAGAATCAATAAAATCATCAAAACTTCATAGTGGACGTAGGCTATACGCCGAACCACTCTAAACTGCTTGTCTGTTCACTTTGCATTCATATTTGTTGGAGTTTTTGTTAGATAATCTCTGTTTTACATTTATAATCTTCATTTTATCTCTTCAAACAACTCCCGAAGAGTGTTGTGCCCATTTTTGGTACAAACAATAAGCCTCACCAAACTGGAAAGAAAAAAAAGTTCGTGTTAGAGCTTGTTCGACAACTACTTATAAGTAGTTAAAAACAACTTCTCAGGTACTTATTACTATTTGCATGATTGCCCACAGCTTATAAGGAGGCAAAATAAGTTGTTCATAAACTGATAAGTCATAAGTAAGAATAATAGGTTATGACTTATTTCAATTTTTACAACTAAAATTTACTTATAAGCTGATCTAATATCCTCAAAATAACGCGAACCCTTTTTTTTTCCTTTTTAATCTTCATACATTATTGCGCACCTGAGATTGAGTTGGGTTATGTATCATAAGCCTTGTATATTATAGTTTAATGAAACAACTCGTATATGCAATGTATAACAAGCAGATTGGAATGTTCTGCTACAGTGGTATGACACCTGAGCAAGTTGATCGCCTCACTAGCGAGTATCACATCTACATGACTCGTAATGGACGAATCAGGTATTTTTCATTTCAACACTTGCTTTAAACCATTTTTTGCAAATTTTATTTTCACGATAATAAATCGTAAATATATATTTAAATATTGAGAACTTTTTTTTTGACAGCATGGCAGGAGTGACGTCGAAAAACGTAGAATATCTGGCCAACGCAATCCATGAGGTCACAAAATCTGGATGAATACATAATATAAATTCGTTAATAATATAATGAAAGAGTATAATATTTCATTTGGAGGATTTTGAAGAATAAGTTGATGTTATGGATCATCAGTCTGTGCTCTGGAGGGACTCTTCTTTTAATGGCATCATAACATATGCCCGAGTTTATTTATTTATTTATGTGCTGTATGTTGTGTAGATTATATTGAAAGCAACATTAAGTAATATTACCATAGTCCATAAAGAATATGTCGGTTGGGGAAGAAATATTCTAACATCGATGTCACTCTTAAATAATGATTATATTCAGTGTCATTTTGTAAGTTTTGCAAACACATCAATGTGCCCAGTCACATGATTGTGCAACGTCAATATAAGATTCAGAACACGTTCAAACATCGCCTAAAACTTATAAAAGTGGTTCAAACACATTTTAACACATTAGTTTAAATACATCCACATATTATGCAAAAAAATTTAAATATCATTGTTGGCGCTCAGTCAAACTTGAATGTATATTAAAGAAATACGGGCACGTATATAGATGTACACGCAAAATGATAGAATTAACGAATGAACAAAATTCATATGGAAAGTGCACACGTAACATGAACAAAATTTACATGAAATAAGTACAAAACATGAATGAGATAGGAGTTGAGTGCACGACTATTGAAAAATAAAATTAATACTTCTCTAATGCTTTAAAAATCAAATTGGTTTCTTAATGTGATATTCTAGTTGGGTAGCAACGCGGTATCAATACATTATGTTAATGTAGGTATAAACAATAAAGTTCATCTCCTTCTAAAAAAAAAGAAAAAGGGAAAACGGACTTGGGTATTCTAAAGTGCTGCTAAATGGAAGGATCCTATCCATGTCCATTAATAAAAAATCGTAGATCCGACTTGAAAAAAAAGAATGTTATCATAGTACCGGCTAAGTGCATGGATTGAAAATAAATACCCAAGACTTTATCTTATGGTAACTCTAGAATTTTTATTAATCACCAGCATGCTTATTTATAATACATACCCAAGACTCTATCTTATGGTAACTCTAGAATTGCGGAAACAGCAGGAAATCTTCCGAAGATATATCCCTTATTACATACCAGAAAACAGCAGGAAATCCAAGGTCCATGTGTCGTTGTCTTCTAGAGCCCGTATCTCATCATTCATGGAACGGCGCCACTCATCGGATTTCATGGCTTTTTTAAATGATTTAGGGTCCTTACCCTTAATTATAGCTGAGGAGTGATTGGAACGAGGAGAATCAGAAGATGGACCATTAACAAAAACCGTATGTGTCACAAAATCTCGATACAAAACATTTGGGAACTTTTTCCGAAGACCACGACCCATTTTCTGTGGACTAGTAGACTGATCCGAAGCAGAAAGATGCGCAGACCTAGCAGACCCATCTAAAGACTGATCATCAATATGCATAGTGGGTCGCTGGTTCTGGCCCAACGGTTGCTGGTTCTGGAACAATGGCATGTGCGTCAATTTGAACTTCGTCCATGTGATTATACCCATTATCATTAATCAAAAGATCAACATCCTCATCTTCATAAATTATTTCAGCAAAATCTTGATGAATATCATGGTCATTATTCTCACTAGATATTATACTGACATCTTCCGTACACCCAAACGGGAACACCTCCTCTACAAATTTCACATCTCTAGACATGAAAAATTCCTTTGTATCAAGACCAAATAATTTCCACCCCTTCTTACCGAATGGGTAACCCATAAAAATACACTTTCGACTCTGACTTGCAAATTTATCTCCCTTAGTCTTTTGATTATGAGCAAAACACAAGCACCCAAAGGTTCGAATAACACCAAAAGAGGGTGGTTTACCAAAAAGTATCTCAAAAGGTGTTTTATTTTGTAACATGGAAGAGGGTGTACGATTAATTAAATGAGCGGCAGCAAGAACATTCACCCCAAAAATAAATAGGCAAGTTTGCTTGAAAGCGTAATGCCCTATCCACATTCAAAATATGTTTATGTTTCCTTTCAACTCTCCCATTTTGTCGTGGAGTACTCACACACGAAGTTTGAAACAAAATTCCAGTTGCATTAAAATAATCAATCAAACAATTAAACTCAGTTCCATTATCACTTTGAACGACCTTAATTGTTTGAGAAAACCGCCTATCGACCATAGCAACAAAGGACATAAACATTTGAAACACCTCTAATTTATCAACCAACAAACAAATCCAAAATGCTCTCGAAAAATCATCAACTATTGTCAAAAAATAACGGGCCCCACATGACGAAACGTGTCGATATGGACCCCACAAATCACAATGTATTTTCTCAAAAATTCTAGAAGCTTTATTATCACTTAAAGGAAACTTGTCTCTAGAATGTTTAGCACACATACACACTTCACACCCTTTATCTAAACTACCTTTATTATTTTTGACGTGAGGAATTAACTTAACTACTTTTTCGGAAGGATGCCCGAGCCGACGATGCCACAACTCCAAATTTGATGTTGCTTCAACCGTTGACACAAATTCCGGTTTGCTAAAGTAGTACAGTCCATCTCTCCTAACTCCCGTTCCAATCAGCTCCTTCATTTAATCATGTATAGCACAAATATGAGAATCAAATTGGACAATAGTTCGTAAATCATCATTAAGTTGGGAAACAGAAATTAAATTGCAACTCAAATTTGGAACATAAAGTACTCCGGTGAGAGTAATTTTGTCCGACACACATACAGATCCCACCAAAGTAGCAATCACTTTTTCACCATTTGGCAAACCAACAGAACACTCAAGGTTTTGTGTGTCGAATAACCACGAACGTTGCCCTGTAACATGATGGGTTGCTCCGGTATCGATAATCCATGAAGCATCATCAAACTTACCACTCAATCGATTTTCGGGATTTTTACTATTACTAATCACGCCCGAAATAGCTTTCCACTACTCACTTGTGAACAATTGATCTTCACCATCAGCCATGGCAAATTATTCTTGAAGAAAAAAAATCGTTCTTTGGCTCCGATACCATGAAGAATTTGTAAAACTCAGCTTGAATTCTTATTAATCACCAGCATCCTTATTTATAATACATACCCAAGACTCTATCTTATGGTAACTCTAGAATTGCGGAAACAGCAGGAAATCTTCTGAAGATATATCCTTTATTACATACCACCCATAACATCTAATCATATTAATAAGAAACAGTAGGAAATCTTCCGAAGATATATCCCTTATTACATACCACTCATAACATCTAATCATATATTCTAAATATATCTCAATACTCTCAAACCTCATCAGTAGATAAACTTCCCAAACACATAAAAACATTAGATTAAAGTAGAGTAATAGTAGAGATCTTTTGTGTTGCGACCAACATGGGTGGTTCCTAGTACCAAAAACCATAATAGATGACACTTGCTCCAGTGGCACCGTTGGTGTTGTGGTCATTTTAGCTATTGGTCTCCTTTATAACATTAGTCTGCATGTGTTGTCGATATTTTTTGTCAACCTCAAAGTTCTAATAATCCATTAGAGCAAAGATTATTTGCTAATCACTAGACTTAATGATGGAAAAATGAGGAGACAAGAGCATTTAAAGGTAAATGACACAAGAGGTAAAGTGTTTCGATGAAGCTGCCCACGTCTACTATGAAGGTCTCTTACTATATGGCTCTCTTACAGTTACAAGGAATTTCAAAAGAATAATAAGAAAAGATGATTCGTCTAAGACTAATCAAGCTGCTAATATCAAGGAGCTACCATATCAGGATATTTGAGTGGCAAGTTAGCGGTTCTAAACTTTTGGATCCCAATCATCCGCGTTTCAATCTCTTTGAAGTGGTCATGCATGAGGTTTTTATAGCAGTTTAATTGATGTTTAAACGACTAAGATCGTGCTGCAAAACAGGCATGATGCACCTGGCCATTAATATGGCTAAATGGACTTGATGAGAGACAGCTGACGAATGAAATGAACGTGTGGCTAAGATGAAGGTCAATAGAAGAACCGTACCAAGAGAATGCTCTGTCATGCTCCACATTAAATGCACTTGTACTTGCAGTATTCTTGTAGAAAATGGAACATGTTTCTTGTCCGAAGTAGATACACCTAACTGTACCTATCACTTTGCTTCTGCATGCCTAGGTGGCAGGATGGACTGAGTTGGTCTGTTGAGACCATAAGAAGGATAGGGAATTGGCTAGAGCCGAGGATATGCCGAGTCGGACGAGATATACTATAGGTCGTAAGGGGCAGTATCGAAGCTAGATTAATGAAGGACCCCCCTTAAGATAGTCTAAAACTATGTCGGTTAGGAGATAGCTGAGGGAGAGATGCTTGAGCAAGTAAGTTGGCTTAGAGCCAGGTTACAAGCGGACCAAAGAGAGAGCTGGTAGGTCAATGAGAGGTGAGATGAGCTTGGCTTGCGCCTTGTCTTGACAAACGAGCTGGTTGTTGGAGTTGCTGCACAGGGAGGCTTGACAGCAGAAGGCTTGACGTGCAATTGAGCAGGGAAGCCAATATAGGTATAGGTTGGATTTTGGTGAGCATCATTCATAAGAAACCCAATCGACATGCCCTCGGTTGTGGCTGGCTTGCGAGCTGACCTAGATCCAATTGGCCTGGACCGGACCGGGGCAGACTAAGATATGTTTGATTAGTCTGCCTTCATACTTATGAAAAAATTGAGTAACATCAGGGTTTAAATTTTTGATTAGAGTGGTTTGAAGAGAAAAAAGTGATCAAAATTGAGATCTGTTCAGGGGACGTCCCCGTTCTCATGCCAAAATATTGACTAAAAATTTAACCAACCTCGAAATTAAAAATAGAAATTGATATTAGCGAAGGTTACTTACTAATACTATGGTTATTAAAAAAAGGGAACTATAAGATAGTAAATAACAAAGCAAACAAAGGAACATAAGGTTTAGAGTGGTTTGACCAAGAGTAATCAACATCAACTATGATACTAATTTCTATTGCTTTAAGTTTCAGTTACAATTGCTTGTTTAGGAGAGGTAATACAGAGTGTAAAAATTTCAACCCTAGTCAAGTGCACATAACGTAGCATTTGTAGCAGTTGAACATGACTCAGACGGCTCAGAGTAGCATGATGATCCTTGGGATTCTTCATAAGTATTAATGGCATTGTTATGTTCAAATGCAAGCCAACTCGAATGCCAGGTAGATTGGATGGGTTAGATGATGGGCGACTGTTAAACCGTACCAAGGCATGTTGTTATCAAAAAGATTGCATGGGACCATGAGCTGTTGTTGAATAGTAATGTCATTGCCATATGGACAGTGAAGGATATGGGTGGTTGCTACATAGTGGCATTTTCATTAGATGAACAATGTCGTATATGCCAATCTTTTCATTGGACATGTGCAGTGTTGTTGCTTGTTTTTGCAGGGCGACTAAGCGCTATTGGCAAGGCCCTCTGAGTCAGGAAAGAACAAAGGATATATGGTGGGTAAGCCTTTGGATAGGTTGCGGGGTAGTGAGGACTGAGGGACATAGAAATGAACATGGGAGAGAGGGCTGGGTAAACACTCTGGTTGGGTAGCTCTCCTACCGAGAGCAATACCTAGTCGAGTCATGGTCAAAAGTCTCTGGTTGCCTGGATGCGATGGTCTTTTATGGGTCACGTGGGGAAATTGCATGGAAATTGAGCTGGTTGGAGCAATGTTAAGGCTAACCTGGCCGATTTGGTATCTTCTTTAGTGAAAATCGAGCAATAGCTAGTTTTAACATAAACTTATATTTATGGAGAATATTCGGGTTTGAGGATCTAAACAATTATGGACCGAAAAATTTCCAATTAGATCAACGTATTTAAGCTCTAACATATAATATAATACGTTTCTCGAACGTTTTAAACACAATGAAAATATTAAAATTTCCAAAAAGACAATCCAGCTCAAAACCATCCTTTATCATCAATTTAAATTAAATGGTTTTTGATAATTAATTAATATAAAACGTGTCAAGTTACAATTTCACTATCTTACAAATTCATTTGTATTATATACAATGCTAGATAATACTCTTAAAGTATAATTAAAATTGGTTTGTAGTGTGTGTGTATATGCAAGCAAATTATGTTAAACTACTATGAAAATTGGAATGCACTACATATAATGCAAGCCACTATTGATAAACTATAATAAAATGCAAGCTTTTCCCGATAAAACTATTACAGATATTTGATTATGTTTATATATAACACAAGCCGATACTGATAAAGCATATAATTATTGACATACACTATTTCACTATAACAAATATAGCTTAATACAACATTTGTATATGAAACATTGTAAAAAAACCTGTACAATGTTTTCTAAAAAAACCTTGTAAGAAAAATCTTATTACAATGTTTTTACAGAAAACGTTGTGAACCATGATTTTTTTACAACTTTTCCTCCAAAAAAGTTGTAAAAAAACAATTTTTTTTGTAAACATTGTCGCAATACCCTTTTAACAATAGTTTTAAAAGGTTGTAACAACATTATTTTTTACAACTAGATATTAACTAACTACAATCTTTTTTAAAAATAGTTTTCCTCATAGGTTTACGTTATACTTTATGAATATATGTTTAGTATTGCTTAAAATATTATAATACTTAATGATTTATAATTAATAACAAATATACAATACTTAAATAATTTATAAATGGAAGTTTATAATTAATGATTTATAAATGAAAACTTATTTAGAAAATTATTTATAATTTATATCCAATGATTATTAATAAATAATTTATAATTACTAATTATTATCTATAATCAATAATTATTTTTTATATTTAATAATTTATTATAATTAATCGTTAATAATTAGTGAATTATAATAAATGTTTATTAATTACATTTAATAACTGATAATTGATAATTCATTAGTAATAATTAATATTAAATAATTAATAATTAGTATCCAATTATAATTAATAGGAAATATTTAATAATAAATAACCAATAAATAAAAAGTAATAATTAATAATTACTAATAAATAATTAATAATTAATAATCAAAAAGTAATCTTTAATGATTGATAGATAATATTTATTATCTGTTATTGTTATTTAATATTTGATGATTAATAAGTGCATTTGATCTTAGTTCATGCATGTCCTAGTACCTACAAGTAATAATAATTAATAATATGTACATAATAGTTAGTATTTAATAACTAATATTCAATTATAATTTACAAGTAATAAGTAGCAATTGATAATTAATAGTTAATAAATAAGAAGCAATAATTAATAATTAATAATTACTATTAAATAATTTTTATTAAATAATTAATGATTAATAATTATTAATTAAGACTAATATTTAATACAAGGAATGGCTATCAACTCCCCAGAATTGAAAGATAATGAAAGAAATAACTAATAATTAATAAGTAATTAATATTTAATAATTAAGAAGTAATATTTGTTATTTAGTATTTGATATTTAATAATTATAATTAATATTTATATTTAATATATCAAAAAGTTTAAAATTTTAAAATTTACTAAAGTAAAATTAAAAATATCCATAAATTCAGAAATAAAATTTTGAATTTTTTCTAAAAATGTAAAAACAAAGGTCTATAATAGTATTCGTATTCTTCTTTATTTGGTCATCTTTAAAATTAATGGTTATATCATCTCCAACAGCTCGTATTCAGGATAAATAATTCGTGGGAACCCCTAATAGTGCAATTAAGGATGAACGTTGAGGTGAATGTTCAGTTTCGCATTTAGTAAGCTAAACTGGGCTAGGGCACCCATTTAATTAGTGCCTAGGATCAGGCGCACATTTAATGGGCGCCCTATATTCAGACGCCCATAAAATGGGCACCTGAGCTTAGGCGTCCATTTTTTGGCCGTTCGATCATTAGGCATTCATTAAATAGGCACCACGCTTATTCTCTCCCCTTAATAGCTAGTTTCCAAATGAAAAACACTCCTAATTTCCAGTCTTTAAATGAAAAAAGTTTGACAGGGGCTATAAACGATCATATTTTAGATTTCAGCTCCATTTCAATGGCAATAAACAACTATATTTTAAATTGAATATTATAAATTCAGACTATTTTATCAATACCAAACACACAATTCTTCTACTATAAAACTATTTTCTCAAATTGCAGTACAAACAATGTATGTCTCATCCGTTCCAATCGTATAGTGAAGCTTTAAATATGGATAATTGGGAATTCAATTCACAACCCAATCAATGTGCTCTCTCTCATAGTGTTTCCCCTTTAAGCTTCCACTCCTCCGTTGCATGAAACAACAAAGAAGACAAGGATCATTGTATAATGTACTGTCACTATTCTAATGACTCGGTAAAGGGAAATGACCAAAGTGGAGAAACATTTTTGACGAAAGTAATCAATGCATCCAACAGAAAACATGTTGAGAAAAGTGATAGAGTTAGGGGTATGCCCTAGGGGCAATTATATAATTTGTTACATATATTCGTTGACTAATCTTGTTCGAAATAAAGGTGTTTTTCTTTCTATCATATTGATATAATGTGGTTATATTGATTAATTAATTTAATTAAAAAGTATATTTAATAGAAAATCCATAAATGGTATGTTTTGTGATAGTAGTTACAAAGTGTTGTAACCGTGAGTAATTTATCACAATAAAATTAAATATATATCATTTTAATTATTTCTAGTCAAGATGCATCGAGACCAGATATAGATGTATCCGTTGATACTAGAGTACGTAGTGCTCTTCAAATGTTGGGTAGTGTATTACTAATGATTATTAGGGGTACCTAGGGGTTATGTACTAATTGTTATTGGATAACTATGGAACGACTCATTCGATAGTTTTTTGTTGAATAATATAACTAGGGTCAAACATAAAATATCGATATGAATAATTTACACGGTTCTTTTGACTTGAGAATACTATGAACCTTCAATATGAAAGTTTCGCTTTGATTATTTTCAAATCATGACACATCATCCATCGAGTGACTATAGTTGGATCCAGTGAAAGTATTGGAAGTGAAGCACTATTCAAGAGAGGAAACGTCTCCTCAGTTATATGGGGTTAGTATCACGGTTAACTCAAGTCAAACCAAAGTCAAAATCTTTGACCAGAGTAGTATGATTCATAATAATTGTTATTATTGAACCAAGGACTTTGTGTTTGGACTATAGAGTTGAATGTGGACGATGTTGGAAATTTGACCATTACTAGATTCAATAAGCCCAAAGTGATATAGTTTTGACGAAGTGAATTGGTGTAAATAATTGTCACAACTGGGTAACGCTTGTTATATTAAAATGAGAATTTTTTTCGAAAATGAGTAAGCGATAAATTTGGCCATATTATCACATCACCTGCTAAGTAAAGTGTGAATATTAACGTTCAAATAGTTTGATGTTAATTGCTGATCGAATTTACACCTTAGAGTCACACAACTGAACGATAAACTCTATTTAGACCAAACGATTTAATTAGTTCATAATTGTTATAAATTAACTAAATTAATTAAGATTTATGAAATATTAATTATAAAATTTGGATATGATTTGAGAAACAAATTTGTTGCATATATTTATAAAAAGTTATAAATATGTTGATCCATATGAGATATCGATAACAAATTTAGTTAAATATAATTATGTATAATTATTAGGTTAAATGGACTCACAAACTCATGCATCTTAGAGGCATAGGCTGCCGGTCCAGCAAGGGGAAGGGGCGGCTACATGTATGTGCAATTAGGGTTTGAGATGTGTGGTTGAGATCGTTGTTTGCTCTCTTGTCCTATTCGTATAAAAGCCAATCTCAAAACCTTAATTAGTAGCTAATTCATTTTTTGAGCCACCACTTTCTTCTTCTTCCTCCTCGTTTTAATGGCAGCAACTATGCTATAAAATCATCCTCAAAATTCTCAAATCTAATTCAAATTAAAAAAACTAATTTGTAGTAGAAGATCTCCAATCCCGGATTAACAACCCGACGAATTGAGAATTGTTCTAAGAAGAGAAATCATTGTTCAACGTTGGACTCAAGGCTTCAGTAGGAGGTGAACTTTCATTTATTATTATTGTTTTGATTTCTAGTTTATCATATAAAAGTAGATTTACATAAATTCATTTATTTGTATTCAGATCTGTTTATTATTTAGATAAGGTGAGATTTTTGTGGGTACATGTGTTTGTTACAATTGGATTAATTATGTGCTTACTGCAATATTTTGTCTATTGATTTATTGTTGAATTAATTTTCTAAAAATATATATTTAATTTTGATTTATATATATCTAGATTAAATGTATACCAATCTGCAAATTGTCAATATGTATAATTATATATATTTTTATATCTCATTTATATTTAATCTTAAAATTTTCTTATAATGATTTATACCTATAATGAATCATAAAATATAAAAAAATATTTTATTAAATATGTATATGCATATTTTATTATTATTTAATGATTTTGTGAATTTTTAATTATGCATAAAATAATTAATAGTTCAAAATTTCTATTTCATATTTTTTATATTTGCTGCACCATATAGGAAGCTTACAGTAAAATTTTCATATTTTTAAACTTAATTTGATATTTTTAAAATTAATTTACTTTCGGCCTACAATCAGTTATTTAATTAAAAATACAATTTCAATTGAGAAAATTTTAGAAATTTTTCTAAAGCCTTAAATTTGTCTTAGATACCTTCAGAAAAAATTTCAAATTTTTATAACTTAAATTTATAATTTATTTAATTAATTTATTTCGACTTGCAATTAATTATTTAATTAAAGGGGCATTTCAGCAGAAGGACAAACTTTGTAGTCCAATTAGTTTCTAGGACACACATTCAAAGAAATTACTTTCAAGGCCAAAGTCAGTTGAATAATTACTTTTAAGGACAAAGTCAGCAGTCCAATTACTTTTAAGGACATAATTTCATAGGTTTGTAGGCCCTAGAAACTAATTATTTTACGTTTTGTCCTTGAAATTAATTATTTCAGTTGTGTGTCCTAGAAACTAATTCCACTTACTAAAAAGGCCCTTGTGGCTAATTTCCACTTAATTAAAAGTATAATATCAATTGAGAAAATTCAAGAAATTTTTCTTAAGCCCAAATTATGTCTCAGGTACTATTAGAAAAAGTTTTAGAATTTTTCAACCTGATTTCATACTCTGAAGAATTAATTTGATTACGGGTTATTATCAATTATTTAATGATAAATGTTATTTTAGTTGAGAAAATTCCATAAACTAATCTTAAGTACAAAATGTATTTTTAATTTTCTAAAATTTTAAAATTTTTAATTTTTATATATAATTATTTTACATTAATTTATTATGGCAGTAACTGTTTTATTCAATAAAACACACACACACATACATATATATTAATATCTTGTTTTAACATATTATACAAGCACATATTTGGACAAATTACAGTACACACAAAATGAGCTAATGTGTCTCTTGTAGTGTAAATCCCAACGTCTATATATGGGCACATTATACCCTTCACGGATTATGATGTTTCACATGCACACACACACATACACATATATACACACATATATGATACATACATACGTGTGTGTGTGTGTGTCTATATATATATATATATATATATATATATATGCATGCTTATATAAATAAATAAAACAAAAATTAATTAAATTTCAAACTACAATTTGCACGGTTAGAATACATATGTATGAACATTGTAATAAATCTTGCCATGAATAAATTATTAATTAATGACATTTAATGAATCAATCAATTCAAATTAAAGAGATAAATAAAAGGTTAATCTCTCCATTAAATCTTATTAATACTCTCAATTAATTACTTGTTTTGGGAAAAGAAATGAAAGGTTTCTTTCCCTATATATATTAACTCTTATTAATAAATGTTAGGTGTATTTGATACACTATACATTTAAAATTAGATTTATTTAAACTTCTATTTAACTAATTTATATAAAATACAAGATTTAATATTTTTTTGGCAAGGCTACAAGATTTTATATTAAAAAAAATTAGAAATGTTATAATTAAATTAGGCTTCATATGCTCAATTAAGATCCAATAAGGTAATATTTTTTTTGAAATTCACGCATTTCTTTTGTTGCGAATTGGTCCAGTTCCTTCAAAGACGTGGTCATTGTCGGTAATTATCCGTCGATTTCAAAAGATTAATCAACAAACTCAATTTTATGAGTCTTAAATTTACAAAATAAAAAAATTCCTAGTGGAATGGAAGGCGAAGCTGAGCTTGCACGTTTCTTAAAAATATTTACTTCGTAATTAACTAAATTGTATTTATTCTTTTTAATTATTGGTTGCAGAATAGAATGACTAATGATTAATTTTTAAATTATTCCCAAAGGAAAATGATCACGAAATACCTCACTATTATTAGTTTGCAAACTATTATGACTTACTTACCAGTCATTAAAAATGGAGCACCAATAATGCAAAGTTCTTAAGAGATGTCTAATCAAAACAGAAGGGTAAGAAAAAGGTGTCGAAGTCAACTTATGATTCCGGTCCCAGAAACTCTTCTGGCATGGATTCTAATTTAGTCCCAGAAAATGAAGTTGATAAAGTAGAAGCTGAAATGGATGAAGTTGCTAGATCGATGGGGCAACAAGCAACGAAGAAGAAAATTGCTATCCAGGCCTAGATTGATTCTCGAATAGCCCTAGTGCATGAAAAATATGCAAAAGAAAATTATGAACTTCAAAAGTAACCGCGGAGAAGCTAGTTGTGCTAAAAGAACCGACCTCAATTGAAAAGGGAGGTTCAAAATGTAGCATCAACGTCAAAAGACCATTGTAGTGGAAAAGGATCTGGTCGGAATGGATCCACTCCCATTGCTATATTGGTTTGAATATAAACAATGCATTGTTGAGAGTGGATCTGGAGCAAGACATATATAGTTGAGTAAGAGCCAACTGCATCTTTAATTATTGTTTTATATTGTGTATTATTATGTATGTTTGAAATGTAAATTGGTTTATTGTTTTGTTTGATGAATTCATAGTTTAATGGAATAGTTTTATTTAAAAAAATCAAATACGATTATAAATGATAAAGTTATAGCATGCTAGACTGCATACACAAATCCCAAATGCAAAGACAAATAATTAAACTTGGTGATTCGAAAGTGAATCATTGTTCCTATAAGAATTCCAAATACGATCCATTAGATCCTTTTGGAGCCTATTACGAAGAGCCACATTTAGATAAGTAAGCCGATGATCCACATGAATTATATACTCTCCTTCAGTTCATAACATGTCATCACAGAACAATTCAGGTATATGTTTTGCCCCCTCATACTCATAAGTGGGATAGTCTATACCATTTTCGTCTTCAATGATCATGTTATGAAGAATTATACAAGTGAACATAATTATGGACATTTTCAATCACATGCGTAGTCTACATGGGTTACCGATCCTTGCAAATCTTGAAAAAGTCTTTACAATTGTGCCCCATTTAGGATAAACTCTATCTCCAAGAAGGTATCCATGATCATATGTGTCTTGATAAAGTGTAAATGATACAGGATTGATTTACCAAGCGCCAAATCGTTGAAAAAATGCGACCGTTCGACAATATTTAAGTTGTTATGAGACCTGGCATTCCAAAGAATGCATACCAAATCCACAAATTATAAGACGCAATCGCTTCCAAAATGACAGTTGATTTTCTTTCTTTATCGTTGTATGCTCCATAAAAAGCTTTTGGATAGTTTCTTCACTCATAATGCATACAATTAAAACTTATGAGCATTCCAGACCAAACCCTGCTTTCATAATGACTTAAATGTCAAGAGGAGGCCTGCATTTACAAGCTATTTCCAATGGGAGGCCCAAGGAGTCCGTATGAGGTTGTTGCGACTGCGTATGTTAAGCTTCGACCTATCCTCCATCAGGTCATATCTAACACCTAAGGAAGCATGTTGGACATACTGAACTGTCACCCATCGTCTCATCCTAGGAAAGCAGTACTTGAGAGCTTGACTAGCTGTCCCTTGGATGTAGGAATGCATGTTTGTCGTATACTCGTAGTACCATAATGGCAACATGTACCAAAAGCAGACATCTGCTTGACCTCGTCAAGCACAAATGAATCCAATGTTTTATACAAGGTACCCTATAATGGTCATGCCCCAATCAATAGTATGAAACTGGTCTAGCTTGGCAAACCCTGCTAGATAACCTCGACAAACTATACTTTTTTGGTTCAAGAAAAAGGTCAAACCAAACATGTATAAAGGAAATACCTAAGTGATCACATCCATCGTATATGCTCTATCTCTATAAGTGATGATGTAGAGCTGAAGGTAGGCCACTGACACAACACCGCTATGAATGTAGCTAGGAACAATGTGAGGTAGAAAAACAATTAACAAATTGAGAGAGTTATATAACTCATCGAATAGAAAAGGCATATGCACATGTCCTCCAATCTTAATACCCGTAAGCATGTAGAAGTTGACATGGGTAATACCCAACTTAAAGTTTGAAAAGTGAAATGTATGCGTCATGGGCCACCTCCTCTCAACTAATGTCTAATAGCGAGGTCGATCAAATGAATGAAAATGCCTAATCACTCAAAACAAACCAAAAGGACTAGCTTGGAGCCTATCTATAATAGAATGGGGAAGAGTGTTGTAAAACTGTTTAGTGCACTTGACCCAACTACACAACAATGAATATACCGATCCTATATATAATTTATGGGTGCAAAAAATAAAAATGCTAGCGGATATTTAATATGAATATAGAATACATAAATAATAATTATTATATTGAAATTACTGCTAAAATATATTTGCACCGTAGACAATGCAGTTTCAGACTTATGTCGATAACCATCTGGAAGCTCATGAAGTATAAGCAGATTATATAATGTCAATCTGGGGGCTGGAGGAACGTGTACTGGACCAGCTTCTTCCTATGGATGCCCACGAACAGTTCTTCTAGCGGTTTTAGTTGGACGCAGCAGCATTTCTCTAATTTTCCTATGAAAGAAAAATATTAAAAATGGAGGAAAGTGAATAATACGAATTGTGAATGGGTGAGATGGCTGGGGGCTTGGTTTTTATGTTATGGGGCGATAGACACCATTAAATGGGTGTCTGTTTGTTGTGAAACTCAACCCACTTCAAGGTTGAATATTCAAGGGCTGAATATTCAACCATAAAGCTATTGGAGGTGCCCTTAGCATAATAGTTTCTCTTGTTTCTTGCTCTCATTTTGTGGTAAATTTCATTTTCCGCTTACCTCCATTTTTCCTCATACTAAATTTCAAATTCCAAAACAAAATCAAACGTTTTCCTTGTTAAAGACCTCTAGCTCAAGTGGCTAGAGGATGACGCTTTAGATAGAGGTTCTAATCGTCATGGATTTGAGCCCCCGAGACATCTGGAAGAGTTCTTCACTTTAACCAAATATCGCTCAGGTTATCAGAAAAATCAGACATTTCCCTTCCTCCACCAAAATACCTAGTCCGGATCCCCTTTCTCGACTATCTACACATTCGACCATAATCCCCTTTCTCCATAGGCTGACGCCCGAGGAATCGTGCATTTAAAGTTTAGCTCAACTTCGCCTCAGTTCCACCTCAAAACCCTAGCACCTTAACTACCCCATAAGTAGGGACTTCAGCCTCCCTGCTTAACACATCTAGCTCTCAATAGGTAATTTGAAAATCAAATTTATTTTCAGTTTGCCGTTTGAGTTGAGTTCAGTTAATGTTTACTGGGTTTATTGTTAGTATATATGTATTGAGTTTAAAATTGGGTAAAATGTTGGAGTTTGCTACTTGAATTGAGTTAAAGTTATTCAAAACTAGAAATTGGGTAAATCTTTGGGTTTGCTATAAGATTTTGATTAATTTGATACTTGAAAATGAATTATACTCTACCGTCAAATTCTGAATACTCAAGATACCACAAAATAATTCATAGCTAGGCTATAGGTAGTTTCTAAGAAAATTAACACGCTATGTTTAAACCGTTAAAAGGAACGAAGTAGCTAGATGCTGTACTTGGGAGGGGTAGTACATTTGATTCCTTTCACATTGTTCCTTTATTTTCAAGCATGCTCCTTTCTTTATAATTTATTAGCAAATGAACGTGATTTTCAAATTGTTAAACTGCTTATTATATCGGTCAAATATTTCCAACTGTAAGTATGTGATAAACTCTCTCCGCGTTATCTATCTGCATCTAATCATTCATATTATCATTATTTTTTACACATATATGGTATGCTTGACAAACATATAAACTCTCAATTTGTAAGTGTATCCACAATCATATGGTGAGGACCACCTCTCTCTTTCTTAATTATCGTCAGTTGGGTTTCTTGTAAAAATTAACAATAATTATATATTGCATTTTGTGAAATAGGCAGTGAAACAATCTTAAATATTGGAAGCTTCACAAGTATAAGCATTGCATTAGATATTAATATTATGTTTATATAGTCTAAGCATTATCAATTATCCACTATTGTGCAAATACATGTGTGCATGTCTTTAATTTTTTATGTATCAAAAGCAATTTTTACTCCCTTTGTCATAACACTGATAATTCATATCTTCAAGATAATGATTCTAGCTTTGGGTTAGTGCTCACCAATATCTTTGCTTAAATTATTAGCTTTTAATTTGTTGTCATCAATGTTATTATAATTAGCCCCGGTAAGACTTTCATCAGATCGGCTTGATTTTTATCCAGTCTAAGTCCATTAAACTCTACTAAATTAATCTACTATATTTAATTATAATCTTCAGCAATCATCAACACAATGTGGATCTTTCCGACTATAACATTTAAAATACACAATATTTTATCCATATATTATGATTTCTATCATATGAAATTAATCTTTAGGCTCCATCATTGGCCTATGGTGTAAGGAAATTTGACCGTTTTGTATGGAAATTAATACGAAAACATTAATGGTTTGACCGTTTCCTTCCTCAAACGTTTCCTTCCTCATTTTGTGGTCAATAGAATCTAAAGAGTTTTCCTATTAATATGCTAATCAATAAAACAGTTATAATCTAGAGCGTTAATTTCCCTCATCTTGATCTTGATGGACGATCAAGACTAAGTCTACAAATCTGGAAATTTGGTCCTCTCTCTACCTATAAATAGTAACCTTTGCCCATCACAAAGGAGATAGAAAAACACATAAAGAAAGATATAGGAAAAGGGAGAGAAACCATTTCCTTTCTCCATTGAAATAACTTTCGACAACAAGCATTGCTGATTCATATACAAGATGTCTGGAGGTATGTTTTATTGATTCATTACATATGTGAAAATCATGTAATTCTAGATCTTAGGGTTTATGTTATTTGCAAGATAAAGATTACATGTGGTATCAGAGCGAGGTTTTAGAATTCATGATTATCCATCAATATATATAAAACGAAACTAGCATAGATCTATGATATGATGTTTGTAATTTTACTATAATAATGATGATGATTATTAGTGTTAATGTGATTCAAGTTTAATATTCATATTATTTAAGCTGCTATAGTAATCATGATCATCAATATTATTCTATTTACTGTATGCTTAGATCTGGATCTGGAAAGTTTATATTTCCGCAAAAGTTAATTTTTCTACCTTAATGTTTGACCTACTGTATAATATGGAACAACTTATTGTATGCGAATACTTTTCAGAAAGTATACATATTGAAAACAATTGTTTCCTAGTTTGACATTAAATTCATGATCTGGAACTTGCAAAATAATTGTTTATATGTTAAATTTATGTATGAAATTTACTTGGAGTTACTAGACATTTATTATCCTTGCTGTGGATTACTTGAAAGAACGGCAAATGTTTATGCAGAAAAAAAAACTTCCGCGCTTAATTTCCTTGTTTCCTCTGGTCTGATGCATGCAGTCCCGTCCACAGACGGCTGCTGCTTGCACAATAACGCATGAAACATTAACGTTTATCATTCTTCCATGAGTATGGTTCTACTGCCTACCCACAGGAGGCGCTAAACCTAACCTCTTATTATGACATGTGTTTTATTCTAATAAAGAAGCCTGCATTTCTTTTATATCTGCAGTTGCAATACCCTCAAACCTTAATTCGCATGCTACGTCTATCATCAGACTCAATGGAACCAACTACTCAGAATGGAGAGAGCAAGTTGAGTTTTCTTTGGGCGTACTTGAACTAGACATGGCTCTCCTTAAGGAAAAGCCATCCCCACTTACTGACACAAGTACGCCTAAGGAAAACAAACTCCATGATGATTGGGAACGATCTAATAGGCTCAGCATGATGTTTATGCGAATGGTGATTGATACCAACATCAAAACCTCCCTACCCAAAACTGAAAGCGCAAAAGAATATTTGCAATCCATTGAAAATCGGTTCAAGACTGCAGACAAATCCCTTGCTGGGAAACTTATGGCAAACCTTGTAACCATGAAGTTTGATAGTTCTCGTTCAATGAGCGCTCATGTCATTGAAATGATTAACCTTGCTGCCAAACTTAAGAACTTGGGATTGGTTATGGATGATGCTTTTCTCGTCCAATTCATTATCACTAGCTTACCTCCTCAGTATGAACCATTCAAAATTCATTACAACACTATTACGGAAAAGTGGAGTCTAAATGAATTGACTAACAAACTAGTTCAAGAGGAGTCTAGGCAGGGCTCGCAAGGCATTAAAGTTGCTTATTTCACTCAAGGGGTTGGAAAACAAGCTGGCAAAAGGAACAACTCACAACATAAAAGAGCACCACCCAAATCTGATGACGCCACTCAACCATCCAAGAAGAAAAAGAAGGATGATGTCTGCAAATTCTACAAGTAACCTGGACACTTCTAGGAAGATTGCATTAAGCGCAAAGCATGGTTCGAAAAGAAAGGTAACCCAATGGGTTTCGTAAGTCATTTCGAATCAAATCTTACTAATGTACCTTCTTCTACTTGGTGGATTGATACTGCTGCTAATGTTCATGTTTTGAATTCTATGCAGGGATTCATTACGATCCAAACCACAAACCTAAGTGAGAATTTCATTTTCATGGGGAATAAAGATAAAGCTCCAGTTGAAGCTATTGAAACTTTTCGTCTCATTTTAGATAGCGGTTATCAGTTAGATTTATGTCAAACTCTTTATGTTCCGTCTATTTCCCGTAATTTGATTTCTGTAAGTGTACTTGATAAATTTGGATATTCTTTTAAAGTTGGAAATGGAAATTTTAGTTTATTTAAAAATTCTAGTCTTATTGGTTCTGGAATATTAATTGATGGACTTTATAAACTTCATCTTAAACAAAATGTTGAAATCCAACTCACCCTACATGGAAAAGAAACTAAAGGAAAGTCATCCAAGAATGATTCTTACTTCTTGTGGCATAAAAAACTAGGTCATATATCCAGTGAAAGAATCAAGAGGTTAGTGAAAAATGGTGTCCTACCGGACCTAGACTTCGCTAACATTACAGCATGTGTTGATTGTATTAAAGGAAAAACAACAAAAAACACAAAGAAAGGAGCCACAAGAAGTACACAACTTCTTGAAATAATACATACAGATATTTGTGGACCTTTTGATGTTCCAACTTTTGGAGGAGAGAAATATTTCATCACTTTTATCGATGATTTTTCACGTTATTGCTATCTTTATCTGTTGCATGAAAAATCTCAGTCAGTGGATGTTGTACAAGTGTTCATTACTGAAGTCGAAAGGCAATTAGAAAGAAAAGTGAAAATCATTAGGTCGGATAGGGGTAGTGAATTCTATGGAAGGTATGATGAAACAGGACAACATCCTGGACCTTTTGCTAGACTTCTTCAAAAACTTGGAATTGTTGCACAATACACAACGCCTGGATCTCCATGGCAGAATGGTGTAGCTGAAAGGAGAAATCGTACATCCATGGAAATGGTTAGATCCATGATGAGTCATGCAAATTTACCTATATCATTATGGATGGATGCATTACGAACAGCTGTCTACATCTTAAATAGAGTTCGAAGTAAGGCCGTTCCAAAGACTCCTTTTGAACTTTGGAAAGGATGGAAACCTAGTTTAAGACATCTCAAAATTTGGGGTTGCCCAGCTGAAGCTAGACTGTACAATCCAAATGAAAAGAAATTGGATTTTAAGACAGTCAGTGGTTACTTTATAGGTTACCCAGAAAAATCTAAAGGATATAGATTTTATTGTCCTAACCATAGTACAAGAATTGTTGGAACCGGCAATGCCAAATTCTATGAAAATGGTGAAATAATGGGAGTACAAAACAACAAGAAGTGGTCATTCATGAAATAAGGGTACCCATTATCTTACCCTCTATTTCGAAAGATATTTGGAATCATCCCATTGTTGAACCTGTTCACAATGAGGGAAACCCAATAAATGATCAACAACTCCATAATGAAATTATCACCAATCATAATGTTGATGAAGTACCACAAGAACTAGTATTAAGAAGATCTCAAAGACAAAGAAGATCAGCTATTCCTGATGATTATATGCTTTATCTAATAGAATCTGAAGGAACTACAGACCCAATTTCTTATCCACAAGCCACTAAGGATGTTAACTCTCTTAAATGGATTGATGCCATGAAAGATGAACTGATATCTATGGATAATAATCAAGTTTGGGAAATCGTTCAATTGTCGCAAGGACATAAAGCAGTCGGTTGTAAGTGGGTCTTCAAGACCAAACGTGACTGCAATGGTAAAATTGAACGATATAAAGCCAGACTTGTTTTCAAAGGTTTTAATCAGAAAGAAGGCATTGACTATAATGAAACTTTTGCTCCTGTTTCCAGGAAAGATTCTCTTAGAATTATCATGGCATTAGTAGCTCATTATGATCTTGAGTTACATCAAATGGATGTGAAAACAACCTTTCTAAATGGAGACTTGGAAGAAGAAGTCTACATGCGTCAACCTGAAGGCTTCATAATTGAAGGACAGGAAGACATAGTCTGCAAACTTAAGAAATCAATATATGGACTGAAACAAGCTTCTAGACAATGGTATCTAAAGTTTCATGAAATCATTACCGCTTTTGATTTCACAGAAAACATAGTTGACCCTTGTATATACCTCAAGTTCAGTGGGAGCAAGTTCATATTTTTGATTATGTATGTTGATGACATATTATTAGCTAGCAGCGACCTTGGTTTATTACGTGAAACTAAGGATTATCTCTTAACGAATTTTGAAATGAAACATATGGGTGAGGCTTCCTATGTGATAGGAATAGAAATATTCCATGATAGATCACAAGGAATTCTAGGATTGTCTCAAAAAGCATATATTGACAAAATTCTTGAAAGATTTGGCATGACGAATTGTTCCTCTAGTCATGTCCCACTGCAGAAAGGAGACAAACTTGTTCTTGAGCAGTGCCCAAAGACTCCTATGGAACGAGAAGAAATGACCAAATATCCTAATGCATCTCTTGTAAGGAGTTTGATGTATTCACAGGTCTGTACAAGACCTGATATTAGTCATGCAGTTGGTATGCTGGGTAGATTTCAAAGTAACCCAGGAATCGCTCATTGGAAAGCTGCAAAGAAGGTACTGAGATACCTAAAGGGAACAAGTAATTACATGCTCGCCTATAGAAAATCAAGTTACCTACAGGTAACTGGTTATTCTGATTCAGACCTTGCTGGATGTCCTGACACTAGGATCTGCACTCTTGGCTATGTGTACCTCTTATATGGAGGTGCAATATCATGGAGAAGCCAGAAATTTGAGATGCTTTTCGGATCCACCATGATGGCTGAATACGTAGCATGTTATAAGGCTTCAATTCAGGGAACATGGCTGCGTAATTTTGTCTCACAATTTAGCACTTTAAGTTTTATCTCTAAGCCACTAACTGTCTACTGCGACAATGAAGCTGCAATCTTTTTCTCCAAGCATGATAGGATAACCAAAGGTTCCAAACACATGGACTTGAAATACCTACTACTGAAGCAAGATGTTAAACTAAAGAAAATTGTTGTTAAATCGATAAGTACAGACTTACAAGTGGCAGACATATTCACGAAAGGACTACCTCCAAAGACCTTTAAAAGACATACTGACAGCATGGGTCTTGCAGATAGTTCCTAATTATCTCCTTATTATGCCATTTATTTTGTACTTAGCCAGACATAACAATTATTGAGCTCTTAATAATTTGGACATCTTTTATTTCTGTTTTATAATGTGTACACATTTATATTTAGATAAATGATAACAGAAATAGTCTTTTTCTTCAAGACATTATGTGACCATTAAGTAATGCTCATCTACGGTCTAGTTATGAAAGTTGCCAATGTCATAGTACATGGAAGTAAGCATGTTGCAAAATAACATGTACACGTCATGACTTCCATTGACCACTGGATTAGCCAAGACACTTATGATAACTGATTAAAGAAAAGTTTAGCATATCATGCGCGCCTTATGACCTTAATACGAAAATATTAATGGATTTTACTATTGACCAAGTGGGAGACTGTAAGGAAATTTGACCGTTTTGTAAGGAAATTAATACGAAACATTAATGGTTTGACCGTTTCCTTCCTCAAACGTTTCCTTCCTCATTTTGTGGTCAATAGAATCTAAAGGGTTTTCCTATTAATATGCTAATCAATAAAACGGTTATAATCTAGAGCGTTAATTTCTCTCATCTTGATGTTGATGGACGATCAAGACTAAGTCTACAAATCTGGAAATTTGGTCCTCTCTCTACCTATAAATATTAACCTTTGCCCATCACAAAGGAGATAGAAAAACACATAAAGAAAGATATAGAAAAAGAGAGAGAAACCATTTCCTTTCTCCATTGAAATAACTCTCGACAACAACCATTGCTGATTCATATACAAGATGTCTGGAGGTATGTTTTATTGATTCATTACATATGTGATAATCATGTAATTCTAGATCTTAGGGTTTATGTTATTTGCAAGATAAAGATTACATATGGTACTTTTAAAGAGAATATGACATTAGCCAATAAAAGTTGTTAAGTTGCAATTTTTCTAGCAGTAGAAAATATTTCTTTTTAGCGTTAGATAATTGACCAAAAAAGCAAAATAAATGCAGGACAATTTTAAAGGGCAATCACCTTAGAACCTTCAAACCGTTTAAACTTCAAACTGTGACCATGTTAGTCTTAATTCCTGGCTACACCACTAAATGCACAAGCTGGCCATGCATCAATGCCACCTTATTACTATCCAGTTATTCACTACATGCACAAGCTCGTCCAGACTTGCGTAATTCAAGCTCTTGCATCTTCTAAGTTCTATGATAAAGCTCCTGCCATTTCTTGTGTACAATGCCATGCATGATCGTATGTAAATTCAAATGATTCTTATTAACAATTGTGTGCTTCTAGTAATTGCACTGAGCCTACCGCTTAAATTCAAGTTATTCGAACTACAGTTCAAGCCATTTCTAGCGCTTTGGCTCCTTCGCTACTCCAAGTTGGTGTATTTAATTAATTTCATTGATTTTTTGGGTGAGGTTGTATGTGTGGTTCTATGTAAGGTTCTTTTATTAGTAGTGGATGCGATATAGTGTGAGCGTTGTCGTATCATTATTTGAATATTATATGTAAAGTGAATGTTATAGTGTATGTAAAATATTATTGTTTGAATCAATGAATTATATGTATTTCAATTTCTGAAATTTTAATTCTTTAATAGCATTTAGTAAAAAGCTACAGATTGAAAACAATTGAAATGTCTATTCCATTTTTTTAAAAAGGTTGTATATATTTTCCAACATTTAAAAAAAGTTGTAAAAACTAATCTACGATGTTTAAAAAAAGTTGTAAAACACATTTCACAACATCTGAAAACGATTGTAGTTGTAATTATTACTAGGTGATGCTTGATTCGAGCGCAATAATATGCGTGTTCAAGACAAGCTTGATGAAGGCGGCAATGAGAAGGTGAATTTTGGTTTTAGTATCGACATTCTATAAGTTGATGGAAGAAAAGAAGATGAGTGGGTGCTTGATTCGAGTGCAAGTTTTAGACTGACATTCTCTGTTTTTGCGACTTTCCATTGTTGGGTCCACTTTTATTCGGGTAAATTTGCCTCTCCAATACCACATGGAGAAGTTCTTTCATTCTCCATCGTTTTCTCAAGCAATTTGTAAACATTGTTGCTTTCCCTTTTTGCACGCAACACCTCCCTATTCCCTTTCAAACTTTAGCGACTCCACCTTAAGTTAAAAAGTCATAGCTTTTTATCTCCAATTTTCCTACTGAAACAAGATTCTTCTTAATTTTCAAGACGTGCCCAACTCCCGTGAGTTTCACCTCTCTTCTATCATACATCTTCAGCCGAACCAAATCTATAGCCTTTACCTCAACATCTTTACCACTAGCAGACTTCATCTTACTCTCTTGCTCCTTATAATCGATGGATACTTCCTTTTGGTGACATATATGAAAATATGTACTCGAATCAAGCACCCACTCATCTTCTTTTCTTCCGTCAACATAGAGAATGTCAGTACTAAAACCAAAATTCACTTTATCATTGTTGCCTTCATCAAGCTTGTCTTTGTCTCCTCTAACACTTTCATTATTTCTTTGTCCTTTTAAGTTTTTTTGAAAATTGTGACAACTCGCACACCTCGACACACCAATCTAAAGCCTAGAGTAATTTTCAGACTTATGTCGGTGCCAAGACGTACGAGCTATCTGGTTTATATATCATTACAGTGACTAATAACAAACAAATATAATCAAAATATACTACACTTTCAGAACTCAAGGTGGAAGGAATAAAAATATAAATATAGAAAACAACCATCTTAAAAAATATATCAGGACACTGTCTCAGAAAAAGTACACAGTCAAATACAGAGTAGATAGAAATACCACTCATAGTCTGATAGAAATACGAAGTACTAATAAGATAGATAGTTATACGGAGAGTAAATAAAAGGATAAGAAACTCCAATGATGAGCTCGCCTCTCCACGTACTAAAATCGAGCTAATCACCTACTGCCATGTCCTCCTATGGTAGGAAAAAGAAAGGAAAATGGTGGGTCAGACAAAAGTCTGATGAATGAGTACATGTTTAATATACGATGATCATGTGCAGTTGACTTTAATTCTACTCCGTATGACCTAAGGTGTCCTACAAGTGTTCGTGTTTTCCTAGGATCCTTTAATTAAGGGTTTTTATTTAATGCACACATACACTGACAACTTTTGTAGGCTTCTACAATGATCGAACTATGGATTGAACCTCAAGGACTAACGATCGGTCACTACCAACAATATAGGATCATCCTTCAACTTTCTCGTATTGAACTACGTCCCACATTACGACTACACATAACTATATCACATAGGTTTCCCTACAATTCAATATGTGAAAAAATTTCCAACTACTACGTCTACACGTACCCCACTTATGTATTAAGGGGAGCCCGCCATGTTGACTCGTCGGTGTGCCTCATCATTTGCATCCGTGTCCACCACTGAATGGTAATTTACGCCTCTTATTGCACGCGACGAGATTTATCAACAATACAATATCACGTCGCTTTGGTATCCATGCATACCAAGGAACTCCCATTGTGTCGGGCCCATATACTTAATCAGCATCAGTCAGTACTGCTCATCCACTACAGAACCTCCTACGAGTGCCATTTGCGATAAATACGCCCCTAGTCGAATAATCGACCTCACATTGGGTAAAGAGCATTTACCCAACCTCGCAAATTCCTAGCATTGTCTCATATAGAACTAGCTTCCTTACTATTTCTAACGTCCAAACTTGTACAAAATATAATAATACATACTACTGATATTTTTATTTACAACCTGGACTGTTGGCCGAGGTTTAGATTACGCATCTGGGTCGTTTATCAGTTGACCGCTATACCCTACCGGTCGATCGCTTGTGGTCGACTGCTCAGGTTGAAGGTCGACTGGTCGTAGTGTAAATTTTAGGGTTTTCTATTTATAGTTTATTCGGCTTTTAATTTTTTGTTAATTTTTCATGTTCTGCAAGTTCGACAATGAACCCTACTTCCCATTTACAGTGTTCAAATCTTTACAATTTACCTTAGCTTCTTATTCAATTTAAATTCATAAATTTACACCAATTTAAATTATCGTTAACAATTTATACGGATTTCTACTTGATTTAAACAAGGGTTTAATCTATGTTAGTTTCTATTTAACAGGTTTGCATCATTTTAGTTATCATCAAATTTAGATATGAATAAAAATTATGATTTACAATTCAATTGTCAGATCAGATAATGTAAACTAAAATTAACTGCAATTAATCAACTTATTAAAGATGTTTGCACTCATCTCGGATCAAGCTCTAACCCTATCCTCCGTTCAGAATTCGATACTCATGGCTTTCCCTTTCCTTAATCCGATCTTCTTATATTCTTCTTATTTTGTTTAAAAAAAATTATAAGTGGAGAAGAAGAGATTTTGACCGAGGTTCACTATACCGACAATTTTCTAATGAATTAGGTTTAGGTTAGATGTATATTTATAGGGGTTTTAGGTTAATACCGAGCGTTAGATTAACCACAGAGAATATTTGCTTTCATCTGAGACCTCACCATTTACGTCGCACGCAAGTAAAATATTTCGTTCAATCATGGTCTTAAATTCATCGCTCCAAATCCATAACCTTTAATGTCAATCGATCGATCGCTTATAGGGACAGATCGACTGCTTCGGTTGTTTTATTAAGGAAAATTTTATATTTTAGTTTATTTCATTTTAAAATTTTGAAATGTTTGTAACTTATTCATACTAACTTCAATTTCAAAGTGTTATATATGAAAATTGTCAGCAACGCAATGGTGCATGTTTCATAGGTAAATCTAGATGTTTTTGAAAAAATTATTTTTGCTCTTGTTTTATTTGATTTAATTCTTTTATTGGTTTTTCTTTTAAATTTTCAAGGTGTTACATTCTCCCCCCTTAAAAGGATTTCGTCCTTGAAATCTCATAGGATGGAAAAATGTAACTCGTACGTGTGATAAATCAATAGATACAACCATCTTCTCATCCATCATCTATGGGCAACCATTGTTCTTAGTAAATTTCAAATGTGGTATATGTATATGCAAGCGTGAAATGCATGTGAACCAATACTAATACAAAGAGTAGGCAGTCTCCTGATCTAGTTGACCTTCTGTTATGCAAGTGCTCATGTCATGTATCCAAGATATATACAATATCCTAAGTAAATATACTTGCAATTTTAGATGTATGCACAACCACTTAATCCATATACGACATCCATATGCATAATAATCGATAAGATAAAGTAAATAAACAAGGGATGATGTGAGTGTGTGCTATTTAGAGAAACTATTTTCCTAAATGTGTAAATGAAACAATCCAAATAATACATCTATTAGCGTCCATCATCCATAACATGTCCTAATGATATATTTGAAACCATTCCTATCATCCAACGGTCTCTTCCTAAAGGGGTATACCAAGCTAAGTCCTATTGCATAAATAATCTAGAATTATTATGTTTAAATCAGAACCATACCAGAAAATTGTTATAGCTGGGTAGTTCAGATCTTCTCCTTAGGCTCTCATGTACACTCTGCTAGATTGTCTCCCTATTGGACCTTAATAAGTTTGATTTATTTTTTGCAGAGTCACTTTGTACCATGCTCAAGAATATAATTGGGTGCACGGTGAATAAGTGATTCCCTCTCTACATCCACCTTCTCTAGTTGACTTGACTTGACTACAATAGTCGAATCATGCAAGCAGTTTTGCAAGTGCGACATATAGAAAACATCATGCATTCCTGAAAACTTCTTAGGGAGCTCTACTCTATATGCCAACTTCCATATCCTACCAGTAATCGGGAAAGGTCTTACAAACCTCGGTGCTAGCCTTCCCGAACTACCAAATCTCATAACGTGCCTAAGTGGTGAGACCTTCACAAACACTATGTCTCCCATTGCAAACTCTAATTCGTACGTCTCCTGTCAGCATAAGATTTATGTCTATCATGTGTAGTTTTTTATTCTTCTATGGATCAAGTCTACTTTCTCCAATGTCTCACTCACCAAGTCCTACCTCCTATCTATAGTGTCTCACCAATATGACAGTGATCTATAGGGTCTACTATATAGTGCCTCAAATGGTGACATCACAATGCTCGCTGATAGCTGTTATTATAGGTAAACTCCACCAACGGCAAGTGATCCTACCAAGAGCCTCCAAAATCCAAGATGCACATCCAAAGTAAGTCCTCTAAGAGCCAATTCACTCTTTCTGTATGTTCGTCTGTCTGCGGGTGATAGGAGGTACTCAAACTTAACTCGATGGCCAAAGCCTCCTGTAGACTCCTCCAAAACACATTGGTGAAATGTAGATTTCGGTCACTAACAGTGCTAGTCGGAACTCTGTTTAACCTAACGACCTCCCTCACATATGGAGCCGCTCCGTCCTCGTACTCCTATCTGATATAAAATGAGCGCATATGGTCAGCCGATTGACTATGACCAAAATACACTCACTCCCCTCCTACTCCTCGGTAAACTATCGACGAAATCTATAGAAATGCTCTCTCACTTCCACTTAGGAATATCCAATGGTTGCAATAAATCTCCCGGCTTCTTCTGCTCTGCCTTTACCCTCTGGCAAGTCATATACCATGCTACATACTCCGCCCATGTATCTTCATACCAGGCCAATAAAAGGCTCTAGTCAGTTCACGGTACATTATGTCTCCATCGAGATGAACGATCATCCTCGACGATGAGACTCAGCTAGTAGCGTGTCATTCAACTCTGTAATGAGAGGAACACATAATCTACCATCCGTAACCATCCATTTGAGTTAATGGAAAAACGCCTCAAATGACTTGACTGCTCTCCACTACCAAGCTTCTCAAAGGCGTCTACTAACTATTTATCTTTCTTTTAACTAGACCCAATATGTTCTATGAGTGTAGGTTGCACATCTAAAGCTGCTAACAATCCCGGGGTAATGTCTGATGATGGTCAAAAATAAATATAAAAATGAACTCCAAATACTTCCACTCCAAGAATAAAGGACTTAATACTACAGGCTGCCTACTCAAGGCGTCGACCACGACATTGCCCTTGCTTGGAGTATATAAGATATCGAAATCGTATAAATCCAAAAACTCCATCCACCTTTGATGCCTTAAATTCAAGTCCTTCTGGAAGAACAAATAGTTCAGAGACTTGTGATCCATATACAGTTCAAACCACTCTCCTAAACGATAATGTCTTCATGACTTGAGCATAAAGACAACGGCCGCTAACTCAGGATTATGGGTAGGGTATTTCCTCTCGTGGACCTTCGACTATCGACTCGCGTAGCTCATCACTCTTCCTTCTTACATCAAGACCACGCCCAACGCCATACCACAAACATCGGTATATACTGTGAATGATTTCGTACAATTGGGTAATACCAAAACATGTGCACTAGTCAACACCTCTTTCATCTTAATAAAAGCATCCTCACATTTTGCGTCCCACGAGAAAAATAAAATTTTCTTAGTGAGGTGGGTCAGAGGGGCAGAGTTCTTCATGAAGTCCTTAATGAATTTTGATGAGAGCCCGCTAAACCAAGGTAACTCCTCACTTCTGTGGCATTATTTGGCACATACCATCCTGAACTGTAGCAACTTTACTGGGATCAAACGTCAACCCACTTTCTAGGACAACGTATCCCAAAAGCATGCCTCCTCTCGCCAAAAGTGGCACTTCAAAAACTTTGCTTTTAGCTTATGCTCATAGAGTATATTGAGCACTTCTTCTAAATTCAATGCGTCCTCCGCCTCGCTCATCGAATAGACTAAAATGTCATCCATAAATACCACGACGAAAGCAAACCTCTAAAAACTCGGCTCATCGGATCAACAAATGAAGCGGGTGCATTAATCAGTCCAAGGGCATGACTAACCATCATAAACTTCGTTGGGTGTAGGAAAAGAAGTTTTCTGGATACTATCCTCAGCTACATGCAACTGGTGGAATCCGATAGCCAAATCAAGTTGTAAGTACACCCTCGCTTCAGCCAACCGATCAAAGAGATCGTTAATATGGGGTAGTGGATATTGATTCTTCTTTGTCAGTTTATTCAGCTTCCTATAATTAACGCAAAGTCTCAGAGAAACGTCCACCTTGGTGGAAAAGATGAATGGTGCTCACCACTTCGAAATGCACCTCCTAATGAAGTCCTTCTCTAACAGCTTGTTTACTTGCTTATTTAACTCACATTACCCTTTGGAGCCATATGCCTCAAGGGTAAGGAAACAGATCTAATGTTCTCCACAAGATAAATATTGAACTCGATCTCTCGTTGGGGTGGAAGACCAAAAACCTCGAAAAAGACATCTGGGTAATCTTTTACTATAGGCATAGAATCTAGCTTATCATGTGATATGTCTAATGAATATAAGTAGCTCAACATAACCAATCCTCGAGGATCACAATAAACCTCCAAGCTACGTCCACTATATGTACTCAATCGAACAACCTTCCTATCAT
This sequence comes from Allium fistulosum, assembly GCA_030737815.1. Taxonomy (NCBI): domain Eukaryota; kingdom Viridiplantae; phylum Streptophyta; class Magnoliopsida; order Asparagales; family Amaryllidaceae; genus Allium; species Allium fistulosum. The sequence goes on from CM060906.1 coordinate 1,135,269,595, forward strand.
AATCTAGTATAGCCTCATACATCGCCATCCAATCGATGCCCAATATTAACCCAAACCCAAAAAATCCTAAGATAAAAGCATCACAATCGAACTCGACCCCCAAAATGAATAATTTCAAACTCCTACATATCATAGAAAAATAGGTCGATCCCCTTATAGGGTTTGACACAACTACAGGGTCTATAACTATGCTACTGTCTAAGCGTAACTCATTTAAAAGTCTACTCGATATAAAAGAGTGTGATGCAATAAAGTGCAAATCGATAAACTAGATAAAGTCAACACACCTTCGATCACGACCTTCTTCCCTTTATCATCAACCGGTGGCGTACTCGAGCTAGGTACTACGTTCAGTGCATAAGCTGGGACCACCTTGGTAGAAGTCTTCTGAGGTGCTGGAAACTCCCACCTCGTGTGCCCAAACTGATTGCAATTATAGCACTTGACCTTTGAACCCTCTGTCTTGATCTTCCCTTTAGGTCCAAATCCTCCCTTGCGTTGATTCTGCTGCTACGCTTTCCTACAGTCTTCTTGGGTTCTTCCTTTGCTTTCTCCTTAGAGACTGTATTTAGCAAGGTCATCTCTACTAAAACCTCATTGTGACAGCCATGGGAATATGACTTAGAGCTAAACCTTGAAGGAGTTGGTTCATCCCTTTACCAAATTTCAAAGCCTTTTCTGGGGCATTAATCAACTCCATCTCGAACCTAGCCAACTCGTTGAATTGATTGACATAATCCTTTACTAACACGTCTTCTTGCTCCAAATGAATAAACTTATCTAACTGCACTTCTTTCTATGCTTTAGAAAGAAACTTCATCTCAAAACATCTTTAAAACTCCTCCCAAACGATCTCCCTTCCATCCGTCTCTGCCTCAACTACCTCCCACTAACTCAAGGCTTCCTTGTGTAACTACAAGTAGCTAGTTGCCTCCTCACCTTATCAGCAAGACCCATCAACCCAAAAATCCTCTCACAAGGATGAATCCATATCCCGATCTACATATGACTCAGTCCTCACATACGGCTTTCCTCCAAGACTTAAAAAATCCTTACATAACTTAGCAAAATCGATGGTAGGTGGGTGGGCGGGAACTGCACCTGTCGCTCTCCCAATGGATCCTATAGTAGGATTAAGCTCGACTTGTCCCCTCGCTTGTAGATACCAACGGAACCAAATCAGGACGTCTAGAGTCTTGGCTGCATTGCCTAAGCCTGAACCTGCGAGATCGCTCATCTTGTATTTGTTATTTTTAAGAATTTATTAGCACCTTTCCACAAATAGCATAGGTACGAATAAGAGAGAGATTATGCTTATATATAATTTTTGAAAACTTTTATTTATACATACATACATACATATAAATACATATGTACATATACACTTTAAAAACCCATTTTGAAATTTTCTGGTAAAACATTCTGAAAAGCCATTTTTTCAAAAAAAATTTCAAGTACGTTCTCTTAATATGATGCCACTACCCTAAAGAATTTTGTACCTAGGATTTGATATCAAATGTGATAACCCACACACCAATCCAAAGACTAGAGTGACTTTTGGGCTTGCGTCGTTGCCAAGAAGTTCAGGCCATCGGGTTTTTATATCATTACAGTGATTAAGAATAAACAGATATAATCTAAGATATACTACACTTTAAGAACTCACGGCGAAAGGAACAAAATATAAATATAAAAAATGTCCACTTCAGAAAATATCTCAAAACATAGTCTCAGAAAAATAGTACGTAGTCAAATACATAGTACATAGAAATACCACTCATAGTCTGATAGAAATACTAAGTACTAGTAAGATGGATAGTTATATGGAGAGTAAATAAAATGATAAGCAACTTCTGTGATGAGATCGCCTCTCCACATACTGAAATCAGTCTAATCACCTGCTGCCCTATCCTCCTGTGATGAGATCGCCTCTCCACATACTGAAATCAGTCTAATCACCTGCTGCCCTATCCTCCTGTGATGGGGAAAGAAAGGAGAAGTGTGGGTCAAACAAATGTCTGGTGAATGAGTACATGTTTAATATATGGTGATCATGTGCAGTTGACTTTAATTCTACTCTATCCGACCTAGGGTGTCCTACAAGTGTTCGTGTTTTCCTAGGGCCCTTTACTTAAGGGTTTTTATTTAACACACACCTACACTAATAACTTGTGTAGGCTTTTACAAGGATCGAACTACGGTTCGAACCTCAAAAACTAACATCGGCCACCGCCAATAAAGTTACTCAATATAGGATCATCCTACAACTTTCCTGTATGAGACTATATCCACATTACGACTATACATAATTATCTTACATAGGTTTCCATACAATTTCCATATGTGAATAAATTTCGCACAACTATAACTACACATACCACAACAACGCATTAAGGGGGAGCTCGCAATGCGACTAGTTGGTTTGTCTCATCATCTGCATCCGTGTTCATCTCTTAATGGTAGTTTACATCTCTTATTGCATGTGTTGAGATCCATCAACAACATAGTATCACGTCTCTTCGGTATCGTGCATACTAAGAAACTCCCGTTAGGTCAGGCCCATACACTTCATCAGGCATCAGTTGGTGTTGTGCATCCACTATAGAACCTCCTATGAGTGCCAATTGCGATAGATACACCTCCAGTCGAATAATCGACCCCATATTAGGTAAAGAGCTTTTAATCAACCCCCGCAACGTCCTAGTGTCGTCTCATATGAAATAGTTTCTGTACTATTTCTAACATCCAAATATGTATATAGTATAACTATACATACTGCTAATTTTTTTAGTTTCAACTTGGGCCTCAGGACAAGGTTCAGATTACGCCTCTGGGTTGTTTAGCAATCGATCTGTTATGATCGACGCGGTCGACCGCTTAGGTTGAGGGTCTACCGATCACAATGTAAATTTTAGGGTTTTCTATTTACAGTTTATTTGATTTTTTATTTTTTATTTTGCAAGTTCTATGATTTCGACAGTGAACCCTAGCTACCAATTATAGTGTTCAAATCTTAGCAATTTACCCTAACTGCTTATTCAATTTAATTTCATAGGTTTACACCAGTTTAATTTTTCATTAACAATTTATAAGGATATCTACTTGATTTAAACAAGGGATTAATCTAAGTTCCTATTTAGTAGGTTTGCATCATTTTAGTTATCATTAAATTCAGATATGAATAAAAATTATGATTTACAATTCAATTGCTAACATCCTAGATTGTAGATAGTGCAAACTAAAATTAACTAAAATTAATCAACTTATTAAAGATGTTCTCATCCACCTCGGATCAAGCTCTAACCCTATCCTTCGTTCGGAATTCGATACTCATAGCTTTCCCTTTCTTTGATCCAATCTTTTTGTATACGTTTTAATTTATTTTCGAAGAAATTTTATATGTAGAGGAGAAGAGATTTTGATATAGTTTCACTATACCGATAATTTTCTAATGAAGTAGGTTTACATTAGGTGTATATTTATAGGCGTTTTAGATTAATACAGGTAGAATAACCCTAGAGAATATTTGCTTTCATTTGGGACTCACCATTTACTTCACACTTAAGTAAAATATTTCGTTCAATCACGCTCGTCCATTCATCGCTCCAGATTCGCAACCTTCAACGTCAACCGGTCTATCGGTTATAGGGACTGATCGTCCACTACAGTCGACCGATGGACCCTAAGGGTCGACCGCTTTAGTTGTTTTATTTTGGAAAGTTTTATATTTTAATTTATTTTGTTTTCAAATTTTAAAACACTCGAAACTTCTCCATACTAACTCCGATTTCAAAGTGTTATGTATGAATTTTTTTTGGAAAATTGCTACGAATGCAATGATGCAAGTTATGTAGCCAAATTCGGACATTTGGATTTTTTTTTATTTTCGTTCTTGTTTTATTTAATTTAATTCTTTTATTAATTTTTTGCTTAAATTTTTAGGGTGTTACAAAAATATCATCTAGAAATCAGGTTTTTCACAATAATCGCAGATGAAATCTCTTTCCATGTTCGATCTATTTGAATGTCTTTGCATATTTGGATGGTTACCCCCTCCTTGCACGATTGACCTCTTCAATCAGATTTCCACTTTCCCTTTCCTTCTTATCATTTCCTTCCATTAGGCTCATCCTTCACTTCTCCTCATTAAGTAGACTACCAACCACTGATTTCATTGAACAACTCCATCCAAATTTGAGTTGTTTAATGCAACATCAAGGTTTTACAACTCTCTAGTAATATACTTATCAACATCAAGGTTTGGATCCTATCATCCACCTTGTAATTCACGGTTGACAATTTGTTCACAATTGCCTGAAAATCATTAAGATGCTCTCCAATTGACCCATTTTCCTTAAGTTTTAGATTCACCAATCTTCTCATAAGAAGGGCCTTATTTTTTGCGAAGTTATTTTTATTAGTAATGATATAAAACACTATATTTGTTACCACCAATATTAACTTCAACCTTGTCGAAACCATGAAAAATATAAAAGAGGGATTCACAAGGAATGATAGCATTAGCAAAACCTTTCGAAATAGTCGAAGGGATGCTTCATCAAAATGTTAGATGAGCCAAGCACTTTCGAAGGGGTCGAAAGGTGATACAGCCACCCTTTCACTTTAATAAACCCCTTTCGAAATAGTAGCTTCCGAATGCATGAAGACGTTTTGAACGAGTTTAGGAATACCTTTCGAAGGCAACAAATTATAGGCTTTTATATGCACGCCAAACCTTTCGAAACGGTGGGTTTCACCTTCATTCACATTCCATAAAAGAACATTTGGCCAGAGCTACCCCTTCAAAAGCATAAATTATCCTTTCAAAACAATTGAGACCATTCACAATTATAAAGAAAGCTTACTTAAGTTCAATCTGACATTCTCATACACTAGAGGATGGGGTTCCACAACAATCAACAAGTATGCCTTCGAAAGTTACCTTCTGCATTTAAACCTTCTACTACATTCCGACTCCTTTGAAGCCCCAAAGGTTCACCTATCGATAGAATCAAAAGCCCATATTCTTTCCTACTTGCAATAGCACATCAACAACAAAGTGGGGAGTGCATCTACACCTTTCGACCAACTCGAAAGCATTCAATTTTAATTTAAAAGCAAAGTGGAAGGACGCCCTGATGTTAACAACAATAAAAGGCCTACAAAGCACCCTTTCGACTAAGTCGAGAGGACCGATTCGAAAGGGGCCAATCCGCGCCTATAAATAAGACCTTAGGGTATGGTTTGAGGGATACAATTTCATTCACTCCATACTTGTTCTTTCTTGAATTTGTAAATCCTAATTCTAAAATTAGATTGGAGATTTGACTTCTTTTATTACTTAAGCTTCTAGTAATAAAGGAAAAATATTAGCCAAGCAAGTATATGACATTCTTGGATATATTAGTTGATCTAATGTTTCTATGTGATTCTGGTTATGATTTGCTTGTATCAACGTGATCGAAAGGTTACTTTCAAAGGAGTGGAAACCCTCACGTTGACCACTTCGAAAGGAGGTTTCGATAAGTTCTTAAGCCAATTCAACTAGATCGAAAGGTATTTTTTGAAAGGAATCCAAGCGTCTCGACCGTGTCGAAAAGTATGTTTAAAAGCAATCCAAGCATCTCGACCGTGTCGAAAGGTAGTTAAAAAGGAGTTTCAGTTGCGACAACCTTTTTGAAAGGTGGACTTAAGGGAAATCTAAATCATCTAGATTATTGGATAAAGGAATTCGAAAGGTTTATACTATCTCCATCTGTTCGAAAAGTGGTTTCGAAGGGTTCATTTACACTTTAAATTTTGCTTTAGGGTGTTGACAAGTTTTCTTGTTAACATTTTTTACGCTAGAAGGAGGGCTTGAACTCCGACCTTGTTGAACTCCCAATTTTATTTTCCTCTAACCTTATTCAATTCCAAGCTTACCTACTTTAGATTTTACATCATCATGTTTAGCAAAATTAAAAAGTCCGACCAAGGATCCTCGGAGCCACATTTAATTGGAAATTCCCATACAACAGTTAAAGATTCTAAACTATATGAAGAGCAAATGTTGAGATTGGAAGATTTAATGATCATAAAGAAAAAGAGAGTTGAATCTTATGACCCAGACAAATGGAGTTTAAACTCCTTTTACATTGGCCCCACACCTATCTTTGCCTTAGGGGAATAAAAGATAAGAGTGATAATGAAGAAGACAATTCAACTCTATACCAAAGGCACTATCTTTAAAGAGGGAATGATGGCCGACTACAATGCCTTTGCACAAAAATGGCATCAAGCAACAAGTGGGACATTACCTAAATGTGAGCTTCAAAAGGTTTTTAAAAGGAAATTGGTCATTGAGGGTGAAGCTTCAGAATCGTATAATAAAAAATATAGAAATCATCCCCAAAAGACAAGTTGTAAGTCGAGACTCCCTAATGAATGCAATATGACTACATCAATTGAGAATGTATATTTACTAACCAAGGAAAAACTTAATTATTGGCCATCTCAAAAGAAAACGCTTAAATACGAAAGGAATCGGGAAGAATCCTACTACCACTACCACATGATAAATGGACATGAGACAAATCAATGTAGAACACTTGAAGGAATGGTGATTAACTTTTTCAGACAAGGCAAAATAAATAGATTTGTAAAGCGATCTTAATTGAATTCAATAAAGCACCACATTTCTAAGAAAAATCTACATGGTCGGGAGTAGAATTCTCCTTAAACTTGGAAATTACTTTAAACGATCAAAGTCTTTGTTTGCACCGAGATGGCTAGGTCAAAGCGCCTCTTGGAGGAAGGTTAGAGTAAGCCTTTATCCGCGTCATGCTTTGTCCAAGTTAAAAGCATCAACAAGCCCTTGATCGCACCACGTTATGGCCAGATCAAGGCACCTCTTGGAGGAAGGTAAGAGTAAGCCTTTATCCGTGCTACGCTATGGCCAGGTTAAAGCATCAACAAGCCCTTGATCGCGTCATGCTATGGCCAGATCAAGGCACCTCCTGGAAGGAGGACGGAGTAAGCCCTTGGTCCCGCCACATTATGACTGCCAAGACATCGAACAAGACTTCAGTCTCACCTATAAGGCTTGGCTGGAGCGCCTCTTGGAGGGAGATTGGGTAAGTCCTTCGGTCCTGTTGTGGATAAGCTAACCAAGCGCACCAGACAACAATGGACTAAGACATCCAAGCCCGAGAAGCGGCACATTAAACAATGACAACATACTAGGCCTAAAGGGTGGCACATGTCAAAAGAATCAAAACCCAAAGAGCGGTGCAGAACAAAAGGGTCAATAAGAATCTACATCCTCCGACTAGTTTTCAAAAGAGAATTTTAGAACTTCACTTATTAATACCCGAATCTGGGTTTTGGGACTTTTACTATTGATCTCTGGTCTTCATGATATGCGAATCTAGGTTTCGGGGCTCTTACTATTAATTTCTGGAATTCACTCATTAATGCCCGAATCTGGGCTCTGGACTTTTATTATGGAGACCTTTATCATGGAATTCTAGCTATCATTCACTAATACCCGAATCTAGTTTTGGGGTCTTTTAACTTTTGAATTTCATTCATTATTGCCCGAGTCTGGGTTCCAGAACAATTAATATTGAGATTTCTATGAATTTCTAGTCTTCACTTAAACTCGGGATTTATCTTAGTAATACTCAAATCAGGGTCATTGGACTTCAACTATAAACTTTCAGGCAACACTTATTAACACCAGAATCCGGGTTTCGAATCTTCTATTATAAATTCCTAATCTTCTATGATTTATTTTCAGATGATGATTTCTGGGCTTTTATTAAATGATTATTCTTGGTTCTCTTTCAGTTGATTTCAAGAGAGGAAATTATAAACTCATACAATAAATGCCAGAACTGGATTTCTAGCCCTCTATTATTAATTCTATAATTAGGTTTCTAATCTTCTATTAACATATTTAGAGTTAGATTCCTGACCTTCTTTCATTATTACCAAAGTTGGATTCCAAAACCTTCAGCCATGTCCAATTATGGAATTTCTTCTCATTATTTTCACATGTTGATATGTTCACTTTCATTACTTAAATTTTTGAATTTTTAATACTATCACTAATGATGTGAACAAATCACCGAAAATGTCCTTGCATAGGTGGAAAATTAATGATAAAGAGTGTTGTCTACTTTGTACTTTCCAGGAAAACGAGACTAGTAAGGAAGACTGAATGGACTAGCATACACAAAAACCATAGTCCAAGTTATCAAAAAGCAGATTCAGAAAAAACATTGTATGAAAAGGCTATAAACCAGGTGATATTCACATAATTTATAAAATTATTTATAAGTATACAACACAAGTGTTTGTTTCACAAATCCTGAACAACCTTATCCAGATTTTCATCAACTAAAGGATCAACGACAAGGAAAATTGCTATACAAATAATTTCTTTAAGTTTCTTTTCCATTTTTCTTATTCCATCGGCATCGTCAATGGATTTAATACGAGTCTTTAAAATGTGGTTAAAAGCTTTTTTGGCACCTTTAAGGGTTTTGTTTTGTCTCTCTAAATTAGCAATGCGCTTTGTTTAAGTCTTTGAATCTTAGCTACGTATTCATTAACGTGTTGTGAATATCTAGCCCTCTGTTGATCATCAAAATATCTCATCATTTCAAATTTCACCTTTCACCATTCACCCACTACCTTCTCGTTTAAACTTGGGGGAGGGTTTGTCGTAATAGGAAATTTTTGAATTGCTAGAGATGAAGACCTTGTTGGTTTTACGACAGATGAGGTGATCGGAGATGTCAGTAAATCAATATTTGGAATGTTGTCCCCCATGATGAATTCCAATGATTTGCATTGAGCTTGATTATCTTTTAATTTAATCTCCAAATCGCTTATCTGCTGAAGACACTCAAACATCTTATGATCAAAATCAATCGAAGGATTTGATTTAATTTGGCGCTTCAATATGGAAATTGTTTCATTGTTATTCTTGATGTCCGCTTCAAGAATGGCAATTTGATCATTAAGGTTTCTAACAATTGTCTTTTGAAGTAAAAATCTCCTATGTTATTCTATGCTTCATGCCTTGAAAACAAGTAGACAGAGGATCCTTAAGTAGAAGCCTCTTTTCAACATCCGCAATCAACCTATCTCTGATGCTATTAAAACGAGATAAGAAATCAAATGAGAGTAATGCAATAACTAACTGTGAGTCCTATTTAAACAAAAAACAAAGTTAAGACTCAAATAACTAAACTTTTTTATTACAATACTTAGAGATTACAACTCAAGAAGAAATAAAACAAAATGTACAATCTCATTGTTATAATCAAATACTCGTTTTGTCACACTTAAAGTTGAGAAACATCATTTTTGACTTTTTTCAAAGAATTAGATGAAAGAGTAACTGTTGAATTGAAAGGAGCATTAAATCCTTCTGGGGTAATAACTAGAGGATATTTGCTATAGTTCCATTCCTCGATAGGAGGACTATCAGGACCGCATATTAATTTGGTATGATATGTTCAAATTTCCTTAAGAAGCCTTTGCTTTTCTTCGAACGAATGCGGGGATGTTCATATAAAGTCTCCGTAGATCTCTAAGAAAGCAGTATCTAGTCAATTTTGAGGATTTCAACAACAAAGCCTTTTCGAAATAATCTCTTCTCAATTTGACATATTTGCCTAAATAATCTATAGAAACAAGGCTGCTTGAGAGACATTTATTCTGTGATAACGTAATAATACAAGACTAAGTATAAAAGGAAACTAATATAGAAAATATACAAATCAATATTATTACATAATTACAAATGTTAATCCAGATAGTACAAAATTGATTTTTTGAATAACTTGTAAATAAATTTTTCCTTATAATATTTGAGGTTTTCTAAAGGAAACTAACGAGGGGTTGATTTGACTCGCGGTAAATTTTAGCAAGTTCCTAGATTTGAATTAGATCCAAATTTATCTAAATATCTCATATATAGACGCCTAAGTAAACCCCCACTATCAAATATGAAAAGTCTACAGTTGGGCGTCTGCAATAGGCTTTGTATAAGAAGTCTACTAGGATGTACCTTTCTTCAACCTACATCCAAAAGAGTATTATTAATTCCCAGTTCTCTTCCAAGAGTTTGCCATATCGATGGCGCGCCCTTTTCAGTCGGGGGAAGCTTCTTGATCTTTAAAGGACGCTAACACCACGTCACTCTTATTAAGCTTATGATACTTGTCAGAGAGTGCATTATGTCCTTTTAATTCCTTATCTAACTCTCTATACAAGCTATTTACTTCTGCTTATTTTGTTTCAAGCTTTGTTTTATAAAGTCGAATAGATTTCTTCTTCATCTAAAATAAAATGATGTCAACTATTGTTATCTTGGAAGTGAAAGCCATTTGGACGAAGAATCCCATACCTGAAAAATAGGAATCGAAATTTGTGGGGTCTGTTTTCTTTCCCTTTTTTCTCGAGCATCAACATTGGCAGCTTCTTCATGGAGATCAGAAGGCTCAAGAAGTTCAGTTTGGTCTCCTTCATGGCCATTAGGATCATGGTTAACTTTGTCTAAAGCCCCAGGAATGTCCTCGCCATCTCCTCCATAGGAACCGGCATGATCACCCCCTACCGCTTGAACCCTGACTTTTATCCCTATTGTCAAGATTATCATCATCGTCATTTCCTCCTTCCTCGGCAACAACTTCATTATCATTATCTTCCTCATCATAATCGGAATCTCCTTCTATAGAAGGGACTTCAAAAGATAAGAGTTTGGCAGCATCAATTTCTTCTCTCGGGGGGACTTCGATTCCTTGCTCCATTTCTTTGATTTTATCCATAAATCTTTTGACTAGAGCAGGATCGAGTGAAGGGAAGCTTAAGTCTAGACACTTTTCGGTGTTGTTGGAATAAGTAAGCATGTGAGCGTCCTCGTAAGAATTCATGATGATGTCATTAAGGGAAGTGCTCAAAAATTGCGACACCTTTTGCTTGGCTTCAGAAATAGTATTAATGGCCATTGTTAAAGAAATTTTCTTCTTTCCCGGTTTCTTCTTGAGAGAAGATTGTTTAGCAACCATTCGAGACTTCTCTTCCTCTAACTCTTTTTAAGTCATTTTGAAGCCAAATTCCCATCGGCTAGGACTTGTTTCGCTTTCCTCTCCTCGAAAATGATGGATTCCGCTTGAGCAAGAGAGACGCCAAACCTTTCTTGTTCCTTCATTGCATTATCTTTAGTAGTAGAAAGGGAGGTAATTTGGCTATTCAAAGTTGAGATTTCCTCTTGAAGCTTGAACGTCTCAATGGAAGACTTTGAAGCGCTTTCTTGAAGAGAGTACCAGCTTTTAGAAATTTGAAAGGGGAAGTATGAATAGGTCAAAATTTAGTAAGAAATAATAATGAGAAGGTCAAATAATATGAAATGAACCAGAAGTTGTTGCTCGATTAAAGATCGATAATGTCCCATCGGGTCAGGAATAGAAGAAGGTGGATGAATGGAAGTAAATGAGGGATAATTCAAAATTGACTATACCATCATCTCAAAATCATTTGGAGGGACTGGTGATGGGAGTCATGAGGGGTTCAACTCCTGAGAAGGTGTTGAAGTGCCTAAATCCTTTTGCATCTGTACGATGACTCCAGGAGAATCAGACATGACATTGCATGATATGAGGTCATCCTTTGAAATAGTCATTTTGGATTGACCAATAGAAGCTTCAAGAGTAGGACCCTCTAAAGATTTTCCCACATCAACAGTTTCACCCTCTTTTGGAGGCGAAGAAGATTGGATATCAGCTGTTTTAGTTTTCTTAAGAGAATGACCTGATGCAGTCATTCCACTCAATTTCCTTTTAGCAATCATTCTTGACTTAGCAATGGCTTAGGTCAGAGCCGAAGCACTCAATTCAAAAGTTGGAGGGAGTGGATCTTTTGTAGTTAATTCAGTAGGGGGAGCAACCACTAGAATCCAAGAAACACAAGTTAATAAAATAATCTAAGGAGTAACACGACGGTAAATTACAGATGCTACATTTAAGCTTACCAGGTCGATCTGGAAAAATTGGAGACATAGGAGAATTTTTTTTAGGATAACTCAGAGATAGAAAATGCTTGCTCTTAGAAGTGCGTTGGACAAGAGGGGGCTGTCCAAGAACTATTTGACCCGTGGGAAGGAGGGAATGTTTCTGAAGATTGCTTGGCGTCAATAGAGTAAGCTTATTCCCGATACTACCCGAAGCAGCGGTCAAAAGCTTCACTATTCTCATCCCCTCATCATTGAGATCTTTGGGAGCAGAACCTAATAAGAACACGTAATTCAGAAAAAGAAAGTAATTTAATAAAGATGAAGATTATGATCAACTTACAAGGAGAGGAGAAGACTCCACCAATGTTTGGAAAACATTTGACATAAAAGAATTACATCTCCCAGTCTCTGAACTCATTCACTCCCTCTGAAATTATTTCTTATGGAGGTTAACCCTGAAAATTTGGCTATTAAGGTTGCTAAGCTTGACCAGGCACATTAAGTAATTGAGAACTTCAGTGCTTAAAGAAGGAATGCTTGATTCCTTGGCCATGAGCTCTAAGGAAATGAGATAAGTATATACATTTGGTGATAGTTGAATAGGTGTTATGCAGAGGTGATTCAGGAATCTAGATAAGAAATCTAGGATAAAGCAGCCATGCCAAATGTGGATGGCAATATAACCAAAATATCATTCGAGGGAAATCTGGATAGTATCGCTATCACTAGGAGGAATGGCTTCCACTCCTGTGATTCCAAAATCGTTAAGAATAGCATCGACTTCATCTTGAGAAGATATCAGAGAATGTCTTGAGATGGCTTCAACCTTTTTTGGTGAAGATCCTGCTTCTGGAGTAATATCCTTTTCAGGTTCCTTGGAAATCTTTTTCACACCCATGATCCTATTAGGTGAAATCATTTCATTGAAAGTTATAATTTGTTTCATTATTAATACCTTTCGAAGATGTCGAAAACCTACTGTAATAATTCAAATATCCACAAGGTATATAATTCCATATCTTCGAGGGAGTATTAAAGTAAATTTGGGTCATGAAATTCATTGAGCTTTCGACAATATCGAAGGGGAAGATCGAATAGAAACACCTAAACACACCCTTCTACAATGTCGGAAGCCCAGAAAAATCTTACTGTTAATAGGAATAACTAACCCTACAGTACTAGTTTGAATATATATATATATATATAAATATTGTTTGAACCATTAACAACATTCCACAATCAAATCAGATAAACCTTTCGACAATTTCCAAACCACATATTTTATGTTACTCAAAGAATATGAATATTGCTGAAACACTACACTCTCATTAAGTTGAAAGATTTGGATCCAAGTGATTTTAATACAAAAGAAAAGCCTTGGAACGTTTTGATAGTGTTTGTATTGAGAAAATGATAGATATAATCCTATTAATTATAATGGGTTTTGAGTAAGTCGAAAGGGGGAGGTAGAGTTTTGAAAGCTTACAAACAACTAGGCTTGTTTCAATTTGGGAGGTTTCGACCAAGTTGAAAGCCTTGATAAGGTTTTCAACTTTAACAAAATGTACTATTTTCAATCCAGTTAATGATAGGAAGTATAAATTTATAACTTTTAACATTTTCTAAAGTAAATCAAAATTGAACATGATTTACTCAAAATAAAATCCAATGAAAAATTAAATCCACTTTTAGATACATTAAGTTTTGAATCCTTCAAAATAAAAAAAGTTGGGCTTTCAAAAATATATGTTCTGTAGCAATTAAATTGAACCATTTAAGATGACTTCTTCGAAAGGTGTCAGAATACGTCAAAACATATTTTTTGCTTTCGAAGAAGTCCATCTCTTGCCAACCACGTCAACCTATTCGAAAGGGTCCACTTAAAGGTAGATACTTGACTTCCTTTCGACTCATTCAAAAGAGGTTGAAAAAGTAAAATGGAGTTAACCACCTCAAACACTTTGAAAGGGTTGAAAAGTCAAGCCACGGTATTGAGTATGACTTAACCTTCTCTTTGAAGCCACTAGAAAAGAATTTTCTCCCTAATTCAATTTTTAACCTAATGCTTCTAGAAGCTAACAATCAAATTGATTCGATCATGTTACATTCGACAATAATGAAAACCCCAAATTCAAGCTCGAAGCATAATTGATTTAAAAAATATATAATAATAAAAAAATTCCTTCAAAACGAGTTAGAATTGAGTGCAATAGAGTTCGAGCTTGGGTTCGTACCCAACAATGGCAGATAGCCCCAAATCAGATGAATTCAAATTCAAACCCAAATTCAATACCATAGAATGAGCGAAATCAACATAAAAGGTGAATTTAAAGATAATTTTATAGGAACAGAAAATTTGAATCATTCTCAAAAATTAAAGCAGTCATGCAAACTCAAACCCTAAATTGAAAGTTACACGTGAGTAATAGATTGTATACCTCGAATTTGAATTCGTGTTTCCTGAGATTAAGAATTTAATAAGAAATTAAAATTTTTGATTCTTGCATTGAGTTTCTTAATGGCAGGTAAATGGAAAAGAGGAGAAGGAAGCGTGATTTATAAAAGAAGCGGATGCAGGAAAAGCCATCTGATCAAATTTAATGAACGTCCAAGATCCATTCGGGAATATCAAACAGCGGGAAATTTTATGCTTAAATCAAGATACGTTTCGAAATGGTTGACTTGGAAAGTCAAGAGCATCCATTTGCTGGAAGGGGGGAGAGGCAAGTGTTATCAGTAGTCTTCACTTCAACCTTGTCAAAACCATGAAAAATATAAAAGAGGGATTCACAAGGAATGATAGCATTAACACAACCTTTCAAAAGAGTCGAAGGGATGCCTCAGCAAAAATTTAGACGAGCCGAGCACTTTCGAAGAGGTCGAAAGGTGATAGAGCCACCCTTTCGCTTCAATAAATCCCTTTCAAAGCAGTAACTTCCGCATGCAGAAGACGTTTCGAATGAGTTGAGGAATATCTTTCGAAAGCAACATCTTACAGGCTTTCATATGTGCACCAAACCTTTCGAAACAGTGGGTTTCGCCTTCATTCACATTCCACAGAAGAACATTTGGCCAAAGCTACCCCTTCGAAAGCATAAATAAGCTTTCGAACCGGTTGAGACCATTCACAATTATAAAAGAAAGCTGACTTAAGTTCAATATAGCATTCTCATACACCATAGGATGGGGTTCCACAACAATCAATAAGTATGCCTTCGAAAGCTACCTTTCATATTTAAACCTTCTACTACGTTCCAACTCCTACAAAGCCCCAAAGACTCACATATCGACAGAATCGAAAGCCCATATCCTTTCCAACTTGCAACGGCACATCAACAACAAAGTGGGGAGAGCATCTATACCTTTCGACCAGCTCGAAAGCACTCAATTTCAATTTAAAAGAAAAGTGAAAGGACGCTCTGATGTTAACGACAACAAAATGTCTCCAAAGCTCCCTTTCAACTGAGTCGAGAGGACCGATTCGAAAGGGGCCAACCCGTGCCTATAAATAAGACCTTAGGGTATGGTTTGAGGAATCCGATTTCATTCACTCCATACTTGTTCTTTCTCGAATTTGTAAACCCTAATTCTAAAATTAGATTGAGGATTTGACTTCTTTGTATTACTTAAGCTTCTAGTAATAAAGGAAAATACTGTCAAAGTAAGTATATAACATTCTTGGATATATTAGCTGGTCTAATGTTTCTATGTGATTCCAGTAATGGTTTGCTTGTATCAACACGATCGAAATGTTACTTTTCATAGGAGTCGAAACCCTTTAATTCAACCAAAACCCTTAGATCATTAGGACCTAACTTCAAGTCACGTTGATCACTTCGAAAGGAGGTTTTGATAAGTTCCTAAGCCAATTCAACTAGATCAAAAGGTATTTTTTTGAAAGGAATTCAAGCGTCTCGACCGTGTCGAAAAGTATGTTTAAAAGCAATCCAAGCATCTCGACCGTGTCGAAAGGTAGTTAAAAAAAGTTTCAGTTGCGGCAACCTTTTTGAAAGGTGGACTTAAGGGAAATCTAAATCATCTAGATTCTTGGATAAAGGAATTCGAAAGGTTTATACTATCTCCATCTGTTCGAAAAGTGGTTTCGAAGGGTTCATTTACACTTTAAACTTTGCTTTGGGGTGTTGATAAGTTTTCTTGTTAACAGTATTTTTCAAGAAAACGAATGGCCGTCCAATCTTCTTATTCAAAGTCTCACATTTTGCTTCCCGTAAATTACTAGGTTTTTTTCATTTGTTCCCCAATGGTTGGTTAAGATCATTGAGGCATAAACATTTGCTAATGCTAATGCAAACGCATTAATCGAATAAAAAATGGCTTCCACTGTACAGTCGTCGTTCTTCAAAATACCTCTTCCAAAAGATCGATCGATTTCGAATTGCAGTCTGAATCTTTATCATCCTCTTTACAATCTAATTAGTATTCCCTCATCTCAATCATATGTCGGTGTTGTTAAAGAATCGGTTCCTTTTCCCTATTTTAAACCAAATTCGATTCGCCATGGAGCATAGGAAAAGATTTCAAATCTTATTGTTTCAAATGTGGTGGAGGAAACCATAAAGAGAAGGAGTGCAGGGATCCTATTCGATGTTTTAAGTGTGGGTCATTTGGACATTAGAAGTATTCATGTTTGAAGAAAATGGAACTTGATATTTCACCAATGTCAGAATCATTGAATCTGAAAGAACAAGGGTACTACTTCTGTTTGGTTTTCTTGAAATTAATGAATATATTTCTTACTAGCTATTCAAAGGGGAAGGAGGAAGGATTATATCTGTTCTTAAAAATTCTTTGGCATTTTGATGCATTGAATACAGTTATAAATTTTGACTTTGGTAATCATATTGATTCGGGGTTGTTTGATTATAAGAAGAGTTCAAGTTTTCTAGTTATTCCAGCTCTGCCAAAGCCATTAAAATTGAAAGAACATGGATATTACTTTTGTTTGGAGTTTTTAAAATTAAGAAACATATTTCTCGATGGTTATTCTACAAAGAAGGTAGAGGGTTTAAGTCTATTTTATAAACTGCTTTGGCACATTGATGCTTTGAACTCAGCTGCAAATTTTAATTCTGAAAACCGTTCTACTTCTGGAGTCAAAAATTATACTGAATAATGTGATTTCAAGGAAGAAAAGGTCTGATGTACTTCTTGGATCTATAAGTAAAGTGAAAATTGAAGACAGTAGTTTGATTTTGATATGGGATACTCAGTTAAGGGAAGAATGCTCAAATAAGTTTGATATAATGTTATTAGACACAATAGTGTTGAATTCTTCTTTGAAAGCTCTTTCATTTAATCAAGTGGAGGAAAATTCTACTCATAATTTTCTTTTTTTTGAATATCAGTAAAGAAGGACTAGCCCGTACATAATGAATCGGATGAAAAGTTAAGTCACCCGCAAACAAACCCTAATATACAAAGCACCGCCTCCATTTCATTACAACATATCTTCACTTCTCTTCCGTAACTCAAAAGAAAAAGTAATGGCGACCTACTGTCAAAATTTATACTTCGTGGCTATTCTTCTTCACTCCATTACTCTCCCCTCTTTCCCAATATGACAATCCTTCATAAAATTTCCTCCTCATACCATCAATTTATTTGTTAGTGAATGTATTTCTCTGATTAGGGTTCGAACAAGGAAAATTAGTAGATTCGTGGTCAATATGACTTAGATTTTTTAATTCTTCCCTCTGTAAAACTATAGCTCGATTTGAGGCATTTTCAAAAGTATAAGCTTCAGAGTGATCTCTACTGGTTTGTAAGCTAGATCTGTGGTCCATATTGTTCAGATCAGTTGATTCAATCCTCTGGGAGAATTTCGCGAGCTCGATTTGAGGCATTATCAAAAGCAAATGCTTCGAAAGGATGATTACAAGTCTGAAATCTCTTCAGATTGGTTAAGAAGTGTCCAAATGCTTACTGCCTGCTTCAAATGTCCAGTCCTCAGCTAAATTAGCAAATTTGGTTTGATCTTTCAATTTTTTCTTTGATTTATGAAGCAGAATTTTACTGTCAGTCTCTATAAGTAACCACTTCTGTTCTTTACTACTACTAGCTTTATTATGAGTACGTGCATTTCTCTCCAAATATGGTAGACATCAGTAGTGGTTAGAATGTGGGCTAGGTCTCTTTCAATAGATTTGCCTTTAAATTTGATATTTATGAGATGAATAGCTTACTTGAGATCCATATGGCCATTATTTTGAATATCCAATTTGACTTGAATGCGATTCCAAATAAAATATGAATAACTGCATTCAAAAAACAAATGATTAGAGCTCTCATTTTCTAGATTGCATAAGAAACATAGTGTACTAGATCTATTGCTCCATTTGTTAATTTTGTCCCAAGTTGGCAATCTGTTATTTAATGCAAAAAAGTGCAGAATGCCATCTTGGAGCTGTTCACCTTGTTCCAAATGCAATCATACCAATCGACCTTGGTGACTTTATTTCTAACAACATTCCATGTATTTTTAAAGGAAAACTTCCCTTTATTGCTTGCTTTCCATATCCAGTAATCACCGTCTGCACTAAAATCAGATGAATTTTGCATATATCATCTTTGTGTGGGTTAGTAATAGGATGAAGGTGAGGTTGTCATTTATTGTTTATAATAATAGAAGACACCGTTGCGTTGGAACCTCCAAAAATTACTAAATTATTCCAACCCACTTTATTAACAAAAGAATCATTATTGAACCAAGAGTGAAACCATAAGCTAGTTTCTTCACCTAGCTTAAATTTTCTTTTTAAAAGAGATTTACTAATATTTCTGCAATTTAAAATTTGCTTCCAAGTGTTAGAATGATTGCTGTTTGGTAACATGTTCCAAAAATTACCCTTCTTAAGGTACTTAGCATTCATTCATCTGGCCCACAAAGATTTTGCACTAATGAATCTCCAAAATAATTTTAAATGACATGTTAGACTAAGATCATTCATATTTCTAATGCCAAACCCTCCTTCACTTTTTGGTTTGCAAACTTTATCCCAACTGATTTTATGATATTTACCTCTCCATAAAAAATTAGCACATCTACTTTCTATTTTTTAATAGATGTTGCAGGAATGTGAAAAGTTTGTAACCAGTAAAGAATAATTGCATAAACCATAGTTTTAATTAACTCTAATCTTCCTGCAATAGAAAGAAGTTTACAAAACCAAGTTTCCATTCTTTCTTGTATTTTATCCAATAACATGGAACAGTCTGAATCTTTGATTTGGTTTACTAATAAAGGCAGTCCTAAATATTTTATAGTAAATTACCTTCAGTAATTTTTAAAACATTTAAAACATCATTTTTATACCTACTATTCTTACTAAAATAAGCTTTACTTTTGTCTATGTTAAGTTGCAACCCTGCATAATTATTCAGCATGTCAAACATTTTTTTAATGGATTCTGCATTATCTTGTTAGCCTTAACAAAAACCATTATATCATCAGGATAAATAAGATGATTTATACAAGGTTGAACTCTATTAATAGGATTAATATTACCCTTAATAGCTTCTATTTCCATTAATATAGAAAAGTATTCCATAACCATTGTAAATAGATAAGGTGATAGTAGATCACCTTGTCTAATACCCCTATTACTTTTAATGAAACCTTCTGATTTACCTTGAATAAGGATAGAAAAGGTAGAAGTATTAATACATTTCATGATCAGGTCACAGAATTTCCTAGGAAATCCCATACATCTCATTATATGATAAATGAAATATCTATTCACTTTGTCATAAGCTTTCTGTAAATCTATTTTGATACAAACATTGTCACCATTTTTGGTATTAAATTTTCTTACCATCTCATGTGCTAGCATAGAATTTTCATATATTAATCTGCCAGGCACAAAAGCACTCTGATTTTCAAAAATGAGAAAAGGCAGAATTTTTTTTATTCTATTACTCAACATAGTGGAAATGATTTTATAAATAAAATTACAACAAGATATGGGCCTATAGTCACCTATATTAGTGGGGTTTTTCTTTTTAGGTAAAAGAGTAATCAAAGTATGATTAATACTTTTAAGAATTTTACCTTTTATCAAAAATTCATTTATGACTTCAAAGATTTGATTTTTAATATTATCCCAATGATTTTTGTAAAATTTTGCATTAAACCCATAAGGGTCAGGACTTTTATCATCACCAGCATTAAAAATAATATATTTTATTTCCTCTAATGAAACAGGAGCAAGTAAATATTAGAAGCATTATCTTTCAAAATATTCTTGCAAATAATATGAGGAATTTTTTTTTCATTATTCTCAGAGAAGTTTAACTTCTCATAATACTTAATAGCTTCATTAGCAACTCTTTCATAAGCATTGGAAAGATTACTAGTATTATCAATAATATTGCCTATATTATTAATATGCATTCTACTACTTAGCATGAAAAAATTTAGTGCAGTCATCACCTAGAGTTAGCTAGTCTACCTTAACCTTTTGTCTAGCATTAACTACATTTTAATAAATTTCAGTAGATAGATTTTTCTGTTTTTTGAAAAAATTGCTGGCTATATCAATATCTTCTGGGTTATCATCTGCAAGATTTTGTAAAAATTTTCCTTCCTTTCTTAAATTAGCCAGATTATTATTATTCAAATAATTATTTTTATTCCAATTTTTAAGATTGTATTTAATATTTTTCAAAAGCATACTGAACTGAAATTGTTTAGTACCACTACAAGAAAATTTTAAGCAATTATCCATCAAAACTTTATAATTCTCTTCTAAAACCCAACTATTTTTAAATCTGAAAGGAGAAACTTTACTGTTTAAATCCATTTTGATAAAAAGATTAACAATCAAAGGAGTATGATCACTAGAATTTTTTTCTAAAGTTGAATAAACAAAATTTGAGAATTCTTTATTGATTAAAATTCTATCCAATTTACAATGGATATTCTTAGCCAGACTAGATTTCTATTTATACTTATTCCCACTAATAATTGGTTCAATAAGATCAGTGTCTAGAAGAAAATTGTTTAACCTATCAAACTTACTTTGAGGAATTTTACTGCCTCCAAATTTTTCCGATACATGGAAAACAGTATTAAAATCACCCAAATAATCCAAGGAAAGTTATAGATTAAATTCAAAGCTTTTAGTTTACACCACAAACCATTTCTTTCACTTTCAAGGTTACTACCATAAACACTAGTAACTTGAATCAAAAAACCACTAATATTTTTAAAGTGACAGTCTATAAACTACTTGTCTTTATTAATTTTTAAGTCTGTCCAAATATTAGAATCCCATATAATAATGATTCTTCCTTTACAATCACCATCATTATTATTTATAGATTTCCAATTGCTAGACAACTTAAGACACAAAATTTCATAATTTTCATCATTCAGTTTGTTTTCTATAAGAGCAATAATAGTAGGCTTATTAATGTTTATCATATATAAGATATCAGACTGTTTAGCAGGGGAATTCATACCCTTGACATTCCATGCAAATATAGTCATATATATAAAATAAAAAAGAAAGTTAAATGGTACCTGACACTGTAGTACCCTTACCCCTCCTCTTATTATCTACACCCTTAGCTTTTAGTCTTGTAGACATTGGGTTTATTGAGATGTATTTTTGTTTGAAAGCTTTCTTCTCTATGTTTCCCTTTAACTTACCAGTTGCTTTTGGTTTTGGAATATGCAATGTAGATATATCAAAATGGTCAGTAGCATCAACCATAACTGATTCATTTTCTTCCTTTTTCTCTAACTCCGGAACCTTAATAAGAGAAATATCAAAATTAGCTATGCGAGGCATGGCTGAGTCACTAGACTGCTACTGTAACCTGCTTAGAGGGAGAAACTTTCTTGCGAGGCAATGTTGAGATGATGCATATCATGTCCTCAACTTCTGCAGCAAGTTCAGAAGGAGACTCCTCCTCCATTCCACGTCCCAATTCTAGCTATTATCTTGATGCGAGACATTGTATATTTTGTACCAATATTCTCTATAACTAAACATGGCTCTGAAATAGGAGGGGTTTCAGAGCTAAAGACCTTTTTAATAAGATTACCCTCCTCTATACTGTGCTGATTCAAAACATTTGAACTTTTTTCATAATCTTTTAACCGATGAACTTCCATAGTGGTGATCTAATCATCTTGATCGGTGAGCCCTTTGAATTATCTTCTTGATCGAAAATGATACAATCTTGGTTGATTCGATCATTGTTCTTCTGTGTTCTTGACTGGTTTACTGCTTCTTTATTGGAATTTGGTTCTTGGATCTCAACTGATCTATTTTCTTGAAAATTGTCTTTATTTTGATTAATAGTTTTGCGTATCCACGTCTATTTTGGGTTGCACTGCTCTCTAGTGTGACCGAAACACTTACAGATGCTACACTTCGGTGGAACCCATTCATACTCCACTTTCTGTATAATGTTTTCACCATTGTAAAGAGTGAGATTAATCTCCTATGGAAGTTCATCAATCGTGGAAACTTCCACAAGAAGGCGAGCGTAATTCAATCTCATCTTCATGGTAGTGGCTGCATCCATTTTTATGGGTTTTCTGATGATGCTCGCCATAACGCTAAAAGCCTCGCGGTCCCACAATTTAAGATTTACACTGGATAATTTTACCGATATCGGCATAGTTGAGAGTAAATCTCTGTCCAATTTCAGAGATTTAGACCACCTTCTCATAATGATGAGCTTGCTGTTGTAAAATATGGACCATTTTAATGATGATCTATTTTACTATTGTTATTAATCTTGATCTTGATAGGAAATCATAATGATGAGCAGTCAAGGGACAAGGAAAGTATACTATTGTTTGGGTATTCCGGCATTAAAATTGGAACTGTTATGGGCATGGCAATTCAGATTGGCTTTAACTTAGGCTAGTAACGTGGGTTGTTTAACATGAATTTTCTGAAAAACAAATACAAAATAATGATAAGTTTGTGGGATTGGGTGAAGCTGAGGGGGATAATTATAATATGTTAGGGTTAGAGAATGGAATTTGTTTTGTAGGGATGCAGCCTAGTACTGTGTATATAAGGCACAGGTTGGTACAAAAATCAATAGGTTTGGGCATCGATGATAATGTGGATTTACTTAGGCATGTGCATGAGGTAGATGTGGGCCCGAGTGTTGAGTCATATGGGATGTATGGAGATAGTGTAGTTTGAGCTGGACTTGTGCAGGGAGATGAGGTGAGGCCAAATGTTTAGGGAAGGGAGAAGAGGGCGGATGTTAGGTCAAGGAGATTGGTAAGGGGGCGTGGGAGGCCGAGTAGAGCGGCCGCTATAGTGATTGAGGATTTTGGTTCTTCGTGTAGTGTAATCAGATATAGTCCCAGTGTTCCTAGATTGGTGAGGAGGAGTGTTAGCTCTAGCTTAGGTATGGATTTACTTTTTTCTAGTAAATATGGTCCTTGTGCTTTGGGTAGTTTAACCACTAGTGATATGCTATATTTGGCTAGGAGTTCTGACATTATTTTTGATGATATTCAGTTAGACACCGATTATATTAGGAGTAAGGAATTAGAGCGGAGTAGATCTTGTGGACCATGAGATATATTAGTTGGAATGTTAGATGATTGCACTATTTAGAAAAATGTAGTAAAATTAGATTGTTTTTTAAAGATAACAATATTAACATTGTTTTATTACAAGAAACTAAAATAGAACAACCTTATTATAAATTTTATAGATGTTTAGGGGGTCTATGTATAAACCATTAGTCATATCTTCCAGCCAGGGGTTATGTAGAGGGGCTTATAATGGGTTGGTATGATCATTGTGTTAGACTTTTGAATCTATTGTTAAGGATCATTCGATGCATTTGATTTTTACTGACATTAGTGATGACTTAATACTAAATATTACTAATGTTTATGGACCGAACTCAAAGTTAGATTGTAGGTTTTTATGGAATAAGTGTCTAGAATTTAGATCACTCGCTCTAGGACCATGGGTAATGGGGGGAGATTTTAATGCTACTAGTTTTTTAGGAGGGAGAACCCCTAGGGAATGAAATTTTGTTGCTATGGAGGAGTTTAACCACTTTATTATTAATTATAACTTAATTGAGATAAAATTAAGTAATAGACAATTTACTTGTTCAAATGATAGAGAAGATCCTTCGATGACACTTTTAGATAGGTTTTTTCATTAGTGATGAAATCGAAGACAAATTTCCTACTTGTAAGGTTGTGGGTCTTTCGAATATTTATTCGGACCATTGCCCTATTATTCTTACATGTACTAACTTAAACATTGAGAATAATATATTTAGATTTTAAAAGATGTGGTTGTTAGAGAATAATATTAAAGATCTAATTGTAAAAAAATGGCTTTCAATGAATAGTTATAATTACAAATTTCTAGGAAACATAGCCAAAGGCTTGGTTTGTAAATTTAGATATTTAAGGTTATTTCTTAAGAAATGGAGTAAAGATGTGTTTAGTAAATTAAAATAAAAAATTGATGAATAAGATCTTAAAATTAAATTAAAGATTCTAGAAATTTGAACACTTCAGAAAAAATGTGCTTCCAAATTTAAAAAAAGAATTAAATAATAATATTTCAAAAGAAGAAGTAATGTGGAAACAAAGATTGAGGGTCCAATGGATGGATGATGGAGATATGAACATTAATTTTTTTCGTAAAGTAGCTAATGGTAGGAAACATAGTAATATTATTAATTTCATTGCAATTAATAATACTGAGATTTTTGACCAAACAAAACTAAATAATGAGTTCACAAATTATTATAGAGAAATTTTTGGAACTACAAGAAGACACAGAATTAAAGCTAATTGGGATATGCTTTACACTGTAGATACTAAGGTTGCTCTGGTAGGTTTATATGATCCATTTCGGAACAGTAAATTTGGAAGGCTACAAAGGATATGCTTAAAGATAAAGGTCCAGGACCAGATGGATTTTTTATTTTATTATATGAAACTTTTTGGATGTCTTAAAAAATAACATAATAAAAATGTTCAATGAATTTTATGATGGTTCATTACAGTTAGGTACGTTTAATTTCACAAACGTAATTTTATTACATAAGAAAATATGTGCTAACCAATTAAAAGATTTCAGGCTTATTTCCTTATTAAGTTGTTCTTTTAAAATCATTTCTAAGGTTCTAGCTAATAATTTAAATACTAAAATGAATGAGTTAATTGATAATACCAAATAGCATTTATTAAGGGTAGAAGAATTACATACGGTGTAGTAGTAGTTCAAGAATATATAAATTACCATTGTAAAAATAATATTACTTATGTGCTCTTAAAACTTGATTTTGCTAAAGCTTTTGATTCTATTAATTGGGTTTTTCTTAAAGATTTATTAATGGCTAGGGGTTTTAGTGCTAGATGAGTGAGATGGATTATGACCTTACTTAAAACTGGTAATTTTAGTATTATGGTTAATGGTATTCTAGGAAATAAAATCCAATCGAAACGCGGGCTTAGACAAAGTGATCCATTATCACCTTTATTATTTAATTTAGCAATTGAAGAGTTTTCTAGAATTATAAAATTAGCTACTAGTAATAGGATATTAGATACTATAGGAAATGAGTTCACTAGTAATGGTCTTTTCGTTCTTCAATTTGCGGATAATACTATGATTTCTATGTCCAATTTACCCAAATATATTATTGCGCTTAAATTTATTTTACATAATTTTGAAATGCTTTTCGGTATAAAAAATAATTTTGACAAAAGCCCAGTACTAGTATTAAATGACATAGATAACTAGAAAACCAAATTGCTAACACATTAAATTGTAAAACGATGAAACTCCCTATAGAGTATTTAGGATTTTTAATCCTTAAAAACTAAAACACGGTGATTAGATTAATATATTAGATAAAATTAATGAAAGATTGTCAAAAATGGAATGCTAAATACTTATCGAGAGCAGGTATGATTGTTCTTATTAGTTCAGTTTTATCTGCATTACTCATTTATTAGATGTAACGACCTAACTTTCTGACCCCTAGGAACGACACTTAACACATCCTAGGTGTTCGTGTGCCGTTGCTCAGATATTAGAAAGATGAATCGTCGTAGGGTGGAATAAAGAACAAAATAGAAAACCTCACAAAGAAATTGATAAATAAAAAATGATTATCAATAGTACATCGGGTTACTCCTTAACAGGGAGTTATTAGAGTTACACAAAAGTACTATAAATCAGCTTAGGCAGATATAACATTCTGCCTTTACAAATGCTGAAAAAGAATACACTTACACAAATGAGATAGACAGGCTAAGAAGATGAAAAGCCTCCTGCTTGGTCGTCGTCTTCAAAAGAGCCCAACAAAGACCTGCTACTCTCAGACTACTCAAATAAAATGAGTACCCGAGATTTATTGAAATAAACAACTCGGGTCAGACGATATGTCCGGTATGAGTAAAAATTTAAACAAAGGTATGTAATTAAACACAAGCATGTGAGACCACATCGCTGAACACAGAACGGGTTTTCTCTCACATAAATCAATATCCAAATGAAAAGAACGGATAAATAAATTAACACCCCAAAGAGTGGTTGACTCTTTTCGGTGCAAATAAGGAGATAAATTTGAAGGTTAGAATCAAATAAGAAAAGGAAAATCTCCAACAAACGACTAGGAAGGTGCACCTCCCTCGAAGTATACCTCCAGTAATATACTCCTGAGAAGCTCATTTACTCCATGACACTTCTCGAGACCCTCCAAGCCGGCCCTCGCTAGACCTTAATGAAAATTCGAACATTTCCACATCTAAGTGCACAACCGAATCCAAACTTGATGAGATGTGAAAATACCTTAATGGGAGCAACCCCACATAGCTTGGCCCCGTCTCGCGCTTTTGGTTTATTCATTTCTGACAAAGGATATCAATGCTCAGTGGAGCAACAAATCGTCTTAGAATGACGATAATAAAGAAGCTGAAGTAACCGAGAACCGAGGAACCAACTATCGAGGAAATAAACGATCGTATATGGAAATTAAGTCTTGTACACTTATCATCACTCATCAAATTAAAACTTGTATTATTTCTTGGTTAACAATAATACCAGACAAGTTAAGGTAATGTTACCTTAAAGTCATGTCTCATGATTATTTTTATTTTTTGAAATAATAGCAAGTCTACTTCTTCGATGCTTAGTGCTAATTATACAAATAAATCGTTTCCATATAAGTGAATCACTTTACGGAAATTAATTCATTTCCATAAACGAATCAAACTTTTTCTTTTAAAAACCTAATTCGTACTTGGCTTAGCTTTAAAACACTTTGTCAAAGAGTTTACTAACTTTGAAACAACATTATAAAAAGGATTTAACAACTTAAAACATCCTTATACATGATTAATTAACTTTAAAACTTTGTTAACTAGTTAATTAATTTACTTCAATAACCATTAATTAAAAAGGGGTAAATCTTCTTTAAAACATTATTAATTCAATTAATTAATAATATAATAAATTAAATTAATTAAATATCATTATTTAAATTGATAAACTAATTTAAACTTTATTTAAGAAAATATTTATTTAAGGTTAAACAGATTTATTAACTTTTAAAAGTAATTAATTAAAAAGGGTTAATTAATTTTAAAATATCATTAATTAATAAATTAATTAATTTTAATCCATCATTATCCAAAGATTAATAGCCTTAAACATCATTAAATAAAGTGATTAATTAAAATTAAAACATCATTAACTAAGTAATTAGTTAAATTTAAAACACCTCATTAATAAGTTAATTAGTTGACCCTAATCTTTATAAATTTAAATAATTGATTAAATAATTGATTAAATAATTAAATTAAATAATCATTATTAAAATAATTAATTATTTTTGGAAACATCTTTAATCAAAAACTTACTTAACTTGTAAAATAATTCCAAGCACGATAATGAATCCAAACAGTTTTGATAAAAGGTGATTTTCCGAAAGTGTCGATATAGCGACTATCGCTATACGTGTAGTTCGGAATTCGAGCATATGACACTTGCAACATAACCACACATCACATAACAAAGGTAAGAGCATATATACATGATGATTTACAATAACATAACATATATCAAGCATTAAATAACAATGGCATTAGTTTTACTACTAGATTTCCATATAACCAATGATTCGCTTTCTAACTTTCCAAAGGGACTAACTTTCAAGCAACAAACCAAACCATCAACCAAACCATTATTACAATTATATAATGAGCATATAATAGCTACAAATATGGGCATGTATGTAGTTTAAACTTTATGGTTCAAAGATGGAAGCCTTACTCACCAAATTGCTTACTAACTTAACCAACCTTGCGCTAACTTCACGAATGCGACTAGAACAATGCACTATTATGAAAATGAATTGACTTAGTGGGCCTTGGAGGTGCTTTAGGGCTCGGACTAGAGGCTATAGGGCACGACCGCGATGAAAAATAGGGAGTTATGTGTGTTGTTTTGAATGTAAAGTGAAGTAGAATGAAGTAGAGAATGAATAAGCTAGTTTTAAGTGTATGGAAGTGGAAGAACAAGTGTTTTATGCCATGAACTTCAGTATAGAAGCCATGGAAAGGTAAATGAAGAAAATGAAGAGAGTGAAGATGAACTCAGGGAATGGAGATGTAAAGTGAAGAGCGGTGAAGATATGGAAGTAGTTATAAGCATGAAACAAGAGAAATTACTAAACTAACCTTGCTTTTTCTCCACCGCTCACACAACGACACATGTCCCCCCTAAAATCATCCTCCCCCATCATATTACATGGCCATGGTGGCCCCCACACATTCATGAATATGCTTTGCACCATAATGTGCATAAAAGTATGGTAATTTTATATTAAAGTTACTATTTAACACTATTCATGCCATACTTCATTAACTTAAGATCAAATCAAGTTTATATTTAAACTAAGCATGATTTATTAGCACTAACACATTAATTAACTTATCATATGATATGTATATGTGTGTTCATGTGTACACTAGTATGCACAACGTTTCCCGACAACTTTTCGATGCCGAAAAGTCGAATTTTCGAAAAAAGTTCTTCGGTCACATTTTCTATTTTTAGTTGAACTGTCTATTTTGGTAAACTAAATTTGAAAATGACTTTAATATTATTAATTAATATTTAAAACATTTTTATTTGATTATTAAAATCCATTATTCAAATATTTAAAAATTCTTTAAATATTTAAATACAAAGCGATTAATTTACGGGTCGTTACACTCTCCCCTCCTTAGGAGAATTTCGTCCCTGAAATTAATACGAAAAGACAATCCAAAATGTATGTATTATTACAAGAAATTCATATAACAATGCAAAGCAATTATGCCATAATAGAACATTCATAATACATTCAAACAACTAACCTGACATTACATCAAGGTAAGATTCTCTAAAATGATCCTCAGTCTCCCAAGTATAATCGTGAGGATCATCACTCCGCTGAACCTTCACAAGCTTGACCACTTTGTTCCTCAATCTCCTTTCATCTTGATCTACAATACGAACTGGATGTCGGACTACCGTCAAATTCAGTTCTATCTCTAAGTCCTCCTGAACAGACGTCTCAACAATCAACGACGGATCATGAACATGCTTTCTCAAATGAGATACATGAAAAATTTATGGACTTCAGACAATATTTCAGGAAAATCTACTCTATAGGCCAACGATCCAATCCTCTTAAGGATTCTGAATGGTCCAATGAATCTAGGTGCTAGCTTTCCTGGTCTCCTGAATCTTACAACTTCTTTCATTGGGGAAACTTTCACATCCCCGACCGCAAACTCTAAGTCCCTTCTCCTTTTATCGACATAACTTTTCTATCGATCCTGGGCTACTTTCATCCTTTCCTTGGTCATAGCCAATTTCTCTAATGCTTCTCGAATCATTTCTGGTCCAAGAACTAAACGGTCTCCGGTCTCAACCCAACATAAAGGTGATTTACATGGAAGTCCATACAAAGCCTCTTACATTGCCATGCCATTGCTAGCTTGGTAACTATTATTGTAAGAGAATTCTACCAAATGCATACGATCTTCCCAAGAACCTCCAAAATCTAAAATACATGTTCACAGGAGATCCTCCAAAATCTGGTTCACCCTTTCGGTTTGCCCATCTGCCTGTGGGCTATAGGTTGTGCTCAAATTCAACTTTGTTCCTAAAACGGCTTGCAATGCTCTCCAGATTCGACTGGTGAAGATAGGATCTCAATTACTGACTATACTCACTAGAATTCCATTCACTCAAATGATCTCCCTTAAATAAATCACTGCCAAAGAAGCTGCAGTTGTTGTAGACTTCACTGGGATAAAGTGGGCGCTCTTTGTTAATTGATCTACAATTACTCAAATGACTTCATTACCTCTTCTTATTCTGAGCAACCTGTCGATAAAGTCCATGAATACTTGCTCCCACTTCCATTTTGGTATTTCCAATGGTTGGAGCAACCCGGCGGTCTTCTGCTGGTCACTCTTGACCTGTTGACAATTCGCACATCGGCTTATGAAAATCAAAATGTCTCTCTTCATATTCTGAAACATTTTAGTTACTCCTGGATGGATAGATAACTTTGACCGATGACACTCTCTCAGCATATCTTGTCTAATTCCATTAGTGTATGGCACACAAATCTGTCCATTCGACCTTAAAATGTCTCGAGAGTCAATCTGAAAACTAGAAATAATTCCATCCTCAACATCCTTCTTAAGCCAAGCTAGAATAGGGTCTTCTTTTTGGAAATATACAATTCTCTCCATTAGTGCTAGCTTAACTTCCAAGTTTGCAATCGTCGCCACATTTCTACTCAACGCATCTGCAATGGCGTTTGCTTTTCCTGGGGTGTAAAGAATCCCTAGGTCATAAGATGCGAGAAATTCCAGCCATCTTTGTTACCTCTAGTTCAAGTTATTTTGGGTAAAATGATATTTTAATGACTTATGATCTGTAAATAACTCAAACTTTGCCCCCAAAAGATAGTGCCTTCATACTTTCAATGCGAAGACAACTGCCAAAAACTCCAGATCATGCGTAGCGTAATTCTTCTCATGAGGTTTCAACTGTCGACTTGCGTACGCTATTACTTTATCATCCTTCATCAAAACTGCTCCCAATCTGGTCCTACAAGCATCCGTGTAAACTGTTAACCCTTCACTCCTATCTGGATAGTTAAAATGGGAGCACTTGTCAACTTCTCTTTTAACTCATTGAGTGCTTGATCGCACTTGGATGTCCAAACAGACTTAGCATCTTTCTTCGTCAACTTTGTTAGATGAGAAGCAATCTTTGAGAAATCTTTAATGGACCTTTTGTAGAAACATGAAAGTCCTAAGAAACTCCTGACCTCCATCGCACTTTCAGGTTTCTTCCAATCTTGAACTGCAACTACTTTAATCTGGTCTACCGATATGCCTTCTCCTGAAACTACGTGCCATAGAAATCTAACTTCGGATTTTCAGAAATGGCACTTAGAAAACTTTGCCTTTAAAACATGACTTCTTTAAGTACTAAGAACAACATGAAGATGGTACTTATGCTCTTCCTACATTTTAGAATAAGCGAGGATGTCATCAATGAAGACTAGGACAAACTTGTTAAGAAAATCTTGAAACACTCTATTAATCAAATCCACGAAATAAGCGGGTGCATTAGTCAATCCGAATGACATAACTAACCACTCGTAAAAACTATCAGGGGTTCGAAAAGCTATTAAGGGTATACTCTCCTCTGCTACTCCTAATTGGTGAAAACCAGTGGCAAGATCCAACTGAGAAAATATCCAAGCTCCATGGAGCTAGTCAAACATGTTGTCAATCCTAGGTAAAGAATAATTATTCTTGATAGTCTTCTTATTTAACTCTCAAGAATCTTCACATAATCTAAGAGAACCATCAGACTTGGTAACGAACACAACTGGCGATCCCTAGCTCGAGGTGCTACGTCTAATCAAACCTTTTACAAATAAATCAAACGTCTGCTTCTCTAACTCTCTTCTTTCCTTTGGAGCCAACCTTCGAGGAGGTTAAACAGTCGGTTTGGTTCCTGGAATAAAATTAGTGCGGAACTCTATTTCTTGATGAGGAGGTAAACCTTGCACTTCTTCAAAAATATCCTTGAAGTCTTGAACAATCGCCAAATCTCTTATCTCCTCTTTGGGTACTTCGAGCGAATAGAGAAAACTTCTCATCAACTTATTAGGCTCCCCACAATAAATATTCATACCAACATTTCCAACATCACTAATTCTGACGATCCTTTGATTACAATTTATGACTGCTCTAAATTTTGACAACCAATCCATACCCAATACTACCCCAAAACCCGTGAACCCAAGAACAAATAAGTTAGAAAAGAAAGGCCAATCTCGATAAGAAATAGGCACATTCAACCATATGGTGTCTAGATTGGTCAGACCCCCAATTGGGTTCGACACACAAAGAGAATTATTAAAAAGAATGGGTCTGAGATTAAACTTATCAACAATATCTTGTGCAATAAAACTATGGGATGCACCGGTATCAAATAACACTCTAACATGAATATCAGAAATGGATAGTGTGCCTTGCAACACCGGCTTTCCTTTTGGATCCCTAGAAGTAGCCTCAATAGTAAAAGCCTTCCCCTAAGCCCCCTTCTTCGAAATAGGGCATCGATTCCTCATATGTCCATGTTGGTTGCAATTGTAGCATATCGGTAAGTTAGTCTCCGAGCAATTATTTGCAAAGTAGCCCATTTTATAGCACTTACAGCAAAGGATCTGGATCAAATAAAACTACTTGTTCTGTGCTGGAGCTCCACTTCCAGGCTTCTTTTCCGACCACTTCATTTTCCCTTTGCGCTTGAAAAACAACATACTAGCAACATGTATAACTGACAAAGGTTGGACATTGACTGCTGGCACTACCCCTTCTGCACTCCTTGCTCAATATCAAGAGCTTTGAACCTCAAAGCCATACTTATTAAATTGGTAAAGATACCGTTAAGATGATTTGTCATTTCTCGATGGAACTCTGGTCGCATTCCTTTCATGAACATATCATTCTTTTTAAGCGGCGTATCAATCAATCCTGGTCCAAAGCGGGACGATGCATTGAACCTATGCTCATATTGCACCACTGTTATCTCACCTTGTTTCAAATGCATGAAACTCTGAACAACTGAGTCCTTCCTGCCTCTGGGATAAACTGAGCTTCAAAAACCTCTTTAAACTACGCCCAAGAGAAATCTTCTTCTGGTGTATTCATGGTGACCGAATCCCACCAGTCCATTGTTGCTTTCTAAAGCTGACGCAATGACAACAATATCTTTCTAGCATTTTCCAACTGAAGATCCCCGAATATCCCTTCACAGGAGCAGAGCCATGTCTGAACTCCCAAAATATCTTCAGTTCCATAGAAAGGCTTACCATGTATAAGATCGCAAAGTTCTGAGGCGGCTGAACTTACATCACTGCTTCTACTACCGGCTCTACAACTGGTTGATTTCTAGGAGTTCTGCCATTTGTAGCCATGCTCGTTCCAGATCCCCTTCCTTTTCTTCCTCTTGTACTCATTTTCAATAGCATAGATAAGTAAGAGGTATCATTAGAATACAAAAATAGGGCCAAAGATGATAAAAGGGAAACTGCAATAAAGGATCTAAAACAAGACTTTCAGGGGAGAAAAGGAAACGCTCTCTCAAGGTTAACTCATTCTAGGGCTCTACTCACCCTATCTCTAATGAGTTGTACCCCAATCAAGCTAAGGTATTCGCTCAACCGACGCTCTGATACCAACTGTAACGACCCAAATTTTTGACCCCTAGGAATGGCACTTAACACATTCTCGGTATTCGTGTGTCGTTGCTCAGACATCAGAAAGATGAATCATCGTGGGGTGAAATAAAGAACAGAATAGAAAACCTCACAATGAAACTGATAAATAAAAAATGATTGTCAATAGTACATTGGGTTACTCCTTAACAGGGATTTATCAGAGTTACACAAAAGTACTACAAATTGGCTTAGGCAGTTATAACATTCTGCCTTTATAAACGCCGAAACAAAATACACTTACATAAATGAGATAGACAATGGAATAGATAGCTAAGAAGTTGAAAAGCCTCCTACTTTGACACCGTCTTAAAAAGAGCCAAACAAAGACCTGCTACTCTCAGATTACTCAAATAAAATGAGTACCCGAGAGTTTATTGAAACAAACAACTCGGGTCATACGATATGTATGGTATGAGTAAAATTTTAAACAAAGGTATGTAATTAAACACAAACATGTGAGACCACGCTGCTAAACACAAAATGGGTTTTCTCTCGCATAAATCAATATCTAAATGAAAAGAATGGATAAATAAATTAACACCCTGAAGAGTGGTTGAGTCTTTTCGGTGCAAATAAGGAGATAAATTTGAAGGTTCGAATCAAATAAGAAAAGGAAAATCTCCAACAAATGACTAGGAAGGTGCACCTCCTCGAAGTATACCTCTAGTAATATACTCCTAAGAAGCTCATTTACTTTGTGACACTTCTCGGGACCCTCCAAGCCGGACCCCGCCAGACCTTACAGAGAATCCGAATATTTCCACATCTAAGTGCACAACCGAATCCAAACTAGATAAGATATGAAAATACCCTAATGGGAGCAACCCCACATAGCTTGGACCCCTCTCGTGCTTTTGGTTTAGTCATTTCTGACAAAAGGATATCAATGCTCAATGGAGAAACAAATCGTCTTAGAATGATGATAATAAAGAAGCTGAAGTAACCAATAGCTGAGGAACCAACTATCGAGGATATAAAACGATCGTATGTGGAAATTTTCTTTTATACTTATCACCACTTATCGAATTCAAACTTGTATTATTTCTTGGGTAACGATAATACCGGACAAGTCAAGGTAGTGTTACCTCAAAGTCATGTCCCACGATTATTCTTATCTTTTGAAATAACAACAAGTCTACTTTTTCGATGTTTAGTGCTAATTATACAAATAAATTATTTCCATATAAGTGAATCACTTTACGGAAATTAATTCATTTCCATAAATGAATCAAACCTTTTCTTTTAAAAACCGAATTCGTACTTGGCTTTACATTACAAGTATTAGCTTTAGAACACTTCGTAAAAGAGTTTACTAACTCTGAAACATCATTATGAAAAGGATTTAACAACTTAAAACATCCTTATACATTGATAATTAACTTTAAAACTTTGTTAAGTAGTTAATTAATTTACTTCAATAACCATTAATTAAAAAGGGGTAATTCTTTTTAGTATGTTTCTTATTTTTGTTGCTTTTATGTATTATAAGTTTAGCTATAGTATTATTACTTTTACTTTCTTTAATACATATATATGTATATAAATTTAACTTATATACATATATCTGTATTACTCTTATAATATTCATTAATTCCATTTACAGATATAGGTTTAGGCCAGAAATGGTGCTAGATTACTTTTTGCAGGTTCTCAGGATTATTGTTGACAGGATTATCGCGAGATCACTACAACAAAAAGTGTCTTTTATAGCGGCATATAGCCGCTATTAATCACAACCATAGCGGTTTGATAAGCGCTGTATATCGACATGTTATAAAAAACTGTTGAATATTTATAACACAAAATATGCCGCTATGGTTGAGCTTAGGTTTATAACGCAAATTCGCCGCTATGGTATGTTAATTCAATAGCTCATTATAGCAGCTATAATACAGCTAAATCTCAACGGAACTGGAAATCTTTATAACACCATTTTACCGCTATAAAATATTTATTCAATAGCTCATTATAGCCGCTATAATACAACTAAATCTCAACGGAATTGGAAAATCTTTATAACACCATTTTGCCGCTATAGAATATTTATTCAATAGCAGTCATTTCACGCTATTAAATCAACATGTTATAATATTGATAAATTCTTTTACAGCTCATATATGCCGCTATAAAAATCGTAGATACACTTTTCAAGAGCTATGCCTATATATTACATTTTAATAATAGCAATCAAACTAAATCTTCATAAACGAATAAAGATTATAATCAACAAATATAACACAAGAGCATGCTCAGAAAGAAATGTGATATATTTTTCATTATGGTGTACAAACATTAAAGCAAGTGCATAACCATTGAATAAAACATAAGCCTGCAGCCAAGTTAACACAGAGAAACAGAAAATAATGTCAATTTAATAAGTGTACAAACATTACAGAGTGGAAACATTAAAGCAATCCTTCCAAATATTACAGAGTACAAACATTACAGAGTTCCAACATGCAAGATCTGATCTAGTTGCATACTAAGGACCTTGCTTCCTTCCAAATAAGCCTGCGAAGTTAACACAAAGAAACAGAAAATGTTAAAACAAGTGCATGCTCAGATAGAAGTTAGCAGTACTGTTCACGTCTACTATAAATTTTAGTGATTCGGTTCAATTGTGCTCCTCCTTTTTCAATATTCATCATAGTTTCATTTTGGTTGATGAAAACTTCAAAATTAACTTAGTTCTCTCTTCTAATTCATTATCTAAATGCAATAATTTTATTCAACAATGTTCACATCTACTATTAATTATAATAACTCGGTTCAATTGTGCTCCTTTTAATGTTCTTTGTAGTTTCAGCCTGATTAATGATCTAATGAACTTTTAATTGCATACCTTAAGTTAGTCTAGGCAACAAGAATAGATAAACAAATCATATGCTTGAATGGCAATTCCATCCTTGTTCTCCAGTGGTTAATATCCTATAAAACTTAGAAATCCAAAAGTAGAGATTGGCTTTCTCATTAAAAATAGAGAGAATTTTGCCGAGGTCATGTTTGGAAAAAAATAACTTCATCTCTCTTGCAAAAACAATGTAATATGATTTAATAAAAGACATGAAATTTGCAAATAATCTTTTCAAACAAACATGCAAATACACAATACTAGTATAAATATTTAATAGTACTAAAAAAAACAAGCTTACTTGACAGCACCATAACCAACTGCCTCTGCGGTCTCTTTAGGCTCTTCATATGTCCATTTCGGTAGTTTGCCTGTTCAAACCATCAAATTATATATATAGTAATCAAGATTAATTTTCTTTATACTAAATATGCTAAAAGCTGCGCCAATAACCATTTTCCTGGAGGTGGTCTCTCTATTTGATATGGCTTCAAATTGCCGGTCCCAAGCAGCTTTTGTCACGTCTTTAGAAAAGCCTACCCACCAAAAATTAGCCACTGGTGCTGGAAGTGCAAGTCCTACAAGCCTAATCAACAGTATTAGTGCATATTAAGGTGTGTACATGTTAGTTCAAAAGGAACAAATTTTAAAAATAGACTTCCACAAAAAACTTATTTCAATTAAGGTACACGTGCATGTTTAAAGCGTGCAACTGAAAACGAGGTCTAGTTTGTAATAAGTTTTTTCCAGACGTTTACTTTGTGAATTTGTGCAATCAAAAACTATAAAAATTATGAAGATAGTTAAAATAGCTCGAAGGAATATATTTGAGACAAGCCCAAACAATCTCACCTCCCATAGAATATCCAATCACGTAGAATTTAGGCCCAAAGCCCAACTGATCTGCAAGTCCTTCAATGTTCAAAGGTATGCTTTGCTCTGTCTTTTTAGTGTCGGATCGCTCTCTCCATATCCCACTCTATCGAAAGATACCATGCATATTCCAAGTTCTTCGAGTAATTCCTAAAAATAAAAACAGTGTTTAGTTACTAGCAATTATCAACAAACTATGTAAAGGTAACCAACAAGCTATGCACATGGTTAAAACCGGCTCAGAAGTAGGATAACTAAAAATTATTAACTCTATAACAAAAACAGTGTTTAATTACTAGACAATGCACTACATTCTACCAGCTAAACTACTTCACTAGTAAACAAAGATCTAACCATTTTTATTGCATGATGACCCTAATTCAACACACGTGACTATGTTCCTGACTTGCCGAGCAAACATCGACTATGGTGTTAAAACCACATTAGCTAGATGAATGAAACTTTGATACACTTTTTGAGTCATCAATTCTTAAATTGAAGGTGCTTGCTCATTTTGGATCAAATTTTAACATTTTGATGAAGATTTGTTGCTTCTTCAAAAAGGAGTTGTTCATGAGGAAGTAGCGACAATTTTTGGCAAGTGCATAGCTTTGCTGAACCAAGTGGAAAACCAATCACCCGATGCGAAGTCAACAACTTCACAATAATTGAAACCTAGAAATACCATGAAATAAAAGCAAGTTCATAAATATAGATAAAAATATATGTTAACAATTACATCAAACATGTACCTTTAAACACAAGGTGAAAATACCTTACCATGATTAAAACCTGCATGATATGGACGAGGAAAATTAATGACGGACTCTCTCAAGGTTTTTGTATAGCTCTACATAGGGACATCATAGTTATTATTAACCTTTTTATTATAAACTTAGTTAATTTTATAAACTTTTTTAATTTTTATAAATTTACTTAATTTTATTATTATTATTATATTATATAATTTAGCTAAATTTCATAAAACTTAATTAAATTGGTTAATACTTTATCGTTATTATTGTTATTGTTGTTATTCTAAACTTAGTTATTTTTTATGAAACTTAATGAATTTTGTAATTTATTAGTATTTGGTATTATTATTATTGCTGTTGTTGTCATCATCATCAATATTATTATAAACTTAGTTAATTTTTATAAAACTTATTTATTTTTTTAAAAACTTAGTTTATTAGTTGTTAATATTGCTATTATGGTTTTTTTTGTTATTAGTAATATTATTATTATAGTTAATTTTTAATAACATTAGTGAAATTATTATATTATCAATTTAGTGATTTATCATAAGCATTAGATGAATTATTACTATTATTATTGTTATAAAATTGGTTAATTTTTATAATTTTTTTTTATTTTTACAAAACATAATCGAAGAATTTAACTATTATTATTATAGGTATTAGTTAATTTTTAAAAAACTTATTTATCATAAACATTAGTTGAATTATTATTATTATGAAACATTAGTTAAACAGTAAATTTTATGAAAAATAACAAAATTAGTTAATTTTTATAAAACAGTTAACTTGGTCGATATTTATAATGTATTATTATTATACCAAAGTTAGTTAATTTTTATCAATCTTAGTTAAATTTTTATAAATTTAGTTAAAATTTAAAACTTAGTTAACTTGGTTAATAATTTATTAGTTTATATAAACGAATTTAAATTTTATAAAATTAGTTAATTTATTATTATTTTTGTTTTTATATATATATATAGTTAATTTTTATAAAATTTAGTTAACTTGGTTAATATTTTATGATTTATTAATAATGATAATATTATTATATAAGTTTAGTTAATTTTTATAAAACTTAGTTAATTTGGTTAATATTATATAATCTATTTTATTATTATTATTAACTTAGTTAATTTTTATAAAACTTAAAGTTAATATATTATTATTATTATACGCTTAGTTAATTTTTATAAAACTTAGTTAACTTGGTCATTACTTTATAATTTGTTATTATTATTATTATTCTAAACTTAGAGAACTGTTATTAAACTTAGTTAAATTTTATAGACTTGGTTTATTTATTGTTATTATTATTATTATGACCATCGTCATTATTATTAGTATTATCTTTATAAACTTGGTTTGTTTGCATAGAAATGAAGATTATCAAAGTACAAATATGGTCAATACAAACAGTATAGATTTGGAAGTTTGGACTTCACAAGATATTTCACAAATTTCTAGCTTTCTTAGAATCCCAAGCGGATTAGACGATATAAATGAATAAAAAGGAAAGTCATAAAATTTGCAGAAGTTTCTATACAAGTAATTGCCCAGTCCAAGTGATAAGAAGGAGGCTTACCGATCCCATTTTATCAAGTTGGAGCATTTAATAATTACTTGTTGAATTCTAGCTTATTTGAAAATAAATCTTTCGGTTTCAATTATACAAGCAGGAGAAAATAAAGTTTTGGATTTCAATTATACAAGCAGCAGAAGCAGCAGAAGCAGCAGAAGCTTTGGGTTTCAATTATACTCATTGATCGATATAATAAAGTGTCCACATGTAAAGAAACATATTGGTTGTTAAGAGCGTCGAACAGTTTATAAAAATAGAATTTATTTCTCATTCACTATAAATTAATTTATACAAAAATATTGAAATGATACTATAGAACATATATTTGAAAAACATATTTATGGCATTCAAGTTGATGCTTAAACACTAAAAGCTCCTTTCTAAAATCAACATATTCTTAAAAGGAAAAAATGGTAGCCGAACTATCTTATTACATGGATGAGAAGCAATAACAGGTTACATATTCCTAGTTATTGCATTAACTTTACTTAATATCAGTAACTGAATATAAATTTGGCAAATTATTTTAAGCAAAATTAATCTATTGACCGAGGATTCCCATATGAATTCAAATATGCTATAAAATTTATCAATAGTGGAATACCATATGGATTAAAATATGAAACAAAATTTATCCTAACAAAAAATATGGATTTAATAAAAATATAAAACTGCTTTTGCCCTGAACTATTGCAATTTAGCTACATGCCTTCTCTCTTTTTTGCACCGCAACTGATTGGAATCAAAGCCACTTTCAGTTGCACCATAAACTGCCCAAGTTTGTGTGATGACCATGTAATATTCACTCCTCAATGGTTAAGCAACCTTTAATGCATACATAATAATAATTATGTAGATATTATCAATTGAAAAATAAAGCAACCTAGAGCTGAGTGCCGGTTCTCACATGTGCACATAGACATGTAAAATAACTACCGCATTCTCACACATATGATTATTTATTTATTTTTTATTTATTTTTTCTGTTTTTTTTCCTGAAATAGTGTGCTCAACAAATTAAGTACATTGTACATTCTCTTTGGAAGCCAAACCCACCAGTGTGAATTCTAGTTGTGTTTAGGACAAAGAAACATATTTAATTAACCCAAATAAACACTGTCGATTCCTTATACTATGATGCAACAGAATCAAATGGCTTCTCTTATCTTTGGGTTACTGGATCTTTTATTTTGTTACGTATTTTTTTTCCAACATATACTGTAGGAAGCAATCACTAACTGCAATATATAGGTTTTTGCGGACTGATGGCACAACAATAGTTGCAGATAGGGAAAGCATAGTGAAGGTCCATATCATTTGCACTTTTACAATTTAATCAATATTGTACCACTTGTATTTTCTTTTCAAGATTTTCAAAAGGGATGTAGATCTTC
Source organism: Allium fistulosum (assembly GCA_030737815.1). Taxonomy (NCBI): domain Eukaryota; kingdom Viridiplantae; phylum Streptophyta; class Magnoliopsida; order Asparagales; family Amaryllidaceae; genus Allium; species Allium fistulosum. Next base: position 1,135,310,903 of record CM060906.1, read on the forward strand.
TATATTTTTTTGACATCACAATTTGGAGAACATGGTCTTACTCTAACAAAAGCAAATCGTCTATGAAAAGTCACATAGCTCACATAGATAGCTCACATAGTCACATAGCTGTGCAAATGTTTTTTTAACCTGATGGAAATTCACACATGTACGTTCTGTCCCTTGCTTTTAGGTTGATGTTATAATATTGTCCTTATTTTCCATTGTCTTCCAATATTATGTATGTGTGTGTATGTCAAACAAAACTTTTAGGCTGCAACAATGAAAGAAAGGAGGATTTCATATAAGAAATATATTCAATTACTAGAGATAATCCATTCCATGGTATTATCCTATTTGATAACAAAACTAAAAGGATAATAAATTTCTTCAACAGAGGGCAATAACAAATTAGAAATTAAGTCAAGTCATTTAGAGAAACATACCTTTTGAAGCTGACTATTTCCCAATTTGTGTCTGTTGCACTCAATCCATGGTAAGTATCCAGTTGAGTCCCTGATTGCCTGACTAATGCTCTCAATTTTTTGACAATAGTGACCAGCGGAGCAGCTGAAGTGTGAGGGGAGCAACAGAAGCTTGATTTTCTAACTTATCGTTAATTCATTGTTAATAATGATTAACACTGCATATTTTTGATGGCAATCCCTCCACTTGCTAATGTAATATGGATAACCTGTCCAATATGGCCGAGCAATGAAATCATAATGTAAATAATACAACTCCTTATTTTTTAAGAGAAATAAAATGTAAATGTTCCATCTGAATTCTAATGGTGGTTCCATCATAGTGTAAGTTGTAATAAAACCATTTCTTCAATCGTGTGCTTGTAGTTATTCTCTATACTTTCAATTTTGATTTTACCACCAAGTAAGGCAAACTAAAGCACTTATTCATTGTAAACAAGCCCCTTATTTTAGTGTTTTGCATGTTTTCCAAGTAATCTTTGGTTTAATCAGCAAAATCAGTAGAAATGACTCCCCTTAATAATTTAAAGAAACCTAGAAATTACATTAAAGAACCCTATTACTTACAGGTAAACATGTTAAATTCATAATACATTATTTAATTATGATGACCTTCTGAAGCGCATTTAACTAAGTTACTACTTAACAGCTTCCATTTCCTTTTTTACCCCTAACACGTATTTAGTCTAACACGGTAAATAAAACTCCTAACTATTGTAAGAACTTTACTTGGCCATTTCACAACCTCAAACTAATAACAGATATAACATGCTAACTATAGGTATCTTACAGATGAATAATCCTAAAGTAAGAATTTTTTCCTAATTTTTTAACGAGTTGCTACCACCTTTCATTACCATGACAAACTTAGATATTAATCAACAAACTTTTCCAAATCAGGAACCGTACAAATTTATGCATATTTCAAATGTTGAAAAATTGAAAAAACTCAATCAATTTCCTACATGAATTCTAATCTATATATCACTTACATCGTAGATGTATTGGCATGCATTGTCAGTGCAGTTTTAGCTGGTCCAGCTCTATCAATTACTAAATATGGTGTTGTAGGTGATGGCAAACATGATTCCACCAAGGTTAGCAATCAATTAAACATTGTAAATTCAGGCAGGGCCAATACTCTTAAATTCAGAGACGGTTCCTCTTTAACATGCATAATCAAATTTTATGTTTGATATAAAGAGGAAACTGAATATGCGATAATAACGCTGAGACCTCTATTATTGCACAAATGGAAAAAATGCTCCTGAAGGGATCAAACTGAAAATTACCTCAAAAAGCAATTTCTGGGTAGGACCACTTGTATTTAATGGTCAAAAGTGCCAAAATGGGACATATGTATTCCAAATAGATGGAAACCTACTAGACGATACAAATCTTGGGAAATACAATAAGAACTAGTTAGATTTCCAATACATCAATGGACTTGTTATTAAGGGTAGTGGTACATTAGTTGGCCAAGGTGCTTCTGCATGGCCCCAAAATTTCCATAATTAGTTATCATCCAATATTTCCACCCTACTAACATTTGAAATTTCTATATGAATCTATTTTGTTTTGAATATTTTTTGCAATTCAAAATATAATTTATTTGAACTTCAAAATTACCATTTCCTAACTTATTTAAAATAAAATATTTTCATTTTGAATATTTATAATAAAAAAACTGGTTTTTGTAACTATTTAAAAGGAAAATTAAAAATATTATACATATTTATTTTCTTTTCCTTATCTGTAATATTTTCTCCACTTAACAACACATTTTAAAAACACCTTACATCATATTGAAATTTTAACTAAAGGAATAAAAAATTTGGTGAAAGAACAACGCACACTCAAATAAAATCACTTAAATTTTCAATACAAAATTCAAAAAAAAACACTCTTTAATACAAGCCTCGACACTAGACCTAAAACCATAACAATAATATTTCAAAAGGAAAATGCGTTCACACGCTAATAAAAGATGATTACAATTTCAAAAGGTGAACAGTGAATTTCAAATAGAACTTTGTGCACCTTTTATTTCATAATAATAAACAAATCATATCCGAACATTAAAATCAACCTCCAGATGAGATGAAGGAAGTAGTACATTAAAAAAGAACAGAGAAAATCACCAGTCTCGAATCCAAGCTCCAAAATAACATCATTGAAGCAAATTACACGAGAATGCACCTACTCTGTACAATGATATTGCATTCACTACTCACTAACTTCGTATCTACACAAAAATACTACAATAACACAAGGTTGTGCTACCAAGAAAAAAATTACAAAAAAACAATAATATTCAAATTTCCAACAATTACACAAATTTCCAAGTTCCTAACCTTTCGTTCTGAAAAGCAAAATCCCCAATAATTACCCAAAAGCAAAAGTGTTTCAAGTTTTCATCTTAAAAATAATTTTTAAACCAAGTATGCCTAGTATGTTTTCCAAAACTTAAATTCATCAAGATTGAAAACTAAAATAAATTTAAAGCTGAAAGCAAAACAACATATGACCATATGTTTTAAATAATTCATGGAAGAGATCATCTAAAATCATTAAGGAAAAGGTAGATCATAAAACAAAACTTAAAAAATTAGAAAATAAAGAAAATGAAACAAGTTAAGTTTGACCATATAAAGTATAATTATACTTGTTTGTACTATTATTATAGGTAAGTAACATGAATCACAAGACTTACAGAATCAAAGCCGCCTACCTTAGAATTATTTCTAATGCATAACAAATGTATGTCAAGTAAAATCATTAATAATTCTCTCTGCTAAATATATGGACTTACACAATTTATTGTACAAATACCAACAGACAAATGAAGAAACATAATTGCAGAAAAACTAGAGCATGTGAAGGCAGGCAACAATAACAAATAAAGAACGAAAGTTATAGAAAAATTACAAGGGCAGGCAGTGTATGCAATAAGTTTTGAACTATGAAAACTGTAAGCCAAACAAAATTATTAAATTCTAAGATTTGTACGATAACTAATGTAAGTCTTTGATTTGTTGGTGTTTGAATTACTAAATTCTAAGATTTGTACGATAAATTCCCCCTATTAGAACCCTAAATTTATCGTTATTGTTTACCTTAGAATTATTAAATTTAAGATTTGCAGTGTTTGAGCTACGAATTTGAACGCAAATATAATCATAACCAAATGATAAAGTCAAATTAAAATAGTTAATGAACATAACCTATAAATTTCTAGCCTAGAAATCCAAGCAGATAATTTAAGATTCTGGACACGTCGACTTGGAAACTGCTGAAGAGCGATGAGCGGAGATCAGAGGTGGCAATGGCGAGTGATGAGTGGAGACCGGAGGTGGCAATGGCGAGCGATAAGGAGGGAGACGAAAATTTAGGGTTTTGGGAGGAAGACAAGAACGAAAATTTAGGGTTTTGGGAGGAAGTGTTTTGAGAAGGAAACAAAATTTTTAGGGGAAGAGGGTAATTTTGTTTTCGGGCGTTATGTGTGTAAAGTACTGAGTATGCGTTACAGAAGAGAACAAACCAAGTAAGAAAAATAAATAATTAAATGTAAACAATAACGCTTTAGAATAATGTGTTATTAAATGGCGTTATTAATAACATACTTTCTTGTAGTGGATGTTCATTCTGGACTTTCCGCGATCGACGTGAGGAGTTATTCCCAGTTCTTTCGCGTCTACAGTGTGACACTCTTCATTCTGGATCATTCGCATTTGCAGTGAGGCATTCTTTCCAGTTTTTCCACGTCGACAAAGTGGTGTACTTCATTTTGGATCATTCTCATTTGTAGTGAGGCGTTCTTTCTGGATTTTCCGAGTTTGCATTGAGGCGTCTCTGTCTCAGCTAGAGCTGTCCACTAATATAATCCGCACCGAGTTGCTTAATGGTTCTTTGGGTGCTTCTAACACCTCATTACGGACGGTGGCCTTGCCGGAGCTCGATAATGAGGTGTAATGGGCGGTGGCCTTGCCGGAGCTCATTATAGATGTACCTGAGTCCTAGTCATTGTTTTTTGTATTATGATTAACTACCTTCCAAACATGTTGGTAGCACCTTTGTTTTCAGTGATATACACACACACGCACATGTGTGCTCTCCTCTACTTTAGAGGATCACACATTTCTCTCAAAAAAGGGATAAATCTTCTTTAAAACATCATTAATCCAATTAATTAATAATGTAATTAATTAAATATCATTATTTAAAAGTGATAAATTAATTTAAACTTTATTTAAGAATTTTTTAATTTAAGGTTAAACAGATTTATTAACTTTTAAAAGTCATTAATTAAAAAGGGTTAATTAATTTTAAAATATCATTAATAGCTACAAGTATGGGCATGTATGTAGTTCAAACTTTATGGTTCAAAGGTGGAAGCTTTACTCACCAAATTGCTTACTAACTTAACCAAACTTGCGCTAACTTCATGAATGCGTCTTGAACAATGCACTATTATGCAAATGAATTGACTTAATGGGCCTTGGAGGTGCTTTCGGGCTTGACCTAGAGGCTATAGGGCACGGCCATGATGAAAAATGGGGAGTTATGGGTGTTGTTTTGAATGTCAAGTGAAGTAGAATGAAGTAGAGAAGGAATAAGCTAGTTTTAAGTGTATGGAAGTGGAAGAACGAGTGTTTTATGCCATGAACTTCAATATGGAAGCCATGGAAAGGTAAATGAAGAAAATGAAGAGAGTGGAGATGAACTTAGGGAATGGAGATGTAAAGTGAAGAATGGTGAAGATATGAAGGTACTTATAAGAATGGTGAACCATATATGCCTTGTATATTCACAGTCAATAAACAAGTGATTTATGTTTTAATCTTCATTTTTGCAGAGTAAACATTTGGTTTCCCCATCTTTTTTCCACTTTAAACATCCATTTCTGGTTGGAAGCCTGTTTAATAACGCAAAATACGAACAGTGAGACATTTTTGGGGAATTTGCCCTATTCCAAATAACTTTATGACAATCAATCTCAGTTTCACTTCCCTTTATAAATCCCCAAACTTTTTTAAAAGGAAATCTGCCTTTGATGAGAGTTTCCAGCTCCATGTATCTTTTTGCAATGGATCAATTTCGATTTGTTTTCTATAGCTGCTTTAAATATTGAAGTTGCTGGGTGATTATATACATTCCATTTGTGATTTTGAATGATGTTGTGCACTTTATCATTTACCCCACCAAAACTATATATTATTCCAACCAAGTAGCTTTACTAAAGAATTTCCAAACAACCAAGGATCAAACTAGTGACTGGTTTGATTACCATTTGTAATTTTTCTTTGTAACAATTTGATGCCATTTTCTCTACAAGTAAGAATATTTTTCTGTGTGGTTGAATGGTAATTTTCAATACTGGTAGTCCAAAAGTTATTGTTTTTAAGATATTTTGTCTTCATCCACTTAGCCCGTAAAGATATTTCTTCCAAGAATTTCCAAAATAGTTTGAGTTTGCATGTTTCTCTTAAATCATGTATATTTCTTAGACACAAATCACCAGCTTCCTTTGATTTGCTTACTTTTCCCCATGCAATTTTATGCTGTTTTCCTCTCCAAATGAAATTTGCGCGCATTTTCTCGATTTTGTGAATTTCTTTAACTGGAATGTTGTGAGATTGAACCCAATACATGATAACTGCCATGATGACAATGTGTATTAGCTCCACTCTCCCAACTAATGACAACAACTTGCTAGCCCAACCTTCTAACCTATTTTGAATTTAATCATATAGCCTTGTGCAATCACTGTCATTTATCTGATTTATACTTGAAGCCCCAAATATTTGACTGGGAGGCTTCCCTCCTTAAATTTTAAAATGTTTAAAATCTCCTCTTTTCTAGTGCATACTTTGCTAAAATATACTTTGCTTTCGCATTCATTAACTTTTAAACTAGCGTAGACCCCCATCTTTTCAAATAATTTGATAATAGCCCTAGCACTTTGTAAATCTGCATTTAAAAACAATAATAAGTCATCAACATATAATAAATGCGTAATAGAAGGCTTAGTTCTATTTATAGGTTTAATGTTACTATTTATTTTATCAATTTCCATTAACATTGAAAAAATATCCCCAACTACGGTAAAAGGATATGGAGAAAGTGTATATCCCTATCTAATTCTCCTATTACTATCTATAAACCCCTTGGAAGATCCATTAACAATCACAAAGTATGTAACATTATTAATGCATTCATAAACCAAAGCACAAAATTTTTCATTAACTCCCATCTGAAGTATCATATAAATTATGACTTGCATATTAATTTTATCAAAAGCTTTCTGAAAATATATCTTAGTATACATGAGTTTTCTATTTTTAATATTAAATTTTCTAATTAAATCATGTGCTAATAAAGTATTTTTAGAAATAAGCCTTTCGGAAATAAAAGCGCTCTAGTTTTCAAATATTAAGTATTTTAAATACACTTTCATTCTGTTACATAAGATGCTAGATATAATTTTATAAATAAAATTGCAACAAGCAACAAGTCTGTAGTCCTTTAGACCATTAAGGATTTTGACCTTTGGTACAAGGGTTAAGAAAGTATGATTGAGATTTTTAAGAATTCTACCAGACCTTAAAAACTCAGAAATAGCTTCAAAAATGCTATCTTTTATTTCATCCCAACGAGTTTTGTAAAATTTGACCCAAACCCATCAGGGTCAGGGATCTTATTTACATTAGCGTTAAAAATAATTTTCAAACTAATTGGAGCAAGCAAGATATCTTGACTATTTTCATTTAGCAAGAATTTTATATCTAGGAAGCTGTTAGTATAAGAATATGAGTTATATAAATTTCCAAAATATTTTATGGCTTCCCTTTCAATGACAGAAATTCATTAATAACCTTTTCTTTTGAATCTAGTAGTTATCAATATCATTCTTATGCTTCCTACTACACGTTTTTGCATAAAAAATTTTGCTTGCTTCATCTCCATATGAAAGCCAATCCACCTTAGCCTTTTGTCTCATCATGATAGCTTGCACATGCAAAGATTTAATAAGCTTATTTTGGACTAGAAAAAAATCATTGATTTTATTCAAGTATGAGCAATCATTATCAAGTTCATCTTGAAGTATTTCACACTCCTTTCTGATAGATATTAACTCTTTTTTTTCTATTTTATTCCAAGTTTTTAAATTTCCTTTGGTAATTTGTAGCAATTTGTTGAACCTATACTGGACAGTGCCCTATATAACAACTGAAAGACTTTTTTTGATCACATTTCTATAATCTTCATAAACCCACTTATTAACAAATCTGAAGGGGATAATTTTCTTTATCAAATTATTATTAGAGAAAGAAATAGGGATGGGTGTATAATCACTAGTGGTTTGGAGTAAAGTCTTACACTTGTAATCGGCAAAGGTGTTTATGAAATGTTGATTTATTAGAACTCCATCTAGCTTACAATGAATATTCCAAAACTCCTCGGATATCCAAGTGTATTTTTTTTCCAAATATAGTTGGTTCAATTAAACCAGTTTTAAGCATGAAATTGTTGATCGATTCCAATTTATTAAATGGTATTGCTTTCTCCCCACTTTTTTCAAATCCATGCATAACAATATTAAAATCCCCAACTAATAACCAAGGATGATTAATAATTTTATTTAACTTCTCTAGTTGCTTCCGAAAAATCAATCTTGTTTTCACTGTTAGATGCATAAATAAAGGTGACTTGTAACTGAAATCCACCTTTATTTTTACAAGAGCAGTAAATGTGTAACAAACCGAAATTTAACCCATAATAATTAATTAGTTAATTAATGAAATAATAAAATAACTTTGTGAAATTATTAGAATTGAGCCATGGGAGTTGCACAATTGTGTCCACGGTAATTTTTAGGTCAATTTCCATATATAGAACGCAAAATCCGAGTTAGTATGAGCGAGATACAAGGCAAACAAGAATCAACGAAATACACACACACATATACATATACATATACATATACATATACATATACATATACATATATATACATATATATATATATGTAGATACATATACATATGTAGATACATATATATATACATATATATGTTGATATATATATACATATATGTGTGTGTGTGTGAAGAGGATTGTAAAAAAGTTCTGGAAGGAGGCCCTTGGTTCATTGATAGTAAACTTATTTTTACCAAGAAATGGGAACCAAATCTAAGACTTGAAAGGGACATGCTAGAAACACATCCTGCATGGGTCAAACTGATGAATCTCGATTTATCCCTATGGAATGCTCGTGGAATCAGTAAAATAGCTAGTCTTATTGGTACTCCCTTGGCTATGAATGATTATACCAAACATGTTAAAAATTGAAATATGCTAGAGTTCTAGTTGAAATCAAAGCTAGCGACACAATCAAAAAGCAAGTACGTGCCAAAGATAGAAGTGGTAATATATACATACAAGAGGTAGAATATGATCATATTCCACCTGTTTGCACCAAATGCAAATGTTTTGGTCACTCAACAGACCAATGTGAAATTGTTCTTGGCTCCATAAAGCAGGTGTGGAGACAAAAACCTACAGTAGAGACTAGTCAAACTGGGCCTAAGCAAAATATACAACAAAATGAGGTACAGACTGAGACTAGCTCTAAAGTGAGACATATATACACGGAACATTCAAACATAGCTAATAACCAAAAGGAAACACTTGATGTCCTAGAGGATGTAGAAAAGGCAACTGGACCACCATTGGAAATAAACTCTGCGGAAATTGCATCTGGCCGTCACTCAGTTGGGCATTCATCAGAACCAACGTCTGTCACAATAGATGAAGTACATGAGATTAATAAAGTTGTTCTGGATAAACTGGATTCAGACACAGACATAGTGGAAAGTAGCCCTAATAAGTACACAAAAACGAATCTGGAGTATACTAAACAATTTAATAATCCAGAGGCTAAAGGTAAGACGAAAATTAATCGTGAGGTCTCTCCTATGAAACAGAGGAGCAGACCTTCAATCTCCAAATGTCAAAAATTAGTTGGAATGTAAGAGGTCTAAACAACGATATTAGGCATTTAGATCTCTTAAATCTTAGGAAAGCATATTCTCCTTCTATCATAAGCATTTTAGAGAATAAATTCAATACTGAAAACTTAACCTTTTTTACTGACTCTTTGGGAGATGAATGGAACTTCATTCATAATAATGATGTAGAAGGCAAAGGTCGTATTCTATTATTATGGAATAAGCAAAATTGGAAAATCAGTCTATAGAACAAGAATGATCAACACATAACTGTTGATGCTTCAAATGTGGGTGGCCTTAACTTGACTCTGAGCTTTGTCTATGCTAGTAATTTGGTCTCTCAAAGAACTTACTTATGGCAATCCATTAAAGATATAAGTAAAACTATTAACAATCCCTTGATTGTGCTTGGGGATTTCAACTCTGTGCTCAGAACAGAGGAGAAGAAAGGTGGTCTTACCATGAGAGTCTCCCAATTAGAGGAATTCAATAATTGCACCATAGAAGCAGGATTGCTTGAACCCATCCATAGTGGCCTGAAATATACATGGAGAAGTGGAGAAAATAAGAAAATATCATGTAGACTAGATAGAGTAATTGTTAATGTGAAATGTATTACTCTATTTTCTAACATCAGGGCAACATTCTTCCTTCATCCACTAGTGATCATTGCCCCATTATTGTAGATTTAGTAGACAAAGGATTGGTTAACAAAGGCAAGCCTTTTAGATATGGCAATCATTGGCATGAAATAGAGGGTTATAGAGAGGCTATTAACTTCAATAATTTCCCTAGGGTTGAGGGATCTCAGTGCTACAAACTACTCTAAATTATCAAAAAAGCAAAAAGTGACATTAAGAATTGGAACAGATGCAGACCCAAGGAAGGAGACCAAATTTCCAACCTACAAAAACAATGTGAATAACTCCTTGATATGATAGACAATGGAATAGACATAGATGACACATGGTGTAATTACTATCAAAGTCAGAATAAATTAAAAGAAGCTCTCAGAATTAAAGCTGCCGAACTCAAACAAAAAGCTAAGGAGAAATGGATAACTGAAGGGGATGAATGTACTAAATTCTTTTATGCTAAAATGGCAATTCGCAGCAATAAGAATAACAATTTTCATCTAATTAACTAAGAAGGAAACTTAACAAACAATGCAACAGTTATTAAGGAGTAGGCAATTAAATATTATAATGACATGTTTAATGGGGAAGTTTGTTCCAACTTATCTAGCATACAATGTAGGAGACATGTGAATTCCAAGGGCAGAAGGATGCTAGCCAGGCAAATCACTGAGGCTGAAGTCCTGGAAGCTCTCAACTCCATCCATGTCGACTCTAGTCCAGGACCCGACGGACTCGGTTCCAAATTCTACATTCTCCACTGGACTGACCTAAAAGAGCATATTGTATCAGCTATGCAAAATATTTTTCAAAGTGGAAAGTTTGTTAAAGAAATTAATCACACATTCATCTGTTTAATCCCTAAAAAAGATAATCCATCAAAAATTGAGGATTATCGCCCTATTGCTTATTGCAATGTGATATACAAAATTCTAAGCAAGATCTTGTGTAATAGAATGAAGATTATCTTACCCAATCTCATTTCTGAATGTCAAAGTGCTTTCATTAAGGGTAGAAGCATCTCCAAAAATTCACTTATGGAACATGAACTGGTTAGGAATTTTAATAAACCAGGAACGAATAAATTCTGTCTAAAGGTTGACCTTCACAAAGCATATGATAAAATCAATAGACACTTTATTATTCATATGCTCATTGCTATGGGATTTCCAACAAAATTTGTGAGCCTTATAAAAGAATGCATAGCTACACCTACCTTCTCTACCCTGATCAATGGCATACCAAAAGGTTTCATAGGATCCAATAGAGGCATCCGGTAGGGTGATCCACTATCCCCTTACTTGTTCGCAATTGCCATGGAATACTTTTCGCTATAAATGGAGTTAGCTACACATCACAAGATTATACAGTCTATTTATAACATCCAGCATATAGTGAGTCATTTACTTTATGCAGACGACTTGCTCATATGTATAAAATCCAGCCTTGAATCAGCAAAAGCAATTAAAGACATATTCAGTAACTTAGAAAAATACACAGGTCTAAAACTGAATGAACAGAAAACCAAATGCTACTTTAATAAAACATGTATTAGGAAAACCGAGGTGTTGGATATCTTAAATGTGAAGGAAGGAAACCTGCCAGTAAAATACTTAGGTATTCCATTATCTTCAAACCAAATCACTAATAGAGAATGTGATGTCCTCATATCTTCTATTAGAGATAGACTGCAGGGTTGGAGTTCCAAATTGTTGTCTCTTGCAGGTCGTATTGAACTAGTGCACACTGTCATATACTCTAAAGTTAACTTATGGCTACAAACCTTTCAATTGCCTGATGCCTTAATCCAAAAAATTGAAAAAGTTTGTGCAGACTTCATATGGAAGGGTGGTTTGCATAAGATCAAATATGATAAACTATGCAGACCCAAAGATGCAGAAGGTGTGGGACTCAGAAGAATTAAAGATATGAGAATAGTTTACACTCTGAAATAAGCATGGAGAATTATTAATGGCAAAGGTCTATGGGGTAAGTGGATGAGGCAAAGGTACATTAAAGGCAACTTTTGGCAAATGTCTATAGACAATAATGCATCAACCAATTGGAAGGCAATTATGAAGGCTAGAAACACCTTAGTTACTCTTTGTACTCGTGAAATAGCTACAGGAAAGGAAACTGACCTATGGAGAGACCCTTGGATCCAAGGAGAATCTTTGATTGATATTTTGGGACTCAATACATTCTCTGACTTCGACTGCCCGGATAAAAGAGTCCAAGATGTGATCAACAATAATAGGTGGAATTGCTCTTCCTTGCCAATAAATCAAGATAAAAAGAAGCAATTCCATTTATGCCTATCTATAATGGCAGAGAGACTGATATATGGGTATGGAAGCCTACTGGAAACGGGTTTACCAATAAATCTACTTGGAATGAAATTAGATAAAAAGACAGTAAAGTTGCATGGAGTAAAATTATTTGGGATCATGCTAATAATCCGAAAATGGCCTGCACTGCTTACAAAGTGATACTGAGAAGATTACCTACCAGAGATAGGCTATCGAAATGGGGAATAACAAATGAAACTGTCTACATCTTATGCAATCAGAACACAGAAACTCATGAACATCTTTTTTTGAATGCTATTACTCGAAACTAGTGTGGAACACATGTAATAATATCTTAAACTCTCAACTTCACTCAAATAACCTAGAAGAACAAATCAATTACCTGATTCAGCGAGGTCAGTACAAAGACCTGGAATCCAAATTGAGCAAAATTGCCATCATTGTAGCTGTGTGAAACATTTGGAAGGAAAGGAATCGTAGAATTTTTCAAAGCAAAAAAAGATCCCATCTCGATGTCAGTAAACTAGAGATTGGAGACATATAACTAATTCTAAAGAGAATCAAGAATTATCCTCTTACCATAATGGAACAAGATGCAACTCGAACTGTAGGAGTGGATCTGAACCTTCCATTGGCAGGAATCCCAAGTACGAGCTATCGGACGCCATGACTTCGAGCTGGTTGCTTCAGGAAGTAGAAATAGTTGTCTAAATATGGAAAGGGTTCGGTTGTTTTAATTTTTGTCTGTTCTTTGTACTGGGCCTGATTGGGCTAACATTATAGGCTGAAATGCCTTAATAAAATCATTACCCATTTTCAAAAAAAAATGTGTGTGTGTGTATATATATGTAAGGAGGTCGACCATCCCAAGGCCTAGGCCGCCTAGCCGGTTGACCTGGCTTCAAGGGCAGTCGACCCGCCTACGTATTGGAAGCAAAGAAATATTTCTTCGCTCCAATTGTTCCAGTAAGCATTATACGCGTTGTTTCGCATTCTTTTGCTCCATCCGGTCCTTCTATGCTACCATCCAACGACTCCCATTCAGCCTATGACGTGGTTATATCCTATTCAATCTCCAAATCCAACGGTCTAAGATCCACTTCTACCCCTATAAATAAGACCCTAGGCCTAACACTTTTTCTCATTCTAGATTTTCTCCGCTTGGGTTCACCTTTTCAAGAAGGAACCTAAAAGGAATAATTTTCCAAGGAGAGAATCTTTTTAATAAAATTATTTTAATACCCTCAAGTGGAATCGGGAAGACCAAAAAGGAAGAACTTAGGACCATAGGTGAGTGATTGTAATTATTTTAGATATCTTTAAGTAATTTAAAATAATAGGATTTCCAATAGTTGTAGCTTTACTACGATTTTTGGGATAACCTTTTTAGTAGTTTATTTACAGTTTTTAGAATTATTTTTAGTCTATTTCTTTTATCTATTCTTTTCAGATAATTTTAGTTAATTTCTGTTAATTATATCTTTTCCATTTATTTTACAGTTTATTTACAGTATTTTAATTTATTTACTGTTATTTATGCGTTATTTATATCTTTTTCCTACGCTTTGGATTTTCTTCTATTTTCAGTTTTCTTTTGTTTCTCCTTCTTCTTCGTGTATGGATTAGAATAGATTAAACGTGGAAATGGATTAAAATTATAAGAATACTGAAAGAACGGGAGATAAGATGTAAATTGTAAAGACTGTAATAAAAATGGAATTAAGACTGAAATTGAGCCTAATTATGATATTGATGTTAGAATTGGACTAATTAAAGATAATTGGTCTAGTTATAACTTAGAATTATAACTAAAAAGAGTATAAAATGAAAGAAGCTTATTTTTTTACGCTTAGACCTTGGGTTAAGTAATAAGCATGATTATAACGCAAGTTATAATAAGAAATAGAACAGAGTGAGACTTATTTTAAGACTTAGGATAAATTAATAAGCACAAATAGTAAGAATAAAAGTAAATGCTTATTTAATAATTTACCTAAGTTAATAAGAAAAGAATTAAAGTAGGACCTGTACCAAATAACATTCCCCTATTTCTATGGAAAAAGTGTATCACATAACCCTGAAGTGAGACAAGGTGTCTCACATAACCCTGAAGTGAGACGAGGTGTTTCACATAACCCTGAAGTGAAAAGAGGTGTCTCACATAACCCTAAAGTGAGACGAGGTGTCTCACATAATCCTGAAGTGAGACGAGGTGTCACACATAATCCTGAAGTGAGACAAGGGGTACGCTTATGTTGGAGATTGAGGTAGTAAGAAGACCCAATAGGTGGAACAACATGTAACATGGGCATGGTGGCGGTTACGCGTGCGACTTCCATTCGGGTGCTCAGTAATCGTTATGAGTTCCAAGCGTTTAGTATGTGTGTCATTCGTATACACCATTGCCTTCTGTGTCGGGAGCTATATAGCGTCTAGTTCGTAGTAGGTCTATAGAGTAGCAGGCCGATCAAAGAGTAGAATTAGGATTTCAACCTAATTATTGGACTTGGAATTCAGCCTAATCAAAATAGCGATCAAAGACAAGTGCAAACAATCAAAGTTAACCAATCATATTTAATAGTTAATTCATATTTATTTCCAGCTTATTCCTTCTTCTATTTCCTTTGTTTCTTTTTATATACTAGAACTGTTGTAATGCCTATTACCTTTACTTTACTTAAAGATTCTAGTAATTACTATCATTCACCAGACTTTTAGTCTGACCCACTCCTCCATTTTTCCCTTTTCCCCCTATAGGCAATCAAGGAAGAGGACAGTAGGTTGCGGTTGCTTGGAGGTTTCTTTGAAGGAGTTTTCATTATGTACTTCCACTTCTTTTATTTCAACTTTTTGTTCTTTATTTGTACTGGCATATGTTGTGGAATAGTTATACTCTGATTTTTGAGACTATGGTTTTCTTTGATTTCAAAAGACATATGTGTATGGTATTTTGACACATGATGTATTTGGTATTTGATGACTTATTTGGTTTTTAAAGCAATTATGAAGTTCTGTTCTAAATAAGTTATTATTTAAATTGTTCCGCTGTTTTTACCTATTTCTATCTTGTGAATCTAAATCTTCGCTAGTTTTAGTTTATACCTACAACGCACCCCGCCTTCTAGTGTGTCATTTTGGATATACTAAGAGGTGTGGGGTGTTACATTTGGTATTAGAGCCTAAGGTTAAAGGATTCCTAGAAATTTATTTTTAAGTAAAGTACTTTTCAAAAATAATAATAACTTGTTTTAAAAAATAGTTTTCAGAAAAGAACTCTTAGAATTAGTTTTTAAGTATAAAAGAGTTTTTTTTTAAAATCACCTCAAAAGTCCAGTCAACCTTCTTTTAAGCCTAAGCTTCCTTTTCTTTGCATAATATGGCTGGCTAGTTCCGTAGAGCTATGGTACTAGAGGTGCAAGGGCAAGCGCCCAATACAACACCGGTATGTGGAGACCTCTTTAATCCACCTACAGCAGCCAATTTTTCTAAGCTATGCAAAAACTTTGCTAGTCTACGAGGCAAAACGATTTCTGGCTTAGAGGAATTCGAGGAGGCACGAGCTAGTTTGGAGGTTATAGAACAAAGGTTTAGGATGTTAAATTTGGAGGACCTCAGAAGTGGATCAAGAAAAGCGAGAAATGCAATAACTATGGACGGGTTGGTCAATACGCAAGGGACTATAAGAATAAAACGATGAAGGGGAGGTGTTTTAACTATGGGAAGCCCGGTCATCTTAGTAGTGCTTGTCCTTAGAGAATGGGGCAGAGAGCAAGCGCACCTACGGCGCAGGTACAAGATTTGAATGCAGCACTTTCTGGCAGTGATTCAGATAGAGGTAGGAAAATCTCTTTAGAAGGATTAATCTCTCTTTCCGATTTTCCCATTCAGACTCTTTTCGATTTTGGAGCATCACACCCTTTCATTACGAATTCTTTGGTAGATTGTTTGAACTTAGACATCTCTCTAGTAGTAGACCCCATCGTTGTGTCAAACCCCATAGGAGGATCAACAAACTTGTCTATGGTTTGTAGGGGTTTGAAATTTTTTATCCTAGGTGTAGAATTTGACTGCGACGCCTATGTTTTGGGATTTTCGGGGTATGGGATAATTTTGAGAATGGATTGGCTATCTACATATGGAGCTATATTAGACTGCAAGGAGAGTCGTTAGACTAGAGACATGCAACGGTAGGTCTCTTGAGGTTTCTTTATTCCTTTATTCCCTCGATTCATGCAGCGCAAGGGCCAGTTATGTTGAGCTTCCTTTATTCCCTCGATTCATCATCACCAAAGTTAGATTCGGTTCCTGTCGTCAAAGATTTTACAGATGCCTTTGAGGAAGTTAGGGGACAATCCCTTAAGAGAGAGATTGACTTCAGGATTTATTTGACTGAAAATGCTAAGCTAGTAGCATTACCCATGGAACCTAGGGAGAGGATGGAATTAAGAAAGCAAGATCCTTGAGCTTTTGGAGAAAGGTTTCATAAGAAGAAGCATATCAGAGTAGGTAGCACCAGTCGTCTTCGCTACCAAGGCGGATGGTTCCCTTCGACTTTGCGTAGACTATAGGGAGTTGAATAAGCCACGAAGAATAATCGTTATCCACTTCCTAGGATAGATAACCATTTTGATCAGTTAGTAGGCTCTTCGGTATTCTCTCAGCTTGATTTAGCCATGGGATTCCATCAGCTTAGAGTCACTGATGACAGCATTGGTAAGACCACATTTAGGACACCCAACAGATTCATTGAGTGGTTGGTTATGCCTTTTGGGCTAACCAATGCCCCAGTCTATTTGGTAGATTTGATAAGCCCTGTCCTAAATAAGTTCGTGATGGTGTTCGTGGACGACATTTTGGTGTTTTCCAAGAGTATGGAAAAACATGCTAATCATCTTGAAGATGTTCTTAATACGCTTCGTGTTTATCGGCTGAAGGAAAAATTCTTGAAGTAACACTTTTGGCACAAGTAAGTGTGTTTCTTAGGCATAGAGAAGGTCTACACATGGGAAAGAGTTTGAGAAACGGTTTTGTACATTTAGGTTCGGATCGTGAAAATCTAAAAGAGTGGTAGGCAAAGATTAAAAATGTACAATAGATGCAGTTGTTAAAGACCACGTGCGGATAATTGCAGAAATTAAAATTGCCTCAAAAAAGAGGATTTAACGGTAATGCCATAAGATAAATATAGGCATATAAGAGGAACACGAATATAAGACATTAAGTAAGGAAATGAGATTTTCAAGGTTTAGAAAGGATACTCCTAGGGTAGTAAGTAGGAAAATCCACTTTATGTATAATCCAATAAAATCAAATTATTAGAATTGAAAAGTAGAATTGTCAATATTTTTAAAGTAAATATTGGGGTTTTTAGTAATATAGTAAGAAATTTAAATTGGTTTTTATTTGATATAAATTTTGTTAAAAGTGAAATTCTTTTTGAAGAATTATGGAGCATATATAGCTCACTAGTTTCTTTGTAAGTAAACAAAGATTTTAAATATAAAAACCTAGAATTTATTAAGTATCGAAAACATAGACTACAACATTTATTATTGTAATAGATGTTTTCGTGAAAATAAAGGGAGCATAGACTATAACGCTACCATTATATTAGGTGACTCCCAAAGGAAATGTTTTTACATAGTTGGTGAGGTTTATTAGTATTTATTTTTAATTAAATCAATACACTAGTATCTTTGGGTTGTAGTAACGGTGTTTTACGCAACATCCGTTTTGAACCCAGATAAAAATGTATTTGTAAAAGATAATTTCTAAGCATAGAAATAAAGTGATTTGTGAATAGACTTATTAAATAAGTATAAGAAAATGTTTTCTAATTATGGATATATTAAAACTGTTTTGAAGATGAGTTTTTCTGAAGAAAAAAATAGTAAGTTACATATTAGAAAATTTCTATCGTAAGAGAATATAAATTAAACATACTTTAATCTATTGGAATGAAAAGAATAATGGTATAATTTTCTATGAAACCAATAAAAAATGTTTTGTGTAAGTTATAAGGAATACGTGAAAGAGATGCACAAGGTATGAGAAGCACCATATTTTGTATAGCCTATTTCGAAAAATATAAAATAAGTTCCTTGTGATTTCACATAAACATGAAGTCCTCTCTCAAAAGGTTCATAGAAGATTTTAGCATTAGTAATTTCTTATAAGAGAGAATAGTTCCAATACATTAAGGTATGAGACCGTTAGGTGTAATAGGAAATGTTTTGAAAACACATAAGGATATTTTAAAGACATTTTAAAGGATAATGGTTTGGTGAAAAAGGAAATAAGTTTTTGGAAATGAAAAAACTTAATAAAATTAAAATTTGAAAATTAAATTTTTTATAGAAAACTAAAAAGGTCTTTAAAAGAAAATGAGGAATAAGTTTTAGAATTTGAAAGTTTTTCCCTCTAGGTTTGGGAAATAATGTAAATTCAAAAAGCTGTGAAGGTGCAAGTCTAGAAAGATAAGATTTTAATTAACCTAGTATTTTTGAATTTAATAGAAACTTAAAGATAACACTTTTAAAGACAAAGGCTTTGGTATTTGATGTTTTAAAAATTTAAAAACTTAAATTTTAAAATGGAACTATAAACACCGAACCAAACTCCTAAATGTGAAGTAGATAAGAGTCAATTCCTAGGTGTAACGGAAAAGGTGTAAGGCTACAAAGGAGACAACAATAATTACTTTTGGAAGTAATAATAGAATTTCCATAAAGTATATAGGACCCTAGTGAGAACCTAGGAATGTTGATTCACGTGAGCAGACTAAAGAAAAATAGTAAAATGGAGTTAGTAAAATTGTAAGACGCGTACGATTGAGAATGGATAGTCCTGATTTTGGAAGAACTTGGGAAAAACATCTTTCTTTAGTGGAATTTGCATAAGATTTTAGTTCTCAAGCTAGCATTGGAGTGGCACATTTCGAAGCTCTTTATGGAAGACCGCGCTAGTCGCCTTCGTGTTGGATAGAGTCTACAGAGGGATTGCCTTAGTTCCGACATGATTAAAAAGACTTCGGAAAAGACTAAATTTGATTTGGAGAAAATTCGTATCTCATATTCGCATTTCTTTGATAGTAATTTTTCGAATATCCTACTTTCCATCTTTAGTTTTGAATAGGTTCTTTCCCTTATTATCCTTTGGGAAGGTAGAACTTAGGATTTAACCTATGGATGGTAGAATTTGATGTAAACATGTTATTATAACATGTTATGAATGATGGATGCTAGTGGTTGCAAGTGTTTGCTAGTGGATGCTATGGACGCATATACTTACACTAGGCACTATTATCTCTTAGGGATCGGCCTAACTAGGACACTAGAGCATATGCATATGGATGTGTGTGCATTTTTATCCTATTTTCCATGGTTGCTAAAAATGGATGATTTTCACATGTTGTTGCATTTGGATGATGTTTGTAGCACGCATATAGAGCTATTAGTTATTATTAGGGAATTTTCATTCATTTGGATAAATGGCACGAACATGATTGCATAAAAGGATGTCAACTGAATCAGTAGACCACCTAATCTTTTGCATTAGTTAGGGACATAGACACTACACTAATAGCATAAGTATCATAAATTGCATTAGAAAAACTCAAGGGCAATGGATGAATAGATGATGGTTGGGTAGTTGGTTGTAGAACTTGGATGAAAATATTTAGTTCATTCTTTTATCCTCAGAAATTTCAGGGACGAAATCCCTTAAGGAGGATAGAATGTAATAAGCCGAAATTTAACCCATAATAATTGATTAGTTAATTAATGGAATAATAAAATCACTTTGTGAAATTATCATAATCGAGCCACGGGAGTTGCACCATTATGTCCGTGGTAATTTTATGGTCAATTTCCATATATAGAACGTCAGAATTCGATTTAATATGAGCGAGATACAAAGTAAACAAGAATCAATGAAGAATATATATATGTAGGGAGGTTGACATAGAGGTCGACCATCCCAAGGCCTAGGTCGACCGGTTGGTTGACCTGGCTTCAAGGGCGGTCAACCGCCTATGTATTGGAAGCGAAGAAACATTTTTTTTCGCTCCAGTTGTTCCAGTAAGCCTTGTATGCATTGTTTCGCATTCTTTTGCTCCATCTGGTCCTTCGGTGCTACCATCCGACGGCTCCCATTCAACCTATGACGTTGTTGCATCCTATTCAATCTCCAAATCTAACAGTCTGAGATCCACTTCTACCCCTATAAATAAGACCCTAGGCCTAACACTTTTTCTCATTCTAGATTTTCTCCGCTTGGGTTCACCTTTTCATGAAGGACCCCAAAAGGAATAATTTTCCAAGAAGAGAATCTTTTTAATAAAAATATTTTAATACCCTCAAGTGGATTCGGGAAGACCAAAATGGAAGAGCTTAGGACCACAGGTGAGTGATTGTAATTATTTTTGATTTCTTTAAGTAATTTAAGATAATAGGGTTTTCAATAGTTGTTTTACTACGATTTTTGGGATAACCTTTTTAGTAGTTTATTTATAGTTTTTAGAATTATTTTTAGTCTATTTCTTTTAGCTATTCTTTTCAGTTAATTTTAGTTAATTTCTGTTAATTATAGCTTTTCTATTTATTTACAGTTTATTTACAGTATTTTAATTTATTTACTGTTATTTATGCGTTATTTACATCTTTTTCCTACACTTTGGATTTTCTTCTATTTTCAGTTTTCTTTTATTTCTACTTCTTCTTCACGTATGGATTAGAATAGATTAAACACGGAAATGGATTAAAATTATAAGAATACTGAAATAACGGAAGATAAGATGTAAATTGTAAAGACTGTAATAAAAATGGAATTAAGACTGAAATTGAGCCTAATTATGATACTAATGTTAGAATTGGACTAATTAAAGATAATTGGCCTTGTTATAACTTAGAATTATAACTAAAAAGAGTATAAGATGAAAGAAGCTTATTTTTTTACACATAGACCTTAGGTTAAGTAATAAGCATGATTATAACGTAGGTTGTAGTAAGAAATAGAACGGAGTGAGGCTTATTTTAAGACTTAGGATAAATTAATAAGCACAAATAGTAAGAACAAAAGTAAAGGCTTATTTAAATAATTTACCTAAGTTAATAAGCAAATAATTAAAGTAGGACCTGTACCAAATAACATTCTCCTATTTCTATGGACACGGTGTTTCACATAACCCTGAAGTGAAACAAGGTGTCTCGCATAACCCTAAAGTGAGACGAGGTGTTTCACATAACCCTGAAGTGAAACAAAGGTGTCTCATATAACCCTGAAGTGAGATGAGGTGTCTCACATAACCCTGAAGTGAGACGAGGGGCACGCTTATGCTGGAGCTGAGGTAGTAAGAAGACCCAATATGTGGAACAACATGTAACATGAGCATGGTGGCGGTTATGCGTGCGACTTCCATTCGGGTGCTCAGTAATCGTTATGAGTTCCAAGCACTTAGTATGTATGTCATTTGTAGACACTATTGCCTTCTATGTAGGGAGCTATATAATGTCTAGTCTGTAGTAGGTCTATGGAGTAGCAGGCCGATCAAAGGGTAGAATTTGGATTTCAGTCTAATTATAGGATTAGGAATTCAGCCTAATCAAAGCAGCGATCAAAGACAAGTGCAAACAATCAAGTTAACCAATCATATTTAATAGTTAATTCATATTTATTTCCAGCTTATTCCTTCTTATATTTCCTTTGTTTTCTTTATATACTAGAACTGTTGTAAAGCCTATTACTTTTACTTTACTTAAAGATTCTAGTAATTACTATCATTCACCAGACTTTTATTCTGACCCACTCCTCCATTTTCCCCTTTTCCCGGCATAGGCAATCAAGGAAGAGGACAGTAGGTTGCAGTTGCTTGGAGGTTTCTTTGAAGGAGTTTCCACTTGTACTTCCACTTCTTTTATTTCAGCATTTTGCTGTTTATTTGTACTGGCACATGTTGGGGAATAGTTGTACTCTGATTTTTGAGACTATGGTTTTCTTTGATTTCACAGGACATATATGTATGGTATTTTGACACGTGATGTATTTGGTATTTGGTGACTTATTTGGTTTTTAAAGCAATTATGAAGTTCTGTTCTAAACAAGTTATTATTTTAATTGTTTCGCTGTTTTTACTTATTTCTGTCTTGTGAATCTCAGTCTCTGCTAGTTTTAATTTATACCTACAATGCACCACGCCTTCAAATGTGTCCTTTTGGTTATACTAAGGGGTGTGGGGTGTTACAAAATGGATTGAAGATTATATAATTGTTGGCTAATATCCCAAATATTAGAATCCCAAAGAACCATGGTTCTACCATTGCCTTCCATATGATTATTACTAATAATATTCCAATTTGATAAACTTTTGACCTGATAATCCTCTGTTTTAGAATTATCTAATAAACCTATAATGTTAGGTCTATAACTAAAAATTAGATTGGATAAGTCCAATTTCCTTTCGGGGGAATTAAGTCCCCTTACATTCCAAGCAATAATCTTCATGATATAAAAATAGAAAGGTAAATATAGAGGATAAATCTAAGGATACAAACAATAGTTATAGTGCATCACCGAAACTGCACTCTTCCTACTCACAACTAGATTTTTACCCATTTTCTTGTATGATTTCTTACTTTGAATTTTGAGATTGTCCCAAGTTTTATTTCCGACAATGTATTTTTTTAATTCAGTTTCCTCAGCATCTTCAGTATTTTTTGAATTCATTATATCTTTAATTTTTTTCAATCTACCCTTTTGTTTCTTCTGCTTGCTTACAGGAGGAGAACTGGATGCTACAAATCTAATAGCTTTCTGAATAGTTTGCTGCAAAATTAATTTTCTAGATTGAGGAGATTGATGACTTACTAATTGAGATAAATCAGTGCTTTCATGCATCTCAGTTGGGATATCTTTATTATTATTTAGATCATGGATACTAAATCCATTGTTTACATTCATAATATCAATGTCTATAATTATACTTGGGACATCCTTATGGGGGTGTCTCAATGGTCTGATTAAAATCCTCTTTATTTCTTTTGTTGTTAATCAAATCTGAGATCGCTGGAGGGCTAGTTTTAGTAACTGCCCTCACAGTGTTCTTGCCTTTCAGATTGGGGATTTGCGAGTTCTTGGAGTTTGCATTATCCTTTTGCGTCATTTCCTGCTCAAAATCTGCTTGTACAATGTTAGTAGGGACAATATGATGAGCCTTGCATTGACTGTTTGGAAAAATACTTTCGTTTTCATTGCTTGGAATTTCCACATTTTCAGAACCGACATCTGCATTTACTTCGTATACAAATTCTCTCTTTTCAGAACTAACATTTTATCAACTTGCATGTCTCCATTATTTACTTCCTGCTTTTTTTGCATTGGAATATCATTTGCATTTCTGTTTTCTTTCCAAACTTTCTTAACCGAACAGTATTCTACCTAATGGCTAAAACAAGCACATGATTTACACCTTGAAAGAATCCATTCATACTCTTTTCTTTGCACTATAGTTTCACCATCATGCATCAAAATAAAAGCCTCATTTGGAAGGTCTGCATCTGCTATAATTTCCAGAAGTATTCTCGCATAGCACGGTCTTGTTTCTTTAGCAGTAGGTTCATCTAACTTTATCCGATTTCCTACAATACTGGCTATGGCACTAAAATCATCCTTATGTCATATTCTTAATCTTAGCTTTGGTAGCCGAATCCAGACTAGCATTGTTGTGGGTAGATCTCTATCAAGATTTAGATTCTTATTCCATTTTTTCAGAATGATAAGTTTGCCATTAATAAAATAGGGACCACCACTAATAGTTTTATCACAATCTGATGAGTTTGAGAATCTTATAATAAAAAACCAATTATTTCAAGTAAAAGTCTCAAATTTACCAATCGGAGTCTATGTTCTTGTGATGAAATCCTTGAAATGATGATATGTGGGTCGGTTTCCAACAACATAGGCTACTACAACAAAACTCCACTTACACTTAGTCCTTTTGCTGACCTCCTCCTTCATAACAATAATCTTCTTTTGGTTGATGATAACAAAGGAGACAAAACTTTAAGTCAAAATCTGAATTTACTCCGCCTTTTTTTATCATCTCTGCCCATATGGAGGCTTCTCCCTGTCCTTGCCCGATCTGATATTGAGATCTTGCATTTGTTTGAATATTTCTTGGAGCATTTCTTGCAACTGGAAATGTTCTAGGATATTGAGGCCAAGATTGATATCCGTTTGCCCTTGATTGGCTCTGAGTTCTTGAACGATTACCATAAGCAGTTGGATGTCTTTCCAGGGTAGAGTTACGATCTGGGTGGATGTTATTCTTCCGATTAAACACTAACTGAAAGCCATCTTCATCAATGATCGAAAATTTCTTATGAGGATTATGCTGTGAAGGAGGATCGTGATTTGGCAAGGGAGGATGATAGGGCGGGTTATGATAGTGTTAGGGGTATGCCATAAGGGCAATTCTGTAATTTATTAACACCGAATCAATTCTTGTTCGAAATAAAGGTGTTTCTTCTTTCTGTTATATATATTTTTATAATATGTTATAAATAATTAAATGTTTAATTAAAAATATATTTAACAGAAAATCCATAAATGACGTGTTTGTGATAGTAATTACAATTAGTTGTAATCATGAGTATTGGATCACATTGTTACAAAACACATCATTTTAAATGTTCCTAGTAGAGATTCATCGACACTGGATATCGATGTATCCATTGAGACTAGAGTACATAATGCTCTCCAATTGTTGGGCAGTATATTACTCATGACTGCTGGGGGCACCTAGAGGTTATGTACTAATAGTTATTGGATAGCTATAGAACAACTCACTCGGTAGTTTTCTGTTGGTTAATATAACTAAGGTCAAACGAAAAATATCGATGTGACTAATTTACACAATTCTTTTGACTTGAGAATACTGTAAACCTTCAATATGAAAAACTCTGTTTTGATTATAGTCAAATCATGGAACACCATCCATCAAGTGATTATAGTTGGGTCGAGTGGAAGTATTGGAAGGAAGACACTATTTAAGAGAGGATTCGTCACTTCAGTTATATGAGGTTAGTATCATGGTCAACTCAAGTCAACCCAAAGTCAAAATCTCTAGCCAGAGTAGTACGGTTAATAATTATTATTATTATTGAACCAAGGATTTTGTGTTTGGACTATAGAGTTGAATATGGACAATATTGGAATTTTGACAATTACTAAATTCCATAATCCAAAGTGATACAGTTTTGACGAAGAGAATTGGTGTATATAAATGTCATTAATGGGTAACGCTTATTAAATAAGATTTACTGAAAATGAATATGCAATAAATTTGACCATAATGTCACACCACTTGCTAAGTGACGTGTGCACGTTAACATTCGACTAGTTCAGTGTTAATTGCTGACCAAATTTACACCTAAGAGTTACACAACTGAAATGATGAATTCCCTTAAGACCGAATTATTTAATTAGTTTATAATTATTATAAATAAATTAATATTTATAAAATATTAATTATAAAATTTGAATATGGTTTGAGAAATAAAAATTGTTATATATTTATAATAGTTATAAATGTACCAATCGATATACGATATCGATAAGTGATTAAATTAGATTTAATTGCATAACATTTTGGCTTGGGCTTAAATAGGTTTAAAGCCCAACATTAGGGCTGCAAATTTCGGTTTTGACAAGTTATTGGAGGCGGCTAAAACTTAGGATTAGACCTAGAGATGGATGGCTAAGATTAAGAGACAATAGGTAATGAGATTGTCTGAATATCTCTCTTGTACAAGGTTATATATATGGATCTCTACACCCTGAATCAAAAACAACTTTAGGCTACCATAATTATCAAGTTTTCTCGCTGAAATTAAGCCCCATGTCAGTTCTAAGAATCTTAAATCAATTCAAGTTAAATAAAAGCGCTATTTGATAGAAAAGGCCGACGATTCCGGACTTGTAATCTGACGGATCGAGCATAACTAGAGAAGGGAATTCATTGATTCAAGTGGACTTAAAGGCATCATAAATTGGTATTTTATTTATATATTACAGTAATAATATCATAATTTATGATTTAATATTGATTAATCCCAAATCTGTATATATATTAATGTTGTATATCTAGTTAGGTGAGATTTTCTTAGGTATATGTAGTTATCACAAATTAGTTTGGTTATGTGCATGGTATATTATTATGTGTTATAATTTATGTATAAAGAAATCTAATTTGCTGTAAAAAATTGAATTTTGTCATTATTAATTATTTTATGTATATTTATATATTAATTCAAATATGGACTAATGTATATTTTAAACATATAACTACATATGTATATTTATAATGTATAAATAGCTTAGAATTTTTCCTTACACCTATTTATACATAATATGAATTATCAAATTCGAAAATAATTTTTTTTTATATATAAATAATTTTAAATTATCTTTTATTGATTATTTGAATTGTTTATTATATCTAAAATAATTATTGCATTGAAAATTTGATTTTATATTTTTTAAAATTACTACATCTATGCAGTAACCAATGGAAAAAAATTTAGAACTTTTTTGTTAATATTTAATATTTTTAATAATTAAATTACTTCGGTTGAACATTTATTTTATTTATTAAAAATAATATTTTATTTCAAAAAAATTATGAAAATGTTTTTGAACCTTTATTTATGATCCTAAATTTTCCTAAATTTTAAAATTTGATTTTTTATTATTTATTACTAATATTTTTAATTATTATGATCAAAACTATTTATTATATATATAATAATGATAAAATTATAAAATTATTATTTTATGTTTGTTATGCTAATTACGATCTGGAAATAATTTCAAAATATATATATAATTATTTTAAGTATTTGAATGTAATTAATTATTCATATATATACATTTTATTTAACCTTATATATATAATTTTAATTATTATATATATGTATGTATAATTTTATATGTCTAATTATGTATATATATTTATACAAATGTTTTAAATTATATATATATTTATTTAATTTTAAGACTTTTAGTTATAAAATATATTTTAAATATATGTATACGTAATTATATAAATATAATTTGCATTATAGATTTATGCACATATTTAGAAAACATACAATACATATGAAATGAGCTAATGTGTTGCAATATAAATCCCAACATCTATATACGGGCCTGTTATACCCTTCACGGATTATTATGTTACACATGCACACACATATGTATATGTATATGATACATGTGTATGTGTGTGTATATATATAAATTAAACCATTCAAATTAACTTTACATTACAAAATACTTAAATTTAAATAAAATACATGATTTTATTTATAACAAATTTAGAATTGTTCTAAATGAATTAGACTTCATAGGCCCAATAACGATCTAATAGGATAAAAAAAATTAAAATACACCCACCACTACCGCTACGGGCTGGTCCAGTTCCAACAATGGTATCGCAGCCTAATAGACTATGCGGTCTAAATTAGTCATGTTAGGGCTAACTTATTAAGCTTGCCCACTCAGTACGGTGTCTAGAAAAGTAACGTCTACGATTGGAATTGGGTAATCAAGTACCATGTCCTGCTTGATTACTAGCCTAGCCTGAAAGGTGAAGTGAGCCCAAAGGTTGCCCCTAATAGAAGAGGCCCAACTTAATTTGGGCATTGGACTAATTTTCAAAATTGTCTTGAAAATTAAAGCAAATGATTTTAAATTTAATTGTTAAATTTAAAATAAAATATATGTTTATTATAATAGTTAGAACGTAGCATATTTTTCAAAATGTTTGAAAAACAAAAAAACAAAATTTTCAAAAAATTTAAATTTTATTAATAAGTTAATTAATAAAATGTATGTGCATGTAGTAAATATATTATGAAATATGTAATTTTAAAACATTTAAGATATCATAAATATGCATGCATACATATGAATAATGATTTTCGAAATCAAGATAATTTAATTAAAAGGTTAATAAATTGAATATTAATTACACATGTATATGATATATGCGTTATACTATAAAGGTTATTGTACATAATAAATATAAATATTATATCAATATAAAATTAATTAAAATGTTAATTAATTAAAATTAACTAAATATGATTTAATTAATACAGTGTTATACACAAGACTATTATATAAGTAATGCGAAATATAAAAACTATATAAATAAAACATATATCATATGAATGTATAAAACCCATTATAGACTTAAGAAATAAACACATACGTAATCGTACGTATATCATGATTTCAGATGTGTTCGACACTTGAATCATGTGGGTAGTTCATAAGAATTACATATTTCATAAGTTGATATCACTCAATTTAATGTTGTCCTCAACCATATATATGTTAATAAATTAATTGCATACTCCTTAGTTGTTGAGCAAACTCAAGCTAAGGATGTTATGTGTAGTATTATTAATATATTGAATAGACGAGGTAAGATAACTATATGTATTTGTTGAGCAAACTCAAGGTACATATACTATACTTAGGCCATCAAGATATGGTAGGTACGAGTGAATAATTTCATTTCGATTTGTTGAGCAAACTCATGGTCAATATGAAATTAGGACAAGGTTTCAAGGGTTAGGAGTTGTATGTGATACAACTGATAAAAGGTTATCCATTGTTCGTGGAGCTATGACTTGTTGAGCAAACTCAAGGTCAGAATTCCAAGATGGACAAGTCCTAACACCTACTAGTGAAGTCATAAGACTTCTATATTTTGACTTAGGGTTTGGCGAAACATAAATGACTAGTGGGAGCTTATTAGTAAAATGAAACATAATGTTTAACCTTACTAATATTATAAGAACATCTATTATGTTTTTTCATAGTAATACCATTTAAACTTGCAGAAAATGTCAACTCCAAAACTGTTTTCTGAAAGTGACAAACTCATCGGAACTAACTATACCGACTGGCTAAGAGCAATTAAAATAGCATTGACTTACGAGCACCTTTGGACTTCAATTACATGTGAACCCAAAATAGAACCCGCTAATGGTGCAGTCCTTGAAGAACGACTTGCTTATTTAAAGTGGCAATCTGACTTAGAGATCGCCTAAGTTTTTGTGTTGTCTACCTTAGACAAATCGTTGCAAAGGCAACACGAGAACATGTCTGTCCATGAGATTTTTAATAGTCTCAAAGCTCTTTTTGGTGAACAGTCCCGTTCTGCAAGATATGAGCTTTCGAAAAAACTGTTTAACACCAAAATGACCAAGGGACAGAAAGTGGACGATTATGTTCTAATGATGAAAGGCTATATTAATAGACTTACACAATTAGACATAGAGATAAGCAACGAAATGCACGTAGACTTTTTCCTTGCTCACTCCTAAGTATGAACCATTCATACTAAATTACAACATGAACCAATTAAATGTGAATCTCGTTGAGCTCCTCAATATGTTGAGGTCAGCCGAGTCAACATCTAAAGATCAAGGTGTCGTACTTGCTATAAAGGGAAATGCATCATCTTCGAAAGGTTCGAAGAAGCAAAAAAGAGATAGTAAGAAAAAGAAAAGTAAGAAGACCAATGACAAGGGTGAATGTCACCATTGCCATAAGAAAGGTCACTGGAAGAGAAACTATCCCGATTACTTGAAGATTGTCAAGGAAAGGAAGCAGAATGATTCTGTAGCTCTATTAGGTACATTTATGATTCAAAAATGTTTTGTAATCAATAAAATATCATGTGTTTTAGATACTGGATCTGGTACTCATATATGTAATTCAGTATAGGGGCTTAAGAACTGGCATCACGTGGCAAAAGGAGAAATGAAGCTCCAAGTTGCTGATGGATCTATAGTAGATGCAACGGCAGTAGGAGACTATCATTTAGATTTCCCAAGTGGATTAGTAATAGTATTAAATAATTGCTATTATGTAAAAGACTTTATTTGTGGAATTATCTCTGTTTCTAGATTGCCTAAGACTGGATATATTTTTCATTGTGCAAATAATGTTACGAACATTAGTTTGGACGGAAATAAAGTCTGCAAAGGTATCCTTGAAAATGGCATTTATGTGATTAATACTAATTGTGTTTGTTCTGTGAATGAAGTTTCTAATAAATTGAACGACAATTATCTTTGGCATTGTAGGCTTGGTCATATTAGTGAGAAACGACTACACAAATTGAAAACCGATGGTTTTCTACCGTCAATTGATTCTAAATCATTTGAAACTTGTGAGGCATGTCTTAAAGGTAAAATGTCCAAGCACCCCTTAAGTGGGAGCAATGAAAGAGTTAATGAACTCTTAGGGTTAGTACATAGTGATGTATGTGGCCCAATGCCTATATTAACCAAAGATAATAATTCTTACTTTGTTACTTTCACTGATGATTTCTCAAGGCTAGGATATGTATATCTTATGAAGAACAA
Organism: Allium fistulosum; assembly: GCA_030737815.1. Classification (NCBI taxonomy): domain Eukaryota; kingdom Viridiplantae; phylum Streptophyta; class Magnoliopsida; order Asparagales; family Amaryllidaceae; genus Allium; species Allium fistulosum. Next base: position 1,135,341,762 of record CM060906.1, read on the forward strand.
ATCCGATGTTTATGAGAAATTTGTTGAGTACAAAATGGTAGTAGAAAATCAAACGGGCCGTAAAATTAAAATTCTTCGATCAGATCGAGGAGGTGAGTATGTTGGACAGGATTTCCAACAATACTTAAAAGGTAATGGGATTACTCTCAGGTTACTCCACCCTATACTCCGTAACACAATGTTATGTCAGAGCAAAGGAATCGAACCCTATTAGATATGGTTCGTTCCATGATGAGTAAGGCTGAGTTACCTCTATCTTATTGGGGATATGCGCTAAAAACTACAGCACATATATTAAACTTATTACCCACTAAATTTGTGCCCAAAACACCATATGAGATGTGGTGTGGTAAGAAACCCCAACTCAAATATTTGGAAGTATGGGGTTGTCCAGCATACGTTAAGAACGTTGGTCCAAATAAACTAGAGGCAAGATCGGTACTATGTAAGTTTATAGGATATCCCAAAAACTCGATGGAATATATATTCTACAATACCGAGGAACAAAAGGTCATTGTTTCTCGACATGCTATCTTTTTAGAAAAGGAATTTCTGTTAAAAAAAATTAATAGCGAAGTTGTAGATTTGGATGAGATCCGAGAAACTAACACTGAAGCCGAAATAGTGGGAGAAACAAGGTCACCCGTATACGAAAACATGCAACCTATTAGAAGGTCTAATAGGGAATCCCGTGCACCAGAGAGATACTATGGTTTTCTCGTGGATGGCGAAAAGGAGGACCGTGTCTTAGATGGCGACACTCCTCTGTCTTTCCAACAAGCACTGCAAAGTAAAGACTCTACACTCTGGCTTGAAGCTATAAAATCCGAGATGGGCTCCATGTATGAAAACAAAGTTTGGACTTTGTCGAACGTACCCGAAGGGATAAAACCCATCGGCTGCAAATGGATTTTCAAGAAAAAGCTAAATGCGGATGGAGAAGTGGAGACTTATAAGGCAAGGCTAGTTGCAAAAGGATTTCGTCAAATTCAAGGTGTTGATTATGATGAGACCTTTTCGTCCGTAGCCATACTTAAATCTATTTGGATTATGTTAGCCATTGCCGCATTCTATGACTACAAAATATGGAAAATGGATGTAAAGAGGGCTTTTCTAAATGGTGATTTAAAAGAAATCGTTTATATGTCACAGTCAGAGGGTTTTGTAGTCAGTGGGAGTGAAGGCAGAGCTTGCAAGTTGTTAAAGTCCATTTATGGACTCAAACAAGCTTCAAGGAGTTGGAACAAGTGTTTTGAGAAAGTAACCAGACAGTTTCGTTTTTATCAAAACACAGAGGAAGCATGCATATACAGAAAGGAACAGGGAAATGCTATCGTATTCTTAGCACTCTATGTTGATGATCTATTATTGAATGACAATGATACATTATTATTGCAATCAGTGAAAGCTTTGCTTTCCAAAAACTTCTCCATGAAGGAATTGAGAGAAGCAGCCTATATACTTGGTATAAAGATCTATAGAGATAGGTCTAAGAGGTTGTTGGTCCCAATCCCTGTACATAGACATTATACTAAAACGGTTTAGTATGGAGAACTCCAAGCGTGGAAGTGTTCCAATGCAATCTAGAATTTTCCTTTCTAAAAAGGACGCTCCTCATACCGATGATGAGAAAGAGCGTATGAAGAGGATTCCCTATGCTTCAGCCATATGATCCATAATGTATGTTATATTATGTACTAGACCAGATGTAGCATATGCAATAGGATGTGTAAGCCGATACCAGTCTAATCCCGGAGAAAAACATTGGACACCCGTTAAATGTATACTTAAGTATTTGAGAAATACTAAGGACCTATTCCTCGTTTTTGGGAATGGAGACCTCCATATGAAGGGGAATACTGATTCGAGCTTTCAAAGTGATATAGATGATAGTAAATCAGTGTCCGGCTATGTCTTTACACTAAATGGTGGAGTTATTAGCGGGAAAAGTTCCAAGCAAGAAACAGTTGTTGATTCCACGATGGAGGCCGAGTATATCGCCCTCAATGAAGCAGCAAAAGAGGCATTGTTTTATGACAGCAATTAAATAATAAATCGAAAGAGGCCGAGTATGGATGCACAAGTTTTTGAGTGAGCTCGGAGTGATTCCCGATAATGAGAATCCAATGACATTGTTTTATGACAACAATGCAGCGATACAAATTGCAAAGGAACAAAGAGCACATAAGAAGTCATGACACATTCTTCGAAAGTTCTACCTGATTAGAGAATTCGTTGAGAAGAAAGAAGTTGTGATTCAAAGGGTAGATACCAAGTACAACATAGCAAATCCATTCACTAAAGGTCTAACTTGGCCAGTTCTCGAGAACCTGGTTGAGAGGATGGAATTGAGATTGCATAATTGGCCCCAAGTGCAAGTGGGAGATTGATAGTGTTAGGGATATGCCTCAGGGGCAATTCTGTAATTTATTAACTCCGAAATCAATTCTTATTCGAAATAAAGGTGTTTCTTCTCTCTGTTATATATTTGTTATAATGTGTTATAAATAATTAAATGTTTAATTAAAAATATATTTAACAGAAAATCCATAAATGGCGTGTTTGTGATAATAATTACAATTAGTTGTAATCATGAGTATTGGATCACATTGATACAAAACACATCATTTTAAATGTTCCTAGTCAAGATGCATCGACACTGGATATCGATGTATCCGTTGAGACTAAAGTACATAACGCTCTTCAAATGTTGGGCAATGTATTACTCATGACTACTGGGGGCACCTAGAGGTTATGTACTGATAATTATTGAATAGCTATAGAACAACTCACTCGGTAGTTTTCTGTTGGTTAATATAACTAAGGTCAAACGGAAAATATCGATGTGACTAATTTACACAATTCTTTCGACTTGAGAATACTGTCAACCTTCAATATGAAAAAATCTGCTTTGATTATAGTCAAATCATGGAACAACATCCATCAAGTGATTATAGTTGGGTTAAGTGGAAGTATTGGAAGGAAGACACTATTCAAGAGAGGATTCGTCACTTCAGTTATATGAGGATAGTATCATGGTCAACTCAAGTCAACCCAAAGTTAAAATCTCTGGCCAGAGTAGTACGGTTAATAATAATTGCTATTATTGAATCAAGGATTTTGTGTTTGAACTATAGAGTTGAATATGGAAAATATTGGAATTTTGACCATTACTAAATTCCATAAATCCAAAGTGATACAGCTTTAACGAAGATAATTGGTGTATATAAATGTCACTAATGGGTAACACTTATTAAATTAAATAATATTTTACTGAAAATGAATAAGCGATGAATTTGGCCATAATGTCACACCACTTGCTAAGTGACGTGTGAACGTTAACATTCGAATAGTTTGGTGTTAATTGCTGACCAAATTTACACCCAAGAGTTACATAACTGAAATGATAAATTCCCCTAAGACCGAATGATTTAATTAGTTTATAATTGTTATTAATAAATTAAATAAATTAATATTTATGAAATATTAATTATAAAATTTGAATATGGTTTGAGAAATAAAAATTGTTATATATTTATAATAGTTATAAATGTACCAATCGATATACGATATCGATAAGCAATTAAATTAGATTTAATTACATAGCATTTTGGCCTGGGCTTAAATCAGTTTAAAGTCCATAATTAGGGCTGCAAATTTTGGTTTTGAAAAGTTATTGGAGACGGCTAAAACTTAGGATTAGACCTAGAGATGGATGTATAAGATTAAGAGAGAATAGGTAATGAAATTGTCCTAATATCTCTCTTGTACAAGGCTATATATATGGATCTCTAAACCCTTAATCAAAAACAACTTTTGGCTGCCATGATTATCAAGTATGCTGGCCGAAATTAATCCTCATATTTATTCTTAGAATCTCAAATCAATTAAAGTTAAGTAAACACTACACCACAGATAGGATTTTGGCGCAACCGTAGGCGGAGCATTTGATACGGCTATAAGCCGTATCAAATTTTAATACGGCTTATAGCCGTATCTATATTATTTAATACGGCTGTAAGCCGTATTAAAATTTGATACGGCTTATAGCCGTATCAAAATCTGTGCCTCTTTTCGTGGGAAAATTTTCCCCAAAACGCACACCCTCTCCCTCCTTTTTTTTATTTCCAGATTTCCTTTTTTCCCCGTACGCTTACTTAGGAGTTAAATCGCCAGAGCTTCCACCTCGATCGCCAGAGCTTTGACGTCGTCCATCAGAGCCTTCCACGTCTTCCACCCCTTCCACCTGCAGGTAATTTTGTTATGAAATTGCGTGCTTAATTCCGTTGTTTTATGTTATGAAATTGCGTGGTTAGTTTTGACGTTGGAGTTCAAACCATGGACTATATTGTTGTCAAGGAGTCATTTCTCATGTGCTTCAATTATGAATTCATGTCTGTACTCAATCGATAAAGAATAATAAATGGGAAGAACAAACGTAGTGAGTGAATTGAAGGATAGACACAATAATTGATGGATTAGTGGTGTTTTTATTTCTTTTGACGATGAAGGAACCAAGCAACGGTTGGCCTGTAAACCTTCAGGATGTGTATATAACCCCACCTACCATAAGCCTCCACACATCCGTAGATCAATACTCAAGCGAGATTGACGTTTCTATGATTATAAGTTTATGATCATGTGTTAGAACTTAGAAGTGGTTTTATGATCAGAAACAGACTGATATTTGATGGGAGTTTAATAAAAATTAAATAACTGTTTTTGGGAGGATATGTTAATTAGTTAATTTGTTTCAAGACTATCCGCTGTTTGTTTTATTGTTTACAATTTCACATTATCAGCGGGGATTAACACTCATAAGTCTAATTTAGATATATATGGACAATTGTAAGTACTCTTTTATAATATAACTTATAAACATCAACCTGATGGATTGTATATATTTATTTGAGCAGAGAATTCTAACTTCATGTTTAATTTCTTTCATTTTTTTAAAGAAAACTTGTGTCTATAATCTATATATTAAGGACAACATATAAAAGTTTTCTCTCTCTCTATATATATATATATATAACTTATCTAATGCAAATTGAGAATATAATAATAAACCAACTTAAAAAAATGAAGCAAAAGCTAAGAAGAAATAAGCTTGAAATTAGAGCAGCTGACACCCATCTGTCCATCTAAATTCTTCAGCAACGCTAAGCAATGCTAACACTAAAATTTGGATGCATTATATATTCCAAAATCATGGCTATTTCTGTTGTTTTTTTTCAGTAGTATTTATTTCTAATGTTTTGAAGAGCGAACCGTGTACCAAACCGTGATGACCCAAGGTCGAAGGTTTTGATGGTCCTGTTTCGCCATTCTTTCCTTTGTTCTGTCTAAACTTTATTTTGATAGAATAACATTGACCCTATTACCTTTGAATTAAATTTTAATCTAAGAGTATCTTGACATAAAATTATGTGAAATACAAATGGTTGTCTATAATGTAATGCAGAACAAAGCTATGTCATATCGGACACAATCTTATCCTACATTCACTTTCACGCAAGCAGAGATTTGTTGCATTTTAAATCCGTGTTTTCGATTGTAAACGTAACGGACGTGGGAAAAGTGTTGATATCAAATGCTCATAAAATCTTACGAGTAACAGTAAATATATAACTATCATTAACCATAAATATATTATGCACCATTTCCCTCTCTATTTAGTGTATTGTTGTTTATATGTTAGTAAATATGTTGTTCTGACATTGTATATGGTTTTGACATTGTTGTATAAGTGGATAAAATTATTGTTAATGGCGCAAGCCAAGTATCAGGAGAGGGGTAATGCATAGACATTACTCCGGTGCTACTAAATAGCGCCGTTGTAATGACAATTTTTTTTGGAAACAGTTTGGTGCTAATGTTGTATATTGTTCTGACATTGTTGTACAAGGGATAAAATTGTTGTTAATGGCGCAAGCCAAGTATCAAGAGAGGGGTAATGCATAGACATTACTCCGGTACTACAAAATGGCGCCGTTGTAATGGCAAATTTTTTGGTAACAGTTTGGTGCTAATGTTTTAAAATAAACCCTATATTTTGAGTTACATTTATTGAAATTTAAATAGTCCATATTTTTATTGAAATTTATTGAAATTCCAATCAAAACAGCTTAAAAATATCATATTTTTAAATGGATATCTTAGAATTACGAAGTTTGCTAATCATAGAGATTAAAGAAGAAAAACAACCCGTTCGTATACTGTTGCATACACCACTTTTTTTTATTGTTGTTTTGTGTGAGTGTAGCTAAGTTTTGTGTAAGTGGGATATATGCATGAATTAAATGAACCTGCAGGGTGCCTAACTATGACCTATTTAACATCTTACTAATGCAGTTTCATGAACTTTGCATTCATTCCATCTGGTCCCGGGATTTTGTCGTCATGAACCAAGAGAACAACCTTTTTAATTTCTTCCATAGTGATTTCTGAATTTAATTTTTTTGTCCTGCTTCATTAATAACTAAAATGCTTTGAAATTCTAGAAAAGTTCACTGTATTATGTAATTGCTGCTTGATCCAACTCCTTAGCCTTGCATATTAAATTTCTATTAGCATTAGTGAGAACTTGTATGTTGTTACTCTGTCTTTTAAAAGACATTTTGGAGAAATTTTTTATAGAGTTTGTATCACTTTGCTACAACCAGTAGACCTTTGATTTTCCCTGAAACTCCAAAATTCTATTTGTTGTTGAACATGTAGTCTATGTCTAGCTTGTAACATTTCTTTATATATTTGCAAGTCTGTTGGGTTAGTGTCAACCTAAAGGGTTAGAGCTTCATAAGTTTTTTCTGCCTCTTCAAGATTAGTGTTGTCTTTTGTTCTAGTCTTATTCCATGCTTTAAGTTGCTGTTTGCATGCTTGTAGTTTTTGCTGAAATTTGTAACAAGGAAATCCCCATGTATTGCTACTGAGTCCCCTTACAATACAGTCTGCATACCCCTCTTTTAAGAGCCATTCGTTGTCATACCTGAGAGGATATCCCTTATCTCTATATATATCTATACCAAATGCAAAATTAAAGGATTATGGTCACTTGATAGTAGTGATAGTATAAGTGCTTCCATGTAAGAAAATTTCTATAGGCAAATAGTATTGACTAGTATCTTATCAATATTCTTCGCCACTCCCTTTCGTGTCAAGTGAAATTATATTCCATTGCTTTAATTTTGGTTAAACCCGATTGCATTAAGCAATTTTGAAAGCTCTTAACTGTGGGAATTGTATAGGAAGTCCTCCATGTTTTTTAAAGTAGATAATGAATTAATATAATAGTGTGATGGTGTGTATAAATGATTGTATATGGGCGGGCCTGCGTGAGTTAGTGCTCTGTTTTTTTTATATATGCGTATGTGTTTGAGTGTGTTTTACTTTGTACTGCGTATAAATATATATGAATTAACAACTGTGCATATGTAGACAGTATGAACTACATAAACCCTAGGTTGAATTACAGTTTTAGAGTACACTATCACATTGAATTTGTATGAACCCATATCTGAGCAAGAAGTGGTGTATGTAAGAGAGATGTTGGATACAAACTTGTCCCTGATAATGAAAAGAAATTTATATACCATATTGAATAATTAAAACAAGATACCCCTCTCCCTGATAATGAAAAGAAATTTATATACCATATTGAATAATTAAAACAGGATAATAAGGGATTCTCTTACCATTCCTACCCCTCAATATATTGAACATAAGGTAAACAAAAATATGAAGAGGTTTATGGTTCAAATTTCAACACGATAGTAATTCTTTAAAAAATTGCCATTTTAATAAAATGCTAAATGGCTTTCTCTTTTTGACAAATAGCTAAACTTTTCAACGATAATGGCAAATCCGTAGAAAAACTAACATTTTTATTTTTAACACCAAACTAAATGTTGTCTTTTAAACAAAGTGCTAATGATTTCATCCATTAATAAAAATGGCTAGCGTGTGTAAAAGAAAGTTGAAATATTGTATTGTATTCACATTTTTATCATTGTACAGACTTGTGATGTATTTATACAAACAAGTCTTATGTTCTGTTAAATATGATATAGGAGGGCAGTATGTCTTTAAGCATAGACAAACAATGGATAAATGAATCAGATCTAAGATCTACATACTATATAGACGGGGTGCAGAAGTTCATTAGTTTTGTTGAAGAAAACGGTGGTAAGAAAGGATTGTATTTATGCCCTTGCACCCGGTGCAAAAATATGAAGACGATCAAATTAGATGACATTCATTTTCATTTGCTTAGATGGGGTATTATCCAATCGTATACAGCGTGGTATTTTCATGGGGAAAAAAGGGCGGAGATGGAAAAACAACAACCAGTTAGTCATGGCAGAACTACTACTGAGTCTGAACATATTAGGATGGAAGATCTGGTCAATGATGTAGATAGATTTCATCATTTTCAACCTACAAATTCGTTGCCTGATCATGCTAATGTTGGAGAGCAGTCTACTGATTATCCAGATTGGCAGGCCAATGAAAGTAAGAAGTATAAATCACTTTTTGGTAGCATAAAAGAGCCACTGTATCCTTCATGTTCAAAAGGGATTACGAAGCTGTATGCCATTGTGAAACTGAATAGCTTGAAGACCCAATACAGCTTTTCAGATAATGGTATGACTGCACTTCTCGAACTAATAAAGGAGTTACTCCCCGAAGGTAACACGCTGCCGACAAAGTACTCCGACGTGAAGAAGATCATTAAGCAAGTTGGGATGAATTACAAAACTTATGATGCATGCATCAATGATTGCATATTGTACTGGAAAGATGATGCGAACAAAGTTTCTTGTACAAATTGCAATGAACCAAGATATATGACTTCATTAAACGAAGAGAGAAAATGCACCAAAGTACCTCGAAAGACATTAAGACATTTTCCTTTAATTTCTAGATTGAAGAGACTGTATATTGTACCATGGATGGCAGATGCGATGACCTGGCATGGTATACCATGTTGGACAGTATACTGCTACCAGATGAGAGAACCAGCAAAATGAATCATCAATTTGCAGAGACCTTTGTTGATGTTGGAGTGGGTGGATATGTGTGCCATCCGAAGTGTCTTATTCGATATCTCTAGATGATGGAGCAGTATATATGCAATTTCTTTAATTAATTTTAATTAGTTTTCAAACACTAGTTATAAATTAAATAAAAATTTATATTTTAAAGAGTATCTTAAAAAAACAAAATCTCATATTGACTTTTTTAAGAACAAAATATAAATTAAGTTTTAAGTAATTTTATAATTAATTCTTTTTAAATTACATTGGGTAATTATTCTAAATTAATTATATTAATTAATTAATCCTTAATAAATTAATCCTAACCTCTTAATTAAATTAAGATCTCAATTAACTTAAGATAAACCATTTATCTTAATTATTATTTTTATAAAATAAGAAAGTAATTCAGCTCAAGAGTTAATAAACCACATGAGTTACAAATGATACATGGAATGAAAAATAAAACTTAGATGCAGGTCAATAGAATGAAAATAAAATAAATTTAAAAGACAAGAAAATAATAAAGGAGGTTTGAATGTGGGCAATATACGTCTCTCTCTTTATCTTAGTGCAGTCCAAGTTTCCTACCCACTTCATATGCAGGACAAGTAGAGATTCAATAAATATGTTACTAAACTAATAATTAATCTAGTTGCATAATGGTGATTAACTAAATTGTTTTAGGTTGTAACAGAGATGAAGAACATAATAGAAGTTGCATCAACAATCAATGACTTAAACATGATAAGTAATTACAAACCTTGTCACATATATATTTGACAATAATAAACATAATAAGATAAAAATATATCTTCTTAACTAGTGAATCTTTTGAAGTAAAATATTTCATTGCTCCCATGGAACACATTCACAATTAGACAACATTGCGTATTATAAAAATATCTTTTTCACTCAAGTACAAAATGAAAGGTAAGAAAAAAGATAACTCAGTTCACCTACTTAGCATATTATCACCTGTAGAGTAAAATATATTATCACATGTACAATAACCACCATGTACTTAGCATCACATTAACTACCAATAAGAACAATAAAAGTACTCAAATTGGAAACAACAAAGACAATCCACTAACAAAATTCGATAATCCAAATAATAAACGTATTTGCACACTAGTTACAATTTATTATTCCACTATAAAGATGCTTAATTTGTAGTTTTGATAAAGATTTTTACAGTTAATATGATGTATGTTGGATGTTGGTTTTAAACAGTAAAAAGAGATGAAGGATTGAAATAAAAACAAAAACAATATAGTAGATAGTCAATAGCTCTTGGTGGATCTATTAAATAAATTGTTGGGCCTCTAATTGTCTAAGACCTCACTGCACAAAGAGTATGTACTATGTTTCGACTGCTCTAAAGTTGTACAGAAGTGTAGTGATACGAAGACAAAAGAATATGGCCTCCTAGACAGGGTCAAAACTACATAAGATGCAAGGTGATGCAATTGTACATATGAAAGAAGTTCGTAGTGAGTGATTGCTTAGTTGTTTTTACTTGAGATTGATTGTAACGAAACTAAAGGAGTAGAAAAAATTGAAGGAAAGAAAAGCAAGTGAAAGAAAGAGAAACTTGTACATATTTTTTTTAAAACATTTACATGTGCATTTTGAAAACGAGCATGTGTATTAAAAAGTGAAAAACCTATTAAAAACCCATTTAAATATCACGATTAACCAAAATGATTATACAGAAGATCAAAATAAGATAAATCATGGAATAAACTTTAATCTATATCAATTTCCAATCAAACATTGCGGCAACAGAATGTAAAATACATGTGAAAATTCAAATAATGCTCCTAAACCTGTGGTAAAATTTGAAACAAATTATCAGTTTCTGCACTAAAATTGTGTGTTTGTTTTTATTATATGAATGCATACCTGCTATTATCTTTATCCAAGTACCAAAATGTCTAGTACAAATGTTCTTCCCTTTTTGATATGGGCCTATGCATTGTGGCCACAACAAAGTCGAGGTAATCTTAGGCAAATAATGGTGCATGTTAGGTGATTTTTGATGTAAGAATAAAACTTGTCTTATTTTCTTCAGGCGGCATGGAGGAAACTTCGTGTTTCTTGATTTCTCTATTACATGCTCTCGAAATGTCCATTTTCTTTAGATCTGCTTCAACTTTGTCTCTCAAAAAACTACTGAGCTACTTTACCTTGATTTGAAATTTCAATGAGTAGTTTCAATAACTTTTGACTGACATTCACAATTTTGTTGCTACTTCCCATGTTTGGAACTTCATTACGATGAGTTTTGCTATTATTAATAGTAGATCTGGGGCAAATTTTGCTTTTTTACCATATCCCGATGCAACATATAAGTGTTCGTTCACATTGCAATGCATTTTGTTCTTGCTTGCTATTTGAATTGCCTGGTTTACTTTTTCATCTATGTGAATTTGCAGCTTTTGATAGGAGTTATACACCATTATTTCACTTCTTGCAAAAATTTAAATGCTATTTTTAACTTCATGATAGTTGCACCTGTCACAAAGTATGAATTGGTTTTAGGCAGGTTGAATCCAGCTTGGGATTATTGGTTAATTAATTCGATAAAAACAGCAGGTTGCAATTTTAAGCAACAATACTTCATAACTAGAGACAACATTTCGTCCAACTGTATTTCTAATGAAGAGTCATTATTTCAGGAGTTTGGATCATGTATTGCATACTGTGTACTATTTAACTTGTACTTTGTATATATCTAGTATACAATTAGTATGAATGTTCATGTTTAAAATAAATATGACACCTACTATTATCTTCTCTTTCATAAACACCAGTGAAGCTGTGGAAGGAACACAAATTTCTATGATGTTAAGAAAGAAAATATGACAACAAAAGCGTTATCATATACAAAATATACTAATTGCTAGTAATTTTGAATTGACATTTAGCTATATAACAGCTAGTTGAGAAGGTTTTGTTCATAATAATAGATTATCAACACGTGAACAATGTAAAGAAAATGATATATATATCTTTCTTGCAAAATCACAGTGGCTCAACCTGATCTTCAATTTAGACTTCAAAATTTTTAAGCGGTCCAGCACTTAAGCAATGCTAAATGCCTTTCAATTTTCAATTTTTATAAATTTGTATCATGACTTTCAATTACCTGGTACTTAACAATTTTCCATTATCTTTTATATCCATCAAGTTTCAGCAAATATACTTCTCAAACTGTCATTAGCGTTTATTTTTTTGGTACGACACAATCTTCTCAAACTGTCTTTTGTACTACTATAATTTATACCCATTTTTATGTTTGCAGGTTGAATCAGGAATGATCTTTATGAAATCTTTGGTGCTAGCTAATTTTATTTGGTTTAGCAAGAAGTGTAGCAAGAGACTTGGAGTAATTCATTTGCAAAAGGTTTAGCCAGAGACACTGTTATAAATTTTATACTCTGGGTTCTATTGAACATCTTAAGGTTTTGTATTGATATTGTGACTTGTGTAGCTCTTGTTTTGAGCTTAACTTCATATTTGTACTAAATACTAGTATGTACTTTTTTTCGTGTTATGTAATGATATTGTTAAGTTATTATGCATTGCAATGCGGATTATTGAACCATTTGAATGTGCACTGCCTATAATATTATTTGTTTTCTAATACCATTTGAGTGCGGAATTTTATATATGTATGTGTAATTGAGTACTTAGATACGGCTACTGGCCGTATCTAATGGGACAATTAGATACGGCTACTGGCCGTATCTAATGGGACAATTAGATACGGCTTAAGGCCGTATCTAATTGATACATTAGATACGCTATTAGCCTTATCTAATTGATACATTAGATACGGCTAATCGCCGTATCTAATTGTCCCATTAGATACGGCCAGAAGCCGTATCTAATGTATCAATTAGATACGGCCTTAAGCCGTATCTAATTGTCCCATTAGATACGGCCAGTAGCCGTATCTAATTGTCCCATTAGATACGGCTAGTAGTCGTATCAAAATAATAAGCTCGCCATATTTTGATACGGCTAAAAGCCGTATCAAAATAGCGTTTATGGTGTAGTGAAAAGCGCTATTTGATAGAAAAGACCGACGATTCCTGACTTGCAATTTGATGGATCGAGCATAACTAGAGAAGGAAATTCATTGATCCAAGTGGACTCAATGACATCATCAATTGGTATTTTATTTATATATCATAGTAATCATATCATATTTTATAATTTAATATTGATTAATCCCAAATCTGTATATATATTAATGCTGTATATCTACTTAAGTGAGATTTTCATAGGTATATGTAGTTGTCACAAATTAGTTTGGTTATGTGCATGATTATATTATTATGTGTTATAATTTATGTATAAACAAATCTAATTTGCCATAAAAAATTAAATTTTGTCATTATTAATTATTTTATGTATATTTATGTATTAATTTAAATATAGACTAATGTATATTTTAAACATATAATTATATATATGTATATTTATAATGTATAAATAGCTTAGAATTTTTCCTTACACCTATTTATACATAATATGAATTATCAAATTCGAAAATAATTTTTTTATATATTTAAATAATTTTAAATTATCTTTTATTGATTATTTGAATTGTTTATTATATCTAAAATAATTATTGCACTGAAAATTCGATTTTATATTTTTTTAAATTACTACATCTATGCAGTAACCGACCGAATTTTTTTTCGACTTTTTTGTTAATAATAATTATTTTTAATAATTAAATTACTTCGGTTGAACATTTCTTTTATTTATTAAAAATAATATTTTATTTCAAAAAATCATGAAAAAATTTTGAACCTGTATTTTATGATCCTAAATTTTCGTAAATTTTAAAATTTGGTTTTTTTAATATTTATTACTAATATTTTTAAATATTATGATCAAAATTATTTATTATATATATATATATATAATAATGATAAAATTATAAAATTATTATTTTATGTTTTTTATGCTAATTTCGATCTGTAAATAATTTTAAAATATATATAATTATATTTTAAGTATTTGAATGTAATTAATTATTTATATATATACACATTTTATTTAACCTTATATATATAATATTAATTATTATATATATATGTATGTATAATTTTATATGTTTAATTATGTATATATATTTATACAAAGTGGAAATTAGGTTGAAGGACTTCTATTTGCATGGTAATAAGTTTTAAGGACAGCATTTCTGAATAATTAGTTTTAAGGACAATTTACAGCATAATGATAAATTCATTTATCTTTTAAGTTATACAGGAAAATGATAAATCCTTTTATCATTATTTTTGTATAACTGAAAATGATAAATTCTTTTATTAATTTTTCAAAAGTAGTGTACTTAAAACTTATTACCCTGCACAAATAAGCCCTTGAAGTGAAAAATCCCCTTTATACAAGTGTTTTGAATTATATATATATATATATTTTGAGAATTTTAGTTATAAAATATATTTTAAATATATGTATACGTAGTTATATAAATATACTTTGCATTATAGATTTATGCACATATTTAGACAACATACAGTACATATGAAACGAGTTAATGTGTCCGTTGCGATGTAAATCCCAACATCTATATACGGGCATGTTATACCCTTTACGGATTATTATATTACACATGCACACACATATGTATATGTATATGATGCATATGTATATATATATATATACATATATAAATTAAATCATTCAAATTAACTTTACATTACAAAGAACTTAAATTTAAATAAAATACATGATTTTATTTGAAACAAATTTAGAATTGTTCTAAATGAATTAGACTTCATAGGCCCAATAAAGATCCAATAGGATAAAAAAAATTGAAATACACCGACCACTACTGCTGCGGGCTGGCTCAGTTCCAATAGGTTAGATGAATAAGAGCCCATTCTGATCTTAATTTTCAACAAGAATGGGGTTGTCGACGATTTTCATTGTGGTAGCCATGGCTGCATAGGAGAAAGCTTTAATTTGTTAGGATCGGGATTCTGTGCATAGTTATTATTTGATATTTCTTAAATAAATATTCCTTTTTATATAAGTTGTCTTAGCAGATTCTTAATAAAGTGTAATTTGTTTCTGGTATTCAAAGTTCTTACAGTAAGTGCAAGTCCATATGCATGTTTACTGTTTGGAGTTAAAAATTCCATTTGATTTTTTGTTATTCACATGGTTGTACTATCAGTAGAAGAAATTACAAAGCAATATTGTTTTTAGACTTGTTTATGTATTTTCCAAGATCCATCTTAGTAAGGCTTGTTTCAGTGTGTGTTTGGGTGTGTAACAATGTGTGTGCTCGTGTGTGTATTTGCATGTGAGAGACGGTGTGTGGGTGTATGTGCAGTCATCTGATTTTGTTGTCTAAGATTGCGTTGGAGGAACTGAAATTGACCTCACTTCATGTAGATGACTTGCTTAATTTAAATTTTTCAGTAGGAAATCAAATACAAAAATGCAAGGCAGTCGTAGTGGTGACAGAGTAGTTTATTAAAACAGGAAATACACAATTACAAAGAAATAAGAGAAATGAAGTATACGGCTGTAAGAGATAATTTATATATGTTGTATAAAGGGACAATATTGTAATTTTACAATTCCAGCTGTACATTTAGACTAAGTCAAGTATCAGGCCGATACTGTGTAATATAAATACAAGCTGTAAAGCATTGTATCAATTCATTTAGAAAATTCAATAAAAGAATTCATTCATCAAATACTCTCAAATTCCAATTTGGTATCAGAGCATACAATTGCCTCATGACCACACCTCGCCAAGACAGTTCATCAGAAAAACTTCATCACCTAAACTGTACATTGGCTGTGTTTTCTATGGCTTTCTCATCAGAATAGTTTTCATCATTTGAGAAGAGGCCAAGATCAAGAAGTATCAGTTTTATAAACTGAGTCAGTGCCAAGATCAAGGAGTTCTATTCATATTTGTTCTTTTCCTAATGCAACATTGTGTTCCTCGCCATAAGATCCATCATATTGATTGGACCCTGGCTGCACATACTCTGAATTCAAGTTGCTTATTACCATCAAGAGCTTTCATTCAAGAATCCTGAAGATAAATCATGGCAGAAGAGAATGATAACTCTAGCAACATTACTCTAATCAACTTAAACCACAATCCATCCACAACACCCCCATAAAGAAGGGCAAATCAGCCATAGCAAAAATTTGAAACTGTTCAAGATTTGATTAGAACAATAATAAGCCCATAATTACAACACAGTTAGATGAAGGAAACTACTTGCTATGGAAGTTTCAGATTGAAACGGCTCTAAAAGGATATGATTTGGATGAATATATACTGGGAACAAACACTACAACACCAAAGTTTACAATAGATGATGAAGGGAAATTGGTCGGCAATAAAGATTATGTTGCACATCAAAGACAAGGTCATTTACTAAGTTCTTGGTTACTATCATCTATTAGTAAAGGGATTTGGCCACAAGTCATTGGCTGCAAAACATAAAATAAAAATTTGGACAACCATTGAACAAGTTTTTAACTCGCAATCAACAGCAAAAATCATGTATTACAAAAGGCAGATGCAAAATGTAAGAAACGACAACATGGAAATGAGAGATTATCTAGCCAAAATCAAGAACTACTGCGATCATTTAGAGGCAGCAGGCTATAAAGTGTCTGATACAGAACAAATACTGACTATCATGAATGGATTAGACAATGAGTATGAAGCTGTTGTAGCTATTATGTCACCTCAAGAATTTATTCCATTTATCTAGTTTGTTCACTCTACTTTACTTGCACATGAGGGGAGGATTGAACACAAGAAATATTTTGACTCAGATTTATCAATCAATTATGCAGGAAATGCAAGAAACAAAAACTAGGATAGGAACGATAATGCAAGAAATAATCAAGGATCAAGAAATGACCAAAACTATCAAAGAAATTAGACAGGAAGACCTAAAGAAAGAGGAGGTAGATGGAACAGTAATAACAGACCAAAATGTCAGGTATGTGGAAAGTTAGGGCACACTGCAAATAGGTGCTACTTCAGGTTTGATACCAATTACAATGCAACTTAAAGTTCAACAAATCAGAGAAACTATGCTATCAATGCAAACATGGAAAGCATGCAGCAAGAAACCAGAAGTGTGACAGAGGATCAGAAAACACATAACCTGAATATGTCAGAATCTGGAAGGCCTTAAGATTTCGGTAATGAATGTTGGTACCCTAGCTCAACAGCAACACATCATGTTACCAGCAATCTACAGAACCTAAACATTAGCAGCAAAGAATACAAAGGTACTCAGTCTATTTGTATGGGTAATGTTTATAGCATTAATATTACACACACTGATAACGCACAAATTAGGGGACATAGAATACTTCATCTTAATAACTTATTGCGAGTCCCCAAGATAAAGAAAAATCTTATTAGTGTGTCTCAATTTGCACAAGATAACAATGTATATTTTGAGTTTTATCCCAAGTATTGTTTAGTTAAAGATATTCAAACCAAACAAATATTATTGCAGGGTAATACTCATAATGGACTGTACAGATTCAACTTTTCAAACTCAAATGACAATTGTTCAAACAGTTCAAGAAAATGCTGCTACTTAGCTGAATCAGAGTTAAGTCAATATGACAAAGTGTATTCGATGTTTGGCATAGTAAGTTGGGACATCCAAGTATAAAAATTGTAAAAAAAGCATTAACTGATAATAATATAGAAGTTGATAATATACCTTCTTCTTATGTCTGTACTTACTATCAGAATGGAAAAGGCCATAAACTGGCCTTTCCAAAATCACAATCTGAGTTTGATAGGCCACTGCAGTTCATTGCATCTGATTTATGGGGTCCAGCACCTATAAACTCAAATTATGGTTTCAAATATTATATATCATTTGTAGATGCTTATTCCAGGTACACCTGGATTAACTTTCTGAAATCAAAATCAGAAGTACAAAATGTAGTCATGCACTTCATAAAACTGGTGGAGAAACAGACAAGTCAGCAAGTAAAGGTAATGCAAACTGATGGAGGTACAGAGTATAAGTCACTAAAAGAATACTTTCAAATGAAAGGAATAATACATAGAATGACTTGTCCCTACATCTCTGAGCAAAATGGATTAGTTGAGAGAAAACATAGACACATAGTAGAGACTGGTCTCACATTACTAGCTCAAGCTTCACTTCCATTGAAATTTTGGCATGATGCTTTTGCAATAGTAGTCTATCTAATCAATAGACTACCCACTAAAGTAAAGCAGGACAAAACACCAATGGAAGTCTTACTTAATGAAAGACCAGATTATCAAAACCTTAGAACCTTTGGGTGTTTATATTTTCCTCATCTAAGGCCATACAATTCACATAAATTAAATTTCAGATCTACAACATGCACCTTTTTAGGTTATGGTGTAAATCAGAAAGGATATAAATTTTTGGATGGTAATGGAAACTTTATTTATATCAAGACATGTTGTGTTCAATGAACACGTATTCCCATTTGCAACACAAAGTGTAAAAACTACACAGAAGTTGTATAATCCAAAGGAATCCATACAACCTATACCAATGCATGACAACAATCAGAAATCATCTCACATTGAAGAAAGAGAGAATAGTTCAGATGCTCAACACATACTGCACAACAATGAATCAAGTCAAGTGGAATTTGTACAGATACAGCAGGAAAACTACTCTCCAACAATCACAAGCAATCAACAGACAAATAGCAGAAGCAATAGTCAAGATCAAAGTACAGAACAATCAGCAAGCATACAGCAGGAATCAGAATTCAAAGGGCATCCAATGATAACAAGGTCCAAGAGTGGTATCTTTAAACCAAAACTATATGCTACATGCACAATAGATGAAGGGCCCTTGAACAAGCACTTAACAATTAAAATTGGAAAAAGGCAATGTATGAGGAGTACAACGCATTAATGAAAAACAAAACTTGGAATCTTGTATCACCACCAAATCACAAAGGCATAATTGGATGCAAGTGGACTTACAAATTAAAGAAAAATCCAGATAGAACCGTACAAAGATATAAGGCAAGACTGGTTGCAAAAGGTTATACTCAACAATGTGGTTTTGACTTCAATGAGACTTTTTCACCAGTGGTAAAACCAACTACCATAAGAGTAATCTTAACTATAGCTCTATATAAAGGAGTGGATGTCAGACAGTTAGATGTAAACAATGCTTTCTTAAATGGTGGACTTCAAGAAGAAGTTTACATGGAGCAGCCACCAGGTTTCATTCAATCAAAGAGTGGTGCAATGGTATGCAAGCTAAATAAAGTTATATATGGTTTAAAACAGGCTCCAAGGATATGGTTTAACAAGCTTAAGACAACTCTTATGGAACTAGATTATCAGCAAACTAAGTCAGACACTTCATTATTTATCAAAAATCACATAAATATATCAACATACATTCTAGTCTATGTTGATGACTTTATCATTACAGGTGATAATGAAGAAGAAATTAACCATGTCATTCAGCATCTAGACAAGCAGTTTTTCATCAAAGATCTGGGCAAACTTAGCTATTTCTTAGGAATAGAAGTCAATAGATTATCAGAAACAGAGTTGCATCTATGTCAAAAGAAGTACATAAAAGAAATACTCATCAATGCAAAAATGCATGAAGCAAAGTCTTTACCAACTTCTATATGACCAGTAACTTGCATTTATCAAAGCATAAGGGTGAAGCAATAACTCATGACAAAGAATACAGAAGTATTGTTCGAGCATTACAGTATGCTACAATCATCAGACCAGAGATATCATACAGTGTTAATAAAGTATGTCAATTTATGCATCAGCCTCTAGATAAACATTGGAAGCCAGTAAAAAGAATTTTAAGATACTTAAATGGCACATTAGACTATGGATTAACAATGAAGTCTAGCAAACAACTAACTATTACTGGTTTCACCGATGCAGACTGGGCATCGAGCCCTGATGATCGAAGGTCAATATCAGGGTATTGCATTTATTTGAGTGAAAATCCTATATCATGGTGCTCAAAGAAGCAGCCTACGATATTCAGATCAAGCACTGAATCAGAATACCGTAGTCTTGCTTGTGCAACAGCTGAAGTAATGTGGGTGAAATCCCTTTTCAGTGAATTACAAATACGTACAAGCAAAAAGGCAGCGATTTGGTATGACAATCTAAGTGCAGTGTCTTTATCTGCTAATCCAATATTACATACAAGAACAAAGCACACGGAACTTGACTTATACTTTATAAGAGAACAGGTAAACCAAAATAAGATTGAAATAAATCATATACCTGCTTCTTACTAGAGGATAGATATACTTACTAAGGCATTATCTGCTCGAAACTTCTGCCGATTCAGAGATGAGCTAAGAGCTAGAAGCCTCAACAACAGATCTGACAACATAACTTCAAGCCAGAGGCCAAATCAATCTACTGCTTCAAGCAACATCACGAACCAGAAGCCAAAACAGCAGATCTGTCATCATTACAACTCCAGGATAACAGATCGACCAACATAACCTCATGTCAGAAGCCAAACAATCTACCGCCTCAAACAAATTCACAGATAAGAAGTCGAAACTGCATATCTGTGAGTATAACAACTCCAAATCTACAGATCGACATATATTTTGATACTTCAGCTCTTAACCTAATCAATTGTTGATCAAGAGTGAAGCTTTAATCAATTGGAGGTCTGATTAAGCCTCGCATCATAAGGTTTCAACATTTTAAAGCAATTAAAGCTCTCAGCTGCAAAGATCGAAGATTTGGGGGAATGAGAGCTAACCCCTAGATTGTTTTGAAGGGGGCAAATAAGAGAAATGAAGTATACGGCTGAAAGAGATAATTTATATCTGTTGTATAAAGGGGCAATATTGTAATTTTACAATTCCAGCCGTACATTTAGACCTAGTCAAGTATCAGACCGATACTGTGTAATATAAATACAAGTTGTAAAGCATTGTATCAATTCATTCAAAGTAATGAACTATGCCACTGTTGGCTCCGTTGGTCCATTTCTTCATTGTAGTTGAAACATTTGTGGTCATCTTTTTGTTTGTATTTTGGTGCTACAATCCTGTACAAAATCCATCTGGCAAAATGATATAGTAACATAATTATAAACTTTGATATTTGCCTGGGTGAAATACCATACCCTGGCCACTGTTTTTCTTGATAATTTATATCTGAGATCTGTGTCATGCGGTGTTAAATGGTATCATGTTAGTTATCATGTATACCAAAACTTGAGTTAAGATGACATGTAAACAAATAGATTACAGTGTCTACCACTATATTGATCCAGGGGAGCAAACCAACTATAACTATAACTATAACTATAACTATATATATATATATATATATATATATATATATATATATATATATATATATATAGTCCTACATGTGTATTTACTATTGTTCTCCAAATGGCTGAACAAAATTCATAGCAATACACTCAAGCTCAAAAGCATTGGCCATTCACCCACTTAAGATCGAACCATTTTTATCTCATGAATTCAATCTGTTAAAAAAAGAAGCACTTTCGAACAAATTAATGACTAACTTGTATATTTAATTGCATGGAAGTTAGGATGGGGACAAAAATTAACAGTAGTTAATCTGCTACTGCGTCATACACAAATCTTTGGAATCCTTTGGCAGTACGCCTAAAATAGAGATGCCATAAAGAACAGTCTATATTGAAAGGTGGTGCAGACCAGCATCTGTCGAGAGATAGTGGGCAAAAAAATATGATTTCTTTGGTCTGAAAAATGATGTATATGCAGCTGACCCGAGTCACAACGTTCTGATGTAAATGCAGTGTGCGTTAATCCCTAAACTCGTCAATAAATTAGTTCAGGTTATTTGATTTCATACTGTAATGTTTCTGAGGTTGAACTATTTACCATATGAGTTGAGGTAATTGTATGGGTTTTCTGGGTTGTATTGTTTCTGCTTTTGCATGATAGTTGCTATTTCAATTGTTGCTATAAAATAACAGATACTAGTAAATATTAATAGATGCAAGTAAACATTAATAGAATTGATGTTGTTTCAGAGGCTCTGTAATTGGTTTTGGCAGCCTATAGAGCACTGTAACAAATTTATTTTGAATGAAGTATTCAGCAGTATCTGGCGATCCGCGTACATATACTAGAAGCCCCATATCTCAACCATCCATTATTTTAGAAGCATCTCAACCGTTGCTGCTATATTGTTATGTACATGGGCTGGATTGTATAAAGCCCACTACTATGTATTTAAATACCTAACTGTACAAGATGATCATGTATTATTCTTCTTCATTTTCTGCAATAAAGCATTTCAAATACAGATCCAAGTCTCTCCTCAATTCTGAAAATAATCTCATAAACTCAAAATTATCTTAACATAGTATCAGAGCGTATAAAGGCTTAACAACCATCAATTTATTTGATCAAAATTCCTTTAGAAACTGTATCATCATTTGGATGATCAATCTTCATCAGAAACTGAGTTCATCATCTGAAAGGATTATTGAGTCAGTGATACAATTCAGTGCCTTGCTAAACAACAGTGGATGCATCAGAATTCATTCACATATTCTCATAGAAAATCAATCAAGAAAGCCAGAAAACAAAGAAATTAAGAAATCAAGAATTCTCCTAAAACTATAAAAAGGTGCCATCATACGGTTGCATCAAATTCACTGTGAGAAGTTCTTGACTCAGTACCTTTATTTTCTGTACTCAATTGAATAATTTTCTGTTGCTCTGCATTTCCATTGCTTTTCTGTATTTCTTGATTTTGAGATCATCATGGGCGATGAAGCAAATAATCAATCCAGCATGGCAAGTTCAGCTAATGAAAGTAACAATAGTCAGCCCAGTATTGCCGCAGAGAAACTTATCAAAACAGTGATTAGTCCACAAAGCAATCTTGTCACAGTTCAATTGAATGAAGATAACTTTCTTCTCTGGAGATTACAAATTGAAACTGCAGTTCAAGGATATGGGCTTGAAGGCCACATTCTTGGAACTATCTCGATTCCTCCCAAATGTATAACTAATCAAGAAAACAAAATTGTCAGTAATGAGGATTATGTCAAATATCATAGGCAGGATAGACTAATTTGTTCCTGGCTCTTATCATCAATAAGCACAAATTTGCTATCATATGTTATTGGATGCAAAACTGCAAATGATATATGGATAACTATTGAAAGAGTGTTCAATACACAATCAGCTGCCAAGGTGATGTATTATAAAAGACAACTGCACAGTATAAAGAAAGACAACGGCACCATGAGAGAATATATTTTCAAAATCAAAGGAATACGTGATTCACTGGAGGCAGCAAATCACAAAGTCTCAGATTCAGAACACATCCTGATCATCCTCAATGGATTGAGTGAGGATTATGAATCCGTTATTGCTCTTATAGCATCACAGAAGGATTTACCATCACTTGATGACGTTTATTCTATACTACTTTCTCATGAGGCCAGAATTGGTAATAAAAGACCACAAGAATCAGAGTTTACAATCAACTACACAGCAACCTCAAGAAACAAAGTTCAAAATAACAACAAGTCAGACCAGACTACACAGAAAGGAGGAACACAGAGAGGAGGTTATTCAAACAGATCAAGAGGAAGGGGGAGATACATCAGTAACAACAAACCAAAGAGTCAAATCTGTGAAAAGATTGGACACACTGCCGTAAAGTGTTATTTTAGATACTCTAATCACAACAACAATCAAAAAGGTGGAAATTACAGTGTCAACATGGCTCAGACTAGCTCTAGCAGTCAATTAGATAACAAAGATCATAATGCAAGTGAAAATAATCAATCCATGGATGATGACTGTTGGTACCCAGACTCAGGAGCAACCAACCATATAACAAATAATCTTGACAATCTAAATCTTGGAAATAGAGAATACAAAGGTAAAAAATCCATTTGTATGGGGAATGGTAAGTGCATCAACATCTCACATATAGGAAATGCTACTATTAAAGGGAAGAAACAATTATTTTTATATAACTTGCTGAGAGTACAAAAAATCAAAAAGAATCTCATAAGTGTATCTCAGTTTGCTAATGATAACAATGTCTATTTTGAGTTCTACCCTAGATACTGCCTTGTTAGAGATATACTAACTAAAGATGTTTTATTAAAGGGTGATGTTGAAGGAGGACTATACAGATTTAAATCTATCAACAGCAGCCAACACACAAATGAGAAAAAATGTTGTAATTACTATGAAATAGAAAACAGTAACAGTATCTTTGATGTATGGCATTATAGACTTGGTCATCCTAATACTAAAGTTGTTAAGCAAGTTCTCTCTAAAAATAATATAGTATATAATAATATAACTCTTCCTTATGTATGCACCTATTGTCAAATGGGGAAAAGTCATAAACTACCATTTGGTGACTCTATAACAGAGTATTCTAAGCCACTTGAACTTATTGTCACTGATCTCTGGGGACCTACCCCGATACACTCAGATTATGGATTCAAATATTATATATCATTTGTTTATGCACACACAAGACACACTTGGATGTAATTTCTGAAAAATAAATCTGACACATGCAATGTTGTGATAAATTTCATTACAATGATTGAAAAACAGCTTGGTATGTATGTCAAAACCATACAATCAGATGGAGGGACTGAATATAAGCCACTTAAAGATTATTTTAAGGTAAGGGGAATAATTCATCGCTTTACCTGTCCATATACTTCAGAACAAAATGGTTTAGTAGAGAGAAAACACAGGCATATAGTAGAATCATGACTTAGTTTACTAGCTCATGCAAATCTACCACTAAAGTTTTGGCCAGAAGCATTCAGTACAGCTGTCTATCTCATTAATAGACTGCCAACCAAAACTTTAGATGGTATATCACCCATTGAAAATTTGCAAGGAACAAAACTAGATTATCATAGTTTAAAAATCTTTGGATGCTTATGTTTTCCATGTCTAAGACCCTATAATAATAATAAATTAAATTTTAGATCAAAACAATGTACCTTTCTAGGATATGCTTCTAATCAGAAAGGGTACAAATGTATTGATAATGGTGGAAGGATCTTTATAAGTAGGCATGTTATGTTTAATGAAAAAGTATTTCCTTTTAAAAGTCCTGAAGTAAAAACTACAAAAAAAGTGCACAATCCATATGTGTCTATACCTGGGTTACCACCGATGTCTGAAAGCAAGAGCTCAGTAGAAATGAGGAGGACTACTGCTGATCATCAATCACACTCACCGATATCTGCTCAACAAAATCCAGAGTGGGAAGATGACCACAGTCCTGCCATCCACTCACCTACACATCCAATGAATGAAGAGGATCAAAACCATGATTCAGAAAGCAGTATCAATCGCAATGAAAGTGCTGAGTTACCTCAAACTGAAGCTCCAGTCAGACCCAGTCACCCTATGATCACTAGAGCCAAAAGTGGGATATTCAAGCCCAAGACATATATTGCCAACATCAATGCTGATGAACCATATACATTCAATCAAGCTGCAAAAAACAAAAGCTGGAAGGCAGCAATGGATGAAGAGTATAGTGCTCTTATGAAAAACAAAACTTGGGATCTAGTATGTCAACCTGCACACAAAAATATTATAGGTTGCAGGTGGACATACAAGATAAAAAGGAATCCTGATGGATCCATCAATAAATATAAGGCAAGATTAGTTGCCAAAGGGTACACTCAACAGTATGGGTTTGACTTTACTGAGACATTTTCCCCAGTAGTCAAGCCTACTACCATAAGGCTTATTATCACAATTGCCCTATATAAAGGATGGATATAAGGCAATTGGACGTCAACAATGCCTTCTTAAATGGCATACTAGAAGAAGAAATTTATATGATGCAACCACCTGGTTATGAACAAGACTCAAATCTTGTGTGTAAACTGAACAAGGCAATATATGGGCTAAAACAAGCCCCGAGGGTATGGTTTGATAGATTAAAATCAACTTTAATGTTAATAGGATATCAATCTATCAAATCAGACACCTCTCTATTCATTAAAAATAATACATCATCAATCATTTACATACTAATTTATGTTGATGATTTAATTATCACAGGAAATAACCAGGATGAAATCAATCAAGTCATACTGTATTTGAACAAGCAGTTCTCAATCAAGGACCTGGGACATATCAATTATTTTCTGGGAATAGAAGTACACAAGTTCTCAAACTCAGAAATCATCTTATGTCAGAAAAAATACATAACAGAACTGCTTGTCAAAACAAAAATGGAAGATGCTAAACCTATGGCTACTCCCATGATCAGCAATCAAAACTTATCAAAAAACAGGGGAGAAGCCATAAGTAATATTAAACAATATAGAAGTGTTATAGGGGCATTACAATATGTCACTATAACATGACCAGATATTGCTTTCAGTATTAACAAACTCTCTCAATTTATGCAGAATCCACTAGATGAACACTGGAAGGCTGTAAAAAGGGTTCTGAGATATCTAAAGGGAACAATCAATCATGAACTGATATTCAAAGCAAGCAAAAATCTTAATATAACAGGCTATGCAGACTCAGATTGGGGTACTGACCCTGATGACAGAAAATCAGTTACATGATACTGCATATTTGTTGGAGGTAACTTAATATCATGGAGTTCAAAAAACAATCAACCATTTCTAGATCCAGCACTGAAGCCGAATATAGAAGCATAGCAAGTGCTACAGCAGAAATAATGTGGCTACAGTCAATCATAAAGGAACTAAAACTGGAGGCAAGCATCAAAGCAACATTATGGTGCGATAATCAAAGTGCCATTTACATGACTGCAAATCCTATAATGCACTCAAGGACTAAACATATTGAAATAGACTTACACTTTGTCATAGACCAAGTACTCAAAGGGAATTTACAAGTAAACCACTTACCAGCCACTTACCAAATGGCAGATACACTAACGAAGTCACTATCAAAAAGAAATTTTCTGCAATTCAGAAGTGACCTCAAAATTACAGAAAATTGGTCTTCAGACAAGCGAAGCCAGCTACAATCCGAGGAAACTCAGATCTAATCAATTTTTGACTACGCTCTTGTTAAGCGAAGGTCAAGAGAAGAAAAACATCTCAAAGTCATCAACTTTCTCATGGCACAACTCAGATAACTTCAGTCAAAACTCAAATCAACAAAGATCATCAATAATTTGTACTAGAAATCAGGAATTTCACTCAAACCCTAACCCTGAGAGAGCTAGGGTTCGAAGGGGGGAATAAGCGAAAATGAGATAATGAAGTATTCAGCAGTATCTGACGATCCACGTACATATACTAGAAGCCCTATATCTCAACCATCCATTATTTTAGAAGCATCTCAACCGTTGCTGCTATATTGTTATGTACATGGGCTGGATTGTATAAAGCCCACTACTATGTATTTAAATACCTAACTGTACAAGATGATCATGTATTATTCTTCTTCATTTTCTGCAATAAAGCATTTCAAATACAGATCCAAGTCTCTCCTCAATTCTGAAAATAATCTCATAAACTCAAAATTATCTTAACAATAACTCTGAAGTATATCATGCTTGTGTTTATTCCTGAATGTAAAAACACTAGAATCATGTTGTTTTGCCTAGAACAGTAACATGTTAGCTCATTTAAATATATGCCTGTACACGTTGTCACAGTAGCATGTTTTCATGTTTTAAGTTACGTAGTAGCATGTTTTCTTGCTTTAAATGGATTTTGTGATATGGATTGGGGACAATGAGTAGTATATATTTATAAATAGTTATGTCCAAGAATTTTATATGAAGTGTTAGTGTGGAGTGTTTGATTATGCTGTATGAACATATATATGTACGCCTTGCGTTGTTATAGGGACCTGCTCTGTTAGTATCAAATAATATACAGATGAAATCTCTTATATGATTTGGTGAAGTAATTAGTTTTTGGCATGTTAGTATGTTGTTTTTAGAAGATTTAGTTACATGCACTACAGTTGTAAGCTAGAAAGAAATTCGATTTATGGAATTGCAAGCATAATTACTTTATATGCATTGGACGATGATTCTAGTCATATTTCATGCAACCTTTATCCTTTCACTTTGGATATTTTTTTTTCATTTTTGCTTTATTTTGTAAATTAATTACACAGACTAATATCATTTATAGCTCTTTTTTAATTAACCAGCGCAGTGGATTGCTGGCCGAAACACCGACACGTTTTCAAATAGCGCCAATGTGTTTTGATTTTTTTTATATGGGTATGACTATATGACTTTTCAAAGGTCGTCAGTTGGCACCTTTTCAAAAAGAAGGTAATTGAGATATAAAAAATCTTCCATTTTCGCTTTTCGTAATCTTTAATTTATCCTGTTAATTTTTTCAACATTTATCGTCTCCATAATCAAAACTCTCTTCAAAAAATTTACGTAGTAGGCTTTGATACTAATTGTTAGGGATTCTTCTAGGATCCCTACATAATTAAATTTTAGAGAAGATAAGAAGTGGAGAAAAGACAAGCACCATTGTCATAGTGGTTAAGTGATTCGACTTTAGTGCGAGAGGTCACAAGTTCGATACTTGCGTAGTGTGATTCGAACATGTATTGATATGTGATTTGTGTTATGTTGTCTTAGTGACATATTGTATCTAAGTACAATTTCAAAAAAAAAAGTGAAGAAAGCAAACAAATGATTTATTAATTACTATAAAGATTACAAGAAAAAAAAACCTAAAAATTGAGAAGATATCTCAAACCTCGAAACCTTAGTAAATAGCCTTTTTTCCACACCTTACAATGACCCTTGCACTAGTTTATTTATAACAAAATTGCTTGTTGCTCAAATCTTCACATTTATATGACAACAAATAAATTGTTGCATCTGTTTTGAAAGAGTAAAATCTTTTTTTCTTATGATATGCATATCCATATATGCAATATTATTTTGAGCAAGCCCAAGCATTTGTTTCCCTTTAATTTCTAAATGTGATATTGTATGCAAATCACAACCAGGAAAATAACATAAAAGACAAAATTCATCATATTTAGCTTCAAGAACATGCTCTCAATTTTTTAATGAGAATGACAAACTTTTGAACTAAATATAGCAGAAGGACAAAACTTGGTGAGAATGACAGTACTATTATATAGTATCAGTTTTGGCAAATACAAGTGACCCTTGGATTTGGCATAAGAGAATTGGGCATTTGAATTTCAAACTCTTATATAGACTGTCAAAACATGATCTAGTAAGAGGTCTCCCTAAAATGAATTTTAAAGTAGATAGTTTATGTGATGCATGTCAATTAGGAAAACTTAGAAAAAGTTCCTTTAAATTAAAAGATACGATTTCAACTTCAAAACATCTTGAATTACTTCATCTTGATTTATTTGGTCCATCTCAAATTCAGTCAATAAATCACAGTAAATATGTTTTTGTAATTGTAGATGATTATTCTAGATTTACATGGATAGTATTTTTGAAACATAAAAGTGATACTTTTAAATGTTTTAAGAACTTTA
The DNA here is from genome assembly GCA_030737815.1 of Allium fistulosum. NCBI lineage: Eukaryota > Viridiplantae > Streptophyta > Magnoliopsida > Asparagales > Amaryllidaceae > Allium > Allium fistulosum. The sequence goes on from CM060906.1 coordinate 1,135,371,377, forward strand.
CAAAAAGGATTCAAAATCAACTTTCTGTAAAAATTATAACCATCCGTAGTGATCACGGTGATGAATTTGAAAGTGAAAAGTTTGAGGAATTCTGCAATAAAAAGGGGATAACTCACAATTTTTCATTTCCAAGAACTCCACAACAAAACGGAGTAGTAGAACGTAAAAATAGGACGATTCAAGAGTGTGCAAGAACTATGCTTTCAAATAGTAATTTATCAAAACATTTTTGGGCAGAAGCAGTTGCGATCGCCTGTTATATTTTAAATAGAATCTTAATAAGACCTTTAACTGATAAGACATCTTATGAACTTCTTTACGGAAAGAAACCTAAGGTATCTTATTTTAGAATTTTTGGAAGTAAATGTTTTATTTTAAATACAAAAGATGACTTAGATAAATTTGATCCTAAATCCGACAAAGGTATCTTTATCGGATATTCTAATAGAAGTAAAGCATACAGAGTGTTTAATTTAAGAACTAACACCATTGAAGAAACAATGCATGTTTCATTCGATGAAAATCCCAAAAAATTTGTAGAGACAAATGATGAAGAGGATTTAATTACTCAAAATCAAGAGTCAATTGAAACTAATAATGAATTTAATCATCCTAATAAAAGGATTAAACTTTTAAAAGATCATCCCATAGAAAATATTCTAGGAGATATGCAATCTATTGTTACAACTAGAAATCAACTAAGTAAAATGAGCAATGTAGCTTTTATATCAACTATTGAACCCAGAAATCCAAAAGAAGCATCAACTGATGATTCATGGATTTTGGCTATGCAAGAAGAATTAAATCAATTCATTAGAAATGATGTTTGGGAACTTGTTCCTAGACCTGAAAATAAAACTATAATTGGAACAAAATGGGTTTATAAAAATAAAACGAATGAACAAAGTGAGGTCATTAGAAATAAAGCCCGGTTAGTCGCTCAAGGTTATTGTCAAGAAGAAGGAATATATTTTGATGAAAACTTTGCTCCCGTAGCAAGATTAGAAGCCATTAGGATTCTACTTGCTTTCGCAAATTATAATAATTTCAAATTATTTCAAATGAATGTTAAAAGTGCCTTTTTAAATGGATTTGTAAAAGAAGAAGTATATGTTGAACAACCACCACTTTTTGAAAATCATGTTTACAAACTTAAGAAAGCTCTATATGGTCTAAAACAAGCTCCTAAAGCCTAGTATGATAGACTAAGATCTTATTTACTTCAATCAAACTTTGAAATTGGTAAAGTAGATAATACTCTTTTTATTAAAAGAAATAAAAATGATATTCAACTAGTACAAGTTTACATAGATGATATCATTTTCGGATCAACTAATTTTGAAATGAATAAAGAATTTTCTGAAATAATGACAAAAGAGTTTGAGATGAGTCATATGGGTGAATTAAACTTCTTTCTAGGATTACAAATAAAACAATTAGATAATGGTATCTTTATTAGTCAAGAAAAATATGCTAAAGACCTAGTTAGTAAATTTGGTTTGACTACTGCAAGTGGAAAACCCACTCCCATGGAAACCAATGAGTACCTAAGTAAAGAAGATCTCTCGAAAGATGTAGATCAAAAATTATATAGAGGAATGATTGGATCACTACTCTATATCACTACTAGTAGACCTGATATCATGCATAGAGTTTGCCTCTGTGCAAGATATCAATCCCAACCTAAAGAGACCCGCTTAAAAGCTGTAAAACGTATCATAAGATATATTAATCACACCATTGACTATGGCTTATTTTATCCTAAAAATGATTCTTTTGAATTAATATCTTACTGTGATGCTGACTATGCTGGTTGTAAGTCAGACCGAAAAAGTACAAGTGGAACTTGTCACTTTTTGGGGCATTCTCTGATTTCCTGGTTTAGTAAAAAGCAAAACACAGTTTCTTTATCAACAACTGAAGCAGAGTATATTTCTGCTGCTTTAGCTTGTTCTCAAGTAATATATATGCAACAAACTTTAAAAGATTTTGGTTCAAATATCTCAAGGTCACCAATTTATTGTGATAATACTAGTGCAATAAATTTATCAAAAAATACTACTCATCATGCTCAAAAAACATATTGATATCAGACATCATTTTCTCAGAGATAATATAAGTAAGGAAGTAATTACTCTCGATTATATCAATTCCGAGAATCAAATTGCTAATATATTAACAAAACCCCTAAATGAATCTATATTTACTAATTAAGAAGAGAATTAGGTATTTGTTCAATAATCGAAATATAAAATATAAATAACAAAGTATAATTAAAAAATAAATAAAAAATAAATCAAATAGTAAAAATATCAAGCACCATGTCGACATCCCCCTCCTAACCATGTCGACATATAACGATTTTTTTATTTTTGAATTTTTCCCACCAAAATTTAAATAAGTGGTTATATATTCTTCTTATTTCGAAAATTGGATCATTCTTTATGTTCTTTCTCTGTTCTATCTTCTGAAAACATTTAAACAATGGCCTCCTCTTCCAAATCAAACAAAAATTCAATCTTTTCGTTCCCTTGTCCTACTTCTGGACCATTTCAACAAACTACACTTGCACGAGTGATGAAAATGGAGGATTCTTTGAAGGATGCACTGCAACTAATGACTGAAATTCAAGTGGTGCAACTTAGAATGGCCAAAGAACAAAAACGGCAAGGCAAAATTCTTAGAAATTTGGAAAAATTTCTAATGGACAATCATGCTAATCCGATCTTGATTGATGAAGAGTCTTCAAGAGATCAAGTGCAAGAGGACAGCGAGGAAGAAGAAGAAGAAGCCCCCATGGAAGAAGAGCACGCTGAAGATAACGACAAAGTCGTTTGCGTTGGCGAAGTGTGCTTGGACAAAGATGGAAATCTTGTCGAACAACGTGGAAATTTTTGTTTCCACTATCCAAATTGTTCGGTTCATAGATCTCCCATTTTTTAAGGACACGCATTAGTTTTTCTTTCCTCTTTCCTATTGTTGTATGTTTTTACTTACGTTCTCTACGCTCATGTAAAATATAACAATATAAATGATTTGTGTTCTTATATTACAAATATTATCATATATAGATTCTTAATTAGGAGTTTGTAATTTAGGACTAAAGTTTTAGTTTTAGATTTAAGTGTTGATTATTTATGATAACACTATCATTATAATCATTTAATATTAGACTAAGGGGGAGTTATATAGTTTGTAGTTAGTTTTTGTTGATGACAAAGGGGGAGAAGTATAAAATATAGGATAGTTAGGCATAGATTAAGGGGGAGTTATTAGTTTTAGGGGGAGTTAATAGGATAGAAATAATATTTTATAAACAAAGGTTGTCATTGTCAAAAAGGGGGAGATTGTTAGTCCTTGAGATGATGGTTTTGATGACAACAACCTTATAATAAGATTATAAAATATAAATACTAACATTATAGTTTAGATATATATGTATATGCAGGATTTAACCATGCAGGTATCAAGAATAAAGACTGTACAATATAGAGATTCAAGATATCAAGATTGAAGACTCATGAGTATCAAGAATAGCAAGATTATCAAATAGTACAAGATAAGTATTGAGTCTAGAATTATGTTAAAACTTCATAATAGCACTGAAATCTTCACTCCATATTTCATTTGGGATGGAACCCATTTCTACCTTTTTAGTGGCTTACAAACCAACGACAAGTAGCTTACAAACCTACGACAAGTGGCTTACAAACCCACGAACATCCTAGTTTTGTACAAGTTCTCGAGTCCTGATGTGATGAGATATTCTGCAGGAAGAAGCTTGCAAAACTACTTCAAAATGATTTTCAAAACTGCTTTTCAAAATGTTTTAGCCTTAAAAATTATCTTTTCAAATGATTTTCAAAAAGATGTTTTAGCCTTAAAATATTCTTTGATTTTGTTTTTAAATAAACTCTTGTTTTAAACTTCGTTTGTTTTAAACTATCTTTTAATTATAATATATTTATACTTAGATTTAAATATAAAATTATAGTAAAATTTTATATATATTATTCTCTATATTTACTTATGTATTTTAACTATAGTTAAGTATATTTATAAAGTTTAAAATAGTTTTAATATAAGATAGAAGTAATTTTCAAAGAAAAACAAATCACCAAAATTTCCTTTGGGATGTCGACATACCCAAGATACCCATGTCGACATAGTGGCAGTTGGTTTCAAAAATTTGAATTTCAAAAGAAGTGTCTATTCGCCATAACCTTTCACGAATAGACATGGCTGTTGTTCTTCTATAAATAGGGGATGTTTACAATGAATTTTTAACAATATTTTTCTGTTTTATTTTGATATTCTAATGTATTTAACTTATACTATTATACTGGATATGATTTCCAGAGATGATAATCATTGTATAACAGTAAGGAAACATATTTTTCATTAATATTAAGGTAGAGAATACATAAACATAAGAAAATGAAAAGATGCATAGGTTCAAACTACATTTAAAATAAAACGACCAAATATAACACACATAAACAACTGCATATTAACTAGAAGGATGTGGATAAAGAGGACGATGAAGAGATTCCAAGCTTGCATTTCACTTTTCCAAAGAACTTGTATATTTTGTTGGAAATAATGTTTAACTTCTTATTCATGGAATGCTTAAGAATCTTTTGATTTTCTACAATCTTCTTTTGATTCTCGAGAAGGTCTTGGTTGGTTGGACGGAGTGGATATTCAATGGCTTTCTAAGGAGGTTTCCTCCTCCTCCTCTACTTCTTCGATATCCATTTCTTCCTCTTCTTGCTCTTCCTCCTCTTCTAGCATTTCTTCTTCCTCTTCATGTGTTAACCTCTCTTCTTTCTCCGCAAGTGTCTCATATGGTTTGAAAATTGGTGGAATTTTCATAAGAGCTATATTTTCTTGATTAAACACTTTACGAGAGACAAATTCCTCTCCTTTAAAGTCAACACCCAAGTAGTAGAAAATACAGGTAAGATAAATACCATAAAATAGTGTATTTTCATGGTTGGATTTTTTTTTGAATAAAATTCTTTTAAAATAACTTGTGCCCAATTCATGTCATATCGACCATAAAGGGCAAAAAGAGCTTTACAAACTTTCAAAATAGGATTATTAAAATTTCTAAACGAGGAGTGATAGTATGTTGCAAAATAAGATTAAGAATTCAAGCTTTTGGATGGAAATTTTGGCTTTTAAAATCAAAATTATCATCAACTTCGAAAATGTTATGAAAAACTTCACGGTCATGCTCATCAATTTTGAAAGAAGTAAGGTCCATTCTTATAGATTTGCATCCAAGAATGGTGCATAAAAGTTCACAATTTAAAACAATTAAAGTTCCTTTAATATTACTCCACACTTCTCCTTCTCTACCATCTAGTGTTGCAGTATAGGCTCCTCTTCGTTTTCTAGATGAATCGGTGTTTGATGTGGTTTCTAGTTTTTCGGGGTGCGGACAGTCTCATTTTAAGTGACTAGGTTCATCCCAGTTATAGCATCTGATGCCATTTCCACTTCTAGTTCCGTTTCCAGGATTTTTATTGTAATTTCTTTTAAAATCGTTAATCTTCCTATATTTCAGGAATTTTCCGAAGTTTCTTGTCATAAAAGCAATTTCTTCATCATTATCACTATCTGAATCCAGATTATCCATCATTGCATTGAATGCTATGGATTTCTCCTTTATTCCTTTGTTTTTTCTTCTGCCTTGCATTTCTGCCTTAAAAGACATTAAATTGCCAATTAACTATTCATTCTTTAGTTTGTTAATATCATTAGCCTCATCGATTGCAAGAGTCTTTTGGTCCCATTCAGGAAGAAGTGAATTGAGGTTTTTTCTAACTTGATCCTCCTCAGAGAAGCTGTGACGCCCCACCCTAAAACCCACACTAATAAAGAGTATTACTAGATAATACTGTCTACTAGTGTAAAGAATATGGTTGTTTAGGAGCGACCATCATAGTCTTGTTTTAGATAAATGCTAAGTATGTTGATAAAGTACTTATATTTTTTTCTATTTTTTTTTCATTTCATCTTAAGTAGATCGACATACTTAATATTTCTCGAATACAATACTATGGTGGCTACATGATCGATTCAGAACAAAATACAATAACAATAACTATTACAGATCATAGAACATCAAACACAGATAGATATATACATATACATCAAATATAATACATCGTGTCATAAGTGGTATTACAACTACAACATATACATACATCACATCCCCACAAAAGAATATACATATCCAAGTCAATTACAAGCTAACTATAACAAAAACTATGTAGTCTATCCAAAGGGTCGATAGAGAAGTCAAAAAGATACAACTAGCAAAAGCCCAAAAGTCCTAACCTGCAACTCGGTCTGCCTGAGTAATAAATACATGGGTCAGGCTAACTAGAATATGATAATTAGCAATAGATAAATGGATGAAAGTTCATAAGGGAGACATTCCTTTAATTGGTAAGGAATGATATAAATATGGTTATACTCACAATTCCAAATGCGGAAATTCCATAATGTTTCTAGGTTACTCATAATCATTTTAACTCAATATAAAGGTTTCCACTTAAAGGTTGTTTATAAAAGAATGAAAATAAACAGGCACACAAATCCATAGAAGGAAACTCAAGAATCTCCAAAACTCATAACTCATGGAACTCTTGTAAGAGTTCAAAATCTCATAATGAAATCACATATGTATATATATAAGCGTTCATTGAACTCAAGGTTATAAATAAATAAAACCATCACCTCAAAATGGTGAAATCATAATAAATCCAAAACTCAGAAAAACCCGGATTGGCCAGATCCCCGATTGCATGCCGAAGCAATGCTGCACATGCCAAACTCGTGTCCAGTACTATCTATATATTAGGTACCTATCTCGTGGACCCGAAGGTCATACTCATGGTGACCGAAGTCGCATAACCCGTGGTGACCGAAGTCACATAATCCTCGTGGTGACCCGAAGGTCTATAGTACTGGCATAACTCGTGGATGTGTCACAAACTCTCAGATAGGAACCCGAAAAGTGTTAACGTGCATTCCATACCACACGTTTGCACTTAACGGTTTACTAACCGCTAGCCAATGCCACATAATAAAACAAAATCACAAATCTCAAAAATCTCAGAAAGCTCATAACTTGCCTCGTATCATTGGCAAGTACAATTAGACCTCGTTATGGTATCTCATAAACCATAATTCTTGAAATAGGAAATCTCAACTCAAGCCTTGCCTCATATCATCGGCAAGTATAAATACATCGTGAAGGTTCTCATTGACCATAACTCCTAAAAATAGGAGATCTCAAACAACACATCTCACCAAATATTAGCCATCTTAGATAATTCCTAAAAATAGGAATTATAAATCTAGAAACATGCCATGTAATGGCAAATTCCAAATATCAACTCAGAAATCAATAGCCTCGAACAGACAAGTCCGGAATTAACCGAAAAAGTAACACATGTGTCCAGTGTAACGACCCGTAAATTTTAATAATTTTATTTGTTTTATTAATATATTTAATTGAAATTTTGTGAAATTTTAAACAATAAAATTTTGAAATATAAATTTGATATTTGGAATACGCCTAATTAAACACAGCAACTGGCAAATTTTCATCTGAAAATATGGAAGTTTATTTTATTGTGTAATTCTATTTCAATTTATTCAGTTAATATTTGATGATAATAAAATGTTTTTCAAACCTGAATATTTTTCTATAGAAAAATTGTAAATCATCCTCTGAGCAAGACGTCACATTTCATTTCTCAAAATTTTGATTGTTATTGCTTCGTCGATCTTATTTTGACGAAATAACAGTTGAATTTAAAAGTTTTCCAAAACCCAAATATGTCAACATGAGAAAATTTATTTAGAACACTTTGAATAAGACTGCATAATTCATTTCACAAATTTCGGAGGTTTCTAGCTCCGTTTGGATTTTTCCGTATGGAATAGCAACGTATATCAGTGTCCGTATCGACTTTTTATCGGATAATCGTACCACTGATAATTTTATACCATTTTGATCGTCTCGTCGCGCTGATCTATACGGTATATTCAATTCTATGTTTTGAAGTTCAGAATGTGGTGAAATCTACAGAATGATTTTTGTATCGGTTTGGCAATTTGAATTTTATTCTGTGACCATTCACCTTTCCTCCGTATAAACCCAGCAGACATCAACAATAATTATCTCAGTCGATGGCCTTTTCTATTCCCCATAACAATTTATTATTACTGGTTCCAATATATTTGTTATGTCCCTTCGTTTCATTCTCCGTCATCACTTTCTTTCCTCCATTCTTTGGCTTCAGATCTTATTCCTCTTTCCCACTACATCACATCACTCATCCTTTCCTCCTTCCATTTTTCTTTTTGCCTGCCGTACATGGAAAAGAGAAAAAAAATGTCTTCCACTAAGCAGCGCACGCCTCCACCAACCTCGGCCTTCAACTTCGGCCATTCCTCCTTCGTACACCATCAATTCCTCCACCGCACACTCTCCTCACCATGCCTCCACTTCCCCTTCGACCTCCCTTTTTCCTGACCAGGCTTGCTCGAGATAAGTCAAACAAACCGAGCATCATCTACCTACATCCTGTGACCCTATGGCAGCAGCACACGCGAGATCTGGCAGCAACCACAATAGCCTTCGGCATGTCATCCTCTCCCCGACCTCCCCAAGCATGTAAGCCTCAGAGCCACCCGAGATCTGTCACCGCCTTTCCTCCAGCCTCGGCTTGCGCTTGCACCCTGCCTCTCGGCCTTGCTTCTCTCATTGTATAAAGGTACATAGATATATAAATCTGTTATATAAACTGTGTATATTTTACTGGTATATATATTGTCTAGTATTGTATATATATATATATATATTTACTTTAAACTAATATATATCAGTACTTATATATATTATATATAAGTATGTGTATAATGAGTTTGTTTGCTTCACAGTAGCTTAGATGTATAGTCTCTTTAAGGTATATGTTACATTATATATTATATGTAAAGTTTTATACAAGTATTTTGCTTTATTATATTAGTTATATTAGTTATTTGCATATATGTTTAGAAGTAGCAGCCATACCAGTTATTTTTAAGTTTATATATTTATGTCCACATCTGCCTAAAAATCTATTTTTTTCAATTCAAGTTATATTTATACAAGGTTTTGGAAGAGTTTAATTTAGTTTTTAAGGTGTTATGTGTATTTCTATTATCTTGTTAACCCATTTCAATGTAAATGTTAATGTATTGACATGATATTTCAAATTTCAGTTTATTTAAAAAAAAACATATAGTATAATGTATATTATAGTGGAGCCTGTTACTTTAATTTTGTTTTACCTGGGCTCGCTTGACCTGTATGGGAGTTAGCTTATGTATTATTATATTATAGTTAGTATAAATGTTTTTATATAATGGATATAAGATCGGTTGTATTGAAAATTTTATTTTTCTCTGAAGGCTTTATATATTGCTGTTGTATATCAGTATATATATACATTTCATAAAAAGTTACGGTACCTATGGGTTTTATATAAGTTTATATGGAATTAAGTGTGTTTATAATAGTTTAAGTTGAAATATAACTTTGGGCACCACATATATATTATTTAATAGTAATTTAGTGTACTGCATTGGGTCAAGAGTATTATATATATACATTGTTTTAAATATAACTTACAGTGTTTATATATCTATATATATCAGTCATAAATTTTTGTTTGTTGGTTGATTTCATAAGTTATATAAACATATATGTTAAACTGTTAAGTTTAAATGTATTGATTCAAAATTTATCATTATAGATATATGTTTGACTTTAATATTTGAGTGTTAATTTAAAACAATGGATTTTGAAATGTATGTATATTTAACTTAATATATGTTTGAAAGTTAAAATATGACTTTATATATATAGTTGTACATCAGTACAGTTATACCAATTTACCGTTATCGATCTAGTTCTGATTTGATTTCGTCAACTCCTATCTATCAGCTTTGCCGCCAAATTCGTGTCCATCTAGCGATGCTTTGGAACTCGTAGCTCATTTCTTTGTCAAATTCCTCTAGCCTCGAAAGGTGAGCAAACACTCACAATTAATGTTCTTATATATATTATGTTTGATTTCAATTGAAACGACAATTGAAATAGGCTGCTATTAGTTATTTACATTGTTATATATGCTATTACCTATATCTGTTCACCCGTGACATCTAACACCATTATCTATTATTTATATTGATGATATATGTCTGTTATGTTATTATCATATATGTTATCACTCTGCAAGTTCACTGTTAGTATATAATCATTATGGGTTGAAATGATACATACCCGAACGATCTGTAGAATAGGAGAAAATTGTTATGGGTTGAAATGATAAACCCAAGCGATTTTCAATTGAATTGAATTTGGGATTGCGGGTTGAAATGATATATACCCGTATATATTTAAATTGCGGATTGAAATGATAAATATCTGTATCACTTGACCATAGGATAGAAAATTATATACAGACACAGTTGGTTTATATATAAATATTTTGAAAATGATTTCTATGGTCTTTGGAAAGAAATTTTTGGTTTTATAAAAATATGGATTTTAGATATTATATAAATTTATAGTTATACTCTTGATTTTAAGCTATGCATAAATTTGTTTTAATACAAAATAAGCTTAATAATAAAGTTTGATTTTATTAAAATATAATATGGTTAAGTATATATTTAAATTATATTTTAATATAGAGTTTATAATGATTTAATAAATTACGGTTGAGAAGATAGATTTGAAATTGTATTTAATTAAGAAATATATTTAATTAGAAATCGATTTGGAACTTATTGAATTTGAGATTTTTAAAGGATATAATTTTATAACTTGATTTTGGTTAAGGTGATTTAAATGAATATTTCAAGTTTAAATAAATTGAAATATTTAGTTTATTTGTAATTTGGGGTTTTATTTAAATAATATTGGATTTATTTAGTGAATATTTCAAAACTAAATAATGATAAAGTTAAATTAAGATATATATGAAATTATCAAATTTAGTCTTGAGATTGTGAAATATTTAAAGCTTTGGAATATATCGAAATTTAAATGGTTTATTTGTGGTTCAAATCTGTATTTGAAATCGATATAATAATTTATTGAGAACTGAATTGAATTGAAATTGATGATTTGAGATTTGACAAAATTTGAAATTTTGGGATTTGTGTTGATTTGGAATTGATTTGTGAAATTTGAGGAAGCTATTTTATTATATAAAGTATTTTTAAATTGTATTTAAAACTATTTATATATGTTACTTTATAAATTTATTTCATATAAACTATTTTAATATAAATTATTTTTAATATAAACTATTTCAAATTATAAATATTTTTATATAAACTATTTTAAATTATAAACTATTTTATTATATACTATTATTTATATTTAAATTGGTAAGTGGGAAGTTTTATGATTCCAAAGCATTATGATTTCTAAATTTTGATTTCCAAAGTATTATGATTTCCAAAGTGTTTGATTTAGAAAGTGTTATAACTTTGAAGTACTACGATTTTGTAAATGGATATATTTGAGATGGATATATTTGAAATGGAAATGATATCGTATTTGGTTTTGAAATGGAAGTGATATCGTATTAATATGGTTTTGAAATGGCAATGATATTTTGGTTTTGAAATATAAACTATTTTGGAAGTATTAAATGACCAATCGATGTAATAATTACGTAGTTATTAAAGAGTCCGGGATCGGTTTGGAATTGATTGGTAACGCCTTAACGCTATTTTGTTACTTTATATTACTTATAGGCATTATCTACTTAGCGTACACTACTATATATAAATAGTTTAACGGATCCTTAGAGGATGGTTTTCCCAAACATCCTTTGAGTTACTTGTATTTTCAGTTGTTATTTCGCTTGAGTTGAATTTGTTGATATAAGAATGTTAATCCTGACTCGAGTGTTTTGTGTTTTGCTTTATGCTCGGGTCAGACTGAGTGTACCAGTATTCGAGGCTCACCTTTGGAGTTGGAGCTTCACTTGGAGATCCAGCTATCTATCCATCTTCAGATATTCAGTTGATTCCAGTAATGTATTCTGATTTTGTATTTGACTATTGTATTCGAGACTTCTGTTGTATCTTGTTTAACTCTGTTATATATATATGGTAGCTTCATGAACTACTATTCTTTTGTTTCTGCTGCACTATTGTTATATTACTCTATGTCTGTGATTTTGTGATTATTTATTTACTATATATGCTGAGTTTTGCCAAATTTAAATAACAATCTGATATTTTGAGCAATTCAAATCCGACATGTATGGATGCGAATGGTTGAAAATATTGGGTCGTTACAGTTGGTATCAGAGCTTTGGTTTTAGGCAAAACTCAGCATATGGAGTAGATTTAATTACAAAATCACTTTCGTTCAAGCTTGAATTCCTTCTTCTTCGATTCGGTTTCCTTTAAATTTTGGAACGTTCCCCTCGGTTCCGAAATTCATCCTTGTCTCCCTCTATTCGTGTTTTCTGATTCCGGAGTATCCCATGACTCCACTTCGAATGATTTCTATAATAAATCGGCAGTCTCGCCAATCTTTGAATGATTTGTAAAGGAGTGAAACTCCTTTACAATATGCATTGATTTACCGGAGATTTCTGTATCCTCGGTTTACGATGCTATCTATCTTCTGCTATGCCGAAATTCTATCTCTTGCGATCGAATGTCGATTTGCCTCGGAATTCTGCATCGATCTTATTCTTTAAGTCACGGTCAACCCAGTTAAGGTTGCTTGCGATTTATATAAACTTATCCATCTTCCTATTTTGTTATTTAATCATCTTATCTTTGTTTCGAACCTATCTTCGAATCAATATTCTCTTTGATTTGAGTCCATCAAATTTGAATCTCTATCCTTGCTTTGAAATCCATTCTTGGATCGTCGAGCGAGGAAGTGTATTTGTGAATTAATATTAAAAATGTTTTATATTGTGTTGTTTGAGTTGTTGATGTTGATTTGGGTTTTCGATCGATTCGTCTGATTTACGCTATCGATAGGATTTCCAAAACACTTGAGCAGAGCAAACTGACATAATATTGTTTTCAAATTTGGAAAATAAAATAAATTTTGTGTGATTATATTATATATAAGTAAATTTTCTAAATTGTTAAATGAATGGGTCAACAAAATGGTAATATTTGATTTTATTTATTGTTTTGTAAACCATTGACTATTCCAATATGATAAATAAATGAAATTATAAAACATGGTTTAAATTTTTAATTAGGAATTAAAATGGATTTAAATTAGAATTTGAGAATTTAATTTCCGGTGATTTCAAACTTTGATTTGAGAGTTTTAAAGTGTATAGTATTTAAAATATTTTCATATAGAAATCATTTCAAAGAATTTAAAATGTTTAAATCAGTGCTCTCCTCCATTGTCGCTGGAAAATAATTTCGGTGATGACGGCCGCATCATCGACATTCATTTTCGAGTTTCGAAGTGGAGAGACCATTATGTTGTCTTGCTACATTATTATGTTGGAAAAAAATAAATTGATTTGAATTTCTAAATATGACTTGATTTATAATATATATTGAAGATTTTAAAATTTGATTTGATATGCATATTATATATATATATATATATAAAGTGGTTTGAAGTTAATCGGAAATTTAAATTCTTAAATTTTTGTTAAAGGATGATTTCAATTAAAAATAAAGCTAAAATTCTTGAATAAATATTTAAAATCTGAAATAATTGAATTAGAAACTTTTATATTGTATAATACTCAATTTCATTCTAATACAACTTACCTATATTATTCAGAAGTTGAATATGTAATTGGATAATATACAATATAAAATGATTTATAAATAAATTTGAGTGGTTATGATAAATGTAAATATACTTAATATATGTAATTAGATATATTAAGTGGAGTAAATTTAATAATAAGTTGGAATGAAGAAGAATTAAATTTGGCGAATAAAATATGATTATAATAAATGACTATTCAAATTTATGATCTTTGAAATTGTAAATTTAAGATAATGGGACAATATACAATATAAAATGTCTTTACAAATAAAATGTGAGTGCTTATAATAAAGGTTATACACTTAAAGTTTAATTATAAAATGATTAATAGAGATAAAAAGAATACTAAGTTAGTTAAATAATAAATGGATTAATAAAATAAATTGTTGTTTGAAATAAATTTTGTAACAAACAACAATAAATTGAAAATAAACCAACTTAATGAAATTACTTGAGGTTAAAATCAATTATTGAATATTAATTAATTAAATTGAAATCTATATGGTTTAAATTAATTGTTTATTTTTTTTTCAATCTATTTTTCTTTCTGGTTGTTTCTACTTTCCTACCTCCTTCCATTTCGAGGACGAAAAGTTTTGAGTGGGGGAGAGTGTAACGACTCGTAAATTTTAATAATTTTATTTGTTTTATTAATATATTTAATTGAAATTTTGTGAAATTTTAAACAATAAAAGTTTCAAATATAAATTTGATATTTGGAATACGCCTAATTAAACACAGCAACTGGCAAATTTTCATCTGAAAATATGGAAGTTTATTTTATTGTGTAATTCTATTTCAATTTATATCAGTTAATATTTGATGATAATAAAATGTTTTTCAAACCTAAATATTTTTCTATAGAAAAATTGTAAATCATCCTCTGAGCAAGACGTCACATTTCATTTCTCAAAATTTTGACTGTTATTGCTCCGTCGATCTTATTTCGACGAAATAACAGTTGAATTTAAAAGTTTTCCGAAACCTAAATATGTCAACATGAGAAAATTTATTTAGAACACTCTGAATAAGACTGCATAATTCGTTTCACAAATTTCCGACGTTTCTAGCTCCGTTTGGATTTTTCCGTACGGAATAGCAACGTATATCAGTGTCCGTATCGACTTTTGATCGGATAATCGTACCATTGATAATTTTATACTATTTTGATTGTCTCATCGCGCTGATCTATACGGTATATTCAATTCTATGTTTTGAAGTTCGGAAAGTGGTGAAATCTACAGAACGATTTTGTATCGGTTCGGCAATTTGAATTTCATTCTGTGACCATTCATCTTTCCTCCGTATAAACCCAGCAGACATCAACAATAATTATCTCATTCGATGGCCTTTTTCTATTCCCCATAACAATTTATTATTGCTAGTTCCAATATATTTGTTATGTCCCTTCGTTTCATTCTCCGTCATCACTTTCTTTCCTCCATTCTTTGGCTTCAGATCTTATTCCACTTTCCCACTACAGCACATCACTCATCCTTTCCACCTTCCATTTTTCTTTTTGCCTGCCGTACATGGAAAAGAGAAAAAAACATGTCTTCCACTAAGCAGCGCAAGCCTCCACCAACCTCGGCCTTCAACTTCGGCCATTCCTCCTTCGTACACCATCAATTCCTCTGCCGCACACTCTTCTCACAATGCCTCCACTTCCCCTTCGACCTCCCTTTTTCCTGACTAGGCTTGCTCAAGGTAAGTCGAACAAACCGAGCATCATCTACCTGCGTCCTGTGACCCCATGGCAGCAGCACACGCGAGCTCTGGCAGCAACCACCATAGCCTTTGGCACGTCATCCTCTCCCCGACCTCCCCAGGCATGTAAGCCTCAGCGCCACTTGAGATCTGTCACCGCCTTTCCTCCAGCCTCGGCCTGCGCTTGCACCCTGCCTCTCGGCCTTGCTTCTCTCATTGTATAAAGGTACACAGATATATAAATCTGTTATATAAACTGTGTATATGTTACTGGTTTATATATTGTCTGGTGTTGTATATATATATATATTTATTTATTTACTTCAAACTAATATATATCAGTGCTTATATATATATATTATATATACGTATGTGTATAATGAGTTTGTTTGCTTTACAGTAGCTTAGCTGTATAGTCTCTTTAAGGTATATGTTACATTATATATTATATGTAAAGTTTTGTACAAGTATTTTGCTTTATTATATTAGTAATATTAGTTATTTTCTTATATGTTTAGAAGTAGCAGCCATACCAGTTATTTTTAAGTTTATATATTTATGTCCACATCTGCCTAAAAATCTATTTTTTTCAATTCAAGTTATATTTATACAAGGTTTTGGAAGAGTTTAATTTAGTTTATAAGGTGTTATGTGTATTTCTATTATCTAGTTAACCCATTTCAATGTAAATGTTAATGTATTGACATGATATTTCAAATTTCAATTTATTTAAAAAAATACATATAGTATAATGTATATTATAGTGGAGTCTGTTACTTTAATTTTGTTTTACCTGGGCTCGCTTGACCTGTATGGGAGTTAGCTTATGTATTATTATATTATAGTTAGTATATATGTTTTTATATAATGGATATAAGATCGGTTGTATTGAAAATTTTATTTTTCTCAGAAGGCTTTATATATTGCTGTTGTATATTAGTATATATATACATTTCATAAAACGTTACGGTACCTATGGGTTTTATATAAGTTTATATGGAATTAGGTGTGTTTATAATAGTTTAAGTTAAAATATAACTTCGCGCACCACATATATATTATTTTATAGTATTTTAGTGTACTACATTGGGTCAAGAGTATTATATATATATATATATATTGTTTTAAATATAACTTACAGTGTTTATATATCTATATATATCGGTCTTAAATTTTTGTTTGTTGGTTGATTTCATAAGTTATATAAACATATATGTTAAACTGTTAAGTTTAAATGTATTGATTCAAAATTTATCATTATAGATATATATTTGACTTTAATATTTGAGTGTTAATTTAAAACAATGGATTTTGAAATGTATGTATATTTAACTTAATATATGTTTGAAAGTTAAAATATGACTTTATATATATAGTTGTACATCAGTACAGTTATACCAATTTACCGTTATCGATCTAGTTCTGATTTGATTTCATCAACTCCTATCTATCCGCTTTGCCGCCAAATTCGTGTCCATCTAGCGATGCTTTGGAACTCGTAGCTCATTTCTTTGTCAAATTCCTCTAGCCTCGAAAGGTGAGCAATCCCTCACGATTAACGTTCTTATATATATTAAATTTGGTTTTAATTGAAATGACAATTGAAATATGTTGCTGTTAGTTATTTACATTGTTATATATGCTATTACCTGTATCTGTTCACCTGTGATATCTGACACCATTATCTGTTATTTATATTGATGATATATGTCTGTTATGTTATTATCATATCTGTTATCACTCTGCAAGTTCCCTGTTAGTATAGAATCATTATGGGTTGAAATGATACATACCCGAACGATCTGTAGAATAGGAGAAAATTGTTATGGGTTGAAATGATAAACCCAAGCGATTTTCAATTGAATTGAATTTGGGATTGCGGGTTGAAATGATATATACCCGTATATATTTAAATTGCGGATTGAAATGATAAATATCTGTATCACTTGACCATAGGATAGAAAATTATATACAGACACAGTTGGTTTATATATAAATATTTTGAAAATGATTTCTCTGGTCTTTGGAAAGAAATTTTTGGTTTTATAAAAATATGGATTTTAGATATTATATAAATTTATAGTTATACTCTTGATTTTAAGCTATGCATAAATTTGTTTTAATACAAAATAAGCTTAATAATAAAGTTTGATTTTATTAAAATATAATATGGTTAAGTATATATTTAAATTATATTTTAATATAGAGTTTATAATGATTTAATAAATTAAGGTTGAGAAGATAGATTTGAAATTGTATTTAATTAAGAAATATATTTAATTAGAAATCGATTTGGAACTTATTGAATTTGAGATTTTTAAAGGATATAATTTTATAACTTGATTTTGGTTAAGGTGATTTAAATGAATATTTCAAGTTTAAATAAATTGAAATATTTAGTTTATTTGTAATTTGGGGTTTTATTTAAATAATATTGGATTTATTAAGTGATTATTTCAAAATTAAATAATGATAAAGTTAAATTAAGATATATATGAAATTATCAAATTTAGTCTTGAGATTGTGAAATATTTAAAGCTTTGGAATATATCGAAATTTAAATGGTTTATTTGTGGTTCAAATCTGTATTTGAAATGATATAATAATTTATTGAGAACTGAATTGAATTGAAATTGATGATTTGAGATTTGACAAAATTTGAAATTTTGGGATTGGTGTTGATTTGGAATTGATTTGTGAAATTTGAGGAAGCTATTTTATTATATAAAGTATTTTTAAATTGTATTTAAAACTATTTATATATGTTACTTTATAAATTTATTTCATATAAACTATTTTAATATAAATTATTTTTAATATAAACTATTTCAAATTATAAATATTTTTATATAAACTATTTTAAATTATAAACTATTTTATTATATACTATTATTTATATTTAAATTGTTAAGTGGGAAGTGTTATGATTCCAAAGCATTATGATTTCTAAATTTTGATTTCCAAAGTATTATGATTTCCAAAGTGTTTGATTTAGAAAGTGTTATAACTTTGAAGTACTATGATTTTGTAAATGGATATATTTGAGATGGATATATTTGAAATGGAAATGATATCGTATTTGGTTTTGAAATGGAAGTGATATCGTATTAATATGGTTTTAAAATGGCAATGATATTTTGGTTTTGAAATATGAACTATTTTGGAAGTATTAAATGACCAATCGGTGTAATAATTACGTAGTTATTAAAGAGTCCGGGATCGGTTTGGGACATACTCTCTGTCTAAACCAAAAACCACTTTAATAACAATTATATGCGGAGTGTGATCCAGAATGAAGTGATTGGAATGATGACGTTGCTGGATTTGAAGAAAGAGAACGATAATGGATGACCTTGACACTTGTGTCAAATTGGAAATGACTTAAACAGGAGCCGTGCCGGGCCATTGAGGTTAGCTACCTCTAGCGGACACACTTCTTCGTAAACTACTCATTACTTGTTTTTGATTGGTGCGCACCCTTGAATTGGGAGTATTGTTTCGCGGTGTTGCGATCGTTGCGGCGATGCGTTCTCACCAGTCCAGATCAGGCAAACGATAGTTTCACTACCTTGGGTATTGCCTCATGTGCCTTGTCATACTCGTATCCCTATACGTGACCACTACGATTTGTTTCGTGTTATACCTATGGAGTACTCCCTGATAGCCCACTAGTTTACGGTGGAGTTTACAGTGCTGTATAGACTATGACGCTTATATAAATGTGTTAGGGGGGATAATGGTAACGCCTTAACGCTATTTTGATACTTTATATTACTGATAGGCATTATCTACTTAGCGTACACTACTATATATAAATAGTTTAACGGATCCTTAGAGGATGGTTATCCCAAACATCCTTTGAGTTACTTGTATTTTCAGTTGTTATTTCGCTTGAGTTGAATTTATTGATATAAGAATGTTAATCCTGACTCGAGTGTTTTGTGTTTTGCTTTACGCTCGGGTCAGACTGAGTGTACCAGTATTCGAGGCTCACCTTTTGTGATGCCCCACCTCTATGCTCACAATAACAAAGAGTATTAAAAGAAATACTGTCTGTTATTACGAAGAATAAGGCTGGATAGGAGCGGCCATCCGTAGTTAGGCCTTACACTAGTTTTGGTTATCTCGATAGGAGTGGTATATATATTTTTCATCTCTTTTTTTATTTACTCCCATCGACATATCCAATTCCAGTATAAAACGAACTACGATGGTTCATAATAGTTTAGGACACATATATAATAATAACACATATAAACTAAATGCGGAACACAGATAATATAAAATCTCATATATATATATAACTGAAGTCAGTTACAATACATGTGATACAATACATATGATACAACTACAACTGTCGACACTGGAAGTTACATATACAAGTACATTATTGTAAATAATATACATGAATACATATCATCCTATACTATGACAACGACTACTCCAAAAGATATGAAGAGACTTCATAGCTCAAGCAGCAACCCAAAGCAAGATATCAACAACCTGAAATAACTCGGTCTGACCCGAGTATTAATTCAAAAGAAAACAATTTGCAGGTCATTCTAATTCAAACTCAGTTATTAATGCACGGAAGTAATAATAATCAAATAATCAATAGACAACAGTCACAATAAATCTCACCTATCCAATCCTTTAATAAGGAATCAGATAACGGTAGATATAACACGAAACAGCATTAAACAACAAATCAAAAAATTCAAATCATCAACAAAGATAAGTAAAAAGATTATCAATGAAGATAATTTGAAAACAACAGAATTGCCTAAACGACAATCAACAACAAGTGGCCAAAGCAAAACTCAAGCCAGTGAAACAGCATAAACAACAAAATCTAATTATCGACACGATAATTAGAAAACACATAATCTAATTATCTAGAAGATAATTAGATAGCAACAAAATAATCAAATTACCAAATCAAAATACAATTTCAAAATATTGAATTGAACACACGAACAATTCAAGCAATTGAAATATCAATAAAAACGTCAATTCTAATAGGGCTGTAGTACACACTCACGTGCACTGCCTCGCCACTACAGAGATGTAACAAACAAAGTTAACAAGACTGGTCAGGCAAACAAGTACATATTCAAGTACTTGAACCAGTGCCCAGATCCACATAACACAAATGTACCAAGAAGATAAATACAAAACAAAAGCCCCAAGATGGATACCATGTAGCATACATGCAAACTTATTAGACCAGAGAACTACACATTCAAGTGCTAGCTTGGATGAACAAGTGTCGACCAAGAAAATTAACACACAACAACAAAATGCAAATGAAAATAATCAACGCAACAAGACTCAAGTCGGTGAACACTTAAGGTATGCAGACCAAAGAGAAAAAGTAATCTGGATCAAATGCCGTCAGCACAGAGACCCAGTACACACTCGAATGCAAATGTCAAAGCTTCAAGTGGTACACATGAAAACAAAAACTAGACAGTCTAACCAAAATCAGCTTGCATACTGAAACCAAGTATATCAAAATAAAGCAGATCAATATCCAAACAAGTTTGGAAATCACTTGCCACTGAAACAAGAGCTAAACTACAAATGTACTTGCAACTGTAGCTCAAAGTAAAACCAAAGTGTCAGCAACCAACAGATTACTGCAAACCAGTTTGGAAACCACTCAAGAAAATTTCAACTAAAAGGCTACCACTTCGACAGCATATATACATATATGCAAATATATGTATACATGTATATGAGCTCGAAGCAGTGATAGTAACCAATGTACAAAAATGTATACAAAGACTCCAAGCCTTCAAGCACTATGCAAATAAAACCAACAAAATACACAAGCAAGACCAGAACTAATCAAAGACATATATATAATGCGTTCTGCCTCAACAATAACAGGTACAACATGGAAGTAGTGCATATACTATGTTTTTCTGTCATATACAAAAACAGGTACAACATAATGCATCAGTGAAACAAGTTCAAGTGAGGTGGCAACAAGTTCGAACCAAGTCGAACATTATCACAAGCCAAAGTCCACAAGCACAAACAACAGAATCAAATATCAAAACTCAAATCGAAGCCGCGAGCAAGTGACTGAAGTCTATCAAAAATCCCAAAATGGCCGAGCATTGAAAATGTTGTAGTAAATTTTATCAGTTTGCTATCCAAGTCAAATGAAGACATAAATCACAGAGAAAAAGATTATCACTGTCAACAAGAACAAAGTGCAACATCAACTCAACAGTGACAGTTCAACAGCAAGTTCAAAGATCATGGAACTGCAGTTTCAATTCGAGGTTCAAATGTCAGAGTGATAAAAATCACATAATTAAAGTAATCGAGGTAGCAGGTTTCACAAAATCAAAATATTTTCAAATAGCCAAAATCAACCAAGAATAGCAGCATTTACAAAAACCAACAGAGGATTCAAAGCAACGGTTAATGGCCGAAGTCAAGAAGGAATCATCAGTGAAACAATCAACAACAAAAAAAAAATCAAACTGCCGAGCATAGGGTTGAATTAGATGTGAGTGTCACTCACCTTTGTTCGAAGAGCATGAATTTGAGGGTCGCAGTTCCCCTTCCCCCCTTCAGCTCGCCTTCGCACGGCCTGACCAAGCTCAAAGCAAAGCAAACCTTGAACTCGATCAAATAGAAGCAGTCGAAGTTGAGCAACAAGGAACCGATCGATCAAAGCTACACGTGAAATCACATATTCGATCATTCTAATTAAAGTCGGCTTCTTCATATTTCACAAGCCCTGATTACAGAGCAAGGAGGAAAGAACGAGGCCGCCATTTTATTTCTTTTCGTTTGACTAGGGCTTGCGAAGAGAAGTGAATAGGGGAACAGGTATCTGCTTTGATAATTATCACGGCAACAAAAAGAAACGTGGGCCAATAATCAATATTTAAAGCCCACACAACATTTAACAAGTTTATAAAAGAATTTCAACCGATTAAAACGCCCAATAGCAATTAGCTAGCAAAATTAATCGTCCAATGACGATAATTAATTGATGCGAAATCCCAGGTTGTTACAGACTCCCCTCCGTATAAAAATTGCGTCCCCACAATTTTCATAATTAAAGTTGTCAATAACAATTATTTTTCTAACATAAACTGGTTAAGCTAGAAAAATAAAGGTCAAGGATACAAACACCAATGAAATCTTTTAATTTCATAAAAGAAATTCACAAATTTTCAACAAAATCTAATTATCAAATAGACAATCAAAAACAACAAAACTGAATAAATACAATTATCAGCAATATTTAATTATCAATTAGATAATTAGAACACAGAAATCAAAAAACAACAATATCTAATTATCGATACGATAATTAGAAAACAGCAAAATCTAATTACCAACAAAGACAATTAGAAAACACAAATCGCAAATCGCAAAACCGCAAATATCTAGTTATCCAACAATTAACTAGAAAACACGAACTTCATAATCAGCAAACTCTAACTATCATCAGAGATAGATAGAAAATAACAATTCAATATAATCAACATAATCTAGAATCAATTAGAGACTAGAAAATCTCATAATCAACAAAATTAGCAAATATCCAATTATCAAAAACGATAATCAGAAAACACAAATATCTAATTATCAAAAACGATAATCAGAAACAACAAATATCTAATTATCAAAAACGATAATCAGAAACAACAAATATCTAATTATCAAAAACGATAATCAGAAAACAACAAATATCTAATTATCAAAAACGATAATCAGAAATCTCAAATCAACAAATATCTAATTATCAACAAAGATAATTAGAACTCAAATCAACAAATATCAAATATCAACAAAGATAATTAATAATCACAAATATATAATTATCAAAAACGATAATCAGAAATAACAAATATCTAATTATCAAAAACGATAATCAGAAATCTCAAATCAACAAATATCTAATTATCAACAAAGATAATTAGAACTCAAATCAACAAATATCTAATTATAAAAAACGATAATCAGAAATAACAAATATCTAATTATCAAAAACGATAATCAGACATCTCAAATCAACAAATATCTAATTATCAACAAAGATAATTAGAACTCAAATCAACAAATATCTAATTATCAAAAACGATAATCAGAAATCACAATTATCTAATTATCAAAAACGATAATTAGAAATCTCAAATCAACAAATATCTAATTATCAACAAAGATAATTAGAACTCAAATCAACAAATATCTAATTATCAATTAAGATGACTAGAAAATCAACATAAAAGGTGGATCGATCCTAGCATATGGCGAGTCTAAGCTACGCCGCATGTGCAATAACATATGGCCGAAGCCTACCAAGTACTATAAATTTTTGGCGCCCATCAGATGACCCGAAGGTCCGTAGAGTGACCCGAAGGTCTAGTACTGGTATTTGACCCGAAGGTCCATTAGATGACCCGAAGGTCCATCAGAGTGGCCCGAAAGCCCAACAAATGACCCAAAGGTCCAGCAGAGTGGCCCGAAAGCCCAACAAATCATCAGAATCATCAAACAGCAGATGTTTCAATTAACGAGTCCGGAATTAACCAAAATAGCAAACGCACATGTCCCATACCACGTGTTTTACTAAATCGTTTAATTCTCTTCATCGTTTCCTTGAAAGTGCAAAATTGTGTATTTTAAATAAACAACATTTTACGTTCTCAAACGGACAAGTCCGGAATTAAGCGAAACAGTAAAAGTGAGGGTTCATAGTCCTCAATTTTGCTGAAGCGTTTAAATCGCTTCCTCATTCTTTTGAAAGCGCAAACTGTAAAAATTTTAAAACAATTTTATTTTAAAAACAATTTTCAAAACACGTGATTAAAACAACAAAATCTGTAGCAATTTCGATAAGGAAATCACACTTCTCAAAACACCATAAAAAGGGGTATCAAATCAGCATTGCGGAATAACTGCTTGAAAATCCACTTTAAAATTTGACGGTTACTAAAGTCAAAGCAATAGTAATTTTTATACGTCAAAATCTCATCAAAATAATACCAGTGAAAAATCCCATTATAAAATAACGGCAACAGAATACGTCTTAAAACCAAACATCGGTTCAACGTAAAATAAATGCAGTAACGTGCAACTCATATTTGCACGCACACCAAAAGATGAGCAAAGAAATCACTCGATTATATCTTCAATGAAGATATATTTGAAACAGCAAAAATCTAATCAATATGTGATTAGCATAAAAAAAACCCAGCAAAAATCTCTACAAAATCAAGACCACTGGTTAAACAACACAATGAAACTAATTTCATTTTTATATTCTGATTTTTAAATCAAAAAGGTTATCAGCTGTACTCGGCAAAGACAGTCACTGTTTCCGCTGCGCACTCTAATAAACAGAACACAAATGACTCAATCATTAAAACATAATTTCACTTTTATTTTTAAATAAGGATATTTAAAAATTTCATCATAATTTCAAAACATTAGTTTTGACTCAAAGCACAAATAAAAACATCAACAAATAGTTGTAACACATGTTCCATCTAAGTTATGTTCTATATTATGTCCATAAACCCCTTGCTCTGATACCAACTGTGACGCCCCACCTCTATGCTCACAATAACAAAGAGTATTAATAGAAATACTGTCTATTATTATGAAGAATAAGGCTGGATAGGAGCGACCATCAGTAGTTAGGCCTTACACTAGTATTGGTTATCTCGATAGGAGTGGTATATATATTTTTCATCTCTTTGTTTATTTACTCCCATCGACATATCCAATTCCAGTATAAAACGAACTACGATGGTTCATAATAGTTTAGGACACATATATAATAATAACACAGATAAACTAAAAGCGGAACATAGAAAATATAAAATCTCATATATATAGCTGAAGTCAGTTACAATACATGTGATATAATACATATGATACAACTACAACTGTCGACACTGGAAGTTACATATACAAGTACATTATTGTAAATAATATACATGAATACATATTATCCTATACTATGACAACGTCTACTCCAAAAGATATGAAGAGACTTCATAGCTCAAGCAGCAACCCAAAGCAAGATATCAACAACCTGAAATAACTCGGTCTGACCCGAGTATTAATTCAAAAGAAAATAATACGCGTGTCAGTCTAATTCAAACTCAGTTATTAATGCACAGAAGCAATAATAATTAAATAATCAATAGACGACAGTCACAATAAATCTCACCTATCCAATCCTTTAATAAGGAATCAGATAACGGTAGATATAACACGAAACAGCATTAAACAGCAAATCAACAAATTCAAATCATCAACAAAGATAAATAAAAAGATTATCAATAAAGATAATTTGAAAACAACAGAATTGCCTAAACGACAATCAACAACAAGTGGCCAAAGCAAAACTCAAGCCAGTGAAACAGCATAAACAACAAAATCTAATTATCGACACGATAATTAGAAAACACATAATCTAATTATCTAGAAGATAATTAGATAGCAACAAAATAAGCAAATTACCAAATCAAAATACAATTTCAAAATATTGAATTGAACACACGAACAATTCAAGCAATTGAAATATCAATAAAAACGTTAATTCTGATAGGGCTGCAGTACACGCTCACGTGCACTGCCTTGCCACTACAGAGATGTAACAAACAAAGTCAACAAGACTGGTCAGGAAAACAAGTACATATTCAAGTACTTGAACCAGTGGCCAGCTCCACATAACACAAATGTACCAAGAAGATAAATACAAAACAAAAGCCCCAAGATGGATACCATGTAGCATACATGCAATACTGATTAGACCAGAGAACTGCACATTCAAGTGCTAGCTTGGATGAACAAGTGTCGACCAAGCATAATTAACACACAACAACAAAATGCAAATGAAAATAATCAACGCAATAAGACTCAAGTCAGTGAACACTTAAGGTATCCAAACCAAAGAGCAAAAGTAATCTGGATCAAATGCCGTCAGCACAGAGACCCAGTACACACTCGAATGCAAATGTCAAAGCTTCAAGTGGTACACATGAAAACAAAAACTAGACAGTCTAACCAAAATCAGCTTGCATACTGAAACCAAGTATATCAAAATGAAGCAGATCAATATCCAAACAAGTTTGGAAATCACTTGCCACTGAAACAAGAGCTAAACTACAAATGTACTTGCAACTGTAGCTCAAAGTAAAACCAAAGTGTCAGCAACCAACAGATTACTGCAAACCAGTTTGGAAACCACTCAAGAAAATTTCAACTAAAAGGCTACCACTTCGACAGCATATATACATATATGCACATATATGTATACATGTATATGAGCTCGAAGCAGTGACAGTAACCAATGTGCAAAAATGTATACAAAGACTCCAAGCCTTCAAGCACTATGCAAATAAAACCAACAAAATACACAAGCAAGACCATAATTAATCAAAGACATATATATAATGCGTTCTGCCTCAACAATAACAGGTACAACATGGAAGCAGTGCATATACTATGTTTTTCTGTCATATACAAAAATAGGTACAACATAATGCATCAGTGAAACAAGTTCAAGTGAGGTGGCAACAAGTTCGAACCAAGTCGAACATTATCACTAGCCAAAGTCCTTAAGCACAAATAACAGAATCAAATATCAAAATTCAAATCGAAGCCGCGAGCAAGTGACTGAAGTCCAGAGTATCAAAAATCCCAAAATGGCCGAGCATTGAAAATGTTGCAGTAAATTTTATCAGTTTGCAATCCAAGTATAATGAAGACATAAATCACAGAGAAAAAGATTATCACTATCAACAAGCACAAGTGAAACATCCACCCAGCAGTGACAGTTCAACAGCCAGTTCAAAGATCATGGAACTACAGTTTCAAATCGAGGTTCAAATGCCAGAGTGATAAGAATCACATAATTAAAGTAATCGAGGTAGCAGGTTTCACAAAATCAAAATATTATCAAATAGCCAAAATCAACCACGAACAACAGCATTTACAAAAGCCAACAGAGGATTCAAAGCAACGGTTAATGGCCGAAGTCAAGAAGGAATCGTTGGTGAAACAATCAACAACAAAACAAAATCGAACTGCCGAGCATAGAGTTGAATTAGATGTGAGTGTCACTCACCTTTGTTCGAAGAGCACAAATTTGAGGGTCGCAGTTCCCCTTCCCCCCTTCAGCTCGCCTTCGCACGGCCTGACCAAGCTCAAAGCAAAGCAAACCTCGAACTCGATCAAATAGAAGTAGTCGAAGCTGAGCAACAAGGAACCAATCGATCAAAGCTACACGCGAAATCACATATTCGATCATTCTAATTAAAGTCGGCTTCTTCGTATTTCACAAGCCCTAACTACAGAGCAAGGAGGAAAGAACGAGGCCGCCATTTTATTTCTTTTCGTTTGACTAGGGCTTGCAAAGAGAAGTGAATGGGGGAACAGGTATCTGCTTTGATAATTATCACGGTAACAAAAAGAAACGTGGGCCAATAATCAAAATTTAAAGCCCACACAACATTTAACAAGTTTATAAAAGAATGTCAACCGATTAAAACGCCCAACAGCAATTAGCTAGCAAAATTAATCGTCCAATGATGATAATTAATTGATGCAAAATCCCAGGTTGTTATACCTTTGGAGTTGGAGCTTCACTTGGAGATCCATCTATCTATCCAACTTCAGATATTCAGTTGATTCCAGTGATGTATTCTGATTTTGTATTTGACTATTGTATTCGAGACTTCTGTTGTATCTTATTTAACTCTGTTATATATATATGGTAGCCGCATGAACTACTATTCTTTTGTTTCCGCTGCACTATTGTTATATTACTCTGTGTCTGTGATTTTGTGATTATTTATTTACTGTATATGCTGAGTTTTGCCAAATTTAAATAACAATCTGATATTTTAAGCAATTCAAATCCGACATGTATGGATGCGAATGGTTGAAAATATCGGATCGTTACATGTCCTATACCATATGTTTTACTAAATCGTTTAATTCTCTTCCTCATGCGTTCAAAGAGTATAAAATAGCATATATTATTTATAGAATAATTTACTTGAGAAAAATGGGATTTTAAAACAATTTTCGAAATCATTTGGAAATCAATTTATTGAAAATTCTCCTTATTATAGGAAATAAATATATTTTAACAACTATAAAATAATTTATAAATATTGGAAAATATTTATTTCAAATTCATTTAAATTGTAAAATTATTTCAAAAATTGTTTAAGAAAAACTTGTTTTTAAAACAATACAAATCGATAGAAATCACTGAAATTCAACATTCGAAAATATCTCAAAAACTCGTCAATCCAGGATTCGGATTGACCACAATTTTTGCTCACCCATAGATAGGTTAGAGCACTTGAAAATCATCTCAAAAGTGCACAAGAACAAGTGGTAAAAGCATAACAAAAGGGGGCAAAAGCTGCAGAAACACAAAGGAAAATGGGCCAGAATTGCACACATACAGATCAACATGGGGGGTCGACATCCTTCCTCGTGCATATCGACCTCCATGTCCACCTCAAGAAGGCCCAGGTCAACATCTATGTCAACTTGGAAGGTACTTGGGTCGACCTGCATGTCGACCCGGGCTACGGGATTATGCAGGCATGGATTATCTTGTTCGAACTGATTTTCAGTGCATGATTTCGACATCCAAACTGATGAATTTAACTCTAGATTTTTGCAAGCACAAACTATGACATATAAAATTCAATCCAGAAGAAATCTGGAATGATTACATCACAAGAACAACAAGATACAAGCTCAAGAAGAAGAGATCTGAAACTACTTTTCACTGTAAACATTCAACAGAGACTTTTGTTTACAGTAAACTACAAATTCATGATTTTAGCAAGCAATCTAATTCCAATTAGCATTTGTGAGCTTTTCACTCACCTTGGCAAACTAGTAGAGCAATTTAAAGATCAAGTTAGTAACTTTTGGTGAAGAGGAGCCTTCAAGAATCTGTAGTTGCTAGAAAAAGAAACATGTAGAAGAAAATAAAAATGTTACATGCAGTTTCTTAATTCAAGATTGTAAATTGATGAAATAATCTAGTGTATTGGTTGTGATTACCTTCTCTTATTCTTGTTTTGATGATTTTTCACTTGAATTTGTAGCAAATTAGAGTAGAATTTAGTTTTAGCAAGAGGAGGCCATGGTTTCTATTTTTTACTGTAAATGTTTTTTGAGAAGGAGATGGGAGAGGAAAAACAACGTACAGATTTTTCCTTTCTCTCCTGATGGTTCTAGAGAGGGTAATGAGTCTAAACTCTTACCCATTAGCCCAAGAACAATTATACTTAGTGAAATTCTCTAAGTAATGTACATTTTTAACCTATTTTAACAATATATGCATACATTTCCTATTTTAAAACCAAATAAAATTTGTACAACACAAGTGTATGTAAATAAAATTGTTTTCTAAACAAAATAAAATTTATTTTAACTATAAAAACTTATTTTTATCAATAAAACCATATTTTTACCAAAATAACACAATTTACACTTTTTATTACAAAAGACACCATTTTTTACACAACAATTTATTAAAAAAAATTGTTTTCTTGTCAAATAAAATACAACAAATCATTCTAACTTTATTTATACAACAAAATATTATTTTTAAACAACATTTCACTCTTTTATATTTATAAAATACACAAATACTTCTAATTTCTCTTCTAAAATTAATAAAAGATTAATATAGGCAATAAGTTACAAAATGATCTTTTTCTTTCAAACTTATCAAAACAAAGTTTTTAAAACTTTATTTTCAACCATTCATGTTTATTCCAACAAATTAATGTTGAAATAAACAATTACTTAATTTATTATCACAAAATTAACAAAATTTCCGTTATTCTCAATTTATTTAACTAAATACTCAAACAATCAATATTAAACCCAAAATTTATTCTCAAAACACATTGTTTATTTAAAATAAACAATTTTAACAAAATCCATCTTCTCCAATTTATTTTATTTCAATATTAAATTATAACTGTCGTTATAATTTAATATTGTAGATAATCACCAATACCAGGGTTGTTACAGACTCCCCCTTATAAAAATTGCATCCTCGCAATTTCTAGGGAAAAAATGTATTCAACTCAATTTATTTCATCAAACAAAAGAAATTTAGATAGCTTGAAGTTGAAAATTCTCACCTTCGGTGTGAGAGGATAAGAATCCAGGATCAGATCGCTTGATGAATTCTCTGGTTTCCCAAGTGCAGTCATTGGGATTATGTGACCATTGAATTTTCACGAGCAGCACACTCTTAAATCGAAGGCGCTTAACCTTCAAAGCAAGAACTCTCACAGGATGCTACACGAATGATAGATCAGGAGAGACTTCTAGCTTCTCTAATGCACGAGTATTAAGCATGGAATCAGAATCTCGTAGACACTTCCTCAACTGAGAGACGTGAAACATGTCATGAACTCCATAAAACTGATCGGGAAGTGCTACTCTGTAAGCAACAGGACCGATACGCTCTATAATAGAAAATGGCCCAATATAGCATAGTGCCAATTTCCCGGTCTGGCTAAAGCGTACCACTCCTTTCAAAGGAGAAGCTCGAATGTAAACTAGATCACCCACTGAGAACTCAAGAGGCTTCCTAAGGTTCTCCGCGTAGGATTTCTGACAGCTCTATGCCTCTTTCATCCTCTCTCGAATAAGAACAATCTTCTCAGATGCTTCTCGAATAAATTCGGGGCCTAAAATGAGCTTTTCCCGAGACTCAAGCCAATAAGATGGAGAACGACACGGCCTTCTATATAT
Source organism: Allium fistulosum (assembly GCA_030737815.1). NCBI lineage: Eukaryota > Viridiplantae > Streptophyta > Magnoliopsida > Asparagales > Amaryllidaceae > Allium > Allium fistulosum. The sequence continues at coordinate 1,135,402,728 of CM060906.1, forward strand.
GGCTTCAAAAGGAGCCATGCTGATAGAAGATTGGTAGCTATTATAATAAGTAAACTCAAATAGAGGAAGATGATCTTCCCAACTACCACCAAAATTAAGGATACAAGCACGAAGCAAATCTTCCAATATACGATTCACCCATTCAGTCTGTCCATCAGACTATGGGTGGTAAGCAGTGCTAAGATGAAAATTTGCGCCCAAAGTTTGCCGAAGACTTTGCCAGAAGTGACTCGTGAAGAGTGGATCACGATCACATACAATAGAACTAGGAATACCATGCAATCGCACAATTTCCTTAATATAGAGCTGCGAGAGATGCCATCCTATTAGATTTAATAGGAATAAAATGTGCAGACTTGGTGAGACGGTCCATAACAACCCAAATGCTATTATGGCCTGACCTCGAACGAGGTAAGTCATCGATGAAATCCATAGAGATTTGATCCCACTTCCACAACGGGACCTCCAAAGGTTGAAGAAGACCACTAGGTTGTTGATGCTCGGCCTTAATAAGCTGACAGGTCATGCAATTGCTTGCAAAACTTACTAAATCTGGCTTCATGCCTTCCCAGTAATACAGACGGCACATATCAGCATACATGTTGCTACTACTTGGATGGATAATATACTTAGAACGGTGACACTCAGCTAGAATGTCCCGCCTAAGTCTCTGGAATAAAAGGCACAACTAAATGGTTCTTCCTTCGAAGACACCAACGAATATCGATGCTGAAATCCCTCATCTCAATGTCATCGTAGGATTCAGACTTACACTTTTGAATTAGAGCAAAGATATCCGAATCTTGCTGCTGAGCCTCGGCAATCCGATCTAAAAGAGTAGGACGAGCTTCCATACTATATAATAGAATAGGAGAGTCCGAAGTGGAAGCACGATCTCGAATATCACATAAAGATAGAGTCTCAAGAGCTTTCCATTCTACAAGCATCATGGAAACAACAACTGATTGCTTTCGACTCATTGCATCAGCAACTCGATTCCCCTTGCCTGGGGTATACTGAATATCAAAGTCATATGAAGCAAGAAACTCGAGCCAACACTACTATCGCATGTTGAGCTCCTTCTGGGTAAACAGATACTTAAGAGACTTATGGTCGGTGTAGAGAATAAAATGTTCTCCCAATAGATAATGATGCCATATCTTCAAAGCAAAGACAATGGCAGCTAGCTCTAAATCTTGGGTAGCATACCGTACCTCGTTCGGACGTAATTGCCTTAAAGCGTAGGCAACTACCCGATCCCTCTGCATAAGAACGGCACCGAGGCCACAGTGACTGGCATCGGTATAGATAATAAGTTCTTGATTCCCTTCGGGAACCATAAGGACATGAGCATTAGTGAGAAGCTCCTTCAATCTCTGAAAAGAAGCTTCACATTTATCAGACCAGATGAAGCGAACGCCTTTTCTCGTAAGGCTAGTCAAAGGAAGCAAAATACGGGGAAAGTCTTTGATGAATCGACAGTAATAGCCCACCAATCCGAGGAAACTTCGAATCTCAATGATGTTCCCAGGCCTCTTCCAATTTTGGATGGCCTCGATCTTAGATGGATCTACCGAAATGCCTTCAGAAGATACCACATGGCCTAAGAATTTAACTTGCTTTTCCCAGAAGTGACACTTAGAAAATTTTGCTTTGAGTTGATGTAGTCGAAGTGTACTCAAAACAATTCTAAGATGATAGGCATAATCAGCTTCAGACTTAGAATAAACAAGGATGTCATCGATGAACACAGGAACAAACTTATCAAGATATTCCCGGAATACTCGATTCATAAGGTCGACGAAGTATGCAGGAGTGTTTGTCAAACCAAACGGCATGACATGCCACTCATAAGATCCATATTGAGCCATTTATATGATTACAAATGATCATATAACTCTTGAATAGCATTTTGATCTTGATTTGAGTGAGAGAGATGAGAGAGATTAGTGAGTAAATGATAGAGAGTCAAACTAATGGTGATTGAGTTTGATTCTGGTTGAAATTAGACAGAGTATGGTTATATTTTTGTTTAGAAAATGAAAGAGGATAAGGATGAGAGAAGAAGAAAAAAAATTGATTATTAAATTTGTTGGCAAGGCATGTATTTATAGAGGAATAACAGTCATGTTCTTTCGTGAAGAGATACGACAAATATACACTTCTATTGAAATTTGATTTTTGAAAATCATGACCAGTATGTCGACATATAGGGGTAGAGTATGTCGACATACTCTTTGTAAATTTGAAAAAAACTTCAAAAACTTATTTTAAAAATGTATCAGTCTGTACAATAATTTGATACTTTGTAAACATGCTTATATATAATTTATACACTTTTGAATCATAATAAAACTTTAGTAAAATTATATGACAAGATTTAAAAAATAAAAACCAATATAAATCAAAATTTTATAAAAATAATAACTTAGTAAAATATCAAAAACTTAAAATAATATTTGTAAGCATAAGAAATTGAAAACTAGTCAAAAGATGTTTTGAAAAGAATATTTGAATACTTGTTTGTGTGTGTGTGTATGAGAGAGAGAGAGAGATCAAGTGTTATTAGAATTTTAACATAAATCTATAACTCTATAACTTATCTAGAATATCTTGAAATCTTGAACTCTTCAATACTAATGTGTCTTCATTCCCTAGCTCTTAAGTCTCTATATCAACATTTTGAATCTCTTCAATCTTTACTTGATACTTCACAGTCTTCTTAAATCGTTATCTATCTAATATCATGCACTTTATACTAAATATCTTTATAAATCATTAATATTTATATTTTATATGATTCGCTAAAGTTATTGTCACCAAAACCGATATCATAGGCACTAATAAGACAATCTACAAATCACAGTAGATATGTATTTGTAATCGTAGATGACTATTCTAGGTTTACCTGTACGATTTTCTTAAAATTTAAAAGTGATGCTTTTGAAATGATTAAATCTTTATTAAATGAATTCAAAATCAAATGACTAGTAAAATTAAAATTATTCGGAGTGATCACAGTGGAGAATTCGAAAAAGAAAATTTTCTGTAATAAGAAAGGTATAACTCATAATTTGTCATTTCCAATAACACCACAACAAAATAGAGTAATAGAACGTAAAAAGAGGATGATTTAAGTGTGCACTAGAACTATATTAAATGAGAGTAATTTACCTAAAAGTTTTTGGGCTAAAGTAGTTTGTAATGCATTTTATATATTAAATAAAATTTTAATAAGACCATTAACTAAGAAAATACCATATGAATTAATTCTATAATAAAACGCCTAAAGTATCATACTTTAGAGATTTTGGTAGTAAATGTTTTATTTTAAATACTAAAGATAATTTGGATAAGTTTGATGCTAAATCAGATAAAAGAATTTTATTGGATATTCAAATAGAAGTAAAGCTTATACAATTTTCAATACAAGAACTAATACTATTGAAGAGACATTACATGTCTCATTTGATGAAATTTTTAAAGTTTGTAATCCAAATATTGATGAAGAAGAAGAGGAGAAGGAGGAAACCTCCTTATAAGCCATTGACTTTCCATTCCGAACAACCAATCATGATCTTCTCAACAATCAAAAGAAGATTGTTAAAAACCAAAAGATTCTCAAGCGTTCGGTTAGTAGGAAATTAAACACTATTTCCAACAAAATGGACAAGTTCTTGGAAAAGTAAAACTTACAAGCTTGGGATATCTTCATCATCTTCCTCATCTACATCTTTTAAGCTTGTTATCTAGTTGCTTCTGAGTGTGTTGTAGTTTAAATTTGGTTTGAACTTATGTATCTTTTCATTTCTTTGTGTTATATATAATTTCTATCAAGATATTAATGAAAATTATGTTTCCTTGCTGTTATAGATTGTTTATCATCTTTGAAAATCATAATAAGTATAATAGTATAGGCTAAATACATTAGAATATCAAAACAAAGTTGTTTTGAAATTTCTACATATGTATCGACATACCTTAGGTATGTATGTTGACATACAATGGTAATTTTTCAAAAATTTTTAGTTTTGAAAATTGAATAGGCAGCAAATTTCTATTCATTTCCATCGAATTTCCACCCCTTGAAATACTTTTTAAGATCAGAGAATCATTATTTTCTACCCTCTTTCTTCTTCCTTTGCATTCTTAAACTCCAAAACCAAAAATAATTGCTTCTCTTATCCAAAAACTAACTGAAAACCTCGAAAAACTCTTGAATCATTCAAGAACACTCTTACTTTCATCCTAAGAAACCAGAGACACTTAGAATTGAGTCTAATACAGATGATCAAGGAACAAGAAAGGCATTTCAACGCAATTTGATGGATGATTTTTGTCTTGAAGGAATTAGAACCAACCGCTAATCCAGAGTGTACCATCAACAAAGATGATGGAGATTGGGATGCTATCAAAGCAGATCCAATCTTTGACGCTAATGGATGGGTTGAAGTTCATGTCTAGTTTAAAAAGGTTTGATTGTAAATAAATAATAATACTTGATTTGGTTTAGATTTGATTGGTTTGCTTTGTGTGGACTTGTTTAAATGTTGTGTGACATAAACTTTGTTTCATTGGATGAATATTTGGATTGACTATTTCATGATTATCTAATTTTACATTTCACTTATTATTTTTATCTAATCATTCTCATGATCATTGTATATAATTCTTATACATATTGATTGGTATTTTATTTAAGGGGAGTTAGAGTTAGAATTAAAGCAAGAGTTAGTATTAGAGTTATATTTTTGGTTAGCTATTTTTGTTGATGACAAAGAGGGAGAAATATATAAAATCTAGGCATAGATTATGAGGGAGTTATGTAACTCAAGGGGAGTTATATTATATTTTATAAACAGAGTTTTCATCATCAATCAGGGGGAGATTGTTAGTAACTTAGGTATTAGTTTTGATGATAACAAATAAAGAACATTATATAAAATATAGAATCTAATGTTTTATCAAGCTATATATAGTATATAGTGTAGGATACTAGACAAGTGCTGGTTAAGAAGACCGTACAATATCAAGAGTAGATTCAATATACTGATATAGAGTTTCAAGATTTCAAGAATGAAGACTCGTGAGTATTGAAGAGTTCAAGATTTCAAAATATTCCAAGTAAGTTATAGAGTCGTAAAATTTATGTTAAAATCCTAATAGCAACTTTCTTGATCTCACTCGCAATCTCAAAATTTTGTTTTAAATTGTTTTTCGAATATTCTGGCTTTAAAAAATCTTTTCAAAATATTTCCCAAAATGATTTTCAATAAAGATATAATTTTAATGTTTTTAAGTTTATATATATACTTAATTTTTGTTTATATTTTAATAAATTATAATTATATTGATTTTTATATATATTATTGAATATTCTTATTAAATCTTTCAAACTTATTTCATAAAGTATTATTAAGTTATATTTTGATTAGAATGTGTATAAACTATATTTAAATGATTCTAGAAAGTATTAAATTATTTAACAAAACAACGAATTTTCAAAATAATATTTTTAAAGTGTTTTTCAAAATACACAGGGATATGTCGACATATCCTATCCATTTATATCGACATAGTGACCATAAAATTCAAAAATCAAATTTGAATGGAAGTTTCATTTCATCATATCTCTTTGCACATGGACATGACCGTTATTTCTCTATATATACCAGACTTCCAAACAAATTTTCATTAACTACTTTCTTATTTTTCTCTACTCTTTTCACTCTCTTGATTTCTAAATCAATTTTTAACAAAACTCTATCATAATTCAACCAGAATCAAATTCAATTATTGCTAATTTGATTCTCTTTTATCTACTTTTTGATTTCTCTCATCTCTCTCAAGGTCAAAGTACTATTCAAGAGCTATACGATCAATTATAATCAAGATCGAAGATTTAAGTCTGTAACTCTATCAAATCATACTTTTATACTCTGTGGTGTGCTTGGTATCTCTAAAATCCAAATAGGTGGATTGTAGCTTGTAAAATCAATTGGGTGTGCTTAGTAGTCCATAAATCTAGTAAGTGTGTTTGTAGCCTGAAAATCAAGTGACTCTACCAAGAGGTCGGAATTCTGGAGAGTGTGCCTCATAGCCTTGAAATCGAGATTGTATTTGCATTTAATAGTTGAAAAGAAATCCGTAAAAGGAATTGCGGTGGACTGGATGTAGGATAACTTCGAACCAGTATAAAATCATGGTGTGTACTTTTCTTTTTTACTTTTACTGCATTTTCTTTTATCTATACTTTGATTCTGTGATTGTTTCTGTGATTGTTAATTAAATTATTCCAGGTAAAATCTTAAAGAATTTGAAAAATATTTACATAATCCATTACACACTATTCACCCTCTCTCTAGTATTAATTTAGCCTTAAGATCTCTATTCCGCTGACCCATATAACTTATAAAACTAAAACAATGTTACCCTAAGGTTTAAAGTCGAAGTCAAAAACATATGGCTTACCATCCTTTAATAATTTAAATTTTGATCATTGTTGAAGTCCATCCACTTTTTTGTCCCTAATGATCATGTTGAAGTTTAAAATTTAAAATGGCATTGGTATCCCTAATGACAATGTTGAAAGAGAAAACATAACGCTCTCCGCCTTTAATGGGGTAGGCGAAATTCAAGCCGCACTATGCATCATCGAACCTATACCCAAGGAAAAACTAAACTTAAACTTTTAAGTATAAATTCAAGTCGAAGATGATGTTTTCGACTTTCATAAACTATAGGCTATCCACCTATTTGAAACAAAAACTTTAACTTTTATAAGTTATATGGCTATTTGCCAAAGATATAGGGTCATCGACCCTCTTGAAACATAGGCCTCTTCGCCCCCTTTAAAACATTTTTTAATTTATAAAAAGCAAGCGTCTTCAGCATTAAAAGGAAGAAGTGCATCATCGTTGCCAAATGTATGATGTATAAGGTCGTCGACCTTGATGTACAATGGCACTAAGGCCATCGAGGTCATTATAAAAACCTTTATTTAGCTTACTTTAGCTACTATGCCGCTTAGTATATAGAGTCGAAGTCACAACAAGTGGCATCACTGCCTTAGTATTTTAAAAATTCGAAGAGATGATACGTGGAATCATGTAAAACATTTAGATAATTATAAGATTGCTTAGCCTCCAATTATAGATTGCTGACACTATCAGCATCGACACTAATGGAGCCATTCCATAGCTACCGAAGCAGCCATCATATTCTCCCTTCAATATCGACATCGATGTTCATAAAAGTAGAGTGTTCTTAGGCTTAGTGATGGTAATGGTGGCATGGAATTCCCGTAATTACCAAGAAAACTGATTTATTACTAATAAAAGTAATTGCTTTTCACCAAATCCAATTTAATTTCCAATTCATATTGGATAAGACAATATCTTTTACAAACTTTTCCAGAATTTCTGTTGCATAAGATTTACGAGTTCCAAAACACTTCTCAACTTTAATTAATTAATACCCCTGATTTATTTTAATTTAAATGCTTATCTAGTATAATAAATTCATAATAATTCATATTCTCATCGGAAAAATCCTAAAAATTCACAGAATTTCCAAAATATGATATTCTTTATCATATAAGAATTTCGGAGGCAAAAACCATATTTAATTACTTTTAATAATTAAAACCCGAAATTAGCCCAATTTCCACCTTAGGAAATTCATAAAACATTTAATATAACGTGGAAAATTATGAAATTGAAAATAATCTCCAAAATACCATTTTGTACCACATATTAAAAATTCAAATCAATTGGAGATTACAAACTTCGGTTTTGTCCTTGAAACCCACTTAAATAATTTCATAAAAATTTCCATAAATCATTATCATATCTAAACAATGATTAAACTACCATAACTTGGCAAAACAAACATCAATCATTTAAGTACTATCCATAATCGAATTCAAAGGAGAAAAATAGAGATGGAACACTTATATTCACCTTAGATTTGAATGTTGGAATTGAGATTTGATATTGCCTTAGTTTCCCTAAGCTTCTTCCCCTTGAATCCCCTTGATTTTGTGATTTCTTCCTTAGGTTATAACTGGCCTCTTTTCTTCTTTCTTTGATGTTTCTATGTAAGTGAAAATGAGATGTAATGATCAAAGAAGGTTTAAGGAGTAAAAGTTAGATCTACCTAATTTGCCCCTCTTATATATTCTCTTATAAGTTAAGTTTAAAATAATCTTAGTTGGTTTATTAATTTGGCTCGACCTTATTAGTGACCAAATCTCATTCTCCTTAACTATTTACATTATTCTATTTAACCTATCCAATTAAATGTTCTGAATAATAGTAAATAAAAATTAAGGGTGTTACAGGCTCCCCTCTTTAAAAAAATTCATCCTCAAAATTTTGTAAGGACTACCAAACAGGCATATCACACATGCAAACAGCATTAGTAAATCCTACCACCTATAGAGTCTGTATATAATAAATATAGAACATACTGTCATAACAGCTTAGAATAAGTATCCCTAATCCCATCCTCTGTTCCCCAACTATAGTCCTTATCGTTGTCGCTCCACTGGACTGTCACTAACTTGACCATCTTATTCCTTAACCTCTTATCATCGCTCGCTACAACCCAAACTGGTTGTCTCACAAAAGTCACATCTGGTTCTACTACTAAATCTACCAGTGCAGTCGATGCAATGGTAGTCTTTGGATAATGAACATACTTCCAAAGATGAGAAACATGAAATACATTATGGACATTTTCCAAACTACTCGGTAGCTCTAATCGGTACAAGAGCTTTTCGATGCTCTCTATGATCGGGAACGGTCCAACATATCTAGGTGCCAGTTTGCTAGACTTTACAAATCGTACCACACTCTTCATTAATGATACTTTAACAAAACACGATCTCTAACGGAAAACTCAAGATCCTTACGCCTCTTATCTGCGTAACGTTTTTGCCTAAACCGAGCTTCTCTCATCCTATCTTGGATTAACTCAATCTTTTTTGTGCCTTCTCTCACCATATTTGGACTACAGACCAATCTGTCTTGGGTATCCAATCAACATACCGGTGATTTGCACAGCCTTCCATACAAAGCTTCGAAAGGTGCCATTCCTATACTAGTCTGATAGCTGTTATTATAGAAAACCCAATTAGGTGCAAATGATCTTCCCGTAACCCACCAAAATCTGCTACACAAGCTCTTAACCAATCCTCAAGTACCTTATTTACTCTCTCTATCTTCCCATCTGTCCGAGGGTGATAAGCGATACTCATCTTAAGCTTGGTACCTAACATTTCTTGTGGACTCTTTCTGTAACAACCCACATATTTTACGATTATGTATTTAAATGTTTTATTTAAATATAGCATTGTTAATCGGATTAAAGTCTGAAATGTTACTTTTTGTAAACAGTCGAATTGAGACTCGAGACCACTTTCATTGAGTTCAAAATGGCGTTTACGACCTTTTTGAGTATAAACATCGATATGTTTGGAGTTGAGAAGAATTTTGATATTTTCATTTGGGGCTTTAGGTTTGGGTTTCAGCCCACTAAGAGAACCCAACTCCTCTACATAATAACTCCCACTCCACCCATCTACTCTTCATTCATTTCATTTCCAATTTCCTAATACTCAAGCCCTAAAAGAAAAATGGGGGAAACGAAAAGAAATTAAAATTCCTAAGCCCTAGATTCTTAGGAAATTCAAGATCCAAGCTCAAAATCAAAGAGAAGCTTAGGTAAGCATCCTCTTCTTCTTCTCCATCTCAATCTCTCTCCAATTTCAGAAATTTCCTATAACCTAACTTAGGAAATATTTGCTTATGATCTTAGATTGGAGCTTCTAGAGTTGAAGTTGAATTTTTGGGTTTAAAGGTGAGTTCTTGAACTCACATCTATGTCTATACCTTTGATAGTTGTTAGGTATGAATTCCTAACACCTAATTCATGTTCATTTTCTTTTGAATTGAATTGGATTGGTGAATTTTCCAATTTTTGGTATTTTGAAGTCAAAATCTATGATAATCCTACTATGGATGTTTGGACTTATCGTTTGAAGTGTATTGAAGAGCCTATAGGGCTGGGTAGTCGGTTGGCGTAAATCCCTAGCCATCGTCGCTCGTCCGATCGCTTCCGATATGATTTGGCCATCATTGGCCTAGGCAAAATATTGCCCTGAGCTTTAGCTCAGACGTCTGGTATTAAGCTCAGACTTCTGATGCTACGGGAATAAAATTCCAGATTCTCAGCTCAGACGTCCGAGCTTACTTCCTAGACGTCTGGACGATCTGGAAGAAAATTCCAGAGCTTCAGCTCAGACGTTTGGGAAGTCTACCAGACGTCTGGAGCTGCTTATTTCAGCTAAATTGCCTATTTTGAGTGGATTTCCATTTTAAACAATTTTTGGTTGATCCGATTAGTTGTTGTCATTTATCATCGACTTCGATGACTTCTTTTCGAGATTTTTGGGAATATCCAATTGATGGATTTGATATCGATTTCTATGGTTTGATTCACGTCATCGAATGTGAATTTTTGGTTGATTGATTGTTTCTACTATCGTTTCTGTGATTTGTCACTTTTAAAAATACAAAGGTTTCTATACTAGTAGTAAATATCCAAACGCTTTCACAAAGATGATTTCAATACCATTTTTAATACAAAACTCGTTTTTAAATCCGTTTTCCAATCTATTAGTATATACAAACCTTTACCTCATTCGTACGAGAAATCCAATTAAACGACTTAGTAAGACAAGTGGTATGAAATGCTTGCGTTTACTTCATCGGTTAATTCTTAGACTTGTTCGATTGAAATCTTGTGACAATTTTCGAGTGGTAATCTATAATTTGTTCGTAAATATTTAAGTTAAGCCAATGGTTATGGGACATGAAGCTAAACTCATTTTACTAGCTTAGTGTAATTCACACTTCTTATTGATCGATGCCGATCATTTTATGGTTTAGACTAGCGATATGAGAGGTCTTTTTGTCCACGTGGGGGACTGTACCCAGTTTTATGGAGCTTCGTCTCATTTTTACGGGCTAGCGACCCCTGGTCTTTTTGACCGTTCGTGGAGAAATCAGCTCAATGAGTTCGGTACATGGGGTGTATCTTTCTAGGTGCATCGATGTTTGGCTCAATAGGTATGTGCATGGGGCGTATCGTTTTAAGTGCGTCGATGTTCGACTATGCATGGGACGTAACTTTTAGGTGCGTCGATGTTCTTTTAAGCATGGGGCGTATCTTTTTAGGTGCGTCGATGTTTGACTGTGCATGAGCCGTATCTTTTTAGGTGCGTTGATGTTTAGCTCATTTTATGGGATAGCGTCTCATTTGCGATACACGTGTTGGTGAGTTTTCATGCTCCCGTTTTTGATAGGCTCCCCCTTTGTGTTTTCTGAATTTCTAATTGTTGATTTCTAGAATTTGTGTTTCACTAATTTTTGCGATTGACATTGATATGTTTTGTCAATATTTCTGGAATCTCTAAAAAGATGATTACACAAAGTTAATTATAATTTTGAAAGTCTTAGCTTTTCGGGAAAGAGGATCAATTAAAAGAACTCCTTTCTGATGCTCCTATTCTTGTGATTCCTAAAGGGAATCAAGATTTTATTGTTTGTACCGATGCTAGTCGTAATGGTTTGGGTGTCGTTCTCATGCAAAAAAGGGAACGCGTTATTGCTTATGCTTCTATACAATTAAAGCCTACCGAGACTGGATATGCCACACATGATCTAGTGCTCGCGGCCATTGTTTTCGCCCTTAGAAATTTGGTGTTCATTAGTGTTTCCCCTATGAAGGGTGTTGTGCATTTCAGTCAATCGGGAAAATTAGCACCTTGATATGTTGGTTCATTTCCCATCACCGAACGTATTAGTTCCGTTGCTTATCGCCTTTTATCACCGGCTCAATTTTCTGCTATTCATGACGTGTTCCACGTTTCTCAACTACGGAATGCCTTAGGGATTCTGATTCTATTCTTGAGACCGGTATTATTGAAGAAATTGAGGTTTCACTTAATTTGACTTATGAGCAACATCCTATTCATATCCTTGCTTTGAAGGTTAAATGCCTTCGAAATAAAGATGTTCCGCTTATGAAAGTTTAATGGTCCTCAAATCCTAAGGACTGCCCTTGGGAATCTAGAGAATTCATCGAGCAAACACATCTGGACTTACTCTCTCGTGCTCTTTAAAGGTGAATTTCTCACTTCAATGTTTTTTTTCTTTTGTGTTGATTATGCCTTTGTATGTGGTTGTTACTTTTTGTTTTCCTCTTAATTATTGTGAGGACGCAATTTCTTTAAGGAGGGGAGTCTGTAAGAACCCACATATTTCACGATTATATATTTAAATATTTTATTTAAATATAGCATCATTAATCGGATTAAAGTCCGAAATGTTACTTTTTGTAAACAGTCGAATTGAGACTCGAGACCACTTTCATTGAGTTCAAAATGGCGTTTACGATCTTTTTGAGTATAAACATCGATATGTTTGGAGTTGAGTAGAATTTTGATATTTTCATTTGGGGCTTTGGGTTTGGGTTTCAGCCCACTAAGAGAACCCAACTCCTCTACATAATAACTCCCACTCCACCCCTCTACTCTTCATTAATTTCATTTCCAATTTCCTAATACTCAAGCCATAAAAGAAAAATAGGGGAAAAGAAAAGAAATTAAAATTCCTAAACCCTAGATTCTTAGGAAATTCAAGATCCAAGCTCCAAAATCAAAGATAAGCTTAGGTAAGCATCCTCTTCTTCTTCTCCATCTCAATCTCTCTCCAATTTCAGAAATTTCCTATAACCTAACTTAGGAAATATTTGCTAATGATCTTAGATTGGAGCTTCTAGAGTTGAAGTTGAAAAGTAGTTGATCTTTCCTTTGTTTTTGAGCTTCTCATTCGTTGTTTTGAGGTTTAAAAGTGAGTTCTTGAACTCACCTCTATGTCTATACCTTTGATAGTTGTTAGATATGAATTCCTAACACCTAATTCATGTTCATTTGCTTTTGAATTGAATTGGATTGGTGAATTTCCAATTTTTGGTATTTTGAAGTCAAAATCTATGATAATCCTACTATGGATGTTTGGACTTATCGTTTGAAGGCATTGAAGAGCCTATAGGGCTGGGTAGTTGCTTGGCGTAAATCCCTAGCCATCGTCACTCGTCTGATCGCTTCCGATATGATTTGGCCATCATTGGCCTAGGCAAAATATTGCCCTAAGCTTCAGCTTAGATGTCTGGTATTAAGCTCAGACGTCTGATGCTACGGGAATAAAATTCCAGATTCTAAGCTCAGACGTCCGAGCTTACTTCGCAGACGTCTGGGCGATCTGGAAGAAAATTCCAAAGCTTCAGCTCAGACGTCTGGGAGGTCTACCAGACGTCTAGAGCTGCTTATTTCAGCCAAATTGCCTATTTTGAGAGGATTTCCGTTTTAATCGATTTTTGGTTGATCTGATTAGTTGTTGTCATTTATCATCGACTTCGATGACTTCTTTTCGGGATTTTTGGGAATATCCAATTGATGGATTTGATATTGACTTCTATGGTTTGATTCACGTCATCGAATGTGAATTTTTGGTTGATTGATTGTTTCTATAATCATTTCTGTGATTTGTCACTTTTAAAAATACAAAGGTTTCTATACTAGTAGTAAATATCCAAACGCTTTCACAAAGATGATTTCAATACCATTTTTAATACAAAACTCGTTTTTAAATCCGTTTTCCAATCTATTAGTATATACAAACCTTTACCTCATTCGTATGAGAAATCCAATTAAAAGACTTAGCAAAACAAGTTGTATGAATCGCTTGCGTTTACTTCGTCGGTTAATTCTTAGAATTGTTCGATTGAAATCTTGTGACAATTTTCGAGTGGAAATCTATAATTTGTTCGTAAATATTTAAGTTAAGCCAGTGGTTATGGGACATGAAGCTAAACTCATTTATTTACTAGCTTAGTGTAATTCACACTTCTTATTGATCGATGGCGATCATTTTATGGTTTAGACTAGCGATATGCGAGGTCTCTTTGTCCACGTGGGGGACTGTACCCAGTTTTATGGAGCTTCGTCTCATTTTTAGGGGCTAGCGACCCCTGACCTTTTTGACCGTTCGTGGAGCAATCGGCTCAATGAGTTCGGTACATGGAGTGTATCTTTCTAGGTACATCGATGTTCGGCTCATTAGGTATGTGCATGGGGCGTATCTTTTTAGGTGCGTCGATGTTCGTTTAAGCATGGGGCATATCTTTTTAGGTGCGTCGATGCTCGTTTATACATGGGGCGTATTTTTTTAGGTGCGTCGATGTTCGTTTATGCATGGGGCGTACCTTTTTAGGTGCGTCGATGTTCGACTGTGCATGGGGCGTATCTTTTTAAGTGCGTTGATGTTCAGCTCATTTTATGGGATAACGTCTCATTTGTAATACACGTGTTGGTGAGTTTTCATGCTCCCGTTTTTGATAGGCCTCCCCCTTTGTGTTTTATGGATTTCTAATTGTTGATTTCTGGAATTTGCGTTTCACCAATTTTTGCGATTGACATTGATATGTTTTGTCAATATTTGGGGTTTGGTGAATAAGCTAAAGAATGTGATATTCTTTTTGGATATTTGACGAGATTTGAGATATTGTATGATTTTTATTGTTATCAAATGTATACTTGTCACAGTATGGCATTATTGTTATCATACGTTTTTGTGGTATCTCTTATCCTTTCTCAGCTCATATGATATTTATAGCTAGACTGATCCGTTTATTATTTTTCTTCTTAAATAATATTCGGGTCAGACCGAGGTGTTACAGGTGCTTCCACTTGACTTCTTAGCAGGGGCTAGCTTCTGACTTTTGGCTAACTACTTTAGCTTAGTAGTTTTTGCTTTTATACATTTGAGATAGAGACTCCTTGATGTATACATATTATTTTGCTTAGTAATTGTACCTATTCTTTTGTGATGTAGTGGATCTTGTATGACCACTATTTTGATGTAAACTTTTATGTGTTATATTCATATCTATTTCCGCCTTTGTGATATGAATATCTGTGGCTGATTTTTGTTATGCTTATTTCTATATTTGTTTCTGAAGCCTACATAGCCACTGTGTAGTAGCTTTGAGTTTGTATTTGATATGTCGGATTTCCACTTGAAATGAAATGCAAGTCATACTATCTGACATATCGGTACTCGCACAAAGTAATTACATAGATGGTCGCTCCTCAACTACCTTATTCTTTATGCTAGTCGATGACATTACCCCATAGTGTCCTTGGCTAGTGTGAGTATAGAAGTCCGGTGTCACACTTTCGGAATTCTCTAGTGAATAATGCATCTTTGTCATTGAATAGCTCCTAGGAATCCCATCCAGTCAACAATGTTCTTCATTAACAACTTAGCCAAAACAAGTGCTGTCCTGGTTGACCTGACGGGAATGAAATGGGCACTCTTAGCCAACCTATTCTTTATGGCCCATATTCTTTCATTTCCATTATTTAGTCTTGGCAACCTATCCATGAAATAGATGGACATCGAATCCCAAATCCAAACATGCATATCCAAAGGCTAAAGCAGTCCACTTGGCTTTCGATGTTCGGCTTTTACGTGCTGGTAATTTGCACACTGGTTTACCCATAAGCCTACATCCCTTTTCATAACTTCCTAGAAGAAATTTCTCTTCATATCCTGATACATCTTAGTTCCCCAAGGATGAATCATGAACTTCGATCGATGACACTCCCTAATAACTTTCTTCCTTAGGTTTCCAACATTGGGAACACATAACCATCACTTCTTCCTTAGCCATCCACTTTTGTCAAGACTAAAATCTTTTAGATCATCGATCTCAGTTCCTCCTTCAAGCCTTCCAAACCTCTCAGCTAATAATGGATCATCTCTTTGCTTAGAAGAAATCTTTTCGATCAATACTAGTCGGACTTCTAAGCAAGATAACATGGTTGTACTTTGACTAGAACTAACAGTCGATCTTAACTACACAATACAAGTAGTCAGTGCCTCTAATCCTTCCATTTTATCAACATAGCTAACACTGCATTCTTATGTTTTCTACTAAGGGCATCTGTAACTTTAATTCCTTTTCCTGGTGTATACTCAATACTGAAATCATAAGTTGCTAAAAACTTCAGCATCTCTACCGTCTCATATTCAACACTTTCTAAGAGAATAAATACCTCAAAGATTTGTGATCCTTATACAACTTGGATCATTCTCCTAAGAGGTAGTGTCTCCACACTTTCAATGCAAAAATCACCACTTTCAACTCCAAATTATGTGTCGGACTTCCAATTTCATGCGGTCTGAGCTGTCGAGAAGCATAGACAATCACTTTATCCCTCTACATTAATACGACTCCTAATCTAGTTCCACACACATCTGCATACACCATTAAGTCCTGATTCCCATCTTGAAGTACTAAAACGTACGCATTGGTGAATAAATGCTTTAACTTATGGAATGATTCCTCAGTTTTATCGGACCAAATAAACTTCACGTTCTTTAGTTTTGTCAAGGGTGCTGTTATCCATGAGAAATCCTTAATAAATCTCCGACAATAGTCAGCTAGCCCAAGAAAATTATTTATCTCGGTCATCGTCTCGGATCTCATCTAACTATTAATTGCTTTTATCTTAGCTGGATCTACTGACAATCATTTCTCTGAAACTACATGACCAAGAAACTTCACTTTTCCAAAAAGTGACATTTTGAAAACATAGCTTTCAGTTAATGCTGCATCAGCGATTCTAGCGCTATTCTAAGATGAATCTCACAATCTCTTTCATCCTTAGAATAAATCAAAATTTCATCAATTAACACCAATACAAACCTATCTAAGTGCTCTCGGAATATCCAGTTCACTAAGTCCATAAAGAAAAGCGAGCGCATTAATCAATCCGAATAGCATCACTGACCAGTTATAAGAACCATATCTCATTCGAAACGTCGTTAAAGGAATACTATTTGAAGGAATACTATCATCCGCCAATCTCAATTGATGGAACCTTATCGGCAAATCCAACTGCGAAAATACTTTGGCTCCACTCAATTGATCAAACAGATCATAAATTCTCGACAAACGATACCTATTCTTTATCGTCCTTTCATCCAGCTTACGATAGTCGATACACAATCTTAGTGACTCGTCCGATTTCTTCACGATTATCGCAGTCGCTCCCCAAGGTGAACTGCTTGGCCTAATAAAAAAATTCCTTCTAAGTCCACTAGCCGCACCTTTAACTCCTTCATCTCGGTAGGTTTCATTTGCTAGGTGGTTTACTCACGGGTTCACCTCCAGCTATAAGGTCTATATGAAACTCAATAGCTCATTTCGGTGGTAGTCCTAGCACTGGCTCAAAAACATCTGGGGCTTCTTTTACATCTAAAACACGATTCATCTTGTCTTCCACTTCTGTAGCACCAATAAAGCACAAACTTCTAGGCTAGAATTCTCAATTGAGTATACTATTCGACCACTACCTCTGGGTGTTCAATGATATCTTCCTACACTGGCAAAATATCCTAGCATCATATTTTCTCAACCAATCCATACCCAAAATAATCCCAAAACCTGCAAAATCAAATACAAACAAACTGCAGGAAAAATTATATCCTAGCAACTGAAATTCTAGATGGTCACATCCCATCCACAGAGTTGCATACCCAACTATCAGATTAGCTACTATTAAGGAAGTAAAAAGATATGAGGTCTTAATTCTGACTTATATGACAAACACTGAGAGATAAAAGAGTATGATGCACCCGTATCAAACAATACTTTAACTAGTATGCTATGAATCAAAAAGCATACCTTCCATCACAACTTTTCTCTTCTCCTCCGTCGTAAGCCTAGATGATGATGGCTCCAAAGCAAAGACCATTCCTTTTCCTACCTTGCTGCTCCTAGATATTTTTTCTAATAAGTCCCTACCCAGTCGTAGTTATAGCACTTCACATTCTGCTTCCCCACAACCAATGTGCCATAACCTGAGTGACACTCATTAGCATAATGCCACTTCTTGTCACACTTATAGCAAACTATATCAGTTTTCCCCTTCTTGGAAGCTCCACCCTTCTTAGCTCCCTTCTTCTTAAAGAACTTCCACTTCTTGTTCTGGGAATTCTAGATCTCCACCGACTTCTCCTTCCCAAATGTAGAAAGCATTTCTTCATTCCTGATAGCCATCTCTGTAACTACATTTGATGGATCCCTAAGACGTGGCATAGTTGCCATAGCAATCCCCGACCTCAACCCCCAAATAAACTTCTCATTTCTCTTGATAACAGTATCAATAGTGGCGTATCCATAGCTGGACAGCTCATCAAACTTTGCAGAGTACTCCAACACGGACATTTCACCATGCTCTAATTCCATGTACTTCGTGAGCAAGTGTGACTTAGCTACCTCAGATAAAAATCTTTCTCCAAATTTCCTTCGGAATTCTGCCCCAAGTCAATTCCTCCTTTGGTACCCCTACGGTCACCCTGTTGCACTAGTAAAAAGCAGCTCCTTGTAATTATCTCAAAGCTAGTCTCCTTTTCTGCTCATCATTCAAACCTAAATCAACAAGAATTCTCTCACAATACAACAACCAATTCTCCACTTTAATTGCATCCTCAGTCCCTAGAAAAGGCTTTCCATCTAAAATGGTGTAATCTCGGCTTAGCTTGGCATAGTTATTACCAACAGGCGCTATGGGATAACTCCTCCTGCATTAGTAGCATTTCCTTTAGCTACTCCTACAGCTACTCCAGCTTGCATCAGTTTGGTGAAGAACTAATACATAATCCCCGCATGTAGTGGTGGGGTTCCAGCATCTATGTTGGCATTTACATTTTGATTAGCATTTTCCTGTCGACTCTGGTTTCTAATGGTATCAAGTCGGACATTTTCATTGGTTCTAGTGCTTCCTCCACTGAGATTCACTCTTTCATTTCCTGTCTCCGTATCTTTCTTTCTCGTAAATCTACACAGAAGCCTTACCAAGGTACAAAAGAACGGTTTAAGAAAGAAGGGAGAATACATACTTTTATATAGCAAGTACATGTACGTTGCTATAGTGTTATCCCAAGCCTACAATCTCATTCTCTGATTTATTGCATTATGTTTTCAAAATTCCTTAACCTTTTCAAGTTTTTTCATAAATCTATGCTTTGATACCAACTTATAACATTCCTCATTTTAAGGCCCCAAACAAACTGCTGCGAGTGCTGCAATCATTCATTGTTGTTAATTTCCGGTGACAAATACAGCTATATTAGTTATATTAATAATACAAAAACACATGAATATGAAAAAAATTAAATACAGTTTAATAGCAAGTTTTTACATTCCATTTGACAAATGATATTTCATATTAATTACATAATCCTGTTATTTCGCGAAAGATGGATCTTAAGGTTAATTTAACACTAGATGGGGTGAATAGTGCTTTTTAATTTTTTTGAAACTTTATGAATTCTTTTAATATTATAGTTTCAATAGTGCAATTAACAATAACAGATTCAAACATGGATAAATATAAATGCGGTAAAAGTAAAAAGGGAAAGAACACTATAGAATTTTATACTGGTACGGAATTTCCCTACATACAATCATGTGCAATTCCTTGTACATATTTATTTTCAAATAGCAAAGTCAGTATAATCTCGATTTCAATGCAATGAGACACACCCTCTAGATTTTCTGAGCTTTGGGTAGACTCACTTGATTTACAAAGCCACAAGCACAACCACTTGAATTTTTGGGTCACCAAGCACATCTTATTGATCTACACGGGCTAAAATCACACTCACCAACATACGAGTATGATTTGATAGAGTTTTACAGACAATTATCATTAATTTTGAATACAAATGGTTATATGACCTCTTGAATAACACTTTGATCTTGTTTGAGTGAGAGAGATCAGAGAATAGTCAATAAAGAACAAAATCAATGGAATTTGATTTTGATTGAATTAGAGAAGAATTTGAGTAGAATTTCTTCTAGAAAGAAAAAGAGTGAAAGAGGAGAGAAAATATGAGAAAGTAGTTAAAGAAAATTTGTTGGTTTAATCCCTGTTTATAAAGAAACAATAATCATGTCCATTCGTGAAGAGATACGATGGAAACACACTTCAATTCAGATTTGAATCTTGAAAAAATCGATCCATATGTCGACATATAAGGCGAGGGTATGTTGACATATCCCTTTACTGTGACGCCCCACCTTTATGCTCATAATAACAAAGAGTATTAAAGGAAATACTGTCTATTATTACGAAGAATAAGGCTGGATAGGAGCGACCATCCGTAATTGGCCTTACACTAATATTGGTTATCTCGATAGGAGTGGTACATACTTTTTTTATTTTTCTTCTATTATTTATTCACTCCCATCGACAAACCCAATACTAGTATAAAACGAACTACGACGGTTCATAATAGTTTAGGACTTTAGATATAACAATAACACAGATAATATAAATGCGGAACACAGATAAAAACAAAAGTCTCATATATATATAACTGATGTCAGTTAATACATAGTTGACACAATACATATGATCCAACTACAACTGTCGACTCTAGAAGTTATATATACAAGTACATTATCGACTAATATACATGAATACATATTCTATACAATGACACGACTACTACAAAATGACATTGACAACTTCAGAAGATGTGAAAAGTCTTCATATCCTGAACAGCAACTCAAAGAAGAAAATCTACAACCTGAAATAACTCGGGTCTGACCCGAGTATTAAATTCAAAAGAAAATAATACACGGGTCAGTCTAATTCAAACTCAGTTATTAGTACACAGAAGCAATAATAATCAATATCAAATAGACGACGGTCACAGAAATCTCGTACATCCAACTTCTCGATAAGAGAATCGGATAACGGCAGATGTAACACTAACAGTGTAAATCAACAAATCAGAAATCTCAAAAAGATCAATCAAATCAAATTTCTATGTGGCTGCAGTACACGCACGCGTGCACTGCCTCGCCACACAGTACGTGAAATCACCACGATGGTGAAAACTAACAGCAATCAAAACTGTAGAAGTCAACATAAATAAACTTACAAGGTCAAACCCGGGTCTTTGAGACCGGATTCAACTCGCTGTAAAATTTCACAAATCAACTTGAAACAATCCAGAACCAACAAACCAAACTCAACCAACCCAAGCGAAGAGGAAGCGGTGAACAAGTTCACGCTTCAGATCAAAACTGTGATATCGAACAAGCCTGGTCAAGAAACCAGACCCAGGATCACCAGAAAGAAACATACATGGTGACTCAAATCAATGCATATCAATTATCGAAAAGAGCAGACTTCACAGTGCTAGTACAAGTGAAGTGTACAACCACGTAGACAATGCAAGTGCAGGCTATATGTAGCACCGAGTGCAAAGGAGATAATCAGTGCATAAAGATTTCACTGTGCAATCCAGTGAATATAAAATATGTACACAATTGAAGGTACATAACAGACTGCACAAGACAAAATGAATCAGAGGGGTGACGGTGAAACTGGACATTATACTAAAGGTAAGGTAGCACACCAAGGCCCAGCAAACAACCGAACACAGGCCAGTTACAACTAATCAATGCCAACAACAACTAGAAGTGTGGATACCAAGTGATACAAGTGAAGTGCATAAGCACAACCGGGTCCAAACAGCAATTGCATAAGGAGAAAGACCAGATCAGTACATATGCAATATGGATATGTAAGCCTACACTTTTAACATGTACAGCTTCAATGAAATGATCTAAAACAACCAAGGAAGTTCTCTAAATCATTAGTAATTGAAACTGTCCAAGACTCAGTACAACCAAGAGACTAAAGAGATTCGAGTGCATCTGGTCACAAGTGCACCAGTTCAAAAACGCACAAGCATATGAAATGCAGATACAAGAATAATGAAGACTTCATATACATCAAAATGACCCAAATGATCAGGCTACATTAACAACCAACAGTGCAACCAAAATTGGCCACACTAGACAAATGAATTCAGGGCCACATGTACAAGTTCAAATGAACAGAAATCCCAACAGAAACAAATGTACATATATGAGGACTACAGGCAAATAGTCAAGTGCACTAGTTCAATGTACACAAAGACTCGAATGAACAAGGTCTGGACACACTTGAATGGTAGCACGGAAAATGGTCAGAGTCGAAATACACAAGTGGATCAAGTCAACAACAAAATGCAACATATTCAAGTTGATACCATGTTCACAAATAGGCACAAGGCAAAGGTTATGGAAACCAGACTACAAAGACCAGTGATGCAGACTCAAGAAAAATCAACCCAGTGCAACAACTCAACAAAAATTCACAATATATGCATACAGGCATACATATGAATCAAAGACCAGACTTATGAACATGTACAAGTGAACTAGTAAGTACAACAGGGACATCAAGACTGCAGCCTCAAGTAAAGTCAAGGTCAGACCAACTACAACTAAATGCCGACAAGTGATCGGACCAAGCTAAACAACAACAGTGAGAATATGTAATATGAACCAGGTACCTATATGAACCAAAATGAACAAAGAATATGGCAACATGATTATCAAGGTAACTTCAGCTCAAAGTTACAAACTGGCCAGTACAACTTAAAACATGAATGATGCAATGCACTTATATCAATTGAAACCATGAACCAGACTACACAACTAAAATCAGTGCAAACCGAAGTCACAAAAAGCTACATATATCAATACCCAGAATCGACATCTACATGAAGGGCAACAACAATGATGATGAACCAAGCCAAAGACATGCATATAAAAATGTAGGCATGATAATCAAGCTGTAGATCAAAGGTATAATGGCCGAAGTCATGAAGTAGCAATTAAAAATCAACCGAATACTGAAGTACTACCAGAGACAGTAAACCATATAACCCCAAGTCGAACAAAATAACATTGCCAACTCACATTCGAAAATCATCAAAGCCATAATTTCATAATTAAAATCGATGTCTATCGAAAATGCAACAAAACCCAAAATGCTCGATACAACACAAAGTCATCACGTCATTCGTCAAGAACCAGATAATAACAAAGACAGAGAACATCACTTCCAACAAGTTCAAATGGCAGACAAATCAAGTGACGACTTAACAATCGAATAAGAGCGAAATCGTAGAAACACGAGTACTAATAAGCTAGAGATAAGAATTCGATGTGAGTATAATACTCATCATTTTCAATGACCCAGCAGAAGGCGATCCCTCTCGATCGAACAAGCCGAAATCACGGCACAAAATTTTTGAACGAAGCCCTAATTTGAAAAAGCGAACGAAGGAAGATATCGTGGCCGCCATTATTTTGTTCTCGTTTATTTTGTTTAGGGTTCGAGTCAATGACAAATGAGAGGGGGGTCGGGTTAGATATCATCACGGCGTCAAAAGTAAATGGGCCAAGTTGATTTTTAAAGCCCACAACCCTTTTTCAACCAATTTCAAAAGAATTTCTACTGATTAAAAACTCCAACAACAATTAACAAACGATATTAATCGTCCAATGATGATAATAAATAAAATGCGAAATCCCGGGTTGTTTCATTTACATTTTGAAAACTTACTCTTTAAAAAATGTTTTGAAAAAATTATACATTGCAAAATATTTTGATACTTTGTAAACTTATTTAAACATAATTTATACATATTTTAATCATATAAAACTTTATAAATTTATTTTGAAATATTTATAAATATATAAAGGATTTAATATGAATTTCTTTTGAAATAAAATAATATATATGAAGTTTGAATGAATATATTAAAAATTAAAATTATAAATATTATAATATACTTATAAATATTTTGAAATCATAAATAAAAACTATACCAAAGTATAATATATTAAAAGTATATTTAAAATATAAACTAATTAAAAACTTAATTTTTCAACATATTATAATCTTGTAAAATAAAAAATTCAAAATAATTTGATGCTTATTTTGAGAGATCATTTGAAAACTAGAATTCTTTTAAAATTATTTTTGAAATTTAGAATATTAAAAAACCATTTGAAAAGAAGAATAGAGAAAGATCAAAGAAATACTATCAGGGTTTTTTCAATAATCTATGACTTTATAACTTATCCGGATATCTTGAGTTCTTCAGTCTCATGAGTCTTCAATCTCTAACTCTTGAATCTCTACATCAGCCCCTTGAATCTTCATTTGATACTGTATAGTCTTATTTATTAATACATGTCTAATACGCTGCATTATGTACTATATATAACTTGATAAAAACATTAATATCTATATTTTATATAATGTTATCTATATTTTATATAATGTCTATATTTTATATAATGCCAAATGGTTGTTGTCATCAAAACTAATGTCAAAGGTACTAACGATCTCCCCATTTTCGATCACGATAACCATGTATATAAAATATGTTATAACTCTCCCTGAGTTACAAACCTTTAATCTATGACTAGATTTTATATATTTCTTTCCCTTTGTCATTAACAAAAATCAAACTAAATAAAACTCCCCCTAACTAAGGTATCACATAATATATATAATACTGAGATATAAAAGTATTTTAAAAAAAGCAACAACATTAATATATAAGTGTGATAGGAATGATAAGTGATAACATAAACTATTTGTATTAATCAAATCAATAAAATAAATATATTTAAACTAAAGTGACATAAAACAAATTCAAGCAATCAATTTAATTCACACAAGTCAATCCAATCCAATCAATAAATCTATACACACCTATTAAAAGTAAAACCAAATCACATAAAACAAACCAAATTCAAATCCTAACAAATCGCACTAAAATGTAATAATCCTAAGTACTAAGGTTTCTTCTTGATAATGGGAGACATTTCCTTTTTGTTTAGCGAGATTTCCATCTCGATCGAAATAGACTTCTCTAACACTATAGACTCCGGCTTCATCCATTTGTTCTTCCTCTTCTTCTTCCTTTTCTTCCTTTTCTTCCTTTTCTTCTTACTCTTCCTCTTATGCATTTGTAGGATTAGGATTATCCACTTCAATCACTGTTGTATTTGTTGGATTATCCAATAGATATTTTTGAATATTTGCAGGATGCTGCCTTTTTTTCTTGTTCTCTGGAAATTTTAAATTGATCCGCTTGTATTTCAGTGAGCATTTGCAAAACGCTCTTCATTTCATCTTCCAAATTTGTTACTTTGACTATGGTGATACTCTGGAGAGGCCCTTGTGTAGGAAATAGGAAGAAAAAGGATGAATTTTATTCCCTTGGATGCTTAGAATTAGAGGACGCTATGGGATTAATTTATTTCAGAAGATAGAATAGTGAAAAGATAGAAATATAAAGAAGAAGTTGAAATTTGCTGGTTATATAAACCCAATTCGAATTTTGAATTCAGAAGGGAAATTTGAATTCTGAATTTAACTGCGTATGTCGACATATCCAGTGCAAATTCGATGATTTTTTTATTTTTAATCTCCGACTTATATGTTATTACTTTTATATTTCTAAAAATGAACAAATTCCTAACTCTTCTTAGCTTAGCAAATGATGTTTGGTTCAGTGGTTTTGTTAATATATCAGCTATTTGATTTTTAGTATTTATAAATTGTAGTGAGATTATTTCTTTGTTTATGTTATCTCCTAGCAAGTGATATCGTATATCTATATGTTTAGTTCTAGTATGATGAGCTGGATTGTTAGATAAATTATTCGGACTAGTATTATCGTAGTATATTGGTGATTTTATAAAGTTTAAACCGAAATATTTTAACGTTTGTTTCATATAAATGACTCGTGAACAGGCTAATGCTGCTGAAATATATTCTGCTTCTGTTGTGGATAGAGAAACAGAATTTTTCTTTTTACTAAAACATGAAACTAGAGAGTGTCATAAAAAGTGACAAGTTCCACTTGTACTTTTTCGTTTTTTATTTGCAACCAGTATAATCGACATCAGTATTTGAAATTAACTCAAGAAATCCTCTTTTGGATTAAAGAGTCCATAATCTAATGTGTTATTTACATAACTTAGTATTCGTTTTACAAATTTTAGATGAGTTTCCTTATGTTGAGATTGATATCTCGCACCGAGACATACACTGTGCATTATATCAGGTCCACTAGCGGTTATATAGAGTAGTGATCCAATCATTGCTCTATATAATTTTTGATCTACATCGTATGAATTTTCTTCCTTATTTAATTTTTCGTTTGTTGCCATGGGATTTAGCTTACCACTGGTATTTGACATGCCAAATTTCTTAACTAAATTTTTAGCATATTTTTCTTGACTTATAAAATTATCATTACTTAATTATTTTCTTTGTAATCCTAAAAGTAATTTAGTTTTCCCATATGACTCATTTCAAATTCCTTAGTCATTATATCTGAAAATTAATTGTTTAATTTATCATTGATTGATCCAAAAATAATATCATCTACATATATTTAGTATTAGCTGAATATTATTGTTATTTCTTTTAATAAAAAGAGTATATGTACTTACCTATTTCAAAATTAGATTGTAATAAATATATTTTAAGGCTATCATGCCAAGCTCTAGGAGCCTGCTTTAGACCATATAAAGCTTTCTTTAATTTATAAAAGTGATTAGGGAATTTCTCATCCTAAAAAAGTGGGGGCTGCTCTACATAAACATCTTCTTTAATAAAACTATTTAAAAAAGCACTTTTAACATCCATTTGAAATAATTTAAAATTATTATGATTTGCAAAATCGAGTAAGATTCTTATTACTTCTAATCTAGCTACGGGTGCAAAGGTTTCATCAAAATCAATACCTTCTTCTTGATAATAACATTGAGCGACGAAATGAGCTTTATTTCTGATAACTTCTCCTTGTTCATTCATTTTATTTCTGTATACCAATTTAGTTCCTATTATAGATTTATCCTCAGGTCTTGGGACTAATTCCCAAACAATATTTCTTGTGAATTGATTCAGTTATTCTTGCATAACAAGAATCCATGAATCATCTATTGATGCTTCCTTTGGATTTTTAGGTTCAATACTTGAAATGAAAGCAACATTACTCGTTTTATTTAACCGATTTCTTGTTTTAAAAACTTATTCTATATTTCCTAGATGTTTTCTATAGGATGATCCTTTAATATTTTGGTTCTCTTATTTGGATATATATTTTCAGTATCTTATCATTTTCATTATTCATAATTTCAGTATTAGTAATTTCATTTGTATTATCAACATTTTCTTCTTCACCAATACTTGTATTATTAATTTTAGAATTTTCATTAAATGAAATATGTAATGTTTCTTCAATAGTATTGGTTCTATTATTAAAAACTCTATAAGCTTTACTTTTGTTTGAATATCAATAAAAATTCCTCTAACTGATTCAACATCAAATTTATCTAAGTTTTCATTATTTTCAATATAAAACATTTACTATCGAAAATTCTAAAGTATGATACCTTAAACTTTTTACTATAAAATAATTCGTATAGTGTTTTTTAGTAAAAGGTCTTATCAAAACTCTATTTAAAATATAACGTGTTGTAGCAACTACTTCAACTCAATTTTTTTAGGTAAATTGCTATCATTTAACATAGTTCTATCCTACTCTTGAATTGTTCTAATTATACGTTCTATTATCCTATTTTATTGAGATGTTCTTGAAAAAGAAAAATTATGAGTAATTCCTTTCTTATTTCGAATTTTTTTAAAATTTTCATTTTTGAATTCTCCTCCACTACCACTTCGAATAACTTTAATTTTAATAGATATTTGATTATGAATTCTTTTAACAAAGATTTTAAACATTTCAAAAGCATCATTTTTAAGTTTTAGGAAAATTGTCCAAGTAAACCTAGAAAAATCATGTATGATTACAAAGACATATCTATTATGATTTATATAGATTGTATTTGCGAGGGACTGAAAAGATCTAAATGAAGTAATTCAAGAGGTTGAGAGGTAAGGTTCACTTGATTCAACCAAAAGATACAAATTATCATTTGGTACATTCATACTTAATATGTAAATGTTTCTTTTTCTAATGCCTTCAAAGATAATTTTTATCTCATTATCTTCAATATGACATTTATCTTTTTCAAATTTAATTTTGAAGCCCTTATAACACCACTGACTAATACTCAATAGGTTATATTTTAAATTCCTAACTAATAAAACATTAGAAATAGTAGGAGTTTTAGAATTATCGACATTGTCGATGCCAATAACATATCCTTTAGAGTTGTCATCAAAATTGACTGATCCACCGTCTTTATAAATGATATCTTTCAAGATTTTCGGATTTCCAATCATATGCCTTGAGAAGCCACTAGCCAGTATCCATTTTTCCTTTTTAATTTATAGAGTTTGATCACCAGGTGTTTATTCATCGAAAGCCATGTAACATGTCTATTCCTGCAAATTATACCTTTTCAAAAAATCAAGTGACTTTTCATAATGAATGGATGTAGATTCATGAGATAATGCCATGTTAATTTATCGGATTGCTTTTCAAAAATAGTGTTAAAAATAGTATTATTATCTTTCTCCATTAAAACTTCTCAAAACTCAATTTACTGAAATTTGAAAATCCCGCTTTGACACCAAATGTTATTTAGTGGAAGATGGATCTTAAAGCTAATTTAACAATAGAGGGGGGTGAATAGAGTTTTCAAATTTTTGTGAAACTTTTTGAATTCTTTTAAGATTATAGTTTAAACAATGCAACTAACAATTACAGATTCAAACATAGATAAATATAAATGCAGTAAAAGCAAAAAGGAAGAATACACTAGGATTTTATACTGGTTCGGTGTTACCCTACATCCAATCCTGTACAATTCCTTACACATATTTCTTTTCAAATAGTAAAGTCAATACAATCTTGATTTCAAGGCAATGAGACGCATTCTCCCAACTTTTCGAGCTCTAAATAGACTCACTTGATTTACAGGGGCCACAAGCACACCCATTTGAAGTTTAAGGTCACCAAGCACACCCAATTGATTTACACAGACTATAATCACACCCACTAATATACGAGTATGATCTGATGGAGTTTTACAAACATAGGTCATTAATCTTGAATAAAAATGATTCTATAACCTCTTGAATAGCACTTTGATCTGATTTGAGTGAGACAAATGAGAGAGATCAGAGAGTAGTCAATAGAGAATCAAATCAATGGAGTTAAATTTGATTTTGATTGAATTTGAAAAGAATTTCAATAGAATTTTTTTAGAAAAAAAAAGTGAAAGAGGAAAGAAAATATGAGAAAGTGGTTAAAGAAAATTCATTGGTTTAACCCCTATTTATAGAGAAACAACATGCATGTCCATTCGTGAAGAGATACGAGGAAAAGACACTTAAATTCAAATTTCAATTTTAAAAGCATCGATCTATATGTCGACATATAGTGTGAGGGTATGTCGACATATCCCTTCACATTTTGAAACCTTACTTTTTAAAAATATTTTGAAAATTTTATACATTGTAAAATATTTTTATGCTTTGTAAACATATTTAAACATAGTCTATACATATTTTAATCATATCAAAACTTTATAAAATTATTTTAAAATATTTTAAAATATATAAAGAATTTAATATGAATTTCTATTGGAATAACATAAGGGGCAGTATGGCTAAATTCCCTATTAAGTTTCAAAATATACCAAACATCCCTGTCGAAAAAAGTAAGTAAGTTAGGTTAATTGAATTAAGTTACTGAATAATTGCATATATTTATGCAATAACTCAGTGAATAATTGCAGATATTTATGCATTTATATCCAAAAATTCAGAAATGTCCACAATTCACCAAAAAATTGCAGAAATTTCCACTGTTATTTACCAACTCAGTGAATAATTTTTGATATAATTGCATAAATATCTGCAACTATTTACTGAATAATTGCATAAGTGTATGCAATTATTCAGTAACTTAATTCTAGGGACCTAATTTACAATTTTTTTAGGGAGGGTTTTTCATGTATTAAGTTTGAATTTAAGGACCCGAGCCTAATATTCACATAAAATAATATATGAAGTACGAGTGAATATAATTAAATTCAAAATTATAAATATTATAGTGTGCTTATAAATATTTAGAAATAAAAAAAACTGTTATCCCGCCTTTTGGCAAGGCCGTGACACTAAGGAATTGACTA
The DNA here is from genome assembly GCA_030737815.1 of Allium fistulosum. Lineage (NCBI taxonomy): Eukaryota > Viridiplantae > Streptophyta > Magnoliopsida > Asparagales > Amaryllidaceae > Allium > Allium fistulosum. The sequence continues at coordinate 1,135,432,905 of CM060906.1, forward strand.
GTAATCCAATAACAGTCCGTCCTAGAGATCGGTCATACACAGGCTCACTATGGATATCGACGAATTTTGTCCGAGTCCGGATTGGGCCAAAATTGCTAGGACATGACAAGCTAAACCATGGGAGTCAACGTTTCAAGTTTCGAGTCAATCCGAGTTCATATGCTCAAGTTATGATGGATACAAGTTGAAGGGAAAGGCCATGTTTTCGTATCCATCAAATGGCCTGATTTCGTATCCATCAATGTTGACCACTCCGTATCCATCGGCAGAAGATATGGTCGAATCCACCAGAGCACTCCACTTCGAATCCATCGAATTTTGCTTTGTTCGAATCCATCAGTAAAGCCCGTATTCGGATCCATAAAACCAAGCCTCGGTTCGAATCCATCAGGCCTTCCTCTACTCCGAATCCATGCAATCGATATACTTCGACTCCATCCCATAATTTACTTCGAATCCACCCTGTTGAGGCAGCTTCGAACCCGTAACCGCTGACTTGCTCTTATCCAATGAGTCAATTAGCCAAGGTGACGTGTCTTCCATCGAAGTAAGCAGGGCGAGATATGTGGAGTCGAAACAGTCAATGCGGCACAATGGCCGGATCGAGACGAAGCGCGCGCGCCACCTCACTTCAAGAACACATGCAGCCAGCAAGGCGAACAGATGGAGTCAAATTCATGGAGACGAACCAGACAGCCTATGAGGAATCTCAGTTCGTATCGACGGTATCTCGTGATCTATTGATCCAAATCCAATGAAATTTTGAGGGAAGCTTGCATGCACACTGAAGGATGTCCATGCCAAATTTTAGCTCAATTGGACATCATCTTGATCGATACGAAATGGATTCGTACCGATCGCAGATCGAGGCGAAACTTTCTGGAAACGGTCGCGTGGGCCCCCTCACGTGCCAGACCAAGTCTCCCGAAGTTTAGGCGAGATCTGAGCCTCCTACGCCTATAAATAGAGCCCCAGAATCAACAGAAAAAGGATCTTCTTTCTCTGAAGCGTCCAGACTCTGCCGGATTGAGATTTGCATCCTACTTTTGCTGTCAATTTCGAATTCTAATCTGTAATCCGCTGTTCATTGCTGTAACCGCTTGTAATCATTAAAAGAGAATCAATAAAATCATTAAAACTTCATAGTGGACGTAGGCTATACGCCGAACCACTCTAAATTGCTTGTCTGTGCACTTTACATTTCTGTTTGTTGGAGTTTTTGTTAGATAACCTCTGTTTTACATTTACAATCTTCATTTTATCTCTTCAAACAACTCCCGAAGAGTGTTGTGCCCATTTTTGGTACAAAAACTTTGGTGCTTTCACTGAGAAAAAACGCAGTTTTTTCTCCTGCTCTATGGATCTACTACCGTCGTTGGATTGCAAAAATCTAAGGAGAAGATCCAGATCTGTTTATAAGTGGTTCCTTCTATTCTATTCAGATTGCTCCAGATCTAAGAGGAACTGCATTCATCATGAATTCCATACCCATGTTTTCGAATCCAGAAAAAATGCAATTTTTCGTATCCATGAAAATATGGTGTTTTTCGTATCCATGAGATGGATGCTCTACTTCGTATCCATGAGATGGATGCTCTACTTCGTATCCATGAGATGGATGTTGTACTTTGTATCCACGAGATGGATGCTCTACTTCGTATCCATGAGATGGAGGCTGTACTTCGTATCCATGATATGGATGCTCTACTTCGTATCCATGAGATGGATGTTGTACTTCGTATCCATGAGATGGATGCTCTACTTCGTATCCATGAGATGGAGGCTGTACTTCGTATCCATGATATGGATGCTCTACTTCGTATCCATGAGATGGATGTTGTACTTCGTATCCATGAGATGGATGCTCTACTTCGTATCCATGAGATGGATGCTCTACTTCGTATCCATGAGATGGATGCTCTACTTCGTATCCATCAGGAAGCAATACTTCGTATCCATCCATCTGCCTCCAATTCGTATCGATACTCAACTGCAGTTCGAATCGATCCAACTGCACCCAATTCGTATCGATACTCAACTGCAATTCGAATCGATCCAACTGCGCCCTATTTGTGTCGATCAACATATACCACTTTCGTGTCGATCTAGCCATGCGCATTTCGTATCGATGCTAGTAGAGCTGATTCTCTGGATGGATACGAACAGGATGGGTTCGAACAAGAGCGATACGAAGGACCATTCAGGTTGCTTGATGGATACGAACAAGGGTGGAACGATACGAAATTTTTTTTTTAAAAAATATTTTTCGGGTACGACCCAGATTTCCTAAAAAGAGGCTAAATAAAATTTTTTTCGGGGGAAACCCCCCGAACCCTAGCCGCAGTGCAGGGCACCCGCATAGCGAATTCAATCACCAATTTAGTGGAGGAACATTCCATCCGTGCTTCTAATTGTTCCATGACTGAACAAGACATAGGAGCTCACAACAACAAATGTTGAGTTGCAATCAAGGAATGGGTAAAGAAATACTACTCAACTAATGCTCCTAGAGGATGGAGAACCTAGCTAATATGCCAAGAGCTAGAGTTGGTCAATATATCATGCTTCTAAGGTGGAATGCAACTTCCTCCAATTGACCAGCTTTCAAACTCCTGAATTGACAACTATGGTACGATGGCTAATATGGCAACTCCCTTACACTGTCTACTCTATCAACTCAAAGCAATAGCTGGTCACCGCTGAACCATCTTCAAATGCCCGCATCTTAATCATTCTACGTCCACATGACTAAAAGCGTGGCATACAACCTTAAGAAGACTTCCTTAATACCCTATATAGGTCTCCTATCTGGGTGAAAATTAGAAATAATGACCAATCTATTATCCCATCTTTACCAACTCACCATCCAATCGGTATCACCAAACCACTCGAACATTGGGCAATCGTGCGTACATCATTCACCAGTGTTACAAGACCCCTTGGCAATAAAATGGGCCTGATCATAATGCCGATTGGGGAATCTTTCCTAGTCGAGACCTATTCGTTGAAACCATCCTACATGCAGAACTTCTAGTGAGAATTCAACATGTTAACTATGTCGGTGTGTTATGGAAATACAACCCCCGACACTACCTCATGAAGTGAGAATTGCGCATGGCTTACACCAAGAGTGATGACTGCTATCAAATGTAGCTGTCTTCCCCCATTCCTCAAAGAACATTGTCAATCGTGGTTAGACATACCAGATCTACTTCTTATATTGTTGAAGTGAATGAAGAAGCTGGCAGCCAACGAATTTATCCAAAGCCCGCAGCCAGTTGCTGCCGATACCCATAAATGAATTCATCACCGGCGCTTATTTCCAGACTTTGACAAGAGAACTGGTAGACCGCTGCCGACAACTACACCAACATGTCCATGCCAATATTGAGTTGATGCATCAGATGAAGGATCAACTTGGCGAGATAAGGAGGAAACCTACTCCATACTCTAGATAGGAAAACTCCTCTTCTTTAGATGGCTACCATGGATGCCAACGCCATAAAGCCACTCCGAAAAGGATAACTCTAACAATATGTTCAAGCCCCATAAAATGAAGGACCGGGAACATCCGACCCATATCGATCAAGGACTTTGATCAAATTGAACCATTTGCGTTAGACTTCCAATTGAGAAGGGCTGGATTGAAGTGCAATAGCGAGCATACGACGCTGCCTCACTTATCAATGAGATTTGACCTGATCTCTTTTGAATTATTTCTAATTCAATTTCATTTACGTTGCGAAATATGACCTACTTGAATTAAACTACTTGCAAATGATGCAGGTAACCGAGTACTTAAGATTGGGTGCAAAACAACCTCCGCGGACCATGATCAAATCATTGAGGTATCATCATGACGAGCACGATTCAACCACTCATCAGCTACTATATGCCCCTGACTGGGGGGCAAGGCATCAAAGCGGAAGAGACCGACAAGGTCAGGACTCTAGTGCAAAGTGGATGTAACTGACCATCCACTCATCCGCCTATGCAATTTAATTAGGAGATGTAAGAAAGACTTAGAGTTATGTGTCCCAATAATGCACTCTACATCTCGTACTTGAAGCTTGCCAAAATACTTATGCTTCTTCTAATGCCCGATAAAATCGGAATCACATCAAGGGTGGACGTGATGTCACCATCTATGCATCCAATCCTACATTAGACATTTGGGATTATTTGAGGGAACACATGTTTAAAGGTCCAACCCTCAATTCAAAGTCAACAACGGCTGACTGCCTACTCGCTAACCGTCACGAGCTGTCATTTCAACTCTCTTCCTTAGCTCGATCGAAAGAATGCATAGTATAAATTGGATGTGACTCGACTATCTGCTCTCCATTTCTTGCACCCGACTTAAGGGAAAATATACAACTCAAAGTGTATGTAGTTCGACCATCCTTTCCTATGCTCGAGCACAAAGCTTGCCAGAACACTAATCCTACTCCATAGGCCTGGCAAAAACGGAATCCAAATGAACATGGATGCGATTCAACCGTCTATAAATTATATCTCATCCTTCTTTGTGGGCGGATAAGTGAAAAGTAATTGGGATCCTACCGATCTCTCGCTAAGTGAAACCCCAAGCTCGGGGGCATATCGCTGCACAAAAAGCCGGACAAAAACTGATACATGGCGATCCATCAACAAACTCCAGCTTTCGAGAGCACGAACTGGAGTATAAACATTTTCCTAAAACCCCAGAGTACTCCGAGAGCGCGAGCTGGGTACAAACGTTTTACTTAACTCCGTACTCCCAGAGTGCGAGGCGGAGTATAAACATTTTCCTAAAACCCCAGAGTACTCCGAGAGCGCGAGCTGGGTACAAACTTTTTACTTAACTCCGTACTCCCAGAGTGCGAGGCGGAGTATAAACATTTTCCTAAAACCCCAGAGTACTCCGAGAGCGCGAGCTGGGTACAAACTTTTTACTTAACTCCGTACTCCCAGAGTGCGAGGCGGAGTATAAACATTTTCCTAAAACCCCAGAGTACTCCGAGAGCGCGAGCTGGGTACAAACTTTTTACTTAACTCCATACTCCCAGAGTGCGAGGCGGAGTATAAACATTTTCCTAAAACCCCAGAGTACTCCGAGAGCGCGAGCTGGGTACAAACTTTTTACTTAACTCCGTACTCCCAGAGTGCGAGGCGGAGTATAAACATTTTCCTAAAACCCTAGAGTACTCCGAGAGCGCGAGCTGGGTACAAACTTTTTACTTAACTCCGTACTCCCAGAGTGCGAGGCGGAGTATAAACATTCCTTAACTCCGTACTCCCAGAGTGCGAGGCGGAGTATAAACATTCATTCAACTCCGTACTCCCAGAGTGCGAGACGGAGTATAAACATTCATAAAACCCCAGAGTACTCCGAGAGCGCGAGCTGGGTATAAATATCAACAAACTCCAGCTTCCGAGAGCGCGAACTGGAGTATAAACATTAACTAACTCCGGATTCCGAGAGCGCGAACCGGAGTATAAACATCAACAAACTCCAGCTTCCGAGAGTGCGAACTGGAGTATAAACATTAACTAACTCCGTATTCCGAGAGCGCGAAGCGGAGTATAAACATTCAACTCCGAACTCCCAGAGCGCGAGTCGGAGTATAAACATTCGACTCCGTATTCCCAGAGTGCGAGGCGGAGTATAAACATTCATCTCCGTATTCCCAGAGTGCGAAGCGGAGTATAAACATTCAACTCCGAACTCCCAAAGTGCGAGTCGGAGTATAAACATCCCACTCCAGATTCCCAGAGTGTGAACCGGAGCATAAACAACAACTAACTCCAAACTCCCAGAGCACGAGCCGGAGTATAAGCATCAGACAAATGCGGCTTCGAGGGGGGTGGATCCGTCTGCCTAACGACTTCGACCATATCTCAGCCAAGATACATCACTTGTTCCCAGAGTGCGAACACAAAAAAGGAAACTCATAATAGACGTGACAGACCGTCTGGTCAACGAACTCCAGACTCCCAGAGTGTGAACTGGAGTATAAACATCAACTAACTCTGGTCCCAAGAGCGCAGATCGGAGTATAAACACCAACTGGATGCGAATCACCACCCATCAACCAACTCTAGTCCTCAAAACATGGTTTGGAGTATGAATACCAAAAGGGATGTGATTCGACTGTCCATCTATCGGCTATGGTTCCTCATCAAGTTCCATAGTATAAAAAGCGGATATGGTACGACCGTCTGCTTCCCAATCTTCCCCTGACATGGGGGCACACTTAATACACAAAATTGGATGCGATCCGACCATCCAGCACTAAGCGGGCGTGACACAACCGTCCATGCATCATCTCTTGTCCCCGGCACGGGACCCATAACATAAATTTATAGGGATGCACTCCAACCCTACGAGACAAAATTCCTTCCTTGATTCGACAGGGAGGCATAGATTCGAAGAACGGACCTAGCTGGATGTCCTATTCTGAATTGATATTACTACCATCCAACCACAAATGAACGTGGCATGACCGTTCATATGCTAACTCTCGCATGTGATCCGACGGGTTGTGCATGCAGCATGGACGGATGTGACCTAACCATCCGCCAATCAATTCCTTCCTACAGTTTAGTGGGAGAAGCATCAAACTAAAGTTGTAATTTGATCGGCCACACTTCGACTTTTGCCCTTGACTGGGGGCAGAGGTACAAATCACCGAAAGAAGAGAAATGTGACTCGCTACATCTCTAGCTTAGCATCCTTTACAACTTAAGGAAATGACTACAAGGAGACCTTAATGCTAACCAATCAGAATGATGCCCGAAGTTCTGGGCAATCACTTATATCGTACCGCCGGATCGACGGGCAATATCGATCTACACCTTTCACATCGTACCATTGAATCGATGGTCAATATCGATCCTCTTTGACTACAAATCGATGTGACCCGAACGTCCATCGAATACCTTTGACCAACAGAGCACGGATAGAAGAATAAACCGCGAATGAGAGTGGCCTGACCATTTGTCCTCCGTCGCCTTCCTTCGATCCGTCAGGAAGAGCATGAGACCAAATAAGCATGACATGACTGCATTTAAGCTGACTTTATCCCTAGATCTGACGGGAGAACGTAAATCGAAATGGGCATGGTTTATCACCCAACTCCAAACGAATGCAATGCGACCATTCATTCATTGACTCTTACCATGATCTGACTAAAAGAGCAATTCAAAACAAGTGCAACTTAAACATCTGCACACTGATTCTTACCCTGGATTCGACAAGGGAAGCATCAATCCTGCATCGGATCTGATTGGACGATTCACTCTTCAGTTTTTGTCCAAAGTGCGGCGACATAAGCAGCAAAGTGAATGTCATTGACCATCCAGAATCTAGCTTATGTCCGAATGTCGGCAAAGTAACAATGTATTCCTCCAAGAGGAAAGAACTATAACATAATACAGGATAGTCTCGACTCAGCCTTCCATCGGTTAACTCGATCCCGTGGTTCAACGGGATAAAATACAAAATTGAAGTGGACATTATCTACCATGCCACTTATCGAGATATTCCCCAGACTTGGGGGCACGAACAAGAAGGTAAGATTAATGTGATTCAACCATTCATCAGTCAAACCTGGTTCTTAAAACTTGAACTACAGCATAGACACAGCTAGGACGAGACTAGACCGTCCACATAATGCATCCGCCAACCCGAGACGGGGGCAAAAGATTAATTATCCGAGAGTTGACTATGACAGCTTGAACCTATGACCCATGCCTGATATTCATAACAACTCTAGCTTGCAACCGAAAGGATGCCTAGAGATAGAATCATTAGATCAATACCCGGACTTACGGGCAACTGATCATTATCCTGACCCTTCCAATGAGCAATAGATCGCAGGTACATTGAATGAAAAGCGCATCATTCAGAAACATAAGTAAATTCAATCTCAAAGCTGGAGCCAGCTATGTAGCAGCATACAGTACAAGGCTAAATTCTACTAATCCTTTGATTCAACATTCTTATAAGCCTGATCATTTACCATTGCAAATAAACACATGAGGCACCTACAAACCATCACGAGTATTGTAGATCAGATCACAACTCTGTGCAATGATGAAGAAAGAGTCAACTGTTTTACTTCAGGTGAATCTTGATGTGTTCGCTTGGACTCGATCTCACACACATATATATATATATATGAACTCTCGCCAGCCATGAAGAACCCTGCATTCAATGTCGACCCGAGGCATGTCTCGGTGAGCAAAAAACGATACGACATGGATCCGGAGAGATCTGTTGCACTTAAAGAGGAGGCGAATCTGCTCAAAACCAGTGGGTTCATCCATGATGCCCTCCAACCAAAGTGAGTATCCAATCCTCTACTTATAAGAAAAACGAACGGAAAGTAGAGGACATACATCAACTACTCAGATTTGCATGGGGTATGACAAAGCATGGCTTTCCGCTTCCAATGATCGACCAACTGATGGACCTGACCATCATACATGAATTACTCACATCCATGGATGCAAACTCCAGATACAATCGGATACTGAAGCATGTCCTAGACTAGGAATACAACTGTCTCGTTATTGACCTGGGCCTATAGTGCTATGCTAAAATCCCTAAATTCGAACTTGAGAACGCTTATGCTACTTACCAAAGGATGATTAACAAATCATTCAAAAATCATATCGGTCGATCGATGAAAGTATATGTGGTTAATATGCTCGTGAGATCACGGCTATCAAACGACCATATCGATGAATTGAAAGAGGTATTCAGTGCTCTCCAAAAAATGCAGGATGAAACTCGATCCTTTAAAATGCTCTATCACTATTACATCAGAAAGATTCTTCGTTTTCATCATCAATTCTCATCGAATCAAGACTAATTTCTAGAAAATTCCGACAATTAGAGACACCCATGTACCAAGGACAACCAAGCAGCTCTGATAGATTGCTTAAAGAGACCTTCCATTTTACCCAAACCTTTGGATTGCGAAGATTTATACATCAATTGGGCCGTGTCAACACACGCCATAAGCGTCGCAATGCTATGTGAAGATAAGCGAATCCAAAGACTAGTAAATGATGAAGGCTGGCTATTGACAAGCTCAACCCCGTTATCGTCTACATCGAACAGCCGTTACGATAGGCCCAATAGAAACTTTAGATGTCTGAAAATTTACTCAAATGGAGTATCAAGCTAAGCCAATGTGATATCACTTATCTCCCTCAGAGAGCTCTCCATGGTCAAACATTAGCATACTTCAGATCTGAATCCATCACATCAGACGACTATCCAAAGAACAGTGGAGAATCGTCCAACTGATGGAGAACGTACACCGATGGAACTTCCAATAATCAGCTTTCTAACGTCGAAGTTGCGTTAATGACTCTTGAGGAACGAACGATCTCCTACGCCCTAAAACTCAACTTCCCTGCGACAAATAACGAAGCTTAGTATGAAGCCTTGGCGCTCAAACTTGCGAGAAAACTACGAGTGGAAACTTTACATGTCTTATGTGATTACTGGTTAGTAGCACGCCAAGTCAGGGAAGATTATCTGATTAGGGGGCAACGTCTTGCTCCTTATCTCAACCGAGTCCAAAAGCTACTACCTGGCTTCGACTATGACACCATTACACACATCCTCGGAGAACAAAATGAAAAAGCTAAGTCACTGGCCAAGCTTGCCAGTTCTGGGGATGCGCGGTGAAAAGACTTTGTCCCAGTTTAAAATACTTATTATTCCAAGCATTGGCATATGAAGATCAGCTAGATCTTAGAGATGGATCTAGGAGAGGAGTCATGGATAACTCATATCGAAGATTATCCACAATCGGGGATTCTTGTTGAATAAACGAATAAGAAATGGCATATCCTCCGTGAAGCATCACTGCATGATTATGTCTGGATCGTTTGACTCCGTCGATACAAAGTATTACTTTTGTATCCATCGATCCGAGACCCGATATTACGTATTCACCGATACGAAGCATATATTCCAACCCTTCACATCGATTCAGGAGAGGATCGTTGCGAGGAAGCATTCAAGAACAACCATCAAATGTTGTTACAATGAATTTCACGTCGGTTCAGGAGAGGATCGATGCGGAATTCAATATAAGATAAACTGACAACGACTCGTGAACGTCAGCGAGAGTCAGATTAACATATAAGCATAAATGTTGGACTAATCTTCAATATTCCAGATTTACAGGAATTGGAAGCTCATTTGATAACGATTACAACAACAAACGGGTAACCGCTAGCATACAGCAATCGGTCGCAACAATACATGGTACAGCAGTCGACAGTCAACAGTTTACATTATTAAGAAGAACGGTCGAAGGTCACAGCTTCCACCAAAAAGACAATAACTATTCAGAGTAATGATAGCAGTATTTAAAGCACGTCATGTTCCCACAAGACGTACTTTGGGGGGCAAATGTTATCCCGCCTTTTGGCAAGGCCGTGACACCAAGGAATTGACTAGTAATCCAATGACAGTCCGTCCTAGAGATCGGTCATACACAGGCTCACTATGGATATCAACGAATTTTGTCCGAGTCCGGATTGGGCCAAAATTGCTAGGACATGACAAGCTAAACCATGGGAGTCAACGTTTCAAGTTTCGAGTCAATCCGAGTTCATATGCTCAAGTTATGATGGATACAAGTTGAAGGGAAAGGCCATGTTTTCGTATCCATCAAATGGCCTGATTTCGTATCCATCAATGTTGACCTCTCCGTATCCATCGGCAGAAGATATGGTCGAATCCACCAGAGCACTCCAATTCGAATCCATCGAATTTTGCTTTGTTCGAATCCATCAGTAAAGCCCGTATTCGAATCCATAAAACCAAGCCTCGGTTCGAATCCATCAGGCCTTCCTCTACTCCGAATCCATGCAATCGATATACTTCGACTCCATCCCATAATTTACTTCGAATCCACCCTGTTGAGGCAGCTTCGAACCCGTAACCGCTGACTTGCTCTTATCCAACGAGTCAATTAGCCAAGGTGACGTGTCTTCCATCGAAGTAAGCAGGGCGAGATATGTGGAGTCGAAACAGTCAATGCGGCACAAAGGCCGGATCGAGACGAAGCGCACGCGCCACCTCACTTCAAGAACACGTGCAGCCAGCAAGGCGAACAGATGGAGTCGAATTCATGGAGACGAACCAGACAGCCTATGAGGAATCTCAGTTCGTATCGACGGTATCTCGTGATCTATTGATCCAAATCCAATGAAATTTTGAGGGAAGCTTGCATGCACACTGAAGGATGTCCATGCCAAATTTCAGCTCAATTGGACATCATCTTGATCGATACGAAATGGATTCGTACCGATCGCAGATCGAGGCGAAACTTTCTGGAAACGGTCGCGTGGGCCCCCTCACGTGCCAGACCAAGTCTCCCGAAGTTTAGGCGAGATCTGAGCCTCCTACGCCTATAAATAGAGCCCCAGAATCAACAGAAAAAGGATCTTCTTTCTCTGAAGCGTCCAGACTCTGCCGGATTGAGATTTGCATCCTACTTTTGCTGTCAATTTCGAATTCTAATCTGTAATCCGCTGTTCATTGCTGTAACCGCTTGTAATCATTGAAAGAGAATCAATAAAATCATCAAAACTTCATAGTGGACGTAGGCTATACGCCGAACCACTCTAAATTGCTTGTCTGTGCACTTTACATTTCTGTTTGTTGGAGTTTTTGTTAGATAACCTCTATTTTACATTCTTCAAACAACTCCCGAAGAGTGTTGTGCCCATTTTTGGTACAAACATACTACAACAAAGAGTAATAGATTAAAAGTATATTTAAAATATGAATTAATTAAGAACTTAAATTTTAAACATACAATAATCTTGTAAAATCAAACATTAAAAATAATTTGAAGGTTATTTTGAGAGAGCATTTTGAAAACAAGAATTATTTTAAAATCATTTTTGAAATTTAGAATATTTAAAAACCATTTGAAAAGAAGAACAAAGAAAGGTCAAAGAAGGGCTATCAGGTTTTAATAATAATCCATGACTCTATAAATTATCTGGATATCTTGAGTTCTTCGATACCCTTGTGTCTTCAATCTCTAACTCTTAAATATCTATATCAGCCTCCTGAATCTTCACCAGATACCGTACAGTCTTCTTTAGTAATACATGTCTAATATCCTACATTATATACTATATATAACTTGATAAAAACATTAGTATCTATATTTTATATAATGTCATATGGTTTTTGTCATCAAAACCAATGCCGAAGGTACTAATAAATCCCATTCGCAAACCCACGTTGGGAGAAAATTTAATAATGACAACATACTCCATGAGTGACATATGAAGATTCCCCCTTGATTGATTAGAGTCTAATAATAGAACTTTTCCGTTACATCCAAACAACACAACAGATAAATAGATACTTCTAAATAGCTAGATTGCCTTCTGCACGTCCCCAGAAGCTTTTTCATTTAACTGGATAACCTAAAATCCGTTACTCTCGACCTACTCAAATGAGCACATGAGAGTTTAAGGGCAAAAACAAAAACTTTGGGTCATACAAATAGTTTGGTATGAATAATGACCTACCATATCGAACAAAAATAGATACCTAGTGACACCACGCCGCTGAGCAGATTGAGTTTTCCCCTCACTAGTACCTTAATCAAACATAATAACCATATACTGCTCCTGCATCCACAATAGTCAGAACATAGAAAATAGCATTTATGATAATGCAGCATATACTGGATTACCTATCCCCAATTCATTAGATTATCTATCTTAATTTCAAATGAATACCTATCATAATTTAAACTGACTATTTGTCTTACTTGATCTAACTACATGTCTTATAATCATATGGATTACCCATCTCATATATAAATAAATTCAAAATTATATGGATTATCCGTCTCATATGTAGTTATTACTTGGATTACCCATCCCCTACAATATTGACTACCCATCACAGATGGTTCCAATAACATAATTATGTGGATTACCCAACAAACATATTCCATTTAGTTTAAATAATGTGGACTATCCATCACACATCATATAGTTTTCCTTGGATGACTATGAACCCTTCATTAACCTCATAGAGACTATCCATCTTTGATAAGATGTGGACTATCCATCTCACTTCCCATAGTTTTCCTAGGATGATTATGAACCCATCATTTACAATTTAATTGATATTACCCACATGTTTAACCTATGTCTATTGGTATCCCCAATTATGTTATCTTCCCTTGAAGTTATAACATTTCGAAGTGACATACATTGGTATCCCCAAATGATTTATGTCGAACTTATTAAAACTAATACAACAACATCCCCAAGGTTTAAATTCGAAGTCAAAATAATATGGCTAGCTACACTTTAATTATTTAAATTTAGATTAATATCGAAGTCCATCCATATTGGTGTCCCCAATGATCATGTTGAAGTTTACAATATAAAATGGCAATGGTATCCCCAATAACGGTGTCAAAGCAGAAAATAAAAGGCTTTCCGCCTTTAATGGGGTAGGCGACATTCAAGTCGCACTATGCCTCATCGACCCTCTACCTAAGGAAAAACTAAACTTAAATTCTGTTAAGAATAAATTCATGTCGAAGATGATGTTGTCGAATTTCATAAACCATAGGTTATCCACCTATTTAAAACAAAACTTTAACTTTTATAAGTTATATGGATATCTGCCAAAGATATAAGGTCATCGAGCCTCTTGAATCATAGGCCTCTTCGCCCTTTTCAGAACATTTTTAATTTATACAAAATCAAACCTCTTCGATGTTAAAAGGAAGAAGTGCGGCATTGTTGCCAAATAGCATAATGTATAAGGTCGCCGACCTTGATGCATAACGACACCAAGACTCAATGTCGTTTTAAAACTTTCATTTAGCTTACTTTGGCTACTATGCCGCTTAGTAATATAATCAAAGTCAAGCGGCATCATTGCCTTAGTGTAACGACCTTGAATTTTTGACATTTGAAATATGAATATTCAATTGAGTTTAAAATATTTGAGTGATAATTTAATTTGAAATTCAAATATCAGAATGAATTTGACGATTATATTATTGAATTTAATTATTGAAACTGGGTAAAAATTTGAATTGTCAGTTTTAAGCTGATTTAAAATAATATGAAGTCTTAGAAAATTCATGTTGATAATTCTGAAGGTATTTGAACTTTCAGAATTGAATTTGAAACTGTTTTGTTCAGTTTTGGATTTTATCGTTTAAATCGATATTTGAAAGTAGCATTCCGAGGCACAGTCTTGGAATTCGACGAAACCAGTTCCATTGGATCCGTAATATTGTATTATTATCGGATTTCAATTTTCGTAACGTTTGTAGTTGTTTTGTGAGCGTGCGATAAGCAAACGCACTGAAATTAAATCAAAAAATTAATTTAATAACTGGTCCAAAAAGCTATCTTCTCCATACGATCAAATTTGGACCTGAAACCTTTTCCATTGCGTTCGGAATAGGCGTATAACATTACGAACGCCTAGTGGCACGCCTCGATAGGAGGTCAAGATTTTGAGATACATTTATCGGAACGGTTTGAATTCGAATTTAAATTGAATATTTACTTTTGTCAAACCCTCAGCCGTATTCTTTCACATCATGACTTTTCCCTCTCACTGTGGCTTATCATCCACGCAAATGTTTCAATCACGCGTTCATTAAAATAAAAATAAAAAAATCAATCAAAGGCAGGAAAAGATAAGAAAAACGAAAACCATTATTCTCGTTCAAAACAAAAGAATCAATGGCCTCTGTTTAAATTCCCCTTCCTCTGTGTGAATTCGAACTCATACAAAAGAAAAAAAAAGGGGAGAACGAATTTAAATTGCGAGAATCAGTTCGAACGAAAGTAGGGCGAGCTTCCATCTCTTCTGGGATTCGAAAATCTCGAGCACTGCCTCGAGTTTCGCAGAAGACGAAGGCGCGAGACGCTCGAAATCAAGGCGTGGGTTCGAGAGCAAGAGTCGATCGATGGGTCGAAGGCATCTTTGTGAGCGGAGGCAGAAGTCTCGATCTAAGCTAGGAGTTGGGTCGCGACATTTGGCGAAGGCTGATAGCTTGAAAGGGCTCGGTCGCGATTCGGTGTGAAGGGAGTCTCGTGATTTAGAATCGAGATCTCATGAGGCTAGGTGGACGTGGCAACCTCTTCAGAGCCGCCTAATTGCTCGAGACGTCGAGGAAGTCGAGAGTGTTGAGTGAGAGAGAGGCCAAAGGTTGCAAGGTATAAATTTCCATTTTTAATTTGAATACAGTAAATTCATATATTCTCTCATGCCTATTTTTATTCAAAACGATAAATTTTAAGATTCAGTTAAAAATATTTTTTTTTTTGCAAAACTGAAAAGTATACATGCATGTTTTGATATATTGAGGTTAATAGAAATTTTATTTTTACAACAAGGTATTAGATTCTGTTTTGATTTAAATAGATTAACAGTAAAATATATATATAGGCAGACCATTTTTTTTATATGATTTCAAATGAAAAAATAATAATAACTTGTTAAATTTATTTTAGTTACCGAGAAAATTATTTAAAAGGAAATTAGTTTAGAATGTAATTCCTTGATTAAAATTAAATCATTGGCTGATTAAATATATCAAATGAAAATTGATCATTCGATTTTTTTCGAATATTAACAAATTGTATAAATTGTCATACAAGGTCTATAAATGGAGAAAAACAAATTGGAATGGGAAAATGGACTGCAAAATAAAATCAAAGGTGAGATCTTCTCAATCAAATTGGAAATTTGATTTTTTGCAGTTTTTGATTGATTGCTGTTTGGATTGTGATAGTATATATATAGTAGTACATATAGCAATATATATATATATATATATATATATATATATATATATATATATTGGCATATGTATATATTGGTGATTGATTTCCCGCATTATATAGCGGATGAGACCCTATTGCGCCGCATAATAGCGGATGATATTTTTATAAATCCCATATACCGCGATATTCCACCTCGAAGTGGAATTGGTATTGTGCTAACATCTGTGGATGCAGGGAAACAAGTTGGAGGGATCCAACTGGATTCCTCAAAATTGTTTGAATATTATTTCATATGTGAATGATGTGATTTATTGATAATCTGTGGATGATTTATTGATAATTGAAACTGTTGAAGGCTAAAATTTAGCCGAATGTATTTTTGGTATCGTTGGATACCAGAAATAAATGAAATTAGATTTCTGAAATTAAAATTGGAAATTTTTAGTAAATTCTTTCGAAAGAATTGAGTGAATTTAAAAGAAGGAATTTAATAGTAAAAAGTTGATTTGAAATCTTATTGAATAAATTCCAAAATATAGGAAAAGATTTTTTTATAAATGGATTTGGAATAGTATTATTCGAAAGTTGGAAAATTTATTGAAAAATGGAATTTTAAAGGGTTTGGAAAAGATTAAGGAATTTATTTTTAAAAGTGATAAATTTCTATAAATCCAATTTGAAATTGATTTGGTATTTGAAAAATAAATCTTCGGGGAATCGATATGAAAATTTATTTGGTGTTTGAATGAAAATTGATTTTTGGTGTTGGGAATAAATTTGTAAATCGATTTGTAAAATGATTTGGTATTTGGGATTAAAATAAGAATCAAATTGAAATTTGATTCGGTGTTGAAGTAAATTTAGAAATCAATTTGGAATTTGATTTGGGGGTTTGAAATAAAATTGATAAATCAATTTTGAAAGTTGATTTGGTGTTGAAAGTGAATATTTGAGAAATCGATTTGAAAACCGTATAAAAAGTGAATATTTGAGAATGTAAATTACGAATAGAATTTATAAAGAAAAAGGGATTTTGTTTTAAAAATAAATATTGATTTATTTTTGAAGTGTGGAATAAATTTACAGATTTGGAATGTACATTTGAAATAAATCGATAAGGATTTATTTAATTGGTTTAAATGGACCATTTTGAGATTTTAAATTGGTTTTTAAATGTGAAGTGTGAAAATGTGATTTGAAAGTGGTTTTCAAATGTGAAGTGTGGGAAAATATATATCCTGTGAAGATATTTTGAAATTTAATAATTTGGGAAAAATTATTTGAATTGGATGTTTGTTGTGAATGTTGTTGATAGTTAAATAACCGACTATCAATATTTGCCTTCGAAATGACACTTGATTTGTTTTTAAAACAAACGCTCACTATTCGGGTTAGCCGGGAAAAGACATTTGTGTCATATAACCCATTCCGAATTAGTGATACGACGATATGGATCGTATTGAAGACCGGTGGTGAAGACCGGATATTTTCAAAAATGAGAGGACAACCTGTCGAATGTCTCTGCACCTAGTTGCTCCGGTATAGAGATTTATATCACTCTTTTTGTGATAGGAAGTCCGGACGTGATTAGTGAATATCCGGATTGCAAGGGCTTCTTTAGAAGTGCCTTCGGTTCTGTTCAATCCCGGAACGGACTTGTATGGATAAGTGTCTGACATTACACTTTGAGATGTAAAGCTGGTTTCTATCAAATACATTTCTGTTGGTGGCGGAGAATTTATTCTCTTAGCTTAACACCCTTCTCTGAGACATACGAGCTCAGAGGTTATGTAGTTGATGGTTACTAGTGATACATTCCCAATTTGGTAATGTGGCACACGAAGTGCTGTTGATCATTTGTTGATCAAAGCGTGGCTTTTTGAAAAAGCGTAGCTTTGTGGACGAGACTTCGTCGAGCCTCACAACCCGGTAATGGTCGAAAAAGAATGTTGCGGCAAAGGTTTGTAGGTGTAGCGCCCCTAGGGAATGCCATTTCCTTCTGGTTAAAAGGTGATATCATGGTATGGAGCCCAGATATTTTACCTATGTTGATGCCACACATTTATTATATTTTGTGGTTGTTGCTTTGTGATTGAGGATCCTCGGATAAAGGTCGGTAACGACCGGGGGATGGCATAGCTCGTGTGTTAGCTACCTTGTTACAGCTTGGTTAAAGCGTGAGGTAGCGTCAGCCTTGTGTTTGTAGAGATCCGGTTAGGTTCTCGGTGCGTCTTTCCAGAGGCGTTTCCATTTCGGTGTAAGGAAGTTCCTTAGCCTGACCATTTGTTGGAAATCCAAAGAAACAATACGAACCCTGTACGGTTTTTAGTTGTATTACCTGCTATGGAATGTGGCGGTAACCTGCTACTGAACGTAGTAGCTATAGTAGGCATACAACAATGGTTGTATGTTGGCTAAGATTGATATTATACTTTCGAAATGTTTTCCACACTAGAAATTAATAATAATATCAACTGATTTTTCGTAGTAAGCATTTTTGACTATCATAAGGGGAAATCTCCTCCAATTCTGCGTTTGCATTGTGTGTGTGGCGGGAGGCCTTATGGTAGTTTCATTTTCCAAAAGCATTGCGAATCTGTTTTATTTCCTTTGTGAAAATAACTGTTTTACGATCTCACACCAGTCACCATGATTGACTCGGAGTTTATTATTCCCTTTCTAAACTCTGGGTGCCCATAATTTTCCACACGGGCAGTATATAGTTATGTTATCAGGATATTCTGGATATTCTGGAGCTTTGGAGATGAGCTGGATGGCGAAGCGTACTACCGTACTTGTTTATTATTTCCGCTGTGTATTCTATATGTGGACAAGTTTATATAACTGTCCAGTGATGTGTATTGTTGTAAACTCTGATGATATGATGTAATGTATAAACTGATATTGTCTTTTGTTTTAAAGATTATTGATTCATCTATTATATATTGTTCCGCTGCGAATGTAAGATTCTGATATTGTTTCTGTTTCTGTTTTTCTGTTCTTTCTTTTCTTCTGTCTTCTTCTACCTCTTCTTTTAACCCTAATGGTTCGGTTTTCCGGCATTCGATTGCGCGGCATTTGATACAGTGGACGTATTAATGTCGACTTTCGAGCGTCGAAAAGTCGAGTCGTTGCAAGTGGTATCAGAGCAGCCGGTTAAGCGATAACCTTGGCTCTATTGGGTGTTACTCATTAGAGATAGAGTCAGTAGTACTCTAGAATGAGTTGAGTGTAATAATAGATATGAGCGCGTATTTGTTAGTGAATACATAATTGTTTTGTATTGTGTTGACTTATCGGTTGATTGTTTATAGATTCTGGTCGGTGCAGGGTGGCCAACTATAATCGATAGGGATTTCTAAACTCTTAAACAAGATAAACCGACACAGTATTGTTTTAAATAGGGTAAATGAAATAATTTTGCCCAAAACTATTTTTGTATAGAAAAGAAATGATTTTCTATGAATTATCATAGTATATGGATGCTTGGTTGTTAGGAAGAGATAATATTGAAATATTATCATTGTTATATGGAATTGAATGAGAAATAATGGTATAACCAAAAAATTGAAGATAAATTCATTTGACAAATGAAATTTATAAATATGAATTGAAAAGGATAAGGAAATAAAATTCATATACGAATGAAATTTGTAAGTGTGAATTGTAAATGTGATTTATAATTTGGAATAGAATTCCAAGGAAGTATTTGAAATAAAATTCATCAATGGAATGTAAATAATTTGATAACTTATAAAATATTTGAAATCTGATTGGAATGAGATTCAAATTGAAAATGAATGAATTTATGAATGAACAAATGAAGCTACATTTGTAAATAAATGAATTGGAATTGAAAAATGAAATGAGTTTTGATTTGAATCAAGTTGAAGAAAATCCAAACTTGGAAAAAAATAATAAAATAAAATGGATTGAATTCAAGAAAACTAACTTGATAAATTATTAATTCATGAAATAGTGAATTGGAAGTTGAGTTAGTAAATCAAAATTGAATTGTGAGTTGAGTGAAATGGTTTGAATTTGTATATAAATTCAAGTAAGTAAGAAAGAAAAATAAATTGAAATTTCCTTGTTATTGATAAAATAAATTCAAGACGAATTGAATATGGAAATTTGAAATTTAAAATGGATGAGTGAATATACTAATTAAATTAGTAGATGGAATAGATTTGAATGGTTTTCAATGAGATTTGTTTGATTAATGGAATGCCAATTAAAATTGAATGGAATCAATTGGAAATGAAGTACTATATATATATATGACATATTATGTTTTCCATGAAAGTACACGTGTAGTACTAAGGATCGTGTAATATGGTATATTAATGCGGAAACTGGTAATAACAGTAAAGTAAAAATTAAAGTAAGCACACCAGGAATTTTTATACTGGTTCGAACTTCCCGTTCTACGTCCAGTCCCAGAATACCCTCTGGATTTAAACTAAACCCCTCACTTAACCCGGAGGAATAGGTATACGACACCTGAGCAGCCGAACAGGAATTTTTCCGCCTTAACAGCCAAAGAGGACTTCAACTTAATACAAAATGTTTGTTGACGAATGTGTTCTAAATAACACTGATTGTCTTTTGATAGTACAACTTTCCTATAATCAAATCCTCAAGAGTATATATGTGTGTGAAGATTTAGAAGGAAGATAATCACGTAGAATCGAAGTATATGAATAAATTCAAGGATTCTAGTGATATTAAATAAGAGTGAATGCTTTTATTTGCAGAAATGAATAAAGATTAGATTTCAGAAATATAAACAAGAATCGGTGATTGTAGAAGTGAATTGAATATGTTTATATAGTTGTAGAAGAGTTGTAATCTTTCATGAAGAGTTTTAGTTAACAGTTGTGTCCATACCTCTTGAAATAGAGGACATTCCTCTTCATGAAATGATCGCGTCTCTTCAGAAAACTAGCCGTTGTTCTCTGGTCGGTCGACCGAAAAACCTGGCCGGTCAGTTGAGTTTAAAAACGTATACAAAACAGAAAGTCACTGTGCACATGATACCGGGTCGGTCGACCGAGGATCCTGGTCGGTCGGCCGACCTGATGTTATATGCACAGTGAACATAGTTTTTGCTATAAAATGTTTTGTGTGCGTGTGTGACTATTTGAGGAATGATTTTAACATTATTCTAAGACTCAATAAAAATAAAATATCCATACTAATCTCTGGATTATAAATTTATCTCCTTTGTAGTGCACGGTATGCACTTATTCTCTTTTTGTCGCTTTCATATAGTATTCTCGTCGTATGATCTCTGAAGCTTGTGTCATGAATCAAAACTCATGAATCAACATTCTCCCCCTTTTTGATTGATGACAATACTTATGTGACGAAGTAATATTGACATATATTATAGTTCTCCCCCTGAATATATGGCGACTTTTCTGCAAAATTTCGTTAGTTTGCATACATTTCTCCCCCTTTGTCATCGACAAAAAGGAATACTTATAACAGATTAAAGTAATGTAAAACATTTAAATTTACATGGTACATTCTTGAGCCAAAATAGAAATAATTTAAAGATGTTTGCTTAGACATTTTTCTTTCAAGTTTTGTTTTGTAAGAGGATTTTTGTATTTTATGTTCTATTCAATAAACATATGTATGTATATATAACCATTTATTTTCTATAAAAATAGTGGTTTAAAAACAAATTTTAGTTTTAATTACAGATTTTTTAAACAAAAAACTGTTTGTAAATGAATGATATACAATGCTTTAGAGTCAAAAAATAGTTTATTCTGAAATTAAGTTTTAATGGTACAAATTATAAACAGAGCTGGAACAAGAAACACCCATAGCCCAAGTGGCTATACTACAACATCTAACATATAAGCCAGAAGTCATGAGTTCGAGTGTCGCTTTGGTTAGAAAATAATTTTTGTTTTTCCATATTTTTGCAAATTTTTATTCATAAGTCTTTAAATGACATTATACCTAAATCTCGTCTTAGTTTTATAAAAGTGTTTTCATTTAGTGGTTTAGTAAAAATGTCAGCTATTTGATTTTCAGTGTTGATAAATTCTAGATTTATTAATCCTTTTTCCAAACAATCACGAAGAAAATGATGTCGAATATCAATGTGTTTTGTTCGTGAGTGATTGACCGGATTTTTAGAAAGATTTATTGCACTGGTATTATCACAATAAATTATTGATTTTTCAAGATGACAATTAAAATCTTGTAATGTCTGTTGCATATATACGACTTGTGCACATGCCAAAGCAGCAGATATATATTCTGCTTCACACGTTGATAAAGAAACACAGTTTTGTTTCTTACTAAACCAAGAAACTAAGGAACGTCCAACGAAGTGACACGTTCCGCTCGTACTTTTTCGATCCGTCCGACTTCCTCCAAAATCAGCATCACTATAGGAAACTAATTCAAAAGGACATTCTTTTGGATAAAATAGTCCGAAATCTTTGGTTTTAGTTAGATAACGAATAATGCTTTTAACTGCTCTCATATGTGATTCTTTGGGATTTGCTTGAAATCGAGCACATAAACAGACACTCATCATGATATCGGGTCGACTCGCTGTTAGATAAAGTAAAGAACCTATCATACTACGATATAACTTTTGATCAACACTTTTGCCATCTTCATCTCTATCGAGATGAATCGTTGTACTCATAGGAGTTGGTTTGGCAGCAGTGTTTTCCAGACCAAAACGTTTGATTAAATTATAACAATATTTTTCTTGATTAATAAAAATTCCATTTTCAATTTGTTTAATTTGTAATCCAAGAAAATATGACAATTCTCCCATATGAGACATTTCAAATTCATTTGTCATTATAGTTGAAAATTCTTGACATAATTTTTCATTTGTCGAGCTGAAAATAATATCGTCAACATATATTTGAATTATTAAAATATCTTTATTAGTTTTCTTAATAAAGAGTGTTTGATCTACTTTACCGATTTCAAAACCAGATTCTAATAAATAACCTTTAAGACGATCATACCAAGCACGTGGTGCTTGTTTTAAACCGTATAATGCCTTTTTAAGTTTATATACATGATCCGGAAATTTTTCATGATTGAACAAAGGTGGTTGTTCAACAAAAACATTTTCTTTTATGAATCCATTTAAAATGCACTTTTAACATCCATTTGATATAGTTTAAAATTATGAAAACACGCATAAGCTAATAATATTCGTATTGCTTCAAGTCGGGCGACTGGAGCAAACGTCTCTTCGTAATCAATTCCTTCTTCTTGATTATATCCTTGTGCAACTAATCTAGCTTTATTCCTTGTTATATTTCCTAGTTCATCTGCTTTATTTTTGAAAACCCATTTAGTACCGATGACTGATTGATCACTGGGTCTAGGAACGAGTTCCCAAACTTCGTTTCGTTCGAATTGATTTAATTCTTCTTGCATGGCAAGTATCCAGTAGTCATCAGTTGAAGCTTCTTTTATATTCTTAGGTTCTATGTTAGAGAGAAAAGCAACATGACCAACTTGATTTAATTGATGTCTGGTTTTAACATTCGTATTAACTTCTCCAATAATATTTTGCACAGGATGATCTCTTAAAATTCTAGGTGGAGATTTTATTATATTAGAAATCACGTTTGAATTGGTTTCATGAATATCAAGATTTTCATTTGTATTATTATTTTCATTCTGAGTAGATTCATCATCAGAATCAATAGTAACACTTGGATTTATATTTTTAAAATTTTCGTTGAAAGAAACATGTAAACTTTCTTCAATAATTTGAGTTCATTTATTATAAATTCGATAAGCCTTGCTTCGTTCCGAATATCCAACAAATATACCTTCATCGGATTTTGGATCGAATTTGCCTAGTTGATCTTTAGTATTTAAAATAAAACATTTGGAACCAAAAACTTTTAGATATGAAATATTTGGTTTTCTTCCATTTAGAAGTTCATATGGTGTATTTTTAGTTAATGGTCGAATAGAAACGCGATTCAGTACGTAACAAGCAGTAGCTACAGCTTCTGCCCAAAAATGTTTCGATAAAGTTGTTCCATTCAGTAAAGTTCTTGCACATTCTTGTAACGTTCTATTTTTCCTTTCTACAACTCCATTTTGTTGTGGTGTTCTTGGAAAAGAAAAATTATGGTTAATCCCTTTCTTGTTACAAAATTGTTCAAAAACTTCATTTTCAAATTCGCCTCCATGATCACTTCTTATATTTTTAATTTTCAATGTTTTAATATTTTGAATTCTTTTAACAAAAACTTTAAAATTATCAAAAGTATCACTTTTATTTTTCAAAAAGAAAATCCACGTATATCTAGAGAAATCATCTACAATAACAAAAACATATCTATTATGGTTAATAGACTGCACTTGAGTTGGACCAAAAAGATCCATGTGTAAAAGTTTAAGTGGTTGTCCTGTAGATATTACTTTCTTTGATTTAAAAGAAGATTTTGTTAATTTTCCTAATTTACATGCATCACAAAATATGTTAGTTTCGAATTTTATATCGGGTAACCCTTTAACTAATTTATTTTTAGCAAGTTTGTTGATGGTATTAAAATTGATGTGACAAAATCTTTTGTGCCAAAGACAAGAATCGTTTTCTTTAGCTACTAGACACAAATTTGAATCATTATTAACATTCATATTTAGGATATAAATATTTTTATCTCTATTTCCTTCGAAAATAATGTTGTAATTTTTATCAAAAATGTTACATTTATTTTCTGAAAAAGTTATATTAAAACCTTTATCGCATAGTTGACTAATACTTAATAAATTATGTTTTAAATTTTTAACTAATAAAACATCAGTAATGAGAGGTAAATTAGATGTACCGTTGCTATTGACATTGCCTTTGCCGATGATATATCCTTTTGAGTTATCTCCAAAGGTGACTGCTCCTCCATTTGAGTATATAATGTTTGACAACATTTCTTTGTTTCCAGTCATGTGTTTTGAGCAACCGCTATCTAAAATCCATTTTCCTCTCTTCTTATGTGGTACTTGCAAAAAGTTTATAAAAAGTTGGTACCCAATCTTTTTAGGGTCCTAAGAGTTAGATCTTAGGAAGCCAAACCCATACGGGTTCAGAATTCCCTTTATAGACATAATTTTTGTTATTATGAACAGTTTCCATAAAACTTTTGATATGTTTATTCCTTATTAATATATTATTTGTTTTTGGAATCCATATCTTAATAGTTTTAGTATTTGAATAAACTATTTTCTTAATATCTTTCTTAATTTTATTATTAATTTTGCATTTAGCAAAATTATTTTGTTTCTTAAATCCTAGTCCAGATTTATTGTTAGAAGTTTGAGAGTTTTCTAGTATACTAGAAAGATTTTCTCTTCCTTTATTGAAATTTGAAACATTTTTAGAAATATCATCAAATTTTATTTTAAGACTAGATTTTCTAACTCTAAATCCTTAATCTTAGATATTAAACTATTATTTTCGAAAAGTAAAACATCATTTTTATTTTTCTGAATTTCTAGTTCCTCAGATATTGACGTAATTTGAGAAGATAAGTTAGAATTCGATTGTTGAGAGATTTCAAGTTCTTCTTCCAATATTACTTTCTCATCTTTTAACATATCTACTTCTAAAACTGTTCTATCTAACTTTCTTTGCAACTCCTTATTTTTCTTTTTAAGTTGTTTTGTTAAATTTACTAATTCAGAATTTATTTCAATTAAATCTTCAAAAGTAAAATCACTTACATCGTCTGACGAAGCCATGAAGCATACATTTGCTTGTTCATTATCACTTTCACTCTCTGATGAGGATGATGAGTCAGTGTCGTCCCAAGTGACTGAAAAAGCTTTTCGTTTTGTTTTATCCTTCTTGAAATTATTCTTTTTACGATCTGGACAATCCTTCTTCATGTGTCCTTTCTTATGACATTCATAACATTCCATTGTTGAAGATGATGGTTTGCTGCTATTTGAATTGTTGTTGGAATTATTTTTATTTCCTTTGAATTTGTTTCTGTTGAATTTCAAAAACTTTTTGAAATTTTTAGCGATCATTGCCATATCTTCATTTTCTGAGTCGGAATCATCTTTTTCTGCTTGGAATGCCACATTTTTCTTTTCTTGTGCACCATTTCGTTTTGCCTGCAAATTTACTTCGTAGGACATTAAATTACCTATCAATTCTTCTGGTTTTAATGTTGACAAATCAGTTGCTTCTTCAATAGCTAGGACTTTTCGTTCCCATTTGTCCGTTAAAGAATTTAAGATTTTTGTAACAACATCAAAATCAGTAAACTTTTGTTCTAATGATAATAAAGCATGATAAATATCCTGAAATCTAGAGTACATGTCATTTATAGATTCATTTGGCCTCATTTTAAAATTTTCAAATTGATGTTTCAACATAGAAATTTTGCTCAATTTAACTTTGTTCGTTCCTTCATGTGAAACTTTAAGAGTTCTCCAAATTTCATAACTGGAAGTGCACATGCTAACTCTATTAAATTCATTTCTATCTAATGCACAAAATAAAATATTCATAGCCTTAGCATTTGATGTAGCATCTAGTTTTTGTGTGTTACTCCAAGTTAAATATTCTCCAGTAGGAGTTGTGTATTCACTTTGTATAATATTCCAGATATCAAATCCACTTGATTGCATATAAATTCTCATTCTAGTTGACCAATAATTGTAATTTATACCATTGAAAAGTGGAGGTCGTGAAGTCGATTGACCTTCTATGAAACTAGAATTAGTGTGAGTGTTAACATCATTAATTTGTGTGGTTGCCATATTAATAGAAATAAGTAAATATCAAATAACTTTGTGATGGTTATAAGATGACCTTGCTCTGATACCAAATGAAAGTACACGTGTAGTACTAAGGATCGTGTAATATGGTATATTAATGCGGAAACTGGTAATAACAGTAAAGTAAAAATTAAAGTAAGCACACCAGGAATTTTTATACTGATTCGAACTTCCCGTTCTACGTCTAGTCCCAGAATACCCTCTGGATTTAAACTAAACCCCTCACTTAACCCGGAGGAATAGGTATACGACACCTGAGCAGCCGAACAGGAATTTTTCCGCCTCAACAGCCGAAGAGGACTTCAACTTAATACAAAATGTTTGTTGACGAATGTGTTCTAAATAACACTGATTGTCTTTTGATAGTACAACTTTCCTATAATCAAATCCTCAAGAGTATATATGTGTGTGAAGATTTAGAAGGAAGATAATCACATAGAATCGAAGTATATGAATAAATTCAAGGATTCTAGTGATATTAAATAAGAGTGAATGCTTTTATTTGCAGAAATGAATAGAGATTAGATTTCAGAAATATAAACAAGAATCGGTGATTGTAGAAGTGAATTGAATATGTTTATATAGTTGTATAAGAGTTGTAATCTTTCATGAAGAGTTTTAGTTAACAGTTGTGTCCATACCTCTTGAAATAGAGGACATTCCTCTTCATGAAATGATCGCGTCTCTTCAGAAAACTAGCCGTTGTTCTCTGGTCGGTCGACCGGAAAACCTGGCCGGTCAGCTGAGTTTAAAAACGTATACAAAACAGAAAGTCACTGTGCACATGATACCGGGTCGGTCGACCGAGGATCCTGGTCGGTCGGCCGACCTGATGTTATATGCATAGTGAACACAGTTTTTGCTATAAAATGTTTTGTGTGCGTGTGTGACTATTTGAGGAATGATTTTAACATTATTCTAAGACTCAATAAAATAAAATATCTATACTAATCTCTGGATTATAAATTTATCTCCTTTGTAGTGCACGGTATGCACTTATTCTCTTTTTGTCGCTTTCATATAGTATTCTCGTCGTATGATCTCTGAAGCTTGTGTCATGAATCAAAACTCATGAATCAACATTCCAAACTAAGGATATGGAAAAGTACCTACCATTGAAAAATTGTGAAGGTGTTAGAACTTGGTATGAATGTCCATTTGAGTTGAAATCCCTCGTGATGGGATCATGTTGACGGGATCATGTTGATTGATCACGATGTATGATAGCGAAATTCGAGGGGCGTGATGCCCACAGTTACAAGCGATTCCACTTGGATAGTGGCGCAACCGCCGTGTAAACTGCGATCTAGATGCCATAGCGAAATTCGAGGGGCGAGATGCCTACAGTTACAAGTGATTCCACTGGGATAGTGGTGTAACCGCCGTGTGAACTATGATCTATGGCAACAACCATGGCGAAATTCAAGAGATGTGAAATCTACAGTTACAAGTGATTCTACTTGGATAGTAGCGAAACCGCCGAGTAACTGTGATCCATGGGGGAACATGCTTTCCATATCCATTTTTAAAAGGATTTTTAAGTGTTTTCACTGGGAGTTAGAAGAAAAATTTGGAAAATTTTATTAACGGAAAAATTGATTCTCAAATTGTAATGGAAACATAGAACTGAAAACCATTGTTTTGGTCGAAGTTGAAAGTTTTGGAAAAAGTGAATATTGAATTTTCACTAAGTAAATTTTTGAAGATAAAATAAATTCCAAATAGAATTGAAATTGGCAAATTGAATTCAAATGGAATTAAAATGCAAAGTTGAATGGAAATGAATATATAACTTTGTTAATGAAGTGAAAATAAATATAAGAAGTATGTAAATACCTATATTGAATTTAAGAAATGAAGGGTGGAATTCTTAAGTAAAATGAGTATTGGGAATCCAATAAGTAAATTTAGCCATTGTTGTTAAATAAAATATACAGGGATTGTAAAGGCAATAGGAAAATGGAATTGGATTTTGATTTCGAAGATAAAATTGAATTTGCTCTACAAAGGTATGTATTTGAATTTCAATATGAAATTTGATGAGTTTCTGATTTTGCCACTTGGCATTTTGTTTTCTTTTGGGATTTGAGAGTCCGTAGGGACGTTTTGTAGTTGTACCGAGCTAGCCGCGCAAAGGAGACGCTAGCGAAATTTCTCAGAAATTTAGAGTGTTAGAAAAATTTTGAGAAAATTTTGAAAGTTTACAATTTGAATTTAAATTTAAATTTGAATTGTGAAGTAAAATAAAAGTTGTTTGAAAACTATGAAAGTGTTTGGAAAGTTAGTTGAAGTGATAACGAATCTTTAGTAGAAAGATTTGTTTCGAAAATTTGATAAAACTGTTTTGTTTTGGTAAAATGATAAACGGGGATTGGATCATTCTTCTTTACTTGTAATTTCGGGATGAAATTCTTTTAAGGGGGGAAGATTGTAACGACCCTGAATTTTTGACATTTGAAATATGAATATTTAATTGAGTTTAAAATATTCGAGTGATAATTTAATTTGAAATTCAAATATCAGAATGAATTTGACGATTATATTATTGAATTTAATTATTGAAACTGGGTAAAAATTTGAATTGTTAGTTTTAAGCTGATTTAAAATAATATGAAGTCTTAGAAAATTCATGTTGAAAATTCTGAAGGTATTTGAACTTTCAGAATTGAATTTGAAACTGTTTTGTTCAGTTTTGGATTTTATCGTTTAAATCGATATTTGAAAGTAGCGTTCCGAGGCACAGTCTCGGAATTCGACGAAACCAGTTCCATTGGATCCGTAATATTGTTTTATGATCGGATTTCAATTTTCGTAACGTCTGGAGTTGTTGTGTGAGCGTGCGATAAGCAAACGCGCTGAAATTAAATCGAAAATTTAATTTAATAACTGGTCCAAAAAGCTATCTTCTCCATACGATCAAATTTGGACCTGAAACCTTTTCCATTGCGTTCGGAATAGGCGTATAACATTACGAACGCCTAGCGGCACGCCTCGATAGGAGGTCAAGATTTTGAGATGCATTTATCGGAACGGTTTGAATTCGAATTTAAATTGAATATTTACTTTTGTCAAACCCTCAGCCGTATTCTTTCACATCATGACTTTTCCCTGTCACTGTGGCTTATCATCCACGCAAACGTTTCAATCACGCATTCATTAAAATAAAAATAAAAAAATCAATCAAAGGCAGGAAAAGATAAGAAAAACGAAAAACCATTATTCTCGTTCAAAACAAAAGAATCAATGGACTCTGTTTAAATTCCCCTTCCTCTGTGCGAATTCGAACTCATACAAAAGAAAAAAAAGGGGAGAACGAATTTAAATCGCGAGAATCAGTTCGAACGAAAGTAGGGCGAGCTTCCATCTCTTCTGGGATTCGAAAATCTCGAGCACTCCCTCGAGTTTCGCAGAAGACGAAGGCGCGAGACGCTCGAAATCAAGGCGTGGGTTCGAGAGCGAGAGTCGATCGATGGGTCGAAGGCGTCTTTGTGAGCGGAGGCAGAAGTCTCGATCTAGGCTAGGAGTTGGGTCGCGACATTTGGCGGAGGCTGATAGCTTGAAAGGGCTCGATCGCGATTCGGTGTGAAGGGAGTCTCGTGATTTGGAATCGAGATCTCGTGAGGCTAGGTGGACGTGGCAACCTCTTCAGAGCCGCCTAGTTGCTCGAGACGTCGAGGAAGTCGAGAGTGTTGAGTGAGAGAGAGGTTGAAGGTTTCAAGGTATAAATTTCCATTTTTAATTTGAATACAGTAAATTCATATATTCTCTCATGCCTATTTTTATTCAAAACGATAAATTTTAAGATTCAGTTAATTTTTTTTTTTGCAAAACTGAAAGGTATACATGCGTGTTTTGATATATTGAGGTTAATAGAAATTTTATTTTTACAACAAGGTATAAGATTCTGTTTTGATTTAAATAGATTAACAGTAAAATATATATATAGGCAGACCATTTTTTTTATATGATTTCAAATGAAAAAAAAAAAATAACCTGTTAAATTTATTTTAGTTACCGAGAAAATTATTTAAAAGGAAATTAGTTTAGAATGTAATTCCTTGATTAAAATTAAATCATTGGCCGATTAAATTTATCAAATGAAAATTGATTATTCGATTTTTTTCGAATATTAACAAATTGTATAAATTGTTATACAAGGTCTATAAATGGAGAAAAAAAATTGGAATGGGAAAATGGACTGCAAATTAAAATCAAAGGTGAGATCTTCTCACTCAAATTGGAAATTTGATTTTTTGCAGTTATTGATTGATTGCTGTTTGGATTGTGATAGTATATATATAGTAGTATATATAGCATATATATATATATATATATATTGGCATATGTATATATTGGTGATTGATTTCCCGCATTATATAGTGGATGAGACCCTATTGCGCCGCATAATAGCGGATGATATTTTTATAAATCCCATATACCGCGATATTCCACCTCGAAGTGGAATTGGTATTGTGCTAACATCTGTGGATGCAGGGAAACAGGTTGGAGGGATCCAACTGGATTCCTCAAAATTGTTTGAATATTATTTCATATGTGAATGATGTGATTTATTGATAATCTGTGGATGATTTATTGATAATTGAAACTGTTGAAGGCTAAAATTTAGCCGAATGTATTTTTGGTATCGTTGGATACCAGAAATAAATGAAATTGGATTTCTGAAATTAAAATTGGAAATTTTTAGTAAATTCTTTCGAAAGAATTGAGTGAATTTAAAAGGAATTTAACAGTATAAAGTTGATTTGAAATCTTATTGAATAAATTCCAAAATATGGGAAAAGATTTTTTTTATAAATGGATTTGGAATAGTATTATTCGAAAGTTGGAAAATTTATTGAAAAATGGAATTTTAAAGGGTTTGGAAAAGATTAAGGAATTTATTTTTAAAAGTGATAAATTTCTAGAAATCCAATTTGAAATTGATTTGGTATTTGAAAAATAAATCTTCGGGGAATCGATATGAAAATTTATTTGGTGTTTGAATGAAAATTGATTTTTGGTGTTGGGAATAAATTTGTAAATCAATTTGTAAAATGGTTTGGTATTTGGGATTAAAATTAGAATCAAATTGAAATTTGATTCGGTGTTGAAGTAAATTTAGAAATCAATTTGGAATTTGATTTGGGGGTTTGAAATAAAATTGATAAATCAATTTTGAAAGTTGATTTGGTGTTGAAAGTGAATATTTGAGAAATCGATTTGAAAACCGTATAAAAAGTGAATATTTGAGAATGTAAATTTCGAATAGAATTTATAAAGAAAAGGGGAATTTGTTTTAAAAATAAACATTGATTTATTTTTGAAGTGTGGAATAAATTTACAGATTTGGAATGTACATTTGAAATAAATCGATAAGGATTTATCTAATTGGTTTAAATGGACTATTTTGAGATTTGAAATTGGTTTTCAAATGTGAAGTGTGAAAATGTGATTTGAAAGTGGTTTCCAAATGTGAAGTGTGGGAAAATATATATCCTGTGAAGATATTTTGAAATTTAATAATTTGGGAAAAATTATTTGAATTGGATGTTTGTTGTGAATGTTGTTGATAGTTAAATAACAGACTATCAATATTTGCCTTCGAAATGGCACTTGATTTGTTTTTAAAACAAACGCTCACTATTAGGGTTAGCCGGGAAAAGACCTTTGTGTCATATAACTCATTTCGAATTAGTGATACGACGATATGGATCGTATTGAAGACCGGTGGTGATGACCGGATATTTTCGAAAATGAAAGGACAACCTGTCGAATGTCTCTGCACCGAGTTGCTCCGGTATAGAGATTTATATCACTCTTTTTGTGATGGGAAGTTCGGACGTGATTAGTGAATATCCGGATTGCAAGGGCTTCTTTAGAAGTGCCTTCGGTTCCGTTCGATCCCGAAACGGACTTGTATGGATGTGTGTCTGACATTACACTTTGAGATGTAAAGCTGGTTTCTATCAAATACATTTCTGTTGGTGGCGGAGAATTTATTCTCTTAGCTTAACACCCTTCTCTGAGACGTACGAGCTCAGAGGTTATGTAGTTGATGGTTACTAGTGATACATTCCCAATTTGGTAATGTGGCACACGAAGTGCTGTTGATCATTTGTTGGTCAAAGCGTGGCTTTGTGAAAAAGCGTGGCTTTGTGAAAAAGCGTGGCTTTGTGAAAAAGCGTGGCTTTGTGAAAAAGCGTAGCTTTGTGGACGAGACTTCGTCGAGCCTCACAACCCGGTAATGGTCGAAACAGGAATGTTGCGGCAAAGGTTTGTAGGGGTAGCGCCCCTAGGAAATGCCATTTCCTTCTGGTTAAAAGGCGATATCATGGTATGGAGCCCAGATATTTTACCTATGTTGATGCCACACATTTATTATATTTTGTGGTTGTTGCTTTATGATTGAGTATCCTCGGATAAAGGTCGGTAACGACCGGGGGATGGGATAGCTCGTGTGTTAGCTACCTAGTTATAGCTTGGTTAAAGCGTGAGGTAGCGTCGGCCTTGTGTTTGCAGAGATCCGGTTAGGTTCTCGGGGCGTCTTTCCAGAGGCGTTTCCATTTCGGTGTAAGGAAGTTCCTTAGCCTGACCATTTGTTGGAAATCCAAAGAAACAATACGAACCCTGTATGGTTTTTAATTGTATTACCTGCTATGGAATGTGGCGGTAACCTGCTACTGAACGTAGTAGCTATAGTAGGCATACAACAATGGTTGTATGTTGGCTAAGATTGATATTATACTTTCGAAATGTTTTCCACGCTAGACATTAATAATAATATCAACTGATTTTTCGTAGTAAGCATTTTTGACTATCATAAGGGGAAATCTACTCCAATTCTGCGTTTGCATTGTGTGTGTGGCGGGAGGCCTTATGGTAGTTTCATTTTCCAAAAGCATTGCGAATCTGTTTTATTTCCTTTGTGAAAATAACTGTTTTACGATCTCACACTAGTCACCATGACTGACTCGGAGTTTATTGTTCCCTTTCTAAACTCTGGGTGCCCATAATTTTCCACACGGGCAGCCTAGAGTTATGTTATCAGGATATTCTGGATATTCTGGAGCTTTGGAGATGAGCTGGATGGCGAAGCGTACTACCGTAGTTGTTTATTATTTCCGCTGTGTATTCTGTATGTGAACAAGTTTATATAACTGTCCAGTGATGTGTATTGTTGTAAACTTTGATGATATGATGTAATGTATAAACTGATATGGTCTTTTGTTTTAAAGATTATTGATTCATCTATTATATATTGTTCCGCTGCGAATGTGAGATTTTGATATTGTTTATGTTTCTGTTTTTCTGTTCTTTCTTTTCTTCTGTCTTCTTCTACCTCTTCTTTTAACCCTAATGGTTCGGTTTTCCGGCATTCGATTGCGCGGCATTTGATACAGTGGACGTATTAATGTCGACTTTCGAGCGTCGAAAAGTCGAGTCGTTACACTTAGTATTTAAAAATAGTCGAAGATATGATATGCGGAATCACGTAAAACATCTAGACAATCATGAGATTACTTAGCCTCCAATTATAGATTGCCGACACTGTTGGCATTGACACTAATGTAGTCATTCCATAGCTGCTGAAGCAGCCATCATATGCTTCCTTCAGTATCAATGTCAACGTTCATAGAAGCAGAGTGATCTTAGGCGTAGTAACATTAATAGGGGCATGGAATTCTCGTAATTATCAAGAAAACTGGTTTATCACTAATAAAAGTAATTACTTTTTACCAAATCCAATTTATTGTCCAATTTTTGTCCCATGCCCTTTTTTGCTACTTTTATTCTGCTAAATGATCTCCACAGAATCCCTAACGTGCTTCTCTTAACAGCCTTAAGCCATTTCTGGACTAGCACACCTTAGGTAAGGAAGTAAATATCCTTTTTTTTATAGAGTATTTCGTTCACTATGGTAAAATTTGGGCTTAGCGCCTTATCTTCCTAGCCTCTTTTTTGTCCCTTGGTAGTTTTCCTTCCACTAAGTACTCAACAATGGGTGTTATCTAGATTTCTTGGTATTCTCCATTGCCATATCTCAATTCATTTTCTTTATTCGCTTGTCCAAGGGCCTGAGATCTGGTCAATATCAAGACCTCATTTTCTAGCTCAGAGGTTTTTTTCCTCTATACTGGGGTTTTTTAGAAACCTATAGGTGCAATCCAAGTTTTCAGTGCTCCTCTTGAGCTAGAAAATTTTGCTACAAAATCGCTTGAGAATTTTTTTCCCTAGGAATTTGGTATATGGAAAAGTTCTCAAATTGAGCTAACATCTTTCTTTCCCTCTTGACATAGAGGATTAGTTTGGCATCCTTATTTTTACATGTCTGACTTAACTGATTAACCATTAACTAAGAATCATTGAAAACTTCTGTCCTTGGAATTTTTAACTAAACATCTAGAGTAAGTCCTACGATCATTAATTTGTATTCAGCTACATTATTAGTAGCAGGAAAACCTAACTTCATAGCATAATGCAATCGGCGTCCATCAGGGGTAATGATTTTATATCATGCACCTGCCCCCTGTTCATTCGATGCTCCATCAACAAATATTTGCCACTTTGGCTTCAGATCATTTTCCTTTTCATACTGTTCTTTGATGAATCCGGTGCATTCATTTATGAAGTCAGCCAGAGCTTGTCCTTTAATTGCCACTTGGACTTGGAACTCAATATCATATTGGCTAAGTTCTATTCCCCATTTCATTAGCCGTCGTTATGTCTTGGGTTTGCTAAAAACCTGTTTGAGTGGAATGTTGATTAAGACCGTAGTTAGGTGCGCTTGGAAATAGGCCCTTAGCTTTCGAGGGGTGAGCATTAAACACTGTGTTAACTTTTCTATGATCGAGTATCTAATTTCGGCATCCTTGAGCCTCTTACTAAATAATGTACCTGAAGTTTGTTTCCATTCTTTTTCCTTATTAAAATTGAACTTACCGCATTTTGGGAGACCGCCATGTAAAGATATGAATCCTACCCCTCTATAGGGCTAGATAGAATTAAGGAATTTTCAAGATGATCTTTCAATTCTTTGAAGGCCTTTCAATGATCATCTCCCTATTCGTTCTTCTTTTCCTTAATTATGTCAAAGAACATATGCACTTATCAGTGGTTTTACAGATGAATTTGTTCAAGGCTTCCACTCTCATGTTTAATCTTATCTCGTCTTCCTATATTGTATCCTGAAAGAGCATTTTTAGGAATTCAATTTCATCTTATACTTTCTTACCATTTCAAACATTTCTTCAAGATCCTTTAAGTGATCGACTTCCTCTTGAGATTTGACTAGCATATCTTCTACGTATACTTCCATGTTTCGACCAATTCGTTCGTTAAACATTATATTTACCAGTCTTTGATATATAGTCCATGCATTCTTCAGCCCTAAATGTATAACTTTGTAGTAGTATATTCCCCAATCTATTATGAAACTTATGTGTTTTTCATCCGGCCTGAACATGGTGGTTTGATTATAATCTGAGAATGGATCCATAAAGATAATAGTTTATATGCACTTGCTGCGTCAACTAATTGGGCTATTTGAGGTAAGGGATAACAATCCTGAAGGCATGCTATATTCAAATTAGTATTATTGACATCTCCATTTTCCAATGGGCTTTTTGACTTGTACGAGATTGGCCAACCATTTTGGGTAAAAAAACCTCTCTAATGAATCTGTTTTCAAGTAGCTTTTTGACTTCTTCTTTTAATACGTTAGCTCGAACCTTGTCGAACTGTGTTTTCTTTTGTCGAATAGGAGTGGTATTTGGATTTATGTTTAACGCATGGCTCATGATTGTTGGATCTACTCCGATCATGTTTGAGTGGGTCCAGGCAAATACATCCTTGCTAGATTGAAGAAATATGATAAGTTCCCTTCTGAACATGTCATTTAACTCCTTTCGGATCTTTACTATTTTTGTTGGATCAAGCAAATCTAGGCTTACTTCTTCTAGCTCTTCAGTTGGCTTTATTCTTTCCTGTTCATTTTTGCAATCTAGTTCAGTGACAATTTCATTGCCATCTTTGTCTTTATTTATCAGGTTTACCTTTTTCCTTTTTCTTTTTCTTTCAAAAAAATTAAATCTTTTTAGCACATTCCTAGCTTTTTCAGTTGTCCTTATCTTCTTATTTACCTTGAATTGTTAGCTTAGAGGACCATTATCCAAAGGCATTTTGATTTTGATTTTGATTGATTTTTCTTTCTCCGAGTCATAACAAGAAAGATTATTCCTTTTGCATTGATCGTGGGTAGAAAAATACAATTCTTGGAGTTGAATTGCTCTCCCCTTATCGTTCCCCCTCCACTCTTAGTTAGAAATTTCACCATCAGATACTTTGATGAAACAAAATCATCCACCTCATCCAGGACTTCTCTCCTAAAGAAAACATTGTAGTAGGAAGGTTGGTACATTTTGACAAAAAGGTTTCAAAATTGTCGAATAGGATGGAATCCCTATCTGCATTAGAAGCATAATCTCCTAGTACAGTAGATTCTTTGTTATTGAACTCATAGATGGGCTCGAAGCTTGGTTCTAATTTTTCTTCCCGAATTCCCATTTGATCGAAGGCATGCTTAAAGATAACATTCATCATGCTTCCAATATGAACTAGAATTTTGATCATTACAAAAAGCCCGATCAGTGTAGTTATCATTAACGGGTCATTTGCGGATAGCGAACCCCTCTCAACTCCTGTGGGGTTATTGTTAAGTTGGGAATTTGCAGCTGTTATTTGCAAATTTTGAGCGGTGTCTCCTTCTGAATAGAAAATAGTCCATACATTGCCTCTCTTATGTACCTACTTCTGGCCCCCTTACTTCTTCCAACTAAATGTAGCCCTCCATGGATAACATCTATTTGATTTGTTAGTGGAATAAAATGTTGCTGAGAATCGCTTTTCACAAAATTCATGGCATTGTTTATTGGCCTTTGTTTATTTTCTTCAAGATGGTTTAGTTTGTGGTTCTCTTTGACAAATTCTTTCAAGAGCCCAGATCGGATTATGTTTTGAATGATTCTAGCAGACATTCATCAGCTTTGTGTGCGTTCACCTAGTGATAGGTGCAATAATCTCCTCCCCTTCTTGGCTCAGGATTATTCCTTGCCTTGTAAGAAGTTTGGAATTTCCCTCCATCCTTGGTTATAGCAAAAATATAGGAGATTGGTTTGTTTTAAAGCTACGTAGTTAGATTTTGGGATCTCTTCCTATCATCCTCTCTTGCTCTCATCCCATTTTGGCTTCTTGTTGGGGCAATCAAAGCTAGATATTCCTGCTTCCTTCTTTGTCTAAGACTTTTTCTTAGCATGATACATCTCATTCATATGGATGAACTTGTCATCTTGGAAATAAAAATCTTGAATGTCCCTGGATATAAAGTTCCTTCGAAAATGGGGGTTTTTTTAATCAATCCTAAATGCACAATCATCAACTTTTTTCTATCAGTCATGTAATCTGCTTTTGGTGCCTTCGTGTTGAATCTTTTCAAGTATTAACCAAGCAGCTCTCCCAGTCCTAGCTTAACATTGGCCAACATATTAGAATGGATAGTAGGGTTGCACACATAGAACTATGTCGAGAATTTGTAAGATAACTGCTTCTAGGAATAAATAGTCTTCTCTCTATAATGTCTATACCACTTTGTGGTTGCTCCTTGAAAACTGATCGGAAAGAGCCTACAGCATACGGCTCCAGAAGCATTGTGAATGTCCATTTGGCTTTTGAAGGCTAGAAGGTGATCATCGGGATCAGTGGTCCTGCTATACCTTAGCGATGGAATCTTGATGTGTGATGGAATTCAGATGGATATTATTTTTTTCGTGAAAGGGGCTTCATGAAAATTATTGTTGACTCTGGGATCAAGGTTTCTCTTTCCTTTGACAACAAGCATGTCCTTTGCTATTTTATTAGCTATATCTCTCAAGTAACCTTTATCATTGTGCTAATCACCTCTACAGGGCATGTTATCCTTGCACGAGATTGAGCTTTTCGATTGTTCGTTAGACCTTTATGCTAATTCTTCTTGGTAATCTGCTTTAACCTTGTTATCTGCTAGCGGTTTTGGAGAGAATTCTACAACTTTAATCTTTTGGATTCCTCTTTTTTTTGTGGGGACATAACTATTTCATCTTTATCCTTGCTTCTAAGCATGGAAGTATCTAGATTAGTAACGACCTGCCTTTTTGTACGGTTTAAATCGACACACATGCGAACTCAAATAATATAAAAAGGAGGATTGTTATGGGGTAAACAAGAAAATGAAGAGAATAGAAGAAAACAAAACACAATATCAAAACAGCGGAATGACAAAATATAATAATCAAATAAACAGTTCATGAAGCTGTTTTATAAATAATATTTGATTACACTTTTACAATACATATCAGAGTAATACATACAGTAGAAATAAATAAATAATGCAGTGGAACAACATGATGCAATGGAATAAATATAATAGATAGTAAAGAAATACTGAATCTTCGTCTTCGTCCTCCAAAAAATAGTATTCAATACACTGAAAAGCCTTAGACTGACCCGAGCGTAATGAAAAGACAAAACACTCGAATCAGAACTAAAATATCTTATGTAAGTTAAATCAACAGTAAATAAATATGAGTGTAACGGCTTTAGAGATATTTACGGGTTTTGACATCTCCTATCCAGTGTCTAATGTGAGTGCAATAACTTAAGAGATGTTCGGGATTTCCATCTCCTAATGATCCGTTAAACTATCTACATACATAGTATAATACACTATTATTATATGTCTACAGTAAAGTAAAGTATTAAAATAGCATTAAGGCATTACCCATATCCCCCTTAACACATTTTTATATATTCCCGTAGTCTATACAGATATTGTAAGCTCCACCAAATCGGTGGTTTACTCAGAGAGCACTCCATAGGTATGGTACAAAACAAACTCGTATTGGGTGCAATAAGGCATGTGACAAGGCCCGTGAGGCAATACTAGGGTAGGATTCTACCGTTTGCACTCCCGAAATGGGGGTAACACATAGCAGCTACTACCGCCCACCTCGAAACACACTTCCATAATCAAATCGAGGAGTGGCCACCAAATCAATCACAAAGTCATAATATGGTATCGAAGAAATGTGCCCGATAGGAGGACCGACCTCACTTAGCCCGGTATAGCTCTTGTATTAGCCACATCAAGCTGACTCAAGGGAGTCAGGGCTACATTAATAGCTCATACAGAATCGTTCGCCAAACCATCCTACTTCATTCTGGATTCTCCAACCACGTGCACAGTTGTTAAAGTGGTTTTCGGTATTGGCAGAGAGTATGACAATATCCGATCCCGGTCTCTTTAACAACCAAACTCTTATTTCACACTGGATGGCTCTTTTACATTTCCAAAACCGATTCATAATTGATATCAAACTATCATATTCTCAAAAATCATATCACTTTCGAAATCATATTCACTTTCGAAATCATATTCATTTTCGAAATCATTATCGCTTTCGAAATCATATTCACTTTCGAAATCATATTCATTTTCGAAATCATTATCGCTTTCGAAATCATATTCACAAAACAAGTTAAACTCTAATTTCAAAATCATCATATTTATGCAAATTATGGCATTTCACTAGAAAATATCATTTAAAATTCCAACTTACGTTATAACATCATTTAACCATATTCGCTTTTAAATCTAGGATTTAAATATAAACAATTCAACCTTGCAGTGTTTGAATTTTCGAAAATAGTTTAGATAGTCATAAATTGTTTAAAAATAGTTTTAATAGTTAAAATAGTTTTAAAATGGTTTAAAGAAGTTTTAATAGTTAATTTATTTTTAAAATATTTTAAAATAGTTAAAAATACTTTAAAATAGTTTAAACGGTTTAAAATAGTTAATGTAGATTAAAATAGTTTAACATTTTAAAATAGATTACACCTTAATATCGGGCGGTGGCCATGCCGGAGCTCGATATCGGGGTGTGATGGGTGGTGGCCTTACCGGAACTCATCTTAGGAGTACCTGAGTTTTGATATATATGTTTTTGGTTTTTGTTACCTACCAGGCATGTTGGCAGCACTTTATATACGTGATATATATATATATATATATATATATATATATATATATATATATATTCGCATGTGTGCTCTCCTCTATTCGAAGAGGATCACACATTTTTTCTCAAAAAAAAGAACAGTTTAAAATATATTAAAGTAGATTAAATAATTTAAAATATTTTTAATATAGCTTTTATAGTTTTATATAAACGGTTTGATTATTGGAAATGGTTTATATAGAAAATAGTTTGAAAATCTAAATAGATCTGAATTTAAGATAATATATCTTTAAACAGATTATATTAAAATAATTAATTTGAAATTAATATCAAATTAAACTATTTCTCTCATTTCAACAAATCTGGACCATATCCAGCTTTCTAATCAACAAACCTCAATTTTTACCTTTCGA
Source organism: Allium fistulosum (assembly GCA_030737815.1). Taxonomy (NCBI): domain Eukaryota; kingdom Viridiplantae; phylum Streptophyta; class Magnoliopsida; order Asparagales; family Amaryllidaceae; genus Allium; species Allium fistulosum. The sequence continues at coordinate 1,135,473,970 of CM060906.1, forward strand.
CTCAGATTCTCAATAAAACCATTTAAATCTATACCGATTTCAAATCCATGTTTGATCTATCACTTTAAGCTACTCTAAATTCAATGATTTCAAAGTTAAATATTCAAACGTTTATAATAACTCAATTTCGATAAATTCCATTTATACTTCAAATCCAACTTTAAAATTTCAATATAAATTCTTTGAACAATTCATTTAAACCAATTCCAAATTTCAACAATTAAAGCTTGGATTTTCGAAATTAATTCAGTTTATATAAATCAAATTTTAGTTTAAAATATCATTTAACTAGATTCAAAAATTTAGGATTTAAAATCATTTAATTTAACCAATCCGGTGTCCGTATATAATTTTCTACCCTATGGTCAAGTGATACAGTTATCTATTATTTCAACCCGCAATAATTTAAATTTACGGGTATATATCATTTCAACCTGCAATCCCGGGTTAAAATTTAAAAACTAAAATCGCTCGAGTCTATCATTTCAACCCATAACGATTTTTCCCTAATCTATCAGATCCTTCGTGTATGTATCATTTCAACCCATAGTGATTTTTTCCTAACAATAAACTAAGGGAACTTGCAGTGTGATAACAATATATAAATATAACGTCTAGTCGTCCAATATCAACAATCAAACATCCATCACAATCATCATTCAAATCAACCAATAAATAACAACAATTAGCTTGTTATCACTAATAGGTATTTCACTGGCAATATAAATTCAATATTAAATTAAATGCAATTAAATTCGATATAAATTCAAATTAGACTCAAATGACAATTTAAATATATCAAACATCAACCAATCAATTTCTAATCACATCATAAATTTAATTTAACTAACATAAGATAATTTAGTAGTCGTGAGTAGGTTAAAACACTCACCTTTGATTTTTCAACGATTTAAATCCAAATAAAGGCCCAAATTTCAACAGTCTCAGACTTTGACCAAACCAGTTCCATTTCATCTGAAATTCCGATACGATCGTAGCGGCGAAAACCGTGCATGAATTCGATCTCGTATAAAAAAATTATAACGATTAGAAGATATACGATTCATATTATAATATATATATATATATATATGATAATAATAATAATAATAATAAATAGAAGTTTACACGTCAGCTACCTTATCACGTGAAAACCCTAGTTCCTCAACATGAACGTCGTGCAAGCGACTACAGGCTACAGTCGCCACCTTATCTCGTTGAATGCAGCACCAAGCTACCCCTTCGCCTAGATCCAAGTTCACGCCTGAGATGCTTGCTCTCAACTGCCCCTACCTATGCCGCCCATGACCATCACTTCTCCTCCAATGGTCGTCCGTCACCATGCCCTTATTTCACGAATTCTGGCGATTTCAAGACCTTCTAGCATGAACGAATATATGATCTATGACCTACTTAACACCATCTTCCCAACGCTACCTCCCGATCGTCGTATAGACAAAGATCCACCGTTGGATCGGAAAACCATAATATAGACAACCGAGGTTCATCCTTAATTCTTGGCCAAACGATGCATCCAATTGAAAAATGAATTGCTGCAGTGGATTACGCGCATCGAGAGCTTTCCAACGATATATAATATGACATAGTTTTGAGGAGTTTGATTTTCGATTTGAATTTGAAATTGAATTAGGGTTTGTAATTGGAATTTGGTTTCTTCCATTGGAAAAAAGAATAGGCGGATAGAATTATACATATAGAATAACTGAATGGCTGCTAGGGTTTGAGAAACAAAAATCTATTTATATAGACAAGGCCCGATAAGGATGAATAACATATCAAATTGGTTCGAAACGACAATAACGACCCGAAAAGCCCGTTCCGTTTCCAAAACGAAAGTAGGTTATCTCATATATCAAAATAGATGTTTTCGATATTTTTAAACTCAATGGAATAGGTTTCAAATCAAAATTCCATTGTATACAGAAGATAGCTTTTAAGATCAGCTTATTTCAAATTGAATTCATTAAATTGATTTCTACGCGTTTCGAGCTCGCACGATCAAACGACAAGTCTGATCGCTACGAAACTTGAAATCCTACAATAATTCACCGTTACTTATCTAATAAAACTGGTTTTGTCGAAATTTGAAAGAGTGGCCAAAATGGCTATTTTCACGTTAGTTATTTAAATTATTATTAAATTGATTTTATCACTTTTCAAATTCAAATTTTATATCTAACAAATTTTGTCATTTTTGATTACTTATAAACTTATAATATTTTAAAACAAATTTTCCATGTCAAATCCAACGTTAAATATTGCACTAATTATAGTATTCAGCTTCAATTGTAGTAAAATTCGATTAATTATATTTTCATTTCAAATAAATTCATTTATTTTGATTTATATCTTACTATTCACTCAACTATCATCTTACAGATATAATTAGCATTGGTTTACATCTCATTACATCAATATTCTACAATTATCATCTTAATTCATATTAACCGCAATATATAAGTAGATTTATTGCAATTGATTTCCAATTTAATTTCAACGGATTAAATAATGAAATGATAGTTAAAAAATTGTTATAACTTACAATTTCAAACACATTTCTATGTTTATTGTTAACAAACAAAGCTAATAAATTCACATACTTATTAATTATTCTATATTAACCAACTCAATTAATTACATGCAATTTCACGATTAATCACAACATTTAATTTGTTTCCTTTTGTACTATTTATAACCGATTCAACTTTGCAATTATTTCAATTACTTGAGATTACATTCAAATAGTCCTCAATTACATTAAATTAATATTATTAAATTTCATTCTAATTGTTTCCTTATTAACAAATCATAAATTTTTAATTTCTTCCGATGTTAAATATCGAAATCTTATTTAATTAATAATTTTAATTATCGAAAATTATGGGTCGTTACAAGATTTCTCCTTAGTGATTCGGCATCTTCTTCTTCAGTAGGTTTTGTTGTTTTGGAATACTTTTGTGAAAGGACCTTCTCCAGTAACTCTTGCATTGTCACCATTATAAAACAATTATAAAATACACAATTTTTAAACAATTTAAAAATGGTCAAAATTAATTATTAAAAAATCATCTTTGAAATCTGAAAATTATGTAATGTTATTACATAAAATTATATATTTAATTTTGAATTATATTAGATATTTATTTATATAATCAATTTCTAGTTAAATAAATAGTTAAATAAATATTTAAATACATTATAAATATATTAATAAAGTAAAATTTGATGTTGAATTATTATTGTGAAAAAACAAAATTTTAGAAATTTTAACTGATTATTATATGATTTTAGTATTTAGGATATAATTTATATATTAATAATATCATATATAATATCATTTAATTAAATTTATTTATTTATTTTTATGCTGTCAGTTAGTACCAACAAAGATATGAAAAAAATTAATATATAGATCTACCAATATATTCAACCATCTAATATGTGATAGAATATCAATACACTAGATTCGTAATATAATCCAACAAATTATAATATAATACAATGATAATGTTTAATGATCAATAAACATGATGAATACCTTTTACCAAGGCCGAGAGATCTCACTTTGTAATGATGAAATGACTCCTTGAATCGAATTCCAAGTTCTATTGTTATTGGCTCCCGAACAACTTTACCACCGATGATCGAATCAAAGAATTTTGATGCATTTTGAGCTTGGATTACTTTTGGATTTAAATGGGGTTTATGGGTCAAAATTTATGGAGAGAGAGGAGAGAAAAAGTATAAAAAGAATTGCGTGGAGAGTGGCATATAAACAAGAAGTCAGATGGAGAGAAAAGTGGATTTTCTCCTTATCTCTCTCTTACCAATTCCACTCCTTTAAACCATTTAGAAGCCTCCCATTTTTGACAACATTTGGCTAGCTTATCCAAGATATTTTGACCAAAATTTGCATGCCCCATAGGGGACTCAAAGCCAATTCCATCCTGAACAATGTTCTTTGCATTTAAATATAAATTTAAACACGTACTGATATCGTATATCTATTAATATATTTATGACTATTACAAATGCATTGTTTAACATTGTTCAATGCATCAAATACAAATTTTTTTAATTGGTATTTCATAAATCTTAACTAATTTAATCAATTTATAACAATTACAAATTAACTAAATCAGGTGATAAAAGAAGTATTCATTGTTTTGGTTATGCGACTCTTAGGTGTAAATTTGGTCAGCGGTTAATATCGAACAATTCAAATACTAATGTTCACACATCACTTAGCAGGTGGCGTGACATTTTGACCAAATTTATCGCTTACTTGGTTTTGGCAAAATCCAATTTTACTTTGTTAAGTGTACCTAGTGGTGACAATTATTTATACCAATTATTTTCATTGTAACTAAATAACTTTGGATTTATGGAATTTGGTAATGGTCAAAATGCCAATATCATCGATATTCAACTTTATAGTTTAAACAGAGTTCTTGGTTCAATAATAACAATTATTGTTAACTGAACTACTCTAACCATATATTTTGACTTTGAGTTGACTTCAGTTGACCATGGTCGTAACCTCATATAATCGAGGAGGCGAATCCTCTCTTGAATAGTGGTTCACTTCCAATACTTTCACTCGACCCAACTACAATCATTTGATGGATGTCGTTCCATGGTTTATCTATAATGAAAGTGGAGCTTTCATATTAAAGATCGACGGTATTCTCAAGTCAAGAGAACTACGTAAAATTAGTCACATCGATAATTTCTGTTTGACCTTAGTTATGTTAACCAATAGAAAATTATCAAGTGAGTCATTACATAGTTATCCAATAACTATCAGTATGTAACCGTTTGGTTTCTTAAGTAGGCATGAGTAATACGCTGCCAAAATTTATAGAGCGTTATGTAATCTAGTCTCAATGGATGTATCAATCTTTAGTCTCGATACCTCTTGACTATGAATATTTAAAATGATATGTTTATTTTAGTGTAATAAATCGCTCACGGTTACAACACATTGTATATATTGTCACAAAACATGCCATATATGTATTTTCTATTAAATATACTTTTAATTAAATTAAGTACATAATATAACATATTATATCAAGTATATAATAGAAAGAAAACACTTTTTTTATTTCGAACATGATTGGTTATCGAGTTAGGTATATGTAATAAATTAAATAATTTCCCCCAGGGCATTCCCCTAACTTTGTCGACTGAGATAGAGGTGATTCCAAGTGTTGAGAATCCTATGCCATCGTTATATGCTAATAATGTCTTGATACACCTCATGGAAGAACCTAGAGCTCACTAGAAGTCGTTTCGAAAAAGTTCCACATGATAAAGATAATTTATCTGCATTGGAGAGGGTTGATTGGAGTAGATAAGTAAAACCAAATAACATACTCGTTCATTAAGGGACTAACCAGATTAGTTTCTAGAAAATTGATTAAAGAGTTAGAATTCCATAATTGAACCCAAGTGCAAGTGGAAGATTAATAAAGTTAAGCATATGCCTAGGGATAATTATGTAATTTGTAATATATATCTAACTCGATAATCAATCTGGTTCAAAAGAAAAAGTGCTTTCTTTCTATTATATACTTATTATATTATGAAATAATTAATTTTAGTATATTTAAAAGAAATCCATAAATGATATATTTTTTACAGTAATTATAGTATGTTGTAATCATGAGAAATTTATCAAAATGAAAATAAATATACCATTTTAAATATTCTTAGTCAAGATGTATCGAGACTGGATATAGATACATCCGTCGAGTTTAGAGTATGCAAGGTTTTCTGAATGTTGGTCAATGTACTGCTCATGGTTATTGGAGGGCACTAAAGGGCTATGTACTGATATTTATTGGATAACTATGGAATGACTCACTCGATAGTTTTCTATTGGTTAATATAACTAAGATCAAACAGAAATATCGATGTGATAATATTACATAGTTCGCTCGACTTGAGAATACCATTGAGCTTCAATTTGAAAACTCCACTTTGATTATAGTTAAATTGTGGTATGTGTCAATCGAACAACTATAGTTAGGTCGAGTAGGAACATAGAAGTGAAACACTATTCAATATAGAATTCGTCTTCTTAGTTATATCAGGTTAGTGTCACGATCAATATAAGTCAACTCAAAGTCAAAGTCTCTGGTCAGGGTAGTTCATTTAATAATAATTGTTATTATTGAACCAAGTACTTTGTGTTTGGACTATAAAGTTGAATACAAATTTAGTGAAGTTTTGATCATTACCAAATTTCATAAGTTCTAATGTGATATAGTTTTGATGAAGAGAATCAGTGTGAATAATTGTCAGTACACTGTAACAATTAAATAAGTTGAACTGGATTTTACCAAAGCTATAAAAGCAAGAAATTTGGCTATAAGGTCATATCACTACCTAAGATGATATGTGAACGTTAATATTTGAATTATTCGCTATTAGTCACTGACTGAATTTACACTTAAGAATCACACGATCGAAACATTGAATACTCCTACTACCACCTGATTTAATTAATTATAATTGTTATAAATTAATTATATTAATTAATATTTATGAAATATTAATTGTAAAATTTTATTTGATTTGTGTTGATCAATATTAAAATAATGCATGTATAAAAGTTACACGTATTGATACACGATATCGATATTCGTTTGAATTAGATTTAAATGCATATTTGTTTGATCGAGTTTAAAGCAATTTGGAGACCAAAATATGGGCTATGTTGGCCAACCAAGGGGAGCGTAAAAGAGGATTGGATGTCAGTTCAAAATGTGTGAAATGTAAGAGGAGAACGTGGATCTAGATCCTCATTTTGCTGCTCTGTATCTTCACTAATTAAACATCTTAAACCTCATTTTAGAAACTCCTAATTCTTTTTTTAGCAAAGCTAGCCAGCTTTATAGTGGGCCGTGCCACTATGAATATATAATGGAAAACAGGTGTTCTGCACATGCACATAACAACTAAAACTGACTTTATAGTGGACAGTCCACTTAAAACAAAGAAAGAATATAGGAGATAGACATAGAAACTAAACTACTTTGAAGGACGAATGTCCCCCCTGTCATTATTGATATCAACATCAGTACCAAGACCAATAACATGCTGACAGCTAAAAAGTATGTAGCCAATAAGGGATCATAAAAACACGAGAGAGAAGTGTAAAGATAAATCTGATCCCATGTAGGATCCAAGAATTACCACCAATTGCGAGCACCATCCAAACCAGAGGTCGTAAGAGAAAGTCCATCACCCTCAACATGATACTGAAGCCTTCTAGACTCATCTTCCCCACCTAAAAACATATGATAACTATGCATCTGTGGGTCATATCTCATTTTCGTGGCCACGTGTACCCAAGAACTCTCTTTAGGTTGCCTGTAAATAAACTCATAATCGGAATCATTAGCGAGCGATGCCGAAGCAGATTCAACAAAGGGAGAAATAGGTACTGTGCAATCAGAGACAGGCGGAGAACTAACCTTGGGGACCCATTTCATTTCCATCCTAGGGAGCGGGGCTCTATCGACAGGAGGAAGAGGATTATTCCTCGAACACTTCTCAGCAATATGACCAAACGGCTAACAGTTTGAGCAAATATCAGGCTTCCAGCTGTAATTAACACTTATCTCCATCTCGTGACCTTCCATTATTCTAACTTTCAAGATCGACGGTAGCGGCTTCAATGGTGATATTCCTATCAAAGCCCTGGCATAAAGTAAATTCTTGCAAGCTACAGTATTAGTATTAAAGCATTTGAATTCACCAATAAGGCTTTCAAGCTAGTTCAGACCAATAAGTGGCTGAAGGACAGACGGTATATTAGAAAACATGGCCCAAACCGGAATCGAGAGAATCTGCTCCTGAACACTTCAAGGAGTAACAATAAAAGGTCTCCCCTCAATAATTAGAAGGCTAGTCTCAAGCGCTAGAAGTTTGTCTTCATTGTTCCCAAATTTAATGTAGAAAAAGGAATTTACAACTTGGACATGAAGTGTACCTTTCATTTTCCACGCGCGTCTACATTGCTCACGTACAACCGAATAAGAAGTTGATTCATCTAGAAAAAAAATCCAACCAGGTGTTCAGACCATTGGCACACAGTTTCATGAAGCACTGTAGGCGGAAGCACGCTAATCCCAAAAATAACTTGAGTTGTAAAATTCCGAGGAGTGTATATACCAGCGTTACACGGCAAAGATTTAAACAGCGAAGCCTACTTAACTGTGTTGGCACTAGAATTGACTGGGATATCGGTGGCATTAAGGACAGCAGTAGGCAATATTAGAACAATTCCAGGATCATGAATAGGGGAAGAAGCAATTTGCTCCTTGGGACGACCAGATAGATTTTCAGTTTCTTAATTCTTGCCTCCATCTTTATCATTTCTGGTCGGCCACCCCTACTTTCCTCTATTGTTTGAAACATTTCAAAACATAAATTAAATACAAATAGTAGATCGACAGTTGATGCTTTCAGTTTCGTAGCTCTCTTTGGAATTTGGATACAAATTCAACGAGTTCTTTGATTCAACTTTTCAATGTGTTACAACTAGGTATTAGCCAAGATAAATGTGTGTATATGTGTGTTAAATTTTAAAAAAACTATACACACATGCACGCACACACACGTCTATATACTTTTCAACCAACAAAATTCAAAATTAATAATTTAAAAGCCTTTTAAACAATATTAATTTTAAAAAATACAATACATATATGTGTGTATATTAGTATATATAAAGGTATACTTATTAATCTATATAAATAATATGATTTTCAAATTTTTTTAAAATATTTTATGTATATATATATATTTTAAATTATAATTTTTAAATTTAATTTAAATTCAAATTTTAAAATTCAAATTTTAATTTTAACTTTGAATATGTCTATTGTGACGTAAATCCCAACACTCAAATATGGGCATTGAAAAACCATGTACAACGTAGTTGTTGCACATGCACGTACACACACATGTATATAATATGATAAAGGCAATTTTGTAATTTATTGTAAATTATTAATTCTACAATCAATTCTCTTTCATGATAAAAGGTATTTTCTTTCCGTTATATATCTGTTATAATGTGTTATAAATAATTAAATTTTTGGTTAAAATATATTTAACATAAAATCCATAAATAGTATATTTGTGATAGTAATTACAAATAGTAATCATGAGTATAGTATCATAAAATGTATTAAACGCATCATTTTAAATATTCCTAGTCTAGATGTATCGAGACTGGATATAAATATATCTATTAAGACTACAATACATAACGCTCTCCAAATTTTGGTAGTGTATTACACGTGGTTGTTGAAGCACTAACGGGTGACATAGTGATAGTTATCAGATAACTATGGAATGAATCACGCGATAGTTTTCTATTGGTTAATATAACTACTGTCAAATAAAAAATATCGATGTGACTCATCTATATAGTTCTCTTGACTTGATAATACCATTGATCTTCAATATAAAAGCTCTACTTTTATTATAGTTAAATCATGGCACACTTACCATCGAATGACAATACTTGGGTCGAGTGGAAGTATTGGAAGTGAAACACTATTCAAGATAGGATTCGTTTCCTCGATTATATAGGGTTAGTATCAGGGACAATTAAATTCAACTCAAAGTCAAAATCTATGACCGGAGTAGCACTTTGGTGCTTTCACCGAGAAGGCTAATTCAGGATTCTATCATTTGGAAATTGAATTTGAAGGCTTAGAGAATTTAGATCTGAAAAGCTATGACAAGACAATCAAATCGAAGACAAAGGCCAGAGAGAGGTTAACATGAAGGGAGTCAAGAGGCTTCCTCAGGTGCAAATCAGACATCAATCTTCATCACCAGGGATGAGATAGAGACAATGATGAAAAGACAAGAGGAAATGATCCAGAACTTGCTTCTTCATATTAGGCAACTTGGAGCGCAAAATCAAGGAGCAACCAGAGTTCAGAACAGAGCAGGACCATCTAGCACAGTCCCAGAACTAGGGGGCACTTACCCAGAGCATGTTGACCCGATTCCAGGAGCAGTACCAGGAGGAGCTGCGCAGCGCGGCGTTGATAGAGAAGCGAATGCTCGTTCAGGAGAGCAGGCTCCAGGAATCCCTCGTGAACTCGGGGGGCAAATCAGAAGCAACGGACAAGGACTACAACTTGGAAATAATGACAGATTGGCGGAGATGGTCAGACGAGCCATGAGAGATGGACTAGTGAATAGAGATCTGGAGGATGTGAATAGGAGTCCCTTTGCTCCTACGATCAGGCAAGCCAGGAACCCACCAGAATTCAAGCTACCAACATTAGAGACGTACGATGGAAGGACAGATCTTGGAGTACATCTGACATGATACATGAGGCATATGGAGGTGTTGGGGGCATCGGAAGAGGTCAAGGCCCGGTGCTTCCCATTGTATTTGACAAACATCGCAGCACTATGGTTTAGACAACTGGAAAGTGGCTCCATAGGAACATGGACCGATCTGACTGGGAGGTTTATGAGGCAATTCAGAGTTCACATTTCAAGACCCAAGAATGTGATGAGTCTGGCAGCACTGAAGCAAAGAACCGGGGAGTCTTTGAGGAACTTTCTGACGTGATTCAATGCGGCGGCAGCATCAGTGGATCGACCAGATCCATCCATGGTTTTGATGGCAGCTATATCTGGCATAACTGATGGCATAAAATTCAAGAATTCATTGACAAGGGATCCACCCATGGATCTGGGAGAATTTTATCACGAGGCTGAAGGATTTTTACGATTAGAGGATGCAAATGCTGAAAGAGAGGAAGGAGAAGGAGTTGTTGTTTATGCAGTCAAGAGTGAAAACCCTCCCAAAAAAGATTCAGGCAACGATAAAGGGAAACGAAAAGCTGAGGATAATGGCGATGGACCGACGCGACCACGAAAGGAACCAAGATTCACCTCTTATACGGAGTTGAATGAGACTTTGGAGCATATCTACCAGGATACTAAGGGGCAGATTCCCTATCGAAGGCCAATGAGAAGGGATCCGACCAACAATGAAAGAAGATCCAACAAGTATTGCTTATTCCACGAGCTGAATGGTCATAACATGAACGACTGCAGACACCTGAAGGATGAGGTCGAAGGACATATCCGGAATGGTATGCTATCAAAGTATGTAAGAAGGGGAACGACAACGGTGGAACGGGAGCGACCACCGCCTGCACCTACGGGGGACGGCTCAGGATCGAGGCGTCAGCTTGTCATCAATTGATTGGAATAAAGACGAATAAGTAGCAAACTCCACACCAACTCGATTAAGTCATTTACACATGTACAGGACTGCGAACGATCCTCAGGCATACTTTGATACGACTACTAATCGCAACGGTGTAGGTGTTTTCACTTTGACGTCCCTATTTTCCTTTTATTTTCCATTTTTAATGTTTGAACCCGATTTTGTTGAACATTTCTGTTGAAAAACTCATTTTGAATGAAAGTATGCCATTTGTGATGCCATAACGGCCAAGCCACTTACACATGTAAGGGATCGCGAACGGTCCTCAGGCATGCTTTGAGATGGCGATAAACCGCCACCACAAACAGTTCAGAAACTCACCCGAACGTGAAATCTGACATTGATAATACTAAGTCCCCCTCCCCGGGCACACAAAATTCGCCTCGAACGGCACCCGACCGCGAACGGTCATAATTCGCCTCGAACGGCACCCGACCGCGAACGGTCACAATTCACCTCGAACGGCACCTGACCGCGAACGGTCACAATTCGGCTCGAACGGCACCCGACCGCGAATGGTCACAACTCGCCTCGAACGGCACCCGACCGCGAACGGTCACAATTCGCCTCGAACGGCACCCGATCGCGAACGCTCACAAATCGCCTCGAACGGCACCCCGACCGCGAACGGTCACCATTCGCCGCGAACGGCATCCGACCGCGAACGGTCACATATCACCTCGAATGACATACAATCCCGAACGATCGTCATTCGTGGTCAAATAAAACTATCATTGCAGGTCATCAACAGGATATGAACATCCATCTTATGGCATTACAAAACACACCTTCTTATCACAAGGCATGTTTTGGGGGAAAAATGTTATCCCGCCATTTGGCAAGGCCGTGCCACCAAGAACTTGACTGGAGACCAAAGACAGTTCGTCTAGAAAATTGGTTATACGCGGGTTCACTATAGATATCGACGAATTTTGTACGAGTCCGGATCGAGCCAAAATTGATATGACACGACAAGCGAAGCTATAAGAGTCAACGTTCCAAATTTCAGGTCAATCCGAGTTCGTACGCTCAAGATACGATCGATGCAAAATTGATTAAAAACAGCCTTCTTCGACTCACTCAGTTCGCATCCCTCAGAAGAGCCTTCTTCGACTCACTCAGTTCGCATCCCTCAGAAGAGCCTTCTTCGACTCGCTCAATTCGCATCCCTCGGGAAAACCCACTTCGACTCGCTCAGTTCGAATTCATCAGAAGCGGCTACTTCAACTCGCTCCACATCGACTCGCTCCATTTCGACTCGCTCCACTTCGATTCCATCTCAGAGCCTCTGTTCGACTCGCTCCGCATCCTTCAGAAAACAACAGTTCGACTCCATCTAGTTCGACTCCTTCGCAAGACCACTGTTCGACTCCATCGGGGAGCCATATTTCGACTCGCTCTACTTCGTCAACTTCGCATCCATCCAAAGACTCCTACTTCGTGTCCATCAATGCGAAGCAAGGTACAACAGTCAATATGAATAAATGCCACGTCACCGAGTCAAACAGAACCGAGTCGAACAAAGAGCGAGTCGAAACAAGAGCGAGTCGAACGAAACTGCCAACCGAGAATCCCAATTCGTATCGATCATATCTCCTAATCTACAAGTCCAAATGCTATGAAATTTTCACAGAAGACTACGTGCATGCTAAAGAATGTCCACGCCAAATTTCGACTCCATTGGATGAAATTTTGATCGATACAAAATCTGTTCGTATCGATCACGGATCGGACTGAAACTTCACGGGCTTGGGCACGCGGGCCTGGTCACATGTTAAAGAGGGTCTCCCGAGATCTGAGCGAAATATCAGCCTCCTACACCTATAAATAGACCCCTAAAGCCAACAAAAAAGGGGTTCTTCTTCTTATTCTTTGAGATCTCCAACGCCCAGACTCTGCCAGATCCAGTTCCAAACTCCACTGCTGCTGTTGCAAACGAATTCCATTGCTGTTGTACTCGAGTCACCACAACCCATTGTAATCAATTGTAATCGACAAGTGAATATCAATAAAGTAATCAACTTCAAAGTGGACGTAGGCAAGATTGCCGAACCACTATAAACCTTGTGTCTCTGTCTATCTCTCTACGTTTTAAGTTTATTATTCTTCATTTTTTATCCTCCACATTGCTGAGATCCGAGGTCTGAGATTACATACTGCTGATTTGTGTTCATACACTGGTGCTTTCGCGAAATTTGGGGTTTGTGACCAATTTTGGCGCAAACTGTACGATTTATAATAATTTTTATTATTAAATCGAGGATTTTATATTTGGACTATAGAGTTGAATATGGATGACATTGAAATTTTAACCATTATCAAATTCCATAAGTCCAAAATGATATAATTTTGACAAAGAGAATTGGTATAAATTAACCATCACTGCCGAGTAACACATAGTAAAGTAATTGGATTTTAACAATACCGAGTAAGTGATAAATTTTACCATAATGTCACACCACCGCTAAGTGAGGTGCGAACATTATTATTTGAATTGTTCGATATTAATAGCTGATCAATTTTACACTTAGAGTCAATAACCAAAATGTTGAGCACTCCTTTTACCACCTGATTTAATTAATTTATAACTGTTATAATTAATTAAATTAATAATATTTATGAAATATTAATTATAAGATTTTATTTGGTGTGGTGAATAATATAAAAAATGTGTTTATAATAGTTATAAATATACTGATCGATATAAGATATTGGTGTGCGTTTAAATTGGATTTAAATTGCAATTATTTTTGTTCAGCCTCGGGCTAGGTATGAGGCTCATATAGGGCAAGTTATTTTTGGCTAGGGGTTGCTTGGTTTGGCCGGCTAATTGTTAACTAAAGGGAGAGACATTTTAATGGTTAAAAAATGAGAAAAAGTAAGAGAAAAACAAGGGTTTTTTATCCTGTTTTTACTCCCTTATGTGTCCTTTAAATAACCACTCAAACACTCATTTTAGACTTAAATTTTTGCTCCCTCCACCCTCTAAAATTTCCGCCAAATCACTCCATTCAAGCCCCAAAAATCCAATCATCAAACACGTTGAATACACTTCCATTTAATCGTCGGTGGTAGGCAATTCAGGAGCTAGCTACTTTAGTATTGGAATCAGATTAAAGGAGCACTAATATTCTTTTCAACGTGCATGTATTAGGCATTGGTGTAAGGTACACATATGATCAATATACCGATATTTAAATACCAATCTTCATTTTAAAATGTTAGATAGCACTTATATAACAAATCTGTATATCAATATATTGTCACATCTAGATGGTTGTATTTATGAATGCGTATATATATATATGCATATGTACGTTTATATATATATATATATGCATATGTATGTATATATATAATTAAATGTATGTTTGCATAATTATATGCTCTCGGCCTAGTAACAATAAAAAAAATTTCTTAATTAATGATTCTTTAATTAACTAAATGCCATATTTAAAAAATCAATATTATATCATATGTTTTAAATTTTGTACATTTTTTATTTATGTATAATATACTTTTGGCAGTAAGTAAAAAACTTTAATTTTAAATATATATATATAATAAGAATACTTGGTTTTGAAGCTTTTGAAATGTCCAATTTATCATTTTCAATTTTTATTCAATTTTTATGTCATTAAAAGACATTTTTGTAATCATTCTTTTCCACGTTCTTAAGAATTATCAAGTCCACGAGGACGAGAAATACATTTCCTCATCCTCAATTTGTATAACCTTCCCCAAATGATTTAAAGATCCTCCATCATCACTATCGTCACGAGGGGGCATTTTAATCATCTTAATTAGACGATCAATTGTTGCAGAATCAAACTGATCTAGATACAACAGACGATGATCTGCACGAGATTGTGATTTGTAGGATACCTTTATGATATGAGATTTGGTTGGTTTTGAGAATAGAAGGAGGAAGAAAATGAGTGAAAAAAGGAGTAAGAATGTGATTAGTATTCTCCTCTTTTATAGTCTTCTCGGTCGTGCCTCTTCGAAAGGTCGTGTCTGTTCATTTGAACCAAGCAGTTTGAAAAATACGTACTGTCACGACCCGACTTTCTTAGCCCAGAAAGACGTATCATGATTTAAGAAAGAAAGGGATAGTAGAAGAAAAGATAGGAAAGAAAGAACAACAACATAAAAGAATCTCACAGCGGAACGAATGAAATATAATATATCACATAAGATATTACATAGTATCATATACATCAGAGTTACACAACTTATACATCACATATTAGACAGTTATAAACACATGTCTATCATACATCTCAAACATCACAGAGATACAAACTCAACACAAACACAGCGGAATCACTATATATCTACACGCTGAAGCCTCCTGCTCCAAATCTCCTCCAGAATTCGTCAAAGCTAACCTGAATCCCTCGACTACTCAATACAAAATTGAGTACCCAAGAGTTTAATAAAACAGAAAATAAACACTTGGGTCAGACATGGGTCTGGTGTGAGTAAACGGGTTAAAGTTGCTTAACTTTGAAAACCTTTGAAAAGAAAGGTATCACGTAAGACTTCCCACACATAAACATGGAAAAGTTTTTACCTTACGCTAACCAAAACATTTGATAGGAAATCCAGTTATATTATAATAGTGTCTAGGGTTTTCAGAAATAGCTGGAATGCTTACATCTCACGTTCCAACATAGTTGGGCACAATCAATACGTACGGCACTTATTGGAGATTGGATTCCATACAATGGCAGGGCTACTGGGGTACCGCCCGTCACAGTACGGGGCCTAGATCACCGTACCGAGGATCACTCCCAATCCCCTGCAACACAAGGCCGGAACCATCTAAGGATAATTCCGAACAAGATAACCCCGTAGTTGGCGCGACCAACCACACACACTAAGCCGAATAAAAAGGAACTTCTAGATAGGGGAAAATCTCGTCCTACTTGGGCGCTACCCACTTAACCTTGCTGCACCTCCCCTGTTTTAGCCATTCCCGGTTGATGAGGCTTGAGGCTACGATTACCTTTATAGAACACATCTATCTTAGAATGCTCATCGCCCTCCTGACGATGTTCTGAAAGCATTCAATCCATACAAGTTCGTTTCGGGTTCGAACGAAACCGAAGGCATTATCTCGTTACACTCGTTTTGGAATCACCCTCAGAGTTAACGACAATAACCCTTGCACTCTGAATCTTCATCTCGAATCTATAAGTACTATCTCCGTCAACTCATTACGGAATCACCCATAGAGTTATACTGACAAAGAATAGTTCTTACACTTCGAGTCTTCACTTCAATTGAGATTCACGACCTATCGTTAATTTGGATCGATGTGGTTTTCGGATATCCAAATCTGGAAACCTGATCCCGGTCTCATCGAAATCCAAAACGTATCTTTTAAGGTCAAGTTGTTTAAAGGTTTAAACATTTAAACTTATATTCAGGATGATATAAACAGATAGATAAATCACATTATCACAATAGATAATTCATATCAACCAATCATCTCACAAAGCAGCATATATCACATATCACAGATATTATATCCAAATCATCCAATATCAACCATCCAATATCAATCAATCATCCATAAGCAGGTTTGATTAACTTTTAATCAATTTAATTATCCTTTAATTAAATTAATTACTATCCTTTAATTACTTGGATTACCTTAATCCTGCTTACTTAACATTAATTAATTACAAATTAATTAATTAATCATCTCTTAATGATCTTTCTTAATTAATCTCCTTTGATTAATTATCTTTAATTACATTCAAGTAATTAGCCTTTAATTAATTTCACAAATTAATTATCTTTAACCATTTACAGTAATTAACCTTTAATTACCTTCATTAAATTACAATAATTAATGATCCTTCATTTGCTTCCATTAATTAATTAACTATAATTGTTTGCATTAATCCTCAATTAATTATAATTAATTAATCATACTTTAATTAATCACTTTTATTAATCAACCTTGATTAATTTTATTAATTAATAATCCTCTAATTACTTTATTAATAAATTACCTTAATTAATTAATTCCTTAATTAATTATATTAATCCTGTAATTACTTACCTTAATTCCTTAATTAATTATATTAATTAATTACTCTTTAATCACTTATCATTGATTAATTAATCTTATTAATCAACCCTTAATTACATCATTTATTATATAAATTAATGATTCTTAATTACCTCCTTAATTAATTACTCTCTTTTAATTAATTACCTTAACTAGTAATTAATCACATTATTAATTAACCTTAATCCTTTAATTAATTAATTACTCTTTAATTAATTAATTACTCTTTAATTAATTAACTTCAATTCAATTATATTAATTATCCTCTAATTAATAACATCAAGTGATTAACCCTTAATCACTTCCATTTAATTACTTTCATAATTAATTTCTCTTTTCTTAATTACATTCAGTAATTATCCATTAATTACTTGACTAAGTAATTATATTCAATTAATCAATAAGTGGTTTATCTTTAATTAATTAGACTAATTAATTAACCTAACATTAATTACATTAATTAATTAATCAATTAATCATCACTTAATCTTTAATTAATTTATTTTTTAATTACATTCAGTAATTATCCATTAATTACTTCATTTAGTAATTATCCTTAATTACAAATAGTAATTAACCTTTAATTTAATTTATTGATTAATTATCTTTAATTTAATCTCAACATAACTAATTAAGAATAAACTTGTATTTATATTAAATACTTACTCAAATCATTTACTTCATTAAAACCAAATTTAGAAATCAATTTTGAAATATAATTAATTTTAAACAAAATAGCTTAAACAATTAATTTTAATATACTTAAAATCTTTGAAAACCATTTCAAACATGTTTAATCAAATTAAACAATTATTTATTTAAAACTTGTTTTAAATACTTTTAAAAAAAACTTGTTCATGCTTTAAATTTTAAATCTAAGATATGATTTGCTTTAAAATTTCAAAACCAGGTTACTTAAATAAAACAACCCGAGCCAAACACTAATCTTTCCCGAGCAAACTTCGAGTCCTCTTCGAGTCACCCCCCCTACTCATCTGTTTCGAGTCTTCCACGCGATCATCACGAGACCGTTCCGAGAAATCCTCTTCTTCCCCAAAGCCATCGATCCAAACACACGAAACTCACACGTGCACGTGCACGTGAATTCCACCACTCTCCGACCAACGCCTCTAGCTTCCCCAAATTGACGATCCATTCCGATTCCCCCTAGCCTATGCCATAGCCTCGACAGTAACCACGACCAATAACATTCCCAAAACCCTAGTTCGTCGTCCCTCGATCACCACAACCACCAGAAAATTATTCCACTATTTTTCCTGTGACCCTCAACTCATCGGCCACCTCCAGGCCAAACTTCGATTAACACCACCACGCCGATCATCAGGAATTTACCAAAGTTCACATTCCGTTCAACTCGAGCGTTCTCTTTGGATACTCACTTAAAAATTCTAAAATGTTTATCAAAAATCATAAATTTGCAATACGAATTTAGTTATGTAATCCAGAATTAAAATTAAGACAATAGATTTTTGACATATGTATGTATTCCACAGTTATTTTCATTTTTAAAATTATTTACTAAATTTAAATCCCTGAAACCATTTTTATAATTAACATTACATTGAAACAAACAACTTTTATCTAAACATCAAAGGCTAATATGAGATCGATTGGGAGTTTTGAATTTTTGAAAGCAAAACAGAACCCTGTAAATCAACAGAGTAATGTATATTTTCATGTACACAAACATGCACAGTTATTCCATATATATATACATGAAATCACATCCATTCATTCAGGCAAACCACATTTACAACATAACTACACAAGTTTATCACATGCATTAAGTATAAACATTGATTAAAACTGTTTTTAAAAGAATGTTTACTCACCTAATAAACAGAGCAGTTTTTTCCAGACTTTAAATTTTTGAATTCTGGCAAAAAGCTTTTTGATTTTCTTTGTTATTGAAATCCTTTGCATGCTTGATTTACTGCTGAAACTTTAACTTGAAGCTTAGTTGAACTTGAAACTGTTTGAGTTGTTGGTTGTAGCTTGATTTTTCATTTGATTTTATTTTCCAGGTTTTAGTTTATAGGTTTTAAGAAGAAAGGAAGAAAGGACCGAAGACAATTTGAACTGAAGAAAAAATAAAAATAAACAGGCTTTCCTCTTTAAAACATTGTTATATATACTTAAATTTTCTTTTAACAAGGTGTTGCCATTTGTTAATTTAGATTGTAAAATGCTTACAAATGTCCTAATACCTTTTATACAAATTCCCTCATGCTTACAAGTGTCTTTAACATGTTAATATGTTTACACATATTACTTAAGTGTTTTTAAATAAATTTTTATTTAATTTAAATGTAAAGATAAACTTACATACTTTAATTCTCTTAATAAATAAAATTTACATATGTATAAATAAATTACTTTTAAAAGAAATTATTCTAAAACTAATTATAATTCAAATATATCTTATACATGTATTTTTATAACCTTTTAAATTTAAACACTTTAAAGAATACAAAATAAAACTTTATTTAAACTATCATATTTAAAATAAACAATTATCTTATATTTTGAAAACAATTGAATTAATCTAAACTAACCTTTGAAAAATATTAATTTTAAAACAAAGCTTTAAATCACAATTCATACATATATAAATTATCAATAGATTAAATTAAATTCAAAACAATCCAAATTATAACATATACATACATATATATTACAATTTGAAAATTCATCTTTTATTTAAAACAAAAGATATTTCCATTCACAATATATATCAAATATATATATATTATAAGTAGAATAAAATTTTATTAACTTTAACAAACAAATCTTATCAATATTGCCAGATTATATATTTATTAACCTTTAAAAGATTAAATTACCAATTTAAATTAAAATTATATAGGAAAATTATCAAACCAATTAAATTATTAATACAGATTATTAAATTTATATTGCCCAAAATCCCTGGTCATCACATTCCTCCCCCCTTAAAAGAATTTCGTCCCCGAAATTAAAAACAAAGATAATTTAATAATCCAGCAAAGATTTTAATTTCAAACAGAAAAACATACCTATCATCCTGTTACTAACAACCAAAGCAACCAATCAAACAATCAAACCTAAACTAATTATCCTAATATAAATCAGGATAGATCTTACTAACACTATCTAGAGTTTCCCAGGTACAAATCACAGGGAGACTCGCTCTACAGAATCTAACAATACCACTATGATCTAGAGCTCCTTTCTTCTCTAGATCCACCAATCTGAACAGAAATCAGATCACACTCAAGTCCAGCTCAACTTCCAAATCCATCTGAACTGCAAATTCCACAACCAGCGATGAATCATACACGTAGTCCCTCAGAGATACGTGAAATACAATGAATTCCAGATATCCAAACTGGCCATTCAATCCTGTAGATCATAAAACTAATCCTCTCGAGAACACAGGAAAATCCAAAATACTTCAGAGTTAGCTTTCCAAACTTACCAAATCTTATAGCTCTTTAATCGGAGAAAACTTAAACAATTTCCAATCTCCAATTCCGAATTCCAAACTCCTTGTCTCATATCTGCATAACTCATCAGACGATCCCGGGCTACCTTATCTCTTCCCTGAAGAGCTCAACCTTCGCTGATGCTTCTTGAAACAAACCTAGACCAAGAACAAACCAATTTCTGGATCCTATTCAACAATATGATCCTTCCAAAATCTGCTGAAATCCAAACTTGAAAACTAGATCTGACCAATCCATTTCCAAAAATTTCTGAGCTGCTACACCAACTCTTCTTTCTCTAAGAACCATCCTACTACCAGACTAACCACCGGTATCGCTTCTGGAATCAAGTCGATACGGAACTCAACTTTAGATGCACACAAACTTCTGACTACCTCATGAGAAATCTTAATCTCAGACAAAAGATTACCCAAGATGAATTCCCAAACTAATCGCAAGTCACTTTTGCGTCTACCTAGTTCGGATTCCAAAGAAACTGTTCTCTCTTTACCAATTAAAACAGCCTTAAGCTTTTCCAAACAAGGTTAACCCTTCAAGAAAGCCTTCACCATCTACTTGGACTGCTGATAGAAGAACCACCAAGATTCCTGAACCATCGGAGAAACGGGCCACATTGCTGCATCCAAACTCTATCTCTAGAACACTGCTAAGCCAAAAAATCTTCTTGTCGGCACACAAACGCCTCTGAGCTGAAACTGCTACCACAGCTAACTAAAGACTTCTAATCCATAGACTCCTCGAACTCCAAAACCATCAACTAACTTCACAAAAGACCCCTTGAGATGGGCAGACAATCTCCCAAGAAATTCGAGACTCCAAACCAAGCGCTAATAACTTACTCTTCTTAATCTTGTTCCAAAAAAACATCTCCTTCGGGAACATCCATAGATACCGCGTCTCATCACACAGCCGCTCCTTCCTGAAGTTGCCAAGATACTATCACTTACTTTTGCTTATACAACAGATCCAAACTCTAGAAAATCCGCTCACCCGAGCTCAACCAAGCTTACACTCCAATAATAGACTCCGAATCTTGAAAAAAAATTCCTTCTGAGATCCGAGAAATCCTTATACCATATTGCCAAACTTACTCGAGACGGTATTAGGTCTACAGTCTCGACAGATACACTTCCAACCTCAAACATTCAAACTCCAACCATTGGTAGTCGTGTTACACACACCACCACCCTATCTACCTTTATAACTTATGTTGGAAAACCCGAACAGATAGCCCAACAAATAGGTAGAAATATATATATATATATATAGTTATATAAAAATTACAAATACGCTCTCTCAAGATAGACACCACTCCAGAGCCTAGGTATTCACTCAACCTGGAGCTCTGATACCAACTGTCACGACCCGACTTTCTTAAATCATGATGCGTCTTTCTGGGCTAAGAAAGTCGGGTCGTGACACGTACATTCAAATAGTCATAATATTTGAATTTAAATAGAAATTCATTTAGTTTTGTTCACAAAATTAGTCTTTAAGAGAAAGGCTATGGAGACTAATTTCTTAAATGTTTCCAAATTACAGATTATAGCAACAGGCAAAAATAGCATTAGTTCCTATTATTAAATTTAATTTATTTGAATATATCATGTTTTACTATCCGATTGAGTTTTAATCAATATTCAAGAGAATATGTTACTCGACTCTTTGAATAGTTAGATTTCTCATTTTCTACCAAAAGGAGATGATTATCTTCTACAAAAGGTAAACAGATTAAAAAGCTGATTTAACATAACAACTATATACAAGTAATTATGCTTTGCCCAAATGATTTAAAGATCCTCCATCATCACTATCGTCACGAGGGAGCATTTTAATCATCTTAATTAGACGATCAATTGTTGCAGAATCAAACTGATCTAGAAAATAGGAACAAATCATGGCAAAGCAAGCCATTCATCTCGTGAATCTACGTCGGCAAAATTATGCATCACCATGAAGTTCATCAGCAAAGAATAACCAACTAACAAAGCCTTGAATGAACCGAGGCCCTAAATGCTTAACACAAATTCCTCCTTTTAATTCGATTTTAGATTAATCTATCAATTTTAGCTAATTCGGGTTGTAGTTTTTCAATTAATTTAATTATATAAGCTTAATATATAAACCGACTACATTGGTTTTGTTAGATTTATCACTTTAATTTTATTTCTAATTTGTGTACATTTCAAAAATTATGAAAATAATATAAAATTGGTAATATAGCTTATATGTCTTTCAAATTATTTGGTATTTGTAGAAAATGCATAAGCCTGATGCAATGAATGGATAATTCAACTATAGTCTTATTGGAACATTGCTTTCTCTCAGTCGCTAGCAAATATGATATTTCCTTTTACTTAGTCATGCATAATGCACCCAAGACATATGAGGCCACTTAAATAAAGTGCCACTGAATAGTACTGGGTGTACTCACCATTGACGTTATAATTTGTTAACCTAACACGTTTAGATTGATTGTCTGATTTACATGGGATAATTTGTTGTTCAAAGTTAACTGAATGGATTTCTACAGAATAGTTTCTTAAACAATTGATGGAGTAATGTACGTGAAATTTATACAAATTGTAATATTGGATTTTGGTGGGGTAGTGCAGATAAAAACAAACAATTAATGGTAGGCACAATGCTCGACAAGCTATTCAGGCAATGACGAGAGGCTGGATGAAGAAAATATTTGGATTATGCCATCAGCTAACTTTCTGGAACATCAATACTAAGTCAAGTAAATGTCTATTTTCTTGCAATAAAGATGGACAATGTTGTTAATATGAATGCAATATAATTTCATACTTATTTTCATTCATCTACAAACACTTGATAAGATTGGATTGCATAGGTGGCTGCAAATACACATTGAGTTTTGGTACTATATTTTTGTTCAATCAAATATATCTTCATTATGCTTCTTACAAACGACTATGAAGGAAAATTTCTTATTTATATTTTGTAAGGAGTGTCCAACAATATACCTATTTAACTTCTAGATATGACTCTTTCACTATTAAACTTTATTGATTAGTCTTCTTCATGTAAAATAAATATTAATTACTATTTCATTTAACATTTTTCAAGGGAATCATGACTTAATATCATCTGCTTAAGTGCAATCATTTATTCTTTCCTACTTTATTTGAAATGAATAACTGTAAATAAATATGATATTATATGAGAAAATTTACCTTCATTTGTTGTTGTTATCTATGATTTTATTTGGGGACTTTATGGAAGTATAACTATAGTATAGGTACATACTAAGATCAAAGAAGAGAGATTGAATAAATAAATATAATAAGACCTTTAGTCGCTGCATAAATTTTTGTTACATATTTCCTCAAATGTTTATAATGCTATTCTTTTCTATCTTTTTTTGAAGGTTGCTGATATAAAATTATTGCTTAAGTATCACATTTCATTAATTAATCTTATGATTATTTGTTATTTTAAAAAATAAAATAAAAGTTGCATTCTTCTCAATCGTTGGACACCCGATTGTTACCCACTATCTCCTGCTATTGGAACGTTTCCTCCCACTACTATTGCATAATCAAAATTATCTTTTCAAACAAATTGAAATCCTCCTTTTCCTTTATTTATTTTCAAAAAAAATAAAATCCCCTTTATCATAGAATCAAGGATTATCAAACTTGAATCTCAAACAGTTCAAATATGTTCACCTACGGCGCTGATATTCAACATTTGTTTGATAATTTAATATCAATACTTGAATTATGCATATATTTTCTCTTTTGAATATTACAATCTATTTTTTATTTGTTTGCTCCAAACCGCTAACGTGCATTTTGAATCATGGTTGCATGCACATTAAGAGCTTTACTTTCTAATAGTTTTATCACTGCATTTTAAAATTATTATTCATAACCAAAACATGTTAAAGTAAGATATTACCAAATTGCCCATATATGTTATTTTCTGTTATTAAGGAGACCTTACAACCTTTTAGTCATTTCATTTCTCCACGTTTTCATCTACCACGTTAACCCTCTCACCTCTGTTCCATTCCTCTTCCTCGCATCGATAGAAATATTTCTTACAAAATCAAGGTTTTCGGCTCAATCTAAATTCATAGTTGGAAATTAGTTCCTTTAATCCTATAATTGCCATCACGGAATCTATCTTCCACTGCATTCGTGCATCAAAATTTATCAATCCCTTTCACGAAATATATCAGATCTACGCAGAAGCTAAATAGCGGGGATTTTGTGGTCAGTAAAGACCAAATATTTGTCTTCTTCGTTTTAACATCAAATTTTGTTGGTTATGTAATTTAACAAATTGAGGTTATTTGGTTTTGATAGAGTGGGAGGAATTAGATACAGATAATAACAATTGAAAGATGATTTGTATATATGGGTAAAACGGCTTCTCATATCTGACGCGTATGACTGATAAGGTGAGGTCTTTTCTTTCTTTTTGTTATTTTACTCGATTAGTTGAAAATAATATCTACTTTTCAAGCTAGCCTTCGTTTGGGTTTGAAAATATACTATATTTGGATTGATTTATGTTGGGATTGAAATATGAACACATAGGATTTGAAAGGTTAACTTCATGAACTGTAATGCACGTTTCATATTTACTGGCAATTCAAGTGGCTTTTCATGAAAAAAGAAGTGATTTATTTTCATATGTTTTTGAATCTGCATTGGTTTATGTTGGAATTAAACCATGATCAAATAAGATTTGGATGGTCAATTTCATGCATAGAAACCAAATTTTCCACCTTATAGGATGGCTAAGTGGTTTTCATGAAAAGATAGGATTTTGTTTTGCATTTGACTGACCAATTGTTTTAATTATGATTAAATGTAGCCCAAGCTGTGTGCTATAAACCGATATATATTGCTTTTGATTTTTGATTTTTGATTTTTGATTTTTGATTTTGTGAATTTCACTCTCTGTTGTTGCATTTCCCTAAGAAATATTTGCATTCCTTAAAGCAAAGGATTTTGTTCCCATATTAATTCCACATTTTTCACCAAGTTTGAATGAGTCCGTGCGTTCCTATTTTGTTAAAAATATATGTTTCTTTTTCTGTTTCATGTAGCTTTGAAAAATAAAATTTGATCTGTGCAAATTTTATCCTACTCTTTAGGATCTCAATTTGATTCTATTATGTTTACCAGTTTTGCATTCTTTACTGGCATTTTTGTTTACTTTACCTGTTGTTGAGGCTGTATTAATTTTTTCTTCTATGATACATCTTATTTATGTATCAAGAAAAAACAGCTTTGACAAAGTCTTTGGAATATTCACATAAACATTTCATTATTTTACACATTTGCAGCAATAGTTTTTTTGGGCTATGGTCATTAAATTTTGTGCTAGGTTATCCATTGTAATGTCTTTCATTTTGCACATTTAGTAGATTCATTTTTTTTGTTTACATGTGCAATTCGTGATTCCCAACCTATTTTCTCTTCATAAATATGTGTCTTTTCTGATAAACCGATATATATTTATCCATGTAACACTTTATATGTTCTGAGCCGAATGAGACCAATCAATGAATACATTTATTAAACAGAAATTGAATTATGAAAAGGGACTGTTAATGGGCTGAAGTCATCCGAGAATGACAGTTTAGTAGTACCTTCATCACCATTAGTTCATCACTTCAGCGTCTCTGATGAAGTTGAAGCTGATATCACCTTACTAAAGAATGAGACTGAGAAAGAAGAAAGCTTCCTAGAACTCAAACATAAACCTAAAGATGTGAAAGAGACTGTTGATGGGCTTATAGTGCACCCAGAAATTGAAAGTTTAACAGTTCGTCATCCCAATTCTCAGAAAGGAGTCAAAGCTGATAATGGTTTACCAGGGAAAAGGAAACAGCTAAAAAATGCGCTCAAGGTTAAAAATTTGGAACTGGATGTATCTCATAGTGAAGGAGACAAAGAAAATGACAAGTTTCAAGTCTTTTCTCATTCGGAAAATACTAAGAATGCCCTTTCCCCAAAATCCGTAAAAGAAGCAAAACCTAAAAGAAAATTGATGCCAGCATTAACTCTTTTATTGAAAGAATTTAGCAGCATTGATATGGAGATTGAGAACGCAATGGATATCAGAAGCAAACCATCCATAATCACAGGAGAAAGTTCCCAAGGTAATGCCTCGCTCATTCGCTTACTGACCAGCAAGAAATGAGCGATCTAAATACTAAATTTTGCACTATCTTTTATTTTATTTATGATTGAAAGATGTATGACAACCAATGGAAATGAAATTGCATTTATAGTTTTTATATTATTATTTTTCTTTCCATTGACATGAACCTTGATATCAAGGTTAGCTTTCTGATTAAAATGATTGCATGTATCATATCCATAGTGCGTTTACTATACTTTTGTATCCCAACTGTTTTGAGAATTAGTTACTAATAATTTAGATCTCATAGCAACTAACTTTCTTTTGTATAAAATGCAATTTATTTTGTTTTGAGGTTGGAGCTATATGTGGTTCACGGAAAAAATGGATGAAGCTGGGGAAATATTCACCAGAACCATTATCAACCCAATGATATATTTTCGTTAAAATATTTTTTTTACTAAGTATTCATGTTATGTTTTGTTCATTATTATTTTTTATACATTATATAACATGATATTTATGTTATAATTTATCAATTCATATAATTCACTTTGTGATGATTATTGTTTCAATTCTAATTTCACTTCAATGCACACAATCATTGAATGATGGAAAATATCAGATTAGATCCATAAGTATAGAACAGAGTTATATGCAACTACAAAGTTTTTGTCCTATAATTTAGCTTTGAAATCATGTTACACCAAGAATAAATATTGTTTTAAAGCAATTCTTATTCTTATAAAAATGGTATGTAACTTTTTGTAGCTACAAGCATCAAAGATAAATACAAGATAAAATATGTGTACTTCCATGCATGAATTTGATGTATGCAATCTTCTTCAAGAAGCAGTGGCCAAACGATATAATTTATTGTTGCGCATATAGAGTTGTTCAACGTATCTGATCACATAAGTATATGTAAACCATTTAATTTGAACTACCAAACTTTTGAACTACATCAGCTTTTCTCATAGAAACAATGATAGATACAAATCTGAGCTACTTGCAACATCATATCATGGAAAGGACTAAAGATCATCCAATTGTTTATACAATATGGCGCATGCATGCAAAACAAAGTCAGCTATTATATAGAAAGTAGTACATGAAAAATATATACACTAAAAAAATATGCATGTTTGTATGTACTATTTTACATTAAAAAGAAGTTAACTCACGGTTGTCTTTACACACGTCCAACGGACGTGCTATACATACTGGTATATATATATATATGTATATTACTATATGAATATATATAATGTAATTTTGTTTAATCAAAAATTGATTAGGTAATTTAAATATATGCATATATATTCATAAATGATAAATTTCATATTAAATTTTTAAATAACATATATTACATATAACAATTTTGGAAATAATTTTTTAATATTATTAGTTTAATCTTTCCTATGATTTTAAATTTAATAAATAGATTTTAATAATTAATTTACAAAACCAAAAAGAAATTTAAAAAAAAAATTATATACCTCGGTGAAAGCAAAACTAAAGTGATGTATTTATTTATAAATTTTATTTGATTATTTATATTAACATGTATGTATACATATTTATAACTAATCATATGTCTATATGTATTATACATGAATAAACTTTTAAAAAGTTATAAGGCTATCAATATGTGTGTGTGTGTGTGTTTAAAATTATTTTAAACTAAAATTTGAATAATTTTATGATTTAATTAATTTTATATATTTACATACATATACATACGTAAACATCTATAAATGCTTTATAAATTGTTCACAATTAGCATTTTAAATACATATACATATATAAAAATAAATTTATATTATATATTGTGCAAACATATATACATTTAGACAGCATATTATATACTGGAGGTGTAACATGTCTGTTGTAATGTAAATCTCAACATCTATACATAGGCTTGTTAAACCATGTACACCCTTTTTATGTTGCACGTACAAATATATGTATATGATACACATAGTTATATTATATAATACAAACTACATAAAATAAAACTTTATTTATAAATTTAAATAATAATGATTTTATTTAAAAGAAATTTTAGAAAAGTTCTAAATGGAATTAGATTACATAGGCCCATTAAAAATCCAATAATGATTTTTTTTGAAATTTACCCATTAACTCAGCTATAAGTTGGTCCAGTTCCAACAATGGTATTAGAACCCAATAGCCTATGCAGTCTAATTAGTCATGTTAGGGTGAACTAATTAATCTTTCATGCCAGTTAGTAGGATGTCTAGAAAGGTAGAATCTAGACTTGGGTTTGGGAAATCAAGTACCCTGCCCTACCCAACTACCAGCCTGGTCTGAAAAGATATGTAAGCCAAATGTTGCCCCTAATAGAAAATGCCCAACTCGAATTGGACATTGAGCTAAGTTTAAAAAAAAGATTGAAAAATATATAAAATATTTTAAATTTAAAAGTTAAATTTAATATAATACATGTCTATTATAAAAGTTATAATATGACTAGGTTTTCAAAATGTTTGAAAATATAATGAAATTTCAAGGTGTATTAAAATATTAATTTCTTTCAAATTTATTAATAAAATTAATTAATTAAAAAGGTTAATTAAATAATATATATATAAATATCTATGTGCAGGTATTATAAATATTGGTATATGTTATGTTATTTTAAAATGTTTGAGAAAACATAAGTATACGTGCATGCATATAAAATAATTTTCGAAATTAATATAATTTAATTAAAAAAATTTAATTAGATTAATTAATTAAAGGATATTTAATTAAATAAGAATACACACATATATAAGTTACATGTGTTATACTATAAAGGTTATAGTATATATAGATATTCAATATAAATGTTATATTGGAATAATATAAAATTAATTAAAAAGTAAATTAATTAAAATTAATTAAACAAGATTTAATTAATATGACGTTATACATAAGATTATTATATAAGTTAACTAAAATATAAAAGTTGCATAATAAAACTTATATAACATAAAAGTATAAACTAAAGGTGAAATATAATAGAAACCTAATTCAAACTTAAGGAATAAATATATACGTAGATGTACATATATCATGATTTTTAACGTGTTTGACACTTGAATCACGAAGGTGTTTCATAAGAAATGCATTATTCCATAAGTCAGTACCACTCAAAATAATATGTTTAAAATCACGACTCTTTAATATTACGTTATCCTCCACCATTTATATATTAATAAATTGCATACATACTCCTTAGTTGTTAAGCAAATCTAGGTTAGGGATGTTATATGTGGTGCTATTAATTTATTGAATAGATGAGGTAAGATAACTATATGTATTTATTAAGCAAACTCAAGGTATATATACTATACTTAGGTGTCGTGAAATGGCAGGTACGAATGAATAATTTCATTTCGGTTTGTTGAGCAAACTCAAGGTCAAAGTGAAATCAGGATATGGTACCATAGGTTAAGAGCTGTATTGGATACAACCAATAAGGAATTATTCATCATCCATGGATCTATGACTTGTCGAGTAAACTCATGATCTGAAATCCAAGGCAGACATGTCCTAACACCTGCTGGTGAAGTCGAAAGACTTTTATGTTTCGACTTAGGATTTGGAAAAACATAAAAAGCTAGTGAGAGCTTATTAGTCAAATGATTTTAACCTTACTAATATTGTAAGCACATCTACTATGAAATTGTCCTATTAATATGCCAATTGAAACTGCAGAAAATGTCAATTTCAAGACTATTTAGTGAAAGCAACAAACTAACTAGACCACTGAGACCAATAAAGATAACACTGGCATACGAGCATCTTTGGTCGTATGTTACTTGTACTCCTTTGACTAGACCCGTTGATGATGCTAACAATGAACTACATGTTGCTTATAATAATTGGGTTGTCGACCTTGACATTACCCAAATGTGCTATCTACATTATATAAGCTATTGTAAAGGCAACATGAAACCATGTTTGTTCATCGAATATTCGATAGTTTGAAAGCATTTTTGGTGAGCAATTTCGTTCCGCAAAGACTGCTAAAAAGTGTCTAACACCACAATGCAAAAGGGACAGAAAGTGTATGAATATGTCATAATGATGAAAGGCTATATCGATAGGCTTTCACAATTGGACATGACGATAAGAAACGAGTTGCAAGTGGACTTGATCCTTGGTTCACTTACCCCTCAATATGAACCTTTCATACTGAATTATAATATGAACCAACTGAATGTGAATCTTGTGGTGCTCCTCAATATGTTGAGATCGATCGAGTCATAATCGAAAGATCAGGGAGCCATTTTTTCAGTTAAGGGTGGGACATCACCTTCGAAGAGTTCGAAGAAGTGGAAGAGAGATGGTAAAATAAATAAGAAGAGTAAGAAATTTGTTGATGAAAAGGGTGAAAGTCACTATTGTCATAAAAAGGGTCACTCGAAGAGGAATTGTCTAGAATACCTAAAAATAATGAAAGAAAGATCGAAAAACAGTTCTACGGCTCTAATTGGTACATTCGCGATTCAAAATAGCTTTGCGGTTAATAAAATGTCTTTGATTTTTGATACTGGATCTATTTTTAATTCGTTACAAGGGCTTAAGAACTGGCGCCGCATGGCAAAGGGTAAAATGAGGCTCCAAGTTGCTAATGGATCAATTGTAGATGCAACAGCAGTAGAAGAATTTCATATATATTGCTAAGTGGTTTCATATTGATATTAAATAATGGCTACTTAATAAAAGACGTTATTGTGGGAATGTCTTTTTTTAGACTGTCCAAGAATGGTTATGCGTTTCGCTATGCAGACAATGTTATGAACATTGATTTTAATGGAAACAAAGCTTGTGAAGGTGTTCTTGAAAATGACATTTATGTGATCAATATGAATTATATGTGTTCCATGAGTAGTTCTAATAGTAATATAAGTGATAATTGTCTTGGCTTTGTAGGCTCTTTCATATTGTTGAGAAAAGACTACACAAGCTGAAAACCAAAGGTTTTCTACCGTCAATTGACCCTGATTCATTTAACACCCATGAGTCATGTTTTAAAGGTAAAATGACCAAGCACTCCTTCATTAGGAGCAATAAAACAGTTGATGAACTCTTAAGCTTAGTATATAGTGATGTATGAGGCTCAATGCCTTTACTTACCAAAGATGATGTTCTTACTTTGTTACCTCCAGTGATGATTTCTCGGGACTAGGATATATGTATCTTATGAAGAACAAATCTAATGTCTATGAGAGTTTATTAACTATAAGAATGTACTTGAAAATCAAATGAACCAAAAGATAAAAATTATTTGATCCGATTGAGGAGGTGAGTACGTTGGACATAAATCCAATAGTACATAAAAGATAATAGGATTATCTCTTAGATTAATCACCATATAATCCACAACAAAACAATGTGTCAAAGCGAAGGAACCGAACCCTATTAGACATGGTTTATTCCATGATGAGTAAGGTAGAGTTACCTCTGCCCTATTGGGGATATGCACTGGAAACCGTAGCGCATATGTTGAACTTGTTACCGACTAAGTTTGTGCCAAAGACACCATTATAGATGTGGTGTAGTAAGAAACCTTAACTCAATTATTTGAATATGTGTGGTTGTGTGGCTAACGTTACGAACATTAGCCCCGAGTAAACTAGAGACAAAATCTTTACCAAGTAAATTTACAGAGTATCCCAAAATTCAATAGGATAAATATTCTATAATACCAAGGAACAAGTAGTTATTGTTTCTCAGCATGTTTCCTTTCTAGAAAAGAAATTTCTATCAAAGGAAATTAATAGCGAGGTTGTAGACTTGGATGAGATCTAAAAAGTTTACACTAAGACCGAACCAGTGAGAGAACCAAGCCCACCTATATACAAAAACACGCAACCTATTGGATGGTCTATGATGAATGTATTTTTCTACCTTTTAAACCATTTGTTCCATATATTTTTATTTTAATAAAATGTTATTATACAGGTATTTTATTGTGGTTTTGCATATTATAGATTCTGAAATATAACACTGAAATAATTCGATTGTGGCGTCCGTTGGTTCAAAAGACATGCAACAAGGAGTGTGAAATAGTTTGAGCACTGAATAAATCAAATAAAAAGCACATATATCGTTTCAAAAAAGTTGGATCTCCTTCAAACATTGTTCAAGCACGGTCACGCTTAAATTGGTTTCAAAGATTATACATTCTCCAATTCAAGTTTTGCATATTATCCAAAGGAAAGTCATGTGAATAATTCAAGCAAAGTAGCAGTTCACGTTTTCTTTATGGTCAAATTATTTTGTATGAAAGCATGGTCAGGAAGCAACATATATTTCACGTTTTATATCCAAAGCAAGATCACGTGAAGGCCAATCGGTACATGTTCATGTTTAAATCAAGCAATGTTGGACCAATCAAGCATGTCAGCTCACATTTTTTATTTATTTCCATTTCTAAGTTTAGCGGTTATTTCTCAAAGGTCACATGAACATCACTTGGCAGCTCACCCCATATTATTGTTCTCAAGTAAAGTCACGTGAGTCAAATTCCAATTCAGCACATATATTCCTCAAATCATGGATATGTGGCCACATTATTCTCCAATTATCAAGCACATGGACCCTTTCTTTACTAAAAAACTGGATTGATATTTGTAGCTAAAGACTATATAGAGAGAACAAGATAGCAACCAAGAATGACCTCTTACCCATCACTCTTCTTCTAGTTTAGTTTTAATTTCAGCAATGTTTTTATTTCCGGACAGAATACGTAGGATTGTTAATTAGATTTAGCAATATATTTATTCTTGTTCTTAGTTATTTTCAGCACTCTTTCCAGTTGGTTAATCAATTCAGTTCATTTTATTTTAGTTGTTTGCTCTGTTATATTCTTTTATGCATTTTTAGTTTCTACTCTGATTTCTACAATTTATATTTTGATTGCAATTTCGATTAGATTCGAAATCGATTCAGAGTATATTATTGTTTTTATTTTCTATTCAAGAACGACCATCGAAGTTGTTTAACATGCCTAAGATTTAAATATGGATTTCAAATATTTTAAAACACATTTCCCTATGTTCGACTTGCATACTACATCTCTGTTCACTTGCAGAATTTATTAAAATTTGTGCTTTTCTAATCAATAGAAAACTAGCAACAAGTTTTTGGCGCCGTTGTTGGGGAATCGTTATGTTGAAATTTTCGATTTTTATGGTTTTAGGTCCATTCGTGTTAAGTTAATTTACCGTTGCTCTACTTTTTATTAAAATAATCATTTTTTTGTTTATTCCTTTCATCAAAGTAGGTTTTTACATAAAAAAATTCGTTTTTTTCGTTCGTTGCATTCAATTTCACGTTTCTATTTATGTAGTTTCTGTTTTAGTCATTTTCATGTAGTAAGTTTCTTTAGCAAGTCTGATATTTATTTTCGCATAGCAAGTTCATTTTTCACATTGCATTCATTTTAGTTCTGCAGTTTATTCTAACCATTCACGTTTCTATTACTTGCTGCTTGCATTATTATCACATATCCATTTAGTTCTACCGCCAGTCAATCACGTATCACAAATTGCATTTTCACGTATCAAAGCATTCACCATATTCGTTTATGTGATTCATGTATCATCTTCGGTTCTGTATTTATTTTACATTCATTCTTTTCACTTAGTCATTCATTTTTCCTATTAACCATTTAACTTCTATTTAGCTTCAACATTCACACATGTTCATTTAGTCTTCTTATTTTCAGCATACATTAGTTGCATACGTTAGTTTCTATCTTTAATTATTTTCTCTTTTTCATGGTCATTTAGTTTCTTACGTTGCATTCTTCACCCGATCTTGCTTTGGCATGTACTTCATCAGTTTCAAACGATAGTGTTCATTTTTAGGTACTTCCTTTTCACATACTTCATTTGCATCTAACAAAAGCATTCACATTGTTTGCATACTTTCGTACTTTGTCTACCATGTTAGTTTTCATACATGGTTTAATTTTTGCATGTTTTAATTTTCTGCATGTTTTAGTTTTTACATTAGTAGCTTTTCTTATTTTCTGCAATCTTTGTTTTCTGAATTTCGCTTTGGTGTACATGATTCATTTAGTGTTTCTCACAAACCACTCTCTCTCACTGCTTCACGAAATTGTAATTATTATCTTAGTCTGGCAGTTCACTCTATCAGGTTATCAGCCCTTAGAGTTCTAAACTTGTACAACAACATAACAACTTAAATAGCTCCAACTCAGTAGTCCTCCGCCATTCAACAACAAGGATCTAGGGATCGAGAAACTGCAAACTATGGAGTTTGATTCGCTAGCGCTACTCAGTTGCACCGGACGGACTGTCATACCCCTGTGTAAGTAATTTTCTACTCTACAGGTGCCTAACTGAAAACTGTTTAAATTTACTTTTGCCTATTACACCTTGATTTATTTATGCGTGTTTGGTCAAGAAATAATTTTAATCGTTTAGAAAGCCAAAATATCTTATTAAACAAATCAATAGAAATTTCAAATCAAACGAATATGAGCAATCACAGTTCACCTAAATCGTCACCTAAATCACATGTTGGAAAAAATGAATTTCATGAGAACAGACCATTATCCCCTAGAGACCGATGCAATCCAACCAGGACTGTTCAACCTTTGGCTATTTCGTTTCCACCTACCGAAGGAAATAATTTTGAGCAAAAACATTCTTTTATCTAAGGGTACCAAATTTCACTGGGTCTGAAAATGCTTATGAATTTCTTAGTGAATTTGAGCTATACGCTTCTACAACTAAAATGCAAGAACTTTCTAATGAATCCATCAAGCTAAGACTTATTACATTCGCGCTTCTAGAAAGTGCAAAAAATGGCTTAATTCTCTTCCTAAAAACTCAATTAAAAGTTGGGACGATTTCATTACTATATTTTTGAAATTTTTTTCCCTTTCCACAAAACTCTTAAAATTCGAACTGAAATAAATCAATTCTCTCAGAACGAAGGAGAAACTATTTCAAAATATTTTGAATGGTTCAATCAATTATTAAATAGTTACCCATATCATGCAATCCCTAAACACGTTTTGTGCCAAATTGTTTATGAAGGGCTTAACTATCAAATGTGTGGAGGAGAATGGCAAAAACAGACAAGGAAGCTTGGGAATTTTTATATGTATATTCGTAAAAGGATATGCAATGGGAAACAATTCGTGTTCCAATTTATACTCCAAACAGAGTACATGCCATTGACCCACACATCTTCCTATAGAAGCCCAAACTCCTCAAGAAGGAGAAGGGCTACCCCATTACTACACACAAGACCAAATCAATGCTATAGCTCAAAACAGTCCTTACTCATCCACATATAATCCTAACTAGAAGCATCATCCAAATTTTTCATGGTCAAATTCTAATAATTATGTTAATCCATCTCATATGTATCCGATGATACCAAATCCGAATTATCGAGCCCTAACTTCTAATGCTCAAAATTCTCAACCCGCTCCTCAAACAAAACCTTCAAATCAACCATATAGGCACCCTAATTTCAATCCATCAACCCAACCTTCTCAGCCTTCACAAGAAATTGCTCGATTGGAAAAACAACACTCTAAACAAAATGAACAAATCACTAACCAAGATGCAAGGATTGAGCAAACAACTAAACAAAATGAACAAATATTGATAATGATGAAGGATCTTATGAAAATCAATGAGAAAGGTAAATTGCCTAGTCAACCTGAAGTGAATCCAAAGTATAATTCTCAAGGAGGAAATCTTTGTGAGGACAAAAATGTAAATCCATTTAATGTCATCACCACATTAAGGTCTAGAAAGAAGGTAGAAAACCACGTCAACAACCCTGACATCCTTCTTAAGTCTACCCATGTTCAAAATTCTGAGACTTAGTCGACACCCACTGTTTTCGATCCAATCGACTCTCATTCTTCATCCAAGGTTGTCAATCCCGACCACTCTTCACCTTCTGATGTTGGCAACCCCAACATTCCGGCTTCCTTGTCTTCACCCTCCAATATAACACCTTCTTCTTCGAATAAAAAAACTTCTGAACGAGTCTATAAACCCATAGCTTCATTTCCTCATACATTCAACAAAAAGAAGAAGCCTCCTAATTTTGACAAAATTCTTGAAACCTTCAAACAAGTTCGAATCATATTCCACTTCTTGATACCATCGAGCAAATTCCTCAATATACCAAATGTCTTAAAGAGCTATGTACTCAAAAACGTGCCAATAACGTTCCTAAGACTACATTTCTAACTGCAAAAACTAGCCATGTTCTTTCAAATCCTTCCCCAATCAAGTAAAAGGACTCCGGTTATCCTACAATCGGTTGTAAAATCAGTAACACTCACATTAGTCATGCCTTACTCGATCTTGGAGCAAGTGTGAATCTCTTATCTTATACTATGTACTGTCAACTTGGACTAGGAGAGTTAAAGCCTACAAACATCACAATTCAACTACCTGATCGGTCTGTCAAAACACCACTGGGCATAGTTGATGATGTTTTGATACAAATCGAGTAATTCTATTTCCCAGTTGATTTCATAGTCCTAGAGACTGCACCCATCTTAAATCCTAACGATCAGATTCCTTTGATATTAGGTTGTCCATTTTTAGCAACATCAAAAGCTATCATAAATTGTAGGAATGGTCAACTCCGACTTTCCTTTGGGCACCTAACCATTGAACTAAATATCTTCAATCTTAACAAACAACCAATGGATCTTGAAACAGAAGAAGTTGACATGATCCAAACAACTGTAGAAAATGATTTTAGTGATAATATAGAGTCTCTTAACATGTGCCTAGATCATTTTAATTCCAATTTCAATGAAGATAAATACATTTATGAATTAAATGATATGCTTTACTCTTTTCATAATTCACTAGAATTCAATTAACTGATGTTTACTGAAGCCTCAAAAGAAGAATGCCCTAAATTTAAACCTTAAACCTCTTCCAAATGATCTTAAGTACGCATACTTAAATTCTTTGGAAAATTTTCTTGTAATCTTGGCCTTCGATCTCATTAAAGACCAAAAAGAACAACTTTTTATAATTTTAAGGGAAAATAAAGAGGCGTTAGGATGGGTAATCGCTGACATTAAAGGAATTAGTCCATCAATCATCGAACATCGAATAAATTTAATCGATGAGGCTAAACCCACTTGCGAAGCTCTAAGGTGATTAAACCCTAATATGAGAGAAGCAGTAAAGGAAGAAATTACCAAAGGTTTAGACAATGACATTATTTACACTATCTCTGATAGTACTTGGGTAAGTCTGATACAAGCTGTACCAAAGAAGTCTGGAATCACTGTGACCACAAATGAGAATAATTTTTTTTCCTACAGAAGTCAAAACAAAATGGCGTGTTTGCATCGACTATCAAAAACTTAATACAACAACAAGAAAAGATCATTTTCCCCTTCCTATCATTGATCAAATGCTCAAACGCTTAGCCGGTCATGAATACTATTGTTTTCTTGATGGGTACTCCGGCTATAATCAAATTCCTATTGTGTTAGAGAACCAACACAAAACGACGTTCACATGCCCCTATGGAACTTTCGCTTATCGTCGCATGCCCTTCGGTCTTTATAATGCTCCCGCTACCTTTCAGAGATGTATGATGTGTATATTTTCCGATATGGTGGATGATTTCTTAGAAATATTCATGGACGAGTTTTCCATCTATGGGTCATCTTTCGATTAATGCCTCCTTCGTTTAGAACGTGTCTTAAAGCGATGGAAGGAGAAATCTCTTATGCTTAATTGGGAAAATGTCATTTTATGGTTAAGTGAGGAATAGTCTTAGGTCATGTTGTTTCTAAAAGTGGCCTAGAAGTTGACAAATCTAAAGTTGATCTTGTTGTTGACCTTCCTCCTCCAAGGTCCATCAAGGACATTCGCTTATTTCTCGGCCATGCAGGATTTTATAGGAGGTTCATTAGAGATTTTTCAAAAATTTCAAAACCTCTTTCGAATCTTCTAGCTAAAGAAGTTAAATTTGAATTTTCCAATGAATGTAAAACGTCTTTTGAAATGCTTAAATTGATATTGACCACTTCACCTATCATCCAACCTCCAAAATTGGAGTTTGACCTTCGAATTAATGTGTTACACTTCTGATTATGCAATTGGAGCCATCTTAGGTCAACGAATCAATAAACTTCCTCGAGTCATCTATT
Source organism: Allium fistulosum (assembly GCA_030737815.1). Taxonomy (NCBI): domain Eukaryota; kingdom Viridiplantae; phylum Streptophyta; class Magnoliopsida; order Asparagales; family Amaryllidaceae; genus Allium; species Allium fistulosum. The sequence continues at coordinate 1,135,513,191 of CM060906.1, forward strand.
ATGCTAGCAAAACTCTTAACGAAGCTCAATTGAATTACTCAACTATAGAAAAAGAGTTTAGCAGTTGTCTTTGCCCTCGATAACTTTAGATCATATCTCGTAGGTTCTAAGGTCATAGTTTACACCGATCATGCCGCATTGCGGTATTTACTCATGAAAAAGGATGCCAAACCCTGCTTAATCCATTGGATCCTCCTTCTTTAATACTTTGACCTAGAAATATGGGATAAAAAGGGTTCTGAAAATGTCATAGCTGAGCATCTTTCTCGTATTATTCATGAAAAACATCGACAACTCTCAAATCAACCATCATTTTCCCGATGAACAAATTCTTTCCATCTCTAGTGCACCATGGTACGCAAACATCGTAAATTATATTGTCACAAATGAAACACCTTCCCATTGGTCAAAACTAGATAAACAAAAATTTCTCTCCAACGTTCAAATCTTTTACTGGGACGATCTTTATCTCTTCAACTATTGCACCGATCAAATCATGCGTAGATGTATCCCAGAACATGAATTCCATAGCATCCTCTCTTTTTCACATAATCAAGCATGTGGAGGACATTTTGGAGCAAAGAAAACTGCTGCCAAGATGTTACGGTGTGGTTTTTATTGGCCTTCTCTTTTTTGTGATGCCCACGAATTTTGCTCCAAATGCTCTAGATGTCAATAACAGGTCGTATTTCCAAACGTAACATGATGCCCCTAAACCCAATCTTTGTCATCAAAATTTTTGATGTTTGGGGCATCGATTTCATGGGTCCTTTTCCTAATTCTTTTGGAAATCTCTACATCCTACTTGTAGTAGATTACATGTCTAAATGGGTTGAGGCCATTCCCAACAGAACGAATGACAATAAAGTTGTTGTCAAATTTCTGAAAGAAAACATATTTTCTCGTTTTGGCACACCTCGAGCTATTATAAGTGATAACAGTTCTCATTTTTGTAATTGTGCTTTTGAATCTCTTCTTAAGAAATACTCTATCACTCATAAAATATCTACTCCATATCATCCACAGACTAGCGGCCAAGTCGATATTTCCAGCAGACAAATTAAACAAATTCTTAAAATGACAGTTACTTCCAACAGATAAGATTGGTCATCTAAATTGATAGATGCCCTTTAGGCATATCGCACGGCTTATAAAACCAATCTAGGAATGCCACCATATCAGTTAGTCTTTGGAAAAGCATGTCATTTACCCGTTGAGCTCAAGCACCGTGCACTTCGGGTAATGAAATACCTTAATTTTGACATAGAAAAAGTCGGATCATATCATAAATTACAATTGTCAGAATTAGAAGAATTAAGAAATGCGTATGAAAATGCAAAGATTTATAATGTGAAAACTAAATCTTATGATAAATCCATACATCGTAAGACACTCGAAGTAGGTCAAAAAGTTCTCTTATGTAATTCTAGACTTCATTTATTTCTGAGAAAATTGAGATCTCAATGGACAAGTCCATATATTGTGAAAACAGTGTACCCTTATGGTGCTGTTGAAATTGAAAATCCGAAGGACGGATCCATTTCAAAGGTCAATGGACAACGCTTGAAGCCATTTCTTGAGTTTGAACAACACGAGGACGATGAGTTCGTGGATCTCCATGAACCTAGCTATTCAGCATGAGCCACTCGCTATTTTGTACATGTCAAGTTTTTTTTTTCTTTTTTAGTTTTTTTTCCTTCTGTTTTGCATTGGCATTCCATTTGACAGTTGGGACACTGTCTCATTTCGGTGTGGAGGGGGGACGCATATCTCATACTATTTATTCGTATTTCACAGTGCTGCATCACTTCAAAAAAATCATCTCATCATTTGTTTTCAAATTTCATTTCATTTTTTTTCAAGCTTCATCTCATTTTCCATTATTTTTAGGATTTTGATTTATTTTTAATTAGTCAAGACAAAGTAAGTAAATAGTTGAAGTCAATTGATGAAACTTTTTGTGAATCACTAATTTCAAATGTAAAATATAATGAAAAGTTGAATTACAAGCGACAATAGTGAGGTTGGTATATAGGTGGATTCATAGGTGATGGTTACGAAATCCTTTCTAAATTCTAGTCTTTGTTTAAAAATATAACGATCCTGACTCGGCCTTCGAAAATCGGCACCCGTACTTTCACTTGTACTCGAATGCCGCAGATTCAAACGTCGAATCTGGCTCGCCGGAGCTTATAACACAATAAGTATAACAACACAGCGGAAGAAAGAAATGAATGATATCATATACAACTCCAATGAATACAATATCCAGGATGATATACAACAATGATATCAATATGATACAACAATATTAGAGATAAATAAAGATGCTACAATGGAAAAACAGAAGTGATAACTCCAACATTTTATTATTTATTTTCAAATATCCAAATTAATTCATAATTTAACTAATATTTTATATTAATTACCAATTATTTCACGATCTTTATTCAAAAATGAAATTAATTATCAATTTAAACTTTTGTAAAATCCGGGATCGTTACAAAAAAAGTGGTAGATTTAAAGTACATGCAGTGACATTTCAAATTATTGAAGTTAAGTGGTGCTAAGTTGATTTCATAACTCTCTTTTCTTATTTCAAAAAAAAAAATTAATAAGAAACACCTAGAGTCCATAGGTGTGCACACTTATGAAACTGTGTAGACTCGTCACGCTCTATACTCTTCTCACGTAAGCCCACGAGGCAGTGCATGGATGGTATATCTGGCCTCAGCATTCAAGAAATTAAATAAATAATCACCTAAGGATTACCGACCTTTTCTGGCATAGTCAGCGTCAGTTTGCACAATCCTTCAAGCTCTATCCCAACTCTCACGTAAGCCCGCGAGGTAGTGCATGGGTGGTATACCTTGGTCCAAAAGTTAGGTGTGTGTGTGTATATATTATTTTTAATAAGAGAGAGTAAGCAATTGAAACCCAAACACTTCTTGACTTTATTGATTTGGCTTGTTATACAAAAGGAAATGAAAATACCATTTTGAAAAACTATGATTAACAATAAACAATTTATTTCATGGCTGCACCATGTTATCGACTGAAACAACTGGTCAAACAAGAATTTAATGTATGAAAACTTGAGTTATATTGAAATTTGTGATTAATGAGGAACCGAAAAATTCTTTGACATTGACTAAAACTTGTATACATTCTTTTGTTGTGATTCATCTGAAATAAATCGAGTCTCCATTTGTAAAACAAATTTCATTCATGTAGTACATTAGAATCATCGCATACTACATTTTGATTTTGTGGGCAGTATCTGCTAAAAACCCTCACGAGACACCACTGGTCCTACTAGGGACACCTAGAGGTTTAACAGCTTGTTGCGTATGCTCGATGCAACCATGTTTCCTACGAAAAAGGATTTATTTAGTTTTTATTTTCTTGCTTATTCGAGGATGAATAAAGTTCTAGTGTGGGGGTATTTGATGAACGCATTTTTCTGCATTTTAAACCGTTTGTTTCATATATTTTTATTTTAATAAAATGGTATTATACGGGTATTTGTTGTGGTTTGCATATTATAGGTTCCAAAATATAACATTGAAATTATTCAGTTGTGGCGTCCGTTGGTTCAAAAGACACGCAGCAAAGGGTGTGCAATAGTTTAAGCACCGAATAAATCGAAGAAAAAGCACATATATTGTCTTCAAAATGTCGGCTCTCCTTCAAAAGTTGTTCAAGCATGGTCACGCTTAAATTGGTTTCAAAGATTATACATTCTCCAATTCAAGTATTTCATATTATCCAAAACAAAGTCATGTGAATAATTCAAGCAAAGGAGCAACTCACGTTTTCTTCATGTTCACATTATTTTGTATCAAAGCATGGTGATGAAGCAACATATATTTCACGTTTTATATCTAAAGCAAGATCACGTGAAGGCCAATCAATACATGGTCATGTTTAAATCAAGCAACATTGGACCAATCAAGCATGTCAGCTCACTTTTTTGATTTATTTCCATTTCTAAGTTTAGCGGTTATTTCTCAAAGGTCACGTGAACATCACTTGGCAGCTCACCACATATTATTGTTCTCAAGTAAAGTCACGTGAATGCCAAATTCCAATTCGGCATATATATTCCTCAAAGCATGGATACATGGCCACATTATTCTCTAATTATCAAGAAAATGGACCCATTCTTTACTAAAAAGCTGGACTGATATTTGTAGCTAAAGAATATATAGAGAGAACGAGATAGCAACAAAGAATGACATCTTACCCCATCACTCTTCTTCTAGTTTAGTTTTAATTTCAGCAATGTTTTTATTTCCGGACAGAATACGTAAGGTTGTTAATTAGATCTAGCAATTTATTTACTCTTATTCTTAGTTATTTTCAGCACTCTTTCCAGTTAGTTAATCAATTCAGTTCATTTTATTTCTGTTGTTTGCACTATTATTTTCTTTTACGCACTTTTAGTTGCTACTCTGATTTCTACAATTTTATATTTTGATTGCGATTTTGATTAGATTCGAAATCGATTTGGAGTATATTATTGCTTTTATTTTATGTTCAAAATTCAAAAACCACCATCGAATTTGTTTAAAATGACTAAGATTTAAATATAGATTTCAAATTTTTTAAACACAATTCCCTGTGTTTGACCTGCATACTACACACCTATGTTCTTGCAGAATTTATTAAAATTTGTGCTTTTTTAATCAATAAAAAAGTAGCAACTGTCTAGTATGGAAATCTCATGCACCAAAGAGATGTTACGGGTTTCTCATGGATAGCAAGAAGGACTGTGTCTTACTCTCCTCAATCTTTCCAACTGGCACTATAGAGTAAAGACTCTGCACCGTGGCTTAGAGCGATGAAATCCAAAATGGATTCCATGTACGACAACAAAATACAGACATTGTTGGATATGCCCGAAGGAATAAAACCCATCAGTTGTAGATGGATTTTTAGGAAAAAGCTAAATGCAAAAGGGAAGCAGAGACTTATAAGGCTCCAAGTTGCTAATGGAACAATTATAGATGCAGTAGTAGAATTTCATTTATGTTTCCTAAGTGGTTCTGTATTGATATTAAATAATGGTTATTGTATAAAAGACTTTATTTGTGGGATTGTACCCTTTTTAGACTGTCTGAGAATGGATATGTGTTTCGCTATGCAGATAATGTTATGAACATTGATTTTGATGGAAATAAAGCTTGGGATAGTGTTCTTGAAAATGACAGTTATGTGATCAATATGATTTATATCCGTTCTGTGAGTAATTCTAATAGCAATATAAGTGATAATTGTCTTGGCTTTGTAGGCTCTGTCATAGTAGTGAGAAACCACTACACAAACTCAAAACCGAAGGTTTTCTACTGTCAATTGATTTTGAATCATTTAACACCTATGAGTGTGTCTTAAAGATAAAATGACTAAGCACCCTTTCATTGGGAGCAATAAAAGAGTTAATGAACTCTTAAGGTTAGTACATAGTGATGTATGAGGCTCAATGCCTTTACTTACCAAAGATGATAGTTCTTACTTTATTACCTCCATTGGTAATTTCTCAAGACTAGGATATATGTATCTTATAAAGAACAAATCCAATGCCTTTGAGAATTTATTAACTATAAGAATGTTGTTGAAAATCAAGCAAACCAGAAGATAAAATTTCTTTGATCTGATCAAGGAGGTGAGTACGTTGGACAAGAACTACAACAGTACATAAAAGATAATGGGATTATCTTTTAGGTTAATCTACCATATACTCCATAAGATAACTATGTGTCAAAGTGAAGGAACCGAACCGTATTAGACATGGTTTGTTCTATGATGAGTAAGGTAGAGTTACCTCTGCCCTATTGGGAATATGCGCTGATGAGTAAGGTAGAGTTACCTCTGCCTTATTGGGGATATGTGCATATGTTGAACTTTTTACCCACTAAGTTTGTGCTAAAAACACCATTATATATGTGGTGTAGAAAGAAAACCTAACTCAATTATTTGAATATGTGCAGTTGATTGTGGGTTACATTACGAACATTAGTCCCAAATAAACTAGAGACATGATCTGTACTAAGTAAATTTATAGAATATCCCAAAATTCAATGGGATAAATATTCTAAAATACTGAGGAACAAGTGGTTTTTGTTTCTCAGCATGTTTCCTTTCTAGAAATAAAATTTCTTTCAAAGAAAATTAATAGCAAGGTTGTAGACTTGGATGGGATCTAAAAAGCTTACACTAAGACCGAACCAGTGAGAGAACCGAGCTCACCTATACATGAAGACATGCAACCTATTGGATTACCTAGTATGGAAATCTCATGCACCAGAGAGATGCTATGGATTTCTCATGGATAGAAAGAAGGAGGAATGTGTCTTATGCTCCTCAATCTTACCAACTGGCATTATAGAGTAAAGACTCTGCACTGTGGCTTAGAGCGATGAAATCCAAATTGGACTCCATGTACGACAACAAAGTATGGACATTGTTGGATGTGTTTGAAGGAATAAAACCCATCAGCTGCAAATGTATTTATAGGAAAAAGCTAAATACTAAGGAGAAGTAGAGACTTATAAGGCTAGGCAAGTCGTGAACAAGTGTATTGATAAGATAATAAAAAAGTTTGATTTTTATCCGAACACAGAGGAAGTGTGTGTGTATAAAAAGGAACAGAGGAAGCGTGTGTATTCTTAGTGTTATATGTCGATGATTTTGATTTGATTAGCAATGGCACTTCGTTATTACAATCAATGAAAGATTTGCTTCCCAAAAACTTCTCTATGAAATATATTGTTAAAGCAGCCTATATATTGGCATACAGATCTATAGAGATAGATCTAACAGGCTGTTGGGATTGTCCCAATCCCTGCACGTAGGCACTATACTAAAAAGTTTAAGTATGGAGAATTCCAAGTATGGAAATGTTCCAACGTAATTCAGAATCGTCCTTTCTAGGAAGGATGCTCCACATACTGATGAGGAGAGAAAGAGTAAGAAGAGGATACTGTATGTTTCAGCCATCAGATCAATAATGCACGATATGCTATGTATTAGACCGGCTGTGTCATATGCATTAGGATGCGCAAGCCAATACCAGTCTAATACATGAGAGAAGCATTGGAGAACTGTAAAATGTACACTGAAGTATTTAAGAAATAATCCAAACTTATTCCTAATATATATGAATGAAGACCTCCTTATGAAGGGGTTTACTGACTCTAGCTTTCAGAGTAGTGTTGATGATGGTAAATCGGTATTCATCTATGTTTTTATGCTTCATGGCGAGGCATTCAGTTGGAAAATTTCAGCCATAAAATAGTAGATGATTTAATGATGAAGGCCAAGTACATCACCAGAAGCGGTTTAGATGCGCAAGTTTCTAACTAAGCTTGGAGTGATTCTCGACATGGAGTATCCAGTGACATTATTATTATTATTATTTTTGGCAAGGCCAGCTTGTTTTTATAGTGGACAGTCCACTCTTTATTGATCAAAAGCAACATACAAAGATTAAGAACTACAAATCAAACAAAAGAGGACCAGATACATCCCCACCACAATACACATTAACACAACGACAAATCAGGACAAAATTTTAAAAACAAGAGCAGCAATTGTAGAGTATGACCCCGCAAATCTGCGCGAATTCCTTTCCTCCCAAATTACCGCAATCGTAAGCTTAAGATATCGGAGAAGTCGAGTTGTCGACATGGATTTCCACCTGGTTAAATGAAAGATACGAACCCATTCAAGATTGAAATCTCTGAGCGGAGGCCTCTCGTTAATGTGATGCAGAACCTTTTTCCAAAGTTGATATGAATAGAGGCAATTGAAAAACAAGTGGCCAACGTTTTCAGCAGCTCTATTACATAGAATGCACACAGAATGATCGATTAATTGCCTTTTAACAAGATTATCCTGAGTATGAATAGCATTCATTAGGCATTTCCAGAGAAGAAGATTATGCTTTGGTTTCGATCCAGACTTCCAGATACGAGCATACCAAGGAAAAGGAGAATTGGATTGATTTTGAACAATAGCTTTGTAAACCAAAGGAATGCTGTGAAGGTTGCCGTTCCAACTGAGCCCAGAATGTTCCACATACTTAAAAGAAGCTTTAATAGAAGACCAGAGATTGTTCAATATAGGAGAACTGACTTGAGGCAAATGAAGAACCTCATTAACAATAAAGGAATTAGCATTAGCATTTAGAGGAATACCAGAGTTAATTATGAGATTGTAATCAGTTGAGTGAGACAGGATCAAACCTGGAGCACACCAGGGCGAATACCAAAATGAATTGATAGTGTTGCATTATACCATAGGCAGGTAGTGCCTTCTATTCTGCAGAAGTCTTTTCCATAAAAAGCTAGCTTCTTTGTTAACATCCATAGTCCAAAAATTTCCACCTTTAAGGTTGTAATGTCTATTCCAGACTTCCCACAACCCCACACTATAACTAAGTAATCTGTTAACATGATGGGAAGCAGTGGCAATGTTCCATAGATTTAAATTAAGGATTCCAAGGCCACCCATATTAAGAGGAACAATAATTTTCTTATAAGCAATCGGAATGAGCTTAGCGGAGTAAATATTTCCATGCCAAAGGAAATGATTAAAAGCTCGATTTAGCATGTTGATAAGCTTATTAGGAATGATGAAAATCCTAAAATAGTATGCACACATAGCAGTGGCAATACTTTTTAAGATAACAAGCCGACCATCTTGAGATAGTTTAGAACCATTGTCATTTTTGAGTCTAGAAGTTATTTTTTCGTATAATGGAAGGCATTGAGCATTGGATATTCTGGACTTACACAAAGGAGCACCAAGGTACATGGCATTAGGATCCATGGTCTGAAGGCCAGAAACCAGAAGTATATTCTGGTAATTATTTCCAGTAACCCCAGCCATATTAATATGCGATTTACTTTTATGTATGTATAGACCTGTCATCATTTTGAAATTTTGAGTGACATTATTTGTGGCAACAATGTGACAATGTAGATTGCAAAGGAGCCCAGATCACATAGGAAATCACGACATATACTCTGAAAATACCACGTAATTAAAGAGTTTATTGAGAAGAAGGAAGCCATTATACAAAGGGTAGATACCGAGGGTAACAAAGCAAATCCATTACGAAGGATCTAGCTCTTTTAGTTTGAAGTGATGGGATTGATATTCCGTAATTGGACCAAAGTGCAAGTGGGAGATTGATATAGTTATGGGTATGCCTTAGGGGAAATTCTGCATTATTAACTCTGTAATCAACTCTCGTTCATAATAAAAGATATTTTTTCTATTATGTTTTTTTTATAATGTGTTATAAATAATTAAATGATTAATTATAATATATTTAATATAAAATCCATAAATGGTGTGTTTGTGATAGTGATTACAAATAGTTATGATCATGAGTATCATATCACAATATATATTAAATGCATCATTTTAAATATTCCTAGTCAAGTTACATCGAGACAAAAGACCGATACATCTAGTGAGACAAGAGTACATAATGCTCTCCAAATGTAGGGCACTGTATTGCTCATGACCACTGGGGGCATCAAGGGGTTATATACTGATTATTATTGGAAAACTATGGAATGGCCCACTCGATTTGGTTAATAAAACTAGTGTCAAACAAAAAATATTGATGTGACTAATTTATATGTTTCTCTTGATTTGAGAATACCATTAATCTTTAATATAAAAGCTCTGTTTTGATTACAATTAAATCGTGGCACAATGACTATCGAATGACTATAGTTTGGTCGAGTGGAAGTATTGGATGTGAAACATTATTCAAGAGAGGATTCGTCTTCTCAGTTATATAAGGCTAGTATCACGATCAACAGAAGTTGAGTCAATGTCAAAATCTTTAGCCAAAATAGTTCGATTAATAATAATTTTTATTACTAAACCAAGGACTTTTTATTTGGACTATAGAGTTGAATATGGACGATATTGGAATTTTAACTATTACCAAATTCTGTAAGTCCAGAGTGATATAGTTTTGACGAAGAGAATTAGTGTAAATAATCTCACTATCGAGTAACACTTAAAAATGTAAAATTAGATATTACTGATACTGAAAAAGTGATAAGTTTTTCCACAATGTCTCACCGCTTGCTAAGTAAAGTGTGAAAGTCAATATTTGAATTGTTCGATATTTATAACCAACCAAATTCACCAAAGAGTCACACGATCGAAATGTTGAATGCTCTTATTACCACCCAATTTAATTAATTTATAAATGTTATAATTAATTAATATTTATGAAGTATTAATTATAAGATTTTATTTAATGTGTTGAACAATATTAAATAGAGTGTTCATAATACTTATAAATATATTAATCAATATACGATATTGGTATGCATTTAAATTGGATTTAAACTGCAATGATTTTTTTGGGTTTGGACTAGGTTTTAGGCCCATATAAGGAAATTTATTTTCAGCTAGGGGTTGCTTGGTTTGGTATTCCAAATATTGGTTAAAAGGGGGAGCTTTTGAATGGTTAAAAAAGGAAGAAAGGTAAGAGAAAAACAAGGTTCTTTTATTCAGCTTTTACTCCCTTGTGTGTCCTTTGACAAACCATTTAAACACTCATTCTAGACTTAACTTTTTGGTCACTCTTCTTCTAAAAGTTTTGGCTATAAATCAACCAATTCCAACCAAAAAAAATCTGAACCCAAAACATATCAATAACACTTCAATTTGATCATTGGTGATAGGCAATTTAGGAGCTACTTCAGAGCTAGAATCGGATTTAAGGAGCTCTATTCTTCATTTCCACATATCTGTATTAGTCATTGGTGTAAGGTACACTTCTGATCTAATGTTAACAAATTTATTTCCTATATTATATACCCGTTAGATAGCACTTATGTAATGAATTTTTATATCAATATGTAGTCACACATGGATGTTTGTATATATGTATGTATATATATATATATAATGTATTTGCTGCATTATATGCTCATAGCTTAGTAACAACAAGAAAATTATTTTCTTAATTAAATATCATTATTAAATGATTTTTTAATTAACTAAATTCCATATTTAAAAGATTAATATTATATAACGTATGGTTTAAATTATGTAAAAAAATTATATATGTAAAATATACATTTGTGTGTAAGTAACAAAAATTATTTTCATATATGTATTTTAATTTTGTAAAAATTTGATTAAGTAATTTAAAATATATGTATATATATAAATAATAATTTCATATAACTTTTTTACATAACATATAATACATAGAATACTTTGGAAACAATATTTTGTTTTTAATTTAATTTCTCATATGGTTTTGAATTTAATAAATGGATTTTAATAATTATTTTGCAAAATCAAAAAGAAATAAAAAAAATTATATGCCTGGTTGAGAGCAAAAGTGTAGTAATGTATATATTTATAAATTTTATTTAATTATTTATACAACATACACTATATATATAACTAATTATATGTTTATATGTATTAAACATAAATATTTTTTTTTTAAATTACGTAGCTTTTAATGTGTATATATATATTTAAACGTCTAAAATTATTTTTTACTAATATTCGAATAATTTTATGATTTAACTAATTTATACATACATACATACATATATATACACATTTTATAAATGTTTTATATAAAATTGTTTACAACTAGCATTTTAATAATACATACATACATATATATATATATATTATATAGTCACTTACATAATATCTTGATGAAACATATATACATTTAAACAACATATTTATATATATAGGGTGTAACATGTCTGTTGCAGTGCAAATCTCATTTATTAATGGGCTTGCTATATCATGTACACCTTATTTATGTTGCCCATGCACAACACATATATCTATGTATGATACACATATTTATTATTTAATACAAACTACATAAAATAAAACTTTATTTATAAATTTAAATAAAATAATAATATTATTTAAATAAAATTAAGAAAAGTTCTAATTAGATTTAGGCCCATTAAAAACCCAATAATGTAAAACTTTTGAAATTTACTCATTAACTCCGCTGCAGGTTGGCCCAATTCCAACAAATGCACATGTTTATATTGTATAATACAAAAATAACATTAGAATATAAATTTATTTAACAATTAAATAAAATGACGATTTTATTTAAAATTAATTTAGGTCAAATCTTAATTTAGACTACATGGGCCTAATAAGATCAAAAATGGAATAACTTTTTAAAATTTCTCTATTTAACCTACTTTTTATTGGCCCTATTGAAACACTAACAAGTATCTGATGTAGGAGAAGAGCAAGACACAGAACTGTGTAGGTTTGACCTCGAAAGTGTATGTAAGCAGTATTTTCCTATATAATACCTGTTAGATCCTTATAAGGCACGGTTCAGGCATAGTTGATCATCTTTTCCTTTTTATTATATACATCCATGTATTTGCAAAATTGAAGGTGGAAGCAAAAAAGGGAAAAGAGGTCAACATGTAGACTATATACACAAGTTGTTTACTTAATATATTTCTTCTTTGTCATAGTTGTTTTGTTTATAAATTTGATAACGATTGATGCATATGAAGATGTAAATGGTTATATTGTTGATTTGGGTCTTGTATGATATTTACTTATTAAAATAATATATATTTTTAATTCTGCTAAGTGCTTTTTTCCTTTTTGTTCACAATTTTTGATTTTAAATTATATAGCCAACGAACCATTGTTTTTTATATTTAAGATTAGTGTGCAGCGTATATTGACGACGTTCGTCATTAATTTAGGTTAAGAAAAATAGGCGTCACACTCTACCAGAAATAGTGGAGTACGAACTTAATAACTCCTCAGGAGGAATTCGTATCTTGGAATCCGACCCTACTATTATTAAAAGATTTTTTTTATCATTACTCAATGAAGCCCGACAATTGACCTCGTCCATGAATAGATTTTATCTGTCCCAGTTCGGGTAAGTATCTTTAATATCTCTTCCCTTTTCCTATCTCGTAAAGGAATAAACTAGATTGCAAACCATATTGGTCAGTTGATTTATTTTGACATCGATAGAGTTAAGGGTATGCACTAAGGGCAATTATGTAATTTGTTACATATATCTAACTTGTTGACCAAATCTTGTTTGGATAAAGGCGTTTTCTTACTGTTATGTACTTAATATAATGTGGTATATTAATTAATTAATTTAATTAAAAGTATATAATAGAAAATCTGCGAACAGTATGTTTTGTAATAGTAGTTACAAAGTGTTGTAATCGTGAGTAATTTATCACTATGAAACAAATATACCATTTTAAATATTCCTAGTCAAGAGATATCAAGACTGGATATCGATACATCTTTTGAGACTAGAGTAAATATCGCTCTCCAAATGTTGGACAGTGTATTACTCATGACTGCTGGGGCACCAAGGGGTTATGTACTAATAGTTATTGGATAATTATGGAATGACTAATTCGATAGTTTTCTATTGGTTAGTATAACTAAGGTCAAGCAAAGAATACGGATGCGACAAATTTACACAGTTCTCTCGACTTACGAATACTGTTGATCTTCAATGTGGAAGCTCCGCTTTGATTATAGTTAAATCGTGGCACGTGGTCCATCGAACGACTAGTTGGGTCGAGTGGAAGCATTGGAAGTGAAATACTATTTAAGAGAGGATTCATTTTCCCAGTTATACGAGGTTAGTATCACGGTCAACTAAAGTCAACTCGAAGTCAAAGTCTCTGGCCAGAGCATTTTTGTTAATAATGGTGGTTATTATTGAACCAAGGATTTTGTATTTGGACCATAAAGTTGAATGTGGATGATATTGGAATTTTGACCATCGCCAAATTCTATAAATCCAAAGTGATATAATTTTGACGGACAGAACTGGTGTAACTAATTATCACTAAAAAGTACCGCTTAAGTGTTTGTGAAATTTGATTTTATCGAAAAGACCTATAAGCAATGAATTCAACCAAAATATCACACCACCTGCTAAGTAACGTATGAACATTAATTTTTGAATTGTTCAATATTAATCTCTGCCTGAATTCGCACCCTTGAGTCACACAACCACATTTTTGATTTCTCCGAAAACCGCACAATTTAATTAAATTATAAAATGTTGCAAATTGATTAAATTTATTAATATTTATGAAATATTAACTATTATTAATTTATTTGATATTTTGAATACGGTTGATAATTACTTAAAATGCATATATAAAAGTTATATTTGCATATATTGGTATGTGTATAATTTTGAATATTTTTTAAATAATAAAATAATCACATAAAAGTTGATTCTTTATTTTATATGGAAAAGCTGCACATTTGGAATGTGCTTGGGTCAGCGATATAATGGTGAGAGGAGGAAATCAATTAAGGGGATCAACTAAAATTTAAAAGGGGGAATTAAATGAGGAAATTTTAATTGGAGAATAGGAAAGATTCCTTCAATTTTATTTAAAAAAAATCTCCTCATTTTTAAAATCACACATAACGTAACTTTCATTTTCTCTTTTCTTCCTCTTTTCTATCATTCGTTTATGGCTGAAACTTCATCCAAAAAAACATTAAAAAAATTCAAATCAACATCAAACTAAATTAAAAAGATGGTTCATTCTTCTCTTGCAAAGTGGGATGGTGATTTGTTTGAAATCTAAGGAGAAGCCACAAATCAAGGTGTGATGAAGGGCAAGGTCTATCAGATCTAGAGAGTGATCAATCAGATTTAGGTATTATTTTATCGTTCAAGGTGTTTCTACATGCTTCATCCTAAGTTAATTATATATGTGTATAATTCTATATTTACATATTTTATAATTTGTTCTTATCCCCTTAATCTCTATCTTTCCCTTCTGTTCATACTTGTGAATTTAAATCTTGATTTGAATATCTTCATTTCCTCGCTTGAATCGATTGTTCTATCATGGTAAAACATAGAATGTTTTCTTTTGCTCATTACTATTTTGTTATGAATTAAAACATCTCATTTTCTGCCTCATGTATGATTATTTGATTAATTAATTTAAACTAGTTTGAGACCTTAATTTTTAGTTATTGCTCACTTTGTGATTGCTTACAAAGTTTGTTTAATCTATATCTAGATCTTCTTATCTAAAATCTATATATGCCTATGTCGTTTGATTTTGTTGTTTAAAAAAAAGAACATAACTGAACTTTCGATTTTTTATTCATATTTTAGTTTTTCATATCTATAGGTTTACACTTGAATATTTAGACATTGGTTGCTATGTAATTAAAACTTGGTAATAATCGCATTAATTAATCTTTGTCATCCAATTAATATGATGTTTTAATTATTATGTTTCAAATCATTCTAATATAATATCTTCCTTTTAAAAGAAAATGGAAAACATTAAATCAATGATATATTCCATGATTTGCAATTCTGTCTAATTAAAGATTATATCTTTGCTCAAAAACAAGGATTCTTTTCACAATTATTTCAAACCATTTTCATTAATCTTAATATTCTTTGATTTAGTGCTTGTAATTGAAATGAAATCCATTTTATTTGAACTACTATGCTAAACATTAGTTTTTCTGTATGTGTCTGTGTGTATTTACAGTATATATATATATCTATCTATCTGTGTGTGTGTGTGTTTATATATTAATAAATAAATAAAATTGTTCATGTTTAGGACGACAAAGGCATATATAGATTGGAAATGTGTTCATTGTGATGAAAATCCCAACACCTATGCAATGTTTACATTAAATTTGTGCACCTTTATATGTTGCACTTACACTATACACATGGGTGCATGTGATGTGCTCAGAATCATTTGCAATTAATCAAATCAAATCGGAGTAATGCTTTTCTAACAAAACATTCAATTGAAATGTTAACATGTTTATTTAACATATTATCAGTTAATCAGAAACAAAAATGAAATTTTTTTCTCTCTTTAATTAATGTTGTTTACTCCCTTAATTAATTGCATAACTATTAGTGAAGGAAACTAATGGTTTCCTTCTCGTACTATTTTAATAAGTAATTGCTATACATGTGAGTGTATTTGATATAGTCATTCATTTAAATTTATATAATATTCAAAACCTTTTGAAATTCTTTTCACCAAATTAAATAAAATATTGGTTTTTTTTAAAAGAAGATTTAGATAAGATCTAAGTGTATATAGACTTCATAAGCCCATTAAAGATCCAAAATTGCAAAAAAAAGGTTTGAAATTCACACATTTCCTCTGCTATGGGCTGGCCCACTTCCAACTATGATATTAGAGCCCAATAGCCTATGCGGTCTAAATTAGTCATGTTAGACCTAACTAATTAAGCTTGTGCACTTAGTATGGTGTCCAGAAAGGTGATATCTAGGATTGGAATTTGGTAATCAAGTACCTTGTCCTACCTGTTTACCCACCTGCCTTGAAAGATGAAGTGAGCCCAAAGGTTGCCCCTGATAAAAAAGGCTCAATTTGAATTGGGCCTTGGGCTAATTTTCAAAATAGTTTTGAAAATTAAGACAAGATAATTTAAAAGGGAAATTTAAAATAAAATTATGTTTATTATAATTGGTTATAATATAACATAAATTTTCAAAATGTAATAAAAATTTAAAATGTTTGAAATTATTTAATATTAATTTCAAATTTTAAAATTTATTAATAAGATTAATAAAACAAATTAATTAATTGAGTTTATTATTTAATACTTATATGTATATATTATATATATTGATATGTTATGTTATTTTAAAGTGTTTAAGGTAACATAAGTATACATGTATGTGTATAAGATAAAATTTGAAATTAATATAATTTACTTAAAACTGTTTAATTAAAGGTTAACTAATTAAATAAAATATGCATATATAAGATATATGTGTTACATTATAAAGATTATAGTATAAACTATAAAGGTTATAGTAAATATGTTCAATATAAATGTTTTTATAAAAAAACTCAACCCAGAGCCCTGATGAAATCGAAGGGATGGGAGGAACCCCCCCCCACCGGGTCCGACCATAGCCAGCAGGAAGGTAAGCCAGCCCAGCACAGAGGTTTGATGCCCCCAACCATTTTTTCGGTTTTATGGAGACCTACCTCCACGCCTTGAAATAGGGAGTAAGGCAGACGAGAATCGAACCCACGACCTGTTTACCAGGAAGCGGGTATCTTACCACTGCGCTACTACTTCGAACTGTCCAATATAAATGTTTTATTGGAATACTAATATAAATTTAATTAAAGAGTTAATTAATTTAAATTGATTAAACAAGATTTAATTAAACAAAATATTATACAAAAGACTATCATATAAGTAAGTGAAATATAAAAGTTATACAACAATAAAAACTTATATAATATTACTGTATAAATTAAATATGGAATATTAACAAAGCCTAAATGGACTTAAGGAATAAATACATACGTAAATAGACGTATATCGTGTTTTTTAATGTGTTTAACACTTGAATTACGAGGGTATTTCGCAAGAAATACATTAGTCCATAAGTCGATATCACTCGATATAATATATTAAAGATTATGAATCTTCAATATAATGTTGTCCTCTATCATATATATTAATAAATTACTTGCACACTTGTAACGACCCGCTATTTTTGGACCATTCGCATCCATTATAAGTGTATAGGTAGACACTCATGCCAGAATTGAATTGCTCAAAATACCACGTTGTTAATTTAAATTTGGCAAAACTGAACATATACAGTAAATAAATAATCACATATCACAGACACAGAGTAATAAATGCAATAGAAATAAAAGAGATAGTAGTTCATGAAGCTACTATATAAATGTATAAGTTACATCAGAGTTAGAACAGATACAACGGAAGAGTAATACGATACATCAGATACAAATCAGAATACATCACTGGAATCATCGAATACTGAAAGCAGAATAGATGGCTGGATCTTCAAGCAAGCTCCAACTTCAAAGGTGAGTCTCGAATACTGGTACACTCAGTCTGACCCGAGCGTAAAGCAAAACACAAAACACTCGAGTCAGGATTAACATTCTTATATCAATAAATCCAACTCAAGTGAAATAGCAATTGAAATACAAGTAACTCAAAGGATGTTTGGAATAACCATCCTTTAAGGATCCGTTAAACTATCTACTAGGTAGTAATGTACGCTAAGTAGATAATGTCTATCGGTAATATAAGGTATCAAAATAGTGTTAAGGCGTTACCATTATCCCCCTTAACATATTTTATATAAGCGTTATAGTCTATACAGCACTGTAAACTCCACCGTAAACTAGTGGGATATCAGGGAGTACTCCATAGGTATAATACAAAACAAATCGTAGTGGTCGCGTATAAAGGGATACAAGTATGACAAGGCACATGAGGCAATACCCAAGGTAGTGAAACTACTGTTTGCCTGATCCGGACTGGTGAGAACGCATCGCCGCAGCGATCGCAACACCGCGAAACAACACTCCCAAATCAAGGGTGCACCAATCGACAACAAGTAATGAGTAATTTTCGAAGAAGTGTGTTCGCTTGAGGTAGCTGACCTCCATTGGCCCGGCACGGCTCCTGTTTTAGTCATTTCCAATTTGACACAAGTGTCAAGGCTATCCATTATCGTTCACTTTCTTCAGTCAACACGTACATCATTCCAACCACTTCATTCTGGATCACACTCCGCGTATAGTTATTAAAGTGGTTTCGGTTTAGATAGAGAGTATGTCCATAACCGATTCCGGTCTCTTTAATAACCTTCGAAATTATTTCACTGATTGGTCGTTTATTTATTTCAAAACCAAATCAATTACAATTTCAATCAGAGTTTATAAATCAACATTTCGTTTGTCTTTCTAAACCAATTTCCATAATTTACGTTTCAAAACTTCCAAATTACCATTTCAAAATCTTATAATACAATTTCAAATTTTATTTAAAACAATTCAATATTGATTCAAGTTCGTATATAAGTTTCATTCCGAAATCATTTAAATTAATTTAATTTAACATTCAAATCAGTTTAACTTCATTTATCGATTTTATTCAATATTCGTTAAGTAAATTTATCATTCAAAACAATTTATTTAATTTCCAACTCATTAAGTCAATCATTTAAGTTCAACTTCACTATATCAAAACTTACAAGTTTAATTAAATTAAATCCATCAAACCAAATTCTTTAAATTGCAAGTCTTACATTAATTTCAATAAATCGTATTTTATTTCTTGTTAAAGAAATTGAATTTCACTTATTTACTTACTTAAATAATTTTCCAAAAACTTAATTAATAAAGAAAACTCAATTTCAATTATTTATGAAGTAAAATTCACTTATTCAAAGGTTCAATTTTACTTATTAAAGAATTCAATTCAATTTGGTCATTAAATAATTCAATCTTATTTAATTATTAAATAATTCAAAACTTAATTATTAAATAATTTCAAAGTTTAATAATTTCAAACTTAATTATAATTTCAAACTTAATTATTAAATCATTTCAAACTTAATTCAATCATTTCTCAAATTAAACAACATTCTTTCATTAATTACATTGTTAATCTTTTGTTTCAGATTATTAAATATTAACATTTTCCTTTCATCAAAAATTCAAATTTCAACTTCATTTCAAAACCATATTCTTTATTCAAATAAAATCTTCTTTTTATTTTTAAATCAAATTATTGACCAATCGGGTTTTATTTAATTCTCTACCGTAAGTCAAAGTTAATTTTTTTTGGGTATTTATCATTTCAACCCGATTCCAATTCAACTCAAAATCAAAGCATAGCAAAGGGAACTTGTAGTGTGATAACTGGGATGGTGTCAAAGTAAATAAACAAGCAATAACAACAATCAGTAATAATCCAATAATCAATTCAAATAATCCCGAAATAACCGTATTAATTCGCATTGTTATTTGTACGAATTAATATAATTATTTCTAGAATCTACACTATCATTTCATGTAGATTAAAGATTATTACATTACGGTTTTTCACTTGTCATCTATTACAATTTCATCCATCATCAATTTAAACAACCAACATTCAACGGTTCAAGGTGTAATTAACCAAATCCTACGTGTCAATTAATTTAAAATTGAAAGGGGTCATATTATGCAAATGTCATTAATCAAATTAACACATATATCAAATCTAACTATCCTACGTCAAATTTCAATTTCAAATTATTTATCACTTACAACATTAACCATTTAACGTTCAATGTAAACAACAACAATCAATCAATTATCAACCAAACTGAATTATCATTGTTTAAATAACAGATAATGGTGTCAGATGTCACAGGTGAACTGGTACAGGTAATAGCATATATAACAGTGTACATAATTAGTAGCATATTTCAATTGTCGTTTCAATTGAAATCAGATTTAATAAATAAAAGAACATTAATCGTGAGTGGTTGCTCTCCTTCCGAGGTTAGAGATGCACGAGAAGATGACACGAATACGCACACTGATACGGACATAGAGATTGAGTTACAAATCCAAGCAAAACAAATCGGCACGAATTCAACGATCAAAGCTGATAACAGAAATCGATGAAATCAAATACAAACATTCAACATAGCAACAAATAAAACATGTCTTGCGTCAAAGTTTAACAATATAATTCTATGTGCTACCGAGATCGAAATGGTCTGAAATTTGATATGAATAAAGATCAAAACTTGTATTTCAAACTGCAAAAGAATCACTTGATTTGGACAAGAGACGAGAAAAGTTACGATGTCACGAACATAGACTCAGGCCATGTTGCGACTGTCAAATATTCAGGTCTGAAAACCCCTTTGGGTCTGAATTTCAGGTAAGAAACAGAGGACTGAACCACCTCGTATGAAGCTAAAATTTTATATACAGAAAGTAAAAAACTTTATCTTTTAAACAAAAAGGGAATCACTGTATTCCGACGTAAGACGGAAAAGATACAATGCGTCAAACATGAACTCAAGTCGTGTTTGCAGCAGTGTAAAATAATTTCAAGTACAAAAGAACAGCTGCCTGGGTCTAACTTCCAAAACCTCGACCACAAATCAAACGATGTCGGATTTTTCTGAAATTTGACATGCATAAACTAGGTAACTTCGACTCTTTTTTAAAAATAGGATCAACCCATTCCGATAAAACATGAGTGAGATATAATATCATGAACATGAAGTCTAACTGCTGTTCAGAAAAATAAAATAAACATGCAAACAAGTGCAAAATCAGTTTGATTGCAACTTTCATGTATAAAACAGAGGACCAAACGGCCTTGAATTGGACTAAAATTTTACATGCATAAACTAGAGAATCTCATCTTTCAATCAAAAAAAGAATCGTTGAATTTTGATAGAAAATGAAAGAGATACGCTGCGTCAAACATGGACACTGGTCGTGTTTGTAATAGCGCGAATAATTCTAAGTACAACTGTTATATATATATATATACTTAGAACCTATAATATATATATATATATTGAAATCAACGCATATGAAAATATATATACAAACTTACTTATTATAAAACAGAAATCAAATAAAATAGAAACAGAACCTTTATATATAAATTTAAAACAACAACTTATACATATGACTAATATACGTATGCAAACACTATAAATTTTACATTGTAAACATATTAAAATATACCTTATATATGTAAAAGCATGTATAACAAAATGGCGAATGGTAGAATATGTAGGGGACAACAAAACAAGAGGCGTATGTACACCACAAAGGAAGCAGCAGCTCTAAATGAAAATATATGCAACTATAGATATTTACTTACCAAAAATTTACACATCAACAATAAAATAGGCTGCAAACGATCGGATCAAGGAAATGGTGAACGCGAGGTGGAAGCTCGGTGGTCAGCTATTGACTGGAAGGCGAAGGCCAGGTTTAGGGGTGGTTCGGCGGTGTGGCGGGCAGTAGGTTGTGGGCGACTGCATGGTTGCTCATGTTGGGGACAGCTGCCATTAGGCGGAGGGGGTGTCACGGTAGGGGTTTGTTTGGTGATGGGCTGCCGAGGCTGAGACAGTGGAGAGGAAATAGGTGCGGTTGCTGGGAGGTTTCGCGTGGCCGTTATTGGTGGGGAAGGAGAGCAGAGGACATGGTCTGAAGGTGCTGCGTTGCCGTTCGGTTGCAAGGCAACAGCTATTGGTGCGTGGGGAGAAGGTGATGGATCGACAACACATGTGGTGGGAAGGCTATCGGCCAGTTGTTGTGGAGGTACGGGCTGAACGGTAACAACATGGGAAGATGGCACGTTTTGTGAGAGGGTGGAAAACTATGGAGGTACGTGAGAGGCTGTCGTTCGGTGAGCGTGGCCATGGAGTGTGGTGAGGAAGATGACTTCGACGGAGATGGAATGAGAAATTGGAGATACATGCTGATGGACATGGTGGAAGAAGGCTGTTACATGGTGGAAAGGTGAGTGGCGTTCAAGCCATTGAATATGAGCAGGAAGATTTGTTTCAAAGAAAATATAACTTTCTGCATATAAAAATAATTTTAGTAGAGCATAGAATGACCATCACAAGAGAGAAGAGAAGAACAGGAATGAATGGACGCACCAACCTAAATATGAAAGTAGGGAATAGCAAAAGGTCAGGTATGATTTAATTCTGTAAAATAAAAGCTAGTGCCCATTGGATTTCACAAGCTGAATATGAAAGGACAAATGAACCCAAAAGCCCAAATGCGGAACCGGTTCGGAAATCGTTTCCGATTTTTTTTCCGACACGTACCAGGGTTCGAAAAATAGAAAGGAATATACCATTGGGATCAGCATGACGAGACGATCAAAATGGTATATAGATATTAGTTGTACGATTGAATTATAAAATTCGAATTTTCTAACAGCGGAAAATGCAAGAAAAACGCTGAAAAATAAGATCGACGGAGCCAAAGATGTCCGAATTTGGAAAAACGACAAACCGACACCTTGCTCAGAAGATGGTTTAGAATTTTCTATATAAAAATATTCAGGTTTCGAAAATATTTTATTTTCATCGCTTTTTAACTGATTAAATTAAAGTAAATTTACGCGCGAAATAAACTTTCATATTTTCGGATGAAAATTTACCAGTTGCTATGTTTAACTAGACGCATTCCAAATATCAAATTTACATTTCAAAATTTTATCTTTTAAAATTTCGCAAAATTCCAATTAATAACGTTATTAAAACCAGTTAAATTTACGGGTCGTTACACTCTCCCCCACTCAAAACTTTTCGTCCTCGAAAAGGAACGAGGTAGGAAAATAGAAACAACCAGAAAGAAAACAGATTTGAAATACAAAATAACAATTAATTTAAACCATATAAATTCAAATTTTAATTAATTGATTTTCAATAATTTATTTAATCCATTTGATTTCACTTAAATCAATCTCAACTATTTCTAAATTCATTATCTTATTATCCAATTATCTTAAATTTATAATTTCTAAATTCATTATCTTATTATCCAATTATCTTAAATTTACAATTTCTAAAACCATAAATTTGAATAGTCTTTTATTATAATCATATATTTTCCAGCAATTTAAATTCTTCTTTATTCCAAAATATTGTTAATTTTTTTCTACTTAATATATCTAATCACATATATTTAACCCATATAAATTATTTTAAACCATAAAAGTTTCGATTTAAATTGATTTATATTTTCTAATTGCTTTTAAATTCAAGTTATTTTCGTAAGTTGATCAAATTTCAATTTATTAATTCTTTCAAAACAAAATTTATTATATTCATCTCATTCAATTAACTTATTATTCTATCATCTTTATTAGCATTTTTTTATAATTAAAATCTAAGTGTATAACATTTATTATAAACACTCAAATTTTATTTATAAAATCATTTAATATTGTATATTATCTAATTACATTTTAACTTCTCAATAATTTGGGTAAGTTATATTGAAATGCAATTTAGTACTATACAAATAAAATTTTCAAATTCAATTATCTCAAGTTTAAATAGTTATAAATAAAACCAAAATTTGGAATAAATATTTAAACTAAAATCATCCTTTAACAAAATTTTAAGAATTAGATTTCCGATTAACTTTAAACAATTTAGAGATATATATATAATATATTTATATCAAATCAAATTAAATTTTAAAATAAGATACCCATATATATATATATATAAATCAACTTTATACTGAAGAAATTCAAATCAAAATATTTTCCAAAACAAAACCGTAGCAATGCTACAGAATAGTATCTCCACTTCGAAACTCGAAAATGAATGTCGATGATGCGGCCGTCATCACCGAAATTATTTTCCAGCGACAAAGAGAAGAGCACTAATTTCAATATTTAAAATTCATTAGAATTGATTTCTGTTCGAAATTACTTTTTATAATATGCATTTTAAAATTTAAACCCAAAGTTTGAAAACACCGGAAATTAAATTCTCACATTCCTGATTTAAATCCATTCCAAATTTCAAATCAAATTATAACCAAGTTTATAAATTCATTTATTTATATTACAATAGTCAATGGTTTACAAAATAATAAATGAAAATCAATTATTATCATCTCTGACGACAAATTCATTAACAATTTAATTTGGAAAAATTTACACTTATATATAATATAATCATATAAAAATTTATTTCATTTACTAAATTTGAAAACAATATTGTGTCAGTTTGCTCTGTTAAAGTGTTTTAGAAATCCTATCGATAGCGTTGATCAGACGAATCGATCGGAAACCCAAATCAACATCAACAACTCAAACAACACAATATATTTTAAAACATTTGAAATATTAATTTACAAATACACTTCCTCGCTCGACGATACAATAAAGGATTTCAAAGCAAGGATAGAGATTTAAATTTGAGGGACTCAAATCAAAGAGAATTTCGATTCGAAGATAAGTTCGAAACAAAGATATGATGATTAATTAACAAATTAGAAAGATTTGATAAGTTTATATAAATCGCGGGCAACCTTAACCAGGTCGACCGTGACTTCAAGAATAAGATCGATGTAGAATTTCGAGGCAAACATTCATTCGATCTCAAGAAATAGAATTCAAGTATAGCAGAAGATAGATAGCATCGTAAACCGAGGATACAGAAATCTCCGGTAAATCAATGCCTATTGTAAAGGAGTTTTACCCTTTTACAAATCAATTTGAGATTGGCGGGACTGCCAACTCATTATAAAGATCATTCGAAGTGGAGTTATGTGATACTCCAGAATTCAGAAGAATACGAATAGTGGGGAACACAAATGAATTTCGAAACCGAGGGAACGTTCCAAAATTCAAAGGAATCGATTCAAAAGGAAGAGATTGAAACTCGAATGAGAGTGATTTTGTAAATACATTTACCCTATATGTTGAGTTTTTCCTAGAGCTACCAAAGCTCTAATACCAACTGTAATGACCCGCTATTTTTGGACCATTCGCATCCATTATAAGTGTATAGGTAGACACTCATGCCGGAATTGAATTGCTCAAAATACCGCGTTGTTAATTTAAATTTGGCCAAACTGAACATATACAGTAAATAAATAATCACATATCACAGACACAGAGTAATAAATGCAGCGGAAATAAAAGAGATAGTAGTTCATGAAGCTACTATATAAATGTATAAGTTACATCAGAGTTAGAACAGATACAACGGAAGAGTAATACGATACATCAGATACAAATCAGAATACATCACTGGAATCATCAAATACTGAAAGCAGAATAGATGGCTGGATCTTCAAGCAAGCTCCAACTTCAAAGGTGAGTCTCGAATACTGGTACACTCAGTCTGACCCGAGCGTAAAGCAAAACACAAAACACTCGAGTCAGGATTAACATTCTTATATCAATAAATCCAACTCAAGTGAAATAGCAATTGAAATACAAGTAACTCAAAGGATGTTTGGAATAACCATCCTTTAAGGATCCGTTAAACTATCTACTAGGTAGTAATGTACGCTAAGTAGATAATGTCTATCGGTAATATAAGGTATCAAAATAGTGTTAAGGCGTTACCATTATCCCCCTTAACACATTTTATATAAGCGTTATAGTCTATACAGCACTGTAAACTCCACCGTAAACTAGTGGGATATCAGGGAGTACTCCATAGGTATAACACAAAACAAATCGTAGTGGTCGCGTATAAAGGGATACAAGTATGACAAGGCACATGAGGCAATACCCAAGGTAGTGAAACTACTGTTTGCCTGATCCGGACTGGTGAGAACGCATCGCCGCAGCGATCGCAACTCCGCGAAACAACACTCCCAAATCAAGGGTGCACCAATCAACAACAAGTAATGAGTAATTTTCGAAGAAGTGTGTTCGCTTGAGGTAGCTGACCTCCATTGGCCCGGCACGGCTCCTGTTTTAGTCATTTCCAATTTGACACAAGTGTCAAGACTATCAATTATCGTTCACTTTCTTCAGTCAACACCTACATCATTCCAACCACTTCATTCTGGATCACACTCCGCGTATAGTTATTAAAGTGGTTTCGGTTTAGATAGAGAGTATATCCATAACCGATTCCGGTCTCTTTAATAACCTTCGAAATTATTTCACCGATTGGTCGTTTATTTTTTTCAAAACCAAATCAATTTCAATTTCAATCAGAGTTTATAAATCAACATTTCGTTTGTCTTTCTAAACCAATTTCCATAATTTACTTTCAAAACTTCCAAATTACCATTTCAAAATCTTATAATACAATTTCAAATTTTATTTAAAACAATTCAATATTGATTCAAGTTCGTATATAAGTTTCATTCCGAAATCATTTAAATTAATTTAATTTAACATTCAAATCAGTTTAACTTCATTTATCGATTTTATTCAATATTCATTAAGTAAATTTATCATTCAAAACAATTTATTTAATTTCCAATTCATTAAATCAATTATTTAAGTTCAACTTCACTATATCAAAACTTACAAATTTAATTAAATTAAATCCATCAAACCAAATTCTTTAAATTTCAAGTCTTACATTAATTTCAATAAATCGCATTTTATTTCTTGTTAAAGAAATTCAATTTCACTTATTTACTTACTTAAATAATTTTCCAAAAACTTAATTAATAAAGAAAACTCAATTTCAATTATTTACGAAGTAAAATTCACTTATTCAAAGGTTCAATTTTACTTATTAAGGAATTCAATTCAATTTGATCATTAAATAATTCAATCTTATTTAATTATTAAATAATTCAAAACTTAATTATTAAATAATTTCAAAGTTTAATAATTTCAAACTTAATTATAATTTAAAACTTAATTATTAAATCATTTCAAACTTAATTCAATCATTTCTCAAATTAAACAACATTCTTTCATTAATTACATTGTTAATCTTTTGTTTCGGATTATTAAATATTAACATTTTCCTTTCATTAAAAATTCAAATTTCAACTTCATTTCAAAACCATATTCTTTATTCAAATAAAATCTTCGTTTTATTTTTAAATCAAATTATTGACCAATCGGGTTTTATTTAATTCTCTACTCTAAGTCAAAGTTAATTTTTTTTGGGTATTTATCATTTCAACCCGATTCCAATTCAACTCAAAATCAAAGCATAGCAAAGGGAACTTGCAGTGTGATAACTGGGATGGTGTCAAAGTAAATAAACAAGCAATAACAACAATCAGTAACAATCCAATAATCAATTCAAATAATCCCGAAATAACCGTATTAATTCGCATTGTTATTTGTACGAATTAATATAATTATTTCTAGAATCTACACTATCATTTCATGTAGATTAAAGGTTATTACATTACGGTTTTTCACTTGTCATCTATTACAATTTCATCCATCATCAATTTAAACAACCTACATTCAACGGTTCAATGTGTGATTAACCAAATCCTACGTGTCAATTAATTTAAAATTGAAAGGGGTCATATTATGCAAATGTCATTAATCAAATTAACACATATATCAAATCTAACTATCCTACGTTAAATTTCAATTTCAAATTATTTATCACTTACAACATTAACCATTTAACGTTCAATGTAAACAACAACAATCAATCAATTATCAACCAAACTGAATTATCATTATTTAAATAACAGATAATGGTGTCAGATGTCACAGGTGAACTGGTACAGGTAATAGCATATATAACCGTGTACATAATTAGCAGCATATTTCAATTGTCGTTTCAATTGAAATCAGATTTAATAAATAAAAGAACATTAATCGTGAGTGATTGCTCACCTTCCGAGGCTAGAGATGCACGAGAAGATGACACGGATACGCACACTGATACGGACATAGAGATTGAGTTACAAATCCAAGCAAAACAAATCGGCAAGAATTCAACGATCAAAGCTGATAACAGAAATCGATGAAATCAAATACAAACATTCAACATAGCAACAAATAAAACATGTCTTGCGTCAAAGTTTAACAATATAATTCTATGTGCTACCGAGATCGAAATGGTCTGAAATTTGGTATGAATAAAGATCAAAACTTGTATTTCAAACTGCAAAAGAATCACTTGATTTGGACAAGAGACGAGAAAAGTTACGATGTCTCGAACATAGACTCAGGCCATGTTGCGACTGTCAAATATTCAGGTCTGAAAACCCCTCTGGGTCTGAATTTCAGGTAAGAAACAGAGGACTGAACCATCTCGTATGAAGCTAAAATTTTATATACAGAAAGTAAAAAACTTTATCTTTTAAACAAAAAGGGAATCACTGTATTCCGACGTAAGACGGAAAAGATACGATGCGTCAAACATGAACTCAGGTCGTGTTTGCAGCAGTGTAAAATAATTTCAAGTACAAAAGAACAGCTGCCTGGGTCTAACTTCCAGATCCTCGACCACAAATCAAACGATGTCGGATTTTGCTGAAATTTGACAGGCATAAACTAGGTAACTTCGAATCTTTTTTAAAAATAGGATCAACCCATTCCGATAAAACATGAGTGAGATATAATATCGTGAACATGAAGTCTAATTGCTGTTCAGAAAAATAAAATAAACATGCAAACAAGTGCAAAATCAGTTTGGTTGCAACTTTCATGTATAAAACAGAGGACCAAACGGCCTTGAATTGGACTAAAATTTTACATGCATAAACTAGAGAATCTCATCTTTCAATCAAAAAAAGAATCGTTGAATTTCGATAGAAAATGAAAGAGATACGCTGCGTCAAACATGGACATTGGTCGTGTTTGTAACAACGCGAATAATTCTAAGTACAGCTGTTCTATATATATATATATACTTAGAACCTATAATATATATATATATATTGAAATCAACGCATATGAAAATATATATACAAACTTACTTATTATAAAACAGAAATCAAATAAAATAGAAACAGAACCTTTATATATAAATTTAAAACAACAACTTATACATATGACTAATATACGTATGCAAACACTATAAATTTTACACTGTAAACATATTAAAATATACCTCATATATGTAAAAGCATGTATAACAAAATGGCGAATGGTAGAATATGTAGGGGACAGTAAAACAAGAGGCGTATGTACACCACAAAGGAAGCAGCAGCTCTAAATGAAAATATATGCAACTATAGATATTTACTTACCAAAAATTTACACATCAATAGTAAAATAGGCTGCAAACGATCGGATCAAGGAAATGGTGAACGCGAGGTGGAAGCTCGGTGGTCAGCTATTGACTGGAAGGCGAAGGCCAGGTTTAGGGGTGGTTCGGTGGTGTGGCGGGCAGTGGGTTGTGGGCGACTGCATGGTTGCTCATGTTAGGGACAGCTGCCGTTAGGCGGAGGGGGTGTCACGGTAGGGGTTTGTTTGGTGATGGGCTGCCGAGGCTGAGACAGTGGAGAGGAAATAGGTGCGGTTGCTGGGAGGTTTCGCGTGGCCGTTATTGGTGGGGAAGGAGAGCAGAGGACATGGTCTGAAGGTGCTGCGTTGCCGTTCGGTTGCAAGGCGACAGCTATTGGTGTGTGGGGAGAAGGTGATGGATCGACAACACAGGTGGTGGGAAGGCTATCGGCCAGTTGTTGTGGAGGTACGGGCTGAACGGTAACAACATGGGAAGATGGCACGTTTTGTGAGAGGGTGGAAAACTATGGAGGTACGTGGGAGGCTGTCGTGCGGTGAGCGTGGCCATGGAGTGTGGTGAGGAAGATGACTTCGACGGAGATGGAATGAGAAATTGGAGATACATGCTGATGGACATGGTGGAAGAAGGATGTTACATGGTGGAAAGGTGAGTGGCGTTCAAGCCATTGAATATGAGCAGGAAGATTTGTTTCAAAGAAAATATAACTTTCTGCATATAAAAATAATTTTAGTAGAGGATAGAATGACCATCACAAGAGAGAAGAGAAGAACATGAATGAATGGACGCACCAACCTAAATATGAAAGTAGGGAATAGCAAAAGGTCAGGTATGATTTAATTCTGTAAAATAAAAGCTAGTGCCCATAGGATTTCACAAGCTGAATATGAAAGGACAAATGAACCCAAAAGCCCAAATGCGGAACCGGTTCGGAAATCGTTTCCGATTTTTTTTCCGACGCGTACCAGGGTTCGAAAAATAGAAAGGAATATACCACTGGGATCAGCACGATGAGACGATCAAAACGGTATACAGATATTAGTTGTACAATTGAATTATAAAATTTGAATTTTCTAACAGCGGAAAATGCAAGAAAAACGCTGAAAAATAAGATCAACGGAGCCAAAGATGTCCGAATTTGGAAAAACGACAAACTGACACCTTGCTCAGAAGATGGTTTAGAATTTTCTATATAAAAATATTCAGGTTTCGAAAATATTTTATTTTCATCGCTTTTTAACTGATTAAATTAAAGTAAATTTACGCGCGAAATAAAATTTCATATTTTCGGATGAAAATTTACCAGTTGCTATGTTTAACTAGACGCATTCCAAATATCAAATTTACATTTCAAAATTTTATCTTTTAAAATTTCGCAAAATTCCAATTAATAACGTTATTAAAACCAGTTAAATTTACGGGTCGTTACAACACTCCTTAGCTGTTGAGAAAACTTAAGCTGGGGATGTTATGTATAGTATTATTAATATAATGAATAGACGAGGTAAGATAACCATACGTATTTGTTGAGAAAACAGTAGGTATATACTATACTTAAGCTGTCGTGATATGTTAGGCACGAGTGAATAACCTCTTACGATTTGTTGAGCAAACTCAAAGTCGAAATGAGATTAGGACAAGGAAACGTGGGTTACGAGTTATATGTGATACAGTCGATAAGGAGTTATCCATTGTTTGTGGGGCTATGATTTGTTAAGCAAACTCAAGGTCCGAATACCAAGACAAACGAGTTCTAACACCTACTATTGAAGTCAAAAGACTTCTATTTTTCATCATAGGGTTTGAAGAAACATAAAATAATAGTGAGAGACTTATTAGAAAAATGAAATGGTAACATTTAACCTTTCTAATATTGTAAGAATATATGCTAAATAATGTTTTAATTATCTACAACGATAAATTTGTGCATTTACTAAGATTGGTAAAATGTTTATCAATTAAGATATACAAATGAATTGAAGATTGACAAATAGAAATATAACATACACTTACCAATAAAATATTATTGAATGTTAACGTTTCAACACCCATCCAACTGCCTGATTTTACAACTACTGAATACATTCGTGGTTTGGTCACTTACGCAGTTATTTGGTCAAGAACATTATTACATTCTATGAGTTTCGAACTCTAAAAGTAATACAAGAACGTGGATATTTGATCCATATACAATATAAGTGTTATATAAGGAACGATCATAATTTGTAATGGTCAATATTTCGATGAAATTAGTTCATCCGAAAAACTATATAAACCTTAGTGCAAGATCAAGTATTCAATCTGATCGATTACAAGTGTTAAATGTAACAATAGACCAAAACTACAATAATAATCTAAGAACTCGATCACTAAAATGTTGGTTTGATCAGTTTACGCAAAGCGAAACATATTTAATGTCCTTAAAAGCTAAGGATAATTGAATGTGTTTTAGCAAAGTGTCCATTATGATATTGTCGTAAGGGTTTTGTTTTGAATGGTTTGACCATTTAAAAATAATAGCGATACAAGAGTAGATATGATTTATGGTACAGTTGGGATGAAGAGAGTAAATAATCATGTTTTCTTCATAAAGAAACAAAAAACGATAATTGTAATAACAGTGATTGATACTTAACATTGGAATAAGAAATGTGATTTCTATTCCGAAATGTATTTTATTATTGAAAATTATTTTATATGAGATTTATTTCTTCGAGTTCAAGATAATTGATCAAAGAACTTTCCACCGTAAATTAGGTACAGTATATAAAAAAACTATATTAAGTGAATGATGAACCTCTAAATTTAGTACGCTATTATAGTAATGGAGGAAATAGTGGGTGCATGCCATATAGCACTTACTGATTGCATCATATTTTGAAAATTGTTTTCATAAAATGTACCGAACATTTTTTATAAACTAATGACTATTTCTCTTTATCAAGTGAGAAATAGACATAGCTATATTTCATTATGAATAGTTGTTATGAAATAAAATTAGAATGTGGTATTTTTTTCATAATAAAAATGATGCATTAGAAAATACAAAAGTATCTAATATTTTATATAGTTATTTTGGAATTATAGACTAAGCCATAGCTTTGAGAAAATAATTTTATTATATGGTTTTGAATCATATGATACTGGTTAATTATATCTTAAACAATTAAGAGTTGTGCACCAATTAAGTGGGAGCATCACAAGAGTTTATGAACTCTTTGAATTGATACATATAGATGTATACAATCCTAAGTCTATTAATACCAAAATGTTTCCTTGTACTTCATCATATTCACCGACGAGTTATCATAGACATGGACATGTATATTTGATACACTTGTAGTATGTCTATGATAAACTCATAGAGTATAAAACAGTAGTAAATAAAATAACATGCAATAGAAATGATTCGATTTGATCGAACGAGTGAGTATATTGGAAAAAGTTCCGAACGTACCTAAAAATGAATAAAGATTCAATCAAATAAATCATTCCTCCATGTGATACATAAGGAGTAATCGAACTTTGTTGGATAATGTACGATTAATTGTGAGTGAAGTTGAGTTAGTCTCTTTCTATAAGGTCATGTATTTAAGAGTAGTACACAAGGTTAATATTATTTCATCTAAATAATGGTTTGCAAAATTCCACAAGATAAGGGTTTATAAGAAACTCTAACATATCCTATGCTAAGGAGTTGGCAAGTTGTGTGAGTCGAAAGATTGCTCATAATAATTGTTCATAAGGAACCTTGTATGAATCTGCCTAAAAGAATTTTGGAAAAGTCTATCATTGGATGACATATTTATGTTTTAAACATAATTTAAAAAATAAAACCAAATCAGTTTTATAAATAAAGAAATTCATAAAACGTTTATGAATACCTATTCTATTGCACTGAGAAACAATTGTTGTTTCAAGAAATACAAACTATATTGTAAAGGAATTCTTTTTAAGGAATTACTGGTAGTAAAATGGAATTGGATATGATCCATAGATAGGACTGATTAGATGAGATGAAATGAAATTAACCAACCTAAACGAACACATCGTATTAAAGTGTCTAATAAGTATTCTTGCACATTGAAGAGAAATTATGAGTTTCTTATCAATGTAGAAAATATAATAATCCTCGGTTGTTTAATTAAACAATTAAGAGTATTGACTCTATGATATGGTATGATGCACAAATCCGAAAGAATTCTAGCTACGCTATCATAATATGATTTTAGTAGTTGTATCCAAAGGGATGGGCCACAATTTTATCTTTATGAGCAAGACTAATGCAGTTGGAATTAAATGAGAAACGTTGATATGAATATCCTTGTAAATTTCAGTTGTTGAAGTTAGCGTAATAGTTTTGTTATTCAACGTACTCAAGTTGTTTCTGATTTACTCACAAAATTATCGTTTGGTAAGACCTAATGTTTTGTTATATATGTGCTGAAATAGAAAATTCTAAATAACGATTTAGAATAATCTATTTGCACATAACAACCAAATTGTCTCAAAGTCGGTAGGAGCGATATAGAGGTTGTGAGTTTTTGAATATGATCCAAGGAATGATACAAAAGTATCATTTTATTGTTGGAAACTGGGGTGTCTACAACACAATGTTGGATCTTAAGGCTATTCAGACACTTGAAGTGGTGAAATGTGTATTAACTACTTACTTATGGATATAAAACTGTATTTACTCAAACAGAAAGAAGTAATCAGAGAATAAGTAAGTAATAAAGTAAAATGCAGTAATGTAAATAACATCTGGATTTTTATACTGGTTCGGATTAACCAATCATACATACAGTCCTACACTCTATCATGCAGAATTCCACTATAATCGTTTGCTTTTCACGGGTGGCAAGAACACCTTTACAATCTTGGTTTCACAGGCTACAAGACAAACCCTCTTGATTTTACAGGATACAAGAACACCTTCTCCTTATCACCAACAATAAACTATGGCGAGTAGTCGTATCTTCAATACAGATTCTTACCGTTTCGGTACAATGATCCTATAGACCTACAATGGAAATATATCTTTGAATTATTTGAGGAATAGGACGAAATCAGAGAGAGAATGATGTGAATTCAAGTACAACTCTCTGATATTGTGTGGTTTGCAAATCGGTGAAGAATTAGAGTGAAATAGTATCGATTTGCAAGGAGATTGGAAGAGTATGAAATGGATTTCTTTTGCAAATGTTTGGAGAAGGAGGATAAGAGAAAATGAGAATTCTGGATGTTAAAATTCGTTTTTAGAGGCTTTTATATAGTGGTTGAAGAGACGTGTCTTTTGGTGAAGAGGTGGAGGGAAATGTCTCTTCACTTAAAATTTGATATTCTGAAAAACACTATCATGTCGACATCCCCTGCCCGGCATGGGTGTAACGATACGATTTTTCGACGCTCGAAAGTCGACATTAATACGTCCACTATATCAAATGCCGTGCAATCGAATGCCGGAAAACCGAACCATTAGGGTTAAAAAGAAGAGGTAGAAGAAGACAGAAGAAAAGAAAGAACAAAAAAACAGAAACAGAAACAATATCAAAATCTCACATTCGTAGCGGAACAATATATATAGATAATCACTAGTCTTTTAAACAAAGAACTATATCAGTTTATACAATACAACAATGAGAGTCAATATACAACTCCATACAACAATGGACAGTTTATATAACTTGTCCTCATACAGAATACACAGCGGAATAAATAAACAAGTACGGGAGTACCTCTCGCCATCCAGCTCGTCTCTAAAGCTCCAGAATATCCAGAATATCCTGATAACATAACTCTAGGGTGCTCGTGTGGAAATTTATGGGCACCTAGAGTTTAGAAAGGGAACAATAAACTCCGAGTCAGTCATGGTGACTGGTGTGAGATCGTAAAACAGTTATTTTCACAAAGAAAATAAAAGAATTTCGCAATGCTTTTGAAAAATGAAACTACCATAAGACCTCCCACCACACACACAATGCAATCGCAGACTTGGAGGAGATTTCTTCTTATGATAGTCAAAAATGCTTACTACGCAAAATCATTTAATATTATTATTAGTGCATAGTGTAGAAAACATTTCGAAAGTATAATATTAATCTTAGCCAGCATAGGTACCATTATATTATGCCTGCTATAGCTGCCATTTTAAATGGCAGGTTCTACAACTAAAACCGTACAAGGCTCGTATTGTTTCTTTGGATTTCCAACAAATGGTCAGGCTAAGGAACTTCCTACTACCACATGGGAATGCCTCTGGATGGACGCCCCGAGAGTCAACTTGCTCTCTGCCAACACAAGGCCGGTTACCCCCTTCCCGAGTAGTAAACCTAAGATATGCCACCCCCGGTCCTTTGGGACCTTTATCCGAGGCGCCTCGACCACACAGAGTAAATGAGATTGGAGCAACCACACAGATAAATATCTGGGCTCCATACCATGATACCACCTTTTTCCAAAAGGAATGGTCATACCCTAGGGGAGCTACCCCTGAAACCTTGCCGCATCTTTCCTGTTTCGACCATTACCGGTTTGTGAGGTCCGATGAGGTATCGTCCACAAAGCTACGCTTTTTCACAAAGACATGCTTTGATCACAAATGATCAACAAATGATCAGCACACAACAGCACTCAGAATGCCACACTACCAAATTGGGAGTATATCACTGATAACCTTCAACTACATAACCTCTGAGCTCGTACGTCTCAGAGAAGGGTGTTAAGCTAAGAGAATAAATTCTCCGCCACCAACAGAAATGTATTTGAAAGAAATCTGCTTTATATCTAAAAGTGTAATGTCGGACATAAAACCATACAATTCTGTTCCGGGTTCGAACAGAACCGAAGGAACTTCCGAAGAAGCCCTTGCAATCCGGATATTCACTAATAACGTCCGGACTCCCCATCACAAGAAGAGTGATATAAATCTCTATACCGGAGCAACTCGGTGTAGAGACATTCGACAGGTTGTCCTTTCATTTTCGCAAATACCCGGTCTTCACACCGGTCTTCAATTGCAATTCATAACGTCGTATCATTATTCGGAATGGGTTATATGACACAAAGTCCTCTCCCGGCTAAACCGAATAATGAGCGCTTGTTTTAAAACAAATTCAAACGCCATTTCAAAGGAAAATATTGATAGTCAGTTATTTAGCTATCAATAACATTCACAACAATCAACCAATTTAAATAATTTTCTCAATTTTATTTATTTTCAAAATATCTTCACAAGATATATATTTTTTCCACACTTCATCACTTTGAAAACAAATTTCAAATCACTTTTCACCTTCATAACTTTGAAAACAAATTTCAAATCATATTCATTCACGGCATAAAATTTCCGATATTATTCATTTCCCTTTTTCTTTATAAATTCCCAGTGTGAATTTAAATTTCCAAATATTCACTTTTTATACGATTTTCAAATCGATTTCCCAAATATTTACTTTCAACTCCAAATCAACTATCATATTGATTTCTAAGTTTATTTCAGTACAAAATAAATTTTCATTCAAACACCAAATCAATTATCTTATTAATTTCCAAAAGATTTATTTTCTAATACCAAATCAATTATCAATTGGATTTCAAACAAATTTGTCACTTTTTAAATAAATTCCTTTATTCTTTCCAAATTATTTAAAATTCCTTTTTTGATAAATTCTTCAACTTTTAAAAAATATTATTCAAACTCATTTATTAATATCTTTTCCCATATCCTGGAAATAATTCGATAAGATTTCAAAAATCAACTTTATACTTTTAAATTTCTTCTTTTAAATTCACCTAATTTTCCAAAAGAAATTCACTTAAAATTTCATACTTTAATTTCAAAAATCCAATTTTATTTATTTCTGGTATCCAACGATACCAAAAATACATTCGGCTAAATTATAGCCTTCAACACATTCAATCGTCAATATAATCATTCACAGATTATCAAAAAAATCATGACACAACATATGAAACAAATTCACACAATATATGAAACAAATTCATACAATTTTGAGGAATCTAGTTGGATCCCTCCAACCTGTTTCCCTGCATCCACAGATGTTAGCACAATACCAATTCCACTTCGAGGTGGAATATCGCGGTATATGGGTTTTACAAAATATCATCCGCTATTATGCGACACATAGGGTCTCATCCGCTATATAATGCAGGAAATCAACAACTCCAATATATATATATATATATTCCAATATATATATATATATATTACTATATATACTACTATATATACTATCACATCCAAAATCAATCAATAACTGCAATTCAAATTTTTATTTGAGTGAGAAGATCTCACCTTTAATTTGCAATCCATTTCCAATCCAGTTTGTTTTCTTCACTGTTTAGACCTTGTATAAATATTTATACAAGTTATTAATATTCAAAATAATAATCGAATAATAAATTCCCATTTAATAGATTTATTTGATTTAAACTAATAATTAAATTTTTAAACCCATTTTCCTTTAATAAATTTAATTAACTAACATTTTGATTTTTATATGAACTGTTTAACAATTTATTTTACAGCCTATACACACATACCTATATAAACCCATATCTTTGAGTAAAATTTGAAATTTAAAATCCAAGCTTATAAAAATTTCAACATCTAACTATATATATATATACATATATATAAATTTGAAAACAGCATTCTATCATCTTACTTTTTTTTTCTTTCTGTGCTTATATTTTTATTTTAAAACTTCTGAATTTAAAATTCAAATCCAACATCTAATTTTAAATTAAGCTATAAACATACCTAACCGTCTTCCCCAAATGTTGACAACTACCTCGTCTCAGCTTCGCGGCTTCCACGTCGCCGATGAACCCATGCCGAACTCAACTGCCATGGCTTCCTACGCGAATCCCCAAAACCTCGATGGCTAGTTCGTGAGCATCACCACCACCGCCCCACTCGATCGCTCCAACCATGTTCGATATTCGAGCCAAACCCAGCTCACGCGACTGCTCCCCTCTATTGCACACGAACGCGATTACCCAACATCTCACTGTCGCACGTGAGTGTCTCGACAAAACCCTCACCTTCGCCCCGCTCGATTCCGTAAAGGTCCCCTTTTCGAATTCGTGGATTTAGATTTAGGGATAATTTCGTTTTTAAAGAAAATGGGCTTCGGCTTGTAATAATTTTTTTATTTGAAATCGAACAGAAGGGGAAGAGATGAAGAGCAAGGGAATCTCAACCATTTTTATTTTCTTGCTTTTCCTATTGAACGAACTGATATAATTCTAAAAAGGAAGAAAGGGATTTCGTTTGTGAAGAAAGGAGCGAGTGCTATAATTAAAGAAGAAGGGAAGGCAAATGATGTTTCGAAAAAGGGAGACAGACGTGAAAAATTTCCCAGGCTACAATGCCTTGAAAAACGTAAAAGCTGAAGTGGAGAAAAGTTTTGATGTGGATATATTTCCGCCTGATAGAAATGCAGATTTTTTTTAATTTTTGAAATGTGTGTATATATATAAGTGTGTATATTTAAATTTAAATCGTTCCGAGTTACGTAGCTTAAAATCCCGATCTCCTATCGAGGCGTGCCGCTAGGCATTTATAATGTTATATCCCTATTCCGAACACAATGGAAAAGGTTTCAAGTCTAAATTCAATCGTATGGAGAAGATAGCCTTTCGAACCAGTTATAATATTGAATTTTCGATTTAAATTCAGTGCGTTTACTTATCGTACGCTCACACAACAACTCCGATCACTACGAAAATTGAAATCCGATAATAATTCCATATTACGGATCCAATGACACTGGTTCTGTCGAATTCCGAGACTGTGCCTCGGAACGCTATTTTTAAATATCGATTTAAACGATAAAATTCAAAACTGAACAGAACAGTTCCGAATTCCATTCTGAAAGTCCCATTATCTTCAGTATTAGCAATATAACTTTTCTAAGCCTTGAAAATATTTTTAATCAGCTTAAAACTGAAGATTCAAATTTTTACCCAGATTTAACGATTAAATTCAATAATTAAATCGCCAAATTCATTCTGATATCTCGAATTTCAAATTAAACTATCATTCGAATATTTAAACTCAATTAAATATTCAAATTCCAAATGTCAAAAATTCAGGGTCGTTACAATCTTCCCTCCTTAAAAGAATTTCGTCCCGAAATTACAAGTTAAGAAGAATGATCCAATCCCCGTTAACTATTTTCTCAAATCCAAATAGTTTTAAACCACTTTTCAGAATAATCTTTTATTAAGACACACTAATCTTTTTCTAACTTTCCAAACTTATTCACAAGTTCAAACAACTTTATTTTACTTCACAATTCAAATTCTAATTTTAAATTATAAATTATCCAAAATTTCTCAAAAATTTTCTAACTCTCTAAATTTTCGAAAAATTTTGTCAGCGTCTCCTTTGCGTGGCTAACTCGGTACAACTACAAAATGTCCCTACGGACTCTCAAATCCCAATAGAAAACAAAATGCCAAGTGGAAAAATCAGAAACTTATCAAATTTCATACTGAAATTTTAAATACATACCTTATGTTGAGAAATTCCAAATTTACCTTCTGAGATCAAAAATCCAAATTCCATTTTTTTGTAGCCTTTATAATCCCTGTACACTTCACTTAAAAACAATGTCCAATTATTAACTTATTGGATTTCCAATACCAATTTTTTTACTTAAGAATTTCATTCTTTATTTCTTAAGTTCAATATAAGTATTTACATACTTCTTATATTTACTTTCTCTTCACAAACAAAGTTATATATTCATTTCCATTCAACTTTGCATTTTCAATTCCATTTGAATTCAATTTACAATTTCAATTCCATTGAATTCAATTTACAATTTCAATTCCATTTGAATTCATTTTATCTTCAAAAATTCACTTAGTGAAAACTCGATATTCACCTTTTTCCAAAACTTTTAACTTCGACCAAAACAATAGTTTTCATATTCTAGTTCAATTCCTACGTTTCCCTTACAATTTGAAAATCAATTTTTCGTTAACAAAATTTTCCAAAAATTTTAAAAAAAATTTCTAGCTCCCAAAATTTTTTAGAAAATTTTGATGGAGTCTCCTTTGTACGGAGGAGCTTTTGCAATTTGACAAAAGATATAAATATATATACATCGACCCACACGGTCGGAAAAGCAGAAAAACAGTTCATATTTCCTATTTTTATTGCGTTGGCGTACCTTTTTAGCATTTTTAAGCAAAGCAGTTATTTATTAGCTTATTAACACAACCAAATCCAGCCAAACGGTAGCCCATGTACCTGTACTTACTCAATTTAAACGTGTAAGCGACATATATAAGAAGTTATTAACATTTCACTTGTTTTCAATAACAAACAAGTAGTTTTCATAAGTAAAACATTCAAAACTAATTCCATTAGCAATTTATAAAGTTTCAATACAAATTTTAATTGCTTACAACTACAACACATCATTTCCATTCAATTTCAATGGGTCACAACACACTTTCATTGCATTTAAAATTCGAATCCATTCACTTACATTTCATTTTA
Source organism: Allium fistulosum (assembly GCA_030737815.1). Taxonomy (NCBI): domain Eukaryota; kingdom Viridiplantae; phylum Streptophyta; class Magnoliopsida; order Asparagales; family Amaryllidaceae; genus Allium; species Allium fistulosum. The sequence continues at coordinate 1,135,554,290 of CM060906.1, forward strand.
TTTAACTAACTAGTTCCATTCAAAACCATTATGATTTCACATTTTAATCCACTTCCGAACTTACTTTATTTATAATAAAACTATTTCAAGTTTTATCTCTATCCACTTAAATTTTATTTACCACTCAAATCGTCGCTATTTCAATTCAACTCTATTTTATTTAACTTGAGTTCATTGAATCAATATAGCTTTGGATTCACATTCAATAATTCATTTCTGAATTCATTTTGGTAATAACAAGGCCATTTCCAATTTATTTCTACTCAAACCAATTTTATTTTTTTCATTATTTCTTCCACTTTTATTATCTTTAGTTCATTTTGAACCAAATTTACAACTTCATTTTATTTCACACAATTCAAATTGTTTATCAATATTTCAGTTTCAATTCCAGTTTTATTCTTTTATTCATTTCCAAACACAATTCAATTTCAATTCACCATTTTTAGTTTACAAACATGTATATTAAACTGGATTTCAAACTCCACATGAATTTAATTTACCCTTTATTTTTAAATATTGAATTCATTTCAAACCATATCTATTTGGTCTTTTCTTCAATTAGTTTCACTTACTAATTTTTTTTCAATACTTCGCTTTGCTTATAACAAATCAAATTCAATTCCAATTCAATTCTATTTGCTTACAATTTCGAAATGAATTTCAACATCCAATTTCATTTTCTTGCACTTGCAAATTTATTTATTTATTCACAATTTTATTTTCATAATTCAAACTCAATTCAAATTCATTTATTACTACCCCAATTTATTTTTAACTTAATAAATTTTCTTTAAGTAATCATTTCACTTAGCCTCCTTAGACCTTTCTTCAAATTCACTTTATTTAATTGATTCACTTATACTTACTTTAATTTAACTCCATCCTTTAAGTTCAATTTATTCTATCAAAATTCAAATTGTATAAGTTATCAACTCATTTATTATTCCCATAAATATTTTAAATAGGATCCCAGAGTCTTTTCAAATTATCCTTTGAATTTCCAAAACCAAACCCAGTTTTCAACAACTTCCATTTAAAACAATTTGGCATCAATTCCTCTTTTGGAAACCCGAAAATGAACACCGGTGATGTCGCGATCATCATCGGATTTATTTTCCAGCGACCGAAAAGAGTTTAGAGCTTTCATCCCTTCAAAACACTTTTCTAAAACCTTTGAAAACTATTTTCAAACCAAAAAAGGATTTAAACTTTTCCAAATCTCCAAAATTTCCAAATTCTTTTCAAAACATTTCTCTGAAATTCCATTTCAAATTACAAGTCACATTTACAATTTATATTTACAAACCCCATTTGTATATGGATTTTTATTTCTTAACTTTGGAGTTACGATTTCAATTTCCTTTTCAACTTTAATGATAATAATTTAATGTTATCACTTCCAAACAACCAAGCAATCATATATACTATAATAATTTACAAAGATTATTTCCTTTATCTACGAAAATTGTTTTGGGTAAAATTATCTCATTTACCCTATTTTAAAACAATATCGTGCCGAATTGTTCTGTACGAGTGTTTAGAGATCCCTATTGATAGAGTTGTACAGACTATACCGACCAGAATCCATATACCACTCAACAAACCAATCATCACAATACAAAACAATTTTATATTCACTAACAAATACACGCTCATATCTATTATTACACTCATACTCATTCTAGAGTACTACTGACTCTATCTCTAATGAGTAATTCCCAACAAAGCCAGGGTTGTCGCTTAACCAATTGCTCTGATACCACATGTAACGATACGATTTTTCGACGCTCGAAAGTCGACATTAATACGTCCACTATATCAAATGCCGTGCAATCGAATGCCGGAAAACCGAACCATTAGGGTTAAAAAGAAGAGGTAGAAGAAGACAGAAGAAAAGAAAGAACAAAAAAACAGAAACAGAAACAATATCAAAATCTCACATTCGTAGCGGAACAATATATATAGATAATCACTAGTCTTTTAAACAAAGAACTATATCAGTTTATACAATACAACAATGAGAGTCAATATACAACTCCATACAACAATGGACAGTTTATATAACTTGTCCTCATACAGAATACACAGCGGAATAAATAAACAAGTACGGGAGTACCTCTCGCCATCCAGCTCGTCTCTAAAGCTCCAGAATATCCAGAATATCCTGATAACATAACTCTAGGGTGCTCGTGTGGAAATTTATGGGCACCTAGAGTTTAGAAAGGGAACAATAAACTCCGAGTCAGTCATGGTGACTGGTGTGAGATCGTAAAACAGTTATTTTCACAAAGAAAATAAAAGAATTTCGCAATGCTTTTGAAAAATGAAACTACCATAAGACCTCCCACCACACACACAATGCAATCGCAGACTTGGAGGAGATTTCTTCTTATGATAGTCAAAAATGCTTACTACGCAAAATCATTTAATATTATTATTAGTGCATAGTGTAGAAAACATTTCGAAAGTATAATATTAATCTTAGCCAGCATAGGTACCATTATATTATGCCTACTATAGCTGCCATTTTAAATGGTAGGTTCTACAACTAAAACCGTACAAGGCTCGTATTGTTTCTTTGGATTTCCAACAAATGGTCAGGCTAAGGAACTTCCTACTGCCACATGGGAACGCCTCTGGATGGACGCCCCGAGAGTCAACCTGCTCTCTGCCAACACAAGGCCGGTTACCCCCTTCCCGGGTAGTAAACCTAAGATATGCCACCCCCGGTCCTTTGGGACCTTTATCCGAGGCACCTCGATCACACAACAACAATCACACAGAGTAAATGAGATTGGAGCAACCACACAGGTAAATATCTGGGCTCTATACCATGATACCACCTTTTTCCAAAAGGAATGGTCATACCCTAGGGGAGCTACCCCTGAAACCTTGCCGCATCTTTCCTATTTCGACCATTACCGGTTTGTGAGGTCCGATGAGGTATCGTCCACAAAGCCATGCTTTGATCACAAATGATCAACAAATGATCAGCACACATCAGCACAGAGAATGCCACACTACCAAATTGGGAGTATATCACTGATAACCTTTAACTACATAACCTCTGAGCTCGTACATCTCAGAGAAGGGTGTTAAGCTAAGAGAATAAATTCTCCGCCACCAACAGAAATGTATTTGAAAGAAATCAGCTTTATATCTCAAAGTGTAATGTCGGACATACAACCATACAAGTCTGTTCCGGGTTCGAACAGAATCGAAGGCACTTCCAAAGAAGCCCTTGCAATCCGGATATTCACTAATCACGTCCAGACTTCCCATCACAAGAAGAGTATTATAAATCTCTATATCGGAGCAACTCGGTGCAGAGACATTCGACAGGCTGTCCTTTCATTTTCGCAAATACCCGGTCTTCACACCGGTCTTCAATTGCAATTCATAACGTCGTATCATTATTCGGAATGGGTTATATGACACAAAGTCCTCTCCCGGCTAAACCGAATAATGAGCGCTTGTTTTAAAAAAAATTCAAATGCCATTTCAAAGGAAAATATTGATAGTCGGTTATTTAGCTATCAATAACATTCACAACAATCAACCAATTTAAATAATTTTCCCAATTTTATTTATTTTCAAAATATCTTCACAAGATATATATTTTTTCTTCACTTCATCACTTTGAAAACAAATTTCAAATCACTTTTCACCTTCATCACTTTGAAAACAAATTTCAAATCATATTCATTCGCGGCATAAAATTTCCGATATTATTCATTTCCCTTTTTCTTTATAAATTCCCAGTGTGAATTTAAATTTCCAAATATTCACTTTTTATACGATTTTCAAATCGATTTCCTAAATATTTACTTTCAACTCCAAATCAACTTTCAAATTGATTTCTAAGTTTATTTCAGTACAAAATAAATTTTCATTCAAACACCAAATCAATTATCTTATTAATTTCCAAAAGATTTATTTTCCAATACCAAATCAACTATCAATTGGATTTCAAACAAATTTGTCACTTTTTAAATAAATTCCTTTATTCTTTCCAAATTATTTAAAATTCCTTTTTTGATAAATTCTTCAACTTTTAAACAATATTATTCAAACTCATTTATTAATATCTTTTCCCATATCCTGGAAATAATTCGATAAGGTTTCAAAAATCAACTTTATACTTTTAAATTTCTTCTTTTAAATTCACCCGATTTTCCAAAAGAAATTCACTTAAAATTTCATACTTTAATTTCAAAAATCCAATTTTATTTATTTCTGGTATCCAACGATACCAAAAATACATTCACACAATATATGAAACAAATTCATACAATTTTGAGGAATCCAGGATCCCTCCAACCTGTTTCTCTGCATCCACAGATGTTAGCACAATACCAATTCCACTTCGAGTGGGAATATCGCGGTATATGGGTTTTACAAAATATCATCCGCTATTATGCGGCGCATAGGGTCTCATCCGCTATATAATGCAGGAAATCAACAACTCCAATATATATATATATATTCCAATATATATATATATATATATATATTACTATATATACTACTATATATACTATCACATCCAAAATCAATCAATAACTGCAATTCAAATTTTTATTTGAGTGAGAAGATCTCACCTTTAATTTGCAATCCATTTCCAATCCAGTTTGTTTTCTTCACCGTTTAGACCTTGTATAAATATTTATACAAGTTATTAATATTCAAAATAATAATCGAATAATAAATTCCCATTTAATAGATTTATTTGATTTAAACTAATAATTAAATTTTTAAACCCATTTTCCTTTAATAAATTTAATTAACTAACAATTTTGATTTTTATATGAACTGTTTAACAATTTATTTTACAGCCTATACACACATACCTATATAAACCCATATCTTTGAGTAAAATTTGAAATTTAAAATCCAAGCTTATAAAAATTTCAGCATCTAACTATATATATATATATACATATATATAAATTTGAAAACAGCATTCTATCATCTTACTTTCTTTTCTTTCTGTGCTTATATTTTTATTTTTAAAACTTCTGAATTTAAAATTCAAATCCAACATCTAATTTTAAATTAAGCTATAAACATACCTAACCATCTTCCCCAAATGTTGACAACTACCTCGTCTCAGCTTTGCGGCTTCCACGTTGCCGATGAACCCATGCCGAACTCAACTGCCATGGCTTCCTGCGCGAATCCCCAAAACCTCGATGGCTAGTTCGTGAGCATCACCACCACCGCCCCACTTGATCGCTCCAACCATGTTCGATATTCGAGCCAAACCCAACTCACGCGACTGCTCCCCTCCATTGCACACGAACGCGATTACCCAACATCTCACTGTCGCACGCGAGTGTCTCGACAAAACCCTCACCTTCGCCCCGCTCGATTCCGTAAAGGTCCCCTTTTCGAATTCGTGGATTTAGATTTAGGGATAATTTCGTTTTTAAAGAAAATGGGCTTCGGCTTGTAATAATTTTTTTTATTTGAAATCGAACAGAAGGGGAAGAGATGAAGAGCAAGGGAATCTCAGCCATTTTTATTTTCTTGCTTTTCCTATTGAACAAACTGATATAATTCTAAAAAGGAAGAAAGGGATTTCGTTTGTGAAGAAAGGAGCGAGTGCTATAATTAAAGGAGAAGGGAAGGCAGATGATGTTTCGAAAAAGGGAGACAGACGTGAAAATTTTCCCAGGCTACAGTGCCTTGAAAAACGTAAAAGCTGAAGTGGAGAAAAGTCTTGATGTGGATATATTTTCGGCTGATGGAAATGCAAATTTTTTTTTAATTTTTGAAATGTGTGTATATATATAAGTGTGTATATTTAAATTTAAATCGTTCCGAGTTACGTAGCTTAAAATCCCGATCTCCTATCGAGGCATGCCGCTAGGCATTTATAATGTTATATCCCTATTCCGAATGCAATGGAAAATGTTTCGAGTCCAAATTCAATCGTATGGAGAAGATAGCCTTTCGAACCAGTTATAATATTGAATTTTCGATTTAAATTCAGCTCGTTTACTTATCGTACGCTCACACAACAACTCCGATCACTATGAAAATTGAAATCCAATAATAATTCCATATTACGGATCCAATGACACTGGTTTCGTCGAATTCCGAGACTGTGCCTCGAAACGCTATTTTTAAATATCGATTTAAACGATAAAATTAAAAACTGAACAGAACAGTTCCAAATTCCATTCTGAAAGTCCCATTATCTTCAGTATTATCGATATAAATTTTCTAAGCCTTGAAAATATTTTTAATAAGTTTAAAACTGAAGATTCAAATTTTTACCCAGATTTAACGATTAAATTCAATAATTAAATCGCCAAATTCATTCTGATATCTCGAATTTCAAATTAAACTATCATTCGAATATTTAAAATCAATTAAATATTCAAATTCCAAATGTCGAAAATTCAGGGTCATTACAATGGGTGTGTTGCAAAATGAACAGCAACTATAATAAGTGTTGCAAATTTTCAGCATTTCAAATTAGCATATATTTGTGGATTTTTGTAATTTGGTTGAGGTCAATGGTTGATGATATTCAAGTATAATTGTCGCGAGATCTTTAACAAGATATTCTAAGGTTCAACCAACTCCTCATCACTTCAAACACCTTTATCTTTCAGCATTCTTCTATAATTGGGTTTTGTTCTTCAATTGCTCTGATTAATCTTCTTCTATAATTCATTTGCTTCCACTGTATTCTTGTTTATCTCTGTAAATGTCTCCATAATATATCTGATATGACTGCATAACTCGGAGATACATTAGAAGTAATATTTATGTGGTTGTTGTCATCAAAATCAATACCTTAGGTATTAACAATCTCCTTTTTTTACGATGATAACCATATAAATATTTGAGAGATAAAATATAATACTTTTATACTTGACTCCCCCTAACTCTATGCACTCTCCCTATCATTTTGCCTAGTATATTTATACCTTTTCTCCCCTTTTTTCATCAACAAAAATGGTGAAAAAGAGTCGTTTAAATCATTGCTAGACAATATGTAGAGTTTGTATATAGAGATAAATGCATATAAATAAAACACATGAGGGTAGACCAAATCAATTCAAAACATGAAATAAACTTATCAAATAATAAGACGAGTTCTAGAGTTACCGGCTTTGTCAATGCCAATAACAAATCCTTTTCATATATATCCAAAGTTCAATAGATTTCTTGTCATATGCTTTGAGCATCTGATATCTGGTATACATTGTTTGGTACCTGAAAAATTATAAAATATGCACACTGGTACCCTTTTTATTTTGGAGTCCATTGGGTTAAGTTTTGAGATGCCAAACCCATGAAGAGTTTGAATATCCTCTCAAAATATAATCATTAGATGAATGAACCTTATTAGTAAAATTATCAATATACTTTTATTTTTCAATATCATCCAACCTTTTTTGGAACCCATAAATTAATGAACCTATTTGGAAGTTTTAACTTTAATTTCCTAGGTTTTGGTTTGAACTTGGTAGCCTTAACAAACTTAGTACTTTGAGTACTATTTTTCTTTGGTTTAGCCTTAGAGGTGTATCCAAGTCTAGGTTTGTTCCTAGTGTGTTTAAATGTAGATAATAATTTTTCTAGATTATCCTTCCCTTTGTTAAATTTATCAATATCAGTTTTAATTTTGTCAAAATCCATATTATGGTAAGAATAACATTGTCCAGAGATGTTATTTTGTCATTTAGATCAGTCATCTGTGACTTCATTGAAAGATTTTCTGATTTTAAGGATTGATTTTCACTTTTTAGTTTTTAGTTTTTTAAAACTTCCAAGTGTCAAATCCTTTTCATCATTATAACCATTAAGTCTTTCAATTTCATCTTCTAGACTTTTTTTCTTCAGTTAACCTTTTATTAAATATTCTTAATCTATCTATCTCTGCCAAACTATTGTTGTACTCTTTCCTAAGTATTTTATACCCTTGATGCATATCATTCAAAACATTAGTAATTTCTTTATTAAAAATCCATACATGTTCATCCTTTGCCATGAAGCACAGGTTGGCATTTTCTGTTTCTGAATCGCTATCACTTGATGATGTATCTGAATCATCCTATGTTGCATTGAATGCCTATTTCGTCTCCTTATTGAAAAGTACCTTGATTTCTTTAGGTTGGGACGGTCTCTTTTCAAATGACTGGGTTTATCACATTCAAAACACTTAAAAACATTTCCATTTTTAAAATTATTGTTGTTAGTTTTTTGAAGTTTGTTTATTATCCAATACTTCAAGAATTTCTTAAACTTCTTGGTTAAAAATTTGATATCATCATCAACAGCATCATCATTTGTTTCTTGATCATAGCATTAAGTGCTAGTGATTTCTTCTCATTTTCCTGATTCTCTTTTCTAACCTGCAACTTTATTTCATAGGACATTAGGTTACCAATTAAATCTTCTATTTTCATAGTACTAATGTCATCGACCTTTTTGATTGCCAGAGTCTTCTGATCCTATTCACTAGGAAGTGAATTCAAGATCTTTCTGACTTGGTCTTCTTCGGTAATTTTCTTTCCTAATGATATTAAGGCATGTACTATACCTTGAAATCTAGAATACATATCAGAAATAGACTCATTTGGTTTCATTTGAAAGAGTTGAAACTGGTTAGTTAGCATAGATATCTTTGTTTGTTTTACTTTACTGGTGCCTTCATGTGTGCAGTGTTCTCCCAATTTCATATGCAGAATTACAAATAGACACTCGATTAAACTCATTTCTATCTAAGGAGCAAAATAAAATGTTCATGACCTTAGAGTTATTAAGTGCTTGTGTCTTTTGGTCTAGTATCCATTTTGAATATTCAGTTTGAGGATCTATGTACTCTATTTGGGTAATGTTTCAAATATCTAAACCGATAGACTGCAAATAACATTTCATCCTACAAGCCCAATATGCATAACTACTGCCATCAAACAGAGGGGGTCTAGTGGTAGATTGCCCTTCTACAAAAGTGTTAAAAAATGTGTTACTAGTGTTATTAGCCATTTATACTTTTCAAAAACCAAGTTATGAATTTTTGAAAACCAATTCTCTGATACCAAATGTTGGAAACTGGAGTGTCTACAACACAATGTTGGATCTTATGGCTATTCAGACACTTGAAATGGTGAAATGTGTATTAACTACTTACTTATGGATATAAAACTGTATTTACTCAAATAGAAAGAAGTAATCAGGGAATAAGTAAGTAATAAAGTAAAATGCAGTTTTGTACATATCACCCGGATTTCTATACTGGTTCGGATTAACCAATCCTACATCCAGTCCTGCACTCTATCGTACAGAATTCCACTATAATCGCTTGCTTTCCACGGGTGGCAAGAACACCTTTACAATCTTGGTTTCACGGGCTACAAGGCACACTCTCTTGATTTTACAATCTACAAGAACACCTTCTCCTTATCACCAACAATAAACTATGGTAGGTAGTCGTATCTTCAATACAGATTCTTGCAGTTTTGGTACAATGATCCTATGGACCTCCAATGGAAAAATATCTTTGAATTCTTTAAGGAATAGGATGAAATCAGAGAGAGAATGATGTGAATTCAAGTACAACTCTCTGATATTGTGTGGTTTGCAAATCGGTGAAGAATTGGAGTAAAATAATATCGATTTGCAAGGAGATTGGAAGAGTATGCAATGGATTTCTTTTGCAAATGTTCAGAGAAGGAGTAAGAGAAAATGAGAACTCTTGATGTTAAAATTCATTTTCAGAGGCCTTAATATAGTGGTTGAAGAGACGTGTCTTTTGGTGAAGAGGTGGAGGGAATTGTCTCTTCACTTAAAATTTGATATTCTGAAAAACGGCTACCATGTCGACATCCCCACCCCCATGTCGACATGGGTGTGTTGCAAAATGAACAGCAACACTAATAAGTGTTGCAAATTTTCAGCATTTCAAATTACCTTATATTTGTGGATTTTGGTGATTTGGTTGAGGTTAATGGTTGATGATCTTCAAGTATAATTGCCGTAAGATCTTTAACAAGATATTCTAAGGTTCAACCAACTCCTCATCACTTCAAACACCTTTATCTTTTAGCATTCTTCTCTAATTGGATTTTGTTCTTCAATTGCTCTGATTAACCTTATTCTATAATTCATTTGCTTCCACCGTATATTCCTGTTTATCTTTGTAAATGTCTCTATAATATATCTGATATGACTGCATAACTCGGAGATTTGTTAATAGTAATATTTATGTGGTTGTTGTCATCAAAACCAATACCTAGGGTATAAACATTTATAAGCCTAAAAAATTAATAAGTATTTTGATAGAAATATCAAATAGTTTATTTTTTCAAATCAAAGTGTAGAGGAAGAGTGTTTTCATTAAGAAGGAACGTAAAAAGGTACATTGATATTTCTAAATTATAAGTAAACAACACCTTGTTAGTTTTTTAACAACATACTTCTGTTAAATCAACCTTAGTTGTTTAAATACTCAACTTTGGATCGTAAATGATTTCTTTTATAGTGAGTACATAAGATATTGGAAATGTCACAAATCGATATGCAAAGGCACCTCGTTAAATTGTTTAATATGGAACACGTGAGATGAGTTCCTTATGCAATGGTAATAGAAATTATCATATATGTTATGTTGTCTATGATATCATAATCTGTTTCTGTATTTGATACATGAAGCAAATATTAAATCCAAGATGATATCACTAAATGGTTGTTTGAAGTGTTCTTGTGTATTTATGAAATACTAGAGAATTGTTTATAGAAACAAAAACACTTATGAATGAATGTTCATACTCAAACTTCAAACGTGATATTGAGTATAATATGTCAATAATAAATTAAAGTTAAGAATCTTTAGTTTGGAAATGTTCCAAATGAAAGACTATGGCTGATTCGGTTAAAAAGGCTAAGTATATCGTCATGAATAACGCCATAATAAAGACAATGTATATAAAATATATAAGTGCACAAATTTATAACTAGCCGATTCCAAATGTTGAGCATCTCATAACATTATTATATGGTAAAAATGATGCGATATAGTTCATAACATAACTTAGAGCTCATTAGTAGTCGAAAGACATACTTTGAATTATTCGACGTAATAAAACAATTTATCACCATCAGAGAGAATTGATTGACATAGTAGATAATTAAAACATAATAGCATACCCATTCACAAAGGGACTGACACAATTAGTTTTGTGAAATCGATTAGAGAAGTTGGAATAAGATTCCATAATTGACCTCAAGTGCAAGTGGGAGATTGATAGAGTTAAGTGTACGACATAGGGGCAATCATGTAATTTGTTACATACATCTAACTCGTTGACCAATCTTGTTTGAAATAAAGGCGTTTTCTTTCTATTATGTACTTGATATAATATGGTTATATTAGTTAATTAATTTAATTAAAAGTATATTTAATATAAAATCCATAAATGATACGTTTTGTGATAATAGTTACAAAGTGTTGTAACCGTGAGTAATTTATCACTATGAAACAAATATACCATGTTAAATATTTATAGTCAAGATGTATCGAGACTGGATATCGTACACCGTTGAGAATAGGGTATATAACGCTCTCTAAATGTTAAGCAGTGTATTACATGACTGTTGGGGGCACCAAGGGGTTACGAACTCATAGTTATTGGATAAATATGGAATGACTCACTCGATAGTTTTCTGTTGGTTAATATAACTAAGGTCAAGTAGAGAATATCGATGTGACTAATTTACACAGTTCTCTCAAATTGAGAATATAGTTGATCTTTAATGTGGAAGATCCGCTTTGATTATAGTTAAATCGTGGCACGACGTCCATCGAATGACTATAGTTGGGTTGAGTGGAAGCATTGGAAGTGAAACACTATTTAAGAGAGGATTCGTCTTCCCAGTTATATGAGGTTAGTATCACGGTCAACTGAAGTCAACTCGAAGTCAAAATCTCTAGCCAAAGCATTTTGGTTAATAATAATTGTTACTACTGAACAAAGGACTTTGTGTTTGGACCATAAAGTTGAATGTGGAAGATATTGGAATTTTGACCATTACCAAATTCTATAAATCCAAAGTGATATAATTTTGACGAACAGAATTGGTGTAAATAATTATCACTAAAAGGTACCGCTTAAGTGTTTGTGAAATTTGATTTTACCGAAAAATCCTGTAAGCAATGACTTCAGCAAAAATGTCACATCACCTGCTATGTGACATGTGAACATTAATATTCGAATTTTTCAATATTAACCGCAGACCGAATTCACACCTCTGAGTCACACAACCACATTTGTGATTTGTTCGAAAACCACACAAATTAATTAATTTGTAAAATGTTGCAAATTGATTAAATTAACTAATATTTATTAAATATTAATTATTATTAATTTATTTGATGTTTTTAATATTTTTGAAATTAGTTAAATGCACATATAAAAATTATATTTGCATATATTGGTACACATATAATTTTGAATATGTTTTAAATAATAAAATAATCACATAAAAGTTATTTTTTCTTTTATTTGGAAAAGTTGCACATTTGGAATGTGCTTGGATCAACAATATAATGGTTAGAGGAGGAAATCAATTAAGGGGATTGAATGAAATTTAAAAGGGGAATTAAATGAGGAAGTTTTAGTCGAAAATTAGGAAAGGTTTTTTCAATTCTATTTAAAAAAGATCTCCTCATTTTTGAAAGTACACAGAACGTAATTTTCATTTTTTTTCTCTTTTCTTCATCTTCTTTATCTTTCATTCATGGCTGAACCTCAAAACAAATTAAAATCAACATTAAATTGAAAAGGTGGTTCATTCTTATCTTGCAAAGTGGAATGGTGATTTGTTTGAAATCTGAGGACAAGCCACAAATCAAGGTGTGATGAAGGGTAACACCTATTGGATACAGAGAGTGACCAATTGTTACCTGGGGGTTTGACAAGGCAACTGGGTCGTTCGGCATTTCAGAGCCTCGATCGGCATTCAGTGGTCGTTCGACATTTCAGTGCCTCGTCCGGCATTCAGTGGCCGTTCGGCATGTTAGAGCCTCGTCCGGCATTCAGTGGCCGTTCGGCATTTCAAAGCCTCGTCCGGCATTCAGTGGCCGTTCGGCATTTCAGAGCCTTGACCGGCATTCAGTGGCCGTTCGGCATTTCGGTGCCTCGTCCGGCGTTCAGTGGCCGTTCGGCATTTCAGAGCCTCATCTAGCATTCAGTGGTCGTTCGGCATTTCAGAGCCCCATCCAGCATTTAGTGGTCGTTCGGCATTTCAGAGCCTCGTCTGGCATTTCAGTGCCTCATCCGGCATTCAGTGGCCGCTCGGCATTTCAGAGCCTCGTCCGGCATTTCAATGCCTCGTCCGGCATTCAGTGGTCGCTCGGCATCTGTCCTCGATCGGCATCCAAGCGTCGCTCGGCATCTATCCTTGTTCGGCATGAACCTCGCTCGGTGCACAGAAGTCACTCGCCATGGGCCGAGGTATCTCACTTGTAGGCCTAAGAGGGTAGTCCAACCCATATTCGTCTATAAATAGAGGGGCAGGGGCATAGTGAAATGGACCTTTTTGGAGAACACTGGGGAGACTCTGCTACTTTCAAGACTCGTTCTTTTTGCTTAGCAATTGCATTCAAGTAATTGGTGTACGGATTGTATCTGTAATCGATTATCAAGTAAAGCAATAAAGATTAACCTCAAAGTGGACGTAGGCAATTACGCCGAACCAATATAAATCTGGTGTTCTTATTTTCCGCATTTAACTTAGCATATTGCTCTCTGTTTACATTTACTTTCTTCATTTATCTCTCTACACAATCTTACTCAACGAGGTTAGTGACCAATTTTGGTGCTAACACTTTGGTGCTTTCACTGGGAATCGAATTCTCAGGCCACAAGGATCTGATTTGAAGCTACTGGATTGAATATATCCCCCGAAGGAGATCCGAGTCATTCATAGGACGTCCGTTGATTCTACTCAGAGTTCCTACCAATAACTCTACAATGGGAAGACCACATACCAGATCAGCCTCTCATAATGCGGACGCCCATGAGACTGCTAGCGTACAACAAGCAGGGCCTAGCAATCAGCAAGCAAATCTAGGTGCAGGGACTACCACCCAGGACCAAATGCAAGTTGTCACTAGAATAGAGTTCAACGACTTGATGAGAGAGCTCATGGAAAGCAGGAGACAACTTGGAGAGCAGATGCAAGCTAACGCCAACCTTATGGCACAGCTCACTCAACAACAGCATCAGAATGCTGGGGGCAGTCCAGCTCCTTACTCTTCATCTGACAGCTCGACTTCGTCCGATGAACCTCCCAGGCGTAGACGCCGCAAGAATGAAACTACGCAGGCAGGTGCTGTTGTTCGAACAACTGGGGACCATTTACACCTCGGAGACCGTGACAGAGCAGGAACTGGAAACTTAGGAGCTGGAGTGCAGATGGAGGCTGGATGCCCGTCTCACTAAGACCCGATGATGCCGAACCTCAAGATGCACGTTTGGCATATCGCCAGCAGAGGAGGCATCAACCTGATCAATCCCGTAGGACAGACTCCAACCTTCCATCTTCCATACAAACCCCAGACCTAATAGCTATGATCATACAGTTGATGAAAGAGAATCAAGGCTTGTCGAATGATGATTGGGGGGTATCCAGGAGTCATACTCCGTTCACAGACACTGTCTTACGAGCTGAGTACCCTAGGAAGTTTAGCATGCCAACTATCCCAACTTACGAAGGAAAGACTGATCCCAGGCATCATGTGATGAGGTACGAATGGATGATGGATTCAGCCAGAGCAAATGATGCAACCAAGTGCAGGTACTTCCCAATAACTCTATCTGGGATCGCAACCATGTGGTTCACCCGACTTCCTCCGTGGTCCGTATCCAGTTTCGAGGAGTTGGCGAAGAAAATTATAGAACAATTCAGAATACATACTACTCGTCCAAAGGACGTGATGTCTCTATCAAGTGTAATCCAAGCTCCTGGGGAGTCGTTAAAGGAGTATTTGTAGAGATTCCATGTTGCGGCTACTGAAGTCAGTAATCCCAATGATCACGCAATTCTTATGGCTGTGATGCGAGGTGTGGATCCGGATTCAGAATTTGGAGATTGGCTGGCAGGAAAACCTCCGACTACGCTAGAGCATTTTTACTCAAAGGCACATCAGTTCATAAGAAGAGAGGAAGCCAGGTGGATAAGGCGAGACAAGGCACCGGGGCCTATTTAGGAGTCCGTGAAAAGCAACATTGCTGTGAAGCAATCTGGAGATAACTCGGGGAAAGTTCAGGTCAATGTCCAGAATAAGCCCGGGCAATCTAAGGAATCCGGAGGAAGAAATCAGGGGAAGAAGAGAGAAGTGGGGAAATGGAAGCCGAGAATTCCAACCTACAACGAGTACACCCCACTGAATGCATCTCTTGAGAATATTTACCTATCAACTTGCAATACCTTACAGTATAGAAGGGCGTGAGTCAACCGAAGAACAAAAGCGGACCGGGAAGTATTGCCGCTTTCATGAGACTTATGGGCACAATACTGAAGAGTGCAGACACCTACACGACGCTATAGAGAAGTTGATTAGGCAGAAAAAGCTACAGGAGTTTGTAAAGAATCCGCAAGAAGGTGGATAGGGAACGTCCAATCCCGGCCGTGCACCCGCTCCACGTCACCCCGAGGAGCCTGCTCGGACCGTGGGCAGACTAGTCATAAACACGATCATCGGCGGACCTCACCCTGCAGATAAGAACTAGCAGGAAATGGAGCGGTATTCTAATTCCCTAAGGCATGCAGACTTTGAGTGTTGTTCCAACGTAGAGGATGGGGCCCCTGCTAAACAGCTGCGCATGATGACAGACGATATAGTATTCAGGAGCAGAGATGCTGACCAGGTAGAGGCTCCTACCATTGACCCGATGGTCATATCTGCGACAATCGGGCCGGCTTTTGTGAAAAGAATTTTAATTGATTATGGAAGTTCTATCAATATCATCTTCAAAAAGACTTATGACCAGATGAAGATGGAGACGAAGGATTTGAAGCCATCTAAAGCTCGTATACACGGCTTTAATGGCGCAGCGACCGATGCAGTGGGGTATGTTGAGTTGCCAGTTGAACTGGGACAAGGTGAGCGTAGGAGGGTGCGAATCCTACCTTTCGTAGTTTTGGATGTGGATTCTCCATACAATGTGTTTTTGGGCTGACCGGCCCTGGCTGAGTTTAGGGCAGCATTGGCCCCGTGGTGTTTGACTTTAAAGTTTCCGACTGACAAAGGAGTAGGAGTTGTTCATGGCGACCGGGCGACCGGTCGTGCATGTTATGTGGTTGAGCTCCGAGAGGCCTAGCGGAGAGAGAAAGGAAAGGTTGCATGCAATTCCGTCCGCATTCAGCATATTGACAATTGACAAGTAATGCCCGAGCCCTGGCTCGGGCATGATTCTCGGATCTTCAGAGACATAGATCCGAGAGACGACGATGAGGAACCCATGGAAGAAAAAGCAGCACCGGCTGAACTGACGATTGACATTTCAGTCAGCCGAGACGATCCATCGCGAGTACTGAAGATTGGATCACAACTCAGCCCCTCAATGAATGAAGACCTCAGTGATTTCCTCCGAGCGAATCTCGATGTTTTCGCTTGGACACATTCCGACATGTGTGGGATTTCTCCCGCTATTACGAGTCATATGTTGAACATGGACCCGAAGTACGTCCCAGTTAAACAAAAGAGGAGAGGAATGGACCCGGAGAGGTCCGCTGCTCTTAGAGAGGAGGTGGACAAACTCAAAGCCAATGGGTTCGTCCGCGACGCCCTCTACCTTGAATGGGTATCAAACCCCGTGCTGGTGAAAAAGGCGAACGGGAAATGGAGAACTTGCGTAGATTATTCCGATTTGAACAAAGCATGCCCCAAGGACAGTTTCCCATTACCTAGAATTGATCAGTTGGTCGACTCCACTGCAGGACACGAGTTGTTGTCGTTCATGGATGCGTACTCGGGATACAATCAGATCCCGATGCACATTCCGGACCAGGAGCACACCAGTTTCGTCACAGATGTTGGGCTATATTGTTATGTAGTAATGCCTTCTGGATTGAAAAACGCGGGAGCGACCTATCAGCGTTTGGTGAATCGAATGTTCAAGGATCAGATTGGTAGAACGATGGAAGTCTATGTGGATGACATGCTCGTGAAGTCACGACAGTCAAACGACCACATTCGAGACTTAGCAGAGATGTTCGGTATACTCAGATATTATGGATGAAGATCAACCCTCTGAAGTGTTTTTTCGGCGTTGCGTCGGGGAAGTTTTTGGGATTCATTGTTAATGCCAGGGGAATTGAAGCTAACCCGGAAAAGATTCAAGCTATTCGAGATGTACAAGTGCCCAAAACTATAAAACAGGTACAAAGCTTGAATGGGAAGGTGGCTGCACTGAGTCGATTTATATCCAGAGCCACAGACAAGTGCATTCCCTTCTTCGATATAATAAAGAAAGGAAAGAGGAATTTCGAATGGACATCCAACTGTGAGGAAGCGTTCCGAGATCTGGTGAGGCATTTGGAGAGTCCTCCAGTGCTGTCGAAACCAGTAGACCACGAAATGTTGTACGTATACTTGGCCATATCCCCGCATGTTATAAGTGCGGCTTTGGTCCACGAGGAAGACCGAGTTCAAAAGCCGGTGTATTACGTTAGTAAAGGTGTAACGGGGGCAGAAAGAAATTATCCTAAAATTGAGAATTGGCCTATTGCTTGGTGATTGCATCACGCAAGCTGCGTCCATACTTCCAAGCACACTCAGTCAGTATTTATACCGATCAGCCCTTGCAACACGTACTCCAACGACCAGAAACTTCTGGAAGAATGTTAAAATGGAATATCGAATTGAGTCAGTTCGATATTACCTACCTGCCACGAAGATCCATACAAGGGCAAGCATTAGCAGATTTCATCGCTGAGTTTACTGTGTCAGACGAACCAGATGGTCACAATGTCATTCCTCCCATTCAATGGAAATTGTACACCGATGGGGCCTCAAACGACCGTTGCTCCAGAGCTGGTGTAGTCCTTATGACTCCAGAAAATCGATTGATTTGTTATGCTTTGAAGCTCAATTTCCTAGCTACGAATAATGAAGCAGAATATGAAGCATTGATTGCTGGTTTAAAGCTCGTTGGAGAACTCGGGGTAAAATCAGTTGAAATCTTTTGTGACTCGCAGCTGGTGGTGTACCAAGTGCGAGGAGACTACCAAGCAAGGGGACAAAAGCTTGCTTCGTACCTTGCTCTGGTTCAGGAACTATTGGCGAACTTCGAACATTATGACATTTCGCATGTCCCGCGTGAACAGAACAAGGAAGCCGACTCGTTGGCCAAATTCGCAAGCACTGGCGATGCACAGCAAATGGAGTTAGTTCCCGTCGAAACCTTACATGCTCCAAGCATAGATGTGATGGAAGTCGATTTTGTGTTGGAAACGGAAATCGAGAAGGAGTCGTGAATAACTCCATTCAAACAATACCTGCTAAACGGGACTTTGCCCGAGAAAAGAAGCGAAAGGCGACAGGTCATTTGCAAAGCCGCGCGATATGTGATGTAGGGAGGAGTAATGTATTGGAGGGGGTTCTCGGTTCCCCTACTACGGTGCATCACCCGTGATGAAACAAAGCGAGTTTTGGAGGAAGTTCAAGAAGGAGAATGTGGTGATCATACTAGGGGGCAGACACTAGCAAAAAAGATCCTCCGCTACGGATATTATTGGCCAACTTTGAATCGGGATGCTGCAGACTATGTAAGAAAATGTGACAAGTGTCAAAGATACACAAAAATCCCGAGAGCTCCACCGACGGAACTCACGCAAATGGTTAGTCCATGGCCATTTGCAATCTGGGGAATCGACATAATCGGTTCTTTGCCTATATCCAAAGGTGGTGCAAAATACGCGATAGTTGCGGTCGACTACTTCACGAAATAGGCCGAGGCAGAGCCTCTGACCACA
Source organism: Allium fistulosum (assembly GCA_030737815.1). Taxonomy (NCBI): domain Eukaryota; kingdom Viridiplantae; phylum Streptophyta; class Magnoliopsida; order Asparagales; family Amaryllidaceae; genus Allium; species Allium fistulosum. The sequence continues at coordinate 1,135,573,292 of CM060906.1, forward strand.
ATCACCTCCAAGAAGGTCATTAATTTCGTTGTACGAAACATTATATGCCGCTTTGGCCTCCCACGAACCATCATTACAGACAATGGAACTCAATTTGAAAGTAGAGAATTCAAAGATTTCTGTTTAAAGTACGGCATTGAGAAAAAGTTCGCCGCCGTTGCTCATCCGAAGGCTAATGGAAAAGTTGAAGCCGTGAACAAAATAATCAAGTCCATATTGAAGAAGCGTTTGGAAAAGGCTGGAGGCAAGTGGGTAGATGAACTCCCAACAACGCTATGGGCTTATAGAACTACCCATAAGTCCGCACTGGCCACACTCCATTCCCATTGGCATACGGCTCGGAAGCTGTTATACCCGTGGAACTTGAAGTTCCATCACATCGGGTGACACATTATGATCCTAAGATGAATCAGGATCTCTTGTTGGAATCACTGGACTGCGTTAATGAAAAACGTGAAAAAGCTGAATTAAGGGCGGTAACATATAGGCACCGAGTCAAGCGATATTACAACGAAAAAGTCCACCCAAGAATCTTTGATGTGGGTGATCTCGTTTTGAAACGAGTTTTCCCGGTACCATTACGTATGAATCCCAACTGGGAAGGTCTGTATGTCGTTGAACGGAAGCTTGGTGAAGGAACTTTCAAGCCAGCGACCGTTGATGGCGTGACACTCCTCCGAGCATGGAATAGTGAACATTTGCGACGATATTATATTTAGCCTGTTTCTTTCATGTTTTAGGTGCAATTATTTCCCATATGTTTTTATTCCATTGATTCTTAGTTCCCTTTTCAGCATGTAATCGGACAATTTAGTTTGTTTTCATTAATAAAGGCTTGAAGCCGTATTTTCCATAAATTACTGATGTTTCTGTACCTTATAGTCTGGTGATAAACTACTGGAGTTACATTATTCCGTATGACGTACGAACTCGCATAAGCAACTCAAAATCTCCGAGTCCCCTGAATGCGGACTGGAGTACTCTAAGTCCCCGGAGTGCGGACTAGAGTATAAACGACTTGAATCTCCAAGTCCCCTGAATGCGAACTGGAGTACTCTAAGTCCCCGGAGTGCGGACTAGAGTATGAACGACTTGAATCTCCAAGTCCCCTGAATGCGGACTGGAGTACTCTAAGTCCCCAGAGTGTGGACTAGAGTATAAACGACTTGAATCTCCAAGTCCCCTAAATGCGGACTGGAGTACTCTAAGTCCCCGGAGTGCGGACTGGAGTATAAACGACTTGAATCTCCAAGTCCCCTGAATGCAGACTAGAGTACTCTAAGTCCCCGGAGCGCGAACTAGAGTATAAACAACTTGAATCTCCGAGTCCCCTGAATGCAGACTGGAGTTCTTTAAGTCCCCGGAGTGCGGACTAGAGTATAAACGACTTGAATCTCCGAGTCCCCTGAATGCGGACTGGAGTACTCTAAGTCCCCGGAGCGTGGACTAGAGTATAAACGACTTGAATCTCCAAGTCCCCTGAATGCGGACTGGAGTACTCTAAGTCCCCGGAGTGCGGACTAGAGTATAAACGACTTGAATCTCCGAGTCCCCTGAATGCGGACTGGAGTACTCTAAGTCCCCAGAGCACGGACTAGAGTATAAACAACTTGAATCTCCGAATCCCCTGAATGCGGACTGGAGTACTCTTAGTCCCAAAGCGCGAACTAGAATATGAACGACTTGAAACTTCGAGTCCCCTGAATATGGACCGGATTATTCTAAGTCCCCAGAACGCGGATTAAAAGATATTCTAAGTACCAAAAATGTGAAACAAGAGATGTCTAATTCCAAAGAATATCCGAGCAATGTGAAGGTGGATTGGGAATTCATGTAACTCACGAGAGTTTGAGTTTCGTCCACAATTATACAAAAAGCTAAAAGCAGGAATCATTTGAAAGGCAAAGAAACTAAACTTTATTCACTAATCAAAAATGGGGTTATACAACCACTCCTCCAAAACTCGAAGTCAAAAGTCTATCTACGTTGACTACAAAAATTAATAAGTAAAAAGTAGCTACATGACCTAAGCTAAATCTCGTTAAACTAGTGTAGTGGCTACTTCTTCGACTTCTTTAGTTTCTTGTCCTCCTTTGCTTACTCGGATGACTCCTCTCCCACATGTTTTCTCTTGGACGTTTTGCTCGCCAAAGAAGCGGAGTCAGGAGTGGGAGGAGGAACATCCAGTGGTTTGGATTTGCCAGGAAGGATGACTTTCAGAGGCCTGTTCAGCGGGTCGCTCAGTTCTATTACTTGAGACTCGACCTTGATCTCAACTTTCTTCCTCTTCTCTTCCACGAGTTTCTCCTTCATACTCACCTTCGAAGTGTGTTCTGAGGCGCCCGTGATTTCAATTTCATAACTCCCTTCAACGGGGGATGAAGTTTCAGACTTATCATCGTCGAGCGCCCCAATCACTTGAGCATCAGGACTGGGGGTTACCCCCACGTGAGTAGCGCCGCTCGCTTCCCCATCTCCTCCTTGGCGTCATTGCTCCTTGGAGTCGGTTCAGGATCAGAGCGGCCTGCATAAAAACACAAAAAACGAACGTTAGAATCAATAACCTCTCGCCGAAAGCGATGGTTCTGTGAACTTTAAGAAGCAGAGTTTTATACCGGTTTCTTGTTGGCTTTCAGCCGTGCGAGGAGTCTCGCCCTCTAGAATGGGAGATAGCACGTGAATGCCGAGGCCGGGGTCTTCCGGATCATAGCCGGCGTGTTGTTGTAACGGATCAAGTGCTGGCCGATTGACCGATTGAGTAGGAGGGGGAGCTGAAGGTCCAGTTCCAAACGAACCAGCTATGTCATCTTTCTCCTTTAATGGGGGAGAGCCTTTACTAAAGAGAGCCATAGCTGCAGACAAGTCCGATGGCTCGTTCCCCCTGAGAAACTCTTTCACTAAAGCATCCTCATCGACCTCCTCGGTGCCCGACTCCACCTTTCTAATCTTTATTAAAGTCTCCCAAGCCTCGGCTAAAGATTCAAGGTAGCCCTCGCCTAAGAAAGTCAAGTCCCGGTGCATGAGGACATGGGCGTTGTATTCGGCTATCAGTGGGTCAAACATACACTTGATCTCCTCTCTACCGGCCTCTGCAGCCGCTTCAAGGCGGGAGTCGATCTCCACGGAAGCTATTCTCTTGCCCTCCTCACGGGCTTCATCCTTCATTGTCCCGACCTTAGAAAGCTCATCGTCGAGCTTTGCCTTCAAGAGACGTGTATCGACAATCTCGTTGCAGTATCGTTGAGACTCCTCTTGAGCAGCTATCTTCTCTTCCCTCTCCTTAGAGAGTAGCTCCTTCAACTCTTTAACCTGCAGGGCGAGTGCATCCCTTTCTTTCTGAATAGAATCTTTTTCTAAAGCCAGGGCCCCACTGCGTTGGACCGCGTCGTCAAGTTCCTTCTTATGAGTCGTTTCTAGACGAGAGACGGCCTCCGCAGTCTCCTTAGCAATTTGTTCTGCAGCCTCGAGCTTGGACTTGTACGAAGTGAGCTCTTCATCCTGATTTTTGATAATGTCTTTATCGAAGATAGCTTCAAGCTTCAAGCGGTCGATTTCCTGTTGACGCTCAATGGAGATTTCCGAGACTTTTTCGACTAAATGAACAAACGCGTCATGTTGAATATAGACGTCGTTGTTGCAAGCGATGGCACTCTGCTTGACATGCCTCGGAATATGATGAATTGCTGGAAGGAACTTCAGACCGTCAAAGCAGATTTTTGGAAATTTAGCTTTAAGCTCGGCCAGCTTCTCCGATATCGTTGGGTCTACCGTAGGAACAGGGGGAGGAGGTTTTGAAAGTTCTGTTCTCTTACGATGTTCCCGAGATTGTCGTGTGCTTGATGGACCAGAATGTTGATCTCGGGAAACATCGGGTTGAGATCCCTTCTAGGAAGACTTTTCCCTGCCTTGATCTGTTTGAGGAGGAGGATCGCGAGAGTATGACGACTGACTGTGAGATTTCTATCGATAAGTCGACTCTCGGGGACGGTTGTCTCGGTCTCCGGAGTCGTCTCTATCGTGGCGCTTGCCGGAGCCCGAATTCCGGCCAGAATGGTGAAAGATGGATGAGCCGTGAAGACGATCAAATCCGTGGGAGCGTCCCATGTCACCTGCATAGAATGAGAATAACGACAAGTTAGAAAAGATCGGGGTGATGGCGAAAATTGAAGTGTAGGGTGAAGTGCACGTGTCCTAGTGTTCCCCCCGACGGACCAGTTTCTTTATCTTTACTAATAGGAGTTTTATCTCCCTAGACATGGGCTTGAGCGCCTGCATTGCCTCTGGCGGGCGAATGAAGCTTAAGCGCCTCTGAGTCATCAAAACCATAATTGAGCAGATCGTCAGGGATGGTGAGTTTCGACAGACCTTTCAAAGAACTTTCTAAGAGTTGAGGGGAAGGTTCTCTCTCCTCTGGAATAAGCGTGACTTTAGAAGTTCCACCTACTTTCTTCCTCCTCAACTTATAGGTCAGCTTCTTCTTTCCCTTTGAAGGGGAAGATGACGTCTCAATATCGTGGACTTCGACCGTCGGATCCTGAGTGGGATTAATATTTTCACCTGGTACTTCGGGCGTCTTGCCTTCTCTAATTTCCCCCTCTTCTGGCGTGTCAGGGGCATTACGTGTTGAAGGCCCAGCCTGCCTTTTTCCCTTGCCTACAGCAGGTCTGGATAGAGTGACGCCTTGGGGAAGGTTTATTCGGCGACCTTCCGCCAGTAGCCCAAATCTCGCAAGTGACTCATTTGAAATGAGGGATTTGATGTCTCGATCTTCTGCGGGAGGCCTCGGATAGTTGCCACTGCTTCAAAATAGCCGGAGCCTTCGGGACATGGCGTGATACCTGAAAAAGTGGATAAAGAGTTAGAAAAGATGCAGATTCCGCGAAATTCAAGTGTTGATTTAGAAAACAAACTTACTCCCTTCCACCCATCTCCTAGCGAAACTGGAAGGGCACCGAACGTAGAAACACTCTTGCTTGTACTGGGCGAATTTGCTCCATGCCCCAGTCAGGATTTAGCATTTACTATATGGCTCCAAAAATATGAAAGACGGGCTATCCGACCGTCTCTTGAAGCGATAAATATAACGGATATCGTCTGGAGTCGGAAACCTGGAGAAGACACTCATAAAGAGGATGCAAGTGCCATATAAGAAAGCATGACTGTTTGGAGGCAGTTGTGAAGGAGCGATCTCAATATATTGCAATAAGTCGTGAAGGAAGGAGTTGAAGGGTGGAACGCTGCCGACCTAGCACATAAACTTGTTGCAGGCTGTATACCCGGCTGGGGGCAAATGCGGACGGTTATTCCCTGAAGGAACTAATACGTCGTCGAAAGAGATTCCATGGACAGAGCATATCCGACGGAGTGTACTTTCATTAATCTTTGAGAACTGCGAATCGGCTGGGTCGTCTAAGAAAATGGCCGCCTCCAGAGCGTCAGGAGCTAAATCGACGGATGCTGTCGCGGCGCTCGGTGAGTTTTGAGCAGGGGTAGTCGACGGATTTGAAGTATCTACAACCTCTTGTCTAGAGGATGGCCCAGGTCTGTCTGAGATCATAGCAGAGCTAGATTTTCTAGACATCTCTAATGAAGATCGAATCCAACAAAGCACCTGTTTGAACTATACTTGAAAAATAATTAACATTAGACTTAACAACGTAAGTATTCCCCCCGTGTGGTGGGTGAACTAGTGCGATTATTCAAGTGTAAGTGCCAAGCGAACAAAAAGACACTGGATTGAGAAAATAAGTTTGAGCTTCAAATTATCGTCATCGAAGACCGTCATCGCTGACCGTCTACGAAGGCTTGTCACAAGACGGTTTATATTTTGAACCCGGCATCGTCACTGCATTTGAAAGGTTGTTAACTATTAAGCAGAATTAAGTCCAAGTACACAGAAGTTATCGGTCCGGATTATTTGGTATGCTTTGTTATTTAGGTTCGTCCTTGTTCATTAACGTATGTTCGGGCATGGGATGTGTTGGGTCAACTATGTGTTAGGTTCGACTAGCATTACTGTTGTGCACAACTCCTCTATCACCCATCGTCGTCGTTCGGCATAAGGGAACTATGTCAAACCACAACGTGCCGAGCTGCCTCGCTCGGCCTTCCACACTTTCGACTGTTTTCCCACCGTTCGACATAAGGGAACCATGCCGAACCACAACGTGCCGAGCTGCCTCGCTCGGTATTCCACACTTTCGACTGTTTTCCCACTGTTCGGCATAAGGGAACCATGCCGAACCACAACATGTCGAGCTGCCTCGCTCGGCCTCCCATACCTCCATCTGACTCCTCCACTGTTCGGCATAAGGTAGACATGCCGAACCACCAACATGCCGAGCCGCAACACTCGGCACCCCATACATTACAACAATTTCATCCCTCTCCTTCTTCCCTACCAAACGACTTGGTTGACTCGTTCGGCAAGTCATACCGGGCTGCCTCGTTCGGCATTCTAGCCAATTTCTACTCCACCTATGCTCTTCCCTTCAACCTCGTTCGGCATAAAGGAACCATGCTGAACCACAACAATACATTTCCACTGACTTCCTCCTTCACATACCTCTGCCCTCCTTTTCTTTCCTCCTCACCGCCTAGCCTTAGAACGTATCCTTAACACTTCGATTTCCTTAACCACATGACTCCTATTGGCCACGATTGTACAGAGATTCGCGAACTTGAATCTCATGCTAAGTTACTTAACCAGGGGAAATTGTTGAAAATGGGGGATCATTACCTAGTAATTGGCTCAAGACTTGGAGGAAGTCTAGGGTAAGGAGCGCAGGGTAAATTAGTTCGATTTATTTGGGGAAAGAAGGGAGATGATGTATGATGTTCAAGGAAGGAGGGGTGGTAAATTCTTTGAAGTTTGTTAAAAGGCGAGGTTTGTAAATACAGAATAACGGAGGTAAAAGTAAGAAAAGAGAAGGAGAGAGGTAGTGCCAACCTTTATAGGGGAAAGAAGGGAAGTCGAAGAGACCATGACCGGTAGAACCGGTCAAAGCGCATCCCTCGTTCGGCATTAGCTATGCCGTTCGACATTTAGATATCATTCAGCATCGAATATGTCGTTCGGCATTTGTATGTCGTTCGGCATCGGCATGCCGCTCGGCATACATTGCCTCAATCGTTATTCGAGAGAAAGTACTATCGAGAAGACTATGCCAAAGCTCGAAGAAAAGGCTTATGGTTCAAAGCGCATCACGTTCGATCACATGACACACTTTGGGGGGCAAGTGTTACCTGGGAGTTTGACCAGGCAACTGGGTCGTTCGGCATTTCAGAGCCTCGACCGGCATTCAATGGTCGTTCGGCATTTCAGTGCCTCGTCCGGCATTCAGTGGTCGTTCGGCATGTCAGGGCCTCATCCGGCATTCAGTGACCGTTCGGCATTTTAGAGCCTTGTTCGGCATTTAGTGGCCTTCGGCATTTCAGAGCCTCGACCGGCATTCAGTGGCCGTTCGACATTTCAGTGCCTCGTCCGGCATTCAGTGGCCGTTCGGCATTTCAGAGCCTCGTTCGGCATTCAGTGGTCATTCGGAATTTCAGAGCCTCTTCCGGCATTTCAATGCCTCGTCCGGCATTCAGTGGCCGCTCGGCATTTCAGAGCCTCGTCCGGCATTCAGTGGCCGCTCGGCATCTGTCCTCGATTGGCATCCAAGCGTCGCTCGGCATCTGTCCTCGATCGGCATCTGTCCTCGATCGGCATCCAAGCGTCGCTCGGCATCTGTCCTCGTTCGGCATGAACCTCGCTCGGCACATAGAAGTCACTCGCCATGGGCCGAGGTATCTCACTTGTAGGCCTAAGAGGGTAGTCCAACCCATATTCGTCTATAAATAGAGGGGCAGGGGCACAGTGAAATGGACCTTTTTTGGAGAACACTGGGGAGACTCTGCTGCTTTCAAGACTCGTTCTTTTTGCTTAGCAATTGCATTCAAGTAATTGGTGTACGGATTGTATTTGTAATTGATTATCAAGTAAAGCAATAAAGATTAACCTCAAAATGGACGTAGGCAATTACACCGAACCACTATAAATCTGGTGTTCTTATTTTCCGCATTTAACTTAGCATATTGCTCTCTGTTTACATTTACTTTCTTCATTTATCTCTCTACACAATCTTACTCAACGAGGTTAGTGATCAATTTTGGTGCTAACACCAATCAGATCTAGGTATTTTTCTATCATTCAAGGTGTTTCTACATGCTTTGTTCTAAGATAATTATATGTGTGTATAATTCTATATTCACATATTTTATAATTTGTTCTTTTCCCATTAATCTCTATCTTTCTCTTCTTTTCATGCTTGTGAATTTGAATCTTGATTTGAATATCTCCATTTTTTTGCTTGAATCGATTGTTCTATCATGTTAAAACATAAAATGTTTTCTTTTATTCACTACTATTTTGTTATGAATTATAACAACTCAGTTTCTGTCTCATGTTGATTATTTGTTTTAGTCAATTTAACCTAGATCTAGACCTTAAGTTTATTTTTTTGTACTCTATGTGATTTTTTTACAAAGTTTGTTTAATCTAGATCTAGATCTTCTTATCCCAAATCTATATATGCCTATGTCATTTGATTTTGTTTTTAAAAAAAACAGAACATACTTTGGATTTTTTAATTCATAATTTAGTTTTTCATATCGAAAGGTTTACACTTAAATATTTAGACATGGGTTGCAATGTGATTAAAACTTGGTAATAATCGCATTAGTTAATCTTTGTCATCCAATTAATATGATGTTTTAATTGTCTATTTCAAATCATTCTAATATAAACTCTTCCTTTTAAAATAAAATGGGAAACATTAAATCAATGATATATTCCATGATTTGCAATTCCATCTAATTAAAAATTATATTTTTGCTCAAAAAGGAAGGATTCTTTTCACAACTGTTTCAAACCATTTTCATTAATCTTAATATTCTTTGATTTATTGCTTGTAATTAAAATGAAATCTATTTTATTTGAACTTCTATGCTAAACATTAATTGTATATGTGTGTGTGTCTGTATGTATAGTATGTATATGTATATATACGTATGTATGTATTTATATATTATAAATAAAATCGTTCATGTTTAGGATGACAAAGGCATATATAGATGGGAAACGTGTCCATTGTGGTGTAAATCTCAACATCTATGCAATGTTTACATTAACTTTGTACATTTTTATATACTTACACTATACACACAGGACCATGTGATGTGCTCATAATCATTTGCAATTAATCAAATCAAATTGGACTAATGCATTCCTAATAAAACATTCAATTGAAATATTAATATGTTTATTTAACATATTATCAATCTAATCAGAGATAGAATTAAGAGGTTTCACTCTCTTATTAATATTGTTTACTCCCTTAATTAATTGCATAACTATTAGAGAAGGAAACTAAAGGTTTCCTTCTCATATTATTTTAATAAGTAACTGTTATACATGTGAGTGTATTTGAAACACTCATTCATTAAAATTTATATAATATTCAAACCCTTGTGGAATTTTTTCACCAGATGAAATAAAATATTGATTTATTTAATAGAAGACTTAGATACGATCTAAATGTATTTAGACTTCATAGGCCCATTTGTTACCCTGCCTTTTAGTCAAGGCCGGGATATCAAAAATTGGCTAAAATGGATGGATATCAGGATTAGAGATCGATTGGAAACATGTTTATGATCAATACCGTCAAAATTGAACCAAGCTACAATCAAGGTGGGATCGACTGGGAATGATAAACAGGACTAGGCAAGGCTACCTTTCAAATTTTAGGTCGATCGGAATTCGTATGCTAAAGATATGGATGGATCAATATTCATGGAAAGCAGGGTCATATCGATACTTTCGTATCGATCAAGGCAATGTGGATTGTGTACTTCAGATCTATAGGTTTTGTATCGATGCAATGTGCATCGATTGGATGGACACGGCAGAGGCATAGCGGCACGTTTCGTATTGATCAAAGCTTGGATCGATATGAAGGAAGCAAGGCTTGGACGGATATGGATCTGATGGACACGAAAGCATATGCTTTCGGGATGCTTGGGAGATGGATACAAAGGGTGGCAACATTGTTGGATATGGAGGCACAATTCATATCGATCGTGTTCATATCGATGATACGAAGCGGTCAGGATGGAATGCAAAGCTCGGATCGATACGAATAGCATGGATACGAAAGGTAGCAAGCAAGTAGGGGATCGATACGAAGGACATGGATACAGGGTATGGATACGTAGCAGATGGGCACAAGATGATGGATACGAAGCTTCCAACTTACAATAACAAAGACGAATTTGGATCAATCATAACTCTTAAACTACAAGTCCAAATGCTATGAAATTTTCACAGAAGCTTTCTTATTCATTCACAAACGTCCATGATCAATCTCAGCTCCATTGGGCCATTTTTGGATCGATACAAAATGCACTTGGATCGATTAGGATCGATCCCAAATGACCCCGGATCGATATGGTGGGCCCATCCATGTGTGAGAAGAGGTATTCCAAGTTTTGGGGTAGATATTTCCTGATCTACTCCTATAAATAGCAACTCCATGGCGGCTAACAGGGGATGATCTTCTTCTTTTGGAGATGAAACTCTATCGATTCAGTTATTGGTTTCAAAGGATTGTACTTGTAATATGTATAAAAGGAATAAAAGGATCAATTCAAAGTGGATGTAGGTCGGAGATAGCCGAACCACTATAAATTTCATGTCTTTTCTCACTTTCTTTCATTTTAATTCTATTATTTCTTCTTTTTTGTTCTCTACATCATCTGGATCTGAGATTTGTCTTTGGATATTATGGATTTGTATGTAAGCACTGGTGCTTTCACTACTTTTGGGGTTTATGACCAATTTTGGCGCAAACACTTTGGTGCTTTCACTAAAAAGGATGAGCATTCGTTATACCATATTTGGAAAGCTAAGGGGTCGGATCTAGGAGTAACCATGGTTAGGCAATCAACAAGAAGACGAGTGGCAAAAAGGAGCAATCAAGTGAGAAGTTAAGAGGCTTCCTTTGGAGTTGGATTAGATCAAGCATCCATCTACATCACTAGGGATGAGATGCTGACCATGATGAATTCCATCAGAAGCTGTAACGACCAGGAAATTTTAACAATTATTTTATGTAATTAACTGAAATTTTGCTTAAAACTAAATATATAAAATTTAACAATGAAAATTTGATATTTGAAATACGTCCATTTAGACGTAGCAAATGTCAGATTTTCGTTGGAAAATATGAAAGTTAGTTCTGCCGTGTAATTTTAAATTTTCAGTTTAAAATTAGTTAATTTGATGATAATAAAATATTTTAAAAATCTGAATATTTTTATACAATAAAAATGTAAACTATTTTCTAAGCGAGACATCATATTTCGTTTCACAAAATTTGGACTTCACTAGCCCCGTTTATCTTATTTTCGGCAAATTGGCAACATTTTCGGTAGCGAAAAATCAAGTTTTATAACTTGATCGTATCGCTGATATCTGTGTACCATTCTGATCGTCTCGTCGTGCTGATCTCCACAGTATATTTATTTGTGTGTTTCGGGGTCCGATGAAAGACGAATTCGGTGAAACGATTTGCCGTATTATCGGTTCCATATTTCGCCTTTTGGTTTCCTTGGCCTTTTATTTTACCACCATGAGAAATATAACGGCCACAACTTTTAGAATTCCCAATGCAACCCTATGACTGTCACTATTCCTATTAATTAATATTTATATTTGGTTCGATTCTTTCTTTCCATTTTTCCTCTGCCCTTTTCTTTTCGTAACTTCTGTTCATTCTAACCCTTCATATAAATATATATATATATATATATTATAAAATATATATTATACAGAGATATTTGCAAAGCTTTTACGTAATCAAGCCTGCACGTCTCCTATTCATGCTCTTCCTTTCTAATTTCTGTACATTCTTTTGAGAAAAATGAACCCCATAATATATATATATATATATATTACATAAACTAAGTTGCTCATTGTTGTTTCCAGTAACCCATGCCTTCCCCTTCTTTTCCACGTCTGCCCTCCTCCAAGCAGCACCGATTGCCCCTGGCGAACACAACCGCCACCACGCCCATATTTTCCCCCACGCCTGTACGCCATCACCTGACCTCCACCATCCTTGCGTCTTGATCCTGCTCCACCTCGCCATTGCCTTTCCTCCAAGGAAGTCGCCACATCACAGCCCTCTGCCACCAAGTCCACCCTCTCTACGCGGCCTGACATGCTTGCAACCCCAGTCGAGCTCACCACCCCACTGACCTTCCATCACGTGACAACTGCCACCCCCACGCAAAGCCCATCACCGCCATCTCGTTCCCACTCACCTACAACCTTTTACAGTCGCCGCCATCCTTTGCCTCGCTTCGCTACGCCATGCTCATCCCATCAACCTAGGTCCGACTACCTTGCCACTGATCCGCCTTGCTTCCTTATATATGTTTTCCTATATCAAGGTTTGTTTGGCAATTTTCTTTTATCTTATATTGTTTTAAGACTATTATATATACGGGTTCTGATTTTTAAAACGTATGTATATATTTCATATACATATAAATATTACATATATTGGTTTCAGTATTGATTTTCTTTTTTTATAATGTATATATACTTATGTAAATTCATATGCTAGTTTATATATCTAAATTTAGTTTGCATATATTTGTGTCTGCACATATTTTGGGTAGCTTGTATTTGTATGTAGTCTAGCCTATATATATTATAATCTATATATGTTTACGTATATTGTTTCAAATATAATATGTAGGTACTATAAGCCTAAAGAATATTATATATATGAGTCTCTGTATTTTAGATTTGAAGTATAATTTTTAAGTTAAAGAATATATAGGCAAGTCTGGGTATATAGATTTAAAGTATATGTATTTTAGACAAGGTATACTTGGATCCCACTTTTAAAGTATATATATAACTATTGAATTTTAAAATATATATCTGTGATTTTTATATATTTGCATTTTAAGAATAATGACCTTGAAATATATATATATATAATTTTAATATTTGTCTAAAAAAATATATTTGATTTTAATGAAACAATAATAATATATATATATATATTCGGTTATATCAAGCTGATTTGATTTGTTGTTTGGATTGGTCAATCGTCTAGTTCGTGATTCAATTCGTAGCTTGTCGCGTTGTCAAATTTCTTTAGCCTCGAAAGGTGAGTAATCACTCACGATTAACATTCTTATATTTAGTAAATTTAATTCACATGAAATGACAATTGAAATATGCTGTTAAATTTGAATTTTAAGTTATTTAATTGTTAAATCTGATATGCTATTATCTGCAATTGTTCACCTATGAAATAGGACACCATAACCCTGTTGTATGTATTATATTTTAAGTTGTTACTAATGATATATGTCTGTTATTGATACGTTATATTTTTTTTCTCACTCTACAAGTTCCCTGTTAGTTTAAAATTCCCTATGGGTTGAAATGATACATACCCCAACGATACTATAGAATAGGGGAAAATTGTTATGGGTTGAAATGATAAACCCAAGCGATTTTCGTTGATTTTGAATTTTGGGATTGCGAGTTGAAATGATATATACCCGTAAATATTTAAACTGCGGATTGAAATGATAAATATCTGTATCACTTGACCATAGGATAGAAAATTATATACGGACACCGTTCGTCTATATTTTTAAAAATGATTTCCAATGTTTTGAAAGGAAATATATGGGTTTTAATAAATATTGATTTTAAAAATATAATATATAAATGTTATTTTTATATATGTCTAAATTTTAGATTTTTAAAATTATATGTTTTGGGAATTTTTAATTTATAAGTTAGTGTTAAAAATATAATTTTTAATATTTTTCTTATAATTTCATTATTTTAAAATATATAAAATAAGATTTAATACAAAATACATTCAATAATAAGATTTAATTTAGTAAAATTTAATTAAATTGGGTTATAATATGTTTAAGTGTTTATTTAAATTTATATTAATATTTTATAAATAGATTTTCAATAACTTTAATAATAGAGGTTGGGAAGATAAATTAATGTTGACTTGAAATTTAAATTGGTTAATAATTGAATTTGAATAAGAATTGATTTAAACTTATTGATTTTTAAGGTTTTGAAAGATATGATTAATAACTTGATTTGATAAAAAGTGATTTAAATGAATATTCTCAACTTTAAATAAAATCGATACTGAATATTTAATATTAATTTAAATTTATAAATTGAGATTTTATTCAATTGATATTAAAATGATTAAGCGAATATTTTCCAATTTGAATAAAATTAAAGTTAAATGTTGAAATATAAATGAAACTTATATTGAAATTGTTCGAATATTTAAACCTTGAATCTTATTGGAATTGAAATGATAGTTCAAACTTGGATTTGAAATTGATAAAAATTGAAATGGTTTATTGAGAATTTGAATTGAATCTTTAACCTTTCAAATTGAAAGTGTTGAACAGAGATTTATTTAAATTGAATTTTGGAATTTAAGCTGATTTGAATCGTTTTGTGAAATTAGAGGAAACTATTTTTATCATATGAAGTATTTTTAATATATAAAAACTACTTTAATATATAAATTATTTTAATATATAAACTATTTCAGTTTATAACTATTTTAATATATATACTATTTTCAATATCTAAACAGTTTAAGTTGGAAGTTTTATGATTTCAAAAGTGTTATGATTCAAAAGTGTTATGATTTCAGAAGTGTTATGATTTCAAAAGTGTTATAATTTCGAAAGTGTTATGATTTTTAAAAGTGTTACGATTTTGAAAATGAATATTATTTAAAGTGAATAATGATATCGAATTGATATCGTTTTGAAATGAACATGATATTTTGATATGAAGTATGAACTATTTGAAAAGAAATGACCACAGTGTGAAATAAGCATTTATTTGTTAAAGAGACCGGGATCAGATATTGTCATACTCTCTGCCAATACCAAAATCACTTTAAAAACTGTGTACGTGGTGGAGATTCCAGAACGATAGGATAGTTTGGCGACGGTTCTATATGAGGTATTAGCGCAGCCCTGACTTCCGTGAGTCAGCTAGATGTAGCTAAAAAAGGAGCTATACCAGGCCAAGTGGGGTCATTCCCCCTATCGGGCACATTTCTTCGATACCATTCTATTGCTTTTGCGATTTGATTGGGTGCACCTTTGATTTGGGAGTGTGTCATGAGGTGGGCGGTAGTAGCTGCTATGCGTTACCACCAGTATGGGAGTGCAAATGGTATATCTACCCAGGCATTGCCTCGAGTGCCATGTTGCATTCCCTATCGCGCCTTCTACGAGTTTGGTTTGTACCATACCTATGGAGTGCCCTCTGATAGCCTCCAGTTTACGAAGGAGTTACGGTACTATATCGATTATGGGAATATATAAAATGTGTTAAGAGGGATATGGGTAACGCCTTAACGCTATATTAATACTTTACTTTACTATAGACATTATTATAATAATGTATATTACTACATAGTAGATAGTTCCACAGACCCTTAAAGGATGGAAATCCCAAACATCCTTTAAGTTATTTGTATTTCAGTTGACATTTCACTTGAGTTAAATTTACTATATAAGAATGTTAATCCTGACTCGAGTGTTTTGTGTTTTGCTTTATGCTCGGATCAGACTGAGTGTCACAACATTTGAGACTCACCTTCGAAGTTTGGAGGTTCGCTTGGAGATCCATCTATCTATCCAACTTTCAGTTATTTCAGTTTATCCCAGTCATTTATGTTCAAACTCGTCAGTTGCTTATGTATTTGAGATTCATTTGTATTTGAGATTTTGTTGTATTTTGTTTCAGACTCTAATGTTTTATAATAGCTTCATGAACTACTATTTATTTATTCCGCTGCTTATTATTATAATACTCTGTGTCTGTGATTCTATGATTTGATTTATTTACTATATATGCTAAGTTTTGCCAAATATAAATTAACAATCTGTTGTTTTGAACCATTCAAGTCCGACATGTGTGGATGCGAACGGTTCGAAATAGCGGGTCGTTACAAGTGGTATCAGAGTTCTGGTTTAGGCAAAACTTACATATGGAGTAAAAATTAATTACAGAATCACCTTCTTTCGAGCTTTAATTTCTCATATTTGATTCGGATTTCCTTTGAATTTTGGAACTTTCTCCTTTGTTCTGAAATCCATTCTTGTCTCTCCCTATTCGTGTTCTTCTTGACACTGGAGCATCCCATAACTCCATTTCTGTTCCGACAACCCTAGTATGATATGTAAAGGGGTGAACTCCTTTACAACATGCATTGATTCACCGAAGATTTCTACGTCCTCGGTTTAGGTGCTATTATTTCTTGCAAAGACCGAACCATCTTTAGTAGACGATCAGGGTAATTCCCTTGTAATCTTGAATCCACTCCGATAATCGGAGATTATCCGGATGTTTTGGTGAAGTCACTTCTCTCCCTTCCAAGCGGAAAATTAAATTCTGCATTGATCTTGTTCCTGGAGTCCCAATTGACCCGTTAAGGCCACCCGCGATTAATATTAGTCTATTAATCTTTCCCTTTTTGTAATTCAATTATCTTACCTCCCTTTCGAGCCTATCTTCTTAGTTAGAATTCTCTTTGATTAGAGTTCCCCTAAATTTGAATCTATATCTTTATTCAAATCTATCCTTGAGTCATCCTGTGAGGAGTGTGTTTGTAATTAAAATGTTTTTATATTGTGTTGTTTTAGTTGTTAAGTTTGAATTTTGGGTTTTGATCGATTCGTCTAGCTAACGCTATCGATAGGAACTCCAAAACACTTGAATAGAGCAAACTAACACAATATTGTTTTCGAAATTGGTAAATGAAATGATTTTATGTATTTTTGTATTTTATATAAATGTAATTTTTCTGAAATTAGATAGTAAATTGAATTGGTTGTTAGAAATGATAATACTAGATTATCATTTTGTTAGCAGTCCTAAATTTGAGAATATTTAATTATTGTTGTATATTATAGGGAGATAAATTTTATAAATATGGGTTATAAAAAAATCTGATTTGCAAATGAAATGAATTTGAATTAAAGGTTTGAGAATTTAATTTCTGGTGCTTCTCTATATTTGGTTTTCAAAGTTTTGAAAATATATCATTTGAAAATATTTTCGAATGGAAATTTGTTTTCAAAGAATTTCAAATGAAGAAAATCAGTACTCTCCTCATTTGTCGCTGGAAAATAATTTCGGTGATGACTGCAGCATCATCGACATTCATTTTCGAGTCTCAAAGTGGAGAGACCACTTAGTCGCTTTGCTACATTTGGTTTTGGAAAATAGATTTTATTTGAATTTATTGAGCATGATTTGATATATAAAATATATTTATTTCAAAATATTTTGATGTGAAATCGAAAATTTAACTCTTAAATTTTATATTAAAGGATGGTTTTTAATTATTGAAATGAAGCAAAATCTAGAATAATTGGAGTGTCTAAAATGAGAAATGGAAGTAAAACAACTTGAAACAGTTGAAATAGAATAATACTCAATTGCATTCTAAAACATGTATAACTTACCAGAATATTCAAAAAGTTAAAATGTGAATGAATTAGTAATTGAAGGTTATACAAGAGAAAAGTTAAGTAATAAGAGAAAAAAAATGTGTTTAAAACAAATTTTGCTTAATAGAAAATGTTGTAAATTAAAGGTAAATTTGTATAGTACTGAATTACATTGGAATCATAAATAAAACATACCTAGGAAGGTTTGAATGTAATTGAGTAATGTACAATAGAAATATAGGTAATAAGATGTCCTAAAATGAATTTTTGTTAAGGGAAATTATAAATAATAATTTTTGATTTTTATAATGACTTTTTATACATTTATTTGATGTTATAAGTAATGTGAGTAAAATAAATTAAATAATAAAAGAAAAATATTATTTAAGTAAATAAATATTGACTTAAGAATAGTTGAAATTGAATTTTAAGAGAAATTAACTTAACTAGAGTCAAATGGATTTAATAAATGAGTTAAATAAAATAAATTTTGTTGTGAAAGAAAATTTTGTAACAAATGTTAATAAATTGAAATAAAATCTATTGATTGATATACATTAAATTGAATCAACAAAGTATGAATATATTGAATATTTATTGATTGAATAAAATGGATTGAAAACAAAAACATTGAATATTAATCAATTTAAAAACAAATGAAATTTATATGGTTTTGAATTTATTATGTATCTGATAATATGTTTTTCAAATCTATCTTTCCTTTCTGTTACTTCTATTCTCCTACCTCCTTCCTTTTTGGGGATGATAAGTTTTGAGTGGGGGAGAGTGTAACGACCCAGAAATTTTAACAATTTTTTTTATGTAATTAACTGAAATTTTGCTTGAAATTAAATAAATAAAATTTAACAATGAAAATTTGATATTTGAAATACGTCTATTTAGACATAGCAAATGTTAGATTTTCGTTGGAAAATATGAAAGTTAATCCTGTCGTGTAATTTTAAATTTTCAATTTAAAATCAGTTAATTTGATGATAATAAAATATTTTCAAAATCTGAATATTTTTGTACAATAACAATGTAAACTATTTTCTAAGCGAGACATCATATTTTGTTTCACAAAATTTGGACTTCTCTAGTCCCGTTTATCTTATTTTCGGCAAATTAGCAACATTTTCGGTAGCAAAAAATCGAGTTTTATAACTTGATCGTATCGTTGATATCTATGTACCATTCTGATTGTCGTGCTGATCTCCGCAGTATATTCATTTGTGTGTTTTGAGGTCCGGTAAGCGACAAATTTGGTGAAACGATTTGCCGTATTATCGGTTCCGTATTTCGCCTTTTGGTTTCCTTGGCCTTTCATTTTCCCACCGTTAGAAACCTAACAGCCACAACTTTTAGTATTCCAAATGCAACCCTATGACTGTCACTATTCCCATTAATTAATATTTATATTTGGTTCGATTCTTTCTTTCCAGTTTTCCTCTGCCCTTTTCTTTTCATAACTTCTGTTCATTCTGACCCTTCATATATATATATATTATAAAATATATATTATACAGAGATATTTGCAAAGCTTTTACGTAATCAAGCCTGCTCGTCTCCTATTCTGCTCTTCCTTTCTAATTTCTGTACATTCTTTTGAGAACAATGAACCCCATAATATATATATATATATATATATATGTATGTATGTATGTATATATTATATAAACTAGGTTGCTCATTGTTGTTTCCAGTAACCCATGCCTTCCCCTTCTTTTCCACGTCTACCCTCCTCCAAGTAGCACCGACCGCCCCTGGCGAACACAACCGCCACCACGCCCATATTTTCCCCCACGCCTGCACACCATCACCTGACCTCCACCATCCTTGCGTCGTGATCCCGCTCCACCTCGCCACTACCTTTCCTCCAAGGCAGCCACCACATCACAGCCCTCTGCCCCCCAAGTCCACCCTCTCCACACGGCCTGACATGCTCGCAACCCTAACCGAGCTCTCTACCGGATTGCCACCCCCATTGACCTTCCATCACGTGAACCGCCAACCCCGCGCAAAGCCCATCACCGCCTTCTCGTTCCCGCTCGCCTACCACCTTTTCCAGTCGCCGTCGTTGTAACGACCCTGGATTTTATATAAATTTAAATTGATAATTAAATTAATTTTTGAATAAAATTGTGAAATTAATTTATAAAGTGATGCGAGTTTCCCCGAACCTGAATAAATTCTATATAAATCATTTAAATTTAAAATATTGTGTATATATATATATGTGAATATATATGTATTTGGGCATATATGAGTGAATTTGAAATTACATATATATTTAATTTGAATTTAAAATCGTAAATAAATGGTTTGAAAATAAAGATACAAATTATATAAGATATAAAGTATAAAATAAATACATAAAAAAATTATAACCACATATTAAAATATAGAAATGCATTCAAAAATAATAAAAGAAAAAGATAAAACAAAAACCAAATGCATATGAAATTATAAAGACAAGTTAAAGACAAAACAAATACATTTAAACAAAATAAATATAAATTCAAATAAGAAAACAAGAATACATATATAACAAAACTTGTAAAAGAAGCCACATCACTATCTCAAACATTTTGTACAGCCAAACTAAAGAGGAAAAAATTATAAACATGGTACAAGGCAATAAATGCAAACACTCATCAACCTCTAAACCAAGAAAATATCCCTATTTTCTTTGTACAAAATATTATATCACTTGTACAATATGAATCATCACTTTGTACAAATTTTATACGCTGAACACTTCATTTCAGCCTATACATTTCAACACATCACAAAACAACTTCATTTCAATTTTCGTTCATCCATTTTAAACTGAGCAAAAGAAAGAAAAAAACTGAAGTAAGAATTATTTCAAACTCAAACAAACATCTTAGTAAAAACATTAGGCAATCAAAGAAGTCTAAGATCAAGTGAAGACTTCCAGTATCAAACTTCAACCCAGTTTTCAATTCAAATTCAAAAAGCTTCAACTTGAGACTTGATACTTCTAGAAAACAAGATGTTTAAGGTGAGTAACATTTAGTAATTTAAACTGAAGTATATGTTGAATTTGCTCTGTGTATCATTGCTTTCTTCTTCTCTACTTGTTCTACAAAGTACAACTCAACAAGAAAATCCCATTTCTTGTTTTATAATCCATAGGCTTGGGTTTCAACACAAAATAGTTGTGTTCAAGTATGATTTATCATCTAAAAATGGTTTCATGAAGTATATATGTATATAACATGAAAGATCGAATTTTTACAGACAAAACTTTGTTTTCTGGAAATCTCGAACTTCACGAATCATCGGTTCAAAAATATAACTTGCATCTTTAGTGGAAAACATGATTTTTAAATCTTGTTTGATTATTTTTAATTGAGTGGTTTGAGAGCAGTTCAAAGATGATCTAAATTGGTAGTTAGATCGAATTCCGGCGTTACGATGAACTAGCGGGGTCGGGGTTGCTAGTGGAGGTGGACGAGCCTACGGTGGTTCCAGGAAAAATGAGGCGATGGCGTGTAGTCGATCATGGCGGCGGCGAGAAGCTGTCAAAATCTGGTGACCTAGTTTTCAAGGTGGTTGAGAAAATGATCACCGCGACCTCCTCAGTGCGTTGAGTTTCACGTGGTCTTGGGAGGTGGTAGGGTAGGTGTTGGCGAACGTGTGGACGAAGTCGTTGATGTCCTGGTGGTCGAAGTTTCGAGGAAATGGCGTTGACAGGCTTTGGGTTGTGATGGTCTGGGTGTTCCAGGTTTTGAGTCAAACTCGATTTCGAATTCAAGGTGGAGGCGGGATTTTGATGGTCGGAGATTCACACGTGGGTGATTGTCGACGTGCTCGACAACGTGGCGATGCCGAAAGATCGCCAGAGGCGATGTGCACGTGCACGAGTATTTGGTGTCTGGGTGGTTAAGTATTCGCCTGTAAGTGACAAGAATTTTCTCGCGTGTGACTCGAGTGATTCGAGCAAATTACTCGAAGTAAATTCGTGAAGTCTCGGGTCGAATTCTTGTTCCAGTTTTTTTTACCTGGAAACCTGTTTTTCTGTTTTGAAATTTTAAACTAAATTTAAATTTTAAATTAAGGGTTTTTTTCCTGAGGTTTTAATCAAAATGTAAATATAAATTCAAGTTGAATTGGGAATTTAGTTTGAACATAAATAAGTTTTAAATTCAAATTGTTTTAATAACTTAAAAGCAATTTAATATATTAAAGAAATTTGAGTTTGAAATAGATTTGAAATTTTAGATGAAAAATTTAAGCAAGTTGAAACTAAAAGTTTAAATCTGGGATTAATTCTAAATTTGATTTCAAGGTTTTGAAATTTAATTAAATTTAATTAAGTGTTGAAAATAAGTTTAAAAAAATGAAATTTAAAAGAAAATTTTGAAACAATGTTTCAAACATATTGTGAATAATAATTAAATTTTAAATATGGTTGAACTTTACTTTAATTAATGAAGTTTAATAATTTCTAATTCATTAACGAATGAATTTTTAATAGTGAATCGATTTATAATTAAAAATGATTAATATAAGAAATTTTCTTTAAAAGGGTGATTAAAGAAATTTAATAGTTAATGAGATCATTAACTAAGATTATCTGGATAATTAATTAATGTGATTAAATTTTAACAACAAATTAGATTAATTAATTTAATGATAATAAATTGTGGAACTATTAAGTATAATTACTTAATGACAGTACTTGTGGAATTAATTATTCAGCATAATTAATTGAGTTAATCGAAATTGTTCAAATTAAATTTCTTAAGTTTAATTCAGAATAATCATTTGATAATTTTGAAAAGTTTAATTACTTAGAGAAGTAATTAATAGATAATTACTGGAGGTAATTAATTGAATGATGATTTAAAATCTGAGTATAATTATTTGTGAATTATTAAAGGATTAATTAATAATGGTGATTAATTAAGATTTAATTAATAATTAAAGATTAATTAATTCATTAATTAAGAATGATTAGTTAATAATTATAGGTTAACTAATAAATTTTGAAAGAAAGATTTTCAAATAATTTGTAATTAAATTATGATAATTAACCCGAATTAATAATTAATACATCTGATTTAAATTAATCAGTTGATTAATAAATTCACTTGTGAATGTTTGGATTCTATTGAATGTTGAATTATTTGACATCTCTGATCTGTAATGCTTTGTGATATATTCTGATTTGTGTGTGATCTGTACTGTAGTTATTTATCTGGGATGAATGTAAATTATTATTTGTGATTTATATATCTGTGATCTGTGATCTGTAAATGAAAGATAAGCGTTATAATTTATACCGCTTATCAACTATATTTCTGTATTCTGATCTGTGATGATTGAATGATGTTGCACTACTGTGTGAAACCCCTGGACTACACCATACACACACAAATATGGATTTCACGTGGAAATCAGTTAAGTCGCAGATTTTTGACAATTTTAAAGATTGAATTCTTGAATCCACATAGTTTTGGAAATTTGAATTGAGAGCTTTGCAAATGAGTTTCAAATGTAAAGTTATTTTAAATAACTTAATAAAGCTTGATATTTAATAATTTGATTTAAATTTGAATTCAATTTTTGAAATTGAATTCAATGATTTGGAAAACTAATTGTTTTCAACTGATAAAAGCTCTTATATAAGAAATGAATTTCCAATTTGTGTTAAAAGAATTTCAAGTTTGAATTAAAGATGGTTTTCCAATTTACGAATAAATCTTTGGAAACATGTTTTGAAAGCTATGAATTAAATCTTTGATTTCAAGATTTAATGAGTTAATCCAATCGAAATGGAAATTGATTTGGAAAAATCTATGAATGAATCTTTGTGAACAGGGTGAACTTTGTGAATTGAATCTTTTTGTTTAAAAGATTAAAAGTGTGGAAATTGTTTAAACCATTGAAGGTTTTTGAAATAAATCTTTTTGTTTAAAGATTGGAAATGGTAATTTGTTTTAACCATTTGAACGAATCTTTTTATTTAAAAGATTGGAGACGGTAATTGGTTTTAACCATTCGAATGAAAGGTTTTGGGCTTTAAGCTGTGATTTAACTGGGACCCCAGTATCCATATGATTTTTAATATTGCGCTCGTTATTCGCTTTAGCCGGGGGAGGACCTTTGTGTCATATAACCCATTCCGAATAATGATACGACGTATATGGATAGCATTGAAGACAGGTGGTGAAGACCGGGTATTTTCGAAAACGAAAGGATTACCTGTCGATTTTCCCTACATCATGGCTCCGGTATAGAGATTCCCTAAGTGATGGGAAGTCCGATCGGGATTGTGAATACCCGGATTAGCAAGGGCTTCTTTGAAAGTGCCTTCGGTTCTGTTCGAACCCGGAACAGACTTGTATGGTTGTATGTCTGACACTACACTTTGAGATATAAAGCCGATTTCTTTCAAATACATTTCTATTGGTGGCGGAGAATTTATTCTCTTAGCTGTTGTTTTACATGAATACGAAAATTAAAGAGGAGGGAAAAAGAAAGTCTACTTTGTTATTCAGTTCATAAGTATTTATACAAAGTATTGGGCTGTGAATGAAAGGCCCAGATCCAATAGCCGAAAACAAATAACAACATATAAAAGAAATGAAATGTAAACAACCATACACCATACTACTCAACACTTTATTCAATGCTCACAACACTCCCCCTCAAGTTGGAGCATACAAATCACACATACCCAACTTGCTGCATAAGAACTTGATCCTGTTTCCATGCAAAGGTTTGGTGAGAAGGTCGGCTACTTGCTCTTCTGACTTAACATGATTTGTACAGATAAGGCCTTGTTGAATTTTTTCTCTAATGAAATGGCAATCCACTTCGATGTGTTTGGTTCTCTCATGAAAAACTGGGTTAGATGCTATATGAAGAGCTGCCTTATTATCACACCACAATCTCATTGGCACATCACACTACAATCCTATCTCACCCATAAACTGATTAATCCACATTAATTCACAAACTGTATTGGCCATTGCTCTATACTCAGACTCAACACTTGATCTTGATACTACACTTTGTTTCTTGCTTTTCCATGAAACCAAATTTCCACCAATCAACACACAAAAACCTGAAGTAGATCTTCTATCTAACCTTGAACCAGCCCAATCAGCATCTGCAAATGCTTCAATTCTGCTATGTCCATGATTTGTGTATACTATGCATTGTCCAACAGTACTCTTTAAATAACATAGTATTTTTTTTAATGCATTCCAATGATCCACAGTGGGTGAACTCATAAACTGACTCACCATACTAACTGAAAAAGCAATATCAGGCCTTGTCATGACCAAATAGTTCAACTTACCCACTAATCTTCTGTATTTGTCAGGGTCTTTAAACAATTCTCCTTCTTTTGTAAGGGATGAGTTAACTAACATAGGTGTATTACAAGGCTTAACACCCAATTTTCCAGTTTCTTTCAATAGATCAATCACATATTTTCGCTGTGACAAGCATATTATATCTTTACTTCTAATAACTTCAATACCTAAAAAGTATTTCAATTCTCCCAAATCTTTGGTATGAAACTGTGAATGAATATATGCTTTGAGAGTAGAGATTCCTTTTCCATCATTACCAGTGATAATAATATCATCTACATATACAATTAACAAAATTAACATACCTTTCACATTCCTGTAAAAGACTGAGTGATCAACTTTGCTTTGTAACAAGCCAGATTTCTCAATTGCCTGACTAAAATTCCCAAACCATGCTCTCGGGCTTTGCTTCAAGCCATACAGACTTTTCTTCAACTTGCAAACCTTTCCATGCTCCCCCTGAGCAAAAAACCCAAGTGGTTGCTCCATATATACCTCCTCAGCTAAGTCCCCATGAAGGAATGCATTTTTGATATCCAGTTGATGTAATTTCCAGTTAAATTGTGCTGTTAAGGATATGAGTATTCTTATTGAAGTCATTTTAGCTACTGGTGAGAATGTTTCTGAATAGTCAATTCCATATGTTTGGGCATATCCTTTTGCAACTAAACGTGCTTTCAGCCTTTCAAGAGATCCATCCGAGTTCATTTTCATTGAGAATACCCATTTACAGCCTATTGCCTTCTTGTTCTCTGGTAGATGAACTAAATTCCATGTATCATTCTGATCCAATGCACTTATTTCTTCTAACATGGCATTGTACCACTCTCTCTTTGATAATGCTTCCTCCACTGTCTTTGGAATAGAGATTGAATCAAGTGTACACATGCAGGCATAAGATTCTGGAGATATGTGGTTGTATGTCACCACAGATGAAATAGGATAAGTACATTTCCTTTTCCCTTTACGCAATGCAATAGGTAAATCAAGACTTGAGACTGGTAACTGGATATCTTGACTTGAGACTGGTAATTGAGTGTCTTGTAAATCAAAAACAGGTGAAGATGAAATATTAGAATTCAACTCCTCATTTCCATTGTGACCTTTGGTTTGTGTAATTATGTTAGGATATACCAGAAAATTACTATCTTCTTCAGTTAAGTATTCATCATGGTTTTCTTGAATTGAAGGAATTACTGATGATGAATAAAAAGGTTCACCTTCCACAAAATTAACATCAATTGATACAACATATTTTTGAAGACTAGGACAAAACCACTTATACCCTTTTTGATGTCTTGAATATCCAACAAATATACATTTCAAAGACTTTGGATCTAATTTTGTTAATTGTGGATTAACATCTCTAACAAAACAGGTACAACCAAAGACCCTTGGTTTCACTGGATAAATTGGTTTATTTGGACAGAGCACTTGATAAGGTATTTTATAATCTAGGATGGTTGAAGGCATCCTATTAATCAAAAAACATGAAGTACTTACTGCCTCTGCCCAAAAGCTTTTTGGTACATTCATTTGAAAGAGAAGAGCTCTAGCAGTTTCCAACAAGTGTCTATTTTTCCTCTCAGCTACCCCAATTTGTGCTGCGGTGTCTACACATGAGGTTTCATGGATGATGCCATGTTGTGCCAAATATGAGTTAAATTGATTGCTTGTATACTCTTTTGCATTGTCACTTCTCAAAACTTTGATTGATGTATTAAACTGATTTTGTACCTCAGCATAAAAAATACAAAATATAGAAAACAATTCTGATCTATTCTTCATTAAAAACAACCAAGTTACACGTGAGTAATCATCAACAAAAGTAACAAAATATCTATATCCTTGTTTAGACATAACTGCTGATGGACCCCAAATATCAGAATGTACAACTTCAAAAATAGAGCTAGATCTTTTATTAATACTAGGATATAGACTCACACGATGAAGCTTTGCAAATTGACAGGAATCACAATGTAATGTAGATAGAGAACTGAACTGTGGACATAGTTTCTTAAGCAGAGACAATGAGGGATGTCCTAGCTGATAGTGCACTTGAAAAGCAGAGGAAGTTATACTTGAACAACTTATAGATTTAGGTGGCACAGTATTAAGAACATATAAGCCTCCACATTCTTCACCTCTACCAATAATCTGCCTCGTTGTAAGATCCTGAAACTCACAGTGATCAGGGAAAAATGATATGCTACATTTCAGATTTTTAGTGATTTGACTCACAGATATCAAATTAAATGACAAATTAGGCAGATATAAAACTGAGTTTAATGACAGTTTTGAGTTTACTCTTATTCTTCCAGTTCCTTGAACAAATGCTTGTGATCCATCAGCTAATGTAACAACATGAGTTGATTGTTTATAATGTATATCTGAAATCAAATTACTGTTACCTGTCATATGGTCAGTTGCTCCTGAGTCTATGATCCATTTTGATTGACTTGTAGAATTAGCAATAGTTGAAACTGATGATGATCCCTTATTTGTTGATTCTTTCTTCAATGATTCTTGAAATTTCACATACTGATCATAATCTCCTGCTGACATGAGAACAGATTTCATATCCTTATTCAACTGTGAATTCTTGTATTGAAGTTTCCTACACTCAAACTTCATATGCCCGGGCTTCTTACAATATGTACAAAATTTTCCCTGATTTGAAGCTTTGAACTCTGGAGTATTTGCCCTTGGTGAATTGAAATATGGTCTCACTGAATTATTCCATGGAAAATTCTGATTCTGGTTTCCTTGTACATAGCCTTTATTATTACCAATCAAAGCACTTTCTACTTTAGTATTTGATGCTTGTGCATGAGCAATGTCAGATCGAAGAATTCTACTAAACACTTCTTGTAATGATGGAATATCTGAACCAGATAGAATCTGAGATTTAGCAGCTTCAAAGCCTGGTGGTAGACCAGCCAAGAAACTCATACTTGCCATTTGTTCACGTTATTGTTGCTGAACTTTAACATCTGGACTGATTGGAAGAAGCACATTAAATTCCTCATAAGTTTTCTTGAAGTTCATGAAGTAATTCATAAGTGATTGCTCTTGTTTCTCTGCTCGATAGAATGATTTGCACACATCATACATTCTTGTTAAATTTCCCTTTCCAGAATATAAGAATTCTAAATATTCCATCAGTTCCTTAACAAACTCACAATGATTAACCAGACCAATTACCTCACTATCAATTGAATTTCTGATTTGTAAAAATAATCGAGCATCAGATCTGAACCACATCAGGTCTTTCTCATCCTTTGAATCAGGAGCAGGTGGATCTTCAGTTAGATGTTTATCTTTATCTATACTGCGAAGATATAAACGGATCGTCTTACTCCAATTCAAAAAATTCATATTATTCAATTTATGATCTGTAATTTTGGGCATCAGCTACATCGCGTCCATTGCAATCTTGTTCTCCCCACTTCGGACATTACTTTCTCCACTTTCTCCAATGTTATCTCCCATCCTCACTGATTCAAGTTAAAACTCTAGTTGAATTTGAATCTGAAATTTTCGAAGCTCTGATACCATGTTGTTTTACATGAATACGAAAATTAAAGAGGAGGGAAAAAGAAAGTCTACTTTGTTATTCAGTTCATAAGTATTTATACAAAGTATTGGGCTGTGAATGAAAGGCCCAGATCCAATAGCCGAAAACAAATAACAACATATAAAAGAAATGAAATGTAAACAACCATACACCATACTACTCAACACTTTATTCAATGCTCACAACACTTAACATCCTTCTCTGAGACGTACGAGCTCAAAGGTTATGTAGTTGAAGGTTATCAGTGATATACTCCCAATTTGGTAGTGTGACATGCTGAGTGTTGCTGTGTGTTGATGGTCATTTGCTGATCATTTGTTGATCAAAGCATAGCTTTGTGAAAAAGCATAGCTTTGTGGACGAGACTTCGTCGAGCCTCACAACCCGGTAATGGTCGAAACATGAATGTTGCGGCAAGGTTTTTAGGGGTCGTGCCCCTAGGGTATGTCTATTTACTTCTAGATAAGAGGTGATATCATGGTATGGAGCCCAGATATTTTACCTATGTTGATGCTGCAAATTTATTATACTTTGTGGTTGTTGCTTTGTGGTTGAGGATCCTCAGATAAAGGTCGGTAACGACCGGGGGATGGCATACTTGTGTGTTAGTTACCTAGTTACAGCTGTACAGCGTGAGGTAGCGTCGGCCTTGTGTTTGCAGAGATCCGGTTAGGTTCTCGGGGCGTCTTTCCAAAGGCGTTTCCATTTCGATGTAAGGAAGTTCCTTAGCCTGACCATTTGTTGGAAAATCCAAAGAAACAATATGAGCCTTGTATGGTTTTAGTTGTATAACCTGCTATGGAATGTGGCGGTAACCTGCTATTGAACATAGTAGCTATAGTAGGCATACAATAATGGTTGTATGTTGGCTAAGATTAATATTATACTTTCGAAATGTTTTCCACTATGCACTATTAATAATATCAAAAGAGTTTTCTTTGCGTAGTAAGCATGTTTGACTATCATAAGAAGAAATCTCCTCCAATTCTGCGTTTGCATTGTGTGTGTAGCGGGAGGTCTTATGGTAGTTTCATTTTCCAAAAGCATTGCGGATTTCAATGTTTAAAGTTCTTTTGTTGTTTGTTTAAAGATAAACTATTTTTGTTACTCACACCAGTCCCATGACTGACTCGGAGTTTATTGTTCCCTTCCTAAACTCTGGGTGCCCACAATTTTCCACACGGGCAGTCTAGAGTTGGGTTTCTCAAATATTCAGGTTTAGTAGGTTATCTGGAGCTAGTTCAGTTTTGGAGTTCACGGATGACTGACGTTGCTTCTCTTGGTGCAACGTGATGGTGGTTCGAGCTGATGTTGGAGTTATTGGTCTCATTCTCTTTTGAGGATCATTTGGAGTTATCACTTCTGTTTTCCGCTGTATCATTATTTATCTCTGATATTGTTGTATCATATTGATATCATTGTTGTATATCACTATGGATATTGTATTCATTGGAGTTGTATATGATATCATTGATTTCTTTATTCCACTGTGTTGTTATACTTACTGTGTTATAAGCTTCGGGGAGCCAGATTCGGCGTTTGAATCTACGACATTCGAGTACAAGTAAAGTACAGGTGCCGATTTTCGAAGGCCGAGTCCGGGATCTTTACAGCCATCCTTTGCCTCACTTCGCTATGCCATGCTCATCCCATCAACCCAGGTCCGACCACCTTGCCACTGATCCGCCTTGCTTTCTTATATACGTTTTCCTATATCAAGGTTTGTTTAGCAATTTTCTTTTATCCTATATTGTTTTAAGACTATTATATATACGGGTTCTGATTTTTGAAATGTATGTGTATATTTCATATATATATAAATATTACACATATTGGTTTCAGTATTGATTTTTTTTATAATGTATATATATATATATATAAGTTCATATGCTAGTTTATATATCTAAATATAGTCTGCATATATTTGTGTCTGCACATATTTTAGGTAGCTTTTATTTGTATGTAGTCTAGCCTGTATATATTATAATCTATATATGTTTACGTATATTATTTCAAATATAATATGTAGTTACTATAAGCTTAAGGAATATTATATATATGAGTCTATGTATTTTAGATTTGAAGTATAATTTTTAAGTTAAAGAATATATAGGCAAGTCTGGGTATATAGATTTAAAGTAGTGGAAATTAGCCACAAGGGCCTCTTTAGCAAGTGGAATTAGTTTCTAGGACACACAACTGAAATAATTACTTTCAAGGACAAAACGTAAAATAATTAGTTTTTAGGGCCTAAAAACCTATGAAATTATGTCCTTGAAAGTAATTGGACTGCTGACTTTGTCCTTGAAAATAATTATTCTGCCGATTTTGGCCTTGAAAGTAATTTCTTTGAATGTGTGTCCTAGAAACTAATTGGACCGCAAAGTTTGTCCTTCTGGTGAAATGCCCCTTTAAACACTACGCCATAGATGACCTTCTACAACACAAAAAAAATGTTGGCTCAGGCCCGAAAAATGTTGCCATAGGTCTATGGCAACACTTTTAGGGTGATGCAATTTTTGCCGTTGCCTTAGACCTCAAAGGCAACATTTTGACTATCTAATGCAACATAAGTAATATTGTTGCAATAGAACCCTATTTGGATCTATGGCAACACCCATAGGTATCTGTAGCAACATTCCAAAATGTTGCTATAGATATTAACTTTCTGAATTTGTGGGGCCCACAATGTAGAGCATATTTGATTTTTTAATAAAATAAATATTTATTTAATAAAATGCTATTGCACAGAATTTGATATTTAAACAGTAATTTATTTAAATAAATATTTTATTTCAACATTTGAAATAGTACAAATTCCCGACTCCACTATTTTACAATTCAATGATATATAACACTGATATTCACATATACAGATATTCCTCACTACATCACTCAGTTCATTCATTACATATGCAATTTCAATTTATACAGACACCGACACTGACAAATATATGACGAGCCGAGTGCCGAGCCGAAGGCGAGCCGAGAAGCGGGTCCGGGCGCAGCGCCGGCGGGGGTCTGGGGCACCGCAGTCCCAGCATATTTGATTTGACTCTGTCTTCAAGCTTATATCCAGCTGTCCAGTCTTCAATACCTGTCACATAAAATTCAAAAGCAGTAATCTGGAAAATAATATTTAACTCGAACAGAAAATGAAAATATTTTTGTTATATTATTTGCCTCAGGTATTTGGGTTGTTTCTTTTCATAAGTGCATAAGCCAAACATGAATGCAACACATGGATACAAGGCAGTATGGAAGACAGCAAGCAACAGTTCAGGCAAAAATGCACAAAGGAGAAGGCAAGTGCACAAAGTAGTACTCAACACAGCAAGCAACATAACATGACCAAGAAATGCATGTACATGGATGAACATACATGCATCATAAGGCTTGGTACAAGAAACTACTCAAGTGCAACCACTCAAGTGCAAGTTCATACTCAAGTGCAGCCAGATATGTAGACAAGCCAAAAAAATGGACACGGCACAAGGTCAAACCCGAGTCATCGACTGGATTCAACTCAGGGC
Organism: Allium fistulosum; assembly: GCA_030737815.1. NCBI lineage: Eukaryota > Viridiplantae > Streptophyta > Magnoliopsida > Asparagales > Amaryllidaceae > Allium > Allium fistulosum. The sequence goes on from CM060906.1 coordinate 1,135,605,343, forward strand.
CAAGCAACCAACAAAACAAACAAGAACCAGGTTCAGCAAAATATAGACAAGCCAGTGCAAGAAACACAGCAGTACACATAGGCAGCCCATCAAGCAAAAACAGTGAATGCATCAGGCATGTACAAGAGAAACATAGGCAGTAACATGATATACAAAGGACTTGGAGCATCAGTTCATGTTAAAGAACAAGGTTAGCATGGTACCAGTTCAGTCCAGACCAAGCAAAACCAACAAAGCTCAACACACATATGTTTGTATATATCGTGGAAATCAAAACTCAATGTTCAGATTAATCAACAGTTTTAGAAAACCAAAGATCACTTTCAAAGTTCTGATTTTCAAAAATGCAAAAGTTTTCAAGTGAAGCAGTTTTCAAGAGGACAGCAGAATACAAATACTTCAAGTTCTGGTTTAACAAATGCAACAAGGTACAAAGGTATGTGAACAAGTTTAACAAAGGTTCAAGTTCTGGTTTAACAAATGCAGCAGAAAGGAGCTAACAAGCTCAGATCAGAAATCAAAAACAAGCCAGTGAACTAAAATCCAATATACCAAATAATATCACATCGCAATTCATTATCGGCAAAGTAAAATCAAGCCAGTAAACCAAAATTCAACATACCAATTCATCATCGCAATCCAATATACCAGATTTCTCAAAGTCCAACAGAAAGATTAAACTCGAGATTATAGGAAATAAAGCCTATAAATAAATCCCAATTCATCATCGGCAAAAGCGTGCGAGTGTAACCAAAATCGAGAATATTCAAGTAAACCAGAAGGCAGAAAACATACCAAATAATATCACATCGCACCCGACGACGAAGTCAAAGCAATTCGAGCAATCAATCAAGGAGAACGAAGGAGCAAGCTACCAGGAACATTTCTCACACTAGATTCGATCAATCAGAGCATCAAAGCAACTAGAATCGCGTGCCCTAGTTTTCACCAAAACCAATTCGACTACCCCCTGCCACTCTGACATCAGGCCCCAACCATGAAATTGCGACCAAATCAGCAACTCCCTGAACCATCGCAATCCCACAACCTTACCCCGAATCACTAGAATCGCCAAAAACCTGAACAAAATCGCAAATCCGGAAGTAGTGAGGAAAACTGACGCGAGGCGAAAGAAAATAACGGAAATTGATATGGACGACAGGGATAAAAGCAAAGCCAGTTATTCTCCAGATCGAAGAAACAAGGAGGAGCGGCGTCATTTTTTTAAAGTCGACGGAATAAAAATTAGGGATTGGAAAATTGGGGGTGAGAAACGAAAGTGGGTGAGTGAAAAGTAAAGCGGGAAATGTAAATTGGTAAGGTGTGGATCGATGGTGTGAATCGACGGTTGAGGTTTTGTTTTAAATGGTGGTGTGGATCGCTGAGGTGTAATTTTTTTTAATTTTTTAATTAGAATATATCTATGGCAACACTATATAAAAATGTTGCATCGTGTTACACTTGTTTAGCTAGAGCAACACATTTTTATGGCTAAGGTAACACCAAAAATACAACGTTGCAGTAGGGCCAAAATTTTATAGCTATCGCAACATTTTAGCCGGGAACACCTTGCAAAAATGTTGTAGAAGGTCATTTATGGCGTAGTGAAAGTATATGTATTTTAGACAAAGTATACTTGGATCCCACTTTTAAAGTATATATATAAGTATTGATTTTTAAAATATATATCTTTGATTTTTATATATTTGCATTTTAAGAAAAATGATCTTGAAATATATATATATATATAAATTATTTTAATATTTGTCTAAAAAAATATTTTATTTTAATAAAACAATAATAATATATATATTTTTCAGTTATATCAAGCTGATTTGATTTGTTCTCATCGATCCCTATTTATCAGCTTTGTCCGTCAAATCTGGGTTCAGCTTACTCCGCTTTAAGATTTGTTGATTGGATTGGTCAATCGTCTAGTTCGTGATTCAATTCGTAGCTTGTCGTGTTGTCAAATTACTCTAGCCTCAAAAGGTGAGCAATCACTCACGATTAACATTCTTATATTTAGTAAATTTAATTCACATGAAATGGCGATTGAAATATGCTATTAAATTTGAATTGTAAGTTATTTAATTGTTAAATCTGATATGCTATTATCTGCAATTGTTCACCTATGAAATAGGACACCATAACCCTGTTGTATGTATTATATTTTAAGTTGTTACTGATGATATATGCCTGTTATTAATATGTTATTAATATGTTATATTATTTGTTCTCACTCTGCAAGTTCCTTGTTACTTTAAATTCCTTATGGGTTGAAATGATACATACCCGAACGATATTATTATAGAATAGGGGAAAATCATTATGGGTTGAAATAATAAACCCAAGCAATTTTCGTTGTTTTTGAATTTTGGGATTGCGGGTTGAAATGATATATACCGGTAAATATTTAAATTGCGGATTGAAATAATAAATATCTATATCACTTGACCATAGGATAGAAATCTATATACGGACACCGTTGGTCTATATTTTTAAAAATGATTTCCAAAGTTTTAAAAGGAAATATATTGGTTTTAATAAATATTGATTTTTAAAATATAATATGTAAATTTATTTTTATATATGTCTAAATTTAGAATTTTAAAATTATATGTTTTGGGAATTTTTAATTTATAAGTTAGTTTTAAAAATATAAATTTTAAAATTTTTCTTATAATTTTATTATTTTAAAATATATAAAATAAGATTTAATACAAAATACATTCAATAATAAGATTTAATTAAATAAAATTTAATTAAATTGGGTTATAATATGTTTAAGTGTTTATTTAAATTTATATTATTATTTTAAAAATAGATTTTCAATAACTTTAATAATAGAAGCTGGGAAGATAAATTAATGTTGGCTTGAAATTTAAATTGGATAATAATTGAATTTGAATAAGAATTGATTTAAACTTACTGATTTTTAAGGTTTTGAAAGATATGATTGATAACTTGATTTGATAAAAAGTGATTTAAATGAATATTCTCAACTTTAAATAAAATTGATACTGAATATTTAATATTGATTTAAATTTATAAACTGAGATTTTATTTAATTGATATTAAAATGATTAAGCGAATATTTTCCAATTTGAATAAAATTAAAGTTAAATGTTGAAATATAAATGAAACTTATATTGAAATTGTTTGAATATTTATACCTTGAATCTTATTGGAATTGAAATGATAGTTCAAACCTGGATTTGAAATCGATAAAAATTGAAATGGTTTATTGAGAATTTGAATTGAATCTTTAACCTTTCAAATTGAAAGTGTTGAACAGGGATTTATTTAAATTGAATTTTGGAATTTAAGCTGATTTGAATCGTTTTGTGAAATTAGAGAAAACTATTTTTATTATATAAAGTAGTTTTAATATATATAAACTACTTTAATATACAAATTATTTTAATATAAAAACTATTTCAATTTATAACTATTTTAATATATATACTATTTTCAATATCTAAACGGTTTAAGTTGGAAGTGTTATGATTTCAAAAGTGTTATGATTCAAAAGTGTTATGATCTCAAAAGTGTTATGATTTCAAAAGTGTTATGATTTCAAAAGTGTTATAATTTCGAAAGTGTTATGATTTTTAAAAGTGTTACGATTTTGGAAATGAATATTATTTAAAGTGAATAATGATATCGAATTGATATGGTTTTGAAATGAACATGATATTTTGATATGAAGTATGAACTATTTGAAAAGAAATGACCACGGTGTGAAATAAGCATTTGGTTGTTAAAGAGACCAGGATCGGATATTGTCATACTCTCTGCCAATACCGAAAATCACTTTAACAACTGTGTACGTGTTGGAGATTCCAGAACGAAGTAGGATGGTTTGGCAATGATTCTATATGAGGTATTAGCGCAGCCCTGACTCTCGTGAGTCAGCTTGATGTGGCTAAAACAGGAGCTATACCGGGCCAAGAGGGGTCATTCCCCCTATCGGGCACATTTCTTCGATACCATTCTATTGCTTTTGTGATTTGATTGGTTGCACCTTTGATTTGGGAGTGTGTCACGGTGGGCGGTAGTAGCTGCTATGCGTTACCACTAGTCCGGGAATGCAAATGGTATATCTACCCAGGCATTGCCTCGAGTACCATGTCGCATGCCCTATCGCGCTTCTACGAGTTTGGTTTGTACCATACCTATGGAGTGCCCTCTGATAGCCTCCAGTTTACAGAGGAGTTACGGTACTGTTGTTTGACGACGGATTTCCTATCAGTTTAGAAAACCGTCGAATGAATTTAAATTAAAAATAACCGGAAGCGCACGGCGTACACTTGTAGTATGTGGCAAATACGGGTCGATCCGCAGGGAATTGATGATTTTAAAAATCTATTCAATGTGACGACCCTGAATTTTTGACCTTGGAAATCAGAATATTTAATTGATTTAAATATCTGGAAGTTAGTTTAATTTGAAATTCAAATATCAGAATGAATTTGGCAATTTAATTATTGAATTTAATTTATTGAAAGTTGGGTAAATTATTGAATCTTCAGTTTTAAGCCGGTTAAAAATATTTCAAAGGCTTGGAAAATTTATATTTATGATACTGAAGATAGTAAAAGTGTTAAAATTGAATTTAACAGTGTTTTGTTCAGTTTTAAAAATATTGGTTAAATTGATATTTAAAAATAGCCTTTTGAGGCACAGTCTCGGAATTCGAAGAAACTAGTTCCATTGGATCCGTAATATTTTATTATTATCGGATTTCAAATTTCGTAGCTTTCGGAGTTATCGTGTGATCGTACGACATATAAACGCGCTGAAATAATATAACGAGATATTTTTGAATATAAAAATCTAAATTTTAAATCAGCAGCCACCCTATATTGTCTTTAGCCAACAAATCTCTGTTAGAAGCCGACCTATGCCTGACTATATCATTCCTCCTCGTTTAAAAAAAAAAGAAAAAAAATGGCGACAGTTCATCCCCTCTTTCCCAAACGAAAATGCAATTCAAAACTGCAACTTCCCCTTCGTCTCATTCAAGGTCAAAAATTCAAATCCTCTACCCAGTTTAAATCACGCACTCCTCTTCCCTGTTTTTTCCCCGAGCTTCAAGCTAACGAAGATCAAATCCCTTTGTATACTAAAAAAAATGATGATGAAGGGGATCGCGAGTCGCCTGTCGAAGGCGGCAGGCACGATGAAAACGAGGCCAGAGGGGAGGCGAATTAGGGTTGGCTCGCGAATCAATCTCGAAGTCGAAATGCGTGGAACGAGGCGTTGGCGATTGGGGTTGCGATTTCGTTCGAAGGTGGGAGCTTGGGCTCGTTCGCGTGGGGTGTTGCTCGTCGGCACTGCGATGGTGGGCCAAGGGCTCGAGTTCGAGCTAGATGGGGTTGCGCCTTCGTGCGCGTTCAGGCGAAGCCTTGGGGGACTGTTCGCGAGCAACTTCGTGATTTGGATGAGGGGTTGACGAATCCTGATTCGCATCTTTCTGTTAGGTATAACATAATTTTCTTTTAATTTTACAACATATGTTTTTACAGTAAGGAATACTGCCTGTTTACAGTAGATTAAAATAAAAATTTTAGAGGAAAAAAAATACTAATGATAAACAACACACAGTATATATAGGAATTTATATAAATGTTTACTAGAATAATCTTTATGCAGATGGAAATTTATTTTAATAATTAATTTGTTTAGTTAACTTAAGTAATTAATGTGGTAACTAGAAAATATTTTATGAAAAGAGAAAAAACTAGTTTGAAATTAAATTATTAGCTTAAAAAAATTGGTTAATTAAACTTATCAAATAAGGAAATTAATATGTTCCAATAATTCGAATATTAATAAATCCTTGTCATGTTTGTTACAAGGTTCAAAAATTGTGAAAACAAACTGGAATGGGAATGGACTGCAAATTAAAATCAAAGGTGAGATCTTCTCACTCAAATTTGTTGCCTAGTTAATTTAAATTGTTGGATGTGCTTGGATGAATTTAATCATTTATCAGTTGGATGATAGTATATATGATAGTAGTATATATATATTGGTGATTGATTTCCCGCATTATATAGCAGATGAGACCTTATGCGCCGCATAATAGCGGATGATATTTTACAAATCCCATATACCACGATATTCCACCTCGAAGTGGAATGGGTATTTAATTGTTGTGCTAACATCTGTGGATGTAGGGAAACAGGTTGGAGGGATCCAACTGGATTCCTCAAATTTTATGAATTTGTTTTATATGTTGTGTGATGATTTATTAATAATCTGTGAATGATTATATTGATGATTGAGTTTGTTGAAGGCTATAATTTAGCCGAATGTATTTTTGGTATCGTTGGATACCAGAAATAAATAAAATTGGATTTTTGAAATTAAAGTAGGAAATTTTGAGTAAATTCCTTTTGAAAGAATTGGGTGAATTTAAAAGAAGGAATTTAAAAGCATAAAGTTGATTTTTTAAATCTTACCGAATTACTTCCAAAATATGGGAAAGGATATTAATAAATAGGTTTTTAATAATATTGTTTAAAAGTTGAAGAATTTATTGAAAATGGAATTTTAAATAGTTTGGGAGAAATAAAGGGATTTATTTTAAAAAAGGTGATAAATTTTTAGAAATCAATTTGATAATTGATTTGGTATTTGAAAATAAATCTTTGGAAAATCAATATGAAAATTTATTGGTATTTTGAATGAAAATGATTTGGTAATTGGAAATAAATCTAGAAATGGATTTGCAAATGATTTGGTATTTGGAAATAAACTTAGAAATCAATTTGTAATTAATTTGGTGCTTGAAAAGAAATTAGAAATCAATTTGGAATTTGATTTGGTGTTTGAAAGTGAATATTTGGGAATTTAAATTCACAATGGAATTTGTAAAGGAAAAGGGAAATAAATAATATCGGGAATTTTATTCCGCAAGTGAAAAGTGATTTGAAATTGGTTTTCAAAGTGATAAAGTGTGGAAAATATATATCTTGCAAAGATATTTTGAAATTTAATAATTTGGGGAAAAAAATTTATTTAGATTGGATGATTGTTGTGAATGTTGTCTGATAGTGAAATAACCGACTATCAATATTTGCCTTTGAAATAACACTTGAATTTGTTTTCAAAACAAGCGCTCATTATTCGGTTTAGCCGGGAGAGGACTTTGTGTCATATAACCCATTCCGAATAATGATACGACGTTATGGATTGCAATTGAAAACCGGATTTGCAAGGGCTTCTTTGGAAATGCCTTCGGTTCTGTTCGAACCCGGAACAGACTTGTATGGATGTATGTCTGACGCTACACTTTGAAATATAAAGCGGATTTCTTTCAAATACATATCTGTTGGTGGCGGAGAATTTATTCTCTTAGCTTAACACCCTTCTCTGAGACGTACGAGCTCAGAGGTTATGTAGTTGAAGGTTATTGGTGATATACTCCCAATTTGGTAGTGTGGCATGCTAAGTGCTGCTGTGTGTTGTTGATCAAAGCAAGACTTTCATGTAAAGCGTAGCTTTGTGGACGAGACCTCATCGGACCTCACACCCCGGAAATGGTCGAAACAGGAAAATGCGGCAAGGTTATGAGGGTCGCACCCTTTAGGGTATGTCATTTCCCTCTGGAAAAAGGTGGTATCATGGTATGGAGCCCAGATATTTTACCTGTGTGGTTGCTCCAATCTCATTTACTGTGTGATTGTTGCTTTGTGATCGAGGGCCCTCGGATAAAGGTCACAAACGACCGGGAGGTGGCATACTCGTGTAGTAGTTACCTAGTAAGAGGTAACCCGACCTTGTGTTGGCAGAGAGCTGGTTAAGTTCTCGGGACGTCCCTCCAAAGGCGTACCCATGTGGCATAGGAAGTTCCTTAGCCTGACCATTTGTTGGAAATCCAAAGAAACAATACGAACCCAGTACGGTTTTAGTTGTAGAACCTGCCATTTAACATGGCAGCTATAGCAGGCATAATATAATGGTACATATGCTGGCTAAGATTAATATTATATTTTCGAAATGTTTTCACACTAGGCACTAATGATAATATTAAAAAGGATTTTGCGTATCAAGCATGTTTGACTATCATAAGGAGAAATCTCCCCCATGTGTGCGATTTCATTGTGTGTGTACCGGGAGGCCTTATGGTAGTTTCATTTTCCAAAAGCATTGCAGATTTCTTTTATTTTCTTTGTCAAAATAACTGTTTTTAAGATCTCAAACCAGTCCCATGACTGACCTGGAGTTTATTGTTCCCTTTCTAAACTCTGGGTGCCCATAATTTTCCACACGGGCAGCCTAGAGTCAGGTTATCAGGTCATTATGGAATTCAGAAGTTGCTGTGAAGATCTGGAGGCGAGCTAGATGGCGAGACACATCACTTATACTAGTATTATTCCATTGTATATTATGTTATGTGGATAAGTTTATATAACTGTCCAGTGATGTGTGTTGTTGTAAACTCTGATGATGTATTGTATAAACCGATATAGTTCTTTGTTATAAAGATTATTAATTCATCTATTATATATTGTTCCGCTGCGAATGTGAGATTCTGATATTGTTTCTGTTTCTTTTTCTTTCTTTCTTCTTCTACCTCTTCTTTTTCAACCCTAACAATTCGGTTTTCCGGCATTCGATAGTTCGGCAGTTGATACAGTGGTTGTATTGATGTCGACTTTTGGGCGTCGAAAGATCGGGATGTTACAATGTGGTATCAGAGCAATTGGTTAAGCAACAACCTTGGCTCTGTTGGGTGTTACTCATTAGAGATAGAGTCAGTAGTACTCTAGAATGAATGTGAGTGTAATGATAGATATGAGCACGTATTTGTTAGTGAATACAAAAATTTGTTTTATATTGTGTTGACTTATCGGTTGATTGTTTATAGATTCTGGTCGGTGCAGTTTGGCCAACTGTAATCGATAGGGGTTTCTAAACTCTTAAACAAGATAATCTGACACGGTATAGTTTTAAATAGGGTAAATGAAATAATTTTACCCAAAACTATTTTTGTATTGAAAAGAAATCATTTTTTATGAATTATTATTGAAAATGGTTGCTTGGTTGTTAGGAAGAGATAATATTAAATTATTATCATTGTTATATAGAAACGGAATAAGAAATAATGGTATAACCAAAGATTTGGAGATAAATTCATTTAACAAATGAAATTTATAAATTTGAATTGAAAGGATAAGGAAATGAATTCATATACGAATGAGATTTGTAAATGTAAATTGTAAATGTGATTTATAATTTGAAATAGAATTCCAGAGAAGTATTTGAAAATAAATTCAGTAATGGAATGAAATTTGTAGTATGAATTTATAAATGAGTTTTATAAATTGAAATGAGATGCCAGAGTAATTTTTGCAATACAGATTAAAGGATTTGAATTGAAATTTCAAAAGATTAAATTTCCTAATTTGAAAATGGTTTCCGAAAGTCTGGAACATAATAATTTGAGAAGTATTTTTGAGTTGGATATGAAATCTGGTGGGGGTTGAAATTTAAAAATATCTGGGAAGATATTTTGAAGGGACACAATTAATTTCAAAGTTAGTTTTGAAATGTGAGTAATTGTTAAAAAGACTCTGGAATTTTTTTTTAAATGTTATGGAATGTAAATAAGTTTGATAACTTATAAAAATATTTGAAATTTGATTGGAATAAGATTCAAATTGAAAAGGAATGAATTTGTGAATGAACAAATGAGGTTACATTTGTAAATAAATGAATTGGAATTGAAAAATGGAATGAGATTTGATTTGAATCAAGTTGAATAAAAATCCAAACTTGGAAAAAATAAAAAAATAAAAATGGTTTGAATTTGCATATAAATTCAAGTAAGTAGAAAAAATAAATTGAAATTTCCTTGATAAAGATAAAGTAAATTCAGGATGAATTGAATATGGAAATTTGGAATTTAAAAAGGATAAGTGAATATACTAATTGAATTAAATTAGTAGATGGAATGGATTTGATTAAATGAAAAATCAAATCAAAGATTTAAATCAGAAATTATTTACAAGGAAAATGAACTTGAGTTTTGAGTTGAAATAACGTAAGCAATATTTGGATAAATGCTCGACTTAAGTAAAATTGTGAAATGGTTGTTGTCAAATTTTATTGAATGGTTTTCAATGAAATTTGTTTGATTAATGAATGCAAATTGAATTGAACGGAATCAATTGGAAATGAACTGGAATTAAAATAAATTGAGTTGGTATCAATTTAAATTAGTTATAAACTAGAATGGATATTCTATTATGTGAATATTGTTGAATTTGCATATAAATGGTTGTCGTTTGACACAAACGAGATTGTATAAAATTATATGAGTTAATGAGAGCAAATAAAATTGATTTTTGAATCAATTGAAATGGGTATGAATTCATTTCGCTTAAAAATGAATTGAATGTAAGGAACTGCATTGTAAATCACTTGAATTGAATAGAAATGGTATGTGAATTAGATGAAAGCGATTAAATTTGTATTGAAACTTGATAAATTGCTAATGGAAAGAATTTTGAATGTTTTGCTTATGAAAACTATGTGTTTACTGTTGAAAATGAGTAAAATGTTAATAGATTTCCTATATATGTCACTTACGTGTTTAAATTGAGTAAGTACAGGTACATGGGCCCGTTTGGCTACATTTTGGTCGCGCAAATAGCTAAATAAATAAGCTGCTTTGCTTAAAATGCTAATAAAGGTACTCCTATGCAATAAAAATAGGAAATATGAACTATTTTTGTTTTTTCGACCGTGTGGGTCGATGTATATATATTTATATCTCTTGTCAAATTGCAAAAGCTCCTTCGTACAATTTTGGGAGTTAGAAATTTTTTAAAATTTTCACTAACGACAACTGATTTAAAATTGGAATTTGAGATAAGGAAAGTAAGATTCAATCTTCGAAGTTAAAGATGAATCGAATTCAAGTAAAATTTGAAATGAATCAGTAAATTGAAGCAAATTGATTTTATATGAAATTGGAATCCAATTTGAATAGAAGTAAATTAAAACCAAGTGGTATAGTAAAAGTAATAATATAAAGATATACAAAGTGCCTATATTGAACTTAAGAAATGAATGGTGGAATTCTTAAGTAAATTTGGTATTGGAAGTATACTAAGTTAATAATTGGGTGAAAATCAAATTGGAATGCTGTGATTAGATATTATTGCAGAGTAGTATACAGGTAATTTAAAAACAAGAGAAATTGGGATTTTGATTGCAGAAGACAAATAAAATTTCTCAACAAAAGGTATGTATTTAAAATTTCTGTATGAAGTTTGATTGGGTTTTGATCTAGCCACTTGGCGTTTGTTTTCTTTTTGAAATCTGGGAGTCCGTAGGGACATTTTGTAGTCGTACCGAGCTAGCCGCGCAAAGGAGACGTTGGCGAAATTTTTCGAAAATTTAGAGAGTTAGAAATTTTTTGAGAAATTTTGGATAATTTAAAAAAATTTGAATTTAAATTTGAATTGTGAAGTAAAATAAAGTTGCTTAAAACTATGAAAATGTTTGGAAAATTAATAAGGATGATAGTGTGGTTATGATAAGAAGATTGGTTTGAGAATTTGATAAAACTGTTTGGTTTTCGGAAAATGATAAACGGGTTGAGGATCATTCTTCTTAACTTGTAATTTCGGGACGAAATTCTTTTAAGGGGGAAAGAATGTGACGACCCTGAATTTTTGACATTGGAAATCAGAATATTTAATTGATTTTAAATATCTGGAAGTTAGTTTAATTTGAAATTCAAATATCAGAATGAATTTGGCAATTTAATTATTGAATTTAATTTATTGAAAGTTGGGTAAATTATTGAATCTTCAGTTTTAAGCCGGTTAAAAATATTTCAAAGGCTTGGAAAATTTATATTTATGATACTGAAGATAGTAAAAGTGTTAAAATTGAATTTAACAGTGTTTTGTTCAGTTTTAAAAATATTGGTTAAATTGATATTTAAAAATAGCCTTCCGAGGCACATTCTCAGAATTCGATGAAACTGGTTCCATTGGATCCGTAATATTGTATTATTATCGGATTTCAAATTTCGTAGCTTTCGGAGTTATCGTGTGATCGTACGACATATAAACGCGCTGAAATAATATAACGAGATATTTTTGAATATAAAAATCTAAATTTTAAATCAGCAGCCATCCTATATTGTCTTTAGCCAACAAATCTCTGTTAGAAGCCGACCTATGCCTGACTATATCATTCCTCCTCGTTTAAAAAAAAAGAAAAAAATGGCAACAGTTCATCCCCTCTTTCCCAAACGAAAATGCAATTCAAAACTGCAACTTCCCCTTCGTCTCATTCAAGGTCAAAAATTCAAATCCTCTACCCAGTTTAAATCGCGCACTCCACTTCCCTGTTTTTTCCCCGAGCTTCAAGCTAACAAAGATCAAATCCCTTTGTATACTAAAAAAATGATGATGAAGGGGATCGCGAGTCGCCTATCGAAGGCGGCAGGCACAATGAAAACGAGGCCAGAGGGGAGGCGAATTAGGGTTGGCTTGCGAATCAATCTCGAAGTCGAAATGCATGGAACGAGGCGTTGGCGATTGGGGTTGCGATTTCGTTCGAAGGTGGGAGCTTGGGCTCGTTCGCGTGGGGTGTTGCTCGTCGGCACTGCGATGGTGGGCCAAGGGCTCGAGTTCGAGCTAGATGGGGTTGCGCCTTCGTGCGCGTTCAGGCGAAGCCTTGGAGGACTGTTCGCAAGCAACTTCGTGATTTGGATGAGGGGTTGACGAATCTTGATTCGCATCTTTCTGTTAGGTATAACATAATTTTCTTTTAATTTTATAACATATGTTTTTACAGTAAGGAATACTGTCTGTTTACAGTAGATTAAAAGAAAATTTTTAGAGGAAAAAAAATACTAATGATAAACAACACACAGTAAATAAATATATATATAGGAATTTATATAAATGTTTACTATAATAATCTTTATGCAGATGGAAATTTATTTTAATAATTAATTTGTTTAGTTAACTTAAGTAATTAATGTGGTAACTAGAAAATATTTTATGAAAAGAGAAAAAACTAGTTTGAAATTAAATTATTAGCTTAAAAAAATTGGTTAATTAAACTTATCAAATAAGGAAATTAATTTGTTCCAATAATTCGAATATTAATAAATCCTTGTCATGTTTGTTACAAGGTTCAAAATTCGTGAAAACAAACTGGAATGGGAATGGACTGCAAATTAAAATCAAAGGTGAGATCTTCTCACTCAAATTTGTTGCCTAGTTAATTTAAATTGTTGGATGTGCTTGGATGAATTTAATCATTTATCAGTTGGATGATAGTATATATGATAGTAGTATATATATATTGGTGATTGATTTCCCGCATTATATAGCGGATGAGACCCTATGCGCCATATAATAGCGGATGATATTTTACAAATCCCATATACCGCGATATTCCACCTCGAAGTGGAATGGGTATTTAATTGTTGTGCTAACATCTGTGGATGCAAGGAAACAGGTTGGAGGGATCCAACTGGATTCCTCAAATTTTATGAATTTGTTTCATATGTTGTGTGATGATTTATTGATAATATGTGAATGATTATATTGATGATTGAATTTGTTGAAGGCTATAATTTAGCCGAATGTATTTTTGGTATCGTTGGATACCAGAAATAAATAAAATTGGATTTTTGAAATTAAAGTAGGAAATTTTGAGTAAATTCCTTTTGAAAGAATTGGGTGAATTTAAAAGAAGGAATTTAAAAGCATAAAGTTGATTTTTTAAATCTTACCGAATTACTTCCAAAATATGGGAAAGGATATTAATAAATAGGTTTTTAATAATATTGTTTAAAAGTTGAAGAATTTATTGAAAATGGAATTTTAAATAGTTTAGGAGAAATAAAGGGATTTATTTTAAAAAAGGTGATAAATTTTTAGAAATCAATTTGATAATTGATTTGGTATTTGAAAATAAATCTTTGGAAAATCAATATGAAAATTTATTGGTGTTTTGAATGACAATGATTTGGTAATTGGAAATAAATCTAGAAATGGATTTGCAAATGATTTGGTATTTGGAAATAAACTTAGAAATAAATTTGTAATTGATTTGGTGCTTGAAAAGAAATTAGAAATCAATTTGGAATTTGATTTGGTGTTTGAAAGTGAATATTTGGGAATTTAAATTCACAATGGAATTTGTAAAGGAAAAGGGAAATAAATAATATCGGGAATTTTATTCCGCAAGTGAAACGTGATTTGAAATTGGTTTTCAAAGTGATAAAGTGTGGAAAATATATATCTTGCAAAGATATTTTGAAATTTAATAATTTGGAAAAAAAAATTTAGATTGGATGATTGTTGTGAATGTTGTTTGATAGTTAAATAACCGACTATCAATATTTGCCTTTGAAATAGCACTTGAATTTGTTTTCAAAACAAGCGCTCATTATTCGGTTTAGCCGGGAGAGGACTTTGTGTCATATAACCCATTCCGAATAATGATACGACGTTATGGATTGCAATTGAAAACCGGATTTGCAAGGGCTTCTTTGGAAATGCCTTCGGTTCTATTCGAACCCGGAACAGACTTGTATGGATGTATGTCTGACGCTACACTTTGAGATATAAAGCAGATTTCTTTCAAATACATATATGTTGGTGGCGGAGAATTTATTCTCTTAGCTTAATACCCTTCTTTGAGACGTACGAGCTCAGAGGTTATGTAGTTGAAGGTTATCAGTGATATACTCCCAATTTGGTAGTGTGGCATGCTAAGTGCTGTTGTGTGTTGTTGATCATTTGTTGATCAAAGCAAGGCTTTCGTGTAAAGCGTAGCTTTGTGGACGAGACCTCATCGGACCTCACACCCCGGAAATGGTCGAAATAGGAAAATGCGGCAAGGTTATGAGGGTCGCACCCTTTAGGGTATGTCATTTCCCTCTGGAAAAAGGTGGTATCATGGTATGGAGCCCAGATATTTTACCTGTGTGGTTGCTCCAATCTCATTTACTGTGTGATTGTTGCTTTGTGATCGAGGGCCCTCGGATAAAGGTCGCAAACGACCGGGGGGTGGCATACTCGTGTAGTAGTTACCTAGTAAGAGGTAACCCGGCCTTGTGTTGGCAGAGAGCTGGTTAAGTTCTCGGGACGTCCCTCCAAAGGCGTACCCATGTGGCATAGGAAGATCCTTAGCCTGACCATTTGTTGGAAATCCAAAGAAACAATATGAACCCAGTACGGTTTTAGTTGTAGAACCTGCCATTTAACATGGCAGCTATAGCAGGCATAATATAATGGTACCTATGCTGGCTAAGATTAATATTATATTTTCGAAATGTTTTCACACTAGGCACTAATGATAATATTAAAAAAGATTTTGTGTATCAAGCATGTTTGACTATCATAAGGAGAAATCTCCCCCATGTGTACGATTGCATTGTGTGTTTGCCGGGAGGCCTTATGGTAGTTTCATTTTCCAAAAGCATTGCGGATTTCTTTTATTTTCTTTGTGAAAATAATTGTTTTTAAGATCTCACACCAGTCCCATGACTGACCTGGAGTTTATTGTTCCCTTTCTAAACACTGGGTGCCCATAATTTTCCACACGGGCAACCTAGAGTCAGGTTATCAGGTCATTCTGGAATTCAGAAGTTGCTGTGGAGATCTAGAGGCGAGCTGGATGGCGAGACGTATCACTTATGTAGGATCTAGATTAACCCTAGAGGGGGTGAATAGGGTTATCGCAAATTTTCTCGAATTAAACGCGAAATCAAACTGCAGATAAATAAATATGCAGAAACGTAAATCACACACAAAATTTACCCTGCTTCGGCAACCCCTGCCTACTGCTGCATTCCCAGATTTCTATTAGGATTAAACAATATCCCGCTTACAAACACTCCTACAGACTCACACACCCTGCTCCGCCTGTAGATCTTTGTAAACTCGCACACCCTACTCACTGAACTAACCCTAACTAGACAATCTGACACTACCAAAACCCTAGGTGGTGATTTACCCTTATTGGACTTTGAAAATACAAACTGAAAAACAAGATACAGATTTAAAACCTAGGGCAAAATTTAAATCGACAATTTAAAAACACTTTTGCCCTAAATAAAATAGGCCTAAAACTAAATCAATTAAACCCAGTCCAAATTTAAAACTAATTAAAAATTAAAACTTTAAAACCCCTTTTAATAAACTAGGCCGGCCCGCTCCTTTATCTCGTTCCTCTTTGTTATTTTTGACCCGATCCCTTTGAAAAATAATGGCGATGGCTTCGGTGATGATTCTCTGGCGAATCTGGTTCGATCCTCTTTACTACTTGCTCGATTGAATTAGGGCTTTGCCCTTGTTCGTTCCACTGGCAAATTGAAGCTTCGGCTTCGCCGACTTTTGTGGCGACTCTGGAATTAGGGTTTTTCCCTACTTCGATTTGGAGCTTCGGCTTTGTCAATCTTTGTAGCTCTGGCTTGCGATTCCCTTTGTGGTGACTCTGGAATTCTCTGATACTCTGACGAATTGCGGCGTCGTTGATGCGCCTTGCCTCGAGTCTGATTTTATCGATCTCTGACTTCAGTATGATTTCTGCTCTGTTGCTTTTCCGATTTGAACTTGAATGCTTGAGAACTTGTCAGTGATGATTTGTTGGGTTTCTATTCTGTTGCTTTGAATCACCACGAAGTCGATGATGATTTTGGGGGTTTATATACACGTCTGATTTGATTTACGTGATCACCACGTTGTTTATACTTGCCGTTTTTACATCTCGATATTTTGGGAAATTTCTTTTGACTTGCGGCTTCGATTATTGAACGTTCGATCTTTTTGATTTTAAACAGTCGTGATACTTTTCTAATTTATAAAACTTGACTGTTTCTTAACTTTGATTCGAAATATACGGCTTTGACTTGTATTAATAATTTCTTAACTTGATTTGTGATATTATTACTTCTTTGACTTTTGACCACTGCCCTAGACTTGTTCACTGTTGATGATCATAACTTTGACTCGATCACTGTTGATCACGATTTTGTTTTTCTGTAGCATACTCGTCGACATTGCTATCCTCTTCTCTGTGAATTATTTTCTTTGTGATATTCTTCTCTGATTATACTTGCTTCCTGTTGACATTTGCTTTGCTTTGACACAAATACTTTACTTGTTCACTGTTGTGCATTCGACATTGCCATGCTTCCTTGCTTGTACTTGGATACATCGCTGTTGCATTGTTGTTGACCCTGGGTAGCTCTGGTTATTTGATCTTTACTGACTTGCTTTAGTTATGACCTGTTGACTTTGAGCTATGTTCAATTTTTAGTTACACTGGTCATTTGAGTCCTTCATTCCAGTCTCTTTGCTTTCTTTGATCTTTAATCCATTGATGCTGTAACCTGTTCACTGTTGTATTTTTCTTTGAGTCGCAGTTTCCATTGTAGTTGCAGTTGTACACTTGATTACTTCCAGTTGTACTGCTATTTGAATTGCAGTGCTTCATGCTGCATGTGTTCTCTTGAGTCTGCACTTGAATATTGTCTTGTGCTGCTTGTTTGTCACTTAAACCTATTTATGTTAGCACTGGATTCACTTGTGTACTTTTGACCATTTGCCTGTAGACTTTACTGTGTACACTTTGTTGATCCTGTACATGTTCATAAGTCTGGTCTTTGATCTTGAGTCACTTGAACCTGAACATAACAACTTGTTGCTTTCATTGTAGTCTGGTTCATTACTGGTTCATTTGGACTTGAAAACACTTCATATGTGTGCATGCTTGCTGTAGTAACTTGTACCTGACTTTGAGTTGTCTAACCTGTAGTTGATTCACTTGTATACTTTGACTCTGTTTAGTTACTGTTTTGTTGTCCAGTTGCACTAACACTTGTGATATTTGTATTACTTGAGTACTGGTTACTGTAGCCTTTGTAGTTTTGATTCACCTGTGCATTCAAGTACATTTGATTTCCCTGTGTACATGCACAGTTCATTGTTGCAGTAATCATTGATATTTTGGTCGAGGCCATTTGCACTTGTGTTGAATCTGATTTTGATTTGACCTTGTGCACTCGAGTTGGCGAGGCAGTGCACACGTGTATACGTGTGTACTACAGCCACTCGTAATCACCTGTCCCTAATATGAATACTGATATGTACAGATATTACACAATCAAAGATGATGACGATAACCCATATATCTGAGACAGCTTTAGAAACAAATTTTATATTTTTGCAAATTAAATTTGTTTCTTTTCAGATTATTGCTGTAGATTTTTAATTATACAGATACACAGGAGACAAGACAAATACTAGAGCTGGACAATGCAGATGCAGAAGACTGAGTGTATGAGTGATGTAGTGAGGAAACCAATGTAACTAAAAAATGTATGAGTGAGAGTGAACTGTAAATATGAGATCAGTGTAATGTATGAAATCTATGAAATCAATGTACTATATGAAATCAGTGTATGAACTGAAAACATTGTACTGAATAAAATATTATTTTGAATAAAATACTGATTTGAATTAAATTCTGTGCAATAGTATTATTACTCAAAATGAATATTTATTCCTGTGTGTATAAAATTCGATATATATATTTTGTTATCATCAAACACTAAACACACATCAAACAATCTCCCCCTTTTGATGATGACAAACATATATATTAAAGATTTTGAAAATTCAGTAGATGTGTTTAAACATGAGATATTTAGCTCCCCCTACATGTACGCTCCCCCTTCATGAATACTTCCCCTACAACTGAGACTACTCCCTATTTAGAAGATTTAGAAAATTACAGACGAATAAAAGAACTACAGACAAATAACTAACAACTTTCAAATTTAGTAAAATATTCCAGAAATACTTATTTCCTTATCAAAATCTCATTCTTCTCCCCCTTTTGTTATCATCAAAAGAACTGATAAACCAATGGAATAGTAGGGGAAAAACAAATGTAATACCAAAAAGAATCATAATATATCATAACACGATAACAATTTCCACATTTTAGAGAATGGATCGATGATTCGATTTTTATATGAGAAGAGGAGTGTTTTCTCTTTTTCTTTAAAAATAATTTGACTTTTAAGCACAAAAATAAATAAGCACTTACTAACCACGCATAACCATAAGGACTTTTAAATGGGATTAGCAGTTACTTATTAGTTATCATACTCCATCCATGCATAACCATAAGAACTTTTAAATGAGAATGGAGTGATGATAAACTCACATGATCCATCCATGCATAACCATAAGGACTTTTAAATGAGAATGGATGCATGAGAAATATTTAAAACAAATTCTTTAATTTTACTTTTTAAATTAAAAAAAATAATTCACTCTTCTCAACTTTCAAAACCATTATGAATGATAGAACGATGGTAGTAATAGAAATGATCATGGAATAAGTTATCAAATTAATCATATTATGAAATTTCTTAAAATATAACAGATATATTTCCACTACTGAATACCATATTCGAATCAATCTTTGAGTAATATCCAAAACAGGTTTGAATCCTAGAAATTGAAGTTGAAAATAAATATCCAAGAATATTTCAACCAAAAATCGAAAAATGATTAGTCAATTTCCATAATCCCCAAATTCAAACGTAATCTGGAAAATCTGTCTTCGGGGAGCGGTTTTGTGAACATATCAGCAAGTTGATCCTCAGTTGAAATGAATTCAATTCAAAATTTTCACAAGAAGGATACCATAGTCCAAATTTGTGTGTCTATGTGTGAAAGATATCTCAAAATTCGTTTAGTGGCTTTCAAATGAGATTCTTTAGGGTTAGATTAAAAACGTGCACATAAACATAATATCGGGTCTAGAAGCAGTAAGATAGAGAAGTGAAGTGATTATCCCTCGATATTTCTTCTTTCAAATTGATTAAGTTCAATTTTACGTCTCTCAAATCCAACTTTCATTATTAAGAATCATTTCAACAGAATCAGATTCAATTTCAGAAATAAAACCACTATGACAACGAAACGCACACAAACTTTTATCAAATGAAGAGCGAATGTGTATACCTTCCATAGAATCACAGTTAAAATATCATGATTATCTCAAAAGCAATTTGAAGTTTTCACCAGTAAAGTTTCAACAGTTTCTAAAAATACCTTTTAGAGCATGAGCAATCAGTAATCAATCATGGTTTGACCAAACAGATTAAGTTCAAGAAGAAAATGGTTGATCAATTTTCAAGCACAGATTAAAATCAAATCATATAAGATCATAAATCAAGCAAGTTAGATTCTGTCAACCATCACAATTACTTCGAGTTAGATGATTGGTTAAAAATCAGAATTAACATCATCAATCATAACTGGCCGATTTAATTCAGATTATGATGCAGATTCTTACCGGTTATCTATCGTTTGAAAATAAATACAACTACCTGTTTTACCTGTACGATAATCTTTCGTTGTTTGCCCATAGTGAATCTGTCACCTTTATACTAGGCTAAGGAACGTTGATTTGTCGCCCGTTGTGTATCTGGAACAGCCAGAATCCAGATAACACTAATGTTGTTCCTTAGCCTGCCGCCACACCTACACGGTTAACGATTTATGTGACCTATTTGTTTTTATAGGTCCATGGTTTTTAGTGGCAGAATAATTGTGAATAAACAATCCTTTTGGAATCCAAACTTGTTTTGTCTTTTCATTCTTGTTCCAATAGACATGAAATTTGTTTGTAGAATTTTTAGGAACCCAAACTTTTATAAATTTCGTGTTCTTGTTCCTATAACTACAATTTTCAACATGATGTCCAATTATTTCACATTCAGTAAAGATACCCTTTCCTTTTGCACTATCATCAACTTGTGATTTACCAAAACCTAGTCCTTTTCGGTTGTTAGCAAATAGTTGATTTCCTAACAACATATTGAATGATTTTTCTCCTCTAGAAAAGTTATTCAGTGATTTCTCAAGATCTTGGACTTTGGTTTTCACTGTTGAGTTTTCAGACACAAATGAGGTGCATCTATTTATAAAATCCTTTTTCCTAGTCTCAATGGTCTCTTTTAGATTCAAGTTTTCTTTTTCAAGATCCTCGAAGCTATTCTTCAGTTTTGATAATTCTGAATCTAAAGTTTTACAGTTTTTACATTCTAGGTTTTGAATTTTTTCAAGTTTAGTTTCTAACCTAAAATTTTCATGAACAAGTTTTTTTCTATCAGATTTCAGTTTTTCATTTTTAGAATCAAGAGCTTCAACTGTTTTAGTAAGATCGAGGCACAAATAAACAAGGTCTTTATAAGAATAGTTTTTTACCTCATTATATTCCACTGAGCTTGCTTCTGAATCTGATTTTCCCATAAGACACAAGTTAGCCTCCTCGGAGCTATCACTCGAAGCTTCCTCTCCTTCCTCATCATCCCAAGTCACTGCAAATGCCTTCTTCTTCTTTTTCTTTCCTTTGTTGATTTTGAGAAGTGGACAATTTTGTTTGAAGTGTCCAGGCTTATTGCAGTTATAGCAGGTTAATTCGTTTTCAGAGTTGTCAGAGTCTTTTGACCTATTACCACTTGATTTCTTCTTGAGTGGCTTGAATTTCGACCATCTTCTAAAATTATTGACAGCCATTGCAAGCACTTCAATTGGATCTTCTTCTTCATCATCGCTCTCTTCTCTGCTCTTTAAGGCAATCGTCTTCTTCTTTGATTCGGAATTGATGCGTTCCTCCTTTGCTTTTAACTCAAGCTCATACGTCATCAAATTTTCGATCAAATCCTCCATGCTCAGTTCACTCAAATCTTTTGATTCTTGTATTGCCGTGACTTTTGCCTCAAAGTTCATCGGTAAGATTCAGAGTATCTTCCTCACTAGCTCTACTTCAGAGAATACCTTTCCAAGCGCTCTAGCATTGTATACCAAGGTAGAGAAGCGTCCAAACATATCCTTTATGCTCTCGCCTTTGTCCATCACAAAATTCTCATATTCATTGCTGAACAGAGCTAGACGAGACTTCTTTACTTAAAAAGTTCCTTCATGTGTCACCTCTAAAGTATGCCAAATTTCCTGTGCTGTTTTACAATGAGAAATTCTATTAAATTCAGTCTTATCAAGAGCACAGATCAAAGCATTCATAGCTTTAGCATTAGTAGTTTTTAATTTCTTATCGTTAGCATCCCACCTCTCCTTAGGTTTAGGAATCTCAGTGTCACCAATAGTTATAGTGGGAGGTGTATAGCCAGTTCCAATAATATCCCAAACATCATAATCAACAGAACTAAGATAAATACTCATCCTAACCTTCCAGTAAGCATAATCATTCCCATTAAACATTGGTGGCCTAGCAATAGATTGCCCCTCTAAAAAAGCATTATTTGATAGATTCATGACTCTAGAGTTAAAGAAAAAATTACCTCGCTCTGATACCACTTGTAGGATCTAGATTAACCCTAGAGGGGGGGGGGGGTGAATAGGGTTATCGCAAATTTTCTCGAATTAAACGCGAAATCAAACTGCAGATAAATAAATATGCAGAAAAGTAAATCACACACAAAATTTACCCAGCTTCGGCAACCCCTGCCTACTGCTGCATTCCCAGATTTCTATTAGGATTAAACAGTATCCCGCTTACAAACACTCCTACAGACTCGCACACCCTGCTCCGCCTGTAGAGCTTTGTAAACTCGCACACCCTACTCACTGAACTAACCCTAACTAGACAATCTGACACTACCTAAACCCTAGGTGGTGATTTACCCTAATTGGACTTTGAAAATACAAACTGAAAAACAAGATACAGATTTAAAACCTAGGGCAAAATTTAAATCGACAATTTAAAAACACTTTTGCCCTAAATAAACTAGGCCTAAAACTAAATCAATTAAACCCGGTCCAAATTTAAAACTAATTAAAAATTAAAACTTTAAAACCCCTTTTAATAAACTAGGCCGGCCCGCTCCTTTATCTCGTTCCTCTTTGTTATTTTTGACCCGATCCCTTTGAAAAATAATGGCGATGGCTTCGGTGATGATTCTCTGGCGAATCTGGTTCGATCCTCTTTACTACTTGCTCGATTGAATTAGGGCTTTGCCCTTGTTCGTTCCACTGGCAAATTGAAGCTTCGGCTTCGCCGACTTTTGTGGCGAGTCTGGAATTAGGGTTTTTCCCTACTTCGATTTGGAGCTTCGGCTTTGTCAATCTTTGTAGCTCTGGCTTGCGATTCCCTTTGTGGTGACTCTGGAATTCTCTGATACTCTGACGAATTGCGGCGTCGTTGATGCGCCTTGCCTCGAGTCTGATTTTATCGATCTCTGACTTCAGTATGATTTCTGCTCTGTTGCTTTTCCGATTTGAACTTGAATGCTTGAGAACTTGTCAGTGATGATTTGTTGGGTTTCTATTCTGTTGCTTTGAATCACCACGAAGGCGATGATGATTTTGGGGGTTTATATACACATCTGATTTGATTTACGTGATCACCACGTTGTTTATACTTGCCGTTTTTACATCTCGATATTTTGGGAAATTTCTTTTGACTTACGGCTTCGATTATTGAACGTTCGATCTTTTTGATTTTAAACAGTTGTAATACTTTCCTAATTTATAAAACTTGACTGTTTCTTAACTTTGATTCGAAATATACGGCTTTGACTTGTATTAATAATTTCTTAACTTGATTTGTGATATTATTACTTCTTTGACTTTTGACCACTGCCCTAGACTTGTTCACTGTTGATGATCATAACTTTGACTCGATCACTGTTGATCACGATTTTGTTTTTCTGTAGCATACTCGTCGACATTGCTATCCTCTTCTCTATGAATTATTTTCTCTGATTATACTTGCTTCCTGTTGACATTTGCTTTGCTTTGACACAAATACTTTACTTGTTCACTGTTGTGCATTCGACATTGCCATGCTTCCTTGCTTGTACTTGGATACATCGCTGTTGCATTGTTGTTGACCCTGGGTAGCTCTGGTTATTTGATCTTTACTGACTTGCTTTAGTTATGACCTGTTGACTTTGAGCTATGTTCAATTTTTAGTTACAATGGTCATTTGAGTCCTTCATTCCGGTCTCTTTGCTTTCTTTGATCTTTGATCCATTGATGCTGTAACCTGTTCACTGTTGTATTTTTCTTTGAGTCGCAGTTTCCATTGTAGTTGCAGTTGTACACTTGATTACTTCCAGTTGTACTGCTATTTGAATTGCAGTGCTTCATGTTGCATGTGTTCTCTTGAGTCTGCACTTGAATATTGTCTTGTGCTGCTTGTTTGTCACTTAAACCTGTTCATGTTAGCACTGGATTCACTTGTGTACTTTTAACCATTTTCCTGTAGACTTTACTGTGTACACTTTATTGATCCTGTACATGTTCATAAGTCTGGTCTTTGATCTTGAGTCACTTGAACCTGACTTTGACATAACAACTTGTTGCCTTCATTGTAGTGTGGTTCATTACTGGTTCATTTGGAGTTGAAAACACTTCATATGTGTGCATGCTTGCTGTAGTAACTTGTACCTGACTTTGAGTTGTCTAACCTGT
Source organism: Allium fistulosum (assembly GCA_030737815.1). NCBI lineage: Eukaryota > Viridiplantae > Streptophyta > Magnoliopsida > Asparagales > Amaryllidaceae > Allium > Allium fistulosum. The sequence continues at coordinate 1,135,629,855 of CM060906.1, forward strand.
AGTTGATTCACTTGTATACTTTGACTCTGTTTAGTTACTGTTTTGTTGTCCAGTTGCACTAACACTTGTGATATTTGTATTACTTGAGTACTGGTTACTGTAGCCTTTGTAGTTTTGATTCACCTGTGCATTCAAGTACATTTGATTTCCCTGTGTACATGCACAGTTCATTGTTGCAGTAATCATTGATATTTTGGTCGAGGCCATTTGCACTTGTGTTGAATCTGATTTTGATTTGACATTGTGCACTCGAGTTGGCGAGGCAGTGCACACGTGTATACGTGTGTACTACAGCCACTCGTAATCACCTGTCCCTAATATGAATACTGATATGCACAGATATTACACAATCAAAGATGATGACGATAACCCATATATCTGAGACAGCTTTAGAAACAAATTTTATATTTTTGCAAATTAAATTTGTTTCTTTTCAGATTACTGCTGTAGATTTTTAATTATACAGATACACAGGAGAGAAGACAAATACTGGAGCTGGACAATGCAGATGCAAAAGACTGAGTGTATGAGTGATGTAGTGAGGAAACCAATGTAACTAAAAAATGTATGAGTGAGAGTGAACTGTAAATATGAGATCAGTGTAATGTATGAAATCTATGAAATCAATGTACTGTATGAAATCAGTGTATGAACTGAAAACATTGTACTGAATAAAATATTATTTTGAATAAAATACTGATTTGAATTAAATTCTGTGCAATAGTATTATTACTCAAAATGAATATTTATTCCTGTGTGTATAAAATTCGATATATATATTTTGTTATCATCAAACACTAAACACACATCAAACAACTTATACTAGTATTATTCTGCTGTATATTATGTTATGTGGACAAGTTTATATAGCTGTCCAGTGATGTGTGTTGTTGTTGTAAACTCTGATGATGTACTGTATAAACTGATATAGTTCTTTGTTATAAAGATTATTCATTCATCTATTATATATTGTTCCGCTGCGAATGTGAGATTCTGATATTGTTTCTGTTTCTTTTTCTTTCTTTCTTCTTCTACCCCATCCTTTTCAACCCTAACAATTCAGTTTTCCGGCATTCGATAGTTCGGTAGTTGATACAGTGGTTGTATTGATGTCGACTTTCGGGCGTCGAAAGATCGGGATGTTACATTCAATCAAATTAACCAAAGTTGAAGAGAAAGTTAAGCTAGAGAGTTAGAAAATTAGCTAACTAACTAAAAGAAAAGAAATGCAAATATAAGAGTTAAATGACAATTTAGAGAATAACTCCACTTTCAAAATCATGTAGTTCAACACATATGAAATCATAATCTCTCTTTTATGGTCATTAGTGCTTTAATTGATGTGTTTATCAAAAGTATGGCATTTTTGTGCTATTGATTAGCCAACATAAGCCATCAAACTATAACACACCCCTTAAACCACTTACTAACCTTCATGAAATTTGACAATGAGAATGAAAATGAAATCTATTTTAAGTATGGCCTATTAACTATTGATTAGAAATATAGACCATCAAATTTTAATTTCAAATCACTTTCTTATGCCATAATCATATTTTGATGAAGAGGCATTTGTGTTAGTGATTGTTTAAGCATAGCCTATTTGGTGTCAACAATATAAGCTATCAAATTCAAGACAAAAAACAACAATTAAACCACTTCAATCATCATCATTAAGCACAAAAAGAGAGCATGAATTAACAAATAGTTGAAGCTACATAATTAGAGAGCTTCATTACCCCTAAATTGAAGGGGTTTAGCCTCTCATATTTGTCATTTGATTAACAAATGTAGCTAACAACATGAAAGCAAAATGTAAGGAAAATGAAAGTTTAATGAAAAAGAGAACTATTCTAATTGCATAAAAGAAAATCTACACTACTTGCATAAATAAACAAATCAACACTACTAATATGAAAGGAAATAAACAAAAGAAGAAAAGAACATGTATTGAAAATTGCATAAAAAAGATTACATAAAAGAAATGGCTAAGTAGCCATGAAAAGAAAGAAGAGAACTTGATTTATTTGTGAGCCTAAACTAAACTAAAGAGAGACTAAGGGAGAGGAGGGTTACATGAAACATAAGGGGTCTTTATACATGTATGAAACCCTAATTCATAAATTTAGGGAATGCCCAAATTTCCCTTGAGGTAGTGTGGTGGCCAAGTAATCATTAACATCCACTAATTCCCCACTTAAATGTACATGAAGATTTAATGACCTTTTTTCATGTGCTTAGCTCCTAATTGAAAAACAAGGTAAGTGGATGGGGTCCTCCATGATCTTCACTTCGAATTATTTCCATCTTCATTCCTTTGTGTGTTTTTTTGTATGCATATCTTCTTCATCAAACCACTTGTAATTGAAATCAAATTCCTACAAAATAGTATGGAAATTTCTAATTAAATTTTCTCAAGTTAATTTATGCACAAAAATGTCTATTTTGCCATTGGATGAAGATGAATATGTGACAATTTGGAATTATTTGAATTTTGGTTTAAACAAGTTAAAATACCTGATATGATCATTTATTTAATTTAAATAGATTAAATATGGTGGAAAAAATATGCATATTTAGGTGCACATCAAATACCCCCACACTTATCCTTTTATTCATCCTCGAATAAAGAAAAACTAAGATAAATCCATTTTCGTAGGGAGCACGATTGCATTGAGCGTATGCAACAAGCCGTTAAACCTCTGAGTGTCCCCAGTAGGACGAGTGTTGTCTCGTGAGGGTTTTCAGCGGATACTACCCACAAAATCCAAACGCATGATGAAAATATTTACACAATGCAAGATTTATTTACAAAGAGATGAATGCAAGTTTTTGAAAATATATACAAATGAAAGGTTTACTTTTAAATCGACACAAATAAGTCAAATATAGGTTTTGGTCATTATCTTGAAAATTTAAGTCATTTACTCGTCAAAATTTCCAACAAAAGTCAAGTTATCATAACAAATAGACAATAGTTTAACTCGTTGTTTCAGTTGATAACAAAGTGTAATTATGAAATGGATCCTTAGTTGATTATCAAAGTTTATCAAAGTGGTATTTTCATTTCAGTTCAATAACAAGTCAAATCAAATAAGTTAAAATAGTGCTTGGATTTCATTTGCTTACTCTCTCCATTTTTTTTTTGAAAATTTTATTTATATTAACAATATTTACATATGCCTAACTCAGATAAACTGATGCCAGGTATATTACCCATGCATTGCCTTGCGGACTAATGTGAGAGGAATACAGAGCGTGGCGAGTGAACACACAAGTGTGAACACTTATTGACTGTAGGCGTTATTAATAAAATAATTTTTATATACATACACCTAACTCAGATAAACTGAGGCCAGATATACCGATCATGCACTGCCTTTCGGGCTTACGTGAGAAGGGTACAGAGCATGGCGAGTGAGCACACGAGTGTGAACACCTGACTCTAGGTGTTAAAAATATATACATATATACAAATGTTTTTTTTTCTTTTTTTTTTAGAAAGTGAGATTTTTGCAAAATCATCTTAGCACCATTTAACGTAGAAGACAAAAAAATGTTATATCCATTTATTTGAATTCACCACTTTTTAAACAAAAATTTTCAATTAGGATGTATTTCATAATTAACACGTATGAATCTTCCTATATACTAGTTAAACCATTGTTATTTGTAATCAAACTTCATTTTTATTTTTGTTAAGACAAATAAATTTTCAAAAATTTTCATTTAATAAACTAAAACCATATATTTATTCTATAGTGTTTCTTTAAAAATAAATCAAAAATGCTAAAAAAAATTAGATTTTTTTTTAATTTTGGAAAGAAAAATTAAAAATAAACCATGAAAAATTGAAAATGATGGTGAGTCTCCCCCCCATACTTGATTTTGACTGTGTCCCCACAGTCAACCCAAGTAGAAGAAGAAAAATAAAAATAAAAACATGACCTTTATTTAAATGAAAATTAACGGTATTTACACGAGATCAGAAAGTATATCGTCAAAGCGTAAATGAAACAGTCTTCCAAAAACCGATTCATTTGCCTCGTCAAGTATACGAGACACAACTTAAGCTTGAAAAACCAAACCATAAATGATTTCGGAGTTGAATGTTGATTTGGAAAAAGAATGCCGTTTTATTAAAAATCGTACGAGTTGTTTTGTTTTCGATGATTTTTGGGGTTGATAAAACAATTGATTGAAATTCAAGTTTATTTTCACCAAATTGAAAGTCAAGCTCATCATCAACAAATTTTTCAAAATTATTGATTTCAAAATTGAAATGGTGATTTAAATCTTCCCCTTGAGAATTTAATAACTCGTCATTCAAAAGTCCAAAAAAATTCGTGTTCATTAAATTCGTCTTCTTTTGATGGATTATCAACAACTTCATCGCATATATTAAGTTCAAAATCCAAAGTTGTAGTATTCAAAATTTTGAAATCGAGAAAAGGAAGATAGAATTTTAAATTTGGTTCCACACCCTCAAAAGAATTGAGATCCAACTCAATTACCATGTTTTCAACAACTTCACTAAGATTGTTATTTTCAATTTCAAAAGTTGTTATTTGAAAATCATCGATTTGGGTAAAAGATGGATTATTGTTTGACTCATCACACGTTGGAATTTGATTTTGTTTTTCGCATTGTTTCATATATGTTTCAAACAACGAATCCGTGTGATCATCATAAATTTCGTTCATTTGTTCAACAAAATCCAATTTATAGTTATTAACATGAGGATTTTCACTTTGAAATTGTCGAGAACAAAGATTTTCTACTATATCGTGGTTAAGAATATTCCCATTGCCAAATTCGTTTGAAAAGTTGTTTCCATTTTAATTTTGAGTTTGAAATTCATTTTGGAGTTCGAAATTGAATTGGAATGGGTTATCATTGAAATCGTTTGAATTTTGAAATGAATTCAAATTTTGAAATCCCTGAAAACTTTGACTTGAGTTATTGCACAAATAAAAATTACACAAATCATTTATCATTTGGTTTTGTTGTGTAGAGAGTTCGAGTAAAGACGAAATCATTTCAATGCTTTTTTCAAGATTTGAGGGTTGATCATCGTTTTGAAAATTTTGTTGTTCAAAATTCGAATTGTTTAAAGAATAGTTGTTGTTAAAATATCCATACGAATTTGGAGTAAAATCATATGGATTATATTGATTTTCACAACTATTGTAAATTTCAAATGAGTGGGGAAACTCGGACATTTTCAAGAATGTTTTTGTTTTTTTTATAAAGGAAAAATATTTACAAATAGAATTTAATTTTTTCAAAATGGAAAATTGATTTTTGTTTTGTTTTTTGGTTTTTCAAATTTTTTTCTTTGTTTTTGAAAAGGTTTTATATTTTTTGTTTTTGGATTATTTTTTATTTTTCTAATTTTTTTTTTGGATTTTTGAAATTTCAAAGGAAAAGAAAAAAAATTTCAAAGAAAAAGAAAGGAAATATTTACAATATTTTTTAGTTTTGAATTTTTTTTAAAATATGCATGAACTAATGCAACTAAATGAATGCAAAGTTAATTACAAATGATTTATCCTAAGTTAACCCAGAATTGTATAATCACACATTGTCTTAAATAAACAAGATAGTTCTTAGCCAGGTAACGGACAAGATTTATCGGTGCACCACGAATCACCGTAGCAATGCAGCCGAAGGTTTAAGTACCTTCAGAGAAACAACCACTATAACATTTACGAATCACCGTAATATTTATAAATGGTTATTGCTCTGCCGTAGCCTAGACACTGGGAAATTAAATTGGTCAAAGAAGACAATTTGCCAATATACAATTAAGTGTTATCGATGTCTAACCGTTATTATTAATCAAAATGAAATGCAAAGCAGAAATTAAACGTGTATTAACAATGCAACTACGAATGGATTTTTTTTTTGTTTTTGAATTTTTTTTATTTTTGATTTTTTTTCTAAATGCAAGCAAACAACAATGCAAGAAAAATACAAACTAGAGATGAAAGAAAAAAAATTAAACAAGCAAGCGGAGCAGTTTTATAGCAGCAACCGCTCTTCTTTTGAAATTCTGCTTTGTCAACCTGAAATAAAAACAAAATATATACAATTTTTTTATATCAAAGAAAGACTAAAACAAATGAAAAAAATAGAACAAACTAAACCCAAACAAATTCAAAATAACCCCACTTTTTTTTAACATATTCCAAAGTGTTTTTTTTTGGAAGGAAACTTAAAAGTGAAGTTTTACTTAAAAAAAATTGTTTTTGTTTTAACAAACTAAAACCAAACACTTAAAAACAAAAGAAAATATGCTAAAAGAGAACATTTCTAATTTGAAAACAAGCTAAGATAAAAAGAAAAAGAAAAATAAAATACACTTAACAACCCGGCCCAATTAAAAACTTCCTACAAAACTTACTCCCAAAATCAATATAACCCCCACAACTCTCGCACTTGCTTAATCACTGGTATCATTCGAAAACTTTTTTTTTCTTTTTCTATATCTCCACAAAATTTCTCAATATCAAATCAAAATTTAGAAGTTAAGATGAGGTTGTAGAGCTAGAGTTGGATTTCGAAGCGGTTACAGTTTTCACGTGGTTGTTCGATTTGGAATATGGGGTGATGGAATTTTGGTGAATCAACAGATTGGATTTCGAGGCGATGCGCGATTCAAGAGGAGGAGACGTTGTACATTGGCGAATTGGGTCTTGAAAGATTCGATGCTCGCGGTCGATTTGGGGGTTGGGTGAATTGGGGGGATTTGTCGCGGTGGCTTGGTTGAGGCGTAGTGAAGTCCTAGGTGTAGTGGTTCGATTGCAGTCAATTGGGGATTTGAATGTAGGAAGATGACTGTCAGGGGTTTGGATGTGGGATTGGATCCAGGCTTGAAGTTGATGGATGAGATTGATGCTGCTGCAAAAAAAAATTGTGTCAGTAGATGTTTCGGTTGTGGTGACAGTCGTAGCTGCTTGGGGATGTGATTTGGATGGGGTTCGGGTAAGTGGATGGTGGCGTTGTTAGTAGTTGGAGGAAGTTGCTCTGTTGGAAGTTTTGCTAAAATGTGAAGGGAAGTTTGTATGTAGTAGTATGTATGTAGAATGGTGACAGGGGAAATGTTGACAGGGGGAATGTTGTCTGTTTTGGCAGGGGAATGTTGACAGGGGGAATGTGGTTGTTGCAGTGGTATGTGGAATGGTGCACAGAGGAAGGCAGTTGAGGTGATGCAGTAGAATTGATCGGACATATTTGTTACTGGTCATTGATAGTTTTCAGGTGGGGAAGGCGGCAAGGTGTAAGCATCAGGTGAAGTTCGTGGCAGTCGTTGGAGTTTGAATTGTATGAATTGAAGTGCTGTAAGGTGAAGTTTGTTAACTGTGGTTGTGTTGTATTTAAAGGCAATGGACGGCACTGTTGTAGGAGAGGAATGAATGCAGCAGAGGGTGTGGAGTAGTAGTTTGCTTACAAGTCTATAGAAGAGATGGTGAAGTTGTTTTGTCGTGACTGTGCAGGTCGGGTGATGTCTGATGTGGTGGAAGAAGGCAGTAATTAGGTTTGTAATTGTTGATGATGGCATTGCAGTGGTAGAGTGTTGGGCAGAGAGATGTATGGTCGAGTGAATGGTTTTGGAAGAAGTGAAAATATGTATATGAAGATGGTTGAAGAGGAGAAGCAGGTTGAACTGAATTGACTGGGCTGGTAGATGGTTTCAGGTTGGTTATGTGGTGTGACAGAAAGGGTTGTGTGTGAATGCTGTGTTAGCAAGTTTTGGAAGTGGAACTATGAATGGTTGGTTGAGAGTTATGGTAGGAGATAGTTGATATGTAATGTCTGCAGTTGAATGTGTATAAGATGAATGAAGTGGTTATGTGCTGGTTGGCAAGTAAATGATGTTTTTGGGTAGTGAGATGGTTTTGAGTTGCTGTGTGAATGGTAGAGTATGCAGTGAAGTCTTGGAGTTGTCAAGATGATGGTGGATGTTGTATTGAAGTGTAGACAGTAGAGGTTGTTGAAGAGAGTGTTGAAGGGAATGTTGAACTATCAGGGAACAGAGGGGAGACTTTGGCAATGGACAGTGGGTATGCCAGTAATAGAGGCTTGTCGGTATGGGAGATATGAATAGCGAATGTGAACAGAGAATGCAACAGAAAATGTAACAGTGAAGAAAAATGCAATGTAACAGTGTTTTTTTTAAATTGTAAATGGAAAATGTAATTGAAAAGGAAATGGAATAAAATTGAAGATGAATGCAATGTTTTTTTTAAGTATGATATGCAATGCAAATGGAAAATAAAATAGAAAACAAGCATACAACACAATGAACACAAAAATCACACAAACACAAAAAAAAATTCTCTTTTTTTAACAACAAATTAACACACACTAAACACACAATGAAAATCAAAATAATTCGAAGAATAGAAAATAAAATCAAAGCAAATTCCCCGGCAACGGCGCCGAAAACTTGTTCGACGACGGATTTCCTATCGGTTTAGAAAACCGTCGAACGAATTTAAATTAAAAATAACCACAAGCGCACGGCGTACACTTGTAGTACGTAGCGAATACGGGTCGATCCGGAGGGAATTGATGATTTTAAAAATCTATTCAATCAAATTAACCAAAGTTGAAGAGAAAGTTAAGCTAGAGAGTTAGAAAATTAGCTAACTAACTAAAAGAAAAGAAATGCAAATATAAGAGTTAAATGACAATTTAGAGAATAATTCCACTCTCTAAATCATGTAGTTCAACACATATGAAATCATAATCTCTCTTTTATGGTCATTAGTGCTTTAATTGATGTGTTTATCATAAGTATGGTATATTTGTGCCATTGATTAGCCAACATAAGCCATCAAACTATAACACACCCCTTAAACCACTTACTAACTTTCATGAAATTTGACAATGAAAATGAAATCTATTTTAAGTATGGCTTATTAACTATTGATTAGAAATATAGACCATCAAATTTTAATTTCAAATCACTTTCTTATGCCATAATCATATTTTGATGAAGAGGCATTTGTGTTAGTGATTGTTTAAGCATAGCCTATTTGGTGTCAACAATATAAGCTATCAAATTCAAGACAAAAAACAACAATTAAACCACTTCAATCATCATCATTAAGCACAAAAAGAGAGCATGAATTAACAAATAGTTGAAGCTACATAATTAGAGAGCTTCATTACCCCTAAATTGAAGGGGTTTAGCCTCTCATATTTGTCATTTGATTAACAAATGTAGCTAACAACATGAAAGCAAAATGTAAGGAAAATGAAAGTTTAATGAAAAAGAGAACTATTCTAATTGCATAAAAGAAAATCTACACTACTTGCATAAATAAACAAATCAACACTACTAATATGAAAGGAAATAAACAAAAGAAGAAAAGAACATGTATTGAAAATTGCATAAAAAAGATTACATAAAAGAAATGGCTAAGTAGCCATGAAAAGAAAGAAGAGAACTTGATTTATTTGTGAGCCTAAACTAAACTAAAGAGAGACTAAGGGAGAGGAGGGTTACATGAAACATAAGGGGTCTTTATACATGTATGAAACCCTAATACATAAATTTGGGGAATGCCCAAATTGCCCTTGAGGTAGTGTGGTGGCCAAGTAATAATTAACATCCACTAATTCTCCACTTAAATGTACATGAAGCTTTAATGACCTTTTATCATGTGCTTAGCTCCTAATTGAAAAACAAGGTAAGTGGGTGGGGTCCTCCATGATCTTCACTTTGAATTATTTCCATCTTCATTCCTTTGTGAACTTTTGTGCATGCATATCTTCTTCATCAAACCACTTGTAATTGAAATCAAATTCCTACAAAATAGTATGGAAATTTCTAATTAAATTTTCCCAAGTTAATTTATGCACAAAAATGTCTATTTTTCCCTTGGATAAAGATGAATATGTGACAATTTGGAATTATTTGAATTTTGGTTTAAACAAGTTAAAATACCCGATAGGATCATTTATTTAATTTAAATAGATTAAATATGGTGGTAAAAATATGCATATTTAGGTGCACATCAAATACCCCCACACTTATCTTTTTATTCATCCTCGAATAAAGAAAAACTGAGATAAATCCATTTTCGTAGGGAGCACGATTGCATTGAGCGTATGCAACAAGCTGTTAAACCTCTGGGTGTCCCCAGTAGGACGAGTGTTGTTTCGTGAGGGTTTTCAGCGGATACTACCCACAAAATCCAAACGCAGAATGAAAATATTTACACAATGCAAGATTTATTTACAAAGAGATGAATGCAAGTTTTTGAAAATATATACAAATGAAGGGTTTACTTTTAAATCGACACAAATAAGTTAAAAATAGGTTTTGGTCATTATCTCGAAAATTTAAGTAATTTACTCATCAAGATTTCCAACAAAAATCAGGTTATCATAACAAATAGACAATAGTTTAACTCGTTGTTTCAGTTGATAACAAAGTGTAATTATGAAATGGATCCTTAGTTGATTATCAAAGTTTATAAAAGTGGTATTTTCATTTCAGTTCAATAACAAGTCAAATCAAATAAGTTAAAATAGTGCTTGGATTTCATTTGCTTACTCTCTCCATTTTTTTTGAAAATTTTATTTATATTAACAATATTTACATATGCCTAACTCAGATAAACTGATGCCAGGTATATTACCCATGCACTGCCTTGCGGACTGATGTGAGGGGAATACAGAGTGTGGCGAGTGAACACACAAGTGTGAACACTTATTGACTGTAGGCATTATTAATAAAATAATTTTTATATACATACACCTAACTCAGATAAACTGAGGCCAGATATACCGATCGTGCACTGCCTTTTGGGCTTACGCGAGAAGGATACAGAGCATGGCGAGTGAGCACACGAGTGTGAACACCTGACTCTAGGTGTTAAAAATATATACATATATACAAATGTTTTTATTTCTTTTTTTTAGAAAGAGAGAGTTTTGCAAAATCATCTTAGCACCATTTAACGGAGAAGACAAAAAAATGTTATATCCATTTATTTGAATTCACCACTTTTTAAACAAAAATTTTCAATTAGGATGTATTTCATAATTAACGCGTATGAATCTTCCTATATACTAGTTAAACCATTGTTATTTGTAATCAAACTTCATTTTTATTTTTGTTAAGACAAATAAATTTTCAAAAATTTCGATTTAATAAACTAAAACCATATATTTATCCTATAGTGTTTCTTTAAATTAAAATTAACGGTATTTACACGAGATCAGAAAGTATATCGTCAAAGCGTAAATGAAACAGTCTTCCAAAAACCGATTCATTTGCCTCGTCAAGTATACGAGACACAGCTTAAGCTCAAAAAACCAAACCATAAATGATTTCGGATTTGAATGTTGATTTGGAAAAACGAATGTCGTTTTATTAAAAATCGTACGAGTTGTTTTGTTTTCGATGATTTTTGGGGTTGATAAAACAATTGACTGAAATTCAAGTTTATTTTCACCAAATTGAAAGTCAAGCTCATCATCAACAAATTTTTCAAAATTATTGATTTTAAAATTGAAATGGTGATTTAAATCTTCCTATTGAGAATTTAACAACTCGTCATTCAAAAGTTCAAAAAATTCGTGTTCATTAAATTCGTCTTCCTTTGATGGATTATCAACAACTTCATCGCATATCTTAAGTTCAAAATCCAAAGTTGTAGTATTCAAAATTTTGAAACCGAGAAAAGGAAGATCGAATTTTAAATTTGGTTCCACACCCTCAAAAGAATTGAGATCCAACTCAATTACCATGTTTTCAACAACTTCAATAAGATTGTTATTTTCAATTTCAAAAGTTGTTATTTGAAAATCGTCGATTTGGGTAAAAGATGGATTATTGTTTGACTCGTCACACATTGGAATTTGATTTTGTTTTTCACGTTGTTTCATATATGTTGCAAACAACGAATCCGTGTGATCATCATAAATTTCGTTCATTTGTTCAACAAAATCCAATTTATAGTTATCAACATAAGGATTTTCACTTTGAAATTGTCGAGAACAAAGATTTTCAACCGTATCGTGGTTAAGATTATTCCCATTGCCAAATTTGTTTGAAAGTTGTTTCCATTTTCATTTTGAGTTTGAAATTCATTTTGGAGTTCGAAATTGAATTGGAATGGGTTATCATTAAATCGTTTGAATTTTGAATTGAATTCAAATTTTGAAATCCTTGAAAACTTTGACTCGAGTTATTGCACAAATACAAATTACACAAATCATTTATCATTTGGTTTTGTTGTGTAGAGAGTTCGAGTAAAGACGAAATCATTTCAATGCTTTTTTCAAGATTTGAGGGTTGATCATCGTTTTGAAAATTTTGTTGTTCAAAATTCGAATTTTTTAAAGAATAGTTATCGTTAAAATATCCATACGAATTTGGAGTAAAATCATATGGATTATATTGATTTTCACAACTATTGTAAAATTCAAATGAGTGGGGAAACTCGGACATTTTCAAGAATGTTTTTGTTTTTTTTATAAAGGAAAAATATTTACAAATAGAATTTATTTTTTTCAAAATGGAAAATTGATTTTTGTTTTGTTTTTTGGGTTTTCAAATTTTTTTCTTTGTTTTTGAAAAGGTTTTATATTTTTTGTTTTTGGATTTTTTTTATTTTTCTAAATTTGTTTTTGGATTTTTGAAATTTCAAAGGAAAAGAAAAAAAATTCAAAGAAAAAGAAAGGGAATATTTACAATTTTTTTTAGTTTTGAATTTTTTTTTAAATATGCATGAACTAATGCAACTAAATAAATTCTCTACTTACACAGGACTGAATGAAACATTGGAGTGGATATTCATGGAAACTCGAGATCGCCTTCCTTATCGAAGGCCGGCAAGGAGGGAACCCTCAGAACGCGAGAGGGCATCGAAAAGGCATTGTCTTTTTCATGACTTGGACGGGCATGATACCAACAGCTGCAGGCATCTAAGGATATAAAGAGGAGCATGTAAGGAATGGTCAGTTACAGCAATATGTCGAGACTCGGAATGCGGTGGTGGAACAGGAGCAGCCACCGTCTACTTCAAACAAAGACCGCGCAAGGCTCGACAATGTTGGTCTATTGGTTATCGACTAAATAGGATGGAATGGAATAAGTAGCAAACTCTGGAAGGATGACTAAGTCACTTACTCATGTACGGGGATGGAGATAGGCCCTAGGCATGCTTTGAGATGATGCTAAATCATGATGCTCTAGTTTGTGAAATCTACATTTTCTTTCTAGTTTGGACATTTGCTTTTTTCTGGTTTGGTTTTGGAGTTTGGTTTGAACTCTTGGTTTTGTTTGTTTTCTGGTTTGGATTTTGGTTTGGATGTTTGCCTTTCGGTTTGAATCTTGGTTTGGATTTTTGATATGGATTTCTGGTTTTTTGGTTTGATCAGGATTTCGAATTGGATTTTGATTGGAATTTTATCTGGTTTTTGTTGAATGGTCATCGGGTATGGATTAAGCCTGATAAGGGGTAAGTCGCTTCTTCCAAGAGTGGCAAATCGACTTTTTAAGGTCGGCGAGTATGGACTATGCTCGACAAGGGTCCGGAGAGACCAGGATTCGGCTGTAATGACCTGCCTTTTTATACGGTTTAAATCGACGATAAACCACACACATCAGACTCAAACCATTCAAAAGGGAGGATTGTTATGGGGTAAATAAGAAAAAACAGAGAAAGAAAGAAATCAAACACAGAATCTCACAACGAAATGACAAATTATATTAATTAAATAAACAGTTCATGAAGCTGATTACAAATAATACTTGATTACACCTTTACAATACAGAACCAGAGTACATATAGCAGGAATAAATAAACTAATGCAGTGGGACAACATGATATAGTGGAATAAATGAAATAAATAATAATAGCACAAAATCTTCGTCTTCATCCTCCAAAAGCAGTCTTTGATACACTAAAAAGCTCAAACTGACCCGAGCGAATTGAAAAGACAAAACACTCGAGTCAGAACTAAAAGATCTTATGTAAGTTAATTTAACAGTGAATATATGAGTGTAGCGGCGTCGGATATGTTTATGGGGTTTGACATCTCCTATCCAGTGTCAAACGTGAGTGCAATAACTTAAGGGATGCTCGGAATTACCATCTCTTAAGGTTCCATTAAATTATTTACATTCATAGTACAATACGCTATTATAATAGTGTCTACAGTAAAGTAAAATATTAAAATAGCATTAAGGCGTTACCCATATCCCCCTTAACACATTTTATATATTCCCATAGTTTATATAGTACCATAAGCAGCACCACTAAACCGGTGGTTTACTCAGAGGGCACTCCATAGGTATGGTACAAACCAAACTCGTAGAAGGCGCGATAAGGCATGTAACACGGCACTTGAGGTAATGCCAGGGTAGGATTCTACCATTTACACTCCTAGATTGGTGGTAACGCATAGCAGCTACTACCTCCCACCTCGGAACACACTCCTATAATCAAAATCGAGGGATTGCCACCAAATCAATCACAAAGTAATAATATGGTATCGAAGAAATATGCCCGATAGGAGGAGCGACCTCACTTGGCCCGGTATAGCTCCTGTTTTAGCCATATCAAGCTGACTCACGGGAGTCAGGGCTACATAAATACCTCATATAGAATCGTTCGCCAAACCATCCTACTTCATTCTGTAATCTCCACCACGTACACAGTTGTTAAAGTTGTTTTCGGTATTAGCAGAGAGTATGAAAATATCTGATCCTGGTCTCTTTAATAACCAAATGCTTATTTCACACCGGATCATTCTTTCACATTTCAGAAGTCAATTCATAATTAATATCAAAATATCATATTCGATTTCAAACCATATCACTTTCGAAATCATATTCACTTCCGAAATCATATTCACTATTGAAATTATCGATAAAATAGATTAATTAAACCCTCATTTCAAAATCATCATATTTACTTAAATATGTCATTTAAATCCTGTGAGAAATGCGGATTACGGATCTTAAGGCTAGAATAAAAACTAGAGGGGGTGAATAGTGTTTTAAGAATTTACTAATTCTTTTTGAGTTTATATTAATTTGAACACAAATGTATGCAATATTCAGACACAGATATAATCACAGAATCAAACACAGATGCAAATATAAAGTAAAATCGGTAAAGGAAAGAACATACCGGATTTTATACTGGTTCGGAGTTACCCTACATCCAGTCCCGTAACACAAGTACGGATTTCCTTTCAAAATCTATTCTTACAATTACACCCTCGATTTCAAGGCCATGACGTACACCACTCCAGATTCACAATCCTCTGGGTAGAGATACTTGATTTTACGGGCAACAAGTTCACCCAATTGATTTCCTAGGCTACAATCACACCTTCTCTCACTTGATTGATTTCCAGGCTACAATCACACCTTTTCTCGCTCGATTGATTATAAAGAAGCCTATAACTCTAAATAGCACTATAATCTTATTGAGATAGTGATAGAGAATCAAACCAGAGATGATCTAGTTAGATTCAATGGTGATTTCAGAAGAGTAATAGTAAAAATGTATATAAATAAATGTGGAAGAAGAAGAGGAGTGAAATCATAAAATTATGAATCTAAATTCATTTTAAACATCCCCTATTTATAGTAGAACAAAAGCCATGTCCATTCGGGAAATGATATGACGAATAGACACTTCCTTTGAAATTCAAACTTTTGGAATCAACTGCCATCATGTCAACATGGGTACCTAGGGGTTGTCGACATGCCTAAGGTATTTTCGATAATTTGTTTTTCTTTTGAAAATAACTTTTATCTTATATTAAAACTATTTTAAACTTTATAAATATACTATAGTTAAAATACATAAATAAGTATAGAGAATAATATTTTGGTATATATAAAATTTTACTATAATTTCATATTTAAATCTTAAATATAAATATTAAAAGTTAAGTACATTATAATTAAAGATAGTTTAAAACCAAGGATAATTTTGAGGCTAAGAGTATTTAAAACCAGGATAGATGTTTTTGATTTAAAAAGGAAGCTTTTGAAATCATTTTGAAAACAAGAAATAATTTTGTAAAACATTTGAATAAAATTTAGTGGATACAAAACGATGTTTCACTAGATTTTTCATAGGTTCCATCCTACTTAGGGTTCCATCCCTTTAACAGGCTCGAAGTGGATTCCATTCCACTAATAAAATGGATTTTAAGATGTCAGTGCTTTTCTAGGAGTTTTAACATAATTCTAGACTTGATACTTGTCTTGTACTATTGAAATCTTGAACTCTTGATATCTTGATACTCATGAGTCTTGAATCTTGATGTCTTCGATCTTGAGTCTCTATACTGTACAGTCTTCATTCTCAGTACCTACATGTTTATATCATGCATATACATATATATCTAAACTATAATGTTAGTATTTATATTTTATAACAAGTCCTAAGGTTGTTGTCATCAAAACCATTCTTTTCAAGGACTAACAAATCCAACTTTGGTTATAATATCATTTAACCATATTCGCTTAATATAAATCATCCCACTTTACACAGTCTGAATTTTAAATATGTTAAAATAGATTAAAAATAGTTTAATAGTTTAATAATAGATTAAAATAGTTGAAATGGATTTAAGATAGTTTAAAAATAGATTTAAAATAGATTAATATACTTTAAATAGATTTAAAATAGATTAAAATACTTTAAATAGATTTAAAATAGATTAAATAAATTTATAATAGATTAAATAAATTAATATACTTTAAATAAATTTAAAATAGATTAAAATACTTTAAATAGATTTAAAATAGGTTCAAACACTTTTAAATAGATTTAAAATAGATTAAATAGATTTATAATAGATTAATATACTTTAAATAGATTTCAAATAGATTAAAATAGGTTAAAATACTTTAAATAGATTAAAAATAGATTAAATATATTTATAATAGATTAATATGGATTAATTAGTTTAAAATAGGATAAATAGATTTAAATAGGATTAAATAGATTAAATAAATTAAAGTAGATTAAATTGATTAAAATGGTTTAAAATTATTTAAATAGATTAAGTTAGTTTAGCATTTGAAAATTTTAATAATTAGAAATTAAAATAATATTTTAAACAGTTCGTATTAAGAAAATAAATTTGAAATTAACATCAAATTTAACTATTTCTTTCGTTTCGACAAATCTGGACCATATCTAGATTTCAAATCAAAACCCAATTTCACATCTTGAAATATCAATTTAAGCTATTCCAATTTCAATAGATTTCAAAGTTACAAATTTCCAATGTTTCAATAAATCAATTTCGATAAATTTTGTTTTTACTTCAAAATCAACTTTAGAAATTTGATTTAAACCAATTTCCACTTTCCAACCTTTAAACTTGGATTTTCCTAGTAATTCAATTTATATAAATCAATTTCCTTCAGAATATCATTTAACCCAATTCAAGATTTAAGGATTTTAAAAATTGTTTAATTTAACCGATCCGGTGTCCGTATATAATTTTCTACCCTATGGTCAAGTCATACGGATATTTATCATTTCAATATGCAAATATTTTAAATTCTACGGGTATATATTATTTCGACCCGCAATTCCAAATTTTATTTCAAATCCATAAAATCGCTCGAGTCTATCATTTCAGCCCATAACGATTTCCTCTAATCTATCAGATCGTCCGGGTATGTATCATTTCAACCCATATGGAACTTGCAGTGTTATAACAATATAAATACAACATCCAATCATCCAATATCAACAATCAAACATTCATCACAATCATCATTCAAACCAATAGATAAACAATAAAAATCAAACAGTTATCAATGACAGGTATTAACTGGCAATTAACTTTAATATTAAATTAAATTCAATAAAGGCCAAATTTAACTGGAATGACAAATTAAATATACCAAACATCAACCAATCAATTTCAAATCATAAATTCAATTTAACTAACATAGGATAATTTAGTAATTGTGAGTGGGTTAAAACACTCACTTTTGATTTCAAATCCAAAATAAGACCCAAAATTCAGCAGTCTCTGAATTCGTCTAAACCAGTTCCAAAATGTCCAGAATTTTGATACGATCCCAACGGAACAAACCGTGTGCGAATCTGACCTCGTATGCAAAAGAAATTGATGTTAGAACGTTTAAAAATCAAATTTAAATTAAATAAACAAAACAAATTATATCTCGCCACATCAGCATCTCCTACCCGTGCCCTAACTCTACTGTTCGTTCACGAACCCTACCCCTTCACGAACGCAGCCGCCACCCATGCATCATCATTCGCCGCCTATCCATATCGCGACCCCTCCCACTCGAGCGTCGCGTCGCCTGGAGACCTCCCTCACGTCCCACGATGCCAGCGAACGACCATAACGGTCGAGACACAACAGCCGCCGCCCCTTATCAAAAACCCTAATCCAAATTTTGCTGCAAATATAACCATTGATTCGCCGTGCCACCTGCATGTATGAACTCCCCTCACAAGCGCCTACCCACCCTATCGACGACGAGGTCTAATCTCGAGGTTTGCGAAACCCTAAAATGGATGCTCCATAATTAGTTGCCAATTTTCGATCAAACAGTGATTCGAATGCAAAAACGAACAGCAAATCTAGATTGAGCTCTTCGAGAGCTTCGAAATGGTATATAATATGATAGGGTTTGGAGGAGTTTGATTTTGAAATTGAATTTTTATTTGAACATGAATTTAGGGATTTAGGTTTTCAGCCATTGAGAAGAGAGAAACGATTGAAATTTCTGTACGTACTGTAATGAGAATAAGAGAAACAATTAGGGTTTATAACGGCCTATATATAGGCAGATCTGAAAATAGAAAGGATGGACCAGATCGATTTGGACTGAAACGATAATAGCGACCCGAAAAGCCCGTTTCGTTCCCGAAACGAAGATGGGTTATCCTATATATCAAAATAGATGTTTTGGATATTTTTAAATCCAATGGAACAGGTTTCAAGTCCTAATTCCATCGTATAAAGAAGTTAGCTTTAAAATCAGTTTATTTCAAATTGATTTCAATTAAATTGATTTCTGCACGTTTCGAGTCTGTACGATCAAACAACATGTCTGATTGCTACGAAACTTGAAATCCTACAATAATTCCCCGTTACGGATCCGATGAAACTGATTTTGTCAAAATTCAGGACAGTGGCCAAGATGACTATTTTCACATAAATTAAATAAATTATTATTAAATTAATTAGATCACTTTTTAATTCAACTTTTACAATTAATTTTTTTTACCATTTCTAATTACACGGAATTTAACCATAGTTTTAAAACTGATTTCCCATGTCAAATTCAACATTAATTATTGCACTAATTACAACGTTCAATTTCAATAGCAATAAATCCATTAATTATATTTTAATTCAAATAAATCGATTTAATTTGATTTCAATCTTTTTATTCAATTGATTATTTACTTTATGGACCTACTTAACATTTGTTTATATCTTATTACATTAATATACTACAATTATCATCTTAATTTACATTAACGTAATAATCAATTATATTTAATTGTAATTGACTTCCAATTTTACTCAACATATTAGATAAATTGGTAACAAATGACAATTGTTACCTTTTCTTAATTTAATCACATCTATAAGTTTGTTATCTACACACAAATGTTATAACTACTTACACAACACAAATTTTGTCCAATTTCAATTTATTACATATTATTTCATCAATTAATATAACATTTAATTTATTTCCTTATTTACCATTTACAACTAATTATAACTTTTCAATCATGTCAATCAATTGGAGTTACATTAAAATATTTAGCAATTAACTTAAATTAACATTATTACATTTCATTCTAATTATTACTCTCATTAATAAATCACAATTTTTTTTCTTCCAATATTAAATTACAAAATCTTATTTAATTTATTAAATTTAATTGTCGAAGATTATAGGTCGTTACACTGACCTAGGCCCCTTATTACCTATCATTTAATATTTCTGGTCATTGAGTATGGACTATGCTCTACAAGGGTCCAGAATGACCAGGTTTGGAATAGGACTTAGGCCAGGGTCTATTACATAGGATTTGGTACACGAATCATCGAGTATGGACTACGCTTAGCAAGAACCCGGATAGGTTATGGATTCGGTATTGGCTTTGAAGGGCTAAGGATTTGGTTAAGGGCCTGAAGCGGTCCCGGATTTGGACATCGACCTGGAGAGGTCATGGGTTTGGTTATTGGTTATTGGATATGGATGGATTAGAACTTGGTTGTCGGGTTCGGATGGATATGGAATTGGTTAAGGATTTGGTTACTGGATTCAAAATCTGAAATCGACTTGGAGTAGTCGTGGATTTGGATAAGGATATGGCTATGGATATGGCACTTGGATAGAATGGCTTGGTAATGGATTGGATCATAGATCGGATAATATGGATATAGATGGAATATGGACTTCGGATGTCGGGTTTAAGGCTATTCAAAACACGCCTTCCTACCACAAGCATGTTTTGGGGGCAAATGTCACCCCGCCTTTTGATTAAGGCCGAGATATCAACAATATTGGCTAAAATGGATGGATATTGGGATTAGGGATCGATTGGAAACAAAGTTATGATCGATACCATCAAAATTGGACCAAGCTCCAATCAAGGTGGGATCAATTGGGAATGACAAACAGGGCTAGGCTTTTCAAATTTCAGGTCGATCAGAGTTCGTATGCTCAAGATATGGATGGATTAATATTCATGGAAAGCATGTTCGTATCGATCAGGCGATGTGGATTGTGTACTTCGGATCGATAGGTTTTGTATCGATGCAATGCGCATCGATTGGATGGACACGGTAGAGGCATGGCGGCATGCCTTGTTCGACCAAAGCTTGGATCGATACAAAGGAAGCAAGGCTTGGATGGACACGGATTTGATGGAACAAAAGCATATGCTTTCGTGATGCTTGGGAGATGGATATGAAGGGTGGAAGCATTGTTGGATATAGAGGCACACTTCGTATTGATCGTGTTCACATCGATCGATACGAAGCGGTCAGGATGGAATGTAAAGCTCGGATCGATACGAACAGCATGGATACGAAAGGCAGCAGGCAAGCAGGGGATCGATAGGAAGGACATGGATATGAGGTATGGATACATAGCTGATGGATACGAAGCTTCTAGCCTACATTAACAAAGATGAATTTGGATCGATCATGCTCTCAAACTGTAATTCCAAATGCCACGAAGTTTTCACAGAAGCTTTCTTATTCACTCAGGAATGTCCAAGATCAATCTCAGCTCCATTGGGCCATTTTTGGATCGATACTGTGATGCCCCACATTTATACTCACACTAGTCAAGAACACTACGGGGTAATACCGTCGACTAGCTCAAAGAATAAGGCTGTTGAGGAGCGACCAACTGTATAATTGATTTGAGTAAGAATCAATATGTCAGATAATATGTCATGTATTTCATTTCAAGAGGAAATCCGACGTATCCAATCCAAACTCAAATCTACTACACAGTGGCTAAGTGGCCTTCGGAATCAATATAAAATAAGCACAACACAAAATCAGTCACATATATTCATATCACTAAGGTGGAAACATGTATGAATATAACACATAGAAATGAATATCATAGTGGTAGTCATACAAGATCCACTACAAGCCAAAAGAATAGGTACATATGCTACATAGAAGAATAAGTATACATCAAAGAGTCTCAATATCGCATACATGAAAGAATAAAACCACTAAGCTAAAGTAGATTAGCCAAAAGTCAGAAGATAGTCCCTGCTAAGAAGTCAAGTGGAAGTACTTGAAACACCTCGGTCTGACCCGAGTATTATTTAAGACCCGAGTATTATTTAAGAAGAAAAATAATAAACGAATCAGTTTAGCTATAATTATCATGTAAGATGAGATAGAATAAGAGATATAACAAATAAATATGATAATGGTGAAAATCATATAATATCTCAAGTTTTCTCAAATACCCAGAAAGAATGTCATATTCTTTATTTTACTCACCAAGTCAAAAATAATTATAGAGCGTATCAATGCAAATCACAAAAATTGGTGAAACACAAATTCTAGAAATCAATAATTAGAAATCCAAAAAACACAAAGGGGGAGGCCTATCACAAACGGGAGCATAAAAACTCACCAACACGTGCATCACAAACGGGACGCTATCCCATGGGTCGCTAACCCATAGGGCTGGTGCAACGACGTAGTACAACAGTACGCCAGAGGAACATGAAACTAAAATAAGCCGGAACAACGACATAGTACAATGATACGCCCGATGAACCGAACTCCATAAAACGGTAAAAAAAACTCATAGGTCGCTAGCCCATAAAAATGAGACGAAGCTCAACAAAACGGGATACAGCCCCCCACGCGAACAAAGAGACATTGCATATCGCTAGTCTAAACCTCAAAATGATCGTCATAGATCAATAAGTGTAAATTACATCAAGCTAGTAAATAAATGAGTTTAGCTTCATGTCCCATAACCACTGGCTTAACTTAAATATTTATGAACAAATTGTAGATTTCCACTCGAAAGTTGTCACAAGATTTCAATCAAACAAGTCTAAGAATTAACTGACGAAGTAAATGCAAGCGTTTCATACCACTTGTTTTGATAAGTTGTTTAATTGGATTTCTCATACGAATGAGGTAAAGGTTTGTATATACTAATAGATTGGAAAACGGTTTTAAAAATGAGCTTTGTATTAAAAGTAATGTTGAAATCGTTTTTGTGAAAGAGTTTTAGTATTTACTACTAGTATAAAAACCTTTGTATTTTAAACTGACAAATCACAGAAATGATTGTAAAAACAATCTATCGCCAAAAATCCACATTCGATGACGTGAATTAAAACCATGAAAATCAATATCAAATCCATCAAATGGATATTCCCAAAAGTCCAGAAAAGAAGTCATCAAAGTGAATAATAAATGACAACAACTAATCGGATCAACAAAAATCGGTAAAAATTGGAAATCCACTCAAAAACAGGCAAAATAGGCAAAATTTAACAGGACCAGACGTCTGGTTGGTTTGACCAAATGTCTGACCCTAGGCTCTACCATTTTATTTTATTTTATTGTGTTAATAATTTTTCCAGAAGCCCCTACTAGACGTCTGGAATTTTCAACCAGACGTCTGGTTGCCTGAGCTGGGCAGAATTTTGCCTAGGCCACTGATAGCCAAATCAATTTGGAGGCGATCGGACGAGTGATGGAGGCTAGGGATTTATGCCAAACGACAACCCAGCCCTATAGGCTCTTTGATACACCCCAAATAACATGTCCAAACATCAAAGATAGGATCTTTAAAGATTTTGACTTCAAAATACCAAAATTGGAAAATTCACCAAACCAATTCAAATCAAAAGTAATCGAACATGAAATAGATGTTAAGAATTCATACCTAACAACAATGAAAGATATAGACATAGATGTGAGTTCAAGAACTCAACTTTAAATTCAAAAACAAGAAATGAGAAGCTCTAAAACAAGGAAAGATCAATTCCTCTTTACTACAGCTCTAGAATCTTCAATCTATTATCAAATGCAAAGTTTTTCCTAAGTTAGGTTATAGGAAAAATTAAGAATTGAAGACAGATTGAGATGAAGAAGATGAAGAGGATGCTTACCTAAGCTTTTCCTTGCTTTTAAAACTTGGATTTGAATTTACTAAGAGAACTAGGTCTTAGGAATTTAGTTTCCTCTTCCCACCATTTTTCCTAGGGCTTGAGTGTTAGGAATTTAGAAAATGGAATGAATGAATGAAGAGAAGTGGAGTGGAAGCTATTAGGTAGAAGTGTTTGGGTCTCTTATTGGGTTAATGGGCTATAACCCAACCCAAAGCCCAATTGAAAATACCAAAATTCTAATCAACTCCAAACATATCGATGTGTATACTTAAACAAGTTGTAAACGTCGTTTTAAACTCAATGGAAGTGGTCTCGAGTCCGGATTTGACTGTTTACAAAAAGTCACATTTCGAAATTTGATCCAACTAATGATGCTATATTTAAATATATAATCGTAAAATTGCAGGTTGTTACAAACTTCCCTCCTTAAAGAAATTGTGTCCTCGCAATATTTGAGAAGAAAATAAAGAGTAACAACCACTCTAAGGCATAACAACACAAAAGAAAATTTTGAAGTGAGAAGTTCACATTAAGGAGCACGAGAGAGTAAGTTCGGATGTGTTCGCTCGATGAATTCTCTGGATTCCCAAGAACAATCCTTAGGATTTGAGAACCATTGAACTTAAACAAGTGAAACATCTTTATTACGAAGGCGTTTAACCTCCATAGCAATGATACAAATAGGATGTTGCTCATAAGTCAAATTAGGTGAAACTTCAATTTCTTCAATAACACCGGGCTCAAGAATAGAATCGAAATCTCTAAGGCATTTCCGTAGTTGAGAAACGTGAAATACGTCATGAATAGCATAAAATTGAGCCGGTAATAAAAAGTGATAAGCCATGGAACCAATGCATTCGGTGATGGAAAATGGACCAATATATCGAGATGTTAACTTTCCCGATCGACTGAAACGCACAACACCCTTCATACGTGAAACATGAATGAATACCAAATCTCCCACAGAAAATTCTAATTTCTTTCTTCGATTATCGGCATAGGATTTTTGTCTACTTTGAGCTTCTCTCATCCTATGACGAATAAGGTCAATCTTTTCTGTGGAATCATGAATAAAATCTGGACCTAAAACCAGCTTCTCACCGACTTCAAGCCAACACGAAGGAGATCGGCATGGCCTTCCGTAGAGTGCCTTGAAAGGTGCCATACCAATACTAGATTAGAAGCTATTATTATAAGAAATATCGACAAGGGAAATATGATCTTCCCAACTTCGACCAAAATCAAGAACACATGCACGAAGAAGATCTTCAAGAGTTTGATTCACACGCTCTGTTTGTCCATAGGACTGAGGATGATAAGCGGTGCTAAAATTAAGCTTCGTTCCCAAAGCTTTTTGACGACCTTTCCAAAATCCACTAGTAAATAATGGATCATGATCGCTAACAATAGAAGTAGGAACTCCATGCAATTTAACAATTTCTTTAACATAGAGTTTAGCCAAAAGAGGTACGGTCCGATTGGACCGAACGGGAAGAAAATGGGTGGATTTTGTAAGTCTATCTACAATCACCCATAGACTGTCATGACCCAAACGAGAATGGGGAAGACCGTCAATAAAGTCCATGGAGACTTGATCCTACTTCCAAACGGGAATGTCCAAAGGTTGCAATAACCCGTCGGGCCTTTAATGCTCGACCTTTATGAGTTGGCAAGCCATGCAGTGCTCAATAAAGTTAACAATATCATATTTCATTCCATCCCAATAATAAAGTCGTTTCATGTCCGCATACATTTTACTACTACTGGGATGAATGGTAAATTTAGAATAATGAGAATGTCCTTACGATGATCACTAATATTTGGCACAATAAGTCTACCAAATTTTTGAATGCCTCCACGAGCATCGATGTCAAAGTCTTTCAAACCATCAATATTTCTATCCCTACAACTTTGGCTAAGATGAATCAATTTGGGATCATGCTTTTGAGCTTCAAGAATGCGGTTTAAAAGAGATGGATGAGCCTCAAGGCTACATAAAACAAGACATGAACATGAATCAGATTTACGATCTCGAATCTCACAAGTGGACAAAGTCTCGAGATCATTCCATTCGGATATCATCGTGGAAACAACTGCTTGTTGCTTACGACTAAGGGCATCGGCAACACGATTTCCCTTTTCGGGAGTATAAAGAATATCAAGATCATAAGATGCAGGGAATTCGAGCGAACGTTGCTGATGCAAATTAAGTTCCTTTTGAGAGAACAAATACTTCAAAGATTTATGATCGTTGTAGAGAACAAATTTCTCTCCCAAAAGATAATGGTGCTAAATTCTAAGAGCGAAAACAATGGTCGTAAGCTCTAGATCATGAGTGGCATATCTAGTCTCGACAGGCTTCAATTGTCTAGAATCATAAGCGATAACACGTTCCCTTTTGCAGGAGAAGGGCACCCAAACCAATACGACTAGCATCTGTACAAACAGTGAAGTCTTGGTTCCCTTCGGGAATCACAAGAATAGGAGCATCGGAAAGGAGTTCTTTTAATTTTTGAAAAGCAGCTTCTATGCTAAATCATTTATTTCATGATCCTCTTTCCCGAAAAGATAAGACATTCAAAATTATAATTAACTTTATGTAATCATCTTTTTAGAAAAATTTACTTATTACAAGTCAATTTATTGTGTCTGACTGTCTCATCATAGCATTTAGGAGACTCCTATTAATAACGTTGATCAGGCGCATCAACCAGAATTCTTAAAGCACTCAATGGGCAATATGACATAAAATCATCTTCTATATGATAAACATGCCTCTTAAAATTTTTACGAATATTCTTTACTCGTTTTAAGAACAAAATCCAATTATACTTATAAATATATCTTATTAGAAAGATTTGCAATTTTAAATTTTTGTTTTTACCCATAATCAATGAATACAAGGATGGACTCATTAAGATATTCGCAGAATACTCGATTCATAAGGTGGATGAAATAAGCTGTAGGTTTCGTCAAACCGAATGACATAACGAGCCACTCATAAGAATCATAACGAGTGCAAAATGCGGTTAGTGGAACGCTATCCTCCGAAACTCGTAGCTGATGAAAACCGGTGGCAAGGTCGAGCTGAAAAGACTTTAGCACTACTCAAATGATTGCTTAGGTGGTAATCCTAAGACAGGCTCAAAGATATCGGGAAATTCACGAACTACTTAAATGAGGGAAATAACATCTTCCTCATCATGTGGGTTTAAAGAATAAAATGATGCCACCAAATTGGAATCGAAATCATTAAGAACAATAGAAATCTGATTAACATATTGGGGATGTCGAAGATGGATAGTTCTCTCGGGACATAGGATATGAGCTTCATATCGATTAAGCCAATCCTTTCCCAAAATCAATTCTGAAACCTAAGTAGCACATTACATGCAAATCGGATCGGAAAGCATAATCACATAAAATAATCTTGACATTTTTACAAAGTAAACCGAGTGTTGCGGATCCACCAACCGGATTCGCAATTCTCAGTGAAGTCATCAAGCCCATAATATTTAAAGAAAAAGTATCAATAAGTTCTTTTGACATAAAAGAATGAGATGCACCCGTATCAAAAAGAAGTCGAATAGGATAATCACGAAACAAAATAATGCTATCTGTTTGATGTGTGTTTAGTGTTTGATGATAACAAAATATATATATAGAATTATAGATGTGTTTGCAGATTTTATTTTACACATTTACAGATGTTATTTTACACATACAGGAATAAATATAAATATTGAATAATAATGCTATTGTATAGAATTTAACAAATTCAAACAGTATTTTTATTCAATATAATATTTTATTCAGTACAATGTTCATACACTGATTTCATACAGTACACTGATTTCATATTTACAGTTCACTCTCACTCATACATTTTCACATTTACATTTCTGTCCTCACTACATCACTCATACACTCAGTCTTCTGCATCTGCATTGTCCAGCTCCAGTATTTGTCATGTCTCCTGTGTACCTGTATAATTAACAATCTACAGCAGTAATCTGAAAAGAAAAAATTTTGATTTGCAAAAATATAAAATTAATTTTTAAAGCTGTCTCAGATATATGGGTTATCGTCATCATCTTTGATTTTGTAATATCTGTGCATATCGGTATTTATTTTCAGGGACAGGTGATTACGAGTGGCTGCAGTACACACGTATACACGTGTGCACTGCCTCGCCAACTCAGAGTGCACAAGGTAACTCAAATGAACAATAAAGCAGAGCAGTACACTAGTCATGTACAGGTCAAGGGTGAACTCAATAGCAATATGATCAAGTACAACAGGGAAATCAAATGTACATGAATGCACAGGTGAATCAAAACTACAAAGGCTACAGTAACCAGTACTCAAGTAATACAAATATCACAAGTGTCAGTGCAACTGGACAACAAAACAGTAACGAAACAGAGTCAAAGTATACAAGTGAATCAACTACAGGTTAGAAAATCAAAGTCAGGTACAAGTTACTACAGCAAGCATGCACACATATGAAGTGTTTTCAAGTCCAAATGAACCAGTAATGAACCAGACT
The DNA here is from genome assembly GCA_030737815.1 of Allium fistulosum. Lineage (NCBI taxonomy): Eukaryota > Viridiplantae > Streptophyta > Magnoliopsida > Asparagales > Amaryllidaceae > Allium > Allium fistulosum. Next base: position 1,135,658,079 of record CM060906.1, read on the forward strand.
ACAATGAAGGCAACAAGTTATTATGTCAAAGTCAGGTTCAAGTGACTCAAGATCAAAGACCAGACTTATGAACATGTACAAGATCAACAAAGTGTACACAGTAAAGTCTACAGGCAAATGGTCAAAAGTACACAAGTGAATCCAGTGCTAACATGAACAGGTTCAAGTGACAAACAAGCAGCACAAGACAATATTCAAGTGCAGACTCAAGAGAACACATGCAACATGAAGCACTACAATTCAAATAGCAGTACAACTGGAAGTGATCAAGTGAACACATGCAACTATAACAGAATACACAGTCAACAAAATGTCAACAAAATACAACAGTGAATCAAGACTACAGCATCAATGCAGAAGCACACAAGGTCAACCAATGGAAATAGTGCAATGAAGACTACAATGTACTCAAGTAATTGAAACTGCGAGATGTACCAAATGCAAATGCAAATTCATGTCAAAGCAGATGTCAGGAATGAACACAGAGTTGAGCACTAATTTATAATCAAGTCAAAGTCAAATGCCGAAGTCATTGAAGAAAACAATACCATGGCTAACAAGAATTTTCGCAGTTCAAAATCAAGTATTTGCCGTATAAAACCAGAAGATCGAAAAAAAAATATCAAAGCCGAATGTATGAAAAAGTCATGTTTTATAATTTAGGAAAGTATCAGGTTCAAATGCTTCAAACAGAAAATCGAACGTATAAAATTGAAGCCGTGGATCAAAAGGAATTTCCAAAAATACGAAAGTGTAAAAACAGAAAGTATAAACATCGTGGGGATCAAGAAATCAAATCAGACGCTTATATAAAGAGACCCAAAATCATCATCGACTGTGTGGTGAAGAGCAGAGAAAATAAAACCCAATCATCACCGACATAAGACTCAAGCATTCAAGTATAAATCAGAGAAGAATCACATACCAATTCCAGATTGAAGAAGCCGTAGCTCCAAACTAGAATCGCCAGAGACGACAAGCCGAAGTCCTAATTCAGAGCAATTCATCGATTCGAATTCGATCTACAATCGAGAAGCAGCCAAAGCAAAGCTACACGAAGCATCCATCGACAGAGCGAAACGAAAATTCCTATTGATCGATCAAATAGGCACAGCTTCGAAAGCCCTAATTTTGGAACAAAGAAAAGAACGAGCAAGCCGCCATTTTCACAAAAAGGAACCAGCCGGAGATAAAAAGAGAAAGGGGATAATCATTTGTCACTAATAGTTTTGGGCCGGTTCAATTTTCTTTTGGGCTTGGAGTATTTATCAATTAGGTTTTTAAGTTTTAGTTTAAATTCTTATTGGGCCGGGTTTAAATAATTTAGTTTAGGCCTAGTTTATTTGAGGGAAAAATTGTTTTAAAATTGTCAATCTATATTTTTCCCTGGGTTTAAATCTGTATTTTGTTTTTCAGTTTGTATTTTCAAAGTCCAGTCAGGGTAAATCATCACCTAGGGTTTAGGTAGTGTCAGATTGTCTAGTTAGGGTTCTCGAAACAAACAAAAAGAAAGATGAATAGTTCAGTGAGCAGGGTGTGCGAGTTTACAAAGCTCTATAGGCGGAGCAGGGTGTGCGAGTCTGTAGGAGTGTTTGTAAGCGGGATACTGTTTAATCCTAATAGAAATCTGGGAATGCAGCAGTAGGCAGGGGTTGCCGAAGCTGGGTAAATTTTGTGTGTGATTTACTTTTCTACATATTTACTTCTCTGCAGTTTGATTACGTGTTTAATTCGTTAAAATTTGCTATAACCCTATTCACCCCCCCCCCCTCTAGGGTTAATCTAGATCCTACAAGTGGTATCAGAGCGAGGTAAATTTTTTCTTTAACTCTAGAGTCATGAATCTATCAAATAATGCTTTTTCTGAGGGGCAATCTATTGCTAGGCCACCAATGTTTAATGGTAATGATTATGCTTACTGGAAAGTTAGGATGAGTATCTATCTTAGTTCTGTTGATTATGATGTTTGGGATATTATTGAATCTGGCTATAAAACTCCCACTATAACTGTTGGTGATACTGAGATCCCTAAACCTAAGGAGAGGTGGGATGCTAACGATAAGAAATTGAAAACCACAAATGCTAAAGCCATGAATGCTTTAATCTGTGCTCTTGATAAAACTGAATTTAATAGAATTTCTCATTGTAAAATAGCACAGAAAATTTGGCATGCTTTGGAGGTGACACACGAAGGAACTTCTCAACTCAAGGAGTCTCGTCTAGCCCTGTTCAGCAATGAATACGAGAACTTCATGATGGACAAAGGCGAGAGCATAAAGGATATGTTTGGACGCTTCTCAACCTTGGTGTACAATGCAACAACTTGGGATGATGAGGAAGGAGAAGAAATTTCGAGTGATAGCTCAGAGGAGGCCAACTTGTGTCTTATGGGAAAATCAGACTTAGAAGCAAGCTCAGAGGATCTAGTGAGGTCTGTTGGCGGGCTAAGGAACAACAAGAATGGTTTCTAGATTCAGGTTGTTCTAGACATATGACAGGTGATAAATCGAAGTTCCTTAGCCTAGAAAATTTTAAAGGAGGAAATGTGATCATGGGAGACAATAGCAAGTGTAAGATTATTGGTAAAGGTGAAGTAGGTACCGGTACGTTTTCTTTAACTAATGTTTTATACGTTGATAATCTGCGTCACAATCTCATTTCTATTAGCCAACTATGTGACAAAGGTATGAATGTGGTTTTTGATAGTGATACTTGCAAAATCATTGATAAATCTTCTAATAACATTGTTTTTACGGGCAAAAGAAAAGGAAATGTTTACTCGCTTTCATTTGATAATTTAAATATTTCTAGATGTTTGGTAGCCACTGACGAAGAGGCATCTTTATGGCATAGGAGACTTGGACATGCTAGCATGAGCCTCTTAGAAAAACTTGAAACAAAAGATTAGTCAGAGGGTTACCACATCAGAAATTTAAAAACAATAAAGTGTGTAAAGCATGTTCCTTAGGTAAACTCAGTCGATCATCATTTCGCCCTAAAAACATTGTTAGCACATCAAGGGTCCTTGAATTAATTCACATGGATTTATTTGGACCAAATGAAATTGCAAGCTTAAATGGAAAACGTTATTGTTAGGTATTGGTTGATGATTATTCTAGATTTACATGGGTTTAGTTTTTAGCAAAAAAAACTGAATCTTTTGATTATTTTTCAAAGTTTGCAAAACTTGTTCAAAATGAAAAAGGAGTTTCAATTAAAACTTTGAGAAGTGATCATGGAGGCGAATTTGAAAATTTGGAATTTGAAAACTTTTGTGAAGAAAATGGTTTAAAACATGAATTTTCTGCTCCACGAACACTTCAACAAAATGGGGTGGTTGAAAGAAAAATCGTACATTACAAGAATTGGCTAGATCCATGTTAAGTGAGTATAAACTACCTCTAACCTTTTGGGCAGAGGCAGTGAATGCTTCGTGCTATATAATGAATAGAGTGATGATTAGACCAATACTTGACAAAACATCTTATGAATTGTGGCATGAAAGGAAACCTAACATTTCTTATTTTCGTGTGTTTGGATGTCCTTGTTTTATTCTTAACACAGGTGATCAACTTGGAAAATTTGAATCAAAGGCTGATGAGGGAATTTTTATGGGCTATTCAACAAGGAGCAAGGCTTACAGGATATACAACAAACGAACAAAGATAATTGTTGAATCAATCAATGTGAAATTTGATGAATCTGATCTAGAAAGGACGACTGAAAAGGCGACTGACGATGCGGTAGATCAAGAAGGCATTGAAGAAGGAACATCTAGTGAGAAAGATGAAAATAGGACAATTGATGCTGATAGACTGAAGTTCAAATCCAATCATCCTCCTGAATTGGTTATAGGTGATCCTACGGAAGGTATACGTACTCGCTCTTCATTTGATAAAAATTTGTGTGCATTCTGTTGTCACAGTGGTTTTATTTCTGAAATTGAACCAAATTATATTGAAATGGATCTTAATGATGAAAATTGGATTTTAGCAATGCAAGATGAACTTAATCAATTTGAGAGAAATAAAGTTTGGAAATTAGTTCCTAGGCCTAATGATTATCCAGTTGTTGGAACTAAATGGGTGTTTAAAAATAAACTTGATGAATCCGGAAATGTAATTAGAAACAAAGCTAGGTTGGTCGCAAAAGGTTATCACCAGATAGAACGCATAGATTTTGATGAAACATTTGCTCCAGTTGCTAGGTTAGAAGCCATTAGGATTTTGCTAAGTTTTGCATGTTATAAAGGTTTCAAACTTAAACAAATGGATGTAAAAAGTGCCTTTCTAAATGGTGATTTGAAAGAAGAAGTTTTTTTTGAACAACCCCCTGGTTTTGAAAATCACGATTTTCCAAATCATGTGTATAAGCTAGAAAAAGCATTATATGGTCTTAAGCAAGCTCCTAGAGCTTGGTATGACTGTCTTTGTACATATCTTTTGGAAAATGGCTTTAAAAAGGGAAGTGCTGATACGACACTGTTTCTATTACATAAAGAAAGTAAATTTTTGATTGTTCAGATTTATGTGGATGATATCATTTATGGTGCTACTAATGAAATCTTGTGTGAGAAATTTGAACAAGCCATGCAGGCTAAATTCGAGATGAGCTTGGTTGGAGAATTGAAATATTTTCTTGGATTTCAAATCAAGCAAAGCAGTGATGGCATTTTCATTTCACAATCCAAGTATGTGTTGGAACTATTGAAGAAATTCGGAGTTGAAAACTCTAAACCAATGAAAACTCCTATGAGTCCATCAACAAAGTTGGATAAAGACGAGAAAGGAGTTGCTGTTGATCAGAAGAAATATCGAGGGATAATCAGTTCACTTCTCTATCTTACTGCTTCTAGACCTGATGTTATGTTTTCTGTGTGTTTGTGTGCACGTTTTCAATCTAACCCTAAAGAATCTCATTTGAAAGCCACTAAACGAATTTTAAGATATCTTTCACACACACACAAATTTGGACTATGGTACCCTTCTTGTGAAAATTTTGATTTAGTTGGTTTTTCTGATGCTGATTATGCGGGTTCATTGGTTGACAGGAAAAGTACTAGTGGGACATGTTTCATGCTAGGACATTCATTAGTTTCATGGTCTAGTCGAAAACAAAATTGTGTTGCATTATCCACCACTGAAGCAGAATATATTGCATTAGGAAGTTGTTGTGCTCAAATTTTATGGATGATGCAAACTCTTTCTGATTTTGGCTTAGTTTATAAACAAGTTCCATTAAAATGTGATAGTAAAAGTGCAATAGACTTGTCTAATAATCCTGTTCATCATTCACGCACGAAACACATTGAAGTGAGACACCACTTTCTTAGAGATCACATTGCTAGGGAAGACATTTGCATTGAATTCATTTCAACTGAGAATCAACTTGCTGATATTTTCACAAAACCCCTCCCCGAAGACAGATTTTCCAAATTACGTTTGGATTTGGGGATTATGGAAATTGACTAATCATTTTTCAATTTTTGGTTGAAATATTCTTGGATATTTATTTTCAACTTCAATTTCTAGAATTCAAACATGTTTTGGATATCATTCAAAGATTGATTCGAATATGGTATTCGGTAGTGGAAATACGTTTGGTTTATGAAATTTCATAATATGATTAATTTGGTAACTTATTCCACGACCATTTCTATTTCTACCATCTTTCTATCATTCATAATGGTTTTGAAAAATGAGAAGAATGAATTGCTTTTTAAATTAAAAAAGGAAAATTAAAGAATTTTTTAAAATATTTCTCATACATCCATTCTCATTTAAAAGTCCTTATGGTTATGCATGGATGGATCATGTGAGTTTATCATCACTCCATTCTCATTTAAAAGTCCTTATGATTATGCATGGATGGAGTATGATAACTAATGAGTAACTGCTAATCCTATTTAAAAGTCCATATGGTTATGCGTGGTTAGTAAGTGCTTATTTTTTTATGCTTAAATGTCAATTTTTTTATAATAAATAAAATAAAACATCCCTCTTCTCATTATATAAAAACCAAAACATCGATCCATTCTCTAAAATGTGGAAATTGTTATCTTGTTATGATATATTATGGTTTTTCCTTGTTTTTTTTCCATTTGTTTTTCCCCTACTGTTTCATTATTTTTTGTCAGTCTTTTGATGATAACAAAAGGGGGAGAAGGAAGAGATTTTGATAAGAAAATAAGTATTTTTGGAATACTACACCAAACTTGTTAAATGTTGTTAGTTATTTTCTATAGTTCTTTTATTCATATGTAATTTCCTAAATCTTCTAATAGGAGTGGTCTCAGTTGTAGGGGGAGCATACATATAGGGGGAGCTAAATATATCTACTGGAATTTCAAAATCTTTAACATATATGTTTGTCATCATCAAAAGCGGGAGATTGTTTGATGTGTGTTTAGTGTTTGATGATAACAAAATATATATATATAATTATAGATGTGTTTGCAGATTTTATTTTACACATTTACATATGTTATTTTAGACATACAGGAATAAATATAAATATTGAATAATAATGCTATTGCACAGAATTTAACAAATTCAAACAGTATTTTTATTCAATATAATATTTTATTCAGTACGATGTTCATACACTGATTTCATACAGTACACTGATTTCATATTTACAGTTCACTCTCACTCATACATTTTCACATTTACATTTCTGTCCTCACTACATCACTCATACACTCAGTCTTCTGCATCTGCATTGTCCAGCTCCAGTATTTTTCCTGTCTCCTGTGTACCTGTATAATTAACAATCTACAGCGGTAATCTGAAAAGAAACAATTTTGATTTGCAAAAATATAAAATTAATTTTTAAAGCTGTCTCAGATATATGGGTTATCGTCATCATCTTTGATTTTGTAATATCTGTGCATATCAGTATTTATTTTCAAGGACAGGTGATTACGAGTGGCTGCAGTACACACGTATACACGTGTGCACTGCCTCGCCAACTCAGAGTGCACAAGGTAACTCAAACGAACAATAAAGCAGAGCAGTACAATAGTCATGTACAGGTCAGGGGTGAACTCAATAGCAATATGATCAAGTACAACAGGGAAATCAAATGTACATGAATGCACAGGTGAATCAAAACTACAAAGGCTACAGTAACCAGTAATCAAGTAATACAAATATCACAAGTGTCAGTGCAACTGGACAACAAAACAGTAACTAAACAGAGTCAAAGTATACAAGTGAATCAACTACAGGTTAGACAACTCAAAGTCAGGTACAAGTTACTACAGCAAGCATGCACACATATGAAGTGTTTTCAAGTCCAAATGAACCAGTAATGAACCAAACTACAATGAAGGCAACAAGTTGTTATGTCAAAGTCAGGTTCAAGTGACTCAAGATCAAAGACCAGACTTATGAACATGTACAAGATCAACAAAGTGTACACAGTAAAGTCTACAGGCAAATGGTCAAAAGTACACAAGTGAATCCAGTGCTAACATGAACAGGTTCAAGTGACAAACAAGCAGCACAAGACAATATTCAAGTGCAGACTCAAGAGAACACATGCAACATGAAGCACTGCAATTCAAATAGCAGTACAACTGGAAGTGATCAAGTGAACACATGCAACTATAACAGAATACACAGTCAACAAAATGTCAACAAAATACAACAGTGAATCAAGACTACAGCATCAATGCAGAAGCACACAAGGTCAACCAATGGAAACCGTGTAATGAAGACTACAATGTACTCAAGTGATTGAAACTGCGAGATGTACCAAATGCAAATGCAAATTCATGTCAAAGCAGATGTCAGGAATGAACACAGAGTTGAGCACTAATTTATAATCAAGTCAAAGTCAAATGCCGAAGTCATTGAAGAAAACAATACCGTGGCTAACAAGAATTTTCGCAGTTCAAAATCAAGTATTTGCCGTATAAAACCAGAAGATCGGAAAAAAAAATCAAAGCCGAATGTATGAAAAAGTCATGTTTTATAATTTAGGAAAGTATCAGGTTCAAATGCTTCAAACAGAAAATCGAACGTATAAAATCGAAGCCGTGGATCAAAAGGAATTTCCAAAAATACGAAAGTGTAAAAACAGAAAGTATAAACATCGTAGGGATCAAGAAATCAAATCAGACGCTTATATAAAGAGACCCAAAATCATCATCGACTGTGTGGTGAAGAGCAGAGAAAATAAAACCCAATCATCACCGACATAAGACTCAAGCATTCAAGTATAAATCAGAGAAGAATCACATACCAATTCCAGATTGAAGAAGCCGTAGCTCCAAACTAGAATCGCCAGAGACGACAAGCCGAAGTCCTAATTCAGAGCAATTCATCGAGTCGAATTCGATCTACAATCGAGAAGCAGCCAAAGCAAAGCTACACGAAGCATCCATCGACAGAGCGAAACGAAAATTCCTATTGATCGATCAAATAGGCACAGCTTCGAAAGCCCTAATTTTGGAACAAAGAAAAGAACGAGCAAGCCGCCATTTTCACAAAAAGGAACCGGCCGGAGATAAAAAGAGAAAGGGGATAATCATTTGTCACTAATAGTTTTGGGCCGGTTCAATTTTCTTTTGGGCTTGGAGTATTTATCAATTAGGTTTTTAAGTTTTAGTTTAAATTCTTATTGGGCCGGGTTTAAATAATTTAGTTTAGGCCTAGTTTATTTGAGGGAAAAATTGTTTTAAAATTGTCAATCTATATTTTGCCCTGGGTTTAAATCTGTATTTTGTTTTTCATTTTGTATTTTCAAAGTCCAGTCAGGGTAAATCACCACATAGGGTTTAGGTAGTGTCAGATTGTCTAGTTAGGGTTAGTTCAGTGAGCAGGGTGTGCGAGTTTACAAAGCTCTATAGGCGGAGAAGGGTGTGCGAGTCTGTAGGAGTGTTTGTAAGCGGGATACTGTTTAATCCTAATAGAAATCTGGGAATGCAGCAGTAGGCAGGGGTTGCCGAAGCTGGGTAAATTTTGTGTGTGATTTATTTTTCTGCATATTTACTTCTCTGCAGTTTGATTACGTGTTTAATTCGTTAAAATTTGCTATAACCCTATTCACCCCCCCTCTAGGGTTAATCTAGATCCTACACTATCGAGGACTGAATGAGAAATACCTTGACTAAGAGAAGTGTTACTAGGGGTTTGCACAACATTCAGCTTTCCCTCTTTCTTGCTTTGAAGTTTGGGATATGAAGATATATAATGAGCCGAACTTTTGCAATAGCGGCAAGAAATAGGCCGTGGACATCTATTTACATAGTGGTCCTTGTTTATACCAAAATTGGGCACAACACTCTTCAGATGTGTTTGAAGAGATAAAATGAAGAATATAAATGGAAAAAGAGGAAAATCTAATAAACACACCAATAATAAGCAAGAAAAACACACAGAAATACACGGATTTAGAGTGGTTCGTCATATGGCCTGCGTCCACTATGAAATGATTGACTTTATTGATTTTTTGCTTGCTGGTTACAACGTGTTACAATAGTAGAATTCGAGTACAATAGTGATTTCGGTAGAGTCTGGATGTAGAAGAGCAAAAAGTCCCTTTTCAGTAGGTTCTAGGCTGCTATTTATAGGTGTAGACTGCAAATATCTCGCTCAGATCTCGAAAGACCTCTTCTCTCACGTGGGTGGGCCCACAAGATCGATCCCATGCCATTTGCACTCGATTCGTGATCGATACGAACGAATTTATTATCGATCAATATTTTGTCCAATCGAGTCGAGATCGATCACGAACATTCTTGAGGATGTACGCAAGCTCCTGTGAAAATTTGGTGGCATTTGGACTTGTATATTTTGAGTTATGATCGATGCAAGTTTGGATTTTTCGAAGGCTGTAGGACTTGTATCGATGTTGTTCGTATCGATAGCTTCGTATCGATGGTTATGCACGTGATGTCTGATGACGTGGCACTTGATTTTAGGATAGATCCACATTTTATGTCGAGCGACCGAGTCTTTCTTATGGATGCGCCTCGTTCGTATCAACCCAGCCTAGCCCTGTTTGTATCCATCATTTGCTGCCATGTTCGTATCGATCGTCGCTGCTCTACTTTGTATCGATCAACATAGGTGAATTTCGCACCGGTCCATCTTGTACTGTTCACACCGATCACTGGCTGATCGATACGAGTGCAGTATGTGTTAACGGATTGATACGTAGTAGTGTCTTTGTATGGCTTCGATGGATACGAAGTGGATGTTGGTTGATCGATACGAACAAGCTGGAGATGATGGATACGAAGCAGTATAAGGATGGATGGATAGGAAGAATGCCACTCTAGATGGATACAAACTTGTGCTTCCCTGATCGATACGAGGCCATGCACATCTGATGGATTCGAACAAGATCGATACGAAGGAGGTTTTTTCTGATTGCCTGATGGATACGAACAAGGTGATCACTAGAATTGCATCGATCATATCTTGACCATACGAACTCGGATTGACTTGAAATTTGGAACATTGGCTTTCATAGATTTTCTTGTCGTGCCTTGTCAGTTGTAGCTCAATCCGGACTTAGACAAAATTTGTCAGTATGCATAGTGAACCTGTGTATAACCAAACTTCGATATGGACTGTCCTTGGTTTCCAGTTAAGTTCTTGGTGTCACGGCCTTACCAAAAGGCGGGATAACATTTGCCCCCCAAAGTACATCTCGTGAGAACATGACGTGCTTTGAAAATCTACAATCTCTATTCTGACAAAGTTCTTTCCGATTCACTGAATGGTTGTTGTCTTTTCATCGAAAGATGTAACCTTCGATTGTTCTTCAGTGATACAAATAACGAACTATTGACTGCCAATTGTTGTACTACGCACTATTGTAACTGAGTATTGAATGATAGCAAGCTTTTGTTTGTTGCTGTAACTGTCATCAGGTGAGTATTTAATTCCTGTGAATTTCTAAAATTAAATGTTTATTTATTGCACATAAAACATATGTTAACATGACTCTCGTTAACGTTTGTACGTTCATGAGTCGTTGTTAGCTTTCTTGTATTGAAGCCCATATCGATCCTCTCCTGAATCGATGTGAAATTCGAGTTGTAACAACATTCGATGGTTGTTTTGTAGTATCTTTTTGTATCGATCCTCTCCTAGATCGATGTGAAAAGTTGAAAAATTGTTTTCATATCGATAGCGATCGTTTCGAGTTTGCTTGGTGTTTCAATGTCGTTCGTATCGATGGATACGAGTCTTTTTGGTCTTCACGTTAACGGATATGAATAGGCAGTTCGTATTGATGGACATGAACCTCTATGGACATTAAGTTGATGGATACGAACTCGTTATTTCGTATCGGTGCATCCTTAATGGTTTCGAATGGCGCAGATAAGCCCTGGCCTTATACTTCATATTGATCGATGGATAGATACGAATGAACGTTGCTTTAGATAGAGGGTGCATGGATATGAACAGCTCTCTTCGCATTGATTGGAGAGGAAAATTTTTTTAACTGATCAAAACAACTGGGGGTCAAATTATCACTTCCCTTCACCCCTCATATCCATATAAAAGCCTTTGGTACTTAGCCATTTTCTTTCACTTGCTCATTATTCCATTACACTTCGTATTGCTCCGAGTTGAAAGAAACTGCCTTCGCCTTCAAATCGAACCACGCTTCTAATCCCTTTAACTGTTTGTTAAACCTAGGTAATTAGACAATAAATCTTATGTTAGAACGATGAGACTCTGAATCCATGGCCACCTCATTCGTTTCCGTGACCTATTCGGGTGAAGTGGCGATCGTGGATGGCTGGAGTGAGGTCAAGGATGATGAAGGGACGATGCTTGAATGAATTTGAAGAAGATGAAGTTCGAGATACGAAGGATCTATGAAGGGATGGTTTTGCCCTATTTTCGTATCGATAATGGAGGAAGGATGGATCGTATCACTCCGGGGTGAGAGTCGTTTTAATTGATCTGGGTAATAGGACTTCGTGATGATGAAGTGGAGGTCTTCGTATCAAGTGATGACGGGGTTTCGAATCGACTCGAGATGATCGGTTCGAAGGCTTTGGACTTGCTGATCGATACGAAGGGGTTGCAATTGATCGATACGAAATCCAATGTTCTCGATTGATATGAACTACATGCCAGGATATCGATACGAAGGCATCTTTGATGATCGACATGAACTCGTATCTTGATGGATACGAATAGATTCCTTGACCGATACGAATTAGGGCTTTGGCGATCGATACGAGTTGATCCTTGATGAACTTGAAACCCTTTGCATGTTTGAACATATGACTTCGACGAGCTTCTGCCTTGCATCATTGGACTCGGTCGTTTCACCACATATTTGACTGCCTTTCGATGCTCGTCGATGGAACTTGTAACTTGAAAAAATTTAACAAATTTTAACTCAGATCGGTCTCCAAAGTCTGGATTGCATGGTTGTGATGGTCAACAATGACGGTCATTCCGGTTGAATTTCGAAGTCTCGTCGTTCGAACATCTTGCTAACCTTTGTAGAACTTTCTTAAGTACTTTATAATATTGCATTGCACAATACACTCATGCATTTCACTTTGGGGAACACATGGGCTTATTATCATCTAATGATGGTTTTTTGATGAGTTGATTAGTTATGGAATCTACAAGTTCACAGTAGTAGGAGCCTCAAAGTTCATCTTCTCCGATAATAGAGATCCCAGCCATTGCGGCTGAAGTTATAAGTCCAGCTCCGGACGAGCTGTCGGGAGCAACTTTTATCGCGAATCCACAAGATTCTGTGCCATCCAATGTCTCCGATGATATGTTGGGTTGAATATGCTTAAGACACGGTCTATCATTGGACGACGTTATGTTACCCTACCCGAATGACAGGCCACATTCTCCTCCAGAAGGGTTCATAGCCTTTAATCGCCATTCGTGCACAACGGGAACACTTCCTCCATTCAACTAGTATATTCGAGAAGTGTTAGCTTTCTTTAGAATCGCACCATCACAATTACATCCAAATGGATATGCACTGTTGAACAGTCTATTCATCGTCTTCATGGAACATCTCTTTCGACCCCCGACTTCGAAAGACGTCAGATACTTGTTTAATGTCAAGAGTCGGGGGGACAACCCTTTGTTCACTTTTCTGGAGACAGTTAGGAATTGCCAAGTGGTGTTAGGGTCTTGGACCAGGCTCAGCTACTTTAAGACGGAGTGGTTCTATGTCCGATGTCCTCCAGGGTTTTCCAACCGATGGTTAGCCAGATGTAAGTGCTGCAATTTTTCCGGTAGCTAGCGAGATAATCATAACTGACCTTGGAACTAATATCTCCTTTCCTTTACAGCCGCAATTCCACGATCCGAAGGTGCCCATTTCAAAGAAATAGTACGGATTCTTCAGGAAGTGTCGGGTGAGATGAGAGACATGGACTCGGTGCTCACAGATAGAAACTTGAGGATTGTCGGGCTAATCGATCAAAATCAAAGCATAAGACTAGAGTGATCGCTTAGGGCAGCCCCGGTGAGATGGGCTAAACGTAAAGTGCCCGGCATTGTAATAGCTGAGGAGGGCGATGATGAAAATGCGCCCACTGACAACGAACCCATAGTCGGGCCTTCTGGCGGTTTTCAGGATATAGAGGGAAGGAGAAAAGGCAAGGCAGCAGCACATAAGCATCATAAGTCTTCGAGATGGAAATCCATAGTCGTGTCTCTGCCAGCCTCCGATGTTAGAGTGTCGGAGGCTCCTCCCTCGCTAATAGAGAATCCTTTCGAAGGGCTCGCTGACATTCTAATTTCGGACTATGTGTCGCTTCAACACGACACCGGATTGGAAGGACTTCAAAGTGTCATAGATTTAAGCGATTCACTTCCTACAAGTGTGGCCGACATATTCGATTGGTCGGGGGGTTTAACACATGCATACACTTCACGACACTACATGATTTCCAATCATAAGTTATTCATTTCTAGAGATTACTGATTCTACTTCTCTTTATATTTTACAGATATGATGACTAGGCGAGAATCTATGTTAGGAAGCCATCGCTCTGTGCGCCAGTCATCCAGTTCATACCATGAGTCCCATAGGAGGGAAGCTGATAGAGACCGCAATCGCGGTTATTCTAGTCAAGAATGTTATGAGAGGGAGAGGGATAGAGACAGAGAATATAGATATCGCTCCCGATCACGTTCTCCACCTCCTCGAGCTCCAACACCACCCTCCAGCCACGGAAAACAATCCTTAGAGCCTTCATGCCAAAAACCGTCTTCTCAAACTCCTACATCTGATTCGCAGCATCGTATAACCGAGGCTGAAATGAAATGCCTGCTATTATTGAACAATCGGTCACCAAGCCCACTAGAGAAGGAGCGATCAGAATCGCCTAGTTGAAAAAAGACTTCCCAACTATTTGTTTCGATGGCTTCGTCTTTCCTCCGCATTTAAAGAGAATTCCAGTTGAGGCAGAGCAAACTATGCATGATTACATCCATGACATATATAGCCAGTATCGCGAGTGGATGAAGACTACGGGCAAAGCATCAGTGGTGGCCTTTGAGCGGCAAAATAATCTAGAAGTTAGAGACCGATATCGCTCAAAAGGACCATATAATGCAAGTGCTTAATAATGAAGCCGAATCTTCCTAGAAGTCGGAAATAGAGGCCACCAAGAAAGCCGATGAGGCAAACCAATCCATGGAAAGGATGCGATAGATGCATTTTGCTTTGGTCAAGGAGATGGGCCATCGAAACACAGCTGTTACGGCCAAGAGGGATGCCGTGCTGAAGGAGCTTGAGGAACTTAAGGCCAAATTCTCCGAAATCGTCAAAGAAAAAGACGACGCAAACAAAGCGGCCCATGAGGCGTATGAACAAGCTGTAGCGCTTCGGGGTGAAAGGGATGCGACAACACTTAAAATTCGAGAGGCTGAGGCACGGGTTGAGGATGAAGTTAAGATGGCATTGGCCAGGTTAGAGGCTGATATTGAAGATCTTCTGTTCACATACAATGCTAGAGTATTGAAGTACATGGATCTAACCTGGCTCGATAATTATCCAACACACCTGTATAACGCTTGGGGCCGGTTGGTGCAGGATGAGAAAATTGAATGACAAATAGAATCAGTTGACGAGTTCGAACTTGAAAATCGGCTGCTAAACAAAGATGAGAGAAAAATACTCCACGACATCATGATTGTATACGAAAAGGAGAAACTTAGCGCTCAGCACTCGGAGGCTGGAGAAGGTTCTAGTGTTGAGCGCCACGATGCGGGTTCTGAAACTCTTGTGCCAACCCAGCCTAAATCTACACCTGCGATTGATCCTCGGTCTGTTCCTGCATATAATCCTGATCAACCACGGTTATCTCCTGTTCACAAGCACGTCACTGAAGCTGCTCCATTTCCGCCTGCAAGTTATTCTGAGGAAGGTATTGTGAACATCTCTTGTGCTCATTCAGTGTGGGAAGCGTTATTTGAAGCAATTACTAATAACTTTATCTTTGTCTCTGTTCAGTGATAGGAGCTACATCTGCCATGCCTCCAGCAACCCAAGAGTTGCATCACGAGCAGGAGGCTATCATAACGGAAGCGACCACGACAACGACTACTGCACCTACGGATGGGGTACAAGGGAGCACACTCACTTTCAATAAACAAATGATGGAGGAGATTCTCGGTCATCACAGTGACCCCTTTGTTGATCTGCCATTTGTCATGAGTGGAGGTGCACCAGTGACCAGCTCTTTCGGCCCAATGGCCAGCGTTCCCGGTGAGGCTCAAACAATTTGTGAGGAGGAGATATTGGCTGAAATCAACGCTGAGATGGAAGTAGCTGCGCGGGGTAGTGGCTTTGGAGGTGGAATGGCGGGACCTGGCCCAGCCCCTTTGCGGATGATCTCCCTGGGAGGAACGGTCGTTGATACAAGTGTGCCTCCTTCGCCTGCGAACATCGATCCTATCCCTCCGACTCCGCCTTCGGGAAGCATTCCTATTCACTTGAGTTTGGAGGAGGAAGTTAACACAATGCCCCCAACTGGAGATCAGCCGCCAACAAGCAAGGGTTCGAAGAGGAAACCAAGCGGTGAATCCAGCGGGTCAACGCCGAAGAAGAAACCGAGAAAAAAGAAAGAATAGATATGTCTCGTCGGCTCATTTTTGGTAGATAGTTAGGAATCCACTTTTGTTTTCTTTTTGTAGGCAGTGTATAGATGCGGGTTTGGCCCCTGCTAGTAGGACTATTGATATAGTTTTGTACTTACCCTTTTTCTTCCAAAGAATAATTGAAATAAAATTTCATTCTATCTCTAGCTCAATTTTTTAAAGTGCTTCAGCACTCGAACTTTCATTTAACACACTTGTGGAGTTTTAGTCTTTAAATCGGACCCAGGTTTAGTTGCTAAGTTCCGGAGTCATGGTTTTGGGTTGCGATCGAGTGCTAAGTTGAATTCTGATATTGCACTGTCCCAATCAGTGGCTGGCACTTAAGCTCTGCCCCCAGTTCCGGGGAGAAATTGAAAAGATTGGTTAACAATCGTTGATTGCCTTTAATATTTCAGGCTTAACTTCGCTGAAGCAGAATTGAAACAAGACGAGTTCAGGTGGTCGAATAACACTTGCTCGTCTATTGGTGATCGCATCCACACTCTGGGGATTGCACTTGTAGATCGGTGGTCTGTCACACCCGCACAAGGTTTTGAGATACGTCCGCGCTCTGGGGACTTAAGTTATTTTACAGACGGTCAGTCACACCCGTTTGATATTCAGAACTTCGTCCGCACTCTGGGGACTTAAGTTATTTTACGGGCGGTCAGTCACACTCGTTTGATATTCAGAGCTTCATCCGCACTTTGGGGACTTAGACTGATTCGGGGGTGGTCAGTCACAACCGGCTTGCATTTATACTCCAATCCGCACTCTGGGAACTTAGAGTTATTCGATGTTTATACTCCGTTTTGCACTTTGGGAATCCGGAGTTGGTTGATGGGTGGTCAATTACACCCATTCGGTATTTATGTTTATACTCCAGTTCGCACTCCGGGAGTTTGGAGTTGGTCGACAGATGGTCAGTCACATCTGTTTAGGCTTTAGGATTTTGTTCACACTCCGGGAATGACGGATCTATCAGGATCGTAGATGGTCGGCTCACATCCACCCTGAGTTAACAAGTGAGGTCGTTAAATGTACGGATCCATCCTCCTCGAACTTGGTTTAAATACGGGCGAAGTCGTTAGGTGGACGGATCCACCCTCTTCGAAACCGCATTTATAAGTTTATACTCCAGTTCGCACTCTGGGAATCTGGAGTTAGTTAGAGGATCGTTGTGTATTAATCCCTTTCTGGATTCAGTGTGATGGCTTGTCCCCGAGCTTGGGTTTCGTTTAGTGAGTGACCGATCGTATCTCAACCACTCCCTATTTGAATAAATCCCACCGTATGGTGGAACTTAGCTCTCCGTGCATAGTGATGATCGTATGACGCATTTCAAATAAATCACAGCTCTGGCTCGAAGAAATTGCATTTTATTGCTGAAATAAGAAAATACGGCAAAGTCAGTTGCCTTATTACAAATTCAAATTTCAAAATGCATAAACAAATTGCAAACGAAAAATAGACTGAATAAACAAACAGAGTCTGTTATGCATAGTAGCGACGTAGACTCTCGCTGTTCCAGGCTCATGGTAGAAGGAGACCATCAACGGTCGATAATTTGAATGTACCATCTCCGAGCTTTTGTTCAATGACATACGGTCCTTCCCACATTGGTTTCATATGTGAAGGAACCGGGTAAATTCTCTTGAGGACGAGATCGCCGAGTTCAAAGGTTCAGGGTTGGACCTTGGCATTGTACAATTGGACGACTTGACTTCGGTATGCGACTACCCTCAAATCAGCTTCTTCTCGCTTCTCATCCAATAAATCCCGAGATTCAGCAAGTAATATAGCATTCATTTTCGGATCATAATAAGTCACACGATGAGAAGGTACTTCCATTTCGACTGGAATAACGGCTTCTGAACCGTAGGAAAGAGAGATAGGAGTGTGGCCGGTTGTGGATTTGTGGGTTATTGCAGATTTGCCCCCGGCCTTTTCCAGTCGCTTCTTCAGAATAGACTTTATAACTTTATTAACAGCTTCAACCTGTCCATTCGCTTGAGGGTGTGCAATCGTGAAGAACTTCTTCTGGATGTGAAACCGTTGACAGAAATTCTTAAATTCAACACTGTCGAATTAAGCTCTGTTGTCTGTGACGATGGTATGCAGGAGACCAAATCAGCGAATAATGTTACGCACTACAAAGTTGATCACTTTCTTTGTCATGATTGTAGCAAGGGGTTCAGCTTCCACCCACTTGGTAAAGTAATCAACTGCGACGATGGCGTACTTCGCACCACCTTTGGCTAGAGGTAGAGAGCCAATAATGTTTATGCTCCATACTACAAACGGCCATGGACTGACCATTTGAGTTATTTCGGTAGGTGGGGCTTTTGGAATTTGAGCATGCTTCTGACATCTGTCACATTTTCTGGCGTAATCCGATGCATCGCGATTTACGGTCAGCCAATAGTATCCATATCAGAGCACTTTCTTGGCAAGAGCTTGCCCCTCGGTGTGATCACCACATTCTCCTTCGTGTACATCATGCAATACTTGTTTGATCTCATCGTGAGCGATACACCGAAGTAAAGGAACATAATGCCCTCTTCTATACATGACTCAATTCTGGATAGTGAACCGCGAAGCCTTTCGAAGAACTTGTCTCTTTTCACTCCTGCGCTCCGGTAGGGTCCCGTGCTCGAGATAGTTTCTGAACAGAGTCATCCATGACTCCTTATCAGGAACGACCTCAAATACCCAATCTGTTTCCATCTGATCGATGCTAGGGGAAGATAATGTTTCCACGAGAACGATTCCCATTTGTTGGGCCTCGCCTGTACTAGCTAACTTTGCTACTGAGTCGGCTTTCTGATTGAGCTCTCGGGGTATACAGTAAATGGCATAATAATCAAACTGATTCAATATCTCCTGGACCCGAGCTAGGTAAGCAGCTAGCCTTCGGTCTTTGGCCTGGTACTCCCCCCGAATTTGACATACGACCAACTGCGAATCACAATAGATCTCCAAAGCAATGATTCTTAAATCTCTGGCAAGTCTCAATCCGGCGAGCAGGGCTCCATATTCGGCCTCATTGTTAGTTGCACGAAAATCAAACTTTAAGGCATAGCATATCGATCGACCTTCAGGAGTTTCAAGTATGACCCCTGCACTTGAGCAACGGTCATTTGATGCACCATCGGTATGCAGCTTCTAGGTATACTTGGGAGATTCATTGGTTTCGTGCAAGTCCTCCGGGATAATGAATTCAGATATGAAATCTGCTAAGACTTGTCCTTGAATGGCTCGCCTTGGAGTGTAAGTAATGTTAAACTGACTTAGCTCGATATTCCACTTAAGTAACCTTCCAGACGTCTCAGGTCGCGTAAGGACCTGTCGTAATGGCTGGTCGGTGTAGAAAATTATAGGATGAGCCTAAAAATGTAGATGGAGCTTCCTTGAGGCAATAACAAGACAATAAGCCAACTTTTCCAGCTTCGAATAATTTCTCTCTGGCCCGGTCAGTCGTTTGCTAATGTAATATACTGGCCATTGTATCCGATCTTCCTCCCTAACTAGGGAAGCACTGATAGCGTTCTCTGACACCGCCAAGTGAATGTATAATCTCTCATGATCAATGGGTTTTGACAGAATAGGTGGTGTGGAGAGGTGTCGAATCAATGCTCGGAATGCATCCTCACATTTCGTAGTCCATTCAAAGTTTCGTTTCCCTTTTCTGATCAAGTCGAAGATGGGAATGCATTTGTCAGTGGATTTTGAGATGAACCTGCTCAGTGCGGCTACTTTTCCATTGAGGCTTTGGACTTGCTTTATAGTTCTTGGAGTCTCAAGACTTCTGATTGTCCAGATCTTCTCAGGATTAGCTTCAATCCCTCGAGCATTGACGATAAACCCAAGGTATTTTCCAGATGCGACCCCAAAGTGACATTTCAATGGGTTGAGCTTCATTCTATATTCTTGGAGGATATCAAACATTGACTCCAGGTCTTTGATATGATCAGCGGAGAATCACGACTTCAAAAGCATGTCGTCCATATATACCTCCATGGTTTTTCCGATCTGGTTAGCGAACATTCGATTAACTAACCGTTGATAAGTTGCTCCAGCATTCTTGAGTCCAAAAGGCATAACTTTGTAGCAGTAAAGTCCCAGATCGGTTACGAAGCTGGTATGCTCCTGGTCAGGTAAGTGCATGGGTACCTGGTTGTAGCCAGAATACGCATCCATGAAGGATAAGAGTTCATGTCCAGCCGTTGAATCTACGAGCTGATCGATTTAGGGAAGTGGAAAACTATCTTTAGGGCAAGCTTTATTCAAGTCAGAGTAGTCAACACATGTTCTCCATTTTCCATTTGGCTTTCGGACAAGTACAGGATTTGACACCCATTCTGGGTATAATGCATCTCAAATAAACCCGTTCGATTTGAGCTTTTCTACCTCTTCCTTAAGGGCGGCAGATCTCTTTAGATCCATACCTCGCCTTTTTTGCTTGACCGGGATGCACCGTGGGTCAATATTCAATGTGTGGCTCGCGATGTCTGGTGGGATCCCATACATGTCAGAGTGCATCCAAGCAAACACGTCGAGGTTTGCTCGGAGAAATTCAACCAATTCCTCTTCCATTTGTTGGCTTAGCTGAGATCCAATCTTTATCATTTTAGAATTGTCATTATCGTCGATCGGAACATCGATCGTCAGTTTGGCCAGGGAAGCTTGACTGTCTTTACTTTCATCTTCACTTTCAATATCTCTCGATTCAAGGTCCCTTGGGAATTGGTTGAGGTGCCCGGGCCTAGGCCCAGGCATTAGTTGTTAATTCTCCGCAAAGCGGACACAAAGAGATTCCTCTACGCCCTTTCGTTTTTCCTTTCGCTGCGCTTCTCGCAGCTCAGCAACATAACAGGCTCGTCCAGCAGCCTGGTCTCTTTGAACGACTCCAACTCCATTGTCGATAGGGAATTTTAAAGTCAGACACCACGGGTCAATGGCAGCCCTGAACTCAGCTAGGGCCGGTCGGCCTAAGAAAGCATTGTATGGCGAATTTATGTCCAATACAACAAATTGTAACATCCGAACTCTCCGGCGTTCTCTGATTCCCAATTCTACTGGCAGCTCTACCACTATAGTGGGTATAGTAGCACTTCCATTGAAACCATGAATACGAGATTGACAAGGCTTCAAATCCTTTGTTTTCATTTTAATCTGATCATAGGCTCGCTTGAATAGTATGTTCACTGAGCTTCCACTATCTACTAAGATACTCTTCATCCAAGCAGGACCTACCTGAGCTGATATGACTAGTGGATCAATAGTTGGGGCTTTGACCATGTCGGCATCTCTATCTCGAAATACGATGTCGTCAGTCATCATTTTCTATTGCTTGGCCGGAGCCCCGTCTTCCAAACTACTACAACATCTGAAGCTCGCATGCCTCACTGAACTGGCATAGACTCAATTTCCTTCCAGCTTCGGTCAGCTGGATGAGGACCACCACTAACAGTATTTATCACCAACCTCCCGCCAGTACGAGCGGGTTCCTCCTGTCTTGCCTGATTTTGCATATGATTATGATTCGATGGGCCCGCACCTCCGGGTTGCGGCGCCTGCACAAACTGTTCCAACTTTCTTTCACGTATCAACTTTTCAATAATATCTTGCAAATGACGGCACTCATTCGTGTTATGGCCATAGCTATCATGAAATCTGCAAAAACTTTCCCGTTTGAATCTGTTTTTTCGATGACGGATTTAGAGCAGGTTTCTTATACTGAATAGTATTGCAAGTATGTAAGTACACATTTTCCAACGACATATTCAAAGGAGTATAGTTATCAAACATGGGAGCCCTACATCGTGGCCCATGATTTTGATCATGTTTCGTGTTTTGATTTCTATTACCTTTCTGTTGATTCTGTTTATTCTGTATATTCAGTTGTACCTTTCTAGAACTCTCCCCGGTTTGCTTTACAGCAACATTGCTCTGGATTCCTTCCATACTGGGTCATGCGTCATCCTTCTTCCTAGACTGTTTCGTATCCTCCCTTCTCAAGAATTGGGCTGCCTTGGAGTAGAAACGGTCCAATGACGTAGGAGTATTTCCAGCCAACCAGTTGCCGAACTCGGAATTGGGATCGATACCCTTAGTTAGTGCCATCAGAATTGAGTTTTTATTGGGGTTACTAATCTCAGCATATGCAGCATGAAATCTCTCCAAATAACGTCTGAGCGTCTCCCCAGGAGCTTGAGTGACAATGGACAAAGTGTTAACATCTTTCGGCCTTGTAACATGCATGCGAAATTGCTCAACAAACTTTGTTGCCAACTGATCAAAACACGAGATAGATCGAGGTAGTAAACGAGTAAACCACATAGTTGCTATGCCCCCTAGAGAAATCGGGAAACTTCGGCACTTAACTGCATCATCGGCTCGTGCAACATTCATCAACCATTCGTACTTTAAGATATGCTGATTAGGATCAGAACTCCCTTCATAGACAGGCAAGGTCGGCATTCTGAATCGTCGAGGTGGTTCGACATAGAGTATATAATCAGTGAAAGGGGTATGACTCTGGGAGATTCCCCAGTCAACGTTAGTAAGACCCTGACTTTCATGGATCATTTAATGGATCATTGTTGGGATATCCGGCATCTGGACGTTCTAGGCATGCTGAGCCAAGGTGTGGTCGGGTTCCACAATGCGAGGAGGGGATGGTCGCGGTCGACGGTCCATGTCTCGCCTCCTTGGTTCTAAGTCTTCAAGGACATAAGGCTCAGGAGTATGATTGCGTTGGAGGTGGGTTGGATCTGTCCGGTTTCGAGCATCAACTCCCAATTCTGTAGCATTGGTAGTGCGGTTGTCGGCAATGTAATATGGGGCTACACCTCCTCGAGAGGAGGGTTCAGTCTGATGGATGGTTGATGGGCCAACTCTCGGTTGCCCAAGATTCAATGTGTGCTGATATCTAGTGGCTTGTGTGTAACTTTCGTCCAGCCGTGGGCGCATGGATCTATGATTAAAGTCAGAAGTGGCTGAACTTTCAGCGGATGAATAGGAAGCCTGGTCCCTTCTGAATCTCCTTCGTCTTTGACGGTTTAGTTGATTGGTCAGTTCTGCATTGGCACGCAGTTGCTGAGTAAGCTGTTGGCATCTTTGAGTAAGCTCTTGCATTAGCAATTGAAATTCTTCCCTGGTGATAGGGCCTTGCGGATCTGATGGTCCGGCAGCATTCTGATTGGCAGGAGGTAGTTGTACGGGGTTCTGTCTGTCCCGCTCTTCTGGATCTACGGCAGTTGAAGTAGTCCTAGTGTTAACCATGATGGATAGCGAAGCTCTTTCCTAGACTTCATGCAAATCCGAATAGGATGGAAGAACTTTAAACTTGAAATCTGGATCTTCTTCTTAGATTTACGCAATCCGATATCGATAGTAGATCCAACGAGTAGGAGAAAAACTGGGTTGTCTCAGTGAAAGTACCAAAGTGTTTGTACCAAAATTGGGCACTACACTCTTCGAATGTGTTTGAAGAGATAAAATGAAGAATATAAATGGAAAAGGAGGAAAATCTAACAAACATACTAATAATAAGCAAGAAAAACACACAGAAACACACGGATTTAGAGTGGTTCGGCGAATGGCCTACGTCCACTATGAAATGATTGACTTTATTGATTTTTGCTTGCTGGTTACAACGTGTTACAATGGTAGAATTCGAGTACAACAGCGATTTCGGTAGAGTCTGGACGTAAAAGAGCAAAAAGTCCCTTTTCAGTAGGTTCTAGGCTGCTATTTATAGGTGTAAACTGCAAATATTTAGCTCAGATCTCGGAAGATCTCTTCTCTCACGTGGGTGGGCCCACACGATCGATCCCATGCTATTTGCACTTGATCCGTGATCGATACGAATGAATTTCGTATCGATCAGTATTTCGTTCAATCGAGTCGAGATCGATCACGAACATTCTTGAGGATGTACGCAAGCTCCTGTGAAAATTTGGTGGCATTTGGACTTGTAGATTTTGAGTTATGATCGATGCAAGTTTGGATTTTTCGAAGGCTGTTGGACTCGTATCGATGTTGTTCGTATCGATGGTTATGCACGTGATGTCTGATGACATGGCGCTTGATTTTAAGATTGATCCACATTTTATGCCGAGCGATCAAGTCTTTCTTATAGATGCGCCTTGTTCGTATCTACCCAGCCTAGCCCTGTTCGTATCCATCATTTGCTGCCCTATTTGTATCGATCGTCGCTGCTCTACTTTGTATCGATCAACATAAGTGCATTTCACACTGGTCCATCTTGTATTGTTCACACTGATCACTGGCTGATCGATACGAGTGCAGTATGTGTTAATGGATCGATACGAAGTAGCGGCTTTGTATGGCTTCGATGGATATGAAGTGGATGGTGGTTGATCGATACGAACAAGCTAGAGATGATGGATGTGAAGTAGTATGAGGATGGATGGATATGAAGAACGCCCCTCTGGATGGATACGAACTTGTGCTCCCCTGATCGATACGAGGCCATGCGCATCTGATGGATTCGAACAAGATCGATACGAAGGAGGTTTTTCTGATTGCTTGATGGATACGAACAAGATGATCACTTGAGTTAAATCGATTATATCTTGAGCATACGTACTCGGATTGACTTGAAATTTGGAACGTTGGCTTTCATATCTTTGCTTGTCATGCCTTGTCAATTGTAGCTCGATCCGGACTTGGACAAAATTTGCCAGTATGCATAGTGAACCTGTGTATAACCGATCTTCGAAAAGAACTATCCTTGGTTTCCAGTTAAGCTCTTGGTGTCACGGCCTTGCCAAAAGTCGGGATAACAGTCCTTAGAACAACAATTGTAGCATTCTCCACGATTAGGGATTGGAGTCTTTGCTACTGAAGTTGCTTGCTTCACTTTCTTGTTGGGATTAGAGCTTTTGGACTTAATATGCCTCTTCTTGTTGTTATTGAGGCTCTTCTTGGCACCTCCAACATCACTTCCTTTATCGGCCTCTTCAAGTCAAAGAGTGATATCTACAAGCTGGTCGAAAGGCACTTCTAATTTCAGAGGTAAAACCTTTTTGGGGTTCTTATTCAAAGCACAGATAAACCTTTGATTCTTTACAAGTGTAACGACCCGGTATTTTAGACCATTCAAATCGACAATAATCCACACATGTCAGACTTGAATAATGCAAAATAACAGATTGTAATAAAATTTAGAGCAAATAAAATCATTCACAGAATCATAGACACAGAAATATCAGAATAACTCGCAGCGGAATTTAAAAATAACCATAGTGGTTCATGAAGCCACTAAAATACATAGTCTCAAAACAAGTACAAATTACATAGTCTAAAACCAATACAGTTTGAATAACCACAGAAAATCCCAAATTCATTTGTCTCAATTACATAAGCTAAAATAAAAGACTGAATAGCAAAACAGAAAGCAGCTTGATAAAGATGATCTCCAGTAGTCCTAGCTCCGTGAAGATGAAGTCCAACTGATACTCAGGCTGACCCGAGCATAAAATAAAACATAAACACTCGAGTCAGGATATACATACTTATACAATGTAAACCAACTCAAGTGAACTGTAGTAAAGGTACAAGTAACTTAGAAGATGCTTGGGACCGCCCATCCTCTAAGGATCCGTTAAAATATCTACTATGTAGTAATATTCGCTATTATAATAGTGTCTAAGTAAGTAAAGTATAATCATATAGAAAATAGCGTTAAGGGGATGGAGAACCTTAACGCGGTCGGATCATAAAATCATAATCGTAGTAAAGCTCGATATGGTAGGTGACACGGCACAACTAGGCAATGCTAGGGTAGATATACCAATTACGCACACGGACTGATGGATACGCATAGCAGCCACTACCGTTCCACCTCGAACAACATTCCCAAATCGGAGGATGGCCATCTAGTCAAATCACAAGTAAGAGTATAATATCGAAGAAATGTGTCCGAGAAGAGGTGCTACCTCACTGGTCCGAGATCGCTCCTGTTTTAGCCACCTTATGCCAACTCACGGGAGTTGGGTCCACGTAACATACCTTAAGAACGTCGCCACCATCCTACTTCATTCTGGAATCTCCACCGCGTACACGGTTGTCAAAGTGGTTTTCGGTATCGACAGAGAGTATGTCCATATCCGATCCCGGTCTCTTTGCCAACCAATCGTTATTATAACCCGTGGTCATAAATTTAAAACAATTTATCAAATATACTTCAAATTAAACCATTTAAAACAAAGTCATTATTCTTTTGAATCAATTATTAAATTCCCAAAGTTTTAGCCCTTTCGGAGTTCATTTATTTACTTAAAAACAAAACGTTAAAATTTTCAGCTTTCACGGCATTTAAAAAAGTGTGGCGGTAAGTTATATTTGAAAACAATTTTATTCAGCAAAACAACATTTATAAACTGCTATAACAGTTCGGTTTTAAACAAAAATCGTATTTCAGCCTACTGTAGTCCTTAACAAGTGCTACAGTAGCCCTTTTATTAGTTCAGGTTCAATTTTAGTTTCTACTACAACAGCACTTACCAAGTACTATCATAGCCTTAGTTTATTTTAGTCTTTTGGTTCACTTATATAACCACAGCACTTAACAAGTGCTGCAGATTCTACCTAGTTCAGAACTTATAAAATCATACGTTAAAATGTTCATTTAAATCCTTTAACTAATTTATTCTAAAGAGAAATTTTACACATCAAAACCAAAAATTTCCAAGTTCGCTTATTAAATTCAAGTGTGTAAATCCCACTTTCATTTAAACAATTCATTTCAACATTTAAACTTAAACTCCATTTCCACCATTTTAAAACTAAATTTCATTTCAATTTAATTAACTTAAGTTTCCATCTTTCTTTTAGTCAAAATTTCAAATTTAAGTTCCATTTTAAAAATCAATTTTTTTCCATTTATTTATATATATCACATAGAAAAATCATTTCTATTCTAAATAAATCATTTAAAAATTCGGTTTAAATCAATTTAATATTATTACAATATTTAAATTATTTAAAGGTATCCAGAGAAATACAGAAAAATAACCATGGGTCTGTATAATATTTTCTAGCCTAAGTCAAGTGATAAAGATACTATATCATTTCAATCCGTAGTTTACAAAGAAAAATCCGGGTTTTATCATTTCAAACCCGCAATCCCAAGTAAATAAAATTTAATTGAAAATCGTTCAGGCCTATCATTTCAGCCCATAACGATCTTCCCTTATTCTAAAGTCCGTTCGGGTATGTATCATTTCAACCCATAGTGATTCTATTCTACAGGGAACTTGCAGTGTGATTTAACAGAATAGAATAACAGTAAAATAAGAACAAAATATAACATATGATACGATATGCAATTTTAATAATTCTGACATCAAATATAAATAAATCACAGGTAATTATAACATCATTTATTTATTTATTTATTTTCTACACATTCAGTTGTGGTCGTTTCACAATCATATAAGTATGAATATTCGTGTGAGATTTACTCACCTCTATGGAGCTGGAGATTCGAAAAAGAAGTACGCTATCTATCGAACGCACGCGGAAAGCACGATCAGTTGTTGGCGGATTCGCCAACTGGATTCAAATCTAAAGTCAAAAGAATAAAGCAAAAATTTGAATAAGCTAACGCCCGTCAATTACCTCAACATTTTTGAGTAAATCAACTGGAAATCAAATTGAAACAAAAGTAAGGCTCGAAGGACATTTTGGCCGTGACTTCAAACAAAGGCTGGGTGGCATACAAATCATGAATTCAAAACAAAGGTGACAAAAGCAAATTTGTTCTTTTTTTTTCCAAACAGATGATAGGTAGAATATAACTTCAATTCCAAAAGTGACAAAAGCAATTCTTTTTTTTTTCAAAACAAGGGACAGTCACGTGACAAAACAACTTTTTCAAAACAAAGGTCAGTGGAGAACATACTCAAATACCCAAATACACAGGTGGCAACCATTTTCTCATTTCTGGTTTTCAATTTGCAGGGCTCGGCCAACAACTTCAAAACAAAAAGGTGACAAACAACTTTTGTTCATCATTTTTCAAACAAAGGCTCAGGAAAAAAAGCAAATACAAACCCAAGATAAAAAATACTTCACTGCACTAGTCCAAATACAGGCTCGGTCTAACATGAGTTGGTCTCGGCATGGGTTTGGAGGTGGCTGGCACGGTCTGGTGGCGAATGGGCAGGGTGGTGGACTGGTCTCGGTGATGGAGTGGTGGTGCCTGATCTCGGCCTGGGGTGGAGGTCTGGCATTGGGGCGTGGGTGGTCTCGACCTTGGAGGCAAATGGGGCTGTGCTGCCTGGTGGCTTGGAGGCGAATGGGCTGTGGTGGATCTGGCGAAGGGGTTGGGTGGTGGGCTGGCATGGAGGCGGTGGTGGGTTCTCATGGTGGTGGGCAGGGCGTAGGGTCGTGGTGGTGGAAGGTCACGGTTGGTGACGTGGTGGTGCCTGGTCACGGCCTGGGGTGGAGGAGCTGGGGTAGGGTGGCTGGCACGGTCTGGTGGAGGAAGGGCTGTGGGGTTCGGTGGTGGTAGGCTTGGGATTACATGATAAAAAAAAAGATGAGGCAGGGGAAACAGCAAACGAAACAACAAAATGAAAAAGAAGTATGCTGTCTTACCTTGATATGCTCACGAAAGTTCTCAAATGAAAGCTACAGGAGATTTGCAGAATTGAAATTATGAACGTAAAAATGGAAGATGACAGCTGCTTATTAAATTTATGAGAGAAGGCAAAAGGTAAAGTTTTGAACGGTAGAAAGTTAAAGCAATTAATTATATTCAAAGCTGGAATGAAACGTAAGGAATGCAAAGAGGGAATGGAATAATTCTCACGTGAACGATTCAATGCAAGATTATTATTTTTTTATATATAAAGTTAAGAACGGATGAAATTATACGTAAAAATGTAAAGTTTAAATTTCCCGTTTTACACTAATTATTACACTTTTAAGTCAAATCAATATTTCAAAATGTTTATTTTTAGATAAAAAAATTTGTTAAAAATTTTGGACTGTTACACTCTCCCCCACTCAAAACTTTTCGTCCTCGAAAAGGAACGAAGAAGGAAAACAAAGAAAGATAGGACAGTAGAGTAAAAGTACCTGAAATAAACAATTCCGGATTTGAAGCACGAATGCTCTCCTCCGTTTCCCAAGTGCAGTCCCGTTCATCAGTGCTCCACTGCACTTTGACCAGGTTGATAGATTTTCTTCTTAGCTGCTTCGTACCTCGATCGACGATACGAAGTGGCTTCCTCTCAACAGTCAGATTTGGCTCAATATCCAAACTATCAAGAGCAGAAGGCTGGATAATAAGAGATGGATCATGCAGATAGCGACGAAGATGAGATACATGAAAGACATTGTGTATTCCAGAAAATTTCTCGGGTAAATCCAGACAATAAGCAAGAGAGCCAATTCTTTCCAAAATGCGGAAAGGACCTACAAATCTAGGAGAAAGCTTTCCTCTACGACCAAAACGAATAACATTCCTTAAGGGAGAGACCTTAAGGAAAACCAAATCACCAACAGCAAACTCTAAACTCCGTCTTCAACGATCAGCGTACTTCTTCTGTCTATCTTGAGCAATCCTCATCTTCCTCTTAATCTCTTCAACTCTCTCTGAAGCTTCTAAAACCATCTCAGGACCAAGAACCAAACGATTACCGGATTCAATCCAGCAAGAAGGAGATCTACAAGGTCGTCCGTAAAAAGCAGAAAACGGAGATCTCTCAATACTGGCCTGATAACTATTGTTATAAGTGAATTCGACAAGATGGAGATGATCTTCCCAAGATCCTCCATAATCAAGCACACAAGCACGAAGAAGATCTTCTAAAATCTGATTCATCCTTTCCGTTTGACCGTCTGTGGATGGTAAGCAGTGCTCAGATTTAGATGAGTACCCAAAGAATCCTGAAAGGCTTTCCAAAACCTACTAGTAAAGATAGGATCACGATCACAAACGATACTAAGAGGAACACCATGGAGACGAACAATCTCCCTCATGTAAATCTCAGACAAACTAGAAGCTGAACGGGTAGACTTGACCGGAATGAAATGAGCTGATTTGGTCAATCTATCCACAATAACCCAGATACTCTCGTTACCCTTCCTAGTCCTCGGTAAACCATCAATGAAATCCATAGAAACTTGTTCCCACTTCCAATTGGGAATCTCAAGAGGCTGCAATAAACCAGGAGTCTTCTGATGATCTGCCTTGACTTGCTGACAAGTCGCACACCTATTTACAAAAATGGAAATATCTCGCTTTATACCTTTCCACCAATATAACTTCTTCATGTCCTAATACATCTTGGTCACGCCTGGATGAATAGAAAGTCTGGACTGATGATTCTCCCGAAGTAACTCCTATCTCAATCCATCAACATTCGGGACACAAATCCTATTATTGATCCTTAATACACCCTTTTCGTCAATCTGAGCTCCACTGCCATCAAGACTACTACCTCCCACCCTACTTCGAACATTCTCCTTAATCAATCTAAGCATCTGATCCTCATCCTGTCTAGCCATAATACGATCCACAAGAGGTGAAGAAACAACAAGCTGACACAACAAAGCTTTCTTCCTACTCAAAGCATCCGCCACAACATTAGCTTTTCCCGGTGTATAGTTGATGTCGAGGTCATAAGAAGCAAGGAACTCTAACCACCTAACTTGTCTCTGATTCAAATCCTTCTGAGAGAAAATATACCTCAAAGACTGATGATCTGTGAAAAGCTCAAACTTGGTACCCAACAGATGATGTCTCCAAAGCTTCAAAGCAAAAAACAACAGCAAGCAACTCTAGATCATGGGCAGCATAATTTACTTCATGGGTCTTCAATTGTCTACTAGCATAAGCAATCACTCTACCATCCTGCATCAGAACAGCTCCCAAACCTTCTCGACAAGCATCAGTGTATACCGTTAATCCCTCATTTCCATTTGGAATAGTAAGAACAGGTGCGGAAGTAAGCTTGTCTTTTAACTCATTGAATGCGGCCTTACACCCGTTACTCCAAATAAACTTAGCATTCTTCCGAGTTAAAGCAGTGAGAGGTGCAGCAATCCGAGCGAAATTCTCAATGAATCTCCGGTAATAACCGGCAAGGCCCAGAAAACTACGGATATCAGTTGGAGTCTTAGGAGTTTCCCAATCCTGCACGGAATAGGGAAAAAGAAGGATAATAGGAAAGATAGAGTAAATTGAATGAAACAAGGAAAGAGAAGGAAAGAAGGACTTACATTGATTGCAGCGATCTTGACTGGATCAACTGAAACTCCATTACTAGAAACAATATGCCCGAGAAATCGGACCTCATCCTTCTAGAAATGGCATTTGGAAAATTTAGCTTTTAATTGATGATTTCGAAGAGTCTCAAGAACAGATTTCAAATGTGACTCATGTTCTTCTTCAGACTTAGAAAAAATGAGGATATCATCCACAAAGACTAAAACAAATTTATTAAGCACATCACGGAAAACTCGATTCATCAAGTCAACAAAGAAAGCAGGAGCATTAGTCAAACCAAAAGGCATGACTAACCATTCAAAGAATCCATTCTCAGTACGGAAAGCAGTCTTGGGAATACTTTCCTCGGCAACTATGAGTTGGTGAAAACCCGTGGCAAGATCAAGCTGAGAGAAAACAGTAGCACCATAAAGCTGATCAAACATGTCATTGATGCGAGGCATTGAATATCTATTTTTCATAGTGAGCTTGTTCAACTCCCTATAATCAACACACATCCAGAGAGAACCATCGAACTTGGTGACGAAAACCACCGCAGCTCCACATTCAGAATAGCTAGGTCTGATCAGACCCTTGGAAGATAGGTCCTCAATTTGTTTTCCTAACTCAACCTTCTCGTGGGGTGCCATTCTTCTAGGAGGAAGAACTACAGGTCGAGCTCCAGGAATGAGATCAATGCGGAAATCAATTTCCCGCTTGGGAGGTAAAGCAGTAACTTCACCAAATACATTCGGGTAGTGATTAACTACCCGAGTCGACTGAAGATCAACAGGAGAAGAATCCAATGAGTAAATAAAGCTACCAGCACAATCATGAGGCAGACAACACTGAATAACCAAAGAATTACCCCGATCATCCTCAAGAGAAATAATTCGGGATTTACAAGAGATATGGGCATCGTGATTCTTTAACCAATCATCTCCAAGCAACAAATCAAAAGTATCAAAACCAAGAATATAGATGTTTGTACCAAAAATGGGCACAACACTCTTCGGAAGTTTTTGAAGAGATAAAAGTGAAGAATGAAAATTAAAACTGTGGATTATCTAACAAAAACTCCAAATAACAGAAAGTAAATTGCAAAGACAAACGATTTAGAGTGGTTCGGCGTTTTGCCTACGTCCACTGTGAAATTTGATGATTTTATTGCTCGATTACTTGAAGATTACAGTAGTTAATAAGGCAATACAACTGAATTTAAATGCTAAGTGTCAATCTAATGCAGCGGCGGTGTTCTGGAGTAAATCTGGCAGAATCTGGGCGCTCTTCAGTACTTAGAATTATCCGACCCCTTTTCTGAATGACTAGGGGCTCTATTTATAGGTGTAGGAGGCTGATATTTCGCCTAAAATGAGGGGAGACCAGTTCTGGCACGTCAGGGGGCCCACATGGCCGAAATCTGGAGATCGGACCCACTTTGGGATCGATTCGACCCTTGGTTCGAATCGATCAAGAAATCATCCAATCGAGCTGAAATTTGGTGTGAACATTCTTCATCATGTGCTTAAGCTTCTGTGAAAATTTCATGGCATTTGGACTTGTAGAACTCGAGTTATGATCGATTCAAGTTGGTGTTTTTCGAATTCTGGAGTCGTTCGAATCGATATGCTCGAATCGATTCGTTCGAATCGATCCTCCTGCACGTGAAGATGGTGACGTGGTGCGTATGCTTCGTATCGATCCGCTTTCCACTCCGGATTGACTGGGTCGACTCCACGTTTCTAGCTGCCGTGGCCTAGTGGATTCGAGGTAGTGGGCTCGTAGACATATTCGTTCGAATCGATCAAGGCTTACCTTGGTTTAATTGATTCGAGGTTACCTCAACAGGGTGGACTCGAAGTAGCTTATGGGATGGAGTCAAGGCGCATCTACTATATGGATTCGAAGTAGAGGACTGCCTACCGGGTTCGAACTGTTGGATTTTAGTGTGGTCTGTTTGGATGGATTCGAACTAAGGAGTGCTCGATGGATTCGAAGCCAGGCAAAAGGGATGGATTCGAAGGAAGGCTCCCACGATGGATACGAAGCCAGGCAAAAGGGATGGATTCGAAGGAAGGCTTAAACGATGGATACGAAGATGATCGAGTCGACCTTAATGGAGTCGAATAGCATTCCTACCTCATTGATTCGAACATAGGGTCTTTTATGGATTCGAATACAAGGCTGTCTCCTCCATTTTCCATTGGTGATATCTTGAGCATACGAACTCGGATTGACTTGAAAATTGGAACGTCGTTTCCTCTGGCCTTGCTTGACATGTATTATCAATTGCAGCCCGATCCGGACTCGGACAAAATTCATCGATATCCGTAGCGATCCTTACGTGTAACCGACTTCCGAGACGACCTGTCACCGGTATCTAGTCAAGTCCTTGGTGTCACGTACTTGCCAAAAGGCGGGATAACATTTGCCCCCCAAAGTACGTTTTGTGTAAACATGACGTGCTTTGAAAAGCTGCAGTCTCTCATTGGATTGCTACAACATGCTTTATCGAAAGTTGCATTCTGTATTGCGGTAATCGACTGTCGTATAATCGTGACTGGCTGTCTAGGCTTTTGAGTCATGACGAGATGAACATTTGATTCCTGTTGATGATAAAGACCGAAACATTAGTCAAAAATACGTACATACGTGTATCATCTTGACCTTGGTTAACATTGCGCGATCGCAAGTTGTTGTCAGTTCGGTTTTGCTATCGAAATCTGCATCGGTCCTCTCCTGAACCGATTTGAGATTTGAGTTAAATCATTGCTTTTATGATTGTCTATGGTCATCCTCCCGCATCGATCCTCTCCTGAATCGGTATGAAGAGTAGACAAGCAATTTTTAACATTGAAACGGTTCGTCCATTTTCATTAGTGGTTGGCGACGGATTCGAAGCTGTGCCTCTTCGAATCGATATTGTGTGGATTCGATGTGGTTGCCTGAGTTGTTGGTTTCGAAGCAAGTACTTCGAATTGGTATGATACTGTGACCTTGACTCATCTTCCGTCAATTGCCTCGAATTGATGGATTCGAAGCTCTAATGAATTCGACAACGATGGATTCGGTGGTGTGGACTCGAAGCAGATTCGAGACGTACGCATGTTGGAGTTCGAATCGGTGAGTTTGAATCGTCTACTCCGGATCGATGATGCTTTGCGTCATACCGTATGGATGGATTCGAAGTCGATGGGTAATCGAGCATGCGTTCGAATCAATGGAGCTGTGACCTGCCGTGAGCGGTTACCATGACCGGGAGACGAAGAGCCTCGAGTCGCCCTTGGAACCCATATAAATACGCGTAGTCAACTTCACTTTTTCTTTTTACATTTTACTGTTGCTATTGCCTCTTCTTCGAATCGATTTTTCCAAGGTCAAGTCGAACGTACTTTCTCCAGATCGATCGAACTCCCTCACGCTTTCGCTCGTAATAAAAACAGGTAACCAAGGGATTGATTCGAAATGAGTAAGAAAGATAGAACTTGGAATTTTCTAGCATCGATTCAGTTTTTTCTCCTGAAAAAATCGAGAAGTGATGAAATCTGAACGAGGTGGGTCGACTCGATGGAACCGAGGAACGAAACTATGCGGTCTGAATGTTGCTTCTCGTTGCTTCGTATCGATCCAAGGATGAATCATTCGAATCGATTTTGAATGCATAACTTCGAATCGATGGTTTTCAAGAGAAGAAAAGAAGGTTTGTGGCGATCGATTCGAAGTAGCGATACTCTGATCGATTCGAAGGATCTCAGTTTTGATCGATTCGTGGTTATGCATATCTCATGGTTTCGAAGTGCTTCACCACCTCAAGACTTCATCGAGTCGAACTATACGGGGTCGAAGCATATCGATTCGAGTCGAAGCATATCGATTCGAGCCGAAGCACGCGGAGTCGAAGAATATCGATTCGAAGTCGAAGCATATCGATTCGAGTCGAAGCACGCGGAGTCGAAGCACATCGATTCGAGTTGATCAATTCGAACTCCCTTGCTTCGGAGGCTTCTATTCTTCTGATTGGTTCCGACATCTGGACTACGGCCATATCCAAGTTTGAACTTCGACGAACTTTCCGAACTTACCGAACTTTAGCATACTCGACTCCGACGAGCTTCGGCCTTGTACAACAGAACTTGACTGAAAGATTATACTTGAATTTCCTTTGAGGCTCGTCGATGGAACTATGACACAACCAACAATATAACTAATTTATACTTGAAGTGGTCAGTAGCATCTGGATGGTGTGGAAGTGACGGTCAGCGATGACGGTCATCTTCGTTCTTAAATTCCAAAGTTTTTTGTCGTACAGACATCTTGCTTCAATATGTAGAATCTGTTTAAGTAACGCACAGCACTTGCACTGCATGACACGTTCATACACACCACACCGGGGAATGCACGGGCTGTTTATGAACTTAACGTTGCTTTCTGATGAGCTAGCTAATTATGGAATCTTCGAGCTCCCAACAACAAGAGGTACAGAGCTCGACTCCTCCGGTGCTTGAGATTCCTGACATCCCTGCCGACGTAACCGATCCGGCTCCAGATGAATTGCCGGAGGCGATATTTATTGAGGACTCTGTTGATTCGGTTCAGTCCAACATCTCTGAATCCCTATTGGGACGAATATGCTTAAAGCATAACATATCTCTAAGTGACGTATTATTGCCCAGCGCCACTGATAGACCGCACAACCCGCCTGAAGGATACACAGCATTCTACCGTCATGCTTGTGCGGCCGGAACTCTTCCTCCTTTCAATCAATATATCAGAGGGATGCTGTCATACTTAGGAATCGCTCCTTCACAACTTCATCCCAACGGGCACGCGTTGCTGAACAGTGCCTTCGTAATATTTATGGACTGTCTCTTTCGCCCGCCGAGGCCCTCCGAGATCAGACACATATTCAACTTCAAGAGTAGGGGTGATAGCCCGTCTTTTACATTTTTGGAGGCGGTTAGGAATTGCCAAGTTGTAGTTGGAGCTTGGACTCGACTGAGCTATTTCAAGAACGAGTGGTTCTACGTTCGGTGCCCCCCGGGTTTCGCTAGGCGATGGTTGTCTAGACGTAAGCGCCTTAACCTGTTTCCTTGATCAATAGCTCTTCGGTGTTATAATTAACATTTCATTCCTTTTACAGCTATTATCTCTAGGCCCGATGGAGGGCGTTTTAAGGGTACCGTCCGGAGTCTTCAAGAAGTCCCAAGCGAGCTGAGGCATATTGACTCGGTGCTGAACGATTACAACTTAAGAGTTCTTGGTTTGATCGACGTCAATCAAAGCATAGTCGTTGAGGGATTTTCAAAGTCCGTCTCTAAGAAGGAAAATAAGAAGAAACCCAAGAAGAGAAAAGCGAAGAAGTCACTCGGAATCAAAATAATCAAGGCGAGTGACGAAGAAAGAACCCATACGGATTCAGAGCCAATGGCTGACCTTTCGGGAAATTTGGAGGAATCGGGAGAAAAACGGAAAGGCAAGGCCGCCGTTTCCAAAAAACTTAAGTCAAAGGGGGGAAAATCTGTAGATGTGTTTCTTCCCGCTTCCGGAGTTATGATTTCTGAGGCCGCCCCTTCTCATTCGAGAGATTCTCTCAAAGGGCTTGACGACATTCCTATCAGATTATATATCGATTTCTCATAATCCTGGGTTGGAGGAATTGCAAGATGTCCTAAACATGAACGAGCCCTTTCCTTTAAGTGCGGTCAACACTTCCGGTCGGTTTGGGGGTTTACACATTTACACACACTTCCACGGCACTTCATGACTTCTGCATAGTAAACATTGCTTTATGGGGTTTTAATCCGTAATTCTTTCTTATCGCAGGTGAGATGTCAGGACGTGGCTCTACTCTAGATAGGCTTCGGAATGTGCGCCAATCTTCTCCATTTTACGATTCCCGTAGGAGAGAGACAGATAGGGATCATGGGCGAGGCTATTCGAGTCAAGAACGTTATGATAGAGACAGAGATTACTCGCGTAACCGTTCTGGCTATGATTACTCTGACAGAGACCGGGGATACCAGTACCGACCCCGATCTCGTTCTCCTCCGCCTCCCAGGGCTCCAGTAGACCTCCCAGGGCCATCTCATCAGCAACAGTTGCCTTCTCAATCTTCTCGGCCTGATGCTCAACGGCCAAGAATGGAACCAACGGCAGCCGCTATAATTGAACAAGCTCCGGCTGAGTTGACAAGCGAAGGAGCTGTTAAGCTTGCCCAAATGAAAAATGACTATCCGGAAATATGCATGGATGGCTACATCTTCCCTCCTAACTTTAAAAGAATCCCTCCGGAAGCTGAGACCACTGCTCATAGTTACATCCACGACTTCTATGCTCAGTACAAGGAGTGGTATAAGGCAGCCGTGAAGGCTTCTAGAGTAGCTTTCGACAGGGCGAAGGTCATTGCTGAACGTGATGCTGACATTGCCAAGCAGAAATGCATCATTCAGGTTCTTCAATCCGAGGTGGAGACGTACCGGAAGTCAGAGCTTGAAACACTTAAAAAACATGAGGGTGTCGTGGCCAAACTAGCGAGGATGCAGCAAGAACATTGCGCCACAGTGGAAGAGATGGGCCACCGCAACACCACCATTGCAGCTGAGCGAGACTTAGTCGTTAAAGAGCTGAACGAGCTCAAGGCCAAATTCGCTGAAATGGTGAAGGAGAAGGATGACGCGAACGCCACTGCTCAAGAGGCTTGCGACCAAGCAGTATCTCTCAGGGCCGAACTTGCTGCGGCGGCGGTCAAGGCTAAGTCTGTGGAAGCAGAGATTCAGGAAAAGATCTTGGAGGAGAGGTCTAGGCTAGATGCTGAGTTTGACGATCTCTTAGTCACGTATAACGCTAATGTGCTGGAACACAGAAATTTAGCGTGGTTGGGAGATGACTCCATGATCTTGTACAATGCCTGGACCCGGCTGGTGAATGAGAAAAGAGCAGCGCATCCAGATGGAACACTCGACGACTTTGAACTGGAGATGCGTCTGCTTACCGAGGATGAGAGGAAGACCCTTCATGAGGTGGTAATCTCTATGGCGAAAGAAAAGCTCGGCGTCCAATCTCTAGAGACAGGCGAAGGCTCGGGGGTCGTGCATCACGGGACAGGTGTTGGAGCTGTAATTCCAACATTGCCCGAAACCACTGGTGCGGTAGATCCCCAATCTGTTCCTGCCTATAATCCTGACCGACCATTATTATCTTCTGCCGAGGATTCTGCCCACGTTTCGGTTCAGACCAAGGAAGGTATTTGAACGCTTCTCGTAGTTTAGTTGTGAAGAACCTTAAGCAACACACTTGGCTAACAATCTTCGTTTTGTCGTATTTCAGTGACCGAAGTTATTGTTTCTGCGCCCCTTGCTTTATCAGTTCCTCATCAAACACAAGGGGTTGTTTTTTCTGAAGCCATCACGACTTCTACTTTGATTGGCGAGGAGGGAGATGCAAATATGTTTTCTTTCAGCGCTCAAATGATTGAGGAGCTTCTCAATGAACCCATCGATCCCTCTGCCAACCCGTCCGATGCTGCGAGTGGGGCTGCTCCGGCCGTTAGTTCATCTATGCCAGCTATTGGCACATTCGATGCGGCCCATGTATCTCGTGAGGACGACGTTATGGCTGAGATTGCTGCCGAGATGGCAGCAGGAAATGTTGGTACGAGTCCCCCCGGGCCTGCCCCGTTAATGGTGATTTCACCGGGCGGTACTGTATTGATCGAGACCGCTCCTGTCCCTCCTCCTGCTACTACTCCTATGCCTCCAGCTCGTCCTCCTAGAAGAACTTCCGTCGCCTCCAGCTCTGAGGAAGACGTCGACATTATATCGCTGCCGGAGGGCAAGCCTGAAAAGAGCAAGCGATTGAGGAAGAAATCGGGCAGCGGATCGGGTGGAGCTACCCCGAAGAAGAAGATAAGGAAGAAGAAAGAT
Source organism: Allium fistulosum (assembly GCA_030737815.1). Classification (NCBI taxonomy): domain Eukaryota; kingdom Viridiplantae; phylum Streptophyta; class Magnoliopsida; order Asparagales; family Amaryllidaceae; genus Allium; species Allium fistulosum. Next base: position 1,135,697,348 of record CM060906.1, read on the forward strand.
TGAACTCTTTCTCTAAATCTCTGTTGCGTAGGGTAGCATTTTGTTGATTTTTCTATAGCCGTGTATAGATGTGGATTCGGCTCCCACTAGCAGAATTTTTCGTAAACACTTTGTAATCAGATTCTTTTTGTTGATAGTGGAAATGAAAATCTATTCCCTTTCTGTCTTCAACTTGTTATGTGTTATGGTTCTGCCCCCTGTATTGGGGATAAGTGTGGAGTTGACGTATGTTTATACCCCGTCTCGCGCTCCGGAGTACGGAGTAGAATGAATGTTTATACTCCGTCTCGCACTCTGGGAGTACGGAGTTAGATGAATGTTTATACTCCGCTTCGCACTCTGGGAGTACGGAGTTAGAAGAATGTTTATACTCCGCCTCGCACTCTGAGAGTACGGAGTTAGAAGAATGTTTATACTCCGTCTCGCGCTCTGGGAGCACGGAGTTAAGTAAAAAGCTTGTACCCAGCTCGCGCTCTCGGAGTACTCTGGGGTTTAGGAAAAATGTTTATACTCCGCTTCGCACTCTGGGAGTACGGAGTTGAATGAGAGTTTATACTCCGCCTCGCGCTTTGGGAGCACGGAGTTTAGTAAAATGTTTATACTCCGCCTCGCACTCTGGGAGCACGGAGTTTAGTAAAATGTTTATACTCCGCCTCGCACTCTGGGAGCACGGAGTTTAGTAAAATGTTTATACTCCGCCTCGCACTCTGGGAGCACGGAGTTTAGTAAAATGTTTATACTCCGCCTCGCACTCTGGGAGTACGGAGTTGAATGAAGGGTTGTCGTGTATCAACCCGTTTCGTGGCCTGATGTGATGGCTTGCCCCCGAGCTCGGGTTTCATTTAGTGAGTGGTTGATTGCTTCACAGCCACTCCCTACTTGAATAAATTCCACTGTGTGATGGAACTTAGCTCTTCGTGCATCGTGATGTTGTACATTGTATTTAATGAATCACAGCTCTGGCTCGAAGAGATGGCATTTTATTGCTGAAATAAGAAAATATGGCAAATCAGTTGCCTTATTACGAATTCTAATTTCGAAATGCAAAAGTAAATTGCTGAATAAAAAACATAATGAAATAAATGAAGCCTGTCATATGTAATAGCGACGGAGACTCTCGCTGTTCCAGGCTCTTGGTAAAACTAGACCGTCCACGGTTGATAGTTTGAATGTGCCATCCGCAAGTCTTTGCGTAATCACGTACGGTCCTTCCCAATTTGGTTTCATGTGTGAAGGAACCGGGTATATTCTCTTGAGGACCAGATCACCGAGATCAAAGGTTCGGGGGCGAACTTTGGTGTTATATAATCGGGCGACCCGACTTCGGTAAGCGGCCGCTCTTAAATCAGCTTCTTCTCGTTTCTCGTCCAACAGATCCAAAGATTTAGCAAGTAATATAGCGTTTGTTTTCGGATCGTAATAAGTTACGTGGTGAGAAAATACTTCTGTCTCAACTGGAATGACGGCCTCCGAGCCATAGGATAAGGAAAATGGGGTGTGTCCAGTTGCGGTCTTGTGAGTTGTTCGATAAGCCCATAATGCCATAGGAAGTTCATCGACCCATTTGCCCCCAGCCTTTTCCAGTCGTTTCTTTAAGATGGATTTGATAACTTTGTTAACAGCTTCGACCTGACCGTTTGCTTGTGGATGTGCGACTGCAGAGAACTTTTTATGAATATGAAATCGTTGGCAGAAATTCTTGAACTCCGAACTTTCGAATTGGGTCCCATTATCGGTGATGATGGTATGCGGGAGTCCAAATCGGCAAATGATATTGCGGACCACAAAGTTTATCACTTTCTTTGACGTAATCGTTGCGAGAGCTTCGGCCTCGGCCCACTTTGTGAAGTAGTCAACTGCGACGATGGCATACTTCGCACCACCTTTTGCCAGAGGCAAAGCGCCAATGATATCGATACCCCACATAGCGAACGGCCAGGGACTGACCATTTGAGTTAACTCGGTAGGCGGGGCTCTTGGAATTCGAGCGTGTTTTTGGCACTTGTCGCACTTTCTGGCGTAATTGGCTGCATCTCGATTCACTGTCGGCCAGTAATATCCATATTGGAGTATCTTCTTAGCAAGCGCTTGTCCACCGGTGTGATCGCCGCATTCTCCCTCGTGTATATCATGCAACACTCGCTTGACTTCGTCGTGAGCGATACACCGGAGGAGTGGAACAGAATAACCTTTTCTATACATGATCCCGTCCTGAATGATGAACCGCGAAGCTTTTCGTAGAATTTGCCTTTTCTCATTTCGGTGTTCAGGTAATATCCCATTCTCAATATAATTTCGATACGGAGTCATCCATGATTCTCTGCTGGGAAAGGTTTCCAACACATCATTCGTTTTGATTTGATCGATGCTTGGGAAAGGCAAGGTTTCGACCGGGACGAGTCCCATTTGCTGCGCTTCACCTGTGCTGGCCAACTTTGCCAATGAATCGGCCTTTTGATTGCGATCTCGTGGTATGTAGTAAATAGCATAATAATCAAACTGATCCAGTGCTTCCTGAACTCGGGCTAGATAAGCAGCTAACCTTCGATCTCTTGCTTGATATTCTCCTCGTACCTGACACACAACCAACTGTGAATCACAATAAACTTCTATAGCGATAATTCTCAGATCTCTGGCAAGCTTTAACCCAGTCAACAGGGCTTCATACTCGGCTTCATTGTTGGTTGCGTGAAAATCAAACTTCAAAGCATAGCATATGGATCGACCTTCGGGGGTTTCTAGTACAACTCCAGCGCCCGAACACCGATCGTTTGATGCACCGTCTGTATAAAGTTTCCAGACATATTCAGGAGACTCGCTGGTTTCGGGTAAGTCGTCTGGAACAGTAAATTCAGCTATGAAGTCAGCTAGGACTTGCCCTTGAATAGCTCTCCGCGGAGCATAAGTGATGTCAAATTGACTCAGTTCGATATTCCACTTGAGTAACCTTCCAGACGTCTCAGGCCGCGTGAGGACCTGTCGTAACGGCTGATCGGTATACACAGTAAGCGGATGAGCTTGGAAATAAGGACGAAGCTTTCTCGAGGCGATGACCAAACAGTAAGCCAGTTTCTCCAACCTGGGGTAATTTCTTTCAGCTCCGGTCAATCGTTTACTAACATAATAGACCGGTTTCTACACTCGGTCCTCTTCCCGGACCAGAGCAGCACTGATCGCATGCTCTGATACCGCCAGATAAAGGTATAATTGTTCGTGATCAATTGGTTTTGACAAAATCGGTGGCGTAGAGAGATGCTGAACCAGTGATCGGAATGCGCCTTCACATTCCACGGTCCATTCAAAGTTTCGTTTTCCTTTCCGGATTAGATCAAAGAAAGGAATGCATTTATCAGTGGATTTTGAAATGAACCTGCTTAGCGCTGCTACCTTCCCATTGAGACTCTGGACTTGCTTTATGGTCCTTGGAGTTTGCAAATTCCTTATTGCCCAGATCTTTTCGGGGTTTGCCTCTATCCCATGAGCGTTGACGATGAAACCTAGAAACTTCCCGGATGCGACGCCAAAGTGGCACTTTAACGGGTTAAGCTTCATTCCATATTCGCGCAAGATGTGGAACATTGAATTTAAATCCTTGACGTGATCTGTGGAAAATCGGGACTTAACTAACATGTCATCCACATAGACTTCCATGGTCTTCCCGATCTGATCAGCGAACATTCGATTAACCAAGCGTTGGTAAGTTGCCCCGGCATTCTTTAAACCGAAAGGCATGACTCTGTAACAGTAGAGTCCTAGATCAGTCACGAAACTGGTATGTTCTTGATCGGGTAGATGCATGGGTATTTGATTATAACCGGAATAAGCGTCCATAAAGGATAACAATTCATGGCCTGCAGTTGAGTCTACGAGTTGGTCAATTCGAGGAAGTGGAAAACTATCTTTAGGACAAGCTTTGTTTAAGTCGGAGTAGTCGACGCAAGTTCTCCATTTCCCATTCGGTTTCCGAACCATTACCGGATTTGACACCCACTCTGGGTATAGAGCATCTCGGATGAAACCATTTGATTGCAACTTGTCAATTTCTTCTTTAAGGGCGGCAGATCTCTCTGGATCCATACCACGCCTCTTTTGCTTGACCGGAACATGTCGCGGATCAATATTCAAAGAGTGACTTGCAATGTTCGGCGAGATTCCGCACATGTCTGAGTGCGTCCAGGCAAAGACATCAAGATTTGCTTGAAGAAATTCAACCAATTCCTGTTGTATCTGTTTTCCCAGTTGAGATCCAACTTTTAGCACTTTCGAGTCGTCATCCTCGCTGACCGGGACGTCCACAGTCAGTTCGGCTGGAGACGCTTGATTCTCTTCTACTTCATCTTTATCTTTGCTATCTCTAGGGTCAAGATCTCTAAGGAATTGGTAGTGGTGCCCGGGCCGGGGCCCAGGCGTTGGTTGTCAATTATCAGTAAAACGGACGCAGAGAGATTCCTCTACGCCCTTTCCTTTCTCCTTCTTCTGTGCTTCACGCAACTCAGCAACATAACAGGCTCTTCCTGCTGCCTGATCTCCTTGAACGGTTCCTATACCATGATCGGTTGGGAATTTTAAAGTCAAACACCATGGGGCAATGGCTGCCCTGAATTCAGCAAGGGCTGGTCGACCCAAGAATGCGTTGTACGGTGAAGCGATGTCAAGAACGACGAATTGCAGCAGTCGGACTCTCCTGCGTTCTCCAATCCCCAGTTCCACTGGTAGTTCCACTATTCCAGTAGGTATTGTTGCACTGCCATTGAAGCCATGAACTCGAGATTGGCAGGGTTTTAGGTCTTTTGCTTCCATCTTCATTAAATCGTAAGCTCGTTTGAATAGAATGTTTACAGAACTCCCACTGTCAACCAGGATCCTCTTCATCCAAGCAGGACCAACCTGGGCAGATATGACCAGTGGGTCAATTGTTGGAGCTTCGATTTTGTCAGCATCCCTGCTCCTAAATATGATATCGTCAGACATTGTTTTTTGTTGTTTAGCCGGGGTTCCATCCTCACAATTACTGCAGCATTCGAAGCTCGCATGCCTGATAGAGCTAGCATACGACTCCATTTCCCTCCAGCTCCTGTCCGCTGGATGAGGACCACCACTTATGGTATTGATAACTAGCCTCCCGCCTGTACGAGCGGGTTCCTCTTGTCTTTCTTGGTCTTGCGCACGGTTTGGATTCGATGGGCCCGCACCACCAGACTGCGGCGCCCGCACGAATTGATCTAACTTCCTCTCCCTGATCAGCTTTTCTATGAGATCTTGCAAATGGCGACAGTCATTAGTATTGTGGCCATAACTCTCATGAAACCTACAAAACTTTCCCGTCTGAATCTGCCTTTCTGATGACCACTTCGGAGCGGGTTTCTTATACTGTTCTGTGTTGCAAGTTTGTAGGTACACATTTTCCAGCGAAGTGTTTAACGTTGTATAACTTTCGAACATCGGAGCCCTACGCCGTGGGCCTGGATTCGGATCTCTCTTCTTATTCTGACCATTGCCACCTCTTGGCTGAGTTTGTTTGTTCTGTATGTTTAACTGGACTTTTCCGGAATTGTCACCGGACTGTTTATCTGCTACATTGCTTTGTATTCCTTCACTTCCGGGTTTCGCATCGTCCTGCTTCCTAGACTGTTTCGCATCCTCTTGCCGTAAGAATTGAGCGGCTTTGGAGTAGAAACGGTCCAACGATGCGGGTGGTTTTCCGGCTAACCAGTTTCCAAATTCAGAATCGGGATCAATTCCCTTTGTCAATGCCATTAAAATTGAGTTGTCGTTGGGATTACTAATTTCCACACATGCCGCATGGAATCTCTCCAAGTAACGCCTTAATGTTTCCCCACGAGCCTGGGTAACATTGGACAGGGTGTTAACATCTTTGGGTCTAGCAACATGCATACGGAATTGTTCAACAAATTTCTTAGCCAATTGGTCAAATGACGAGATAGATCTTGGAGGTAGTCTTGTAAACCACATTGTTGCAATTCCTCCCAGTGAAATGGGGAAACTGCGGCATTTTACTGCATTGTCGGCCCTTGCGGCGCTCATTGACCATTCGTATTTCAGTATGTGCTGATTGGGATCAGAACTTCCTTCGTACATAGGGAGAGTTGGCATTCTGAATCGCCGAGGAGGTTCAGCGTATAGTATCTCGTCCGTGAAAGTTGTATGGCTTCGAGAAATCCCCCAATCGTCATTGGTAAGACCTTGGCTTTCACGGATCATCTGACGTATCATAGTCGAGATGTCTGGCATTGCTACGTTTTGAGCATGCTGAGCTAAGGTGTGGTCGGGTTCCACAGTGCGAGTTTGGACCGGGCGCTGTCGACGGTCCAAGTTTCGCCTCCTTGGCTCAGCGTCTTCCGGGACGTATGGTTCAGAAGTACGTCCTTGCTGTTGATTACTCGAATCTGGAAGATGTCGGGTATCAACCCTTGTTTCTATTGTGGCAGCTGTGACATGATTGTCCGTAGTATATTGTGGAGTGCGGCCACCTCGTGCTGATGGCCCAGCCTGGAAGCTGGTTGATGGTCCTACCCTCAATTGCCTGACAGTCAGGGCGGGCTGATATCCAGCAGTCTGAGCATGATCTCCGTCTAATCGGGGACGGGTAGATCTATGATGATAGTCAGATGAGGCAGAACTTTCAGTGGATGAGCGGGAAACATCATCCCTTCTGGACCTCCTACGGCCCTGGCGGTTCAGTTGATTTGTCAATTCAATATTGGCTCGCAACTGTTCGGCTAACTGTTGCCGACTCTGAGTCAACTCTTGAAGTAACACTTGAAATTCTTGTCTAGTGACTGCCCCAGACGGATTCGAGTGGGCAATGTTGTCTTGGTTGGATGGCTGCTGTTGAGCAGGATTTTGTCCATCCCTACCTTCTTGTCCTGGAGCTGCAGAAGTGGTTCTCGTGCTAACCATTTTGAATGATGAGTCCTTTTCCTAGATTTTATGCAAATCTGAGTAGAATGGAAGGACTGTGAATCGAAGATCTGGATCTTCCTCTTGGATTTGTGCAATCCGGTATCGATGGTAGATCCAAGGAGCAGGAGAAAAAAGCTGGTTTTTTCTCAGTGAAAGCACCAAAGTGTTTGTACCAAAAATGGGCACAACACTCTTCGGAAGTTTTTGAAGAGATAAAAGTGAAGAATGAAAATTAAAACTGTGGATTATCTAACAAAAACTCCAAATAACAGAAAGTAAATTGCAAAGACAAACGATTTAGAGTGGTTCGGCGTTTTGCCTATGTCCACTGTGAAATTTGATGATTTTATTGCTCGATTACTTGAAGATTACAGTAGTTAATAAGGCAATACAACTGAATTTAAATGCTAAGTGTCAATCTAAAGCAGCGGCGGTGTTCTGGAGTAAATCTGGCAGAATCTGGGCGCTCTTCAGTACTTAGAATTATCCGACCCCTTTTCTGAATGACCAGGGGCTCTATTTATAGGTGTAGGAGGCTGATATTTCGCCTAAAATGAGGGGAGACCAGTTCTGGCACGTCAGGGGGCCCACATGGCCGAAATCTGGAGATCCGGGCCCACTTTGGGATCGATTCGACCCTTGGTTCGAATCGATCAAGAAATCATCCAATCGAGCTGAAATTTGGTGTGAACATTCTTCATCATGTGCTTAAGCTTTTGTGAAAATTTCATGGCATTTGGACTTGTAGAACTCGAGTTATGATCGATTCAAGTTGGTGTTTTTCGAATTCTGGAGTCGTTCGAATCGATATGCTCGAATCGATTCGTTCGAATCGATCCTCCTGCACGTGAAGATGGTGACGTGGTGCGTATGCTTCGTATCGATCCGCTTTCCACTCCGGATTGACTGGGTCGACTCCACGTTTCTAGCTGCCGTGGCCTAGTGGATTCGAGGTAGTGGGCTCGTAGACATATTCGTTCGAATCGATCAAGGCTTACCTTGGTTTAATTGATTCGAGGTTACCTCAACAGGGTGGACTCGAAGTAGCTTATGGGATGGAGTCGAGGCGCATCTACTATATGGATTCGAAGTAGAGGACTGCCTACCGGGTTCGAACTGTTGGATTTTAGTGTGGTCTGTTTGGATGGATTCGAACTAAGGAGTGCTCGATGGATTCGAAGCCAGGCAAAAGGGATGGATTCGAAGGAAGGCTCCCACGATGGATACGAAGCCAGGCAAAAGGGATGGATTCGAAGGAAGGCTTCCACGATGGATACGAAGATGATCGAGTCGACCTTAATGGAGTCGAATAGCATTCCTACCTCATTGATTCGAACATAGGGTCTTTTATGGATTCGAATACAAGGCTGTCTCCTCCATTTTCCATTGGTGATATCTTGAGCATACGAACTCGGATTGACTCAAAAATTGGAACGTCGTTTCCTCTGGCCTTGCTTGACATGTCTTATCAATTGCAGCCCGATCCGGACTCGGACAAAATTCATCGATATCCGTAGCGATCCTTACGTGTAACCGACTTCCGAGACGACCTGTCGCCGGTATCTAGTCAAGTCCTTGGTGTCACGGCCTTGCCAAAAGGCGGGATAACAATAGAAATCCCCACTAAAACGGTGATCGGAATGGTGGAGTTTCACATGTTTACAAATCTTATTAAGATTTGCGGGACCACCGATAGGATTTGAAACACATAGAGGGACAGAAGCATACTCAGAAGAAAGGAGATGTTCAAACTTATTACACAGATCATCAGAAATAAAACTGTGCGAAGCCCCAATATCAAATAAAACACGAACAGGATGATGAAATAAAGTAAAGGTGCCTTGAAGAGTACCTTGATCATCGCTAGGAGCAGGAGTAGGTGCAGCAGGTGATGAAGCAGATGTGACAGCAAATACACCAGATGGCTTTCCCTTCTGATATAAAGGACAGTCCTTCCTAAAATGACCCGGCTGAAGACAAACATGACAAAGATCGTTCCTAGAAACCTAAGGTGGAGGAACAGCAGCACCAACCGGAGTAGGGCAACTATTGGCATAGTGTCCCTTCTGGTCACATTTGAAGCAGGTAATGGAGGAAAGATCAATAGGGTGTCTCTGAAGAGGAGAAGATGCTGAAGATCCCAAGCCCGGATGTTTGAGCCAATTCTTCTTCTGCTGGTTGAAATTGGGCTCTCTCTTCTTGGAATTTGCAGAGGAAGACTGTGATACATGAGCACCAGAAGCAGTAGGACCCTTGGAAGTAGGGTTCTCATAGCGAATAGCCATATCCATGAGCTCAATAAAAGTGCTATGAACATGTTAAATAAGACAATTGTAGAACTCTGGGCGAGTTCCAGAAATGAACTTCTCATTCTTCTTTAGCTGAGTGTCGATAAGACCAGGACCAAATTTGGAAAGTTCATTGAACTTCCGCTCATACTCCGAAAAAGACATGGTACCCTGCTTGAGGTCCATGAATTCACGATAAAGCTGAGAATTCCCGGCTTCGGGCATACATTTTGCCACAAAAGCCTCCCTGGAAAGAAGATACAGAAACCAAACTTAAGATAGATTCAAAAGGAAAGGAAATGGGGAAAATTCAAGTTAACACAAAGGATACCTGAACTGCTCCCATGAAAGATCACCTTCGTTAGTGTGAGTCGTAACAGACTCCCACCAATCTAAGGCTGACTCTTGCAGCTGCCATGCTGCTAACTGACGCTTCTGGGCATCAGTGATCTCTAGACCAGTAAAAATTCTCTCCAAACTTCGTAGCCATTGCTGGGCTTCGACAATACTCTCTGAACTGGTGAACCTAGTGCCACCGAGCTGAGAGAATTCCTTGCAAAGAATAGTAAACCTAACGGGTGCAACAAGTGGAGGAACTGGGGAAATACCAAGACCCCTACCTCTAGCATTTCCACGATTCATCCTGGAAATATCAAGAATAAATTTTAGGACAAAGTACAGAGAAGACCAAGATAAGTTAAAATAAGACACGATAAAATCACTTGGATGGATATCCTAATAACAAAAATTTCTAACAAGGTAGATACGGAAAGAAGGAAGTTTAGAGAAAAAAAAATTTCTTCTTAAAACAAGAAAACTTTATATCAAAATAATCTTTGAAAAATCATTTGAGAAATCATTTAAAAAATCATTTTATACTTTGAAAATACGTTCACTCACAAGGAAATGATTCTGAGTTTGATTTCACTCATTCTAGGGTATTTCTACCCTATCTCTAATGAGTTTTTGCTCCATAGGCTAAGGTTTGCCTAAAACCTGGCTTTGATACCAAATGTAACGACCCGGTATTTTGGACCATTCAAATCGACAATAATCCACACATGTCAGACTTGAATAATGCAAAATAACAGATTGTAATAAAATTTGGAGCAAATAAAATCATTCACAGAATCACAGACACAGAAATATCAGAATAACTCGCAGCGGAATTTAAAAATAACCATAGTGGTTCATGAAGCCACTAAAATACATAGTCTCAAAACAAGTACAAATTACATAGTCTAAAACCAATACAGTTTGAATAACCACAGAAAATCCCAAATTCATTTGTCTCAATTACATAAGCTAAAATAAAAGAATGAATAGCAAAACAGAAAGCAGCTTGATAAAGATGATCTCCAGTAGTCCTAGCTCCGTGAAGATGAAGTCCAACTGATACTCAGGCTGACCCGAGCGTAAAATAAAACATAAACACTCGAGTCAGGATATACATACTTATACAATGTAAACCAACTCAAGTGAACTGTAGTAAAGGTACAAGTAACTTAGAAGATGCTTGGGACCGCCCATCCTCTAAGGATCCGTTAAAATATCTACTATGTAGTAATATTCGCTATTATAATAGTGTCTAAGTAAGTAAAGTATAATCATATAGAAAATAGCGTTAAGGGGATGGAGAACCTTAACGCGGTCGGATCTTAAAATCATAATCGTAGTAAAGCTCGATATGGTAGGTGACATGGCACAACTAGGCAATGCCAGGGTAGATATACCAATTACGCACACGGACTGATGGATATGCATAGCAGCCACTACCATTCCACCTCGAACAACATTCCCAAATCGGAGGATGGTCATCTAGTCAAATCACAAGTAAGAGTATAATATCGAAGAAATGTGTCCGAGAAGAGGTGCTACCTCACTGGTCCGAGATCGCTCCTGTTTTAGCCACCTTATGCCAACTCACGGGAGTTGGGTCCACGTAATATACCTTAAGAACGTCGCCATCATCCTACTTCATTCTGGAATCTCCACCGCGTACACGGTTGTCAAAGTGGTTTTCGGTATCGACAGAGAGTATGTCCATATCCGATCCCGGTCTCTTTGCCAACCAATCGTTATTATAACCCGTGGTCATAAATTTAAAACAATTTATCAAATATACTTCAAATTAAACCATTTAAAACAAAGTCATTATTCTTTTGAATCAAATATTAAATTCCCAAACTTTTAGCCCTTTCGGAGTTCATTTATTTACTTAAAAACAAAACGTTAAAATTTTCAGCTTTCACGGCATTTAAAAAAGTGCGGCGGTAAGTTATATTTGAAAACAATTTTATTCAGCAAAACAACATTTATAAACTGCTATAACAGTTCGGTTTTAAACAAAAATCGTATTTCAGCCTACTGCAGTCCTTAACAAGTGCTACAGTAGCCCTTTTATTAGTTCAGGTTCAATTTTAGTTTCTGCTACAACAGCACTTACCAAGTACTATCATAGCCTTAGTTTATTTTAGTCTTTTGGTTCACTTATATAACCACAGCACTTAACAAGTGCTGCAGATTCTACCTAGTTCAGAACTTATAAAATCATACGTTAAAATGTTCATTTAAATCCTTTAACTAATTTATTCTAAAGAGAAATTTTACACATCAAAACCAAAAATTTCCAAGTTCGCTTATTAAATTCAAGTGTGTGAATCCCACTTTCATTTAAACAATTCATTTCAACATTTAAACTTAAACTCCATTTCCACCATTTTAAAACTAAATTTTCATTTCAATTTAATTAACTTAAGTTTCCATCTTTCTTTTAGTCAAAATTTCAAATTTAAGTTCCATTTTAAAAATCAATATTTTTCCATTTATTTATATTTATCACATAGAAAAATCATTTCTATTCTAAATAAATCATTTAAAAATTCGGTTTAAATCAATTTAATATTATTACAATATTTAAATTATTTAAAGGTATCCAGAGAAATACAGAAAAATAACCACGGGTCTGTATAATATTTTCTAGCCTAAGTCAAGTGATACGGATACTATATCATTTCAATCCGTAGTTTACAAAGAAAAATCCGGATGTTATCATTTCAAACCCGCAATCCCAAGTAAATAAAATTTAATTGAAAATCGTTCAGGCCTATCATTTCAGCCCATAACGATCTTCCCTTATTCTAAAGTCCGTTCGGGTATGTATCATTTCAACCCATAGTGATTCTATTCTACAGGGAACTTGCAGTGTGATTTAACAGAATAGAATAACAGTAAAATTAGAACAAAATATAACATATGATACGATATGCAGTTTTAATAATTCTGACATCAAATATAAATAAATCACAGGTAATTATAACATCATTTATTTATTTATTTATTTTCTACACATTCAGTTGTGGTCGTTTCACAATCATATAAGTATGAATATTCGTGTGAGATTTACTCACCTCTATGGAGCTGGAGATTCGAAAAAGAAGTACGCTATCTATCGAACGCACGCGGAAAGCACGATCAGTTGTTGGCGGATTCACCAACTGGATTCAAATCTAAAGTCAAAAGAATAAAGCCAAAATTTGAATAAGCTAACGCCCGTCAATTACCTCAACATTTTTGAGTAAATCAACTGGAAATCAAATTGAAACAAAAGTAAGGCTCGAAGGACATTTTGGCCGTGACTTCAAACAAAGGCTGGGTGGCATACAAATCATGAATTCAAAACAATGGTGACAAAAGCAAATTTGTTCTTTTTTTTTCCAAACAGATGCTAGGTAGAATATAACTTCAATTCCAAAAGTGACAAAAGCAATTCTTTTTTTTTTCAAAACAAGGGACAGTCACGTGACAAAACAACTTTTTCAAAACAAAGGTCAGTGGAGAACATACTCAAATACCCAAATACACAGGTGGCAACCATTTTCTCATTTCTGGTTTTCAATTTGCAGGGCTCGGCCAACAACTTCAAAACAAAAAGGTGACAAACAACTTTTGTTCATCATTTTTCAAACAGAGGCTCAGGAAAAAAAGCAAATACAAACCCAAGATAACAAATACTTCACTGCACTAGTCTAAATACAGGCTCGGTCTGACATGAGTTGGTCTCGGCATGAGTTTGGAGGTGGCTGGCATGGTCTGGTGGCGAATGGGCAGGGTGGTGGACTGGTCTCAGTGATGGAGTGGTGGTGCCTGATCTCGGCCTGGGGTGGAGGTCTGGCATTGGGGCGTGGGTGGTCTCGGCCTTGGAGGCGAATGGAGCTGTGCTGCCTGGTGGCTTGGAGGCGAATGGGCTGTGGTGGATCTGGCGAAGGGGTTGGGTGGTGGGCTGGCATGGAGGCGGTGGTGGGTTCTCGTGGTGGTGGGCATGGCGTAGGGTCGTGGTGGTGGCAGGGCGTAGGGTCGTGGTGGTGGCAGGTCACGGTTGGTGACGTGGTGGTGCCTGGTCACGGCCTGGGGTGGAGGAGCTGGGGTAGGGTGGCTGGCACGATCTGGTGGAGGAAGGGCTGTGGGGTTCGGTGGTGGTAGGCTTGGGATTACATGATAAAACAAAAAAAGATGAGGCAGGGGAAACAGCAAACGAAACAACAAAATGAAAAAGAAGTATGCAGTCTTACCTTGAGATGCTCACGAAAGTTCTCAAATGAAAGCTACAGGAGATTTGCAGAATTGAAATTATGAACGTAAAAATGGAAGATGACATCTGCTTATTAATTTATGAGAGAAGGCAAAAGGTAAAGTTTTGAACGGTAGAAAGTTAAAGCAATTAATTATATTCAAAGCTGGAACGAAACGTAAGGAATGCAAAGACGGAATGGAATAATTCTCACGTGAACGATTCAATGCAAGATTTTTTTTTTATATATAAAGTTAAGAACGGATGAAATTATACATAAAAATGTAAAGTTTAAATTTCCCGTTTTACACTAATTATTACACTTTTAATTCAAATCAATATTTCAAAATGTTTATTTTTGGATAAAAAAATTTGTTAAAAATTTTGGGCTGTTACAACAAGGTCCAAAAGTTGTTGGGCAGACATGAATACGCCATCCAGAGGAGGACCACTAGATTGACAAGCGCTAAGACTGCCAAGTCTAACCATATCTTCTTCTTTAAGAAAGAACGTAGAGGAAAAAGGTTCTTCTCAGAATGAATTCAAATAAGCTTGATTGGTAAAACAAAGCATCATAAAAGAAAATAGGATAGAACTAGTCCTAAGACACAAATTAAATCCTAAGCCATGATTCCTAAGAGAGACTTAGGACAATGATTCTTGTCATAATATTCTATATTGTTCCGAAGTTTGGCTATGATACCAAGTTGTGACACCCAATCTCTATACTCACACTAGCCAAGAACACTACGGGGTAATGCCGTCGACTAGCACGAAGAATAAGGCTGTTGAGGAGCGACCAACTGTATAATTGATTTGAGCGAGAACCGATATGTCAAATAGTATGTCATGTATTTCATTTCAAGAGGAAATCCGACATATCCAATCCATACTCAAATCTACTACACAGTGGCTAAGTGGCCTTCGAAATCAATATAAAATAAGCACAACACAAAATCAATCATAGATATTCATATCACTAAGGCGGAAACAGATATGAATATAACACATGGAAATGAATATCATAGTAGTGGTCATACAAGATCCACTACAAGCCAAAAGAATATGTACATGTACTACACAAAAGAATAAGTATACATCAAAGAGTCTCTATCACGCATACATGAAAGACAAAACCTCTAAGCTAAAGTAGATTAGCCAAAAGTCATAAGATAATCCCTACTAAGAAGTCAAGTGGAAGCTCCTAAAACACCTCGGTCTGTCCCGAGTATTATTTAAGAAGAAAAATAATAAACTGACCAGACTAGCTATAATTATCATGTAAGATGAGATAGAATAAGAGATATAACAAATAAATATGATAACAGTGAAAATCATATAATATCTCAAGTTTTCTTAAATACCCAAAAAGAATGTCATATTCTTTATTTTATTCACCAAGTCATAAATAATGATAGAGCATATCGATGCAAATCACAAAAATTGGTGAAACACAAATTCTAGAAATCGATAATTAGAAATCCAAAAAACACAAAGGGGGAGGCCTATCACAAACGGGAGCATAAAAACTCACCAACACGTGTATCACAAACGGGACGTTATCCCATGGGTCGCTAACGCATAGAGCCGGTGCAACGACGTAGTACAACGGTATGCCCGAGGAACCTGAAACTCAAATAAGTCGGAACAACGACGTAGTACAATGATACGCCCGATGAACCGAACTCCATAAAACGGTAAAAAAACCCATAGGTCTCTAGCCCATAAAAATGAGACGAAGCTCAATAGAATGTGGTACAGTCCCCCACGCGAACAAAGAGACATTGCATATCGCTAGTCTAAACCTCAAAATGATCGTCCTAGATTAATAAGTGTAAATTACATCAAGCAAGTAAGTAAATGAGTTTAGCTTCATGTCCCATAACCACTGGCTTAACTTAAATATTTACAAACAAATTGTAGATTTCCACTCGAAAGTTGTCACAAGATTTCAATCGAACAAGTCTAAGAATTAACCGACGACGTAAACGCAAGCGTTTCATACCACTTGTTTTGATAAGTCGTTTAATTGGATTTCTCATACGAATGAGATAAAGGTTTGTATGTACTAATAGATTGGAAAATGGTTTTAAAAACGAGCTTTGTATTAAAAGTAATGTTGAAATCGTTCTTGTGAAGAGTTTTAGTATTTACTACTAGTATAAAAACCTTTGTATTTTAAAGTGACAAATCACAGAAATGATTGTAAAAACAATCTATCACCAAAAATCCACATTCAACGACGTGAATTAAAACCATGAAAACCGATATCAAATCCATCCAAAAATCTAGAAAAGAAGTCATCAAAGTCAAAAATAAATGACAACAACTAATCGAACAAAAAAATCAATAAAAATTGGAAATCCACTCAAAAATAGGCAAAATATAACAGGACCAGACGTTTGGTTGGTTTGACCAGACGTCTGACCCTAGGCTCTGCCATTTTATTTTATTTTTTCATTTTTATAATTCTTCTAGAAGCCCCTACCAGACGTCGGGTTGCCTAAGCTGGGCAGAAATTTGCCTAGGCCATTGATGGCCTAATCAATTCGGAGGCGATCGGACGAGCAATGGAGGCTAGGGATTTATGCCAAACGACAACCCAGCCCTATAGGCTCTTCGATACACCCCAAATAACATGTCCAAACATCCAAGATAGGATCTTTAAAGATTTTGACTTCAAAATACCAAAATTGGAAAATTCACCAAACCAATTCAAATCAAAAGTAATTGAACATGAAATAGATGTTAAGAATTCATACCTAACAACAATGAAAGCTATAGGCATAGATGTGAGTTCAAGAACTCACCTTTAAATTCAAAAACAAGAAATGAGAAGCTCTAAAACAAGGAAAGATCAATTCCTCTTCACTACACCTCTAGAATCTTCAATCTATTATCAAATGCAAAGTTTTTCCCAAGTTGGGTTATAGGAAAAATCAAGAATTGAAGAGGGATTGAGATGGAGAAGACGAAGAGGATGCTTACCTAAGCTTCTCCTTGCTTTTAAAACTTGGATTTGAATTTACTAAGAGAACTAGGGTTTAAGAATTTAGTTTCCTCTTCCCACCATTTTTCCTAGGGCTTGAGTGTTAGGAATTTAGAAAATGGAATGAATGAATGAAGAGAAGTGGCGTGGAAGCTATTAGGTAGAAGAGTTTGGGTCACTTATTGGGTTAATGGGCTATAACCCAACCCAAAGCCTAATTGAAAATACCAAAATCATAATCAACTCCAAACATATCGATGTGTATACTTAAACAAGTTGTAAACGTCGTTTTAAACTCAATGGAAGTGGTCTCGAGTCCGAATTCGACTGTTTACAAAATGTCACATTTTAGAATTTAATCCAACTAATGATGCTATATTTAAATAAAACATTTAAATATATAATCACAATACTACGGGTTGTTACAGATACGAAATGCACTTTGATCGATCAGGTCGATCCCAAACGACCGTAGACCGATCTGGTGGGCCCATCTACGTGTGAGAAGAGGTATTCCGAGTTTTTGGGCAGATATTTCCAGATCTACGCTATAAATAGCAACTCCATGGCGGCTAAAAGGGAGAACTTCTTCTTTTGGATATGAAACTATGTTGATTTGGTTATTGGTTTCAAAGGATTGTACTTGTAATCAGTATAAAAGGAATGAAAGGATCAATTCAAAGTGGCGTAGGCCGGAGATAGCCGAACCACTATAAATGTCGTAACTTTTCTCACTTTCTATCATTTTAATTCTGTTATTTCTACTTTTTTGTTCTCTACATCATCTAGATCTGAGATCTGTGTTTGGATATTGAGAATTTGTGTGTAAACATTGGTACTTTCACTACTTCTGGGGTTTGTGACCAATTTTTGCGCAAACACCATTAAAGATACAAAATGGTTAAATTTTTCTGAAATTCACTCATTTCTTCCGCTGCGAGCTAGCCCAGTTCCAACATATCTATAGAGCGAAGACGTCTCTAGATTGTCAAAGCCCTTATTGAGATTACCCCTTCTAAGCAGTTGTCCACCCGCATCCTCATCTCCCTTGTTGAGATAGAGTCGCCAACATTGACATATCATACAAGTGAAAACCTCATATTTGTAATCTTTGTCACTCCTTTGGCCATATCATCTCCTCTTGCCCTTATTCTAACACCTCGCTTGTTGATCTTCTCCTAAAATATTTTATAGCCAAAACTTCCAGCCCATCGTTGGAAGATTAAAGTCCCTCTCGGGCTTAATCCTTCTGATCCGCCCTTTGTCCCACCCCTCCCCCCCACCCCCGGCCATCGGCACCCCATCGGCTGATATTCTCTCCCTTGATACGTCCTTGTCCGCCCCTATACTCATACCTCTGATGTCACCACCTCCCCATCCTAAATTCCTCTTTCCACACCGCTCCTAACTATCCTAAATCGATTCCCTTTGACACCCCTATTATTGGACATAAATAGAGCTTTGTCATTATCCTCCATTCCGACCCCTAGTGTTGAGTGTATTCCACATGATTAATATTCTTTTATTATTACCTTCAACTCATTAAACTTATAAGCCAAGTTCGGTTTTATGCTTTTGAAAAAACATGAATGTTATTAGTAGTCAATCTAGGCTTAAGAATGCCATTTATAAATATGATCGATAACATTATATTCCCTTATGGGAAGGCAGGGGTTAATTCCCTTGACATTAGTATTACATATTAGAAATATCATTATTGATTATCAACTAAAAAAATTCTCTTAGTTTCAAAGTCACTAAGTGGAGAACTCACTTTGCTTTTCTTACCTTTCCATACTTTTGATCTAATTTGAGAAACTAAATTTGTCCATGCAGGGTTGTCAACTACTTTGCTTGCACTGGTTGCTTGGAATTTAAACACAACATCCTTTGCTCTACTTCTTCTGATATGCTTATAAGTTGTATTGTTTCTTTCCTTATTATCATTTAATGAATTAATGTTATTCCTATCCACTAACATTTCTTGCATATTTCTTTCAGACCACCCTCTATTGTAACACATCTGCATGATATATTTCTCAAAATAGGCTGATGAGGGTCATTGTTGTCTTGTTGGAGACTGGATTCTATCTAGAGTTTGTTAGATTAGATATGATTGTTGCATTTTTCTGTATATCACTTCGATAATTATTGATGTTGTTTATGCATTGGGCTTCTGATCAAACTGATGTTTGTATTTCTGTATAAGAGTGTGTGAGGCGGACATTATTTGAATGTACTAATTCGCACTTGGTCCTTATAAAATTTAATGAAAAAGCTCCTGCACCACCTGAATATTAAATGAGATCAAAGGACCTAGGAATAGTCTTTTTGGGATGTAATCCGCTATCGCTTGACAGCATTACTATCTGCAGAGGAAGGTGGGACTAAAACTTATTTTGTACATCATGATTCGATAGGTTCTCTTGATGTTGAACTGTATTTTTCGATTACCCTATTTTGAATTGCTGTCAGTTTCATTGTTATTATCAACTTAATTTATGTTATTATTATTTGCATTTGAATATCTATTCTTTGGGATCCATGTCTTTTCTACTGTGTAGTATTTTTCTATATGACCAAAGCCCCCACATTTACTGCATTTATTTGGCTTCCATTCATATTCAATTTACATCTTACAAACCCTAACAGATATGAATTACTACATATAAAGGGTCATGCAAACTCAAATCAGCAAAGAAACTTGCAAAATGGCTTATGAGACATCACAATCACAACCGCGGTACGGCATGCATGGCAAGAGCGTAATCAAAGAATATTTCAATGTGGAAGCGTACTAGAGGAGATCGGACTCAAGTTAACCCTGATTGACATTAAACTACTACTGATGAAATCGAAATTTATGCAAGAGCAAACTCTATTCCAAGCCCAAGTAGCTATGGCGATCGATAGTGAAATAGCGAATGGAGTAAATGGAGCTCTGCATGACCCGAAATGAACGATGCTGGCATTAATTTCTTTCTAGAGTCAAGTGCGATTTGGGGATAGCTTTATCTATACTATATTATTATTAGTGAGTTAAATTTCAAGCTCACACAGGCCCCCTTTAAATTTGGCAACTGAACAGTCTCCGATTAACCCTAAATCATTCTTTCTCTTTCTCAACTCAACTGTCACGGCTCCTCTTTCTCTTTCGTCGCAGCTCTTTCCATTATCCAATCCCTAAATAATACCATTTCCCCCGATTTGTTCCTTTTTTCAGTCTTTCGCAATTGTCCTCTCCTTCTACCACCTTCGCTAGCACAGTCAACTCCGAATCTCCACCGGCTCGATTGACAACCACCTTCGCCAGCTCGACTGACCTTCGCCACCATCACCGGCCACCTCATCATCGCAAAACCCTATCGATAAAACCAACCAACAACACCGCTTCACCATCGTGCGCCACTGCACCCAAAAAGTTTGACCTTACTGCTTCGCCATCCCACATCGTCGTTCCATAAAAAGAACCGAGGTACAGTTTCTAATTTCTTTCACACTGCCAGTAAATCATTTTATCTCTACTTCTTAACTTTATCGTAGGTTTGTTGGTTTCAAATTAGCAGTGTCGATGGAACCAACAGACAAAACCACTTCACCATCGCACACCACTGTCGCCAAAACGTTCGACCTTACCGCTTCGCCATCCCACATCGTCGTTGCATAAAAGGACCCCGAGATGCAATTTCTACTTTCTTTCTCACTGCCTACAAATCATTTTATATCTACTCCTTAACTTTATCGTAGGTTTATTAGTTTCAAATTAGCAGTTCATCGTAGCTTTTGGGTTGCATGTTGATTCACTGGTTAAACTTTCCATATAAGGCACTAGGTAATCTTTTCCCTCTTTTAAGTCAATTTAGCTATGATTTTATCTTGGTTTGTCTTTAAACAGTTGTAAGAGTGTATCATGGATGTTTTCGTATCCGATTATTTCATTACTATTTTTCTTGCAGATGCTACTGAAAATTATTATTGGTCTGAAAGTTAACAAGAAGAAGAAGGTAATATAGCTTCTTATCCATTTTATCATTTGTTTTTTATATAATTATTTATTTAAACTAGGAAATATCCTTGCTATTATTGTACTAGAGATGCCATTGGTAATTGCCATGACCGATAATGTTCTCGATGTCTCGGTGATTTGAGTTTCAAAGTATCCTATACATAGCAAATTATTTTATTTTTATATGACTAACTTTTGATAAAGGCAAATGAATATTTTTGTAAAGGTTCTTCAATGTAGCCTGATTCTCTAACATTTTGCTTAGCTTGATGTTTGCAATTTAATTGAATGTAGATGATGATACATATGGCGATAATGTGATCGGATAATTGCCATGACTCGGTAAAGACTGAATCTACTTCTCATTGGAATAGGGTGATCTTCTTATTATATTAAGAGTGGAGAAATTATAGGTGAAAGTTATATGATTATACCTATGAGTCCACATAGATTGTAGATATCATATTCTTTGGCACGGGTGACATAAACTCTTTTTTATTATTATAGACCGAGAGGTAATTTTTATATTTTAACTTACAGACAACATCATCAAAAAGTGGCTCTTTACACCAAGACATCCACTATTGGTTTTGTAAAAGATACATGCAAGGTTAGTTTCAAAACTATTGTATCATGAGAAAAAACCAATGAATGGTTGTAAAAATTATATGTTGTACGCATGATGAATTAAGGGCTATTGTTAGGAAGTATGCAAGAGTAGACTCGAAAGCAGTTCGTTATAGAGAGGCGTGGTTCCATGAGATTAAATAAATTCTAACATATATTGAATCCTACATAATTCCACAATAAGGTAGTTTTGCCTTTGGATTCAAGCATTCTGAAATTAATATAGATGAACATAAAACATGGTTATTTGTGTGCAAGGGAATTCGCTTGGTCGTGTGAAAGAGAGAAGTATTGTTATGTTCTCATTGTGCAATTTGTGATGTTTCAGTGTTATATATTACTGTGTTTTAATTGTTATTCCTCAGGGTTCCTTTTCCCAACCTTCTCTACAACTTGACAACATATTAATTTTTGGTATAAGCTCTAAGATAAGTTTAATGTTTAACGGTTCGAATTCTTCTATACAAGAAAGAGCAGAAGCTCTAGGATTCTTGCATTGCATAAATGATACATGCGATGAAGGTCAATATGTTGTCTAGGTTGTAAGTTCGTTTTTTGTTACCTTGATCAATAACCGCTCCAATTTTTAAATCACTCTCATTACTGCAAAAGCGGTTCCACCTACATGAAGCCGTATTACAAAAGTACAACCCAATTTACCAGAAGCTATACTTCATTTACATTATTGTAGTTTACAGAAGTATTAAATTATGAAACTTTTTGATGTCATTTTTTTAACTCATGGTGTTTCCTTCTAGAATACTAAGAAAAACTTTGTATTGCTTGACACATGCAAATGTTTACTTAATAGGTTGTAACCAAATAAGATGTTTTTAGTTGTGAAGATTTAAGATCTTATGAAATTTACTTACTGTTATATATACAAAGTAGTATTTTTCTATTAACTTTATATGCCATTAGATGCCTAATTTAATTTTTATTCATTCTGCCACTTTGTGACATCATGAATCATCAATGGAAGTTAACCATATAAAACACCAATAGAGGTATGATTGCTATATCACTATGTGTGTATATATAATGACTTATGATACTATTATTATTATTTTCCTATGGTTTATCATACCTCAATATTGAATCCTACATAATTCCACAATAAGGTAGTTTTTCCTTTGGATTCAAGCATTCTGAAATTAATATGGATGAACATAAAACATGGTTATTTGTGTGCAAGGGAATTCGCTTGGTCCGTGTGAAAGAGAGAAGTATTGTTATGTTCTCATTGTGCAATTTGTGATGTTTCAGTGTTATATATTATTGTGTTTTAATTGTTATTCCTCATGGTTCCTTTTCCCAACCTTCTCTACAACTTGACAACATATTAATTTTTGGTATGAGCTCTAAGATAAGTTTAATGTTTAACGGTTCGAATTCTTCTATACAAGAAAGAGCAGAAGCTCTAGGATTCTTGCATTGCATAAATGATACATGCGATGAAGGTCAATATGTTGTCTAGGTTGTAAGTTCGTTTTTTGTTATCTTGATCAATAACCGCTCCAATTTTTAAATCACTCTCATTACTGCAAAAGCGGTTCCACCTACATGAAGCCGTATTACAAAAGTACAACCCAATTTACCAGAAGCTATACTTCATTTACATTATTGTAGTTTACAGAAGTATTAAATTATAAAACTTTTTGATGTCATTTTTTTAACTCATGGTGTTTCCTTCTAGAATACTAAGAAAAACTCTGTATTGCTTGACACATGCAAATGTTTACTTAATAGGTTGTAACCAAATAAGATGTTTATAGTTGTGAAGATTTAAATCATCATGACTGTTGTTTAGCATAATGACATTTTCAAATTATTTGCTTGGTAGAAAGATGGATTCTACTTTATACTATCATGCATGGACTATATATGAGCTGAGAAGTTTCATTTGCTCTTTTTATTGGATATCAGAAAACAATCCAGGTACAAACGCTTTTAGTCATTCCCATTTTTGTATCGACTATCACTTAGTTTTCCCAGCAAGTTATATTGATGTCTCCAAGTTCTTATACTCTAGATCTGCTTTGCGCATTCAATTGAAGCTTTGCCAAAATGTCTTGCTGAGAGGTGTTTATTTTCAAACAATGTTCACCATTTAACATTACGATTAGGGATATTATATACAAGATTGAAAGATTTTATGGATTGGCCATTTATATGAATTTTAATAACTGGATAGTTTAAAGATCCATGAATTATGTTCCTTTTGTCTAAATATCCAATGTTTTAAGGTTATTTATCGTTCTCTCTACCTATTTATGTTTGTTTTGTGATTTTGGATCAAAGATGAATTTTATTTTCTTGGTTCTATTTAATTATTCACTACATCAACAAACAAATAGGTAATGACTATTCTACACCTCTATGGTTATTGGTGCTATACTATTCCTAATCAAATAAAACTTCGAAGATGAAACAATACAATAAACATCATGTCAAAAAAATTGAGTTCATTTTGAAACTCTTAACATATTCAAAATATCACGTCGAATATCAGCCGCTAAAACGCTTATTTTAACCATTGATTTAAAATATGATTTTGAATATTTTAAGATATATTTAAATTAAGTCCAATTTTGTAGAGATGATCTTGAGTTATATAAGAACATATCTATAAAATTTCATTCGATTTCGAATTGTTAGGTCAATAAATAAGAGAGGTATAGAAGAGGTGTACCAAAACCCTTTGTGTCTGTGTATCACCCGAATATGTAAAATTATTTATAAAGATTTTTTTTTTACAACAGATGATTTTGCTACAGTTTATGAAATCATAAAAGAACATTAATTTACTATGCTTTTGAAATGTGTTCTACATTGAGGATGATGATAATGAAATTTCTCAAAATCATATCTTAGGTTTCATAAGTTAAAATGTAATTCGTGGATTTTAAAAGTGGAACATTAAACATTTCATTAGCTTAAAGTTATGTATGAAAGTATCATAACATTCTGAGAATAAAGTTTCTTAAGTCAATTATGTGATTATGAGCATATTGATCTTAAAGTGTTCGTTAATGCTATATTCTCAAACATTTATGATCAACTTTGTTTTGTCTATAGGAACACACTCAAGCTTCCAATCCATAACTTATGAAGTCAACTGGCTGGCAATAAAAATAAAGGGAGGGTGTAATAAAGTTCTCAAGTTATTGATAAATTTGATTTGGACAATAAAGAAAATGATAGAACATAAAGTATCACTATGTTGAGCTACTATTTTTGAAGTTGGCATGCTCAAAAGTGCAATGAGGTTTTTTACAAATTATATATTAAAGTTTATGAACGATGCCCATTCTTGGGAGAGAGATAAAAAATGGAATAAATTGTGAATGCTCTATAAATGTTTGTTTACCTACTATCCTCTGTCTGTATGATCGAGATACAAGTTGTTAGCTTCCTCTACCATGGTTTTTCTTCCAAACAGCTATTTAGTTTCAACTCTGTTATAAAATAATAAACTCAATTTATTCTACTATACATATATATGACATAATAGTTTTATATTGCTGCCACACACTGCTTCGCAACAGCTCAAGCAACAAATATGAGTACAACATAACATCATTTGATTACTACCCTGCTACTCCACTATGCTGCATACTGCAACCAATAATTAACTTACTATTATGTCTTCCCTATAATAATAACGGTACAACTCATCGTAGGAATAGCTCGAGCAGCATCTTTTCAAGTGGATGACATAAAAAAAAATTTGGGACAGCTAAAGTACAACCAACAAAATGCTGTAGGGTTCAGCACAAGCTCTCTGGTAGGATAGATTATGTGATGTGCGTTGATTTGCACTGTGTCTATGACTATCAAGTAGTTCAGTTTGAGTGTCCAACTACGTCAGTGAGTATGTGTGTGTTTGTTGGGCATGTGGATTTTGCAATACTGCGTCTGTATATAGGCAACTGTAGTACAATTAAAATATATCTGAATATCTTTTAATGGATTCAAGGTCTGCCAAATTTGGAATGTGCAATTTATTGTTTCACAGTAAGGCGTTCTTCTATTTATAGACTGCACCTTTGTTTTTGCTTTCATCCTCATGGGCCTGTTTTTTCTATTACTCAAGATAAAGGTTAGAGAATGATAATGTGAAAATAACATTAATTGCATTTGTACGGATGTTAACTATTTCATCCCCATATGCTTGATACTGTTCATTGCTAATACAACACTCAACTGTTCCTCATCCTTTTATCTTTACTTTATTTACCTGTACCCGATCTTGACCTTTACCCTATCGTTTTAAAAAATTATGACATGTACCTTCTTACTACTACCATTCGCTCATTTTAAATAAACATAAAATTTTATCACTTTTAACAACAACAGTTTTCAAGTACAGACATTTTACCACCCCACTACATATTATGTGAATATTATTTCCTATCTGATGTTCAGTTAGCAGCTCTTGATATAAAATCATCTAATTAAAAACAAACTGATCTCTAGGTAAATAGCATAAATATCGGTAGAAAGTTCACAGTGACAAAAATATTTCGTCTTCTTCGCTGACAAAACGGCGACGGATGTACCAATACGTACCCCAGTATCTAATGTGTCATAATCTCCACTTCTACTTTATCCGACTGATCTGAAGAATTTTTTGAAGAGAAAGCGGTTTTGTAACAAACCATATGCCGGCTCGGTTTCATACTGTATCATACAGAATATTATTTATGTCTGTGTGTGTGATCAATGATTTATTACACCCACTGAACTTGAACCTTTCATCATTACTTTAATCTGCAATAGGTTTTCAAACGCCGACTGTTAGGAATGCCTCACAGATTGAATGGGCAAATCATTTTCCACGAAATTGAACAACGGACTCTACTTCTTTATCAGACCACCCTTCTAATGACAAATATAGAACCTTAAGTCAAACAAAGTTTATTTCTTTGCTTTCAACTCAAAACAAGCGTCGAGGATTTAATAACACGTAAGTACATATCATGGATATTAGTAATAATGATAGGTATAGCATTATATTGCATGATCATAAATAAAATTTCCACTCTGTTTGGACTGTCCGTCTTTTGAGACATTACACTTATTCTCTATATAAAAGTCATATATTGATACACTGTAATTGGGGTAAATGTATTCATGTAACAAAAAATAGCGAGAATGCCTTACAACTGCAGAAATATGCAATTGGATCTACATACCAGATACATTGACTGAATGCGCGATAACAACTGATTGCAACATCTGATGCATTTGTCATCCAGCACAACCAGGACATATACTATGCAAATTCAATTTACTTATATTCCGCAATTCCGTGTGCGAAGCACGGGTTCACACTATTAATTAATAAAGATGAAGATTTTTAATTGATCTGATTTTATTGTCTATACTCTGTTAACTTTGGGCTAGGCCTTAGTAGTTGCACCCATATGAGAAATTTTTTTTTTTGCATTGTAATAGTTAGTCTTTTGGTCTTATTTTGGGTGCCACTACTAGTTTATACTCTCTCTACTTTTTCTTTAGTGCAATAAAGTATCTCCTTCAGAAAAAAAGATTCTTATCATACCTTTACCTGACCCGTCTTAATTGGGACCCCAATTAATGATGCAATTCTTCCAATCCCTTTATTCATTTAATAATCAACGCCTACATATTAAAACCAAATCCAGATTAGGATAGATTGTAGAAATTCCTTGGATAGTTTTATGCTACGGCTCTATTTTCCCATCATGATCAATCTCGTCATAAAAAGATTGATCATTTCCTATAAATTTGTCTAAATCCTTTTCTTTCTCAAATTTAACATTATAGAAAGCATTTTCACTTGAAAACAATTGGAAATCACCATGAGGTTTCCAAACTTGAACAATGTATGCCCTGAGATAATGATAGTAGGGGTTAGAGCCAATTACATGTGACATAATCGAATTCTTCCACTTCAGTCTATCATTTTTGATCGATTATTTAGTCATCTTGTCACATTTAATGTTGTTAAAAATCATGAGGAGGATAGAAAGACATAGGAGAGTATATAGAAGTTTTACTCTATGAACCAATGTTTGTCCAAGCCTTTGAGATTTTCAGAGGAACATCATTAGGGTTTGCCACATCATTTCCTCAACATGTCTTGCCTTATTAGTCGCTGCTAGATCCAAAAATTCGTTATCATCACAAATGTTGGAGCCATGATCTGCTGTTGGAATCCTAAACTTTTTCAATCTATAGAGTCATTTCATGCATTATCCTCTATGCCTTATGGGATTTGCTAGATCTAACCATGGTGAAACTTTCTAAATTAGATGCATTAAGGGAATTCTTGGAGAAGGTGTCGGCATCAAAGGATCAAGTAGAATTTACATTAGGAGGGGAGTCTTGGATTTCTTCAATGAACCCAAATATCTTAATCAAAGCCCTAAAAAATTCATTCTAATTTATAGTAACAATAAATTAATTCAATTAAGATAAATTCAAAATATACTAATAATTATATTTATATGACTTTGTTGTGGAACTCAACCCTTAGTAATATTTATACATTGTAAATATTAAAGTTTATGTTAGTTTTGTTGGAGCGGAGTAGTGGACACTAGTTTAGTTGCTTGTAGATCATCTAAGGAAAATCCTATTACTAATCACTTAAGGTATACCTTAAGCAACGATATATTGAGCATGTTTTCTCTTCTTTGTCACTACGTCATTTAGATATTTAAAGCTCGATCAATGGTCAAAACTTTAATAATATCTGCACTTAATTGCAAAGTCCAACGTTAAAGTTCATTGTTTAATCCGATAAAATCTATCAATTAATCGAACTGCTTTGGCCAAAGACTTTGAACTTACATTTATGCAGTTAAAGCCTCATAAAATTCTCGTTATAATGTGTAGCGCTCTTTTCTCGCTATACCTTTTCAAGTTAGCTAATAATCCATTTTAAGCCCTGTTATTTTCCGTTACACCCACTAAATCAAGGTTTTTTAGTACCTGTTGTTACCCGGCTACTTGGCCAGGCTACAAAACAATAGTTGCAGAAGATATGATTGGGCTTGAACGAGGATCGAGTCAAGAAAGGATTGGATATATGAAGGATTGATGTAACTTGTCTGGGTCAGCTTATATATGGGTCGATGGGCAGCTATTATGGAAGGGTATGTATGGGTCGGCATCATGTATGGTTCGGCCTCTTTTCATGGTTCGGCACGTATGGATCATTGTGGGTGGCTCGGTCAAGAAAGGAGACCATGCATGGCCTGAGCTACATGGTTCGGCATATATCATTCGGCCGTGGTGAAAAGGCTAAGATGGATCGATCGTACATGGTTCGACATTTGTCGTTCGGCCGTGGTGAGAAGGCTAAGATGGGTCGGTCATACATGGTTCGACATTTGTCGCTCGGTACATATGGGCCGGCACCTTAGACCCAGTCTTGGTAGCTCGGCTTACTTGGTTCGGTAAGCATCAAAGAAGACAACAAGTTACCACAGGTGATGCGATCGATAATTCTATGCTTTGAGTCACACCATCACTTGCTTTGAGTCATTTGAGAAGGTGCTTCGAGTCATTCTCAAGGGACCCATGGTTCGGCCAGAGTGGCTCGATGTACCTGGGTCGGTCATCCTGGGGCATCAATTGTAGGCCGAGTTGTCTAGGCCATGGGCTTGTGCAGGGGATCTAGCTTGTCTTCGTCTATAAATAGAGGGGCAGGGGTACAGTTGAAGGGACCTTTTTTCGAGAACTCCAGGGGGACTCTGCCATTTTCTGTACTCGCTTCTTTCCTATTAAAACTTGTATTCAAGTTGTTTGTTTATGGATTGTATCTGTACTCAAGTAATTGGAAAAGTAATAAAGATCATATTCAAAGTGGACGTAGGCAATTACGCTGAACCACTATAAACCTAGCGTTCTCATTTTTGTTGTTCTTTTTGCACTCAATTGCATTACTTCCCTATTTTAATTTACTTTCTTCATTAATCTCTCTACATAATTCTATTCAAGGTTGTTAGTGACCAATTTTGGTGCTAACACCTGCATTACCAACATTAATACAAAGAGGTTGATTTGACTAGTTCTCTTTAAAACCAAATTAACAAAGTTAGGTTAAAGACCTATTTTTATGACATAAATGCTTAATATATATTAGAAATCTATTGTAGTCACCAAATCTAGACTGCATAAATCAAGATATTCTCCGGTTCTGCTATATAAGATTAAACAATATTTCATTTTCTTACACAAATGATGTGAGAATGAAAATAAATTAACTTTAAATATATTTTTATCTAATGAAGCTTTTTACACCTCCACCAGTTCCACTATATCCCCCTATTGCGTTTTTCTCCTCAACCACTATAGAACCGCTAAGAGTTTTAAATGCACAGCTCTCGGAAGGTACTTCGCTTGTCTGGTGCAAGAAGGGTGAGACATAAACTCACCTAGCTAGTGGTCTTTGCTACCACTTAACATGGAAGGCCTTTTCAAAGTGGATTTTGGATGATAAAAAGATGAACGGGAATTCTTTTGATGACTTATGGACAATGAGCTTGTCTTATATAATAACAGTGAATTGGGTGCCAACGAGGAGATTTCGATGGCCAAGAACTAGGATCGAAAATATATTTCTCACCATGTACTCCTGGTTTCTATCTTAAGCATATTGGTTAGTTCCATAGATGTGTTAGGATTTAGTTCCGTATGTTATCAAAGATTGTAGTTAGGTATTCCATGGTAATAATGTTTTATTGCATCTTTTTCCTGTAATTCAACCAAGCATGTCGGATCTGTGTACTTCATTTATATTCGCCACATGTCATGCATGTTGGTAGTTTCTTATGGTAGGTCTTGGGGGCCTTGACTTTAGTATATATGTATGTGTGTATTATGGTTGTATGATTTTCGGATCATGCATTCTTTATCTAGAAAAACTCCACATGAGATAGAGTATAAACACAACTGTATCAGAGATAATAGAGTATAAACTAGCCTAAATTTGCCAAATATAGCAGAGTATAAACTTAATGGCCCTAGAGATGTGGTTCTACTCCATTAGACATAATGGAGTAGGATGTTGCTTAACCTCATGGACAAGGTGAAACTCACCAGAGACAGTAAAGTACCAAGTTATTCAACCTAATTGTAACGTCCTCCATTTGGAGGCCCAAAACTAACCACTAGAGATGATGTAGTCATCCATATTATTAATTCTTGGTGACCAAATGAGGTAATGTTAGATACATTGATATACTAGAAACACATGAATATGAAAAAAAATTAAACTCAATTTAAAACAAATTTCTCATTTCATTACAGATAGTATTTCAGATTCATTACATAATCCCATACGTAAGCCACGTTCAGAGAAATTATAATTTATAACAAAATATGCCAAGAGCGACATATGAAGATGCCATTTTGGTTGATCAGAGTCTAAATAAAGGCACTAAATAACTTTTATATTACATTCAAGACAAAGCGGAATCAAACAAAAAGAACTCTGAATAGCTAGCTTGCCTCCTACACGTCTGCGGAAGCTTATTCGTCTTAAGCAGAATTTAAAAACCTTAACTCTCAGACTACTTAAAATTAATTAAGCACTCGAGAGTTTAAGGGGAAAACATAAACTTCGAGTCAGACGAAAAGTCTAGTATGAATAATAATCAATGATCTTGAACCATATAGATATCTAGTGAGACCACGCCGCTTAGCGGAACGGGTTTTTCCCTTACTAGTATCTTAATCCTATTTATAATAACCATATACTGTGCACCTGCATCCACAATGGTTAAGACATAACAGAGTAAAATGTATCATGATGATATGCAAACACGCAATATGTTTTGGATTTCCCATCCACATTCATGTTGAATCGACAGTTTTCTATCGGCTAGAAAATCATCGAAAAAATGTAATAAAATAACCGCAAGCGCACGGCGTACAATTTTAGTACGTGGCAAGTACGGGTCAATCCGTAGGGAATTGAATTGATTTTAAACTCTACTCAAGCAATTTAACCAAAGAGCTCGAGATTGTTTAAACTAAAAATGTAAAAAACTAATAAAAAAAAGAATAAAAATATGAGAGTAGAAGGCAATTTAGAGGTAATTTCCTTCTCATGATCACATAAATCAACATAATGAAATTATGATCTTTCTTCTTTTAGTCATTAGTGGATTTAGTTGATGTGTTTATCATATGTATGGCCTATTTGTACTATTAATTAGCCCAACATAAACCATCAAACTTTAACACACCCACTAAACTATTTGTTAACTCTCATGAAATTGATAATAAAATTAAAAATAAAATCTAGTCTAAGAATGATCTATTTACTATTGATTAATAATATAGACCAATGAATTTTGATTCTCAAATCCACTTTACTAACAACATCATATGTAGATGAAAAGGTAATTTGTATTTGTGTTTGTTTAAGCGTAGCCTATTTGGTGTCAACAATATAGACTATCAAATTCAAAACTAAACAATAAAATTTAACCACATCAAATATTGTCATTAAGCACAAAACGAGATCAAAAATTAGCAAAATGTTGAATCTACATGATTAAGAGAGCTTCATTACCTATAAATTGTAGGGTTTAGCTTCTTACATTTATTATCATTTCAACAAATATAGAGTTCAACGTGAAACAAAAACAAGATAAAGTGCAAGCTAATTAACTAAAAGGAGAATTAAACTACTTGCGTAAATAAATAGATTTACACTACTAATATGAAAGGAAAAAGAGCACGTAAGTAAAAAAAATGAGCATGAAAATAAAATAAAAGCAAAGAAAAAGAAGAGGCTTATGAAGCCATTTTATTTCTCATATAATTTGTTGCTACCACTAAACTAACTACAAGGTGGTGCTAAGAGCTTCATTATATGAAACGTAAGGGGTACTTATGCTTGCCTAAAATCCTAAAACATATTTTAGAGGACTACTCAAAATACCCCTCTAGGAAGTGTGGCCTCCAATTTGTCATTAACATAAGCATAATCCACCATTACATGTGCATGTAACTTTAATGTCCACTAACATGTGCATTAGCTCCGAATTGTAGATCATGGTAAGTAGGTAGGTGGGATCCTCCATGATTTCATGAATTGATTTATTTCCATCTTCATTTGCCTTCTAACTCTTCTGCATGCATATTTTCATAAATCCCTCTTCCATTTGAATCCAAATTCCTACAAAATAATATAGAAATATCTAAGTAAATTTTCTCAAATTAAATCATACACAAAAACGACCATTTTGCCCCCATATGAAGACGAATAAATGATGATTTGAAAATAATTTAAATTTTGGTTTAAACATGTTAAAATATCCTATATGCTCATTTATTTAATTAAATTTTATTAAATATGGAAGTAAAAATATGCACATTTACATGCACATCAAATACCCCTACACTTATCTTTTTATTCGTCCTTGAATAAACGAAAACTAGATAAATCTGTTTTCGTAGGAAACACGAATGCATTGAGTGCATGCAACAAGCCGTTAAACATCTAGGTGTCTCTGGTAGGACGAGTGTTGTCTCTTGAGGATTTTAAGCGGATACTATCTATAAAATCCAAATGTGAAATGTAAAATTCCTAAATGTAAGATTTATTAACAAAGATATGAATGCATGTTTTTGAAAATATTTACAAACGAAGAATTTACTTTCAAATTAACACGAATAAGTTAAATATAAGTTTTTGTCATCATCATGAAATTTTAATCATTTTAATCGTCAAAATATCCAACAAAAATTAAGTTATCATAACTAGTAGACTCTAATTTGGGTAGTTGTTTCAGTTGATAACATAATGTAACTATGAAATGGATCCTTAATTGATTTTCAAAGTTTTTCAAAGTGGTGTTTCATTTCTTTTGAATAACGGTCAAATCAAATAAGTGAAAATAATGCTTGGATTTCATTTGCTTGCTCTCTCATTGAAATTTCTATTGATATTAACTATATTTACATATGCCTAACTCAGAAAACTGAGGCAAGATATATCACCCATGCACTGCCTTATGGGCCTATGTAACGGGAATACAGAACGTGGCAAGTGTAAAAAATAAGTGTGTACACCTATCTATTGTAGTTATTAATGAAAGAATTTTTTATATACATACACCTAACTCGGATAAATCAAGGCCAGATATACCGATCATGAACTGCCACGTGAGAAGGGTACAGAGCATGGAAAGTGTACACACTTGCGTGTGAACACATGACTCTAGGTGTTAATAAAATATATACATATATACATCAATTATTATTATTTGAATTTTTATTTATTTTTATGAAGATAGAGTTTTGCAAAATCATCTTAGCACCACTTAACTTAAAAGATCAAAAATGTTATAGCCTTTACTTAAATCAACCACTCATTCAACAAAGATTTTACTTAGCATATACTTCACAATTAATACCCATGAGCCTTCCTATATACTAGTTAAATCATCATTACTTGTAATCAAACTTTATTTTTATTTTTGTTAAAACATATAAATTTTCAAAAATTTCAATTTAATAACCAAAAAAATACTTACCCTAAAGTGTTTATTCAAAAATAAACCAAATTGCTAAAAAGAAAACTTGTTTTGAGTTTTTTTTGTTTTTTTTTTAATTTTTGGAAAGAAAATGCAAAAAATAAATCATGAAAAATCAAAAATAAAGATGAGACTCTCCCCATACTTGATTTTAACTGTGTCCGCACAGTCAACCCAAGTGAAAGCAGAAAAATAAAATAAAAATAAAAATATGACCTATAAAAACATGAAAATGAAAAGATTATTATTTACTGGACATCAGAAAATATACCATTAAAGACTATATGAAACGGTCTTCCAAAGATCGGTTCATTTGTCTCATCAAGTATGAGAAAAATAGCTTAAGCATAGAAACCAAACCATAAAAGATTTCAAAGTTGAAAGTTGATTTGAAAAAACAAATGTCTTTTTATTAAAAATCGTACGATTTATTTTATCTTCGATGATTTTTTGGGTAGATAGAATAATTGGTTGGAGTTCAAGTTTATTTTCACCAATTTGAAAGTCATGCTTATCATCGACAAATTCTTCAAAATTATTGATTTTAAAATCAAAATAGTGATTTAAATCTATCCCTTCAGAATTCAACAACTCATCTTCGAAAAGTCCAAAAAATTTGTGTTCTCTAAATTCATCTTTCTTTGTTTGATTATTCACAACTTCATCGTTTGTATCAATTTCAAAATCTAAAGTTGTTGTATTCAAATTTTCAAAATCGAAAAAAGGAGGATCAAATTTTGAATTTGGTTCCATACTCTTAAAGGAATTGAAATCCAACTCCATTACCGCATTTTCAACAACTTTATTAAGATTGTCATTTTCAGTTCCAAAAGTTGTTATTTGAAAATCGTCGATTTTGGTAAAAGGTGGGTTATTATTTGACTCGTCACACATTGGTATTTGATTTTATTTCTCACGTTGTTTTATGTAAGTTTCAAACAACAAATCTGTATGATCTTTGTGAATTTCTTCCATTTGCTCAACAAAATCCAATTTATAATTATTAATTTAAGAATTTTCAATTTTAAATTGTTAAGAACAGAAATTTTCCATTACACTATAGTCAAGATTATTCTCATCGCCAAAATTATTTAAAAAGTGGTTTGACTTTGAAATTCGTTTTAGAGTTCGAAGTTGTATTGGCATGAACTATAATCGAAATCATTTGAATTTTGAAGTGAATTCAAATTTTAATTACTTTGAAATCCTTGATTTGAGTTATTGCATGGATTACTCAAATTATTTATCATTCGATTTCGTTGTTTAAGGTAAAGACCAAATCGTTTTAATACTATTTTCAAGAGTTGAGGGTTGCTCATCATTTTGAAAACTTTGTGGTTCAAAATTCAAATTTTACACAATAGTTATTATTAAAATATCCATAAGAATTTTATGTGAAATTATATGGATTATATTGATTTTCACAACTATTGTAAAATTCTTGTGAGTAGGGAAATTCAAACATTTTCACAAATGTTATTTTAAAGGAAAAGAATTTACCAAAGAGAATTTATTTTTCAAATGGGAGATTTGATTTTTTTTTTCAATTTTTTTTTGAAAGACTATTTTTTGGGTTTTTGCTTTTCTAAAAAAAACAACTTATTTTTTTGGATTTTTGATTTTGATTGAAGAAAATTTCAAATGAAAAATTTTAAAACTAAGTTAAGGAAAATTTACAAATTTTTATTTAGTTTGGAGTTTTGAATTTTTTTAAATATGCATGAGCTAATGCAACTAAATGAATGCAAGGAATTAATTACAAATTTGTTGTCCTTGGTAGCTCCTAACCCAAAATTATATAATCACACTTTGTCTTAATCAAACAAAATAGTTCTAAGCCAAGTAACGGACATGAGGTATCGGTGCACCACGAAAATGCGACCAAGGTTTACATACCTTCAGAGAAACAATCAGTATAATATTTACGAATCACAATAATTTATAGCTGATTATTGCTCTGTTGTATTAGACACCAAGAATATAAATTGTCAAAAGAGAACAACTTGTCAAGATACAATTAAGCCCTATATGAGCTCGTGACTCCCTTAAGTCTGAAGTCTAACTGTTATTATTAGCAAATTCTAAGATGAAATGCAATTTATGGGCCAAGGAAGGGGTGATGAAATTCCTCACCTTATGTGGATTTGGGTGTTGCCCTTAGAAAAAGAAAGTAAGATCAGATGAATGCAAAACAAAAATTAAACGTGAATTAACAATGCAACTACGAATAAAATTTGTTTTTATTTTTGCTTTTGAATTTTTTTAAAATGCAAGCAACCAACAATGTAAAACAAATCAAAACAAGGGAAAAGAAGGGGCAAAATACCAGAGCATGCAGAATTATTAGCAAACTTTATTTTAAAGTGGCGATTTTTTTATAAGCAAGCAAGCAAAGCAATTTTTCTTAGCACGTTAATCCTTCTGCTTTTGTAACCTAAAACTAAAAATAAGGTATATACAGTTTTATTTATATATATATCAAAGAAGAAACTAAAACAAAGTAAAACAAAACAAGTGAAAACAAAACAAATTGAAACTTACTGTTTTTTTTCCTTTCTTTTTTTTGAAAAAGAAGAAAAACTCAAAGCTTGAACAAATTAAATAAATAAAAGGAAGAAAAAGGAAAAAAAATACGAACTCAAAACAAGCCCGGCCCAGTACCAAAAACTACCGCATTTTAAGTTTATTTACAAGAATTAACTTCTCCCTTTTATGAAATTGAGCTTCGAATCTACAAACGCTTCTTCTTTTTTTAACAAATTAAACTTCGATTCTTTCTTTAAAATCAAATATGAAATTCAAATTTGCTACTATCTGAGGGTGCTGGATTGCCGCGATTTGTGATTGAGAGGAGACTATCGCATGTTCAAGGGGATTGATGCAGTGAGGTTTTGATTCATGATTGGAGGATGTTGTTCGATTGTTAGTTTTGTGATTGCAGTTGGTGGTAGACTGATGAGGCAGGGTGTTGATGGAGAATGCAGGCAGATGTTATGCTGTGGGTTGGAGGAAGGATCACTGTTATGGTTGCTGGATGGAGGATTCAAGTAGGCGTGCAAGTTAGTGGAGAAAGAGGAGTTGGAGTAGTGGGGTCTGCAGGCGATTTGGTTATAGGAAGAGGACTGTTAAAGAAAGTTCAGGATTAGTACGTGATGTAGGTTGGAGTTGAATTTTAGAAGAGTGGTAGAGGATGTGATACCGATACTGGTGATATTGATATTGGTCAGGTGAAGGAGGTTGTAGATGAAATGTTATGGTATGAAGTTGATGTTAGGAGGAGTTTGCAGTGATGTGAGTATTGCAATGGCAGTGAGGTTAGAAGAAAGTTGTTATGGAATGAAGGTTTGTAGAAAGTTGTTATGGCGGTGAGGTTAGGAGAAAGTTTGTGGTGGCAGTGATGTGAGTATTGTTGACTGGAGAAGGCAGAGTATGGTGGGAAGAAGAGGTTAAGATGAAGTAGGGATGACTGGTGGTTGATGGAGGATGGTTCAGGGGTGTTCAGTGATGTATGTATGGTTTGGTGGTGTGTGCAGATGATAGAACTGTGGATGGTATGATATGTTCAGTGTGTTTTGGCAATTATGGAACTGTGGAGGGTAAAGTGGATGTGTATATTGATGGATAAAGTTGTTGTATGTGAAGGTGGTAAAATTTTGTATGTAGCAGAGTTGGAAGTTTTAGATGAAGGAGGAATGGTAGGCAAATTTGCAGGGGGTTGTATAGATGAATGTTGCAGTGTTTGGGTTAGGAAGGTGATATGTTTATGATGAATGTAGGTTGTGAATGCAGCAATGTTTTAGATGGTCAGAGGGTAGTGGGTTTGGCAGTAAATGGTCATGATGGCAGTGCAATGTTTGTTGAAGTTTGTATGTATAGGTGAAGTGTTTGAAGGGCATGCATAGGGGAATGGATGGGGTAATAATTGTTGTTGTTGAACTGTGGTTAGGCAAGCAGTGGTATGACTGGAAGTGATTGTTTAAATGGTTGTGAAGGCAGTATGTTGGACAGTAGAGTTGCTGTTTGGTAGAAGGTGATAGTGTAGGCAGAGGCAGGCAAATGTCAGTGCAGTGGTTATGGTTGGAGTTGTTTGGGTGTGTTGAGACTGTGGTGTACTGATAAGGTTGGAGACTGCAGTGCACTGATATGGATGTGTTGAGACTGTGGTTATGGTTGAAGTTTGAAGAGGTAATGATATGGTTGTGGTGATTATGGCAGAGAGGTATGGTGCACTGGTTGGTGAAGTTGTATGTACCGTTCAGTTTCAGGAGGTTGTGGTTTGATTTGTATGCAATGTTGGCAGAAAGTTGATGTAAGAAGAGATGGAAGGCTTTGGGGTGGTGCACTATGCAGCTGTGAGGAGAAGTGTACACTTGCACTGTGCACTGAGTTGCTGCTGTGATGTGGAGGAGGTGGCAGTGTTGGTTTTGAAAATATGAAGTATTTGTAAATATGAAGGTAGAAGATGAAGTTGTAAAGAAAGCAAAAAATGTAAAGTAACAATTAGAAAATTGTAATGCGGAAAAAAAATGAAATGGAATGTTTTTTTTCTTTTTGAAATGAACCTGTGTATATTTTTTTAAATAGAAATCCAAATGCAAAATAAAAAAGCAACAAGCACACAAATAAAGAGATGCAAGCACAAACCACACAAACACACAACAAATTTTTTTAATTGCAAATTAACACACAAAATGAAAACACATAAAAATCAAACAAAAAATAATTTGAAGAATAGAAAAAATCAAATTAATTCCCTTGCAACGGCGCCAAAAACCTGTTGAATTGACGGTTTTCTATCGGTTAGAAAATCGCCGAAAATTTGTAATAAAATAACCGCAAACGCACAGCGTACGGGTCGATCCGCAAAGAATTGAATTGATTTTAAACTCCACTAAATCAAATTAACCAAAGACCGTGAGATTGTTTAAACTAAAATTGTAAAAAACTAACAAAATAAAATGAATAAAAATATGAGAGCAGAAGGCAATTTAGAGGTAATTTCCTTCTCATGATCACATAAATCAACATAATGAAATTATGACCTTTCTTCTTTTGGTTATTAGTGGATTTAGTTGATGTGTTTATCATAAGTATGACCCATTTGTACTATTAATTAACCCAACATAAACCATCAAACTTTAACACACCCACTAAACCATTTGTTAACTCTCACGAAATTGATAATGATATTAAAAATAAAATCTATTCCAAGAACGATCTATTTACTATTGATTAGTAATATAGACCAATGGATTTTGATTCACAAATCCACTTCATTACGAACATCATATGTAGATGAAGAGATAATTTGTGTTTATGTTTGTATAAGCGTAGCCTCTTCAAGAATCTAAATTCCTACAAAATAACATTAAAATGTCCAAGTAAATTTTCTAAATTTAAATCTTACAAAAATGACCATTTTGCCTCCATATGAAGATGAATAAATGATAATTTGAAAATAATTTAAATTTTGGTTCGAACATGTTAAAATACCTTATATGCTCATTTATTTAATTAAATTAGATTAAATATGAAAGTAAAAATATGCACATTTACGTGCACATCAATTCACCTGACTACCGATCTCAATTTATAGTTTTTGGGGTCACTGTTAACCTATCAGTTTTCATGGGCTAACTAATAAACTGTTCCAAACTTACAGACTATCTGTCTAGTTTTATTTTCATGGGATTAAGAACCTATTGGTGTCTACTAATAACATCGTCTGATCATAGTTTTCATTGGGTCACTATGAACCTATTGGATTCTCCAATAACCTCTCCCATGTCATAGTTTTTATGGGATCATTATGAACCTATTCAATAACTTAATCCGGACATAGTTTTCATGGTATCACTAAGAACCTATTGGCTTTTTCCCAATAACAATTTCTATACATAGTTTTCATGCGCTTACAAAGAACCTATCTAAACCAATAATTCTTTGATCGGTCATTGGGAATCCTATATTCTGGTCTACCTGACCCCTTGGATACAATTCTACTCACACATGAGTTAACTCAATTTATATTCACTATTGGGTCTACCTAGTTTGTTATTCTCTCCTTAACACCCCAAAATGCAGTTATGGGTTAATTATGAAGTGAATATGTTTAAAGAAGCATACATGATAACTGACCAAAACATAATAATATAAACATCTATGATTTTATTTAATCATTTTTCTAATGAAACATGGTTAATACCCTTAACCCACTATCTTTAGTAAGGAAAGCTTCTTCAAAAATTCCAAAATTAAATGTCATTTCAAAACCCTTTCATATTGCCATGTATTTATTGTAAAAATGAGAATGGATTCTCAAATTTGAAAACTAAGCCTTTTGACTATATCTATTTTATTACTACTTAAAACCTTAGATGTTCTCTTTCGAGACAGTCAAACATATCTTTCAAAAGCATTGAAACCTTCCTTTTGAAACACTTAAAGTTATACCTTTCGAAACACCCAAAACATACCTTCCGAAACACTCAAAACATACCTTTCGAAAGCATTTAGCTCAAGAAGAATTTATGGAAGCATAGCTACGAAACCAGTTGAAAGTATCTATTTCAAAATCATTGGTTTTAACATTAATTATAACCTGTCAAAGAGAACAAAAGCAAAAGCTTTGCTTTCTAAAGCATTAATCTGAAGAAAAAGGATTAGGGAAGAGGATAGCTTCGAAATCGTCATTTCAAAACTAATGCCTCCAAAACCATTGATGAAAACGGCTAAAAGAACCCTTTTAAAAGTATTGAGAAGGCAGCTTCAAAGTAAAAAGGCAAAAGCACCCCTTTCGAATACATTGTTTTAAGGCTATGAAGAAAGCGGCCTTAACGAATTTGAAAGGTATGAATGTGTCAGCTTCGTATCGAGTAGGTTCAAAATGCAGCAACTCTTTCAAAAGCTTCTTCAAAAACGAAGTAAGCGGCAACTCATTCGAAAGCTCCTTTCTAAAAATAAAGGCAAGCGAAAACTTGTTCGAAAGCCTTTTTTGAACAAAGGTAAGTTGATTGATTTGAAAGCTAATTAGGTTGGCTTCAACCCTTTCGGAAGTATGCCTTCAACACCATCATTCCTTTCTCCTCTCTTCAATACACTATGTGCCAATTAATTGATATCATGTGTATTGGTTTTGAATAAGTGCGAAAGGCCTAACTGGGTATGGTGATGGAAACAAGCTAAGAAAGTGGCAAAGTTATCATTCGATGCCTTTCAAAGAAATTCCTTTTTATCTAACTTGCCTATTCTTTATCAAAATTCTTTTCTAAAAAGGCTGCCGAATTTTTTACAACTAAAAACATTTTAACAAATAAGCCCTTATCCTTAACAAAACATGCAAAACAACATTTAAGTGCCTTAAATAATTTTATAACTATTGTAAAATACGTAGGAAAATTCCCCAAAAATCAAAAGAATTCACTTTTAAACGTTTTCTAACATATATAAATTTCAGACCCGAAAACAATACTTAACTGCCTTAAATAATTTTAACCCAAAATTATCTATTTCTTCCATTCAAATTTCATAATAAATTATCCATATCTTTAAATATTATAAAAATTTAAACCCATCTCCATAATAATGTTTTACATAACATATACATACATTATGGCATTCGAGACTCATTTTGCACGATTTTAACCTTAAAATCGAATTATATCATCCCACAAAATCCTTGTTTAAATTATAACATGGCATATCATCATTCATCCATCTAAACGGTTTTATACCTTAAAATCGAATTTAAATGTTCAAGATGACATATATGAGATGGTTTAGATTATTATTCATCTTGTTTGGATAAAGAACTTGAGATTTGTTGTTGCTTTAAACTTCTTAGCTTGAATCTTAGCCTCTAATTGATTTTGAGCTCCTCCTCTCCTAGGGTTATGGCCGTCCTTGTTTCTCCTTTTGTTTATGTTTTTTATTTATGAAAATGTGAACGAGAATGAGGTTAGGGTTTATGGCTTATGGTATACGGCTATTCCCTTTTTACCCTTGCCTTATTTTTTTAAATTCTAATTTATAAATCACAAATATATTCATTTAGTTAAGGCACAACTCTAATTAGTTCTCAAATCTCAATTCCCTTATCACTCTAATCTCTATATTATTCTATTCAATTTATTTACTTAAATCTCCTAAATAATGCTATTTAAAATTAGGGGCGTTACATGATCTCCTCCTTAAAGAATTTCATCCTCAAAATTCAGCAAGGATTAAATACTAAGCATAATAATCATCCGTAACACCTCTTAACTACCATATTAGCCAACCTGACTAGAAAACTGTATATATATATATATATAACAGATATAAGACATACCCTTATAACAGATTAGGATAAGTATCTCTAATTTCGTCTTCTGTCTCCCAAGTACAATCATTCTCGTTGTCGCTTCACTGAACTTTTAACAACTTGATTCTCTTATTTCTTAACCTCTTATTATCTCTCGCTACAACCTGAACTGGTTGCCTAACAAAGGTTAGATCCGGTTCTACTATTAAGTCTTCCAATGCAGTCTGAGGAATAGTAGTCTCTGGATCATGAACATAATTTCTAAGATGAGACACATGAAATACATTATGAACACCTTCCAAACTGCTCGGCAGCTGTACTCTATATGAGAGCGTTTCGATTCTCTCTATAACAGGGAAAGGTCCAATATATCTCGGTGCCAGTTTTCTTGACTTTCTGAATCGTACCACACCTTTCATCGGTGATACTTTAATGAAAACTCTATCTCCAACTGAGAACTCTAAACCCTTAAGCCTCTTATCTGCGTAACTCTTTTGTCTAAACCGAGCTTTCTTCATCCTACCTCGATCAACTCAATCTTCTATGTTGCCTCTCTTACCAGATCTGGACCTTAGACTAATCTATCTCTTGTTTCCAACCAACACGCTGGTGACTTGCATGGCCTTCCATATAAAGTTTCGACATGTGTCTATATTAGTCTGATAATTGTTATTATAGAAAAATTCAACTACATGTAGGTAATCGTCCCAAGATCCACCAAAATCTAGCACAGAAGCACTTAACAAATCCTCAAGTACTTTGTTGACTCTCTTAGTCTGCCCATCTGTCTGAGAGTGATAAGCAGTACTCATCTTGAGCTTGGTACCTAATACATCTTGTAGACTCTTCCAGAACTCGCTAGTAAACAAAAGTATCTCTATCACTTACTATACTACTAGGAATCCCATGTATTTTAATTATGTTCTTTATAAACAACTTAGCTAAAATAGATGCCGTTCTGGTTGACTTACCCGGAATGAAATGGGCATCTTAGTCAACCTGTCCACTATGACCTATATACTTTCATTTCCTTGATTCGACCTTGGCAATCCATCTATGAAATCCATGGATATCGAATCCCATCTCTAAACGGTATCTCCAAAGGTTGAAGTAAACCACTTGGCTTCTAATGTTTGACCTTCACCTGTTGACAGTTCACACACTGCTTTACCCACAAGCTAACATCCTTTTTCATACCTTCCCAGTAGAAAATCCTCTTCATGTCTTGACACGTCTTGGTTCCCTCAGGATGAATCATAAATTTTGATGATGACATTCTCTAAGGACCTCCTTCCTTAGGTTTTCTACATTCGGAACACACAACCATCCTTTCATTCTCAACCATCCTCTTTGGTCAAGACAAAAATCCTTCAGGTCATCAGTCTCGGTTCCGACCTTTAGCCTTCTAATCTTCTCAGCTAACACCGGGCCATCTTTTTGCTTAGATGCAATCCTTTCAATCAATCTCAGTCGAACTTCCAAGTAGGATAACATGGCAGTGCCCTGATTAGAAATAACAATCGATCCTAATGGCATACTACAAGTAGTCAAAGCTCTGGGTCCTTCCATTCTGTTAGCATAGCTAACACCACATTCTAATGTTTCCTACTAAGGGCATCTACTACTTTATTTTCTTTTCTAGGTGTATATTCCATACAAAATCATAAGCTGTTAAGAACTCCAACCACCTCTGCTATCTCATATTCAACTCCTTCTAAGAGAATAAATACCCTAAGGACCTATGATCTGTGTATAACTCAAATCTCTCCCCTAAGATATAATGTCTCCACACTTTCAATGCGAAGATCACCGTAGCCATCTCTAGATCATGAGTAGGATATCTCACTTCATGCGGTCTAAGCTTACGTAAAGCATATGCAATAACTTTACCTTTCTGCATCAACACAGCCCCTAATCTGGTTCCACATGCATCGGTGTACACCACTAATCCTTGATTCCTGTTTGCAACCACTAACACAGGTGCATTGGTCAACGGATGCTTTAACTTAAGAAATGCTTCTTCACATTTGTCTGACCAAATAAACTTCACATTCTTCCTAGTTAGCTTAGTCAAATGCGCTGCTATCTGCGCGAAATTCTTAATGAATCTCTGGTAATAGCCAGTGAGTCCAAGAAAACTTCTGATCTCAGTTACCATCTCTGGTCTCTC
Organism: Allium fistulosum; assembly: GCA_030737815.1. Classification (NCBI taxonomy): domain Eukaryota; kingdom Viridiplantae; phylum Streptophyta; class Magnoliopsida; order Asparagales; family Amaryllidaceae; genus Allium; species Allium fistulosum. Next base: position 1,135,741,766 of record CM060906.1, read on the forward strand.
CCAGTTATTAATAGCTTCGATCTTATCAAGATCAAATGAAAAGCCCTTCTCTGAAAGCACGTGACCAAGAAACTTAACTTCTTTCTTCCAGAAATGACACTTTGAAAACTTCACTTTCAGTTGATGTTGCCTCGACATCTTAAGAACTACTATAAGACGAACTTCATGCTCTCTTTCATCCTTTGAGTATATTAAAATGTCATCTATGAATACTAATATGAACCTATCCAAGTGCTTTCGAAAGATTCTGTTCATCAAATCCACGAAGAAAGTTGGTGCATTCCTTAACCCGAATGACATTACTAACCACTCGTAAGAACAATATCCAGTCCGAAACATCGCTAATGGAATACTATCCTCTGCCATCCTTAGCCGATAGAAGCCTTTGCCAAATCCAATTGGGAAAATACTCTTGCTCCACTCAAAAGATTAAATAAATCATCGATTCTTGGCAAAGGATGCCTATTTTTGATCATCTTCTCGTTCAACTTACGAGAAGCCCATGAATCAAAAACATACAAATTGCATGTGAACTTATGACCAAACAATCCAAATTCTAATTGGTCACATCTTATCCCCAGACTTGCATACCTTCCTATCAGATTCGTAACCATTAAGGAAGTAACAAGGTATGAGGGTTCCAAACATAAATTATCTACCAAACACTGAGATATAAGTGAATGTGATGCACTAGTATCAAATAGTATCCTAACTAGTATACTATGAATTAAAAGCGTACCTTCAATCATGGTCTTTCCCTTCTCGGTAGAAGTTGATTTAGAAGAAGATGGCCCCAAAGGAAAAACCTTTCCCATATCTGCTCTAACTGGTTCTGAACACTGATTCTTATAGTGTCCAATTTGGTTACAATTGAAGCATTTCAATCCTTTTTTATCTGCAACCTTCTTCCCTTTTCCAGTTCGACATTCGTGAGCATAATGTCCTTTCTTGTCGCACTTGTAGCAAACCACATCAGCCTTCCATTTCTTGAAACCTCCTCCTTTCTGAGCTCCTTTCTTCTTAATGAATTTTCTCTTCTTGCCCTGAGAATCCTAGGTTTCAACCTACTTCTCCTTTCCATAAGTAGAAAGCATCTCTTCATTCTTGATTTCCATCTCCACTACAACTGTACTTGGATCATGGAGGTGTGGCATAGTCGCCATGGCAATCTTGAGTCTTAATCCTCGAATAAACTTCTCGTTTCTTTTAATGACGGTTTCAATGGTAGCATATCCGTATTTGGACAACTCATCAATCTTCGTAGCATACTCAATCACCGATATCTCACCTTGCACTAAGTTCATGAACTTTCTCAGCAATACTGACTTGGCAACCTCTCTTCGAATCACCTTCGAAATTCTTTCCAAGTCAACTCTTTCTCGAGAACTCCTATAGTAACATTATTCCACCAATAAAGTGCTACTCCATACAACTGTCATGAAGAAGGTCTCCTCTTCTTCTCATCATCTAATCCCAAATCAAGGAAATTCTTTCACAGTGCAATAACCAGTTTTCTACTTCGACAGCATCCTTTGTTCCCAGAAACGGCTTCCCACCCAGGCTGGTGTAATCCCTGCTTAGCTTGGCATAGTTATTGCCAACAAGGGCCGTGGGATTAGCTCCTCCAACATTCACAACATTACCCCCAGCTACTCTTACAGCTGCTCCAGCTTGCATCAAATTGACGAAGAACTGATACATCATCCCTTTACCTATCGGCAGGGTTCCAGCACCTACGTTGGCATTTGCATTTGGATTAGCATTTGCTTGTCGATCGGGTTTCTCTTAGTGTTGAGTCGAGTATTTCCATTAGTTATAATGCTTCCTCCACCTAGATTTCCTCTTCCATTTCCTGCCTCCATATCTTCCTTTCTCGTAAATCAGCATACAAGCCTTGGTAAGATATAGAAGAACGGTCTAAGAGAGAGGGGAATACGTACTTATATATATATATAACAAATGCAAGTACGTTACTATAGCGTTAACCAAACCCCGAGCTCATTTTCTGATTCTTTGGCTTATGTTTTTTAAGAATCTCTTAGGTTCAAATTTCTTTTAAATTTACATAAACATATGCTTTGATACCAACTTGTAGTATTCCTCATTTGGAAGCCCAAAAATAACCGCTACGGATGTTGTAGTCGTCCATAGTTATTAATTCTTGACGACTAAATACGGTAATGTTAGATACATTGATATACTAGAAACACATGAATATGAAAAAAAATTAAACTCGGTTTGAATCAAATTTCTCATTTCATTATAGATAGTATTTTAGATCCATTACATATTCTCATACATAAACCACATTCAGAGAAATTACAATTAATAACAAAATATGCCAAGAGCGACATATGAAGATGCTCCATGGTTGATCAGAGGTTAAATATTGGCACTAAACAACTTTGCCATTACATTTAAGACACAGCGAAATCAAACAAAAAGAACTCCTAATAGCTAGATTGCCTCCTGCACGTCTCTGGAAGCTTATTCGTTTGAAGGAGAATCTGAAAACCTTAACATTAAGATTACCCAAAATTAATTGAGCATTCCAGAGTTTAAGGGGAAAACATAAAATTTGAATCAAACAAAGTTTGGTATGAATAATAACCTACTGTCTCGAACCATATAGATATCTGGTGAGATCACGCCGCTTAGCGAAACGGGTTTTCCCCTCACTAGTATCTTAACCCCTTTTATAATACCATATACTATGCACTTGCATCCATAATGGTTAAGGCATAACATAGAAAAATGTATCATGCTGATATGCTCTAGATTTCTCATCCCTATTCATCTGACTACCTTCTCAAGTTATAGTTTCTAAAGTCACTATTAACTTATTAGTTTTCATGGGCTAACCAATAACATGTTCCAAGCTTACGGACTATCTGTCTGGTTTCGTAGTTTTCATGGGATCACTAAGAACCTATTGGTGTCTACTAATAACATCATCTTATCATAGTTTTCAATGGGTCACTATGAACCTATTGGATTCTCCAATAACATCTCTCATGTCACAGTTTTTACGGGATCACTATGACCCAATTGATCTCTTTCAATAACTTATTCCAGACTTAGTTCTCATGGGATCACTAAGAATCTATCGAAAATAATAACCCTTTCTTTAGGCATCCTATATTCTGGTCTATCTGACCTTCTGGATGAAATTCTATTCACATAGGAGTTAACTCAATGTACATTCACTACTGGCTCAACCTAGTTGGTTATTCTATCCTTCACACCCCAAAATGCAGTTATGGGTTAATTATGAAGTGAATATGTTGACAAAAGTATACATGATAACTGATCAAAACATAATATGTAAACATCTACGATTTTATTTCTTGTAATCATTTTTCTAATGAAACGTGATTAGTACACTTAACCCGCTATCTTTAGCAAGGAAAGCTTCTTCAAAAATTCCAAAGTTAAATGCCATTTTAGAACTCTTTCATATTGCTATGTATTTACTTTTAAAATGTGATTGGGTTCTCAGGTTGAAAACTAAGGCTTTCAACTATATCCATTGTATTATTACTTAAAACCTTAGATGTTCTCTTTCAAGACCATCCGATATATCTTTCAAAAGCATTGAAACCTTCCTTTCGAAACTCTTAAAGATATGCCTTTCGAAACACTCAAAACAAACCTTTCGAAAGCATTTAGGTCAAGAAGGATTTATGGAACAATAGTTTCAAAACCATTTGAAAGTATCTCTTTCAAAATCATTGGGGTTTAACATTAATTATAACTTCTGGGTCAAAGAGGACAAAAGCGAAAGCTTTGCTTTCGAAAGCATTAATCTTGAGAAAAAGGATTGGGGAAGAGGATAGCTTCTAAATCGTCCTTTCAAAACCATTGCCTCCAAAACCATTGACAAAAATGGCTAAAAGGATCCTTTCGAAAGCATTGAAAAGGCGACTTTAAAGTAAAAAGGCAAAAGCACCCCTTTTAGATACATTGTTTAAGGCTATGAAGAAAGTGGCCTTAACTAATTCGAAAGGTATGAATGCAACAGCTTGATATCGAATAGGTTCAAAATGCGGCAACTCTTCCAAGAGCTTCTTTAAAAACAAATTAAGTGGCAACTCTTTCGAAAGCTCCTTTCTAAAAACAAAGGTAAGCGACAACTTGTTTGAAAGCCTCTTTCTTAACAAAGTTAAGTTGACTGATTCAAAAGCTAATTACATTGGCTTCAACCCCTTCGAAAGCATGCCTTCGACACCATCATTCCTTCCGCCTTTCTCCAATGTACTATACCAGTTACTTGATATCATGTGCATTGGTTTTGAATAGGTGCGAAAGGTCTAACTAGGCATGGTGACAGAAGCAAGCTAAAGAAGTGGCGAAGTTGTAATTCAAAATCAAACTAGTTTATTGCCTTTCAAGAAAATTCCTTTTTATCAAAATATGATTGGTTGCCCACTCTTTATCAAAATTATTTTCTAAAAAGGCTGCTGAATTCAAAATTTACAATTAATAACATTTTAACAAATAAGCCATCCTCCTTAACAAAACATGTAAAATATTTAAGTCCTTAACTTAAATAATTTTATAAATCATAGTAAAATACTTAGGAAGATTCCCTAAAAATAAATATAATTCACTTTTAAAATGTTTTCTAACATATATAAATTTCACACCCAAAAACAATGCTTAATTGCCTTAAATAATTTAAACCCAAAATCATATATTTCTTCATTCAAAATTCATAATAAATTATTTGTAGTTTGGAATATTATGAAAATTTAAACCCATCCCCAAAATAATGTAATTCATAACATATTCATACATCATGGCATTCGAAACACAATTGGCACAATTTTAACCTTAAAATCGAATTATATCATCCCACAAAATCTTTGTTTAAATTATAACATGGCATATAATCAAAGCATATCATCATTCATCCATCCAAACGGTTTTAAACCTTAAAATCAAACTTAAATCTTCAAGAAGACATATATGAGATGGTATTCACCTTGTTTGGATAAGGAACACAAGATTTGTTATTGCTTTAATCTTTCAAGCTTGAATCTTAGCCTCTAATTGATTTTGAGCTCCTCTTCTCCTAGGGTTATGGCATGTCTTGTTTCTTCTTTGTTTATGCTTTTGATTTAATAAAATGTGAATAAGAATCAGATAACGGTTTAGGGGTTATGGTATACGGCTATTCCCTTTTTACCCTTGCCTTATTCTCTTAAATCTTTAATTTGTAAATCACATATATTCATTTAGTTAAGGCATGACCCTAATTAGTTCTCAAATCCCAATTCTCTTATCACTCTAATCTCTATATTATTTTATTCAATTTATCTAACTAAATGTCCTGAAATGCTATTTTAAATTAGGAGTGTTACACTTATAGACAAGGTCCAGTTCATCCTAAATAGTGGAGCAAAATTTTGATGGGTCCCAAAGATAGCACCCAGCTCTAGTGGAGGCAATGGAGTGAAATCTTTCCTAGATGCCCTAGAGAAAGGGTTGGCTTGTTCTAAACATGAAATGTGATACTTTAGAGACCGATTACTCTCATGGATTATGGGTGTTGTAATGTAAAGATTTTATTTACCTTTATATATATAATTTGATTAATATTTAGTAGAAATACATAGGCCATAATAGCATCTTGCTACTCGACTATGTGGAAACCATGGATGTTTCCATAAGGAGTTATGATTGGGTAAGAACAGACGTTCTTAACCACTACTGGTCAGATAAACCTCTTGATTTACATGTTAAACCAATAATTGCACCTGAGCGCTAAGGAATTCCACCTCCAATGCTCTATTCGCCTACTATGATTAGATCTTGAACAAAGCATGCTTCATATTCACAAAGAATATTTTGTGCGGGTAAAGTATTAGGAAAATTTGACACATGCATGGAACAGATCAAAACTAGTTGGAAATTATGCTTAAGGTTAGGAAATGCACCTTAGTCGAAACTGCATCTCGGTTTGAACTACGGATAGAAAAATATGACCGTTTAAAATGTCCTCTATATAACTGAATTGGGTTCCTTAGAGAGCTACTATCTACATTACTCAAATGGAACTTCCAAAGGCACTGGAGCATTCTACTTAATGTATGAATCTATTGGTCCAAGTTTCTCTTGATTCTAACTTAAAATGAAGAAGTTATGCACTAAGAAAATCGGTCCAACCTAGATGATTTTATTAGTTATCAATCAAAATTATACCAATTAGAAATATATCAAACCATGAAACAGTTTGGTACGTCTAAATTTTTTCGGACACGAACATAATATGCAATTAGGTAGTGAATAGAATTTACCTAATAGAATTTGCCTTAAAGAATTTGTTAAACAAAGTTTACCTAATGGAATTTTCCTAATAATATTTGATGAATAGAATATGTCAATTAGAATATTTTACACCTTTAAGTAGCCCCAACATCACCTTTATAGGGATCGATTTCCAGGAACTCATATAGTTTACCAGTTAGATCATAATAATTGGAGAACTACCAAACAACAAGGGACCATCCAGAAATGCGGCTACAGATCCAGAATTAAGCCTACTTGATTCATCGCTTCAACTTAAAATCCTAATTGTAAGTCATAATAATTCCGACCGTAAGCACCAAAATAATTCTAATTGCAAGATCTCAGAATTGAAAACTTAGTGAATTGAGAAGTTTTAATTGTTGTAACCAATCCAATGATATCTAGTAAGCATTGTAATAATTGTAAATCAATTAATCATGGAAAGGATAAAATGGATGTAGGTTAGAAATTGTTGAATCACTGTAAAAAAAAATAATGTAGTTTATTTTTTCTACACTTTGTTTTTTATTTTCCAGTACATATGTTTGTAACCTGTAATTTGAATTAGAATAAGAACCTAACATATTTGACAAACAAGGATCTCGCGCTATGAACACACTCATGATCTTATGCTCTACTAGATTCATATTCTTAGGTGTTTGGTCATTTTTGATGCAAACAACAACCAAATCGTACTTCAAATTCTACAACTAAATTAAGGATCATTAGCTATCAAAATATCCAAGAGTTCCACTATCTTTTGAACATCTTCATTACTTTGATAGAACCAGCTTATTATGGAGAACTATAAGCAAAATTGATAAGCAGGACCATAAACTTTTGAATATGGTTGTAATGGCAGAACTTATAAATAAAATTATTGCCCCCAATACTATATTGGCTCTTAATTTATCATATAGCTATTGCCGCAATAAATAAAAAAGTGACAATTAAGGATGGCAATAGGACGGGTCTAAGGTCTAACCCGATAGATCCACCCTTGTTTTGACCTACCAAGACCTACCTCATCGAATCGTCGGTTCGGGCAGACCCATGACCTATTTTTTGGGAGCTTTCGGTCTAAAGTCGGGTCAGGGCTCGACCGACCCCCTCAACCCGACCCACATTACTGATATATCATAAAATCATTTTGTTAATATATAATATAATGATGTAATCCTTTCACATAAGTGGTTATATCATGACTATTATAATGTTTCATCCAACAACTTATAAAATTTTTATAGCATTAAGTTGCGTCACTGATAATTATATAATAACATATGCAAATTTCTTGAACTATTACTGTACACCTCATTATTATTATTATTTTCATTATCGTTGTAAATGTAGTGTTATTTATATTTAATGTATCAATAGTGATAATCTCTCTTACAAAACAACAAATAAATATATGTCCATTAGTACACAATTCTGAATGAATATATGAAGTCTCGTCGGGTCTTGGGACGGGGCTGGTCTACTCTGATCCGTACGGGTTTCGGATTTGAGGAAAAAATCTAGATCTGTATCGGATCTACAGGACAGGTCTAGGTCAAGATTTGAAAAACCTAGGATAGGGCCAAGGCATAAAAAACCAGCCCAATTGGTACCCATAATGACAAACTATATGCTAATTTTTCTTGATCAAGCAAAACACATATAATTGATTAGTCTAAAATTTGACCAAAGGTGTAAGGTGGAGTAGGGTTTTAAGGCATTGAAGACGTTAAAACAACTAACTCAAGTGGTATGCTGGTATAAGACAATCTGTTATGTTCAGTCTATTCTCTCTCATCGTCGGCAACTAAGCGAACGGGCGGCAGAACCATGTAAGAGGGACTAGCCATAGACTAGTTTGAAAAATAGCTTATAATGGCAAAGCTTTTGCCTTATAATGGCAAAGACTTTGCCGTTGTGAGCTTATAAGCTTATAACCTAGAACCAAAGCAGCGCCGCCACTTTCATTTTCCCATCCTCCTCCTTCCATTTCAGTCGAGAGCAACCCATTTTCCACCATTTTCCATCCCTAACCACCCAAATCCGCTAGCTTCTATCCAAATTAAAGGCCGTTTTTGAGATACACGCTCGAAGAGATGACCAAATTGCTAAAAAATTTGCCAAAAAATCATGTACGGAGAAGGCAGTAGCAGTGGTGCCAGTAGGAGCGGCGAAGAACAGAATATCGTATTGTATGGCAGGAGCAAGGAATAGAAGATCTGCTTAAAACCGCCAAAAATCTCGATAATTAGGGTAGAGGCGAAGAAGGAGGCCATTGCGGAGGTCGTAGTGGTGGTCGAGCGGGTATGACGCGTAGGGGTGTGGGGTAGATTTCCGCTCGACTCATCGAGCTTGACAAATTTTAGGAACTGAACCTTAGCGCCGCAAAATTGCCTATGCTTTCCAACTTTCGCGCACTTCCGGATAGCGAAGTACATGTCAGCACACAAACGAGTTTGGCTGTAAGTATTTCTTTATATGATGAACATAATTGCAATATGTTATTAGCATAAATATACAGTATGAATTTATTTAAATTTAACAGTCGTGAAATATATGTTCACGGGGTTCGTCAGTGAACACACTTAGATATTTTCATGCACATGTGGCAAATAAGGATAGAGTCGTATCACTATTGCATGGACTTGGATTCCACCACTTCTTAGGTAATCTAATGAACCTTTTACTTAAAAAATAGTTAATTTATCACTCCGTAATTTTACTTGTTATGTACTCTATAATTTTAGAAATTACCAATGTTATAAAAGGTGATGTGCAATTATGTGCGGCTACTGCTTTACGGTGGTATAAAACCACCTACACGTTCCACTTTACTTACGGTGAGCTAGGAATTACACCTCTTGATTTCTCTATGCTTACCGGCATTAGCGTTGGAGTAGCTGATTTTCCATCGCTTCTGTTTGATGATGCTCGATGGCGCGTTCTCGAACGTATTCATGATTTTCTACCTCATTTTGACGCTTCCGCTACATCATATCAGGCTGGAGGCCCTATTAAAGTCAGTGCTATCCGTGCTGCCATGGACAACATACTCATTCATTACTCTCCTGATGATGATTTGGCACTTGCACGATTATTTGTCATATACCTCATGGGTAACCTGTTCTTCAGCACCTCGAGCAGTAATTTGGCTGTTGGGTTTATTGAAGTCGTATCTGATTTGTATTTCAGCCGTGCTATATTATATGATTGGAGTATGCCTATTCTTGCATACTTGTACAGATGCCTCCACATACAATGCACTAGTTTAGACGCATATGTTTTATTATTTGGCTTCTGGGAGTAATTACAGTATTGGTATTTTGAGTATTCTAGGAATTTTTAATTCGTATCACTTTGACTTCTGACACGTCTACTTTTCCCCCATCTGTCATTTTGGTGCACGGACAACAGGGGCTCAGGGATAATGAATCCCATCATGTGTATTTAGTTTCCCGCAACCAGATTGATTTGAGGATGTACAGACACCAAATTATATGACATCCATTAAATGATAGTCTTTTGCCATTGATTTTATATAGATTGTTAGGATGCTTGCTGGGAGGAGATTTCCACTCCTATATTATCCCTCGATGTTTGGTGCATATTGGTATCTTGGTGAGAGGTGTTGGAGATAGTCGTACGACTTTAATGCTATTCCCGATGATCCACACCCTCATACCTATCGCTGTATGATTTACCCTTCAAAGCAGCTAGATCTGGCGAGGGCAGGAGGTTGGTGGTCGGCCGAGGGCTTTGTTATTATCGGCCAATCATACGTTGACTTCTAGCGTAAATTTTACATTGGTTCCACTGATACCATTACCCATGCAGCAGCAATAGATCTAGTCAGTCTGTCTGCTATACAACATGGCATACATCCCCATGTTGTCGAGGATCTTACCAAGCCCAGCTAGGATTACCATGCACCCGACCATGTGGCGGCTGCTTCTCATTTCGGATGGACCAGTGTATTTCCTACCATTGGAACAGATCGTTATGTTGACATGTATCATCCTCCAGTGCACGATCATTACCGGGATCCGAGCTAGACATCCTATGCTGGTGTAACAACCCAAAATTTAACCTATAATAATTAATTCGTTAATTAATCAAATGATAAAATAACTTTGTGAAATTATCAGAATTGAGCCACGGGAGTTGCACCATTATGTCCATGGTAATTTTCTGCTCAATTTCCATATATAAAACATCAGAATCCAAGTTAATATGAACGAGATATGAAATAAACAAAGAAACGAAATAAAAAATATAATGGGCTAGGTCGATCGGGAGGTCGACCTACCCATCACCTAGGTCGATCGGCCGGTCGACCTAGGGGAAGGAGCGATCGACCCACATCCCTTTTGAGGCGACGAACAAATTTTTGAAGCGGTGAAGTTTTATTACGTCGTTTGCATTATTTAAACCAATATGGTCCTTCCATTCTTGCATCCGACGACTCCTATTCAACCTATGACGTGGTTGCATCCTATTCAATCCCCCAAACCCAACGGTCTGAGATCCACTTCTACCCCTATAAATAGAACCCTAGGCCTAACACTTTTTTCATTCTAAGATTTTCTTCAATTGGGTTCACCTATTCAGGAAGGACCCTAAAAGAAATAATTTTCCAAGGAGGAAATTGTTTTAAATAAAAATATATAACAACTCCAAGTGGATCTAGGAAGACCTAATGGGAAGAACTAAGGACCAGAGGTGAGTGATTGTAATTATTTTAGATTTCTAAATGATTTAAAATAATAGGGTTTCCAATAGTTGTAGTTTTTCTATGATTTTGGAAATGCCTTTTTATCAGTTATTTTCAGTCTATTTCTTTTTACTATTCTTTTCAGTTATTTGTAATTAATTTCTGTTAATTATAGTTTTTCCATTTATTTACAGTTTATTTTGCAATATTTTAATTAATTTACTGTTATTTATGCGTTATTTACATCTTTTCCTACGCTTTGGATTTTCTTCTATTTTTAGTGTTCTTTTATTTCTCCTTCTTCTTCACGTATGGGTTAGATTATATTAAAGTGAATATGGATTAAAATTATAAGAACACTGAAATAACGGAAGATAAGATGTAAAATGAAATGACTGTAATAAGAAATGGAATTGGACTGAAATTGTGATGTAGATATTAGAATTGGACTAAATTAAAGAGATTGGCCTAGTTATAACTTAGAATTATAACTAAAAAAGAGTATAAGATGAAAGAAGCTTATTTTTACACTTAGACCTTGGGTTAAGTAATAAGCATGATTATAACGTAGGTTATAATAAGAAAAAGATGAAAGAGGCTTATTTTAAGACTTAGGATAAATTAATAAGCAAAGATAGCGAAGATAATAATAAAGACTTATTTAAATAATTTACCTAAGTTAATAAGCAAAGACAAAAGTAGGACCTGTTACCAAAAAACATTCCCTATTAGACAAAATGGTGGTCTCACATTAGACTGAAGTGAGATGAGGGCACGCTTATGCTAATAATGGTAGTAATTGATCAAATAGAAGTCCAAATCACTGGGGATTTAGGCAAGGGGTGCAACTAGATATTGTTTGCATAATGGGCCAGTACCAACAGCATTTCCCCTATTATTTCTATGGTCACGGTGTTTCACATAATCCTGAAGTGAGATGAGGGGCACGCTTATGCTGGAGCTTGAGGTAATAAGAAGACCCAATAGGTGGAACAACAGGTAATGCGAGCTTAGTGGTGGTCAAGCGTGCGACTTCCTGTGATGGCTCATAAATCATTATGAGTTCCAAGCGCTTAGTATGTGTGTCTTTTGTAGTCACCATTGCCTTCTGTGTAGGGAGCTATATAATGTCTAGACTACAATAAAAACTTTGTGCGTCTTTCGTCGACACCATTGTACTTTGTGCGTCTTTTGTAGAGTCATTACCTTATGTGTAGGGAGTTATATAGCGTCTAGTCCGCAGTAGGTACTATGGAGTAGCAGACCGATCAAAAGGGTAGAATTAGGATTTCATCCTAATTAGAGGATTAGGGATTCAGCCTAATCAAAGCAGCAATCAAGGATAAGTGCAAACAATCAAAGTTAACCAATCATATTTAATAGTTAATTCATATTTATTTCCAGCTTATTCCTTCTTCTATTTCCTTTGTTCCTTTTTAATACTAGAACTGTTGTAAAGCCTATTACCTTTACTTTGATTAAGAATACTAGTAATTATTATCATTCATCAGACTTTTAGTCTGACTCGCTGCTCTATTTCCCTTTTTCCCCATAGACCATCAAGGGCAAGCAAAGTAGATTTGTGGATTCAAGGAGGTTGCTGCAGCTGAGATCCTTCTTATGTATTCCTCTTCTTTATTTTCAGTTTTCAGTTTCCTTTGTTGTAACTGGCCCTTTTTAGGGAAAGTTGTATTCTGATTTTTCTGATGAGACTGAGATTTTATTTTCATGACACAACTGTATTTGGTAATTGAAACATATGTGGCTTTGTTGAGGTATTTTTGAAATTCTGATTTTTAAATCACTTATTGTTTTCAATTGTTTCTGTTGTTTTATTATTTATTTATTTTGTCTTGTGAATCTTAGTCTCTGCTAGTTTCAGTTATACCTACAATGCACCACACCTTTTAGTGTGTCCTTTTGGGTATACTAAGGGGTGTGGGGTGTTTCACTTGGTATCAGAGCCGAAGGTTACAGGATTCCTAAAAATTTATTTTAAAAGTAAAGAATTTTTCCAAAATAATTTGTTTTAAAAGTATTTTTCAAGGAACCCTTAGACATAGTTTTTCAAGTATAAAAGAGTTTTTTAAAAAAATCCCCTCAAAAGTCCAGTTCAATCTTTCTTCGATTCTTTTGAACCTAAATTCTCTTTTCTTTACATAGTATGGCTAATTGGTTCCGTAGAGCTACGGTACCAGAGGTGCAAGGGCAAGCGCCCAATATAGCACCGGTAGGTGGAAATCCCTTTAATCCACCTACACCGGCCAATTTTTCTAAGCTATGCAAGAACTTCGCTAGCATAGAGGGCGGAACGTTTTTGGCACAGAGGTCCCCAGAGGGTAGGGCAAGGAGTGAGTGCACCGGCAGCGCAGATTCAGGCATTAGATGCAGCACTTTCTAGTAGTGATTTGGAGAGAGGTAGGAAAATCTCTTTAGAAGGATTGATTTCTATATTTGATTTTCCCGTTCGGACTCTTTTCGATTCTGGAGCATCACACTCTTTTATCTCTAGTTCTCTTGTAGATTGTTTGCACTTAGACATTTCTTTCGTAGTAGGCCCCATTGTTGTTTCAAACCCCGAGGATCGACACACTTGTCTATGGTTTGTAGGGGTTTGGAAATTCATATCCTAGGCGTAGAATTTGACTACGACGCCTACGTTTTGGGATTTTCGGGGTGTGGGATGATTTTGGGAATGGATTGGATATCCACATATCGAGCTATATTAGATTGCAAGAGGAGAGTCGTTAGACTAGTGACATGCAGCGGTAGGACTTTCGAGGTTTCTTGCGACCCGCAAGGGTAGGTTATGTTGAGCTTCCTTTATTCCCTCGATTCATCATCATCAAAGTAAGATTTTATTCCTGTCGTCGGAGATTTTCCAAACATCTTTGAGGAGGTTAGGGGACTACCCCCTAAGAGAGAAATTGACTTCAGGATTTATTTGACTGATAATGCTAAGCCAGTAGCATTACCCATGGTACCTAGGGAGAGGAAGGGATTGAGAAAGCAGATTGGTGAGCTTTTAGAGAAAGGTCTCATAAGAAGGAGCATATTGAAGTGGGGAGCGCCAGTCGTCTTCGCTACTAAGGCGGATGGTTCCCTTCGACTTTTCGTAGACTATAGAGAATTGAATAAGCTCACGAAGAAGAACTACTATCCACTTCCTAGGATAGATGATCTTTTCGACCAGTTAGTTGGCTCTTCAGTATTTTCTCAGCTTGATTTAGCCACTGGATTTCATCAGCTTAGGGTCGCTGATGACAGCATTGATAAGACCACATTTAGGATACCCGACGAATTCTTTGAGTGGTTGGTTATGCCTTTGGGCTAACCAATGCCCCAGCCTATTTTGTAGATTTAATGAGCCGTATTTTTAAAAGAGGTCCTAAATAAGTTCATAATGGTGTTCGTGGATGACATTATGGCATTTCCCAAGAGTATGGAAAAGCATGTTATTCATCTTGAGGAGGTTCTTCGTATGCTCCGCGTTCATCGGTTGAAGGCTAAATTCTTGAAGTGACACTATGGCATAAGGAAGTGTGTTTCTCGAGGCATAGAGAAGGTCTACACATGGTAGGAGTTTGAGAAATGGTTTTGTACATTTATGTTCGGATTTTGGAAATCCAAAGGGAGCTAGGCAAAGATTGGAGATGTACAATAGAAAAGGAGAAAAGCCACGTGTAGATAATTGGAGAAATTATAATTGTTTCATATAAGTGGATTTAACGGTAGTACCTTATGATGAATATGAATATATGAATATAGGAATATAAGACTTTAAGTAAGGAAATGAGATTTCCAAGGTTTAGAAAGGATACTCCTAGGGTGGTAAGTAGAAAATTCCACTTTATGTATAACCCAATAAAATGAAATTATTAGAATTGAAAAGAAGAATTGTCAATATTTTTAAAATAAATATTGGATTTTTGGAAATATGGTAAGAAATTTAAATTGGTTTTTATATGATGTAAATTTTATTGAAATGGTGAAATTCTTTTTGAAGAATTATAGAGCGTATATAGCCTACTAGTTTCTTTGTAAGTAAACAAAGATTTTAAATATAAAAACTTAAAATGTATTAAGTATCGAAAACGTAGATTACAACATTTATTGTTGTAATAGATGTTTTCATAAAAATAAAGGGAGCATAGACTATAACGCTGCTGTTATAGTGGGTGACTCCCAAAGGAAATGTTTTTACATAGTATATGAGGTTTATTATTATTTATTATAATTGAATCCATACACTAGTATTTTTGGGTTGTAGTAACAATGTTTTACGCAACATCTGTTTTGACCCAAATAAAAATGAGTTTTGAAAATAATTTCCAAGTATAGAAATAGAGTGATTTATGAATACACTTATTATTTAAATAAGTATAAGAAATTTTTTTCTAGTTATGGATATATTAAAACAGTTTTGAAGATGAGTTTTTCTAAAAAGAAAAATGTAAGTTAGATATTAGAAAATGTCTATCATAAGAGAATATAAATTAAACATACTTTAATCTATTGGAATGAAAATAATAATGGTATAATTTTCTATGAAACCAATAAAAATGTTTTGTGCAAGTTATAAGGAATACGTGAAAGAGATGTACAAGGTACGGGAGGCGCCATATTTTGTATAGCCTATTTCAAAGAATATAAAATAAGTTCCTTGTAATTTCACATAAACATGAAGTCCTCTTTTAAAAGGTTCATAGAAGATTTTAGCATTAGTAATCTCTTATAAGAGAGAGCAGTTCCAATACATTAAGATATGAGACCGTTAGGTGTATTGAGAGGATGTTTTGAAAATACATAAGAATATTTTAAAGATATTTTAAAAGAAAATGGTTTGATGAAAAATTAAATAAGTGTTTGGAAAACTTAATAAAAGTAAAATTTGAAAATTCAAATTTTTATAGAAAACTAAAAAGGTCCTTAAAAGAAAAGGAGGAATAAGTTTTGGACTTAGAATTTGAAAGTTTTTCCCTCTAGGTTTGGGAAGTAATGTAAATTCAAAAAAACTGTGAAGATGCAAGTCTAGAAAGATAAGGTTTTAAGTAACCTAGTATTTTTGAATAGAAACTTAAAGATAACACTTTTTAAAGACAAAGATTTTGGGATTTGATGTCTTAAAAATTTAAGCCTTAGTTTTTGAAATGATAAATACGAAATCAAACTTATAAATGTGGAGTAGATATGAATCATTTCCTAAGTATAAAGTGTAAAGCTATAAAGGAGACAATAGGGATTACTTTTAGAAGTAATAGTGGAAGTTCCCGTAAAGTGTATAGGCATTAGTGGGAACCTAGGAATGTTAATTCATGTGATCAGACTAAAGAAGAATAGTAAAATGGAGGTGGTAAAATGATGCAGCAGCGGAATTACAAAATGTATGATTCGATGAAAGTAACGATCGATGGAATGGAAGATACCGAAACGCCCGAATTCGTTGATCCGAAGATGCCGAATTCTAGCTATCCCAAACACGTTGATAGCGCACTATTTCGTGTTTAAAGATCTACGATTCTTCGCACGTTGATCTAGCGCACTAGATTCCGTGAATCAGCTTCAGCTGTCGTTGAATCGAGCGCACTCGATTATCCGAGAGTGGAGATAGGAGATGACACTCAACTACCAATTTGGTGAAAGCACAAAGCTACCAAAACAAAGTTTTTATTTCAAATCAACTAAAAATATTACAAATGGCACCACCGGCCTATTTATAGGCTACAACTCAACACGCCAAAACAGAACACATTTCAACACAACACTTAGGTCGTGAACGACCTACGACCTAAAATAGTGCGACCTAAAAACCCGGCGACCTACGACCTAAGAACATTACAACATAAGCAGATACAAGTTACAACAACACGCGACTTACAATATTTACAACACAACATATTACAAGCCATCATGATACACGACTTACGACCTAAAATGAACGGCATCTGGAGCAAGCGACTTAAGAATGGACGGCATTTGTATCAGCGACCTACAGAAGCGGCTTCTGAAAAACTGCGCGACCTAAGTCTTTGCGACCTAAGGCCTCACGACCTAAGTCTTCACGACCTAAGTCCTCGCGACTTAAGGCCTCGCGACTTATAGCGAGCGACCTATCTCTCCTCATCTTCTCGCGACCTAACTTAGGTCGTTCCATTTTCCTGCGACCTATCATAGGTCGTTTCTTTTTAGGTCGTAGCACTTTTCCCTTCAGCTCGTTAGCTCGCATACGACTTAACAGTATGTTAGGTCGTTCCAGTGTCTTTTCCTTTAATTCGTTAGGTTGTAGACTGCTTGAGTTAGGTCGTAAACTCGTTAGCGACCTATGGCTTGCTTCTGCATCCGGTTTCACTGCCTCACCTTTACTAGGTCGTAAGCGACCTTCACTAGGTCGTGAGCGACCTAAAATTTCGTTAGGTCGTGAACGACCTAAGTCTTCAACTTCCAACGACTTATTTCCCAATTTTAGTTCGTTAGGTCGTCTGCGACCTAGGAGTTCTTCAAGCTGGGCTGCATCAGTTGAGTATTTTTGGATTTGCATAAACTTGGGAGAAGCATCTTCTAAAAGTGACTATGTTATAGGATCGTGTAATATGGATAAACTACTTGTGCGGAATAATTATTAAGTAAGTAAATAATTAAAGCAGTAAAGTAAATGACACCAGAGATTTTTATACTGGTTCGAACTCCCGTTCTACGTCCAGTTCCAGCCTCCTTTTGGAATTAAACTAGCTACCCTCACTTAACCCGGAGGAATAGGTTTACACTGCCTGAGCAAATGAACAGGACTTCTACTGCCTAAGCAACCGAATAGGACTTCTACTGCCTGAGCAACCGAACGGGACTTCTTTACAATTAGAAAAAATTATCTGACTGTAGTGTGCTCTTTAAATAGCATTGATAAGTCAATTAAGTACAATCTTCCTATAATCGTCTCTTTTATGATATATATAGTGTAATGTGCTTGAGAAATGTGGAAAATATAGTGATCAACGATCAGAGATTATTTGCAGTTTGAGTGCAAATTAAAAAAGAGAATAAGAGATAAGAATTCAAGAATGCTAAAATCAGTTAGATTGTTTGTTGAATTCTGAAATCTATTTATAGAGTATAAAGAGTTGCAAAATTAAATGAAAGATAACATTGAAAAGAAACAGGTGGAACTATTGATTTTGAAGATGTTTCTCTTCGATGAAGAGAAGTGTCTTTTCGTAAAAAATAGCTGTTGTAAATATTCAGCTGGTTGAAATAATAATTCAGTCTTCTGAATTTGTTAAAACCGAAACCAGCAAGGAAACAGGCCGATTTTGGCCTAAAACAGCTGGCTGAATCAACTCATTCAGCCGGCTAAATATTGTGAAACAATAAAAATGTTTCAACAAATAGACGGTTGAATGAGTCCATTCAGCCGGCTGTTTTCAGCCTCTTGTGCAAGTTTGAGCATGTGTGTGTATGTTTATATATATATACACACACCATTCAGGAGAGATTTTAACATATTTCTAAATAGTATACAGACTCTAAAAAAAGACTATCAGCTTCAAAATATTCTGAATACGAATCTACAACGGATCTCCTACATAAGTGATTAGTACACACAAGTATTGATTTATATAGTTGTCATAATCAAAATGATGAAAATCGAGATTCTAACATTCTCTTCCTTTTTGATGATGACAACTATATAAGTATAAATAATATATTAACATAAATACTTACATGAATACTCCCCATATCAATATGCACAATAATTTAAGCTAACCTTCTCCCTCTTTGTCATCGACAAAAAGAAGGATATAAAATAAACACACGTAAACATTGCAGAGCATAGATTAAAACACATACTCGAGATGTCATTACGAAAATAAAATCATAATATCCATACAACATTATATAGACAACAAAATGAGAACCATAGAAGTTTTGAAACAATATTACAATCCAGAAAATAAAGTTCATAGATTATAATAAAACTAGATAGAGGTAGAGGGCTCATCATCATCACTATCCGAACTCGAAGACGGCCATTGGAAGGGAGATGGGTTATAAGCTTCGGTGGATGTAGAACCCGAACAAGAGATTTTATCCTATATCCTATTAAGAAATCCTTTTATGGAGTTGAATTTCTTCTCCGTCTTCTTTTCAAGAGATTTAATTTCCCGATGAAGTTTTGATTGATTTCGAGAGAGGGTGATGATAGCTTGTCTGAAGGAAGTTTCTGGGCCAACAACTTAAATGGAGTCACCATCCTCTTCTTCTTCTTCATGTTGGGTATGCGAAGAGGAGGCAATACTAGTGTCACGAGGTTGTGGAACACCTCGTTGAACATTGTGAGACCATTCTTGAAATGAAATGATTTTTTGTGGAGGAGGTCGGGGAGGAAGACCCATCAATCCTAAGGTTTTTGCGCCTAACTCGCTAATGCTTGAATACTCGGAGTCGGGCATTGAAATGCCGAAGTTGAGAAGGATATGCATAATATAAGTGCCATAATGGATGGTCTTATATATCCTTCAGATTGTGATGTCTTGAAATTCATCTAAAACGATTTTGCCCTAATTTACTTGTTGGTTGGAGTAGATTGAATAGAGGGCTTGAAAATCTCTCTCATAAACTTTTTCATAACTTCCCGTTCGAGGTTGTAAGGAGTGAATGAAAGCACGGTGAATAAGACGTGCTTGTGGCCTTAAGGCACTAGATTTTAATGCACTTAAATTGGTAAGGTGATCGGACAAGAAACAATGTGAAACTTCATCTCTATGATCCATATCAACTTCTATATCATCTATATCAACTCCTTGATAGGGACAATTTAAAATATTGTCTAATCTTTGCAATGGCAAAAAGATTTTAGTATCACAAACTATTAACCAAACACAATCTTCTCGATTTTGAGGATTATGGTGGTCAAGATTCAGATTTGCAAGAAAAAGTTTAATCAAAAGATGGTTAATTCTAACATTATTGGGAGCATACCCTATAAGATTGTCAAAGTGGAATTGCTCGGCCATTTCTCCAATTCGATAAGCTGTGAAATCCAGGAACTTTATGAAAGCCCCTTCAAAAATGTTGGAATTTTTCATAGAATTGTAACGGGAGACGGCAACATCATTCCAAAGCCATCGACGAATCTGGTCTTCGGAAGGACCAGAGGCGGATTCCCTTATGCGTTTTGATCTAGGAGCCATTTGAGTTAAAAATTTAAAAGTAAAAGTTGAGAATTTGAAATAATTGAGCTAGGGTTCTGAAGTGAAGCAGTAAAAGGTGAAAAGATGAATTTATAGGTAGGTGAAAAGTAAGGGTAAAGTTGGTATTGGAGATGTAGGGCCTAGTTAAAAAAAACTTTAGGAAGGATTCAGCCGGCTGTTTTAATGTAAACAGTCGTCTGAATTCTTTCCTGCAAGGAAATAGTTCATTTTTGAACTGATTCAGACGGCTGTTTTCAGTGATTCGGCCGTCTGAATCTGGGATTCTTTTTTCTTTTACGACAATATTCAACCGTCTGTTCTAGTGGATCAGCCAGCTGAATTGTTAGTAAAAGTATGGCCGCCTTCTTCTTTTATAACAAATATTATTAGTAAAAGAACAGCATATACAAATATGTATAAACAAAATAGATTACATATTAAATACTTTAAATAGATTTTGATGAGGAGCTTGGAGTGTGATATTCATCTGGCTTTATTTTTGTGTTCTCTTGTAGTGGCTTGAGTGGCGACCATCTATTGCCGTGTTCCCATGAGTTCGAAGATACTGGTGGACGCTGTGGTGATGGGGCCCAAGGATTACGTCGGGATGGAGAACAGATAGAAGATGGTTGATGAACCGTGTTGTTGGATGAGGAACTGCAAAATTTCAAGGCGACTTGCTCCAAAAAGCTTAAACACTTGGTGTTAACTTTTTGTTCATAATAAAGTTCATGCTATAATTCCAGCGTTTCCTTTTGGTAGTGGTGAATGTCGTCTATCTTTTCTTTGGTAGATGGTGATCCGAAAAATAGAGAGCATCTTGTTCTTTTATCGGGTGGAGTGTAACCCATGTGAGTAGAAGGAGGAACAATCGGGACAGGTTCATAAATCGGTGTAGGAGTAGGCAAATTTACTGATCCCGAACTTGGAGAAGTATATGAAAGTAAGGAGAATTCAGAGTTGTGTTGGGAAGACATTTTTTATTAAGAGAGTTGAAACTAGTTTTTCCTTTTGTTTTGATTTGCAATGAAAAAAAATAAAAGGAGAAGAGGTATTTATATGCATGAAGATCATATAAATAGAAATAAGATTAGTGGTTAGGTCGTTAAGAACCAGAGAAAAAAAAGATAGGTTGTAAAGAAGTTGAAAAGGTAAGGTGGAAAAAAATAAACAAATGAAAATAGAATGTAAATCAAGTTTAGTTGAAATGTAAAGTGTAGTGTAGTGGTAGAGCACCAGATTGTCAAGTAAGAGATCCCAAGTTCAAGTCTAGGAAATTTCAATTTTATGTAAAAACAAATTTTTTTTTTAAAATAAAAATCTTTTATTGATACAATTCCTAATTCTCTTCTTAATTTTATGAAGATACTTTCATTTAAAGGTTTTGTAAATATATCAGCCAGTTGATTTTCAGAGGATACAAATTTCAATCTGACTAAATCCTATTCAATATTATCATGAAGAAAATAATGACGTATGTCACTATGTTTAGTTCGTGAGTGATTGACAGGATTTTTGGTTAAGTTTATAGCACTTGTGTTATCACAGAAACTAGTTGATTTAGATAAATTTATACCAAAATCTTGAAGTGTTTGTTGCATATAAATGACTTGAGCACAAGTTAAGGCAGTAGAAATTTATTCTGTCTCACAAGTCAAAAGTGAAACACAATTTTGTTTCTTGCTAAACCAAGAGACTAAGGATTGTCCAATAAAGTGACAAGTCCACTAGTACTTTTTCGATCCGTCCAACATCCTCCAAAGTTAGCGTCACTATATGAAACTAACTCGAAAGGACATTCTTTCGGATAGAAAAGTCCAAAATCTTTGGTTTTACTTAGATAACGCAATATACGTTTCACTGCTCGCATATGTGATTCTTTAGGATTTGCTTGAAATCGAGCACATAAACAAACACTCATCATTATGTCAGGTCTACTAGCAGTTAGATAAAGTAATGATCCAATTATACTTCAATATAATTTTTGGTCGACACTTTTGCCATCTTCATCTCTATCGAGATGAATCGTTGTACTCATTGGAGTTGGTTTAGTAGAAGTATTTTCCATACTGAAGCGTTTAATTAGATTATTACAATATTTTTCTTGATTAATAAAAATTTCATTTTCTAATTGTTTAACTTGTAAACCAAGAAAATAAGATAATTCTCCCATATATGACATTTCAAATTCTTTGGTCATTATTTTTGAGAATTCCTGACATAATTTTTCATTTGTAGAACCAAAATTAATATCATCTATATAAATTTGAATAATTAAAATATCATTTCTAGTTCTTTTAATAAAAAGAGTTTGATTAACCTTCCCAATTTCAAAACCAGAATCTATTAGATAGCTTTTAAGACGTTCATACCAAGCACGGGGTGGTAGTTTTAGACCGTATAAGGCTTTCTTAAGTTTATAGACATGGTCTGGAAATTTTTCATGTGTGAATAAAGGAGGTTGTTCAACAAAAACATTTTCTTTTATATAACCATTTAAAAAAGCACTTTTAACATCCATTTGATAAAGTTTGAAATTATGAAAACATGCAAAGGCTAGTAAGATACGTGTTGCTTCAAGTCGTGCAACTGGAGCAAATGTTTCTTCATAGTCAATTTCTTTTTCTTGATTATATCCTTGTGCAACTAATCTAGCTTTATTTCTAGTTATATTACCTTGTTCATCTGCTTTATTTTTGAAGACCCATTTAGTACTAATGACTGTTTGATCACTCGGTCTAGGAACTAGTTCCCAAACTTTATTTCGTTCGAATTGTTTTAGCTCTTCTTGCATATCTATAATCCAATAGTCATTAGTAGAGGCTTCTTTTTCATTTTTAGGTTCAATTTTAGAAAGAAAGGCTACATGGACCATTTGATTAAGTTGATTTCTAGTTCTAACATGTGAATCAATTTCTCCTATGACATTTTCTACTGGGTGATCTCGTAAAATCCTAGGAGGAGATCTTAATTCATTTTCATTATGAACAATGTTTTCATCTTCTTCAAAATTATGAACAATGTTTCATCTTTTTCAAAATTATTTTGAGTAACCGTATTTGTGACCGTCTTAGGTATAACTTCGTCGTCCTCAAAAATTTTATTAAATTTGAAATTTTCGTCGAATGAAACATGAAGTGTTTCGTCGATTGTTTTTGTTCTTTTATTGAAAATTCGATAAGCTTTGCTTCGTTTTGAATATCCTACGAAGATTCCTTCATTGGATTTTGGATCGAATTTTCCAAGCTGATCTTTGTGTTTAAAATAAAATATTTTGAATCAACAGTTTTGAAATAAGAAATGTTCGGTTTTCTTTGATGAAAAAGTTCATATGGAGTATGTTTTGTTAAAGGTCGGATGGAAACACGATTCAGAATATAGCAAGTAGTTGCTACAGCTGCTGCCCAGAAATGTTTTGGTAATGTGCTTCCATTTAATAAAGTTCTTGCACATTCTTGTAACGTTCTATTTTTCCTTTCTACAACTCCATTTTGTTGTGGTGTTCTAGGTAAAGAAAAATTATGATAAATTCCCTTTTTATTACAAAAATGTTCAAAAGCTTCATTTTCAAATTCACCTCCATGATCACTTCTAATATTTTTAATTTTTAAATTTTTGAGATTTTGAATTTTCTTTGCAAAAATCTTGAAATTTTCAAAAGTATCACTTTTATTTTTCAGAAAAATAGTCCAAGTATATCTTGAGAAATCATCTACTATATCAAACACATATTTACTATGGTTTATAGATTGAACTCAAGTTGGACCAAAGAGATCCAAATGCAATAGTTTTAAAGGTTGTACAGTAGAAATATTTTTCTTTGATTTAAAGGATGATTTTGATAATTTTCCTAATTGACAAGCATCACAAATATTGTTTACTTTAAAATTCATTTTTTGGTAAACCATTTACTAAATCATTTTTAGATAATTTATCTATAGCTTTGAAATTAATATGACAAAACCTTTTGTGCCATACCAAGGATTATTTTCTTTAGCTATTAAACACATATTTGTATTGTAATTTACATTCATATTTAAAACATAAATATTTTTATCTATAAAACCATCAAAAATAAGATTTTTATTTTGATCAAAAATGCTACACTTATTTTCAGAAAAAGAAATATTGAATCCTTTGTCACACAATTGGCTGATACTAAGTAAATTATGCTTCAAATTTTTAACTAACAAAACATCTATAATAAGAGGTAAATTAGATATACCGTTATTGCTCAAATTGCCTTTGCCGATGACATATCCTTTGGAATTATCTCCAAATATGACAGAACCTCCATCTGAGTAGTTAATGTTTGTTAGCATCCCTTTGTTTCCTGTCATGTGTTTTGAGTAACCACTGTCTAGTATCCATTTTCCTCTCTTTTTAGGTGGTACCTGCAAAATACAGAATTAACATTGATACCCACCATTTTACTTTGGGTCCTAAGAATTAGGTCTTAGGAAGACAAACCTAAGAGGGTTCAGAATTCCTTTTGAAAATAAAATCTTTGTTTTTATGAACAGTTTTTATAAAAGATTTTATATACTTATTTCTAATCGAAGAATTATTTGTTTTAGGAACCCAAATTTTAATTGATTTAGTAAAATTTGAAACTTTAGAACTAGGTTTTTCAACTTTATTATTCCTTTTATATGAACAATTCTTTTTCTTTGGAATAATTTTAGATGATTGTTTATATCCTAGTCATCTTTTATTTGAAGTAGTTTGAGAATTTTCTATAATTTTGGAAAGATTTTCTCTGCCTTTATTAAAATTAGAGACATTTTTAATAATACCATCTAACTTTGTTTTAAGGCTAGAGTTATCTAATTCTAAAATCTTGACATTTGCTTTAAGATCATGATTTTCAATTAATAGAGCATCATTCTTTTCTTTTTTTGTTTCTATCTCTTGACTTAGCATAGAGAGTTGATATGTCATATTAGAACAAGATTCTTGAGTAACTTCGAGTTCTTCTTCTAAGATTTGTTTCTCATCTCTTAGCATATCTACTTCAATTTCAGTTTTATTCATTTTTCAAGAGATTCTTTATATTTTCTTTTGATGCCTTTTAACTTATCAAGTAATTCTGAGTTTATTTCTAATAGATCATCAAAAGATAGATCACTTACCTCGTCTTTTGTGACTATAAAACATACGTTGGCTTATTTTGTATCACTGTCCGAGTCACTATCTGATGATGAAGATGATTCTGAATCGTCCCAAGTGATAGAGAAAGCTTTCTTCTTGAATCTATCTTTCTTGTGCTTATTTTTGTCTTTCTTTTTCTCAGGACAGCCTTTCTTGATGTGGCCTTTCTTGTGATATTCATAACATTCTAGAGCAGATGATAATGGTTTGTTGGTGTTATTATTGTTGCTGGAGCTATTCTTGTTATTTCTGAATTTATTGCTCTTTCTAAATTTCAAAAACATTTTGAAATTCTTAGCAATGAACGCCATACCTTCTTCATCTGAATCTGATCCATCTTTTTCTGCCTGGAATACTATATTCTTCTTATCTTGAGCCTGTACTCATTTTGCCTGGAGATTAACTTCATAAGGCATTAGATTTCCTATCAACTCCTACGGTTTTATGGTCAAAATGTCGTTAACTTCTTCGATTGCTAAGACTTTTCGTTCCCACTCATCCGCTAGTGAGTTGAGAATTTTTGAAACAATATCAAAATCTGTATAAGTTTCTCCTAATGCTATTAAAGAATGATATATATCTTGAAATCTACATTTCATTTATGGTCTCATCTTGCTTCATTTTAAAATTCTGGAACTGATTTTTGAGCATAGAAATTTTACTCTGCTTGACTTTGTTAGTACCCTCATGTGTAATTTTAAGTGTGCGCCAAATTTCATGAGCAATTTTACACATGCTTATTCTATTAAACTCATTTTTGTCTTATGCACAATATAACATATTCATAGCTTTAGCATTTGCAGTGGTGTCTAATTATTATGTGTTATACCATACTGAATATTCAGTAGTAGGCATAGTATATTCAGATTGCATAATGTTCTAGGTTTCATAACTACTTGCTTGTATATAGATTCTCATTCTAGTAGCCCAATAGTTATAGTTCATTCCACTAAATAGAGGTGGTCATGTAATAGATTGACCTTCTAGAAAGGTAGTGTTAGTTACAGTATTGGTGTTGTTTTCCATATTAAAAAATATCAGATAACTATGTTACGGTTATATGATAACCTTGCTCTGATACCAAATGAAAGTGATTATGCTATAGGATCGTGTAATATGGATAAAACACTTATGCGAAATAATAATTAAGTAAGTAAATAATTAAAGCAGTAAAGTAAATGACACCAGAGATTTTTATACTGGTTCGACTCCCGTTCTACATCCAGTCCCAGACTCCATTTGGAATTAAACTAGCAACCCTCACCTAACCCGGAGGAATAGGTTTACACTGCTTGAGCAACTAAACAGGACTTCTACCGCCTAAGCAACCGAATAGGAATTCTACTGCCTAAGCAACCGAACATGACTTCTTTACAACTGGACAAAATTATCTGACTATAGTGTGCTCTTTAAATAGCACTGATAAGTCAATTAAGTACAATCTTCCTATAATCTTCTCATTTATGATATATAGTATAATGTGCTTGAGAAATGTGGAAGATAGAGTGATCAACGATCGGAGATTATATGCAATTTGAGTGCAAATTGAAAAAGAGAATAAGAGATAAGAATTCAAGAATACTAAAATCAGTTAGATTGTTTGTTGAATTCTGAAATCTATTTATAGAGTATAAAGAGTAGCAAAATTAAATGAAAGATAACATTGAAAAGAAACAGGTGCAACTATTGATTTTGAAGATGTTTCTCTTCGATGAAGAGAAGTGTCTTTTCGTAAAAAATAGCTGTTGTAAATATTCAGCCGGCTGAAATAATAATTAAGCCTTCTGAATTTGTTAAAATCGAAACCAGCAAGGAAACAGGCTAATTTTGGCCTAAAACAGACGGTTGAATCAACTCATTCAGCCGATTGAATATTGTGAAACAATAAAAATGTTTCAGCAAATAGACGGTTGAATGAGTCCATTCAACCGACTGTTTTCAGCCTCTTGTGCATGTTTGAGCATGTGTGTGTATGTTTTTATAAATATATACCATTCAGGAGAGATTTTAACATATTTCTAAATAGTATACAGACTCTAAACAAAAGACTATCAGCTTCAAAATATTCTGAATACGAATCTACAACGGATCTCCTACATAAGTGATTAGTACACACAAATATTGATTTATATAGTTGTCACAATCAAAACGATGAAAATCGAGATTCTAACATATTCCCTTAGTGAAATTCACATATGATAGTCAAGTTGGCATTGGAATGGCACCCGTCGAAGCTCTTTATAGAAGACCATGCAAGTCGCCTTCGTGTTGGATAGAGTCTACAGAGAGATTGCCTTGGTTCCGACATAGTTAAGGAGACTTCGGAGAAGATTGGATTGATTGGGAGAAAATTCGTATCTCATCTCCACATTCCTTTGATAATCAGTTTTCGAATTTCCTATTTTCATCTTTAGTCTTGAATAGGTTCTTTCTTTTATTATCCTTTAGGAGGGTAGAACTTAGGATTTAACCTATGGATGGTAGGATGTGATGTAAACATGTTACTAGAACATGTTATGAGTGATGGATGCTAGTGGTTGCAAGTGTTTGCTAGTGGATGCTAATGGACGCATATACTTACACTAGGCACTATTTTCCTTTAGGGATCGGTCTAACTAGGACACTAGAGCATATGCATATGGATGTGTGTGCATTTTTATTTTTTTCCATGGTTGCTATAAATGGATTATTTTCACATGATTGTTGCATTTTGATGATGATTGTAGCACGCTTATAGAACTATCAGTTATCATTAGAAAATTTTGCATTCATTTGGATACATAGAAATAACATGATTGCATAAAAGGAGGTCAATTGAATCAGTGGACCGCCTAATCTTTTGCATTAGTTAGAGACATTAACACTACACTAATTGCATAAGTAACATAAATCGCATTAGAAAAACTTAAGAACAATGGATAAATGGTTGATGATTGAGTAGTTGGTTGTAGATATTGGATGAAAACATTTAGTTCATTCCTTTATCCTTAGAGATTTCGGGGACGAAGTCCCTAAAGGATGGGAGAATGTAATAACCCAAAATTTAACCCATAATAATTAATTCGTCAATTAGTCAAATGATAAAATAACTTTGTGATATTATCAAAATTGAGCCACAGGAGTTGCACCATTGTGTCCATCGTAATTTTTTGGTCAATTTCCATATATATAATGTCAGAAACCGAGTTAATATGAACGAGATATGAAATAAACAAAGAAACGAAAAGAAAAAAATATATATATGGGGCTAGGTCGACCAGGAGGTCGACCTAACCATCACCTAGGTCGACCGGCCGGTCGATCTAGGGGAAGGAGCGGTCGACCTGGCGGTCAACCCGAGTCCCTTTTGAGGCAGCAAACAAATTTTTGAGGTGGTGAGGTTTTATTACGTCGTTTGCATTATTTAAACCAATCCGGTCCTTCCATTCTTGCATCCGACGGCTCCTATTCAACCTATGACGTGGTTGCATCCTATTCAATCCCCCAAATCCAACGGTCTGAGATCCATTTCTACCTCTATAAATAGAACCCTAGGCCTAACACTTTTTCTCATTCTAAGATTTTCTCCAATTGGGTTCACCTATTCAGGAAGGACCCTAAACAGAATAATTTTCCAAGGAGGAAATATTTTTAAATAAAAATATTTAACAACCCCAAGTGGATCCGGGAAGACCTAAAGGGAAGAGCTAAGGACCAGAGGTGAGTGATTGTAGTTATTTTAGATTTTTAAGTGATTTAAAATAATAGGGTTTCCAATAGTTGTAGTTTTTCTACGATTTTGGAAATATCTTTTTATCAGTTATTTTCAGTTTTAGATTTATTTTCAGTCTATTTCTTTTTAACTATTCTTTCAGTTATTTGTAATTAATTTCTGTTAATTATAGCTTTTCCCTTTATTTACAATTTATTTTGCAGTATTTTAATTAATTTACTGTTATTTATGCGTTATTTGCATCTTTTCCTACATTTTGGATTTTCTTCTATTTTCAGTTTTCTTTTATTTCTCCTTCTTCTTCGCATATGGGTTAGAATAGATTAAACGCAAATATGGATTAATATTATAAGAATACTGAAATAACGAAAGATAAGATGTAAAATAAAACGACTATAATAAGAAATGGAATTGGACTGAAATTGTGATGTAAATATTAGAATTGGACTAAATTAAAGAGATTGGCCTAGTTATAACTTAGAATTATAACTAAAAAAGAGTATAAGATGAAAGAAGCTTATTTTCACACTTAAACCTTGGGTTAAGTAATAAGCATGATTATAACGTAGGTTATAATAAGAAAAAGATGAAAGAGGCTTATTTTAAGACTTAGGATAAATTAATAAGCAAAGCTAGTGAAGATAATAATAAAGGCTTATTTAAATAATTTATCTAAGTTAATAAACAAAGATGAAAGTATGACCTGTACCAAAAAGCATTCCCTATTAGACAAAATGGTGGTCTCACATTAGCCTGAAGTGAGATGAGGGCACGCTTATGCTAATAATGGTAGTAATTGGTCAAATAGAAGTCCAAATCACGGAGGATTTTGGCAAGGAGCGCAACTAGATATTGTTTGGATGACAGGCTAGTACCAAAAGCATTTCCCCTATTATTTCTATGGACACGGTGTTTCACATAATCCTGAAGTGAGGCGAGGGGCACGCTTATGCTGGAGCTTGAGGTAATAAGAAGACCCAATAGGTGGAACAACAGGTAACGCGAGCTTAGTGGTGGTCACACGTGCGACTTCCAGTGATGGCTCAAAAATCGTTATGAGTTCCAAGCGTTTAGTATGTGTGTCTTTCGTAGACACCATTGCCTTTTGTGTAGGGAGCTATATAACATCTAGTCCACAATAAATACTTTGTGCGTCTTTCGTAGACACCATTGTACTTTGTGCGTCTTTCGTAGATGCCATTACTTTATGTGTAAGGAGTTATATAGCGTCTAGTCCGCAGTAGGTGCTATGGAGTAGCAGACCGATCAAAAGGGTAGAGTTAGGATTTCATCCTAATTATAGGATTAGGGATTCAGCCTAATCAAAGCAGCAATCAAGGATAAGTGCAAACAATCAAAGTTAACCAATCATATTTAATTGTTAATTCGTATTTATTTCTAGCTTATTCCTTCTTCAATTTCCTTTGTTGTTTTTTAATACTAGAACTGTTGTAAAGCCTATTACCTTTACTTTGCTTAAAGATACTAGTAATTACTATCATTCACCAGACTTTTAGTTTGACCCACTCCTCTATTTTCCCTTTTTCCCCCCATAGGCCATCAAGGGAAAGCAAGGTAGATTTGTGGATTCAAGGAGGTTGTAGCAGCTGAGATCCTTCTTATGTATTTCTCTTCTTTATTTCCAGTTTTTATTTGCTTTGTTGTAACTGGCACTTTTTGGGGAAAGTTGTACTTTGATTTTTCTGATGAGACTGAGATTTTATTTTCATGAGACAATTGTATTTGGTAATTGAAACATATGTGGTTTTGTTGAAGTATTTATGAAGTTCTGATTTTTAAATCACTTATTGTTTTCAATTGTTTCCGATGTGTTATTATTTATTTATTTTGTCTTGTGAATCTTAGTCTCTGCTAGTTTCAGTTATACCTACAACACACCACATCTTTTAGTGTGTCCTTTTGGGTATACTAAGGGGTGTGGGGTGTTTCAACCGGTCTATATGATATGCAGATGGGAATTAGACATACAAGATACATAGAGCATAGGCGTAGCTTAGACTACTACGATGGTGAGCTATGTCGGCAGGTAGAGGAAGCAGCATGATTGCAGGCACGACTGGAGGAAGAGCGCAAGAGATTTGCTAACATGAATATGTACTATGAGCATTTAGCTGGTCCGAGCGGTGGTGGAGATGATGATGATGATGAAAGACGTCGTCGACGTCATACACGTCCACATACAAATGGATAATCTTATGTATTGTAGTTCATTTCAGTTTCTATGTTCTTTCTGTATATACTCTTTTGTTCTGATGTATTATATGTTAGGAAATCAATTCTATGGTTTCGATGATAACAACTATACAATGGAAATCGAATGTACATATATATCTATATTTACAGATAGTTGATAGAGTAACGTCACCAAAGAGACTAAAGCAACACTCAAGATAAGAATTAAAAGACGTCAAATCAAAAGAGATTGAAGAGAAATAGGAATGCACAAGAAGAAGCAACATGCACACTTTCAGACGTCTGAGAGCACAAGCCAGACGTCTGAATGATTCCTCTGGTTCATAGTTCAGAAGAAATCAGACGTCTGGTTACCAACGTCAGACGTCTGAATGATTCTTCTGGTTCATAATTCAGAAGCAACCAGACGTCTGGTTACCAACATCAGACGTCTGAAAAGTATCCAGACTTATAACAGATATGAAGACCAGACGTCTGAGGTAACTTTCCAGACGTCTGATTCAAGACTCGACTGTGCATTTTCAAAGCTCAACTGTCACATTCGAAAAGACACATCCACTTCTCTTTGTCGCAACTCTTCATCACCATCAGAAGCGACTTTACAGAGATTACAATAGATGCAACTATACAAGAAAACTCTTCATCACTATAAATAGCATCAGGAATTCAAGAGAAGATAACAACCTGACTTACTTACACTCTTATCTCTTGTACTCTAATTTATTCCTGATCTATAAGCAATCAAATACCTGTAATCAATCCTTCCAAAGATATAGAACTCCTCATTCAGATATTCTCAAGATCAATATATATTGGAAGCACTTTTGTACTCAATAGTCAACATCCGTGTTACAGAACACATTCTTGACAAAGAAACTCTGCTATTGTAAACCTATTCCTCCGGGTTAAGTGAGGGTTAGTTGAAAGGAAATTCCGAAGAGGAGCTTCGGGACTGGACGTAGGACGGGAGGTCCGAACCAGTATAAAATACCGGTGTGATTATTTTTATTTACTTTGCTACTATCGTTTATAGAGTTACATTATATAGTTAGCTATTTATACTTGCATATAATCTAGACGATCCACTCATATAGACTTTCAATTGGTATCAGAGCAAGGTTCGTTTAGAAAAACAGTAACATGTTTTTTAAATCATTCTAATATGGCAAGTATTTTTCAAGAAGGACAATCCACAGCACGACCCCCACTTTTTAATGGTTCTAATTATTCATATTGGTCTACACGTATGAGAATTTTTATGGAAGCTAATGGTTTAGAAATTTGGTCAGCCACTCAAGATAGATATGAAGCTCCAACTACTGCTATGAACACATGGACTGATGCACAAAATACCTTAGCATCAAATAATGCTAAAGCTATGAATGTCCTGTTTTGCTCACTTGACAAAAATGAATTTTCACGTGTCATGTTATGTACCACTGCATTTGATATTTGGCGTACCTTACAAATTACACATGAAGGTACAACAAAAGTCAAACAAACTAAAATTTCAATTTTGCAAAATCAATTTTCATCATTTAAAATGAAACAAAATGAAACTATAGTAGACATGTATTCAAGATTTCAAACTATTCAGCATGATCTTATGACATTAGGAGTTAAGTTTACTGATTTTGATTTAGTTTCACGAATACTCAACTCTTTAACACCTGATTGGGAAAGAAAAGTATTAGCTATTGAAGAAGCTAATGATCTCTCTACTCTCAAAGTTGAAGAGTTGGGAGGAAATTTGATGTCCTATGAAGCTAATTTGCAGGCACGTAAAGAATTAAATTCGGAGACAAAGAACATAGCATTTCCATCAATAAAGAATGATGACTCAGATTTAGATGAAAATGAGATAGTATTCATTGCCAAAAACTACAATAGATTCAAGAAATTTAGAAAGATGACCAAGTTTCAAAAAGAAGGAAAAACTAACTCAACAAATCTATCTCAAATTAAGTGTTATGAATGTGATCAATACGGACACATGAAGAAGGATTGCCCAAAACTTAACAATGATAAAAAGAAGAGCAAATTTGAAAAACCCAAAAAGAAGAAAGCTTTCAAGGTAACGTGGGATGATTCCGATTCTTCATCTTCAGAAAGTGATAGCAATAGTGACGGAGAACAAGCTAATGTGTGTTTCATGGCACAAAAAGATGAGGTATGTCTGAAACTTAGCTATGAAGAATTACTTGAACTTAGCATAGAATTAGATGATAAATTTAGACAAATAAAAAAATTGAACAAAGAATATATAGTAAAAGTGAATAGATTAGAACTTGAAGTAGGAATGTTGAAAGATGAAAAAACTATTTTAGAAGAGGAACTTGAAATATCTCAAGAAAAATTAAGAGATAATGTGATAGAAAGTGAGAACATTACTCTAGAAAAAGAAAATTTGCTAAAAGAAAATGTTGATTTTAAAAAGGATATTGAATTATTGAAAACAGAAAATAGAGAATTAAAAGAAAAATTAGATAGAATTACCAATAATGTGTCAAAATTCAACAAAGGAAAACAAGATTTGGAAAATCTTATCAAAACTTCAAAACCATCAAGTAATAGAAATGGAATAGGATTTGAAAAATGTTCTAAACAAAAAGAAAATAATGCTAAAAATATTAGTTATATAAAAACTAGAAGTTTATCTAAACAAAAATTGAATACCAAAAATATGAAAATTTGGGTTCCTAAAACAAATAATAAATTGATTAGACAAAAGTATATCAATAATTACTTAGAAAATATAGTTTATAATAAGAATTATATTTATAAAGGTACCAAATCATCTTGGGTATGGTTACCTCCCTCTAACATTTAGGACCCTAATCAAATATATGGGTACCAATTAAAATATTTTTATCTTGCAGGTACCCAAAATAAGGAGAAATGAATACTAGATAGCGGGTGCTCCAAACATATGACTGGAAATTCAAAAATGTTATCAAACATAATATACATCGATGATGGAACGATAACATTTGGGGACAATTCAAAGGGATTTGTCATAAGCATCGAAGAAGTCATCAACTCTGGTATATCTAAATTTCCTATTATCACAAATGTTTTTACTAGTAAAATCTAAAACACAACTTATTAAGTATTAGTCAATTATGTAATAAAGGTTTTCAAATAAATTTTGAAAAAGATAGATGTAACATTTTAGATAATAACAAACAACTCATTTTTGAAGGTTTTAGAAACAAAAATATTTATATATTACGCACAAAACATATAGATATTCGACATCATTTCTTAAACGAACAAACTTTCATAAAGCTCAGACGAAGTTTAGGAATTTGTTCACTTCAAGATCTTGTCTAAACTTTGATATCTCTCTCATTTATCTCCTTCTTATCTTTAATGAACATTTCTTTTTGACTTGATCGTTTATATATTCTTTTTGATAATGTCAAAGGGGGAGAAATATATATATAATCTTATCAATAAAAATAAGCACATATTCAGGGGGAGATTTGAAATATATATATAAGTACATTGAATAGTTGTCATCATCAAAAAGGGGGAGATTGTTAGGAAATCAATTCTATGGTTTCGATGATAACAAACAACTATACAATGGAAATCGAATGTACATATATATCTATATTTACAGATAGTTAATAGAGTAACGTCACCAAAGAGACTAAAGCAACACTCAAGATAAGAATTAAAAGACGTCAAATCAGAAGAGATTGAAGAGAAATAGGACATGCACAAGAAGAAGCAACATGCACGCTTTCAGACGTCTGAGAGCACAAGCCAGACGTCTGAATGATTCCTTTGGTTCATAGTTCAGAAGAAATCAGACGTCTAGTTACCAACGTCAGACGTCTGAATGATTCCTCTGGTTCATAATTCAGAAGCAACCAGACGTTTGGTTACCAACATCAGACGTCTGAAAAGTATCCAGACTTATAACAGATATGAAGACCAGACGTCTGAGGTAAATTTCCAGACGTCTGATTCAAGACTCGACTGTGCATTTTCAAAGCTCAACTGTCACATTCGAAAATACACATCCACTTCTCTTTGTCGCAACTCTTCATCACCATCAGAAGCGACTTTACAGAGATTACAACAGATGCAACTATACAAGAAAACTCTTCATCACTATAAATAGCATCAGGAATTCAAGAGAAGATAACAACCTGACTTACTTACACTCTTATCTCTTGTACTCTAATTTATTCCTGATCTATAAGCAATCAAATACCTGTAATCAATCCTTCCAAAGATATAGAACTCCTCATTCAGATATTCTCAAGATCAATATATATTGGAAGCACTTTTGTACTTAATAGTCAATATCCGTGTTACAGAACACATTCTTGACAAAGAAACTCTGCTATTGTAAACCTGTTCCTCCGGGTTAAGTGAGGGTTAGTTGAAAGGAAATTCCGAAGAGGAGCTTCGGGACTGGACGTTGGACGGGAGGTCCGAACCAGTATAAAATACCGGTGTGATTATTTTTATTTACTTTGCTACTATCGTTTATAGAGTTACATTATATAGTTAGCTATTTATACTTGCATATAATCTAGACGATCCACTCATATAGACTTTCATTATATACCTACTGTATTTGGTTTGTGTACCGATGTTACTATAATTCATGTTTCTGTGTAGTTGTTATTGTTCATGTGTTGTGATGTATGACATATTTGTTGTATTCATTTTATGCCTTGACATCATTATTTTATATGTTTATGCGTTGTTGGCAATCGTGAATCACTGGAACTGTATTTAAATGAACTAACACCATTTGGAAAGTGGGCAGTTAATGTTTGAGTTTATGATTCGCATGTTTATTAAAAACTAATACAAGTTATTCAATCCGGTTTCGAAAGTGGGCAGTTAATGTTTAAGTTTATTTTTTACCATGTTTTTCTCTACTAAATTTAGGGTATTTCTTTTGCTCTCTTCTTCTCATAATTACCAGTTTGCCATTTTCCGCTTCCCATATATATATACACATACCAGTTCACATCTACTTCTTCAGAATCTTCTACTCCATCTTCACTACTATCTATGTCTTCCTCACATTCATTTACATCTCAAACTGATGCCATCATGGCCTTCTTCTATTAATTCTGATATAGGAGACTACGTGCCTTCGGAAAGTCTACGAACCGATGAGGATTGACTTATCGAATATCAAGAGCAGCACTACGAGGACATTCGAACCCAGTTCCTAGTTCTTAGCCAACTAAGACTCCAGGAGGACGTCCAACCTGCATATGAACAACAGGTTGGGCTCCATCCATATGAACCAGAGATAAGAGTTCCTGCAAACACACAGGAATGCCGAGAAGTTCGTATTGAACGGTTTCAGATGGAGCAGGTAATTAACTCTCCTCCATTATTATATTGTGTTTGCTTAGTACTGTTACGTATTCCGTCATTCGAAGCGAAAACGACATTGGATGGCGCCATTTCAGTTGCCATAACTTTCCAATTAGTTTTGGTTTATGTGAATGGATTGATGATCCATTCCTCCATCGAGCGGTGGAATATGCAAACGAACTGGAACAAGAACTAGCCGCGCTACGTGACATGTTGGGTGCACTGGAATCTCAGCGTAGTGGTGGGCATAATTAACATGCTGAAGTATGTACATTGTTTTCCTTGTATGTTTAAGTATGTTGTGGTCTATTGTAGTATGTTGAAGTACGTCGTATGATGTGGTATGCTCGAGACTATTGTTCATTTAAGTATGTCTTTTGTTGTATGTTCAAGTATGTTGCAGTATGTTCAAGTATGTTGAAGTATGTCATATGTTGTTGTGCGTTTAAGTACATAATTTAGTCTTCAAAATACATCGAACATACACAACTCATATTACTGCAGATGAACATGCATTACTAATACAAATCATAGAATTCAAGTTCCACAAAATAATACTCATGGACATAAGCAGACCTAAGACAGTTGGACAAACACATAGACATATAATGTTCATTAACATAGTACTCGCTCAAACTGTCTAATATAATTTACCCAAAACTCGTAAGAAGCATGACCAACAAAGTGTGTTTGATGATCCATAAAATACAGCGAGTCAAAAGTTGATCGGGTCATTTGAAAAACATTTTCGCGTTCTACCTCGATTATAATTCTACGATACCTCCTACAAGCTCTAATAAATATAGCGAATGTACTTCTAGTATCCAAATTTCGTCTTCTTAGCCTACACTCTGTATGGTTGTTGTAAGCTTGTTGACAGTGATCCAAAAATCTTTATCAACCTCCTCTTCCATATATCTTGTATCAGCCTCAATATAAACTTTGATCAACACCAAATAATCATGGGTAGTCCATGTCTGATTGCCCTTTGCAATCTTATGGACCTCCCATATCAATACTTTGTGTATAAATAGTACTCATGAGGATACTAGAAACCAATCAATGACCTCTACAAATGGACAATGTAGCCATTATTGTCATGTCAATTCCAACAGTGCAGCTACACTGTAGCCATTATGGCCTCTACAATCGTACACTGTAGCGGTTACCGTTATGTCATTTCCAATGTAGCCATATACACTTTATAGCCTGTACACTTTATAACACGTATGTTGTAGACATATACACTCATATTACTGCCAAGTCATTATAGCCTCTTCAAATATATACTTTATATCATGTACACTTTATAGCCTGTATTCTACACTTTATAGCATGTCCACTGTAGCCATATACACTCATATTATAGTCTATACACTTTACACTTTATTTTTTGTCTCATAGCTTGTGCACTTGGATAATGAACTAACATCAATTTTTGTGTTATAGTATGTACACTTGCATTATAGCCTATAATTTATAGTTTCGTAGCATATGCACCTGTATTATTTTCCAACTCTTTATATGATGTCATATATGCATTCATACAGCTATATACAGGTGCATCCTGATCAACTCCAACACACCATTGCAGAAAACTAAAACAAACAAATAACTCAAATTACGTACTGCTTGACAACCATGGATCCCAACCTATACTGCCAGTACTACCAAGATATGAACCAAAGTTGCGAGAATGAACAAGAAATGGATAATGAGATGACAGAGTTTCAAAATCAACAAGCAGCAGTCGGATATTCTACTTTTTTGGTGAAGGGTCTACGAGCAACCGTTGTGGTAGTATACCTGGACGGATTGGTCAACGATATACGAGGGACTATAAGCATGGACATGAAAGGCTGACGAGGGACTACTTCATTGACAATCCAACCTACGATATAAATTTGTTCTACCGTCGATTTCAGATGAGCCGAGATGTATTCTCTAAAATTTATCTTAAACTTCATGAAAAAAACCCGTATTTCACTTATAGGCTAAATGGAGCACTAAAACCTGGACATTCTACCCACATCAAAATCTCGACTGCTTTACGTATGTTAAGTTACGGAACAGCCGGTGATCATATGGATGAATATTTCAAAATCACATCATCAACAGCAATAGAATGCATGAAGGAATTTTGTAAACAGTTATTGAATAGTTCGATAAGGAATACTTTCGAACGCCGCGACCAAATGATGTAAGCATGATACTAGCCAAAGGAGAAGCTAGAGTTTTTTCAGGTATGCTTGGAAGTTTGGTAGAGTCCGAAAGAGGTGGGTATAAAAATCAAAAGACTAATTACCCGGACATGTTTGAGGATTCCAACAAAAGACCCGATAGGAACATAAACTCAATGGAGGAATATGTTGCCATGGTACGACATGTTAAAGATCAACCTGCACACTTCTAATTGTGTGATCAGTTGGTGGACCATTTATGAGAACACAGAGGAAGGAATAGTAGGAATCCTTAGGCATTGAATATAACAGTCGTTTCTGCAATATTGCTAGTTTGTTTTGTGTTTGCTAGTTTGTTTACTGTATTATGTTGATGATGTATTATGTTTGCTACTTTGTTTACTGTATTATGTTTTTAAGATTTTTATGTTGACCATTATGTACTATTATTATGGAACTTATTTAAAATGTTGTCCGACCTTAATTCAAAATACATACCGGTACAATAAAATTATATCAAGTACATAAACAGTACACACATAAACCAGAAGATATTTAAAGATACTACAGAGATCCAACACAAGTACACATCAACCATTACAATGCAACCGCGCATCTAAATTAAATCATCCCTAAACGAGCCGCTTCCGCTTCCACTGCCTCTAACTTTCTCATACGTTTCCAACTGTTCGGTTACTAGTTCCTGCTGTAAAGGAGAAACCTTACTGAAATCACAACTCATCAGTTTGATATAATTCTTCTCTCACATCAAAGCTTTCTTCTCCTCATGGGCTCATCTCTTGAACTCTCAATCATCCATGATAGCCTTCTGAAATTCAGCTTCGTTGTAGGTTCTTTGAGCTGAAAAGTTGGCTCTGCGCTCTTTTCTTTCTCTAGTAGAAGTCTCTAAAGTTCCTACAAATCTAGAGAATTTCGCACTGCGCTGCTCCAATTGAATTGACTTGTTTTTACCAAGAGGTCGTCCGTCACTGCTTCAATATAGTGGAGATCTTTCCTGCGAACTTGGATCGCTTCCTGGACTTGAATCCAAGTAGTTCATTCTTCTGGCTTTGTTTTATTGCTCGAACATGAAGTTGTTCGGATTCTTCCATTTCGATAAACTAGACAGAAGCTCAAAGGATTCTTGAAATTTGAATGGTTGACCGTACTGTAGCTGATAGACCTTACACGATTCTTCAATCTATAAAACAAATCCAAAAGCGTGTGGATATATAAAACTACTCAAACATATTACAGTATCAAAGAAATTTAAAAAATATTGTACTTACAATGTCATAAGGAGCGGCACCGCTTTGCTGCCTATTCTGCAATCTGGTAAGTATTGCCAAATAGTTTTGGCATTCGGCGCTCATAACTCGATAACCTCCTCTTAGTGATCCACATGTTCTCTTCATCGATTCCAAGGTATTGTGAAACTCCGCAACTCTTTCCCAAAATTTCCGACCTTCCATATTTTTGCCAGAAATACTATCCTGCGAAATGCGTGTCCATGATTTAGCAAGTGAAACATGCTGCTCAGAAGTAAACTTAACTTGCTTTTTTCTGCCGTCAGCTGCCGTTCCTTCCTCTTTGACATTTTCATCCTCAATGTCTTCTATGTCAGGTTCTGTCTCCATTACAAGTGAATCTCGGCATCATCTATCGAAAATGCCACTTAAGGATTTCCACTTCTTCTTCTTGTTATATTTCGATTAGGCGGCATAAGTATTTATTGCATCCGCCTCTTGGTTTTCGTCTTCCTCCTTCTCCTCCTCCTCCTCCTCCTCCGAACTATCAACGGTTTCTTCATTAGCAGGAGCATTGCGTGCATAAGAAAATTGTCTTTTGTAGATTCTGCATTGCTTCACGGTCAGAAATCTCTGACTGTTGCGCACTAAAATGATGATGTTTCTGCATCATCAGAGACATGTACGATGAATGATCGCCGTGTGCACCTAATGGAGGACGTTGTTGGTAATATTGTTGCGGGGCAGTAGAATGAATGTGAGAAAAGTTAGAAGGAGCGAGCGGTTGGTAAAACTGCTAAAGGAAAAGCTTGAATACGGCGAATATCCGTACTCATGTGATGGACGAAATGTTTGTTGTTGGTATGGTGGGTGTTGATTGGAAAATCCAGTGGAATGCAGATTGAACGTGGATTTCTTGCCCATAACTTTTTTGCCAGAACGTTTGGATGAAGAAGACATTTTCAGAAGTAGAGGTTGAAAAAGTAAATGATAAGGTTGTGTGGAAGGAGGAGATGGTGGAATGGAGGAAGATATAGAGGCAATTCGAACGTTTGAATGGAGCTGTTGCACTAGCCGTTGCAGTACAACGGCTTTAATTTATAACGGCAAAGCCTTTGCCGTTATAAACTTATAACGGCAAAGGTTTTGCCGTTATAAAAACCAACCACGAGAACAGCTCCAACTAGTCACGGCAAAGTGAACAAAACACACATGATTACTCAGTGGCTTGTTTAACAACTGAACAAGTCATTTTTGGTTGTGCCTTAAGGTCTTATAGGTTATGGGTTTTCAGACCCTAAGACATCAAAATAAGTTCT
Source organism: Allium fistulosum (assembly GCA_030737815.1). Classification (NCBI taxonomy): domain Eukaryota; kingdom Viridiplantae; phylum Streptophyta; class Magnoliopsida; order Asparagales; family Amaryllidaceae; genus Allium; species Allium fistulosum. Next base: position 1,135,783,131 of record CM060906.1, read on the forward strand.
ACTTGAATAAAATGTCGTTTTTATATATGTATGTGTGTATATGTGTATGTATGTGTATAAAAGCACTGAGAATAACTTTAGTACTTAAATTATTATCGCATTGTGCATTTTACAATGCGCTAAAAGAATTATTGTTGATGGTGTCTGGTTTGACCCTTGGGTTAATTGTAAAATTTGGGTCGACGTTAGAGCGTGGGTTAGCTACACATACCTGACACTGGACATTTTTAGGTAAGACCAATCATCTGCAATTATAAACTGAGTTCGTAATTTCTACCAGAAACTAGATCGATGAAAAATAGCATTAATATCGTTGTTATTTATACTTCTGAAGCTGATGGTTCCTAGCTTTGGTTGGACAGTACGAACTCATGTTTCAGTGCAACATGTGGATATTAATATTACTAAAAAAATAAAAAGATTGATTTTCTTTCACACACATGTTTTTTCTTGATAAGAATTTTGTAAAAAGACAAGTACTTCATCGTATTTCTGAGCAAACAAATTAAAACAATCACAAAAATAGTTAATATATCTAAACTTCTTTCTCCCTTTTTGTGTGTGAGCTTTGACACCTTGGTCTACTGGTTACACCTGTAACGTCGTACTCATCAATCGATCACAGTACTGAATTAGTGTTTTGTTATGGGAAGCATGTGTAAGTGCGTATGCAGTACAATGGTGTATGTATACGAGAGGTTATTATATACATGAATGCTTTGTATATTTATAATGTCAATGGATATTTTTTGTAGTTGACTGTGTATATGTAGTGTAATGATGTTTATGTCGTCTTTGACGTGTATGATATTTTGAGTGGACGCAAACTTTTTGATCATGTGTGACTTAACATATATTTCATACGTAACTGTTGTTTGTTGTTTAGTTGAGTAGTTGTAGTTTTGGAGATCGAGTGTTTGTCCATTGATATATGCTATTATTTGTCGGTTGTCAGGTTTATTTATTTATTATTTTGTTTGTTATTTTATTTTAGTTGATATAGAGAGAACCGGGTTTTGCTTTGAAAGTATATGGAACCTTTCAATACTATCGAGGTTTTTAAACGGAGGTCACCGAACATGCATCTCTTAGAGCGTAAGTACTATATTTTTACGAAGCAGCAACTTTCAGGAGTTTGATAAAGGTCTACGTACTGTTAGTAATTTTCAGCATATCTTCCATGAATACCAGAAGATTTCTTCACAATTATTATGATAACAAGTGATTTTTTGAAATACATTTCATATGTAAACATCAGATTCATTTACATTTTATCTAAATATATAGAAGCACAAAAATAAAATGTAATACCAAATACAAAGATAAATCAATGGTCAAAATGTAAAGATGACATCATGCTTGAGCAGAGAGCAATAAAACTATAAGTTTTGGACCAAGGTGTCAAAGCTCACACACAAAAAGTTTACTATTTTTCAGTTTTGAGGACTTAGCAGTCATTCCTTGATAAAACTAATCGTTAAAAAGTTTGGCACTCAAAAGTTGATAGTCTGTCATCCAAAAAACAAGACATTGTAATTTGTATATAAGGTTTGGCAAGAAGGCATGGGTGGACTTTATAGTGTATAGTCCTAAAATCAGATCTGGTTGTAAGCAAAAGTTGTTTGAGCTTTGTTTCAAAATGTTTTTGAACATACAAAAAGTTCCATATTAGTATATTTGATCATTGTTTTCTAACACTTTGTCCAACATGATAACCTAATTAACCAATCGCTTAGCTCACCTGGTACCTTTCAAACTAGGTGTCTGGAATTGATTTGGAATATTAATTTGTTTTCTCTTTCAGATTTTCAAGCAAATGTTTGTAAATAAAAAGCTTACATAAATATTGTCATAATGATCTGCAAAAATCTAAACACTGGAGTGGGCCTTCAGTTCTATAAGTCTTATTTTACCCACATACATTTGTCTGTAACATTTTCAATCTGATTGAAAAATCAAAAAAAAGTTTATAGTTTTTGGGCATCTTCAATGCTTGTTTTCATGAAAAGAAAAGGTCCTTGTATGTCACATGATCCATTAAAAACAATTTACAGAAATGATACTTCTGCTCAAACAATTTACATCCACAAGAATTCAGGCCACAAACCAAAAGGAATTCAGGCTAAACTATAGACTCGATCAGATATGATACTTCGTGATTTTAAACTCAACTAAAAACATAAACTAACGCCAGTAATCAATGACATGACAAAATCACCATTAATCCTAAATATTTCTTAAAAGTGGTACATTCCGGTCGCATTAGCACAGCAAATTGAGCACGCGCATAACATCATCTGTGCTTTTAGCAATAATAAGACATACATATACATGTATATTAAAAGAATATATTGTGAAGAAAATAATGCACTAAATTGTAGAAGAATAATAATTCTGACAAAAAATACATACCCAAGGTATTAGACAAAAATGTAGGCCACAAGGGAGTAGCAGGAATGATGAGTAACTTCGTTATCAACCATAGATATCTAGTAATAATATTATTATTTTTCATATATATAGATATATAAATTATAAGGGAGAAGAGGTTCATGTTTTGTGCATGTTATCATCTTGGGCAGCAGTGGTAGAAAGTGCAGAAGATGATGAAATGGCGGCTCGATATGATGAGGTTCCCAGTTGCGCAAGAGCAGGAACAGCACCACCTGTTAACAAATTTAACAACAACAATGTCAATTTGCTTTCAAATCTCACCTAGCCAAAGAAACAATCATTCCACAGCGAGTGCACACTCGCACGCACATATAAATTATGCGCCTGTGTGTATGTCCATGCATGTATGTATATATGTTATATATGTGTATTACAAAAGACTGAAAAAGGACATATTACCTGCCAATCCAGCACATGCAGAAGAGAAGACTATGACTGGAGGAGCCTATAAAAACGAATAAAGGAAAATATTAAATATATTAACTGCAAAAATAACAAAATACCCATCTGATAGTTCGAACATAAATGATATATAAGTTAGCTCTAACTAATGTCTCCTTCAACTAGTTCAAAATGCTTCTAAAGCTCACATGCATGGTTGATTGCATTGAAGCATGTGTAGCATAACATTTTTAGGTAAAAAAGAGGAAGCAAGGAGGGTTATTCAGTCAAAGAACTGAAAATTAAGCACAGATTTGAAAGGAATGGAAATTTTTGCTCCAGAATATTGTAATAGATCAAATTAGAATAGCATCATTTCAAAAACTCGATCATTTTTCACTGTGACATGATTTATGTAAATTAGAAGATACAACTTAATAGCATGATGTGGGAGCATGCAAGGTGCTCACAAATAACAGCAAATGATAACCATATACATATGTGAAATCTCACTAGTATGTAAATTCAAGTGCCAACTTTTTCAATGTATTTTCTTCCAGATGTTTGAATGAATGGTCAAAAAAATGGTATACATGTGCATAGTAGTTAAGTGTGTCTCCAAAGGTGAGCATACAGATTTCAATTATGTGATTTAAACCCAAAAATTGCTTCCAACAATTGATAACGGGGTGCAAGTCACAAAAATAAAGATAAAGAAATTTATAATCAAGCTTTTAAATCTCGGATTTCGGACGAAATCTTGGACTGACATCTCGGTCAGCTTGAGATCTTAAGATCTCGGATGAGATGGCTGTCAACCAATTAAGAATCGTGTTTGAAATCTTGTCTCGTCCAAGAGCAAAAAGTGGATCTCGAAGGACATGAAGGAGATTTAAAACTATGTTTATAATCTCATTGTGGATCTATTGAACAGGCATCCGCCTCGGTTTTTGTTTAGGTGCATGTTCAATGGGCATCTGGACGCTGAGACTTTTTCCCACCATGGGCATCTAGACGCTGAGATTTTTTCCCACCATCTAGACGATAGTTGAACAGGCGTCCACCTCAATTTTTATTCAGACACTTGTTCAACATACACTCAACATATAATCTATGCTCATTGTTGGAGGGGTACTGACTATGGGTGTGATATTACAAACATGTCATTATAATCATAAGCAGCTGCGGAAGATGCTTTAAAAGAAGAAGAAACCAATGTTGCGCTCACCCCAATGAAATAACGTATCCACATTGGCCCTTTCACATATTTATTTACAATTGGCATAGCTGCAAGAAAAGTAAACAAGGAATTGTTGCTGATTAGTGCTAATTTTGGCATAAAATGGGAATAATTTCACTTACTTTTGGATGAAAGTTGAAACTGTAATAACAACTCTTAAAATTTTCAATTTTTATATGGGTTGCTAGAGAAAGGTACTGAAGTTCAACCAAGAACCTTGTTAGAAGTTTTCATCGTAAACTCCAACATCCAAATACAGCATAAGCTATGATATAAATAAAAAGTTAGAAATTTCTCATAATATGCATTATGCATGGTAATTACATAATCCGATGATTGTTTTTTTACCGATTAATGTTTTATTAACGAAAGCCTTCGAATACCTTACTGTCAAAATGTAACCATTCATGATTGAAGGTATGTTTACATTGTATCCAACTCAGAGCATATCGTCCATCAGTAAATAAGAATAACACCAATAACTTCAACATACAAGGTCTGAATTAGTCAGAAATATATACCATGATTAAATCCAACAAACACGCTTGCTATTCCACCAATTCCAGAGGCAATCTGTAAAAATAAACAGTCACTTTTTACAAGTTCTCTCTTTAAGACAATAAACTTGTGTTGAATCAAATAATAAGATGGTAGAGTTATTAATGAGTAATATACCATTGATGAGCTATCTCTTATAAAAGGGGAAATAGTCCAACTGCTTGTTTTCTACAAAACAATTTGTTCATCATATTAGTTTAAGGGGGAAGAGAACATGAAAATAAAAATGATATTTAGTACAAACCATGTCTTTGGAAAGAGGAGCTGCACAATGATGACAAACTGATCGGTTAGAGTGCTGATCTGCCATGTCCACCAATCTAATATGGTACTTGTTATTATTCTCACTTTATTGTTGTTTCTGTAAGAAAAATAATGATAAGACAAATTAAGAAGAGAGAAATGAATATAACAAGTTCTTGCAAGTAACTATGCAATACTGCAATGCAAATACAAAGTACTTCTGATTTATTCACTACAACACTGCCAAAAGCGGGGATAAAAACAATATTTATTAAACTTCTATAGAATCGGTCAATGTTATAGTGCTACATTTATGTGGCTAAACTTGCAACCACAGATAATATGAGTTGAGTCCAAGTACTTTGATTACTGAAATAAGCTTATGAGTCATGCCACCTGATTCTTGCAGGTACCTTATCAGAAATTATCCGATGATTCCATCCATTTTAGTCCGGTTCCGGCGTGGACTGGGACAGAAACTGGGTAAAAATCTGTTTATGTATTTATGCACTAGCAACAAATCTCCAATCTCAGTAAATATGAAATTTCAATTCAATTCATCTACTGATTGAAAGCAATCACGTGGAGGAAGAGGAGGAAAAAAATAACTTTTAAACTTTAAATCGAATCAAAAAATCATCGACGAGTTAAACAAACGCAAAACATACCACGTCGAAATCCAGCAGTGGGTATCTTCCGATCGGGTGCAGTTTTTCTACTTCAATTCGATCAAGCAAGCAGCAGGTTTCTTTGTTATGAAAAGATGTTGTAGAGATTTGGGAATTTGTGTAATTGTGTCGATGAAGTGGTGATTGCATTGTTAAGTTACTAGGATGGAACCCGTGCTCCGCACACAGGTCCTTGATGGAGTCATTGATAGGGTGGCTATGTAGTTGGATGATACTTGGTTTTAATACCTTCTGATTATCATTTTTTTTAAATTACGATATGTATGCATTCAACTGTTATACATAGTAATAATTGTAAATGCACTAAGAATAAATACGTAATAAAGATTGGGTATATATGGATGGTTGAACCAAATAGGCAGCATAAGTCGTTAATATTTATTGCATTCAACTCAGAGTTAATTAAAGAGTAGGGGAACTTCATTGTTGTATAATGTAATTTTGAATAATCAATCAGTACATGATTAGCAAGGGTAGGCCGAGCAATGAATGTCAGATATAGTAGGCATGGTAAAGCATACAAGGAATAAATTAAAAACTGGTCAATAGTTATAGATGTTCCACAATTTAACATGTGTGGATCATTTGAAGTCATTCGGAGCTAACTGAATCCATTTATTGTTGGAGTTTGATTACATTAGAGAACAACAATTAGTATTGCAATACAGATAGTTATCAAAATAAGATAAGTTAGAAGATTTTTAACTTGAAGATGCTTAAGTAATCAACAAAATGAATGCAAAAATAAGCAATAATTAAAACAAAGAACCCAACTATGGAGTCAATAATCAGTTTATAAAGTCATTGTAGTAAGAGTAGTGAGTATTTGATAATAAGTGGCGAAAAAACAAATTATTATAAATACAAATAGAAGAAGATACCAAGTAGGTAGTAGGTAGAATTCAAAAGGAAAAAGGTATAAAATTACGACTGTACATAACTTTATGAAGGGAGTTATCGGCCCTTTAGCAGTGTACTTTGAATCAGGAGAACAGCCGGCGAACTGAGCAAATGTTCAATCTTCTTTCTTCTATCTCTTTGCTTGCTTCGTACCATTGTAGTCAAAGTTTTACAGTGCTTCTTAGCAACTGGAACCAGTTATAAAGATGGCAGTTTGAAGTTATTATTCTTATGTTATGTATGTCTACTTTCATGTTTATAGTAGTATGTTTTATTTAATAAATAATTATTGCATTTAAATATGTAGTTTGTGCAATGCAAGAACGGAGTTAAACAAAGATAAATTAAGGAGTGGTTGAAAAAAAAGAAGGGTCGGTTGATGTTGTACTCATTGACAATAAAACATTTGAGTGGTTATGATCATTGACATTAAAATTGCATTTGTCTATTTTGTAGAGATCGAGGCGTTGATGAGGACAGTATTTATATGGCACAACTGAATAGCGAACTCAGAAATGATAGACTGGTGTAGTCGTGGACAATGGATTATCGAAGGATGATTGCACGTATGCCCATATCAGCTACTTCGTATCAAACCAAGAATCGACTATCTTTATTTACCGGAGACAAATTGCAAAACAGATTGATAAGTTAAAATAGTACTGTAATGTTTAAAGAAATAATGTCCATATGTATGGCCAGTTTTACAGTGTAAATTTTTGAAAACCACCATATATTTGACATTTATTTAATGGTAATAAGTTAATCAAAGATAATCAAAGTTTGATCAACTACCATAAAACTAATTCAATAATAAAATTCCAGATGTTGTAGATACATTGAGAAAATCTTTTTTTTCACGATAAAAACGTATTCAAGTACAAAGATCATATTGAAGACCTTGAATAATAAACTTACAATTCACATATTGTGTAGTAGTCATCCATCCTTTTTGTTAACTGATATGTATACTTACAGTATTAATCTACATTTCACAAATAAAAATCAATATGTAGTAGTAGTTTATTACTAATATCAACATCAACTACAACAGCTCAAAATATTTCAATGTAGAGTTTCATATTTGATTAACAAATTCTTAGACGATCCATAAAATAAACATAATCAGGGTTCTTTCCTAAAATCATCCATAGCAAGTCGCACAGGTATCTCGATTGTCAACTTCCAAAAATAACCAGTACTGATCTAATGAAATTGCATTCGGCAATCCTAGCAATTGCAATTTTCTCTCTTACATACTGTTCCTTTCAACAGTAGTTGTTGACAATCCATACTAATGTAATTATAGCAGGAACAAAGGAGTCTGTTGCAATGGCTGAAACCAATGCTGAAAACAGTCCTTAACTCATGCAATAATATCAAGCTAAGCACATCTGAAACCCTGTTTTAATCCAGAAACGCAGGTACAGCAGCAACAATATCTCAACTCTAATAGGTTCATTTAGTGTCTATGCACCATAAGAGTCCAACAGCATTTTCAGTAGACCCATTAACTATGTAAAATTGAAATAAATAATACTTCTTATGAGATTCGTTTATAAACAAAACAATGTCAACTTCGGACTCAACGGAAAGAACAGACTGTCCTCCGAAGATAACAAATGAGTTAAAGAATGATAGCAGCTGGCTGAATAGGAAATAAAATTATTTTATGAATGTTTTAATAGTTGCCATGCATAAATATTTAGATTATATACCAGTTTGTCAACTGTCCTGTAACAATTTGCATATAAAAAACTGATAACCGTTATTTTATTTCCTTTTGTTCTAACACAAATAATGTAAAAATCTACTTCATAGATGGTATGTTGCTTATCGTGTCAAATATTCTACAAGAAATGCTATTTGATCGGTGATATAGCTACATAAAGAAATAGGGAAATGATTAAAAGAATCAGGTTAGTCGGTGATAATGCATGGTGTATATGAAACATTTTAAAATTTCAGGCTTAATTCAATAAACCATGTCCACTTTTTTTTTGCCTATTGGAGCTCTCAAAACTTCCACTGAAATCCATAAATTATTTTATAGTAATACTATAAGATCAAAACCAGTATTCATTTATCATAGTTACCATCTTTGTATGCATCTATACCTCAGAACTATAATTCATAGTAGATAAAATAAGGTAAAGACCGCGGTAATTTAGAAACAATGTATAAAATAAGTTAAGAATATCCAAAAACATTATGTATAACTCCATAGGGTGGAAAAAAGGGAACACCTGAAAAATGAATCCTCCAGCCAAACTGAAAAAGAATATTACGATTGGGAACTGTTAGAAAGATTAGAATAATTATGTTAAAATAATATTTGTCAGGAACCAAAATGAATATAACGACTACAAGTGAAATCAGCTGTAAATTGACATGTGGGATTCATAGTAATGAATTGGAGAGTATGAAATTAGATCGTTGTGGTTGAGAATGTGTGAAAGTGGAAATGAACTCAATAGTTTTGAGAGTAGAAAAAATGGGGAAATTAATTAGGGATAGAACGTGGTGTATAATCAGTTCATATCATATTTTAAAAAATAATAAGATTATTGAATATCGTTACCAGCAGTGTATTATTCCATTAAAATCATAATACATAATGAAATTAGGTGCAAATTTATAAACTTTTTACTTCAAGTCTTCAACTATCCTAGCTGGCAAAGATAATGGATTATGGGATAAACATACAGCATATTTAAGGTTGTTGCACCAGTTCTTACTATTATTCCCGATGACGATCAAGTTGCATTGATTAAAAAAAATGTTTCTGAAGCATTGAACAAAATTATTGGTCCTTAGCAAACTCTAATATGTAAAAAATAGTAATGAAACAATTAATAAAAAAATTTATAGTTTTGTTCCACTAAAAATAGCGGCCTGGAAAAATTGGTTGGGAACACTATAACATCTTATTAAGTAACTAAATATCTACTGCAACCAACTTGGCTTGAAATAAATTTGTGCGGTAGCATAAATTGTTAACCAAGGATATGTAAAATTATATCATCAATATGCAAACTATGTTATCTGAAATAGTTGGTAACACATAAATAGTTACAATTTTATGCTCTAGTTCAATGAAAACAGCGACCATAAAGAAAATTTTGAACAAAGTCGAGTGTAATAATGCATAAACTGCTTTAAGACTTGTGAGATGTGTGTATCTGCGGTCAGCATGTAGATCGGCCTGTGTTCAATATATTTTCATCTGACTTTCGTCTAATTGGTACCATGACGCTTCCTAATTGTAATATGTTATCATTTTTAATTAAAGAACATGAAAAAAATGGATACGGTAACCAGGCAATGAACAACAGCTTTGTTTAGATGCAGCAAAATGTTAACTGAGGTTGAGAATTAGAATATAGTATCATTTTTTATCACCCCACGCTACAGAAGTGGGTTTATTAAGCCAGTAATGAACAATAACCTTTTTTTAGAGACAGAAGATAGTGTACTAAGATTAACAAATAACCAAACAAAATTAACATACATGTAGCAAAATTGTGTTATGTAATTGTAGTAATAATATACATTAACTTATTGGGAAAAATTAACTACGTATAAGCATGTAGACTGCAATTATCCTCTTGGAAGTTTGTTCATATATCATAACTATGCTAAGAAACTTCATTATCCTCAACTCCATGTTCTGAATTCCAATGCATCATTAAAAAAATCTTTATCTTTATCTACCAAATTTGCTTCATATGTGTTTTTGTGTTTTTAGAGGACGTATTTTGTTCATCGTGTTTTTTTGCTTAAGTGAGGCTTCTTAGCCATAGTTATTACAAAAATATCTTCCAAATATGACGTATGATTGTATTGCTTTTTGATAGAAAAAGGGATTTGTTGTGTGGTCATTCCAACACCTCTCTAAAATGTTATTTATAGTACAAAAGTAAAATGCACGTATATGCAATAGATGTATTCAAAATCATTATCATTATTAAAGAAGGAAAGCTATAAAGTTGCATTTGGTTTTTCATATAAATTTGCAATTAATAATATCAAGAATCAGCAATAAAATTTAAGTGGAAAACAACACCAAATATGTCGGAACACAGTACCTGAATCACTTAACAATAAAATTACAACTATAAAAAATTTACGCAAAAATAAATAATCATACCAGCCCTTGGAAAGCAAACAAAATCATATCAAACAGAAACCATCAACAACACTGGACCAGATGATATTGAACTGAAAGGGATGTGTAAATCAAAGGTCTAGTAACAAAGCCAAAATCTTGTTCAGAATATATTTACAAATTAAATTTGTGGAACACCTACGAGCTGCATATTGCAAAAAACATTGCAGAACTGATCTTAATACATGAAGTGGGTTAAATAATTAACCAACTCATTACCCACATATGTCCCTATGCCCTAATTCGACGATCAAAAAAATTGAATACCATCTATAACAACAATCAAAACATTGAATGGTTTAAATAAGCGTACCTAGAACCAGTTGACACCCAGTTCTTCGAAAGTAACTCTTGACTAGTTGTGAACAATAGCTGAATAAGCTAGACAATGATTGGTTAGACGTCGTCGCTGTCTGAAACCAATTGAGCTACGTAGAAGACACCGAAAACATGACTGAAGTATGGTTTACAGTTTCGTACACTACAAACACGAACAATTGGACGACATCATTAGCGTTGGAAAAATCGCAAACAAAAGAAGATAGAAAAGAAATGAAATAAACATATTTCCGAAATTTAACAATATTTTACCTCAATTTTATTTAGAAGCATTGAATATTTTGGATCTAATTCAATATTTGGGTATGAGGATGATGGTGTATCCGATAATCGATCAGAAATTTTGGGCTAGGTTTTGAGATGATTTAGGCTAGGGTTTGTGATGGGGATAGAGGATGCGAAAATTCGTGGGCACGGTATGTAATTAAAGAAACTGTTTGGAAAGGGTAAACGGTGATTTTTTTTAATTTACTATTTACGGAAATGGAAGAGAGCTACAGATAACGGGAGAACAGAATTTCAAAAGGGAATCATTCTGTGAATCCACGTATGCGTTTTGGGAATTGTGCTTTTAAGTTTAAGTAATAGATTTGATAAAGATATTGGGTAATTGGATATTAAAAAGGCCCATCTTTTTAATGAAAAATAATTTAAAAAATCCAATTTTAAAGAGGCCCAATTGGGGCCGGCTATTATTTGAACAGATGATCTAAAATATGTGAGCTGTTGAATAATAATATTTATTCATAAACATATTTATAATATCTTAATATACATGTACATATATTAATTAACAATATGATTTTTTTTAACTAATTTCAGATCGTATGTACAGCATCTTAAAATTTTATTATTGATTGTTTTTTTTTAAAAATGGGTGCTCCTCTTTTCGAGAAGGACAGCATTCATACATTTGTATTCTAAACTCAAAAAAGGAGCTGCCAATAAGTCTGGCAGGTAGCTATTCTTTATGATCTCATGCATCAACAATATAAATAAAAAACCGATCCCAATCCTAATAGCTAGAGTCCATTTTCACATATAATAATACAAAGTGGAAATTAGCCACAAGGGCCTCTTTAGCAAGTGGAATTAGTTTGTAGGACACACAACTGAAATAATTACTTTCAAGGACAAAACGTAAAATAATTAGTTTCTAGGACCTAAAAATCTATAAAATTATGTCATTAAAAGTAATTGGACTGCTGACTTTGTCCTTGAAAGTAATTATTCTGCTGACTTTGGCCTTGAAAGTAATTTCTTTGAATGTGTGTTCTAGAAACTAATTGGACTGAAAAATTTGTCCTTCTAATGAAATGCCCCAGTGGAAATTAACCACAAGGGCCTCTTTAGCAAGTGGAATTAGTTTGTAGGACACTAATTACTTTCAAGGACAAAACGTAAAATAATTAGTTTCTAGGGCCTAAAAATCTATAAAATTATGTCATTAAAAGTAATTGGACTGCTGACTTTGTCTTTGAAAGTAATTATTCTGCTGACTTTGGCCTTGAAAGTAATTTCTTTGAATGTGTGTTCTAGAAACTAATTGGACTGAAAAATTTGTCCTTCTAATGAAATGCCCCTAATACAAATCTAGTTCCTAATTGACCTAGAGTACAAATAATGTAAAAATGTAAAAACCATAATATAACAATATGCAAATGAGCAACTCAACATAGCAGTAAAAAGTAATACCAAGATAGTAACTATCCACATCAGCAAGATCAGAACACACCCAAATAAACATAAGAACCGATTAACCGTAAAATCCCAATAACAATATAATAACAGCTTCTTATTAGTAATGAAAATATAATATAATGTGAATTATTATTTAGAAAACACCTTGTAAATTTCGAGTTACTTTAAATAATTCAAATTTAAAACTAGAACTGAGATCCACTTTAATAGCCTTTGAATATCTTAATTTGACTCCGTTACTTTGAATATCTTACTAGCTATATACAAAGTGAACTAATATACGTAACTATATCCAAAGTGATGTCAAATCACTTAGTTCCTTTAAATGAATGAACAAGCATTTTGAATTCTACTTAAAAGCTGGAAAGCTTACTAACATTTCAAGGCAAGATATATATATCAATATAGTACTATGTTTTGAAGTAAGACTACCAAGGAACGAAATTTTCATTTGTACGGTGAGCATATAAACTAAACCTATCAATAAGGAGGTACTTATAATTCAATGCACATGAATAAGCTAATTAAACTTGCCAGGGATGAAAAAAACAAAAGCAAGTAGCCTTGCTTTTGACTATTCTCCAAAACCAAGTATAATAAAGGACGTGACATCGCAGCATTCTCAACAAAAGAAATGCAAAATATGGTACAAGCTGAAGTGACAGGGACAAAGTAATGAAATAATTTGCTAACCCAAATTAATATAGCAGCAAGGATGAAATGAATTGAATAAAGCAAGAAAATGAATTTCAACCACACCAACTTGTCAGTTCAAACCAAAAGGACGGTTCCAAGCAACAATATAATTTCATTCTCACTTAACAGTGTATGCTTCTATTTAACAGGGCATGGGCAAATAGCCTTGGTAAATAATTCAAGGCAACTGTTCAGGAAATAGTATAACTGATAGGGACGAAATTAATTCTAGGCCTTTCTATAAGTTACAGAAAAACACTTCAGAAGGCAGGAATAAAAATATTAAATAAGAATACATTCTATGAACTAAGTTTATACTAATTTATTTGCTACTCATTTCATCCCATTAGTAAATAATCCAAATAGTAAATCATATCAACATCCATTATTAAATATAGTTGTGTGAGAAGAAATTCTCACCTTGAAATCAATATGAAGAAGCGCAGGCTGAATTTGATGAAGCTAACACTAATCTTCTTCTAAACTCTTAATTCAAGATTTCTTCTTCTTCACTTGTTCCCTAAAATACAAATAACCCTTGGCTCTTTCTAATTTATAGAATTTATTTTGAATTGACAAGGATTAATTTAGGGCTGAAGTTGAATTTTGTTTCTTTCGTTTACTTGGCTGTAGATCAGAATGTAGCGATAATTTTAGGAAGAAGGTTATTGATTAGAGAATCAGCTAAGGGGTTAAGGTATTAAATATTGGGTTAGTGGGCTTGAGAAAAGGTTAAGGCCCAAGAAAAGGATTTAAAAGAAATAAACAAATCCTTCTTCAATTTGCTTTACTTAACAATTTAAACCAACTTAAATTTCAACAAGAATTCAAATTCTAATTATCCTGATCTCCAAAGAATATTTCATTACATGTTTTTAAATTTGACATCTATTGATATTAATTATTAATATCAAGATTTCGAATAAACTTCCTTTATTAAAATTAACGATTTCAAAAAGATTATTTAAAATTCAGATTTAATTTCTCAGTTAAATCTTTAATTTCACAAAATTAAAATTTATTAAATAATCATTAATCAGATGATTAATAATAAGGTTGTTATAGACTCTCCCCTAAAGGAAATTGCATCCTCGCAATTCCTATTTAGAAGAATCTATAACGATGTTTAATATTCATAATTTTCTAATTAAATTCAAACAAGAAATAAAAGAATTTACCTTAATCACGGCTCAGAAAATAACTCAAGATGAATCCGCTGCACATATTCACGAGTCTCCCAGGTACAATCCTTGGGATTCCCAGACTACTGCACTTTACTAAGTAGAACATCCTTGTTTCTGAGTTGTCTAATCTCTGTAGCCACTATCTGGAAGGGCATCTGATAATAGGTCAAGTCAGGATAAATCTCGATTTCCTCGACCTGCCGAGGCTCTAAAAGCGACTCAGAATCTCTAAGGCATTTTTGAAGTTGAGATACGTGAAACACATTGTGTATTCCGGATAAATGATCAGGCAAAGCAACACGATATGCTACAGTACCAATGCGCTCAGTAATAGAATCGGACCAATGAATCTCGGGGCAAACTTCCCAAATCTACTGAATTGCATCGCTCTCTTTGGTGGAGATACTCATACAAAGACACGATCTCCAACAGCAAACTCCAAGTCCTTTCTCCTCTGATCTGCATAATACTTCTATCAACTCTGAACTTCTCTCATCTTCTTCTTGATAATCTCTATCTTCTCTGAAGCTTCACGGATAGAATCTGGTCCAAGAACATATCAATCTCTTGCCTCCAACCAACAAGATGGAGATCGGCACGGTCTTCCATGTAATGCCTCGAAAGGAGCCATACCGATACTCGACTGAAAGCTATTGTTGTAGGCAAACTCCACCAAACAGATATGATCAACCCAACTACCACCGAAGTCCAAAATACGGGCATGGAGAAAATCCTCTACTACTCAGTTTACCCGCTCTGTTTGACTGTCTATCTAAGGATGATATGTTGTACTAAGGTTCAACTTCGTACCCAATGTTGTCTGAAGACTCTTCCAGAATCCACTGGTGAATAATGGATCCTCGTCACTCATAATGGCACTGGGAACACCATGCAATCTAACAATCTCCTTAATATACAACTTTGTCAAATAAGGAGCCGTCCTAGTTGTTTTCACAGGAATGAATTGGGCGGATTTAGTCTACCTGTCCACAATAACCCAAAGGCTATCGCATCCATTCCTCAAACGGGGTAATCCGTCTATAAAATCCATAGATACCTGCGGTTACAAATTTATTTGATCATTACTAGATCAATTGCTTACAAAATTAAATAGGAACTCAGTTTGCTACTAAATCCACAATTACTTGATCCCACTTCCATAATGGAACCTCTAAGGGCTGTAGAAGTCCATTGGGTCTTTGGTGCTTAGCTTTTACAAGCTGACAAGCCATACGCTACTTCACAAAATATTCGCATCTCGTTTCATCCCTTCGTAGAAATACAGTCTTTTTCATATTCGCATACATATTGCTGCTCCCTGGGTGGATAATGTATTTGGATCGATGACAATCTTCCATAATATCCTTTCGAAGTGTATTAGAATCAAGCATTACTAATCTACCATGCCTCCGAATAAATCCTCTACTATCAACTGCATACTCAGTCACTTCCTGACTGCCACTATAACACGTCTGGAAAATATCATTAGAGAAGAATCTTACTTCTAAGCATATGTTATGCGGTCTAATATAGAAAGATGAGCTTCTAAACTAGTGAGTACCAAATCTGATCTCAAATCCAGACTTCTATCCCGAATATCACAAAGAGATAAATCCTATAGATCCTTCCACTATAATATGCTCATAGAGAGAATTGCCATATGCTTACAACTAAGAGAATCAGCCGCACGATTTTCCTTTTCGTGAGTTTACTAAATCTCAACATCATATGCAGTAAAAACTAGCCACCTCTACTGTCTCATATTCAGATCTTTTTATGAGAATAAATATTTTAGCAACTTGTGATCTATATACAAGATAAACTTCTCTCTCAAAAGATAGTGATGAAAGGTCTTAAGTGCAAAAACTATAGCTGCCAACTCCAGATCGTGGGTAACATACCGAATCTTGTTTGATCTAAGTTGTCTAGAACCATAAGCAACTACTCTGTCTCTCTGCATTAGAACTGCTCTAAGTCCCGATCCACAAGCGTCAGTATAAACCACCAATCGTGATTCCCATCAGGCACACTAAGGACAGTGCGTGAGTGAGAAGATCTTTCAGCTTCTGAAAAGCCGATTCACACCTATCTGACCATATAAACTTCACATTCTTCCGAATCAGAGTAGTGAGAAGGAGAACCACCTTCGAAAAATCTCTAATAAAATGGCGGTAATAACCAGCCAATCCGAGAAAACTCCTTATCTCAGTAGCACTCTCCGGTCTCTTTCAATTTGGATTGCTTCAATCTTTGATGGATCAATTGAAATACTTTCACCAGAAACAACATAACCTAAAAATTTCACCTGCTGCTGCCGAAAATGACACTTTGAAAATTTTGCCTTAAATTCATTCTTTTGCAGTGTCTCTAAACAATTCTGAGATGTCAACATGCTCCTCCTCAGATTTGGAATATACAAAAATATCATCGATAAATACTAGCACAAACTTATCGAGATACTCTCGAAAGACTTGATTCATCGGGTCAACAAAATATGCGGGCTCACTCACAACTCGAAAGGCATCACGAGCCATTCGTAAGAACCATAACAAGCATAGAAAGTTGTAAGAGAAATGTTGTTCTCTGCCGCTCTAAGCTGATGAAAACCGGTAGCTAGGTCAAGCTGAGAAAAGACCTCAGCATCGCATAACTGATTGAACATACCATCAATCCTTGGTGGTGGATAATGATTTTTAATGGTATGCTGGTAAGCTCGTTCAGTTTCCGATAATCAATGCAAAGACAAAGAGTACCATCCACCTTCTTCATAAATACCACAGCGGTACCCTACGGAGAACCACTAGACTGAATCAACTGCTTTGACTCTAGCTCAGTCAATTTCTTAATCAACTCTTCATTCTCGTTAGCTGACATTCTAGTAGGGGGACGACTAAACGGTCGAGCTCTTGGAACAAGATCGATCCTGAGCTCGATAGCCTCTTGGGTGGCAATCCCAAGATAGGCTCAAAGATATCAGGAAAAGCAGAAACGACCGGAATATGAGAAATCACTTCTTCTATAGAAGAGTCTAAGGAATATGAAGAAATAGATGAATCTAGAATAGGTTCATTGAGAGCTACAGTGACTATCTCTCTAGATAGAGGATATGGCAAACTAATAGTCCGCTCGGAGCATTAAAATATGAGACTCATATAAAGATAACCAATCCACTCCCAATATCATTCCCGAAACCCAAGATCTAAATAACATGAAGATCAATAAAGAAAGATATACCATTCAAAACAATCTCCACATGCTTGCAAAGTAAACTGAGAGTTGCGGATCCCCCGATAGGATTCGCATCCTCAAAGAAGTAACAAGACAAACAGAATCCAATGAAGTAGAATCTACGAGATCTTTCGACACAAACGGAGGTAAAGCGCCCATATAAAAAAGAACCCATATCTGTAAACCGCTAAATAAAATAATACTCTCAAGAACAGAATCAGATATACCTCGCTGTTGCTTCTATTATTTCTGCGTGAACCACCTGCCGAACCAACTGCATTAACCTGACCCTGGTTCTTCTAAGCTACTAGCTTAAAACAAGATGAAACAGTGTGCCCTGGCTTCCTACAATAATGACTGACCATACCAGAAGGTGTAGAAGGTGCAGAAAGTGTCTGATGAGGTTTGGTGCAATCTTTAGAAAAATGACCCTGTTCTCTGCAATTATATCATGCACCTGGAGGGAAACGAGAACCAGTACCACCGCTCTTACCTTTCTTACCCTGAAATCTCTTCTCGCCCTTATTCTAAGATTGCTTCCTTTTCTGAGAAGAACTTGTCTGAGTCTGAGCAGTCTTTTCTCCATTATTATCCTTCCCTTACTCCTTAAAACGAAGAGCTGAATCAACAAGAGACTCGAAAGATACATCCAACTGAAGCAATAAAGCCTTCTTCAACGGCTTCATCAATCCATAAATAAACTTTTGACTTTTCTTCCTCAGAGTACTGATAGGAATTCAAGGCCATACTTGGACAACTGCTCAAAAGCTGCAGCATACTCTGATATAGACATATGCCCCTGGCCAAGGTCGATGAATCTCCTAGTCATAGCTTTTTGCTCACCTGGTGGAAGAAACTTTAGCTCAAATCACCGTTTAAATATAGCCCATTAAAGCTATTTCTTTCGAAATATCCGACTCCAAGAAATCATACCAGTCCAAGGCCCTCTCCTGCAACTGATTGGCTACTACCCGAACCCTCTGAGCATCTGAAAGATCCATGTGAGTAAAAATACGCTCGCACATCTTCCATTAAGCCTGAACCTCTCTAATAGATTATGTACCCAGAAAAGGTTTACCACCTAAGCATCCAAAATCACTACAAAGACGAGCAAAGTCGGAATGAGCTGGATGAGCAACTATAGCTTGAGCCTGAGCAGTCCGAAGCATCTTTGCTATCTGCTCAGGAGTCAAAACCACTCCTCCTGTACCAAGACCACTAACTGATCCTATAACAGCTCTAGAAGGTCTACCACCAGCCTTAGCAAAAACTGTGCATTTAAAATTAAGATTAGTAATTAATTTCAATATTATATATAGTATTCATATTTAAAGAAAATTTGAAAATATGACCTAATGATTACCCAACAATCATTCTTATATTTCTATCCTTAATAGTTTATTAATTTACAAACTACTACACCTAAACGACGGGACTTCTAGGTCGTTTGGGTCTAAGATCTGAACTTTTTATTAATTTATATTTTATAATGTTCTGAACACTGCTTTGGTACCAAGCCGTGACGACCCCACCATCATACCCATATTATTAAAGAACATTACATGTAATGTCATCTAATAATACGGAGGATACGGCTGTGTAGAGGCAATCAAATGTGAATATGTCTTCATACTAATACTAAAATGTTTTTACTACCTTTTTGAGGATCTGAACTGAAATTTTTTGACGTATACAATGTTAATACGAATAATAAACACATTGATTTTAAAATATTCAAAACAATATATAATATTGAAATTAACATCAGAGTCATATAGATCACAACGGAATAACAGTACACATCATATACATCATAAAGTGCGAGTCTACAAAATATCAATATTGGACTCACAATATATACATATCCAAAATATAGTGTCAACGCACTGACTACAAAGCAGCATATCTAACATATAACCCTTGATGTCACTATATACATGAAAGAGTAAACTCAAATATCAAATTATCTACTCCAAAGCTAGCAAAATGTCCATAGTCAGCGAGTCTAGATACCCGTAGAGGCTCAGCTTGATCCGAGTATTAAAATGATAAACGGATCAGACTATATCTAAATAAAAGTATGAGATACTAATGATATAAGTATATGACTAACAATAGTAAGATAACTCTTAGTATAAAAATGCCTCAAAAATAATCATCAAAAAAGGCATGTCAATAAAATCACCATTTCATAAATACATGTCAAGTCTTAATAGACTGCCATCTCAAAATATGGTGATAACCAATTTAAAATTCCGCAGAGCCATAAAGGATACGAATATCCATACTAAAAATCTTTGAAGAATTAATCATCAATAATAAAATAATAATGGTAGTTATCTATTAGTTTAATATAGTGACACGCGTCTACCGAAAGAGGCCCACTACATAAAAGGAAGCCTACCGAAAGAGACAGTAGATTAGAAACACCGCTCAAAGAAAAGAGCAGCCGTGTACCTAATTTATCCTGTGTTGCCTACCGAAAGAGGTAAATATAGTCTAACTGTATAAAATAAAATAAACTAATAGGTTGTAGTATTTATAGACTATGATGCATGTAAAAATCTACCTTCCGAAAGAGACAGCCGTATTTACACCATAATAGATCTTTCGAAAGAGATATATGCCTACACAAATCTAAAAAATGTATCGATTCTCAAATCGATAAAAAATAAGTTGTCTTCTCTCGAGGATCTATCGTCTGAAATCCGCACACCATAAGGTAGTACAATTCTAAGTGTTAATTGCTTTCACTTTAGTAATCACAAGAATTTAGCTAACTGTCCTATACCAGATAGTAAATTAAAGTATTTACTAGAAGCTAGTAAATTTAAAATCTATTTAACAAAATTATAGTAATAAACAGAAGAATTGTACAAAGAGTTCTATACCAATCCAACAGTTCAATTGTTTATTAAAATACTTTCTTTCAGAGAAATTCATGAAATTTAATAGAAATTAAAATCAAGGTTTACCCATTTATATTTAAAGAGGAAAAAGAAGAGAAATATATATATATATAGACTTTCATTATTTAAAATTTTGGATCAAACAAATTTTATTATTATTATTATTACTTTTAATTGTTGCTCATAATCAGGAAGTAATATAGTATATAGCAACTCAAAATTTCACCAAACAAAGAAAATTAACAAAATAATAATTATTGGTAGGACTACTTAAACAATGAAGTAGAGAACGCATCAAGATATTATCAAAGCTATGATGTGCACGTAAATGTGCATATATTTACATCCATATTTTATCTCTTTTTATTTAAATAAACATCATATTTGGGCATTTTAAATGTTAAAACCAAAATTCAATTATTTTCAAACCATCATATTTTCATCTCCATTCAGGGGCAAAATGGTCATTTTTGTGCATGTGTCAATTTAAGAATTTTTACTTGGACAATTTTTATGATTTTTATAGGATATTTTGATGCATATGGAAGTGTGATTCATGACGATAGATGCATGCACAAGGAAATACAAAGGAATAAAGAGGAAATAATTCAAGTTCAAGATCATGGAGGACCCCACCCACTTGCCTAAATGTACAATTAGGAGCTAATGGACAACTAAGTGGAGGTTAAAGCTTCATGCACATCAAATGATGGATTAATTAGTGGCTAATGGTTACTTGATGGTCATACTTCCTAAAGGGCATTTTGGGAAGCTCCCTAAAAATAGAATTAGGGTTTTATGCATGTATAAATAACCCTCTTATGTACATGAACATATCTTCTACTCTTTCACATTAGTTAGGAAATCAAAAGAGCAAGTTGTAGTGGCAATGTTCCATGAAATAAAAATGGCTTTTAAGCCTCTTATTCTTTTCTTTTCTACATGATTTTCTTTGTTTGTATGTTAATGTTTATTTATATGCTCTCTTTCTTTTAATGTTCATAGCTTAGATTTACATTTATGCAAGTAGTGTAGTTTTAATTTTTATGCAAATAGTTAGTAGTTAATCTCTCTTCCTTCCTTGCTTAGTTTTAATTCCTTTGCTTTTTAATGTTGAAATTTACAAGTGTTGATTTGATAACACAAATGAGTAGCTAAACCCCTTCAATTTAGGGGTAATGAAGCTCTCTAAATTTATGTAATTTCAACATTTTTATGATTTATGATCTCTTTGTTTATGCTTCATGAAAGTGAATTTTGATGTAAGTTTATACAAGTGGGTTTGATAGCTTATATTGCTTATGCAAATGAGCTATTCTTATTCAACATAAACAAAATTTACATCATTATTTGCTAATTGGTTTTTGATTTTAAAATGAAAGTAAAAATGAAATTTGATGATTTATATTACTAGTTACAATAGTAAATAGATCATACTTAAAATAGCTTTTGCTTTGACTTTATTTTTCAATGAGAATTTCTAAGTGGTATAGTTGTTGTATTATAGTTTGATGGTTTGAGTTATGTTAATTAATAACATAAACAAACAATACTTATGATAAATACAACAAATATTTCACTTAATATCAAAGCTAGAGATCATAAATTATTATTTGTTGATTTACAAAAATATGAGAGTGGAATTATCTCTAAATTGTTCTCTAGTCTAATAGTTTTTAAATCACATTTTAATTCTAGCTTTAGTTTCTTTTTTTGTAGTTAACAACTTCATCTCACTTTGGTCTAATTTGATTGAATAGATTTTTAAACTCTAACAATTCCCTACGGATCGACCCGTACTCGCCACGTACTAAAATTGTACGCCGTGTGCTTGCGGTTAAATTTAATTTAAAAAAATTCGGCAAATTTCTAATTCGATAGAAATTTTGTCGATTAACAAGCTACCAACACCTCAAACGAGTACAAACATACAAATTAAATAAAAATACAATGGAGTGGAAGCTTGGTTGTGTGTGACAGCATGATAATAAGGCACAATTGTGAAGGCTAATATATTTGTATGTGTTGTAAAGTGGTTCGCCTTAATGTTAGTAAAAATGAAAAGGAATAAATACCACTGCAAAATTTGCAAATGTCACAAATATCAAGGAGGTACAAAAATTCAAAAAGGCAAGGTAAATGCCAAGGGCGAAAATACATATGCAAGTAGAAAATGTAGCTATATACAAAGCGAACTAATATTTTTAACTATATTCAAAGTGATGTCAAATCATTTAGTTCCATAAATGCATGAACATGCATTTTGAATTCAACATTAAAAGATGGAAAGATTACTAACATTTTAAGGCTATATATAATAGTAAAGCACCGTGTTTTAAAGTAAGGCTACTGAAGCATAAAAGGGTAGAAACGAAATTTTCATTTGCAAGGTGAGCATGTATAGGATTTCGGAAGGAAGCTAACAAACAAACTAAAATATTCGAAACTTGTAGATGTGGCGGCAAGTGTTGATAGCTTGCAAGCACTAAAATTAATATATATATATATATATATATTGAAAAGTATGCTATGCTTATATAAATTAAACCTATTAGTAAGGATGTACTTATAATTTAGTGCACATGAACAAGCTAATTAAACTTGCCAGTGACGAAAAAACCAGAAGCAAGTAGGCTTGCTTTTTGACTATTCTCCAAAACCAAGTATAATAAAGGACATGACATTGCAGCATTCTCAACAAAGAAATGCAAAATATAGTACAAGCTAAAGTGACAATGACAAAGTAATGAAATAATTTGCATACCCAAATTAATATAGCAGCAAGGATGAAATGAATTGAACAAAGCAAGAAAATGAATTTCATCCACACCAACTTGTTAGTTCAAACCAAAAGGACAGTTCCAAGCAACAATATAATTTCATTCTCACTTAACAGTGTATGCTTCTATTTAACAAGGCAGGGGCAAAAAGCCTTAGTAAATAATTCAAGGCACTTGTTCAGGCAATAGTATAACCGATAGGAACGAAGTTAATTCTAGGCCTTTATATAAGTTACAAATGAACACTTCGGAGGGAAGAAACGAAAATATTAAATAAGAATACATTCTAATAACTAAGCTTATACTGATTTATTGGCTAATCATTTCTTCCCATTAGTAAATAATCCAAACAGTAAAACATCTTGACATCCATTATTAAATATAGTTGTGTGAGAAGAAATTCTCACCTTGAAATCAATATGAAGAAGTGTGGAATGAATTTGATGAAGTTAACACTAATCTTCTTCTAAACTCTTATTTCAAGGTTTCTTCTTCTTCACTTGTTCCCCAAAATCCAAACAAACCTTGACTCATTCTAATTTATTGAATTTCTCTTGAGTTGATATGGATTTATTTAGGCCTAAAGTTGAAATCCATTTCTTTCATTTACTTGGCTGTAGATAAATTAAAACATAAAAAATAAGAAGTAGTAAACGAACAAAAAGTTTTAGAAGGGAGTCATTCATTGAGTAAATGGAGCTTCTTCTCCTATTATTCAATTAACTTCCACTTTTAATTTATATTATTTATTTTTCAATATTATTAAAATTTACTTGTTTGGTTGAAAAGCGGCACATATTAGATTCTATTTTTATTCATACCTAAATGCTTTGTAGTAATAGTTTTAGGAAGAAGGTTTTTGATTAGAGAATATGTTAAGGAGTTAAGGTATTAAGTATTGGGTTAGTGGGCTTGAGAAAAGATTAAAGCCTAAAGAAAAGGTTCTAAAAGAAATAAACAAATCCTTTTTCAATTTGCTTTACTTAACAAATTTTAACCAACTTAAATTTCAATAAGAATTCAAATTCTAAGTATCCTAACTTCCAAAGATTATTTTATTACATATTTTTAAATTTGACATCTATTGATATTAATTAATAATATCAAAATTTTAAATAAACTTCTTTTGTTAAATTAACGATTTAAAAATGATTATTTAAAATTCATATTTAATTTCTGAGTTAAATCTTTATTTCACAAAATTAAAATTTATTAAACAATTAGTATTCAGATGATTAATAACAGGGTTGTTACAGATATCATGGGTGTTAGATTAAATTTTACTTTATCATAACATCATGAATGATAGATCAATTTTTAGTTTTGACATTTGGCGCTAGAAGGAGGGCTTGAATCATCATTCCATTATTTCCTTGCTTAGGAACTAATTATATAAAGTTTTGTTGCAGAAAAATGGTAAAAGCTAAGAAGAGCAATGTTCCAAACAAAGAGATTGTGCAACCAACAAATTTAAAGGAAAATATCATGCCAAACTTCAATCCAAAATATATGGAACCTGGGCAGCTTTCAACACCAGTGAAGCTAACAAACAACGAAGCTAAGATTTGGATCTAACTCGACAACTTGCAATGATGCAGGAACTTGAAAATTTCTTTTCCACTTCTAAAAAGCTTACTGAAGAAGGAAAGGAGGTAGAATCTCCAAGGAGGAATCTAGACACCTCATTACTTAACAATAAAGATAAGGGTAAAAACATTATGGGTCTGCAAAGAAAGAAAGAAACTCAGAAAGAAGGATCGACCGTGTATTCCCCAAACTCACAAGACTACGAAATTAAGACGAATCATCAAAGAGAAGGCAAAGAAAGGAGAATAAGAATATCTTCTAAGAAGTCAGGTAGCTCAACTTCAGGCAAAAAATACATGCCCTCCAAAAGGGATTATCATATGTCAAGGACCGATAAGGTTTTCCACGTTGTATCAAATGAACCACATGCTCCACCGCTTGTGCAGGCCCCCGTCAATTCCATTGAGTTCTGTGCAGTTAATGCCCCGCTATATCCCCGCTATAACTCCGATATATCTTATAGCGGATTCCTACCGCTACGATTTTTCCATATATCCCCAACATATAGCCTTTCCGCTTTAATCCCCGCTATTTCCGCTATATCCCGTTATTTTCGCTATATTCTGCTATTTCCGCTATATCTTCTATAAAAAATTGGATTGAAAAATGATATTTATACGCTATAAAAATTATGAAATTAATTAATTTCATTGAATTTTTGATATATGTTTAGAAATGATAATACTCTAATATTCTACTAAATTAAATTAAGTTATATAACAGTTTTACGTTCATTTACAATACATTTGCACATATTTTTATTTAAAATTATTTTTGTATTAATTATAATTCAATTGAATGTTAATTTTTCACATAATTACTATCTATATATTTGTAAAAACAACAAGTATGGGATTTATATGCTATTTTAGAGTAATCTGATATATCCCGCTATATCTTCGCTACATCCCCGCTATGACTTTTTGCACCTCTACCGCATTGAATCCACCGAGCGCTTTAACTGCACAGATTGAGTTTCGATCTTGTGACCGTACTCCCCAAGCAGAGTGTTTCATGCGTTAGCTAGGCCCATGATCCGCGTACCAAGGAAGGACACTCATCGTTTATAGCATGGACTACCAGGGTATCTAATCCTATTCACTCCCCATGCATTCTCATCCCAGCGTCGGTAACAACGAAGCATACTGAAAGACGTGGCCAATAAAATAGTAAAATGCATGCTTGATTTTAAAGGAAAAAAGACCCTTGACCCTAGGGTAAACAATAATCCTTGTAAAGCTCCATTCATAGAAGATATAATGTTTGTTAGAATTTCATCGCATATCAAAATTCCATCAATGAAGTATAATGGAACCACTGACCCAAATGACCATCTTTTGGCTTTTGAGAACAAATGGATTTGCATGATGCCCCTGGAGCGGTACGTTGCAAACTTTTTCCTACGGCATTCAGGAAGCAGCTTCCAAATAGTATAGACACTACAAAGAGAAAACCATTTACCCTTGGAAACATCTTTATTATGAGTTTTCAACACAATTTTGCATATGCAACCCACTATTGACTCTAGTGTGCTGGAAAATGTCAAATAAAGACCAAGTTAAATGTTCGACTAGTTTTTGAAGAAGATCAATACTGAGGCATAAAGGCAGAAAACACGACTGATAGAGAAAAATAATGGCAGTGCCCTCAGGATTAATTGAACAGACCCCATAATGTAAGGAACTCTACATCCATGGGTGTAAGGATCTTCAGGATTTTCATTTTCAGGCTAATAAGTTTATATATATGGACGAAATATACTATACTAAGAAGAAATCCCAGTCTAAGAAGGAAGGAGGAAAATCTAGCTATGAACACCCCAACCAAAATCTAAGATGGGATGAAAATAAAAGAGGAAGATGGGAGGAGATCCGTAAATCTAACTATGTGGCTTTGAATAAATCCATTTTCTATATTTTTTCTACAGTTAAAGATGGAGGCAACTTCCCAGCTTCTTACAAGGTAATTAATAACCCCAAACCAAGAAAAGATGGAGATTATTGTGCCTACCAAAAGGCAAATAGATATAAAATCGATGAATGTTGTGTTTTCACTGGAATCATTTAAAATATGATCCGATCAAGGCTCCTTCAAGAGTCTGTCAAAGAGAATCAAAAACTTGCCTGTGTTTCGGAAAGCAATTGGTGGCCTCTAAACAATACTATAAATTTTGTGGAAAACGACTCCCAACGAGATTTTATTCCACCAATTAATCGAATAGATGTTATCCATGAAAGCCCACATTTAACCGGAAATAGCAAGGAGGCCAAGAGTAGGTACATCAGGAAGGCAAGAGATGGAGTCTTTTCTATTCAAGAGGAGCCACCACTCAAAAATCACAATATCAGCTTTAGATATCCAACTAAACAATAACCCCATAAGAGTTGAGAAGGCTCAATCACCCGCATAATGATTCACTGATGATAACTTCACAAATTGGGCTATTTGTAGTAACAAAGATCTTAGTGGATACTGGAAGTGTAGCGAACGTCATCTTCAAGCACGATTTCGATCAAATGGGTATTCCAAAAGAGAAATTAGAGCCAAGCTTTGAGCCTATCTTTGCGTTCAATGATAAAGGATCCACTCCAGTGCGGCTGATTAAACTTTTAGTGTAGATGGGGATTCCACAATATTCGAGAACTTTCGAAACTTTGTTCATCACAATGGACCAACTCTCCTGCTACGATGCATTCTTTGGGAGACTAGCCCTAGACGAAATAGATGTATTCGTGTCACTATAGTATCTGATGATGAAATTTCTAACTAAGAGTGGATGGAGGATGATAAGAGTAGAGTAATTCAACTCTTAAGAATTGTATTTTGCTACGCTCGATTAATGCAAAAAAGATAGCACGTTATGATTCAGAGAAAGGCGAATCAATCAAAACTGAAATCCAAAAGCTCTTGGATGATGGTCCTCCAAGCCAACCATCCAAGGAAAAGGAGAAGATAAGGACAACCGAGGAAGCTAAGAATGTGTTAAAAAGATTCAATGTTTCCAAGTGGAAAAGAAAAGGAAAATATTCAAACCCGATTGACGAAGAAATGGATGGTGAAGAAATTGTCACTGAATTAGATTGTAGAAATAGATAGAAAGAATAAAGCCAACCGATGACCTAGAAGAGGTAAGCCTGGATTCACTTCATCTGATAAAAACAATGAAGATCGAAAAGGATTTAGGCGACAATCTCAGGGCGAACTTATTCAAATTCTTCAATTTAGCAAGGATTTATTTTCCTGGACCCAATTTGACATGGTTGGAATAGATCCAACAAATCATGAGTCAGGTCCTAAACATAGATCCAAATATTACTTCTACCTAACAAAAGAAAAGGCAGTTCCACAAGGTTCGATCTAATGCATTGAAAGTGGAAGTCAAATAACTGCTTGAAAATATATTCATCAGAGAAGTTTTCTATCCAAAATGGTTGGCCAATCTCGTGCTAGTTAAGAAATCCAATGGAAAATGGAGGACATGCGTCGAGTATATAGATTTGAATAAGTCACGCCTTAAAGATTGTTACCATTTGCCTCGAATGGATCAACTGGTTGATGCCACAAGTGAACAAAAACCGTCATCTTTTATGGAGGCATACTCAGGGTATAATCAAATCCACATGTTCAAACCATCTGGCGAACGCATGATTTTTATAGATCATCTGGGAAGTTCTTAGGACATATTACCAGTGCTAGAGGAATAGAGGTCAATCCTGACCAATTTAAAGCGATTAGGGATATGGCAGAACCAAAGACAAGAAAAGATGTGGTGAGCTTAAACAGGAGAGTAACAACCGTGAATAGATTTATTTCTAAAGCCACCGTTAAGTGCATATCGTTCTTTGATGTGTTCAAAGAAAAAGAAAATCTTTGAATGTGGGGAGGATTTTCAAAAGGCCTTTAAAGAGCTGAAAAATCATCTTGAAAAGCCTCCAATCCTATCTAGCCTAGTTGTTGACGATAAATATCGTCAACACCCCTATTAGTGCTTCGGATCATTGATCATGTTTAGGTATTTCAACCCTTGGTATAATCAATGAATAAAGCATGCAAAAGAAGGCAAAGTAAGAATTATTAATGAAATGGTTTGGAGAATATTGAGTTTGAATTCAATCATGAACTTTAATATCTCCATCATGACCCCTTTCGTCTCCAGCGAAACCCATGTGTTTCACTAATTCATGATAGCAGAAAGGAAAGAGTGATGAAACCCCCTTTTGTCTTTGACGAATTTTATGTATTTGATGGATAGAAAGGTGCTGGAGTTGAAACCCCTCTTGACCTCATGGGAACCTCCTTCATTTTCCTTTTTATTAGGTTTCGAAAAGATCGCAACGTTGTATTCATGATCAAATTCTTCCTCCCGGAAGGTACTCATTTTGCCGTTTAAAGGTGGACATCTTCGAAAGGCACCCCTTCCAAAAGAGTAGACCTTCTTGATGGTTATTTTGCGATTTGAATCCCTATCAAAAGGTATACATCATTCAAGCATGTTTAAATAAAAATAAGAGTTGATATGATATGTCATGGAACCGTATCAGGGATTTGACATTGTATGTTTATTGAGTCACAAGTTATATTTCCCTTACGTGGTCGAAACCATGAATTTACTATATAAGGAAATAAAATTCGTGGAAATATCCCATGATGGTTCCATGACATATAATTGGAATGAATGAAGAAGATAAGAAATAAATCATGTATGATCGGCCGTTAATGTTGATTAACGCTTGATCATGATCATCCCCAAATTCAAAGTTGATCGCAAGCCATAATCCTCTTTATTTTCTCATAATAAAGTTTAATACAAAGTTTAAGAATCAAATCCCTAATTAGATTTCTAAATTAGGCCTACAAATGTAGTAAGAGGGAGCAAAAGTTGTAGAATGAGAGCAAAATGGGAAGATCGGATCCCTAAAACTGGACCGCTTGGGTCTTATTTATAGATGCAGGTGGCCCTCCTTTCGACTCCACGCTTTTGAATGAATCGAAAGGTCACCTTTTTATATGCAGTTGTAAACCTTTCGAATTTGTCGAAAGGTTTGCCCTTCATTATCCATTATAGACCTTTCGACATTGTCAAAGGGTCTGCTCCACTTCATGCCTTCATGAACCTTTCGTCTTTGTCGAAGGGTTTGCCTTCTATATGCCATTGTGAACCCTTCGACCTTGTCGGAAGGTTGCTCTTTCACTTGATTGTGATGAACCCTTCGACCTTTTTGGAAGGTTGCTCTTTCACTTGACTGTTGTGAATACTTCGACCTTGTCGGAAGGTTGCTCTTTCACTTGATTGTTGTGAACCCTTCAACCTTGTCGGAAGGTTGCTCTTCACTTGATTGCTGTCGAGAGTTCTGCTTCCCCTCAATGTTGTTGGAAGGTTGTCTTTCATTCTTTGCTGACTTATGAATGCTGCTTTCTTCATAAACCTTGTCGAAAGGTATTTTGTATGTGTTCCAGCCGGTTCAAAAGGCTTGCTATGCTTTCGAAAAGATTATTATAGAGTTGCTTGCTCTTGCTTTGACTTCTCCACCCTCTTTGAAAGGTTAGAACTCTTTGACTGTTGAGAGATGAAACCTTTCGTCCCCTCCGAAAGGTCGGGGATTGCTATAAACTATTGATTGCATCGAAAGATTTAATCTGAACTCCTTTTCTTTAGTCTTTGTTTTATGATGAATGGTTGCAGAACTATTCTCCTATCCCAGCCGGAAGGCGCTTGGAGATTATGTACCTAGTTGCTTCATTGTGCCTTAGAATTCTTTCTTTCATGCATGCAGAAGCCTTGCTCCGAAGTTTTATGTGCTTTTCTTTACTAGCATTGAACAACCCCTTCCAAACCATCGAAAGGTGGTTTTACCTGCTACTCTATATTCATGTAGAAGCCTTTTGAAAGGCCTTCTTTATCCTTATTCGTATTTTATGGTTAACATTTAGTCCCCCCTTGTATAAAGAAGGCTTTTGTTTTTTAAGACAAAAATTTCAGGATTACCAAATAGTCCTTGTATTCCTGCAATACATCTGGTAATATTTGCATGGTTAGTTCATATACAAGTACTTTTTCATTTTGGTTGACCTTTAACTCCGATTTTATCTTAGCGGAAGATTCATTCTTTGAACATTCAAAACCTGTAATGATCATAAATATTTGAAGCCCCAGATTTGGGTCTTAATGGTTGGAATCTTTCAATTTCTTGTCATAAAGTAATTATTTCCCCTTTTGACATGAATGATAGAAGTTCTAGAAGTCATAATAAAGGACCCATATCTCCATGTTGGATGGACCTTATTAGTGAGAGTAGGTGTTTAGAAACTTACTCTTAATAATAGAATGTCAGAAGACCATACATAGACAATTTAGAAGTTCATATCCTACGACAATAAAGGCTGAAAATACCACATCAAATAATAATGGGGAGACCAGAATCATCTTGATCATCATAATAGAAGGCTAAAATCTCATATCAACCCAGTAATAATGAGAGAGGACCAAAATACCAATCAGATTGTCCGTTCTGATATTAATAATGAAGGTCTAGGAGATTATCTTTGGTTGTGAACGTTAGAGGTTCAGATGACTTGTTTTGTCATTCAATGATAGAAGGTCATAAGACTGTTTTTGGCGATAAGCAGTAGAAGACCAGAAATCCATATATGATAATAAGTAATGGAAGACCAACAATTCATAGCTGGTAATAAGTAGTAGAAGGCCAGAATACCCACTCCCGGTATTTAATAGTAGAAGGCTAAAATACCATTCTAGATAATTAATGATAGAAGACCAGAATGCCACTTCCATAAATCATTTCTGATAGTTAATAATAGAAATCCTGAATACGGTTTTTGGTAATTAATAATAGAAGACCAGAATATCATTTCTGGTAATCAATAATAGAAGACCAGAATACTATTCTGGTAATAAGTTATGGAAAACCAGAAAACCAATCTGGCAATAAGTAATGAAAGACCAGAAAAAAAATCTGGTATATTTTCATGAGGAGAAGTCAGGGAATTCTTTTTGATTCTTTTATCGAATGTGCTATCTTCAGGCTTTGATGATATCTTGCATGCTTTTTCTTTCTTGGGACTGAGTTTTATTTATCCATTTGTTTTGGCCTATTTCAGGCTAGGACTCTTTTATACAATTCTCATGCTTATTTCAAGCAGTGCGCATTTCAGGCCGTTGCCATTTTAGACCTTACCAATTTCTGGCGGTTGCCATTTTAGGCGGTGCCGGTTTCTAGCAGTGCCCATTTCAGACAGGAACTTTTCTTAGTCTCCGGACATTTCATCTGTACTTTCTGTACGCTCGGCTAGCTTATTCTCAAGCAGGGCCCGAAGACTTACCCGACCTCCCTCTAGGAGGCGCCTTAACTTGGCCATAGCATGACGTGGCTAAGGGCTTGTTTGGTACCTTAGACATGCCATAGCGTGGCAGGACCAAGGGATTACCCGTCCTCCCTCTAGGAGGCGCCTTATCCTGGCCATAGCATGACGCAGATAAGGGCTTATGCTGCTTTAACCTGGCCATTTCTGACTTTGGCGCGACTAAAGGCTTACACCCTACCTCCAAGAGGTGCCTTGACCTGGCCATCTTGGCGCGACCAAGAGCTTTCTACCATTATTGGTAACCTACCATTTTAGGTAGTCCAAGTTTAAGGAGAATTTTACTCCTGACCATATAGACTTTTCTTAGTGAATCATAGTAGAGACATTCTTGAAAATGATTCATTCATTCAGAGTCAAAAAATATGGTTTCAAATGTTCTGCGTTCCAAGTTCTCAGTACCATATTACCATCTGGATGACATAACTTGTAAGCCCCTAGGAGATTTCCTTGAAAATTATTAGTGGACCTTCTCAATTTGGTCCCAATGACCCATCTGGTGGGTTTCTCGTATTGGCCATTACTCTTCTAAGTACCAAATCTCCTTGTTTGAGTGTCCTCGTTTTTACCTTTGAGTTATAGTACTTTTATTCTCCTTTGGTATTCAGCCGTTATTAATGCTGCTTCATCCCTTAGTTCGTGAATCAAGTCAAGTGATTCCTTTTTTTGTTCTTGATTTGGGTTAAAGGCGTAGGCAATCCTTCGATGAGAAGGTACTTTAATTTCTACCGGTAGCATTGCTTCACAACCATATGTTAGCGAATATGGGGTATGACCTATGACCCGTTGTAGTGCTAGTGGATGTTCTACAAGCACACAAAACTAGGGGTAATTCTTTTACCCAATTCCCCTTTGCCTTATTTAGTCTCTTTTTTAAGATCGTCTTTATTGTTTTGTTTACAGCCTTAACGGCTCCATTGGCCTATGGGTGAGCAACAGAAGAGAAGCTTTTTACGATTCCATTCTTATAGCAAAATCATGAAAATTCTTCACTTTAAAATTGGGTTCCATTGTCGGAGATTATCTTGTAGGGTATCCCAAACCTTGTGACAATGTTCTTAATGACAAATCTTAGCACTTTCCCAGAGGTGATCTTTAGAAGCGGTTCTGCTTCGACCAATTTTGTGAAGTAATCAATTGACGCCACAGCATACTTCGCCCCACCTTTGGAGATTGGAAGAGGTCCGATTAAATCCATTCCCCAAACATCGAATGGCCATGGGCTGGTGATGTGGGTTAGTTGACTCGGAGGAAGACGTGGTATCTTCGAGTAGCGTTGGCACTTTTCACATCTTTTAACATATTCGATTGCTTGGTTGGTTAATTGTGGCCAGTAAAATCCTTGTCTCATTATCTTTTTGGCAAATTTAATCCCATTGGAGTGATCTCCACAAAGTCTTTCGTGGGCTTCCTTTAATATCCTTAATCCGGATTTTACACATCGCAAATAGGGAAGGGCGTATCCTTTCTTGTATAGAACTCCATCCATAATGGTAAAGTTTTGGTCTTGCCTCTTTAGCCTTCGTGCCTCTGTTTTATCCACAGGTAGTGTCCTATTGACAATATAACTCATAATCGGGGCCATCCAAGTGTTTTTATAGTATTCCTCCGTTATTGGAGCTGTGGATTCTTCACTTGGCATTTCTTGATCCCTTTCCACTACTTCTTGTGCCATAGCCCGTTATCGGGTCAATACCAGTAGCTCATTAGTTTTCTCTTGTTTATTTTCCTCAATACTGGGATTAGCCTGAAATCCTACAGGCATAATTCGAGTCTCAGGGACCCCTCTTGAACTTGCCAACTTAGCCAATGAGTCTACTTGGGAATTGTCCCCTTGGTATTTGGTGTATAGAGAAATCTTCGAAAAGTATGAGAATTTCTATTACCTTTTTCACATACTGACTGAGTTTGGGATCTTTTGTTTGGTATACTTGTTTGATTTGATTGACCATTTTAGGAATCACTTAATACTTGAATCCTCATGATTTTGAGTTGTAAAGCAAGGGTCAATCCTACGACCATAGATTCATATTCTACCATGTTGTTAGTTGCCGAAAACCCCAATTTCATAGTATAATGAAGTCTGTGTCTATCAGGAGTAATTATTACGTATCCTGCTCCGGCCCCTTGTTCATTTGAGGCACCATCCATAAATAACTGCCACTTGGGTTTTAAGTCCTTTTCCTTTTCGAATTCCTGTGAAACGAATCCCGTACATTCATTAATGAAGTCAACCAATGCTTGTCCTTTTATAGCCGCTCTGGGTTGATATTCTATATCATATTTACTTAGCTCAGTTCCCCATTTAATCAATATTCTAGAGGTTTCAGGTTTGCTAAAGACTTGTTTCAATAGAAAGTTGGTCAACACTCTCACTGGGTGTGCCTGAAAGTAAGGTCTTAACTTTCGGGCTGTGAGAATTAAATAGTATGCTAGTTTCTCAATAATCGGATATAGGATTTCGGCATCCTTTAGCCTTCTGCTCACATAATAAATTGGTAGTTGCAATTCCTTGGTTTTACCGATCTACATTGAGCTTACCGCATGCTTCGAGATTGCCATGTACAAGAATAGATCCTCCCCATATTCGGGGCTAGATAAGATCGGAGGTTTTTCCAAATGCGATTTCAATTTTTGAAATGCCCTTTTGCAATCTTCACCCCATTCCAAATTTTTCCTCTTCTTTATTACTTCAAAGAATAGGATGCACTTACCGGTGGCCTCTAAAATAAACCCGCTTAGCGCTGCTACTTTTCCATTCAAATTCATAACATCTTTGCTTGTCTTAGGCTTTTCCATATCCTTAATGGTCTTATTTGTTCTGGACTAGCCTCAATTCTTTTTGCACCAACAATATAGCCTAAGAATTTTCTAGAATGAACTCCAAAGTTGCATTTTTGGGTGTTGAGTTTCATCTGATATTTTCAGAATACTTTGAACATTTCATCCAGATCTTCAAGATGATCCTTTGCCTCTTGGGATTATACCAACACGTCATCTACGTAAACTTTATATTTCTTCTGATTTGATCTTTAAACATCCGGTTAACCAATCTTTGGTAAGTTTCCCCAGCATTTTTCAACCCGAATGACATAACTTTGTAACAGTAGGTTCCCCAATCTGTAGTGAAGCTGGAATTCTCCCCATCAGGTTTAAATATAAGGATTTGATTGTATCCGAAGTATGCATCCATCAAGGAGAGCAGCTTATATCCACTAGTTGCGTTGACCAATTGGTCTATCCTTGGCAGCGGGTAACAATCCTTTGGACAAGCTTTGTTTAAATCCGTATAATCCACACAAGTTAGCCACTTCCCATTAAATTTCATTACCAAAACTGGATTTGCCAACCACTCGGGGTAGACGACTTCCCGGATAAATCCATTTTGTTGCAATTTTTTGACGTCTTTCTTTAAGGCGTCGGTCCTTACCTTATCGAATTGCCTTTTCTTTTGCATTATCGGAGGGATGTTTGGATTGATATTTAGGGCATGACTCATGATAGCAGGGTCAATTCCAATCATGTCAGAGTGGGTCCAAGCAAAAATATCCTTATCATCTTTTAAGAATTCCACCAATTCCAATTTTAAGTGCTCCTCCAGATCTTTTCCCACTCTGACTATTTTGGCAGAATCGGTAGAATTTATTGGAATTTCCTTAGTTTTTTCAACCGGATTAACTCTTTCAACCTCTCCTCGGCAATCTAGCTCAATAATAATTTCGCTTTCCTCTATTGAGTTGTTATCCATTCTCTTCCTTTTTCCGTAAACTGGAAAACATCTTTTGGCGATACGCTTGTTAGTTCTACTAGATTTTTCCTTTGCTTCGAATGATGGATGTAGAAACCTATCATCCGAAGGATGTAAAGTAATGGAAGAATCAAAGTAACAAGTAAATTCCCTGTTATATTGTTCCAAAGTTGCAAAGTGCATTTCTCTTGATGCAAATTGCTCGCCTTGGATAGTTCCCTAACCATTCTTAGTAAGGAATTTGAGCATCAGATATTTAGGTGAGACAAAAGCGTCCGCTTCACTTAGCGCTGGACGTCCTAAGAAAGCGTTGTAAAACGATGGTCGGTCTATGATTACAACAGTTGTTTCAAAAACACGAGAGCACGGAGAGAGTCCCATCTGTACTAAGAGCTTCACTTGTCCTAGTGGAGTTATTCCCTTGTTGTTGAACCCGAAGATGGGTTCAGGACTAGGCTCAAGTTTGTCTTTAGAGATCTCCATTTAATCAAATGCATGTCGGAATATCATGTTTACAGCGCTTCCAGTATTGACTAGGATCTTTGTAATCACTAAGGATCCTATTTGTGTTGTGATCATCAATGGGTCACTGTGGGGGTGATGGATTCCTCTTCTCAACTCCTGGGAATTGATCACCAAAGTGTGCATGTTGATATTATACTTTGGGTTCTTGAGCGGTGATTCTTCTTGTATAGAAAACACATCCTTCCTAGCTTCACGAATGTATCTACTCTTGGCATTCTAACTTCGGCCCGCAGGATATGGTCCGCCATATATAATGTCAATTCTATTTTAGGGTGGACTCAGGTTTAATGGATCTTCATCTTCAATCATATTAACAGTGGTAACGGAAGGTTTTCTTGTATCAGTCTCTGGAAAGGAAGTCTGTTGTGGGTTTTTCACAAACTCCTTTAGTTCTCCTTCTCGAATTATTTTTTGAATTATCCGTGCCAGCACTTTACACTCATTGGTCCTGTGACCGTTTGCCTTGTGATAGGTATAGTAGTTATCTCCTTTCTTTTGATTTGGATAATTTGAGCTTTGAGTGAGGTCGGGAAATTGACCTTGTCTTGAGTCATCGCATAAATGTAGGAGATCGGTCTGTTTAAAGCTACCGCGTTAGCATTAGCATCTTCCCATCTAGACTTTTTGTGAATCCTTTCTGAGCCGAGTTTTCCATTGTCCCTCCTATGATTAGACTTTTTCTTAGAATAGTACAATTCATCCATCTAGATGAATTTGTCAGCCTGAAAATGAAAGTCTTGTAAATCTCGGCAACCATGGATGAATATTTCCTTCCAGAAAAGAGAATTGACTATAAGGCTTGAATGAACTGCAATAAGCTTGTCTCTGTCGTTCATTCCCTTAGCTTTCAAAGCTTCAGCGTTGAACCTCTTCAAGTAATCTCCCAATGACTCACCGTGATTCTGTCTTATATTGACGAGCATTGTATAGTCGATCGATGGCTCTTTGTAGATGCAGAACTGAGACGAAAATTCATAAGAGAATTGTTTCCAAGAATAGATTGTGTTCTCGCGATATTTTCGGTACCACTTGGCAGTAGCTCCTTGAAGAGTGACTGGAAAAAGGCAACACCTAACGGCACCAAAAGCATTGTACAAATCCATTTAATTGTCAAATGCCATCAAATGGTGGTCGGGATCAGATGTGCCATGATATTTCATTGTAGGGACCTTCACATGAGAGGGAATAGGTGCTGACATTATCTCATCAATAAAAGGGGCAACCCTCTCATTATCATTTACTCTTACGTCTGCTATTCCCTTACACTTAATATTCAACGGATCCTTTACGACCTTCTATACTATGTCTTTGAGGTAAGCTTTATTGTTCAAGTAGTCTTTCTTATTTGGTTTGTAGCCATTTGAGGTAGATCTTGCAGAATAGTCCTTGTCTTCTCTTGGACCCTTCCTTGATAGTTCACCTTTAGTGAGAGACGATCCTTCTTCTTGGACAAGGAAATGTTAGTTTTGCTATTCACGGCATTAGTGTTGATTTTTCAAGTTTCTCCTAGGAGAGACAACTTCTTCTCCTGCTGTGACAGCTTTCATGGATGACTTATGGGATAAAACTTCATCTAGGAGATTCTTCATCTCCGCCATTTGCCATTCTAAGTGTGTGATTTTAGCAATATAATCTCTGGTTGAAGATTATGAGCTGGAGCCAATTGTGGAGACAGCTAGATTTGAGACGGTGGTGGAGTTGGTTGAGCTGGTGCGGAAGACTGCCCTTGTTCCCTATTCCCAGGGTTGAAAGATGGTGAAACATTTTCTTCTAGTGAAGTCGCATGTTCGGCCCTTTCTTTTAAGGAGGAAAGCTTTTTCGATTTCATTTTCCTACAGCAAACCAAGTTTCCATAATTAGTTATATTAAGATAACAAAGTCGGAGGTTCGAGCTCTCCTTCTAGCGCCAAAATGTTGACGATAAATATCGTCAAAACCCCTATTAGTGCTTTGGATCGTTGATCATGTTCACTTATTCAACCCTTGGTATGATCAATGAATAAAGCATGCAAAAGAAGGCAAAGCAAGAATTATTAATGAAATAGTTTGGAGAATATTGAGTTTGAATTCAATCATGAACTTTAATATCTCCATCGTGACCCCTTTCATCTCCAGCGAAGCCCATGTATTTCGCTAATTCATGATAGCCAAAATGGATAAGTGACGAAACCCCCTTTCATCTTTGACGAATTTTCTAGATTTGATGGATAGAAAGGTGCTGGGGTCGAAACCCCTCTCAACCTCATCGGAACCTCTTTCATTTGACTTTTTATTAGGTTTCGATCAGATCACAATGTTGTATTCATGATCAAATTCTTCCTTCCGAAAAGTATTCATTATGCCATTTAAAGGTGGACATCTTCGAAAGGTACCCCTTTCGAAAGAACAGACCTTCTTGATGGTTATTTGGAGGTTTGAATCCCTTTCGAAAACTATGCATCATTCAAGCATGTTTAGATAAAAATAAGAGTTGATATGATATGTCTCAGAACCGTACCAGAGATTTGACATTGTATGTTTATTGAATCACAAGTTATATTTTCCTTATGTGGCCGAAACCATGAATTTACTATATAAGAAAATAAAACTCGTGGAAATATCCCATGATGGTTCCATGACATATACTCGGAATAAACGAGGAAGATAAGAAATAAATCATATATGATCGACTGTTAATGTTGAATTAACGCCTATCATAATCATCCCCAAATTCAAAGTTGATCGCAAGCTATAATCCTCTTTATTTTCTCATGATAAAGTTTAATACAAAGTTTAAATAGCAAATCCCCAATTTAATTTATAAATTAGGGTTACAAACGTAGTAAGCGGGAGCAGAAGTTGTAGAATAAGAGCAATGAGAAGATTGGATCCTCAAAATTAGACCCCTTGGGTCTTATTTATAGATGCAGGCGGCCCTCCTTTCGACTCCATGCTTTCGACTGAGTCGAAAGGTCACCCTTTTATATGCAGTTGTAAACCTTTCAACTTTGTTGAAAGGTTTACCCTTCATTAGCCATTATGGACCTTTCGGCATTGTCGAAGGGTCTACTCCACTTTATGCCTTCATGAACGTTTCGTCTTTGTCGAAGGGTTTACCTTCTATATGCCATTGTGAACCCTTCGACCTTATCGGAAGGTTGCTCTTTCACTTGATTGTTGTAAACCCTTCGACCTTGTTGGAAAGTTGCTCTTTCACTTGACTATTGTGAACCCTTCGACCTTGTCGAAAGGTTGCTCTTTCACTTGATTTTTGTAAACCCTTCGACCTCGTCGAAAGGTTGCTCTTCACTTGATTTTTATCGAAAGCTGTGCTTCCCTTCAATGTTGTCAAAATGTTGTCTTTCATTCTTTACTGACTTATGAATACTGCTTTCTTCATAAACCTTTCGACATTGTCGAAAGGTATTTTGTATGTGTTCCAACCAGTTTGAAAGACTTGTTATGCTTTTGAAAAGGTTATTATAGAGTTGCTTTCTCTTGCTTTGACTTCTCCACCTTCTTCGAAAGGTGAGATGTCTTCGAATGTTGAGAAATGAAACCTTTCGTCCCCCTGAAAGGTCGAGGACTGCTATAAACTGTTGACCGCATCCCTTCGACTCCTTTAAAAGGTTTGATCTGAACTCATTTTCTTTAGTCTTTGTTTTATGATAAATGGTTACAGAACTATTCTCCTATCCCAACCAGAAGGTGCTTGGCGGTTCTGTACCTAGTTGCTTCGTTGTGCTTAGCAATTCTTTCTTTCATGCTTGCGGAAGCCTTGCGCCGAAGTTTTTACATGCTTTTCTTTACTAGCGTTGAACAACCCCTTCGACACCGTCGAAAGGTGGCTTTACCTGCTACTCTTTATTCATGTGGAAGCCTTCTGAAAGGCCTTCTTTATCCTTATTCTTATTTTATAGTTAACACTAGTAGAAGGAGAGAATCTTTATCTCTACATAGCAGTTTCCGAGCATGCAATATCTCCGTTTTAATAAAGAAAGAGTGAAACAAAACTTTAGTTGCTTCGTTGTGCTTAGCAATTCTTTCTTTCATGCTTGCGGAAGCCTTGCGCCGAAGTTTTTACATGCTTTTCTTTACTAGCGTTGAACAACCCCTTCGACACCGTCGAAAGGTGGCTTTACCTGCTACTCTTTATTCATGTGGAAGCCTTCTGAAAGGCCTTCTTTATCCTTATTCTTATTTTATAGTTAACACTAGTAGAAGGAGAGAATCTTTATCTCTACATAGCAGTTTCCGAGCATGCAATATCTCCGTTTTAATAAAGAAAGAGTGAAACAAAACTTCCAGTATACTACATTACCAAAAGGTTCAAGGATGCAAAAATCAAATATTTGGTCATAGAAAAGTTGGCATACTATTTGATGCTTACCACTCGAAAGCTAAGGACCATTTTCAAGTATATCCAATTAAAGTCCTAACCAACTTTTTGTTCAAACAAGTCTTTAGTAAACCTGAAGCATCGGGAAGATTAGTGAAGTGAGGAATAGAGCTTAGCCAATATGACATTAAGTTCCAAGCCCGAGTGGCAATTAAAGGAGAAGCTCTAGCCGACTTCGTAAATGAATGTACAGGATTCATCAGAGAACAGTCAGAAAAGGAAAGGGATTTGAAACCTAAATGTTAGTTGTTTGCTAATAGATCTTCAAATGAACAAGGAGTTGGTGCAGGATACGTAATCATTACCCTTGACGGACACGGGTTGCATTATGTAATGAAATTAAGTTTTCCCGCTACCAATAATGTGGTAGAATATGAATCGTGGTGGCAGGACTCACTTTGCCCAACAATTAAAATTTTCAAGGATCGAGACATTTAACGATTCCCAGCTAATGATAGTTAACATTACATCATATTGTCCATTTTACCACACTCCAATTCAGAAAATTTGCCATGGTCTTGAGCCATAGTAATACCATCGCTTTTAGGCATTGCAAAATAAATGATAATGGTTATAGATCATAGCAATTATGCATTGGCTCCAGACCATTGCAAAGTTTCCCTATTTTTCTTACTTCCTTACCTAAGCTATACACTAAAAATATGCCACACCCGTTTTCATACGCTACGGTTCAAAACTACACCCGTTCGGAGAATTATTAAGGTGGTGTTTAGTTTGTTGTTTTTAGTTTTGGGTTTTCGTCCATATAAAATGCACATGACGTATGTATATTACCGAAAACGACCAATTTGAAAAACAAAGTTAACATACAAAATAGAAAATAATTTATTTTTTATTTTTCATGTTTTAGAGAATAACACAAGCACGTCAAACAATCCATTCTTCCATCATTTCTCTATCCCCTTCGTCCATACATCTGTCTTTCTTTCATCCTCTCCATCGTCCTGCTATGCCTGCCCATGTCCACTGATATCTGGACCTCCTAGGCTGAACGCTGTCAAGGAATTCCCTCAATTGTCCGGTATTTTGAGTTTTCCATTTCATAGTATCGTTGCTTATGCTAAATGCAATGTTTGTAGTAGAAAATTTATTTCTAATGATGATTCCTTTTCTATCCGTATAGAACCGGCCTTACCCTAGGCACGTATTTAGTATCGAGGGTTCTGCATCTACAATGAGTGAACTAGGTTTGATTAACAAGCAGGAAGCCTTATTCTTAGGGCATCTCCAGTCCATTAAGGGCTGGGTTCTTTAAGGGCCAGACGCCCATTTAATGGGCGCCAGCCCCCTCCGTCCATATGCCATGCTGGTAGGGGGAGAGGGCTTCTGGCGTTCAAGCCTAATTTAGTATTCCGAATTGAAAACTGAATGTTAAGCTTAATATTCAGCTTTGAACGAACGACTGGAGGTGATTTTCGTAATATTCAGCTCTAAATTGCAACGAATGGAGATGCTCTTAGAGCTAATATATTGTGCTTTGCTAGATTAATCCTGTTGGTAAACATTTTTCATATTGGGTTTGAGGTAATTTTACTTTGTTTGGCTATGATTGAAGGGTATCATGGTGATGCCTTCTGTAGCATGAATTATCTTGTTGTAATCGCTGACTTGAATGTATATCTTTGCAGATGTTTTCATTCTTCTAAGGAACGATAAATATATAATATTTGGTTAGAAAAATGATTTTGGTATTTTATTTATACAAGGAAAAGAGGTTGAAAGATGTTGTTCGTTATCTGTACCTTTTGGTATTTGATATTTTTTATGCAAGAACTTCACTGATATATTATGCACGCTGTTGATGTTTAGTAAAAGTTGAAATTTGAATTGATTTGAAAATAAATTTTGAAGAAGAGATTGAAGAGAATAATGTTTTGATATTCTTTATTTCAGAAAAATGAATTGATACAATACAGTTTCTCTGATATAGTATTTATATACAATACAAGCCTTAAAGAGGCTTTGGGCCTTCGGGTATACAAACAGTTATATCATGCCCGCATTATCAGATATTAGAACAACTGAGTACATCCATTCACACTAATTCCCCCTCTCAAACCAATATTAGGTTTAGGGTTACACTCGCTTCTTCGATCCATGGCGGCGCTTGAGAGAGCGTCCACGATTTTCTTCAATTTTTTGCCTCAATTAACTCTTCACTGCAAGCGCCTGTAGTTTTCTTCGATCTACCATCTCAATCATCTCTTTACTGCAAGTCTCCTCTTTTAATTGATGAAAATTCTCAGTAGCTTCTGTTAGTCCCTCAGAGTTCGACATACGATCTTCCTTAGATCTGATTCCAGTATCATTCTGAGGCACCTGACTTGTTGAGTCTGCTCTTGTCTGT
Organism: Allium fistulosum; assembly: GCA_030737815.1. Classification (NCBI taxonomy): domain Eukaryota; kingdom Viridiplantae; phylum Streptophyta; class Magnoliopsida; order Asparagales; family Amaryllidaceae; genus Allium; species Allium fistulosum. The sequence continues at coordinate 1,135,826,587 of CM060906.1, forward strand.
GATGAGTTGGTCAGAGGTTTAATCCCTTTGATGGAGAGAGCTGCCTTGCTCTCTACCTTCAGCTTGTCTCGAAACTTCAGAAAGCTCCTTGTTGACAAGGCTTTGGTAAGAACATCTGCAGGTTGGTAAGACGAAGGTATGTGATTGATTTCTAACATTCCTTTCTGTACTTGCTCACGAACAAAATACAAATCGATTTCGATGTGTTTTGTTCGTGCGTGCAAAATTGGATTAGCTACCATGTACACAGTGCTTTGATTGTCACACCATAATGTTGGTTTGACAGTAGTGTTGATTTGTAGTTCTTTTAGTAGAGATTGTAGCCAAATTACTTCTGAAGTAGCACTTGCAACACTTCTATATTCTGCTTCTGTGCTCGATCTTGATACAGTGGTCTGTTTCTTCGAGCACCATGACACTGGATTGTCACCAATGTAGATGCAGTATCCTGTTATAGATTTTTGATCATCGATGTCTGTAGCCCAATCTGCATCTGCATATGCTACTATGTTTAAGTTACTGCATCCTCTTAACAGTAGTCTAAAGTCCGATATTCCCTTAAGATATCTTAGAATTCTCTTTACAGCCTTCCAATGCTCATCATGTGGTTCCTGCATAAATTGAGACACTTTGTTAACACTGAATGATATATCTGGCCTAGCAATAGTAGAGTATTGTAGTGCCCTTACAATACTCCTATATTGTTTGATATTTAATATGGGTTCTCCCCTGTTTTTGGACAGTTGTTGACTGCTTATCATAGGAGTTGGTTGTGATTTTGCTTAATGCATTTTTGACTTGATAAGTATTTCTTCAATGTAGTTCTTTTGACTTAACAATATCTCTGTATTTGATTTTCTGTTGGCTTCAATCCCCAGAAAATAGTTAAGATTGCCAAGGTCTTTGATAGAGAATTGCTTGTTCATGTATTGTATGATGTTTGTAATTTCTGCACTATCATCACCTGTTATGATCATGTCATCCACATATATTAGAACATAGATAATGTGATTATTATTGCTTTTAACAAATAAAGAGTTATCGGATTTGGTGGACTGATAGCCTAGAGTGTTTAATATGGCCTTCAGTCTATCAAACCATACTCTTGGTGCCTGTTTCAGGCCATATATGGCCTTGTTCAGCTTGCAGACTTGATGATCATTTTGCCTGTACCCCTGTGGCTGCTCCATGTAAATTTCTTCTTGAAGAATGCCATTCAAGAATGCATTGTTAACATCCAGTTGCCTTATCTCCCAATTTTTGCTTAAGGCAATTGTGAGCACAACTTTGATGGTTGTTGGTTTTACTACAGGTGAGAATGTCACACTAAAGTCAAATCCATATTGCTGTGTATATCCTTTGGCAACAAGTCTTGCCTTGTACTTGGACACTGTTCCATCTGGATTTTTCTTCAATTTATAAGTCCACTTGCATCCTATTATGTTTTTGTTTGTTGGAGGAGATACTAGATTCCATGTTTTATTCTTCATTAGTGCTTGATACTCTTCATTCATTGCTATTCTCCAGTTTTCATCACTGTAAGCTTGCTCAAAGGACTCTGGTTCTTCTATATTCGTTGTAGCTGTATAAGTTTTTGGCTTGAATATTCCCCTTTTTGATCTAGTGATCATGCAATGACCTGTTCTGATTGGTAATTCAGTATCAGTGGATGTTGAATTATCATTCCCATCAGTGTTGTCCAGTGATTGCTCTTGTAATCTGTTAGAACTTATTCTTTCACTTTGATTGCTTGATGTAGCAGGTGATTGAGCAGGTATGTCAGGTTGTTCTTCTGTTCCATGACCTGGTTCAGGCAACATGGTGTGTTGTGGTTCAGAGACACCTGCTTCCTTGGAGTTCCATGTTTCAGAGTATACAGGTATATTTGAAATAGATGCTCTTGGATTATAAACCTTCTGAGTAGTTTTTATACTGGTTGAAGTAAATGGGAATACTTTTTCATTGAATACAACATGTCTACTGATAAATATTTTTCCTGAGTTATCCAAGCATTTGTAACCTTTCTGTTTGGTTGCATAACCCAAAAATGTACAAGCACGAGATCTAAAATCTAATTTATATCTATTATATGGTCTTAGATAGGGAAAACACAAACATCCGAAGGTTCTAAGATCATTGTAATTGGGTTTGATTCCCATGAGTTTTTCAACTGGACTTACTCCATTTAGTACTTTAGTGGGGAGTCTATTAATTAGATGCATTGAAGTACTAAATGAGTCTGGCCAGAATTTCAGGGGTAAAGAGGCTTGAGCAAGCAAAGTTATCCCTGTTTCTACTATGTGTCTGTGTTTTCTCTCAACTAGACCATTTTGTTCAGAGGTATATGGACATGTGATCCTGTGTATTATACCTCTGTTTAAGAAAAACTTGTCAAGTGACTTATACTCACTACCACCATCACTTTGGATAATTTTAACTTTATGACAAGTTTGTCTTTCAGCCTGAGTAATAAAATGAATAACAGCATTTAATGGGTGCAGGACCCCAAAGGATATGTCCATGTATATCTAGTATATCTATGTATATCTAGTAAATATATCCATGTATATCTAGTATATCTAGTAAATGCATCAACAAAGGATATGTAATATCTGTAGCCATAATCAGAGTTAATGGGTGCAGGACCCCAAAGATCAGTTGTAACCAATTCTAGTGGCATTTTGTATTCAGTAGTAGAGTTAGCAAATGGTAATTTATGACTTTTACCCATTTGACAAAATGTACAAACATATGGTAAAATAGGATCATTAAAGGAAATATTAATCTCTTTCAAAACCTGCTTTACAACATTTACATTGGGGTGTCCCAATTTATAGTGCCATTGATCAAATACACTTTTATTGTTTTCAACATGTGATATTTCACAATTATTGTTGTGCTTTACTTTCTCAACAATGTTTCTGTAGTTAGTCACAGTGAACTTGTACAGTCCATTCACTGCATCACCCTGCAAAAGTTTTTCACCTGTTAGTATGTCTTTAACTAAACAATATTTGGGATAGAATTCAAAATACACATTGTTGTCATGTGCAAATTGAGAAACACTCATAAGATTTTTTCTTGATTCTTGGTACTCTTAATAGATTATTGAGGTATAATTGCCTTTTACCTTTAAGATAGGCATTACCAATATGAGTAATCCCAATAGGCTTACCATCTCCCATAAATATTGACTGTTTACCTCTATACTCCTTGTTGCTGAGGTTTAAGTTGTCAAGATTATTTGTCAAATGATTGGTTGCACCTGAGTCAGGATACCATGCTTCATCTTGTATATGTTCTGATCTTGCTGTTTCATCTTGATGTTGATTCATGCCATTACTCTGTTTATTTGGATCCTGTTGAGCTTGTGCCATGTTTGCACTGTGATTACCATTCCTTTGGCTGTTTGAGTTTTGTCCTGGCACATAATTGACATTAAGTCTGAAATAACATTTGGTGCAGTGTGACCAATCTTTTCACAAATCTGACACTTTGGTCTATTGTTGTTGTTGCTCCATCTTTCCCTGCCTCTGCCTCTTCCAGCATTGTTTCCCCTTTGATACTGTTGGTTGTTGTGAGTTTGATTTCTGTTCTTGTTGCTGTTTGAGGCAAAGTTGATGGACATATCACTGTCTATTGGCTTCTTGTACTCCAATCTTCCTTCATGTGCAAGAAGGATGAAACTAAACTAACATACTCAAGGGATGGTAAGGTTTCTTGAGAAGATATTACAGCAACTACAGATTCATATTCATCACTTAAGCCAGTTAGGATAGTTAACACTTGCTCTGTATTTGAGATTTTGTGTCCTGCTGCTTCAAGCATATCACATATATTCTTAACTTTTCCCAAGTAGTCTCTCATTGTTTGATTTTCTTTTCTGACATTTTGTAATTGCCTTTTGTAATGCATTACTCTAGCTGCTGATTGAGTGTTGAAAATTCTTTCCACTGCCAACCAGATTTCATTAGTTGTTCTACATCCAATTACTTGAGGCAGTAGTTTAACATTTATTGATGAAAGTAACCAAGAACTTATAAGACTATCTTGCCTTTGATACTTTACATATTCACCATTGCTTACTGTCTTGTTTTCTGAATCAGTAATGAACTTGGGTGGAACAGCAGTGGTGCCAAGAATGAATCCTTCCAGGCCATATCCTCTAGCAGTAGTCTCAACTTGGATTTTCCAAAGAAGATAATTGTCTTCTTCAAGTTGTGCAGTGATGAGTTGAATCTGAGGACTAATTGTGGCTTTCAAGAGGTTCTCTGCTGAGGCAGTGACTTGCGGTGGTGGATCAGATGTATTGTTAGAGGTTTCTGAGTTATCATCAGCCATGAGGAAGCTTCTTGAATCAAGAAATGCTCTATCACACTACAAGAAAAACCATTTATAGTTGCAAAAATTGGTGGCGTTTCTTTCTAAATGCAACAAAAAAGTATTTCCCTAAAAAATATAAATGCGGCTAAAAAGATTTCACGTTCCCGCCAGTCATTCGTGGAATTTTTTGCTAAAGTTTTTTGTGGCTGCTTAAATTTTCTTTACCACTTTTTCTTCTTCTCAAACTACTCCACTTAAAAAAAATGATTCGTCTCTTCCAAATTACTCCATAAGCCCTACTTTTCCTAATTCAATAACTGCGACCGATTTTAAAAGCAGAATTCCAAGTTTCGCGAATCAAAATCCCAATTACCAAAATCAAAACCCCCAACCCAGACTTCGAACTGGATTTAGGTGATTGTGGAATGAATGCGGAGGCGGTGAAGGTGATTTCAAGTGGAGCGGTGGTGGATCAATTCGAGGAGGCGCTGCTGTAAGAGTCGAGCACTCCGAACTCCGTCTAGATCGAGCGATGGTGGATCAATTCGAGGAGGCTGTAAAAATCATTATACGAGAACATACCAATAGTTTCACTCCAAACTCCATCTAGATCGAGCACTCCGAATCCGCCCTAATCCTCACGTCCGCCACCTTCCTTTCCAAGGTTGACTCCGAATCCGCCCTAATCCTCACGTCCTACCATTCTGAATTGATCACTAAAGCACTCAAAGGTTGGTTGGTGATTCTCAGACAATAACCTTATTTTCTTACAATAATCGCGTGTTGATTCTATTTTGTTCTTCTTACTTGAGAAACTTATGACAATTAATGTAATTATAAATGTCATAATCTTGCAAAATAAAACACATGGGACAAATTAATGATGTAGTAAATAAATATTTCTTTTTTCAGTTGGTTCATTCCACTCGTTTTCTTATCAGCTGTGTGATGTTGCTTGAAATTTATATTGACACCACTAGAAATGTTCAACATAATAAAATTTAGGTGATGCTATGTTCGTAGAATTAATGTTGCTATTAGTATTTCTGATTATCGATTTTTTACCTCACTGAAGCTAAATTTGGTCATACACTTTTTCTTCCACGCAGATATTCAAGATTTATCTGTGACTTTAAGCTGTAAAATTTTGTGCTTTATTGGTACTCTGTTGCGGATCCCCCACCTGAGGTTAGATTCATGTCGTTTTAGGTTTAAATTATATACATTTGACGTTACACTGTCAGATACAATCAATGACAATTCCAAAATTAGTGTAACCGGTGGTAGTATTCAACGAATTTGTTTGCTTAGAGGGTACTTGAGTGTACCTGGTGGTAGTATTCATTGAATTAAATATGCATTCTTTATCTCTGACATTATCTACATACAGAAGTTATATCCGTATGTTACTTAAATTTATCTGCTTTATGTAAATTTGATCCTACAAGATTATGGTAATGTACTGCCTTTGTCAAATAGTTATTCATTTGCTCCACCAGTATGAAAATAATATTTGCTTTGACTCAATAGGATAATTATTATGTGTTTAGTTTATTATCCTATGGAATAAATGTGTTACTGTAGTTTTATTCATTAGTGCGTGTGTGGTTCCGTTGTTTCGCATGTTTGGAGTGAAACTAAGTACATAAATTGAGATGGTCCATAACAGCTTTCAAAGACGGTAAGAAAAATTAATACTTCATGCAACTTTTTCTAGATAAATATATTAATCATCCACGATCATTGTGGAAGCATTACTGTTGTTGTAAGGATGAGCTTGCAGGCTAGTTTGAAACTATAAAAATTTATGAACATTTTATGTGGACATATGGGTGACACTAATATATCTGTAAACAGCTAAAATATGGAAGCAAAGTACAGTAATTCTGCATGACACTAGAACCTGTTTTTTGCACTATATCTGCTTCAGTTCTTGGTAATATAGTATCGGTAAACAACCATTTTTCCGTTGCTTATTTCAGATGGTTATAGGCAGGGGGTAACCTTTGGTGGCGCTCAAATCCATGATTACTTGAGGTGTTAAGCTTGCAGGCTAGTTTGAAACTAATAAAATTCCTTGTAGTGTTTACTAAAATCATATCTGCTTCAGTTCTTCATTTATTTGCAGTTACTAAAATAATGGATGCTTCGGTGTTGACATGTTGGCCCATGATTTTCCAAAAGAAGGTATAATATTGTTGCCCAGTGTATCATAGTTTATATCAAGTATGGTTATGATTCATGCATACAAAGACGTCCATGTAAAGTCTATAAATGCTTTTCAGCAGGTAGCAGGCTGAAAAATTCTTCGAAAGGGTATTCATCATACCATCATCAGTTGCCATGTAATGTCTTATAGAGCATCATAGCTACTGTAGTTTCTAGATCAAAATCAAGTAGGTTTCCCTGTTGAAAAATGTTTTCACAATGTTGGGTATGATTATAGTTTTCAATTTCTCTTTTTGAGAAGATATAATTTGATTCGGTGTTCAATATTTATCATACTTTGATGAACAATAATGATTCATCATTTTTTCACTTTCAAACAAATCTTTGTTTCCATAATTATAACTATTATACAGTATTTTATTTGATAAATAATGAAGTTAGCAATAACTGAAATCTCTGATGCTGAGATGCCTACTTCTTTTCTGAGCAGTGACCAAAAGCCTTACATCCTAAAGTTTACAGTATGATAGCAGCAGCGGGTCTCCTAAGCATGATGGATGAACGAAGGAAGCAGTGGGTCTCCTCAGCACGATGGACTTGAATGACGGGGGCAGCAGTGGGTCTCCCTAAGGTTTTACTCTCATTTTCTTGTTTTTTGCTCCAGTAATGATTAAAAGGTAACCTTTTAGTCTATTTACAGTTCACGCTTCATCTTTTTTATTGAGTAAATTATGCTTCATCTTACTGTTGAATTTGAAAATATTTGCATTGTATGCATGGGTGTGTTATGTATATAGGTGTATGTGGAAATATATTTGCAGGCGTGCATAGGGTAGGAAGTGGACAACCGCGTAGAAGAAGAAGTAGAAACGTGGATGCTTAGAAACAAACATGCGTGCAGAAATAATGATTTTGGAGGTGAAGTTGTTGTTACATAAATCACGTGCTGGAAGTTGAGCTTGGGACGTGGCTTGGGTTTTGGGTAAGCATATTTATTTGTTAAGTGTTTAGTTATCAAATTATAAGTTCAAACGTTTTACTTAGAATAGCTTCCGGGTGTCATTATTAAAAAGTTAGGAGGAGGCTTGAATTTAATTTGTATTGAACAGTGTAGGCTTTGCTGGTTACATGGTGAGATTATAATTTAGTTAAATTAATTTAGTTAATCAACAGATTAGCTTAGAAAATTAATTACTCATCCATACGGAATCCGTTTAACCCGCGGATTTCGATACTAGATTCGTATAGACGAGTCGAATACATTAGTGAAATTATTTGACACATTTGGCAAAGTATATTTTAGTGATAAAATAGTAGTGATATATTTGCTTTCTATCTGGGAAAATGTTATATGCTTTGGAAATCTATGCAGGTAATGATGAATGTAAATACAATAGTCATATGAAATAAATCTGCAGCTAGTTAATAGGATGTTCTAAGGTGTGGAGTTCGGATCCAGGACCGGAAATGTTGTTTTTGATATATTCACTGGAAAAGGGCAGGATATGGTTTTCACTGTTTACGGTGAGCACTGGAGGAAGATGAGACGGATTATGACATTCTGCACTAGGTTACTGTTCTAATCTAATTCTCGGTATGGTTGTTGGTTGAAAGAAGATGCATTGATGAAGTGGTTCAAACTAATGTCCAAGTGCTTTGATGAAGTTCTGATTGATATCAAGCATGCTGTTTGGATATGGTTCTGGTCTAGTTCACTACATGTAGTTCTGATCGAAAGTGATAAAACTAATGCGGTCATGTATATCTTCAGTTGATGCAACTGCAAGCATCATTAAAGGAAGAGAAGTTGACCATGAATCTATTCTTGGCGATTAAGGCTTATATTGTTATGGGTATTGCTACCCCAGTATGCTACAATTATTCGGTTTAATTAATTGAATTTACTCATAATTATAGCTCTTTACAGTCTTACATATTTGTTGTATGCTGATTTGCAGGGTTACTGCATGCCCATTAGTTATGCTGAAAGTCAACCCTGTGTAAGTAAATTCATCATCATCAGTGTGCTTTAAAATGAATTCAGTTCTATACCTATGGGATGTTATGTTTCTCTTTCACAATTATTTAAGTTCTATTTTGTTTTCCATATGCATGTTGATTTGTCAGGGTTAAAATGAAGAAATTAATTTTTATTTATACTAGTCTCATGTCAATATTGATCAAGCATTTGGTAGCTATTACTATGGGTTTCATGTCTACACTCTACACAACTTATTTGATCCATTCTTGGTTACCCTTTTTTAACTTGTAGTAGTGTAGCTGTCATGATAGTTTAATGACATACTATTTTAACTTGTAGCAGTGTAGTTGGAAATATTATTGCTTGCATCTACTACATACTGTTTAAGAAGCAGTGTATATCTGATCACTTCTTTATTTCAAGCAGAATGTTATAACTTTTATCACTACCAATTGAATCCTAACTTTAGTTTGATATTGGACCTCATTCTATGTTTTCACCCTTTATTTCAATTAACATGCATTAAACAAGATTGAGTGCAAATTCAGCATATGCTTTGATGAGGATGATTAGATGAAACTGTGTGTTTTCCACTGCTGTAAGTAGTCTTAATGCATTGAATCTGTTGTGCTTTCACTTGTGTAGGCATCGGACTTTTAAAGAGAGCAAATTTAGACTCGATGATGCTAGCTTTCACTTGTGTATGCAATAAAGAATTATGGGTAATCAAACGTTTTGTTAGCACTAGTTAGATATAACATTTATTAGTATCCGATGTGTAAATTTGTATACAAATGGTTATTGTATATGAGTTAGGTCATTTTGTCGAAAAACTATTGTATTGGAATGGTTATGGATATTTTATTTGATTATATGGTTAATGTGTTTTTTAGCTTATTTGAATATGATTATTATGTGAGTGATTGTTGATTGATATAATAGAACCAAAATAGACCATTAACAGGAAATAATAACATGAAAAAATGGTGTAAAATAATAAACAACTTTTAGTAGCGTTACAAAAACGCTACCGAAATATATATAGTGGCGTTGAGTAAATGCAACCGTAAAACAGGGGTAAAGTTGGAAATTCTATTAGTAGCGCCAAAAAATCTTTTGGTGGCGTTTTTTAAATGCTACAAAAAGATTTATGGTGGCGTTTGAAAAACGCTGCCAAAAATGCATTTATAGTGGCGTTAAAATAAATGCAACAAAAAATCATGGATTTTTAGTGGCATGTTTTCTCGTAACGATTATCAAAACGCCACCAAAAGTTTTTGTAGCGTTTTTTGAGCGCTACAAAAAATAAAATTTCTTGTAGTGTCAGTTTGAAATCAGATAGTGATCAAGAATTTGTTTCTGCGGAATCCAAGTAAGTTGCAACTGGGTTTAGATGATGATTTTTAATCTGATAAGCCAGTGGTTTGGCACTTGCCTTCTTTCTATTTTGATGATTTTCTTGAGATCTTGACTGATTTTTAAATCTGACTTGATCAATGAAAAAGACTGAGTGCAGCCAGAGTTTTCTAGGCGAGGCACTAGTCTTTGGAGATAAGTCTTGTGTACCCAAATGATGATAATGCTTCTGATGGGTAATTAATCTCCAAATGATGAGATTTCTCTGATGGAGATTAATGTCTTTTTCTTTCCAGGATTTTGATGTAGTTTTGCTTTGTATTCGCTCTGATACCAAGTTGAAATTTGAATTGATTCGAAAATAAATTTTGAAGAAGAGATTGAAGAGAGTAATGTTTTGATATTCTTTATTTCAGAAAAATGAATTGATACAATACAGTTTCTCTGATACAATATTTATATACAATACAAGCCTTAAAGAGGCTTTGGGCCTTTGGGTATACAAACAGTTATATCATTCCTGCATTATTAGATATTAGAACAACTGAGTACATCCATTCACACTAATTGTAAATGGGACACAAGGGTTTTCTACAGATTTGTTCATAACTAAAGATCACTGATAAAATTATTCTTATACATGTATTTAATAAGTTCTATATTTGATTTGTTATATTACTCTTCTTCCTAATACAATCAAACTAATTCAAGTTGTTGGGTGCTTGGATATAGATTGATAAATAGAACTGTATATTTTAATATTTTGTTAAATGTTGTTTATTGTTGATTATTGTTCATTTGTTTCTCTCTTTGTTTCATATGGTTAAAGTATAATAAATTTTGCATAATATGGTGATATACCGTTGGAGTGAGGAAATAATCAAATTGAGATGTAAGTCTTAATTCAAAAATACACATTTTGAAATTGTGTTTGACTGATTAAGTTGTATGCTTTTCTATCGGACCATACCTATTGTTTATTTTCTAATTCGTACGTCCTTCGCTTGCCCATTTTGGAATGGTATATTTGGTTTTTGGTGTCAGCATTAGATTATTATGAACTTTTTATATCATTCATAATGCTTCTATTCCAACATTTCCATATTCAATATTAGTACAAAATTATATTGATCAATTTGCTAAGGTAGCTGATATGTATATTCATGATGAATCTGATTTTAAATGGAAACTGGTTTTTAACCGGATGCTTGAGGAAGACAGTCTCATTCAGTATTTTAAACTTGTTAATCTGCTCGAACAAATTTCTCTTTGGGATAATATTGATAACGTTGAATGGTCTTTGGAGAGTAGCAGGATGTTTAAGGTGAATTCAATCTATAATCTTATGAACTTTGAAGGAAGAAAGGTCAAGTATCATAAAGCTTTATGGAAATCTCATGTTCCACCGAAAATAAAGATGCATATATGGCTTGCTATCAATAAGAAGCTGAATACTAAATTGCTTCTTATTAATAAAGGAATGAACATTGATGTCAATTGTGTTTTTTGTTGCTACAGAGATGAAGATTTTGATCATCTATATCTTTAATGTCCTTTCACTTATCTTCTTTGGATTCGATGCCTGCGTTGCCTTCATATCAATCATGTCCCTCATTTTCTGGACCAGTTCTGGTATTGGGAGGAGGATAGAAATCTGATTTCTAATGTGGTTGATAGGTGTTTAGTTGATTTGCTGATTTGAGTTTATCTTAGGCTGTTTGGACTGAAAGAAATAACAAATGTTTCAAGCAAAATTCTAAACCTTTTGATACTTTAATTAGAAATATTATACTAATATTTCCTTTTGGGTAGGTGGTACTTGTCTTTATGGTCAGGAGTAGAGGCTTATGTTACCAGAGCTGCAAATAAGGGTCAGGGAGGGTATGAATTTGATTGGAAAGAGGGTGGCCAAAAGAAGAAGAGGGAATGAAGTCGATGGCTGATATGCTTCTGCTGCTAGTTATTATCTGACATAATATGTTGCTTAGTGCTTTTTTTGTTTCACACAATTTCAGTAATATCTGACATAATATGTTGCTTAGTGCTTTTTATGGGTTCAGTTGAAAATTTCCTCTTGTATAACTTCGAGTATATTGCCTTTTGTAGAGATTACTGAAACCATAAAAAGATACTCCCACATTTCCCTGTACTCATGTGTTGTGTGTCGATATGTATTCATACCTGAAATTTCACAATTTTTTCTCTAAAACTTTTATTTTCATTTTTTAGCCATCAAAGCTTATTTCCGGTGCACAGGATAAACAGACAAAAGTATGGTTTGCTTTAGACTCTCAGCTTGAACACATGCACGCACGCACACACTCGCCCTCTCCCTTCCTTCCTCTCTCTATGCCCCTATGGTTTTTAGAGCTACTCAATCTAGCATTTTCTCTCCTTATCACTGAGATTAAAGTGTTTATGGCTGCCAAATTTATCATTAACTCGACATAGGCAAAGGTGATCAAATCATTGTAGTCAAGATGTAATTGCTTGACTTGGTTTATTTACTTTATTTCATTTAATGACTTCGGTGAATTTTAGTTTGTAGCGATTTCTGAAAATAATAATAATAGAGGTCAATGTGTAGTTAGAAAAAAATAGACGGAAATAATAAATAAAAATCTTTGTCAAAAAGCAGAAAGTATAATTGAGAGAGGCTACATACATGAAATGTTAAGGCATTGTGGATGTTGATCCAAAAAACGATTTGTTTCTTAAGAGTTAATTTTCTTTGGTCTATGAATTTTAGATATTTCACTAGTGACGTGCATCAGATTACATGTTTAAAAGAAAACAGGCATTCAACGGTTAATTTCTTTAGTTTTATTTACAGATTTACATATTATAGCCTTATTTGCTGTCTGTCCATTACAAATTTGACTTTTTTTAGCTACAAATATGTATATTTGATGCTTGATTTATTAGTTTTCCTTTTGTTATATTGTGCCATTAACAACATTGACAACTTGAAACTGATATTGCAGAAAATCTAAGAATCCTATATGCAGTTGCGAGTGAACATTTTTTGGTTGTCAACAAACATTACTGAAAAGTAACCATATTTGATACGAACCGGATACTATTGGATTGACCAAATTAGGAAGGATTCTAGGATTGAGAACAAACATCTGAAGCTTTATTCCTAAAATTTTACCTTTTACCTTGAGTGACGAAGAAAAGGAAATATACAATCAAAACTAGCAGTAAATGACAAGAGTTTGAAAAATAATACTATCTATTACCATGAACTGCACAAAGGTGTATGCATACTATCATATCCGATCAAGAGCTGACTTAGTTCATTAATTTTTATCATTGAGAAGAGAACTAATGTTATGGTAGAATTTGAATAAAAAACCATGGTTCAAAATATTATTTTGCTTAAATTATTGAGCTTTAGAAGCATGAAGACCTGCAAAATAGCAACTGTTACTTACTAGTCATATCAGCAGTTTCTGCAACTAGTTATATTGTTGGCAATATATAAAACTGATTAAATATACAGACAAGCGTGTGGTATCAACTTCATTCTCGCTTATGCACGCTGCTGTTGACTTGATTAACGAGACCAAGTTGGATGATGAAATCAAATCTTGGTTGGCATTCGCTGCCCAAAAGGTGGTCGAAGTCAATGCCCTTGCCAAGGCTTTAGCTGGTAAAAAATATGAGGTATAAATCACTGCTAATTATTATCTTATCCCCACGTCTTGCAATTTTGTGAATATTTCTCTCCTCGCCTTAAACTTGAATAACTTGCAGGCTTTTTTCCAAGTAAATGCAGCTGCTCAAGCTTCAAGGAAGTCAGAAAGCTGTGTGTTCTATTTGTACAAATCTTCCGTAGTTCTTTTCTGTGTTGAACTTTTTTAGGGAAAAAAAGTTATTAATGTACTTTCAGTTAGACGCACAATAAAAGAAATATTGCAAATATATCATTTTAGGGGCATCTTTTAATGGTTTATATGCACATATTCAATATCTTAGAAAACAAACGCACGTAGAGAGCTTATCTAGCTCTTCTACCAAACATAAAACACTTTTACAATATTGGCCAAGATTAAAATTATGTTTCGATCAACCAGATTATCTTTATGTCTCATCGTTGGTCCATAACATCAATTCCTTGAATATTAAAAATATAGCTCACTTCATTTCTTCGAAGAGATCAACTAACCTATTACTAGGCCCACAACATTGATCAGTGTAATTTAAATTAAGAATGGATGAGACATAATAAATATTACATATTGTGAGAGGGTATGATACCTGTTGAGTAGAGATTCATAATTTAAAGTTTTACAGTTTTAATTTAAGCATGTACGACTGATCCCTCTATTTTTGATGTAAAAGTCGACTTTTATTCTTATCTTTATTAGACAGGGGTCACCGTGGGAATAATAAAACATTTTTCATGATTGAGGGCAGGTTCATTTAGTCACTACACGTTTGCAAATGCATATTGCACCATGTACAACATTATGTTCCAAGAACCCAACCAACTTGCGTTATCGTCAACGAGCGCTAGGACACATGCTTTGCGCATGATAATGAGTTAGAAAATGAAATGCTCTCGTATTAATCTACTGAAGATACAAAGGCTTCTGTATCTATTTTTATATCGGGTCAGGGCCTTGATTGTATAATTAAGCCCAACACTACAATGTATTATATATAACAAGCTGTAGAGAATTATAATCTATTCAGTCTTTTCATTTTTGATAAATACAATATCATTCTCATTTTATTTCAATACTTTCTGATCTTCTATAATCAATAAATACAATATTTCGCTATTATCAAATTTCAATATGGTATCAGAGCAGATTCAAGCCTCACGGCAACAGTATCAGTAGTTGAATTCAAAGAATTCAAAGCAATCTCTGGGACCTAACAGAAGTGATCTTGATACAGGATCAATACACGATTCTTCATCAGAAAGAAATCATCATTTGAAGACATCTTAACCCATCAGGTTATATCTCATCATTTGGGTTAATTATAGAATTTGCAATATTTTGTGAAAAACAGGTACCATACCAGGAAATCATTTAGATTTCTGGTTGCAACAAGCTTTTCATCAAAAGTTCAAGCAAATTCTTGCAAGAAAATTCAGAAAACCAGAAAATCAGTTCAAGAAAGCAGTCAAAGACTTAAAGAAAGCAATTGTCGTGCCAAGATTCATCAGAACAAACTCATCATTTGAATCTTGGCTGCAACAAACATGTTCTTGTCGGTATTAGAGTGTTCTTGAATCAGTAAATTTTTCTGAACTACTGTTTTTCTTGCACAAGTCATCGAATTCCTTAATCATGGATGAAGGAGATAATGCTTCAGCAACTTCAGATAACACCAACAACCCACAACAGTTCACTGATGCGATAGAAAAGTTGATCAAGACAGTCATCAGTCCTCAAAGCCAGCTGATCACTGTGCATCTAGGGGAAGACAACTATCTCTTATGGAAATTACAAGTTGAAACAGCTATGCAAGGATATGGATTAGAAGGCTTTATTCTTGGTTCTGTATCAACTCCTCCAAAATTCATCGCTGATTCACAAAATAAGATGATCAGTAATGAAGAATACACAAAATTCTATAGACAAGACAGATTGATAAGTTCCTGGCTACTATCATCAATTGACACAAAGTTACTGTCTCAAGTCATAGGATGCAAATCAGCAAATGATATATGGATCACTGTTGAAAGTATATTCAATACTCAGTCTGCTGCTAAAATCATGCATTATAAAAGACAATTGCAAAATATTACTAAAGGAAATCAGCCAATGAGAGACTATCTTTCACAAGTTAACAACATTTGCAATATGTTAGAAGCAGCAGGACACAAAGTGTCTGAAACAGAACAAGTTCTAAGTATTCTGAATGGACTTAGTGAGGAATATGAAGCTGTGGTTGCAGTTGTGTCTTCACAACCAAGTTTACCACCTGTACAGTTTGTACATGCTACACTTCTTGCACATGAAGCAAGAATAGATCATAAAAAATCCCAAGAAACAGATCTGTCAATCAACTATGCCTCCAACTCTAGAAACAAAGGCCAGAATCAAAACAAGCAAGGTCAATCTTACCAGAGAGGAGGTAGTTCAAACAGATCTAGAGGTAGAGGCAGGTGGAATAACAACAACAACAGACCCAAATGTGAGAAAAGTGGCCATACTGCTATTAAGTGCTATTTCAGATTCAATGCTAACTATGTACCAAATCAAAATCAAAACAATCAAGGAAATGGAAAGTCTAGTGCTAATATGGCTCAAATACAATCAGACACTATCAACAATGGTGAAGTCAATAAAAGACAACCACAACATCAGAACACATACATGATGAAGGCTGGTACCCAGACTCAGGAGCAACCAACCATATAACAAATAATCTTGACAACTTAAATCTTGGCAATAAAGAATATAGAGGTAAACAGTCCATATGTATGGGGAATGGTGAGTCAGTCAACATTACTCACACTGGAAGAACCAGTAGTAATGGGAAAAGACAACTATATTTAAACAATTTGTTGAAAGTACCAAAAATAAAGAAAAACCTTATGAGTGTGTCACAATTTGCAAAAGACAATAATGTATACTTTGAATTTTATCCTGATTATTGCTTAGTTAAAGACATACTAACTAATTAAAATCTTTTGCAGGGTGAAGCAGTCAAAGGTCTATACAGATTCAATCTCAATAACAGTAGCAAATGTGAGAGAAATCAGAGGTGTTGTAATATAGGTGAAATGAGTCAGTCTAAAGAAAGGGGAAATGTGTTTGATTTGTGGCACTACAAACTTGGCCACCCAAACACAAATGTTGTGAAACAAGTACTTGTAAAAAATAATATTGTGTTTGATAATATTTCCTTGCCATATGTATGTACATATTGTCAAATGGGGAAAAGTCATAAGTTACCCTTCAATGACTCACTAACCAAGTATTCAAAACCTTTAGAATTAGTTGCAACTGATCTATGGGGACCTGCCCCAATTTATTCTGACTATGGTTATAAATATTACATATCCTTTATTGATGCTTACTCTAGATATACATGGATTTATTTTTTAAAGGCCAAATCAGAAGCTTATAATGCAGTGATAAACTTCATATCATTAGCTGAAAAGCAAACTGGCAATCAAGTTAAAATTATTCAGTCAGATGGTGGTACTGAGTACAAAACCCTTAGAGATTACTTTGCTAAGAAGGGAATTGTACACAGAACCACATGCCACTATACATCTGAACAAAATGGTCTAATAGAAAGAAAGCACAGACACATAGTTGAAACTGGACTAACACTGCTTGCTCAAGCATCATTACCACTAAAATTCTGGCCTGATTCTTTTAATACAGCTATACACTTAATCAACAGACTACCCATAAAAATTCTTAAAGGAATCAGTCCAGTAGAAAAGCTTTTAGGTGTTAAACTAGATTATCAGAGTTTGAAAATGTTTGGGTGTTTGTGCTTTCCCTACATAAGACCATATAACAACAATAAATTGTCCTTCAGGGCTAAACCATGTACCTTTATAGGTTATGGGTCAAATCAAAAAGGATATAAATGTCTAGATGAAAGTGGCAAAATTATAACAAGTAGACATGTTGTATTCAATGAGCATGTTTTTCCCTTTAAGAATACAGGTATAAAAACAACTCAAAAGATACAGAATCCAAAGCATTCTGTACCTAGTATACCTGTCTACAGTGATGACTTCCATCCTGAGGTGATTGAAAGGACTGCTGAGGGTCAAGATCCACAACTCACAATGTCAAACAGACAGGGTCATGAATCATCAAGCTCACCCAGCTATCTCAGTCAAACTCCTGCAAGTTCAAGACATCAAACAGAGTCAGTTGATGAAAGAGAAACAGAAAGCATACCAGTACAATTAGAAAATAATCAGACTAGTACAGATACATCACCACAGAACAGAACTGGTCATCCAATGGTTACAAGGTCAAAAAGTGGAATCTTTAAGCCAAAATTATACACAGCTGCATCAAATCTAGATGAACCGGAAAACTTAGAACAAGCTGCAAAAGACAATAACTGGAAGGCAGCAATGGATGAAGAATACAATGCATTGATAAAGAACAACACATGGGAACTTGTACACCCACCAGATAATAAAAACATCATTGGATGTAGGTGGACATACAAATTAAAAAAGAATCTTGATGGATCAGTGTCAAGATACAAAGCAAGACTGGTAGCAAAAGGCTACACACAGCAATATGGGTTTGATTTTAATGAGACCTTTTCCCCTGTTGTCAAACCAACCACCATAAGAATTATTCTAAGTATTGCTCTATATAACCAGTGGAACATTAGACAATATGATGTTAATAATGCTTTCCTGAATGGAACATTACAGGAAGAAATATACATGGAGCAACCACAAGGGTACAGAGATAATACAAGTCATGTGTGCAAACTGAAAAAGGCCATATATGGCCTTAAGCAGGCTCCAAGAGTCTGGTTTGATAAACTGAAAGCCACACTAATCTATCTCGGCTATCAGTCTATAAAATCAGACAATTCCTTATTTGTCAAAAACAACAATAAGACAAGTGTGTATATTCTAATATATGTTGATGATCTGATTGTTACAGGAAATGATGAGAATGAAATTAAAAATCTTGCTCAATATCTTGACAAAGAATTTTCCATCAAAGATTTGGGTCTACTAAACTACTTCCTAGGCATAGAAGTTAAGAGGAAATCAAAATCAGAAATCATCCTCAGTCAGAGAAAGTATATTCTAGAGCTATTGGAGAAGGCAAAGATGGGCAATGCCAAACCTCAGCCTACTCCAATGATTAGCCATCAATACTTATCTAAAAACAGGGGAGAAAACATAACAAACACTAAACAATACAGAAGTATTGTTGGTGCTTTACAATACTTAACCATTACAAGGCCAGACATATCTTTCAGTGTTAACAAAGTTTGTCAATTTATGCAGGAACCAAAAGATGATCACTGGAAAGCAGTAAAAAGAATACTGAGATACATAAAGGGAACTATAGACTATGGACTACTAATGAAGAAAAGCAACAATTTAAATATAACTGGATACACTGATGCAGATTGGGGAACCAATCCAGATGATCGCAGATCAACTACTGGATACTGCATATATATATGAGACAATCCAGTGTCATGGTGCTCGAAGAAACAAGCTGTAATCTCACGATCCAGCACTGAGGCCGAATACAGAAGCGTTGCAAGTGCAACTGCTGAGATAATGTGGATACAGTCTTTACTACATGAACTAAACATCAAATTGCAAGCCAAACCAACATTATGGTGTGAAAATCAAAGCACAGTATATATGTCAGCAAATCCAATTTTACACTCAAGGACGAAACATATAGAGATAGATTTGTACTTCGTCAGAGAACAAGTACAGAAAGGGAAATTGTAAGTAAACCACTTACCATCAGCTTACCAAAGGGCTGACACACTTACCAAGGCCTGTCAAAGCAAAACTTCATCAGATTTAGGGAAGAACTGAAGGTAGTCACGAGTCTCACAAATCCAACCGAATCTGAAGAAGCATCAAAGTTCGCTGAACGAAAGTCAGAAATTTCAATACTTGCACCAGCAGATCTATCATCTGAGCATCAACGTTCACTGAACGAAAGTCAGAAAACTTCAACACTCGCACCAGCAGATCTATCGTCTGCTCTGATTCCTAAAGCAGATTGAAGTATACTGATCAAAGAAATCACTCAGATTCATACAGTTTTGACTCAGATCTATTAAGAGAAATCATCAATTTTGTTTTGAGGCAGCGCAAGAGAAGCAGACATGAAAACCCTAATGTTGGTTTGAGGGGGCAAGTTAGAAAATGAAATGCTCTCGTATTAATCTACTGAAGATACAATGGCTTCTGTATCTATTTTTATATCGGGTTTGGGCCTTGGTTGTATAATTAAGCCCAACACTACAATGTATTATATATAACAAGCTGTAGAGAATTGTAATCTATTCAGTCTTTTCATTTTTGATAAATACAACATCATTCTCATTTTATCTCAATACTTTCTGATCTTCTATAATCAATAAATACAATATTTCGCTATTATCAAATTTCAATATAATGGCATGTGTCTCGCGCATGAATTATTTTTCTACAGATTATACATGATTAACACGTTCAAGAAAAAATGGTTTGCACAAATATTTAACATGTTTTTACGGTGAAATAATGTGTAGTTAATTTAAACTTTTATTTTTAAGTTGCAAAATCTAATTTTTTTTGTTAGTTTGAATTTTATTTGTATTATTAATTAATAAACAACGAATTTATAGTTAATTAAAGAAAAATGTTTATTTGTTAGATTCTATTTTTAGGTACGGCGTAGATGAACATTTTGAATTTGTAAATAAGTTTAACTGATAGGTTCTATTTTTTGGGGTATTACGATTTGTTAACATCGGGCAAGTTTAACTGTTAGATCCTATTTTTAAGAAATATTAAGATTTGTTAATATTGTAGATGGGCATTTTTGATAGTTCACTTGACACCAAAAAAGTATGACACCAAATATATTACAACTTGTTAAAGATATACAACCATAAATCATTTTATATTTCAAAGGGTCGAATATCATAATTACCATTAGAGCATAAATGTCCGACTGCTATTTAATTTCAAAATTTTTCTCATTGTTGCCAACCAGAACAAATGCAATAACGATCGGCAAATATAACTAATATTTTCTGGCATCCAACAAATGCAATAGTGATCAGCAAATATAACTAATATTTCAATGTTCTGTTTTTACAGAATGGGCTTCAGCTCTTAAAGGTCCTGACCATCGCAGAGCAACAAATGTTAGTGCAAGGTTAAATGCACAACAAATAAAACTAAGGAGGTGTTTGGTTTGTTATTTTTTGTGTTTTGGAAAATAACACAAGCACGTGAAACAATCTATTCTTTCAATGTCCCTGTATCCCCTTCGTCCTCCCATCCTTTTTTATTTCATCCCGTCGTTCCTCCATTCTTTTCATATTTGATATACATATTGAAAATCAAAAACACAAAATTCGTTTTTAAACCAAACACTACATAAACCTTCCAATTCTTCCAACCACAACTATTGGTTCATTCCCTCAGCCTGTTGAATTCAGAAGAGTGCGTCGTGAATACAAGGCCAACAAGTGAGCAACCCTTGCACTGCATGATTTGAAATTGTGTTATTTGCAGGCTCTAATCTCAGTTTCAACTAGATATCGGTTTCTTGTTTTTTTATCCTTTAGCTTTATGTTAACAACTAATTCCGTAATTCCTTTGTGCAGACATCTAAACCAGACTAGACATATTCTTCTTTGAGAAAGAGGTTTCAAACATTAAAAAGTGCATTTGGATATCAAGTTACAACAAACTTAGAAAGAAAGTAGATGTTGAGCCTCGATAACCATTAAGGTTGTGAGCATCTTAAGTCGACTGAATGATAAATCTTTGTGACAGCTAATACAACAAGGGGATACCAGCCTTTTAAAGGATATCGAACCATTGCAAAGCGCTATCGAATGTAAAATGAAGAGAGATGCCGCATCACTAAAAGATATCGAATACCCAATTGCACGAAAGGTACATCGAACCTTTACAACATTAGCTGGTGAAAAGCGATAAATGGTGTCAAGCCTTAGAAGAGTGATAAGTATTATCAGATATTTATGAATAAAAGAGGATACCGGAGCTTTAGTATCAAAGAGGATAACGAGTTTCTAGAATACCCCAAAGTATAAGAAGATGTCACCCCGCCAAGCGATATCGAGTGTGTAATTATAAAAGGGGATGTTGAGTTCCTACTAAAAGCTTGTCTTAAATAACGGTCCAGGCAATCTTAAAACATCTTAAGAAAAGGATTTCGAACTTCAAAGGACATAAAGAATATTGAATGTCTACAGTTACAAAGGATGATGAATGTCCTCGGTACAACAAAGGATGCTGAATATTAGCAACATAAAGCGATATCACATTTCTACGACAATGGCTGTTGTAAAGCACCTACAAGCAGCAAGGATGCCGAATCTCAATAGAAAATGAAGATATCTAAATGCCTATGGAACACATGTCGAACCCCAAGGAATATAGGAGATATCAAAAATAAACAATACAAGCAAATGGTGTACATCAAACCAGGTGGACACGTGTCGACCATGCCGCCTGCCATTACCACAATAAATAAACCCTCATGGCCATGCAGTAGGGGGATCAATTTTTCTCTCTCTCACTCAAATCAAATAATTGTAATCCTAAATTCATTTGGGAGAAATATCGTGAATTGATTGTGAACATCGAAATTTATACAAACAAGAACTTGAATAGATGATTTTGCATAGTCTACTTACCTTGATTGTGCAAATTTGACTACTATTGAACATGGACGTGCATATGACTAAAATTTTGACTTGGACTTGATTTTGGGCTCTTATCTTAAACAAAGTCATTCAAGCCATTGCCTAAACTAACTTTTATTTTGCACAATGACTATCTTGCCAATCAGCACAAGAATAATGGATTGTGCCTTATTTGAATTGCCTATTTTGCCTATTAGCTACCGATAAATGACTATTATGCAACTTTATTTTACCCTTGGACAAGTGACATGGACTTTTTAATAATTTTGTTACTTAATCAAAAGTCCATGGGTATCATAGGACCATTTTAAATAACATCATGTACAAAGTCTTAGATATTGAGCCAATTTTTGGGTTAACATCACCATTATTTTCTACTAAATAATGCCGCTTCAAATGATATTATGGGTGTTAGACTGAATTTTGGTTTAGCATGGCATCATGAATGGTAGATCAATTTTTAGTTTGACAAGTTCGATATTAATCGCTGACCAAATTTACACCTGACGAGTCACACAACCGAAACAATGAATTCTCCTGTGACCAAACGATTTAATTAGTTTATAACTATTATAAATCAATTAGATTAATTAATATTTATGAAATATTAATTATAAGTTTGATTATGATTTGAGAAATAAATAATACAAGATCTGTTTATAATAGTTATAAATATATTAATCAATATACGATATTGATAAGTGATTAAATTGGATTTAATTGTGCAATATATTTTACGTGGGCTTAAATGAGTTTAATGCCCATTATGGATGCTAATATATTCGACTACAACATGAGAATAGACAACTAGGGTTTTATGGTTAAAGTGCTTGATTTTGGATGGCTCAAATTGAAAGGGGAAGCATCATGATTAGATCCATCCTTCTTCCTTTTCTATCCGCCGTATAAGCATCTCAAACTCTAATTAGAAAGTACTTTTTTTGGGCCTCCTCTCCCTACTATTTGCTGTTGAAACTTCATCACCCTTTCTCCATAAAATAACTCTGATCAATTTAGATTCAACATCTATTTGATAGCTAAAAGTCAACGTTTCAAAGATTAGCACCCTTTTGAATCGGAAAGAGTTTCAATAGGAGAATCTATTTTTCAAGGTGTAATTCAAGCGCTTTGGTAACAAGGCATGCTTTCCTTTTTATAGATAATGACATTTAATGTATATGAATAATAAATTAGTTTATCATAATTTATATGTATATAACATCGCCTGTTTAATTTGAAATTATGTGTTTGAATTGTTTGTTGAATGAATTAATTGGGGTTTTATTGTAATAAATTAAAATTGAAATTTTTTATGATTAGAAATGTTTAGTTGTAGATTTATGTTTTAAACATTCAAATCAAGATGTAATCATTTAGATCTGAAATTTGTATATTCAGATTAACTGATAGGTTTTTTATTTTGTTAAATTGAAACTAAAATTTGTATATATTTCAATACAATGATTTTATTATGGTTCTATCTTCTAAAACTTGATTTGAAGTCTAATTCTTTGGATTTGAAAATTTGTATATTCATATTAACTAATTGACTTTTTATTTCGTCAAATTAAGACTAAAATTTGTATATGTCTAAATACCATGTTTTATATAGATCAATGTTCTAAACACTCAATTCAAAGTCTGGTTCTTTAATCTAAAAATTTGTATGTTAATATTTATTGATTGGATTTTATTTTCATAAATTAAAACAAAAATTTATATATGATTAATACAATGTTAATTATAGATCCATGATTTAAACACTTAAAACAAAGCGTAATTTTAGGTTTGAAATTTTATATGTACATATATTTGTACTTGTTACATATGAATAAAGGATGTTTTCACAATAAATCTAAATTTCAAATTGATTGTTATAACTCTCTAATTTTTTTAGTTAGAAAAAGTTGATTAAATCATAAATCTATAAGTCTATGTATATATAGAATTTATTATACCTTTTCATATGTCATAGTATGAATTAAATTTTATTTAAATAATTTAAAATAAGGTAATAATATTTATATATAAATTTGTTGAATGTTTACATTCTATGTTATAACACCTATTAATTGCTAATTATATGTTGCATTAATTGAGTTTACCTAAAGGGAAGTTGAATTAATCATCCATGTCATCTTTTATTTATTCCTCCTTTTAACCCCTATGTGATTATATATCAATTTATTCCTACTTACATGTATATATTTTGTCATCAATTGATAACACTTGTCTTTTGTTTAATTATTTTGACATATAATTAAAGAATGAATATATTTGATATATTCAAACCAATGAGTTTATTGAAAAAATATATTATATTAGATCTGATAAAACCTTTATGCTACATAAGCACTAAAGTCCCAAAAAGGATTTTTTTTGAAATTTGCCCATTTCCCCCCTGTTGGTTGACCCAATTCTGCCAATTGGTATCGAAGCCCAATAGTTTATGCGGTCTAAATTAACCCTGTTAGAATGAACTAATTAAGCTTGAACACTTAGTTCAGTTTCTAAAGAGGTAATCTCTAGGATTTGAATAGGGTAATCAAGTATCATGTCCTACATAGTTATCGACCTAGCTTGTTGAAGTAAGCCCTAAGGTTGCCTCTAATAGAAAAGGCCCAATTTGAATTGAGCCTTGGACTAATTTTCAAAATTGTTTTGAATATCAAAATATAAAATTTTAAATTCAAAAGTTAAATTTAACATAAATACATATTTATTATAAAAGTTATAATACAACATAATTTCAAAACGTTTGAAAATTAAATAAATTAATTTCGAAAATCCTAAATTTATTAACAAGATTAATAAAAATAAATAAATGCAAATATATACATGTATTATATATTATGATATTTTAAAATGTTTAAGGTATCATAAATATACATGTATGTATATGAAATATGTTTTCTAAATTCATATAATTCAATAAAATTTGTTATCAAGGGCACATGTTAATAATCACTTTTTGCACTAAAATCAAAATGTCAATATTACCCTTACCGAATTAAAAAAAGGTGGAATTCAGGGAGGTATATGGTAATTTTGCAATCTTTAACATGTGTCCTAAGGGCACATGTTAGCATTTATGTGCAACATTATAAAGTATAATATAGCTGGACGCTTTGGAATACACAAAAGTTGTTAGAAAATAATCATGCTTGCCAAATTCGAGACTTTTCCACGTATTATTTTACCTAATTATTTCACTTTGATCCAAGCTTCGTCTTTGCAAAATTAGATTTATGGTGACCGATAATTCCATGGCTCGTTAGTTTTTGCTTCCTTCAGTTCACAGCTGGTAAGAATTTTTTTGCTTTGTCCTCTTCACAATGATCTTGACATCTGCTTCTATCATTTTGCTAACCATTTCTTTTTTCCGGTTTTGTTCTTCGAAATCCAATTTCTCTCTTTCCATAAATTATGAACAGTAGTCATCGGTGCAATTTGATAAATATGCTTGCCAAATCCGAGGCCCTACTGCATTTTAGGTAAAGAAGCTCATCCTGTAAAGTACACACTGGTAAAGAAATTCAATTTTTTGATTTTGTTTCATACATAATACTATTGTTGAATTCGCATTTGAAAAGGATGTGGTTGTGATTTCCAAAGTCCATTCCATATATTCTACACGTTAGATCTACGTTTAAACCTCATTTAGCCAACCTTTTTGCAGTTGGTAACTTAAGATTTATAGCTTTATTTATATTAAAAGCCATTTTAGGGTTATTCGATCGACTACAGATGTTGTCGGCTCAAGTTTTGATGTCATGTTTCTGTCTGATGAGCTCCCAAGTTGATCTAGTGGAGAATTTATCATCTTTAGTTGTAGACCAAGCCCAAATATCACCGAGCTGACTCGTGTATATAGGAATATAATCAAGATCTGGTTTGAGAGCTGCATGCAACTCAAATCTGTAATAGGCCATTAGTTGTCAGTTACGGTTTTGTCAACATTATAGTCATATCCCCCAGCGTTGGCCAATTTAGAAATCAAATTTTACCCATAAAACCAAGGGTCTTTCCAGAGACTAGTGGATTTACCACATGCAAATTTCCTTTATATGTGAGATTTAAGGAGTTTCTACAGGCTATAATGTTTTTCCATATCGTGAAAGAGTTATTATCACATTGCATTGTATGGAAATTGTCTCTAACATATATGTGTCTCATCGAATTTTCCTATAATGTATCAGCTATTATAAATTTCCATGCATGCTTTAGACTGTATACCTTTTTCATCTCCTTAAGATTTATTAGCCCAACACGTCCTTAATTTTTAGACTTGCATAAGATATCATAACTGTATGCAGACCCCCTCTCCAAATAGAATTTGCACAAACAGAGTTGATTTTCTCTATAGAGCATTCAGAAATTTGTTGAGTTTGAATCCAGAACCTAGCCATAGCAGTAATAACACAATGCACTAGCTCAATCCTCCTTGCAAAAGACAGGAGTTTAGAGCATCAGCCACTAATTTTATACCCGATCTTAGTGGTAAGCTCCCCACATTCCTTGTAAGTGATCACATTTGTAGATAATGGCATTCCTAGGTATTTGACTGAGAATTGGTCTTCCTTAATGTCTAGGGTATCTTGAATAGATTGCTTCTCTTTACAAAGTATATTAAAGCAGCACTGGACTTGAGATTATTTAATTTTAAACCAGTGAACTTCCTCCAGATTGTTGAAAATGGATTTAATACACTGGGCAGCTTATTTTCTTGATTTTATCACACCAACTAAATATCAATATATAGAAGGTGATGAACAATAGGTTAATGAGTGAAGAGAGGTTGGAATAGACCAATATGACATGCAAGCTCCATTTGCCAAGTGAAGTACTCCATTGCAATGGCAAAGAGGTATGGGGAAAGCAGATCTGCTTTCCTTAGACCTCTGTTACTAGATAAGAAACCTTTAGGGACACCATTTAGGATGATAGATAATGCAGAGGTAGAGATACCTTCTTTAATTCAGTTAATAGCTAGTGTAGGGAAACCGATGCTGGCCAACATATGAAGGATAAACTTTCTATTGATTTTGTCATTGGCTTTATGTAAATAGATTTTTAAACACATTTTGTTAGCTCTCTTCTTGTTAAAGTGTCTGACTAGCTCATAAGTAAGGAGAGAGTTCTCATAGATTTCTCCCTCTAATGAATGCAGGCTAACGTTCATAGACTAAGCCCGGCAATAATTAGATGAGTCTATTGCACAAAGCCTTACTTAAAATATTGTATATCAAGTTGCAGCAGGTAATAGGTATATAGTCTTCTGTTTATTTGGTTTGTTTTCTTAGGGATGAGAGTGATAAAAGTGTGATTAAGTTCATGTAGAAACTTTCCATTAAGAAAAGATTCTTGAATTGTATCTAATAATAGATTTTTCAATTGCTTCCAATGCAGCTTGAAGAATTTAGCATCCCACCCATCTGGGCTGGGGCTAGAATCATTGTGTGTTGAGAAAACAGCCTCTTTCACTTCTTGCTCAGAGTTTGGCTCCAACAACAACTCAACACCTTCACCATACTCAGCACCTTCACCATTAATCAGCTGCCTACAGTTATATGTGATAAGTTACTATCATAATCTCCATTATATAAGTCTGTGAAATAGTTGATGGCCGATTCTTTAAATTGTTGCTAATTTGACACAGTTTCACCATTTTCTACTAATGAATTTAGGATATTACTATTGTTTTTTATGTACGACATTTTTGTGTAGAAAATTTTTAAGCATTCATCAGCCCGAGTCAGCAACTTTTCTTTAGCTTTCTATTTAGTATTCATAGCCTAGTGTTGCAATGCCTATTTGAGTTTGCTTGAAGCTGGAAATACTGCGTATTCAAAACTTGACTGAGTGGATCTTGATCGAGGGCTAAGATTACTTCCTCACACTTTTTTCCAGAGCTCGTATCGAGCCTCGCTATTTGGGTTTTGTTTTGTTCCAACATTTTAGTCCATATTTAATTTTTTCAAAAATCAAACTAAACTATACCAGCTAGTACCGTCAGTGAATTCTATAGATCGTTGGTTAAGAGTATAAGCATAATCATCATATAAATGCAAAGAATTAACATAACTAAAAAGAGAGCCTTTATCTGTTTTACATTTTCATTGAAAGTAATGTGTAGTGGATAGTGGTTACTAGTAGAGCTAGGAAGAACTTCCACTTTGAGTTTAGAAATTTTATCGAGGTGGTATATTAAAGAAACCCTAAAGGACTTAAAGAATAAGTACATATGTAAATGTACGTATACCATGATTTTCGATGTGTTCGATGCTTGACTCACGAGAGTAATTCATAAAACTTGGATTATTCCATCGGTCGATGTCACTCAATATAATGTATTGAATATTATGAATATCCAATATAATGTTGTCCTCCACTATTTATGTATTAATAATCACTTGCATACTCCTTAGTTGTTGAGCTTTCATGCTAGAGATGTTATGTGTAGTGCTATTAATATATAGAATAAACGAGGTAAAATAACAACACATATTTTTGAGCTTTCTTCAAGGTATCTACGCTATATTTAGGCCGTCGCAAAATGGTGGGTATGAGTGAATAATCTCTCTTTATTTGTTAAGCTTTCCTCAATGTAAGGATGAGATTAAGGCAAGGAACCATGGGTTAGGAATTATATGTGATACAACTGATAAGGATTATTCACTGCATATGGGCGTATGGTTTGTTGAGCTTTGCTCAAGGTCAGAATCCCAAGATATGTAAGTCTTAACATCTACTAGTGAAGTCAAAAGACTCCTATGTTTTGACTTTGGGTTTAATGAAACATAAAAGACTAGTGGGAGCTTATTAGTAAAATGAAATGTAAAGTTTAACCTTACCAATATTATAAAAGCATATACTATGAGTTGTCCAAATAATCTACCACTTAAAATTGCAAAAAATGATAACTCCAAAACTGTTCTTTGAAAATAAAAAACTTACCGGACCAAACTATGCCGACTGGCTAGAGCAATTAAAATATCATTGATTTACAAGCGCCTATGGTGGGCTATTACATGCGAACTAAAGGCCAACCGCCGATTATGCCGACCCTGAATTTTGACTTACTTATGACAAATCGGTGTCAGACCTAAAGATTGCTCAAGTATTCGTGTCATCTATGTTAAACAAGCCGTTGTAGAGGCAACATGAAAAGAAGTCTATCTATGAGATATTCAATAGTCTCAAGGTACTTTTTGGTGAACAGTCATGTTCCGCTAGGTACGACTTTATGAAGAAGCTATTCAATGCCAAAATGATCAGTGGATAGAAAGTGGACAATTACATGCTAATGATGAAAGCTTATATTGATAAGCTTTCGAAATTGAATGTACAGATAAGCAAGAAATTGCAAGTGGATTGATCTTTGGTTCACTTACTTCACATTATGAACCGTTCATATTGAATTACAACATGAACCGAATGAATGTGAATCTCGTGGAGCTCCTCAATATCTTGAGGTCGGTCAAGTCACAATCTAAGGATCAAGGGCTGGTACTTGCTGTATAGGGTGGTGCATCATCTATGAAGAGTTTGAAGAAGTAGAATAGGGAAGATAAGAAAAAGAGAAGTAAGAAGACCAATGCCAACGGTGAATGTCACCACTTCCACAAGAATGGTCACTGGAAAAGAAACCATCCCGACTACTTAAAGATTATTAGGGAAATGAAACAGAATGGTTTTACGGCTCCATGAGGTACATTTTTGATTCAAAATAGTTTTGCAATCAATAAAATGTCTTGGGTTTTAGATATTGGATCTGGAATGCATATATGTTTTTATGTGTGTGAATAGTTCGTTACATGGGCTTAAGAATTGGTGCCACATGGTAAAAGGAGAAACGAGTCTCCAAGTTGTTGAAGGATCTATTGTAGATGCAGCGGGAGTAGGCGATTATCATTTAGTTTTGCTTCGTGGTGCAGGAGTGATATTAAATAAGCGCTATTTTGTGAAAGAGTTTATTTATGAAATTTTGTCCGTTTCTATATTGTTTGAGACTGGGTATGTTTTTCATTGTGCGAACAATGTTATGTGCATTAGTTTGAATGGAAATATAGTCTATGTTGGTGTTCATAAAAATGACATTTATGTGATCACTATTAATTATGTGTGTCCTGTGAATAGATCTTCTAACAATATAATTGAAAATTATCTTTGGCATTATCGGGTAAGTCATATCAATGAGAAACGACTTCACAAACTGAAAGCTTAAGGTTTCCTTCCATCACTTGATTCTGAATTGTTTTACGCGTGTGAGTTATGTCTCAAAGGTAAAATGACCAAGCACCGTTTTAGTGGGAGCAATGAAAGAGTTGATGGACACTTAGGATTAGTACCGTAATGACCCGCCTTTTTGACCCATAAAAGTTGATATAAATATATCCATGGTATTCACATGCCAAACATCTAAGTGCCGGAAAGACGGATTGTTATGGAGGAAAGGAGAAAAAGACAGAATAAAATATCACATCGTGACGAGTAATATATAATATATACATGATCTTTGCAAAAGAAAACCATAATATACATATATCAATTAGAGAAAATTAACTAATCATCAACCTAGGTAGTTATAACAACCTAACTTCATATATGTTAATTAATACAAAACAACAAATGTAGTGGAAATATAATATACATTAATACGTCTTGGAAGCATGCAACTCATCTCCTAAAGCTCTAAAGGATCCATAACTAAATATGAAACATACTCGATCTAACCCGAACATTATAAGGAAATGATGCATGGATCAGGTTTGGAAACTAGCATGAGAAACACAATCCAATGGATTTTAATGTTATAAAACCTTTCAAAAATAAAAATATCTTATAAGACTAAGACGGATGTAAACGCAAACAAGTTTTTACCTTACGATAACCAAACCATTTTATTTGAAAATCCAGTAATATTATAATAATATCTAGGGTTTAAAATAAATATTGAGTCATAGTTGAAATTGTCACATTAATTAAATTGAAACATATCAAGTATACAACTAGGTCTGTATAGGCGCGTATTAGAGAATGGTTTCATATAATAACAAGGCTATTGCGGTACTGCCTGTTATAGTACACATCTAGAAAAACATACTAAGATCCTCATATGGACCTTCTACCAACACAGGATTAGCCTATCCCTTATTGGATAGTACCGAATATGCCATCACCCCGATTGCCGACCAATAACCGTACCGATTCACTAGCATACATAAATGAGTCAATATCGATCAAGATCGGGTGGTGACCATACACTAATGGTAGCTATCCATATAGCTCTACCGCATCTCCTATTTTTTTAATCATTACCCGTGGTGAGACTTGAGGCTATGTTTTACCTTTTGAGAAAAATTCCCACTTGGGATCCTAACACTGTCTTCTAGGCAACAATGCAATGTCAGCATTCATCCAAATAAGTTGTTTAGGATAAGAACAAATCGAAGGCACTTCTTCTACTACATTCTTAGGATTAGTAGCAAGTAATTCTCAAATTTCATAGAATTTCGTCTTCGATCATCTTCAAGATGTCCCAATTCGAACGCTTATGCCGATTCAAAGTGGTTTTCAAATAATATCTCCGATCTTGATCTCTCTGAACCGAAAAATGACAAATTTAAAACTGGCCAAGATTTGAAAGTTGAATTAACTATCAAATAAACAAACAATTAAATCAAAGATTTAACCAAGCATGGTTAAGCACATAAGAAACGATAAGCCTCTTTAATTTATCTTTTCATTGATTAAAACCACTATGTAAATTCTTGTATTGAAAATAATTTTACAAAGATATATTAACAAACCCTCTTCACTCTATTCAATACTTGAAAATATTGATGTACTTATCTCAGCCATATAAGTATACTCACAAAATTTTCACTTTTAATACTTAGGAAACTTTTCCATATACTTACATCAATAATATAAGTATACTCCCAAAAGACTACATTTCAAATACTTAGAAAATGTACCCATATACTTATCTCAACGATATAAGTATATTCACAAATCTTAAGAAATGTTTCAATTCCAAAAACATACCTAAATGGTTTAAAACAAATACCCGTTTAAAACATTGATAATAAAAACCCCCAAAATACTTTTAGTGTAAGTAAATGGATCATATAGAAATTAGACCAAATATATGTACCACCACTTCCCAATTTCTAACTTGTGCTATCCCTCGATTAACAATGAAGTCGGAAAAACTAGAAAACTGTACTTGTGTTGACATAAATTCTTAATTCTCAAGAGAGAGACGAGTTTCCATACCTTGGAATTTGGTGTTACATATGGAAAAAAATACTTTCCATACCACCGTAACTTAAAATGATCATTTATAGAAATCCAATCCCATTTCCTTTCCAATCCCATTTCCTTGTATAAAACTCCTTTCTATAACTGTAACAATCCGAAATTTAAGCTATAATAATTAATTAACGAATTAATTTAAATAATAAAATAACTTTGTGAAATTATCTTAAAATGACCACGGGATTTGTACCATTGTGTCCGTGGCGATTTTCTGATCAATTTTCATATATAATTTGTCAAAATCCAAGTTAGTATGAAGAAGATACGAAGGAAACAAGAAATCAATAAAACAGAAAAAAAAATAAGAAGAAAAGGGTCAGGTCGGCCCAAATATGGGCTAGGTCGACCTATAGGTCGACCCAGACATGAGTTAGGTCGACCTTAGGGTCGACTCCCATGAAATTTAGGTCGACCTGCCCTATTCTTTGACGTAGAAGTGCCCAGATATGAACCAGATGACGTGTTTTTCCATTTTTCTTCAATCATGTGCGTTCGTGCTTCCATCCGACGGTTCCTATCGAGCCTATGACGTGGTTGCACCATATTTAATCTCCAAATCCAATGTCTGAGATTCACAAGTGCCACTAAAAATAAGACCCTAGACTTGATTATTTTTCTCATTCAGATTTTCTTCATCTAGGTTCGCTGCCTAAGGCTGGATCCTAAAAGGAATATTTTTCCGAGGAGAAGATCTTTTTAAATTAAAATATTTTATACCCTTTAAGTGGGTCCGGGAAGGCCAAAGGAAAGAGCTAAGGACCACAAGTGAGTGTTTAGTAATTATTTTAGATTTTTAAGTAATTTAAAATAATATGTTTTCCAATAATTGTAGGTTTTCTACAATTTTGGGATAACCTTTATACAAGTTTATTTACAGTTTTAGACTTGTTTTTCAGTCTATTTTCTTTTAGCTATTCATTTTTAGTTATTTGCAATTATTTACTGTTAATTATAGTGTTTCCCATTATTTACAGTTATTTACAGTATTTATAGTTATTTACCGTTATTTACGTTTTGTTTACATCTATTCTACATTTGGGATTTCTTCTGTAATTGTCAGCTTCTTTTTAATTTCCTTTTTACGCGAATGGAATAAATAGAATAGAATTAATCACAAAAATGGACTAAATTATAAGAACACTGAATTTACAGAAAATGGAATATAAAATAAAAAGACTGTAATAAATTGGACTTAGACTGAAATAGGCAAATTTAAGATAATCGTAAGCTTAGTTATAACATATAATTATAACTAAAAAGAGAAAATAAAAGAAAAGACAGAAGTAGCTTATTTTTAAACTTAGACCTTGGGTTAAGTAAATAAGCAAAGTTATAACACACAGGTTATAATTAAAGACGTAACAAAATTGGCTTATTTTTAAGACTTAGAATAAGTTAATAAGCAAAGATATCAAGGATAACAGTAGAGGTTTATTTAAGCAGACTTATACTAAGTTAATAAGCAAAGATAAAAGTAGGACCCGTACAAACAACATTCCCTTTTTCAGTTAGGTCCCACAATAGATTAGGTGAGGCTAGGGCACGCTTATTCTGGAGTAGTGGTAAATAAGAGGTCAATAAATAGAAGTTCAAATCATGGGGATTTGGATAAGGGGCGCACCTAGATTTTGTTTGTTAGATAGACCCATACCAACATCATTTCCTTTAGTCAGACACATGTGGTCTCACAATAGCAGGTGATGCAACGGCACGCTAATGCTGGAGCAATGGTAAATAAGAGGTCAAAAGGAGGGAGCAACAGATAGCGCGAGCCTAATAGTGGTCGAGCGTGCGGTCTCAGTGCTGACTGATAAGTCGTTATTGAGTTCCTAGCGCTTAGTAGGTGTCTTCTGCTTAGGGACCAACAGGGTCTAGTCCGCAGTAGGCATAAGTGGCTTTTGCGTAGGGACCAATGGGTCTAGTCCGCAATAGGCATAGTAGAGATAGAAGGCCGATAAAAGGATAGAATTAGGAATTCAACCTAATCAAAGCAGTTATCTAAGACAAGTGCAAACAATCTAATCGAACTATCTAAGCAAAGCGAACAGTTAAACTGTATTTTATTCCAACTTTATCTTTTCTTTTATTTCCTTTTGTACTAGAACTATTGCAAAGTCTATTATCTTTTTCTTGCTTAAGAATACTAGTAATTACTTTCATTCACCAAACTTTTAGTCTGACCCACTCCTTTATTTTCCATTTTTTCCCCATAGGCCAGCAGAGGTAGGGATAGTAGATTCTTGGAGGTTCAGCTGCAGAGTTTTTCTTCATGTATTCTTCTTCTTCTTTTTAGTTTTATTTTCATGTACCGGCACTTGTTGAGAGGGATGGTTTTATGTATGTACTCTGATGTTGAGACTGAGATGATGTTTTCTTAAGACATACGTATTTGGTATTTTGAGACTTATTTTGGTTATGACTTATTTTATGAATCCTGGTTTTTAAATAAGTTATTGTTTTAAATGTTTCCACTGTTTTATTTATTTTGTCTTGTGAATCTTAGTCTCTGTAAGTTTTTAGCTATACTTATAACGCACTAGATTCTTTAATGTGCCCCTTTTGGGTATACAAAGGGGTGTGGGGTGTTACATTTGGTATCTGAGCCTAAGATTACATGATTCCTAAAAATTTATTTTAAAAAGTAAAGTATTTTTCAAAATAACTTGTTTTAAAAGTATTTTTCAAAAAGAAACTCTTAGAATTAGTTTTCAAGTATAAAAAGAGTTTTTATAAAAATCCCCTCAAAGTCCAGTTCAACCTTCTTTCGATTCTTTCACGCCTAAGTTTCCTTCTCTTTGCATAGTATGGCTAACTGGTTCCATAGAGCTACGGTACCAAAGGTGCAAGGGCAAGTACCCAATACAACACCAGTAGGTGGAGATCCCTTTAATCCACCTACAACAGCCAATTTTCCTAAGCTATCTAAGGACTTCACTAGTCTAGGAGGCGGAACATTTTCTGGCACAGAGAATTTCAAAGAGACACGAGCTAGGAAGCTAAAGGGAGAGTTTAAAGAGGTTCCTAAGTCAAAAAGCTCTAAGAAGCCACAGTTGAAGAACAAGAAGGATAAGGATAAGAGGAAAGAAGGAGGACCTCAGAAGCGGATCAAGAAAGGCGGGAAATGCAATAGTTATGGAATGGTTGGTCATTACGCGAAAGACTGTAAGAAGGAAAGAATGAAGGGGAAGTGTTTCAATTGTGGACAGTCCGGTTACCTTAGTAGATTTTGTCCTTAAAAGACGAGGCAGGAAGCGGGTGCGCCTAAAGCGTTGGCACATGCTTTGGATGCAGCACTTTTTAGTAGTGGACCGGATCGAAATAGGAAAATTTCTATAGAAGGTTTGATTTCTATTTCAGATTTTTCCTATTCGGACTACTTTTGATTTTGGAGCATCACACTCTTTCGTTTCTAGTTCCATGGTCGATTGTTTTCATTTAGATATCTCTTTAGTAGTAGACCCCATAGTTGTTTCAAACGCCATTGGAGGATCGGCACATTTATCCATGATTTATAGGGGTTTGAAAATTTTCATATTAGGCGTAGAGTTTGACTGTGATGCCTATGTACTGGGATTTCCGGGATATGGGATGATTTTGGAAATGGATTGGGTATCCACTTGTGAAACGATATTAGACTGCAAGAGGAAAGTCGTTGGACTAGAGATGGGCAGCGGTAGGACTCTCGAGGTTTCTTGAGACCAAATGTGTCCGTCATTTTGAGCTTCCTTATTTCCCTTGATTCATCACTAGGAGAGTTAAATTCCATTTCTGTCGTTAAAGATTTCCCAGACATTTTGTAGGAGGTTAGGGGACTACCCCCCTAAGAGAGAGATCGACTTTAGGATCCATATCAATGACAATGCTAGCTAGTGGCATTGCTCATGAGACACATAAAAGGAAGGAGTTAAATAAGTAGATTAGTGAGCTATTGACGGAGCATATCTGAGTGGGGAGCGCCAGTCATCTTCTCTACAAAGGCAGATGATTCCCTTCGACTTTGCGTAGATTGTAGAGAGTTGAATAAGCTCACGATGAAGGATCGTTACCCACTTCCTAGGAAAGATGATCTTTTCGATCAGTTAGTTGCCTTTTCAAAATTTTCTCAGCTTGATTTAGCCGGTGGATTTCATCCGCTTAGAGTCGCTGTCGATAGCATCGATGAGACAACATTTACGACACCCGATGGATTCTTTAAGTTGTTGGTTATGCCTTTTGGGCTAACCAATGCCCCAGCTTATTTTGTAGATTTGATGAGTCATGTTTTTCGAAATGTCCTAAATAAGTTCGTGGTAGTGTTCATAGATGATATTTTAGTATTTTCCAAGAGTATGGAAGAGCATGCTATTCATCTAGAGGAGGTTCTTCGCATTCATCAGTTGAAGGCAAAATTCTTGAAGCATCACTTTTTGGCGTAAGGAAGTGCGTTCCTTAGGCATAGAGAAGGTCAACACATGGAAAGAGTTTGAGAACGATTTTGTACATTTAGGTTTGGATTGTGTAAATCCAAAGAGAGGTAGGCAAAGATTAGAGATATACAATAGTTTCAGTTGAAAAAAAAGCCCATGTGTAGACAATTGCAAAAATTATAATTGTTTCAAATAAGTGGATTTAACGGTAGTGCCTTGGAATAAATATAAGCATATAAGATGAATATGAACAAAAGACTTTAGTAAGGAAATGAGATTTCCAAGGTTTAGGTAGGGTACTCCTAGGGTAGTAAGAAGAAAATCCACTTTATGTTTAGCCCAATAAAATGAAATTATTAGAATTGAAAAGTTGAAAACTATAATTGTCAATATTTTTGAGTAAGTAAATATTGGATTTTTGAAAAAAAAAGTGGTATGAAGTTTAAATTGGTTTTTATATGGTGTGAATTTTGTTAAAAGTGAAATTCTTCTAGAATTATAGAGCGTATATAACTCGTTAGTTTCTTTGTAAGTAAACAAAGATTTTAAAAATAAAAACCTAAAGTGTATTAAATATCAGAAACATAGGTTACAACATTTATTGTTGTAATAGATGTTTTATGGAAAATAAAGTGGGCATAGATTATAACACTATTGTTATAGTAGGTGACTCCCAAAGGAAATGTTTTTACAAAGTATATGAGATTTATTAGCATTTATTTTTGAATCCATACACTAGTATTTTTGGGCTGTAGTAACGGTGTTTTACGCAACATCTGTTTTGACCCAAATAATAATATGTTTTAAAGATAATTTTTAAGCATAGAAATAAAGTGGATTGTAAGTACACTTATTTTTTTTAAATAAGTATAAAGAAATGTTTTCTAGTTATGGATATATTAAAATAGTTTTGAAAATGAGTTTTTCTAAAAAGAAAAGCGTAAGTTGAATATTAGGGAAGTAATAAATGTCATAGAAATTGTATATTGTAAGAGAATATAGATTAAACATACTTTAATCTATTGGAATGAAATGAATAATAATAAAATTTTCTATGAAACCAAATCACAAATAAAGATGTTTTGTGCAAGTTATAAGGAATACGTGAAAGAGATATACAAGGTATGGGAAGCACCATATTTTGTATAGCCTATTTCGAAAAATATAAAATAAGTTTCTTGTAATTTCACATAAACATGAAGTCCACTTTTAAAAATTTCATAGAAGGTTTTAACGTTAATAGTTTCTTATAAAAGAAAGTAGTTACAATATATTAAGGTATAAAACCATTAAGTGTAATAAGAAGTGTAATAATTAGAGACAATGTTAGTTATGAGAGATGTTATAGAGAGCCTTTATAGAAGGTCCCGATTTGTAGTAAGTTAGAAACTCCTCCAAGGTTAGGTAATTGGAAAGTTAAGGGGTTTTTAATAAAATAATTGTTCTTATCTACTTCAGTTTTTGAAAAATTGAAAATCTATTAAAAGATGGTATTTTGAAAACAAGTGAGGACATTTTAAAGATATTGTAAAGATAAATGGTTTGGTGAAAAAGTAAATAAGTTTTTGAAAGCGAAAAACTTAGTAACAGTTAAATTTAATAGAAATTTAAATATAACACTTTTAAAGACAAAATTTTTGGGATTTGACGTTTTAAAAATGTAGAAGCCTTAGGGCCTGTTTGGTTTCGTTTTTAGTTTTGAATTTTGTGTTTTCAACATACAATACAAAATACAAGAAAATGAGGGAAATCCTTTTACAATTCTTAGCCATTACGACGATCGACGGGAAATGGAGGGGATGAATTGTTTTCCATTCTTTTGTTATGCCTCAAAACACGAAAAATCAAATAAACTTGTTTTCTGTTTTCTATGTTAATTTCATTTTCCAAAATTGCGTGTTTTCCAACAATGTATAAGAAATGCACATTTTTGTTTAGACGAAAACACAAAACTAAAAACAGCAAACCAAACGAGGCCTTAGTTTTTGAAATAAAATGATAAATACCAAACCAAACTTTTAAGTGTGGAGTAGATAGGAACCATCTCCTAGGTGTGATGGAAATAGTGTAAGAAACTAGGAGTGATTACTTTTAGAAGTAATAATAGAAGTTTCCGTAAAGTGTATATGACACCAATGAAAACCTAGAATTGTTGCATCATGTGTGTAAACTATAGAAGAATAGTAAAGTGATATTAGTAAGATGGTAAGACACATGTGGTTGAGGATGTGTATTCCTGATTTTTGAGGAACTGGGAAGGAGCATCTTCCTTTAGTGGAATTCGCGTATAATAACAGTTTTCAAGCTAGCATTGGGATGACACCTTTCAAGCTCTTTATGGAAGACCATGCAAGTCGCCTTTGTGTTGGTTGGAGTCTACAGAGAGATTGCTACTTGGTCCCGTCATGGTTATAGAGATTTCGGAGAAGACTGATTTGATTAGGAGAAAATGCGTACCTCTTATACACATCTCTTTGATAATAAGTTTTTAGAATTTCCTATTTCCATCTTTAGTTTTGAATAGGTTCTTTCCTTTATTATCCTTTGGGAGGGTAGAACATAGGATTTAACCTATGGATGGTAGGGTTCGATGTAAACATGTTGTTAGAACATGTTATGTATGATGGATACTAGTGGTTGCAAGTGGTTGCTAGTGGATGCTAATGGACGTATATACTTATACTATACACTATTATATCTTAGGATTCGACCCAAATATGGGCTAGGTCGACGCAGACATGGGTTAGGTTGACCTTAGGGTCGACCCCCATGAAATTTAGGTCGACCCGCCCTATGCTTTGACGTAGAAGTGCCAAGATACGAACCAGATGACATGTTTTTCCATTTTTCTTCAATCCTGTGCGTTCGTGCTTCCATCTAACGGTTCCTATCGAGTCTATGACGTGGTTGCACCAGATTTAATCTCCAAATCCAACGGTCTGAGATCCATAAGTGCCATTATAAATAAGACCCTAGGCCTAGCTATTTTTCTCATTCAGATTTTCTCCATCTGGGTTCACAGCATAAGGCTGGATCCTAAAAGGAATATTTTTCCGAGGAGAAGATCTTTTTAAATTAAAATATTTTATACCCTTCAAGTGGATCCGAGAAGGCCAAAGGAAAGAGCTAAGGACCATATGTGAGTGTTTAGTAATTATTTTAGATTTTTAAGTAATTTAAAATAATAGGGTTTCCAATAGTTGTAGTTTTTCTACAATTTTGGGATAACCTTTATACAAGTTTATTTACAGTTTTAGACTTGTTTTTCAGTTTATTTTCTTTTAGCTATTCTTTTTCAGTTATTTGCAATTATTTACTGTTAATTATAGCTTTTCCAATTATTTGCAGTTATTTACAGTATTTATAGTTATTTACTGTTATTTACGTTTTTTTTACATCTATTCTACATTTGGGATTTCTTCTGTAAATGTCGGTTTCTTTTTAATTTCCTTTTTACACGAATGGAATAAATAGAATAGAATAAATCGCGAAAAAGGACTAAATTATAAGAACGCTGAATTTACAGAAAATGGGATATAAAATAAGAAGACTGTAATAAATTGGACTTAGACTGAAATAGGCAAATTTAAGATAATCGCAAGCTTAGTTATAACATATAATTATAACTAAAAAGAGAAAATAGAAGAAAAGACAAAAGTAGGTTATTTTTAAACTTAGACCTTGGGTTAAGTAAATAACCAAAGTTATAACACACATGTTATAATTAAATACAGAACAGAATAGGCTTATTTTAAGACTTAGAATAAGTTAATAAGCAAAGATAGCAAGGGTAACAGTAGAGGCTTATTTAAATAGACTTATACTAAGTTAATAAGCAAAGATAAAAGTAGGACCTGTACCAACAACATTCCCTTGTTCAGTTAGGTCTCACTATAGATTAGGTGAGGCTAGGGCACACTTATGCTGGAGTAGTGGTTAATAAGAGGTCAATAAATAGAAGTTCAAATCATGTGGATTTGGACAAAGGGCACAACTAGATTTTCTTTGTTAGATAGACCCGTACCAATAGCATTCCTTTTAGTCAGGCACATGTGGTCTCACAATAGCAGGTGAGGCATGGGCACACTTGTGCTGGACCAGCAGTAAATAAAAGGTCAAATAGTGGGAGTAACAGATAGCACGAGCGTAATGGTGGTTGAGCGTGCAGCCCCAGTGCTGGCTGATAAGTCGTTATTGAGTTACAAGTGCTTAGTAGGTGTCCTCTCCGTAGGGACCAAAAAAGTCTAGTGTACAGTAGGCGTAGGTACCTTTTGCGTAGGGACCAATGGTCTAGTCCGCAATAGGCACAGTAGAGATAGAAGATCGATCAAAGAGTAGAATTAGGATTTTAGCCTAATTAAAGTAGGATTAGGAATTCAGCCTAATCAAAATAGTTATCTAAGACAAGTGCAAACAATTTAATCGAACTATCTAAGCAAAGTGAACAGTTAAACCGTAATTTATTCCAGCTTTATTTTTTCTTTTATTTCCTTTTATACTAGAACTGTTGCAAAGTATATTATCTTTATCTTGCTTAAGAATTCTAGTAATTACTTTCATTCATTAGATTTTTAATCTGACCCACTCCTCCATTTCCCATTTTCCCCCCATAGGCCAGTAGAGGCAGGGATAGTAGATTCTTGGAGGTTCAGGTGTGGAGTTGTTCTTCATGTATTCTTCTTCTTC
Source organism: Allium fistulosum (assembly GCA_030737815.1). NCBI lineage: Eukaryota > Viridiplantae > Streptophyta > Magnoliopsida > Asparagales > Amaryllidaceae > Allium > Allium fistulosum. Next base: position 1,135,868,215 of record CM060906.1, read on the forward strand.
TTTTCAGTTTTATTTTCATGTAGCACTTGTTGAGAGGGATGGTTTTATGTATGTACTCTGATATTGAGACTGAGATAATGTTTTCATAAGACATATGTATTTGGTATTTTGAGACTTATTTTGGTCATGACTTATTTTATAAAGCCCGATTTTTGAATAAGTTATTTTTTTAAATGTTTTCACCGTTTTATTTATTTTGTCATGTGAATCTTAGTCTCTGTAAGTTTTTAGCTATACATATAATGCACCATGTTCTTTGGTGTGCCCTTTTTGGGTATACTAAGGGGTGTGGGAGTGTTACGATAACTCTCTTTGATATTTACAAAACTCCTTTATAAAATCTCCTTTCTGTTTATAAAACTTGTTTATAAATTTCCAAATATAACTGTGAAACTCCTTTTATAAATCTCCGAATACAATTATAAAACTCTTTTTATAAATCTCATTTCTATTTATAAAACTTCTCTAATAAATTTTCAAATATAATTTATAAAACTCCCTTTATAAATCTCATAAAACGATCATTCCCTATATCACTAAAAATTCACAAATGTGATCGATTATTCTAGTTTATCAAAATGACAACATTTTCTCTTTTTATAAAATAACTTTTATAAACCTATTCTTTATTTATAAAATACAATTTATAAATTTGACTTTTTATACAATATTTATATAAAATGTTTCCCAAATATTTATTTCAAAATATTTATATCTTCTTTAAAAAAGAATCACTTTATTAAAAAAGTTAAATTACCCTTTCTCTTAACTTTTCTAAAAAAAAACTTTTAAAACATTTCCATTTATACTAGAAAAGATAAATAACAATGATGAAGTAAAATAGAGAAGTTCAAAACTTGTTTTAAATGAATCTCAAAGAAAATCTAAAAGTCAGATTTAAAATCTTTCTTCGAATTTAAAACAATTTTCAAATCAAAATAGCAAACCATAGTAGTTCAAAATACTAAAATGAGCCTAATAGCTACTTTAGCTCTTAACCCATGGTACTACTACCTTTATAATTAAAAAAAGGCTCAACTTTTGACATATATCAATATCATATCCAATATGGTCGACTACCAATTTTTAACATTAAACGACTTATACAATAAGTATATAATTGAAACTAAAATCAATAGTAATAAGGAATCCAGATTACTCTACAAAATTCATTGTATTTCATTATATATGTCATTCACTTTTCAAAGCGGAAATTCAATCAATCCAATTCAGTAAATCATTCAAGAAAATAAAATTATTTATATCAACTATATAACATATAGTATTCATACAAAGGTGAGATGACTCAGCAAAATTCCAGTGGACGTTTGCGCATCTCGGTTTGACCTAAAACGAACGGCGGCCCAATGATATGGAACTCAAATCCACTTGCTCCAAACTCGATGAAATTAATTCCAAAGCATAGATAACGCTCCTACGAGTGTAATGCAAAAGATCACGTTTCGATTAGACCTTGTATGAAGCAGTAATTGAATTTATAAGTTTTTGAATTTAAAAATATAATTAAATACACTAATTACATTTCAATTTTTATCTACCAAAACTAATCTTCTTCTTCCCTCTCTTTCATCTCACTATGCATGCATACTAAACACCCTAGGCCTGCACGACTTTCCAATGATACAGAGCTACACTCCATCGTTCGACAAATGGACTTCAACAAACAGACTTTTCCATTGTTCCTCTCTTCTCGAACTCCACGTGCCTACCCTAAAATCAACACTCTTGATTAACCCATCACCAATCCGACCTGCTGCTTGAAGCATGCCAAACCATAATGTCATGATTCACTGTTGGCCATCGCACTACCACAAACTTCCACTATCCACCCCAATTCACATGACATACCCAAATCTACACTCGATCCCTCCTAACTCTGCCTAATTCGACGGGGAACCCAAACCCTAGCCTATGCACTTCACGTCGATCAACTCCAAACCACGATCGAACTCAACAAAACCATATGGATTTGAAGATCTCATCACTATGAATATAACAAATCCAAAATTGTATTTTTTCGTTAAGTAGATTATTTGATTTGGATTTTTGAAGATGGTAGCCATTTTATTTTCGGTTACAGGAAATAGAAAAAGAAAGAGAAAGAAGAGGGAAAATTAAAAAAGTGAAGAATGGTTTTAGGTAGGAGTTTAGTTTATTTTGCAATTTTCGTTACTTTGCTGCACATAATTTCGTTCGCGTATGAACCGCGAATGAAAAAATAAAAATACGACCGTGCATAAAAATTCGACATGATCTTAAAACAACAATAAAATATACTAATTATCTTATTATGTAAAGTTTCAAAAATACCAACGTTTGCCCAAAAATAGATTAAACAATACTTTAAATATCTTCCAAATTAAAAATTATGAAAAAAATCCCATAAATTTAATTAAAAATACGTCACTAAAAATCAAGTAACTTTAATAAAAAATTATTTTCTTATTATTTATTATATTTGAATCAAAGTTGAATATTTAAATAAATTAAATATTCCCATTTGAAACATTAAAAATTCTAGGTCGTTACATTCTTCTCCTTAAAAGAATTTTGTCCTCGAAATTCCTTAAGGAAAAAAAATGTTTCCAAACCTTTAAACTTATAAAATCCCTTATGTTACAAAAAATTTCGACAGCACCTCCTTTGCGCGGCTCGATCGAAAAAACTACCGCTCGTTACTACTGGCTCAAACCAACAAAGAAAACAAAACCCAAAAGTGGCTTTCCATATCTAAGGCATAAAATCATCAACAATGATATATACCTATGATATATCTTATAGAGTGTGTATGACATTTATAGCAAACACGCCTGTTAAGTAATAAACACATACTAATTCGTTGAGCAGTCAAACTTTACCCATGAAGCCAAAACTACCAGCAAGCATTTACTTCCATATACCTGAATCTCACTTACAAATTCCATCAAACCATATATCTTGCATTTCTAATGGCAAAAGCATACAATTACATTAAAGCCCGTACAATGTACTTTTGTCACCCATACACAATATCAAATCTAATCACTCACTCGATCACTCAAATTATACTTTCAGACTAGTATCACTCACTCGACTTTCCTATTATGGACTCCGATCAGGTTCCTTGATTAGAAACCTCTATTCTTTTTACACAGCCATATAATATGATAGAAAACTTCAGAATCATATCAGAAATCCGTCCAAGTGTTCGTCATCAATTATCGAGTGAAAAATCATAACTCAAACCAATGTAAATCACCGCAAAATCATGTACTCGAATCTGGATCAAGAACAGTTATGCGAATAGAATGATCTACGTATAGCTTACGTTTTATCCCATTGGTTTCTTAACTACACCAATTTCTCTTCATGTTAAATCACATTCATTTTTACTTGTAATGTATTTCCGTTAATACTAAAATCATCTATGCACCCTTTCATGAAACTTTTCTTAGTTTGTAAGCATCTTATAAAACCCAACTTATGTTTATAAGCACTCTCAAACTTAAGCTCAAATTCGTGTAACACTCTTCTACATTCTAAAAGTATATACACAATATCAGTTTTTCTTTACTTAACCAGGATGTTCAACAAATTTAATACTCGTTTTAACTTACTATCTCCTAAAATTTATCAGCTACAAAACTTATTTTCTTATATTTCACAAAAGCACTCAACTTCAACTTATGTATCATTTTGGAAGTTTCCAACTTCTAAAATCGTCGAAAATTCCATTTCATTTCTATAAATGAAAACCATCAACCAACATATCATAATGAGATGCACAAACCAAACTACCCTATTGCATAGGATGCATGGGTCCATATAATAACTTTATCGAAAACTTTAGATTTAAACACTCGGGTTTTATTTCAAGGCTAATGAGTTATTCGCTAGAATATAGGATGTGGATATGAGGCACACTAGTCGATATTAACTAAATCACATGAACCATTTGAAGTTCGAACTATTACTTTTAGGTTTGAGAGTATCTGGCGTGGAATTCAAAGCATATAGTTGTGTGTTGATTCACGGATGATTAGGGGATTTTATAGGTGTGATAGGGATGCTTAAATAGGGTTGCAGCCTTTCAGAAGCAACTGTTGGCGTAAAGAAAAACTATAGGCGTGAAGAGATGTATAGAAACCCATTCATGAACTAGCCGTTTATTGTGCATTCAGTCAATTGGGTATAGAGTTCAGTTCGATTGACTCTTTATAGAAAACAATCCAGAGAACATAGCCAAAATCAGTAGCCTGGATAGAGTTTAGTTGACCGGGTTAGTCGATTGGGAGGCCAATTCAGTCAACAGCGCCTTCATATTTTTGTTTTCTCCTTCATAATTGAGCTCTTTGGTCTTTGACCGAGTATATCTTGCATTCCAGTGGAATTGTTAAAACCATTATAAGTTTTCTAAAGCCCATGTACTCCTATAGTATTACTCTTTGTGAAAATCCGTAAATTCTCACATTTTGAATCGACTATAATCCACACAAGTCAAATCCAAACAGATAAGGATTCACGATCTTCCCTAATCAAATTGGATTCTTCACTTTTGAAAATCAACATATCATATATCGAAGATATCAATGTCGAGATCCAAATGTTAAAATCCTCATCGGTAGGGTTTGCTACCAGTAAATAACATTAGTATAAATAAGAATGCACAACCGAAACAAAATGCTCTCATATATATATATATATATATATATATATATATATATAGAACAAAAGATGATACAAGGTGATACTAGAGAGTCATAGATACATCACTATATACAACATCATGAAGTACAACTGAACAAGGTACACAGCGGAAATAAAAACTAAAGAAACAAGTCTTCAGAGAGAGTCCAAAAACCGACATCTTCACTCTGATCCAAAAGCTCCAAATAAACACTCCAACTCCAGCTCCAACTATCTATAGGGTGATCTACTACCTGACTCTAGGCTGCCCGTGTGGAAAATAAGGGCACCCAGAGTTTAGGGGAAAACAATAAACTCCAGGTCAGTCATGGGACTGGTGTGAGAAACAAAAGTATATAGTTGCTTTTGAAAACAAGTTTCGTATATGCTTTTGGAAAATGAAACTATCATAAGGTCTCGATCCGCACACAAGATGCAAACGCACACATGGTCGAGGTTTCTCCTTATTACAGTCAAATATGCCTTTGATACATTAAAAATATCCTTTTAATATTTTTATAGTGCTTAGTGATTGAAAACCATTTTCAAAATAAACTATTTAATTTAGCCAGCATACGTTACATGATGGTATGCCTACTATAGCCACTGTATTAAACAGTGGGTAATACAATCAAAACCATACAAGTTTCATATTGGAGAATGGGTTTTCCAATAATGACCAAGCAAAGGAACTTCCTCATCCACGATTGGGTATGCCTCTAGAGGGACGTCCCGAGAAACTACTGTTTCTCTGCTAACACAAGGCCAGGTTACCACTCAATGGTAACTACTTACTCAAGTCTATCCATCCCCCGGTTGTTACTAACCTTTAAAACGGGGCCCCGATCTTTTCCAACATCCACATCAAGCAAATACTGGGCGCGTAAGACCACAATACAGCTATATAAATATATAATCCACAAAGTGAATTCCTGGGTTCCATACCATGGTATCACTATATATATCTAGAAGGGGATAGACATCCTACACCTTGCTGCATCCATTCCTGTTTCGGCCATTCCCAGGGTGTGAGGTTCGTGAAGTCTCGTACCCACAAGGCTCTGCTTTTCAACAAAATCCTTGATCCTATCCATAGCATTCTTCGGAATGTCACATTACCAATCCAAAATTTATATAACTGATTTCTACCAACGTATAACCCTTGAGCTTATACGTCTCAAGGAAGGGTGTTAAGCAAAGAGAATAAATTCTCCGCCACCAAGTAGATATACGTTAATAAAGATCAATCATATAAAGTAGAATGTAATGTCAGAAAATCCATCCATCCACAAGTTCGTTCTAGGACTGAACGAAACCGAAGGCATCTTATTCCTCAACCTTTGCCCAAAAGGTGAGAGGCCCTTGCGTATCCGAAAATTCTCCAAAACATCATCCGGACCACTGCTTTAAAAGTATAGGGGTCTCGTTTCTATATTGGCCGCTAAACCGATGAAGAGAAATCAACAAGCAGTCCATTAGATGTGAAGATCCCCGGTCTTCAACATCGTCTTTAATACGACTCATCACAATCATAGCGTCGTATTATTATTTGGAATGAGAAATTCCCATTCCCGGTCTTTCCGAAAAATAAGCGTCCTTTAAAAGCCATTCAGAACCAAATGGATTTTTAATTTAAGTCTCAAAAAAACAAATTCATATTTGATTTAAGTTATTTAAACCTCCATTTAAATTACTTTATTCATACCATTTCAAATTGGGAAAATATTGATCACTTATAGCTTAAAAATCAAAATGTTGATTTAAGTGTTACAAAAAGTGTCGCAAATATAGTGTATTTGTACAAATGCCATTTATATTTTCCAAAACATTCCATTTCCACTTTAAATCACTTTTATTCTATTTTCACTATTTAATTTAATATTTAAATAATATAATAATATTATTTTTCAAAATTTTATCCAATTAAATCCAAACTTTCCTGAAGTCAATTTAAATAGTATATAAGACTATTGGAACAATAAAATTTGGATTTCAACTTTATTTATATAGTTAAACAAACTTTACCTTTTAAATAAATTTTAAATTATTATTTATATTTCCAAAGTTAAACATGCCATTTCATATTCAAAATGATTTCAAATAAATAACTTCCTTTACAAAAGTTTTTCAATATATCTCCAATATCATTTCCAAATAGTTTAAATTATAAAATTCGAATATTCAAATTTCCACTCAAATTTGAATATTATATTATTATTATTTTAAATCGAGACTTAACCAATATCCGTTTAAATCCAAATGGGTGTGTATAATAAGTGTAACGTGTAGTGTTATCACTATTAACATCCATATACACATTCATATCATCCAAAAAAGCAGTATATGGTATAACTGAATATTTTAACAGTTAAATACTGATATAAGTATCATATAGTTAAAACATCCATAACTATCAATCCATTCATCCAATCAGATCCAATATAAACACTATATTAAATGATATATTTTCTCACCATAGGATCCACTCCTCCTTTCTTTAACGTAGGAAATTCCTTAGCTAATGAACGATCGCCGTAACGCTTTTATTTGAATTTCTTTTCCTTTCCTTCTCCTTTTCTTTTCTTTTCTCTTCAAAATATTTTATAAATTTTTATTTGTTGGAGAGGGGGTGGCCGAAGCTTTGTGGGGCCTAGGGTGGTGGGACACGTGGCCTAGTGTGGGGTGTTTGGTGGCGCAAGGGGTCTAGGGATTAAGGGAAGGTGGTGGTGGCCAAGGGGAGGGGTTTGGTCGGAGTTAGGGGGTTGCGTGAGGCCTAGGGAAGGCTGGGGAGGGTACGGCGCTAGTGGTGGTGACTAGAGGTGGTTGATGACGTGGGATGGGGTGGTGAAAGGGAAGGTGGTGGACGGAATTGGATGGGAGGGTGGTGGTGGCTCTCTTGGCCGAATGGAAAAGGAAGAGTGAGAGGGGGTTTGCATGCTTATATAGGAAAACTAAGGAGGCTAGGTGTCTTGTTCTTAATGCTTAAGGTATGACTCAAGCATGAAAAAATCAAGAGCATGCCATGTGTAGAAGAGGTGTCATGTGCATGTGAAGGGAGGCTAAGAAGAAGACATGTGTAGAAGAGGTGTCATGTGCATGTGAAGGGAGGCTAAGAAGAAGACATCTGTAGAAGAGGTGTCATGTGCATGTGAAGGGAGGCTAAGAAGAAGACATGTGTAAGGCTTCTCTTTAGTAGCATTTGTTTCATGCTATGGTTTGTTTTCATAGCTTTTTTTTATTCATTTAGTTATCTATGTATGCTATCTTTTATAAATTCAAATGAATTTAACTATAAACTCATATAACTTTTGAATTCAAATTCATATATTTAAATAACTACTAGTATTTAAATTAGTTAAATTTCTAGATCATTACACTCTTGACTCTTGAGTAAAGTATCCTCTGATATGTGCTTTTACTCATGTCTCTTCATTGAATGCTTACTAAATCTGTAATATACTCGATGAAGACCGTTAGTAGCATTGTTCCTTGGTTTTTATCATCAAAACACCATAGATGTGAATTTTTCATTCTTCCCTTTTTGATGATGACAACCACACAACGTTATGAAATAATATCTCCCTCTAAATATATGCTATATATAATAAATTTAGTTTCTTAAGTTAAGTAGTTTACGATAATTTAAAAACATGTAAACATTTTTCTCCTCCTTTGTCATCAACAAAAAGAGGTAAGAGCATATGCATATTATATTTTAAGACTCCTCATAAATATAATATTTCTCTTAAGAAATAGGTCTTTATACCTTTTCTATATTTGTGTACTTTTCTCCTCCTTTATAAAAGAGATAGAAAATGTCATAGAAAAGTCAATAAAAAATATTTTATCATTAATGCAAAGTGATGAAAATCTAATATGTTGTTAGCACTAAAATTGGTCGCTAACACCCTTGAATAGAATTGTGTAGAGAGATTAATGAAGAAAGTAAATTAAAGCAGAGAAGTAACACAATTGAGTGCAAAAAGAACAACAAAAAACAAGAACACCAGATTTATAGTGGTTCAGCCTAATTGCCTACGTCCACTTTGAATATGATCTTTATTACTTTTCCAATCAATTGAGTACAGATACAATCCGTAAACAAACAACATGAATACAAGTTTCAGTAGGAAAGAAGCGAGTACAGAAAATGTCAGAGTCTCCCTGAAGTTCTCCAAAAAAGGTCCCTTCAACTGTGCCACTGCCCCTCTATTTATAGACGAAGACATGCTGCTTTCCCTACATAGGCCCATGACCAAGACACTCCGGCCCACATCAAAACCCATGTTCTCTAACCCATGGATACAGACCCTCGATGAACGACCCATATGCCACTTGGCCACTCTGGCCGAACCAGGGATCCCATGTGGATGACTCGAAGCAAGCTACTGTATGGCTCGGAGCAGTCAGACATGAGACTCGAAGTGATAAAGCACCGATCGTATCTCCCTATGGTAATTTGCTGGCTTCTCTGATGTATATCAAACCAGGTATGCCAAGCCACCAAGACTGGATCCAGGCTGCCGACCCATATGTGCCCGATCGACACATGTCGAACCACTGAGGCCGAATGATACATGCTGAATCAAGGCCGAATGATACATACCGAAATAAGGCCGAACGATAGATACCGAAACAAGGCTGAACGATACATACCGAGCCATACTTACCGAACCGTAGCTACCGAGCCACATGTACATGCCGAACCATACCTACCGAGCCACACATACATGTCGAACCATAGCTACCGAGCCACACATACATGCCGAACCATAGCTACCGAGCCACACATACATGCCGAACCACATCGAATGCATCAAACTCTTATATCTCCAATCTCTTCTTGGCCAAAATCCTGTTTAGTGTTAACTATAACTTCTGCAACTATCGTTCTATAGCCGGGTAACATTTTCCTCCCAAAGTGTGTCGTGTGGATCAACATGACGTGCTTTGAATCAGTGATTATTTATTGTTTCCAAAAACCTGCCTGTCCTAAATGATAGCTGATTGTCATTTTTTCATTAGCCTTCGGAGGAGCTTTTCGTCGTTTGACTGTATTAGTTCAGCTTTAGAGAAATTCTTGAAATCCTATTTTAGCTTTTCGAAAGCTAGAGACCCGCAATCTTCCGAAGGCTGAATCGCAGTGAGCTCCCCAAACCCACGCTTCTCCACTTACTCCATAGTATATGTCTCTTTTCTAGATTACCATCTTCAATCATCATTATATGTGTATACATTCTTATATATATATATTACATTCTTATATATATATATTATTTTATTATCTATATTCTTATAAATTTCTACCTATTATTATTATTTTCCTTTCCTTCCTTTTTTTATATAAACAAAGGGTGGATTGGCACACCAATACCGAACCACACTGTCGGTCCACCTGGCAACGAACGGCCCTCTTCTTCACCGACCCACCAAAACACGTTAACCGGTTCCATAGGATGATGCCTGTTCATCTCCCCGTCTCCATATATAAACTTGTGCCTTCCTTCTCTTCCTTCCACTTCTTATCTTATTTCCCCCTTTCTCCAACACAGCTCTAAATTTTACCTTCCTCAACCTATCGAGTTACCTGATAATGCCGCTCCACCACTCTCCATCTTTGCTACCATCATACCCCTCGACTCTGAGTCCCGAGAAATTCTCTTCCCAACTTCGAATTAACACCTAGGTAAGGTTTCATGTCGCCACGCAGGATTTATCATACACATACGGGCTTTTCGCGAAGAGTGGGAGAGGATAGAATTAAGGCAAGTAAGCGTATTAGGGTGAAGGTAGCATAGGACGTTGTGACTTGGATTCATGCTATTTGGAGAGGGGTCGCCCTTGATGGGTTTAGGAAGGTTTTCCATTCATAGGAGGAGAGGGCTTACTGTACCGAGAGAGGAAAGTTAGGTGTTTGGGAGGTAGAAAAACCCGGACGGCTATCCTTGAGTGGTCGGTAGGAAACTGGTAGATGGTATGGGTCAGTAGCTCACTAGAATAGTGTTGGTTCGGTGGGCGTCTAGAGGAGTGGGTCAGTGTTCTGAGCAAGGGCATCATTCGACATTGAGGGGGAGAGTGTGGGTCGGTAGGAACTCGAAGGAGCGGTTCAGTATAGGTCTAGAGAGGCGGTCGGTAGTCTAGGTTTTGAAGGAGGATCGGTGAGAGAGAGAAGAGTGAGTGGATCGGTATAGATTTAAAGAGTCGTTCGGTGATTAGAAAGTGAGAGAGAAGAGAGTAGGTCGGTACCGAATCAGTGTGGCTCGGTATATAGGATAGCTGGACGATCGGTATTGGGTATAGGGATTAGCATGGGCAATCAAAATCACCTCATCTTGAACATGGCATATATCAGGACCACACATTCTCATGCCCGGGCATAAAATAATGAACAATGACAAGAACCAAAGCATACGAACACATGGAACTGATTTAGACTATCAACTCCATAGTTTTAACAACTATAAACGTGAATTTAATCCCTCAAAAGCAAGTAATAGCCTCTACAACATATGATGTCAATGAATGATCCCAGGATTTCTGTTACCGATCGAAGGACAAAATTTGGTGACGGCCAGTACGACGATCCCCATAGATGACAACCCAAAGCTCCGTCATGCTATATTACTCTTTAGAACTTTAATTTATCTATACTCTTTGCTTGAATTGTTGCACTAATTCACACACAACATGGGGGAATACTTTGTTGTTATATCTGATATTTATTATCTTTCAAGTATAGCTTAAACATGTATCTATTCATACTAATCGCTCTTTGGAGATGTCCAAAAAATAAGGCTCTGCTACTGTTTTTGACAAGCCTGAACCAAGTTCTCGGCAGGAGGCAGTGGGGACTTTGAATCCACGTCAGCCCCCATACATGGCATCCTAGATTCACCCATTGCGGTTTTAGGCCTGGCACTCGATGCTGTAGACTGGGCCGTCGTTCCGGATGACTACATGGACTCTCAAGCCTCGAAAGTAGGCGAATCTTCTCTCCGTCGATTATGTTCTATCCATGGAATCCCCTTCGAAGACATTCTGGTTTCTTCGGCACAAGATCGGCTTTACCTGCCCCCAGCTGGATATACTGTGTGCAAAAAATTTATGTGTTGGGCCAGAAGTGTGCCACCTTTCAATTCGTTCATCCGTGAAGTGTTGCAGTATACAGGGATTGCTCCAGCACAACTACATCCTAATAGCTAGGCATTTATCCATGGTACATGCGTTCTTTTCATAAGCATCTTACATAGACCCCCAACCCCCGAGGATATTTGTTACATCTACCGCTTCAAGAGATGTACCGATAGTCCATCTTACATATTCCTCGAGCCACATCTCAAATTCCAAGTCCTGATGGGCGCGTGGAACAATTTTCTCAGTATAAACAAGAGTGGTTCTACATACGCTGTCCTCCTGGCTTTGCGAGAAGATGGTTAGAAGGCCGTAAGTCTCATCTTTACCCCAATCTCCGTCCTAAGGCTTGGAGTGCACTTTTTTTGAACTTCTTTCAACTCTTATAGCTATTCGCCCACGACCCGAAGGTGCCGGGTATTCTGAGGCCGTCGAGGCCATCCGAGCTACTCCCATGGGAGATCGGGACATTAAATCTGTAATTACTAATGAACTGCTTTCGAAGTTTGGATTACTAGAAGAGGGCTGTCAGACTAGCCTTCCAAGCGGTGTCACCATAGCAAGAACGACTGCGGAAATGAGCAAGGAACAAGCCGGTCCTTCGGTGCCCTTTGCTGAAGGGACTCGCGATACTACCGAGGATGGCGAGATCGAGAATACTGATGACAACATAAGTCCTGGACTAGCGCTGGTTAACCAGCATTGGTAACCAACGTAACCGGCGTTGATCAACCACCGCCTCCCTCGAAAAAGAAAAAGAGTCTAGCTAACAAACTAAAAAGTAAAAAAGTTGGTGGAACTTCAAAGGTCATGATAACTCCGATCGAGAAAAATTCGTCTTCCCAAAACTTAGAGGGCTCATTAAAGGGCCTATCTGACTTGACCATCCCCAAATATACTAATTATGGCTTCAATAATCCCGAGGCTATGGGATTTAATTCGCCCGCGAGAAGCAATTAAGGCGTTCAGACTCATCATCAGGGAGATAAAACTCCAATGAGTAAAGCAAAAAACACTGGTCCGTCGGGGGGTTGCACTAGGACACACACAAACACTTACACTCCACCATGCACTTGAATTGCATTCATCATGCGACTCTTACTAACTTGTCCTCATTTGACTTTATGTGCAGGTGGAATAGGGCGTACGCATGGCATTAACCGCCTTCGCGGATCCTCCATCTTTTACCATTCCGGTCGAGACTCAAGATCAGGCAAATGGCGAGACAAGGATGAAAGCGGTGATAGAGACTATTGCTCTAGAGAGTCGTCGTCGTCTTCTAGAAGGGGAACCCACAACCATTCTTTATATCCAAACGATCCTCCCCATCATCCGGAGTGTAGTGGGGAGAAGTCTGCTCAGAAGGGATCACAGTCCGAAGTTCCTCGCGACCAACATTTCGGCTCTTTGAGTACCAAGCAATCCCGTGAGCCTTATAAGAAATCCGTGACTCTGGTTAGGCCGACTCCCCCAGCCTCCACTCATGATCCATCGACGGTGAAAAATTAGCCGAGCTCAAGGCTACATTCCCGAAGATATGTTTTGATGGATTGAAATTTCTCCCTGCGATCCATCCTACCCTGGACATGTCAAATAGAGCGCCATTACCTACAACAACGATGTTTATTTTCAGCATGATGCATTCGTACACTTGGTGGAGAAAGTTTCAGAGGTCTCTATTGAACGCCAACACGAGATTGATCACCTCAAACTCGAAGCTATTCATGACAAAGACATCATTAAGGGCCAAGATGAAGAGCTATCCTCATACAACTCTCAGCTCGAGACTGCCTAGAAAAATGCCAAGGAGATAGTTGAGGCAGTTAGCCACTTGGAGGCCACTCATAAGAAATAACTCAATGAGGTCGTCCAACGTAGTGGCTCTCTAGCTTTGGAGAAAGACTCTATCCAAAAAGAGAAAGACATTCTCGCTCGACGGGTCAAAGAACTAGGGGAGTTGCTCTTTAAAGAAAGAGAAGAGAAAATTGTAGCGTAGAAAGAATCACAAAGATACTACGATGTGATCATCGAAACAGGGCTTCTAAAAACAAAAATCAATGAAGACCTTTCCTAGGTTGAAGCGCTAAAAGAAGCAGCTCACGAGGAAGGCAAGAAGATGGCACTCACAGAGGCCGACTCTAGACTCGAGGCTACTACCGAAGCCGGTAGAGTAGAAATCAAATGTTTATATGACCCGCTCATTGCCGAGTTCAATGCAAGAGTCCTCATGCACCATGACTTGTCTTTCCTAGGCGAGAATTATCTCGAGTCACTTGCCGAAGCATGGGATACTTTGATTAGGACTAAAAAAGTAGAGTTAGGCGTCAAAGAGATTGATGAAGAGGCTCTGGTGAGGGAAGTGCTTCAAGGCAACGAACCCTCAGATTTATCGGCGGCGATAGCCCTCTTCGGGGGAGGCTCCCTTGCATCAGAGGACAAAGAGGATGCTGCTGTCCTGTCGGGCTCCGTGCCCTAGATTCCTCCCCCGTTGACTCGACCACAACTCCACCGTTAATCCCTCCGAGCAACATGTGGGTTACAATCCGAAGAAGCCTGGACTTGGCATCCATATTCTATCCCTAATTTCGGAGGGTGATACTCCCAAGACGATTGAGAGCCAAATGGAAGCTGGTATGTGACCCCTCCTCCTAAAGTTCATAGAGTCATCGCTTTTGGCGAATAACTGTCGTATCTTAACATTCACTTTTCATGAATTCATGCAAGTCATTCTGGCCCTGAACCGACTCCAAGGAGCGATGTCGCCACAGAGCGGGAAGAAAAAGAGACTGAAGTACTCCACACCGGCGACACCCCTGGTCCTGACGCTTAAGTAATAGGGGCGCTTGAGGAAGATAAGCTCGAAGATCCTTTACCCGTAGAGGGATACGACGATGTCGAAATCATAGGCGCTTTCGAGCATACTTCCCAGCTTAGCATGAAGGAGCAAATCGAGGAGGAGAAAAAGAAAACCAAAGTTAGGATAGAATCTCAGGTGGTGGAACTTGATGATCCCCTAAATAGGCCCTTGAAGTTCATTCTCCCCGGTGGGACCACACCTCTGGAAGTTCCCCCTCCTTCCTCGGATACCACGTCGCTTGGAAGAAAGGGGTCCAGGAGAAAACGCTTAGATGAGGAGACTTCGGAGAAGCCGAAGAAGGAAAGAAAGTCAAAGAAGTAGCTGACGTCTGGTCATGCCTCACTTAGCTTAAATAAGCCAAAATCATGTAGTTGTTTCCCTTTTCCTCCTTTTTTTATAGTCATCGTAGACAGACTTTGGCTTCGGACTTCAGAGAAGTTGTAATGAAACTTCTTTTTCGATTAGTAAATAAACTTTCGCTTCTTTGTATTTCCAGACTCTCATCGCTTAGCTTATAATCTAATCTGTAATTGAAATTCAGAGTCTTGTAGGTCATGTAAACTCCAGTCCGCTTTCACAGGACTTAGAGCTTTTTGAATTATTTATACTCTAATCCGCACTCTGGGGACGTTGAGATTATTGAATCGTTTATACTCTAGTCCACACTATGGAAACTTTGAGATTTTTGAGTCGTTTATACTCTAGTCCACGCTTCAGGGACTCAGAGTACTCTAGTCCACGCTCTGGGGACTTAGAGATTTTTTGAATCGTTTATACTCTAGTCCGCGCTCTGGGGACTCAGAGTACTCTAGTCCATGCTCTGATGACTTAGAGATTTTTTTAATCGTTTATAATCTAGTCCGCACTCTGGGGACTCAGTGTATTCTAGTCCGTGCTCTGGGGACTTAGAGATTTTTTGAATCGTTTATACTCTAGTTCGCGCTCCGAGGACTCAGAGTACTCTAGTCCGCGCTCTGGGGACTTAGAGATTTTTTGAATCATTTATACTCTAGTCGCACTCCAGGGACTCAGAGCACTCTGGTCCGCACTTTGGGGACATAGAGATTTTTTGAATCGTTTATACTCTAGTCCACACTCCGGGGACTCAGAGTACTCTAGTCCACGCTCTAGGGACTTAGAAATTTTTTAAATCGTTTATACTCTAGTCCGCGCATTGGGGACTCAGAGTACTCTAGCCCATGCTCTAGGGACTTAGAGTTTTTCTGAATCGTTTATTGATCAAATTTTAATTTTGTGTGTGCGTTCATACGCCAAACAGATTAATGCAATTTAATTTTGCCATGTAATTATAACACACGGAACATCAATAGTTCATAGAAAAACAACTTCAAGCCTTTATTGATTGTAGAAAATAAGGACAAACCGAATTGTCTTATTACATGTCGGGAACAGAGAACAACAAAAGAAACACATAAATGCAAAAGAAATAGACTAAGTATAATAACGACGCAAATGCTCGCTATTCCATGCTCTGAGGAGTGGTACGCCATCAATAATCGCTAGCTTGAAGGTTCCTTCTCCAAGCCTCCGTTCAATGACGTAGGGACCTTCCCATGTGGGATTCATATGTAACGGGACCGGAAAAACCCGCTTCAAAACAAGGTCTCCCACATCGAAAGTTCTCGGTCGAACTTTTTCATTATAATATCGGGCGACTCGGTGCCGATATGCAGCCGCCCTTAAATCAGCTTCTTCATGTTTCTCGTCGACAAAGTCCAACGACTCTAGTAAAAGATCTCAATTTGTTCTACGATCATAATGAGTCACCCAGTGAGAAGGAACTTCAAGTTCCACGAGTGTAACAACTTCAGTGCCTTATGCCAAGGTGAAAGGAGTGTGGCCAGTCGTAGACTTGTGGGTGGTTCTGTAGGCCCAAAGTGTTGTTGGAAGCTCATCCACCCACTTGCCTCTATCCTTCTCCAAACGTTTTGTTAAGATGGACTTGATTATCTTATTTACGGCTTCAACTTGCCCATTTTCTTTAACGTGAGCGACTGCTACAAACCTTTTCTCAATGCAATATTTTTGGTAAAACTCTTTAAATTCTCTACTCTCAAATTTAGTTCCGTTGTCAGTAATGATAGTCCATGGGAGGCCAAAACGACATATAATGTTTTGCACAACAAAGTTAATGACCTTTTTGGTGGTGATCGTAGCTAATAGCTCCGCTTCTGCCCACTTGGTGAAGTAATCGACCGCGACGATTGCGTATTTCTCACCACCTTTGGAGATTGGCAAGGAGCCGATTATATTGATCCCCCATATTGCAAACGGCCATAGAATAATCATTTGCGTGAGCTCTGTTGGCGGCGCCCTCGGGATCTTTGCGTACCTTTGACATTTTTTGCATCTCCTTACATAATCCGCAGCGTCCCGATACACAATCGGCCAATAGTATCCATAGCGGAGTATCTTTTTGGCTAGTGTTTGCCCTTCAGTATGGTCACTACATTCTCCTTCATGGACTTCTCTTAAGACCCACTTTATCTCGTCGTGGGCGATGCACCTAAGCAAGGGAACGGAGAATCCCTTCCGATACATCATTCCTTCCTGCATTATATACCGTGAGGCCTTGCGAATGACTTGTCGTCTCTCGTTCTTCCTCTTGAGCAAGGTTCCATGTAGCAAGTATTCTTTGAACGGGGTCATCCACGACTACCTTTCAGTTTTCGTCCCTGACACAAGATCTACCTCCATCTTGTTTATACTCGGGGCGTGTAAAGTTTCAACAAGAACCAAGCCCATCTGTTGTGCATCACCAGTACTTGCAAATTTAGCCAAGGAGTCGGCTTCCTCATTTCATTCATGTGGACCGTGCGAAATATCATAGTATTCGAGGTCCGCCAGCAATTCTTGAACTCGAACGAGGTATGGGGCAAGACTTTGCCCCTTTGCCTGATAGTCTCCCCGTACTTGGTACACCACCAACTATGAGTCACAAAAAATTTCAATCGATTTCACTCCAAGTTCTTTGGTAAGCTTCAGTCCAATGATCAATGCTTCATACCCAGCTCCGTTGTCTGTAGCAGGGAAATCAAGGTTCAAAGCATAACAAATTGATAAGTTCTCGGGAGTTACAAGAATAATATGAGCCCTGAAACAATGGTCGTTGGATGCCCCATCGGTATATAGCTTCCATCGAACAGCGGGAACCACATCACTTCCATATGGCTCATCTGATATGGTGAACTCTGCAATGAAATCTGCTAGCGCTTTCCCTTAGATAGCCCTCCGAGGCAGGTAGGTGATGTCGAACTGACTTAGCTCAATGTTCCATTTGAGTAGCCTTCCACAAGTCTCTGGTCGTTGGAGCACCTGCCGCAAAGGTCGATCGGTATAAATACTGACCGGATGTGCCTAGAAATACGGGCAGAGCTTGCTTGATGTGATCACCAAGCAGTAGGCCAGCTTCTCAATCTTAGGATTATTTCTCTCTGCCCTCGTTAAACGCTTACTAACATAGTACACTGGATTTTGGATTCGGTCCTCCTCACGAACCAGAGCTGCATTGATGGCATATACGGCCAAGTAAACATACAACTCCTTATGGTCAACGGGCTTTGACAGAATAGGTGGCCTCTCCAAGTGTCTTACTAGAGCTTGGAATGTGTCCTCACAATCCGACGTCCATTCAAAATTTCTTTTCTATTTCCATATCACATTAAAGAAAGGAATACACTTGTTGGTTACTCTGGATATAAATCGACTCAACGCGGCGACTTTCCCATTCAGGCTTTGTACTCGCTTTATAGTTCAGGGTGCTTATATGTCTCAAATAGCTTGAATCTTTTCTGTGTTGGCTTCTATTCCCCGTGCGCTGACAATGAAACCAAAAAATTTCCCCGACGCAACGCCATAGGAACATTTCAGTGGATTGATCTTCATTCCATAAAATCTGAGTATATCAAACATCTCTGCTAAGTCTCGAATGTGGTCATTTGACTGTCGTGACTTCACGAGCATATCATCCACATAGACTTCCATCGTTTTACTAATCTGGTCTTTAAACATCCGATTCACCGAACGTTGATAAGTTGCCCCTACATTCTTCAACCCGAAAGGCATCACTACATAACAGTACAGTCCAACGTTCGTGACAAAACAGGTACGCTCCTGATCCAGAATGTGCATCGAGATCTGATTGTATCTCGAATACACATCCATAAATGACAACAATTCGTGTCCTGCTATTGAGTCGACCAGCTGATCAATGCTGGGCAAAGGAAAATTGTCTTTAGGGCACGCCTTGTTCAAGTCCGAGTAATCAACATAGGTTCTCCACTTCCCATTTGCCTTCCTCACTAGTACGGGATTAGATATCCATTCAGGATAGAGGGCATCGCAGACGAACTCATTGGCTTTGAGTTTATCCACCACCTCTTTGAGAGCAGCAAACCTCTCCGGGGCCATGCCTCTCCTCTTTTGTTTCACTGGCCCATATTTCGGGTCAACGTTCAACATATGACTGGTGATGGCGGGAGAAATCCCACACATATCATCATGAGTCCAAGCGAAAACATCTAGATTCGCTCAGAGGAAATCAGAAAGATCCCCTGCCATCGAGGGGTTGAGCTGTGATCCAATCTTAAGCACACATGACGGGTCATCATGGCTGAATGGAATGTCAATCGTCAGTTCACCCGGTGCCGCCTTGGCCTCCTTGTGTTCTTCATCGTCATCTCTCGGATCTATGTCTCTATAGGTCCGACTGTGTTGCCCAAGCCAAGGCTCAAGCACTACTTGTCAATTTTCAGCAACATGGATGCGGACAGAGTTGTCCACACCCTTTCCCTTCTCTCTTCGCTAGGCCTCTCTCAGCTCAGCCACATAATAAGCACGACCAATCGCTTGATCGCCATGCACTACACCAACTCCTCTGTCCGTTGAAAATTTTAAGGTCAAACACCACACGGCCAAAGCCGTCCTAAACTCCGCCAGGACCGGTCGACCTAGAAAAACATTATACGGGGAATCAACATCCAAAACAATGAACGGTAGGATCCGTACCCACCTACATTCACCTTCTCCTAGTTCAACTGGCAGCTGCACCATTAAAGCCGTGAATGCGGGCTTTAGATGGTTTCAGATCCTTCGCCTCCGTCTTCATTTAGCCATACGCCTTTATGAAGATAACCATCGGGTCAATGGTAGGTGCCTCCACCTGATCGACATCCCTGCTTCTGAATACAATATCATCAGTCATCATTCGCTGCTGCTTTGCTGGAGTCCCGTCTTCTGTGTTCGAGCAGCATTGAAACCTGCATATTTCAAGGAACTAGCATAGCATTCCAGTTCTTGCCAACTCTTGTGTAACGACCCTGAATTTTTGATATTTAAAAAGTGAATATTTAAATGAGTTTAAATATTCGAATGATAGTTTAATTTGAAAATTCGAATATCAAAGTGAATTTGGCGATTTAATTATTGAATTTAATTACTGAATCTGGGTAAAAATTTGAATCTTCAGTTTTAAGCTTATTAAAAATATTTTCAAGGCTTAGAAAATCTATATTGATAATTCTGAAGGTACTGGAACTTTCAGAATTGAATTTGAAATTGTTTGTTCAGTTTTGAATTTATATCGTTTAAATTGAATTTAAAAATAGCATTCCGTGGCACAGTCTCGGAATTCGATGAAACCAGTTCCATTGGATCCGTAATAATGTATTATTATCGGATTTCAATTTTCGTAATGTTTGGAGTGATCGTTTGGCCGTACGATAAGCAAATGCACTGAAATTAAATCAAAAATTTAATATTATAACTGGTCCAAAAAGCTATCTTCTCCATACGATCAAATTTGGACTCGGAACCTTTTCCATTGCGTTCGAAATAGGCGTATAACCTTATAAACGCCTAGAGGCATGCCTCGATAGGAAGTCAAAATTTTAAATGGTGATTTCGAGACGATTTGAATTTGAGTTTAAATTTAAATATAAATAATATAATTTCATCGAACGCTGTAGCTAGCATAGACACGTTGAGAAGTCTAAAGCACGTGTCCCTTGTTTTTCAAATTTGCGTACAAGTGTTTCTCCTCTTCTGATTCTAAGGGCACGTTACAGTTTCTTTTAAATAAATATTCAAATTAAAACAGAAGAAAGGAATCGAAAGCTCAAAAGAAAAAAAATGGTGACTGAAATAAAATCGCGAATCATTCCCAAATCGAAATAAAAAAAAATAGACTGCCTCGTTTTAAATCGTATACGTTCCATTCTTTTTTCCTTTCTGTTTTTCGAATTGGAGGTCGCGACTTCCTGTAGCGATGGCGATGAGGCGAGTCGCGAGGGGAAGGTCAGGCTGAAGGCAAGGGAAGTTGGAGATTGTGAGTCGTGAATTGGCATGATGGGGTTTGAGCTGGGTCCTCGTGCGCACGATGGAGAGGTGGAGGTCTCGATCGAATGTCGAGTCAGGGTCGTGGTGGCGAGCAGTGGCATGGGTATGCTTCGGTGGTGATGGAGGGTTTCGATCCGTGTTCATCATTGTTCAGTAAGGTATAAAATCATTTTTGTTTTTTTTATTTAGTAAATATACATATCCACATGCATGTTTAAAATAGTGAGGGAAACAGGATATGTATATATAAGATTTTGGAAATTTTGAAATATTTGGAAGTTTATAATAATAGATTTTTGGAAATCCATAACTTATTTTCAAATTGGAAAATATAAAATAAATATACGTATTTAATTTACTTGTTATTTTAAATAATGGATTTGGTAAATAAATTGTTAAGTTAACCTATTTAATTTATTCTAGTTACTAAAAAGATATTTTAAAAGGAAAATTGGTTTAAACTAAATTGTTAGTTGATTAAATTATTATAAAGGAAATTTATTGTTTGATTAGTTCAATATTAATTAAATCATCAAATGTTTATACAAGGTCTAAAACTGTGAAGAAAACAAGTTGAAATGGAAAGTGGACTGCAAAATAAAAGCTAAGGTGAGATCTTCTCCCTCAGATTTAAATTGATTTTTTTGCAGTTATTAATTGATTGCTGTTTGGATGTGATATTAGATATAGTAGGATATATCTATATATAGCAATATATATATATATATATATATATATATTGGCATATGTATATATTGCAGTTGTGATTTCCCGCATTATATAGCAGATGAGACCCTATTGCGCCGCATAATAGCGGATGATATTTTTATAAATCCCATATACCGCGACACTCCACCTCGAAGTGGAATTGGTATTGTGCTAACATCTGTGGATGCAGGGAAACAGGTTGAAGGGATCCAACTGGAATCCTCAAATTGTTTGAATATTGTTTCATATGTGAATGATGTGATTTATTGATAATCTATGAATGATTTATTGATAATTGAAACTGTTGAAGGCTAAAATTTAGCCGAATGTATTTTTGGTATTGTTGGATACCAGAAATAAATGAAATCGGATTTTTGAAATTAAAATTGGAAATTTTAAATAAATTCCTTTTGAAAGAATTGAATAAATTTAAAAGAAGTAATTTTTAAAAGCGTAAAGTTGATTTTTGAAATGTTATCGAATTATTTCAAAATTATGGGAAAGATTGTTATAAATGGATTTTGAATAGTATTTTTCGAAAGTTGGAAAATTTATTGAAGATGGAAATTTAAAGGGTTTGGAAAAGATTAAGGAATTTATTTTTTTAAAAGTGATAAATTTCTAGAAATCCAATTGATAATTGATTTGGTATTGGAAAATAAATAATTTGGGAAATCGATATAAAAATCTATTTGGTGTTTGAATGAAAATCGATTTTTGGTGTTGAGAATAAATTTGTAAATCGATTTGTAAAATGATTTGGTATTTGGGATTAAAATTAGAATCAATTTGAAATTGATTCGGTGTTGAAGTAAATTTAGAAATCGATTTGGAAATTTATTTGGAGTTGAAAATAAATTTTGAAATCAAGTTTGTAATTAATTTGGTAATAGAAAATAAATCATTGGAAAATTTATTTGAAATTGATTTAGTGTTTGAAAAATGAATTTGGAAGTCGATTTGCAAATGGTTTTTTATTTGGAGATAAACTTAGAAATGAATTGCAATGTTTTGTTCCATTGAAATAAAACATAGAAATCAATTTGTAATTGATTCGATATTGAAATAAAATTAGAAATCTATCTGGAATTTGATTTTGGGGTTAAAAGTGAATATTTGAAAATGTAAATTCAAAATGGAATTTATGAAATGAAAGGGAAATTTGTTTTAAAAAAATAAACGCCGATTTATTTTTAAAAGTGTGAAAGTAAATTTACAGATTTGGAACGTAAATCTAAAATAAATCGATAAGGATTTATTTAAATTGGTTTAAATGGACCATTTTGAAAGTGAGGTGTATTTTCCTTGAAAAACCGAGTATATTCCAAAGTAGCTTTTAAAATATAAATTAAAAGTTCTAAGTGGGTTTTTAAAAGATATATTTGGAAATATATTCCGTGTAAGGAAATTGATTTGAAATTTATTTTCAAAAGTTGAAAGGTGAAAAGTGATTTGAAATTGGTTTTCAAAATGTTGAAGTGTGGAAATATATATATATATCTCCTGAAGATATTTTGAAATTAAATAATTTGGGAAAATTATTTAAACCTGATGATTGCTGTGAATATTATTGATAGTTAAATCACCGACTATCAATATTGCCTTTGAAATGGCAATTGAATTGTTTTTTTAAAACAAACGCTTATTATTCGGTTTAGCCGGGAAAGGACCTTTGTGTCAGATAACCCATTCCGAATAATAATACGACGATATGGATCGTATTGAAGACCGGTGGTGAAGACCGGGTATTTGTGAAAACGATAGGATGACCTATCGATTATCTCTGCACCGTTAGCTATGGTATTGAGATTTCCTTTGCGATGGGAAGTTTTATCGGGATTGTGAATATCCAAATTACAAGGGCTTCTTTGGAAGTGCCTTCGGTTCTGTTCAAACCCGGAACAGACTTGTATGGTTACGTGTCTGACATTATATTTTGAGATATAGAGCTGATTTCTTTCAAATACATTTCTGTTGGTGGCAGAGAATTTATTCTCTTAGCTTAACACCCTTCTCCGAGACGTACGAGCTCAGAGGTTATGTAGTTGAAATTTATCAGCGATATATTCTCAATTTGGTAATGTGGCATGCTGAGTGTTGCTGTGACGATGATCATTTATTGATCATTTGTGATCAAAGCGTGGCTTTGTGAAAATCGTAGCTTTGTGGACGAGACTTCGTCAGGGCCTCAACAACCTGGAAATGGTCGAAACAGGAATGTTGCGGCAAGGTTATGAGGGTCACGCCCTTTAGGGTATGTCATTTCCTTCTGGAAAGGGGTGGTATCATGGTATGGAGCCTAGATACTTACTCATGTGGACACACTTTATTTATTATGTGTGATGTTGGTTATCGAGCGCTCGGATAAAGGTCCCAAAGGACCGGGGATGACATATTCGTGAGTTACCTAGTTACAGGGGTAACCCGGCCTTGTTTGGCAGAGAGCAGTTTGTCTCTCGGGACGTCCAGCCAGAGGCGATCCCATTCGGCAGTAGGAAAGGAAGTTCCTTAGCCTGACCATTTGTTGGAAATCCATTTCCCAATACGAAACTTGTACGGTTTTAGTTGTAGAACCTGCCATTTACTTATGGTGGTCACCACTGTTTAGATGGTAGCTATAGTAGGCATACGATACTGGTCGTATGCTGGCTAAGATTGATATTATACTTTCGAAATGTTTTCTACACTAGACATTAATAATAATAATCCAATGATTGGCGTAGTAAGCATCTTTGACTATCATAAGAAGAAATCTCCTCCAATTCTGCGTTTGCATTGTGTGTGTGGCGGGAGGTCTTATGGTAGTTTCATTTTCCAAAAAACATTGCGAAATTGTTTTATTTTCTTTGTGAAAATAACTGTTTTACGATCTCACACCAGTCACCATGACTGACTCAGAGTTTATTGTTTCCTTTCTAAACTCTAGGTGCCCATAATTTTCCACACGGGTAGCCTAGAGTTATGTTATCAGGATATTCTGGAGCTTTGGAAGCAAGCTGGATGGCGAGACGTACTTCCGTACTTGATATTTATTTCCGCTGTGTATTCTGTATGAGTACAAGTTTATATAACTGTCCATTGTTGTATTGAGTTGTATATTGACTCTGATGATGTATTGTATAACTGATATAGTTATTTGTTTAAAAGACTAGTGATTATCTATTATATTTTGTTCCGCTGCGAAATGTGAGATTCTGATATTGTTTCTATTTCTGTGTTTTTCTATTCTCCTTTTCTTCTATCTTCTTCCACCTCTTCTTTTTAACCCTAATGGTTCGGTTTTCCGGCATTCGATTGCGCGGCATTTGATATAGTGGAAGTATTAATGTCGACTTTCGAGCGTCGAAAAGTCGCATCGTTACATCTTGTCTGCCGGATGAGGTCCACCGATTATCGTGTTTATGACAAGCCTTTCTCCGATCCAAGCAGGCTCCTTGGGTCGATGTAAAGCTTGCCTGTGATTGGGGTCGGATGTCCCCAGTCCGCCTTCCTACGGATTCTTAACAAACTGCTGTAACTTCTTCTGGCGAATCAGCTTTTCTATAGCATCATGGAGGTGTCTATACTCTTCAGTATTGTGCCCGTAGATCTCGTGAAACAGACAATACTTTCCAGTCTGCTTTTGTTCCTCAATGGATTCCTTTGGGCACGGCTTTCGGTATTGGAATGTATTACAAGTTGATAGATAAATATTCTCCAAAGATGTATTCAGAGGAGTATATTCGCTATAGGTTGAGATTCTTGGTTTCCACTTTCCTTCTTCCCTCTTTCATCTGGAATTTCCTCCTCCGGATCCTTTAGACTGCTCTGGCTTATTTTGAACATTGACTTGGACCTTGCAAGAGTTTTCGCCAGATTCCTTTACCGCAATGTTGCTTTGCACCGCTTCCTTGCTGGACCCTGGCGCACTGCTTCGTCTTGACCACTGGCCTCTTCCCTTCTCATGAATTGGTTCGCCTTGAATAAAAGCGTTCTAGGGTAGTCGGTGGTTTTCCTGCTAGCCAGTCACCAAACTCTGAGTCCGGATCTACTCCTCGCATTACGGCCATAAGAATAGCATGGTCACTCGGATTGCTAACTTCGGTAGCAGCAATGTGAAATCTTTGCAAATAATCCTTCAATGACACTCCCAAAGCCAAGATTACACTGGACAACGACATCATGTCCTTTGGACGAGTGGCATGTATCCTAAACTGCTCCACGAACTTTGCCGCTAACTTATCAAAACTGGAGATCGATCGCGGGGGAAGTCTGGTGAACCACATGGTAGCGATTCCAGATAGGGTTATTGGGAAGCATCTGCATTTGGTCGCACCATTTTCTCTAGCCGAGTCCATCGTCCACTCGTATCTCATTATGTGCTGTCGAGGATCGGTCTTCCCTTTTTTAAGCTGGAATAGAAGGCATGCTGGATTTTTGGGGGTACTCGGCTTGTAGGATGACATCTATAAATGGAGTATGGTTCCTAGATATGCCTCAATAATCGTTGCTTAAGCCTTGATTCTCCCTCATAAGTTGCCTGACCATAGTTGATAAATCAGGAGTCTGGATGGGAGGTGGCAAGTCGGTATCTGTCCTGCGCGATTGTTCCAACTGGTGCCCCTCGATAGGCGATCACCTAAGTGCGCATCCCGAGGACCTGCTTCACTACGACCCTGGCGAGGTGGTGGACTGGCTCCCAAGTGCGCTCCAGATCCTAAGTTTCCCACTCCAAGTTGGGAGCGACTCCCCAGGTGCAGGTGAGGGGCCACGGTCCCAAGTAAGGGCTTTGGACCATTTCTGTTGGTCTGCTCTTGGCGAATCGTCACCAATTTCTCTATCGCACCAGTTTGTGCCATTTCGATCCTACGGCATCTATGCCTGGGATGTTCATCTGACGAAGTGGAGCTGTCGGATGATGAGTAGAAAGCAGGGCTTCCTCTAGCATTTTGACGCTGCTATTGAGCGATCTGGGTTATCAGGTTGGCATTTGTTTGAATCTGCTCGTTAAGCTGTCTCCTACTTTCCACAATCTCCCTCATCAGGTCATTGAACTCTACCCTAGTGATAGCTTCTGGTTGGTTTGGGATGGTGGTGGGCTCTGCACCTGCATTAGCTTGCTGATAGTTGGGTCCCACTTGCTGGACGCTGGCGGTCTCATTAGCATCCGCGTTGTGGGAGGCGTATCTGGTACATGGCCTTGCTATCTTAGACTTATCCGTAGGAACTCTGAGTAGAATCTATGAACTCTTAAGAATGAATTCGGATCTCCTTTGGGGGATTTCCTAAATCCAGTAGCGACAAAGTAGATCCTAACAGCTTGAGTTCAATTCTTAGTGAAAGCACTAAAATGTTAGCACCAAAATTGGTCGCTAACACCCTTGAATAGAATTGTGTAGAGAGATTAATGAAGAAAGTAAATTAAAGCAAAGAAGTAACACAATTGAGTGCAAAAGGAACAACAAAAAACGAGAACACCGGATTTATAGTGGTTCGGCGTAATTGCCTACATCCACTTTGAATATGATCTTTATTACTTTTCCAATCAATTGAGTACAGATACAACCCATAAACAAACAGCTTGAATACAAGTTTTAATAGGAAAGAAGTGAGTACAGAAAATTACAGAGTCTCCTTGGAGTTCTCCAAAAAAGGTCCCTTCAACTGTGCCACTGCCCCTTTATTTATAGACGAAGACAGGCTGCTTTCCCTACATAGGCCCATGACCAAGACACTCCGGCCCACAGAAAAACCCATATTCTTCGACCCATGGATACCGACCCTTGATGACCAACCCATATGCCACCGAGCCACTCTGGTCGAACCAGGGGTCCTATGTGGATGACTCGAAGCAAGCTACCGTATGACTCGGAGCAGTTAGACACGAGACTTGATGTGATGAAGCACCGATCGTATCTCCTTGTGGTAATTTATTGGCTTCCCTCATGCATGCCGAACCAGGTATGCCGAGCCACCAAGACTGGATCCAGGCTGCCGACCCATATGTGCCCGAGCGACACATGTCGAACCATTGAGGCCGAACGATACATGTTGAATCAAGGCCGAACGATATATACCGAAACAAGGCCGAACGTTACATACCGAAACAAGGCTGAATGATATATACCGAGCCATATTTACCGAACCATAGCTACCGAGCCACACATACATGTCGAACCATAGTTACCGAGCCACACATACATGCCGAACCATACCTATCGAGCCACATATACATGCCGAACCACATCGATTGCATAAAACTCTTATATCTCCAGTCTCTTCTTAGCCAAAATCCTGTTTAGTGCTAACTATAACTTCTGCAACTATCGTTCTATAGTCGGGTCAAGCAGCCGGGTAACATATGTCAAGTGTAAGTATACTTATTTTTTCTAAAAAATATAGGGTTCATGACTTAGGAAACTATATCTAGTTGGATGTGGTTGATCCCTTAAAATTATAGTTTTTTTTATTAGTAATCACAATATCGTAATAATTGCTAATGTATAATTGTTTATCATGATTGGTTAGATTAGCAGGAATCTATATATCAACATTAACCATCATTAATTTAGTCTTCAAAAGATGTTTTCTATTTCTAACATAATACTATCATGACATTAAGTGGTTTTAGAACTATCTCTACTTTTAGTAAAAGCATTAAAATGTGTATACATGAATGCATATCTAGTACTATTTTTTACATTAATCTTATTAAAGCCAAAACCAGTTCTATCATTATAAGCTTTGGCATTCATACTTAAGAAAGATAAATCAACTTTTCCTCTATAAAAGTTTATGATTTTCTCATTTAATTTATCGAAAAATGCTTTAGAATCATAAATTCCTTTTGCAAAACAATACTATTATCTTTTAAAAGTTCATATTCTTTAATTGATTCTAGATTTCTATTATTTAAAGCACTATACTCTTTTTCAAGAGACAAAATTTAAGAATTAGTATCATTTAAAGTATTTTCCAAAAATAAAATTTTATTTTGCAAAACTTCGATTTCCTTCAAACGATTAATATTTTTATCATTTAATTTCTCATTTTCTTTTAATAGAAAATCTTTTTGTAAAACAAATTCTTTCATCGTTTCTTTAAAATTTTTAGTTTGTTTTACTAAAAAATATTTTTCTTCCTTTAAAATATTGTTTTTACGCTCACACTCATTTAGTTCAGCTATTGTAATTTTATTAACCATATGTATAGCTATAAAATCTTTCAATAAATTTTCATGTGCTATTAAAAGGCCATTGTGTAAAGAATCCAAGCATACCGATTGCGATCTAAGTTTGGTCATGAAGCACGTGCTTGCTATAGCTAACTTATTGCTTCTTGATTATCTTTGAGCTCTGACTAGATCTTTTTGGCCAATATTCTAGGATTGCCTTACAATCTTTAAAATTTCAGGCTTTGATACTACTTGTTAGTCACTATGCACAAAATCGGAGATGGCCGACAGTAATAAATAATGTAAATGCAGCAGAAATAATATAATACAACACATAATCAATTTTATAGTGGTTCGAACCTTCTGTCCTACGTCCAGCCCCAAAGCATTCATTTGGATTTCCACTCATCAATCACCCTCACTTATCCTGGAGGAATAGGCTTGCAACTTTGATCGAGCAATAGAATAGGACTTTAATAAATGATGTAACAAAAAGTTACTTCTTGACACAATGTATCTTTTATGTACAGATCGTCTCTTTTTAATACAAACACTCCTATAACCAAATCAAATGATATTGAGTGGAGGTGTAGAGGCTAAGGAGTTTATTCGACTAGAATATGGGATGAATCACATGAATCTTTCAAATTTCAGACTATTTCTTTCAGGTTTGAGAGTTTTAGGTGTGGAATTCAAAGCGTAAAATTTTGTATTGACTCGAGAATGATTAGAGGATTTTATAGGTGTTGTAGGAATGCTAAAATAGGGTTACAACATTTCAAGAGTATCCAGGAATGAAGAAAAGCAACTGTAGGTGCAAAGAGAAACTGTAGGCAGGAAGAGATGTGAAGACACCTTTTCATAAACTAGCTGTTTACTATGCATTCAGTCGACTAGATATTGAGTTTAGTCGACGACTCTTTGTAGAAAGCAATTTAGAGAGCATAGCTAAAATCAGTAGACTGAATAGAAGATTGGTTGACTGTTCAATCAATTGGGAGGTCAATCCAGTCGGCATCTCCTTTATATTTTTGTTTTCTCTTTCATAATTGAGCTCTTCGATCTCTAATCGAGTGTACCTTGCATTCTAGTAAAATTGTTCAGGTTATCGTAAGTTTTATAAAGCTTATGTACTCCTGTAATATTACTCTAGAGCATAGTATCCTATGATATGTGCTTTATTATTATCTCTTTATTGAATGGTTACTAATCTATAATGTACTTGATGAAGATATTAGTAGTGTTGTTGTTTGCTTGTTATCATCAAAACACCATAGATATGGTTCTTTCACTATCCCTTTGTTAAGTTTTCCGCTGCTAGTTTTTTGTGGAGCTTTTTTCATTCAAAGGAAAGCTTGTTGATCATTCCAAGACATCTTTTATAATTCCCCACCTCCATGCTATACTTCCAAAGAGTATTACTAAAGTACACTATGTGTTAATACAGAGATTGAGGCTTGTTAGGAGCAACCAACATGAATATTCCCTTAGGTTAACACCGGAATATATTCATACCTCGGGATATTACAAATTAATCGTACCCGTATTGGCAAAAAGCACTAAATACTTGGGTTTCCAAGATAGAACAATATACAACATATGTAATGGCCTGCTATTTTGAACATTCAAATCGACAATCATCCACTCATGTCAGACTTGAATTGCTCAAAACAACATATTGTTAATTTATATTTGGCAAAACTCAGCATATACAGTAAATAAATCAATCACATAATCATAGACACAGAGTGATACAACAATAAGCAGCGGAATAGATAAATAGTAGTTCATGAAGCTACTATATAACCAATAGAGTTAAAACAAAATACAACAGAAATCTCAAATACATAGAAGTTACTAATACAAATGCCAATGACAAGTCAAAAAAAAACAACTGGAATAAACTGAAGTAACTGGAAAGCTGAATAGACAAAGACAGATCTTCAAGCAAAGCTCCAAACTCCAAAGGTGAGTCTCAAATGCTGTGACACTTAGTCTGACCAGAGCATAAAGCAAAACATAAAACACTCGAGTCAGGATTAACAATCTTATACCAGTAAATTCAACTCAAGTGAAACGTCAACTGAAATACAAGTAACTTAAAGGATGTTTGGGGTACCGTCCTCTAAGGATCCGTTAAACTATCTACTTACATAGTCCAATATGCTACATGTATAATGTCTATAGTAAAGTAAACTATTAAAATAACGTTAAGGCATTACCCATATCACACTTAACACATTTTATATATTCACATAGTCTATACACTACCGTAATTACTCCGTAAACTAGAGGGCTATCAGAGAGCACTCAATAGGTATGGTATACAGAAAACTCATAGAAGGTGCGATAAGGCATGTGACAAGGCACACGAGGAAATGCCCAGTGTAGGATACTACCATTTTGCGGATCCGGACTGGTGGTAACGCTTAGCACTACTACTGTCCACCTCGAGACACACTCCCAATTCAAAGGTGCACCCAATCAAATCACAAAGTAATAGAATGGAATCAGAGAAATATGCCCGATAAGAGGAATGACCTCACTTGGCCCGACGTGGCTCCTGTTTTAGCCACATCAAGCTGAATCACGGGAGTCAGGGCTGCATTAATACCTCATATAGAATCGTCACCAAACCATCCAACTTCGTTCTGCAATCTCCACCACGTACACAGTTGTTAAAGTGGGTTTTGGTATTGACAGAGAGTGTGATAATATCCAATCCCGGTCTCTTTAACAACTAAACGCTTATTTCATACCATGGTTGTTTTATAAATCACTTTATAATCATTTCAAACAGTTCATAGTTCATATTAAAATATCATATTCTTTTCAAAATCATATCGCTTTCGAAATCATACTCACTTTCGAAATCATATCACTTTCGAAACCATATTCACAAAGTAGTTTGAACCATCATATCAAGATACTCACATTTAAATCCATTTAGTCTAAATTATAACAGTTCCAACTTAACAGTTTAAATATTTAAAATAGTTTGTATATTGAAATAGCTATAAATTAAAAATAGTTATATATTTAAAACAGATTACAGATCTAAGATAGTTTATTTATTAAAAATAGTTTATATATATAGTTTATAATTACAAATCTAAACCACTTCCCATTCAATATGTTTCAAAGTTTAAATATTTAAATAATTTACAATAACTCAATTTGATAAATTTCATTTATATTTCAAAATTTAACTTCAATTATTTTTTAGAAAATACTCACTTAATCATTTTTAATAACATTGAAATAAAATCTCAAATTACAAATTCAAATAAAACTAATAATTAAATATCTAACTTCAATTACATTTAATCTAAAACGTTCACCTTATCAGTTTTATATACATTTAAATAAAATCTCAAATTACACATTTAAATCAAAACTAAATATTCAATTTTCAATTTTATTTAAATTTGAAATATTCATTAAATCACCTTTATCCAAATCAAGTTATTAAGTTATAAAATCTTATCCTTAAAAATCTTAAAAAAAATCGTTAAGTTCCAAACCAATATTTATTAAACTCAATTCTTAAATAAATTAATTTACAAGTCCACTCAATTTATCTTTTCAACCTTAATTTTATTATATTAGTTAACATAAAATCTTATTATATTAATTATTATTAAATTAAATCTTATTTATATATTTAAAAATAATAAAATTATAAGTAAAATTTTATAATTTACATTTTAAAACTTTAACTTAAAATTTTAAAATTCCCAAAAAATATAATTTAAAATCTATATTTTACACATCTTAAAAAAATATTTATATAATAATTTAAAATCAATAATTATCAAACCCATATATTTCCTTCAAACTTTAGAAATCATTTTTCAAAAATAGACCAACGTGTCCGTATATAATATTCTATCCTATGGTCAAGTGATACAGATATTTATCATTTTAATCCGCAATTTAAATTTAATGTTTATGGGTATATATCATTTCCACCTGCAATCCCAGAATTCAAAATCAATGAAAATCGCTTGGGTTTATCATTTCAACTTGTAACGATTTTCCCCTAATCTATAAAATCGTTCGGGTATGTATCATTTCAACCCATAGGGAATTTCTAAACTAATAGGGAACTTGTAAAGTGAGAATAAATGTGATAATAATATAACATATCAACAACAGACATATATCATCAGTAACAAATTTAAATATAATATATACAATAGGTTATGGTGTCATATGTCATAGGCAAACAATTACAGATAATGGCATATCATATTTAACAATTAAATAACTTAACAATTCAAATTTAACAGCATATTTCCATTGTCATTTCATGTGAATTAAATTACTAAATATAAGGATGTTAATTGTGAGCGATTGCTCACCTTTCGAGGCTAGAGAAATGATAAGAACAAGATGCGACGATCCAAGCACAAATTCCAAAGCATGGCACGATGAACACGGATTCGGCGAGCAAAGTTGATAGTTTGGAATCGACGAAAACAAATCAAACTAGCTTGATATAAACTGAACAAAATATATGTTCTATATATATAAGATTTTCTCAAAAATCAATTCAAAAGCATATATTTGAAATAATATATATATTTTTTCAAATCAATATTTAATTTACAAACATATAAAATGAAAATCTCTAAAAATATTTAAAAACCAAACTCATGTACACATATATATAAACTAATATATAAACATATATATAAACTTACATACATATTATATTTTTAAATCAATATTTATTATAAAAATCAATATAAACTTACTTTATTATAATATACATATATAAACTCAAACAAATCATATATAACTTATACAAACTAATATGCAAACAAATAGCTTTTATACACCATAAACTTACATATATAAATAACAGGTTATATACAACTCATATTGTTATCCCGCCTTTTGGCAAGACCGTGACACCAAGGACTGGATTAGTGACCAATGACGGTTCATCTTAAAAGATCGGTTATCCACAGGCTCACCATGGATATCGATGAGTTTTGTCCGAGTCCGGATCGAGCCACGATTAACAAGACATGACAAGCAAAGCCAGGAAAGCATACATTCCAAGTTTCAAGTCAATCCGAGTTCGTATGCTCAAATTATGATCGACACAAGTTAGAAGAAAAATGATGCTCAAATCAATCTGTTCGGACCCATCAGGTTCGAACCGATACGGGCTGAGCTATCCATGTGCCTCGAGTCCGTATCGATCGTCTGGAGGCTATCAAAATCAATGCGAACAAAGCTGTGCGCCGACTCCATAAAAATGGTACGTTCATATCCACCAGAGCATTTCATTTCGAGTCTAAGGATAACAATTGTTCGAATCCATAAAGGAGCCCTACTTCGTACCCAACAGAACACTCTACTTCGAATCCATGCATAAGTGGTACGCTCGAATCCATCGAGGTGCTTTGCTTAGAATCCATCCAGCTACCTTGACTTTGTATCGATCGAAGCCTATCGCGATCGATACGAGTGAAGTCCTGTTCGAATCAAGGTATTATTGATGCCTTCGAATCCATCGAGTCAAAGCAGCAAAGTCTCCGGGACGACTCGATCAAACTGGCGAAAAAAGCGGATCGATGCGAAGTTCGCGCTCCACGTCATCACAGAAGCACGCTTCGCCATCGATTCGAAGCAATCGATTCGAACGAATCGATTCGAACGAATCGATTCGAACGAGGCAAGCAGTTTAGAAAACACTATTTCGAATCGATGATATCTCACGATCTACAAGTCCAAATAATATGAAATTTTCACAGAAGCTTACGAACATGTTGAAGAATGCCCACACCAAATTTCAGCTTGATTGGATGATTCTTTGATCGATTCAAATGGATTTCGAATCGATCCCGAAGTGGGCCCAACTTTCCTGAGGCCAGGCATGTGGGCCCCCTCACGTGCCAGAAGTGGTCTACCAAAATTTAGGCAAAATATCAGCCTCCTACACCTATAAATAGAGCCCCTGGTCATTCAGAAAAGGGGTCGGACAATTTTAAGAGCTAAAGAGCTCCCAGATTCTGCCAGATTTACTCCAGATCACCATTGCTGCCTTAGATTCAGATTATAATCATAAAATCTGTTGTACTACGTTATAAGAAATTTTAATTTTCAAGTATCGAGCAATAAAATCATCAAACTTCATAGTGGACGTAGGCGACACGCCGAACCACTCTAAATTGTTGTCTTCTGTGCAATTTACTTTATGTCATTTGGAGTTTTTGTTAGATAATCCTCATTTTCAATTTTCATTCTTCACTTTTATCTCTTCAAAAACTTCCGAAGAGTGTTGTGCCCATTTTTGGTACAAACACTTTGGTGCTTTCACTGAGAAAAACCAGTTTTTTCTCCTGCTCCTTGGATCTACCTTCGACACCGGATTGCATAAATCCAAGAGGAAGATCCAGATCTCTAAGCCGGAATCCTTCCATCCTATTCAGATTTGCGTAAAGTCTAGGAAAGGACTCCACCACTCAAAATGGTTAGCACAAGAACTGCCTCTACAACTGCTGATCAAGAGGGTCGAGATAGACAGAACCCTACATAGCAGCTATCATCCAATCAAGACAACACTGCTCACTCAGATATGTCAGGACCAGTCACCAGACAAGAGTTCCAAGTGTTGCTCCAAGAACTGACTCAAAGTCGGCAACAATCGACTAAACAATTGCGCTCAAATGCTGAATTGACCAACCAATTAAACCGCCAAAGGCGAAGGAGGACCAGGAGGGACGATGTTTCTCACTCGTCCACTGAAAGTTCCACCTCATCTGACTATCACGGCAGATCTACCCGTCCCCGATTAGACGTGAGTCACACACAAGCTATCGGATATCAACCTGCCTTGACCGTAGGACAATTGAGGGTCGGGCCGTCAACCAGCTTCCAAACCAGGCCCTCATCACGAGGAGGTGTTTATCCACAGTATACCATGGATAATCGCACTGCAACCGCCGCGGTAGAAACAAGGGTTGATACCCGAAATCTGTCAGATCCGAATAATCAACAACGTGGGCATACTCCAGAGCCATACGTTCCGGAAGATGCCAAGCTAAGGAGGCGAGACATGGACCGTCGACAGCGTCCGGTCCAAACTCGCACTGTGGAACCCGACCACACCTTAGCTCAGCATGCACAGAATGCGACGATGCCCGATATTTCAACCATGATACGCCGGATGATTCACGAAAGTCAGGGGCTTACCAACGACGATTGGGGAATCTCCCGTAGTCATACTCCTTTCACAGACCAGATATTATACGCTGATCCCCCCAGTGATTCAGAATGCCAACTCTCCCAATGTACGAAGGAAGTAGTGACCCCAATCAACATATTCTGAAATATGAGTGGTCAATGAGCGCTGCAAGGGCTGATGATGCAGTGAAATGTCGAAGTTTCCCCATCTCTTTGGGAGGAATCGCAACAATGTGGTTTACAAGGTTGCCACCCAGATCTATCTCTTCCTTCGATCAACTGGCTAAGGAATTTGTCGAACAGTTTCGTATGCATGTTGCAAGACCTAAAGACGTTAACACCCTGTCTAGTGTCACTCAAGCTCATGGGGAGACACTCAGACGTTATTTAGAGAGATTCCATGCAGCATGTGTGGAGATCAGTAATCCTAACGATAACTCGATCTTGATGGCATTAACCAAAGGGATCGATCCCGATTCTGAGTTTGGAAATTGGTTAGCTAGGAAACCACCCGCATCGTTGGACCGTTTCTACTCCAAAGCCGCTCAATTCTTATGGCAAGAGGACGCAAAACAGTCTAGGAAGCAGGACGATGCGAGGCCCAGAAGTGAAGGAATACAAAGTAACGTAGCAGTTAAGCAGTCCGGTGAGAGTTCCGGAAAAGTTCAGTTAAACATACAGAACAAACAGACCCAGTCGCGAGGCAACAATGGTCAGGATAAGAAAAGAGATCAGAACCGAGGCCCACGACGTAGGGCTCCAATGTTTGATAATTACACGCCATTGAATACGTCATTGGAAAACGTGTACCTGCAAACTTGCAACACTGTGCAATATAAGAAGCCTGCTCCGAAGCCCTCGTCGGAGAGGCAGATTCAAACAGGAAAGTTTTGTATATTTCACGAGAGTTATGGCCATAATACCAATGAGTGTCGAAATTTGCAGGACCTCATCGAGAAGTTGATCAGGGAGAGAAAGTTAGATCAGTTTGTGCGGGCGCCGCAGTCTGGTGGTGCGGGCCCTTCAAATCAAAATCATGCACAAAGTCAAGAAAGACAGGAAATAGAATCATATAACAACTTAGTTAAGCGTGCGAACTTCGAGTATGATGGTAACTTGGACAATGGACCTTCAACCAAGCGAAAAAGAACGATGACTAATGACATCATTTTCCGAGACAACGATGTTGACAGCGTCGGAAGCCCGACTATTGACCCACTTGTGATATCGACTCAAATAGGTCCGATGTGGATGAAGAGGATCTTGATTGACTGTGGGAGCTCTGTGAATATCCTGTTTTTACATGCTTACAATCAAATGAAGATAAAAGCCAAGGATCTAAAACCTTGCCAAACTCATCTCCATGGATTCAACGGTAGCGCTACCATACCTGTTGGGATGGTGGAGTTACTAGTTGAGTTGGGAGCCGGAGAACGTAGGAGGATTCAGACATTGCAGTTCATTGTGTTGGATATAGACTCGCCATACAATGCTTTTTTAGGTCCACCTGCCCTTGCTGAATTCAGGGCCGTAATTGCCCCGTGGTGCTTAACTTTAAAGTTCCCTACCGTCAACGGAGTTGGGGTCGTCCAGGGCGACCAAGTTGACTTGAGAATGATCATACGCCGAAATCGAGTCGCCCGATTACGCAATGCCAAGGACCGACTTAAAGCTTTTGAACTCGATGAGCAAGTCACCAAAAAAGATCATCCGGCACTCCCACACATGAGATCAACGTGGAGTGGGTCGCACGAAATTAAGCAAAAGCTCGGGGATGGCAGATTTAAGTTAGCGACCGTTGATGGTCTAACTTTACCAAGGGCTTGGAATAACGAAAGTCTTCATCGCTACTACAAATAACAGGCTATGTTTATCTATTTAGTTTAAATTCCATTTTAAAATTTATTTCTGCATTTCGAAATTAGGACTTGAATAAGGCAACTGACTTTGCCATATTTTCTTATTTTCAGCAATAAAATGCCATTTCTTCGAGCCAAAGCTGTGATTCATTGAATACAATGTACGACATCACGATGCACGGAGAGCTAAATTCCATCATGCAGTGGAATTTATTCAAGTAGGGAGTGGCTGTGACACGACCGGCCACTCGCTAAGTGAAACCCGAGCTCGGGGTCAAGCCATCACATCCAAGCTAAAAATGGGCTGATACACGAGAATCCCTCACTCAACTCCGTACTCCCAGAGCGCGAGACGGAGTATAAACATTAAACCACTCCGTACTCCCAGAGTGCGAGACGGAGTGTAAACATTAATCAACTCCATACTCCCAGAGTGCGAGACAGAGTATAAACATTAAACAACTCCGTACTCCTAGTGTGCGAGACGGAGTATAAACATTCATCAACTTCGTACTCCCAGAGTGCGAGAGAGAGTATAAACATTCATCAACTCCGTACTCCCAGAGTGCGAGACGGAGTATAAACATTCATCAACTCCGTACTTCCAGAGTGCGAGACGGAGTATAAACATTCATCAGCTCCGTACTCCCAGAGTGCGAGACGGAGTATAAACATTCATCAGCTCCGTACTCCCAGAGTGCGAGACGGAGTATAAACATTCATCAGCTCCGTATTCCCAGAGTGCGAGGCGGAGTATAAACATTAAACCACTCCATTCTCCCAGAGTGCGAGACGGAGTATAAACATAAAACGAATCCCAGAGTACTCCGAGAGCGCGAGCTAGGTATAAGCGTTAACGAACTCCGGAGTTTGAGAGCACGAACTGGAGAATAAATAACCAAATGCGGTTTCGAGGAAGGAGGATTCGTCCGCCGAACGGCTTCAACCGCACCTCAACTAAGTTGCATCACATGTTCATGAACCAAGTTATTAACCAAAAAGCAATTCTAAATCCCCAGATTGTGGACACAAACTGAACACATGAAAATGTATGACCAACAACTGACGCAGATATATAAATCCCCAAAGTATGGATGTTAACACTAAACCATGGATAATTTCGTACAACGCCTATTATGGCTTATCCCCAAGGCTGGGGGCAGACCAAAACAAATATTGATTGAAGACAAAAGAGAATATGTTTTCATTTCAATTATCAACAAAAGGAATCCAATTACAAGCTAATTCAAAAAATTCCTACTAGCAAGGGCCGAGCCCGCATCTATACACGGCAATAGAAAACCAGAAAGACAAAACAAAACGCTACCTCCGAATATGACAGAGCAAACTAAAGAAGCACTCAATCTTTCTTCTTCCTCAGTTTCTTTTTCGGGGTAGTCCCGCTGGATCCACTGCCCGACTTCCTCCGCAGTCTTTTGCTTTTCTCCGGTTTGTCTCCCGGTTGTGGCATGATGTCAATATCTTCCTTGGAGCTCGAGGCGATAGATATTCTTCCGAAGGAAGGTATTGAAGGCATGAGAGCTGTAATAGGGAGTGGAGCAGGAGTTCTTGCAATAACCACAGTGCCAGCCGACGATATCATCATTAATGGAGCTGGGCCAGACGGGGCCATACCACCCCCAGAAATGCTACCTGCTGTCACATCCGCCATCTCAGCATTGATCTCGGCAAGAATATCATCATCACGAGGTGCTTGGGCCGCGCTGGACGTACTGGTGGCTGGCATGAAGGAGCTAATAGCTGAAGCAACCCCGCTCATGGCGAAAGATGGATCTGCGAAAGGGTCGCTGGATTGACTAAGAAGTTCCTCAATCATCTGAGCATCGAAAGACAACATGCTCGTTTCTCCCCCTTCACCGACCATGGTAGATGTCATAATCGCCTCGGTAACAATGGCCTCCTGCATTTGATAAAGGACTTGAGATGCAGGAGGCGCAGAGATAACAGCCTCGATCACTGAATGTGAAAAAGTGAAGATTGTTAGCTAAATGTATTGCTTCAGATTCACCACAATGAGTATATACGGAAGGCGTTCAAATACCTTCCTTAGTATGACCCGGAGTGTGGGCAGGTACGGAGATAGATGCTCCGATGGGAGACAACTGCGGCTGATCTAGATTATAAGCAGGGACAGGCTGGAGATCAACCGCGGCAGTGACTTCGGGCAATGTCGGAATTAAAACTTCAGCACTTGTTTCATGATGTTCGACCCCCGAGCCCTCACTGGTCTCCATATGCCGAGCACCAAGCCTCTCCTTCTCTATGGAAATCATCGCCTCGTGGAGAACCTTCCTCTCCTCCTCAGTGAGCAAGCGCATCTCAAGTTCAAAATCATCCAGTGCTTCGTCCGGACGCGCTGCTTTCCTTTCCTCTATCAGCCTAGTCCAAGCATTATACAAAAGCATAGAGTAATCCCCAAGCCAAGATAAATTTCTGTGCTCCAGCACGTTGGTGTTATACGTGACCAGGAGATCATCAAAATCAGCCTCCATCCTGGACTGCTCCGCCTTAATTTTTTCCTCGGCGTCTGCTTCCACAAACTTAACCTTTGCCACCGCCGCATCAAGTTCAGCTCGAAGTGATACAGCTTGATCGCATGCCTCCTGAGCAGCGGTGTTTGCATCATTCTTTTCCTTCACCGTTTCAGTAAACTTGGCTTTAAGCTCATTCAGCTCTTTAACGGCGGCATCCCGCTCGGCTAATACGGTGGTATAGCGATGGCCCATCCCTTCTACTAAGGAACAACGTGCCTGCTGCATCCTTACCATCTTCGCCATGGCCTCGTCAACCTTTTTAAGCGCTTGAGTTTCTGAACTTCGAGACGACTCAGTCTCTGATTGAAGAACTTGGATGATGCGATTTTTCCGGGCAAGGTTAGCCTCGAGTTTCTCAATAATTTTTGCCCGGTCAAAGGCTACTTTCGAAGCTTTTGCGGCCTCCTTATACCACTCTTTATATTGAGCATAAAAGTCACGAATATAGTCATGCGCGATATTCTCGGCATCCGGAGGAATCCTCTTGAGATGGGGAGGGAAGACGTATGCATCCAAATAGATTTCTGGAAAATCCTTTTTCATTTGAGCAAGCTTGATGGCTCCTTCACTCGTTAATTCTACCGGAGCCTGTTCAACAATGGCGGCTGTCTGCGGTTCAACTCTTTGCCGCTGAGTTTCGGGCCTTGAAGATTGAGAAGGCTGTTGTTGCTGCGAAGACTCAAGGGGATCTATAGGGGCCCTAGGAGGCGGAGGAGAACGAGAACGTGATCGATATTGATGGCCTCTATCTCTATTAGAACGCTCTTGACCAGAAAGGCCACGCCAATAATCTCGATCTCTGTCAGAACGCTCCTGGCTGATATAGCCACGTACGTAATCCCTATCTGATTCCCTCCTACGTGACTCATAATATGAGGAAGATCGACGAACATTGCAGAGCCTATCTAGCGTGGATCCACGACCTGACATCTC
This sequence comes from Allium fistulosum, assembly GCA_030737815.1. Taxonomy (NCBI): domain Eukaryota; kingdom Viridiplantae; phylum Streptophyta; class Magnoliopsida; order Asparagales; family Amaryllidaceae; genus Allium; species Allium fistulosum. The sequence continues at coordinate 1,135,909,654 of CM060906.1, forward strand.
ACCTGCGATAAGGAGAAACTGCAGTTAGGCATCCTATAAAATAATGTCCGATATGCGGAAATCGTGTAGTGCTGTGGAAGTGTGTGTAAATGTGTAAACCCCCTGACCAACCGGAAGTGTTAACCGCACTAAAAAGAAAGGGCTCGTTCATATATAAAACATCTCGGAATTCTTCCAACCTGGGATTGTGATGAATTGATATATAATCCGGGATGGGAATATCACCAAGCCCTTTGAAAATATCTTTCGATTGAGAAGGGGCGGCCTCGAAAATTATGATTCCGAAAGTGGGAGGAGACACATCTACAGACTTCCATCCCTTAGATTTAAGTTTTTTGGAAGCGACAGCCTTGATTTTCCGTCTCTCTCCCAATTCTTCAAAATTGCCCGAAAGATCAGCCATCGGCTCGACGTCTGTGTGCGTTCGTTCTTCGTCGCTCACTTCGGTTATCACGACTCCGAGCGTTTTCTTCACCATTTTCTTCTTCTTCTTCATTTTCTTCTTCTTTGGAACAGGCCTTAGCATCCCTTCGGTGACTATGCTTTGATTTACTTCAATCAAGCCAAGAGCTCTTAAGTTATAGTCAGTCAACACCAAGTCGATGTGCCTCAAATCGCTCGGGACCTCTTGAAGGCTCCGAACCATGCCCTTGTAATACCCGCCATCAGGTCTGGAGATAATGGCTGTAAGAAAAGTAGGATGTCAATACTAGTGCCAAAAAACCATTAGTCAAGGAAAACATCGACGTGTTACGACACTTACGCCTAGACAACCACCGTCTGGTAAAACCTCGAGGACACCGGATGTAAAACCATTCGTTCTTGAAGTAGCTGAGTCTGGTCCAGGCTCCGGTTATGACCTGACAGTTCCTGACTGCCTCCAAAAATATAAAGGATGGACTATCACCTCTACTCTTGAAATTAAATAAATATCTGATTTCCGTTGGCCTTGGTGGACGGAAGAGATGGTCCATAAATACGATGAACGCACTGTTCAGTAGAGCGTGCCCGTTGGGGTGTAATTGAGAGGGAGCAATTCCAAGAAATGATAACATTTCCCTAATGTATTGATTGAATGGAGGGAGCGTTCCAGCCGCACAAGCATGGCGATAAAAGGCGGTATACCCTTCGAGCAGACAGTAAGGTCTGTCACTAGATCCCGGCAATAGCACATCGTCCGAAGAAATGTTGTGTCCTGTGCATATCCTGTCCAACAAGTTTTCAAAAATATTGGATTGGACGGAGTCTATAGGGTCCTCAATAAATATAGCATCTTGCAGCTCGTTAGGAGCTGGATCTGCTATCTCTACTGGGATATCTGGAATTTCGAGGACCGGAGGGGGAGAACTCTGAATCTCCTGCTGTTGAGAGCTCGAAGATTCCATCACTGACTAACTCATCAGAAAGTAACGTTAAGCAAATGAAAAAACCCGTTCATCTCCCCATGTAAAGTGTGTGTTGTGCAGTGCAGTGCAGCCAATACTTAGGAAATTCAGCGTAGTTGAAGAAAGTATGAAAATAACAAGAAATTCGAAAACCCAGTCGGAGTGACCGTCATCGCTGACCGTCATGACCATACCATCCAAACCCGTAAAATTCGAGTCAAGTTGGAGTTTGTTTTGTCAAGGTACAGTTCCATCGACGAGCTTTACAGGGCAGTCAAGTATGCAGTTTAACTAGTTCAGTCTAAATATGCAAGGATGAAGCTCGTCGGAATCATGCTATCAAGGTCAGGGTTTTAATTTCGAATCGACTAGAGAAGTATTACTCTCGAATCGATCTCAGACGAATCGATGCATTTCGCATCGATCACAACAGAACTTTCGAATCGATCAGGAACCCTAGGTTTCACATCCATCATCAACTGAGCTTTCGAATCGATCCCCAGAAACAAAAGTTTGCAATCAGATTGAGTGACCCAAGATTCATACCGATCGTATGGGCAGAACTTTCGAATCGATCGTAAGGGGGCAACTCCATCGTATCGATCGTAATGGATCAATACGATGACCCAACACCCCCGACCAATTCAACCCATGAACCTCCACTTCATACATGTTGATCGATATGAATGTCAAAAGTAAACTCATGTCTCCCAGATCGATTCGATCACCGTTACTCCAGATCGACACGAAGGACTCTCTCATACTTCTTCTCCAACCAACCGTTCTTGGTTTCGACCTCAATCTCGATTCCATCAAGATCGACATGAACAGGAATGGGCGAGGGTTTCGAATCTTGGAACCTCAAATACTTGGTCAAATTACCTACCCAAATGTCAAGTTAGATTATAAAAACTTGGGTGCTAGTTCGATTCGAAGAAGGGAGTAGTTCGTTCGTCTTTGTTCTTGAGATCTAGAATCGATTCGAAGCGCACAAGAAAACGAAGGTAAAAGGTAAAAAGTGAATGAGGTCTCGGTATTCATAGGGACTTTGTGGCGATTCGTATCCCTGTAGACGAAACCGGTAGTAGCCGGTGAAACCATTGGACGATTCGAAGCGTAAAATTCGAATCCATAGACTAAAGCACCGTAATCGATTCGAAGGGAAGCAAACATCTGCGTAGAGCCGCACTTCGAATCCATCTCTTCGACTCCATCAAAACGATACGAAGTACAATGTTAAAGAGATCCAGAGATCATTCAACTGCATCGATTCGAAGTGCCCTATTCGAATCCATCGACCTGAGCATTTGACCAAGACGAAACAGACGCTTGCGCCCACCAGGTTGAAACCACCCATTGATTCGAGTCCATCAATGCTTGACCCACAGCGACAAGAACTCATCGATATGAATTAGAATTTCATATCCATCAAAGATTTTCGTGTCTATCAAAACAGTGCACTACATAATCATTGGCAATCCGCAAAATCAGCATTTATATTACTGAAAATCAATAGAAGGTTACATCTTTTGACGAAAAGATAGCAACTATTCAACGAATTAGATAGAGCTTTTTCAGGATGAAGGATGCAGCATTTCAAAGAACGTCATGTTTCCACAAGACGTACTTTGGGGGGCAAATGTTATCCCGCCTTTTGGCAAGACCGTGACACCAAGGACTGGATTAGTGACCAATGACGGTTCATCTTAAAAGATCGGTTATCCACAGGCTCACCATGGATATCGATGAATTTTGTCTGAGTTCGGATCGAGCCACGATTAACAAGACATGACAAGCAAAGCCAGGAAAGCCTACGTTCCAAGTTTCAAGTCAATCCGAGTTCATATGCTCAAATTATGATCGACACAAGTTAGAAGAAAAATGATGCTCAAATCAATCTGTTCGGACCCATCAGGTTCGAATCGATCACGGGCTGAGCTATCCATGTGCCTCGAGTTCGTATCGATCGTCTGGAGGCTATCAAAATCAATGTGAACAAAGCTGTGCGCCGACTCCATAAAAAATGGTACGTTCATATCCACCAGAGCATTTCATTTCGAGTCCAGGGATAACAATTGTTCGAATCCATAAAGGAGCCCTACTTCGTACCCAACAGAACGCTCTGCTTCGAATCCATGCATAAGTGGTATGCTCGAATCCATCGAGGTGCTTTGCTTTGAATCCATCCAACTACCTTGACTTTGTATCGATCGAAGCCTATCGCGATCGATACGAGCGAAGTCCTATTCGAATCCAGGTATTATTGATGCCTTCGAATCCATCGAGTCAAAGCAGCAAAGTCTCCAGGACGACTCGATCAAACTGGCGAAAAAAGCGAATCGATGCGAAGTTCGCGCTCCACGTCATCACAGAAGCACGCTCTGCCATCGATTCGAAGCAATCGATTCGAACGAATCGATTCGAACGAGGCAAGCAGTTCAGAAAACACTATTTCGAATCGATGATATCTCACGATCTACAAGTCCAAATAATATGAAATTTTCACAGAAGCTTACGAACATGTTGAAGAATGCCCACACCAAATTTCAGCTTGATTGGATGATTCTTTGATCGATTCGAATGGATTTCAAATCGATCCCGAAGTGGGCCCAACTTTCCTGAGGCCGGGCATGTGGGCCCCCTCACGTGCCAAAAGTGGTCTACCGAAATTTAGGCGAAATATCAGCCTCCTACACCTATAAATAGAGCCCTTGGTCATTCAGAAAAGGGGTCGAACAATTTTAAGAGCTAAAGAGCTCCCAGATTCTGCCAGATTTACTCCAGATCACCATTGCTGCCTTAGATTCAGATTATAATCATAAAATCTATTGTACTGCGTTATAAGAAATTGTAATTTTCAAGTATCGAGCAATAAAATCATCAAACTTCATAGTGGACGTAGGCGACTCGCCGAACCACTCTAAATTGTTGTCTTCTGTGCAATTTACTTTCTGTCATTTGGAGTTTTTGTTAGATAATCCTCATTTTCAATTTTCATTCTTCACTTTTATCTCTTCAAAAACTTCCGAAGAGTGTTGTGCCCATTTTTGGTACAAACACATATAACTTATACATTTATATACAACTCATATAACTTAAACATTTATAAACAACTTTTTTTTATATATATATACAATTTAAAAATAAATATTTAATTAACAAATATACTGCCTTTCAAAAATTTTTGAATACATATATACACGTACACATATATATATATAGGCTGCAAACAAGGGAGGAGGCTTGCGTGTCTTAGGTTTCGGGTTGAACTGTGGCTGAGATAGCGAAGGATCGATGTCAAGTGGAGGCTGAGATCGAGCTTGGAGGAGGTTGACTGCGGCTGTCAGGTGGTCTTGGTGATGGATGTGGTGGGTGGAAGAGTGCAGACAGGTTTTGACTGTGGGGAGGAGACAGCAAGAAGATGAGGGGCTGAGGTAGAGGCGGAGGGTGTATGGCGAGTGGTGGCAGCTGCGCGTGAGGAAAGTGGAAGGAGTTTCGGTGGCAGATGGTTTTCATGTAGTGTTGGACGTGACACAGTTTTAAGGCGGAGTGAGTTAAATGGTGAACGGGCACGAGCAAGCTACAGGGAGGTATAGTGGGTGTTGGAGCTGAAAACAGTTGGAACTGGTGGGCGAAGCGCTGCACAATGGAGAATGGTATATGATGTGGAGGAAAAGATGCATAGGCTCTATTTCACATAATGATGGAGTGAAGATGGCTAAAGCGAACGACATTGCATGGTGAGGGAGGGGAAGTCGATGTTGTTAGAGAAGAAAGGCGGCGTGCTTGGGGTCGGTTGACTAGCAGCTTCAGGTTTTCGATGGGAGGCAAATTTGGACGCACGAAGGGACAAAGCTACTTTGCTTCGGGAAACAATATGAGATGACTCAGGCATGAGCAGGTCCTTCTCGCGTGAAAATGAAAGCAACCAGGAAATATATACGTAGTTATACAAATTTCTCAAAGAAAATAGAAATGAATTTGGAGAGAGAGCCCAGCAGGTTCTCGAAGCAAGAAGAATTGATGTACAGTTTTATATTTTATTTTCAAAATGAAGAATGGGAAGAAAAATGGAAAGAAGCACGCGAATAAATATCAAAATCAAAGGAATAGAAAAGGACATCGGTTGAGTACATAATTTATTAAAATAAACCGGCTATTGGAATACTTCAATGGATAATAGAAAGAAACAAAGGAATCAAAAGACTTCAGAAATGGGTACCGATACGACAACCCGTTATGCTGATTTCATCGTGCACCAAAGGCCGTAATTGACAAATGAATATACTACAGAGATAAGCATGATGAGACAAACATAATGGTACACAGATATGAATGATATGATCATCCTATCGAAAAGTTGATATTCGCTGCCAAAAATGCTGCTAAAACATCGAAAATAAGATAAATGGAGCTATAGCAGTCCAAATTTGGTGAGATGAAATATGATGTCTCACTCAGAAAATGATTTACATTTTAATTATATAAAAATATTTAGATTTCGAAACTATTTTATTTTCATCAAATTGAATTGATTTAAATTGAGATTGAAAATTACACAATAAAACTAACTTCCCTATTCTCTGATGAAAACTTGACATTTGCTACGTTTAAATAGACGCATACCAAATATCAAATTTTCTTGCTAAATTTAATTGTTTTATTTTCAAGAAAAAATTCAGTTAACTACGTTATTAAAATCGTTAAAATTTACGGGTCGTTACAACCTCCCCCACTCAAACCTTTTCGTCCTCGAAAAGGAACAAGATAGGAGAATAGAAGCAACCAGAAAGATAGATAGATTCAAAATACAAAGAACTAGATACAAAAATTAATTCAAAACCATATAAATTGATTTATATTCAACTAATTTGATTTCACTCCATTTTATTTAAATCGTTCAATATTAAATTTGTTTACATTAAATTTATTTATTTTTATTTTATTAACATTCCATATTTTCAAAACAAATGTTATTTTATTTAACCCATTTATTAATCCATTTGACTTCACTTAAGTTAATTCCATTTAAAGATTCAATTTCAAATATTCTTTGCAATTTACTTTTTGTATCTAAAACAGTTTTCAAAATGTAAATTTATTTATTACCTGTTTAGTTTCTTAACTTCATATTTATTCAATTAAATAGCATTTCTTTTTATTATTCAATTTATTTCACTTAACATATTCTTATAACATAGATTAAGTGTATAACATTTATTATAACAATCAATTTCATTTATAAATTCCTATAACAAAATTTCATGTTGGACATTCAATTATTTACATTTATATTGTACATTATTCAATTACCTATTCACACTACATTTGAACTTTTTGAATATTTTAGGTAAGCTATATATGTTTTGGAATGCAATTGAGTATTATACAAATTAATTTTTATTCTATTTCTACTATTTCACGTTGTTTAAATTTCCATTTCTCTTCAGACTCTCCAATTTTCAAAAATTTGCTAAATTTCAATAATTGAAAATCATCACTTAACATAAAGTTTAAGAGTTAAATTTTTCGGTTTCACTTCAAACCTTTGAAATAAATATGTGTATATATATATATATATATTATAAATCAAATCATACTCAAGAAATTCAAATCAAATCCATTTTCCAAAACAAGAGTGTAGCGAAGCTACAGAGTGGTATCTCCACTCCGAGACTCGAAAATTAATGTTGATGATGCTGCAGTCATCACCGAAATTATTTTCCAGTGACATAAGAGGAGAGTACTGACTTACTTCTTTAAAAATTCTTTGGAAACGAATTTCCATTCGAAAATACTTTTAAATAATATATACTTTTCGAACTTTAAAAACCAAATTTTGAAAAACACCGGAAATTTAATTCTCAAATCCTTAATTTAAATTCATTTCAAATCAGATTTATAATCCATGTTAAAAATTCATCTTCTTAAAATATACAACAATACATAATGATTTATGAATGTTAACAAAACAATAAATGATAATATAGTATTATCATTTCTAAAACCAATTCATTTAGCTATTTAATTTTAGAAAATTTACCTTTATATATATAATATAATCATACATAAATTATATTTCATTTACCAATTTCGAAAAAAATATTGTGCCAATTTGCTCTGTTCAAGTGTTTTGGAATTTCTATCGATAGCGTTGGCCAGACATATCGATCAAAACTCAAAATTCAAACTTAACAACTCAAACAACACAATATAAAACATTTTTATATTAGTTACAAACATAGTCCCTCGTAGGATGATTCAAGAATGGATTTGAACAAGGACAGGGATTCAGATTTAGAGGGACCCTAGTCAAAGAGAATTCTAACTAATAAGCGAGGCTCGAAAATAATATAAGATAATTATATTACAAAAGAGGAAAGATGGGTAGATTTATATTAATCGCAGCGACCTTAGCCGGGTCAACCAAGACTTAGAAAGACGAGAATATTATTAACGGAAACTGGGACAACTAGTTGAGAACATCGTGTAAACCGTGATTCATGAGATCGACGAAGAAGGCAGGAACATTAGTTAATCCAAAGCGTATGACTAACCGTTCAAAGAAACCATGTGTCCGGGAGGAAGGACAGCATATCGAACTACAGGAATAAGATTGAGGCAGAATTCAAATTCCCGCTTGAAAGGGAGAGAAATGACTTCATCGAAGACATTAGGATAATCCCTGACTATCGGTGAGAAGTTGAGATCACTAGGCTGAGAATCAAGTGAAAGATAAAGCTGCCTGCATAATCCTGAGGCAATCTACATACAAACACAAGAGAATTACCCAAGTCGTCAACTAGAGAAACAGTTTAGGCTTTGCTAGAGATAACAACATCAAAACCGAGGACGTAGAAATCTCTGGCAAATCGACGCCTCTTGTAAAGGATTTTCACCCCTTTACAAACCATACTAAGGTTGGCGGGACCGCAGATGGAATTAGTCACACACAAGAATGAAGTTGCCAATTGAGATGGCAAGATGAGCTCAAATTTATTACAGAGATCAACAGAAATAGAACTATGGGATGCTCCGGTATCCAGAAGAACATGTACAGGAAAAGACAAGAATGGATTTCAGAACAAAGGGAAGAGTTCCAAAATCTGGAAGAAATCCTAATCCTGGAGAATCCTAACGAAGGAATTTAAAGTTCGAACGAATATGATGCTGTAATTATTTTTTACTCCATATGCTAAGTTTTTCCTAAACCAGAGCTCTGATACCACTGGTAATGACCTGCTATTTTGAACGTTCAAATCGACAATCATCTGCTCATGTCAGACTTGAATTGCTCAAAGCAACAGATTGTTAATTTATATTTGTCAAAACTCAGCTATACAGTAAATAAATCAATCGCAGAATCACAGACACAGAGTAATACAACAATAAGCAGTGGAATAGATAAATAGTAGTTCATGAAGCTACTATATAAACAATAGAGTTAAAACAAAATACAACATAAATCTCAAATACATAGAAGTTACTAATACAAATTCCAATGACAAGTCAGAACAAACAATTGGAATAAACTGAAGCAACTGGAAAGCTTAATAGACAAATACAAATCTTCAAGCAAAGCTCTAAATTCCAAAGGTGAGTCTCAAATACTATAACACTCAGTTTGACTCGAGCATAAAGCAAAACACAAAACACTCGAGTCAGGATTAATATTCTTATACCAGTAAATTCAATTCAAGTGAAATGTCAACTAAAATACAAGTAACTTAAAGGATGTTTGGGATACCCATCCTCTAAGGATCCGTTAAACTATCTACATACATAGTACAATACACTATATATATAATGTCTACAGTAAAGTAAACTATTAAAATAGCATTAAGGCGTTACCCATATCCCCTTAACACATTTTATATATTCCTATAGTCTATACAGTATTGTAATTCCTCCGTAAACTGGAGGGCTATCAGAGAGCACTCAATAGGTATGGTACAAAGCAAACTCGTAGAAAGCGTGATAAGGCATGTGACAAGGCATGCGAGGCAATGCCTAGGGTAGGATACTACCGTTTTGCGGATCCGGACTGGTGGTAACGCATAGAAGCTACTACCACCCACCTCGAGACACACTCCCAAATCAAAGGTGCACCCAATCAAATTACAAATTAATAGAATGGAATCGAAGAAATGTGCCTGATAGGAGGAATGACCTCACTTAGCCCGGCGTGGCTCCATTTTTAGCCACATCTAGCTGACTCGCGGGAGTCAGGGCTGCGTTAATACCTCATATAGAATCGTCGCCAAACCATCCTACTTCGTTCTGGAATCTCCACCACATGCACAGTTGTTAAAGTGGTTTTCGGTATTGCAGAGAGTGTGACAATATCTGATCCCGGTCTCTTTAACAACCAAATGCTTATTTCACACCATGATCGTTTTATAAATCACTTTATAATCATTTCAAATAGTTTATAGTTTATATCAAAATCTCATATTCTTTTCAAAATCATATCGCTTTCGAAATCATGCTCACTTTTAAAATCATATAACTTTCGAAACCATATTCACAAAGTAGTTTAAACCATCATATCAAAATATTCGCATTTAAATCCATTTAATCTAAATTATAATAGTTCCAACTTAATAGTTTAAATATTGAAAATAATTTGTATTTTGAAATAGTTATAAATTAAAAATAGTTAGATATTTAAAATAGGTTATAGATTTAAGATAGTTTATTCATTAAAAACAATTTATATATAAAAAAAATAGTTTATAATTACAAATCTAAACCACTTCCCATTTAATATGTTTCAAAGTTTAAATATTTAAACCATTTACAGTACCTCAATTTGATAAATTTCATTTATATTTCAAAATTCAACTTTAGTTCATTTTTTGAAAATACTCACTTAATCATTTTTAATAACATTGAATTAAAATCTCAAATTAAAAATTTAAATAAAACCAATAATTAAACATCTAACTTTAATTACATTTAATTCTAAAACATTCACCTAATCGCTTTTATAAAAATTTAAATAAAATCTCAAATTACACATTTAAATCAAAACTAAATATTCAATTTTCAATTTTATTTAAATTTGAAATATTCATTAAATCACCTTTATCCAAATCAAGTTATTAAGTTATAAAATCATATCCTTAAAAATCTTAAAAATAATCATTAAGTTCCAAACCAATATTTATTAAACTCAATTCTTATATAAATTAATTTACAAGTCAACTCAATTTATCTTTTCAAGCTTAATTTTTAATAAAGTTATTACAAAATCTATTTTAAAATATATAAATTTAAATAAATACTTAAAACATATCATATATTAGTTAAAATAAAATCTTATTAAATATTATTATATTAATTATTATTAAATTAAATCTTATTATTATATCTATATTAAATCTTATTTATATATTTAAAAATAATAAAATTATAAGTAAATTTTTATAATTTACATTTTAAAACTTTAACTTAAAATTTTAAAATTTCCTAAACATATAATTTAAAATATAAATTTTACACATATTAAAATAAATATTTATATTATAATTTAAAATCAATAATTATCAAACCTATATATTTCCTTCAAACTTTAGAAATCATTTTTCAAAAATAAACCAACGGTGTCCATATATAATTTTCTATCCTATGGTCAAGAGATACAAATATTTACCATTTCAATCCGCAATTTAAATTTAACGTTTACGGGTATATGTCATTTCAACCTGTAATCCCAAAATTTAAAATCAATGAAAATCGCTTGGGTTTATCATTTCAACCCATAACGATTTTCCCTTAATCTATAAAATCGTTCGGGTGTGTATCATTTCAACCCATAGGGAATTTCAAAACTAAAAGGGAACTTGTAGAGTGAGAACAAATGTGATAATAATATAACATATCAACAACATGCATATATCATCAGCAACAAATTTAAATATAATATATACAATAAGTTATGGTGCATATGTCATAGGTAAACAATTGCAGATAATGGCATATCATATTTAAGAATTAAATAACTTAATAATTCAAATTTAACTGCATATTTCAATCGTCATTTCATGTGAATTAAATTACTAAATATGGGAATATTAATCGTGAGTGACTGCTCATCTTTCGAGGTTAGAGAAATGACAAGAATAAGATGCGACGATCCAAGCACAAATTCCAAAGCATGGCACGATGAACACGGATTCGACGAGCAAAGTTGATAGTTTGGAATCGATGAAAACAAATCAAACTAGCTTGATATAAACTAAACAAAATATATGTTCTATATATATAATATTTTCACTAAGATCAATTCAAAGCATATATTTAAAATAAAATCTGTATATATTTTTTCAAACCAATATTTAATTTACACACATATAAAATGAAAATCTTTATATATATTTGAAAACCAAACTCATGTATACTTATATATATAAACTAATATATAAACATATATATAAACATACATACATATTATATTTTTAAATTAATATTTATTATAAAAATCAATATAAACTTACTTTATTATAATATACATATATAAACTCAAACAAATCATATATAACTTATATAAAATTATGTACAAACAAATAGGTTTTATACAACTTACATAAACTTACATATATAAATAACAGGTTATATACAACTCATACAACTCATATATTTATAAAGAACTTTATATATATATATTTATATATATATACACAATTTAAAATCCAATATTTAATAAACAAATATACTACCTTTCAAAAAAATTCGAATACATATATACACGTATGCATATATATATGTAGGCTGCAAACAAGGGAGGAGGCTTACGTGTCTTGGGTTTCGGGTTGAACTGTGGCTGAGATGGCGGAGGATCGATGTCAGGTGGAGGCTGAGGCCGAGCTTGGAGGAGGTTGACTTCGGTTTTTAGGTGGACTTGGTGATGGATGTGGCGGGTGGAAGAGTGCAGATGGGTTTTGGCCATGGGGAGGAGACAGCAATAAAATGAAGGGCTAAGGTAGAGGTGGATGGTGTATGGCGAGTGCTGGACAGCTGCGCATGAGGGCGGTGGAAGGAGTTTCGGTGGCAGATGGTTTTCATGCAGTGTTGGACGTGGCACAGTTTTAAGGCGGAGTGAGGTAAATGGTGAAGGGGCACGAGCAAGCTACATGGAGGTATAGTGGGTGTTGGAGCTGAAAACAGTAGGAACTGGTGGGCGAGGCGCTGCACAATGGAGAAGGGTATATGACGTGGAGGAAAAGATGTGTAGGCTCTGTTTCACATAATGATGGAGTAAAGATGGCTGAAGGGAACGACATTGCTTGGTGAGGGATGGGAAGTCGATGTTGTTAGAGAAGAAATGTGGCCTGCTTGGGGTCGGTTGACTAGCAGCTTCGGGTTTTCGATGGGAGGCAAATTTGGATGCACGAAGGGACAAAGCTACTTTGCTTCGGGAAACAATATGAGATGACTCAGGCATGAGCAGGTCCTTCTCGCGTGAAAATGAAAGCAACTAGGAAATATATACGTAGTTATATAAATTTCTCAAAAAAAATAGAAATGAATATGGAGAGAGAGCCCAGCAGGTTCTCGAAGCAAGAAGAATTGATGTACAGTTTTATATTTTATTTTCAAAATGAAGAATGGGAAGAAAAATGGAAAGACGCACGCGAATAAATATCAAAATCAAAGGAATAGAAAAGGACATCGGTTGAGTACAGAAGTTATTAAAAGCAACTGGCTATTGGAATACTACAGTGGATAATTGAAAGACACAAAGAAAATTAAAAGACTCCAGAAATGGGTACCGATACGACAACCCATTTTGTAATTCTCATCATGCACCGAACGACGAAATTGACAAATGAATATACTATGTAGATCAGCACGACGAGACGAACAGAATGGTACACAGATATGAATGATATGTGAAAGTGCGCTATGGATCGTGTAATATGGATATATGATAATACAGAGTATAGTGATGATAGCTATACAGTAAATAGTGCGGAATATAAAAGCAGTATAGTAAAAATGACACCAGAGATTTTAATACTGGTTCGGAGCACCGTCCTACGTCCGGTCCCAGACTCCTTCTGGAATATCACTAAAACAATAACCCTCACTTAACCCGGAGGAACAGGTCTATACAACCCTTGAGCAGCCGAACAAGGACCTAAGCAGCAGAACAGGATTTCGCCTCAGCAGCCGAAACGGACTTCACACGCCTGAGCAGCAGAACAGGACTTCAACAAATACAAAAGTTTGTTTTGACTTTGTATGTTCTAATAACACGGATTTGTCACTTGTAGTACACCCTTCCTATAATCTTTTCCTCAAGTGTGATGTGTGTAGTTGTGTGTATATGAAGATTAGGAAGTTCAAATTGCTTGAAGAATATGGAAATGAATATGTAAGCAATGAATGTATGAATTCAAGAGAGTAGTTAATTCAGAAAATATGATTCAAGTATAAGCAAGTAAGTGAAGTGATTTGATCTTGAAATTCATGCATATATATAGTAGTTAAGAAGTTGCAACTGCTGGTGAAGAGTTCTCTGTGAATAGCAATGGTTGCAACCCTTGGGGAGGAAGAAGGCTATTCAAAAGAGGAAGTGACTTTTCACAAAAAAATGACTGTTGCAGAATTCAGTCGACTGACTCAGGTTATTCAGTCGACTGAATTTAAGAACATGTACATATATGTTAAAATGCATAGATTCAGTCGACTGACTCAGGTAATTCAGTCGACTGAATTCTGTTGTTAAACAAAAATTGCAGTAGAGTACTTGCCTTCCAAACTAGTGACCCGGGTTCGAGCCCCGCTCCATGCATTTTTTGAAAACTTGATTTTAATTAAAATATGCATCCAATTTTATGTGAATGATGATTCTTGAGGAAAGATTTTAACAAAGCACTAAACTAGACTCTATATACATATTTGAACCATACTTTGAGTCGTTGAGTCCGGATGTTGTCGTAGTCGTAGATTCGTGAATTGTTGTGTCTTGTCAGCAATCAAAACCTATGATCCAACATTCTCCCCCTTTTTGATGATGACAACTTTTTTTGCTACGGACCAATCTTCGACAAGCTTTGTTGACTTATCTCTCTCCCTGAATATATTTCTGTAATTGTGCTATAGACTTCTCCCCCTGAATCTATGCTATATATTCCTGTAAATAATTAATTTTTCTCCCCCTTAATTTGCGCTTGCATCGTTTATTCCTGCAAATAGTGTTAGAGCAATATCTTTCTCCTCCTTTCTCATCGGAAAAAAGGAGAGTTTATATGATGATATAAATTATATTTTACATCAATGTTAACATAGAACAATATAAAACAAAATAACTACTACTTATAATGTAAGGTATCAGAAAAAAAAATTAACATTTAAAGCATGCGATACCCAAGGTTCTTATAATTTCCTAATTTTTAGGAAACCATACCCATGTGGTTGAACCTATATAAATATAATTTTCATTATTAACTATCATATCAAAATAATCATCAATGTATTTTTCTCTATTTTTCCAATTAACTAGAGCCCAAATACTTAGATAATTTTTACTTATATTTCCCGTCAATGATTTTGTATTTCTAGAGAAATTATAAAAATTATTGGTCATAACAGTATTTGAATTTCTATAAAAATTGGATTTAGGCTTTATTCGAAATTTAGTACTAACATTTTTACTATACATGAAAGCATATCTAGTGCTATTTCTACGATTAATTTTATTATATCCTAAACCACTTTTATCATGTAAAGGTCTAGAACTAGATAAAATCATGTTTAAATCGTTTTGACCTTTATTAAATTTTGTGACTTCAGTGTTAAGTTTATCAAATTTAGCTTTAATGTCACAATTATTATTTTCAAAAGAAATATTACTATTTTTCAAAATATCAATTTGCTTGTTTAATTCAGAATTCTCCTTTTTTAACGTACAATTCTCATTTTCGAGAAGAAAAACTCGAGATTCTGAATTATCTAAAGATGATTGTAATAAATTATTTTGTCTTTTCATATCCATAATTTCTTTTGAAAAAATTTCCTTTTCTTTTTCAAACATAGTATTTTGTTCATCTACAAAATCTTTAAGAGCCTCAAAATTATTTTTCAAAACACTATGTTGATTTTCTAAATCTAATTTCTCATTTTTCAATTTCTCATTTTCACGTTCAACATATTTCATCTTTTCTAAAATAATAAAATTAAGCTTTGAAATCTTATCGCTTATACTAACTAATTCATTATTATCTTTTACTGAAATTTGTAAATCAGAAAGTACCTTTTTGTAGTCCTCACAAGTGGCTTTGATAGGGATTTTGCCTGTTGTATTTCGACTGGATCGTTTTCTAGCCATTATTCTATGATGTTGTGACGATCGATAGAATTCCAGGCTCTGATACCAAATGAAAGTGCGCTATGGATCGTGTAATATGGATATATGATAATACAGAGTATAGTGATGATAGCTATACAGTAAATAGTGCGGAATATAAAAGCAGTATAGTAAAAATGACACCAGAGATTTTTATACTGGTTCGGAGCACCGTCCTACGTCCAGTCCCAGACTCCTTCTGGAATTTCACTAAAACAATAACCCTCACTTAACCCGGAGGAACAGGTCTATACAACCCTTGAGCAGCCGAACAAGGACCTGAGTAGCAGAACAGGATTTCGCCTCAGCAGCCGAAGAGGACTTCACACGCCTGAGCAGCAGAACAGGACTTCAACAAATACAAAAGTTTGTTTTGACTTTGTATGTTCTAATAACACGGATTTTTCACTTGTAGTACACCCTTCCTATAATCTTTTCCTCAAGTGTGATGTGTGTAGTTGTGTGTATATGAAGATTAGGAAGTTCAAATTGCTTGAAGAATATGGAAATGAATATGTAAGCAATGAATGTATGAATTCAAGAGAGTAGTTAATTCAGAAAATATGATTCAAGTATAAGCAAGTAAGTGAAGTGATTTGATCTTGAAATTCATGCATATATATAGTAGTTAAGAAGTTGCAACTACTGGTGAAGAGTTCTCTGTGAATAGCAATGGTTGCAACCCTTGGGGAGGAAGAAGGCTATTCAAAAGAGGAAGTGACTTTTCACAAAAAAATGACTGTTGCAGAATTCAATCGACTGACTCAGGTTATTCAGTCGACTGAATTTAAGAACATGTACATATATGTTAAAATGCACAGATTCAGTCGACTGACTCAGGTAATTCAGTCGACTGAATTCTGTTGTTAAACAAAAACTGCAGTAGCTCATTTGGTTAGAGTACTTGCCTTCCAAACTAGTGACCCGGGTTCGAGCCCCGCTCCATGCATTTTTTGAAAACTTGATTTTAATTAAAATATGCATCCAATTTTATGTGAATGATGATTCTTGAGGAAAGATTTTAACAAAGCATTAAACTAGACTCTATATACATATTTGAACCATACTTTGAGTCGTTGAGTCCAGATGTTGTCGTAGTCGTAGATTCATGAATTGTTGTGTCTTGTCAGCAATCAAAACCTATGATCCAACAATATGATCATCCTATCAAAAGTCGATATTCGCTGCCAAAAATGCTGCTAAGATGCCGAAAATAAAATAAATGGAGCTATAGCATCCAAATTTGGTGAGCAGAAATATGATGTCTCACTCAGAAAATGATTTACATTTTTATTATATAAAAATATTTAGATTTCAAAATATTTTATTTTCATCAAATTTAGCTCATTTAAATTGAAATTGAAAATTACGCAATAAAACTAACTTTACTATTCTGTGATTACAACTTGACATTTGCTATGCTTAAATAGACGCATACCAAATATCAAATTTTCATTGATAAATTTAATTGTTTTATTTTCAAGAAAAAATTCAGTTAATTACGTTACTAAAATCGTTAAAACTTACGGGTCATTACAACATATATAAATCAACATAGAGTCGCTAATCGCAATGAAAAAATACATCACATATATAAACACAACAGAGTGAGCATGTAAAATAAAGTTTTCAACTCACGTTGACAATATACATCTAGTCAAGTACAAAATATACAACTCATAGCTATGTTATAAAAAATAAAAGGAGAGTTCTACAGGAAAATATACATGGTAAACTTCTTAAAATATGATATAATAAATATACTTGTCTCCAGTAAAGCCTAATAACCAAAGAGGCTAATGTCCCTATCCTTGAAAATTCTCAAACTGACCCAAGTATTATATAAATAATAAAGGGATCAGACTAAATCTAAATCCAAAGGTGAGTCCACAACAGTAAATCATGGTAATATAAAGACATAGGATGTATAGGACGTAACATAATGTCCAACATAACATCACAATAATATACCTTGTGACACATATCAATAATCACCCATGAAATAAGTAGGAAAATAAAGAATTGATACACATATGAATTGGGTGAAATCTAGCAAACACATATAACCCTCACAATACTATGGACGAGCATACAAATGTCTACAAAATTCACAAATAAAGTATGAACCACAGTTCATGTAAAGCACAAGAATCAATATCAAAGATTTCTATCTTGACTTAAATTCCTATTAGAAGTGGTAGCTTTCGACTATCAAGCACTGGGAGATATATCAAGAAATACAGAATCCCAAATAAATAACCAATACCATCAATAACAAAAATGACTATCTTAACTTATAGTCCTACTAGAAATAGAGGCTTTTGATTGTCAAGCGCTTGGAGATATTAAGAAATGTTAAAACCAAATAGAACACGATTCATTCAAAAAAGAAATCAATATCCATAACTACTATCTAAACTTACAGTTCTAATGGAAGTAAAGACTTCCAACTGTTGATACCCTTGGAAATGTTTATAAATACAAACACAAATAATAGTCAAAGTTAACAAATATTCAATATACAAAACCATTTATTTCCACCGATAGTCCATAGAGGGGAGAATCTCTGGACTGAATGGTTTTAGGAGATAGAAACAACAAAACATACAAAAATATATCTCACCCATAGGCTCTAATGAGAAAATGACTAGCGAGCACACAATAATTTCCTAATGTCTAATAATTGACAAGCTTATTAGCTTGTATTCTAATTAGGCTAGCCAAAATGATAAACGGGCACATGCAAGTCTCTAGTGTCTTGAATACTCAAAGATAATATCAATAATAACCATTGTAATCATCTCTCTATTGAGGTTACAAATTTTCAAAGTGGATTATATGTCTTTTGAATTATAAATTTTTTTGAATTTAAATTTTATTGGACACCATCAACAAACATTTAATGATAAATATGCATGAATAATTTTAGAAAGCAAATTATAATTAATATTTCTAGAGACAATAGTTTTATACGACAAACACTTACAACAACTATAAGTTATTCCTGATTTGGAAACATTACATTATAAGAATGTTAACAATATGTTAATTGAATTATTAGGAATTATTTACATTTATCAGTTGCAAGATAATATTATTTGATATAACCTAAGTAGTCAATATCGATATCGGGCATATATCGGACAAGTACCGATATGAGAGATTTTAAAATATCATGACAATATCGGATAATAGCAGTAAAATATTGGACATGTGTAGAATGTGTTATAAACGATATTATATCATGTTATAATTTTATACTAATGTGAAGTTTTCAAATATTTGGATCAATAATGTCAAATTACTATCAAAGATTGATTGATCATTATTTACAGATTACAATATATTACTTGGATATTCTATCAAACACAATCCATAATATAGGGTCATAAAAACGAAGAAATTCATGTGGTGTGCATTTTTATTGTTTTCTTCACTTTTATACTACATTCATTTTTTCTTCAATCATCTAATCATCTATATTTCTTTCCAATTTTTTTTCATATTTATAGTTTCTTTGTTTTCATTTTCAACTAATTTACCAAATAAGCTGTAATAACCTTGGTTTAGATTACCTAAAATTAAATTAAAGGAATAATGTATTAAGTGATAATTAAATAATTAAGCAATTTGGGGATTTTTATTTTAATTAAATTGGAGTTTAGGAAATATATACACGAAGCAATCTTCAGAAATCTTTGATGTACTTTGGTAAAAACCAGACAATTCCAATAAACTTCTAATTTCTATCTCATTTTTGGGCTTCTTCCAATCTTAAACTACAACAGCTTTAGATGGGTCTATTGATATGCCTTCTCTTGAAAAAACATGCCCTAGAAACCTAACTTCGGATTTCCAAAAATGGCACTTAATAAACTTAGCCTTCAAAACATGGCTTCTCAAGGTATTGAGTATGACTCAGAGATGGTACTTATGCTCCTCCTCTGTCTTCGAACAGACAACAAGTCATCAATAAAGACGAGAACAAATTTATTAAGGACATCTCAAAATACTCGATTCATTAAGTCCATAAAATTAGAGAGTGCATTAGTCAGCTCAATCGTCATAACTAACCACCCATAGAAACTGTTACCCGGTTGTTTGACCATGTAACAAGAGGCTCGGCGTAAAAAGGTCGCTCGGTATAGAGCAACGTTTGGCATTAATAGGTCGTTCGACATCCAAGCCTCGTTCGGCATCCAAGCCTCGTTCGGCATATGGCCTCGTTCGGCATCCAAGCCTCGCTCGGCATCCAAGCCTCGTTCGGCATTTCACCTCGCTCGGCATAGCAAGGTCGTTCGGCATGAGCCTCGTTCGGCATCTCCCCTCGACTGGCATCAAGTCTCGGTCGGCACAGGTCTCGTTCGGCCTACACTCTTCACTTAGCACACTGTCTCGATCGGCATGCAGATACCGTTCGGCATATCTTCCTCGATCGGCATACGAATGCCGTTCTGCCCGGATATGTGTTCGGCAATTGTGGCTCGGCGTACAGAAGTCACTTACTACGGGCCGAGGCATCTTACTCCTAGGCCCATGAGGGAAGTCCAACCCATCTTCGTTTATAAATAGAGGGGCAGGGGCACAATGAAATGGACCATTTTTGGAGAACACTGGGGAGATTCTGCTGCATTCCAGACTTATTCTATTTACGGAGCACTTGTATTCAAGTCTTTATAGTACGGATCGTATCTGTATTTAATCATTGGTGAAAGTAATAAAGATCAAAACTTAAAGTGGACGTAGGCAATTACTCTAAACCACTATAAATCCGGTGTTCTTGTTTTTACACTTAATTTAGCATACAGTTCTCTGTTTCAATTTACTTTCTTCATTACTCTCTCTACACAATCTTTCTCAAGGGTGTTAGTGACCAATTTTGGTGCTAACTTTTTGGTGCTTTCACTGAGAATCAAATTCTTAGGCCACTAGGATCTGCTTTGTAGTTACTGGATTGAATAAATCCCCCGAAGGAGATCCAAGTAATTCACAGGACGCCCGTTGATTCTACTAAGAGTTCTTATCAAAAGCTCTACTATGGGAAGACCACGTACACAATTAGCCTCTTATAACGCGGACGTCAACGAGACTGCTAGCGTACAACAAATAGGACCTAGTAATCAACAAGCAAATCTGGGTGCAGGAACCACCACCCAAAACCAAATGGAAGTTATCACCAGAACAGAGTTCAACGACTTGATGAGAGAACTCATGGAAAGCAGAAGACAATATGAGCATATTCAAGCAAACGCTGACCTCATGACTCAACTTACTCAGCAACAGAATCAGAATGCTGGAGGAAGCCCTGCTCCTTACTCGTCATCCGAAAGCTCTTCTTCGTCCGATGAACCTCCCAAACGTAGACGTCGTAAAACAGAAACAACGCAAGCAGGTGTTGTTGATTGATCAACCCGGGATGGTCCAGGTTCCCTACCTGGAGCAATGGCCCCTCACTTACACCAAGAAAATAACACTCAAGTTGGAATGGGAAACTTAGGATCTGGAGTGCGAGTGGAAGCCGGACAGCCGGCACACCAAGGTCTTAATGTTGCTGGTCTCTAGGATACACACTTGGTAGACCGCCAACGGAGAAGACACCGACCAGAACGGTCTCACAGGATAGACACCAGCCTACCATTTTCCATACAAACCTTAGACCTGTCAGCTATGGTCAGGCAGTTGATGAAAGAGAATCAAGGCTTATCAAATGATGATTGGGGGGGTATCCAGGAGTCATACTCCGTTTATAGATGTTATCTTACAGGACGAGTACCCCAGGAAGTTTAACATGCCGACTATTCCGGCCTATGAAGGAAAGACTGATCCCCGACAGCATGTGATGAGGTATGAATGGATGATGGACTAGGCTAGAGCGAACGATGCGACCAAGTGCAGATGTTTTCCAATAACTTTATCCGTAGTCGCTACCATGTGGTTCACCCGACTTCCTCCACGAACTATCTCCAGCTTTGATGAGTTAGCGATGAATTTTGTGGAACAATTCAGGATTCATGCCACTCGTCCCAAGGATGTGATGTCCTTGTCCAGTGTGATTCAGGCTCCAGGGTAGTCGTTGAAAGAGTACTTACAAAAATTTCATGTTGCTGCAACTGAAGTTAGCAACCCCAACGACCATGCCATTTTAATGGCCGTGATGAGAGGAGTGGATCCGGATTCAGAGTTTGGAGACTGGTTGGCAGGAAAGCCTCCGACTATGCTAGAGCGTTTTTATTCAAAGGCTCATCAGTTCATACGAAGTGAGGAAGCCAGGTGGACAAGGCGAGATAAGGCACTAGGGCCTGTTCAGGAGACCATAAAAAGCAACATCACTGTAAAACAATCCGGAGTCAACTTGAGGAAAGTTCAGGTCAATGTCCAGAACAAGCCCGGGCAATCTATGGGGTCCGGAGGAGGAAATACCGGAAAGAAAAGAGAAGCGGGGAAATGGAAGCCGAGGATTCCAACCTACAACGAATACACCCCACTGAATGCATCTCTTGAGAATATTTATCTATCAACTTGTAATACTTTTCAATACAGAAAGCCGCACCCAAAGGAGTCAACTGAGGAACAGAAGCGAACTGGGAAGTATTGTCGCTTCTATGAGACTTACGGGCATAATACAGAGGAGTGTAGACACCTCCACGATGCCATAGAAAAGCTAATTAAGCAGAAAAAGTTGCAGGAGTTTGTCAAGAACCCACAGGAAGGAAGGCAAGGAACATCAAACCCCGGACACGGGCCGGCTTCACGCCATCCAGAGGAACCTGCACGAACTGTGGGTAGACTGGTCATAAACACGATAGTAGGTGGACCTCACCCTGCAGATAAGAATTGGCAGGAAATGAAGCAATATGCTTACTCCCTGAGGCATGCGAATTTTGAGTGTTGTTCAAATACTGAGGATGGGTCCCCAGCTAAACAACATCGGACAATGACAGACGATATAGTATTTAGGAGCCGAGATGCTGACCAGGTGGAGGCTCCTACCGTTGACCCTATGGTCATATCCGCGACTATCGGGCCAGCATTCATGAAGAGAATTTTGATTGATTGTGGAAGTTCTATTAACATCATCTTCAAAAAGGCATATGACCAAATGAAGATGGAGACAAAGGATTTAAATGCCATCTAAAGCTCGTATCCATGGCTTTAATGGCGCAACGATTGATGCAGTGGGGTATGTTGAGTTGCCAGTTGAACTGGGACAAGGTGAGCGTAGGAGGGTGCGAATCCTACCTTTCATAGTTTTGGATGTAGATTCTCCATACAATGTGTTTCTGGGTCGACCGGCCCTGGCTGAGTTTAGGGCAGCATTGGCCCCGTGGTGTTTGACTTTGAAATTTCCAACAGACCAAGGAGTAGGTGTTGTGCACGGCGACCGGTCGTGCATGCTATGTGGTTGAGCTGAGAGAGGCCCAACGGAGAGAGAAAGGAAAGGTTGTAGACAGCTCCGTCCGCAACCGAGTTGTTGAAAATTGACAAATAATGCCCGAGCCTTAGCTCGGGCAACATGATCGGATCTATAAAGACATAGATCCGAGAGATGATGATGAGGAACCTAGGGAAGAAAAGGCAGCGCCGGCTGAACTGACGATTGACATTTCAGTCAGCCGGGATGATCCGTCGTGAGTACTTAAGATTGGATCACAACTCGACCCCTCGATGGCCGAGGATCTTACTGACTTCCTCCGAGCGAATTTGGATGTTTTCGCTTAGACACATTCTGATATGTGCGGGATTTCTCCCGCTATTGTGAGTCATATGTTGAACATAGATCCGAAGTACGTTCCTGTGAAATAGAAAAGGAGGGGCATGGACCGAGAGAGGTCCGCGGCCCTCAAAGAGGAGGTGGACAAACTCAAAGCCAATGGGTTCGTCCACGACACCCTCTACCCAGAATGGGTGTCTAACCCTATGCTTGTGAGGAAAGCAAATGGGAAGTGGAGAGCTTGCATAGATTACTCTAATTTAAACAAAGCATGCCCGAAGGATAGTTTCCCTTTACCTAGAATCGACCAGCTGGTCGACTCAACTGCCGGACATGAGTTACTGTCACTTATGGATGCGTACTCGGGATACAATCAGATCCCGATGCATATTCCAGACTAGGAACACACCAGTTTTGTTACAGATGTTGGGTTGTATTGCTATGTAATGATGCCCTTCGGATTGAAAAACGCGGGAGCAACTTATCAGCGTCTGGTGAATCGAATGTTTAAAGACCAAATTGGTAGAACAATGGAAGTCTATGTGGATGACATGCTCGTGAAGTCACAGTAGTCAAACGATCACATTCAAGACTTAGCGGAGATGTTTGATATACTCAGACATTATGGAATGAAAATCAATCCTTTGAAGTGTTCCTTTGGCGTTGCATCAGGGAAGTTCATAGGTTTCATTGTAAATGCATGGGGCATCGAAGCTAACCTGGAAAAGATTCAAGCTATTCGAGACATACAAGTGCCCAGAACTATAAAGCAGGTACAAAGCTTGAATGGAAAGGTGGCTGCATTGAGTCGATTCATATACAGAGCCACAGATAAGTGTATTCCCTTCTTCGATGTTATAAAGAAAGGAAAGAAAAATTTCGAATGGACATCCGACTATGAGGAAGCGTTCCGAGCTCTGGTAAGGCATTTAGAAAGTCCCCCAGTGCTATCGAAACCAGTAGACCTTGAGATGTTGTATGTGTACTTCGTTGTATCCCAACATGCTATCAGTACGGCTCTGGTTCGGGAGGAGGACCGAGTTCAAAAGCCAGTGTACTATGTCAGTAAACATTTGACGGGGCCAGAAAGGAATTATCCTAAGATCGAGAAACTAGCCTATTGCCTGGTGATTGCGTCACGCAAGCTTCGTCCATACTTTCAGGCACACTCAATCAGTGTTTACACTATTCAACCCTTGCGACAGGTACTCCAACGACCAGAAACTTCTGAAAGGATGCTAAAATGGAATATCGAGTTGAGCCAATTCGATATTACCTACCTGCTACGAAGGGCCATACAAGGGCAAGCGCTAGCAGACTTTATCGCTGAATTCACCATGTCGAACGAATCGAGTAGTAGCGATTTCATACCTCCCGTTCGATGGAAGCTGTACACCGACGGGACATCTAACGACCGTTGCTCAGGAGCTGGTATAGTTCTTGTGACTCCCGAGAACCGATCAATTTGTTATGCTTTGAAGCTCGAATTCTCAGCAACAAATAACGAAGCCGAGTATGAAGCATTGATTGCTGGCTTGAGACTTATCAGAGAACTGAGGGTAAAATCGGTTGAAATCTTCTATGACTCACAACTGATGGTATACCAGGTGTGGGGGGACTATCAAGCGAAGGGACAGAGACTTGCCCCATACCTCGCTCGGTTTCAAGAGCTGCTAGCAAATCTGGAATATTATGATATTTCGCATGTCCCACGTGAATAAAACAGAGAAGCTAATTCATTGGCGAAATTTGCGAGTACTGGTGATGCACAGCAAATGGGATTGGTTCCCGTCGAAACCTTACATACTCCGAGTATAAATATGATGGAGATAGATTTCGTGTTAGAAACCGAAATCGAGAAAGAATCATGGATGCCTCATTCAAACAATACATATTACACAGAACCTTGCCGAAAGAAGGAACGAGAGACGACAAGTCATTCGTAAAGCTTCAAGGTATATAGTACAAGATGGAATACTGTACCGGAGGGGGTTCTCGGTCCCCTTACTCCGGTGCATCACCCATGATGAGATAAAATGAGTTTTAATGAAAGTCCACGAGGGAGAATGTAGCGACCATACTGGGGAGCAAACACTGGCAAAAAAGGTCCTCCGCTATGGATATTATTGGCCAACTGTAAATCGGGATGCTGCCGACTACTAGAGAAAGTGTGACAAATGTCAAAAGTTTGCGAAAATCCCAAGAGCTCCGCCAAAAGAACTCACTCAAATGGTCAGTCCTTGGCCATTTGCGATTTGGGGGATCGATATAATTGGTTCCTTACCGATTTCCAGAGGTGGTGCAAAGTATGCGATTATTGCAGTTGATTATTTTACCAAATGGGCAGAAACAGAACCCTTAGCCACAATCACCACCAAAAAGGTCATTAATTTCGTTGTACGAAACATTATATGTCGCTTTAGCCTCCGATGGACTATCATAACAGACAACGGAACTCAATTCAAAAGTAGAGAGTTCAAAGAATTTTGTTAAAAGTATGGCATTGAAAAGAGGTTTGCAGTAGTTGCCCATCCAAAAGCCAATGGGCAGGTGGAAGCCGTGAACAAAATAATCAAGTCCATATTGAAAAAGCGTCTGGAAAAGGCTAGAGGCAAGTGGGTGGATGAACTTCCAATGGCACTTTGGGCTTATTGAACCACCCACAAGTCCGCGACTGGTCACACTCCATTCACATTGGCATATGGCATGGAAGCCGTTATACCCATAGAACTTGAAGTTCTGTCACACCGGGTAACTCATTACGACCCTAAGACGAATCGGGATCTTTTGTTGGAATCACTGGACTTCATTGATGAAAAACATGAAGAAGCTAATTTAAGAGCGACTGCGTACAAACATTGAGTCGCTCGATATTATAATGAAAAGGTCTGGCCAAGAATCTTTGATGTGGGCGACCTCGTTTTGAAACGAGTTTTTCCAGTCCCGTCACATATGAATTCCACAGGGGAAGGTCCATACGTCATTGAATGAAAGCTTGGAGAAGGAACTTTCAAACCAACGACCGTTGATGGTGCGATACTCCCCCGAGCATGGAATAGCGAGCATCTGCGACATTATTACACTTAGTCTATTTCTTTCAAATTTTAGTTGCAATTATTTCCAGCACATTTTTATTTCGTTGATTCTTAGTTTTCGGCATGTAATAAGACAAATTAGCTTGTTTACATTAATAAAGGCTTGAAGCCATCTTTTCCATGAATTACCGATGTTTCTATGCATGATAATCCGATGGCAAACAACTAGAGTTACATTATTCTATCTGACGTACGAACGCGTATAAACGACTTAAATCTCCAAGTCCCCTTAGTGCGGACTGGAGTACTCTAAGTCCCCAGAGTGCGGACTGGAGTATAAACGACTTAAATCTCCAAGTTCCCTGAGTGCGGACTGGAGTACTCCAAGTCCCCAGAGTGCGGACTAGAGTATAAACGACTTAAATCTCCAAGTCTCCTGAGTGCGGACTGGAGTACTCTAAGTCCCCAGAGTGCAGACTAGAGTATAAACGACTTAAATCTCCAAGTCCCATGAGTGCGGACTAGAGTACTCTAAATCCCCAGAGTGTGAACTAGAGTATAAACGACTTAACTCTCCAAGTCCCCTGAGTGCGGACTGGAGTACTCTAAGTCCCCAGAGCGCGGACTAGAGTATAAACGACTTAAATCTCCAAGTCCCCTGAGTGCGGACTGGAGTACTCTAAGTCTCCAGAGTGCGGACTAGAGTATAAACGACTTAAATCTCCAAGTCCCCTGAGTGCGAACTGGAGTACTCTAAGTCCCCAGAGTGTGGACTAGAGTATAAACGACTTAAAATCTCTAAGTCCCCAACATGCAGACTGGAGTACAAGTGACTTGAAATTTTCAAGTCCCCAAAGTACGGACTAAAAAATATTCGAAGTACCAGAAGTGTGAAATAAGGGATGTACAATTCCAAAGAATCTCCGAGTTATATGAAAGTGGATTGGGGGTTTATGTAACTCACAAGAGCTTGGGTTTTGACCGCAGCTATACAGAAAGCTAAAAAACAAAAGTCATCTGAAAGACAAAGAAACTAAATTTCATTTATTAATCCAAAAAAAGGTCCTACTACAACTCCTCCTAAAACTCGGAATCAAAAACCTATTTACACTGGCTACGAAAATAAATAGTGATAATTACAAAATCCCAGCTATCCCTCAGTTGAACTAGTATGATTGCTATTTCTTTGGCTTTTTTCCCTTCTTCGATTTCTCAGACGACCCCTCTCCCTCACGTCTTCTTTTGGACATTTGACTCGCCAGAGACACAGTGTCAGGAGTGGGAGAAGGAACATCCAATGATTTGGTTCCGCCAGGAAGAATGACTTTTAGAGGCCTGTTCAACGGGTCGTCAAGTCCTACTACTTGAGGCTCGACCTTGATCTCCACTTTCGTTTTCCTCTCTTCCTCGAGCCGCTCCTTCGTGCTCAGCTCTGAGGTATGTTCAGAAGCGCCAGTAATATTAATTTCATGACTTTCTACGACAAGGGATGAAGTTTCAGACTTATCCTCGCCGAGCGCCTCAATCACCTGAGCATCAGGACCGGGGGTCTCTCCTACGTGAGTAGCCTCGCTCGCTTTCCCCTTTTTCTCCTTGGCGTCATTGCTTCTTGGAGACGGATCAGGATCAGAACGGTCTGCGCAAAATCACAAGAGATGAATGTTAGAATACAATAATCTCTCGTCGAAAACGACGGTTCTTTGAACTTTAAGAAGAAGAGTTATATATCGGATTCTTGCTGGCTCTCAACCGTCCGAGGAGTCTCACCCACTGGAATGGGAGATAGAACATGAATGCCGAGGCCAGGGTCTTCCCGGGTCATAACCAGCATGTTTCTCAAATGGATCAAGTACTGGCCGATCGGCCGATTGAGTAGGAGGAGGAGCTAGAGATTTGGTTCCAGACGGCCCGACAATGTCACTTTTTTCCTTTGATAGAGAAGAGTCTTTGTCAAAAAAAGCCTTCACTGCAGACAAGTCTGAAGGCTCGTTCTCCCTGAGAAAGTCTTTTATTAAAGCCTCCTCGGTGCCTGACTTGACCTTTCTGATCTTTATCAAAGTTTCCATGCCTCAGCTAGAGATTCGAGGTAACCCTCGCCAAGAAAAGTCAAATCCCGATGCATGAGGACACGGGCATTATATTTTGCTATAAGTGGGTCGAACAAGCACTTGATCTCCTCCCTACCAGCCACTGTAGCCGCCTCAAGGAGAGAGTCACTCCATGGATGCTATTCTCTTGCCTTCTTCACGGGCTTCATCCTTCAGCATCCCGACCTTAGAGAGATCGTCGTCAAGCTTTGCCTTTAGGAGTCGCGTAGCAACAATCTCATCGCAATATCGTTGCGACTCTTCCTGGGCAGCAGATTTTTCTTCTCTCTCTTTGTAGAGTAGTTCTTCCAACTCTTTGACTCGTAGGGTGAATGCATCCCTTTCTTTTTGAACAGAGTCCTTTTCTAAAGCCAAGGCCCCGCAGCGTTGGACCGCTTCGTCAATTTCTTTCTTATGAGTTGTCTCTAGATAATTGACGGCCTCCGTAGTATCTTTAACACTTTGATGGGCAGCTTCGAGTTGGGACTTGTATGAAGAGAGCTCTTCATCCTGAGCTTTGATAATGTCTTTATTATGAATGGCTTCAAGCTTCAGGTGGTCGATTTCGTGTTGACGCTCAACAGAGACTTCCGAGACTTTTTTCAGCTAGATGGAAAAATGCATCATGTTGAACATAAACGTTGTTGTTGCAAGCAATGGCGCTCTATTTGACATGTCCCGGAATGTGATGGATCACCGGGAGGAACTTCAGACCATCGAAGCAGATTTTGGGGAACTTAACCTTAAGCTCAGCTAGCCTATCCGATATCGTCGGATCTGTTGCGGGAACAGAGGGAGATGGCTTTGAAAGTTCAGTCTTCTTGTGATGTTCCCGAGACTGCCGTGTGCTGGATGAACCAGAGTGTTGATCATGGGGGACATCGGATTGGGATCCCTTCTGTGCAGACTTCTCCCTGCCTTGCTCTGATTAAGAAGGATGATTGCGAGAATATGAGGACTGGCTGTATGTTTTCCTTCGATAAGTTGATTCTCGGGGGCGATAATCTCCAGAATCGTCTCTGTCTCAGCGCTTGCCGGGCCCCGAATCCCAGCCAGAATGATGAAAAATAGATGACCTGCGAAGATGATCGAGTCCATGAGTGCGTCCCATGTCACCTGCGCAGAATTTAAATAACGACAAGTTAGCGAAGGGTAGAGCGATGACGGAAATTTAAGTGCAAGGTGAAGTGCACGTGTCTGTGTGTGTCCTAGTGTTTCCCCCCGACGGACCAGTTTTTTTATCTCTACTAATAGGAGTTTTTTCTCCTTGGTTTTGGGCTTGAGCGCCTTCATCGCCTTTCACGGGCGAGCAAAGCTTCAGGGCTTCCAGATCATCGAAGCCATAATTAAGCAAATCGTCGGGAATAGTGAGGTCCGACAAGCCTCTCAATGAACTCTCTAGGTGTTGGGGGGAAGGCTCTCTCTCCACTGGAGTAAGGGTGATCTTAGAGGTTCCACCTACCGTCTTCTTCCTCAATTTGTAGGTCAATTTCTGATTTCCCTTCGAAGGGGAAGGTGTCTCCTCGATATCGTGGACCTCGACTATCGGGTCCTGAGTAGGGCTAACATTTTCGCTTTGTACTTCGAGCGTTTTGGCTTCTCTAATCTCCCTCTCCTCTGGTGTGTCAGGGGCGTTACGTGCTGAAGACCCAGCCTGCTTTTTTCCTTTGCCCGAAGCAGGCCTAGGTATAGTGATGCCTTGAGGGAGGCTTATTCGGCGACCTTCCGCCAACAACTCAAACTTCGTGCGCGATTCATTTGAAATGAGAGATCTAATGTCCCGGTCTTCTGCGGGAATAGCTCAGATAGCTTCAACAGCTTCAGAAACCCGGAGCCTTCGGGACGTGGATTAATACCTGTAAAAGTATAGAAAGAGTAAGAAAAGGTGCAGTTTCCGCCAAACATGAGTATTGATCAAGAAAAAAGACTTACTCCCTTCCACCCATCTCCTCGCGATGTCGGGAGGACATCGCACGTAGAACCACTCCTGTTTATACTGGGCAAACTTGCTCCATGCCCCAGTCAGGACTTGACACTTGCTATGCAGCTCAAGGAATAAAGAAGATGGACTATCTGATCGTCTCTTGAAGTGATAGACATAACGGATATCGCCAGGAGTCGGGAGCCTGAAAAGGACACTCATGAAGAGAATGCACGTGCCATATATAAACGCGTGACTGTTAGGATGTAACTGTGATGGAGCTATCTCAATATACTGTAACAGGTCATGGAGGAAGGAATTGAATGGTGGCACGCTACCAACCCAACAGATAAATTTATTGTAGGCCGTATATCCGACTGGGGGAAATTGAGGATGATCCAGTCCCGATGGAACCAACACGTCGTCGAAAGGAATCCCATGTACTGAGCATATACGGTGAAGCGTGCTTTCGTTAATCTTCGAGGCTTGAGAATCGATCAGATCATCTAAAAAGATCGCTGCATCCAAGGCATCGGGAGCCAAGTCGACAGACGCGATCGCAGGGCTCGGCATGTCTTATACGGGAGTAGACGACGGATTTGAAGTTCTAATTTCTTCTTGTTGAGAAGATGGCCCGGGTCTGTCTGAGATCGTGGCAGAACTAGATTTCCTAGACATCTCTAATGTGTGTAGAATCTGATGAAGCACCTGTTTAAACTATACTTGAAAAACGATCGACATTAGACTTAACAACAAAAATACTCCCCCCGTGTGGTGTGTGGACTAGTGCAATCATTCAAGTATAAGTGCCAAGGAATTAAAAGTCACAGAGTTGATGAAACAAAGTTGGGTTTTAGACTATCATCTTCGAAGACCGTCATTACTGACCGTCTACGAGAACTTGTCGTATGATTGTTTCTATTTTGAACTCGGCTTCGACACTATATGTGAAAGGTTATTATCTGTTTTAAACAAGTTAAGTTCAGATTTAAAGTTGTCAAAACAAGGGGGTTACCAGTCTGGATTGTCTGATATGCTTAATTGTTTAAGTCCTCGTACTTGTTCACTGTCATATGATTGGGCATAAAAAATAGGTTGAGTCAACTGTGCATTATGTTCGACTAGTGTTGCTGTTGTACACCACTCTCCTACCATCCATCACTATTGTTCGACATGCGGCAAGACATGCCGAACCGTAATCATGCCGGACCGCAGACATGTCGAGCCGCATCGCTCTGCACTTTGCCCACAATGCCAACTTCCTTTGTTACACATCCTCTCTACGGCTCGGCACAGACGATTCATCCAGCAAGTCATGCCGAGCTACCTCGTTCGACACTCTACTTATCTCCCACTTTTCTCCTACGCTCCCTCTAACACTGTTCGGCATAGGGGGTCATGCCGAGTCGTAGCTATTTCAAATCACATCGCTCGGCACGCTAAACCCAACCTCAACTTTACTCCTACACACCTTCACATCGTTCGACATGAGGAAGACATGCCGAGCAACATCCATACGTCTTCTTCCAACTCCTTTCTTCAAAAAAATTAAACATCTTCCTAAATGGCCAGTCGACCACTACTTCAACTCGCACACCGCCCTCGACCAACATTGATTAACCTCATCAGTTCCTACTGGACCGACACCCTCTTCTTCTTCCTCTCCATCTAATCCTAAGGCTCGTTTAAACTGCCAGGATCCATCTTCCCGATCTATGCGGCTTCCATCGTATTTGAGTTAGATGAAAGTCATGGATTCGAATATTGTATGAAGCCCTAAATTGGAGAATGTCAAGCAAATGAGAGTTGCGTACCTAGGAGAAGGATTAGGAATCTAGTGAGAGGCTCGAATTGGAAGTGGATGTCAATTCAGGCTTGCTGTTAAAGGCAGTCGAGAAGTAAGCAATAGGACTCGGGGATTAAAGGAGAGGTTGAGGTGTTAGCAAGGGTTTAAGAAAAGTTGAGTTCGTGAGGGTATTTAGAGTGGAGGTAAAAAGTAAAAGAGAAGAAGGGGTGAAGTATCGACTTTTATAGATAGAAAGGAGGAAGGCGAATAGTCAGCGACCGATCTAACCGGTCAAGGCACCTCCCTCATTCGACATCAATGTCGTTCGGCATTCATTATGTCGTTCGGCATTCGATATGACGTTTGGCACCAATGTCGTTCGACATTCAGTGTGTCGTTCGACATTTAGGAGAACACTTTCGAGAGGACAGAACGAAGGCTTAAAGGAGAACATGGAGTACTCATGGATCAAAGTGCATCATGTTCATCCACATGATACACTTTGGGGGCAAGTGTTACCCGGTTGTTTGACCATGTAGCAAGAGGCTCGGCGTAAAAAGGTCGCTCGGCATAGAGCACCGTTTGGCATTAATAGGTCGTTCGACATCCAAGCCTCGTTCGACATCCAAGCCTTGTTCGGCATCCAAGCCTCGCTCGGCATATGGCCTCGTTCGGCATCCAAGCCTCGTTCGACATTTCACCTCGCTCGGCATAGCAAGGTCGTTCGGCATGAGCCTCATTCGACATCTCCCCTCGACTGGCATCAAGTCTCGGTCGGCACAGGTCTCGTTCGGCCTACACTCTTCACTTAGCACACTGTCTCGATCGGCATGCAGATACCATTCGGCATATCTTCCTCGATCGGCATACGAATGCCATTCGGCCTGGATATGTGGTTCGGCAATTGTGGCTCGGCATACAGAAGTCACTTACTACGGGCCGAGGCATCTTACTCCTAGGCCAATGAGGGAAGTCCAACCCATCTTCGTCTATAAATAGAGGGGCAGGGGCATAGTGAAATGGACCTTTTTTGGAGAAAACTGGGGAGATTCTGCTGCATTCCAGACTTATTCTATTTTACGGAGCACTTGTATTCAAGTCTTTATAGTACGGATCGTATCTGTATTTAATCATTGGTGAAAGCAATAAAGATCAAAACTTAAAGTGGACGTAGGCAATTATGCTGAACCATTATAAATCCGGTGTTCTTGTTTTTGCACTTAATTTAGCATACAGTTCTCTGTTTCAATTTACTTTCTTCATTACTCTCTCTACACATTCTTTCTCAAGGGTGTTAGTGACCAATTTTGGTGCTAACAGAAACTATCTAAAGTCTTAAAAGCCTTTAAGGGCACACTCTCCTCTGCTACCCTTAATTGGTGAAAATCAGTGGCAAGGTCCAATTGGGAAAATATCCGAGCGCTATAGAGGTGATCAAACATGTCGTTGATACATAATGGGTATTTATGCTTGATAGTCCTTTTATTCGACTCCTGGTAATCTACACATAATCTTAATGAGTCGCCCGGCTTTGTAACAAAGACGACTGGCAATCCCAACTCGAGGTACTACGCTGGATCAAACCCTTCTACGATAGTTTGAATGTCTGGCCTTCTAACTCCCTCTTCTCTTTCGGAGCCAACCTTTGCGGGGTGTACAACGGGTCTGGTTTCTAGAGTCAAATCAATACGGAACTCCACTTCACGATGGGGAGGTAAAACTTGCACTTAATCAACAATGTGAAATCCCGAACAATAGGTATATCCCTAAACTCTTCTTTAGCTACTTTGAGTGAATAGAGAAAACTTATCATTAGCTTGCTAGGCTTCTCACAACATATATCTACACCAACATCTTTAGCATCTCTAACTCTGATAGTCCTTTGATCACAATCCAAGATCACTCTAAACTTAGATAACCAATCCATTCCCAACAACACTCTAAAACCCACGAACCCAAGAATAAATAAGTCAAAGGGAAAGGAGTAATTTTGACAAGAAATAGGCACATGTAGACATATAGTGTTCAGATTTATCGAACCCCTGATTGGGTTCGACAAACAAAGAGGATTATTCAAACGGATGGGTTTAAGGTTAAGTTTATCAATAAGGTCAATTGAAATAAAACAATAGGAAGCTCCCGTATCGAATAATACTCTTATAGGAATATCAAAGGTGGATAATGTACTATGCAAAACCTCCTCTTCTTTCTGGAAGAAGTGGAAAGTATCTCCTCAATAGCCTGTCCTTAGGACCCCTTCTTCTAAAAGGGGTACTCATTCTTCACGTGTCCTTGTTCGTGACAATTGTAGCAGATTGGATCTCTAAGGGGGTCAATGCATTGATTTGCAAAGTGATCCATGTTGTTGCACTTGAAACAATCAACGTTTGCCAAATTGGGCTGCTTCTTCTGGGCTGAAGCTCCACTTCCGGGTTTCTTTCCAGACCATTGCTTCTTTCCCTTACACTCAAAATTCGGCATACCTCAAACCGGTACACTAAAAGGCTTGGCACTAATTGTTGGCACTACTCCCTTCTTGACTCCTTCCTTAATATCCAGAGCTTCAAACCTCAAAGCCATACTGATAAGGTTGGTGAATGTACCTATAAGATGATTGCTCATTTCTCATTGAAACTCTGGTCGCATCCCAATCACAAACATTTCATTCTTTTAGAGCAATGTTTCTATCAATCCACGTCCAAAATGGGATAATGCATTAAATTTATGCTCATACTGCACCACCGTCATATCACCTTGCTTTAAATCCAAGAAACTTTAAACAACTGAGTCCTTCCGGCTTCTAGGATAACATGCGCTTTAAAAACTTCCTTGAACTTTGCCAAAAGAACTCCTCCTCTAGAGTATTGGTTGTTACAAAATCCCACCAATCCATCTTCGACTTTTGAAGTTGTTGCGATGCTAACAGCCATTTCTTCGCATCTTCCAAATGAAGATCTCCAAATTTCCTTTCACTAGACCTAAGCCATGTTTGCACTCCAAGAATGTCTTCAGTTCCATGGAACGATTTCCCGCCCAAAGTGGTAAAATTTTGTAACAACCCGCATATTTTACGATTATATATTTAAATATAACATCGTTGGTTGAATTTAAAGTCCGAAATGTGAATTTTTGGAAAATAGTCGAATCTGGACTCGAGACCACTTCCATTGAGTTCAAAACGGCGTTTACAACTTGTTTGAGTATAAACATTGATATGTTTGGAGTTGATTAGGATTTTGGTATTTTCATTTGGGCTTTGGGTTTGGTTCTAGCCCACTAACCCAATAATAGAACCCAAACTCTTCTACCTAATAACTCCCACTCCACTCCTCTTCATTCATTCATTCCTATCATAATTCGTAACTCTCAAACTAAAGGAAAAATGGGGGAAAGATGGGAGATTAGAAATTCCTAAGCCCTAGTTTTCTTAGGAAATCCAAATTCAAGTTCCAAAATCAAGGAGATGCTTAGGTAAGCATCCTCCTCATCTTCTCCATCTCAATCCCTCTTCAATTTTCAGAATTTCCTATAACCTAACTTAGGAAAAACTTTGCATTTAATAGTAGATTGAAGACTCTAGTGGTGTAGTGAAGAGGAGTTGGCCTTGCTTTGTTTTAGAGCTTCTCATTTCTTTGTTTTTGAGTTTAAAGGTGAGTTCTTGAACTCACACCTATGTCTATAGCTTTCATTGTTGTTGGGTATGAATTCCTAACATCTATTTCATGTTCAATTGCTTTTGATTTGAATTGATTTGGTGAATTTTTCAATTTTGGTGTTTTGAAGTCAAAATCTTTAAAGATCCTCCTACCTTGGATGTTTGGACATGTTGTTTGGGTTGTATCGAAGAGCCTATAAGGTTGGGTTGTCGCTTGGCATAATTCCCTAGCCTCCGTCGCTCGTCCAATCGCTTCTGAACCGATTTGGCCATCAATGGCCTATGCTAACTATTGCCCAGTACAGGCAACCAGATGTCTGGTTAGAGAGCCCAGATGTCTAGTTAGGGCACTAGAAAAAAAAAATAAAACGGCAGAAAAAATAAAAATCTAGAGCCAAGATCCAGATGTCTGATTCAGCTAGTCAGACGTCTGGTAGGCTTCTAAAATAAAAAAAAGAAAATGGGGAAAAGGAAAAGTAAATTTCCCAAACCCCAGGTCATACGTCTGGCCAATACAACCAGACGTCTGGTCCTATGCAATTTTGCCTATTCGCCTATTTTCGAGTGGATTTCCAATTTTTATCGATTTTTGTTGCTCCGGTTAGTTTTTGTCAATTATTATCGACATTGATGACTTATTTTCTGGATTTTTGGGTATATCCATTTGATGGATTTGACATCGATTTTCATGATTTTAATTCACGTCGTCGAATGTGGATTTTTGGTGATAGATTGTTTTTACAATCATTTCTGTGATTTGTCACTTTTAAATACAAAGGTTTCTATACTAGTAGTAAATACTCAAACTTCACAAAAAACGATTCCAACATAACTTTTAATACAAAGCTCGTTTTTAAAACCGTTTTCCAATCTATTAGTATATACAAACCTTTACCTCATTTGTATGAGAAATCTAATTAAACAACTTAGCAAAACAAGTGATATGAAACGCTTGCGTTTACTTCATTGGTTAATTCTTGGACTTGTTCGATTAAAATCTTGTGACAATTTTCAAGTGGAAATCTACAATTTGTTCATAAATATTTAAGTTAAGCTAGTGGTTATGGGACATGAAGTAAACTCATTTATCTACTAGCTTAGTGTAATTTACACTTCTTTTTGATCAATGATGATCATTTGGTATCCTCGAGTGGAAATCCACAATTTGTTCGTAAATATTTAAGTTAAGCCAGTGATTATGTGACATGAAGCTAAACTCATTTATTTACTAGCTTGGTGTAATTTACACTTATTCTATAGAGCTTCGGCTCAATTTGGTGGGGTAGCGACCCATGGTCTTTTGACCATTCGAGGAGCAATCGGCTCATTCGTCCGCATGGGGGACTGTACCACGACAGAGTCTATGCATGGGGCATATCTTTTAGGGTGCGTCGATGTTTGGCTCTTTTGTCCACGTGGGGGACTGTACCACGACATAGTCTGTGCATGAGGCGTATCTTTTAGGGTGCATCGATGTTTGGCTCATTCGTCCGTGTGGGGGACTGTACCACGACAGAGTCTGTGCATGAGGCGTATATTTTAGGGTACGTTGATGTTTGGCTCGTTTGTCCGCGTGAGGGACTGTACCACGACAAAGTCTGTGCATGAGGCGTATCTTTTAGGGTGCGTTGATGTTCGGCTCATTCGTCCGTGTGGGGGACTGTACCCCGTATTTTTATGGGACAGCGTCTTATTTGTGATACACGTGTTGGTGAGTTTTCATGCTCCCGTCTGTGATAGGCCTCCCCCTTTTTGTGATTTTTGGATTTCTAATTGATGATTTCTGGAATTTTATGTTTCACCAATTTTTCGCGATTTGCATTAATATGTTTTGTCAACATCTGAGGTTTGGTGAATAAGCTAAAGAATATGATATTCTTTTTTGGATATTTGAAGAGATTTGAGATACTGTATGATTTGCATTGTTATCAAATATATAATTGTCACAGTATGACATTATTGTTATCATATATTTTTGTCATATCTCTTATCCTATCTCATCTTGTATGATATTTATAGCTAGACTGATCCATTTATTATTTTTCTTCTTAAATAATACTCGGGTCAGACCGAGGTGTTTCAGGTGCTTCCACTTGAATTCTTAGCAGGGACTAGCTTCTGACTTTTGGCTAACTACTTTAGCTCAGTAGTTTTTGTTTTTATACATTCGAGATAGAGACTCCTTGATGTATACATATTCTTTTGTCTAGCACTTGTACATATTCTTTTGGGATGTAGTGGATCTTGTATGACCACTACTTTGATGTACACTTCTATGTGATATATTCATATCTGTTTCTGCCTTAGTGATATGAATATCTGTGACTGATTTGTGTTATGCTTATTTTATATTTGTTTCCGAAGATCACATAGCCACTGTGTAGTAGTTTTCAGTTTGTATTTGATATGTCAGATTTCCTCTTGAAATGAATTGCATGTCATACCATCTGACATATCGGTACTTGCACAAAGCATTTCATAGATGGTCGCTCCTCAACAGCCTTATTCTTTATGCTAGTCGACGGCATTACCCTGTAGTGTCCTTGGCTAGTGTGAGTATAGAGGTGGGACGTCACAAATTCTTGAACAAAGTCACGAAGTTCATATAGGACTGAACTTGCACTACCACTTCCTCTACCGGATCTACGGTAGCATAGTATCATTTCTAGGTACCCTGCCGTTGGTAGCTATGCGAGCTCCAGATCCATTCCTTCCTCCTCTTCTTACATCCATCTTCTATTGCCTGAACAAATGACTGGTATCTTTAGAATGCAAGGATAGGATAAAATAATTTTAAGGAAAAGAACACCAAAGGATATAGAACAAAACTTTAAAGGATATATATTATTATTATTGAAAATTACAAATATGCCCTCTCAAGATTAACTCATTCTAGGGCATCACTTACCCTACCTCTAATGAATTGAACCCCAATCAGGCTAAGGTGTTGCTTAACCGAAGCTCTAATACCAACAACGACAACCCATATTTTTGACCCATAAGAACGACACTTAATATAGCCTCGGTATTCGTGTGTCATCGCCCAAGCATTCGAAAGATGAGTTATCGTGGGTATAATAAAAGAATATAACAGAAAATCTCACAACAGAGCGGTTAAATATAATACAACATTAATATAGTACACAAGGTTACTCCTTAGAAAAGAGATATTAGAGGTACACAAAAGTACTACTACTATCAACCTATGCAGTTATACACCCTGCCTTTACACTTACTAATACAAAATACACATACATAATTAAACATAACATAACAGCGGAAATAAATAACTAGATAGATAAGGAGCCTCCTACTCGTCCATCATCTTCAAAAGAGACTAAAGTATCTTGCTACTCTCGGACTACTCAAATAGAATTGAGTACCCAAGAGTTTAGGAAAAGCAAACAACTCAGGTCAAACAATAAGTCAGTATCAGTAAATCTCTAAACCAAGAGTAGAAATAAAAAATAATATATGAGACCATGTCGCCAAATGTAGAATAGGTTTCCTCTCACGATAACAACATCTAACCACAAGTAATATTAAAAGCCCAAATTTGAAAGAATGTGCCTAAACAAGATCTAAATCAAAATTTAGGGAATGGACATAAATAATTAAACATCGAGAAGGGCTTTAGGCACTTCTCAATGCACTTATGGAAACAAATTCAATGGTTTGAATCAAAGTCAAGGAAAGGGAAATTTTTCAAAAAATCACTAGGACGGTGCGCCCCTATACCAAAAGTATACCTCTAGACAGTATACTTGAGAGCATCATTTTCTCCTATGACTTCTCTCGGGAACTCCAAGCCGGACCCCGCTAACCTTACCTAGAATCTAAGTATTTCACATCTTAGTGCACATATAATCGAAAGCAATCTAGAGTAGATGTGAAGATACTCTAATGGGAGAAGCCTCACATAGCTTGGCTCCCACTAGCTTTTTGATTTTAGTCATTTTCGACAAAGGATATCAACGTGCAAATGAGCAACAAATCGTCTTAAATTGATGATACTCAAAGAAGGTTGAATCGATAGTCAATAAATCAACTATTGGGAATAATTAAAATGCTTGCATATGTAAATTAAATCTCATATGCGTACCTCTAGCCATTGTCTTGACAACATTTTTAACCTTCGAGATAAAAATGAGTTTACATACCTCGATGTTTAGTGCTAAGAGTATGACTAAATCCTGTCTATATAAGCGATATCGTTTAAGAAATTAAATTTCTTATCCTTTCCGTAACCAAATCAAATTTTTATACTTTTAAAACCGAAATTTTGCTGGGATTTCACATTTCAAATATCAACTTTAAACAACATTATAAAATTTGATTAACTAACTTTAACCATGATTAATTATTCGAATTATCATTATTTAAAATGATTAAGTAACTTTAAACATGATTAACTAGTTCAAACATCATTATTTAAAATAACTAATTAACTTTAATCATCATTGTTAAAGTGATAATTAACTTTTAAAACATCATTATTAAAATGATTAATTAACTTTAAGTCATCGTTATTAAAATGATTAATTACCCTTAAAACATCGTTATTAAAATGATTAATTAACTTTAAAACACATCATTATTTAAATAATTAATTAACCTTAATCATCATTTTTTAAAATGATAATTAATTTTAAACATCATTATTAAAATGATTAATTAAATTTAAATACATCATTATTTAAATAATTAATTAACCATGATCATCATTATTTAAAATGATTAATCAATTTTCAACACCATTATTAAAATGATTAATTAACTTTAAACACATCATTATTTAAATAATTAATTAACCTTAATCATCGTTATTTAAAATGATTAATTAATTTTAAACATCATTATTCAAATTTAAACACATCATTATTTAAATAATTAATTAACTTTGTAAAAACCCAAGCATGAGATCAAACAAAAAGATTTCAAAGAGGTTATTTTTTTCAAAATGTCGATATAGCAATAGTCGCTATACAGACACTTCCATGAACACTTTATTGTTTATACATATTTAACTAAACATCTCATGCATAAGCATAAACATAAATATAAAGACAAATAACATTCACAGAACATGGAGAGAGCATCATTTTTAATCATTTGCTTAAACTTTTCAAATAATCGCAAGTCATTTACTAACTACTAAAGATGTCATCCGCTTAAAGAAGGAACCATGCTAACAATCACTACTTTATAACACATATAAACAAGTAAATAGTAACCATTATTATTATCATCAATAAGAAAGCTCAAAACTTTGGTTTATAGAGGTGAGATTTACTCACCAAAAGCAACTAAATCAAGTCAAACTACCACCACACTTTGTACTAACACCCGAACTTCATTTTTCTTCTTAGAGACTTGATTTTTTAGGTCCTACAGGAGATAGGCGGGTTCGACCATGGGTATCATGGGCTTGGCCATGCTTGATTTGAGAGGTATTGGGTTTTGATGTGGAGTATATGAGATGTAGAGAGTAAAATAAGGTGTTTTAACAATTTTGCTTAAGGGAATAGGGGAAAGAAGTGATTTTAAACTTTTTGGAAGCCATGGACAGAAGCTTGAAAAGCTTAGAAAAGAAGATGAATGTTTTGAAAATGAGAGAATGAAAATGAAAATAATAAAGGAAAAAAAGTTGTTTTTATATAAAATGGGATAGGAAAATTAACCTTTTGCCATTAGTCCATTTGCCCTCCTTAATCAAGTGCCACCTCACCCTCTCCTTGCCCATTCAACACGCAACCATCATGCCATCTCCCTATCATTCCATCAAATCTCTACTTTACATGATAAGATGTTATCTTATTTTGTGAATTTCACATTTTAAAATTTAAAAGAAAAGTCAAATCTTACTAAATTTGTTAAAGTATAATTTTTAAGCCAAAATTTAATCAAATTACTTTATTAATAAAAGGTATGTTATTATATAAGTGTGTGTGCATATATACTCTAATATACACAATGTTTTTTAATACCTTTAATAAATGAAAAGTCCAAAATTCAAAAAAAGTTTTCCAGTCGCATTTTCGATTTTTCTCTGAACTAACTATTTTTATAAACCAAATTTTAAAACAATATAACTATCATAAGTTATTACTTAAAAGAGGTCTATTTGAGTTATAAAATCAATTATTTAAATATTTAAAAATATTTTAAATATCCAAATTCAAAGTGATTAAATTACGAGTTATTACATACATCTCCTTAGTTTGACGCCTATCTTTATCCTTGAGGTCAGCGATTTGAGCTCTCAAGTCTACAATCTCCTGATCATCCTGAGCTCTTCTATAATTGACTTACCTTCATCTAACATGTAATATTTTTTACCAAAGTGTATGAGTTTCGTATAGTGTGATTAATAAAACCTACGTATTATATGTTATTCATA
This sequence comes from Allium fistulosum, assembly GCA_030737815.1. NCBI lineage: Eukaryota > Viridiplantae > Streptophyta > Magnoliopsida > Asparagales > Amaryllidaceae > Allium > Allium fistulosum. The sequence goes on from CM060906.1 coordinate 1,135,951,987, forward strand.
AATATATTATATATAAACATTACCTCTTGATTTCCAAAACCATAGCGCTAATTCTGTGTTGGCAGTTCCATGATAGCATCAAATCATATCATCCTTATTAGCGGTCAGTTCGTCTTGACTTGTTCCATCGAACAATCGATCTGATTCTTTAAAGAATTTATCCTACGATCAAAAATAGAATTACAATTAAAATTCATATTACATTATTTTAATTATTTATAACTTATAATTTAGAGTGATCATTAATAGCTTATAATTTAAAATATGCTTACTGTGGAATCTTGTGATTTTGTATCATGCTATGTATAAGTTTTTGACCCATCCTCATTGACATGCTCGATGGCATAAGTACGAGTAAAAATTTCCAAGTAAGAGACGGGACGAACACGCTCTCTTTCCTAGAACGACTTTGAACCTCCCCTCCCCCGATATGTGATAGGATTTGCATTCCTATTCGTAGAATTCCTCACAGATTGTGCTTGTAAATTTAACATTAACATTTTATTTCTCATTTATAAATCGGTGCAATTATTACACTAACTTCTACTAAATTTTTAATAAATATACGATAATAGTAAACTTACAATCACATCTAGACTATTCCGGTAAGCATTTAAAGCTTCCTAGAAGGTTGCACTCATCCAATCCGGCTTTTTATTCGCTTTATTAATACTTGACATTGTATCACATTAATTATTCCATATTTTTTTGGTCCAATAATTTCTGCAAAGGGACAAGTCTATTTTTTGTAAATCTACTACCCTTGTAAATGTACTATAACCATATCTGGTTTCCAATGCTTCGAATGTTTGTAGTTACTACAAGAGCAACAAAATTCTTCGTAGTTTCCACTATTACTTAAAATGAATTTAATAAATTCATGTACACCACTATAAAAATATTCCTTTATTGAGCCCTTCATTCCCTTTCGCACGTACATCCAACACCTATAGTCGATAAAATATTAACCATTTTTTCCTATTTTAGAAAATATGATAGAAATTTAATGAATTATAGTAAGATTCAAAAAATTATGATTCTTTTTTGGTTGACATTTTATTTTTCAATTCATTATATATTTTGTTGTTTCAATAATTATACATATATCATTCTTTTTACTTTTTTATAAAAGCTTATTTTTAATTTTAACATATTATAAATATAATATTATATTTTTGCATTATTTTTTTTACCTTAATGGTTGGTCACCCCACTTCCTATTACAAGCACAATAATAATTAAATTTCTCAGATCATTTCATCTGAAATGATTTAATAAAATTTTTACGGCACTTCCCCTTTGTTTCACATATCGTACACAAATGTCCATGCATAAAGGATAAAAGGAAGTGTTGTTGAAAATTTCTGAACTGTTTCACATGAAATGATTCACGAAATGTAATTATTATATTTTGTTTAAAATTTGTCCAATACGTGGATAAATCTGGCAAATGCTATATTTGATGAATATTGATGTCCGTTTTGTAGTAAAAATGAATATCTATATAACGACTATATACAATACTCGTCAAACGGGGCCAAAAAATCTAATGGCTTTAAAAAATAAAGTATGTTATACACTAATTTTTTTATATTAACATTATATAGTAATTCATTATTTGAATTCATTAACAATTAAAATCTAACTAAAAAATTATTTTCTTTTTTCAACAGTTTAGCTAACACTAGTTTGAATTTATTATACACTAATAAAAAATTATCACTATACACTAATTTGTTTATATTAACACATACACATAAACTAAATTTGTATATAGTTAATACTATAAACTAATAAAGGGATTATGTAAATAATTATTTTTGATATTTTAGCTAACATATGCGTTAATTAATAATAAATTATGTTACACTAATAACCACATACACTAATTAACCCAAATTAGCCCTAATTATACATTAATTTTCGGATTTAACATTAACGTTAATTTATAATTACAATTTAAATAATAATAACCCTAATTAACATTTCCAAATCAACTAAAACACAACAGTAACCAATGAATAGAATATTATCAATATATTTAAGCATAAATTAATACTAATGTTATCATAATTCGAAGTAATTAGTTTAGGGAAGAATATATCTATTTTTTATGGTTTGAAGGTGTTGAAGCTTGGAGAATCCAATTTGACGAAAATTGCAATAGATATTGGCAGATTGTGGAGGCTAGGATGGTTTGGGATGAATTTGGAGGCTTAAACATGAGCTTTGAGGTTTGGAATAGAAGAGAAATAAAGAAGAAATGGTTTCGGCTACATCCATATTTGCGAATAGAATTTAGAGTAGAAGGTTATCAATACAAAATGATATATTAAGCCAGGTATTTTAATTTTAAAATATGATAAAGATCCAAATACTATATGAATTACACTTTCATTACATAAATAAGCATTGAAATAATGGCGTTTTCCATATTCACATGAAAATGAAAATTAGAAGTTAACCCATGTCTTTTTTTCACAAATGCACTATTTAGAAACAACAAATTAAGAATGTGTCGATACCTTTAAATTAGAAAATTACCAACAATGTAAAACCATTACATATTGCAATATATTTCTCTTACATTTATAGCTTTATGTGATACACGTATAATGAATGTGAGGCACAAAACATCTTAAAATGGATAATTTTACATCGCATGTAAAGGATAAAAATGAATACTGGATACTTATGAGCCTAACATAATTACATAATGTAAAGTGGAGAATGATATTATACGTCTCGCTAAATCATTTCTTGCATGAAGCTACTTAGGAATACTAAAACCTTCATTATTATAGACATAACTTCATATAGGGCAATGTAAAGTGCTTCAAGTATAACACTACTAATAAACCATAATACATATTTTATTCAAACCATTTGTTTACCATTATTCTAAGCACTAAATATATAATATTTTAACCATAGTAAATTATGTGGAAATTAAGGACACATCCCCCTTTCTAAAACTTACTTGATTTTACATCCCTTCCTTTTAAAAACTATTTTATACATTCATCTTTTTCAAATTTCTTTCTCTTTTATGTTTCCCATTTCAAATTTAAGGGTGACTTATAAGACGTTTATTGTCGGTAGTTTTGAAAACCTACAAATAATAAGGAAATATACATGATATAAGAATTATTAACTAAAAGCTTTCATAAATAACAAAAATTGTTCGACATTCTGTTTCTCTTATAAATTGACTTGGTACTTTGGGTTTGTCAATTAATTTGCATTAATTGTTGAAACTATAGGAAACCTATTTTCACCCACTCAAAAATGACAACTGTACCTCTTTTTTTTTATTGCATCAGGTCCCTCAATGGATAACTTTATTTCCTCTAGAACTACAAAAAGTGCCACCCAAATCATCCATGTACACCTAATGCTGCCATAGGGCGAGTAATATTTAGATAGATTAGACATCATTCGTCGGATTATGGTCCGAAAAGCTACTTTTTGCAAACGGCCGAATTGGAGCTCGAAACCACCTCCATTGAGTCCAAAATGGCATTTGCAATCTTTTTAAGTATAATCTTTGATATGTTTGGAGTAAGTCGAATTTCGCTACTTTATCTATTGGGTTTTGGGTTTGGGTTCAGCCCACTAGCTTAACTAATACCCTAGCTCAGCCCATCTCCTTCCATTCACTCATTTTCATTCCTCAAACACAAGTCAAAAACTGAAAATGGTGGAAGGGAAGAGGAAATAGAAATTGCAAACCCTAGTTCCTCTTGCAAGCTCAAATTCTTACTCCAAAAATCAAATAGAAGCTATTGGTAAGCCTCCTCTTCATCTTCTCTATCTCTTTCTCTCTTCAATCTCAGAGTTTCCTAAACCTAACTTAGGAATTATTGGTTTTGATCTTAGATTGAAGCTTGTTGAGTTGAAGTAGAGATTGGTTGGTCTTCTCCTTGTAATAGAGCTCCTTCTTCTTTGTTTTTGGGTTAAAGGTGAGATTTTTTATCTCACATCTATGACTATAAGTATCTTTGGTTGTTAGGTATGAATTCCTAACAATTATTCATGTGAAATTGCTTTTGATTTGGATTGGTTTTATGTACACTGCAATTTTTGGTGTTTTGGAAGTTTAAAACTCTAAAAATCATAGCTTTGGTGTTTTGATCATGTTTTGGTGATGAATCGAAGAGCTTATAGGGCCGGGTAGCCGATGGGCATAAACCCTTAGCGTCCGTGCTCGTACGGTTGCAAATTGAGAGAGTTTGCACTTCATTTGTTATAGGATAGGAAATGCAGGAAATTGGGTTCAGTCGACTGAATCCTCTGTTCAGTCTACTGAGCTGAAGCCCGAAATTTTCTGGACAGTGTTCAGTCGACTGAAAAGGGATTTCAGTCGACTGCCCTGCTCCTGTTTTCCTGTTTTGCCTATTTTTGCTCATCTTGATTGGTTTTCTGAATTTTATCGATTCATGTTGGTTCTTAGTGGTTGTTATTGCCTCTTTGGCTTTGATAACTTATTCTTGACTTCATTCACGGGTTTTTATAAATGATCTCTTCAAATCGTATTAAAAGCTCGTTTCTCCAAATTATAAATTCTATTTAAAACACACACACAATTTCACACTCCGAGCGAAGTGGGAGGAGAATTAAATGATTAGATAAAACGCATGCAATGAACATGTGCGTTCATCTTTTCAGTTAATTCCCAATCTATTTGTTTGAACGTTTTGACCTTTGGGTTTAGTTTACCGATGAGATGAGGTAAACTTTGTACTGCTTTGAGTGTAAAATTGACTAACGGATAGTAAACCGTTTAGTGCGAACGGGTGGTTATGGGACTCACGTTAACACTTTTCGGGTTCCTTTTCGGGAGTTTGTGACACATGTTGCCTTTGGGATAGTGTCTTCGGACTGTCTCCTTCTGGCTTGTTGCCTTTAATATCGCTTTGGAGTTGGTCCTTTGCCCCGGCTCAAGAGATATTTGGGATTGTTGTTGCCCTATAGTATCGTTTCCGGAGTGGTTTCTTTACCACCGCTCAAGAGATATTGGGATGTTGCTTTTTATAGCGCTTTCGGAGTGGTTTCTTTACCACCGCTCGAGAGATATTAGAGTGGTTTCTTTACCACCGCTCGAGAAATATTGGAGTGGTTTCTTCACCACCACTCATGAGATATTTGGATTTGTTTCAAGTGGTATTTGTTATTTGCCTCATTGGCTTGTTTTGGGATATTGGTGTCCTTTGTTTATTCGAATTGCCGATGATATGAGGCTTGTTTTGTTATGATTCATCTTATGTTAGATGATTGAGTTATCTCCTTTAGAGATAATTGTTATACTATATGATCTTGCAGGTTTATTATCGTTCAGTTTATCTAACTGATTTGTTTAGCTAGACTGACCCGTGTATTCTATACTCGGGTCAGACCGAGATGTTTCAGGTTAGGTGCTTTTGGACTTAGCCTCTTTTGCTTCCGCATGGACTATTCCGCTAGCTCCTTTTTGTCTTAGCTTTTTGTTTAGTCCTTATCTGTTGTAACTCTGATATGTATTCTTGTGAACTCGTCTGTATATTGTGGTTTGCTATACCACTTGATATGTATCATTTTGTATACTCTGTTTTGTATCAGTATATGTGTTTATGATGATCCACTGTTCTGTGATGTATATTACAATTGAGTTGTTATATTCTGTTCTGATAGATCCTCCAGCCACCTATGGTTTTGTTTTAAGTATTCATTGGATATGTCAATCTGCTTGGTATTGCAATTGTCGATGTACTCAATAGATAGTTAAAGCAAGACTATAGATGGTCGCTCCTCAACATCCTTATTCTCCACAATAGCAGACGTTATTCTTTCTAATAACCTTTGTTATTGTGGGTATAGAGGTGGGGCGTTACAAATATTTAGCTAGATTAGACATTTATAAAGTATTATAGATTTATCTTAATAAGTATGCAAACTGAGATTTTTATATTAGAAAAATTCATGCTCAAACCACATCCAGAATCCTATGTATTGATGAACAATTAAAACCTAAAAATAATATTATATGTAAAGTAAATAAATAAATAAAAGCTAATTATATTTGACAACATGTGTAACAACCCTGGTTTGGATCTTACCTGTATATATTCAATTATAACGAAGTTATAATTTAATATTATAAACTAAAATATAATTGGAAATTTTAAATTGTTTATTGGAATAAACAATGAATTTTGCAAATAAAATAGGAAAAATAAAGTTTGGAACTTTATTTTGTTTACTTGGGAATGAATATGGGATTAAATATTGATTGGTAAGTATTTGGTTTAAATAAATTGAAATATTGGGTATTTATTAGTTCGAAGCTAATAAATTAATTAGGTGATGTATTTCAACGTTAAATTGTTGAAATAAATCTAAAGTAATGGAAATAAAGTTTTAAAAACTTTATTTTGAGAATTTGGAGTGAAAATAATCAATTTGTAATTTTATTTGGGTAAATGCAATAATATTGGAAATTAATGCCAACATTAGCCATTTATTGATTTTAAAATGGGGGAAATGAAGTAAATTTGTATTTTAAAAATATAAAAGTGTGAAATATTGTTTATAAATAATATTTGGATGTTTAAATAAAGTTAGAATGGTTTATTGTAATTTATTTGACAAGGAAACAATTTTTCAATAATTTGTTGTAGTAAAAATAGTGTTTTTTATAAAATAATGTAAATTGTGCGATATAGTCAAAAATAAGGTTTTATTTGTAAAAATAACTTTTGATTGTTGAAATACATTTTATTTTGTTATAATAACAATTTTATTTCAATACAACCGGATGTATACATTTTATTTGGCATTTAAATGTTAAAAATGTGAATATAGTGTTAAAATAAGAGAAAACATGTACATAGTTCCATATTTCTCTAAGTAATTATGCTCTTGGGCTTACTTGGGTAAGATTGAATCCATTAGCCCAGAATCTAGATAATTTTGGTATGAGAGAAACTAACAGTACGTTAGTTTCATCTCCTACTTCTCAAAGTAATTAACAGTAAAAAGAAAATAAAGAAAATAAATGGAAGCCTCCATCTAAATTCAATTTTCCCCTCAAATTGCTGAAAATCAAAGAAGATAATCAGTAAAACTAGATAATAGAAGGTAATCTATATGCAATACTAGGTATATTTGATCAAAATCTCAAATTTGAAATCAAATTGTCTGTTAATTCTTTATTCTCTATTGCATGCTGTTGTTTCAGCTATTACAAGTTCTTCCAAGCAATCTCTCCACCAAAAGCTTGCATCTGGACTCCAAATTAGTGCTAAACTTTGCTAAATCGCCAAGTTTAGTGTAAAAGCTCACAATTGCTAACTAGAAATATGCTCTGCTTGTAAAAATCGTTGCTGGAAAAATAGTTATGTAAATATTATTCTCTGTTAGTTGTTCTTTGATTTCTTGTTTCTGGTTGCCACTTTGAGTGGCCGTAACTCTTTGATTTTCACTTGAATTACTATCGGATCTTTTCCAGAGTGTAGTTTAGTTGTTAATCTTGTAGCATGTCAAATTTCATTCGAAAACTCAATCGTTTGCTACGTTAAATCATCATTGGAAAATCAAGACGAAGCAGAAAACACCTAGGAAAACAATTTCGTAGCCTGGGTCGACAGGCAGGTCGACCCAGCAGTCTCCAGGTCGACCTAGTCACTGGCCTGGGTAGACCCCTATTGTCCCAGGTAAGTGAGCCTATTGCCTTTTGATTCGAGCCTTTTTGCCTTATATGCCTATCTTATTCTATGTTTTCGTGGCTCATTTCTAATGCAAATTTTCAGATGATTTGATGATAACTATGGGCTAAGATACCAATCAATGGTTTAGCCGATATTTAGAGGAATTTGGAATTTAAAATTTTGAATTTAAATTCGATTTAAATTTGAATATCGATTGGGTGTATTTTCAACCATTTTCTTGATTTTCAAGCACTATTCCTTTCAAATAAATTTTGGAAAATTTCTAAATTAATTGGCTTTTGAAATCATTATTATAAAATATTTTCAAATTATTTTTAAATTATTATTATATTATTTTAAAGTTTTTTAAATATATTATTTCCTGTAATAAGGAGAAATTTCACTAAATTGCTTTCAAAATGGTTTTAGAAAATTATTTTTAAATCCCGTTTTCTCTAGACAATTATTTTATAAATAATATACATTATTTTTACACTTTTCAAATGTATGAGAAAGAGATTTAAATGGTTTAGTAAAACACATTGTATGGGACACGTGAGTTCACTTTATCGGTTATTTCGGACTTGTATGATCGAAACTATTCGGGGTTATTGATTTCTGAGTTATTTAGCCATTTTATGGCGAATTTTGAGATTATAGTTCCTATCTTTAGGAATTATCCGGGATGGCCAACATTTGGCGAGTAGTGGTTCGAGATCTCCTATTCCATGAGTATGATCTATGAGAACCCGATATAGTGTTTTACTTGCCGATGAGATGAGGCGAGTCTGAGTTTTCCGAGTTTTGAGATTTTATAATGATTTCTGTTTTCTAATGTGGCATTGACTAGCGGTTAGTAAACCATTAAGTGCGAATGTGTGGTGTGGGATGCACGTTAACACTTTTCGAGTTCCTTTCTGGGAGTTTGTGACACATTCTGGGTTTACAAGTACTATAGACCTTCAGGTCATCTGAGTTTACAACTTCGGTCATCTGTGATTTACGACTTCGGTCGTTTGGGATAGGTACCTAAAATATATATAGTAATGGTCTAAGTTTGGCAAGTGCATCATTGCTTTGGTATGCAATCGGGGTTTGGCCAATTAGGGCTTTTTGAGTTTACTGAGTTTTATTATGATTTCACCATTTGAGATATCTTTAGTACATCGATAGCCTAGAGTTATATGAGATGTTATACATATATGGTGATTTCATTTTTATGAGGTTTTGAACTCTTATTGAGTTTCTTGAGTTAAGAGTTTGCATGATTCCTTGATTCTGAGTTGTATACTTATATGCCGATGAAATGCGGCATAATTGAGTTGGAGATTTTGATGTTTCCTCTTATGGCTATCATTTTGCTTATTTACATTTATGTTGAATAAACTTGAGTAGGAATCGCTTATGGTATGTTAAACCTATTCATGAGTTATTGTTGAGCCATTATACCATTGCCACCCCTGGAATTGTGAATAGGACTTCATTTTTATCATCCTTTCTATTTAAAGGAATGTTTCCCTTATGCATGTATATCCATTTATTTCTTGCTAATATCAAGTTCTAGTTAGCCTGACCCGTGTTTTTATTACTCGGGTCAGACCGAGTTGCAGGTTAGACTTTTGGACCTTTGCTAGCTATATCTTTTGGACTTCTCCTTCGACTTTGGATTGATGGCTTGGTTTTGTGTAGTAGTCATTTTATTGGGAATTTTGGGTTGTATCTATTCCTTTGTAGGGATGTATGTATATTGTGGTTGAATACCACTTGTGGCATGTTGTATTACATTTGATGTATGTGTATATGTATATTATATGTGTTGCTGTTTTGTGACTTGAGATTGTTATTGTTATTATTTTTTGTTTTTGAATTGATCATGTAGCCACCATAGTAGTGTATTAGATAGTAATTAAGTATGTCGAACTTTTGAGATAAAATGAAAAAATAATGAATACCAAATCGACATACTTAGCTCTTATCTAATGCAAGACTATGATGGTCTCCGTTAACCAGCCCTATTCTCCGCATTTGCAGGTAGAATTACCTAGTAATTCTCTTTGTTAATGTGGGTCTCGGGTAGGGCATCACAGCTTGGTATCGGAGCTGGATTCAGAACAAAATGTAATAAACACGGAACAGTATACACGTTTACCATACATCAAGTATAATACAAGTGTAAAAATCTTCCCCAAATCGTAGTTGGACCCAACCTTGTCCTTAACCTTTTGAGTTCTTTAGGCGTAGAGAGAAAGGAATATGTGTAGGAATGTTAATTTTAAATTCCATAGTATTCCTATTTAATGAATTTGAATTGCAAATATCTACCCTTGCGAATAATCCTATCTTATCTTAACTTTAAGCTCATGGCTGGAAGAAGAAGAGGTCGCACTTCGGAGGTAGGACCGTCCACTGGTCCTCGTCCCGAAGGAGTCTATATGTCGACCGATCAGATTATTGAGCTTCTTAGGAGCACTTAGCCTCCCACTCCTACGCATTCCTCTCCTCCGCGCAAATCTGCATTTGCATGTATGTGTAGCGAATTCACCCATCTTGGAGGCAAGCCATTCAAGGCTCCGAGAAAGTTTTAGAGGTTCAGGCTTGGCTCCGAACATGCAAGCGCATATTCACAAGCATGGAGATTTCCGATCATCACCATGTTCTTGTGGCATCGAGTATGCTGCAAGAACAAGCTCTAGATAGGTACAATCTCCTTATTGCCGAGATAGACGAGTCTACTTTTACTTGGTAGCATTTCCAAGGCCGTTTTGAACTTAAGTTTGTGCGAGAATCTGAGTAGGCTTTTCTTGCCCGTCACTTCCTAGAGTTAAAGCAGGGAAAATCATCCATTTCAGATTATGTATCCTCCTTCGAGTCCTTATCCAAGTATGGGCTCGAGTTCATTAGCACTCCATATAAGAAGAATCTTAAGTTCGTATCTGGACTTAAGAAGTATTTGAAGAAGTCGCTCATGCTTCAGCTTAAGCTCTCAGTCGAGGAGCTTGTGGATTCGGCGCTTCACCTCAAAGTCGTCGAAAAAGAAAGGGATTGTAGTGATGAGGCCGAGGTTCGAATAAACCCAAATAAGAAGAAATTTCCCTTTCAGTGATCCCAATCATTTCCTCCTAAGAAGAAGAAGCAAGTCAATTCTAGTCCTCATTCCGGTGCCGCACCTCATTCAGCTAGAGTGTTGGCTTGCTTCAATTGTAGATCTAGAGACCATCTAGCTAGGGAATGTCCTCAAACCCCCAAGTGCTATTATTGCAAGAAAGAAGGACATATAGTTTCAATATAGTCTTGAGGTATATCTCCTACTATTTTGGAAGGTTTTATTCTTTTTCATGACCGTTTTATTCGAATCCTCTTCAATATAGGTGCCTGGCATTTATCTGTATCGAAGAAATTTGTTAATGGTATTACATGTTCTGGTCTTGTTATTTACTTGAGGATTTCGAATCCTTTGAAGAGACCGCAATACTTGGCCTGAGAATTTTGAGATTGTTCCTTGTAGTTTATCATTGCGTGCATATTAGCACGCTATTTTCTATCTTGAGTTCATAGTAATTTGAGAGGGAGTGGCTTGCATTTTATCAAGCCACATTCTGTGATTTGAAGGGTCCTATATTTAGGTATCCTAATTCAGTTGGTTGGTTGATTCTTGTCTTCAGAATATTGATTATGATTACGAAGTCTTTGTATTCACTCTTGAGTATCCAGATGTTGATGATATATCTCGAATTCCCGTTATTGTGACTCTGTTGATTTCTGTAATTCCTTTCGGATATGACACCCAATCGGGTAATCGAATATTGTATTGACCTCATTCCTGGTTCTTAGCCTTTCGGTCATCCTTCCATGAGGATGGATGCCTACTAAGGAAATGAGGTGATCCCTGGAATTTAATTGATATTTCCATTCTTACCTCTTTTGAGATAACTTTTTGGATACTCATTTATAGGCTTAGTAATATTACTTCACTTGAAGTAATGATTTGCCGTTTGTGTTCTTCTTTTCATTTAAGAAGATATTTTACCCTTACCCTTATATATTGCTGATTTCTTATTCGACCTATTGGTGGTGCTAGGGTCTTTCTTCAGCTTGACCCTACACCGATTCTCATTAGCTACGAGTTGCGGAGGATAGTGTTCTTTTATCGCATTCCGCACTCGTTATGGGTTTCTGAGTAGTACGTTATACCGCTAGGAATGATGAACACTCCAATCTATTCCCTCAATCTTGTGAATCGAGTATATTCAGGGAACATCTCAATGAGTTTGTTTTTGTGTTTTTGATTTTGGGTATATGTAATGAATTGTGTGTTCAAATTTTTGAAAAAAAAATTTGAAGGTATATTTCTAAGAGGAATTGGATTTGGTTTTTGGGATAAATAAAGAACATTTTGAGAACTAAATATGAGATACTTCTTTTTATAGAAGATGATGTTTGTGTTGGGTTGTCTATCGAGTACTTTAAGAATTCTAGTCGATATGCCTGATTAACGTTCTCGATAGGAATTTCCTAAACACTGTGATGAGATTATCAGACATGATAAACTAAGTTTTAATATGATCTAATTTGTAAATTAATTATTATGGTTTGAGAATTAAAATTTTATTTTTGGATGACATATGCAGCCATTGAACCATAGTGGTTGGATGAGTGGCGAGGCAGTTTTGATCATTTGGTCAACTCTGCAGCCAATGAAAGGGTTATTCATTATAAACCAATGGCGAGGCAAAGCCACTATGATAATTGAAATATATGAGTTTGAATATAGTTATGTTTTATTGTTGAAATGATGAGATAATACTTTGTTTGAAAAATAAATGTTCATTGAATATTTTAAAATGAGTTATACATGTTAAATATGGAGTTTGTTATGAGAATTTGGGTATTTGAAAATAAAGAGTAGTAAATTTTAAAATTTTATCTTAAGAATTGCTGAAATGAAATTACAAAAATTCTTTCGAAAATTTAATTTTGGAATAAAAAGGGGAATATGAGTTTGAAATTATTTATCATTTTATAAGAACTCTAGGAAGGAGTTTGGAAAATTTCCATGTGTTGAAAATCGAGATTTTGAATTTAAAGGTAATGAGTTTTGGAACTTTAAGAAGTTTGATTGTAAACAAAAATTTAGATGATGGTTTTGAAGATAATGAATTTCGAACTCTAATAAATTTTGATTGTAAATTAAAATTTATATCTATTGTGTTCCTCGTGATTTTCTTGCTTTAGTGCAATAGTCTAACGACTAGCATTTTATGGTCGTTTGAGTAGGGTGTTCTTTGAAGTAACCATTTCTCATCGGGTCTTCTTACCTCAATAGTTTATATCTTAGTATCAGTATGACTCCTTCCATGGTGACATACGGGAAATCATCAGTTTGTGGTTGGAGTTTAGATAAAGCGATGCTAAATTCCAACCCTATTCGAGAAACTTTTGTGAAATCATTCTCCTTCGATAGATTTTTAAGTAGCACCTCGTTGTGCTTTTGTTTCAAAAGTGAAATGCTTTCGAAATCATGATGTGTTGCTGAAGAAATTCAATGGTCCGCAAATCCTAGTATTTATACTTAGGAAAATCATTGAATTTACCAAGCAATTTATCTTGGTCTTCTTTCGCCTTGAGTAGAGAGTGAGGAATTTTGATCTCGTGCTTGTCCACCCTTCCTTTGAATGATGAAATAAATGTGTTGAATACAAACTCTTCTCTAGAAATTGCGAGGACGCAATTTTATTAAGCGGGGAGGGGGAGTCTGTAGCAACCCTGGTTTGGAGATTACCAATATATATTAAATTATAACAGAAGTTATAATTTAATATTGTAAATTAAAATATAATTGGAAAGTTTAAATTGTTTATTTGGAATAAAGAATGAATTTGGTAAATAAAATGGGAAAAATAAAGTTTGGAACTTTATTTTGTTTATTTGGGAATGAATATGGGATTAAATATTGATCGGATAAGTATTTGGTTTAAATAAATTGAAATATTGGGTATTTATTAGTTTAGAGCTAATAGATTAATAAGGTGATGTATTTCAATGTTAAATTGTTGAAATAAATCTAAAGTAATGGAAATAAAGTTTTATAAACTTTATTTTGAGAATTTGAAGTGAAAATAATCAATTTGTAATTTTATTTGGGTAAATGCAATCATATTGGATTTAATGCCAATATTAGCCATTTATTGATTTTAAAAATGGGAAAATGAAGTAAATTTGTATTTTATAAATATAAAAGTGTGAAATATTGTTTAAAAATAATACTTTGATGTTTAAATAAAGTTAGAATGGTTTATTGTAATTTATTTGACAAGGAAACAATTTTTGAATAAGTTGTTGTAGTAAAAATAGTGTTTTTGTGATAAAATAACGTAAATTGTGTGATATTGTCAAAAATAAGGTTTTATTTGTAAAAAAAACTTTTTATTGTTGAAATAAAATTTATTTTCTTATAATAACAATTTTATTTCAATACAATTGGACGTATACATTTTATTTGGCATTTAAATGTTGAAAATGTGAATATAGTTTTAAAATAAGAGAAAACATGTACATAGTTCCAAATTTCTCTAAGTAATTATGCTCTTCGGCTTATTTGGTAAGATTGAATCCATTAGCCCAAAATCTAGATAATTCTGGTATGAGAGAAACTAACAGTACGTTAGTTTCATCTCCTCCTTCTCAAAGTAATTAACAGTAAAATGAAAATAAAGAAAATAAATGGCAGCCTCCATCAAAATTCAATTTTCCACTCAAATTGCTGAAAATCAATGAAGATAATCACTAAAACTAGATAATAGAAGGTAATCTCTATCCAATACTAGGCATATTTCATCAAAAATCTCAAATTTGAAATCAAATTGTCTATTAATTCTTTGTTCTCTGTTGCATGCTTTTCTTTCAGCTATTATAGATTCTTTCAAGCAATCACTCCACCAAAAGCTTGCATCTTGACTCCAAATTAGTTCTAAACTTTGCTAAATCGACAAGGTTAGTGTAAAAGCTCACAATTGTAAACTAGAAATATGTTCTGCCTGTAAAAATTGTTGCTGGAAAAATAGTTCTGTAAATATTATTCTATGTTAGTTGTTCTTTGATTTCTTGTTTCTGGTTGCCACTTTGACTGGCTATAACTCTTTGATTTTCACTCGAATTGCTGTCTAATCTTTTCCAGAGCGTAGTTTAGTTGTTAATCTTGTTTCATGTCAAATTTCATTCCAAAACTCAATCGTTTTCTACGTTAAATCATTATTGGAAAGTCAACACGAAGCATAAAACACCCAGGAAAACAATTTAGTAGCTTGGGTCGACAGGCAGGTCGACCCAGCAGTCTCCAGGTCGACCTGGAGGTCAACCTAGCAGTCTACATGGAGGTCGACCTAGCCACTGGTCTGAGTCGACAACTGTTGGCCCAGGTACGTGAGCCTATTGCCTTTTGATTCGAGCCCTTTTGCCTTATATGCCTATCTTATTCTATGTTTTCGTGGCTCATTTCTAATGCAAATTTTGAGATGATTTGATAATGACTATGGGCTAAGATTTCCATCAATGGATTAGCCGAGATTTGGAGAAATTAGGAATTTAAAATTTTGAATTTAAATTCGATTTAAATTTGAATATCGATTGGGTGTATTTTGAACGTTTTTCTCGATTTTCAAGCACTATTCCTTTCAAATAAATTTTGGAAAATTTCTAAATTAATTGACTTTTAAAATCATTATTATAAAATATTTTCGAATTATTTTTAAATTATTATTATATTATTTTAAAGTATTTTAAATATATTATTTCCTATAATAAGGAGAAATTCACTAAATTGCTTTTAAAATGGTTTCAGAAAATTATTTTTAAATCCTGTTTTCTTTAGAAAATTATTTTATAAATAATATACATTATTTTTACACTTTTTGGACAGATGAAAAATTGAATTAAACGGTTTAGTAAAACACGTGGTATGGGACACGTGAGTTTACTTTATCGTTAATTTCGGACTTGTACGATCGAAACTATTCGGGGTTATTGATTTCTGAGTTATTGTTAATCGATGGAAATTCTATCGAATTAGAAAACCGTCGAAAAATTTCGAAATAAAATTTACCGCAAGCGCACGGCGTACACTTGTAGTACGTGGCGAATACGAGTCGATCCGCAGGGAATTGATGATTTTAAATATCTATTCAATCAAATTAAACTAAAGTCGAGGGATTGTTAACTAACTAAAAGAAAGTAAAAACAAGCTAAAAGAAAATAGATAAAAATATGAGAGTGTTAAGACAATTTAGGGGCAACTTCCACTCTCTAGATCACATAAATCAACAAAATGAAGTTATGACCTCTCTTTTCTTTGTCATTAGTTAGCTTAATTGATGTGCTTATCATAAGTATGGCTCATTTATGCTATTAATTAGCTCAACGTAAGCCATCAAACAATAACACAACCTTTGAACCACTTTTAATTCTCATGAAAATGACAACAAAGTTGAAAATGAAAATCTATTTTAAGCATGACCTATTAACTATTGTTTAGAAATATAGGCCATCAAATTATAATTTAAACATTCGCTTCTTTGCCATAATCATATATAGATAAAGAGGCAATTTGTGATTCATATGACTAAGCATAACATATTTGTTTTAAACAACATAAGCTATCAAACTCAATAATAAGCACAAAATTACATAAACATCATTTTCCATGAAGCACAAAAAGAGAGCATAACATTTATCAAAATGTTGAAGCTATATAATTAGAGAGCTTCTTTACCCCTAAATTGAAGGGGTTTAGCTTCTCATATTTGTTATCATATCAACAAATATAGCTTGCAACATAGAACAAAACAAAGAGGAAAAGAGAGCTAAATGAAAGAAAAACCTAATCTACTTGCTAAAAGAAAATATACACTACTAGCATGAAAGGAAATGAACATGTAAGTAAAATGAAACAATAATTAACATTGCATAAAAAGAAAAGAAAATTACATAAAATAAAAAATGGCTAAGTAGCCATGAAAAGAGAAAGAGAGCTTTCTTTTTTATTTTCCTAAGAGAAGAGACTAAGAGAAGAGAGCCTAAAAGAGAGACTAAAGGAGCAAGGTTACATGAAACATAAGGGGTCTTTATACATGTATGAAACCCTAATTCATATTTTTGGTGAATGCCCAAATTGCCCTTGAGGTAGTGTGGTGGCCAAGTAATCATTAGCCTCCGATAATCATCCATTTAAGTGTGCATGAAGATTTTATGGCCATTAGCATGTGAGTTAGCTTCTAATTTGTACATGAAGGAAGGTGGGTAGGTGTGGTCCTCCATGATCTTCACTTTGAATTATTTCCATCTTCATTTGTTCTCTTCACTCTTGTGCATGCATATGTGATCATGAAACCACTTGTATATGAATTTAAATTCCTACAAAATAATATAGAAATTTTCAATTAAATTTTAGAAAATTAATATATGCACAAAAATGACCATTTTGCCCTTGGATGAAGAAGAATATGTGACGATTTGAAAATAATATGAATTTTGGTTTAAACAAGTTAAAATACCCGATATGATCATTTATTTAATTTAAATGGATTAAATATGGTGGTAAAAATATGCACATTTACGTGCACATCAAATACCCCCACACCTATCTTTTTATTCGTCCTCAAATAAACTAAAACTAAGATAAATCTGTTTTCGTAGGGAGCACGATTGCATTGAACGTATGTAACCAGCCGTTAAACCTCTGGGTGTCCCAAGTAAGACGAGTGTTGTCTCGTGAGGGTTTTCAGCGGATACTACCCACAAAATCCAAATGCAGAATGAAAATATTTACCAAATGCAAGATTATTTACAAAGAGATGAATGTGAATTTCTGAATATTTACGAATGAAGGATTTACTTTTTAAATTAACACGAATAAGTTAAATATAGGTTTTGGTTTTTATCTTGAAAATTTAAGTCATTTACTTGTCAAAATTTCCAACAAAAATGAAGTTATCAAAGCAAATATACTATAGTTTAACTCGTTGTTTCGGTTGATAACACGGTGTAACTATGAAATGGATCCTTAGTTGATTATCAAAGTTTATCAAAGTGGTATTTCATATCATTTCAATAACAAATCAAATCAAATGGGTTAAAATAGTGCTTAGATTTCAATTGCTTACATTCTCTTATTTTATTTTTGAAAATTTTATAGATATTAACAATATATACATATACCTAACTCAGATAAACTGAGGCCAGATATATTACCCGTGCACTGCCTTTCGGACTGATGTGAGGGGAATACAGAGCGTGGCGAGTGAACACACGAGTGTGAACACCTATTGCCTGTAGGCGTTATTAAAAAGATTTTTTTTATATATATACACCTAACTCAGATAAACTGAGGCCGGAAATACCGATCGTGCACTGCCTTTCGGGCTTACATGAGAAGGGTACAGAGCATGGCGACTGAACACACGAGTGTGAACACATGACTCTAGGTGTTTATTAAAAACTATACATATATACAAAAAATATCTTTTGTATTTTTTTTCGAAGAGAGTTTTGCAAAATCATCTTAGCACCATTTAACTTAGAAGACAAAAAAATGTTATATCCTTTACTTTAAATTAACTGCTTTTTAAAACAAAGATTTTCAATTAGGATGTATTTCATAATTAACACGTATGAATCTTCCTATATACTAGTTAAACCATTTTATTTGTAATCAAACTTCATTTTTATTTTTGTTAAGACAAATTAAATTTCAAAAATTTCAATTTAACAAGCCAAAACCATATATTTATCCTATAGTGTTTCTTTAAAAATAAATCAAAATGCTTTTAAATTTTTTTTTTGAGATTTTTTTAACTTTTGGAAAGAAAATAAAAATAAAAATAAATATACCATGAAAAATCGAAAATGATGATGTGTCTCCCCCTACACTTGATTTTGACTATGTCCCCACAGTCAACCCAAGTGGAAGGATAAAAAAAAAGATGACCTATATTTACATGAAGGTGAACGATATTTTCACGAGATCAGAAAGTATATCGTCAAAGCGTAAATGAAACGGTCTTCCAAAAACCGATTCATTTGCCTCATCAAGTATACGAGACACAGCTTAAGCTCGAACAACCAAACCATAAATGATTTCGGAGTTGAATGTTGATTTGGAAAAACGAATGCCATTTTATTAAAAATCGTACAAGCTGTTTTATTTTCGATGATTTTTGGGGTTGATAAAACAATTGATTGAAGTTCACGTTTATTTTCACCAAATTGAGATTCAAGCTCATCATTGACGAATTCTTCAAAGTTATTGATTTCAAAATCGAAATGGTGATTTAACTCTTCCCCTTCGGAATTTAACAACTCGTCATCCAAAAGTCCAAAAAAATCGAGTTCAATAAATTCGTCTTCCTTTGTTGGATTATCAACAACTTCATTGCATATCTCAAGTTCAAAATCCAAAGTTGTTGTATTCAAATTTTTGAAATCGAGAAAAGGAAGGTCGAATTTTAAATTTGGTTCCACACCCTCAAAAGAATTGAAATCCAACTCAATTACCGTGTTTTCAACAACTTCATTAAGATTATTATTTTCAATTTCAAAAGTTGTTATTTGAAAATCGTCGATTTGGGTAAAAGATGTATTACTATTTGACTCGTTACATGTTGGGATTTGATTTTGTTTTTCACGTTGTTTCATATAAGTTTCAAACAACGAATCCGTGTGATCATTGTAAATTTCGTTCATTTTCTCAACAAAATCCAATTTATAGTTATTAGCATGAGGATTTTCACTTTGAAATTGTTGAGAACAAAGATTTTCAATCGTAACGTGGTTAAGATTATTCCCATTGCCAAATTCATATGAAAAGTTGTTTCCATTTTCATTTTGAGTTTGAAATTCAATTTGGAGTTCGAAATTGAATTGGCATGGGTTATAATCAAAATCTTTTGAGTTTTGAATTGAATTCAAATTTTGAAATCCTTGAGAATTTTGACTTGAGTTATCACACAAATAAGAATTACACAAATCATTTATCATTTGATTTTGTGGTGTAGAGATTTCAAGTAGAGATGAAATATTATTTTCGAGATTCGAGGGTTGTTCATCATTTTGAAAACTTTGTTGTTCAAAATTTGAATTGTTTAAAGAATAGTTGTCGTTAAAATATCCATACGAATTTGGAGTGAAATCATATGGATTATATTGATTTTCACAACTATTGTAAAATTCAAGCGAGTGGGGAAACTCGGACATTTTCAAGAATGTTTTGTTTTTTATATAAAGGAAAAATATTTACAGATATAATTTATTTTTCAAAATTGAAATTGATTTTTGTTTTGTTTTTTTTTGTTTTTGAAAAGGTTTTATAATTTTTTTTTGGATTTTTGATTTTCTAATAAAAAACTAAGTAAATTGTTTTTTGAATTTTTGGAAGTTTGATTTGAAAATTTTCGAAGGAAAAGGAAAAAAACTAAGTTAAGAAATATACAAGATTTTTTAGTTTTGGATTTTGAAATTTTTGTTTTTTTTAAATATGCATGAACTAATGCAACTAAATGAATGCGGTGGTTAATTACAAATGATTTATCCTAAGTTAACTCAGAAATGTATAATCACACTTTTTCTTAAATCAACAAGATAGTTCTCAGCCAGGTAACAGGCAGGGGTTATCAGTGCACCACGAATCATCGTAGCAATGCAGCCGAAGGTTTAAGTACCTTCAGAGGAACAACCACTATAATATTTACGAATCACCGTAATATTTATAAATGGTTATTACTCTATCGTAGCCTAGACACCAAGAAAGTAAATTGTTCAAAGAAGACAACTTGTCAATATACAATTAAGTGTTATAGATGTCTAACCTTTATTATTAATAAAAAATTTAAGATGAAATGCAAAGCAGAAATTAAACGTGAATTAACAATGCAACTACGAATGGATTTTTGCTCTTGTTTTTGTTTTTTTTTTGAATATTTTTTTAAATGCAAGCAAACAACAATGCAAGAAAAATAAAAACAATAGATAAGGGTTAAAAGTAGCAAATTTTTTTATAAGCAAGCGAAGCAGTTATTATTATTATTATTTAGCAAGCTTAGCAGCGCAATCCTTCTCCTTCTGTTTTTGCAACCTGAAAGATAAAACAAAGATATATACACATATTATATATATACATACATACATACATACATATATATATATATATATCAAAGAAGAAAGTAAGAAAAATGAAAACATAAAAGAAATGAACCTAAAACAAAACGAATGAAACTATACAAATGAAAACAAAATTAAATATAACTTATTTGTTTGTTCTTTTTTTTAAGGAAGAAGTAAAACAAATTAAAATGAAACAACTTGGGTCTTTTTTATTAAGAAATAAAACAAACGAAACTAAAAAAAACTTTTCTTTTTAGGGAGAGACTCTTTGTTTTTTTTTTGTTTTTTTTTGAAAGGAAACTTAAAAGTGAAGTTTTACTTAAAAAAAAAATTTAGAGACAAAACAAAACTAAAACCAAACAATTTAAAACTAGAGGAAGATTAAAACAAAAACTAAAAGAGAAAAATTGCTCATTTGAAAACAAACTAAAAGAAAACAAAAGAATTCAAGCCTACAACCCGGCCCACTAACAATAAATCACAACATACTTTCCATTTTTTTATACGAAAATTATATGCTTCCACTTCATATACTTCGCGATTCTCGACTTCAATAAATCAACACGCAAATTGAAATCGCTGATTCAATTCTCAATTCATATATCACGTTCCAGTTCGAATTCACAAAAGACTCAAGTCGAGATCTCGTTGATGGATTTGGTTTCTGGTTAGCGATTTGCAGTGGTCTTCGAAGTGATTGAGAATTTTTGAGAGGAGGTTGGTAGTTGCTGATATTGACGGCTTCGTGAAGAAGTAGGTTCTGGAAGTTTTGATGCTCGTTGGCTGTTCAGGTGTTCGATGGTGATTTGGGAGGCTCGATTTTGGAGTTGGCGATTTTGGTGAGGATGATGCTTGATGCTGTTGTTCGGTGAAGGGCACTGTGACGCGGTCGTGGTCACTGGGGAGTTTTTGGTACGCGGTAGTTTTGGTATTTGAGACAGTGGAAATATTGAGTTCGTGGAATGGTATGCTATGTTGATGCTGTTGTTTCGGGAAGTGTTGATCGGCACAGTGGTTTAATGATGAAACAGTGGAGTGTTGTATGAGAGGGATGTGGCACTTGGGTATTGAGGTTGCTGGGATTGTTCGATTGTTGTAGCGATGAAGGATGGTTGCCGTAGTTGTATCGATGAAGTACAGAAGTAAGGCAGATAAAGACTGAAGCGCAGTTACTTATTTGGATAGTTGATGAGAAGTAATGAGTGATGATGTTGTAGAAGACTGATGTTGTTTGGTTATGGCAATGGAATGGAAATGTTGGCGAGGCAATGCCAGTTAAGAAGTTGGATGAAGACAGTGGAAGTGGTTCAGTGCTGCTTTGTTAAGGGAAGAATGATGGGGATGATAAGTTTGTATGTAGTAAGAAATTGGCAGTGTTTTGAGTTTTCGGCAGGGGATGGTGACAGTTTTTTTATGGCTGTGGTGAATGAAGTAGTGGGAAGGCAAGTGTGTGGGTTGATAGTGGTAGCAGATGTTTGAATGGTTTGTAGATCGTAGGCTCGGTTTTGGTTGTATGTAGTGGTTTATGCGGTTGAACAACAGTCAGTATATTGATGAGTGAAGTAGGGGAGGAAGCAATGTAGTAAGGGAGGTAGAGGTTGGAATATGATCACAGTGAGTAGTCGAAATGAGGAGGTGAGGAAGTAAGGCAGATAAGAAAGAAGTGGTGGTCAGTTTGTTTGTGTTGTGTAGTTGCAGTTATGATATTTGTTGTGGTGTGGAGAAAATTTTGCAGCAATGATGGTGATGAAATTTGAAAAGAAGTGGTTGAATGTGTTGTGATGTTAAAGCAAAGGGTGGTTTGTGGCACTGTCAGGTGGAATGTGAATGCAAGTGGGTATTGGTTTGGAGATGTTGATGTACTGAACAGTAAGGTGTTTTTGTGGTTAAGGCAGTTGTTTGGGATATAAAGGCAGTAAGGTGGTTGGAAGTGCCGGAGTGGGGGAGTTTTAACAGTTGCGAGTGGACAGTTGTGTGAAATGGTGACAACAATGTTTGTGATGTAGTCAGAGGTAGTTGTTAGAGGCAGTGAAGTTTTCGGCAAGGGATGAACAGATGAACTTGTAGACAGTCCTGTTGAGCTGTAGTGGACAGTGCACAACAGAGAGTAACACAGTGTAGCACAGTGATGTATATTTATGCATAGAAAAATTGTAACAGAAAGAGTGTAACACAGTGAACTGTTGAACTATAGAGTGAGATTTGTAAACAAAAAAATTGTAAATGATTTGAAAAGTGAAATGGAAGAAAAATTTAGCAATGAAATTATGTGTGTGTGTGTATATATATATATATATATATATATATATTATATGAGCTGATGCAAATGCAAAGTGAAAAGAAAACAAGAAAAACAAGCACACAACAAAAATGAAAACAAAGATCAAGCAACAAACATTTTTTTTAAAATGCAAACTAACACACACAACAAACACACAATGAAAATCAAACGAAAAATAATTCGAAGAGTAGAAAATAAAAATCAAAACAACTTCCCCAGCAACGGCGCCAAAAACTTGTTAATCGACAGAAATTCTATCGGATTAGAAAACCGTCGAAAAATTTCAAAATAAATTTTCCCGCAAGCGCATGGCGTACACTTGTAGTACGTGGTGAATACGGGTTGATCCGCAGGGAATTGATGATTTTCAATATCTATTCAATCAAATTAAACCAAAGTTGAGGGATTGTTAACTAACTAAAAGAAAATAAAAACAAGCTAAAAGAAAATAGATAAAAATATGAGAGTGTTAAGACAATTTAAGGGCAACTTCCACTCTCTAGATCACATAAATCAACAAAATGAAGTTATGATCTCTCTTTTCTTTGTCATTAGTTAGCTTAATTGATGTGCTTATCATAAGTATGGCTCATTTGTGCTATTAATTAGCTCAACATAAGCCATCAAACTATAACACAACCTTTAAACCACATTTAATTCTCATGAAAATGACAACAAAGTTGAAAATGAAAATCTATTTTAAGCATGACCTATTAACTATTGTTTAGAAATATAGGCCATCATATTTTGATTTAAACATTCACTTCTTTGCCATAATCATATATAGATGAAGAGGCAATTTATGATTCATATGACTAAGCATAGCCCATTTGTTTTGAACAACGTAAGCTATCAAACTCAATAATAAGCACAAAAGTACATAAACATCATTTTTCATGAAGCACAAAAAGAGAGCATAACATTTATCAAAATGTTGAAGCTATATAATTAGAGAGCTTCGTTACCCCTAAATTGAAAGGGTTTACCTTCTCATATTTGGTATCATATCAACAAATATAGCTTGCAACATAGAACAAAACAAAGAGGAAAAGAGAGCTAAATGAAAGAAAAAACTAATCTACTTGCATAAAAGAAAATCTACACTACTAGCATGAAAGGAAATGAACATGTAAGTAAAAGGAAACAATAATTAACATTGCATAAAAAGAAAAGAAAATTACATAAAATAAAAAATTGGCTAAGTAGCCATGAAAAGAGAAAGAGAGCTTTCTTTTTTATTTTCCTAAGAGAAGAGAGCCTAAAAGAGAGACTAAGGGAGCAGGGTTACATGAAACATAAGGGGTCTTTATACATGTATGAAACCCTAATTCATATTTTTGGTGAATGCCCAAATTGCCCTTGAGGTAGTGTGGTGGCCAAGTAATCATTAGCCTCCCATAATCATCCATTTAAGTGTGCATGAAGATTTGATGGCCATTAGCATGTGGGTTAGCTTCTAATTTGTACATGAAGGAAGGTGGGTAAGTGGGGTCCTCCATGATCTTCACTTTGAATTATTTCCATCTTCATTTGTTCTCTTCACTCTTGTGCATGCATATGTGATCATGAAACCACTTGTATATGAATTTAAATTCCTACAAAATAATATAGAATTTTTCAATTAAATTTTAGAAAATTAATATATGCACAAAAATGACCATTTTGCCCTTGGATGAAGATGAATATGTGACGATTTGAAAATAATATGAATTTTGGTTTAAATAAGTTAAAATACCCGATATGATCATTTATTTAATTTAAATAGATTAAATATGGTGGTAAAAATATGCACATTTATGTGCACATCAGTTATTTAGCCATTTTATGGTGAGTTTTGAGATTATAGTTCCTATCTTTAGGAATTATTAGGGATGGCCAATATTTGGCGAGTTGTGGTTCGAGATCTCCTATTTTAGGAGTATGATCTATGAGAACCCGATATAGTGTTTTACTTGCCGATGAGATGAGGCGAGTCTGAGTTTTTCAAGTTTGAGATTTTATGATGATTTCTGTTTTCTAATGTGGCATTGACTAGCGGTTAGTAAACCGTTAAGTGTGAACGTGTGGTATGGGACGCATGTTAATTCTTTTTGGGTTCCTATCCGGGAGTTTGTGACACATTCTGGGTTTACCAGTACTATAAACCTTCGGGTCATCTGAGAGTACGACTTCGGTCGTCTGAGTTCTACGACTTCGGTCGTCTGGGATAGGTACCTAAAATATATATAGTACCAGTCTGAGTTTGGCACATGCAGCATTGCTTCGACATGCAATCGGGGATTTGGTCAATCTGAGTTTTCTGAGTTTTCCAAGTTTTATTATGATTTCACCATTTGAGATATCTTTAGTACATCGATAGCCTAGAGCTTTATGAGATGTTATACATATATGGTGATTTCATTTTTATGAGGTTTTGAACTCTTATTGAGTTCCTTGAGTTAAGAGTTTGTATGATTCCTTGATTCTGAGTTGTATACTTATATGCCGATGAAATAAGGCATAATTGAGCTGGAGATTTTAATGTTTCCTCTTATGGCTATCATTTTGCTTATTTATATTTATGTTGAATAAACTTGAGTAGGAATCACTTATGGTATGTTAAACCTATTCATGAGTTACTGTTGAGCCATTATACCATTGCCACCCCTGGAATTGTGAATAAGACTTCATTTTTATCATTCCTTTCTATTTAAAGGAATGTTTCCCTTGTGCATGTATATCCATTTATCTCTTGCTAATATTATATTCTAGTTAGCTTGACCTGTGTATTTATTACTCGGGTCAGACCGAGTTGCAAGTTAGACTTTTGGACCTTTGCTAGCTATACCTTTTGGACTTCTCCTTCGACTTTGGATAGATGGCATAGTTTTTGTGTAGTAGTCATTTTGTTAGGAAATTTGGGTTGTATCTATTCTTTTGTGGGGATGTATGTATATTGTGGTTAAATATCACTTGTGGCATGTTGTATTACATTTGATGTATGTGCATATGTATATTATTTGTGTTGCTATTCTGTGACTTAAGATTGTTATTGTTATTATATTTTGTTTCTGAATTGATCCTGTAGCCACCATAATAGTGTATTAGATGGGAATTAATTATGTCGAACTCTTGAGATAAAATGAAAAAATATGAATACCAAATCGACATACTTAGCTCTTATCTAATGCAAGACTATGATGGTCGCCCTTAACCAGCCATATTCTCCGCATTAATAGACAGAATTACCTAGTAATTCTCTTTGTTAGTGTGGGTCTCGGGATGGGGCGTGTTTCCTGGAGATTTGACCAGGCAACTAAGCACTCGGCATTAGCATACTGTCCGGCATCTGTGCGTCATTCAGCATTCATACCGTTCGACTCAACTGAGTTGTTCGGCATCTCGTTACGCTCGGCATTAGCAAGCGCTCGACATCCAAGGAGCGCTCGGCACCCAGGAGCACTCGGCATCCACGAAGCGCTCGACATTGGCAAGCGCTCGGCATCCAAGGAGCGCTCGGCATCCAGGAGTGCTCGACATCCAAGTACGTCCGGCATCCAAAGATTGTTCGGCATCCCGAGAATGTATGGCAGCCAGTGGTGTTCGGCATTCATCCAACCTTAGTCAGCTTCAACCATTG
The DNA here is from genome assembly GCA_030737815.1 of Allium fistulosum. Lineage (NCBI taxonomy): Eukaryota > Viridiplantae > Streptophyta > Magnoliopsida > Asparagales > Amaryllidaceae > Allium > Allium fistulosum. The sequence continues at coordinate 1,135,978,721 of CM060906.1, forward strand.
CTCGGCATACACTCCCCACTCAGCACCTCACTTCTGTTCAGCATAAGAAGATCGTTCGGCATTCTTCCCAGTCTGTCCGGCTTCGATTATTGCTCGGCCTACTCTTCCCACATAACAAGCATTGCTCGGCATGAGGAGGATGGTTCGGCATTCGACCATTCAGCCTGTTTGGTTCGGCATACAGTGACCAGTCCATTTGGGCCAAGGGATCCAGCTGCCAGGCCCGCCAGGGAAGTCCAACCCATCTTTGTCTATAAATAGAGAGGCAGGGGCACAGTGAAAGGGACCTTTTTTCGAGAACACTGGGGAGTCTCTGCCGCTTTCAAGACTCATCCTCTTTACTTTGCAATTGTATTCAAGTATTTGATCTACTGATTGTATCTGTAATCAATCATCAAGTAAAGCAATAAAGTTCAACCTCAAAGTGGACGTAGGCAATTACGTTGAACCACTATATACCCGGTGTTCTAACTTTCTACATTCAAATTAGCATATTCTTCCTTGTTTAAATTTATCTTCATCACTTATATCTCTACACAATCTTTCTCAACGAGGTTAGTGACCAATTTTGGTGCTAACACTTTGGTGCTTTCATTGAAAGTTGAATTCTCAAACCTCAAGGATCTGCTTTGAAGCTATTGGATTGAATAAAGGGGTTTTGGACCAAAGGTCCCTATTTTCAAAGCTCATGCACAAAAAGTCCCTGCTAATAAACACATGTAAATTAGGTCCCTATTTTGTTATTTTTTACCAAACTCTCCTCTTTTAGAAAATCGACTTAGCATTCTTTTCAGGGGCAAAAGTGGTATAAATTAGCCAAAATCTAAAAATAGGGACCTAATTTTCATAACTTATTCGGAAGGGACTTTTCTTACACCATCTTTCAATTCCAGGGACTTGACAGCGATTCCTTGTTGAATAAATCCCCCAAAGAAGATCCGACTCATTCATAGGACGTCCGTTGATTGTACTCAGAGTTCATACCAATAACTCTACAATGGCAAGACCACATACCAGATCAGCCTATCATAATGCGGATGCCCATGAAACTGCTAGTGTACAACAAGCAGGACCTAGCAATCAGCATGCGATTCCAGGTGCAGGGACTACCGCCCCGGACCAAATGCTGGTTGTCACCAGAATAGAGTTCAATGACTTGATGAGAGAACTCAGGGAAAGCAGGAGACAACTTGGAGAGCAGATGCAAGCCAACTCCAACCTCATGGCACAACTCACTCAACAACAGCACCAGAATGCTGGGGGTAATCCCGCTCCTTATTCCTCATCTGACAGCTCGACTTCGTCTGATGAACCTCCCAGGCGTAGACGCCGTAAGACTGAAACTACGCAGGCAGGTGCTGCTGTCCGAACAGCTGGAGACCGTGACCAAGCCGGAGCTGGAAATTTAGGAGCTGGAGTGCAGGTGGAGGCTGGAGGCCCAGTTCATCAAGATGCCAATGGTGTCGAACCTCAAGATGCGCATTTGGCAGATCGTCAGAAGAGGAGGCATCACTATGATCAATCGCGTAGAACAGACTCCAACCTTCCACCTCCCATACAAACACCAGACCTGACAGCCATGATTAGACAATTGATGAAAGAGAATCAAGGCTTATCGAACGACGATTGGGGAGTGTCAAGAAGTCATACTCCGTTCACAGACATTGTTCTACAAGCAGCGTACCCCCAAAAAGTTTAGTATGCCAACTATCCCGGCTTATGAAGGAAAGACTGATCCCAGACAGCATGTCATGAGGTACGAATGGATGATGGATTCAGCTAGAGCAAATAATGCAACCAAGTGCAGGTGCTTTCCAATAACCCTATCTGGGATCGCTACCATGTGGTTCACCCGACTTCCTCCGCGGTCCGTATCCAGTTTCGAGGAGTTGGTGAAGAATTTTATAGAACAATTCAGGATACACACTACTCGTCCAAAGGACGTGATGTCTCTATCAAGTGTGATCCAAGCTCCTGGGGAGTCATTAAAGGAGTATTTACAAAGGTTTCATTTTGCGGCTACAGAAGTCAGTAATCCCAATGACCATGCGATTCTTATGGCTGTGATGCGAGGCGTGGATCTAAATTCAGAGTTTGGAGACTGGCTGGCAGGAAAACCTCCGACTACGCTAGAGCGTTTTTACTCAAAGGCACATCAGTTCATAAGAAGAGAGGAAGCTAGGTGGGTAAGGCAAGATAAGGCACCGGGGCCTGTCCAGGAGTCCGTAAAAAGCAACATTGCTGTGAAGCAGTCCGAAGATAACTCGGGAAAAGTTCAAGTCAATGTCCAGAACAAACCCGGGCAACCTAAGGAATCCGGAGGAAGAAATCAAGGGAAGAAGAGAGAAGCGGGAAAGTGGAAGCCGAGAATTCCGACCTACAACGAGTATACCCCACTGAATGCGTCTCTTGAGAACATTTACCTATCAACCTGCAATACCTTTCAGTACAGAAAACCGCGTCCAAAGGAGTCAACCGAAGAACAGAAGCGGACTGGGAAATACTGCCGCTTCCACGAGACTCATGGGCACAATACGGAAGAGTGCAGACACCTACACGACGCTATAGAGAAGTTGATCAGGCAGAAAAAGTTACAGGAGTTTGTGAAGAGTCCACAGGAAGAAGGATAGGGCACATCCAACCCAGGTCGTGCACCAGCCCCGCGTCATTCTGAGGAGCCTGCCCGAACTGTGGGCAGACTGGTCATAAACGCGATCATCGGCGGGCCTCACCCTGCGGATAAGAACTGGCAAGAGATGGAGCGGTATGCTAGTTCCCTGAAGCACGCAAATTTCGAGTGTTGTTCCAACGTAGAGGATGGGACCCCTGCTAAACAGCTGCGCGTAATGACAGACGATATAGTATTCAGGAGCAAAGATGCTGACCAAGTAGAGGCTCCTACCATCGACCTGATGGTCATATCTACGACGATCGGACCCGCTTATGTGAAAAGAATTTTGATTGATTGTGGAATTTCTGTCAACATCATCTTCAAGAAGGCTTATGACCAGATGAAAATGGAAACGAAGGATTTGAAACCGTCTAAAGCTCGTATACATGGCTTTAATGGCGCAGCAACCGATGCAGTGGGGTATGTTGAGTTACTAGTTGAACAGGGACAAGGCGAGCGTCGGAGGGTGCGAATCTTACCCTTCGTAGTTTTGGATGTGGATTCTCCGTACAATGTGTTCTTGGGCCGACCGGCCCTGGCTGAATTTAGGGCAGCATTAGCCCCGTGGTGCTTGACTTTGAAGTTTCCGACTGACAAAGGAGTAGGTGTTGTTCATGGCGACCAGGCGACTGGTCGTGCCTGTTATGTGGCTGAGCTCCGAGAGGCCCATCAGAGGGAGAGAGGAAAGGTTGCGGACAATCCCGTCCGCATCCGTAATACTGACAATTGACAAGTAATGCCCGAGCCCTGGCTCGGGCATAATTCTCGGATCTTCAGAGACATAGATCCGAGAGACGACGATGAGAAACCCAGGGAAGAAAAGGCAGCGCCGGCTGAATTAACAATTGACATTTCAGTCAGCCGAGACGATCCATCGTGAGTACTGAAGATCGGATCACAACTCGGCCCCGCAATGACTGAAGACCTTAGTGATTTCCTCCGAGCGAATCTTGATGTTTTCGCCTGGACGCATTCTGATATGTGCGGGATTTCTCCGGCTATCACGAGTCATATGTTGAACATAGACTCGAAGTATGTCCCGGTTAAACAAAAGAGGAGAGGAATGGACCCAAAGAGGTCCACTTCTCTTAGAGAGGAGGTGGACAAACTCAAAGCCAATGGGTTCATCCGCGACACCCTCTACCTTGAATGGGTATCGATCCTCGTGCTGGTGAAAAAGGCGAACGGGAAATGGAGAACTTGTGTAGACTATTCCGATCTGAACAAAGCGTGCCCCAAGGATAGTTTCTCGTTGCCTAGGATTGATCAGTTGGTCGACTCCACTGCATGACACGAGTTGTTGTCATTCATGGATGCATACTCGGGATACAATCAAATCCCGATGCATATTCCGGACCAAGAGCACACCAGTTTCGTCACAGACGTTGGGCTATATTGCTACATAGTAATGCCTTTCGGATTGAAAAACGCAGGAGCGACCTATCACCGTTTGGTGAATCGAATGTTCAAAAACCAGCTTGGTAGAATGATGGAAGTCTATGTGGATGACATGCTCGTGAAGTCACGACAGTCAAACGACCACATTCGAGACTTAGCAGAGATGTTCGATATACTCAAATATTACGGGATGAAGATCAACCCTCTGAAGTGTTCATTCGGCGTTGCATCAGGGAATTTTTAGGGATTCATCGTTAATGCTAGGGGAATTGAAGCTAACCCGAAAAAGATTCAAGCTATTCGAGATGTGCAAGCGCCCAGAACAATAAAACAGGTGCAAAGCTTGAATGGAAAGGTGGCTGCGCTGAGCCGATTTATATCCAAAGCCACGGATAAGTGCATTCCCTTCTTCGATATAATAAAGAAAGGGAAGAGAAATTTCGAATGGACATCCAACTGTGAGGAAGCATTTCGAGATCTGGTAAGGCATCTGGAGAGTCCTCCAGTGCTTTCGAAACCAATAGACCACGAGATGTTGTATGTATACTTGGCCGTGTCCCCGTATGCTATAAGTGCGGCTTTAGTCCGCGAGGAGGACCGGGTCCAAAAGCCGGTGTATTATGTTAGCAAACTTTTAACGGGGGCAGAGAGAAATTACCCTAAAATTGAGAAATTGGCCTATTGCTTGATGATTGCATCACGTAAGCTGCGTCCATACTTTCAAGCGCACTCAGTCAATGTTTATACCGATCAGCCCTTACGGCAGGTACTCCAATGGCCAGAACTTTCTGGAAGGATGTTAAAATGGAATATCGAGTTGAGTCAGTTCGATATTACCTACCTGCCACGAAGAGCCATACAAGGGCAAGCATTAGCAGATTTCATCGCTGAGTTTACTATATTTGACGAACCAGATAATCACAGTGTCATTCCCCCCATTCAATAGAAATTATACACCGATGGGGCATCAAACGACCGTTGCTCCGGGGCTGGTGTAGTTCTCGTAACTCCAGAAAACCGATCGATTTGTTACGCTTTGAAGCTCAATTTCCCGACTACGAATAATGAAGCAGAATATGAAGCACTGATTGCTAGCTTAAAACTCATTGGAGAACTCGGGGTTAAATCAGTTGAAATCTTTTGTGACTCGCAGCTGGTGGTGTACCAAGTGCGAGGTGACTACCAAGCAAGGGGGAAAAAGCTTGCTCCATACCTTGCTCTGGTTTAGGAACTATTGGCGAACGTCGAACATTATGACATTTTGCATGTCCCGCGTGAACAAAACAAGGAAGCCGACTCATTGGCCAAATTCGCAAGCACTGGCGATGCGCAACAGATGGGATTAGTTCCTGTTGAAACCTTGCATGCTCCAAGCATAGACGCAATGAAAGTTGATTTTGTGTTGGAAACAGGAATCGAGAGAAAGTCATGGATAACCCCATTCAAACTATACCTGACGGCCGGAACTTTACCAGAAAAAAGGAGCGAAAGACGACAGGTCATTCGAAAAGCCGCACGATATATGATGCAGGATGGAGTAATGTATCGGAAGGGGTTCTCGGTCCCCTTATTACGATGCATTGCCCATGATGAGACAAAGCGGGTCCTGAAGGAGGTTCACGAAGGTGAATGTGGCGACCATACTGGGGGGAAGACATTAGCAAAAAAGATCCTCCGTTATGGATACTATTGGCCAACTGTAAATCGGGACGCTGCAGACTACGCAAGAAAATGTGACAAGTGTCAAAGATATGCGAAAATCCCGAGAACTCCACCAACAGAACTCACACAAATGGTTAGTCCCTGGCCATTTGCAATCTGGGGAATCGACATTATCGGCTCTTCGTCTATATCCAAAGGTGGTGCAAAATACGCGATAGTTGCAGTCGACTATTTCACAAAATGGGCCGAGGCAGAACCTTTAGCCACAATCAATCTCTAAGGAGGTTATTAATTTCATTGTACGAAACATTATATGCCGCTTTGGCCTCCCTCGAACCATCATTACGGACAACGGAACGCAGTTTGAAAGCAGAGAGTTCAAAGATTTCTGTTTAAAGTATGGCGTTGAGAAGAAGTTCGCCGCCGTTGCGCATCCGAAAGCTAACAGACAAGTCAAGGCCGTAAACAAAATAATCAAGTCCATACTGAAGAAGCGTTTGGAGAAAGCCAGAGGCAAGTGGGTATATGAACTCCCGACAGCCTTATGGCTTATAGAACTACCCACAAGTCCGCGACTGGCCACACTCCATTCGCCTTGGCATACGGCTCAGAAGCCGTTATACCCGTGGAACTTGAAGTTCCATCGCATTGAGTGACATATTATGATCCCAGGATGAATCAGGATCTCTTGTTGGAATCACTGGACTGCATTGATGAAAAACGTGAAGAGGCTGAACTAAGGGCGGCAGCACATAGGCACCGAGTCAAGCGATATTACGACGGCAGAGTCTGCCCAAGGATCTTTGATGTGGGTGATCTCATTTTGAAACGAGTTTTCCAGGTACCCTCACGCATGAATCCCAACCGGGAAGATCCATACGTCGTTGAACGAAAGCTTGGAGAGGGAACATTCAAGCTAGCGACCGTTGATGGCGTGACACTCCCCCAAGTGGGTAGATGAACTCCCGACAGCCTTATGGGCTTATAGAACTACCCACAAGTCCACGACTGGCCACACTCCATTCGCCTTGGCATACGGCTCGGAAGCCGTTATACCCGTGGAACTTGAAGTTCCATCGCATCGAGTGACATATTATAATCCCAGGACGAATCAAGATCTCTTGTTGGAATCACTGGACTGCATCGATGAAAAACGTGAAGAGGCTGAACTAAGGGCGGCAACACATAGGCACCGAGTCAAGCGATATTACGACGGCAGAGTCTGCCCAAGGATCATTGATGTGGGTGATCTCGTTTTGAAACGAGTTTTCCCGGTACCCTCACTCCTGAATCCCAACTGGGAAGGTCCATACGTCGTTGAATGGAAGCTTGGAGAGGGAACATTCAAGCTAGCGACCGTTGATGGCGTGACACTCCCCCGAACGTGGAACAGTGAACATTTGCGACATTATTACATTTAGCATGTTTCTTTCTTGTTTTAGGCACAGTTATTTCCTGTATGTTTTCGTTCCGTTATCACTTAGTTTCTTTTTGACCATGTAACCAGGCAATTTAGTTGGTTTTCATTAACAAAGGCTTGAAGCCATCTTTTCCATGAATTACTAATGTTTCTATATCTCATAGTCGGATAATGAACTGCTGGAGTTACATTATTCGGTATGATGTACGAACTCATATAACCAACTTCAGTCTCCGAGTCCCCTGAGTGCGGACCGGAGTACTCTAAGTCCCCGGAGCTCGGACTAGAGTATAAACCACTTCAAATCTCCGAGTCCCCTGAGTGCGGACCGGAGTACTCTAAGTACCGGGAGCGCAGACTAGAGTATAAACGACTTCAAATCTCCGAGTCCCCTGAGTGCGGACCGGAGTACTCTAAGTCCCCGGAGCGCGGACTAGAGTAACTTCAAATCTCCGAGTCCCCTGAGTGCGGACCGGAGTAATCTAAGTCCCCGGAGCGCGGACTAGAGTATAAACGACTTCAAATCTTCGAGTCCCCTGAGTGCGGACCGAAGTATTGTAAGTCCCCAGAGTGCGGACTAGAGTATAATCGACTTCAAATCTCCGAGTCCCCTGAGTGCGGACCGAAGTACTCTAAGTCCCCGGAGCACGGACTAGAGTATAAACAACTTCTATCTCCGAGTCCCCTGAATGCGGAACGGAGTACTCTAAGTCCCCGGAACGTGGACTAGAGTATAAACGACTTCAATCTCCGAGTCCCGTGAGTGCGGACCGGAGTACTCTAAGTCCCCGAAGCACGGACTAGAGTACAAGTGACCTCAATCTCTGAGTCTCCTAGTGCGGACCAGAGTACTCAAAGTCCCTGGAGCGCGGACTAGAATGTAAACGACTCCAATCTCCGTGTCCCCTGAACGCATGCCGGAGCACTCTAAGTCCCCGAAATACAGACTAAAGTATAGGCGATTCGAATCTCCGAATCCCCTGAACGAGGATCGAATTACTCTAAATCCCTGGAGCGCGGATTTAGAAAAAAAATTCTAAGTACCCAAGAATGTGAAGCAAGAAATACGCCACTCTAAAGAATGTTCGAACAATGTAAGAATGGATTGGGAAATTATGCAACTCACAAGAACTTGAGTTTCGACAATAGTTACTCAGAAAGCTAAAAAAGCAGAGAAATCATTCAAGTGACAAAGAAACTAAACTTTATTTGATAGTCCAAAATGTGGTTACACAACTATTCCTCCAAAAAACTTGGAGTCAAAAATCTATCTACACAAACTACGGAAACGAAAAAAATAAAAGTAGTTACAAGACCTAAGCAAAATCTCGTTGAACGAGAATAGTGGCTATTTCTTCGGCCTTTTCTTCTTGTCTTCTTTTGTTCTCTCAAACGACTCCTCTCCCTTACGCTTCTTATTGGATTTTTTGCTTGCCAAAGAAGCGGAGTCAGGAGTGGGAGAAGGAACATCCATGGTTTGGATTTGCCAGGGAGAATGATTTTCAGAGGTATATTCCGCGGGTCGGTGAGTTCCAGAATTTGAGGCTCGACCTTGATCTCGACCTTCTTTTTCTCCTCTTCTGCAAGTCGCTCCTTCATGCTCATATTCGAAGTATGTTCGGAGGCGCCAGTGATCTCGATTTCATCACTTCCTTCAACGGGAGATGAAGTGTCAAACTTATCATCATCTAGCGCCCCGATCACTTGAGCGTCAGGGCCGGGAGTTAATCTCGCATGAGCGACATCGCTTTTTTTCCCTGCCCCCTCCTTGGCGTCGTCGCTCCTCGAAGTTGGTTCAAGATCAGAGCGGCCTATACGAAAACATAAAGAACGAACGTTAGGACAAATAACCGCTACCAGAAAGTGACTGATCGTTGAACTTCTAAAAGAAGAGTTTTATACCGGGTTCTGGCTGGCTGTCAGCTGCGCGCGGAGTCTCACCCTCTAGAATAGAGGATAGCACATGAACGCTAAGACCAGGATCTTCCGGATCATAGCCGGCATGCTGCTCAAATGGGTCAAGTGTTGGCTGACCGGCCGATTGAGCAGAAGGAGGAGCAACAGAGGGAGGAGCTGCAGCCTTAGCCCCAGATGGACCAACTTCATCGTCTTTCTCTTTTGATAGGGGAGATCCTTTGCTATAAAGAGCCACAGCTGCAGACAAATCCGCTGGCTCGTTCCCTCTGAGAAATTCTTTCACTAGAGCCTCCTCATCGACTTCCTCAGTGCCCGACTCGATCTTTCTGATCTTTATTAAAGTTTCCCAGGCCTCAGCTAGAGATTCAAGATAGCCCTCGCCTAGGAATGTCAAATCGCGATGCATAAGGACGCGGGCACTGTAATCGGCAATCAGCGGGTCAAACATGCACTTGACCTCTTCTCTACCAGCCTCTGCAGCTGCTTCGAGGCAAGAGTCAATCTCCTCAGAAGCTTTTCTCTTGCCCTCCTCACGGGCTTCGTCTTTCATCATCTCAACCTTAGCGAGCTCATCGTCGAGTTTTGTTTTTAAGAGCCGTGTAGCAACAATTTCGTTGCAGTATCGTTGGGACTCTTCTTGAGCAGCTATTTTCTCTTCTTTCTCCTAATTCCAGGCCGTCTATGCAGATTTTTGGAAATTTATCCTTAAGATCGACCATCTTCTCTGCTATCATTGGGTCAGCTGCAGTAACAGGGGGAGGCTTTGAAAGTTCTGTTCTCTTCCGGTGTTCCCGAGATTGCCGAGTACTCGATGAACCAGAATGTTGGTCACGGGAGACATCAGGTTGAGACCCTTTTTGCGAAAGTTTTTCTCTATCTGGCTCAGTTTAAGGAGGGGGATCATGAGAATATGAAGACTGGGAATATGTTTTCTTTCGATAAGATGAATCACGTGGACGGTTGTCTCGATCTTCATAATCGTCTCTGTCCCTACGCCTACCGGAGCCTGAATCCCGTCCCGGATGGTGAAATACAGAAGAGCCATGGAGGCGATCGATTCCGTGGGAGCGCCCCATGTCACCTGCATAGAATAAAAATAACGACGAGTTAGGAAATAATCGGGGTAATGGAAAAACTTGAAGTGTATGGTGAAGTGCATGTGTGTCCTAGTATTCCCTCCGACGGACCAGTTCCTTTATCTTTACTGATTGGAGTGTTATCTCCCTGAACTAGGGGTTGAACTCTCGTGTCGCCTCTAGCGGGCGAATGAAACTTAAGGGCTTCCGGGTCGTCGAAACCATAATTGAGTAGATCGTCGGGAATGGTGAGGTTCGACAGACCCTTTAAAGAACTTTCCATGTGCTGTGAAGAAGCCTCTTTCTCTGGCGGGATGAGCGTAACTTTGGAAGTTCCGCCAACTTTCTCCTTCCGTATCTTATAGGTCAATTTCTTTTTCCCCTTCGAAAGGGAAGATGACGTTTCAATATTGTGCACTTAGACCCGCGGGTCCTGAGTAGGACCCACATTCTCGCCTTGTGTTTCAAGAACTTCGCTCTCCTTGAATTTCTCCCCTTCCTGTACGTCAGGGGTATGGCGTGATGACGATTCAGCTAGTTTTTTTCCTTTACCGGGTGCGGACTTGGGAATGGAGACGCCCTCAGGAAGACTAATCCGGCACCTTCCTGCTAACAGTCCGAATCTCGATAACGACTCATTTGAGAGGAGGGTTCGGATGTCCCATTCCTCGGCAGGAAGAGCTCTAATGGCTTCGACGGCCTCAGAATATCCTCGGCCCTCAGGACGTGGGTTGATACCTGAAAAGATGAAACAAGAAGTTAGAAAAAGCATAACTCCGATAGAGCGCAAATGTCGACTGAGGGAAAAGACTTACTACCTTCAACCCATCTCCTCGCGAAACCAGGAGGGCAATGCACATAGAATCATTCCTGTTTGTATAGGGCAAATTTGCTACATGCTCCGGTCAAAATCTGACATTTGTGGTACGGCTCGAGGAACATAAAGGAGGGGCTATCTTTGCGCTTCTTGATCATATAAATATATCTGATGTCGCCGGAAGTTGGAGGCCTAGAGAAGACGGCCATGAAGAGTAGGTAGGTCCCGTATATGAATGCGTGACCATTTGGATGCAGCTGCGACGGGGCGATGTCTATGTATTGCAGCACGTCCCGAAGAAATAGATTGAATGGAGGCATGCTGCCCATCCAGCACATAAACTTGTTACAAGCAGTATATCCGACTGGGGGCAGATGAGGACGATCATGTCTCGACGGGACCAACACGTCGGCAAAAGGGATTCCGTGGATGGAGCATATTCGCCGAAGCGTGGCTTCGTTAATCTTCGAAGCCTGTGAGTCGATCGGATTGTCTAAGAGAATCGATGCCTCTATGGCGTCAGGAGCTAAGTTATGAGCGGGGGAAGTCGACGGATTTGAAGTGTCCGCAACTTCTTGCTTTGAAGACGGCCTGGGCCTATCAGAGATAGTGGCGGAGCTAGATTTTTTAGACATCTCCAATAAATAGTGAATCTGGCAAAGCACCTGTGAGAACTATACTTGAAAAATGTTCCACGTTAGAATTAACAACACGAATATTCCCCCCCATGTGGTGTGCGAACTAGTGAAATGAATCGTGTATAAGCATTGAAAATTTGAAAGTCACAAGGTTACTGGTATAAGAGTGAGTTTCGAATCATCGCCTTCGAAGACCGTCATCGCTGACCGTCTCCGAAAACCTGCCTTAAGGTGATCATTGTTTCAGATTCAGAAAACGTTAAAAGAAGTTATCCGATTATGTCAATCTAAGGTTTATGTTTACTGAAGCTAGGGAGTTAGTAGTCTGGATCAGTTTGATATGCTAGTATTCTAGAGTCCTTGTCCTTGTTTATTATGTGATTAGGCAAGGCAATTGATTGTTCGGCCTAAGTATGGTTCGGTATTTATGCTTGGTCGGCACTTATGATTGTTCGACATTCGTGTTTTTCGGCCTAAGTGTGGTTCGGCATTTATGTTTGATCGGCACTTATGATTGTTCGGCATTTGTGATGTTCGGCCTAAGTGTGGTTCGACATTTATGTTTGGTCGGCACTTATGATTGTTCGGCATTCGTGATCGTTCGGCAAAGCATCGTTCGGCCAAGGTCCTGCTCGGCCAAGATGACGTTCGACATCCCTACTAATTCATGCTTCCACCCTAGCCTTCCATTCCACTGTTCGGCGTATGATAGGACACGCCGAACCAGAGTTAGTCTGAACCTTAACGATTCGGCGCTCCACACTTGGCTACAGTTCCACTCCTCTCCTCCTCCATCTACACCGAACAACAAGAACAGATCGCTCGGCGAATCATCCTAGATTATGCCGTTCGACACCCTAATCACCTCCAACACTTCTTCTATTCTTTCTTTTCTTCCAGTCTCGTCGGCACGAAGAAGCTAGGCCTAACTACCACACATCACCCAACAACTCCTATGTGCGATCACCCCTGGTCATTCCTCCTCGCCTCACATCAATCAACCATAAAGATATCCTAATCAAAGTTTTCCACTTGACCCTTTTGGCTACGCACAAACCTAAGTCTCGTATTGAAACTATTTAATCGTGGAAGGGATTTAGATAGAAGGGATAATACCTAGTTAGTAGATCGAAACTTGGGAAGGATTGATTAGGCTTTAAGTCCGATTAACAGGAGAGAATTACAAATCTTTAGAGAATGACAGAAATAAGAGTGGAAAAGAAGAGAAGAGGGAAGATGCCTGGTTTTATAGGGAAGAAGAAGAAGTCGAAAAGGCTATATCCGGTGGAACCGGTCAAAGCCGCAACATTCGGCTTCGGAACACAAAGTCGCTCGGCACATGAGGAACGTTCGGCTTCGAACGCATCGTTCAGCATTTATACCACGTTCGGCACACACCACAACCACTGATATTCTCAAGAAGGCATCTCCAAGAAGATTTAATCAAGGTTCGAAGCGAAGCATGGAGGATACGTAATTCAAAGCGTATCACGATTGGTCACGTAATACACTTTGGGGGGCAAGTGTTTCCTGGAGATTTTGACTTTGTCCCCACAGTCAACCCAAGTGGAAGGATAAAAAAAAAGATGACCTATATTTACATAGACCCGAAGTATGTCCCGGTTAAACAAAAGAAGAGAGGAATGGACCCAGAGAGGTCCGCTGCTCTCAGAGAGGAGGTGGACAAACTCAAAGCCAATGGGTTCATCCACGACACCCTCTACCTTGAATGGGTATCGATCCTCGTGCTGGTGAAAAAGGCGAACGGGAAATGGAGAACTTGTGTAGACTATTCCGATCTGAACAAAGCGTGCCCCAAGGACAGTTTCCCGTTGCCTAGGATTGATCAGTTGGTCGACTCCACTGCAGGACACGAGTTGTTGTCATTCATGGATGCATACTCAGGATACAATCAAATCCCGATGCATATTCCGGACCAAGAGCACACCAGTTTCGTCACAGACGTTGGGCTATATTGCTACGTAGTAATGCCTTTCGGATTGAAAAACGTAGGAGTGACCTATCAGCGTTTGGTGAATCGAATGTTCAAAGACCAGTTTGGTAGAATGATGGAAGTATATGTGGATGACATACTCGTGAAGTCACGACAGTCAAACGACCACATTCGAGACTTAGCAGAGATGTTCGATATACTCAGATATTACGGGATGAAGATCAACCCTCTGAAGTGTTCATTCGGCGTTGCATCAGGGAAGTTTTAGGGATTCATCGTTAATGCTAGGGGAATTGAAGCTAACCCGGAAAAGATTCAAGCTATTCGAGATGTGTAAGCGCCCAGAACAATAAAACAGGTGCAAAGCTTGAATGGAAAGGTGGCTGTGCTGAGCCGATTTATATCCAAAGCCACGGATAAGTGCATTCCCTTCTTCGATATAATAAAGAAAGGGAAGAGAAATTTCGAATGGACATCCAACTGTGAGGAAGCATTTCGAGATCTGGTAAGGCATCTGGAGAGTCCTCCAGTGCTTTCGAAACCAATAGACCACGAGATGTTGTATGTATACTTGGCCGTGTCCCCGCATGCTATAAGTGCGGCTTTAGTCCGCGAGGAGGACCGGGTCCAAAAGCCGGTGTATTATGTTAGCAAACGTTTAACGGGGGCAGAGAGAAATTACCCTAAAATTGAGAAATTGGCCTATTGCTTGATGATTGCATCACATAAGCTGCGTCCATACTTTCAAGCGCACTCAGTCAATGTTTATACCGATCAGCCCTTATGGCAGGTACTCCAACGACCAGAACTTTCTGGAAGGATGTTAAAATGGAATATCGAGTTGAGTCAGTTTGATATTACCTACCTGCCACGAAGAGCCATACAAGGGCAAGCATTAGCAGATTTCATCGCTGAGTTTACTATATTTGACGAACCAGATAATCACAGTGTCATTCCCCCCATTCAATAGAAATTATACACCGATGGGGCATCAAACGACCGTTGCTCCGGGGCTGGTGTAGTTCTCGTAACTCCAGAAAACCGATCGATTTGTTATGCTTTGAAGCTCAATTTCCCGACTACGAATAATGAAGCAGAATATGAAGCACTGATTGCTAGCTTAAAAATCATTGGAGAACTCGGGGTTAAATCAGTTGAAATCTTTTGTGACTCGCAACTGGTGGTGTACCAAGTGCGAGGTGACTACCAAGCAAGGGGGCAAAAGCTTGCTCCATACCTTGCTCTGGTTCAGGAACTATTGGCGAACGTCGAACATTATGACATTTTGCATGTCCCGCGTGAACAAAACAAGGAAGCCGACTCATTGGCCAAATTCGCAAGCACTGGCGATGCGCAGCAGATGGGATTAGTACCCGTTGAAACCTTGCATGCTCCAAGCATAGACGCTATGAAAGTTGATTTTGTGTTGGAAACGGGAATCGAGATAAAGTCATGGATAACCCCATTCAAACTATACCTGACGACCGGGACTTTACCAGAAAAAAGGAGCGAAAGACGACAGGTCATTCGAAAAGCCGCACGATATATGATGCAGGATGGAGTAATGTATCGGAAGGGGTTCTCGGTCCCCTTATTACGATGCATTGCCCATGATGAGACAAAGCGGGTCCTGAAGGAGGTTCACGAAGGTGAATGTGGCGACCATACTGGGGGGCAGACATTAGCAAAAAAGATCCTCCGTTATGGATACTATTGGCCAACTGTAAATCGGGACGCTGCAGACTACGCAAGAAAATGTGACAAATGTCAAAGATATGCGAAAATCCCGAGAACTCCACCAACAGAACTCACACAAATGGTTAGTCCCTGGCCATTTGCAATCTGGGGAATCGACATTATCGGCTCTTCGTCTATATCCAAAGGTGGTGCAAAATACGCGATAGTTGCAGTCGACTATTTCACAAAATGGGCCGAGGCAGAACCTTTAGCCACAATCAGTCTCTAAGGAGGTTATTAATTTCATTGTACGAAACATTATATGCCGCTTTGGCCTCCCTCGAACCATCATTACGGACAACGGAACGCAGTTTGAAAGCAGAGGGTTCAAAGATTTCTGTTTAAAGTATGGCGTTGAGAAGAAGTTCGCTGCCGTTGCGCATCCGAAAGCTAACGGACAAGTCAAGACCGTAAACAAAATAATCAAGTCCATACTGAAGAAGCGTTTGGAAAAAGCCGGAGGCAAGTGGGTAGATGAACTCCCGACAGCCTTATGGGCTTATAGAACTACCCACAAGTTCGCAACTGGCCACACTCCATTCACCTTGGCATACGGCTCGGAAGCCGTTATACCCATGGAACTTGAAGTTCCATCGCATTGAGTGACATATTATGATCCCAGGATGAATCAGGATCTCTTACTGGAATCACTTGACTGCATTAATGAAAAACGTGAAGAGGCTGAACTAAGGGCGGCAGCACATAGGCACCAAGTCAAGCGATATTACGACGGTAGAGTCCGCCCAAGGATCTTTGATGTGGGTGATCTCGTTTTGAAACGAGTTTTCCCGGTACCCTCATGCATGAATCCCAATCGGGAAGGTCCATACGTCGTTGAACGAAAGCTTGGAGAGGGAACATTCAAGCTAGCGACCGTTGATGGCGTGACACTCCCCCAAGTGGGTAGATGAACTCCCGACAGCCTTATGGGCTTATAGAACTACCCACAAGTCCGCGACTGGCCATACTCCATTCGCCTTGGCATACGGCTCGGAAGCCGTTATACCCGTGGAACTTGAAGTTCCATCGCATCGAGTGACATATTATAATCCCAGGACGAATCAGGATCTCTTGTTGGAATCACTGGACTGCATCGATGAAAAACGTGAAGAGGCTGAACTAAGGGCGGCAACACATAGGCACCGAGTTAAGCGATATTACGACGGCAGAGTCCGCCCAAGGATCATTGATGTGGGTGATCTCGTTTTGAAACGAGTTTTCCCGGTACCCTCACGCCTGAATCCCAACTGGGAAGGTCCATACGTCGTTGAATGGAAGCTTGGAGAGGGAACATTCAAGCTAGCGACCGTTGATGGCGTGACACTCCCTTGAGCGTGGAACAGTGAACATTTGCGACATTATTACATTTAGCATGTTTCTTTCTTGTTTTAGGCACAGTTATTTCCTGTATGTTTTCGTTCCGTTATCACTTAGTTTCTTTTTGACCATGTAATCAGGCAATTTTGCTGGTTTTCATTAATAAAGGCTTGAAGCCATCTTTTCCATGAATTACTAATGTTTCTATATCTCATAGTCGGGTAATGAACTGCTGGAGTTACATTATTCTGTATGATGTACGAACTCGTATAACCGACTTCAATCTCTGAGTCCCCTGAGTGCGGACCGGAGTACTCTAAGTCCCCGGAGTGCGGACTAGAGTATAAACGACTTCAAATCTCCGAATCCCCTGAATGCGGACCGGAGTACTCTAAGTACCGGGAGCGCGGACTAGAGTATAAACGACTTCAATTCTCCGAGTCCCCTGAGTGCGGATCGGAGTACTCTAAGTCCCCGGAGCGCGGACTAGAGTATAAAGGACTTCAAATCTCCGAGTCCCCTGAGTGCGGACCGGAGTACTGTAAGTCCCCAGAGCGCGGACTAGAGTATAATCGACTTCAAATCTCCGAGTCCCCTGAGTGCGGACCGAAGTACTCTAAGTCCCCGAAGCGCGGACTAGAGTATAAACAACTTCAATCTTCGAGTCCCCTGAATGCGGACCGAAGTACTCTAAGTCCCCGAAACGCGGACTAGAATATAAACGACTTCAATCTCCGAGTCCCCTGAGTGCAGACCGTAGTACTCTAAGTCCCCGGAGCGTGGACTAGAGTACAAGCGACCTCAATCTCTGAGTCTCCTAGTGCGGACCAGAGTACTCAAAGTCCTCGGAGCGCGGACTAGAATATAAACGACTCCAATCTCCGTGTCCCCTGAACGCATGCCGGAGCACTCTAAGTCCCCGAAATGCGGACTAAAGTATAGGCGATTCGAATCTCCGAATCCCCTGAACGAGGATCGAATTACTCTAAATCCCTGGAGCATGGATTTAGAAAAAAAATTCTAAGTACCCAAGAATGTGAAGCAAGAAATACGCCACTCCAAAGAATGTTCGAACAATGTAAGAATGGATTGGGAAATTATGCAACTCACAAGAACTTGAGTTTCGACAACAGTTACTCAGAAAGCTAAAAAAGCAGAGAAATCGTTCAAGTGACAAAGAAACTAAACTTTATTTGATAGTCCAAAATGTGGTTACACAACTATTCCTCCAAAAAACTTGGAGTCAAAAATTTATCTACACAAACTACGGAAACGAAAAAAATAAAAGTAGTTACAAGACCTAAGCAAAATCTCGTTGAACGAGAATAGTGGCTATTTCTTCGGCCTTTTCTTCTTGTCTTCTTTTGTTCTCTCAAACGACTCCTCTCCCTTACGCTTCTTATTGGATTTTTTGCTTGCCAAAGAAGCGGAGTCAGGAGTGGGAGAAGGAACATCCATGGTTTGGATTTGCCAGGGAGAATGATTTTCAGAGGTCTATTCCGCGGGTCGGCGAGTTCCAGAATTTGAGGCTCGACCTTGATCTCGACCTTCTTTTTCTCCTCTTCTGCAAGTCGCTCCTTCATGCTCATATTCGAAGTATGTTCGGAGGCGCCAGTGATCTCGATTTCATCACTCCCTTCAACGGGAGATGAAGTGTCAAACTTATCATCATCTAGCGCCCCGATCACTTGAGCATTAGGGCCGGGAGTTACTCTCGCATGAGCGACATCGCTTGTTATCCCTGCCCCCTCCTTGGCGTCGTCGCTCCTCGAAGTTGGTTCAAGATCAGAGCGGCCTGTACAAAAACATAAAGAACAAACGTTAGGACAAATAACCGCTACCAGAAAGTGACTGATCGTTGAACTTCTAAAAGAAGAGTTTTATACCGGGTTCTGGCTGGCTGTCAGCTGCGCGCGGAGTCTCACCCTCTAGAATAGAGGATAGCACATGAACGCTAAGACCAGGATCTTCCGGATCATAGCCGGCATGCTGCTCAAATGGGTCAAGTGTTGGCTGACCGGCCGATTGAGTAGAAGGAGGAGCAGCAGAGGGAGGAGCTGCAGCCTTAGCCCCAGATGGACCAACTTCATCGTCTTTCTCTTTTGATAGGGGAGAGCCTTTGCTATAAAGAGCCACAGCTGCAGACAAATCCGCTGGCTCGTTCCCTTTGAGAAATTCTTTCACTAGAGCCTCCTCATCGACTTCCTCAGTGCCCAACTCGATCTTTCTGATCTTTATTAAAGTTTCCCAGGCCTCAGCTAGAGATTCAAGATAGCCCTCGCCTAGGAATGTCAAATCGCGATGCATAAGGACGTGGGCGCTATAATCGGAAATCAGCGGGTCAAACATGCACTTGACCTCTTCTCTACCAGCCTCTGCAGCTGCTTCGAGGCAAGAGTCAATCTCCTCAGAAGCTTTTCTCTTGCCCTCCTCACGGGCTTCGTCTTTCATCATCTCAACCTTAGCGAGCTCATCGTCGAGTTTTGTTTTTAAGAGCCGTGTAGCAACAATTTCGTTGCAGTATCGTTGGGACTCTTCTTGAGCAGCTATTTTCTCTTCTTTCTCCTAATTTCAGGCCGTCTATGTAGATTTTTGGAAATTTAGCCTTAAGATCGACCATCTTCTCTGCTATCATTGGGTCAGCTGCAGTAACAGGGGGGAGGGTTTGAAAGTTCTGTTCTCTTCCGGTGTTCCCGAGATTGCCGAGTACTCGATGAACCAGAATGTTAGTCTCGGGAGACATCAGGTTGAGACCCTTTCTGCGAAAGTTTTTCTCTATCTGGCTCAGTTTGAGGAGGGGGATCATGAGAATATGAAGACTGGGAATATGTTTTCTTTCGATAAGATAAATCACGTGGACGGTTGTCTCAATCTTCATAATCGTCTCTGTCCCTACGCCTACCGGAGCCTGAATCCCGTCCCGGATGGTGAAATACAGAAGAGCCGTGGAGGCGATCGATTCCATGGGAGCGCCCCATGTCACCTGCATAGAATAAAAATAACGACGAGTTAGGAAATAATCGGGGTAATGGAAAAACTTGAAGTGTATGGTGAAGTGCGTGTGTGTCCTAGTGTTCCCTCCGACGGACCAGTTCCTTTATCTTTACTGATTGGAGTGTTATCTCCCTGAACTAGGGGTTGAACTCCCGTGTCGCCTCTAGCGGGCGAATGAAACTTAAGGACTTCTGGGTCGTCGAAACCATAATTGAGTAGATCGTCGGGAATGGTGAGGTTCAACAGACCCTTTAAAGAACTTTCCATGTGCTGTGAAGAAGCCTCTTTCTCTGGCGGGATGAGCGTAACTTTGGAAGTTCCGCCAACTTTCTCCTTCCGTATCTTATACGTCAATTTCTTTTTCCCCTTCGAAAGGGAAGATGACGTTTCAATATCGTGCACTTAGACCCGCGGGTCCTGAGTAGGACCCACATTCTCGCCTTGTGTTTCAGGAACTTCGCTCTCCTTGAATTTCTCCCCTTCCTGTACGTCAGGGGTATGGCGTGATGACGATTCAGCTAGTTTTTTTCCTTTACCGGGTGCGGACTTGGGAATGGAGACGCCCTCAGGAAGACTAATCCGGCGCCCTCCTGCTAACAGTCCGAATCTCGATAACGACTCATTTGAGAGGAGGGTTCGGATGTCCCATTCCTCGGTAGGAAGAGCTCTAATGGCTTCGACGGCCTCAGAATATCCTCGGCCCTCAGGACGTGGGTTGATACCTGAAAAGATGAAACAAGAAGTTAGAAAAAGCATAACTCCGATAGAGCGCAAATGTCGACTGAGGGAAAAGACTTACTGCCTTCAACCAATCTCCTCGCGAAACCAGGAGGGCAACGCACATAGAATCATTCCTGTTTGTATAGGGAAAATTTGCTACATGCTCCGGTCAAAATCTGACATTTGTGGTACGGCTCGAGGAACATAAAGGAGGGGCTATCTTTTCACTTCTTAATCATATAAATATATCTGATGTCGCCGGAAGTTGGAGGCCTAGAGAAGACGGCCATGAAGAGTAGGTAGGTCCCGTATATGAACGCGTGACCATTTGGATGCAGCTGCGATGGGGCGATGTCTATGTATTGCAGCACGTTTCGAAGAAATAGATTGAATGGAGGCATGCTGCCCATCCAGCACATAAACTTGTTAGAAGCAGTATATCCGACTGGGGGGCAGATGAGGACGATCATGTCTCGATGGGACCAACACGTCGGCAAAAGGGATTCCGTGGATGGAGCATATTCGCCGAAGCACGGCTTCGTTAATCTTCGAAGCCTGTGAGTCGATCGGATTGTCCAAGAGAATCGATGCCTCCAGGGCGTCAGGAGCTAAGTTATGAGCGGGGGAAGTCGACGGATTTGAAGTGTCCGCAACTTCTTGCTTTAAAGACGGCCCGGGCCTATCAGAGATAGTGGCGGAGCTAGATTTTTTAGACATCTCCAATAAATAGTGAATCTGGCAAAGCTATACTTGAAAAATGTTCGACGTTAGAATTAACAACACGAATTTTCCCCCCCATGTGGTGTGCGAACTAGTGAAATCAATCGTGTATAAGCATTGAAAATTTGAAAGTCACAAGGTTACTGGTATAAGAGTGAGTTTCGAATCATCGCCTTCGAAGACCGTCATCGCTGACCGTCTCCGAAAACCTACCTTAAGGTGATCATTGTTTCAGATTCAGAAAACGTTAAAAGAAGTTATCCGATTATGTCACTCTAAGGTTTATGTTTACTGAAGCTAGGGAGTTAGTAGTCCGGATCAGTTTGATATGCTAGTATGCTAGAGTCCTTGTCCTTGTTTATTATGTGATTAGGCAAGGCAATTGATTGTTCGGCCTAAGTATGGTTCGGCATTTATGCTTGGTCGGCACTTATGATTGTTCGACATTCGTGTTGTTCGGCCTAACTGTGGTTCGAAATTTATGTTTGATCGGCACTTATGATTGTTCGGCATTTGTGATGTTCGGCCTAAGTGTGGTTCGGCATTTATGTTTGGTCGGCACTTATGATTGTTCGGCATTTGTGATCGTTCGGCAAAGCATCGTTCGGCCAAGGTCCTGCTCGGCCAAGATGACGTTCGACATCCTTACTAATTCATGCTTCCACCCTAGCCTTCCATTCCACTGTTCGGCGTATGATAGGACACGCCGAACCAGAGTTAGTCCGAGCCTTAACGATTCGGCGCTCCACACTTGGCTACAGTTCCACTCCTCTCCTCCTCCATCTACACCGAACAACAAGAATAGATCGCTCGGCGAATCATCCTAGATTATGCCGTTCGACACCCTAATCACCTTTAACACTTCTTCTATTCTTTCTTTTCTTCCAGTCTCGTCGGCACGAAGAAGCTAGGCCTAACTACCACACATCACCCAACAACTCCTATGTGCGATCACCCCTGGTCATTCCTCCTCGCCTCACATCAATCAACCATAAAGATAACCTAATCAAAGTTTTCCACTTGACCCTTTTAGCTACGCACAAACCTAAGTCTCGTATTGAAACTATTTAATCGTGGAAGGGATTTAGATAGAAGGGATAATACCTAGTTAGTAGATCGAAACTTGGGAAGGATTGATTAGGCTTTAAGTCCGATTAACAGGCGAGAATTACAAATCTATAGAGAATGACAGAAATAAGAGTGGAAAAGAAGAGAAGAGGGAAGATGCCTGGTTTTATAGGGAAGAAGAAGAAGTCGAAAAGGCTATATCCGATGGAACCGGTCACAGACGCAACATTCGTCTTCGGAACACAAAGTTGCTCGGCACATGAGGAACGTTCGGCTTCGAATGTATCGTTCAGCATTTATACCACGTTCGGCACACACCACTGATATTCTCAAGAAGGCATCTCCAAGAAGATTTAATCAAGGTTCGAAGCGAAGCATGGAGGATACGTAATTCAAAGCGTATCACGATTTGTCACGTAATACACTTTCGGGGGCAAGTGTTTCCTGGAGATTTTGACTTTGTCCGCACAGTCAACCCAAGTGGAAGGATAAAAAAAAGATGACCTATATTTACATAGACCCGAAGTATGTCCGGTTAAACAAAAGAGGAGAGGAATGGACCCAGAGAGGTCCGCTGCTCTCAGAGAGGAGGTGGACAAACTCAAAGCCAATGGGTTCATCCGCGACACCCTCTACCTTGAATGGGTATCGATCCTCGTGCTGGTGAAAAAGGCGAACGGGAAATGGAGAACTTGTGTAGACTATTCCGATCTGAACAAAGCGTGCCCCAAGGACAGTTTCCCGTTGCCTAGGATTGATCAGTTGGTCGACTCCACTGCAGGACACGAGTTGTTGTCATTCATGGATGCATACTCGGGATACAATCAAATCCCGATGCATATTCCGGACCAAGAGCACACCAGTTTCATCACAGACGTTGGGCTATATTGCTACGTAGTAATGCCTTTCGGATTGAAAAACGCAGGAGCGACCTATCAGCGTTTGGTGAATCGAATGTTCAAAGACCAGCTTGGTAGAATGATGGAAGTCTATGTGGATGACATACTCGTTAAGTCACGACAATCAAACGACCACATTCGAGACTTAGCAGAGATGTTCGATATACTCAGATATTACGGGATGAAGATCAACCCTCTGAAGTGTTCATTCGGCGTTGCATCAGGGAAGTTTTAGGGATTCATCGTTAATGCTAGGGGAATTGAAGCTAACCCGAAAAAGATTCAAGCTATTCGAGATGTGCAAGCGCCCAGAACAATAAAACAGGTGCAAAGCTTGAATGGAAAGGTGGCTGCGCTGAGCCGATTTATATCCAAAGCCATGGATAAGTGCATTCCCTTCTTCGATATAATAAAGAAAGGGAAGAGAAATTTCGAATGGACATCCAACTGTGTGGAAGCATTTCGAGATCTGGTAAGGCATCTGGAGAGTCCTCCAGTGCTTTCGAAACCAATAGACCACGAGATGTTGTATGTATACTTGGCCGTGTCCCCGCAAGCTATAAGTGCGGCTTTAGTCCGCGAGGAGGACCGGGTCCAAAAGCCGGTGTATTATGTTAGCAAACGTTTAACGGGGGCACAGAGAAATTACCCTAAAATTGAAAAATTGGCCTATTGCTTGATGATTGCATCATGTAAGCTGCGTCCATACTTTCAAGCGCACTCAGTCAATGTTTATACCAATCAGCCCTTACGGCAGGTACTCCAACGACCAGAACTTTCTGGAAGGATGTTAAAATGGAATATCGAGTTCAGTCAGTTTGATATTACCTACCTGCCACGAAGAGCCATACATGGGCAAGCATTAGCAGATTTCATCGCTGAGTTTACTATATTTGACGAACTAGATAATCACAGTGTCATTCCCCCCCATTCAATAGAAATTATACACCGATGGGGCATCAAACGACCGTTGCTCCGGGGCTGGTGTAGTTCTCGTAACTCCAGAAAACCGATCGATTTGTTATGCTTTGAAGCTCAATTTCCCGGCTACGAATAATGAAGCAGAATATGAAGCACTGATTGCTAGCTTAAAACTCATTGGAGAACTCGGGGTTAAATCAGTTGAAATCTTTTGTGACTCGCAGCTGGTGGTGTACCAAGTGCGAGGTGACTACCAAGCAAGGGGGCAAAAGCTTGCTCCATACCTTGCTCTGGTTCAGGAACTATTGGCGAACGTCGAACATTATGACATTTTGCATGTCCCGCGTGAACAAAACAAGGAAGCCGACTCATTGGCCAAATTCGCAAGCACTGGTGATGCGCAGCAGATGGGATTGGTTCCCGTTGAAACCTTGCATGCTCCAAGCATAGACGCAATGAAAGTTGATTTTGTGTTGGAAACGGGAATCGAGAGAAAGTCATGGATAACCCCATTCAAACTATACCTGACGACCGGGACTTTACCAAAAAAAAGGAGCGAAAGACGACAGGTCATTCGAAAAGCCGCACGATATATGATGCAGGATGGAGTAATGTATCGGAAGGGGTTCTCGGTCCCCTTATTACGATGCATTGCCCATGATGAGACAAAGCGGGTCCTGAAGGAGGTTCACGAAGGTGAATGTGGCGACCATACTGGGGGGCAGACATTAGCAAAAAAGATCCTCCGTTATGGATACTATTGGCCAACTGTAAATCGGGACGCTGCAGACTACGCAAGAAAATGTGACAAGTGTCAAAGATATGCGAAATTCCCGAGAGCTCCACAAACAGAACTCACACAAATGGTTAGTCCCTGGCCATTTTCAATCTGGGGAATCGACATTATCGGCTCTTTGCCTATATCCAAAGGTGGTGCAAAATACGCGATAGTTGCAGTCGACTATTTCACAAAATGGGCCGAGGCAGAACCTTTAGCCACAATCAATCTCTAAGGAGGTCAGTAATTTCATTGTACGAAACATTATATGCCGCTATGGCCTCTCTCGAACCATCATTACGGACAACAGAACGTAGTTTGAAAGCAGAGAGTTCAAAGATTTCTGTTTAAAGTATGGCGTTGAGAAGAAGTTCGCCGCCGTTGCGCATCCGAAAGCTAACGGACAAGTCAAGGCCGTAAACAAAATAATCAAGTCCATACTGAAGAAGCGTTTGGAAAAAGCCGGAGGCAAGTGGGTAGATGAACTCCCGACAGCCTTATGGGCTTATAGAACTACCCACAAGTCCGCGACTGGCCACACTCCATTCGCCTTGGCATACGGCTCGGAAGCCGTTATACCCGTGGAACTTGAAGTTCCATCGCATTGAGTGACATATTATGATTCCAAGATGAATCGGGATCTCTTATTGGAATCACTGGACTGCATTGATGAAAAACGTGAAGAGGCTGAACTAAGGGCGGCAGCACATAGGCACCGAGTCAAGCGATATTACGACGGCAGAGTCCGCCCAAGGATCTTTGATGTGGGTGATCTCGTTTTGAAACGAGTTTTCCCGGTACTCTCACGCATGAATCCCAACCGGGAAGGTCCATACGTCGTTGAACGAAAGCTTGGAGAGGGAACATTCAAGCTAGCGACCGTTGATGGCGTGACACTCCCCCAAGTGGGTAGATGAACTCCCGACAGCCTTATGGGCTTATAGAGCTACCCACAAGTCCGCGACTGGCCACACTCCATTCACCTTGGCATACGGCTCGAAAGCCGTTATACCCGTGGAACTTGAAGTTCCATCGCATCGAGTGACATATTATAATCCCAGGACGAATCAGGATCTCTTGTTGGAATCACTGGACTGCATCGATGAAAAACGTGAAGAGGCTGAACTAAGGGCGGCAACACATAGGCACCGAGTCAAGCGATATTACGACGGCAGAGTCCGCCCAAGGATCATTGATGTAGGTGATCTCGTTTTGAAACGAGTTTTCCCGGTACCCTCACGCCTGAATCCCAACTGGGAAGGTCCATACGTCGTTGAATGGAAGCTTGGAGAGGGAACATTCAAGCTAGCGACCGTTGATGGCGTGACACTCCCTTGAGCGTGGAACAGTGAACATTTACGACATTATTACATTTAGCATGTTTCTTTCTTGTTTTAGGCACAGTTATTTCCTGTATGTTTTCGTTCCGTTATCACTTAGTTTCTTTTTGACCATGTAATCAGGCAATTTAGGTGGTTTTCATTAATAAAGGCTTGAAGCCATCTTTTCCATGAATTACTAATGTTTCTATATCTCATAGTCGGGTAATGAACTGCTGGAGTTACATTATTCTGTATGATGTACGAACTCGTATAACCGACTTCAATCTTCGAGTCCCCTGAGTGCGGACCGGAGTACTCTAAGTCCCCGGAGCAAGGACTAGAGTATAAACGACTTCAAATCTCCGAGTCCCCTGAGTGCGGACCGGAGTACTCTAAGTACCGGGAGCGCGGACTAGAGTATAAACGACTTCAAATCTCCGAGTCCCCTGAGTGCGGACCGGAGTACTCTAAGTCCCGGAGCGCGGACTAGAGTATAATTGACTTCAAATCTCCGAGTCCCCTGAGTGCGGATCGGAGTAATCTAAGTCCCCGGAGCGCGGACTAGAGTATAAATGACTTCAAATCTCCGAGTCCCCTGAGTGCGGACCGGAGTACTGTAAGTCCCCAGAGCGCGGACTAGAGTATAATCGACTTCAAATCTCTGAGTCCCCTGAGTGCGGACCGAAGTACTCTAAGTCCCCGGAGCGCGGACTAGAGTATAAACAACTTCAATCTTCGAGTCCCCTGAATGCGGACCGGAGTACTCTAAGTCCCCGGAACGCGGACTAGAGTATAAACGACTTCAATCTCCGAGTCCCCTGAGTGCGGACCGGAATACTCTAAGTTCCCGGAGCGCGGACTAGAGTACAAGCGACCTCAATCTCTGAGTCTCCTAGTGCGGACCAGAGTACTCAAAGTCCCCGGAGCGCGGACTAGAATATAAACGACTCCAATCTCCATGTCCCCTGAACGCATGCCGGAGCACTCTAAGTCCCCGAAATGCGGACTAAAGTATAGGCGATTCGAATCTCCGAATCCCCTGAACGAGGATCAAATTACTCTAAATCCCTGGAGCGCGGATTTAGAAAAAAAATTCTAAGTACCCAAGAATGTGAAGCAAGAAATACGCCACTCCAAAGAATGTTCGAACAATGTAAGAATGGATTGGGAAATTATGCAACTCACAAGAACTTGAGTTTCGACAACAGTTACTCAGAAAGCTAAAAAAGCAGAGAAATCGTTCAAGTGACAAAGAAACTAAACTTTATTTGATAGTCCAAAATGTGGTTACACAACTATTCCTCCAAAAAACTTGGAGTCAAAAATCTATCTACACAAACTACGGAAACGAAAAAAATAAAAGTAGTTACAAGACCTAAGCAAAATCTCGTTGAACGAGAATAGTGGATATTTCTTCGGTCTTTTCTTCTTGTCTTCTTTTGTTCTCTCAAACGACTCCTCTCCCTTACGCTTCTTATTGGATTTTTTGCTTGCCAAAGAAGCGGAGTCAGGAGTGGGAGAAGGAACATCCACGGTTTGGATTTGCCAGGGAGAATGATTTTCAGAGGTCTATTCCGCGGGTCGGTGAGTTCCAGAATTTGAGGCTCGACCTTGATCTCGACCTTCTTTTTCTCCTCTTCTGCAAGTCGCTCCTTCATGCTCATATTCGAAGTATGTTCGGAGGCGCCAGTGATCTCGAGTTCATCACTCCCTTCAACGGGAGATGAAGTGTCAAACTTATCATCATCTAGCGCCCCGATCACTTGAGCGTCAGGGCCGGGAGTTACTCTCGCATGAGCGACATCGCTTGTTTTCCCTGCCCCCTCCTTGGCGTCGTTACTCCTCGAAGTTGGTTCAAGATCAGAGCGGCCTGTACAAAAACATAAAGAACGAACGTTAGGACAAATAACCGCTACCAGAAAGTGACTGATCGTTGAACTTCTAAAAGAAGAGTTTTATACCGGGTTCTGGCTGGCTGTCAGCTGCGCGCGGAGTCTCACCCTCTAGAATAGAGGATAGCACATGAACGCTAAGACCAGGATCTTCCGGATCATAGCCGGCATGCTGCTCAAATGGGTCAAGTGTTGGCTGTCTGGCCGATTGAGCAGAAGGAGGAGCAGTAGAGGGAGGAGCTGCAGCCTTAGCCCCAGATGGACCAACTTCATCGTCTTTCTCTTTTGATAGGGGAGAGCCTTTGCTATAAAGAGCCATAGCTGCAGACAAATCCGCTGGCTCGTTCCCTCTGAGAAATTCTTTCATTAGAGCCTCCTCATCGACTTCCTCAGTGCCCGACTCGATCTTTCTGATCTTTATTAAAGTTTCCCAGGCCTCAGCTAGAGATTCAAGATAGCCCTCGCCTAGGAATGTCAAATCGCAATGCATAAGGACGCGGGCGCTGTAATTGGCAATCAGCGGGTCAAACATGCACTTGACCTCTTCTCTACCAGCCTCTGCAGCTGCTTCGAGGCAAGAGTCAATCTCCTCAGAAGCTTTTCTCTTGCCCTCCTCATGGGCTTCGTCTTTCATCATCTCAACCTTAGCGAGCTCATCGTCGAGTTTTGTTTTTAAGAGCCGTGTAGCAACAATTTCGTTGCAGTATCGTTGGGACTCTTCTTGAGTAGCTATTTTCTCTTCTTTCTCCTAATTTCAGGCCGTCTATGCAGATTTTTGGAAATTTAGCCTTAAGATCCACCATATTCTCTGCTATCATTGGGTCAGCTGCAGTAACAGGGGGGAGGCTTTGAAAGTTCTGTTCTCTTCCGGTGTTCCTGAGATTGCCGAGTACTCGATGAACCAGAATGTTAGTCTCGGGAGACATCAGGTTGAGACCCTTTCTGCGAAAGTTTTTCTCTATCTGGCTCAGTTTGAGGAGGGGGATCATGAGAATATGAAGACTGGGAATATGTTTTCTTTCGATAAGATGAATCACATGGACGGTTGTCTCAATCTTTATAATCGTCTCTGTCCCTACGCCTACCGGAGCCTGAATCCCGTCCCGGATGGTGAAATACAGAAGAGCCATGGAGGCGATCGATTCCGTGGGAGCGCCCCATGTCACCTGCATAGAATAAAAATAACGACGAGTTAGGAAATAATCGGGGTAATGGAAAAACTTGAAGTGTATGGTGAAGTGCATGTGTGTCCTAGTATTCCCCCCGACGGACCAGTTCCTTTATCTTTACTGATTGGAGTGTTATCTCCCTGAACTAGGGGTTGAACTCTCGTGCCGCCTCTAGCGGGCGAATGAAACTTAAGGGCTTCCGGGTCGTCGAAACCATAATTGAGTAGATCGTCGGGAATGGTGAGGTTCGACAGACCCTTTAAAGAACTTTCCATGTGCTGTGAAGAAGCCTCTTTCTCTGGCGGGATGAGCGTAACTTTGGAAGTTCCGCCAACTTTCTCCTTCCGTATCTTATACGTTAATTTCTTTTTCCCCTTCAAAAGGGAAGATGACGTTTCAATATCGTGCACTTAGACCCGCGGGTCCTGAGTAGGACCCACATTCTCACCTTGTGTTTCAGGAACTTCGCTCTCCTTGAATTTCTCCCCTTTCTGTACGTCAGGGGTATGGCGTGATGATGATTCAGCTAGTTTTTTTCCTTTACCGGGTGCGGACTTGGGAATGGAGACACCCTCAGGAAGACTAATCCGACGCCCTCCTGCTAACAGTTCGAATCTCGATAATGACTCATTTGAGAGGAGGGTTCGGATGTCCCGTTCCTCGGCAGGAAGAGCTCTAATGGCTTCGACGGCCTCAGAATATCCTCGGCCCTCAGGACGTGGGTTGATACCTGAAAAGATGAAACAAGAAGTTAGAAAAAGCATAACTCCGATAGAGCGCAAATGTCGACTGAGGGAAAAGACTTACTACCTTCAACCCATCTCCTCGCGAAACCAGGAGGGCAACGCACATAGAATCATTCTTATTTATATAGGGCAAATTTGCTACATAATCCGGTCAAAATCTGACATTTGTGGTACGGCTCGAGGAACATAAAGGAGGGGCTATCTTTCCGCTTCTTGATCATATAAATATATCTGATGTCGTCGGAAGTTGGAGGCCTAGAGAAGACGTCCGTGAAGAGTAGGTAGGTCCCGTATATGAACGCGTGACCATTTGGATGCAGCTGCGACGGGGCGATGTCTATGTATTGCAGCACGTCCCGAAGAAATAGATTGAATGGAGGCATGCTGCCCATCCAGCACATAAACTTGTTACAAGCAGTATATCCGACTGGGGGCAGATGAGGACGATCATGTCTCGACGGGACCAACACGTCGGCAAAAGGGATTCCGTGGATGGAGCATATTCGCCGAAGCGCGGCTTCGTTAATCTTCGAAGCCTGTGAGTCGATCGGATTGTCCAAGAGAATCAATGCCTCCAGGGCGTCAGGAGCTAAGTTATGAGCGGGGGAAGTCGACGGATTTGAAGTGTCCGCAACTTCTTGCTTTGAAGACGGCCCGGGCCTATCAAAGATAGTGGTGGAGCTAGATTTTTTAGATATCTCCAATAAATAGTGAATCTGGCAAAGCACCTGTGAGAACTATACTTGAAAAATGTTCGACGTTAGAATTAACAACACGAATATTCCCCCCCATGTGGTGTGCGAACTAGTGAAATCAATCGTGTATAAGCATTGAAAATTTGAAAGTCACAAGGTTACTGGTATAAGAGTGAGTTTCGAATCATCGCCTTCGAAGACCGTCATCGCTGACCGTCTCCGAAAACCTGCCTTAAGGTGATCATTGTTTCAGATTCAGAAAACGTTAAAAGAAGTTATCTGATTATGTCAATCTAAGGTTTATGTTTACTGAAGCTAGGGAGTTAGTAGTCTGGATCAGTTTGATATGCTAGTATGCTAGAGTCCTTGTCCTTGTTTATTATGTGATTAGGCAAGGCAATTGATTGTTCGGCCTAAGTATGGTTCGGCATTAATGCTTGGTCGGCACTTATGATTGTTCGACATTCGTGTTGTTCGGCCTAAGTGTGGTTCGGCATTTATGTTTGATCGACACTTATGATTGTTCGGCATTTGTGATGTTCGGCCTAAGTGTGGTTCGGCATTTATGTTTGGTCGGCACTTATGATTGTTCGGCATTTGTGATCGTTCGGCAAAGCATCGTTCGGCCAAGGTCCTGCTCGGCCAAGATGACGTTCGACATCCCTACTAATTCATGCTTCCACCCTAGCCTTCCATTCCACTGTTCGGCGTATGATAAGACACGCCGAACTAGAGTTAGTCCGAGCCTTAACGATTCGACGCTCCACACTTGGCTACAGTTCCACTCCTCTCCTCCTCCATCTACACCGAACAACAAGAACAGATCGCTCGGCGAATCATCCCAGATTATGTCGTTCGACACCTTAATCACCTCCAACACTTCTTCTATTCTTTCTTTTCTTCTAGTCTCATTGGCACGAAGAAGCTAGGCCTAACTACCACACATCACCCAACAACTCCTATGTGCGATCACCACTGGTCATTCCTCCTCGCCTCACATCAATCAACCATAAAGATATCCTAATCAAAGTTTTCCACTTGACCCTTTTGGCTACGCACAAACCTAAGTCTCGTATTGAAACTATTTAATCGTGGAAGGGATTTAGATAGAAGGGATAATACTTAGTTAGTAGATCGAAACTTGGGAAGGATTGATAGGCTTTAAGTCCGATTAACATGCGAGAATTACAAATCTTTAGAGAATGACAGAAATAAGAGTGGAAAAGAAGAGAAGAGGGAAGATGCCTGGTTTTATAGGGAAGAAGAAGAAGTCGAAAAGGCTATATCCGGTGGAACCGGTCAAAGCCGCAACATTCGGCTTCGGAACACAAAGTCGCTCGACACATGAGGAACGTTCGGCTTCAAACGCATCGTTCGGCATTTATACCACGTTCGGCAGACACCACAACCACTGATATTCTCAAGAAGGCATCTCCAAGAAGATTTAATCAAGGTTCGAAGCGGAGCATGGAAGATACGTAATTCAAAGCGTATCACGATTGGTCACGTAATACACTTTGGGGGGCAAGCATTTCCTGGAGATTTGACCAGGCAACTAAGCACTCGGCATTAGCATACTGTCCGGCATCTGTGCATTATTCAGCATTCATACCGTTCAACTCAACTGAGTTGTTCAGCATCTCGTTACACTCGGCATTAGCAAGCGCTCGGCATCCAAGGAGCGCTCGACACCCAAGAGTACTCAACATCCACGAAGCGCTCGGCATTGGCAAGCGCTCGGCATCCAGGAGTGCTCAGCATCCAAGTACGTCCGGCATCCAAAGATTGTTCGGCATCCCGAGAATGTACGGCAGCCAGTGGTGTTCGGCATTCATCCAACCTTAGTCAGCTTCAACCATTGCTCGACATACACTCCCTACTCAGCACCTCACTTCTGTTCGACATAAGAAGATCGTTCGGCATTCTTCCCAGTCTGTCCGGCTTCGATTATTGCTCGACCTACTCTTCCCACATAACAAGCATCGTTCGGCATGAGGAGGATGGTTTGGCATCCGACCGTTCGGTCTGTTTGGTTCGGCATACAGTGACCAGTCCATTTGGGCCAAGGGATCCAGCTGCCAGGCCCGCCAGGGAAGTCCAACCCATCTTTGTCTATAAATAGAGAGGTAGGGGCACAGTGAAAGGGACCTTTTTTCGGGAACACTGGGGAGACTCTGCCACTTTCAAGACTCATCCTCTTTACTTATCAATTGTATTCGAGTATTTGATCTACTGATTGTATCTGTAATCAATCATCAAGTAAAGCAATAAAGTTCAACCTCAAAGTGGACGTAGGCAATTACGCTGAACCACTATAAACCCGATGTTCTAACTTTCTGCATTCAAATTAGCATATTCTTCCTTGTTTAAATTTATCTTCATCACTTATATCTCTACACAATCTTTCTCAACGAGGTTAGTGACCAATTTTGGTGCTAATATGGCGTCACAACATGAGCTTCTCCTTTGAAAACTACCACTTTTTAAATTTTGATTCCATTGTCATATGACGACATCTCTTAGCATTAAAGTCTACTACGACTTTACGAATAAAACTATAAAAGTTTTCAATACGATTCCATCAAAATTATAATGTATCATAAAATATAGTTTGCCTTATGCCATGCGAAATTGATTTAATGAAGAAGAAACCATTCATAAAGATGAAAACGATGAGTACTTGTAGAGTGATAGAAAAATAAATTCCAAAATGGTAATTTAAAGCAAGTGAAAGCATCCATGAGTTGTAAAATAAGAATAGGAAAAGGCATAATTGTTTAATAAATGGAGATAAGTGTGTAATCGGAAGTGAGATAACTTGATATTTGGAAGAAGAAATCTACATGAATTCATGGATGGAAAGGAAGGTATTTAGCATATTAAATAAGCAATAAATGCATATAGTGAACAAAGAAAATAGTTTCGTGTTAAATGGCGTTCAATTCCTACCTCCAAATTTTCCAATCCTCTCGTTAGTCCCACATTTGAATTAAGTAATTGTAACATGTGGCAATGATTTAATGGAGCACACAATGACAGAGAGAGTGGAGACGGAAGATCTGTGTTAAATATTAACATTAAGTGCTTTATTTTCTTGATCTGTGTTAAATATTAACATCAAGTGCTATATTTTCCTTGAAATGGAACGAGTTTGAAGAATGCTAATGGTTAGTTGTTCAATTTTTTATATGGTAGATAGAACAGATTATTGCCTACTACTTGATTGCATTGCCAATGGTGAAGAAGACCGAGAAAAATGAATCTGGAGAACAAATTAACATGTGGTGATTATGGAAATTAAGCATAGAAAAGGAATGGCAAATATGGTGGAATGAATTATTATCTACTATTGATTTCACTTGCAATAATGAAAATGACCAAGGAAAAACAATTAAGGAAAAATAATAACATAGGGTTGATTATTGGAAATAAGCATGGGATGACAAACATTGATTTGATTTATTATTATCTATGGAATTGAGTTGCTAATAAACTATGAAAGAGGAATTTGTTTCAAACGTTAATTAAGGACCCCATTAATAGCCAAGGTTAATGTTTAATGAGAAAATTTATAACAATCAAAGAGAAAATAAATGAAAAATGGACCTTGAACAAATGAAAATCAAGCATATAGCTTGAGAAGGAATGTGAGAGAAGATAATGAAAAGTCATGTATTCTCTTTTTATATGATGATGATAAAATAGATTAAATGAAATACAATATAATACATGTAACAAAATATAAAAATGAAATGGATATAAAAAGTATAGCTTTTAGGTCATTCATCTTCAAAAACTAACCATATATGAAACAAATTATATTTCAACTAGGGTATTATTATTAACACTCCAGCTTTGAATATGAGGGGCTCAAATTCCATGAGTACTCCCCACAAAATAAAATTGCTAAGAGGGGTACTCATCTTACTAAAAACATATATTTTTACCTCTTTTGCCCTTATTTAAAATATCAAAATGCTAAACAATTCATTTACCATTTCCTTCTCATTCCTTTCTGAAAAAGAAAATGATGGCGATAATAAAAAAATTCATCTCGATCTTTACAATTTGACCAAAACTTTGCTAAAAGGGTAAAGAAATGATAATCTATTAATCTAATCTATCGTGTGTATTTTAACTTTGGTAAAAATTAGGGTTTAAACTTAATTTATCGTGAGTTTGAATTCTCCATTATCTAATCAATGGTTTTGGATTCAAGGTTGATGATAATTAAGGAAAAATTAAAATAGATAAAAGAAAGGGTGCTTTGGTCAATATGATTGTAATTTTATGAGAGGAGTGCTTTGATTATTACCCTTGATATTAAAATAAATAAAAGGGGGCCCTTTCATATCCATACATGGAGTGTCAATAACAATACCCATAAATTAAGGGTTTTTTTAACAACCTCACACTATCTAACGAATGGACAGTAGATTAGTATGAAATATAAAAATATATCATTTTATTCAAAAGAATTAAATCAAAACAACAAATAAATGTAAAATAAACGACAACTTTCTAATTTGACATTTTTGAGCTTTCTTTCGACAAGAACGATTTTGTTGGGATATACACTTTAACTTGTTTTGTAGTCTCCGTAGAAACTTTGTCAACCATCTTTAGGAACTCATAACTAGCTAATAAATCATTCCATAACGATGCAATGATAATTTTGAAAGTTGCTATGTGATGTGACTAATATGTAGAATGCTGAATGATATACAATATGGAAAAATATAGCTTAAGCTAATAGTATAAGCAAGGTAAACGAAAGCAGTAAATAAAATATTGCACCTGCGATTTTTATATTGGTTCAGACTTTCTGTCATACTTTTGGAATTTCGTGAAATAGTCCTCACTTCACCTAAAGAAAAGATTTCTACTAGATCGCGTGAACAACCGAATAAGACTTCAACCCCTTATATGTTGATCACCAACAGTACTTTATTAACAAAGGAATAAATTGTAACAACCTATAAAATATACAGTAGTTAATAAATAGTCATTAGGACTCAAAAATGAAATTTTAGAATATGTCATAGTTTGATCATGAAACTTGCACCATTGTATTCATTGTGGTTTTCTGATCAACTTTCGTATATAAAGTTTTACTATCGAACTTCAAACGAAAGAATTATCAACGTTTGAAGTTTTGGAGTCTAAAATAATTCAAATGAATTCAAATGTAAAAATTAAATAACGTTAATGGTTAGAATTATAAAGGTAATAGATGTTATTTTAATGCTAAAGTAAGCGTAGGATTTAAGGAACATTAAATAAATGTTAACGTTGGAAATAACTTTAGAAACAAATAGGGAAATAAAAGCAAGAATTAATTCATGTTCCAAATAGGAGACCAGTGCTTGTGTGGCAGCTAGGGTTAATTTAGGCACGAAGGGCTGCATTTTCTAATTTTAATCTAACTGGACACGATTAATTCGAGAGCCTATAAATAGAGGCATATGCCTTCAATTTTCTTCTCATATTTTCTAATTAAGCAGCAAAGCTCAACTACTTTCCCTTCTCCACTATTTCTATATATTATAAATAAATAAATTGTGCTTTGTTCTTTTATTCTGAAGAAAAATAAATATTTGGCTTTTTGACCAACTTATGATGTTTTATTCTCTAAATTGCACGTATATGTGATTTTATTATCAAAATTGCATGTTTAATAGCAGTTTTAACAGCAGGGCAGTAGGAGAAAAACACAACTAAGGCGTAAACAAAAGCGCAAAGTGCAGAAAGGCGTAAGGCGCAAGTCTTGCACATTTTCCCCTTGACTCAATTGAGCCTTGGTACTAACAATATTTTGGATTTCATTTTTTAAGTATACCCATTATGCACAATTCATTTTTCGAGAACTATGTATTTTTCTAAACATCATCTTCTATACTGAATTTAACTATTACATTTTATTCCAAAGCTTAATAAAGTTCAATTGATTTTATATGCTGAATTTAAATTCCAGAGGCTTTTTAGTTTTAGTATTGATATTTCTAACAAAATAGGTTTACACTTTGTCCTTATAATCCGAGAAATATGCACTTTTAAAACATTTATAATTATGAACCATAATACATACATACATACATACATATATATATATATATTCAATGTTACTAAATTTTCGCGGATAGCAATTCTGCTAAAAATGTATTTCATGCCTAAAACTTCGTTTTTATATGAATTTTTACTTTCCATTTTACATATTAATTTAATGACATAAAATGTCTTTTCAGTTTTACATACTGAACATTGATTCAATATCTCAATAAAGCCTTTCTAATTTAACATATAAGCATTATTATTATTTTTAAAATTTTTAGGTTTTTAATTTTAACCATAAGTTTCTAATTATCTATGTGAATATTAGAACCTTGTTACCGATGGATTAAGATATTTTAAATGTAGAAGTGATTGTGATTGAATATAACGCAATGTCTCATTGAATTAATTTGAGTGTGGTACATTAATTTTTTGACTACAATAATGAACAATGACAACAATGTATAATTTGTTCTCTACTTTCAATGGCTTGAAATGAATTTAAATGTTTTGGTATTTATTGAAATAAATACCATTGCTATGTTATCTAATAAGACAAGCCTTGGTTCACTTCATACCTACTCTTTTCTTCATCAATTGCTTTTTTCAAATATTTCAACTCTTTATGAAGATCTTTAGTGCTTTGTATGTAAGCTTTAGTTGGTGAAGACAATGAGTAGTGTGAATCCTACTGATGATTTTATTCTAAAGAAGGTGTAGAAGCTTGTACCCAACCAAAGCACATTTGGATCTCTATGAAATTGCATTTTAAGGATGTTCCCTATAGTATGACTCTTTCAAAGTTAAAAAGCATTGCATTAGGCCCTCTCGAATAAAACCTTTTCGATGACCTAAGAAGACAAAACACTTATAGTGATCAGGTATGTTCATAGGTAATGCTATTCGTTTTTCTTGACCAATTTATAGTTTGAAATTATAAAGTAGGTAGCAATTTACACTATAGTGCTCATATTGTTGTTTTTGAGATCCTAGTATTATGACTATGGTTTTAATTATACAATACATAACATGTTTTCACTTTTTATGTTTATATGTTGCAAAGTATTGGTTCGTGGATACATGCTTTATATAATAACAAGATGTATAATATTTCGTACTTGTCATAGGTTTTGTATTTGAACGTCTTATTTGGTCCAGTGACCATCTTTCTTCTATGATATTTTTTATCAAATGATTATTCGATTTTGCAGATTAGCTTGTTTCATTAGTAGTACCATTTTTCAATAACTAATGCTCTACTACTAATTGATGATCTTGAAGCTTTTATTATGTTTGCTAATTAGGGTTTAACCTTTTTATATGTTTTGTTTGATAATGCAAAGCTAGATGACTATTTTTTTACTCAGTTATGCATAATCGAATGACTATTTCTTTCTTAGCTTTGCATATCCGACCAAAGTGAGTATTTATAATATTCTTTTGACAATTACTTTTAATACACTTTTGACCTGCATTGGTGGTTTTAATTTAGGTGATTTTAGATAGTAACACACTTGTAATAGCCTAGATCTGTCTCTTCTCCTCATTTTCATGGATATTGTAAAAGCCAAAACTTATCTCTATCTTCTTCTCATTTTCATAATAATTACGAAAGCCTAAACTTATCTCTTTCTTTTCATTTTCACTAGAGACCTATCTATCTTTCTTCTCCTCTTTTTCATAGCAAACCTCTCTTTCTTCTCCTTGTCTTCACATCAAACCACTCTCTCTCTCTCTTTCTTCTTCTTATTTTCACAGCAATTATAAAAGCCTAAAACTATCTCATTTTCTTCTCCTTATTTACACATCAATTATAAAATCCTAACCTCTTTCTCTTTCTCCCCTCTTTTTCACATCAATTATATTAAAATTCTTTTCCAGCACTCCAATCGTTTCTTCTCTGTAGGTCATTATTACTTATCATATTTCAATTTAGTTTGGATTACCTGTAAGTTAAATAGAATTTTGTTAATCATTGATGTTTATTACACCAGATTGGTCATTTTGCAACACTTATTTTTAAAGTTTGTAACGGTTATTAGTGGTTCAAATTTTTAACAGTGTTTTATGTTGGTAAATAACTGCCATGCATATAACAGTGAGTATTTATGGTGGTTATGTAAATTGATCGATGTAATGAGCATAAATTAGTAAATTTAGCTTTTATTTATTTTTAGACCTTTTCTAACGCATGTACTACGCACATATTACATACTCATTTCAGCTAGGATATTGTTATTCCACCATCTACAATTCAGATATTTTACGAATCAAAGCAATTTTTAACTTTTGAATTCTAAAATAGCGAGCATTCAAATAAAAATTTAACATTTGAATCAATTTTTAGCTTTCAAATTATAGTTTTACAATTTGGCTATTACAAATTTCTGTCAAATGGATGAGTAGTAGATGAAAATTTATGTTCATCAATAGCTAGATGTTCTATCCTATGAATGCTAACTTTTACTAGTACTATGGTATTTTTGGGTATATCTAGTAGTTTTTGAATATAATGATTTACACTTTCTCTATGAGTGTGTTTCACATTTCCTTCATTAACTTATTTAATTTTGATTTATATGTTTGTAACTAGTTTTTTCTTCTTTTCCAAATGTTGCAAATACAATTACAACTACCCCTTAATATTTAATAGATCTCATTTGCAAATTAATCCAGTAAAATTATACTATAAAATCGTTCCTTTATTCTCTCTCCCCTTGGCCATTCTACTTCTCGGATCTATTCTCCTTTTAAGTTATTTTCATTCTTCGACTATTTTTCTTTTACTTAGTGACCTCTTCTTCGTTCTTTGATTCCTTTTAAGAAGCCATTATCTTTCATTGATGAATAAACCAAAAGTATTGCGATAGATCTAAACCTATTGTAACGGATCGAGTTGAGGTACGAATTAAATATTATGTCCTATAATTTGAGGGTGTTTTGTCATCTTTTGTATGAATTTATGTTTTTTTATATTTAGAACAGAAGACTGATTTCATAGTTCAAATTGGAGTAATCCATTCTTGAATCAAGGTTTTTTTTACATTAATATAAATTTGTTAATGCATCATATTTTCAGTAGTATATAGTAAATATTTCTTAGTTACTACTTATTATGAACATTTATAAGTTAAGATTTTTTCTTTTGTATAAGAAATGTGATTACTAATACTGATACTTTAATTATGTGGTTTTCTTGGTTTCTTCATATTGATTCACTTTTTAGTAGCACCTTTTATAGTTCGTCCATGCATATTGGTTATAGATGACAAAGTTAGCTAGGCGTTTAGAGATTTTTCACTTTGTTGGAAAATTATAGAAAAGGTGTATAATAAATTTGGTATATGTTTCATAATATAATGTGATGCATTGTATTATAGTGATTAAATGATATGTTGTTCTAATATTGATCAATGGAAATGCCTATTGAAATAAAATATTTATTTGTTCTCATCTGCAACTTAAAAAACATGTTATTTTCATCAATGGCCATGCCCATCGAAATACCTAAACAAGAAGATGTTTGAGCCCTATGCCTTGGAATCTTCTTATTTCATATTAGAGTATAACTTAGTGTGTGGAACCTATAAGCATTCAACCTATCAATGTTCGATCGTGTTTGTATGCCTTCACAAATCTTGTTGATTCAAATATTTTGTTCTATAGAAAGTCAAAATCTACCTCTATAATTAGAACACAAAAGTTTTGGTTGGTAAGGATAAATCCACTTTGAACTTTTCAAAGTAAAAATCAGTATGTCTTTCTTATAAAATTCTACTATAGTACTAACATTTTTTGCCAAGGTAAATAATCTACAACCGGTAAATAATTAAGAAAGTGGACTTCATTCTAAGATATAATAAAAACAAAAAACCATTACATTTCAAAGCCTAGAAATATCAAAATAGAAATAGAATAGCTTGTGTAGATTATGCTTTCTTTTTCAATTCTATTGTACAATTAGTATATTACAAGTTGTTAACATATTTCAACTACTGCCACTTGCATCTTCGGCTAACGTTAACATGTAAAGTATAATCTACACTAATTGAGAAATTCTTAGCATATATAAACTAGGAGCTCGATTTGTATAAACTGAACTCTTCTTAATTTATACAAACTAACCTTGTTTTTCTTAATTTATATAAACCGAGCAAAGCACAGTTATATAATAAACCAAGCAAAGCTCGGCTTTATAATAAACTAAGGACATTTTTCTCAGTTTATATAAATTGAGCAAAACTCGGTTTTATAATAAACCGAGCAAAAGCTTAGTTTTACAAAGCTCATTTTAAATAAATTGAGCTTATTCTTCTCAAATTTACTAATCGAAGAATGCTAGGTTTTAAGCTGAAAATTTGGATTGCACTTTTTGTGTGTTTTCTCCCTTTATATTTTGTAAACTAAGCATTATTTATAAATATGCATGCCTAGATAAAAGCTATAGAAGAAAAGAAATAATCAAAAGCTAGTGTTGATGACATTTTTGGAAATGATGGAAAAAGATATTGTCGTGTAGTTAGTTCTACATCTAATGTAAGCTTTTAGATGTTATGTAAAATAGTAGAGTTTGAAGTAAAATGTGTATTGAATTTGTCATGCAGTGAAATTTGTATAACTTGGTATGGAGCATATATATATATATATATATATATATATATATATATATATATATATGTATATGTCTATGTCTATGTATATGTATATGTCTATGTATATGTATATGTATATGTCTATGTATATGTATATGTATGTATGCGTACGTATGTGTGTGTGTATTTAATGTCCGTGTGAAATTTGATAATATTTTTGTTGTTATAATTTTGAATTTTTTATGATGATATGTGATACTAATATAAGATGCTGAAATAAATATGGCACAGCTAAACTAAATTTGTAACACTTATATCCGTTAGAGATCAACACAGTTGCAAATTATTTATACTTAATGGTTATTATACATTGGGAAAATTCATATTTTCATTGAATATAATCTTTGGAAAATTCCTATTATTGTAATATATATCCTAATAGTTTTTTAATTTCCCAATGGATATATACTGTTACATATTTTTCAATGGTTATAGCTGTTGGCAAAACAATTAAAAAATATGCCATCCAGCTTCTCCTAATGGGCATAATCATTACAATTTTCATTTGTATGATTATAACTATTCGGAAAGAGGAATTATGGTGTTATAGTTTATTTAAATATTCTACTATTTAAAATTTATGTAGATTGAACGGTTTCAGAGATCATGGTCTTAAGGTTTATTATCGCACGGTTTGGTGGCAAAATTGGGAAGTAGCAGTTCCATATTCTAGAGGTAAAAAATTACAATGGAAATTCAGGCAAGTTCCTTTTTATCTTTTCCTTATAGAATGTTAATCCATATCTATATATTTTATTTTCTTGTCACCTTCGTTTGCTGTGTTGTTCAGATCGTCATGGGGAATGAAAGATGAAATCTTAACTAGTTTTAAACAATTTTGCAAGAAAAGTGGAAGGAAATCATTGGCGATTCCCAGTAGATACCTATCGTAAGTATTGAGATTGATGTTATCCACCAACGCTCGTCATGACACTAACTCATGTGATAAAATGGTGGAAGAATACAACGAAATGATAAAGTAGGGCCTCCTAGAAGTAGAGGCGACAATAATAATAAATTGTGAAGAGTTATTTTATTTACATTTTCATTGCATTGCGAAGGTAAAAATAATAATAGAGGTAAAAAGATGAAGACAAAATCTCTTGATTATACATATTTGATGTTTAAAGCATTTAAATATATTATATCCCACATAAACCTTATCTTCAACTTCAAAATTCTTGACATTACTAAAAATAAAAATAATTAATATTTTCCTTATTTGGTGATGTCCTTAATAATCAAGGGGTTCCCTCTTTATGTATAATCAGTGGGTTCCCTCTTTAGTTTTTTACCTTAATTATTATTTTTACATCAGCTATATTTAATCAAAATGTGAAGAAAATTACTCTTGCATTTTATTATTGTTCTGATTATTTCATTGTATTCTTCTGCCACTTTATCCCATGAGTTAGTGCCATAATGAGAAACTAATTTATGGATAACATCCCTCTCAATAGTTGTGACTGGTCTCTTTTTTGAACTGCTGTTGATTTCCTTCTATTTTTGCTAAAATATTGTTCAAAAGCATTTAAAATTTCAATTTTTTCATCCCCCATGGCAATATGAATAACACAATGAATAATGGTGACAAGTAGAAGAAATATATAGATATGGATTAACATTGTAAAAGTAAAAAATAAAAAAGAACTTACTTGTATTTCCACTGCAATTCTTTTGCATTTGAAATATTGAACTGTAGCTTCCCAATTGTTGTCATCAAGCCGCGACAACAAATCGTAAGATCATGATCTCTGAAAACGTCCACTTTGCACAAATTTTAAGCATTAAAATATTTAAATAAACCACAACACCAGAATTGTCCTTTCCCAATGATCATAGCCATACAAATGAAATTTTAACAGTTATAGCCATTAGAAGGAGCCGCGTGTCATATTTATAACAGTTTTTCTAACGTTTATAACCATTGGGAAGCCTTACATTCCAATTGTTATGACTGTTGGGAATTCATAATTTTCCAATGGATATAACCATTGGAAAGTATGTTGCAGCATATAGAATTTTCCAATGGTTATATCCATTGGGAAATCCATATAACATTTAGGGAATATGTTACCACATTAGGAATTTTTAACCTATAATATTCAATTAAAATATGGAATTTCCCAATGCTTATGATCGTTGTAAGATAAACATCGTGTAATTGTTTTTGATCTGTAATAGATATAATTTTTACAAACTTAGTTTAGCAAAAGCTTATTTAGTTACGCATCTTATGTTACTATCACATATCATCATACAAAATTCAAATTTACAACAACAAAATTATTACTAAATTTCAAAATAAACATCAAACAAACATATATATGATTCATACCAAATTCTACAAAGTCCATTGTATAATAACTTCATACACATTGAAAAAGAGAATTTTATATAACTAATTTTTATGGTAGAAAATATATTCATGTGGAAGGTGCTTATAAATGGTTTACATACTCTTGACATGCTTAAGGTTAGGGGAATGATTCGATCTTCTATTTGTTTGTTGTGTGGTAGTGTGGAGGAA
The DNA here is from genome assembly GCA_030737815.1 of Allium fistulosum. Lineage (NCBI taxonomy): Eukaryota > Viridiplantae > Streptophyta > Magnoliopsida > Asparagales > Amaryllidaceae > Allium > Allium fistulosum. The sequence continues at coordinate 1,136,022,485 of CM060906.1, forward strand.
AATGTTTCACATTTTTTTTTGACTATGATTATACATACTTTGTATGGGAGAAGGTTTTGAGGATATTACACGTGCATAAACCTAATGGAGATGCTTCTCTAGAATGGTTCTATATATTTAAGCTACGAGATGAAAGAATTCAAGATCTAAACAGTTGCTTTCTATGCTCAAGGATGTCATGTATATTCTTTGGAGGGAGAGAAATAATAGGGTGTTTAGTGGTAAGATGGTTGCTAAACATATGCTGGTTCTTTCCATCTCCAAACAGTTCAATCTTTAGCATGATATCATCTCTGTCTGACTTGCTGTGTTGTATTGTCCATTTCTGGTGATTGCTTGGGATCAGATTTGTGTTCCTTCAGGCCATGCTTGCTGTCTGAAGTTGTTTGCCTTGGGTCTTATGATTCATATGTTGGTTTGGGTTCTGCTTGGAGCTTTCTGCAGCTTGCTTGGTGTCTTTTTGTGAATCTTGGTGATACTGATATATGAATGTATTGTGGTTATTTTTTGTTTTTCTTTCCCTTTATCCCTCTATAATTCTATATTTATACTTGTAACTTTGCATGGTATAAATAAAATGTATGGACCCTTTTAACCCCGCCGGCTTTGCCAAAAAAAAATTTATGAGTATAATCCATGTATTTACATTGCAATGTTGTAAAATATGAATCTATCCTTTAAAAGTTGTTAGAAATATAATTTTATAATGTAATGTCTTATAATTTTTGGGATAAATGAATTACACATTTAATTGTAGGTATTCTATATTATGTATACATTTTGTGAATGTGATTTATATATCCTTGAAACTAAATTAATTTTTTTTGCCTTATATGAATCGACATTGTATGCATATTGATTTTATCATATATTTAAAATTTGTTAGTTTAATAAAAACAGTTAAGTTGAACGAAGATGTAAGGGATCATACACACATTGGCTTTTCAAAAAAATAGGTGTGGAAAAGAAAAAAAGAATAAAAAAGATGAAAAAGGGGTAATACAATTGGAAGAATTTACTATGCGCACCCAACCTCTGGAGAAATGTTTTATCTATGTATGTTGTTAAGCATAGTAAAAGGACCTAAAATTATGAAGGCATAAGGAATTTTAATGGTATAATTTTTAATGATTTCCAATTTACTTGTAAGGCACGTGGTTTATTGGAAGATGATAATGAATGGAATTGTTAAAGCTGTTAGTTTGTACCAAAAAAATCTAAAATTCGTATGCATCTGTATTTGGAAAGCAGATAAGTATATGATATTTGAAAAGTGGATACGGATACAGATACAAAAGCATCCACATCCGAAAATTATCCGATCAATTTTTTTCAAGATTGTAGTTTATTTTATGTGTCTTTCCGTACAATGGTAGATATTTACTTATTTATTAAGTCAATAATCTAAATTATATGCATTTAATGCATATTATGTGCTCAAAATTATTTCTTACCATCTTATTTGTTGGTTTTTAATATTTTTATAACTAATGGGATTGAAAAATAATTGAATTAAACAAAAAAAATTTATTTATATTTCTTGATTTATCAATTGTTGATCAAATAGGATAATCATCTTATATTTTATGTGAGAAACATCCCCCTATAATTAGTCAAGATATCTGATTGTAAACTACAAAATATAAGATATCTTGACTAGTGTCTGTTTTATGGTGACTTGGTAGAGATAGGCACGGAGTTATTGTAATGGTATCAATATTTTGTGGTAATTCATTGATGCATTTTCAACTTATTAAGAAAATTTTGTAATTCATTAGTACTAATTGGGTACTGTTATATAAACACATTAACACTAATAGTTAAGAAAATAAACAAAGATATCAATTGCAATTTATTCACTTTATACTACAACTTTTTTCTTAGTTAGTGAAAAAATCAATAAAGAATTAAGTCATTAATTTTTCATTTAGTAAAAAGGAACTATTTGGACAGTTGAAATCAATTAGAATGTGTAAAAATAATTATACTATCTAAAAATGAAAACTAAAATGAACAAACCTTTTTTGTATGATCTACATTCGTTTCTTGCAGCCCCATTCGAAGGGAAGTACCTTTTATAGCGTTGGCAAACATTTCTAAACTTTTAGTTTCTCAAATTATTAACTTTCAGTTTTTTGTACACGTATGAAAATATCATACTACCCAAATAACATATAAAATAATAGTAATAACAGGAATATAACTACAAATAAAAACTAAAATATAATAATGGCAAACATTAATTTTCATAACATTAATTATATTTTAACAGGTCTTTTAATGTTAGTTTTATAAAATATAATACATGCTATGATCAATAATTATTCATGTTCAAATTATTATTTTCGAAGCAAAATGTTATAATTCTTTCCTTTACCATTTTTTTTCCAACTCCTTTTGAATTCTCTTTTTCCATGCTCCTCTTAGTTAGTTAAAAATGGAATAATATTATATAAAACCATTTTGGATTGCATTGATCAATGAACATTATTATTTTTTATGTGGTAACTACTTTCTCTTATATAGGTTATTTTAGGGATGTAACTATCTATATACACCATTTAAACACCTTATATCCATTTATTGTCTCACCTAAGCATTTAGTCCTCACCCATCTATTAGTTTACATAAGTAAGGATCTTTAGGCGAATTTAACACTAGAAGGGGGTGAATAGTATTTACTAACTTTTATGAATCATTTTGAATTCTTTTACGATTATTGTTTAAGCAATGCAAATTGACAATCACAGATGTAAACACGGATAGATATTAATGTAGTAAATGTAAAAAGCAAAGAGTTAGAGAGATCACACTAGGATTTTTATACTAGTTCGGAGTTACCCTACATCTAGTCTGGTATAATTTCTTATATAGATTTCCTTTCAAATACCAAAGTTATACAATCTCAATTTCAAGGCTATGAGACACATCCTCCAGATATTTCGAGCTTTGGGCACACACACTAGATATAAACGGTACACCAGCACACCCACTTGGATTCAAAGGGATACCAAGCACACCCACATGATTCAGGTGGGACACAAGCACTCCCACTTTGTAATGACCCACTTTTCCATACAGTTTAAGCTGGTAATAAACCAGACATGTCCAACCCAATTTGAATGGAAAGGTAGATAATTAGGGAAAAGAAAGAAGAAAGAAGACAATAAGAAACTAAGCAACATAGAGTCTCATAGCAGAATATATAATCTATAATATACAATCAACCTTTACACAAATACAAAACTGTAATATATGTATATACAGACATTAATCAGAGTTTACTAACCTATTTCAGCTCGAACAATTATAACAACTATCTTAAAAATTGCTGAATAATATACAACAATATATGCAACAGAAATATAACCATCTACATGAATACGTCTCTAAGCCTCCAACTCGTCTCCTGAAGCTCCAAATATCCAAGTAAACCTAGAAATATGCTGCGCCTGACCCAAGCATTATAAGAAAACAACGCCCGGGTCAGTCTGGTAAAACCAGCGTGATAACTAAAATCATAAGGAATTTTATTTATTTTAACTTGTAAATTCCTTTAAAATCAAAAACATATCTAAGACCACACGCCACACATAACACGGACATGTTTTTTACCTTACGATAACCAAACCTTTATATCAGAAAATCCAGTGATATTATAATAATGTCTAAGGGTGAAAACAACAATAATCAAGTAGTTGTGATGCTCGTGAGTGTACATTACAACAATACTACGTATAAAATCAAAAAATGATAAGGCACGTTCAATAATTGTGTAGGATTTCCGTGGAGGTGCCCTCAGTACTTCGAGGAATGGTGCTCCTGCATAAGGATCAGAGATATCCTTCGAAAGCAGAATACATCCCTAGTGATGTACCATAGGAAAAACATAGCTGGTCTCGCTAAGACTGAGTGCACCGCCCATGCATGCATAACAACTAAAGGTAACGTCTAGGTAGAGCCGACTATACCCTATGGGTTTGCTAACCCAACCGGCCATGCCTCATATCTCTCATTTTAGTCATTCGCTGATGAGGCTACGTCTGGCATTCCAGCACACGCACCACCACTAAAATAGGCCATGGAATCCCACATGGATTCCAATACCCCAACAGGTCTCAGAATCACACATAGATTCCCATATCTCGATTTGATCTTGGAATCACACCTGGATTCTCATACCCTAACGGGTCTCGGAATCACACATGGATTCCAAAATCTCAATATATCACGAATCTCCTCCATAGAACCGTATATGGTTTTCGAAGTGGATACGGGTTCGAGTCATCTCTTACGAGTACACTCTTTCATTTCCCGGGTGCTCCATAAAAACGCCGATTTTTGGAAAGCTCATTACCGATTATTTAGAGAATAATTAGATAATACATAAGAGCGGGGATCATCCCCAAACCATTTATGTGGACGGATCTCCTTATCATTTGTCCTAAAAGAACAAAACGAGTTTAAATTAAAAATTATGGAATAATTCTAAAAATAAAATTAAAACTACGTCATTAAAAATCAAGTCCAAATTTGAAACGAATAATTTATCATAATCTAAATTCAAATCCGAATATTTAAATAAATTAAATATTCAAATTTGAAGACCCAAAATATGGGTTGTTACACATTTGAATTTCAGGGACACCAAGTATGATTTGATAGAGTTTACAAAATCAATTTCTTAATCTTAAGTACAAATAATCCTATAACCTCTTGAATAGCACTTTGAATCTTGATTTGAGTGAGAGAGATCAGAGAGTATACAATAGAGAATCATATCAATGGTGTTTGAATTTGATTCTAATTGAATTTGAGAAGATTTTGACTCGAATTTCCTTTAGAAATCAAGAGAGTGAAAGAGGAAAGAAAATATGAGAAAGTGGTTAAAAAAATACATTGAGAAAACCCTTATTTATAGAGAAACAACAATCATGTCAATTCACAAAGAGGTACGATGAAAAGACACTACTATTCAAAATTTAAAATTTGAAAATATTGGACTATATGTCGATATATGGGGTCTATGTATGTTAACATACCCTTTGTAATTTTGAAAAAAATTCAATAAAATTTGTTTTGAAAATATTAAGTTTTGTAAAGTATTTCGATACTTTGTAAAATCATTTAAGCATAGTTTGTAAACATTTTAACTATAATAAAACTTAATAAAAGTTTATAAAACAATTTTGAAATATTATGTAAAGGATTTAATTATGAATTTCTTGTGAAAAATAATATATAAAGTATAAGTGAATATATATTTGAAATCAAAGTATTAATAAATGTAAAAATATGCTTTTGAATACCATAAACATTTAGAAAACATTAAACCAAGATCTTTATCTAAATACAATAAAGAATAAATTAAAATATAAAATACTTAAAAACTTAGGGCCCGTTTGGTTTCATTTTGTATTTTGAGTTTTGTGTTTTCAACTTGCACTAAGAAATAGCAAGAAATAAGGTAAGAAGATTTATAATTCTTAACCATTGCGACGACCAACGGACAATGGAGGAGTTAGATTGTTCTACGTGCTTTTGTTATCTCTTGAAACACGAAAAACAAAATAAACTTGTTTTCTATTTTACATGTTAATTTCATTTTTCAAAATTGTTTGTTTTTCAACAATACATACAACGGACGCGCTTTTGTATAGACGAAAACACAAAACTAAAAACGACAAGCCAAACGGGGCCTTAATTACTCAAAATATAATAAACTTGTTAATAAAAGAAGGTTAAAAATCATTTGAAAACTATTTTGAAAAGATGTTTGAAAAATCATTTTGAAAACAGAGATCCTTTTAAAATCATTTTTGAAAACCAGGATATTTGAAAATCATTTAAAATCAATGGATAGATTTTATAATCCTTTTTGGAAAATGAAGAGAGATCAAAAAAGTGCTACTGGGGCTTTGACAAAATAATATATGACTCTATAACTTATCTTGATATCTTGAATCTTCAAACTCGTGAGTCTTCAATCTCTAACTCTTGAATCTCTATATCAGCCTCTTGAATCTGCTCTTGATATTGTACAGTCTTCTTAATCAATACATGTCTAATATCTTTCACTATATAGTATATGTATATCGTGATAAAAACAATAAATATATATTTTACATAATGTCATATGATTTTTGTTATCAAAACCAAAACCTAAAGTACTAACACCACCCACATCCATATTAATAAGTTTAATTAAACTTAATTACGCAAACAACTTCTCCTCTTTCCCAAATGTAACTTTTTAAAAATCCAACAAGAAGAAAAAAAACTTAAAAAATTCTCATGCCCTTCGTTCCTTGAAGTCAGCTTCATTTTCCTAGTTCTTTATTAATCAACTCTCTACTTAAATACAATGGTGATGCCAAAGGGTAAGGAAGTGGTTGTTGAAGGAGATGGTAAATGTAGCAGTATTATCTGAGTTAAACTGATGAATTGCTTTGAAATTTGATCTGAAACTTGGGTTTGAATTTCTATTCGAAAGAGAGTTGAAACCTTACTGTTAACAAATTTAATTTAGGGAAAACTCATGAAATGTAATTAGGTCAGATTCAAAGTGGCTTGGATGGAATAATGATGTAGTTTTCGTTTTAGAACTAGGGATTGAAGAAAAACAGTTTGAATGATTATTTTTGCAACGTACACAACACCAGAATTGTCATTTTGTAACGGTTATAACCGTTGGTAATCAAATTCCCAACGGTTATAACCGTTGGTAGCAGGTACGTTATAATTTATTTTACATATTTTGTAACGGTTATAACCGTTGGGAATTTTGGTATTCCCAACGGTTATAACCGTTGGAATTTTGGTATTCCCAACGGTTATAACCGTTGGGAATTTTGGTAATTCCCAACAGTTATAACCGTTGGTTTCCATTTCCAATGGTTATAACCGTTGGAAATTACGGTTATAACCTACGGCTACTTTCATTTTGCCAACGGTTATAACCGTTGGGAATTTTTTAATTCCCAACGATTATAACCGTTGGGAATTCCTCACACACATAGGCAAATAGCAAAATTACCAACACTTATAAGTGTTACAATTTGGTATAGCTGAACCAAATCTTATTTGGCATCTAATAGTATTTCATTCAACTATATCTATATGAATTTATAACAATAGAAAACATGAAACTTGATTTCAAAACTAACATATCATCAAATTATTAAAAAAACATCAAACGTACGAAATAGTACATATCAAATTCTACAAAGTTCATTGTGACAACTTCAAACGTATATAGAGTGCACTGATTCATTGATCCACATGGTAGGCTTAGGATGAATATCACAAAAAGATACATTAAAAATACAAAATTAGTAGGTTTAGAACAGCTTTTACATTAATGCATACTCCTATTAAGGAGCAATACTTTCCTCTATTGGTGGACTTTATCTAATAGTCTGGAGTGTTTCACAATGTATTACTTTCCTCTATTCCTTCTTGTTAAATCTATATCCATCAAATGTAAAAGACATAAAAAACAAATAAATAAATCCTACTCTATATAGAGAAACTTCGTATATTACTTAAAGTAAAATATATGCAGGAAAATCCTGTTCGACATATACTATATTACCCATCAAATATAAAAGACACAAAAAATTAGAAAATAAATGTTATCCCGCCTTTTGGCAAGGCCGTGATACCAAGGACTTGACTAGATACCTGTTATCCCGCCTTTTGGCAAGGCCGTGATACCAAGGACTTGACTAGATACCGGTGACAGGTCGTCTCGGAAGTCGGTTACACGTAAGGATCGCTACGGATATCGATGAATTTTGTCCGAGTCCGGATCGGGCTGCAATTGATAAGACATGCCAAGCAAGGCCAGAGGAAACGACGTTCCAATTTTCGAGTCAATCCGAGTTCGTATGCTCAAGATATCACCAATGAAAAATGGAGGAGACAGCCTCGTATTCGAATCCATAAAAGACCCTATGTTCGAATCGATGAGGTAGGAATGCTATTCGAATCCATTAAGGTCGACTCGATCATCTTCGAATCCATCAAGTTTTACATGCTTCGTATCCATCGTGGAAGCCTTCCTTCGAATCCATCCCTTTTGCCTGGCCTCGAATCCATCGTGGGAGCCTTCCTTCGAATCCATCCCTTTTGCCTGGCCTCGAATCCATCGTGGGAGCCTTCCTTCGAATCCATCCCTTTTGCCTGGCCTCGAATCCATCGTGGGAGCCTTCCTTCGAATCCATCCAAACAGACCACACTAAAATCCAACAGTTCGAACCCGGTAGGCAGTCCTCTACTTCGAATCCATATAATAGATGCGCCTCGACTCCATCCCATAAGCTACTTCGAGTCCACCCTGTTAAGGTAACCTCGAATCCACTAGGCCACGGCAGCTAGGAACATGAAGTCGACCCAGTCAATCCGGAGTGGAAACCGGATCGATACGAAGCATACGCACCGCGTCACCATCTTCACGTGCAGGAGGATCGATTCGAACGAATCGATTCGAACATATCGATTCGAACGACTCTAGAATTCGAAAAACACCAACTTGAATCGATCATAACTCGAGTTCTACAAGTCCAAATGCCATGAAATTTTCACAGAAGCTTAAGCACATGATGAAGAATGTTCACACCAAATTTCAGCTCGATTAGATGATTTCTTGATCGATTCGAACCAAGGGTCGAATCGATCCCAAAGTGGGCCCGGATCTCCAGATTTCGGCCATGTAGACCCCCTGACGTGCCAGAACTGGTCTCCCCTCATTTTAGGCGAAATATCAGCCTCCTACACCTATAAATAAAGCCCCTGGTCATTCAGAAAAGTGGTCGGATAATTCTAAGTACTGAAGAGCGCCCAGATTCTGCCAAATTTACTCCAGAACACCGCCGCTGCTTTAGATTGACACTTAGCATTTAAATTCAGTTGTGTTGCCTTATTAACTACTGTAATCTTCAAGTAATCGAGCAATAAAATCATCAAATTTCACAGTGGACGTAGGCAAAACGCCGAACCACTCTAAATCGCTTGTCTTTGCAATTTACTTTCTGTTATTTGGAGTTTTTGTTAGATAATCCACAGTTTTAATTTTCATTCTTCACTTTTATCTCTTCAAAAACTTCCGAAGAGTGTTGTGCCCATTTTTGGTACAAACACTTTGGTGCTTTCACTGAGAAAAAACCAGCTTTTTTCTCCTGCTCCTTGGATCTACCATCGATACCGGATTGCACAAATCCAAGAGGAAGATCCAGATCTTCGATTCACAGTCCTTCCATTCTACTCAGATTTGCATAAAATCTAGGAAAAGGATTCATCATTCAAAATGGTTAGCACGAGAACCACTTCTGCAGCTCCAGGACAAGAAGGTAGGGATGGACAAAATCCTGCTCAACAGCAGCCATCCAACCAAGACAACACTGCCCACTCGGATCCGTCTGGGGCAGTCACTAGACAAGAATTTCAGGTGTTACTTCAAGAGTTGACTCAGAGTCGGCAACAGTTAGCCGAACAGTTGCGAGCCAATATTGAATTGACAAATCAACTGAACCGCCAGGGCCGTAGGAGGTCCAGAAGGGATGATGTTTCCCGCTCATCCACTGAAAGTTCTGCCTCATCTGACTATCATCATAGATCTACCCGTCCCCGATTAGACGGAGATCATATCCAGACTACGGGATATCAGCCCGCCCTGACTGTCGGGCAATTGAGGGTAGGACCATCAACCAGCTTCCAGGCTGGGCCATCAGCACGAGGTGGCCGCACTCCACAATATACTATGGACAATCATGTCACAGCTGCCACAGTAGAAACAAGGATCGATACCCGACATCTTCCAGATTCGAGTAATCAACAGCAAGGACGTACTTCTGAACCATACGTCCCGGAAGACGCTGAGCCAAGGAGGCGAAACTTGGACCGTCGACAGCGCCCGGTCCAAACTCGCACTGTGGAACCCGACCACACCTTAGCTCAGCATGCTCAAAATGTAGCAATGCCAGACATCTCGACTATGATACGTCAGATGATCCGTGAAAGCCAAGGTCTTACCAATGACGATTGGGGGATTTCTCGAAGTCATACTCCTTTCACGGACGAGATACTATACGCTGAACCTCCTCGGCGATTCAGAATGCCAACTCTCCCTATGTACGAAGGAAGTTCTGATCCCAATCAGCACATACTGAAATACGAATGGTCAATGAGCGCCGCAAGGGCCGACGATGCAGTAAAATGCCGCAGCTTCCCCATTTCACTGGGAGGAATTGCAACAATGTGGTTTACAAGACTACCTCCAAGATCTATCTCGTCATTTGACCAATTGGCTAAGAAATTTGTTGAACAATTCCGTATGCATGTTGCTAGACCCAAAGATGTTAACACCCTGTCCAATGTTACCCAGGCTCGTGGGGAAACATTAATGCGTTACTTGGAGAGATTCCATGCGGCATGCGTGGAAATTAGTAATCCCAACGACAACTCAATTTTAATGGCACTGACAAAGGGAATTGATCCCGATTCTGAATTTGGAAACTGGTTAGCCGGAAAACCCCCCGCATCGTTGGACCGTTTCTACTCCAAAGCCGCTCAATTCTTACGGCAAGAGGACGCGAAACAGTCTAGGAAGCAGGACGATGCGAAACCCGGAAGTGAGGGAATACAAAGCAATGTAGCAGTTAAGCAGTCCGGTGACAATTCCGGAAAAGTCCAGTTAAACATACAGAACAAACAAACTCAGCCAAGCGGTGGCAATGGTCAGAATAAGAAGAGAGATCCGAATCCAGGCCCACGGCGTAGGGCTCCGATGTTCGAAAGTTATACACCGTTAAACACTTCGCTGGAAAATGTGTACCTGCAGACTTGCAACACAGAACAGTATAAGAAACCCGCTCCGAAGCGGTCATCAGAAAGGCAGATTCAGACGGGAAAGTTTTGTAGGTTTCATGAGAGTTATGGCCACAATACGAATGACTGTCACCATTTGCAAGATCTCATAGAAAAGTTGATCAGGGAGAGGAAGTTAGATCAATTCGTGCGGGCGCCGCAGTCTGGTGGTGCGGGCCCATCGAATCCAAACCATGCGCAAGATCAGGAAAGACAAGAGGAACCCGCTCGTACAGGCGGGAGGCTAGTTATCAATACCATAAGTGGTGGTCCTCATCCAGCGGACAGGAGCTGGGGGGAAATGGAGTCGTATGCTAGCTCTATCAGGCATGCAAGCTTCGAATGCTGCAGTAATTATGAGGATGGAACCCCGGCTAAGCAACAAAAAACGATGTCTGACGATATCATATTCAGAAGCAGGGATGCTGACAAAATCGAAGCTCCAACGATTGACCCACTGGTCATATCTGCCCAGGTTGGTCCTGCTTGGATGAAGAGGATCCTGGTTGACAGTGGGAGTTCTGTAAACATTCTATTCAAGCGAGCATACGATTTGATGAAGATGGAAGCCGAAGACTTGAAACCCTGCCAATCCCGAGTTCATGGCTTCAACGGGAGTGCAACGATACCTACTGGAATAGTGGAACTGCCAGTAGAACTGGGGATTGGAGAACGCAGGAGAGTCCGACTGCTGCAATTCGTCGTTCTTGACATCGCTTCGCCGTACAACACATTCCTGGGTCGACCAGCCCTTGTTGAATTCAGGGCAGCCATTGCCCCGTGGTGTTTGACTTTAAAATTCCCAACCGATCATGGTATAGGAATCGTTCAAGGAGATCAGGCAGCAGGAAGAGCCTGTTATGTTGCTGAGTTGCGTGAAGCACAGAAGAAGGAGAAAGGAAAGGGCGTAGAGGAATCTCTCTGCGTCCGTTTTACTGATAATTGACAACTAACGCCTGGGCCCCGGCCCGGGCACCACTACCAATTCCTTAGAGATCTTGACCCTAGAGATAGCGAAGATAAAGATGAAGTAGAAGAGAATCAAGCGTCTCCAGCCGAACTGACTGTGGACGTCCCGGTCAGTGAGGATGACGACTCGAAAGTGCTAAAAGTTGGATCTCAACTGGGAAAACAGATACAACAGGAATTGGTTGAATTTCTTCAAGCAAATCTTGATGTCTTTGCCTGGACGCACTCAGACATGTGCGGAATCTCACCGAACATTGCAAGTCACTCTTTGAATATTGATCCGCGACATGTTCCGGTCAAGCAAAAGAGGCGTGGTATGGATCCAGAGAGATCTGCCGCCCTTAAAGAAGAAATTGACAAGTTGCACTCAAATGGTTTCATCCGAGACGCTCTATACCCAGAGTGGGTGTCAAATCCGGTGTTGGTTCGGAAACCGAATGGGAAATGGAGAACTTGTGTCGACTACTCCGACTTAAACAAAGCTTGTCCTAAAGATAGTTTTCCACTTCCTCGAATTGACCAACTCGTAGACTCAACTGCAGGCCATGAATTGTTGTCCTTTATGGATGCTTATTCCGGTTATAATCAAATACCCATGCATCTACCCGATCAAGAACATACCAGTTTCGTGACTGATCTAGGACTCTACTGTTACAGAGTCATGCCTTTCGGTTTAAAGAATGCCGGGGCAACTTACCAACGCTTGGTTAATCGAATGTTCGCTGATCAGATCGGGAAGACCATGGAAGTCTATGTGGATGACATGTTAGTTAAGTCTCGATTTTCCACAGATCACGTCAAGGATTTAAATTCAATGTTCTGCATCTTGCGTGAATATGGAATGAAGCTTAACCCGTTAAAGTGCCACTTTGGCGTCTCATCCGGAAAGTTTCTGGGGTTCATCGTCAACGCTCGTGGGATAGAGGCAAACCCCGAAAAGATCTGGGCAATAAGGAATTTGCAAACTCCAAGGACCATAAAGCAAGTCCAAAGTCTCAACGGGAAGGTAGCAGCGTTAAGCAGGTTCATCTCGAAATCCACTGATAAATGCATCCCTTTCTTTGATCTAATCTGGAAAGGAAAACGAAACTTTGAATGGACCATGGAATGTGAAGGCGCATTCCGATCACTGGTTCAGCATCTCTCTACGCCACCGATTTTGTCGAAACCAATTGATCACGAACAATTATACCTTTATCTGGCGGTATCAGAGCATGCGATCAGTGCTGCTCTGGTCCGGGAAGAGGATCGAGTGCAGAAACCGGTCTATTATGTTAGTAAACGATTAGCCGGAGCAGAAAGAAACTACCCCAAGTTGGAGAAACTGGCTTACTGTTTGGTCATTGCCTCGAGAAAGATTCGTCCTTATTTCCAAGCTCATCCGCTTACTGTGTACACCGATCAGCCGTTACGACAGGTCCTTGCGCGGCCTGAGACGTCTGGAAGGTTACTCAAGTGGAATATCGAACTGAGTCAATTTGACATTACTTATGCTCCGCGGAAAGCCATTCAAGGGCAAGTCCTAGCTGACTTCATAGCTGAATTTACTGTTCCAGACGACTTACCCGAAACCAGCGAGTCTCCTGAATATGTCTGGAAACTTTATACAGATGGGGCATCAAACGATCGGTGTTCGGGCGCTGGAGTTGTACTAGAAACCCCCGAAGGTCGATCCATATGCTATGCTTTGAAGTTTGATTTTCACGCAACCAACAATGAAGCCGAGTATGAAGCCCTGTTGACTGGGTTAAAGCTTGCCAGAGATCTAAGAATTATCGCTATAGAAGTTTATTGTGATTCACAGTTGGTTGTGTGTCAGGTACGGGGAGAATATCAAGCAAGAGATCGAAGGTTAGCTGCTTATCTAGCCCGAGTTCAGGAAGCGCTGGATCAGTTTGATTATTACGCTATTTACTACATACCACGAGATCGCAATCAAAAGGCCGATTCATTGGCAAAGTTGGCCAGCACAGGTGAAGCACAGCAAATGGGACTCGTCCCGGTCGAAACTTTGCCTTTCCCAAGCATCGATCAAATCAAAACGAATGATGTGTTGGAAACCTTTCCCAGTAGAGAATCATGGATGACTCCGTATCGAAATTATATTGAGAATGGGATATTGCCTGAACACCGAAATGAGAAAAGGCAAATTCTACGAAAAGCTTCGCGGTTCATCATTCAGGATGGGATCATGTATAGAAAAGGTTATTCTATTCCACTCCTCCGGTGTATCGCTCACGACGAAGTCAAACGAGTGTTTCGTGATGTACACGAGGGAGAATGCGGCGATCACACCGGTGGACAAGCGCTTGCTAAGAAGATACTCCGATATGGATATTACTGGCCGACAGTGAATCGAGATGCAGCCAATTACGCCAGAAAGTGCGACAAGTGCCAAAAACACGCTCGAATTCCAAGAGCCCCGCCTACCGAGTTAACTCAAATGGTCAGTCCCTGGCCGTTCGCTATGTGGGGTATCGATATCATTGGCGCTTTGCCTCTGGCAAAAGGTGGTGCGAAGTATGCCATCGTCGTAGTTGACTACTTCACAAAGTGGGCCGAGGCCGAAGCTCTCGCAACGATTACGTCAAAGAAAGTGATAAACTTTGTGGTCTGCAATATCATTTGCCGATTTGGACTCCCGCATACCATCATCACCGATAATGGGACCCAATTCGAAAGTTCGGAGTTCAAGAATTTCTGCCAACGATTTCATATTCATAAAAAGTTCTCTGCAGTCGCACATCCACAAGCAAACGGTCAGGTCGAAGCTGTTAACAAAGTTATCAAATCCATCTTAAAGAAACGACTGGAAAAGGCTGGGGGCAAATGGGTCGATGAACTTCCTATGGCATTATGGGCTTATCGAACAACTCACAAGACCGCAACTGGACACACCCCATTTTCCTTATCCTATGGCTCGGAGGCCGTCATTCCAGTTGAGACAGAAGTATTTTCTCACCGCGTAACTTATTACGATCCGAAAACAAACGCTATATTACTCGCTGAATCTTTGGATCTGTTGGACGAGAAACGAGAAGAAGCTGATTTAAGAGCGGCCGCTTACCGAAGCCGGGTCGCCCGATTATATAACACCAAAGTTCGCCCCCGAACCTTTGACCTCGGTGATCTGGTCCTCAAGAGAATATACCCGGTTCCTTCACACATGAAACCAAATTGGGAAGGACCATACGTGATTACGCAAAGACTTGGGGATGGCACATTCAAACTATCAACCGTGGACGGTCTAGTTTTACCGAGAGCCTGGAACAGCGAGAGTCTCCGTCGCTATTACATATGACAGGCTTCATTTATTTCATTATGTTTTTATTCAGCAATTTACTTTTGCATTTCGAAATTAGAATTTGTAATAAGGCAACTGATTTGCCATATTTTCTTATTTCAGCAATAAAATGCCATCTCTTCGAGCCAGAGCCGTGATTCATTAAATACAATGTACAACATCACGATGCACGAAGAGCTAAGTTCCATCACACAGTGGAATTTATTCAAGTAGGGAGTGGCTGTGAAGCAATCAACCACTCACTAAATGAAACCCGAGCTCGGGGGCAAGCCATCACATCAGGCCACGAAATGGGTTGATACACGACAACCCTTCATTCAACTCCGTACTCCCAGAGTGCGAGGCGGAGTATAAACATTTTACTAAAACTCCGTACTCCCAGAGTGCGAGGCGGAGTATAAACATTTTACTAAACTCCGTGCTCCCAGAGCGTGAGGCGGAGTATAAACTTTCATTCAACTCCGTACTCCCAGAGTGCGAGGCGGAGTATAAACGTTTTTCCTAAACCCCAGAGTACTCCGAGAGCGCGAGCTGGGTACAAACATTCCTTAACTCCGTACTCCCAGAGTGCGAGGCGGAGTATAAACATTCCCTAACTCCGTACTCCCAGAGTGCGAGGCGGAGTATAAACATTCATCTAACTCTGTACTCCCAGAGTGCGAGGCGGAGTATAAACATTCATCTAACTCCGTACTCCCAGAGTGCGAGGCGGAGTATAAACATTCCCTAACTCCGTACTCCCAGAGTGCGAGGCGGAGTATAAACATTCATCTAACTCCGTACTCCCAGAGCGCGAGGCGGAGTATAAACATTCATCTAACTCCATACTCCCAGAGCGCGAGACGGAGTATAAACATACGTCAACTCCACACTTATCCCCAATGCTGGGGGCAGAACCATAACACATGACAAGTTGAAGATGAAAAGGGAATAAATTTTCATTTCCACTATCGACAAAAAGAATCTGATTACAAAGTGTTAAAAGAAAATTCTGCTAGTGGGAGCCGAATCCACATCTATACACGGCTATAGAAAAGTTAACAAAATGCTATCCTACGCAACAGAGATTTAGAGAAAGAGTTCAATCTTTCTTCTTCCTTATCTTCTTCTTCGGGGTAGCTCCACCCGATCCGCTGCCCGATTTCTTCCTCAATCGCTTGCTCTTTTCAGGCTTGCCCTCCGGCAGCGATATAATGTCGACGTCTTCCTCAGAGCTGGAGGCGACGGAAGTTCTTCTAGGAGGACGAGCTGGAGGCATAGGAGTAGTAGCAGGAGGAGGGACAGGAGCGGTCTCGATCAATACAGTACCGCCCGGTGAAATCACCATTAACGGGGCAGGCCCGGGGGGACTCGTACCAACATTTCCTGCTGCCATCTCAGCAGCAATCTCAGCCATAACGTCGTCCTCACGAGATACATGGGCCGCATCGGATGTGCCAATAGCTGGCATAGATGAACTAATGGCCGGAGCAGCCCCACTCGTAGCATCGGACGGGTTGGCAGAGGGATCGATGGGTTCATTGAGAAGCTCCTCAATCATTTGAGCGCTGAAAGAAAACATATTTGCATCTCCCTCCTCACCAATCAAAGTAGAAGTCGTAATGGCTTCAGAAAAAACAACCCCTTGTGTTTGATGAGGAACTGATAAAGCAAGGGGCGCAGAAACAATAACTTCGGTCACTGAAATACGACAAAACGAAGATTGTTAGCCAAGTGTGTTGCTTAAGATTCTTCACAACTAAACTACGAGAAGCGTTCAAATACCTTCCTTGGTCTGACCCGAAACGTGGGCAGAATCCTCGGCAGAAGACAGTAATGGTTGGTCAGGATTATAGGCAGGAACAGATTGGGGATCTACTGCACCAGTGGTTTCGGGCAGTGTTGGAATTACAGCTCCAGCACCTGTCCCGTGATGCACGACCCCTGAGCCTTCGCCTGTCTCTAGAGATTGGACGCCGAGCTTTTCTTTCGCCATAGAGATTACCACCTCATGAAGAGTCTTCCTCTCATCCTCGGTAAGCAGACGCATCTCCAGTTCAAAGTCGTCAAGTGTTCCATCTGGATGCGCTGCTCTTTTCTCATTCACCAGCCGGGTCCAGGCATTGTACAAGATCATGGAGTCATCTCCCAGCCACGCTAAATTTCTGTGTTCCAGCACATTAGCGTTATATGTGACTAAGAGATCGTCAAACTCAGCATCTAGCCTAGACCTCTCCTCCAAGATCTTCTCCTGAATCTCTGCTTCCACGGACTTAGCCTTGACCGCCGCCGCAGCAAGTTCGGCCCTGAGAGATACTGCTTGGTCGCAAGCCTCTTGAGCAGTGGCGTTCGCATCATCCTTCTCCTTCACCATTTCAGCGAATTTGGCCTTGAGCTCATTCAGCTCTTTAGCGGCTAAGTCTCGCTCAGCTGCAATGGTGGTATTGCGATGGCCCATCTCTTCCACTGTGGCGCAATGTTCTTGCTGCATCCTCGCTAGTTTGGCCACGACACCCTCATGTTTTTTAAGTGTTTCAAGCTCTGACTTTCGGGACGTCTCCACTTCGGATTGAAGAACTTGAATGATGCGTTTCTGCTTCGCAATGTCAACATCACGTTCAGCAATGACCTTCGCCCTGTCGAAAGCTACTCTAGAAGCCTTCACGGCTGCCTTATACCACTCCTTGTACTGAGCATAGAAGTCGTGAATGTAACTATGAGCAGTGGTCTCAGCTTCCGGAGGGATTCTTTTAAAGTTAGGAGGTAAGATATAGCCATCCATGCATATTTCCGGGTAGTCATTTTTCATTTGAGCAAGCTTAGCAGCTCCTTCGCTTGTCAACTCAGCCGGAGCTTGTTCAATTATAGCGGCTGCCGTCGGTTCCATTCTTGGCCGTTGAGCATCAGGCCGAGAAGATTGAGAAGGCAACTGTTGCTGATGGGATGGCCCTGGGAGGTCTACTGGAGCCCTGGGAGGCGGAGGAGAACGAGATCGGGGTCGGTACTGGTATCCCCGGTCTCTGTCAGAGTAATCATAGCCAGAACGGTTACGCGAGTAATCTCTGTCTCTATCATAACGTTCTTGACTCGAGTAGCCTCGCCCATGATCCCTATCTGTCTCTCTCCTACGGGAATCATAAAATGGAGAAGATTGGCGCACATTCCGAAGCCTATCTAGAGTAGAGCCACGTCCTAACATCTCACCTGCGATAAGAAAAAATTACGGATTAAAATCCCATAAAGCGATGTTTACTATGCAGAAGTCATGAAGTGCCGTGGAAGTGTGTGTAAATGTGTAAACCCCCAAACCGACCGGAAATGTTGACCGCGCTTAAAGGAAAGGGCTCGTTCATGTTTAGGACATCTTGCAATTCCTCCAACCCAGGATTATGAGAAATCGATATATAATCTGGGATAGGAATGTCGTCAAGCCCTTTGAGAGAATCTCTCGAATGAGAAGGGGCGGCCTCAGAACTCATAACTCCGGAAGCGGGAAGAAACACATCTACAGATTTTCCCCCCTTTGACTTAAGTTTTTTGGAAACGGCGGCCTTGCCTTTCCGTTTTTCTCCCGATTCCTCCAAGTTTCCCGAAAGATCAGCCATTGGCTCTGAATCCGTATGGGTTCTTTCTTCGTCACTCGCCTCGATTATTTTGATTCCGAGTGACTTCTTCGCTTTTCTCTTCTTGGGTTTCTTCTTATTTTCCTTCTTGGAGACGGACTTTGAAAATCCCTCAACGACTATGCTTTGATTGATGTCGATCAAACCAAGAACTCTTAAGTTGTAATCGTTCAGCACCGAGTCAATATGCCTCAGCTCGCTTGGGACTTCTTGAAGACTCCGGACGGTACCCTTAAAACGCCCTCCATCGGGCCTAGAGATAATAGCTGTAAAAGGAATGAAATGTTAATTATAACACCGAAGAGCTATTGGTCAAGGAAACAGGTTAAGGCGCTTACGTCTAGACAACCATCGCCTAGCGAAACCCGGAGGACACCGAACGTAGAACCATTCGTTCTTGAAATAGCTCAGTCGAGTCCAAGCTCCAACTACAACTTGGCAATTTCTAACTGCCTCCAAAAATGTAAACGACGGGCTATCACCCCTGCTCTTGAAGTTAAATATATGTCTGATCTCGGAGGGCCTCGGCGGGCGGAAAAGACAGTCCATAAATATTACGAAGGCACTGTTCAGCAACGCGTGCCCGTTGGGATGAAGCTGTGAAGGAGCGATTCCTAAATATGACAGCATCCCTCTGATATATTGATTGAAAGGAGGAAGAGTTCCGGCCGCACAACCGTGACGATACAATGCTGTATATCCTTCAGGCGGGTTGTGCGGTCTATCAGTGGCGTTGGGCAATAATACGTCACCTAGAGATATGTTATGCTTTAAGCATATTCGTCCCAATAAGGATTCAGAGATGTTGGACTGAACCGAATCAACAGGGTCCTCAATAAATATCGCCTCCGGCAATTCGTCTGGAGCCGGATCGATTACATCGGCAGGGATATCAGGAATCTCAAGCACAGGAGGAGTCGAGCTCTGCACCTCTTGTTGTTGGGAGCTCGAAGATTCCATAATTAGCTAACTCATCAGAAAGCAACGTTAAGTTCATAAACGGCCCGTGCGTGCCCCGGTGTACTGTGTATGAACGTGTCGTGCAGTGCAAGTGCTATGCGTTACTTAAGCGGATTCTACCGAATAAAGCAAGATGTTCGTACAACATATCTTGGGAATTTGAGAATGAAGATGACCGTCATCGCTGACCGTCACTTCCACAACATCCAAACGCTAAGAACCAACCTCGTGTATAAATCAGTTGTATTATTGGTTGAGTCATAGTTCCATCGACGAGCTTCAAAGGAAATTCAAGTTCAAGATTTACAGTCGTGTTCGACTATGCAAGGCCGAAGCTCGTCGGAGTCAAGTGTGCTAAAGCTCGTTAAATTTATCAAATTTCAACTTGAGATTGGTCGTAGTTCGGATGTTGAAGCAAATCAGGAAGATTTAGGTTTCGGAAATCAGAACATTCGAACCCAGAAGTTCGAATCCATGCGGTTCGAATCGATACGAATCGATTCGAAGGTAACAAGGTCCAGATCTTCGAATCCATGCGGTTCAAATCGATAGAGCCTAAGGGAGGACAGATACTTCGAATCCATGCATTTAGTACAGATTCGAATCGATCGGAATATCACGTCTTCGACTCGATAGTAGCGGCATTGCTTCGAATCGATCGCTTCGATACAATCTTCTTTCATGATCATCGATTCGAAATCTGACACTTAGAATCGATTCGAACAAATTACTCCCAGATCGATGCGAAGCAATGAACAAGAACGATGTCCACCATGACAAGTTTTTTCCCAAGTCTATCGATTCGACCCATTCCAGATCTGACGATCCTTCGAAACTTCTCAGAAGATATGATGGGATCACTTCCAAGAATCCAAAATTTTTACGTTCTACACTCGAATCGGTTCCATATTTACCTGATTGGATTCGATTATAAAACAAAAGCTAGGGAGAATGTTGTCGATTCGAACGAAGACGTGGAACTTCCTAATCTGAAGGATTGATTCGAAGAAACAGCTGAAACAATGAGGAAAAGTAAAAAGTGAGAAGTGAATAGGAGCCCGGTATATATAGGGGAAATGTGGCGATTCGCCTCCCGGTATATCTGACCGGCTTCTATAGGTGAGAGAATCGACTCGAATCGATTCGTTGCGGCATGTTCGAATCCATTGTGACCACTAGTTCGAATCCATCACGACACAGAGTCATTCCACCAGTTCGAATCCCTCCCTTAGTTCGAATCCATCCGGTTTCGAATCCTTTACAACATCGAATCCATTTCAGCAACATCGAAACAAAGCAGCATTGATTCGAGCACTCACAACTTCGACTCCACCAACTCAGAGAACATCAAATCCACGCAATATCGATTCGAAGAGGCACAGCTTCGAATCCATCGCCAACCACTAATGAAAATGGACGAACCGTTTCAATGTTAAAAATTGCTTGTCTACTCTTCATACCGATTCAGGAGAGGATCGATGCGGGAGGATGACCATAGACAATCATAAAAGTAATGATTTAAATCAAATCTCAAATCGGTTCAGGAGAGGACCGATGCAGATTTCGATAGCAAAACCGAACTGACAACAACTTGCGATCGTGCAACGTTAACCGAGGTCAAGATAATACACGTATACACGTATTTTTGACTAATGTTTTGGTCTTTATCATCAACAGGAATCAAATGTTCATCTCGTCATGACTCAAAAGCCCAGACAGCCAGTCGCGATTATACGACAGTCGATTACTGCAATACAGAATGCAACTTTCGATAAAGCATGTTGTAGCAATCCAATGAGAGACTGCAGCTTTTCAAAGCACGTCATGTTTACACAAGACGTACTTTGGGGGGCAAATGTTATCCCGCCTTTTGGCAAGGCTATGATACCAAGGACTTGACTAGATACCTGTTATCCCGCCTTTTGGCAAGGCCGTGGTACCAAGGACTTGACTAGATACCGGTGACAGGTCGTCTCGGAAGTCGGTTACACGTAAGGATCGCTACGGATATCGATGAATTTTGTCCGAGTCCGGATCGGGCTGCAATTGATAAGACATGCCAAGCAAGGCCAGAGGAAACGACCTTCCAATTTTCGAGTCAATCCGAGTTCGTATGCTCAAGATATCACCAATGAAAAATGGAGGAGACAGCCTCGTATTCGAATCCATAAAAGACCCTATGTTCGAATCGATGAGGTAGGAATGCTATTCGAATCCATTAAGGTCGACTCGATCATCTTCGAATCCATCAAGTTTTACATGCTTCGTATCCATCGTGGAAGCCTTCCTTCGAATCCATCCCTTTTGCCTGGCCTCGAATCCATCGTGGGAGCCTTCCTTCGAATCCATCCCTTTTGCCTGGCCTCGAATCCATCGTGGGAGCCTTCCTTCGAATCCATCCCTTTTGCCTGGCCTCGAATCCATCGTGGGAGCCTTCCTTCGAATCCATCCAAACAGACCACACTAAAATCCAACAGTTCGAACCCGGTAGGCAGTCCTCTACTTCGAATCCATATAATAGATGCGCCTCGACTCCATCCCATAAGCTACTTCGAGTCCACCCTGTTAAGGTAACCTCGAATCCACTAGGCCACGGCAGCTAGGAACGTGAAGTCGACCCAGTCAATCCGGAGTGGAAACCGGATCGATACGAAGCATACGCACCGCGTCACCATCTTCACGTGCAGGAGGATCGATTCGAACGAATCGATTCGAACATATCGATTCGAACGACTCCAGAATTCGAAAAACACCAACTTGAATCGATCATAACTCGAGTTCTACAAGTCCAAATGCCATGAAATTTTCACAGAAGCTTAAGCACATGATGAAGAATGTTCACACCAAATTTCAGCTCGATTAGATGATTTCTTGATCGATTCGAACCAAGGGTCGAATCGATCCCAAAGTGGGCCCGGATCTCCAGATTTCGGCCATGTGGACCCCCTGACGTGCCAGAACTGGTCTCCCCTCATTTTAGGCGAAATATCAGCCTCCTACACCTATAAATAAAGCCCCTGGTCATTCAGAAAAGTGGTCGGATAATTCTAAGTACTGAAGAGCGCCCAGATTCTGCCAAATTTACTCCAGAACACCGCCGCTGCTTTAGATTGACACTTAGCATTTAAATTCAGTTGTATTGCCTTATTAACTACTGTAATCTTCAAGTAATCGAGCAATAAAATCATCAAATTTCACAGTGGACGTAGGCAAAACGCCGAACCACTCTAAATCGCTTGTCTTTGCAATTTACTTTCTATTATTTGGAGTTTTTGTTAGATAATCCACAGTTTTAATTTTCATTCTTCACTTTTATCTCTTCAAAAACTTCCGAAGAGTGTTGTGCCCATTTTTGGTACAAACAATAAATAAATAAAGTCCTGTTCTAAACAAAGAACTTCATAAATTACCCAATAAAGTCTTGATTCAATTGATGACTTTTCTGACACCAACTGAATAGCACTACCCCGTTATTGCACTTGCTGGTAAATAGTCCCACTATTTACTACTATATTTTTGTATACAATCAACGTATCTTATATTAATCTACTAGAAAAGCATTTTCTATCAATCATTTTTTGAACCTTCAGCCCTCATCATATCTAAAATTCAGAAAGAATCTGCATTTCTTTTTCAAAGGCATTAGTTTTTTTAATACACGGAGTAACAGATTACGAATAAATAATAAAATGTTATTAAGATATATTCAGTAAAAAATCAAAGTATATATGCCAAACAAGGTTGATTTAAAAAATACAGTAATGTTGGTCAAATAACATCAACTGAAAGACCAATGACAAAAAAAGTATGTGCATTACTGATGGCAATTACTTGATCGGTCAATTTAGCCAGACAACTAATGGCGGCAGGAGTCATTTGATAAAGTGACGCTATAATGAATAAAAATTCTAACTTATAATCATGTTTTTTACTCTCTTATGTGCGGTATTTGTAAATAAAATTCATGTGTTTTAAACAAAATGTACTGACATCTAAAGGTGAATTCTTTACGATGACGATCTTGGTACTTGATGATGAAAATTTTGTTACAGATTTAACAAGCTACAAATTTTTTCTTAGCCACTAATACATTGTGAAGTATTTATTCTCTTGTGCACCTCGTTCATCTATTAACAATTCTATCATGTTTCCATCGTGTAGACAATGGGAGGATAATTAACTATTTAGCTTCAATCATGGAACCTATCGGTTCAGCATCCATTAACCGAACAACTTGTTGTGCGGAAATTCAATTAATTTGCACTAACTCCAAAACTGCAGCGGAATACTAAAGTGCAGAAATAATCAAAACAAGGATCTAGCTTGTCGATTAATTATCAACCGCCAATTCAATGAAAAATAATCACCAAAGAAAGAGAAACAAAAGAGTAGAGAACACATAGATTTAACGTGGTTTGGTTAGATTGCCTACGTACACGGACCCAACAACTATTCTTTATTTCACTGAAGAAAGAGAGTACAAAAGAGAGAGATTACAAAATTATAGGCAGTAGTGGAGAGACTAACCTATAATTACAAATTGAATAATCAATTTATCCAAAGACTTGTTTACGCTCAAAACCCCTAATTGATTGGCTGCAGAAATTAGGGTTTACTGAAGAAGAGGATAATGGTGGATGCTCTCTCACACTCACACAAATATGAAGATGAACTTTCTTCATTTAAATAGGCATGAAAATGAAGGATGCTTGGGGATGAAGAAAATTAATTTCCAGATTATGTTTGAAACCTTTCTGAATATCCATGATTTGATTTCTATGTAAATGGATAATGGTGATCTTGGTTTCCATAATTTTCCTTGCTTGAATCAATCTCCATCAGCAATCTTTCCTTTCTTCATATAAAAAATTCTTTGACTAATTAATTGGTTAGCGATTAATTAGTTTCCTTTCTCTAAAAGATATCACACATATCCTTCCTCTTTATCTTTTCATATATAGCCTAATTAATTGATTGAATGAATCAATTAATTATTTTCTTGACTTCTTTGGAAAATATTTGAATCACATAAATTCAACACTCCACCTTGATTCAAATATAACAATCTCTCTACATCACCACATCTCAACAAATTGTTAGGTCTACGTCAATAAGCTCAATGTGAACTATTTTGGGCAATATTTCCCAAACAGAGCTTCCAAATCTTTCCTAAGCATAAGAAAGATAGTATGCACATCAGCAAACATAATGCATATGAAAAAGTACCAAAATTCTTCAACATATCCGATGTAGGAGATGAAACTGTAGATACAAATCTTTGAGAGACCAATGGAGATTTAAAAACGCACTTCACCTTCTCCATTCTAAATTGAGTGAGAACATACTCAACATTATCTACTTCAATCTCCTCTACAAGAATTTTGCTAGACTTTCCTAAGTCAACATCAACAGACTCACCAACAAGCTCCACAACATTTAAAGCATAAGATGAAGAATCATCGCTACAAATATGCTTACAAATAGGGCCAACTGAACCAAAAGGCCTTTCCAGCAAGTGAGCTCCACCTAGAGTCTGAACCTCTGTAATCTTCTCATCAACCATGGTATCATCGGAAATACCAATATCTTTCTGAATATGGAAACAATCTGATGACTCCAAATGTGTTTGGCAATTTTCTGTCCTCTCAATGTCATCACTTGATAGAGGCTCCACCTTCAACAAAGACCTCTCATTAAATATCGCATGCCTGCTAGTCACAATTCTCCTAGTTGTTTTACACCACAAACTATACCTCTTCACTCCTTCTCTATAGCCTAACAAAATGTGCTTGCTTTCTCTAGGCTTCAACTTATCGTGTCTCTCGTCTTCTAAATAAGCTAAACAACCAAACACTTTAAGGAATGAATAATCAACAGGCTCTCCTTTCCATATCTCTTCTGGGATCTTCATATCTATGGCAATTGAAGGTGTGCGGTTGATGAGAAATACTGCCATAGATATCGCTTCTGCCCAAAATCCCTCTTTTAGACCAGCAGTCGTTCTCAAGCTCATAGCTCTCTCCCACAATATATGACACATGCTCTCCACCACTTCATAACAATATGACTCAACAGAAATAGAAAAATCTCTAATTACATGCTCGGACGCACAATAGTTAGTTAATTTTTGTGACATAAATTCACTACTATTTCCAACTTTGAGAACCTTCAAACGCTTCCTCGACTGCTTCTCTACCAAGGTCTTCCACTTACAAAATTGGGCAAATATTTCGTCTTTGGCCTTTAAGAAATAGACCCAGACCTTCGTGAGAAATCATCCACAAATAAGATGAAGTAACTGGCTCCACCAAAAGATGCAGCTGGGGTGGGTCCCCGCACATAAGAATGAACATACTCTAGAAACTCTGTAGCTCTAGGTCTTCCAACATCAAATGTGACATGCTTCTTATTTCTAAAAGAACAATCTCCACACGAGCTAGGCTTCAACTGACAAACATCATCAATCAACCCACGCTTCTTTAATACTTCAAGACTCTCCTCATCAACATGACCTAAACGAAGATGCCATAACTGAGTAGAATCTAGAATACTAGAATCAGTAGAAACTACCGATTCTTCTAAGACCGTCTCTCCATGAAGCACATAAATATCATTAACTTGCACCCCTTTCATCACTACCAAGGAACCCTTCGCCACTCTCAAATTCTCTCCATCTATTATTATCCTCATACCAAGTCTACTCAAAGCTCCAACTGATAATAAACTTCTACGCAGCATCGGAACATGTCTAACATCTGTGATAGTCCTAACAACACCATCATGCATCCTAAACCTCACACTTCCAACGCCCACAACATGACAAGATGTGTCATTCCCCATATGAACTGCTCCACCATCAATCTTCTTGTAACTGACAAAACAGCTCCTATCTGGTGTCATATGACAAGAGGCTCCAGAATCAATCACCCAACTAGTATGCTCTAAAGGTGAAATACTGGCTGAAAATAATGATGTATTACTATCACTTCTATCTGCATCTGATCTAACTGCTGTCAGTACTGAAGCTTTCTTCTTCTTCTCTCTCTTCTTTCTAAGAGCTGTACAATCTCGTATGAAATGACCTTTCTTCTTACAATAATAGCAAGCACCACTTCTAGGACCCATGAAATGAGACCTACGCATATCTCTTATACCTCCAAGGTGCTTCTGACTTTTATCTCTTCCTCTAGATGAACGAAGTTGTTGCTAAAGAACAACGTCATTAGTCTTCACCTTCCATGTCCCTAAAACTCCTTTTCTAACATATTTGGTGATGCCATAATTTTTCATACCACTACTAAAAGAATTTTTCATTGATAAGTAATCTAGAACAAGACAGCTAGCTCTGATACCAAACTGTTGTGCAGAAATTCAATTAATTTGCACTAACTCCAAAACTGCAGCGGAATACTAAAGTGCAGAAATAATCAAAACAAGGATCTAGCTTGTCGATTAATTATCAACCGCCAATTCAATGAAAAATAATCACCAAAGAAAGAGAAACAAAAGAGTAGAGAACACAGAGATTTAACGTGGTTCGGCTAGATTGCCTACGTCCACGGACCCAACAACTATTCTTTATTTCACTGAAGAAAGAGAGTACAAAAGAGAGATTACAAAATTATAGGCAGTAGTGGAGAGACTAACCTATAATTACAAATTGAATAATCAATTTATCCAAAGACTTGTTTACGCTCAAAACCCCTAATTGATTGGCTGCAGAAATTAGGGTTTACTGAAGAAGAGGATAATGGTGGATGCTCTCTCACACTCACACAAATATGAAGATGAACTTTCTTCATTTAAATAGGCATGAAAATGAAGGATGCTTGGGGATGA
Source organism: Allium fistulosum (assembly GCA_030737815.1). Classification (NCBI taxonomy): domain Eukaryota; kingdom Viridiplantae; phylum Streptophyta; class Magnoliopsida; order Asparagales; family Amaryllidaceae; genus Allium; species Allium fistulosum. The sequence continues at coordinate 1,136,050,025 of CM060906.1, forward strand.
AGAAAATTAATTTCCAGATTATGTTTGAAACCTTTCCGAATATCCATGATTTGATTTCTATGTAAATGGATAATGGTGATCTTGGTTTCCATAATTTTCCTTGCTTGAATCAATCTCCATCAGCAATCTTTTCTTTCTTCATATAACAAATTCTTTGACTAATTAATTGGTTAGCAATTAATTAGTTTCCTTTCTCTAAAAGATATCACATATATCCTTCCTCTTTATCTTTTCATATATAGCCTAATTAATTGATTGAATGAATCAATTAATTATTTTCTTGACTTCTTTGGAAAATATTTGAATCACATAAATTCAACACAACTTGGAGAAATTAAGACTTAACTATATCATCCATAACTTGGTATTATCAGCCTTTGTACTAGTGATTTTTGAAATGTAATTTACAAGCCATTCTTTATGTGTGAACTGATAGAATTATATTTGACAAGTACAACCGTAATAAACAAGAAGCTAAGTGGGATGATAAGTATTTAATTAGATGCTCTTTGATTCTTCTATTTGTTTTTATTTTTCAAAACAGGAGGATGCTTTAGATGAAGTCATTTACCAACTTCCTAGATATAAATTTAGAAAAACTGGTGATATTAAGAAACAAGGTGATGAGATATCAAGATCAGTGGGTGGAATAATGAGCCAGTATGGAACGGATCCTCCATAGGAGCACGTACTATCAATAGAGGATGCGGTATGTTTTTCCTACATTTTCAGCCCTAATTGTAATATCATTTTAGATACTATTTGATCAATGTTTGTTAAATTTAACAAATACTGTCTAGACTTCACTCAGACTGTAGTATAACATGGGAAATTGAAAGTGAGCATTTTTCTACTTATATATTTTTCTGCTGCGCATGGAAGCACCTCTCCGGTTTTCCTACTTATGTGCGCTACTTTCCACGCCTTTTCTCGTGTAGGCCTGCATTCTGAATTCTCCGCTTCCTACATTCATGTGAATTCAATGTTTCACATGAATTGTAATATATAAGTGCAGTGTAACCTATTGGCTGACTTAAACTGAATTCATTTAATTGTAATAAAATGTAACAATTTTTCAGAGCTGAGCAATATTTACAAAAGATAGAGCATGCATTGAGGTTCATGGGTATATAGTGGAAACCAAATTAATAAATAAAGATTTATATTCATTGTCGTGAGTAATTTATCATCATTGGCTACACAAACCATATCATTTTTGGCTACACAACCCATATCATTTTGAAGAATAGAGGATTACATAAATAACTTAACTATGTTCTCCTAGTCAAAATTATTGTTTTCCTTTCCTATTGTATGCTTTATTGACATTTACAATAAACAAAATAAATCCTCTGTGATATCAAGAGCAAGTGGGAAAGATGTTTCCTTTAAAAAGAAGCGACAGAGCAGGTTAAAAGATGATAGAGCACAATATCCAACTAATTGCTTCTACTTTGTGTCATTTCGCTTTAGTCATAATTCTTTTAACTACTCCATATTGATAGTATTATAGTTACCATTAAAAAAAACTAAAAAGAAAAAAAAATTCTTGTACTACGTGTCCAAAAAAAGTCTCAGGTTTACATGGAAGCTTGTAGGAATCAGACCTAGCTAGATGCATAGCAACCTAACTTACTGCTTAAAAAACTTGAATTAGCATAATTAATAACTAAATTCTTTAGCGCTTCTAAATGTAAGAAGGAAGACGATAATGATGATAATAGAAATTCAATGGATTGATTATGGTATTACCGCTGAAAACCGAAGTATTTGAAAGACCACCCTATTTTTTTTGTTTCATGAATAAAACATGTTAAAAAAACCATTTTTAGCGTGAACAATAACTTTAGGATACCTTGAAACAAAAAAAATTACATTTCTTCCTTAGGTTATTTGAAACCAATCGTAATTTTGCATTAGCGGAAGAAAAGACAAAAGGAAAATAAAACTATGTCGGGTTATCATGAGCGAACATAAGAAATAAAAAATTAAAAGTATACATATCTTAATTCAACTCGTTAAATTTTTACTTTACTACAAAAAGTCAGTTGAGATGACTACAACTCAAAAAAAAATGATTGAGTTGTTTTTGTCCACTCTTTATGATTTTTTGTACGTCTACAACTGAATAAATTGTTTGAAAATTTATTAGACTAAAATTTGCTATTAATTCATGATAGTTTTGTGTTTAAATATTGTGCTCGAAGCTAAGAAATTTTTTTACTAGACATCACGAGTGCTAAGAAACAAGCATACAAATTAACAGTCTTTGAATATTAACATCCTTAAAAAGAAGTCCGAGCTTAGCATTTCGCTAGTACGTATATGTCTGATTGAAAAAATATATGGATTTTATTTTTTGCAGACATTACCTGATTCATAGTAGAAAAGAGAGAAAACCACATTCATAGATCTCTTTTGAAATTTAATAATGATGCATCGCTTACCCAATAACCATCTAAATTTTTTTTGTATCTCCCTTTCTTTTACATCTTCAGGTAGCCCAGTCACAAAAATCAAATCATATGTTAAACTACAATGTACATGAATAAAAGCTACTACCGAATATTAAGTTAATTTTTAACCAAAGCCATATTCTAATGGGTACTTACAAAGTACGAAGAAAATTTATAAACTCAACTGGAGTATATAAAAATACATAACTTTATTTCAAGAAAAAATCATTACTTTTTGCCATTGTACAAATTAACTCTAACCTAAATTTAACAGCAACAATCTATACTAATCAAAAAAATAATAGTAGACTGGGTTTTTCAACAACTATAGCTTTGTAGAGTCTTTAAACATTAACTAATGAGTCTTGTTCGTGTAGGTAAAGGCACTTGTAAAATATTGATAGAATGTAATCTAGAATATATGAGAAAAGATAAATTTTATATTGCTAATATTACCAATTATAAAATAAGCTCATTTTTTTATTAAACCTATGCAAAAGGTGTCTAAAAACATAAACCACACAGAATATCTTGATAGATACCTCTTTGTTCATCTTCAATATTCCAATCTAGTTAATAAGATGGGTTTCTAAAGAGAATCGAGAGTATTTAGTGTAGTACGGTAGAGGCAAATTAGGATACTAAACCATTCGAGGATAATGAAGGTTCAAACCACTATGAACATGAGTAGATTGAGAGTAATTAGTGTAGTATTGTTGACAATTGCTATGAAGTCCTGTAGAAGGTGTAGCTACTGGATGATAAGGTATAAATTATTATTGTACATGCCCAATGCCAATTAATGAACTAAATAACCAAGCAGTTAAAAATGATGCCCAAGTCCTTAGAAGGTGCAACCTACTGTTATTAATGAACTAAATAACCGAGCATCCCAGGTTTATTTGATGAAAAGGGGCTTAGATATGATGTACATGCCCAATGCCAATTAATAACTTTGTTGTAGGTGCAACTATTATGTGGTTAAAAATAGTTCAAATTCTGTTAGAACAAGAAAGAATTGATGATAACTAGTCCATATGCTCTAGTTGTATCTATACTCGACTCAAACAAATTATGAAAGATCTCATATACGAATATAAGTTACTTTTAAGAACATGATTATACTTCGTTCCACAAATGAAAGTTGTGTGTCAGTTTTGAGATTAGCAAATACAATAGAGCACTTGAATAAATTATTTTATCCGTTCTTTAATCATTAAATTCAAAGCTTTGATTTTTTTAAACAATCCTCCCAATATGTTTTCATTACACAAAGCAAGCTAAATGAAACATACAACAAGTTCTCTATTTCTTAAATAAATTCCACAAAAATTTTGTAATGTATAATTAATAAAGCCAACTACAACACTTATTCTACTATCACACGGATTTCATGGATTGAATCCCAAGTCGAACAAACTGATATGATTTAATAATTCAAAATAGTAATAGACTCTAGGCAATATAAATGCATCAAAAAATGTACTCAAAAACCAGTAGACAACTTAAAATAACATCCCATCCGATAGAGAAACTACCTAACAATTTAACTTGCAAAAATACTCGCAAGGATGCCCAAGTTTGACACGTTTGGATGACTAAAATAAGCAACCCTTTCAAAAAAAATTCAAAAAAAATACATGTATGCTTAGTTTAGAACATAGAAAACAAAGTTAATATGAAGCACTAAATATTGAGCATACTTTGGTATTATTATTTTTACTTGCAGCAGCCTGCCGCTGCTGGTGGTGGCAGTAGCCTGTTGCTGCCGCTAATACTTACAACATCATTTTTTTCCCAAATCATGTAACATATCATCAAAAGAAAATGCGGTTAATGGGGAGAGTATTTTTGTAAGATTCATACACACAACACTCAAATATAAGCAAGAAAGAAAGAATCTGTCTATATCGTGGAATAAATACTAAACCTTATCATCTAGTTTCTCACTATTAACAAGTGATATCATCTCCATTCTACTTCTAGGTGTCTTAGGTGTACGAGGAGTGCGTGGTGTTCCAGGCACTTGCTGTGATATTATATTCCTCACAATCCCATAAAATGTGCACCTGGTAAGCATTACTGCACATCCTAACGCATTCATATAAGAGATCGGGTTTTTGAATACCAGCCATGATATATCATCTTTTTTTACATATATACATAACCTTCAACATATACACATATATTAATAATATCCAAAAAATAAAAAAAAATATAATGTTACATATATATATATATATATATATATATATATTAATTGATTTGAAATATTAAAAAATTAGGTTCTTTTTCTCTAGGCTTAAAAAATAAAAATAGGCCTAGATAATGTGTATAAGTATAAAATTTTAATTAATAATATTATTAAGCTTTAATGGATTAACCTCCATTCATCCCGTTGAATCTAAAAAGGTAATATTTGCCCTTCTAATTTTATACAGTAACATGTTTTTTTCCTTTCTAATCCCAAATTTTGATGGAAAATTAATTGAATGCTTCATGTTTATGTATATTTCTTTTCAATAAAACTCATATGAAGATAATCTCAGTCTAGTACAACAAATTACAAACATCGATTAACAAATTCCAAAAGAACCAAATTTAATTTAAACTCAAAACCCAATTGAAGTATTCTTTTACAGTTGTAACTTTTGATTTTCTCTCTATTTTCATTTACGCAAAGATTTGATTGTAAAAATTATATGTAAGTATTAACTTTAATTTTCATGAATTGAAGAAGAAAATGACCATTGAAGTGAGTGAAAGGGAAATTGGAAGAAAGAGTGATAAATTTTGTATAAGCTGGAATGAGAAAAGGAAATTACAAATATTATCTGATAATCAAGAGACTGTTTGCATTTGGAAATTGCAAAAAATATTCTTTCATTGTGATGAAATACGCACTTGAAATTTAAATCCATCAACATAAATTATGAGTGCAATGTAGTGCTAAAAAAAATTGATGAGAACTTAGTACTTTATTCATTCCTACTTTATCTTGGTAAATAAAGAGGGTTGCTATTAGTGTGTTCCAAAATGGAGAATTAGTATAAGTAGTAGACGCTCAAAAGAGTAGTCATTGTTCAAAATTCAAAGTCTAGAACAATGTTTAGCTTTTCATCATATGCTCCCACTACTGACCACTGCACAAAGCTGAATTAGTGCTTTACTCGTTAAAAAAAAATTTGTATCCATTTTTCATGATATTATGAATTTTTTTTGATCAAATAAAACTACATAGTTTAGAGTTTGTATCTCGACAACAAAGAATTTTCTTATAACAGATGAAACATCTAGTTGAATATTTTGTACTTTTAAATTTAAAGCTTGGATCATCACATAAATTAACTTGCAGCTCCTAAAATATGTTGTTTAAAATACTAAACACGATGTCAACCGCTCACAAAATCAATATCGCTTAAGCACCTTGTTAATAAAAAAATTGTTATACTACATTCCATTATAGGGCCTGATGCACTGTGCGTAGTAAAATGGCAAAATCTTTTACATGCATTTTCTATTGGTACAATAACGGGGGCAACTAAGTAAAGTCTTAAATGTCTAGAAGGTGAACTGCAAGTTTCGTGTAGAAATACCAGTCTTTTGTCAAACATCATCATTAATAGTGATTTGGTTTTAAAAGGATTATGATAAACGTTGTGGAAACAAATCAGATCAATAAACAAACTGCAAACTATCCCAATATCAAACTAGTGTTTTATATCGCTTTGGCAAGAGGGGTTCAAGCCAAAGAAAAACAAACAGCAAAGTTTGTTATCATTTTCCTACATAGATATCATTATCATGTTTTAGTAGATTAGACAACAGTTAAATAATAAGAAAGGCAACAAAAAGGATATAAGTTTCAGCCTAAATTCAAAGAAAGTGCCATTATATACAATCATCTATGCGGCTGTACACTAGATGGAGCTAAAGTTGAAAAGAAAGACAAGATAACAATGACGATTCATGCAAATAACCTTTAGGTTGAGAAAACAAGCGACAATCAAAATATTTTAAGAGAGTTTCAATACATAATTAAACAACATTATATTCCTTTAAAATGTGTTGTTTAACCGAGCATATCTTCTAAGCAAACCAACCATCAAAATTAAAGAAACCAAAAATTCATTCAATACATAAATATCATAAATAAATATTAAACAACAATATATTCCTTTTCACACACTCCTCGTTTGCCCGTAAAAAAAATAGCCGAAGTTTTCCAAAAGTCATCTTCATCGTAAAGTAAAACGAAAATTATTACCTAACTTTGAAGAAGGGCGAAGGCGGTGAAAGAGATGTGCGGATTTGGCAAAAAATGGACGAAGGCTTTGAAATAGAACGGCGGTAGGCGGGCGACACGATGGATCGAAGAAAGGTTCGATGGCTTAAACCTAATTTGATTTAGGGAAGAATGAGCTGGGAAGCCAGAAGCGTGACAAACAACTAAAATTACAATTGAAACGTAAATGGCTACTCTATCCAATGTCTTTGATTTATTTATGAAAAGCCCAAATTTTGTCACGGAAATAACCATGATAATACAATGTAACAATAATAACCGTTACCAATTTCCAACAATAATAATCGTGATAAAATGAAATGAAAAAAGTGTGACAAAATGGCCTGTTTGGTGTAGTGGTATTTTTCGGTTGTGAATAACCGAGCTGTATTTACAAAAAAAATTAGATACTTATTTGCTTTCTAGTCTAAATAACGTAGCGATAGTTTTAATTTGTTTCTGAATCAGTTGATGATTAGGGACTTCCAAAAGTATATTTATATGCAAATGACAACAAACATCATTACTGTAACGACCCGCATTTTTGGTTCTTCGAATTGGAATATTTAATTTGTTTAAATATTTAGATTTGAATTTAAATTATGATAAATTATCTGTTTCAAACTTAGACTTGATTTCTAATGACGTATTTTTAATTTAATTTATATAGTTTTCCATAATTTTTAATTTGGAAAATAAATAAATTTCCATTTGACGTATTTTACGGCAAACGTTGGCATTTTGAAATTTCATGGAATTTAATAATTTGTCTATTTTATCGTTTTTTTGTGATGGCATCCCAATTCTGTGCATGATCATATTTTATTGACAGCCGTTTGCAGTTCGTACATGGATACGATGCTACGTAACTGGGTTGTGGAGTTGATTTAAAATATAATAAAAAAATTATACACCCACAGTACACCAAAAAGCCTCCACAGCCACCATTGTTCCTTTTTTACTTCCCTGTTCCCACCTGACACTGTCCACCTTTGTCCCCTTGTATTCGTGATTTCATTTAAGGCACTAGTACCTGTATATATGTAAGCAACAAACACACATTCCTTGTTGCCATGGTTCCTCCTATATTCATCTCCTTTTTCCGTTTTCCATGTTCCAATGAATGGAACAAACCATTTTCCCACATTCAAAAACTAAAAGATCCCAAACAAGTTATTAAATTCTATGAAGTCTCAAAATGCCATCGTTTGCCGTAAAATACGTCAAACGAGAATTTGTTTATAAAAATTTTTATGGAAAAATTCTAAAAATTAAACTAAAAATATGTCACTAGAAATTAAGTCTAAATTTGAAATGTAGATTTTTATTGTAATTTAATTCAAAACCGAATATTTATTTAATTAAATATTCAAATCTGAAGACCTAAAATACGGGTTTTTACACTCTCCCCCATTAAAATAATTTCATCCTCGAAATTCTAGCACAAGAACACTCAATAACATTCATAAGCCTGCATGATGTCCATAGATGATCTACATACAGAATCTAATTCGATCATTACTCTTATACATGACTCTACTTCCAAAACTGTATCGTTTACCGATTTTATAGTGCGGACCCTGATTAGGTTACTTGATTAGGAACCCCTACTCTCCTTACATAGTCGTAGCTATGATAGAAAACCTTAGTTCCGTATCAAGAACCCTCATCGAGTGTTCGTCATCAAAATCAAATAATAAATCCTTATTTGGAATGGTGTAAAACACCTTAAAGCCTTGTACTTGAATATTTGATCGAGAATTATATAAGAAAGGAAAACGATCTACGTCCATTCAACGTACTTATTTAATTGGTTATCCCTAATACCAATTTTATTCTCATTAAAATATTTATGAAAAACATTTCATATAACTCCCTTGGGTTTGTAAAACTTATAAAACACTCTACCACATTACAAGGGTATACCCAACGATCCAAATTTAAATTTAAATTTTTGGAATTCTCTTAGAAATTTTAAACACTTGGGTTTTAAATCAGAACCCTTTTTGAAAAGATACTAAAATTTTAATCCATATATATATTTAGCCCGAGTAACCTCAAAACCTATACCAAGGAACTGGGCATTACCAAATAGTAGAATGCATTCCTTACAAGAAGGATAATACTCAAGAAACATTTACCATCCGAATGTATCTCTTACCCATTTTTAGTTATTTTCGAGCCACTTGAACTAGTTAACTTAAAAACAAGTTTTCAATTTTCAAGATTCCTTTTTGAAACCATACCAATTTATTTCCAAATAAATGGTTTTAACAAACTATCCATTTCCAACTTATTTCGGATTCGTCTAGATTCAAACTTGTCCCGACTGTACAATGACAAAGGGAATAATTTACTAAGTGCACAATACCATTTTCCTAAGAAAACATCTGATCGTCACTTATAAGATTATTCTAATCACCAAAAAACAAATTGGGACTCGTTTCCCAAACCAAGTCCAAAGGAATGCCCATTTTTCTACAAAATTCCTTTTAAAGATATTTATACTTAGATATAGTTCTATGTGTACTATTTCAAAAATATAGATACACTAAATCCTCTTTAAGAAACTATTATTATTACCATTTCCAAAGTCATTTACACTCTAAAACTATCTCAACTTTTACTTTATAGTAAATCAATTCATACTTGTTGGAATCAAATCAAAATTTATTTTATCCCAAGAACATTTTCAATTACTAATATTAGCCTGTAACCATAAAGACCATTTTGCAAACTCACTGGTATTTAAACTCTCGAATTCCTTTTATTTATAAGACACGTTTTAATAAATCAAATTTATAAAATATCCCCCTTTAAAGGAAATCATTCTCAAATATTTATTTTGAAAATATTCTAGCTTTCTTATATAAATCATTTTTCGAGTATTATTTCAGAAATATATAAGTTTTCTTTTAATAACTTCTTTGATAAAACCACAATCAAATACTACCAACTTTTTTCATTCAAGCATTTCCAAAATATTTATTTCAAAATATTCCCAATTTCCTTTTAATAAAACAACATTTATTAAAACTTAAATTTTATCAAATCAATCCTTCATAGAAAATTATTTCTAAAATATTCAATTTTTTCTTTTTATATAAACTCCCTATAGAAATCAAATTTCAACTCAACATTATTAACGAATGCCTTATATTCAAATTGTGAAACTTATTTCATAAGGTATTTGTTTCAATGTTCCCAAGATTCCTATCTATCCAGTCCAGGTTTCAAAGGGAAGATTCTAGATTGATCAATGAATAATAGTCAATGCTTAGAAATGGCGAGCATGACCGGTCAAATCTTAGATGATAATGGTGGAATACTATCAGTTCCTGACAATTAAGCACAACCAATAATAACTATATTATATTTTCTTCAAAATTTATCCTTACCTATATAAAGTATATTTCTAGTTAAAATTATTTCATTTACCCATTTTAAAACAATATCGTGCCAGTGGGTATTGTTCAAGTGTTTAGGAAATCCCTATCAATATCATTGGCCAAACACATCGACCAGAATTCTTAAGCCACTCAACAGATCAAATAACACAATATAAAACATTTTTATATCACTAATAAATACGCGCTCTTATATATATACACTCTCAAACTCATCCTAGGATCTTGCTTACCCTATCTCAAACGAGTCAACCCAACCCAAAGCCTAGGCGTTCGCTCAACCTAAGCTCTGATACCAACTGTAACGACCCACTTTTTCCGTACAGTTTAAGCTGACAATAACCCACACATGTCTAACCCAAAGTGAACAGGAAGCGGATAGTTAGGGAAAAAAAGAAAAAAGAAAAGAAGAAACTAAACAACATAGAATATCATAGCGAAACGAATGATCAATAATATATAACCAATCTTTACACAAAACAAATTTATAACATAAGTATATACAGACATCAATCAGAGTTTACTAACCTATTCTAGCTCGGACAGTTATAACAACCTGCCCTAACAATTTTCTGAATAATACACAACAATGTATGCAATGGAAATATAATCATCTACGTCAATACATCTCTGGCCTCCAGCTCCTCTCCTGAAGCTCTAAAATATCTACCTAAACCGGGACATATGCTCGGTCTGACCCGAGCATTATAGGAAAACAACGCCCGGGTCAGTCTGGTAAAACCAGCGTGAGAATTTAAATCACAAGAAATTTATTTATTATAACTTTTAAAATCCTTTAACATCAAAAGGTATCTCATAAGTCCACGCCGCACATAAACAGGGGTGAGTTTTTACCTTATGATACCAAAACCTTTATCTCCGAAATCCAGTGATATTATAATAATGTCTAGAAGTCAAAGTAAAATATGAAAATAGCTGGAATGCTTGCATCTCACATTCCAACATATTAGGTATATAACTAAAACCATACAGCGCTTATTGGAGAATGGATTTCAATACAATGATTAGGCACCGGGGTACTACCTATCACAGTACACGTCTAGAAAATGTACCGAGGACCTCGCCTGGATCCCCTGCCAACACAAGACCAGCCTACCCCTTACTGGATAGTACCGAATATGTCATCACCCCAGTTGCTTTGCAACCCTTTTTATCGAGATCTCATGCACAACCAATCCATAAATATGCAGATGTATCTAGAAGGGTGACAACATACCCTAATGGGTGCGACCCACTTAGCCTTGCTACATCTCCCCTGATTTTTGGTCATTCCTGGTTGATGAGGATTGAGTCTACGTTTTACCTCTTTAAATAACAATCCCACTTTGAATGCTAACACTACCCACCAGGCGTCAATGTAATGCTAGCATTCATCCATACAAGTTGTCCAGGATAAGGACAAACTGAAGGCACTACTTCTTCTACATTCATTTTGGAATCACCCTCAAGATTAGTAGCAAGCATCCCTTGCACTTCAATCTCCATCTTCGATTCCATATTCTTCAAGATGTCTTCAGTTCGAAACGCTTATGGTTTTCGGATAACATATCCGATCCCAGTCTCTCCGAAACAACTTACGATAATTCCGATAAATTCAACTCCTTAATAGACTCTTTAAGTCAATACGTCCTCTTGGTAAACCATAAGTTATTTAAAATAGCTTTAAATAACAAATTACTATTTCAACATCCCTATATTGCATTTAAATCAAATCTTATTTAAAATAATAACTTTAGACTCTATTTAATAATATATTAGATTAATTTCAAACACTATAATTGTATTAATAGATTAATCTCAGAAAAACAAAACTAATATAAAAATTTATAAATGTTTAACCCATTATTAAAAAATAATAATTAACTATAAGCTAATAATAATATAAAAGTTAATTATCCTTTAAATATAATCAAATAACTTGATCAATATAATTAATTAACTTTAACTAAAAATTAGTGTATTGATAATCATTTTTAATAAGTAATTTAATTAAAATTTAAAACATTTTAAAACAATAACTAAATAACTTTAAATTAATAATTAACATTCATTAAGGAATAACCTTTAACAATCATATTTCTAAAATAATTAACTTTAACATTTTTAAAACAATTACAATTTATTTTTAATTATTATTATTAATAAGTTATTACCTTTTAAAATATTATTACTAAATAATAATTATCTATAATTCTTATAACAATAATTATTATTAAATTAACTTTCAAAACAATCATTAGTTTCCAGATTTGAATGAGGCTTAACAATCACCATGGTACTTAACAAGCTATCATATTATCCAATTAGCTTTTCATGTTAACAACTGATATTTACATAATCAACGACTACGTAACTAAATTCAACACTTAACCATCATTAATTAATATATCACATATCCAAAGTGGAATATCAATTAATGGTATATAATCAAATGTCCAAATCCGTAAAATAGCAAAATGAGAATTTATTTTGCTAATTAATTGCCAAATTAATTTAATTAGCGGAACGGGGGATTATTCCGCTAAACCAATGTTCAATTACCATATTCGATTTAGTGTAACTCAACAACAATTTATTTGGCCAAATAAACATCAATAATTAATGTATATAAATTTTAAATGACATTATTATTTAAATAATGTGATTTAAATTCTGTCTGTATTAATATGTCATAAATTTAAACCTTTCCAAAGCTACCAATAGGTTACATTACAATATTGTACTCGTTCATATGAACCTAACGCAAAAATCCGTGAGGTAAACGGTTTTCATATCAGCGAGATAGCGATTTTCAATATTAACGTGTTTATTATAAATAATCAAACCAACTCAAAATATATTTCCTCACCAATCCCACATGGGCCGAAGCCCAAAATCACGCAACCTACGCATAGTCTTCTTCCTCCTCCCCATTTCGTTTTTCCTTGAATGAAGACAAATGTGCACGGTCGAGTGTGTGCACGTGCACACGTACCACGAGCTACCTGCCGCCTCGCCCATAACCTCACCAGCGCTGCCTGACCGCGCGCACTACCTCCGACCTTCCTCCTCCCTCTCCGGTCGTCTGAAACGAAAAGTCAAACATCACGCCATATCGAAGCATGAAACCGAAACACGACCAAAAATCGAGCAATTTCACCCACTACATTCCACGTTTTGCCTCGCCACCACCTCCGTACCACCACACCTTGCGCCTCCTTCCTGAGATGCACACAGCGACTCGACCACTACACCATGCCATAGTTCGACAAAGTTCAAACACCACCTAATAGTCTCTTTAAACCCTAACCAGAGCAATCTACGATAAACTAAAGCCCAAATCAAGAATCGGCCAAGATCATGACCTCCGCCTTATCCTAAGACTCCTTCCCGACATCTCCGCTCGACCCTCGACCAATGGTTCGTCGGAAATTTTTTTTTGAATGTTTTCAGATCATCTCCTCCTTCCCGATGATTCACAACCCTAAAAATCACCAAACGACCACTAAAATCATGGTTCAATGTTACGGTCCCATCCATATCCTCCGTTCGTCCATCCGTGATCGTCGAAAACGGTCATTTTCTCGACCACTTACTGTTATTTGCGGATATCTCTCAAACCACTCGACGAAAATCCATGAAACTATTTTTAATGTAAACTATGAATTGAGGCAAACACTTTTCATGTTGAAATATTTGATTGAAAGTGTGTAGATTTGGAGGAACTGATTTTTGAAGTAGAGAGGTTATTTATATTTTCTTGATTTTGAAATTTACAAATAAACAAAGAAGATGAAGAAGACCTGCTTTTCTGGGTATATATATGCAACTCATTTCAACATAATCAGACCAAGTTTTCCAATCAAAGTCATGTATCAATGGAGACAAAAAGGAGACAGGAGAGATAATAAAACCAAATAGTGGCTAGGTCGAAGAAGACTGTGCTGATTTGAAAATAAGGCTGCACTGTACCTTTTTATGTGTGTACTTGGTGTGTATATAAATATATTTGGTTTTAAAATTGAATAGATTAGGGTGTCCGGCTACTCCATATCTCGTCTGCATCCGAGCGATGAATGACAGGAAATAATATATGATCGCGTATAGCAACGTTACACGATCACAAAACAAAAATAAAATAGACAAGTTATTAAATACTATGAAGTCTCAAAATGCCATCGTTTGCCATAAAATACGTCAAATGAGAATTTTGTTTATTAAAAATTTTATGGAAAAATTCTAAATATTAAATTAAAAATACGTCAATAGAAATCAAGTCTAAATTTGAAACATAGATTTTATCATAATTTAATTCAAATCCAAATATTTTAATAAATTAAATATTCGAATCTGAAGACCTAAAATACGAGTTGTTACACGTTTAATTTGGGTTGAACATGTGCGGTTTATTTTCAGCTTAATTTGTACAGAAAAGTGGGTCGTTACAATTACATCCTGTGATTATTTCAATATATCTATATTATTCTCAAACTTATAAAACATTTTCAACTTTAGTTAAAGATAATGGTCCATTAAATAGTAAATGTACTCACTAGAACAAAACAATATCCCAAATAAAATAACTGTTCTAGGGCATATTCCCACACTACACCATGTACATGTATGCACTTGCATGGATCTTTCAAATATTTGTGGCTACCATATGTACAATGTCTTAATAATCGATTTGGGTAAAAAAATAGTTAGTATATATAATTTTACTTTGTGTTAATTTTTTTTAAATTTAGAATAACCTCTACAATTTTGATAAAAATATTTAGATAACATTATGTCAAAATTGATCACCTAAACATAACATCTTAATCCTATTGATGAAAATTACGGATGCATAAAAAACCAACAATATTGAAGCATGAGTTCCAGTATTTGGTTAGAAAAGGACTTGAAGACTGAAAATTACCGGAATGTAAGTTTTAGACGACCCGAGTAAATCATGTCTGTTTCTAAAAGCACGTAGAAATGTGCTTCCTATTTCCATATTAAATTTTAATTACATTTAATAAATAAACATGCTACTTAATACCTCTTCCTTCTCTCCACATAGCCATTAATCACCGATTTCTTCACTCGACAAAAAAACGTCGTATCTACATTAAAAATCTTGGCTCCTAAATTTAAACAATCCCGAAACCTTAAATTTCATTGTAGAAATTAGTAAAATATTCAATTTTGTCTCACTATTCAATTGAGGAAGAGCAAGGAGGAAGGTGAACATCAAAAGATGACAAATAATATAGTAAACAATCAATTTTCTATGGAGGTAAAGGAGGATATTTGACTAAAAATAAATTTATTTGCTTTTTTAACTTGTCAACCGACGTTTTTCGGTAAGGCTATATTAATCTCTTTTGTTTTATTTACAAATAAAATTTTGGGTTTGTTACTGATTTTGTTAGTTTAATGATAAAAGACAAAGCTCTTGAATAATTCAAATTATGAAACAGACGTAGAGTACCCTCATGATGCAAATGAGATAATTATGCTATGGGTTTTGGTTGAAAAAGAAGAACAATGGGAGTTAGGAGTAATGCGATTTGGGTGCCTCATTTTTGTGCTATTTGGTATTAAATAGCACATACTTTAATTATGGATGGTACTCTTTAGTAATGGTACTAGAAAGCATATTTATGTGTGCTTTTAGCAACACATACTAAATCATTCTAATTCTTTAGCTATTTCACAAAACATTTTAATACCTACTTTAACATAAGTATTGTTCTGATTTTCTTTTTCCTTTTCAAACACTATAAAAATGATGTAATATTATTTGGCTTAACACTGTTTCACTGATTACTCTTATATACATGATTCAGCGAGCATGCCTTTTTAGCCGGTTTTACTAACCGTCCAATTTGCCAATATTTCAGTTATTACTAGCCATATGAAATTTCCTATAGTAAATAGAGAGCTCAAACTTATCATGGTTTGTAAGTGTGTCCAGTGATGCAAAATCAAGTAACTATTTCTTTACTCTATTTTGTATAACCGACCATAGTGAGTTTTTAAAGCATTTTTTTGAATTATTTTTAATAGCTTATTAAGTGGTGGTAGGGACAGTTATGATATGTGTAGATGGTAACACTTTATTTTTAGTGTGTTAGAAAAATATCATCTCATTTGACAAAAATCATGCTTGAAGAATCAACCACTTTTAGTTTTCAATTTCCATTCGTTTTAATTTAGGTTCATTTTTCATATCTTCTAAAATTGTGATCAATTTCAATTTTTTTTAATTATAAATAAATGCTATACCGATAATTAAGATAATATAAGGTATTTAATTTGGAATTTTGATACCACTGAAGGAATTCTAATCCATAAAATTATGTTCATACATCGCCAATAAATAGTTTTAGATATTTATTTTTTCAAGTAATATAAGATTAATCAGAAAAGTTTGTTTATAGTTATTCATTTGATAAATAATAAACTAAAAATATATGCATATCTATTCTATTATATAAGAAATCCAATGTATGATTAACTTTTTACTTGCACCTCATTTGTTCTCAGATCTATTCCTTCATTCTCATTCATTTGAAATACTTTTTCATTTTAGCCACCCAAAATAAAATTATTTTGCAATTCCAGTCCCTAAATATTAAATAGTACTTAATTCTTCCTCTTTAATCCCCTACGTTACAACTAGTTGAGTTTTCCCCAAATTAATTTCTCTTCCTAATAGAGGCAGTGTATATGGACAGCCGTTTACAACTTAAACTATCGTCTGCCATCTGACTATATATTCGTCATCGTCCTAACAGATTTCTTTTCCGTCTTCTTCGTGGCAACTCCATCGACATTAGGCAATGATTCTGCAGCTGATTCCTTCTCCTTATTTCCTATGGCTAGCGCTAATTTGATTTAAAGCATCGTTTTCTATTCGTCATTTTACATCGATAACAATTTGGCTGCTACCTCCGCTGTTCAGGTATGCCTTTTCTATTCTTTCTGTTTTAACGATGATTTCATTGATTGCATTTCTGTCTCTAATACTTATGTATGACTTTCTATTCAAAAGCGATTTTTTCTTGTACATGTTTGTTTGTTCTTCTCCATTAAGGCTAATTACCTTGATTATGTTGTTAGTCTCTGTTGGTTATATATGATTATTTCTGTAGATGCTACTTTACTCTGCGTGTTTGTTTTTCCGATTTAAATTTATCAACTTAACATAATGTCACTGATCTATGAATTGGAATTTATTCACATCATTTGGATTCGACATGTTTGTATGAATGTAGATGATAAAGTTTTTTCAGTTTTATTATTTGACTGATATTTTTCGACTACATTATTGCGACTTAAATGTAAAATAGTTTATTTTAGGCGATTTCTGACAATAATTTTTCTTCATGCTGGATAAACAACCGTGCTACTAATGTAGTTTTCAATTAAAGGAACTATATCATATTCAATACCTTATCTTTAGTTAGATTTAAGTTTGTCTTAATTAGCTGAAAGTTTCTTTATTTTAAGGGCATTTAGCTGTCGATGTTTATTTGCAAACTTAACACCCTGTCGATGTTTATTTTTCGCATTGCATTTTATTTTCTTCCTTCTTACCCAAACTCCTTTACTGTAAATGCTTTATGCTTCATTAGTATATGTCACTATTGAGCATGTTAGGAAAACCCATTGTAAATAACTATAATTTATGTTGTTTCTTATTTGCTAATCGATATGAAATGTTAAGTGCCAAAATTATCATTTAAACCATTCTCAATGAATCTTTCATCTCCCAACTTCGTATATGGTGCCAATTCCTTAGTTCTTACATTACAGTCCATCCACCCCTACAACCTTAATCAAAAGTTAAGCATGTGGCATAAAATCCCAATTTACTAATTAAATGATTCAAGTTTCCCATTTTTCCAATTAATTTATTATTCTCATTTTATACCTTGAAAATCCTACCATTGAAACTAAAGAGACTCCACAATTTCAAGTCGTAAGTAAATAAGTAAATATCATAAAACTAATCCATGCGTACTTCCGGTGTCTGATTTAGTTTCTGTATATTAAAGTAATTCCATAACCTTTAATTCTAGTCATCATAGTTTAATCATTGCAAATCCGATCCGATACATAAGCAGGTATGCCTTGAATTTTTTGAAATTCAAATATCAGCTAAAGTTTATCTATAATTAGTTTAAAGTTAGCTTTAGCTGCCAATATTTTATAGCAAAACATTAGAACCACATGATCAAACCTACTAATATCATTGAAGCTTTGTCCATGTATTTTCTAAATGAAGAAGTAATTTTTAATTAGTTGGTAATATAAACATAACACCAATAGTATTGCATTTGTACACAAAAAATAACAATGGCTTTTGTATTGAATTTTTGAGGAGAAGAGAGAATATGATAAATAATTAATTTTATTGCAAAAAATTTCTCTGATTCTACAAGCCCTTTGTACATGATTATATATAACTTAATTCTACTAACCGTTACTTATTTCCTTAATTATAATTCTAATAGCCGTTTCTTATTTGCCAAATTATAATTCTATCAGTCGTTGCTTATTTCCTAAATTAATGGCCTAATTACACCATAATTACAACAAAGTACCAAGTATAGCTAACAGCTGTATAATGGATGCTAGCCTTTTATTTGTTTTCTATCATCAGCCTAGACGAAATATTCCAAGGCTATCATTCCTATTTCTCAACACTCCTCCTCAAGTTGGGCTTGGATAAATTTATAGAACCCAACTTGTTAAGTATGTTCAGATGGCTGGTCTTGTCGAGTGCTTTTGTGAAAATATCTGCCAGTTGCTCTTTGCTTTTGACAAATGGAGTTTCTATTTCCTCCGATTGCACTTTTTCTGGTGACGGTCTACCTCTATATGTTTTGTCCTCTCATGAAAGACAGGATATACAATATGACGTGCAGCTTGATTATCACAGTACATTTGCATTGTTTTTTGTGCTTATCTTCATGTCATCAAGTAATTGCTTAATCTAGACAAGCTCACTTACCGTGGATGCTATGGCTTAGTATTCTGCTTCTGCACTTGATCAAGCTACAACATTCTGCTTCTTACTTTTCCAAGTGACCAACCACCTACAAATGCACAAAACCCTATGGTTGATTTTTTGTCCTAGCTTTCGGCCCAATTTGCAGCAGAAAAACCAACCACATCTTTAGAATTGTTTTTCTTCATCCAAATTTTTGACCTGGAGTGCCTTTAAGATATCTTAATATTCTATCAATTATACTTAAGTGCCTGGTACGTGGAGCATGCAAAATTTTACTTATGACATTAACTACAAAGGCAATATCAGACATGGTAATTGTAAGGTAAATTATTTTTCCTACCATCCTTTGATATTGTCCTATGTCAGATAATGGCTTACCATATTTAACTCTAAATTTTATTTTTGTCTCCATAGGAGTATTAGCTGGTTTTGCTCCTAATTTACCATTCTCTTTTAACAGAACAAAGGCATATTTTCTTTGGGATAGAAATAATCCTTTACTTGAGTGGGCTATTTCAATTCCAAGAAAATATAAAAGTGTTCCAAGGTCTTTGATGTCAAATTCCATTTTTAAATATTATTTAACCCTTTCGATTTCCTCATTATTATTTCCAGTGATGATAATGTCATCAACATAAACCAGAATAATAGTTGTGGTATGTTGTGAGTGTTTGATGAACATAGAGAAATCAACGGTACTTTTAAAAAAATTAATCTTTAAAAGAGAAAAGCTTAGGGGTCGTTTGGTTTATTTTGTATTTTATGTTTTGAGTTTTCAACATTAATGACAAAATATGAGAAGAATGAAGGGAGGTCGAAAGGGATGAACGGAAGATTGGAGGGGGCCACGAAGTGGATGGAGGAACAACGGAAGGTTGAATCGTTGCTCATGCTTCCGTTTTTCTCAAAACACAAAAAATGAAAAAAAGTTGTTTTCTATTTTGTATGTCAAATTCGTTTTCTAAAATGGTCATTTTTCATAATATACATGCATCGTGCGTATTTTTGTATGGACGAAAACTCAAAACTAAAAATGGTAAACCAAATAGAGCCTTAGTTTGGCATACCATGCTCTTGGAGATTGCTTTAGACCATAGATTATCTTTTTTAATTTACACAACTGTAATGGGTTCGTCTCACTTTTATATCCTGGAGGAAGAGTCATATAGACTTCCTCTTCTAAGTTTCATTGAAGGAATGCATTTTTACATTCATTTGGAACAAATTCCATCCCAAATTGATTGCTACTGGCAGCGAAATTCTAACCATTTTCATTTTTTCTACTGGTGCAAAAGTCTCTTGGTAGTTAACACCATACACTTGGGTATATCCCTTAGTCACTAACCTAGCTTTGTACCTTTAATAACACCATCACTATTGTATTTGATTTTGTATATCCATTTGCAACCTATAGTTTTTTGATAATTTAATAATATCTCATGTGTCATTTTTTTCTAAGGCTTGAAGTTCTTCATTCATAGCCTTACGACAAAGTGGGCTTTGATTGGTTTCACTAAAGTTGGTTGGTTCCATTTGGTTAGTGATATTACTTAAGTAGGCTCGATATGAAAGGGATACCCTGTTATATGAAATAATATCTTGTATTGGATGCATCACCTGTTGGGATACATAATCCCTTAATTTGATGGGAGGTCGAGTTCGTCTTATAGATCTTCTTATGGAATTTTCTTCTTGAGTTGGTCCTTCATGAGTTATTTCTTCACTTGACTGATTTATCTCTTCTTCTCCCCTTGAATGAATTGAACTTGTTTCTCCAATTTTTTCTTCATTATTATGATCAGCCTGTTCTTGATTTATTTCTTCAAGAAACATGAAATTAATTGGACACAATATGACCTGTTTACCTTGTGTACGTATTTCCTTGTTCTTTTGTTTGATAATATGGTTCATTTTCAAAAAATGATACTTCTCGTAAGATATAAAGCGTAACGACGCACCTCTCCGTACACTTTAAGCTGCCAAATAACCACACATAACCCACTCAAATTGAACGGAAAGGCGGATAGTTTGGGAATGAAAGAAGAAATAAGCAAGAAGGACTAAACAACACATAATCTCATAGCGGAACGAATGATCTATAATATAAAACCACTCTTTACCAAAAACAAACTATAATATATGTATATACGGACATCAATCAGAGTAGACTAACCTAATTTAGCCTAGATAGTTATAACAACTTGTCCTCACAATTGATGTTAAATACAACAATGAATGCAATGAAATAATAACCATGTATCTGAAAACGTATTTGGGTCCCAGCTCGTCTCCTAAAGCTTCAAAACATCCAACTAAACTTGGAAATATGCTCAGTCTAACCCTAGCATTATAGGAAAATAACGTCCGGGTCAGTTTGGTAAAACCAGCATGAGAAACTCAAATCACAAGGAATTATATTTATTTTAGCTTGTAAAATCCTTTAAAATCAAAGGTATCTCATAAGATCATACCACACAAAAACACAGATGAGTTTTTACCTTACGATAACCAAAACCTTTTATATTAGAAATCAAGTTATATTATAATAAGGTGTAAGGGTGAAAATAATAAGAATCAAGTAGCTGTGATGCTCGTGAGTGTACATCACAACAATACTAGGTATATAGTCCAAAAACGACAAGGTACGTTCGCTAATTGTGTAGAATTCCATGGATATGCCCCTAGTATTTCGAGAAACGGTCCTCCTGCACAAGGATTAGAGATATCTCCGAAGCAGCATACATCCCTAGTGATGTACCGTAGGAAAAACATAGCTAGTCTCGCTAAGACCGAGTGCGTCGCCTCATGCATGCATAACAACTGTAAGTAACATCTAGGTAGAGCCGACTACACCTTATAGGTTTGCCAACCGTACTAGCCATGCCTCCTATCTCTGGTTTAAGCCTTTTCTGCTGATGAGGCCACGTTCAGCATTCTCGCTCATGCACCGCCATCAAAATAGGTCATAGACCACATGGATCCCAATACCCTAACAGGTCTCAGAGTCACATATGGATTTTCACATCTCACATAGATCTTGGAATCACGTAGGGATTCCTACATCCTAATGGATCTCAGAACCACACATGCATTCCAACATCTCAATATATCATGAAACTCCTTCATATAACCGTATATGGTTTCAGAGTGGTTATGGTTTTCGAGTCATCTCTTATGAGTACACTCTTCCGCTTCACTAGCGCCCCAAAATCCAATCCTCTATTTTCTAGAATGATCAATACCAGTTCTTTAGGAAATAACTAGACGATACATAAGAGTGGGGATCCCCCCTAACTGTTTAAGTAAATGAATCTCCTTATCATTTATCCTAGAAGAACAAAATGAGTTTATATGTATAGTATATCACCACCATCGTAACTGTACCATATAATCCCCTTGTTTCTCCTAGGTACTTCCAGAGTTAAAATCCTTCGTGTTAAGTAGGGAATATTTCCGTACCATCAAAATTAAGAAGGATTACATATTTAGACCTAGATTTGATAGTCGGTTATTTAACTTTCAAATAAACAAACACTCCAAATAGAGATTACATTTCCCATGGAAACCACCAAGCCTCTTAAATTTTATCTTTCATTACTTTAAAATCACTTCCATATGCTTATATCAATAGGATAAGTATATTAACAAAACAATATATTTTCGATACTTAGAAAATATAGCCATATACTTATCTCAATGGTATAAGTATATTCACAAAACAATTCATTTCAAAAATACTTGAAAACTCTTAAAATAGATATGGGAAGTATCGTTCAATATTAACCATGAATCATAGCTTAAACAATGGTTACATCGCTATCCCAACAAAAACATCGTAAACTAAGGCGATCCCTTCTCCTCGAATTATGCCATGAAAATCAACCATTTCTTTCCAAATCTCTTTATTTCATAAATATCATCAAATCTATTTATAAAGATTCTTTATAAATCTCCAATCTATTTATAAACATTGTTTATAAGTCTCAAACCCCATTTATAAAAACTAACTTATAAATTCTTTTATAAATCGCCAAAACCATTATAAAACTCTTTCCATATTAAAACCGACCTATTTAATAAACTCTTTGAGTCAGTAAGATTCCCTTGATAAACCATAAATTATTTAAAATAACTTTAAATAAAAAGTTATTATATAAACATCCTTCTATTTCATTTTAAATAATCCTTATTAAAATAATAATTTTAAAATCTCATTAATAATATATTAAATTAATTTAAGCACTTTTATTTTATTAATAAGTTAACTTCAAAACAATATTTATGTAATAATTAATTAACTTTAAGAGGGTATTAAAAAATAATCAATTAAATTTAAACTAATATTAATATGATAATTAATTAACCTATAATTATAATTTAATAACTAAACTAAATATAATTAAATAAATTTAATAAAAATTAAAGTATGGTTAAATCACTTTAAATAAATAATTAAATTAAGACATTTTAAAACAATAATTAAATAAATTTTAAAAATAATACATAAATATTCTTAAATAACTTTAAGAAATAACTTTTAATTTGTTATTAATAAAGTAACTAACTTTAAATCCTTATTAAAAACAATTATTACTTAAAAAATATATTTATTATTCTTTTGAAACTTATTACTAAATAATAATTGTCTTTAAAATCCTTATAATATATAATAATTAGCCATAACTATCTTTAAAGTAAATAATAATTACGAAATAACTTTTATTTACATAATCAACAACTATGTAAATAAATTCAGCACTTAGCCATCATTGGTTAACATATCATTTATTCAAAGTTGTATATCAATTAGCAATATATAATCAAATGTCCAAAACTATAAGATAGCAGAACGAGATTTATTCTGCTAATTAAATATCAAATTAATTTAATTATCGGAGCAATATTTTATTCTGCTAAACAGGTGTCTAGATTACCCAATTTCTATTCATTTTAATAGTACTGTGTTTATTTGGCCAAATAAATAACACTATCAAGCATTATTAATTTAACTAGATAATTATCCAATTTGACGTAATTATAATCTGGACTTATTAATTTATTATTAAATTATACTACATCCAAACTAACAACATTTTATACCAAAGTGCTATACCGCTAACATGATTTTAACGAAAAAATCCGTAAGTCGAACGGATTTCATATGAACGCGATATGACATGTAAAAGTTTACTAACTTAATACATATATTTAAATTAAATTATGTAAAAGTTTCTCACTTGCAAATGGGCCGTAGCCCATTACTGTGCAGACCGACCTACTCCCCCTTCTTCCCCTCTTCTTCTTCTTCTTCCCTCCAACACCTACATTAAAACTCCTCGTACACACTGGTCGTGCACCCATGTGCACGTTACACCCCTATTCGACCACGAGATTGACCAACATGCACCACCATCACATCCTCCTCACTGAGCACATCACGCTAGCACTTGCCGATTTGCCTCTGACCCCACCTACCAAAAACCAACTCGAGCATCCACGTCGCGACAAGCAAATGTCGCTTTTCATCTTCTATAACTGAACGCCATCAAAACTCATCACCACCCGCTCCTCGATGCCCTGAATCCAATGGAAGCAACCACATTGCCTAATTCTCCTCAATCCAAAACAACATGGAACCCTAGTTTTGTAGAGTTCGTCCATGACAAGTAAGCTTCTCTAAACCAAGGTCGAACACTCTTAAATCATTCCAAAAGAAAGATTATGCCAAAAGGAGTTCAACCATGCTCGCTACATGATTTAAAGTTAAGTGTTGAATTTGATTTTTGAATTTTGATGGCTAGTTGCTATTTGCTTTTACTGGAATTGAAGAGCAGAGCAAGGTAATGGAGAAGAATGAAATCCAACCAAGAGTTGAAGGGGTATGCATATTTATGAAAAAAAAAATAGTAACTAAGCCAACAAAGTCAAATAATTTTGTCTCCCCAACCATGTTAAAAGTCGGAAGAAGGACATCAAAAAAAGATTGTGCAAAGATTTTATGTACGTCATGTTTAAAACTTGACTTACAAAAACAAAGTTTTGGGTACAACATTACACAATATCTCGTTCGCATACGAACCGTGAAAAACAAAAATAAAAATATGATCGCATACCAGAAAGTGACACGATCATAATACAACAATAAAATAGGCAAGTTATCTTATTCTATAAAGTGTCAAAAATGTCCACATTTGTCGCTAAAATGAATATTTACTTATTTTCAAAATTAAAATTTACGGAAAAATTCTATAAATTAAATTAAAAATACGTCATCAAAAAATTAATCAATTATTTGGAACACGGTTTTATTATTAGAATCCCAAATTGAATAATTAAAACTAATTTAGTATTCCAGAAATTAAGTGATGAAATTCCGGGTTGTTACACACTCTCCCCCTCCTTTAAAGAATTTCATCCCCAAAATTTCCTCACATGAACATCCAATATTATTCGTAAGCCGGCATGATGTTCACACATCATTCATATACAGAATCTGATTCGATCATTACTCGAATACATAACTCAACTTCCGAACTAGTATCACTTGCCCAATTTCCTGTTATGAACTCTAATCAGGCTCCTTAATTAGAAAAATCTATCCTTCTTACGTAGCAAAATACTAAGATAGAAAACCTTAGTTCCATTTCAAGAACCCTTACTCAGCATTCATTGTCAAAAATCGAATGATAATCCTTATTTGGAATGGTGTGAACCACCTCAAGTCATATACTCGAATCTTGAATCCCAAACTATATAAGAAGTTGAAATGAACTACGTACAACTACCTATTTATTATTGGACTTTACCTATATCATTTCTATTTCTTCTAAAATTATGTATGAAAACATTTCATAAAAATTCCAACTTAGGTTCAAACATTTTAGATGATACAACTTTATTTATGAAGCCCTTTCACAAACTCACTTTACTTTATAAACTCGTATAATATTCTTCTACATCCTAAGAGTATATACAAAACACCTAATTTTAATTCTACTCACATTTAGCTATTCAGATGTTGGCTCAAAATAATTTTGGGTTTTAAAACCAATTCAACCAATATAACCCCTTTACCCGTTCGGTTTAGTAAGTAGCTAAGAAGTGTAGGATGCCGGTATCCAAACTCCATCCTAGAGTCTAATTTTCTTTCGACACTCCTAGGTAAAAATGTTTATTAACCGACCCAATAACATCAAGTGATTTTTAACTTCTTAGATGTTAAAATTAAAATCATGGTTTAAGAAAAAAAAGTTTGTTAAACCTTTTTAATAAATTTGACCTAATTAAAACTTCATTTATTAACCAATCCAAATCAAGATACCCTTATATTTTGGAAATTTAAGAGTCAAATACTTGGATATTTATTTCAAAAACTTTGAAATGATACTATATATATTTTAATCCATAATATATATATAGCTCAAGTAACCCTAAAATGAAACCAAGGAGCTGGGTAGAACCAAACAGTATCATACATTTCCTTACCAGAAGGATAATACTCAAGAGGAACGTTTACCATCCGAACATATCTCTTACCCATTTTTAGTTATTTTTGAGCCACTTGCACTAGTAAACTTAAAACCACATCTTTCTTCTTTTAAATCCATTCTGAAACAATACTAAATATATTTCCAATAAATAGTTCTACCCAAAAATATCCAGTTTGAACTTGCCCTGGATTCATTCGAATTCAAAATTGTTCCAATCATACAATGACAAAGAGAATAATTTACTAAGTGCACAATACCGTTTGCCTAAGCAAACATCTTACAGTCACTTAGAGGATTATTCTCATCACCACAAAAAAAATTGGGACTCATTCTCCAAACCAATCCAAAGAAAATATGTTGTTTCTTAACATTTTCTCTTTCAAAAATATTTATACTTTAAACTCTTTTCAAGTAAAATTAATACTACTTTTCCCACAAATCATTTGAAATGATAATATACATATTTACTCTATGGTAAACCAAATCATACTTTTCGAATCAAATTAAAATTTGTTTTTACCCAAACAAATCTAAAACAAAATTCTTTTTTTCAAATACCTATATTCGTAAAATATCTTCAAATAATATTATTATTATCTTCTAAAAAGTTTGAAAACCATTTTCCAAAAGCACCAGGATTTAAGTTCTCAAATTCCTTTTATTTATAAAACACGTTTTTATAAAATTACTCCTTTTAAAGGAAATCATTTCTCAAATATTTATTTTGGAAATATTCTAGCTTCCTTTTTAACAGAACAAGGTTTATTAAAACCTAATTTTTTATAAAATCAACTTTATATAAAACCATTCCTCAAAATTTAGTTTAAAATATTTAAATTTACTTAAAATGAACAACTAATGTTAAAGTCAATTTTAACCCTGCATTGTCAACGAACATCTTATAGTCAAATTGTGAAACTTAATTCATAAGGTATTCATTTCAATGTTCCAAAATTTCCAATTCACCCAACCCAGGTTTCAAAAAGGAATTTCAAATAGATCAACAAAAAATAGTCAATGCTCAGAATTGGATGAGTAGGACTAACTGAATGCTAGATGATAATGATGGAATTCTATCATTTCTAACAACCAACACATCTAAGAAAAACTATGTTTTTGAAAAATAAATACTTCTTTATATAAAAAATATAATTCTAGGTAAAATTATTTCATTTACCCATTTTAAAACAATGTCGTGTTAGTTGGTCTTGTTCGAGTGTTTAGAAAATTCCTATCGATATCGTTGGTCAAACACATCGACCGAAATTCTTAAGCCACTCAACAGATCAAAAAACCCAATATAAAACATTTTTATATCACTAACAAATATGCACTCTTATACATATAGATATATATACATACACTCAAACTCATCCTAGGGTCTCGCTTACCTATTTCAAAATGGCAAACCTCACCAAAGCCTAGGTGCTCGCTCAACTTTAGCTCTGATACCACGCTATAACGACTCACCTCTCGTACAGTTTAAGCGGCCAAATAACCATACATGACCCACTCAAATTGAACGGAAAGACAGATAGTTAAGGAAAGAAAGAAGACAAGAAGAAAGAAACAACATAGAATCTCACAGCAGAATGAATAATTTATAATATAAAACCAATCTTTACACAAAATAAACTGTAGTATATGTATATACAGACATCAATCAGAGTATACTAACCTATTTCAGCCCGAACAGTTATAACAACCTATCCTAATAATTGTTGATAAATACAACAGTGAATGCAATGGAAAAATAACCATGTAAGTGAATACATCTCTGGGCCCCCAGCTCATCTCCTGAAGCTTCAAAACATCCGACTAAACCTAGAAATATTCTCGGTCCGACCCGAGCATTATACGAAAACAATGCTTGGGTCAGTTTGATAAAACCAGTGTGAAAAACTCAAATCCAAGGAATTATATTTATTTTAGCTAGTAAAATCCTTTAAAATCAAAGGTATCTCGTAACACCATGCCACACATAAACACGGATGGATTTTTACCTTACAATAACTAAAACCTTTTATATCAGAAATCTAGTTATATTATAATAATTTCTAAGGGTGAAAATGATAATAATCAAGTAGCTGTGATGCTCGTGAGTGTACATCATAACAATACTAGGTATATAGTCAAAAAAACAATAAGGTACGTCCGCTAATTGTGTAGGATTCCTTGGAGGTGCTCTCAATATTTCGAGAAATGGTCCTCCTGCACAAGGATCAGAGATATCCTTTCGAAGCAGCATACATCTCTAGTGATGTACCATAGGAAAAACATAGCTGGTCTCGCTAAGACCAAGTGCATCGCCCCATGCATGCATAACAACTGTAAGTAACGTTTAGGTAGAGCCGACTACACCCTATAGGTTTACCAACCCTACTGACTAAGCCTCTTATCTTTGGTTTTAGTCATTTCCGTTAATGAGGCTACGTCCGGCATTCTAGCTCATGCACCGCCATCAAAACTGATCATGGAATCTCACATGGATCCTAATACCCCAATGGGTCTTGGAATCACACATGGATTTCCACATCTCAGATAGATCTGGGAATCAGAATGGATTCTCACATCCCAACGGATCTCGGAACCACACATGCATTCCATCATCTCAATATATCATGGAACTCCTCCGTAGAACCATATATGGTTTCAGAATGGTTATAATTTTTGAGTCATCTCTTACGAGTAACTCTTCCGCTTCCCTAGCGCTCCAAAATCCAATTATCGATTTTCCAAAATGCTCAATACCGTAGGAAATAATCAGGCAATACATAAGAGCGGGGATCACCCCTTAACCGTTTAAATGGGCTCCTTATCATTTGTTCTAGAAGAACAAAACAAGTTTATATATATAGTATAGCATCACCGATAATAACGTACCATATAATCCCCGTGTTTCCCCTAGATATTTCTGGAGTTAAAATCATATGGTGTTAAGTAGGGAATATTTTTGTACCATCAAAATTAAGAAGGATTAGATATTTAGGCCAAGAATTGATAGTCAGTTATTTAACTGTCAAATAAACAAATATTTCAAACAGAGACTACATTTCCCATGGAAACCACCAAGCCTCTTAAATCTTCTCTTTCATTACTTTAAAATCACTATTCAATATAATTGGAAATCACTTCCATATACTTATCTCTATAGGATAAGTATATTCACAAACAGTATATTTTCAATACTTAGAAAATACAGCCATATATTTATCTCAACCATATAAGTATATTCACAAAACTGTTCGTTTCAAAAATACTTGGAAACTCTTAAAATAGATATGGGAAGTATTGTTCAATATAAATCATGGATCGCAGCTTGCACAATGGTTACGTCACTAACCCAGCGAAAACATCGTAAACTGGAGGCAATCCCTACACGTCCGATTTTTAAAGGGGGGGATCCAATCTTATAGGAACCTATCTAAATTTTTCTTTTTCTAGGCCCATAGCTAAAAAACCTACTTTCCTACGATTATGGCCTCGAATTACGCCATGAAAATCGACCATTTCTTTCCAAATCTCTTAATTTCATAAATATCTCCAAATCTATTTATAATTTTTTTTATAAATCTCCAATCTATTTATAAACATTCTTTATAAGTCTCAACCCTCAAATCATTTATAAATTCTTTTATAAATCTCCAAAACCATTTATAAAACTCTTTCCATATTTAAATCGACTTATTTAATAAACTCTTTAAGTCGGTAAGGTTCCCTTGATAAATCATAAATTATTTAAAATAACTTTAAATAACAAGTTATTATGTAAACATCCTTCTATTTCATTTCAATTAAACCTCATTTAAAATAATAACTTTAAAATCTCATTAATAATATATTAAGTTAATTTTAAGCACCGTTATTATATTAATAGGTTAACTTCAGAACAATATTAATATAATAATTAATTAACTTTAAAACATTATTAAAACAATAGTCAATTAACTTTAAACTAAAATTAATATGATAATTAATTAACCTATAAATAAATTTTAATAAATAATATAATTAAATACATTTAATTAAAAATTAAAGTATAGTTAAATCACTTTAAATAAATAATTAAATAAAAACATTTTAAAACAATAATTAAATAACTTTTAAAAATTATACATAAATATATTTTTTGGCAAAGTCGACGGGGTTGAATGGTCCCCTACCATTTTATTGGTCTACTCAGGAAATCAACACAAAATACAGAAACATAAAGACACAAAAACAAAATATAATGAAGGAGGAAAAGTGGATCGAGGACAAGGAAGGAACTAAAGAAAAAATAGAAAAGAGAAAACAAAAGAATACAGTGAAACAGAAAAAGGAAGCTCTGTCATTGCATCAAGGAAGCAGGACCAGGCTCAAATGGGATATTAGCATCTAGAATGAAAGTGTATAAGGATCGATATATAGTTAAATTAGTCTAGCAAGTGCGGAATTATAAATAATAGTAAATAGCAGTAATAAAAATGACACCAGAGATTTTTATACTGGTTCGAACTTCCCGTTCTACGTCCAGTCCCAGACTCCTTCTGGAATTTCTCTAACAACCCTCACTTAACCCGGAGGAACAGGTATTACACCGCCTGAGCAACCGAACAGGACTTTTCCGCCTAAGCAACCGAATAGGACTTCAGATACAATTTATAAATTGTTTCTTGACTTGTGTGTTCTTGAGTAACACGAATATAGTCAATATAGTACACCCTTCCTATAATCTTCTTTTTATGATGATTTGAATGTTCAATTGTAGGAAGTAGAGATTTGAAAATCACTTGAGATTATAACAATATAAAGCAAGAATAGATAGAAAGAATTGGTAATTGAAAAAGTGGATTTTCATCTCTATTATAGTATTGAATAGTTTTAATTCAATAGTTGCAACCATTAGAAGGAGTGCAACTCTTGGTGAAGAAGACAACTCTTCAAAATTTGATTTTTCATGAAGAGATGCTTCAGTTCGTCAAGTTCAGATGTCTGAGAAAAAATAGTCAGATGGCTAAGTAAGTTTAAAAAGTCAAATAGGCAGAAGAAACAAATTTCAGTGAATACAGACGTCTGTTGTTTAATTTAGATGTCTGTCGTTTATGACAGATGTCTGTATTAAATTATTTAGACGTCTGTGTTTAGTTAAAATAGAAAATATTAATAAAGGGAGTACAGACGTCTTAACTTTATTATCAGTCGTCTGTCATTGATGACAGACGGCTAAATAAAGGTTCAGACGTCTGAACTTGTACTGATTTATTCCTCTTCCTTATTTTAGTGATTCTGAACTTGAGATATTTATAATTTTTGACAATACTTTTATATCTTTAAATAGTTAAAGATATTTTATATTTGTAGTACATGTTTTTTTCAAAAACTATTTGTGTGTGTGTGTGTTGTTATCATCATATCAGAGATTGTACAAAAATATCTAACCGGAAATAATAATCAATATACTTGAGAGCTTGAGCTTTGTTTGTTGACGATATGATAATAGCTTTTCTTTGTAGATTCCTGCAATAATAATTGACAGCAAGTATATAGTTTGAAATATATGGTTGTCTCATTAAAATTGAAAAAGGCAGGTTCCAACATTCTCCCCCTTTTTGATGATGACAACTATATAATTCAATGATTAGTATAAAACATACCTTTTGCTCCCCCTGTCAATATGACTAGTTTATATAGCAGAATGATTAATATTTTTCCCCCTTTGTCATTAAAAAAAGGAATTTGTAAGGGGTTTTGTTAGAAATGTGATGATAAAACACATTGTTGAACAGCAATATGAACTTTGTTCAGAACATAACAGTGATAAAATTTGTTGGGGAAGAGTTAGAATATTTGGAGTATAAAAACAGATTTGAACATATGTTTGAACAGGTTCCACATCCTAATATACTAAACAAAGAGAAAAAATGATATAGGACAGAAATACACATTTATACAAAAAGATACAAAACATAAGAATTAATTACTTATAGAACAAATCACATATAGAGCAACATATGATTCAGTAAGTGATGACAAGTTATACAGAAGTGACAAAAGTGACAAAAGTATGTAAACAGTACACCAAAGAGAGGTTTTAAAGATTACAAAACATACTTGAAATTCACAAAACAAAGTAGAGAGTAGACAAGCTAAAGAGAAGAGAAGTATCTTGTCTAAGAGTCTCCCCATGTTGGAGAGGGAGGAGGGGAAGATCCATAAGAGTTCTTCCACATACGTCGAAGAATAGTCTTAACATTGTTCATCTCTCTTGCATTTTCTTCTACTTTGGTATCGAGATTATCGAATCTAGAGTTTATGGATGAAAAGCCTTGGGCAATTTGATGAGAAAGCTTCTTTTGATTTTTAGAAATGATGATATCGGATTTGAGCTTCTCACTTTTGGTATAGCTTTTTAAATTTCCAGAAATTTGTTCAATATCGGAGTTTTCTTCAATTGAACTTTGGATAAAAGTTTGCTCTATGCCTTCGTCATCCTCATCTTCATCTTCTTCTTCATCTCCATTATCTCCCTCATCTCCAATATTTGGTTCTTCTCCATCGGGACCAGAGGTATCCATTTTAGTTTTTCCTTTTTGTTTTTGGAGTGCTAGTTGTTGTGCTTTATAATCAGGGTAGGTTAGATATACCGAAGGGGATTCCGGTAATCCCATAAGGCTAAAAAATCGAGTATTGGACACTTTAATCTTTTCAAACTCAATAGCCGGACTTTGAATAGACAAATCAGCGAGTATCCGGGTAATGTAAGGAGCATAGATAAGTGATCTCTTTTTAGAATCATGATAAGTACGAAACTCATCATAAAAATATTGAGCCCAATTAATCTTTTGATCTCCAAAGATTGCTTGAAGCGCTTTATCTTCATGATCGTAAATTATTTCGTGGCTTCCTTGCCGGGGAAAAATTTGTTTTAATTAGCATTCGTAGTAACAATCTAGGTCATGGACGAAGATGATTCGACCTATCTTTAGACTGTCCGGGTTCGAAAAGATGATATTCTATTTGATTAAGATCATCACCTTCTAACTTAAAATCTTCTAATTCTATCCCGTCGTTGGTACATTTCAAAATTCGTGCAATGTCATCGGGAGTTATTTTCAGAATATTTCCAAATACGCTTGACCATAGCGTTCCTTTTTCTCTATGTAGCCTAATTTTGGGATTATTGACATTGGCTAGAAATAATAGAACACTAAGCCTACAAATATTGACTTGATTGTCTTTATAGTCAATGAGACTGGTGATGTTAGACCTATCAGTAAACAGATTGATTCTATACGTAGGAAAGTGATCAAGGTCGTGGAATATACCGTGAAAAGAAGACAGAGATGAGAGATATTTGTATCGAGCCATACTCCTGGGTTCGTGATAAAGCCATGCTTTGATTTGTTCATCAGTAGGAAGAACATGAGAAGATGGTTGAGAAGATTCTCCCTTTTTCCCTTTTGATTTGGATTTAGGCGCCATTGTTGAGAGAGAGCTAGGGTTTTTAATTTGAATTTGGGAATTGAAGAATTGAATAGCCGTGTTAGAAGAGGGAGTCGGTTATTTTTGATAAAGAGGTTTTTAATTTCAATAGGGTTTCAGACGTCTAAAAAAAATACAGACGGCTGATGTCCTGTAGAGAGTAAAAACAGTTTGAAAAAACAATAGAGTTAGACGTCTCAAATTTATAATAGACGTCTAAATATGATGATAGACGTTTGAAGTATTTGGTTCAGACGGCTTAGAGGTCTCAATTTGAAACAGAGAATAAATAACATATTGAACTAAATTCAGACGTCTATATTCGAGTACAGACATCTGTGACATAATTTTCAGACGGCTCATCCAGGACCAGAGAATTTGAAACTTTTTGTACTAAAGTCAGACGTCTGAAATATTGTCTCCAGACGTCTGTGTGTCCGAAGTGTGTATTAAAAATAGGTATACAGACATCTGTTAAAAATTATCAGACGTCTGTTAGGCTGATTTTTTTTATTTCAACCTTTTTAAGTTATGTTTTATGATTCAATATGTAAGAATAACCATATATATATAATTTTTAAAGTACATACATATAAAAACAAAATGAACAATCATAAATCTCATATATATATATATACTTTATTTTGACGTCTTCAGAGTTTTTGGAGATTTCGGAGACTTTTCATTATATAATTCGATTTGATTGTTATCGTCAAATGGTTTAATTGGCGACCCCTGAGGTTGACGCTCCCAAGAATTTGGAGAAACATGAGGACGTTGAGGTGAATGAATATGTGCATTTGTGTTGATCGAGGATGAACCACATATTTTTGCAGCACACCGTTCAAGAAAACTAAGTCTTCTACCATGACTCTTTTGCTCATAATACATTTCACGCTGAAGATTAAGTGTTTCCCTCTGATAGTGATGTAAGTCATCTATCTTTTCTTTAGTAGTTGGGGATGGAAATAAATTTCTTCGCGTGCGTTTATTTTCTGGCGCATATCCCGTATGATGACTTTGTGGTGGACATATCGGAATATAGGCAGGAGTCGGAGTTGGAAGTTCAGAAGACCCTGAACTTGGAGTTTCAAAGTCAATTGAAGAATATCCAGATGAATAATGAGAGGAAGGCTCATCTGAAGATGAACCGGCCATGGTGTAGATGAACAATGCAAAATTAAAAAACATGATTGATTTTCTTCTTTCCCCTTTTTTTCTAAATTTTTTTTGAATAAGCTGAATGAAAGTTTTCTTCTGAATGAAAGTAATTATATATAAAACTGAAAGCTAAACAATGAATAATTAAGATTAAATGTAGAATGATTTAATTTTAACAAGAAGAAAACGTGAGGACAAAAACTAAGTTTATATTGACCTTTAAATAATAAAACTGAAATAAGCTGAAGTAAGATATAAGCTTAAACAAGAAATATCAAATAGCCTACTGGCAAAGACATATGCATGCTTACCAGGAGGTCCTGAGTTAAAAATCTCAGCTTATGCAGAAAATAAACTTTATAAATTTTTGAATGAGATGATTCCAAGTTCTCGTCTCAATTTTACAAAAGTGTTTTCATTTAATGGTTTGGTAAAAATATCTGCCAAATGATTTTCCGAAGATACGAATTCTAGATTGATTATATCTTTTTCAATATTATCACGAAGAAAATGATGACGAATATCAATATGTTTTGTTCGTGAATGATTTACTGGATTTTTAGATAAGTTTATAGCACTAGAATTATCACAAAAAATTGTTGATTGAGATAAGTTAAAACCAAAATCTTGAAGAGTTTGTTGCATATAGATTACTTGAGCACATGCCAAAGCTGCAGATATATATTCTGCTTCACAAGTAAAAAGTGATACGCAATTTTGTTTCTTACTAAACCAAGATACTAGAGACCGTCCAATGAATTGACAAGTCCCACTTGTACTTTTTCTATCCATCCGACTTTTTCCAAAATAAGCATCACTATATGAAACTAATTCAAAAGGACATTCTTTTGGATAAAATAGTCCAAAATCTTTGGTTTTGTTGAGATAACGTAAAATACGTTTCACTGCTCTAATGTGTGATTCTTTAGGATCTGCTTGAAATCGTGCACACAAACAAGCACTCATCATTATATCGGGTCTACTTGCGGTTAAATATAATAATGATCCAATCATACTTCGATATAATTTTTGGTCTACACTCTTGCCGTTTTCATCTTTTTCAAGATGTATGGTTGTACTCATAGGAGTTGGTTTGGTAGAAGTATTTTCCATACTAAAACGTTTAATTAAATTATTACAATATTTTTCTTGATTTATAAAAATGCCATTATTTACTTGTTTAATTTGTAATCCAAGAAAATATGTTAATTCTCCCATATGAGACATCTCAAATTCACTTGTCATTATTTTAGAAAATTCTTGACATAATTTATCATTAGTTGATCCAAAAATAATTTCATCTACATAAATTTGAATAATTAATATATCATGTTTCTTTTTCTTAATAAAAAGAGTTTGATCAACCTTTCCAATTTCAAAAGCAGAGTTGATTAAATAACTTTTTAAACGATCATACCAAGCACGAGGTGCTTGTTTTAAACCATATAAAGCTTTTTTAAGTTTATAGACATGATTTGGAAATTGTTCGTGTATGAACAAGGGAGGTTGTTCAACATAAACGTTTTCTTTAATAAATCCATTTAAAAATGCACTTTTAACATCCATTTGATATAGTTTAAAATCATGAAAGCAAGCATAGGCCAATAAGATTCGTATTGCTTCTAATCTAGCGACAGGAGCAAACGTTTCTTCATAGTGAATTCCTTCTTCCTGATTATAACCTTGTGCAACTAATCTAGCTTTATTTCTAGTGATATTTCCATTTTCATCAGCTTTATTTTTAAAAACCCATTTAGTACCAATAATTGATTGATCATTAGGCCTTGGAACTAAATTCCAAACGTCATTTCTTTTGAATTGGTTTAGTTCTTCTTGCATAGCAATAATCCAATAATCATCAGTTGAGGCTTCTTTAATATTTTTAGGTTCTATGTTAGAAAGAAAAGCTATATGACCCATTTGATTTAGTTGACTACGTGTTTTAACTTTTTCATCTATTTCTCCTATTATATTTTGAATTGGATGATCTTTTAAAATTCTCGGTGGAGATTTTAATTCTGTTTCAATTTGAGTTTCAGAAGAAGTATTTTCAGGTATATTGTTGTTAATATTGGAATTAGAATTAATTATAATATCTTCATCATCATTTGTGTTAATTTTGAAATTTTCATCAAATGATACATGAAGTGTTTCTTCAATAGTTTGAGTTCTTTTATTATAGATTCTATATGCTTCGCTTCGTTCTGAATACCCGATGAAGATACTTTCATCCGATTTCGGATCAAATTTTCCTAGTTGACCTTTCGTATTTAAAGAAAAACATTTCGAACCAAAAACTTTAAAGTAAGATATATTTGGTTTTCTACCGTTGAGAAGTTCATATGGAGTGTGTTTAGTTAAAGGTCGAATAGAGACACGATTTAGGACATAACAAGCAGTAGCGACGGCTTCTGCCCAAAATTGTTTTGGAAGAGTGGTTCCATTCAATAGAGTTCTAGCACATTCTTGAAGTGTTCTATTTTTACGTTCTACAACTCCATTTTGTTGAGGAGTTCTTGGAAATGAAAATTTATGAAATATTCCTTTCTTATTACAAAATTTCTTAAACATTTCATTTTCAAATTCACCTCCATGATCACTTCTAATGTTTTTAATTTTTAGATTTTTAATATTCTGAATTTGCTTAGCAAAGATTTTGAAATTTTCAAATGTATCGCTTTTGTTTTTCATAAATAAAGTCCACGTATATCTTGAGAAATCATCAACTATTACAAAAACATATCTATTGTGATTAATAGATTGAATCTGAGTTGGTCCAAATAAATCTTGATGTAGCAACTCAAGAGGTTGTAATGTAGAGATTATTTTCTTAGATTTAAATGAAGATTTAGTTAATTTTCCTAGTTGACAAGCATCACAAATGCTATTTATCTTAAAATTCATTTTAGGCAAACCTTTTACTAAATCATTTTTGAATAATTTATTAATAGTTTTGAAATTAATATGACAAAATCTCTTGTGCCATAGCCAAGGATCATTTTCTTTGGCTATTGAACACATATTTGTGTTATGATTGATTTTCATATTCAGAATATAAATATTACGATCTCTAACTCCTTCGAAAATAAGATTTTTGTTTTGATCAAAAATATTGCATTTATTTTCAGAAAATACTATGTTAAAACCTTTATCACATAATTGACTAATACTTAGTAAGTTGTGTTTTAAATTTTTAACTAAAAAAACATTTGTAATAAGAGGTAAATTAGATGTACCGTCATTTCTCACATCGCCTTTGCCGATGATATAACCTTTGGAATTATCTCCAAAAGTGACAGATCCTCCATCTGAGTAGATAATGTTTGTTAACATATTTTTGTCGCCTATCATGTGTTTTGAGCAACCACTGTCTAGAATCCATTTTCCTCTTTTCTTAATTGGTACCTGCAAAAAATATTGAAATTCTATTGGTACGCACTTCCTCTGTTAGGGTCCTAAGGGTTAAATCTTAGAAAGCCAAACCCAGTTGGGTTTAGAGTTCCCTTTAAAAATAAAATTTTCATTCTTATGTACAGACATAATGAAAGATTTAATGTAGTTATTCCTAATCAAATTATTATTAGTTTTTAGAACCCAAATCATAATTGATTTTGGATGAACAACTTTTGAAGAAGATTTTTGAGCAAATATAGATTCCTTTTTCTTAAAATTAGTATATAATGAACCATTATTTTTAGAATGCTTTTGTATCGGTTTTTTATATCCTAACCCCTTTTTATTTGAACAGGTTTGAGAATTCTCAATTATTTTAGAGAGACTCTCTCTTCCACTGTTAAATTTAGAAACATTTTTAGAAATATTTTCCAGTTTTGTTTTAAGATGTGATACTTCTATATCAAGTGTTTTAATATTAGAGTTTAAATCATAATTCTCTTTTGCTAATTTAACATTCTCATATTTCTGTCTTTCCATTTCACTACTTAAATCAATGAATTGAGATGTTATATTAACATAAGATTCTTGAGATTTTACTAACTCTTCCTCTAATATTTTCTTTTCATCTTTTAACATGTCAGTTTCTATTTCAGTTCTATTTAATTTTCCTAAAGCATCTTTATATTTACTCTTCAGGGTTCTAAGTTTATCTAACAATTCAGAGTTTATTTCTATTAAATCGTCAAAAGTTAGATCACTTACATCATCATTTGTTGCCATAAAACAAACGTTGGCTTGTTCAAAATCACTGTCACTATCACTGTCTGACGAAGAAGATTCTGTATCATCCCATGTAACTGAGAAGGCTTGCTTCTTTTTATATTTTTCCTTTTTGAGATTATATTATTTCTTCCAATCAGGACAATCTTTCTTTATGTGGCCCTTCTTGTGACATTCGTAGCATTCAAGAGATGAGCTTGATGGATTATTGAAACCCTTGTTATTTCCAAATTTATTGCTCTTTTTGAATTTCAAAATCTTTTTGAAATTCTTGGCTATAAATGCCATATCGTCTTCTGATTCAGAGTCTTCTTTTTCTGCTTGAAAAGCGATAGTTTTCTTGTCCTGTGCTTGTGCTCATCTTGCCTATAAATTTACTTCATAGGACATTAGATTTCCTATTAACTCTTCTGTTTTTATGGTTGAAATATCATTAGCTTCCTCGATAGCTAAGACTTTTCATTCCCATTCATCAGTTAAAGAGTTAAGGATTTTTGAAACAATATCAGGTTGAGTAAAAGTAACTTCTAAAGCTAATAGTGAATGATAGATATCCTGGAATCTAGAGTACATTTCACTAATACTTTCTCCTTGCTTCATTCTAAAATTTTGAAATTGGTTTTTAAGCATAGAAATCTTGCTTTGTTTTACTTTATTCGTTCCTTCGTGTGTAACCTTAAGTGTATTCCAAATTTCATATCCAGTTTTACAAATACTGACTCGATTGAATTCATTTTTGTCTAAAGCGCAAAATAACATGTTCATTGCTTTTGCGTTTGCAGTAGCATCTAGTTTTTGTGTATTAGACCATGTAGAATACTCTGTAGTAGGAATAGTATATTCAGTTTGAATGATATTCCAGGTTTCAAATCCACTAGCTTGCATAAAAATTCTCATTCTAGTTGACCAATAACTATAATTTAATCCGTTAAACAATGGTGGTCGTGTAGTGGCTTGTCCCTCAGTAAAACTGTTGCTAGTGTTATTGTCCATATTATTTAAATATCAGATAACTGTGTTATAGTTATGTGATGACCTTGCTCCGGTACCAAATGAAAGTGTATATGGATCGATAATATAGTTAAATTAGTCTAGCAAGTGCGGAATTATAAATAATAGTAAATAGCAGTAATAAAAATGACACCAGGGATTTTTATACTGGTTCGAACTTCCCGTTCTACCTCCAGTCCTAGACTCCTTCTGGAATTTCTCTAACAACCCTCACTTAACCCAGAGGAACAGGTATTACACTGCCTGAGCAACCGAACATGACTTTTCCGCCTAAGCAACCGAATAGGACTTCAGATACAATTTATAAATTGTTTCTTGACTTGTGTGTTCTTGAGTAACACGAATATAGTCAATATAGTACACCCTTCCTATAATCTTCTTGATATGATGATTTGAATGTTCAATTGTAGGAAGTAGAGATTTGAAAATCACTTGATATTATAAAAATATAAAGCAAGAATAGATAGAAAGAATTGGTAATTGAAATAGTGGATTTTCATCTCTATTTATAGTATTGAATAGTTTTAATTCAATAGTTGCAACCATTAGAAGGAGTGCAACTCTTGGTGAAGAAGACAACTCTTCAAAATTTGATTTTTCATGAAGAGATGCTTCAGTTAGTCAAGTTCAGATGTCTGAGAAAAAAATAGTCAGATGGCTAAGTAAGTTTAAAAAGTCAAATAGGCAGAAGAAACAAATTTCAGTGAATACAGACGTCTGTTGTTTAATTCAGACGTTTGTCGTTTATGACAGATGTTTGTATTAAATTATTTAGACGTCTGTGTTTAGTTAAAATAGAAAATATTAATACAGGGAGTACAGACGTCTTAACTTTATTATCAGACGTCTGTCATTGATGACAGACGGCTAAATAAAGGTTACGACGTCTGAACTTGTACCGATTTGTTCCTCTTCCTTATTTTAGTGATTCTGAACTTGAGATATTTATAATTTTTGACAATACTTTTATATCTTTAAATAGTTAAAGATATTTTATATTTGTAGAACATGTTTTTTTCAAAAACTATTTGTGTGTGTGTGTGTTGTTATCATTATATCAGAGATTGTACAAAAATATCTAACCGGAAATAATAATCAATATACTTCAGAGCTTGAGCTTTGTTTGTTGACGATATGA
This sequence comes from Allium fistulosum, assembly GCA_030737815.1. Lineage (NCBI taxonomy): Eukaryota > Viridiplantae > Streptophyta > Magnoliopsida > Asparagales > Amaryllidaceae > Allium > Allium fistulosum. The sequence continues at coordinate 1,136,091,620 of CM060906.1, forward strand.
TAATAGCTTTTCTTTGTAGATTCCTGCAATAATAATTGACAGCAAGTATATAGTTTGAAATATATAGTTGTCTCATTAATCGAAAAAGGCAGGTTCCAACACAGAATACCTCTTCTAACTTCAGAAATGATAAAATCCGCCAAATGCGTACTGGTTTTTCTGTTCGATTCATTGAAGACTCTGGTGTTCTCTCCAACCAAACTAAACAAACATACTTTTTGAATAAGATACAATATATCCTAGAGAAATTATCCTTTTTTGTATTAACCCTGTGCAGAATCTCCCAGTCATCCAAACCTAATATTCCAACAGTTTTGATACCTAATACATGTTTAACTTTGTAGGATCAATTTCACCCTAGAGAGTGGGTAAATAGGGTGATACTAATAATTATAAAAATTAATGCGGAAATATATAAAATAATAGCAGCATAGATAATAGCAGAATAATAAAAGTAGAAATAAAACAACACAGATTTACCTAGCTTCGGCAAAACCCTGCCTACGTTATGCCCCCAAGGTTTCTACTAGAAATTAAGTAGTCAGACGCTTACACACGTAAACTTGCGACACCCGTATCAACAAACCTAACTCTATGCTCAAAACCCTGCCACAACTCAACCACTGAGTTGCGAATTCTCGAACTACACCACCGTAATTCATCCCCTAGTTACACAACTAGAATTTTATAAAAGTTTTAAAAATAAATTACTAATAAAAAACAACTAAAAAACAAAAACCCTAATTTTTAAAACATAAAGCCCAAATAAGAGCCGACCCAAAGAGAAATGACACAATGATAGGAACTAAGTGTATTCCCTTTTTTTCTTGTTTATGTCTTTGGCCCGTTTTGCTCTATGAAAATGGCTGCCTCGTTCGTTCCTCTTTCTTTTTGAAAATTAAGGCTTTTGGAAATTGAATACGCCGATTTCAGTTGATCGATCGAATAGATGTTTTCACGTTGATTGCTTTGTCGATCGATCGTCTTGCTTTGACTTCACTCGGCTGCTTCAATTTGGCGAGTTCGAACTGAATTGGTATGTGATTTCCTTTATTACTCTCGTTGATATGCTTGAACTCGATGCCTTTTATTACCGATGATGTTGATGGTATTTATAGGGTTTAATTCCCTAAATTTTCATTCGAATATTTTTTTTTTGAATTTGTTTGTTACTTTAGCTCAGCCATTCGATTATGATTGGTTGCTTGTGATTGATCCTGACCGGTTCAATTTCGAATATTTCTTTACTTGATTATCACGGCTTGAGTTTGCTTGAATTTGGTTCCGTTCTTTTCTCTGTTGACATCTTTGATTTCGACACTTGTATTTATTATCTAGACTAGTTCAATTTTGATCTGTTCTTTTATCTGATTCCATTCTTTGCTAGCAACGATCAAATTTTTGACTAATTCAATGATGTTGTTCATTTGTTTTCGAAACCATTCCTTAACGTGTTTGAGCTGCTACTGGTATTTATTATAACTATGTAAACTACTTTCCTATTTCTTCGACTGCATGCTTTTATGAGTGTGATTCTTCTGCACTTGAATTTGGTTTTTAACTTGTTGCATTGAGTCTAATATTGTCAGAGTCGAAATGTAAGCAGCGTTGTCTCTTTATAGTTTGGTCTAGGTTGCATCCCTTCCATGTTCAGTTGCTTGTATTGACCGGTTCGATAGTTTCACTTGAATCTGGTTTGGTTTGCACATGACCTTTATGTATACATTTGTGTTTGTATTGGGTTGTATATTTGTGTGTTGATTGTGTGGTTTCATATCTTCGAAACTGTTGTATGGTTGGCCTTGGTTCTGGTTACACATACACTACCTATATATATATATATGTGTGTGTGTGTATATACATGTGTGTTTGCATATGTATATATGTATGCTTGCCTGCACTTGATTACTGTCACTGTTTTGTGTTCACTTATATGTGTTCACAACTGTTTTGTTGCAGTCTGGTTGGTATGTTGATTTGGTTCCTGAGTATTGCTTCGAGTTGAACTGTTTTGTTTCATTTAGTTTGATGTTATATGTGATCCCTGAGTTGAAGTCTAGTTTGCTTGCCTTTGTTGCTCCTGATCAATTTATTGCATTCATGTTGCCAGGTTCATTTGCTCTGATTTCTTGAATCTGAACACTTGAACTATTTGCATTGAGTTGATGACCTTCTGTTTCACTGTTGGTCTTCACACTTACCCATGTTCACAATTGTTACGCTCCATCCACTATTTCATACATATCACTGTCTGGACTTGTGAGTGCACCTGATGCATGTGTGTGTCATCACTGTTGCGCTGCCATTGATATTTGAGTGTGGTTGCTTATGTATGCACTGTGTATATACATGTGCTAGTTGCTTTTTTTGGACTTGCATTCTTGTACATTTGGTGTGATGTTTTCTGAACTATATACATGTATACACATATATATATATATATATGTGTGTGTGTGTGTGTGTATATGACACCGTATATATGTATGTGCATCACTGTTGTCTTTGCAGTCTGTACTGCAATGCTATGCACTGCATATTTATTTGTTGCTCTATTGTTTTACACTTGACCATTTGTATCTGGTGATTCTGGTCTATATGCTGTTTCATTTGAACTGTACCGTTGAGGCTGGTTGTTCATGACTGAGTTTAAATGGTTGTGTTGTTTTCATGTGTACACATTGAATTTTTGGTCGAGACTAGTTTTATGTTGGTTTTGGATTCTTGTTGCATGAGAACTTGTACTCGACAATTTTGTGATGTATTCGTATTGCACCTGAGTTGAATCCAGCCTTGGCTCGGGTTTGACCTTATGCTCACCTGTCCCTGCAGTTTTATCAAGTGTATATCGGTGCACGGCCTTGTGGCATGTATAGTGATACATTGTGCATGTCACAAGCTGTTCGTGTAGGATGAATTCAGAATAAATATGATGACGAACAACCCAAATAACTGAGGCAAATAATATTTTCAAAAACACATTTTATTTTACACTGCAAAAATATTTCTTTCTCAATTTTACCATGTCAGTGTTTATTTTGCAGATAATTCAGATGCTGAATTCAATCTGGAATAGAGTTGAAGATAAATACGAGTGAATGAGTGATGTAGTGAGGTGCAAATGTATGTAACAATTGTATAGTGAAAAATCGTGTTGTAATTTGAGGTTGTACTATAATTGAAATTTTGTATATATAGTGAGAGCTCAAATTTTGTACTATTCAGAAATTGTAATAAAATATTTGTTTGAATAAAATATATGTTTGAATTTGAATTATGTGTTATTTATTTTATTCAGCAAATATTTATTTAATTATGTGAAAATAAAATAGTACAATAACAAATACATTTAAATGAATATATATATATATATATATGTTTATTATCATCAAAAAAAATCATATACTAGCATATTCTGTAATCTTCCCCTTTCGATGATAACAAACATATATTTAAGATTTTGAATTTATTAAATGTATTTGATCATTGATGGACTCTATTTGCTCTCCTTATTTGAATGCTCACTCTCTACAACAAAGCTCCCCCTTCATATATGCATGAAAATAAATAAAAATATGCAAATGAACCTAGATGCAAATAAAAAATAAAATATTTGACATTTATTTGCCAAAATCTTAACTTTTCTCTCCCCCTTTTGTTATCAGCAAAAGAGTAATAGTGTTAGAAAAATAAATATAAAGTGATAGACATTAATACAACATTAATACCCAATAGAGTATAAATATTAAATTTCAATAAAAAATCAAACAAAAATCATAAATACTCTGTTAGACGCATATTCCACTTTAGAGTGATAGGGATGATGTCGGTATATAAAATCATATAGTTGTGTCTATTTGTGGTATATTTATATCAGAAATTTGAATATCTACTAACCATGCATAACCATTAGGAATTTTAAATGAGATTAGTAGTATTCCAAATTTTAAAAAAAATGAATTTCAAGTATCTTCTAACCAAACATAACCATGAGGGCTTTTAAATAGGATTAGAATCAACTTGTTTATTTAATAATCAATTTTGATATGTGTTCCATACATGCATAACCGTGAGGACTTTTAAATGAGCATGAAAGCATATATACAAATATTCCAAGTAATTCACTCATGCATAATTGTGAGGACTTTTAAATGAGAGCGAATACTTTGGATGTTTTTATTAAAAAAAAGTAAAATAAAACGAATAATTTCCTATTTAAAAATACCACATTTTGACATACTATATTGGATTTTGATGAGTGATGGTCGTTAGAAATATGATAGGAATAGAGATGGTCATGGAATTTTTACCCATCAAAAGTTATTATAAATCTTGTTTAAATTTTTAAAGAAATTTACCAAATATATCATCTCAAGTCATAATATATGATTAATATCAACACTCATCACTTTTTCAATCACTATTTATCTTTTCGATAATCAGTAGGGAGTCAAATTAGTTAATGTAGTCATTTAAGATCAAATTCAAAAATAATTATAAAATCAAATTTTCTAAAATGACTAATCTGAAACAAGGTCAACAAAAAAACTATTTTCTAGAAGTGGTTTTATAAAAGAAAAATGTCTGCTAATTGAAAATCAGTTGAAATGGAAAATATGCAGATATTTTCTTTGAAAATGTGATGCAACTAATGAATGTCTCTACATAAAACACGTTCCACTAGTAATTTTTCTATCAACTGGATTACCAATGTGATCTGTATCCGAATTTCTCTTTGACTCAAGATTATCATCAGTTGGATGTGATAGATCAGACCGTGAAGTTGCAACAAATACCTTAAAATCTTTTTTACAGCTTTTAAATGTAATTCTTTTGGATTTGAATTGAAACCATGCCAATAAACAAACAATGAACATAGCGTCAGATCTAGAAGTAGTAAGATAAACAAATATATCCATGTGTATCTTGAGTAATCATCAATAAATAGAAAACAACATCTCTTATCACCTAAACATGCAATATTGTTAGTCCAAAACAAATCTATATGAACTAGTTCAAAGACTCTAGAGATACTTATAGTGTTCTCGGCATAAAAAAGATAACTGGCCAACAATTTTGCATAAATCAGAATCATAATCAACATTCATTTCTTTATCACATAACTGGCTGAATTAAATCAGATTCTGGTGTAGATTTTCACATTTGATATATCGTTCAAGATAAATGTATCATTACCTATTTTACCTTCATGATAATTTTTCGTTGTTACCCATTGTGATTCTGCCACCATTGTACTAGGCTAAGGAACCTTGATTTGTCGCCCGTCATGTGCCTGGAACAGCCAGAATCCAGGTAACACTGTTGTTGTTCCTTAGCCTGCTACCATGCCTACACGAGAAAAGATTTTTGTGACCTATTTGTTTTTATAGGTCCTTGGTTGTTAGTGGCAAAAGATTTGGAAAAATATGTTTGTGTAGACCCAAGACTATTTATATTTGTTCCATTTGGCACCCATATTTGTTTGACTTTAAGGGATTTTATATTCGTGCCTTTTGGAACCAAAATTGGTACTATTTTCACGTGTTTGGGTCTATACCAAGAATTATTGTGATTGTGTCCAGTTTTTCCACAAATTGTGCACTTGGAATTGACTTTATTAATTTCATTTTTAACACGTTCAGATTGATTATACCCAAGTCCTTGTCTAACAGTATTACTAGTCTGTTTCCCTAATAGCATATTTAACGATCTTTCTTCTTTGGAAAATTTTCCTAAAGTTGTAGACAATTGTTGGACTTGTGTTTTAAGAGATTCATTTTCATTCAATAATTGAGTGCACTTTTTAATAGAATTTTCTCTCTTAGTATTTTCACTTTCTTTCAAAATCAGAATTTCATTTTCAAGTGAATTAATTTTAATTTCTGATTTTTTAATCTCTTCTTCAAATGATGGACACTTATCACACTTAGGGCACTTGTTTCGATAGTTTTTAACCAATTGATCGAGCTGTTTATTTAATTCTATCAAACTATCTCTTTGTTATTCAATTTTAGCGTATTTCTCCCTAAGTCTTTCAAAATAGCCATTTACTTCATGAAAATATATAAGTAATTCCGAATGAGTAAGTTTTGATACCTCGCTTGGCACGTAATCATCACTGTCAGTTGTTTCTCCATGAAGACACAAATTTTCTTTTTCACTCTCACTACCAGTGCTTTTATTAGCTTCATTAGTTTCATCCCAAGTGGCTGCAAAACTTCTCCTTTTATGTTCCTTTCCTTGGCTGAATCAATTCTAAGGACAATTGGGCTTGATATGACCGGGTTTATTGCACTTGTCATATATGATCTCCTGCTCTTCTGAGTTGTCTAGTACTTTGGCTATTCTACTTTTCAATTGTTAATTTAGAGCTGGATTTCCGTATTTGTGATTCCATCTTTTGAATTTCTTTATTATCAGTGCCAATTTAGTTGCTCCATCATCATCATCACTATCATCACTTTTTGTTGTTCCTTTGAGAGCTATCAATTTCTTTCGAGTATTACCTCCTTCACGTTCTTCCTTGAATTTAATTTCTAGCTCATAAGTGGTGAGATTTCCGATGAGTTCTTCAACTTTGATTTGTTTCAAATACTTTGATTCTTGAATGGCAGTAAATTTTGCTTCAAAATTTCGTGGAAGGACTCTGAGGATTTTTCGAACTATTTCCAATTCTGTATATGGTTTTCCAAGATCCTTTGATATATACCAGATTGGAAAGTCGTCCATACATCTCTTTGACATTTTCATCCTTGGCCATTGTGAAGTTCTCGTATTCGCTACTAAGCATGGCAAGGCGAGATTCTTTGACTTGAGATGTTCCTTCGTGAGTCACTTCAAGTGTGTGCCAGATTTCCTACGTAGTTAGACAATGTGAGACACTATTAAATTCAATTTGATCCAATGAACAAATAATAGAATTCATAGCTTTAGCATTAGCATTCTATAGTTTATTTTCAAAATCTGTCCATTGATCCATCGGTTTTTCAATTTCCTAATTATTTACCACTATAGTTGGTGTCCTATAACCTATCTCAACAATATTCCAAGCATCAATGGTTTTCATAAAAAATTTCATTCTATTTTTCCAGTAATCATATTCACCATTGAACATTGATGGTCTAACTATGGACCGACCCTCAGCAAAAGCATTATTAAAAGAAGCCATTTTAAAAAAAATCAAAATTTTTAAAAGTAATTTGTTTTTGAAAAATCAAAATTTTTAAAGCTAAAATTGGCTTTTGTTCCTAGCTCTAATACCACTTGTAGGATCGATTTCAACCTAGAGGGGGGTGAATAGGGTGATACTAATAATTATAAAAATTAATGCAGAAATATATAAAATAGTAGCAGCACAGATAATAGCAGAATAATAAAAGCAGAAATAAAACAACACAGATTTACCCAACTTCGGAAAAACCCTGCCTACGTGCTGCCCCCAAGGTTTCTACTAGAAATTAAGTAGTCAAACACTTACACACGTAAACTTACGACACCCGCTATCGAATAACCTAACTCCGCTCAAAACCCTGCCACAACTCAGCCACTGAGTTGCGAATTCTCGAACTACACCACCATAGTTCGTCCCCTAGTCACATGACTAGAATTTTATAAAAAAATTAAAAGTAAATTACAAATAAATAAAAAACAACTAAAAACAAAAACCCTAATTTTAACAAACTAAAGCCCAAATAAGAGCCGGCCCAAAGAGAAATGACACAATGATAGAAACTAAGTATATTCCCATTTTTTCTTGTTTATGTATTCAGCCCGTTTTGCTCTATGAAAATGGCTGGCTCGTTCGTTCCTCTTTCTTTCTGAAAATTAGGGCTTGTGGAAATTGAATACGCCAATTTCAGTTGATTGATCAAATAGATGTTTTCACATTGATTGCTTTGTCGATTGATCGTCTTGCTTTGACTTCACTTGGCTGCTTCAATTTGGCGAGTTCGAATTGAATTGGTATGTGATTTACTTTATTACTCTCATTGATATGCTTGAACTCGATGCCTTTTATTGCCGATGATGTTGATGTATTTATAGGGTTTAATTCCTTAAATTTTCATTCGAATATAATTTTTGAATTTGTCTATTACTTTAGCTCGATCGTTCGATTTGATTGGTTGCTTGTGATTGATCCTGACCGGTTCAATTTCGAATATTTCTTTGCTTAATTATCACGCTTGCATTTGCTTTGAATTTGGTTCCGTTCTTTTCTCTGTTGACATCTCTGATTCGGCACTTGTACTTATTATCTAAACTTGTTCAATTTTGATCTGTTCTTTTCTCTGATTCCATTCTTTGCTGGCAACGATCGAATTTTTAACTAATTTAATGATGTTGTTCATTTGTTTTCGAAACCATTACTTGACATGTTTGAGCTGCTACTGGTATTTATTGTAACTATGTAAACCGCTTTCCTGTTTCTTCGACTGCTTGCTTTCATGAGTGTGTGTGATTCTTCTACACTTGAATTTGGTTCTATAGCTTGTTGCATTGAGTCTAATATTGTTATAGTCAAAATGTAAGCAGCCTTGTCTCTTTGTAGTTTTGTCTAGGTTGCATCCCTTCCATTTTCAGTTGCTTGTATTGACTGGTTCGATAGTTTCACTTTAATCTGGTTTGGTTTGCATATGACCTTCATCTGTACATTTGTATTTGTACTGGGTTGTACATTTGTGTGTTGAATGTGTGGTTTCATGTCTTTGAAGCTGTTCTATTGTTGGCCTTGGTTCTGGTTACATGTGCACTGCGTATATATATATATATATATATGTGTGTGTGTGTGTGTGTGTGTGTGTGTGTGTGTATACATGTGTGTTTGCATATGTATATATGTATGCTTGCCTGCACTTGATTAGTGACACTATTTTGTGTTCACTTATATGTGTTCACAACTGTTTTGTTGTAGTTTGGTTAGTATGTTGATTTGGTTCCTGAGTATTGCTTCAAGTTGAACTGTTTTGTTTCATTTAGTTTGATGTTATATGTGATCCTTGAGTTGAAGTCTAGTCTGCTTGCCTTTGTTGCTCCTGATCAATTTATTGCATTCATGTTGCCAGGTTCATTTGCTCTGATTTCTTGAATCTGAACACTTAACTATTTGCATTCAGTTGATGACCTTCTGTTTCATTGTTGGTCTTCACACTCACCCATGTTCACAATTGTTATGCTCTGTCCACTATTTCATACATATCACTGTCTGGACTTGTGACTGCACCTGACGTATATGTGTGTCACCACTATTGCACTGCCATTGATATTTGAGTCTGGTTGCTTATGTATGCACTGTGTATATACATGTACTAGTTGCTTTTTTTGGACTTACATTCTTGTACATTTGGTGTGATGCTTTCTGAACTATATACATGTATACATATATATGTATATATGTATACATGTGTATTTGACACTGTATATATGTATGTGCATCACTGTTGTCTTTGCAGTTTGCACTGAAATGTTGTGCACTACATATTTATTTGTTGCTCTATTGTTTTGCACTTAACCATTTATATCTGGTCTATATGTTGTTTCATTTGAACTGTACTTTTGAGGTTGGTTGTTCATGCCTGAGTTTAAATAGTTAAGTTGTTTTCATGTGTACACATTGAATTTTTGGTCGAGACTTGTTTTCTATTTGTTTTGGATTCTTGTTGCATGAGAACTTGTACTCGACAATTTTTTGATGTATTTGTATTGCACCTGAGTTGAATCCAGCCTTGGCTCGGGTTTGACCTTGTGCTCACCTATCCCTGTAGTTTTATCAAGTGTATATCGATATGCACGGCCTTGTGGCATGTACGGTGATACACTCTGCATGTCATAAGCTGTTCGTGTATGATGAATTCAGAATAAATATGATGACGAACAATCCAAATAACCGAGGCAAATAATATCTTCAAAAACACATTTTATTTTACACTGCAAAAATATTTCTTTTTCAATTTTACTGTGTCAGTGTTTATTTTACAGATAATTCAGATGCTGAATTCAATCTGGAATAGAGTTAAAGATAAATACGAGTGAATGAGTGATATGTAGTGAGGTGCAAATGTATATAACAATTGTATAGTGAAAAATTGTGTTGTAATTTGAGGTTGTACTATAATTGAAATTTTGTATATATAGTGAAAGCTCAAATTTTGTACTATTCAGAAATTGTAATAAAATATTTGTTTGAATAAAATATCTGTTTGAATTTAGATTCTGTGTTATTTATTTTTTAAGCAAATATTTATTTAATTATGTGAAAATAAAATAGTACAATCACAAATACATTTAAATGAATATATATATATATATATGTTTATTATCATAAAAAAAATCATATACTAGCATATTCCACAAACTTTATCCCAAAGCCCATGAGTAATATGACAGTCAAAGAAAAGATGTTTTATAATTTCAGGGAGATCACTACAATAGCTGCAACTGATACTCATATCCATTCCTCTACTGACAAGTTTTACCTTTTTGAAGAGAGCATTATTAATAACCCTTTATAGCATAAGATTATCAGCAGTAGTACTTTCTCTTCACCAAACTATTGTGTGCCATTTGCAACTACCTGAGTGTGAAGACCTGACATTAAATTGTAAGCAGCCATAGTGGTAAAATTTATCTTAGATGAACCCTAGGTTATGTTATCACTAACAGAAGAGTTGAACACCAAAGCCTGTAATGAGTTCCAAATTGTTTTTATGTTTTGGTTTGAATTGTTAGGGAGGTTTAATCTTCCATTGATGATGAACGTGTTAACTTGAGCATTCTCCCCAACTCCAGATTGAATTTTCTCATGATGATTGATCAGTCTACTAAGAGTGCATCCTGCCAGCACCATGTATCTTCCCAGAAACTAACCTTTTTATGAGGAGCAATGACATATTGGGCATGAGGAAGAACCACCTCTCTTAACTTGAAAATATTGCGCCAAGTCCAACTAATGTTTTGTGGCGGCTTCATCTTCCATATGTTCGTCCTTTTAGTAACATATTTGTAAGACCACTTTACTCATAGGTTATCTTTTTTATTTATAAAGTCATCGAAGTACTTGGATATTACTGCCTTGTTCCATTGTGAAATATTAATAATGCCTAGTCCTCCTTTCTTCAGGGGTGTTTCGATCTGCTTAGATGATATAGGAGCCATGTATTGTACTTGAGTACTCCCTTTCCATAAGAAATGCATAGCTGCACTTTTAACCATTTTAATAAGCATTTGTGGCAGAACAAAGGTCGTTGCCCGGTATACAGTCATCAAAAATTGAACTAATTTAATTAAAGTAAGTCTTCCAGTTTGACTGAGCTTTCTATTAGACCAGCACTCCATTCTAGCTGTAATCCTTTCATACAACGGCAGACATTGATTAATGGTAATTCAAGAGGTAGCTAGAGGCACACCAAGGTAGGAGACAGTTTCTTCACTAGCCCGCAAGCCAGTGAAGTTGTAAATAATTTCTTTTTGTTCCTGCTTAAGGCCTGCCAACATGATGGCAGATTTTTGCATGTTCACCTTCTGGCCTGTTATCTTATAGAAAAGGTTAAGGCCCCTTAGAATAGTAGTGATGATATGAAGAGTAGGTTTGCATAAGATAACTGATCATTTGCAAACATAAGGGAGGTAATCAGCGGTTCCTTACACCGTGGGTGAAGTTCGAATAACTTTTTTTTGACAAGTTCTTCAAGAATTCTAGTAAGTAGTTCCATGATAGTAATAAAGATGTATGTCGACATGGGGTCTTCCTGTCTAATGCCTCGTTTGTTGCCAAAGTAACCAACATTTGATCCATTCAACTTGATAGAAAAGGTCGAAGATGAAATGCAAGCGTATATCCTGGCAATGAAGTGCTTGGGGGAATTCATGTATCCCATAATCCGAACTATGGCATCCCAGTGTAGAGTGTCAAATGCTTTTCGTATATCTATTTTGAGTAATCCTCTAGGTAAGACTGTTGTAGAGTTATAACCATGAAGTTCATGGGAAACCAAGCACATTGTGAAGAATACTTCTTTCAGGTATGAAGGTAGCCCGATTATGAGAGATGGTATTAGGCAGTACTGTTTTCATCCTAGTAGTTATAACTTTTGTAATACATTTGTATATTGTGTTGCAGCAGGAAATGGGGCGAAATTCTTGCACATTGTCAGCATTTCTAGTCTTTGGAATTAGGGCAATGTAAGTAGTACTGAAGGAATTCTGCATTTTACCTCTTCTGAAGAATTGTGTAATTGCTTTAATAACATCCTTTTGCACAATAGGCCAGCATGTTGTGAAGAAGTACGCATTAAAACCGTCAGGTCCACCACTCGAATCTTTATTAAGAGAAAACATAGCTTGCTTGATCTCTACGTCAGTTACTTCATAGCTTAGAAACAAACCATCTTCTTGGCTAAGTCTAGGGAGGAGCAGTGGGTTAACTGCATCAGTGTCTGGGTAACTATTCTCGGCATTACCAAATAGATTAGAGTAATAGTTAATTAATGTCGTAGTAATATTCTCTGGGTCCTGGTGGAGCTTACCATTTTCATCACGAATACTACAAATGTTATCATATGTTTGTTTGGCTTTTAATGCAGCATGAAAGTATTCTGTTGTTATCAGATCTAATGCTTTGAGTTTGGTGTTTAGTTCATTAGCTTTTTAGTCATTTCTTATTTTATGTTTTTAGTTTGTATCTAGGCCCAATAAGGCTTCGGCCCGATTTACCTTTGTATTCATGCTTATAAACGAACAAGGTAATGAAATAAGATGATGATTTTTGGGCTCTTAAAACTTTCGTTCAAATCTCCATTAATTTCAACATGGTATCAGAGCGCAAAATCATCGATCCTGAAATCTGCTAGGATTTTTCCTCCTCGTATCTGGAATCATGTTCATCGAAGATGGGTGAAAGCAAAGCATTAGAGATGATGTCCAAAATCACGGATCACAAATTAAATAATCTGAATTATCTGAATTGGAGCAAAACAATTCGACTTTATCTCCGATCTATGGATAAAGGTAATCATCTAACAGAAAGTCCACCTAAAGTTGATTCAACTGATGAGAAAGATTTGGCGTGGTTGAGAGATGATGCTCGCCTGTTTCTTCATATCAGGAATGCAATTGACAGTGAAGTTATTGGTCTTGTTGACCATTGCGAGTTTGTGAAGGAGTTGATGGAATATTTGGAATTTTTATACTCTGGAAAAGGGAACTTAACAAGAATGTATGATGTATGTAGATCTTTTTATAGATCAGAAAAGCAGGAACAAACGCTGATGAATTATTTCATGACTTTTAAGAAAACTTATGAGGAGTTTAATTTGTTGCTTCCAATCAGCCCAGATGTTAAAGTTCAACAACAACAGAGAGAGCAAATGGCGATAATGAGCTTCTTGGCAGACCTACCTTCTGAGTTTGAATCAGCTAAGTCACAAATTCTTTCTGGATCAGATTTGTCATCATTACAAGAAGTTTTTAGTCGAATCCTTCGTACTGGGGTTGGTTCAACGTCTAATACTCCGGTTGAGAGTGCTTTAATAAGCAATAGCAAGAATTATATACCTTGGAAATCTGGAAATCAGACTGATAATAGACAACCATGGAATCATACATCACAGACAGGTGCTCCAAATCAGATCCCTCCATCAGTCAGGCCACCAATTCAGAATAAATTTTGTACTTATTGCAAGAAACCTGGACACACTAAATTTGAGTGTAGAAAATTGCAGTATAAGAATTCTTTGGCAAATAATACCGCTAATGCCAACAAGACAGTATTGATGACTACAGATGAGTTTGAGAAGTATGCAAAGTATCAGGAATCACTCGAAAAGAATTCATCAAGACAAACATCCTCTTCTAGTACTGTTACTGCTGCTGTTGCCAGTGTCGAGAAACCAACAACCAAGTGGATAATAGATTCAGGGGCTACCGATCATATGACAGGTAATCCTGATTTACTATCTAATTTTCAAAGTAACAAATCAAGTCACTCTGTTATACTAGCTGATGGTTCATAGACCTATGTGCATGGAACTGGAAAAGTTAACTTACATACTCAACTTCCCTTAAACTCAGTACTATATTTACCCAGTCTATCATTCAATTTAATGTCAATAAGTTAGATTACTCGCAATCTTAATTGCTGTGTATCTTTCTTTCCCGATCACTGTGAGTTTCAGGATCTTATGACGAAGCAGATTATTGGTAGGGGACAAGAATCTGGAGGTCTATACACACTCAATGTTGAAACATCCAAGAATCTGGCTTGCTCAAGTATGGTATCTGCACTTAAGACACACAGTCAATTAGGTCATCCATCATTAACCTTGCTCAAGAAAATTTGTCCTCAATTTAGTTCTTTGTCTACAATAAATTGTGAATCATGTCATTTTGCAAAACACCATCGTGTTAGTTTATACACTAGATCGAATAAAAGAGCAAATTCTGCTTTTGATTTAGTGCATTCTGATGTATGGGGTCCCTGCTCAGTTGTTTCAAAGAAAGGATATAAATATTTTGTTACTTTTGTTGATGATCATACTCAAGTAACTTGGTTATATCTCATGAAAAATAGATCAGAATTATTTTATATTTTCTGTACATTTTGTGCTGAAGTGAAAAATCAGTTTAATGTGTCACTTAAAACTCTAAGGAGTGATAATGCCAAGGAGTTTACATCTAGTATGTTTAGTGATTATATGGCTAAACATGGAATTCTTCATGAGACCTCATGTGTTGATACACCATCTCAAAATGGAGTTGCGGAGAGAAAGAATAGGCATCTAATTGAGACTACTCGTGCACTTCTATTTCACATGAATATACCCAAGGTGTTTTGGGCAGATGTAGTAACCACAACATGTCACTTGATCAACAGAATGCCCTCAACTGTATTAGAATATGAAATCCCTTTCAAGGTCTTATGTCCTGATAAACAGCTATACCCAGTGAAGCCAAAAGTATTTGGATGTACGTGTTATGTCAGAGATGTAAACCCATACTTAACTGACCCGAAGTCATTAAAATGTATATTTGTGAGGTACTCAAGACTTCAGAAAGGTTACAAGTGTTTTTGTCCCAGTTTGCACAAGTATTTAGTATCAATCGATGTTACATTTGAAGAGGACACTCCATTTTTCCAATTGACTTATACAAAGCCGTATGTACAAGAAGAAAGTGATAATGATAACTGGTTAATCTATCCAGTTACTTCATCTCAAGAATGTGGACACAATACTAATGAAGAATCAAGTCAGGAAGTAGAGACACCTTCACAAGAATCTGATGATGAAGAAGTTGTATCACCTGACCATACACTTGATTTACCAATTGCTTTGAGGAAAGGTAAACGACAATGCACATACCCTATATCTTCTTTTGTTTCATATGATAGATTAAATCCAACAAGTTATACACTTATATCCACTCTTGATACTGTCATCATTCTGAAAACTGTTGGAGAAGCACTATCCAAACCTGAATGGAAGAATGCAATGTTGGAGGAAATTAAAGCTTTAGATGATAATAAGACTTGGGATTTGGTTTCATTACCATCAAATAGGAAGGTAATAGGCTGTAAGTGGGTTTTCTCAGTCAAAGTATCCAGATGGGTCTGTAACCAGATTAAAAGCTCGATTAGTTGCTAAAGGGTATGCGCAGATTTATAGAACAGACTATTCAGAGACATTCTCTCCAGTTGCTAAAATGACCTCCATTAGGTTGTTTATTTCTTTGGCAGCAAGGCATAACTGGATGCTACATCAACTTAAACATCAAAAATGCGTTTCTTCATGGGGATTTGACTGAAGAGGTGTACATGGAGCAACCACCTGGGTTTGTTGCTCAGGGGGAGAATGGGAAGGTATGTAGATTGAGAAAAAGCTTATATGGTTTAAAAAAAAGTCCAAGGGCATGGTTTGGTAAGTTTAGTCAAGTGATTCAAAAGTTTGGCATAACTAAGAGTAACTTTGATCACTCTGTTTTTTATAAAAACTCAAAGGAAGGAATTATATTAATAGTGGTGTATGTTGATGACATTGTAATTACTGGGAGTGATAAGAAAGGAATTTCATATCTCAAGGCCTTTATTCAGAGACAGTTTCACACCAAAAATCTTGGAGAATTGAAATACTTTTTGGGTATTGAAGTGTTAAGAGAAAATGGAC
The DNA here is from genome assembly GCA_030737815.1 of Allium fistulosum. Taxonomy (NCBI): domain Eukaryota; kingdom Viridiplantae; phylum Streptophyta; class Magnoliopsida; order Asparagales; family Amaryllidaceae; genus Allium; species Allium fistulosum. Next base: position 1,136,107,771 of record CM060906.1, read on the forward strand.
AAATATTCTTGTCACAAAGAAGTACATCATTGATCTTCTGACCGAAACTGGAAAATTGGGTGCCAAACCTTGTTCTACTCCTATGAATACTAGTATGAGCCTAGCAAATGATGGTGAATTATTTAGTGATCCAGAAAAATATAGAAGATTAGTTGGGAAGTTGAATTACTTGACTGTAACTCGACCTGATCTTGCATTTCCAGTAAGTATAATCAGCCAATTCATGAGCTCTCCCACAGTTCATCACTGGAATGCATTGACACAAATTTTGTGTTACTTGAAAGGAACAGTGGGTCGAGGCATTGTATATGCTGATCATGGACACAGTGATATTGAGGTGTTTTCTGATGCTGACTGGGCTGGGTCTAAAATAGATAGAAGATCAACTTCTGGTTTTTGTGTTTTTGTTGGAGGCAACTTAATTTCATGAAAGAGTAAAAAACAGAATGTGGTGTCTCGGTCAAGTGCAGAATCTGAATACAGAGGTATGGCAAATGCTACTTGTGAGTTGATGTGGGTGAACCATTTTATGATTGAAATAGGCTTAAAGGTGAGGCTACCAGTGAAACTTTGGTGTGGTAATCAGGCAGCTATCCACATTGCTTCCAAACCAGTGTTTCATGAGAGGACAAAGCATATTAAAGTGGATTGCCACTTCATTCGAGAGAAGATTCAACAAGGGTTGATGATTCCTGGATTTGTTAGAACTGGTGATCAATTGGCAGATCTGTTCACTAAAGCTTTGAATGGTGCAAGAATGGAATACCTATGTAGCAAGTTAAGCATGATTAATATGTATGCTTAACTTGAGGGGGAGTGTTATCAGATCTAATGCTTTGAGTTTGGTGTTTAGTTCATTAGCTTTTTAGTCATTTCTTATTTTATGTTTTTAGTTTGTATCTAGGCCCAATAAGGCTTCGGCCCGATTTACCTTTGTATTCATGCTTATAAACGAACAAGGTAATGAAATAAGATGATGATTTTTTGGCTCTTAAAACTTTCATTCAAATCTCCATTAATTTCAACATCTGTGTTTCGATCTCCTTCAACTTTCCATTTGAGTCTGGCTTTCTGTTTCATCATATCATTTTCCATGAGGAGTGCTTCGGTGTACTGTTTTGAGAATTTTGTTTCAAGTCCAGCCAGAGAGTCATCATCCACATTATTTTGCATGGTCTCTTGAATGATATTAAGCCGAGCCTTTAGAGTGTCTGAATGTTTAGAACCAGCTCCAAACTTTTCAGATGACCAAGCTTTCAGCATCTCCTTTGTCTCCTTCAATTTTTTCTGCAATACAAACATAGGGTTGCCATAGTTTGGTTTTGTCCAAACTGCCTCAATTAAGCCTAGAAATTTGGGTTCATTAGCTCATGTATTAAAAAAATTAAAACTTGTTTTTCTATTCATGACAGTGGCATCCAAGTAAAGAATTTGAGGGGAATGATCAGATAACATAGGACTATGGAGGTGATTGAACATGGATGGCCGGGAGGAATGAAAGGTTTGGTTGCAAAAAACATAGTCAATCTTAGAGAAGGTTCTGCAGCATGTTCTCCTTTTATTATTCCAAGAAAATTTCGCACCAGTGGATTTAATTTCGATAAGGTTGGAGTGTTGTATTGCCATGTTTAATGGTTTAACTTCATTCAAGGAGAGTGGATTTCCTCCAACTCTATCAAACAGTTTAAGGGAGTAGTTGAAATCGCCACTAATGATCCAAGGGTGGGATTCTTGACATAGGAATGGTATATATTTTAAAAGGATAGATCTGGCATTGACCGAGTTCTCGGCATAGAAAAATGTAAGATAAAAGGAGGAGGAAGAACTGTTGAGGAGAACTTTGCAGTGGATTAGAGGAGTCAATGAGGGAGAGGTTAACGGTGGCAGGGTTGTAAAGAATCATAATTCTACCATACATTGCATGTTCATGATTATGTATCATCTTCCTAGTAGGTTTGATGTACTTCACAACTTGAATGGAGAGCTCCAAGCTTAATTTATAAATTAGTTTCAAGTTAGGCTACTAAGCATAGTTTGTGTTGGAATTCCTAAAGGTAGAATGAATGGAAATATACAAAGTCCCACATCGCCAAATTGTTGAAAGGTATATTGGTTTATATATGCCTTTCTCAAGAGGAGGTTGGGGGCCTGGGGCTCCCAAATATATGCTTCGTTGTGAGGAGGGAGATCATGCATCTCCACCACACACACGCGCGCGCCGCCGCCGTCCGTCCGACCGAACCGGGCCGGGCTCGAGTACGGGTCTTAAATGACCATTCTTTTTACTAGGCTATTGTTTAACAGTTTTGGGCTTCGGCTGAAAACTGGGCTGGGCCTGGAATTTAAAGAGAAGCGGGCGGGTGAAGACGGACGTGGGTTTTGAACTGAGGAGGCGCAACCCAACTGAAGCAGACGCGGGCGAATAGATGCGGCATGAGCGGGTGCGAACGGATGTGACTGTACGAAGAGGTACAGACGCGGCTGTTTGAGCGAACGGGTGCAGACACGACCGTTCGGAAGAGATACAGACCAACTATAAATAAGGAGGAAAACTGATCACTTTCCTCACTCATTTTTCCAATTCCGAATCTCTCTCTTCTCCTCTGATAAATGCTGATTCAAATCACAGAGTGATATACTCATTACAATTTCAAGCAGAATTCATCTGTTGTATCTTGGGAGAATTTTGAAATAAAATTCTTAAGGAAATCGTTACGACGAGCCTCAGATATATTTCGGTTAGAATTCTACATTCTATCCTTTATTTTGGTTATACTATTTATTCAAAATAGTATAACGATGTTGTTGTAATTTATTTACAACAATCATATTGTTATAATAATTAACACAGAATTCCAGTGTAGTGGAAATCTGAGTTATAAACTTGTGCGACGAGTTTATAATTGATTATTCTCTGTTTTGGTATACTAGACGTATAACATCTTAAGAATTTTTACTATTTTCTTACTAAAACAGAGATGGCAACAGTAGAATTTTCAAAGACTACTACTCACAACAGACCTGAACCGTTCAAGGGAGATGGTGACGACTTTTTAACATGGCAGAATCAGATGTTATTTTACCTCACCACACTCGGTCTGCAACGGTATCTCGAGGAGGAGGAACCGATTTCTGCACCAGGAAAGGAAGCAGATGTTGCTACATGGAAACATTTTGATTTCCTATGCAGAAACTATATTCTGAATTGTCTCGACAAGGTGCTATACAAAGTATATCAACCTCTAAAGACAGCAAAAGCATTCTGGAATGCACTTGCCACGAAGTATAAGATGCAGAATATCAGTCTTAAGAAATTCATTGTAGACAAATTCATGGACTACAAGATGGTCGACTCCAAACCGGTGACTGTTCAACTGCATGAACTACAAATCATTATTCATGAACTCGAAGCGGAAGGTCATAAGGTTGGAGAATCGTTTTTGGTTGAAGCCATCACGGGAAAACTGCCGCCGTCGTGGAGAGATTACCACAATTATCTAAAGCATAAAAAGAAGGAAATCTCTTTACAGGATCTCATAGTCCGATTGAAAATTGAGGCAGATAACCGTGGAATTACAAAACAAAGCGAGGAGGCATTTGTGGCTGAAGATTCAAAGACCAAAAACAAAAAGAAGAATTTCCAGAAGAAAAGGAAAGCTCCAGACAACAAACCAAAAGACAACAAACGAACCAAAAAGTTTAATGGTGAATGTTGGGTTTGTGGAAAGGTTGGACATGTCGCTAGAGATTGCAGACTCAAAAAGGACTGCAACAAAGAGGCAAATTTAGTAGACAACATGGAAGTGGATGAGTCCAACTTCTCGGCAGTTGTATCTGAATGCAATATGGTTCAGAATCCTAACCAATGGTGGGTGGACACAGGCGCTACTCGTCATATCTGCTCTGACAAATCCATGTTCTCTACATACAAGAAATTCGATCATGAAGAGAAACTCTATATGGGTAATTCTACAGTATCTATGATCGAAGGCAGTGGCACAGTTATCCTCAAGTTTACTTCTGGAAAAACTGTCAAGTTGAATGACGTGCTCCACGTTCCAGACATACGCAAGAATCTCATCTCTGGTGCAGTATTATCAAAGAAAGGATTCAGAATGGTGTTCGAGTCAGACAAGATGGTTCTGTCCAAACCTGGAATGTATATCGAAAGGGGATATTTATGTGATGGCCTATTTAAGGCAAATGTAGCCGTTATCGGCAATAAAACAATGTATTCTGATTGTTTATTAATAAAATTGAAGTTTCTTACTTGCTTGAGCACGAAATTTTACTATGGCATGATAGATTAGGACACATAAATTTCCGAAAAATGAAAATATTATCAACCTTGGGATTAATTCCAAAATTCCAAGTAGATAAGAACTACAAATGTGAGACATGTGTAGAAGCAAAAATGGTTAAAAAACCATTTCAATCTGTTGATAGAAGCACCGAACCACTAGGTTTGGTTCATACAGATTTATGTGATTTTAAATCATTACCTACAAGAGGTGGGAAAAAGTACTTTATCACGTTTATTGACGATTATACGCGATATTGCTATGTATATCTTTTGAATAGCAAAGATGAAGCAATTACATCATTTATAAAGTACAAAGCTGAGGTAGAAAATCAGTTAAATAAAAAGATCAAGATATTGAGATCTGATCGAGGTGGAGAATATGAATCACCATTTGAACAGTTCTGTGCTGAAAATGGTATAATTCATCAAACAACAGCTCCATATTCACCACAACAAAATGGTGTAGCCGAGAGGAAGAACAGAACGTTAAAAGACATGATTACCGCCATGCTTTTAACCTCTGGTCTACCGACGAACTTGTGGGGGGAAGCCTTAAATATGTCTAATCACATATTAAACAAAGTCCCTCATAATAAAACAAGAACAATTCCATATGAGATATGGAAAGGACACAAACCAAGTTTTAAATACCTCAAAGTGTGGGGGTGCTTGGCAAAAGTTCCAGTTCCGCCTCCCAAGAAAGTCAAACTTGGACCAAAAACAGTAGATTGTTACTATTTAGGGCCAGCCCAAAATAGTAGTGCCTATAGATTTTTGGTATTCAAGTCTGATATAGCTGATATTCATGTAAATACAATCATGGAATCTAGAGATGCCTCATTCTTTGAAGACGTGTTTCCGCACAAAAGGAATGAAGGGAATAATGTCCCTAAAAGGACAAGAGAAGAATCAAGCAATTCACATGAAGATGAAACTCATCATGAGATTGAGAAAGTTGAACCAAGAAGAAGCGTAAGGGCTAGGACTTCCAAGACATTTGGTTCGGATTTTTTCACATATGTGTTAGAACACGAACCTCAAACGTACAAGGAAGCAATGTCATCTTCTGAATCTTCATGTTGGAAAGAAGCAATCCAAAGTGAGATTGATTCAATTCTAAGTAATAAAACTTGGGAAATTGTTGATATTCCACCTGGAATAAAACCTATTGGCTGCAAATGGATTTTCAAGAAGAAAATGAAAACAGATGGCTCTATAGACAAGTATAAAGCCAGATTAGTAGCCAAAGGATATCGTCAAAAAGAAGGAGTAGACTTCTTTGATACATATTCGCCAGTAACACGAATAACCTCTATAAGAATGCTAATAGCAATTGCATTGATTTATGGTCTAGAAATTCATCAAATGGATGTAAAGACGACATTCTTAAATGGAGATCTCGATGAGGAGATCTACATGGAGCAACCTGAAGGTTTTATTTCCAAAGGAAATGAAAACAAAGTCTGTAGATTAGTAAAATCATTATACGGACTAAAACAAGCTCCAAAACAATGGCACGCAAAATTTGATAGTGTCATGATGAGAAATGGTTTTCGTATAAATGAATGCGATAAATGTGTTTATTATAAACAAATTGGACAATCATATGTGATGATTTGTTTATATGTAGACGATATGTTAATATTTGGTCCAAATACTCAGGTAATAGAGACCATAAAGAAGATGTTAACTAGCAATTTCGATATGAAAGATTTAGGAGTTGCAGACGTTATTTTGGGAATCAAAATAATAAGAACTCCTAATGGAATTGAATTGTCTCAGTCACACTATGTAGACAAAGTGATTGAAAAATTCCAAGACTATGGAACTAAAGGAGTGAGAACACCTTTTAATCCATCAGAAGTACTGCATAAAAACACTAATGAGAGTGTAATGCAACTGGAATACTCTCGTGTAATAGGATGTCTCATGTACCTCATGAATTGCACAAGACCAGATATAGCTTATGTAGTAAGTCGACTGAGCAAGTATACAAGCAATCCAGGAAAAGAACACTGGAAAGCACTAATGAGAGTGCTTGGATATTTAAAAAATACCGCTAACTATTCCTTACATTATGGAAAATATCATGCCGTCTTAGAAGGATATAGTGATGCAAACTGGATTGCAGATTCAGAGGAATCAAAATCGACAAGTGGTTATGTCTTTACCCTAGCAGGGGCAGCAGTATCATGGAAATCTACTAAACAAACATGCATAGCTCGATCCACTATGGAATCAGAGTTCATTGCATTAGATAAAGCAGGCGAAGAAGCAGAATGGCTTCGTCACTTTTTAGAAGATATTCCATTCTGGCCTAAACCTGTACCGGCCATATGCATACACTGCGATAACCAAGCAGCGCTAAGCAGAGCGCACAACTTTGTGTATAATGGAAAGTCACGACATATTCGACGACGCCATAACACAGTTAGGCAGTTACTCTCTAATGGAACTATTTCCATTGATTATGTTAGGACAAATGATAACCTAGCGGATCCGTTTACTAAAGGTTTATCCAGAGAGAAAATTGACTGCGCATCGAGGGGAATGGGTTTAAAAGCCTAAACCACCAAGAGTTATCTTATACGGAAACCTATCCTAGCGACTGGAGATCCCACGGACTAGGATCAATAGGCAAACCAGTTCTGAATAACTCAAGACGTAATGCATTTGCTTGGACATAGTCCAACTCCATTCCTATGGTGCACAATAAAATGCATGCCTACAGAAGTATTTAAAGGTTAAAACTATGTTTTTAATGATGACCATATCTTGGAAATAACAAGTGGGGTATATGTAGGATACTCTTAATGGTTGCGATCACCTATGTAAGTGTGAGCTGGGTCGGCTCTATGAGAATATTAAAAGGCTTTTATTCTCTAAAACACTCGCAGAACCAAGTACTATTCAGGACCAAAATAAACACAACCAAGAAATTGGATGAGAAGGGAATTAATGCTTCGTAGAACTTATTGTCTGGATATACAATAAAGGCTGACGGTTCAAGATGAAATATTTCACCGATTAGCCAAGTAAATCCGATAAGTTTTAACTAGGGAAAGTTCAAAGTGAAATATCTACTTATCCACGATAAAGCATTAAATCCATATATACTGTGATATTTCGCTTTGTGTGGGGGATATGTATATTATCATTCATGTGGGGGATTGTTGGAATCCTAAAGGTAGAATGAATGGAAATATACAAAGTCCCACATCGCCAAATTGTTGAAAGATATATTGGTTTATATATATCTTTCTCAAGAGGTGGTTGGGGGCCTAGGGTCCCAAATATATGCTTCGTTGTGAGGAGGGAGATCATGCATCTCCACCACACACGCGCGCGCCGCCGCCGTCCGACCGAACCGGGCCGGGCTCGGGTACGGGTCTTAAATGACCATTCTTTTTACTAGGCTATTGTTTAACAGTTTTGGGCTTCGGCTGAAAACTGGACTGGGCCTGGAATTTAAAGAGAAGCGGGCGGGTGAAGACGGACGCGGGTTTTGAACTGAGGAGGCACGACCCAACTGAAGTAGACGCGGGCGAATAGATGCGGCATGAGCGGGTGCGAACAGATGTGACTGTACGAAGAGGTACAGACGCGGCTGTTTGAGCGAACGGGTGCAGACACGACCGTTCAGAAGAGATACAGACCAACTATAAATAAGGAGGAAAACTGATCACTTTCCTCACTCATTTTTCCAATTCCGAATCTCTCTCTTCTCCTCTGATAAATGCTGATTCAAATCACAGAGTGATATACTCATTACAATTTCAAGCAGAATTCGTCTGTTGTATCTTGGGAGAATTTTAAAATAAAATTCTTAAGGAAATCGTTACGACGAGCCTCAGCTATATTTCGGTTAGAATTCTACAATCTATCCTTTATTTTGGTTATACTATTTATTCAAAATAGTATAACGCTGTTGTTGTAATTTATTTACAACAATCATATTGTTATAATAATTAACACAGAATTCCAGTGTAGTGGAAATCTGAGTTATAAACTTGTGCGACGAGTTTATAATTGATTATTCTCTGTTTTGGTATACTAGACGTATAACAGTTTGTACCGTTGAATTATTTCTTTGCACTGGTCCCACTTAATTTGACTGTGAGCCCCTCTAATATTCCAATACCCTATTTTGTATGTCATTGGTTAAACTTTATGGAGTTTAACAGTTCCTCTTTCATACCCCTTGTTAGGGTGTTGGACAACTCCTTATAACCAGGTACAATTGTACTCAGAGGAGAGTCAAAGAAGAGAGAATCAGTAATTTTTGTATGGCACTGTTTGAGTGGAGTGGTGGTACTGGAAAGATCACTTGCTTCATTAAAAGAGGCCTCAGAACTAGGAGGAGTAGTGGAGGTAGATAGTTGAAGCTTGGGCAGTAAAGAGGGGGATTTGGAGTTAGGAGAACCTATTACATGACATGGGGGTTTCCAAGCTACAAGGGGATCGAGGTGGGCATAATGTTGGATAGGGTTGCTTTGGGGATGGTTGGGTGACATGGACTTGGGTAGGAGAGCAATGGTGGTGTCAGAGAGGCTCGTGAAGGTGATATGATCATTGTGAGAAGGTGGAGCAATTACATGATCAGAAGAAAGTTGAAAGGAAGGAGGAGGTAAAAGGTTGGGAGTTGTATTGGAAAAGAGGGGTTGGGGGTGTGCACTTTTCAATGTGCATGTGCATGTTTGCATCGTCATTTGAAGCTTTACTCGCATGCTTTTCTGTGTTAACAGTCTGTGCAGCTGGAAGTTTGGGAATAGGTGAGGTATTCTTTTGCAAATCTATATATGCATTAAATTTGTCTTTGTCATGTGTCATTTTCCTGTTATGAAGCATGGATGGCCTAACCTATTCACATTGCAGTTTCGTCTCTTCGAGTCGCACACCAGTAATTTCCTTTGTTTCTTAGAGAGTGCTTCGGGTTTCACACGATTCTTTGTTTGCATGGTGTGTATCAGTTTTAGTTGTTGGGCTATCTAGAATACATTGCCTATTCATTCCTTCGCGTCTTACCCTGGCCATTTCGGATGTTTCTTGGAGTTTACTTCGAGTTGCACATGGCTCTATCAATGAATGGTGCACAACAGACTCAGACTCATGTACATTAATCATGACATGTGCATCATTTATTAAGTTGTCTTCTGATTCATTGTCATAAATGTTCTGAAGGATATTAAATGGATTCTTGGACTGGAAGTTAACACTCCCTACTTCAATTTTATTACTTACATGGACCATCAATGCTGCTTCATCATTACTATTTAATTCTTGTGGCCTTTCACTTTGTGTGGCAGATTGAACAGTGTTTGCTATAACATTCTTGCTTTTCTCAACATGTTTAACTTGCTTGGCTATATTAGAAACTGAAGTAGCTTCACATATCAACTTGTTCTGCCTTTCTGTTGCTTTTCTATCATTCATAATATTTTCATCTCTATTCTCCTCACCACCAACAAGAGCTCTATTGTCATTTTGTCTTAGAGGGTAAGAAGATAATCTTTTCCTCCCTCTATTAACTTGTTGCCATTTTTGAACTTTTGTTGATTGTCTGATTTCACCTAGAGCTTGACCTCTCTCCTTTTCTTTTGTCCTATTCTCCTCTCTCTTCTCTGTGTCTACAGCCATTGTATCCTGCTTATCCATTTTGTCACAGTTCAATGAAGTATGATTGAATGCTTTGCATGTATTACATATATACAGTCGCCACATGTACTTAACTATAATTTTCTGATTACCTCCTTCTAAAAGTTGAACTAGGAAGTCATCAACAAGAACAGTGTCTGGTTTAACTTCAATTAGACAATTTGCATATTCTATTCTCTCCATTCTCTCTGCCATTTCATCTAAGCAGAGCAGTTTGCCCAATCTACATGCCAACCAGTTTATTCCAAGTGAAGACCAAGCAAATAAGGGTATGTTAAAGAATTGTACCCATTCAGGGACAGAAGGAACGACCCCACATACATTGCTGACTGAAGGATCATAGGGTTTTACAATAAAAAGCTTATTTTTCATAATGATAGGGTCTCCTTACAGAATGCGCTGTCTATCTTCTTCACATGAGAGAAGGAATAAGAAGATGACCCCATCAGATCTTACTTTTATAGAACCTCTAGGCTTCCAGATAGCTTTAAGTCAATGAATGACCGTAGAGTATGATAGAGGCTTGTCCAGAAAGAAACCTACAAGGTAGTCCTTCCATATATGTGCGAGCCAGCCTTCACTATAACATCAGAGAGTAGCAAAGCATCCCCATCGAAGGAGGGAGTCATGTCAACCGGTATGTACTTTCCCGCATTGCGCGGCTTATTCTTGAAGAGTGAAGTCCATATTGGTTAACTTGAAGGAGGAAGAGCAGAAAAACAGACCTGATTAGGAGGTACAACATCGAAAGAGGAAGAAGGAAAAGAAGAGCAGGCGGTAGGATGGATGGGGGGCTGCGGAGGTGGGTCGGGTGGGGTTGGAGGAGGAACAGGTAGATTGGAAACTACAGGGGATGGGATGGGCGGGCGGCTCGAAGTGATGGTTGGGACAAAGGGAGAGGACGAGGAGAGGGTAAGGGGTATGGCAGCCACTGCCATGAGGAAAATTGAAAAAAGTATGTTTATACGTAAATATTCTTAAATAACTTTAAGAAATAAGTTTTAATTTTTTTATTAATAAAGTAATTAACTTTAAATCCTTATTAAAAATGATTATTAATTATCTTTAAAATATTATAAAAAATATTTATTACCCTTTTAAAACTTATTACTAAATAATAATTATCTTTAAAAACCTTAAAATAGATAACAATTATTCTTAAAATAACTTTCAAATAAATAATTAACTTTTCAAATTTGAAAGAGGCTTAATGATCACAATGGTACTTAAGCAATTACAATATCATTCAATTTCACTTTCCAAGCTAATAACTGATATTTACATAATCAACGACTATGTAAATGAATTCAACACTTAGCCGTCATTGGTTGACATATCATTTATTTAAAGTGACATATCAATCAATCAAAAGTCCAATACTATAAGATAGCAAAACGGGGATTTATTTTGCTAATTAAATGTTAAATTAATTTAATTAGCGGAATGGTGTTATATTCCACTAAACAGGCGTTCAGATTATCTAATATCAATTCATAGATTATCTAATATCAATTCATTTTAACAGTACTATGTTTATTTAGCCAAATAAATAACACTATTAAGTATTATTAGTTTAATTAGATAATTATCCACTTTAACGTAATTACAATCAGACAGTATTAATTTATTATTAAATTACACTACATTCAAACTAACAATATTTTATACTAGAGCATTGTACTCGCCAATTTGAGTCTAACGCAAAAATCCATAAGTCGAACGCATCTCATATGAATGCGATATGGAATGCAAAAGTTTACTAACTTAATACATATATTTGAGAAATGAGCCTAAGCCCATTACTGTTCAGACCGACCCGCTCCCCCTTCTTCTCCTCCTCCTTTTCTTTTTCCCTCCAACACTTGCATTCAAACTCCCTGTACATACTGGCCGTGCATCCCTGTGCATGTTACACCCCCATTCGACCACGAGATTGATGAACAGGCACCACCATCACGTCCCCCTCACCGAGCACATCACGCTAGCACCTGTTGATTTGCCTCCGACCCCACCTACCAGAAAACCGACTCAAGCATCCACGTCGTGACAAGCAAATGTCGCTTTTCATCTTTTACAACCGAACGCCACCAAAATCCATCACCACTGCTCCTCGATGCCCTGAATTCCATGGAAGCAACCACATTGCCTAATTCTCCTTCAATCCAAATCAACATGGAACCCTAGATTTGAAGAGTTTGGTTATGGCAAGCAAGCTTCTCCAAACCGAGTTAGAATACTCTTAAATCATTCCAAAAGAAAGAATATGCCAAAAGCAGTTCAACCGTGCTCACTACATGATTTAAAGTTAAGTGTGGAATTTGATTTTTGAATTTTGATGGCTAGAGGCCATTTTCTTTTTACTGGAATTGAAGAACAGAGCAAGGGAATGGAGAAGAATGAAATGCAGCCAAGAGTTGAAGGGGTATGCGTATTTATGAAAACAAAATTCCTCAGCAACTAAGCCAACAAAGTCAAATGATTTTGTCTCCCAAACCATGTTAAAAGTCGGCAAGAAGGACATCAAAAAAGATTGTGCAAAGATTTTATGTATGCTGTGTTTAAAATTTGACTTATCAAAACAAAGTTTAGGGTACTACGTTACACAATATCTCGTTCATGTACGAACCACAAACAATAGAAATAAAAATATGATCGGATACCACAAAGTGACACGATCATAAAACAACAATAAAATAGACAAGTTGTCTTGTTCTGTGGAGTGTTAAAAATGCTCACGTTTGCCATAAAATATGTCAAACGAAAATTTACTTATTTTTCAAATAAAAAATTATGGAAAAATTCTATAAATTAAATTAAAAATAAAACATTAAACATTGAACAATTATTTGACACACGAATTTGTTATAAAAATCCCAAATTGATTAATTAAAATTAATTTAATATTCTAAAAGTCAAGTGGTAAAATTTCGGGTCGTTGCATAGAGTTTATGATTTTTTGGATCATAACATTATACCCTTTTTTTAGGATGAGTATTCTCAAATATGGCTTTAACAGCATTTTTATCTAGTTTATCATGTCTTTTTATGTGTATGAAACATGTACACCCAAAAACTCTTATGCGATCAAGTTTATTTTCCTACTCTTAAGAATTTATAAGGGACTCATATTTTTAAGCATGACACTTGCCAATCATTTATGAGGTAAGTCATTGTTAGCAGAGCATCTGACCAATAAGATTTCAGAACATTAGTTTGAAAAAGAAGCGATCTAGTGACTTCAAGTGAATATCGACTTTTTCTTTCTGAAACTCCGTTTTGTTTTTGTTCAGGTGTATTAATATAAGCAGTTTGTTGTAAAATTCCTTGATATTTAAAAAATTCTATGAAATCTTTGTTTACGTATTTTGTCCTATTATCAGTTCGAAATTTTTTAATTTTTTACATTATATTGATTTTTTATAAAATTGTAAAATTCTTGAAAACATGGAAAAACTTCAATTTTTTGAAGGTAAACCTAGGTAGTGCGAGAAAAATCATCAGTGTGATAAAATATTTAAAATGATCATAAGAATTAATAGAGGCTAGACCCTAAACATCAGAATGAATTAAATCAAAACATCTTTCTGATTTATTAGTAAATAAAGAAAATGACAATTAGTTTGTTTTGAAAGCTTACAAACATCACAATTTTTGAAATCTAATTTATAACCAAAAAGTTTATTCAAATTTTGACCGGATGGATAACCAAATCTCCAATGCAGTAATTTATCAGGAACTACTAAATTTAATGACACATGACATTTATTGGTGCTTTCATCAAGATAATAGAGGCCATTTTCTAGACATCTCTCACCAATCTTCTTTCCTGATTCTCGATCCTGAAAGGTCACCTTATAAGGTGAGAATATAACATTACAATTCAAATAATGGGTTATTTACTAATTGATAAGAATTTGAATTAAAATCTGGTAAGTATAAAATATTTTCACGTCTTTTGTAGGAAATTTTGTTGTACCAAAACCATGTTTGGACTTTCTCTATTAGCATTCTTTACATGTAAAAGGTCTTCATTTTGTGTAACATTGGTTAATTTATTTTTGTCTCATATCATATGTTTAGTAGCACTTGAGTCAATTATCCATTTATTTATATTTTGATGCATTTTTGCAATTTCAGAAGTTGTTGACTTTCAATGGATTAAAAATAGCATTAGAATGTACAAAACCTGAATTTTGTTGCTGCAACAAACTGTTCAATTGAGTTAGCAGTTGATTCGGTTGCATCGTTTGAGTCACAAAATATCTCATTGAATTGGAAGTGTTATTAGTCCATTGAGCCGGTTTAGATCCATCCCCTTCTACCTCCGCTCCTTTGCTAAAACAGCCGAATTTTTTCTCCTTTTTTACACGACCCTAATTACCTTCTCTGTAGCCCTTCTCTCTGACGGTAGAAGGTAGGGATGGAGGAACCTACAGCCATCGCGTTTATGCCTTGCTTTCTTGCAGTGGTCACATTGCTCGATGCTTGAAGCTTCCTTCCTCTTGTGGTGTCCTTGAAACTAGAGTTTGAGTGTTTTACCCGAAATGACTTGTTCTCTTGATTTTCCATCGTGGGTTCATGAGCGTCCGTCGAGATTGCTCTTGCTCAATTCTTGCAACTGCATCATCAAAACTTGGCATCTCAGTTGATGCCAAGACTTGAGACTTGATCAATTCATAGCTTGGACAAGAACCCCTAGGTAGGTGAATTTCGTATTCAGATCTTTTTTGGATTTCAATTGGATCTATGGTGGGTGGGAGATAAACATTGAGCTCTTTACATTTTGACATTTTTTGTTATCAAATTTAGTCGGTTAGTATAATCATATGAAACACATTTTTCTTAATCTTCCTCAGTAAACGTATAGCAATCTGTACCAATTTCTTCTTTCCATGTAATTTTTTTGTATATTGTACCCCTTTCTTTATATAGTGAGATGAGCTATTATATTCTAAGATGTGGGACTATATTACAATCTCCAACAATTAGCGTGTACAAATTTAGGTTCATTTTTTGCGAGTTCTTACTTTATAATCCAATATTTTACTTTAGATTTTTTCAGAATTGGTATCTACATGAACCTGGCTTTATTAGTTGCATTTATCGCCTTGAACACTGATATCCTCAATAGGCTTCATCAATCTGCAAAACATGTTTGGTATGGTTTTATTTTGTTGATTGCATATTTATTCATTTTGTACATTTTCCATCTTCATTAGTTTTTGATTTTGCATAATCTTTCTTCATTTGTTTTCTAACCACAAGGAGTTGCATGTTGAGTGAGCATTACAGAATCCATGCAACAGTTGCAAGTAATTGGTATGAAAGTGATCTGAATGGCCTATTTGGCATTCGAGTTAGGTGGATCAATGAGTAGAAGAGACATGTTCTCAATATTTTTTGGATAAATATCCACTTTCATTATTTTTTATCCATACCCAAATAAATCACATGTTGTAAAAATATCTGAACGTGGCCTGTCTTTGGCTTATCAAAGCTCTTTTCCGATTTTTGTTTCATTCGTTGTATTTTTTTTTGCCAAATTATATAAATATGATAGCTTTGTCATTTTGATAATTGTATAATAGTGATGTATGAATATATGTCCTATGAAAATGAATGTAATACTTCACTTTCAATTAATTTTGATTCATATAAATAAATAGCTAGAAATTGAGAAGTTGAACAGACTACTGATCATAAGAACGATGATTTTGTATTTTCCTTGACTATATCAATGCAATATACATTTGTTTATAAGATTATTCTCGCCCAAAGCTGACTTATTTTTTATTTCAACCTTCTCAAGTACCGTCCGAACAAAGATTAGGCTATTTGAATATATATCGTATAAGTTAGATATATTTTTTTGGAAAAAGTTTATGGTAATTTAATTGCACGGTCTTTCTCCAAATATGGTTGTGACATGGTATCATAAATAGTAGGTTGTTATAAAACTAAAGTAAAATGCTGGGCAATGGAAGTAGTATCTTAGTTTTTTGGCCATCAAACCTGATGTACTTCAACACCGATAATAAACATGTAAACTAGCTTACCACAGAATAGTAAACATATGCATGCATGTTTTTTTAAATTTTGTGACATTATATGATGGAGAATTGAAGGGGATGAATGTAGCTTGGTGTCGGAGAAGACGGTTCGCAAATCGGAGTCCGGAGGAAGAAGATAGGAGGGGAGAAGCTGGAGTTCTGTTGTAGGTCAGACGTCTGGTTGAGAGGGCCAGACGTCTGACGAGGTTCAGCCTATTTCCAGAGAAGTCCTGCAGACTTCTGGTCCCTCTGGCCAGACGTCTGGTTCTGCCTGTGTCTTCCAAACAGAACCTGGCCTCAGATGTCTGAGGTCTGAGACCAGACGTCTGGTTCTGTCATCCAGAACCTGGCCTTAGACGTCTGGGATAAGGGGCCAGACGTCTAAGGCGGCGTTTTCCTGTTTTTCTGGGCCAAGTTTCTGAGCTGGTTTGTGATATGTTGAAGGGCAAAGTGGTCTTTCGCTGGGGTTTTCTCCATTAGTATATATTCTCTGTTCAGGTTTAGAAGAGATAGAAGGCTGATCATATTCTATTCAAGGGTTTAGTCCTCCATTAATTAGGGTTTTAGGCAAAACTCTATTTCTTCAATTCTAATCTTCTCAAACAGATATTCTTATTGAATAGATCATTGTAATCAATCTCTTGTACTCTTCTCATTTGGTGATAATAAAAGATCTCTCTCAAAGTGGATGTACACTAACGCGACGTTAGTGGAACCACTATAAATCGGTGTGTGATTTATTGCTTTCGTTATTGCTTGTTATCATATATTGCTTGTGGTGTTATTATGATCGTGTTTGTCTTTGGATATATATTGAACGAGTGGTGATCGGTTGTTTTGCACTATCTATCACGATCTAGCTTTTCCACGTGCGTTTGGGGATTTGAGTTTGAGCGGTCTCGATCGAAATCCACCATAACATTTGGTATCAGAGCTTTGGAGTTGGTAGGTGGTTGTTGAAATGCCGGAAATGGATACCTCTGAAAATTCAATGGTTGGTCCAAGTAGTATAGCGCTGTATGTACGTTGGTCGTATGTGGCGTCGGGATCGCAATTGGTAATCGACAAGTGGAATGGCGATAATGATTTTGAAAAATGGCAATGGAAGATGAAAGCAGTTCTAAGGAGGAATTGGGTACATCGAGTAGTGTTTGATACACATTTGTTGCCGGTGGACATATCGGATGTTGAGAGAGAGGAAATAGAAGAGTGGGCATTTACTACACTTCAACTTACAATGGTAGAGAATGTGATCTCCGAAATTATTGGTGAGACCACCGCTAAGGGAATTTGGGACAAGTTGGAAGAATTGTATATGAAGAAGTCTCTAACTAATCGTTTGATCTTGTTGCGAACGTTTTTCACCTATAAGATGAAAGAAGAAACTTCGCTAAAGGCACATTTGAATGTGTTTGATGATTTGCTTATGAAGATGAAGGCAGTAGATTTGAAGATTGAGGAAGAGCAAAAGGCGATGATATTGTTATGTTCGTTGCCGGACCGTTATACGGGTTTCTCAAATAGTTTGATCTATAGCCGGGATACATTGACGTTAGATGATGTCAAGACGGGTCTTCTTAGTGAGGAATTGAGAGATCAAATGAAGGAGTTGAGTGTTGGTGGTAGTAGTGCCGGAAATGGTCAAGGTTTGTTTGTGGAGAAGGAAAAATATGTGAAGAAGGACAACCGAGGGCATTCTAAATCAAGGAATCCTGGTTGGAGAGGAAAATCAAAGGAAAGGAAAGGCAAGTGCTATATTTGTAAGAAACACGGTCATTGGAGAAATGAATGTCCGGACAAGGAGAAGGCAAAGAAGGAAGTAGCATCTTCATCTGTAGCGATGGAGAGTGGAGTTGGTGAGGAAGACGTAGATGTGTTGACAGCGGTAGCATCGGATGTTTCCGGTAGTGAGTGGGTTCTCGACTCGGGGGCGTCGTATCATATGATGCCTAATAGGAATTGTTCTTCTTCTCTTGTTGCTAAAGAGGGAAATTCAATTATTATGGGAAATGGTGCTATGTGTAGGTCTCAAGGCATTGGTTCTGTGCAAATTCGAATGTTTGACGGGGTGGTTCGTACTCTCACTAATGTACGCTATGTTCCAGGACTTCGAAAGTCTCTTATCTCTTTGGGGCAATTGGATTCTCTTGGTTGTAAGATCACTATTGAGAGTGATTGTTTACGGGTTTCGAAAGGGGCGCTTTTGGTCATGAAAGGTGCTAGGGCTCATGGTGTTTATTTGCTTCGTGGAGAGACCATAGAAGGTGAAACTTGTGTAGGTGTTGATAGTTCTCGTAGCTTGGATGCGACAAGGTTGTGGCATTTGAGGTTGGGTCATAGCTCGGAGAGGAGTTTGGAGATTCTTCGGAAGAGGGAGATGATCGATGGTGAGAGTTTCAACAAATTGGAGTTTTGCGAAGAGTGTGTCTTGGGGAAGCAAACGAAAGTATCATTCGGTGAAGGAAAACATGATTCAAGAAATGTTCTTGAGTATGTGCACACGGATGTATGGGGACCGGCACCGGTAGCTTCTTTTGGAGGAGCAAAATATTATATTTCCTTTATAGATGATTTTTCTCGTAAAGTTTGGGTGTATGTAATGAAGGCTAAGTCGGAGGCATTTGCAAAGTTCAAAGCATGGAAGGCTCTTGTTGAGAATGAGAGTGGTAAGTCTTTGAAGGTTCTTAGGTCCGACAATGGCGGGGAGTATGTTTCCGGAGAATTCTTAGAGTTTTGCAAGCATCATGGGATTCGGAGACATTTTACTACATTGGGAGATCCGCAATCAAATGGAGTTGCGGAGAGGATGAATCGTACTCTACTACAGAAAGCTCGATGCTTGAGATTGACATCGGGTTTGTCTAAGGGATTTTGGGCCGAAGTGTTGTCAACCGCGGTGCATATCATTAATCGAATTCCGTGCTCGGCTATTGATAACAAAATTTCGGAGGAAGTGTGGAAGGGAAAGAGTATTGACTTGAGCTATCTTCGTGTCTTTGGAAGTCCGGTTTATGTGCATGATCCGGGTAATGATAAGCTTGAACCAAGAGCTTTCAAGGGGGTTTTGCTTGGCTATACGGATGGAGTGAAAGGCTATCGGATTTGGAATCCGGAAATGAAGAAGGTGACAAACTCTCGTCATGTTACTTTTGATGAGTCGGCATTGTTCAAGGAGAATGAGAGCTCATCGGATATTCCGGTCTTGGTTCGTGATGAATCGAAGGAGAAGGAAATTATTCCACCATTTCGTCCCAGTGGTAGAGAAGGTAGAGTAGTTGAAGATGCTTGTAAAGAAAATGCGGTTGATGTTACATCACAAAGTCCACGTAGTGCCTCTAGTAGTGTTGGTGATGTACACGAGCCTAGAGAAGTTTCGGTTCAAGGTGGAGCCGAAAGGAGTTTGGGTGAAAATATTGCTACTCGGGTTGGGCGTCGTCCCATAAGACCACCCGAAAGATATGGTGATTGGAACTATCTTAGCTTTTATGATAAGTTGGACTATGCGCTTCATGTAGTCCAAGATGAGCCAATGGACCTTGATGATGTCATGAATTCGAGTGATAGCTCGAAGTGGATTTGTGCCATGGAGGAAGAGATGCAATCATTGTTGAAGAATCAAACTTGGGATTTGATTCCACTTCCTAAAGGAAACCGTGCTATTGGGTGCAAATGGATATACAAGGTGAAGGACGATGGAAGATACAAAGCTAGGCTAGTGGCTAAGGGGTTTGCACAGAGAAAGGGTATGGAGTATGACGAGATATTCGCACCGGTCGTGCGTCATACTTCCATACGGATATTACTTGCTATAGTTGCTGTTCATGACTTGGAGTTGGAGCAACTTGATGTGAAGACCGCCTTTTTGCATGGTGACTTGGATGAAAACATTTACATGGAGCAACCGCAAGGTTTTGTTGTAAATGGTAAGTCAAATATGGTGTGCAAGTTGAAGAAATCACTATATGGGTTGAAGCAATCACCTAGACAATGGTACAAGAGATTTGATCATTTTATGCTTGAAAACGGTTTCAATAGAAGCATCAAGGATGCTTGTGTGTATTTCAAGAAGTAGGGAAATGATTGTTGGGTGTATCTACTCTTGTATGTGGACGACATGCTCATTGCTTCGAAGGACAAGAATGAAATCAACAAGTTGAAATTGCAATTAAAGTCGGAATTCGAAATGAAGGACCTTGGAGAAGCAAAGAGGATATTGGGTATGGAGATAGAAAGGAATCAAAAGCATTTTGAGTTGAAATTGACTCAAAAGGAGTACATAAAGAAAGTGCTTTGCCGGTTTAGCATGGAGAATGCAAAGGTGTCAAATACACATTTACCTTTGCATGTGAAGCTTTCGAGTAAAGGGTCACCTATCTTGGAGAAAGACAAGGCTTATATGGCAAAGGTGCCATATGCTAGTGCGGTTGGAAGCTTGATGTACGCTATGGTGTGTACAAGGCCCGATATAGCAAATGCCGTCGGGGTGGTTAGTCGTTTTATGTCTAATCCGGGAAAATCGCATTGGGAAGCTATGAAGCTTATATTGAGATACCTTAGGGGTACGTCATCTCATGGTCTTGTTTTTGGCGGTAGTGAAAAATTGAATTGCAACTTGGTTGGTTATTGTGATTCAGACTACGCCGGTGATAGAGATAGGAGAAAGTCAACTTCCGGATATGTCTTCACACTTGGTGGTACGACCATAAGTTGGAGATCTAGATTGCAGACTGTAGTAGCTTTATCCACTATGGAGGTGGAGTTGATAGCCGCGGTAGAGGCGGCGAAGGAAGCACTCTATTTGAAGCGATTGTTGTGTGACTTGGGTATTGAACACGATAGCATTGATGTTCAATGTGATAGCCAAAGCGCTATTCACTTGGCGGAGAATTTGGTGTTTAGCTCACGGACGAAGCATATAGAAATGAGGGAGTCATTCTTAGTAGCCATGGATGAGGATAAGCAAGTATATCTTCGAAAGGTGCACACAAAGGAGAACGCGGTGGACATGTTCACTAAGGCATTGCCGGTTGGGAAGTTCGAGCATTGCTCGGACTTGATTCGCTTGGAGAAGTGCTAGGTGCCACGGGGTGGCACGGTTGAGAGAGATACTTGTGTAGATGAGGAAAAGTATTGATATGAGATTGTCATTCTATCTTCTTGGTGTAGTGCTAGTGTACAATCCGAGTGCTCTTGTCTTTGGTGAGACGGTGTTGGATGTTTTCAACATTTCGTTGGCGGGTGGGGGCTTTGTGCCTGAACTCGTTGATGAAGTGCAATGGGGGGTGTCTGTGCCGGAACCCGTTGGGGAAACATTCATATCTGGTTGAAGGTAGAAGTGTTGGTAGTTGAAGCTATCGGTTGTTGATGGTATGGTACCATTGGTGTTGGAGATGGATATAGTGTCAAGGTGGAGTGTTAAATTTTGTGACACTATATGATGGAGAATTGAAAGGGATGAATGTAGCTTGGTGTCGGAGAAGACGGTTCGCAAATCGGAGTCCGGAGGAAGAAGATAGAAGGGGAGAAGCTGGAGTTCTATTGTAGGTCAGACGTCTGGTTAAGAGGGACAGACGTCTGACGAGGTTCAGCCTGTTTCCAGAGAAGTCCTACAGACGTCTGGTCCCTCTGGCCAGACGTCTGGTTCTGCCTGTGTCTACCAAATAGAACCTGGCCTTAGACGTCTGAGGTCTGAGGCCAGACGTCTGGTTCTGTCATCCAGAACCTGGCCTTAGACGTCTGGGATAAGGGGCCAGACGTCTGAGGCGGCATTTTCCTGTTTTTCTGGGCCGAGTTTCTGAGCTGGTTTGTGATATGTTGAAGGGCAAAGTGGTCTTTCGCCGGGGTTTTCTCCATTAGTATATATTCTCTATTCAGGTTTAGAAGAGATAGAAGGCTGATCATTTTCTATTCAAGGGTTTAGTCCTCCATTAATTAGGGTTTTAGGCAAAACTCTATTTCTTCAATTCTAATCTCCTCAAACAGATATTCTTATTGAATAGATCATTGTAATTAATCTCTTGTACTCTTCTCATTTGGTGATAATAAAAGATCTCTCTCAAAGTGGATGTACACTAACGCGACGTTAGTGGAACCACTATAAATCGGTGTGTGATTTATTGCTTTCGTTATTGCTTGTTATCATATATTGCTTGTGGTGTTATTGTGATCGTGTTTGTCTTTGGATATATATTGAACGAGTGGTGATCGGTTGTTTTGCACTATCTATCACGATCTAGCTTTTCCGCGTGCGTTTGCGGATTTGAGTTTGAGCGGTCTCGATCGAAATCCACCATAACATGTTTCACAATCTATTTTACTTCCAAGTATAATATCATTAACAATCATTGAAAGGAGTTTGCAAACTTGCTATGTTCATAAGATAATTCACCACACGTTGTTCTTTCTTCTGGTTCATTCCCTCCCCCTTCACCACTTTTTTTAACCCTTTTCATCTTCCCAAAATTATTTTCACATTCATCTCTTCATTGTGTACAACTATCTATTGTTTGCTTCTCTTTACAAATAAATTACCCTTATTTTACAATTGATTACACCCACGGTGTGCAACAGTTGATTTAACCACCAATTCCAAAACATGGGTTTTTCAATTGACTACTTTGATCATTCTTTTACCAATTTGGGAATTGTTATTAAATCTGAGGACATAGAGGTTAGGATTAGTGGGAGAAGATAATTTGATGATTCATTTCACATCTCATCCATTTCAACTTGGATTTTTTTGTACAAATATTTAATTATGGTTGTGTTAGCAGTGGTTACACAGTTAAACCTGTTTACATTGTAAATTTTGACAAATATTTGATTTAGATAGTGCTTAAATTTTGACAAATACTTGAGCAATATTCCGGCCAAACGCCGACTAATTTCCTGTTGTTATAAGCTGACAGAAGAAACAGGATGAAACATCCGTGGACAAAACTGTTGTTTAGTTGAATGCATAGTTGTTTCAACAACCATTTTTCAGTTGTACATATGATAACACTAATTTACCAACCTATTTAAATAGTTCAACTCATCAGGTTTTCCTCTATGTTGCACATCATTGTTTGTAATACCACCAACCATTAAATATTTTACATAGTACTGTTGGACTGTGTGTCGTCAATATTGTTTACATACTTTTTGCATGGCCATCTAATTCTTCACCTACTGTTTGAGAAATAAATGAATAAATGACTGAATTATTTTGTTAGTCACAGAGCTACCAACCTTCTACAAATATAATATACCTTATGCTACCAAAATCAATAAAAAATAATAATTGCTGAAGGGTAAATTACAATGTACAGTTGCTTTCATATATTGATAAAATTTGTTATCAATTTATTTCTATGAAATTTTAGTGATATGAGCATAATATACATGGATGTTCTTACAAATAAGAGGGAGTTATCTATGGATGATAATTGAAACTAACTGTTTTTTTATAGCTAAAGTCGTATTTCATGTATGGCATTTATTCATAATTTACGTTTCAAATGACAATTTATGACTGTTTTGTATATATCAATTGTTATCAGCCTCTGCGAGTAACACATAGTATAAAGTTTGCTGCATTGATTGCATTACTATCATTGCCACTTTTGTTTTGAAATAGTTAGAGAACCTCGTATTATCACAAAACCAATTGGTGATGTGAAGGGAGGTCTCTTAGTATTTATGCAGAATTCATATTGTAAATTGCCCGATGTGGGACTAATCTCAACACGCCCCCGCACGTGTGGTGTTTCATCAGCCAAACACGTGGACATTCATTGAGGGTGACGTGTGACACAATTAAACCTCGCTCTGATACCAAGTTAGAATTAATGAGATTTCTTGATATGAATTTTGAGATGATTTTGGTTGAAATGAATAACAACTGAGAGATGAAGAAAATGAATGATATCACATTGTTATTTTTCTTTCTCTTATAGACTTTTATATTGATGATTATACAAGTATTGGGCTGAAACAAATAACAGGCCCAATATCCTTTTTCTAGCCTAATAGCTTTGAGCTATTACATATCTCAACAATACAGCACGAGAGAAACAATCAATACTCATTATTTCTTACATCCCCCTCAAAGCGATTAGGGTTAGGTTTCCTAACTTCTGCACCGCCTTTCAATAATTGTTGTCTTCGGACAAAGGTTTCTTTAGATTCTAGCTAGATTAGAGATCCATGGCTGGAGATGAGGCATGGGAGACATCAACCTGTCTTGTTGCTGAATCGGTTACTCGGATCTTCCTCAGGTTTGATGAAATTTTGTTCGACTTTCAGTTCCTCTCGAAATCGAATGAAGTTTCTTGCTGTAAGTGGCTTTGTTAAAATGTCTGCAACTTGGTAAGTGGCCGGTATGTGATTAATTTCCAGCTTTCCTTTTAAGATTTGTTCTCTTACGAAGTAGAGATCGATTTTTATATGTTTTGTTCTTGAGTGAAGTACTGGATTTGCTGATAAGTAGACTGTGCTTAAATTGTCGCACCATACTGTTGGTTTACCATTTGTATTCATTTGTAACTCATGCATAAGTGATTGTATCCACATGACTTCTGCTGTTGCGCTGGCCACACTTCGATATTCTGCCTCTGTGCTAGACCTAGATATTATGTTCTGTTTCTTTGAGCACCATGACACGAGATTATCACCTATATAAATGCAGTAGTATGGTAGATTTCCTATCATCGGGATCTGTAGCCCAGTCAGCGTCTGCATAACGAGTTATACTGAGGTGCTTGCTTTTCTTTAATAGAATTCCATAGTTTGCTGTTCCTTTTAGATATCGTAGTATTCTTTTGACTGCTTTCCAATGTTGATCCAGTGGTTCCTACATGAATTGACAAACCTTGTTAACACTATATGAAACATCTGGTCTAGTTATGGTGATATATTGTAATGCCCCAACTAGACTTCTATATTGTTTATCATTAGGTATGGCTTCTCCCCTATTTTTGGATAAGTGTTGACTACTTATCATTGGGGTTGGTTGAGGATTAGCATTTGACATCTTTGACATGTTTAACAATTCCTTGATATATTTGGTTTGACACAGTATGATTTCTGTGGCTGATTTCCTTTTAACTTCTATGCCCAGGAAGTAGTTTACATTCCCAAGGTCTTTAATTGATAATTCCTTGTCAAGGCGCTGAATAATTTTGTTGATTTCTGCCTCATTGTTTCCTGTGATAATTAAATCATCAACATAAATAAGTATATAAATTTTAACAGTATCATCAATTTTTGTGAACAGTGAGTTATTTGATTTTGTGAATTGGAAACCCATGTTATACAAAGTAGTTTTTAACTTGTCAAACCACACTCTTGGTGCTTGCTTGAGACCATATATGGCCTTGTTTAGTCTGCACACAAGATTTCCATCTTGTTGATATCCTGGTGGTTGTTGCATGTACACTTCCTCTTTTAACTCTCCATTGAGAAAAGCATTATTTACGTCTGGTTGTCTGATCTTCCAGTCCTTATACAAGGCAATAGTGAGAATGATTCTGATAGTTGTTGGCTTTACCACTGGTGAGAATGTTTCGTTGAAATCAAAGCCATGTTCATGTGTGTACCCCTTTGCTACCAACCTTGCTTTATGCCTGGCAATGGTACCATCTGGATTTTTCTTTAATTTATATGTCCATTTGCATCCCACAACATTTTTGTCTTTAGGTAGTGCAACCAGATTCCATGTCTTGTTTTTGATAAGTGCATTATATTCGTCATCCATTGCAGTCTTCCAGTTTTTGTCTTTGAATGCCTGATCAAATGTCTCTGGTTCTTCTAATATGATGGATGCATATATTTTTGGTTTGAATATGCCACTCTTTGATCTGGTGATCATATGATGTCTGGTTGTCACTTGATCTTCACTATGTGATGATTCAATGCCTTGATCTGAAATGTTTTCTGGTTTATTTTGCTGAGGATTTGTTTCAGATTCACTCATACTTTGTGTTGACTTTGATGTGCTTTCAGGTATTTCAGATGACTTTGCCTAACCTAGTTGAATAAACACTGTCTGTTGTGGAGCAGAGTTCTCTGAGTTATCTTCAGTCATCATCTGTGTCCATTCTGATGGATACAAAGATATGGGAGGAATTGATACATTTGGATTGTATACTTTTCCTGTTGTCTTGATGCTGATGTTAGAATAGGGAAAGACATGCTCATTAAAAACTACATGTCTACTTACAAATATTCTACCACTGGTATCTATACATTTATAACCTTTTTGATTTGATGCATATCCAAGAAAAGTGCATGGTGTTGATCTGAAATTTAGTTTGTGTGCATTGTATGGTCTGGTGTAGGGGAAACATAGACAACCAAATGTTTTTAAGCCTTGATAATCAGGTCTTATTTTGAATAGCTTTTCTATTGGACTTTTATCCCCTAGGACTTTGGTTGGCATCCTGTTTATCAAGTATACTGTAGTACTAAAGGATTCTGGCCAAAACTTTAGGGGTAAATTTGCTTGAGCAAGTAATGTCAAGCCAGTCTCAACTATATGTCTGTGTTTCCTCTCTACTAGACCATTTTGTTCAGAAGTATAAGGACATGTTGTTCTATGAACAATTCCTTTTACATTGAAGTATTTGTCAAGAGTCTTAAACTCTCCACCACCATCAGTTCGTATAATTTTAACTTGATGGCTGGTCTGTTTTTCTACTTGTGTGATAAAGTGTATTGTAGTTTGATGTGCCGCAACCTTGTTCTTTAGAAAATACACCCAAGTGTATCTAGAATAAGCATCTACAAAAGATATATAATACTTGTATCCATAGTCTGAACTAATTGGGGCAGGACCCCAGAGATCAATAGCAATCAATAGTAATGGTTTATCATATTGAGTTACAGAATCTGTAAATGACAACTTGTGACTTTTACCCATTTGACAACATGTACAAATATAAGGAAGTGTAATATCATCAAAGGGAATTTTGTTTTCAGTAACACCTTTTTTACAATATTGACACTAGGATGACCAAGTTTGTAGTGCCAAATATCAAAGTTGCTCAGTTCCTTTTTACTCTGAGCAAGTTCAGAAAAATTACAATTTTCAACACATTTATCTGCATTTGAGTTTCTTGACTCAGCATGAGTAAATCTATATAGGCCTTTCACAGCTTCACCCTGTAGTAAGATTTCCTTTGTTAGAATGTCTCTAACTATACAATGTCTAGGATAAAATTCAAAATATACATTGTTATCACTTGCAAATTGGGATACACTTAGAAGGTTTTTCTTTATTTGTGGTACCAACAGTAAATTATTGAGATATAGTTTTCTTTCACCTTTGATGCAAGCAATACCAGTGTGTGATCTTTACTGCCTCACCGTTTCCCATATGTATGGTTTTATTACCTTTGTACTCCTTGTTTCCTAGATTTAGGTTGTCCAAGTTGTTGGTGATGTGATTAGTTGCACCAGAGTCTGGATACCAGCTTTCATCAAATCCTTGATCTTGTCTGTTGATGTCATTTTGACTGCTTGTCCTGTTGCTGTTTGTCTGATTGCTAGCATCTTGTTGTATTTGTGCTATGTTTGCACTGTAGTTCCCATTTCTTTGATTACTTGAGTTCTGACCTGGAGTATAATTCATATTGAGTCTGAAATAACACTTTGGAGCTGTGTGACCAATTTTCTCACATATCTGGCATTTTGGTCTGTTGTTGTTGTTAAATCTTCCTCTGCCTTTGCCTCTAACAGGTGGATTTCCTTTATTATTGTTACTATATTGATTCTTGCCTTTGTGGCTTGCTGCATAATTGACTGTCATGTCAGTGTCTGGAGGTTTCTTGAATTCTAGCCTTCCTTCATGGGCTAGAAGTATAGCATGAACATCCTCTAGAGTTGGTGTTGTTCTTTGAGATGATATAACAGCTACAACAGATTCATAATCTTCATTCAGACCACTTAATATGATTAGTACTGGTTCAGATGCTGGTACTTTATGTCCTGCTGCTTCAAGAAGGTCACATGTAGTCTTGATTTTTGCAAGATATTCCCCCATTGTGTGATTTTCTTTTCTAATGCTGTGAAGTTGTCTTTTGTGATGCATCACTTTAGCTGCAGATTGTGAGTTAAAAATCCTTTCAACTGTTGACCAAACACCATTTGCAGTTTTGCTCCCAATTACTTGTGGTAACAGTTTTACACTTATAGATGAAAGTAACCAAGAACATATCAGGCTATCTTGTCTCTGATACTTTATGAATTCTGGGTTGCTAATTGTTGTGTTTTCTGAACTAGTGATGAATCTTGGTGGGATTCTAATGGTGCCATTGAGGAAATCTTCAAGCCCATACCCTCTGACAGCAGTCTCAACATGGACCTTCCAAAGTAGATATTTATCTTCTTCTAGATGGGTTGTATCTAATTGACTCTGTGGGCTGACGATGGTCTTGATGAGACTCTCTGTTGCAGTTTGATCAAACTCAGATGTTGCTGAGCTGTTGGCCATGATGCAAAATCGAATAACTGTGAATCAGTGACAAATATGGGAATGCAGTCTTGATTCAAGAACTGTTGCTGTGGGAAGGTAGAGAAGAAGTAAACAAGAAATGGTCTGAAAATCTTCAAAAACCCAGGTAAGTACAACCACTAACCCTGATGATTGGTTTCAATGATGGGTTTTTCTGGTATGGTGCGATTCCTTAGTGTTTTGATCAATTTTATGATGATTTTCTTGTTTTCTTGCAAAGAATTCAAAAAATTTCTTTTATGGAGGAGTAATGCAGCCAGTATCACTGTGGTACTTAGGCATGGCACTTTCTACCTTCTTGAACTAGAACTTTTGAATTCTTTTAATCTCAAATGATGAGTATGTTTTTGATGAGATTCTGAAACTTCTGAAGTTGAGTTTTCTGATGGTGTTGATATTGCTGTGTTTTGAAACAATGTACATCATGTTCTTTTCATAAATAGGACTAGCATCATTTGGAGTGATTTGGTTTTTGAATTAAATTCTTTTCCCGACCACCAATAATTTAGTAGGTTAAAAGACTCAAATTGTAAAGTCATAGAGACTATAATACATGTTATCAAATTGATTTACCGTTAGCCTCAACTTATGTACTCAAGTTTACTATACCAGTATTTGACATCTACAATTCATAAATAGAACTTAATTTCTAATCGATGAAAACATCGCTCAACCATGGGAAAAAACGCATCAGACAACAGGTATATGCTCCGTTGTCTGATTGCATATCTGTCTGTCGTTAATTCCCGTGCCGTCTCATTGCACATCAGACCACAGATATGCCCCGTCGTGTGATATGCACTGATATGTTGTTTGATGTTATAGTATCATTTCTAAAATTTCCTATCAAACAACATATAAATATTGACTGATATGAATAATTGATCATAGAATGAAATAAATGAATCATAATTTTATTTAAACAAATATTTTATTTCAAATTCAAATACAATACAACTTTTACTATCACTCTACTTACATCTTCAAGTACAATACAACTTAAATTTACTCACACTCACACTCACTCGAGTTTGTTTTTGATGTTGATCTTGATTTGCTTTCTTCAGTTTGTGTCCAGCCATCTCCTATACCTGTTAAATAAACAATAACACGGTAAACTTGAAAAAGAAACAAACCTAAATTGCAAAAATAAAATTGAATTTGAATATTAAATATTGCCTCGGTTTATGGGTTTGTTTTTTCTTTTCATTTTTAGATAGGGATAAATATATATGTGCACAGATAATTTATGATATGCATAGTGTATCATTGTGAATATCGCTAGGCCGATCCTCGATTCAATCACACGGACAGTTGCAAAGGTCAAGCCCGAAGGCTCAACTTAGTGCAAACACACAAGTTCAAACCCAACCAAGCTCGGGCTCAACACAAGTAATTTAATTCAGCTCAAAATAGATTAGACAACTCAGCAAAGCCAAAGTGCATAAATAAGTTCAGTGCACATGGAGATGCATATAGTCGAGCACCAGCAAACCAGATTTATGGCAAAATCAAGCTTGGTACATAATGATATAAAAGTAAGTGCACAAATAGCACAAACAAAGAATGGTAGGTACAAATTTACAAAAATACTAGCACTTGCATCTCCTATAGTGTGCAAGTACATGGACAAGGCCACAATGCAACATGTGAACAAGGCCAACAACATGAACCAAGGCAAAGCAACAACAAGATTGCAACACATAGGAGATACACATATGGAAGTTTAAAGCAAAAAAATGGTAATATTTCACACAGATATACATACATATGCTATGTATGTACATGGAAGGTATTTCACAAACCAGACTCAAAAGCCAACAACATGTCAGTAATGATACACATGCATGATACAAGTGAAACCAGTGCAGGATTTCACAAACCAGTTCATGAAATGGTGCGACATGTGCACATAGTAAGTGAAGACAAGCACAGTCAGAAGGCAGTTGAACAGAACATGGCAGAGTTCAAGCCATTCAAGGTTCAGGCAAGGCAAGACAAGGCACACTCATAAATCCATCAGAAAATTAAAACCATTCAAAGTTCAAGCATACTTACATATATACATATATGTATATACATGTAGATATGTATATACATGTAGATATGTATACACATATGTGTGCAAGTACATGGACAAGGCCAACAATGCAACAAGACAGTTCCACAAATTAAAACAAGGCGGTGCTACAAATAGCAAGTGCCACAAATTAAAATAAGGCAGTGCCACAAACATTCACACATATATACATACATATGTATGTATGTATGTATATACATAGAAGTTCCCAAAATCGAACAATGAAGTGAAATAATCACAAGTGCAAGGGGCAACAAAACAAGCAAGGGGAAACTAGCGAACTAATGAACTTAACAAAGTCGAACAATAAAGTGAACAAGGAAAGCAACTCAAAATCGAACAATGAAGTGAACAATGAAATGAATAATGGTTCAAGTTCAAGTTTAGAGGCCACAAATAAGTGCACAAATAAGTCTAGTGTGCACTGCCTTGAACAACCAAATAAGTGCTAGTGCCAGACACAATTCTCATATCACTAGCCAATTTAACAAATTCAAGTCAGATATACAAATTCAAGTGAACAAGGCAGAAAGCTCGAAATCAATATATTCAACAAGTAAATAAATATTCGAGTATATCAAAGAACTCAACAATTGAACGAATCAAGGCCATAAAGCAGAAAAATCAAAAAATAAAGTGGTTAAAAATATATGCAATAATACAAAATCAACATCCAATGTTTAAAATCCAAAGTCAAGTCTAAATAAAAAATACAGGAAATAAATTCCTATATAAACCCATCTCATCATTGACTCTTAAAATCGAAGTCGAGATCAATACAAAATCGAAAGGGGCAGGAAGCATACCATATATCAATCGAAGAATACTCGACAAATTGAAGCAAGCTTGAACGAACGCGACAATAAAATGGAAACCAATTTCTTTATCAATTGTTGCTTGAGAGTTAGAGAGTATCGGCAGAGTGGTTTCATTATCCAGCCGATTTGAAACCCTAATTCTAGAAGACGGGTCGAGGATAGGATGAAGACGAGTTTAAGTTTAGGGTTCTACCGATTTGATTTTGAGAAGAGGGAAATAAATTTTGAGAATGCAAAAAATTTTGAGAAGAGGGAAATATATTTTGAGAAGAAGGAATGAAAAGAAAGCGAAGAGGGAATAATTAATGAATGCGGCCACGAAAATATTGAGAGGAAAAATATGGAGCCAAAACTAATTTTTTTGATAACTTCAATCAGACAACACATAAAATGCTGCTCGAAGGACAAGCATGAACATAGAGATTTCAGAGGCTATTCAAACAAAAGATTATTTTATTCATATGTTGTGTGAAACAGTGGTAAATAGCGGGATAACATAAAGTCTACCTTATCTTGTGTGATCACTGTTGTCTGATTCACTTTGTAGCACAGTGCTCATGTATTTTTTAATCAATAATTTAGTTCTTACCATGTTTGTTGTATAGTTATGCTTTTAATATTAAGGTTTTTATTTAATTCTTTTGTTAGCCATATGTAAAGAGTAACTATATATGAAGTTCAGTGTAATAGTAGTGGGAATTTTGTTTATTTTAAACTGCCTATCAATTTTTTCAGCTCATTTTGCATACTCTGGTTAATCAATCAAATGTACCTTCTTCCATTTGCACGATATTACTAAAATATTTACTAACCCTCTTCATGTTTAAAAATTTCCCCAGTTGTTTATCCAAATTTATTTTAATTAAATTCCATTACATGGTATTATAGTAACAAAATCTTCCTACCTCTATTCTGGTTTATCTTTTTTCCTTTAAAATATTTAAACACTGTACAAATAGTTTAATTTTATAACTCAATTCACGCACCATTTCCCTAATTGCCTTATATTTGATGATATTTTGATTATTTGGTTGCCAACTATTCTCACTTAATGAATACTTAATTATCATCATTTTTTTAAATCATTTCCCTAATTGCCTTATATTTGATGATATTTTGATTATTTGGTTGCCAACTATTCTCACTTAATGAATACTTAATTATCATTATTTTTTTAAATCCAGGCGGGTAACAAATTTCACACAAGTACACAAATTAATAAATTCCATTAATGGCAACTTTCATAATTTCATTGAATGTTTACCATTTAAATAAATGAAACTAATAAAAGGTCAACACTTATTTTTGTCATAAAATATTACAATTATTATATATATATATATATATATATATATATATATCTTTTCAATACAGGTTTGATGCTTGGTCAACGGTAAAAGAAATCCGATGACCCTTATTATCTACAACCGTCTTCTTCCTGAAAAAAGCTTTCCTCATAAATTTATTTGAACTGACTGAAAGGTACTGTAATTCTATGAATTGTAAGAGCATTCCCAACAGAGTGGGTTGGGAAATGTCAATTATTACGTTTTCAACCCTCATCCACCCCTAGTCAAAGAAAACACAAAGCCCTAACGGGGGCTAGCCAACTAAGACAGTTAGCTGTGGATTGCAATCCACGGCCGTTGAGTTGCGATTCACGAGAGGCTATGGATTGCAATCCACAATGTACACTTAGCCGGTTTTAATAAAGTCAGCTGAGTGTACAGAGGGTAGCTAGCTATAAATAAGCCGGCTATTCTATTTCCCACACCAATCAAAGAGAAGTAAAAAATATGAGAAAAGTGTGGAGTAGTATCCGAGACAGTGGCAGTAGCAGCGGTCACTACAACAAAAATAACCATTTGCAACGCCATTTTACAACAGTCTTTAAATGCCCGTTGTAATAGAAAGCGATTACAATGTTTTTTCAGACCTGTTGTAATAGATCCCACTTTTCAACAACTCTTTTTTTTGCACGTTGTAATAGACACCTATTACAACGTTTTTAATTTTCCCGTTGTAATATATGCCTATACAATTGTTTTCTGGCCGTTGTAATAGATACTAGTTTCCATCCTTATTTGTCCGTTGTAATAGATGCCTATTACAACTGTTTTCCGCCCGTTGTAAATACCATATTTCATCCATATTTTCCCACTGTAATAGATGTCTATTACAATCATTTTCTTTTGCCCATTGTAGTAGATGCCAATTTTACAACGGTCATAAAATGCCCATTGTAATAAATGTACATTGCCAATTTTTAATAATTAATAATTAATAATTATAATGCTTTCTTCAAAAATATTAATAATAATTATTTATTAATATTTAATAATCAATTATTAATAATATTAATCATAGGTTAAATTTTTTTGAGGAAACATTCGCTATAGGAGTAGACCGAATTACGTTAATATTTTTGAATATATTTACTATTGCTTTAAATATTATGATAATTAATAATTTGTAATTTTAATTAATAACCAATATTACTTAATAATTTATAAATAGCAATTTATAAATAATAATTATAAATGTCAACTTATATAGGACATTGTTTATAATTTGTAATAATTAATGATTATTAATAAATAATTCATAATTACTAATTATTATTTATAATCAATAATTAATTTTTTATATTTAATAATTTATTATAGTTAATTATTAATAGTTATTAAATTACGTTTAATATTTATTAATTTCATTTAATAATTAATATTAGATAATTAATAATTAATATTAATACTATTAAATAATTGATAATTTATAATTAACTTATAATAAATAATATCAGGAAATTATTGTCAAGGACAAAATTTCTCAGCATTTTAGCCTCAAGGACAGGCCTTCAGTATTTTAGTCTGAAGGACAACTTTCTTTAGGTATCAGCTTTTACAGTTTTTTGGTATCAGTTTGTAGTTATCGGTAGCAGTTTTTAGGTATCAGTTTTTGATTCGGTAACACTTTTGGAAGAATGTTTGTCCTTATGAATAATTTTGAAAGAATGTTTATCCTTATGAATAATTTTTAGGAGAATGTTTGTCCTTGTGGTTAAAATATTGAGATCGTGTCCTTGAGGCTAAAAATATACAAATTTTTGTCCTTTAAATTAATTCCCCCTTTACTATAGTTTAATAATTAATAATTATTGATTAATTTACTATTTAGTAATATATTCAGTAATTAATAATTAATGATTAGTAGTTACCATTACTATAATATATATATATATATATATATGTGTGTGTGTGTGTATGTATAACAACTAGTATTTGATTATTAATATTCAATTATAATTAAGAAGTAATAGATAACAAACTGATAATTAATGATTAGTATTTTTTTCTCTCATCTTTGGTTATCCTTTAAATTTGGTTAGAACACAGGTGTTCCTTGTTTTCCTCCCTCATTTCTCCTGATTTTCGTTTCCCGCTTACTCATTTTCACTTAACACTAAGTTCTTGTTTTTCCTATTTATACTTAACCCTACGTCCCAATCCCACCGCAAAATCCCTAAGCAAAATAAAAAATGCTTTGCGTTCCTAATCTCAATTCCCAATTCCTATGTTGCTCGTCGTACCTCACGTCGTCGGTTCACGACTAGGAGGCTCTCGACATTGGTTCGCGTCATCGGTTCCTAATCCAAACTTTTACAAACCATTTCTCTCTCTCTATTTCCTTTAATCCACTTCGGTTTTCAAGTATGGGCGATTAGGTTTATGAAAACAATGGCGGCTGAGTCACTAATCACTTCTGTTATCTTCCCTTTGTATTTTCTATACCCAATTTATTTGATCGCTTTATTTATAGTGCTTGTGTTGCAATTGCTGGATTGGATTACTGCATGGTTGCAGCTGATACGAGATTGTCGGTTGGATACAACATCTATACTGGCGATTACTCAAAAATCTGCCAGCTGTGAGTTGCTTTCCTTGTTTTGTAAACCCAAGATTTGATGAAGATAGGTTTGCTTTTAGTTGTGTTGGATTAAGGCTAAGTTTGGATTATGGTGATTGTAATTAGATCTTAAATCATAAAATTTGACAGTAAATATGTTTTGCTTTTGGTTTTGTTGTTTAAAATGCACTTTATGAACTATAACCATAGTTTTGAAGACCGGATCGCTTATCGAACCGCGATGATCAAAGGTCGAAGGCTTTGGTGGTCGAACCGTTTAGACCGTGAAAACCGTACCGATTATTATTTACGATTTTATTAACATAAATGCAAAAAAACTTATTAAATTTGAACCAAACAAAATGTGAAAAACATAGCATAAGTTACTAACGTGGGTAATTAATAATCATAGAAGGTAGGAAGTTATTTGTAGCTTAATTGATGTCGGTCTAGCTTAACAAGATTTATGTATAAGAAATATAGATATAAAAAGTTGACCTGCATTAGATATTAGATCCGTCCATGAAATAGATAAGCTTCAAAAATTACTAACCTGAGTAATTAATAATCATCATGCTGTTAAGAAGCTAGTCACCATGTATAAAAATCTGAAAAAGCTCAAATTGTCCCACATCACCTGGTATATGAGAATTGTTTCATATTCCATATATAAATAAGTGGCCCTGCCATTCATAGTAATGTGCTAGCGTGTAGGTTAGCTATGAAAGCTCTTCGAAAGCTGGGTCATAGCTAAACATATAGTATTGGATGTGTTTGGTTTATCTTTTCCAAATAAATCGGATTAAATACATTCAGACCGCGGTTTTGTGAGGTTTGACCGGTTTGATTGAAATTACGGTTTAAATGAGTTCCAAGCCTCATTGGCTTACGGTTCACGGTTATTCTGGTTCAACCTTCGGTTCGGTCCGGTTTTCAAAACACTGACTATAACTATACGAGGAATATAAATACTGCTTATACGTTCATATTAGAGAATGATATGTTTAAGCTACAACTTAATATACTTACATTAGCATGGCATCATTTTATTTGCTCTATCAATAATCACAACAGGTAATAAGAAAGCTAGGGTTGCGTCTGATGCAAAACACCACTGATTGCTCTATGTTTATCAGTTTGGGTCGCATTAATTAATCATTGCAACTGGAAAATAATCTTTGTACCTTATTGACTTGCTTTGTAGTTAAGAACTTTACAGGAAAACTACTAGGCTGTTAGAGATTAGTGGTGCATTGACATCTAAACTCTTATGCATTATCAGGTAATTTCCTGTTATGTAAAGTTTTGAATTTATAATATACATTGGTCATTACCACCTCTATCATCTTTGATTGGATTACATATATCAATCTTGAAAAAAAAGAACAGACGTGCTATTTTACATAGCTCTGATAAACTAATGAATAAGATTTAACACATGAAGGGCCTGTAAAGCATTAAACGTTGGTCGCATTGAAGGTTATAGGTCAATTTGTTGCATTGATTAAGTTTTAATCCTTTCACGTTAGTTTGGTTTAGATATAGTCGTACTCCTTTCGTTTTGTCATTTTCAGTTAGATATATCAATACTACTTATACATATTCTTTGTATAGCCAACCATTTGTTGTTATCTTTTATGATTACGTGTAGACCCATAAACAAATGATTGGATGAAACATTCAATCAGTGGCGATGTCATTTTTCTCGAATACACACACATCAATATTCTAATTCCTTCTAATTTAAGATATCTGCTATGAGTTTCTTATTGTCTTTGTTAGCTATACATATAAGATTCATATGAATGTGAGAACTCAAAAAATATTATGCTTTTTAAGTCTCCATCTCTCACAGGCCCAAGAAGCAACTGCAAAAATTTGTATCAGCAGCCTCGGGTGTAGTTGGTCAACTTGTTGGTCAGTATGCAAAACTACTGGGCTGGTACGTTGTTGGAAGTGCTGGCTCTGATGAAAAGGTACATGCACCATTAAATTTCTAAAGTAACCGGGTGACTTGCTTCAGTTTCCTATTATGTAAACACCAAAACATGTTTGCTTTGTAACCGAGTAATTTTTGTGTCTTATGGTAAAGTTTTAATATGTCTACCAAATCTAACTTTGGTATTCCTTGTTTGCTGCATTGATTGCATTACTATCATTGTCGCTTTTGTTTTAAAACAATGTTACATCATGTTCTTTTCATAAATAGGACTAGCATCATTTAGAGTGATTTCGTTTTTGAAATAAATTATTTTCCCGATCACCAATAATTTAGTAGGTTAAAAGACTCAAATTGCAAAGTCATAGATACTATAATACGTGTTATCAAATTGATTTACCGTTAGCCTCAACTTATCAACTCAAGTTTACTATACCAGTATTTAACATCTACAATTCATAAATAGAACTTAATTTCCAATCGATGAGAAGTGAAAACATCACTCGTGTATTTTTTTAATCAATAATTTAGTACTTACCATGTTTGTTGTATAGTTATGCTTTCAACATTAAGTTTTTTATTTCATTCTTCTGTTACCCATATGTAAAGAGTAACTATATATGAAGTTCAGTGCAATAGTAATCGGAATTTTGTTTATTTTAAACCGCCTATCATTTTTTCAGCTCATTTTGCATACTCCGGTTAATCAATCAAATGGACCTTCTTCCATTTGCAAGATATTACCAAAATATTTACTAACCCTCTTGTTTATCCAAATTTATTTTAATTAAATTCCATTTCATAGTATTGTAGTAACAAAATTTTCCTACCTCTATTCTGGTTCATCCTTTTCCTTTAAAATATTTAAACATTGTACATATAGCTTAATTTTATAACTCAATTCACGCACCATTTCACTAATTGCCTTATATTTGATGATATTTTGATTATTTGGTCACCAACTATTCTTAATTAATGAATACTTAATCATCATCATTTTTTCTAAATCCAAGCGGGTAACAAATTTCACACAAGTACACATTAATAAATTCCATTGATGGCGGGCAACTTTCATAATTTCGTCGAATGTTTACTATTTAAATAAATGAAACTAATAAAGGGTCAACACTTATTTTTGTCATAAAATATTACAGTTATTCTATATCTATTCAATACAGGTTTGATGTTGGATCAACGTTAAAAGAAATCTGATGACTCTTATTATCTACAACCGTCTTCTTCCTGAAAAAGCTTTCCTTCTAAATTTATTTGAAGTGAATGAGAGATACTGTAATTCTATGAATTATAAGATTTACTATACATAAATTTTGGTTAACAATAAAAATATTATAAACTTTATATTTTAATTATTATTTTCAGAATTTGAGATTTAATACTTTGATATTCTGCAGACGATAAGACAACGTCTTCTGCTACATATTATTCATAGAAAAGTTGATTTAAAAGATAAAGCTGAGAAAGATTTGTTTTATTTCACTGAATGAATATAATAGACTGTGTTCTTGCTTTTATATTGTACAACATACATCAGTATTTGATAAATACAGTATTGGACTGCACTGATAGGCCTAGACCAGAAACACTGATTACAGATATTAAGTTTTGAGATATCTTTCATCCATAATTCGCCCCTTCAATTAGATCTAGGGTTTCTCTCTTCTTCTCTGTCTCTTCGCCGCCACTTCTAACTTTGAGTTCCTTCTTCAATCTAATGAAATTTGTTGTAAATAGCGGCTTCATAAGGATGTCTGCTCTTTGATAGAAGGCTGGAATGTGGTTTACTTTCAATCTTCCACTTATAACCTTCTCACGAACGAAGTAAAGATCAATTTCGATATGCTTCGTTTGTGAATGTAAGATAGGGTTTGCAGTGAGGGAAACTGAACAAAGGTTGTCGCACCAGATGATCGATGTGCTTTTGAGATCAATTTTGATTTCTTGCAATAGCGATTCTATCCAAGTGATCTCTGCTGCTGTGCTGACTATGGATATGTACTCAGATTCTATGCTAGAACGAGGCACAATAGCTTGTTTCTTTGAGCTCTAGGAAATTAGGTTGTCGTCCAGGTAAATACAATACCCTGATGTCGATCTTCGGTCATTAGGGTCGGAGGCCCAGTCTGCATCAGAGTAAGCCTGTATACTTAATTGTTTTGTGTTGTTGAATGTCAGACCGTGATTCAAAGTCCCTTTCAGGTATCGTAAAATGCGCTTAACTGCTTTCCAGTGTTCATTGAGAGGTTTATGCATATATTGACATACTTTATTCACGCTATAGCTTATATCTGGTCTGGTTATAGTAACGTATTGTAATGCTCCCATAATTCTTCTATATTGCTTTTCATTTTCAATGGCTTCACATCTGTCTTTTGAGAGTCGAAGATTGCTAGTCATAGGGGTAGGTAATGAATTAGCCTTATCCATGTTTGCTCTTTTCAGTATGTCTAGAATGTATTTTTTCTGGCGTAGGAATAGTTCTGTACTTGATTTCTGTATGACTTCTATACCTAGAAAATATCTTAGATCACCTAGGTCCTTGATGGAGAATACTTGATCCAAATGCTTTATTGTCTGATCTATGATTTTGTTGTCACTTCCTGTAATAATAATATCATCAACATATATCAGTATGTATGTAATGTTGTCATTCTTGCATTGTATATAAAGAGAGTTGTCTGATTTTGTTGGTGTAAAGCCTTGCTCCATTAGTGTTGTCTTGAGTTTTTCATTCCATGCTCGTGGAGCTTGTTTTAGACCATAGATAGCTTTATGTAGCTTACACACAAGTCTGCCGTTGTCTCCTTTTTCATACCCTTTTGGTTGTTCCATAAATACAACCTCCTTTAGATCTCCATTGAGGAATGCATTGTTTACATCCAATTGTCTGATTCTACATTTCTTGTATAGTGCAATGGTCAGTATGACTTTTATTGTAGTTGGTTTAACTACAGGAGAAAATGTCTCATTAAAATCAAAGCCATATTGTTGATTGTAGCCCTTAGCTACAAGTCTTGCTTTGTATTTGGAAATGCTTTAATCAGGATTTCTTTTAATCTTGTATGTCCATTTGCAGCCAACTACATTGCTCTTTAGTTCTGGTTATAAGACTCCAAGTTTTGTTTTTAATGAGTGCTTTATATTCCTCATCCATTGCTTGTTTCCAGTTGATGTTTGTAACAACATCCTTATAGTTGCTTGGTTCAGTCTGATCTAATTGAGCATTGTACACTTTTGGCTTATATATTCCATTCTTTGATCTTGTGATCATATGATGTCCTGTTTTTGCAGATTGAGGCTCATGTGCACTGATGTTATCATCTATATGTTGAGACTTGGATGGAGACTGCTCTTCCTCTAAGCCTATATCATTGTTCTGGCTTGTATTATTAGGAGGATTTGAGATCTCTTGAAAATCATGACCTGATCTAGTATCTTCTCTGGGTACAGTGAGTTGTGATTCATTGTTTATCTGTATGCCTCCTTCAGTTGGACTGGTACTCCAGTCTGATATAATAGGTATTGATGATAATGATGTACTGCTTTTGTCATATACTTTCTTCGTGGTTTTGATATTTTCATCTGCAAAAGGAAAAATGTTTTCATTAAATACAACATGTCTTGAGACAAATATTCTACCATCATTACTCAAACATCTATATCCCTTTTGATTGTTTCCATGTCCAAGAAATGTACAAGGGGTGGACCTTAGGCTTAGTTTATGATTGTTATATGGTCTGAGATATGGGAAGCATAAGCACCTAAATGTCTTTAGACTTTGATAGTCTGGTTTCACCCCAAATAGTACTTCAATGGGATTTAGGTGTTTGAGTACCTTAGTAGGAAGTCTATTAATCAGATAAACTGCAGTGTTGAATGCCTTTGGCCAAAATTTTATAGGCAAAGAGGCTTGAGTTAGTAGAGTTGGCTCTGTCTCTATTATGTGTCTGTGTTTTCTTTCAACTAGCCCATTTTGTTCTGAAGTATATGGGCAAGTTGTTCTATGAACAATTCCCCTTTATTGAAAATATTCCCTTAGTGGTTTATATTCACTACCTCCATCAGTCTGTATTATTTTGAGTTTATTATTTATTTGCTTTTCTGCTTGTGTTATAAACTGCACCACAGCCTTGCATGTACCTGCCTTTGATTTTTAAAAAAATATCCATGTATATCTAGAGTAGGCATCAACAAAAGATATATAATACTTGTATCCATAGTCAGAACTTACTGGTGCAGGTCCCCATAGATCTGTGGCCACCAGTTCAAGTGGTTTACTGATTATAGTATTGGAATCTGCAAATGGTAACTTATGGCTTTTGCCTAATTGACAGTAGGTACATATATATGGTATAGATACATCGAAAGAAATGCAAAATAGTTTTTAAAATAGTGATTAGATATAAGTACTTGAAAAATAGTAATTAGTTTGTAAAATATCTGTAAAATAGTAAAGTAGGTATAAAGTAGTTAGATAATTGCAAAATAATTACTATTTTTCAAGTACTTATATCTAATCACTATTTTAAAAACTATTTTGCAATTATCTAAACAGAATTGATTTACTCTAATCAATTTAATTAACCTTTAATTAAATTAATTACTATCCTTTAATTACTTGGATTATCTTAATCCTGCTCACTATCATTAATTAATTACAAATTAATTAATTAAACATCTAAATGATCTTCCTTAATTAATCTCCTTTGATTAATTATCTTTAATTACATCAAGTAATTATCCTTAACCATATACAGTAATTAACTTTTAATTACTATCATTAATTACAATAATTAATGAACCTTCATAAATTAATTAACTATAATGATAGTAATTAAAAGTTAATTACTGTATATGGTTAAGGATAATTACTTGATGTAATTAAAGATAATTAATCAAAGGAGATTAATTAAGGAAGATCATTTAGATGTTTAATTAATTAATTTGTAATTAATTAATGATAGTGAGCAGGATTAAGATAATCCAAGTAATTAAAGGATAGTAATTAATTTAATTAAAGGTTAATTAAATTGATTAAAGTAAATCAATTCTGTTTAGATAATTGCAAAATAGTTTTTAAAATAGTGATTAGATATAAGTACTTGAAAAATAGTAATTATTTTGCAATTATCTAACTACTTTATACCTACTTAACTATTTTACAGATATTTTACAAACTAATTACTATTTTTCAAGTACTTATATCTAATCACTATTTTAAAAACTATTTTGCAATTATCTCATTATTTAGTCTTAATTAATCATAAATTGTTATTATTGAGTACTTGTTTTACAACATTTACACTAGGA
Organism: Allium fistulosum; assembly: GCA_030737815.1. Taxonomy (NCBI): domain Eukaryota; kingdom Viridiplantae; phylum Streptophyta; class Magnoliopsida; order Asparagales; family Amaryllidaceae; genus Allium; species Allium fistulosum. The sequence continues at coordinate 1,136,150,343 of CM060906.1, forward strand.
TATCCAAGTTTACAATGCCATAAGTCAAAAGTTTCTTTGCCTTTCTTAACATTTGATACAGAACTGTTGCACCACATATTTCTAATTTTGCCTTTTTCTGTATTTCCAAAGTTGAACTTGTATAAACCCTTGTCCAGTTTACCCTGTAGTAATATTTCTTGATTCAGTAAGTCTTTAACAACATAGAATTTTGGGTGAAACTCAAAATACACATTGTTGTCATTAGCAAATTGAGATACACTCATCAAATTTTTCTTAATTTGAGGAACTCTTAACAAATTATTGAGGTACATATATCTCTTACCTTTGATACTGCTAGTTCCAACATGTGTGATGTTTATAGCTTCACCATTACACATATGTATAGTATGCATACCTGTGTATTCTTTATTGCCAACATTGAGGTTTTGAAGATTACTTGTGAGGTGGTTGGTAGCACCTGAGTCTGGATACCAGTCTTCATTTGTTATGTCCTCTGTTCTGGTAAGCCTTTCTGAACTTAATTGTTGCATTCTTGTACCTTCTGACTGATTGCTTGATCTTTGGTCGATGTGTGCTATATTTGCACTTGATTCACCATTTTTTTGATGACTTGGGTAATATTCAGTGTTGAGTCTGAAGTAGCATTGCCTTGCTGTATGACCAGGTTCCTCACAAATTTGACACTTTGTTCTATTATTATTCCATCTATTATTTCTACCTCTCCCTCTCTGACTGCCACCACCTCTCTGATTATATAAGTTTTGTCTGGCATTTTGATTTTCTTGTGCCTTGTTTTTTGAACTTGATGCATAGTTGATTGACAGTTCTTTTTCCTTCCTCTATTCCACCCTTCCTTTATGTGATAATAGAATTGAGTGAACATATTGCATATTGGGTAGATTTTGTTGTGATGAGACGATTGCAACCATAGATTCATATTCTGCATCTAAACCATTCAGTGTAGTAAGAATTTGCTCTGTTTCTGACACTGTGTGAGCAGCAGTATCAAGAAGATCACAGTATGACTTTATCTTTGTTAGATATTCCTACATTGTCATATTATCTTTCCTTAAGTTTTGCAATTGTCGCTTGTAATACATGATTCTTGCAGCTGATTGTGTGTTGAATATTTGTTGTATTGCAGTCCATATCTCGTATGATGTTTTGCATCCAACAAGTCGAGTCAGCAGGGGTGGACTAACAGAAGATATCAGCCATGCTACTAACAGGCTGTCTTGTCTTCGATAACTGGTGAATTCTTTGTTGATGATCCTTTCTCCTTTGCTGTTGGTAACCATTCTTGCAGGAATATCTGCAGTTCCATACAGATAATCTTCTAAACCATAGCCTCTTATGCTGGTTTCAACTTGATATTTCCACAATATGAAGTTGTTTTCATCAAGTGCAGTGGTTATTAAGTTATTCTTTGGTTTGATAATATTGCAGGAATTTGTTTTGATGGTTGATACTTCTTGATTGTTTGGTCTTGACCCTTCCTGATTCTTGATTCCACTTGATGCAGTGGATGATACATCATCATTTCCTGCCATGGTGGAGTGTTTGGAAGTGATGTTGAGGTTCTTGATATTGGATCTATTGCGGTGCAACCAAACTTGCGAATCTTGATGCGAGACCCTTGGCATGGCACTTCAGTTAGAGGTTCTTGATTAAAGAACACGATAAGAAAGATGATACTACACTCTCAAACGATGAGAATGTCTATAATTGAGAGCAACAGAGGATGGTGGATGATGACACTGATCTAACACTACCTCTGGATGGTTCGATGATGGGGCTGAAATTCTCTGATGAGATTTATGGATATTCAACAATAGATTATTGTCGTTTGACAGTTTAGTGCTCTGATACCATGATAGAAAAGTTGATTTAAAAGATAAAGTTGAGAAAGATTTGTTTTATTTCACCGAATGAATACAGTAGACTGTGTTCTTGCTTTTATATTGTACAACATACATCAGTATTTGATAAATACAGTATTGGGTTGCACTTATAGGCCCAGACCAGAAACAATGATTACAAATATTAAGTTTTGAGATATCTTTCATCCATAATTATTATTCAATTCTCAGATTTGTAACACTGTTAAACCAACTTCTTAAATGAATTTTATTTCTTTCTAGCATAATTTTAATATTCAGAGTTACAAACATTTATAGACTGAATAGTAGTGTGGTAGAAGGCATTGTATTATCATCTATAAAGTATCAAAGTATTAAACCTCAAATTTCAAAATTTTATTTTACTTTAACACACATGTCATTGAATTCATATGGTTTTGATACGTGTCTTAGCTAGGTTTAGCAGTTGCAATTTCTCCTACGCTCTACTGTTCGAACAACTTTATCTGCATTGGGGGCCAAAAATTATTTATGTATCAAGTCAATGAATACTCTTTTAACATATTTTGGAAACCATCTATTCTTCATTACTATTTTTGTATGCAAGAAAATCGCCTATCCGTTGTTCTTTACAACTAATATTAATATATTATTATGCCATCAGATTTAGAACAGTGAATGAAGTGAATGTAACTCACTGCCAGAAATGCCAGATTTCAACTTTGAATTTAGGTGGTGTTATCAATTTCATATAATTTCAACATGGTTGATAGACTATTTAACAAACTAATTGGTGCAGAAGCTCAATCAGAATTTAGATCTATGTACAACACATTCAACTAAGGGAATACAGTGACTGTTAGCAGAATTTTCAACTAATTACATATGGTAGTCTTTGGATCTCAACTAATTATTCCTTTCAGGTTGATGCAAAATAAGATCAATGGACGAAGAGCAATCAACCACTTTGCCCTACTGCTCATTCACAACTGCCTCTCTACTGCGTAGCGTGTATATATATATATATATATATATATTTGCATGTTTGTATTTTGTTTCTCATTTGTTTACCATTGTACGTACATTTGTTTCTACCACAGATTTAGTTCAATTGCAATACAGGTTGTTTTCAATCTATCCCTTTACCGTTGTGCGCTTACCTACATTCAATCCTTAACGTCAAACTATAAGATTGCTAACAATGTATACACAAGAACAGTGTTGTTTTTCCGCTTTCATGCCAGCCGAATGTGGTTATTACCACAAAAGAAAAAATGACTAAAAGCTAAGATACAGATCAACCCGCTTACAATATAATTACATGCGATGCCCATTGCGTAGCACGAACCACATACTGGTAGTAAATAGAATCACTGTACCACTATAATGAGCATAGGTGTTATTCATTCTATTCTACATACCTAGGACTTTTGTGGATCCCACCGTACCACTATAATGAGCATAAGTGTTTTGAGATCCCGTAGCAGATGATTTTCATTATCTCCTCCAGGACAACAAGGATTTCTTAATTAACTAGTGTACGTCTCTCATAAAAAAGAGAACGAATGTCGTGCCTCGCATAACAAGGATCATCGATGGCGTATACATATAAGCACATTAAATATAACATCTCGCAACCAAATACACCTATCACAAATGAAGACTGATATCTCTTCATTGTTTATTTACACGAATGACCTCTATTATAAGACCCGTAATCGGTACGACCACTAATATAAGGCCGATATCATTCATCAAACATGTTTACCCAAGGCCAAAGCCACGAGATGCGGATCGCTCCACTCGATCGTACACGCTCATCGAACGTGATTGTGTGACCAATCATCTTACCGATCCCGTTCACGATCGTCTTGATTATTATTAATCACATATAAATCAAATTACATTAGTGTGCGGATCCCGAACTTCATCGCCTTCCACTTTACCGAGTAGCCAAACGCTTTCTCGAAGTGAAGTCGAAGCCACACACAAGCCCGCACTAAACCGAGGAAAAGCCTGCTCGAAATTGCACCTGACTTGGGCTTTACCGGCCATGTCAGTCCACCTCTGGTGGACTAGTGGTGATAATACCTGGGCACTAAAGCCCAAGCCTTTTACAAGACACACCGCCAATTCGACTCCGCCTCTTTCGACGCTTCACCCATTGTGTCGCCTAGCTCCCGTAGCCTGTCTTCGCCACATTGGACTTCTTCCAGAGGTCGTTGTTTGATGTTTTGGAAGTGGTTTCCTAAGAATTCGAAAACCGATTTCGATACGGAAAACCGCTCCTTTATGCGTAGAGTTCCGTGGGATGATTCTTTTAACCCGACCTCTAACACACCAAGATGGACTTAGCCTCTCTTCTCGCTTCATATAATGCCCACAAGTGTGTCGATACACCCACTCATGCACACATATGCACATACATGTGTACGCAAACATGGTTGCACAATGAAAATCACATTTTAGACTTCACCGGAGTGATTACTCGATCCGGTATTCTCTCACGTAGCTCAACGCACTCGATAGTCGCTGTGACTACACAAGATTGCCCATAACGTGTTTATAAATGTATCTACACACATACGTCCAAGCAATATAACAACTCTAACTAAAATACACGAATTATTTCAATTAATATACACAACTTTAAAGACATGTATATGTATACCTACTCGTGCACGTATACACACACGTATTTGAATAGGTGATTCAATCACCACTGCGTTAAATGCTACTCTTATTTACTAAATCTTGTCAACAAAAGTAAAATATATTTTTATATTATTTTATAAAATCCAATATCTTTTTATAAAATACAATACTAGCTTATAAATCCAATTGTAAATATTTTATAAGATCTTATAACCATTTTATAAAACATCTTCTTCATACTATTTTATAAAATCTTTTACACTATTTTATAAAATCACTTATTTTACAAGATATCACCTTTAATTATAAAATTATTTCCTTACTGTTGAATATGCTAGTATATGATTTTTGTTTGATGATAATAAACATATATATATATATATATATTCATTTAAATGTATTTGTTAATGTACTATTTTATTTTTTACATAATTAAATAAATATTTGCTGAATAAAATAAATAACACGGAATTTAAATTCAAATAGATATTTTATTCAAATAAATATTTTTTACAATTTAAGTAGTACAAATCTGAGCTCTCACTATGTATACACAATTTCAGTTATAATAAAAATTCAATTACATCACAATTTTTAATTTACATCTGCACCTCACTACATATCACTCATTCACTCGTATTATTCTTCCAGATTGAATCCAGCATTTGAGTGATCTGCAAAATAAACACTGAAGCAGTAAAATTGAAAAAGAAATATTTATGCAGTGTAAAATAAAATGTATATTTTGAAAATGTTATTTTCCTCAGTTATTTGGGTTGTTCGTCATCATATTCATTTAAATTCATCATACACGAATAGCTTGTGACATGCACAGTGTATCACTGTACATGCCACAAGGCCGTGCACACCGATATACACTTGATAAAATTGCAGGGACAGGTGAGTACAAGGTCAAACGCAAATCAAAAGCCGGGTTCAACTCAAGTGAAATAAATATTAAGTCATGATATGAGCACAAGGTCAGTCACGATATGAGCACAAGGTCAAACCCGAGCTATAAGCTGGATTCAACTCAGGTGCATGCAATACAAATCACTGTATCAAGACTCCAAGCATACTGCACAGTCAGACTGCGACATATAACATGAGTATATACATGAAGCTCAAACGAATCAAAGAACCAGAGCACAGATATATAGTGACCAATGCAAAGTGGTGAATGCAAAAACATGCACCAGTGAAACAAGCAGCCCAAAGTTTCGACTACAACAAAAATGAATTACACAGCATATATAGGTAAATGTGTGTACATATATATGATCTCATAGACAGGTTCAAAAAGAACCAACAACAAATGCAATGCATCACTGAGACACGAGTACAAGATACAATGCACCAGATGAAGCCGTAAATGAAACAGCGACTTGAATAAATGGTGGACAGAGCTCGAGGCTACAATCCAGAACATATGCATACACACATGAACTACATGACTCGAGAACAAGCTACATGAAGACTACATGAAGTGTGTCGACCAGTTCAAAATGAAACAGTAAGAGTGATTCAAAGTAAAGCTCAACTTCCAACAGAAACCAGACCAACAACAACCTATACCAGACTACAAGATGAACCAGACAAGGCATAGACCACATTCAAGACTACATGATCAACTAAATGCAAGAACATAACTGCAAAGCCCAGTTATAAAAATCAAAGCAGTAGCAAGTTCAACCAAGTCAAGTTAAATGCCGAAATCATGGAACAACAGGGTGCATGTCGAACAAGTCAACAGAATCAAATTCCAAAATCAAGTCAGAGCCGTGATAACCAAAGTCACCAGCAAAATCAAAGCCGTGATGACCAAGGCAAAAAGAACGAACCAAGTCAGAAATCAAAGCCGTGTAAATCAAGCAACAATATACGAATTGAACAAGTCTAAAGAAATCACCAACATTCAAGCTAAATCGAACGGCGGAGCTTAAAATTATCAGACGAATTCGTATAAAATATACGAACGAAATTTAAGGAAATAAACCCTATTTAAACCCATAATCATAATCGGCTTAAAAATAATCGAGTTCAAGCAATTAACCAGAAAAGCAAAAGGAAAATCACATACCAGACTCAAGCCAATTCAAACTCGATTCGTCGAAGCAACCGTGTGCAAATCGAAGGAAAAAATCGATCGACAAAGCAAGGGACAAGAAATCATCTATTCAATCGATCAACAGAAGTCGGTAGCTTCGATAAAGAAAAGCCCTAATTTTATCAGAGAGGAACGAATGAGTAACAAAAAGGAAGCAGCCATAATCGCAAAGACATCGGGCCGAAGGAATATACAGAGGAAATAAAAGAAAAAGGGAAACGAGCTAATTTCTTAAGCCTGAATTTTTGGACCGGCTTCTTTAAATTTCTAATTGGGCTTTAATTTTTAAATTAAGATTTTGTTTTTAATTGTTTTTAAATTTATATTTTTCCTTTAATTTCTTGTAATTTCTAGTCGTGTGACTAGGAGATGAACTACGGTGGTGTAGTTCGAGAATTCGCAACTCAGTAGCTAAGTTGTGGTAGGGTTTTGAGCGTAGAGTTAGGTTAGTCGATAGCGGGTGTCGCGGGTTTACGTGTGTAAGCGTCTGACTACTTAATTTATAGTAGAAACCTTGGGGGCAACACGTAGGCAGGGTTTTATAGAAGCTGGGTAAATCTGTGTGTTCTATTTTCTGCATTTAATATTCTGCAATTATCTGTGCTGCTATTATTCTGCTATTAATAGTGCTGCAATTATTTTATATACTTCCGCAATAAATTTTTATAATTAATAGTATCATCTTATTCACCCCCTCTAGGGTGAAATCGATCCTACACTTACCTAAGTAATATTTATAAATAAACCATTCACTTATAAAATAATTTCTTTATTTTAAATAATATTTATAAGTACAAATTAAACTTCATTAGGCCTCAAGTCATTTTAATAATAAGCGTAGAATTCCTAACTCATTTAATTAATTTACTACCTTTCCTAAGATCTATCTAGATGGTTTAATTAATGGTTTCTAATGACATGCACATCATTACATTACTTAATTAATCACCAATTAAACCAAACATCACTCATAATCATCCAATTAAACCCAAAAACCATTTCTATGCTTACTAACTTTTTCCAAAGTAGTAATTAAGGTATTAAATCAATAATGAGTTAATATAATCATGTCTATAATATGAATACAAGGTTAAACCATAGCGTAACAATCTTCAAATCAACGCATATCACTTCATAACATAGGTAATCAGTTTTATGAAGTGTAACAAGTAAATTAGGTAGGAGAATCGTCCTACTCACATTCTCTTTCCCTAAATCAAGCTCTAGTCGATAAAATTTAAATCTTAGCTCTTATGAAATCTTGGATAAAGCTCCAAACTTCAAATCAAGCTAATTCCTTGATGGTTTATGTTAGGTATAGGTAGAGAAGAATTATAGTGATTTTATTAGGGTTTATTGGAATTTATTTGGACTTTGATTAAAATATTTAGGGTTAGGGGATTAAGGAATAATTAGGGAATGTGATTAGAGAAGAGGAAGAAATGAAATGTGAAATGAGAATGAAGTGGACTAACCAAAACATCCGAATTTCAAATCCGAAAAATTTCAACAGTACTTTCCCTTATATTTTCAACATAACAAAAACTCCTAAATTTGAATGCATCACACATCTGGGAAACACTCGATAATATACATTATCTCATATATTTCTGAGGCACATTCCTCATTTTAAGAAAGCTTCTCATCATTTAAATGCCAACCAAAGCATATAAGCATATAAATAGCTATACTTCGGCTCTCAAGTACCTAGTTGTACTATACAAAGAGGATTAAACACATTTAAAATGTTATATCATAAGTTTAAGCATGCTAAATCATATATGGCAATTATCTTAAATAAATATGCCATATGAAACCGTGTAAAAAGCATTTCAAATAAATTTGTTATAAAAAACTATGCAAGAAGCACATCAAATACGGCAAGCATCTATAATAACTATGTCATCACAAATTGTGCAACAGTCACCACTATTGCAATAACATGATATCAAAACATGTACAATCAAGCATAGTAACCGATACAACCACAATCATAAATTACCATCAATTTGGAGAGTGAACAAACATGAGTTCTTCGGTACTCATGATTCTTCAATCCCTAACTCTTGAATCTCTATATCAACCTCTTGAATCTTTACTTAATACTATACATTCTTCTTAATCAATACCTGTCTAATATCCTGCACAATATAATACATATATCTCGATAAAAGCATTAGTATCTATATTTTATAGAATGTCATATGGTTGTTGTCATCAAAACCAATGTCTAAGGTACTAACATTTTCGATGGCATCATGGTTGATGAGGATAGTACAAAAGTTGGTACTGAGGATTAGACTCAAGATGGAGCTCATTCAGAGACTAGGCCTGCTTAACAGAGAAGGAAGCCTAAGTGGCTTAAAGATTTTGTCGAATTGAGCATCGAAGACACTGACTTCAATGTCATGGCAACATATGCATTGAATGCTGTCCATGGTGAGTCCAGAGATTACAAAAGATGCTATTTCATTAGTTGATAGTTCCAATTGGTTAGTTGCTATGGAGGAGGAGAATAAATCTTTGTATAAAAATCATACTTGTGATTTGGTGCCTCTCCCACCGACAAAATAGCTATTTGATGTAAGCGGATCTATAGAGTGAAGAATGGCGGCAATGGTGATCACAGATACAAAGCAAAGTTAGTTGCAAATGGATATGTTCAGAAGAAAGTGGTAGAGTATCATGATATCTTTGCTCCAGTTGTCAATCATACATCCATTCGTATTATGTTGGCATTAGTTGCTCATTATGATATGAAACTTGAGTAACTAGACGTCAAAACTGCATTCTTGCATGGTGATCTGAATGAGGAGATTTATTTGAAGCAGCCAGAGGGGTTCATTGGTAATAGTAGGCCAAATTATATTTGTAAACTTAATAAACTTTATATGGACTGAAGCAGTATCCTAGACTATGGTATAAGAGATCTCATAAGTTTATGCTTTCACAAGTATATTATAGAAGCTTCAAAGACCAGTGTGTTTATTTTAGGAGGTGTGATGGAGATACGATGTATCTTTTGTTATATGTTGATGATATGTTGATTTCATCTCAGAGTATGGTCGGAGTTAAGGAGTTGAAAGCGAAGCTCGGTAAGGAGTTTGATATGAAGGATATTCGAAAAGCACAAAGAATTTTGGAAATTGAGATATTCAGAGATAGAAATCGGAGAGAGTTGAGACTCACTCAGGCGTAGTACATCGAGAAGGTCCTCGCTTGATTTGGTATGGAGAAAGTTAAATTGGTTGGCACTTCAGTAAGCTCTCATTTCAAGTTGTCAAAAGACTTATCTCCTACATCAAATGAAGACAAGAGGTATATGGCTGATATACCTTATTCTAGTGTTGTTGGTAGTCTAATGTATGCTATGGTGTGCACGAGACTAGATTTGGTCCATATAATGGGTGTTGTGAGTCGATATATGTCTATCCCAGGTTAAGAGCATTGGTAAGCAGTGAAGTGGATACTCAGATTTTTTCGTGACACTTCTTCAATTGGCTTGTTATATGGTGGAGTAGTAGCGACATCTCTCTTAGAAGTTACTGTGATTCAGATTATGTTAGGGATAGAGATGCACGGAAGTCGGTGTCGGGTTATGTTTTTACACTTGGTATAGGCTCGATTTCGTGGAGATCAAAGTTGCAGTCTATAGTAGCTTTGTCGACTACCAAGATCGAGTTGATATCGATTGTGGAAGCGACTAAGGAAGGATTGTATTTACTTCAGCTATTGGATGATCTTTCTATGGTGCAGCGGACAGTAGAGCTATATTCAGACAGTCAGAGTGCGATTCATCTTATAGACAATCAAGTTTATAGTTCTCGGACGAAGCACAATTATGTAAGATGACTCTTTCTTATGCTTGAGGAAGAACGAAGCAAGATCAAGTTGGTAAAGGTGAGTACTATAGATAATCTTTCAGATATAATGACAAATTCACTTTCTAAGGACAAGTTTGAACATTGCTCAAACTTGATCAGTTTGATTTCAGCTGCATGAGCGCCATGGGACGCTGACCCGACCAATTTTGTTGATTGATGAATATATTTAAATCAGGATGGAGTGTATTAAATTTGGACGATTTAAATCTATTACAAATTTATAAGAGAGATGATATTAATTAATTACCGTAATCAATCAAATATGGAAAATAAATTGGAAAGATAATCAATTAGTATCAGAAGAGATAATAATTGATTTGAGGAATTAATCAAATAAGAATATATGTGGAAACAAACACAAATATGCTAAATATGTGTTAATCAAATCGAGGCAAATCCAAAAACATTTCATTCTTATCTCCAAGACAGTCTTCATCTTTGTACCTATAAATATGAAGACATTTGCTTATCTTTTGATCACAAACCAACAAGAGTGTTATCCACCATAATATCATCAATAAGATCAATATTTCTGTAATTTTTAGGGTGTGTGAAATTTATTGAATGATTCATATTTTTCTCATATTGTAACCTCTCTCAAAGTGAAGAAATAATAAATGGTTGTTTGGTCTCCATGGACGTAGGATACTTATATCTGAATCACGTTAAATCTTCTGGGTCTCTTTTTTCCTTTCTTTCCATTGTTTGCTTTTGTGCGATTCCATAGTTTGATTTTAAGTTACATTGCTATTCAAATAGCCATTACTACATCCTGATTAAATATGCTTGGTTCAAATTTTTCGCAACACATTTACACTTAAATTATTTCTCCAACTACAAGCAAAACAAGTGTGACATGTCCTAACAATTCATATTAGATTGTGCGCAATGCAAAACCTTTAATGCTTCAAAAATATCTTGTTATGAATTCAGAAGAATCAACAGGTACATTTATCAAGCATCCAAACAGTTTTGAGAAAAATAAAACAAGAAAATGACATAAACACTGCACGTAATCTCCATGATTTGCTTATACACATAAAAAAACTTCATAAATGAGTGATAGTAGTATAAAAAGGGATTCAAAAAATAACCAAAAATGCACGTTAATATGCTTGTAAAAATAAAGAAAATAAACAGGGAAAAAATACCTTAATTCTTAGGCAAAGATCTCTAGGATCCTTCGCCATTTTCAGTGATGTACGTTGCCAGTTTATCATCTTCTTTAGCCGTCCATCTTCCTCTCTTCCTACTATTTCAAAAAATGGAGCTCTTCCCATTTTGTTATGACTTTTCTCTAGTGCAAATTACCTTTGGCCATAATATAATATGTCTATATACTTACATGTACAGTAGATATATATACGAATACAAGGGGAGATGATTAAACAAAAACGAAATGGAGGCTAATAAATCTATATAGAATGAGAATACCTCAATTTGAAGCTTTTGAAAAACCTAAAATGCCCTTTCAATTTTCCCTTGAACATAAGGATATTTTAGTCATTTTTTGTGTTTAGATAAACTGCTCTTTGCTCTCTCCCAAACCAATCTGATTTCACTAGCTAATTCGCGGCCGTAGTCTATTTCTATTTGAGAATCCATGGTAGATTTTGTTGCTTTTGTCATATCAATTTCTCTCATTACTTTTATTTCCTTGCAACTTCACTGTTTGCCAAATCAAATCATAATTTGATGAATTTTCCTAATAATTAGTTCACTATATATTTGAGTTGGATCCCTAAATTTTTGACACGGTGAGAGATAGCTGATTTTGGACCGATTGAATATCATGGTACATTTTTCATCGGTGAATGTTGAAACATATTAAGTTTTAATTTCGGGTTCAACTTACTTAGTAGAAAATCCCAACAACTAATAGAAATAGATTTTCTGGCATTATAGGTATACCATGTTTTTATTAGCTTCAGATATATGCTAATCAAAGAGCTAATTCTTAAAATAAACAGTGAACATATGCATATAACTATTCTCGAATATTTAAACTTCTATTGTTATTAACTAATTTTTGTTTTTTTTTTTGCATTTTTATCAATGTGTTGCTCCACCATTGTCAAGATATGGAAAATATCATGAAATTTCATGTACCGGATATCAAGAGAAAACCTTATGTAGAGTTATTGTGATTTATGTAATAATTGATATATGCTTCTTTTATCTTTCATTATTTTATTAACTCTGATTGCTTTTATTTTGTTAAAATGTACACAGCTACCATCTCAAAACTCGGAGCATTGCGAGTTAGATTTTGAATTTCTACACAATTGAAATAGTCAGCAATATATATTTTAGACTAATATATTTGTTGCCAGTAAAGAAGATAGAGAGCATAAACTGTGTAGCAGTAAGTTGTTCTTTTTACATGGAAATCACATGAATTATAAATATTATGCTAAAGTTTGCAACATACATATCTTTTACTAATTATCTTAAAGTTACCATCACAATATTACTTTCCATTAGATTTTGAAGTTGATCAAACCAAACCTACAAAAAATGATTGATCTTTATAGGGGCTGTAAATTGCAAAGCATATTTTTAACACTTCATGAATTCTTTTGGTTATGTAATCATACTTGGTTATTTTAGACTTTAAATCAAGTTTTTGATAATAAAATATCATCTTAATAAATTGCAAGTTTTTTAAGTTTGTAATTTAGCATGAAATGTAACATTATCGTGCGTATGAACATACGATCAATGTAACTTCACTGACACACTATGCACTCAAACTTCCATTAATCTATATAACTTTAAATTTATCATTTATTGTTTTTGAAAATCACATTCCTACTTAAGCACAAGAACAACAATACTTAAGAGGACATCTGCTTTAAAATAAAAAGAGGACAATAGTAGAGAATCATCCATTTCCATTAATTGCTGAAGAAAAAGAGGAAAAAGAAAGAATTTGATTTTGGATTAACTAGAAAATGGTACACGGGAATTAAAATAGCAGTTTATATATAACTTTATTATTATAGCATATGGCACATCATGGGGACTTACTTTCTAATTGGTATATGATATATGTACAATTCTTTTTCCACTTTAGCCAGTTTCCTATATTAATAAAGAACATAAAAACCTGTGCATTTCAAGCCACTAAATGGACTTCACAGTCTCTGGAGTCTAATCCTTTGTTAATCCAAAATGCAGTTGTAAAGTGCTCCAAAAATGGGTAGCCACCATCAACATGTCAAGTGGACAGTATGCACCTTTCACATTGTTACACTTTTATTCTGTGCCTCCCGAGCCTTGCAAAACAGAGATATAAGTTCAACGCTTCAAGAAGCATGGCTTACAAAACAGAGATACATGTTCAATGCTCCAAGAAGCATCGCAGGGCAATTTATAATAACAAAATGAAGACATACATGTTGGTCAAAAAGAAAAGTATTATGTTTATTCTAATTGTATATACTGATAGTACTCGAGTTTGCCCTGATTTGAGAAAGTAGTGTAAGCTAATAGTGGTCGCATGAGGTCAAACTTTATTAATAGTACGATTGCTAATTTATTATATTTAACCTGGCACCTCATTGGACTTCTTCCCACCTCATTGTTTCCCATTTGACCTTACAGACTTCATTCGACCTTACAGACTTCTTCATATGACACAGGTTCACTTGATATAATCAATCTCATATGTTTACCTATTTTTATGCAAATTAATTTAGCTATGTTTTCTTCTTTTTTCATCTGTACATTTTTGCATTTTAGATTGATTCTTAGCTATATTCCATAGGCAAGTGTAATAAGGGTTGTTTGTTTACAATTTCCACATTTATACAGTTTATACTTGCATTGAAAATGAGGTTGTAAGTCCTTATCCGCTTTATTTGTGCTTGAGTTTCTCAGCTATAAAGGGGACTATATGGCACTGACTCATTTTCTACTAATATATATCTTTATACGAATTAACATCCTTGATTTGAGTAGTTTCCCGGCTCCATATTGAATACATTCGAACAGTTTCTCAACTCCACTAAGGTTTATAGCCAGGTTTCCTTGCTTATATTTGCTGTAGGTATATTAATGCTTGGTAAATTTCATATAAATTAGTTTTTATGACAAATCTGCAAAAGTGAAAGCAATTATCACAAATTCTTACTGACAACTCAATCAATAAGTTGAATACTTAGTGGACAGAAGCAATGAATAATGATATTCTAATTTATTTCAATAAAGCTTGCAAAGCATTAAATTATTATTAAATTATATATTGTTTTATTTATTTAGTCGGATCTGAATCCATATATTAAGATGACATTATAAACTGTTCATTCCAAATCAAATCGGCACATAAACATGCAGAACCATTGCACATGAAAACCTGGCAACATTGCATGCAAGGATTTGGGTACGAAACCATAAAAATGCCAGCAACTTCACACATACTCATGCACTCGATCACTCACATGATTTATAAGTGTATGATTCACTATATAATTGATTATATCTCACGTACAAAAATAGGTTTACGGTTTTATTTTGCATGACCCATCATTTCAACCTAATTTAATGTCCACATTTATGTTAAGTAACTTCCACTTTCTATAATTATCTATGCATATATAAAGTATCCCAGTATCTCTCCTCCATTCTAAAAAAAAATATCAAGATATATATTTTTGTTCTTTTGAGGTAAATTGTGTTTTTTGTCTGCTAGACCGTGATCATGCCTAAGGTAATTCAAAATTATATTTATTTACATTATGTAATGCTTTTCTCTCTTTTTAAATTTACTTATTACATATTGTACTCTAGGGTAAATCTACATGTAACAAAAATGATAATTCAATATGCACTCGAAAGCAACAGCTATAACAAGCAGGGAAGAAACACATTGATGAGTTGTTACAACATTCAAACTTCCTCTCGGTTAAAATAGAACCATTCAATCAGTCATCAGAAACTTCTCTGCTTACTGCAGTTAAAGTGGAAGAAGAAGAAGAAGAAGGCAAAGCTTTTACTCAGACTATTTTTGTTCAAGAATCAGGAGCCATGGATGTTCAAGAATCCGAAGTAATTATGGACCAACCATCCATCATCGATGAATGGGATGAACCATTTACAAATGTTGTGGTAAATAACAAACTAATAATTTTTTTACTTATCCATATAACATACATTTACTTCATGACTCTATCTTTTACAGATTGCATGTTGCAAGAAATTTGACAAGTGTTGATCAATATTTCAACATAGCTTTCTTTTTGTTTTGAAAAGCAAGCAGGGTTGAATGGTCCCTTACCATCTTTATTAACCACAAACACACAAACTGAAAGTGAGCAATAACATTCTAAAGCTCACAAAAAAGAAAACAGGGAAAACTAAAGTAGAAGAGTAAGAAAGACAGAAGAAAGAAAAAAAGAAAACAAAACAACTAAAAAGAAGACAGAGCACAGGAAAACAAAAACAAAGACCCTAACTAAGAGAGTCATACACAGAATGATGTGAAGACTTTTCCTTGACCCTAGATATTATAATGTTTATCAAGGCACTTTCAAGCTTCATCTTATTGTCAAAAACACATGAATTTCTCTCATCCCATATAACTTGGACAAACACCTTTAGAATCAGTAAGAGCCTATATGTGGTTGCATTCTTCCATCTGGTATTTCTAAACATCCTGTTCCGTTCTGCATCACCATTAAGGATTGTTTCAGTAAAACCACCACTAAGGAGACTAGCTTTCCATATTCCTTTTGTGAACAGGCAATCAAAAAAGAGGTGAGATCCATCTTCAATATAGTTATTGTAGAAAACACATATCAAATCAACACTATAACCTCTCCTGCAAAGTTTATCCTTGGTCATAAGTGCATTTCTTAGAACTTTCCACAGAAGGAAATTCAGTTTTTGTGAAGTTATTGGATTCCAAACTTGCATGCCATCGAAATATTGGGCAACCGTCACTAATTAACAAGGCTTTATACACTCTATCAATGGTATGTTGACCATGCATTGCAGCCCAGACATACCCTTCATGACCATTGAGGTTCTTCTTGCATTGTACTTCACCCCACAGCTGCATAATGATAGGGTTAGAGGAGTAAGGCAGAGTTATAACACCATTGTAAAGATAATCAGAAGCTCTAGCATTCAAGGGGATGCCAGTTTGATTTCGCTGATCATAAGTGAGCAGATTATACAAAATTATTCCTCTTCCCACCCATGGTTCAAACCAGAACTTAGCAGTACTATCATGGCCAAGCACAAGTTGAACATGAGGTAGTAAAGTGCCCCTGAGCTTCAGAATTGATCTCCACACCCAACCATAGAGAGGAGATGGTTCCATTTTCCAGAAGTTTTTATTGCCTAGATGATGTTGCTTTGCCCACTTAACCCACAAATTTGGTTTTTCATTTATCAAATTGTCAAAATGCTTAGAAAAAGCAGCCTGATTCCATGTTCTAATACATTTTATTCCCAATCCACCATATTTTTGTGATTTCTCCAACTTAGTAAAGGCAATAGGAATAAGCTTTTTAGAATACATATTCCCAGACCAAAGAAAATGATTCATAGCTTTCCTGATAGTTGTAAGAAGAGCAGCAGGTAAAATGAAGCATCTACACCAATAAACAGTCATAGCTTGGATTATTGATTTGATGATGGTGATTCTGCCTGCCTGAGATAATTTATTGCTAGCCCATCGATTCATTGCTTCAGTAATTCTTTCAAAAAGTGGCAAACAAGCAGTAGTTCCAATACTTCTGGAGCACAAAGGGATACCAAGATGCATAGGACCTTCAGGAAGATCATGCATTTGACTTTCATGGTGGATGAGCTGGTTATCATTTTCATTGAGACCAGCCACCAAAAGGAAAGACTTGTTTCTATTGACTTGCAGGCCTGTACACCTTTCAAAGGTGAGAAGGATGCTTTTGACACAATCCATAGTAGACACAGTTGCCTTAACAAAAATTAACACATCATTAGCAAAAAGGAGGGAGGTAATGAGGGGATTCCTGCATTTGGGATGTAACTCAAAGTTATTGTTCACAACCTGTTTGTTGACAAGTTGAGTGAAAAATTCCATCAGAATTATGAACAAATATGACGACATCGGGTCGCCTTGCCTTATCCCTCTCTGGCTTCTGAAATAACCAACAACACCACCATTGTAACATAAAGAGTAGGAAACAGTAGAAATACACGTATATATCCAGCTAACAAAATGTCCAGGAAACCCCATTATCCCCATAATTGCAGTGAGGGCTTCCCATCTAACAGTATCATACGCTCTTCTTATATCAAGCTTCATCATTGCTCTAGGGGAGACATGAGCTCTACCATAACCATTAAGAAGCTCATGAGTAACCAGCACATTATCAAGGATACTTCGATTATTCAAAAAAGCAGCCTGATTGTCAGAAATAACAGTGGGAAGCGCTTGTCTGAGCCTAGCAGCAATAACTTTAGAAATGCATTTGTAGATTATGTTACAGCAAGCAATAGGACGATAAGCATGCAGAGTTGTTGCATTCTTACCTTTTGGCACTAGACATAAGTTGGTAGCATTAATGGAAGTAGGTAATTTATTGTGGTCAAAAAAATTATGCATGGCATTCTTGAGGTCAGTAGCAATGACATCCCAGCAGTGTATAAAGAAAACAGCATTAAAGCCATCAGGTCCACCACAGGAATCCCTCTTCATACCAAACATAGCATTGTATATTTCTTCATTGGTAACTCTAGAGGACAATAGTTGGATATCAAATTCAATCAGCTTAGGCAAAGGAGTTGTCATGATCTCATGATAGTTAGGGATCCACGAATCATTAGGGGCGTAATGATTGGTATAGAGATTAATGAAAGCTTTGTCAATATCTTTCGACTTGTTTAATATCCTCCCTTCATCATCAAGCAGCTGGTGGATGTTTCTTTTAGTATTTTTAACCCGAAGGGTACTATGATACAGTTTTGAATTTCTATCTCCACACATATCCCACTCTTTCCTCAATTTTTGTTTCTTCATACTCATCTCAGAGGCCATAGCTTCAGAAAGCTGTTGAGTTAGCTTATGTTCTTGCTCAGAAAGTAAGATATTACCAGGGTCATCAAGCATACTTAACTGAATAGCTGCAAGTTGGTTCTGCAATATATAAGAGTACTTGTCACCATCACCATACTTGTTCTTAGCCCAAATCTTTAATGCATCCTTGGTAGCTTTCAATTTTTGCTGCAAAATAGACATTTTGTTACCATATTTAGGTTGTTTCCAAACATTAACAACTAAAGGCATAAATTCTGGATCATTGATCCAAGTGTTAAAAAATTTAAAACTTGAGTTCTTTTTAATGGCTTTGCAATCAGTGGCTATAAAGACTGGAGAATGGTCAGAGAGGAGAGGGGGGAGGATATGGTTCAGAGAGTTAGGGAATTGAGTTAGAGCCTTGGTATTGAGAAAAGTTAAGTCTAGTCTACTCATGGTTCTCACTCCAGATCTGCTCTTATTGTTCCAAGTGTATTTTGGACCAACAAAAGCAGCTTCGTGTAAATTGGAGGACGAGATAGCATGGTTCAGAGGTGTGATATCAGAAATAGAAAGGGGAGTGCCACCACAACGATCACTAGCAGCTAACATACAGTTAAAATCCCCTAACACAAACCACGGATGTGTTTCCTGTCTTAAATGTGGTAAATAGTTTAGCATTTCTTGTCTAGCTGCAGCATGATTATCCCCATAAATAAAGGTAAGATAAAAGGAGGTAGTGGTTGGGATATGAATGGCATGAAATGGATGAATTGTTTATGGGATAAAATAGGTGACAGGGTGTAGATGATAGGATCAGATATAACCATTATTCTTCCATATGGAGCCTCAACCAAATTATGATGAACACTCCATTGAGGATTAATTAACTTAGCTGCTTTAAGGGTAAGGTCATGGTTGAGTTTGGTTTCCAGAATGCCAAAAATGCTTATTTTATTATCAGAGATAATACGTTTTGCTTGCACAAGCTTTATTTCCTTATGAGCTCCTCTAATATTCCAAAACCCAATTTTATGTAACATTGATTAACTTATGGGAGTGAAGTTTATAGTCTCATAGACCTTCTGAGGCCTGAATTTGAATCCTTTTCAGGTAATGTTTCATCATAGTCTATATTCTTGCCCTTGTCAAAATCTGACAGGCTACATTCCTTTTTCCTCTTAACACTGCTGAGGTTTTTATGTATAGGGATTGGAGTTATAGCATGAGAGGGAAGAGGGTGATTTTGATTTGACAAATAACCAGGAGGGGGAGAAATATGAGAATAAGGATATTTAGTTTGATTGCCAGGGGATATGGGTTGTTCCGATACATGCACACTGACATTGTGTGCATGTGATTTTGCAGATTGCTCAGTTTGCCTATGCAAAGCAGTGGTCTGTGATTCTGCTTGCAAAGTAGTGGTCTGGGATTCATTGGGTATTGTATTACAAGTTATCATACAGGGAATTTGGGACTTCCCATTCATTTTGTCAATGTTTGCACTTTTTCCTGATTGCAAATTTGCTTCAGCATTCTTATGAACTTTTTGTTTTTCTGTGGACATTTCATGCTCTCTTGCCATTCTGATCCCAACCAATTCTTGAACTAGCATCCCATAATTTTTAGCAATTTGAGTATTACCTTCTACATTTGCAACAACACTTGACACTTCTGAGTTCTTCTCCTTACATGCATCCAAACTTTCAATTTCCACTATTGCTTCCTCATCAATCAGGTTAGAAACACCATTAGACTGTTCAAAGTTATTTCTATCTCCACTTCCTTCATTACTTGAAACTCCATTAACCTCATTCAACCCTTGTAACACTTGAAATTTATTGCACATATTCATCTCTAAATCCTCAACTGCTTATCCTTCTTCAACTATGTCAAAAACATTATCCTTGTTATTATTTGTTACAGCTCCTTCTGTCCTTATTTCATTCAAAAAGACACGCAGATTTATAGTGGTTCAGCCAGAATGTGCCTACGTCCACTTTATATGTTATTTCTCTTCTTTTGATTACAAGTACAAAGCTTTGGTACCAATAAAAGAAAGTTGTTTGAAAGTTCCTTCCGTGCTTGAGCTCTCAAACTTGTCCCCATTGTTGTACCCCTGCCCCTCTATTTATAGAGTGAGGCTGTGGGTAGGGGTCTAGGATGTGTATAGTTGCTGATGGGCCTGGGCTGACGTGATCTGGCCTAGTACGTCTTGGTTCGGCATCGCTTGGTTCGGAGATGGTTGGAGTGTAGAGTGGACCGGTTCTAGGTGATTCGGTGCTATGTGGTAGTACCTTGGTCCGGTTTGGGGTTGGTCCGGTAGGAGCTTGAGAAGGTTGTTTGGTAGGAACATGAGAGGTGCAGTTTGGACCGGTAGTTGCTTGGACCGGTGGTGGGATGGTGAGGTTGGTCCGGTGTGGTATGTTGAGTAAGGTGCTTGGTTCGGTGGTGAGTGAGCAGCTTGTTCCGGTGAAGCTTGGAGGTGAGCTGGTTCGGTGGAGCTTGGAGGTGAGCTGGTTCGGCGGAGTCGTTGCATGCGAAGCAGGTTGGTTCGGCGAAGCTTGGCGAAGCTTGGAGGTGAGTTGGTTCGGCGAAGCTTTGGACCGGTGGTGAGAATTTACCAAACATGTGCCCCCTAAAGTGGGGTATATGCTGGCGTATGGCCTACTTTGTTTCCTCTCATTCGATCGCTGATTGCCGATCCAACTGGTCCGGCATCCTATATCTGCCTATAAGTAGGGGCTGTATACTTTCGTTATTCCCTTCCAATCTAAGATAGCCGAACCAAACATTCCTGCCGAATCAAAGTCTCTGCCGAATTGCTTCAGAACACCGAATCAGGTATTGCCGAATGAATTTATGTACTCTGGGTGCCGAATGAACATTTACTCTGGGTGCCGAATGAACTTTACTCTGGATGCCGAATGAAATTTACTTACTTGATTTTTTCATTTTTTATATCACGAGTGAAATTCCGGACTACATGTACTTGTTTGTTTATTTCCTCTGTTTTAACGACGTTCTTCTTCATGTTTGCAGATAAATGTCTCGAAAAGCAGAAAATCGATCAGATAAAAAGAGGTCTCAGGGCAGAGGAGAATCTTCCACAGTGCCCCCTGTTCAGCCAGGACCGGAACGTCACGGATCTACCCCGAGATCACTAGTGGACGGGTACGACCCTCAGGAGCTCCTGAACTCCCCGCCCGATTGCTTTCCCAGCTCCCTTAAGGAAGAGCAGCTTGATGTCATCTCTCGTTCTTTTGGAATCGATAGAGCGCGCATGCTGTTGCCAGGGAGAGATGTTATGCCATATGACCCTCCCGAAGGGTACTTTGCCTACAGCAGATACCACTGCATGTGTGGTGCCATTCCGCCTCTTAATGCTTGGGTAGCCAGCTTCCTTACATATCTAAAGGTGGCCCTATTCCAGCTTCAACCCAACTCCTATGCTATACTGGTGAGCCTCTTTGTCATCTTCCAAAGGAAGCATGGGCGTGCTCCTTCCAATCGGGAGATCCGGTACTTATATAATCTGAGGGGCTATAAGAAGGGGTCCCCATATATCAGCTTGGAGTCAGCTGTAACCTTCAAGCCGGTCTTGGATCTGTATTCTAAGTTCAGCATGTTCAAGAAGGAGTGGTTCTTCGTCTGGGATGACTCTGTTTCTATTCGGCGTTTTACTTCTGGATGTAAGTCGACGCTTTATTTATAATTTCCATTCTGATTGCGATGCTTCTTCTCATACGTTTTCATTTTTGCTAGCGACAGGTGGCTTTGCGGTCGTGGAGACTGATCGCCTGGTTCAGACGGCGGCTGAGATAGAAGCTATCCCCGTGAGAGATAGATCAGCTGCTTACCTGATCCGAAACGCGACCCTTCTGGAGTATAACTTGATCCTTCCACAGCAGTCGGTAGTTAAGCTGAGGGAAACGGCGGAGGAGAGGGCGGCTGCTCAGGCTAAGGGAGGTGTCACGATAGAGAGTGGCAAGAGGAAACCTTTCACAAAACCTCCAGCCGTCGGAGGTAAGAAACTTAAGAAGTCGGACGGTCCTTCCCCCAGCAATTGTCCACTTACCCAGGGGGAGGAAGACGTGGAGGAGGAGAGAGGTGAGGGTGGAGGTGACCGGGAAGGTGGCGATGGTGGTGATGGCATCGGGGCCTTGCTTCCTGGGCAAGCAGGCGAGATTCAGGAGTGGATGGATGATGCATTCCACCAAGCTTTTGGGGGGCTAGACGGGGAACCGGCTTTGATAGAGAAATCCGGGAAAGCTGTCAAGGCCGGGACCGGTGCAAGCGAGTCTTCTCAGACTATTCCAGCCAAGGTGGCTCCGACGACTCAAGGTGAACTTTCGACTTTTAATTTACCGTGTTTCTCGAATTATGGATCAATGTTAGCTTGTGACACTTGTTCTTCATACTAGGAGCAGGCAAAACGGCCAAGGCCTCAGATCTTCGGCACAGGCTTGAACAATACAAGCTCTGTAGAGCTTCCGCCAAGCCGAAGCCTTCGGCCCACCGTTCCGGGGATGTAGTCGGCTACCGTCCTCTTCTCGGGGTTATTGAAGAAGGTATTCAAAAGAGAAAGAGGAGTCATCCCTTATCCGAACCTTCACTTGGTCCTCTGCCCTCAGCTCAGCCTCTTCATGATATTACGGAGGAGGATACTGAATTCGTACTCTCTCCGCACCCGTTTGAAAATCCTACCGTTACTCAGATTGACCGTCCTGACTTAGCTCGAAATCCATTTGCGGGTCATCCTGATCTGGATCCAAGTTCCCATGATATTACCTTTGATGAGGTTACCGGTGAGCATCTTCTTCCCCGTAATCCCATGGTACGGGTGCTTGATGAGGCTAAGTCCTTAGATCTTGATTTACTTACTACTCGGATAGTTACCATGGGAGACGAGGCCAAGGCTAATATTGATCGGGTGGCGGAGGAGACTAGGAAGCTGATGGGGCATCATGCCCGGCTGGTTAAGGCTGGAGAGGAGATTGGGAGTGCCAAAATCCGACTACGATTGGTGGTTTCGGATCAGGCCAAACAGCTTGTTGATCAGGCCATTCAGATTTCTCAGCATGAGGCTGCTTCTGGACGACTAAAGAAAACCATGGAAGAGGCTAGCCGGGCCGAACTGCGGAAAATGGAAGCTACTTGCAAGGAACGGATCGACATGGCTATTGCCACAGTGGACGAGGTTCGGAAAGCGGATCTTGAGCAGATAGAGGAGTTTTCCGGGAAAATTGAGGCTGCAGAGCTTGCTCAAGCCAAGTTGAGGGAGGAGATGGAGGCAATGCGGAAATCCCTTCTGGCTGACTGCTCGAGATACCGATCGGAGAGAGATGTCGCCGTTGAAAGGTTGTCGGCTTCCGAGGCCCGGATGAGGGAGTTTGAGGAGAATGAGGGGATGATGGACGAAATGCTTCAGGACATGTACTTCCGAACCTGGAAGCAGGGCAACCTATCTTGGATTGATGATTATCCCAGGGTCATGGCTAAGATCTATCTTCGGGCTCTGGAGGAGGCTAAGGCTGATGCGGATAAAGAGGGTGGCGAGGCTTTTAGCATGGATGTAGTCACTGCCCAGTTTGGCAAGGAGGAGAAGGTGGCGGTGAAGGAGGGTATGCGGTTGCTTGCTGCTGAGGAGGCAGGTGTGCAAGTAGAGGATGACGACCAGAATGGCCAAGAAGCAGGTGCTGGTAGGTCTTCCTTCTTAGTTTCCCCATTAACTTGGTTGCTTCTCACTAATGAATCCTTTCTCTATCTGGACAGGTGGGCAACAGGACAAGGATAAAACTCCAATGCAGCCGGCCCCTTGATTATACCTGGAAAAACTCTTTTTGTGGATTTGACAGGGTTGTATATGTTAGTCTTAAAACAGTAAAGTAACCTTTAGGTTGTAATATTTTGCCATTTGTAATAAATAGCTCTATTCTTGACGTGTAATTCTTTAACTTAAGATGTTTTTGTCGTCTTCTGAATGTTTGTTGCTATTTTGACATGTCGTATGAGAAATATAGCTATGTATATTCTTGTAATTAGATTGTGTTTGATGTCAGGTTCTGGTTTAAAACTTAATTTCATGACTTGCAATGTTAGCGTGTGGTGTGAACAAATTATAGTTATGTATTTGTACACAAAAGAAGAAAATACCGCCTTTCATGTTCCAATTGTAGATAGCAGTTTTGAATATCTTGTATGGCCGAGCATGGAACGCAGTTGAATGCCCTGCCATCCAATTGTGAGTCCCTACACCCATTGGCGAGTATTTCCTATTCTGTATCCTATACTTTAGGGATCGTTATAGAGGATAGGAGGAAAGCTTTTTAAGCAAAATTGAAATATGTGAAAAAGTAAAACTTCCAATCACGGAAGGCCTTCGATGTGCTTAAGTTCGTGGCAAACGGGTTTTGTAGTCACTTTCCCTAGCTGTGGGTCTTGGAGACATTTGTCACCCATCTTACGCCTCCGCGGGGAGTTAATTCTTTTTACCACAGCCGCACTTAAGACATATCGGAGCCGAGATCGCGCACAGTAACTACCCGGGCCATTATGGCCCGTAATCGTGGGTATTATTCGATTTACTGTGGCCGGCTAGCGTGGGTGCCGATCGTCAACTGTGAACTGCCCCTGGCTGGCCACACCTTATGTTGGGGCTTATAGTCGGTTCACAATTGCCGGCGAGCCGAACGCCGTAATGAGCTGCCTCGGCTATAGTCGGCCTTCTCGGTGGCTTATAATCGGCTCATTACAGTTGGCTTTAAGGGCCATCGCGAGCAATGAGTTAACCCACAGCAGAGGGATGCCAGAACAAAAGTGTCTCATTGGCGAGGGCATAGATTCGCATAGTACCTGTTAGGTCTTGTACAGATGAAGTTGCGTTGTGGAGTGCTTTGAGTGGAAACACTATACGCATAGGATTTTGTTCAACAGAAAAGGATAAAGTTAACAAGCAGCCAAGATATAAAGGAACAAGTTAAAAAAGAGACAAGGTTTTTTAAAGTGGTTCGGCATGAAAAGGCCTACGTCCACTGATTCTCTTTGTTAATTCACTTCATATGGGCAGTACAAGTTAAGAAAAGTATCGACGGAGGTGCTGGATGTTCCATGCCCTCTGGAACACCTCTCCGTCCACTGTTGACAAAATATAAGCTCCATTGTGGAGATCTTTATGAATTACATATGGTCCATCCGAGATCGGGTCTAGTGCTCCGGGGCGAGGGAAGATTCTCTTGAGGATAAGATCCCCTTCTTGTAAGGTACGATGCTTGACTCTGGAGTTGTATTGCGCTGCCACTTTCTGCTTGTGGGCTGCTGCTTTAAGGATTGCGTCATTTCTTCTCTCCTCAACTAGATCCAAAGACATGTGGAGGAGTTCTTCATTCTCTTCTGGGTTATATTGGATCCTACGGTGGGAAGGCACAATGGTTTCAACTGGGAGCATAGCCTCCGATCCGTATGCCAAAGAGAAAGGAGTGTGCCCCGTTGACGTTCTGAAAGATGTGTGGTAGGCCCATAGTGATGTAGGGAGTTCATCCACCCAAGCGCCCTTTGACTTTTCGAGCTTCTTTTTTATCAGAGTTTTCAGAATTTTGTTGACTGCTTCGACTTGTCCGTTTGCCTGGGGATATGCTACGGATGAGAAGCTTTTATGAATTCCGTGCTCTCGGCACCAGTTGGCGAATTCCTCGCTGTCAAACTGAAGTCCATTGTCTGATATGATTTTGAGTGGGACTCCGTACCTGCACAGAACATTAATAACTTTGGCTGAAGATACTTTATTCAGAGGTTCCGCTTCCACCCATTTGGTGAAATAGTCGACTGCCACTATAGCATATTTGGTGCCGCCTTGGCCCATTGGTAGCTCGCCGATTAAGTCAATTCCCCATATTGCGAAGGGCCAAGGGCTGGTCATTTGAGTAATCTCAGTTGTTGGTAGCCGCGGAATCTTAGCAAACTTCTGGCATCTGTCACACTTTTTGATGAAATCTAGGGCGTCCTTGCTTAAGGTGGGCCAGAAATATCCATATCGGAGTATCTTTTTTGCTAATGTTTGCCCTCCGGTGTGATCTCCGCAGCTCCCCTGATGGATGTTGGATAAGATTTCCTTGGCTTCCCTCCCGGCGACACACCTTAATAACGGGTTAGAGAATCCACGCCGATAGAGGATGCCTTCTTGTATTATGTAGCGGGATGCTTTCCTCAAGATTTTCTTGACTTCGTTACGCTCGTTGGGTAGCGTGCCACTTTGTAGGTAGTCTCGGATGGGAGTCATCCAAGTTGCTTCTTCGGTTGCAGCTATCAGATTTACTTGCTCAAAACTTGGGGCCAGTTGCTTTGAGATGGTTACTGCCCCGAAGATGGCGATGTCTCTCACACTTGCTTGCTTTGCCAATTCGTCGGCCTCTTGGTTCTCTTCCCGAGGGATGTGTTTGACTAAGTAGTGGTCCAATCGGCTGAGAAGTAACTTGGTCTTTTTTAAATATGCTATGAGTCATTCTTCTCGAGCTTGGAATTCTCCTAGTATTTGGTTAACAATGAGTTGGGAATCGCTATGAAGACACAAAGAATTGGCTCTGATTTCTATGGTGAGTTCTAATCCAGCTATCACTGCTTCATATTCTGCATCGTTGTTGGTGGCAGCGAACTCCAACCTTATAGCATAGTGCAGCTTATTTCCCCTGGGAGTGATTATTACCACACCTGCCCCCGAGCCTTGTTCGTTCGATGCGCCATCCACAAAGAGATTCCACTTGATGTCTTCTGCTATTTCCAATTGCTCCTTATCTTCGTTGGTAGTGAATTCTGCAATGAAGTCAGCCATGGCTTGTCCCTTGATGGCGGTACGAGGGTGATAGGTGATATCATACCGACTTAATTCAATGCACCATTTAAGTAGTCGCCCAGAGGTGTCGGGACGATGGAGTACCTGCCTCAGTGGTTGATCGGTCAGAACTTTGATGGAATGGGACTGGAAGTAGTGACGTAGTTTCCGTGACGTGATTAGTAAACAGTATGCTAGCTTCTAAAGTTTAGGATATCTGACTTCTGCCCCAGTAAACCTCTTACTGATGAAGTAAACCGGCCGCTGCGTGCGGTTATCTTCCCTTACCAAGGCAGCGTTTAGGGCGTGAGATGACACAGCAAGGTATAGGTATAATTCTTCGCCTTCGCTTGGAGTTGAGAGTACCGGTGGTTTCTGGAGGTGTTCGATTAAGTTAAGGAAAGCAATTAAGCATTCGTCAGTCCATTCGAACTTTCCTTTGTCTTTCTTTATAGCTTCGAAAAAGGGGACGCACTTGTCCGTTGCCTTGGAGATGAATCGGCTTAGGGCGGCCACTTTTCCATTCAAACTTTGCATTTCCTTCCGAGTGGAAGGTATCTTGATATCCCTTAGCGCTCGGACTTGCTCAGGGTTTGCTTCAATCCCTCTGGCATGGACGATGAACCCTAAGAACTTTCCCGATGACACTCCGAAGGAGCACTTTAGTGGATTCAACTTCATTCCATACTGTCGAAGTACTTGGAACATCTCGCCTAGGTGGCTTACGTGGTCTTTGGCTTTTCTTGATTTTACCAGCATGTCATCCACATATACTTCCATAGTTTGTCCTATTAGCCCTGCAAACATCTTGTTGACGAGGCGCTGGTAGGTGGCCCCTGCATTTTTAAGCCCGAAAGGCATTAGCTTATAGCAGTATAAACCCCGGTCGGTGATGAAACTAGTGTGGTCTTGGTCGGGAGCATGCATAGGAATTTGGTTATATCCTGAGTATGCATCCATAAAAGATAGGAGCTCGTGCCCGGCTGTGCTGTCTACAAGTTGATCGATTCGGGGAAGTGGGAAGCAATCCTTTGGGCATGCGTCGTTTAGGTTGGAAAAGTCAATGCAGGTTCGCCACTTCCCATTAGCCTTCTTTACCAGTACCGGGTTGGCGATCCATTCCGGGTAGATAGCTTCTCGTATGAAGTCATTGGCGAGTAGATTCTTTACTTCTTCATCGAGGGCTGCTGATCGTTCTGCCCCCATACTTCTCTTTCTTTGTTTTATGGGCACCTAGGTAGGATCAATGTTTAATATGTGGCATGCTATATCGAGGGAAATTCCGGTCATGTCAGCGTGTGACCACGCGAATACATCCAAGTTGTGGCGGAGAAAGTCGATGAGTTGTTCCTTTAATTCGGTTTTTAGTTGGGACCCAATTTTCAATAGTCTACTTGACTCATGCTTGTCTACAGATATAAAATCCATAGCCTCTGCAGGCTCGGCGGTGGCCTCCTCCTCTTTGTCCCTAGGGTCTAATTCGTTGAAAGGGTTGCTGGTATATCGAAGAGGAGGGGCTTTCTTTAGTTGCTATGCTTCTAGACTTTTCGTGCAGAGGGCAATCTCCACACCCTTCCCTTTATCCTTCCCGTGGTTGTTGCGAAGCTCAGTCACATAGCAGTCTCGAGCAACGTCCTGGTCTCCTTCTACTTCCCCTACTCCATTGTCCGTTGGAAATTTCATCTTCAGGCACCATGGGGCTAGGACAATTTGGAAGTCAGACAAGGCTGGCCTTCCTAAGAAGGCGTTGTAGGCCGAATGGTTTTCTATTAGCACAAACGTCTGTTTCCGTACGACGGAGCGGGGATGGCTTCCAATCTCGACAAAGAGGTCCAGTTGCCCGAGAGGCATCTTCGCATCTCCAGTGAAACCGTGTAGTGGTTTATCGCAGGGAGATACATCCCTCATTGATAGCCTCATTTTATCGAATGCGTGTTTGAACAGGATGTTTACTGAGCTTCCAGTGTCTACCGGGATTCGGTAAACTTCGGCGGGACCGAGTCGGGCAGAGATAACCATGGGATCCATGTGAGGGTACTGCCTTCCTTCTAGGTCACGCTTACCGAATGTGATGTCATCACTTTCTTTCCGCTTCGGGTGGCGCTCTTCTATAACCGAATTGACACAGTCTTTATTGTCTCTAAGCGACTTTCCATATCTTTCCATCTCTTTCCAGCTTCTGTCTGCGATGTGCGGTCCTCCTGAGATGGTATGGACCACTATCTTCTCTTGGCTAGAGCTGCTAGCGTTGCGGTTTCCTCTGTCGGTCCCCGGTGAGGGTGGCCTTGGGTTTTCATTGGCAGGAGCTGGAGTCCTGTCCCGACTTTTTACATAACGTTCCAGTTTCTTCCTTCTGATGTGTTCCTCAATCAGATCCCGGAGATGATGGCATTCATTGGTATCATGCCCGTGAGATTCGTGGAAGTGACAGAACTTTCCGGACTTCTGCGCGTTATCTGATTCCTTCTTGTATGGTGGGCGTTTGTATCTAACTTCGCCTTGGGTGGCAAGGAAGATATTTTCGACGGTCTCGTTCAAAGGAGTATAAGTGTCGAATCTCGGTCCAGGCCGATATAGGCGCTTTTCTCCCTTCTTGCCCCCAGCATTGTCTCTGGAATCATTTCTTCGAATGTCCCTTTCCACAGCAGGGGCGTTGTTGTGAGTTGCCTTATTTTGCTGTCCTGACTGACCCTCAACGGCAGCATCCTCGAGCCTCATATATTTCCCGACTTCATGGAAGAAATCGAGTAAAGTAGCTGGTTTTTCTTTTGTCAACCGTCTAGCAAATTTAGTGTCCGGATGCACACCACTACAGAGGGCCATTAGGATAAGCTTCTCGTCGGCATCTTGGACTGCGGCCGCTGCGGCATTGAATCGGGTCAGGTATTGCTGCAGTTTCTCTCCGGGTTTCTGTTTGATGCTGGATAAGGAATAAGCGTCCTTAGGTTGTTCCACATGAATGCGGAACTGACTGATAAACTTTTCTTTCAACATTTCCCATGAGCTGATGGATCCCTGGGGTAAATGACAGAACCAGGAGGTAGCAAGATCTGCTAAGAATAGTGGAAAGCATTTGCACAATACTCCTTCTGTTGCTCCACTCATGAGCATGTGCTGTGTGTATCTTTGTAAGTGTACGATGGGGTCGGAGGTTCCCTTGTAAGGTTCCATTGTTGGCATCTTCCATTCTCGGGGGGTGATAGCAATTTCGATGTTGCGGGCGAAGGGGCTGGTCACCCTAGCGCCTATCCCTCGATCTCTTTGCTCCCATTGGACGCACTCTCTGAATAAACGTGCCATCCTTTCATCAGAATTTGGAGCAGATAGAAAGGAGTTTGGTTCCGTTCTGTGGGATTGATCCCGTCCAGATGACCTGTAGGGATGGTAGCGTCTATCATTCCTCATATTTTCCGGCGGCTGCCTTTGATCTTCTGGGAGCATGCTAGGGTCAGCTACAGTTGGCCCTTGCCTTGACCTTCCCTTGTTGGGTTCTGATCTAAGCACTTCCTCAGGTCCAACTTCGGGCTGGACTCTAGCTCAACCCCGTTCACTGGCGTTTCCGTGGTTAGGCAGTATGACAGGCTCAGCTACAGTTGACCTTCGCCCGGTACCTCCCCCATTGGGTTCGGTACCAAATGTTTCCTTAGGCCTAACTTCGGTCTGTGCTCGGTCTCGGCTCCTACCATGGCTACTTCTGCCGTTAGCTCCTTCAAAGAAGGAAGATCTTTGTTGTCTCTGAGATCCTCCAGACTGGGACTCGCCCCATGATTCAGTGTTGCGGTTGGATTCTTCAGCATCCCTTAAGCGTGACATGAGATGGTCCACCAAGGCTTCCTGTTGGGACGTGAAGCGGTTAGTTACTTCAACCACAACTCTGTCCAAATTTGCCCTAGTAATTGCTGCAGGCTGTTCTGTGGTAGGAGTGGTTGGGTTAGCCTGTCCTCCACTTGTCACTGCTGCTGGAGGAGGGCGACTTACTTGATTCGTGACAGCTGGATCTGGAAGACTGCTGGATGCGATGTTTTTTCCTTTGTTAACATCTTTTTTCTGTTTGGGAGGCATGTTTTCCAAGTGGCGAACGATGCTGTTAGGAAAACTGTTAAGTGGATGAAGCTGAAGCTTCGAGCTTCTAGTTCTCAGTGACAGCACCAAAAATGTTTGCACAAAAAATGGACAAACACCTCAAAGTTGTATGATTTAGTAGATCTTATGTTGTTCTTAGTGATTTCGGAGATTTATGCAAATATATGAAAAGCAGGGGCTAAACTGCAAAAAGACACGCAGATTTATAGTGGTTCAGCCAGAATGTGCCTACGTCCACTTTATATGTTATTTCTCTTCTTTTGATTACAAGTACAAAGCTTTGGTACCAGTAAAAGAAAGTTGTTTGAAAGTTCCTTCCGTGCTTGAGCTCTCAAACTTGTCCCCATTGTTGTACCCCTGCACCTCTATTTATAGAGTGAGGCTGGGGGTAGGGGTCTAGGATGTGTATAGTTGCTGATGGGCCTGGGTTGACGTGATCTGGCCTAGTACGTCTTGGTTCGACATCGCTTGGTTCGGAGATGGTTGGAGTGTAGAGTGGACCGGTTGTAGGTGATTCGGTGCTATGTGGTAGTACCTTGGTCCGGTTTGGGGTTGGTCCGGTAGGAGCTTGAGAAGGTTGTTCGGTAGGAACATGAGAGGTGCAGTTTGGACCGGTAGTTGCTTGGACCGGTGGTGGGGTTGGTCCGGTGTGGTATGTTGAGTAAGGTGCTTGGTTCGGTGGTGAGTGAGCAGCTTGGTCCGGTGAAGCTTGGAGGTGAGCTGGTTCGGCGGAGCTTGGAGGTGAGCTGGTTCGGCGGAGCCGTTGCATGCGAAGCAGGTTGGTTCGGCGAAGCTTGGCGAAGCTTGGAGGTGAGTTGGTTCGGCGAAGCTTTGGACCGGTGGTGAGAATTTACCAAACACTTATGTTGGTTCGAAGTGTTTTTGGATAACTCATCTGATCCTGGTCTCTTTGAACCAACAATCGATAGTTTCGAAACTGACCAAGATTGATAGTCGGGTATTTAACTATCAAATAAGCAAACAATCTAATTAGGGAATTTTATATGAAAACCAAGCATATAAGCAACCACTAAGCCTCTTTTAATTAACCCTTTCATTAATTAAAACAACTTTGTTAATACTTGTAATAAGATACCTTTACAAAAGATGTACGTACGTATACTCCTCATTCGTTATTCATTTTAATTTTTCAATGTTTGAAAAAATATCCATATACTTATCTCATCGGTATAAGTATATTAACGAAACACTACACTTTCAACACTTAGAAAGTGTAATTATATACTTATCTCAACAGTATAAGCATATTCACAAAACATTTATGAAAATTTTCATATTTCAAAAGCATAATTAAATAGGCCAAAAACAGATGTCGCTTTAAAACATTATTTACTATAAACTCAAACCACTTTCCCTTTTAGTGTAAGTAAATAGATCGTACAGAAATTAGGCCAAATATACTTACTACCACTTTTCAATTTCAAATTTGTACTATCCCTTGATTAATAATGTAGTTGGACAAAGTTCGAGTACTATCCTTGCCTTGATGAACATTCTTAAACTCTCACAGATAGAGACGAGTTTTCCTACCTCGGAATTTAGTGTAAGTATCAAAAGAATGCTTTCCCCACCACCCTAAATTATAAAGATCATTTATAGAAATTGAATCTCTTATACATGTCATGTTTCTGATATTTTGACTTACTCTATCCCTTGTCCAAAATGAAGCCAGGTACTCAGGGCATTGGTTTCTCATAGCCTTGCCTAAACACTCCGATTCAAGATTCCATAGATAGTGGATCAATCTACCCATCGGATTTTAGTGTCAAGTATAGGACTACTTAATTTTCATAAGCAAACAAATTTGTATACGAAACTAATAATTCATATACTTAACATCGATCTTCGATTTCAAACATAAATTATCTTTTAGATAATAATGAAGCCATTCAAGTTGGGGTATTATTACTCTCAAACCTTAACTCGACAACATTCTTATCTTTCGGGATAGGTAGAATTTTCCCTACCTCAAAGCTTAATGATAAGTATAAGACTTCATAAATTCCATATAATTATTTAAAATAGATGAAGTGTTATAAGCTAAAATTCTTTCTCTAATTTCCCAAAACCATTTAATAAAACACACATGTTATAATTCCAGACTTGCCTCCTTCATTCTCCAAAATCATTTAAACACTTACAATTTAGTTTAAACCTTTTATTTAAAACATCAGTAAAAACCATCACTTTTTAAAAAGAATTCGATTTTGGAAAGTAAAGGGATTTTCTTTAAACAAATCACTCGTTTTGAATATTCAAATTTATATTTAAAATTTCAAACTCCTTTTAAAATACTTATATAACTTGTATAAAATGCATTTGAATTTTTTTTACATGATATCTAAAATCAATAGCCTCCCTTTTACTTAACTAAAATTATAGATTTCCAAAGTGCATCCATAACGACTATCGCTTTGTGGACCGTAACTTTTAAAACTTCATTTGAAAATCAAATAGCTTCTAAACTCCATTTCCTTCTATATTTTATACTACTGTATGTATAGAAACAACTTACTTTAAAATATTTATAAGTTTGAAGTCAAATTAAAATCCATAAGAATAACTTTTCAAATACGAAAAAATGCTTCGCAACCACTATGGTACTTAAACAAAGCTACCGTTTATTTACATATCAAAGGAGTCAACTTCCTGAATCATTTCCAAGTCATATTCAACGTTACCAAACGATGGCATACAAACACTTCATATACACATACATAAATGCAATGTAAATCAAAGGGACGAGGAATCCTTTTGGATCCCTTTATAAATTTTCTATTCTTCAAGGTGTTTCCACAACGACCTATTTGCTCCAAAAACACTTCGACTTCCATTCATTTTTGCAAGTCCCCTGCAAAATAATATATGTCATTCGCTACCAAGCGGGAATCAAATCCAAACAAGCAAAAGACAAGTATAAACAACATAAACAACAATTTATATTTTACAACATCTAGTCAATTTAAAAAAAACCATTTTAAAGTGAGATTAATTCACTTCCTCAAAACTAAACTAAACTTCAAGCAAGACACAAGCTTCTATCCTCGATCAAGAAATTACTAAAGCAACCTCTTTCCTCTATCCTCTTGCTCATGCCCAAGCTCCCCCTACTTAGGTTCTCATAGCCAAGGTCTCCCCTCCCCTTATATGCTCACGATGAAGGTCAAAGTGGGGTTTTGGCACTCAAGTTTGCATCTTTCAGATGGTGGTCGTCTGTACTAAATGTATACAAGCATATTGAAGAGGTTAGAGGAGAAAAGAGAGGAGTTTTACTATTATTTTGGACTTTAGAATTTTGATGAAAGAGTAAGAAAATGAGAGCAACAAATGAAAATGAACAAAGGTAGAAATGAGAACCAAACCCCCACTTATATAGACTTTTGGAAAATGGAAAATTACTTCCAATGTCCCATAGCCAAATTACTTAACTACCCTCCAAAGATGCTTTCTTCCATACAACTTCCCATGTGCCAACTAATGCACCACACTCCCTTCACATGGCCATGTACTTCTATTATGATGATATATACTACCCATTACATCAAAAGAAAAGTTGTCTTTACTTTATTACTTTTTAGTTACTTTTAAAAGCACTTAAGGACTCTTTAGATTAATTAATCCATTAGACACAATTTAACTTGTTATTATATGTGTGAGTATGTGTTACAAAAGTGCACATATGTGTGCAACAACGTTATGACAACTTCCGTCCAAGAAAAAGTTGAAAATTCGAAAAACGAATTTAGACACATTTTAAATTTTTCACCGAACTATTTATTTTGTAAAAAATATATTCAAAATGAGTTCACTATAATTATTTAATTAAAAGAGGGTTATTTGATTATTAAAAACCATTAATTGAATATTTAAAATTAATTAAATATTTATAAATCAAAGCGATAAAATTCTGGATCGTTACAGCCAGTATCCCTACCTTCCCAAACCAAACAACATTCTTCATTGAAGAAACTTTTATGAATGCAAAGTCTCCAATTGAGAGCTCCAAATCCCTACACCTCTAATCTATATAATTCTTTTGTCTATTCTGCTCTTCCTTTACACATTTTTGAATCATCGCTAATTTTTCTTTCGCCTCCCTAATCATATGTGTCCCAAGTACTAAGAGGTCTCCAGGTTCTACTCAACTCAGTGGAGATTTACAAGGTCTTCCATATAATGCTTTAAAAGGAGCCATCCCAATGCTAATTTGGTAAAAGATTCATATGGAAACTCAACAAAAGGAAGGTGCTCTTTCCATTAGTCTTGGTAACGACCCAACTTTTCGATCCATCAGTGTATATTGAATGAATTAGAAAACCATTTTTCTAAGCCGTATGGGTGTATATAGAGACTTTTCCAAGATGTCAATTACTACCCTCTACCCTTAATATCTGGCTAAGAATCTATACCTCTATATATTTTCTTTACACCTCATTCTTTCTTTACTTAGCTTTGATCCTTCTCAAAATACCCCTCCATCAAAATATCTTCAGTTGACATCATCCATGGCATCATCAAAGATTTAATTATCCTAAACCATGAAAATATTTTTAGTTCCTAATTAATTATACATTAATATATTAGGAAAGCACAATAAGTTCGAACAACTATTACCAAGTAAAAAGCTGTTTATCGATAAAACGATTTTCAGTCGCATTATTGATATTCCTTCAAACTATTTATTTTGTAAATATTTTTCCAAAACAAGTGTCTCATCAAGTTTTGTTAATTAGAAGGAGTTTAACAAGGTTATTAAATCAATTTTATAATACTTAATCATATTTCAAAATTTCGATATTCAAAGACTAAGTGTTTAAAATTACGGGTCACTACATGGCGTCCTTCCTCGAGTCTTGCAAGCTCATTGTCTCATCAAGGTCATCTCGTCTCATAGTTGTTACATTTACTTGATGGAGTCAACGGAGGATTGGGTGCAAGTTCATTATCTCATCAAGATTGTCACGTCTCACCGTTTGTTGTGGCTACTTGATGGAGTTGGAGGAGGATGGCGCGACAGCAGTTCGATGCAATCGAATAGGCATGGGACAACAATGGCTTGATGAGTTCAGAGGGGGATGGGCGATAGCCAAATTTGAGGCAGAAGTGGCTAGAGCTATAGCGATTTATGGAGAGAATTGTTTTTATTAGGCTAAGGAAAATGCATTGGGGTCTTTCATTTAGGAATTAGGTTTGCCACGTAATGGTGGGAAATGAAAACATAAGCGGGTAAATACACTACGCAGAGGTTTAATGAGCTATTTTATATTATTTCAAGTTTTAAAATACATATGGACAACATACTGCCGTAAAACACTGTAATTATGTGCTGTTAAAAATCATTTTTCCTATGGTGTCCCATTTTAGTAGAAAATGAGCAAGAAATATGTATACATATGTATCATGATTTATACAATCATTCCTTGAAAAATATGTAATTAAGTCAAAAAAGTCAATCTTGACTATCACAAAAGCAAATGTCGATTTAAAATAATAGCTGAACCTAATTGATTAGCCTTAAGGAGAATAAAATGTACTTAATTTAATCATTAAATTGAATTTCAGTAAAAAAGAACCAACTATAATTCATTACCAAATTAGTTTTGATTAAAATAATATAAACTTAGATATGAAGTAATTTCTTTTATCATTAACATAGCAATATAATTTGATATAATCCTTCCAATTTTAAAATAATTCATTAAACGCTAAAAATAAGCATGTCTCTAGTATATAATTATTTATAAGCATCTATAAGCTATAAAAATTTCAAACAAACATATATGAAACAAACTCTAAAGGAATTAATTGTTAGTTAAATCATATTTTTGTGAGAACTATAAAAAAAATTGAGTATTCATGCATTCAATGGAAAATCATGATGTTAATGAATATTACATGTTATGTTAAACAATGTCATAGACAAATGTATAAAACCTTATATTGAATCAGACTAATAATATAATACTTTACCAAAAAAAAATTAACTTGAGTAAGATATCACATAAGATATTTGGAAAAAAATTTATAAATTTATGGAGAACATGTTGAATTTTAAAATGCCCAAAGTTTTCTATTACAGTCATACCTAGAGCACTACTTAGACATTTACACCTTTTCCCCAAAACATGCTACGTAAATTTGTTCTTTTAATATTCTTTTGCTTGGTATGTATTTTTTATTGCTTTTATTATCTTATGTATCTATGCTTAAGAATGAAAAAATGAT
Source organism: Allium fistulosum (assembly GCA_030737815.1). Classification (NCBI taxonomy): domain Eukaryota; kingdom Viridiplantae; phylum Streptophyta; class Magnoliopsida; order Asparagales; family Amaryllidaceae; genus Allium; species Allium fistulosum. Next base: position 1,136,187,991 of record CM060906.1, read on the forward strand.
ATGCTCTATGTATTAGTAAGCAAATTAAGCCCTCCACAATAAAAGGAAATGAAATTCATGATGGTATAAATTGAACAAATACCATGTAAAAGTTAAATGAGATATAAAAGTTGGGAATTGAAAAATAGTCCATTTCACCTATAATAGATTTTGGAAAACAATTAAATATTTTACGGTGTTAGTTTATTAATCAATCGAACAACCCTTATCAAATTAGTAAAGGAAAAGTAATTCATAATTGTTTCAAGTAGAAAAAATTAAAAGAAAACAAAATTTTGGATGTAACATGATGATATAGGTTTTCCTTCAATACATTACTTATTATCTTAAGAGTTTATTGCTCCAACCATAAAATTAAAATTCAATTAGCCCAAAGAAATAATTATTAGGATCATAAATTTACATACGTATTTTTATATTATGACATTGGGTTATATTTCCAAAATAAAAAGCTAGGGAAAATGCTTAATATATTCAGTTTAATTAACGCTCTTCTAGTAGGATATCAATTTTAGAATTCTTAGAAATGTCTACATATAACAAAGTCAACTATACCCATAAAGTGATATTGTACTAGATAGAGTTACTTTGTAAATTGCATAAATCATTGTATTCTGTACATTTATTTCTAAATGTTGCATAAGGATATACATTCAAAATAACACTAAATTGACCATGTAGATTTAATAGTGTCTCAACTAACTCTAATAATATGACACCCCACCTCTATACCCATACTACCAAAGAGAATTATGATGTAATCATGTCTAGTAATATGGAGAATGGGATTTGTTAGGAGCGACCACACGTGAATATTCTCTTAGGATAACACTAGTATGTATTAAAAATATCGAAACTAAAATTACCTATAAGTACTCAGTATCTGCATAAAGCAATAAACATGTGGGTTTACCAAGACAAAATACTATAATATATATAATAATGAACACAGTGTCATAGAACAGAAAAATATAATATACACAAACTGATACAATATGATGTCTGTCTCAATATGACAATAAATACCAAGTAAATTTCACTATACACAACTCTTGGTCATCTTGTCAAATCAAATTCAAGGAGACACCCAATAGATCATACATATAGTCATCATCTCAGACTGCAATATAATAAATATATAATATCTCATTTAAAGCTAAATCATCCAAAATGGCTAATTTCCCTACAACTGAGAAGTCACGGACTAACCCGAGTATTATATAAATAATAAACGGGTCAGACTATATCTAAATCCAAGGCGAGAACGTAACAATAAGCATGGTAATAAGAAGCAAAGTACGAATACGACTCAAAGTAGTATCCATCATAGACATCATAATAATATACCATGCGACACATTCCCATATATCACCCAAGGAATACATACAAGCAAGTAAGAATCACAACAATCCATAAGTTGAGTGATAACAATCAAATCCATCAAAATAATATGGATAAGCGCACAACGTATCCATAAAAACCATAGTAAAAGAATATTACCAAATCCAAGGGTCATTGACCAAAATATCACAATTATCATACAAGAAGGAATATGATAAGGAATAAATCCAGCCAAAGCATCGTATATAAGTCCATATGGTATCAACAACAATTATCCTGCATATAACAAAATGATGAAAAACGAATCAAATCTAAGTACTGTATATAATACCATACTAACAATAATTATCATATATAAATCAATATGATAATAAATAAATCCAATCGAAGTATCGTATAAGTCAATATGATGCTAACAATAATTATCATATATAAATCAATATGATAATAAATGAATCCAGCTACCTTAATAAAAACATAGTAAACAAACAAGGCAAGCTTGGATTATGGGATAAATATAACCCGACTCATTTTGACCCAGATATATCCGAACTGACTGGACAAGTTAGACTCGAATATCATCAAGGTCAGTAGCCTAGAGCAATGATTGTGAGGTCCAGAAATCAAGTGCAGGCACTGATGTGAACCGACGATCAACCAAGACCAAGAAATAGACTCTCCAGAATATTCAAAGTATAAATTAGTACCTTCCCTAGGTAAGAGGATTGGTATCTGTCCCTTTTCCCTAGGGGATCGGTATATATCCTTAATTTTTTTTAATATAGAGTGACCCTACTAGGCTATATTTCAAATCTCAAGTCGTTTTGAGTTCGTATGCTCAAGTTATAAGCAAATTACTTCACCTAAGAAAGGGATCAGTATAAAAGGGATCGGTATAAAAGGGATCTTATTAAAGGGATCAGTATAAAAGAGATCATATAAGAGGAATCGGTATAAAACAGATTGGTATAAACGGGATTGGTATAAAAGGGATCATATAAAAGGGATCGATATATTTCATCCAAGCAAATGCAATTAAATGAAAACAATCAATATCTCGATATCCATAAGTCCAATGCATATGAAATTCTGGGAGTAAGATGTGGGGACTCTAGGAAGCCTACCCTAGGGATCACAAATTAAAAGGATGAAGTGAGACGGATCAGCCCTCTTCCCTCAATAGGGATCAGCTAGAACCAGGAGACAACTCACATTGCACCAAGGATCGAGCAATAATCCAAGTTCTACTCATCCAATTAACATGAAACTTGGAGCACAAGCTTACTACAATGTGTGGAATACCCCTTAGGGATCACACATCAAGTGGGATACTTTGGAGGGATCGGTCTGTAACCCTCCAAAGGGATCGGTTGAAATAAGAATACATGCAACACCACTTCATGGAAAACGCAATATCTCACAAACCATAAGTCGGAATGGCATGCAATTTGGAGGGCAAGTAGCTAACATCGCGAAGAACCTCCCAGAGGGATCACATCCCATTTGGACACCAAAATAGGGATATGAGCCGATCCTTATTATGCGCCCCAATGGCCCAATAGGCTTCGATGATTGAGTCTATGATTGTGCCTACCTCTCATACTACTCCGACTATTCCAATTAGCGTAGCCCCGGACCTGATGTGCAAATGGATCATGCCTTAGTGGTGGAGATGACTGGTGACCTCTTGGGAATTCAGGTTGAGGAAGTTGTTATCATACTTGGGTCCTATGATCCTCTTATAGGACTTAGCATGCAAGAGCTGCTTTAAGCTTAAGTTCTGGTAGCCAAGGGGATTAAGAAAGAACCGATTAATGACATTCCTCCTCCTTTGTCTATAGTTTTGCCCAGCGAACCCATCTTTGTTTCGATTACCCTTCCTTTCCCTAGAAGCACTCAAAGCGTGCTTGTTGCTTTTTCACGCAGCACTCCTTCAAAAGGCCATGGAAGTGGGAGAGAGGAAGGAAGAAGACTAACGACCCAAGTGGAACATCCTATGGAGATGGGAGGATGCTAAAGAAGCAAAAGCATAGGAAATGAACGTTTTCTTATTTTTGTGTATAGCAGTAAGGACTTTCGTTTTACTTTAGGCTGGCCTTGTGTAGGCTCGGTCCCTGCTTTTTGTTTTTTGGTTTAGTTCTAATAAAACTTGTATCTCTCCTCATACTTCATTATGGCTATGAATAATAAAGACCTTTTGTTTTGTGCAAGTTTTATGTGAATTTGTTTGGCTTTTGAGAAATGCGCATTGATGTGTTTGTGAACCATTCCTCATCATCATTATTAGAATAAGTTATTAGTCTGTTTCGTGGTTTGCCGACCTAGTCCCACTTTACTAGATATGAGAATTGACATTTTTGTCATATTGGTGAGTGAAAAGTAATCGCTAGGGCACCTATCTTCGGGCGCCCGCATGTGACCATGTTTGATTCTGGAACCTAGTCGAACTTCATTCACTTGGGAAGGTGGCTTGAGCATCCCTTTTGGGGATGTTTTGAGTGCAATCGCGCCTAATTTTGGGTGTCGATCAAAGTGATTCACGTTAGATGGCAATTTAGGCATCCTTCTCTGGGATGCATGTTTTGACCACACCGAATTCTAGCATTGGTTGGAGTTAAAAACTTAAGATATTGGTTTAGACACCCCTATCCAGGATGTTCTCCATAGATCTCGCCTAAACTCCGGGCATCAACCGAAGTTCGTATAAGATCCTTCCTATCTTCGGGCATTAATTTTTCATCTTGCCATTCTCCGAGCAAGGTGTGCATGCTCTTCCAAACTCTGGGCAAGAGTCGTGGGGGAGAACTGTCTTATTCTTCCATTGAATGTTTATACTCTTGTCCCTAAGTCCTGGGTTGAGGGAGTTGTCTCGCATTTATCTTTGGACACCATAGGTGGTTTTACTTCAAAGGTTCGATCATGGACCATAAAGGATCGACTGGAACTTGTCTCTGGGTACCAACATACTTGCATTATACTTATACAGATTCATTAATGTTATCATAATTCACAATTTTATAATTGGACAGAGATAGAGTCATAAATTCAGGAAGTCATATCATCTTATATGCACAAAAAATGATAGATTCTATATCGTTACACCAAACTTGAATAATTATTCACAAAGTCAGATTTCAAGTGAAATAGCATCGTAAGTGTTCGCTATTACATGCTCGAGGAAGTGAAACTGTGATGGCCACCCTATACCACCGACAACAAAATATTCAAATAGTGCGATGTAACTATACCCGGCCAATATAGACGATCATTAGGGTTGAAATAAACAAATACAGCATATAACTTGTCGTATATCTCACAGCACATGGAAAAAAATATAATATCACATATACAACAGAAGAGAAACTAATAAAAATGTGAACTAATCATCAGAGTATAATATCTATAGCGTTATACATCAAATGTCATAGATTACACAACATGATCAACCCAAATAAACTGTCTCATCAAAATAGAAGTAAGCAAGCACTGCCACGGGCTCCACAATATGGCTCGGCGGAAATGCATAGAAATCCATATATGTATATAATACAAGATAGCTTCCTCTATCTCATCCTCCGCACAACTACTGCATCACCTAGACCTGCTATCTAGTCTACTCCTTTAAGAGTTCCTAAGAGAATAAGCAACAAAGCACAAAACCTTGGGTCAAACAACATTCTGGTGTGAGTGTTAAATAAATCTCAAGATACTATAAATGCTATAGTAAGGAACTCGATATACGAGTCATACATGACCTGTCCCTGCAACAAAAGAGTTAGCGCATAACATATAATATGCTATTCTATAATATCATAATGGTACTATATAGAATACAATAGTGGATGGCCAAATATCTTTATTTCCAGTATCTACTCCCAATGATATCCACGAGCAATAACCTACTGATGAAAGCAACCAAAGCAACCATAGCACCCATCAAACAGTACTCACTATCACTCATCCATTTGCCCTGAGTATATGATAACTCATATGATCTCCACGCTAGGGACTAATGGAAATTCTAGTTTTCTTTGTACTCTTGTGTCACGCGGCCAAAAGCTCGATACGTGTCTTGTAGACTAAATCTAGACACTAGACCGAAAGCCATTGGTCCAAGGTATGCAGGTCCCTCTATTGACTCATGGGCATCCCAACATACAATACCCTACTTCGAGTACAATAGAAAACACTCCGAGTATCAACGATTCCATAGCACAAACATCTAAGCCCTCCTTTGCTCCATTTGGACCCCAAGCCCTTCTTTAACAATCCAGTCTCCATTATCCTAGAACCCACTACGTTCTCCACCCTATGCCTCCCTCCTTTATCAAGCCACTATCTTCGGTGCCTACTCCCACCACGAGTCATAAACCCAAGATTCTAGCTTTCATCATGTTGTTACATCGCCATCTATCCCTGATGCAAATGAACCACCAGCTCCAGCATGATTTACAGAACCTCTACTCTATTCCCCAGAAGTTCCACCATCACTAGACCTACTGTGATAACTCAATACCGAGTTATCCCTTAACCCAGCCTTGACCAAACACTTAGCCAATTTTGACTAAGTCTCCTTCCATGCATCTAGTAATCCATTCCCAGATGCTTTAGTCCCCGACCTATCCATCATATCAACTTAGTCTTCACTCTAAAGCTCCACCTAGAAGTTCTAGATCAAAAGGTATTCTTTGTTTTTAAATTAACCACTTCTCCAATACTTTCGAAAGGGGTGTTTCGACACCATCACTTCCTAACTTAGTAATAGCTTTCAAAAGGGTAAGCTTTCGACCCCGTTGCTTATGACCCTTGCTGATTTTCTTTGAAAGAACAACCCAATGGTTTCGATAAGTGCTTTTCCACATGTACTGACTTGAATCCTAAATGCTTTCAAAGGGTTTGAAGTTTTATTACCTTCGTAAGGTTTTAAAGGAGGTTTCAAAGGGGAGGTTCCCCAATGATTTCGAATGGTCTAAAGGAAAGGTTTTCCAATGATTTTGAATGATTTAAAGGAAAGGTTTATTCTATGGTTTCGAAAGCAATGTTTATTAATTTTGAAGAGGGATGTCCACGGTTTTTAGCTTTCAAAGAAAAAGGAATTTCAATGGTTTCGAAAGGTTTATATGAATGGTTTTGAAAGGGGTACTTTCAATGAGATCGAAAGGGGTACTTCCAAATGTTTAAAAGTTTTCATCAACAAAGCTTTAAGTAAAGTAAGTATATATATATATATATATATAACATGGCCAGGCGATTTTTAATAAAGCATAGTGTATAAGTGTTTTCCTTGTTTAAGTTTGGTTTAAAAGATTTTAAATCAATTTCAAATGAAAGGGTTTTTAAGGAAAATTATGGGAAGGTATCCTTAGTGAAAATGACTTAGATATTAGAATACCAAATGAGACTGGTATAGGGTCGCGCTCTATACATTAGCTATTGGCTTCAACTAATTTAGTCCAAATTCCAGTGTGTAAGGCTTTATTATAGGTAAGACTAAACTTATGATTACACACAGAAGAGAATATATGTTTGTATACAGTTAGATTATTGGTGAGCCCAAAAAACCATTAGGATCAGGTGACCTTGGGTGATGTCAAGTTAGGAACAGACCTTCCAGAAGGGAAGTATTTAACAAATAGTTAAGGATAGACCATCCAGAAGAGGTGTGTCTAACAAATGTTAGATAAATTTTGTGACTTTGTCTTGTAGGCCCGAGTCAACCAAAGGTTAATAGCAAGCCAAACAAAACTATAATGTTCGAATAGATAGTCCATTAGTTACCTAATATGTATGTTTACATAATAATGCTTTACAATTTGAACCAGTTTTGGTTGCAGGATAAATGTTTGCAAAACATATGTTTTAAAAAGAATGTTAGTGAGAGGAAACCTGTTCCGCTAAGCGGTTTGGTCTCACTTAACATTAATAAGCGGGACGTATAGTATTATTCACACCAGGCTTTATGTTTGACTCGAAGTTTATGTTTTCCCCTTAAACTCTCGGGTGCTCAAAATTTATTTGAATAGGCTGAGAGTTGAGGTTCTTTCAGGTTTTAGAAGGACGACAAATAAAGCTATCGGAGGAGAACAGGAGGTTAACGGATTGTAGTTCTTGGTTTTATGTTTATTTCGATTGTATATGTATTAAGTCAATTATGACTATTGACTCTGATCATCCAAAGGGGCATCTTCGTATACCGCTCTTGGTGTATTTTGTAATAAGTATATTTTATCATAGCCTAAGGAGAACGCTATGGGATTATATAACATGAATATGGAATATATGTTTTTAAATGTAATGAAAAATTCTGTTTTGAAATTTGTGATTTGTTTCATATTCAAGTGCTTCTGATATTATAGATTCCCTTAACATAGCCATATTTAATCGTCAGAAGTTAATACTATAGATGACTACAGTATCTGTAGCACTTAGCTTTGGGACTCTAGATAGGGGATGTTACAACTTGGTATCAGAGCATAGGTTTATGAAAAACTTTAACTAAAAATGACTTTTTGAAAACATAATCCTTAGGAATTAGAGTTAGGATTGGGGCCTGGGATAACACTATAGTAACTTACTTGTACTTGCTATATATAAGTATACGCTTTATCTCTAGACTCCTATCTTTGTTAGGCTATTCTTCGGTATCTCACGAGGCTTGAATACAAATATGGATGGAAGAAGAGGCAGAGTCAATCTAGGAGGAGCAGCACCACTACAAATGGAAACGCCCAACCAAATGTTAGAAGAGGTCATGCTCAGGTTGAGAACGTTGGTGCTGGGGTTCCCCAAGTAGACATGGGAGCCATGTATCAGTTTTTTGTAAACATGATGCAAGCGGGAACCATAGCAGGATTTGTTGGAGGTAATGCTGCTGGAGGAGGAGTTCAGGAAGCTCCAATGGTCAATTAGTATGCTAACTTAAGCAGAGACTAGCCTTGGAGGAAAACCGTTTATCGGAACAGAGGATGCCATTGAAGTAGAAAACTGGTTGCTACATTGCGAGAGGATTTTTGCTGACCTAGGGCTCAATGACGAGCAGAAAAGGAGACTTTCTTCAAGACAGCTTCAAGGAGCAGCTTTGTTTTGGTGGAATACTGTAATTTCTTGTGTAGATGAAGAGACTATGACATGGACAGAGTTTAGGAGAAGGTTTCAAGAAAGGTTCATGTTAATAATGGCACAGTCTATCTTGGTCAGGAAGTTTGCTGAGCTCGAACAAGGTGAAATATTAGTTTTGGAATATGCTAGTAGATTCGAAGAGTTAGCCCATTATGGGTATGCCACTATTGACACAGTGTTGGAAAGAAATGAAAATTTTGTTAGAGATCTGAAACCGGAGTTGGCTAGGGCTACTTTACCGCACATCAGAGATTCGTGTGATGTGATGATGGAAATGGCATTGAGACATGAGGAGACGTTAGCTTGTTTGGAGAAGAATAAGGAGAAGGAGGTTTAGGTCGGACAGGGCCAAAAGAGAAAGTTCTTCCATAAAAAGAATGCTCGGAAAGGAGGTGTGACAAAGAAAGGAAAGGCTGAGGTGATCTGCTATAACTGTGATAAGAAAGGCCATTATGCTCATGAGTGCCAGACAGGCAAAGGAAAGAAGGCTGCTGAGAAGAAAGGGATTAGATGTTTTAACTGTGGTTAAATTGGGCACTACAAGAACCAGTGCAAAGAGCCAGCAAAAGGGGATAAAGGCTAAGTGTTTGCATTAGAGTCTGCTATGTCAAAGCCGACAAAGTAGGAGAAGGGAAAGGCTATGGAAGAGGTACGCTTCAGATCCATGATACATCTGTTAGCGTTTTATTTGATACCGGTGCATCTCATTCTTTTATTTCACGATGTTTGGTAGATAAACTTAACCTAGAACCCACATATTTAGTTACTTCCTTAAGAGTTGCAAATCCGATAGGAGGGTATGCGATGCTTGGGATGAAGTGTGACCACTTAGAGTTTGACTTGCTAGGTTACACCTTTGTTTGCAGTTTGCATGGATTTGATTTTGTTGGGTTTGGGATTATATTGGGTATGGATTGGTTAAGTAATTATGATGCTAGGATATTTTTCCTAGATAGGAAAATATCACTTAGACACCCGGATTATAATGATCGAATAGTTTACATTGCAGAAACCCTAGTTGTGAGGTGAATGCTTTGCTAGGTGTTATGGAGTTGGAAGATGAGTTGAATCATGTTTTCGTAGTTAAATAATTTGCAGATGTGTTTGAGCCTGTAGTTGGATTTCCATCAAAAAGAGCCATTGAGTTTCGAATTGATTTAGTGCCTGGTGCAGAACCGTGAGTATGCCGCCAAGCAGGATGACACCCATGAAGATGAAGGACTTGAAATCTCAGTTAGTAGACTTGGAAGGCAAGAATTTTATCAGACCAAGTAGTTCGCCTCGGAGAGCAGTCATTGTATTTGCTATGAAGCCGGATGGATCGTTAAGGCTATTTATCGATTATCTTAAGTTGAATGAGAAGACGATAAAGAATCAATATCCATTGCCAAGGATTAACGATTTGTTCAACCAGTTGAGCGGGGCCAAGATATTCTCTCAGTTATATTTGGTGACAGGATTTCATCAGCTTAGAGTAGCCAAGGATAGTATTCCTTTAACGGCGTTCAGGATGAGATATGGGTCATACGTTTGGCTAGTTATGCCGCTCCGACTGACAAATGCGCTGGCGTTCTTTATAGATTTGATGAATCGGATTTTCCAAGAGCATTTGGATAGATTCGTGTTGGTTTTCGTAAATGATATTCTGGTATACTCTAAGGATGAGAAGGAGCATGAAGTTCATCTCAGAGTTGTTCTTGAGACACTGAGCCAGCACCGGCTAAAAGCAAAGTTTTCAAAGTGTCGTTGTTGGAAGAGAGAAGTAAAGCTTCTTAGTCATGTAGTTTCGGAGAAAGGAGTATCAGTTGATCTAGAAAAGATCGAAGCTGTTAATAATTGGAAAAGACCAGAAACGGTAACTGGGATAAGAAGTTTCCTTGGATTAGCGGGATACTATCGGAGGTTTATAAAAGATTTCTCGTGGATTGCAGCAGCGATGACTAAGCTAACATGAAAGGATGTAAAGTTTGTATGGACCGATAAGTGTGAGGAAGCATTTCATAGCTTGAAGCATTTGTTGACCCATGCACCTTTGTTGGTGGTTCCGGAGGGTAATCAAGATTTGGTCGTTTATACTGATGTGTGTGGAACAGGATTGGGAGCCGTACTAATGCAGAGGGGTAAAGTGATTGCCTACGCTTCTAGACAGCTTAGACAACATGAGGTTAGGTACCTAACATATGACTTGGAGTTAGCTGCAGTAATATTTTCCTTGATGGTATGAATGCATTAACTTTTAGGAGAGAGGTTTGAGCTTTATACAGATCATAAGTCGTTGAAGTACTTGTTCTCTCAAAAGGAACTGAGCATGAGGCAACAAAGATGGTTGGAGTTTTTAACCGCTTATGATATTGGAATAGAATACACATCTAGAAAAGGAAATAAGGTTGCAGATGTACTTATTAGAAAGCATCAGAATGTAGTGTTAGCCATTATAGAATGGAAAGACTTAGAATCCTTGTCAGGTTGTAGGATAATGTGGAGATCCGATGCTGAGTCTAATGGAGGATCTACTAGGTTGTCTTGTTTGGAAGTTCGACCGGTATTGAGAAGATAACTTCTAAGTAGGAGGAGGATCCAGTTTCGGCTGAACGGATCAAAAAGTTCAGGGAAGGGACGAAGAGCGATGACTTAAGGGACTTCAGACTTGACTAAAACAGATGGTTGAGAAAGAATGGCAGATTATGTATTTCGAATGTGGGAGACATAAGGAAGGAAGTCTTGGAAGAATGCCATCGTTCAAAGTTCACTATCCATCCAAAAGGAACGAAGATGTATCAAGGCATGAAGAGAAGTTTCTTTTGGGAAGGCATGAAGAGGGATGTTGGCTTATGGGGTGAAACAGTGTTTGAACTGTCAATAGGTAAAAGCCGAACATCATAAGCCGAGTGGGTTAATTTAGCTATTGGACATTTCAGTATGGAAGTGGGACTCCATCTCTATGGATGTTATTGATGGATTGCCGAGGACTAATAGAGGAAATGAAAGTGTATGGGTTATAGTAGACAGAATAACTAAGAGTGCCCATTTCATTCCGGTTAAGGCAAACATGACAGCACTTGTATTGGCTAAGTTATTTATGAAGAATGTGGTTAGACTATACGGAATTCCTAGTAGTATTGTTAGTGATAGAGATTCTTTGTTTACTAGTGAGTTCTGGAAGAGCCTTCAGGAAGCTTTGGGAACCAAGCTCAAGATGAGTATCGCCTACCATCCATAGACATATAGGCAGACAGAAAGAGTTAACATGATCTAGGAGGACTTGTTGCGAGCTTGTGTATTGGACTTCGGGGGATCATGAGAAGACAACGTACATCTAGTCGATTTTTCATATAACAATAGTTATCAGACTAGTATAGGAATGACACCGTTTGAGGCTTTGTATGGAAGACCATGCAAATCCCCTGCACGTTGCTTAAAGATCAGGGATATATTGATTCTTGGTCCTGATTTGGTAAAAGAAGCAGCAGAAAAGATTGAGCGGATAAGGGAGAGAATGAAGGAAGCTCGGTCTAGGTAGAAAAGCTATGCAGATAAAAGACAAAAAGATTTAGATTTCTCGGTTGGAAATCATGTTTTCATCAAAATATCGCCGATGAAAGGTGTTATCAGGTTTGGGAAGACACCAAGGTTTGTTGGACCATTTCCTATTTTAGAAAGGATCGTGAAACTCGCATATAGAGTAGAATTACCGAGTAATTTGGAGGGAGTCCTTAATGTTTTTCATGTGTCTCATCTATGGAAATATGTTAGGGATCCAGATATTACTATAGCACCGACTATGTTAGAAGATTTAGTAGCGAAACGAGACATGACTATAGTTAGGAAGCCTATCCGGATAGTCGCGAGAGATGAGAAGAAGTCGAGGAACAAGACAATCAGATTAGTGAAAGTCCAGTGGAGTGATGACGCTAGAGACTGTACTTGGGAGACTGAGAGCAGGATTAGAGATGCTTATCCTGATTTATTTGACGGTATGTTTTATCTTTGATTGTTTTGATGTGTTTCTTATCATAATTTCGAGGAAGAAATTCTTTAAGGAGGGGAGATTGTAATACACCATATTTTTAGTAACATTATTTAGAATATTTAATTAGCTAAATAAAATAAACTAATGTAAGATGATTAATAGACTGAGATTTGCTTTAACCAAGGATAGCCGTGCCTGCATGTATAATGAACTAAGGAGATAACATGAATAAAAGTGTTAGCAAATAAGGAAGGGCAAAATAGGAAAATGATAGAATTTATACCCTAAACCCTTCGGAAATCAAACACACGTTCATTTTATTTTCTCAAGCAAAAATACCTTAAGGCCGGCCACTATTTTCAATCTCAAGAGAAGATAAAGCTAGGATTTTCAAGAGGAAGAAGTAAATCAACTCGTTCAACATCAAATCTCACATCTTTAATCACAAAGCTAAGGTAAATGATAGCCACATCCTATTTTTCTTATATTTTTCGGTTTTAAGGCAAACCCAAAATGATTTCGCATGATAATGCCTTGTTTTAGATGACTAAATGTTTATATACACTTGTTGGTGATTTATGAATTTTCATATTGAATTTTATGATATGTTTCGATGCGAAAACCCTATTTAATGACATCTAAATGCCTTACGATTTTAGATATAGACCAGAAATGTTATTTTAGATATGGGTTTCAGTTTTCATAATTTTTTGAATTATGGTGGATTTTATATTAAATTTCTAGTGAAGAAAATGAATTATTGGGTTATAAATTACTTACGGCAAAAATAATTAATTATTTGGGTCCGAAATTTTTATATGTTAGAAAACATATTAAAATAGTTTTTGTGGGATTTTTCTAGATTTTTTCTAAGTGTTTAGACGAATATATAAAATTATTTAAGGTATGAGACTTAAATGGTTTATATATTTAATTAAGGAGAAGGGGCATTTTGAAAAATAAAATCATTGTTATTTCTAAAATTATTAGCAGCACTTTTCTGAAAAGTATTTAGCAACCAATGAAAATTTGATTAATAAAGGCAGGTTAGTTGAAAAGTTCTCCCTTTTAAGTTAGAAACAAAAATAACATGATTTTAGCATGTTCCGCCACTTTCGGCATAGGGGGTTCCGACCCAGACCTTTCACCACAAATGGTTTCGAAACCAAAGCTCATGGTATCAAGCTACTTGGTACGTAGCGTTTTGGACAAAGGTGAAGGGGTACTTGGTCGAAACCTTAGGTTTCGAAGGGGTTGGAGTATGTTTGTTTTAAAACTAAGGTAGTGCCTGCTTCGCTTACGAAATAGTTAGGTTTCAACTCAGTTGCTTTTGACTGGGTCAAATATTTTCAAAGGAATGGTTTTGACTTGGTTGCATTCTTTTGTTTTAAGTAAAGCTTTCGAAGGAGATGAAACCCCTAGCCGCCGCCTCTCTACCTTTCGAAGTCAATGGTTTCGAAAGGTATTCTTTGTTTTTAAATTAACCACTTCTCCAATACTTTCGAAAGGGGTGTTTCGACACCATCACTTCCTAACTTAGTAATATCTTTCGAAAGAGTAAGCTTTCGACCTCGTTGCTTGTGACCCTTAGTGAATTTCTTTAAAAGAATAACCCAATGGTTTCGAAAGAGAATTGGTTTCGACTTAAATGGTTTCGAAAGGTGTTTTTCCACATGTGTTAACTTGAATCCCAAATGCGTTCGAAGGGTTTGATATTTTAATACCTTCAAAAGGTTTTAAAGGATGTTTCGAAGGGGAGGTTCCCCAACGATTTTGAAAGGTCCAAAGGAAAGGTTTTCCAATGATTTTGAATGAATTAAAGGAAAGGTTTTTCCTATGGTTTCGAAAGGCAATGTTTATTAATTTTAAAGAGGGATGTCCATGATTTTTAGCTTTTGAAGGAAAAGGAATTCCAATGGTTTCGAAAGGTTTATATGAATGGTTTTGAATGGGGTACTTTCAATGAGATCGAAAGGGGTACTTCCAAATGTTTAAAGTTTTCATCAACAAAGATTTGAGTAAAGTGTTTATGTATGTATATATATATATAAACATATATATATATATATAACATGGCAAGGTGATTTTGAATAAAGCATAGAGTATAAATGTTTTCCTTGTTTAAGTTAGGTTTAAAAGGTTTTAAATCATTTTCAAATGAAAAAGTTTTCAAGCAAAATTATAGGAAGTTATCCCTAAGTGAAAATGACTCAGATATTAGAATACCCGATGAGATTGGTATAGGGTCATGCCCTGCACATTAGCTATTAGCCCCGGCTAATTTAGTCCAAAATTCCAGTGAGTACGGTTTTGTCATAGGTAAGACTAAAATTATGATTACACACAGAAGGGGATATATGTTTGTATACGGTTAGGTTATTGGTGAGCCTGCAAAACCATTAGGATCAGGTTACCCTGGGAGATGTTAAGTTAGGGACAGACCGTCCAGAAGAGAAGTATTTAACAGATAGTTAAAGACAGACCGCCTAGAAGAGGTGTGTCTAACAAATGTTAGATAAGTTTTGTTACTTTGTCTGGTAGGCCCGAGTGAGCCAAAGGTTAATAGCAAGCCAAACAAAACTATAATGTTCAAATAGATAGTCCATTTGTTACCTAATATGTATGTTTACATAATAATGCTTTACAGTTTTAACCAGTTTTGGTGGCAGGATAAAGGTTTGCAAAAGATATGTTTTAAAAAGAATGTTAGTGTAGGGGAAACCCATTCCGCTAAGCGGGGTGTTCTCACTTAACATTAATAACCGGATTGTATAGTATTATTCACACTAGTGTTTATGTCTGACTCGAAGTTCATGTTTTCCCCTTAATCTTTTGGGGGCTCAAAATTGATTTGGGTAGGCTGAAGGATGAGGTTCTTTCAGGTTTTAGTAGGACGACGAATAAAGCTACCGGAGAAGAGCAGGAGGCTAACGGATATCTATTTAGGAGTTGCAATTCTTTGTTTTATGTTTATTTTCGTCGTGTATGTATTAAGTCAATTATGACTATATGACTCTGATCATCCGAGGGGGCATCTTCATATGTCGCCATTGGCCTATTTTGTTATAAGCATATTTTATCATGGCTTGGGAAAACATTATGGGATTATGTAATATGAATATGGAACATGTGTTTTGAAATGTAATGAAAAAATCTGTTTTGAAATTTGTGATTTTTTCATATTCAAGGGCTTCTAATATTATAGATACCATTAACATAGCCGTCTTTAGTCGCCGGAAGTTAGTACTATAGACGAATGCAGCATCTGTAGTGCTTAGCTTTGGGCCTCCAGATAGGGGATGTTACACTACTCTTTTGCCTTCTTAAATTCGGCAAATTCTCGGTTAAGACGAGCAATGGTCGCATTGTTCTGATCTCGATAAGTTTCATCCCCGTGATCTCAACTTCCTATCCCTCAAAGTATTCCTATATCCTTTTAGCAAACCTCCTCTAAATGAAATACTAATCGTAAACATCATTGACACAAGCCACTATCTCGATCTGGTAACGCTCTGGGATATCTTTTAAATTTGGAGCAAATTTACAAGCCTTGAAATTGATTTTAGGAAAGCAATGTTGCAAGTCAGCCAATATAGGATTTGAACTAATTGGTCGCTCAACTTGTACAACAGGTTGCTAGTTAAGTGTTCAACCGGCTTCTCAACAGGTGTTTTATATGCTTGCTTCGGGAGGTATCGCACGCAGTGGATTTTTTATAATTAGAGGCCATGGTCCTAGCGACTAGAATGCCTCTCTATACCCTTAGTCGAGGGAGATCTTGATCTAAAGAAATGCTTAGACAATGGATCGTATGGCCTATGGTCTTTCTCCTTGCTTCCACAATCCCGGCTTGAGTACCAGCTGGACTCAGACCCACAGCCAGACTTATGAGGTCAGAAGTTAATTTACATCTCGGATGATATCCTGCATGCTTTTAGAAATTGTCATATAATTCATGTCGATCCATTGAATCTACAAATATAACAAAGTTGGATCAGTTTTGATCAAATAAACTATACATGTATAGATTGAAGTATATGCATATATATGTATGCAAGTGTCCTAGTCTTCCCCCCAATGGACCATGGCTCTAATTTTGCTAACAGGGGTGATCTCTCCTGCCTTTGTCGAAGGAATATCATCACTGAAGTGGATAGGGAACCCAAATTCCCCAAGGCTCATATTTTCAATCCCAAAAAGGTCAATCACATCAGGAATGGCCCCAAAGGCAGCATAAGGGTCTCTAGAACCATGTACAGGGGTCTCAACTATGGAAGTAATTGGAGGAGGTGGGATCAGAGTCTTCTTCTTAAGTAGCTTAATCTTAAGGCTTTTTCTTTGAAGAGGTTGTTGATCATTATCATCATCACCTTCCCCATCATGCCTTCCTGGTTCTTTATCTCCACCTCTGTTTTCACCCCTTTCATTAGGCTAGTGGGCATCACCTATCTCGACCATTAGATTTTGGATTGGGATCAGTGGTGATTCGTCTCTGTCAATCCTAACCACTGGCTCATTTTCTTTATTGTCTGCTAACTCATCTTCTTCATTGTTTGCCAGCTCATCTTCTTTGCTATCTGTGACGGTTAAAGTGGGACTGACACTATAATCAGGATCCAATAAGTTGTGAGCCAAGAGATTTTCATCAGTAAGTAACAATTTAGATCTTCTTTCCATTACGGGGAGTGCTTGAAATTGTCGTAGTATCAGCTAATGTAGCATTCCTAGCTCTATGAGGAAAATCTACGAAATGCAAAAAGTCAAGTAGAAACTGTAAAGTCAAAATATATATTTATATCTAGGAAATATAAATAGAACTTACTTCAAGATAGCCACCGTTCTGCAATCCTAATGAGACAACGGATGAAAAAGAACTCTTCCTTGAATTAACTCAACTTATTGCAGGTTCCAACCAATACTCTACACATCCTTGACGATTCTAAAAAGATGTGAGAAGGACTTCCTTTGTGATGCTTGAAACTATACAAATATCGGATCTCTTAAATAGTTGGGACCCATTGAAAATTATGAGAAACGATGATATATAAGAAATTCAGAAAAGCGTAGCTATTTGGGTAAAACTAAGTAGGAGCCAACTGCATTGATGCAAAATCTGTCTCGTGAACAAATTAAATGGTGGAACTCCCCAACATAAACATATACTTGTTACAGGTTGTATATCCCTTAGGAGGATGATGTGCCCTTGGTGACGAGTTGGAACCAATACGTTGTCCCATGGAATATTATGTTTCTCATAGATCCTTCGGAATGATGCCCTTGTCAACTTTAGAAGCAACTGTGTCAATGGGGTCTTCCAATATAATCATGTCTAGAAGAGTGTCAGGAGCAGGTTCCACTTTCGATCCATGTAAAGGTTCTCCCAGAATTCCCCGAGCAGGTTGATCTCCTTAAGGAATGTCTAGTTAGATATATGATTGTGCCGAGCTTGTTGCTTTGAGGATGCTCTCGTAGAACTAGATTCTATATCAGATTCATTATAATGCGCCGTCGATTGACCTTCGGCCATAGCGAAGAGACATTGTGAACGTCTAACGTCCATAGCTATAAAAGAAAACTCAGCATGATAATTAATGTTAGATGAATTAAAAGTCAACACCCCTATGTCATAGTGAATCTAGTGCGGTTAGTGCAATGTTGCGAAGTGCAAATGTTCGATATAGTGCAATAATCCGTTCCAAAAATTGGAGATTTCCCAAAGTGACCATCATTGCTGACCGTCCCAACAAACATTACATCGCCGAGCGCATGCTTGGAATCACTTGAAGCTCAGAACATTAAAGTTACCAAGAGGTGTTAACACTTGAACCAATGGAAGAAAAACCAAAAAATCTCTTAAGGGTATGGTTCAACACCGAACCTTACCTCTTAGAAGAAATTCAAGGTTCTCCTTTTCTTCTTCATGGTTCAAGCTCCCCATTTCCATGCCATGATTCCAAGCACGTTTCTCAACGTCGCCATCACCATTTTCTCTCTTCCTTCATCACCTATCTATGATTGTTCGAGTTCAAATTAAAGGATGGTTTGTTCAGGTTTAAGGTTTCGACTTCGTGACCTAAAGTTTGTATTCATGTGGTTTGGGTACAAGCAAGGCAAGGAGACTATCGATTGTCGGGGTGGTGGTGGTGAGGTTCAGTTCAATGGCAGTGGCTTTCATATTTTGTCAGAGCTTCGGAGTTTCTTTAGTGGCATAGCATGAGTTCAAAAGGAAATGACGAAACAAAGTGAAGGACGACTATGGGTTGACTTTGTTTTATAAGGGTTGAACCTAAATTTTTAGCTAAAGTATCATTCAAATCTTAAGTCTATAGGTCAGTACTGAACCATATGGTAAGGTACTGAATGATCGAATAGAAAAAGGAAAAAAAGAGAAAGACAAAGGAAAAAAGAAAGGTGTGACTCAACGGTGTATACGCTTTAGTCAATGCTCGTAAATTTCTAAACCTTAGCAAGCACACACACACACACACACACGTGTGTACGCCTATGTGTGTAAGATGATTAATTTCAAAATTTGATTAGTGAGAAATCCTAACCTGAAAATTCTAGAAATGGAAATATTTGAATTGAATAAACAAGTCATAGATGCATATTTAAATATTATAATCCTAGATGTTGTTGAAACGTCACGGCGATTGGGAATAGATATACCCATTCACGAAAAACAAATCTAGGGAAAGATAACAACTATTCAAAGCATAAGTTGGGATTTGACATGACAATCATGATTTAGTTCAATTCAAAGCACATCATGTTTGAAACGAGATGTACTTTGGAGGACAAATGTTATCCAGCCTTTTCACTTGGCAAAATGCCAGTCAGATTAGACAAGTTGCACATGAAAAAACATCAAAGTAAGTGATCTAGAAGAATAGCGAGAAAGCTCAAGGGAATGATCGAATCAAGCCCAGAAACTAAACAAAGCTCATCACTCGCAAAACAAAAGTAATTTTCCTTAAGTCTATGGTTCGGTACTAAACCATCAAGGTCGTTCGGTACCCAACCATAGCATCTTATAGGAATGGACCCATCTCCTCACCACATGCTAGCCAAGGTCCTAAGAACCCATTCCTAAACTCTAATTATCATTCGCATGCTATGCTTCATTGTTCTATGCAAGTAATTCATATGAGCAACTCTAACCTCTCACCGACCCATAAACCGGACTCATAAACGTTTAACAATGGTTCAAATAACTATGAAACCATAAAGCTAACGGTATGGCGATCAATCTCCAAAAGTCCAGAACATCAAATGATGAAGTTTTATGGGTTGGTATCGACCCATAGCTATGGTTAGGTACTGACCCATAGAAATCCATGAGCTGGCCATATCTTCTTCTTCAGCAACTGCCAGGAGACCGTGGGCTTGGACGCGTCCGAGGCTTTTTCGCTTACCTACATCTATAAATAGACTATAGAAGCTTCATTTGAGGGATCCTTTTCACTTTCTAGAATTTGTACTAATTTTTTGTAGTAGCTTATCGTTCGGTGATGAACCATAATAATACTAGCTGTACTTTTAGCAATAAAATGAAAAGAATTGTTAAGTGGATTTAGCCACACATTACCGAGCTAATATAAATCGTTTGTCCATGTTTATTTCTTGTTTTTCATTTATAATTCATCATTTTATTTCTTTACATATTCTATTGGGTGTTTGTGCTAATTTTGATGCAAACATCAGTCAAAGTCATTTCCAAGTTTGCTTATAACCAATGAAGTTATCTTCAAAAATTCTTAAGCCCAACCCTGAGCCGATCATTGGTTTCAACAAAACTACTACCATTTCGGTGGGGTTAGCCTGTCTGCTTGTTATGGCAGAGAGTGCCCTATTGCATAAGCCATTCTATGCAAATTTCATGATCATCGATTAACCCTCACCCTATCATGCTTTCTTAAGAAGACCTGCTCTAATTGATCTAGGGGCAATCATCTCTTAAAAGGGCCTACTCATGAAGTTCAATACTCTAGCCGAAATAGGGTCAGTAAGGGGAACACTTTTTAGCTAAGGAACTATACAGTGTAACTCTTAGCTTTAGTAATAAAATTGTTCCAAACTTTATATTGTCTTTAGTGATATTTATAACAATAAGAATGAAGTTAAATCGGAACATAAATTATGATGGTATCGGATACTCAAACCGGTACTGAGGCAAGTAACCCTATGCCCTCGAAACCTAAAATAAAAGAGAAAAGAACATATATGCACATAAATGGCACTGATGAATATAACTCAGTTTATGCACAGTATTTCTCTAAGGAAGCCCAAAAATAGGCATCTTCTGCGAACTCACCATCAGAAGAAGAACCAGAAAGTGAGGTAGACCCAAGGTTAGGGCAACAAAGAAAGAACTAAAGCCACTGGATGATACCGAAGACATACAAATAAGTCAAGAAATCCCCACAAAGACGCTCAAAATAGGGGAAAACGTTAGTATAGAGGCCCGAGATGAATTAATAGACTTCCTAAAACGGTCAGTAGATGTGTTTTCCTGCACTCATTCAGTATGGTAGGAATAGACCTGTCCATCATCTACTATGCAGTGAACATCAACCCAGATGTGCACATGGTCGACAAAAGTGTAGAACCCTAGACCAAGAAAGATACAACACTCTACATGAAGAGGTTAAGAAGTTAAAGGAAAACAGATTTATCTGGGAGGTATATTATCTAAGTGGATCGCCAACCCAGTACTGGTAAGGAAGCCTAATGGAAACGGGGAACTTGTATAGATTTCACCAATCTCAACAAGGCTTTCCAGAAAGATAGTTTTCCCGTACCAAGATGGACCAGTTAGTAGATGCAACCAGTAGGCATGAAATACTCTCGTTCATGGATGTATATTCAGGGTACAATCAGATAGCTATGTTTGAACCAGACTAGGAAAAAACTAGTTTCGCAACAGACAAAAGGTTAACTGCCATAAGGTCATGTCATTCGGACTCAAGAATGTGGTGGAAACATATTAAAGATTAGTCAATACGATGTTTTCCGAACAGATTGGAAAGAATGTGGAAGTATATGTGGACAACATACCAGTCAAATCAAAGGCAGCATCTCAAAAACTTGGAACCCACTTTCACAATCCTCGGGCAATACTGTATGAAACTAAATCCCTAGAAATACACCATTCTATCCAATCAAGCAAATTCCTAGGGTATATAGTAAGCGCATGTGGAATCAAGGCAACCTTAAAAGGATTGATGCTATAAGAGGGAAGGAAATCCCAAAGAAACCAAAGGATCAGATTATTCTAAATGATAGAGTAGCAGTCCTAAGTAGATTCATACCCAAAGCCATAGACAAGTGCATCCCATTCTTCGATCAAGTGAAGAAGGGGCGAAACTTCGACTGGACTGGAGAGTGTAGGCAGCATTCCAAAACCTAAAGGATCATTAGGTCAATACTCATATACTATGGACTGGGGAATCCAAGGCAGCATCCTAAAACCTAAAGGATCATTTGGTCAATACTCATATATTATCAAAACTAGCGACAGGTGAGAACTTGAGCATTTACTTAGCGATAAGTGATTAAGCCATTAGTGCTGCAGTGATATGGAAGGATGAAGGGACACAAAAGCCCATCTATTTCATAAGAAAGTGGATGTTAGAGGCGGAGCTAAATTACTCGGTTGTCGAAAAGCTTGCATACAACATGCTCCTTACAGTAAGAAAGTTGCACCCTTACTTCCGGTACATCCCATCAAAGTTCTCACAGACAAACCACTTAGGAAAATACTGTAGAAGCCAAAGACATGGGGTCACCTATTAAAGAGGGCAATGGAGCTTAGCCTATACAATATCACCTACTGCCCCAAAAAGACAACCTAGGTCAAGCACTTGCAAACTTCATTGCAGAGTACACCTTACCAACTGAGCCCCATTTTAAAGAAGAAACAAATTCCCCATAGTCCTGGCACTTGTTCGTAGATGGATCATTGAATGAATAAAAGGCAGGAATTGGATATGTACTGATCACCCTGAACGGAAAGAAGCTTCATGGAGCAGTATGGCTTGGTTTTAAAGCGACCAATAATGTGGCAGAATATGAGGCCTTACTCCCAAGCCAACGAATGGTTCGAGTAATGAAGGTAATACATATTAAAATTCATAGTGATTCTCAGTTAATTGTGAACCAAGTGTAAGGAAATTACCAAGCAAAGGAGCCAACCTTGGAAAAATATGCTAAGCTATCTAAGAAATTACTAGAGCAGTTCGAATAATCAGAGATAAAACAAATCGTCCGTGTGAGCAACTCATCCACCGACTCTTTAGCAAAACTAGCTAGTACCAAAGTGGCCAACGAAATGAAAGTGGTACTAATTAGGCATCAAGCAGAGCCAAGTATAACAGAATCAAATCAAATACTGGTTCTGACCCGAGCCCAATGAATCGCCATTCAGGGCACATAAAATCATGAGACGGAGGAAAGTCTATGGAAACTCACTACATAATCCATGCCTCAACAAACTGAGGACAACATATGGATGACTCCTATCAAACAGTACCTCCAAAATGGAATCTTACATCCAAATAGAAATAAACACGAAAGATAAGATATCAGGCTCTGTACTGCACCTTCCTTTATGGCACATTATGCAAGAGAGGGATTCTACCCCTTATATTAGGTGTGCTTTCAAACAAGAGGGGATACGGGTTATGAGGGAGGTATATGATGGACAATGCAGAGATCACTCTAGAGGAAATAAGTTGGCAAAGAAGGTACTAAGACATGGCTATTATTTACTCACTATGCTCCAGGATGCAAAAGAATTCATGAGAAAGTGCAACAGATGTCAACGATTTATTGGTATCCTTATAGAACCATTCAATGAGCTCTTCCCACTTGCAAGACCGTGGTCATTCGAAACATGGGGAATAGATCCGATAGGACCGCTCCCAATGTCAAAAGTAGGAGCTAAATACATCATGGTGGTTATAGATTACTTTACCAAATGGGTAAAGGTGGAGCCCTTAGTGACGATTACTGCAAAGAAAATAGTCACTTTCATAGTAAGAAATATAATTACCAGATATAGGATACCTCACAAAATATATTTTTTGAAAATGGCACCTAGTTTGAAAGGACGGAATTCATAGAGCTTTGTGCGAAGAACAACATAATAAAAGGATTTTCCTAAGTTGCTCATCCACGAGCAAATGGATAGGTTGAAGCTGCGAATAAAACAATCAAAAAGTTACGGAAGAAGAGGCTGCAAAAAGCTAAGAGAAAGTGGGCTGAGGACTCTCTTTAGTGTTATGGGCCTATCGAAATTCAACCAAATCCCCTACAGGGCACACTCCTTTTTCATTAACCTGTGGATATGAGGCCATGCTACTCGTTGAAGTAGAAATTCCATCACATAAAAGAATATCATTACCATAGAAAAGAATGGGAAATGGAAAGAAGCTGCCCTAGATCTCATTCAGGAAAGAAGGAACGAAGCAGCGGTAGTAATGGCCACATATTGATAAAGGATGACAAAGAATTATAATGCAAAGCTGAAAGAAAGAAATTTTCGCAAAAGGGACTTGGTACCGCAGAGAATAATTGCCAATACAAGGGATCCGGCAGACGGAGCATTGGGGCTAAAATGGGAAGGTACACTAGTCATAGCAGAGGTTTTAGCAAACGGAGCATATCAGCTATCTAGACCTGATGGAAACCTAGTTTCGAGAACTTGGAACTCGGAGCATCTCAGACCTTACTCTGTATTGTCTATGGAAAAAATAAATGCACATTCATAGGTCACCGCCAGTAGTCACTAATTTAGTGAAACACAGTCAATAGGTGAAAATGGTAATCTCAACAATGAGAATGGTGATACCAGCCCTAGACACTTGGACTTGCATCAATGCAAATCCAGCTCTTCGACCATGCACTGGAAGTAGGGATATTGGGCTACCTTGCTCTGGTATGAATTTGTCTATGGTAGCAATCATATCATAGGCATGCTGGTCGTAGGGATATTAGACTGCCTAAACCTGTATAAAAAACTTCTATGTTAGCTAATTCAACATAGTACACTAGATGTATGGATATTGGTCAGCCAGAATAAGTAAAAAAAACCATGCGCATGCGAAATGGGTTGTATACACACGACCTGACTTCTCATTCAAAACATGCTTGTCTCCCCTAAACAACAGGGAAGGTTGTGCCAAGCGCAAGAAATTACCCTTTAGTAGCTCACTACTATTGCAACACTACGAGCGACAACGACAATCTCAGAAATGAGAACGGTGACACTAGATGAAGATGTGGTCAAGCGAACGTATGATGTTACACCTCCCAAAACCATGGGGTAGTTCATACTGAGCATATCGGACAAGGACATTACGCCTCCGAGCAGGAGGCCAAGTCAGAACAAGTGTACTTATGATGTCACATCCCCAAATAGGGGGGCGGGTCATACCAAGCATACGGCCAAGCGTACGGATGACATTACACTCCTTAACCAGAGGGCAAGTCGTACCTAGCATGGAGCTAAGGATAATTCGCCACCCAAACAAGGGGCGGGTCACACCAGACATACGACCAAGAATACGGCTAAGGATGTTACGCCCTCAAAGAATGTGGGCAAGTCATACTTAGTATGCGACCAAGGACATTCCGCCCCACATAAAATAAGAAAGTAGGCCGAAGCACAAAAAGCGCACATTCCAAATAGCAAGTCTACCACAACCTATGATCATAGTAGACTTGGGAGGCTAGTATTACACCCGTTCTTACCACGAACTACAATGTAGGAAAATGGGCGGTGCTTGAAGTCACAACACCAAACCCGGCTTGAGCCTTACAACTATAGGAACTGCAACAAGAGATAACTACATCGAAGCTTAGAGGCAACATATACCAAGCTGAGCTGGCCACATCTCCAAAGCTCATATTTTGTCAAACCTACGGAAGCAGGTCCAAACCAGGACATACTGGGTGCAACCTAGGCAGTCCCATATGGGGTCAAAAGCATTTTAAAGGAATTATGTACAGGTCCACTTAGGGTAGGCTTTAGCACAGTTCCATTCTTACAAGTGAATGACAAATGTGAAGCTGCACTCAACTCATGCCAAAACCAACTCAAATCACAAATAGCGTCAAGCATGTTCTAGGCATATGCCAAGTCAACTCTCAGAGCAGAATGAGAAATACTACTCCATACTAACCCGACATGATGTCTAGCCCAGCAAAGATAGAAAAAAGTCTAGCAAGGTAGCATGACTTGGATACTTGATGATATTCGTTACTGTACCTCTTCATATGCATTAACACCACATCATCATATGCTAATCGGCAAAGACACAACGAGGCCAACAAGTGATAACAAATATCTCTTTTAAAGCCCACGAACAAGGTCAATTCAAATTTGAATTATCCCGCCACAATTTCAAATATTTCCACTCTAATTTTGGTAATTCCCGCCTCCATTCATACTTTCCGCCAAAGACACGTAATAATCCTGTCACGTTAACTGGACACTACGAATATATCGAATCTAGCAAAATCCAAGGGTTGAGGCATAACAGTGAGAGGTAAATTCCAGTAATCCACATGCCTTTCATGACTATAAATAAAAAAGGCTCTAGTGTGAAAGGGACCTCTTTCGATTCTGATATTAGTTTCTTTTTCGAAAACCTCTAAGGTTCAGTTGCACCTTCCACAATGAAATTTTGTACCAAATCAATGAAAATGAAAGATAGAAAAACTTTCCCCATTGATGTAGGATTTCCTAAAATCCAAACCACTTAACCCCCCTGTGTCATTTACCATTTTCTACTATTTCATTGTTTAAGTTTAGTACAATATTCTATCTCACATGTACTTTAATTAAATATTAGGTAATAGTTTAACAGACAGTTAAGGTGCAACTACTTGATTATGTAAGCACTCAATGGCATAATCACTACTTCATGGAAAAATTAGGATTACTTAGTTTTGCTAATTCAAAATCAATAAGGTAATCGACGAATTAATTACTTTGCACTTAATCATGGAGCTAAAGAACAATAAATTTCATCAATAATACATAACTTGAAAATCAGGCGTAGCAGCTCCTGATCCTGCTCCTTCTTCAACTCTTGAAATAGAATTCCTCATGGTATTTCTTGTATGCTGACTCATTCTTATCTATAACAAAAATGATCAGTCTCTCAAAAAACTGTATCTATGGTGCTCGTGTGCATGAAACTTATACCATATAATATATTATTATATAGCTTTGAAAACCAAACATATAACAAGTACGAACTCTGTCGTATATATATACTCCAGACCCAGTCTAAGGCGATAACACCTTCCCTATCTCTACTAGATCATGTTATCAACTCCGGTTTATCGTGTAACCAAAGCTCTGATACCAAATATAATTATCGTCATATACCACCAGCACCAAAATATCCAACTAGTGCACTGTAACTGTACCTGACCGATATAGGACGATCGTCAGGGTTGAAATAAACAAATACATCGTATAACATGTCATATATCTCACAGCACATGGACAAAATATAATATCAGATACACAACAAAGGAGATAGTAATAACAATGCGAACTAATCATCAGAGTATAATATGCATAGAGTTATACATTAAATGTATAGAGTAGACAACAAGATCAACTCAAATAAACTGTCTCATCAAAATAGAAGAAAGCAAGCACTGTCATGGGCTCCACAGTATTGCTCAATGGAAAAGCATAGAAATCCATACGTATATAATACGAGATAACTTCCCCCAGCTCGTCCTTCGCACAGCTACTACATCACCTGCTATCTAGTCTACTCATTTAAGAGTACCAAAGATAATAAGAAGCAAAGCATAAAAACTTCGGTCATAAAATAGTCTGGTGTGAGCGGTAAATGAATCTCAAAATAATATACATGCAAATATAGTAAGGAACTCGGTATACGAATGGCACCTGACCTGTCCCTAAAACCAAAGAATTAGCACATAACAACAAAATATGCTACTCTATAATATCATAAAGGTACTATATAGAATACAATAGTGGATGCTCAAATATCCCTATCTCCAGTACCTACTCCCAATAATATCCCTTAGTGATAGCCCATTAAATAAAGCAACCATAGCATCCATCAAGCAATGCTCACTATCACTCATCCCTATGCCTTGAATATATGATAACTCATAGACTAATGGAAATCTTGGTTTTATTGTACTCTCGTATCATGCAGCCTAAAGCTCAATACCTGTCTCATAACCCAAAGCTAGGCACTATACCCAAAACCAACGGTATAAGGTGTATAGGTCCCTCTATTGACCCATAAGTGTCCCCACTTACAATGCTCCAGCTTCGAGTACAATAGAAAACACTCCGAGTATCAATGATTCCTTAGTACAAACATCCTAGCCCTCCTTTGCACCATTTAGACTCCGAGCCCTTCTTTCTCAATCCAGTTTCCATTATACCAGAACCCAACACTTTCCCTACCCTACGGCTCCCTCCTTTATCGAGCCACTATCTTTGGTACCTACTCCCACCATGAGTTGCAAATCGAAGATTCTAGCTTTCATCATGTTGTTACATCGTCATCCATCCTTGATGCAAACAAGCCACCACCTCTAGCATGACCTATAGAACCTCTACTCCAGTCCTTAGAAGTTCCATCATCATTGGACCTACAATGATAACTTGATACCGAGCTATCCCTTAATTCGACCCCGGCCTAACACTTAGCCAATTTTGGCTAAGTCTCCTTCCATGCATCTAGTACTCCATTCCCAGATGCTTTAGAGCCCGACTTTTTCATCATATCAACTCGACCTTCACTCTACTCCATCTTCAATTTCTAGAAACAACTCATTATAACTACCATCACTTAGCCAACCTACCTCCATCTTGCCATAGACAAACTCTACTAGCCAAGCTTTACCCATCCATCAAGTCGACCACCCATAGGAGTTAACACTATAACTCGTCGCCGACCTATCCCCATAACTCGTCGTTGACCTATCCCCATAACTCATCATCGAGTTATGACTTTAACTCCTCCTTAAGTGCGACTTATCACATAGGCTCTTGCTATACTCTCAAGCCTCTCCTCCAAGTTTCGTCCAATTCCGAACAACCATTATAACTCAGCCCCAGGTTATAGTTAACTTGGTACCAGGTTAAAGATAACTCGTCGCCAACCTAATCTGATAACTCGTCGCCAACCTAACTTGATAACTCATCAATAAAATAAGCCGATAACTCATCTCCAAATTAAGTTGATAACTCGCCGACGAGTTATAACTTTAATTCATTTTAAGGCGCAACTTATCATATAGATTCCTACTGTGCTCTAAAGCCTCTCCTCCAAGATTCGTATGATTCCGACCAACTTTTCCTACGATTTGCTCAATTCACCAACCTATCTTTCTATGCATTCACAACATAATCAAACAACATTAAAGGATAACATACAAGTATAGAACAACATGCACATACATCCATTCAAGAAATCAAATCATAAGAATATGATAAACAAGCCAATTCTTATCTAGAGCTACATAATACATGAATATATGAACATGAACATGAACAAGGGAAATTTCTAATCAATGAAAATCATATGCATGGATTAACATATAATTAAAGTTAGAAAAGGTTTTATGGTCAAAAATCAATTTAAATCGTGTTAAAACTTATAATTTTACAATATAAACATGCATATGAGAAGGCATAAACCACTCACCAATTACTGAATTCAATCAATGAGTGTAGATCCAAAGTGGACATCAATGAAAAGTAATGCATATCAACCAAATCAATGATCTCTAATCTTCTAATCAACAATCTACTCACTAATCTTCAATTTGATTTGAATTAGAGAGTAATTTTGGTGATTTTGGATGAATCTATGGTTAATAAAGGTTTAGGTCTGATTTAGGAGAGAGTGAAAGATTTAATTTGACTCCTACAGCCCCTATTTATAGTAATCTCGAATAAGACTAATGGGCATGCTTATGGGTTTAATTCATTAACACTAGTTTTGGCCAACCACTATTGAAACTTAAAATTAGCATAACTTCCTAACTATAGAATTAGTTTGAGACCTTAATTCGACTCCTATCAAAAGTTAAAGCTTGAAAAAGATTTCCAGGTTCAAAAAGGTCACGTAGTAATTCATGAAAAATCATAGCTATGTAAAATGTCTCTGAGAGCCATATCCTAAAATTATAGAATTATACGACCTCATATGAATAAAATGAAAATATTTTACGTAAAATGTAAGTAGTTATAGAAACCCCATCTATGGTTGCTAGCTTAAACTCTAAGCTTTTGCTCGTTTGCATATGGACCTTACTAGCTCAAACCCATATTCATGAGGCATGAGAAGATTCGTTTGAGAATGCGATCACCAATCTTAAAGGTCCGGCTCCTGATCTT
The DNA here is from genome assembly GCA_030737815.1 of Allium fistulosum. Taxonomy (NCBI): domain Eukaryota; kingdom Viridiplantae; phylum Streptophyta; class Magnoliopsida; order Asparagales; family Amaryllidaceae; genus Allium; species Allium fistulosum. The sequence continues at coordinate 1,136,217,831 of CM060906.1, forward strand.
GGTGTTGTAATATCGAACTACCTGTTTTCGGTGTGCGGCTGCTCTCAGGTCAGCTTCATCATGCTTCTTATCAACCATGTTGAGAGACTCCAACTGGAGTTCCACATTCGTTCTGGGGTTGTAATGAGTTACTCTATGAGAAGGTACTTCAAGTTCAACTAGAATCATAGCCTTCGATCCGTAGGCTAAGGCGAATAGAGAGTGGCCGGTCATGGACCTATGGGTCATTTTGTAGGCCCAAAGTGCCAATGGTAATTCATCAGCCCACTTTCCCTTGACCTTCTCTAATTGCTTCTTAAGAATGGACTTAATGATTTTGTTCACATATTCTACCTGTCCATTCGCTTGGGGTGTGCTACCGCTGCAAATCTCTTCTCGATGTGATGTCTGAGGCAAAAATCTATGAACTCGATGCTATCAAATTAGGTTTCGTTATTAGAGATAATCATTTATAGGACCCCAAAGCGACGGATGATATTTCATACTATGAAGTTGATCACTTCCTTAGTCGTGATCGTGGCTAGCGGCTTTGATTCAACCCACTTCGAAAAGTAGTCAACAACAATAATGGTGTACTTTGAGCTACCTTTAGACATTAGCAGCACACTAATAATATCTACCGCCAATGGAAAATGACCAGGGACTGACCATCCATATAATCTTCGTTGGCGCATGTGACGCCCGACCTCTATACTCACACTAACCAAAGACACTACTAGGTAATGCCGCCAATTAGTATGATGAATAAGGCTGTTGAGGAGCGACCATCTGTGTAATTGCTTTGTGCGAGTACCGATATGTCAGATAGTATGTCATGCATTTCATTTCAAGAGGAAATCTAACATATCAAATACAAACTCAAAGCAACTAGACAGTGGCTACATGGTCTTCGGAAACAAATATAAAATAAGCGTAACACAAATCAGTCATAGATATTCATATCACTAAGGCGAAAATAGATATGAATATATCACATAGAAGTGTACATTAAAGTAGTGGTCATTCAAGATCCACTACATCCCAAAAGAATAGGTACAAGTGCAAGACAAAAGAATATGTATACATCAAGGAGTCCATATCTCGAATGTATAAAACAAAAACTACTAATCTAAAGTAGTTAGCCAAAGGTCCAATGACGATCCCTGATAAGAAGTCAAGTAGAAGCACCTGAAACACTTCGGTCTGGCCCGAGTATTATTTAAGAAGAAAAATAATAAACGGATCAGTTTAGCTATAAATATCATATAAAAATGAGATAGGATAAGAGATATAACAGAAATATATGATAACCACAAAAATCATACAACATCTCAAATCTTCTCAAATACCCAAAAAGAATGTCATATTCTTTATTTTTGTTCACCAAACCGCAAAAATTGATAAATCATATTATATCCCATCACAAAAATTGGGGAAACACAAATTCTAGAAATCATTAATTAGAAATCCAGAAATCACAAAAAGGAGGGGAGGCCTATCATAAACGAGAGCATGAAAACTCACCAACAGGTGTATCACAAACGAGACGCTATCTCATGATCGCTAACCATCAAGCCGGTGCAACGACGTAGTACAACGGAACGCCCGAGGAACCTGAAACTCAAATAATCCAGAACAACGAAGTAATACAACGGTATGCCTAAGGAACCGAACTCCATAAAGCACAAGATAAGAAGTGTAAATTACACTAAACCATAAAATGATCATCATTGATCAATAAGAAGTGTAAATTACACTAAGCTAGTAAATAAATTAGTTTAACATTATGTCCCATAACTACTAGCTTAACTAAAATATTTACGAACAGATTGTAGATTTCCACTCGAAAATTGTCACAAGATTTCAATCGAACAAGTCTAAGAATTAACCGATGAAGTAAACACAAGCATTTCATACCACTTGTTTTGCTAAGTCATTTAATTGGATTTCTCGTACGAATGAGGTAAAGGTTTGTATATACTAATAGATTGGAAAAGGATTTAAAAAAACGAGCTTTGTATTTAAATGTAGTGTTGAAATTGTTTATTTGTGAAAGAGTTTGAGTATTTACTACTAGTATAAAAAAACCTTTGTATTTTTAAAAGTGACAAATCACAGAAATGATTGTAAAAACAATCTATCACCAAAAATTCACATTTGACGACGTGAATTAAATCCATGAAAATCGATAACAAATCCATCAAATGGATATTCCCAAAAATCTAGAAAAAGAAGTAATCAAAGTCGATAATAAACGACAACGACCAACCGAATCACAAAAATTGATTAAAACGGAAATCCACTCAAAATAGGCAAATTAGTTGACATTAATAGTGTTAGACGTCTGGTGGTACTCCCAAACGTCTGAGCTGGAGGTCTGGAAATTTTATTCCGGATCGCTCAGACGACTGGGGAACAAACTCAAACGTTTGAGCTGAGAATCTGGAAATTTTATTTCGATGGCCTAAATGTCTGATCTTAGTACCAGACGTCTGAGCTGAAGCTCAGAGCAAAATCAGCCTAGGCCATTAATGGCCAAATTGGTTCGGAAGCAATCGGACGAGCACAGTGGCTAGGGATTTACGCCAAGCGACAACCCAGCCCTATAGGCTCTTCGATACACTCCAAACAACAAGTCCAAACATCCATAACAAGATTATCATACATTTTGACTTCAAAATACCAAAAATTGGATAATTCACCGAACCAATTCAAATCAAAAGCAATTGGACATGAAATAGATGTTAGGAATTCACACCTAACAAGAATGAAATCTATAGACGTAGATGTGAGTTCAAGAACTCACCTTTAAACCAAAAACAAGGAATGAGAAGCTCTAAACCAAAGGAAAGATCAACCTCTCTTCGACTTCAACTCTAGAAGCTCCAATCTATGATCATAGACAAATATTTCCTAAATTAGGTTATAGGAAATTATGAAAATTGGAGAGAGATTGAGATGGAGAAGATGAAGAGGATGCTTACCTAAGCTTCTCTTTGATTTTGGAGCTTGAATCTTGAATTTCCTAGTAATATAGGGTTTAGGAATTTTAATCTCCTCTTATTTCCCCCATTTTCCTTTTGCTTGACAGTGTTAGGAAAATAGAATGAATGAATGAAGAGGAGGTGGAGTTAGGGTATTTTGTCGGGTTAGTGGGCTGAAACCCAAACCCAAAGCCTAATAGAAAAATAGCAAAATTCAACTCAACTCCAAACATATCGATGTTTAAACTCAAAAAGGTCGCAAACGCCATTTTGGCTCAATGGAAGTGGTCTCGAGTCCGAATTCGACCATTTACAAAAAGTCGCATTTTGGACTTTTAAATTCAACTGACGATGCTATATTTAAATAAATCATTTAAATATATTATCGTAAAAATATGCAGGTTGTTACAGACTCCCCTCCTTAAAGAAATTGCGTCCTTGCAATACTTAAGAAGAAAATAAAAAGTAACAACCATACTAAGGCATAATGACACAAAAGAAAATTTTGAAATGAGAAGTTCACCTTGAGGAGTACGAGAGAGTAAGTCCAGATGTGTTCGCTCGATTAATTCTTTGGATTCCTAAGAGCAATCCTTAGGATTTAAGGACCATTGAACTTTCACAAGTAGAACATCTTTATTTCAAAGGCGTTTAACCTCCATAGCAATGATACGAATAGGATGTTGCTCATAAGTCAAATTTGATGAAACTTCAATTTCTTCAATAACACCGGGCTCAAGAATAGTATCGGAATCTCTAAGGCATTTTCGTAGTTGAGAGACGTGGAATACGTTATGAATAGCAGAAAATTGAGCTGGTAATAAAAGTCGATAAGCCACGGAACCAATGCATTCGGTGATGGAAAATGAGCCAATATATCGAGGTGCTAATTTTCCCAATCGACTGAAACGCACAACACCCTTCATAGGTGAAACACGAATGAACACCAAATCTCCCACGGAAAATTCTAATTTCCTTCTTCGGTTATCGGCATAGAATTTTTGTCTACTTTGAGCTTCTTTCATCCAATGACAAATAAGGTCAATATTTTCTGTGGAATCACGAATAAAATCTGGACCTAAAACCAGCTTCTCACCGGCTTCAAGCCAACACGAAGGAGATCAGCATGGCCTTCCGTAGAGTGCCTCGAAAGGTGCCATACCAATACTAGATTGGAAGCTATCATTATAAGAAAACTCAATAAGAGAAATATGATCTTCCTAACTTCCACCAAAATCAAGAACATATGCACGAAGAAGATCTTCAAGAGTTTGATTCACACGCTCGGTTTGTCCATTGGACCGAGGATGATAAGCGGTGCTAAAATTAAGCTTTGTTTCTAAAGCTTTCTAAAGACCTTTCCAAAAACCACTAGTAAATAATGGATCACGATCACTAACGATAGATGTAGGAACTCCATGCAATTTAACAATTTCTTTAACATAGAGTTTAGCCAAAAGAGGTACGATCCGATTGGACCGAACGGGAATAAAATGGGTCGATTTTGTTAGTTTATCTACGATCACCCATAGACTGTCGTGACCCGAACGAGAATGGGGAAGACCATCAATAAAGTCCATGGAGACTTGATCCCACTTCCAAACTGGAATGTCTAAAAGTTGCAATAACCCACCGGGCCTTTGATGCTCGGCCTTTACAAGTTGGCAGGTCATGCAATGCTTAATAAAGTTAGCAATATCAGATTTCATTCCATTCCAATAATAAAGTCACTTCATATCTGCGTGTATTTTACTACTACCGGGATGAATGGTAAATTTAGAACGATGAGAATCTTCTAAAATATCACTAATATTTGGCATGATAAGTCTACCAAATTTTCGAATACCGCCATGAACATCGATTTCAAAGTCTTTCAAACCATCAATATCAATTTTATCCCTATAACTTTGGCTAAGATGAACCAACTCAGGATTATGCTTTTGAGCTTCAAGAATGCGGTCTAAAAGGGAAGGATGCGCCTCAAGGCTACATAAAACAAAAGATGAACATAAATTGGATTCATGATCTGGAATCTCACAAGTAGACAAAGTCTCGAGATCATCCCATTCGGATATCATCATTGAAACAACCGCTTGTTGCTTTCGGCTAAGGGCATCGGCAACACGATTACCCTTTCCGGGAGTATAGAGAATATCAAGATCATAAGATGCAAGGAATTCGAGCCAACGTTGTTGACGCAAATTAAGTTCCTTTTGCGAAAATAAATACTTCAAAGATTTATGATCGGTGTAGAGAACAAATTTCTCTTCCAATAGATAACGATGCCAAATTCTAAGTGCGAAAACAATGGCCGCGAGCTCTAAATCATGAGTGGCATATCTAGTCTCGGCAGGCTTTAATCGCCTAGAAGCATAAGCGATACCACGTTCCCTTTACATGAGAACGGCTCCCAAACCAACACGACTAGCATCGGTATAAATGGTGAAGTCTTGGTTTCCTTCGAGAATCACAAGAATAGGAGCATCAGAAAGGAGTTCTTTTAATTTCTGAAAAGCAGCTTCACATTTGTCTGACCAAATGTATTTAACTCCCTTCTTTATCAAACTAGTAAGAGGTACGGAAATTTTAGAAAAGTCTTTTATGAACCGACGGTAACAGCCCGCCAGTCCAAGAAAGCTACGGAATTCCGTAACACTCTCCGGTCTCTTCCAATTTTGAATCTCTTCAATCTTTGAAGGATCCACAGAAATTCTGGATTCAGAAATAATATGTCCTAAGAGTTTCACACGGGATTGCCAAAAGTGGCACTTAGAAAAATTTTCTTTCAACTGATTGCTCCTAAGAGTTTCCAACACTATCCGAAGATGTTTTTCATGCTCTTCCTCGGTTTTAGAATAAACAAGAATATCATCTATAAAGATGAGAACAAATCGATCGAGGAAGTCTTTGAAAACTCGATTCATAAGGTCAATGAAATAAGCTGGAGCATTCGTTAAACCAAATGGCATAACAAGCCATTCATAAGATCCATAACGAGTACGAAACGATGTCAAAGGAATGCTATCCTCTGTAATACGAAGCTAATGAAAACCGGTTGCTAAGTCTAACTGTGAAAAGACTGTAGCACCACTAAGTTGATCGAATAGATCATCAATCCGAGGTAAGGGATATTTATTCTTGATGGTAAGATCATTAAGCTTGCAATAGTCAACGCAAAGCCTAAGTGTACCATCGGATTTCTTCACAAAGATAGCTGAAGCTCCCCAAGGAGAGGAACTTGATCGAATAAACTATTTTGCTTCCAAGTCGGATAATTGTTTACGCATCTCCTCATTTTACATATTAGACATACGATAAGGAGGACGAGTGATAGGTAGAGCTCCAGGGATAAGATTAATTCTGAACTCAATTGCTCGCTTAGGTGGTAATCCTAAAACGGGCTCAAATATTACGGAGAATTCACGAACAATGTGAATGAGGGAAATGACATCTTCCTCATCATCATTATTATCATCATGTGGATTTAGAGAATACAAGGATGCTATTGAATTGGAATCTGAATCTTTAAGAACAATAAAAACCTGCTTAACAGATCGGGGATGTCGAAGATAAATAGTCCTCTCGGGACATAGGATGTGGGCTTCATAACGGTTAAGCCAATCCATTCCAAAAATCATTCCGAAACCTAGGTAATGCATTACATGCAAATCGGCTTGGAAAGCATAATCATATAAAATAATCTTGACATCTTTACAATATAAACTTAGTGTTGCAGATCCACCAACCGGATTCGCAATTTCCAATGAAGTCATCAAGCACATAACATTTAAAGACAAAGTATTAACAAGTTCCTTTGATATAAAAGAGTGAGATGCACCTATATAAAAAAGAACTCGAATAGGATGATCATGAAACATAATAATGTCATCAAGGACAGAATGAGAAATACCTTGACCAAGAGAAGTGTTACTAGGGGCTTGCACAACATTTAGCTTTCCCTCTTTCTTGCTTTGAAGTTTGGGACATGTAGATATAAGATGACCCGAACCTTTGCAATAGCGACAGAAAAGGGATTTTGGACACCTATTTGCATAATGGTCCTTAGAACCACAATTGTAGCATTCTCCATGATTAGAGTTAGGAGTCTTTGCTATCGAAGTTTCTTGCTTCCCTTTCTTGTTGGGATTAGGTTTGAACTTAATAGGCCTCTTCTTGTTGATGTTGAAATTCTGTTTGGCACCCACAACTTCAACGTCACTTTCTTTATCGGCCTCTTCAAGTCGAAGAATGATATCTACAAGCTGGTCGAAAGATACTTCTAATTTCAAAAGTAAAGGCTTTTTGAGGTTTTTATTCAACCCATAGATAAACCTCTGATTTTCTTCAATGGGGTGTTAATATACTCGACCTCATATTTAGAGAGGGATTCAAAAGATGCGACATAATCTGTCATAGAAGATTCACCTTGAACAAGGTCAATAAAGCGTCGGGCTAAAGTTACTTTTTTAGCTTCCGGCACAAACTTCAACTTGAACCTTTCCCGGAATTGCTCCCAAGTAAGACCCGCTTTGATAATTTCCAAAATCAAAAGCTCATACCAATCTAATGCTCTCTCTTGGAGCATTCTAGAAGCCACTTGGACTCGATGTAGATCCACAAGATTCATGCGAGAAAAGATGTGGTCACATGATCTATGCCAAGCTTGGACTTCTATAATGCTTTCAGAACCCCTGAATGGCCTTCCACCCAAATTGGTATAATCACTACACAAGCGTGCAAACCCGGATTTAGGATGAGTAGGCTCTGGAATAGGTCTGATAGCTTGAGCATTCTTTACAAGATCCAAAAGCTGTTGGGCAGACGTAAATACGCCATCCTGAGGAGTAGCACTGGATTGACCGGGGCTGGGACGGCCAGGTCTAACCATTTCTCTTCTTTAAGAAAGAAAGAAAGAAGAGGAAAAAGGTTATTCTCAGAATGAATATCAAACAAACTTGATTGATAAAACAAGGCATCATAAAAGAAAATAGGATAGAATGGGTCTTAAGACTCGGATTAAATCCAGCACGATTACTAAGAGAGACTTAGAACAATGATCCTTGCTAGATTATTCTACATTGTTCTGAAGTTTAGCTTTGATACCAAGCTGTGACGCCCCACCTCTATACTCACACTAACCAAGGACACTACTAGGTAATGCCGTCAATTAGTACAAAGAATAAGGCTGTTGAGGAGCGACCATCTGTGTAATTGCTTTGTGCGAGTACCGATATGTCAGATAGTATGTCATGCATTTCATTTCAAGATGAAATCTGACATATCAAATACAAACTCAAAGCTACTACACGGTGGCTACGCGGTCTTCGGAAAAAAATATAAACAAGCGTAACACAAATCAGTCACAGATATTCATATAACTAAGGCGGAAACATATATGAATATATCATATAGAAGTGTACATCAAAGTAGTGGTCATACAAGATCCACTACATCCCAAAAGAATAGATACAAGTGCTAGACAAAAGAATATGTATACATCAAGGAGTCCCTATCTCGAATGTATAAAACAAAAACTACTAATCTAAAGTAGTTAGCCAAAGGTCCGATGACGATCCCTGATAAGAAGTCAAGTAGAAGCACCTGAAACACCTTGCTTTGACCCGAGTATTATTTAAGAAGAAAAATAATAAACGGATCAGCCTAGCTATAAATATCATATAAAAATGAGAAAGGATAAGAGATATAACAGAAATATATGATAACAACAAAAATCATACAACATCTCAAATCTTCTCAAATACCCAAAAAGAATGTCATATTCTTTATTTTTATTCACCAAACCACAAATATTGACAAATCATATTAATGCCAATCGCAAAAACTGGTGAAACGCAAATTCTAGAAATCATCAATTAGAAATCCAGAAATCACAAAAAGGGGGGAGGCCTATCATAAACGAGAGCATGAAAATTCACCAACACGTGTATCATAAACGAGACGCCATCTCATGGTCGCTAACCATCGAGCCGGTGCAACGACGTAGTACAACGGTACGCCCGAGGAACCTGAAACTCAAATAATCCGGAACAACAACGTAGTACAACGGTACGCCCGAGGAACCGAACTCAATAAAACACATAGGTCGCTAGCCTATAAAAATGAGACGAAGCTCCACAGAATCAGGTACAGTCCCCCACGCGGACAAAGAGACATCACATATCGCTAGTCTAAACCATAAAATGATCATCGTTGATCAATAAGAAGTGTAAATTACAATAAGCTAGTAAATAAATGAGTTTAGCATTATGTCCCATAACCACTAGCTTAACTAAAATATTTACGAACAGAATGTAGATTTCCACTCGAAAATTGTCACAAGATTTCAATCGAACAAGTCTAAGAATTAACCGACAAAGTAAACGCAAGGGTTTCGTACCACTTGTTTTGCTAAGTCGTTTAATTGGATTTCTCGTAAGAATGAGGTAAAGGTTTGTATATACTAATATATTGGAAAATGGATTTTTAAAAAACGAACTTTGTATTTAAATGTAGTGTTGAAATCGTTTATTTGTGAAAGAGTTTGAGTATTTACTACTAGTATAAAAAACCTTTGTATTTTTAAAAGTGACAAATCACAGAAACGATTGTAAAAACAATCTATCACCAAAAATTCACATTCAACGACGTGAATTAAATCAATGAAAATCGATAACAAATCCATCAAATGGGTATTCCCAAAAAACCAGAAAAAGAAGTCATCAAAGTAGATAATAAATGACAACGACCAACCGAATCACAAAAATCGATTAAAACAGAAATCCTCTCAAAATAGGCAAATTAGCTGACATTAACAGTGTCAGACATCTGGTGGTACTCCCAGACGTCTGAGCTGAAGGTCTGGAAATTTTATTCCAGATCGCCCAGACGTCTGGGGAACAAACTCAGATGTCTAAGCTGAGAATCTAGAAATTTTATTTTGTTGCCCAGACGTCTGAGCTGAAGCTCAGAGAAAAAATCAGCCTAGGCTATTAATGTCCAAATTGGTTCGGAAGCAATCGGACGAGCACGGCGGCTAGGGATTTACGCCAAGCGACAACCCAGCCCTATAGGCTCTTTGATACACTCCAAACAACAAGTCCAAACATCCATAACAAGGTTATCATACATTTTGACTTCAAAATACCAAAAATTGGATAATTCACCGAACCAATTCAAATCAAAAGCAATTGGACATTAAATAGATGTTAGGAATTCACACCTAACAATAATGAAAGCTATAGACGTAGATGTGAGTTTAAGAACTCACCTTTAAACCAAAAACAAGGAATGAGAAGCTCTAAAACAAAGGAAAGATCAACCTCTTTTCAACTTCAAATCTAGAAGCTCCAATCTATGATCATAGACAAATATTTTTTAAATTAGGTTATAGGAAATTATGAAAATTGGAGAGAGATTGAGATGGAGAAGATGAAGAGGATGCTTACCTAAGCTTCTCTTTAATTTTGGAGCTTGAATCTTGAATTTCCTAGTAATCTAGGGTTTAGGAATTTTAATCTCCTCTTCTTTCCCCCATTTTCCTTTAGCTTGACAATGTTAGGAAAATAGAATGAATGAATGAAGAGGAGGTGGATTTAGGGTATTTTGTTGGGTTAGTGGGCTGAAACCCAAACCCAAAGCCCAATAGAAAAATAGCAAAATTCAACTCAACTCCAAACATATCGATGTTTATACTCAAAAAGGTCGCAAACGCCATTTTGGACTCAATGGAAGTGGTCTCGAGTCTGGATTCGACCGTTCATAAAAAGTCGTGTTTTGGACTTTTAAATTCAACTAACGATGCTATATTTAAATAAATCATTTAAATATATTATCGTAAAAATATGCGAGTTGTTACAGCGCCGCTCTAGGAATCTTTACAAACCTCTAGCATTTACCACACTTTCTTGTGTAGTCAGTTGCATCTCGATTGATGGTCGGCCAGAAGTAGCCGTAGAGAAGGATCTTCATTAAAGTCTATGTCATAGTATGGTCACTACAACCCCTTTATGTACCTCCCTCAGAACTCGTTTGGCTTCATCATTGGCGACACACCGAAGCAAAGGAACAAAGAATACTTTCCTGTATAGCACTTCTTGAATAATGTATCTTGAAGCTTGGTGAAGGAATTGTCATCACTTCTTTTATCGGGAAGGATTCTCATTTGCAATTAATTCTTGATCGGAGTCATCCATAACTTCTTCTCAAACTTAGCCTCCAAGATCCAATCGACGTCCATCTGTTTGATGCTCGGAGCTGATTGCACTTCCACTGGGACTAGGCTCATAAGTTGCAAATCTCCTAAGCTAGCCAGCTTGGCCAAGAATTGGCTTTTGCATTCTACTCTCTAGGAATATGCGTTATGGTGTAGTAATTGATGTCAGTAAGACACTCAAGGGCTTTGTTCAGATAAGGAGCCAGTCTTACCCCTTTCATTTGAAACTCTTTCGTTATTTGGCACAACACTAGTTGGGAGTCACAAAAAATGTGAAAAGTTTGGATCCTCGACCCCTTTGCAATTTTAAGTCCTGCAATCAAAGCTTTATATTTTACCTCATTGATTGTCGCAGGAAAGTTGAGTTTAAAGCATAACAAATCGAGCATTCCTCTGGGGTTATTAACACAACACCTACCCCAGAACAACACTTGTTGGACGCACCATCGGTGTACATTTCTACTAGCATTCTGCTCTCCACTACTTTCTGGAGTATCATCTCATGCGATGTATTCAACTATGAAATAGGCCAAAGCCTGGCCTTGGATTGCTCTTCGAGGGTGGTATGTAATGTCATATTGCTCAATTCAATGTTTCATTTCAGCAACCTTCTAGCATTCTTAGGTTGCTGCAACACCTATCTCAAAGGCTGGTCGGTAAGAACCTTGATTGGATGAGCCTGGAAGTATAGGAAGAGCTTCCTTAAAGCGATCAATAGGTAGTATGCTAGCTTTTCTAGCTTTAGATAATCTCTTTACCCCTTTCAATCGCCTGCTAATGTAGTACACCAGTCTCTGAATCCAAGACTTTTCATGCATAAGTGCAGCACTCAAAGCATGCACTGACACTTCCAGATAAACAAACAAGTCCTCGTCCTCATACAGCTTTGACAGGATGGGGGTTCTCCAAATGATCTACCAGAGCCTGGAATGCATTTATACACTCCTTTGTCCAAGTGAAGCTCCTTTTCTCCTTCTTGATAATGTCAAAGAAAGGGATGCACTTATCCGTGGCTCTGGATATAAATTTGCTTAAACCGGCAACCTTTCCATTCAGGCTATGAACTTCCTTGATCGATTTTGGGGCTTCGACATTCTTTAATGCTGCAATCTTCTTCGAATTAGCTTATATTCCTCTCGAGTTCACTATGAAACCCAATAATTTACCCAGTACAACTCCAAACGAGCATTTCAAAGGGTCGAGCTTCATTCTGTATTTTTGGAGTAATATGAACATCTCCGCCAAGTCCTCCACATGATTAACTGGCCATCGCGACTTTACTAGCATATCATCAACGTACACTTCCATCAAACATCCAATTTGATCCTTGAATATGGAATTAACCAGCCTTTAGTATGTTGCTCCTGCATTCTTCAAGCCGAAGGGCATAAAAAGATAGGAATACAGTCCTAGGTCAGTTATGAAATTGTTGTCCTCCTGGTTAGGGGCATGCATTGGAATCTGGTTATAGCCAGAATAGACATCCATGAATGATAGCAGTTCGTGCTCAGCGGTCGAATCAACAAACTGATAGATCTTCGGTAGTGAAAATTTGTCTTTCGGGCATGCTTTATTCAGATCGGAATAGTCAATGTATGTTCTCCACTTTTAGTTGCACTTCTTGACCAAGGCCATATTGGATACCCATTACAGGGATAGAGCATTATGGATGAAGCCATTGTCTTTTAGCTTATCCACCTCTTCCTTTAGCGCAGTAGCTCTATTCGGACCTAGGCTACTACGTTTCTATTTCATGAGAACACATTTGGGGCCCACATTCAATGTGTGGCATGCTATCTCTAGCACTATTCCACACATGTTAGACGCATTCGGGCTCCCCTAGAGAAAACCAGTCAATTCCTTCATCATCCTTATGCTGAGTTGTGATACGATCTTCAGGACCCGCGTAGGATCATCCTGACTGACCGGGATGTTGATTGTCAACTCCTTCGGGGCCACCCTTGCATCCTATGTCTCTTTCCTCAGATCCATATCCTAATGGAGTTAACCATGTTGCCTGAGCCAGGGCTCAGGTAGTGGGTGTTACGCATCCAAAGACTTGATGCAGAGAGTCTTCTTTACATCTTTTCCCTTCTCATGTCACTTCGCCTTTTTCAATTCCATGACGTAGCATTCACGTCCAAGCCTTTGGTCTCCTTGCACAACTCCTACTCCATTCTATGTTGGGAATTTCATCATCAAGCACCATATGGCAATGGCTGCTCGAAAATCAACAAGGGTCGGTCAACCTAGAAATGCATTGTAGGCAAGGAAAATGTCCAGCACAATAAAGGTCATAACCCGCACTCCCTTATGGTCACCTTCTCTTAGCACCACGGGTAAATTAACACACCTGATGGGCTCAGTAGTTATTCCATTAAATCCCTGGATACAAGATCTGCACATTTTTTAGTCATTGTCCTCCAAGAACATCTGGTCATAAACTTTTTTGAATAAAATGTTGACTGAACTATCGTATTTAACCGGTACCTTTCTCACAATTGCTAGCCCAATCATGGTCGAAATCACCAAGGTATCCAATGCCGAAGCTTAAACTCCATCAACGTCCATGTTTCTAAGCAAATGGTGTCAATTATTGTTCTGAGCTGCTTTGTCAAAGCTCCATCTTCGATGGCATAACAACTCTTAGTATCAGCATCCCTTAAAGCATTAGCATATCTTTCCATTTCATTCCAGCTCTTTTCTGCTAGATGTGGTCCTCCATGAATGGTATTAATGATCAATCACTTCTCAAGCCACCTAGGCTTGTGCCCATCAAGCTCGGTTGCCCTTATTAGAATGGCGGTCCTTGAGGGTTTGAACTTCCTTGCATCTTGTCCGGCTTTAACAAACTGTTGCAACTTCTTTTTTCTTATCAAGTCTTTGATCACATCACATAAGTGTCTACACTCGTTTGTGTTGTGGCTATGGGTTTCATGAAACCTGCAAAACTTTCCAGACTTCCACTGCTTCTTATTCAACTCCCTCGAAGCTGGCTTCTTTTACTGCTTTGTACCTTGGGTTGCAAAGTAGATGTTATCAATCGAATTATTCAATTCGGTGTAGTTGTCGTATTTCGGAAACCTAAGACATTTTCTGTTGTCAGACTTTCAATCTCTGGCCCCATTATTATTCCTTCCCTAGCAGCCACTCTTGTTTTCAACATTCACGTCAACATTTCCGAACTCCCTCCGGATTGCTTCATAGCAACATTACTATGTATAACCTCTATCGACTGTTCGGCATTGTCCAATCTGGTTGTAGTACATAGCTCTTCCAAGCGCAAGAACTGGTTATCTTTTCTGTAAAACACATTCATTGTCGGTGGGGTTTCATCTTCAGCCATCTCTTGAAATCAGTATCAGGATGAATCCCCCTTATCGGCGCCATCAAAACGATGTCCTCTTGTGCATTTCCTACTTTTGTCAAAGTTGTGTCAAATCTACATATGAAGTCTTTCAATGACTCTCCCACTTCTTGGAAGAGGTTCGACAGTGACATTACGTCCTTAGGATGAGTAGTGTGTAAATAGAATCGCTCGATAAACTTCCATACCAGCTGATCTAAAGACGATATGGATCTCGGTGGAAGCCGAGTGAACTACATCATTGCAATGCCTTCGAGGAAAATCGGGAAAAAACAACATCTGACAGCATTGGTTGCTCCGGGGAATCCATATACCAGTTGTACTTCATTATGTGCTACCTTGGATCCGTCTTTCCATTGTACAATGACATCGTTGGCAGCATGAACCTCCTCGGATACTCTTCGTGTAGTATCTCTTTAGTGAATGGGTTCTGGCAAGGGGAAGAGCCTCGTTCTTTTTTACTCCGATGTTGATTCTCACTTACTAACCTCCTTACCATTTCTGCCAGGTAATCTGGCTCCACAGGATCTGCCAAACGATGGTAATCAAGGTCTGCTCGAAGTGTTTGGCCCAATAAACGCTCTTGGGTAGACTCATGGTACTTGGGTTCTCCTGACTTTGAGAGAACCATTAGTTCAATAGACCTACTTGTTTGGTTGCTACGCGGTGGATCGACAGTAGCCATTTGTTCCCCAGCATTCCAGTCCTCGATAGCACAACCAGAGGTAAGCCCAACACCATCATCAACTTGCTGAATCCCCAAACTAGGGACTAATGGTTCAGTATCGATCCATAGGTGTGGTTCGGTACCGATCCTCACACCTTGGCTATGACTTGCTTTGGCCTTTTCTTTGAAGCACCATCATCATTCCTAACCATCTTCTACTTTCCTTTTCTATGTCCCTTACCCAAAGACGAAGAAATCTCAAGATCTAAACCGAAAGATGTCAACTCCTTCCTCCTTCTTCAACTACGAGTCAATTCATTCACCAAAATCAAGCCCTGTTGCAACTATTGATTCACCTCACTACGGCTCTCTTGCATCTTGTCGTTCATCTGCTTCATCATGTGACCTATCTAAACCCTTGTTATCACATTAGATGGGTTTTAAGTTTCAAGAATGGTTGGCTACGCAACCTATTCAACATGCTGAGAACCAGTATTCTTAGCATAATCAGTGGCTTTGGAAGCGGCATAATAGGATCTTCATAGGGTCATGACTCGAAGTAATTGGTGTATATTTCGGAAAATATGAGTAGTTCAAAAATGTAAAAAAATAGAGAAACTCGATCTACCTCTCGGATTTAGGCAATCCGATAGTAGATGATCGATCCAAAAGTCCTAAGAATAACGTTCTCGGTGAAAACACCAAAATATTTATACCATAAAGTGACACAAACACCTAAGAGATTATAGTAGAGAAATAAGTGAAGAAATCAAATGAAAATAAGTAAAAAACAATATACAAGAACTTTATAGTGGTTTGAGTAAATGTTGCCTATGTCCACTTAGCTGTTGATGATTATACTACTATTTACAACTTATGTTCTTATAGATCAGTATGGATTCTTGGGATTACAAGGGAAATGCAGAAAATGAGTAAATAACTCGAAAATATCATTTGAAATGACCCCCTCCACCTCTATTTATAGCTGAAGGTTACGGGAATCCCTTCACTACGTCCTAAGTCACATTCCCCCGTGTCCAGCAGTAGTTGAGTATGAAAAGATCATAGCCATGACAGGATTTGCTATGGATCAGTTCTGATCCATAGGCATGGGTATGTACCTATCCATAAGGTCTTCCTATGGATCTCTTCCATTTCCTTATACAGATATAGCTTGTTATTAGCTTCATGTTTTGTCTTGGTTTCCTTGCTAGAAGTTTGTCAATGGGTCAGCAACTTGGTTTGATAGTGGAATGGAGTTCCTGACTTCAGATGCTCGAGGTGCTCGATGATGAATTACATGCAACTGATGTCTTGATGTTAGAAAGGGGTTGGTATCACCTTGGTTTGGAAGTAGGTGAAGTTTGGAGTGTTTTAGGTGAAATTATATGGATCAGTATCGATCCATAAGCACTGATCGGTATTGATCCATCACTTTGATGGTTTTGAATGGTTAAACCTTGAGATGGCTTTGCATATTTGCCTTGTAGTTTTGATTGTACTTGGTTTCTGGGCTTGTTAGTCATCTCTTTGGGCTTCTGCCTCGGTAAATTTCAAGTCCAATTCATCAAGTTCGTTTGAATTCATCCTAGCCAAAAGGCTGGATAACAATGGGTATTTTAATATCGATGCAAAACTCATGGTTATGTAAACATTCACAATCGTAATCGATTAAATGCCTTTTTTAAAATTATTTTATACTTATATATATTTATTGTATATAACACTTTACTAATGTGTAATGTACCGATACATATAATAGAGAAGTAAAAACATAAGCATAGTTCATTTCAAGAAGATTCTCTTTAAGAGTAAAATTGCATAATGGCCCCTATGGAACACCCTTAACTCCATCATAAAATGCAAACAAGTAAAGCTGAACATCTAATGCTAAATGGATTGCTTCAACGACCCAAAATTCCAAAGTAGAAATGGGAGTGAATATCTATCAATCTTTTTGATGAATTGCCTAGTTCAAGACAAGGGAATGATGGTATATGGATCATAGTTGATCGCTTGACTAAGAGCTGACACTTTATTCCAGTAAAGTTGACCGGGACACGTTAACCTTGGCTCGTTTTATATGAAATATGTTGTTAGACTCAATGGGATTCCCCATAGTATTGTTAGTGATATAAATTCATTGTTCATGAGTCGGTCTGGGAGAGAGTTATAGAGTATCTTAGACATAGTGTTGACTTTGAGCACGGTGTATCATCCACAAACTGAAAGTTGGATGGAGAAGGTGAATCGAGTGTTGGAGGATCAATTACGTGCTTGACTTCTTTATTTAGGGGGTCCTCAGAATTATCTTTATTTAGTAGAGTTCATGTACAACAACGACTATTAGTCTAACATTTGCATGGTACCTTTCGAGGCATTATATGGTCGGTCGTGCAAACCACCATCATGTTTGCCCGAGACTAGTGATAAATTGATGTTTGGATATGATATGGGTTGATTGCAACTGAGAAAATAGATCTTATTCTTAGTCTGATGAAGGTTGCACAAGATAGGCAAAAGATCTATGTTGATCGAAGGCAAAGTGACTTGGAATTCTTGGTTGGAGACTTTGTATGTGTATATTAATTGAATTTTGAAATTAATATAATTTAATTAAAATTGTTTAATTAAATAAATTAATTGTAAGTTAATTAATCATATAAATTAATTAAAGGTAAATTAATTAAATAAATTAATTAAAAGGTTAATTAATTAAATAATATACACATGTACATGATGTATGTGTTATATTATAAAAGTTATAGTATATAATAAATAACTAATATAAATGTTATATTAATACGAAATTAATTAAAATGTTAATTAATTAAATAAATATTTAGTTAATATAATGTTATACATAAGACTATTATATAAGTAATATAAAATATAAGAGCTATATAATAATATAACTTATGTAATATGAATGTATAAATTAAAGTTGAAATAGTAAAGAAACTCTAACTAGACTTAAGGAATAAATACATACACAAACATACGTATACCGTGATTTCAAATGTGTACTACACTTGAATTACGATGTCATTTCATAAGAAATACGTTATTCCATAAGTCGATATCACTCAATATAATATATTGAAGATTATGAATCTTCAATATAATGTTGTCATTTTTCATATATATATATATTAATAAATTACTTGCATAATCCTTAGTTGTTGAGCAAACTCAAGATAGGGATGTTATGTGTAGTATTATTAATATATTGAATAGACGAGGTAAGATAACTATATGTATTTGATGAGCAAACTCAAGGTACATATACTATACTTAGGCCGTCACGATATGGTACGTACGAGTGAATAATCTCTTTTGGTTTGTTAAGCAAACTCAAGGTCGAAATGAGATTAGGACAAGGAATCATGGGTTAGGATTTGTATGCGATACAACCGATAAGGAGTTATCCATCATCCTTGGAGTTATGACTTGTTGACCAAACTCAAGCTCGGAATTCCAAGACGAACGACTCCTAACACCCACTAGTAAAGTCAAAAGATTATTATCTTTTTCTTAGGGTTTGGTGAAACATAAAAGATCGGTGGGATCCTTATTAAAAAAATGAAATGATAACATTTAACCTTTCTAATATTGTAAGAACATATGCCATATAATGTTATAATAATCTACATTGATAAATTTTTCCATTTAGTAAGATTAATAAAATGTTTATTAATTAAGATATACAAATGAATTGAAGATTAACAAATAGAAATACAACATATACTGACCAATAAAAGCTTATTGCATGTTAACGTTTCAACACCCATGTAAGTGCCTGATTTTACAACTACTAAATACATTCGTAGTTTGGTCACTTAAGCGTTTATTTGGTCGAGACTATGTATTGCATTTTACGAGTTTCGAAATCTAAAAGCAATATAAGATTATGGATATTTAATCCATATACAATCCATATAAATTTTATGTAATGAATGGTCAAAGTTTATAATGTACAATATTTCGATGAAATTAGCCCATCCAAAAAACCAAATTAAGTTTAGTGCGAAATCGAGTATTCAATACGATTGATTACAAAAGGATCATGTTATGTCAAATGTAACACTAGACCAAAACTATAATATAAATCTAAAACTCGATCGTTGAAATGTCAGTTTGATCGATTTACGTGAAGTGCAACGTAGTTGATGTGCAACATATTTGATGTCCTTAAATACTAAGGATGAACAAATGCATCTTCGTAAGAGTTCATTATGATATTGTAGTAAAGGTATTCTTTTAAATGGTTTGACCATTTAGAAAGGAAAATGAATGTATAAGAGTAAACGTTATTTAAGGTACAGTTGGGATGAAGAGAGTGAATAGTCGCTTCTGCTTCATAAAGTAACATCGAAAATGAGAATTGTAATAATAATAATTGGTATGTAACATTGAAATGAGCAATACGATATCTATTCTGAAATGTATTTCATATAGAAAATTGCTTTCTATGAGAATTATTTCTTTGAGTTTAAGATATTTGATCAAAGAACTCTCCGCTGTAAAGTAGTTGTAGTATATGAAATAAATAATCTTTATTAGGTGAATGATTGTTGGCATCCAAACTGGCCACCAACGCCCAATTATGTAAAAGTACCAATATTTAATCCAATCATAGAAATACAAAGAGAAATAAATGAAGAACAAAATTAAAATAATCAGAAAGCAAGTAAAAAGTGACAAGATTTATAGTGGTTCGGCTAGTTCCGGCCTACGTCCACTACCAACTAATCCTTTTTATTATACTGAAGTTTGTTTACAGTTACAATCCGAAATCCAAGAATAAAATTGGCAGAGTGTAGCCTAGGTTGAAGATAAAGAGAAGCAGAAAGAAGATCCTTTTTCTGACACCATGTCTGCTATATTTATAAGGGAAGACGTGCATGGATTGGGTTGAAATTTTGATAGAAGGTTCGGAAGACCAAGATGAGGCCATTGAAAAATTTCCAGACCAATCGCAGCCCACAATATGGATCAGTACTGATTCCTGTTAGTATGTCCAAATGGGTTGTGATCCTTATGAGGGATGCCCCATGATATTAGCTACATGCTCCCCAAATTTCTTCCAATTTTGACGTACGGTTTGTGAGATATCGCATTTTCCGTAAAGTAATGTTGCTTGATTTCTGTCGATCCCACTAGAGTGATAGGTACCTATCTCTCCAATCTCTTCTAAATTCAATGCGATTCCTAGGGGATATTCTCCATGTTGTATTATGCTTAGCCTCCAAGTTTCACGCCAATTAGATTAGTAGAACTCGAGTTGTTGATCAATCTTTGTTGCAATATGTTCTGAAGGCTGATTATAGCCAAACCCTATGGAGGGATAAGTACCGATCCCTCCAACTTGCTCCAAATGATATGTGATCCCTAAGGAATATTCCACATGTTGTAGTTAGCTTGTCCTCCAAGTTTCATGTCAATTGGATATTTGGATGTATAGATGTTGAGATACCGATCATCTTTGCTATAAAGTTGGGTTTAGCCTATCCCTAAGATGGAAGAGGGCCAATCCCTCTTTCTTCATCCTTTTGATGTGTGATCCCTAGGGTAGGCTCCCTAGGGTCCCCACATCTTACTCACAAAATTTCATATGCATTGGACTTATAGATTTTGAGATACTTATTGTTTTCCTTTAAGTTTACTTGCTTGGCTGAAATATGCCGAACCCTTTTATAATGATTACTTTTTATATGATCCCTTTCTTAAGTGAAGTAATTTACCTATAACTTGCGCATACAAACTCTAAACGACTTGAGATTTGAAATATAGCCTCATGGGGCCTTCCTTGTCACGTTATACTGGTGTCACCCAGTTTAGGACAAAATTGAGGATATGTACCGGTCCCCTAGAGGAAGGGATAGATACAGATCCCCTGCCTGGGCGA
Source organism: Allium fistulosum (assembly GCA_030737815.1). Lineage (NCBI taxonomy): Eukaryota > Viridiplantae > Streptophyta > Magnoliopsida > Asparagales > Amaryllidaceae > Allium > Allium fistulosum. Next base: position 1,136,238,948 of record CM060906.1, read on the forward strand.
GGCACAAATCCATACTTAGAATATTCTAGACATCCTATCTTTTGGTATCGGTTGATCGCCGCTTCATATCATTGCCTGCACTTGATTTCTAGGCTTCACAATCATCGCTCTTAAGTAACGACCTTGATAATCGTGAAGTCTGTTGGGTTAAATCCGCTTGTCCACTGCCTTGGCAAAAAGTGGGTTAACACATTGCCCCCCAAAACATGCCTCGTGATAGAAAGGTGTATTTTGAATTGCCATAAATCCAAAATCCGAAATCCATAACCCATGCAGAATCCAATCCAAATCCATGGTCTCTCTGGATTATTTTATCTAAATCCGCATCCATCCAAAGCCAAATCTATTATTGTTCAAAACTGATATCCAAATCCATGACCTCTTTGGGTTGTTATTCTAATCCAAATCCTCGATCTCACCGAATCCTTGCCAAGCTCAATCCTTACTTGAAGATCTGAGTAGGCCGATCCATCGCATTCGAGCGAAGCGACCTACCCCTTGTCAGGCATAGTCCATACCTGATGTTCTTGATCTCTCCAGATCTTTGTCGAGCACAATCCATACTCAATGACCTAAGTAGGTCGATCCATCGCGTTCGAGCGAAGCGACCTACCCTTTGTCAGGCATGGTCCATACCTGACGACCTTGATCTCTCTGGATCCTTGCCGAGCACAATCCATACTCGATGACCTAAGTAAGTCGATTTATTTGAGCGAAGCGACCTACCCCTTGCCAGGCATAGTCCATACCTGACGATCTTGTTGGGTTTTATTCTTCGGCCTCGACACCCAGTTGAGGACTTAATCCATGATGCACGAGTTCTTTCATCGTGTTCGCCTAACGAAAAGACTAATTCCTTACGATTGTTATCCCCTCTCTTCGGACAGGACCACAATCGCTATCTATGTTATCGGTTACATTGATCCAAATTTAAGCATTCCTCAGTCCATTTGCCCAAATATGAAATAAGAGTACATACAACCAATAAACCAGAGTTCAAATAAAAACTAGAAAAACAAGAGTTTGAAGCAAACAAGAAGAAAAAAACAAATTTCACAAACACGAGCACAACGGTTTACCATCATCTCAGAGCATGCCTAGGGACCATCCTCAACCCCGTACATGTGTAAGTGACTTAGCCGTCCTACTGTGGAGTTTGTTACTTATTCCGGCCATCCCAATCAATTGATGACAAGTTGACGATGATGCCTTGATCCAGTGCCATTTTCATTCGAGGTGGACGGTGGCTGCTCCTGTTGCATCGCCGCAGCCCGAGTCCTTACATATTATTGTAAACAACCATTCCCCGCGTGTTCCTCGGTGATATCATTAAAATGCTTGCAGTCATTTGTATTGTGCACATCTAGCTCATGGAATAGGCAATTGCTTTCCTGATGTCCGTTCACGTTCGGAGGGTTCCCTCCTTGCCGGCCATCGATACAGAAGACATCCTCGAGTATCCAAATGTATCTGTTCTAGGGTTTCATTTAATTTCGAGTAAAAAGAGAATTTGGGTCCCCCCTTTCGTCGCTTTGATCTATCGAAGCTATTACCCATGTTCTATTTACCTTTGTTTTTTCCTGAGCTTTCACCGGGTGGTTCTCCACCCCATACTGTATTAACTTTGTTACCTCTTTTTCAGCTTTTGCATCTTCTTGTCGTAGAAACCTTTTTGCTTCACAGTAGAATTCTCCAAGATCCATCGGTGGATCCTATATCAGTGATATCTTAAAATATGAATTATCTGCAACTCCTGACACTGCTGCCATCAAAACCATTGATGGATCTAGTTGATCCACCGAAACAACTACCGCATTGAATCCGATCAAGAAATTCTTGAGTGATTCTCCTGCCCACTGCTTTACCGGTGTCAATGTCATCACATTCTCAGGTCTCTTAATATAAACTCGAAACTGCAACTACTTCATAAATCTTTCAACTAGTTCCGTCCATTTGCTAATAAAATCGCTCTCCAACTGTCTAAGCCAAAGCGCAGCTACATCCGTTAAGCACAGTGGGAAGCATCGTGCCAGGACTTCTTCCGAAGCCCTCAATACTTTCATGTGTCGTATATATCTCATCCTATGCATAGTTGGATACGACTTTCCATCATAAGCTTCCAGTGTCGGTAGTTTGAATTCTGGTGGATTCCTAGCATTCCTAATATTAGGAGCGAATGGACTTCTATTTACATCATCCATATCCCTATTAACTAATCCTCCTCGCATAGCTAACCTGATCATCTCTGCAATCCTGTTATTGTCTTCCAGTGGTAGTCTCCTATCATCATGTCCAAGCTGCCCCTCGAGTCTATGAGGGAATTCTGGAACGTATTCCTCTGGACGTGCATCCAAATTCTGATTCGCACCAAGCTCCATGGGATTGACTATAGATCCTCCAACATCACGATCGACTTTCCTCGAGGGCATGACCCCATGTCTTTAGGGATCGATGATGATCCGTCTAAGATGGCCAGGGACTAATCCTGGCTGCTCTGTTCCGCTCCTTTGTCTAATAGCTCTGTCTCCATGCTCCCGGTTTTGATTTCCAACGAATCTTGTCGCCTTAACTCCTTGATCCATAACTCCAGTAGTCTCTGTCGTTCCAACTCCTTGGTTTTGCATTCCAGCAGCTCCTATGGCTCTAGCCTGTCTGATTTGTCGGAGTAGATTCTACATCATCTCCTCCTGTCTTTTCAGCATCTGATCCTGCATAGCATCCATCATTATTCCTATTTCATCTTTGGTTATGTAGATGGATGTTTGATTAGCTTCGGATCCTGAGGAAGCCTCATGACTACCTTCATGATGGTTTTTATCCACTACTTGTCTCCTTGTTAATTGTGTCACCATTGCTCCAAATCCAAGCTCTCTAATTGATTCCAAATCTGAACCGCGGGGGCTAGCATTCTCAATGAAAGCACCAAAATTTTAGCGTCAAAATTGACCACCAACATCCAATTATGTAAAAGTACCAATATCCAATCCAATCACAAAAATTTGAAGATAAATAAATGAAGAACAAAATTAAAACAATCAGAAAGCACGTAAAAAGAGATAAGATTTATAGTGGTTCGACTAACTTCTGTGTATGTCCACTCCCAAATAATCCTTTTTTATTATACTGATGTTTGTTTACAATTACAATCTGAAATCCAAGAATAAAATTAGTAGAGTGTAGCCTAGGTTGAAGATAAAGAGAAGTAGAAAGAAGATCTTTTTTCTAATGCCATGCCTGTTGTATTTATAAGGAAAGACGTGCATGGATCAGACTGAAATTTTGATAGAAGATTCGGGAGACAAAGACGAGGCCATCCAAAAATTTCCAGGCCCATTGAGGCCCACAATAGGGATTGGTACTGATCCCTATTAGTGTATCCAAATGGGCTGCGATCCATATGAGGCATGCCCCATGATGTTAGCTACCTGCTTATTTAACGACGAGTTTTCTATCGGATTAGAAAATCGCCAACAAATATTGTAATAAAATTAACTGCAAGCGTACGACGTCCGCAGGAAACTGAAGTGATTTTAAAATTCTACTCAATCAAATTAACCCAAATTTGCAAGTTTGTGTTAAAACTAAGAAAAGTAGCAAAAATTAAACTAGACAAATGTGAAATAAACTGTGGGATTAAATGACAATTTAGAGATAAATCCACTCTCGTATTTTTTCATAAACCAAAAAAATCAATCTATGATCTCTCATTTTAATCTTAAGTGGAATTAGTGTAGTACTTATCGTAATTATGGTCTATTTATGTTATTAATTAACATACTTAAACCATCAAACTATAATACAACAACTAAAACCACTTATCTATTGTAATGAAAATGAACATGAAATCAAAGCAAAATCTATTTTAAGTATGATCTATTTACTATTTTGTTTAGCAACATAATTCGTCAAATTTTGTTTCTCCTTTAATTCCATGACCAAAATCAACTAGTTAGATGGTGACGTAAATTGTGTTTATGTTGGATTAAGCATAGCCCATTTGTGATTACAACATAGGTTATCAAATTCCCTAATAAACTTACATCATCATCCAACCTTTCATGAAGCATAAAAAGAGATCAAAAATCACAAAATATGTTGAATTTACATAATTATAGAGAGCTTCATCACCCTTAAATTAGAAGGGTTTAGCTACTCATTTGTGTTATCATTTCAACACTTGTAAATTTCAACATAAAAAACAAGCAAAGTAAGAGCTAATAAAAAAAGAGAATTAATCTACTTGCATGAAATAAATCTAAGCTACTAACATAAAAGAAAAGAGAGCATATAAATGAAAATAAGCATAAAAGAAAATAAGAGTATATAGAAAAAGAAGAAGAAAAAAAAAGGTTAGGAAGCCATTTTATTTCTCACTAGTTTTTTGGTTACAATTTGCATTATATGATAAGTAGATAAAAGATCATTACATGAATATAAGAGGGTTATTTATACATGCCTAAAACCCTAATCCATATTTTAGGGGACTACCCAAAATACCCCTTAGGAAGTATGGCCACAAAGCTATCATTAGCATGAATTAATCCTCCATTAAGTGTGCATGTACTTTTAATTTCCACTAACATGTGCATTATCTCCTAATTGAAGATCATGGTAAGTGGGTAGGTATGGTCCTCCATAATTTCATGAATTCATTTATTTCCATCTTCATTTGCCTTCTTCTCTTGTGCATGCGTGGATATATGAAGCCACTTCCATGTTCCATCTAAATTCCTACAAATAAAAATAAATTGTGAAATAAATATTCTCAAAATTAATACATGCACAAAATTACCATTTTGCCCCTAAATGAAGATGAATGAGTGATGATTTGATGACATTTGGATTTTGGTAAAAACATGTAGAAATAATCAATTATTACATTTATTTAAATAAAAATAGATTAAATATGGAAGTAAAAATATGCACATTTATGTGCACATCAAATACCCCCACACTTCTCTTTTAATCGTCCTCAAATAAACTAAAATTAAGATAAATCCATTTTCGTAGGAAACACGATCGCATTGAGCGTATGCAATAAGCCATTAAACCTCTAGGTGTCCCTAATAGGACGAGTGTTATCTCATGAGGGTTTGCAACGGATGCTACCTACAAAATCCAAATGCAACATTAAAAATTCCTAAATGCAAGATTTATTTACAAAGATATGAATGCAAGATTTTGAAAATATTTACAAATGAAGAATTTACTCTTAAATTGACACGAACAAGTTAAATATAAGTTTTGGTCATTATAAAGATATTTAAGTCCTTTTACTCATCAAAACATCTAATAAAAATTAAGTTATCATCACAATTTGACTCGAGTTTGGCTTGTTGTTTCGGTTGATAACATAGTCCAACTATGAAAAGAATCCTTAGTTGATTATCAAAGTTTTGCAAAGTGGTATTCTTATTTCTTTTAAATAACAAGTCAAATCAACTAAATGAAAATAGTTCTCGGATTACAATTACTTTCTCTCTCTATTTTTGAAACGTATTAACATTATTATTATTTACACACCTAACTCAAATAAACTAAGGCTAGATATACCGATCATGCACTGCCTTTCGGGCTTATGTGAGAAGAGTACAGAGTGTGGCGAGTGTACACACTTGTGTATGAACACATGACTCTAGGTGATGATTTTTATAAAAAAATTATATACATACATCATACTTAGATAAACTGAGGCCAGATATACCGATCCTGCACCACCTTTCGGGCTTACGTGAGAAGGGTATAGAGCATGGCGAGTTTACGCACTTGCGTGTGAACACATGACTCTTGGTATTTCTTATTTTCACAAAAACAATTTTTTATTCTTATGTTTTATTATGAAGAGAAAATTTTGAAAAATCATCTTAGCACCACTTAACTTAGAACATAAAAAAGTTATCACATTTACTTTAAATTTAAGACTCTTCTAAACAAAGATTTCTATTAGGATATACTTCATAATTAACACCCATGAACCTTCCTATATACTAATTAAACCATAGTTACTTGTAATCAAACTTTATTTTTATTTTTGTTGAGATAAATAAATTTTCAAAAATTTCAATTTAATAACCAAAACATATACTTATCATATATTTTTTTCAAAAGTAAATCAAAATGCTAAAAAGAAAATTTGTTTTGGTTTTTTTGTTTTGTTTTTTTAAGTTTTGAGTTTTGGAAAGAAGATGCAAAAAAGTAAATCATGAAAAATCCAAAATGAAGATGTGACTCCTCCCCACACATAATTTTGACTATGTCCCCATAGTCAGTGCATGATATAATGAGTGTAACAGGGTAAACATGTACATATTTACAAAAGAGGGTTAACATTTCTTACTAGACATAGTACGGCTCATGAAGAGTCATTAGCTCCTCCTCTTGATTACTTGGCAATTCCAAGTATAGCTTTAAACAATGACCATTGACTTTGAAAATTGTTCCATCCCTGGGGTTTTGTATTTCTATTGCACCATGAGGAATAACAGTTCGAGCCACCAATGGTCCAGTCCATCTTGATGTTAATTTCTCAAAGAATAAGTGAAGTCTAGAGTCATATAAAAGAACTTTTTGATTTGGTGAAAATGTTTTTCTTAGGATAGATTTGTCATGAAAAAAAATTGTACTTTCTTTGTAAAAATTTTCGTTTTCATACACATCATTCCTAAGTTCTTCGCGTTCGTTGAGTTGTAATTTTATGTTTTCACCAGCTTCTTCAAGATCAAAGTTTAAGTTCTTAGTTGCCCATAACGCTTTGTGTTCGATTTCAACTGGTAGATGGCATGCTTTCCTATACAGTAAACAAAATGGGGACATCCCAAGATTAGTTTTAAAAGGGTATGGTAGGCCCAAAGTGCGTCAGTCAATTTCTAATACCAATCTTTTCGATTTTTATTAACAATTTTCTCAAAAAAAAAATATTTGTTGATTTGAAACTTCAACTTGACCACAAGTTTGAGGATGATATAGAGTGGATAACTTATGGCTTATCGAGTATTTCTTCATTAGAGTTTCAAATGATTGATTGCAAAAATGGGTTCCATTATCGCTTATTATTGTGCGAGGTGTGCCAAACCTCGAAAATATGTTTTCTTTAAAGAATTTCACAACAATTCTATCGTCATTTGTTTTACACAGAATGACATCGACCCATTTGGAGACATAATCAATGGCAAGCAGAATGTACAAATTTCCAAAGGAATTGGGAAACGGTTCCATAAAATCGATACCCCAAATGTCAAAGATTTTGGTTGTAAGAATGGGGTTCAAAGGCATCATGTTTCATCGAGAGATTCTTCCTACCATTTGGTAGCGATCGTAAGTTTTACAAAATTAGAATGAGTCTTTGAAAAGTGTGGGCCAGTAGAAGCCACATTGAAGTACTTTTTCAGCAGTTTTTCGAGGAATAAAATGTCCACTACACACTTGATTGTGACAAAATGATAGAACACTTCTAATTTCGTAATCTGCAATGCAATGTCGAATGATTTGGTCGGAACGGTATTTAAACAATTATGGATCATCCCAATAGAAGTACTTGACTTGGGAAAGAAATTTGTATTTATCTTGTTTCGACCAAAATGAAGGAGTTTCCTTCGTGACTAAAAAGTTCACTATGTCTACATACCAAGGATTGACAGAAACAATAAGGAGCTGTTTGTCAAGAAAGTTCCCGTTGATCAGTAAAGGAGATGGTGCATTTGGAAGACGTGACAAATGATCGAAAATTACATTATCAGATCCTTTTTTGTCTTTTATCCTAAGGTCAAATTCTTTGAGTAGAAGGATCCGACAATTTTAACAAGACTTAGCGTCCTTTTTAGCACAAAGGTATCTAAGAGCGGAGTGGTTGGTGTAAACTATGTGAACCAATCGGATAAGGTCGAAACTTTTCGAGCGCAAAGAATACTGCTAGAAGCTCTTTTTCAATGGTCGTGTAATTCAGTTGAGCATCGTTTAGAGTCATACTAGCATAGTATATAACATGAAGAATTTTGTGGATGCCTTATCCTAAGACAGCATCAATGACAAAGTTAGAAGCATCACACATTATTTCAAAAGGAAGATCCCAATTGGGTGAGTAAATGATGGGAGCGGAAATGAGTTCGTTTTTGAGACGTTTGAAAGCAGAAACATAGCCATAATTAAAGTCGAAAGGGATAATTTTTCAAAGAAGAGTCGCTAGGGGTCGAGCAATTTTATTAAAATCCATCACAAAATGTCGATATAAGCCAACGTGTCCAAGGAATGAACGAATGTCTTTAACAGATTTGGGAATGGGTAGATTCGCAATTACATCAACTTTTGTTTTATTTACCTTAATGCCTTTATTTGAAATGACATGTCCAAGGACAATGCCGTGTTTGACTATGAAATGGCATTTTTCCACATTTAATGTTAAATGTTTGTCCTTGCATCGTTTAAGAACTAACTCAAGATGACGTAAGCACTCGGAAAAAGAGTTTCCAAAGATAGAAAAATCGTCCATAAACACTTCAAGAAATCATTCGATCATATCAGAAAATATGCTGACCATGCATCTTTGAAACGTAGCAGGAGCGTTGCAAAGACCAAAAGGCATACATCGATACGCTAAAGTGCCAAAGGGGCACGCGAAAGTCGTTTTCTCCTGATCTTTGGGAGCGATTGGAATTTGGTTATAGCCAGAACAATCATCATGAAAGCAATAGAATTCGTGTCAGCTAAACATTTAAGCATTTGGTCGATAAAAGGAAGAGGGAAATGATCCTTATGTGTTGCAGCGTTTAGTTTTTGATAATCAATGTAAATACGCCAACCTGTTTGAGTACGAGTTGGAATGAGTTTGTTCAAGTCATTCTTGATTATAGTGAGTCCAGACTTTTTAGGCACGGCATGAATTGGGCTAACCCATGAACTATCAGAGATTAAGTATATGATTCCATTATCGAGGAGTTTAAGAATTTCGTCACGAAACGCATCCTTCATTTTTGGATTAAGCCTTCGTTGCACGTCACGAACTGGGTTGGCATCGTCAACTAAGTGGATGCGATGTTGAACAAGAGCAGGACTAATTTCCTTTATATCTGTGAACGACCATCCAATTGCTTCTTTGTTTTTCGATAAAATTGAAAGAAGGGAAGCTTCTTGATCAAGAGGGAGAGTTGAATATATTATGATGGGAAACGTTTCGTTGTCCCCTAAGTATGCGTACTTAAGGTGATCAGGAAGGGGTTTAAGGTCCAACCTTAGGGGTTGCACAATCCAAGAATTCAGTGGAAGTTCTGTTTCAACGATAAGGGGTTCAAAAGGAAGTACATTTTTAATTTCGTTAGGCTCATCCGGAAACATTTATTCATATTTGGTTTCACGTTCGTGGTCATTGTTTCGTTATCAAATTTTCTTGAATGTAGCTAACTTCCAACATTTGGTCATGTGTTTCATTTGGTTGATTTTCAAGATTGAAAATGTTAAGATCCAAAGTCATGTTTTCAAAAGAGATTTTCATCGAACCGTTTCGACAATTTATTAAAGCATTCGAAGTAGCCAAGAAGGTCAGCCTAAAACCAATGGAATTTGACTCATTGGATTATTCACGGGTTGAGTCTCCAAAACGATGAAATCGACGGGAAATATGAATTGACCGATTTTGATGAGTACTTCTCGATTTTTCTCCCACGGGTTCCTTTATCGAACGATCATCAAATTGAAGAGTTACTTTCGTTGGTTTTAGTTCACCCAAGCCAAGTTGTCGATAAACTGAAAAAGGAATCAAATTAACACTCGCCTCCAAATCGAGTAAGCATTTGTTAATCGTTTTATCTCTTATCATGCACGAGATAGTTGGGCATCCAAGATTTTGTATTTGATGGGAATTGATTGGGACAAGACTTTGCTAAGTCCGACAGCCAAGAAGACTTTCTTGGATACACGAGTGTGTCGTTTTTGGGTAAAAAATTCCTTGAGAAACTTAGCGTAAGTCCGGACATGTTGAACGATATCAAGACGGGGAATGTTTACTTTGACTTGTTTAAAAATTTCCAACATCTTTTCCATTTGGTCAGAGTGTTTCTTTGGTTGAAGATGATGTGGAGATGGAACATGATACTCAGTAGGTGGATCTACTTGAGTAGAAAAAAAAACTTGGATTGGAATTTGATTCAATGTTTGGCTCAATGTTCTATTCAAATTTGTTTGTTGTTTTAGAAGTGTCGAGAGGGGTTTTCGGTAAATCATTTTGATTAATAACTTGATTATCGATTTGTTTATCGGAACACAAAGTCAGGATAGCATTCATTTGGGTTACATTACTATCTTGAATAACATGGGCTTAATTAGAATTTTTGTTTTGATTTCTAGTATTCGGAACTGGCTGACTGAGGAATGTGTCTCATTCATGTTCACTTACAGACGTGGCTAATTGACTCATTTGCATTTCAAGTTTAGTAATTGATTGGCTTGTGTTTTGCATATATGAGGTTAATTTTTTTGCAAATTACAGTTTGATTGGAGATTTTGAGTCATTGCTTTAGCAAAGTTCCAAGACCTTTTTCAAGGGAAGACAAGCATTTTTCATCTTGAGGAGCAAAGAATTGTTACGTTTGATTTTGGGATGGAGGTGCAAAATTTTGTTGAAAATGATTGGGTTGAAAGGGAGGATTCGAAGCATTGATCGGAAATGCTTGAAAATTGGAACGAACCAAATTCGTGTTGGGATTATTTTGGTTCCATACAAAGTTCAGATGATTTCTCCAACTAGGATTGTACGTAGAAGAAAACGGGTCGTTCTTAACTTTATTGAAAGCATTGAGCTGTTCGACTGAATTGGGGCACTGATCGGCTATGTGATTCAGACCGTTGCATTTATAACACATTGGTTGGGAAGCTTGGTTCATTTGGTTGGATGAGAAAATGTTACTGAATTTATTAATCATTGCATCAATTTTAGCTTCCGAAGCCAAAGATGATCCTATCGAGTGTGCGCTTGATTATGAGTAAATTGATTTTTCGTTAGAGTGTTCCTGTTGCGATGATTTTTCAGCTAGGTTTTCAAGAAATTGCCAAGCATCATCATGATGTTAGGCGAGAAGTTGCTTTGGCACATTGATTCAAGCATGGTTCGTGAGTTGTTTTTGAGTCCATCGTATAAGATTTGGCAAAGAGTCCATTTTTCGAAATTATGGCCTGGACATTTTATTAAAAGTTCCTTAAACCATTCAAAATATTTTCCAAATGGTTCGCCCCTAAATTAATAAAAACGACAATTTCTTTTTGGATTTTTTTTGTTTTTTCAACGGGTGGAACATGTTCAAGAAAACTTTAACGAATTCTTCCCAAGTTTTGATCGAGTTTGAAGTTAAGCTGTACAACCATTTTTCAGCGTAATCGGTAAGAGAAAATGGAATTAATTAGAGTTTGATTTCGTCATCAGATGTTGTTGGAGTTTAATGGTTGCGCAAACTTGTTCGAATTTCATTAAGAAAATGTATGGGTCATCGTGTTCAAAATTGCCAAATTTTGGAAGCGTGGCAATATCGTTTGAATGAATTTCGAAATGGTTACCCGTAGGGCGGGTAAAGTTATACAAGAAGGAATATAAACTCTATCGGGAAAGATTCTATCCATAAGAGTTCATGAGGTGTTCCCATTCGCCATTTCAAGAGGATCGTTTGTTTGAGTTAAATGATTAGTTGTTGTGTTTGATAAGTACTCATGCACTAGCGAGAAGATTAAGGGAAGAGAAGAAGTTAGAATCGAGTTTAAGAGAAAGAAGCATGGTTTAGAAAATGAAGTGAGAAATTGTTTGTTATATATATATATATATATATATATATATATTAAAGGATAAAATATTTACCAAAAAGAATTTATTTTACAAAAGAGAGATTTGATTTTTATTTAGTTTTTTTTTGAATTTTCAAAATACTTTTCCTTTTTTAATATGTTTTTACTCTTTTTTTTGAAAAGATTATTTCTTTTATTTTGGATTTTTGCTTTTCTAAAAAACACTAACTCATTTTTTAACAAAGCTAAGCGGAGTTAACTGGGCCCCTACCAGTTTATTGCAACAACAATAAAATGAAATTATACCGTAACATGCTACGATATAAAAAGGGATAGAAGAGGAAAAAATTAAAAAGGAAAAAGTAGAACAGTATAGAGTAGAATAGGCTAAGAAAGCCATATATTAGCAATATGCTCTTCAAAACAGTAAGAGCCATTGTTAATCCCATTTTTAATAGCATGAGTTAGGTCAACCCAAATTTCCATCTTTGTTTTTGCTGAACCATTGAACACTCTTTTATTCCTCTGCCTCCATATGACACTTTCAAATTTCTTGAGTAATAGAAGTAACATTATACCACCATCATCTTTCCATCTCGTCGTCTTATAAATATAACACCACTCTATATTGCTTGTTCTTGAGATGCCAGTCCTTCCAAACTTCATCATTAGTCTTTCCCACAATTCAAAAACCATCTTACAGTTGAAAAAAGATGAACATTGGTCTCTACTTCATCAAGACAGTAAGCAAAAATGGATTTATTTGCATTCCCAAAACAAATAGCTTACCCTTAGTATTAAGTGCATTCCTGAGTACTTACCACCACATCAAGTTATCAACTTCCTTATAGTTTTGGTTCCAAACCCTACGACTCCACACGAACCGAGTTTCAATAGTTGAATTTAAACAGTTATAGACTATTGAGACAAAGTGCTTCTTGAAAGCATGCGACCACATCACCATGTCAGTTTGCTCCATATGGTAGTGTTGTAGCATAATTTCATTCCATAGTTATTTGATAATCTGATTCGATGAATATGGCAGCGTGATAATTCCATTGTTTATATATTGCTTCGCCTTTGCATCTTTATGAATACAAGTTTGAAGTTGTTGAGTGTAGGATATTATCTTCTCGAGAATTACACCTTGTCTAGTCCATTGATCATGCCAGAAACTTGTCCCTCCCTCCTAAGATGCTAAAACTCCTATATGTGGCAGCAAAACATTTCTAAGCTTGAGAATTGACTGCCAAGTCTGGCTACCACTTATTGGAATATCCATAGTCCAAAAATAGTTACGTTTTATATTGTATTTCATCGTCCATGCTACCCAAATATTTTTTCTTCTAGTCAGGATGTTGTTGAACTGGGTACTAAATGCAGCTATATTCCAGTTAAGTAAGTTTAATATTCCAAGCCCTCCTTTCTTTTTCATGTGCTCGACCTTGCGGTTGCTAATAGGTTTTAGCTTCGTGGAATGGACATTCCCAAACCATAAAAAATTACACAAAGCTCTATGTATCATCATGACCAGTTTCTTAGGGAAGATGAAAGTTCTACACCAATACGTTGCATACGAAAAGAGAACCGATTTAATTAAAGTGAGCCTTCCCGCTTGTGTCAATTTCCTATTTGACCATCCACTCATAGCCATAGTAGTTTTCTCATACAAGCTCAAACAATCAGCAGTTGTAATATGAGAGGTCACAAGTGGGATACCTAGGTAAGTTGTAGAGTCATTTGAAAGTGGCAGACCAGAAAGCTGGGACAGTTCAGTTGCTCTGAGGTTAGGAACACCAACGACCATGATGCTTGATTTATTGAAGTTGACAGCCAACCGCGAGAATTTATGAAATGTGGACAAGACATTTAGTATAGTACTAACTGAAAGGTTAGTTGGCTTCCTAGATCAAATCATTAGCGAATGTTTGTACCAAAAATGGGCACAACACTCTTCGGAAGTTTTTGAAGAGATAAAATGAAGAATGTAAATGTAAAACAGAGATTATCTAACAAAAACTCCAACAAACAGAAATGTTAAATGCAAAGACAAGCAATTTAGAGTGGTTCGGCGTATAGCCTACGTCCACTATGAAGTTTTGATGATTTTATTGATTCTCTTTCAACGATTACAAGCTATTATAGCGAATAACAGTGGATTACAGATTAGAATTCGAAATCAACAGCAAAGGAATGACGCAAGTCTTGATCCGGCAGAGTCTGGACGCTTCAGAATCAAAAGATCCCTCTTCTGTAGGCTCTGGAGCTCTATTTATAGGCGTAGGAGGCTCAAATCTCGCTCAAACTCCGGGAGACTTGGTCTGGCACGTGAGGGGACCCACTCGACCGTTTCCAGAAAGTTTCGCCTCGATCTGCGATCGATACGAATCCATTTCGTATCGATTAAGATGATGTCCAAATGAGCTGAAATTTGGTAGGGACATTCTTCAGTGTGTATGCAAGCAACCCTGCAAAAATCATTAGATTTGGATCAATGGATTGCGAGAAATTGTCGACATGAAATGGAATTGATCGCTGGCTGTTTCATTCGACTCCATGACCTCATATTGAACTTTTCGAATCGGTCATCTGCACGTGCTCCTGTAATGATGTGGCGCATATATCTCGAGTCGATCCATCTTTTTCTCCGGTTCGGCCACGTCGCATCCATGTATCTCGCCGTGTTTGCTTCGATGGATTACACGCCACCTTAGTTTGTTGACTCGTTGGATACGAGTAAGTCACTGGGCAAGGACTCGAAGCAAGGTCCTTTGATGGATACGAAGTGTAGCACCTCGATGGATACGAAGTGTAGCGCCTCGATGGGTACGAAGTGGACATTGACTGATGGTTGCGAGGCACGTCATCTATTGAGGGATACGAACCTGATCGATACGAACTTGATGGGTACGAAGCCTATCGATACAACTCGATGGATTCGAATAGCTTTGCTAAGGTGAATTCGAACAGAGGATTATACGATGGATTCGAAATTGATCGATACGAAATTGATCGACTCGAATTAGAGCTTCGGTGATGGATACGAAACCACCCAGAGTGATGGATACGAAAGCGCCCAGAATGATGGGTACGAAAGCGCCCAGAGTGATGGATACGAAATCTGGGCTTCTCCCTTCAATTTGAATCGTTCATATCTTGAGCGTATGAACCCGGATTGACCTGAAATTTGAGATGCTGACTTCTATGACCTTCCTCGTCATGTCCTATCAATTGTAGCTCAATCTGGACTCGGACAAAAATTCAGCGATATCCATGATGAGCGATATTTGGAATCCGACCAATGCCTTGGTGTCTTGGCCTTGCCAAAAGGCAGGATAACATTTGCCCCCCAAAGTACGTCTTGTGAAACATGACGTGCTTTGAAAAGCCGCAAGCTTGCGAGTTGTCGTCAGCATTCGTCGTCATTGAATCTCGCATTGATTCTTTCTCGAACTGATTCGAAACTTGAGTTGAAATGATGTCTGATGATCGCCTTTAACCATCCTCTTGTATCGATCCTCTCATGAATCGATGTTAAAAGTTGGAAAGCCTTTCTTCGTATCGATGCGGGTTGACTTAATGGACACGAATTATTCATTCGTGCCGATGGTCACAAATTATGGTGGACTCTGCTTCGTATCGATGAACATCTGATAGACACGAACTAAATGTTCGTATCGATCGATTTGCACTGCTGTGAGTTGAGGGTTGCAAAAGGTAGAGACTTCGAATCGCTGGAGCCCAATGCCATTATCGCAGTCATCGTTGTGCGCTTCGAATTAATGAAGTCCAGTGGCTGTTTCATCTCGATGGGAGCACGGCCTAACGGATTCGAAGGAGGCATTCGCATCGCTCCCCTCCGAGTGTTTGTACCAAAAATGGGCACAACACTCTTCGGAAGTTTTTGAAGAGATAAAATGAAGAATGTAAATGTAAAACAGAGATTATCTAACAAAAACTCCAACAAACAGAAATGTTAAATGCAAAGACAAGCAATTTAAAGTGGTTCGGCGTATAGCCTACGTCCACTATGAAGTTTTGATGATTTTATTGATTCTCTTTCAACGATTACAAGCTATTACAGCGAATAACAGCGGATTACAGATTAGAATTCGAAATCAACAGCAAAGGAATGACGCAAGTCTTGATCCGGCAGAGTCTGGACGCTTCAGAATCAAAAGATCCCTCTTCTGTAGGCTCTGGAGCTCTATTTATAGGCGTAGGAGACTCAAATCTCGCTCAAACTCCGGGAGACTTGGTCTGGCACGTGAGGGGACCCACTCGACCGTTTCCAGAAAGTTTTGCCTCGATCTGCGATCGATACTAATCCATTTCGTATCGATCAAGATGATGTCCAAATGAGCTGAAATTTGGCAGGGACATTCTTCAGTGTGTACGCAAGCAACCCTGAAAAAATCATTGGATTTGGATCAGTGGATTGCGAGAAATTGTCGACACGAAATGGAATTGATCGCTGGCTATTTCATTCGACTCCATGACCTCATATTGAACTTTTCGAATCGGTCATCTGCACGTGCTCCTGTAATGATGTGGCGCGTATATCTCGAGTCGATCCATCTTTTTCTCCGGTTTGGCCACGTCGCATCCATGTATCTCGCCGCGTTTGCTTCGATGGATTACACGCCACCTTAGTTAGTTGACTCGTTGGATACGAGTAAGTCACTGGGCATGGACTCGAAGCAAGGTCCTCTGATGGATACGAAGTGTAGCGCCTCGATGGATACGAAGTATAGCGCCTCGATGGGTACGAAGTGGACATTGACTGTGCGAGGCACATCATCTATTGAGGGATACGAACCTGATCGATACGAACTTGATGGGTACGAAGCCTATCGATACAACTCGATGGATTCGAATAGCTTTGCTCAGGTGAATTCGAACAGAGGCTTATACAATGGATTCGAAATTGATCGATACGAAATTGATCGAATCGAATTAGAGCTTCGGTGATGGATATGAAACCACCTAGAGTGATGGATACAAAAGCGCCCAGAGTGATGGGTACGAAAGCGCCCAGAGTGATGGATACGAAATCTGGGCTTCTCCCTTCAATTTGAATCGTTCATATCTTGAGCGTATGAACCCGAATTGACCTGAAATTTGAGATGCTGACTTCTATGACCTTCCTCGTCATGTCCTATCAATTGTAGCTCAATCTGGACTCGGACAAAAATTCAGCGATATCCACGATGAGCGATATTTGGAATCCGACCAATGCCTTGGTGTCCTGGCCTTTCCAAAAGGCAGGATAACATTTGCCCCCCAAAGTACGTCTTGTGAAACATGACGTGCTTTGAAAAGCCGCAAGCTTGCGAGTTGTCGTCAACATTCGTCGTCATTGAATCTCGCATTGATTCTTTCTCAAACTGATTCGAAACTTGAGTTGAAATGATGTCTGATGATCGCCTTTAACCATCCTCTTGTATTGATCCTCTCATGAATCGATGTTAAAAGTTGGAAAGCCTTTCTTCGTGTCGATGTGGGTTGACTTAATGGACACGAATTGTTCATTCGTGCCGATGGTCACAAATTATGGTGGACTCTGCTTCGTATCGATGAACATCTGATAGACACGAACTAAATGTTCGTATCGATCGATTTGCACTGCTGTGAGTTGAGGGTTGCAAAAGGTAGAGACTTCGAATCGCTGGAGCCCAATGCCATTATCGCAGTCATCATTGTGCGCTTCGAATTAATGAAGTCCAGTGGCTATTTCGTCTCGATGGGAGCACGGCCTAACGGATTCGAAGGAGGCATTCGCATCGCTCCCCTCCTTGACCGATTGCGACCGGTCACGTTGACTGGGAGATGAATCGACCTAGTTTACCTCTGGTCTTCATATAAATACCTGAGACTTGGCTCATTTTCACCTTTTACTTTCTATTTTTTACTGTTGCCTTCTGCATCTTCGTATCGATTCACGAACTCGGGAGGAAAAATTGTTCCAATCTTCGAATCGATCAAATATCATTTTTTATTTCCCCAAACTCCAACTTCAATTCAGGTAATTAAACAATCACGACAAAATTCGAGCGACGAAGTTCAGATCTCAAATCCATCGTGTCCTTGTTGATTATTGATTTTGGCAGCGCCAAGGCCAGATCTGGGCCATAGCTTGGTCGAGGATGGCCATGGCGATGCTCGTGTCAATCGGAGAAGAAAGAGGCTCGGAGGAATTGCTTCACCTCTAGTTCGTGTCGATTCGGGACAGGAGGGTTCGACTCGACCCAGATTTTATGACCTCATATCGATTGAAGGGTTGAAGGGGATGAAGAGGTTCGCATCGATCTAAGGTGGTTGGGGCTTGTGTCGAACTGAAATGATTGATGCAAGTATTTTGCCCGCATGATCGATGCGAAAGTCTGCCTCCCACGATCGATACGAAGACCAAGAGGTTGATTGGTACAATATCGATAGCTCCAAATCGATGCGAAATCACCGCATTTAGTTGACACACAGTCTCCAACCCTTGGTCGATGCGAAGTAAGCCTCTCTGATCGATCCGAAATCCACTCCTCAGGTCGATACGAATTGCCGTCAATTCGAAACCTATCGATACGAAAGGTACCGAGTCGACCTTGATCGATACGAAAGTATCGATTCGAACTGGATCGACATGAAAGATATCACGCCTCCGACTGAATTTGAATCTAAACTGCGATCGATTCCACACTGAATTTTGATGAACTTAGTGAACTCTTGCATATCTTGAAACCCAACTCCGACGAGCTTCCACCTTGCATAATCGAACTTGAACACAAAATTGCATAATTGACTGCCTTTCGAAGCTCGTTGATGGAACTGTAACTCAATAATGCGATAACGAACTTGAACTTGAATCGATTGCCAATATCTCGATGGTATGTTTGTGACGGTCAGCGATGACGGTCACTCCTACTGGACTTCGAAGTTTTGTATTTTGCACATTTTCTCTGATTCTACAGAATGTACTCGAATCATGCACAACACTTGCACTGCACGACTCATTTATACACTTTACACTGGGGAATGCATAGGCTTTTTATCGTCTAATGATAGTTTCTCGTGAGTTGGCCAGTTATGGAACCGTCAAGTTTGCAGCAACAAGAAACTCAGAATCTAACCCCTCCCAGACTTGAGATTCCGGATATCGAGGCCGAAGTTATTGGTCCAGCTCTGGACGAGTTGCCTGACGCGTCCTTCATCAATAGTCCGCCTGATTCGGTCCCGTCCAATATCTCCGAAGATATGCTAGGGAGAATATGCCTAAGGCATGGCCTGTCGTTGGACGATGTAATGTTGCCGGGACTGGACGACAGACCGCATAATCCCCCGGAGGGATATACTGCTTTTAATCGACATGCATGCGCAGCCGGTACACTTCCTCCGTTCAATGATTATATAAGAGGAGTGTTGGCTTACCTGGAAATTGCTCCGTCTCAGTTACATCCGAACGGATATGCCTCACTCAATGGCTTATTCATCGCATTTATGGAGTACCTTTACCGACCTCCCCTTCCGACCGAGATAAGATACCTGTTCAACTTCAAAAGTCGGACCGACAGCCCATCCTTTACATTCTTGGAGTTTGTAAGGAACTGCCAAGTGGTCACGGGGTCGTGGAATAGGTTGAGCTACTTCAAGTCGGAGTGGTTCTATGTCCGATGTCCTCCGGGGTTTGCCAGAAGATGGCTGTTCAGACGTGAGTATTGTCTTTTTCCTAAGTAGTTGACAGGGCAATTTTCAAATGAAATTAAACTCATATCTTCTACTCCTTTTCTTTTAGCAATAATCCAGCGACCTGAAGGTGGCTACTATAAAGAGATAGTCCGGGTCCTTCAAGAAATTCCTAGTGAAGAAAGGAATATTGAATTGCTACTGACGAACCGGAATCTTAGAGTTCTCGGGTTGATTGGGCGGAGGCAGAGCATAAGGCTCGATGGCGCATTAAAGACTGTCTCCAAAGAAAAAGTCAAGCGGAAGAAACCCAGGGTCGTAATAATTGAGGAACCCGATTCCAAAAGAACTCATACCGACGAGGAACCGTTGGTCGGACCTGCTAATGCAACCCCAGATTCCGACGAAAAAAGAAAAGGCAAGGCAGTGGTCTCCAAACAGCCTAAATCTGGGAGGCAGAAGTCTGTGGTTTTACACCGCCCCCTGTCAGGAGTTAGAATTGCGGAGGCACCCTCCCTGCAAGCTGAAAATCAATTCGAAGGGCTCGCTGACCTTCCAATCCTGGACATCGAGCCCGAGCAACATGACGTTGAATTGGGTGAACCGCAACATACCTTCGACGTTAGCGAGCCTCCTCCCGCTAGTGCGATTGACACTTCTGGTTGGTCCGGGGGGTTACACATCCACACACTCTTCACGGCACAACACAGTTTCCTAACCGTAAACAGCATAATGTAAACGGCTACTGATTTTCCATGGTGTGCTTTTCAGGTACGATGTCTGGACAAGGTTCTGTGCTCGGCAGTTTGTGCAACAAGCGCCGTTATTATGAGCCATGCAGGAGAGAGGGCGAGAGGGATTATGACTCAGGACACTGTGGTCAGGAGAGGTCCGACAGAGACAGGGGATACGCTCACCGATCCCGATCTCGCTCTCCTCCTCCCAGGACTTCCGTACCTCCCACGGTAGCAGTTGCTCGTCCTCCTGAAATTTCACGGCCTAGGCCACCTTCTCAAGCTCCAAGGCCCGATCCTCCGTGTAGGACTGAAATAGCCACCTCTTCAACTACCGCACCGGTCACGACTGATGCGACCAGCGAAGGAGCGCTTAAACTGGCACAGATGAGGAAAGAATTTCCCGACATCTGCTTTGATGGTTATGTCTTCCCTCCGCACTTGAGGAGAATTCCGCCAACCGCTGAAAACACTATCCATGATTATGTTGCGGACATCTTCTTCCAGTACAGGGAGTGGGCACGGGCTGCGAGGAAAGCATCCAAAGTGGCATTCGATCGGGGTGTCGTCATTGAGAAGCTTGAGAAGGAGTTGGGTCAAAATGACCGAATCATGAAAGCGCTCAACGCTGAGGCTGAGTCTTCCCGTAAATCTGAAATGGGGACCTTGAAAAAGGTTGACGAAGTAAACTCCGCCATGGCCAGGATGAAACAAGAGCACTATACCGCCATCGAAGACATGGGCCATAGGAACACCACCATTACCGCCGAGAGGGACGCCGCTCTTAAGGAGCTTAATGAGCTGAAATCAAAGTTCTCCGAAATGGTGAAGGAGAAAGATGCAGCTAATGTCTCTGCGCAGGAGGCCTGTGATCAGGCGGTGGCACTCCGAAAGGAGAAGGAAGCGGCTATGAAACAAGCTTGCGAAGCTGAAGCTGGGGTTGATGAAAAGGTACGGCAGGCGGAGGCCAGGATTGAGGCTGAGGTAGAAGAGCTACTTGTCACTTACAATGCCAATGTGCTAAGGCACCGAGATCTGACATAGCTCGACGACTATCCAACACATCTCTATAACGCTTGGAATACGTTGGTTGAGGAGGAGAAGTCTGGGCATCCCGATGAAGCCATCGATGAATTCGAGCTGGAGAACCGCATTCTTAATGATGACGAAAAGAAAGTTCTCCATGGCTCCATGATTTCTCACGAGAAGGAGAGGCTTGGCGCCCAATCTCAGGAAATTGGAGAAAGCTCTGGTGCTGAGCATCGTATCACAAGTTCTGAGATTGTCGTGTCATCTCAATCTGAGCCAACTCCGATGATCGACTCCTAGCCTATACCGGCATATGATCCAGACCGACCACATTTATCTCCTATTAAGGAGCATTCCTCTGAAGCCGTTCAAACGACCCTGACCCAAACCGAGGAAGGTACTCGAACTAATCCCTTGTTCATTTGGGGTGAAGAATGTGTATGGAAGTGTATACTAACAGACGTTTCCTTTCTTTGATCAGTGATTGGAGTTGCACCAGTGGCGCCTTCCGTAGCCCAGGAATCATGCCAAGTGCCGGAGGCCATCATTTCTGAGGCAACTTCTGTTGTGGCAGTTGCGCCGGTCGAGGTAAATCAGGGGAGCTCACTTTCCATAGATGAACAAATGATAAATGAGATCCTCGGTCGACAGAGTGATCCCTTTGCAGATCTACCATTTAGCCTGGGCGGATTCTCGTCTACTTCTGATATTTCAACTCAGGCTACTATAGCACATAGTGAGGCCAGAGCGCAGCGAAAAGCAAGGATGTTGGCCGAGATTAATGCTGAGATGGCGGCAGCTACGCATGGTGGCAGCGTGGATGGTGGAGTAGTAGCGCAGTGTCCTACTCCCCTTATGATTGTATCTCCTAGGGGCACGCTCACCGATACTAGTGCATCAGTCCCGCCTCCGGCTGCGGATTCTGTTCCTCCAACTCCTCCTACGGGAAGCATTCCCATAGAGTCCAACTCGGACGAGGATGTCGACATCATGCCTTCATCTGAGGGGAGCCTGCCTAAGGAGAAAGGTTCTAAACGAAAGATTACTGGTGGCCCCAGTAGCTCCTCGAGGAAGAAGAAGTTGAGGAAGCAGAAAGATTAGACACTCTTTTTAGGCATATTTTTCTCTTTTGGCAGTCAGGGATTTTGTTACTTTTCTTTTTCCCCTTTTGTAGGCCGTGTTTAGATGCGGGTTCGGCCCCTGCTAGTAGGAATATTTTGGAAAGGCTTGTGTATGAACCATTGCTTTTGATTTAGTTGAAATAAAATTTTGTCTTCTAGTTTCAGCTTATGTTCCTTTTATGCTTGAATACTGCAGTGTTCGAACTTCGGTCCGGTGTACTTGCATTATTTTAACGTTCAAGAATAGCTCGTTTTGCTTGTCAAGTCTGGAAATCTCAGACTTGAGTTGTGATAGGGGATTGCATCGGAGCTGAACATCATACAGTTTCGGGTAATGATTAACATTTGCATCTGCCCCCAGTTCCGGGGTTAAGTTATGATGATCAGCTTGTGATCGCATCAAGCGAGGACTGAGTGGTCGAACTACACTTATTTTCTTATGAATCGTTTCATCCACACTCCGGGGATATAAGTCATCTCGCAAGCAGTTGTTCGCACTCTGGGAACTTGAGATTACTGTTGGTACTCCAACCCATATCCCAGGAGTTTGGGAGTTAGTGCTCATACTCCAGCTCGTGCTTCGGGAGCTTGGAGCTGTCATGACATATTCCGTCCCGCACTCCAGGGGCACAGGGTTGGACGTTTATACCCCACTTCGCACTCTGGGAACACGAAGTTGATTGCTTATACTCCGTTTTGCACTCTGGGAACACGGAGTTGATTGATTATACTCCGCTTCGCACTCTGGGAACACGGAGTTAATTGTTTATACTCCGCTTCGCACTCTGGGAACACGGAGTTAATTGTTTATACTCCGCTTCGCACTCTGGGAACACGGAGTTGATTGTTTATACTCCGCTTCGCACTCTGGGAATGTGGAGTTGATTGTTTATACTCCGCTTCGCACTCTGGGAATGCGGAGTTGATTGTTTATACTCCGCTTTGCACTCTGGGAATATGGAGTTGATTGTTTATACTCCGCTTTGCACTCTGGGAATACGGAGTTAATTGTTTATACTCCGCTTCGCACTCTGGGAATATGGAGTTGATTGTTTATACTCTGCTTCGCACTCTGGGAATACGAAGTTGATTGTTTATACTCCGCTTCGCACTCTGGGAATACGGAGTTGATTCAGGATTGTCGTGTGTCAATCCTATCAATATTGGTATAATGGCTTGCCCCCGAGCTCGGGTTTCACTTAGCGAGTGGCCGGTCGTATCACAGCCACTCTCCATTTGAATAAGTCCTATTGCGTGATGGGATTTAGCTCTTCGTGCATCGTGATGTCGTATATCGTACTTAATGAATCACAGCTCTGGCTCGAAGAGGTGGCATTTTATTGCTGAAATAAGAAAATGCGGCAAAGTCAGTTACCTTATTACAAAATTCAAATTTCGAAATGCAGAAACAAATTGCTAAATAGAATGAAATAAATAAAGCCTGTCATGTGTAATAGCGATGGAGACTTTCGCTGTTCCAGGCCCTTGACAAATCGAGACCGTCAACGGTCGACAGCTTGAATGTGCCATCTCCGAGTCTTCGTGTAATTACATATGGTCCTCCCCAGTTCGGCTTCATGTGTGAAGGAACTGGGTAGATTCTCTTGAGCATGAGGTCGCCGAGTTCAAAGGTTCGAGGTCGAACTTTGGTGTTGTACAGTCGGGCGACCCGACTTCGATGTGCGGCTGCTCTCAAATCAGCCTCTTCCCGTTTTTCATCCAATAGATCCAAAGATTCGGCCAGTAGTATAGCGTTCATTTTCGGATCATAGTAAGTCACGCGATGAGAAAACACTTCCGTCTCGACCGGAATAACAGCCTCTGAGCCATAAGATAGGGAAAACGGAGTGTGTCTGGTCGCGGTTTTGTGAGTCGTTCGATAGGCCCATAACGCCATAGGAAGTTCATCGACCCATTTGCCCCCGGCCTTTTCCAGTCGTTTCTTCAGGATGGATTTTATAACTTTGTTGACAGCTTCAACCTGTCCATTCGCTTGGGGGTGTGCGACAGCCGAGAACTTTTTATGGATATGAAACCGTTGACAGAAATTCTTGAATTCCGCACTCTCGAATTGGGCTCCGTTATCAGTGATGATGGTATGAGGGAGTCCAAATCGACAGATGATGTTGCGAACCATGAAATTTATCACTTTCTTTGTCGTAATGGTTGCTAGGGCTTCGGCCTCAGCCCACTTTGTAAAGTAGTCAACGGCAACGATGGCGTATTTCGCACCGCCTTTCGCCAAAGGTAGAGCGCCGATGATATCGATGCCCCACATTGCGAATGGCCAGGGACTGACCATTTGGGTTATCTCGGTAGGCGGGGCTCTTGGAATTCGGGCATGTATCTGGTATTTATCGCACTTCCTGGCATAGTTCGCCGCATCTCGGTTCACTGTCGGCCAGTAATACCCATATCGGAGTATCTTCTTAGCGAGAGCTTGCCCTCCGGTATGATCGCCACACTCTCCTTCGTGTACGTCATGTAACACTCGTTTGATTTCCTCATGGGCGATACATCTGAGGAGAGGAACGGAATAACCTCTCCTGTACATGACTCCGTTCTGGATGACGAATCGTGAAGCTTTCCGTAGAATTTGTCTCTTCTCATTTCTATGCTCAGGCAACGTCCCATTCTCAATGTAATTACGATACGGAGTCATCCAAGACTCTCTACTGGGAGCGGTTTCAAACACAAAGTTCATTTCTATTTGATCGATGCTCGGGGAGGCTAAAGTTTCAACGGGGACAAGTCCCATTTGCTGCGCTTCACCCATGCTGGCTAACTTTGCCACTGAATTGGCTTTCTGATTGTGTTCCCGAGGCACATAATAGATGGCATAATAATCAAACTGATTCAGTATTTTCTGAACTTGGGCCAAGTAAGCAGCCAGCCTTCGGTCTCTTGCTTGATATTCTCCTCGTACTTGACATACCACCAACTGTGAATCGCAATAAATTTCCACAGCGATAATTCTCAAGTCTCTGGCGATTTTTAGGTCGGTTAAGAGGGCTTCATACTCAGCTTCATTATTAGTTGCACGAAAGTCAAACTTCAAAGCATAAAAAATAGATCGGCCCTCGGGAGTCTCAAGTACAACCCCAGCGCTCGAACACCGGTCGTTTGACGCACCGTCAGTATACAGCTTCTAGATGTATTCGGGGGATTTACTGGTCTCGGGCAAGTCTTCTGGAACGGTAAATTCAGCTATGAAATCTGCCAGGACTTGTCCTTGAATTGCTCTTCGCGGAGCGTATGTGATATCAAATTGGCTTAGCTCAATGCTCCACTTGAGTAACCTACCGGACGTCTCGGGTCACGTGAGGACCTGTCGTAACGGCTGATCGGTGTACACAGTAAGAGGATGAGCTTGGAAGTAAGGGCGGAGTTTTCTCGAGGCAATGACCAAGCAATAGGCCAGTTTCTCTAGTCTCGGGTAATTTCTTTCGGCTCCTGTTAGCCGCTTACTAACATAGTAGACCGGTTTCTGCACTTTGTCATCCTCCCGAACTAGAGCAGCACTGATTGCATGTTCCGATACCGCCAGGTAGAGGTATAATTGCTCGTGGTCGACTGGTTTTGACAAGATCGGAGGTGTGGAAAGATGTTGAACTAGTGATCGGAACGCGCCTTCACACTCCGTGGTCCATTCAAAGTTTCGTTTTCCCTTCCGGATCAGATCGAAGAAAGGAATGCATTTATCGGTGGACTTTGAAATGAACCTGCTCAATGCTGCGACTTTTCCGTTGAGACTCTGGACTTGCTTTATGGTTCTAGGGGTTTTCAAATTTCTTATTGCCTAGATTTTCTCAGGATTTGCTTCTATCCCTTGAGCATTGACAATAAACCCAAGGAATTTTCCGGACGCGACGCCGAAGTGGCACTTCAATGGGTTAAGCTTCATTCTATACTCTCGGAGGATGCTTAACATCGAATTTAAATCTCTGACGTGATCTGTGGAGAATCGGGACTTCACTAGCATGTCATCCACGTAGACCTCTATGGTCTTCCCGATCTGATTAGCGAACATCCGGTTGACTAAGCGTTGATATGTGGCTCCGGCGTTTTTTAGGCCAAATGGCATGACCTTGTAACAGTAGAGTCCCAAATCGGTTACGAAGCTGGTATGTTCTTGGTCAGGCAGATGCATGGGTATTTGATTGTAGCCATAGTAAGCATCCATAAAAGATAACAATTCATGTCCGGCCATCGAGTCTACGAGCTGGTCAATCCGAGGAAGCGGGAAGCTATCTTTTGGACAAGCCTTGTTTAAGTCAGAGTAATCGATGCAAGTTCTCCATTTCCCGTTCGGTTTTCGAACTAGCACGGGGTTGGATACCCATTCTGGATACAAGGCATCTCGAATAAACCCATTCGACTGTAATTTATCAACCTCCTCCTTAAGGGCGGCAGATCTCTCTGGATCCATACCGCGCCTTTTCTGCTTGACCGGGACATATCGCGGATCTATGTTCAGGGAATGACTTGCAACATTCGGTGAGATCCCCCACATGTCAGAGTGTGTCCAGGCGAAGACATCGAGATTCGCCCGAAGAAATTCAACCAATTCCTGCTGTGTCTGCTTGCTCAGTTGAGACCCAACTTTCAGCATCTTTGAATCATCATCCTCACTGATTGGGACGTCCATAGTCAGTTCGGCCGGAGAAGCTTGACTCTCCGTAGATTCGTCTTTATCCTCATTGTCCCTAGGGTCAAGGTCTTTCAGGAATTGGTTGTGGTGCCCGGGCCGAGGCCCAGGCATCAATTGTCAATTATCAATAGAACGGACGCAGAGAGATTCCTCTACGCCCTTTCCCTTCTCTTTACGTTGCGCCCCGCGTAGCTCAGCAACATAACAGGCCCTTCCCGTGGCCTGATCTCCTTGAACAACTCCAATCCCATGATCGGTGGGGAACTTCAGAGTTAAACACCACAGGGCGATGGCCGCCCTGAATTCGGCTAGGGCCGGTCGGCCCAAAAATGCATTATAAGGTGAATCAATCTCTAAGACGACAAACTGTAACATCCGGACTCTCCGGCGTTCTCCCACCCCCAACTCAACCGGTAGTTCAGTCACTCCAACGGGTATCGTGGCACTCCCGTTAAAACCGTGGATTCGGGACAGGCAAGGTTTCAAATCCTTTACCTCCATTTTCATTAGGTCGTAAGCCCGTTTAAGCAAGATATTCACAGAGCTTCCACTGTCAACCAGGATCCTCTTCATCCAAGTAGGACCTACCTGGGCAGATATGACTAGTGGGTCGATTGTAGGGGCTTCGACCTTATCAGCGTCTCGGCTCCTGAACACGATATCATCCGATATTATTTTTTATTGTTTAACCGGGGTTCCGTCTTTGCAATTACTACAACACTCGAAGTCCGCATGCCTGATAGAACTAGCATACGACTCCATTTCCCCCCAGCTTCTGTCTGTCGGGTGGGGACCACCACTTATTGTGTTAATAACCAACCTCCCGCCCGCACGGGCGGGTTCCTCCTGTCTTTCCTGATTTTGTGAACGATTCTGATTTGAAGGGCCCGCTCCACCAGATTGCGGCGCCCGTACAAACTGATCCAACTTCCTTTCTCTGATCAACTTTTCGATGAGGTCCTGCAAATGTCGACACTCATTGGTATTGTGGCCGTAGCTTTTATGGAATCTACAGAACTTCCCTGTCTGAACCTGCCTCTCCGATGAGGGCTTCGGAGCAGGTTTCTTATACTGTACGGTGTTGCAACTCTGTAAGTATACGTTTTTCAATGACGTGTTTAACGGTGTATAATTGTCAAACATTTGAGCCCTACGTCGTGGACCTCGGTTCTGATCTCTTTTCTTATTCTGGCTATTGTTTCCTCTCGGCTGGGCTTGCTTGTTCTGTATGTTCAGTTGAACTTTCCCGGAACTCTCACCGGACTGTTTAACTGCTACATTACTCTGTATTCCCTCAATACTGGGCCTCGCATCGTCCTGCTTCCTAGACTGTTTTACGTCCTCTTGCCGCAAGAATTGAGCGGCTTTGGAGTAAAAACGGTCCAACGATGCGGGCGGTTTTCCGGTTAGCCAGTTCCCAAATTCAGAATCAGGATCAATCCCCTTGGTCAAAGCCATCAAGATTGAGTTATCGTTAGGATTGGTGATCTCAACACACGCTGCGTGGAACCTCTCTAGGTAACGCCTGAGCGTTTCTCCATGAGCTTGAGTGACACTGGACAGGGTATTAACGTCTTTTGGCCTAGCAACATGCATACGAAACTGTTCTACAAACTGAAAGTCTATATGGATCGATAGTATGCAGTAAGACTAGTCTAGCAAGTGCGGAATTATAAATAATAGTAAATAGCAGTAATAAAAATGACACCAGGGATTTTTATACTGGTTCGAACTTCTCGTTCTACGTCCAGTCCCAGACTGCTTCTGGAATTTCTCGAATAACCCTCACTTAACCCGGAGGAACAGGTATTACACCGCCTGAGCAACCGAACAGGACTTTTCCGCCTAAGCAACCGAATAGGACTTTTCCGCCTAAGCAACCGAATAGGACTTCAAATACAATTTGGTAAATTGTTTCTTGACTTGTGTGTTCTTTGAATAACACGAATATAGTCAATGTAGTACACCCTTCCTATAATCTTCTTGATATGATGATTTGAATGTGCAAAAGATAGGAAGTAGAGAATTGAAAATCACTTGATATTATAACAATATAAGATCAGAAAAGATAGAAAAAATTAGTTATTGAAATAGTGGATTTTCATCTCTATTTATAGTATTGAATAGTTTTAATTCAATAGTTGCAACTCTTTGAAGAAGTGCAACTCTTGGTGAAGAGAACAACTCTTCAGATTTTGATATTTTATGAAGAGATGCTTCAGTTCGTCAAGTTCAGATGTCTGAGATAAAAGTGACAGATGTCTGAATAATTTTGAATTTCAAAAAATCAAAGGAAATAATAAACAGTTAATTTAGACGTCTGTCTTTTAATTCAGACGTCTGTCTAGGTTGACAGACGTCTGTTATTAAGTGACAGACGTCTATTTCATATAGAAATAGAGGCATTAACAACACAGTGCTCAGACGTCTGTTATCTTAATTTAGACGTCTGATATTGATGTCAGACGTCTGAATTAATATACAGACGTCTATTTTTGTACTGTTTTGTTCCTTTGTCCATTTTAGTATTTTTTGAACTTGAGAAAATATATAATTTTGAAAATACCTTTTTATATTTATTTTAAAGCATATTTGTGTGTGTGTGTTTCATCACCATATCAGAGATTGTACAAATATATCTAAATAGATTTTATAAAGAACTTTAATCTTGTTGATGATAATAGCTTCTTTTGACGATTCCTGCAAGAATATTTGACATAATAATATATAGATTGAAATATATAGTTGTCGCATTAAAATCGAAGAAGTCAGGTTTCAACATTCTCCCCCTTTTTGATGATGACAACTATATAATTCATCGATTAGTATAATCATACCTTTTGCTCCCCCTGTCAATATGACCATATTATATAGCAGAAATATAATTATTTCTCCCCCTTTGTCATTAACAAAAAGAATTGTTGGGGTTGATTTGGATAAAAAAAAATAACAAAACTGTGAATAACACACTAATTAAGAGATGTAAACAAACCAAGCAAGATATTAACAAAACAATGTTTTAGACTACATCATAGTTGATTTTAAAAAAGACAGATAAAATTATACAATCTTATCATTCACCATTGTTTGAACCAAGAAAAAAATTTAAGAGAGAAGACATTGATTGAACCAAAAGAGAAACCAAAAGAGAACCATCTTCATTCACCATTCTCCCTAAGTTGGAGAAGAAGGAGGTGAGGATCCATGAGACTTTTTCCATAATTGACGAAGAATTGTCTTGATATTTCTCAATTCTCGTGTATTCTCTTCGACTTTGGCATCAAAGTAATCGAATCTAGAATTGATGGAAGAAAAGCCTTGTGCTATTTGATGAGAAATTTTCTTTTGATTTTTAGAAATAATGATGTCGGATTTGAGCTTTTCATTTTTAGTATACGAGCGAGAAGTACCAGAAATTAGTTCTATCTCGAAATTTTCCGAATTTGGGCTTTGGATAAAAGCTTGCTCAAAAGCTTCATTTTCATCTTCTTCTTCATCTTCCCTTTCTTCATCATTCTTTTCTTTTTCAGTATTGCCTTCATTTCCATTATGTCCGGAACTACTTACTTTTGCTTTTCCTTTTTATTTTTGTAAAGCAAGTTGTTCCGCTTTATAATCATTAAATGTTGGAAATGTCGGAGGAGATTCTGGTAATCCCATTAAACTGAAGAAGCGAATGTTGGATACCTTGATTTTTTCAAATTCAATTGATGGACTTTGAATAGAGAAGGCAGTTAAAATTCGAGTAATATAGGGAGCATAGATAATTGAGCGTTTCTTGGAGTCATGATAAGTGCGAAAAGCATCATAAAAGTATTGAGCCCAATTGATTTGAGTATTGGATAGAATTGATTGAAGTGCCTTATCTTCATCATCGTAAATGACCTCATGGCTTCCTTGTCGAGGAAAAATTGTTTTTATTAGCATTCTAAGCAATAGTCGAGGTCGAGGACGAAGATGATTTGATCTATCTGTGGATTTTTCAGGTTCAAAAAGATAATATTCGATTTGTTTAAGTTCCTCTCCTTCTAACTTAAAGTCATCTATGTCGACTCCTTCCGAGCTACATTTTAAAATTCGTCCAATGTCAGAAGGAGTTATTTGCAGAATGTTTCCAAAAACGCTTGTCCAAAGCATTCCTTTTTCTCGATGAAGTCTAATTTTTGGATTGTTAACATTTGCTAGAAATAATAGAACACTAAGTCTGCAAATGTTGACTTGATTATCTTTGAAATCAATAAGGCTTGTAATCTGAGATCTATCAGTATAGAGCCTAAGTTTGTAGAAAGGAAAATGATCAAGATTATGAAAAATACCATGAAATGATTGAAGAGAACATAAATGCTTGTAACGAGCCATGCTTCGAGGTTCGTGGTATAACCAAGCTTCAATTTGATCTTCCGAAGGAAAAATGTGAGAAGGTTGTTGAGATGAATCTC
Organism: Allium fistulosum; assembly: GCA_030737815.1. Classification (NCBI taxonomy): domain Eukaryota; kingdom Viridiplantae; phylum Streptophyta; class Magnoliopsida; order Asparagales; family Amaryllidaceae; genus Allium; species Allium fistulosum. The sequence goes on from CM060906.1 coordinate 1,136,270,359, forward strand.
CTTTTTGTTTCTTAGATTTGGGCGCCATTGAAAAATTGAAAAAAAAACTAGGGTTTGGAGTTTGAGAGACGAGAAGAAGAAAATAAACCATTTGGAATAACGTATATAGATTTTCTTCTTAACAGGGTTTCGGACGTCTGAAAAATAAACAGACGTCTGAGATTCTGTAGAATAAAAACAAAGACTAGAAGAACAGACGTCTAAAAATTTATGACAGACGTCTAAGACGTATGACAGACGTCTAAAAATAATTGACAGACGGCTCAAGAAGGTTTAAAATGAAACAGAGAGTAAAAAACATTTTGCACTAAATTCAGACGTCTGATAGTTTTATGTTTAGACGTCTATTATGAATAACAGACGTCTGTTATCTTTAAACAGACGGCTAATTGTTGGCTGCAAAAGTATAGACATATTTAGACGTCTGTGAGAAATGACTCAGACGTCTGTGTGGCTGAAAATAGTAAAAAATAGTTGTTTCTACAGACGTCTGTTGGCAAATATAGACGTCTGTCTGTCTGATAAAAGATTTTATTTAGCTTAGGCTTAAAAAGAAAATTAATAGTTTATTTATTTCTATTTATAAGAACATAAAACAAGTATAAATCAACAAATCAAACAAACAGACATATATATATTATCTATTTAGGAGTCTTTGGAGTTTTTGGAGACTTCGGAGACTTCCCTTTGGATAATTCGCGTTGATCTTGTTCAGCAGATTGATAAATAGGAGACCAATGAGGTTGACGTTCCCATGAATTTGGGGATACAGGAGGACGTTGAGAAGAGAGAATATGTGCATTTGTGTTGATCGGAGATGAACCACATATTTTTGCAGCACATCGTTCAAGAAAGCTAAGTCGTCTTCCATGACTCTTTTGTTCAAAATACATTTCTCGCTGAAGATCAAGTGTTTCCCTCTGATAGTGATGTAAATCATCTATCTTTTCCTTAGTAGATGGAGATGGAAATAAATTTCTTCGCGTACGTTTATTTTCCGGCGTATATCCCGTATGATGACTTTGTGGTGGACATATCGGAATATAAGCTGGAGTTGGAGTCGAAAGTTCGGAAGACCCAGAACTAGGAGTTTCAAAATTAATTGAAGAAAATTCAGATGTATAGGAGGGCTCATCTGAAGATGAACCAGCCATGGTATATAAGAATAATGCAAAGTTAAAAAACATATTTGAATAATTTTTTGCTTTCACCTTTGTAAAAACGAATAGATAAGCTGAATGATAATTTTCTTTGGTAAGAAGAAATTTATAGACAACTAAAAGCTAAAAAATAAATGGTTAAGATTAAAAGAAGAGAAAATTTAATGTTTAACCAGAAACAATATGTGCGGGTGAAAAAAAAAATTAAATAAGGATAGAATAGCAGAATTATACTTCATAAATTGTTGAGAGAGATAATACCAAGTTCTCGTCTCAATTTTACAAAACTGTTTTCATTTAAAGGTTTGGTAAAAATATCTGCTAATTGATTTTCCGAAGATATAAATTCTAGATTGATTATATCTTTTTCAATATTATCACGAAGAAAATGATGACGAATATCAATATGTTTTGTCCGTGAATGATTTACTGGATTTTTAGATAAATTAATAGCACTAGAGTTATCACAGAAGATTGTAGATTTAGATAAGTTAAAACCAAAATCTTGAAGAGTTTGTTGCATATAAATTACTTGAGCACACGCCAAAGCTGCAGATATATATTCTGCTTCACAAGTAGAAAGTGATACGCAATTTTGTTTCTTACTGAACCAAGATACTAGAGACCGTCCAATGAAGTGACAAGTCCCACTTGTACTTTTTCTATCCGTCCGACTTCCTCCAAAATCAGCATCACTATATGATACTAATTCAAAAGGACATTCTTTCGGATAAAATAGTCCAAAATCTTTGGTTTTGTTGAGATAACGTAAAATACGTTTCACTGCTCTAATATGTGATTCTTTAGGATTGGCTTGAAAACGTGCACACAAACAAACACTCATCATTATATCGGGTCTACTAGCAGTTAAATATAATAATGATCCAATCATACTTCGATATAACTTTTGGTCTACACTCTTGCCATTTTCATCTTTTTCAAGATGTATGGTTGTACTCATAGGAGTAGGTTTGGCAGAGGTATTTTCCATACCAAAGCGTTTGATTAAATTATTACAATATTTTTCTTGATTTATAAAAATACCATTATCAATTTGTTTAATTTGAAGCCCAAGAAAATATGTTAATTCTCCCATATGAGACATTTCAAATTCATTTGTCATTATTTTAGAAAATTCTTGACATAATTTATCATTAGTTGATCCAAAAATAATATCATCTACATAAATTTGAACAATTAAAATATCATGTTTCTTTTTCTTAATAAAAAGAGTTTGATCAACCTTTCCAATTTCAAAACCAGAATTGATTAAATAAGTTTTTAAACGATCATACCAAGCACGAGGTGCTTGTTTCAAACCATATAAAGCCTTTTTAAGTTTATAAACATGTTCTGGAAATTGTTCGTGTATAAACAAGGGAGGTTGTTCAACATAAACATTTTCTTTAATAAATCCATTTAAAAAAGCACTTTTAACATCCATTTGATATAATTTGAAATCATGAAAGCAAGCATAGGCTAATAGAATTCGTATAGCTTCTAATCTTGCGACAGGAGCAAATGTTTCTTCATAGTCAATTCCTTCTTCTTGATTATATCCTTGAGCTACTAATCTAGCTTTATTTCTAGTGATATTACCATTTTCATCAGCTTTATTTTTAAAAACCCATTTAGTGCCAATAACTGTTTGATTATTTGGCCGTGGAACTAAATCCCAAACGTCATTTCTTTCGAATTGGTTTAGTTCTTCTTGCATCGCAATAATCCAATAATCATCAGTTGAGGCTTCCTTAATATTTTAAGGTTCTATATTAGAAAGAAACGCTATATGACCCATTTGATTTAGCTGATTTCTTGTTTTAACTCTTTCATCAATTTCTCCTATAATATTTTGAATTGGATGATCTTTTAAAATTCTTGGTGGAGATTTTAATTCAGTTTCAAATTGATTTATAGAAGTGATATTGTCAGGTGTATTGTTGTCAAAAGTAGAATTTGAATTTGTTACAATGTCTTCATCATCATTTGTTTTAAATTTGAATTTTTCATCAAATGATACATGAAGTGTTTCTTCAATAGATTTAGTTCTTAAATTATAGATTCTATATGCTTTGCTTCGTTCGGAATATCCGATGAATATACATTCATCCGATTTCGGATCAAACTTACCTAATTGATCTTTTGTATTTAAAGCAAAACATTTAGAACCAAAAATTTTAAAGTAAGATATGTTAGGTATTCTACCGATGAAGAGTTCATATGGAGTATGTTTAGTTAAAGGTCGAATAGATACACGATTTAGGACATAACAAGCAGTAGCAACGGCTTCTGCCCAAAATTGTTTTGGAAGAGTGGTTCCATTCAATAAAGTCCTAGCACATTCTTAAAGTGTTCTATTTTTACGTTCAACAACTCCATTTTGTTGAGGCGTTCTTGGAAATGAAAAGTTATGAAATATTCCCTTTTTATTACAAAACTTCTCAAACATTTCATTTTCAAATTCTCCTCCATGATCACTTCTAATATTTTTAATTTTTAGATTTTTAATATTTTGAATACGTTTAGCAAAAATTTTGAAATTTTCAAAAGTATCACTTTTGTTTTTCATAAATAAAGTCCAAGTATATCTAGAGAAGTCATCAACTATTACAAAGACATATCTATTGTGATTAATAGATTGAGTCTGAGTTGGTCCAAATAAGTCTAGATGCAACAATTCAAGAGGTTGCAAAGTTGAGATGATCTTCTTGGATTTAAAAGTAGTTTTAGTTAGCTTTCCTAGTTGACAAGCATCACAAATGCTATTTACCTTAAAATTCATTTTAGGTAAACCTTTTACCAAATTATTTTTGGATAATTTATTAATAGCTTTGAAGTTTATATGACAAAATCTTTTATGCCATAGCCAAGGATCATTTTCTTTGACTAATAAGCACACATTTGTATTATGATTTATTTTCATATTTAAAATATAAATATTATGATCTCTTACTCCTTCGAAAATGATATTTTTGTTATGATAAAAAATATTGCATTTATTTTCAGAAAATACTATGTTAAAGCCTTTATCACATAATTGACTAATACTGAGTAAGTTATGTTTTAAATTTTTAACTAATAAGACATTTGTAATAAGAGGTAATTTAGATGTACCTTCATTGCTCACATCGCCTTTGCCGATGATGTAACCTTTTGAATTATCTCCAAAAGTGACAGATCCTCCATCTGAGTAGATAACATTAGTTAACATATTTTTGTCGCCTGTCATATGTTTTGAGCAACCACTGTCTAGAATCCATTTTCCTCTTTTCTTAATCGGTACCTGCAAAAAATATTGAAATTCTATTGGTACCCACTTCCTCTATAGGGTCCTAAGGGTTAAATCTTAGGAAGCCAAACCCAGTTGGGTTTAGAGTTCCCTTTAAAAATAAAATTCTCATTCTTATGTACAGACATAATAAAAGATTTAATGTAGTTTTTCCTAATCAAATTATTATTAGTTTTTGGAACCCAAATCATAATTGATTTTGGATGAATAATTTTTGAAGAATATTTTTGAACAGATGTAGATTCTTTTTTCTTAAAATTAGTATATAAAGACCCATTATTTTTAGAATGGTTTTGTATTGGTTTTTTATATCCTAATCCCTTTTTATTTGAACAAGGTTGAGAATTCTCAATTATTTTAGAGAGACTTTCTCTTCCACTGTTAAATTTAGAAACATTTTTAGAAATATTTTCCAGTTTTGTTTTAAGATTTGATACTTCTATATCAAGTGTTTTAATATTAGAGTTTAAATCATAATTTTCTTTTGCTAATTTAACATTCTCATATTTCTGTTTTTCTATTTCACTGCTTAAATCAGTCAATTGAGATGTTATATTAACATAAGATTCTTGAGATTTTACTAACTCTTCCTCTAATATTTTCTTTTCATCTTTTAACATGTCAGTTTCTATTTCAGTTCTATTTAATTTTCCTAAAGCATCTTTATATTTACTCTTTAGAATTCTAAGTTTATCTAACAATTCAGAGTTTATTTCTATTAAATCGTCAAAAGTTAGATCACTTACTTCATCATTTGTTGCCATAAAACAAACGTTGGCTTGTTCTGAATCACTTTCATTTTCACTGTCTGATGAAGAAGATTCTGTATCATCCCATGTAACTGAGAAGGCTTGTTTCTTTTTATATTTGTCCTTTTTGAGATTATTTTCTTTCTTCCGATCAGGACAATCTTTCTTTATGTGGCCCTTCTTGTGACATTCGTAGCATTCAAGAGATGAACTTGATGGCTTATTAAAACCCTTGTTATTTCCAAATTTATTACCCTTTTTGAATTTTAAAAACTTTTTGAAATTCTTAGCTATAAATGCCATATCATCTTCTGATTCAGAGTCTTCTTTTTCTGCTTGAAAAGCGATAGTTTTCTTGTCCTGTGCTTGTGCTCGTCTTGCCTGCAAATTTACTTCATAGGACATTAGATTTCCTATTAACTCTTCTGTTTTTATGGTTGAAATATCATTAGCTTCCTCGATAGCTAAGACTTTTCGTTCCCATTCATCAGTTAAAGAGTTAAGGATTTTTGATACAACATCAGATTCAGTAAAAGTGACTTCTAAAGTTAAAAGAGAGTGATAAATATCCTGGAATCTAGAATACATTTCACTAATACTTTCTCCTTGTTTCATCCTAAAATTTTGAAATTGGTTTTTAAGCATAGAGATCTTGCTTTGTTTTACTTTATTTGTTCCTTCGTGTGTAACCTTAAGAGTATTCCAAATTTCATAACCAGTTTTACAAATACTAACTCGATTAAATTCATTTTTGTCTAATGTGCAAAATAACATGTTCATTGCTTTTGCGTTTGTAGTAGCATCTAGTTTTTGTGTATTAGACCAAGCAGCATATCCTGTAGTAGGAATATGATATTCAGTTTGAATGATATTCCAAGTTTCAAATCCACTTGCTTGCATAAAAATTCTCATTCTAGTTGACCAATAACTATAATTTAATCCGTTAAACAATGGTGGTCGTGTAGTGGCTTGTCCCTCAGTAAAACTGTTGCTAGTGTTATTGTCCATATTTTTTAAAAAATATCAGATAACTGTGTTATAGTTATGTGATGACCTTGCTCTGATACCAAATGAAAGTCTATATGGATCGATAGTATGCAGTAAGACTAGTCTAGCAAGTGCGGAATTATAAATAATAGTAAATAGCAGTAATAAAAATGACACCAGGGATTTTTATACTGGTTCGAACTTCTCGTTCTACGTCCAGTCCCAGACTGCTTCTGGAATTTCTCGAATAACCCTCACTTAACCCGGAGGAACAGGTATTACACCGCCTGAGCAACCGAACAGGACTTTTCCGCCTAAGCAACCGAATAGGACTTTTCCGCCTAAGCAACCGAATAGGACTTCAAATACAATTTGGTAAATTGTTTCTTGACTTGTGTATTCTTTGAATAACACGAATATAGTCAATGTAGTACACCCTTCCTATAATCTTCTTGATATGATGATTTGAATGTGCAAAAGATAGGAAGTAGAGAATTGAAAATCACTTGATATTATAACAATATAAGATCAAAAAAGATAGAAAAAATTAGTTATTGAAATAGTGGATTTTCATCTCTATTTATAGTATTGAATAGTTTTAATTCAATAGTTGCAACTCTTTGAAGAAGTGCAACTCTTGGTGAAGAGAACAACTCTTCAGATTTTGATATTTTATGAAGAGATGCTTCAGTTCGTCAAGTTCAGATGTCTGAGATAAAAGTGACAGATGTCTGAATAATTTTGAATTTCAAAAAATCAAAGGAAATAATAAACAGTTAATTTAGACGTCTGTCTTTTAATTCAGACGTCTGTCTAGGTTGACAGACGTCTGTTATTAAGTGACAGACGTCTATTTCATATAGAAATAGAGGCATTAACAACACAGTGCTCAGACGTCTGTTATCTTAATTTAGACGTCTGATATTGATGTCAGACGTCTGAATTAATATACAGACGTCTATTTTTGTACTGTTTTGTTCCTTTGTCCATTTTAGTATTTTTTGAACTTGAGAAAATATATAATTTTGAAAATACCTTTTTATATTTATTTTAAAGCATATTTGTGTGTGTGTGTTTCATCACCATATCAGAGATTGTACAAATATATCTAAATAGATTTTATAAAGAACTTTAATCTTGTTGATGATAATAGCTTCTTTTGACGATTCCTGCAAGAATATTTGACATAATAATATATAGATTGAAATATATAGTTGTCGCATTAAAATCGAAGAAGTCAGGTTTCAACACAAACCTCTTGGCCAATTGATCGAATGAAGAAATGGATCTAGGTGGTAGGCGTGTAAACCACATTGTCGCGATTCCCTCTAGAGAGATGGGGAAACTTCGACACTCCACTGCATCGTCAGCCCTTGCAGCACTCATCGACCATTCATATTTCAGAATATGTTGGTTGGGGTCACTATTTCCTTCATACATTGGAAGAGTTGGCATTCTAAATCGCCTAGGTGGTTCAGCGTGTAACACTTCGTCTGTGAAAGGGGTATGACTACGAGAGATTCCCCAATCATCATTAGTGAGCCCCTGACTCTTGCGTATCATCTGACGTATCATGGTTGATATATCCGACACTGGCAAATTCTGAGCATGTTGAGCTAAGGTGTGGTCGGGTTCCACAGTGCGAGTCTGGACCGGGCGTTGTCGACGGTCCGTATCTCGCCTCCTTGGCTCAGCGTCTTCTGGGACATATGGTTCAGGAGTGTGTCCACGCTGTTGATTAATCGGCTCTGACTGATTCCGGGTATCAACCCTCGTTTCTACCGCGGCGGTTGCAGCATGGTTGTCCGTGGTGTACTGTGGGGCAGTGCCTCCTCATGTCGAGGGTCCCGTTTGGAAGTTGGTCGACGGTCCTGCCCTCAATTGCCCAACAGTCAAGGCGGGTTGATATCCAGTAGTTTGAGCACGACTCCCCTTTAACCGAGGATGGGTAGACCTGTGGTGATAGTCAGATGAAGCTGAGCTTTCGGTAGATGCCCTGGAGGCATCATCTCTCCTGGACCTTCTATGGCCCCGGCGGTTTAGCTGGTTGATCAGCTTGATATTGGCGCGCAACTGTTCAGCCAACTGCTGACGACTTTGGGTCAGCTCCTGGAGCAATACTTGAAACTCTTGTCGGGTGACTGGCCCTGTCGGATCCGAGTGAGCGGTATTGTCCTGATTAGAAGAAGGTTGCTGCGTGGGATTCTGCCTATCCCGGCCTTCTTGCTCTGCAGCGGTAGCGCCAGTTCTTGTGCTAACCATTTTCAGTGGTGGAGTCCTTTCCTAGATTTTATGCAAATTTGAATAGAGTGGTAGGATTCCGGATCAGATATCTGGATCTTCCTCTTCGATGTATGCAATCCGGTATCGATGGTAGATCCAAGGAGTAGGAGAAAAAGATGGTTTTCTCAGTGAAAGCACCAAAGTGTTTGTACCAAAAATGGGCACAACACTCTTCGGAAGTTTTTGAAGAGATAAAATGAAGAATGTAAATGTAAAACAGAGATTATCTAACAAAAACTCCAACAAACAGAAATGTTAAATGCAAAGACAAGCATTTTAGAGTGGTTCGGCGTATAGCCTACGTCCACTATGAAGTTTTGATGATTTTATTGATTCTCTTTCAACGATTACAAGCTATTACAACGAATAACAGCGGATTACAGATTAGAATTCGAAATCAACAGCAAAGGAATGACGCAAGTCTTGATCCGGTAGAGTCTGGACACTTCAGAATCAAAAGATCCCTCTTCTGTAGGCTCTGAGCTCTATTTATAGGCGTAGGAGGCTCAAATCTCGCTCAAACTCCGGGAGACTTGGTCTGGCACGTGAGGGGACCCACTCGACCGTTTCCAGAAAGTTTCGCCTCGATCTGCGATCGATACGAATCCATTTCGTATCGATCAAGATGATGTCCAAATGAGCTGAAATTTGGCAGGGACATTCTTCAGTGTGTACGCAAGTAACCCTAAAAAAATCATTGGATTTGGATTAGTGGATTGCGAGAAATTGTCGACACGAAATGGAATTGATCGCTGGCTGTTTCATTCGACTCCATGACCTCATATTGAACTTTTCGAATCGGTCATCTGCACGTGCTCCTGTAATGATGTGGCGCGTATATCTCGAGTCGATCCATTTTTTTCTCCGGTTTGGCCGCATCGCATCCATGTATCTCGCCGCGTTTGCTTCGATGGATTACACGCCACCTTAGTTAGTTGACTCGTTGGATACGAGTAAGTCACTGGGCATGGACTCGAAGCAAGGTCCTCTGATTGATACGAAGTGTAGCGCCTCGATGGATACGAAGTGTAGCGCCTCGATGGGTACGAAGTGGACATTGACTGATGGTTGCGAGGCACGTCATCTATTGAGGGATATGAACCTGATCGATACGAACTTGATGGGTACGAAGCCTATCGATACAACTCGATGGATTCAAATAGCTTTGCTCAGGTGAATTCGAACAGAGGCTTATACGATGGATTCGAAATTGATCGATACAAAATTGATCGACTCGAATTAGAGCTTCGGTGATGGATACGAAACCACCCAGAGTGATGGATACGAAAGCGCCCAGAGTGATGGGTACGAAAGCGCCCAGAGTGATGGATACGAAATCTAGGCTTCTCCCTTCAATTTGAATCGTTCATATCTTGAGCGTATGAACCCGGATTGACCTGAAATTTGAGATGCTGACTTCTATGACCTTCCTCGTCATGTCCTATCAATTGTAGCTCAATCTGGACTCGGACAAAAATTCAGCGATATCCACGATGAGCGATATTTGGAATCCGACCAATGCCTTGGTGTCCTCGCCTTGCCAAAAGGCAGGATAACAGCGAACATGGGAGAAGTTATCATTGGATCTCGACATTTTGGATGCAGACTAATGTTTTTGGAAACTACCTCATGATTGATTATTCTGGTAAGAACTTCCATTACTAAAATGAAGAGGTACGATGACATTTCCTCACCTTGTCTAATTCCTTGTTTGCTTTTGAAGTAACCTTTCGTCGTGCCATTGTAACATAAAGATAAATTAACCGTGGAGATACGTGTATAAATCCATGCACCAAAGTGCGCAGGAAATCCCATACGAGATAGTACTCTGATAATTGAAGTCCAATGCAAGGTATCATACGCTTTCTTTAGGTCCAACTTGATCAGTGCTCTAGGTGAAACAGTAGCCTTGTTGTAGTCCTTCAATAGTTCATGAGTTAATAGAACATTGTATAAGATGCTTCTACTAGGAAGAAACATGGCCTGTTTATCTGATATTAAAGCTGGAAGAACATATTTAAGCCTTGTAGCAATGATCTTGGAAATACATTTATATATTATATTACAGCACGCGATTGGTCTGAATTCAGTGACATTTGTAGGATGTTCACATTTAGGAATGAGAGACAAGTTTGTAGCAATAATGCCAGTTAACATCCTATTTCTGGAGAAAAAGCTATTAACAGCCTTATTAAATCAGAACCAATTATCTCCCAGCACGCAATGTAGAAGCTGGCATTAAATCCATCAAGTCCATCGCATGCCTCCCTATTCATATTGAAAATACAGTCTTTGATTTCCTCTTTAGTTATTCTGGCAGATAATGCTTCTTTTTGATCCATAGATAAGGCATGCATTGGCAAATCATCAATTAAGGAAAGATCATAAGTAAAATTATCTGAGTTACCAAGGAGATTACAAAAATAATCTTGGTAGGCTCTATCAATGCTATTAGGGGAATCAGCATGGTTGCCACGTTAGTCATTAATGAAGTGAATGTGGGATTTAGACTGTTTAATCTTCAAGCTATCATGAAATAGCCGTGTGTTCCTATCACCATCAATATTCCACTTCAGTCTCAATTTCTATCTATATATTTCTTCTTTTGTTTGTAATGCATTCTTGTATCATTCCTGTAGTACATACTCCTCCTTTGCCAGTGCTTCATTATCTGGGTTAGCCATAGCATGTAGTTGAGCTTGAGCAAGTGCATTCTTGATTGTTGATGATAAAAAATTGCCTCTGCCAAATTTCTAAGTAGCCTACCAACCTAAATCTTTCTTTACCTGTTTCAATCTCTGCTTAAAGATAAACATAGGAGATCCAAAAAAGTTAGTGTTCTAAGCAGTATTAACAATATCAATGAAGCCTGGTTCAGAAATCCAAATATTAAAAAATTTAAAAGAGGCACTTCTTTTCATGGCATCTAAGGCAAGGGTTATGATTTGAGGGGAGTGGTCAGATAGAAGCGGGGGAGGAAGATGAGTAGTGATATAAGGCCATAGAGATAAGGTAGGCATGCTGCATAGAGTATAGTCAATCTTGCTGTAAATTCTTCTTCCTGATCTACTCATGTTATTCCATGAGTATTTTGCACCGCTAAATGGCACATGGATAAGTTATGTGCTGCTGATAGCACAGTTCAACGGTGAGATGTCTTTTAGTGTTAAGAGGGATCCTCCCATTCTATCATCAAACCCAAGTAGGCTGTTAAAGTCTCCATACACAATCCAAGGGTAGATGTCTTGGGCTAGATGTGGGAGATAGTCATACATTTGTTGTCTTAAGGTTGGTTGGTTTTCTGCATAAATAATGGTAAGGTACATGGATGTTGAAGAGGGAATATGAGTTAGGTGAGAATGAATGAATTGCTTATGTGTTAAGATAGGAGACATAGTAAAGTTGTTCGAATCAGAGAGGATCATAATCCTACCATAAGGCGATTCCACCAGATTATGGTGTAACTTCTAGCTGGGATTAATTATTCTTGCTGCTCTTGCAGTCAAATCACAGTTTAGCTTGGTTTCCAATATAGCTAGCAGTTGTATTTTGTGAAATTGAATAATGTCTTTAGCTTGAGTTAGTTTGATATCTTGGTGAGCTCCTCTAATATTCCATACACCTATTTTTTGTGTCATCATTCTACACTCTGGTTACGATTCAGAATGCATTGCTTACTTCTTGTTGGAGAGGATGGGGTAGAGCTTGTTTCTGGAAGTATATTGGTTGTTTACAGGATTGTTGGCTCATTAAAGTCTTTGTGTTTTTTGTTTTTCTTTTTATTTCTTTGGATGTTGTGTTTGTTGGTATTGGTATTGCTAGGAGTCAAACTCCTATTGTCATTATGCTTAGTGGTTGTGGAGCTTTCAGACTGTTTGTGGATTCTTTTATCGAAGTTTGTGGGATAACCAGATGGTGGTTGGATATGACAATAAGGTTCAGAAGAGGTAGGTAAAACATTAAGGACTATATAATCGATATTTGGGGTATTACTTTGAGAAGATAGAGAATGGGGTGGTATGCCACAAGAATGCAAAGACATGGGATTAGAGTTTGGATTCAGAAAAGTTTGGTTAGTGGGATCATGGATTGGTTCAAGATTGATGGTGGGAGGGGTTGGTGGGATTTGGTTGTTGGGTTGAACTTCTGCATGTTTTGGCATGGGAATTGCTGATTGTTCACTTATTGTATCAGTGCACTTTACATGCACATCTACAGTAGTGCACATGACCTTATTCACGCTACTATGTGCATTCAATCCATCAGTTATGTCCACTTCTACCTCATTATCATTACTTCCATCTTGTATTGACAAGATATTAAATGGGTTCGAACTCAAGTTGTTGTCAGTCAACTGACTTGCATAGTTATTGCAGCTATCACCATTTATTATTTGCTCTTGAACCATTTGCTCTGAGTTGCTTTCATTCTCCTTATTAATATCCATTTGTTTTCCTTTAGTTTCATGCAATCCCATGACAACTTCACTTACTTTTCCTCTTCTTATAACATTCTTTATCACCCTCTTCCATTGTTTTTTCTGACTATATATATTACCCAATGTTTCTGCATTACCATTTCCATTCTTCACATTATTTACCACTTCCTTTGTCTTAAGCTCCAACTCAATTTTCTTTTCACAACCATCTTCATTATGTCCAAAAACTTTGTAATTCAAACAAACATCTTGTTTACATAAGTAACTCACATAGACCATCTGTTCACTACCATCAAGTAGCTTAATAGGGAACTTATCAACAAGCTTTTGGTCCGGTCTCATTTCTACCATGCATTTAGAATAGGAAATTCTTTCTAACCTTTTTGTTGACTCATCCAAGCATAGTTAAGACCCTATACGTGAAGCTAGCCAATTCAAACCCAAGTGTGACCACACGTATATTGGTATGTTTGTCATTTGCAACCAAACAAGGACAGCTCTTACATTACCATGAAAATTGCCTAGTCCTTGTTTCCACTCTTGTATTATGAATATCTTGTTTCTCATTATTATTGGATCAGCATGCAAAACTTTTTCTCTATCCTCTTCACAAGAAAGATGAAATAAAAATAACATGCCATTAAATTATACCTTTACCGAACCTTTAAGCTTCCATGCTCTTTTAAGGTGCTCCACAACTGTTGTGAAGGATAACAGCTTATCCAGAAAAAAACCAACAGCATAATCACTCCAATTTGTCGCACCAGCTTGGATTACTTCTGCAGGGGGTACAATTGCTTCTCCTTTGAAAACCAGATCGAGGTGTATTGGATTGTATTTACCTGCATTTCTCATTTTGGCTTTGAAATACGCTGACCATCCAGATGAAGCATCAAGAGGAGAAGAACAAAAGGTAGACGGGGAAGGAAGGATGGAACGATTGGAGGAAGGCAAAACAAGCGGCGGCATAGAACTCGAGGAAGGTAGAGATGATGGGATAAGAGGTTGTAAGGTCGGCAACTGGTCAAAAGGCAAGGGAAGCGGCGGGACAGGGATGGGAGGAGGCATGGGAGCAGGTAAGGTAAAAAAGATGATGGGAGGTTTAACAAAGAAAGAGAAGCGGGAAATAGGGAGAGGATGCCATGAAAGAAAGCAAAAAAGAAAATGATAGTTTTCTTGTGAAGCAAAAACGCAAAAGAGTCTAACTCAAAATTTTTCTTTTTGAATTTTCAAAAGTAGAATACTTGTTTTTTTGGATTTGTTTTTAAAAAAACTAAGTTAAGTCAAATTTACAATTTTTTTGAGTATTGGGTGATTTTTTTTAATATGCATGAACTAATGCAACTAAATGAATGCAAGGACTTAATTACAAATTTTCTGTCCTTACTAGGTCCTAACCTAAAATTGTATAATCATGGTTTGTCTTAATCCAACAAAATATTTCTTAGCCAGGTAACGGACATGAGTTATCGATGCATCACGAATCACCATAGCAATGCAACTGAAGGTTTAAGTAACTTCAGAGAAACAATCACTGTAATACTTATAAATGATTATTGTTCTACCATAGCCTAGACACCAAGGATATAAACTGTTCAAAAAAGACAACTTGTTAAGATACAATTAACCCCTAGGTGAGCTCGTAACACCCTTAAGTCAAATGTCTAACCATTATTATTAGCAAATTCTAGGATGATATGCAATTTGTGGGCCAAGAAAGGGGTGATGAAATCCCCCACTTTATGTGGATTTGGGTACTCCCCTTAGAAAATAAAAATAAGATGAAATGAATGCTAAACAGAAATTAAACGTGTATTAACAATGCAACTACGAATGAAATTTTCTTTTGTTTTTGTAATTTTTTTTAAAATGCAAGCAACCAATAATGCAATGAAAATAATAACAAGTGATAAGAGCACGATACCAGAGCATGCAGAATTATTAGCAATTTATTTTTATTTTTAAGCAGCGATTTTTTTTAGCAAGCAAGCAAAGCAGTTATTTTAGGCAAGCGGTTCTTCTCCTTATCTGCTTTGGCAACCTGACAAGGGAGTCGAACAAGATATATACACTTTTGTTTGTTTGTTTATCTTAAAGATAGAATGAAAACAAAAGCAAGGTATTTTTTATCGTTTACCATACGAAAATGAAAGCAATTTTTTTATATTCAAAAATCAAACCCAAAGTTAAACAATTTTTTTTAAACAAAAGAAAGGAAAAAAATGAATTTACACTAAAAAGATTAAAATAAAAATAGCCCAATTAAAAATATATTAACTAGCCCAATTAAACAAGAGATACCAGCACAACTAAATTCTTCAATCAAATCCACGAATTATCAAAAAAATCACAACCAAATTCCAAATCAAGTTCCAAACGAAATATGCTTCTCTCTATTTCAATTCCAAACCTAAATCGAATTGCGGTGGTTTAGGGGAAGCAAGGTTCAAACAGCTTGCGGCTTTGGAAAGGGTTGCAGTGGTAAAGTTGATTGCAGGTTGAGGTCCGGTTGATAGATGATTGTAGTTGGAGTGGCTTGTTCATGATGTAGAGTGGTGCGTGTGTTGTATTTGTGAAGGAGGCCGGGGGTGTTTATGGTCGTGGATGGAGTTTGGAGAGTTGATACAAATTTGGGCAGCAAGGTAATGGAGTGTGGATGGTTACGAAGATTTGGTGGGTAGAGGTACATGGAGGTGTGACTGGGTTGCATGCAGTTATGGTGATGAGTAGGTTGTGGAGTTGAGGAAGTAGTGATGGTAGGTATGTGTAATGCAAGTAGTTGCAGTTTAATGATAGTGGCGGGGAGGGTGACAGAGGTGGTTCTGGTGTGTTGCAGTTTAGTGAGGAAGTGCAGAAGTGTTATATGTTGAGGCAGTGGAAAGATTGATGTTAGGGCAATAGTGTTTATGGTTGGCACTGATGTGAGGAGGCAGTGTGTGATTGAGGTGATGGTGAAAGCAAGGTAGTGGATGGTTGTGGTGAGATGGTATTGTTGCAGCAAGAGGATGTGGTGGTGGATGGAGTTGCAGGGTTGTGGTTGTTTGGTAAGGATGTATGTATGGTGATGAAGGCAACAGTTGTGAAGGTGAAGGTAGTTTGTGGTTGTAATGGATGGTGATTGACAATATGAAGAAGCAAGTTGTATGGTAGAGGAAGTAAGACAGTAAGGTCAGAGGCAAGAAGAAGGGACCATTGTCAATATATAGAAGACAGTGATGATTTATAAGTTGCTGGTGGTTTCGTGAATGAAGTTGTGGCTACAAGGAGGTGATGCTTGATGGAAGACTGAAGCAAGGCCATTTGTATGTAGTAGTTGTGATTGGTGCAGTTTACAGTAAGAAGGAGTTAATGTTATGCAACAGTGTGAAGGTTGATGATGGTAAAGTAGTTTGCTATTGGTGAGGGAGGAAGGATTTTCTGGTGATTGTGTTGATGGTTTTGGAGAAATTAAGGAGTGGAAGTAATGGAATGCAATGAGGATGTGGTGGTATGTAAGTGGTTTGGTTGTAGCTGCTGTTGTATGGGGTGAATGTTGTTTTGGATGGTTGCAAGGCAGTGTTGGTGTGGCATTGATAGGGGGAGGAAGACAGTGTTTAGATGAAGTTTGTAGAGAAGTATTTTTGGTGCTGGAGTGTATGTAACAGGGGGAGGTGTTGGTCAGAGGGGTTGGGTGACTTACAGTGATATGATGTGCACATTGGAATGTGCACAGAGGAAGAGTGGAGGTTGAAGTATGATAATTATGAAATGTACAGTGATGTATATGAAAACTTGTAGTTAAGTAAATGAATGTAATTTGCAGAAATGTAAATGAAAATGAAATTTGCAGAAATGGTTATATTAATCCATAGTGATGTATATTCAATGTTCAGTGAACAGTAAATTAAATGTAAACAGTAAACAGAAACCAAACTAAAATGCAATGGATATATATATATATATATATATATATATATATATCAAAACTAACACTAATTAAAATAAATAAAATGACACCAAAAACAAGAGATGCACACAAAAAAGAATAGTAAAAATGACATACAATCACATAACACTAAACAAAATTTCTTTTGTTTTTTATGCAAATCAACACACAAAATGATCACGCAATAAAATCAAACAAAAAAAAATCGAAAAGTGAAATTAAAATCAAATCTATTCCCCAGCAACAGTGCCAAAAACTTGTTCACTGACAAGTTTTCTATCGAATTAGAAAATTGTCGAAAAATATTGTAATAAAATTAACCGTAAGCGCATGGCATACAATTTTAGTACGAGGCGAGTACGGGCCAATCCGTAGGGAATTGAAGTGATATTAAAAATTCTACTCAATCAAATTAACCCAGATTTGCAAGTTTGTTTTAAAACAAAGAAAAATAACAAAAGTTAAACTAGACAAAAGTAAATAAACTATGAGATTAAATGACAATTTAGAGGCAAATCCACTCTCATATTTTTACATAAATCAACAAAATCAATTTACGATCTCTCATTTTGATCTTAAGTGGAATTAGTGAAGTATTTATCATAAGTATTGTCTCTTTATGTTATTAATTAACATAACTTAAACCATCAAACTATAATACAACAACTAAAACCACTTATCCATTGTAATGAAAATGAACATGAAATCAAAGCAAAAATTATTTTAAGTATGACCTATTTACTATTTTGTTTAGCAACATAAGTCGTCAAATTTTGTTCCTCTTTTAATTCGACCAAAATCAACTAGTTAGATGGTGATGTAAATTGTGTTTATGTTGGATTAAGCATAGCCCATTTGTGATTACAACATAGGCTATCAAATTCCCTAATAAACTTACATCATCATCCAACCTTTCATGAAGCATAAAAAGAGATCATAAATCATTGATTAGATTGAATTTACATAATTTTAGAGAGCTTCATCACCCCTAAATTGGAGGGGTTTAACTACGCATTTGTGTTATCATTCAACGCTTGTAAATTTTAACATAAAAAACAAGAAAAATAAGAGCTAATAAAAAGAGAATTAATCTACTTGCACGAAATAAATCTAAGCTACTAACATAAAAGAAAAGAGAGCATATAAATGAAAATAAGCATAAAATAAAATAAAAGCATATAGTAAAAGAAGAAGAAGAAGAAGAAGAAAAGGAGGCTTAAGAAGCCATTTTATTTCTCACTAGTTTTGTGGTTATAATTTGCATTATATG
Source organism: Allium fistulosum (assembly GCA_030737815.1). Lineage (NCBI taxonomy): Eukaryota > Viridiplantae > Streptophyta > Magnoliopsida > Asparagales > Amaryllidaceae > Allium > Allium fistulosum. The sequence continues at coordinate 1,136,288,460 of CM060906.1, forward strand.
ATAAGTAGATAAAAGATCATTACATGAACATAGGAGGGTTATTTATACATGCCTAAAACCCTAGTCCATATTTTAGGGGACTACCCAGAATATCCCTTAGGAAGTGTGGCCACAAAGTTATTATTAGCATGAATTAATCATCCATTAAGTGTGCATGTACTTTTAATCTCCACTAACATATGCATTAGCTCCTAATTGAAGATCATGGTAAGTGGGTAGGTGGTCTCCTCCATGATTACATGAATTCATTTAATTCCATCTTCATTTTCCTTCTTCTCTTGTGCATGCATGAATATATGAAGTCGCTTCCATTTTTCATCCAAATTTCTACAAATGAAATTAAATTGTGCAAATAAATATTCTCAAAATTAATACATGCAAAAAATTACCATTTTGCCCCTAAATGAAGATGAATGAGTGATGATTTGATGATATTTGGATTTTGGTAAAAACATGTAGAAATACCCAATTATGACATTTATTTAAATAAAATAGATTAAATGTGGAAGTAAAAATATGCACATTTACGTGCACATCACTGCTCCCCAAATTTCGTGCAATTCTGGCATATGGTTTGTGAGACATCGCATTTTCCATGAAGTAGTGTTGCATGAATTTTGATTTCTGCCGATCCCTCTAGAGGGATAGGTATCGATCCCTCTAGTTTCTTTCAAATGCCATGCGATTCCTATAGGAGCTTCTACATATTGTATTATGCTTAGCCTCTAAGTTTCACACCAATTGGATTAGTAGAACTCGAGTTATTGATCAATCTTTGTTGCAATATATTGTGAAGGTTGATTATAGCCGATCCCTATAAAGGGATAGGTACCGATCCCTCCAACTTGCTCCAAATGATATGCAGTCTGTATGGGGTATTCCATATATTGTAATTATCTTGTCCTCCATGTTTCATGTCAATTGGATGTGTAGATGTTGAGATATTGATTGATCTTTGCTATAAAATTGGGTTTAGCCGATCCCTAAGAGGGAAGAGGGTCGATCCCTCTTTCTTCATCCTTCCGATGTGCGATCCCTAGGGTAGGCTCCCTAGGATCCTCACATCTTGCTCATAAAATTTCATATGCATTTGACTTATGGATTTTGAGATATTGATTGTTTTCCATTAAGTTGTACTTGCTTAACTGAAATATGCCGATCCCTTTTTATACTGATCTCTTTTTATACGGTCCCTTTCTTTGGTGAAGCAATTTGCCCATAACTTGCACATACAAACTCCAGACGACTTGAGATTTGAAATGTAGCCTCGTGGGGATTTCCTTGCCATTTTATATAGGTCTCACCCAGTTTTGGACAAAAATTGAGGACATGTACCGATACCCTAAGGGAAGGGATAGACATCAATCCCATGCCTGGACGAGGCACTAATCCATACTTAGAATATTATGGAGATTCTATCTTTTGGTATCGGTTGATCGTTGCTTCATATCATTGCTTGCACTTGATTTCTGGACCTCACAATCATTGCTCTTGACTAATGGCCTTGATAATCATGAAGCTTATTAGGTTAAATCTGCATGTCTAAACCTTGGCAAAAGGTTGGTTAACAAAAATGGATCCCCGAATTTAGTACACTATTATAGTAATGGCGAAAATAGTGAGAGCATGCCACATAGCACTTATTGATTGCATCAAATTACGAAAATTATTCTCGTAAAAGGTACCGAACATTATTTTTGAAATAATGACTATTTTTTGGTGTCGACAAAAAAATAGACATAGTTATATTTCAATATGAATATTCATCGTGAAATAAAACTATAATGTGGTATTTGTTTTCATAACAAAATGATACTGTAAATACATTAGTATCTAATATTATTTACATTTATTTTGGAATTATGGATTAAGCTGTAGTTTTGAAAAATAATTTTTATTACATTATTATGAATCATATGAAAATAGTTAATTATGTCTCAAACAATTAAAGTGTTATGCACACATTTAGTGGGAGTACTATATGAGTTGATGAACTCTTCGAATTGATATATATATATATATATGTATGTATGTATGTATGCAATCGTAAGTCTACTAATATCAAAACTGTTCCACGTACTTCATCATATTCACAGATGAGTTATCACCGATAAGGACATGCGTATTTAAAACACGTGTAGTATGTCTATGATAAACTCATAGAGTATAAAACAGAAGTAAATAAAATTATATATGATAGAAATGATTTGAGTTGATCGAATGACTGAATATATTGGAAAGAGTTCTAATCATACCTAATAATGAATAAAGATTCAATCTCAAAAGTCACTCCTCCATGTGATACATAATGATGTATCGACAAGGAGTAATCGAATATCGTTGGACAATGTACAACTAATTGTGAGTGAAGTTGAGTTAGTTTCTTTCAACAAGGTCATGTACTTAAGAGTAGTACACAAGGTTAATATTATTTCATCTGAATAACAGTTTACAATATCATACAAGATAAGAGTTTATAAGAAACCCCAAAATATCTTAGGCCAAAGATTTGCCAGGTTGTGCAAGTCGAAAGATTGCATGTAATAATTGTTCATCGGAGACCTAGTATGAATCTCCCTAAAAGGATTTTTGGAAAGACTGTCATCGGATGACATATTTATGTTTTGAACATAAGTTTTGTAAAATAAAACCAAATCAGTTTTATATAAAAGGCAATTCATAAAGTGTTTATGAATGCCTATTCCATTCATTGAGAAATAATTGTTGTTTCAAGAAATACCAACTTTATAGTGAATGAATTTATTTGAGAAATTATTGATAGTAAAATGGAATTGGATACGATCCAAAGATAAAGCTGATTATGTGGGATGAAATGAAATTAAGCTAACCTTAATGAAAACACCGCATTTTTGTCTAATAAATATTCTCACGCACTTAAGAGAAACTATGAGTTTCTTATCAATGTTGAGAATAGATAATCCTCAGTGGTCAATTAAACCATTTGGAGTATTGACTCTAAGATGTGGTATGATGTGCAAATCTGAAGGGATTCCCAGTACGTTATCAAAATATTATTTTGGTAGTCGTATCCGAAGGGATGTGATCCATCGACCGCGATTATGTCTCTTAGAGACTAATGAGTTGGAATTTAATGAGCATCATTGATAAGAATATCCTTGTAAATTTTAATTGTTGAAATTATCGTCATAGATCATTATTCACATTCTCAAGTTAATTCAAATTTACTCACCAAATTATCACTTAGTATGACTTCAGATTTTAGTATAAATATAGATTTAGACTAGACTCTTTGCACATAACAACCAAAGTGTCTCGAAGTCAGTAGGAGGGATATTGAGTTTGTGGGATTTTGGACATGATCTAAGGAATGATAGAAAGTATCATTTTATAAGCGTCAAAATCAAACAAACATTTTGATGGAAATATCAAATAAATTGATTGTTAATTACAATGCAGAGAAAACGTGTGCTCACATGGAATAACGTTAAGAGGTACATTGACATTTCTCAATTGTAAGTAAACAACACACTACAGATTTTTATAATATACTATGTTAAAATCGGTTTTAGTTGTTATAATACTCAATGTTGGATTTGTAAATAATGTCTTTTATAGTATATACAAAGGATATTGGGAATGTCCCAAATCGGTATGCAAGGATACCTTATTAAAATGTTTTATAGGGAACATGTAAGATGAATTCCTTATGCATTGCCTATAGGAATTACTATACATGTTATGTTGTCTACTATATCCTGTTTTGTTTACATATTTGTTACATGAAGTAAATATCAAATCGAAATAGATTTCGCTAAATGGTTATTTGAGGTGTTCTTGTGTATTTATGAAATACTAGAGAAGCGTTTACTGAAATAAAGAACTCCTTATGAGTGATCGGACTTAAACTTCATAAGTGATATTGGGTAAAATATGTGAATAATATATTCAATTTAATATTCTTAAAGTTGGAAGTGTTCTAAATAAAAGAGATTGTGGTTGATTCATTGGCTAGAATAGTATCACAATAAAGCAATGTATATATACATAATAAATGCACTAATTTATAACTGAGCTGAGGGTGATTCCAAATGTTGAAAATCTAATAATACTGTTATATGATAACAATGTCACAACATAGTTCATAATTGAACTTAGAGCTCATTAGAAGTTGAGAGACATACTCCAAATTGTTTCATATGATAAAGGTAGTTTACTAGTGTCGGAGAGAGTTAATCGATAGAGTAGATGATTAAAACATAATACCATACATGTTCACTAAGGGACTGACCTAATTGATTTTATGAAAATCGAATGGAGAAGTTGGAATAAATTTCATAACTGACCCTAAGTGCAAGTGGGAGATTGACAGAGTTAAGTGTAATGATCCGCATTTTCGACCCTCGAATGTCGATATTAATACATCCACAGTATTCACATGCTGAGCATCCAAGTGCCGAAAAGACGAATTATTAGGATAAAATAAAAAGAAATGAAATAGAATAAGAAAGAAGAGAACACGATATCGGAATTTCACATGCGGAATGATATTATATAATATCTAAAAATGTCTTTATCAAAAAGAAAACCTTTAATATACATACATCAATTAGAGAAAACTAACCTATTATCAGCTTGGACAGTTATAACTACATGTCCTCACAAATGCCGATAGATACAAACAAAGTAATGTAGTGGAAAATAAGTACGGTAAGAAATCATCTCACTCCTCTCCTAAAGCTCCAATGAACCACAGCTAAATCTGAAACATACTCGAGCTGACCCGAGAATTAATAAAATAACACTTGGATCAGTCTGGAAAACCAGCATGAGAAACCCAAATCGTATAGATTTATTATATCTTAAAACACTTCAAAATAAGAGTATCTCGTAAGATTACACCCCAATATACATGGACGGGTTTTTGCCTTACGATAACCAAACCATTTCTATTATAAAATCCAGTGATAATATAATAATGTCTAAGGCGTGGAGTATAAATAATCACATAGCTATGATGTATGTGAGTGTACATCACAATAATAATAGGTATACATTCACAACCCCTAAAGCACGTTCACTAATTGTGTAGGATTCCACGTAGATCTCCTCGGATCAAAGCAACTCCGATCTACTGCATAAGGATAAGAGATATCCTTCCGAAGCGTCATACATCTCTAGTGAATGTATCATAGGAAAACCATAGCTGATCTTGCTAAGACCTAATGCATCACCTCTGCATGCATATCCAAACAAAAATCTCTAAAAATGGAGTCGCGTGAACCCTTATGGATTTGCCAACCCTACAGGCTATGTCTCCTATCTCGGGTTTTAGTCATACCCGCTGATGAGGCTAGGTCCGGCATTCCAGGCCATGAGTCACCACTCAAACAGATCTTCCACACAAGCTCTAACTCAAACAGATCATGAAACCACATATGGATTCCTATATCTCAATAGATCTTGGAACTACACATGGATTCCGCAACAAATTTATGAATCACACATGGATTCCCATACCTCAACAGGTCTCAGAATAACACATGGATCTCCACATCCTAAATAGGCCACTAACAACTACATGTGTTCAAGCATCTCAAACAGGTCTCGAATCTCCATATATATTTTAGCATCACGAAGCAATCACAAACCTCTTCCAAAGCATAGAACATGTATATGGTTTCGGAGTGGTTACAGTTTCAAGTCGTCTCATATAAGTACACTCCCCCACTTGCCAAGTGCTCCAAAACCAATCGATCGATTTCGCGGACGGATTTCCTTATCATTCATCCTAGAAGAGCAAAAGGGTTTATATGTACAGTATAGCATCACCTCAAATACCTATTGTGATGACCCACCTTTTTGGATAGTTCAGGTCGACAATAAACCACATATATGTTATCCCGCTTTTTGGTTGGGCTATATTCTGACTGACTGGACAAGTTAGACTGGGCGATCATAGAGGAAGACAACCTGGAGAGATGATTATAGGCTTAGAGATCAAGCATAATTAATGATATGAAGTGACGATCAACCGAGGCCAATAAATAGACTCTTCAGAATATTCTAAGTATGGAATAGTGCCTCCCATAGGTGGAGGTTCAGTGCTTATCCCTTTCCTTAGGGGATCGGTATATATCCTCAATTATTGTCCCAAACTTGGTAAGATTAATACGGAGTGATAAGGAAGGCCCCATGAGGATACATTCCAAGTTTCAAGTCATTCAGAGTTTGTATGCTCAAATTATGGGCAAATTACTTCACCTATCAAAAAGGATCGGTATGAAAGGGATCGGTATAAAAAGGGGTCGGTATAAAAGGGATCGATATAAAAAGGGATTGGTATAAAAGGGATCGTCCATATTTAACTTTCACTATATATTGCAACAATGATCGGTCAATAACTCAAAATCTACATAAGCTATCAATGCGAAACTTGGAGTATAAGCTAATTAGGACATGTGGAACATCCCATAGGGATCGCATGGCATTTGGAGCAAGTTGGAGGGATCGTACTTATCCCTCTAGAGAGATCGGCAGAAATCAGAATTCAAGCAACACTACTTCACGGAAAATGCGATATCTCACAAAGCGTACGTCAAAATTGCATGAAATTTGGGGAGCAAGTAGCTAACATCATGAGGCATTCCTCATAGGGATCGCAACCCATTTGGATGCATTTATAGGGATCGGTACTGACCTTATTGTGGGCCCCGATGGGCCTGCAAATTTTTGAGTCGCCTCGTCTTGGTCTCCTGAACCTTCTGAAAAAATTTAGGTCCAATACGTGCGCGTCTTCTCTTATAAATACAGTGGGCATGGTGTTAAAAAAGGGGACTGCTTTCTCTACCGAAGCTCTGCCATTTTTGTTCTTCACTTTTGTAATGATAATCGAGTGGAATATCAATAAAAATATGAAGTGGACGTAGGCCTAGATTGTCAAACCACTATAAAAATCTGTATGTTCAATTACTTCTTCTACTTTGTTTTCAATTCCATTCTTTGTTTAATCTCCATGAGATTCTATGGGTATTGGTGCCAATTTTTGGCTTCAACATTTTGGTGCTTTCACTGAGAAATGAATTCTCAACTTGATTGGATCTCATCGTCTACTGGTGGATTTCTATATTCATGGGATAGATCCAGCTTTCAAATGAAAACTTCCTATTCTACTCAGATTTGAAGAAGATCTAAAGGAAGCAAATAGCCATGGTTAAAGGGACTAGGTCTACTTCCTGTGTTTTTTGAGGATCCAATTATGCTAGTGTTCTTATTTGGAGTCGATCATGTGTTCATGTCCATTTAGAAAGGATCAGATTCACTCATGTATGCAAGTTCTTGGAATTAGATGTTGAATTTTTCACTCAAGTTAGCAAAGGGTCGATCCCTCTCTGAAGGCCTAGATGGCTGATCCCTCTTTGAAGGCCTAGATGGTCGATCCCTCTCCGAAGGCCTAGCTGACCGACCCCTCCAGACTTGCTCAATACTGAGCCCACTATGCTTGCTCAATACCGATCGCTCCAAAAAGCTTGTATACCGATCCCTCCAAAAAGCTTGTATACCGATCCCTCCCAAAAGCTTGTATACCGATCCTTCCAAAAAGCTTGTATACCGATCCCTCCAAAAAGCTTGTATACCGATCTTTCCAAAAAGCTTGGAGGGATCAATCCCTCCAAAAAGCTTGTATACCGATCCCTCTAAAAAAAATAAACATATATACCAATCTCTCACTCAAGGCTTATGGCCGATCTCTCTGAAAGACCTAAATACCGATCCCTCTCCAAAGATGTCAATACCGATCCCTTCAATCTTTGTATGCAGATCCCTCTCATATGGAAAACGACCGACCCCTCACCAAGGCAATTTAGCTGATCCCTACACCACCAATCCCTATGACATATTCGCCCAGAATCGAACCCTTGTTTAATCGGTCCCTATTCCAAAAAAGATATGGTCAATGTCCCCACATGCTGCATTTGAAACTCAAAACATAGTGCATTCTTTCCACTTCCCTTACATCCTGTGACTGACCAGGGCAAAGAGGATCAAGTGGTAGCTTCTGAATTGCAACCGACGAACGAGCAAGCAACCACTACTCAAACAATACTCCCAAAGGTTAGAGAACATAGGTAATGTGACTCTAAGCAAACCAAAGAAATTTTGGCTCAAAGCCCAACTCGGGCAAAACTAAGATTTTCTCCAGGAAAACGCCAAGATGACTCCAAGCACCGTTCTTCACTGATCCAACACTTCGAATTCAATGACTCCAAGCAAACCAATTCCTGACTATAAGCAAATAGCAGATTTTCTTGGGGTCCGACTCCAAGTAACTTACCATTGATCCGTTAATACCAGTCCATCTTGCTTTGCCGATATCTCAGGCATGTGAAGCATCTCCCCTAGTCGAAGCCTATTCATTGAAGCCGTTCAGTGTGCAATATATCCGAGGAGATTCAATGTACCAATCATATCAGTTTACTCAGGGAAAACCGACCCTGGACTACATCACATGAATTCCTATGCTCCTCAAAGGTGTATCGATCATGCGGTTTATGCGATTATCACCCAAATCGATCTCCTCATTCAACCACCCGAATCAGAATTTGTCAAGCAGTTTAGAATGTATGCAACTCACACCAAGGATGTGATGTCATTACCCAATTTATTCCAGATGCTAGCGAGGATATCATATTGATGGCATTGATGAGGGAAATCTACCCCTAGACAGATTTTAGCAACTAGTTAGCTAGAGAGCCTCCTACAACCTTGGATCGTCTCGGTTACAAAATGAATCAGAAACTAAGCAAGGAGGAGTAGAGCAGACTAGGAGAAAGAACAATACAGGCCCGTTAACTAAGTACATAGATTCCAAGAGACGACCCAAGATCTCAAAATTCGACTCATATGCTCTTTTCAACGATTCAATTGATAACATCTACTTGGATACTCACGACTCAAAGCGGTACTAAAAACCAGCCTCGATAGATTCCACGAAGCCCAGAGAAAATCTGGGGAATGTTGTATATTCCAAGATGCATACGGTCCTAACACTGGCGATTACGAACATCTCTGAGATGTGATCGAAAAGCTGATTCAGAAAGGAAAGCTTCAATAGTATGTGCAAGCCCTACAAAATGGCGGGCATGGAACATCCGATGCCTATCAATAAAGAACTCTGATTATCAATTGGATCGTTGACAGTCAACATCCTGCTGAAAGGAGCTAAGGGCAAAGTGGAATTGCAAGCACACGATGCTGCTTTGCTTATCAATGAGACTTATTCTGATCTCTTTTTAATTAATTTATTACAATTTCCACTTTAATTATGGCGTGAACTATGATCAACGTGGATTAAACGACGTGTATACGATGTAGGTACCTAAGTGCCTAGAGTTGGGCGCCAACAAATCTCCGTAGATAGTGATGGAACCTGTAGAGCTTTAATCTAGATGAGAATGATTCGACCGTTCATCAGTTACTATGTGCCCCTGACTTGGGGCATCGAAGTGGAATGGAAAAGACTCGACAAGGTCACAATCCAACAAAACGTGAACGCGACTGGCCGTTCATTCAACAACATTCACATTAGACATGAAGCAGCCGCTATTGACTGTCCACTTGTTAGCCATAAATTTTAACGAATGAGCACGATTGCAGCCTGAACCAGATGCAACTTAATTTGTCTGCTCAATAACTCATTATCTTCATTGGCTAGAAAGAATACGGAGCAAGTTGGGCAAGACTTGATCATCCAACCCCAGTGTGGATATGATCCAACCATCCATCACCTACTACCTTCCTCGACTTAAGTTGGAAGAGCCACAACTATTAAGAAGATGAGAATCGACTGTTTGATATCCAAGTTTTGTCCTAAATGCTAGGGGCAGAATCCCATTTTATGAACGAACGTGGTTCGACCATTCATTCGACAACTTTTTCCTCGACATGGTAAAAGAAGTACAAATCAAATGGGTGGAAAAATGACTGCTCTCAACAAAAATCTCTATGTCCCCAAAGCACGGACTAGAGTACTCTAGTTGCCGGAGCGTGGACTAGAGTATAAACGATTCAACAAAAATCTCTAAGTCCCTAGAGCATGGACTAGAGTACTCTAAGTCCCTGGAGCGCGGGCTAGAGTATAAATGACTTGACAAAAATCTCTAACTCCTCGGAGCGTGGACTAGAGTACTTTAAGTCTTCGGAGCACGGACTAGAGTATAACGATTCAACAAAAATCTCTAAGTCCCCGAAGCGCGAACTAGAGTACTCTAAGTCCCCGGAGCACGGGCTAGATTATAAATGACTCAACAAAAATCTTTAAGTCCCTAGAGCGCGGACTCGAGTTGTAACATCCCCTTACTTGGAGCCCCAAAACTAACAGCTATGGATACTGAAGTCATCCATAGTTATTAATCTTTGGCGACAAAATACGGCAATGCTGGATTCATTAATACACAGATCATAGAAATATGGAAAAAATTAACAATTCAAAAACACATTTCCATATTCAAATCAAAACATTTCATGTTCATTACATAATCCCAAATTATGATAACCACGATCGACAAAAATATAATTATTACAAATACGCCAAGAGCGACATATGACGATGCCTCCTTGGTAGATCAGAGTATATAGCGAGGCTCATAAATCTACCTTTACAACAAACGCATAGCGGAAATGAAAACACTAAATAACTATCTGCCTTCTGCACATCTCTAGAAGCTTTATTCTTCGAAGAAGAGAACCTAGAAACCTTAAATATCAAACTACTCAAAATCAATTAAGTACCCGAGAGTTTAAGGGAAAAACAAAAACTTTGAGTCTGACATAAAGCCTGGTATGAATAATAATCTAACATCTCAATCCTTTTGGATATCTAGCGAGACCACGCCGCTTAGCGGAACGGGTTTTCCCCTCACTAGTATCCTAAAAATATTTATAAAACCATATACTGTGCTCCTACATCCACAATGGTTAAAACATACATTTCAAGACATTATGATGATATGCATACTTGAAAATAATTAATATTTCCCTTCCCTAGTTTAAACTGATACCCTGTCTTAGTTATAGTTCCTGGGTCATTATTAACCTTTTAGTTTTCATGGGTTTACTAATAACCTTGTTATAATTAATGGACACCCTGTCATATTCATAGTTTTCATGGGATCACTAAGAACCTATAAGCTTCTGCCGGTTAACTTAATTAATTCATGGGTTCTCCTGAACCTATTGGTCTTTCCAATAACTAATCACCTTATCCTAGTTTTCATGTGTTGACTAGGAACCTATGGACTTATCCAGTAACTCAGTGCACATCCTAGTTTTCATGGATTGACTAGGAACCTACTAATACATCCATTAACCACATACTTATCCTAGTTTTCATAGGTTTACTAGGAACCTTTTGACTGATGTCAATCCTTAATCTGGATATAGTTTTCATGGATTCACTACAAACCAATTAGCCCCCACCAACTACTCTTAATACATAGTTTTCATCGGTTAACTATGAACCTTTTGGTATGCACCAATAACTACCTAATCATTGTTTTCATGGGTTTACTATGAACCTCTTGGTATGCACCAATAACTATCTTACCATAGTTTTCATGGGTTTAGTATGAACCTTTTGGTTTTCCTCCAATAACTACAAAGTTTAGGCATCCTATATTTTTGGTCACCTTGTCTCCATAGATGCAATTCTACTCATTCAGGAGTTCAAGCAATTTATATTCACTATTGAGTTAACCTAGCTGGTTCTTATACCCCTTTTTCCCAAATTACAGTTATGGGTTATCATGTGAATATACTCATATTTGAAGAAGCAAAACAACAATTTAACAATACCACTCATGTCGGTTTAAAGTCCTTGAAATATATATAATAACATAGTTAATACCTTTAACTTATATTCTTATCAAGGCAATACTTCTTCAAAATTTCATACTTAAAACCATTACAAAACTCCTTTATGCAAGCCATGGGTTTTTCCTTTAAAATTTAGAATATGGGTTTTCAAACCCGTCAAAACCAAACCTTTCGACCTTGTTGAAAGGTTTACAAAACAACCTTTCGAAACCATTGAGACTTAAGTAATTTAAACCTTTCAAAAGCATTTAACTCTTATAACATAAATCTTTCAAAACTGGTGGATTAACCCTTTCGAAAAACATACTGGGTCCAAGTTAAAATATGCGGAAGGTCCTCTTTTAAAACCTTTGGGCTACAATGGAAGCAACCTTTCGACCTAGTCGGAAGGTCTACTTTGAAAGCTTTAAAACATTTCCTTTAAAACAATAGACCTTCGCCTTTTTAAAGCAACTCCTTCGAAAGGTTGGGTTATACTTTAATCATAAAACAAAGGTAAATCATCTAAGTCGAAAGCTTTGAAATCTTTCGAAAGCAATGGGAGAAGTGGCTGATTTTAAAACAGGTAAACCTTTCGACTATTCCGAAAGCTCCTGCTTTCGACCCCTTCGAAGGGTTTTTAACAAAATAAAGGTAGCAGTTCTTTTCAAAATCTCATTGAAATAACCTTTCGAAACCTAACCTTTCGACTGTGTCGGAAGTTCTTATATAAAAACAACTTATAAAAATCAAACCTATCGACCGTGTCGGAAGCTTCCAAAACAGAACAACAGCCTATCGACTTTGTCGAAAGGTTTAAAAAAACTTTCTTTAAACATTTGACCTGGTTGGAAGCAACCAAGTCGAACGCTCTAATTCGAAAGCAAAGCAGGGGAAAACTTTAGTTTATAAAACAAACATATCCCTACCTCTTTGGCCATCAACCTTTCGACTGCAAACCCTTCGACTCTATCCAATTCATTACGCACCAAGTACCTGATACCTTATTTGACCTTGCCGAAAGGTTTAATCCTTTCGACTTAGACGAAAGGTCTAGGTCGGAAGGTATTATGCCTAAAATGGATGAAACATGCTAAAAGCATGATTTTCTTATTTTTAACTTAAAGAAGGTAACTTTTTAACTAACCTGCTCTTTTTATCAAATTCTCATTGGTTAACAATTACTTTTCAGAAAAATGATGCCGCAAATTTCCGAATTAAGTAATAATTTTATTTTATAAAATGCCCCTTCTCCATAAATAAATATATAAAACATTTAAGTCTCATACCTTAAATAATTTTATATATTCATCAAAACACATTGGAAAAATTTGGGAAAATCCTAGAAAATCTGTTTTAATATGTTCTACAACATAAAAAAATTTCAACCCAAATAATCCTTATTTTTGCCGTAAATAATTTATAACCCAATAAATCATTTTCTTTACTAGAAAATTCATATAAAATCCACATGCACGCTGAAAATTATAAGAATTGAAATCCATCTCCAAATCATGTTTTCTATCGTATAAATTTTTCCCATGGCATTTAAAAACCATTTTCACCTCGGTATTTCCCTAAACCGTATATACCTCTTATTAAACAACCTTGTTTAAGCATACATAAATCAAAATCAAGCACATCAACATTCAACATATCATAAAAATAGATTTATCATTAAATCTGAAACCATTTGGTGTAAAAATCAAAATAGAGATGTAGAAATTATTATTCACCTTGCTTGAGATAAGGAGATTAGAGATTGTTTGAGATTGATTTTCCTCTAGCTTGAATCCTAAGCTTTTCTTAAATTTTCTTCTTCTCTTCTAATGGCTAGCCTTGCTTCTCACGGTTGTAAGTATTTTTGTTTTGGTGAAATGAACGTGAAAAACCTAATGAGAATAGTTTAAGGGTAGGAAGTGTAGGCGGTTATTTATCCTAATGCCCTTATGTTTAATTTCCTAACCATTTATTTAAGTTCATTTGATTTTAAATAAGCACAGCCACCTAATTAATTAATTAACCTCAATCTCCTCATCTACATTATTCTATTTAATTTATTCTAATTAAATCTCTTGAATAATGTTAATAAAATTAAGGGTGTTACAAGAGTACTCTAAGTCCCCGGAGTGTGGGCTAGAGTATAAAACGACTCAACAAAATCTCTAAGTACCCAAAGCACGAACTAGAGTAGTCTAAGGCCCTGGAGTGCGGGCTAGAGTATAAACGATTCAACAAAAATCTCTAAGTCTCCGGAGCTCGGACTAGAGTACTCTAAGTACCCAAAGCATGGTCTAGAGTATAAACGATTCAACAAAAATTTCCAAGTCCCCAGAGCACGGACTACAGTACTCTAAGTCCCTAGAGCGCGGGCTAGAGTATAAATGACTCAACAAAAATCTCTAAGTCCCTAGAGCATGGACTAGAGTACTCTACCTCCCTGACTGCGGACTGGAGTATAAACGATTTGACAAAAATCTCTAAGTCTCTGACACGGACTAGAGTACTCTAAGTACCTAAAGCGGACGAGAGTATAAACATTTGACAAAAACCTCTAAGTCCCTAACGCTAACTAGAGTACTCTAAGTCCCTAAAGCGGACTAGAGTATAAACAATTTGACAAAAAGCTCTAAGTCCCTGATGCGGACTAGAGTACTCTAAGTCCCTGAAGCAGAATAGAGTATAAACGATTTGACAAAAATCTCTAAGTCCCTGACGTGGAGTAGAGTACTCTAAGTCCCTGAAGCAGACTAGAGTTGTAACAACCCGTTTATTTGAACCATTTAAATTGACAATAATCCACACATGTCAACTTAAATAATACAAAACACGAATCATTATGGGATTATGAATACATATATGTAAATGAGAATCAATACAACATCACAGACACAGAATAGTCACAGAATAATGCAGCGGAAAAGTACATCATCATAATAGTAGTTCATGAAGCTACTACAGGAATACAACAATGTCTCAACATAAAGTGACAAAGAGAAATACAAGATGTTCAATACATAAGTTCATCAAATACTAGGAAGGAAATAACTGATAAAGATAAATGCTAAGTCTTCAGCATCTTCAACCAACCTTGATCAGCAACTGGATAGCTTCAGACTGACCCGAGCATATACAAAAGAAACACTCGAGTCAGGACTCAAAATCTTATACAGGAAAATCAGGTGCAAATAATAAAGTTCATAACTCAAAGATGAATGTGGTACACATCTTTAAGGATCCGATAAACTATCTATATATATAATAGAATACGCTAAATAGATAATGTCTAATCAGTAAAGTATGATATCAAAATAGCGTTAAGTCGTGGCCCATTCCACCCTTAACACATTTTAATTCCCAAGAGCATATACAAGACCGTAGTTTCCCCAAAACCGGAAGTCACCAGAGGGCAATCCATATAGTAAAGGTACAAAACAAACGTAGTGGTCGCAAATAGGATAAACAGTATGACAAGGTACATGAGGCAATACCAACTAGGATACTAGTAGTTGCGTGATCCGGACTGATGTTGAGCATAGCAGCTACTATCTCAACACCGCGAAACAACACTCCCAAATCAAGGGGTGCACCCAAATCGAATCACAAAAGTAATAGATAAGGTATCGAAGAAGTGTGTTTGCTAGAGGTAGAGAACCTCAATGGCCCGGCGCGGCTCCTGTTTTAGTCATGTCAGGGGTCATCCAAAATCGTTCTCTTTCTTCAGTCAACGTGTTCTCCAAAACCATCCACTTCGTTCTGGATCAGCACTCCATGTATATTAGTTATTAAAGTGGTTTTCGGTATCGACAGAGAGTATGTCCATATCCGATCTCGGTCTCTTTAATAACTACGCATAAATTTCTCGATGGTCATTTAATATTTAAAGTTTAAAACAAATCAAAGTCCAAAAGTCAAGTTGCAAGTTTGACTTTCAAAATTTGACACTTCACAATTCAATTTATTTCGAACATTTAAAATCATATTTCCAAATGAATTTTTAGTTCAAGTCCTTGAGTTAACAATACTTAAGTATTCAAGTTCAACTTAATTCCTATTCCCATTCATCGTTACATTAAATTTAATCAAAACTTTGATTTAATCAATTTCAACAGCTAAATCAAATCCTTAACTTTAGTTGGTTTTGCATTCCCTTTTTAGTCACTTTGTTATTTAATCTCAAATTTAATTTATAACAAATTCCAAATTTATTAAATTTATCCAAATTAGATTAAATTTCGAATCTAATAAATTCAATTTATTAGATTCTAAAACTTACTTATTCAAATCTCATTTCAATTAAATGTGTCAATCCGTTTATCTAATTAAATAGATTTATTAATCCATTTCAATTTAATCCATTAATTTATTTCAATTAGGTCCACTTATTAATTCATTACAATTACATCCATTAATTTATTACAATTAAGTCCATTAATTAATCCATTACAATTAATCCCATTAATTTAATACCATTAAATCCATTCATTTACTACAATTAAATCTATTATTTTATTACAAATAAATCCATTAATTTATTATAGTTAAATCTATTGATTTATTACAATTAAATCTATTCATTTACTACAATTAAATCTATTGTTTTATTACAATTAAATCCATTCATTCATTACAATTAAATCCATTCATTCATTACAATTAAATCTATTCATTTACTACAATTAAATCTATTGTTTTATTACAATTAAATCCATTCATTAATTACAATTAAATCTATTGATTTTTTTTAAAGAATGGTCAAACTTTATTGATAATGAAGAAAACAATACAAGCACTATTTACAAAAGAATAAATGCCAACATGGCCCAATAACAATAGAAATGCAAACCCACAAGCAATGCCCTTAACATACTGCGAAAACCTAGCAGCTTTGTCTTATCATGGCGGCTCATATTCTCTTCCAGGCATATCTTCCTCTCTATCAACATTAGTGCTAAAACAATCTGTGCGTCTGGACAATCTAGAGCTCACAGCTTCAACATCTTCTCCATCAATCATGTATCTCGAGGATGATGCAGGGTTTGGGAAATTAGGGTTCAAGGTCAAGGTAATGTTATTATCAACACGCAGAGGTAAAATCTCCCATTTTTCTAAGATATCATCATCAATGTGAACAGTGTGATTGTAAAACTTGGATCTGTTAATTATGAGGTCACGAACATTAGATTTTATGATATTGCACACTGTGATTTTGTCTATTTTTCCATTGTTAAAAATAATGGAATTTCTGCTTTTCCAAAGGATCCAAATAGATGAGCTAAGCGCAGCTGTTATGATGTCTTTCTTGACATTGTTAGCTGCAAACCTCTGACTTATGTAGGCAATGGCATCTAGGAGAGAAGTATGATTGTTTCTGTGTGTTATAGGGTCACCCATCATGATTCTGATCCAACACCACCCATGCTTAGAAAAAGGACAGTTAAAAAATAAATGATTGCAAGTTTCTACTTCTCTTTTGCACAGAACACAAATATCATCTTCAGTCACTCCTTCCCTTTTTAATTTTTCCTTTGTAGGAAGGAAATTGAAAATAGCCCTGTATAAGCATACATTCATCTTAGGGAGTGAAATGTTATTCCATATGATTTTGTAGTCGCTGATTTCCTGAGACTTGGTTCTAAATTCATTCCATACAGCATGGAAAGAAAATAGGCCTTTTTTTTACTGTTTTTACAAAACCAGTAGTCTGTATTTTTGTCAGAATGAATGGGTACTTGCTTTATTTCCTCACTTATATTACCAAGATATGAGATGTTTTCAGGCCTCCAAATGTTTCCAGATATAATTTGCTCTACCTTGTGTTTGTGACCTCTTGAGTAAGATAAAGTTTCTTGCCCCAGCTTCTCCAATAAAGTTGAACCATTAATCCATGGTATGAACCATAAACTAGTAGATTTACCATCCACAATTCTTCTGTCAATTAGTTTTTGTGCATCTTTTCTATGGTATAACATTTTTTTCCAAGTGCATGAGAAATTGTTATTATAATTTGATTCCCACAGTGTCCCATTGTTCGCATATTTCACATTCAGCCACTTAGCACTGTAAGTAGAATTGTTAAGAGTCTCCCAAATTCTTTTGATGCAGAAAGTAGTGTTTATATCTGACAATTTTTTCAGCCCCATTCCACCTTCAGATTTAACACTTGTAACTGTTTCCCATGGAACACTACTCTTTTTACCCTTCCAGATAATTTTTTTGCATAACTGATTGATTTTTTGAATAGTTAAACTAGGGAGCATAAAACACTGCATCCAAAAACTGACCATAGGGTAAACTACAGCCTTAATCAATTCTATTCTTCCTGGAACTGTAAGAAATTTGCACTCCCAACCTTGCATTTTCTTTAGCACTTTGTCAATCAGTTGCCTACAATTTGAGTGTTTGATATATGTCACAGATAGGGGTAACCCAAGATATCTAACCGGTAATTCTCCTTCCTGAATGTCTAGGATGTTAAGCACTTGATCCTTGTTGTTGCAAAATTTATTAAAAAATACTTGAGTCTTGAGATTATTCATTTCCAATCCAGTGACTCTATGAAATTTCTTGAAACAATTTTTAACTGCTTTAGCTCCAATATCAGTTGCATTTATGAAAATTAGCAGATCATCAGCATAGATTAGATGTGTTATGTTAGAATTATTCTTGATAACTGATTCCACTTTTCCTTTAATAGCTTAAGCATCCATTAACAAAGTGAAATATTCCATGCATAAAGTAAAAAGATAAGGGGACAGTGGATCACCTTGCCTTAAACCATTGCTGCCACTAATATATCCTTTATGATAACCTTCAATAGAAAAAGAAAAGCTAGGAGTACTTATCATCTCTTGAATAATTTTTATCCATTTTACTAGAAAATCCATGCTTCTCATCATGTGTAGAATGAAATGTCTATTTACTGAGTCATATGCCTTCTTGAGGTCTACCTTTATGCACATTTTATTGCTACCAAGTTTGTTAAAATTTCTGATATGCTCATGTGCAATTATAATGCCATCTTTAATCTGCCTGTTTGGTAAGTAGGCTGTTTGATTATCAGATATCAATTCTCCAAGCACAAACTTCATTCTGTCACATAACAATTTAGATAAGATTTTGTACAACATGGAACAACATGCTATGGGCCTGAAATCTGCAACAGATTCAGGGATTTTAACCTTAGGGATTAAGGAGATAATGGTGTGATTAATTTCTCTTACAATTCTGCCATTGTCAAAAGAAGTCTGCATAGCCTCCAATAGGGGTTTTTTTAATTCATTCCAATGTCTTTTATAGAAATTTGCATTACAGCCATCATAGCCTGGAGCAGTATCATTATGCACACTGAAAATAGCTCTTTTCAATTCTTGCTCATCAAAAGCAGCAGTAAGAAAATTTTTTCCCCAATCATTTAGTTTTCTTTTTGGGATGATGTTAGGAAACTGATTCATCAAGTTGCCTCTATTGTATATGTTGGTAAAAAACTTGATAGCCTCTTCTTCCATCTCCTTTTGAGATTTGAATACATCTCCATTTCTTTTTAAAATGTTGTGGCAGCTATTAACAAATCTCCTATTATATTGTTTTGCATAGAAAAATTTAGAACAGCTATCATCCCATTTGATCCATTGGCATTTTGTTTTTTGTTTGTTATCAATGGCTAACAGCTCCATACTTTTAGCCAACTCCACTTGAGCATCATGCAACTTTTGAGCATTAAAGGAGTTATGATCTGATTCTGATTTCTGTAAAGCAGTGTTGACCTCATGCTTGCATTTTAACACTTGTGACTGTAAATCATTTTTTCCCCTGCAGGCTGCACCACTTTTTAATTTCCTTTTTGATGTTTTTCTGCATCTGAATAAGGTTGTATAACTGATTTCCTTCAGGGAAAACAAAACACTTTTCAACTGTTTCCTTGTACCCCTCACACATAACCTAGTGATTCATGAATTTAAAGGGTTTTGGACCTTCATATGATTGAATGCAATTAAAGTTGAACATAATAGGTGCATGGTCACTTGTTGATAATTCTAAATATTTTGCATGAGATCTTTTGAACATGTTAATCCATTCAATATTGCAAAAAAGTCTATCAATCTTAGTAGCAATATTCTTGGTAGGCCAGATCTCCATGAAAAATTAACCCCTGAAATGGTAATTTCTTTAACCCCTGTAGAGTTACAAAGTTGTTTAGTTCCTGAATGTTTTTGGTCATCAAATTATTTCCTCCAATTTTCTCTTTCAAAAACCTGACACAGTTAAAATCCCCTATGATGCACCATGGAGTGATAAAAGTATTAGCTTCTTTTACAAGTTGTTTCCATAAACTTTTCCTTTCAGATTCAAGGTTAAGAGCGTAAACGACAGTTACAATGCATTGGGCTCCTGCATTGTTATTTAGCATACAAGTAATGTGTTGTTTGCTAATAGAAATTACATAACTGTTCCAAATATCTGAATTGATCATAATGAGGATTCTGCACTTGTGGTGATATTCAATGTTATTTATGCATGACCAATTACTTCCCCAAGATTCCATATATAGCTGAAGTTTATTGATTCTCAACTTATTTTCGACTAAGCAAAATACAGAAGGTTTTTGTGAAAAAACAAGGTTTTTACCTCCAAAACATGTGCTGCCTTGTTGAGGCCCCGCACATTCCAACATAAGATAGACATTATTTGGATGAATTTACTTGACTCCGGGTCCTAAAGGGAGTCACACCTTCATGGATCAATTTGTTCCTTTTCTTATCTTGAATATCTTTACCTTTCATATCTGCAATTGCTTTTTCAAATTCAGGGTTTATGGAGGTGAGGTTTTTAGGCAAGATGTTGGGTGGATTGTCAGTTGAAGGGTATGTGGGAATGATACATGATTGAGATAGAGAAGATTCATCCACAATTGAGCCTGTCATGTCTTTCTGCACCTGAAAAGAATTATGCACTGCAGTTGTTAGATCAGAAACTTGAGAATTTAAATTAATTAAGACAGGTCTACTATGATTTGACAACTCCCTGCTGTAATTTTCCTCCGATGATGATAAATTGACTGAGGCTTTTGTCAATGATGTCTGAATAGAAGGATCCAGAGTAATAGTGCTCAAAGAAGGTCCTTCTACAATGTTTTGGATATGAGACATAATAGGAAGTTGAGTAGAAGATCCCTTTGCAATTGTGGCAGCCATGTTGATTTGAGGAACAGATACAACACTTTTATCTATGTCAGCTGTTGGCGAGGCCGCAATTGCAACTGCAGGCACCTTCAAAGACTTCTGAAACTTCTCAGCATTCAAAGCATTTATATCTGATGGAGGAACATCATTACCATTATTAGAGTTATTTGTAGTATGAACAGATTCCTCATCAATTGTAACCACTTCCGGAGGCGAAAGTCCAGCTACAGCTGATGGCGAGGGTGCAAAAGCAACTGCCGGTTCATGAGAAACATCTTTACTATTGTTAGAATTATTTGTGTTTTGATTCATGAGAGTTTTATCAAATGTTGTATGAACACAGACATTTGACTTATCAAGTGTAGAAACTTCTGCATTGTTATACACAACTCCTTCTGAATTAATAACAAGAGTCTGATGAGTTAAATTATCCTCTGAAATAATACCCATGCTACTAGTTACAGAATTATTAGATGTAGATTTTATTACCCATTGCTGTGTAAATGATATAGGGCACTCTTTATCCACATGACCAAAACATACATAGTTATGACAAACTGGAGGAATAAACTCGTATTCAACCTTTTGCATAACAAAATCTCCACTAGGTAGTTTAATTTGCACTTCATTTTCAAATTTAAATGGCGAATCCACCTCAATAAGCATTCTAGCAAAAGCTATTCTGCTCCTATTCTTAGTATTTTCATCCATTGCAATAGGTCTCCCAACGGTGCTAGCAATTTTACACAAAGAAATGTGATTCCAGTATGCAAAATTGAGATTAGGAAATCTCACCCAAATAGGAATGGATAGTAATAGATCTTTCTCATATTTGATATTACTGCTCCACTTCTTCATAATGATGAACTTCCCATCCATCATCCACAGTCCGCCTTCTAAAATTTTGTTACAATCTTCTTTTAATTCAAATTGTACCAAATAGAAACCATTGTCTCTCGCAAAAACTTCAAATTTTCCTTTCGGAAGCCACATTCTCTTGATATATGCTTTGAAAAACATGTAATAAGGTCTTTTTCCTACCAAATAGATCAGAATCAAATTAGACCACATCTTCTCTGCAGAAAGCAGCTCCTCCTCTCCAATTATTGCAGTTTTCCTATCATTAACAATTTCTGGATCAAAGAATTGCATGTTTTCACTTTGCTTTTTTCCTTTACCAAATCACACCAACTTTTAGGTGTGGCCTTTGGATTGACAGCAAAAACAGCCGAAGAACTGAAACCATTCTTATTAACAAACGCATCACGTGATCTAGCAAGGTGAGACCCAGATCCAGTTGAGAGATTATGTAAACGCGAAGACCTGCTGTTCACGCGAGAAAAATGGGGATCTACCTTGAGTGCTTTCGCTGCTGCATCAGAAGCCGCCAGTCTTTTCTTCCGATCCATCACCTTAGTCCAGCCCTCCTCATCTGCATCCTCCCCTCCGAGATCAGAAACGCCGGCTGATTGAGACGCCATTAAGAAATTTGAATATTTTTATTGATTTATTTCAATTAAATCCATAAATTCGTTACTTACTTCCCAAAATTTTTTTTTTCTTTTTTTTTAGTTCATTTCTTAATTTCAAATGGATTTCAATTCCAAAATGATTTTGTTGACCAATCGGGTTTCTTATCTTTAATTATCTATCCTAGGCCAAAGTTGTTCAATTTTGGGTATTTATCATTTCAATCCATATAAATAAAACAATCAATAGCAACCATACATAACAATTTAACCGTTTATTTAAATAATCCCGAAATAATCGTATTTAATTTACATTTGTTATTTATGTAAATTAAATAAAATTATTCCTAGAATCCACACTATCATTTCATGCGGATTAAAGATTTTTACATTATAGGTTTTCACTTGGCGTTTTTATCAAATTATTACAGCAATCATACATTCAATGGTTCAAAGTATTACTAATCCTATTTCTACGTGTCGATTTATTTAACATTTAAAGGGACAAGTTCAACATATATAATCTATTTTGAATTTTAGACTATCCTATATCAATTCCAATTTCATATTACTTATCACTTATATTAACAACCAAATTCAACATCACATAACAAATTTAATGTCATAATTATTTTCATATCTAACTTCAAATCACAGTTTAACATCAACCATTTTAACATTTAAATTAATATCAATAACATCTATCACTGTATTATCATAGCATAATAGATTGAGTCGTGAATAAAATATTCACCTTGCATGGTTAGAGAAGATGGCGAAGCACGAAGACGAATAGATAAGAGACACTAACAAGCATGACACGAAAGCGGACACAAACTGCAATCAAACAAATAATTAAATTGACAATTTGTTCAATACAATATATATAGATTGTATATATAATCATACCAAAGCAAAGAAACTAGATAGATCCGACAAGCTGAATGGAAGCCTAAGTCTCCGAAGCAGTAGCTGGAACACAACACAGTAAAACACTATATGTGAGCAACTAGAATTTTCAAAGTTATACTGCTATAATATAAATAGTTTCATATATATTTATATATATAAAACTCTGAAATATAACTGCGGCTAAGGCGAGGACAACAAAAATGGCGGAGCGGGACGTCGCGGTGGTCGGAGAAGGCGAGTGCGGGTTGGGTCGTTGGCGGTTGCGGGTTGGGTCGCTGGTGGGTGCGGGCTGGGCAGTGGGGTAGGTGGCTCGGCTGGTGGGAGGGGAGGCGGAGCGGGACTGGGCAGGGACGGTCGGGCAGGGCGAAGGCGGAGGGGCTGGGCAGTGGCGGACGGAGGTCTGGGCTGGGGCGGTGGCAGCTGGCGTGGGGACTGGGTAGGCGAAAGGAGGCTGGGCGGGGCAGGCTGGCGTGGGGACTGGGGTAGGCGGAGGGCAGAGGCGGGTTGGTGTGGGGACTGGGCGAAGGCGGAGGGCAGAGGCGGGTTGGTGTGGGGACTGGGCGAAGGCGGAGGCAGAGGCGGGGTGGGGTCTGGTGTAGGCGGAGGGCAGAGGCGGGTTGGTGTGGGGACTGGGCGAAGGCGGAGGCAGAGGCGGGGTGGGGTCTGGTGTAGGCGAAGGGAGGCTGGGGCGGTGGCAGGCTGGCGTGGGGACTGGAGGCGGGCGGTGGCTGGGACTGGGCAGGCGGGTGGAGGGTCAGGCGGAGGGCAGGCAAAGGGGACGGGGTGGGGAAGGCAGTGGGTGCGGGTAGGGGAACGACAGGGCGGAGGCTGGTGGCTGGTGGGCAGCAGTTGGTGTGGTTGGTGGGAGGCAGTGGGAGGAAGACTCCATTTGCTGTTTGGGAAGAAGAAATGAAAAAAATATATGAAGAGAAGAGGAAGGCAGAGGAATACGTACCAAAGATGTAAAAGGTGAGCAACCGAATGAATAGAAGGAACCAGCTAGTTTATACAAAATGGTATTGGGATTTCAAAAGCCAAAATTTATTGTCACGGTAACCGAAAGGCTATTGGGTTTCTGGGCAGCTGAATAGTCAAGGACCCCTAGTATTCTGAACTGAGTAGGTAATTGGCTACCGGTTTGGGCTGCGTAACGGACCAGTTTATAATCCGTTAAACAATTATAATTCGTAGCTCCGAACTCCGATTGACACAAATAAATATACCATTTTGATCAGCGCGACGAGGCGAACGCAACGGTATACAGATATCAGTGGTACGATTAAATTATAAAATTTGAAATTTCTATTGTGGAAAATGCAGCAAAAACACCGAAGAATAAGATCGACGGAGCTGAAGATGTCCGAAATTTGAAAAACGAAAAATGACGTCTTGATCAGAAGATGGTTTAGAATTTTTCTATGTAAAAATATTCCGGTTCAGAAGATAAAAAATTTCGCGTTTAAAATGAACTGATGTGAAGTAAACGCGAACGAAATTTACTACGGTATTTTCCGACGAAACTTTTCCCATATTTATAACTATCTATGCGCAATTTTATAAACAAAGTTTGGACGCTAATTGAAATCGTCTGAAAGTTCCATAGTTTAATTTAAAATAATGGATTCAAAATTTTAAAATTGGGTCGGAATTTCAGGGTCGTCACATTCTCCCCCATTCAAAACTTTTCGTCCTCGAAAAAACGAGACGGTGAAGTAAGAATGGAGTAAGCGGAAAAGTCAAGATAGATTCTGAAGAAAATTCGATTTATACCTGAAATCAGTAATTCGGGGTTTGAATCCCGGATACTATCCTCAGTTTCCCATGTGCAATCTCGCTCATCTGCACTCCATTGGACTTTGACGAGATTTATAGACTTCCTTCTTAGTTGCCTTGTTTCTCGATCGACTATTCGAAGTGGTCTTCTTTCGATGGTCAAATCTGGCTCGATATCTACTTCATCTAACTGAGCAATTGGAATAGTCATGGATGGATCACGCACGACTTTCCGGAGATGTGAAACATGGAATACGTTGTGCACGCCCTCAAACTTTTCTGGTAATGCAACTCTATAAGCCAGTGTGCCAATTCTCTTGGTGATAGTAAATGGTCCAACAAATCTTGGAGCAAGCTTCCCTCTACGACCAAATCGAATAACATTCTTCAAAGGTGATACTTTCAGAAATACCTCATCCCCAACCTGGAATTCCAAATCTCTTCTACGCCTATCGGCATAGCTCTTCTGCCTATCCTGTGTGGTCTTCATCTTCCTTCTGATCTCATTAACCTTCTCGGATGCTTCCATAATCATATCTGGGCCAAGAACCAATCGATCACCAGGCTCAATCCAACAAGCTGGCGATTTGCATGGCCGTCCATATAAAGCTTCGAACGGTGCCATATCGATACTCGCCTGATAACTGTTATTATAAGTGAATTCAACCAAATGGAGATGGTCTTCCCAAGATCCACCAAAATCAATTATGCAAGCTCGGAGCAAATCCTCCAAAATCTGATTTACCCTTTCAGTTTGGCCATCCGTTTGAGGATGATAAGTTGTGCTCAGATTCAGTTTAGTGCCTAAGACGTCCTGAAACGCCTTCCAGAATTTACTAGTGAATATAGGGTCTCGATCGCATACAATACTAGATGGAACCTCATGAAGTCTAACAATCTCTTTCATGTAAATCTCTGCCAAACTTGAAGCAGTACGAGTGGTCTTAACAGGAATAAAATGAGCAGATTTTGTCAACCTATCAACGATCACCCATATACTCTCATTACCTTTTCTGGTCCTCGGTAATCCATCAATGAAGTCCATAGAAATCTGATCCCATTTCCAACAAGGAATCTCTAGGGGTTGAAGTAAACCGGCAGTCTTCTGGTGATCGGCCTTGACTTGTTGGCAGGTGGTGCATCTACTGACATATATAGAAATATCTCTCTTCATCCCACTCCTCCAATATAAATGCTTCATATTACGATACATCTTGGTGACACCAGGATGAAATGAAAGTGATGACTGATGATTCTCCCTAAGTACTTCTTGTCTCAATCCATCGACATTAGGAACACAAATACAATTGTCGATCCTTAGAATTCCATTACTATCAATCTGCGCTCCTATTTTACTGTCGGCATTTCCAACTCTACCAAGAACCAACTCCTTCATACGATAGAGCAAAGTGTCCTCATATTGTTTAGCTTTTATGCGATCCAAAAGAGATGGAGAGATGACAAGTTGAAATAACATGCCTTCAACAATATTACAGCAAGACAATGCTTTGCTACGACTCAATGCATCGGCTACAACATTTGCTTTCCCAGGAGTATAAGTGATGTCGAGATCATATGCAGCTAAAAATTCGAGCCATCGGACTTGCCTTTGGTTCAAATCCTTCTAAGAAAAGATATATCTTAAGGACTTATGATCAGTGAATAATTTGAATTTTGTTCCCAAAAGATGATGCCTCCATAGTTTCAGAGCAAATACAATGGAAAGAAGCTCTAGGTCATGTGTGGCATAGTTTAATTCATGGGTCTTCAACTGACGGCCCGCATAGGCAATAACCATTCCATTTTGCATAAGAACAGCGCCTAAACCTTCTCGGCAAGCATCTGTATAGACAGTTAATCCTTCACTTCCATCGATTACCGCGAGAACAGGGGCTGAAGTTAACCTACGCTTCAACTCATTAAAAGCTGATTCGCACTTCTCACTCCAAATAAACTTAACATCCTTTCGTGTTAAAGCAGTAAGTGGGGCATAAATCTGGGCAAAGTGCTCAATAAATCTACGATAATAACCGGCTAAACCCAAGAAACTACGAATATCTGTTGGAGTTTTAGGAGTCTCCCAATCCTGTAGATAAATTTCAAATTAGAAAGGGATAAGAGGAATTGAATAGAAATAGCGAATAGGATAGAACTTACATTGATTACGGCGATCTTAGCTGGATCGACTGAAATCCCATTTTCAGAAACTATGTGGCCCAGGAATCTCACTTCATCTCGCCAGAAGTGGCATTTTAGAGAATTTGGCCTTAAGTTGATGATTTCGGAGAGTTTCCATAACATAAGCAAGATGTGTCTCATGCTCCTTCTTGTCTTTGGAGAAGACGAGAATATCATCAATGAAAACAAGAACAAACTTGTTAAGCACATCACGGAAGACTAGATTCATCAAGTCGACGAAATAAGCAGGTGCGTTGGTCAAACCGAATGGCATAACCAACCATTCATAGAATCCATTCTCGGCACGGAAAGCGGTCTTATGGATACTATCTTCAGCAACTCTGAGTTGGTGGAACCCAGTGGCTAGGTCAAGTTGTGAGAAAATTTTAGCTCCATGGAGCTGATCGAATAGATCGTTGATGCGAGGCATCGAATAACGATTCTTGAGAGTGCGTTTGTTCAGTTCTCGGTAATCAACACACATGCGAAGAGATCCATCTGATTTGGTGACAAATACAACTGCGGCGCCCCATTCAGAGCAACTTCTCCTAATCAGACCTTTAGCAAAAAGATCATCAATTTGGGTTTTTAGTTCAGCTTTTTCTTTAGGAGCCATCCTTCGGTGTGGAAGAACTACAGGAGTAACTCCAGGGATCAGATCAATACGAAAATCGATTTCCCGTTTAGGCGGTAGAGAGTTGACCTCTCCAAATACATCGGGAAATTTCTAAACAATAGGGGTAGTACTAAGATCATCCGGATGAGCATCAAGAGAGAATATGAAGCTTCCAGCATATTTCTGAGGTGATTTGCATTCAATGACAAGCGGTAGGCCCTTGTCATTGACTAGAGAAACAGAACGAGCCTTGCAAGAAATAACAGCATCGAATTTCCTTAACCAATCAGCACCTAACAAGATGTCAAATGCTGCGAAGCCAAGCACATAAAAGTCCCAAGTGAATCGATATCTTCCATATAAGAGCACAACCTCATTACAAATTCTACTGAGGTTGGCAAGTCCTCTAATAGGGTTGGAGACGCATAAGGAAGCAGTAGCAAGAGTGGGTTCTAATTTGAGCTTATTACAGAGATCAATAGATATGAAGCTATGAGAAGCACTAGTATCGAATAATACCCTAATAGGTAAATCATGTAATGAAAAAGTACTTCGTAAGGTACCTTGGTCATCCTGGGTGGGTGGTGCAGGGGGTGCAGGTGTGGTGATAGCAAATACTTCAGATGGTGTGCCACGCTTATACAGTGGGCATTCTTTCTTGAAATGACCCGGCTGGAGGCAGACATAGCATAAATCTTTCCTAGTCGTAGAAGGTGGTGGAACAGCAGCTCCGATAGATGTACAACTATTAGCATAATGGCCTTTCTTATCGCATTTGAAGCAAGTGATATTTGCAAGGTCGATTGGGCTTTTCTGAGCATATCCCAATCCAGTAGTCTTCTGCCAAGCTTTCTTTTGTTGATCAAAGTTCATCTTCCTTTTCCCGGGCTGGCTAGAAGAGGGCTGAGTAGGAGTGGCCTTGGCCGTAGGTCCCTTAGGCTTCGCCTCATATCTAAGAGCATAATCAACAAGCTCTGTGAAGGTGCAGTGAGTGTGGCCAGTAAGCAAGTCATAATATTCTGGTCTAGCTCCCAAAATGAATTTCTCGTTCTTCAGAAGTGGTGTATCGATCAAGCCAAGTCCAAATTTTGAGAGTTCGTTGAATTTCCTCTCATACTCAGAAAAAGTCAAACTGCCTTGCTTAAGATCCATGAAAGCTCTATAAAGCTGGGTTTTCCCAGCAGCTGGCATCCATTGTGCCGAGAAAGTATCCCTAATCAAAAGATAGGCAAGATAAATAACATTCCAAAGATTAAAGAAGAATTTAGATTACGGAATCCAATTAAATTTTATACCTAAACTGGGCCCAAGTGATGGTGTCCTCCTCGATACGAGAAGTAACTGATTCCCACCAATCTTGCGCGGCATCCTGAATTTGCCAGGTAGCAAGCTGACGCTTCTGAGCATCAGTTATCTCCAGGCCAGAAAATATCTTCTCTAAGCCTTTAAGCCATTGCTGAGCCTCTATAATGTTCTCGAATCCAGAAAACTTAATACCTCCAAGCTGTGAATACTCCTTACTAAGAATGGTGAATCTGACAGGAGCTGGAACGGCAGGTGCAGATTGAGCAGGACCATTGCCTCTTCCACCCCTATTGTTTCTTCTGGCACTCATCCTGAAATACCAAAAGAAATTTAAGACCAAGGATAAATCAGCGAACTCAAAGGAAAATTCAATCGACGAATCAAGGAGTTTGAATAGTAAGGGTCTGGATATTGAATCAATTCTCCTCATTCTAGGGTATTGCTACCCTATCTCTAATGAGTTTCATAATCCCGAACTAAGGTTTTTAGGAAACCGAAGCTCTGATACCAACTATAACAACCCGTGTATTTGAACCATTTAAATTGACAATAATCCACACATGTCAACTTAAATAATACAAAACACGAATCATTATGGGATTATGAATACATATATGTAAATGAGAATCAATACAACATCACAGACACAGAATAGTCACAGAATAATGTAGCGGAAAAGTACATCATCATAATAGTAGTTCATGAAGCTACTACAGGAATACAACAATGTCTCAACATAAAGTGACAAAGAGAAATACAAGATGTTCAGTACATAAGTTCATCAAATACTAGGAAGGAAATAACTGATAAAGATAAATGCTAAGTCTTCAGCATCTTCAACCAACCTTGATCAGCAACTGGATAGCTTCAGACTGACCCGAGCATATACAAAAGAAACACTCGAGTCAGGACTCAAAATCTTATACAGGAAAATCAGGTGCAAATAATAAAGTTCATAACTCAAAGATGAATGTGGTACACATCTTTAAGGATCCGATAAACTATCTATATATACAATAGAATACGAAAAATAGATAATGTCTAATCAGTAAAGTATGATATCAAAATAGCGTTAAGTCGTGGCCCATTCCACCCTTAACACATTTTAATTCCCAAGAGCATATACAAGACCGTAGTTTCCCCAAAACCAGAAGTCACCAGAGGGCAATCCATATACTAAAGGTACAAAACAAACGTAGTGGTCGCGAATAGGATAAACAGTATGACAAGGTACATTAGGCAATACCAACTAGGATACTAGTAGTTGCGTGATCCGGACTGATGTTGAGCATAGCAGCTACTATCTCAACACCGCGAAACAACACTCCCAAATCAAGGGGTGCACCCAAATCGAATCACAAAAGTAATAGATAAGGTATCGAAGAAGTGTGTCCGCTAGAGGTAGCGAACCTCAATGGCCCGGCGCGGCTCCTGTTTTAGTCATGTCAGGGGACATCCAAAATCGTTCTCTTTCTTCAGTCAACGCGTTCTCCAAAACCATCCACTTCGTTCTGGATCAGCACTCCGCGTATATTAGTTATTAAAGTGGTTTTCGGTATCGACAGAGAGTATATCCATATCCGACCCCGGTCTCTTTAATAACTACGCATAAATTTCCCGATGGTCATTTAATATTTAAAGTTTAAAACAAATCAAAGTCCAAAAGTCAAGTTGCAAGTTTGACTTTCAAAATTTGACACTTCACAATTCAATTTATTTCGAACATTTAAAATCATATTTCCAAATGAATTTTTAGTTCAAGTCCTTGAGTTAACAATACTTAAGTATTCAAGTTCAACTTAATTCCTATTCCCATTCATCGTTACATTAAATTTAATCAAAACTTTGATTTAATCAATTTCAACAGCTAAATCAAATCCTTAACTTTAGTTGGTTTTGCATTCCCTTTTTAGTCACTTTGTTATTTAATCTCAAATTTAATTTATAACAAATTCCAAATTTATTAAATTTATCCAAATTAGATTAAATTTCGAATCTAATAAATTCAATTTATTAGATTCTAAAACTTACTTATTCAAATCTCATTTCCTTTAAATGTGTCAATCCGTTTATCTAATTAAATAGATTTATTAATCCGTTTCAATTTAATCCATTAATTTATTTCAATTAGGTCCACTTATTAATTCATTACAATTACATCCATTAATTTATTACAATTAAGTCCATTAATTAATCCATTACAATTAATCCCATTAATTTAATACCATTAAATCCATTCATTTACTACAATTAAATCTATTATTTTATTACAAATAAATCCATTAATTTATTATAGTTAAATCTATTGATTTATTACAATTAAATCTATTCATTTACTACAATTAAATCTATTGTTTTATTACAATTAAATCCATTCATTCATTACAATTAAATCTATTCATTTACTACAATTAAATCTATTGTTTTATTACAATTAAATCCATTCATTAATTACAATTAAATCTATTGATTTATTTCAATTAAATCCATAAATTCGTTACTTACTTCCCAAATTTTTTTTTAGTTCATTTCTTAATTTCAAATGGATTTTAATTCCAAAATGATTTTGTTGACCAATCGGGTTTCTTATCTTTAATTATCTATCCTAGGCCAAAGTTGTTCAATTTTGGGTATTTATCATTTCAACCCAAATAAATAAAACAAAGCATAGCAAAGGGAACTTGCAGTGTGATAACTGGGATGGTGTCAAAGTAAATAAACAATCAATAGCAACCATACATAACAATTTAACCGTTTATTTAAATAATCCCGAAATAATAACAAGAGTAGAAACTTCTGCATTGTTATACACAACTCCTTCTGAATTAATAACAAGAGTCTGATGAGTTAAATTATCCTCTGAAATAATACCCATGCTACTAGTTACAGAATTATTAGATGTAGATTTTATTACCCATTGCTGTGTAAATGATATAGGGCACTCTTTATCCACATGACCAAAACATACATAGTTATGACAAACTGGAGGAATAAACTCGTATTCAACCTTTTGCATAACAAAATCTCCACTAGGTAGTTTAATTTGCACTTCATTTTCAAATTTAAATGGCGAATCCACCTCAATAAGCATTCTAGCAAAAGCTATTCTGCTCCTATTCTTAGTATTTTCATCCATTGCAATAGGTCTCCCAACGGTGCTAGCAATTTTACACAAAGAAATGTGATTCCAGTATGCAAAATTGAGATTAGGAAATCTCACCCAAATAGGAATGGATAGTAATAGATCTTTCTCATATTTGATATTACTGCTCCACTTCTTCATAATAATGAACTTCCCATCCATCATCCACAGTCCACCTTCTAAAATTTTGTTACAATCTTCTTTTAATTCAAATTGTACCAAATAGAAACCATTGTCTCTCGCAAAAACTTCAAATTTTCCTTTCGGAAGCCACATTCTCCTGATATATGCTTTAAAAAACATGTAATAAGGTCTTTTTCCTACCAAATAGATCAGAATCAAATTAGACCACATCTTCTCTGCAGAAAGCAGCTCCTCCTCTCCAATTATTGCAGTTCTCCTATCATTAACAATTTCTGGATCAAAGAATTGCATGTTTTCACTTTGCTTTTTTCCTTTACCAAATCACACCAACTTTTAGGTGTGGCCTTTGGATTGACAGCAAAAACAGCCGAAGAACTGAAACCATTCTTATTAACAAACGCATCACGTGATCTAGCAAGGTGAGACCCAGATCCAGCTGAGAGATTATGTAAACGCGAAGACCTGCTGTTCACGCGAGAAAAATGGGGATCTACCTTGAGTGCTTTCGCTGTTGCATCAGAAGCCGCCAGTCTTTTCTTCCGATCCATCACCTTAGTCCAGCCCTCCTCATCTGCATCCTCCCCTCCGAAATCAGAAACGCCGGCTGATTGAGACGCCATTAAGAAATTTGAATATTTTTATTGATTTATTTCAATTAAATCCATAAATTCGTTACTTACTTCCCAAAATTTTTTTTTTCTTTTTTTTTTAGTTCATTTCTTAATTTCAAATGGATTTCAATTCCAAAATGATTTTGTTGACCAATCGGGTTTCTTATCTTTAATTATCTATCCTAGGCCAAAGTTGTTCAATTTTGGGTATTTATCATTTCAATCCATATAAATAAAACAATCAATAGCAACCATACATAACAATTTAACCGTTTATTTAAATAATCCCGAAATAATCGTATTTAATTTACATTTGTTATTTATGTAAATTAAATAAAATTATTCCTAGAATCCACACTATCACTTCATGCAGATTAAAGATTTTTACATTATAGGTTTTCACTTGGCGTTTTTATCAAATTATTACAGCAATCATACATTCAATGGTTCAAAGTATTACTAATCCTATTTCTACGTGTCGATTTATTTAACATTTAAAGGGACAAGTTCAACATATATAATCTATTTTGAATTTTAGACTATCCTATATCAATTCCAATTTCATATTACTTATCACTTATATTAACAACCAAATTCAACATCACATAACAAATTTAATGTCATAATTATTTTCATATCTAACTTCAAATCACAATTTAACATCAACCATTTTAACATTTAAATTAATATCAATAACATATATCACTTGATTATCATAGCATAATAGATTGAGTCGTGAATAAAATATTCACCTTGCGTGGTTAGAGAAGATGGCGAAGCACGAAGATGAATAGATAAGAGACACTAACAAGCACGACACAAAAGCCGACACAAACTGCAATCAAACAAATAATTAAATTGACAATTTGTTCAATACAATATATATAGATTGTATATATAATCATACCAAAGCAAAGAAACTAGATAGATCCGACAAGTTGAATGGAAGCCTAAGTCTCCGAAGCAGTAGCTGGAACAAAACACAGTAAAACACTGTATGTGAGCAACTAGAATTTTCAAAGTTATACTGCTATAATATATATAGTTTCATATATATTTATATATAAAAAACTCTGAAATATAACTGCGGCCAAGGCGAGGACAACAAAAAAGGCGGAGCGGGACGTCGCGGTGGTCGGAGAAGGCGAGTGCGGGTTGGGTCGTTGGCGGTTGCGGGTTGGGTCGCTGGTGGGTGCGGGCTGGGCAGTGGAGTAGGTGGCTCGGCTGGTGGGAGGGGAGGAGGAGCGGGACTGGGCAGGGACGGTCGGGCAGGGCGAAGGCGGAGGGGCTGGGCAGTGGCGGACGAAGGTCTGGGCTGGGGCGGTGGCGGCTGGCGTGGGGACTGGGTAGGCGAAAGGAGGCTGGGCGGGGCAGGCTGGCGTGGGGACTGGGGTAGGCAGAGGGCAGAGGCGGGTTGGTGTGGGGACTGGGCGAAGGCGGAAAGCAGAGGCGGGTTGGTGTGGGGACTGGGCGAAGGTGGAGGGCAGAGGCGGGTTGGTGTGGGGACTGGGCGAAGGCGGAGGCAGAGGCGGGGTGGGGTCTGGTGTAGGCGGAGGGCGGAGGCGGGTTGGTGTGGGGACTGGGCGAAGGCGGAGGCAGAGGCGGGGTGGGGTCTGGTGTAGGCGAAGGGAGGCTGGGGCAGTGGCAGGCTGGCGTGGGGACTGGAGGCGGGCGGTGGCTGGGACTGGGCAGGCGGGTAGAGGGTCAGGCGGAGGGCAGGCGAAGGGGACGGGGTGGGGAAGGCAGTGGGAGCGGGTTGGGGAACGGCAGGGCGGAGGCTGGTGGCTGGTGGCTGGTGGGCAGCAGGTGGTGGGGTTGGTCGGAGGCAGTGGGAGGAAGACTCCATTTGCTGTTTGGGAAGAAGAAATGAAAAAAAATATGAAGAGAAGAGGAAGGCAGAGGAATACGTACCAAAGATGTAAAAGGTGAGCAACCGAATGAATAGAAGGAACCAACTAGTTTATACAAAATGGTATTGGGATTTCAAAAGCCAAAATTTATTGTCACGGTAACCGAAAGGCTATTGGGTTTTTGGGCAGCTGAATAGTCAAGGACCCCTAGTATTCTGAACTGAGTAGGTAATTGGGCACCGGTTTGGGCTGCGTAACGGACCAGTTTATAATCCGTTAAACAATTATAATTCGCAGCTCCGAACTCCAATTGACACAAATAAATATACCATTTTGATCAGCGCGACGAGGCGAACGCAACGGTATACAGATATTAGTGGTACGATTAAATTATAAAATTCGAAATTTTCTATTGTGGAAAATGCAGCAAAAACACCGAAGAATAAGATCGACGGAGCTGAAGATGTCCGAAATTTGAAAAACGAAAAATGACGTCTTGATTAGAAGATGGTTTAGAATTTTTCTATGTAAAAATATTCCGGTTCAGAAGATAAAAAATTTCGCGTTTAAAATGAACTGATGTGAAGTAAACGCGAACGTAATTTACTGCGGTATTTTCCGACGAAACTTTTCCCATATCTATAACTATCTATGCGCAATTTTATAAACAAAGTTTGGACGCTAATTGAAATCGTATGAAAGTTCCATAGTTTAATTTAAAATAATGGATTCAAAATTTTAAAATTGGGTCGGAATTTCAGGGTCGTTACAAGATTATAAACCATTCGATAAAAACTCTACATCCCTGACTGAGCACTAGAGTACTCTATGTCCTTGACTGTGGATTAGAGTATAAACCATTCGAAAAAATCTCTACATCCCTGAATGAGAACTAGAGTACTCTACATCCCTAACAGCGGACTAAAGTATAAACCATTCGAAAAAATCTCTACGTCCCTGACTGCGTACGAGAGTATAAACCATTTGACAAAATCTCTAAGACCCCAGAGCGCGTACCGAAGTATGAACACAAATTAGGTGCGAGTCGACTGCTCGTAAAATAGCTCTAAGTCCCCAGAATGTAGATTTGTGTATAAAAATAGATGAAGAGATGAGTGTATTTCGACCGTTCTCTATTCCATAAACTATGGCCTGAAATCAACAAAAGGAGTAAACTCACTAAGGATGGAATTCGACCGTTCGACTTATGGCCTCGCCAAATCAATGTTGGGGGCAGGAGTATAAATCACTAAAAGCTGAATATAACAGATCATTATAGCTCTGGCTTGGTATTCTTTACAACTTAAGGCAATGACTGCAAGGAGGCCTCAATACAAAACCAATCGAAATGACATCCAAAGTTATGGGTGACTGACTATATTGTACCATCGAATCGAGGGTCAATATCGATACGCACCAAACAAACCGAATGTGACCCGGATGTCCCTCGAAAACTATGATCACCAGAGTGCAGATAGGAGAATAAATCACGAAGACTTGATCATTAATTCTCCAGCACCCTCCTTCGATCCATTGGGTGGAGTATGAAACTAGATGAGCATGACTCGACTGCACTTGAGCCAACTTTACCCCTAGATCTGATTACAGAATATGAATTAAAGTGGACGTGGTTGACCGTCTAGTACCCAACTCATGCCCAAAATCTGACGAAGCATCAAAGTATTCCCCCTGGGTGGAAAAACCAGAATACAATCCAGGATAGGTGAGACTCAGCCTTCCGTCAACCAACCTGATCCCGCGATTCAACGGGAAAGAGTGTAAAGCTAAAGTGGATATGGTTTACCTTCCTACTTATCGATGTATGCCCCAGACTTGGGGGCAAGAGCGAGAAACAAGATGAATGTGAACCGACCATTTAACGATCAACTCTATATCTTTGGAGCTTAGGTGTGAGTATAAACATATCTAGGACGAGACTCGACCGTCCATATAATAAATTTATCAACCCGAGACTGGAAGCAGAAGTGTGATCATCCAAAGACTGGCTGCGAAAGCTCAATATTGTAACTTATATATAGCATTTACAACTACCCGAGGCTACGACCGAAAGGATGCCTAGAGATAGAATCATCGAATCGATGCCCAAGCTCATGAGCAACTGACTATCATTCCAACCTGAATGACGAGAAAAGGTTCGCCAGTTCTGTGAATGGAAAGAACGTTACTAGAATACACAAGCAGATTCATACTCAAATCAAGAGCCAGCTGTGCAGCTGCACGCAACTCGAGGCTGACCCCTACTCGACATTTTCTTCAATGTGCTTCTAAGCCCGATCTTTGGCCATTTTCAGATAATCACTCAAAGCATTTAAAGTCCTTCACTATCAAAATTAATAACTCATGACAAGACTCTAGGATTCAACCAGAGTAACCATCATCATTGACCGTCCCAACTAGATTTCACATTGATTGTTACGCGACATAGTTACATTTGAACTCAAAGAATCCAAGACTGCACCCGCTGAGCTGACAGTCGACATTACAGTCGGCCATGGCAACCTATCATGGGTACTAAAGATCAGATCACAGCTCAATGCAACGATGATGGAGGAATTAGATGGCTTTCTCTGAATGAATCTTGATGTGTTCGCTTGGACCCATTCTGACATGCGTGTGATTTCACCGACTATCGCGAGCCATGCATTGAATATTGACCTAAGGTATATCCTAGTGAAACAAAAGCAACGCGGCATGGATCAGGAAAGATACACTGCACATAGAGGAGGTGGATAAACTAAAAAAACAAGTTTATCTGCGACACCCTCTACCCAAAATGGGTATCAAATCTGGTTCTTGTGAGAAAAGCTAATGGAAAGTAGCGGTCATGCATCCACTACTCAGACTTGAACAAGGCAAGCCCAAAAGACAACTTTCCACTTTCGAGGATAGACCAGCTGGTAGACTCAGCCACTAGACATGAACTACTTTCATTTATGGATGTGTACTCCGGGTACAACCAGATTCTAGTGCACCTCCTCGACCAGGAGCACACCAACTTCATTACCGAACCAGGATTATATCATTATGTTGTGATGCCATTTGAACTAAATAATGTTAAAGGTACTCACTAGAGACTAGTCAATAGGATGTTCAAATACCAGATCAGGCAATCAACAGAAATATATGTGGATGATGCGCTTGTGAAGTCACGACGATCAACCGACCACATCGATGACTTAGCGGAGATGTTCAGTTCTATTCGAAGAATTGAAGCCAACCCTAAGAAGATTCAGGAAATAAAGTACATCTAGGTACCGAAGACAATCAAGCAGGTATAGAGTTTAAATGGGAGGTCATCACCCTAAGCCGATTCATCTCCAGGGCCACCAACAAGTGTACTATCTTCTTTGACCTAATTAGGATATGGAAAAGGAATTTTGAATGGACACAGGATTGTAAAGACGGATTCCAAGCTTTGGTGAACCACTTAAAGAGACCTCC
Source organism: Allium fistulosum (assembly GCA_030737815.1). Lineage (NCBI taxonomy): Eukaryota > Viridiplantae > Streptophyta > Magnoliopsida > Asparagales > Amaryllidaceae > Allium > Allium fistulosum. The sequence goes on from CM060906.1 coordinate 1,136,326,936, forward strand.
CATCTTGTCAAAGCCGATGGATCATACAGATTTATACATCAATTTAGCCATGTTGGTACACGCCATAAGCGCCGCAATGCTATGCGAAGAGAACCAGATCCAAAGACCGGTATATTGTGTAACCAAGCGATTGATAGGTACTAAGAGAAAACTACTCGAAGTTACAAAAGCCAGCGTAACGCCTATTGATTTTATCATGAAAGCTCCGCTCATATTTTCAGGCCCATCCCATTAACGTCTATGCCTACCAGCCATTACGACAGGTCATACAACAACCTGAGATGTTTGGAAGACTACTCAAATGGAATATCAAACTAAGGCAATTCGATATCACTTATTTCCCTCAAAGAGCTATCCAAGGATGGAAATTAGCAGACCGCATATCTGAATTCACTACATTAGAAAACTATTCGAAGTGCAGTGGAGAACCAACCAATAGACAGAAAATGTACATAGATGGAGCATTCAATGATCAGTGTTTTGGTGCAGGAGCTGTGTTAATGACTCTAGAGGAACGATCGATCTACTACACCTTGAAACTCGACTTCCTTGCAACAAACAACGAAGCTAAGTACGAAGCCTTGATCGCCAGCCTCAAACTTGCTAAGGAACTTGAAGTGGAAACTTTACATATCTTTTTTGATTCCTGATTTGTAGTATGCAAAGTCAGGGAAGTTAAGCTTGCTAGGGTGCATCGTCTTGCTCCTTATCTCGACCGGGTCCAAGAGCAACCGGCCGAATTCGAGTATTACATCATTACACACGTCCTCAGCGAACAAAATGAAAAAGTCAACTCACTAGCCAAGCTGGCCAGTTCTGGGGATGCGCAATGAATATACTTTGTTTTGGTTGAAGTACTTAATATTCCAAGCGTTGACAGAAGGAGATCGACTAGATCTTGAAGACGGAGCCAAAAAAGGGGTCATGGATGACTCCTATCAAAGACTACCTACAATGGGGAATTCTTCCCGAATGGAGGAATGGAAAACGACATATCCTCCTCAAAGCTTGACGTTGAATCATCCAAGGAGAAGTCATGTATAGAAAGGACTTTATCCATTCCTCTACTTCGGTGTATCACCCATGATGATATCAAATGAATCTTGAGAGAAGTCCATGAACAAGAATGCGGCGATTACACCAGGGGGCAAACCCTAATAGAGAAAATACTCTGCTATGGGTATTACTAGCCAACTGTCAATCGAGATGCAGCTGATCACGCTAGACAATGCGACGAGCGCAAGAAGTTTGCAAAAATTCTGAGAGCTCTGCCGATGGAAATTACTCAAATGGCTAGTCCATAGCCGTTTACCACTTGGGGGCATTGACATCATCAGCATCTTCCTGATTCTAAAGGTGGAATGAAATACACCATCATAGCAGTTGATAACTTCACCAAATTGGCTGAAGCAGAAATTTTAACCACGATCAATACAAAGAAAAAAATCAACTTCACTGTCCGGAAAGTCATATGTCATTATGACCTTCCACGAACCACTATAACTGGTAATGAAGCTCAATTCGACAGCGCTAAATTTGAAAACTTCTACCATCGACGTCATATTGAAAAGAGATTTGCGGTAGTTGCTTCCCCTCAAGGAAAGGGCGGGTTGAAGTTGTGAACAAAATCATAAAGTCTATTCTAAAGAAACATTTGGATAAGGCTAGAGGCAAGTGGATTGATGAACTCTCATCAACATTATGGGCATACAGAACCACCCACAAGTCCGCAACTGGCCATACTCCATTCATCCTTACTTACGCCTTCGAGGCCGTCATCCATGTAGAACTTGAAGTCCCCTCTCATCGAGTGGCTGATTACAACCCCTATTTCACTAATATATAAGCAAGGAATCACGATCCAATTGCAATTAAACTAGAAGGAATTAGCGATGACTCGTGAGTGTAAAAACGCATCCAGGAACCAATGACAAGAACATGTACCTGAACGTGCACGTGTATATTCAAAAATTCGACTTCTTGAAATCGACAGAAATTGAATTTTCACTTGGAGTTATTAAAGAAAAGACTGGATCAGATAGTCAAAGCTTACTAGTCCTGTAGAACCGGACACCTAAAGCAACTGATAGAATACAATCCTGAATTTATGCTATTGGAAATCGACCAAGCATCATGACGATCAAAGATGGATACAACACTTTGGGAGGATAAAATGGAAGGATAATGACTATTCAGGAAATTGGATGGATTTCTTTCTGGCGACTCTAACTTGCTTCGATTCAAAGCATGTCATGTATGCAACAAGACGTACTTTGGGAGGCAAGTGTTATCCGGATTTTTGTTCCGGCTGTATTTAGACTGACTGGACAAGTTAGACGGGGCGATCATCGAGGAAGACAACCTGGAGAGATGATTATTAGGCTCAAAGATCAAGTGCAAGTAATGATATGAAGCGACGATCGACCGAGGCCAACGGATAGACTCTCTCGAATATTCTAAGTATGGAATAATGCCTCCCCTAGGCGGGTGTTCAATGCCTATCCCTTTCCTTAGGGGATCAGTATATATCCTCAATTATTGTCCCAAACTTGGTAAGATCAATACAGAGTGACAAGGAAGGCCCCATGAGGCTACATTCCATGTTTCAAGTCATTTTGAGTTTGTATGCTCAAGTTATGGACAAATTACTTCACCTATAAAAAGGGATCGATATAAAAGAGATCGGTATAAAAAGGGGTCGGTATAAAAGGGATCAGTATAAAAAAGGATTGGTATAAAAAGGGATCGGTATAAAAGGGATCGTCCATATTCAACTTTCACTATATATTGCAACAATGATCGGTCAATAACTTAAAATCTACATATGCTATCAATATAAAACTTGGTGTTTAAGCTAATTAGGACATGTGGAACAATCTATATGGATCGCATGGCATTTGGAGCAAGTTGGAGGTATCGGTACCTACCCCTGTTGAGGGATCGGCATAAATCAGAATTCAAGCAACACTACTTCACGGAAAATGCGATATCTCACAAACCGTACGTCGAAATTGCATGAAATTTGGGGAGAAATTAGATAACATCATAAGGCATCCCACATAGGGATTGCAGCCCATTTGGATGCATTTATAAGGGTCGTTACCGACCCCTATTGTGGGCCCCGATGAGCCTGCAAATTTTATGGTCGCCTCGTCTTGGTCTCCTAAACCTTCTGCCAAAATTTCGGTCCGATCCGTGCACATCTTCCTCTATAAATATAGTGGGAACGGTGTTAGAAAAGGGGACTGCTTTCTCTGTCGAAGCTCTGCCATTTTTATTCGTCACTTTTGTACTAATGGATTTCAGCTGATCCAAACGCTTTTATCATGATAATCGAGTGGGATATCAATAAAAATATGAAGTAGATGTAGGCCAAGATTGTCGAACCACTATAAAAATCCATGTGTTCATTTACTTCTTCTATTTTGTTTCCAATTCCATTCTTTGTTTAATCTCCATGAGATTCTATGGGTGTTGGTGCCCATTTTGGCGTCAACAACATGTGTAAATCAAACCATTCAAAAGGGCAGATTATCAATGGGTTTAATAAGAAAATAAGAGAAAAAAGGAAAAGCAATATACAGAACCTCGCAACGGAATGACAAAATATAATAAGTAAATAAACAGTTCGTGAAGTTGTTTAACAATGTGCATTTGATTTCAATTTTTACAACATAATCAGAGTACAATCAACAAACATACTAAGCTAATGTAGCGGAATAATAATACAAAATATGGTCTAGCAAACTCCATCTTCATCTTTAAGGAATAATGTCTCCAAACACTGAAATACTCTGGCGGACCCGAGCATAATGGAAAGACAAAACACTGAAGTCAGAACTAAAAGTTCTTATGTAAGTTTGATCATCATTCTTGGTTAAACAGGATTTTTTTAATAGTCTTTTGATATCCAATTTTCCATGTTAAACCCAAGATTTAAATATTAAATTAATTTCAACATTTAATTACAACAGTAATAAAATCCTAGTTCATTATACATTAATTTCCAACAAATTCTTTTATTTTGATTTCAATGTTCTTTATATTAAATCAACAATTCCCTTATGCATTTATTAAACATAAGTTTCCAACTAATTTCGCTCATTACTCTACAATTAATGTCATTGCTCATATTAATTGAAATATTCCAATTACATTAAATTCCATTGATTACAAAATTAATTTCAAAATGGACTAAATAATTAGATGGAAAATAAAACAATTGTTACATTTTATAGTAATTTGAATATCTATAAAAAAAAAAATATTTACAAACAAGGGTTATAAACTTACTTACCAAATAATTGATTTCTTATTCTATGCTAAAATCAATTTCAATTAAATAACATATGATTTCTCCTTTAATACATCATTTATTTTACTCCTTATTAACATTTATTATTACAATCGATTGAAATTGCGTTAAAACAGTTGTTAATTACATTCAATCAATTTATTAAATAACATTCTAATATGCGTTACTGCCTTCTATTTCATTGTAGTTTATTGTTTTTAGAATATTAATTAAGGTTAAAATTTATAATCTAATAAAATTCACATTAGTAAATCATACATTTTAATTTCTGAATATCAAATTCCAAAGTCTTACTTAATTTAATATTTTTTAATAGTTAAAAATATGAGTTGTTACATTCTCCCCCACTCAAAACTTTTCGTCCACGAATAGGAACTAGAAAGGATCAAGAAATTTGATATATTTTATTCAAAATAGTCAATTCATAAACAATTAAACTTACATATTCAAGTTTAATAAAAATTTGAAAATAACTCAACTTCCACGAATAAAATCTAAGTCCTAAATTTATGAAAAATTTCGACAGCATCTCCTTTGCGCGGCTAGGTCCGAAAAAATAACAATATCAATAATTACATGGTATATATCTTATTCAATAATAAAGCATCCCAAAACCATAGGAAAAACAATAAAATACCACTAGAAAAACCATTATTTGAAAACGTACCTATTTGTTAGGTAAACAAAGCTCTATTTATGAAACCAAAAGTAATTGCTATTGCTTCCATAAACCTGTATCTTACTTACATAATCCAAAAGAGTAAAAACTAGGTAAAAAGAGCAATATGCTAGTTATGTCAGAAATAAGCACATGCGACATAGATAATATAACATCCATATGCAACCAAATCTAACAGTTAGTCCAAGTTTAGAAACTTTTTATTGCACAAGGGTGATAAATAAACTACCAAGTGTACCTTACACTCAACAGCCTTAGGCAATTACTTAATAGATTATTCATACAACCTCGAACAACATAGACATTAAATATTATTTAAGTTTGTACGATGTACATATATCATTTGTACACAATATCAATTGTAATCGCTTGCTTGAATACGTAAATTTTCCTTTCGAACTAGTATTGTTAACCCGGCCACTCTAGTGTGGACTTTGATCTGGTTCCTCGAATAGAAATCTCCATTTTTCTTGCATGGCTATAAACTATGATAGAAAACTTTAAATTCATATTAAAAATCTATATCAAGTGTTCGTCGTCAAGAATCGAGCGAAAAATCCTAACTCGGACTGGTGTGAATTACCACAAAACATGTATTCAAATCTGGATTAGAACTGTTATTAGAATAAAATGGTCTACGCACAACTTACATATTTTATTCTATTGGTTTCTTTAACACATCATTTACTTTTTATTTATTTTCAATTCTTATTCCTTCATACAAGGTCATCCTTTATTAATTTATGTTCATTTACTTACATAAAGTATTCCCCATTCAATATTTAAAATCATCAATGAATAAATTTTTAAAGTATTACATATGTTTGTTTGTAGTATAATTCACATTTATTTTTTGTATAACTTGATTTCAGTTTAATATTAATATTCATTAATGAGTCATTAAATCCTTGAGTTTCTCTACTTCTTTGATTCAAATTTATTCCTTCATATATAGTATCATTTAATATTAAATCTATTTATGAATCATTTTAACATTTCCTTATGTTTATTATCATTAACTTAAATAGTATTCACTTTTCACTATTCAATTTAATTATGAACCACTTCATTAAAAATAAACTAAGCGTATAACATTTCCTATAACAACTTAATTTTATATATAGACATAATTTCATTTTGAAACATTTTTATCACTTAATTTTTAAATTTGGTCCAAGAAGCATATACCAAAAATCTTAGTCAAATTACTAAACAAGAATGTTCAATAGTTTAAACCTATTCTAATTTTCATTATCTTTTAATTTAAGAGCTACAAAACTTCCTCTTTTATATTTTCATTAAACACTAAGGTTTTAATTTCAAATTTCAATTTGAAAGTTTCCGACTATTTAAAATCGTCGAAATTACCATTTCATTTCAAAAATTGAAAACCGCTAATTAACAAAAAACTTAAGAACTGAATACCAGTTTCAATTCAAATCATCTTGAAATAATATATACTTAAATCTTTTTATATATCAACCATACTTATTGTATTTAAATCAAAAAAAATTCATCGAAACAAAGGTGTAGCAAAACCACTATAGTTGTCTTCCCACTTTGAAACTCAAAAATAAACGTCGATGATGTCGTGGTCATAACCAAAATTACTTTCCAATGATAGAAGAAAGGAGTACAGAACTTATTTCCTTTTAAACATTTCTTTCATATCCCATTGAAAATATTTCTATCCTAAAATACTTCCAAATAATACTAATATTACTTTTGCAGATCTTTAAAAACCAATTTCAAAACACCAGAACTTAAGTTCTTAAATTTTCAATTAAATTCATTTTATTTGTAAATCATTATTTATAAACCATACTTATAAAATTACATTTTCTTATAATATACAATAGTCAACAGTTTTTAAGAACCTTGACTAACCAACAATAAATGACAATCAATGAATGTCATCATTTACTAACAAACAATACACTAAAATAACTATATCAATTTTTGAAAAATTATTCTTTTAAATACAAAATATAGTACTAGGTAAAATTATTTCATTTACCTATTTCGAAAACAATGTTGTGACGGTTTACCTTGTTTAAGTGTTTAGAAATCCTCATCGATGCTATAGCGTCCTATGTACTGACCGAAATTCATTGATACTCAACAGCACAGATTAACACAATATAAATTTTTTTATAGCACTAATAAATACGCTCTCCTATATATATACACTAAAACTCATTCTAGGTATTACTAACCCTATCTCTAATGAGTTAATCCCCAACAGGCTAAGGAATCTCTAAACCAAAGCTTTGATACCAACTATGACATCCCACCTTTTTAAACAATTCAGGTCGACAATAAACCACACATGTCCATCTCAAACCATTCAAAATGGTAGATTATCAATGGAGTTTAATAAGAAAAAAGAGAAAAGAAGGAAAGCAATACACAATATCTCGCAGTGGAGTGACAAAATATAATAATAAAACAAACAGTTCATGAAGCTGTTTTATAATATACATTTGATTTCAATATTTACAACATAATCAGAGTACAATCAACAAACATACCAAACTTATTCATCAGAATGATAATAGTAAATATGGTCCAGCAAACTCCACCTTCATCTTCAAGGAATAATGTCTTCAAACACTGAAATATCAGGGTGACCCGGGCATAATGGAAAGACAAAACACTCGAGTCAGAAAAAGTTCTTATGTAAGTTAAATCAATAACAAGTAAACATGAGTGTAATAGCCTCAGAGATTTTTACGGAATTTTCCATCTCCTATCAAGTGTACAACATGAGTGCAATAACTTAAAAGTTGTTACAGGATTTTCCATCTCCTAAGGATATGTCAAACTATGTAGTAAGATACGCTATATATGTAATGTCTACCAGTAAAGTAAATATTAAAATAGCGTTAAGGCTTTACATTAATCCACCTTAACATATTTTTAAGCATTGTCCTACAGTTTTCCTTGTGACACAACTAGTAACGTCGGTAGTCAGGGAGGCGCCGTGATAAGACAACACTAAAAAAATCATAGTGGTCGCGTAAAAGGATAATCGTATGACAAGGCACGTGAGGCAATGCCCAAGGTAGGATTCTACTGGTTTACCCTTTCCAGCTGGTCGTAACACATCACTGCAATGACTTCCAATCGAGTCCATCACCCTCAAAATCAAATCAAGGTGCACCGATCGTATAAAAATCAATATAGTAATACGAAGGGGTGATGGCCCCTAAAGTAAGCTAACCCCTTGACCAGTCATAGGCTTCTATTTTAGTCATTTCAAATTGACACATATCAGGGTCATACATCATCGTTCTCTTTCTTCATTCCAGTAAACGCTGCCAATTCAACCTCTACATTTTGTATAACATCCACTGCGTACACGGTTATTAAAGTGGTTCCGGTAGAATACAGAAAGTATGCCATTCATCCGACCCTGGTCTCTTTAACAACCAAACGTCCTTTTACACACCAGTTGGTTCTTTTAAATTTCAAGAACAAGTCATATTTCATATCAAAATATCAGATGCACTTCAAAATCATTTCAAAGTTAAAATAGGTTATATCTTCATATCAAAACATTCGTATTTAAATCAATGATTTAAATCTAAATAGTTCTCCTCTTAAAAATAGTTTGAAAATTGAAAATGGTTTTGAATAATTGAACTAATTGAATATTGAAAATGGTCTGGATAATTAAAATAGTTTAATATTCAAAAATAGTTTTGATAATTAAAATGGTTTTGAGGATTGAAAGTAGTTTGAATAATTAAAATGGTTTATTTATTAAAATAGTTTGATTATTGAAATAGTTTATATACTAAAATAGTATTTTATTAAAACTATTTCTTCTTTCACTACAATTTAACCTCAGGTTCAAATTTCGAGGCACAACGAATTAAAATTTTCGACATCCAATTCAAATTAACTTCATATTCAATTTCAATTTAAATCAGCCTCAATTCAAAACGATTTTGAACTTAACTTCAAATTCAAATTAAACGGTTCTATTCAAATGGCTAAAAGTTTCAATTCAAATTCTCATTTTTAAACAATTTAGTTCTAATCCTTTTTGCATCCAAAACTTTGAAATACCAATTTAACCACTTTAATTAAAGTAAATTCAAAGTTTAAATTAAAATTTAAACCTTTAAAATAATTTACTTTCAATAAATTCAAATCATATCTCAATTTCAACTTTAAGATTTCAAACTAACTCCTTAAACAATTTCATTTAAATAGTTTCAACTTCAACATTTCAAATCACAAATTAGAAAATAATTTTAATTCTTATACATCAAAAGTTTATTTTTTTTAAAACAATATCATTTAGACAAATTCCAATTCAAGGTTTTTGAAACCATTTAATTTAACCAAATCTGGTGTCCATATATAATTTTCTACCTTATGGCCAAGTGATCAGTTATTTCAATTTTAGTTACATGGATATATATATATATATATATCATTTCAATCCTTACTTAAATGACATAAGTATATATCATTTCAACCTATTTCTTAGTTCGTTTCAGATAGTACAAATGATAATTAATAAGATGTCAAATAACAAATAGGGTAGTAACAGAGATATATCAAAATAAATAAACAATCATGCATCCAATGTATCAATCAATAGGCATCCAATTGAAATCAACCAATATTTCATAATAGTTACTAGTTATCAATTGTCGAGTGTTTAACTAGTAATTAAATTCCAATATCAATTTACATGTCAATTCAATTCAATATCAAATTCAAATTCAATTTAAATGTCGTTTCAATTACCAAACAACAATCAATAAAACTTTATCACTTCATGATTTTAAGTCAACTAACATTAGAAAATTTAGTATTGTGTGAGTGGGTTTAATCACCCACCTTTGGTTTATAGCCCATTAAAAATCCAACAAAAGCCCAAAATCTCAACAGCCTTCAAACTCAATCAAATCATTTTCATATTGTCTAGAATTTCAATAGGAGTCCAATGGATGAAACCGCGCCTGAATTGGAGCTCGTATGCGAAATTTATTCAAGTTAGAAGTTTTAAATTTTAAAATTAAATTGAAATAAAGCAAGGGCAAATTTGTAATTACCAATTATCAAACTTTAACATTGAACAAAAGCCAACCCACATCCGTCGTTCATCCTTCACTACAGCCGCCGCCTGGGCACGCTACCACCCAGATCCAACTCCATCACCAGAACCGCCACCTCCGTCCGCACCCACTGACCTCACGCGACCTCCACGTCACTAGAAACCTCTGCCGTCACCATCGCCTTCATTCGCCGATCCTGGCGAACTCGAGCACCTTCGACTAGATCCAAATCATTAGATCAACTCCGCTAGTCACCCTAAACATTGTAGCGCTTCCCCATCGTCGAATGGTCGACGATCCACCATTAAACCAAACATAGTCAATGAATCGCCAAGAATGATTCGCTGATTTTTTATCAAACCAAAACTCGATCGTAGAAACAAATTGCAGATGCTAATGCCATTCGTCGAGAGCTTCCCGATGATATATTATATAATAGGATTGAAGTAGTATGAATTTTTGAATTAAATTTGAAATTGGAAATTTAGGGTTTTAGGATATTCACCATTGGAAAGGAACAAGTTAGATCTGAAAGTACGTATAGAAAAATAGAACAGAAGGATATGGAGGCTGATAGGGTATTTGAACAATCTATTTATAGGAAAAGATGGAACAAGAATAGATGGGAAAGATATCGATTGGGCCAAAGCGATAACAAAGGCCCGTAAACCCGTTTTGTTCCCAAAAGAAAAACAGGTCATCCTATATACCGAAATGTAGGTTTTTAATATTCCTAAACTCAATGAAACTAAATTCAAACCCTAATTCTATTATATATAGAAATTAGCTTTAAAATTGACATTTATTTATTTTGACATGTTAATTAAACGAAATATTATTTAACTGATCTAATCACTTTCGAATTCTAAATTAAAAGTTTTCTATCATCATTCTTGATTAAACGGGATTTTTTTAATAATCTTTTGAAATCCATTTTTCCATGTTAAGTCCAAGTTTTAAATATTAAATTAATTTCAACATTTAATTACAAGGTAATAAAACCGTAGTTCATTATACATTAATTTCCAACAAATTCTTTTATTTTGATTTCAATGTTCTTTATATTCAATCAACAATTCCCTTATGTATTTATTAAACGTAAGTTTCCATCTTATTTCACTCATTATTCTACAATTAATGTCATTGCTCATATTGATTGAAATATTCCAATTACATTAAATTCCATTGATTATAAAATTAATTTCAAAACATATTAAATAATTAGATGGGAAATAAAACAATTGTTACATTTTTTTAGTAATTTGAATATCTATAAATTTGTTATTTACAAACAAGGGTTATAAATTTACTTACTAAATAACTGATTTCTTATTCTATGCTGAAACCAATTTCAATTAAATAACATATGATTTCTCCTTTAATATATCATTTATTTTATTCCTTATCAACATCTATTATTATAATCGATTGAAATTGCATTAAAATAGTTGTTAATTACATTCAATTAATATTATTAAATTATATTCTAATATGCGTTACCGCCTTCCATTTCATTTTAGTTTATTGTTTTTAGAATATTATTTAAGGTCAAAATTTATAATCTAATAAAATTCACGTTAATAAATCATAAATTTTAATTTCTAAAAATATTAAATTCTAATGTCTTATTTAATTTAATATTTTTTAACTGTCAAAAATAGGAGTTGTTACAATCTTCCCTACTCAAAACTTTTCTTCCACAAAAAGGAACTAGAAAGAATCAAGAAATTTTAAATATTTTATTCAAAATTGTCAATTTATAAACAATTAAACTTACAAATTTAAGTTTAATGAAAATTTGAAAATAACTCAACTTCCATGAAAAGTTTCTAAGTCCTAAATTTACGAAAAATTTAAGCAACATCTTCTTTGCGCGGTTAAGTCCAGAAAAATAACAATATCAATAATTACATGGTATATATCTTATTTCAATAATAAAACATCCCAAAACCATAGGAAAAACAACAAAATACCTCTATAAAAATCGTAACCCGAAAACATACCTATTTGTCGGGCAAACAAAGCTCTATTTATGAAACCAAAAGCAATAGATATTGCTTCCATAAACCTGTATCTTACTTACATAATCCAAAAGAGTAAAAACTATGTAAAAAGAGCACGATGCTAGCTATGTCAAAAATAAGCACATGCAACATAGATAATATAACATCCATATGCAACCAAAACTAACGGTTAGTCCAGGTAAGGGTGATAAATAAACAATCAAGTGTACCTTACGCTCAACAGCCTTAGGCGATTACTTAATAGATTATTCATACAACCTTGAACAACATAGAATTTAAATATTATTTAAGTTTGTACGATGTACATATATATCATTTGTACACAGTATAAATTCTGATAGTTTGCTTGAATACACAAATTTTACTGTCGAACTAGTATTGTTAACCCAACCACTCTAGTGTGGACTTTGATCCGGTTCCTTGAATAGAAATCTCCATTTTCCTTGCATAGCTATAAACTATGATAGAAAACTTCAAATTCATATCAAAAATCTGTATCAAGCGTTCGCTGTCAAGAATTGAGCAAAAAATTCAAACTCGGATTGGTGTGAATTACCATAAATCATGTATTCGAATCAGGATCAGAACCGTTATGCGAATAAAATGATCTACGCACAACTTACATATTTTCTTCTATTGGTTTCTTTAATGCATCATTTATTTTTTATTTATTTTCAATTCTTATCGACTCATATAAGGTCATCCTTTATTAATTTATATTCATTTACATACATAAAGTATTCCCCATTCAATATTTAAAATCATCAATAAATAAAATTCTAAAGTATTACATATGTTTGTTTGTAGTTTAATTCACATTTATTATTTCTATAACTTGATTTTAGTTTAATATTAATATTCATTAATGAGTCATTTCATCGTTAAGTTTCTCTACTTCTTTGATTCACATTTATTCCTTCATATATAGTATCATTTAATATTAAATCTATTTATGAACCATTTCTACATTTCCTTAAGTTTATTATCATTTACTTAAATAGTATTCACTTTTCACTATTCAATTTAATTATGAACCACTTCATAAAATATTAACTAAGTGCATAACATTTCCTATAACAAATTAATTTTTATATATAGACATAATTTCATTTTGAAACATTTTTTATCACTTACGTTTTTCCATTTAGTCCTAGAAGCATATACCAAAAATCTTAGTCAAATTACTGAACAAGAATATTCAATAGTTTAAACCTGTTTTAATTTTCGTTATCTTTTAATTTAAGAGCTATAAAACTTTCTCTTCTATATTTTCATTGAACATTAAGCTTTTAATTTCAAATTGAAAGTTTCCAACTATTTAAAATCGTCGAAATTTCCATTTCATTTCAATAATTGAAAACCACTAATTAACAGAAAACTTAAGAACTGAATATTGGGTTTCATTTCAAATCATCTTGAAATAATATATACTTATATCTTTTTATATATCAACTCATATTTAATGGATTTAAATCAAAATTTGCTTATCAAAACAAAGGTGTAGCAAAGCTACTATAGTTGTCTTCCCACTTTGAAGCTCGAAAATTAACGTCGATGAAGCCGCGGTCATCACCGAAATTATTTTCCAACGATAGAAGAAGGGAGTACAAAACTTATTTCCTTTTAAAATTATTTTAAACATTTCTTTCAAATCTCATTTAAAATATTTCTATCTGAAATTACTTCCAAATAATACTAATATTACTTTTCCAAATCTTTGAACCAATTTCAAAAAACTAGAACTTGAGTTCTTAAATTTTCATTTTAAATTCATTTTATTTGTAAATCATAATTTATAAACCATATTTATAAAATTACATTTTCTTATAATATACAATAGTCAATAATTTTTAAGAATCTTGACTAACCAACAATAATCGAATATCATCATTTACTAACAAATAATACACCAAAATAACTATAACAATTTATAAAAAGTTATTTTTTTAAATACAAAATATAGTACTAGGAAAGATTATTTAATTTACCTATTTCAAAAACAATATTGTGTCGGCTTACCCTGTTCAAGTGTTTAGAAATCCCCATCGATGCTATAACGTCTTATGTACCGATCGGAATTCATAGATACTCAACATAACAAATTAACACAATATAAACATTTTTATAGCACTAATAATATGCTTTCTCATATATATACACTCAAAACTCAGTCTAGGGTATTACTAACTCTATCTCTAATGAGTTAATCCCCAATAGGCTAAGGTATCTCTAAACCAAAGCTCTGATACCAACTGTGACGACCCACCTTCTGGGACAATTCAAGTCGACAATAAACCACACAAGTCTATCTCAAATCATTCAGAAAGGCAGATTATCAATGGGGATTAATAAGAAAAAAAGTGGAAAGAGGGAAAGCAATACACGGAATCTCGTAGCGAAATGACATAATATAATAATCAAATAAACAGTTCATGAAGCTGTTTTATAATATACATTTGATTTCAATTTTTACAACATAGTCAGAGTACAATCAACAAACATACCGAACTAATGCTGCGGAATGATAATAGTAAATACGATCTAGCAATCTCCATCTTCATCTTTAAGGAATAATGTCATCAAACACTGAAATACTCAGGCTGACCCGAGCGTAATGGAAAGACAAAACACTTGAGTCAGAACTAAAAGTTCTTATGCAAGTTAAACCAATAACAAGTAAACATGGGTGTAATAACTTCAGAGATGTTTATGAGATTTTTCATCTCCTATTGAGTGTACAACGTGAGTGCAATAACTTAAGAGATGTTAAAGGACTTTCCATCCCCCAAGGATCTGTCAAAATATCTATGTGTAGTAAGCTACGCTATATATGTAGTGTCTTGCAGTAAAGTAAATATTAAAATAGCGTTAAGGCTTTACATTTGTAACGATCTAGAAATTTAACTAATTTAAATAATAGTAGTTATTTAAATATATGAATTTGAATTCAAAAGTTATATGAGTTTATAGTTATATTCATTTGAATTTATAAAAGATAGCATACATAGATAACTAAATAAATAAGAAAAGCTATGAAAACAAACCATAGCATGAAACAAATGCTACTAAAGAGAAGCCTTACACATGTCTTCTTCTTAGCCTCCCTTCACATGCACATGACACCTCTTCTACACATGTCTTCTTCTTAGCCTCCCTTTACATGCACATGACACCTCTATGTAACGACCCGTATTTTAGGGTCATCAAATTCGAATATTTAAAATGTAACGACCCATAATTTAATCACTTTGAACATGAATAGTTAATATGTTTTTAAATGATTAAATAATGGATTTTATATCTAGAATTATTAACCCTACCTAATAAAACAGAATAGTATAATTACTTGCCTAATAAAACAAGAGAGAATTATTAACCTTGCCTAATAAAATAGAATAGTATAATTACTTGCCTAATAAAAACAGAACAGTATAATTACTTGCCTAATGAAACAAAATAGCATAATGATTATTATATTCCATGCGGATGGTTGCCATTGGACCAAAATCTGGTCGAATCAGGTTCTGCCATGCGGATGGATGCCATTAGACCAAAATCTGGTCGAATCAGGTTCTGCCATGCGGATGGTTGCCATTGGACCAAAATCTGGTCGAATCATGTTATGACATAGTTGATAAGGAGAATTTCTATTGGACCAAAATGTGGTCGATCAAATTAAGCCATTAAGATGTTTTCTATTGGACCAAAATATGGTCGAATCAAATTAGGCCATAAGGCTGGTTTCTATTGGACCAAAATCTTGTCGAATCTGGTTAGGCTATAGGAAATGACTAAAGTACCCTTCTCTTCACCTATAAATAGCCAAGTCCATATCTCATTTTATTTCATTCACAAACTAAAGAAAGGAGGAGTGGATCCCACGGTGAGAAACTATATCACTTAATATAGTGTTTATATTGGTTGTGATTGGATGAATGGATTGATAGTTATGGATGTTTTAACTATATGATAGTTATATCAGTATTTAATTGTTAAAATATTCAGTTATACCATATACTGATTGTTTGGATGATATGAATGTATATATGGATGTTAATAGTGATAACACTGCACGTTACACTTATTATACACACCCATTTGGATTTAAACGGATATTGGTTAAGTCTCGATTTAAAATAATAATAATATAATATTCAAATTTGAGTGGAAATTTGAATATTCGAATTTTATAATTTAAACTATTTGGAAATGATATTGGAGATATATTGAAAAAAAACTTTTGTAAAAGAAGTTATATATTTGAAATCATTTTAAATATAAAATGGCATGTTCAACTTTGGAAATATAAATAATAATTTAAATCGATTTTAGAAAAGTGAAACTAAGTTCGCTATATAAATAAAGGTTTATAATCAATTAAATGATTCCAATAGTATTATATATAGTTTATTTTGATTTCTGGAAAGTTTGGATTAAATCGGATGAAATTTAGAAAAATAATATTATTATATTATTTAAATATTCAATTAAATCAATTAAATTGAATAAAAAGGTTATGATTTGAGAAATGAAGTTTTTATAGTATATATGAAGTATATATATGATTTAGAAGATAATAGAAGTAATTTAAATCATATTTGAATGGTTTTAGTTGTACAAATACACTATATTTGCGACACTTTTTGTAACGCTTAAATCAACATTTTGATTTTTGAGCTATAAGTGATCAATATTCTCCAAATTTAAAATAGTATGAATAAAGTAATTTAAATGAAGGTTTAAATCACTTAAATCAAATATGAATTTGATTTGTTGAGACTTAAATTAAAAATCCATTTGGTTCTGAATGGCTTTTAAAGGACGCTTATTATTCGGAAAGACCGGGAACGGGAATTTCCCATTCCGAATAATAATACGACGCTATGATTGTGATGAGTCGTATTGAAACGATGATGAAGACCAGGGATCTTCACATCTAATGGACTGCTTGTTGATTTTTCTTCATCGGTTTAGCGGCCGATATAGAAACGATACCCCTATACTTTTAAAGCAGTGGTCCAGATGATGTTTGAAGAATCTTCGGATATGCAAGGGCCTTTCACCTTTTGGGCAAAGGTTGAGGAATAAGGTGCCTTCGGTTTCGTTCAGTCCCAGAACGAACTTGTGGATGGATGGATTGTCTGACATTACATTCTGACTTTATATGATTGATCTTTATTAATGTATATCTGCTTGGTGGTGGAGAATTTATTCTCTTAGCTTAACACCCTTCCTTGAGACGTATGAGCTCAAGGGTTATGCATTGGTAGAAATTAGTTATGTAATTTTGGATTTGTAATGTGACATTCCAAAGTATGCTATGGATAGGATCAAGGATTTTGTTGAAAAGTAGAGCCTTGTGGGTACGAGACTTCACGAACCTCACACCCCGGGAATGGCCGAAACAGGAATGGATGCGGCAAGGTGTAGGATGTCTATCCCCTTCTAGATATATATAGTGATACCATGGTATGGAACCCAGGTATTCACTTTATGGATTATATATTTATATAGCCGTACTGTGGTCTTACTCGCCCAGTATTTGCTTGATGTGGATGCTGGAAAAGATCGAGGCCCCGTTTTAAAGGTTGGTAACAACCGGGGCATGGATAGACTTGAGTAAGTAGTTACCATTGAGTGGTAACCCGGCCTTGTGTTGGTAGAGAAACAGTAGTTTCTCGGGACGTCCCTCTAGAGGCGTACCCAATCGTGGATGAGGAAGTTCCTTTGCCTGGTCATTATTGGAAACCCATTCTCCAATACGAACCTTGTACGGTTTTGATTGTATTACTCACTGTTTAATACAGTGGCTATAATAGGCATACCATCATGTAACGTATGCTGGCTAAATTAATAAGTTTATTTTTAAAATGGTTCTCAATCACTAAGCACTATAAAAATATTAAAAGGATATTTTTAACGTATCAAAGGCATGTTTGACTATCATAAGGAGAAACCTCGACCATGTGTGCGTTTGCATCTTGTGTGCGGATCGAGACCTTATGATAGTTTCATTTTTCAAAAGCATATACGGAACTTGTTTTCAAAAGCAACTATATACTTTTGTTTCTCACTCCAATCCCATGACTGACCTAGAGTTTATTGTTTTTCCCTAAACTCTGGGTGCCCTTATTTTCCACACTGGCAGCCTAAAGTCAGGTAATAGATCACCCTGTAGATAGTTGGATCTAGAGTTGGAGTGTTTATTTGGAGCTTTTGGATCAGAGTGAAGATGTCGGTTTTTGGACTCTCTCTGAAGACTTGTTTCTTTAGTTTCTATTTCCGCTTTGTACCTTGTTCAGTTGTACTTCATGATGTTGTATATAGTGATGTATCTATGACTCTCTAATATCACCTTGTATCATCTTTTGTTCTAAATATATATGAGAGCATTTTGTTTCAGCTGTGCATTCTTATTATACTGAAGTTATTTACTGGTAGCAAACCCTACCGATGAGGATTTTAACATTTTGATCTCGACATTGATATCTTCGATATATGATATGTTGATATTCAAAAGTGAAGAATCCAATTTGATTAGGGAAGATCATGAATCCTTATCTGTTTGGATTTGACTTGTGTGGATTATAGTCGATTCAAAAGGTGAGAATTTACGGGTCTTCACAGTTGGTATCAGAGCTTAAGGTTGAGTAAGAACTTTAGCTTCCAGTAATAACATTAGTCACTCATTAGAGATAGGCTTAGTAACACCCTAGAATGAGTATATCTGAGAGAGCCTTCGAATTTCAATTCTTATCTAAATCCTAACTCTTTCTTCTTATCTCAGAGAATGAGTGGAAGAAGAGGAAGAAGAGGTGGCAGCACCACCATTAATGGACAGACTACTCCAGCTGTTGTAGAAGCAGTTATTCCAGTCCAACCGGAAGTAGACTTCTCCGTCTTATGCAAGAAATTCACTAATCTGAGAGGAAAGACATATAAAGGAAAAGAGACTGTAATTGAGACACAAGCCTGGATCAAAACATGTGAAAATATTTTCAAGGGCTTGAATATCAATGATGAGCAGAAAAGGTATCTAGCTACTTGGCAATTGGAAGATGGAGCCCAAATCTGGTGGGAAACTAAAACGATGGAAGAACCAGAAGAAAACTTTTCCTGGGCGAGGTTCAAAAGTGAATTTGAAGAATAGTTTTTGCCTTCAGCTGGTGTTGATAGATTGTACGAGGAGTTTGTGGAATTGAAACAAGGTGACATGACTTTTAAAGAATATGTGAAGCGCTTTAATGAGCTTTCTCGATTTGGTTCCGAATTGGTTAGTAACCCTTTAAAGAAACATCAAAGGTTTGTGAAAGGAATGAAGAAAAGATACCATGGGCGGATGACCATTTATATAAAGCAATCCTTTGTTGATTTAGTGGATATGGGCTATCGTTATGAAGCAGCAGATAAAGAGGAGTCATCTGAAGAAGAGAAAAATGTTGTAAAGAAAGAAAGTGGAAATTCTGGAGGAAATAATAAGAAAAGGAAGTTCCAAGGTAGGAGAAATGACAATAACAAGAAAGGAAGAAACCCGAAAAGTCATCTATCTGAAGTTACTCGTTACAATTGTCAGGAAAAGGGGCACTATTCTCAAAAATGTACAAAGCCCAAGAAGAAGAACCTGAACTGCTTTGTTTGTCAGAAACCGGGCCACTTCGTGAAAGACTGTCCCTTGATGAAGCAAGTTCAGAAATCAAATGTTTACGCACTAAAAAATAAGCCTTCATCTTCTAGAGATGCAAAGGGAAAGGGCGTCTTGGAAGGTACTCTTTCTATTTCCAATAGAAATATTCGAGTTTTATTTGACATTGGTGCTTCTCATAGTTTTGTCTCAAAAAATTTGGTTGAAGAACTTAAACTTAAATCTAAAGTAGCAGGAAATCCTCTTTGCGTTAGAAATCCGGTTGGTGGCCCTACGAATCTTCATTTACGATGTAAGAAGATCCCTATCTCATATTCCTATTATCAGTTTCCAAAAAATCTTTATGTTCTTGACTTTGACGAATTTGACACTCTTTTGGGTATGAACTGGTTATCAAAATATAAAGCTAATATTGATTGTGCAAAACGAATTATATCAGTTAAAACCAGTTTTGGAAACTATATTGATATCCCCTGCGATGATTCTAGTCCGAAACGTGATAAATTGATGTACACCCTAGGATATCCATATCCCAATATTAAATCTATTCCTGTTGTTAGATATTTTCCTGATGTCTTTGAAGAAGTTAAATCTCTCCCTCCTTATCGTGAAATCGAATTTCGAATTGATCTGGTACCCAACGCCGGACCAGTTTTTCATTCTGTTCGAAGGATGGCCCCAAAGGAGAAACTAGAATTAACCAAACAAACCCTTGAACTATTGGAAAAAGGCTTCATATGTCCAAGCCGTTCCAATTGGGGTTCAGCTGCTGTATTTGTTGCAAAATCTGATGGATCACTGAGAATGTGCTTTGACTATCGAGACCTCAATAAACAAACTTTGAAAAATAAATTCCCTTTGCCTCGTATCGATGAGCTATTTGATCAACTTCATGGAGCTCGTTTCTTCTCTAAGATGGATCTTGCTCAAGGATTCCATCAATTGAGAATCGCTAAAGATAGTATTCCCCTGACTGCATTCCGAGGACCGGACATCTTCTACGAATGGTTAGTCATGCTATTTGGACTAACCAATGCTCCTGCATTCTTCGTAGATCTGATGACTCGAGTATTTCGAGATGTATTGAACAAATTCGTGCTAGTTTTCATTGATGATATTCTCATCTATTCCAAAACAAAGGAAGAGCATGCAGAACACTTGAGAGTTATTGTGGAAATTCTGAGAAGCAATGTTCTTTATGCTAAATTTTCCAAATGCCATTTTTGGGAGAAGGAAGTCAGATTTCTTGGACACGTAGTTTCTGAGAAAGGAATTGCGGTCGATCCAAGTAAGATTTCAGCGATAATGGATTGGAAACAGCCTACTACACCAAAGGAAGTCAAAAGTTTTCTTGGTTTGGCTGGATGTTACCGGAAGTTTGTACAGGATTTTTCTAAGTTGGCTAGTCCCCTGACAAAGCTAACAATGAAAAATGCTAAGTTTATCTGGACACCCCGATGCGAAGAATCTTTTTAGGAATTAAAGAAAAGATTGACCACAGCTCCAGTATTAGCTGTGATTGATGGGAATAAAGATTTATCGGTTTACACTGATGCTTGTGGTGATGGAATTGGCGCTGTTTTGATGCAGAAAGGAAAGGTGATTGCCTACACAAGTAGACAATTACGACCCCATGAGAAGAATTATCCAACTCATGATCTTGAGTTACTAGCAGTTATCTTTGCCTTAAAGATATGGAGGCATTATCTGCTAGGTAAATTTTCCTTTTCAGCTTTTCAAATTTAAATCTTTTTTCGATTTGAATCTTATAATTCTTTTGTGATAGGTGAAAAATTTGATCTTTTTACTGATCACAAATCGCTTAAGTATCTTTTCACTCAGAAGGATCTTAATCTACGTCAACAACATTGGTTGGAATTTCTAGCATCTTATGACCTAGATATCCAATATACTCCTGTAAAAGCCAATCTGGTTGCCGATGCTTTGAGTCGGAAGCATTCTGTCCTTGCTTATTTGGTAATAACCCCAAATCTGATAGAGAATATTGCTAACAAACAAAAGGAAGACCAATTTCTCCAAAATATATATGGAAGAATTCAACGAGACGAAGATACAAGTTTTGAGCTGGACAATAGAAACATTGTGAAATTGGAAGGAAGAATTTGTGTTCCTGATGACATGGAGTTAAAGAAGGAAGTGTCGGATGAATGCCACAAGTCAAAATATAGTATCCATCCTGGGGTAAACAAAATGTATCAAGACATCAAGAGAACCCTCTGGTGGAAGACAATTAAAAGAGACATCTCTATTTATATAAGCAAGTGTGCTACCTGCCAGCAGATCAAGAGTGATCAGCAAAAGCCAACAGGACTTCTACAACCCTTGGAGATTCCAGCCTGGAAATGGGATCAAGTTTCCATGGACTTTATTGAAGGGTTTCCTCGAACAAAAAAGGGGAATGAAGGTATATGGGTTATTGTAGATCGCCTTACTAAAACTACACATTTTATTCCAGTAAAACCCACTAGAACCGCAGCAAGGTTAGCTGATATTTATATCAAAGATTTAGTTCGGTTGCATGGAGTCCCAAGCAGTATAGTAAGTGATCGTGATCCAATCTTCACGAGTCATTTTTGGGAAGCTTTCCAAACTACGTTGGGAACGAAGCTAAATCTTAGCACTGCATATCACCCGCAGACAAACGGACAGACGGAAAGAGTTAACTGGATTCTAGAGGATCTTTTGAGGGCTTGTATTCTAGACTTCAAAGGATCATGGGAGGATCATTTGCATTTGGTAGAATTTTCATATAATAACAGCTACCAAGCAAGTATCGGGATGGCTCCATTTGAAGCATTATATGGTCAACCTTGTCGATCACCGGTATGTTGGGTTGAAACAGGAGATCGTCTTGTATTGGGACCAGATATGATTAGGGAAGCTTCTAATAAGGTTGAATTTATCAGAAAAAAGTTGAAGGTTGCTCAAAGCCGTCAGAAAAGCTATGCTAATAATCGAAGACATGCTTTGGAATTCCAAGTAGGGGATTTAGTATTCTTGAAGGTTTCACCAATGAGAGGAGTTATTCGTTTTGGGAAGACGGGTAAACTCGCTCCTCGATTTATTGGACCCTTCCCCATTCTGGAGAGAATTGGACCACTAGCTTATCGTATACAATTACCAAACTGGCTAGTTGGGGTCCATAATGTATTTCATGTGTCTCATCTGAGGAAGTACGTTCATGATCCCGATCAGATCATTGAAGAAATTGCTCAGCAGGATGTGGAGATCACTCCTGAATTATCATTAAAGAGAGAACCACTTAAAATCATCAATCGGGATGAGAAGAAATTGAGACACAAGGGGGTTAGGTTGGTCAAAGTCCAGTGGAGTGGAGATCCAAACGACTGCACTTGGCAAACTGAGGAAAGCATGAAGAAAGCTTATCCCAGATGCAGAGTTGACATTCCATCTTAGTCTATCTTATTGGTAAATTCAAATTCCTTATCTTTTCAGTTTTTCCTTCTTATTAATTTCGAGGATGAAATTCTTTAAGGAGGGGCGGTTGTAACGATCTAGAAATTTAACTAATTTAAATAATAGTAGTTATTTAAATATATGAATTTGAATTCAAAAGTTATATGAGTTTATAGTTATATTCATTTGAATTTATAAAAGATAGCATACATAGATAACTAAATAAATAAGAAAAGCTATGAAAACAAACCATAGCATGAAACAAATGCTACTAAAGAGAAGCCTTACACATGTCTTCTTCTTAGCCTCCCTTCACATGCACATGACACCTCTTCTACACATGTCTTCTTCTTAGCCTCCCTTTACATGCACATGACAGCTCTATGTAACGACCCGTATTTTAGGGTCATCAAATTCGAATATTTAAAATGTAACAACCCATAATTTAATCACTTTGAACATGAATAGTTAATGTGTTTTTAAATGATTAAATAATGGATTTTATATCTAGAATTATTAACCCTGCCTAATAAAACAGAATAGTATAATTACTTGCCTAATAAAACAAGAGAGAATTATTAACCTTGCCTAATAAAACAGAATAGTATAATTACTTGCCTAATAAAAACGGAACACTATAATTACTTGCCTAATGAAATAAAATAGCATAATGATTATTATATTCCATGCAGATGGTTGCCATTGGACCAAAATCTGGTCGAATCAGGTTCTGCCATGCGGATGGTTGTCATTGGACCAAAATCTGGTCGAATCAGGTTCTGCCATGCGGATGGTTGCCATTGGACCAAAATCTGGTTGAATCATGTTATGCCATAGTTGATAAGGAGAATTTCTATTGGACCAAAATGTGGTCGAATCAAATTAAGCCATCAAGATGTTTTCTATTGGACCAAAATGTGGTCGAATCAAATTAGGCCATAAGGCTGGTTTCTATTGGACCAAAATCTGTTCGAATATGGTTAGGCTATAGGAAATGACTAAAGTACCCTTCTCTTCACCTATAAATAGCCAAGTCCATATCTCATTTTATTCATTCACAAACTAAAGAAAGGAGGAGTGGATCCCACGGTGAGAAACTATATCACTTAATATAGTGTTTATATTGGTTGTGATTGGATGAATGGATTGATAGTTATGGATGTTTTAACTATATGATAGTTATATCAGTATTTAATTGTTAAAATATTCAGTTATACAATATACTGCTTGTTTGGATGATATGAATGTATATATGGATGTTAATAGTGATAACACTGCACGTTACACTTATTATACACACCCATTTGGATTTAAACGGATATTGGTTAAGTCTCGATTTAAAATAATAATAATATAATATTCAAATTTGAGTGGAAATTTGAATATTCAAATTTTATAATTTAAACTATTTGGAAATGATATTGTAGATATATTGAAAAAAAAACTTTTGTAAAAGAAGTTATTTATTTGAAATCATTTTAAATATAAAATGGCATGTTCAACTTTGGAAATATAAATAATAATTTAAATCGATTTTAGAAAAGTGAAACTAAGTTCGCTATATAAATAAAAGTTTATAATCAATTAAATGATTCCAATAGTATTATATATAGTTTATTTTGATTTCTGGAAAGTTTGGATTAAATCGGATGAAATTTAGAAAAATAATATTATTATATTATTTAAATATTCAATTAAATCGATTAAATTGAATAAAAAGGTTATGAATTGAGAAATGAAGTTTTTATAGTATATATGAAGTATATATATGATTTAAAAGATAATAGAAGTAATTTAAATCATATTTGAATGGTTTTAGTTGTACAAATACACTATATTTGCGACACTTTTTGTAACGCTTAAATCAACATTTTGATTTTTGAGCTATAAGTGATCAATATTCTCCAAATTTGAAATAGTATGAATAAAGTAATTTAAATGGAGGTTTAAATCACTTAAATCAAATATGAATTTGATTTGTTGAGACTTAAATTAAAAATCCATTTGGTTCCGAATGGCTTTTAAAGGACGCTTATTATTCGGAAAGACCTGGAACGGGAATTTCCCATTCCGAATAATAATACGACGCTATGATTGTGATGATTCGTATTGAAACGATGATGAAGACCAGGGATCTTCACATCTAATGGACTGCTTGTTGATTTATCGTCATCGGTTTAGCGGCCGATATAGAAACGACACCCCTATACTTTTAAAGCAGTGGTCCAGATGATGTTTGAAGAATCTTTGGATATGCAAGGGCCTTTCACCTTTTGGGCAAAGGTTGAGGAATAAGGTGCCTTTGGTTTCGTTCAGTCCCAGAACGAACTTGTGGATGGATGGATTGTCTGACATTACATTCTGACTTTATATGATTGATCTTTATTAATGTATATCTGCTTGGTGGCGGAGAATTTATTCTCTTAGCTTAACACCCTTCCTTGAGACGTATGAGCTCAAGGGTTATGCGTTGGTAGAAATCAGTTATGTAATTTTGGATTGGTAATGTGACATTCCAAAGAATGTTATGGATAGGATCAAGGCTTTTGTTGAAAAGCAGAGCCTTGTGGGTACGAGACTTCACGAACCTCACACCCCGGGAATGGCCGAAACAGTAATGGATGCGGCAAGGTGTAGGATGTCTATCCCCTTCTAGATATATATAGTGATACCATGGTATGGAACCCAGGTATTCACTTTGTGGATTATATATTTATATAGCTGTACTGTGGTCTTACACGCCCAGTATTTGCTTGATGTGGATGTTGGAAAAGATCGGGGCCCCGTTTTAAAGGTTGGTAACAACCAGGGGATGGATAGACTTGAGTAAGTAGTTACCATTGAGTGGTAACCCGGCCTTGTGTTGGTAGAGAAACAGTAGTTTCTCGGGACGTCCCTCTAGAGGCGTACCCAATCGTGGATGAGGAAGTTCCTTTGCCTGGTCATTATTGGAAACCCATTCTCCAATACGAACCTTGTACGGTTTTGATTGTATTACTCACTGTTTAATACAATGGCTATAGTAGGCATACCATCATGTAACGTATGCTGGCTAAATTAATAAGTTTATTTTGAAAATGGTTTGAAAATGGTTCTCAATCACTAAGCACTATAAAAATAATAAAAGGATATTTTTAACGTATCAAAGGCATGTTTGACTGTCATAAGGAGAAACCTCGACCATTTATGCGTTTGCATCTTTTGTGCGGATTGAGACCTTATGATAGTTTCATTTTTCAAAAGCATATACGGAACTTGTTTTCAAAAGCATATACGGAACTTGTTTTCAAAAGCAACTATATACTTTTGTTTCTCACTCCAATCCCATGACTGACCTGGAGTTTATTGTTTTTCCCTAAACTCTGGGTGCCCTTATTTTCCACACGGGCAGCCTAGAGTCAGGTAATAGATCACCCTGTAGATAGTTGGAGCTGGAGTTGGAGTGTTTATTTGGAGCTTTTGGATCAGAGTGAAGATGTCGGTTTTTGGACTCTCTCTGAAGACTTGTTTCTTTAGTTTCTATTTCCATTGTGTACCTTTTTCAGTTGTACTTCATGATGTTGTATATAGTGATGTATCTATGACTCTCTAATATCACCTTGTATCATCTTTTGTTCTAAATATATATGAGAGCATTTTGTTTTAGCTGTGCATTCTTATTATACTGATGTTATTTACTGGTAGCAAACCCTACCGATGAGGATTTTAACATTTGGATCTCGACATAGATATCTTCGATATATGATATGTTGATTTTCAAAAGTGAAGAATCCAATTTGATTAGGGAAGATCGTGAATCCTTATCTGTTTGGATTTGACTTATGTGGATTATAGTCGATTCAAAAGGTGAGAATTTACGGGTCTTCACAACATTAATCCACCTTAATATATTTTTAAGCATTGTCCTACAGTTTGCCTTGTGACACAACCAGTAATGTTGGTTGTCAAGCAGGCGTTGTGATATGACAACACTAAAACAAAATCATAGTGGTCGCGTATAAGGATAATCGTTTGACAAGGCACGTGAGGCAATACCCATGGTAGAATTCTACTAGTTTACCCTTTCTAGCAGGTCCTAACACATCGCTGCAACGACTTCTGATCGAGTCCATCACCCTTAAAATCAGATCAAGGTACATCGAGCGAGTCAAAATCATTATAGTAATACGAAGGATTGATGGCCCCTAAAAGTAGCTAACCCCTTAGCCAAGCATAGGCTTCTGTTTTAGTCATTTCAAATTGACACATATGCCGGGGTCATCCATCATCGTTTTCTTTCTTCATTTTGATAAACGCTGCCAATTCAACCTCTACATTCTAGATAACATCCACCGCGTACACGGTTATTAAAGTGGTTCAGAAGAATAACAGAGAGTATGCCATTCATCCGGCCCTGGTCTCTTTAACAACCAAACGTCATTTTACACACTAGTTGGTTCTTTTAAATTCCAAGAACAATTCATATTTCATATCAAAATATCATATTCACTTCAAAATCATTTCGAATTCAAAATAGATTATACCTTCATATCAAAACATTCGTATTTAAATCAATGATTTAAATCTGAATAGTTTCCCTTTTAAAAATAGTATGAAAATTGAAAATGGTTTTGAATAATTAAAATAATTGAATATTAAAAATGGTCGAATTAAAATAGTTTTGGTTTTGAGGATTGAAAGTAGTTTGAATAATTAAAATGGTTTATTTATTAAAATAGTTTGATTATTAAAATAGTTTATATACTAAAATAGTATTTTATTAAAACTATTTCTTCTTTCACAACATTTGACCTCAGTTTCAAATTCCAAGGCAAACAAAGAATTAAATTTTTTGACTTCAAATTCAAATCAACTTCACATTCAATTTCAATTTAAATCGACCTCAATTCAAAATGATTTTGAACTTAACTTCAAATTCCAATTAAATGGTTCTATTTAAATAGCTGAATGTTTCAATTCAAATTCTCATTTTTAAACAACTTAGTTTTAATCCATTTCACATCCAAAACTTTGAAATACCAATTTAAACCACTTTAATTAAAGTAAAATCAAAGTTTAAATTAAAATTTAAACCTTTAAAATACTTCACTTTCAATAAATTCAAATCATATCTAAATTTCAACTTTAATATTTCAAATTAACACCTTAAACAATTTCATTTAAATAATTTCAATTTCAACATTTCAAATCTCGAATTAGAAAATAATTTAATTCATATACATTAAAAGTTTATTTTCTTTAAAACGATATCATTTAGACCAATTCCAATTCAAGATTTTTGAAACCATTTAATTTATCCACATCCGGTGTTCGTAAATAACTTTATACCCTATGGCCAAGTGTTCAATTATTTCAATTTTAGTTACATGGATGGATATATATCATTTCAACCCATACTCAAATGACATAGGTATATATCATTTCAACCTATTTCTTGGTTCATTTCAAATAATACAAATGACAATTAATAGGATGTCAAATAACAGATAGGGTAGTAATAGGGATATATTAAAATAAATAAACAATCATACATCCGATGTATCAATCAATAGGCATCCGATTGCAATCAACATTCAAATCAAACCAATATCTCATAATAGTTACTAGTTATCAATTGTCGGGTGTTTAACTAGCAATTAAATTCCAATATTAAATCACATGCCAATTCAATTCAATATCAAATTTAAATTCAATTTAAATGTCGGTTTCAAATACCAAACAGCAATCAATAAAATTTTATCACTTCATGATTTTAATTCAACTAACATTAGAAAATTTAGTATTGCGTGAGTGGGTTTAATCACCCACCTTTTTGTCATTTAAGAGGGAAGCTTGATATTTTAGAGCTTTATTACTCTGTCCTTACTCAACATCAATCTTTAACTCTCGAGAATAGATAAACCTATTTCGTCAGCTTTTGATGCTAAGTAAAGTTAATTACATTTTTTAAACAAGCAAGTAAACAACAAGATTAACACATTTCCAACATTTCAACTTATATTGTTCCTCGATCAAGAGTGAAGTAGGGTAAGCTCGGCTACTGGTTGCACCAAGTCTTGCCTCGACACCTCATTCTTGAATCTCACAAACAGACAAGTTTACTCGTCGGCTTTTAGCGTTAACCAAGTCAATCACCTTTGTCAAAACTTATATATATAATAATACTTTAGAAATACTTGTAAATAGGTTTTTAATATATATGTAAAATATTACTTGAAAATAACTAATTCAGAAGTTTGATTAAAAAAATGTTTTACATTTTGTAGCACTTTGCTTTCAAAATTCATAAATAATCATTGAGACTATATTTAAACTTCTACTCTTTTTTCATACTCAAATACATTTTATAAGAACTTCCATAAAAATATTTTATAAAGAAAGAATTTAGAAACCATTTAAATTACGAAAAACTTGCCAAAATGTGATGACCCTCCTTTTCGACCCTCGAAAATCGACATGAATATGCTCATTGTATAACATGTCGAACGATCGAGTGCCGAAAATACAGATTGTTGAAGGGAAAGAAAGTAGGTAGAAGAAGGAAGAAACTAAACAAAATAGAATCTCACACCGGACTGAATAACATATAGTATAAATGGTTCTTTACACAAATCAAAACTGTAATATACATATCTCACATCAGAGTACATAAATCAATAGTTACTACCCTGGACGGTTATGAAAACCTGTCCTTACAATTGCTGGTAATTTCAACAAACACTGTAGCAGAATAAACAAGTATGAGAATACGTCTCGGTCTCCAGCTCGTCTCCTGAGCTCCATAGCATCGTAACCTGAACATATACTACTCGGTCTGACCAGAGCATTATAATAAAATAACACCCGAGTCAGTCTAGAAAACCAGCGTAAGAAAACACACTTAATTTGAATTATTAAAGTTATCAAATCCTTTGAAAATCAAAGGTATCTCGTAAGACCACACCATACATAAACACAATGGATTTTTATCTTACGATAACCAAAACATTTAATATCAAAATCATCTAATATTATAATAATTTCTAAGTACAAATACTTATTCAAATAGCTGAAATTGTTACATTAATTAAATTCCAGTGTACCAGGCTCTACAACCAAAACAATAAAGGCACGTATTGGAGAATAGATTCCATACGAATGACTAGGCACTGAGGTATCACCTGTCACAGTACATCTTTAGAAAAATGTACCGAGGACCACGCCGGGATCCCCTGCAACACAAGACCGGACTATCCCTAACCTGGATAGACCGAATATGCTATCACCCCGGGTGTTCCCACCCTTTTCCGAGCTCCTTCCATGTATCGTAGTAATAATATCCGAGGGTATCTAGAAAGGTGATAAACATACCCTAATTGGGTGCGACCCACTTAGCCTTACTGCATCTCTCCTGCTTTTCAGTCATTCCCGGTTGATGAGGCTAAAGGCTACGATTACCTTTTTAAGGAATTTTCACTTAGAATGGCTATTGTCCTCCAATAAAAATGTACTGATAGGATTCATCCATACAAGTCCGTTCTGGGTCCGAACAGAACCGAAGGCACTATTCCTACTACATCCATTTTGGAATCATCCTCAGGATTAGTAGAGATTAGCCCCTGCACTTCACTACTCCATATTCGACTCCATGCGTTTGTTTCACTTCGAAAATGTACTCGTTGGATCGAATGGTTTTCGGATAACTTATCCGATCCCGGTCTCTTTGAAACAACGTTCGACCGGTAAACTCAACTTTGGTTCTTTAGGAAATAAACAGATGAAAATAAGATCAGAGATCACCTCCTAAACGTCAGTGGATGAATTTCCTTATAAACGTCCTAGAAGAACGAAACGAGTTTATACGTATAATATAGCACCTTCCGACGGTAACTGTACCATATAATTCATGCGTTTCTCTTAGATATTCCCAAAGTTATATTTTTGGTCCAGATTTGATAGTCGGTTATTTAACTATCAAATAAACAATCATTCAACCAAATATTTCATTTCCACTAAAAAGCACCAAGTCTCATTTGATTTAAATTTTAAATAAATTGAATCTCATTATTCCAACAATATGTACTTATCTTATCGAATTCAGTGTATTCACAAACTATTCTTTTCAAAAATACTTGAAACCTTTTAAAATAATAAGGAAAGTACCACTATGGTATCAACTATGGATTCATGGCTCAATGGTTACGTTTCTAACCCAGAGAAATCCAAAACTTAACTACAGGCACTCACTGCCTCCGATTTCGCCATGAAAGCATACCATTACCTCCCAAAAAAATTTATTAATAATTTTCAAAATAATACTCATAAAATTCCTATACCAATTTCCAAGTTTATTTTAGGCAATATCCTTTTATAAAAGTTATTATATAATATCAATATTGAATAATTTATCCTTTTAAAATAATAATACTAATTAATTCTTAAATAACAATTAACCTCATATCAACTCATTATACCTAACTTTATTAATGATTAAATATACTTTAAACAATTAAAACAACTAAATATTTAATTTTTTGAGATATTCTTAACCCCTTTTAAATTACCTAGTTAATAATTAAAAATCCTTCTTTTTAAAACAAACTTAACTTCTCAAAAAAATATCCTTTTCTATTCCAATATAGCCAGTCTAATATTTATAAATCCCTCTCGATTTTATCACCAATTGATTTACGTTCCAATTTCGCAGAACCCCTTTTTCACATTTCCGAAGAAA
The DNA here is from genome assembly GCA_030737815.1 of Allium fistulosum. Lineage (NCBI taxonomy): Eukaryota > Viridiplantae > Streptophyta > Magnoliopsida > Asparagales > Amaryllidaceae > Allium > Allium fistulosum. Next base: position 1,136,358,822 of record CM060906.1, read on the forward strand.
GAAAAATCTATCCTTCTTTTCAACCGATTTACTCATCTCATTATAACTTCTTACCATGAAATTATACCTCCAATTTATCAAATGATAATCATTTATTTTATTTATAAACATTGTTTATAAATCTCACAGTCTCATTTCCCATTTATAGCGGTTTCTTAAATAATCCAATTATATTCCAAAACCAACCAAACTTGATTTTACTTCCATTTCGTAAGTTAAAAATCTTATTTAAGATCCAGTATAACAAATTTTTATACTTACCCTCAAATTCCCTTTTATTTCTCCAATCTATTTAAAATCTTGAATTTTAAAACCTTTTATATTTAAACAAATATCACTTTAGAATTGTTATTTTGAATCCTTTATATACATTATTCCAAAAGCCCTATTTACATTATCCCGAAATAGTTAAGTACAAATTTAAAACCATTTATTTTATCAAATTAATTAATCCAAAGTTCTATATAATAGTATACTTCAAAAATTCGTTTTTAATTCTTTGCAAAATTCAATATATATTTATGGTATTTTAAAATACCAAAATCTTGGTCAATGCTACCAAAGCATCCAATCAATTCAAATCACACAATAATATATCATAGATTATACCAACAAAACATATATCACTATATATGAAATTACATTCAACATTTTTGAGGAATCCAGTTGGATCCCTCCAACCTGTTTTCCCTACATCCACAAATGTTAATACAACATAAAAATACCAATTTCATTTCGAGGTGGAATATCGCGGTATATAGGGTCATCCGCTGTTATGCCGGTCGCATAGGGTCTCATCCGCTAAAATATGCGGGAACAATCACTCCAATTACTAATATATACTACTATATATATTATAACATCCAACTGATAATAATAATTATTAAATCATCCAATCAATCAATAATTAATTTTAACTATTTAAAATTTATGCCAATCATTCAAATGAGTGAGATTTACTCACCTTGATTTTTTCCAATTTGCCAAACGTTCCAATTTTAAATTAAATCAAACACGTTCGATTTAAACTAAAATTTTAGCTAGCTCCGATCGTTTCTAAATCCATTCCAGCACATAGTATTCGTTACTACGATTCCGTCGCCACTTATTTCGTCCGATTCCGACCTCGTATGACAAAGATACGAATTTTTAAAGTTTGAATATAAATTATATAAGCAAATTTCTTTTTTTTCCCAAAGGAAATCTGGCCATTCATTTCAAAATTCCAGATCGTGGCCGCTCCTCTTCCTTTCTCCCTCTCATTCATTACCAGGTAAACGTACCCATTCGTCGCCGACTTCCCAAGCGTGCCGCTGCCTCCTCGTTCGCCTAGGGTTTGATCGGAGACCACCAACCTGAAGCCCTAGCCGAGCTCCACCTCGAGCCCACATGTGGCCGAGCACGGTGGCTCCTTCTTCTCGAAAAAACAAGAACAACCGAAACCCTATGAAGCTCGATTCTTTCCATTACGATGAACCGTAGACGATCTCCACCGTTAGATGTGTTCATCTCTTCGTCCCCTTCGATTTTCATGTTGAAGGTTTTGTCTAAAAGTCAATGGATCATGATATAATGGAGGAAGAAGGTAGACCATTTTTGGCTATTAAATTCAAGTGGAGGCGGCTGCGTTCTTTGCTAGGGTTTTACTGTTCCAAGGTGTATATATATGTGCCTATATTATTTAATTATTATTTTTCACAACTTACATGCTTTTTCGGACGAACTCCAAACGAAGCGTGCCGTCTGGCGTGTATAATGTTTTACCCCTATTCTGAACACAATGGAACATATTTTCGGGGCCTAATTCGATCGTATGTGGAAGATAGCTTTTCGAATCGAATTAAAATATTAAATTTTCGATATTAAATTCAACGCGTTTCTATCCCGCACGACCAAACGGTAACTCCAAACGCTACAAAATTTGAAATCTGATAATAATACATTATTACGGATCCAATGGAATAGGTTTTGTCGAATTCTGAGACTATGCCCCGAAAGGCTATTTTAAAGTGTCGATTAAATCGAGCGATTTTCAAAATCGACTAAATTGCTTGAAATTTCAATTTTTAAAAACTTACTAACTCCTTTATAAATCAAATAGAATTTATATCCATATTAGAAATCATTTCGATTCATATTAAGTCATAATTCCATTATTTACACTATTACCATATATTAAATTTCACTATTAAATTAATATATAAAATTCCAAATTTTAACTTATCGACTTTTAATCCCATCCAAAAGTCCAATATTATAATTCAAATCCATAATTTAAATCAAATTAGAAATCATTCATATTCACATCTAACTCTAGATTCCCATATTTACCCAATTTCAAATATTAATTTACTACTCACCAAATCCATTTAATCGCTATATTTGAAACTTTAAACCATTTCACTGATTCAACCAAAATTTCCATATTCAAAATCAAATAATATTTCAAATTCAACATGTAAAAATAATTTAAACGTTCAAAATTAAATGACCAAAATTCCGGGTTGTTACATTTCTCCCACTTTATAAGAATTTCGTCCCCGAAATTGCTAAGGTAGGAAAAATGCTCCCAAACCCATTAACTTATCCAAAACCCACTTACTTAAAACCCTAGATCCACTTCTCTAAACCCTTTAGTTTAATCCAAAACAATTTGTTTCCATTTCTAACTCAAAAACCTTGATTTCTAATGCAATTCAGAAATCAACTTTTTTAGTTAACAAAATTTTTCCAAAATTTTTCAAACACCCTAAATTTTCAAAAAAAAATGACAGAGTCTCCATTGTACGGAGAGCCTTTTGCAATATGACAAGAGAGATAAAAATATATACATCGACCCACACGGTCGAAAAACAAAATATATATCAGTATAATATCATTTCTTTATTTTATTGCGTAGGCATACCTTTATTTAGCGTTTTTAAGCGAGCAGCTTATTTTATATGCAATTGCGCAACTCAAATCTAGCCCAATAGCCTTCAGGTACCTGTACTTACTCAAAATAAGCACATAAGTACCAAATACATGAAGTTTTAATAACATTTCATTTATTTAACTAGATAAACACATAAATTTCATATCCCGAACATGCCAATCATATATTACAAGCAATTTTAAGGTTCCAACACTAATTAAATTTCTTTCCATGAGCCCATATATCATTTCATTCAATTTGAAATGATTTACTACCAAATTTATTGCATTCAATTCATATTTACACCACAAACTCATATCTATTCCAAATTGATTTCAAAATCAATTTATTCACTTTCTATTATATGCAAATCCTTTTTATTAAGATTTCATTTATTCCTTTTAGATTGACTCTAAATCAATTTTTTCTACTTTCCATTTGATTCCCATTCATGTCATTCACCAACTTTGTTCGCTTCATGTTGTATTAAACAACATTCCAATCCATGTTAATCTATTGATGAATCCATTTCATAAATAATCACTTAAGTTCCCATGGCAATCAAATTCTAATTCATTTTAAATTGAATCTCATTCAATTTATTTGCTTTCATTTACTTAATATATCCAATTTATACTATCTCACTGAGGAAATCATTCCATATAAATCGATTCTTTAACAATTCATTATATCACAACATGGTTCATGGACTTGTATTTCTATTAACTTTACTTCCAACTTATATTACATCTTTTCCATTCACTTTCAATTAATCCACATAGAGTTATTCACTTCATTCTATAGTGAACGGCATTTCATTCCATGCTAATTTATTATAAACCATTATAAAGTTATTTCTAAGGTTTATTATAAACATTCCATACCGCTACTTAAGTTCATATTCAGCTTTATAACTTAAGTTCATACCCAATCTTATCCAGTCCATATTCCAAAATTATATTCAATTCTTTTTCTCTTAAATTGAATCTATTTCTTGTTATTTATTACTTAACCATTTAACTTGGTCGTATTTTTTCACTTTTCTCGGTTTAATAAGTTATACACTTATTTATTCATAATTCCTTGAATTTCCACTTAAGTTTACTCACATTATATATTTATAACATATAGTTATATAATTACTTCACCATTCACATTTACATTCAATTTACCAAATTCCGATTCACCCTCCATTTAAAATTCAAATTTTGAATTTCCATTCTTTTGCTATAATATCAACCCATTTTCATTTTTGTTTTACCTTTTCATTTCTCAATATATAAGTTCAAGGACTTATTTACTTAAAATCCCATTTTACTTACTCGAGTCCATTTACACCTTATAACATAACTCTGGATTTATATATATCACTTAACACTTAAGTGTGTCCATTTCATTCAATAATCATACTTACAGTATATATATCATTTTACATTTGAACTTTATATCCCATTCAATTCAACTTTATTTAACTTATCTTAAGTTAAGTTTCAACTCATAATATTCATTTTAACTTACTCAAATTAAACTATAATTCCAGGATTTAAAATTCACATTCCCCTTTCTTATCTATATCAACTCTAAATTACAAGTTCCATAACTAATTTCTCTTAACCTTACGAATCATTTAAATGGAAATCCCAGAATCCAATCACCTGGTTTTTTTTCAAATCATTTGAAATCATAAACATACATATATCACTTTAGTATATCAAATCACACTTTTGGGATTTTAAAACAACTTGGTTTTACCCAAAACAATTTCCTTTTGGAATTTCTAAACAAAACTTGTTTATCAAACAAGCCCAAAGCAAATATTCATAGCCAATCACTATGGTAGCAAACCGTCACTTAGAAACTCAAAAATGAATACCGATGATGCGGCCGTCATCACCAGAATTATTTTCCAGCGACTAAGGTGAGTTCAATGCTTCCTTACTTTGAAAATTCATTTTAAAACAATTTCTTTATTCAGGAATATCTCCAAAATAATATCACCATTCTCCTTTTCAACCACTTTGAAAACATTTCCAAAACTTCCAAGATTTCAAAATTCCCAAATACTTAATTCATATCCACTTCAAATATTTTCCAAAATTTCCGGAATTTACATTTTCAAATTATGGTTTAAACCCAATTATAGTTATAACTCATTTGTATATATTATACGTATATACCTTTAAGTAGGTTATATAACCCATTCCAAAATTTATAATCATATTTGATTATAATAATACCAACCAAACACTCCAAACATATACACTATAATAATTTCAGAAAATTATTTCATTTATAACAAAATATCGTTTGGGTAAAATTATTCCATTTACCCACTTCAAAACAATACTGTGCCGGTTTATCTTGTTTAAGAGTTTAGAAACCCCTATCGATAGGGTTGTTCTTCTCGTACCGACCAGAATTCATAAACACTAAACCGATAAGTCAACAAAATATAAAAACATTTTATATTCACTAACAAATACGTGCTCATATCTATTAATATGCTCAACTCATTCTAGAGTACTACTGAACCTATCTCTAATGAGTAATCCACACTAAATCCTAAGTATATCGCCAACCTAAGCTCTGATACCAACTGTGACGACCCACCTTTTCGACTCTCGAAAATTGACATAAATATGCTCATTGTATAACATGCCGAACGATCGCGTGCCAGAAAGACAGATTGTTGAAGGGAAAGAAAGTAGGTAGAAGAAAGAAGAAACTAAACAAAATAGAATCTCACAGCAGACTGAACAACATATGGTATAAATGGTTCTTTACACAAATCAAAACTGTAATATACATATCTCACATCAGAGTACATAAATCAATAGTTACCGGCCTGGACAGTTATAACAACCTGCCCTTACAATTGCTGGTAATTTCAACAAACACTGTAGCGGAATAAACAAGTACGAGAATACGTCTCGGTCTCCAGCTCGTCTCCTTAGCTCCATAGCATCGTAACCTGAACATGTACTACTCGGTCTGACCAGAGCATTATAATAAAATAACACCCGAGTCAGTCTAGAAAACCAGCGTAAGAAAACACACTTAATTTGAATTATTAAAGTTATCAAATCCTTTGAAAATCAAAGGTATCTCGTAAGACCACACCATACATAAACACGACGGATTTTTATCTTACGATAACCAAAACATTTAATATCAAAATCATCTAATATTATAATAATGTCTAAGTACAAATACTTATTCAAATAGCTGAAATTGTTACATTAATTAAATTCCAGCATACCAGGCTCTACAACCAAAACCGTAAAGGCACGTATTGGAGAATGGATTCCATACAAATGACTAGGCACTGGGGTATCACCTGTCACAGTACATCTTTAGAAAAATGTACTAAGGACCACGCCGGGATCCCCTGCAACACAAGACCGGACTATCCCTAACCTGGATAGACCGAATATGCTATCACCTCGGGTGTTCCCACCCTTTTCTGAGCTCCTTCCATGTATCATAGTAATAATATCCGAGGGTATCTAGAAAGGTGATAAACATACCCAAATTGGGTGCGACCCACTTAGCCTTGCTGCATCTCCCCTGCTTTTCAGTCATTCCCAGTTGATGAGGCTAGAGGCTACGATTACCTTTTTAAGGAATTTTCACTTAGAATGCTCATTGTCCTCCAATGATAATGTACTAATAGCATTCATCCATACAAGTCTGTTCTGAGTTCGAACGGAACCGAAGGCACTATTTCTACTACATCCCTTTTGGAATCATCCTCAGGATTAGTAGCGATTAGCCCTTGCACTTCACTGCTCCATCTTCAACTCCATGCTCTTGTTTCCTTTTCAAAAACGTACTCGTTGGATCGAAGTGGTTTTCGGATAACTTATCTGATCCCGGTCTCTTCGAAACAACGTTCGATATTTACGGTAAACTCAACCCCGGTTCTTTAGGAAATAAACAAATGAAAATAAGGTCGGAGATCATCTCCTAACCGTTAGTGGACGGATTTCCTTATAAACGTCCTAGAAAAGCGAAACGAGTTTATACATATAGTATAGCACCTTCTGACGGTAACTGTACCATATAATTCCCGTGTTTCTCCTAGATATTCCCAAAGTTATATTTTTGCTCCAGATTTGATAGTCAGTTATTTAACTATCAAATAAACAATCATTCAACCAAATATTTCATTTCATTGAAAAGCACCAAGTCTCATTTCATTTAAATTTTAAATAAATTGAAACTATTTATTCCAACAGTATGTACTTATCTTATCGAATTCAGTGTATTCACAAACTATTCTTTTCAAAAATATTTGAAACCCTTTAAAATAATAATAAAAGTACCACTGTGGTATCAACCATGGATTCACAACTCAATGGTTACGTCTCTATCCCAAAGAAATCCAAAATTTAACTACAAGCACTCACTGCCTCCGATTTCACCATGAAAGCTTACCATTACCTCCCGAAAACTTTATTAATAATTTTCAAAATAATACTCATAAAATTCCTATACCAATTTCCAAGTATATTTTAGGCAATATCCTATTATAAAAGTTTTATATAATATCAATATTGAATAATTTATCCTTTTAAAATTATATTACTAATTAATTCTTAAATAAAAATTAACTTCATATCAACTCATTATAACTAACTTTATTAATAATTAAATATACTTTAGACAATTAAGTAACTAAATAATTAAGTTTCTGAGATATTCTTAACCCCTTTTAAATTACCTAGTTAATAATTAAAAATCCTTCTTTTTAAAACAAACTCAACTTCTCAGAAAAATATCCTTTTCAATTCTAATATAACCAGTCTAACATTTATAAATCCCTCTCGATTTTATCACCAATTGATTTACGTTCCAATTTCGCAAATCCCCCTTTTCACATTTCCGAAGAAATAAAAGTCTATCCTTCTTTTCAACCGATTTACTCATCTCGTTATAAATTCTTACCGCGAAATTATACCTCCAATTTATCAAATGACAATCGTTCATTTTATTTATAAACATGTTTATAAATCTCACAGTCTCATTTCCCATTTATAGCGGTTTCTTAAATAATTCAATTATATTCCAAAACTAACCAAACTCGATTTTTCTTCCATTTCGTAAGTTAAAAATCTTATTTAAGATCCAGTATAACAAATTTTGATACTTACCCCCAAATGATGTATGGATTCTCGAGAAGAGAGGAGTGATTCGAACCCTCGGTAAAAATAACTCGTACATCATATTAGCAATCTGTCGCTCGAATTTGATCCATGAATCTAAGAAATAGTGAGAATTCTTGATCTTACTCAATATCTCTCTCAATTTGAAGATCCAAGATTTGAGCAACAGAACCATCATAGTATTTTTTTACATTACAATATGAATGTTCCTACAAAGGATCGGACTAATGACACATACAATACTTGAATTATATCTTGATATACCTTAGAACAATACATTTTTTACCGGACAACTGGAGGAGGAGAGCTTCGATGTAGAGAACGGTGCCCCAATAAAATAAAGAGTTTTTTTTATTAAAGATAAACTATTATTGTATTTTCTAACACGGCATTTTCTATCGAGATAGTAGTATGAAAAAAGGTTATTTCCGACTTGAGGAAGTTGTCAATAATAGATTACCCATAGAAATAGGTAAAATAAATTTCCGTGATGATTTTAAAATCTTTTCTACTAGGTAATATCTCTTCTTTTAAGAAGACCGCCTGGTCATGAAGCTTATCCAGGAGATGTTTTTTATTTGCATTCACGCCTTTTGGAAAGAGCTGCTAAATCAAGTTCCAGATTCAGCAAAAGAGAAGGCATTAGGTAACCTATGAATGGGGGTATTCTCGATACTCACAAAGGAAAAGGGAAGTGATTTGGATCCCGCAAATCTGATCAATTACACTTTACGCTTTGAAAACACCTTGATACGGAGCTGCTAACTATGACGAATGTCTTTCTATCCAGGTGCAGGTAGTCCGCATCTTCACAGACATGTCTATTTCACCGAGCCTCTCTCCGATAGATATACCGAAACATAGATTCAATCTGAGAGGTTTCTACATACAGGTAAGCTTATCCCCAGTAGTCTCACTGGCCAACCTTGGCCCCCGGGAACAGATCCAGTAGAGACGGGGTGGGGCCTGTAGCTCAAAGGGTCATTCGAGCGTATGTAATAGATACTATGTTTCCATATGGATCCCTACATCGTTACATTCTATTTAGGAATAGGAATAGGCATAATCGGACCTGCTTTTAACATATCTATCATTATTTGGGTACCATATTCACTTCTTTGGGCTTCTATTGAATCAAGAAATAGGTTTGATTGTACATCTTTTTGCTCCTTTTTTGACATTTTAAAGATTGGCATTCTATGTCCATTTATACGCTATCTAAATAACTAAATTCGATTAAAAGTTTTATTTTGAACATGCGCAAGGAATAGATTCAAAAAGTCAAATAAAATCTTTGAAATTTTTGATACTTCAAAAAAATTTCCTGGAATGAAAAAAAATGATTCATGAAGGTTTAATTACTGAATCATTTCCACACAATACACCCAGTCGATTAGACTTGAGAAAGTTTGTCGTTATTGTCGCAAGCATACGATTCATGGGGAAATAAAGAAATAATTAATGAACCACCAGGAGCTCGTATGAGAGTAGGATATTTCTTGGGCGAAACAGTGGATATCTCGATCGGGGGAGTTAGCCAGATTAGTCAACATTTATATGTTACGATGCAACAACAAGATGTTAGATTCACCCTTTGAACAAGAAGTTCTGGCCCTGGAGGTATAATATCAATCGCTTGGTGACCATCCGATGCATCAACTATGGACTTTATTATGGATTTTTGACCACATTTTCCATAGGGCCCTCTTATATCTTCCTTCTCCGAGCTCGGGTTCTTTATTTTCTGATCGCCTGGAAGGGACAAAAGAAACATCTTATTTGGTCTTAGTCTCCTAATTGTACTGGTACGACCCATATTTCTTGGAAATGCCCTACCTTTGAGTGCGGTTTGAATTTCCTTTTATTTCTCCAATCTATTTAAAATCTCGAATTTTAAATCCTTTTATATTTAAACAAATATCACTTAAGAATTGTTATTTTGAATCCTTTATATACATTATTCCAAAATCCTTATTTACAATATCCCGAAATAGTTAAGTACAAATTTAAAACCATTTATTTTATCAAATCAATTAATCTAAAATTCTATATAATATTTTACTTCAAAATTCCCTTTTTAATACTTTTCAAAATTCAATATATATTTATAGTATTTTAAAAAACCAAAATCTAGGTCAATGCTACCATAGCATCCAATCAATTCAAATCACACTAATCTATCACAGATTATACCAACAAAACATATATCACTATATATGAAATTACATTCAACATTTTTGAGGAATCTAGTTGGATCCCTCCAACCTATTTTTCCTGCATCCACAGATGTTAATACAACATAAAAATACCAATTTCGCTTTGAGGCGGAATATCGCGGTATATAGGGTCATCCGCTATTATGCGGGTCGCATAGGGTCTCATCCGCTAAAATATGTGGGAACAATCACTCCAATTACTAATATATACTACTATATATATTATAACATCCAATTGATAATAATAATCATCAAATCATCCAATCAACCAATAATTAATTTTAACTATTTAAAATTTATGCCAGTCATCCAAATGAGTGAGGTTTACTCACCTTGATTTTTTCCAATTTGCCAAACGTTAAAATTTTAAATTAAATCGAACACGTTCGATTAAACCTAAAATTTTAGCTAGCTGATCATCTCCAAATCTATTCCAGCACATAGTACTCATCGCTATGATTCTGTCGCCGCTTGTTTCATTCGATTCCGACCTTGTACGACAAAGATACGAATTTTTAAAGTTTGAATATAAATTATATATAGCAAATTTCGTTTGTTTTACCAAAAGAAATCTGGCCGTTCATTTCAAAACTCCATATCATGGCCGCTCCTCTTCCTTTCTCCCTCTTGTTCGCTACCAGGTAAACGAACCCATTTGTCGCCGACTCCCCAAGCGTGCCGCTGCCTCCTCGTTCACCTAGGGTTTGATCGGAGACCACCAACCTGAACCCTAGCCGAGCTCCACCTCCAGCCCACACGTGGCCAAGCTCGGTGGCTCCTTCTTCTCAAAAAAACATGAACAACCGAAACCCTATGAAGCTTGATTCTTGCCATTATGACGAACCACAGGCGATCTCCACCGTTAGATGTGTTCATCTCTTCGTCCCCTTCGATTTTCATGTTGAAGGTTTTGTCTATAAGTCAATGGATCATGAGATAATGGAGGAAGAAGGTAGGCCATTTTTGGCCATTAAATTCAAGTGGAGGCGACTGCGTTCTTTGCTAGGGTTTTACTGTTCCAAGGGGTGTGTGTGTGTGTATGCCTATATTTTTTAATTATTATTTTTCACAGTTTACATGCTTTTCCGGACGAACTCCAAACGAAGCGTGCCGCCTGGCATTTATAATGTTTTACCCCTATTCCGAACACAATGGAACATGTTTTCGAGGCTTAATTCAATCGTATGTGGAAGATAGCTTTTCGAATCAAATTAAAATATTAAATTTTCGATATTAAATTAAACGCGTTTCTATCCCGCACGACCAAACGGTAACTCCAAACGCTATGAAATTTGAAATCTAATAATAATACATTATTACAGATCCAATGGAACTGGTTTCGTCGAATTTCGAGACTGTGCCCCGGAAGGCTATTTTAACGCGTCGATTAAATCGAGCAATTTTCAAAATCTACGGAATTGCTTGAAATTTCAATTTTTAAAAACTTACTAACTTCTTTATAAATCAAATAGAATTTGTATCCATATTGAGTCATAATTCCATTATTTACACTATTACCATATATTAAATTTCACTATTAAATTAATATATAAATTCCAAATTTTAACTTATCGATTTTTAATCCCATCCAAAAGTCCAATATTATAATTCTAATCCAAATAGAATTTTAAATCAACTTAGAAATCATTCCTATTCACATCTAACTCCAGATTCCCATATTTACCCAATTTCAAATATTAATTTACTATTCACCAAATCCATTTAATCGCTATATTTGAAACTTTAAACCATTTCACTAATTCAACCAAAACTTCCATATTAAAAATCAAATAATATATCAAATTCAGCATTTAAAAATGAATTAAACGTTCAAAATCAAACGACCAAAATTCCGGGTCATTGCACAAAACGTCGCATTTTAAACACTTAAAACAATAAGGGACTTGCTACTGCATTTATAAGTGTTGTTAAAAGTCCTTGTCAAAACAACATTGAAAAGCACCATTTTTGAGACTATTTTTAACCACTTAACAAATGATTTAAGACTTGAAATTTTTATACTGAGTAGTACTATTATGGTACTTAAAAATCATGGAAATAAATCCTTAAGAATATCCTTCCATTTATTTATAAAAATTCCATAAAACAAGGGATTTCGAAGTGCACATGTAACAGACTATTCTCGTTTCAAACACTTTCGAACTTACTTCAATTTAACACACAAGTTAAATAACTATTTAAAAATTAATCCAAGGCCACACCACATGTTTAAGAGGGTAATAGAAGTGATGTTATTCAATATAAAGTTATTATTTGCTTTCAAAAGCAAGAGGGGTCTAAAGTTTATAACTTTACTTAGTTAATGTCACTTTAACTTCATAATTTGTACAGGACATATAATACACAAAATATATGCAACGACCTGCCATTTTGACCATCGAAAGTCGACGCCGAACACTACCATTGTGTTCCAATGTCGCGCATCTAATCGACAAAAGGGCAGATTGTTAGGGTAAATAAAAAGAAAGGAATAAAGAATAGAGAAAAACAGAACTCACAACGAAATTGACAGCATATAATATAACAAAGACAGTAGAAACGGTCTCTTAAAAATACAAAGTATATCAGAGTTAAAACAAACTTTAACAACTGGACAGTTATAAAATCCTGACCTTAAAAATGCCGATATGTATATAATAAAACAGAAAATAAAATACTACGATAGGTGAATTTTCAGCTCCCCTCCATGATTTCCATAACACCAAAGGCAACCTAGGAAAATACTCGGTCCGACCCAAGCATTATAAATAAATAACACCCGGATCAGTCTGGAAATATCAGCGTGAGATAACTCGAGTAAGGGGAAACATATATAAAAATTCTGTGAGACCACGCCGCTAACGCGGAACGGGTATTTACCTCACAAGAATAAAATCCATACAGGCAAGAGCAGAAATAAATATCAAGAAACAAAACCAAATATGATTGAGCATAAATAATATCAACCAGACTTGAAAGAATAGAAATAAACCGAGTAAAATCCAAATTGGATAGAATGGATAGAACAAGGAAAACAGTCCAACTTGATAGAATGTACTAAATAAGGTAACATTCCAAACTCGATAGAATAGGCTAAATAAAGTAACAGTCCAAACTTGATAGAATGGGCTAAATACAGTAACAGTCCAAACTTGATGGAATGGACTAAATAAACACTAAAAGCCATGATGAGGAGTTGGCTCTACTCATGGTAATTTAAAGCTAAAACAGATTCTGGGTTTTCGAATCAAATAAGGAAAGGAAATTTTCGAACAAATGACTAAGAAGGTACTCCTCCCTTAACGAAAGTATACCTCTAGAAATATACTTGAGAACTCCGATGGCTCTTGGAAACCTCCAAGTCGGACCCCACCAACTGTTACCGAGTATCCAATTACTTCACATCTCAATGCGTAACACCGAAACCAAATCTATAGTGGATGTAAAGATACCCTAATGAGAGAAACCCCACATAGCTTGGCCCCCACTCGCTCTTTGGGTTTAGTCATTTCTGACAAAGGATAACAAAGCTCAAATGAGAAACACATCGTCTTAGAGTGACGAAATAAAGTGGCTGAAGTAACCTATAGTTGAGATACCAACTATCGAGGACATAAAATGATCGTATATGGAAATTATGTCTTGTATACTTATCACCACTCATTGAATTCAGACTTTTACTATTTCTGGGTTAACAATAATACTGGACAAGTCAAGGTAGTGTTACCGCAAAGTCAGGTCAAACGATTATTCTTAACTTTCGAAATAGCAACAAATCTACTACTTCGATGTTTAGTGCTAATTATAAAAATAAATCTTTTCCATATAAGTGATTCGCTTTACAGAAATAATTCATTTTCATAAACGAATCAAAAATTTTCTTTTTAAAAACGAACTAAACTTTTTGGCTTGATTTCTGTATTGGTAAAACACTTTTAGAATTAGTTTCAGATTGTTAAAACGTAAGAGAATAATTTTTCCAAGTTCGCGACCCCGAAGGCCTAAACCAACATCAGACCGAACACCTAGAAGATTATCTAACTTAACTTCCCAATAATCGAGTTCCAATTCCATTTTAACTTTAAAAACAATATTAATTATCTTGAAAGATAATTAATCCTGCTTAAAATCCAATTAACTAAACAATTCATTATCTATAATAAAATAGATAATTATTTCCAAACACTTTTATAACAATGGTAAATTAACTTTAAAATCTTTATTAAATCAGTCTATTAACTTTAAATCAATTTATTAAAGCAATTTTTATTATATTAGTTAACTTGCTTTAATCACCTTTATTAAAAAAGATTTACTAAATTCAAATAGTGATTAATTAAATGAATAATTAATCTCAAATATCATTAATTAAAATGATAAGTAATTCTAAATTCCATTGATTAAAACATTTAATTAATTCAAAATAATCATAAATTAATCGGATTAATTAAATCCAAACTTCATTAGTCAAATCGATTAATTAAAACATCATTTGTTAAAATGATCTATTTAATTATAAAACATCATTAATTAAAATGATTTAACTAAATTTCAAAAATCATTAATTAAAACAATTAATTAAATTTAAAATAACCATTAATTAAAATGATAAATAAAATTCAGTTATCATTATTTAAAATGATTAATTACTTTTAAATATCATTAAATAATTATTAATTTCAATTATCCTTAATTGAAATAATTAGTTTAATCCCATCATCAAATAATTAATTAAGTTCTACAAATTAATTAAACTCCATTATCCTTAATTAAAAAATTAATTAAACTCAAGTAATCATTAGTTAAAATGATTAATTAAGTATAAAACATCATTAGAAAAAATGATGAATAAAATCTAAAGATAAACCAATTTTTAATCATCATTTATTAAATTGGTTAATTAATCTCAAATTAATTAATTTAAAAGATTAATTAATTTAAACTATAATTAACCAAAAATGATTAATAAATTTTCAATATTCTTTTTAGTGAAAATACAAGCTCAAGTTCATATGATAGGGTTCTTGGGTTGAAATTTTATAAATGACAATATAGCGAAAATCGCTATAACGACATTTAAACTATAAAAGGGAATATCGGTAATTAATTTCAATAAACCATCAATATTACAACATAATGATGCAAATAAATAATTTTTGGTCGAGAAACCCCCTTTAGGTCTCTCTACATTTTTTTCCTGCAAAACAATGGTTACTGATAATATATAGATAATCATATGGGTTTATAACGATCGAATTAAAATGTCATCCATTTTCCAAACGGAAATTCAACCGAACAAGCAATCAAACAATTTTAACTAACATACAACAATCAATAAACGATTTTAACATCATTAATATGATATAATAAAATTAAATGTGAGTTAAACTCACCAAAGGTTTTGAAAACTTGAAATACTTTAGCTCTCGGAAAGCTTGGAAAACCACAAATTCTTTATGAAAATAGGTCATTTTGCACTCGACTTTTGGACCCTTTCCTCTCCGATTTTAGAAAAGTGATCAAAAGGAAATTTTAGATTATTCTTTGCTCTATCATTTAAAAAAAAGAGTTACTCAAATTTTTTTGAATTTTGAGGAAGTTATAGTCAAAATAGTGAGGGGTATTTTCGAACATCAAAATCTAGGTTCAAAAACACTCTTGAAAAAAAAGAGTTTTTGGAGAATCTAATCTCAAAATAAGAAAAAGTGCTAAACTACAAGTTGTAGCCATTAGAAATATACATGGTTTTGAAAGAAAAAGAAAAATCTGGTTTTGGTGTTTTTGTAAGAAGTTATGGTCGAAACCATTTCGGGTAAAATGGAAGAAATTTTAATGGAAAAGAAGGAACCTTTAAACAAGTTATTAAAACATTTAAAAGTTAATTTTTGAAATCTTAAAACATGAAAATTTATTTTGGAAGCCATTAAAAGGTTTCATGAAGCTTTACGGAAGATAAGAGAAGAGAAAATGAAAAAAAAAATGAGTAAGAAAGGTGAAAAATTAGTTTTATATGAAATAGAAATAGCAAATTACCTTTTTAACCTCATGTACTCTACCTTCCACACGTGCATGCCGTGTCACACCCTCTCCTCTAACTCACCCATTTCAGCCCACACCTTGCCACCCTTCCATCAAATTAAAGTCAACATGCATAAGTACTCTAATGTACTTATGTCTCCTAATGATGTGACATTTTCTTTTTATTTTTTTATTATAGTTGCAAAAGTGCCACATCATCATTTTCTTAACTTAATCAATTACACTTATCCCAAATTAAATTGCTAATCTATGTTTATAACATTACATATATTTGAATATATATATAAATGTGTACACAACATTTCAAATAACTTTTATATGATGAAACGTTGAAAATTCGAAAAACAATTTCCAGTCACATTTTCTATTTTTCATCAAACTATATATTTTTTAAAATAAATTTTAAAAACTATTTCACCATTATTATTTATTATTATAAGAGTTTTATTTTCATTATAAAACCATTTATTTTAATATTTAAAATTAATTAAATATTCGCAAATCAAAGCAGTGAAATTCCGGTTCGTTTTGTTACAATTTGATTTTTTTATTATTTAACCATTTGTTATTGTAATAAATTTGCAAAATGATTTACCATTATCATTTTTTAATCAAAAGAAGTTAAATGACACTATTAAATCTATTTAATTCATATTTGGTTCACCATCCACATATTTAATTCTCAATTCAAATATTTAATCGATCGCTATTATTGAATTCCAAGTAGTAAATTCCAAAATCCAAATATTTAAATATCTAAAATTAATTAAATATTTTAAATCAAATGACCATAATTTTAGGTTGTTACATTCTCCCACCTTAAATGAATTTCGTCCCCAAAATTCCTAATGAAGAAAATGTTTCCAAACCCTTAAGTTTAAAACTATTAATTAGAATCGGCTGTGTAGTACCACGCTACACAACCGTGTCGCTCAAAAACTATTAATTAGAATGGGCCATTAAACTTATTAACTTTTCAAAACAAATTAGTTGGAATAGATTCCAAAATTTTCAAATCTTTTAAATCTGTTCACCTATAACAACTAATTCCCTTACACTCATTCATTCCAAGTTATAACTCAAAAATCAAATTTTATTTATCCAAAAAATTTCAAAACTTTCTTAAAAAATTACTAACTCTAAAATATTCGGAAAATTACTCCAGCGTCTCCTTTGCGTGGCTCGATCGGTACAACTACAAATTGCCTCTACGGGCTCCAAACCAATCAAAGAAAACAAAAGCCAAGTGGCCTTCCATATCTAGGGCATAAAATCATCAACCAATTCAAGTTTTCTAAATTTATTACGTACCTATTTGCGTTTAATTTATATTTTGGCAAGTAATTTATTATCTTCTATGCAAATGCAGGTGCACAAGAATTTATAGCAATCTCTTGCATGTCTATAGTTACAAAAATCTAAAAGAAAATCAGGCTGACAAAAACAATATGATGTCACTCTACATGCAAAAACTAGCATGATATAAATCTACATGCAACCAACAACCATATCTCAATCATATGCGACAAACAAGAGGATATACTATAATAGATGCCATGCATCCAAAAAAAAATTAGATGACAAATTTAGATCTAAATACCCGGGTTTTTTAATTCAAAATTTTATTTTCAATTTTCTCAGACGAGAAAAATCAAAGCTCAAAATCAAAATGACAAGGAGGGGATCCCTCCAAATAAATGATGGTGAAACTCTAGAAATCAAACAACATGGAGCATCCAGTGATATTCCAGTTCCTCCAAAAACATCAAGTAGAGTGAATAAATTTCATTCCTTTCCTAAAATCTCCAAAAATTGCCTTTTTCAAAATCACCGGGATTTAGGTCCTAATAAAAACAATTAAAAATCCTTTGTCTATAAACTTAAACTTTATAAACAATCGTATATGAAATCACACAGCCAATCAATTCAATTCGATCAAATCCAATCAATCAAATTCCACAAGGGAAAACTTATCACTTAACATTATTTTAAAATGTTAAATGACTAACAAACAAATTTTAACTTAGGTTCAAAACTTTCTAAACTGTCCAAAATATAGATAATTATCTAAGTGTGTCGTTTTTGCTCAATAGCCTTTAGTTATTGCTTAGAAGATTATCCAAACTCACTCGGACAAAATGGAAAGTTATACTCTACATTTTATTAATTTCTTAATTACATTAAAAAATTTCTAATTCACTTATATTTTGACTTAGTATTTTATTCAATACTAAAATTATTTACGAGTTATCTCATAATTTCTTACCCAAGTTTTAAAATATCTTA
Source organism: Allium fistulosum (assembly GCA_030737815.1). Lineage (NCBI taxonomy): Eukaryota > Viridiplantae > Streptophyta > Magnoliopsida > Asparagales > Amaryllidaceae > Allium > Allium fistulosum. Next base: position 1,136,377,442 of record CM060906.1, read on the forward strand.
TAAAGTTATTTCTTTATAAACATCAAATAATAACATATCCTATTTTATTTACTTGTATAATATTCTTTTATATCGTGAGAGTACATATAAATTTTATTTTTAACTTTTTCAAAGGTCTAGATGAAAATCAAATCAAATTTCAGTTTTCTTAAAACCGAGTCAACCTATTAACTTTTTAAACTTAAAGTGTTAAAACAAATAATATTTATGGGTTGGCTCAATCAACAAGTAGTTCATACTACTTAGATGTTTCAAACAATTATATGGTTTTAATAAAAACAATGTTTATCAAAACCTTCTTTATTAGTTTAACCCAATTTACTTATTTCTAATTTATCCCTCATCTTATCTAAAGGAAAAATATTATTTATCCAAACAATCTCTTATTACTAATATCTTTTGTTTTGAAAAATAATTCTCGTTTAAGGGAACTTAAAAATTAGATACCCGGTTTTAATTTTAAAACTTACCTTTGAAAGCATACTTCGTATTTTTTTATATAATAACTTCAAACAATTTATTTATTAAAACTCACTTTGGGTTTATTCAGATTTGAACTCATTTCGGTTGCATAGTGATAAGGAGAATAATTTACTAAGTATTCCACAAGTTCGCCTAAGCAAACATCTGATCGTCACTTATAAGATTATTTAGATTACCATAAAAGTCATCGAAACAATTTCCTCCTGATTATCCCAAAGAAAATGCATTCCTTTAAAATTTTACTTCCTAAAATAATTTCATTTTCAATTAATTTAAAATGTACTGCTATTTCATTTTTTTTCTCAAAAACCTTTTTGAAATTATTTTTCAAAAATAAAGGGGTTAAAATAAAAAAAATCCTTTTTAAACATGTTTTTCAAACTAAGTTTATGTAAAACTTTCTTTTTATAAAAATCATTTCATACTATAATAATCCTTCTTCATTATAATAGAATTATCTTCAATATTTATTCTCTAAATATCTTATTCCACTATTTAAATTATATTACAACTTTTTATAAACTTAAATTCTTAACCCACCATTATACAAAGGTGGATTTTCAAGTTAATAGTTTCTTCGAACACCTTTATAGTCAAATTAATTCACAGAGGGTTCATTTTAAATCGAGCGATAAATGCTTCTAAATAAATCGAGCACAATATAGCAATTAACACATAACAGGCTATGCTTTTCATTTAAGTTAAGCATAACTGAACAAACAATAGTGATAATAAATAAATATTATCACATTTAAACCAACACACTATATAACTATATAGAGTTTGGAAAATTATTCCTTTATATATATAAAATATAATCCTAAACAAAATATTTAATTTGCCAAAAATTTCAAAATTTTCAATAACATGTCCGTTGGTCTTGGTCAAGTGTTTAGAAATCCATATCGATACCGTGGCATCCCACGTCTCAACCAGAATACATAAAAACTCAATAAACCAATTAACATAATACGTTTTTATAAAAAAAACAAATACGCTCTCGTATATATAATACTTTCAAACTCATTCTAGATGTTGCATACCCTATCTCTAATGAGCCAAACCTTACCAAAGCCAGGGCTCTCACTTAACCTTGCACTTGATACCACTTTGTAACGACCCGCCATTTTGACCATCGAAAGTCGACATCGAACACTACCATTGTGTTCCAATGTCACGCATCCAATCGTCAAAAGGGCAGATTATTAGGGTAAATAAAAAGAAAAGAATAGAGAATGGAGATAGTTAGAATCTCATAACGGAATCGACAACATATAATGTAACAAAACAGTAGAAACTGTCTCTTAAAAATACAAAGTATATCAGAGTTAAAATAAACCTTATCAGCTGGACAGTTATAAAATCTTGACCTTACAAATGCTGATAGGTATACTATATAATACAGCGGAAAATAAAATACTACGATAGGAGAATCTTTAGCTCCCCTCTTTGATTTTCATAACACCAAAGGCAACCTGGGAAAATACTCGGTCTCACCCGAGCATTATAAATAAATAACACTCAGATCGGTCTGGAAATACCAGCGTGCGATAACTCCAATAATGGGAAACATATATAAAAATTCTATGAGACCACGTCGCTAACGCGGAACGGGTTTTTACCTCACAAGAATAACATCCATACAGGCAAGAGCAGAAATGAATATCAGGAAACAAAACCACATATGATTAAGCATAAATAATATCAACCAGACTTGAAAGAATGAAAATAAACCGAGTAAAATCCAAACTGGACAGAATGGATAGAATAAGAAAAACTGTTCACCTTGATAGAATGGACTAAATAAGGTAACAGTACAAACTCGATAGAATGTGCTAAATAAAGTAACAGTCCAACCTCAATAGAATTGGCTAAATAAAGTAACAGTCCAAACTCAATAGAATAAACTAAATAAACACTAAAATGTCGTAATAAGGAGTTGGCTCTACTCATGGTAATTTAAAGCTAAAACGGATTTAGGGTTTTTGAATCAAATAAGGAAAGGAAATTTTCCAACAAACGACCCCCTTATCAAAAGTATACCTCTAGAAATATACTTGAGAACTCGGATGGCTCTTGGAAACCTCCATGCCGAACCCCACCAACTGTTACCGAGTATCCGAGTACTTCACATCTCAATGCGCAACACCGAATCCAATCTAGAGTGGATGTAAAGATACCCTAATGAGAGAAACCTCACATAGCTTGGCCTTTACTCGCTCTTTGGGTTTAGTCGTTTCCGACAAAGGATAACAAAACTCAAATGAGCAACACATCGTCTTAGAGTAACGAAATAAAGTGGTTGAAGTAACCAATAGCTGAGATACCAACTATCGAGGACATAAAATGATCGTATATGGAAATTAAGTCTTGTATACTTATGACCACTTATTGAATTCAAACTTGTACTATTTCTGGGTTAACAATAATACCAGGCAAGTCAAGGTAGTGTTACCTCAAAGTCATGTCAAACGATTATTCTTAACTTTCGAAATAGCAACAAGTCTACTTCTTCGATGTTTAGTGCTAATTATACAAATAAATCGTTTCCATATAAGTGATTCGCTTTACAAAAATAATTCATTTCCATAAACGAATCAAACTTTTTCTTTATAAAAATGAACTTAACTTTTTGGCTTAATTTTCATATTGGTAAAACAGTTTTCGTATTAGTTCCAGATTGTTAAAATGTTAAGAGAATAATTTTTCTAAGTGCGCGACCCCGAAGGCCTAAACCAACATTAGACCGAACACCCAGAAGATTATCCAACTTAACATCCCAATAATCGAGTTCCAGTTCCATTTTAACTTTAAAAAGAATATTTATTATCTCGAAAGATAATTAATCCCACTTAAAATCCCTTTAAATAAACAATTCATTATTTATAATAAAATAGATAATTATTTGCAAACACTTTTATAACATTGGTAAATTAACTTTAAAATCTTTATTAAATCAATCTATTAACTTTAAATCAGTTTATTAAAGCAATTTTTATTATATTAGTTAACTTGCTTTAATAATCTTTATTAAATAAATTAATCAAAAAAATTATTAAATTCAAATAGTCATTAATTAAATGAATAATTAATATCAAACATCATTAATTAAAATGATAAGTAATTCTAAATTCCATTGATTAAAACAATTAATTAAGTTCAAAATAATCATAAAATAATCGGATTAATTAAATCCAAACTTCATTAGTCAAACCGATTAATTAAAACATCATTTGTTAAAATGATTTATTTAATTATAAAACGTCATTAATTAAAATGGTTTTACTAAATTCCAAAAATCATTATTTAAAACAATTAATGAAATTTAAAACAATCATTGATTAAAATGATTAATAAAATTCAATTATCATTATTTAAAATGTAATTACTTTTAAATATCATTAAATAATTATTAATTTTAATTATCCTTAATTGAAATAATTAGTTTAATCCCATCATCATTAATTTAAATAATTAATTGAGTTTGTTTGTACCGAAAATGGGCACAACACTCTTCGGATGTAATTGAAGAGATTAGAATGAAGAAATTGAATGAAAAATGAGGCTAATCTAACAATCACACCAAGAAAAGTAAGCAATAGTAGAAAAAAACAAGAATTTATAGTGGTTCGGCGTTGTAGCCTACGTCCACTTTGAAGAGTTTGATGTTTGTTGCTGATTCCCAACTGAGTTACGACAGTACAATAGCTAGTGCTCGAATTACAATGGAGTTTCAGTAGAGCAGCAGCGTAAAAATTCAAAAGTCGTTTTTTAGTTGGCGTAGGGGTGCTATATATAGGAGTAGATCTGGAAAAATCTACCTCAAATCTCGGAATACCCTTTCTCACACGTAGGTGGGCCAACATTATCGATCTAGAGTTGTTTGGGATCAATCCTGATTGATCCATACCCGCTTTGTATCGGTCATGAAATGGCCCAATAGGGCTGCGATTGATCATGGGTGTTCTTGAGTTGATATGCAAGCTTTTATGAGAATTTCATGGCATTTGGACTTGTCGTTTGAGAGATATAATCGATCCAAGATTGGGTTTTCTAGTTAGGTTGAAAACTTCGTATCGATACGTGCATATCCACAATTCAAACAATTATGAATTCCAGTCAAATCAAAATGGATAAAGATAAAACCCTTGATTCAAGAACGATTACCGATTACTAATATTTTTATGGACTTCGTATCGATGACGTGGCACGAGTGTTTTGTGGAGATCCATATTTCACGCTTAAAGATTATTTCCTTCGAATTAACCTCTTCCTTCGTATCCATCTTATACATTGCTCTTCATATCGATGCTTGCCCGTGGTTTCTTATCGATGCTTGGCCTATATCTTCGTATCGATCAGATATAGGATCGATATTGAAATGTATAGTTGTTGAATGAGTTGACTTTGATCGATCCGGGAAGTGTTGAAAGCTATTGACATCTGATGGATACGAATGATGGATGCTGAGTGGTGAACTTGTGCTCATTTCATATCAATCCAGATGGATACGAAATGATGGATATGTGTTAATGGATACAAAATTTGCCAGATGGATCGATACGAAATAGACATGCTTCACATGGATTTTGATCGATCCATATCTTAAGCATACAAACTCCGATTGACCTGAAATTTGGATTGTTACCTTTCATAACTTTGCTTGTCATACCATGCTAATTGTAGCTCGATCTGGACTTGGACCAAATTTTCCTATATCCATCGTGGACCCGTAGATAACTGATCTCCAGGCCAGATTGTCTTCAGTCCCTAGTCAAGTCCTTGGTGTCACGGCCTTACCAAAAGGCGGGATAACATTTTCCTCCAAAAGTACGTCCTATGTGAACATGACATGCTTTGAAAAGCTGCAATCTTCATTCTGAAAAGGTTCTATCTGATCTGCTGAATAGTTGTTGTTCTTTATCAAGCGATGTGACCTCTGGTAGCATTCCAATAGTATAAATGTTAAATCATAGACTGCTAATGATTACGTAGTTTTTATTGTAACTGAAGGTTGAGTGCTTATAATTTGTTGTTCATCATTCTGATTGTCACCATGCAAGCATTAAATTCCAGTTAACTTTGAAAATCAAATGTTAATATGGCATACATGCACGTATGTTAACCTGACTCCCATTCACATTTGCACGTTCACGGGTCATTGTCAAGTTCTTTTTCCTTGTTTGGGTCGAGTCTCATATCAATCCTCTCCTGGATCGATGTGAAATCCGAGTTGCAACAACGATCGACGGTTGTTTTTGATCCATTTCTTTGTATTAATCCTCTCCTGGATCGATTTGGGATGTATGAAGGTAGGCTTTGTATCGATGGATATGAAACTTTGGGTCTCGAATAGATGGATAAGAAAGCGATGTTTCGTATCGATGGAGTTGAACAGTCCATACATAATAATGCAGTGATCTTCGAATCGATGGATACGACATAGTGTGCTTTGGATTGATTCGCATCGATGGATACGAAGTGTTAGGCTCTGGATTGCTTTATGTTGATGGATATGAAAGTCGTTCTTCATATCGATGGATATGAATGATCTAGATATAATTATGCAGCGCCCTTCGTATCGATGGGAGTTGACCGCTTCTATCGGTTTACATGACTGGTATACGAATCATCCCCTAGGTCGATATGAAGAAGTATAAATTGATTTAGACTTAGAAAATTTTTCACTTGCCTTTACTATTTCATATCGATTGAAGAAAAGAAATTACTGTAGAGCCTTCATCTTCCAAATAGCCAATCATCAATCCTTAATCCAAATTCTTCAAATTAGGTAATCGATCGGCTAAAATCATTCTTAAAGAAATGAGATTCGAGCTCCAAGCCACTCCGTTCACAGTGATGGCCGTCGCCGGCGCTGTTGGTGCTAGAGCATGGTTAGGGTGAGGTCGAGGGAGTAGTTAATGGCTTCTTGGAGAAGTAGAAGGAGGAGGGTACTGGAAGGATTCGATGCAGTCACTGGCTCCGCCACTTCCTCAAATTCATATCGATAGGAGATGGTGGAAGGCTACCTCTGTTTGTACCAAAAATGGGCACAACACTCTTCGGAAGTTTTTGAAGAGATAAAAGTGAGGAAATTAAAATGAAAATGAAGATTATCTAACAAAAACTCCAATAAACAGAAATGTAAATACGCAGACAAGCAATTTAGAGTGGTTCGGCGTGTTGCCTACGTCCACTATGAAGTTTTTATGATTTTATTGATTCTCTTTCAATGATTACAAGCGATTACAGCGAACAACAGCGGATTACAGATTAGAATTCGAAATCGACAGCAAAGGTATGATGCAAGTCTTAATCCGGCAGAGTCTGGACGCTTCAGAATCAAAAGATCCCTCTTCTGTAGGCTCTGGGGTGCTATTTATAGGCGTAGGAGGCTGATATTTCGCTCAAACTTTGGGAGACTCATTCTGACACGTGAGGGGGCCCACGTGACCGTTTCCAGAAAGTTTCTCCTTGATCTGTGATCGATACGAATCCATTTCGTATCGATCAAGATGATGTCCAATCGAGCTGAAATTTGGCAGAGACATTCCTTAGTGTGTATGCAAGCTTCTGTGAAAGTTTCATTGAATTTGGATCAGCGGATCAGGAGATACAGTCGATACGAAATGGAATTTCACGAAGGCTGCTTGGTTCGTCTCCATGACTTCGACTCGATCCCTTCGTATCGATGACTGCACGTGTTCTTGAGATGATGTGGCGCGCGCACTTCGCTTCGATCCAGTCTTCACTCCGTGTTGACTGCTTCGACTCCATATATCTTGCCTCGTTCGCTTCGAGGGATGACACGTCACCCAAGTCTGTTGACTTGTTGGATACGAACAAGCCTTTGCTCATGGGTACGAACGTGGTCCTACGATGGATACGAAGCATTGAACCCCTGATGGATTCGAAGTTGACGTCAGGTGATCGTTACGAAGCAGACGTCTTACTGATGGATTCGAACAAGCCTCTCTGGCTGATGGCTGATTGATACGAAGTTCATTGACACGTGGACCTGGCCATTCTCATCAATACGAAATTGATGGATACGAAGTGAGGACTATTGATGGTCATGAAGTCCATCGATACGAACTCGATGGATTCGAAACATGACTAACTTCATTGGTACGAACCACTGCTCCCTGATGGGTACGAAATGGGACTTACTGATGGATATGAAAACATGCTTTTCCCTTCACCTTGCATCCATCATAACTTGATCGTGTGAACTCGGATTGACTTGAAATTTGGAATGTTGGTTCTTTCAGCTTTTCTGGTCATGTCCTATCAATCGTAGATCGATCTGGACTCGGACAAAATTCATCGATATCCATGACGAACGACATTTGGTTCAATCAACCTCTTGGTATCCTGGCCTTGCCAAAAGGCAGGATAACATTTGCCCCCCAAAGTATATCTTGTGGAAACATGATGTACTTTGACATGCTGCGGTTTCTCTTTGAACAATTATCGTATTTCCTGTCGAAAGTTGTACTCTGTATTGCTGTAATTGACTGCTGTGTGATAATGTTTAGCCGACTCTCGTTAACGTTGCATGTCCACGAGTCGTTGTCAGTTTAGTTTGCTATCGAATCTCCTATTGATTCTCTCCTGAACCGATTTGAAATTCGAGTTGAAACAACGCTTGATGGCTGCTTTTGACTATCATCTTGTATCGATCCTCTCCTGAATCGATGTAAAAGGTTGAAATGGTTATAAAATGGACACTTCGAATCGATGGAGTCTATCGCCTTCAGGCAGCTTCTCTGTGCGCTTCGTATCGATAATTCGCTGTCCCTTTCGTATCGATGGGAGCTTCGGGTCAGGTGGATTCGAACAAAGCCTTCGACTCGACCCATGGATCAACTGGATGTGGCCGGTTATATGGACTGGGAGAACAATCGACTCGGTTTTTACCCTAGGCTCCATATAAATACCTGGGACTTCGCCATTTTTCACTTTTTTACTTTCCATTTTTTACTGTTGCCTTTTGCCCCTTGCGATCGATTCAGGAAGAGATAATACTTTCGACTCGATCCAACTCGTTCTTCTAGATTCTTCGAATCCCAATTCCAAACTAGGTAAGCAACTGTGAATCTAAATGATGAAGCCGCCACAGATCCACTCTTTCTTCATCAATCTTCCGCTCTGGCAACTGGTAAAGCCAGATCTGGCTCGAAGCTTCGATGGCCATGATTTTTTTTGTAGATCGGAGAAGAAAGGGTGGAAAAGACGATTTCGAATTGATATGGGGGTCATGTTCGAATTGATGAGAGCAATGATATTTTTCCTGGACTTCGCATCGATTCTTGGGACAAACCGGTGGCGATGCAATTCGAACCGATGGTTATGGTGGTTGATCATATCGATACGAAATGATCGTTACGAAAAAATAAGTTAATGACCGCTATGAAGTTCTTTGGTTCAGATCGATGCGAATTTTGCATCTACGATCGATACGAAAAATGTCGATTCGATCGGTACGAACTAGGCAGCCAAGGATCGATACGAAGTCATCTCATCTCGATCGATACAAATTCGGCCTCTGACAATCGATTTGAAACGTGTCCACTGGTATCGATTCGAACTGATACTCTGATGGATTCGAATGAACTCTCTTTGACCAATTTGAACCGATATTATGATGGATTCGAATGAGCCTCTCGGGATTGATTCGAACTGATATTACGATGGATTCGAATGTTTGACATTCCTTAGCATAATTCTGACAAACTTCACTTTTACATATCTGGACTTGACTGTTAAACCATACACTTGACCGCCTTTCGAAGCTCGTCGATGGAACTACAACCTAAAAAAACAAAGATATAACGAACTTTAACTTGAATCGATCGTTAGCATCTGGATGGCGTGGTTGTGACGGTCAGCGATGACGGTCATTTTCGGTCTGACTTTCAAAGTTTCGTCGTTTGCATATTTTCTTTAATTCTGTAGAATTTGCTCAAGTCATGCACAACACTTGCACTGCACAACACATTCATACACGTTACATCGGGGAATGCATGGGCTTTTTATCGTTTAATGATGACTTCTCGTGAGTTAGCTAGTTATGGAACCATCAAGTTCGCAGCAGCAAGAAACTCAGAATCTAATCCCTCCCAGACTTGAAATGTCGGACATCGAGGCCGGAGTCATCGGTCCAGCCCCGGATGAGTTGCCTGACGCGTCCTTCATTAATAGTCCACCTAGCTCTGTCCCGTCCAATATTTCCGAAGATATGCTGGGGACAATATGCTTAAGGCATGGTCTGTCCCTGGACGATGTAGTATTGCCGGGACCAGATGACAGACCGCATAATCCCCCAGAGGGATATACTGCATTTAATCGTCATGCATGCGCAGCCAGGACACTTCCTCCGTTTAATGACTATATAAGAGAAGTGCTGGCTTATCTAGGGATTACCCCATCTCAGCTTCACCCGAATGGATATGCTTCGCTCAACAGCCTGTTCATTGCATTTATGGAGCACCTATATCGACCTCCTCGCATGACCGATATAAGATATTTGTTCGACTTCAAAAGTCGGACTGATAGTTCATCTTTCACATTCCTGGAGTCTGTAAGAAATTGCCAAGTGGTCACAGGGTCTTGGACGAAACTGAGCTACTTCAAGTCGGAATGTTTTACATCCGATACCCTCCAAGATTTGCCAGAAGATGGTTATTCAGACGTGAGTACCGTCATTTTCCCAAGTTTTTGACAAGGCAATTCATGAATGAAATTGAACTCATATTTTCTTTTTCTTTTCTTTCAGTAATAATCCAGCGTCCTGACGGTGGTTACTACAAAGAGATAGTCCGGGTTCTCCAAGAAATTCCAAGTGAAGAAAGGAATATCGAACTACTGCTGACGGACCGAAATCTCAGAATTCTCGGGTTGATTGGGCGGAGGCAAAGCATAAGGCTTGATGGCGCACTAAAGACTGTCTCCAGAGAAAAAGTCAAGCAGAAGAAGCCCAAAGTCGTTATAATCGAGGAAGCCAACTCCGAAAGAACTCATACCGATGAGGAGCCATTGGTCGGGCCTGCTGCTGCAACCCCGGATTCTGATGAAAAAAAAAGGCAAGGCAGTGGCCTTTAAACAGTCTAAATCTGGGAGGCGGAAGTCTGTGGTCTTAAACCGCCCCCCTTCAGGAGTTAAAATCTCGGAGGCATCCTCCCTGCAAGCGGAAAATCCCTTCGAAGGGCTCGCTGACCTTCCAATTCCGGACCTTGCATCTGCACAACACGATGTCGAATTGGATGAACTGCCGCATACCTTCGACGTTAGCGAGTCTCTTCCTACTAGTGTGATTGACACTTCTGGTTGGTCCGGGGGGTTACACATCCATACACTCTTCACGGCACTACACAGTCCTTCAACTGTAAACTGCATATCATAAATGGCCACTGATCCTCCGTATTTTACTTTTCAGGTACGATGTCTGGCCGAGGATCAGTGCTTGGTAGTTTGCGCAACAAGCACTGATCTTCATCGTACTATGAACCACGCAGGAGAGAGGGAGACAGAGATTACGATACGGGGTACTCCAGTCAGGAGTGGTCCGATAGAGACAGAGGACATGTACGTCGGTCTTGATCTCGCTCTCCTCCTCCTCCTAAGATTCCTGTACCACCCCCAGCCATAGTTACCCGTCCTCCGGAAACTTCACGGCACAAGCCGTCATCTCATGTTCCTAGATCTGACCCTCCACGTGGAACCGAAATAGCCACCTCCCTACCTTCTACAACAGTCATGATTGAACCGACCGGGGAAGGAGCAGCCAAACTTGCACAAATGAGGAAAGAATTTCCCGACATTTGCTTTGACGGCTATGTCTTCCCTCCACATCTAAAGAGAATTCCGCCAACGGCCGAAAATACCATTCATGACTATATTGCAGACATATTCTTTCAGTATAAAGAGTGGGCGAGGGCCGCTAGGAAAGCATCAAAAGTGGCGTTTGATCGCGCTGTCATTATTGAGAAGATGGAAAAAGATTTGGGTCAGAAAGACCGAATTATCCAAGTGCTCAACGCTGAGGCTGAATCTTCCCATAAATCTAAGATGGAAGCTCTCAAAAAGGCCGATGATGCAAACTCGGCCATGAACAGAATGAAATAGGAGCATTATACTTCGATAGAAGACATGGGTCATAGGAACACCACCATCACTACTGAGAGAGACGCCGCTCGCAAAGAGCTTAACGAGCTTAAATATAAGCTTTCCGATCTTATGAAGGAGAGAGATGCGGCAAACGTCTCTGCGCAAGAGGCCTGTGATCAGGCGGTGGTGCTTCAGAAGGAGAGGGATGCGGCTATGGAAAAAGTCCGCGAGGTCGAAGCTGGGGTTGATGAGAAGGTTCGATTGGCGGAAGGCAGGATTGAGGCTGAGGTAGAGGAGCTGCTGGTCACTTACAACGCCCAGGTATTAAGGCATAGAGACCTGACTTGGCTCGATGATTACCCGACAAATCTTTATAATGCCTGGAATCTGCTGGTTGAGGAGGAGAAATCGGGGCATCCCGATGAAGCCTTTGATGAATTTGAGCTGGAGAACCGTATACTCAATGATGATGAAAAGAAGGTTCTTCACGACTCCATGATTTCTCATGAGAAGGAGAGGCTTGGTACTCAACCTCAGGAAGTTGGAGAAGGCTCCGGTGTTGAGCACCATACTACGAGTTCCAAGAGTGTCATGCCATCTCAGTCTGAGCCGACTCCGATGATCAACTCTCAGCCTATACCAGCTTATGATCCGGACCATCCACATCTATCTCCTATTAAGGAGCATCCTTCTGAAGTCGCTCAGACGACCTCCAGCCAAACTGAGGAAGGTACTCTGAACTAATCTCTTGTACATCTGGATTGAAGAACTTGTATAGAAATGTATACTAACAAATGCTTCTTTTCTTTGATCAGTGACCAAAGTCGTCCCGACTACGCTTCCTGCAATCCAAAATTTATGCCAAGCACAGGAAGCAATCATTTCTGAGGCGACTTCTGTTGTGACGGTTGCGCCTGTTGAAGTAACGTAGGGGAGCTCAATCTCTTTTGATGAATAGATGATAAATGAGCTCCTTGGTCGACAGAGTGACCCCTTCGCGGATATACCATTCGGTTTGGGTTGATTTTCATCCACTTCAGATATGTCGGCACAAACTACCACGGCACACAGTGAAGCCCGAGCCCTCCGAGAAGCAAGTATGCTGGCTTAAATTAACGCCGAGATGGAGGCAGCAGTACATGGTGGCAGCTCAGGGAGCGGAGCAGCGGTGCATGACCCTACACCACTTATGATGATATCCCCTGGGGGCATGCTTGTCGACACCAGTGCGCCAGTCCCGCCTTCAGCTGTAGATCCCGTTACTTCGACTCCTCCTGCGAGAAGCATTGCCCTAGACTCCAGTTCGGAGGGGGACGTCAATATCATGCCCCCGTCCGGAGACAGTCTTCCCAAAGAAAAGGGCTCAAAGCGGAAGATCACTGGCGGCTCCAACAGCTCTTCATCGAAGAAGAAGCTAAGAAAAAAGAAAGAGTAGATAGACTATTTTTAGGCATGTATTTCCTTTTGCAGTTAGGAATTTTGTCATCTTTTCTTTATAAGTCGTGTATAGATGTGGGTTCGACCCCCACTAGTAGGAACTTTTTGGAAAGGCCGGTATACGAGCCATCGCTCTTGATTAGTTGAAATAAAATTTTGTCTTCTTGTTTCAACTTTTATTCCTTTTATGCTTAAATGTTGCAGCGTTCGAACCTCAGTTCTGTGCACTTGCATTATTTTAACTCGTTTCAGGTAGTGATTAACACTTGTATCTGCCCCCAGTTCTGGGGTTGAGTTGTAAAGACCAGCTTGTGATCATAATGAATGAGTATCGAGTAGTCAATCTACACTTGCTTCTTTATAAATTGTTACATCCGCACTTTGGGGGTTTTCACTTGCATTCTCGCAATCAATCACAGCTTATCGAAAGCTTTCAAGTATCAGTCCACACTCCGGGGATATAAGTCATCTTGTGAGCGGTCGTTCACACTCTGGGAACTTAAGGTTGACGTTACTACTCCATCCCATATCCCGAGAAATCGGAGTTAACTTTCGCATTCCAACTCGCGCTCCGGGAGTTAGAAAGGCGTATCAGGGTCATGGATGATTAGATCATATCCATCCTGAGTCAATAAGTGAGATCGTTAGATGGACGAGTCCATCCCTCTCAAACTTGGTTAAGTTATGGTCGAAGTCGTTAGATGAACGGATTCACTTTTCTTCGATTCTGTATTTTAAAGTTTATACTCCACCTCGCACTCTGGGAGCATGGAGTTGGCCGACAAACGGTCAGTCATGTTTGTTTGGGCACTTGGATTACATTCGCACTCTGGGAACGGTGGATTATTCAAGATCGTGGATGGCTGATTCGCATCCACCCTGAGTCGACGAGCGAGGTCGTTAGATAGACGGGTACATCCTCCTCGAGCTTGTTTAAGGTACAGCCGAAGTCATTAGGTGGATAGGTTCACCCTCTTCGGAACTGTATTTAATCGCAATACGGTCGAGGTTGTTAGGCGGACGGATCCGTTCTCCTCGGGACCGTATTTGTTCGATGTTTATATTCCATCTCACACTCTGGGAGTTTGGAATTAGTTATTGGATTGTTGTGTACCAATCCTATTTATCATTGGTGTAATGACTTGCCCCCGAGATCGGGTTTCGCTTAACGAGTGGCCGGTCGTATCACAGTCACTCTCTATTTGAATAAATCCCATTGCATGATGGAATTTAGCTCTCCATGCATCGTGATGTCATACATTGTATTTAATGAATCACGGCTCTGGCTCGAAGAGATGGCATTTTATTGCTGAAGTAAGAAAATGCGGCAAAGTTAGTTGCCTTATTACAGAATTCAAACTAAAAATTGTGGAAACAAACTGTAAATGGAAAGATAGAATGAAACAAATAAAGCCTGTCAGGTGTAATAGCGACGGAGACTCTCGCTATTCCAGGCCCTGGGCAAAGTAAGACCGTCAACGGTCGATAACTTGAATGTGCCATCTCCAAGTCTCTGTGTGATCATGTATGGTCCTTCCCAATTTGGTTTCATGTGTGAAGGGACCAGATAGATTCTCTTGAGGACGAGATCGTCGAGTTCAAAGGTTCGAGGTCGAACTTTGGTATTATACAATCGGGCGACTCGACTCCGATGTGCGGCTGCTCTCAAATCAGCCTCTTACCGCTTCTCATCTAGTAGATCCAATGATTCAGCAAGCAATATATCGTTTGTTTTCGGATCATAGTAAGTCACGCGATGGGAAGATACTTCCAGCTCGACTGGAATAACGGCTTCTGAGCCATAAGATAGGGAAAACGGGGTGTGCCCGGTCGCCATCTTGTGGGTCGTTCGATAGGCCCATAAAGTCATAGGAAGTTCATCAACCCATTTGCCCCCAGCCTTTTCCAGTCGTTTCTTTAGAATGGATTTTATGACTTTATTGATGGCCTCGACCTGACCGTTTGCCTGAGGATGCGCGACTGCCGAGAATTTCTTATGAATATGGAACCGTTGACAGAAATTCTTGAATTCTGTACTACTAAATTGGGCTCCGTTATCGGTGATGATGGTATTCGGGAGTCCAAATCGACAAATAATGTTGCGAACTACGAAATTGATTACTTTCTTTGTCGTAATGGTTGCGAGGGGTTCCGCTTCAGCCCACTTGGTGAAGTAATCAACTACAACGATGGCATATCGTGCCCCACCTTTGGCCAGAGGTAGCGTACCGATGATATTGGTGCCCCACATTGCAAATGGCCAGGGACTGACCATTTGAGTTATCTCGGTAGGTGGGGATCTTGGAATTCAGGCGTGTTTCTGGCACCTATCGCATTTTCTGGCATAGTTCGCTGCATTTCGGTTCACTGTCGGCCAGTAGTATCCGTATCGGAGTATCTTCTTAGCGAGAGCTTGTCCACCGGTGTGATCGCCACATTCTCCTTCGTGTGCGTCTTGTAACACTCGTTTGATTTCATCATGCGCGATACATCGGAGAAGAGGAACATAATACCCTCTTCTATACATAACTCCGATTTGAATGACGAAACGTGAAGCTTTTCGTAGAATTTGTCTTTTCTCATTTCTGCGCTCAGGCAATATCCCATTCTCGATGTAGTTTCGATATGGAGTCATCCACAATTCTCTACTGAGAGCGGTTTCAAGCACAAAATTCGTCTCTATTTGATCAATGCTTGGGGAAGACAAAGTTTCGACAGGGACAAGTCCCATTTGTTGTGCTTCACCTGTACTTTCCAGCTTTGCTAGTGAGTCAGCCTTCTGATTATGTTCTCGGGGTATATGGTAAATAGCATAGTAATCGAATTGACTTAAAGCTTCATGAACTCGGGCTAGGTAGGCAGCTAGTCGTCGATCCTTGGCCTGATATTCGCCCAGAACTTGATATACAACTAATTGGGAATCGCAGTAGATTTCCACAGCAACAATCTCCAGATCGCAAGTAAGTTTTAACCCGGCAAGTAAAGCTTCGTATTCGGCTTCATTGTTGGTTGCGCGAAATTCGAACCTCAGAGTGTAACATATGGACCAGCCTTCGGGAGTTTCAAGTACTATCCCGGCACCGGAACACTGATCGTTTGATGCACCATCGGTGTGTAGCTTCCAAATGCATTTAGGAGGTATAGTGGTCTCAGGTAGATCCTCTGAAACAGTAAATTCGGCTATAAAATCTGCTAGGACTTTTCCTTGAATGGCTCTTCGCGGAGCATAAGTGATATCAAACTGGCTCAGTTCAATGTTCCACTTGAGTAACCTACCAGACGTCTCAGGCCGCATGAGGACCTGTCGTAACGGCTGATCGGTGTACACAGTAAGGGAATGAGCTTGGAAATAAGAGCGAAGCTTCCTTGAGGCAATGACCAGGCAGTATGCCAGTTTCTTTAGTCTTGGGTAATTTCTTTCAGCTCATGTTAGCCGTTTACTAACATAGTAGACTGGTTTCTGCACTCGGTCTTCTTCCCGAACTAAAGCAGCGCTGATTGCATGTTCTGATACTGCTAGATAAAGGTACAATTGCTCGTGGTCGATCGGCTTTGACAAGATTGGTGGTGTGGAAAGATGTTGAACGAGCGATCGGAATGCGTCTTCACACTCCATGGTCCAATCAAAGTTTCGCTTTCCTTTCCGGATTAGATCGAAGAAAGGAATGCATTTATCGGTGGATTTTGAAATGAACCTGCTCAGTGCTGCTACTTTCTCGTTGAGACTCTGGACTTGTTTTATGGTTCTTGGGGTTTGCAGGTTTCTTATCGCCCAGATCTTTTCGGGATTTGCTTCTATCCCTTGAGCGTTGACGATGAACCCGAGGAACTTTCCAGAGGCGACACCGAAATGACATTTTAATGGATTGAGCTTCATTCCATACTCCCGAAGGATGCAGAACATCAAATCTAAATCTCTGACGTGATCTGTGGAGAAACGAGATTTCACTAGCATGTCATCTACATAAACCTCCATGGTCTTCCCAATCTGGTTGGCGAAAATCCGGTTGACCAAGCGTTGGTATGTTGCTCCGGCGTTTTTTAGACCAAATAGCATGACTTTGTAGCAGTAGAGTCCCAGATCGGTCACGAAACTGGTATGTTCTTGATCAGGCAAATACATAGGTATTTGATTGTAGCCAGAATAAGCATCCATGAAAGACAATAGTTCATGCCCAACTGTCGAATCTACGAGCTGGTCAATTCGAGGAAGTAGAAAACTATCCTTTGGACAAGCCTTATTCAAGTCAGAGTAGTCAATGCAAGTTCTCCATTTCCCATTTGGTTTTCGAACAAACACAGGATTTGACACCCATTCTGGATACAAAGCATCTCGGATGAATCCATTTGATCGTAACTTATCAACCTCTTCTTTAAGGGCGGCAGATCTCTCTGGATCCATACCACGCCTTTTCTGCTTGACCGGGACATGTCGTGGATCGATATTCAGGGAATGACTCGCGATGTCCGGCGAGATCCCGCACATATCAGAGTGTGTCCGGGCGAAAACGTCGAGATTCGCCCGGAGAAATTCAACCAATTCCTGTTGTATTTGTTTTCCCAGTTGAGACCTAACTTTTAGCATCCTTGAATCATCACCCTCACTGATTGGGACGTCCACAGTCAGTTCGGCCGGGGAAGCCTGATTCCCTTTAGATTCGTCTTTATCTTCATTGTCTCTAGGGTCAAGGTCTTTCTGGAATTGGTTGTGGTGCCGGGTTGGGGCCCAGGCATTAGTTGTCAATTATCAGCAAAACGGACGCAGAGAGATTCCTCTACGCCCTTTCCTTTCTCCTTCCGTTGTACTCCTTGTAGTTCAGCAACATAGTAGGCCCTCCCTACTGCCTGATCTCCTTGAATGACTCCGACCCCGTGATCAGTGGGGAACTTCAAAGTCAAGCACCATGGAGCAATGGCTGCCCTGAACTCAGCAAGGGCCGGTCGGCCCAAAATGCATTATAAGGTGAATCAATGTCCAAAACGACAAACTGCAACATCCGGACTCGCCGGCGTTCTCCAACCCCCAACACCACTGATAGTTCCGTCACTCCAGTGGGTATTGTAGCACTTCCATTGAAGCCATGGACTCGAGATTGGCAAGGTTTTAAGTCCTTCGCTTCCATTTTCATTAAATCATAAGCCCGTTTAAGAAATATGTTTATAGAGCTCCCACTGTCAACCAGGATCCTCTTCATCCAAGTAGGACCTACCTGGGCAGATATGACCAGTGGGTCGATTGTGGGAGCTTCGACCTTATCAACATCTCGGCTTCTAAATATGATATCATCAGACATCGTTTTTTGTTGTTTGGCCGGAGCCCCATCTTCACAATTACTACAACATTCGAAGTCCGCATGCCTGATAGAGCTAGCATACGACTCCATTTCCCTCCAGCTTCGGTCTGCTGGGTGGGGACCACCACTTATTGTATTTATCACTAACCTTCCGCCCGTACGAGCGGGTTCCTCCTGTCTTTCTTGATTTTGCACACGATTTTGATTCGAAGGGCCCGCACCACCAGACTGCGGCACCCGCACAAACTGATCTAACTTTCTCTCCCTGATCAACTTCTCAACGAGGTCCTGCAAATGTCGACACTCGTTGGTATTATGGCCATAACTCTCGTGAAATCTACAAAACTTCCCTATTTGCACCTGCCTCTCCGATGAGGGCTTCGGAGCAGGCTTCTTATATTGCACAGTATTGCAAGTTTGCAGATACACGTTTTCCAATGATGTATTCAACGGCGTGTAACTATCGAACATTGGAGCCCTACGTCGTAGGCCTCGATTCTGATCTCTTTTCTTATCCTGACCACCGTTGCCTCGCGGCTGGGTCTGCTTGTTCTGTATATTTAACTGAACTTTTCCGGAACTATCACCGGACTGCTTAACTGCTACGTTACTTTGTATCCCTTCACTCCTGGGCCTCACATCGTCCTGCTTCCTAGACTGTTTCGCGTCCTCTTGCCGTAAGAATTGAGCGGCTTTGGAGTAGAAACGGTCCAACGATGCGGGTGGTTTCCCAGCTAGCCAATTTCCAAACTCAGAATCAGGATCGATCCCTTTGGTTAAAGCCATCAAGATTGAGTTATCGTTGCGATTACTAATCTCCACACATGCCGCGTGGAATCTCTCTAAATAATGCCTGAGTGTTTCCCCAAGAGCTTGGGTGACACTAGACAGGGTGTTAAAGTCTTTAGGTCTGGCAACATGCATACGAAACTATTCGACAAATTTCTTAGCCAGTTGATCGAACGAAAAGATAGATCTAGGTGGCAACCTTGTAAACCACATTGTTGTGATTCCTCCCAAAGAGATGGGGAAACTTCGGCATTTCACTACATCATCAGCCCTTGCAGCGCTCATTGACCACTCATACTTCAAAATATGTTGATTGGGGTCACTACTTCCTTCGTAGATCGGGAGAGTTGGCATTCTGAATCGCCGAGGGGGGTCAACATATAAAATCTCGTCTGTGAAAGGAGTATGACTACGGGAGATTCCCCAGTCGTCATTGGTAAGCCCTTGAATTTCGCGAATCATCTGACGTATCATGGTCGAAATATCGGGCATTGTCGCATTCTGTGCATGCTGAGCTAAGGTGTGGTCGGGTTCCACAGTGCGAGTTTGGACCGGACGCTGTCGACGGCCCATGTTTCGCCTCCTTGGCTCGGCATCTTCTGGGACATATGGCTCCGGAGTACGCCCACGTTTTTGATTATTCAGGTCTGGAAGATTTCGAGTATCAACCCTTGTTTCTACCACGGCAGTTGCAGTGCGATTATCCATGGTATACTGTGGAGCAGCACCTCCTCGTGATGAGGGCCCGGTCTGAAAACTGGTTGACGGCCCAACCCTCAACTGTCCTACGGTCAAGGTGGGTTGATATTCGGTAGCTTGTGTGTGACTCACATCTAATCGGGGACGTGTAGATCTGTCATGATAGTCAGATGAAGCAGAACTTTCAGTGGAGGAGTGGGAAACATCATCTCTCCTGGTCCTCCTACACCTTCGGCGGTTTAATTGGTTGGTCAATTCAGCGTTGGCGCGCAACTGCTCAGTCAATTGTTGCCGACTTTGAGTCAGTTCTTGGAGCAACACTTGGAACTCTTGTCTAGAGACCGGTCCTGATGGATTTGAGTGAGCAGTGTTGTCTTGATTGGATGGCGGCTGCTGTGTGGGATTTTGCCTATCCCGACCTTCTTGATCAGCAGCTGTAGAGGCAGTCCTTGAGCTAACCATCTAGAGTGGTGAAGTCCTTTCCTAGACTTTACGCAAATCTGAATAGGATGGAAGGATTCCGGAATAGAGATCTGGATCTTCCTCTTGGATTTATGCAATCCGGTGTCGATGGTAGATCCAAGGAGCAGGAGAAAAACTGGTTTTTTTTCGGTGAAAGCACCAAAGTGTTTGTACCAAAAATGGGCACAACACTCTTCGGAAGTTTTTGAAGAGATAAAAGTGAGAAAATTAAAATGAAAATGAAGATTATCTAACAAAAACTCCAATAAACAGAAATGTAAATACGCAGACAAGCAATTTAGAGTGGTTTGGCGTGTTGCCTACGTCCACTATGAAGTTTTTATGATTTTATTGATTCTCTTTCAATGATTACAAACGATTACAGCGAACAACAGCGGATTACAGATTATAATTCGAAATCGACAGCAAAGGTATGATGCAAGTCTTAATCCGGCAGAGTCTGGATGCTTCAGAATCAAAAGATCCCTCTTCTATAGGCTCTGTGGTGCTATTTATAGGCGTAGGAGGCTGATATTTTGCACAAACTTCGGGAGACTCATTCTGACACGTGAGGGGGCTCACGTGACCGTTTCCAGAAAGTTTCGCCTTGATCTGTGATCGATACGAATCCATTTCGTATCGATCAAGATGATGTCCAATCGAGCTGAAATTTGGCAGAGACATTCCTTAGTGTGTATGCAAGCTTCTGTGAAAGTTTCATTGAATTTGGATCAGCGGATCAGGAGATACAATCGATATGAAATGGAATTTCACGAAGGCTGCTTGGTTTGTCTCCATGGCTTCGACTCGATCCCTTCGTATCGATGACTGCACGTGTTCTTGAGATGATGTGGCACGCGAACTTCACTTCGATCCGGTCTTCACTCCGTGTTGACCGCTTCGACTCCATATATCTCACCTCGTTCGCTTCGAGGGATGACACGTCACCCAAGTCTGTTGACTTGTTGGATACGAACAAGCCTTTGCTCATGGGTACGAACATGGTCCCACGATGGATACGAAGCATTGAACCCCTGATGGATTCGAAGTTGACGTCAGGTGATCGTTACGAAGCAGACGTCTTACTGATGGATTCGAACAAGCCTCTCTAGCTGAAGGCTGATCGATACGAAGTTCATTGACACGTGGACCTGGCCATTCTGATTAATACGAAATCGATGGATACGAAGTGAGGACTATTGATGGATACGAAGTCCATCGATACGAACTCGATGGATTCGAAACATGACTAACTTCATCGGTACGAACCATTGCTCCCTGATGGGTACGAAATGGGACTTACTGATGGATACGAAAACATGCTTTTCCCTTCACCTTGCATCCATCATAACTTGATCGTGTGAACTCGGATTGACTTGAAATTTGGAACGTTGGTTCTTTTAGCTTTTCTGGTCATGTCCTATCAATCATAGCTCGATCCGGACTCGGACAAAATTCATCGATATCCATGACGAATGACATTTGGTTTTCAATCAACCTCTTGGTATCCTGGCCTTGCCAAAAGGCGGGATAACAACCTCCATGATCGATCTAAGAATCATGGAAATTCATATCGATGCAGATTGATGGATATGAAACTAATTGCCTTGGATCTATTCAAATCGATCGACATGAAGATGATCGATCCGAATGAGCTATCGATACGAAATGTATTGATACGAACAGGTTATCATTGGATCGATACGAACTCAGGCTTTAGGGGAACGATCCAATTCGAACCATGATGGATACGAAACCAATTGCCTTTTGCACACTCGAACACTTAACTCCGACGAGCTTTAGCCTTGCATACTTGGACTTGACTGTAAAACTTTATATATGACTACCCTTCAAAGCCCGTCGATGGAATTGTAACTTGAAAAACATAACCAATTTAAACATGGATCGTTCTTCGAAGTCAGGACGGCACGGTTGAGACGGTCAGCGATGATGGTCACTCTGGTGGAATCTCAAAGTCTTGTCGCTTTACCATATTTCAAACTTGTAGAAATTTAGAGTATTATGTAGCACTTCACTACACAACGTGATCACTCACCTTGCACTGGGGGGAACATGGGTTTCTTACCATCTAATAATGGTTTTTACCGAGTTCAATAGCTATGGATCCCGGAAGCTCCAAGCAGCAGGAAGTTCAGAGTCCTCCTTTTCCTAGAATAGAAAGGACAGACTTCACTACACTCCGTCCGGTCCAAGATTTCATAGGAAATGCTAGGCAGAATTTGTCTTAGGCGTGAACTATCTTTGGAAGAAGTTCTATTACCGAGGCCAGAAGATAGAGCGCACAATCCCCTAGAAGGGTTCACGCCATGTAATAGATTCATGTGCATGGCTGGAACGTTGCCCCCGTTCAATCAGTTCATTCGGGATGTGTTATTTTTCTTAAGGAATGCGCCTTCTTAACTGCATCCTAACGGATACGCTCTTCTCAATAGCCTATATATCATATTTATGGAGCATCTCCTTCGACCCCCGACCGTCAATGAAATCAGATACTTATTCAATGTCAAGAGTCGGGGGATAATCCGTCATTCAGTTTTATGGAAGTGGTCAGGAACTACCAAGTGGTGGAAGGTGCTTGAAGTAAGTTGAGCTACTTCAAGATAGAGTGGTTCTTTGTTAGATGCCCATCGGGGTTCGTTAGGCGATGGTTGGTCAGACGTAAGTGCTTTAACTTCTTCATCAATTAACAGGGTAATATAAATCGATGCTAAATCCATTACTGCATTTCTTTCATAGCTTTTATTCCACGGCTCGAAGGAGCACAGTTTAAAGAGATAGTGAGGACACTCCAATCGGTGCCCGCCGAACTTAGAGAAATAACGAAGTTCTTACTGGACGATAACTTGATCGCCATTGGGCTCATAGAGAGAGGTCAGAGTATTGGGCTGATCGGGGTTCCCAGAGTGGCTCTGGTAAGACATAGCGGAAGACGAGCTCATATCGTGTCCCCAATCGAGGAAGCTCAGAGTGCACCTGGAGTTACAATCATCAAACCGGGCGATGACAAGAGTATAGCAGCTAGACATGAGCCCACGGTCATGCCTCCGTAGGGCCTTCGGCCATCAGAATCAAAAGGAAGGGGAAAACTCTCGTCCATAAAGCCAAGAGGCAAAAGATTATTGAGACAACTCAGTCTGTTGCAACTTCTATAGGGCCGAAGACCTTTTCTCCGCAGATGGAAGGTTCATTGAAAGGGTTGTCGGATGTTCCTATCCCAGATGACATATCCACATTCCATGATCTCGGGTTAGAGGGGCTCCACTCCACATCACGAACTAGCATAGGCCTAACTTCTTTAGACATAAGGGAGCCAACTCCCATGAGCAAGGCTACCACAATCGGTCGGTTGGGGGGTTTGCACATGCATACACATGCTTCATGGCACCACACGACTTCTAATCACATGCTTCTTAATTTCTGCAGATAACTAATTCTGCTTCTCTTTTCATTTTTGCAACTATAATGGTGAACAAGGCTCCATGCTTAGCAATCTTTGCTCTTCGCGCCATTCTTTTGGATCACGCTCTGAACCACATCGCCACGAGAGTGAGAGAGACTATGGTCGGGGCTATTACTCCAGTCAGGAATGTGAGCGCCACGAAAGAGAAAAAGAGAGATCACACCAAAGCAGGCGTCGTTCTAGGTCGCAATCTCCACCACCAAAAGGACCCGCTAAACCCTCTAGCTCCGGTAGGTGTTATCCCGCCTTTTGGCAAGGCCGTGACACCAAAACGTTGACTGGAAAACTAAAGACAGTTCGTCGTAAAAGCTCATTATACACTGTTTTACTAGGGATATCAATGAATTTTGTCCGAGTCCGGATCGAGCCAAAATTGATAGGACATGAAAAGCTAAGCCATGAGAGTCAACGTTTCAAATCTCAAGTCAATCCGAGTCCGTATGTTCAAGTTATGATCAACGCAAGATAGAAGAATCTATGTTCGAATCCATCAGTGTAGCCATCATTCGAATCCATCATCCCTGCCTTACTTCGAATCCATCGATATCGTCTTCTTCGTATCCATTGGCAGGGTTCATGTTCGAATCCATCCAAGACTTCGAATCCATCAAGTTACCCCTGTACGAAACCATGGCATTCGAATCGATCGAAAGGTAAATAGCCTCGCCTCCATCAGGTTCGTATCCATCAAACTGAAGGTCCTTCGAATCCATTCAGACGGCTAAGCTTCGTATCCACCATCCAAGGCAGCATGTTCGACTCGATGGAAGTTTCCCCTGGTTACTTCGAATCCACAGAGCTGCAGATACTTCGAATCCACACTGCTTGAAGCAACTTCGAATCGATCGACTTTACACCTAGATCGATTCGAACAGACCTTCGTTCATTCGATTCGGAGAGGGATGTCTTCGAATCCACTACCACGAATCCACCCAGTCAAAGCGACGAAGAACATGGAGTTGACCCAGTCAATCCGGAGAAGCGGATCGATGCGAAGCATGCGCACCACGCCGTAGTCTTCGCGTAGAGGAGGATCGATTCGAACGAACCGATTCGAACGTATCGATTCGAACGACTCCAGGAAACGAAAAACACCTACTTGAATCGATCATAACTCGAGTTCTACAAGTCCAAATGCTATGAAATTTTCACAGAAGCTTAAGCACATGATGAAGAATGTCCATGCCAAATTTCAGCTCGATTGGATGATTTCTTGATCGATTCGAACCAAGGGTCGAATCGATCCCAAAGTGGGCCCGGATCTCCAGATTTCGGCCATATGGGCCCCCTGACGTACCAGAACTGGTCTCCCCTCAATTTAGGCGAAATATCAGCCTCCTACACCTATAAATAGAGCCCCTGGTCATTCAGAAAGGAGGTGGGATAATTCTAAGTAAAAAAGAGCGCCCAGATTCTGCCAGATTTACTCCAGAACGCCACCGCTACCTTAGATTGAGACTTAGCATATAATTTCAGTTGTACTACATTAGAAGAGATTGTAATCATCGAGTGAACATCAATAAAATCATCAACTTCAGAGTGGACGTAGGCAAGATCGCCGAACCACTATAAATCTCGTGTTTTTGTTCATTATTTCTGAATTGTGATACTCTGTTTGCTTAGATTTGAGATTTGTGTGTGAATATCGTTGATTTATATCCATACACTGGTGCTTTCACAACATTCGGGGTTTGTGACCAATTTTGGCGCAAACACTTTGGTGCTTTCACTGAGAAGGCTAACTCAGGAGTTCTATCATTTGAAAGTTGAATCAGAAGGCTAAGAGATTCAGATCCGAAGAATCATGACAAGACAAACAAGTAAAAGGCAGAGGCCAGAGCGAAGTCAGCACAAAGGGAGTCAAGAGGCTTCCTCAGGAGCAAACCAAGCTTCAGTTTTCATCACTAGGGAAGAGATGGAGACAATGATGAAGAGACAAGAGGAAATGATCCAGAATTTGCTTCAACAGATCAGACAACTTGGAGAACAAAATCAAGGAGCAACCAGAATCCAGAATGGAGCAGGACCATCTAACGCAGCGCCGGAGCTGGGGGGCACACACTTAGGACATGTTGATCCAAACCTGGGAAGAGAGACAAGGACATCCGACCAACCTGGCGGCAATAGAGGGATGAACGCTCAGCCAGGGGGGCACACACCTGAAAGCTCACACGGACTCGGGGGGCAGATCGAAGGTAGTGAACAAGGACTACAGCTTGGAGATAATGATAGATTGGCAGAGATGGTCAGGCGAGCCATGAGAGGCGGATTAGTAAACAGAGATCTTGAAGACGTGAACAAGAGTCCCTTTTCTCCTGCGATTAGATTGGCTAGGAACCCACCAGAATTCAAACTGCCAACAGTAGAAGGGTATGATGGGAGGACGGACCCTGCGGTCCATCTAACGAGGTATATAAGGCACATGGAAGTGCTGGGGGCATCACAGGAAGTCATGGCCCGGTGCTTCCCATTGTATTTGACAGACATAGCAGCTTTATGGTTCAGACAGCTAGAGAGTGGCTCCATTGGGACATGGACCGATTTGATTGAGAAATTTATGAGGCAATTCAGAGTTCATATTTCGAGACCCAAGAATGTGATGAGTTTGGCAACGCTAAAGCAGAAAGCTGGGGAGTCTTTGAGGAATTTCTTGACACGATTCAATGCGGCAGCAGCATCGGTGTATCGGCCAGATCCATCCATGGTTATGATGGCAGCTGTGTCCGGAGTAGCTGATGGCACGGAATTCAAAAATTCATTAACTAAGGATCCGCCAATGGATCTAGGAGAATTCTATCACGAGGCAGAAAAGTTTTTACGATTGGAAGACGCTAATGTTGAAAGAGAAGAAGGAGAGGGAATAGAAGTTTATGCACTTAAAGGCAAAAAGCCTCTCGAAAATGATTCAGGCAAGGATAAAGGAAAACGAAAGGCTGAGGACAATGGTGACAGGTCAAAGCGACTGCGGAGAGAGCCACGATTCACCACTTATTCAGAGCTGAATGAGAGTTTGGAGCGAATCTACCAAGATACACGAGAGCAAGTTCCCTACCGTAGGCCAATACGAAGGGATCCCACTGTTGACGAGAGGAAATCAGACAGATACTGCTTATTCCACGAACTGAATGGTCATAACACTAACGACTGTAGACATCTGAAGGATGAGGTGGAAGGGCACATCAGGAACGGTATGCTACTTCAGTATGTGAGGAGGCGAGCTCCAGCGGTGGAGCCAGAGCGACCACCGTCTACATCAGCCAGGGGTGCCCCCGAGCCAGGACATCGTATGATTATCAATTAGTTGAAATAACGATGGACAAGTTGTAAACCTCTCACCAACACGGGTAAGTCATTTACACATGTGCGAGATCACGAATGGTCCATAGGCATGTTGTGAATGACTACTGACCCTATCGTTGTGGGAGTTTACACTTTGACATCCTTGCTTTGCTTTTGTTTCATTTTGATTTGAACATTTGAACTTGACTTTGTTTAACATTTCTGCTAAAGACTTATTTTCAATGAAAAAATGCTACTTGTGATTTCATAACGGCTAAGCCACTTACACATGTACGGGATCACGAACGGTCCCTAGGCATGCTCTGAGATGGCGATAAACCGTAGCAAGAAACAATCCGGGGATTCACCCGAACGTGAAACCTGGTATTGATGATACTAAGTCCCTCCCCGGGCACACTCAATTCGCCTCGAACGGCATCCGACCGCGAACGGTCACAATTCGATCGCGAACGATCACACTTCGCCATGAACGGTACCCGACCTCGAACGGTCACCATTAGCCTCGAACGGCACCCGACCTCGAACGGTCACCATTAGCCTCGAACGGCACCCGACCGTGAACGGTCACACTTCATCTAGTATAACATTCGATCACGAACGATCACACTCTGCCTCGTACGGCACTCGACCACGAACGGTCATAATCCATCATAATTCGTCTAGAACGACATCCGACTTCGAATAGTCACAATCCGTCTAGAACGATATCCGACTTCGAACAGTCGTAATCTGTCTAGAATGACATTCGATCACGAACGATCACATTTTTGCCTCGTACGGCACACGATCACGAACGATCACATTCTTCTTTCCACGAAACCCGATCGCGAACGGTCACAACTCGCCTCGAATGGCACCCCTCACCTCAAATGGCTTGATCACGAACGGTCATCATTTGGGGCCGTAAAGAAATGCTAGATCGCGAACGGTCGCATTCCACCTCAAAATGGCTAGATCGCGAACGGTCATCATTTAAGGTCAGATAAAACTATCAATGTCTTTGCAGGTCATCAACAGGATATGAACATCCAGCTAATGGCATTACAAAACACACCTTCCTATCGCAAGGCATGTTTTGGGGGGCAAATGTTATCCCGCCTTTTGGCAAGGCCGTGGCACCAAAAAGTTGACTGGAAAACTAAAGACAGTTCGTCGTAAAAGCTCATTATACACTGTTTTACTAGGGATATCAATGAATTTTGTCCGAGTCCGGATCGAGCCAAAATTGATAGGACATGAAAAGCTAAGCCATGAGAGTCAACGTTTCAAATCTCAAGTCAATCTGAGTCCGTATGTTCAAGTTATGATCAACGCAAGATAGAAGAATCTATGTTCGAATCCATCAGTGTAGCCATCATTCGAATCCATCATCCCTGCCTTACTTCGAATCCATCGATATCGTCTTCTTCGTATCCATTGGCAGGGTTCATGTTCGAATCCATCCAAGACTTCGAATCCATCAAGTTACCCCTGTAAGAAACCATGGCATTCGAATCGATCGAAAGGTAAATAGCCTCGCCTCCATCAGGTTCGTATCCATCAAACTGAAGGTCCTTCGAATCCATTCAGACGGCTAAGCTTTGTATCCACCATCCAAGGCAGCATGTTCGACTCGATGGAAGTTTCCCCTGGTTACTTCGAATCCACAGAGCTGCAGATACTTCGAATCCACACTGCTTGAAGCAACTTCGAATCGATCGACTTTACACCTAGATCGATTCGAACAGACCTTCGTTCATTCGATTCGGAGAGGGATGTCTTCGAATCCACTACCACGAATCCACCCAGTCAAAGCGGCGAAGAACATGGAGTCGACCCAGTCAATCCGGAGAAGCGGATCGATGCGAAGCATGCGCACCACGCCGTAGTCTTCGCGTAGAGGAGGATCGATTCGAACGAACCGATTCGAACGTATCGATTCGAACGACTCCAGGAAACGAAAAACACCTACTTGAATCGATCATAACTCGAGTTCTACAAGTCCAAATGCTATGAAATTTTCACAGAAGCTTAAGCACATGATGAAGAATGTCCACGCCAAATTTCAGCTCGATTGGATGATTTCTTGATCGATTCGAACCAAGGGTTGAATCGATCCCAAAGTGGGCCCGGATCTCCAGATTTCGGCCATATGGGCCCCCTGACGTACCAGAACTGGTCTCCCCTCAATTTAGGCGAAATATCAGCCTCCTACACCTATAAATAGAGCCCCTGGTCATTCAGAAAGGAGGTGGGATAATTCTAAGTAAAAAAAGAGCGTCCAGATTCTGCCAGATTTACTCCAAAACGCCACCGCTACCTTAGATTGAGACTTAGCATATAATTTCAGTTGTACTACATTAGAAGAGATTGTAATCATCGAGTGAACATCAATAAAATCATCAACTTCAGAGTGGACATAGGCAAGATCGCCGAACCACTATAAATCTCGTGTTTCTGTTCATTATTTCTGAATTGTGATACTCTGTTTACTTAGATTTGAGATTTGTGTGTGAATATTATTGATTTATATCCATACACTGGTGCTTTCACAACATTCGGGGTTTGTGACCAATTTTGGCGCAAACAGTAGGCCTTCATCTAAATCTTATCATCAGGTAGAGTCATCTCATGCTCCAAGAATTGGCGATCAGCGCCACAGAACTGAATCAGAAACTCATGCCGTCTAGAACAAACTTCCCTAGAGCCTACAGGGGAGGGAGCCATCCACATCGCTAAGCTGAAGAAATATTTTCCGATTATTTTTTTTATGGCTTCCACTTCCCTCATAATTTGAAGAAAATTCCGAATGACATAGAAAAATTAGTATAGGACTATGTGCATGACACGTACAGCCAATATCGCGAATGGGTTAAGACGGCAGAACGGGTTTCGGCGGTGTCTTTTGAGCAGGCTAAAACAATTGAGAAACTGGAGGGCGATCTTTCTCAAAAAGGCAGAATAATAACGGCGCTCAACAACGAGCTTGAATCTTCAAGGAAAACCAAGATGGAGGTTGAGCAGAGAGCCGAGGAGGCTAGGAAGTCCATGGAAAACATGAGAAAGACTCACATGGACTTAGTGCAGGAGATGGGTTACCGTAACACTGTCATTATTCGGGAAATGGACTCTGCATGGAAAGAAGTTGATGAGCTAAAGGAAAATCTGACTGAGGCCCTTAAAGAGAAAAATGAAGCTAAAAAGTAGCCTAGGAAGCGTGCGAGAAGGCGGTGAGACTTAGAGAAGAGAGGGATGCCGCGAATCTAAAGGCCGAGGAAGCCGATACCAGGGTAGAAAGGGAAATTAAAGCTGCTGAGGCCAAAATGGAGAGAAAATTTGAAGATCTTCTGGTTACCTATAATGCTAATGTCTTGAGAAACCACAACCTTAACTGGCTTGGCGAAGACTATCCTTTCCAATTATATAAGGCCTAGAACCGCCTACTTGATGATGAGAAGACGATCCGCAATACTGCGACCATTGATGAGTTCGAACTAGAAACTCAAGTGTTGATTGGAGATGAGCCTAAAGTCCTCCATGAGACAACCATCGCTCTTGAGAAAGAAAAACTAGCCGCCAAGTATCCGAAAGTTGGAGAAGGATCCATGAGCGAACACCACGAAGCTGGTTTCAAAGTGCCTCCAGCATCTCAATACGAGCCTACATCTTCTATTGATCCTTCAGTTTTCTTGCAGTATGACCCTGATAGACCGCATCTCTCTTTGATTATCACATGTGGATCGGAAGGCATGTCGGCTCAACATGGGAGCCAACTCGAGGAAAGTATTCTGGACACTTCTCCTATTCCTCAAAATGTAGGGACACTTTCGGAAGATACTACTAATATATTCTCCTATCTTTATTCAGTCTTAGATTCTGCACCGGCCGACCCTCCTGCAACTCAAGAAATTCATCACAAGTAGGAGGCACTAATAGCAGAGGCTACAACCATGATAGTCACCACTTCGGCTGAGGAGATGCACGATAACAGCTGCATGCTTGATGAACAATTGATGGAAGCGCTCCTCAGCCAACAAAGTGATCCGAATATCGAAGTGCCCTTCAATATAGATGAAGACGTAATCATAACTGGTTCCTCGGGTCCGACCAGTAGCGTTCTGATGGGTATACGTGCGGACCGGGCAGAGCAGATAATGGAGGATACCATTATTGAGACCAGTGCACCTCCTTCTTCTAGCATTAAGAGTGCCACCATTTCACCGTTTTCGCACACAGTGGATATTCCAATCCCTGTGAGTTCTTAGGAGGAGACTGCGTCAATTCGCTCGACCGAAGATAAGCCAACTGGAGCAAGCCGAGGAGGTAAAGGTTCAAAGAGAGGTCCGGGCGAGAGCTTGAGCGGGTCTATGCCGAAGAAAGTCAAGAAGGACAGAAAACCGAAGGCGTAGATTCGTATTTTTTCTTCCTCTCTTGTAGATAGTCAAAATAAGCTTCTCTTTTGCTTTTTGTAGGTCATGTATAGATGCGGGTTTGGCCCCTACTTATAGGAATTATTTGAACAGATTTTGTACTTGCTTTCTCAAAGAATAGTGTGAATAAAATTTCTTCTTTGTTTTCAGCATAACTTTGTGTTTATTTGTCTAAGTACTTTAGCACTCGCATTTCCATTCAATGTATTCATAAGACTTTAGTCTCTGAGTCGGACTTGAGTCCGGTCTTTAAGTCCTGAAGTCATGGCTTCAAGTCATAATCAAACGTTGAGTCGAGTCCCAACATTGCGCTGCCTCAGTCAGCGGCTGATATTTGAGTTATTTCCCTAGTTCTGGGGAGAATTGAAGTAGTCAGTTGGCAGTCATCCTCTGCCTTCGCAGACTTTGATTTAACTTAGTCGGAACAAAGTTAAAGTGACACGAGTTTGAGCCGTTGAATCACACTCTCTCGTTTGTTGGCATTTGCATCCACACTCTGGGGATTAAACTTGTGTGTCAGCGGTTGGTCACGCCTGCTTAATATTTAGAATCATATCCACACTCTGGGGACATAAGTTATTTTACGGGCAGTCGGTCACACTCGTTTAATGTTTATACTCTAGTTCACGCTTTGGAAATCTAGAGTCAGTTGATAGACGATTAATCACATCTATTTAAGTATTAGGATTTTGTTCGTACTATAGGAACAAGGAGTTGGTCAAGGTTGTGGATGGTCGGATCACATCCACCTTGATCTGGCAAGCAAAGTCGTAGGTGGACGGATCTTCTTCAAGCTTGAAAAGAAGCGAGGTCGTGGATGGACAGATCCATCCTCCTCAAGCTTTGAAAATAAGTGAGGTCGTGGATAGACGGATCCATCCTCCTCGAGCTTTGGAAATAAGTGAGGTTTTGGATGGATGGATCCATCGTCCTTGAGCTTGGATTAAGGCGAGGTCGTGGATGGACGGATCAATCCTCCTCGAGCCTGGATTGAGGCGAGGTCGTGGATGGACGGATCCATCCTCCTCAAGCCTAGATTTTGGGGTTTGTACTTCAGCTCACACTCTGGGAGCTAGAGTTCATTGGAGAATCGTCATGTTTCAATCCTTCTTTACATTATCATTGCTTGCCCCCGAGCTCGAGGTTTCAATTAGCGAGTGATCGGTCGGATCACGATCACTCCCTATTTGAATAAGTCCCACCGTAGGATGGGACTTAGCTCTTCGTACATCGTGAAGGTCGCACGATGCGCTTTAAGAATCGCCAATTTGGCTTGATGAGTCTACACTTTATTGCTGGAAAAGGAAATTGTGGTAAAGTCAGTTGCCTTATTACAAGTACAAATTCTAAAATTGCATGAACAAATTTCAAACGGAACGCAGACTAAATGTATGAAAGCCGGTTATGTGTAATAGCGACGAAGACTTTCATTGCTCCATGCTCTCGCTAGAGGGAGACCATCAACAGTTGATAGCTTAAATGTGCCATCTCTAAGTCTCTGCTCAATGACATATGGTCCTTCCCATGTCGGCTTCATGTGCGAAGGGATTGGATAGATTCGCTTAAGTACAAAATCGCTAATTTCAAAGGTTTTGGATCGAACCCTAGCATTGTATAATCGAGCGACTCGACTGCGATGTGCGGCTGCCCTCAAATCAGCCTTTTCACGCTTTTCATCCAGTAAGTCTAGTGATTCTACGAGTAGGATAGCATTCGTCTTTGGATCGTAATAGGTCACACGGTGATAAGGTACTTCTATCTCAACTGGAATAACGGCTTCAGAGTCGTAGGAAAGTGCGAACGGGGTATGGTCGGTCGTGGAATTGTGGGTAGTTCGATATGCCCATAAGGCCATGGGAAGCTCATCGACCCACTTACCTCCAGCCTTCTCCAGTTGTTTCTTCAGATTGGACTTGATAACTTTTTTGACAGCTTCGACTTGTCCATTCGCTTGAGGGTGAGTTACTGCCGAGAATTTCTTCTCGATGCGATAGCGTTGGCAAAAGTTCTTAAACTCATCGCTATTGAATTGTGCTCCATTATCAGTTACAATTGTTTAAGGGAGGCCGAAGTGACAAATGATGTTGCGCACAACAAAGTTGATTACTTTCTTCATCGTGATAGTGGCAAGAGTCTCAGCTTCCGCCCATTTAGTAAAGTAGTCAACTGCAACAATGGCGTACTTCGTACCACCCTTGGCTAAAGGTAAAGACCCTATTATATCATTGCCCCATGTCGCAAACGGCCATGGACTGACCATCTGAGTAATTTCGGTTGGTGGGGCACTTGGAACTCTGGCATGTTTCTGGCACCTATCACATTTCTTGGCATAATCAGATGCGTCCCGATTTACGGTTGGCCAGTAGTATCTGTATCTGAGTATCTTTTTGTAAGGGCTTGCCCTCGATGTGGTTGCCACACTCTCCCCCGTGCACATCATTAACACTTGTTTGATCTTGTCGTAGGCGATACACCTGAGTAAAGGAACATGATATCCCCTTCTGTACAGGACTCCATTCTGGATAATAAATCGTGAAGCTTTTCGAAGAACCTGTCTTTTCTCACTTCTGCGTTTGGGTAATGCTCTGTGCTCAAGATAAAATCTGATTTGAGTCATCCAAGACTCCATCTCGGGTGTTGTCTCGTACACCCGGTCGGTCTCCATCTAATCGATACTTGGAGCAGTAAGTGTCTGCATTGAGACCAGTCCCATCTGTCGTGCTTCGCCAGTGCAGGCCAGTTTTGCTAAAGAATCTGCTTTCTGATTTTTCTCTCGAGGTATACAGTGGATAGCATAATAGTCGGACTAATCAACACTTCTTGAACCCAAGTAAGGTAGGTGGCCAATCTCCGGTCTCTGGCTTGATACTCTCCTCGAACCTGGTATACCACCAATTGCGAATCATAGTAAATCTCCACAGCAATGACTCCTAAGTCTTTGGCAAGCTTCAGCCCAGCAACCAAAGCTTCTTACTCGGCTTCGTTGTTAGTCGCACGAAAGTCAAACTTCAGAGCATAGCATATGGATCGACCTTCTGGGGTTCCGAGTACCATTCCAGTACCTGAGCAACGGTCATTTGATGCACCATCAGTGTATAGATTCCATGTACACTTGGGAGATTCACCGGCTTCGGGCAAATCCTCTGATATGGTGAATTCAGCTATGAAGCCTGCCAGAACTTGTCCTTGAATGGCTCGCCTTGGTGTGTAAGTGATATCAAATTGACTCAACTTGATGTTCAACTTAAGCAATCTACCAAACGTCTCAGGTCGAGTAAGGATCTGTCGTAACGGCCGATCGGTGTATACAGTGATCGGATAATCCTGGAAATATGGACGGAGCTTCCTCAAGGATATGATGAGACAATAAGCCAGCTTTTCCACCTTCGGGTAGTTTCTTTCTGCCACTGTTAATCTTTTGCTGATATAATAGACCGATCGTTGGATTCGATCCTCTTCTCGAATTAAGGCAACATTGATTGCATTTGCCGAAACCGCTAGATAGGCATATAATCTCTCGTGATCAATCGGCTTCGACAAGATAGGAGGTGTTACCGAATGTTGAACTAGTGCCTGGAACGCGCCTTTGCACTCCTCTGTCCATTCGAAATTCCATTTTCCTTTTCTGATCAGGTCGAAGAAGGGAATGCACTTGTCCATAGGTCTAGAAATCAATCTGCTTAAGGCTGCCACCTTCCTATTGAGGCTTTGCATCTGCTTTATGATTCTGGGAGTTTTGAGATTCTAAATCACCTGGATTTTTTTAGGATTGGCTTCAATTCCTCTGGCGTTGATGATGAATCTAAGGAATTTTCCTGACACAACTCTGAAATGACACTTCAATGGATTGAACTTCATTTTGTACTGTCGGAGTATGTTAAAAATCATTTCCAAATCACTGACGTGGTTGATGGATAGTCGTGACTTCACGGGTATATCGTCCACGTACACCTTCATAGTCTTTCCGATCTGGTTGGCAAACATTTGGTTCACGAGCCTCTGATAAGTTTCTCTAGCGTTTTTAAGTCCAAATGGCATCACCTTGTAGCAATAAAGTCCCAGATCAATGACGAAGCTAGTATGTTCCTGGTCGGGAAGGTGCATTGGGATTTGATTATAGCCGGAGTATGCGTCCATGAAAGATAAGAGCTCATGTCCGGCTGTTGAATCCACAAGTTGATCAATTCTGGGAAGCGGGAAACTGTCCTTGGGGCGGGCTTTGTTCAAATCTGAGTAGTCCACACATGTTCGCCATTTTCCATTTGGCTTTCTGACAAGCACTGGATTTGATACCCACTCCGGGTATAAAGCATCACGAATAAACCCATTAGTCTTGAGTTTATCCACTTCTTCCTTCAGGTTGACAAATCTCTCTGGATCCATACCGCGCCTTTTTTGTTTTATCGAGATGTGCTGCGGGTTGATATTTAATGCATGGATCGTGATGTTCCATGAGATCCACACATGTTTGAATGAATCCGTCGAACACATCAAGGTTCGCCCGGAGAAAATCAACCAGTTCTTGTCTCATCTGGGGGCCGAGTTGAGATCCGAACTTTACCATTCTAGAATCGTCATCATCGTCAATCGGAACATCGATCGTCAACTCTGTCGGGGAAGCCTGGTAACCTTTGACTTCCTCCTCACCATTATTGTCTTTGGGATCAAGGTCCTTAAGGAACTAGTTGTGGCGCCCAAGCCCAGGCTTAGGCGTTAGTTGTCAATTTATGAAAGACAGACGTAGAGAGATTCCTCTATGCCCTTTCCTTTCTCCTTCCGTTGTGCATCCCGCAGCTCTGCAACATAACAGCCATGTCCAGCCGCCTGATCACCATGTACCACTCCGACCCCATTATCAGTGGGGAACTTCAGAGTTAAGCACCAAGGGGCAATTGCTGCCTTGAATTTCGTAAGGGCCGGTCGGCCCAGGAAAGCATTATAAGGAGAATGGATATCCAACACAACAAACTGTAACATCCGGATTCTCCGGCGATCACCAATACCCAACTCAACAGGTAATTCCACCATCCCAGCTAGTATGGTTGCACTTCCATTAAAACCATGTATACATGACTGGCACGGCTTCAAATCTTTCGCTTCCATCCTCATTTGGTCATAAGCTCGCTTGAAAATTATGTTCATAGAGCTTCCACTGCCAACTAAGATCCTTTTCATCCAAGCAGGACCTATTTAGGCAGAAATGACCAATGGATCAATAGTGGGGGCCTTGACTCTGTCGGCATCTCGATTTCTAAAAACAATATCGTCTGTCATCGTCCTCTGTTGCTTCGCCAGGGTACCATCATCAGTACTACTACAACATTCGAAGTCCACATGCATAATCGAACTAGCATATGACTCTATTTCCTTCCATCTTCGATCAGTCGGACGAGGACCACCACTTACAGTATTAATTACCAACCTCCCACCAGTATGTGCGGGTTCTTCAGGCCTAGCTTGGCCTTGATTGGGATTAGATGGGCCCGCTCCGCCATTCTACGGAGCCCGGACGAACTGTTCTAACTTTCTTTCTCTAATCAATCTCTCGATGATATCTTGCAAATGACGGCACTCATTAGTATTATGGCTATAACAATCATGGAAGCTACAGAACTTCCTGGTTTAAATTTGTTTTTCAGATGACGGTTTTGGAGATGGCTTCTTATACTGTGCAGTATTACAAGTCTGAAGATAAACATTTTCAAACGACGTGTTTAAGGGAGTATATCAGTCGAACACAGGAGCCCTGGGTCTCCCGCGACATGGGTCTCTCTTCTTTCCTTGACCTTCATTACACTTCTACTGACCTTGTTTATTCTGAATGTTCAATTGTATGTTACCGAAATTTTCACCGGTATGCTTTATTGTAACATTGCTCTGAATGCCTTCACCACTGGGCCTTGCAACGTCCTGCTTCCTAGATCGTCTAGCGTCTTCTCTCCTCAAAAACTGGGCTGCCTTAGCGTAGAAATGATCCAATGAAGCGGGGGGTTTCCCAGCCAACCAATCACCAAATTTGAAATCAAGATCGACCCCTTTAGTCAATGCCATTAGAATAGAGTTGTCATTGGGATTACTGACCTCGGCACAAGTAACATGGAACCTTTCCAGATAGCACCTAAGAGTCTCTCCTAGAGCTTGAGTGGCACTGGACAAGGTATTGACATCCTTCGGACTTGTAGTATGCATACGGAACTTCTCCAAAAACTTAGTGGCCAACTGATCAAAACATGAAACAGATCTGGGTGGAAAAAGAGTGATCCGCATAGTTGCAATGCCTCCCAAGGAGATAGGGAAGCTTCTACACTTAACTGCATCATCAGCTCGAGCGGCATTTATGAGCCATTCATATTTCAAGATATGCTGGTTAGGATTCGAATTTCCTTCGTACATCGAAAAGGTCGGCATCCTGAATCAACGGGGTGATTCTTCATAGAGAATGTCATTGGTGAATGGGGTATGACTTCTGGAGATTCCCCGGTGATCATTCATGAGGCCTTGACTTTCTCTAATCATTTGGCATATCATGGTTGGAATGTCAGGCATCTAGATGTTCGAGGCCAAGGCATGGTCGGGTTCTATGTCACGAGGATGGTCCGGTCGCTGTCTATGGTCCGTTCCATGCCTCCTTGGCTCCCAGTCTTCATGGAAGTGAGCATCCTGAGCATGAATGCAGTGACGAGAAGCTGGATCCTATTGATTCTGGATCTCGGCTTCCAGATCTATCGCAGCAGTAGTCGCGTGGTCATAAGTGGTGTGATAAGGAACTCGGGAGGAGGGACCGGCTTGATGCCCCATAAAAGAACCAATCCCGGCTTGTCCAAGATTCACATCATGCGGGTGCCCAGTGGATTCTGCATAGTTTCCATCCAATCGGCGGTGCGTAGATCTATGATTGAGTCGTCGAGTTTTCAGACAAGGAATAAAAGGCATGCTTCCTTCAAGTTCTCCCTCACCTTTCATCGTTCAATTTGTTTGCGAGCTCCGTGTTGGCACGGATCTGCCGAGTGAGCTCCTGATGGCTCTGAGTAAGCTCTTGCATAAGGGTCTGGAACTCCTCTCTAGTCACCGGACCAAGTGGGTCTTGAACTCCAACTGACGTTTGGCCTGCTGTGGTCAGCTGTGTGGGATGTTGCATATCCCTTCCTTCTGGATATGCAACATTGGAAGCAGTTCTGGTAGTGCGTACTATGTTGAATGTAGCTCTTCCTAGATCTGGAGTAATCTGAGTAGAATGGAAGGTACTACTGAAAGACAGATCTAGATCTCCTCCTTAGATTTTAGCAATCCAATAACGGTAGGGGATCCACAGAATCAGAGAAAAGTAGAGTTTTCTCAGTAGAAGCACCAAAGTGTTTGTACCAAAAATGGGCACAACACTCTTCAGATTTAATTGAAGAGATTAGAATAAAGAAATTAAATGGAAAATAAGGATAATCTAACAATCACACCAAGAAATGTAAGCAATAATAGAAAAGGACATGAATTTATAATGGTTCGGCGTTATAGCCTACGTCCACTTTGAAGAGTTTGATGTTTATTGCCGATTCTCAACTAAGTTACAATAGTACAATAACTAGCACTCAAGTTACAATGAAGTTTCAGCAGAGCAGCAGCGTAAAAATCCAAAAGTCCTTTTTTAGTTGGCGTAGAGGTGCTATTTATAGGAGTAGATCTGGAAATATCTACCTTAAATCTCGGAATACCCTTTCTCACACGTAGGTGGGCCCACATGATCGATTTGGAGTTGTTTGGGATCAATCCTGATCGATCCATACCTACTTCGTATCGATCAGGAAATGGCCCAATAGGGTTGCGATCGGTCATGGGCATTCCTCAGTTGATATGCAAGCTTTTGTGAAAATTTAATGGCATTTGGACTTGTAGTTTGAGAGATATGATCGATCCAAGATTGGGTTTTCTAGTTAGGCAGAACACTTCATATCGATACGTGCGTATCGATGGACTTTGTATCGATGACGTGGCACGAGTGTTTTGTGGAGATCCATATTTCACGCTTAAAGACCGTTTCCTTCGAATTGACCTCTTCCTTCATATCCATCTTATACATTGCTCTTCGTATTGATGCTTGTCCGTGGTTTCGTATTGATGCTTGGCTCCTATCTTTGTATCGATCAGATATGGGATCGATATGAAATGTATAACTGTCGAACGAGTTGACTTCGATCGATCCAGGAAGTGCCGAAAGCTATTGAAATCTGATGGATACGAATGATGGATGCTGAGTGTTGGACTTGTGCTCATTTCGTATCGATCCGGATGGATACAAAATGATGGAAATGGGTTGATGGATACAAAATTTGCCAGATGGATCGATATGAAATAGACATGCTTCATATGGATTTTGATCGATCCATATCTTGAGCATACGAACCCCGATTGACCTGAAATTTGGAATGTTCCCTTTCATAGCTTTGATTGTCATACCATGGTAATTGTAGCTGGATTTGGACTCGGACCAAGTTTTCCTATATCCATAGTGGACCCATAGATAACTGATCTCCGAACCGGATTGTCTTCAGTCCCTAGTCAAGTCCCTGGTGTCACGGCCGTGCCAAAAGGCGGGATAACAGAGTTCTACAAATTAATTAAACTCTATTATCCTTAATTAAAAAAATTAATTAAACTCAAATAATCATTAGTTAAAACGATTAATTAAGTATAAAACATCATTAGCAAAAATGATGAATAAAATCTAAAGATAAACCAATTTTTAATCATCATTTATTAAATTGGTTAATTATTCTCAAATTAGTTAATTTAAAAGATTAATTAATTTAAACTATCATTAACCAAAATGATTAATAAATTTTCAATATTCTTTTTAGTGAAAATACAAGCTCAAGTTCATACGATAGGGTTCTTGGGTTGAAATTTAATAAATGGCGATATAACGAAAATCTTTATAACGACATTTAAACTATAAAAGGGAATATAAGTAATGAGTTTCAATAAACCA
The DNA here is from genome assembly GCA_030737815.1 of Allium fistulosum. Classification (NCBI taxonomy): domain Eukaryota; kingdom Viridiplantae; phylum Streptophyta; class Magnoliopsida; order Asparagales; family Amaryllidaceae; genus Allium; species Allium fistulosum. The sequence continues at coordinate 1,136,417,885 of CM060906.1, forward strand.
TCAATATTACAACATAATGATGTAAATAATTAATTTATGGTCGAGAAACCCCCTTTGGGTCTCTCTACATATTTTCCCTGCAAAACAATGGTTACCGATAAAATATAGATAATCATATGGGTTTATAACGATCAAATTAATATGTCATCCATTTTGCAAACGGAAATTCAACCAAACAAGCAATCAAACAATTTTAACTAACATCCAAACAATCAATAAACGATTTTAACATCATTAATATGATATAATAAAATTAAATGTGAGTTAAACTCGCCAACGTTTTTGAAAACTTGAAATATTTTAGCACTCGGAAAGCTTGAAAAATCACAAATTCTTCTCGAAAATTGGTCATTTTGCACTTGACTTTTGGACCCTTTCCTCTCGGATTTTGGAAAAGTGGTCAAAAGGAAAGTTATAGATTATTCCTTCCTCTATCATTTAAAAATAATAATTACTCAAAAAATTTAAACTTTGGGGAAGTTATAGCCAAAACAGTGAGGGGTATTTTCAGACATCAAAATCTAGGTTGCAAAAAAATGAAATTTTGGAGCATCTAAGCTCGAAATAAGAAAAAGTGGTAAACTATAAAGTTTTAGCCACTGGAAATATACATGGTTTGAAAAAAGAAAATCTGGTTTTGGTTTTTTTTTGTAAGAGGTTATGGTCGAAACCATTTCGGGTAAAATGGAAGAAATTTAAATGGAAAAGAAGGAACATTTAAACAAGTTTTTAGAACATTTAAAAGTTAATTTTTGAAATCTTAAAACATGAAAAGTTATTTGGGAAGCCATTAAATGGTTTCATGAAACTTTAAGAAAGATAAGGGAAGAGAAAATGAAAAATAAAAATGAGTAAGAAAGGTGAAAAATTAGTTTTATAAGAAACAGAAATAGCAAATTACATTTTTACCCTCATGTACTCTACCCTCCACACATGCATGCCATGTCACACCCTCTCCTCTAACTCACCCATTTCAGCCCACACCTAGCCATCCTCCCATCAAATCAAATTCAACGTGCATTAGTACTCTAAAGTACTTATGTCTCCTAATGATGTGACATTCTCTTTTTATTTTTTATTATAGTTGCCGAAGTGTCACATCATCATTTTCTTAACTTAATTAATTACACTTAACTCTAATTAAATTACTAATCTATGTTTATAACATTACATATATTTGAATATATATATACAAATATGTACACAACATTTTAAATAACTTTTATATGATGAAACGTCGAAAATCCGGAAAACGGTTTCCGATCACATTTTATGTTTTTCATCGAACTATATATTTTTGTAAACAAATTTTAAAAACTATTTCACCAGTAATATATATTATTAAAAAGAGTTTTATCTTCATTATAAAACCATTTATTTGAATATTTTAAATTAATTAAATATTCGCAAATCAAAGCAGTGAAATTCCGGGTCGTTTTATTACTATTTGATTTTTCTTATTATTTATTATATTTGAACCGTTTGTTATTGTAATAAATTTGAAAAATGATTTACCATTATCATTTATTAATTAAAAGAAGTTAAATGACATTATTAAATCTATTTAATTCATATTTGGTTCACTGTCCAAATATTTAATTCTCAATTCAAATATTTAATCGACCACTATTATTGAATTCCAAGTATTAAATCCAAAATTCAAATATTTAAATATCTAAAATTAATTAAATATTTAAAATCAAATGACTATAATTTTTGGGTTGTTACAATATACTAACAAGATAGTGAGATAACTTACTTAGATTCATGCCTAACCCAATCACAAAGCCACAAGAACCAAAGGACCACCTCCTTCCATCAACACAAGCCTAAAGGTCCAACCTTTAGCGCTTCCAAACCAAAGCCAACACCTTTCCCTCCTCCTCCTCCTCCATGCTCATGGCCCATCCAAGCTCCCCCTCTTCATCTGACCTCTTCTCACTTCTTACTTGCTAATCATGCTTCTCATGATGTCTTAGGCCAAAAGCCAAATTTTAAAAGAGATTAGAGAAAATTTGGTTAACTTTTGAAAAAGTTAGAGAGTAAGTAGTGGATTAGTGCTTAAGCACTTCCACCATTTTCAACCCTCCTATTTCATATCAAGCTTAGGAATTTATTTGTGATTATCAAAGTGGACCCCTCCCCTCTATTTATAGACTTCAAATAGTGAAGCATAAGCTTGCTCTAGCCCCCTTTGGAAGGCTTACCTCCCATCACATCTACTTTATCATATGTTTAGCACTTAAGCATTTCCATTTATGCACACTTCTCCTTTAGGCTAATTACCATTATATCCTCACCATGATAATATCTATTATCCATTATAACATTCTAGAACCTTCCAAGCTCAATGAAGAGGTGTGTGTCTGTGTCAATCAGTTGCTAATGTGTTCATTTGATTAGTAGCTTAAGAGTTAAATGTTTCCTTACTTGCTCGTTTTCCTTTTGTGCTCATTTTTAAAATATCTTATGACATCATCACATTTAGTTAGCCATAAACATGAAAATATTTTAGTTGCTAATTACCTTCTTAGTGATTAATTAGATAGGCACAAAAAGTTTGAACAACTTTTGTTGAAAAAAAGCTGTTTATCAATAAAATGATTTTCGGTCACATTATCGATATTTTTCAAAAGAATATATTTTTGTAAACATTTTTCCAAAACAAGTTTACCATCATTACTTATGATTAGGGGATTAAGAAGCTTATTAAATATTTTTAATAATATTTAATCTAAGATTTAAATATTTGAGTAATTCGGATATTTAAATATGAAGTGTCTGAAATTCTGAGTCGTTGCATTAGGGGTATGCCCAAGGGGCAATTATGTAGTTTGTTACATATATCTAACTCGTTGACCAATCTTGTTCGAAATAATGGTGTTTTCTTTCTGTTATATACTTGATATAATGTGGTTCTATTAATTAATTAATTTAATTAGAAGTATATTTAATAGAAATCCATAAATGGTATGTTTTGTGATAGTAGTTACAAAGTGTTGTAACCGTGAATAATTCATCACAATAAAAAAATATACCATTTTAAATGTTCCTAGTCAAGATGTATCGAGACTGGATATCGATGTATCCACTGAGACTAGAGTAAGTAACACTCTCCAAATGTTGGACGGTGTATTAACTCATGACTGCTATGGACACCTATGGGTTACATATTGATGGTTATTAGATAACTATGGAACAACTCAGTCGACAATTTTCTATTGGTTAACATAACTAAGGTTAAACAGAAAATATCATGTGACCGATTTACACAGTTCTCTCGACTTGAGAATATTGTGGATCTTCGTATGAAAGCTAAGTATAAAATTTTAAATACCGCAGTAAAGAGAGTAAAGAAGGAAAGTATGAAATAAATTCTTGTAAATATAAATAACCATGTTTATATTACAATCTATGTTTATATGGTGGTGTTTAAAAGAGTAAGTTTTGGTAATTCTTGTAAATAACCATTTACAAAATTGTAAACTGGAAAGTATAAATTCTTGTAAATAACCATTTACAATTACTAATATAGTTGAGGGAAAGTATTGATAGAGGTTGCATGAAACAATAACGGTGGTATAGTAAGAAGGCAAGTATAAAATCATTCCAAACAAATATGAATACATTTAAGGCCAGAAAGAGTAAATCTAGCTAAGTTTAAAATTTTAAATAAGATGAATACTATAGTAAAGAGAGTAAAGAAGGAAAGTATAAAATAAGCATACTCTGTTCATTTGAAATATGACATATAAGGCAGTAAGAGAGCAAATTGGGAAATATAAAATACTTCCAAACAAATGCATGGGCACAGATATATACTATATTAATGATACTAATGAGTAAATTTATTAAATATATTTTGATAGAATGATTGTTAGGTTTGTAAATAATGGCATTTAGAGCAAAATGATGAAGTATTAAACCATTATGTACATACAAATGAACATGTTTAAGTATGTAAAGGATAAATTTGGTTTATCTTCACTATTTATCATCTTAAATAGGTAGAGTTTGTCCCAGTTAGGGGAGAGAAATCTTTAAATTTTTATATTTACAGACATATTTTTAAATATGATGTATAATGCAGTAGGATGAAGGTTGTTGCTGAATTTCCAACTTTGTATCAACAGCTCCCGTTTCTTTTGCACCATTAGGTTCCTTTTCTTTTGCATCATAACCTAACTTTGCTGTTGGGGGAGGATCAAGTACTCCAAGTCCAACTATCTCCTTTGAATCGGTATGTTGTTTGGATGCCAACTCAGTAGCATCATCTGGCTCCATCTTAATAATCTTAATTCTTTTTGGTAAGTTAGCTGATACCTCCACTGGCTCAACTTTCACTGCAATTGTTTCCTCAATATTTTTACCATTTGCTTCTCTCTTTTGAGCCATTGCTTTCTGTCATTATGGAATAAAAACAGTGAGGGAAGTAAGCAAAAGTATTGTAGGAATTTGAAGGAGCATGAAAGTACCTGCTTCATAATGAAACCTCTGTTTGAACTGTGAGGGAAAAAATGAAGAAACAAAAAAGAAGAAACAAAAAGAAACAAAGTTAGTAATCATTTAACAGCTGCATATACATATTTACTCAAATAGTTCATATGTAGATTGAAGAAAATGAGTAGAAGAGAAGGTGTAAGAAAGAGGTGATGATGAAATAGTACCTGAGAATAGAAATTATAGCGTTGAATGAATAAGAGGTGACCTGAAATGATCCGCTGCAGTAAAATTTCTTATATAGATAGTGACGTATGGATAGTGACGTGGATTACTATAGTACGTTTGATATATAATTAAGCTTAAATCTGATGCGTTCTTTATCTTTTGTTTGTCTTCCGTTAACCTATTCCGTTAAGTCCGCTCTATTTTGTTATATAGATATAAACACACATATATGTATATTATTCGCGGTAGTAGCTCAGTGGAAAAAAGGTCTTCATCTAGTGAAAGGATGCGAGTTTGATCCCTACCCTGAGCAACTAACCCCCGAGTAAAATTTACTCTATGTAGTGGATGTCCAAGGGGAACTGCAATACACTAAAAAAGTGTGTGGTTGTAGACTAGATAGTCCTATACCATAGAGTTTAAACGCGAAGCGTGGTTCTCTATTCAAAAAATATGTGTGTGTGTGTGCATGATACATGTATATAAACTAAATCAAAGCAAATTTACTTCATATTACAAATTATCTAAATTTAAATAAAATACATGATTTTATTTAGACCTAATTTAGAAATATTCTAAATAAATTAAACTTCATAGGCCCAATAAAGATCCAATATGATAAAAAAAATTGAAATTCACTTATATCCATTGTGAGCTGGCCCAGTCCCAACAATCATATTTGAAACTTTTAATTTCGATATATGCTGCTCTAAATTATTCATTTATGATATGCTTCCTTTTTCGATTTTGTTTGCTTGGATTACTGATATCAAAAATCTTCTTGGATATCTGAAGTGTGTTCATTGTTGACTAATTTGTGTAGATGCATGCACTAGTTTTCCATGTATTTACATGCATGCATATGTATGTACATATGTGTGTGAATGTCTACCTTTGATACATTTTTTGGCTTGTATTCTTGTAAGTGTGATTTTTTGAGTTGTGTATGTCTTGTTGTGAACTTATATGCACTTGTATGCATGTATGTGTAGCTGTGGTAAATTCCATGTTGCTCCATATTGCTATGTGAAATGGATGAACTGGTTTCACTTGAATTGTACCATTCCTTTTATTGCCTTATTGCATTATACCATTTTATTTCTTGTTGTTCTGAAACATACCACTATGTGCACTTGAACATCTTGCAACCTTATTGGTTTGTGATGGTGTCGAGTTGTTGTTTCACTTGTACTTTTTTGAACCTGTGCATGCTTCATTTCCATGTGTGTATACATCTTTGTCTGGAATTGATGCCTGGCAATTTGATCCTAGTGCATGTGTGTGCACTAGCTTGTTTATGATGTTTGCTTTGTACATTCATGTACTTGACATTGAACATGGACTGCACTTGTATATGACCTCTTATATTGCTGTTTTGTGCATGGCTGTACTGAATTGTGTTGCACTTCTGCTTTGTCTACATATGCACGTTTATTTACACTTATATGTGCATGTATTTGAGTTTCGTTATGCATTTATCTCTTGTACTTGTTCACCATGCGCATGAACCATTGAGTACTTTAGTTGAGCCAATTTGGCTTAACCTTGTGCAACTGCATTGCGTTGAGCCATTTGGCTTGACCTCACATTCGCCCATGCAATTTAATTGATGCTCGGTTTTGTGATATTCACAGTGATACACTGTGCATATCATAAGTTGCTCGTGCACATTTTTTGGTCTCTGTTAAAAATATGAAAAGAAACGAACCCAAGAACTGAGGCAATATCAACACTAATTTCGGTTGTTTCTTTTTCCATTTTACTACGTTGTTTATTTTTTTGACAAGCGAAGTAGAACACTGGACACAAGCTAGAGCAAGATAGAAAATCAAAATTGAGTCAATGTATCAGAGTAGTGTGTGTGTGTAATATTGGAGACTATAAATTAATATTGTAAGTGAATGTTGTAAAATATAGTGTAATGTATATAGATGTATAAAATATAGTAAAGCTATGCTATAAATATGTACTATTTTAATTTTAATTAAAATAAAATATTTTCTTAAATTACATTATGATTTATATATTTTAATCTATGATGATGCAATAGTACAATAACAAATACATTTGAAATTATATATATATATATATGTATATGTGTGTGTTATTATCATCAAACAAAAATCATTAACTATTGTATTCTACAATCTCCTCCTTTTGATTGTAACAAACACATACTAGGATTTTTTTATCAAATAAACGTGTTTGATGTGATGTGATCAAGCTCCCTCTATTTAGATGCTACCTTTACAACTCCCCTTACACAGATGCATGCAAATTAAAAATACAAAATTGATTTGACAAAAATAACTGCAAAACAACTCCTGAATTAATAAATACAACTATCAAACATCATTAAGGTTATTACTCAACTACGAAAATCTTAACCTCTCTCCACCTTTTGTTATCATCAAAAATAATAATAATAACTGAACTAATGATGAATTTTGAATAAAACCATAAATCATATAGAGAGGAATATATACTTCAAATTCCAATCAATCAAACAAAAATCATAATATTTTATTTATTAGACACTAATTCCACTTTAGAGTGACGATTGGATTATGGTTTAGGGGAAATTTATACTATGACAGCAGTCTGATATTTTAATAAAGCAAAATTTTGTAAATTACCCTTTTAAATATTATACAAAAAATGTTAAGCACTTTCTATCCATGCATAACTGTTAGGACTTTTAAATGAGGTTAGTAGTTTCTTAAATATAATATCAAGTATTTTCTAATTATGTGTAACCATAAGGGCTTTTAAATGAGGTTAGAAGCTACTTGAATGTTTATCCCTCTCTTGTATATGGGCCTCATCCATGCATAACCATGCAGACTTTTAAATAAGAATGGAATCACATATATAGAGACTAAAGTTATTCACCCATGCATAACCGCGAGGACTTTTAAATGAGAGTGAATACTTTAGGATTGAATTATAAATCACACATAAAATTATAATTACTTATTTTTGAAATACCAACCTCTACACACTATATTAAATTTTGGTGTATGGATTGCAAGAAGAATGATAGTGATAGAAATGATCATTGAATATGTACCAATTTTAAAAATATTATAAAACTTGTTCAATATTCATGAAATTTTTAACATATATTTTCTCTCGTTATGAAGTATAATTTAATCATACCCATCACTTTATTAATCACTTTTAATAAAGTTGATAAATTTTAAAAGGATCAAGCAATCAATAACCATATTTTCAAGAGTAAGTCCCTTACCAAAATATACAAGAGTATTTCCAATCAGAGTAAAAATTCTGAATTATTTCAACAATTTCTAAATCAAAAATGAAAATCTATTTTCTGTAAGGGGTTTCAAGTAGTTTTAAAATCAGATGAAAAATACAAATGTGATTTCAAATGAAGTAATGTTTAATACCACTTGTACTCTAGTCGCCTAAAAATGTTATAATTAACTAAGCAGACCGTGTACTCCTCAACGTCGCTCGAATTGATTTTCTAAATTTTCATAAGGCCATTTGTATCAGACAAAGGCAACAACATTTACATCAAAGAAAAAATAGATACATTTCTCCAAGCATGTTAGTCATGAGAAAGACAGTGAAAGTTATCTATTTTATCAAAGAAATTGAAATTTTCTGTTTTGAAATTTTAGTCCATTTGAAACTACTAATTGAAAGCTTTAAGTCTGTAATTTGATTTAGCACAAAACATGGAAATTTTAGATACTCAAAAATTCTACTCACAAAATTAGTTTCAGATGAAAATGATAAATCGATCAAAAGTTATGACTGAAATGCTACAGCTTGTTTGCATAAATCAGAAATACTTTTCAAGTAATGTCTAAAATGATTATTGCTTCTCAATATTTCACAAAATGAATTAGCAAAAGCTCACAATAGTAAAGTTGTAGTGCTTTTAGCAAGCTTTCACGAACTTAAAAAATTTAAAAATCGGAGTAAAAATGTTCAAGTTATGGTTAAAATACTACAGCCGTGTTAAAAAGTTCTGAAATGATTTTAAAATAATATTCTGAATGATTCGCAGTTTTTCACTGGTTAAGTTAAAATTCTAGAAAACATGTAAAATAAAATTTATAGAATTTTCTATCTATTTTCTAAAACATCTTGAATTTTGCAAACCGAAGTTAAGGATCAAGATATGGCAAATATACTAAACCGGTGTTAATAAAACCAGAATTAACAATAAGAGAACAAAACTGAGTTTAGAGATCATACCTTACTTCCTTCGATGTCGTGATATCCAAAATCTACAGATCTCGACCTAATTTTTCTAGCCTAAGAACATTAGAATTTTTGCTCATCGACCATATAGAAAAACTTGACATCTATCTACATTGAAGTTGTTCCTTAGCCCGCTTTTGTACCTAAATGTTAGAAGAGTCGAGTGGTCTAACAAAGGATGTAAAATCACTCTTATTTTCGTTTATAGCCTTTGGTACCTAGACTTGTCTATAACAAACTATTAGCATTGCATCCTTGGGAACCAAACTTGTTTAAATTTCAAAACATTTACATTTGTGCCTTTGGAACCCAAAAATGTTTAACGATTTTGTCTATTCCAACATAAACTAAGCTTATTAGGATTCCACTTATCTTTTGGCTTACGTACTTCGTTATCATCTATATTTTCCATAGGTAGATTATATCTCGTTTCAACTATATCTCATGCATCTACAGTATCTAAAAAATTTCATCCTAGTTTTCCAATATGAATAATCAGTTTCATTAAACATTGGTGGCCTAGCAATAGATTGTCCTTAAGAAAAAGCAATATTAAAACTAATCATAGTTAAAAAAGTGAATTTTTTCCAACCTCGCTCTGATACTACATGTATGATCGAATTAACCCTAGAGGGGGGTAAATAGGGTTTATAAAAAATTCATAAACATATAAAAATTGCAGCACAAATAATAATATAGTAAATGGGGAAATTAAAAGCGACAAATAATTTTATCCAACTTCAAAAAACCTGCCGACTGCTGCCCCCAAAGTTTCTAACAGGAATTTAACAATCTGATGCTTACAGATCCTGTAAACCCGCGACCCTCGTTAACCTGATTGTTTGAATCCTACAGTCAAAACCATGCCACAACTCAAATTCCAAGTTGCGAATTCCCCAAACTACAAACCCGTAGCTCGTTACCTAGTTAACACTAGAGTTTATAAATTTAAAAAACAAAAAAACAATAAAAGGATAAACTATAGAAACCCTAAATACAACTTTAGCTTAATTAAAAAAACAACCCATTCAAAATTAAGAGAATATGGAGTTCGTTCTCCCTTGTAGCCTACATTCTTCTTCAATCAATTTTCCCCTTTTCTGTCTTCGTTTGCAAAATTTAGATTTTAATAAAGCCGCTTCTTGTTGATCGATAGCTTGATTGCATGAGTATTTGCCACTTTGTCACTCTAATTTCTAATTAATGCTTCATTGTGATTATGTTGTGTTTGCTTCGTCGTCGAGTTAATGCTATGCTGATTTGGTATGTGTATCAGTTTTTCCCCTTTTCAATTTTATTCAAACTCGACTACATCTAAATTACCAGTGATAAGGTTTAAATAAGGATCGATTTTGGAATCGTATCCGTTATTTTTGAGTTGATTCTTTCAACCTTAACTTGTTTTTAATATCTCGTTTGTTGATCTCTGATCGAACGCCTTTGATGCTTTCTGACCATTTCATAGTTGATATATATATATATATATTCAAATATATTTTTAACTATCAGTTGGTCTTTAATTGATGGTTTTGATGCTTTTTGACTGGGTCATCACATTGGAAACTTCTGATTTCGACATATGCTGCTCTGACTTGTTCATTTGTGATTTGCTTTCTTTTCTGATTTTGTTTGCTTGGATTACTGATATCAAATATCTTCCTAGAAATCTGAACTGTGTTCGTTATTGATAACTTGTAGCAACTCGGGATTTTGGTCATTGGATTTGAGTATTTAATCAATTTTAAATAATCGAATAATTGGTTTTTAAGGTTTTAAACTTGGATTCAAATATAAGGTTGTTTAAAAATGTTTGAATTATGAATTAATATTTGAATGGTGTTTCAAATAGTTGGATTTTTTTAAATTAAATATAAATTTAATGGATTTAATGGTCTTATTTAACTACTTTTAATTTATAAACAATAATGGTGTTTTTGGTGATTTTAAAGAACTAAAATTTTAATAGTAATAATAATTCGTTTAAACAAACGTGTGAAATTAGCATTCTGGAACATTGTCTCAAATTTTGTTGAAATTTGTTGTAAGATTCGATAATGAATTGTTGTACGCCGACGAGTTTCGTGGCGATCGGACGGACCGTGTGATCGTCCGAGCTCAAAACGCGTAGCGATTAATTTCAGGAATTTAAAATATAACAAAATTTGATTTTAAAAGATAGCTTCTGTATATGAAGGAATTGGGTCCTGAAATAGTTTCATTGAGTTCAGAAAAGGGGTATTTTGCAAGGGACGCCAATAAGCACGCCTCGATTGGAGTTCGTGTATTTTGGAGCGTGAATAGTGTCGGAGAGTTTAGCTATATAAGGACCCATACCCTTCATTCTTTTGCCCAAACCAGAAAAGAAACCTTAGTCGCTATTTTTGCATCCCCTTCATCCAACAGCCTAGGATCATCGGTGCCACTAAAGGCCATTTCAAGCGAAGTGGCCAACAATAAATATGTTCTTGTTAGTAAGATTGATGGTTGGATCATCATGGATCAAAGCACGGTAGCATGGATCGAGGTTTGAATGGCACAGCTAGGGTTGGATTTTCTAGCTGCGGTGACGATTTTTAGAAGGGCGGCCGTGAAGGAAAGTTGTCGGGATTGGCAAGGGCTACATTCTGGTGGAGTTGGGCCTCTAATGATGACGGTGTTAGGTTGAGATGAACGGCGTCAACTCGTTTTGCTCGTTCTTGAGCGACTATGGGTTTCCGGTATCGTGGTTAGAGGTGGGGTCGTCGTGGTCAGGGGAGAAGGCGGCAGTGGTTGGTGGTGACCCATGGCGACGTCCAAGCGAGGTTTAAGGAACTCGGTGTTGCGGGAATTAGCGGCCATGTATTTTGGAACAAAGGGACTAGGCTAAGCGTGATTAATGGTGGGTAATTAGGGATTTAATGAGTTGTATTATTTAATTATGTAATCTTATAAATTGAATATCTTGATCATACAAGGTCCAAATCGAATGCGGTCAGCCGCGTTGGATTCGTAATAATGATATCTACATTTTGGAATTAGATTAGTGGAGATTGGATCTTGTAGAATTTCAAACTACTGTTCGATTTTAGGCAGAATTAGAACACTTCGGCGATAATTGGAATTTTGGTGACTTAAACTCAAAAATTTGGTTAATCGGTATGTTATATAGTAGATAAAAATTATATTTATTGTTTGCTTGGATGTTTAATTTGCTGGTTGTTTGGTTTGGATAAATTATCATTTTTGAAAATGGATAATGGATAAAGTGATAAAAAAATACTGATTTAATATAATTACGTTGTTTAAATAATAACATAGTTAATTTAAACATAATTCTTTGGTGTTATCTATTTGGCCAAATAAACACCATCCAATAATAAATAGAAGAGTTTATTTTAAATGACAATTTATTAGCAGAATAAATCCTCGTTTTGCTATATAAATTTGGACATTTATTTAAGTATCAGTTAATTAATGTTGGATATGTGATGTGTTAACAATTGATTGTTAATTATGGATTTGGTTTACGTATATGCCTGGTTGTGTAAATACCAGTAATTTAAATTTGGAAGTTAAATTGAATAAAATGGTAGCTTGTTTAAGTACCATTATGGTCGCTAAGCTTCTTCTAGATTTGAAAAGTTATGGATTTAGATTAACTTCAAATTTTATAATTTGAAGTAAATGTTTTATTAAATTATTATTTTAACAAAACGTTATTTAACTTCTATTTATATAGTGTTTTGTAAAATTATTTTTTTAGCAAAGTTGATTATCATATTTAAATTGTATTAAAATTTAATATTTTATTAATGTTATTTAAAGATAATTAATTTCTTATCGAGGTTGTCTAATGATAACAAATTATTTTATTATCATTATGTAAAGCTAGTTAATTATTGTATTAGAAATGTTGCTTGGAAGTTAATTAATTATGTTTTGAAAGTTGTTTAAAATTATTTTATTATATTCAATAAAAGGTTTTAAAAAGTTAATTATTATATTATATAAAAGAGGTTATTAGTTTAAAGGAAAAACTTTAAACTAATTTTTAAACCAAGGACGCAACTTTTAGAATTTAGGCAGAAGGACAATAGCGCGTTTTTTCAATTTTTCGACTTCGACAGTTTCCTCCGCCTTCGTCCAACCTTGCCCTAGCCACCATCTTCCTTCAGCTATTGCTTGCCTAGCCACTGTCATCCAAGCAATCGTTGTTTGAAGTTATCGTCGTCCAAACCGCTGCCGTCCAAGCCTCTCTCTTGTTGATATTCGAATCAACTGAATCTTCCATTGTCGACGTCGATTTCTCCAAATTAGAGAAAGCTTAACTTGACATCTCAATCCAAACCTACATCACAAATTACTCGACCTTTGAATTCAAGAGCTGCAAATTCAAGATCTAAGAAACGAAGCGAAGAGCAGAATATAGAAGAAGAAGAAAAAAAAGTCCAAAAAGTACCATGAATTACAAGTCGAATGATATTTAGATATAACATTTCTATATTTGAAACATGGCAAATTGTGTTTAATATGCTAAATGATAGACTAGTATAGCATTTGTACTTCTAAATATAGTGTCATTATCTGACTATGTAAAATGATAGTTGGATATAGAATAAGCATATTTCAATTGAACAAGGATGAAAAAATATGCAAAACGCTACTTAAATTTAGCATAAGTATATTTAAAGTGAACTAGCATAAATAGAATATACAACATGAAATAAGTATTCCTAAAGAGAACTACCATGAATAGAATATGCAAAATGATAACTATATATAGCATATGTATTTTTAATGTAACAGTTTAATCACAAAGTTCACTACCATGTTTATAATATGCAAAATGGTAGTTTAATGTAGCATTTGAGTTATGCAGTCTACTATCATGTTTAAAATAGGCAAAATGATAGTTTAAAGTAGCATTTCAATTATGAAGTCCAATATTATGATTACAATATACAAAATTGGATTTAATGTAACATTTTAATCACAAGGTCTACTACCATGTTTATGTTAAGCAAAATGGTAGTTTAATGTAGCATTTGAGTTATGAAATCCACTATTATGTTTAAAATATGCAAAATGATAGTTTGGTATAGCATTTTAGTTATGAAGTCCAATATCAAAGTTACAATATGCAAAATGAGATTTAATGTAGCATTTTAATCACAAAGTCCACTAGCATATTTAAGGTATACAAAATGGTAGTCTAACATAGGATTTGAGTTATGAAGTCCAATATCATGTTTACAATATGCAAAATGATAGTTTAATGTAGCATCATAATTATGAAGTCCAATATCGTGATTATAATATGCAAAATGAGATTTAATGTATCATTTTAATTACAAAGGTCACTAGCATATTTAAGGTATGCAAAATGATATTTTAACATATCATTTGAGTTATGAAGTCCACTATCATGTTTACAATATGCAAAATGATATTCTAATGTAGATTCAATTATAAAGTCCACAAACATGTTTAGGATATGAAAAATGATAGTTTAATGTAGCATTATAGTTATGGAGTTCACTATCATATGTAAAATATTCAAAATGATATTTTAATGTAGCATTTTAAGTACAAAGTCCACTACCATGTCATATGCTCGGTCACGGGCTCAGTAACGGGCTCAGTAACGGGCTCGTCACTAACTCGGTCGTCGAGATATATTGTTTAACCGAGCATACCATCGAATAAAAAGCTAACTTGATGTCAAACCTAACCGGGTACATATGAAACCAATCTATACCCGAGATATAGTGTTTAACCAAACGTACCATTGAATGTAAAAGCTAACCGGATGCCAAGCCTAACTGGTACATATGAAACCAATCTATACCTGAGATATATTGTCTAACCGAGTGTACCATCGAATGTAAAGGCTAATCGGATGCCAAGCTTAATCGGATATATATGAGTGCAAAAGCTAATCGGATGCCAAGCCTAATTGGGTACATATGAATGCAAAAGCTAACCGGATACCAAGCCTAATCGGATATGTATGGAAGCAAAAGCTAACCGGATGCCAAGCCTAATCGAGTATACATGGAACCAATCTATAACTAGGATATATTGTTTAATCGAGCGTACCATCGAATGCAAAAACAAACCGGATGCTAAGCCTAATCGGGTACGTACGGATGCAAGAGCTAACTGCATGCCAAGCCTAATCGGGCATATATTGATGAAAAAGTTAACCGGATGCCAAGCCTAATCGGGTATATATGAAACCAATCTATACTCGAGATATATTGTTTAACTGAGCATATCTATGGATGCAAAAGCTAACCGGATGTCAATCCTAATTGGATACATATGGAACTAATCTATCATTTGTATTTTTAAATTAGTGTATACAATGTATCAAATTGAATGGAATGTACTGAATGATAGTTAAAAATATCATTTGTATTTTTAACATGCATTACAATGTATCGAATGTGCCGAATGATAAGTAAAAATATCATCTCTATTTTTAAAGTGCATTAGAACGTATTGAATGTGGCGAATGATAGTTAAAATAGTTTAACGTAGCATTTAAGTTATGAAGTTCACTGTCATGTTTAAAATATTCAAAATGATAATTTAATATAGCATTTTAATTACCAAGTCCATTAGCATGTTTATAATATTCAAAACTATAGTTTAATGTAACATTTTAATTATGAAGTCCACTATCATATTTATGATATGAAAAAAATACTTTTAGTGTGGCATTTTAATTACAAAGTTCACTAGCATGTTTAGAATATTCAAAATAATAGTTTAATATAGCATTTTATTTATGAAGTACACTAGCATTTTATTTATGATACCTGTACTACTCAAAATAAAGAAACTCAATAAACAAGTAAACAAACAACTGATGCATTATGTTTTATGCATATTTTATCACCATATGGAGCATATGAGTAATTTTATCTAATCAAAATCACATCTTGTGCAGATTCTTAAAACAAAATTTACTCCAGCTCCTTGAAATTTAGAAACAACCAATCATGCTATTACAAATGCATAAACTATAACAACAATAATACAGAATATAACGTTCAATTATGCATTACACATATAAAATTATAATGATAAGTTCATATAGCTTTTTTTTCTTAGTTCATTTAAACATTTAATCGTCATCGTTACCTTCGGCGCCACCAGCAAACTTAACCTCCACTTCACTACCGCTCATCTGAACTCGGTCGTCGAAGTCATCAATCAAGTCACCGCAGGCCTTCAAAGTAGTCACCACCACCTACAGTCCATCACCTTCGCCTGAACGAGCTCTACCTTCATCTGCGCTTGCGCCGCTGCCACCTGTTTTTATGATGTCGCATCGCCTGTTCTTGTGATGCCACCGCCTGTACTAGTGATCTGAGAACGAGATTTGAGAAGAGTCCATTTTTTTGTAAAGAATTTCCTTCGGGTGAAAGAATAAAACCCGCGTCCTCAAAACGTAAAAATTGTTGCCGCGCTCTTGATTCCAAAAACAATGCTTTGTTTTTTCTTTGATCGATTTTCGTATATTTAAAATGTTTTACTTTTATGAAGTTGAATTTTTTATTTATTATAATTAAATAATAATTGTTTATAAAAGGATTTCTTTTATGAAAAAAGATTTATTTAAAGGAGTTAATAAATTTGAAAGATATTTGGAATTTGAAAGGAAGTTGGGATTTGAATGATTTTAGAAAGAGGTTTCAACAAGGAAGTTTTATAAGAGAGTATTTTTATAAAATAAAACTTGGAGGTTTATAAAGAAGCTTTATAAATAGATTTGGAGATTTATAAAAGAGAAGAGATATTTATAAAATAAAAGAGATTTATGGAAAGGAATGGTGTTTTGGGTTATTTATATCTCCGTCTTAATGATATTTGGGTTTGATCATTTTAATATTACTTTGGAATAGAAAATCTCTCTAAGTGTTTGGTAAATATTCTTATACCATTTTATAAGTATGTGAAAAAGGTTTTTCAAGTTTCAAAAGGAGTGGTTTATGAATATACATATCCCAGCGAGATAAGTATATGAATATTTTATTAAATATTTTGGAAAGAGAATTAATGAAAAATCAATCTAAAAGGCTTGATGGTTTCCATGCAAAATGTAATCACTATTTGGAATGTTTGTTTATTTGATATATAAATAACCAACTATCAAATCTTGACCTAGATATGTAATCCTTCTTAATTTTGGTGGTACGGAATATTTCCCTACTTAACGCAGACGGATTTTAACTCTGAAATTATCTAGGAGAAATACGAGGATTAGATGGTACAGTTACCGTCGATGGTGCTATATTGTGCAGATAAACTCATTTTGTTCTTTTAGGACCAATGATGAAGAAATCCGTCCACTTAAACGGTTTGAAGGTGATCTCTGCTTTTATGTATTGTCTGACTATTTCCAAAAAAAACCGGCATTGAGCATTCCGAAAATTAATCGATTGGTTTTGGAACACCTGATAAGTAGGGGAGTGTACTTGTAAAAGATGACTCGAAACCGTAACCACTCCAAAACCATAGAAAATCAATTTTAAGCACAAAATATTGATTTTTATACACATTAAATTTTTTATCTATATAAAATAGTCAATGTCAATCGTTTTATATACTAAAATACACAAAAAAATTAACCGTAATCTTGGTAAAAACCCAACGAATAATTAGCGAATGCGTAATGTGGCTATATTTGCATTCGTATTCATTGTTCGTATATCGGATAATTATTCATATTTCGGATACGAATACGGATGGATTTTTAATTTTTTGGATACTCATTGACAAAAATCATTTATCCACAGGTGGCATAGGTCGGCCCCAGGGCAGGGCGGCCAAGGTTAACGCCTAGGGCAACGTAGCAGAGGAGGGCAATAAATCATTAAATTTATTACAAAAGATTTGGTTAATTTAATTAAAAGGGCAATCTTTTTTAAAAGAATGTTTGGTCCAGTGGATTGCTAGCTGCATTTCCAGTTGAACATCCAGAGTTAAAGCCTGCCATCAACCTCATATTATTGTTAAATATTTTTAATTTCACTTCAAAGTTCAAACCCATATTAGGCTAGGGTAACAAAATTTGTTGGGTCGACTTTGCATACCAGGCTAAGAGGCATGTTATGGATTTTTACATAGCAAGAAGGAGAAGTATCCCATGAAAATGACTAAATGCTCTTATACGAAGATTACAAATATCAGATATGGATTGTTCTCATCATAGTAAATTGATACCTTTTAGGTGCAAAAATAAAAAACGTGGACAACGGTAATGAGATTGTAGTAAGGAGCTAATTCATACGCGATTTGGGCAAGGGGATAGTATCCACATCTAGAATTTAAAATGTAGGGTGACTTATAATATGTAGAAAAGATAAGCCAAACTAACCAACCTCGTTTAAATAACCTAGACATAACTTTTGATGTTTTTAGGAAAGAAAATTAACGCTTTACAACTACTATGTCCAATGTCGGCCCAAAGAATCCGTTGCCCAAGCCGCCCTTGAATTTTGTTGCACATTCCTATATACATATCCATACATATTCATACATATAAACGATATATATAATTAAATAAATCAAACAACAAACATGCATTAAATAAAAATATCAAACAAAATGCAATAATAATTCATACATATCCATTGCCCATAGACCATAACATACAAAACGGCCACTTTGAATTCAAAAGACACTACATGAAGTAGGCTACAATGTTCAATTCAAAAAACATAGACCAAACATCATCTTTTCATACAAAATAATGGCCAACTTTCTTCAAGTAGTTCAAAGAAAAATGCTTCTTCTTGCATTTTTTATAGCAAATTCTTCAATCAAATCGTCATAATTAAGTTTATCCAAAAATGCATTTTCAATTGATATCATTGCAAGCTCGTTCAATCTTTCTTGTGACATAGTAGATCGAAGATAATTTTTAATCAATTTCAACTTTGAAAAACTTCTCCCCGCGGAGGCAACCGTTAGGCATGTCAAACGGGTTGGGTTGAGTCAAAATGAGTTGGGTCGAGTTTGACCGAATCATTTATGATCCATTCTTTTTTACCCACTTATAACCCAACCCATTTATGACCCAACCCGTTTAATAAGCGGGTTACCCATTTAACCCATTTAAAGATTTAAATTTGTTTTGACTAATAAAAAACAAATATATATAAAATAATTCTAATTCTAATTTTTATGTTTTGAATTTTGATAAAAATTTAAAATTTTAATTCTAATTTTATCAAAATTCAAATATGGGGATGTGGTAGCTTGTTATTTTCTAAGTACAACTGTCTGCTCCTTTGGAGAACTACAGTGTGCGTTCACAAGATGAAGTATCCGAGTGTTACATACTATCTGTAACTTAGGTGGGAGTTCATCGGTCGAAGTCTCACCTGATTCCGAGTTAGTATGAAGAAGTTATTACAGTATGAACAAAAAAAATAGCGGCTTTTACACTGGACGGAGTTCAAATATGAGGATGCGGTAGCATGTTATTTTCTAAGTACAACTGTCAGTCCTCTTGGAGAACTACAGTGTGCATTCACACGATGAAGTATCCAAATATTCCATACCATCCGTAATTTAGATGAGAGTTAATCGGTCGAAGTCTCACTTGATTCCGAGTCAGTATGAAGAAGTTATTGCAGTTTGAACAAAAAAAATAGCGGCTTCTGCACTAGGCGGAGTTCAAATATGGGGATGTGGTAGCCTGTTATTTTTCAACTACAACTGTCAGTCCCCTTGAAGAACTACAGTGTGCGTTCACAAGATGAAGTATCCGAGTATTACATACTGTCTGTAATTTAGGTGGGAGTTAATTGGTCGAAGTCTCGCCTGATTCTGAGTTAGTATGAAGAAGTTATTACAGTCTGAACAAAAAAAATAGCGGCTTTGCACTAGGCGGAGTTCATATATGGGGATGTGGTAGCCTGTTATTTTCTAAGTACAACTGTCAGTCCCCTTGGAGAACTACAGTATGTGTTCACACGATGAAGTATCTGAGTGTTACTTACTGTCCGTAATTTAGGTGGGAGTTAATCTGTCGAAGTCTCGCCTGATTCCGAGTAAGTATGAAGAAGTTATTTTAGTCTGAACGATAAAATAGCAGCTTCTGCACTAGACGGAGTTCATATATGGGGATGTAGTAGTCTATTATTTTCTAAGTACAACTGTCAGTCCCCTTGGAGAACTACAGTGTGCGTTCACACGATGAAGTATTCGAGTGTTACATACTGTCCGTAATTTAGGTGGGAGTTAATCGGTCGAAGTCTCACCTGATTCCAAGTCAATATGAAGAAGTTATTGCAGTCTGAACAAAAAAATAGCGGCTTCTGCACTAGGCGGAGTTAAAATATGGGGATGTGATAGTCTGTTATTTTCCATGTACAACTGTCAGTCCCTTTGGAGAACTACAGTATGCGTTCATAAGATCAAGTATCCAAGTGTTTCATACTGTCTGTAATTTAGATGGGAGTTAATCGGTCGAAGTCTCGCCTGATTCCGAGTTAGTATGAAGAAGTTATTGCAGTCTGAACAAAAAAAATAGCGGCTTCTGCACTAGGTGAAGTTCAAATATGAGGATGCGGTGGCCTGTTATTTTCTAAGTACAACTGTCAGTCTTCATGAAAACTACATTATATGTTCAAAAATTTTATTTTTCAAATTTATATTAAAATTTAATGTTTTTAATAAATTGGTAAATGGGTCAACCCAACCCATAACCCTTTTAAAAATGGGTCAATCCAACCCATAACCCATTTAATAAAATTCATAAATGGATTGACCCGACCCATTTAAAAGTAGGGTAAATGGGTTGGGTTAATGGGTTGGGTCATATTTTGACAGGTCTAGCAACCGTAGCCGGAATAGTTAACAAAATCCGATAAGCAACCCATGCACATTGAAAACCACCATCTTCTACATAAGATCTTATAAAATCAAGAATGTCAATTGATTTAATTATTCTCTTTCGTAGCATAGTTTGCAAAGCTCTAAGATCTTGAAATAAATCTTTTCCACATATATCAT
Source organism: Allium fistulosum (assembly GCA_030737815.1). Taxonomy (NCBI): domain Eukaryota; kingdom Viridiplantae; phylum Streptophyta; class Magnoliopsida; order Asparagales; family Amaryllidaceae; genus Allium; species Allium fistulosum. Next base: position 1,136,438,801 of record CM060906.1, read on the forward strand.
ATTTTTCATTGTATTTCAAGTAGCTTTCCAAATGAATGCAATGCTCCATTAACTCCTCTTTGCCAAGATTTACAAACTTTGCATTTAACAAAAATCCAAAGATGTTGTCATAAAGTTCAATTTGTTCGAATCGATCTTTGAATGATGTTAAAGCTTGGTCGATGATATGAATGAAGTATGTGACTCCAAAAATCTCTTTTGGTGATTGAATTTCTCCATTATTAGTTTCAATATCCTCATCGAAATGTTTTTTTCTACGAGCAACTCTTTTCACCTCAAATTTTGGTTCAATACCAACATCCATAACAAGTTCATTAGCCTCTTTCACCATTTCTTCAAACTCATGTTCTCTAAAGTTTTGGAAGTATTCAATAAGTTCTTTTAATCTTGTAATTGCATCTTCTAAATTCATATCTTCATGTTGAAGTGCTTTGCTTACTTGATTCACTTTATTTAATAACTTGTACCAAATATAAAGACTTATCAAGAACTCAAAATTCTCTAAAACATTAACACATAAGCCTTTAGATTCCGCCATCACCATATCCTCTTTAGAACTATTACCAATTTCAACTAAAGCATCTCTTAGCATTGATGGTTGAAATCTAATAGCTCTTACACTTTCAACATGATTTTCCCATCGAGTAGCCGATAACATTTTTGGTGCTAAACCTTTCACATATCTTTTTAAAACATCCCATCGATGAGTAGATCCTTAAAATAATGTATAAATTTTTTGTACGAATGCAAAAAAAATTCTTGCTTTAACACAAGATTTAGCCATATCACATAATGCAAGGTTTAAACTATGACAACCACATGGCATATAAAATGCTCGAGGATTTATATCAACAAGTCTTTTTTGTACACCTTGACGTTTACCTTTCATATTAGATCCATTGTCATAACCTTGGTCTCTTACGTCATCAATGTTAAGTTTAATTTCATGTAAAACATTTTCAAGTTGTTTGAAAAGGTCAAGCCTCGATGTATCATTAACCACTATAAATCCGATAAAAAACCCTTCCATCTTCATCTCATTAATATCTTCAATATCTACACATCTTATAATGATGACATTTTCTCTTCATGACTTAAGTCTGGTGTGCAATCAAGAATAACTGAAAAGTATTTTTCTTTTAAGATCTTGGTTATTATTTTCACTTTGATCTCATTTGATAATAGAAGTATTATCTCATTTTGAGTCTTATGACTAAGATAATGATGTTAAATTTCTTTATCTACTACACGTCGAAGATGATCTTACATAACTAGATCAAATTTAGCAAGGAACTCAATAAGTTGGCAAAACAGTCTGTTATTCTTCTCATATATCTTCTCATTGCTTCCACGAAATGGCAAACTACTCTTACAAAGTGTTTTCACAACTTCAATAATTCGAATCAATATCATCTTCCAACTGATTTTCTCCTTTTCAATTTGAGCTTCCATTTTTTTATCCACGGTTGCTTTTAGTTTTAGCCCCTTTTGCAAATCAACCCATTTTACAACATTTTCACAATGTTCTGAATTGGTTTATACTCTCTAAGTTTTTATGGAAGATTATGTCAATCATCTATACCTTCTTTCGATAATTTGCTTGCCATTAGTTTATTTTTGAATAACTTGCAACAAAAACAAAATACTTTGTTCAATGTATTTGAATATATTAGCCACTTTCTTTCGTGTTCTTCGCCATTTGGAAAACGACGAATGAATATAATGCTTGGATGAGAAACTTCTACTTTTCCTAAACTTTATTAAGCTTGGAAACTTGTCATTTTTTTTTTGATTGGGCCCATTTGAACAATTATTATCCTTTTAGTATCACTTATGAGCCCTCATAAACCCGAATCATGATCAACGTCAACGTCTTTGTTCAAATCAAGCACACTTTCTTCCTTTTCATTACTTCATCCACATCAATGTCGTTGCCCAAATCTACATCTACATCAACATGATTATCATTGCTTGTTTCTTTATCAACAATTTCAATCGCATTAATAACTTCATTAGTATGCACTTCATGATCTACATGGTCCTCAATGACATTATCAACATTTTCATCAATAGCTTGCTTCTTTAATTTGACTTGAACCAATTGATTGTTGTGCTTTTGCATTGAATAGTTTAGAAATTGAGCCCACTAACGATGTAGATATTGCATCTTGGCGTTGTTTTTACCCTTCTATTGTAAGCTCCGGAGTTTGGTTTTCTATTTCTCACTCGTTTATTATCGTCTTCCTCTTTTGTCATATTATCCACTATCTAACAATATTAACAACTAAACTAATCAACATATAAATTAATAAACTATTCTATTGCTAATGAAGTAAGGCACACAAACACTCTTTTGCTGTGAGAATGTCATTGTGTCAAACATGTATTATGAATGTTTGTGTGCCAGGAATTTAATCAGGCACACTTCAAAGTGTTTGTGTGCCTGGAACATTTGATGATGGCTCATGAATAATAACCTATTTCAAATTGTAGAGTTTCACAAATACACACTACAACTGACCACAAACAAGAATCTTATATGCTCCATGAACAAAAACCACTATAAACATTAAGCAAACACAAAACAGCAATAGTTCTTGCATGAATAAAATAAAACTCATGCCTGACGTCCAAATTGTTGTTAAGCTGGAAATGGTATATGAATAGTTTGTAATATAAAGTGATTTAGCTGCATCATATACTCCTTAAGTCATAGCAGCAGTTATTCTACAAATTTACATATCATATTATATATACAATTCAGTAAAGTTCATATACACCTTATCAAATATGGTTCATGAAGAGGAATTAATATGTGAGGATTAAATCAGCATTTAAAACTAATTCCTTGATATTGATTTTTAATGTTCATGATAGGAGAAAAAGGTTAAAAAAAAACTATGAAAGCTTGTATCCAGGCAATACAATTTGTATCAAACATATTCAAACATGTTTTAGTATGAACTTATATACAGCATTGCAAAATATTTAATCACCCAAATTTGCAATAACTTATATATAGCATTTTATTTTAGACTGTTGTATCAAACATTGTAATACAATTGTGTGGCTGGAATATTTAATCATCCAAATTTGCAAATTTGCAACAAAAAACACTTTGTATTAGACTGTACATTCCATGTTTAATTCACCTAAATTAAAAACAACTAAATAAATCTAATAAAATTCATTCATCAATTTAGAAACAGCTAAAAATAAAAAATTTGTCTTATTTCCAAGAAGATGAAGGGAGCAGCCGAGCAAACGAGCAACAAACTGCAACCGCAAATGAAGAATCGAAGATTAGAGCAGAGTAGCAGGAGTTTAAGCAGAAGCCTTTTGAAAGATGGATCATCGAAGCGGCAAAACCTAGATTTGTCACGGTGGAAATAGATAAGGAGTAGAAGAGAACGATAATTTTTTGTTTTTTTTACCCTAGGCGTGGGGGGTTGCCCCAGCCCATGGGCTTGGTGGGCTTTCCCCCAGGCCGGCTCTGACTGTGTCGAGCAAACTGCCTCAAAAACTTGATGTAACATTGATAATAAAAAGGGTAATAAACCAGACAAATGTAATAATAAAATGCAGGGACAATATAACAATTTCAACAACGGGTGAAAAAATATGACAAATACAGAAACAAAATGCAAATCAAACAAACAAAAAAGGTAATAAACCAAACATTTGTTACAATATCAGACCAGAAGCATTCGGATAAACAATAAAAATCAAGGTAAAACAAGTATAAAACTACGAAATGAAGAACATCTTCTACAATTTAATTGAAATTACTGCAATTACAAGCATCAGAGAGCAAGCTAAGCTCTTCCTATTTCCTGCATTTACTGCACTTAAATAAACAATAGAGTTGTTACATAATGGAAAGAGATGCAAGAAACCATGTAGTAAAATTGCTAGAATCAATCACTTGCCTAGGCATTTTCGCCAGCTGCACCCTTTCCGGAAGCTTCTTTCATGATTTCATCTGATGTAATGAGACATAAGCTTAAAAGGTTAAAAGGTTGTTCGTTTACAATAAGTATTGTGACAATGGTGTGTTTGTTTGTAATAAATGGTTCTTAGTAGTATAAAAAGGAGTGATAAAAAATGTTAAAAGGTTGTTTGTTTACAATGCGTATTGTGAACTACCCAGTGACTGCTCAAAACTTCTTGTACCATATTCATAAGTGATATATTAGTGCTTATTATAAATTTTTAACTGTTGAATGATAAGTTTTCCAGTTGTAACCTTGCAGAAATTTCTACTTACAAGTTTAAGAACTGATTGAGTTCTGGCTTTGTATCTTACTTTATCCTTTTCTCATCATATATGATATATCTTATTTTCACATATTTTTTTCAAACTCAATTGTGTTGTCGTTTGTATATTTCATTAATTATTATTTTTAAAAGTATTAAAATTTTCTTTGTTAAATAACTAATCGTATTTATTTTTATCAATACTCATAATAGTTTGTTTTATCAAAATATAATTTAACTTTGTTTTTTTGGATTTTATTTAGATCAGATCCATTTAATCTAATAAAATAAATTTCAATAAAACTTTTCAAAAAAATAAAACTTTTTTAATGTTCAACAATAAGCAATCATCACTATAAACAAACACAGCCGATGAAAGCAAAAAATTTCGAACATAACAATGTAAGCAAAATTTAAGGTGTAGAGAGATGTTATATCAATCAAAAAAATCAGGCAAAAGAATTCATATTTGAAATAGTTAAAAGGATTTTAATAGTATTTTTTACGCAACTGCAAATATATCAACATTTCTGATGTCATCGGTTTCAACTTTGCCATCTTATTGTTTGTAACAAAATGTCAATAAAACTTAATTTACAATCAACGAAGTGTGTTTCCAGTTAACCCATTTAACAGTTATCCATATAACAACATGATAAGCAGCAGGCTTCTGCTGTTTATTAGAAACTCAGATAGCTTCACGACTTATAAGAAAAGGAGCAAAATCAAGTTTGGTGAATGAGAGCTAGTTACCTCCATCTTCAGTGATATCGGAGGTCCACAAAGTGAGATTGTCCCTCAAAAGTTGCATTATCAAAGTGCTGTCTTTGTAAGATTCTTCACTCAAAGTATCAAGCTCCGAAATGGCCTCATCAAAAGCTTGTTTCGCAAGGTGACAAGCCCTGGAAAATAAATTAAATTATAAAGTTAATACAGAATGAAGGAAACACAAAAGGAAGAAGCATTGGGCAGTTTTCAACCTTTCAGGAGAGTTCATAATTTCGTAATAAAAGACAGAGAAGTTCAATGCTAAACCCAGTCGAATAGGATGTGTAGGAGAGAGATCTGCCTCAGCAGTAGTGGAAGCCGCCTGTAGTTGTTAAACAAAATATTAGAAAAAAGTACGCAAAAAAAAAACTAGAGCAAATGGAAAGTGTTTTGGTGAAAGATTTACCGCAAAAAAATGAACTAGATCAATGACTAAGCAAAAAAAATTAACCCTTGTGAAATGGCAATTACTGCAGTATGTTATAGGTGAAACTGAAAACTCAGTTATTAATGTTTCTAGGGTTTTAGTGCAACATTTTCAAAACTGATAAGATGGATTGCAAACAGGGTAGAAAGCCAGGTACACATCTAATATCAACTGAACGCAGGTAACCTCCCAAAGGCTCGCCTTTAATATATACACACACACACACACACACACACACACACACATATATATATACATATATATATACACACTGGGTTTTCACATGACTTTATTGGACCAAAAATGCATAATTTAACATTCTTGGCAATTTATTGGACCACAAATGATATCACAATGATTAGACATAGTGTAATACAAGCAGACTATCTCAAAGATGGAACACGTGCACAAAAATTTAATACCCATGGCTGAAACAAGAGCATGATCTACAGGGCAAATATAATAATAAGTTCATACAGCGCACTCAAAATAAAACTATTTATTTTTCATAAAAAAAAGGGTCTAACAACTATTAGCAGCAGCAGAATAAGATGTTAGAACTGTTACTCCCTTTAACAGCATAAATGCTTAACAAAAAATGAAACATGAAGGGGGAGAAACCACACCTGATATGCCTTGAGCGAAAGTTCTGCCACTTCTTTCCTATCATCTCCAGCCTTAAACTCTGCCATATATCTGTAATAATCACCCTTCCTGCAAAGCCACCGGATATTCATGAAATTAGATACAAATCCAAATATAACAAGTCAATGACTATTTGTGACCATATCTTATAAATGTTTCATACCATACTATGGAAGTTATAATTGACACTGATCCTACCTTAGGAATGCTACACAATACAATGTAATTTTCTTAATTTAAAGCCCTATGATATAAATAGTTCCTTCATGTTCATGATCTGCAAGTATGACTGAAAAATTAAGTCCGAAAATTATATTGTACCTACCCTATGAGGAAAGATTTAACTCACATCTTGTAATAAAATACATTAGATTCTCCTGCTGAAGAAGACGGAATCAGATGCTCGTCGATAACAGTCATAATATCAGCGCAAATTTCAGAAAGTTCAGATTCAACTTTTTTCCTATACTCTCTAATATTCTTCACATGATTCTCGTTTCCCTTTGCCTCTTCCTTCTGCTCAATCGAAGATAGAATTCTCCATGATGCCCTTCTTGCACCAATGACATTTTTGTAACCAACTGAAAGAAGGTTCCTTTCTTCTACTGTAAGCTCTACATCAAGTTTTGCTACTTTCTTCATCGCATCTACCATTTCTGCCCAAAAAATAAAAGACTGAAATACATTAGGGTGGTTTATATGACCAGTACTATCGGCAGTTGCCACCAAAATATACACTAAAAATTACCCAGATTTCAATTGGTGATGGAAAATGTGTGTGTTCTTCACTGCAGTCAGCAACAAAATATGAAGAACATGCATATTTTAAGTTGTCATTTGGCCATTTTCTTTGTATTTTTCTATTTCAATTCAAACGGCAGACAGCTGCTGATGAAATGAACATCATATCAAACTTCGCATCCCGAATGAAATCGTGTATTTTGCAGTGTATACGATGGTGCCAATAGTACTGCTCATTTTTTAATTGACCCGCCCACCATTCTAAATTCCTTTCTACAGAAACTACTTAAACTTTGGTCCTACGAAACCAACTCTTTGTATGTTTCCCGTCTATAAACCCACTAAACATACTTCATAACAGAACAGTAGTTGCATGCCGAGAATCAAATGCAACCTTTTTGAAACACCGAGTATTTTACTAATTTAAAACAACTAATAAATTAAATATTAAGTTAATATGAAGCTATACTGTAGTTCACCCCTTCTGCTCAAATATTCAAGTTAAAGTGATCCATTATATATTGAATCGGAATACGTTAGTATGTTGACTATAAAAGATTTATTCTAAGGTTTGCAAGATTAAGCTTAAAATTAAAATAAATAAATAAAAAAGAACAACCCTTGAATCTAAGATCTAAAAGGTAAATAGGATAAGGATACCTTCATAGCGCTCGGCTTGTTCAGCAATTTTGGCGATGTAGACGAAATCTTCTCTTGACGCCATTAGACGCTAATTGGACCCGAGAGAAACAATTGGGGAAAATTTGGTGAGCAGGCGGATTGTCACCGTTTAGATACCATATAAAATACCAGGCCGTTGATGGATACCAAAAGATCTAATATTAATGCGCATCCACATTCCAAAAACATATAAATATCTTATATCAAAAGAAGGATGTGATATCCGCATTCGAAAATTATCCATTGATTATAGTTTAAATTATATGTATTTTAGTAAAATAAAATATATTTATTTATTATTTTATTAAGCTAAAAGGTTTTGTTATATGCACGTAATCCATATTAACTGCTCAAAACTATTTATCATCGTCATATTTGTTTATTTCTAACACTTTTATAATAAATGAGATTGAAAAAAAAATTATGTTAAACTAAAATTTTATATTTATGTTTCTTAATTTATCGGTCGTTAATAGATAGAATAATTATCTGATATCTATCCATATCCACCAATGTGGATATCCGGTACCCAAAAATGATTTCGTATGCGGATGTGGATATAACATTATCCCAACCGAAAGTATCTGTTGACGGGTCTGAAAATGCCACATTACAATTCCACGGATTGTTTATCCAATCGACCCTCTTGCTCCAGTTAGATATAATATATTAATTCACCGAAGTTTTGGAAAACATATTATTTCAGACCTGTTCAAAACACAGGAAACGCTCTTGGAAAGGTAGGTAACATCTGAAAATAAAGTTAACACTTATTTGGAAAGCAGTTGACAGCTTCAAAATGGAGGGCGCAATGTGAATTTTACGCCGAATGTAAAACTTTTACGTCGAAACGTAAAATTTACATTGAATTCTTAGCTATTTAAGAGACTATTCTCATATTCATTCACTACACTCATTTATTAATTATATTTTTCTACAAATTCTTCCTAACTTTGTCCAGATACGATTTTGCCTATAATAATTCTGAAAATGATTTTCGAAACATGGATAACTCAATTAGTAACAACGATTTTGCCTATCCGGACTATTTAGATGAGTACGATAATTATCCCGAAGCTTGGATTGATGGTAAAATTATTTTATTTAATTCCTACTCCACATCATAATTATTCATACACGGGTCGAAATGCACATGGTTGATGTTCTTGATGGACATGAGACATCAAGATCTTTTTCGAATGAAGAGTGCTACTTTCAGGCGTCTATGTGACGTCCTAACTGCTAGATATGGCTTAATTTTCAGTAAACATCATGATATGGTAAGAATGTTTGTTATACAATAAGTCATGAAACATCACACAGATTGATACGAGAAAAAAAAATCGAGCTATTGGCAGCGTTAGTACGTGTGTTTCTAAGATCATACAAAGTGTATTACTTATGACCAAAGATATTATTGAACCTAATGATTTCGATATGATTCCTGATGAAATTAGGTATGATACATATTACTACCTTTTTTCCGAAATGTTGTTGGAGCTATAGAAAAAACAAACATTCTTGTGAGAGCTAGTAAAGAGGAATTACCGCACTTATAAGTAGAAAGGTTTCGAACATAAAATATCCTTCTTTCAGTTAATTTTGATTTAAAATATAGTTTTGTAATATCTGAGTGGGAAAGCTTTACTATGATAGTAGATTGTTAAATCATGCTATTGAAGAAGTTGAAACTTTACCACCTTCGGCACCCGGTAAGTGTTACTTTGTAGATTTGGGTTACAAGCTTATAATGAATATCTACCACTTTATTGAAAAGAACGTTATCACATTCCAGAGTTTCAACAAGTCTAAAATATTCAAAAATTACATGATGAAATCTTCAATTTCTATCATTCTAGTTTGTGTAGGACCGAGGAAAGAACGTTTGATATTATGGAAGAAAAAACATTTTACGAGGCATGCCAACATATAGTTTCACCAAACAAGCACAGTTTGTCATTGCAACTTGTGTTATTTATAATTTATAAGAAAATAAAATGGTACATATTTCGGTTATGAATAAATTGTTAATGCAAAAGTTTCATCGAGTTATGTTGAAAATTGACGTTAACAGCGTCAACACAACCATGATGGTGCAAGTTCATCAAATACGACATAAATTGTTGCAACACGTAATCAGATAAAAGGCGATTTGATTGTTGTAGGACGATGTTGATGTATTCAATGTTTGCTGGTTCTTTATCATTAATTTGAACTTGTGTTATAATTTGTAACAGTTGTTTGAATTTGTATTTAAATTTCAATTTTAATTTCTATTATTGCTTATTAAATATGAAATATTTATTAATTAAAATTATTAATTATTAATTATTAATTAATGATTAATAATTATTAATTATTAATATTTATAAATAAGAAATAAACACTTTACATTACACAACATGCCGATATTCTATTCGATGCACTGTGAGATATATGATAGGTTGTGCTTGGATTTAGTTATTTCAACCTTGACAATCATCTTACATCGATCGGATACCGTGACAACGCACTTTACATGTTATATTGGTTATCAAGGTGTAGTGCAGTCGTCACAACACCTAATCCTATCGGCATAAAGTGGACCTTCTCTTAGCTTCTCTACAATACTTTCAATGAGAGTCAGCCGAAATTCCAAGCAAGATAGTGTCTAGAAAACTCTACTCGAACCAGCGCTCGTTCAAAGTGTATATTGTAAGAAGCTAATGTCTCTAAAAAATTCCATTATTCAATCATTGCTAAAACACAACTCGGCCGCCACCGACTTAACACATCGACAACCTTATTTCCTTTCCTTAGAGTATGTTATATTCCAAAACCATAAGATGCCAAAAAATCTAACCACCTCCATTGTCTCATGGTCAACTCCTTTTGAGAAAACAAGTATCTCAAAGATATGCGGTTAGTCAATAGCTCAAACTTTTCCCCTAACAGGCAATGTCCCAAAATCCTTAATGCGAAGATAACAGCTGCTAACTCCAAGTCATGTGTCAAATAACGAACCTCATGGGGTTGCAACTGCCTAGATGCATAAGCTATCACATTTCCTATTTGCATCAACATTGTTCATAACCCAAAACCCAAAGCATCAATAATACTTCATGTATAATCAAAACTGAAGCATTCGTTAACTGAAGCTTCAACTTTTGGAATGATGTTTTGCACTCGTTTGTCCAATCATACTACTTGTTCTTCTGAGCAAGTCTCATCATTGACGTTGTTATACAAAAGAAGTCCTTAATGGATAACCAATAGTAACATACAAATCCTAAGAAACTCTAAACTTCCATAACAGTCTCGGGTCTCTTCTAACCATTCACAGCTTTAACTTTCAAAGGGTCTACGGCCAAGCCTCTCTTCGAGACAAAATGGCCTTAGAACTTAACTTCCCATATCCAAAAATGACACTTGGAAAAAATTTCCCTTAACTTATGTTGTCTCAACGTACATAACATAAGCCTTAAATGAATATCATGGTCTCTCTCTTTTTTTAGTATACTAAGACGTTATTTATAAATACCAACACATACCGGTCTGACTAATCTTGAAAGACCTAATTTATCAAGTCCATAGAAAATATGGGTGCATTAGTCAGTTCAAATGATATTACTAACCACTCATATGAACCATGACTTATTTAAAGTAGTCAAAGGAACACTCTCCTTTACAACCCTCTGTTGATTGAGAACCAAAGCCAATTCTAACTGCAAGAATATCTTAATTCCATTCAACTAGTCAAATAAATTATCAATCCTGGGTATGGGATATATGTTCTTTACAGTTCTCCCATTTAGCTTCTGATATTTAGTACATAGTCTCAATGAAACATCAGACTTCTTCGCAAACATAGTCGAAACTTCCCATCACGAGCAACTTGGTCTTACAATGCTCTTGCTTTTCAACTCTACTAGTTTCTTCTTCAAATCCTCCATCTCTTTTGGCGGCATTCAACTATGGGGTCGGTGGAATTGTTCAGCCTTCAATATTAACTCAAAGTGAAACTTAACCGCTCTTAGGGTGGTAATCTTGAAATCAACTCAAACACATCCAGAAAACCTCTTACTATTCGTACTTCTCTGATACCTTCCTCTTCCAAAAATAAAACATTTATCACCCGGCCTCGGCTTTGAAGACATACACACACTCTCGTATTTCTGCCTAGATATCTCAATATTATAGTCTTTTCGGCACAACATATCTTTTGTAACGACTCACTTTTTCGACCATCGAAAATCGGCCTTTAATACATCCACGGTATTAGAATGTTAAGCATCCAAGTGCTGGAAAGACAAATTGTTAGGGTAAAATAAAAATGAAAAGAACGGGGAAAATAGAATCTCACAGCGAAATGACAACATATACTATAACAAAGACAGTAAAAGTTGCCTTTCTAAGATAAATGATATATCAGAGTTTAAAACAAACCTCATCAGTCTGGACAGTTATAACTTCCTGACCTTACAATGGCTGATGGGTATACATAATAATACGGTGGAAAATAAAAATACTTTGGTAGGTGAACATTCGGCTTTCTCCATAAGCTCCATGCTCCAATGACAACATGAACAAAACTCGGTCTGACCCGAGCATTATAATAAAATAACACCTATATCATTTTGGAAAACCAACATGAGAAAACTCAAGAAATATGATGAACATATAATAATTTATAAGACCTCATCGCCAAACTCAGAATGAGTTTTACCTTACAAGAATAACATCCCACCATAAAAAAAGACATAAATATTTAAACATTTTGAAGAGAGCAAGATACTTCTCAATGTAATTACGAAAGAATCAATTCAAAGGTTTGAATCAAAAATAAGGAAAAGTAATTTTTTCAACAATGACTAGGAGGGTGCGTCCTTTTACCAAAAGTATACCTCTAGAAAATATATTTGAGAACTTCGATGGCTCTCGAAAACTTCCAAGTCGGACCTCGTCAACCTTACCAATAATCCGAGTATTTCATACCTTCATGCACATACCACCAAAACCAATCTAAAGTAGATGTAAAAATACCATAATGGGAACAACCCCCATAGCTTGGCCCCACTCGCTCTTTATTTATTCATTTTCGATAAAAGAATATCAACGCTCCAAAAGAGAAATAAATCGTCCTAGATTAATGAAACTCAAAGAAGATAGCAGAATCAATAGTCATAAGTCAACTATTGGGAATAACAAAATAATCATATATGGAAATTAAATCTCATATGCTTACCACCGTTCATTGATTTCAAACTTGTAATATCCTCGGTTAACAATGAAACCGGAAAAGTTGGGGCATTGTTACCTTTTAGACCTTGCCTTGATATACATTTTTATCTTTTGAGATAGAGATGAGTTTTCATACCTTAATGTTTAGTGTTAAGTATATTTCTAAATCCTTCCATATACGTGGTTTTGCATATGGAAATTAAATATCTTACCCTTATCACCAAACTTTGATTTCCAACTCGTACTATCCATCGCTTAAAAAAAAAGCCAGGTAAGTCAGGGCATTGATTGCTCCTGGTCTTGCTTAGACACTCCAATTTTTAAATCTCACAAATAGTAACGAATCAACTTTCTTGATGTTTGGTGCTAAGGATAAGACTAAATCCTTTCCATTTGACTCACACTTGTGCTTGATTTTCACACGCAAATATTTGTAAAACACTTTAAAAACACTCTTTGAAATATTCTTTCAAAGAGCTAATTATATTTCTCGGTGTATCAAAAAGAAGGGTTAAAAAAATGTCATTAAAACATTGTATACTATAAACACAAAACCAATTACACTTAGCTCTATCTTTAAAAAAATCATTTTAAAGACTTTTTCATTTATAAAATATCATTTATAAATCAACTCATTATTATCTTTAAAACAAAACTCCTCTATAGATTGAAGAATACCAATATTTATTAAGTCAAATAACAAGTTTTCTTAATAACTTTACAAAATCATTTATTATAACGAGTGTTATAATCCATGAATACTTTTCTAGCTTCCTAAATCATTTATCATAACAAAAACATTGTAATCCATGACGTCTTTTTCCCTTCTCCAAAAACATCTATTACAACAATGGTGTTGTAATCCATGCCTCCTTTTCACTTTCAATAAACTACATAATACTTAAAATATAGTTTTTTAAAACATCCATTTTAAATATTACTTAAAATGAAAATCTCAAGTTTAATATATATTACAAACTCAAAACCATTTCATTTCCTTATTTTCAAAATAAAAACTTCTTCTTTTAAATATTTATATAAATTCCAAACCACTTTTAAAACACTTAAATGGATGTTAGAATAGTTTACTAAAAAGATTGAAGAAGAAAAATCAAGTTTAAAACCATTTATAAAAGTTGGAAATAGTGCCGCAAAAAATAGTATGGAAAATTCCTTTTAATCGCTTCTTTTCAAAATGGAATTTTCTTCACATTTTTACAAAGTATAAATGCTATATTTTATTTACAAAACAACATACTATGAGTCTAGTATATATTCACAAATATCTAGAGAATTTTGACGTCAACAAAACCCATTTGAAAGTTTTTTAAAAAACTTACTTTCGAACTACAAAAACGCTACCAAAACTTTTCTAACTTTTAAACACTTTGGAGTTAGGTGTTATAACCTTTTTCGAGCCATCAAAACTTGGTCCAAACAACACCTTTAAAGCGTAAGAGCATGACCAAATATTTAATGATGCAAACATAAGAACAAGATTTAAAGAGATGAAATTTCAAAGTGCAATAATGAGATTTCAAAGTGCGAAAGCACGACTATTCCACTATTCAACATTTTTGCTACTTTAATATCTTAGACAACAACCTAACATTTATATAAGAAAGATGCATATATAAGTAAATAAATAATGGCAAGAAACCACTTAGGGTATCTCTATAAAGTCCCCTTTAAGTCACATAAATATATGTTCTTCAAAGTGTTTCGTAGCGACCTATTCGCTATGAACACACTTCGACTTCCTCTTGCTTTTGTCCCCTACAAAATAATGATTACTTATGCCTTCTGCATTCAAGCAAGAATCAAATCCAAACAAGAAATATACACAATTATAAACAATATAAACAACAATTTATATTTTACAATATTTTATCAATTTTAAAACCACTTTAAACTGAGATTAAATCACTTTTATACCCTAGCACGGCAACCAAATCAAGCACCGGAACCTAGGAATAACTTCCTACCATCACCAAACATCTAAGCTACCGCCTTAGCTCTCGAAAACTCCTCCTCTCTCCTTCTATTTCTCATGCACATGGCTCAAACCCTCCTCCTATCTATTTTTCTCTTGGCCATGGCATGTAGGGGGAGTTGTGCTCCATTTCTCCAAGCTTCAACTTGCTAGATGTTGTTGTAGTAGTATTCTAAGGCTCATACTAAAGAATGGTTTGATTTGGAGAAGGTTTAGATGGTTTTTGAGAAGAGGAAGTGGATAAAGAAGAGAGAAAGAAAAGGTAAAAAAATATGAAATGAAAATGAAAACAAAGATGGAAAAAATGAAGTGGAAGGTGGTCATTATATAGGATTGGAAAAGGTGGAAAGTTACTTCAAATGCCCCTTAGCTAAATCAAACCTACCATTCCTTTTCCATACATCTTTTCCACTTTCCAATGCAAGCACATGTCTATGTACTTATTGTTACCCCGCCTTTTGGTCAAGGCCGGGATATCAACAAAATTG
The DNA here is from genome assembly GCA_030737815.1 of Allium fistulosum. NCBI lineage: Eukaryota > Viridiplantae > Streptophyta > Magnoliopsida > Asparagales > Amaryllidaceae > Allium > Allium fistulosum. The sequence goes on from CM060906.1 coordinate 1,136,454,021, forward strand.
GCGAGAAATGGTTCTGGATCGATATCTTCGTATCGATCAAGGTGATGGGTTCGAATCGATAGGTCTTCGACTCGATGCATCACCTGTCGATGGTCACTACATTGATCGACAGACTTTAGGTAGGAAATAGGTTCATGGGTATGGAGCTCAGATCGATACGCACGTATCAATTGGATGGCAAAGTACATCAATACGCTTCGTATCGATCAAGGCTGGGATCGATACGAAGAGTGGAGCAACGGTTTCAGGGACTCGGATGGACATTTCATATCGATCACTTATTGATCGATACGAAGAGGGAGAGCGGGGATCGATACGAGCGAGGAAGAACGGCCAATGGATACGAAGAAGAGGCAAGGAATGGATCGATACAAAGTGGTCAAGAGTGCATAACTTGGATCGATGCGAAGTGGTGGATACGAAGTCTATGGATACGAAGGTTCCAGCCTACTCCCAAATACAAACTTGGATCGATCATAACTCTCATTCTACAAGTCCAAATGCTATGAAATTTTCACAAGAGCTTTCTTATTCACTCGAGAACGTCCATGATCGGTCTCAACTCGATTGGAGCCAATTTGGATCGATACGAATTATACTTGGATCGATCCCTGATCACTCTGGATCGATCCGGTGGGCCCACCTGCGCATGAGAAAAGGTATCTAGGTTTTGGGGCGGATATTTTCGGATCTACACCTATAAATAGCAGTCCTATGGCAACTAAAAAGGGGATCTTCTTCTGCTCTTTACGCCGAAACTCTGCTATTTTGTTCATTGATGTTCAAAGGCTTATAATTGTAATCTTAATATAAAAGGAATAAAAGGATCAATTCAAAGTGGACGTAGGTCGGAGATAGCCGAACCACTATAAACCTTACGTTCTTTGCTTTTTTACTCATTTTAATTTTGCTATTTCTTCATTTTTATTCTTTACTTTATCTAGATCTGAGATCTCTGTTTGGATATTGTGGATCTGTGTGTGAACACTGGTGCTTCCACTACTTCTGGGGTTTGTGACCAATTTTGACGTAAACACTTTGGTGCTTTCACTGAGAAAGACTAACACCCGCTATACCAGATTTGGAGTTCAGATTTGGAAATCTAAAGGATCAGATCGAAAAGGAACCATGACAAAGCAATCAACAACGAGACAATGAACGGAAAGGAGTCGGCACGAAATGAGTCAGGAGGCTTCCTCGGGAGCAAATCAGGCCTTGGTATTCATCACTAGAGATGAGATGGAGATGATGATGGGAGCTATGTAGGAAGAATTGTTGAAAAGGCAGAAGGAAATGATGCAAAACTTTCTCAAACAGTTTGGATAGGTAGGAGCAGCAGGAGCTGTTGGAGTTCAGATCCACGGAGCTGGAATAGAAGGACCCAATAGGCAATTGGATGGAGAAGCTCAATAGGGCGTAGCCCCCAATCAGCATACAGTACCAATTTGGATGGATCCAGACTTGAGGGCACACCACCATGCAATGATAGACCAATTCATGGAGGGATTCCAGATGACACCACACAACAGGATGCCGGCAGGAGCACAAGAGTACGTGATGAAGAGTATATACCAGAATTCCCTCGAGGACTCGGGGGCAACCCTTGGTGGACAACGCCGGATTAGATGAGATTATCAGGCGAACTATGCGCGGAGGTTTAGCAAACGAAGATCTAGAGGGAGTAAACAGGAGTCCATTTACCCATGATATCAGAATGGCTAGGAATCCACCAGAGTTCAAGCTACCTACTTTGGAGGTGTACAATGGTAGGGTTGATCCTACCGATCATTTGATGAGGTACATGAGACACATGGAAATGCTGGGGGCATTGGAGGAAGTTATGGCCCGGGTTTTCCCATTGTACTTGATGGATATAACTGGTATGTTGTTCAGGCAGTTGAAAGATGGATCTATTAGGACATGGACAAAATTAGTGGACAGATTTTTGAAGCAGTTTCGGGTTCATATCAAGAGGCCAAAAAATGTGATGACACTAACATTGGTGAAACAAAGGCCAGGGGAATCGCTCAGGACTTTCTTAACTCGGTTCAATGCAGCGGTTGCTTCGGTGGATCGGCCGGATCCATCGATGGTTTTAATGGCGGTAGTGTCAGGAGTCAGGGACAACTCGAATTTCAAAGTATCATTGATACGGAATCCACCAATGGATCTCGGGGAATTCTTTCACGAGTCTGAAAGATTTCTTCGACAGGAGGACGCGAGTCTGGATTTGAAGCTAAAGGAAGTAAACGTGGTTAAGGATGGAGAACCATCTGGTGAAAGCTCGGGTAAGGATAAGGATAAAGGGAAGAGGAAGTTGAATGACGAATCTGGCAAAGCAAGGAAGCGGTGGGGAGAGCCAAAATTCTCCACTTACACAGGGTTGAATGAAACATTAGAGCGGATATTCATGGAAACTCAGGATAGCCTTCATTATCGAAGGCCGGTAAGGAGAGAACCCTCGGAATGAGAGGGCATCAGGGAGGCACTGTCTCTTTGATGACCTGAACGGGCATGATACCAATAGCTGTAGGCATTTAAAGGATATAATCGAGGAGCATGTAAGGAGTGGTCAGCTGCGGCAATATGTCAAAACTCGGAATGCGGCGGTGGAACATGAGCAACCACCGTCTACCTCAAATGACGATGGCGCGAGGCCAAGGAATGATGGTCGATTGGTTATCGACTGATAAGGATGGTATGGAATAAGTAGAAAACTCTGGGCAAATGCCCAGGTCAGTTACTCATGTACGGGGACGGAGATAACCCCTAGGCATGCTCTGAGATGATGATAAACCGCGATGCTCATGTTTGTGAAATCTGCGTTTTCCTTTTGGTTTGGAAATTTTCTTTTTCCTAATTTGGTTTCGGTTTGAACTCCTGGTTTTGTTTGTTTTTTGGTTTGGACTTTGGTTTGGATGCTTTTTTCGGTTTGGACTTCTGGTATGGATTTTTGGTTTTCTGATTTAATCTGGATTTCGGATTAGATTTTGATTGGATTTTTATCTGGTTTTTGGTAAATGGTCGTCGGGTATGGATTATGCCTGGCAAGGGGTAAGTCGCTTCATCCAAACGTGGTGAGTCAACTTATTCAGGTCGTCGAAGGGTCCGGAGAGACCAAGGTTCAGCCTAGGACTTAGGCCTCATATTATCTGTCATATGTTAATACAGGTCGTCGAGTATGGACTATGCTCGGTAAAGGTCCGGAGTGACCAAGATTTGGCTTAGGACTTAAGCCACGGCATTACTTAGCATTCAGGGACACTGAACCCAAGATCTCCATTGAGCAAGACATTGCTTGACATAGGTCATCAAGTGTTGATTGTGCTAAGCAAGAACCCAGAGAGGTTATGGATTCGGATATTGGCTATGAACAACCAAGGATTTGGACAAGGGCTCAGAGTGGTCCTGGATTTGGATGTCGACCTAGAGAGGTCATGGATTTGATTATTGGTTATTGGATATGGATGGATTAATACTCAGTTGATGGGTTCGGATGGCTATGGAATTGGCTAAGGATTTAGTTTCTGGATTCGGAATTGGATATCGACTTAGAGCAGTCGTGGATTTGGATAAGGATATGGCTATGGCACTTGGATAGAATGGCTCGGTAGTGGATTGGATTATGGAACGGATGGTATGGCTATGGTTGAAATGTGGACTTTAGATATGGGACTTGAGGTTATTCAAAACATGCCTTCCTATCGAAAGGCATGTTTTGGAGGGCAAATGTTACCCCGCCTTTTGGTCAAGGCCGGGATATCAACAAAATTGGCTAAAACGGGTGGATATGGGGATTAGAGATCGATAGGAAAACATGGCTATGGTCAATACCGTCAAAATTTGACCGAGCTCCAATCAAGACGGGATCAATAAGGAACGATGAACAAGGCTTGGAGAAGCTACATTTAAAATTTTAGGTCAATCGAAGTTCGCATGCTCGAGATATGGATGGATCAATATTGGTGAGAAATGTTTCTAGATCGATATCTTCGTATCAATCAAGGTGATGGGTTCGGATCGATTGGTCTTCGACTCGATGCATCACGTGTCAATGGTCTCTACATTGATCGGTCGACTTTAGGTAGGAAATAGATTCATGGGTATGGAGCTTAGATTGATACGCACCTATCGATTGGATGGCGAAGTACATCAATACACTTCGTATCGATCAAGGCTAGGATCGATACGAAGAGTGGAGCAACGGTTTCAGGGACTCGGATGGACATTTTGTATCGATCACTTATTGATCGGTATGAAGAGGGATAGCGGGGATTGATACGAGCAAGGGAGAACGGCCGATGGATACGAAAAAGAGGCAAGGCATGGATCGATACGAAGTAGTCAAGAGTTCATAACTTGGATCGATGCGAAGTGGTGGATACGAAGTCTATGGTTACGAAGGTTCCAGCCTACTCGCAAATACAAACTTGGATCGATCATAACTCTCATTCTACAAGTCCAAATGCTATGAAATTTTCACAAAAGCTTTCTTATTCACTCGAGAACGTCCATGATCGATCTCAACTCGATTGAAGCCAATTTGGATCAATACGAATTATACTTGAATCAATCCCAGATCACTCTAGATCGATTTGGTGGGTCCACCTGCGCATGAGAAAAGGTATTCCAGGTTTTGGGGCGGATATTTTCATATTTGCACCTATAAATAGCAGTCCTATGGCAACTAAAAATGGGATCTTCTTCTGCTCATTATGCCGAAACTCTGTTATTTTGTTCATTGATGTTCAAAGGCTTGTAATTGCAATCTCAATACAAAAGGAATAAAAGGATCAATTCAAAGTGGACGTAGGCCGGAGATAGCCAAGCCACTATAAACCTTGCGTTCTTTGCTTTCTTACTCATTTTAGTTTTTCTATTTCTTCATTTTTATTCTATAATTTATCTAGATCTGAGATCTGTCTTTGGATATTGTGGATCCGTGTGCGAACACTGGTGCTTCCACTACTTCTGGGGTTTGTGACCAATTTTGGCGCAAACACTTATATCATGATAACTGTACTAACGCAAATGAATTTTTGTACTATTTAGTACTTTATTATTTTTAAAATAAGAAGAAAAGTCTTCTTTACTTTTTTATTTTATTTAATTACATTTTAAATAATTTAATTACACTTACTTTTACCAATTCCTTTTGCTTTATTTTGATATGTTATTATATGTGTAAATAGCAACAACTCAACAACTTTCGTTCGATGAAAAGTCAAAAATTCGAAAATGATTTTCAATCACATTTTCGATTTTTCACCAAACTATATATTTATGTAAACAAATTACCAAAACGAGTTTACCATTATTATTTATTAGTCAAAAGAAGTTTAATATGCCTATTAAATCCATTTTAATTAATATTTAAATCAAAATTCAAATATTCAAATAATCTCTATATTTGAATGTAAAGTATTTATATTTTTCCGGATTGTTACATTCTGCCCCTTAAAAAAGTTTTGTCCTCGAAATTATCACGAAGCGGAAAATGTAATATTTCTACTTAAAAGTCAAATTACTTACTTGGATTTCAGTAATACGATTAGTTATACATTTCTTTATAGCAAAATACATATTAAAAGCTGCAACATAAGCACAGAGAATACTCTATAACAAAATACTATACATCCAATCTTTTCATAGATAAATTTAGAACTAAATTCTTAGGTTTTTATATTCAAAATATATTTTCAAATTCCTCTAAAGAGAAATATATCAAAACTATAATCAATGATGACAAGGAAGAGGCTCCTCCTACCAAAGCATGGTATAACTCTAGAATCAAAAAAATATAAAGCATCCAGTGATATTTCAGTTTATCCCTAAAAAATAACTAAAGTAAACAAATATACCTGGCAAGTTTTCTAAATCGGAAAACAACAAATCGCCCAAATTTATTCATAATAAAATATTTGAAAAAAAAATCAGTTCATAAAAACTCTTTTCAAGTGTCCTGAAATAATAACACTTCACCAAAGTTTTCAAAATATTATTATTATTTCTTTCACAATTTTTTTTGTAATCACTTTTTCAAAACCAGGATTTAAGTCCTAATAAACAACTTTAAAATCCTTTGCTTATAAAATCATGCTTTATAAACAATAATATATAAAATCACATTGTCAATCAAATCAAATTCCATAAATGAATAAACTAACACTTAATATTATTTAAAATGTTAAATTTACTAACAAATAAGATTATAGTTTTGCTTAGATTCACAAGTTTCTCGGTCGTCCAAGGATACAGATAATTTCCTAAGCATACCATTACGGTCATTAGCCTTTGGTTATTGCTTAGAAGATTATCTAAGCTACCTCAAAACAAAATTGAAAGCCACTCCCTAAACTTCCTTAAGCCACAAAAAAATGTATACAAATGTAGTTAAGCTCGCATTATATACATCGATCATCCGTACGCAATATCTGATCCGACCACTTGCTCGAATACATAAACTTTACTTTCGAACTAGTATCGCTCATTCGACCTCCCTAGTGCAAATTCCAATTAGATTTCTTGATTAGAAACCTTCGTTCTCTTACATAGCCAAATACTATGATAGAAAACCTCGGTATCATATCAAGAATCCAAATAAAGTGTTTGCCGTCAAGAATCAAGTAAGAAATCCTTATTCGGACTGGTGTGAATCACTTCGAAGTTATGTACTCGAATTGTAGATCAAAAACCGTGTGAATAAAATGATCTATGTACAACTTATGCACTTAATCCTCTTGGTTTCTTAACTACAATAATCTCTTTCTACATCACTTTTATTTTCATTTATAGTATTTCATTCAATACTAAAATTATTTATGAACCATTTCACAAATTTCCACTTAAGTTTATAAATATTTTATAAAGAGACATCTTTACAAAATATTAAATTAAAAACTTACTCCACTCTTATTTACTCGTACAATACTCTTCTACATCCTAAGAGTATATACAAAATGCCAATTTCATTTTCTTTTCAAAATTCAGATGGAGACCCAAACATAATATGGGTCTTAAAACTAAGTAAACTATATTGACCATTATACCTATTTGGTCTGGTAAGTAGCTAAGAAGAGTAGAATGGTGGTATCCAAACTCAGGCCTAGAGTCTACTTTTCCTTGGACATCCCTAAGTTAAAGATGTTTATTATCGGCATAATAGAATCGAATAGTTTATTTGACTTAGATGTTTAAATAAAGATATAGTTTTAATAAAACAAAGTTCATTAAAACCTTCTTAACCAATTTAACCCAATTAAAACTTATGTTAATTTATTTCTTTTCTATCCTAGAGTTAAATTTTTCATTTATCAAAATATTCTTTTATCGAAATATCTTTTATTTTAAATCAATATTCTATAAGGAAACTTAAGAACTAAATATCTGATTTTAATTCTAAAATCTTTTTTGAAATCATACTATATATATATATATATATATATATTTAACAATTTATTCACTAATACTCACTTTGGGTTTGTCCTGATTTGAACTCATTTCGATCGCATAATGATAAAAGCGAATCATTTACCAAGTGCACGACAACATTCGCCTATGCAAACATTTGATCATCACTTATGAGATTATTCAGATTATCACAAAAATAATCGAGATGCTTCCCCGAGTTATCCAAGGAAAATGTATCCTTCTTAAAAATTCTCTTTGAAATATTTATACTTTATTGTGAAATAAATCTCTCAACTAGATGTTAATTAATTAAAGCCCAAGGCCCAACATATGCAGAGTAGTATCGGGTTCACCAGTCCATTGAGTATCATAATTTGTTTCTTGTTTTGTTATTTTCAGATCTGGCAAACTCTATGCACTTATATATATTAGTATGTATTCAGATTGTTAAGCAAGTAATAAAATTTGAGTAGCATGCTATTTTCAGAAATTCCTTTTCTTCTTCAATATTCAAATCTGATAACATGAAATTCCTTTTCTTCTTCAATATTCAAATCTGATAACATGGTATCAGAGCATCTAATGTCGATCTAGGGTTTTCTAGTTTCTCGCATCACCAAAACGAAATCAGATCTATCTGCATAAATCTATGATGGCTGAGAGTAAAGCAACAACTATAGTGGATGTTCTCCCAATCATGTCTAAGATCACAGATCGAAAGTTAACCGATACAAACTTTCTAGAGTGGAGTAAAACAATAAGGCTATATCTCCGAAGTATTGATAAGGATGATCATCTAACCACAGATCCACCAAAAACAAGTGATGAAAAGGACCTTGCCTGGTTAAGAGAGGATGCACGATTATTTTTGCAAATACGAAATTCGATTGATGATGAAGTTGTCAGTCTAATTAATCATTGTGAATTTGTAAAAGAGTTAATGGGTATCTTGAATTTCTGTACTCAGGAAAAGGAAATCTAACTCGTATGTTTGAAGTGTGTAAATCGTTTTATAGAACAGAGAAACATGATCAAACTCTGACCAACTATTTCATGAATTTTAAAAAAGTATATGAAGAATTCAACGTATTGTTGCCTATGAGTGCTGATGTCAAAATTCAACAACAACAGCGAGAACAAATGGCGATCATGAGTTTCCTTGCTGGTCTATCACCAGAGTTTGAGTCAGCCAAATCGCAAATCTTATCTGTATCTACAATAACATCACTTCAAGAAGTGTTTAGCCGTATCCTTAGAACAGAGAGTTCATCATCAAATATGAGTGTAAACAACAGTGCACTAATTAGCACTAATGCAACTCATACTCAATGGAGGCCACCGTCTGATATAAGACCACCATGGAATCCTTCACAAAGGCCTAAATCATGGAGACCACCAACATCTCAAGCCTGGAGACCACAAAGATCTGGATGGATACCAAATAGCAAAAGTTATGCATATTGTAAAAAATCTGGACATCTGATTTCTGAGTGCAGGAAGTTACAATACAACAACCAACTAAAGAATCAAGGAACCTCTGATAATACACATAAAACTGTGCTTATGTCTACAGAAGAATATGATAAATATTCAAAATATCGGGAATCTTTACAAAAACCAGTTGTGTCTACAATTGCTAATACAGAAAAACAAACATCAAAGTGGGTCATCGATTCTGGTGCCACAGATCACATGTCAGGTAACTCTACTCTATTTATGGATCTTAACATACATAAGGAAGGTCAAGCTGTCACACTAGCAGATGGGTCACAATCTAATATTCATGGATCTGCTAACATAAATACTGCCTTGCCTTTAAAATCTGCATTGTTCATACCTTCTTTGTCATACAACCTCATGTCTGTAAGCAAACTTACTAAAGACCTAAATTGCAGTATCTCTTTCTTCCCTGAAACATGTATATTTCAGGATCTCACCACGAGACAGACTATTGGTAAGGGCTATAAATCAGGAGGACTCTATGTTTTGGATAATCTACCTGTGGCTTGTTCAAGTATAGAGTCTGCTATCAAAATTCATCAATAACTTGGTCATCCATCTCTGACTCTATTCAAACATCTTTATCCTCAGTACAAATATATTTCTACTTTTGATTGTGAATCTTGTTAATATGCTAAACTGCATAGAAATAGCTTAAAATCTAGAATAAATAAGTGTGCAAGTGCACCATTTGAACTTGTACATTCTGATATATGGGGACCATCATCAATTGTTTCTAAGTTTGGCTTTAAATACTTTGTGACTTTTATGGATGATTACTCTCGAGTTACCTGGTTATTTCTAATGAAGAATAGGTCTGAGCTATTTTCTATTTTTTGTAATTTTCACATGGAAATACAGAATCAGTTCAAGACTAGTATTCAAACCCTAAGGAGTGACAATGCTAAAGAATACACTTCTCATGCATTTAACTCATACTTAAGTCAACATGGTATTTTACATGAAACATCATGTGTTGACACTCCTTCTCAGAATGGTGTAGCTGAAAGAAAGAATAGACATCTTCTTGGAACAGCTAGAGCCTTATTATTCCAAATGAATGTGCCAAAATGCTTCTGGGCAGATGCAGTGTTAACCTCATGTTTCCTCATTAATAGAATGCCTTCAAGTGTACTTAATTTTGACATTCCTTATAAAGTACTGAATCCAAATAAGGAAATATATCCTATTAAACCAAGAGTATTTGGTTGTATGTGCTTTGTAAGAGATGTTAATCCTAAGATAGGGAAACTGGATCCTAAGTCACTAAAGTGCATTTTTGTGGGTTATTCAAGGCATCAGAAAGGATATAGGTGTTATTGTCCTAGCTTAAATAAATACTTAGTATCCATAGATGTAAACTTTATGGAGGACAAACCATTTTATCAAACACCCATTGTATCAAGTCAGGAGGAGAATGATGAGTTTTTAATTTACTCTACAACACAACCTCAAGAACCAGAACCAAGCAATGATATTGACATCACTCCTACCACTACCACTGATAGTTCCTCCACTCTTGATCCTAGTCTTAATCTTCCCATTGCACTTCGAAAAGAAAGAAGGAAATGTACCTATCCAATTTCTAACTATGTGTCATATGCAAATCTCTCACAGTCATCCTATATATTCACTACTACCTTAGACAAGGTTAGTATTCCAAAGACAGTGGCAGAAGCTTTATCTAGACAAGAATGGAAGAAGGCTATGATTGAGGAAATGAATGCACTAGAGAAAAACAACACTTGGGATCTTGTTAAATTACCAGATAACAAGAGGGCCATTGGATGTAGATGGATATATTCAGTCAAAATGAATCCAAATGGAGCAGTAAGTAGATTTAAAGCAAAACTTGTTGCTAAAGGCTATGCACAAGTCTATGGTATGGATTATTCAGATACTTTCTCCCTTGTAGCTAAAATGACCTCTACTAGATTGTTTATAGCATTAGCAGCTCATTTTAATTGGAAACTTCATCAACTGGATATAAAAAATGCATTCCTCCATGGTAATCTTAAAGAGGAAATCTATATGACTCAACCTCCAGGTTTCATTGCACAAGGTGAACAGGGACTTGTTTGTAAACTAAAGAAGACATTGTATGGACTAAAACAAAGCCCAAGAGCTTGGTTTGGAAAATTTAGTCAAACACTTGAAGAATTTGGAGTAAAAAGATGCAAAAGTGATCAGTCAATGTTTCATAAAACCACTAAACAAGGAATCATTCTCTTAGTAGTTTATGTAGATGATATTGTCATAACTGGCAATGATGAACAAGGCATCAGTTCACTAAAACAATTTATTCATGATAAATTTCAAACTAAAGATTTAGGTGAATTAAAGTACTTCTTGGATGTGGAAGTACTTAGGAGTAGTAAGGGAATTCATTTGAGTCAGAGGAAATATGTAATAGATATATTGACTGAAACGGGTAAACTTGGTATTAAGCCACAAACTACTCCTATCATGCCTAATACTCATCTGGTATCTAAAGGTGAATCATTTAATGATCCAGAAAGATACAGAAGACTTGTAGGCAAGCTGAATTACTTGACTATAACCAGACCAGACATCTCATTTGCTGTCAGTATGGTAAGTCAATACATGGCTTCACCAACAAAACAACACTGGTCAGCTCTTGAGCATATATTAGGGTATTTGAAAGGAACAATTGGTCAAGGCATTGTGTATACAAACCATGGGCACATGAGAGTTGATAGCTTCGCAGATGCTGACTGGGCTGGTTCAAAGGATGATAGATGATCAACTACTGGATTTTGTGTGTTTATTGGAGGAAACTTAGTATCCTGGAAGAGTAAGAAACAACATATAGTATCAAGATCTAGTGCAGAATCTGAGTATAGAGCCATGTCCAAAGCTATTTGTGAAGTTATGTGGATCAAGCATCTTATGAAAGAATGTAATATGGAGTTGGAACAGCCAGCAAGATTATGGTGTGATAACTAGGCAGCAGTTCATATTGCTTCAAATTCTATATTTCATGAAAGAACTAAGCATATAGAGGTGGATTGTCATTTCATTCGTGATAAAATTCAAGAAGGAGAGATAACTACACACTATATCCAAACTAGAGAGCAACCAGCTGATATCCTCACCAAGGCAGTAAATAGAGATAGGATCAAATATTTGAAAGGCAAGTTGGGTTTACTGGATGTATACAATCCAACTTGAGGAGAAGTATTGTGAAATAAATCTCTCAACTAGATGTTAATTAATTAAAGCCCAAGGCCCAACATATGCAGAGTAGTATTGGGTTCACCAGTCCATTGAGTTTCATAATTTGTTTCTTGTTTTGTTATTTTCAGATCTGGCAAACTCTATGCACTTATATATATATATATATATATTAGTATGTATTCAGATTGTTAAGCAAGTAATAAAATTTGAGTAGCATGCTATTTTCAGAAATTCCTTTTCTTCTTCAATATTCAAATCTGATAACATGAAATTCCTTTTCTTCTTCAATATTCAAATCTGATAACATACTTATAAATACTTCTAAGTAATACTACCATTACTTTTCTCAAAAACCTTTTGAAATCATTTCAAGCAATACCGGGATTTAAATTCTCAAAATCCCTTTATATAAATAACTTTATATACCATACTCATATAAAATATACTTCAAAATCATCTTATATTATAATAAAATTTTCATAAATTTTGTTCTCTAAATGTCTTATCTTCTCATTTAGATTATATTAACTAACTTTATTAAAATATGACTTTTAAATTAACATTTTCTCCAAACACCTTATAGTTAAACTGTGAAACTTAATTCATAGGGTTTTGTTTTAATGCACTCATAATCGTCAAAACAGTAAATGCTCATAAACTAGTCGAGCATAAATCAACAATCAATAAATAATAGTCAATGCTCTTAAACTTCATGAGCATGAAAAATCAAACGACAATGATAATAAAGAAATATTACCGTTTTCTAACAAACAAACATACCATAAATTGCTATATAAATTTGAAAATTATTATATATATATATAATATAATCCTTGGTAAAATATTTCATCTACCAATTTTCAAAAATAAATATCATGTATATTTGCCTTATTCGACCGTTTAGAGATCCCTATCGGTAATGTTGATCATGTGCATCGACCAGATTCCATAAGCCACTCAATAGTCCAATTAACATAATATGTTTTTATAGCAATAACAAATATGCGCTCGAACATATGATACTCTCAACTCATTCTAGGGTGTCACTTACCCTATTTCTAATGAGCCATATCCTACCAAAGCCAATCTTTATGCTTAACCCTTAGCTTTGATGCTAAATGTAATGACTCGCCTTTTTAACCCTCAAAAGTCGATACTTAATAAATCAACTGTATTAGAATGCTGAGCATCCAAGTTTCAGAAAGACGGATTTTTAGGGTAAAATAATGAAAAAGAATAAGGGAAAATGAATCGCATAACGAAAAGACAACATATGATATAACAAAGATAGTAAAAGCTGTCTCCCTAAGTTACATGGTATATCGGAGTTTAAAACAAACCTCATCGGCCTGCACAGTTATAACTTCCTTACCTTAAAATGGTCAATGAATATACATAATAATACGGTGGAAAATAAAAATACTTCGGCAAGTGAACATTAGGCTCTTCTCTATAAGCTCCATGCTCCAACCAACTACCGCGTGGACAAAACTCAGTCTGACCTAAGTATTATAATAAAATAACACTCGGATCAATTGGAAAACTAGCATGAGATAACTCTAGAAATATGATGAACATACAATAATCTTTGAGACCTGCCGCTAAACACGGAATGGTTTTTATCTCAAAATAACAACATCCCGGCATAAAAGAATGGACACATATAATTAAGCATCGCGAATGTAACGACCCGCAAAAATTTAATGGTTTTAAAAGTATATTTAACTGGAAATTTGTGAAATTTTAAACAATAAAATTTGAAATTAAAAATTTATTATTTGGAATACGTCTATTTTAATATAGCAACTGGTAAATTTTCATTTGATAATATTGAAGTTTATTTTCCTGTGAAATTTCATTTCAAATCAAACCGGTTAATAACAGTGAATTTAAAAGTTTTTCGAAATCAAAATATGTCAACAGGAGAAAATTTATTCAGATCATTCTAAATCAGACTGCGAAATTCGTTTTTCCAAATTTGGACTTCTACTGCTCCGTTTATCTTAATTCTGACAGAATAGCATCATTTCTAGTACCGATTATCGACTTTTGATCGGATGATCGTACCATAGATATCTATATACCATTTTGATCGTCTCGCCGTGCTGATATCAGCGGTGTATTTATTTCTGTATTTTGAGATCCGGTACGCAGCGGAATCCGTGTAAATGGTGACCGTACCGGTACCGAATCCTAGCCTTTAGTTTTCAACGTCTCTTTCATATTCCACCGTTTAATTTTCAATACCCGTTGGCCTTTTCAATTCTCAAAAATTCAAACTGTAGCACTTTTATATTCTTGAATTTATGTTAAACATTTCAAACGTTTTATTCTCGTGCTTGAGAATAAATGTACGTTTCTTATTGATGTCTGCTACTTCAATTTCTCGGCCATTCTTTTGCTCTACCATTTTTTTTTATATTCTTTTCACTTGTCCTCTCTGAAACCACCCATCTCCTTTCTCTCTCCTCTTCTTCTGTTCTAAAAAAAATATAAGCTTTCATTTTTTTTTGCAAACTATGCCTGCTGCGTTCTTCTTGTCGAGCTTCCCTTAACGCTCACCATCACTTCTCCACAAACCCGACCACCCAGTGCCTATGCCTTCCATCATCCTCCACAACAGCTGACACCCTCCCTCCTCCTTCACGCAACCGTGCATCCATCCACTTCGACCCACCATCACCTCATCAACCACCAGGCCGAAGCCGTACATCCCCTCTTTCCCTCACCTGACCCGCCGCCACGTGCCCTCATTCCCTTCGACCAACCCACTCGCACCGCTGCCAAACCACCTTCGGCCATGGCCGAACCACCAAGACAGCTCCTCCCCTTTCTTTTTATCCTCCTTCCCTAAACCCGAGAGCAGCACCTTCCCACCACCTTCCAGCCCGCCTTCCTCCATCAACCCGAACCCCACCATCGACCTCTCGACCACAGCCCTTCTTTGCATAAGGTAAATCGTGTATATGTTAGTTAAACATAAGGATATGATAGTAATATACATATATAAACAATTACTTTCAATCTATTAGTATACGATGTATACAGTTTGTAAATATATTTTTCTTTTGGTTTATATGAATATAATATAAAAGTTGTTTTGGTTATGCAAACTTCTGCCAGTAATAGATGTCTGTTCACATATGTACTGCATACTAGTTTTTTTCTGCAAGGCATATGTACTGCATACTAGTTGTACAGAGATATTATTAGTTATATAGGTAGGTTTCTATTTGTTTTGAAGTGTGTAGACATCAAAAACATGTAATTTGTACTTTTAGTTGAGTTTTTGTAGTGTCTACATATATATTTTATAACTTATATTCCGAGGTTATAATAGGAATTGTAGGCCTATATATAAGCGTACATACTACGTTGTATATTGCTTTCGAATAATTTTTTTTTATATGTCAGTTGTATACTTATATACATAGATAGTAAGTATGTTGTTGCTTACAGTTTATACTTCAAAGTATAATTTGTACGTGTATGTTTATATATATTTTATTTTATTTTATTATACTTCGTTTTAGTATATTTTATAAGTTATAGGATCTTCATATCTGTGTTTGTAAAGTTATAGTATGTACAGATATTATGTTTTCAATATATGCGTTGATTTTGAGTAAACTATAGTATATAAATATGTTCATACAAGTGCAATGTTGGTTTGCATAGACTGTGGGTCACATGTGTAGTCTGCATAGTTTATTAGTTATCAAGACAGTTTATATATATATACTTTTATATATGTTACATTATGGCAGAATATATATAGGTTCATTTGACTTGTTTGAGTTTATAGATATATCATAACAAGTAAGTTATTTGGTTTTATAACTGTTATTGATTTTTAATTTTATACTTGATGTGTATTCTAAACATATGAATTCAAATATAATAACGATTTTGGTATATACCTATAAGCATTTTTTTATATATATAATATGGGTTTAAATTTAACAATGGATTTTGAAATTCCTATATATATTTAATTTAATATATGTCTGGACTTTGAATATGACTACTTTATATATAGTTATATATAGTTATATATAAATAAGTTCACTTATACCATCTATCTTCATCGATCCAGATCCGATTGGATTTCGTCTATTCCTTATTATCAGCTGTATTCGTCAAACTAGTGTCAATCTCGCTTTACTTTGGAATTCGTGCTTGGGTTCGTAACTCATTTCATCGTCAAATATCTATAGCCTCGAAAGGTGAGCAATCACTCACGATTAACATTCTTGTATTTATTAAATTTGACTTCAATTGAAACGACAATTGAAATATGATGCTGTAGTTATTTAAATTGTTATATATGCTATTATCTATATATGTTCACCTGTGACACCTGACACCAGTATCTAGTATTTATATGCCTGTTATTACTATTATCTGTAGATGTTCACCTGTGACATCTGACACCAGTATCTGTTATTTATATTGATGATATATGCCTGTTGTTATATTTTATATTATCTGTTATCACTCTGCAAGTTCCCTGTTAGTATAGAATTCATTATGGGTTGAAATGATACATACCCGAACAGACTTTAGAATAGGAGAAAATTGTTATGGGTTGAAATGATAAACCCAAGCGATTTTCATTTGAATTGAAATTGA
This sequence comes from Allium fistulosum, assembly GCA_030737815.1. Classification (NCBI taxonomy): domain Eukaryota; kingdom Viridiplantae; phylum Streptophyta; class Magnoliopsida; order Asparagales; family Amaryllidaceae; genus Allium; species Allium fistulosum. Next base: position 1,136,470,761 of record CM060906.1, read on the forward strand.
GATTACGGGTCGAAATGATATCTTCCTGTATATATTTAAATTTCGGATTGAAATGATAAATATCCGTATCACTTAACCATATGATAAATATATATACAAACACCGTTGGTCCATATATATATAAATATTTTGAAATTGAATTCTATGATTTTGGAAAGAAATATATGGTTTTTACAAATGTTGATTCTTAAATTATGATATATGTAAACGGTAATGATATATATATATTTAATAATGATATTTAACTTAATTAAGATGGATTTAATACATATAATATGTTAAGTATAAAATTTATCTTTCAAAATAGATTTTGGTAAAAATTTGAATAAGTTAAGGTTGGGAAGATAATTTGAATTTAGTAAAGAATTTTATTTAATTAAACCAATTTAAAACTTATTAAAATCGAGATGTAAGATATGACTTATAACTTGGGTTGATTTAAGTAACTTAATAAATATTTCTTGTTTAAAATAAAGTTAAAGAAATATTTAGTAAAAATGTAATTTAAGGCTAGTTAAATGATATTGAATTTATTAAGTGAATATTCCCTGATTTAATAATAATAAAGTTAAATCAAGAGCTATATGAAACGGTTAAATTTAACTTTGAAAATGTTGAGTATTAAAGTTTTGAAATATATTGAAAATTTAAATGGTATAATTAGAACTGAATTGAATTGATGAATAGAGCTTGAATAAAATTTGAATTTGGAATTTGAAGTTGATTTGAATCGATTTGCGAGACTTGAGGAAATTATAAATGCTTTACTTTATAAATTAATTAATATATATACTATCTTGGAAAATAGTTATATTTGAAATGAAATGATATTTGGGTTTTGAAGTATAAATTAAATTGAAATGACCACGGTGTTATAATGTATATTTCCACCTTGTAGATAGTTCTGAAGATCCTTAGAGGATGGTTATCCCAAACATCCTTTAAGTTACTTGTATTTCAGTTGATATTTCACTTGAGTTGGATTTATTGATATAAGAATGTTAATCCTGACTCGAGTGTTTTGTGTTTTGCTTTACGCTCAGGTCAGACCGAGTGATACAGCATTTGAGACTCACCCTTGGAGTTTGGAGATTCCTTTGGAGATCCAACTATCGCCTCAGCTTTCAGCTCTTCTTGTTGATTTGTCCAGAGAAGTCATCTCTTCGTACTGAAGACTTCACTGTATTTGAGATATTCTGTTGTATTTTATTTTAACTTTGATGTTTATATAGTAGCTTCATGAACTACTATTTTATCTATTCCGCTGCGTATTATTGTATTACTCTGTGTCTATGATTCTGTGATTGATTTATTTACTGCATATGATGAGTTTTGCCAAATTTAAATTAACAATCTGATATTTTGAATTATTCAAGTCAGACATGTGTGGATTTATTGTCGATTTGAATGGTCCAAAATACCGGGTCGTTACAGTTGGTATCAGAGCTTTGGCTTTAGGCAAAACTTAGCATATATGGTAAATTTATTTACAGAATCACTTTCGTTCGAGTTTGAATCTCTTCCTTTTGACTCGATTTCCTTTGAACTTTGGAATGTTCCTTGCGGTCCCAAAATTCATTCTTGTCTCTCCCTATTAATATTCTTTTGATTTTGGAGTATCCCATAACTCCACTTCGAATGATCTCTATAAGAATAGTTGATCCCGCAAATCTTTGAATGATTGTAAAGGGGTGGAACTCCTTTACAATAGGCATTGATTCACCAGAGATTTATATATCCCTCGGTTTTGATGTTGTCATCTATTGTTATGCCGAATTCTATCTCTGGCGATCGAATGTCGATTTGCCTTAGATTTTCGCATCGATTATATTCTTGAAGTCATGGTTGACCCGGTTAAGGTCGCCCGCGATTTATATAAGTGTATCCATCTACTGTTTTGTAATTAATTATCTCATCTTCGTTCGAGCCTATCTTCGAATCAGAATTCTATTTGATTTGAGTTCCTTTAATTTGAATCTCGATCTTTGTTTTGAAATCCATTCTTGAACCATCCTTTGAAAAATCGGGCTTGTTTATATTTTAGAAATTGTTTTATATATCGAAATTATTATATTCTATATATAAAAGTGAATGTTTTCGATAAAGATTATAAACCCTTTAAAATAAGAACTTGAGGTTTCGAAAGGATTTGTAATTTTGAAAAATTATATAAGAATTTGATTTATCTAAAAATGATTTATAACTGAAGGATTTTAAAATTTGAAATTCGAGAATTGAACTCTGGTATTTTGAAATTGGTTTTAAGATTTTGAAATATATTATAATAATAATATGATTTAAAAGTATTTTTTCGAATAAGAAATGTTTCAAATGATTTTAATGAGTTTCGAAGAAATTTCAAAAGAGGTTTGAGTAAATAGAAGTCCAGAACTCACTTATGTCGCTGGAAAATAATTTCGGTGATGAGTGCACGCATCATCGACATTGATTTTCGAGTTTCAGAGTGAGGGAAAGGCCACTTTAATAGCATTGCTATGCGAGTGATTTTGTGAAACCATTTTGATTTCAAATTCCGAAGTAAGATTTGATATTCGAAAGATATATGTATATTTGAAATGATTTGAAGTAAGCCGGTGTTCGTTCCTCGAGTTTCGGATTTGATATAACCCTATCTATTAAAAATTGATTTACTGATTTGTTGTTGATTTCCAACTCTTGAATTTGAAAATGATTTCTTCAACTATTTCGAAGGTTCGAGCACTTCCAAATCAAGGTTATCTTTTCAAAGCTAAGAAATTTTGAAAAGTATAAAGTATATAAGTTTGGTATGTTTGTTAAGGTCTGTAGTAATATGATTTAAATAAGTTGAAACTGTTTTGTTAAGTAAATGAATAAGGCAATTTTAAAATTTTCTAATATGAAATTTAGATTTGAAATGTTTCGAAAAGAATTTGGTCTTCAAAATATTTTGAATAAAGTTTAGTTTAAATGTTTTAACTTAGTAACATCTTTATGAAACTATATATTTAACAAGTTGGAATAAAAATATAAGTTGTACGTATGTTGTTTTATTCGCATAATTGAATTGATCCAAGTTTGAGTACACAAGTTCGAGGTGAATTACACCATTTTGTGTTAGGATTTTTCATTCGATTCTTAATGGCGAATATTTGTTATGGATTTTGGGCTTGATTCTAGAATTCTCTATCGTAGTATATGGCTATGCAAGGAGACTGATGGCTTCTAGTCGAGAAACCATATCGAAGTCCGCATTAGGGAAGTCGAATGGACAATACTAGTTCGAAAGCGAACTTGTGTGATCGAGCGAATGATCAAATGTGATTCTGTGAAATGATGGCGTATGTACATCTTATATTCTATTATCATTGATATATTTTGACGCTGAAATTGAAAGCTGCCGGGTTAGAATATCTTTACTTACTAAAAGAAAATTTCCAATTTAAAATTACAAAGATATATAACCCATAAAAGCAAAGATATTCAATCTCATATGGCTCTTCATACAGCGAAATTTATTTTGTAAAATTTGATCCTTATATAAGATAGACCTTACGTAAGTATAAGATGATTCTGAAAACATTTGATTTTGGAAATGAATTGGTTGACTTAAATTATATTTATTTGGAAATTTGGATTTATTTTCTGAATATATTATTTTAGAAACTTTGAAACTAAAGATATTTAATTTGAGAAGAAATAATTTGGTGAAATTGTATATGATTTTGAAATTGAACTGATATTGAAACAAATTGAAATTTGAGAACCTTGTGTTACTAAATACTTGATTTGGGAGTTGTCGAACTTATATAAAATTGATTTGTATGAGTATGAAATTGATTCGAAAACTATGGATTTGAAAAGGGTACTATATGATACATATTTTCGAAGTAAAGATATGGAAAGTGCTTTCTGCTTGATATTCGATTTGTGGCCACATCTTGGATTCATTCTATCGATATTATTCTCTCTGATTTTGGTTTTCCGGATATGATACTCGAGTGTCCTTCGAATTCCATGGCGTTACCCATGGTCTTACGAACTCGACTGCATAGCGTAATTCGTAAGGCAGTGATTGCTTAAAAGGTACGGATGTTTCCTGGGGGATCCAGGCGTAACCATTGTGTATCTGCGATCTATGGTCGTGTTAGTGGCGTAATCCGCAAGGCAGAGATTGCTTAAGGGGTATGGATGTTTCCTGGGGGATCCAGGCGTAACCATTTTTATGTATCCTGCGGTCCACCGTTTTGTTATCATGGCGAAATTCGCAAGGCAGTGAATGCTTAAAAGGTACGGATGTTTCCTGGGGGACCCAGGCGTAACCATTGTGTATCTGCGATCCATGATTTGATTCGTTTTGTTTTGTTTGGATTGTACTTTCCATATCTGTTTTAAAAAATTTCCAGTATTTTCACTGGGTGTTGAAACAAGTCTACTAAGTACCTGGAGAATTCTAGCTTTGCGCCTGATCAACGCACTACCAGAGTCTACAGGAATAAGGATAAACTTGTTGAAACATCGAGTTATAAAAGTATTTTCGGAAGGAAAATTTGTTTCGATGTAAAAGTATTTTATTATAAGAGTATTTCCAACAAAGAAATTCTGTACTAATATTCGAAATTGAAATTCTCATGGTTTAAATTAATTATTTGTGCCGATTCTATTCTTTTAAATCTACCATATCTGCTCAGCTTTATTTATTCACCTATATTCTGCTTTTCCAAATCCTCCTTCTTTGACTATATCCTTTTTATTTATTTATATACAACATGGTTTAATAGTAAATTATTAGTGTTATTAATATTTTAGAAGTTATTAATTAAATACAACATATATAAAGAAATGATTATTGATTTATTAATAATGTTAGAAAAGTATGTTGAGAAAAATTAATAAATTTATGAATTATGGATTTAATGTTTTCAAATAGCTCCTTTGTAAATATAAGTAAGAATATAAATAATTGTTTTCAAATAGTTTTCACACATTTATAAAGGTGTCATTTAAACATATAAATGGTAGTATAAAGGAAGCAAGAAATTTTACAAATGGATTTTTGAAAGGTTTTAAAGTATATAAGATAATTGAATTGCAAATGAAGTTTTAAAATTTTAAGTAAAATTTATATAGTTCAAATTTATTGTTTAATCTTGACTTTCAATCTATCTTTTCTGTCTGGTTGTTTCTATTCTTCTACCTCCTTCCTTTTCGGGGATGAAAAGTTTTGAGTGGGGGAGAGTGTAACGACCGGCATAAATTTAATGGTTTTAAAAGTATATTTAACTGGAAATTTGTGAAATTTTAAACAATAAAATTTGAAATTAAAAATTTATTATTTGGAATACGTCTATTTTAATATAGCAACTGGTAAATTTTCATCTGATAATATCGAAGTTTATTTTCCTGTGAAATTTCATTTCAAATCAAACCGGTTAATAACAGTGAATTTAAAAGTTTTCCGAAACCAAAATATGTCAACAGGAGAAAATTTATTCAGATCATTCTAAATTAGACTGCGAAATTCGTTTTTCCAAATTTGGACTTCTACTGCTCCGTTTATCTTAATTCTGACAGAATAGCAGCATTTCTAGTACCGATTATCGACTTTTGATCGAATGATCGTACCACAGATATCTATATACCATTTTGATCGTCTCACCGCGCTGATATCAGCGGTGTATTTATTTCTGTGTTTTGAGATCCGGTACGCAGCGGAATCCGTGTAAATGGTGACCGTACCGGTACCGAATCCTAGCCTTTAGTTTTCAACGTCTCTTTCATATTCCACCGTTTAATTTTCAATACCCGTTGGCCTTTTCAATTCTCAAAAATTCAAACTGTAGCACTTTTATATTCTTGAATTTATGTTAAACATTTCAAACGTTTTATTCTCATGCTTGAGAATAAATGTACGTTTCTTATTGATGTCTGCTACTTCAATTTCTCGGCCATTCTTTTGCTCTACCATTTTTTTTATATTCTTTTCACTTGTCCTCTCTGAAACCACCCATCTCCTTTCTCTCTCCTCTTCTTCTGTTCTAAAAAAAAATATAAGCTTTCATTTTTTTTTGCAAACTATGCCTGCTGCGTTCTTCTTGTCGAGCTTCCCTTAACGCTCACCATCACTTCTCCACAAACCCGACCACCCAGTGCCTATGCCTTCCATCATCCTCCACAACAGCTGACACCCTCCCTCCTCCTTCACGCAACCGTGCATCCATCCACTTCGACCCACCATCACCTCATCAACCACCAGGCCGAAGCCGTACATCCCCTCTTTCCCTCACCTGACCCGCCGCCACGTGCCCTCATTCCCTTCGACCAACCCACTCGCACCGCTGCCAAACCACCTTCGGCCATGGCCGAACCACCAAGACAGCTCCTCCCCTTTCTTTTTATCCTCCTTCCCTAAACCCGAGAGCAGCACCTTCCCACCACCTTCCAGCCCGCCTTCCTCCATCAACCCGAACCCCACCATCGACCTCTCGACCACAGCCCTTCTTTGCATAAGGTAAATCGTGTATATGTTAGTTAAACATAAGGATATGATAGTAATATACATATATAAACAATTACTTTCAATCTATTAGTATACGATGTATACAGTTTGTAAATATATTTTTCTTTTGGTTTATATGAATATAATATAAAAGTTGTTTTGGTTATGCAAACTTCTGCCAGTAATAGATGTCTGTTCACATATGTACTGCATACTAGTTTTTTTCTGCAAGGCATATGTACTGCATACTAGTTGTACAGAGATATTATTAGTTATATAGGTAGGTTTCTATTTGTTTTGAAGTGTGTAGACATCAAAAACATGTAATTTGTACTTTTAGTTGAGTTTTTGTAGTGTCCACATATATATTTTATAACTTATATTCTGAGGTTATAATAGGAATTGTAGGCCTATATATAAGCGTACATACTACGTTGTATATTGCTTTCAAATAAATTTTTTTTATATGTCAGTTGTATACTTATATACATAGATAGTAAGTATGTTGTTGCTTACAGTTTATACTTCAAAGTATAGTTTGTACGTGTATGTTTATATATATTATATTTTATTTTATTTTATTTTATTATACTTCGTTTTAGTATATTTTATAAGTTATAGGATCTTCATATCTGTGTTTGTAAAGTTATAGTATGTACAGATATTATGTTTTCAATATATGCGTTGATTTTGAGTAAACTATAGTATATAAATATGTTCATACAAGTGCAATGTTGGTTTGCATAGACTGTGGGTCACATGTGTAGTCTGCATAGTTTATTAGTTATCAAGACAGTTTATATATATACTTTTATATATGTTACATTATGGCAGAATATATATAGGTTCATTTGACTTGTTTGAGTTTATAGATATATCATAACAAGTAAGTCATTTGGTTTTATAACTGTTATTGATTTTTAATTTTATACTTGATGTGTATTCTAAACATATGAATTCAAATATAATAACGATTTTGGTATATACCTATAAGCATTTTTTTATATATAATATGGGTTTAAATTTAACAATGGATTTTGAAATTCCTATATATATTTAATTTAATATATGTCTGGACTTTGAATATGACTACTTTATATATAGTTATATATAGTTATATATAAATAAGTTCACTTATACCATCTATCTTCATTGATCCAGATCCGATTGGATTTCGTCTATTCCTTATTATCAGCTGTATTCGTCAAACTAGTGTCAATCTCGCTTTACTTTGGAATTCGTGCTTGGGTTCGTAACTCATTTCATCGTCAAATATCTATAGCCTCGAAAGGTGAGCAATCACTCACGATTAACATTCTTGTATTTATTAAATTTGACTTCAATTGAAACGACAATTGAAATATGATGCTGTAGTTATTTAAATTGTTATATATGCTATTATCTGTATATGTTCACCTATGACACCTGACACCAGTATCTAGTATTTATATGCCTGTTATTACTATTATCTGTATATGTTCACCTGTGACATCTGACACCAGTATCTGTTATTTATATTGATGATATATGCCTGTTGTTATATTTTATATTATCTGTTATCACTCTGCAAGTTCCCTGTTAGTATAGAATTCATTATGGGTTGAAATGATACATACTCGAACGGACTTTAGAATAGGAGAAAATTGTTATGGGTTGAAATGATAAACCCAAGCAATTTTCATTTGAATTGAAATTGAGATTACGGGTCGAAATGATATCTACCCATATATATTTAAATTTCGGATTGAAATGATAAATATCCGTATCACTTAACCATATGATAAATATATATACAAACATCGTTGGTCCATATATATATAAATATTTTGAAATTGAATTCTATGGTTTTGGAAAGAAATATATGGTTTTTACAAATGTTGATTCTTAAATTATGATATATATAAACGGTAATGATATATATATTTAATAATGATATTTAACTTAATTAAGATGGATTTAATACATATAATATGTTAAGTATAAAATTTATCTTTCAAAATAGATTTTGGTAAAAATTTGAATAAGTTAAGGTTGGGAAGATAATTTGAATTTAGTAAAGAATTTTATTTAATTAAACCAATTTAAAACTTATTGAAATCGAGATGTAAGATATGACTTATAACTTGGGTTGATTTAAGTAACTTAATAAATATTTCTTGTTTAAAATAAAGTTAAAGAAATATTTAGTAAAAATGTAATTTAAGGCTAGTTAAATGATATTGAATTTATTAAGTGAATATTCCCTGATTTAATAATAATAATGTTAAATCAAGAGCTATATGAAACGGTTAAATTTAACTTTGAAAATGTTGAGTATTAAAGTTTTGAAATATATTGAAAATTTAAATGGTATAATTAGAATTGAATTGAATTGATGATTAGAGCTTGAATAAAATTTGAATTTGGAATTTGAAGTTGATTTGAATCGATTTGCGAGACTTGAGGAAATTATAAATGCTTTACTTTATAAATTAATAAATATATATACTATCTTGGAAAATAGTTATATTTGAAATGAAATGATATTTGGGTTTTGAAGTATAAATTAAATTGAAATGACCACGGTGTTATAATGTATATTTCCACCTTGTAGATAGTTCTGAAGATCCTTAGAGGATGGTTATCCCAAACATCCTTTAAGTTACTTGTATTTCAGTTGATATTTCACTTGAGTTGGATTTATTGATATAAGAATGTTAATCCTGACTCGAGTGTTTTGTGTTTTGCTTTACGCTCGGGTCAGACCGAGTGATACAGCATTTGAGACTCACCCTTGGAGTTTGGAGCTTCCTTTGGAGATCCAACTATCGCCTCAGCTTTCAGCTCTTCTTGTTGATTTGTCCAGAGAAGTCATCTCTTCGTACTGAAGACTTCACTGTATTTGAGATATTCTGTTGTATTTTATTTTAACTCTGATGTTTATATAGTAGCTTCATGAACTACTATTTTATCTATTCCGCTGCGTATTATTGTATTACTCTGTGTCTGTGATTCTGTGATTGATTTATTTACTGCATATGATGAGTTTTGCCAAATTTAAATTAACAATCTGATATTTTGAATTATTCAAGTCAGACATGTGTGGATTTATTGTCGATTTGAATGGTCCAAAATACCGGGTCGTTACAGCGAATGGTGCATGACACTTCTCGATGTAATTAAGAAAAAATCAATTCAAAGATTTGCATCGAAAACAAGGAAAATGAATGTTTCCAACAATGACTAAGAGAGTGTTCCCTCCTTACCGAAAGCATACATATAGAAAATATATTTCAGAACTCCAATGGCTCTCGGAAACCTTTTCAAGCCAAACCCAGCCAACCTTACTGAGAATCTGAGTATTATACATCTTCGTGTGCATACCACCGAAACCAATCAAGATTAGATTTGAAAATTCCCTAATGGGAGCTACCCCACATAGCTTGGCCCACACTGGCTCTTTATTTAGTTATTTCCGATAAAGAATATCCACTCCTCAAACGAGCAACAAATCATCTTAGATTGACGAAACTCGAAGAAGATAGCAGAATCAATAGTCAATGAATTAGCTATCGGGAATAATAAAATGATCATATATGGAAATTAAATCTCATACACTTACCACCACTCATCGATTTCAAACTTGTACTATCCCTCGATTTACAATGAAGCCAGACAAGTCAAGGCTTGCTTCTCAGACCTTGCCTCGACGTACATTTTTATCTTTCGAGATAGAGACGAATTTTGATACCTCGACATTTAGTGTTAAAAATATTCCTAAATCCTTTCCATATAATTAAATTTACTTATGGAAATTAAATTTCTTACCCTTATCACCAAACTTCGATTTCCAACTCGTATTGTCCCTCGCTTAAAAATGAAGCCAGGTAAGTTAAGGCACCGGTTGCCCTTGACCTTGCCTAGACACTCTAGTTTTTAAATCTCACGATTAGTAATGAATCAACCTTCTTGACGTTTGGTACTAAGAATAAGACTAATTCTTTCCATGAATGAAATCAAACTTTTAAACTTTTTAAAACGTTTGACTCGCACTTTTGCTTGATTTTCACATCGTAAATATTTGTAAAACACTTTAAAAACATTCTTTAAAATGTTATTTTAAAGAGCTAATTATATTTCTCAGTGTATCAAAAAGAACAGTTGAAAACAAATGTCATTATTTACTACAAACTCAAAACCAATACACTTAGGTCTATCTTTAAAACAATCTTTCTAAAAACTTTTTCATTTATAAAATATCATTTATGAATCAAATTATTATAAACTTTAAAACAAAACTCCTTCAAAGATTAAAGAATATCAATATTTATTAAGTCAAGTAACAAGTTTTCTTAATACCTTTACAAAATCATTTATTATAACAAAAGTGTTATAATTTATGAATTCTTTTCTACCTTTCGAAATCATTTATCATAACAAAAACATTATAATCCATGACTTATTTTTTTCCTTCTCAAATAACATTTATTATAATAACAATGTTGTAATCCATGCCTCCTTTTCACTTCCAATAAACTACAGAATATTTGAAATATAATTTTTTTAAACATCCATTTCAAATATTACTTAGAAGGAAAATCTCAAGTTTACCTCCTCTTCAAATAATTTTCCACATTTATTATAATTTTACCTCCTCTCATGTCCTCTCATGTCCTCTCATGGTGTCCTTCCCTCTTGTCCTCCTATTCCTGGCCCACCCCCATCCTCTCCTCTTGCTCCTTCCATCCCTGTCAGTCCTATCATCCCCTCTTCTCCGCCTTCTTTTCTGACTCCTCCATTGCCTGATCCTGTTCCTCCTCCTTCCCCAATGCCTGGTCCTCTTGTATCTCCCTTTTCTCCTGAACTCTTCCCTCCCCTTGGGTCTTCCACTCCTTCAGTTCCTTCAGCTTCATGGTCATCTCTTTTCAGTTTGAAACCTAGGAATGCTGGTAGTTATGTTCCTTTTCATTTTTATGTATCTTACTCTGGATCTCCTATTGATCCTCCTCAAGAAGTGGTGAATGAAGGTATTAAAGCATGGTCAGATTGCTTGGTTGGATCCTTTTTGGCTGGTAATGTCAACTACATGGCTGTTAAAACTCATTTACAAAAATCATGGAAGCTTAAAGGATCTTATGAAATATTCTATGATAATCAGAATTATTACTTTAAATTTGCCTCTGAGCAAGATAAAAATCTTATTCTTAGGAGAGATCCCATGTTTATTAGGGGTCAAATGTTTATCATCTCTAAATGGAACCTGACCCTATCATCAGCTCAGGCAGCTGTTAGATCTGTCCCAATCTGGATCCATTTCTATAGAATTCCAATAATGCTATGGTCTCTGCTTGGCATTAATTGGATAGCTTGTCACCTTGGAAGGCTTGTATGCTATGATGAAAATACAGAAAGAATGAAAAGATTTGAATATGCTAAGTGTTTAATAGAAGTGTCTCCTGACAAAGAACTGCCAGATTTTCTAGCAGTAGGTGATGATTCTTGCCCGAATATTTTGATTGAATATTCCTGGAAACCCCTTATTTGTGTTACATGTAAAGTTTTTGGGCATGCCACTAATCAGTGTGAGAGGAATAAAGAGTTACAAGCTGAAGTAGTAGTTGTGAACTCTAGTGATATAACAGAAGATGATGGAACCAAGATAGAATCATATATAAATATATGCAAAATGATAAAGAAAAAAGGGGATTTCTTGTTAGAGGCAAAAAGGGAATTAAAACTGGGCAAAAGGTGTGGAGGAAAATAAATAAGGATGAAAGTAACAATAATAAGGTGAATGCAATACAGGAAGTTAATCAAACTGAAGTGATACAATTAAGTAAACAGAATGGGGATTGTACTGACCAAATTCTCTTGGATCAGATTGAAGTGGTGACTGATTCTTGTTTGAATCATGATAAAAATGGTAATAAGGCTTATAATAATATTACTTCGAGTCAGCAAGCTGTTTTACCTGTGTCTGCTTCGAGTTCTGAAGATGATTTTTCTTTACTGGAGGTGTGTAATACTTCTGATAAGCCTGATGATGTTCTTGGGGAAACAATGAGTCCTTCTAAAATGCAAGCAAACTCAGAAACTATAAATACACAGCAAACTAATTGTGGAATGCAAGTTACAACACATAATGCTTTTTCTGTGCTTCAGAAAATTATTGAAGATGATGAAGTTATTCAACATCTACACAATTCCAGCTTATCTTCTGACATTCCCTGTGTCAGTCTTAATCCTGACATGCACAACATTGCTTCTGCTGTTATTATCCCATCTCATAACTCTCCTCTTAATCAAATGTCCTCTAATTCTTTGGAAGTTTCTCCATATTCTTCCCTCACTCTTCCTAATCAAATATTCAATGACTTGGGCAATTTTTCTTTGTCAAAAATATCTTCTCTGCAACAATCTCCTTCCACTTCCTTTCCCGATTCTTCCTCCAAAAGAAGAAAAGGTAGACCAAAGAAATCCTCTTCTAACTCTACTGTTGATCTAGACAATGGGAGTAATTACTCTATTAATCAAACTGGTCTGACTATGTAGCCTTGTAATAGTCATGATAATACATCGGCTGGGGTTAAAACCAGAGCCTCTTCTATATTATTATCTAAATGAATGGAAAAATTGGGTATTGGAATGTTAGGGGTGCTAACTCCATGGCCAAGCAACTGGAAATATCTAATCTTATTTCTTCTCAAAAAATTGATCTTATGGAAATTGCTAAAACAAAACACAATCATATTACAACAATCAAAGCTGTCTCAAATATTAAACATGGCTGGAGTTCTATCTACAATCTCTCTCAAGCCCCTTTTGGTAGACTATTAATATTATGGAATCCTTCTATTTTTTCTCTTTCCCCTTTAACTGTCCATAGGCAATTCATTCACTCTGAGATCATTCACATCCCCACCTCTACTTCATTCTATCTTACTGTTGTTTATGTAGATAATAATGCTACTCAAAGGCAAGTTTTCCTTGATATCCTTCCTTCTATTCAACAGTCCAGTTCACTGTGGCTATGCCTTGGTGATTGGAATTGTATGCAGTTGTCTACTGAAAAAAGTGGTGGTGTTCCACTGTCCTTCAGTCAGACTAGACCCCTCAACAATGCTATTTATGCTTCTAACCTCCTTCCCACCTCTGTTAGTGGTGCTTTTTACACATGGAACAACTCTAGTAGAAATGCAAAAAGGACGTATTGTAAACTTGATAGAGCTTACATGAATTTTTCCTCTGTTATCAAATGGCCTAACCTTAACACTTATGTCCCTCCTCCTTCTTTATTTGACCATTCTCCTCTTATTATTGACTGGGGCAAGGACACTGTGAAAAGGCGCTCCTCTTTTTCATTTTTTAATAATTGGTCTAAGCACCCTGATTTCTTAAATATTGTTTCTGAAAGTTGGAAAATTCATACATTTGGCAACCCTATGTTTATTTTGCAGGCTAAACTCAGGCATCTTAAGGATATTTTGAAGAAGTGGGCTCAACATACTTTTGGGAATGAGAGTAGTTTTTCCTCTTCAATTAGAGAAAAATTATTCCAAGTTCAAATTGATATTCAAAGTTGCCATGATTCTGCTCTTCTTCCTACCTTGGCTGCTCTGGAAAACTCACTTTTAAAGGATCTATCTAAAGCACTTGTGGAAGAAAATTTCATGGCAAAGCAAAAATCAAAACATGAATGGCATATGAATGTTGATAAAATTTCATCCATTTTTCACAAAGCTTTAAAGATCCAACAGGCTTCTGAAAATATCTCTTCCATCCTTAATATGCATGATTTGCCTTGTTCTTCTCAAGATACTATTTAAGCTGCTTTCCTGGAATACTTTCAAATGAATCTGGGTAATCCTCAAATTCCTTCTATTTCTATGGAACAATTCTCTCATATTCAGCTCCCTAATATCTCTAATGACATGAGAAAAGATTTAATTATGGAAATTTCTGAAGATGAAATTAAGCAAGCTATATTTGGTATGAATTCTAATAGTTCTCCAGGTCCTGATGGTTTTAATGCTCATTTCTTCAAAACTGCTTGGGATATTATTGGTAATGATGTGATCAAAGCCATAAAGAATTTCTTCAGACATAGTAAATTAGTTAATGGAATAAATGCTACCAGACTTGCTTTGATACCTAAAGCTGTTCAACCTACTTCTGTTAATCAGTATAGACCTATTGCATGCTGTAATGTGATTTACAAATGCATTTCTAGAATTCTGGCTGCTAGAATGAAGAATTCTTTGGCTGGTTTGATTTCTCCTAATCAGAATGCTTTTCTTCCATATAGAGACATTTCTGATAACATCTTACTTGCTTCTGAACTTATGAAGGGGTACAATAGGAAGTTTATCACTCCTAGATGTGTTCTTAAATTAGACATACAAAAAGCTTATGACACAGTACAGTGGAAATCTGTCATCTACATTCTTCATAAAATGAATTTTCCTATTCCTTTCCTTTGTTGGATATTCACTTGCATATCTACTGTTAATTATTCTCTTAGTATTAGTGGATCTACCTTTGGCTACTTTGGTGCTACTCAGGGAATTAGACAGGGAGACCCTATTTCACCCTATATTTTTGTGTGTGTCATGGAGCTATTATCTTCTCTTTGTTCTGTAGCTGTAACTAATAAGCTTCTGGATTATCACCCTTTATGCAAGAAGAATAGTATTTCTACTCTGCTTTTTGCTGATGACATGCTCCTTTTCACTAAACCTAATATTAAATCTATTAATGGGGTGATGGATGTTCTATCTAGTTTTCAGGTTATGACTGGTCTATCCATTAATAGAAGTAAGTCCAGAATCAATATTGCTGGCTTGTCTGAACTTGATAAGGGGATCCTGTATGCCATGTCTGGTCTATCTCCTTTCACTGACAATGAAATCTATATGGGAGCTCCTCTGTGTACTTCTAAAATAAGGACAAACCAATGTTTGCAATTGTTTGAAAAAATTACCACTAAAATATCTAGCTGGAATAGGTCTAAATTTTCGATGGCTGGAAGGTTAGTGATTGTTAAATCTGTTGCTATCTCTATGTGTGTGTATTATGCCAGAATCTTCATCCTTCCTGCTAAGCTTATTAGCATGATCAATTCTGCTTTAAATCATTTTTTATGGCATGGAAACCCTTTTTCTAAGAAAATGATCCCTGTTGCATTTAAACATATATGCTGCCCTTATGATAAGGGAGGGCTTGGAATCATGAATATTAGAAGGTGGAATTTTGCTGCTCTTTCATCTAGAGTAGATAAATTATTGAGAAAAGACACAAATTTATGGGCTTCTTGGTGTAGATCTTATCTCATCAAAGATGGTAACTTCTGGTCTATCTCTCCTCCCTCTGATTGTAGTTGGTCTTGGAAGAACTTCTTAAGAAGTAGAGATATATTCCTTCCTATGGTTCAGCTGGGCATGAAAGACATTGACAAGATTTCTTTTTGGTATGATCCATGGTCTGCTAAAGGTATAATTCTTGCTAATATTATTGATTATGAGACCAGAGTGATTTCTGGAATTCAAGACAGAGCTTTTGTTGATAGATATTGGAATGATGGAACTGTTTCCTTACCTTATTGTAGTTCCTCTGTAGTTAGAGATGCTTGGAATGCTATTCGAAGTAAGATATATAACATCTGTAATGATCAGGTAATATGGAATGACAAGTCTCATTCTATTGCTTCTGTATACAAAGTCATCGAATCTACCATGGAATATCCTCCTTTTCCTTGGTATACTAGAATTTGGAGCTCTCAATCTATTCCTAAGGAAAATTAGTTCATGTGGAAAGTTTTGAAGAATGGCATCCTTTCTCTTCATAAACTTAAAGCCTGTGGGGTTATACATAGTGATACCTGTCTTTTGTGTGGTAATTGTGTGGAAAATGTGTCACATTTGTTTGAATGTGACTTTTCTTTTTTCATCTGGAATAGAATTTTAAAACACTATGGCTTGCATAAGCCTATAAGAGTGTCAACTATGGAATGGTACAACATTTTCAAAGCCACTAGATGGAAGAATGCAAGAGGGAAATTGTTGTTAAGAATTCTTAAGAAGTCTCTATATCTTATTTGGATGGAGAGGAACATTAGAGTGTTTAAAGGTCAATCCACCTCTAAACATTTAATGGTCCTTTCTATTATTAGATCCATGTAACTTTTGCCTTGATTTTGGGATGATTGTTATAGCTTGTTGGTAGTTTTGTTGTTTTGTGTTGTATCAATTTTTGCTAGTTCAATAAAATGGTAGGGGACCATTCAACCCCGCTGGCTTTGCCAAAAAAAAAATCTCAAGTTTAATATATATAAGAACTCAAAACCATTTCCTTTCCTTATTCCTAAAATAAAATTTTCTTCTTTTAAATATTTATATAAGTTCCAAACCACTTTTAAAACACTCAAGTAAATGTTAGAAAAGTTCACTAAATGGATTGATGAAGAAAATTCAGGTTTAAAACCATTTTATAAAAGTCGCAAAACTACCGCTAAAAATAGTGTGGAAAATTCATTTAAATCGGTTCTTTTCAAAATGGAATTTTCTTTGCATTTTTACAAAGTATGAATACTATATTTTATTTTTAGAACAACATATTACGAGTCTACCATGTATTCAAAAATATTTAGTGAATTTCAAAGTCTGTAAAACACATTTGAAAGTTGTTTTAAAAATTGACTTTCGAACTGCAAAAACGCGATCAAAACTTTTCTAACTTTTAAGCACTTTGAAGTTGAGTGCTATAACCTTTTTCAAGCCATCGAAACTTGGTTCAAATAAAATTTTAAAAGTGCTAAAGTGCATCTAAATATTTATTAGTGAAAACATAAGCACAAAATTTTCCAACATAAGATTTAAAGAGATGGGATTTCAAAGTGTAATAACGCGATTTCAAAGTGTGAAAGAGCGATTATTCCACTATTCAACAATTTTGCTATTTTAACATCTCAAACAATGTTTCTACTCAATATGTGTGTGTGTGTGTGAAGTAGTTTGAGCTTGAACCATTTTGAGCTTGTTAGCACCAAAATTGGTCACTAACCTCGTTGAGAAAGATTGTGTAGAGAGATGAATGATGAAAGTAAATTTAAACAAAAAACAATATGCTAAGTTGAATGCAAAGACGAGAACGTCGGATTTATAGTGGTTCGGCATAACTACCTACGTCCACTTTAAGATTAATCTTTATTGCTTTACTTGATAATTGATTACAGATACAATCTGTACACCACCTACTTGAATACAATTGCTAAGTAAAGAGAATGAGTCTTGAAAGCGGCAGAGTCTCTCTAGTGTTCTCGAAAAAAAAGCCATTTCACTATGCCCCTGCCTCTCTATTTATAGACGAAGATGGGTTGGACTTCCCTGGTGGGCCTAGTGGCAAGATACCTCGGCCCAAAGCAAGTAACTCCTGTGTGCCGAACCATGAATGCCGAACGGCAAATGCCGAGCAAGGCTGCTGCCGAGCGAGGCTTCATGCCGGTCGAGATTTCTACCAAACGATACTTCTGATGCCGGACGGCCTCCGAATGTCGAACGAGGCCGAATGCCGAATGAGGCCGAATTCCGGTCGAGGTCGAATGCCGGTCGAGGTCGGAATGCCGGTCGAGGCTGGAATGCCAGTCGAGGCTGAATGCCGGTCGAGGCTGGAATGCCGGTCAAGGCTGGAATGCCGAACGAGGCTGAATGTCGGTCGAGTCTGGAATGCCGGTCGAGGCTGGAATGCCGAGCGACCAAATTGCCTGGTCAAACCCCCAGGTAACACTTGCCCCCCCAAAGTGCGTCATGTGATCGAACGTGATGCGCTTTGAACCATAAGCTTTTTCTTCGAGCGTTGGCATAGTCTTTTCGATAGTACTTTTTCTAGAACACCGATTGAGGCATTGTATGCCGAGCGGCATGCCGATGCCGAACGACCACTGAATGCCGGACGACATATTCGATGCCAAACGATATCTAAATGCCGAACGGCATAGCTAATGTCGAATGAGGCATGCGCTTTGACCGGTTCTACTGGTTGAAGCCTATTCAGCTTCCTTCCTCTATAAAAGCTGATACTTCTTCTTCTTCTCCCTTTTACTCTTATTTCTACATCGCCGTACTTACGAACTCGAGCCTTTCCAATCCCTCGCCAACACCTTTCCAACTCCTTTAATCCCCGAGTCTCCTTGGTTACGTCCCGATTGCCTTCCACAACGAGCTTGAACAGATCTCCACTTCAATCCAAGTATCTCGCCAGATTCCTTTTCCTTCTTTTAGGTATGGAAACTTCGCATACCCGAGTCTCTTCGATTAGAGACTTTGGATGAGACTCGAATTATAACTTTCTCTTAATCTATAAGTAACGGCAGTCGTATAGATTAGGAAGTTGGGTTTGAAGTTTAAACAGGCCCTAGGATTAAACGTAGTGGCAGTCGGAAGAAGGTGCTAGCCCGGTGAGATCCGATTAGGTTTGAGATGTCCGGACGCTGGTGGCGTGTGAATTGAAGTGTGGGAGTAAAGGTGTGAGGTCGAGGTTGGACTCAGACGCCGAGCGAGGCGGCTAGGTATGATCACGGCTCGGCATGACTCGTTCATGCCGAACGATGAAGAGGAAATACCGGAGTGAAGTCAGGGAGGTTGGTAGCAAGCGATTCAGTGTATCTGGCTCATAGAATGTCGAATGGTGGACTTAGGCCGGACGACACTTCGGCTGAGCGGTGGTGATGCCGAGCAATATTTAAGCCGAACGACATTTTAGGCCGAGCGAGATCGATGCCGAGCGGCATTTAGGTCGAACAAGGTCGATGCCGAGCGGCATTTAGGCCGAACGTGGTCAATGCCGAGCGGCATTTAGGCCGAACGAGGTCGATGCCGAGCGGCATTTAGGCCGTGTGTTTCAAGTGTCGCTTAGTCCTGGCCTTTGATGAATAGACAACGACAGTCAAAATCATTCCAACTTGAACATAACCCTTGTTTAACTCACTTATTCCCCATGCCTATTCATATGACAAAGAACAAGGACAGGGACTTAAACAAACCAGCATATCGAACTAATCTAGACTGATGACTCCCCAGTTTCAACAATTATAAGCCTGAATTCAAATCGATAAAAACAGATAATCGCCTTTAACATATAGTGCCAATGTCCGGGTCCAAAATTGAAAAAAATGCCAGGGTAGATTTTCGGAGACGGTCAGCGATGACGGTCTTTGAAGATGACAGTTCAAAGCTCAACTTTATATCATCAACTCTGCGACTTTTAATTTCTCAGCACTTATATTTAGATGATCACACTAGTTCACACACCACACGGGGGGAATACTTACGTTGTTAAGTCTAATGTTAATTGTTTTTCAAGAATAGTTCAAACAGGTGCTTTGTTGGATTTAACCTTCACTAGAGATGTCTAGAAAATCTAGCTCTGCTACGATCTCAGACAGACCTGGGCCATCCTCTCGACGAGAAGTTGTAGATACTTCGAATCCATCAACTACCCCTGCTCAAAACTTACCGAGCGTCGTGATAACATCCGTCGACTTAGCTCCTGACGCTCTGGAGGCAGCTATTTTCTTAGACGACCCAGCCGATTCACAAGCTTCGAGGATTAACGAGACTACACTCCGTCGGATATGCTCTGTCCATGGATTCCCTTTCGACGACGTGTTAGTTCCTTCGGGGAGTGATCGTCCGCATTTGCCCCCAACCGGGTACACAGCTTGCAATAAGTTTATGTGCTGGGTCGGCAGCATTCCACCCTTCAACTCCTTCCTTTGCGACTTATTGCAATACATCAAGATCGCTCCTTCACAACTGCCTCCGAACGGTCATGCTTCCTTATATGGGACTTGCATCCTCTTTATGAGTGTCTTCTCCAGGCTTCCGACTCCAGGCGATATTCGTTATATTTATCGCTTCAAGAGACGGTCGGATAGCCCGTCTTTCATATTTCTGGAACCATATAGTAAATGCCAAATCCTGACTAGGGCATGGAGCAAATTCGCCCAGTACAAGCAAGAGTGGTTCTATGTCCGTTGTCCTTCCGGTTTCACTAGGAGATGGGTGGAAGGAAGTAAGTTCGTTTCTTAAATCAACACTTGAATTTAGCAGAATCTGCGTCTTTTCTGACTCTTTATCCACCTTTTTAGGCATCACTCCACGTCCCGAAGGCTTCGGATACTCTGAAGCAGTGGCAACTATCCGAGCTCTCCCCGCAGAAGATCGGGACATCAAATCCCTCATTTCAAATGAGTCACTTGCGAGATTCGGGCTGCTGGCAGAAGGTCGCCGAATAAGCCTTCCCCCAGGTGTCACTCTATCCAGACCTGCTGCAGGCAAGGGAAAAAGGCAGGTTGGGCCATCAACACGCAATGCCCCTGACACGCCAGAGGAGGGGGAGATTAAAGAAGCAGAAACGCTTGAAGTACAGGGCGAGAATATTAGCCCATCTCGGGGCCTGATAGTTGAAGTTCATGACATTGAAACGTCGTCTTCCCATTCGAAGAGGAAGAAGAAACTGACGTACAAACTGATGAAGAAAACAGTGGGCGGAACTTCTAAAGTCACTATTATTCCAACGGAAAATGAAACTTCTTCGCAGCACTTAGAAAGTTCTCTGAAGGGCCTGTCGAACCTTACCATTCCTGACGATTTACTCAACTACGGTTTCGATGATGCAGAGGCCTTCAAGCTTCATTCGCCCGCTAGGGGCGATACGGGAGTTCAAACCCAAGTCCAGGGAGATAAAACTCCAATTAGTAAAGAAACTGGTCCATCGGGGGAAACACTAGGACACACACGGACACACGCACTTCACCCTGCACTTCAATCTTAGCCGTCACCCTGATCTTTTCTAACTTGTCGTCATTCTCATTCTATGCAGGTGACATAGGACGCTCCCACGGATTTAATTGTCTTCACGGCTCATCCATCTTTCATCATTCTGGCCGGGATTCGGGCTCCGGCAAGCGCCGGGACAGAGGCGACTCCGGAGTCCGAGACAACCGTCCCCGAGAGTCGACTTATCGAAAGAAATCACACATCCAGTCTTCATACTCTTGCAATCCTCCTCCTCAAACAAAGCAAGGCAGAGAAAAATCTTCGCAGAAGGGATCTCAACCCGATGTTTCCCGAGATCAACATTCTGGTTCATCAAGCACACGACAATCTTGGGAACATCGTAAGAGAACAGAACTTTCAAAGCCTCCTCCCCCTGTTCCTACGGCAGACCCGACGATATCGGAGAAGCTGGCCGAGCTTAAAGTCAAATTTCCCAAAATCTGTTTTGACGGTCTGAAGTTCCTTCCAACAATTCATCACATTCTAGGGCACGTCAAGCAGAGCGCCATCGCTTGCAACAACGACGTCTATGTTCAACATGACGCGTTTGTTCATTTAGTCGAAAAAGTCTCAGAAATCTCCGTTAAGCGTCAACAAGAGATCGACCGCTTGAAGCTTGAAGTTATCTTCGATAAAGACATTATCAAGAATCAGGATGAAGAGCTCGCTTCGTACAAGTCCAAGCTCGATGCTGCAGAGCAAAGTGCTAAAGACACTGTCGAGGCCGTCACTCGTCTAGAGATGACTCATAAAAAGGAGATTGACGAAGCGGTCCAACGTAGTGGGGCCCGGGCTTTAGAAAAAGATTCTATTCAGAAAGAAAGGGATTCACTCACCTTGCAAGTCAAAGAGCTGAAAGAGTTATTCTCTAAGGAGAAGGAAGAGAAGATAGCCGCTCAAGAGGAGTCTCAACGATATTGCAACGAGATTGTTGCTACATGACTCTTGAAGGCAAAGCTCGACGACGAGCTTTCTAAGGTCGAGATGATGAAGGATGAAGCCCGTGAGGAGGGCAAGAGAATAGCTTCCACGGAGATCGACTCCCGCCTTGAAGCGGCTGCAGAGGCCGGAAGTGAGGAGATCAAGTGTATGTTTGACCCACTGATAGCCGAATACAATGCCCGCGTCCTCATGCATCGGGACTTGACTTTCTTAGGCAAAGGCTACCTTGAATCTTTAGCCGAGGCTTGGGATACTTTAATAAAGATTAGAAAGGTGGAGTCGGGCACCGAGGAGGTCGATGAGGAGGCTTTAGTTAAAGATTTTCTCAGGGGGAATGAGCCATCGGACTTGTCTGCAGCTATGGCTCTCTTTGGTAAAGGCTCTCCTCCATCAAATGAGAAAGATGACAAAGCTGGTCCATTTGGAACCTAGGCTGCGACTCCACCTTCTACTCAATCGACCGATCGGCCAGCACTTGACCCATTCGAGCAGCACGCCGGCTATGATCCGGAAGACCCCGGTCTCGGCATTCACGTGCTATCTCCCATTTTAGAGGGCGAGCCCCTCGGACGGCCGAGAGTCAGCAAGAAACCGGTACATAACTCTTTTTCTTACTGTTCAACGAACCGTCGCTGTCGGCGAGAGGTTATTGTATTCTAACGTTCGTCCTTTGTGTTTTTACGCAGGCCATCTCGATCCTGAACCGACTCCGAGGAGCGATGACGCCAAGGAGGAGATGGGGAAAGCGAGCGACGCTACTCATGCGGGAGTAACCCCCGGTCCTGATGCTCAAGTGATCGGGGCGCTAGATGATGATAAGTCTGAAACTTCATCCCATGTTGAAGGGAGTTATGAAATTGAAATCACGGGATCCTCAGAACACACTTCGAAGGTGAGTATGAAGGAGCAACTCTTGGAAGAGAAGAAGAAAGTTGAGATCAAGGTCGAGTCTCAAGTAATAGAACTTAACGACCCGCTGAACAGGCCTCTGAAAGTCATTCTTCCCGGCAAATCCAAACCACTGGATGTTCCTCCTCCCACTCCTGACTCCGCTGCTTTGGCGAGCAAAAATTCCAAGAGGAAGCGTGAGGGAGAGGAGTCATCCGAGAAAGCAAAGGAGGACAAGAAACTAAAGAAGTCGAAGAAGTAGTCACTATACTCGTTCAACGAGGTTTAGCTTAGGTCATGTAACTACTTTTACTTTTTCGTTTTCGTAGTTTATGTAGATAGACTTTTGACTCCAAGTTTTGGAGGAGTGGTTGTATAACCCCATTTTGGATTATTGAATAAAGTTTAGTTTCTTTGTCATTTGAATGATTTCTGCTTTTTAGCTTTCTGTATAACTGTGGTCGAAACTCAAGTTCTTATGAGTTACATAAATTCCCAATCCATTCTTTCATTGTTCGGACATTCTTTGGAATCGTACATCGCTTATTTCACATTTCTTGTATTTAGAGTATTTTTCAATCCGCACTCTGGGGACTTAGAATACTCCAGTCCGTATTCAGGGAACTTGGAGATTTGAGTCGTTTATACTCTAGTCCGCGCTCTGGGGACTCATAGTACTCCGGTCCGCACTTAGGGGACTAGGAGATTTAAGTTGTTTATACTCTAGTCCGCGCTCCGGGAACTTAGAGTACTCCGGTCCGCACTCAGGGGACTCGGAGATTCAAGTCGTTTATACTCTATTCCGTGCTCCGGGGACTTAGAGTACTCCGGTCCGCACTCAGGGGACTCGGAGATTCAAGTCGTTTATACTCTAGTCCGCGCTCCGGGCACTTAGAGTACTCCGGTCCGCACTCAGGGGACTCGGAGATTCAAGTCGTTTATACTCTAGTCTGCGCTCCAGGGACTTAGAGTACTCCGGTCCGCACTCAGCGGACTCGGAGATTCAAGTCGTTTATACTCTAGTCCGCGCTCCGGGGACTCAGAGTACTCTGGTCCGTACTCAGGGGACTCGGAGATTCAAGTCGTTTATACTCTAGTCCGCGCTCGGGGGACTCAGAGTACTCCGGTCCGCACTCAGGGGACTCGGAGATTCAAGTCGTTTATACTCTAGTCCGCGCTCCGGGGACTCAGAGTACTCCGGTCCGCACCCAGGGGACTCGGAGATTCAAGTCGTTTATACTCTAGTCCGCGCTCCGGGGACTTAGAGTACTCCGGTCCGCACTCAGGGGACTCGGAGATTCAAGTCATTTATACTCTAGTTCGCGCTCCGGGGACTTAGAGTACTCCGGTCCACACTCAGGGGACTCGGAGATTCAAGTCATTTATACTCTAGTCCATGCTCTGGGGACTCAGAGTACTCCGGTCCGCACTCAGGGGACTAGGATATTTAAGTTGTTTATACTCTAGTCCACGCTCCGGGGACTTAGAGTACTTCGGTCCGCACTCAGGGGACTCGGAGATTCAAGTCGTTCATATGAGTTCGTACGCCAGGTAGAATAATGCAGTTCCAGTTGTTTATCACCAGACTATGAGGTTTAGAAACATCAATAATTCGTAGAAAGGATGGCTTCAAGCCTTTATTAATAAACTAAATCATCTGATTACATGCTTTAAAAGAAACTAAGAATCAATGGAATAAAAACATACGGTAAACAATTGCACCTAAAACAGGAAAGAAACAGGTTAAATATAATATCGTCGCAAATGTTCACTGTTCCACGCTCAGGGGAGTATCATGCCATCAACGGTCGCTAGCTTGAAAGTTCCCTCTCCAAGCTTCCGTTCAACGACATATGGACCTTCCCAGTTGGGATTCATACGTGATGGTATCGGGAAAACTCGTTTCAAAATGAGATCATCCACATCAAAGATTTTTAGGCGGACTTTCTCGTCGTAATATCGCTTGACTCGGTGCCTATATGCTGCCGCTCTTAATTCAGCTTCTTCACACTTTTCATCAATGCAGTCCAGTGATTCCAACAAGAGATCCTAATTTGTCTTAGGATCATAATGTGTCACCCAATTTGATGGAACTTCAAGCTCCACGGGTATAACAGCTTCCGAGCCGTATGCCAATTCGAATGGAGTGTGGCCAGTCACAAACTTGTGGGTAGTTCTATAATCCCATAACGCTGTTGGGAGTTCATCTACCCACTTGCCTCTAGCCTTTTCCAAACTCTTCTTCAGAATGGACTTGATTTTTTTTTTCACAGCTTCAATTTGTCCATTAGCCTTTGGATGAGCAACGACGGCGAACTTTTTCTCAATGTCGTACTTTAAACAGAAATCTCTGAATTCTCTACTTTCAAATTGAGTTCCGTTGTCCATAATGATGGTTCGCGGGAGGCCAAAGCGGCATATAATGTTTCGTACAACGAAATTAATGACCTTCTTGGAGGTGATTGTGGCTAAAGGCTCTGCCTTGGCCCATTTTGTGAAATAGTCGACCGCGACTATCGCGTATTTTGCACCACCTTTGGATATAGGCAAAGAACCGATTATGTCGATTCCCCAGATTGCAAATGGCCAGGGACTAACCATCTGTGTGAGTTCCGTTGGTGGAGCTCTCGAGATTTTCGCATATCTTTGACACTTGTCACATTTTCTTGCATAATCTGCAGCATCTCGATTTACAGTTGGCCAATAGTATCCATAACGGAGGATCATTTTCGCTAGCGTCTGCCTCCCAGTATGGTCGCCACATTCTCCTTCATGAACTTCCTCCAAGACCCGCTTTGCCTCATCATGGGCAATGCACCGTAATAAGGGGACCAAGAACCCTTTCTGATACATTACTCCATCCTACATCACATATCGTGCGGCTTTGCAAATGACCTATCGTCTTTCGCTCCTTCTTTCAGGTAAAGTCCTAGTCATCAGGTATAGTTTGAATGGGGTTATCCATGACTCCCTCTCGATTCCTGTTTCCAACACAAAATCAACCTTCATCGCATCTATGCTTGGAGCATGTAAGGTTTCGACGGGAACCAATTCCATTTGCCGTGCATCGCCGGTGCTTGCAAATTTAGCCAACGAGTCAGCTTCCTTGTTCTGTTCGCGTGGGACATGCGAAATGTCATAATGTTCGAAGTTCGCTAATAGTTCCTGAACCAGAGCAAGGTACGGAGCAAGCTTTTGTCCCCTTGCTTGGTAATCTCCCCGCACTTGGTACACCACCAACTGTGAGTCACAAAATATTTCAACTGACTTTACCTCGAGTTCTCCAATAAGCTTTAAACCAGCAATCAATGCTTCATATTCTGCTTCATTATTCGTAGCCGAGAAATTGAGCTTCAAAGCATAACAAATCGATCGGTTTTCTGGAGTCACGAGAACTACACCAGCTCCAGAGCAACGGTCGTTTGATGCCCCATCAGTGTACAATTTCCATCGAATGGGGGGAATGACGCTGTGACTATCTGGTTCATCGGATACAGTAAACTCAGCGATGAAATCTGCTAGTGCTTGCCCTTGTATGGCTCTTCGTGGCAGGTAGGTAATATCGAACTGACTCAACTCGATATTCCATTTTAACATCCTTCCAGAAGTTTCTGGTCGTTGGAGTACCTGTCGTAAGGGCTTATCGGTATAGACACTAACTGAGTGTGCTTGAAAATATGGATGCAGCTTACGTGATGCAATCACCAAGCAATAGGCCAATTTCTCAATTTTTGAATAATTTCTTTCTGCCCCCATTAAACGTTTACTAACGTAATACACCGGCTTTTGGACTCGGTCCTCCTCGCGGACCAAAGCCGCACTTATAGCATGCGGGGATACGGCCAAGTATACGTACATCATTTCATGGTCTACTGGTTTCGACAGCACTGGAGGACTCTCCAAATGTCTCACCAGATCTCTAAACGCTTCCTCACAGTTGGATGTCCATTCGAAATTTCTCTTTCCTTTCTTTATTATATCGAAGAAGGGAATACACTTGTCTGTGGCTCTGGATATGAATCGACTCAGCGCAGCCACCTTCCCATTCAAGCTTTGCACCTATTTTATAGTTCTGGGCACTTGTACGTCTCAAATAGCTTGAATCTTTTCCGGGTTAGCTTCAATTCCCCGGGCATTAACAATGAATCCCAAAAACTTCCCCGACGCAACGCCGAAGGAACATTTCAGAGGGTTGACCTTCATTCCATAATATCCGAGTATGTCAAACATCTCTGCTAAGTCCTGGATGTGGTCGTTTGACTATCGTGACTTCACGAGCATGTCATCCACATAGACTTCCATCGTTCTACCAATCTGATCTTTGAACATTCGATTCACCAAACGCTGATAGGTCGCTCCCGCGTTTTTCAATCCAAAAGGCATTACTACATAGCAATATAGCCCAACGTCTGTGACGAAACTGGTGTATTCCTGGTCCGGAATGTGCATCGGGATCTGATTGTATCCCGAGTATGCATCCATGAATGACAACAACTCGTGTCCTATAGTGGAGTCGACCAACTGATCAATCCTAGGTAATGGGAAACTGTCCTTGGGGCATGCTTTGTTCAAATCAGAATAACCTACGCAAGTTCTCCATTTCCCGTTCGCCTTTTTCACAAACACGGGATTTGATACCCATTCAGGGTAGAGGGTGTCACGAACGAACCCATTGGCTTTGAGCTTGTCCACCTCCTCTCTGAGAGCAGCGGACCTCTCCGGGTCCATTCCTCTCCTCTTTTGTTTAACCGGGACGTACTTCGGGTCTATGTTCAACATATGACTCGTAATAGTGGGAGAAATCCTGCACATGTCGGAATGTGTCCAAGTAAAAACATCGAGATTCACTCGGAGGAAATCACTGAGGTCTTCAGTCATTGAGGGGCTAAGTTGTGATCTTATCTTTAATACTCGCGATGGATCGTCCCGACTGACCGAAATGTCGATCGTCAGTTCAGCCGGTGCTACTTTTTTATCCCTGGGTTCCTCATCGTCGTCTCTCGGATCTATATCTTTGAAGATCTGAGAATCATGCCCGAGCCAGGGCTCGGGCATTACTTGTCAATTGTCAGTATGCTGAATGCGGACGGAATTGTCCGCAATCTTTCCTTTCTCCCGCCACTGGGCCTCTCGAAGCTCAGCCACATAACATGCATGACTGGTCGCCATGAACAACACCTACTCCTTTGTCAGTTGGAAATTTTAAAGTCAAACACCACGGGACCAATGTTGCCCTAAACTTAGCCAGGGCCGGCCGGCCCAAAAACACATTGTACGGAGAATCCACATCCAAACCTACAAAAGGTAGGATTCGCACCCTCCTATGCTCACCTTGTCCCAGTTCAACTGGCAACTCAACATATCCTACTGCATCGGTCGTTGCGCCATTAAAGCCATGTATACGAGCTTTAAATGGCTTCAAATCCTTCGTCTCCATCTTCATCTGGTCGTAAGCCTTCTTGAAGATGATATTGACAGAACTTCTACAATCAATCAAAATTCTTTTCACAAAAGCCAGCCCGATTGTCGCAGATATGACCATCGGGTTAATGGTAGGAGCCTCCACCTGGTCAGCATCTCTGCTCCTGAATATTATATCGTCTGTCATCATGCGCAGCTGTTTAGCAGGGGTCCCATCCTCTACGTTGGAACAACATTCAAAATCTGCATGCCTTAAGGAATTAGCATACCGCTCCATTTCTTGCCAGTTCTTATCTGCAGGGTGAGGTCCACCGATGATCGTGTTTATGACTAGTCTGCCTACGGTCCGAGAAGGCTCCTCGGGGTGACGTGGAGCTGGTGCACGACGGGGATTGGACGTTCCCTGTCCACCTTATTGCGGATTCTTTACAAACTCCTGTAATTTTTTTTGCCTGATCAATTTCTCTATAGCGTCGTGTAGGTGTCTGCACTCTTCGGTATTGTGCCCAAAAGTCTCATGAAAGTGGCAATACTTCCCGGTCTGCTTTTGTTCTTCGGTTGACTCCTTTGGGCGTGGCTTTCTGTACTAAAAGGTATTGCAAGTTGATAGGTAGATGTTTTTAAGAGATGCATTCAGTGGGGTGTACTCGTTGTAGGTTGGAATTCTCGGCTTCCATTTCCCCGCTTCTCTCTTTTTCCCTTGATTTCTTCCTCCGGAGTCCTTTGTCTGTCCGGGCTTGTTCTGGACATTGACCTGAACCTTCCCCGAGTTGTCACCGGATTGCTTCACAGCAACGTTGCTTTTCACGGATTCTTGAACAGGCCCCGGTGCCTTATCCCGCCTTATCCACCTGGCTTCCTCTCTTCTTATGAACTGATGTGCCTTTGAGTAAAAACGCTCTAGCGTAGTTGGAGGTTTTCCTGCCAACCAATCTCCAAATTCTGAATCCGGATCTACACCTCGCATCACAGCCATAAGAATTGCGTGATCATTGGGATTACTGACTTCAGTAGCCGCAACATGGAACCTCTGCAAATACTCCTTCAACGACTCCCCAGGAGCTTGGATTACACTTGATAGAGGCATCACGTCCTTTGGACGAGTAGTATGTATTCTAAACTATTATATAAATTTCTTCGCCAACTCCTCGAAACTGGATACAGACCACGGAGGAAGTCGGGTGAACCACATGGTAGCGATCCCAGATAGAGTTATTGGAAAGCACCTACACTTGGTTGCATCATTTTCTCTAGCTGAATCCATCATCCATTCGTACCTCATCACATGCTGCCTGGGATCAGTCTTTCCTTTGTAAGCCGGGATAGTTGGCATGCTAAACTTCCTGGGGTACTCAGCCTGTAGGACAGTGTCTGTGAACGGGGTATGACTCTTGGATACCCCCCAATCATCATTCGACAAGTCTTGATTCTCTTTCATCAACTGTCTGATCATAGCTGTTAGGTCTGGGGTTTGTATGGAAGATGGAAGGTTGGAGTCTGTCCTATGGGATTGATCAGGTTGATGCCTCCTCTACTGGTGATCTGCCAAACGTGCATCTTGAGGTTCGGCATCATCGGCATCTTGGTGAGCCGGGCGTCCAGCCTCCACCTGCACTCCAGCTCCTAAGTTTCTAGTTCCTGCTCGGTCACGGTCTCCGAGGTGTAAATGGTCCCCAGTTGTTTGAACAGCAGCACCTACCTGCTAGTTTCAGTCTTGCGGCGTCTACGCCTGGGAGGTTCATCGGACGAAGTCGAGCTGTCAGATGAAGAGTAAGGAGCTGGACTGCCCCCAGCATTCTGATGTTGTTGTTGAGTAAGCTATGCCATAAGGTTGGCGTTAGCTTGCATCTGCTCTCCAAGTTGTCTCCTGCTTTCCCTGAGCTCTCTCATCAAGTCGTTGAACTCTATTCTGGTGACAACTTGCATTTGGTCCTGGGCGGTAGTCCCTGCACCTAGATTTGCTTGCTGATTGCCAGGCCCTGCTTGTTGTACGCTAGCAGTCTCATGGGCGTCCGCATTATGAGAGGCTGATCTGGTACGTGGTCTTCCCATTGTAGAGTTATTGGTAAGAACTCTGAGTTGAATCAAGGGGCGTCTTGTGAATGACTCGGATCTCCTTCGGGGGATTTATTCAATCCAGTAGCTTCAAAGCAGATCCTTATGACCTGAGAATTCGATTCTCAGTAAAAGCACCAAAGTGTTAGCACCAAAATTGGTCACTAACCTCTTTGAGAAAGATTGTGTAGAGAGATGAATGATGAAAGTAAATTTAAACAGAAAACAATATGCTAAGTTGAATGCAAAGACGAGAACATCGGATTTATAGTGGTTCGGCGTAACTACCTACATCCACTTTGAGATTAATCTTTATTGCTTTACTTGATAATTGATTACAGATACAATCCGTATACCAACTACTTGAATACAATTGCTAAGTAAAGAGAATGAGTCTTGAAAGCGGTAGAGTCTCCCTAGTGTTCTAAAAAAAGCCATTTCACTGTGCCCCTGCCTCTCTATTTATAGACGAAGATGGGTTGGACTTTCCTGGTAGGCCTAGTGGCAAGATACCTCAGCCCAAAGCAAGTAACTCCTGTGTGCCGAACCATGAATGCCGAACGCCAAATGCCAAGCGAGGCTACTGCCGAGCGAGGCTTCATGCCGATCGAGATTTCTACCAAACGATACTTCTGATGCCGGACGGCCTCCGAATGCCGAACGAGGCTGAATGCCGGTCGAGGCTGGAATGCCGGTCGAGGCTGGAATGCCGGTCGAGGCTGGAATGCCAAACGAGGCTGAATGCCGGTCGAGGCTGGAATGCCGGTCGAGGCTGGAATGCCGGTCGAGGCTGGAATGCCAAACGAGGCTGAATGCCGGTCGAGGCTGGAATGCCGGTCAAGGCTGGAATGCCGGTCGAGGCTAGAATGCCGAACGAGGCTGAATGCCGGTCGAGGCTGGAATGCCGGTCGAGGCTGGAATGCCGAACGAGGCTGAATGCCGGTCGAGGCTGGAATGCCGATCGAGGATGGAATGTCGAGCGACCAAATTGCCTGGTCAAACCCCCAGGTAACAGAGCTGAACCAATTATTGAATTGCTTTGAACTGCTCCTACGTGCACTGGCACTTGAGTCTTGTTGCTCCTATGTCAAAACCGTCCCTTGTTTATCTATATGTATGTTTTCATATACACTTTAATGTTTTCATATTTTCCTATGTTTTCATATGTTTCCATACTTGTCGAAACTATCCCTAGAATTTCTATATAGGAGCAGAATGTTTCATTATCCCTTATTTATCTGCTCCTATGTTTTCATGTACATTGTCACTTGCTTCTCCTTGTTGCTTTGAGTTGAACCATTTTGAGTTAATTGTGTTTCAGTGAACTTTGATTTCAATATCATCCATGTATATACATACATATGTATGTATATATGTATATATGAATGTTGGTGGTTGACTTATTCTTGTACATTGCTTTACTGCCTGAATGTTTGCGGCACTGCCTTGTTTTAATTTGTGGATCTGCCTTGTTTTTATTTGTTGAACTGCCTTGTTTTTATTTGTGACACTTGCTGTTTGTGGCACTGCCTTGTTACATTGTTGCATTGTTGGCCTTGTTCATGTACTTGCACACTGCCTTGTTCAAGGCAGTGCACACTGCATTGTTCAAGGCAGTGCACACTGCATTGTTCAAGGTATTGCACTGCCTTGTTAAGGCAGCTCCAATGCACTGCCTTGACAATGGTTGAATCCCTTTCATGTGCTTTGGTTTCTTGTTTGTGCACTTTGATGCTTGCTTCAACAGTTGTTGTTTTGCCTGAGCTTGTTTATATGCACTGTGATTTCTTGTTACACTTTCAATTGCAAATCTTGTTCCAATTCAGTTCTTGTATATATACTTTTCTATACTTGTATGTGCTTGTATATACTTATGTACACTCAAGCTTGTATATAGTTGCTTCAGCACTGTGATTTCTTGTTTCGCCTGAGCACTTGTTGTTTCATGCCTATGTATATGTATACATGTTTACATATACATACATATACATACATACATACATACATACATACATACATATATATATATATATGTACATGCTCACTTTGATGATATATACTTGCTGCCTATAGAATGAAATGCTTGTGCTTCATGTGTGCATTTTTTGTTGTTCCTCATTCATACCTTTATATGACCTATTTTGAGTTTCTAAACCATTTTGATTTCAACTTGTTTTAAGTTGCCTTGAGTTGCTCCTATATGCACTGCAGTTTTCCCTAAGCTTGTTTATGTGCAGTTGAATTCTTATTTATGTGCACTGCAGTTTTGCCTTGAATTCATACCTAGTTGTATTGTTTGCATTTCTTGGATGTGCAAGTGTGCATTTTCATGTATATACATACATATATATGGATGTATATATGTGTGAATGTACAAGCATGCATTCCTGGTTTGAGTATTCTAGTTGTATTATCTCACACTTGAATTGCATATATTCATGGTTTGAGTATTCTGGTGTTTCATCTGTTAGTGCACTTGTTTTTAACTTGAATTACTGAAATCTGTTTTGAACTTGAATTGTTGAAACTTGTTTTGTGATTGTGCACCTGAGTTGATCCCGAGGAGGCTTGGGCTTGACCTTGTGCAGATTTGCACTATGTTGAGCCTTCGGCCTTGACCTTTGCAACAATCCATGAGATTTAATCGATGCTCGTCCTTGTGATATTCACTGTGATACACTGTGCATATCATAAATTATCTATGCACATATATATTTGTCCATGTCTAAAACATGAAGAGAAAACAAACCCATAAACCGAGGCAATATTAATATTTAATTCAATTTTATTTTTGCAATTTAGGTTTATTTCCTTTTCCATTTTACTGCGCTGTTTGTTTGATAGGTATATGAGATGGTTGAACACAAACTAGAGCAAGCAAATCAAGATCAATATGAAAAACAAAATCATGTGAGTAAAATAAATGTTACATATGAGAGTGTAGAGAAATGTTGTATATATTAGAGTGATAGTGAAAGTTGTATTTGAAAATGTAAGTAAAGTGATGGTGAAAGCTGTATTGTATTTGAATTTGATTTGAAATAAAATAATTTTTTTAAATGGACTATTTGAATTTCATTCTGTGAACAATTATTCATATTAGTCAATATTTATATGTTGTCTAAAAGAAATTTCAGAAATGATACTATAACTTCATATAACATTAAGTTTTTTTTATTTGTTGTTCTAGTGCATATCAGACGACGTGACATATATGTGATCTGATGTGCAATGAGACGGCACGGGATTTAACGACAGATAGATATTCAATCAGACAACAGAGCATATTTGTCATGTGATTAGTTTTTTTCCATAGCGAGTGGTCCATATTTCTATTGTATGTTTTTATATTGTTCCATATTTATGCAATGTGCATTTTTTGTTAACTGATAAATCGATGCATGGTCTGAATTTGGACATTGCAGAATGGTTTCTACTGCCGAACAATTGCCTAATTCTAACAAGAAGTGAAGTGGATAACACATCTGTGGTTTTGCAATTGAACTATTCAGGGCAATGTTCCACTCGCCAAAATTGAACACATTTCTTTCAAGTCTTATTGTCAAACAAAGAACATCCGCAATCAAGTTCATCAGCAATGACATCACTGCTTTTATATTTATATATCCTTGATCTCTATGCGTATATATATTTCAATAGAATACATCAATTTTTGCATAGCCAACAAAAACAAGTAGTCAATTTGATCAATGAACACATCAGTTGAAGATGTGGTGATAGTTGGTGCTGGAATTATAGGTCTTGCAACTGCACTAGGTCTCTATAGGTAAGATATCCTTTAATATAAATTATGTATAAATATAGTCTGCATATTATCAACCGTTATTTTAATTATACCGCTCATAACATAAAAGTAACCTTTTATTTTAGTTTTTTTACCTTTTCCTTTCAAAGGAATAAAGTCATAACAAATTATTCGCATATTCTTCAGTGTTAAATGTAGCTGATTTTCATGTAAGAATAAAGCATATTTGGGCATTCAATCTTGCAATATAAATCAATGTATATGTGTATGTATAAACACATGTATACAATCAACACAATATAAAA
The DNA here is from genome assembly GCA_030737815.1 of Allium fistulosum. NCBI lineage: Eukaryota > Viridiplantae > Streptophyta > Magnoliopsida > Asparagales > Amaryllidaceae > Allium > Allium fistulosum. Next base: position 1,136,505,429 of record CM060906.1, read on the forward strand.
AAAGATATATTTTTCATTTAGTTTTGTCATGTAAATGTATGCATTTGTGCATGTATGTTTTCTTGTTTTCTCATGGACTTCCTTGTTAGAAGTAAGCTTTTGTAGACCAGATCTTTTTTTTAGTTCAAACATAATATATATATATTATATATAAACAAAATGTACCAGTAGTGAAAATAAGTTGTTTTTTAGGTACTAACTTGTGATCCCAAAAATTAAATTTTGAATTGTTTATAATGTCGTGCCTCTTGGAAAGGTCGCATCCATTTGTTTGAATTTGGCAGTCATTAGCAACAGTCACATCCATGTCCCTTTAAACAGTCACACCGTTTTTACGTCTCGATACGGGATGGGCGGGCGACGGCACACACGCATGTTAGTCCATGGCCATATAGGTCCTCCCCCTCGCACAAAATTACCTGACCTTAAGGGTCAATATGGGTTTAAGGGAAAGGCTATATAAGCATGAAAACTTACTTATTTTTGACGATGTGGGACTTTAGGCATATATGTTCATTCACATTTTCTAGGATTTCTAACATTATATACCATAATTATTTGTGAAATATATAGTGTATGTTTGAGTATGCTATTCAATTGAGAAAATTATTTTAGTAAATCAGTTATACATATTTATATAACATAGTGAAATATATGGAATATGTTTGAGTATGCTATTCAACTTGTACTATATACATTATCTAAACTAGATGATCTACAGAAATAAGTTATAATATATTTTTGTTCAATGGAAAACAATGAAAATGATTAAGAATGAGATAAGTAAGTTAAAGGGATCCAAAAATATTACAAAGAGGAATTTGGCTACCGTAACCATAAAATTTCTAAAGTAAGTTACTAACATTCCTGAATATATAGGCATACAAAAGCCTAAACAAATGATTAGTATCCAACCGAGTGATGGCGGTACTTACATCAATTGTGGTTTTTGTTTACGATGCAATTTGATATCCGAATGAAGAGTCAAATCTGAAGTGTTTTAGGTTTTAGAAGAAAGTATGTGGTTTTATATAAAAATCAAAAAACTAATAGTTAAAAAGAATTAAAGGAAAAAACTTGAAAAAAATAAATAGAGAAGAAAAGGAAGGAGAGAAATTAGCGGGTCAACTAAAAATTTGGAAATTTGGAAAAGGCCATAAAATTTTATTATTGTTTTTATTTTAACTTAGTGTATTTTTACATGGAAATTGATTTCAAAATATTATAATTACATTAAAAAAATTTGACACTGATATAAATGGGTAAAGCTATCAATTTCATTTCCATTTATTTTGGATAGTAATGCCATTCTAATTAGCGTGTACCATATAATTTCTCAAGCATCCACAATATGTATTGTTCAAATTTAAGATATTTGCAGTCATATTTATGTCAGCGAGATGCATTGTGCCCGCATAATGTACATACTGCACAATATAATAGCACGCAGAATATATTTTTGATAATAAATAAATTACATGATGGATTTATTTTTTAAAATCTACTGCAAATGTCCTTTTTAAGAAAATATACAAATGATAGAATGAAAATAAAAGGAAGCCAATTCACTTGTCATTTTTTAATAATATTTCTGCATAAATAAGAGATGCTAACATAAAAATGAACTTTCTTACTAAAATTATAACATAGTGAAATCAAATTTAAACAAATTCAGGTATCTTTGGTAACCTTTACTGCTGAAACAAGGAAGATACATGTATTTTGGTTTCCAGCAAACCCATGATTGTAGGATTATAATTCTTTATATATATATATATCATTAATAATAGTTATAATATCTTTGGTGTCACACTATTTTGGTATCAGCATGAACTACCAAAAACGCCCCTCTATCTATTATCGAATCTTAATCACTTAACAATATGATCTAATATTAAACTTTTTTTACAAATTCAAACGCCACTAAATGTATGATCTAATGCTTTACAAATTTAAAATGCTTCTAAAATAGGACCTAAATTAAACTTCATTTACAAATTCAAAATACTTCTTTACAAATATATTTCCTTTACAAATTCAAAATACTTCTTTATGAATATACAAATCTTAATATTACTTAAAAATAAAATAACCTTTTTTTATTGATTCAAACACATACAATTTATAAGAAAAATAATTCACGCACGAAGCACGTGCCGTAATATTTGTTTAATAATAGTTATAATACCTTTGGTGTAACACTTTTTTGGTATCAGCGTGAACTGCCAAAAACGCCTCTCTAGAGGTATTATCAAATCATAATATCACTTAAAAATATGATTTAGCTCATCTGCGGGTATTACTAAATCTTGATAACACTTAAAAATAGGATCTAACAAATAGATTGTCTTTACAAATTCGTTCTTTATTAATTAATAATGTAAATAAAAATTCAAACTAATCATACATGATTTCAACGTAAAATATGACTAAATATTTATATAATTTATTTTCTCTTTAATGTATTAAACATATAGAATTTGTAGAAAAACAATTTACGTGTGAAGTGCATGTCATCATTACGCGCAAAGCGCGTGCCTTAATTTCGTATAATATAATCAGAAAAGGTGACGGTGGGTCACCATATTTAATTCCTCTATTACTAGTAAATAAACTGTTAGGAAATCATTCATAAATTACAATGAAGGTGCTTTTAATCAATTAAAAAGGATCCATTTATAAGGGAAACACATATGACTTAACAAATAAAGGATGAAGTCTCTATTGAAAGTATTATAGGTTTTTCTTTTGCAAATAAATCAGGATCGACATTTTGTTTACACTAGTTTTGAAATATATAATTGAGAGTATATCAATTATGCATGAGTAAAAATGGATATATTGGTGATCATGTTTCAAACTGGTTCATAAATGTAACGAGAAGAACTCCGGAGAAGATAGTGTAATATTAGAATAATAATAATAATAAATTATAAAATATAATCAAGTTAACTAAGTGAAATATTAAGTAATAATAATAAATTTTAAAATATTAACCAAGTTAAATAAGTTTTATAAAAAATAACTAAATTTATATGATAATAAATAATTTCAACTAAATTTATAAAAATTAACTAAATTTGTATAACAACAACTAATGTTTATGAAAATTAACTAAATTTATATATTATTATTACTATCATCATTATTATTAACTAAGTTTATAAAAATTAACTAAATTTTAAGAACAATAATTATAATAACAACTAATGTTTATGAAACTTAACAAATTTTATAATAATAATAATAATAAATTATAAAATATTAACCAAGTTAACTAAGTTTTATAAAAATTAACTAAATTTGTATAATAATAATAATAATTTTAACTAATTTTGTAAAAATTAACTGAACATACATAATAATAATAACAATAACAACTGATGTTTATAAAAATTAGCTAAATTTATATGATAATAATAATATTATTATTAACTAAATTTATAAAAATTAACTACATTTTAATAATAATTATTATGAAAACAACTAATGTTTATGAAAATTAACTAAGTTTATAATAATAATAATAATAAAATATTAACCAAGTTAACTAAGTTAAGTAAGTTTTATAAAAATTAACTAAATTTAAATATATAATAATAATAATAAATTAACACAGATTATAAAAATTAACTAAGTTTATATATAATAATAATAAATTAACCAAGATTATAAAAATTAACTAAATTGATAATAATAATAATAATAATTTAACTAGTCCGCAAGCATAACTCAGTTGGTCAAAGCTGCTTAGCGACCATGAAATGAAGTTCCTTGACGTCACGGGTTCGTGTCCTGACAAACCGAGTTGTGTTTCCCTTAAGGCTTGGAGTGGTTATTCCTTGTCAAAAATTGAATAAAAAAGGTAGGGGAGTTGAATCTTTAAGTTGGGCTAGCTAAAATGGAGGACCGGTGTGGCGGACAGTCGCGTTCTTAATTGGCTCTACTCTTTGGAGTAGAGTTTTTTTTAATACTTTAACTAACATTTATAAAAATTAACTAAATTTATAATAATAATACTAGTGACAACAAGAACAATCATAATAGCAATAATAACAATAGATAAACTAAGCTCTATAAAAATTAACCAAGTTTATAATAATAATAATACTTATATTAAGTTATAAAATATTAATCAAACTAACTAAGTTTTATAAAAATAAACTAAATTTATATAATAATAAAAATAATAAATTAACTAAGTTCATAAAAATTAACTTTTGTTTGGTAGATGATAATGCCTTTTAAGTCTTGTCTTGGTAGATGATAATGCACACTACCATTTTGATTCACTGCTTTTATTAGGACACTGGCTTTTGTTCAGAACTTTTGTTCTTTACCTACAAAATTAATGTTGTTTAAAAGTCGTAATCTTTCTTCTATGAGTTTAGTTGTATAAATTCATAAATATATGCGCTCATATGCTTGTTTGAGTTAAGTGTAGATATTGACTCGCTTTTGGTTCATTACATGCTCATATTTCTTTAGGGATATGTTAGCGAACACGCTAAAATTGCTAAAAGGTATATTTTAATAATAATAAGTGTGTTTGCTATGTGACATACACACTTTATAAGGTATATATAAGTAAATATTTGGATATTTTACTCATGTGGGTGTTTATGATTAATATATTTTGATTATGAACATGTTTCGATCGTGTATATTTATTTCTTGTGTTTGAGATTTTTTCCGATGCTAGCTATGCAAAAGAGACTTTGGTAAAAAAATTCAGAAATTTAGACGCTTGGAATATTTTTGATAAGGTATCTTTAACAAAAAAAATTAATGTAAATTTTATTCATATTCATATTTATATCCATTTCAAATGTAAATATTCATTTTATTTGTAGGTGAGAGAACAAAAGATTTGGTACATTTTTTTAATGCAAAAAACTAAATACTTGTTTTTGATGTAACATTAGCTACTGCTTTGTGGTTTGTGCTTACATGTACAATATAATATTATTTGATTAAAATTGTGGGATATTATGTGTATAAATATCTGGTTATGTTAATACAATGTGTATATCTTTATGTCTAATATTTTATACGGTTTTCATAATTTAAATGCATTTGTGTTTTAGAAAAATTCTAAATGCGGCATGTTTAGATGTATTGACTATCTTGATTTATAAGGATGTAGCAGATTTTAAAAATGCACAAAAATAAACTAATAGCATTTAGAAAACTTATAAGAAAAGCGTTATCGAAGTAAATAAATTTATAGCATTTTTTGTGTTATAAATAGTTTGGTATATGTTATAACACGTCCATATACAACGTTTATTAAACCACTATAAAAATCTACAATAGGGGCTAAAGAGTGTTACAAAAAATGGTTATAGCGGTTTTTTGTGTGTTAAATAAGCCATTGTTTTTTATAATATTACGATATATAGCGTTTATTGAATCGCTATAGTTCTCATTTATAGTGGATTATAGCAGCGATGACTATTTTTTGTTGTAGTGAGGACTGGATGTTTGTGTAATTAATTATGTTGGACAAGCACCAATGTCTCAGTGGTTAAGTGATTCGACTTTGGTGCGAGAGGTCACAAGTTCGAAACTTGCATAGCGTGATTCGTACATATATTGACAAGTGATTTGTGATATGTTGTCCCAGTGACATGTTGCATCTAAGTACCATTTCAATTTTTTTTAATTATGTTGACCTTGGAGAGAACGAAGCAGATTTTTTTCCATTTATTGCCCTGGTCAACATGCTTTTAAATCCGTTAGACATCCCAGTCTACCTCTTCCTTTAGAGTGTCTTCGATGTCATGATCAAATATGACATCCTATTAGAAAAGTTCGAGAAAGGCAACCTATAAGCGGGGCGGTGCACCAAGAGTAAGAGTTGGAGGAATACAACATAGAGGCACAGTGGTGGTCAAGGACTACAAAGCGGGGACTTGTTGGTAGAAGGAGGTTGAGATTCAATGCGGGGTAGAGGAGCGCTAGAGGAAGAGCTGTGACAATCTTATGACTCTTAGTTTCATTTAGATTGATCGGAGACTGCCTCTTCCTACCTGCCTCTTCTTTCATTCCCTTTCAGCCCTATGGTCCTTCGTGCTTCATGTTCCTTCCTCCTAAATCTTTCTTCATCATTTTTATGACGATCCCTATAACTAGAGCGAGATGAATGTTGATTGGGGGTCTGTCCTCTAGACTCGTCATAGCTATTCTACAGCTTTCGGTAACTATCTCTATCCATGGAACCTGAAACAAGAAGAAATTGTATAAGTATAGGAATTTTGGAATACAAGTAAATATAAGGATGTGTGTTCATGATCCTAGTGAAGTGTAAAGTATTGATGACCCCCTAGGTGCTATACAGATCGTGTTAGTATGGAAGTAAAGACAGTGTCTCAACACATGGATCTAAGATATCCCTAGGCAAGAAGCTAAACTTTGGAGCACCTTCGACGAGGAGATCGCCAATGGAGATATCGAAGTTGCTCAAGCCAGCGAAAATATCTCCTAATGGGCAAGCTAGAAGAGTTGTCTCGATAAGTAGGGGTGTGCTAGGTTCCCTATCTTTCTTTGGAGTTTTAACGACGATGTGCTTCGGACAAGGCGAAGAAAGAAATTCAGTTCCTTCGGGAGACATCTCACCACACGATCCATTTGCTTTGTCTTCTTTACTGACAACATCGAACAATCTCCAGAGTGTAGATCTTGTCCTAAGCACAAAAAATGGAATTTCTGTTATGTAAAGCAGTTAAGAGAGAATCTACAGAATAAAGCTAACATTTCAAAGCAATTCTTGAACGATCAAGCAGAATAAGGAGATAGTGAGTCAGTACTTGTCTTATTCCATAGGACACTTTATTTTCAATTAAATCATACTCTTGGGGCAAATGTTATTCGACTTTTTGAATAAGCATATTTTCACTGAAGTTAGAATGTTATGATGAAGACGAAAAAATTCACGAACTTGGGAACATGAGTAGAATGACAATGGGAGCAGACTCAAGAAGTTTCAAAGGCAAAGGACCAAAGTAAACAACTTGTACTGAGCCCTACCACTCGATACCGGCCCCCATTTGCTATCCAATTGGTCCTCTAAAACTACTTGTACTTGAAGCACTAACTCAAGTGATTATTAGTGCTTTTGTCTAGGAATGGATGAGCAACTCTAACGATTACCTAGAGAAAAGAAAGCAGGAAAGGACAAGCGGTATCATAACTTTCCAGAAATAACTCAATCTCCTAAGAAAAGTGCTTAGGGAACAAGGCGTTGAAGACAGAAGACTAAGTGAAAGAAATAAAGGAGATTTCCTCTATAAAAACCGCTCGGTACGGAGTTGAACCACTCGGTATCGAGTGGTTTTTATTGGACTTTAGGCGATTTCTCTATAAATGCGGACCCTACGGCTACTGGAAAAGGACTTTTGGCTATTTTATTTTCTTTATTTCCTATATCTCCTCTCTACAGACATCAAGGCAGACATTATTGGTTGTTTTAGGCTTTAAGAACTTGTCAATCCATTGTATTGGTGACTCTCAATCAAATAATTAGTAAATCACAGTGGATGCAGGCTGGAGATTGCTGAATCACTATAAAAATAATTGTGTTCTCTTTGTTTTTCTTATAATATTTTCTAGACCTCAATTTTCAACAGGTCTATGGAAATTGTGACATTTTTGGTGTCAACAATATATATATATATATATATATAATTTTGAAAATATATGATCACTAATGGCTATTGCGGTTTAAACATTTACACAATAATCATCTGATGTTTGGCTTAGTTGTTTGGTAGTTTAAACTACGAGATTTAATGTTATGAGTTTGATTCTCCAGATCAACATTTGCTATCATTAACGAACCCTGTTCAAAGAAAAAAAATCATCTTATGTCTCGAATGCTTATCGAACAAGCACCTAATGCTGAATGCTATCCGATAAGTGTTCGTATTTTGGTTCTTATTCCATGAGCCCCTAAGTTAGATTACGTTTCTAGAACCAAAAACTTAGTCTAATCTAAATATTTAAGGTTAATTTAGACTGATGGAGCAATTTAAAATAAATCCTGATGATGGCCTAAAAGTCAAAAGGTGTTCCTATCCAAATGGTTCCAAAAATAAGATACGGATCCACCCTATCGTTTAACGTATTCAAACTTTAGAATATACAATTTGTTTGAACCAAAAATGGCAGAAACACCCAAGAGATTGAGTGGGAGGGGGGGGGTAAAAAGTAAAGAAAATAAATCGAAAACAAGTAAGAAATAGAACACACAAGATTTATATTGGTTTGGCGTACTTTGGCGTACGTCCACTTCAAGTTTCCATTATTGTACTATTGCTTTTCAAGTATAGTTCTTACAGACTGATATAAATCCATTATGGATCGATATGAATCCATGAGTGGTTGTAAGAAATTATAGTAAGAGAGTAAGTGAGCCAAAAAGATCCTTATAAATGAGCCCTACCCTAGAGGTTGGAGGCCTAAATCTTGCCTAGAATATCTCCACATTATTTTCTATGCCATAAACCATTCTCCAAAGAAGTAGGGGGACATCTCAGCAGAGTTCGAGGATCGGTACCGATTCGTATGATGGCCTTGGATGTTGTTTTGAACACTTTGTCTTGGCTCGATTTGTTGTTAGCTTCGTGATTTCAAACTTGTTTGCATAAATATTCGCTTGTTTTTGAGTCCAAATGATGGATCTGTGGAAAAAAGAGTTGTTGATTCAGTTGCTTGTGGAGATCGATAAAGAATTGCATTAGAGCAACAAAACAGCACTTAAAATGGGCTTGTAACATCATCATTGGCATGTAGTAGGAGTGGGGGAATGATTTCGCCAAGATTTGTGGATCGGTATCGATCAATGGTTTTGGATCGATACCGATCCAACAATTGTTTGGACCGGTGTCCCCAAACTCTTGAATTGGCTTTATTTTGTCTCATGGCTCTACTTGGTTTCTGGACTCTGGGACTATCTCTCTGGGCTGCCTGTCTTGATAACTTCGAGTTTGACTCGTCAATTTCGTCTGTATACTATTTGGTCAAAAGACGGGATAACACTTGCCCCCTAAAGCACGCCTTGTGAATGGAAGGTGTGCTTTGCTCAAGAATTTTTTTTAAAGTTGATGGGATATTATTAGTGGATTTTTATGCTTATCAGCCGATCAAACTATTGTGAATCATCTTATTCTTTTGGATTCTCTCATCAATCACAGGTCGTTCCAAACTTGCTACAACCTAAGACTCTAAACTCTGCCTATGTGTAATCTATACATCATCATCATTCCGATTTAATTCGAAGTTATTACATCACATATCAAAATCGTCCCGTATTCATCCAAGATCTATCGGTTCTTCTAATTACAAAGCATTCGAATTTCTTTATCAAATCAATATATGTTCTAAGGTTCGATCTCTTTAGATCATTTTATATTCAGTTTAATGCATGATCTCTCCGAATCGTTTTATATTTATTTTAATGTGCGGTATCTCCGGATTATTAACTGAATTCATGGTCATTCAGGGCTAATAGTTAAGTAAAGCTATAGTCTCGCGGACCATTAATCAATGCGTTCGGAGCCGAAAATCAAATCCATTGTCTCTTCGGACCGATAACCAAATCCATAGCCACTTGGGGCCGAAAATCAAATCCATGGTCACTCCGGACCGTTAATCAAATCCATGGTCACTCCGGACCGTTAATCAAATCCATGGCTATTCGAGGTCGATAATCAAATCCATGGTCTCTCCGGGCCATTAATCAAATCCATGCCCGCTCGGGGATGATAATCAAATCTTTGGTCTCTCCAGAACCTTAATCAAATCCATGGTCGTTCGGGGCCAATAATCAAATCTATGGTCTCTTTGGACCCTTGCTGAGTCAGATCCGCTCGCTCATCGGTGAGGGGACTCAACGACAAGCAAGCCCATCTGCTCACTCTCCAATGAAGGGACTTACATCTTGCATTTCGGTCCCGCCTCTCCAGATAGGGCTTAAAGCAATCAATTTCAGTCATCGCATTCAAGTGGATTTCAATAATCAGGGATTTATTTAATTTAATCGAATTCAAATACTAAGAAACATAAAATCAAATATCATGATAGCAGCCTTAACGGGCATTACAGTCTAGCATCCAGCTCAGAACATGTCTAGGGACCAGTCGAGATCCGATACACGATTAAGTGACTAGACTGTATTATTGCATTGTTTATTGAAAGGGGAGATGGAGTGTGATTAACAAATATGATTCCCATCAAGAGATGACCATCCTCAGCCTTGATCCAAGGCCGTTTCCAATGGTTGTGGTTGATGGCTGCTCCTGTTCCACCACCGTAGCTCAACTTCTTACATATTACTGTAATTGATTGTTTTTGACCCGTTCTTCGATCAGATCACGCAAGTGCCTGTAATCATTTGTGTTATGCCCATTCAGCTCTTGGAATAGACAATATTTTCTAGACGTCCTTTCACGATCTGTAGGCTCTCTTCTTATCGATTGCGGATAGGAGATCTGTCCCCTAGTATCCAGATAAATCTGCTTCGACATTTCATTTAAATCCATTTAAGAAGAGAATTTTGATTCCCTCCCTTGTCGCTTTGATCCTTCAAAGTCGTCATCCATCTTTTTTTCCTTTGGTTTTGCTGGATCCTTCTCGGCCAGTCCTTCATCGTCCACAACGTTGATTTCATCTTGATCAGCCTCAGCATCCTCCTAACGTAGGTATCTCTTGGCCTCATGATAAAATTCTAAGAGATCCCTTGAAGAATTCTATTCCATAGCAACCTTGAATCCATCTTAGCAGTTATTCCTGAAACCGCAGCCATCAAAACCATTGAAGGGTCTGCCTTATCGATCGCGGCAGTCGCCACATTAAAGCTTGTCAAAAAAATCCAGCGGACCTCTCCAGCCTTCTGCTTCATGCTTGCTAACATTATTACATTCTTGGATTGTGAGATATGGACCCGAAATTGTTTCACAAATCTATTTACTAACTCGACCCATGTGCTAATAGAACCGTTCTCCAACCGTCTAAACCATAACGTCGCTAAATCTATCAGATACAAAGGGAACACCATCCTATGACCTCTTTAGACACACCCAACATTTCCATGTGCCGGATGTACCTCATCAAATGAACTGTTGGATCAGTCTTTCCACCATATGTCTCCAACATAGGCAACTTGAAATCAGGTGGATTCCTAGTGTACCGAATATTTGGAGTGAATGTGTAACGACCCAGTATTTTGGACAATTCAGATCGACAATAAATCCACACATGCCGGACTTGAATAATTCAAAACAATGGATTGTAAATAAAATTTGGCAAAACTCAGCATATACAGTAAATAAAATAATCATAGATCACAGACACAGAGTAATATAACAGTAATACAGTGGAAACAAAAGAATAGTAGTTCATGAAGCTACTATATATATATATATAACAGAGTTAAACATGATACAACAGAAGTCTGGAATACATAGATGTCTCAATAAAATAGTCAAATACAAGATCTGAATACATCACTAGAATCAACTGAATAACTGGTAGCAGAATCGATAGATAGCTGGATCTCCAAGCGAAGCTCCAACTCCAAAGGTGAGTCTCAAATGCTGTATCACTCAGTCAGACCCGAGCGTAAAGCAAAACACAAAACACTCGAGTCAGGATTAACACTCTTATATCAATAAATCCAACTCAAGTGAAATATCAACTGAAATACAAGTAACTTAAAGGATGATTGGGATAACCATCCCCTAAGGATCCGTTAAACTATCTACTATGTAGTAATATTGCGCTATTATAATAATGTCTAATATAAAATAAACATACTTTTAAATAGCATTAAGGGGTTACCCATATAGCCCTTAACACAAAATAATGCCAATAGTCTATACAGTACCTTCATACCCCGAGAGGCTACGAGAAGATACTCCATAGGTATGACACAAATAGAAACTCGCAGTAAAGCTCGGTATGGTAGGTGACACGGCACACACGACAATGCCAGGGTAGATATACCAATTACGCATAGGGACTGATGGAAATGCATAGCAGCCACTACCGCTCCACCTCGAACAACACTCCCAAATCAAGGGGTGCACCCAAACAATCACAAAGTAATAGAGTGGTCTCGAAGAAGTGCGTCCGATAAGAGGTGCTACCTCATTGGCCCGAGATCGCTCCTGTTTTAGCCACCTTATGCCAACTCACGGGAGTTGGGTCCACGTATATACCTTAGGATCGTCGCCACCATCCTACTTCATTCTGGAAACTCCACCGCGTACACAGTTGTCAAAGTGGTTTTCGGTATCGACAGAGAGTATGCCCATATTCGATCCCGGTCTCTTTAACAACCAAATGTTATTATAACACCGCGGTCATTTCAAAATAGTTTATACTTCAAAACCAAAATATAATTTTCATTCCAAAAACCAAATCAATACGATATCATTTTCACTTCAAATTTATTCATTTCCAAAAATCATATAACTTTCCAAAGTTATAACACTTCCGAAATCATAGTCTTTTAAAATCAAAATACTTTGGAAATCACAGCTTTGAAATCATAACATTTTGGAAATCATAACTCTTTGAAATTATAGCATTTTGGAAATCATAACACCTTCCTCATAAACAATTTAGATATTAAAATTAGTATATATAACAAAAATATTTTATAAATAAAAATAGTTTATATGAATAGTTATAAGTTAAAAATAGTTTATAAATAAAATAGTTTATATTAAAAATGATTTATATTTAAATAGTTTATATTAAAATAATTTATAAAATAATATAAAATAGTTTTAAATATAATTTAAAATACTTTATATAATAAAATAGTTTCCTCAATTTCCACAAATCGATTCAACTCAACTCGAATTCCAAAATTCAAATTTAATCAAATCTCAAATCATCAATTTCAATTCGATTCAGTTCTCAATAAACCATTTCAAATTCGATTTCTAATACATATTTGAACCATAAAATAAGCCATTCAAATTTCAATATATATATCAAATTCACTTTACTATTATTAGTTTTGAAATATTTACTTAATTATTTCAATATCATTTGAATACAACTTCAATTTACAAAATATCCTATTTAAATTTATATAAGTTTGGAAAATTCATTTAAGTCACCTTTAATCAAATTTCAAGTTGTAAAACACTTCTTTAAAATTTTAAATTCAATAAATTTCAAATCAAACTTATTTAAGTATAATTCTTAAATAAATATAATTTCAAATCATTATAAACTCTATATTTGAAAATATAGATATTAAATAAATACTTAAACATACTATTTATCAACTTTATTAAATCAACTTTAATAATCTTTAAAATCAATATTTATAAAAACCATATATTTCTTTTCAAAACCATAGAAATCATTTTCAAAAATATTTATATATATATAGACCAACGGTGTCTGTATATAATTTTCTACCCTATGGTCAAGTGATATGGATATTTATCATTCCAATCCGCAATTTAAATATATACGGGTATATATCTTTTCAACCCGAAATCCCAAATTCAATTCAATGAAAATCGCTTGGGTTTATCATTTCAACCCATAACGATTTTCTCCTATTCTACAGATCGTTCGGGTATGTATCATTTCAACCCATAGTGAATTCTATACTAACAGGGAACTTGCAGAGTGATAACAGATATGAAATAATATAACATGCATATATCATCAATATAAATAACAGATAATGGTGTCAGATGTCATAGGTGATCAGATACAGATAATAACATATATAACAATGTAAATAACTAACAGCAGCATATTTCAATTGTCGTTTCAATTGAAATCAAATTTAATAAATAAAAAAACGTTAATCGTGAGTGATTGCTCACCTTCCAAGGTTAGAGAATAGACAATGAAGTTGAGTTACGAAATGCAAGCACGAAGCCCAGAGCAAAGCTAGATTGACAGGAATTGACGACAAAGCTGATTGTTTGAATTGATGAGAACGAATCAGAATCATCTAGATAGAGACAGAATATATACTATTATTATTTTTCCATGAAATCAATATCAAATTTAAGACGAATATAATATATATATAATATATATATATATATATATATGTGAATTTTAAAGTCTAATATTAGCTCATATTAAAATAAGATAAAATAAAGTCTTAATAATATATTCCAAAATCAAGAATTTACTTACACACATATTAAACAAAATAAACCTTTATAAAATATTTGGAAAAATCAAATAATAACAGAAATCAATATATATCATTTTTTTAGAAATCAGTATCCAACTCAAAAACATATACAAATAGAAATTGATAAAAATTCCAACATCCTTTCCTTAAACGCATACCAGCATCATATTATATTATATTCTCCAGTATTTTAAATAAGTGTTTTTTTAAATACTAACATACCATACATAAAATACAAACAATATATAAGCTTATATATAACACAACATATACCCTATATATATAGTTATAAAACTTACATAATTTCCTTTCTACATATTACATAAACCTGTCACTATATATACAAACTTACTTTGTTATTATATTTAAAGATCAATATCCTTTTAAAACACGTAAAGAAAATCTTCATATATTTTTGAAAGCACAACAATAATATAGTTTATAATCATAGACAATATTTTTTTTATAAATTGTTTATAACAAATATATAACTTGCAACTTAAGTTCCTACATAGAATTTTATATAGACTTCCCTGTAAATAAGAAGATCCTATACTTATATAACATGGACATGCTACACTACTATATTACATAATGAAAACATCATGTGTTTTGTACTTAAAGCATATGTATAACTAACAGCACATGCATTTTATATATTCAAAACATCAAATATACTAACATATTAATACTCCTCTATAATATCTTATACTGTGAACCACTTGTAGCATAGATAATACACCATCAAAATATGAAGTATGTTGTAACTTATAAATATGCTATAGCATATAGGCACAAACAATATACAAACGTATATATATAAATATAGATGTTTATATACTTCTGCTTTCCATACGTAGAGAAACAAACTTTACAATATAATACATATATACACCACATATTTGCTGTAAAGTATAATACTTTTAAGCATATACAAAAACTAATATAAACACCTTATATAAAATTACTAACTTATATATACTCACAAGAAACAGGAAGGAGGAGGCTCGACCAACCAAGAAAAATGGAGAGGGAGGCGGCCAGGTGGTCGAGTTTGATGATGACGGTCGACAGGTGGGGTCGACTGAGTCGGAGGCTCTGGCGTAGGTGGTGGTTGATCATTGGTGGGGCGTTTGGTGCTCTTGGCTTCAAGGACGCGGGCATGAATTTTGGGAGAGGAGGGAGCACGAGAGGCAATTATATTTAAAGTTAGATGCATTTCTTTGCTGAAGTAAGAATTAGAAATGCAAATGAAGAAGGAAAGTGAATAGGGTTTAAGCAACGGTCAATATAAAATTTATGAGAAATAGTGAAAAGCCGAAGACATTAATTGCTGACAGCTATTGGTTGGCACGGTAGGGCATGGAAGGGTAGGAACCCAATAGACTCAGTTGCGGAACCGATACGCTAGACGTTTCGCAGATCACGCCACACAATGGACTCCAAATTCACAATTGAATATACTACGGAGATCAGCACGACGAGACGATCAAAACGGTATACAGATATAAGCGATACGATCATCCGATCAAAAGTCAGTATCGATACCGAAAATGTTGTTATTTTGCCGAAAATAAGATCGACGGAGCAATAGATGTCCAAATTTGACGAAACGAAAGATGACGTCTCACTCAGAAGATGATTTACAAATTTTCTATGTAAAAATATTTAGGTTTGGAAAACATTTTATTACCATCAATTTTTTTAACTGATATGAATTGAAATAAAATTACACAGGAAAATAAACTTTCAAATTATCTGATGAAAATTTACCAGTTGCTATGTTAAAGTAGACGCATTCCAAATATGAAATTTATATTTCAAAATTTTATTATTTAAAATTTCACAAAGAATCAATTAAATATATATTTAAAACAAATAAATTTATTAAAATTTTACGGGTCGTTACAGAATGGACTCATGTTCATATCCTCCAAGCTTTGGTTAGGCAGTCCACACCTCATAGCTCGTCTCACTATCTCAGCAAGTTTGTCGTTGTCATCCAAATGAACTTCCAAGCTTGCGTTCTCAGCTTGGCCTCCAATTCCACGAAGGAATTCTGACACGTACTCCTCTGATCGTGCTTCTGCATTTTGATTCACACTCAAATGCTCCACATCATTTCCAGGATGCACGTCATCTCTTCCTACGCCAGCATGACTCATGCTCTCGAGTCCTTGTGGATCAGTACTGATCCGTATAATTGGTTCGGGGTTTGCTCCGGTTTGTTCTACTCCACTTCTAGGCATGTTTGCTTTAGTTTTAGGTCTTTGGTTTCGGTTTGTAGCAGCTCCGGCTATTCATGTTTGTTCCATTCTCATGAATAAATTCTCCATTATCTCTTCCTAACGAGCAATGGTCCTTTATTGCAATCCATTCATCATGGTTTCCATTTCATCTCTGGTTATATAGATGGATGGAGCTTAGCTCCTAAGGATGCCTCTTGACTGCCCCCTGGTTGATTTCCTCCAATAACAGCCTTCCTAGTTGATTATATTGTCATTTTGAATCTTTCCAAGTCTTAGATCAATGAATTCAAGTTTATTCTCAATGAAAGCACCGAAATGTTTGAACCAAAAATGACATACCCAAAAGATTGAGTGGGAGATAAAAAGCGAAGAAAATAAATGAAAATCAATTAAGAAATATAACACACAAGATTTATAGTTGTTCGGCGTACTCCAGCCTACGTCCACTTCAAGTTTCCTATATTATACCATTGTTTTTCAAATACAGCTCTTACGGATCAATATAAATCCATTACGAATCAGTATAAATCTATGAGTTATCATCAGAAATTAAAGCAAGAGAGCAAGAGAAAGATCCTTAGAAATGAGCTCTATCCTCCTATATTTAGAGATAGGAAGCCTAAAATCTCGCCCAGAAGATCTCCACATCGTTTTCCATGCCATAGACCATTTCTCCAAAGAAGCAGGGGGACACCTCAAAAGAGTTCGATGATCGGTACCGATCCAGGGGACTGGATTAGTATCGATCCGTAAGATGGCCTTGGATGTTGTTTTGAACACTTTGTGTTTACTCGATTTGTTGTTAGCTTCATGATTCCATACTTGTTTGCATCAACATTTGCTTGTTTCTGAGTCCAAACGATGGATCTGTGGAAGAACGGAGATGCTGATTCTAGTGCTTGTGGAGATCGATAGAGAATTGCATTGGAACAACAAAACAATACTTGAAATGAGCTTCTAACATCATCATTGGCATGTAGTAGGAGTGAGGGCACGATTTGACCAAGATTTGTGGATCGGTACCGATCCATGGTTTTGGATCAGTACCAATCCAACACTTGGTTGGACTGGTATCCCTAAACTCTTGAGTTGGTTTGCTTTTATCTCATGGTTCCGTTTGTTCTTGGTTTCTGGATTTTGAGGCTATCTCTCTGGGCTGTCTGCCTTGATAATTTCGAGTTTGACTCGTCATGTTCATCCATATACTGCCTGATCAAAAGGCGGGATACACACAATTCATCTTTATTAATAGTTGGAATAGAAAAAAAATGATCTTTTGGTCCGATAATGAAGTTATTAAAATATCCTCATATGCAAATAACCGCTCACGACTTCGTATTCCACTGTGAACAAAAATTAAAATCTATACTCAAATGAAAATTTGAAACACAAACAAGGTTATAATTTATACCCAATTTAAACAAAATTATATATTTTTATTCTTTATATTTTTCAGTTTTTTTTGTCAAACTTCATAGAAATTTTAAATTTAATAATTTTAGTGTGTTGCTAAGGGCACCGTGAAAAGTGCTTACAAATATCTAAAAAGATAATAAACGCAATAAAATTTATATGCTTCCTAATATCAAAGTCTTTTCATCACGACAATCAACCACCTCGCAAACACATTTTGCACAATGAACAACCTCCGACCAACACCTTTTTTCTACAGCCATCAACTACCGAACTACTGCAAAATGATGAACGGTTTTCCATCTTATAAAAAGAGTCGAAATGGATGTCTCTGATAGAACTTTAAAAAGTCTGGTATTAGAAGAGGGATAAAGTAAAAATTGTATAGTATTTTTTAACAATGTCTTTTTTTAGAGGTGCCCTTAAAATCACACAAATTTTATAAACAGGAAAATAGGCATAAGGACAAATTTAAAAAAAAATTTAGGCCAAAGGACAACAGGTTTGTTTTTTAGACTGAAGGACAATGCTAGTTATAACTAGCATTTTGTATAGTGTAAAATTGAATACAATCCTAGATATAATTAGTATTTTGTATAGTGTAAAAGTTGAATATAATGCTAATTATAACTAGCATTTGTCCTTCAACCTAAAAATGAAACTTGATGTCCTTCAATACAATTTTTTACAAAGTTTGTCTTTTTTCCTAATACTTCCTTTATAAAACGGATTTTATAAGTCGTAGTCAAGAAAATGTTTTCATATAAAGCACAACAGGACAAGTGGAAAGTTTCCACGTAAACTCCACGTCTACCAGTCAAAACGGATCCTCACAAAAAGGGCAGTATCGTCAATTCACACTTTTCCCGTCATAAGTTCAAAGTACACATAAACGAACACGAATTATACGATCATCAGAATCCGTAATCAGCAAAAAAGAAAATCAACGGTCAGGATAAACCCACCGACGACGATAATGCCCATACCTCACATCATAAACGCTGACACATCGTCGCACGTGCCTCCTCACGTGCCTCCGACTTCCCCAATTCCCAGTCGCCGTCCTTTATATAATTCTATCATCCATTCAGATCCCCAATTCATACCAAATCCAAATAAATCAAACCAGGGTTAGGGTTTGCCGATGGATCGGAAGAGAACGCCGCCGTCACGAGGAGGGCCGAACTCGTCGCAGCCCTACAGGGAAGACTGCTGGAGCGACGGAGAGACGTCGGTGCTGATCGACGCGTGGGGGGATCGGTACATGGAGCTCAACCGCGGCAATATTCCTCAGAAGCAATGGCAGGAGGTCGCCGACGCCGTGAATTCCCGTCCGTGCGATGCGCGGCGTCCGCCTCGGACCGATATTCAGTGCAAGTATCGGGTTGATACGTTGAAGAAGAAATATAAGATCGAGAAGAATAAGATCGCTGAGGCTGGTGGGTCCTCTTTGAATAGTCAGTGGCAGTTTTATGATCGGTTGGATTACTTGATTGGTTCTTCCTTTACTCAGAATAGTTTTAATCTTAACAATAGCAATAACAACAATGGCAGTAAGAGTAAGAATAAGTCTGTGATGAATATGATGAAGCAGCCGCCCATGGCACTTCCTTTGCCCTCTAACCGTGTGAAGGGTTACCCTCTTCCTCCTGCAGCTATTGCTTGCAATGTGAATGAGAGCAACTATGATTCCGATTCCTCATTTTCGAATGATGCCAATAACAATGTTCGAAAAAGGGCTAGGGTTTCTAGCTATGTGAAGAAGGAGAAGGAGAAGGAGGATGATGGGATTGTGGAGATGTCGAAGGCTATTGGGAAGATTGTGGATATTTACGAGAAGGTGGAGATGGAGAGAGGCAAACAGATGATTGAATTGGAGAAGCAAAGGATGGAGTTTATGAAAACGATCGAGATTCAGAGGATGCAGATGATCGTTGACACGATCAAGATGATTACGAAGAGGAAGAAGAGTGAAAGAGGTAAGGATGATGATTTGTCTTCTGCTGCTCTTGGTTTGGCTGTTATGCCTAATTTCTTTAGTTAAATTTATATAACCAATAACTATATGTATGCATGAATGTATGTATGTTTAGATTTATGTTTAATGCGTTGGATTTAATTATGCTTTAACTAAATTGTTACATTTTAATGGAGTCCAATTATAGAATCTTTATTGCTTGATTGCTTGTCTGGTTTGGAAGCTGGGATTCAGTATGCCATATCACGTTCTTTGTTGCAAACTGCTTGTTTATATTTTTCTTTTCAACCATTTTTCTAACTCCGAAGTCAAAACAACCAAACCCCCCCTCCCCACCACCACCACCATCTACCATCACCATCCGCTTCCTTACTGTTGGTAGCTTCTTTTGCAAAGAAGTTGTCTTTACATTTTACAGTCAGGGATGGCTTTGCCTTCTAATGTACAACGTACCAAAAACACACGCACGTGCGCTTTCAATTGGGAATATTTTAGGTGCACTTCAGCCAAAAAATGGCCAGTTGAGTCGTTGGGGTCAGATGCCAACAATAATTAATGATAATTTTTTTCTGTTTAAATGCGATTAATCTGCGTTTGTAGCACAAAGCCACACAATACAACTTATTTGGTCACAACTATCGATATCTTTCTAATTTAAATTCAAACACAAAGGAGATATAACATTTCTTGGGTGGGACGCCGTCCTTTGGACCCTCGTGATTTGACCGGCCAGATCGATCTAGTAGTAGCGTTGTTCCTCCATCCTGTTAGAAATCTGCTATTAGAAACTGCAATTGGCTCATTTACTTTTAACGTTATGCAGTTTCTAATCTTAATGTGACCCTATTAATTAGGTTATAAATAGAACGTTTCATTTACCTTTAACGTTATGCAGTTTCTAATCTTAACGTGACCCGATTAATTAAGTCATAAATAAACTGTTCTATAATTAGAATATTATGTCTGTGATTAATCTTAAGCGTTGAATTGGTATATGATGGACGTACCAGATTTAGAGTTAAATGTTATATAAAGGATTAGGTCCTCTCTCTCAGTCAATAAATGTATTCTTCTCCATCAAGAAACACATAAAAAATAGGGTTAGAGAGAAACCAAATTCTAAGAAGAAGAGTAATTATTAGGAGTCAGAAGAAGAAGATGACAACCATTGCATCTTCCGCTGTTAATCAAAGTACGTCATCTTAAACAATAAATCATATTAAGTTTTGTTTGTGAAATATTCGGTAATGGTGATCTTTGGGCTATTACTTGAATTGTTCATCATTAATCATGAAAGATCGAACAGTAAAGAATTTCTTACACATCCTACCTAGGGTGTTTGTTGCCCCTTGGGGTTCCCATTTTGTAGTGCTAATCAATTTAAATAATTTTATGAAAAAACTTTCAGTAATTTTAAATTTTATCATATTTTGATAAACGATTTATATGTATTAATATATTAATTTTTAACGTATATATTAATGGAAAAAAAATTCATGGTTTTAACAATCAATTTGTGCAACCATCAAAGCCTTCGACCGTGGACTATCTCATGTCCATGGTTTGATTTTCAAAACTATGCTTATTAATACGTTGGTCTTCCTTCAAACATAAATGATTAATACTGTCAACCATAATTAATAATAAATAAACAATTAATTATCCTTTTAAATGCCACATTCAAATTTCTGTTTCGTAAAACAAAAACGCGTTCTTCTTTCGTGAACCGTTCATTTTTTCGTATCCCTTCCATGTGTGTCCATTTCTTGTGTCAAAATAGCCTAACATCGAGTAGACTATAATATCTTAATTCAAAACGAAACATAAAAGGTGATTCTTTATTTATTTTTACCAAAATAACGGTTAATTTTGGTCAAGTCATTCAAATGAAAACGGTTGTATTCTATTTTTTGTAGTGAATTCTTTGATTAAATGATCATGGTCAAATTCCCCAAAAAGACACTTTTAATTTGAATGACTTGACGAAAATTAACCATCATTTTGGTAATAGATTGCATATAATTATATATAGTGCAAAAGAAGCGATAAAAATTAGTGCAATAGATTGCATACTGTATCATTTAATCCTGTGGCATCAAGTTAAATATGAAGCAATGATGTAAACAAACAGTAATATGCAACCTTAAAACCAAGATATAGCAAAACGAATGTGTGTTATATTAACCGATTAATTTCTCTCTCTGAGAGTTCATAGGAAAGGAAATATTTGATTATTTGGTGCGTCCAATCTAGCAAAAAGAAGCTTTTTGCTATTCTTCTCATAAACCATCTCTTGTAAGCTTACATACATGAATAATAATTCTTGATATTCTGAATCGAATATTGAATGTGATAAATATGACAACCGCAGGCAACAAAACATAGCAGTCTTAGCATGCTTAAAACTTCAGAGAAAGTTCAGAAGCAATACCATCTTGAGGAGAAGGTCTAAATCTCTTGTTATCATTCAAAATAGAAGATTCAATTATCTGAAACAACTGGATGTTCCAAAACCTCCTCTAATGGCACCGTCATTTATCAATTCAACTCCTACATCACTAGGTTCTACTTTCTATGCTTAAGGTTTTGTTGGTTAAATTTGTAAGATTATTGACAAGTGTTACGACTAACTAAATAAAAGTCTTCACCAAAGATGGCAACATATAAGGTTTTCGAAAGTAACGTGTTTTCATGTTTGGATCCACTAGTGAAATTATCGGTTATTTGTTATTTTTTTTATCTGTGACTACTTATAACATTAAGCTAATAACACAACTATAACTAAAATATATCATTGCATTACTTATTTTCATGTATTTTCATGTTTGGAACTTTGTCTTTACTTTGACAATTAAAGTCAGACACAAAGAACCCATTTACACACCGTATGAACGGCGTGTCAACCATTATATCCATTTTTAATATATATTAAACACTGGTTTGTAACTCATGTGTTGCATGCAAACGCTATGTTTTAGAAAATTAATTTTACAAATTTTCTTTTAAAGAATTGAATTTATGATGCAATAGATAGTGAATTTATTAAGAGAATGAGTTATGCGCTAAACTTGTTATCTTATATGTATGTAATTTTTATTTTATTTTATTTCTGTATTTTTATATTTACAAAAAATAAATTGTTATTTTTTAGGTAATAATGAGCTAGGTATAGACTTAATTTTTTTTTAGAATTTAACATTTATTAAGAAAATAAATGAAAGTTAGTGTTCTTGGTTGAGTTCAAAAATTTCAACAGATAAATATCTATGTAAATAAATTTTGAGTTTAACATTTAGTTTTTATTACATTTGTTTAAAAAATAATTGATATATAAATTAGATTTCAAATGTTACTTGAGATGACATTGCAAGAGTAATGAATCGATATATTTTGCATTTAAAACTCTTGTCGTTAATATCAACATCATAAATAAGTGTATTATAATATCTAAGTGATAAACAATATATTTATTTAATGACTAAAAGAAATATTGATTACAATAAACATTGCAAATCATATTTGTAGGCTCTAGATTAACCCTAGAGGGGGGGGGTGAATAAGGTTATCGCAATTTTCTCGAATTAAACACGTAATCAAAATGCAGATAAATAAATATGCAGAAAAGTAAATCACACACAGAATTTACCCAGCTTCGGCAATCCCTGCCTACTGCTGCATTCCCAGATTTCTATTAGAATTAAACAGTATCCCGCTTACAAACACTCCTACAGACTCGCACACCCTGCTCCGCCTATAGAGTTTCGTAAACTCGCACACCCTGCTCACTGAACTAACCCTAACTAGACAATCTGACACTACCTAAACCCCAGGTGGTGATTTACCCTTACTTGACTTGAAAAAGTAAAAACTAAAAACTAAAAACACAGGTTAAAACCAGGGCAAAATTTAAATTGAAAATTTAAAATAATTTTTGCCCTCAAATAAAAATAACCCTAGAAAACAAGACCGGCCCGCAAATTTAAAACTAAATCCTAATTAATAAACTAGCCCGGCCCATTCTTTATTTTCTTTAGACAAATGTCGGCTTGCTTCAATTCCCGTTCGATCCCCTTTCTCTGATGAAAGAAATTTGGCGATTAGAAAACTAGGGCTCCGTTCTTCTTTATGGCGATTCTGGAATTGTTAGCTTCGCCTTCTTGAATCTCTGTTGTATATGGAATCGAGGCTACGACTTCTATTTGCTTGCTCTTGGAATTAGGGCTTTTCCCTGTTGCGATTTTAGGCTTCGACCTTTTGCCTCGAGTCTGGAATTTGGGATTAGAGCTTCGGATCTCTCTCTGAAGTTCGTCTACGATACCGGTATGTGAATTCTTTTTGCTTTGCTGGTTTTGGATTGATTGAACTCAATGTGATTCGAGTTATTGGTTTATTGTTTTCTATTAGCTCGAACTCGAATACATCATTTGCCGATGATGTTAATTCTTTTATAGGGTTCGCATCCCCTTTATTTGCGTTCGTATATTCGTGTTTGAATTTGTCAGTTCTTTTGCTTGACTGTTGATTTTCGTATGGATGCTCGAGATGGTTTCTGACATTGTCATATGCGTATATTTCGTTTTTCTATTTCGTGATAATCACGGTATTCATTTTGTGATGATTCTTTTCTTGGTCAAACTACTTGGCCATCACGGTATCGTTCACCACGTCTCTGACTTTGTTGCTCTGTGAATTTCCTGCTTTGACTTGTTCGACTCACGACTTTGCCGGCATTTTTGATTCGAACTTGTTATATTTCTGACTTGATTAATTCGTATAAATCTGTTGCCTTGACGACTTCGACTTTGAACTGTTTATATGTGTACTTGTTGACTTGGTCATCACGGTTGTGAATTTTTGAACTCGTCTGTTGACATTGGCTTTGACTTTGATTTTGAACTCCCCTATGACTTTATTTGATTCTGAACATCACCTGATTTTGTTCAACATTTTGAACTGAGCATTGAGTATCATGTTTTCTGGTCTGTAGCTTGGTTACTTGTTCATGTTATAGTGACCAATTTTTGCTTTTGCCTTGAGCATTGTTATTTACTTGACCAGTTCACTGTGTTGTTGTGCACTCTGGTTTGTATTTTGTTTGTACAGTCATATTGTTCATATTGCATCATGTTGTTTCAGTCTGGATTAGTTTCTGGTTTGGTGATGATATATGACTTTCTGAAGTTTTGTGATGCATTGCCTTGTAGCCAGTTCCTTGGACAGTTTCATTTGCATTTGGTCTCACTTCTGGTCTCACTTGACATCTTTGATTGGTCTGTTACTTTGTAGCTTCAAGTCAGGCATGCTTCATGTTTCATGTTTCAGTGCTGTTGACATTTGAACTTGTAGCTTGTATTCACTTGAGTCTGCACATTCATATTGGAGTTGTTCATTGTAGTTTGCAGTTTTTCTTCCTTTACCTTGAACTACTGTAGTCTGGTATCACCTGTGATATTTTCATGTAGTCTGTGCATTCATGTGCATTGATAGTTCATTCACTTGAGCATTTGATGTTCATGTTTCCACTGTTTCACTTGTACATGTTCATTGCACTTGAATATGTTGCATTTGTCTGTGTCATTGAAGAAGTTGTACATGTTGAACTGTTGGGTTTGTTGTGCACTTGTGTATATATGTTGATGGTCTTGTGACATAGTGTATCAGTGATGCTTGTTGCAGTTGCCTCTGTGTTTGTTCATTCCTGTACATGTGCATTTGAACTTTTGGATTTTGGTTAAGGCTTGTTTTAGTTGTCTTGACCATTTTCATGGACTTGCACCTGTGTTGAATCCAGTTTCACAACTCGGGTTTGACCTTGTGCTGAAGTCGATATTTTATTTATATTGCACCTGAGTTGAACCCGATTTTTGGGTTTGACCTGTGCTCACCTGTCCCTGTAAATATATCAAGTGTGTGTATATATATATATATCGGTGTGCACGGCCTTGTAGCATGTACAGTGATACACTGTGCATGTCACATTGTTCGTGTGTGATGAATTCAAATATGAATGATGACGAACAACCCAAAAAACTGAGGCAAATATTATTTTAAAATCACATTTTTATTTTATATTGCAAAAATATTTCCTTTTCAATTTTACTGCATCAATGTATATTTCTGCAGATTGCTCAGATGCTAGATTCACATTAGAATGAAGTTGAAGATAAATACGAGTGTGAGTGATATGTAGTGAGGAACTGATGTAACTTTGAAAATGTAATAGTATTGTGACTAAAATTGTATAGTTATAGTGAGAGCTTGAAATTGTACTATCAAAATTGTAATAAATATTTGTTTGAATAAAATATTCGTTTGAATTCCAAATCTGTGTTATTTATTTTATTCAGCAAATATTTATTTTATCTGTGAAAAAATAAATAGTACAATATCAAATACATTTAAATGAATGTATATATGTTTATTATCATCAAACAAAAAACATATACATGCATATTCCACAATCTCCCCCTTTTGATGATAACAAACATATATTTAAGATTTTGACTATATTAAATGTATTTGATTATTCAATTTGCTCCCCCTATTTGAATGCTCTCTTTCTACACAATACTTCCCCTACATATAAGCATGAGAATTCAAATGAGCCTTGAAACAATTTGAAAATCTTTGACCTTTATTTTCAAAATCTTAACTTTTCTCTCCCCCTTTTGTTATCAGCAAAAGAATAATAGTAATAGAAAAATAGAGATATAGTGATAGACATTAATACAATATTAAAACCCAATCAAGTATAAATATTGAATTTCAATAAAAAATCAAACAAAAAATCATAAATACTTTAATTGACGCATATTCCACTTTAGAATGATAGGATGATATCATAAGACCATATAGTTGTGTCTATTTATGGTATATTTATTTCAGGAAATTTGAATATCTACTAACCATGCATAACCGTTAGGACTTTTAAATGAGATTAGTAGTATTCTAATTTTTTTTTAAAATGAATTCAAGTATCTTCTAACCACGCATAACCGTGAGGACTTTTAAATAGGATTAGAATCAACTTGCCTATTTAATCAATCAATTTTGATATGTGTTCCATACATGCATAACCGTGAGGACTTTTAAATGAGCATGGAAGCACATAATCAAAAATCCAAGTAATTCACCCATGCATAACCGTGAGGACTTTTAAATGAGAGTGAATATTTTGGATATTATTATTTATTGTTAGAAATATAATAAAATTGAAGCTCAAATGATTTCCCGTTTAAACTACCACGTATTGACATACTATATTGACTTTTGATGAGTGATGGTCGATAGAAAAATGATAGAAATAGAAATGATCATGGAAGATTTATCAACAAAAAGTTTTTATAACTCTTGTTTAAATTTCTAAAGAAATTTTCTAATTATAATTTCTCAAGTCATAATATATGATTAATATCAACACTCATCTTATTTTCAATCACTATCTATCTTTTTAGATAATTATTAGGGGGTCAGATCAGTTAATCAATTTCAAAAATAGTTATAAAATCAAATTTTCTTAAATGACTAATCTGATACAAGGTCAACAGAAATTATTTTCTAGAAGGGGTTTTTTTTAAGAAAAAAATTCTGCTAAAATAGAAATTATTTCAAGTGAAAAATATGCAGATATTTTCTTTGAAAAAAAATGATGCAGATATTTTCTTTGAAAAATGATGCAGCAAATGAATGTCTCGAAATATAATCACGTTCCACTGGTAATTTTTCTATCAACTATATTACCAGTGTGATCTGCATCTGACTTTAAATTTCACTCAATATTCACTCGTTGGATGTCATAGACCAGATTGTGAAATTTCAACAAACTATCTCAGAATTATTTTCAACAGTCTTTAAACGAAATTTTCTTGACTTTGAATTGAAGTTGTGTTAACCATCAAACAAATATCATAGTGTCAGATTTAGAAACCGTAGGATCAACAGTCATTAAACCATCATCATTATTTCAAAAACAATTTCTTGAAGTTTCACCAATTTCACAAAGTTTCAACAATTTCAACAATTTTTCAAAAACCTTTTTATAGCATGAGTAATCAGAAATCAATCAACATCATAATTTGACCAAACAGATTAAATTCAATGATGAAAAAAAATGGTTGGTCAACTTTTAAGCACAAATCAAAGTCATAGATAAGAGCAAGTCATGCAAGATCATATCAAGTAAATTAGAATCTGTCAACCATCGTAATTACTTCGAGTAAATCCATTTAAAGATGAAATCAGAATTAATCATCATCAATCATTTCACATAACTGACTGATTTAATTCAGATTATGATGCATATTTTCACATTTTATCTATCGTTTGAAAATAAATACAATTACCTGTTTTACCTGTACGATAATCTTTCGTTGTTTTCCCACTGTGAATCTGTCATCTTTATACTAGGCCAAGGAACGTTAATTTGTCGCCCGTTGTGTGTCTGGAACAGCCAGTATCCAGATAACACTAATGTTGTTCCTTAGCCTGCCACCACACCTACACGGTAAAAGATTTTTGTGACCTATTTGTTTTTATAGGTCCATGGTTGTTAGTGGCAGAATACTTGTGAATAAACAATCCCTTTGGAACCCAAATTTGTTTTGTCCTTTCATTCTTGTTCCAATAGACATGAAATTTATTTGTAGAATTTTTAGAAACCCAAACTTGTATAAATTTTGTGTTCTTGTTCCTATGACTATGATGTCCATTTATTTCACATCCAGTAAAGACACTCTTTCCTTTAGCACTATCAACTTGTGTTTTTCCAAAACCTAGTCCTTTTCTATTGTTAGCAAACAATTGATTTCCCAATAACATATTGAATGATTTTTCTTCTCTAGAAAAGTTACTCAGTGATTTCTCAAGATCTTGGACTTTGGTTTTTAGTGTTGTGTTTTCAGTCACAAGTGAGGTGCATCTATTTATAAAATCCTTTTTCCTAGTTTCAATGGTTTCCTTTAGATTCAAGTTTTCTTTTTCAATATTCTCAAAGCTATTCTTCAGTTTTGATAATTCCGAATCTAAAGTTTTACAGTTTTTACAGTCTAGGTTTTGAATATTTTCAAGTTCAGTTTCTAACCTAGAATTTTCACGGGCAAGTTCTCTCCTATCAGATTTCAGTTTTTCAATTTTAGAATCTAGAGTATCAACTGTTTTAGTAAGATCAAGGCACATAAAGACAAGTTCTTTATAAGAATAGTTCTTTACCTCACTAGATTCCTCTGAGCTTGCTTCTGAATCTGATCTTGCCGTAAGACACAAGTTAGCCTCCTCTGAGCTATCAGTTGAAACTTCCTCTCCTTCCTCATCATCCCAAGTTACTGCGAAAGCCTTTTTCTTTCCCTTGTTGTTTTTGAGAAGTGGGCAATTTTGTTTGAAGTGACCAGGCTTGTTGCAGTTATAGCAGGTTAATTCATTTTCTGAACTGTCAGAATCTTTTGATCTATAACCATTTGTTTTCTTCTTGCGTGGCCTGAATCTCGACAATTTTCTAAGATTATTGACAGCCATTGCAAGTTCTTCAATTGGATCTTCTGCTTCATCATCGCTCTCTTCTTTGCTCTTTAAGGCAATCGTCTTCTTCTTTGATTCGGGGTTGTTGCATTCGTCCTTTGCTTTTAGCTCAAGCTCATCGTCATCAAGTTTCCGATCAAATCCTCCATGCTTAATTTACTCAAATCTTTCGATTCTTGTATTGCTGTGACTTTTGCCTCAAAGTTCATCGGTAAGACTCGTAGTATCTTCCTCACTAGCTCTACCTCGGAGAATACCTTTCCAAGCGCTCTAGCATTGTATACCAAGGTTGAGAAGCGTCCAAACATGTCCTTTATGCTCTCGCCTTTGTCCATCAGAAAGTTCTCATATTCATTGCTGAATAGGGCTAGACGAGACTCCTTGACTTGAGAAGTTCCTTCGTGTGTCACCTCCAAAGTATGCCAAATTTCCTGTGCTGTTTTACAATGAGAAATTCTATTAAATTCAGTTTTATCAAGAGCACAGATCAAAGCATTCATGGCTTTAGCATTCGTAGTTTTTAATTTCTTATCGTTAGCATCCCACCTCTCCTTAGGTTTGGGAATCTCAGTATCACCAATAGTTATAGTGGGAGGTGTATAGCCAGTTTCAATAATATCCCAAACATCATAATCTACAGAACTAAGATAAATACCCATCCTAACTTTCCAGTAAGCATAATCACTCCCATTAAACATAGGTGGCCTACCAATAGATTGTCCCTCAGAAAAAGCATTATTTGAATTCATGACTCTAGAGTTAAAGAAAAAATACCGGGCTCTGATACCACTTGTAGGATCTAGATTAACCCTAGAGGGGGGGGGGGGAATAGGGTTAATCGCAATTTTCTCGAATTAAACAAGTAATCAAAATGCAGATAAATAAATATGCAGAAAAGTAAATCACACACAGAATTTACCCAGCTTCGGCAACCCCTGCCTACTGCTGCATTCCCAGATTTCTATTAGAATTAAACAGTATCCCGCTTACAAACACTCCTACAGACTCGCACACCCAGCTCCGCCTATTGAGTTTCGTAAACTCACACACTCTGCTCACTAAACTAACCCTAACTAGACAATCTGACACTACCTAAACCCTAGGTGGTGATTTACCCTTACTTGACTTGAAAAAGTAAAAACTGAAAACTAAAAACATAGGTTAAAACTAGGGCAAAATTTAAATTGAAAATTTAAAATAATTTTTGCCCTCAAATAATAAATAACCCTAGAAAACAAGACCGACCCACAAATTTAAAACTAAATCCTAATTAATAAACTAGCCCGACCCATTCTTTATTTTCTTTAGACAAATGTCGGCTTGCTTCAATTCCCGTTCGATCCCCTTTCTCTGATGAAAGAAATTTGGCGATTAGAAAACTAGGGCTCCGTTCTTCTTTATGGCGATACTGGAATTGTTAGCTTCACCTTCTTGAATCTCTGTTGTATCTGGAATCGAGGCTATGACTTCTATTTGCTTGCTCCTGGAATTAGGGCTTTGCCCTGTTGCAATTTTAGGCTTCGACCTTTTGCCTCGAGTCTGGAATTTGGGATTAGAGCTTCGGCTCTCTCTTTGAAGTTCGTCTGCGATACCGGTATGTGAATTCTTTTTGCTTTGCTGGTTTTGGATTGATTGAACTCAATGTGATTCGAGTTATTGGTTTATTGTTTTCTGTTAGCTCGAACTCGAATACATCATTTGCCGATGATGTTAATTCTTTTATAGGGTTCGCATCCCCTTTATTTGCGTTCGTATATTCGTGTTTGAATTTGTCAGTTCTTTTGCTTGACTGTTGATTTTCGTATGGATGCTCGAGATGGTTTCTGACTTTGTCATATGCGTATATTTCGTTTTTCTATTTCGTGATAATCACGGTATTCATTTTGTGATGATTCTTTTCTTGGTCAAACTACTTGGCCATCACGGTATCGTTCACCACGTCTCTGACTTTGTTGCTATGTGAATTTCCTGCTTTGACTTGTTCGACTCACGACTTTGCTGGCATTTTTGATTCGAACTTGTTATATTTCTGACTTAGTTAATTCGTATAAATCTGTTGCCTTGACGACTTCGACTTTGAACTGTTTATATGTGTACTTGTTGACTTGGTCATCACGGTTGTGAATTTTTGAACTCGTCTGTTGACATTGGCTTTGACTTTGATTTTGAACTCCCCTGTGACTTTATTTGATTCTGAACATCACCTGATTTTGTTTAACATTTTGAACTGAGCATTGAGTATCATGTTTTCTGGTCTGTAGCTTGGTTACTTGTTCATGTTACAGTGACCAATTTTTGCTTTTGCCTTGAGCATTGTTATTTACTTGACCAGTTCACTGTGTTGTTGTGCACTCTGGTTTGTATTTTGTTTATATAGTCATATTGTTCATATTGCATCATGTTGTTTCAGTCTGGATTAGTTTCTGGTTTGGTGATGATATATGACTTTCTGAAGTTTTGTGATGCATTGCCTTGTAGCCAGTTCCTTGGACAGTTTCATTTGCATCTGGTCTCACTTCTGGTCTCACTTGACATCTTTGATTGGTCTGTTACTTTGTAGCTTCAAGTCAGGCATGCTTCATGCTTCATGTTTCAGTGCTGTTGACATTTGAACTTGTAGCTTGTATTCACTTGAGTCTGCAATTCATATTGGAGTTGTTCATTGTAGTTTGCAGTTTTTCTTCCTTTACCTTGAACTACTGTAGTCTGGTATCACCTGTGATATTTTCATGTAGTCTGTGCATTCATGTGCATTGATAGTTCATTCACTTGAGCATTTGATGTTCATGTTTCCACTGTTTCACTTGTACATGTTCATTGCACTTGAATATGTTGCATTTGTCTGTGTCATTGAAGAAGTTGTACATGTTGAACTGTTGGGTTTGTTGTGCACTTGTGTATATATGTTGATGGTCTTGTGACATAGTGTATCAGTGATGCTTATTGCAGTTGCCTCTGTGTTTGTTCATTCATGTACATGTGCATTTGAACTTTTAGATTTTGGTTAAGGCTTGTTTTAGTTGTCTTGACCATTTTCATGGACTTGCACCTGTGTTGAATCCAGTTTCACAACTCGGGTTTGACCTTGTGCTGAAGTCGATATTTTATTTATATTGCACCTGAGTTGAACCCGATTTTTGGGTTTGACCTGTGCTCACCTGTCCCTGTAAATATATCAAGTGTATGTATATATATCGGTGTGCACGGCCTTGTAGCATGTACAGTGATACACTGTGCATGTCACATTGTTCGTGTGTGATGAATTCAAATATGAATGATGACGAACAACCCAAAAAACTGAGGCAAATATTATTTTCAAAATCACATTTTTATTTTATATTGCAAAAATATTTCCTTTTCAATTTTACTGCATCAATGTATATTTCTACAGATTGCTCAGATGCTGGATTCACATTAGAATGAAGTTGAAGATAAATACGAGTGTGAGTGATATGTAGTGAGGAACTGATGTAACTTTGAAAATGTAATAGTATTGTGATTGAAATTGTATAGTTATAGTGAGAGCTTGAAATTGTACTATCAAAATTGTAATAAATATTTGTTTGAATAAAATATTCGTTTGAATTCCAAATCTGTGTTATTTATTTTATTCAGCAAATATTTATTTTATCTGTGAAAAAATAAATAGTACAATATCAAATACATTTAAATGAATGTATATATGTTTATTATCATCAAACAAAAAACATATACATGCATATTCCACAATATTGTTATATTAATTATGTAAAACTAATAACTTGGTTTTTAAGTCATTGCTGCATACTTCAATAATTCTAATTTAAAGTCGAACTTTTCAGAAAATAGTTAAAATCTACCTCGAAAAGATAATGGAATACAAAAGAAAAATATCCACTAATAAAGTAAATTATGAATACACATAATTAAAATTTAACATTTTCACAAAACCTATTAATTGAAAATATTCATTATTTTTTAAAATTACAAACTACAATATTATTCTATTATCGTTAATTTAATGTCATTCTTAACAAAAATTGTTTTTATCAATGACAAACAATCCACTTAACGTCCCAATTTTAAGAAGAAAAAAACATTGTATAAGTCTGTAACAATATACCTATTTGTAGAAAGAAAAGATTAGGTATATATTTATTTTTATGAAGTACCAAGTTTGGAAAGAATTTTTTTATATATCTTTCTTTGTAATAAAGTACTAATTTTGGAAAGAAATTAACAATGTAAACTCGATAGTAGAATAATGCAAGAAAACTAAAGATAATTTTTTATCTAATTATGGAAACTTTAAGTTATATGGACTTGAATGAAATATTAGTTTTACAATTTTTGTCAATATAGGTGTGGTATACAATACATTGAATGATCATTTTTGTAGGACTCACTAGTCAAATAATAAATATTAATTAATTGGATTTTGTATTAACCGTTCAACTTTTAGATAACTCAGTTAACTTAAATTATGAACTTGAATATAAATAATATGATAAAACTTGGAGAATTTTGTAAATAATTATAGAAATTATTAAATATAGATATTTAAATGTCAAACGATAATCAAAATTTTTTGTAATGAAAGGTCATCCATACTTCAAATAAAATTTAGGAAGAAAATTTTACCCGATCCAACTCCAAAAGAATATTTTAACCGATTCAGTTTCATTCCATACTTCCGTAACACCTTGAGCATTTCTAAACGGTCTACCATGTAACGTGACACCGCCCCATACCTCTAATACTAATAGTATACAAGTAGTGCACCGCTGGCGTGTCCGGTCGATATAGAACGATCATTAGAGTTGAAAATGAAACAAATACAACATATAACATGTTATATATCTTACAGCGCATGCACAATATATAATATCGTAGATATAGCAAAGAGACAGTAATAACAATGTGAACTAATCATCGAAGTATAAGATCCATAGAGTTATACATCAATAGTCATAGAGTTTATAGAACAGAAACAAAATCAACAACTGTCTCAAATACAAGCAAACAAGTAGTCACTACTAAGGCTCCCCAGCGCTGCACATCGGAATAAGCGTAGTAATCCATATAGGTATATAATACGAGATAGCTCTATCGAGCGGGTCCTCAACATAGGTACTGCGTCACCTAGAATTGTTATCTAGTCTACTTATTTAAGAGTACCCAAGATAATAAGAAGCAAAACATAATACCTTGGGTTAGGCAACAGTCTGGAGTGAGTGGTAAATGAATCTCAAAATACTATACTGATAAATATAGTAAGAAACAGAGGTACACGAATCATACATGACCTGTCCCTGCAATAAAAGAGTTAGCATATAACAACATAATATGCTATTTTACTATATCATAAAGGTACTATATAGAATAGAATGGTGGATGTCCAAATATCCCTGTCTCCAGTACCTACTCTTAATGATATCCACAAGTGGTAGTCCACTAAAGAAAGCAACCAAAACAACCCTAACATCCATCAAGCAATACTCACTATCACTCATCCATGTGCCATGAATATATGATAACTCGAATGGCCCCTATGCTAGGGACTAATGGAAATCCCGATTTTTGTTGTACTCTCGTATCACGCAGCCTAAAGCTCGATATGTGTCACGTAGCTAGACACTAGACCCAAACCCATTGGTCCAGGGTATTTAGATCCTTTCGTTGATCCATGGGCATCCCCATTTATAATACCCCTGCTTCGAGTACAATAGAAAACACTATGAGTATCAACGATTTATTAGCACATATACATCCGAGCTCTCCTTTGGTCCATTTAGATCCGAGCCCTTCTCTTGCTCAATCCAGTTTCCATTATCTAGGAACCCCCCACGTTTTCCATTCTACAGCTCTCACTTTTATCGAGCTGCTATCTTCAATAACTACTCCCCCTACGAGTCACAAACCAAAGATACATAGCTTTCATCATGTTGTTTCATCGTCATCCAACCTAATGCGAACGAAGTTCCACCATCACCGGACCAACCCAAACAACTCGATAGCGACTTGAACTAGTCGACACCGACTTGTTTACTTAGCCAATATTTGGCTAACTCCACTTCCTTGCTTTTAGTGTTCTTTCTCTAAGCGCATTGGACCTTGACGTATCCATTAAAACAACTCGGTTCTTGTCAAAGCCTTCCACCTTTAAATTCTAGAAACAAGTCGATATAGCCTCCATCACTTAGCCAATTTCCAATCTCTTGCTTTGGGTCACCTTTTATAGCCTTGCTCTTGAGTTCCTCCACAACCAACGAGCTATCTGACCAATAGGAACAACTCGGTATCGACACGAACAAGCTGGTACTGACTTGTTTACTTAGTGAAGTGGAACTTGCGAATTGAGCTACTGGCTTCCTCCATATTTCAGAGCCTCCCCTCCATGTTTCGTCCAATTCCGACCATCTTTGCCTCTAATTTGCCAAATTCACCAACCTATCTTCTTGAAGATCCAAAACACTAGCAAACAACATCAAAGCACAACATACAATCATGGAATAACATAAACTTAAATCCATTCAAATAAGCAATACATAGAATTATAGCAATCAAGCAAATTCTAATCCAAATCTAAGCAACCAATGAATATATGAATACGAACAAGGTGAATTTCAAGGTTATTACTACAAATAATATTAGAATTTCTCAATTTAGGTTATAAACATATGTTAACACGTGATTAAAGTTAGAAAAGGATTTTTAGACCAAAAATCATGTTAAAATCTATAATTCTACTATATAAACATACATACGACAAAGAGAAGGCATAAACCACTCACCAATTACCAAATTCAACCGATTTGAGTCTCGATCCAAAGTGGACACAATTCGAATAAACCAAAATGTTGATCTCTATCTTCTAATCAACGATCTATTTACTAGTATTCAATTTGATTTGATTTAGAGAGTAAATTGGGTGACTTTGGATGAATCTAGAGTTAATGGGGGGTTTAGATCTGATTTGGGAGAGAAGGAAAAACTTTTAATTTGACTCCTATAGCCCATATATATAGTAATCTTGAATTAGACTAATATGCCTACTTATGGGCTTAATTAATTACACATTGATTCTGGCCAGCAACTGTCTAAACTTAAAACAGGTATAACCTTCTAACCGTAAGACCGTTTTGATGTTATGACCACTCTACGGAATAAGAAACAATTATCCTAAAACAATGAAACTAGTTTGAGACCCTAATTCGACTCCTATTTAAAATTATAGCCCAAACAAGATTTCCAGGGTCAAAATGGTCACAAATCATAGGTATGTAAAATATCCTTAAGAGTCATTCCTAAAATTATATAATCATACGACCTCATATAAATAAAGAAAAATATTTTACGATCCTCCGATACGTAAAATACGAGCCGTTACATTCTCCCCATTTTAGGAATTTCGTCCCTTAAATCCCTAAACAAGCCAAAATATAAGCAATAGTACTTATCCCACATGCCTACCAATCATAAACAACCATCAAACATCTCAAACAAGCAGCCATGCAATCAATAGTACATGTGAACTTACCCTAAATGAGGAATACTAAGCTATAAAATATAATATACAACGGTGAAAGTAGATACGATAAACAGTTGATCTTACCATTTAAAGAGCTTTGAACACGTAGTCCTCACGCTCTCCTCGGAGTCCCATGTACAATTGTCATCACTTTCGCTCTATTGTACCTTCACTAGTTTCACCGATTTTCTCTGTCTCAACTATCGGAAAAGGACCTACGAATCTCGATGCCAACTTCCCCTTTCTGCCGAATCAAACTACATTCTTCAAAAGAGAAATCTTCACAAATACCATATCTCGGACTGAAAACTCTAAATATTTTTGTCCCCTATCAGCGTAGCCTTTCTATCGATCCTGAGTAGCTTTCATTCATTGTTGAATGATCTCAATCTTTTTTAAAGTCTTTCTAATCATATCTGACCCAAGTATCAGTTTCTCGCCCACTTCCCACCATCATGAGGGAACGTTACACGGTCGACCATACAGTGCTTTGTAATGAGCCATACCAATACTCGATTGATAACTATAGTAGTATGCAAACTCCACCAAATGTAGATGGTCATCCCATGATCCTCCAAAATCTATAATGCATGCTCGATAGAGATCTTTCAATATACGATTTACTCTTTCGGTTTGCCCATCAGTTTGCAGGTGGTAAGCTGTACTAAGATGCAGCTCAGTTCCTAACGCTTCTTGTAAGCTCTTCCAAAATCCACTAGTGAACAATGAGACTCGATTGCTCACAATGGTCTTTGGCACACCATGAAATCGTATTATGCACTTTACATACAACTCTTCCAGCTTGGATGCCAATTCTGCTTGACTTGACGGTTATAAATCTTGCACTCTTGGTCAACCGATCAACCATGACCCAAATGCTATCGTACCCTGCTCATGTCCTCGACAATCCATCTATAAAATCCATCAATACTTTCTCTCATTTCCACTCAGGAATCTCAAATGGTTGCAACAACCCACTAGGTTTCTTTTGCTCTGCCTTTACCAATTGGCAGTTCATACACTTCAAGATGAATGCCTCAACATCCCTCTTCGTGCCTTCCTAATAATAAATTCGCTTCATATCTCGGTACATCTTGTTGCCACTGGGATGAATAGTCAACTTAGAATGATGACACTCTCGTAACACTTCATCTTTTAATCCACCAACATCGGGAACAAATAATCTCCATCCTTATGAAGCCAACCTTCTCATCGAGTTTGTATTGCTTTAAGTCTTTAGATTCTAATCCTTCTTTTATCCTTGCTATGATCTCTGCTAGCCTAGCATCTCGCTTTTGACTAGTACCAATCCTTTCAATTAGAGTGGGTATGATCGACAAACTTGCCAATATATACGGTTCCAACTTGTAATGAGACCTAAAATCATGTCCAGAATATACTCAATCTGTTTCCATTTCAAGAACATTGCTCCCAAATGAGCATGTCTTTTACTTAATGCATCGACGACTACATCCCATTTCTTGGTGTATAGGGAATTTAAAATCATTGAAGGCTAGGAACTCTGACCACCGTTACTGATGAAGATTGAGATCCTTCTAAGAGAAAAACTACTTCAAGGATTTGTGATCCATAAACAGCTCAAAACTTTCTCCTAATAGATAATGTCTTCATATCTTTAAAGAAAAAACTATTTCCACCAATTCCAAATCATGAGTCGGATAATTCCTTTCGTGCAATTTTAGTTGTCGACTGGCATAGGCAATAACTTTTCCCATCTACATCAATACCACAAATAATCCAGTACTACAGATGTTTGTATATATTGTCAATTCCTCATTTCCACTTGGAATATTCAATACTGGTGCACTCATAAACCTCTCTTTCAAAATCACAAACTCCACTTTGCATCCCAAACAAAGGCCTAATTCTTCTTTGTCAAATTGGTCAACCGTACCGCTATTTTTGAGAAGTCCTTCATGAAGTGTCTATAGTATCTCGCTAATCCTAGGAAATTCCTCACATCCCTAGTATTCTTGGGCTGGTTCCAATCTTGAACCACTGTCACCTTTGTAGGATCTACTGCTATATCCTGTCCCGAAATGACAAGACCCAAGAATCTCACTTTTTCTCGCCAGAATTGACAACTTAGAGAACTTTGTTCTCAACCCGTGCTTCCTCAATATCTCTAGCATAATCCTCAAATGCGTCTTGAGTTCCTCTTCAGTTTTGGAATAGATCAGAATATCATCCACGAACATAAGCACGAACTTGTTCAGCTAGTTTCTGAAAACCCAATTCATGAGATTCACAAAGTATGCCAGAGCGTTGGTCAACCCGAATGGCATTACCAACTACTCATAGAAGCCCAATGGTGTACGAAGTGCAATAATAAGCACACTCTCCTTCGCTAATCTCAACTGGTGAAATCCTATTGCCAAATCCATTTAAGAGAACACCTTCGCACCATGAAGTTGATCAAATAAGTCATCAATGCATAGGATTGGATACTTGTTCTTCATCGTCACTTTATTCAGCTCATGATAATCCATGCACAACCTTAAAGAGCCATCCGCTTTAGTCGCGAATACTACAGGTGCACCCCACTTAGATATACTCCTTTGAATGAACCCTCTCCTTAATAGGTCATTCACTTGCACCTCTAATTCCTTTTTCTCTTTGAGTGCCATACGCCTCAAAGGCATAACTATAGGTCTGGCTTCTTTTACTAAGTCTATCTGAAACTCAATCTCTCTATACGGCGGCAATTCAGTCACTTCCTCAAAGACATCCGGATACTCTCTAGCGATAGGCATAGATGATAACTCCTCCTTTGTAACCTCTAGCGAATATAGAAAGCTAACCATCACCTCATCCTCTGTTTGGAAGCTAATCACTAATGTTCGCCCTTCGACATCTTCGATTGTCACCAATAGCTTCTCGCAATCCACTATTGTTGCATACTTTTTAAGCCAGTCCATTCCCAAGATAATCCTGAACCCATCAAAATTTAAGATAAAACAATCACAAACAAAAGAGCATCCATGAATCGATAAAACCAAACTGCTACAAACCAGCACAGACTAGTAGAGCCTCCAATGGGTTTGTCACAAAGAGAGCTCATGTAACGCTCCGGATTTTTCAACGCTCGAAAGTCGACATTAATACGTCCACTATATCAATTGTCGCGCAATCCAATACCGAAAAACCGAACCATTAGGGTTAAAAAGAAGAGGTAGAAGAAGACAGAAGAAAAATAAAGAAGAAGAAACATAAACAACAACAGAATCTCACATTCGCAATGGAACAATATACAATAGATAATCACTAGTCTTTAAAACAAAGAACTATATCAGTTTATACATTACATCATCAGAGTCAATATACACACAATACATCAATGGATAGTTATACAAACTTGTCCTCATACAGAATACACAGCGGAATAAATAATATCATATACAAGAGATACGTCTCGCCATCCAGCTTGCCACTAGAGCTCCAAAGCCTCCTGAAATCCAGAATGACCCGATAACCTGACTCTAGGCTGCCGTGTGGAAAATGATGGGCACCCAGAGTTTAGGAAAGGAACAATAAACTCCAGGTCAGTCATGATGACTGGTGTGAGAACTAAAAACAGTTATTTTCACAAAGAAAATAAAACAGATTCGCAATGCTTTTGGAAAATGAAACTACCATAAGACCTCCCGCCACACACACAATGCAAATGCAGAATTGGAGGATATTTCTTCTTATGATAGTCAAACATGCTTACTACGCAAAATCATTGTATTATTATTATTAGTGCATAGTGGAAAACATTTCGAAAATACCATATTAATCTTAGCCAACATACAACCATTATTGTATGCCTACTATAGCTACTATGTTCAATAGCAGGTTACCGCCACATTCCATAGCAGGTAATACAACTAAAACCGTACAGGGCGCGTATTGTTTCTTTGGATTTTCCAACAAATGGTCAGGCAAAGGAACTTCCTTATACCGAAATGGAAACGCCTCTGGAAAGACGCCCCGAGAACCTAACAGGATCTCTGCAAACACAAGGCCGACGCTACCTCACGCTATACAGCTGTAACTAGGTAGCTAACACACGAGCTATGCCATCCCCCGATCGTCACCGACCTTTACCCGAGGATCCTCAAACACAAAGCAACAACCACAAAGTATAATAAATTTGCAGCATCAACATAGGTAAAATATATGGGCTCCATACCATGATATCACCTTTTATCCAGAAGGAAATGACATACCCTAGGGGCGTGACCCCTAAAAACCTTTGACGCAACATTCCTGTTTCGACCATTACCGGGTTGTGAGGCTCGACGAAGTCTCGTCCACAAAGCTACGTTTTTTCACAAAGCCACGCTTTTTCACAAAGCCACGCTTTTTCACAAAGCCACGCTTTTTCACAAAGCCACGCTTTTTCACAAAGCCACGCTTTTTCACAAAGCCACGCTTTTTCACAAAGCCACGCTTTGATCAACAAATGATCAACAGCACGTCGTATGCCACATTACCAAATTGGGAATGTATCACTAGTAACCATCAACTACATAACCTCTGAGCTCGTACGTCTCAGAGAAGGGTGTTAAGCTAAGAGAATAAATTCTCCGCCACCAACAGAAATGTATTTGATAGAAACCAGCTTTACATCTCAAAGTGTAACGTCAGACACACATCCATACAAGTCCGTTCCGGGAACGAACGGAACCGAAGGCACTTCCAAAGAAGCCCTTGCACTCTGGATATCCACTAATCACGTCCGGACTTTCCATCACAAGAAGAGTGATATAAATCTCTATATCGGAGCAACTCGGTGCAGAGACATTCAACAG
The DNA here is from genome assembly GCA_030737815.1 of Allium fistulosum. Taxonomy (NCBI): domain Eukaryota; kingdom Viridiplantae; phylum Streptophyta; class Magnoliopsida; order Asparagales; family Amaryllidaceae; genus Allium; species Allium fistulosum. Next base: position 1,136,547,088 of record CM060906.1, read on the forward strand.
GTTGTCCTTTCATTTTTGAAAATATTCGGTCTTCACACCGGTCTTCAATGTTATCCATTCACGACGTATCACTATTCGGAATGGGTTATATGGCACAAAGTCCTCTCCCGACTTAACCGAATAATGAGCGTTTGTTTTAAAAACAAATTCAAGTGCCATTTCAAAGGCAAATATTGATAGTCGGTCATTTAACTATCAACAACATTCACAACAATCAACCAATTTAAATAATTTTTCCCAAGTTATTAAATTTCAAATCTCTTCGCGAGATATGGTTTACACTTCAACCATTTGAAAACAAATTTCAAATCACTTTTCTTCTTTCAAACTTTTGAAAATAAATTTCAAATCAATATCCCTACACGGGATATATTTCCAAATATTTATTCATTCTCACTGGAAATCTGCCAAGTTCAAATATTTTAAAAAGATTTATATCACTATCCAAAAATATATTTGGAAAACATTTTCTCCAAAATATTGCTTTCAAAAACCAACTTTAGAACCTTAAATTTATATTTTAAAAGCTACTTTGGAAATATACTCGGCTTTATAGTGAGAATACACTTTCACTTCAAAATGGTCCATTTAAACCAATTTAATAAATCCTTATCGATTTATTTCAAATTTACATTCCAAATCTGTAAATGTATTTCCATACTTTAAAAATAAATCAGCGTTTATTTTTAAAACAAAATTTCCCTTTTCTTTATAAATTCCGTTTTGAATTTACATTCCCAAATATTCACCTTTATACGATTTTCAAATCGATTTCTCAAATATTCACTTTCAATTCGAAATAAATTTTTAAATTGATTTCCAAATTTATTTCAACACCAAATCAAATTCCAAATTGATTTCAAAATTCATTTCAACACAAATCAATTTTTTTCATTCAACATCAAATAAATTTTCATATCGATTTCCCAAAGATTTATTTTCAGATACCAAATCAATTATAAATTGGATTTCTAGAAATTAATCACCTTTTAAAATAAATTCATTTACCTCTTCCAAACCATTTAAAATTCCATTTTAAATAAATTTTCCAACTTTCGAATAATACTATTCAAAATCCATTTATAAAAATCTTTTACCATTTTTTGAATTAATTCGATAAGATTTCGAAAATCAACTCTATGCTTTTAAAATTCCTTCTTTTAAATTCACCCAATACTTTCAAAAGAATTTACTTAAAATTTCATACTTTAATTTCAAAAATCAATTTTTTTATTTATTTCTGGTATCCAACGATACCAAAAATACATTCGGCTAAATTATAGCCTTCAACAAATTCAATCACAGATATAATCATTCACAGATTATAAATAAATCATCACACAACATATGAAACAAATTCATACAACATATGAAACAAATTCATACAATTTGAGGAATCCAGTTGGATCCCTCCAACCTGTTTCCCTGCATCCATAGATGTTAGCATAATACCAATTCCACTTCGAGGTGGAATATCGCAGTATATGGGATTTATAAAATACTATCCGCTATTATGCGGCGCAATAGGGTCTCATCCGCTATATAATGCGGGAAATCAACTCCAAATACATATATAATACCAATTCCACTTCACGGTGGAATTATCGCGGTATATGTTTTTAATAAATAACCTTCGCTTAATATACGGCGTATAGGGTCTATTTAAACACAATAGATAACAATCATCATTCAATTCACACAATCAACACTATCAACAATTTTAAATCTAGCTATTTAAAATTTAAATCGAAACACAATTCGATTGAGTGAGGAGTTCTCACCTTGAGTTGTCGAGTGATTAAATTTTAAATTAAATCGAACCGTTCGATTTAAATCAAAAATTCTTGCTTGCCCCAAACACTCCTAGATCTATCCTGCAGCGTATATCTCGTCGCTGCGATTCCAATGCTTCCTGTTTCGTCGAATTTCGACAACGTATGCAAAAGTTATGACATTTAGAAGTTTGAACGAATTTATATAAATCAATTTACAATTTTATTTTTATTTACAAACCCTACTTTCAATCAGAGTTGTTGATTTTGCTCAAGGAAAATCTGGCCGTGCGTTATCTCTTCTTCCTCACCCAGGTTAACACGCATGAACAACCCATAGAGCCGCCTCCTAGGGTTCCAAACGCAACCCCACCGATCATCTACGCGATGATCAACTACCACCAATCAAAAGCCCAACTCGTCCCCTACCTTCGCCCAGATCATGGTCGCGCTCGATCGTCTCCATCGACCAGAAAATGCCTCCAAACAAGTGATGAACGCAACCACTTTTGGCCCTCCACGCTGCTCTATTTTAAATCACCACCGTATAGATCGATAGATCTCGTGAAGCTCTTCGACTTTCATTTAGGAATCGAAGGCTAAAAGTGTGTAGATCGAGGGAAAATTGAGGGAGAAGGATTGAACGTTTCTGGCCATCAAAGTGAGAAGTGGCGGCCTGGAAACCCTTGTTTGGTTTTGTGATAAAATGTGAGTGATGAGGTCCTTTTATACAAAATGGCAAAACACTATTCATCTTGAAAATTTTACGAACTCAAAATCAAACGTGCCAGCTGATGTTTCCAGGGTTTTACCCGCGTTCCGGACACAATGGAACGTGTTTTGGGAGCTAATTCGATCGTATGTGCGAGTTACGGAATTAAACGATCAAATTTAAATTAAATCGATCAAAACGATTTCTATGCGTTTTGGCTTGCCTCGGAAAAACGACAACTCCGATTGCTACGAAAATTGAAATCTTACAATAATATCACATTACGGATCCGATGAAACTGGTTTCGTCGAAATCCGAGACTGTTTGAAAAATGACTATTTTCACTAGTCAATTAAATATTAAAATATTCAATTTTCACAATTTAACTTTTAATTCAATTTTAAAAGCTTACAAACATCATTCTAACTCCAATATGATTTAATATAACTTTATAAATCATTTTTATACACATTAAATCAAATTTCCAATTATTTATGCAATTTCAAATATTAAATTGTCGATTTAATTACCCAATTAAATCACTATATTCGAATTTAAATTCATTCGACTTACAAATCTCACTTGTTAATATTTAAAATCAATTAAATATACGAATTTCAAATGACAGAAATTCTGGGTCGTTACAGATTTCCCCCCTTAAAAGAGTTTCGTCCTCGAAATTGCAAAGTAAGAAAAAGTTACAGAACCCATTAACTTTTCAAACAATTCGTTCAAATTAGACTTAGTTATACTTCCCCAAAATCCAATAGTTAAACTCTTTCAAAAACTTTACTAAGTTTTTCAAATCTATACTTAGTTATAATTTTCAAAACAAACTATATCGTTTAACTTTTAACTCCAAATCCAAAATTTAGTTTTCACAAATTTTCCAAAATTTCCCAAAAATTTTCTAACGCCTTAAATTTTCAGAAAAATTCGCCATAGCCTCCTTTGCGCGGTTCGATCGTAGTAGGATCACAATCGACATAAATATATATACATCGACCCACACGGTCGGAAAAGTAGAAAACAGTTCATATTTCCTATTTTTATTGCGTAGGCGTACCTTTTTAGCATTTTTAAGCAAAGCAGTTATTAATTAAGCATTTTAGCGCAACCAAATCCCACCAAACGGTAGCCCCGACACCTGTACTTACTCAATTTAAATTTGTAAGTAGCATATATATAAAGTTATTAACATTTTACTCTTTTAAACAACTACAACACATGCATGTTATAAGAAATGCATACTAAACAAGGTTTATAAGCAACTTATATGATTTCGACATCACTTGTAATTGTTTACAACCAATTCATATACAACGACATTCATTTATTCATCTTCAATTAGTTTACATTCACTAATTTAAATTCAAGTTGGTTCACTTTTAATTCAAATCCAATTACATAGCTTTCAATTTCACTAATTCAATTTCATTATCACTTAATGAATTGTACCATATACAATCAACCAACAATCATATAACAACCAATGTATATTCAACACAACCAAATTCATTCAATTTACTTTCAATTTGGTTTAACACTTTTAATTTCAATTGGTTTAACATTAAATTGGCTTTCATTGAATTTCCAATTTATTAGCTTTTAATGAATTAACACTTACATTCATTATTCCATATCAATTCATTCACATTCGATTGATTAACATTCAATCCATTAGTTCCATTCAATTGCTAATTCATTTTACAAATAAAGTTAAATTTCATTTATATAACTCAAGTTCATATTCATTTAATAAATTCACTTTATTAATTTACTTCGATACCCAAAATCAACTTCATTTAACATCACTTAAGTTATATTCCATTTCAAATTTCCACTTATAAATCCAATTCAAATTCCAATTCTAAAGTAAATTCTATTTAACTTTTACCAAAGCTAAATTTCATCAATTATTCAAATTCATATCTCATTTTACTTAACAAAATGGTTTAACCACTTTATCATTTGGTTTCACTTATCTTCATCAAATTCAATTTGGAATTTTAATTTCAAATTTGTTTATCACAACAAAACTTCAATTTTTAGTTTACTATGGTAGCAAATCCATCACACAGACACTCGAAAATGATACTGATGATGCTGCAGTCATCACCCTTATTATTTCCCAGCAACACTAGTGAATTCAGTGCTTTATATTCTTTCAAAATTTTCCTTTTATTTATAAATCACATTTATAAATCCTTTTCTCATATAATTTCACTATTTAACTTTACTTATACAAGATTATTTCACAACTGCAAATCATATTAATTATAATTCCATACTTAATAATTCATTTGCTTATATACTTCATTCTTTTACAATGGTTGTTTTTATTTAGATTATTCAAACAACTTTTATTAACTCATATATATTCTTACATTTTCAACAACCAAACAATTCAATTTATATATATACACTTTAATAATTCTGAAAGAATTATCTCCTTTATATGTAAAATATAATCAAGGTAAAATTATTTCATTTACCCAATTTAAAATGATACTATGTCGGTTTATCTCTTTTAAGAGTTTAGAAACCCCTATCGATACCGTTAGCTAGACTGCACCGACCAGAATCTATAAACAATCAACCGATAAGTCAACACAATACAAAACAATTTCATATTCACTAACAAATATGCGCTCATATCTATTATTACACTCACACTTATTCTAGAGTACTACTGACTCTATCTCTAATGAGTAAACACCCAACAGAGCCAAGGTTATCGCTTAACCATATGCTATGATACAACATGTAACGCTCCGGATTTTTCGACGCTCGAAAGTCGACATTAATACGTCCACTGTACCAATTGCCGCGCAATCCAATGCCGGAAAACCGAACCATTAGGGTTAAAAAGAAGAGGTAGAAGAAGACAAAAGAAAAATAAAGAAGAAGAAACAGAAACAACAACAGAATCTCACATTCGCAGCGGAACAATATACAATAGATAATCGCTAGTCTTTAAAACAAAGAACTATATCAGTTTATACATTACATCATCAGAGTCAATGCACACACAATACATCAATGGACAGTTATACAAACTTGTCCTCATACAGAATACACAACAGAATAAATAATATCATATACAAGAGATACGTCTCGCCATCCAGCTTGCCACTAGAGCTCCAAAGCCTCCTGAAATCCAGAATGACCTGATAACCTGACTCTAGGCTACCCGTGTGGAAAATGATGGGTACCCAGAGTTTAGGAAAGTAACAATAAACTCCAGGTCAGTCATGGTGACTGGTGTGAGAACTAAAAACAGTTATTTTCACAAAGAAAATAAAACAGATTCGCAATGCTTTTGGAAAATGAAACTACCATAAGACCTCCCTCCACACACATAATGCAAACGCAGAATTGGAGGTGATTTCTTCTTATGATAGTCAAACATGCTTACTACGCAAAATCATTGGATTATTATTATTAGTGCATAGTGGAAAACATTTCAAAAATACCATATTAATCTTAGCCAACATACAACCATTATTGTATGCCTACTATAGCTACTATGTTCAATAGCAGGTTACCGCCACATTCCATAGCAGGTAATACAACTAAAACCGTACAGGGCGCGTATTGTTTCTTTGGATTTTCCAACAAATGGTCAGGCAAAGGAACTTCCTTACACCGAAATGGAAACACCTCTGGAAAGACGCCCCGAGAACCTAACCGAATCTCTACAAACACAAGGCCAACGCTACCTCACGCTATACAGCTGTAACTAGGTAGCTAACACACGAGCTATGCCATCCCCCGGTCGTCACCGACCTTTACCCGAGGATCCTCAAACACAAAGCAACAACCACAAAGTATAATAAATTTGCAGCATCAACATAGGTAAAATATCTGGGCTCCATACCATGATATCACCTTCTATCCAAAAGGAAATGACATACTCTAGGGGCGCGACCCCTAAAAACCTTTGCCACAACATTCCTGTATTGACCATTACCGGGTTGTGAGGCTCGATGAAGTCTCATCCACAAAGCTACACTTTTTCACAAAGCCACGCTTTTTCACAAAGCCACGCTTTGATCAACAAATGATCAACAGCACTTCGTATGCCACATTACCAAATTGGGAATGTATCACTAGTAACCATCAACTACATAACCTCTGAGCTCGTACGTCTCAGAGAAGGGTGTTAAGCTAAGAGAATAAATTCTCCGCCACCAACAGAAATGTATTTGATAGAAACCATCTTTACATCTCAAAGTGTAACGTCAGACACACATCCATACAAGTTCGTTCCGGGATCGAACGGAACCGAAGGAACTTCCAAAGAAGCCCTTGCACTCCGGATATTCACTAATCACGTCCGGACTTCCCATCACAAGAAGAGTGATATAAATCTCTATACCGGAGCAACTCAGTGCAGAGACATTCGACAGGTTGTCCTTTCATTTTTGAAAATATCCGGTCTTCACACCGGTCTTCAATGTTATCCATTCACGACGTATGACTATTCAGAATGGGTTATATGGCACAAAGTCCTCTCCTAGCTTAACCGAATAATGAGCGTTTGTCTTAAAAACAAATTCAAGTGCCATTTCAAAGGCAAATATTGATAGTCGGTTATTTAAGTATCAACAACATTCACAACAATCAACCAATTTAAATAATTTTTCCCAAATTATTAAATTTCAAATCTCTTCGCGAGATATGATTTACACTTCAACCATTTGAAAACAAATTTCAAATCACTTTTCTTCTTTCAAACTTTTGAAAATAAATTTCAAATCAATTTCCCTACACGGGATATATTTCCAAATATTTATTCATTCTCACTGGAAATCTGCCGAGTTCAAATATTTTAAAAAGATTTATATCACTATCCAAAAATATATTTGGAAAACATTTTCTCCGAAATATTCCTTTCAAAAACCAACTTTAGAACCTTAAATTTATATTTTAAAAGCTACTTTGGAAATATACTCGGCTTTATAGTGAGAATACACTTTCACTTCAAAATGGTCCATTTAAACCAATTTAATAAATCCTTATCGATTTATTTCAAATTTACATTCCAAATCTGTAAATGTATTTCCATACTTTAAAAATAAATCAGCGTTTATTTTTAAAACAAAATTTCCCTTTCCTTTATAAATTTCGTTTTGAATTTACATTCCCAAATATTCACCTTTATACGATTTTCAAATCGATTTCTCAAATATTCACTTTCAATTCCAAATCAATTTTTAAATTGATTTCCAAATTTATTTCAACACCAAATCAAATTCCAAATTGATTTCAAAATTCATTTCAACACAAATCAATTTTTTTCATTCAACATCAAATAAATTTTCATATCGATTTCCCAAAGATTTATTTTCAAATACCAAATCAATTATAAATTGGATTTCTAGAAATTAATCACCTTTTAAAATAAATTCATTTACCTCTTCCAAACCATTTAAAATTCCATTTTAAATAAAATTTCCAACTTTCGAATAATACTATTCAAAATCCATCTTTAAAAATCTTTTACCATATTTTAGAATTAATTCGATAAGATTTCGAAAATCAACTCTATGCTTTTAAAATTCCTTCTTTTAAATTCACCTAATTCTTTCAAAAGAATTTACTTAAAATTTCATACTTTAATTTCAAAAATCAAATTTTTTATTTATTTCTGGTATCCAACGATACCAAAAATACATTCGGCTAAATTATAGCCTTCAACAAATTCAATCACAGATATAATCATTCACAGATTATAAATAAATCATCACACAGCATATGAAACAAATTCATACAACATATGAAACAAATTCATACAATTTGAGGAATCCAGTTGGATCCCTCCAACCTGTTTCCCTGCATCCACAGATGTTAGCATAATACCAATTCCACTTCGAGGTGGAATATCGCGGTATATGGGATTTATAAAATACTATTTGCTATTATGCAGCACAATAGGGTCTCATCCGCTATATAATGCGGGAAATCAACTCCAAATACATATATAATACCTATTCCACTTCACGGTGGAATTATCGCAGTATATGTTTCTAATAAATAACCTCCGCTTAATATATGGCGTATAGGGTCTATTTCAACACAATAGATAACAATCATCATTCAATTCACACAATCAACACTATCAACAATTTTAAATCTAGCTATTTAAAATTTAAATCGAAACACAATTCGATTGAGTGAGGAGTTCTCACCTTGAGTTGTCGAGTGATTAAATTTTAAATTAAATCGAACCGTTCGATTTAAATCAAAAATTCTCGCTTGCCCCCAAACACGCTCAGATCTATGCTGCAGCGTATATCTTGTCGCTGTGATTCCAACGCTTCCCGTTTCGTCGAATTTCGACAACGTATGCAAAAGTTATGACATTTAGAAGTTTGAACGAATTTATATAAATCAATTTACATTTTTATTTTTATTTACAAACCCTACTTTCAATCAGAGCTGTTGATTTTGCTCAAGGCAAATATGGCCGTGCGTTATCTCTTCTTCCTCACCCAGGTTAACACGCACGAACAACCCATAGAGCCGCCTCCTAGGGTTCCAAAACGCAACCCCACCGATCATCTACGCGATGATCAAATACCACCAATCAAAAGCCCAACTCGTCCCCTACCTTCGCCCAGATCATGGTCGCGCTCGGTCATCTCCATCGACTAGAAAATGTCTCCAAACAAGTGACGAACGTGGCCACTTTTGGCCCTCCACGCTGCTCTATTTTAAATCACCACCGTATAGATCGATAGATCTCGCGAAGCTCTTCGACTTTCATTTAGGAATAGAAGGCTAAAAGTGTTTAGATCGAGGGAAAATTGAGGGAGAAGGATTGAACGTTTCTGGCCATCGAAGTGAGAAGTGGCGGCCTGGAAACCCTTGTTTGGTTTTGTGATAAAATGTGAGTGATGAGGTCCTTTTATACAAAATGGCAAAACACTATTCATCTTGAAAATTTTCCGAACTCGAAATCAAACGTGCCAGCTGACATTTATAGGGTTTTACCCGCGTTCCGGACACAATGGAACATGTTTCGGGAGCTAATTCGATCGTATGTGCGAGTTACGGAATTAAACGATCAAATTTAAATTAAATCGATTAAAATGATTTCTATGCGTTTTGGCTTGCCCCGGACAAACGACAACTCCGATTGCTATGAAAATTGAAATCTTACAATAATATCACATTCCGGATCCGATGAAACTAGTTTCGTCGAAATCCGAGACTGTTTGAAAAATGACTATTTTCGCTAGTCAATTAAATATTAAAATATTCAATTTTTACAATTTAACTTTTAATTCAATTTTAAAAGTTTACAAACATCATTCTAACTCCAATATGATTTAATATAACTTTATAAATCATTTTTATACACATTAAATCAAATTTCCAATTATTTACGCAATTCCAAATATTAAATTGTCGATTTAATTACCCAATTAAATCACTATATTCGAATTTAAATTCATTCGACTTACAAATCTCACTTGTTAATATTTAAAATCAATTAAATATACAAATTTCAAATGACAGAAATTCTGGGTCGTTACAGCTGGCCTACTATTTCGGGTCTCAATCCGAATCTGTCTACTAGATCACTACATATGAATGAATGTGAAGCATCTGTATCAAACAAAACTCGAATTGAAACATCACCAATATAAAGCATACCTTGAATAACGACTCCCTTTCCCTTCTCCTTCACCGAGGAAGCACTCGACAAAGTCGGGACTGCGTCCAAAGCATACGCTTTCACAACCTGCTTATCTTTCACCGGTTCTGGACAATCCTTCTTCGATTGCCTAGGCTTATCACAATTGTAGCACTTTATCTTGTCTCTCATTTTGCAGTATTTAATTTAGTGATCCTTCTCCTTGCACCCATAGCAAGTAGGTTCCTTTTTTTTAGCAGCCAGAATGAACTTCTCCTCAAATAATGCTTCGAACTGGTCCTAAGTAAACTGATCTTCTGGGGTAGCAATGGTAATGGCGTTCCACTAATTCATTGCCCACCCATGAAGCTGTCTGCAAGCCAACTTTCTCTTAATGGCATCATCCACTTCCATATCACTAAAGATGCGCTCGTAAGTATCAATTCAATCTTGCAATTTTGTAGTTGATTCCATTCCATAGAATGGCTTTCCTCCCAAAGTAGAATAATCTTTGCTCAAGTTAGAGAAATCAGCCTTAGGCGCTTGCATGAGAGCACCTCTATTAGTAGGCATGCCAAGAGCATTCCTCATCATATTCGGCATCATAACATTAAACATAGCTTGGAAATCAGGCACAGCAGCTCCTGATCCTGCCCCTTCTTCAACTCCTTAAGCATTATTCCTCACAGTATTCCTTGTATTATGGCTCATTCTTATTTATAACAAGAATGATCGGTCTCTCATAAATAAAACTGTATCCATGGTGCTCATGTGCATGCGACTTATACTACATAATATATTATTTTATAGCTTTGAAAACCAAAACATATAACAAGTATGCACTGTCCCGTATATATACACTCTAGATCCACTCTAAGACGATAACTCCTTCCTTATCTCTACTGGATCGCAGTATCAACTCAGGTTAATCATGTAACTAAAACTCTGTTACCAAATGTGACGAATGCCCTATATCTCCGGCACCAATAATATACAAGTAGTGCGCTGCTGTCGTGTTCAATTGATATAGGACGATCATCAAGGTTGAAAATGAAAAAAATACAGCATATAACCTGTTGTATATCTCACAAATTATGAAAAATATATAATATCATAAATATAGCAAAGAGACAGTAATAACAATGTGAATTAATCATCAGAGTATAAGATCCATAGAGTTATACATCAATGGTCATAGAGTTTATATAACGAAAACAAACTCAACAACTGTCTCAAATACAAGCAAATAAGGAGTCAATGCTAAGGCTCCTTAGTGCTGCACGGTAGAATAAGCATAGTAATCCATATAGGTATATAATATGAGATAGTTCCATCTAGCTCGTCCTTTGCACAGCTACTGCGTCACCTAGACCTGTTATCCAGTCTACTCATTTAAGAGTAACCAAGATAATAAGAAGTAAAACACAAAACTTTAGGTCAGACAACAGTCTAGTGTGAGCGGTAAATGAATCTCAAAATACTATACATGTATATATAGTATGGAATAGAGATACGTGAATCATACCTGACTTGTCCCTGTAACCAAAGAGTTAATACATAATAATATAATATGCTACTCTACAATATATTAAAGGTACTAAACATAATATAATGGTGGATGTCAAGATATCCCTATCTCTAATACCTACTCTAGTGATATCCGCAAGTGATAGCCCACTAAAGAAAGCAACAAAAGCAACCATAACATCCATCAAGCAATACTCACTATCACTCATCCATATGCCCTGAATATATGATAACTCATACGGCCTCCATGCTAGGGACTAATGGAAATCCTGGTTTTCGTTGTACTCTTGTATCATGTAGCCTAAAGCTTGATATGTGTCCTGTAGCCCAAAGCTAGACACTAGACCCAAAATCCACTAGTCCAGGGTATACAGATCTCTTCTTTGGTCCATGGATGTACAACCCGCCATCCTACGACTAGGAAGACGCATCGTTTTGAAGAAAAGAAAGAGGTGAGAAAGTAGAAAAGAAAAGAGAAAAAGAAAAACAACAACAATATCAGAATCTCACAGCGGAACGAAACAAAATATAATATATCACATAACTATTACATAGTCTTTACAAAATCAGAGTTACACAGATTATACAACACATACTAGACAGTTATAAACATCTGTCTAGTTATTACAACTCAATACAATACAAAACACTATCACAGAGATTAACACAGCGGAATACTATATATCTACGAACGTTGAAGCCTCCTGCTCCATTGCTCCTCCAGAATATTCGTCAAAGCTAAACCTGAATCCCTTGGCTACTCGTAAAAATTTGAGTACCCAAGAGTTTATAAAACAGAAATAAACACTTGGGTCAGACATGGGTCTGGTGTGAGTAACAGGTTAAAGTTGCTTAACTTCAAAACCTTTTGAAACAAAGGTATCACGTAAGACTCCCCACAAATAAACATGGGTAAGTTTTTTACCTTACGCTAACCAAAACATTTGATAGGAAATCCAGTTATATTATTATAGGGTCTAGGGTTTTCAAGTAAAATACAGAAATAGCTGGAATGCTTACATCTCACGTTCCAACATAGTTGGGCACAACTAATACGTACGGTACTTATTGGATTTTGGATTCCATACAATGGCAGGGCTACCGGGGTACCGCCCGTCACAGTACGTGGCCTAGATCACCGTACCGAGGATCACTCCCAATCCCCTGCAACACAAGGCCGGAACATCCCTTACTGGATAATTCCCGCACAAGACATCCCAAACTATCGAATAATAAGAAGGGACCTCTAGACAGGGATAATCTTGTCCTACTTGGGTGCTAACCACTAACCTTGCTGCACCTCCCCTGTTTTAGCCATTCCCGGTTTGATGAGGCTTGAGGCTACGATTACCTTTAATCAGAACACATCACTTAGAATGCTCATCGTCCACCTGACGATGTTCTAAAAGCATTCAATCCATACAAGTTCGTTCCGGGTTCGAACGAAACCGAAGGCATTATCTCGTTACACTCATATTGGAATCACCCTCAGAGTTAACGACCATAACCCTTGCACTCTGAATCTTCATCTCGAATCTGAAAGTACTATCTCCGTCAAACTCATTACGGAATCACCCTCAGAGTTATATTGACAAAGAATAGTTCTTACACCTCGAGTCTTCACTTGCTCCATTTGGATTTCACGACCTAACGTTAATTTGGATCGATGTGGTATTCGGGTCTCCACTTATAATACCCATGCTTCGAGTATAACAGAAAACACTAAGTATCAACGATTCCATAGCATATATACATCTGAGCTCACCTTTTCTCCATTCAGATCTGAGCCCTTCTCTTGTTCAATCTAGTTTCCATTACCCAAGAATCCCTCAGATTCCTTATTCTACAACTATCTTCTTTATCGAGCTGCTATTGCGGTACCTACTCCCCTCATGAGTCACAAACCAAAGATACATAGCTTTCATCATGCCGTTACACCACCATCCAACCTGATGTAAACGAGCTAACACCTCCACCACGATCTACAAAACCTATACTCCATTTCCCAGAAGTTTCACCATCACTGGACCAACCCAAACAAGTCGGCACCGACTTGTTTACTTAGCCAATCCTTGGCTAACTCTACTTCCTTGCTTCTAGTATTCCATCTCCAAGTGCTTTGGACCCCGATCTATCCATCAAAACAACTCGATCCTTTGTCAAAGACTTCCACCTTCAAATTCTAGAAAAATTCCGGTATAGCGTTCATCACCTAGCCAATCTCCTATCTCTTGCCTTGGGTCACCTTTTCTAGCCTTGCTCTTGAGTTCCCCCACAACCACCGAGCTGTCTGACCAACAGGAACAAGTCGGTAACGACATAAACAAGTCGGTACCAACTTATTTACGTAGTGAATTGGAACTTGTGAATTGAGCTTCTGGCTTCCTCCATATTTCAGAGCCTCCTCTCCAAGTTTTATCCAGTGCCGACCATCTTTGCCTTCAATTTGCCAAATTCACCAAGCAACCTTTCTAAACATCCAAAACACTAGCAAACAACATCAAAGCACAACATACAATCATGGAATAACCTAAAATTACATCCATTCAAACAAGCAATACATAGAATTATAGCAATCAAACAAATTATAACCCAGATCTAAGCAATCAATGAACATATGAATATGAACAAGGTGAATTTCAAGGATATTACTACAAATCATATTAGAATTTCTCAATTTGGGTCATAAACATATGTTATCATGTGATTAAAGTTAGAAAAGGATTTCTTGATCAAAAATCATGTTAAAATCTACAATTCTACCTAATAAACATGCATAGGATAGTAAGAAGGTATAAACCACTCACCAATTACCAAATTCAACCGATTTAAATCTCGATCCAAAGTGGATAGTAGTGAAAAGTAATTAAAATCAACCAAAATGACAACCTTTACCTTCTAATTAATGATCTATTCACTAATCTTCAATTTAATTTGATTTGGAGAGTAATTTGGATGATTTTAGATGAATCTAGGGTTAATGGGGGTTTAGATCTGATTTGGGAGAGAGGGAAAACTTTTAATTTGACTCATGTAGCCCCCATTTATAGTAATATCGAATTAGACTAATGAGCCTACTTATGCGCTTAATTAATTACACACTAATTCTAGCTAGTAACCGTCTAAGCTTAAAACTGGTATAACTTTCTAACCATAAGTCCATTTTCTATTCTGACCACTCTATGGAATGGGAAATCACCATCCTAAAGCAATAAAATTGGTTTGAGATTCGAATTCAACTCCTATAAAAAGTTATAACCCAAATATAATTTCTAGGGTCAAAACGAAAAAAATCATAGATGTGTAAAATATCCCTAAGAGTCATATCCCAAAATTATAGAATCATCCGACCTCATATGGATAAAAATAATTTACGATCTTTCGATATGTAAAATACATGTCGTTGCATTTGATTCCTCGATAGTCGTAACTTCATGAGCATATAATCCACATATACTTCCATCATCCATCCGATTTGATTCCTGAACATAGAATTTACCAATATTTGATATGTTGCTCCAGCGTTCTTCAAACCAAACGGCATTACTCGATAACAGTACAATCTTAAATCCATTATAAAGCTAGCATGCTCCTAGTCTAGTAGATGCATCAATATTTGATTATAGCTTGAGCAAACATCCATAAACGAGAGCAACTTGTGTCCCGTCGTCCCGTCTTCGAGCTAATCAATCATAGGCAAGGGAAAGCTATCCTTCGGGCATGCTTAATTCAAGTTCGAATAATTAATACACGTCTACCACTTTCCGTTTGATTTCCTGACCAATACGGGATTCGATACCCACGTGGGTATGAAGCATCGCGAAAAAAACGTTTACTTTCAATTTGTCCACTTCCTTTTTCAACGCAGCGGATCGCTCTAGACCCGGACTGCGCCTTTTCTGTTTCATAGGTGGAAACTTCGAATCCACATTCAGTGCGTGGCATGCTGTCTCGGCGATATCCCACACATATCTAAATGTGTCCAAGAAAACACATTCAAGTTTGCTCATAGAAAAGTAACCAATTCCTTTCTCAATCCCGTACTGATTTGAGATCCGATCTTGAGAGCCCAAGTAGAATCATCCAAGTCAATCAGAACCTTTACCATCAACTCAACCGATGCTGCCCACACTTCCTACGACTACTTCTTAGGATCCATAGACTTATCAAACCTTCTATAGTTCCCAAGCCAGGGCTTGGACTTTAGTTGCTTTGCTTTCGAATTCTTAATGTAGAGAACCTTCTCTACATTCTTCCCCTTTTCTCTTGCTTTGCTTCCCTTAGCTCGGCAACATAACATTCGCTTCCAGTGCTCCGGTCTCCTTTTACTTATCCAATCCCATTCTCGGTGTGGAATTTTATCATTAAGCACCAAGGAGCTAGTGGTGTCCTAAAATCGGCCAAGGTCGGTCAGCCTAAAAAGGCATTAATGCTGAATACTCATCCACTATAACAAATGTTTCGATCCGCACAACCTCGCAATCTCCATCACCCAACTCAACCGATAAATCAATTGTCCTAACTGGTTGTTTAGCTTCATCTGTAAATCCTTGAATCTTGGATCTATAAGCTATGACATCCTTCGTACTAATTTTCATTTCATCAAACATTCTTTAGAATAGAATTTCTACCGAACTTCCGCTATCACCATGATCGACGTACCGTTGTCGATCCAATAACAGCTGTTGAAACCATGGGGTCGAAAGCTGGCGCTTTGACTTGATACGAATCTATTTCTGAATACAATGTCATCCATCCCCATCCTTTGTTGCTTGGCCAGAGCTTCGTCCTCTATGGACAAGCAACTCTCCCATGGTACGTGCTTCAATGAATCCACATACCACTCTGTTTCCTTCTAACTTTTCCCTATTGGATGAGATCCTCTTATTATGGTATTTATGACTAACCTCCCATCATTGCGCCTAGGCCCCTCTTTGCTAGGTCTAGGCTGGTTCTCTTAGGCATTTGGCCCTTGGTGTTTAGTGTTTTGCCTGCTAACTTGTGGACCTCTGTCGTACTGCTATAACTTTTTCTTCTTTATCAATTCCTCATAAAGTCTCTCAAATGTCGGCACTCGTTCGTGTTGCATCCATAAATCCTATGAAATGACAATACTTTCCTGAGCGCCTTTCCTCCTTAGTCGCCTCCTTCCTAGATGACATTTTATATTGTTCCGTTCCTTGTGTAGTAAGGTATATATCTTCCAAAGTGTCATTGAATGGCGTGCACTCATCAGGCCTCATATTCCTTGGGCGCTTCTTTGCTTCATTCCACCTACCACCAGAGTCCTAACTCCTTTTCTTTTAATTGTTAAAATACCCGACATTTATTGCCATATTTCCGAAGCTAGTGTTGGTTTGCTTAATTGCGTCATTGCTTTGAACTACTTCCTTCAACTATCCACCATCAGCCTTTCCAATAACTTGACTTGCTTATTCCAATCACAAGAATTGATTAGCTTAGTGGAACTCCTTCATAGTCATCGGCTATTTCATCTTCAGCCATCTTCCAAAGTCCGTGCCGGGATGTATGCCCCGAACCAATGTCATAAACACTAAATCCTCCTTCGGATTGTTAACCTCTGTCACAATAACATTAAACCATTTCAAGAACCCCTTCAATGACTCCTTAGGTCTTTGAGATAAACTCAACAAGGACATCACATTCTTAGGCCGAGCAGTTTGGAGCCTGAACTGCTTCATAAACCTTTTTGCCAATTCATTAAAAGTCGATATAGACTTCAAAGTAAGTCGAGTAAACCACATTGATGCAATATCTTTTAGAAAAGTAGGAAAACACCTACACTGTACGACATCCGTCGCCCTAGCACCATCCATGTGTTATTCATACTTGAATAAGTGCTGCTTGGCATCATCGACATCATAAACCTCCTGAGATACTCTTCCCTTAGGATGTTCTCCTTGAACGGAGTTCTGCTTGGCACTGAACCCTATTCCTCATTATTTCTCTACTAATTTTCTTCTACCAATAGCTTAACCATGTCTACCATATGCTCTTCATTCGCTTGGAACTCTGAAGGTCGACCATTAAGAGTTGCGCTGAGTGTTTGACTCTACAAATGGTCTCGGTTTGCTCATTGATGTCTAGGTTCTATAATCTCTAGAGAACAACTACTTTAAGTCTTTTCTGCCTCTTGGTTAGCTCCATAATGGTTGTTTGCACACCAGCACCTTGAACTCCAACATCAAGCTCGTAATCATCACTATCATAATGCATATCATGCTCTGAATAAGAAAAGTCCACAACCTTAGCTCCTCGCCCCCAGAAGTGCTAAAATTCTTCTCGGTATCGACCTGATTCTAGTCGATACCGAGATGAATTTTTATGGGGTGCCTCCCGACTTCCTCGAGCAACTCCTCCTACTAATCCAGGGTCTCTTTCCTTCTGTTTTTGTTTTCCATCTTGCCTGTTCTAACCAAAAAAGATGAGTTCTTTTCTCAGATGCAACATGTGAAACTTCCCTCCTGCTCCTCCTAGTCCTCTGTGGCTGTTAGGTGGATCGAGCTATGCTAACATCCAACTCTTTTCCATCAAAGCCTTCTGACTGTCAACCATGTTCTGATCAGCTCTTGCATCATTTTGTCAAACTTTATTTTGGTAACCATCTCTTGAGGAGTTGATGGTTTTGGCAACACCTACTGGCTGCTAACTTCCTCGTGATGAGAATCTACTCCCTCTGTACTAGCAACTATTCCAGTTGATCTTCCAAGTCTCCTATGTGTCATTGATTCCTGTATGAAAATCCTTCAAGTTCCTTAATGAAAATCTTCTGGATCTAATCACTAGATGCTCCAATCCAAAATAGAAAGCTAGATCTACACTTGAGAATCTCCTTTCTCAGTGAAAGTACCAAAATATTGATACCAAAAGTGGCACTACACCCAAAGTCCTATAGAAATATAGAAAACAAGCAGAAAATATATGAAAAACAAAGAGAACACCAAGATTTTAAAGTGGTTCAGCAATCTCTGGCCTTCGTCCACTGTAGATTTTATTGATTAAAGATATAAAAGTCACTAGTACAAGGGCTTTACTGATGTAAAAGCCTAGAACATCAAACTGCGGCTTCCTTAGTGACTATAATAGAGGAGAGATAGAAGATGAAGAAGATAATGAGCCAAAAAGTCCTTCTCCAATTGCCATAGGATTTGAATTTATTGGGAAACTGTTTAGTAGAATCAAAGGCCTATAAAATACCAAGTCCACATCCAGATTCGAGAGTGTAGGAGGGAAAGACCGAGTCCCCTAAGTAGTAAAATCAACTCGAAACCGACCAGAAGTGGTCGGTACCGACTTGATTTTCGAGGGGATACTATCCCCTCTTCTTTCTTATGGTCATCTATCTCCGATGTGTTGTGTATCAAGCACTTTTCCTCTAAAATTGTGTTATTTTTGAGAGGTTCTGTTATTGTTTGCATTTATATGCTTTCCTTCAGAAAATCCTTAGGGCTACTTGCCTATTCCTTGAGAAATGCATTGCATGACTATCACATAAGCCATTATTCCATGTACTGTAGCTTTGGGGGACAAGAGGGGTCAAAAAAGAGATCAGTACCGAGTAGAAGTTCTCGATGCTGATTAGAAGTGCTCGGCCCCGAGTAGAATTACTCGGTACCGAGTGGTTCCTTCAACTCCGATTGCTCTCCAAACTCTTAAGTTCATTTCTATCGCCCCTCTAAGCATGATCCCAAGTCCATGAATCATTTCGTCTTCATTCTAATGTCTAGATTCTGGTGAAAACTCGCTTGGTCAAAAAGTCGGATAATAATATCAAAACTATATACATTTAGAACAGGAACTACTAAGGTATAACCGGTCTTCTCCACAATGCGGCTCAAGGATAATCCAGACTGTTCATAAACAAGTAATGTAAACCTTACTAAAGATAGGAAATCATACCATAACATGCTCTTCTCCTGTAATCAACGAGGAAGCACAACTAGTATAATGTGCCTAACACATAATGGTATACCATCATAAGGTAACCCAATATACTAATGCCGAGGTAATATAAGTATCATAATATAAGCATATCCTATAATACACAACAATATTATCAATCAACTAATATAACACACATAGTATAATGATAAGCGATGGATGATACCCATCGTTACTAATGGGTGGAGTCTGCGTTAGACTCATGCCAAAGATAAATAGAGTTAGTACCTCAGTGTACCATAGACCCCAAGTTGAGTATGGTCGAACTCGTGTAGGCCCCACCATACCCCTCAGTGAGCATAGGTGATATATGACCTGCTCTATATATATGACCCGAGTCCTCAATGGATATTGATTTATAATTCAAATTATCGCGATCCAATGATTTCAGTTGAGGGTCCAAAATAAATAGAGTCGGTACCTGATAGCACCTCAGACCTCAAGCCGCATCTTGAAAGACGGGTCTCACGTAGATCTCACGGTGCTACTGAAAAGAGCTTAAGCGATATATGATCTACTTTATTTACCTGAAACCTACGTGGATCTCACTATACCCTCTGAAACAAGCTTTGGTGATATATGGCCCACTAGTAGATGATTGTCAACATCTCCCCTTCCTAGTCATTATAGATTCCTAAATAAATTCGCATAACGTTTCTACAAAAGAGAACAACAAGTGTATCCTTTATAATATGCCATCGGGACCACAAAGGAACAACGATGCCATAAAGATATATATATGTATGTATGTATGTATATCAAATATAACGTCATGTAAACAAATACGTTTATTCCAATCGAAGACCGATATCTCATCTTCATCTATCAATACAGATGTCATCTACTATAAGACCAATAATAGGAATAACCACTAATATAAAGCCAATGCAGTGTATGATCACTAATATAAGATAAATATTATGTATGGTCACTAATATAATACTTGAGGGTAGTTTCACACTGGAATCGAGGTGTTCGATACTACAATACCATGGTCAAAAATCAGACCTTTGAAATTAGGGATCTTGTTCTCAAACCAATCTTCTCAGGCCCTGGGAACTTCGGCCCAAGCTAGGAAGGTCTGTACACGATTGAGCAAAAGCTTAGAGATGGCATGTTCAAGCTTGCAATGGTGGATGGGATCTCACTCCCGAGGACGTGGAATAGCGAATACTTGCGACACTATTTCACTTGAATGTAGATTTGTACATATTGAATCAAAGCTGTATAACTAGGTAAAATCTATCGTTTCTAATGTTTATAAAAGAAATGACTTCTGGAGCTCATGAATTTGCATATGCTTGACTTTACACTTGGAATAGTGTTATATTTAAATAAACCTGCATGTGTAATATGCAGGTGTGTAGGTACCCAGAGATAGGTGCCGACCAAGCTTTCACATCCTATCATCGGATCCATGAAGCTTAACCAATCCAAGTATCCAAAGACAGATACCTAGCAACTCCTCTAACATATGACTTAGGGGCAGGAGTATAAACATTTAAAGGCTGAACGAGATAGTTCTCCTCTATAGCTTGCGCCCAGAGTTTAGTGGAGCGCCCACACCTTACCTGGAGTGGGCAAGATAAAATGCGCCCGGAGATAGGCGGGACCTTACCAACAAACTTCGATCGATGCTCAGAGTTAGGCATGATCGCAACTAAACATCCTGGACAAGGATGTCCCAAACCATCGTCTTAAGTGGTTAGCTCTAACCAGCGCCCAAAGTTGGCGCAAACAAAACTAACATCCCAGAGTAGGATGTCAGACTTGTCATTCAAGTGTGTCACTTCGATCAGCGCCCAGAGTTAGGTGCCTTAGCGATTGTTTTTCACTCACCAAAATGACATAATGTCGGCTTCCATATCTAGTCAAAGAGACTAGGCAAATAAAAGATGGGCTAACGACTTTGTCCGATAATGACAACAATGAGAAGTGGTCGCAAACACACCGAATAAAAAGTGCATTTCTCAAGTACTTAAACAAATTCACACGAGGCTATAATGAAACCAAAAAATATTTATTATTCACAACTAAAATAAAACTTGAAAGAAAAGTACAGGTTTTATTAACATCTAAACTAAAAGAAAAAGCGAGGCTGAACTCGCACAAAGCCGGCCAAAAAACCAAAAACCAGCTCTACAACTATACATGAAAACAAGCTAACAATCACTCCTTGGCCATGTGCTTCCTCAGCTTCTTCTTGCTATCCCTAGAAGAAGGCCCACTTGGATCTTCACTCTTTCTCTCTCTTTTTCCTCCTCGTCCCCACTTCCTCCGCACTTCGAAGACGTGCTCAATGATGAAGTGGCAGTCACACTCTAAGTGCTCCCAGGGGTAGGAGGAGGAACCGAAACATATATAGACTCCTCAGGCAGGACAATCGACCTAATAGGAGGAATGATTACAGTATCCTGGTTGATCTCCCTGATCAATGCAGTGTTCGTTTTTAGAGTCTCACTCATAGTAGGTCCCGAGATGGGGTTGATAACTTAAGTGATTTGAACATCATCGTCAATTTTTTGGCCCTAGAGGTCGCCGACTCCTTCTTCTTGTAATGCTTCAATCATTTATGCACCTGGGCCCGAGATCTCTCCAACTGAGATGCTTAGTATCGTCTCTGAAACAGTAACAACCTGTAACACCCCTAATTTTTGATAACATTATCAGGAGATTTAATTAGATAAATTAAATAGAATAATGTAAATGTAAATGATAAGGGGATTAAGACTTGAATTAATTAATTAAGGCCTTGTCTAATAAACTAACTAATGGGCTTCAGAATGGTTTTAGGGTAATCAAATTACATAAAGGTAGATTAGGAATTTGCTGCCCAATGACCCTTACCCTTATATATATTTTGTTCCCACCATTTCATCCATTATTCACATAGTTTGAAAACGCAAATCAAAAGAGAAAGGAACGGTCGGCCCTTAAAAGAGCAAGAGAAATACATATTAAAAGCTAGAGAATCAAGCTTAGAGGAAATCAATCTCAATCCAATCTCCTTATCTAGATCAAGGTGAATAATAATTCCATCTCTATTTTGTTTTGAATCATATATTTTTGGATTTAAGGGTAAATTCGTTTTTATGATATGTTGGATTATAATATGCTTAATTCATAATTTACATGATTTAAACAAGATTGTTTAAAAAGAGGATAGGCACGGTTTTAAGGAAAAACCGAGATTTAACGACGACTAAATTCCATGGGAAAATTTTATGTTATGAGAAACATGATTTTGGAGTTGGGTTTCAATTTTGATAATTTTCCAAGCTATGGAAAGATTATTATGAATTTTCAAAGGAAAATATGGTTATTTGGGTTTATAAATTTATTTTGGAAAATATATTAAGAATTTGGGTCTGGAATTTTGATATGTTTGATAACATGATTAAAGTGAATTTTTGGGAATTTTTCCAAAGTGATTTGCTATGCATAATAAATTATTCTAGAAGAGGGACTTTTATGCAAATTTGGTTTTGCTTAATGGAAGGGCTTATTTGATTAACTTAACCATGGTTTAGAACTAGATTAACGGCAGTTATTTTTAAAAAGAATTTGAAAAAGTTAAGGCAACCAATCTGGTGTTGACACATGACAGGTTAGTTAGAGAAAAGTTTACTTTAATAAGAACTAAACTAGGTTTACTCAGAAAATTGGATCCACCCACTTGGGAAAGCACCTTTCGACACAGAAGCTTCCACCTTCATCTTAGTTGAAACATATTATGCCTAAATCAATACACAAGGTATCACAAAGATGGTATGCAGTGGATTGGAGGAAGGCGGAAGGTAAGGTGTCGAAAGCATAGCTTCCGAAGAAGTCGAAACCTTGGTTTGTTTTTAAAAGAAAAGTGCCTGCCTCTGTTTTGTTTAAGTCTTCGACGGAGTCGAAGCATATGGTTTCGAAAGAAGTTTTAAAAAGGTTTCGAAAAGGTTTCCATTAACTTAAGATTGCTTTCGGCTGGGTTCCTTTATTTATGAAAGAATGTTTTAAAAGAAGGGGTTCCGACCTAGTCAAAACCCTGTTGCCGTTCTTTAACCTTTTGATGGTATTGAAGATACCAATGCTATCGAAAGGGAATTTTTGTTTTATAAGTTTAAGCCACTTCCTATAGCTTTCGAAAGGGGTTAGGGGTTTCGAAGGTGATGGTTTCAAAAGGGGTTTCGATGCCAACCGTTATTTTACCCAGATGTTAAATGCTTTCGAAAGAGATTGTGTCGATACCATCAAGTTTTCCCCCAATATTTCTATATGATAAAGGATGGTTTGGAAAGAGATGCTTTTGCCTATATTCACTTTGACCCAAATAATGTTTTAATATAAACCCAATACTTTCGAAAGGGGTACTTTCAATGATTTTAGAAGGGTTACTTCCATTGGTGTCGAAATGGGTACTTTCAACTGGTTTCAAAGCCAAGCTTCTAAAAGTTAAATATTAATACTTTACAAACAAAACAATTTTATAACCCAAACTCTATTTTTAAAAGGAAAAACCCATGGCACTATTAAAGGAGTTTTTATAATGATTTTGAGAAGAAGCTATTTTGATAAAGTAATAAGTTAAAGGGATTAACCATGTTTTGTATTAAACCCACAGGAGTGGTATTGCTATGTTGTTATGTTGCTTATTCAAATACGAATATATTCACTTTAAAATGGACCCATAACTGCATTTTGGGGATAAAGGGTAGAAGAACCAGTTAGGTTAACTTAACCTAGTAGTGAATATAAATTGAATAAACTCCCGTATGAGTAGAATTGCATCCAGGAGGTCAGAAAGACCAGAATATAGGATGCTAAAATATAAAAGAAAGATATTGGCAGGGGTCAATAGGTTCTCAGTAAGCCCATGAAAACTGTGTATAGAAAAAGATATTGGCATGGGCCAATAGGTTCATAGTTAGCCCATGAAAACTATGTATAAAGGAAGATGTCAGAAAGACAGGTTTATAGTAAGCCCATGAAAACTGTGATTGGATACTGGCAGAGGCTAGTAGGTTTGTGGTTAGCCCATGAAAACTATATCTAGATGAAATATTGATAGATGTCAATAGGTTCCTAGTCAACCCATGAAAACTAGGATAAAAGTAAGATATTGGAGTTACCAATAGGTTCATAGTGATCTCATGAAAATTATGTAATTTGACAGGGAGTCCTTAAATATGTAACCGGTTATTAGTCAGCCTATGAAAACTAATAGGTTAATAGTAATCCTAAAAACTATAACTGAGATAGATGGTCTAAAATGAATAGGGATGGGAATCCAGATTTAATTCATTTGTTTTTCATATCATCATATTATACCGTTTTGAATTGTTTTAACCATTGTGGATGCAGGAGCACAGTATATGGTTTTGTAATGGTTTTTGAGATACTAGTGAGGGGAAAACCCGTTCCGCTATGCGGCGTGGTCTCACTAGATATTTTAATGATTTGAGATGGTTGATTATTATTCATACCAGGCTTTATGTCTGACTTGAAGTTTATGTTTTCCCCTTAAACTCTCAGGTACTCAATTGAATGTGAGTAGTTTCAGAGTTGAGGTTTTCAGGTACCTCTTAAAACGAAAAGCTTTCGGAGACGTGCTGGAGGCATGATAGCTATTTAGAGTTCTCTTTTCTTTTGATTCCGTTGAGTTGTTTGTAATGTCAAAATTGTTATATTGCCTGTATATACTCTGATCATCCAAAGGGGCATCTTCATATGTCACTCTTGGGCGTATGTTGTAATAAATAAATTTTCTTTGAACGTGAATTGCAAATTTGGGATTTGTAATGAATTGGAAATGTTTTGATATGGAATGTGATTTTGTTTGAAGTTTGAAATTTTTTCCATATTCATGTGTTTCTATGTATCAATGAGTCTAACTTTGCGTATTTGGTCGTCGAGGATTAATAGCTATGGATGATTGCAGAACCCATACCCGTTAGTTTTGGACCTCCAAGTAGGGGGATGTTACACAACCGTTGACTCGATCATTGTTGCCTACTATCCTAGTTAGGGGCCTTCCTTCAAGGGGCTAGCAACTGTTGGCTAACCTGATATTTGAGAATGATGAAAGGAGAGATTAGCAACATCGACTGGCGTCATATGAATCTTCTCAAATACTGGCGAAATCAATGGGATGCCTCCTTCAGCATGGGATTCTGTGTAGGCCGGAATGCCACTAGAATTTCCTTCTAAGGTAGGAAAAAGGATAGTGAAGCTTGCGCAGCTGAAGTTTCTTTGGATCATATTCAAGGACCGATGATGAGTCAGGAGCAGCTTTGGGTCCAGAAATGTAGCCGGTTGCAGCGTCTTGTGGCGAGGTTCTATAACCTTCGCCTGCATTTTTCTAAATTGCGGCAGCCAACTCCGAATGAAGGATAAGCTCACCTTCTCTAACCACACTGGGCTCATATCCTATCAGGACCTCGCTCTCCAACTATGCCGGTCCACTTCACTGCCTTCAGGAACTCTCTCTCCTCCTTGACTATTTGCTCCCAGGCAAGAGTCAGAGCCCTGGGATAATCCTTTTTGAGCCACTCTAAGTTATGAAAATTGAGCACATTTGCATTGTACTTGATAATTATCAGCTCGAATTTCTTCATCATCCACTTCTCTGTGGCCTCGACTTCTTTTTTAACAAGTGTGTTCATGTCTCTAACACACTTAACTGCCCCGTCCCTCTCCTTGCAAGTAGTGATCAGCTCAATCGCAGTAATCCTTAGCTTCTTGGAGAGCTTCGT
The DNA here is from genome assembly GCA_030737815.1 of Allium fistulosum. Classification (NCBI taxonomy): domain Eukaryota; kingdom Viridiplantae; phylum Streptophyta; class Magnoliopsida; order Asparagales; family Amaryllidaceae; genus Allium; species Allium fistulosum. Next base: position 1,136,573,443 of record CM060906.1, read on the forward strand.
TCTTCGCCTTTGTCTCACTCTCAAGCTTGACTGTAAGCTCATCCACCTTCTTAGACAAAGTGTCTCTTTCAAGTACCACAACATGGTTTCGGTGGTCTGCAGCCTTAATCGCATAGCGGTGCTTTACCCTTTCCCTCTCGAGTGCCTCTATAGCATCCTTGACTTTCTTCTTGACCTCTGCCTATGATTGTTTCAAGCTGTTGACTTCAGCATCGAGATGATAGATAGTTACCCTATCTTGGGCCTCTACAAGCATTAAGTTAGCAATCGGCAACCTTAAGTTTCCTTTCTTCCAACACTTAGAGATTTGTTCAGCTATCCATCTCCACACTTAATACTGATCTTAGGCATCCGCCACATAGGAAAGGTGGCATCCTTAGTGCAAGTTGGGATGTCCTTTAGATTAGGCAAGAACTTAATCCCATCAAAGATGATCTTTAGAAACTTGGCTTTCAGCTTAGCCATTCAAGCATCTGTAGCAAGTTATTGGTCCGCTGTGATCACCAGAGCTTCGATTGGTTTCTTTCTAGCATTTCGGTGGGAATACACCGAGTTGTCTTTCTAACCCTGTGATCGGAACGTCGGCTAGAGTGAACCAAAGCCGATTGTTGCATAAAAAGTGGGGCTGGTGGTGGTGCACGGAAGACATCACTCGATGGTATATCGTCATGGCAACTAGAACGCTTATCTGAGCCTCTAGATGGAGGTGAGCTGGACTGGATCGATGTTTGGATGTTGAGTCACACGACTGATAATATCTGCTTCGACTGCCTCTGTCACGGCTAGATCGTCGGCTAGGCTCTAAATCATTACTGACGCTTCAGGAATGCTTGCATGGACGACGTCTCTAATATCGAGACACGTTCTCTTCCATAGCCTGAAACATGTATCTTTGCTCCATTGATTCTGCAAATAAAACAAAAGCGAGTTAGGTTCAACAGGATACGACACGAGCCAAGTGTAGTGCAGTGCACGTGTGTATAAGTGTTCTAATGTCCCATAACGGATCGTGTACTAGAGTTGTGCTAATGGGGATAGTCTTCTCAGCTCCTATAGGTGGGATGTCGCTCCGCAGATTAATTGGGGACCCGATATCCTCGATGCTCATATAGCCCAAGCCGAAGGATGGAATATCGCCTGGAATCGACCTAAGGCTGGAAAAGTGCCTCCTAAAGGTAGAATGGGGGTCTTATCTACTGCGGAAGTTGGCGGAGAAGGTGTTGGAGCTCGCATCCGAACAATTTTGATCGTGCAACGTTTCTGATGCTTTTGAATGCAAAATCCTTAGCATTATCATCTCCATTACTCAACTGTTCATGTTTGCTTCAATGTCCGCCTGGCCTTCTCCATGACCTCCTCCTTCACCCTCATTCCTAATTTTCCCTTCTTCGATGTGCTCATGGATGTCTATCAACTCGACCATTGGACTTTGAAATGGGGCACCGGTGAATGATCACTGTTATCTCCAAACTAAGAACCATCCTTATCTATGCCGGTAGCCTCTGGAGTTGGACCAATGCTACGATTTGGGTCTAACAAGTAATAGGCCTGAATATTATCCTCGCTTAGTAATGTCTTGGCCTCCCTTTCTACTTCTACAATCTTATGAATGTAACATCCTCTATTCTAATGCCCGAAAAGAAGCATTACTGATGTTGTGGTCATCAATAGTATTATTCTTCGATGATAAAATGAGATCAGTTAATAGTACCATTAACATTAGAGACACATGAATATGAAAGTTTTCAAAACACATTAAATTAATCATATTCATTTCCATTACATAATCCCATTCGTAATCCCACGTTCAGAGAAAATATAATTATTACAAAATACTCCAAGAGCGACATATGAAGATGCCCCCTTGGTTGATTAGAGTCAAATCATAGGAAATTATACAATTTTCCAATTTATCCATTCTAACAAAATGTAAACATACAACGGATAAATAAAGCTCCTAATATAGCTATCTACCTCTTGCACGTCTCTAAAAGCTTATTCATCAAACTGGAAACTTGGAAATCCTACTCCCATCCTACTCAAATGAGGATCCTAGATTTTAAGGGAAAAAACAAAAACTTCAGGTCAGACAAAAGTCTGGTGTGAATAATAACCTACCATATTGAACCAAAATAGACATCTAGTGAGACCACACTGATGAGTAGAACGGGTTTCTCCTCACTAGTATCTTAATCAAATATGTTAACCGTAAATCATGTACCTGCAACCACAATGGTTAGAATATAGTAAATAATCATTTTCAGGTATGCAACATACTACCCATCCCAATTTACCTAACTATCTGTCTTATATTTATGTGGATTACCTATCCCACATATAAACATTATATGGATTATCATCCCCTACCATATGGATTACCCATCACACATGGGTTAACTATCTAAATTTTGTGGACTATTCATCTCATATATCATAGTTTTCCTAGGATGACCATGAACCCATCATTAACCATATAGAGACTATCCATCTCCAGTATTATGTGGACAATTCATAACACATCCCATAGTTTTCCTAGGATGACTATGAATCCGTCATTAACCAATTTATAATCATAATATAACATTTTTCACCTAAGTGCCAAACCTATGTCTATTGGTATCCCCAATTAGGTTGTCAAACCCTTAAGCTTGTGGAATATCAAATATAATATACATTGATATCCCTAATGAATAATGTCGAACTCATAAAACGTTAGGCATGTCAAACCATTCATATAACTATATGAAATAACAAACTCACGACATTCATGTCATTAAAAACCATATCGAACCTCTATTTAAGATTCGAAAACAAAACTATGAATTTATAGAGTATATGACTATCATGTCGAAATACAAGGTTGTCGACCTTCTTAAAACATAGGCTATCTTGCCTTTTAAAATATAGATTTTAGTTTGCATAAAACCAAGGCATTTCACTCTATATAACAATTGTTTCAAAATAAAAGAGTCATAGCGTAAAAGTCGCATAATTTGGTTTCCGAAATCAAAGAAAACAAGGGATGTCAAAACTGACAAATTACGACATCAATTACTCAAAATATGGGAGTCGAAATCAATTACTTACGGCATCAATATAAGGATATCGAGAACATTATACTTCGGCTATTGTGCCATAAAACATAGGATGCTGAAATCAACATTATAGGAGATCAATACTTTAAATACTTCAATATCGAAATCATATCTTTATGACATTAATACCTCAAATTTTTTATATGGAAATCATGGGTTCTCGAAAACTTAGGTGACAAGAGATTTTAAGTAAAACAACAACGGATGTCTCACTTTATAAAACAACGTAGAATTTCAAAATCAACGATATCGAACCCCTACTACCACGTGATGCCGCATTCCTTCAATGATGGATATCGCATCTCTAAATGAGCCGATATAGCCCATATCTTCTTAAGGGATATCATATACATCATTTCATTTAGATGCCGCCTTCCATAGGATCGACATCATTTATAGCTAATGTATTTGTTATCGATATCACTTCTTATTGATGTCGAATGTCATGCGGGTGGCCGCATATCGACAATGGAACTATTATAATAATAACAAAACTGTTTTCGTTCCTTTTAAAACAACGTCTTTTTACCTACTCCTATCTCTTGTCAAATATGGTTGGTTAACACCAAAACTATTCATTTTCTTTTCAAATTTTGCTGGAATTAAGTTTTACCTTCCCAAAATCGTTGGCGAACCTAATTAATTAATATTAATTTAAATGCTTTTCTAGCATAATAAATTCATAGAAATTCATAACCACTTGGGAAAAATCCTCAAATATCACTAAAAATCAGAATCAACAGATTCTTTCATATAGAAAAATTTCAAGGCTAAAATAACCATTTAATTATTTTTAATAACTAAAACCCAAATTAAACACTATTTCCTTCTTACAAAATTCATAAAATATTCATATTAACTTAGAAAATTATGAAATTAAAAATCCATCTCCAAAACAATGTTTAACATGACACATAAGAAAATCAAATTGAATGGAGATCAAAAACTTAGGTGTTACCTTTAAAACCTATCTACATAATTCCATAAAATTTCCATAAATCATTATTCTATCCAAACAATGATCAAACGTCCATAACATGGCAATACATTCACGATCAATTCAAAAATTAACCATAACCGAATTCAAATACAAATAATACAGATGGTTAACTATTATTCACCTTAGATTGGATGATGAGATTGAGATTTGATCGAGTTTAGTTTCCCTTAGGTTTGCCCTTTGAATCCCCTTTGATTTCCTTCTCTCGTACCCTTCTTATTAGTCAACCTCTTAGTGTTTTCTTTTGATTGTTTGTGAATGTAAACTGAGAATGAATGAGAGGGAGAGGGTTTAAGGGATAAAAGAAAGATCTATTCCCACTTTGCCCTTATCATTTATTCTTCTCTACGTTAAGTTTTAAAATAATCTTATTAGTCAATTAGGTAGAGCCTGATCCAATTAATTATCAAATCTTATTCCCATTTTCCCACTATATCATCCTATTTAATTTATCCAATTAAATCTCCTGAATAATGTTAATATAAAATTAAGGGTGTTACAATGAAGCCGCCGAAGAGTTTCAACTAAGGATGCATTGCTGGGACTATGCAATACTAGATACAAAGTCTATACAACAAATATAGAACATACCATCATAACAATTCAGGATAAGTATCCCTAATCCTGTCCTCTGTTTCCCAAGTACAGTCTTTCTCATTGTCACTTCACTGGACCTACACTAATCTGACTGTCTTTCTCCTTAACCTCTTCTCATCTCGAGCCACAACAAGAATTAGTTACCTAACAAATGCAAGTTCAGTTTTACTACTAAATCTTCTAATGTAGTCGGAGCAATAGTAGTTTCTGGATCATACACATACTTTCTAAGATGAGAAACATGAAAAACATTATGGACTCTTGCTAGACTACTCGGTAACTCTACCCGGTACGCGAGTTTCCCGATCCTCTCTATAATAGGTCCCACATATCTAGTGCCAGTTTCCCTAACTTACCAAACCATACCATACCCTTCATCAATGATACTTTAATAAAAATATGATCTCCCACTGAGAACTCTAGATCTTTACGCCTCTTATCTGCGTAACTTTTTTACCTAGACTAAGTTTCCCTCATCCTTACCCAGATTACCTCTATCTTCTCTGTGGCTTCCCTCACCATATCTGGACCAAGAAATAATTTGTCTCTGGTCTCTAACCAACATGCTGGTGATTTGCAGAGCCCTCCATACAATGCTTTGAATGGCGCCATTCCTAAACTAGGCTGATAACTATTATTATAGGAAAACTCGACTAAGTGCAAATGGTCTTCCCATGGCCCACCAAAATCTAGTGCACAAGCTCTCAACAATTCTTCAAGTACCTTATTGGCTCTTTCTGTCTGCCCACCTATCTGTGGGTGAAAAGCGGTACTCATCTTAAGCTTGGTACCCAACACCTCTTGTAGACTCTTACAAAATTTACTAGTGAACAAGGCATCTCTCTCATTGACTATACTACTAGGAATTTCATGCAGTCTAACAATATTCCTCATAAATAACTTAGCCAATACAGGTGCTCTCCTGGTTGACTTAATGGGAATAAAGTATGCACTCTTGGTTAGTCCATCCACTATAACCTATACACTCTCATTTCCCCTATTCGACCTTGGAAGCCCATTAATAAAGTCCATGGATATAGAATCCTATTCCCAAACTAGTGTATCTAAAGGATGAACCAATCCACTTGGCTTCTATTGCTCGTCTTTCACTTGCTGGCAATTCAAACATTGCTTTACCCACAAGCCTACATCCCTTTTCATACCTTCCTAGAAGAAACTTCTCTTTATGTCCTGATACATCTTGGTTCCTCAAGGATGAATAATGAACTTCGATCGATAACACTCATTAAGAAATTCTTTCCTTAGGTCTCCAATATCTGGAACACACAATTGTCCATTCTTCTTAACCACCAATTCTGATCAAGATTGAAATCCTTTAAATCATCAATCTCAATTCCACCTTCAAGCCTTCTAATCCTTTTGGCTAGCAATGGATCGTCTCTCTGCTAGAAGCAATCTTTTCGATCATCACTGGTCGAACTTCCAAACACGAAAATATGGCAGACTCCTGACACAAACTTGCCGTCGACCTCAACTACATACCATAAGTAGTGAACGCTTCTAAATCCTTCCATTCTGCCAACATAGCTAACACCACATTCTGATGTTTCCTGCTAAGTGCATTTGCAATCTTATTCCCTTTCCTTGGTGTATACTCGATAGCAAAATCATAAGCTGCTAAGAACTCTAGCCATTTCTACTATCTCATATTCAACCCTTTCTAAGAGAATAAATAGCTCAAGAACTTATGATCCATGAACAACTCGAATCTTTCTTCCAAAAAGTAGTGTCACCACACTTTCAAAGCAAAGACCACTGCTGCCAACTCCAAATCATGAGTCGAATATCTAACTTTATGTGGTCTAATCTGTTAATAAGCGTAGGCAATCACCTTACCTCTTTGCATCAACATAGCTTCTAACCCTGTTCCATATGCATCTGTATAGACCACTAGATCCTGATTACCATTTGGCACAACTAACATGGGCGCATTGGTTAAAAAATGTTTTAGCTTCTAGAATGCTTCCTCATATTTACTAGACCAAATTAACTTTACGTATTTCCTGGTTAGTTTAGTCAGGGATGTTGCTATCCAAGAGAAATCCTTGATGAATCTCTGGTAATAGCCAGCTGATCCAAGAAAACTCTTTATCTCGATCATCAACTCAGGTCTCTTCCAATCATTAATAGCTTCAATCGTAGCTAGATCCATAGACAAACTTTCCTCTAAAACTACATGACCAAGAAACTTCAGTTCACGCTTCCAAAAATGACACTTCGAAAACATTGCTTTTAGTTGATGTTGCCTCAACATCTCAAGCACCATTCAAAGATTAATCTCATGGTCCCATTCATCCTTAGAATATATCAATATGTCATCATTAAACACTAACACGTACCTATCCAAGTGCTCTTGGAAAATCCAGATCATCAAGTCCATAAAGAAATAGGCACAATAGTCAGCCCGAACAGCATCACTAACCACTCGTATGAACAATACCTCATCCGAAATGCCGTCAACGGAATATTGTCCTCCGCCACCCTCAATTGATAGAATCCTGTCACCAAATCCAATTAGGAAAATACTTTAGCTCTACTCAGTTGATCAAATAAATCATTGATTCTCGAAAAAGGATATCTATTCTTTACCGTCTTCTAATTCAGCTTACGGTAATCAATGCACAATCTCAACGACTAGTCTGGTTCCTTTATGAACAGCACGACCGCTCCTCAAGGCGAACGACCTGGTCTAATAAAACTATTTCCTTCAAAGTTCAGTAGCTACACCTTTATCTCCTTCATCTCGATAGATGTCATCCTTCTAGGTGATCTATTCACATGTTCAGCTCCAGGTACTAGACCAATTCTAAACTCAATAGTCTCCTTGGTGGTAATCCTGTAACTGGTTCAAAGATATATACAAAACTCTCTAACAACCAAAAACCAGCTTAGCCCATCTTCTATCTTTGTTGCACCCAACAAAGCACAAACCTCAGAACTCGAATCCTCAACTAAGTATATGATTCAGTCACTACTATTAGGGTGTCTCAATTTCCTATCATGGAAAAATATCCTAGCACCATATCTACTCAACCAGTCCATACCCAAAATAATCCCAAAGCCCACAAAATCAAACAAAAATAAAATACGGGAAAAAGTAAGACCTAATAACTCAATTTTTATATGGTCGCATCTCATCCCAAGAGTTGCATACCCTCCTATCAGATTCACAACCCTTATGGAAGTAACATGGTATGATGGTTCTAGATCAAACTTATATACCAAACACCAAGAGATAAAAGAATGTGATGCACCAGTATCAAACAACACTTTAACAGTATGCCATGAATCAAAAGCGTACCTCCATCACAACATCCTTCTCCTCTCCCGTTGGCCTAGAAGATGATGGCTCCAAAACAAAGACCTTACCTTTATCAGCCGTAGCTGCCTTCAGATATTTGTTCTTATAATGCCCCACCTGGTTGTAGTTAAAGCACTTCACATTCTGCTTCCCCACAACCGTCTTGCCATCACCAGAGCGACACTCATTAGAATAATGCATCTTCTTATCATACTTATAACAAACAATATTAGCTTTCCCTTTCTTGGCAACTCCACCCTTCCAAGCTTCCTTACCCCTAAATAACTTTCTCTTCTTACTTCGAGTACTCTGGGGTTTCCACTTGCTTATCCTTTCCAAAAGTCGAAAGCATCTCCTCATTCCTGATAGCCATCTCCACCACTACATTACATGGATCTCTAAGATGTGGCATAGTTGCATTAGCGATCTCCGACCTCAAACCCCGGATAAAATTCTCATTCCTTTTGATTACAGTACCGATGGTGGCATATCCATACCTCGACAGCTCATCAAACTTAGTAGCATAATCTATTACGGACATTTCTCCTTGCACTATATCAGCTAACTTTTTGATTAGAATTGACTTGGCTCTCTTTAATAAAAATCTCTCTTCAAATCTCCTTCGAAATTCAGCCTAAGTCAATTCCTCTTCTGGTACCCCTATGGTTACTCCGTTCCACCAGTATAAAGAAGCTCCCTGCAACTTCCTAGAAGCCAACCTTCTCTTTTGCTTGTTATTCAAACCCAAATCAGTAAAGATTCTACCACAATGCAATAGCCAATTCACCACTTCAATAACATCTTCAGTACCAAGAAAAGGCTTTCTTCTAAGACTGGTGCAATCATGGCTTAGCTTGACATAGGTATTGCCAACTGGCATAACGGGATTAGCTCCTCCTGTGTTAGTGACATTCCCTCCAGCCACACTAGTGGCTTCTGTATCTTGCATCAAGTTGACAAAGAACTGATACATAGTCCCCATATCTACTGGTGCGGTTCCAGCACTCACATTAGAACTCGCTTGTCGACTCGAGTTTCTTCGGTTATTAGGCCGAACATTCCCATTGGTTGTGGTGCTACCTCCACCTAGATTCACTCTTCCATTTCCTACTTCCATATCTTACTTCATTTGAATATGCAAATGGATCTTTGTAAGATACAAAAGAATGATCTAAGAGAGAGGGGAGAATTCATACTTACACACACACATATAGCAAATACAAGTACATTTCTTTAGTGTTATCCCATACCCCAATTTTATTCATAGATTCATTAGGATTACGTTTTCAAAACTCTTTAAGTTATAATATTCTTTAACTTTTACATAAACCTTTGCTCCGATACCAAATTGTAACATCCCACATTCTATGGCCAAAAAATAAGTGATACTAATGCTACAGTCATCAATAGTATTATTATACGGTGATAAAATGAGATCAGTTAACAGTACCATTAACATCAGAGACACATGAATATTAAATTTTTTAAAACACATTACATTAATCATATTTATTTGCATTACATAATCCCACGTTCAAGGAAAATATAATTATTACAAAATACTCCAAGAGCTACATATAAAGATGCCCCTTTGGTTGATCAAAGTCAAATACTAAGCAATTATACAATTTGCCAATACATCCATTCAAACAAAATGAAACATAGCAAATAAATAAAGCTCTTAATATAGCTATCTGCTTCCTGCACGTCTCTAGGAGCTTATTCGTTAAACTGGAAACCTGAAAATCCTACTCTCGGCCTACTCAAATAAGCACTCGAGATTTTAAGGGGGAAAACAAAAACTTCGGGCCAGACAAAAAGTCTAGTGTGAATAATATGATAAGTGACTAAGGATCGTATAATATGGAATATTATCTAAGTTATCTACTAGTGCGGAATATAAATGTAAAAGTTAAAAATAAAAGTAAAAGACACCAGAGATTTTTATACTAGTTCGAACTTCCGGTTCTACGTCCAGTCCCAGACTCCTTCTGGAATTCAACTATAAACCCTCACTTGATCCGAAGGAACAGGTATTACACCGCTTGAGCAACCGAACAGGACTTCTACCGCCTAAGCAACAGAATAGGACTTCAACCATCCAAGCAACCGAACAGACTTCTAATATAAACAGTAAAAATTACTTCAGTCTGAGTATGCTCTTGAGTAGCACTGATAAGTCAATAACGTACACCCTTCCTATAATCCTCTCCTTTATGGTATGTCGTGTAGTTCGTGAAGATAGGAAGTTTATTTAATCACTAATGAAGTTTTGCTTGAATGAACAAGTGATTAGAACGAGAGTATTGAATGCAAAATGGCAAGATTGTTTAGACAGTAAGAAAGAGGAAAATAGAATCAAAATTAAGTTATTAAAACAAATGAATTCATGGCTATATATAGTGTTTAAGTGTTGCAACCGATCGTGAAAAGTAGCGATCAAAAGATACAGAAGCAACTCTTGAATCAAGAGTTGTTTCTGTTCGCTAAAGTGAAGTGTCTTTTTAGAAATATAGCCGTTATGAAGATTCAGTCGACTGATTGAAATAATTCAGATTCAGTCGACTGACCTATATTTTTCAATCGGTTGAATTTCCTGTTTTCTACCGTATCAAAGATTTTTCAAAAATATTTTTGTGTGTGAACTTGTTTACTAAAAAAACTAGGCATATGAACTATGATTTTGAAGATTTTAAATTACGTGTGTGTGCATATACCACTTTGGAGAGATTTTAACAAGAATTTACTACTAGACTTAGACCATAGACAATATATTAATGAAGCTTCTATCTGAAATCTGGTCTGCAATCCGGTAGATTATTTGTTGAGTAAATAGTATCTCCTCCTGCAGATATGGTTAGTTCACATAATATTTACTTATTTAGTTGTCACAATCAAAATATCAAAAGTCAAGGTTCTAACATTCTCCCCCTTTTGATGATGACAACTATGTAAGCTTGTAAATAAAAGACAAGCTACTCCTTCTGACTGAATACTCCATCTATCAATCATATTCTCCCCCTTTGTCATTGACAAAAAGGAACAAATATTTAATATTAGAAATATAGACATATAAGCATACAAATAAGCTTATAGTTTAGAGGAAGCAAATAAACATGAACATCATAGATAAAAAGCATATAAGAGTATGTAAATATGAAAATTAAAGAACTGGAGCCAGTAGCAAATCTCTGCCATTTTCCTTCTCCACTATTCTCCTAAATTATAAAATATTTATACAAATTGGAGAGGAACGGTAGTTAGAAGAAAAGAAAGAGAATCGATCAATAATATGCGTATTCGAGGTAATTCATATATATATATATATATATTAATTTAAGTTCCAAATCACGACTGGATCTGGAATTCCCGAAACCCTAGGCACGAAAGAAGATGATGACGGCGGCGGATGGAAGGAGGTTAAGCATAGGGGAAAGGCTAAGATCTCGTTCGCTGATGCTCTCAAATCTAATAAGGGGATTCAAAAAGCGAAATCATGGATTGAGGTAGTTGGTTCCAGAATCGAACTCAAGGGCAATGCAAATTACTTTGAACCGGAATCTAATGGAGAGGATACATACCAAATAATTGATGAAGAGGATTATGCTGAATCAAAACGGCTTTGGCAACTCTCAATTTATGCTTATATGGTAGGCAAACGCCCATATTTCATACACTTTAATGCCTATATTAAATGAACATGGAATCCGAAAGGATCTTGGGATGTCTTTCCTCGAGACAATGGTTTTTACCTGATTAAATTTGAACTAGAGGAAGATTATCAAAGAATCATTAATGGTGGACCTTGGTTCATGGACAGCAAATTAATTCTACTACGAAAATAGGAGGCTGATTTCAATTTCGAACGTGCTATGTTAACAACTTATCCTATTTGGGTCAAATTCAACAACTTGGATCTTGCTCTATGGAATATGCGATGCATTAGTAAACTTGCAAGTCTAATAGGTAGGCCTATTGACATTGATGAAAATAAAAGAAAAGTTAAACGCATCAAATATGCTAGGGTTTTGGTTAAGATCTCAGCCAATACTGTGTTGCCAAAAATAGTTAAAGCCATAGATAAAAAAGGTAACGTGTATGAACAGGAGGTGGAGTATGAATTTGTACCACCTAAGTGTGGGGAATGTATGTGCTTTGGTCATACAAACTAGCAGTGCCAACTTAGCATGGCAGATAGGCAAAAGAAAGTATGGGTACCTAAAATCATTACAGACCCCACAACAGAATTACCTGAGACTGGAAGCTCAAAAAATGAAGAGGAGATTACAAAAAACATACAAAATAGCTTCCCCACTACATAACAACCAAATCAACACAAGTGTCCTACGGAGTTGGACTGTGGATTAGAGCAAGCATCTCATCTAGCTCATGCTCAGTCAGAGAAGACACCTTCTATAGGGGATCACTCGGATAGTTCTGATCCAGCGATTCCTCCTACAGAGTCTGAAAATCTTCCAAAGGCCTCGCAGGCATTGGATCCATTGTCTGATGAACACAAGGAGGCGGGGGAGGAGTTGCCGGGTTCCCTAGAGGACATCCACAAGCTGGGCATTGAACTGGATTCGTCTGGTGATGAGGAAGAATAAGATTTGTCAAAGGATATTAGTAAGTACACTGAATACAATTTAGCATATGATAATCAATTCACCATTGGTGGAAAAGAAAGAACTGTCAGATCAGTTATGGTAGGAACTGCTCCAGTTACTCGGAGCAAATCTACCAAAAAATCTTAAATGTCTATCATATGTTGGAATGTGAGAGGTCTAAATAATGACACACGTAAACTAGACCTCCACATTATTAAGGCTAAATATAGGCCTACTATTTTAGCTCTTCTGGAAAACAAGTTGAACAATAATAACATAGAGATGATTAGAAACCATTTTGGAAATCAGTGGACTTTTTCAACAACACATTCTAAAGGTAGAATTATAGTTGGGTGGGAAAGTAATTACTGGAATGGAAACATTATAAACATGAGTGATCAACAAATGACCATAAAATTTCACAACATGGGTGGGCTGGAGATAGCTATAACATTTGTTTATGCTAAAAACCTAGCTTCTGAAAGAATTGAGTTATGGAAACAAATAACCGATAACTCAAAAAATATCAATATCCCTTGGATAGTCACCGGAGATTTTAATGCTGTTTTAAAAACTAATGAGAAAAAAGGGGGCCTTACATTGAGGGTAGCACAGGTAGCAGAATTCAATAATTGTGTTCTATCCAGTGGACTTGCTGTAGCACACCACTCTGGTCTGAAATTCACATGGAAAAGCGGTAAGTCAAAGAAAATTGCATCAAGATTAGATAAAGTACTTGGAAATTCAGAGCTATTCAACAAAATTCCAAATTTTAGAGTAATTGTTCTACCTTGCTGCACAAGCGATCATTGTCCCCTCTTGTTACAATTCAATGAAGATGAAGAAATGCATAAAGGAAAACCTTTCCGATATGCAAATCCTTGGCCTTTGATAGAAGGTTTTGATGATGTAGTGAACTTTAACACAGTAAGTATTCCTCCAGGCAATCACATGTTTCGACTTGTCATGCTCATCAAAATCATGAAAAACAGACTAAAAGACTGGAACAAGTGCAGACCAAAAACCACTGACAAAATCACAGAAATCCAACAACATTTAGAAAACATACAATATAGACTGGATGATGATCCTTTACATGAAGGTCTAAATGCAGACTTTTATTCACTTCAAAAATAGCTAAAAGAAGAACTACACAAGCAGGCAGTGGAGTTGAAGAAAAAAGCTAAAGAGAAATGGCTACAACAAGGAGATGAATGCAATAAAAAAATTTATACTAAAATGTCCTTAAGACAACATCATAATAATCTGCATAATGTTTTAAACGAGCAGGGAAATGCTTCCAAGCAGATCAAGGATATAGAAGATCAAGCCATTTCATATTTCTCAAACCTTTACAATGGTGATTATAATAATCAGTTACCTCATATCAACTGCAGAAGGAAAGTATCTACTGAGGGGGCCAGCATGTTAACTGCTCCAATCTTGGAAAAGGAACTGAGAAATGCTGTCTCCTCTATCTATAGTGATTCCTCCCCGGGACCTGATGGAATGGGGGCAGCCTTCTTCAAAATGTATTGGATACACCTGAAAGATCTCATGTTAAAAGCTTACAATGAAGCACTAGAAACTGGTGAATTCATACAAGAAATTAATCACACATTCATCTCCCTCATCCCAAAAACAAAGAAACCAGAAAGAATTGAAGACTACAGACCAATTGCCTGCTGTAATGTCAGTTATAAAATTCCGAGTAAAATTATTTGAATGAGATTGAATAAAGTCCTTCCAGAATTAATCTCCCAACGTCAAAGTGCATTTATAATATGTAGGCTCATATCAGAAAACTCTCTGATGGCTCATGAACTAGTCAAGAATTTTAATAAACAAGGGGCTGATAAATTGTGCATTAAAGTGGATCTGCAAAAAGCCTATGACAAGGTGAACAGAGGATTTATAATACATATGCTTGAATCTATGGGGGTTCCAATGAAGCTATTAAAACTGATTAAATACTCTCTAGACATCTTACTTACTCAATCATGATTAATGGAATCCCTAAAGGATATATCCGGAGCAATCGGGGAATTAGACAAGGTGACCCCCTCTCCCCATACTTATTTGCAGTAGCTATGGAATGGTTCACCCTGCAAATGGAACTGGCATGTTTTCATAAATACATACATCTAATTTATAATAACCTCCCAAGAATCACACATTTACTATATGCAGATGATCTGCTAGTGGTGGTAAAAGGTAATTTGAAAGAAATTGACAAAATTAAGGATATATTTACAGAACTAGAGTATCTTGCTGGGCTTAAACTGAATGAATCTAAAACTAAGTGCTACTTTAATAAGTACTGCTTAAACAAGCAGGCTATGTTAGAGAGATTGGGATTCTCGGAGGGACACCTTCCAGTTAAATATTTAGGAGTTCCTCTTTCCAATAACACTATCACAGATGCAGAGTGTGGCAAGTTGGTGGATGACATAAGAGATAAATTACAAGGCTGGAGATCAAAGTTTCTTTCTTTTGCAGGCAGAGTAGAATTGGTGCACACAGTTATCACATCTAAAGTCAGATTCTAGTTACAATCTTTCCAAATTCCAGATTGCTCGATTACAAAAATTAATTCAGTCTGTGCGAACTTCATATGGAGAGGGGGGATGCATAAAGTTAAGTACTCTGACTTATGCAGGAAAAAGGAGGAAGGAGGTGTTGGCCTGAAAAATCTTTTTGAACTAAAAAAAGTATATGGTCTGAAATTAGCTTGGAATGTTCTCACTTCAAACAATTTATGGGCTACATGGATGAGGTCTAGATATCTTAAAGATAATTTTTGGACTATTAAAATTGACAACAATGCTTCTGTTACTTGGAAGAATATTCTAAAACTAAGGGATGAACTACAGAAGTATTTAGATAGAGAAATTGCAAATGGTAGAAACACTGACCTCTGGAGAGACCCATGGCTAAACTCTAAAAGTTATATTGACAGGTTAGGATGGGGTACCTTCTCAGCATACGGAGCTCCAAACTTTAAGGTGGCTGACATTATAGACAACGGTGAATGGCAATGTAACAAAAACTTGCTAATCCTAAATTATAAAGAAGAGATTCGAGGTAAAGACATTCACAGAGACAAACTGGAGGACATATGGACATGGAAAAGGAACTCTAACAGTTACTTCAAGTTCCGAGAAGTGTGGGTAGAATCAAGGGAAAAACACCTTTTGGTCAGATGGTCTACAGTAGTTTGGAGCAGATCCAATAGTCCTAAAATGGTGCATACTCTTTACAAGGCTATTCTCGGAAAATTACCTTCTAACGATAGATTACATAAATAGGGAGTTTTAAACGACACAATTTGTTATCTTTGCCATAATGCAGATGAAACGCATGAGCCCTTATTCTTTGAATGTGAATATTCCAAAAGAGTTTGGAGCATTCAAAAACTGAGATGTCTACTTACTACCAATGTTCGAAACTTAGCAGAAGAGGTTGAATACCTGCACGGAGGGAGTAATCTCATGAAGTTGATGAAGGAGACTGGCAAAATTGGACTCACAACCTCCCTGTGGCACCTCTGGAGGAAGAGAAACTGTCGTGCTTTTGAAAATAAACAACAGGATGTATTAACACTCACGAAACAGATAAACAGAGATATTAGCCTAATTATTGGGCAGATACTGAAGAAAGTTCTTACCATTGCAACGACACAAGAAGAACAACTAATGGAGATGTTGATGATGAAGGAATTGAAAGAACGAGTTCAATTAGAGAATTGGGAGCCGCCATAACCCTAAAAATGGAAGTTTTTAGTTGCGGGTGTTTGTTTTTGTTTGGAATAGTTTGTCGGATGTGTTTCTTTATTGTGTATTATCTTTACGAATCTGTATTATGCCACTTTGGGCCGCAAAGCCCATCTTATTAATTAATTAACCCAGTTTCAAAAAAAAATGAAAATTAAAGAACAATCTTACCTAGAAACATCAAAATACAGTAAGAATATAAGAGAATGTCTCAAAGTAAAAGAATACGACAAGTTTATTATGCGTGAAATATAAAAAGCTAGAAATCCTCACTATCTTGTACTTCTTCTTCTTCTTCTTCTCCTAAGTTGACCAAGTGAATGGGGCCAGATTTTTAGCAACACCGGTAGAAGTAGATCCGATACAAGAGACTTTTTTCCGAATCTTGTTTGAAAAGCCTTTGATTGAGTTTAACTTCTTGTTCGTTTTAGTCACATTTTTGTCGACGTTAGCTAAACGTCACCCAAGCTTGCTTTGATTTCAAGAAAATGTTACAAGAGCTTGTTTCGGAGTTATATCACCATGAAATTCTTGAATTTCATCGTCATCTTCTTCTTCTACTTCTTGTCTAGGAGGCTGAGAGGATGAAGAAGCGACATTTGTGTCTCTTGGTTGAGGAATTCCTTGTTCATGATTAGCAGCCCATTGTTGAAAGTTAATAATTTGCTAATGTTTAGGGAGTTTAGGAAGACCCATTAGACTTAGAGTCTTTGACTTAAGCTCTCTGATGGTCATGAAATCCAAATCGAATAATGGAACTTCGAAATTTTGTATGCGCATGATATAGGCTCCATAGTGAATTGTTTTGTAGTTTCTCTTGTGATTTACGGTGAGAAACCCATCCAAAATAAATTTCCCTTATTTACGCTTTGGGGTGAGTAAATAGCATATAGGGCTTGAAAATCCCTCTTATAGACCTTTTCGTAGCTACCGGTCTGGGGTTGTAATGAGCGAATGAGTGCTCGGTGGATAATTCGTGCCTTCGGACGTAAGGCACTAGATTTAAAAATAGTCAAATCATCCGACAAAAAGAGATGTAAAACTTCATCAAGATTATACATATCCACCTCTACATCAATATCCAATCCTTTGGATGGACATCGTAGTATGTGTCCCAACCGTTGGAGAGGTAGATATATTTTTACTGCACACACCAAGGTCCAAATGCAATCATCTTTATTATGGGGATCTTGGTGGTCGAGATTCATGTTTGCAAAGAATAGCTTAATTAAAAGAGGGTATATTTTGACGTTGTTGGAATCATACCCTATGAGATTATCAAGACTGTTAGCTTCGGCTAGTTGTCTTATAGCGTAGCCATTGAAGTCGGAAAATTTCACGAAAGCACCTTCAAACACCCTTGAATTTTTCATGGAATTGAACCTAGTGACTGTCGTTTCTTTGTGTAGCCAAGCGCGAATTTGGCTCTCGGATGGGCTGGTAGTTGATTCACGAGCTCTTTTAGATCTAGGTGCCATTTGATTGAAGAAATTTTAAAGAAAAAATGAAGTTTTTATGAGGAGGCTAGGGTTTGTATTGGGTTTCTTTTGGAATAAGAGTGTTTAGGTAAGAGGAGTATGGAGGAGTAGATGGAAGTTAAGTGCAGTTTGATTGAATAGTTGTGTTGGGAAGAGTGAAGATCTATTTTAAAAAACTGAATATTAACCGGTCAGTCGACTGAAAGTAGGAAGGCAGTCGGTTGGTATGCAGAAATTTTTAACCTGCAACTTTATAGTGTAATTTGTCATCATTCAGTCGACTAAAAAAGTGAGTTCAGTTGGTTGATTGCTTAGTTAAAATTTGTAAACTTTGAATATTTAGTCGGTTGGGTTAGAGGGTCAGCTGGCTGATACATAGAGAATGTTAACCCGCATAAAATTAGTGCAATTTTGAGGTAATTCAGTCGATTGGTGAGAGGCATTCAGTCGGCTGAGTCTATGATTCCAACCGGCTGAAACTGTTGTTTGGTTGAGGTTGGGCTTTCTTTTAGCTTATACTTAAATTAGTTATAAACTATATATATATATATGTTGTTGAGTTGTATTCTGATGTTAAACACAAATATATAATTATTATTTTAACAAACACAATACTTATCCATATTACAATTGTAAAATTTATAATCAAAATAATTTAATTTCTCGAATTTTTGGAATCATCTGAGCGTGGTTTGTTCTTGGTGATTTCATGTAATGGATGGATAGGAGACCAAATATTACTTTGAGCACCTCGTTCCCAAGAATTCGGAAACACGGGAGGACGTTGGGGAGACGGTTTGTACACACTTTGCTTGGGAGACGATCCGTAGAACTTAAGAGCGATTTGTTCTAGGAAATTTAATCGTTTTCCATTGAATTTTTGTTCATAGTACATTTTACGTTGTAATTCCAACATCTCTCGTTGATAGTGATGGATGTTGCCAATTTTTTCTTTGGTAGATGGATAACCAAACTCTATGTTTCTCTTAGCTCTCTTTCCTTTCGACGTATATCCAGTGTGATGATTCGGGGAAGGAGTAATTTTTACTGGAATATATACTGGAGTTGATTTGTTTGAATAGTTCGAGGTAGGGGTGCTAAAAATGATTGAGGATTGATTAGAGCTTTCCTGAGATGACACTGTAAATGATTGTTTATTTGTAAAGATTGTATATGAGTTGAAGAGAAATTTGATTACATATACATATATTGAGTTAACTATCTATTTCAGGTTATTATTTTAAGGTTAAAAATTCTTTAGAAATTTGCAGCCAAGGAAAAATGAAAGGTTATGAAATGTAAGAGATTATGACCGTAAGAAAAATGAAAAATATGTATGGTCTTAATTTAAGAAACATAAATAGAACATTGGAACGTTATGCAACCTCCTCATATGAGTGCAGAGTTCGAGTGCAATCATCTCCAATTTTTGCTCTATTAAATATTTTTATTCATTTTTCAATTTTAAAAAGTTTTTTTACTTTAATATCGAATTATAATTTATGTAACGACATAATTCCTAGTTCATGTCTTAATTTAATAAAAATATATTCATTTAAGGGTTTAGTAAATATATCTGCAATTTGATTTTCTGATGGAATAAAATCTAGTGAAATATTTCCTTTTTCTATATTATCGCGAAGAAAATGATGTCTGATATCAATATGTTTAGTTCTAGAGCGATTTATAGGATTTTTCGATAAATTTATAACGCTTGTATTATCATAATAAATTGTTGATTTAGATAGGTTTATTCCAAAATCCTACAGTGTTTGCTGAATGTATATTACTTGAGCACATGCCAAAGTAGCAGAAATATATTCTACTTCACATGTCGAAAGTGAAACACAATTTTGTTTCTTACTAAACCAAGTTACTAAAGATCATCCAATGAAGTGACAAGTACTACTTGTACTCTTTCGATCCATTCGACATCCTCCAAAATCAGCATCATTGTATGATACTAATTCAAAAGGACATTATTTTGGATAAAAGAGACTGTAGTCTTTAGTCTTGCTTAAGTAATGCAAAATTCGTTTCACTGCCCGCAAATGTGATTCTTTGGCAACTAGCAGTTAAGTAAAGTAATGATCCGAGCATACTACGATATAGTTTTTGGTCAACACTTTTGCTATTTTCGTCTCGATCGAGATGTGCCGTAGTGCTCATAGGAGTTGGTTTAGCAGAAGTGTTTACCATACCAAAACGCTTTATAAGATTATTACAATATTTTTCTTGATTAATAAAAATTCCATTACTTAATTGTTTAATTTGTAAACCAAGAAAATATGAAAGTTCTCCCATGTGAGACATTTTAAATTCTCTTGTCATAATATTTGAAAATTCTTGACATAATTTTTCGTTTGTGGAACCAAAAATTATGTCATCCACATAAATCTATATTATTAAAATATCATTTTTATCTTGTTTTATAAATAAAGTTTGATCTACTTTTCCAATTTTAAAATCAGAATTTATTAGATAACTTTTAAGACGATCATACCAAGCACGAGGTGCTTGTTTTAAACTGTATAAAGCTTTCTTTAACTTATAAACATGATCTGGAAATTTTTCATGTGCAAATAAAGGTGGTCGTTCTACATATACATTTTCTTTTTTAAAACCGTTTAAAAATGCACTTTTTACGTCCATTTGATATAATTTAAAAATAATAACCTCGCTCTAATGCCAAATGATAAGTGACTATGGATCGTATAATATGGAATATTATCTAAGTTATCTACTAGTGCGGAATATAAATATAAATGTAAATAATAAATTAAAAGACACCAGCGATTTTTATACTGGTTTGAACTTTCCATTCTACATCCAGTCCCAGACTCCTTCTGGAATTCAACTATAAACCCTCACTTAACCCGGAGGAACATGTATTACACTGCTTGAGCAATCAAATAGGACTTCTACCTTTTAAGCAACAGAATAGGACTTCAACTGCATGAGCAAACGAACATGACTTCTAATACAAACAGTAAAATTACTTCTGACTGAGTATGCTATTGAGTAGCATTAATGTACACCCTTCCTATAATCCTTTCCTTTGTGGTATGTCGTGTAGTTCGTGATGACAGGAAGTTTATTTAATCACTAATGAAGTTTTGCTTGAATGAACAAGTGATTAGAATGAGAGTGTTGAATGCAAAATGGAAAGATTGTTTAGACAATAAGAATGAGAAAAATAAAATCAGAATTAAGTTATTAAAACAAATGAATTCATGGCTATATATAGTGTTTAAGTGTTGCAACCGATCATGAAAAGTAGCGATCAAAAGATACGAAAGCAACTCTTGAATCAAGAGTTGTTTCTGTTCGCTGAACTGAAGTGTCTTTTCAAAAATATAGTCGTTATGAAGATTTAGTCGACTGATTGAAATAATTCAGCTAGCTGAATTGATTGAAATTTGAATCAGAGAGAAAATGGTGCAAAAATCATGTAATTTAGTCGGCTGAATCATATGGTTCAGTCGACTGAATATTCAAATAAAGTTGTGCACGTGCATAGGAATTCAGTTGACTGACCTATATGTTTCAGTCGGCTGAATTTCCTGTTTTCTGCCATATCAAATATTTTTCAAAAATGTTTTTGTGTGTGAACTTGTTTACTAAAAAAACTTGGCATATGAACTATGATTTGGAAGATTTTAAATTACGTGTGTGTGCATATACTACTTTGGAGAGATTTTAACAAGAATTTACTACTAGACTTAGCTCATAGACAATATATTACTGAAGCTTCTATCCGAAATCAGGTCTGCAATCCGATAGATTATTTGTCGAGTAAAATAGTATCATGTCCTGTAAATATGGTTAGTTCACATAATATTTTCTTGTATAGTGTCATAATCAATACATCAAAAGTCAAGGTTCTAACATAATAACCTACCATCTCGAACTAAAATAGATATCTAGTGAGACCACGCCGATGGGTGGAAAGGGTTTTCCCCTCACTAGTATCTTATCAAATATGTCAATCATAATTCATGTACCTATAACCACAATGGTTAGAACATAGTAAATAATCATTTGCAGGTATGAAACATACAATGGACTACCCATCCTAATTTATTTGACCATCCGTCTTACATTATGTGTACTACCCATCCCATTATATGGATTATCTATCCCCTACCATATGGACTACCTATCACACTTGGTTTAACTATCTAAATTATATGAACTATCCATCATACATGTTTCAGTTAATAAAATTATATGGACTATCAATCACACATATCATAGTTTTCCTAGGATGACCATGAATCCATCATTAACCATATCGAGACTATCCATCTCTGGTATTATGTGAACTATCCATCACACATCCCATAGTTTTCCTAAGATAACTATGAACAGATCATTAGCCAATTTATAATTAGAATATAATATTTTTCACCCAAGTGCCAAACCTATGTCTATTGGTATCCCCAATTAGGTTGTCCAACCCTTAAGCTTATGGCATATCAAATATTATATATATTGGTATCCCAATGAATGATGTCGAACTTATAAATTATATGGCAAGTCGAACCATTCATATAACTATATGAAATAGAAAACTCATGACATTCATGTCATTAAAAACGATACCGAACCTCTATTTAAGATTCAAAAACAAAACTCTGAAGTTATAGAGTATAAGATTATCATGTCAAAATACAATGTTGTCGACCTTACTAAAACGTAGGCTATCTCCCCTTTTATAATATAGTTTTTAGTTTGCATAAGAACAAGGCATCTCGGCCTACAAAACACCAATTTCGAACTAAAAGAGTCACAACATCAAAACCGCATAACTTGGTTGCCAAAATCAAGGAAAACAAGGGATGTGGAAACTGACAAGTTATGACATCAATTACTCAAAATATAGGAGTTAAAATCAATTAGTTATGGCATCAATATAAGGATCGAAAACATTATACTTCGGCTATTATACTGCAAAACATAGGATGTCAGAATCAACATTATACGACATCAATACTTTAAATTCTTCGATATCAAATCATATCTTTACGACATTAATAGCTCAAAATCTTTATGTCCAAATCATGGGTTCTTGAAAACTTAGGTGACAAGAGATTTTAAGTAAAACAGCAAGGGATGTCACACATTATAAAACAACGCAGAGCTTCGAAATCAACAATATCGAATCCCTACTGCCACGAGATGCCACATTCCTCCAATGATGGATATCGTGCCTCTAAATGATCTAATATATCCCATATCTTCTCAAGAGATATCATATACATCGTTTCATTTAGATTCCCCTTCTATAAGTTCGGCATCGTTTATAGCTGATGTATTTATAATCGATATCACTTCTTATTGATGTCGAATGTCATAGGGGTTGCTGCATATCGACAATGGCACTACTGTACTTAATAACAAAACTATTTTCTTTCCTTTTAGAACAAATTCCTTTTACCTACTCCTATGTATTATTAAATACGATTTAACACCAAAACTTTTCATTTTCTTTTCAGTTTTTGTTAAAATTAAGTTTTACCTTCCCAAAATCATTGGCAAACCTAATTTATCAATATCTTTAATTAATATTAATTTAAAGGCTTTTCTAGCATAATAAATTCATAGAAATTCATAATCACTTGGGGAAAATCCCATTAAAAATTAGAATTAACATATTATTTCATATATAAAAATTTAGGGCTAAAATAATCATTTAAATATTCTTAAAATTTAAAACCCGAAATAAACGCTATTTCCTCCTTAGGAAACTCATAAAATATTCATATTAACTTGAAAAATTATGAAATTAAAAAGCCATCTCCAAAATAATGTTTTATACAACATACAAGAAAATCAAATCGATTGAAAACCAAAAATTTAGGTTTTACCTTTAAAACCTATATGGATAATTACATAAAATTTCCATAAATCATTATTCTATCTAAACAATAATCAAACATCCATAACATGACAATACATTCAAGATCAATTCAAAAATTAACCATAACTGAATTTCTCTAAGCTTTGCCTTTTGAATCCCCTTTGATTTCCTTCTCTCCTACCCTTCTTAAGGGTAAGCCTCTAAGTGTTTGCTTTTAATTGTTTGTGGATGTAAAATGAGAATGAATGTGAGGGGAAGGGCTTAAGGGGTAAAGGAAATATCTATTCCTACTTTACCCTTCTCATTTACTCTTCTCTATGTTAATTTTAAAAACAATCTATTAGTCAATTATTTAAGGCCCGACCCAATTAATTATCAAATCCCATTTCCTTTATCTCACTACATTATTCTATTTAATTTATCCAGTTAAATCTCCTAAATAACGTTAAACTAAAATTAAAGGTATTACAATGAAGCTGCCGGAGAATTTCGGCCAAGGATGCATTGTTGGGTCTATATGGTACATCTGCAAAGATCGAAAGAGATGTCTAGTGATAGCAGAATTATGAGCATGGACTTGTATGGAAAGGATGGGAGTGAAAGCTTACGTCCGGACAACAACTGCGGTGCGAATGTAAGAGGAAGACGAATAAAAAAGAACTCATCTTTGAAGTTGCTCAACTTATTCTAAGTGGTTATCATGATTCTGCAGCCTTTGGAAAGCTCTAGGAAAGTGAGAGAAGGATTTCCCCTCTGGTGCTTGAAAGTATAAAGATATAAAATTTCTTGGTTGCTTGGAACTCAATTTAGACGACGAGCATAGATAATGAACAGACTATGAAGGAAGGCATAGCTGTTTGGATGGAGCTGAGTTGGGGCCAACTTCATAAAATGCAGGATTCGTCAAATGAACTGGCTGAACGATGAAACACATCCCGCCAGGCACACGTACATTTTGCACACTGTATATGCAGCTGGCGAATGGTGTGCTCTCTAGTGACGAGTAGGAACTAACACGTCTTCAAATGGTATACCATTCTTTTTTCATATCCGTCTAAGTGATCCCTTCTCAATTTTCGACGATACGGAGTCTATTGGATCATCAAATATAACAACATCCTCGTGTGTATCAGGGGCAGCCTCTTTTAGGCTTTCTATAGGCTCTGTTAGAACTTCTCGAGCAGGTTGTTTTGCTTGCAAAATTTTAGGCTGAGGTATAGGTTGTGCCGAAGTTTTTCGTGCAGATGGAACCATAGCCGAGCTCGACTTGGTGTCAGACTCGGCATATCCTAATGATGCTGCACCTATGGCTAAGGCAGAAAGACGCTCGAAAGTTGTGCTTCGTGATAAAGTGAAAACCCATAGCTATCAAAACTCAGTACATAATTGATATCAGATTGACTAAAAGTTGCGCTTCGTGGTAAAGTGAAAACCCATTGCAGTGTCGTGTATTGTCAATTTCCGAATAGTTTGTTTAAAAGTCTAGATGTTATGCAAAGCGATCGTTATTACTGACCATCCCGAAGCACTTCGAGTCATTATCCATGCATTAAAGATGTCACAAAGTTGAGAGATTTCATTCGAAAACCTTGGTTTTAGGTGTTTATGCAAAATTCGACAAGCTTTGTCGAGGCAAAATATCCCCAAGGCTAGGTTTGGTATCGAACCTTAACCCTTGAAACAAAATTCTGCAACCTAATCTAAAGCACGACCAGCCTCCTCAAAGCCACCCAGCCTCACCATTGATGTCGATTGTCACCACCTACCTAGAGATACTGAAGCTCGAAAAAGTGAATCGATGTCAAGTTTTAACTCGTGTTCGAGTTTTAAATCTAAAGGTCAGTACAAAAGGCAAAGCGTTCGGGTTCGAACCAGAAGCTTTGATCAATGGCGTCGAGTTCTGTTGAGGTCGGATGGCGGCTGTAACAACCCTGTATTTTACAATTAATTTTAATTTGATTTTTCCAAATTTAAGAGCTTTATTTATGAAAAGAATAAATGTTGTTATTGTAAATATAAAAACTTTGATTTTGTATGTGGATTTGAATTCCAAATATGACTAAATTTAATATTTCCAGAAAATGTGAATTTTGGTCAAATAGTCAAACTTCGACTTTTAACTTGAAAATTTAAAAGTTTGAAATTTATGAATTTTATCTTTTATTATAAAAATAGATTTAATAACTTGAATACTGCTTTTCGTTTCGTTGCAAACGGATTTAAATTGCAAAAGTTTATACTATTTTTAATATTGTGTGTATATTGGGTTATTCAGCAATATTCTTTATTTTAAAATTATATAAATGACATTTTTATTTGATATATTTTATTCTAATTTGTACATTTATGTTATATAAAATATATTTTGGCTTTTAAATATTTTTAAAGTAAGGTAGGAATTTTTCCAGAGTTAGTAGTATTTTTCTTGCAAATTTCCATGCCCTGTTTGTAAATTTTAAACATTTTTCTTTAATCCTTTTCTATTTTCTCCAATTTAATTATCTATTTTATTTTGAAAATGATAAATAAATTATTTTAATTCAAATTTTCACTTCATAATATTTTTATAATGAAGTGTATAGTTTTTCAAGACTGACAGTGATTTATTTATAATTTTTGAACACTGTTTGGTATTTTTAAGTAATTTTCTTCATTCTTTTTATATTTTTCCAAAATTTATTATTTGTTTTCTCATATTTATAATTGATTTCGGTTTGTAAATTATTTTTCTGAATATTTTTGTTTATATAAAGATTAAAAAGAAAAGAAATATGAAAGGTTGTAAAACACTTTGAAACTTAAGCCCTTTTTTGTCCAAACCCTTCATTTTTTTTAACTCCTCAAATTTTGCCCTAGCCATCTAAAACCCTAGTGTAGCCGCCACTTTTTGTTTCTCATCTTTTCACGTGAAAACAAATCAGCTCCTCATTTCTCATGGCTTCATCCAAAAATAGGTAATGGCCTCTCCTTCTTTTTCTTCTTTTCTCTTCATTTTCAATGATTTTTGCCATGTTTCTCTTGCTTTGCTTGGCCTAACACCTCCACCATCTCCTCCACCGACCACCACCACTTCCTTCCCCACACCATCCATGACCAAACCCCCTCCTCCTCTGACCATGACAGGCCATGCACTCCTTTTGACTAAAAACCACACAAAACCTTGCACAAATCCCTTAAAACAATGCATAGCCACCACTAGTTGCAACATACCTTCGCCCACCACCTTGGACACCACCTCTACCCGCCACCACCACCTTGCTACCACCACTACACATCACCATCTCCTCTGTCCAGACCTGTAGCAAGTCATGGCCAAGCCTAGGACCTTGTAGACCGAGCCAAAGATGAACCAAAACTCCACCATATTACATAAAACTCTTCACATGCCTATGTTGTAACTTCCCCATCATCTCTAGCTTGTAGTCGTGCATCCCTTGGTCCAAACCAGACCCAAACCATGTCCAAACCTGAACCAAAACATTCCCTAGGCCATGCAAAAGGATAGAGAAAGCAAGGCAAAAGATTTGACATTCAAATCTCTTTTCGTTTAAAAGTTATTCCATTTCAAGTGCGTTGAAATTGTGTTTGTTTTGATGTATGTTTTGGGTTGTAATACAAGAGTTGTAGCTTTGGATCTTGCTCTCCACTCAAGTCCGTAGTCTTATCATCGTGCTTTTGTTCCATTGTGTCATTGGTTTTGATATCTCCAGCACAAACAGGTGAGTTATTCTCACCAGACAATATGTACCTATATAACTGATAAACCGACACCATTTGAATCTGTAATGTATATCATCATGTTATATATGTTTATATTATTATCATATGATGTTCACACCTGTTATTACACTTATTATATCATATGTGTAACATCCCGTATTTTTAAGCCATTGAATTTGAACATTTAATTCATTTTAAATGTTTAATATGGGTTTAAGATTTATTTTGAACTAAAAAGAATTGGTTTAAACTAAAACAACAAGTGATAATTTCTAATGTGGAGGTTTAATTTGAGATTGGATAATAATAATTAAATATTCGAAATTGGGATAAAAAGTGAATTTGGGATAAATGATTATAAAAATGGTGTTTACATGTATTTTTAAGTTCAATTGGTTATAAATAATATTATTGGATGTTTAGATGAATTTTAAAGTTGATAAATTAATATTTGGAATTTTATATTAATTTAAAAATGAATTTAATATTATTAAAATGCAAATAATCAGATTTTGAGTCCGGATTGAGCCGGAATGATTTTAAATGTGGTTATACATTTTATATGATTTATTGTTAAGTTATTAAAATTTTAAAAGTGAATTTTAAGCGTTTTCGTCAATTTTGAAAATCGCCCGATTTAATAGACGAGTTAAAATAGCCTTCCGGGGCACAGTCTCGGAATTCGACGAAACCAGTTCCATTGGATCCGTAATAGTTAGTTATTATCGGATTTCAATTTTCGTAGAAATCGGAGTTGTCTTTTGACCGTGGCAGCTCGAAACGCATCGAAATCGATTTAACCGATTTAATTTCAAATTGATCGTTTAATTCCGTATCTCGCGCATACGATCAAATTAGCTTACGAAACTTGTTCCATTGTGTCCGGAACGCGGAAAAACCCTAGAAACGCCTGTCGGAACGTGAGAATTGGATGTCGTGTGCTTTAATTGTTAAATTGAGATATTTTATAAATTAAATAATATTAAATTATATATATAAACGTTTATATTCATCAAAACCCTAGATTATTATCGTGGCCGCCACGAAAACGTTTAATGGTTGAGAAGCTTCTTCGTTCACCTCTTATTATCGATCAATCCACACAATGATTTCAGAAACTCTCAACTAGGAAAACGTAAGGCTCGATGGGATCTCGAGATCTAACGGTCGAGATGACCTGTAGTTGGGCGATGGCGGAGCTATGGGGTCCCGAACGTCACTCGTTCGTACGTGGAAATCACGTCACCGTGACGCTCGAGTTGGACGTGGGCTAAGGCGAAGGTTGTGGCGATGGAGGGCTTCGAGATGGAGGTGAAATGATTGGAAATAGTGGAGATTTGGAAGGTCGACGTTCAACCCTAGTTTGCTTTGATGGGTTCGACTTTGTTTCCTGGAACGAGCACGCAAGCGGGAAGAAGAGCCTGTAGCCTTGATTTCTACTCTAGAACGTGCGGCCTGGATTTGTTCGTGGGTAATAAAGAAAAAAAATATAAGTAAAAAAGGAAATTGTTTTCAAATTTCAATTTAAACTTTAAAAATTAATATCTAGTTCATACGATGTCAGATTGTGACGATTTTGGATGCGTTGGAATCGCAGAGACGGGCACTTCGAGATGGTGCAGTACCGGATTCATTCCGGGCAAGTAGGAATTTGGGTTAAATCGGACGTCGTCCGGTTTAATTCAAAATTTCGAACGCTCGCCAAACTCAAAGTGAGTTATTCTCACTCACATCTGGATGCTAGACATTATAAATAATTGATATTTAAATATCTGTGTGGTTGATTGTCTATATTTGTGTTTATCTGTCTGGATTGATATTTATATTGTGATGTGCTAACATTTGTGATGCAGGGAGAAACAGGTTGGAGGGATCCAACTGGATTCCTCAAAATGTAGCAATTATTTTATAATTGATAGTGATACCTGTTTATATGTTGTGATTGATAAAATCTGGAATTTTAAATTGTTATGTGAAATTGTTGTATAAATTATAATTCCAGAATTAAATTATAAATGAAGAAATTGGGGATTTAAAAGAAATTAAAGAAATTGTTAAACAAGGAATTTAAAGGAATATAAAAATTGGATTCTGTTTTGGAATGGAAAATGTAAATTGGTAAAATTGGGATTTCAAATATTGTGGGAAATTTATCAATCGATAAATATGAAATATAAATTTTCTGGAGATTAAATTTATGAAATTATAAATTGTTTAAAATAACGATGTTTATTTTAATAATGGCTAATGTTATCCGGAAATTAAAAATATGTTAAATGGAGTTTCCAACTATAAATTAACAAGTTCAAATAAAAAAAAAATAGAATGTTTTGAAATGCCGTATTTCATTGGAATTTAATTAAGTGAATTGGAAATTTGGCTTTCATTAGAAATTCACCAAAAATGTTTAATTTAAAATGTTTTAAACTATGATTTAAAAATGAATTTCCGGATATGGGAAATTGGGTGTGAACTTCGGATGAAGTCATAGTTAAATATGGGATTTGGGATTTATGTTGAAATCATAAATTGACTTGAAATAAATCAGTGGATTTATATGAAAGAATACTTTGGAATGTTTGAAATGAGAAAGTGTTCCCTGGGAAAAACCAAGTAAATGTTTTACAAAAGATTTTATTTAACTAAGGTTAAGTTTTAACTTGTTTTAAAAGTATTTTTAAGAAATCGTTATTTTTAAAGAAATAAATTAATAATTTTTAATACCGTAAATAATTTGGGGGTATATTATTAATTATTTTTACAAATGGATTTATTTAAAAGTTGGTTTTAGCTTAAGCTGTTAAAATTAGTATTTTTCTTCTTATAACGCTATTTTGAATTTAGTTAAACTAAAACCCTTATCTTTAAATCAAAGTTTATGTGTTAATAACTAGTTTTCTTCACATATTTTAAATTTATATTTTGAGTAAATAAATAGAAGTAATTTTCATATTTTAAAGTATATTTTAGTATAAAGTATTTTTAACTGTTTTAAATGCAAATTGTTTTATACTTGGTTATTCCCGATGGGAATAAAGGGTAAAGGATTTACCTTGTGAAGGAAGGGTTTGGAAAATTGTTTTCAAATGGGTTTTGAAAATGTGAAAATATATCTTTGAAAGATATTAGAAGAAAATGAATAATATGGAGATTATTTATTGTGTGATGGATGTGTATGGATGTTTGTGAACATTAATTGATAGTTAAATCACCGACTATCAATATTGGCCAAATGCGCTGATCGTTTCGAAGAGACCGGGATCGAGTTTCCGTATACCGGGATTCTAGGTCTGGAGACTCGAAAACCACTTCGATTCGGTTTGTACGTTTCGTGTAACGTGTTCGGAGTCGAAGATGGAGCAGTGAAGTGCAAGGGCTAGTCGCTACTAATCCTGAGGATATTTCCAAAATGGATGTAGTAGGAATAGTGCCTTCGGTTCCGTTCGGACCCGGGACGGACTTATATGGACGAATGCTTTCGTGACATCGTCAGGTGGACGATGGGCATTCTAAGGGATATGTGCTATAAAGGTATCGTTTAGCCTCAAGCCTCATCAACCGGGAATGACTGAAAATCAGGGGTTATGCAGCAAGGCTTCGTGGGTAGCCCCCACTTGAGAGTAAGGTCATCCCTGTCTAGATGTCCCTTTTATTTCGGCTTAGTGGTGCGGTTGCTGATCACAACCGTGGGGTGATTTTACTTGGAATTATCCAGTAAGGGATGATTCCGGTCTTGTGTTGCAGGGGAGCGGGCGTACTCCTCGGTACTGTGATCTAGGCCACGTACTGTGACAGGTGGTACCCCAGTGCCTAGTCATTCGTTGGAAATCCATTCTCCCTACGTGCCTTGTACGAGTTTTGTTTGTATTACCCACGTTGTGGCTAGTATGCCGGAATTTAATAGATGTAACAATTTCGGCTATTTTATAAGTATTTGTAAATAGACACTATTATAATATCAGAGGATTTTTATAAAAAGTGTTTTAGCTATCGTAAGGTAAAAACCCGACATGTTTATTTGTGGCGTGGTCTTACGAGATGCTTTTGTTTTCAAAGGATTTTTGAAACTCTAATAATCAATTGGGTGTATTTATGATGCGCTGGTATTCCAGACTGACTCGGGTGTTATTTTATTATAATGCTCGGGTCAGACCGAGTATATTTTCAGGATAGGTTGCTATGGAGCTCAGGAGAGGAGCTGGAGTCCGAGACGTATTTCTCGTACTTGTATTATTCCACTGCTGTGATTGTTGTATTGACTGATTGACTGGTTATTGATGATTGTATTATGACATACTCTGATGATGATGTATTGTATATAAACAGATATAGTTTTCATTTTGTGTAAAGATCTGTTCTATATATTATATTTTATCCGCTGCGACTGTGAGGTTCTGATTTGTTAGTTCTTTCTTCTTCTATCTACTTTCTTTTTCTTCTACAATCTGTCTTTTCCGGCATTCGATCGTCGGCATATTATACTGTTGAGTATTTTGTGTCGATTTTCGAGGGTCGAGAAGGGCGGGTCGTCACACTTGGTATCAGAGCATAGGTTGGCGACAACCTAGGCTTTGGTGGGAAAATTACTCATTTTTAAATAGAGTCGGAAGTACTCTATAATGAGTTGAGTGTAATAATAGCTATGAGAGCGTACTTGTTAGTGGATATAAAATTGTTTTTGTACTGTGTTGACTTATCGGTTGAGTGTTTATGAATTCTGGTCGGTGCGGGAAGTACAACCGTATCGATAGGGGTTTCTAAACTCTTAAACAAGATAAACCGACATAGTATTATTTTTAAAGTGGGTAAATGAAATAATTTTACCCAAAATTGTATTTTGGTATAAAAAGAAATAATTTTTCTAAATTATTATATGTATTGGATGCTTGTTTGGTTGTTTCTTCTATAATCAAATAAGAAATTAAAACATGATCTAAAATTTGAAATGATATATATAAGAAAATAAGAAGTAAAAATATTAAAATGGTTTATAACCAAATAGAGTTAACTCAATATGTTTTAAATAAGAAAAGTGAAATTTAAAATTTGATTTAAACTAGAATTTTGACCCCGGAAATTTTGAAAGGGATTTCAAATGGAATTAAACAAAGTTTTGGGAGTTTGACTTTGTGGAAATGTTAGAAATGTTTCCAAAAGCATTTGTAAGAATGGAGTATATTTTGGGGAAATATTTTTGAATAGAAATTGTTTTGAGGTGAATATTGGAAGTGGAAAGCATTGAACTCACTTCAGTCGCTGGAAAATAATCCTGATGATGCTGGCCACATCATTAGAATTCATTTTCGAGTTTCTAAAGTGATGGATTGCTACCGAAATAGTTGATTTTGACATTGTTTGGACTTGTTGGGAAACAAGTGATTTTGGAATTTTCAAAGGAAAATTGTTAGGTAAAAGCAGTTTGTTTTGGAATTTGGTATTTGATTTGAACATCAAAAGAGAAATGTGTTGATTTTTATTTCAAATTGGTTTTGAAATAAATCCGGGTAAATTGAATTCTGGAAATTCTATTTTAAAATAAAAATGTGAAAGTTGAAATGATTCAACTACATAACTTATAAAGGAAAGTTGATTTAAAGAAGAATTGAGTATATATGGAATATATCTGGATTTAACTTATGATAAGTTAAATAAAATTAAGAATTTGAAATTGAATTAAATCTAAATGAATTGGAATTAAAAGGAAGTTGAGATAACGGTGAAATGCAAATGTTTATGATTGTGCAAATGAATTCATATTCTTAAGTTATTAAGTGTTAAAATTCGACATTGTGATTATAAAATGTGGATTGGTTTGAAAAGAGCAATATAAACTTACAAGTAAATAAGTTGGAGAACTTGAGAATGGAAGATTTGATTTTAACTCAAGTAAAATGGAATTATAATCACAAATAAAAATGGTTAAGTAGAATGGTGAATTCGAACTTAATTTTAAATGGAATGCAAAGTAAGGTGAAACAATTATAAAATATAAAAGAGGTAAGTGAACTGAAGTTAGTAAATAAGTTGAACTTGGATATGGAGAATTAAGATTAAATTGAATTTGGTTTAACTTCGACTAAGATGGAATTAAGCTGAATATTAAAATTTCTGTTGTGTTATGAATAAGAATGAATGTAATTAAATTCTTATTTAAGGTAGTAAAGGAAATGGTTTAAATTTAGGTGGGCTAAATAAAATTTAGATGAACTTGAATTAATTCTGGAAAGGAATTAAATTGAAAATGCATATATAATCTAGTTAACCTTGAATTAAATTTGGATAAGAATTTAATTAAATGGAAATTTGATTTAGTTGAAGGGATGTTGAATGAAGTAAATGCTCACTAAATTAAATTTAAAATGATTGTTTGGCAATGAGTTTTGTGTTAGCTAAATTAAATGGGATGTGTATGGTAATGAATAGAATTTTGATAGTTGGTCAAAGTTTGAAAGGTAAATAAAATCCAGTTTTGGGATGGAATTTAAGTTTGGCAATAAATGTTGGAAGTAAGAATGAATAATGGAATTAGCTTATAATAGTGGTGGTTTGAATTGTAAGTAAAATTCAAATGAGAGAAATAATTTAAGTGGCCTCTTTGTTAATAAAATAAATTTGTACATGGATTGGATAAATAAACAAAGAGCATTAAAGTTGTAAATGAATTGAATTTGATTTGAATGAGAATCAAATGAAAATGAAATAAAATCGATATAAGAAGATAATGAAAATTTTGTGAAAGAACTTAAGTAACTTGGAAGAAAAACAAAATGAGTGTGAATGGGCTTTATTAAGTAATCTTGAATGCAAATTGTTAAATAATAAAGTAGAAATACATGTGTAATTGTATCAATTAATTATTGAGGTGAAATAAAATGTAAGGAAAGTTTAATTTAATTTACAAATTGCATTGGAAATAAAATACTTGGATTGTGAACCATGAAAATGGAGTAAAATTAATATAAATCTAAGTTAGAATTAATTTTAATGGTTATAAGCTTAAGTGGCAATTGTTTTGCTTGAATGACATGGAAATTTGCATGTATTTGCAATTGAGTGGTTAAAAGCAATTGGGATTGAATTGTGAATAAATTGATATGAATGGGAACCCAATTCAAAGAGTTTTGTAAATGAATTTAAGTGAATTGGTTAAGAATAGCAAATGGAATTGATTTTGGGATCAATTGGAATACATTGCCATTTAATAAATAATGTTTGCATATGAATGGAAATGGATTATAAAAGAAATGCAAATACTTCAAATTAAAATAAGAATTGGTTGGTGAATCAATTTGGAATTGAAAAAGAAAAGATCGACGTTGTAAAGCACATGTTAACCATATGGTAAATAAAAAAATGAATTGGTTGAGATAAATATGAATTGTATGTAGTGAACTTGAATGTAAATCATTCAAATGAAATAAAATAGTTGGACTTGAATAAGTAACTTGAAAGGTGATTGAAAACTTGAATTTAAGGCATTCAAGTGAAATAAAATGAGGTTAGACTTAAATAAGTAATTTGAATGTGATTGAAATCTTTGGATTGTTGAAATAAATAAGGTTAACATTGTTAATGATGAAGTTTGCTTGGTTTGGTTATGAAATGAATATGTTTGGCTTACATTTACATTGGAAGTGTTATTAAAATGCTCACATCTTTGAAACTGATAAGTTTGTTGAGTTTAGTACAGGTACGAGAGGCGTTCGAGAGAGTTGGAGCGCGTATATGCGTTATATTAGCCGCTCGCTATTAAAAATTGCTTAAAAGGTACGCCTACGCCAATATAATTGGGAAAATGATAAATATATTGTGATATATTTTGGTTTCCGGCCATGTGAGCCGATGTATATATATTTGTGTATCCTGCGATATCGCAGAAGCTCCTCCGTACAAAGGAGACTCCGCCAAAATTTTTCAAAAATTTTGGGAGTTAGAAATTTTTTGGGGTTTTGGGAAAATTTTAATAACTAGTAAAGTTATTTTGGAAGCGAATGTTTAAATAAAGGCTTTAAGGTAAATAAAGAAAATGGTTTTGAAATGGAGCTGAAACTTTTTGGGAAAGTGAATATAAGCTTTTAACTAAGCAAATTGGATAAGTAAATGAGTTTGAGAGTATATTTTCTACCTTAGCAAATTTCGGGGATGAAATTTTTATAAGGGGGGAGGAATGTAACATCCCGTATTTTTAAGCCATTGAATTTGAACATTTAATTCATTTTAAATGTTTAATATGGGTTTAAGATTTATTTTGAACTAAAAAGAATTGGTTTAAACTAAAACAACAAGTGATAATTTCTAATGTGGAGGTTTAATTTGAGATTGGATAATAATAATTAAATATTCGAAATTGGGATAAAAAGTGAATTTGGGATAAATGATTATAAAAATGGTGTTTACATGTATTTTTAAGTTCAATTGGTTATAAATAATATTATTGGATGTTTAGATGAATTTTAAAGTTGATAAATTAATATTTGGAATTTTATATTAATTTAAAAATGAATTTAATATTATTAAAATGCAAATAATCAGATTTTGAGTCCGGATTGAGCCGGAATGATTTTAAATGTGGTTATACATTTTATATGATTTATTGTTAAGTTATTAAAATTTTAAAAGTGAATTTTAAGCGTTTTCGTCAATTTTGAAAATCGCCCGATTTAATAGACGAGTTAAAATAGCCTTCCGGGGCACAGTCTCGGAATTCGACGAAACCAGTTCCATTGGATCCGTAGAAGTTAGTTATTATCGGATTTCAATTTTCGTAGCAATCGGAGTTGTCTTTTGACCGTGGCAGCTCGAAACGCATCGAAATCGATTTAACCGATTTAATTTCAAATTGATCGTTTAATTCCGTATCTCGCGCATACGATCAAATTAGCTTACGAAACTTGTTCCATTGTGTCCGGAACGCGGAAAAACCCTAGAAACGCCTGTCGGAACGTGAGAATTGGATGTCGTGTGCTTTAATTGTTAAATTGAGATATTTTATAAATTAAATAATATTAAATTATATATATAAACGTTTATATTCATCAAAACCCTAGATTATTATCGTGGCCGCCACGAAAACGTTTAATGGTTGAGAAGCTTCTTCGTTCACCTCTTATTATCGATCAATCCACACAATGATTTCAGAAACTCTCAACTAGGAAAACGTAAGGCTCGATGGGATCTCGAGATCTAACGGTCGAGATGACCTGTAGTTGGGCGATGGCGGAGCTATGGGGTCCCGAACGTCACTCGTTCGTACGTGGAAATCACGTCACCGTGACGCTCGAGTTGGACGTGGGCTAAGGCGAAGGTTGTGGCGATGGAGGGCTTCGAGATGGAGGTGAAATGATTGGAAATAGTGGAGATTTGGAAGGTCGACGTTCAACCCTAGTTTGCTTTGATGGGTTCGACTTTGTTTCCTGGAACGAGCACGCAAGCGGGAAGAAGAGCCTGTAGCCTTGATTTCTACTCTAGAACGTGCGGCCTGGATTTGTTCGTGGGTAATAAAGAAAAAAAATATAAGTAAAAAAGGAAATTGTTTTCAAATTTCAATTTAAACTTTAAAAATTAATATCTAGTTCATACGATGTCAGATTGTGACGATTTTGGATGCGTTGGAATCGCAGAGACGGGCACTTCGAGATGGTGCAGTACCGGATTCATTCCGGGCAAGTAGGAATTTGGGTTAAATCGGACGTCGTCCGGTTTAATTCAAAATTTCGAACGCTCGCCAAACTCAAAGTGAGTTATTCTCACTCACATCTGGATGCTAGACATTATAAATAATTGATATTTAAATATCTGTGTGGTTGATTGTCTATATTTGTGTTTATCTGTCTGGATTGATATTTATATTGTGATGTGCTAACATTTGTGATGCAGGGAGAAACAGGTTGGAGGGATCCAACTGGATTCCTCAAAATGTAGCAATTATTTTATAATTGATAGTGATACCTGTTTATATGTTGTGATTGATAAAATCTGGAATTTTAAATTGTTATGTGAAATTGTTGTATAAATTATAATTCCAGAATTAAATTATAAATGAAGAAATTGGGGATTTAAAAGAAATTAAAGAAATTGTTAAACAAGGAATTTAAAGGAATATAAAAATTGGATTCTGTTTTGGAATGGAAAATGTAAATTGGTAAAATTGGGATTTCAAATATTGTGGGAAATTTATCAATCGATAAATATGAAATATAAATTTTCTGGAGATTAAATTTATGAAATTATAAATTGTTTAAAATAACGATGTTTATTTTAATAATGGCTAATGTTATCCGGAAATTAAAAATATGTTAAATGGAGTTTCCAACTATAAATTAACAAGTTCAAATAAAAAAAAATAGAATGTTTTGAAATGCCGTATTTCATTGGAATTTAATTAAGTGAATTGGAAATTTGGCTTTCATTAGAAATTCACCAAAAATGTTTAATTTAAAATGTTTTAAACTATGATTTAAAAATGAATTTCCGGATATGGGAAATTGGGTGTGAACTTCGGATGAAGTCATAGTTAAATATGGGATTTGGGATTTATGTTGAAATCATAAATTGACTTGAAATAAATCAGTGGATTTATATGAAAGAATACTTTGGAATGTTTGAAATGGGAAAGTGTTCCCTGGGAAAAACCAAGTAAATGTTTTACAAAAGATTTTATTTAACTAAGGTTAAGTTTTAACTTGTTTTAAAAGTATTTTTAAGAAATCGTTATTTTTAAAGAAATAAATTAATAATTTTTAATACCGTAAATAATTTGGGGGTATATTATTAATTATTTTTACAAATGGATTTATTTAAAAGTTGGTTTTAGCTTAAGCTGTTAAAATTAGTATTTTTCTTCTTATAACGCTATTTTGAATTTAGTTAAACTAAAACCCTTATCTTTAAATCAAAGTTTATGTGTTAATAACTAGTTTTCTTCACATATTTTAAATTTATATTTTGAGTAAATAAATAGAAGTAATTTTCATATTTTAAAGTATATTTTAGTATAAAGTATTTTTAACTGTTTTAAATGCAAATTGTTTTATACTTGGTTATTCCCGATGGGAATAAAGGGTAAAGGATTTACCTTGTGAAGGAAGGGTTTGGAAAATTGTTTTCAAATGGGTTTTGAAAATGTGAAAATATATCTTTGAAAGATATTAGAAGAAAATGAATAATATGGAGATTATTTATTGTGTGATGGATGTGTATGGATGTTTGTGAACATTAATTGATAGTTAAATCACCGACTATCAATATTGGCCAAATGCGCTGATCGTTTCGAAGAGACCGGGATCGAGTTTCCGTATACCGGGATTCTAGGTCTGGAGACTCGAAAACCACTTCGATTTGGTTTGTACGTTTCGTGTAACGTGTTCGGAGTCGAAGATGGAGCAGTGAAGTGCAAGGGCTAGTCGCTACTAATCCTGAGGATATTTCCAAAATGGATGTAGTAGGAATAGTGCCTTCGGTTCCGTTCGGACCCGGGACGGACTTATATGGACGAATGCTTTCGTGACATCGTCAGGTGGACGATGGGCATTCTAAGGGATATGTGCTATAAAGGTATCGTTTAGCCTCAAGCCTCATCAACCGGGAATGACTGAAAATCAGGGGTTATGCAGCAAGGCTTCGTGGGTAGCCCCCACTTGAGAGTAAGGTCATCCCTGTCTAGATGTCCCTTTTATTTCGGCTTAGTGGTGCGGTTGCTGATCACAACCGTGGGGTGATTTTACTTGGAATTATCCAGTAAGGGATGATTCCGGTCTTGTGTTGCAGGGGAGCGGGCGTACTCCTCGGTACTGTGATCTAGGCCACGTACTGTGACAGGTGGTACCCCAGTGCCTAGTCATTCGTTGGAAATCCATTCTCCCTACGTGCCTTGTACGAGTTTTGTTTGTATTACCCACGTTGTGGCTAGTATGCCGGAATTTAATAGATGTAACAATTTCGGCTATTTTATAAGTATTTGTAAATAGACACTATTATAATATCAGAGGATTTTTATAAAAAGTGTTTTAGCTATCGTAAGGTAAAAACCCGACATGTTTATTTGTGGCGTGGTCTTACGAGATGCTTTTGTTTTCAAAGGATTTTTGAAACTCTAATAATCAATTGGGTGTATTTATGATGCGCTGGTATTCCAGACTGACTCGGGTGTTATTTTATTATAATGCTCGGGTCAGACCGAGTATATTTTCAGGATAGGTTGCTATGGAGCTCAGGAGAGGAGCTGGAGTCCGAGACGTATTTCTCGTACTTGTATTATTCCACTGCTGTGATTGTTGTATTGACTGATTGACTGGTTATTGATGATTGTATTATGACATACTCTGATGATGATGTATTGTATATAAACAGATATAGTTTTCATTTTGTGTAAAGATCTGTTCTATATATTATATTTTATCCGCTGCGACTGTGAGGTTCTGATTTGTTAGTTCTTTCTTCTTCTATCTACTTTCTTTTTCTTCTACAATCTGTCTTTTCCGGCATTCGATCGTCGGCATATTATACTGTTGAGTATTTTGTGTCGATTTTCGAGGGTCGAGAAGGGCGGGTCGTCACAATATGTTACTATTATTTAATGTTATTCTGTTATTTATATCTGTTATCACCATTGCAAGTTCCCTGTAGATTAGAATCACTATGGGTTGAAATGATACATACCCGAACGGACTTTAGAATAGGGAAAAATCGTTATGGGCTGAAATGATAGGCCTGAATGATTTTTATTTAAATTATTTTAACTTGGGATTGCGGGTTTGAAATGATAGAACCCGGATTTTTTTTAACTGCGGATTGAAATGATACATATCCGTATCACTTGACCTAGGTTAGAAAATTTTATACAGGCCCGTGGTTATTTTATAAAGTGTTTTGAATATTTTTAAGTATTTTAAAAATATAAATTTATGAAATTTGATTTAAACAGATTTTGAAATATTTTGAATTAAAGAAATTATGATTTTTCTATGTGTTAAAAATGTAATTAATGAATGGTTTAACTGGATTTTTGAAATATAACTTAAGTTGGAAATTTGGAATTTTGGTTAAAAATGATATTTAAGTTATATAAATAAAATGGATATTAAATTTTATTTGGAAATGGTAAATATGATAATTTGATTAAATTTGAATTTAAGTGATTTATTAAAGTATTATTGATTTTTCTATGAATTCAAGTGGTTAAATAAATGAATGTTTAAAAGTGATCTTTTAAAATATAACTTGACTTGGAAATGTGAAATTTGGTTTTAATTAAAAGTTTAAGTTAATTAAATAAAATTGGAAATTTAGTTAAATTTGTGAAATGGTAATTTAAATTTGAAGTGTTAAGTTTATTTGTTGAAATGTGAAGAATTGGAAACTTTTACACTTAAACTTATTAAGTAAATTGTTGAAAATTGGATTTTATTATAAGAAATTTATTGTGAAAGAAACGTGTAAAGTTCTAATTAATGAAAGAAATATGTAGAGTTTTAATTTATGAAAGAGACATGTAAAGTTTTAATTTATGGAAGAATATGTAAAGTTTTTAATTTATGAAAGAAACATGTAAAGTCTTAATTAATGAAAGAAACATGTAAGTCTTAATCAGTGTAATATTGAATAAAATAATAAATGCCCTTTTTGTAATAAAACGTAAATTAAAACGTACATTTGATAATGTAAGTTTAATTAGTGTAATATTGATTAAATGATAAATTGTAACGACCCGGGATTTCGTATTGATCTATAATTGTCATTAAACGATTAACGAGCTAGCCTTTTGATAGTGAGAGTTTTAATTGGGTTAAAATTCATTGCTAAAAATAATAATAATTGTTAATCGTTGTTTGGAATTTTAAAGCTGTTGTTATTCTTTTAAACGATAGGTTGAATGTGAGTGGGCTTTACATTTTGAATTTTTCCCACGCTTTCTTTTGATCGTTTTGCGGTAATAACTAGCAAACCAACCCGGGGTTCTTATAACAAATTTATAATCGTCATTAGACGATTTAATGTAGTTGCTAATTGAAGTTTTTAGATGGGGTTGAAATTCTTTTAAAATTTTTGTTAAAAGGGTGTGGGCTTTAAAAATTATCTGGATCCACTTTCTTTTGCTTGGGGCCGAGATGATGTTAAGACCCGTTCCCCATTATCATTTTCTAATTCAACAACCCTAAAACAAAATAATCGAAGATGTAATAATGGCGGCTCTGGCCTCGTTCAAGCTCGTTCTTCTTTTCGAATCAAGGCGTTTTAAATGGAGTCACCGACTTCGATTCCTTAGAGAATGGCGGCTTCAAAATTCCTACGCTCGTTAGATAGTTTCGAAGATTCCGACATTCAATCGCTCGATCGAATGAAGGATCTACGTCATTTCCTTAGTCGATCGCACGTGCTCACGGCTCCTTGAAATTGGCCAAGCTCGTAATCAAGGTGAGTGATTTATTTCGCTCACATCTAATTCAGAGCGTAATGATTCGTGATTTTTCTTGGCTTTGAACTCTCTAATATTTTGTTGAAGTCGCCAGTTGATTTTGCTCTGGCAGTTGATATTCGTTTAGATGCTGAGATTGATCTTTGAATTTATCAAATCGTATGATCTGTAGGCTTGATTTTATTTTGCTCGAACTTGCTATCATTGTTTGATTCTCTGATCTTTATATAAGAATTGAACTCTATCGCATATGATCATTTGACTTCATCAAATTATTATCTCGGTCGTATGATTTGTTTTAAATACATGGGATGATTTCTGACTTTGGATTGAAATCTAAAAACGTGATTTTGAAAATATCTTAGATGAGAATTTAACTTGACCGTGTTTAGGTGATGATTTTTTAGACATATCTATCTTTGTTCGAAATTGTGGTACCATGTTTTTATACTCGCACTGGTATACTGTTGTGTTGGTTTTTCCTCATTTGTTAAGACTGTTCGTTGGTGACTACAGTCACTTTGGTTTTAAGGTGAAACTGCTTCTTTGAATCATCTGTGCTTCTGGATTGAAGTCTTGATAGCATTTTGGTTATTGTAGACTTGATATAGTCTGCACTGTATATCTCCAATCTTTAACATTGTGGTGTATCACTGCATGTTGTAATTGTATTGACTTCTTTGGGGTTTAGTTTCACACTACTGTCACCTGGGGTTACCATAGTGTTGTTGTCTTCAACCTATATCATTTGAGGCATTTGACAATTGTGTTGTCGTGTTTTCACTTCTAGTCTGTCTTCGATTGTGTCTCTAGATAGCACTGTGTTTGGCAATTTGATTGCTACTTTGAGTGTTGCTATTTTCACCCTTGCTCATGCAGTTTTATATGATGTTTAGTCTAGTCGTTCATACTTTATGTTGTATACATGTGCATGTTATCACTTGATGTGCACATACTTGATCCCGTTGGTAGTGTGTACTGCTGCTGCCTTGTTCCTTGCTGTCGAGGCGGTTTCTTTTACATTTGAGTATTGTTGATGCTTGGATCCTCTGGTTTGTGTCTGCATGAACTTGTTTTGGTATAACCACCCTTGTACACTGTTTCATTGGTCCACCACTTGTAGTTGCCAATTGCTTGGATCTGTTGTATTCATCTGTCTAGTAGATATTGTCTGCATCGAACTTGTGTACTTTCTTTCGATGCATACTTTAGTGCCGCTGTATCGAGTACAATTGTTATTTGAATCTGGCTATTAATTCAAGTTTGAGTAATTAAGTTGATTTGCATACTAGTATTTTTGTAGTGGCGAGGCAGTACACGCGTGCGTGTACTGCAGCCCTAGCAAAAGTGACAGATTTAATTGATATTTTGATTGTTTGAATTGTTTCATTGGTTCAATTCAATATTTTGAAGTTGTATTTTGAAATGGTTCATTTTGATTTGAGTTGGATCCGTTTGCTTTTGGGTTCATTGATCTTCTGAGTATTTCATAGGCTGCATTGGCGAGGCAGTACACGTTAGCGTGTACTGCAGCCAATCAGCATTGATGTTTTAAATTAATATTTCAATTGTTTAAATTGATTTGGATTGCTGATTCGTTGTTTAACACTGTTTGGTGTTATATCTGCCGTTATCCGATTCTTTTATCGAGGAGTCGGATATACGAGATTTCTGTGACTATCGTCTATTTGATATTTGATTATTATTGCTCCTGTGCACTAATAACTGAGTTTGAATTAGACTGACCCGTGTATTATTTTCTTTTGAATGTAATACTCGGGTCAGACCCGAGTTATTTCAGGTTGTAGATTTTCTTCTTTGAGTTGCTGTTCAGGATATGAAGACTTTTCACATCTTCTGAAGTTGTCAGTGTCATTTTGTAGTAGTCGTGTCATTGTATAGAACGATATGTATTCATGTATATTAGTCGATAATGTACTTGTATATATAACTTCTAGAGTCGATAGTTGTAGTTGCATCATATGTATAGTGTCAACTATGTATTAACTGACATCAGTTATATATATCTGAGACTTTTGTTTTTATCTGTGTTTCACATTTATATTATCTGTGTTATTGTTATATCTAATGTCCTAAACTATTATGAACCGTCGTAGTTCGTTTTATACTAGTATTGGGTGTGTCGATGGGAGTAAATAAATAATAGAAGAAAAATAAAAAGAATGTACCACTCCTATCGAGATAACCAATATTAATGTAAGGCCAATTACGGATGGTCGCTCCCATCCAGCCTTATTCTTCGTAATAATAGACAGTATTTCCTTTAATACTCTTTGTTATTATGAGCATAGAGGTGGGGCGTCACATAAATGCTCTTTACTATAATAGAAATGTAAGTTAAAAAGTACATTTAATATGTAAGTTTTAATTTATGTAAATGACACATTTTAATGACTAAAATAATAAAGTTTCTTTATTGTAATGATAATGTAAGTTAATAAGGTACTCTTAACTTAACATAAGAATTTCAGCATTAAATTGGATATTACAGTAACAAAGTTTATTTAACTATAAGGCTATGATAAAATGATCATGTTAAAAATTTGTAAGTATATAAATACTTTGATTATATAAAATGTTAAATTGGAAAGTATTACATTCCAAAAATGCTATGATTACTTAAGGTTACATTACCAAAATGCTATGATAATTTAAAGGAAGATTTCAAGTTTAATAAATTAAAGGAAATATTCAGTGATTTTGAAATTTGGGTTTTATTGAAATGATATATTATTGAATTGGTTTTGAAATGGAAATGATATATTTTTGAATTGGTTTTGAATAGATATGTTTTGGGTTTGAAAGTATGTATTAGTTTGAAATAAATG
The DNA here is from genome assembly GCA_030737815.1 of Allium fistulosum. Taxonomy (NCBI): domain Eukaryota; kingdom Viridiplantae; phylum Streptophyta; class Magnoliopsida; order Asparagales; family Amaryllidaceae; genus Allium; species Allium fistulosum. The sequence goes on from CM060906.1 coordinate 1,136,618,160, forward strand.
ATATGATTTTGAAATGGTTTAAAGGATGTATTTTGATTTGAAACATAAACTATTTTAAAAGATATAACCACGGGTTATAATAACGATTGGTTGGCAAAGAGACCGAGATCGGATATGGACATACTCTCTGTCGATACCGAAAACCACTTTGACAACCGTGTACGCGGTGGAGATTCCAGAATGAAGTAGGATGGTGGCGACGTTCTTAAGGTATGTTACGTGGACCCAACTCCCGTGAGTTGGCATAAGGTGGCTAAAACAGGAGCGATCTCGGACCAGTGAGGTAGCACCTCTTCTCGGACACATTTCTTCGATATTATACTCTTACTTGTGATTGATTAGATGGCCATCCTCCGATTTGGGAGTGTTGTTCGAGGTGGAACGGTAGTGGCTGCTATGCGTATCCATCAGTCCGTGTGCGTAATTGGTATATCTACCCTGGCATTGCCTAGTTGTGCCGTGTCACCTACCATATCGAGCTTTACTATGATTATGATTTTAAGATCCGACCGCGTTAAGGTTCTCCATCCCCTTAACGCTATTTTCTATATGATTATACTTTACTTATTAGACATTATTATAATAGCGAATATTACTACATAGTAGATATTTTAACGGATCCTTAGAGGATGGGCGGTCCCAAGCATCTTCTAAGTTACTTGTACCTTTATTACAGTTCACTTGAGTTGGTTTACATTATATAAGTATATATTGTCCTGACTCGAGTGTTTTGTGTTTTGCTTTACGCTCGGGTCAGCCTGAGTATTCACAGATTTGGATTTCCACCTTCTGGAGATTTGAATCGCTGGAGATTATTTGCTAGTCTTGTTCTATCAACTTCGGTTCCGTTGTTCTATTCATCCTGTACTTGGTTATTGTATTGAGACTTCTGCTGTACTTTATTTCTTATGTTGTATCTTATGTGAATCTGATATATTTTCATAGTAGCTTCATGAACTACTATTTCTTTTACTTCCGCTGCATTATTTTACTCTGTGTATGTGATCTGTGATTATATTTATTTACTGTATATTCTGAGATTTGCCAAATTTTAATTACAACGCGGTATTTTGAGCAATTCAACTCCGGCATGAGTGTCTACCTATACACTTATAATGGATGCGAATGGTTGAAAATATCGGGTCGTTACAGTTGGTATCAGAGCTTTGGCTTTGAGGCAAAACTTAGAATGTATGGTAAATTTATTTACAGAATCACTTTCGTTCGAGTTTGAATCTCTTCCTTTTGATTCGATTTCCTTTGAATTTTGGAACGTTTCCTGCAGTTCCAAAATTCATTCTTGTCCCTCACTATTCATCTTCTTTTGATTTTGGAGTATCACATAACTCCACTTCGAATGGTCTTTATAGTGAATTGGCGATCTCGCCAATATTCTAATTTTCTTGTAAAGGGGTGAAAATCCTTTACAGTCAGCATCGATTCACCAGAGATTTTATCCATCCTTGGTTTAGATGCTAATATCTTTTATTATTTCAAACTCTATCTCTTGAGATCGAACGTAGATTTATCCCAGAAAAATCCACATCGATCTTATTCTTTAAGTCACGGTTGACCCGGTTAAGGTTGTCCGCGATTTACCTAAGCTTACCCATCTCTCTACTCTGTTTAACCATCTTGTCTTTTGTTTCTAAACTATCTCCAAACATTTTGAATTGTACTTGTAAATCTATGTTTTGTTTTATATATGGTGTTGTTTGAGTTGTTGATGTTGATTTGGATTTCCGATCGATTCGTCTGATCAACGCTATCGATAGGATTTCTAAAACACTTTAACAGAACAAACTGACACGATATTATTTTAAATTTGGTTAATGAAATAAAATTTTGATATATAAGTAAATTTATGGAACTTAATAAATTGATTTAAATTGATAATTTGAAATGATAATACTTGATTTATCATTTATTGTTCTACAAATGAATTTATAAATAGTTGTTTATAAATTGATTTGGGAACTGAAATGAATTTGAATCAAGAATTTGAGAATTCAAGTTTCCGATGGATTTCAAACCTTGTGTTTAAAATTTTTAAAAGGATATAATTTAAAGTATGTTTGAATAAAAATTTGTCTCTAAAGGATTTTAAAGTTTAAAAATTAAGTGCTCTTCTCTTTGTCGCGGGAAAATAATTTCGGTGATGACTGCAGCATCATCGACGTTCATTTTCGAGTTTTGAACTGAAGAGACCGTTCTGTAGTCTTACTACAGCTTTGTTTTGAAAGATTTAATTTATTTGAATTTCTAAATATGATTTGATTTATAATATATATAGATATATGATTTAAATTGATTTGACATATTATGTACATATATTTATTTATCTCTAACTGGTTTGAAGGAAACCGGAAAATTAATTCTTAAATTTCATCTTAAAGAATAATTTCAGTTATAAAAAGAAAAATTAAAATTTTTGAATAAATGATTCAAACTTGAGATAATTGAATTGGAAAGTTTTATTTGTATAATACAATTGCATTCAAATATAACTTACCTTAAAAAATTTTTAGAAGTTAAAATGTAATTGGATAATATACAATATAAAAAGGATTTTTTAAATAAAATTTGAGTGGTTATAATAAATTTTATACACCTAAATTTTAGTTATAAAAGATTTACAGAGGTAAATAGTGAAAAAGGAATTTAAAGAGATTTTATTTAAATAACTTGATAATCAAATTTGATTTAATATGGAACCTTAAGTCTAACCTAGGAATTTTAATAATGGTTATTTCCTGAAATGAATATGTTGTATAATAAATAATGTATCTTTGAATAGATAAAATAAAATACATTGGAATTGGACATTTTGTAATAAAGTTTATTTAACTTGAATTCATAGTTTAATTGATGTCTAAATGAATAAATGTGTAAAGAAATTTGATTGTTATATTTTCTATGATAAATATTTTATTTATGAAATTGATATGTCTTGAAAAATGGATAATTATGATAGTTATAATGTATTTTAACATCACTAAATTTGATAATTGAGTTTGGTTTTCAAATGGAAATTTTTAGTGTAACTTATTGAAGGAATATCTATTTATGAAATGGGCATTTTAAATAAAGTGTTAGGTTATTTGTTAAATGAAGAGCTAAGTAAAATAGTGAGCTTTTGACTTAATAAACGAAGTATAGTTTAATTTGGATATTCCATTCATAAAAGTTTGTTTTAATAAGTCATAAGTTAAATGATATCCAGATGAATATTCTAGAATAAAACTGATTTGAAATATTAATATATCTACTGTAGCATTTTATAAGTGCTACTGTTTTGAAAATACAATGTTTTGGAAGTTTTATAATTGAATGGACTTAGAAATGTTACAACTTTAAAATGAATATTATTTGACCTTGAATTAAAATGGTTTAAATAAAGATTATTTTAAAAGGTGTTATGATTTTCTAAGTATTATGTTTTTTTAGAATTATATTTCCAAAGTGTTATGATTTTAGTAGTATGATTTCCAAATGATAAACATCTCTAATTTGTTATGATTTCAAAGCGTTATTGTTTCACATTTATTATCTTATTTTGTTTTTTTTTTCAAACTATCTTTTGGTTGTCCTTATTTCTCTTATCTTGTTACAAAATGGGAAGGCTATTGCTTATACCAGTCTGTTTAGACATCTTTTTATAATCTTTGAAATCTTTGTTACTCATCTGGATCTGAACACTGTTTTTCCATTCATAGACCGTCGGTCAAGTGAAAGGGGTGATTCAGACTCTAGAGGATCTTTTTCGTGTTTGTGTTCTTGATTTGATCACCTCCAACTTGTTAAACTTGCCTATAACAATAGTTATCAGGTGTAATTCCAATATTCTTATCATCTTGTCTTAATTCTATTCATTCTATCTTTTTAGGTGCTTTCCCGTACCTCGTTCCTTTTCGGGGATGAAAAGTTTTGAGTGGGGGAGAGTGTAACAACCCTGTATTTTACAATTAATTTTAATTTGATTTTTCCAAATTTAAGAGCTTTATTTATGAAAAGAATAAATGTTGTTATTGTAAATATAAAAACTATGATTTTATATGTGGATTTGAATTCCAAATATGACTAAATTTAATATTTCCAGAAAATGTGAATTTTGGTCAAATAGTCAAACTTCGACTTTTAACTTGAAAATTTAAAAGTTTGAAATTTATGAATTTTATCTTTTATTATAAAAATAGATTTAATAACTTGAATACTGCTTTTCGTTTCGTTGCAAACGGATTTAAATTGCAAAAGTTTATACTATTTTCAATATTGTGTGTATATTGGGTTATTCAGCAATATTCTTTATTTTAAAATTATATAAATGACATTTTTATTTGATATATTTTATTCTAATTTGTACATTTATGTTATATAAAATATATTTTGGCTTTTAAATATTTTTAAAGTAAGGTAGGAATTTTTCCAGAGTTAGTAGTATTTTTCTTGCAAATTTCCATGCCCTGTTTGTAAATTTTAAACATTTTTCTTTAATCCTTTTCTATTTTCTCCAATTTAATTATCTATTTTATTTTGAAAATGATAAATAAATTATTTTAATTCAAATTTTCACTTCATAATATTTTTATAATGAAGTGTATAGTTTTTCAAGACTGACAGTGATTTATTTATAATTTTTGAACACTGTTTGGTATTTTTAAGTAATTTTCTTCATTCTTTTTATATTTTTCCAAAATTTATTATTTGTTTTCTCATATTTATAATTGATTTCGGTTTGTAAATTATTTTTCTGAATATTTTTGTTTATATAAAGATTAAAAAGAAAAGAAATATGAAAGGTTGTAAAACACTTTGAAACTTAAGCCCTTTTTTGTCCAAACCCTTCATTTTCTTTAACTCCTCAAATTTTGCCCTAGCCATCTAAAACCCTAGTGTAGCCGCCACTTTTTGTTTCTCATCTTTTCACGTGAAAACAAATCAGCTCCTCATTTCTCATGGCTTCATCCAAAAATAGGTAATGGCCTCTCCTTCTTTTTCTTCTTTTCTCTTCATTTTCAATGATTTTTGCCATGTTTCTCTTGCTTTGCTTGGCCTAACACCTCCACCATCTCCTCCACCGACCACCACCACTTCCTTCCCCACACCATCCACGACCAAACACCCTCCTCCTCTGACCATGACAGGCCATGCACTCCTTTTGACTAAAAACCACACAAAACCTTGCACAAATCCCTTAAAACAATGCATAGCCACCACTAGTTGCAACATACCTTCGCCCACCACCTTGGACACCACCTCTACCCGCCACCACCACCTTGCTACCACCACTACACATCACCATCTCCTCTGTCCAGACCTGTAGCAAGTCATGGCCAAGCCTAGGACCTTGTAGACCGAGCCAAAGATGAACCAAAACTCCACCATATTACATAAAACTCTTCACATGCCTATGTTGTAACTTCCCCATCATCTCTAGCTTGTAGTCGTGCATCCCTTGGTCCAAACCAGACCCAAACCATGTCCAAACCTGAACCAAAACATTTCCTAGGCCATGCAAAAGGATAGAGAAAGCAAGGCAAAAGATTTGACATTCAAATCTCTTTTCGTTTAAAAGTTATTCCATTTCAAGTGCGTTGAAATTGTGTTTGTTTTGATGTATGTTTTGGGTTGTAATACAAGAGTTGTAGCTTTGGATCTTGCTCTCCACTCAAGTCCGTAGTCTTATCATCGTGCTTTTGTTCCATTGTGTCATTGGTTTTGATATCTCCAGCACAAACAGGTGAGTTATTCTCACCAGACAATATATACCTATATAACTGATAAACCGACACCATTTGAATCTGTAATGTATATCATCATGTTATATATGTTTATATTATTATCATATGATGTTCACACCTGTTATTACACTTATTATATCATATGTTACTATTATTTAATGTTATTCTGTTATTTATATCTGTTATCACCATTGCAAGTTCCCTGTAGATTAGAATCACTATGGGTTGAAATGATACATACCCGAACGGACTTTAGAATAGGGAAAAATCGTTATGGGCTGAAATGATAGGCCTGAATGATTTTTATTTAAATTATTTTAACTTGGGATTGCGGGTTTGAAATGATAGAACCCGGATTTTTCCTTTTTAACTGCGGATTGAAATGATACATATCCGTATCACTTGACCTAGGTTAGAAAATTTTATACAGGCCCGTGGTTATTTTATAAAGTGTTTTGAATATTTTTAAGTATTTTAAAAATATAAATTTATGAAATTTGATTTAAACAGATTTTGAAATATTTTGAATTAAAGAAATTATGATTTTTCTATGTGTTAAAAATGCAATTAATGAATGGTTTAACTGGATTTTTGAAATATAACTTAAGTTGGAAATTTGGAATTTTGGTTAAAAATGATATTTAAGTTATATAAATAAAATGGATATTAAATTTTATTTGGAAATGGTAAATATGATAATTTGATTAAATTTGAATTTAAGTGATTTATTAAAGTATTATTGATTTTTCTATGAATTCAAGTGGTTAAATAAATGAATGTTTAAAAGTGATCTTTTAAAATATAACTTGACTTGGAAATGTGAAATTTGGTTTTAATTAAAAGTTTAAGTTAATTAAATAAAATTGGAAATTTAGTTAAATTTGTGAAATGGTAATTTAAATTTGAAGTGTTAAGTTTATTTGTTGAAATGTGAAGAATTGGAAACTTTTACACTTAAACTTATTAAGTAAATTGTTGAAAATTGGATTTTATTATAAGAAATTTATTGTGAAAGAAACGTGTAAAGTTCTAATTAATGAAAGAAATATGTAGAGTTTTAATTTATGAAAGAGACATGTAAAGTTTTAATTTATGGAAGAATATGTAAAGTTTTTAATTTATGAAAGAAACATGTAAAGTCTTAATTAATGAAAGAAACATGTAAGTCTTAATCGGTGTAATATTGAATAAAATAATAAATGCCCTTTTTGTAATAAAACGTAAATTAAAACGTACATTTGATAATGTAAGTTTAATTAGTGTAATATTGATTAAATGATAAATGCTCTTTACTATAATAGAAATGTAAGTTAAAAAGTACATTTAATATGTAAGTTTTAATTTATGTAAATGACACATTTTAATGACTAAAATAATAAAGTTTCTTTATTGTAATGATAATGTAAGTTAATAAGGTACTCTTAACTTAACATAAGAATTTCAGCATTAAATTGGATATTACAGTAACAAAGTTTATTTAACTATAAGGCTATGATAAAATGATCATGTTAAAAATTTGTAAGTATATAAATACTTTGATTATATAAAATGTTAAATTGGAAAGTATTACATTCCAAAAATGATATGATTACTTAAGGTTACATTACCAAAATGCTATGATAATTTAAAGGAAGATTTCAAGTTTAATAAATTAAAGGAAATATTCAGTGATTTTGAAATTTGGGTTTTATTGAAATGATATATTATTGAATTGGTTTTGAAATGGAAATGATATATTTTTGAATTGGTTTTGAATAGATATGTTTTGGGTTTGAAAGTATGTATTAGTTTGAAATAAATGATATGATTTTGAAATGGTTTAAAGGATGTATTTTGATTTGAAACATAAACTATTTTAAAAGATATAACCACGGGTTATAATAACGATTGGTTGGCAAAGAGACCGGGATCGGATATGGACATACTCTCTGTCGATACCGAAAACCACTTTGACAACCGTGTACGCGGTGGAGATTCCAGAATGAAGTAGGATGGTGGCGACGTTCTTAAGGTATGTTACGTGGACCCAACTCCCGTGAGTTGGCATAAGGTGGCTAAAACAGGAGCGATCTCGGACCAGTGAGGTAGCACCTCTTCTCGGACACATTTCTTCGATATTATACTCTTACTTGTGATTGATTAGATGGCCATCCTCCGATTTGGGAGTGTTGTTCGAGGTGGAACGGTAGTGGCTGCTATGCGTATCCATCAGTCCGTGTGCGTAATTGGTATATCTACCCTGGCATTGCCTAGTTGTGCCGTGTCACCTACCATATCGAGCTTTACTATGATTATGATTTTAAGATCCGACCGCGTTAAGGTTCTCCATCCCCTTAACGCTATTTTCTATATGATTATACTTTACTTATTAGACATTATTATAATAGCGAATATTACTACATAGTAGATATTTTAACGGATCCTTAGAGGATGGGCGGTCCCAAGCATCTTCTAAGTTACTTGTACCTTTATTACAGTTCACTTGAGTTGGTTTACATTATATAAGTATATATTGTCCTGACTCGAGTGTTTTGTGTTTTGCTTTACGCTCGGGTCAGCCTGAGTATTCACAGATTTGGATTTCCACCTTCTGGAGATTTGAATCGCTGGAGATTATTTGCTAGTCTTGTTCTATCAACTTCGGTTCTGTTGTTCTATTCAGCCTGTACTTGGTTATTGTATTGAGACTTCTGCTGTACTTTATTTCTTATGTTGTATCTTATGTAACTCTGATATATTTTCATAGTAGCTTCATGAACTACTATTTCTTTTACTTCCACTGCATTATTTTACTCTGTGTATGTGATCTGTGATTATATTTATTTACTGTATATTCTGAGATTTGCCAAATTTTAATTACAACGCGGTATTTTGAGCAATTCAACTCTGGCATGAGTGTCTACCTATACACTTATAATGGATGCGAATGGTTGAAAATATCGGGTCGTTACAGCGGCGGTAGTCTTAATGGTCGAACAAAGGAGGAAGATCAAGCTTTGGTGGCAAAAGGAATTTCAATGGCGGCTGCAAGCTTGTCATGAAGTTCAAAAAGTAAAGTATGGGGAAGAAAGTTTGAAAAAGGTATATAATACCCCAAGCCCAAAAATGTAGGCAATTGACTCCACTAATTCTAAGGTTTGGATGGGTACCGATCCATGCTCAGGGATTGGTACCGAATGATCCATATAAAAAAAGAGTGGTGATGATTCACATGTGCATGCATGTGTATGTACGAATGCTTATGGAACTCAATAAATATGTGCGTGTATATATGCGTGCATGTGCATACTCAACACCTAACTACTGGAATCGAAGGAAAATAGATTCAAACCTGGAAGATCCAAAAAAGGAACCAGTTCAAAATTACTAAGCTCGAAATGACAGGTCATGATAGCACACTCCAGTCCAGTTTTATAGTGTCGGATGCTGGTAAAGTATCGCAAAGAATAGCTAGGGACACAGCTCTTCATAGAATTGGTTCGAAGAAAGGATAACAACTATTCAAAGCATGGATTGGAGTCTGATACAGAAATCCTGGCTTGTCTCGATTTGAAGCACATCATGTTTGAAACAAGATATACTTTGGGGGGTAAGTGTTATCCAGCCTTTTGACCAGGAAATATTTAGATGGACTGGACGAGTCGAACTTGAAAGCTATCGAGGCATATAACTTAGAGGGATAGCCATAAGAGTCTAGAAATCAAGCATAATCAGAGTCACAAGTTGGAAGCAAGGCCATCTCACAAAATTCCATGACCAGATTCATCGAAGTGATGGATCAACACCGATCCATAAAGCTTCATCAATTTTGGTCCTTTTTCTTCCTACTATCAAGTCTTAGAGCCAAGAACCTGTTTCAAGATCCACTGGATCGTTCACATGCAACTCTCTATCGATCTCCTTGAGCACTTGAAATCAACATCTTCATTCCTCCACCGATCCATCGCTTGGGCTCAGAAACAAGCTTATAACAGTGCAAGTTGGAAATCACGAAGCTAACAACAAGTCACTTCATCACAAAGTGTCAAAAGTGATCCATATGAAGATCTTACGGATCGGTACTGATCCATGACTATGGATTGGTACCGACCCATGAACTTTACTGACATGGCTATGTTTCTTCAAGACCAACCACTGCATTAACATGGAGATCATGGTGGAGGATGTGTTAGAGCATTTCCCAGCAATCTACAGCTATAAATAGGAGGCCAGGGGCTCATTTTCGAGGATCTTTTTGCTTTCTTGCAAATTTTTCACTTTTCCTTGTAATCACTCGTGGATCCCTACCGATCCATAAGAACTGTACCTTTAAATCATCATTAAAAGCAATATAAACTCTAAGTGGACGTAGGCAATACTTGATCGAGCCACTATAAGCGTTTTATGTCCAGCTTTTACTCATTTTCCATTTATAATTCCTCATTTTCATTTCTCTACTTAATTCCTTGGGTGTTTGTGCCACTTTCTGGTACAAACACCCCTATTTTCATTTAGGGTTAGATTAGTCAAATTAAACTTTAATGGTGACCCCTGGCTCATCATCGAGGTAAGGTTTCTTCGACCATTATACTTCACGTCTAACTCAGGGATTTCCACTTTTTCTCCATTGCTCTTTCCGATGACTATTAGGCCCTTGCTTGGATCGATTCTGCCAAGCAGTCTAGTGGTTTCATTGGTCAAGTATGTTATTCTCTGCCTTTATCAACCCAATTGTATGCCCTATTTGAGGTAAAAATTCTAACTTTTGTTGGTTTTCATGATTCAATTTGTTCATCACTGAATTTGGTTCTTCCTTAATATTCATTTATAGCGGATCAAGTAGGATTATGCAACAGGGTTCATTTCTAGAGGATGCTTTACTTAAGTTCGATTGTGCCATTGTTAAAAAAAAGTCTTTACCAACTTTAAAAATATCGAACTTACTTTTGCATCTTCATATTCTTATTGACAAATATAGATTATAACCCCTCGTTTAGCATAGCACTTTTATTTTTATTAGTATTAAACCTTTGTTTATAGTACTCCTAATAGGTTGTATTTTACTTTTTTATATTGTATATATTTTTCTTTTGATTATGTTTTATGGTTTAATTTTAAATTATTTACATTCCTTTTATGTAATAGGACTATAAATTTCCACAATCACATGTAAGTAAAATTTGTTGATATTTTTGTACTTATGGCATTATTGAATATCAAAAAGAAATTAATCATGTTTGGTTCAACTTACCTTAAGATTAACTTAAGTAAATGTGACAGTGAATTGGATCTAGCTTATTATTTGTTCTAATTTTGAATTCACTAAGAGTGGCTTTGATTTCTATTTTCATCATTACACATTTAAATCAGCTGCAAGATTTAGCCATTTCATATAGACAAAAAATTGAATTTTTTCTTTTAACAAAAATGATCATGGGTTTTCTCTGTATATGCAAAGGTTGTGTTTTGAATGATATATCAAAGACCTTAATGTGGATCTACATTCCTATATACAAATATCAATAGTACCCCTAGCATGTTGTACTCAATCTTATTACTATTCTTTGCTTTCTATTATCGTTTATGTTTTATGATTTGATTATATACATTAGACTTATATGATGAGTGATATAATCTTTTATTCCATAACAAACTGTATATTAATTTTTGCAACAATAACAATATTTTATGGATATTTTAATACATGTATTCTCGTTGATTTTCATAAATTTATTTACAGCGGTTTTAAGTTACCATACGATTGCTTACTATTTTGAGTTCTTTTATTCCATACAAAATTGGATTTTACATTTTACAACAATAACAAAAGTTTATGGATATTTAAATACATTTGGCATGGTTGAATTTCATAAATAAACCAACTACATTGGGTTTAATTTATCTCATGATTTTACATTCTTGAATTTCATTTTTTGGTGGTTTGATTTATAATCCGAATTATATAGTAGATGTAGGTGGAAAACAATTTTATGATCTTTTTCCAGAAGAAATTAGATTTAAATGCATTTGTCACTATTTTATAAATTCATGGATATTTATATCTATATATTCATTGAATTTCACAAAGAAATTGATTGAATTTGCTTAACTTACCTTGTGAATAGCTTTTTTCAAAAAGAAAAGCATATCTTCCTTAGATGCTTAATTATCTACAAATAAGGATGCTTTCAACAACTATATATACACGATGAAAAGCATTGTTTTTCTAATAAGGATGCTTTCAAATGTGATATTCAAATAGTTTTTTCATGTTAAAGCAACTAAGAAGAATGAAATTGGCAAGCAAGTTTTTTCTCTTTATGTTTAAACTTGAAACCACTCATGCTAATATTTAAAGATCTCTTTATAGAATAAAATGATTGTTACAATTGCTAAATAAACAATTATTATGACAATACTCTTTGCTGATAATAGTGAACTGATTCACAACTTATAATATATAAATAATCAAAGTTCACAAAAGATTCTTAATTATTGTGAGCACGCCAATTTCTTAGAAGATTATTATAAAACATTTAGACATCTTTGCATTGCTTTTAAAAGCTCACTTATCTTGTTTTGCCCAATCTTTGTTTGTTTTCTAAGCAATGCTATACTCAGGAGATACACATGTACTATAATAATTGCACTTTGGTTAACTATTGAATAGGTGAGATCAATCATAAGTAGAGTGTACCTTACCCACCAATGAGTATGTAGGGTGCCTTACATTTTTTGGGTCTAGGGCCTATTACCCTAGGAATTCCATAGTACTCTACTTTGCCTTATGTTATATTACTCTTAACATTTTCATATACTATAATTTAGTTTCCAAATGTCCATGCTATCATTATAAGTGCAATAATAAATCGTGATTTATATATTGATAAGTATGCTTAGTTATTAAGTGGCTACTAATTGAACAGAGAAAAGTAGAAACCTTTACCTAGTGCAAAAAAAAGTTACTAATATCTGTGTTTTAAGTACTTAATTTGATGGGAATTGTTTGATAAAATCTAAAAACTTTACAGGGTAAAATAAATAGTGGTGAAAATCTTTGGCATGTTGTTGATGTTGTTTGACTCTTCTTTGGCATCTTTACTTTCATTCCTTCACCAGTCTTCTAATTCATACCAAACAATTAGACTGCTGCCTAGGTATGATTTTTTTCTTTTTCAACAATGGCTTCATAGCTATTGCTAGGAAGGCCTATACAGTTACTCCGCACATCATCTCCATATTGGATCAAATTTTCAAGCGATTTTTTCTTTCTTTATAAAAATTTATGTTATTTTAGCCCTTTGGGAACAAGTATGTATATTTGATCTTTTACCTTTCATGAACCAAAAACAATTTATAAAGAAAGGCAATGTATTATATTTTAATAGACCTTAGGCTGTGTCAAATAATGTAATTCAGTTTATAGTACATGTTCTACAACTGATTACATGAATCCACATAATCCTCGATTATGCCATATTTATTGAATGTAATATAACACCTAATATCTTACCTATTAGCTGAAAAATGATTTAGAAACTATATATGTTTGTGTAGGCTATCAAAAAATCATATCTTATGAATTCATATATCATGTATTTTGGATGTAAAAAATTATTGACATCTCATATCCTTAAATGAATTATATGGTACATCACTAAATATTAGAACAAAATATTTTCTACTTTACCGAAATATAGGTCCACTGTTCCAAGTTGTGATTGAGATTATAGAAAACATAATTTTTCACTCTAATTAAGTAAAATAGCTATAATTTTTGGCATGTTAATTTTCATTTGGAATGCAAGAACTAAATTTTAATTTATTCTCATAATTATTCACTGTCCAAATTAAATTTTAACTATTTGTTTTATTATTTTATTATTTTTACCAACACCCCGTTATGTGAAAGCACCAATATCCACTCATAGATCTCAAATAATATAAGAATGTAAATTGAAGAATAATAAAATTAAAACAGAAAGCAAATAAAGGGAGACATAGATTTATAATGGTTCGGCTAACTATGACCTACGTCCACCCCAAAGATTTTCCTTTTATTCGTTTATGCTGCTTTTATAGTTACAAATCTGTGACATCCCAGAATAAAAATGGCAGAGTATATCCTAGGTAAAAGATAGAATGAAGCAGAAAGAATATCCCTATGTTGATGCCATGTCCACTGTGTTTGTAGGAGAAGACATGAAAATATCTTACTCAAAACCCAGATCTAGAACGCTGAAGCCAAGACGAGCCTGCCAAAAGTTTGGGGCCCACCAAAGCCCATAATAGGGATTAGAGCCGATCCCCATTTTAGGGGATTTATGGGGTGTGATCCCTATAATGGGTCCCCCATGTTGTAATGTACTTCCCTTCCAAATTTCATGTTGATTGTGTTTGTAGATTTTGAGTTATTGACCGACCATTGCTATGAACTTGAATATAGCCAATCCTTCATAGGAAAGAGAGTCGATCGCTCCAAACTCCTCCATTTGATGTGCGATCCCTAAGGTAGACTCCCTAGGGTCCCTTCTTTTTGTTACCAAAGTTTCACTTCAATCCGCCGTATGGTTTGTTGAGTTATGGAGCGATCATCATTGAGTTGTGTTGTGTGCATCCTGCTCAATCCGATCCCTCTACTCCGATCCCTCTTTCGATCCTTTTTTGTAGAGTGAATATTCTAATCCGATCTCTCTCCTAAAAGGAGGGCTTGTTCCATACTTAGCCATTTTTTGAGTGCTATTCATCGAATCCATTGAACCATAGTCCATAGTTTCAAATATAATCGATCTCCAATTCTGGTAACCATTTCTCCAGGCTTTCTACCTAGAGATCATGAAGTCTATTGGGTTAAATCCGCATGTGTACTGCCTTGCCAAAAGGCGAATTAACACTTTTCCCCCTAAAACATGCCTTGCGATAGGAAGGTGTGTTTTGAATTGCCATAAATCCAAAATTCAAAGTCCGTAATCCATCGATAGCTATATTATCCCATCGAATCCACGATCTCTCCGGATCGTTAGTGAAATCCATGACCATTCTGAGTCGATATCCAATTCTGTATCCATTGCAAATCCATGATCTCTTCAGAACAGCTTATCCAAATCCTCAACCTCACCGGGTCGTTAGCCAAATCCGGGACCACTCCGGGTCCTCATTGAAATCCATGACCGCTCAGGGTCTATATCCAAATCCATAGCTGTTCAAAGCTGATACCCAAATCCATGGCCTCTTTGGGTCGTTGCCGAGCACAATCCATACTTGACGTCTAAGTAAGCCGATCCTGTCAGTCTCCGACGAAGTGGTGTTATTTCATATACTTCGGTTCAGTGTCCTTGAACATTAAGTGGCGTCTTGGCTTAAGGACTAGGTCGATGGTGGTCTCTTCAAACCCTTGCCGATCATAATCCATACTCGATGACCTAAGTAGGCCAATCCTGTCGCTCTTCGGTAGAGCAGAGAGCGACCTACTCCTTGCCGGGCATAATCCATACCTGACGTCCTGTTGGGTTTTATTCTCCGGCCTTGACTCTCCGGTCGAGAACTTAATCCATATACGAGTCCATTCCGTCGCACTTTGACGAAGGGACTCGCACCTTGCGGTTACCACCCCATCACTCCGGTCGGGATAATAATCGTGTCCAATTTTATTTATCGTAGTAATGCGGATCATAAATAACCTAATAAATAAGAGTTTGTACATCCAGAATCTAAAAAACTAAAAAAGCCAAAGGGTGCCTCTCCGACCATGATGGTTCATCATCATCTCAGAGCATGCCTAGAGATCGTTCTCAATCCCGTACATGCGTAAGTGACTTAGCCGCCTTGTTATAGAGTTTATTACTACTACTATTATTATGGCCGGATTCCAAGTCCTAATCTCTTCCCTTACCATCATGATCAACTGATGACGATCCGTGACCTCGATCCAGGGCCATTCCTGTTTCCATTCGATTCGGACGGTGGCTGCTCCTATTCCACCACCATTGTCTGATTCCTCATGTACTATGGCAGTATTCTATTCCTGATGTGCTCTTCAATCATATCCAAATGCCTGCATTCATCCATGGTGTGCCCGTTCAATTCGTGGAATATGCACTTTCCAAACATACGCTCCCGCTCCGTTGGATACCTCCTTTCCTGTTTCCGATAGGGGAGTTGTCCCCTAGTGTCCAGATAAATCCATTGTAGGCGTTATGTCAAATACGATTAGGAGGAGAACTTCAACTTCCGCACTTTCCATCGCCTTTTCATCCTATCATATCCATCATCCAGTTTCTATTTGCCTTTATCATTCTTGTTTGCATCTTCTGATGATCCTTCACTTTGCACAGCGTTCACCTTCAACTTATCGGCACGTGCATCTTCCTACCACAGGAACTTCTCTACTTCATAATAAAACCCCCCGAGATCCATAGGTGGATCCTGCGGCAATGAATTCTTGAAATTCATGCCATGGGCAATTCCCGATACAGCTGTCATCAAAACCATGGATGGATCTAGCCGATCCACCGATGCGACGGCATTAAATTGTGATAGAAAACTCCTTAGAGACTCTCCAATCCTCTGTTTCAGTGTTGCCAGACTCGTCACATTTTTGGGTCTTGAGATGTGAACTCTGAACTGCCTCATAAATCTTTCGACCAATTCCATCCATGTGCCAATAGAAACGCTCTCCAACTGCCTAAACTACATTTCAACTATATCCGTTAAATATAGGGGAAAGCATCATGCCATGACTTCCCTAGATGCCCCTAATACTTCCATGTGCCATATATATCTCATCATATACATAGTTGGTCCGACTTTCCGTCATATACTTCCAGCGTTGGTAGTTTAAACTCCGGTGGATTACTAGCATTCTTGATATTGGAAGTGAACGGACTTCTATTTACATCCTCCAGATCTCTGTTCACCAACCCTACATGCATAGCTCACCTAATCATCTCTACAAACCTGTCATTGTCATATAGCGGTAGTCTCCTATCATCATTTCCAAACTACCCCCGAGTCCACGAGGGAATTCCGAAACATACTCCTCTGGATGAGTATCCAAATTTCGATTCGCACCAAGCTCCATGGATTCGATCGCATGTCCTCCAGCATCGCAATTGACCAGACCTGAGAGCACGCCCCCACAAGCCTTTGGGGATCAGGGCCAATCCCTTTGGAGGGATCAGGACCGATCGCTCCAAGATGGCTGGGGACTGCCCCTAGCTGCTCTATTCCATTCCTTTATCTAATGGTTCCATCTCCATGTTCCCAGTTCTAATTTCCAGCAATTCCTGCGGCTTCAACTCCTTGATCTAAGTTGTCATTAGCTCCTGCTACTCTATTCCTTTTGTTCTGCGCTCCAGCTTATCCAATCCGTCGGAGTAAATTCTACATATCTCCTCGTCTTTTCATCATCCTTTCCTGCATAGCACCCATCATCGTTTACATTTCATCCCTGGTGATGTAGATAGATGCTTGATTGGCTCCAGCTCCTGAGGAAGTCCCCTGACTCCCTCCATGGTGCTCCCTTCCTGTAGCACTTTCCTTGTTGATTGTCTCACCATTGCTCCGAATCTAAGCTTTGGATCTTTTCCAAACTCTAAATCTGAATTCCAAATCCACAAGGCTAGCTTTCTCAGTGAAAGCACCAAAATGTTGGCATCCAAAATAGGCACCAACACCCAGTTATATGAAAGCACCAATATCCACTCATAGATCTCAAATAATATAATGTAGAGATATAAATTGAAGAATAATAAAATTAAAACAGAAATAAAGTAAAGGGAGATAGATTTATAATGGTTTGGCTAACTATGGCCTACGTCCACCCTAAAGATTTTTCTTTTATTCGTTTATGCTGCTTTTACAGCTACAAATCTATGAAATCTTAGAATAAAAATGGCAGAGTATGGCCTAGGTAAAAGATAGAATGAAGTAGAAAGAAGAACCCTTTGCTGAAGCCATGTCCGCTGTGTTTATAGGGGAAGACGTGAAAATATATTGCTCAAAACCCAGATCTGGAACACTGAAGCCAAGACGAGCCTAGCCAGAAAGTTTAGGGCCCACCAGAGCCCATAATAGGGATTGGGGCCGATCCCCATTTTGGGGGATTTATGGGGTGCGATCCCTATGATGGGTCCCCCATGTTGTAATGTACTTCCCCTCCAAATTTCATGCTGATTGTGCTTGTAGATTTTGAGTTATTGATCGATCATTGCTATGAACTTGAATATGACCAATCACTCATAATAAAGAGGGATGATCCCTACAAACTCCTCCATTTAATGTGCGATCCCTAAGGTAGACTCCCTAGGGTTCCTTCTTTTTGTTACCAAAGTTTCACTTCAATCTGCCGTATGGTTTGTTGAGTTATGGAGCGATCATCATTGAGTTGTGTTGTGTTGTGTGCATCATGTTCAATCCGATCCCACTCCTCTGATCCCTCTCTCGATCCCTTTTTCTAGAGTGAATATTATAATCCGATCTCTCTCCTAAAAAGAGTGCTAGTTCCATATTTATCCATTTTTGAGTGTTGTCCATCCTAATCCATTCAACTATAGTCCATACTTTCTAATATAATCGATCCCCAATCCTGATAACCAATTCTCCGGGCTTTCTGCCTTGGTGATCATGAAGTTTGTTGGGTTAAATCCAATTGTGTGTTGCCTTACCAAAAGGTGGGTTAACAGTTCATTATTCACTTATTTTATTTTATTTTATATTTAGGATTGATATTTTTATTTATAGGTTTTTGACAGAATTAACAGAACTGATAGGTAAGAGAATTGTTAGATCAACTTCCGATGTTTTTCAATTTTATGGCAAGTTATCTCTATTTTGTTGAATTTAAAATATCCTATTAAAAAATAAAATTTAAATTTGAATTTATCAATAATGTTTGCAAGTAATATTTTATTTGAGATTGCTGATGGTATTAAGTCTATATCGTTAATTTAATACTATTTTGAACATATGTTGTTATGCATCTCTTTGAAATAAACATGGGTAATGTAATAATCTATGCGATCCGCTGAGTAAATTTATTCCCTCTCCCAATTCTACTTCATTTCCTTAAATCAATATTAATTTTATTTGGCTAATACAATTTTGTATTTGGTTCGATTGTATTTTCGCTCAATATATCATTTTCCCTTATGGATTTCTTAATTAGTTTAAATCAATTACTTTATTCCTTTTCATTTTTTGTTTATCAAAATAACTTAACATCCTTCCATTTATTTAGTACTAATTTTGAATTAATAGTAAGAATATGTTGAGTTTTTCATTCTAAAATTAATATTCTTTTGTACCGTTTTTGGCTTATTTTTTTACCCATGTACGATTATTCTATAATTTGGATTGGTTTTTTAGTGGTATGTGAATTTCCACTGATTTTCGCTGATTTTCAATTGGATTAATGGAAATAATAAGTTAGAGAACTGAAAATTAAAAGTATAGGTGTTTCTTTCATATTTGTATTAATTTATCTATAATTATTCATTTAAAGATATTTTATTACAAATTTAAAATCATTTTATTAGTTTAGCAATGTTTGTTGTAAAAAATAGTTGATTAGAGTCTGTTAAACTGCTACCAAGTTTTCATGATTAATTAAATGTAATTTTGAATAAATATTTCTATTAAACTCATAGGAATAAATAATTATAATATCGTAATTTATGTGATCCATTGAGTAGCTCTTTCATTATAGATATTATTTGATAGGTCTTCTTGAATTTGTTGTATAAACTACCATTAGCTCACTATCATTTACAAATCCTAGAATTAATTCTCCTATGAGGATGGCATTAAATTACATACATAAAACATTTTTCCATGTATGTTTTAAAAAGTAATTAACATATATTTGTTTTCTAACTCAATGTCATATAAATTTTGTGTGTGTGTATATATGTGTGTTTACACACACACACATATATCTCAGTGTGTGTTTATGTATGTGTGTGTTAAGATATATTGATCTATCGTTATTGGATATTATGACTACACGATAGAGGATATGTTTCTACACCTTACTTCTTTGAAGGTAATATCGTGTAACATCATGTCGCATTATAATATCAAGGTTAAAGAAATAAATTTATATCATATTTGGTAATTTACCGAATGACAACATATTACATCGTCTTACATGCATGTACACACACATACATATAAAGAGGGATCATAGTCCCTTTACTATCAACTCCTTTGCACCTCCTTCAAATTTGGCAGTGGATTTAGAAAATGAGCTGATAGATTTGATGTGATTTTTCATCTCATAATTTATCATTCCGTTTCTTTTCTATATCTTTATCAAATTCATCCGCTAAATTCTAAATCCAATAGTTGATATAGAGTTAATACAATGGGGATAAAAAGAGGGATTAAGAGTCCCTCTTATCTATAATATGCATGCATAAACATACATATACATAAACATACATATGCACATACGTACACACACACACACACACACACATATATATATATATATATATATGTGTGTGTGTGTGTGTGTTTTTATATATATGTATCTGTGTGTGTGTGTGTCTAGCACATATATATAATATATGCAAGACCTAGCTACCAAAACTGATATTAAATACATCATTTATTGAATTAGTCCAGGACAAGAAAGTAATTTAAATTTTACATTTGAATAACATTTATTATTTACTATATTACTAATTGCGGTAGTTTTGGTATTATTAAATGTCTATTTATGTGTTATATCAATGCATCACATCTTCCTTATTTCCATTTCCTCATTTACTTCAGCCCGAATAATGCATTTTCTGTTATAAACTAAAAAGAGATAAGAAACCATTAGAAAAGAGGAGAGAGAAGAAAATGTTATTCACTATGATATCAGTTACATTGAGATTGATTGATTCAATTACATTACATAGGCTCCTTTATATATAGGCCATGGAGCATAGCATTGGACCTATCCCATAATGTGGGACTAAACAAAATATAATAAACATTGTATAGCATATTCACACTTTATAATATTACAACACTCCCCCTTGAATATGCGTCTTCAAAATCTTGAATGCTCTACTAACTTGAAGTTGTCACTTTTGAAACATATATGATAATTACTCCCCCTCATTATTATCTTGTTTGCATATATCCATTCAGTTGATATAGATATTGTCTGTTGCCTAATTGAAATCCTCTGTTAGGAAAACCCAATGGGAAAAACCTTAAACGAGGAAAAGAGTGCAACTTGTGAAATCATAGATATCATATTAAATATGATATTCCTTCTAAGAGTTTGATACTTTGGGATCAAAACAATACCTCATTAAAACCTTACTAAGAAAAACCCAATGGGAAAAATCTTAGTGAAGAAAAAAAAAGTATAATGACATATCTTATTTTCTCATTTCATCAAATGAAGTTTGGTACTCCTGGATCAAACTAATGCCTCGTTAAAACCTTACTAAGAAAAACCCTATGGGAAAAATCTTAGTGAAGGAAAAAGAGTACAATATTGTATGACATATTTCAATAATTTACAGAATCAAATAGAATTTGATACTTCTGGATCAATATAATACTTCATTAAAAACCTTACAAAGGAAAACCCGATGGGAAAAACCTTAGTCAAGGATAAAAATACAATTTAACTTAAATAACATATTTGAGATGTTATTTCTTGAAAAGACGTTTGATTCTTCTAGATCAAGATAATGCCTCATTAAAACCTTAGTAAGAAAAACCCAGTGGGAAAAATCTTAAATAAGGGAAAAGAGTACATTATAACTTATTTTCAAATGTTACTAGGGAGTTGATACTTCTGGATTAAAATAATGCCTCATTAAAACCTTACTAATAAAAACCCAATGGGAAAAATCTTAGTTAAGGAAAAAGAGTGCATTATAAAATACTTATGGATGCTCCCCCTGATTTAAAAGTTTCCTCTGAATTCGTATTCGTCTTTCGATAACTTAAATTGGTTATAGATACTTCTGGATCCATAAATATGTATCTCATTAATAATACAATTTATTAATATTTTCCTTCGATAGAATCAAAATTTCCAAGATTGTTTCTTCCAAATATGATTTGCATTTTATGCATTTTGTTTGCTACCTTTATGAAAAACACATAATGTGCTTTCATTTTTATGCTTCAAATCAGTTTTGCATATTGCAACTACACCTTTGATGAATATTAAAAGTTCCATTACAACAATACTTAAAAGCAGGAAGTAAGCTACTCATCTTGAAGTGCATCAAGATTTTCATTACATCAATACTTAGAAGAAGGTTGTAATCTACATTCCATGTTCTTTGCATTATTTATAATCATCAAAATTATTTATATTCTTCAGGAACTTATATATTTTAATGAGTTTTGCATATCACAACTAACACTTCAATTAATATTAAGAGTTTCATTACAACAATACTTAAAAATAGAAAGTAATCTACTCATCATGAATTATATCAAGATGTTCATTACAACAATACTTAAAAGTAGGTTCTAATCTACGCTTCTTGTTCTTTGCATTCTTTATAACCACGGAAGTTATTTATATTATTCAGGAATTTGTATACTTTCATCATTTAATATGATTTAAACAATATTTATACCTTTGGGGTATATTAAGCATTTCAAGTACTTTCGCTACTTTGTGGACAACGTGTCCATATTTCTCCATTAGTAAAGGATTCATGATGGCCAGTCAAGTTTTTCCCTAATTCAAGAACCTTAATCTATTTATAAACATAAGCACTTTATTGTTTACATATTTATCATCAATGATTATTTCTTGTCAGTTCTAGACATGATTTATTGAGATCTCTTTAATTATCATGTTTTAGGTACCTAACCCACTTTTAGGGTTATTTGACAATCGTGTCATGGATCTCTTTCAGAGCATCCTTAAGTGTTTCTTCAAGAACACTCACCTCCTTTATTTGGCATCTTTATTACTTACTCCAAAAATATTTTGAACTGAATTTCGAACCATATTTCAGATGTGGTTTACAAATTTTGATCCTTCAGGGATTCAAATATATATTGGAGAAAGTCTACTAGGGATAATATTGATAATATTTTGCATCATTGTATATTTTAACAAATATTTAACACTAATGATCAAAATGAACTTTTATCCCTTTATCCTCCCCCTTAATGATGACAAACACTGTCACAATAAATAATAAACCTCTTTGGATTCTCATTTTGATCCATTATCACATTGCTACTAGCAAATACATTATATGTATATCAGTTATAGGAGGATAATCATTTTATTAGTTGGTAAGATGCATTCAATTGATATTGGTTATTAGAGTTTGTTCTCATTCATTGATCTAGAGAATTGGAGGAATTACTTATTGTATAGATCATTTGAATACATACACGACTTCAGGTCATTCAACATTTCTGTTGATTGAATTTTAAATCACTAAATAATATCCATACATAATCTATATGATGAGCTCATAACAAACTTCAGGTTGTTGGCTAAATATTTATATATATGGATATATACGTGCGTCCACGTATTGCATATATATCATAAATTTACATATTCTTTCTCTTTTGAATTAGTGATTTTTGGAACAAAATATTGCAAGGATTCAGACTATTAATTTCTATTTATAGATCAATGTCAATGTGAATCCGTCAAAACCGCATGATAATGTTCAAAACATATGGTTGGAACCATATCGAACTTCTGGTTCGAACAAAATATACACACAACTTAAAGTTGTTAAGTTTTATTCCTTAATTATATCCCAAATATCAATTTTCTATGCATTTATTTGGTTTAATAAAATTACCAAATATATAAACAAATCTCTTCTAGAGATATGTTATCATTTTCAAATTTATAAATCTCTTCTAGAGATATTTCAGTATCACCACTTCTAGAGTGAACTTATCTCTTATATATATATATGCATTATGGGAATGCTGTATCACTAAACAATATTTCTTTTATATAAATTATATAATTACTACTTTTACAATGGCATAAAATATCTCTGCTAGAGATTTTTGTTGTAACTGCCTTTGAAAGTGCATATCAAACTTTAAATACAGTAAAAAAATTAGATTCACCAAATGAAAGTAAGATGCAAGAGATAAAACCACTACTTCTGGAGTGTAATATTGGCATACAATATCTTTTTTTTTTGAAAAATAATAGTTATTGCTTCAAAAAAATTATATGGTTGTTCCTTCAGGGAATATAGTGTTTCCTTTTAAGGAATTGCAATGTAACAAAAATAAAATTCTTATAACATCTCTTCTAGGATGTTAGATTTTGCAATATAAATATAAATAAATCTTTAAAATATCTTTTCAAGAGATTAATACACACACACATCCAATGATGTTTGAAATATCATATAACATAATATCTTTAGGATATTTGGTACATTTAATGTAAATGTGAAGATATAAGGTAAGGTATAACTCATTTGGAGATTTTTGTAATCTCTTGAATGCACCATCATTATCTCATATGATAATATATTATTTTCCTTTAACTTCTTCAAGAAGTATAACCTTATCATTTTACACAGTTTCAATAGAGCTTCGGGCTTCTAATTCATGAACTTCAAGTTCACAAATTTATTATGAACTTTGGGTTCTCAAATTTTGCGTAAACTGCTTTTTTTAGAAGCTTGTACATTTTGACAAATTAAAAAAATACTGACAAGAATTCAAGCTTTTAAAGTTTGTCAGAAAATCTTTTCATAATTCAAGACTTCAGGTCTTGGACTTTGAGTTATACAACTTCTATTACAATAATTTCTTTGCACAACTTCAAGTTGTTGTTAAAGCTATTTCTTCCGTTACAATAGACGTTACCTGTCAAAGTAAATACATCAAATAGTAAATCATACGTCTATTATTATTTCAAACACAAGCATACAATGTCATTTAATTTACAATAATCAATGCATTTATGATAATAAATAATTTAATGTATTACCATAACACTTGCAATTAATTCATTTATGATTAAAATAACTACAATTAACCTTTACGTGGTCTAGGATATAACTACTGTCACAGCAAAATAATTTCATTATAAATATATGAACCAATTGAACAAATAGTACTTAGAGTAACAGAATTTCATCTCAAAACTAGGTTCAATATTACTCAATAATAAAATTAAAATGAATATCTTAAAGTGAAACTTTATTTCCCAATAATCAGAATTTCTAAATAAACAAAATTATCATCTCAGATCTATCCATATCATTCATAATCATAAATAACTATACATCTCAGATCCA
Source organism: Allium fistulosum (assembly GCA_030737815.1). NCBI lineage: Eukaryota > Viridiplantae > Streptophyta > Magnoliopsida > Asparagales > Amaryllidaceae > Allium > Allium fistulosum. Next base: position 1,136,643,151 of record CM060906.1, read on the forward strand.
AATTATTATTATTTTCATAAGAAAACTAACTCCATAATTCTTTACCAAATATATCAAAAAAAACATGTAAATCTTCAAATCAACACAAGTTATTTCAGAAATTTAGGGAATTAAGATTATTTCAGATATATTATATTTTACCTTTTGAAAGGCGATTGGATGCATGGAAGGAAAATAAACTAGGAAATAAACTTCCTATTAGAATACCTTATTTTTAATTAAAAAGAAAGATGAGTAGGAGAGTAGATATGTTTCTATGTATTTATTTTGTGTTTTTCTATTTAGTCCCACATCATGGGATATGTTCCATCTCATGCTCTAAGGCCTATATATAAAGGAGCCTATGTAATGTAATTGAATCAATCAATCTCAATGTAACAGATATCAATGTGAAATAACATTTTCTCCGCTCTCTCTTTTCTAATGGCTTCTTATCTCATTTTAGTTTATAACACGTTATCAGCACGATCTCTTTCTCAAATGTATTGGATATTCTAATCTAGAAGATTAGATCCGTTTTTATTCTTTTATGTAGATACATCCTTTTCTCTTAATCAGTTACTAAAATCAGATCTATCTCTTCCTCTTATTCAACCAATGAAATCGGGTTTGAAATTTTCTAGATATGCTTTTCTAGATTTATTTTGCGATTAATTTAGATCTAGATTTAAGTATTCTTGTTTCACAATTCTATATCTATTTCCTAATTTTTCAGATTTGGATTTAAGTTTTAAAAGATCTTATCTTTTCAAGATCTTATTTTGTCATAGATCTAAATTTATAGATCTTATTCCACTGTACATGTATTTTTATCATTATATTTCAGATCTCATCCTATAGTAGATTCGATTTTTTTTGTTCTTATTTTTCTAATCTCATTATATTGTAGATCTCAAAATCACACTCAAATAATATATCTTTGAGATTTGTACATTGTTTATAAATAAAATGTTGTGATTTTTTGAATTTGGATTTGAATCGATTTCAAACTTGCTTATTATTGCATGTTTTTTTAGTTCATTATTTTGGAAAGCAAGTTTTGAATTTGACAATTTCTGTTGTTGATTCAAATAAATTTATTGATCTTGATTACGTTTTGGTTTGTGATATAGATCTAAGTAATCTATACATGTTAGATAAATGAAGTTTTCATTTTGAAAACTCTTTGATTTAGATTTGAATGCAGGCTTTGAAAACTATTTTGATATATGATTTATATTTCCAGAAGAAATATTTTATTGTTTCTTAGAGAAACAAATATAAAGATAATACATATCTAGAAGATCGTATTAAGTTTAGATCTAACATTGATTTTGATTTAGCACATCTGAAGTGAATGGAAACGTTAATAAAAGCTTACATGATAAGCTTAATATCTTCCAATATTTCCTTTAAAAAAAGGAAAAGGAAATAAGAATTGAGAACCTGCAGTTTCTATAATGATAAAAGGTTGAGTTTCCATAAATTAGCGAATTACAAATTTCCTCAAAATAAAGAACCAGAAGTTCTAACTAAAAAAAGAGGATTAGAAAATTTAATCTTCAAATAGAAATAGGTTTTGACAACAACCTGAAGTTGTGCAAAGAAATTATTTTAATAGAAGTTGTATAACTCAAAGTCCAAGACCTGAAGTCTTGAATTATGAAAAGACTTTCTGATAAAGTTTACAAGTTCGAATTCCTATCAGTATTTTTTTTAAATTTGTCAAAATGTACAAGTTTCCAAAAAAAAGAGAAGTTTACACAAAATCTGAGAACCTGAAGTTCATAACAAATTAATGAACTTGAAGTTCATGAATTAAGAAGCCCGAAGCTCTATTGAAATTATGTAAAATGATAAGGTTGTACTTCTTGAAGAAGTTAAAGGAAAGTAATAAATTATCATATGAGATAATGATGCTGCATTCAAGAGATTACAAAAATCTCCAAATGAGTTATATCTTACCTTATACCTTCACATTTACATTATATTAACCAAATATCCTAAAGATATTATGTTATATGATATTTCAAACATCACCGGATTGAAAAAGTAACTATTAATTTAGTCTTGGAAAGGGACGTTTATTATTTGGTATGAATAGATAATTCATATGCCATACTATTTATATACACGATTATGTGTGTGTATTGCAAAATCCAACATCCCAGAAGAGATGTTATATGAATTTTATTTTTGTTACATTGCAATTCCTTAAGTGGAAACACTATATTCCCTTAATGAATATCATATAAAAGTTTTGAAGCAATAACAATAATTTATCCCTAAAAAAAAGGGAATTGTATACCAATATTACACTCTAAAGTAGTGGTTTTATCTTCGCATCTTACTTTCATTTGGTGCATCTAATTTTGTTACTATGTTTAAAGTTTGATATGTCATTTCAAAGATAGTTACAACAAAAATCTCTAGTATGGATGTTTTATGTTATTGTAAAGGTAGTAATTATGTAATTTCTACAAAAGAAATATTGTACATTGATATGACATTCCAATAGTGCATATATATCTCTATAAGAGATAAATTCACTCCAGAAGTGGTGATAATAAAATATCCCTAAAAAAAGACTAATAAATTAGGAAATGATAACATATCTCTAGAAGAGATTTGTTTATATATTTGGTAATTTTATTAAACCAAATATATGCATAGAAATTTGATTATGAAGGATCCTAATTTAGTTTAGATTAGATTCTAAAAGTTTGAGAGCTATGCAACGTGTATCATATATTTCATTATAATTATATCAAACCTCCTAAATAGGTAAGAAATTAAATTATCTCTAGAATATATTGTTCTATGTTCATATGTCTAATTATATCATAAAGGTCATGTTTCTAGTTATTATTTCATAAGAAATATTATATGCATAATCATTTCTTGAAGAAATATCTTTAAATCTCCCGAAGAGATAGTCTATATTTCATATCATAATTTTCATACAAGCTATACATATGGTCTTGAGGAGATCTGTATCTGTAACATTCCAAGTATCCAGAAGATACTTTTATTATTATCTTTGCTGTAGTTTTTTTTGCAGAACTCTCAAAAGAGATGTGTAGAAATGTCTATATGCAATTATAAATTATTCTTTGATAAGTAATCATAATTAATGTTCAAAACTGATATTTGAGATATAATTGAGTAATAAAACTTAACAACTTGAAGTTGTGTGTATATTTTGTTCGAACCAGAAGTTCGATATGGTTCAAACCAAATGTTTTGAACATTATTATGCGGTATTGACCGATTCACATTGACATTGATTTATAAATAAAAATTAATAGTTTGGATCCTTGTAATAGTTTGTTCTAAAAAAAATCACTAATTCAAATGAGAAAGAATATAATAATTTATAATATATGTGTAATACATGGATTCATGTATACATCCATATATGTAAATATTCAACTAACAACCTGAAGTTTGTTATAAGCTCATCGTATAGATTATGCATAGATATGATTTAGTGATTTAAAATTCAATCAACATAAATGTTGAATAACCTGAAGTCATGTATGTATTCAAATGATCTACACAATAAGTAAATTCCTCTAATTGGCTAGATCAATGAATGAGAACAAACTCTAATAAGAAATATCAATTGAATACATTTTATCAATTGATAAAAGAATTATCCTTCTATTATTAATATGTATGATGTATTTGCTAGTAGCAATATTATAATGGATCAAAATGAGAATCCAAAATGTTTATTATTTAATGTGACAATGTTTGTCAACATTGAGGGGGAGGATAAAGGTATACAAGCTCATTTTGATCATTGGTGTTAAATATTTGTTAAAATATACAATGATGAAAAATATTAAGTAACTTGAATAAATTATCAATAATATCCCTAGTAGACTTTCTCCAATATAGATTTGAATCCCTGAAGGATCAAAATGTGTAAACCACATCTGAAATGTGGTTCAAAAGTCAGTTCAAAATATTTTTGGAGTAAGTAATAAAGATGCCAAATAAATGAGGTGAGTGTTCTTGAAGAAACACTTAAGGGTGCTCTTGAAGAGACTAATGACATGATTGTCAAATAACCCTAGAAGTGGTTTAGGTACCTAAAACATGATAATTAAAGAGATCTCAATAAATCATGTCTATAACTGACAAGAAATAATCATCGATGATAAATTTATAAATAACAAAGCGCTTATGTTTATAAATGGATTAAAGATCCTGGATTAGAGAAAAACATGATTGGCCATCATGAAATTCTCCTAAATAAGAAATGTGGATCTGTAGTCCACAAAATAAAATTAGAAACATGTATATAAAGTGGCAAAAGCACACTAAACTTATTAAAGCACATATAGTGTCAACAACATGTTAAGTGCCATGGGCATGTTGTTTTTAGAGATAATTGAATTGATTGAAGCAGTGAAAGTGTTTGAAACACTTAAAATACCCTGAAGGTATAAATATTGTTTAAATCACAATAACAATGAAAGTACACAAATTCCTGAAGAATATAAATAACTTTGGTGGTTATAAAGAAGGTAAAGAACAAGGAGCGTAGATTACAACTTCTTTTAAGTATTGTTGTAATGAAAATCTTGATATAATTCATGATGAGTAGATTACTTCCTATTTTTAAGTATTGTTGTAATGAAACTCTTAATATCCATTGAAGTGGTAGTTGCGATATGCAAATACTTATTAAAGTATACAAATTCCTGAAGAATATATATAACATTTGTAGTTATAAAGAATGCAAAAGACATGAAGTGTAGATTACAACCTTCTTATAAGCATTGTTGTAATGAAAATCTTGATATACTTCAAGATGAGTAGATTACTTCCTGCTTTCTAGTAATGTTGTAATGAAATTTTAAATATTCATCAAAGATGTATTGTTGCAATATGCAAAACTAATTTGAAGCACAAAAATGAAAGCACATGATATGACATTCCAATAGTGCATATATATCTCTAGAAGAGATAAATTCACTCCAGAAGTGGTGATAATAAAATATCCTTAAAAAAGACTAATAAATTAGGAAATGATAACATATCTTTAGAAGAGATTTGTTTATATATTTGGTAATTTTATTAAACCAAATAAATGCATAGAAATTTGATTATGAAGGATCCTAATTTAGTTTAGATTAGATCCTAAAAGTTTGAGAGATATGCAACGTGTATCATATATTTCATTATAATTATATCAAACCTCCCAAATATGTAATAAATTAAATTATCTCTAGAATATATTGTTCTATGTTCATATGTCTAATTATATCATAAAGGTCATGTTCCTAGTTATTATTTCATAAGAAATATTACATGCATAATCATTTCTTGAAGAAATATCTTTAAATCTCCTAAAGAGATAGTCTATATTTCATATCATAATTTTCATACAAGCTATACATATGGTCTTGAGGAGATCTGTATCTGTAACATTTCAAGTATCCAGAAGATACTCTTATTATAATTTTTGTTGTATTTTTTTTTACAGAACTCTCAAAAGAGATGTGTAGAAATCTCAATATGCAATTATAAATTATTCTTTGATAAGTAATCATAATTAATGTTCAAAACTGATATTTGAGATTTAATTGAGGAACAAAACTTAACAACTTGAAGTTGTGTGTATATTTTGTTCGAACCAGAAGTTCGATATGGTTCCAAACCAAATGTTTTGAACATTATCATGCGGTTTTGATGGATTCACGTTGACATTTATTTATAAATAGAAATTAATAGTTTGGATCCTTGTAATAGTTTGTTTTAAGAAAATCACTAATTCAAATGTGAAAGAATATGAAAATTTATAATATATGTATAATACGTGGACGCACATATACATCCATATATGTAAATATTCAGCTGACCACCTGAAGTTTGTTATGAGCTCATCTTATAGATTATGCATAGATATTATTTAGTGATTTAAATTCAATCAGCATAAATGTTGAATGACCTGAAGTCGTGTATGTATTCAAATGATCTACACAATAAGTAAATTCCTCTAATTGGCTAGATCAATGAATGAGAACAAACTCTAATATAATTGAAGGGTCCGGAAGAGTTCATATGGTATTACCAAATGGTGCATATATCTTAATTCAAAATACATTGTACTCAAGCAAATTTAAAAGAAATTTGTTAAGTTTTGAGGATATATAAATGAATGGCTACCATATTGGAACAATAATGAAAACGTCAAAGAATATCTTTGCATTATTTCTAAAATTGAAAGCCAGAAGCTTATTTTAGAAAAAAAAAATTGGTACGATTTCAACTGGATTAAATTTCACGAAATTTGGCATAATTGAATCCCATATTTAAACATGAGCCAGAAGCTCACAAATATCACTTGAATGCATCTTATCAATTGATAAAAGAATTATCCTCCTATTATTAATATGTATGGTGTATTTGCTAGTACCAACATCATAATGGATCAAAATGAGAATCCAAAGATGATTATTATTTAATGTGACAATGTTTGTCAACATTGAGGGGGAGGATAAAGGGATACAAGCTCATTTTGATCATCAGTGTTAAATATTTGTTAAAATATACAATGATGCAAAATATTGAGTAACTTGAATAAATTATAAATAATATCCCCAGTAGACTTTCTCCAATATAGATTTGGATCCCTGAAGGATCAAAATGTGTAAACCACATCTGAAATGTAGTTCAAAAGTCAGTTCAAAATATTTTTGGAGTAAGCAATAAAGATGCCAAATAAAGAAGGCGAGTGTTCTTGAAGAAACACTTAAGGATGCTCTGAAAGAGATCCATGACATTATTGTCAAATAACTCTAGAAGTGGTTTAGGTACCTAAAATATGATAAATAAAGAGATCTCAAAAAATCATATCTAGAACTGACAATAAATAATCATTGATTATAAATTTATAAATAATAAAGCGCTTATGTTTATAAATGGATTAAAGATCCTAGATTAGAGAAAAACATGATTGGCCATCATGAAATTCTCCTAAATAAGAAATGTGGACCTGTAGTCCACAAAATAAAATTAGAAACATGTATATAAAGTGGCAAAAGCACACTGAAATTATTGAAGTACACATAGTGTCAACAACATGTTAAGTTCCATGGACATATAGTACGTAAAGTAGCGAAAGTGCTTGAAACACTTAATATACCCTGAAGGTATAAATATGGTTTAAATCATATTAAATGATGAAAGTATACGAATTCCTGAAGAATATAAATAATTTCATGGTTATAAAGAATGTAAAGAACAAGGAGCGTAGATTACAACCTACTTTTAAGTATTGTTGTAATGAAAATCTTGATATAATTCATGATGAGTAGATTACTTCCTATTTTTAAGTATTATTGTAATGAAACTCTTATTATCCATTGAAGTGGTAGTTGCGATATGCAAATAATTATTAAAGTATACAAATTCCTGAAGAATATATATATAACTTTTATAGTTGTAAAGAATGCAAAAGACATGAAGTGTAGATTACAACCTTCTTCTAAGTATTGTTGTAATGAAAATCTTGATATACTTCAAGATGAGTAGATTACTTCCTACTTTTTAGTAATGTTGTAATGAAATTTTTAATATTCATGAAAGTTGTATAGTTGCAATACGCAAAACTGATATGAAACACAAAAATGAAAGCACATGAAGTGTTTTTCATAAAAGTAGCATACAAAATGCATAAATGCAAATCATATTTGGAAGAAACAATCTTAGAAAATTTGATTGTATCGAATGAAACTATTAATAAATTATATTATTAATGAGATTCATATTTATGGATCCAGAAGTATCTATAGCCAATTTGAGTTATCAGAAGACGATTATGAATTCAGAGGAAAATTTTAAATCAGGGGGAGCATCCATAAGTATTTTATAATGCACTCTTTTTCCTTAACTAAGATTTTTCCCACTGGGTTTTTATTAGTAAGGTTTTAATGAGGCATTATCTTGATCCAGAAGTATCAACTCCCCAGTAACATTTGAAAATAAGTTATAATGTACTCTTTTTCCTTGTTTAAGATTTTTCCCACTGGGTTTTGCTTACTAAGGTTTTAACGAGGCATTATCTTGATCTAGAAGAATCAAACGTCTTTTCAAGAAATAACATCTCAAATATGTTATTTAAGTTAAATTGTATGTTTATCCTTGACTAAGATTTTTCCCATAGGGTTTTTCTTAGTAAGGTTTTTAACGAGGCATTAGTTTGATCCAGAAGTATCAAGCTTCATTTGAAGAAATAAGAAAATAAATATGTCATTGTACTCTTTTTCCTTCACTAAGATTTTTCCCATTGGGTTTTTCTTAGTAAGGTTTTAATGAGGCATTATTTTGATCCCGAAGTATCAACCTCTTTAAAAGGAATATCATTTTATGATATCTATGATTTCAAGTTGCACTCTTTTCCTCGTTCAAGGTTTTTCCATTAGGTTTTCCTAACAGAGGTTTTTAATGAGGCAACAGACGATATTCATAATGACTAAATAGATGTATGAAAGAAAGATAATAATGAGGGGGAGCAATTATCATGGACGTTTCAAGTGGAACAATTTCTAGCTACCATATGAGCATCCAAGATTTTGAGGACGTATATTCAAGGGGGAGTGTTATAATATATGTAAATATAAAAGTGAATATGCTTTTGTGTTTTTCTATTTAGTCCCACATCATGGGATATGTTCAATATCTTGCTCCAATGCCTATATATAAAGGAGCCTATGTGTTAACGCTGAAAATTGAACGCTAACACCCTAGTATGTGTAGTAGTAATGTGAAAGAACCACCCGTGATACGGGAATAAGAAACAAGCAGAAAAGTAGCAGAAAACAGTAAAAGACAACGATTTTATAGTGGTTCGGCTTAAGATCGAGCCTACGTCCACTTTGAATTCCTTTATTGTTGATTTTGGCTACAAATTGATACAATGCACTTCAAAATACAATATACTTCAATTCATAAACACTTCATACTAGTAGCTCAAACTTCAATGTGATAAGGCTCTTTGAATCCATGTTGGATGTGCAAGATCTTTCTCGAAGCTTGTTGTAGTGTCTTGAATGTTTGGAAGGCTTAATGTGTTGGATGAGGATAGAATTCAGCAGAGTAACGGTCCTTCAGAAGATCAGCCCAAAAGTCCTCTAACTGTTGGAGTTGCTGTCCTATTTATAGGGAAGATTCTAGGCAGAATTTTAATCACCAAGTCTTAGGTCGTGAATGACCTAAGGTAGGTCGTAGGTCGGCAGCGACCTAGGAGATGTAGTCTGACTTATTTCCAATGCATTTGGTTTCTTCTGAACGAGTTAGTAGGTTGCGCGCGACCTAATATAGGTCATAGGTTACTGAATGAAGCTAGGTCGCTCGTACTCTGCGTTTGTAGGTCGCGAAGTCCTTAGGTCGTTAGGTATGTTAGGCCGTTGAAGAAGTTAGGACGTTGGGTTGTGAACTCCTTAAGTCGTTAGCTTCTTAGGTCGGTGGGTCGCAGCATACCTTAGGTCGCATATGCTTTAGGTCGCTGAGGACTGGAGCCACTAGGTTGTTAGCCTCCTTAGGTCATTAAGTCATCTCTGTAGTTAGGTCATTAGCCTCCTTAGGTCGTTAAGTCGTCTCTGTAGTTAGGTCGTTAGCCTCCTTAGGTCGTTAAGTCGTCTCTGTAGTTAGGTTGTTAGCCTCCTTAGGTCGTTAAGTCGCGAACCAAAAGAGGGTTAACATTTGCCCCTCGAAGTACACGCCTAGGTCGTAGGTCGTGTGCTTCGATTTCCTTAACTTGCTCTTTGATGAGTTCGTTAGGTCATGAGCGACTTAATTAGGTCGTAGGTCGTGTGTGTCGATTCGCATTTCACTGCCCCGGTGTATAAATATCTTAGGTCGTTCCTTCTTTTCTTCACCTGCTCTATCATTCCATCCTGCCATTAACAAGTTTCTGAGCTTCCGAAGGCAACTCCAATTTACTTGGCCATTAATCATCCTCATCATCATATTCCGTAAGTGAATTTGATCTTCATCCCACCATTAATCACTGTTGACTTATGAATCCCCATTTTCCGACCTATGTCCAATTCTATGTGTCATGCTTCATTTCGAGTGATTGTTTGCGATCGACTTTGGATCGCTGTTTGACTGGTTTATGAAGGCACGGTGATGCGTTGGATCTAGGATGGATTAGGGACGTTTTGAATTGTTCCTGGGATGATTTGGTGGTATGAAGGGATGAAGAATTTCATGGAGAAGACGATGGATTTCTATGTGTAGTTAATAACGGGTTATTGGGTTTCAGTTTACCGAGATGGATTGCGTGGAGAGGAAGTCAGAGACCTAACAGATCTGAGCGACCTAAAAATTAGGTTGTGTTGGGATTCTCGCGACCTAAAACTCACGACCTAGGAAACCTGGCCGACCTAAAAATTCCTGCGACCTAAGTAAAACCGAACAACCCTCTGTGGCTTAACTTTTTAGCGGCATAGGCTTTAGGTCGCGGCCGAGCTAACACTTGGAACTTTTTAATCTGCACAGCACGACCTGAGGAATTTCCGACATACTAGGTCGTGAGCGACCTAGGACTTGAACTTTTTGGACTTGATTGAACTTTGAACTTTGAACTACCTGGACTTTGTTGAACTTGATTGGACTTCTTTACAGATTACACTAACCTTTAAAGCTGACAACCTGTTAAATACAACATTTGCAGAAAACTAGGGCGAATATACTGTCATTGACTGCCCACATCGAATGACAAATTAGTTGTTAAAGAATAATCAACTTAAATGAACTTTGTGAATGAATTGCTGTGAAACAACAAATTCAACTGAAGCATTAAGGCAAAGCTAAAATAATCAACTAAAGCTGATTTGTTTGTATTAACACTGCACTTGAGTTTTGAATTAACAAGTTCTGAAATCTCGTAATCGACCAATTGTCAACTAGTTTAATTCCAGTTATGTTTGCTTGTTATTTTTATTAGTTCTACACAACACTTCACACTTTTTAGGAAACGTGCACCTTCACATTTGAACATCCAGTTGATTGTGTAGAATGACTTCTCAACAAGAAGAAGTAACAGTTCAAGCTGGAGAGGTTGTTCCTATTCCTGCTCCATTAGCTAATCCTCTAGAAAGAATCTCGACCACACTATCATATAAAGCTTTCCGCCAACTGTGCACTCAGTTCGGGATTGCTGAAGCTGATGCCATACTCCCTGAGAAAAACGATACTGCTGACATGCCTCCCCACGGTTTCGTTGCCGTTAATCGCCAAATGTGCATGAACGGAGCCATTCCTCCTTTTAACGATTTCCTTCAGCATCTTCTTCTTCGACTATCTATCTCTCCCTTTCAGTTACATCCTAATGGCTACGCCATTCTGATGGGACTATGTGTGCTATTTAGGAGGACGCTGGATCATCTTCCGAGTTTTGACGAAGTTTGTTATCTGTGCTCGTTTGCCAAAAATAAAGACCATCCTTCCATCACACTTGTGAGAAGTGCTAGGAACCGCAAACTGATCATTGGTCTTCCTGATAATGTTCATGGGTTTCTGAGCCAGTTTTTCTATGTTCGTTGTCCTCCGGGATTTTACGCTATCTGGAGAGTAGGAAGTAAGATCATTTATCTTTGTTTCTTTCCTTATGTTTTTTGAACTTTTCGAAGTCCGAGTTGTCAAGCGTTAACTTCGCTCTTTTCTTTTCAGCGCTTCCTTCTCCTTCTAGGGATCCTGGTCACAAACCAACTTTCGAGAGGCTTATGGCCGTGCCAGTTGAGGAGAGGAGTATCCAATTTCTGTTGAAAGACGAGTTTCTTCATCAATTCGGACTCCTACATTCTTCTCGTTCTACTCAGCCTCATGAAGTCTCTGATTCTCCAGCACGGACATCAGATGCCCCAGCTCCTGCTGAAGAACCTGTACCGAAAGAACCTACCATTGATACCTTACTGGTGAAGTGTTATACTTTTATTGACATTGCGGGGTCGTCAAGCAAGCTAACACTTTCCCCAATCATCGAAGAAGAGGAGCCTTCTCAGCATTCCGGAAAGGCGGCTGATATGGGAATTGAAAGGGAAGGTTCCGCCGGTCACAATGGCGATGATATCTTTGAGGGGTTGAGTGATTTGATGATAACCTCACATGAGCTATTCAAAGATGACACTTCAAAAGCTATTTCTCCTGTTGTCGAGGCGACTTCCTCTTTACAACAAATTACAACGCCTGTTACACAAGTTGCCACCATTCCCACACCAAAGAGTGGTTTGTAGTGTGATGCGCGTAGTTCACACGCCACACTCACTTAGAATCTTTTTGGCACTTATACATACTTAGCTTCTTCACTTCGAAGATTTTTAAGACTTGTCTTTTTTCACTTTCAGATTCTCCAATTGGACGTAGTGGTTTATATTATGACAATTTTCAGCGCCATGGAGGCCGCAACACTTATGATTTTAGGCGCTATCTCACTGCCCCGAGGGAAACAGATGAAGAAAGAGCTATTAGGAAGGCTCAAGAAAGGCGGGACTATGAGCATCAATACGGGAGGAGGGATGAGCGATATGACTCTTCTCACAGAAGCGATGATTCTCATAAGAGGAAATCCCATGATGATAAGGGGAAGGGCCACAATGCTGACGATCCGAGCAAACGGGTTAAACTTAGCGATCAATCAGTGTCTGCAGTTTCTGAAAAGACCAATGCTCCTATCTCTGTAGAAATTCCATCTGATTCTCCTGCTCTCAAGAAAGATGATATTCAGACAATCATTAGCAGACCCCGATATCAGGTTGAACAAGGCTCTGCAACTCTCCAAGACCGGTTTCCGCACTAGTGTTTAAAGGGAGTTTGTTTTGATCTCGATTTGGTTCCCATTGATAAACAAGCTATGTTACAGAATCTTGATGCCGTTAAACTTGATATCGAGAGAATGTTGGGATGGCAAAAGCTTGTTGATGAACTTCAAAGAGTAAATCGTGCCAACATCGAAGCTATGCTGACTATGGAAAACGACAAGTCTGAATGGCAAAAAATTCTTGAACAGCACGACGCTGAAATGAAGAGCATTACCGATGACTATGGGAGACTTGAGGCCAAAGTTGAGAATCTAAAGAATGAGCTTGCCACTTCTTCTACTTCCTATACACAAAAGGAAGAGATGCTCCAGAAGCAAGTTCGAGATGCTCATGCTGCTCAGGGAGATGCTGAAGCCAAACTTGAAGCGGATCAGCATGTTGTTGAAAAATACCGCAATGACTTCGTCCAGGTGCGGGAAAAAGTCAGCTCTCAAGATTTGGAAATTGCAAGGCTGCAAGCTCAGTTATTGAAAACTGAAAAAGAGCGCGATGAGGCCATCTCGGGAAAGGAAGCAGCTGAGCATTTGCACGAAGCGACGAAGGCCACTATTAGCTCAACTTTATTTGATTTTTATATCCATAGCGTCTTGGGGCGCGGAAGCCTCTCATTTCTGGGACCGACATATGAAGTGACTTTGGCTGAAGTGTGGGAAGCGATAATTGACATGTTTGAGGGTGCTGGCTATGCAGAGGCGGATCTTGAGGCCACTTATCTGGATGATGAAGCACGTACTGCCCTTGCCAGGGGAAACGAGCAGCTTGCTAAGGAGCGAGCCGAAGTAGCAGGAGGAGAATAGAGAAAGTGACTGTAACTGACCCTGCTCGTCCTCCGGCTTTGGTCGTCCCTGATAACATTGGCTCTAGTTCCTATTCTTCACCTCCTGCAGAAACCGAAGTCAAAATCGCGACTACTGAGCCTCCCACTGTCCAAGTCGAGGAGAAGTCCCAGGATGACGCTGAAGCTGAAAAGTTTGAAATTGTCGTGATTAAGCCGACTTCTCCAGGTAACTCCAAGTCTGATCTAGCTCAAGTAGATTACTTATTTGCTTCAACCGAGTTTGATGAATTTCTCGATTGTTACTTAAGTCTCGATGAGCCAATATATTCTCTTTTTTCGGAGAATATTGATTTTAGCTTCTTTTCTTCTGTAGCGGAAACACTGAATGCTGCGCACACCTCTCCTCTCCCAGCCGTTCCTCCTCCATCCCTTTAAGCCACTCCTGCTTCTCAGCCGGGTTCGCAGGAAGAGCAAATAGGAGCCCTTCAAGGCTTGGAGGATCCACCCGCTTCGCAAGAGCAAAAGGCGGAAGAATTTGAGGATAGTGAGAAGACCCCGGAGCAGTCTTATGATGATGATTTAAAACTTTCTGCGTTGGTTACTCCGGGAAGCGAATCTTCTTCAAAGAGGAAAGGGAAGCGCGCAATGAGGAAGAAGAAGAAAAGCACTTCAGCTGGAGAAGATAAAGTAGAAGAAGATCCGACTACTCCTCTTTCTCCTTCCTCCCCGACCCATCCACAACGGCTTCCAAAACTAGTTATCAAGCCGGGAAAGAGCTCTAAGGGTGGTAGGAAGAAGAAATGATAAGCTGGACTTTAGGCTTCTTCTTTTGCTTTTATCTTTTTGCATGTATTGACCGGAGATTGTGCGGATACCGGCCTCTGCTTGAAACCTGTATATGTACAAAAACTTTATAGTATGGAATAAAATGGTTCTTTTTACTTGTACAATTTCTCGTCAGTATATGTGTGAATGCATTTATTCCTTGTTTTTGCATAAGTTTCTTTATTTACTTGATACTGCAGTGAGCTCGTGGTATGATGTTTGAGCGTTATTTTTTATTAATATAGCTATGTGCCCCCATACCATGGCTCATCGCAATATTCTAAAAAGACTCGTACTCTTATTTTAGAGAATAATATTTCCGTTTTTTAGGAAATATTATTCTGCTTTCAATAGAGTACGCCTTGTATCGGAGAAGTTTTCTTTTCTCTTCTTTTAGCACACTTCAACTTTCGAGGATGATCACTTTTATTTGTTGAAAAGTAGATTCTCCTATGCAGTGAAGCGAGCTTCTGAAGAATGTTTTGACATTTCAACTCTGGTGAAGTAGGTCCTCGAAGAGAGATTTTTGCACTTCAACTTTGGTGAAATGTGCCTCCGAAGAGGTCTTTTTGGCATCTCTGAGGAGTAGCATTTGGACTCTGTGGAGTAGCATTGTGCCTCCGGAGAGGTCTTGTGCTTCCGGAGAAGTCTTGTGCCTCCGAAGAGGTCTTGTGTGCCTTGGGGAAGGTCTTCTGCCTCCGTAGAGGGCAGTGTGTGCCTTTGGTGGAGGCTTGTGCCTCTGAAGAGGGCTTGTGGTGCCTCGGGAGAGGTCTTATGCCTCCGGAGAGGTCTTGTGCCTCTGAAGAGGTCTTGTGCCTCCGAAGAGGTCTTTATTTGATTGCTTGGAAGTTACTTTCTCACAGTTAAATGGATCCATGGGACGGACGCAAGTTACTTAATTGGATGTTCGTTTGCACAAACGATCGCAACTAGTTAACAAAGATCCTGCACCTTCTGGTTCCACCAACCTCTTTGTTGAGAAGAGAACTTCCATTTTTTTGGCGTGCCTCCGAAGAGGGCTTGTGCCTCCGTAGAGGTTTTTATCCTCCGAAGAGTTGCGCCTCCGAAGAGGTCTTGTGCCTCCGAAGAGGGCTTTTGTTGACTGGCTGGCCCACGTCTCTTTGTCGTTTGCTCATTGGTGGTCCCCTGTTATCGTCCCCGAGCCCATGTTCCTTTCTTTTGCGAGTAGTTTGATCCATCCGAAGAAGTGTACTTCACTGTTAAGTGACTCCACGGGGCAGGCACGAGCTATCTAATCAGATGTCTGTTTGTACAGACAATCGTAATTAGTTAACAAGTGTCTGGTTCCTTTTCTTTAGAAGGGTACGCCTTTGGCAGAATCATTAACTTTTTTTTGCGTGAAGTTCATCTTATGTTGGATTCAAGTCTGGAACCTTTTGCGGCTTGAAATTCGTTTATCGAGTGATTTACGGGGCTCACTTAGCCTTGTGATGGGTAAGCTTTGTTTTAATGTCCTACAGTATTAAATCGACATTTTAGCAATACATTTAAAGTATTTACTCATCGAAAAGAAACATGCATTTTATAATAATAAAGAACACAGAATTTATAGTGGTTCGGCCAAGAATTGGGCCTACATCCACTTTATAGCTCTTTTATTGATTATCACTGATTTTACAATGGTTTACAATACAACTGATACATCCATTATCATTTTACAATTTCAAGCAGAGCTTTTTTTAAGTAAAATATGGACGCAAATGGTTGCTGTTCCAGGCTCTCGGGATTGGATCTCCTTCGACAGTTGTGAGTTTGAAGGTGCCATCAAGAAGTTTATTGCCTATGACATATGGTCCTTCCCAGTTTGGTCCAAACACTCCAGTTGCTATCATGATCCTCTTCAATACTAAGTCTCCGATTTTCAAAGCTTCGTTGACGGACTTTAGAGTTGAAGTGCCTTGCTATCCTCTGTTGATGGGCTGCAACTATGAGCCTAGCTTCTTCCCTTCTTTCATCAAGGAAGTCAAGTGCTTAGAGTTGCAATTTTTCGTTTTCAGCCTGGTTGAAATGAATTCTCCTGTGTGAAGGGACTTCTAGCTCTACTGGAATCATTGCTTCTGATCCATATGCCAATGAGAATGGAGTGTGCCCAGTTGCAGTTTTATGCGTTGTTCTGTATGCCCATAGTGCTAGTGGTAGCTTATCAACCCATCCACCTTTTGCTTTTTCAAGCTGCTTTTTGATGGTTGACTTGATAATTTTGTTTACTGCCTCCACTTGCCCGTTTGCCTGTGGATGAGCCACTGTTGAGAATCTTTTTTGGATTTTGAATTGCTTGCAAAAGTCCTGGAACTCTTCGCTTTCGAATTGAGTGCCATTGTCTGTGATTATCTTTTGCGGCACACCATATCTGCAAATGATATTTTTAGTCACAAAATTTATCATCTTTTTAGAGGTAATAGTAGCCAAAAGTTCTGCTTCAGCCCATTTAGTGAAATAATCAACAGCAACAATAGCATATTTGATTCCCAACTTGGCAATTGGCAAAGGTCCGATTAGATCTATCACCCAAATGGAGAATGGCCATGGACTGACCATCTATGTTAGTTCAATTGAAGGTACTCTTGGGATTTTTGCAAATCTCTGGCATTTGTCACATTTTTTGGAGTAGATAGCAGCATCTCGATTAATGTCTGGCCAGAAATACCCATACCGAAGAACTTTCTTGGCAAGAGTTTGGCCACCTGAATGATCCCCACATTCTCCTCCGTGCACCTCTGCTAAAATTGTCTTGGCTTCTTCCTTGGTTACACATCGAAGTAATGGCATTGAGAATCCCCGCCTGTATAACTGGCTGTCTTGAATTACATATCTCGATGCTTTTCTTAACAACTTTCGGCGTTCTTTAGAATTTTCTGGTAGGGAGCCGTTGAGTAGATATTCTTTGATCGGGGTCATCCATGACTCTTGTTCTTGAGATACCACCATGATCCAGTCGATATCCATCTCGTCAGTGCTTGGAGCTGACAAGACCTCCACAGGAACCAATCCCAATAATTGAGCTTCTCCGGAGCTTGAATACTTTGCGAGAGAATCCGCTTTCATATTTTCCTCTCGAGGTATGTGGCTTATCGAATAATGATCGAAATCATCGAGAAGTTCAGAATCCTTTGACAAGTAAGCAGGCAGATTTCCACCTTTAGCTTGAAACTCCTTCTTGACCTAACATACAATAAGCTGAGAATCACTGAAGATCTGCAATGCTTTGATGTTCAATTCCTTTGCAATCTTTAATCCAGCAATTAGAGCTTCATATTCTGCTTCATTATTCGTAGAAGGAAATTCCAATCTTAATGCGTAACATAACGATCGCCCTTCGGGGGTTTCAAGCACAACCCCGGCTCGGGAACAATAATCATTTTTAAGCCATCAACATATAACTTCCATTTGGTTGGGATGTCCACTGTAACCTCTTCCTCAATGTCTCCCTTGTCTGTGTATTCTGCAATGAAATCTGCTAAAGCTTGTCCGTTGATTGCCCTTCGGGGATGATAAGCGATATCATATTGGCTAAGTTCGATGTTCCACTTCAGAAGACGGCCCGAAGTTTCAGGTCGAAAGAGGACTTGCTTTAGAGGCTGATCAGTGAGAACTTTGATAGGGTGAGCTTGAAAATATGGCCTCAACTTTCTGGAAGCAATGAGTAGGCAATAGGCGAGTTTTTCTAGCTTTAAATAATTCATCTCTGCCCCGGTGAATCTTTTCTGATATAGTAGACCGGGCGCTGAACTTTCGCATCCTCCCGTACTAATGCTGCACTCAGGGCGTGAGACGAAACTGCCAAGTATATGAAAAGGTCTTCGCCATTGTTGGGCTTGGAAAGTATTGGAGGCGCTTCCATGTGACGGATTAGTTCATCGAAAGCTTTCTGGCATTCAGGAGTCCATTCGAAATTTTTCTTTCCTTTCTTTAAAGCGTCAAAGAAGGGGATGCATTTATCAGTGGCTTTGGAAATGAACCGACTTAAAGCAACAACTTTCCCATTGAGGCTCTGCAGTTCCTTCTTTGTCCTAGGGGCTTTGACTTCTTCTAGAACAGTAATTTGAGCAGGATTAGCTTCATTTCCTGCACACTCTCCATTTCCCATTTGCTTTTTAACCAGTACCAGATTTGAAACCCAATTTGGATATGTGGACTCTCTGATGAAATGATTTTCCATGAGCCGATCTACTTCTTCTTTTAGCGCTGCTGACCTTTCTGGACCTTGGGTTCTCCTTTTCTGTTTCATAGGTGTGAATTTCGGATCAATGTTCAGAGTATGTACAGCAATCTCTGGAGATATTCCACACATATCGGCATGACTCCAAGCGAATACGTCCAGATTTGCTTTCAAAAATGATATCAGCATATTTTGAACTGCCACACTGAGTTGCGAACCCACATTTAGCACTTTGTTTGGGTCCTTAAGATCAACAAGTACTTGTACCGCTACTTCCATCGGCACCACTCTATTCTCCCCTGCACTGGCCTTCCTGGGGTCCATTTCTCTCCTTGCACCACTATGCTTGCCAGTGCAGGGGCCACCCTGTATTTGCTACAAGGTTGACTTTTTGATGCGGAGTGAGGCTGCCGCATCTTTTCCCATCTCTCTCTTCTTTGCCTCTCGAAGCTCTATAAGATAACATTCCCACCCAGCATTTTGATCTCCTTTAATGACACCAACACCATTATCTTTTGGAAATTTCATAGTTAGGCACCACGGGGCGAGAATGGCTTTGAATGCAGCTAGAGTTGGCCGGCCCAGGAAGGCATTATAGGCAGAAAATCCATCAACAATTACAAAAGTCTATTTGCGAACCACCTTTTTCTGTCTATCTCCAAGTTCCACAAACAAGTCGACAGTTCCAATTGGTTGCTGCGGTTCCCCAGTAAATCCAACAATCTTTTGCGATGAAGCCTGAACGTTAGTCATTGGAATCTTCATTTGATCAAACGTCTTCTTGAAGAGTATATTGCAAGAGGCGCCGCAATCAACAAGCACCCATCTTACAATAGCTGGCCCAATTCATGCAGAAATGACCAAGGGATCCATGGTTGGAGCTTCAATACCCATAGAGTCCCTAGCTTTAAACACAATGTCATCATTAGAAGTTCTCTGCTGTTTCAGGGGCGCAGCGTTTTCTAAAACAAAAACATCTTCCTCCGCTGGGGTATATTTCAATGCACGAGCATATCTTTCCATCTCACCCCAGCTTCTGCCCGCTGGGTGTGGACCTCCTGTAATCACATTGATAACAGGACTTTCAGATTCATGTGCGGTAGTGCCCTCACCCGAGCCAGATGGGTGAGTAGGGGGTTGCTGCCCCTGAGTAGACGAAGTTGGATCATTCTTGTTCTTCTTAACATACAGTTGCAGTTTGTTTTGTCTTAGCAATTCTTCAATCAAGCTCTTCAAATGACGACATTCATTTGTATCATGGCCGGGTTGGTTATGAAATCGACAAAATTTTCCATTTCGCATAGTACTCTTTCCAGGCTTTATTTCAGCTGGTTTAGGATACTCCACGGCACCTTTGGTGGCGAAGAAGATATTTTCCGGAGTGTCGGTTAAGGGGGTGAAATCTGAGGGTTTAAAGAAGCGAGGTTTCTTTATGTCCTTTTGTTTCTTTCCATCATTATTCTCCCTCTTCTGTCCTCCGAAATCTTTCTTAGTCGAAGCAGCCATGTTATTTTCCACTCCTGTCGCCACTACTTTCATTGGAGTAGGAAGATTTTCCAAGCGCATGAACTCGTCAGCTTTCTTATAAAATTTCTCGAGTGAATTTGGCTCCTTCATTTTCAGCCATTTCCCAAATTCACTTGATTTATCGACAGCCCGCATCAGATAAGTCAAAACCATCCGTGGCTCCGCGTTGTCGACTTCAGCTAGAGCTATATTGAAGCGATTCAAAAAGGACTTAATAGACTCTCCCAGATTCTGTTCAAGGCTAGACAATGACATTATGTCTTTCGCCTTTGAAGCGTACAGTCTGAATTGCTCTTTAAACTTCCGAGTCAAATCAGAGAACTGGTCTACAGATTGGGCCGGCAGCTTAGTAAACCAGAGTAATGCCACCCCTTCCAAGTATACTGGAAAGTACCGGCATTTAATTTCATCCGTCGCCCTGGCACCCGTCATGTGCCAATCGTATTTGTACAGAAATTGATTGGGATCGCTTGTCCCTCGGTAGGCTGGAATGGTAGGAGGAACAAACTTTCATAGAAATTCAGCTTTTAGAATTTTTTCGGTGAATGGAGTCTTACTTGGAGCGAACCCCCAGTCGTTCTCATCTTCATTTCTCTGCATGCTCTCTTTCATGATCTGTCGTATCATCTCCGAGAGGTATCCCTCATTGTTCAGAGGCTCTGCGGGGCAATCATCAGCCGTTTTCTCAGAAGTTTGCTTAAACAAGCGTTCGTGGAGAGTTGATTGCGGCCTTGTCACTCCGGCTTGGGGAGATGCCCCTTCGGCAGTGCCAGCTGCCCTTTGAGGAATGTTCCTCCCTTCAGAGTTGTGAATAGCATCAGCAAAATTTTCCTCATTATTTGCTGGTTGACGGTTAGCCCCGAGCATAACATTCAACCTTTCTAGCATCAAGGTGTTCTGGGTTTCAATTTGCTGATATAACCCAGATACAACAGCATCTAACTCCGCTCGTGTCACTCCAATGCTTGGAGCTACTTGACTTGAAGAAGGAGAAGTGGCAGTATTATCATGAGTATTGACGGATCTGGTAGATTTGCGCTTTCTTCCGGGAGCCATTATTTCTGACAAGCTTCTGGTTTTCAAAGAAACTTTTTCCACAAACTTTCGTGAAGCAATGATGACAATATTCCTGAGTTGGGTTCTCAATGAAAGCACCAAAATGTTAACGCTGAAAATTGAACGCTAACACCCTGGTGTGTGTAGTAGTAATATGAAAGCACCACCCGTGATACGGGAATAAGAAACAAGCAGAAAAGTAGCAGAAAACAGTAAAAGACAACGATTTTATAGTGGTTCGGCTTAAGATCGAGCCTACGTCCACTTTGAATTCCTTTATTGCTGATTTTGGTTACAAATTGATACAATGCACTTCAAAATACAATATACTTCAATTCCTAAACACTTCATACTAGTAGCTCAAACTTCGATGTGATAAGGCTCTTTGAATCCATGTTGGATGTGCAAGATCTTTCTCGAAGCTTGTTGTAGTGTCTTGAATGTTTGGAAGGCTTAATGTGTTGGATGAGGTCAGAATTCAGCAGAGTAACGGTCCTTCATAAGATCAGCCCAAAAGTCCTCTAACTATTGGAGTTGCTGTCCTATTTATAGGGAAGATTCTGGCAGAATTTTAATCACCAAGTCTTAGGTCGTGAACGACCTAAGGTAGGTCGTAGGTCAGCAGCGACCTAAGAGATGTAGTCTGACTTATTTCCAGTGCATTTGGTTTCTCCTGAACGAGTTAGTAGGTTGCGCGCGACCTAATATAGGTCGTAGGTCGCTGAATGAAGCTAGGTCGCTCGTACTCTGCATTGGTAGGTCGCGAAGTCCTTAGGTCATTAGGTATGTTAGGTCGTTGAAGAAGTTAGGACGTTGGGTTGTGAACTCCTTAAGTCGTTAGCTTCTTAGGTCGGTGGGTCGCAGCATACCTTAGGTCGCATATGCTTTAGGTCGCTGAGGACTGGAGCCACTAGGTCGTTAGCCCCCTTAGGTCGTTAAGTCGTCTCTGTAGTTAGGTCGTTAGCCTCCTTAGGTCGTTAAGTCGTCTCTGTAGTTAGGTCGTTAGCCTCCTTAGGTCGTTAAGTCGTCTCTGTAGTTAGGTCGTTAGCCTCCTTAAGTCATTAAGTCGCGAACCAAAAGAGGGTTAACACTATGTAATGTAATTGAATGAATCAATCTCTATGTAACAGATATCAATGTGAAATAACATTTTCTCCGCTCTCTCTTTTTTTGGAAGCTTGTACATTTTGACAAATTTAAAAAAAAATACTGATAAGAATTCGAACTTGTAAACTTTATCAGAAAGTCTTTTCATAATTCAAGACTTCAGGTCTTGGACTTTGAGTTATACAACTTCTATTAAAATAATTTCTTTGCACAACTTTAGGTTGTTGTCAAAACCTATTTCTGTTTGACGATTAAATTTTCTAATCCCCTTTTTTTTAGTTAGAACTTCTGGTTCTTTATTTTGAGGAAATTTGCAATTCGCTAATTTATGGAAACTCAACCTTTTATCATTATAGAAACTGTAGGTTCTCAATTCTTATTTCCTTTTCCTTTTTCCTTTTTTTAAAGGGAATATTGGAAGATATTAAGCTTATCGTGTAAGCTTTTATTAATGTTTCCATTCACTTCAGATGTGCTAAATCAAAATCAATGTTAGATCTAAACTTAATACGATCTTCTAGATACGTATTATCTTTATATTTGTTTCTCTAAGAAACAATAAAATATTTCTTCTGGAAATATAAATCAGATATCAAAATAGTTTTCAAAGCCTGCATTCAAATCTAAATCAAAGAGTTTTCAAAATGAAAACTTCATTTATCAAACATGTATAGATTACATAGATCTATATCACAAACCAAAACGCAATCAAGATCAATAAATTTATTTGAATCAACAACAGAAATTGTCAAATTCAAAACTTGCTTTTCAAAATAATGAACTAAAAAAAACATGCAATAATAAGCAAGTTTGAAATCAATTCAAATCCAAATTCAAAAAATCACAACATTTTATTTATAAACAATATACAAATCTCAAAGATATATTATTTGAGTGTGATTTTGAGATCTACAGTATAATGAGATCAAAAAAATAAGAACAAAAAAAAATCGAATCTACTCTAGGTTGAGATCTGAAATATAATGATAAAAATACATGTACAATGGAATAAGATCTATAAATTTAGATCTATGACAAAATAAGATCTTGAAAAGATAAGATCTATTAAAACTTAAATCCAAATCTAAAAAATTAGGAAATAGATATAGAATTGTGAAACAAGAATACTAAAATCTAGATCTAAATTGATCTTAAAATAAATCTAGAAAAGCATATCTAGAAATTTTCAAACCCGATTTCATTGGTTGAATAAGAGGAGGAGATAGATCTGATTTCAGTAACTAATTAAGAGAAAAGGATGTATCTACATAAAAGAAAAAAAACAGATCTAATCTTCTGGACTAGAATATCCAATACATTTGAGAAAGAGATCATAGAATCAGATCTGAATAATTAGATCATACAATGAGATCTAAAAGAAATTAGATCTATGATTTAATGAGATCTAAGAAGATAAAATAGAATCAGATCTGAAAAAGATTAGATCAATATATTTAAATATGAAAAATTGCTTACCATCTTGAGAACTATAATTTGATCTGAAAAACAAAGTAGATCTGATCTTCTAGATTATCATAATTCAAATCTATATTTTTTTGTTTAGAGATCGTGCTGATAACGTGTTATAAACTAAAATGAGATAAGAAGCCATTAGAAAAGAGAGAGCGGAGAAAATGTTATTTCACATTGATATCTATTACATAGAGATTGATTCATTCAATTACATTGCATAGGCTCTTTTATATATAGGCCTTGGAGCATGAGATGAAACATATCCCATGATGTGGGACTAAATAGAAAAACACAAAAGCATATTCACTTTTATATTTACATATATTATAACACTCCCCCTTGAATATGCATCTTCAAAATCTTGGATGCTCATTTGGTAGCTAGAAATTGTTCCTTTTGAAACGTCCATGATAATTGCTCCCCCACATTATTATCTAGCTTTCATACATCCATTCAGTCGTTATGAATATTGTCAGTTGCCTCATTAAAAACCTCTGTTAGGAAAACCTAATGGAAAAACCTTGAACGAGGAAAAGTGTGCAACTTGAAATCATAGATACCATAAAATGATATTCCTTTTAAAGAGGTTGATACTTCGGGATCAAAATAATGCCTCATTAAAACCTTACTAAGAAAAACCCTATGGGAAAAATCTTAGTGAAGGAAAAAGAGTACAATGACATATTTTATTTTCTCATTTCTTCGAATGAAGTTTGATGCTTCTGTATCAAACTAATGCCTCGTTAAAAACCTTACTAAGAAAACCCTGTGGGAAAAATCTTAGTCAAGGATAAAAACACAATTTACTTAAATAACATATTTGAGATGTTATTTCTTGAAAAGACGTTTGATTCTTCTAGATCAAGATAATGCCTCATTAAAACCTCAGTAAGCAAAACCCAGTAGGAAAAATCTTAAATAAGGAAAAAGAGTACATTATTACTTATTTTCAAATGTTACTGGGGAGTTGATACTTCTGGATCAAGATAATGCCTCATTAAAACCTTACTAATAAAAACCTAGTGGGAAAAATCTTAGTTAAGGAAAAAGAGTGCATTATAAAATACTTATGGATGCTCCTCCTGATTTAAAATTTCCCTCTGAATTCATATTAATCTTTCGATAACTCAAATTGGTTATAGATACTTCTGGATCCATAAATATGAATCTCATTAATAATACAATTTATTAATAGTTTTCTTCAATACAATCAAATTTTCTAAGATTGTTTCTTCCGAATATGATTTGCATTTTATGCATTTTGTATGCTACTTTTATGAAAAACACTTCATGTGCTTTCATTTTTGTGCTTCAAATTAGTTTTGCTAATTGCAACTATACATCTTTCATGAAATATTAAAAATTTCATTACAACATTACTAAAAAGTAGGAAGTAATCTACTCATCTTGAAGTATATCAAGATTTTCATTACAATAATACTTAGAAGAAGGTTGTATTCTACACTTCATGTCTTTTGCATTCTTTATAACTACAAAAGTTATATATATTCTTCAGGAATTTGAATACTTTAATAAGTATTTGCATATTGCAACTATTACTTCAATGGATATTAAGAGTTTCATTACAACAATACTTAAAAATAGGAAGTAATCTACTCATCATGAATTATGTCAAGATTATCATTACAACAATACTTGAAAGAAGTTGTAATCTACGCTCTTTGTTCTTTACCTTCTTTATAACCACCAAAGTTATTTATATTCTTCAGGAATTTGTGTACTTTCATTGTTTATTATGATTTAAACAATATTTCTACCTTCAGGGTATTTTAAGTGTTTCAAACACTTTCAATTCTTCAATCAATTCAATTATCTCTAAAACCAACATGCCCATAGCACTTAACCTGTTGTTGATACTATATGTGCTTTAATAATTTTAGTGTGCTTTTGCCACTTTGTATACATGTTTCTAATTTTATTTTGTGGACTACGGGTCCATATTTCTTATTTAGGAGAATTTCATGATGGCCAATCATGTTTTTCTCTAATTCAGGATCTTTAATCTATTTATAAACATAAGCGTTTTATTATTTATAAATTTATAATCAATGATTATTTATTGTCAGTTCTAGATATGATTTTTTGAGATCTCTTTATTTATCATATTTTAGGTACCTAAACCACTTCTAGGGTTATTTGACAATCATGTCATGGATCTCTTTCAGAGCATCCTTAAGTGTTTCTTCAAGAACACTCACCTCCTTTATTTGGCATCTTTATTGCTTACTCCAAAAATATTTTGAACTGACTTTTGAACCACATTTCAGATGTGGTTCACACATTTTGATCCTTCAGGGATTCGAATCTATATTGGAGAAAGTCTACTAGGGATATTATTGATAATTTATTCAAGTTACTCAATATTATTCATCATTGTATATTTTAACAAATATTTAACACCAATGATCAAAATGAGCTTGTATCCCTTTATCCTCCCCCTCAATGTTGACAAACATTGTCACATTAAATAATAATCATATTTGGATTCTCATTTTGATCCATTATGATATTGCTACTAGCAAATACATCATACATATTAATAATAGAAGGATAATTCTTTTATCAATTGATAAAATGCATTCAATTGATATTTCTTATTAGAGTTTGTTCTCATTCATTGATCTAGCCAATTAGAGGAATTTACTTATTG
The DNA here is from genome assembly GCA_030737815.1 of Allium fistulosum. Lineage (NCBI taxonomy): Eukaryota > Viridiplantae > Streptophyta > Magnoliopsida > Asparagales > Amaryllidaceae > Allium > Allium fistulosum. The sequence goes on from CM060906.1 coordinate 1,136,669,586, forward strand.
TGTAGATCATTTGAATACATACATGACTTCAGGTCATTCAACATTTATGTTGATTGAATTTTAAATCACTAAATAATATATATGCATAATCTATAAGATGAGCTTATAACAAACTTTAGGTTGTTAGCTGAATATTTACATATATGGATGTATACATGCGTCCATGTATTACACATATATTATAAATTTTCATATTCTTTCTCATTTGAATTAGTGATTTTTTTTAGAACAAACTATTACAAGGATCCAAACTATTAATTTCTATTTATAAATCAATGTCAATGTGAATCCATCAAAACCGCATGATAATGTTCAAAACATTTGGTTTGGAACCATATCGAACTTTTGGTTCGAACAAAATATACACACAACTTCAAGTTGTTAAATTTTATTCCTCAATTAAATCTCAAATATCAGTTTTGAACATTAATTATGATTACTTATCAAAGAATAATTTATAATTGCATATAGACATTTCTACACATCTCTTTTGAGAGTTCTGCAAAAAAAAAATACAGCAAAAAATAATAATAAGAGTATCATCTGGATACTTGGAATGTTACAGATATAGATCTCCACAAAACCGTGTGTATAGCTTGCATGAAAACTATGATATGAAATATAGACTATCTCTTCAGGAGATTTAAAGATATTTCTTCAAGAAATTATTATGCATATAATATTTCTTATGAAATAATAACTAGGAACATGACCTTTATGGTATAATTAGACATATGAACATAGAACAATGTATTCTTGAGATGATCTCAAACCTTTTGGATCTAATCTAAACTAAATTTGGATCCTTCATAATCAAATTTCTATGCATTTATTTGATTTAATAAAATTACCAAATATATAAACAAATCTCTTCTAGAGATATGTTATCATTTCCAAATTTATAAATCCCTTCTAGAGATATTTTAGTATCACCACTTCTGGAGCGAACTTATCTCTTTTAGATATATATATATATATATATATATATATATATATATATGCACTATTGGAATTCCATATCAATATACAATATTTTTTTTATACAAACTACATAATTACTACTTTTATAGTAGCATAAAATATCCCTGCTTGAGATTTTTGTTGTAACTTCTTTTGAAATGGCATATTAAACTTTAAATACAGTAACAAAATTAGATTCACTAAATGAAAGTAAGATGCAAGAGATAAAACCACTACTTCTGGAGTGTAATATTGGTATATAATTCCCTTCTTTTTTTTTGGATAAATTATTTTCATTACTTTAAAAAATTTATATGGTTATTCCTTCAGGGAATATAGTGTTTCCTTTTAAGGAATTACAATGCAATAAAAATAAAATTCCTATAACATCTCTTCGGGGATGTTGGATTTTGCAATTTTTTTTAAATAAATCTCTAAAAAAATCTCTAAAGGAGATTAATGCGCACATACACACATCGGATGATATTTGAAATATCATATAACATAATATCTTCAGGATATTTGGTTAATATAATGTAAATGTGAAGATATGAGTTAAGGTATAACTTATTTGGAGATTTTTGTAATCTCTTGAATGCAGCATCATTATCTTATATGATAATTTGTTAATTTGCTTTAACTTCTTCAAGAAGTACACCCTTATCATTTTACACAATTTCAGTAGAGCTTCGGGCTTCTAATTCATGAACTTCGAGTTCATTAATTTGTTATGAACTTCAGGTTCTCAAATTTTGTGTAAACTTCTCCTTGTTTTTTTTGGAATCTTGTACATTTTGACAAATTAAAAAAAAATACCATTAAGAATTCGAACTTGTAAACTTTATCAGAATGTCTTTTCATAATTCAAGACTCCAGGTCTTGGACTTTGAGTTATACAACTTCTATTAAAATAATTTCTTTGCACAACTTCAGGTTGTTGTCAAAACCTATTTCCGTTTGACGATTAAATTTTTCGATCCCCCCTTTTTTTAGGTAGAACTTCTGGTTCTTTATTTTGAGGAAATTTGCAATTCGCTAATTTATGGAAACTCAACCTTTTATCATTATAGAAACTGTAGGTTCTCAATTCTTATTTCCTTTTCCTTTTTTTAAAGGAAATATTGGAAGATATTAAGCTTATCATGTAAGCTTTTATTAATGTTTCCTGTGACGCCCCACCTCTATGCTCACAATAACAAAGAGTATTAAAAGAAATACTGTCTGTTATTACGAAGAATAAGGCTGGATAGGAGCGGCCATCCGTAGTTGGCCTTACACTAGTATTGGTTACCTCGATAGGAGTGGTATATATTTTTCATTTTTCGTCTCTTATTTATTTACTCCCATCGACATACCCAATTCCAATATAAAACGGACTACGATGGTTCATAATAGTTTAGGACAATATATATAATAATAACACAGATAATAAAATGCGGAACACAGATAACAAAAGTCTCATATATATATATATAACTGATGTCAGTTACAATACATTTGACATAATACATATGATACAACTACAACTGTCGACTTTGGAAGTTATATATACAAGTACATTATCGACTAATATACATGAATACATATCAATCTAAATTAGTACACCGACTACTACAAAAAGACGAAGACCACTTCAAAAGATATGAAAAGACTTCATAGCTCAAGCAGCACCCAAAGCAGAATATCTACAACCTGTAATAACTCGGTCTGACCCAAGTATTAAATTCAAAAGAAAATAATACGCGGGTCAGTCTAATTCAAACTCAGTTATTAATGCACAGAAGCAATAATAGTCAAATAATCAAATAGACGACAGTCACAATAAAACTCGTATATCCAACTCTTCAATAAGAGAATCGAATAACGGTAGATATAACATGAAATAGTGTTAAACAACAAATCAACAAATTTAAATTATCAACAAAGATAAATAAAAAGATTATCAATTAAGATAATTTAGAAAACAACAGAATTGCCCAAAACGGCATTTAAACAGCATAAACAACAAAATCTTATTATTAAATAAATAATTAGAAACTCATAATCTAATTATCAAATAGATAATTAGACAATCACAAAATGATCAAATCAATCAAATCAGAATACAACTTCAAAATATTGAATTGAACTAACGAAACAATTCAAACAATCGAAATATCACTTAAAAACATCAATACTGATTGGCTGCAGTCCACGCTCACATGTACTGCCTCGCCAATACAGTCTATGAAATACGCAAAAGATCAATGAGAGTTCACCACGAGCACAAGGTCAAACCCAAAGAAAAAGTCAGGTTCAACACAAATGCAATACCATAAAATCACAACACGAGCACAAGGTCAAACCCAAGCGTTTAAGCTGGATTCAACTCAGGCGTAACACAAAACTGTCAAGAACAAATAACTCGACCAGACACACATGAACAAGAAATGAACAAACCAATATGGCAACATGATTATCAAAGTAAACTACAATACTCAAAACTACAAACTGGTCAATGCAAACTAAAACATGAATGACTAGTTTCGACCAAGAATATACAGATGCCAGCAAACTCGAGCACAATGTAGCATGCTCAAAGTAACCACATGGATGCAACTCGATTAACAACAATATACAGTGACAATATGGTACAGTGAAGCCCAACATGAAATGAAGTCTGTGTGCCAAAAGGTCAGAGGTAATACAAGGGTAGACTACATATAAAAGAAGACCACATGAACTCAATGCAACACAAATACTCGAGTACACAAAAAGTGAAGATGCAACCCAATGAAGACCCAGACTATAATGAGAGCTCAACAACTACAAGCAGATGCAACTCGAACTCAAGTCAAGCCACCCAATGAAAACATGAACCACAACAATATGTTAAAACCAAAATGTGCAGTGCAGACTCGACTAACAGGTTAAGATCAAATGAAGAGTAACTGCAAATCATCCAAGTACAAAGGCAAGGCAATGCACTTCAATGATCAGCTTAGGACAGACCAACCAGAGAACAACATCAGGCAACATGAAGTGACAACAAATGTATAGCCACAACTACGCAGAACTACTCCAAACATAAATCAAGCTAAACTGCACATGAAAACGAAACCAGGGCTCAATACATATGAACTCAGGTGGACAGGACAAGTGTAGTGCAACTCAATGCAAACCAGAATACAACCAGAATGCAAGTGCAGACTATACAAAAGTAAAGACCACATGAGCTAATGAACACAACATCATCAAAGACTGGTGTAAGCTCAACTGAATCAGTATGTGGAGACTACACAGTGAAGACATGTACAAGACTCAAGACTGCACAATTCAAGAAGAAACCAGATCACAAAACAATGCTACAAAATGTACCAGCTCAACCTACTATGCAACATAAACAGTACAATGCCAAATCAAAATAGTTCAAGTGGCCGAAGTCATGGAACGGCAAGTAAAATCGAACAAGTCAAGTATGCTATAGGGATGAACAGTTTTTACCAAAGTCGAAGTTAGTGATGTCAAAAACCGAAGTCGAAGCAATGACAAGGCCAAAGTCAAAAAGCAAATATTTTTGTAGAGGAATAATGCAAACAACACCATCGCATAAACAAATCAAAGAATACGAAGTCAACTGCAAATCAAGCCGAGGTGGCCACGAAATCAAACAAGCCGTGACAGCCAAGAAAAATCGAACAAGTTCATATTTTCACAAAGTCAAAGTCAAGCCCGAAGTCACCAGAAATTCACAAAACCAAACTTCGAAACCCAAAATCATGAAAATATATGAATTCGAAAAAAGTCCAAGTAAACAAAATTGGAACAAGTTAGAAATCTAACTAGATTTGAATTAGATGTGAGTAATTAAAATCACTCACCTTATTCGCCAAATCGAAGCAGCCAAAGTAATTAACAGAGACCATCTATTGACCAAAAAGGAACGATGAATCATCTTGAGAGACGCAAATTCGAAAAATCTCGAAGCCCTAATTTTTTGTCGAAGAGGAACGAACGAAAGGAAGAGGCCGCCATTTATTTTCTTTCGTATGATTTAGGGTTACGAATGGAAATGTGGTAATGGGGAATGGGTTATACCCTTTGGATAACACATCACCCACAAACAAGAATAAAACATGGGGTAGAATTAATTTTAAAGCCCGCATAACTCCTTAGCAAATTTTTTATCAAAGAATTTCAATCGATAAAATCCCAACAGAAATTAACAACCAATTTAATCGTCGTTTGACGATAATTAATTATTCTAAAACTCCGGGTTGTTACATTTCCATTCACTTCAGATGTGCTAAATCAAAATCAATGTTAGATCTAAACTTAATACGATCTTCTAGATACGTATTATCTTTATATTTGTTTCTCTAAGAAACAATAAAATATTTCTTCTGGAAATATAAATCATATATCAAAATAGTTTTCAAAGCCTGCATTCAAATCTAAATCAAAGAGTTTTCAAAATGAAAACTTCATTTATCAAACATGTATAGATTACTTAGATCTATTCACAAACCAAAATGCAATCAAGATCAATAAATTTATTTGAATCAACAACATAAATTGTCAAATTCAAAACTTGCTTTCCAAAATAATGAACTCAAAAAAAAACATGCAATAATAAGCAAGTTTGAAATCAATTCAAATCCAAATTCAAAAAAAAATCACAACATTTTATTTATAAACAACGTACAAATCTCAAAGATATATTATTTGAGTGTGATTTTAAGATCTACAGTATAATGAGATTAGAAAAATAAGAACAAAAAAAAATCGAATCTACTGTAGATGAGATCTGAAATATAATGATAAAAATACATGTACAGTGGAATAAGATCTATAAATTTAGATCTATGACAAAATAAGATCTTGAAAAGATAAGATCTATTAAAAATTAAATCCAAATCTGAAAAATTAGGAAATAGATATAGAATTGTGAAACAAGAATACTTAAATCTAGATCTAAATTAATCGCAAAATAAATCTAGAAAAGCATATCTAGAAAATTTCAAACCCGATTTCATTGGTTGAATAAGAGGAAGAGATAGATCTGATTTCAGTAACTGATTAAGAGAAAAGGATGTATCTACATAAAAGAAAAAAAATGGATCTAATTTTCTGGATTAGGATATCCAATACATTTATAATGAAATCTGGAAAATTAGATCTATGATAGATAAGATCTAAAAAGAAAATTAACATAATAGGGTTTGAAATTACATTTTAATCTATGAAACAATTTTAGTTTCAGATCAAATTCAAAATTATCACAAAAAATGAATATACATGAATAAAAATTAAATAAGAGATCCGATGATTAAAATCTACATATCTAAAAAATATATCATTTGAACATGATAATAAAATCTACAAAAGATCTGAAATAGATGACAAATTTTTTTTTGTTCTTATTTTTCTGATCTTATTATACTGTAGATCTCAAAATCACACTCAAATAATATATCTTTGAGATTTGTACATTGTTTATAAATAAAATGTTGTGATTTTTTTGAATTTGGATTTGAATTGATTTCAAACTTGCTTATTATTGCATGTTTTTTTGAGTTCATTATTTTGGAAAGCAAGTTTGAATTTGACAATTTCTGTTGTTGATTCAAATAAATTTATTGATCTTGATTGCGTTTTGGTTTGTGATATAGATCTAAGTAATCTATACATGTTTGATAAATGAAGTTTTCATTTTGAAAACTCTTTGATTTAGATTTGAATGCAGGCTTTGAAAACTATTTTGATATATGATTTATATTTCCAGAAGAAATATTTTATTGTTTCTTAGAAACAAATATAAAGATAATACGTATCTAGAAGATCGTATTAAGTTTAGATCTAACATTGATTTTGATTTAGCACATCTGAAGTGAATGGAAACATTAATAAAAGCTTACATGATAAGCTTAAAATCTTCCAAATTTCCTAAAAAAAGGAAAAGGAAATAAGAATTGAGAACCTGCAGTTTCTATAATGATAAAAGGTTGAGTTTCCATAAATTAGCGAATTACAAATTTCCTCAAAATAAAGAACCAGAAGTTCTAACTAAAAAAAGTGGGATTAGAAAATTTAATCGTCAAACAGAAATAGGTTTTGACAACAACCTGAAGTTGTGCAAAGAAATTATTTTAATAGAAGTTGTATAACTCAAAGTCCAAGACCTGAAGTCTTGAATTATGAAAAGACTTTCTGATAAAGTTTACAAGTTCGAATTCTTATCAGTATTTTTTTTAATTTTTCAAAATGTACAAGCTTCTAAAAAAAGCAGTTTACGCAAAATTTGAGAACCCAAAGTTCATAATAAATTTGTGAACTTGAAGTTCATGAATTAGAAGCCCGAAGCTCTATTGAAACTGTGTAAAATGATAAGGTTATACTTCTTGAAGAAGTTAAAGAAAAATAATATATTATCATATGAGATAATGATGGTGCATTCAAGAGATTACAAAAATCTCCAAATGAGTTATACCTTACCTTATATCTTCACATTTACATTAAATATACCAAATATCCTGAAGATATTATGTTATATGATATTTCAAACATCATTGGATGTGTGTGTATTAATCTCTTGAAAAGATATTTTAAAGATTTATTTAAATTTATATTGCAAAATCTAACATCCTAGAAGAGATGTTATAAGAATTTTATTTTTGTTACATTGCAATTCCTTAAAAGGAAACACTATATTCCCTGAAGGAATAACCATATAATTTTTTTGAAGAAATAACAATAATTTTTCAAAAAAAAGAGAGGATATTGTATGCCAATATTACACTCCAAAAGTAGTGGTTTTATCTCTTGCATCTTACTTTTATTTGGTGAATCTAATTTTGTTACTGTATTTAAAGTTTGATATGCCATTTCAAAGGCAGTTACAACAAAAATCTCTAGCAGAGATATTTTATGCCATTGTAAAAGTAGTAATTATATAATTTATATAAAAGAAATATTGTTTACTGATATGGCATTCCAATAATGCATATATATATATATAGAAGAGATAAGTTCATTCTAGAAGTGGTGATACTGAAATATCTCTAGAAGAGACTTATAAATTTGAAAATGATAACATATCTCTAGAAGAGATTTGTTTATATATTTGGTAATTTTATTAAACCAAATAAATGCATAGAAATTTGATATTTGGGATATAATTAAGGAATAAAACTTAACAACTTTAAGTTGTGTGTATATTTTGTTCGAACCAGAAGTTCGATATGGTTCCAAAACAAATGTTTTGAACATTATCATGCGGTTTTGACGGATTCACATTGACATTGATTTATAAATAGAAATTAATAGTTTGGATCCTTGTAATAGTTTGTTCTAAAAAAATCACTAATTCAAATGAGAAAGAATATGAAAATTTATAATATTTGTGTAATACATGGACGCATGTATACATCCATATATATATAAATATTCAGCTAACAACATGAAGTTTGTTATAAGCTCATCTTATAGATTATGCATAGATATTATTTAGTGATTTAAAATTCAATCAACATAAATGTTGAATGACCTGAAGTCATGTATGTATTCAAATGATCCACACAATAAGTAAATTCCTCTAATTGGCTAGATCAATGAATGAGAACAAACTCTAATAAGAAATATCAATTGAATTCATTTTATCAACTGATAAAAGAATCATCCTCCTATTATTAATATGTATGGTGTATTTGCTAGTAGCAATATCATAATGGATCAAAATGAGAATCCAAAATGATTATTATTTAATGTGACAATGTTTGTCAACATTGAGGGGGAGGATAAAGGGATACAAGCTCATTTTGATCATTGGTGTTAAATATTTGTTAAAATATACAATGATGCAAAATATTAAATAAATTATCAATAATATCCCTAGTAGACTTTCTCCAATATAGATTTGAATCCCTGAAGGATCAAAATGTGTAAACCACATCTGTAATGTTGTTCAAAAGTCAGTTCAAAATACTTTTGGAGTAAATAATAAAGATGTCAAAAAAAAGATGTAACAACCGGGGTTTTGCTGTTAATTTATTATCGTCATTAGACGACTGTGTTTGGAAGCTGATGTTAATTGGAGTTTTCAAATCAGTCAAAATTCGTTTGAAATCTGTTGAAGAGTTTTATGGGCTGTAAATTTAAATCTAGTCCATGTTATATTTTGTTTCAGTGTCGTGTTATTGGAGTGTATACCCGTTCCACTTACTCGATCGATTCATTCCATTCTAAACCCTAAAACAAAAGAAAAAAAAAACATGGCGGCTTCATCTTCTTTATCTCAGATTTGAGATTTAGGGCTTTTTCGAAGTGCCGTCTCCATTTCGATCGAATCAGGGATGTGTTGCGAGTCGCCTGGATCAATTGATTCTTCGTTGGTCATTCTAGCTACTTCGATTAGGCTTCAGCTCCTCTTCGCTCGATTCTGGAATTAGGGCTTTCGGCGTCGACCTTGCTTCGAGATGATCAAGTTTGCTTTGTCAATCAATGATTCTTTGTAGCTTCGCTTCGACTGCTCCTTGTTTGATGATCGAATTCGACTCGTGACTTTGGTCTTGCTCGTTGATGCTAAGGTGAGTGAATTATCGCTCACATCTAATTCTTACTTGCTGCTATATTTCGATTGTTTAATTTCGTTTCAAAGCCGACATCGTATTTATTGATGCTTGTTTCTCGAGTTGATTTCGAACTGTCGTTTTGAGTGATTTTGATTTTCACTCACATCAAGTTCGAGTTCATATAATTCTTTGTCGCTTAATTTCTATGTTTCTGAGTTTGGGTTGAAACTGTGGCTTTGAATGCCCTGATGTTCAATTTGATCCTATTTGGTCTTCGGCCCTTTTTGAAATTACTGTTAGACTAATTTGAAATGGTTATTTAACCTTAACTTGATGTTGTTTACTGACCTGTACATGTTGTTGCTTGATTCTGTGGTTCCTGTGAGTTTCGACTTTGCTTCTTGTTCGTGTTCATCCCTGGCAGTGATTTTGACCTGTATATACCCTTGTAGTTGTGTTTCTTCATGTATGTTCATCCCTGACCTGTTTGGCTTCACTGCATAGCATATTCTCTTTTGTATAATTTCCTTCATTGTTTACTGCACTTGGTTTCATTTTTTCTTTGGTAATTGCCTTCATCACTGATTCATTTCTGCCTAGTCTCTGACCTGACTTGTGTGTCTATGCATTACTTGCTGTTGTTTATTTGAGTGTACATGCAGCTTGGAGTCAGTTTCCTTGTAGTGCTTACATTCTTGAAACTGTTTTGGCTTCTGGAATTACTTGGGTTTCTTGTTGTATTGCACTTTTGTTTTGTCATCTGACTTACAGATGCATTGACTTGTACCTGTGCACTTGTGTACTTGCTGCATTCATCTAGTCTGGTTTCACATGAGTTATAGATGCATACCGTTTGTCATGTACACAGTTGCTGTTGGATTCACTCTGTTGTTCATCACTTGTTCAAGTTGGCACTAGTTCATTGCTAAGTTATTTCACTGGTGCATTTCCTTTTTGTGGTGCACATTCCTGTTTCACTGTCCTTATGAGTGTGCTACCTTCTCTTCATAGTAGGTTGAGCTGGTATATTTGTCACAGTGCATTCGAACTTGGTTGCATTGGATTTAAATCCACTGTCTTAACTTGTACTTGATTTGTTGTTGGTTCTTTTTGAACCTGTCTCTGAGATGTACTGTGACTATCCATTTTATATGTCGCAGTCTTGAGTTTTATGTAATGGTCATGGGTGTCTGCTGCACTATATAGTAGCCGTGCTTGTGCATTTTGACGTTGTTGGGCCACCATGTCAGTGCATTGTTAACCTGGTTAGCCTGTAGTTCCATGTTGTCACCTCTATTTCATTTTGTCTAGGTGCAGTTCGTAATGTACATTCAATTGTGTAAAAAAAATTGGGTTTGCATATAAGTTTGGTCCAGATTTCCTTGCTTCATCATTGATTGTGGCATGTGCATCACTTGTGTAATTTACTTGGTTTGCGTACAGTCTTCATCGCGACCTTTCACTTGAGACTGTATGTAGCTGTCTTGACCACTTGATTTCATTTGGATTTGTTTTTCGATTTCACTTGTGTTGAACCCAGTTTTAAAAACTCGGATTTGACCTTGTGTTGATTTCTATTTCTTCACTATTGTGGCGAGGCAGTACACGCGTGCGTGTACTGCAGCCACCCAGAATTGACAGTTTTGAATTGATATTTCCTTTGTGTCGTGATGCATTGATCTTCTGAGTATTTCATAGACTGTATTGGCGAGGCAGTACACGTTAGCGTGTACTGCAGCCAATCAGCATTGTTGTTTTTAAATTGACATTTCAATTGTTTAAATTGATTTGGATTGCTGATTTGTTGTTTAACACTGTTTAGTGTTATATCTGCCGTTATCCGACTCTTTTATCGAGGAGTCGGATATACGAGATTTCTATGACTGTCGTCTATTTGATGTTGATTATTATTGCTTCTATGCACTAATAACTGAGTTTGAATTAGACTGACCCGTGTATTATTTTCTTTTGAATTTAATACTCGGGTCAGACCCGAGTTATTTCAGGTTGTAGATTTCCTTCTTGAGTTGCTGTTCAGGCTATGAAGACTTTTCTCATCTTCTGAAGTTGTTTTTGTCATTTTTGTAGAAGTCGTGTCATTGTATAGGATGATATGTATTCATGTATATTAGTTGATAATGTACTTGTTTATATAACTTTCAGAGTCGACAGTTGTAGTTGTATCATATGTATTGTGTCAACTATATTGTAACTGACATCAGTTATATATATATATATATATATATGAGACTTTTTGTTTAATCTGTGTTCCGCATTTATATTATCTGTGTTATTATTATATCTAATGTCCTAAACTATCATGAACCATCGTAGTTTGTTTTATACTGGTAATTGGGTATGTCGATGGGAGTAAATAAATGGGAAGAAAAATTAAAAAGTATATACCACTCCTATCGAGGTAACCAATATTAGTGTAAGGCCAATTACGGATGGCCGCTCCTATCCAGCCTTATTCTTCGTAATAATAGACAGTGTTTCTTTTAATACTCTTTGTTATTATGAGCATAGAGGTGGGGCGTCACAGTTGGTATCGGAGCTTGGGGTTTATGGACATAATATAAAACTTAACTCGGATGGAACATATGTTACAACTATTGGTCGATGTTTTATTTGTGCTTGAGGCAAAACTAAAGTTTTGAAATTTGGATGAAATTTTTAAATAACTTTATTTAAAAATAATAGTGAAATTGTGTTCTGATGATTTGATTGATTTGTGTTCTGTTTATTAGAGTGGCGCAGCGGAAACAGTGAAACTGTCTTCGCTGAGTACAACTGATAATCTTTTTGATTTAAAAATCAAAATACGAAATTAATATGAATTTCATTTGTTGTTTACATAGCTGTAATTATTTTGTTTCTTTGAGAATTTCGAATCCGAATTGAGGATTCGAAGAAATTGCAGATATGTGATTTTTGTTGAAATTTCCGCTGGCTTTCTTTTGTACTAATCATCTATTGATTAGATTTTTGCTGTTTTAAATTATCTTCATTGAAGATACATTTGAATGATTCTTTGTTCATTTTGTAGTACGTGCAAAAATTTAAATTGCACGTTATTGCAATTATTTTACGTTGAACCGATGCTTGGTTATGAAACGTATTTTGTTGCCGTCATTTTTACAATGGAATTTTACACCAATGCTATATTTTGAAGTACGGTGTTTTGTGGCATTTTGATGAATGAGAATTCACTGATATTACATTTTGATGTAGATTGTTTTGATGTGATTTTGACGTTTTAAAACTACTGTCGCTTTGGCTTCCGTAACCGTCAAATTTTAAAAGTGGATTTTCAAGCGGTTATTCCGCAATGCTGATTTGTAACCGTTTTTACGGTATTTTGAGAAGTACAATTTCCTTATCGAAATTGTTACTGATTTGCTGTTTTAATCACGTGATTGGAAAATCATTTTAAAATGAAAATTGTTTTATAAAATTTTAGCAGTTTGCATTTTCAAAAGAATGAGAAAGCGACTTAAACGATTCAGCAAAATCGAGAATTATGACCCCTTTCTTTTACTGTTTCGCTTAACTCCGGACTTGTCCAGTTGAGAATGTGAATTGTTATTTTACAAAATAAATAAAATTGTTTTCAGAAATTTTAACAGTTTGCGCTTTCAAAAGAATGAGGAAGCGATTTAAACGTTTCAGCAAAATCGAGGACTATGACCCCTTTCTTTTACTGATTCGCTTAATTCCGGACTTGTCCGTTTGAGAATGTAAAGTGTATTTTTACAAAATACACAATTTTGCACTTTCAAGGAAACGATGAAGAGATTTAAACGATTTAGCAAAAGTGCGGAGTATGGAACCACACTTTTACTGTTTCGGTTAATTCCGGACTCGTTAATTAAATATCTGTTGTTTTGATGATTTTGATGAATTTTACACTTTCAAGGAAACGATGAAGAAAATTAAACAATTTAGTAAAACTCGTGGTTATGGGACATGTGCGTTTACTATTTTGGTTAATTCCGGACTCGTTAATTGAAATATTTTGATGCTTTCGTGTGCTTTCGAGCCACTATGTTGGACCTTCGGGTCATATGTTGGACCTTCGGGTCACTCTACGGACCTTCGGGTCAATCTAATGGGCGCCAAAATTATGTTGAGTACTTGGTAGGCTTCGGCCACTCTGAGATGCACGTGCGGCGAATTAAAAACTCGCCATCTGATGGGATCGATCCAAGCTTTTATGTTGATTTTCTAGTCTTCTTAATTGATTTCTAGATATTTGTTGTTTCCAATTATCTGCAGGTAATTGGATATTTGTTGATATGAGTTCTGATTATCGTTTTTGATAACCGGATATTTGTTGTTTCTAATTATCGCTTGTGATAATTAGATATTTGTTGATATGAGTTCTGATTATCGTTTTTGATAATCGGATATTTGTTGTTTCTAATTATCGCTTGTGATAATTAGATATTTGTTGATATGAGTTCTGATTATCGTTTTTGATAATCGGATACTTGTTGTTTCTAATTATCGCTTGTGATAATTAGATATTTGTTGATATGAGTTCTGATTATCGTTTTTGATAATCAGATAATTGTTGTTTCGAATTATCACTTTAGATAATTCAATATTTGCTGATTGGGATTTAATTATCGCTTTAGATAATTAAATATTTGTTTCTTTGAGATTTAATTATCACTTTAGATAATTAAATATTTGCTGATTTCGAATTTAATTATCGCTTTAGATAATTAAATATTTGTCGAATTTAGATTTAATTATCGCCTGAGATAATTAAATAATTGTTGATTAGTTGATTTAATTATCGCTTTAGATAATTAAATATTTGTCGAATTTAGATTTAATTATCGCCTGAGATAATTAAATAATTGTTGATTAGTTGATTTAATTATCGCTTTAGATAATTAAATATTTGTCGAATTTAGATTTAATTATCGCCTGAGATAATTAAATAATTGTTGATTTGTTGATTTAATTATCGCTTTAGATAATTAAATATTTGTCGAATTTAGATTTAATTATCGCCTGAGATAATTAAATAATTGTTGATTTGTTGTTTTAATTATCGCTTTAGATAATTAAATATTTGTTGCTTTGAGATTTAATTATCGCTTTAGATAATTAAATATTTGCTGATTTCGAATTTAATTATCGCTTTAGATAATTAAATATTTGTCGAATTTAGATTTAATTATCGCCTGAGATAATTAAATAATTGTTGATTTGTTGATTTAATTATCGCTTTAGATAATTAAATATTTGTCGAATTTAGATTTAATTATCGCCTGAGATAATTAAATAATTGTTGATTTGTTGTTTTAATTATCGCTTTAGATAATTAAATATTTGTCGAATTTAAAATTAATTATCGCTTTAGATAATTAAATAATTGTTGATTTTAAATTTAATTATCGCTTGGGATGATTAAATATTTGTTGATTTGAGAAATTTGATTATCGTTTTTGATAATCGAATATTTGTTGAATTTGAAATTTGATTATCGTTTGTGATAATCGAATATTTGTTGATTTGAGAAATTTGATTATCGTTTTTGATAATCGAATATTTGTTGAATTTGAAATTTGATTATCGTTTGTGATAATCGAATATTTGTTGATTTGAGAAATTTGATTATCGTTTTTGATAATCGAATATTTGTTGAATTTGAAATTTGATTATCGTTTGTGATAATCGAATATTTGTTGATTTGAGAAATTTGATTATCGTTTTTGATAATTGAATATTTGTTTTCTGATTATCGTTTGAGATAATTAGATATTTGATTTGTTTTCTGATTATCGTTTGAAATAATTAGATATTTGATTTGTCTTCTGATTATCGTTTGAGATAAGTAAATATTTGCGATTTGAAAATTCAATTATCGTTTTGATGATTGAATATTTGCGATTTTTGAGATTTGAGCTTCGTCTTTTTCTCTGGCGATTCAGGTGAGTAATTTAATTTACTCACATTCAATTCGTGCTCTGTATGGGATTTCTGCTCTGTTTTTCCTTCTCTTTTAGTTGCTGGAACTCGATTGTTCTTGCTTTTGTTAGTCGTCTGATTTTGATCCCTGATTCCCACGATGTTGATTCTTTTGATTTGAAGCAGTCGAACCTTTTGATTTCTTATCTAATACTTCCCCGCTGACACTTGCTTTGCTTATACATTCGACATTGCCATGCTCTTTTGGTTGTTACCTTTTATCCATTTATTCCCTATTATTGCGTGGACGCAATTTCTTTAAGGAGGGGAGTCTGTAACAACCGGGGTTTTGCTGTTAATTTATTATCGTCATTAGACGACTGTGTTTGGAAGCTGATGTTAATTGGAGTTTTCAAATCAGTCAAAATTCGTTTGAAATCTGTTGAAGAGTTTTATAGGCTGTAAATTTAAATCTAGTCCATGTTATATTTTGTTTCAGTGTCGTGTTATTGGAGTGTATACCCGTTCCACTTACTCGATCGATTCATTCCATTCTAAACCCTAAAACAAAAGAAAAAAAAACATGGCGGCTTCATCTTCTTTATCTCAGATTTGAGATTTAGGGCTTTTTCGAAGTGCCGTCTCCATTTCGATCGAATCAGGGATGTGTTGCAAGTCGCCTGGATCAATTGATTCTTCGTTGGTCATTCTAGCTACTTCGATTAGGCTTCAGCTCCTCTTCGCTCGATTCTGGAATTAGGGCTTTCGGCGTCGACCTTGCTTCGAGATGATCAAGTTTGCTTTGTCAATCAACGATTCTTTATAGCTTCGCTTCGACTGCTCCTTGTTTGATGATCGAATTCGACTCGTGACTTTGGTCTTGCTCGTTGATGCTAAGGTGAGTGAATTATCGCTCACATCTAATTCTTACTTGCTGCTATATTTCGATTGTTTGATTTCGTTTCAAAGCCGACATCGTATTTATTGATGCTTGTTTCTCGAGTTGATTTCGAACTGTCGTTTTGAGTGATTTTGATTTTCACTCACATCAAGTTCGAGTTCATATAATTCTTTGTCGCTTAATTTCTATGGTTCTGAGTTTGGGTTGAAACTGTGGCTTTGAATGCCCTGATGTTCAATTTGATCCTATTTGGTCTTCGGCCCTTTTTGAAATTACTGTTAGACTAATTTGAAATGGTTATTTAACCTTAACTTGATGTTGTTTACTGACCTGTACATGTTGTTGCTTGATTCTGTGGTTCCTGTGAGTTTCGACTTTGCTTCTTGTTCGTGTTCATCCCTGGCAGTGATTTTGACCTGTATATACCCTTGTAGTTGTGTTTCTTCATGTATGTTCATCCCTGACCTGTTTGGCTTCACTGCATAGCATATTCTCTTTTGTATAATTTCCTTCATTGTTTACTGCACTTGGTTTCATTTTTTCTTTGGTAATTGCCTTCATCACTGATTCATTTCTGCCTAGTCTTTGACCTGACTTGTGTGTCTATGCATTACTTGCTGTTGTTTATTTGAGTGTACATGCAGCTTGGAGTCAGTTTCCTTGTAGTGCTTACATTCTTGAAACTGTTTTGGCTTCTGGAATTACTTGGGTTTCTTGTTGTATTGCACTTTTGTTTTGTCATCTGACTTACAGATGCATTGACTTGTACCTGTGCACTTGTGTACTTGGTGCATTCATCTAGTTTGGTTTCACATGAGTTATAGATGCATACTATTTGTCATGTACACAGTTGCTGTTGGATTCACTCTGTTTTTCATCACTTGTTCAAGTTGGCACTAGTTCATTGCTAAGTTATTTCACTGGTGCATTTCCTTTTTGTGGTGCACATTCCTGTTTCACTGTCCTTATGAGTGTGCTACCTTCTCTTCATAGTAGGTTGAGCTGGTATATTTGTCACAGTGCATTCGAACTTGGTTGCATTGGATTTAAATCCACTGTCTTAACTTGTACTTGATTTGTTGTTGGTTCTTTTTGAACCTGTCTCTGAGATGTACTGTGACTATCCATTTTATATGTCACAGTCTTGAGTTTTATGTAATGGTCATGGGTGTCTGCTGCACTATATAGTAGCCGTGCTTGTGCATTTTGACGTTGTTGGGCCACCATGTCAGTGCATTGTTAACCTGGTTAGCCTGTAGTTCCATGTTGTCACCTCTATTTCATTTTGTCTAGGTGTTGTTCGTAATGTACATTCAATTGTGTAAAAAAATTGGGTTTGCATATAAGTTTGGTCCAGATTTCCTTGCTTCATCATTGATTGTGGCATGTGCATCACTTGTGTAATTTACTTGGTTTGCGTACAGTCTTCATCGCGACCTTTCACTTGAGACTGTATGTAGCTGTCTTGACCACTTGATTTCATTTGGATTTGTTTTTCGATTTCACTTGTGTTGAACCCAGTTTTAAAAACTCGGATTTGACCTTGTGTTGATTTCTATTTCTTCACTGTTGTGGCGAGGCAGTACACGCGTGCGTGTACTGCAGCCACCCAGAATTGACAGTTTTGAATTGATATTTCCTTTGTGTCGTGATGCATTGATCTTCTGAGTATTTCATAGACTGTATTGGCGAGGCAGTACACGTTAGCGTGTACTGCAGCCAATCAGCATTGTTGTTTTTAAATTGACATTTCAATTGTTTAAATTGATTTGGATTGCTGATTTGTTGTTTAACACTGTTTAGTGTTATATTTGCTGTTATCCGACTCTTTTATCAAGGAGTCGGATATACGAGATTTCTATGACTGTCGTCTATTTGATGTTGATTATTATTGCTTCTATGCACTAAT
Organism: Allium fistulosum; assembly: GCA_030737815.1. Lineage (NCBI taxonomy): Eukaryota > Viridiplantae > Streptophyta > Magnoliopsida > Asparagales > Amaryllidaceae > Allium > Allium fistulosum. The sequence continues at coordinate 1,136,687,830 of CM060906.1, forward strand.
AACTGAGTTTGAATTAGACTGACCCGTGTATTATTTTCTTTTGAATTTAATACTCGGGTCAGACCCGAGTTATTTCAGGTTGTAGATTTCCTTCTTGAGTTGCTTTTCAGGCTATGAAGACTTTTCTCATCTTCTGAAGTTGTTTTTGTCATTTTTGTAGAAGTCGTGTCATTGTATAGGATGATATGTATTCATGTATATTAGTTGATAATGTACTTGTTTATATAACTTCCAGAGTCGACAGTTGTAGTTGTATCATATGTATTGTGTCAACTATATTGTAACTGACATCAGTTATATATATATATATATATGAAACTTTTTGTTTAATCTGTGTTCCGCATTTATATTATCTGTGTTATTATTATATCTAATGTCCTAAACTATCATGAACCATCGTAGTTTGTTTTATACTGGTAATTAGGTATGTCGATGGGAGTAAATAAATGGGAAGAAAAATTAAAAAGTATATACCACTCCTATCGAGGTAACCAATATTAGTGTAAGGCCAATTACGGATGGCCGCTCCTATCCAGCCTTATTCTTCGTAATAATAGACAGTGTTTCTTTTAATACTCTTTGTTATTATGAGCATAGAGGTGGGGCGTCACAAAAGATGTGAGTGTTCTTGAAGAAACACTTAAGGGTGCTCTTGAAGAGACTAATGACATGATTGTCAAATAACCCTAGAAGTGGTTTAGGTACCTAAAACATGATAATTAAAGAGATCTCAATAAATCATATCTAGAACTGACATGATTTAATATGATAAATAAATCGCTTATGTTTATAAATGGATTAAAGATCATGGATTAGAGAAAAACATAATTGGCCATCATGAAATTCTCCTAAATAAGAAATGTGAACCTGTAGTTCGCAATATATATATATATATATATATATATATATATATATATATATATATAATAGAAAAACACACTAAAATTACTGAAGCACGTGTAGTGCTACATCGTGTTAAATGCTCTAGGCATGATGTTTTTATAAATAATTTAATTGTGAAGTAGCGAAAGTGTTTGAAACACTTAAAATACCCTGAAGGTATGAATATTGGTTAAATCATACTAAATGATGAAAATCTACTAGTTCCAGAAGAATATAAATTACTTTGCTGCTTATAAAGAATGCAAAGAATAAAGGGTGTAGATTACAACTTTCTTTTAAATATTGTTGTAATGAAAATCTTGATATAATTCATGATGAGTAGATTACTTCCTATTTTTAAGTATTGTTGTATTGAAACTCTTAACATCCACTGAAGTGTTAGTTGCGATATGCAAAACTTATTAAAATATATGAGTTCCTGAAAAATTTAAATAACTTTGATGATTATAAGAATGGAATGTTTATTACAACCTTCTTCTAAGTATTATTGTAATGAAAATCTTGATGCACTTCAAGATGAGTAGATTACTTCCTGCTTTTAAGTATCGTTGGAATAAAACTTTTAACATTCATCAAAGATGTAGTTGCAATATGCAAAATTGATTTGAAGCACAAGAATTAAAGCACATGAAGTGTTTTTCATAAAAGTAGCATACAAATGCATAAAATGCAAACCACATTGGAAGAAACAATCTTTTAGAAAATTTGATTGTATCAAAGGAAACTATTAATAAATTGTATTATTAATGAGATACATATTTATGGATCCAGAAGTATCTATAACCAATTTGAGTTATCGAAGGACGAATATGAATTCAGAGGAAAATTTAAATCGGGGGGAGCATTCATAAGTATTTTCTAATGCACTCTTTTTCCTTAACTAAGATTTTTCCCACTGGGTTTTTATTAGTAAGGTTTTAATGAGGCATTATCTTGATCCAGAAGTATCAAATCCCCAATAACATTTGAAAATAAGTTATAATGTACTCTTTTTCCTTATTTAAGATTTTTCCCACTGGGTTTTGCTTACTAAGGTTTTAATGAGGCATTAAATTGATCCAGAAGTATCAAACTCTATTTGATGTAGTAAATTATTGAAATATGTCATACTATATTGTAAGTTCCATGGACATATAGTCCGTAAAGTAGCAAAAGTGCTTGAAACACTTAATATACCCCGAAGGTATAAATATGGTTTAAATCATATTAAATGATGAAAGTATACAAATTCCTGAAGAATATAAATAACTTTCATGGTTATAAAGAATGTAAAGAACAAGGAGCGTAGATTACAACCTACTTTTAAGTATTGTTGTAATGAAAATCTTGATATAATTCATGATGAGTAGATTACTTCCTATTTTTAAGTATTATTGTAATGAAACTCTTATTATCCATTGAAGTGGTAGTTGCGATATGCAAATAATTATTAAAGTATACAAATTCCTGAAGAATATATATATAACTTTTATAGTTATAAAGAATGCAAAAGACAAGAAGTGTAGATTACAACCTTCTTCTAAGTATTGTTGTAATGAAAATCTTGATATACTTCAAGATGAGTAGATTACTTCCTACTTTTTAGTAATGTTGTAATGAAATTTTTAATATTCATGAAAGTTGTATAGTTACAATACGCAAAACTGATTTGAAGCACAAAAATGAAAGCACATGAAGTGTTTTTCATAAAAGTAGCATACAAAATGCATAAATGCAAATCATATTTGGAAGAAACAATCTTAGAAAATTTGATTGTATCGAATGAAACTATTAATAAATTGTATTATTAATGAGATTCATATTTATGGATCTAGAAGTATCTATAACCAATTTGAGTTATCAGAAGACGAATATGAATTCAGAAGAAAATTTTAAATCAGGGGGAGCATCCATAAGTATTTTATAATGCACTCTTTTTCCTTAACTAAGATTTTTCCCACTGGGTTTTTATTAGTAGGTTTTAATGAGGCATTATCTTGATTCAGAAGTATCAACTCCCCAGTAACATTTGAAAATAAGTTACAATGTACTCTTTTCCCTTATTTAAGATTTTTCCCACAGGGTTTTTCTTACTAAGGTTTTAATGAGGCATTATCTTGATCTAGAAGAATCAAATGTCTTTTCAAGAAATAACATCTCAAATATGTTATTTAAGTAAATTGTGTTTTTATCCTTGGCTAAGATTTTTCCCACAGGGTTTTTCTTAGTAAGGTTTTTAACGAGGCATTAGTTTGATCCAGAAGCATCAAACTTCATTTGAAGAAATAAGAAAATAAAATATGTCATTGTACTCTTTTTCCTTCACTAAGAATTTTCCCATTGGGTTTTTCTTAGTAAGGTTTTAATGAGGCATTATTTTGATCCCGAAGTATCAAACTCTTTAAAAGGAATATCATTGTATGATATCTATGATTTCAAGTTGCACTCTTTTCCTCCTTCAAGGTTTTTCCATTATGTTTTCCTAACAGAGGTTTTTAATGAGGCAACAGACAATATTCATAACCACTGAATGGATGTATGAAAGCAAGATAATAATGGGGGGAGCAATTGTCATGGACGTTTCAAAAGGAACAATTTCTAGCTACCATATGAGCATTCAAGATTTTGAAGATGCATATTCAAGGGGGAGTGTTATAATATATGTAAATATAAAAGTGAATATGCTTTTGTGTTTTTCTATTTAGTCTCACATCATGGGATATGTTCCATCTCATGCTCCAAGGCCTATATATAAAGGAGCCTATGTAATGTAATTGAATCAATCAATCTCTGTGTAACAGATATCAATGTGAAATAACATTTTCTCCGCTCTCTCTTTTCTAATGGCTTCTTATCTCATTTTAGTTTATAACATGTTATAAAATAGAAGGAGATAAGAAGCCATTAGAGAAGGAGAAAGAAGAAAATGTTATTACTCAGATATTAGTAATGCATTTATTTGGTTTAATAAAATTACCAAATATATAAACAAATCTCTTCTAGAGATATGTTATCATTTCCAAATTTATAAATCTCTTCTAGAGATATTTTTGTATCACCACTTCTAGAGTGAACTTATCTCTTCTAGATATATATATATATATGCACTATTGGAATACCATATCAATATACAATATTTCTTTTATATAAATTACATTATTACTACTTATACAGTAGCATAAAATATCCCTGCTGGAGATTTTTATTGTAATTGCTTTTGAAATGGCATATCAAACTTTAAATACAGTAACAAAACTAGATTCACTAAATGAAAGTAAGATGCAAGAGAAAAAACCACTACTTCTGGAGTGTAATATTGGTATACAATATCATTTTTTTGGGATAAATTATTGTTATTACTTCAAAAAAATTATATGGTTATTCCTTCAGGGAATATAGTGTTTCCTTTCAAGGAATTGCAATGTAATAAAAATAAAATTCCTATAACATCTCTTCTGGGATGTTGGATTTTGCAATATAAATATAAATAAATGTCTAAAACATCTCTTCAAGAGATTAACACACACACACACATAATCGTGTATATAAATAGTATGGCATATGAATTATCTATTCATACCAAATAATAAACGTCCCTTTCCAAGACTAAATTAATAGTTACTTTTTCAATCCGGTGATGTTTGAAATATCATATAACATAATATCTTCAGGATATTTGGTTAATATAATATAAATGTGAAGATATAAGGTAAGGTATAACTCATTTGAAGATTTTGTAATCTCTTGAATGCAGCATCATTATCTCATATGATGATTTATTAATTTCCTTTAACTTCTTCAAGAAGTACAACCTTATCATTTTACACAATTTCAATAGAGCTTCGGGCTTCTAGTTCATGAACTTTAAGTTCATTAATTTGTTATGAACTTCAGGTTCTCAAATTTTGTGTAAACTTCTCCTTTTTTTAGCTTGTACATTTTGACAAATTTAAAAAAAAATACTGATAAGAATTCGAACTTGTCAACTTTATCAGAAAGTCTTTTCATAATTCAAGACTTCAGGTCTTGGACTTTGAGTTATACAACTTTTGTTAAAATAATTTCTTTGCACAACTTCAGGTTGTTGTCAAAACCTATTTCTGTTTGATGATTAAATTTTCTGTTCCTCTTTTTTTTAGTTTCAAACTTCTGGTAAACAATATTTCTTTTATATAAATTATATAATTACTACTTTTACAATGGCATAAAATATCTCTGCTAGAGATTTTTGTTGTAACTGCCTTTGAAATGGCATATCAAACTTTAAATACAGTAACAAAATTAGATTCACCAAATAAAAGTAAGATGCAAGAGATAAAACCACTACTTTTGGAGTGTAATATTGGCATACAATATCCTCTCTTTTTTTTTGAAAAATTATTGTTATTTCTTCAAAAAAAATTATATGGTTATTCCTTCAGGGAATATAGTGTTTCCTTTTAAGGAATTGCAATGTAACAAAAATAAAATTCTTATAACATCTCTTCTAGGATGTTAGATTTTGCAATATAAATTTAAATAAATCTTTAAAATATCTTTTCAAGAGATTAATACACACACACATCCAATGATGTTTGAAATATCATATAACATAATATCTTCAGGATATTTGGTATATTTAATGTAAATGTGAAGATATAAGGTAAGGTATAACTCATTTGGAGATTTTTGTAATCTCTTGAATGCACCATCATTATCTCATATGATAATATATTATTTTTCTTTAACTTCTTCAAGAAGTATAACCTTATCATTTTACACAGTTTCAATAGAGCTTCGGGCTTCTAATTCATGAACTTCAAGTTCACAAATTTATTATGAACTTTGGGTTCTCAAATTTTGCGTAAACTGCTTTTTTTAGAAGCTTGTACATTTTGAAAAATTAAAAAAAATACTGATAAGAATTCGAACTTGTAAACTTTATCAGAAAGTCTTTTCATAATTCAAGACTTCAGGTCTTGGACTTTGAGTTATACAACTTCTATTAAAATAATTTCTTTGCACAACTTCAGGTTGTTGTCAAAACCTATTTCTGTTTGACGATTAAATTTTCTAATCCCCCTTTTTTTTAGTTAGAACTTCTTGTTCTTTATTTTGAGGAAATTTGTAATTCGCTAATTTATGGAAACTCAACCTTTTATCATTATAGAAACTGCAGGTTCTCAATTCTTATTTCCTTTTTTTTAAAAGGAAATATTGGAAGATATTAAGCATATCATAAAAGTTTTTACTAATGTTTCCATTCATTTCAGATGTGCTAAATCAAAATCAATGTTAGATCTAAACTTAATACGATCTTCTACATACGTATTATCTTTATATTTGTTTCTCTAAGAAACAATAAAATATTTCTTCTGGAAATATAAATCATATATGAAAATAATTTTCAAAGCCTTCATTCAAATCTAAATCAGATCAAAAGGTTTTCAAAATGAAAACTCCATTTACCAAACATGTTTGATTTCTCAAATCCATGTCCAAACTAAATACAATCAAATCCAATAAATTTGCTTGAATCAACAATATCAAATTTTGTCAAGTTCAAACTTGCATTCCAAAATAAATGAACTCAAAAATACAAAAATAAGCATGATATTGAGATCTACAATATAATAAGATCAGAAAAATAGCAACAACAAAAAATTAGATCTGAAATATAATTACTAACAAAATAAGAATGAGATCTCAAAGTTTAGATCTATATAAGATCTAGATTAAGATCTGAAGAAGTAGATCTAGAATGGAATGAGATATAAAAAAAAAAGAAAAAGAAAAAATGATTTGGAAGATTTAATCAATCAGATCATAAAAATGACTTACCATTTTGAAATCTATAATTGGATCTGGAAAAGAATAGATCTGATTTCATATATTATCACAATTGTAGATCTATAATTTTTTTTGTATAAATCATGCTGATAATGTCTTGTAAACAAATAAGAATATGTTATAAAGAAATAAGAGCAGAAGCAATTAGAGAAAGAGGCAGAAGATATATTATTCATTTTTGAGAATAGTCATCTATTTACATTATATAGCCTCCTTTATATAAAGGCTTTAGAGCTAAGGATTGAATTTATCCTACGATGTGGGACTAAACAAAACAATACAAAAGCATATTCACTTCATTATTTACATATATTATAACACCCCTCCTTGAATATGCATCTTCAAAATCTTGAATGCTCTGATAATCTTGAAATTGTCCCTTTTGAAACGTGTATGTGATTGCGCCCCCTCATTATTATCTTGCTTGCATTTATCCATTCAGACGATATAGATATTGTCTGTTTCCTCATTAAAAACCTCTGTTAGGAAAACCCAGTGGAAAAAAACCTTGAATGAGGAAAAGAGTGCAACTTGTAAAATCATATTAAAAATGATTTTCTTTCTAAAAGTTTTGATACTTCGCGATCAAAACAATGCCTCATTAAAACCTTACTAAGAAAAACCCAACGGGAAAAATCTTAGTGAAGGAAAAAGAGTACAATATAGTATGACATGTTTCAATAATTTACTACATCAAATAGAGTTTGATACTTCTGGATCAATTTAATGCCTCATTAAAACCTTAGTAAGCAAAACCCAGTGGGAAGAATCTTAAATAAGGAAAAAGAGTACATTATCACTTATTTTCAAATGTTACTGGGGAGTTGATACTTCTGGATCAAGATAATGCCTCATTAAAACCTTACTAATAAAAACCCAGTGGGAAAAATCTTAGTTAAGGAAAAAGAGTGCATTATAAAATACTTATGGATGCTCCTCCTGATTTAAAAATTTTCCTCTGAATTCATATTCGTCTTTCGATAACTCAAATTGGTTATAGATACTTCTGGATCCATAAATATGAATCACATTAATAATACAATTTATTAATAGTTTCATTCGATACAATCAAATTTTCTAAGACTGTTTCTTCCAAATATAATTTGCATTTTATGCATTTTGTATGCTACTTTTATGAAAAACACTTCATGTGCTTTCATTTTTGTGCTTCAAATCAGTTTGCGTATTGCAACTATACATCTTTCATGAGTACTAAAAATTTCACAACAACATTACTAAAAAGCAAGAAGTAATCTACTCATCTTGAAGTATATCAAGATTTTCATTACAACAATACTTAGAAGAAGGTTGTAATCTACACTTCATGTCTTTCGCATTCTTTATAACTATAAAAGTTATATATATTCTTCAGGAATTTGTATGCTTTAGTAAGTATTTGCATATCGCAACTACCACTTCAATGGATATTAAGAGTTTCATTACAATAATACTTAAAAATAGGAAGTAATCTACTCATCATGAATTATATCAAGATTTTCATTACAACAATATTTAAATTTGTAATCTACACCCTTTATTCTTTGTATTCTTTATAAGCAGCAAAGTAATTTATATTCTTTGGGAACTAGTAGATTTTCATCATTTAGTATGATTTAACCAATAATCATACCTTTAGGGTATTTTAAGTGTTTCAAACACTTTCACTACTTCAGTCAATTCAATTATTTATAAAAACATCATGCTTAAAGAATTTAACATGATGTAGCACTACATGTGCTTCAGTATTTTAGTGTTTTTTTCTACTTTATATATATATATATTTATAATTATATTTTGCGAACTACAGGTTCACATTTCTTATTTAGGAGAATTTCATGATGGCTAATCATGTTTTTCTCTAATCCAGGATTTTTAATCCATTTATAAACATAAGCGCTTTATTTATCATATTTAAATCATGTCAGTTCTAGATATCATTTATTGAGATCTCTTTATTTATCATATTTTAGGTACCTAAACCACTTCTAGGGTTATTTGACAATCATGTCATGGATCACTTTCAGAGCATCCATAAGTGTTTCTTCAAGAACACTCGCCTTCTTTATTTGACATCTTTATTACTTACTCCAAATCAAAATGAACTTGTATCACTTTATCCTATTGGGACATATTATGCATCATTATACATGTTAACAAATATTTGACACTGATGATCAAAATGAAATTTATCAGAAATGAATAATATATGTTCTGCCTCTCTCTCTAATGGCTTCTACTTTCTTCATTTTATAACACATTATTAGCATGATCTCTAATCAAAAGGAAAATTTCAGATCTAATTATAAATCTTCAAAACGGTAAGCTATTTCTGATCTGATTGATCAAATCTTTCAGATCTCATTCTATTAATTTTATTTCTTTTAGATCTCATTGTATCATTGATCTAATTATTCAGATCCGATTCTATTTGTTCATTTTTTTGTCCCTGTATTTTAGATCTCGTTTTGTTGTAGATCTTATTTTTTTTAATTCTAAATTTTCAGATCTCTTGTAGATTTTAATATCATGTTCAAATGATATATTTTTTAGATCTGTAGATTTTAATCATCGGATTTATTATTTAATTTTTATTCATGTATATCAATTTTTTTGTGATAATTTTGAATTTGATCTGAAAGTAAAATTGTTTCATAGACTAAAATGTAATTTCAGACCCTATTCTGTTAGTTTTCTTTTTATATCTTATCTATCATAGATCTAATTTTCCAGATTTTATTATATACATACATACATATATATATATCTTATCTCATAGATCTTTCTCTATTAATCTTATCAGTTTAGATCTCATTTTATCGTAGATTTAAACTTTGAGATCTCATTCCATTGTTTGTTGAAAAAAAAGGTTTTCATTTTGAAACTTTTTTTGTTTGGATTTCGGTTTGAATGAGGACTATAGAAATGATTTTGCTACATGATTTATATTTCCAGAAGAAATATTTTATTGTTTCTTAGAGAAACAAATATAAGGATAATACATATCTAGAAGATCATATTAAGTTTATATGAAAGAATAGGAACCTGAAGTTCATATGTGAGAAGGTGAAAGATTAAAGCTTTCATAAGTTGAAATAAAGCCTTGAAGAAAATAAGATATGTCATTATACTCTTTTTTTCACTAAGATTTTTCCCATTGGGTTTTACTTAGTAAGGTTTTTAATGAGACATTAGTTTGATCCAGAAGTATCAAACTTTATTTGAAGAAATGAGAAAATAAGGTTTTTCCCATTGGGTTTTCCTTACAAAGGTTTTTAATGAGGCAACAGACAATATCTATATCGATTGAATAGATAAATACAAGCAAGGTAATAATGAAGGGAAGCAATCATCATACATATTTCGAAATGGAAAATTTCAAGTTATCAGAGCATTTAATATTTTGAAGACGCATATTCAAGGGGGAGTGTTACAATATATGTAAATATAAATAGTGAATATGCTATATACTGCTTTGTATTTATTCCCACATCGTGGGATTAGTTCTATCCCAAGCTCCTAGGCCTTTATATAAAGGTGATAATGTAATGAGAATGAATTACTATTCTCAGAAATGAATAATATATGTTCTGCCTCTCTCTCTAATGGCTTCTACTTTCTTCATTTTATAAATCTAAAAAGAAAACTAACATAATAGGGTTTGAAATTACATTTTAATCTATGAAACAATTTTAGTTTCAGATCAAATTCAAAATTATCATAAAAAATGAATATACATGAATAAAAATTAAATAAGAGATCCGATGATTAAAATCTACAGTTCTAAAAAATATATCATTTGAACATGATAATAAAATATACAAAAGATCTAAAAAATTAGAATTAAAAAAAAAAGATCTATAACAAAACAAGATATGAAATATATGAACTAAAAAATAAGATGTACAAATAGAATCAGATCTGAATAATCAGATCAATGATATAATGAGATCTAAAAGAAATAAGATTAATAGAATGAAATCTAGAAAAGCATATCTAGAAAATTTCAAACCTGATTTCATTGGTTGAATAAGAGGAAGAGATATATCTGATTTCAGTAACTGATTAAGAGAAAAGGATGTATCTACATAAAGAAAAAAAAAGGATCTAATCTTCTGGATTAGAATATCCAATACATTTGAGAAAGAGATTGTGCTGATAACGTGTTATAAACCAAAAAGAGATAAGAAGCCATTAGAAAAGAGGAGAGAGAAGAAAATGTTATTCACTATGATATCAGTTACATTGAGATTGATTGATTCAATTACATTACATGGGCTCCTTTATATATAGGCCATTGAGCATAGCATTGGACCTATCCCATAATGTGGGACTAAATAAAATATAATAAACATTGTATAGCATATTCACACTTTATAATATTACAACATTTTCTAGATTTAGGGATTAATTTTCCTTTTAGCCACCTATAACATATATTATTTCATAATGAATACATGTATTATACTAGCAATTAAAACTATAGGCTTCTCAATCATGTATCATAAGCTCAATCGTCCCTTTTACAAGTATTATATGAAAGGAAACTTTGATAATATTCATTTTAGTATTTCATACTTATTAAAAATAAGGTCTCTTTCTTCCCAAGTTTATTATCTATTTTCTTAAATCAATATTTATTTCCTTTTGTAGACATTATCTCGCATTTAAACATAATGCATCATTTAATTCAACATATCTCTTTTCCTCATCCATTTTGTAGTTCACTAAAGTCAATTATCTTATTTCTTTACGTTTTCAATCCTAGAAGAATTCATTTAACATTCTTCCATTTCCTTAGTTCTCTTTCTAATCTGAGTTTTTCATTTTGAAAATAACAACAAATAATAGTTGTTGATTCATTTTCAACTGATTAATATTTCTTTTATTTAGGGTTGACTTTTCCATCAGCGCTTAAGTTATTACATGTTTAAGATTAAGTTGATGAAATTAGTAAGTTAGAAGACTGAAAGGTTTACATTTAGGTGATTTTTTTATTTTATCATATCCTCTCTTTGTTTATTCATCTCAAGACAATTTATTACAAAATTATTCATCACTTTTTATTTTTTAATATTTCACATAAAAATATATTGTTTGTTGTAATTTAGTGACATATTGTTAAGTCATTATGGTTAATATAGTACCAATGTGAATGTACATGGTTACACATCTCTTAGAAAAAATTATGAAGAATATTATATTTTATGCCATATACTAAGAAACTCTATCTAACATAAATATTTCTTAATGGATATTTGAATTTTCATTATACTATCACTAACTTAAAAAATTAAGGAAATTTGGAATTATTTTCCCTACAAGAATGGCCTTAGCATACATAACTTTTAAGCAACCCAACCATGATATGAGAAGTAGTATAGGTAAATGCTTTTTTGAAACTCAGCATCATACTATGTAATTGTGTGTATATTTTATGCCATGATAGATTATTTGAGATTATGATTGTATAAAGGTTATGTCATAATTGATTGCTTCTTTAAAGGTAACTTTGTACTGTACATATTAATGTTGATCTCTCAATTTTTATATTTTCCTCCTTACTATATAATTAAAGTACTCACCCTTCTTGGTTGAGTAATGTCTTAAGAAAATCCAAGTTCAAGTCCCAATAATCTCACTTATCTAATATATTTGGGAATAACTTAATTTCCCATGGTTTATTCTATTCTTAAGCATCCAAATTCAAATCAAACAAATCTTTTTCAATTATATAACATATTTTAAAATTACATAGTTCATTTAAAAATATTTTATTTTCCTTTAACTCTTCTCTTACTTTAGAAATTCTATCAAAATCCAAGTCTAAACACTATAACTTTATTTTCCTATGTTTTCTAAACAAGCAAGCATTTTCTCTAACCTAATTTTATCAGTTCTAATTTTTGAAATTATAAATTCTACCGATGAAAAGAACACTATTTTTTAAGATATTTATGTTAGTATGAAGAAGAATGGGAAAAATTAAAACTACTAAATAAATGTGATTATGTGTAACATTAATAGATTATACCAAAATAAAATTTTAAAAATATCTACATATTTATTCTTTTGATAACTATTTTTTTACTTTTAAAGCTTTACCTAATTCCTTACATTTCCTATAAAAATCCAAATTCAACAACTAGTTGTAAATAAATTATATATGGCAAAATCTCTCATTTATTTCGATTCAACCACTAATATAACCTTATATTTTTGTAATAATTTGAAATAAGCATTGATCATCGGTGATGAATTCTTTTTCTTTTATTTTTTAATTTATAATGTTGATAAAAAGTAAAAAAATTAATTACCATAATAATATCAGTTAGAATATAAATAATAAATATATTAAGAATTAAATTATAACATAAAAATTGTAGACATTAATACTAAATATAATAACTAAGAAATCTGTATCTACTTGGTTTGAAAACTGTAGCTTGCATTTAAAGCTCTGTTCGTGACTCAATATATTTTTAAAAATGATCCAAATTCAACAAATTATCTCTATCTTTTACCATATAATTAAGGTACAAAGTGTGCTTACATAGTTTAGCGCATGAGCTTTAATCCCATTGTAACTTCCCAATATAAGTAAATATTAATTTGAGTAAACTATTCTAACGCCATATATCATATACAATTAGATATATATTATTATTATTTACTATAACTTCCAATAAATAATAAAAATGCAAGCTCCTTTTTTGTCAAATATAAGGCTATTATAAAAATAAATCAATAGTTATAAAATCACTTTTTCTGTTGTGGATTAATATTTTTTGTTGATCATTCGCTTCTTATTTTCTTTCAACTCTTCCACCTTTTTATCTCAGTTAACTCTCCTTATTTCACACTTTTATTTGCCCATTACTAAACTACAGGAAATAATTGTAATATAATTTTGATGGGCATATCATCCACATTTACAAATAAGTATTGATACATCATCGTCCTCAATCATAATAACTTATGCTTCTTCTTTCTCTACCACTTTTACCTTACTATTAGTTGCAATAATTTTTTCTCTTGTATTATTTATATTTAAATAAGAGACACGCCATTTAATATTCCTAATAATAAAAAAACATATAATCTTTTTTTATTTTCTCCATTGGACTACCACCGCTCTCTTATGGGTTTATTTTTTTATATACTATTAATTATTTTATAATTATTATAAATTTACTCATTTTTGGTTACACCTTCAAAGTGTCTTTAATTAAAAAATAATAATATAAGCTAATGGGTTTAGCGTAGACATCAAAGAGAAAATTATATATTTTTGTAATAGAACTAACACAATAACAAATTCTTTTCCTTTATTTACATTTAGTTAGGGTTTATTTTATTTGATATTTTCCGACTTTCTTATATTTCTTTAGGGATACTCTATAGTGATGGCTAGCAGAAAGGAAGAATAAGCGAATCTTCCTATTTTGGTGACTTATAGCATAGCTAATAATATATGCGAACACTATGGCGGAGCTAGCTTGTTACTTCAGCTTGGGCATAGTTTCAGTGGCCTAGTGATTATTTCAGATAGGGGAAAAATGTCATTATATTACTTTTTGCAAAAGAATGTTGAAAATAAAGCTAGGGCATGTGCCCCATCAGAGCAAAGATCGCCTCTACCCTTGTGTGAGCATAATTTGGAGCATTTTTTACATATAAATTTCTGTTTATCACTGCCTTTAGCCCATATATTCTTTTGGAAATGTACTTGTCCATCTATGAATACATAATGTATAAATAGTTACCAATCATCTTCATTAATTTATTATTCTCGATTAAAAGTTCGAAATTTGTAAAATACATAATAGGAATGCTTTATAATAACTGAAATGATTCGAATGATTTTGGTCTATTAGTTTGACATTGTTAAAGAAAAAAATAAATTTTGTACGTAATTTGCAAGAAATATGTACTATTACTAAAGGAATCGGATCAACTTTGAAAAATTGCCAGGAACATGGATTTCACGCACTCATGCTGTTAGAAGTAGTAAAGTACCTTCTATCATTTAAAGAAGGCCAACACCTTAGTGTGATAATTTAATTTACAAATTCTAAAAAGAAAATTCATATGTTTCATAACTAGGGCTCAAAAATACAATGTTGTGTATGATTTTTAATTTATAGCACATTGTTGCAATTACTTAGCATTATCTAGGTTAAATAGTTTGGTGAATAATTAGTATACTCTATGATGTGATGCTTGGAAAGACATTTTTATTCTTACATCTATTTAACCTCATTCCTATAATAGAGATGCAACTTTGAATTTTCTTAGAGAGGTAAAATTGTAAAAAAAATGTACATCACTAATAGTTTAATCACATCCCAACATACTAATAGTTAAAATCAATTTTTCTACATCTATAATTTGATAATGTATAATGCAATTATTTAACCATTTTCTTGCTATATATTCACCATTGCATCTATTACAATGATTCATTGATTTCATTAATTTACATTACTCTAACATGTCGCACGAGTTCGCACTCATTAAATGAGTTAATATGTATTTTAAAATATCTCACGCAGAGCTTTAATGCATTTGTTATATCAACTATTGTACATGAATTGTTTGCTTCTTATTCTCTAAAGTAGTTGTTAAAATTGTGTAAGCTATGAATAATACATTTTTTCCAAACTATACATTAACATGTAATATTATTTTCCCTCAATCATAAAGGTGACTATATTGTGAATAAAAATCATTTATTGTTTACAAAAAATTTAGAAAATCCAAAATTTTACTACAATAGAGACGGTGTGTAAAAAATTTAATCTTTTTTAATAACGTGGTTAGTAACTTATATTTGGTTAAACAATCATAATTGAGATAAGGTTAAGTTACCGAAAAGCAAATATATGTTCCTGTTTGCACCAAAAATAGTCACAAACACCCAAGAATAGTTTTTATAGAGAAGTAAGTGATGAAAAGTAAAATTAAATTTAGGTCGATGAATAAGTAAGCAACAGAGAATAAGCAGTAATCAAAGACATAGAAATTTATAGTGGTTCGGCATTGTATGCCTACGTCCACTTGAAGATTATCCTTTATTAATCACTTTTGAATCTGGTTACAATGGTAGAAAACAGCTAGTACTTGATTGCAATGGAGTCTAGAGAAACAAGCAGCATAAAAGATCCTCAGAATAACCCATCAACCCAGTATTTATAGATGAAGATGACCAAATATCTCTCTAAAATCTCGGTTGAAGGACTTCTAAACCATATGGGCCCACTAGAGGGATCGCTAGGCCCAATCCCAAAGAGGAAGGATCGGTACCGATCCCTTCTTTGGTCGAATTTTGGGGAGCGATCCCTATGGTGGCTTCCTCATGAAAAAATATGTTTAGCTTCCAAATTTCATGCCATTTGGATCATCGGAGTTCGAGTTATTACTTGATCTCTGATTCAACATGGTTTGTATGTAGCTTTCTGCCGATCCCTTTCAAGTGATATATACCGATCCCTCCAACCTTGTTCTTTTGATGTGCGATCCCTAGGGTAGATTCTCTAGGGTCCTTATATCTTGCTCTTTAAATTTCATAGGCATTGGACTTGTAGATATTGAGATATTGATTGTTTTCCACAAGAATGCTTTTGTATTTTGAAACATGTCGATCCTTCTTGTTGGAGCCAATCTATGCTGATCCCTCCTATGTGTCGATCCATATTTCATACTTCGAACCTTCTACATTGCCCCTTTGTCATTCCCATTGAATCCTAACTTCATATGATCATCTGTACTTAACTTCTAGCCCCCACGAGTATCACTATGGAGACATCAGTCTTGATGTCAGTCGAATCTAACTCGAGCAATCAGTTCAATATAACCAGGCTATAACGTCGGATAACACTTGCCCCCCCAAAGTATGTCTTGTGATGAATATGATGTGCTTTGAATTGAAGTAGGTTAGAGATGCTGGTAAGAAATCCATCCCGCTTCCTAAACAGTTGCTATCCCTTTGTCGAATTATTTTTCCAAAGTGTTGAATTTCTCGTTGATCGTTATGATGCTTGGTCGATTTTCTATAGTATAAATCCAAGGTTACACTCCATAAGTTGATACATGTAAGTCCAGCCCTGCAAGACTAAAAACTTTGATTATTTGGTTTCAGCCTTGAACTCGAAGGCTTTAGGTTTGTTTTCAATTTATGTCGATTCCAAAAATTGAAATTTTTAGGTCATACATGTGCACGTAAGGATACACGTTCTCGTCGTTGGCTCCTAGACGTGTTCGTACGTTCACAGGTCGTCGCCAACTTTCTTCGCATTTTGCATGTTCGTGCTTTTTATAATTTTCATGCTTATATTCATTTATCACTGCCGATGTCCTAACTCTTTATTATCTTTTTTTGTTTATCTTCTTTTTTAGGGATCGGCATAGGCCTAGTCGACCCCTTTCTGCCTTTTCTTCATGCTTGCAGGGGTCGGCACATTCTATGTTGAGCCCTTAACCTTCGTCTCAAATAGAAGATTTGGACCAAACCTCCTTTCCACATATTCCATGTCGAACCCTCCACGTTACTAGCCGAACCCTCTCGCTCTCTTTATGCTTCAAGGCTCGACATGTTTTAGGCCAAACCCTCCTTCCTCATTTTGCATGTCGAACCCCTTTTTCTTATATAAGCTATCATTGCCTTATCTTTTTAACATCCCTCTTGCACCAAACCTTCTTATCCCATCCTCAAATCTGAACCCTCCTATCTTTGGCTCAAAACTCTCCTGTAATCCAACCTGTCCCACGTACTTTCTTTCTTCTACCTTCCACTTCGAACATCTCCAAATATTAGCACATGCTCTAACCCATATACTCACATAGGTAAGTGTTTAATTCATACTTTTTGATTTTATGATGGGATAACGTAGTCTATGCCTTCGACTGCCATGATGGCGTTCGATGGAATGATGAAATGGTGGCCGAAGTGGCCTGGAGGAGGTGAGTTGCAAGGTGTGGCAGGTTTCTATGGAATAAGCAAGGAGGAAGGAGAAGGGAGAGTAGAGGAGGGATCAATAGAGTGGAACTTTGTGGGAGGATCGGTATTGAAGGTTTGGACATGTACCGATCCCTTGTTTGATGAATTTGGGAGAGGGATCAACATGAAAGCTTGAGAGAGGATGGTTAAAATAGTGGAGTTGGAAGAATTGGTAGGATTAGGGGTCGGCAAGCTTTTAAGCAAAGGGATCGGTGTGTTGGAATTGGCACATTTATAGAGGATAAAGGGATCGGCGTTCTTTGCTTGGAGAAAGGGATCGGTCGTAAAGCTTTAGGGTAGGGATCGGCATATATGGATCGACATACATGTTTTTTTTGAATTGAACTTCAAACCTAATTCAAATTTACTTTTTTTTTGCAATCACTACCAATCCACCTCAACGAACTTGAACATATGATGACGATGAGCAACAGAACTATCATTTCTACTATTGAATTTGAGATTGAAAAATCAAACCCTTGGAACTTTCAACATGAACTAAAACTTAGCATATGGACTTGAATGATAGAATTCACACTTTGATATGCCGATAGTCGATCCCAAAGCTTTCACAACCGATCAATTTCTTCGCTAGTTGAGATGGTCAGTGATGACGATCACTCTGGTCGGAATCCAAAGTCTCATCGTTTAACTTTGTTTTCTTATTTATATATTTAAGCTGTTTATTTAAAGCTTTCATATGGACTTTAAATGCTCAGAGCGCTTATCTGCAATGTCTTCTGGACCAGCCTCGTAGCATAGCAATTTTGAAGCAAAGTCAAGCTCCACGACTATATCTGGTAGGCTTTCTCCTGGTCATCAAACCGAACAAACGGAAGTTTCTGGCCCGTCAGTCAACCTTTTTTCTGATGTTCCCGTCCTCCCGGCGGAGGATGTAAATCCTGCGCCTGACATAGTAGAAGGCGCCATTCTATTAGATAGCCTGATAGATTCTCAAGCCTCCCAAATTAGTGAGGCTGCCCTTCATAGGCTATGTTCCATACATAGAATTCCATTCGAAGACGTCCTGGTTCCTTAGATAAATGACAGGGCTCACCTGCCCCCGGAGGGGTACACAGCATGCAACAAATTCATGTGCTGGGCCGAATGCGTGTTTCCCTTCAATTCTTTTATTCGGGAAATGTTAAGATATCTTGGAATAGCTCCCACTCATCTTCACTCGAACAGCTATGCCTTTCTCCATGGAACTTTTCTACTGCTCATGAGCGTCTGTTTCGCCCGCTAACTCCTAAGGACATAAGGTTCATTTATAACTTTAAACAATAGTCAGGAAGTCCTTCTTATGTTTTCCTTGAGCCTTCACCCAACTGCTAAGTCTTAACGGGTGCTTGGAATAAACTTTCCCTTTTCAAACATGAGTGGTTCTATGTTCGGTGTCCGCCTGGCTTCGCAAGGCGATGATTGGAAGGATGTAAGTGTTGTCTTCGCTTCACTCTTAAATCCGTTAATCCAAGTCATATTTTTGAATCAACTAACATCTTGAATACCTACAGGTGTCTGCCCACATCCCGAGGGCAATAGTTTTTCAAGAGCGATCTCTATAATTCGGGCCATCCCTATTGAAGACAGGGACATTAGACTTCTCGTAACTAACGAGTTGTTATCTCTATTCGGGCTGTTGGAAGAGGGTCATAGCATCAGGCTCCCTAGAAGTGCTGCATTCTGAGAAACGTTGTAGAGGAAGAAGGGGATGTCAACAAACATGTCCTGCCCCTAGTCGAGGAGACTAAGGATGACATTGAAGAAGGTGAAATTAAGGGTGCCTTAACAAACGAGCCTGGCGATGCTTATGCAGGCCCTGGCAAGGCGCCTATGGTCGAACCGTCACAGGGCGCGCAATCCCATACGCCAAGTAAGAGAAGTAGGAAACTGGCATATAAACTTCGCAAAAGAAAAACTACAAAGGATCCAGAATTTGTTATCACTTTTGTTGATGAAGAGTAGTCTTCCCAACACTTAGAAAGTTTAATGAAAGGATATTCAAATCTCCAGATCCTCAATGACATTATGACTTATGACTTCCCAAACATCAATATCGAGGGGCTCAATTCTCCCGCCAGGAGTGGTGATGACATTCTTCCTACTGAGAGAGAGGAGAGAAAACGCCTATAAGCAAGGCTACAACTAGTGGTCTATTGAGGGGGACACTAGGACACTTACAATCATGTGCACTCCACTACATGCTCTTCATCTATCTTTTGTATAATGGTTACTTATACATTATCGTTTGGAGTTTGTAGGTGCAATGACTCAGTCTCGAGCTTTTGATCGCCTAAGGGGCTCTATGACGCATTATGGATCTAGCCGTGGCTCAGGATCAGGTAGGCACAGGGAAAGAGACGACGGTCAGGAAAAAAGTCATCATTAAAGGAATCATTTTCTTCCAAGCGTATGTCCCAGTCTCAATCTTTCCACAAGGAAGATCAGCCCAATCTTCTTATTTATAGTCGAGATCAGACTTCCTTCCAGGGACTACAAATTTCCGTATCACACGAGCGGTACTATGGCTCTTCTAGCTTCAAGAAATATTATGACCGCAGATCGAGCAAGCGTCCAATTGCCACTTTTGATCCATCTTTGTTGACCCCTGCTCCTGATACTTCCAAAGTAGAGAAATTGGCCGAACTTAAGGCCACTTTCCCAAAAATCTGTTTTGATGGGCTTAAGTTCCTTCCCCCACTTCATATGATCCCGGGGCATGCCAAAGCAAGCTCTATTGCATGTGTTAATGATGTTTTCATGCAGCATGAGTCATTCCAGCACTTAGCGGAAAAAATCTCCCAAGTGTCAATCGAGCGACAACATGAAATAGATCGTCTCAAGCTAGAGATGATCCACGATAAAGATATAATCAAGCACAAAGATAATGAGATATCATAATAGACAACAAAACTAACTAAGGTAGAAAAGAGTGCCAAGGAAACGTCTGAGGCAGTGAGTCGTTTGGAAGCTGCCCATAAGAAGGAACTTGATGTTGCCCTCAATCGTAGCGGCGCACTCGCTTTGGAAAAGGATTCCTTGCAAAATGAGAAAGATATCTTAGCCCATCGCATTGAGAAGCTTGAAGAGCTTGTTGGAAAGAAAGGAATGAAAAGATCAAGGCTCAAAATGAATCATAGAAATATTACAAAGAGGCCGTTGAAGCTAGGATTCTGAAAATCAAACTCGATGAGCAATTTGCCAAAATAGAAGCCCTCAAAGAAGAGGCGAGAGAGGCAGGCCGCAAAAAGATGATAGAACAAATTGAAGCCCAGGTGGAGGATGCTAAAGAGTCTGGTTGGAATGAAATTAGGGACATGTTTGAATCGCTGATCATCGAATACAACGCTAAAGTCCTTATTCACCGCGACTTGAGCTTTATTGACGAAGGTTATCTTGAGTCACTTGTCAAAGCCTTAGAGTATATTATCGAGATGAAAAAGTGGGAACTGGGCAAAGCCGAGTTAGATGAAGAGAAATTAGTGCGGGATATCCTTCGTGGAAATGAAACCCTAGACCTCGTCACCGTGAGATTTCTATATTTTGACATTTTAGCACCTTCCGGTAAAGGGAAAGATATTGTTGAATCCTCGAAGTCTGATCCCATGGGCTCCTCTTCTTTCCAAGTGGTTGGGGCGTTGGTTTCTTTTGGCTCAGGGCAAGATTTGAGCAACGATTTGGATAAACCTGGTTATCAATCTAAAGTTCTGATCCTATTCTGGAAGGGGGCACTTCGGCGACAACTGAGAGCCAGCTGGACGTAGGTATTCCACTTTATTCTCCACTTTTTGAGAGGTTTCGTTCCTCATGCCTAATGGTTAAAGGCTTATCTCCTAGTTCTGAAAATTCCACAAGTCTTTCGGGTCCCAGCCAAACTCCTAAAAGTGACACTGCCATGGAGCAACAAGCGATATCAACAAAGATTCCGGCAGCCCACCGATGTTCGAGGCCCGATGCTCAAGTTATCGCAGCACTCGACGACGATAAGGCTGGAGATCCGCTACCGACGGATGAATCTGATGTTGTTGTGATTACCCGCACCTTCGAACACACTGATGAGATTGGCCTGAAGGAGCACATTGAGAAGGAGGAATTGTTAAAGTGAAAAGCCGAAGCTGAGCCCGCCGAGTGGACATTGATGATCCAAATCTTGTCCCACTACAAATCATTCCACCCGGTGGGTGATTCCTAGAGAAATCCCTCCAAGCTTCAAACGCTCTCCTACTAAGGGTGGTAAAAGATCAAGGAAGAGAACAAGCAGAAGTTCAGATAACACCACTCTCGAGAAATCCAAAAAGGAGAGAAGACAAAAGAAATAGCCGTCACTTCGGCTCGGTGTGTACATAGTTTGTACAACTTTTTTTTGTTAGTCGTGGTTGTATGGTACGACCCCCAATTTTTTGAGTAAACTTGTACCACAATTTTGAAGCTTATCATTTGAATAAAAGTTTTCGTTTTCTTTTGAGCTCTTGTGTGAAATGTTATTTAAGTAGTTAAACTATTACTTTCCATTTAATGTACTTGTAATTCATTTTTCATTAA
Organism: Allium fistulosum; assembly: GCA_030737815.1. Lineage (NCBI taxonomy): Eukaryota > Viridiplantae > Streptophyta > Magnoliopsida > Asparagales > Amaryllidaceae > Allium > Allium fistulosum. The sequence goes on from CM060906.1 coordinate 1,136,710,079, forward strand.
TTCTGATAATAGTCCACTAACTCTATCCCAAGGTCTCCATGTGGTCGTGGCCTTGAATCGCATCAAACATTTGGCTCGAGCATAAATTTCATGCCGTCGAATTTAGAGGTTTGAGTAATTATACTCCTGCCCCCAGTCTCAGGTTAGGGGAGTTAGATAGTGGATGGTCGAACTCCATCCTTAGCGAGTTTATACTCCTCATGTTGGTTTTAGGCCAGAGTTTATGGAATAGTGGGTGGTCGAACCGCACTCATCTATTTATCTATACTTATATCCACTTTCTGTGGATAAGAGTTGGTTAGCGGGTGGTCGATTCACACCTGATTTATGTTTATACTCTAGTCCATAGTTATTTCGAAGAGCAGTCGGATCGTACCTTCCTTAATTGATTGATTTGCCCCTAAGGTCCGGGGTTTGATTTAGCAAGCGATCAGTCGTGTGACGATCGCTCTGGTTTTATTTCAGTCCTATCATTTGACGGGATTTATTTGATCATCAGATGGTCGAGTCACATCCATTCCTCATTGTGTATCCCGTCCATTGGGTTATGAATGAGAGTTATTAAATGAATAGTTGGACCATGCTAATTTTGTTTAGTTCCATTGGGAACTAGCGTAATTGATTAGTCCAAACCCTAGGTACCTGTTCGGACATATCGACATTAATCAGTTTTATAATGTAACTAATACATAATGCTACAACAATCATAAATATAAAGGAAGTTCAAAACTTTATTTGCTAAATGGAAAGGAATTACATAATCTGTCTTATTACATATTTGGAAAGTCAAATGCTAAAGCAAATTCTAAAAGTAAATACAACTGAATGAAAAAGAAATAAACTAAGTGAAATAGTGTCGTAGATGCTCACTATTCCAAGCCTTTGGGAGTGTGATGCAATCAACAGTCGCTAGCCTGAAAGATCCCTCTCCAAGCCTTTGCTCAATGACAAACGGTCCTTCCTAGGTTGGATTCATGTGTGATGGGACTGGAAAAACCCATTTCAAGACAAGATCACCGATTTCAAAGGTTCTAGGTTGGACTTTAATGTTGTAGTATCGGACGAATCGGTATCAATGTGTAGCTGCCCTCAAATCAGCTTCCTTGCGCTTCTCATCTACAAAGTCTAGAAATTCCAAGTGAAGATCTTTATTCATTCTGGGATCACAGTAGGTCACTCGATAAGAAGGAACTTCGAGCTGAGCAAGAATAACGACTTCAGAACCATAACCAAGGGCGAATGGAGTATGGCCAGTCGCGGACTTATGGGTGGTCTTGTAAGCCCATAGTGCTGACGGGAGTTCATCCACCAACTTGCCTCTAACTTTTTCCTAACGTTTCTTCAAAATGGACTTTATAATTTTGATCATAGCTTCAACTTACCCATTCGTTTGAGGGTGTGTGATTGCTGCATATCGTTTTTCAATATATCTGCAACACAAGTCTTTGAATTTAGCACCATCGAATTGAGTCTCATTGTCTGTTACAATAGTTCGTAGGAGACCAAAATGACAGATGATGTTCCAAACAATTCAATTGGTTACTTTCTTGGTTGTAATCATTGCTAAAGGTTCTGCTTCAACCCATTTGGATAAGTAATCGATTGTGATGATCGCGTACTTTTGCACCACCTTTAGAGATCAGTAAGGAACCGATAATATTTATTCCCTGCATGGAAAACGGTCATGGGCTGACCATTCTTGTAATTTCTATTGGCGGAGCTCTTGGAACTTTTGAATATATCTGACATTTGCTACCTCATCTTACATAATCAACAACATCCCGATTAACTGTCGGCCAATAATACCCGTAACAGAGTATGTTCTTCGCTAGAGTTTGCCTCCCAGTGTGATCGCCACACTCCAAACTTCATGAACTTCCTTTAGGACCTGCTTTATCTCATCTTGAGCGATACATCAATGTAAGGGAATAGCGAAATTCTTTTTGTACATAACTCCTTCCTATATGATATATTATGAAGCTTTACGAAGGACTTGTCGCTTTTCATTCTTTTGTTTAGGTAGGACTCCCTGTAGAAAATAGTTTTTAATCGGAGTCATCCACGATTCCCTCTCAGGCTCCATCTCTAGTATTCAGTTGATTTCTATCAGGTTTATACTCAGGGCATTTAATACTTCACCCAGAACTAATCCCATCAACCGTGCATCCTTGGTGCTAGCAAACTTTGCCAATGAATCCGCCTCTCGATTTTGATCCCGTGGATTATGCGTAATGTCATAATACTCAGATTCAGTCAACAACTCTTGGACTTGGGTAATGTATGGAGCAAGCCGTTGTCCCTTAGCTTGGTAATCTCCTTTGATATTTTGGTATACTACAATTTGTGAATCACAAAAGATTTCAAGAGACTTTATTCCCAGTTCTTTGGTGAGTTTAAGTCCAGCAATCAGAGCCTCATACTCGGCTTCGTTGTTTGTCATAGGGAAATCAAGGTTTAAAGCATAACAGATCGACCGATCTTCGAGAGTTACAAGCACAATTCCAGCTCCAGAACAATGATCATTGACTGTTCCATCAGTATATAATTTTCACCATATGGTAGGGATTTCACTGCTCTTCGGTAATCATCCTACGTAGTAAATTCTGCTATAAAATCTGCCAGTGCTTGACCCTGGATAGACGTCTGAGGAAGATAGGTGATATCGAATTAACTAAGCTCGATATTCCACTTGAGTAACCTCCCAGACGTCTCAGGTCGCTGCAGGACCTGTCGTAATGACTGGTCGGTGTAAACATTGATCGGGTGTGATTGGAAGTATGGGCGGAGCTTTAGTGATGCAATAACAAGCAGTATGCTAGTTTCTCTATTTTTGGATAATTCCTTTCAGCTTCTGTCAATCGCTTGCTGACATAATAAACCGGCCTCTAGATTCGATTCTCCTTGTGAAGTAATGCGGCACTTACAGCATGTATCGACACGACCAAATAGATTTATAAATCTTCATGATCCACTGGCTTCGATAAGGCGGAGCCTTCTCTAAGTGGTCCATCAAAGCTAGAAATTCGTTTTTACAATCCTATGTCCATTCGAAGTTCCTTTTTCCTTTCCTAATCAAGTCAAAGAAAGGAATGCATTTATTAGTAGCTCCAGAAATGAATCGGATTAAGGTAGCAACCTTCCCATTCAGATTCTGCACTTGTTTGATAGTCTTTGGCGCATGGATATCATGGATAGCTTGAATTTTCTTAGGATTAGATTCGATTCCTCAAGCGTTAACAACAGAACCCAAGAACTTCCCTAATGCTATGCCAAAAGAATACTTCAAAGGATAAATTTTCATCTTGTAATGTCGGAGGATGCTGAACGTTTTTGCCAGGTCTCTACTGTGGTTGCTTAATCATCGTGACTTTATGAGCATATCATCCATATATACTTCCATCGTTTTTCCAATTTGATCTTTAAACATCCTATTGACTAAGTGCTGATAGGTTGCTCCTGCATTCTTTAGTTTAAATGTCATCACCGCATAGCAATATAATCCAACATCGATAACAAAACCGGTGTGCTCTTGATCAGGAATGAGCATCAGGATTTGGTTATATCCCGAGTACGCATACATGAAAGATAGCAATTCGTGTCCCGCGGTTTAATCCACCAGCTAGTCGATCCTTGGAAGGGGAAAACTGTCTTTCGAACACGACTTGTTCAATTCTGAGTAATCAATGCATGTTCTCCATTTCTCGTTCGCCTTTTTCACAAGCAGAGGATTAGATACCCACTCGGGGTAGAGGGCATCATGAATAAACCCGTTGTCTTTGAGTCTATGCACCACCTCTTTAAAAGCGGCAGATCTCTCCAGATCCATGTTGTGCCTTTTTTATTTCACCGGGACATGCCTCGTGTCGATATTCAATGCATGGCTCGCAATGTCAGGCGAGATTCCACACATGTCAGAGTGAATCCAAGTGAACATGTCTAGATTCGCTTTAAAAAAATCCAGGAAGTTCTTTCATCATCGGGTGGCAGAGCTGTGATCCGAACTTTAGGACACATGACTGATCAACGTGGCAAACTGTGATGTCAATCGTCAGCTCAGCTGGTGCAGCCTTGGTCTCTTTGGGCTCCTCCTCATCATCTCTCAGATCTATATCTCTATATAACCGACTATGGCACCCGAGCTAAGGCTCAGGCGCTAGTTGTCAATCTTTGGTAGCTTGGATGTGGACAGTCTTGTCCACACCCTTACCTTTCTCTTTGCGTTGAGCATCCCTTAGCTCAGCTATATAACAGGCAAGTCCGGTCGCCTGATCACCATGAACAACTCCAACACCATTATCTGTTGGAAACTTCAAAGTTAAAAACCATAGGGCAAGGGCTGCTCGAAATTCGGCTAGGACCAGTCGGCCTAGAAAAATGTTATAAGGAGAGTCAACATCCAAATTAACGAACGGCAAGATTCGCACTCTCCTACAGTCACCTTCTCCCAACTCTATAGGTAATTCAACATAACCAATGGGTTTAGTTGCAACACCGTTAAAACCGTGTATGCTGGCTTTAGACATCTTTAAGTCTTTGGCTTCCATTTTCATCCGATCATAGGCTTTTTTTTGAAAATTATATTTATTGAACTTCCACAATCAATCAGTATTCCTCTAACTAAAGCGGGGTCAATCATGGCCGAAATGACCATTGGGTCGATCGTCGGAGCTTCCACCTTGTCTGCATCTTTGTCTCTAAGCACGATATCATCTGCCATTGGAGTTGATGTTTTGCCGGAGCTCCATCTTTTGTATTCGAACAATATTCAAAATCCACACGCTTAATCATGCTAGCATTGAGCTCCATCTCATGCCAACTCTTATCTACCGAGTGCGGTCCTTCGACTATTGTATTTATTACCAATTTTCCACCAGTTCGTGTAAGCTTCTCAGCTCTGCGCGGTGCTTGTCCTCGGTTGGGGTCGGATGTCCCATATCCACTGTCCTGCAAGGTTTTACAAACTATTGCAACTTCCTTCCTCAAATCAGCTTTTCGATAATATCATGGAGATGCCTGCATTCATTCGTGCCATATCCATAGCGTTCGTGGAACCGACAATATTTTCCGGTTTGTTTCTTCTTTTCTGTTGATTCTTTTGGAGGCGCTTCCTGTATTGCATGGTATTGCATGTAGACAAATAGATATTCTCTAAGGACATATTCAACGACGTATAAGTATCGTACATCGGAATCCTAGGCTTTCCTCTTCTAGAATCCTCTTTTGTTCTCGGCCCCTATCTTCGCCTTTCTTTTGCATATTTGACCTGTTTTGGACATTCACTTGAACTTTTCCAAAGCTATCATCAGACTGCTTTACCATAATATTACTCTGTACTCCCTCTCCACTCGATCCCGCAACATTCTTCTTCAAGAGGACCTGGCTACCGCCTTTCTCAAATACTGAGCCGCCTTTACGTAAAAGCGTTCCAACGTTATGGCTGGCTTGCCAGCTAACCAATCGCCAAAATCAAATTTTAGATCTATCCCTCTCGTCACGGCCATCAATATAGCATGGTCATTCAGATTATTGATTTTTGTAAAAGTTATATGACATCTCTCCAAATAATCTTTCAACCATTCTCCTAGAGCCTGGATCATGCTAGACAGGGACATTACATCCTTTGGGCGAGTTGCGTGCATTCGGAACTACTTCATAAACCTTGTTGCCAAATCATCGAATCTATAAATTGATCGTGGGGGTAACCTTGTCATACACATCGTTGTTATTCCAGAGAGAGTTATGGGAAAGCATCTACACTTGGTTGCATCATCCGCTCGTGCGGAATCCATCAGCCGTTCATATCTCATGATGTGTTGCATAGGGTCAGTTTTTCCCTCGTAGGTAGACATCAACGACATGTTGAACCTCCTTGGATACTCTGCATGTAGAACATTATCAGTGAACAAGGTATGGCTTCTTGAGATTCCCTAATCATTGTTGGTCAAGCCCTGGCTCTCTCTCACTAACTATCTGACCCTAGCCGGTAAGTCCGGCGTTTAAATAGTTGATACCAAGCGGTGGTTGTAGTCCACCTCATGTGAATGGTCCGGTCGATGTCTACGGGTCGTTCCATGCTTTCTTGGTTCACCATCTTCCCAATGTATATCTCGTAGATTCACTTCATCGTCATTCCAGGGAAGCATTTGGTCAACATTTAATTGAAATCCTTCATCCAAGCCAACTGAAGTAGATCCAGCTTGATTCTCATGATGCATGGGTTGGTTCCCTCTTATGGTGGAGGGATCGGTACCGACTCCTATGGAGGGATATCATGGACGCCCAACTTACCATGGACCCATGCATAGGGAAATCGTGGACCCATGGAGCAATCATCCAACTAATCGTCTTTAACCGACGTTAAATTGACGACGACGCCGACGCTAAAGCCAGTTGTGTTGACTTAATGGGTGTTGGATTTTATCGTCTCATTGCGTCGACTTGGGTCGGTTTGCACCGGCTTATTGTCGATGCTAAAGGCCATGTTTCCTGTAGTTTCTTAATATCCAAGGTCAAGAATATGCTAGTAGTGTTCTCATTTTACCAAGGTTCGAGAACTCGGTTTTGATCTCGGTTTCGGTCATTTGAAATTTTGTTAGTTTTAGGTGATTTCGTAAATTTCGAAAGTTTCGTTTTTGTTTCGGTTTCGGTCCGTATTTCGGTTTTCAGTAGTTTAATTGTAACAACCTGGAAATTATAACGATTTTAAATAACGTAATTTACTAAATTTTTCATGAAAATATATAATTAAATTTTAGCAGTGGAAATTTGATATTTGAAATACGTCTATTTAAACGTAGCAAGTGTCAGATTTTCATTGGAAAATATGAACGTTTTTTTTGTTGTGTAATTTCAATTTAAAATTTAAAATCAGTTGAAAATTTGTTGGAAATAAAATATTTTTGAAACCTGAATATTTTTATGTAATAAATTTGTAAATCATTTTCTGAGTGAGACGTCATATTTCGTTTTGCCAAATTTGACTGCTCTAGCTCCGTTTATATTATTTTCGGCGGTTTAGCACCATTTTTGGCAGCGAAAATCAACTTTTGATAGGATGATAGTATCATGGATATTTGTGTACCATTTTGTTCATCTCATCGTGGTGAACTCCGAAGTATATTCATTTGTGTGTTTCGGTCTCCGGTATGCGGCGCAGTCCGCGAAACGGTTAGCCGTATCGGTTCCGCATTCGAGCCTTTTGGTTTCCTGTCCTTTCATTATCCACCGGTTGAAAATATATGGTCACTTGATTTTAATATTCCAAAAATATGAGTCGTGACCTTTGTGATCCCCACTTATTCAATAATAGTTTCCTCTGCCTTATCTTCTTTCTCTGTCCACCTTCTTTCGTTCTATAAAAAAAAATATCTAAAGTTTATATGTCCTGAAACCATTTTTTGCTGTTCACTTTCTTTCTGTTCATATTTTTCTGCTTGTCTCCATTTTTTTCCTACCACTTTCTTTCTGTGCTCATGATCCACTTTCTAGCCTCTCTTACCTCCAACCTATCACCCTTGCAGCCTTTCCACGAGCAGCTGCCAACGTCCCAAAGCCGACCACACACCTCATCCACCTGCAGCTTTCTTCCAACGCAGCAAAACCCGACCAAGCCCGCTACCACACGCAAACTGCCATGCCGACAGCTCTACGCCAGCAGCACTCACCGTCCGTGCCTCCCCTCTTCCACCAACAAGCATGACAGCGCTCCTCTTTCCCGAACATCCATTACCGCCACACACCGAGCCGCATCCACCAACCCCTTCACCGAACAGCCTCCGCCCTCCTTCATCTCCGCCTTGTCTGCTTCTCCCCTCCTTTCTTCCACAAGCTTTCCACAACCATCCTTTCACCGTGTCGTCCATTCCTCCTCCCCTGACAGCCAATAGCTCATTGACCACCACCTTACAGCCATGCTCGATCAGATCTAACACCCCATCAACCACCTCCAATAGCCGTAGCAGCCCAGCCTGCCTCCTCCGCCTGCCAACGCCGAAGGAACCCAAACCAATTAGCTACCCTAACTACTCCTCCTTTGCTTGCATATATATATATATATATGTTTTATATACTTGAGATATTATGGCTTGGATATATGGTTGCATATATTGATATATCATTGCTTTCGGTCGCAGCATTATCTTCCCGCTTCAAGCAGCAGCCACCACCTCTAAAAAAAGGAAGATAGGTATATATATTTCATATATTTCATATATTTCATACATACATACATATATATATATATATATATTTGATTCATTATATTAAGCTGCTTGCTTTGTTCTCTACTGTCCTAGCTTGTCGCAGCTGTTTTGTTCGTATTGTATTTGTATCCATGAGCGTATCTGTGTCCATTGCTTCTCATTCTCGTCGTTCTCTAGCCTCGAAAGGTGAGTGATCACTCACGATTAACATTCTTGTGTTTAGTAAATTTAATTCACATGAAATGACGATTGAAATGTGTTGTTAGACTTGATTTGCTAAATTGCTAAATACGATATGTTATTATCTGCAATTGTTTACCTATATTAATGGACATATGACACCATAACCCGCTGTATATATTTAAATTGTTGATTATGATATATGCTTGCTATCGATATGTATGCTATTTTATATTATTATTTTATTGTTCCCACTCTGCAAGTTCTTGATAGTTAGAAATTCCCAATGGGTTGAAATGATACATACCCGAACGATCTTATAGATTAGGGAAAATCGTTATGGGTTGAAATGATAAACCCAAGCGATTTTATTGATTTTGGGATTGCGAGTTGAAATAATATATACCTGTAAATATTAAATTATTGCGGATTGAAATGATAAATATACGTATCACTTAACCATATGATAAAAATTATATACGGATACCGTTGGTCTATTTTTGAAAAAAAACGACTTCCAAAGTTTTGAAAGGAAATATATGGGTTTTAAATAAATATTGATTTTTAAATATAATACAAAGATTTTATCTTAATATATGTGTGAAATTTAGATTTTTAAAATTTACATGTTTTGGAAATTTTAAATTATAAGTTAAGTTTTGAAAATCTAAATTTTAAGATTTTACTTATAATTTTATTATTTTTATAAAATACAGTTTAGTATAAAATAAAATAGATTTAATAAAATAAGATTTAATTTAATATAATTTAATTTAATTTAATAAAAATTTAATCTAATTAACATATATAATATGTTTTAAAATATTTATTTAAGATTTATATTAACATTTGGAAATAGTTTTTATAATAACTTTAATAAATAGAGGTTAGAAAGATAAGCTAAAGTGGACTTGTAATTAATTTGTTAAGAATTGAATTTAAATATGATTGGTTTGGAACTTATTGATTTTGAGACTTAAAGATATTTTTTTATAACTTGATTTTTGAATTAAAGAGGATTAAATGAATATTTTTAAATTTAAATAAAATTGAATTTGAGTATTTAATTTTGATTTAAATTTGTAATTTGAGATTTTATTTAAATGTTTAACTAAAGGTGGTTAAATGAATATTTTAAAATTTAACTAAAATTGAATATTTAATTTTGAGTTAAATTTGAAATCGGGGATTTTATTTAAAGGGTTATAAAAAAAAGATTAAGTGAATATTTTCAAATTTAGATAAAATTAAAGTTGAATTTTGAAATATAAATGAATTTATCAAATTGAGTTATTGTAAATGTTTGAATATTTAAATTTTGAAACCTATTGAATTGGAAGTGGTTTAAATTTGTAGTGTAAACCTGCATTTGAAATCGATATAATTTAAAATGGTTTTAATGAGAATTTGAATCGAACCTTCGATCTTTTTAATTGAAATCATTGAACTAAGATTGATTAAGGTTGAATTTTGGAAAGTTGTTTGGAATAGGTTTGTGAAATGAGAAGAAATAATTCTAATTTGGAACTATTTTCGATATATATATTTTAATATATAAACTATTTTTAATATACAAGCTATTTTAATTCATAACCTTTTTTTAAATATAAACCATTTTAAATGTATAACTATTCCAATATATAAACTACTTTCAATATTCAAACTGTTTAATTGGGAATTGCTATGATTTAGATTTAATGGATTTAAATACGTATACTTTGGTATGATGGTTTAACCTATTTTGTGGTTATAATTTGGGAAATGAATAGGATTTAAAGTGAATAATGATTTCGAAAGTGAATATGATTTTGAAAGTGAATATGATTTTAAAAGTGAATATGATTTCGAAAGTGATATGATTTCGAAAGAGATATGATTTTGAAATGAATATGATATTTTAATATGAAGTATGAACTGTTTGAAATATAAAATAACCATGGTGTGAAATAAGCATTTGGTTGTTAAAGAGACCAGGATTGGATATTGTCAAACTCTCTGCCAATACCGAAAACCACTTTAACAACTGTGCACGTGGTGGAGATTCCCCAACGAAGTTGGATGGTTTGGCGAACGTCTGTATGAGGTATGAACGTAGCCCTAACTCCCTCGAGTCAGCTTGATGTGGCTAAAACAAGAGTTATACCTGGGCCAAGTGAGGTCGCACCTCCGATCGGGCACATTTCTTCGATACCATTCTATTACTTTGTGATTTGATTGGGTGCACCTTTGATTTTGGGAGTGTGTCTCGAGGTGGACGGTAGTAGCTGCTATGCGTTACCACCAGCCCGGTTCTGCAAAACGTTAGAATCCTACCCTAGGCATTGCCTCGCGTGCCTTATCACATGCCTTATCGAGTTCACTACGACTTTGTTTTGTACCGTACCTATGGGGTGCTCCCTGAGTAAACCACCGGTTTGGTGGAGCTTACAGTATCTATATAGACTACGAGAATATATAAAAATGTGTTAAGGGGGATATGGGTAATGCCTTAATGCTATTTTAATATTTTACTTTACTGATAGACATATTATAATAGCGTATATTGCTACATAGTAAATAGTTTTACGGATCCTTAAAGGATGGAATCCCAAACATCCTTTAAGTTATATTGAATTTCACTTGGACATTTCACTTGAGTTGATTTACTTGCATAAGAATGTTAATACCGACTCGATTGTTTTGTGTTTTGCTTTATGCTCGGGTCAGATTGAGTATCACAAAGTTTGAGACTCGCCTTTAGAGCTTGGAGCTTTGTTTGAAGAACTATCTTTTATCTATTCAGTTATCCAGTTATTCCAGTTTATTCCAGTTGTTTATGTTCAGACTTGTCATTTACTTATGTATTGAGACTTATATGAATTCAGGATTTCTGTTGTATTTTGTTTCAAACTCTGATGTTTATGTAGTATCTTTATGAACTACTATTTATCTATTCCGCTGCTTATTGTTGTAAAACTCTGGGTTTATGATTTTGTGATTGATTTATTTACCGTATATGCTAAGTTTTGCTAAATATAAATTAACAATCTGTTGTTTTGAGCAATTCAAGTCTGACATGTGTATCTGCTTTGGCACTCGAAGGGTGCAACATGATAGAGGGTTCTCGCTTCTGGGTTTGGTAGCGAACGGATGACTCTTACTCCTACATGTCCCGTGGGGTTGGTGCAGTCGAGAGGCTGGCCGTAAAAGCAGAACACGGGTATCGATGTATGCTATGATGGGCGTTACCCCACTGGCGGTAGTTTAGGCAAACTTATCATATGGAGTAAAAACTCATTAGAGATAGGGTAGCAATACCCTAGAACGAGTAAAATTAATTATAGAATCATATTCGTTCGAGCTTGAAATTCTTTATTAGGATCCTTATTGACTAGGATTTCTTTTGAATTTTGGAACTTTACCTTTGTTCTAAAATCCATTATTTTCTTTTCATGTTCGTGTTCTTCTTGATATTGGAGCACCCCATAGCTTCATTTTTGATGATCTCTATAATAAATTTGAGCACATCTTGCAACCTCAATTGGCAACTTCATCCTTATGTGCGACTAAACCCATTGGCAGTTTCGCCAACCTTAGTATGATTTGTAAAGGGGTGAAACTCCTTTACAACATGCGTCGATTCACCGGAGATTTCTACGTCCTTGGTTTTGATGTTGTTATTGCTTGCAAAGCCTGAACCGTTTCTCTAGTAGACGACCAGGGTAATTCTCTTGTAATTGAATGTCAATTGCCATTGGATTATGCATGCAGTTTTATCTTACGCTTGATTCTCAGCCTAATGATCTTGACTCCACCCCGATAGTCAAGGCTTATCCTGATGATTTGGTGAAGTCATTTCCCTTCCCCCCAAGCAGGAAATTGAATTCTGCATGGATCTTATTCCTGGAGCTAAAGTACTCTCTTAGCTTGATTTTTTTACCGGTTTTCACCAGCTTCGTGTAACTGAGGAGAGCAATCCCAAAATAGCTTTCCAAATGGAGAATGGTTTCTATGAATGGTTAGTCATGCCCTTTGGATTAACCAACACTCCTGCCTTCTTCGTCGATCTCATTGAATCGCGTTTTCCGCAATGTTCTTAACAAGTTTGTCCTTGTTTTCATTAATGATACTCTCGTTTTTCTAAGTCTCGGTATACCCGAATAAGGTCGCCGCGATTAATATAAGTCTATCCGTCTTTCCTCTTTTGTAATTTAACTATCTTATCTTCCGTTCGAGCCTATCTTCGTAGTTAGAATTCTCTTCGATTAGTGTCCCTCTAAATTTGAATCTCTATTATTGTTCTAAAATCCATTCTTGAATCATACTATGAGAGAACGTATTTGTAATTGATATAAAAATGTTTTATATTGTGTTGTTTGAGTTGTTAAGTTTGAATTTTGGGTTTCGATCAATTCGTCTGGCCAACGCTATCGATAGGAATTCCAAAACACTTGAATAGAGCAAACTGACAATATTGTTTCCGAAATTTGTAAATGAAATAATTTTTGTATGATTATATTTTATATATAAAAGTATAATTTTTTGAAATTAGATAGTGAAATGAATTGGTTGTTGGAAATGATAATACTAGATTTTCATTTATTGTTTGTAAACATTTCTAAACCATTAACTATCCCAATCTCGATCGTCCCATCAATAAGTGCAAATTAATCTTCCTATGCATAGTGGTGATCAGACCTCTTTTCACGGTCCTCCATAGCTCCCATACCGCCCAAGCAATATTCTGGTTCATCCAGCTCCAAGTAGTCCCGTGATTGCAGGTCGAGCAAACATCCAATCGTTGCTTCTGATCCATCTTTGACGACCGCTGGTCCTAAAGCTTCCACATTAGAGAAATTGGCCGAGCTTTAGTTCATTTTCCCAAAGATTTGTTTTGACAGGCTTAAATTCCTCCCTTCCATCCATACAATCCCAAGGACTGTTAAAGCAAGCTCTCTCGCATGCGTCAACGATGTTTTCATCAGCATGAATCATTCCAGCACTTAGCAAAAAAAATCTCCGAGGTGTCTATTGAGCGAAAACATGAGATAGATCATCTCAAGCTAGAGGCAATCCACGATAAGGATATAATTAAGCATAAAGATAATGAGATCTCAGAGTTGACATCAAAAATAACTAAAGCAGAAAAAAGTGCTAAGGAAACATCTAAGGCAGTGAGTCGTCTAGAAGCTGTCCATAAAAAGGAACTTGATGCTGCCCTCAACCGCAGCGATGCACTCGCCTTGGAAAAATATTCCTTACAAAAGGAGAAAAATATCTTGGCCCGCCATGTTGAGGAGCTTCTTAAGAAAGAGAGGGAAGAGTAGATCGAAACTCAAGAAGAATCGCAAAGATATTGCAAAGAAGCTGTTGAGGCCCAGAATTTAAAAATTAAACTTGATGAGCAACTTGCTCAGATTGAAGTCCTCAAAGAAGAGTCGAAGGAAGAGGGCTACAATGAGATGAAAGAACAACTCGAGACCCAGGTAGAGGATGCCAAGGAAGCTGGTCGGAGTGAAATCAAGGACATGTTTGATCCTCTGATCATCGAATACAATGCTAAAGTCCTACACCACCATGACCTGAGCTTTCTTGGTGACAGTTATATTGAGTCGCTCGTCGAGGCCTGGGAGTATATTGTTGAAATGAAAAGGAGAGACCTTGGCGAAGACGATTTAGATGAAGAGAAATTAGTGCAGAAGATCCTTCGTGAAAATAAACCCCCAGACCTTGCCACTACGAGACTCCGATACTTCAACATTCTAACATCTTTCGACAAAGGGAAAAATATCGCTGAATCTTCAAAGTCTAATCCTAAGGGCCCCATTTTTTTTCAAGCAGCCGGAGCATCAGTTTCTTTCATCCCGGGATATGAGATAAGCTACGATTTGGACAAACCCGGTTATCAACCTAAAGTGCTGACCCCTATTCTGGAAGGGGGACCCCAACGACGACTGAAAGTCAGCTGGATGTACGTATTCCGCTCTATCTTCCACTTTTCGATCAATTTCTTTCTTCATGTCCAATAGTCATAGGCTTATTTTCTTGTTTCTGCGAATCTACAGGTCCTCTAGTTCCCGGCCAAACTTCAAAAGGTGGTGTTGCCATGGAGCAATAATCGACATCAACTGAGATTCCAACGGCCACTGATGCTCTAGGGCCCGATGCTCAAGTCATTGGAGCACTCGTTGAAGATAAAGCTGAAGATCCGCTGCCGCTGGATGAATCTAATGATGTTGTGATAACCGGTGCCACCAAGCACATTGATGAACTTGGCTTAAAAGAGCATGTTGAGAGGGAGGAGTTGTTGAAGAAACAGGGTAAAGGATCGAGAAAATGGACAGGTAGAAACTCAGGTGGCGCCACTCCCGAAAAATCCAAAAAGGAGAGAAGACAAAAGAAGCAGCCGTCGTTTCGGCTATGTTTGCACATAGATTGTATAGCTGTTTTTCTCTTTGTTAGCCATTATTATACGGGTATGGCCCCCGTTTTCTGAATAAACTTGTATCGCAACTTTGAAGCTTATTATGTGAATAAAAGTTTTTTTGTTTTCTTTTGAACCCTTGTGTGAATTTTTATCTAAGTAGTTGAGCTATTACCTTCCATTTAATGTACTTGTAATTCGTTGCTTGTTGCTTTGGATAATAATCCGTTAATTCTATCCCAAGGCCTCCATGTGGTCGTGGCCTTGAGTCGTACCGAACATGGGGCTTGAGCCCAAATGTTGTGCTATCTGATTCAACGGTTTGAGGCTTTACACTCCTACTCCTAGTCTTGGGTTAGCGGAATTAGACGAGGAATGGTCAAACTCCATCCTTCGTGAGTTTATACTCCTCCTTTCGTTTTCAGGCCAGAGTTCTGTAACGACCCTAATTTTAGTTAACATTATTTGGACATTTGATTAGATAAATTAAATTGAATAATATAGAGGGTTAAGAGGTTGAGGTTTGATAATTAAACTTGAGCCGTGACTTATGAATGAACAGAAATAAGTAATTAAAATTTAAGATAAGGAAGAGGAAAATTAGAAGGGCAAAATAGGAAGAGCTTTATTTTTTATCCAAAAACCCACTCATTCTCCACTTCATTCATTCATTTGCATTAACAAACTAAACTAAAACCTGAGGGGTATGGAAGGTTATTGAAAAGAATGGAAACCATAGATTATAGCTAGGAGATTCAAGATCAAAAGCTTAGGATATCAACCTTGATCCAAATCTCAACATTCTTAATCAAACCTAGGTGAATAATTAGTTTACATCTCACTTTCAGTAATGATTTTTGTCTTAAGTTTGATCCAAACTATGTTTGCAAATAATATGCCATGTTATGTTTGTTAAAATGGATATATATATATATATATATATGCTTGTTGATGATTTATATGATTTAACATAGATTTTATGATACGTTTGGATCAGAAAACCTATCAAATATCATCCAAATGAGTTGTGTTTTTGTTATATGGTCTAAAACATTATTTTAGAAGTAGGTTTCAAGTTTCACAATTTTCTAAGTGATTGTGGATTTATTATGAATTTTCTATGAGAGAAAATAGTTAATTTTGGGTTTAAATTATTTAAGGAAATTAAATAATGTTTTTCAGTCTGAAATTTATATATGTTAGAAAACATATTTAAAACGAATTATTATGATTTTTGCGAACTTTTCCTAAGTGTTTTACTATGGTTATTAAATTACTTAAGTTAGAGAACTTAAATGTTTTATTAAAGAGAAGGAATTATTTGCTTAAAAATGTTTCAATTGTTAAATGCTGAATTTGGCAGCCTTTTTTGAAAAGAATTTTGGTAAAGAATTGGCAACCAATCATATTTTGGCAAATTATGCAAGTTAGGTGACAAGGAATTACTTTAAAAAGCAAAAAATCAGTTTTATTTCGAATTACAATTCGCCACTTCCATTGCTTGCTTCCATCACCACACCCAGTAACCCTTTCACATCCATTCGAAACCAATGCATGTGGTATCAAGTAATTGGTATGCAGTGTATTGAAGAAAGGCGGAAGGAAAGGACGGTGTCGAAAGTATGCTTTCGAAAGGGTTGAAGCCACTTTTATTTGCTTTCGAATCCATTAACTTGCCTTTGTTTTTAAAAGAAGCTTTCAAAAGGGTTGCCGCTTTTGAACCCCTTCGATACTCTAGCTGCCGCCTTTATACCTTTTGCATTAGTTAGAGGCCACTTTTCTTTATAACCTTAAAACAATGTATTCGAAAGGAAGGCTTTCGTCCTCTTAATATTGAAGCTGCCTTCCCAATGCTTTCGAAAGGGATGTCTTAGCTGCTTTTACTAATAGCTTCGGAGGCATTGGTTTCGAAAGGGTAGTTTCGAAGTTGCTCTTCCCTAATTCTTTTACTTGAGATCAATGCTTCCAAAAAGTGATGCTTTCGCTTCTATTTTCTTTGACCCTATAGTTATATTAAATGTTGAATCCAATGATTTCGGAAGAAATACTTTTAAATGGTTTTGAAGCTATGTTTCCACAAATTCTTAATTGAACCCAATGCTCTCGAAAGGTACGTTTTAAGTGTTCCGAAAGGTGCGTTTTAAGTGTTTCGAAAGGAATGTTTCCAAGTATTTCAAAAGATATGTTTAATGGTTTCGAAAGAGGATGTCTAAGGTTTTAAACAATGATTTTGAAAGGGATGCTTTCAATGATTTCGAAATGAATACTTTCTGTGGTTTTGAAGGGATTGTTTTAGGTTTTAAATAATGATTTCATAGGTGTTGTTTTGGCTTTATAGCCTAAAGATTTGTAAGTTAAAAAGGAGCTTTAACTTATTTTGAAGGGATAGATAATCCCATTGATTTTGATTTCATCAACATTGTTCTGTGTAAAGCATATACCATGGCATAGATATTATGAGTAAAGCAATGAGTATATTTTCCTTGTTAAAGTATGATTTAAAAGAGTTAAATCAATTTGAAAGAAATGTTTTGAAGGAAAATTGAATAGGGTAATTAACCCTAAGTATATGACTCAAATATTAGAAAACCAGATGGGACTGGTGTAGGGTCGTGCCCTATACTTTAGCTAGTAGCCCATAGCAAATATAAGTCCAAAATTCTAATGTTTAGGGCTTTGTTATAGGTAAGATTAAAATGATGTTACACATAGAAAGGAACACACATAGTAAAGGTAGGTTATTGGTGAGCCCGCAAAACCATTAAGATTAGTCGACCCTTGGAGAAGTAAGGTAAGGACAGATCGTCTAGTATTGTATCTAACAGAAGTTAGAATATTTATTATGTATGGTAGGCCCGAGTCAACCAGTGGTTAATAGTTGGCCAGATGAAACTATAAGTCCGGACGGATAGTCCATTGATTACTTGATTTATATGCATATATGTTATTGCTATTGTTTTTATAATCTGTTTGATTATAGGATTTTGATTTGCAAAAGATATGATTTTAAAAGGATATTAGTGAGGGGGGAACCCGTTCCGCTAAGTGGCGTGGTCTCACTTAATATCAGTAAACTGAGATGTAATAGAATTATTCATACCAGGCTTTATGTCTGACTCAGAGTTTATGTTTTCCCCTTAAACTCTCGAGTGTTCAAAATTAAATTTGAGTAGACTGAGAGTTAAGGACTTGTCAAGTATAGTAGGCTGGACGAATAAGCTTCCGAAGACGTGTAGGGGGCAAAGCTAGCCATGTAGGAGTTATTTAGTATTATTTCTACTATGATGTGTTTATGACTGGTATGCCTATCTATCTAGTTCTTTGATCATCTAAGGGGGCATTTTCATATGTCGCTCTTGGCGTAATTTGTAATAATTATTTTTGATCAAAACGTGGGAATCGTTTTGGGGATTATGTAATTGAATATGAAATATTGATTTGAAATGTAATTAGAAAAGCTGTTTTTGAAATCTGTATTGATTTTATTTCATATACATGTGCTTTTGATATTATGAATACCATTAACATTACCATATTTTGTCACCAGAAGTTAATACTATAAATGACTGCAGCATCTGTAGCGCTTAGCTTCAGGCCTTGAAATAGAGGATGTTACAACTTGGTATTAGAGCATAGGTTTATGAAAACTTAAAAGAAATTTTAAACTTAAAATGATTTTTGAAAACATAATCCTGAGGAATTAGAGGAAAGAATGAGGGTATGGGATAACGTTATAGTAACGTACTTGTATTTGCTATATATGTATATGCTTTATCTTTATTCTCTCATCTCTCTTAGGCTATTCTTCTGTATCTTACAAAGAATCAAATGCAGATTTTAAGGAAGTAAGATATGGATGCTAGGAATGGAAGAGTTAACCTTGGTAGAGGAAGAACCACAACCAATGGAAATGCCAGACCAAACACTAGATGGAATCCAGGTCGGGCACAAGCTGCTAATGTGGGTGCTGGAGCACCGCAAGTTGATGTAGGAGCTATGTATCAGTTTTTCGTTAACATGATGCAAGCTAGAGCTGCTATGGGATTAGTCGAAGGAAATGCTGGAGAAGGAAATCAGGAAACTTTGATGGTCGATAACTATGTGGTATTGAGATGAGACTATGCTAGGCTTGGAGGAAAGACGTTTATTGGCATCGAGAATGCAATTGAAGTGGAGAATTGGTTGCTTCATTGCGAGAGGATTTTTGCTGATTTAGGACTTAACGATAAGTAGAAAAGGAGATTGGCATCTATACAATTGCAAGGAGAAGCACTTTACTGGTGGAACAGTGTTACTGTAGGAGTAGCTGAAGGGGCTATGACTTGGACAGAATTCATAAGGAGGTTTGAGAAAAGATTCATGTCAGAGACCGCCAAATCAACTCTGCTTAGGAAGTTTGCTGAGTTGCTGCAAGGAGACATGACAGTGCTTGAGTATGCTACCAAATTTGAGGAACTATCTAGATATGGATATGCTACGGTTGATACGGTTATCAAAAGGAATGAGAAGTTCATCCGCGGATTGAGACCCAAGCTTGCTAAAGCAACATTACCATATATTAGGAATCCGTGCGATGTAGTTGTTGAGATGGCTTTGAGGAATGAGGAGGTGCTCGCTTTCTTTAGTAGTAACAAAGTAGTGGAAACTCAAGGAGGGAAGAACCAGAAGAGAAAGTTTTACCATAAGAAAGGAGCTCAGAAAGGAGGAGCAACCAAGAAAGGGAAGGCCAATGTAGTTTTCTACAAGTGCGACAAGAAGAGACATTTTGCTCATGAGTGTCGGACAGGCAAAGCAAAGAAGGTTTCTGACAAGAAAGGACTGAAATGCTTCAACTGTGATTAGATTGGACATTATAAGAACTAGTGCAAAGAACCGGCCAAGGATGGAAAGGGCAAATTGTTTGCATTGGAACCAACTAACTCAAGACCAACAACAAGGGAGAAAGGGAAAGCAGTGTTGGGAGGTATGCTTTTGATTTAGGGTGTGTCAATTAGAGTTCTATTTGATACTGGTGAATCTCATTCTTTTATATCTCATTATTTGGTAAATAATCTTAACCTATAACCCTCATACTAGTTACTTCCTTAAAGGTTGTGAATCCAATGAGAGGGTATGCAACTCTTGGGATGAGATATGACCACTTAGAGTTTAAGTTGTTAGGTCATATATTTGCTTGCAGTTTGCATGTGTTTTATTTCATAGGTTTCAGGATTATTTTGGGTATGGATTGGTTAAGTAAGTACGATGCTAGGATATTTTGCCATGATAGGAAAATATCACTTAGACACCCAAATCGTAGTGATCAGATTATGTACACCATAGAAAATCCGAAATTTGATTCTTGTGCTTTGTTGGGTGTTATGGACGAAGAAGACGAGTTGAATCAAGTTTTCATTGTTAGAGAACACTGATGTCTTTGAACCCATGATAGGACTACCACCGAAACAAGCCATTGATTTTCGGATAGATTTAGTACCAGGAGCTGAACCTGTGAGTAGATCGCCAAGTAGAATGACACCCACCGAGATGAAGGAGCTAAAGGTGCAGTTGGTGGATTTAGAAGGTAAGAATTTTATCAGACCAGGCAGTTCGCCTTGGGGAGCAGTCGTAGTATTTGTTAAGAAATCGAATGGATCATTGAGGTTGTGTATCGATTATCAGAAGCTGAATGAGAAGATGATAAAGAACCGATATTCGTTACTTGGATTGACGATTTGTTCAACCAGTTGAGTGGAGCCAAAGTATTTTCTCAGTTGGATTTGGCAATAGGGTTCCATTAACTTAGAGTAGGAGAGGATAATATTCCTTTGACGACGTTTAGGACCAGATATGTATCACATGAATGGTTAGTGATGTCTTTTGGTCTAACTAATGTGCCAGTATTCTTCGTGGACTTAGTGAACAGAATCTTCCGGGGGCATCTAGACAGATTTGTATTAGTATTCATAGACGACATATTGATATATTCCAAGGATGAAAGAGATCATGTAGTTCATCTTAGGATAGTGCTTGAGACACTGAGACAGCATCAGTTGAAGGCAAAATTTTCGAAGTGTCATTTTTGGAAAAAGGAAGTGAAGTTTCTTAGCCATGTAGTCTCGGAGAAAGGACTGTCAGTAGATCCGGTTAAGATCGAGGCAATGAATAATTGGAAGAGAACCGAGATAGTGACTGAGAT
The DNA here is from genome assembly GCA_030737815.1 of Allium fistulosum. Lineage (NCBI taxonomy): Eukaryota > Viridiplantae > Streptophyta > Magnoliopsida > Asparagales > Amaryllidaceae > Allium > Allium fistulosum. The sequence goes on from CM060906.1 coordinate 1,136,731,041, forward strand.
AAAGAGTTTTCTTGTGTTAACTGGCTACTACCGGAGGTTCATTAAGGATTTCTCACGGATAGCCGCACCGATGACTAAGCAAACTCAAAAGGACGTGAAGTTTATTTGGACTGATAAGTTGACTAATGCACTTATGTTAGTTGTTCCAGAGGGGAATCAGGATTTAGTGGTGTTACACAGATGCATGCGGAACAGGATTAGGAGCTATGTTAATGCTTCTCGACAGCTCAGACCGCATCAAGTTAAATATCCAACTTATGATTTGGAATTAGCTGCGTGAATTTTCGCATTGAAGGTGTGGAGACATTACCTTTTAGGAGAAAGATTCGAGTTGTTTATAGATCATAAGTCACTAAGATATTTATTCTATCAGAAGGAGTTGAATATGAGACAGCGGAGATGGTTAGAGTTCATAGCTACGTACGACTTTGGTATTGAGTACACACCAGGAAAAGGAAATAAGGTTGCAGATGTACTTAGCAGAAAACATCAGAATGCAGTATTGGCAATGATAGCTGAGTGGAAAGATTTAGAAGCATTGACAACATGCAGAGTACAATGGAGATCTGAGGCTAGTTCTAGTCAAGAAACCACCATGTTATCATGTTTAGAAGTTTGACTGATAATGATCGAAAGGTTTGCATCTAAGCAGAAAGATGACCCAGTGTTAGCTGAGAAGAGTAGAAGGATAGAGGCCGGAATCGAGATTGATGATCTAAAGGATTTTAGTCTTGACCAGAGAGGGTGGTTGAGAAAGAAGGGATGATTGTGTGTCACGAATGTAGAAAACCTAAGGAAGGAGGTCCTTAGAGAATGTCATCGATCAAAATTTACAATTTATCCTGGGGGGGACCAAGATGTATTAGGATATAAAGAGAATTTTCTATTGGGAAGGTATAAAGAGAGATGTAAGCTTATGGGTAAGGCAGTGTTTGAACTGCTAATAGGTAAAAGCTGAACATCAAAAATCGAGTGGGTTACTTCATCCTTTGGATGTTCCCATCTGGAAATGGGATTCTATCTTAGTGGATTTCATAGACAGATTGCCAAGGTTGAATAGAGGAAATGAGAGTATTTGAGTTATAATGGACAGACTGACTAAGAGTGCACACTTTATACCCATCAAGTCAACCAGGACAGCACCGGATTTAGCTAAGTTATTCATGAAGAATATAGTTAGACTGCATGAAATTCCTAGTAGTATAGTAAGCGATAGAGATTCCTTATTTACTAGTGAGTTCTGGAAGAGTCTACATAAGACTTTAGGTACCAAGCTCAATATGAGTACCACTTACCAACCGCAGACAGATGGGCAGACGGAGAGAGTTAACAAAGTCTTAGAGAATTTGTTAAGAGATTGTGTGCTAGATTTTGAAGGATCATGGGAAGAGCATCTACACTTGGTTGAGTTTTCATATAGCAACAGCTATCAGACTAGTATGGGGATGGCACCGTTTGAAGCTTTGTATGGAGGGCCATGCAAATCTTCCATTTGTTGGTTAGAGATCGGGGATAGATTAATTCTTAGTCCAGATTTGGTTAGAGAAGCTGTAGGGAAGATTGAGCTAATTCGGGCTAGAATAAAGGAAGCTTGGTCTAGGCAAAAGAGTTATGCTGATAAGAGACGGAAAAACTTAGAGTTCTTAGTTGGAGATCATGTTTTCGTAAAGTGTCACTGATGAAAGGTGTGATTAGATTTGGAAAGTCAGGAAAATTGGCACCAAGATTCGTTGGACCATTTCCTATTATAGAAAGGATCGGGAAACTCGCGTATAGAGTAGAGTTACCGAATAGTTTGGCAGGAGTCCACAATGTTTTCCATATATTTCATCTAAGGAAGTGATGACGAGAGATTGTACCTAGGAAACCGAGAGAAGGATTAGAGACACTTATCCCGACTTGTTTGATGGTATGTTTTACCTTTATGTTTGATTGTTGTGGGTAACTTATCGTAATTTCGAGGGCGAAATTCTCTAAGGAAGGGAGTCTGTAATGACCTTAATTTTAGTTAACATTATTTAGACATTTAATTGGATAAATTAAATTAAATTATGTAGAGGGTTAAGGGGTTGAGATTTGACACCTAAACTTGAGTTGTGCCTTATGAATGAACTAAATTAAGTAATTAAAATTTAAGATAAGGAGGAGGAAAATTAGAGTGGCAAAATAGGAAGAGCCTTATTTTATGTCCTAAAACCCTCTTGTTCTCCACTTCATTCATTCATTTGCATCTACAAACTAAACTAAAACCTAAGGGGTGTAGTTGGTTATTAAAGAGAAGGGGAACCAAAGATTAAAGCTAGGAGATTCAAGATTAAAAGCTTAGGAAATCAACCTTGATCCAAATCTCAACATTCTTAATCAAACCAAGGTAAATAATTAGTTTACATCTCACTTTCGATAATGATTTCGATTTCAAGTTAGATCCGAACAATGTTTGCAAATAATATGCTATGTTATGTTTGTTAAAATGGATATATATATATATATATATGCTTGTTGATGATTTATAAGGTTTAACATAGATTTTATGATATGTTTGGATTAGAAAAGCTATCAAATGATATCCAAATAAGTTGTGTTTTTGATATATGGTCTAAACATTATTTTAGAAGTAGGCTTCAAGTTTCATAATTTTGAAGTGATTGTGGATTTATTATGAATTTTCTATGAGAGAAAATAGTTAATTTTGGATTTAAATTATTTAAGGCAATTAAATAATGTTTTCGGGTCTGAAATTTATATATGTTAAAAAAAAATATTTAAAGCGAATTATTGTGATTTTCTAGGATTTTTCCTATGTGTTTTACTATGGTTATTAAATTATTTAAGTTAGAGGACTTAAATATTTTAAATGTTTTATTAAGGAGAAGAGCTTATTTGCTTAAAATGTTTCAATTGTTAAATGCTGAATTCGATAGACTTTTTGTGAAAAAAAAATTTGATAAAGAATTGGCAACCAATTATATTTTGGCAAATTATGCAAGTTATGTGAAAAGGAATTACTTTAAAAAGCAAAAAATCAGTTTTATTTCGGATTTCAACTTTGCCACTTCCATTGCTTGCTTCTGTCACCATACCCGGTAACCTTTTCGCACCCATTTGAAACCAATGCACATGATATCAAGAAATTGGTACGTAGTGTATTGGAGAAAGGTGGAAGGAAAGGACAGTGTCGAAAGTATGCTTTCGAAAGGGTTGAAGCCACTTTTATTTGCTTTCGAATCCATTAGCTTGACTTTGTTTTTAAAAGAAGCTTTCGAAAGGGTTGCCGCTTTTGAACCCCTTCGATACCCTAGCTGTCGGTTTTATACCTTTTGCATTAGTTAGAGGCCACTTTTCTTTATAACCTTAAAACAATGTATTCGAAAGGAAGGCTTTCACTTTCTTAATATTGAAGCGTCCTTCCCAATGCTTTCAAAAGGGGTGTCTTAGCCGCTTTTACTAATAGCCTCGAAGGCAATGGTTTCAAAAGGGTAGTTTCGAAGTTGCTCTTCCCCAATTCTTTTACTTGGGATCAATGCTTTCGTTTTTGTTTTCTTTGACCCTATAGTTATATTAAATGTTGAATCTAATTATTTTGAAAGAAATTCTTTTAAATGGTTTCGAAGCTATGTTTCCATAAATTCTTATTTGAAGCCAATGCTCTCGAAAGGTATGCTTTAAGTGTTTCGAAATGAATGTTTCCAAGTATTTCGAAAGATGTGTTTAATGGTTTCGAAAGAGGATGTCTAAGGTTTTAAGCAATGATTTTGAAAGGGACGCTTTCAATGATTTTGAAAGGAATGCTTTCTATGATTTTGAAGGGATTGTTTTAGGTTTTAAACAATGATTTCAAAGGTGTTGTTCTGGCTTTATAGCCTATATTTTCTAAGTTAAAAGGGGCTTTAACTTATTTTGAAGGAATAGATAATCCCATTGGTTTTGATTTTATCAACATTGTTTTGTGTAAAGCATATACCATAGGATAGATATTATGAGTAAAGCAATGAGCATATTTTCCCTGTTAAAGTATGATTTAAAAGAGTTAAATCAATTTGAAAGAAATATTTTCAAGGAAAATTGAATATGTTAGTTAACCTTATGTATATGACTCAAATACTAGAAAACCAGATGGGACTGGTGTAGGGTCGCACTCTATAATTTAGCTAGTAGCCCCTAGCTAATATAAGTCCAAAATTCCATTGCATAGGGCTTTGTCACAGGTAAGACTAAAATGATGTTACACACTGAAGGGAATGCACAGAGTAGAGGTAGGTAATTGGTGAGCACGCAAAACCATTAGGATCAGTTGACCCTTGGAGAAGTAAGTTAATGAAAGATCATCCATTATTTTATCTAACAGAAGTTAGAATATTTATTTTGTTTGGTAGGCCCGAGTCAGCCAGTGGTTAATAGTTAGCCAGATAAAACTATAATGTTCGAACAAATAGTCCATTGATTACATGATTTATATGCATATGTGTTGTTGCTATTATTGTTATAATCAGTTTGATTGCAAGATTTTGATTTGCAAAAGATGTGATTTGAAAAGGATATTAGTGAGGGGAACCTGTTCCGCTAAGCAGCGTGGTCTCACTTAATATCAGTAAACCGAGATGTAAAAGAATTATTCACACGAGGCTTTATGTATGACTCGAAGTTTATGTTTTCCCCTTAAACTCTTGGGTGCTTAAAATTAAATTTGAGTAGATTGGGAGATAAGGACTTTTTAGGTTTAGTAGGTTGGACGAATAAGCTTCCGAAGACGTGTAGAAGGCAAAGCTAGTTATATAGGAGTTATTTAGAATTATTTCCGCTGTGATGTATTTATGACTGATATGTCTACCTATCCAGTATTCCTATCATCCAGGGGGGCATCTTCATATGTCACTCTTGGCGTAATTTGTAATAACTATATTTGATCAAAACCTAGGAATCATTTTGGGGATTATGTTATTGAATATGAAATATTGATTTGAAATGTAATTAGAAAATCCGTTTTTGATATCTGTGTTGATTTTATTTCATATTAATATGCTTCTGATATTATGGATACCGTTAACATTACCGTATTTTATCATCGGAAGTTAATATTATAGATGACTGCAATATCTGTAGCGCTTAGTTTCGGGACTCAAATTAGGGATGTTACAAGTTCACGGAATAGTGAGTGGTCGAATCGCACTCGTCTATTTGTTTATAATTGTATCCACACTCTAGGGATAACAGTTGGTTAGCAGGTGGTGGATTCACACCTGATTTATGATGATACACTAGCCCGCACTCTGGGGACTTAGAGTTAGTTCGCGGATGGTCGATTCACACCCGATTTATGTTTATCTTCAGTACGCACTATGGGGCCTTAGAGTGTTTTCGGAAAATAGTCGGATCGTACTTTCCTTAATTGATTGATTTGCCCCCAAGGTCCGGGGTTTTGTGCTGTGCATGTAAAAATGTATATTTTTACTCACACACTCAATCTCATTTTAGTAAAATAAATTTCATAATTGGATGTTTTTACATGTTTAAAACCAAATTTCAAAAATGCTTTTATGTCATCATTCACGCATCTACATAGGGCCAAAACGGTAATTTTCGCGTGTGAATTAATTTAGAAAAAAATTACTTGCACATTTTAATTTGTTTTGTGGGAATTTGGATTTAACTTGGAAGTGGCTTCATGGAAATATGCATATACAAGAGTTGGAAGCCAAAGAAATGAAGAAGTAAAAGAATTTATGTAATCATGGAGGACCCTACCTACCCACTAACTAATGGATCACAATTAAAAGCTAATGCACATGTTAGTGGGGATTAAAGGTGCATGCACATTTAATGGAGAATTAATTTCATATTAATGATAACTTGGAGGTCACGCTACCTCAAGGGAATTTTAGGGTGTTCCCTAACAATGGATTTGGGTTTTAGTCATTTATAACTAACCCTCTTATGTTCATGTAATAAAGTTTTTGTCTTCTTATCATATTATATAAGTTGCAGACACAAAATTAATGAGAAATAAAATGGCTTCCTAAGCCACTTCTTCTTCTTTGTTCTTTACATGCTTTTATTTTATTTTATGCTCATTTTTATCTATATGCACTCTTTCCTTTTATGTTAGTAGATTAGATTTCCATTTATGCACTTAGTTTAGTTTAATTTTTATCCAAGTAGTTTTTTCTTTTTATTTTAATTAGCTTGCACGTTCCTTTTTGTTCTATGTTATAATCTACATGTCTTGAAATGATAAAAAAAATGAGAAGCTAAACCCCTTCAACTTAGAGGTAATGAAGCTCTCTAAAATCATGTAGATTCAACATATTTGTTAATTTATGATCTTTTTTTATGCTTTATGAAAAGTTAGATGTTGATGTAAGTTTATTAGTGAATTTGATAGCCTATGTTGTTTATCACAAATAGGCCATTCTTACTCAAATATAAACACAATTTAAATTAACATCTAACTAAGTGATTTTGATCATAGAATTAAAATAGAATCAAAATTTGATGATCTATGTTACTAATCAAAAATAGTAAATAGATTATGCTTAAAATAGATTTTGTTTTAGTTTCATATTCATTTTCAGGACATTTAATAAGTGGTTTTAGTTGTTGTATTAAAGTTTTATGGTTTAATTTGTGTTAATTAATAACACAAATAGACCATACTTATGATAAATACATCACTAATTCTACTTAGATTAAAATGAGAGATCATAGATTGATTTTATGTTGATTTTATGTGAGAGTATGAGAGTGGATTTGCCTCTAAATTGTCTCTTAATCTCATATTTTTATTCACTTTTGTTTTAGTTAGTTTTTATATTTCTTTTTAGTTAAAACAATTTCAAACTCTTTGGGTTAATTTGATTAGGTAGAATTTAAAATTTAATTCATTTCCCTACGGATCGACCCATACTCGCATACGTACTACAATTATACACTGTGCGCTTGCGGTATTTTAACGATATATTTTTAACGGCGATTTTCTAATCGATAGAGAATTCGCCGTTATAAACAATTTGATTTAGTGAGCGTTCGGCCTTCTCACGATCACTTTTGATTTATTCCAGTCCCATCACTCGACGGGATTTATTTGGTCATCGGATGGTCGAGTCACATCCATTCCTCATTATTTATTCCATCCATCGGGTTATGAACGAGAGTTATCAAATGAACGGTCGTATTACGCTTATCTTGTTTAATTCAATCGAGAACTAGCGAAATTGGTTCGTTTCTCTGGGAACCTGTTCAAACATACCATCATTAGTCAGTTTCATAACGTAACTAACAGGTGATGCTACAACAAACATAGATATTAAGGAAGTTCAAAACTATATTTGCTAAATGGAAGGAAATGACATAATTTGTCTAATTACATTTCCGGAAAATCAAATGCTAGAGCAAATTCTGAAAGTAAATACAACTGAATGAAAAAGAAACAAATTAAGTTAAATAGCATCATAAATGCTCGCTATTCCACGCCCTTGGGAGTGTGATGTCATCAACAGTCGCTAGCTTGAAAGTTCCCTCTCTAAGCCTCTGCTCAATAACGTACGGTCCTTCTCAAGTAGGATTCATATGCGACGAGGCAGGAAAAACCCGTTTTAAGACGAGATCGCCGATTTCAAATGTTCTAGGTCAGACTTTAGTGTTGTAATACCGGGCGACTCGGTTCCGGTGTGCAGCTGCCCTCAAACAGCTTCCTCATGCTTCTCATATATAAAGTCTAGAGATTCCAAGTGGAGATCTTTATTTGTTCTGGGATCGTAGTAAGTCACTCGATGGGAAGGAACTTCGAGCTCAACAGGAATAACAGCTTTGGAATCGTAAGCGATGGCGAATGGAGTATGGGCAATCGTGGAGTTATGGGTGGTCCTATAAGCCCATAGTATTATTGGGAGTTCGTCCACCCACTTGCCTCTAGCCTTTTCCATACGCTTCTTCAGAATGGATTTATGATTTTATTCACAGCTTCAACTTGCATATTTGCTTGAGGGTGAGCAACTACCGTAAACCTTTTTTCAATACAATGTCGATGGCAAACTCTTTGAACGTAGCACTGTCAAATTAAGTCCCGTTGTCTGTTACAATAGTTTATGGAAGATCAAAACGATAGTTGATGTTCCGGACAATGAAGTTGATTACTTTCTTCGTTGTAATCGTAGCTAGTGGTTCTGCTTCAGCCCATTTGGTGAAGTAATCAACTACGATGATGGCATACTCCGCACCACCTTTAGCGATCGGTGAAGAACCAATAATACCTATGCCCCCATATAGAAAACAGCCATGGACTTACCATTTGTGTTATTTTCATCAGCAGAGCTCTTGGGAATTTTGCATATATATAGCAGTTGTTGAATCGCCTTACATAATCATCAGTGTCTCGACTGATGGTTAGCCAATAATACCCGTAACGGAGTGTTTTCTATGCTAGAGTTTGCCCCCTAGTGTGATCGCCACATTCTCCATCATGAAATTCCTTTAGGACTCGTTTTATGTCCTCATGAGCGATACAACAGAGCAGGGGAAGGGAAAAACCCTTTCTGTACATAACTCCTTCCTATATGATATATCATGAAGCTAATGACTTGTTGTTTTTCATTCCTTTGTTCAGGAAGGACTTCCTATAACAAATAGTTTTTAATCCGAGTTATCCACGATTCCCTCTCAAGCTCCGTCTCTAGTACCCGGTCGATTTCCATTAGGTATATACTCGGGGCATTTAATACTTTGACTAGAACCAAGCCAGTCTATTGTGCGTCCCCAGTACTAGCAAACTTTGCTAGTGAATCAGCCTCTCTATTTTGATCTCGAGGAATGTACATAATGTCGTAGTACACAAAATCAGTCAACAACTCTTGCACTTGGGTAAGGTATGGAATAAGCCGTGTCCTTTAGCTTGGTAATCTCCTCTGACTTGGTATACTACCATTTGTGAGTCGCAAAAGATTTCAAGGGACTTTATTCCCAGTTCTATGGCGAGTTTAAATCCAACGATCAGAGCCTCATACTTGGCTTCATTGTTTGTTATAGGGAAATCATGCTTTAAAGCATAGAAAATTGATCGATCTTCAGGAGTTACAAGCACTATCCAAGCTCTAGAACAACGATCATTAGATGCTCCATCTATATACGACTTCCACCGTATGGTAGGGGTTTCACTTCTCTCCGGAAAATCATCTTGCGCAGTAAATTCTACTACAAAATATGCTAGTGACTGACCCTAGATAGCCCTCCGGGGAAAATAAGTGATGTCAAATTGGCTGAGCTCGATATTTCACTTGAGTAACCTTTCAAACGTCTTAGGTCACTGCAGGACCTCTCGTAACGACTGGTCGGTGTAAACATTGATAGGGTGCACCTGGAAGTAAAGGCGGAGTTTTCATGATGCAATCAGCAAACAATATGCCAGTTTCCCTATCTTTGAATAGTTCCTTTCAACTCCTGTCAATTACTTGCTGACATAATAGAATGGCCTCTGGATTCGATTCTCCACACGAAGCAATGCTGCACTTATAGCATATACCGACGCGGCTAATTAGATATATAAATCTTCATGATCCACTGGCTTTGATAAGATGGGGGGTTTCACTAAGTCGTTTACCAAAGCTTTGATAATAGACTGGCTCTATACTTGTTTGATAGTCTTTGGCGCTTGAATATTGCAAATATCTTGGATCTTCTCGGAATTAACTTCGATTCCGCGGGCATTAATGATGAAACCCAAGAATTTTCCCGATGCAACGCCAAAGGAGCATTTCAGAAGATTAATCTTCATTTTTAATGTCGGAGGATGTCGAACATTTCTTCCAAGTCTCTAACGTGGTCGCTAGACTGTATTGACTTCACGAGCATATCATCCACATATACCTCCATCGTTTTTCCGATTTGATCTTTAAACATTATGTTAACCAGAGGCTGGTAGGTCGCTTCTGCATTCTTTAGTCAAAATAGCATCACCATATAGCAATATAATCCTACATCTGTAATGAACCTAGTATGCTCTTAATCAGGAATGTGCATCGGGATTTGGTTATATCCTGAGTATGCATCCATGGAAGATAGCAATTCGTGTCCCGGGGTCGAGTCTACCAGTTGGTCGATCCTTGGAAGGAAAACTGTCTTTCAAGCATGCCTTCTTTAAGTTCGAGTAATCGACGCATGTCCACCATTTCCCATTCGTCTTTCTCACAGGTACAGGATTAGATACCCACTTAGGGTAGAGGACATCGCGAATAAACCCATTGTCTTTCAGTCTAATCACCTTCTCTTTAAAAGCAGCAGATCTCCCCAGATCCATGCCACATCTTTTTTGTTTCACTGGGACATGCCTCGGATCGATATCCAATGCATGGCTCGCAATGGTAGGCAGGATCCAACACATGTCAGAGTGAGTCCAAGCTAACACATCGAGATTCTCTTAGCGAAATCCAGCAAGTTCTTTCATCATCGGGGGCTAAGCTGCAATCCCATCTTTAGGACACGTGACAGGTCGTCACGGCTGACTGTGATGTCAATTGTCAGCTCAACCGGTGCAGCCTTAGTCTCTTTGGGTTCCTCCTCCTCATCTCTTGGATTTATATCTCTATAGAGCCGACTGTGGCGCCTAAGCCAGGGCTCAAGCACTAGTTGTCAATCTTCAGTGGCTTGGATGTGGACTGACTTATCCACACCCTTACCTTTCTACTTCCGTTGAACATCCCTAAATTCAGCTACATAACAGGCACGTCCGGCCACCTAATCACCATGAACAACTCCGACTCCATTTTTCGTCCGAAACTTCAAATTTAAGCACCATGGAGCAAGAGCTACCCAGAACTCAGCTAAGGCAGGTCGGCCCAGATAAGAGTTGTACGTAGAGTCAACATCCAAAACAACAAAAGGCAGAATCCACACTCTCTTACGGCCACCTTCTCCCAACTCTACAGGTAATTCAACATAACCAACAGTTGCAGCACCATTAAAACCATGAATGTGAGTTTTAGATGGTTTCAAGTCCTCAGCTTCCATCCTCATCTGATCATAAGCTATTTTGAAAATTATATTTATAGAACTTCTACGGTCAACCAACATCCTTCTCACAAAAGCAGGGCCGATCATGGCCGAAATGACCATTAGGTCGATCGTTGGAGCCGCCACCTTGTCTGTATCTCTGTTTTTAAACACGATATCATATGCCATTGTACACTGCTGTTTTGCTGGAGCTCCATCTTCCGTATTTGAACAGCATTCAAAATCCACGTGTTTAATTGCGCTAGCATAGCACTCCATTTCATTCCAACTTTTATCAGCCGGATGCGGTCCTCCGACTATTGTATCGATCACCAATCTTCCACCAGTCCGGAGCAGCCTCCTCAGCCCTGTGCGGTGCTTGTCCTTGTTTGGGGTCAGATGTTCCCTGCCTACCATCCTGCGAGGTTTTCACAAACTGCCGTAACTGTCTTTCTCGAATCAGCCTTTCGATAATATCCTAGAGATGCCTGCATTCATTTGTGTTATGCTCATAGCATTCATAAAACCGACAATATTTCTCGGTTTTTTTCTGCTTCTCTATTGATTCTTTTGGAGGAAGCTTCATGTACTGCATGGCATTGAAGGTAGACAAATAGATATTCTCTAGGGACGTATTCAGTGGCATATAAGCATTGAACATCGGAATCCTAGGTTTCCCTCTTCTAGAATCCCTCTTTCGTTCTTGGCTCCTATCTCCGCCTTTCTTTTGTTGAATCAGTTTGTCCTTGACATTCACTTGAACTTTCCCAGAGCTATCATCAGACTGCTTTACATCAATATTACTCTGTACTCCCTCTCCACTCGGTCCCACAACATTCTTCTTCCTAAATGATCTGGCTTCCTCCTTCCTTAAATACTGAGCTGCTTTTTCATAAAAGCGTTCCAACATTGCGGATGGCTTGCCGGCTAACCAATTGTCAAAATCAGATTTTGGATCAATCCCTCTTGTCACGACCATCAATATTGCATGGTCATTCAGAATACTGATTTATGTAACTGCTGTATGGAATATTCTCTCCAAATAATCTTTTAATGATTCCCCAGATCCTGGATCAAGTTGGATAGGGACATTACATCTTTGGGGCGAGTTGCATGCATTCGGAACTGCTCCACAATCCTTGTTGCCAAATCAGCAAATCTAGAGATCGACTGTGGGGGTAACCTTGTAAACCACATCGTTGCTATTCCAGAGAGAGTTATGGGAAAACATCTACACTTGGTTGCATCATATGCTTGTGCGGAACCCATCAGCCACTCATATAGCATGATGTGCTGCCTGGATTCGGTTTTTCCTCGTAGGCAGACATCGACGGTATGTTGAACCTCCTTGGATACTCTGCATATGGGACACTATCAGTGAACGGGGTATGGCTTCTCGAGATTCCCCAGTCATCATTGGTCAAGCCTTAGCTCTCTCTACTAACTGTTCGACCATAGCCGACAAGTCCGGCATTTGGATAGTTGGTGCCAAGCGGTGGTCGCGTTCGACCTCACATAAATGGTCCGGTCGACGTCTACGGGCCGTTCCATCCCTTTTTGGTTCAACATCTTCCCGATGTATATCTTGTAAATTCACTTCATCGTCATTCTAGGAAGCACTTGCTCAACATTTAACTGAACTCCATCATCCAAATCAGCTGTAGCAGCTCTAGCTTGAATTCCAGTGTGCATAGGTAAGTTCCCTCCTCTAGAGGAGGGATCGGTACCGATCCCTATGGAGTGATCAACACCGACCGATCCTGGCAAACCACGATGGAATGTCTGTTGACGTCCTGAAGTTTCTACGCAATATTAGTCTGTTCTGCGGTGCCTATGCCTATGATACTCATTCTATGAACTAGAACTCTCTGATGCCAAGTAAGGGGTAAGGTCCCTCCTAGCTTTCCCTCGATGTTGCTGAGTGAGTTGGTTTATTAGGTTGATATTGGTCTGAACCTGCTAATTTAATAATCGACGGCTATCCATTAGTTCTCTCATCAGATTCTAGAATTCATCTCTTGTAATAGAATCAGTTGGATTCTAGACTTAAACTGGTTCAACATTCACATCCATTGGTTGAATGCTCGGCCTCCTTGCTATACTAGTGTCTCGTTTCCTTTCACGTTCTAAGAAGTAGATCTAGTATTCCTTACCATTGATAGCTTTGCTTAGATTTTTGCAAATCTAAATAGTATGAGCAACTCCTTGAAGATAACTACAGATCTCCTTCGGGGGATTTATTCAATCCAATAGCAACAAAGGGATCCTAATAAGCTGAGAATCAAGGTACTCAGTGAAAGCATCAAAATGTTTGCACCGAAAATTGGCACAAGCACCTAATATAAACTTTATGAAGTGGATTAAATGAAGAATAAAATGAAAAAAGTGGTTAATAATAAAGAAACAACAATTAACTGAAAGAATAACACACATACAACGATTTATAGTGGTTCAGCGTTGTTTGCCTACGTCCACTTTGAATTGATTGCTTTATTAATTACTTTATAATATGAATACAAGAGGGATATGATCAAAATCCTTAGTTACAAAAGTGTATAAAGCAACTAGCAGCGTAAAGTCCCGAAAATGAACAACCAAGCCAATATTTATAGATAAAGATGGCCAAATATCACTCTAAAAGCTTGGTAGAAGGACCTTCAAAACCATACGGGCCCACAGGAGGGTCGCATGGCCCAATTCCCAAAGAAGAGAGATCAGCACCGATCCCTTCTTTGGTTGAATGTTGGGGTGCGATCCCTACGGTGGCTTCCTCATGCTAAAATATGCTTAACCTTCAAATTTCATGCCAATTGGATCAGTGGAGCTTGAGTTATTGCTTGATCTTTGCTTCAACATAGTTTGCATGTCGTTTTCTACCGATCCCTTCAAAGGAAAGTATACTGATCCCTCCAACTTTATCCCCTTGAGGTGCGATCCCTAGGGTAGGCTCCATAGGGTCCCCATGTCTTACTCACAAACTTTCATATGCATCGGACTTGTGCATCTTAGGATATTTATTGTTTTCTACAAGAATGCTTCCATACCTTGAAACATACCGATCCCTCTTATTAGAGCTAATTTTATGTCGATCCCTCATATATGTTGAACCATATTTCATACTTCGAACATTCTACATTGCCTATCTATCAATTCCATTCAACCTTGACTTCATATTATTTTCTACACTTGACTTCTGGGCCCCACAATCATCACTCTGGAGTCATCGGCCTTGATAACAATCGAATCTAACTCATACAATTAGTTCAATATAGCTGGGTTAAAATGCCGGATAACAATATGCATCCAAAAATTGTGCATTCTTCTTTGGTAAAGATGATAACTAATTTATGTGTATGTTGGTATGATCACCGTAACAACCTGCTAATTTGGTACAATTAATATTAGTTAGTTATAATAAATTTTTAATGATATAATAGTAATTTAAATGCTGTACTTATAACCACTGAATGGATTTCTTCGAGCCGATCGGCTTATAGCATAAATTCAATAAATTTGAAGGTACAATTTATATATGACTTTAGAATATTAAAATAAGGTAAGCAACCATATTCGGGTCAAACAATTATAAATGACCAAACCCGCTTAACTGTCTATATAACTGACCATAGAAAAATGTAACATGCAGTTTCCACTTCAAAAATATCAAATTCCACTAAACAATCTTGATAGCAAATGGTTCTTTCTAATTACAAACGACCTCGAGGTTCAAAAAGTCCAAACCTTATGTTATTATATATCAAATTATTCATTTCGACGAGATGAAGTGGTGATAGTAATTCATTTTCTTATTTGATGTACCAATTGATCAAAAATCATGGCTAAAGACAGAGGTAGAATAATGGTTTTGGTAATTATGAGTTTTTGATTACATTCAAAGCTCCTTTTTTGGGTAAAGTTAGCATCGTGTCCACAAGTAGGATGCTTTTGACATATCATATATAAGGCCCACTTAAATGATTTATTGCGAAAAAACATTCAAAATGAACGGTTGCTGTCAGGCATCAATATCTACTTACTGCCAATCACTGTATAAACAACCTTCCTCTGCTCATTTCCCCTTCATTTACGTTCAACTTCTTCATCTTCACTCTATCTCCACTTTGCTTAACTCAACACAAATATATCAATGAATGAAGAAGTCGATCATTTAGATTCTGATGCTGAAGATTTGGCTGAAATCTTCCAAATATAAAGGTATTTGCTAGATTAATGATATACCGTGTAATCACGTAGAACGTTGTCAATAAATCTTCCGAATGAAAAGACATTGTTTCGGACAGCGTGTGAGTGCTTGGAATATTACGGTTTGCATTCAACGTCGGATATGTGTGTTAGGGAAATAACAGCCATCTCTCTGCATATAATTGCTTTGGCTCTTTCAACATGATAGGTTGCTAAAAGTTTCAACGATTGAATATCACTGTTTGTGTTTATTTCACCAAATTTTGAAAATTTTTGAGTTAATATTTACAGATTTTATTAGGCCCGTAGAGCCTCCTTTTAATAGAGTTCCAGAACAAACTAAGACATCCATAGTTATCCAATAACTATCAATGCATAACCTCTTGGTGCCTCCAGCAGTCACAAGTAATACACTGGCAACATTCGTAAACATTACGTACTCTAATCTCAACAGATACATTGATATCTAATCTCAATGCATCTTGATTAGGAACATTTAAAATGGTATATTTATTTTTTTATAGTGATTAATTACTCATGGCTACAACACTTTGTAACTACTATCATAAAATATATCATTTATGGATTTTTATTAAATATATTTTTAATTAAATTAATTAATTAATATAATACCTTATATCAAGTATGCAATAGAAAGAAAACACATTTTATTTCAAACAAATTAGTTATTGAGTTAGATATATGTAACAAATTATATAATTACGCTAGGCCATACCTTTAACTCTATCAGTTACTACTACAACAGCTTTTCATAATTTCATATAAAGATACAAAGAAGGAGACCCTGAATTTATGGCATATGACAATGATCCCGATCTAGTCTCGGAGGACTTTATAGATGAGTACTAAAATATTCGAACATCCGGGAATAACAATCATGAACCCGTTGAAAGAAATGTGATAAATTTCATAGCAACTATACGAGATAACATATGAAATGCACTAGTTGCTGCAGAACTACATTAGCAACTGTTTGCATAAACCTAGTAGTTTGTATTTTGTAACTGCACTTGTACCGTTATTAAATCTGCAATTTGAAATTATTGTACTACTGTAGTCGTACTTGTACCATTATTGTAGTTGAATTATCAAAATTTTGAATTTAGTTATATCCTCAAAATACATCTATTTTAAAACAATATAAATATGTTAACAATATAAATAACAATAATATATTTAGCAATCTCCTTACATGCCCCTTTCAAATACCGTCAATAAAAATATGTTAACGATATAAATAATAATAACAAAGTCAACAATCTCCTTTTATGCCCCTTTCAAATATCATTTTCAAATGTCTCTCTAACAACGCAAGAATGTGCTCTTCTTACGTTACACAATCTCCTTTCGCACCCTTTTCAAATGCATCTTTCAAATACTCCTCTCATTTAACACAAGAAAGCACCCTTAGATGACTATTATCAAAATTGAAGACATGGATCGATTGATCCTATCATGTTGAGTTTAGTAGTGGTTTCAATTCCATAAAATGGCATCGAAGTTGGCTAAGATCTGAACTAGAAGGTCAAAAATTTAGGCATGATAACAGTGGCACGAGGGAAGGCCAGAGTTTTTTGGCGAAGTTGAGCTTGGCACGGCGGATCCAATGGCGATGGTCAATAATAGCGATTTGGCTGCTAGTGCTTGTGGTCGGTGGTCAAAGCTTGGCCTAAGGTGGGTTATACGTCGTATCGGGTTTGTTAGGGAGAATGTAAAATCACTTTTTGTCCTTATACTTCAATTAATGATAAATTATACCATGCATCTTCTAGCCGCCATACTTCGACTTCCACTTCACATGCACTTTGTTGCGTTCATTTCATGGCAAGATTCAGGATATTTTGGAATAAGGTTTGTTGGAATTTGAGACTACTAGTGAATGTTCCTTGTTAGGATTCAAAGATCATAATTATTTACATTATTAAAGTATTAAATATATACATATATATACATGCACATATATGTATGTATGTATATATTTATGTATGTAGTATATATCCCATTGATACATAATTATGTTTATTTAAGGATCGTTTGCGTATTTTGATATTTTGCATGTGAAATATACTAGGTTGGATTGCATCGGATTGGTCACTTATTTAATTGTTATATTGGTTGGATTGATATTTATATATTAAATTATTATTTTAATATAGACTATTATTTATGAATTTATGTGAAATTTATAAATAATAATAACAAATTAATATTATGTGTGAATTAATGTTTTACGCTAAAAGTATGTAAAAGTAAAATACTTTTAAGTAAGTTAAATAAGTAATGATTGAAATAAATAGTTTTGAAATCTAATAAATGAACTTTAAAGTGAGCTAATGTGTTTGAAAGGATAATAACTTGAAGAACTTATAAATTATAATCAAATTATTTACCACGTTGGGAATAAGGTAACATCGTGAATTAAGAAGAATTTCTAAATTATAATATAATGATTTACTATGGTAGGAAAGAGGTAGCACCACTTATTGTTGTTTATTTGTTGTGCAAACTGATATTCATCATTTGGCGATATGCTACGTGGGTGGCGAGTACCATTTATTGGTATTTTCTGAACTCGTGTACCAAGTTGGTGTCGAATTGACGCACCAGTCTCAGGTAGCTCACTCATGCTCGACCCGAGATGTGTGAACGGTGAATTTTAGTTGGCCTTAACGATATGGTGTTACTCCAAATATTCACCTTTCGACTAAGTTGAGACCTCTTTAAGCAAAGAACAAGAGAGAAGAGCTCCGGCTAAACCTTTCGAAAGAGTCGAAGGGATGCTATCAACAAAGTCTGGAAGCTTCAAAACCTTTCGAAGGTGTAGGAATGTCTCTACAACAAAGGTCCAGTGAGTTCATTCCTTTGGAAGGAGACAAAGGAGTTGAAAACATCCTTCTGTCTTTAATAGCCACCTTTCGAATGAGTCATTTCATATGCATGATGATCTTTCGATTAAGTCAAAGCAACACCTTTTCGAAGACAATGAGAACAGCTACTTGCATATGCACCAAACCTTTCGACACCAAAGGTTTCGCTTTTGTTTAAACTACACGAAAGCAAACATTAACCAGAACAACCACTTCGAAAGCTATAGTGAGCCTTTCGAATCGGTCGAAACCAACGTGGTCCAGAAGGGTTCCGCATCCGATCAGAAGCAAGAGCACATGCGTAACCAACATCATCGAAACCAATGAACAAGGGCTATCGACAGAGTCAGAAGCACTTACAAGACAGCTCAAAGAAGAGGAGCACAACCATACCTTTCGACAAAAGCGACAACATGCTTAAGTCTTTCGATAGCCACCTTTCGACCTAGTTGGAAACATCAGGGTCGAAAGGTGCTGACCCACATCTATAAATAAGACCCAAGTGGTCATGTTTTAGGGATCCGATTCCTCCCAATCCGAACTTTTATTTCTTTAATAAAAATTGTTGTAACCCTAATTACAAGATTAATTTGGGGATTTGAAGCAATAAAGCCATCTTTTGCGTATAAAAGGGAAGTTTCAAGTATTTTGGATTACATATCATTTTATTAAAGCTCTTGTCAGTTTCACTCTTGTATTGCAGGTTTCGCCTTTATCGAAAGGCCACTGTCGACACAGTCGAAACCTAGTAAGATTCAAACCAATTCAAGTTCATACTTCAAGTAACCTTCCACCGAGTTTGAGCTTTCAACAAGATCAAAACCAACTCATAACTTTCCTGAACCTTAAACAAAAACAAGGAGTTTAAGGATTTGGCTTTCGACAAGGTTGAAACCCTTCACCAAAGCACTGTCATTTGAGATACTAGTCTAAACCCAAGAAGGTTAGTTCACTACTTCCGACAAAGTCGGAACCCTAATTCAGATTCCTGGTTCAAGCTTTATCACTTAAATCACCTCGCCTCCGATAGGGTCGGAACCTTAGTATCTGATTCTTAGAATAAGCCCTCACTACACCACCAACAAGGCATTCGACAATGTTGTAACTGTCAAAGGAAAAACTCTCTAGGATATCTCATTTGAATCAAAAGGAAGGCTTTCAAAGGAAAGACCAATCCATCTCAGCAAAGACAAAAGGTCATTAAGTACTGAATCCAATCCTTTCGGCACGGTCGAAAGGTCTGACTGAGCAATTCCCATTTACTAAAGCCTATTCAAAGAGGAAATTGGAGAATGATACATGTCTTTTCTACTTGCCTAAAGAATATTTTTCATTCCTTAGCACTACCTCGGGGTGTTGACAAGAAATCTTGTTAACATTTGAATCTCCGACTTGGATAAACCCCCAACTCTACTATTCTCTAACCCCAATTAGCCCTTCCTAAAGTTCATCTACTTTGATTTAATCATGGCTAGAAGAATCATAAGATCAGAACAAGGATCTTCTGAACCATATTTGACAGGATTCTTTCTAATAACCGTCAAGGATTCCAATCAGGATGAAGAGCAAAGGCTCAGACTAGAAGCTTTAAGAATTATAAACAAAAAGAAAGTGGAATCTTATGATCCTGAGAAATGGAGTTTGAATCCTTTTCATATTGGCCCCACCCCCATCTTTACACTAGGAAAGAAAACAAATGAAAGTGACAATGTCTTCAATCAAATGAGAAGAATAATCCAACAATATTCAAAGGGCACCATCTTTGAGAAAGGGATATTGAAAGATTACAATGCCTTGGCACACCAGTGGCAACCAACTACAGCAAGAATATTTCAAACTCAAGAAATTCAAAGGGTGGTAAAAAGAAAAGCAATTGAAGAACATGAAAACATAAGGCCAAGAAATAAAAAGTCAAAAGGTCATTCGCAAGAATCAAGCTTCAAATCTAGATTTCCAAAGGAGTGCAACTTAACCACATCCATAGAGAATGTATACTTAATAACTAAGGATGAACTTAACTATTGGCCGTCACAAAAGAAGAAGCCAAAACATGAAAGGAATTTGGGAGGATCCTATTGCCACCACCACATGATGAATGGTCATGAAACTAACCATTGCAGAGCCCTGGAGAGGATGATTATAAATTTCTTTCGACAAGGAAAGGTCAAAGAATATGTAAAGAAAATTTGAGAACAAAATCAATAAAGAGCTACTTTTCATCAAAGAAAATCTACATGGTTGGGAGTGAAATGCTCCTTATATTTGGAAACTACCTAAGATGGTAGTCTACCTAAGATGGTATAAAAGCCTATGTCCGCACCGAGATGGCCAGGGCAGAGCACCTCTTGGAGGGAAGGTAGGTAAGCCTTTAGCCGTGCCATAAGATGGCTGGTTAAAGCATTGGACAAGCCCTTAGTCGTGCCTCTGGTCAGGTCAAGGCACCTTCTGGAGGAAGGATGGAGTAAGCCTTTAGCAGTGCCATAAGATGGCTAGGTTAAAGCACCGAACAAGCCCTTATCCGTGCCACGCTATGGCCGGGGTGAGGCACCTCCTGAAGAGAGGACGGAGTAAGGCTTTATCCGCACCATGAGATGGCCATGGTAAAGCATCGAACAAGCCCATGTCCTCGCCGCAAAAGGGCCAGGGCAGGGCGCCTCCTGGAGGGAGGTCGGGTAAGTCCTTGGTTCCAGTCTCTAAGATGAGCTAACCAAGAGCACCGAACAACAATGGACTAAGACATTCAGGCCCGAAACGTGGCCCATTAAACAATGGACTAAGATGTCCAAGCCCAAGAAGAGGCTCATTCTATAATGGACTGAGATGTCCAAGCCCAAGATGAGGCACATTCAGTAATAAACTAAGATGTCTAAGCCCGACAAGAGGCTCATCAGATCATGAACCGAGATCTTCAAGCTCGAGAAGAGGCATTTCAAATTATGGACTAAGATGTCCAAGCTCAAGAGGAAACTAGACAAATTACTTCTATGCAAGACTTAAAGGGTTCACGCATCAAAGGAGTAGAATAGAGCTCCACTTATAAATACCTGAATCTGGGTTTCGGGACTTTAATTTCTAAACATCATTTATTAATACCCGAATCTGGGTCTTGGGTCTCTCATACTGGAATTTCAACTATCAATACTCGAATCTGGGTTTCAGGTCTTTCATATCTAAATGTCATTTATTAATACACGAATCTGGGTTTCGGGATATTCATTTTAGAACTTCATTTATTAATACCCGAATTTGGGTTTTGGGTCTCTATCGACCACCGATTGTCTTATATACCTGAATCTGGGTATCGTTAAAAATCACTTATTTGGGCCCTAATCTGGATGTGGAATTTCAATAATGGATTTCTATTTGTCTATCACAAATGCTCGAATTTGGGTCAAAAATACTCTCAAGAGAATCATTGTTATGAGTTTCCATTGATACCCGAATCTGGGTTATTTCTAGTTTTTCAAATTTCATTAAGGCTCGAAAATGGGTATCCGGGATTCTATTTCAAGTATTCAGGTAATGATTTCTGAATTCAATCCCGTATTAACTATCTCTTGAAGAATTACTATCAAATATTTATACCCTTGTGATAAGGCGGGATTTCCTATCAACAAATTTCAGATATTCCAGCCAAATGGACGAAGTTAAATTCTTGATTATCTCTCATCACGTTTAAAAGATGGGATTTAGGTGTTTACTACAGATTACTTTTCATGCAATTAACAAGATGATTTGTCAATCTAAACAAATGATATACATAGATAGGTATGAAAAATTTAAAGCTAATAATTAGAAATATTGTTTGCTTCATACTTTTCAGGGAAATTAGCACAGCAAAGAGAAATAAAAGATTCAGCAAATTCGGAAATAGTGAATGAGCTATCAAGAAGCATTTCAGAAGTGACATTACAGAAAAGGATTACAAGTCAAGTAATATTTATAAAATTAATATGATTTACATAAGTCATGAAATAATTTACAAAAATTATGAAGTCATTTACATATGTACAAGACGAGTTTATGCATACCAAACATACAAATAAATTATAAGTCTTTAGCAGCCTTGTCAAGAGTCTCGGCAAATGAAGCATCCACTACATGACGAATCGCAGAGAACTTCTTTGAGCTTCTTTTCCTTCCTTCTTACTCTGTCTTTATCATCGACCGCTTCGACGTTAGTCTTCATAGCACAGTTAAAAGCTCTGTTTGCAGCTCCAAGGGTTTTGTTATCCCTTCTAGCTCTACGGCGCGCTTCTAAAGGAAGTAATAATCATGTTCGAGCTTTTGATTCTTAGCAGCATACTCATTGATAATTTGAGAATATTTCACTTTCTGTTGCTCATCAAAATACTTGGCTATTTCAAGTTTAACTTTCCGGCACCAATTCCCCACAACATTCTCATCTAAGCCCATAGGAGGATTGAGCATAGTAGGGAATTTCTGGGCAGCAAGATGTGCTGACCTTGTAGGTTTAGTAGCCGAAGGAGTAGCGCAAGGGATCGGTAGATCAATGCCTGAAGTCTTATCCCCCATGATAAATTCTAATGAAGCACACCGTGCCTGACTATCCTTCAATGTCAATTCCAAGTCACTTATTTGTTATATAAGCTCTGACATCTTGTGATCAAAGTAGATTGAGGGATTTGTCTTCATCTGTCGCTTAAGAACGGAAATAGTTTCATCCTTATTTTTAACTTCAGCCTCAAAATAGGCAGTGTGATCCTTTTGACTGCTGGCAATGGTTTTCTGAAGAAAATATCTTTTGTGCCATTTCAAAGCTTCGATATTTCCACCGAAGCGTTCTAATAAGATATCATCACTAAGCACAATCCCTCCACTTGTTTTCAACAATTTCTCTTTAAGAACATCGACGTGTGTTGATAAATCAAAGAGAAGAGAAACTGTGAATAGTTATAGCTCCTATTTAAGCAAAAGAAATAAAATAGAGTCAAAGTCAGAATTAAAATTTTCTTTATTATTGCGACAAAGAATACAATTCAAACAACAACGAAATCAAAAAATACAATAGACAATTGGTTGACATCTAAAGCTTAGAAACTACACTTTTAACTTTGTTTAATGAATTAGTAGAAAGATTAACTGTAAAATCAAAAGGAATATTTAGTCCCTCCGGGGTTAACACTGGGGGACATTTGCTATAGTCCCACTTCCCAACTGGAGGACTATGACGACCGCAAATTAATTTTGTATGAAATGTCCTGATTTCTTTGAGAAATGTCACATTCTCATCACCAAAGTCAAGGGTACTCTAAGTAAAGTTTTTGTAAGTCTCTGAGGAAGCGGTATCTTGCTAATTTTGAAGATTTTAATATTGATGCCTTTTCAAGATAAAATCGTCTTAATTTGACGTATTGGCATAAGTGGTTCCTAGAGACAAGGCGACCTAATGAACAATCACTCTGAAATAGTATAATAAAGTAGAGCTAAGCATAAAAGGAAAAACTAAAACAAACATTTATAAATCGATACATCATAACATTTCTATACAATTATTCATCTGATTCGTACAAACCAGACTTAGAGAATAATTCAGATATAATTTTGTTATAATACTTAAGCTTTTCAGGAGGGATATCCTGAGGAATCGATCTGACCTGCGGTAAGTTCCAACAATCTCCAGGATGCGGGTTAGATCCAAATTCATCTAAGTATCTCCTGTGAAAACGTCTAAGAAGACCCCCACTGAATTCACCCAAGTATGAAAAATCGATAATTGAATGTCTACAATAAGCTTTATATAGAAAGTTGACTAAAATGCCTCTCTCTTTAATTAACATCCAAAATAAAGTAATTAACTCTATATTTTCCTCTAAGAGAGTGTTGTACCTGAGGCGCGCTCTGTTTAGTAAGGGAGTAGCCTTCTGATGTTTGAATGACACCAGCACTGAGGCACTCCTGTCAAGCCTATGATACTTTTCAGAGAGTACATTATGCTCGCTTATCTGTTTATCTAACTCCCTATATAACTTGTTAATTTCAGCTAGTTTTCTCTCAAGTTTTGTTTTATAGGGGAGGATGGACTTCTTCCTTGTCTGAAAAGAATGACTTACACTATTATAACCTTTGAAGTGAAAGACATTTAAACAGAGAATCCCATACCTGTGACATTGGAACAGAGGTCTGGGAAGTCGGCTCTTTCCCTTTAAGCTCATCAACGTTAACAGGAGCAGGCTCATCCTCTTGAGGGGCAGAAGGCCCAACAGATCCAGGTGGAGTAGCTGCAGGAGGAGTGGGCTCTTTTTCCGAAGCTTTGGTGTTATCATCCCCAACCTTATCAGAGGCTTCATGGTGAGCTCCGCCATCTCCGCTTGGGCTCTGACCACCAGCAAGGTTATCGTCATCATTGTTATCATCATCGTCGTCATCGTCATCATCACCTTCTTCCCTAGCGGCATCATCCTTATCACCCTTGTCCTCAGAATCTGATTCAATATCAAAAGAGGACATCAAAGGAAAGGATCTTAGAAGCATCAATTTCCTCCTCATCTGCAGGTTCAGTCCCCTGCTTCATTTGATCAATCTTGCCCATTGCTCTCTCAACCCGGGCAGAATCGAGCGAAGGAAAACCGAAGTCAGGACACTTCTTGAAGTTATTAGCATAGGCGAGCATGAGCGCCTCTTCATAGGAGTTTAGCAACATTTGCCCAAGAGTAGAACCAATAAATTGAGACACTCGCTGCTTAGCGTCAGAAAGGGTATTGACAGCGAGTTTCAATGAAGCCTTGGTCTTCTTGAACTTTTCCTTCAAAGAGATGTTATTTGCATCTAAACAAGCTTTCTCGTCTTCAGAGTCTTTTAAAGTAAGCTCCATGGCAAATTTCTCGACAGCAAGAAGTTGACAAGCTTATTTTTCTACCGCGAGATTAATTTCAGCTTGGGCAAGAGAAGCTTTTAATCATTCCAGCTCTGAGGAAGCTTCATCTTTAGCAGTGGAAAGAGAGGACACTTGATTTTTAAGGTCAGAAATTACCTCCTGAAATTTGGAGGATTCGACATAAGACTTCGATGCATGTTCATTTAAAGCTAGCCGACTCTTAGAAATCTGAAAGGAGAAATGTAACATAAATTAGCGATTTAGAAAAAATAATCAATGATGATAAGATCAATTGAAGAGAGACTTACCAGAAGTTATTGCTCAATTAGAGAGCGATAGTGCCCTGCCAAATATAGAAAGGAAGAAGGCGGGAGAATTGAAGTGAAGGAATCTAAGTGAAGGATAGACTCGGTTATCTCTTCGAAGTTGATAGCAGAAGGAGAAGAAGATGATGGCTGAGAAGGAATATGCTTTGGAGTAGGAGACATATTAAAGCCTGTTGCATTTGCACGAGAGCAGCTGGCGAGTCTAAAATAGAGATGTGAGAGATGGGATTAAATACAATTGGGGTTTGCACTGGTTTGTCTTTGGAAGCTTCAACAACAGAGCTTTTCGGAGCTTTGTCAAACAATGAACGTTCCTCCTCCTCTACGCTATAACTTTAGCAGCTTTCTTTTGTGGCTTTGTTTTAGACGATTCCATCAACTTTCTTTTGAAAGTTTTCTTGGTTTTGGCAAAGGATTTGATAATTGATGGCACTCTAGAAATTGAGGGAAGATGGGCAACACCACTAATGGGTACTGTAACCTGAGAAGAAGCTATAAAGATCCCAAGCAGATTAAAAGTTAGCGAGATAATTCAGGAAGCAACAGAGATAGAAAGCAAATACTTAGCCTTAACTTGCCGGAATGGTCTGCATAGATGAGTGACATGGGAGAAAAGTGTTCAGCATCCCCCAAGGCAAGGAAGCACTTTCCTTTCGAAGTATGTTGGACCAAAGGAGGTAGTCCCAAAACCCTTTGGCCAATAAGAAGAATGGTTCTCTTGTCTGCTTCATTTAGTTCCTTGTGGAAGAACCTGATATAAGATAGAGATTAGGCACGGGAAGTAATAAAATGAAAGAAAGATAACGGAAATTTGAACTTACGGGGGGGGGGGAGAAAAGGTCCCACAAATATTTGGGAAACATCGGACAAAGAAAAATAGGTTTTCCCAGTCTTTGAATTTGTTGACCCCATCCGATCTAAGCTTTTTCAAGGGGTTAGCTTTGAAGATCTGGTGATTAAGAGCGCTATGTTTGACTAATCGAGTCAAGTGGTTCAATACTTCCACATTCAGATAAAGGACACCAGATTTATTGCCATCAACTCCAAAGATAGAAGATAGGTGTATACATTCAGAGATAGCTGAATCGGGGTAATTCCAAGATAAGACAGGAATCTAGATAGGAAGTCTGGGAATTGAAAAAACCCTCCATGCCATATGTGTATAGCGGTGTGGGCAAAGAATCCTTCAGTAGGGCTGCTGATAGTGTCATTTTCTGTAGGGGGGATGGCTTCCACTTCGATGATTCCAAAGTCGTTGAGAATAGCATCCACTTCATCTTGAGTGGATATCAAAGAACGCTTTGAAGTAGCTTCAACTTTCTTTGGAGAACTCATGATTCTGCCAGGTGAAAATGTTTAAGTTAAAATTTTCAAGTTCGATATGGACATGGTATATTTTTAAGAATTAGTCAAACCAATTCAAGTGACTTAAACAATATCAAATGTGAAACTTTAAATTTTTGAAAAATGTTTAAGTTAAAAGTCAAAGACATTCGGCTTCCGACAACGTCGAAAGGAACAAAGACATCAACACTTAGCAAGTACATCTCGACATTATCGAAAGCCTAAATAAGAGTTCCTTGAGCTATCGACAAGGTCGAAAGGATAAGTCGAAATATATGTGTAATTGATACCTTTCGACAGCGACGAAAGCTATACATGAACCAATTTGCTAAAAGGAGGTAGTCCAAGTTAACTAAAAACTACTAACACTCTATAAACCAAGTAAAAAGACCCTTCGACACCGTCGAAACCAAAAACTTAGGTTTCCTAAGAAAAATACAAATGTTGTCGAAACCTCACATACTCATCGAGTCGAAAGGTCCCAAGTTAAACTTACATGCACTTAGAATGTTTCGACAATGTTGGAGAAAAACAGCTCTAGAGGGTTTTGACTCAGTAGATTTAAGTGGTGTTCAAAGGGTTGAAAGGGTTTAATGATTCCAAAAATTAACTAAGGAAAATGGATTGCAATCGAAACAAGAGGTTTCGACTATGTCGAAACGTTTTGCTATCGAAGGGGTGGATACACTTTACTTAGCTACATATCCTTTCGACAAAGTTGGTCAAAATTGGCACAACACCTTTCAACCCCATCGAAAGGGGCTAAGGAAGCAAAACCAATATTGCCACCTCAACCTCTTTCGAAGGAGGTAAAAAGGTCATTTTATGGCGTTAATTTTTCATCTTTACATTTGAAACTTCCGGGCAAAGAAAACAAGTTCACTGCTTTCTCCAAACCCGATTGCAAACCTAGGGTTTCAAAATTTATTAACCAAACCCGATAAGGATACAAATTGCAAAAAAAAAGAAAAAAGAAAATTGGATTACAACAGGAATCAACCTTTTCCGATTTCATAAGTATGTAAATTATTATCAAATTGAATATCTAGATTTTCTAAAGAAGAACAAAACTGTAAATACTGAAGTAAAAATCCAAAACAAGAAACAAACTCTATTGACTCATGAAACTGAATTAAGAAAAAAGTTTCTCAGCAAATCAAACCAAATCTACTTTTAAAAAGTCATGAGTCAGGCATTTCAAAATTGAATTTCGATCTTGAAATTTGAAAAAGTAAAACTCGATTAAAACATGAACAAAAGGAAAAACTAGCAGAATAGGGTAGAATTAAACTTACGAATTAGATTTGATTATTACTTTGATTTCTGGAAGCAAATAAAAAGTTTGAGAATTTGTAGAATTCTTTTACTCGAGCTTGAAATTTTGATTGCAGGAAAGTAAAAGAGGAAGAAGAATGGAAGCGTACTTTATAAGAAAAGTCACCCAGAATTATCAGTCGTTGGATCAAATTTAACTAGACGACCCAGATCCACGCGGGAAGACCTAGAGGCGAGAAGTTTCTAGGTTCCGACAAAGTTGACTTGGAAAGTCAAGTGCATCCCTTCGCAAGAGGGGGCCAAATGTTACTCCAAATATTCACCTTTCGACTAAGTCGAGACCTCTTTAAGTAAAGAATGAGAGAGAAGAGCTCCGACTAAACCTTTCGAAAGAGTCGAAGGGATGCTATCAACAAAGTTTGGAAGCTTCAAAACCTTTCGAAGGCGTTGGAAGGTCTCTACAACAAAGGTCCAGTGAGTTCATACCTTTCGAAGGAGACAAAGGAGTCAAAAACATCCTTCCGCCTTTAATATCCACCTTTCGACTGAGTCATTTCATATGCACGATGACCTTTCGATTAAGTCAAAGTAGCACCTTTCAAAGACAATGAGAACAACTACTTGCTTATGCGCCAAACCTTTCGACACCAAAGGTTTCGCCTTTGTTTAAACTACGCTAAAGCAAACATTAACCAGAACAACCCCTTCGAAAGCTATAGCGAGCCTTACAAATTGGTCGAAACCAACGTGGTCCATGAGGGTTCTGCATCAGATCAGAAGCAAGAGCACAGGCATAACCAACATCATCGAAACCAATGAACAAGGGCTATCGACAGAGTCGGAAGCACTTACAAGACAACTCAAAGAAGAGGAGCGCAACCATACCTTCGACAAAGGAGGCAACATGCTTAAGTCTTTCAGCAGCCACCTTTCGGCCTAGTCGGAAACATCAGGGTCGAAAGTTGCTGACCTACATCTATATATAAGACCCAAGGGGTCACGTTTTAGGGATCTGATTCCTCCCATTCCAAACTTGTATTTCTTTTATAAAAATTGTTGTAACTCTAATTGCAAGATTAATTTGTGGATTTGAAGCAATAAAGCCATCTTTTGCTTATAAAAGGGAAGTTTCAAGTATTTTGGATTACGTATCATTTTATTAAAGTTCTTGTCAGTTTCACTCTTGTGTTGCAGGTTTCGCCTTTATCGAAAAGCCACTGTTAGTAAGATTCAAACCATTTCAAGTTCATACTTCAAGTAACCTTCCACCTAGTTTTAGCTTTCGACAATGTCGAAACCAAGTCATAACTTTCCTAAACCTTCAACTAAAACAAGGAGTTCAAAGATTTGGCTTTCGACAAGGTTGAAACCCTTCATTAAAGTACTGTAGCTTGAGATACTTGTCTAAACCCAAGAAGGTTAAGTTCACTACTTCCGACAAAGTCGGAACCCTAATTCAGATTCCCGGTTCAAGCTTTATCACTCAAATCACCTCACCTCCGACAGGGTTGGAACATTAGTATCTGATTCTTAGAATAAGCCCTCGCTACACCACCATCAAGGTATTCGACAAGGTTGTAACTGTCAAAGGAAAAACTCTCTAGGATATCTCATTTGAATCAAAATGAAGGCTTTTGAAGGAAAGATCAATCCATCTCAGCAAAGACAAAAGGTCATTAAGTACTGAATCCAATCCTTTCGACACAGTCGAAAGGACCGACTGAGCAATACCCGCTTACTAAAGCCTATTCAAAGAGGAAATTCAAGAAGGATACATCCCTTCCTTTCTTTTCAACTTGCCTAAAGAGTAATCTTCTTTCCTTAGCACTACCTCGGGGTGTTGACAAGAAATATTGTTAACATCTAGATTTATAACGGTTTACTCGAGCGGTTAGCATTGGTTTGAACCTCTATAAATATAGACATAGGCATTCACTTCCAACTCTTAATTTTCTAATAGACAAGGAAGCTTTATAATTTTCTCTTCTCCTCCATCACTCTGAATTCTTAGCAATAGTTCTAGGTTACTATTTTGCATGTGTACACCACTGGAGGATTGTAGAAGATGATAGAGATATAGAATAGTTTAAATTAAGTCTCTACAACCAAGGTAAACTGTAAACCCGAGTTTAAAATTATAATCAACCTTAATCTCTCCTTTCTAATCCGAATTTGAATAGATCTGTTTGTATATGATCTATATGAATCGTTATAGGGAGTTAAAAATCAAAATACAGATAACAGAATTAGATCCGGAGATTTGGGAGTGCTTGGAAAGGTGAGTGGGAAAATTACATGTTTTATAATAAAATTAGATCTATTTCAATTATGCCTATTTATAATCAGTTTGAATATAAATCTATAAGTGTGTAATGATTAGATATAACCTTGTAAGTGCGTAATGATTAGATATAAATCTGTAAGCGGGTAAAGATTGGATATAAATTTATTATTTACGCATAATGAATTTAATGAAATATATCTAATAAGAAGGATTATAAAATTGATTATGGCAGGGATTTAATGAATTGGAAAACTTGCGTATATATGCTATCCCAGTAACTTGTTATGAAATTGATAATAAAAAAATGGTATTTGATTGTAGAAAAAAGAATGTAAATTAAAAGAAACTTTTTTAAGATTTTAGGGGTTTAAGTGATATTTTAATCTGTTTGAATTTGGGATGTTGCTAGTAGATTTCTATATATTATCAAGCTTAAATAAATAAAAGTGAGATGTTTAAAATGACAAGGAAAATACCCAAAAAGAAAGAGATGTACAAAATTGGGATAAATACCATATAATGTACCGTCTGTTTCAAGAACTAAAAGATAGTTACTTGTAATTACAAATACCGCACGAACAATTTTTTGGTTACGATATGGAAATAAATTATGTTAACATCTTTACAATAGAAATGTAATTCCAACACATTAAGATGCAATAACCCCAAAAATTAAATGGTAAGATATGAATCCGATAAAAATATCTTAAATAATTAAGATGTGAAATACCAATAAAAGTTAAAATAAGTGAACAAGGAAATATGGAAAATAGGCAAGAGGAAATATATGGATAACGTGGGAATAGAAAAGAAAATTGAAAAATGGGTAAAAAGGAGTTCCTTCAATATGGTTGTGGTGGTTCATGGAGCTGAGTACACAATAGGAAGCAAAAAAAGTAGTAAACCCCCAAAACAGGATAAAGTATGGCAAAATGTATGAAAGTTCATCATTAGGCACTACGGAAGTCCCTCGGTATGTGCAGTGATGAGACCGTGATACGATGAGAGCAAGGGATCTCGACAGGTGTTGATAGAGGGCTTCTAGCGGTGATAGTATCTAGTCCAATTGGGGACCATGGGATATATATATATATAGACACACACACTGATATATATGTAGTTATGATTCTATAAAAGGTAGATGAGAACGGGTGGTGCGTGGACGTGAAGTCGAGACGATTAACAAAATATAAACAAACATAACATGGTATAGCAAATAATTGGCATAAACTAGTGTTATGTACAAAACATATAATTTTACCAATCACCAGAATGTTGTTCTGACCCCCTTCTCATTGCAATGCACGTGATAGCTTAAAGGACGGTGTAACGACCCGTAAATTTCAACTATTTTAATAACGTAATTAGTTGAAATTTTGTGAAATTTTAAACGATAAAATTTTGAAATATAAATTTAATATTTGGAATACGTCTAGTTAAACATAGCAACTGGTAAATTTTCGTCCGAAAATATGAAAGTTTATTTCGCGCGTAAATTCACTTCAATTTAATCAGTTAAAAAGAAATGAAAATAAAATGTTTCCGAAACCTAAATATTTTTACATAGAAAAATTCTAAACCATCTTCTGAGCAAGATGTCAGTTTGTCGTTTTTCCAAATTCGGACATCTTTGGCTCCGTCGATCTTATTTTTCAGCGTTTTTCTTGCATTTTCCGCCAGCGAAAATTCGAATTTTATGATTTAACCGTACCGGTATCCAATTCAATCTTTGAGCTTGTCGTTCTTTTGTCTATCTAACTATTCAAACAAACAGTCATTTGTAATTAATATTTCTTTGGAAACTGATGTCGTGATCTTTCATTCTCCAACGGTTGCTTTGATTTGCCTTCCTTTTCATTTTCCTATGCGGTTGCTCCTGTGCTTTGGAAACCATACTAACCATTAATATCTATACGTTTGCACTAAAGTTGACAGCCATTCATTTCTTTGTCCATATTTCTCTTTAGTTTATTCTTCCATTTACTCTTTATAATGAATATTTAGTAATATGAGATAAGGGAAGGGACGTTCCTTTGCAATTTCATTTTTAACCTGCTCATCAACGTGACATATCCTCACAGCATTGTTCTTTCCCCTTCCCTTCTCTTTCGCCTCACCATCCCACGCCTCCAACACTTCTTTTCCCCGGCCTCGGTCCGCCTGTAAACCGGAGCACGCCCACGTGACAGCCAACCTCGGCCTCCACCTTACTTCGCCAAGCATGCCGCCACACCACTACTAGCCTCAGCCCTTGCTTCCGCCTCCATGTGCCGAGGATACCATCTCGTGCTCCACCTCCCTGACATGACCCCGGCTGGACAACCACCTCCGTTCTTTTGAATTTCCCCTGCCGAGCCCAATAGCCGAAACCCCACAACATCTTGGACCGCCTGCCACCAACTTTTCTTCGCCCATAGCCGTGCTCGGCCTCGACTAGGCAACCGCCTGAACCACTTTGCATCTTCCTCCATTCCAAAAATCTTCGGCCGAAGCCCAGGCATCTTCTTTATATAAAAGGTATAGGCCATGTGTTTATATATGGTAGTATATCTCTATTTTATACATATAAGCTTGGGTGTGTACTGTTTATATATTAATTATACAAGTTGAAATATTTATATACAATGTGTTTGCAAGAGTATATATGAGTTTTAAAAATTTTGTTTACATTACCTATTATATTATATATATATTAACAGCTGTATGGTTATGTTTGTAGAGGTATATATTTTATTGATAGCACGCATTGTATATGTAGTTTCTTAAACAAAGTATAATATAAGTATAATATGTTTGGGTTGTTAGTGAAAGATGTATAGAATTTATAATATTTTGTTTGCTGTCTCTATGTTACAATCCCAGTTACATATTTGTACCATTTAAAGTTTATACATAAGCTAGTGTGAATACAAGTTTTACATATATCAGTTGTAAATGTCTGTAGCTCTTGGTCAACTTCTGGGATAGTTATATTTGCTACAGTAAATAGCCTATTATATTTTCAATCTTTGCTAGTGGTTATATTATAATATAGTAATATTTATACCTGTATATTTGATGAAGTCTTTGTATACTTCGTTAGTTTCGAAGAGTTAAAAAGGAGCATATAAATATGTTTACACAGTTCGGTTTTCTTTTATTTCGTATATTGCGAAAATATATACATATATTTTAGTATACAAGTTATATTTGTGATATATTAGATATAATATATTATGTTATGAGACAACATATATCAATAAAATGTTAATTTTGTATCAATTTTTAATTATATAGAATAGTAATATATACCGATGTCTATATAATGTTGTTCAGAAGACGTGTTACACAAATTTGTTTAATATAAAATTGGTATATAGATGTATATAGGTGTTCATTTATATCAATTATCTTCATCGATCCGGTTCTAATTGGATTTCGTCTTTTCTTTTATCAGCTCTATTCGTCAAATTCATACCCATTTGTTTCTCTTTGGAATTCGTGTTTGGATCCACAATTCGCTTTCGTTCCCAGTGTCTATTTTCTCTAGCCTCGAAAGGTGAGCAATCACTCACGATTAACGTTCTTTTATTTATTAAATTTGATTTCAATTGAAACGACAATTGAAATATGCTGCTGTTAGTTAATTACACTGTTATATATGCTATTGCCTGTATCAGTTCACCTGTGACATCTGACACCATTATCTGTTAATTATTTATGCGTTGATAATACAGTTTGGCTGATAATTGATTGATTGTTGATGTTTATATTGGACGTTAAATTGTTAATGTTAAAATGATAAATAGTATGAAATTGAACTTGATATAGGATAATTAAATGTTAAATTTGATTAACTGACATTTGTATAATATGACCTCTTTAACTGTTAAATCCATTGACACGTATGATTTGCTTAATTACATTTTGAATCACTGAATGTATGTTGCTAAATTGATGATGTATGAAATTGTAAATAGATGACAAGTGAAAAACCGTAATGTAATAATCTTTAATCTACATGAAATGATAGTGTAGATTCTAGAAATAATTATATTAATTCGTACAAATAACAATGCGAATTAATACGGTTATTTCGGGATTATTTGAATTGATTATTGGATTGATATTGGTTGTTGTTATTGCTTGTTTATTTACTTTGACACCATCCCAGTTATCACACTGCAAGTTCCCTTTGATATGTTTTGATTTTGAATTGAATTGGAATCGGGTTGAAATGATAAATACCCAAATTGAACTTTGACTTAGGATAGAAAATTAAATAAAACCCGATTGGTCAATAATTTGATTTGAAAATAAACGAAGATTTTATTTGAATAAAGAATATGGTTTTGAAATGAAGTTGAAATTTGAATTTTTGATGAAAGGAAAATGGTAATATTTAATAGTCTGAAACAAAAGATTAACAATGTAATCAATGAAAGAATGTTGTTTAATTTGAGAAATGATTGAATTAAGTTTGAAATGATTTAATAATTAAGTTAGAAATTATAATTAAGTTTGAAACTATTAAACTTTGAAATTATTTAATAATTAAGTTTTGAACTATTTAATAATGAATTATTAAGTGATTAAATTGAATTGAAATTCTTTAATAAGAAAAATTGAACTTTTGAATAAGTGAATTTTACTTCGTAAAGAATTGAAATTGAGTTTCTTTATTAATTAAGTTTTGGAAAATTATTTAAGGAAGTAAATAAGTGAAATTGGATTTCTTTAACAAAAAGGAAATGTGATATTTTTGGAATTAATGTAAGACTTGTAATTGGAGAATTGATTTGACGAATTTAGTTTAATTCAAAATTGTAAGTTTTGTTTTAATGAAGTTGAACTTAAGAATTGATTAAATGAATTGGAAATTTAATAGAAATTGTTTTGAATGATAAAGTAACTTAACGAATATTGAATGAAATCGATAAATGAGTTTAAATTGATTTGAATGTTAAATAGAATTTATTTAAATGATTTCGGAATGAAACTTATATACGAACTTGAATCAATATTTGAATTGTTTTAAATAGAAATTGAAATTGAATTATAAGATTTTGAAACGGAAAATTGGAAGTTTTGAAACAAAAATTTGGAAATTGTTTTAGAAAGACAAATGAAATGTTGATTTACGAATTCTATTTGAAATTGAAATTGATTTGGTTTTTGAAATATATAAACGACCAATCGATGTAATAATTACGAAAGTTATTAAAGAGACCGGGATCGGTAATGGATATACTCTCTATCTGAATCGAAACCACTTTAATAACTATACGCGGAGTGTTGATCCAGAACGAAGTGGATGGTTTTGATGAACGCGTTGACTGAAGAAAGAGAACGATTTTGGATGACCCTTGACATGACTAAAACAGGAGCCGCGCCGGGCCATTGAGGATCGCCATCTCTAGCGGACACACTTCTTCGTTACCATATCTATTACTTTTGTGATTCGATTTGGGTGCACCCCTCGATTATGGGAGTGTTGTTTCGCGGTGTTGGGGTAGTAGCTGCTATGCCCAACATCAGTCCGGATCAGGCAACTACTAGTATCCTAGTTGGTATCGCCTCATGTACCTTGTCATACTGATTATCCTATTCGCGACCACTACGATTTTGATTTGTACCTTTAGTATATGGATTGCCCTTTGGTGACTTCTGGTTTTGGGGAAACTACGGTCTTGTATATGCTTTTGGGAATAAAAATGTGTTAAGGGTGGAATGGGCCATGACTTAACGCTATTTTGATATCTTCTTATATTACTGATAGACATTATCTACTTAGCGTATATTACTACATAGTAGATAGTTTAACGGATCCTTAAAGGATGGTTATTCCAAACATCCTTTGAGTTACTTGTATTTCAATTGCTATTTCACTTGAGTTGGATTTATTAATATAAGAATGTTAATCCTGACTCGAGTGTCTTGTGTTTTTGCTTTACGCTCGGGTCAGACTGAGTGTACCAGTATTCGAGACTCACCTTTGAAGTTGGAGCTTTGCTTGAAGATCCAGCCATCTATTCTGCTTTCAGTATTCGATGATCCCAGTGATGTATTCTGATTTGTATCTGATGTATCGTGTTACTCTTCCGTTGTATCTGGTTTAACTCTGATGTATCGTATTACTCTTCTGTTGTAAACTCTGATGTATTTTATATATTCATATAGTAGCTTCATGAACTACTATCTCTTTTATTTCCGCTGCACTTATTACTCTGTGTCTGTGATCTGTGATTATTTATTTATTGTATATGTTCAGTTTTGCCAATTTAAATTAACAACGCGGTATTTTGAGCAATTAAATTCCGGCATGAGTGTCTACCTATACACTTATAATGGTTGCGAATGGTCCAAAATGGCGGGTCGTTACAGTTGGTATCAGAGCTTTGGTAGCTCTAGGCAAAACTAAACATATAGGGTAAATGTATTTACAGAATCACTCTCATTCGAGTTTCAATCTCTTCCTTTGACTCAATTCCTTTGAATTTTGGGATGTTCCCCTCGGTTCCGGAATTCATTCGTGTCCTTCACTATTCGTCTTCTTTCAAATTCTGGAGCACCCCATAACTCCATTTTGAATGATATCTATAATAGATCGGCGGTCTCGCCAATCTTCGAATGATTCGTAAAGGAGCAAAACTCCTTATAATAGGCATCTATTTACCGGAGATTTCTGTATCCTCGGTTTACGATGCTATCTATCTCCTGCTATACCTGAATTCTATTTCTTGAGATCGAATGTCGATTTACCTCGGAATTCAGCATCGATCTTATTCTTGAAGTCACGGTCGTCCCGGTTAAGGTTGCCCATGAATTAATAAACTCATCCATCTCCGATTATGGTAATGTAATTATCTTATCTCCTGTTCCAAACTTATCTTCGAAACAAATTTCTCTCTGATTTGAGTCCATCAAATTTGAAACCCTATCCTTATTTTGAATATTCATTCCTGTATCGTCGAGCAAAGAAATGTATTTCTAAATTTATATTAAAGGTGTTATTTTCAAATTTGATAAACAAAATAGTTTTGAATGATTATATTATATATAAATATAAGTTTTCTAAAATTAATTTGTTAATGAAATTGTTGTCTAAAATAATAATATTTGATTTACATTTATTGTTTTGTAAACCATTGATAATATAAATAAATGAATTTATAAACTTGGTTATAAATTGATTAGAATTTGAAATGAATCAAATTCAGAAATTTGAGAATTTATTAGTTTCCGGTGATTTCGAACTTTAGTTTTTAAAATTTTAAAGTATATATATTGAAAGTATTTTCGAATAGAAATCGTTTTCAAAGAATTTTTAAATGTTGAAATCAGTGCCCTTCTCTTTGTCGCTGGAAAATAATTTCGGTGATGGCGGCCGCATCATCGACATTCATTTTCGAGTTTCGAAGTGGAGAAACTATTCTGTAGCCTTGCTACGGTTTTGTTTTGTGAAAAAATATTTTGATTCGAATTTCTTCAGTATAATTTGATTTATATATATAAGTATCTTATTTTAAAATTTAATTTGATTTGATATAATAGATCATAAATATCTCTAAATTGTTTAAAGTTAATCGAAAATCTAAATCTCAAATTTTGTTAAAGGATGATTTTAATTATAAATAAAACTAAAACTTGGAATAAAAATTTAAACTTGAATAATTGAATTTGGAAAATTTTATTTGTATATTGTTCAACTGCATCTAATACAACTTACCTAAATCATTCAGAAGTTGAATATGTAATTGGGTAATATATAAGATAAATTGAATTTATAAATAAAATTTGAGTGTTATAATAAATGTTATACACTAAATTTTGATTATAAAGATGTTAGTAGAGTTAGATAGGATAATAAGTAAACACAGTTAATAATGAAATAAATTGTTTTGAAAGAATTAATAAATTGAAATTTGATCAACTTATGAAAATACCTTGAATTTAAAAGCAATTAGTGAATATAAATTAATTTAAATCGAAACTATTATGGTTTAAATTAATTTATATGGGTTAAATATATGTGATAAGATATATTAAGTAGAATAAATGTAACAATAATAATTTGGAATACAGAAGAATTTAATTGCTGAATAAAATATGATTATAATAAAAGACTATTCAATTTACTGATTATAATATGATTATAATAAAAGACTTTTCAAATTTATGGTTTTAGAAATTGTAAATTGAAGAAAATTGGATAATAAGATAATGAATTTAGAAATAGTTAAGATTGATTTTTAGAGAAATCAAATGGATTAAATCAATTATTGAATATCAATTAATTTAAATTTGAATTTATATGGTTTAAATAAATTGTTATTTTGTATTTCAAAACTGTTTTTCTTTCTGGTTGTTTCTATTCTCCTACCTCTTTCCTTTTCGGGGACGAAAAGTTTTGAGTGGGGGAGAGTGTAACGACCCGTAAATTTCAACTGTTTTAATAACGTAATTAGTTGAAATTTTGTGAAATTTTAAACGATAAAATTTTGAAATATAAATTTAATATTTGGAATACGTCTAGTTAAACATAGCAACTGGTAAATTTTCGTCCGAAAATATGAAAGTTTATTTCGCGCGTAAATTCACTTCAATTTAATCAGTTAAAAAGAAATGAAAATAAAATGTTTCCGAAACCTAAATATTTTTACATAGAAAAATTCTAAACCATCTTCTGAGCAAGATGTCAGTTTGTCGTTTTTCCAAATTCAGACATCTTTGGCTCCGTCGATCTTATTTTTCAGCGTTTTTCTTGCATTTTCCGCCAGCGAAAATTCGAATTTTATGATTTAACCGTACCGGTATCCAATTCAATCTTTGAGCTTCTCGTTCTTTTGTCTATCTAACTATTCAAACAAACAGTCATTTGTAATTAATATTTCTTTGGAAACTGATGTCGTGATCTTTCATTCTCCAACGGTTGCTTTGATTTGCCTTCCTTTTCATTTTCCTATGCGGTTGCTCCTGTGCTTTGGAAACCATACTAACCATTAATATCTATACGTTTGCACTAAAGTTGACAGCCATTCATTTCTTTGTCCATATTTCTCTTTAGTTTATTCTTCCATTTACTCTTTATAATGAATATTTAGTAATATGAGATAAGGGAAGGGACGTTCCTTTGCAATTTCATTTTTAACCTGCTCATCAACGTGACATATCCTCACAGCATTGTTCTTTCCCCTTCCCTTCTCTTTCGCCTCACCATCCCACGCCTCCAACACTTCTTTTCCCCGGCCTCGGTCCGCCTGTAAACCGGAGCACGCCCACGTGACAGCCAACCTCGGCCTCCACCTTACTTCGCCAAGCACGCCGCCACACCACTACTAGCCTCAGCCCTTGCTTCCGCCTCCACGTGCCGAGGATACCATCTCGTGCTCCACCTCCCTGACGTGACCCCGGCTGGACAACCACCTCCGTTCTTTTGAATTTCCCCTGCCGAGCCCAATAGCCGAAACCCCACAACATCTTGGACCGTCTGCCACCAACTTTTCTTCGCCCATAGCCGTGCTCGGCCTCGACTAGGCAACCGCCTGAACCACTTTGCATCTTCCTCCATTCCAAAAATCTTCGGCCGAAGCCCAGGCATCTTCTTTATATAAAAGGTATAGGCCATGTGTTTATATATGGTAGTATATCTCTATTTTATACATATAAGCTTGGGTGTGTACTGTTTATATATTAATTATACAAGTTGAAATATTTATATACAATGTGTTTGCAAGAGTATATATGAGTTTTAAAATTTTTGTTTACATTACCTATTATATTATATATATATTAACAGCTGTATGGTTATGTTTGTAGAGGTATATATTTTATTGATAGCACGCATTGTATATGTAGTTTCTTAAACAAAGTATAATATAAGTATAATATGTTTGGGTTGTTAGTGAAAGATGTATAGAATTTATAATATTTTGTTTGCTGTCTCTATGTTACAATCCCAGTTACATATTTGTACCATTTAAAGTTTATACATAAGCTAGTGTGAATACAAGTTTTACATATATCAGTTGTAAATGTCTGTAGCTCTTGGTCAACTTCTGGGATAGTTATATTTGCTACAGTAAATAGCCTATTATATTTTCAATCTTTGCTAGTGGTTATATTATAATATAGTAATATTTATACCTGTATATTTGATGAAGTCTTTGTATACTTCGTTAGTTTCGAAGAGTTAAAAAGGAGCATATAAATATGTTTACACAGTTCGGTTTTCTTTTATTTCGTATATTGCGAAAATATATACATATATTTTAGTATACAAGTTATATTTGTGATATATTAGATATAATATATTATGTTATGAGACAACATATATCAATAAAATGTTAATTTTGTATCAATTTTTAATTATATAGAATAGTAATATATACCGATGTCTATATAATGTTGTTCAGAAGACGTGTTACACAAATTTGTTTAATATAAAATTGGTATATAGATGTATATAGGTGTTCATTTATATCAATTATCTTCATCGATCCGGTTCTAATTGGATTTCGTCTTTTCTTTTATCAGCTCTATTCGTCAAATTCATACCCATTTGTTTCTCTTTGGAATTCGTGTTTGGATCCACAATTCGCTTTCGTTCCCAGTGTCTATTTTCTCTAGCCTCGAAAGGTGAGCAATCACTCACGATTAACGTTCTTTTATTTATTAAATTTGATTTCAATTGAAACGACAATTGAAATATGCTGCTGTTAGTTAATTACACTGTTATATATGCTATTGCCTGTATCAGTTCACTTGTGACATCTGACACCATTATCTGTTAATTATTTATGCGTTGATAATACAGTTTGGCTGATAATTGATTGATTGTTGATGTTTATATTGGACGTTAAATTGTTAATGTTAAAATGATAAATAGTATGAAATTGAACTTGATATAGGATAATTAAATGTTAAATTTGATTAACTGACATTTGTATAATATGACCTCTTTAACTGTTAAATCCATTGACACGTATGATTTGCTTAATTACATTTTGAATCACTGAATGTATGTTGTTAAATTGATGATGTATGAAATTGTAAATAGATGACAAGTGAAAAACCGTAATGTAATAATCTTTAATCTACATGAAATGATAGTGTAGATTCTAGAAATAATTATATTAATTCGTACAAATAACAATGCGAATTAATACGGTTATTTCGGGATTATTTGAATTGATTATTGGATTGATATTGGTTGTTGTTATTGCTTGTTTATTTACTTTGACACCATCCCAGTTATCACACTGCAAGTTCCCTTTGATATGTTTTGATTTTGAATTGAATTGGAATCGGGTTGAAATGATAAATACCCAAATTGAACTTTGACTTAGGATAGAAAATTAAATAAAACCCGATTGGTCAATAATTTGATTTGAAAATAAACGAAGATTTTATTTGAATAAAGAATATGGTTTTGAAATGAAGTTGAAATTTGAATTTTTGATGAAAGGAAAATGGTAATATTTAATAGTCTGAAACAAAAGATTAACAATGTAATCAATGAAAGAATGTTGTTTAATTTGAGAAATGATTGAATTAAGTTTGAAATGATTTAATAATTAAGTTAGAAATTATAATTAAGTTTGAAACTATTAAACTTTGAAATTATTTAATAATTAAGTTTTGAACTATTTAATAATGAATTATTAAGTGATTAAATTGAATTGAAATTCTTTAATAAGAAAAATTGAACTTTTGAATAAGTGAATTTTACTTCGTAAAGAATTGAAATTGAGTTTCTTTATTAATTAAGTTTTGGAAAATTATTTAAGGAAGTAAATAAGTGAAATTGGATTTCTTTAACAAAAAGGAAATGTGATATTTTTGGAATTAATGTAAGACTTGTAATTGGAGAATTGATTTGACGAATTTAGTTTAATTCAAAATTGTAAGTTTTGTTTTAATGAAGTTGAACTTAAGAATTGATTAAATGAATTGGAAATTTAATAGAAATTGTTTTGAATGATAAAGTAACTTAACGAATATTGAATGAAATCGATAAATGAGTTTAAATTGATTTGAATGTTAAATAGAATTTATTTAAATGATTTCGGAATGAAACTTATATACGAACTTGAATCAATATTTGAATTGTTTTAAATAGAAATTGAAATTGAATTATAAGATTTTGAAACGGAAAATTGGAAGTTTTGAAACAAAAATTTGGAAATTGTTTTAGAAAGACAAATGAAATGTTGATTTACGAATTCTATTTGAAATTGAAATTGATTTGGTTTTTGAAATATATAAACGACCAATCGATGTAATAATTACGAAAGTTATTAAAGAGACCGGGATCGGTAATGGATATACTCTCTATCTGAATCGAAACCACTTTAATAACTATACGCGGAGTGTTGATCCAGAACGAAGTGGATGGTTTTGATGAACGCGTTGACTGAAGAAAGAGAACGATTTTGGATGACCCTTGACATGACTAAAACAGGAGCCGCGCCGGGCCATTGAGGATCGCCATCTCTAGCGGACACACTTCTTCGTTACCATATCTATTACTTTTGTGATTCGATTTGGGTGCACCCCTCGATTATGGGAGTGTTGTTTCGCGGTGTTGGGGTAGTAGCTGCTATGCCCAACATCAGTCCGGATCAGGCAACTACTAGTATCCTAGTTGGTATCGCCTCATGTACCTTGTCATACTGATTATCCTATTCGCGACCACTACGATTTTGATTTGTACCTTTAGTATATGGATTGCCCTCTGGTGACTTCCGGTTTTGGGGAAACTACGGTCTTGTATATGCTTTTGGGAATAAAAATGTGTTAAGGGTGGAATGGGCCATGACTTAACGCTATTTTGATATCTTCTTATATTACTGATAGACATTATCGACTTAGCGTATATTACTACATAGTAGATAGTTTAACGGATCCTTAAAGGATGGTTATTCCAAACATCCTTTGAGTTACTTGTATTTCAATTGCTATTTCACTTGAGTTGGATTTATTAATATAAGAATGTTAATCCTGACTCGAGTGTCTTGTGTTTTTGCTTTACGCTCGGGTCAGACTGAGTGTACCAGTATTCGAGACTCACCTTTGAAGTTGGAGCTTTGCTTGAAGATCCAGCCATCTATTCTGCTTTCAGTATTCGATGATCCCAGTGATGTATTCTGATTTGTATCTGATGTATCGTGTTACTCTTCCGTTGTATCTGGTTTAACTCTGATGTATCGTATTACTCTTCTGTTGTAAACTCTGATGTATTTTATATATTCATATAGTAGCTTCATGAACTACTATCTCTTTTATTTCCGCTGCACTTATTACTCTGTGTCTGTGATCTGTGATTATTTATTTATTGTATATGTTCAGTTTTGCAAATTTAAATTAACAACGCGGTATTTTGAGCAATTAAATTCCGGCATGAGTGTCTACCTATACACTTATAATGGTTGCGAATGGTCCAAAATGGCGGGTCGTTACAGACGGGTACTAGTGCTAGGTATGTATGGTGTTGACAAGGACACTTGACTTTGGAAGTATCAAATCTT
Source organism: Allium fistulosum (assembly GCA_030737815.1). NCBI lineage: Eukaryota > Viridiplantae > Streptophyta > Magnoliopsida > Asparagales > Amaryllidaceae > Allium > Allium fistulosum. Next base: position 1,136,774,684 of record CM060906.1, read on the forward strand.
GGTCAATAATTATGTGATCTATTATATTTTTTTATTCCGTTGTAAGTTATTCTGTTAGAGCTATGATATGCATTTTTTAATTTTATTTGTAGGTACCAAACCAATGATCCGTACTTTGATGGATTTGAGTTCTTGATTTAGTGGAAATTTAGGTCCATTGGGATGCGGGTTGTTAAATATTTGGATCGTTAATCTTCATTGCTTGGCATTCGATCGATGATGATATACACGGATTTTAGTATCTATGCAGTTATAGGGCTTAGCAGTTCCATAGCAGTGGAGGTACAAAACTTATATCATTGATAAAGCAAGAATAAAGCGGAAAATAGAGAAAGTGCAAAAAAAATTATTCGACATAAAAGCAAATATCTAAAGTTAATTTATTCTCATTCATACATCATTTGTATAAGTTAATCAAATGTTATTTAATCTTTATAATAAAATCGAAGAATATCATAATTTATGCAATCCTAATTTGGTGACTATTTGTACAAAATTGGGTACAACACTCTTTGGATGTGTTTGAAGAGATAAATGAAGAAAGTAAATGTAAAATGAGGCAAATCTAACAGACACACCAATTAACAGATAAGAAAAAGTGCTAAAACACACGAATTTAGAGTGGTTCGGCGTATGGCCTACGTCCACTACGGAATGATTGATGTTTATTGATTATCACTCGCTGGTTACAAAAGATTTACAACAATACAATCGAAGTACAATAGCAATACTGGCAGGGTATCAGCATAGAGGGGCCAAAAGTCCATTTTCTGTAGGTCCAGGGTCACTATTTATAGGCGTAGGCAGCAAATATCTTGCCCAGATCTTGGAGGACTTCTTCCCTCGCGTGGGTGGGCCCATGGGATCGAGTTCTGGTGATTTTGACTGGATATCAGAGCGATACGAATGGAATTCGTATCGATCAAGAATTGATCCTTTTTGGCTGAAATAGATCTGGTACATTCTTGACGTTGTAGGCAAGCTCCTGTGAAAATTTGATGGCATTTAGACTTGTATATCTTGAGATATGATCGATGCAAGTTTGGATTTGTATGACATTGTCATCTTCGTATTGATACTATTTCGTATCGATCATGCATGGCTATATTCGTATTGATGCTTGCATGCTACTTCGTATCGATGGTTGGAGGCCGCCTTCGTATCGATGCTTCATGTTGCTTTCTTCGTATCGATTGGTGGTTGTTGCTCTTCGTATCGATGGTGGGAGATCGATACGAGATGGATGGATGGAGACCGATATGAAATGGACATTTGTTGATGGATACGAAGTGTTGTTAACATGATGGATACGAAGTAGCTTCATTTGGATGGATACGAAGGAAGTTAGTGGGCGATGGATACAAACTGAATCTCTCTTGGGGAATGGATACAAATAGAGTTGGATTTCTCAACCTTGATCGATCAATATCTTGAGCAGACGAACTCCGGTTGACTTGAAATTTGGAACGTTGGCTTTCATCGTTTTGCTTTTCTTGTCATATCAATTGTAGCTCGATCCGGACTTAGGCAAAATTTACCAGTATCCATAGTGAACCTATGTATAACCGATCTTCAAGACGAACTGTCCTTGGTTTCTAGTCAAGTTCTTGGTGTAACGGCCTTGCCAAAAGGCAGGATAACAGTGACTACAATGGTATATCGAGCACTTATGCCTTAAAATTAGATCTTTACCTTATTTTATTGATTGGGTTTAAAAAAAGAACTACTCAAATCAATCTTTTTTTACCAATGTTACTAAAGTAGGGGCTAAAACACCTTGATTCAATGCGTGTAGAGGAAAATAGCGGGGCTTAAAGTGGAGTTACTATTTAATAGCGCTATATTGAAAATGCATTGCATTTGAAGAGCGATATTCATTATAACAAGGATTTCTCAAGGCTTTGTTGAGGCTTTAACTGCATATGTTAGTATTTACCATCTGTACGAATGTATGATTGTAAGTTTTCAGTGATGCTTGTCGTTGTTATTTTATATGTGGCTATTGGGATCATTATGTATGGAATAGGTGCATTCACTTTTATAATTAAGTATTAATTATTTGGTGGGCACTTTGATTGGCACTGGTAGAGATATGGATTTGGCTACTTTTGTATGTGAATGAATGTTGAAGCATTGTTACCTATTTTGTACTATTACGATGTAATTTGTATAATGGATACGCCCACAATTTGGATGTGTTAATGAGAAATATTTTCTTCTATTGGCATTGGTTGCATGAGAAGAGTAGGGCTCAGAAATGAAAGTAGAACTACGTGGGCTTGATCTCGAAAGGTTATTTAGGTAGCCTTTTTCTATGTAAGATCATGGGATCACTTGGGTTGGGTTGAGGTGCATATGTTATGGCATGACCCAAATTTTTTGACACCATTTTTCACTTTTAATTTTACATTTCAATGTGTTCTTAAAGTTTTTTATATGAAAGTAACTAAAAGGAAATGGTAGTCAGATTTCAGGCTGCATCTACAAGTTGATTATGCAATATGTTCGTATTATACTATATTTGTACCATTTGTAAATATAGTGATGAATGATGTAATTGGATACATAGATAGCTCGAGATACATTACAAGTGAAAGAGTTAAGAGTTTGATCTAGGGAAAGTTATGTAATTTGTTACATATATATAACTCCATAACCAATCTTATTCATAGTAAGGGAATTTATTTTCTATTGTACACTTGTTATATTGTGGTATATTAACTAAGTAACTAATCTGAGTATATTGAATAGAAAATCCATAAATTATATATTATTTGATAATAATTACAAGGAGTTATAATCATGAGAAAATTTTCACAATATAAAATAGCGTAATATTTTAAATATTCATGGTCAAGATGTTTCGAGAAATGATATCGATATGTTTATTTCCAGACTAGAGTGCATAATGCTCTTCAAATGTTGTGTGGTATATTTCTCATGGCTACCGAGGCACCAAGGTGTTACATGCTTGTAGTTACTGGATAACTGTGACGACCCAGATTTTCGGACAAGTTAAAATTGCCAAAAATCCGTCCGTTCTAAAACTACTAATGGAAACTACTAACTTAATACAAAATATTTGATGAATATTCGACAATATTAAATGTATAGGATACAATTTCAATTATACAACTTATCAGAGTAATTAATTATTTATTAATCCTACAAAGTGTGCTTTAATACATACCAAATACAATGACTATAAATTTACCACTGCACAACTCTGATGAGAGAGAGAACACTATCCTTACCTGAGAACTCAATAAACAATGTAAATGTGGAATAAAATAGTAAGCAGGAAAGATATAATAACACAAGATAAACAACAACCAATAACAGATAAACATGAAAGGGTTATATTATTTTAGGGGCTGCATCACTACCACTTGTGACTGCCTACGTACCCCTATCTAATTGGGTACCAATTAGATACAGGATCAAGCCAATGTAGTTCTCCTATCGCAAATAGGACTCATGGAGCCTACGATGCAACAAACAATATGCAATTCCCAAAACTACCCACTTATGCTTAATCCTCAATTTTAGATTTTCAAATCTAATTACCTTTACGGAAATTATCTCTTTGGACTTTATTCTTGAATTCTTATTTCAATTTTTTTGAAATATATATATATATATATATATATATATATATCTTTTATATTCAAATTATACTTTACTTCGGGATCTTAAATCAAATCACTTTTGAAAAGTTTATTTGGAAATCCCAAATACTGTATCAAACAATATGCAACCAGATTGGGAGGTTTCTCCCAATAATAAGGCAACTGGGTCCCAGCCTTCATACAATCGATAAATAAGTACATCCCTCTATTCCAAGAGCGGACTGTACCAAAAACACATGCCCACTTTTTAGTTACGGGTTACCCGAATCATTGGTAACATAACAAATCATTTTATATCCCGAAGCGATAAATCATTTCACACTAATATTCACAAGTACTTTCAAATCTATAATAATTTTCATTTCCCAAATCCGTTCAAAAATCATCTTAAAACCATCGGGTTTAGTCCTCGAAATTCTTTCCGTTTCATAAAACATTTTTATAAAACCATTCTTATATAAATCACTTTTATATAATATAACTACAAAATATTCATTACCAAACATTTCTATTTCTTTTAAAGGGAAAACATTTCATAAGATTTTCATTTGATAACCAATTTTCAAAACAATTCATTAAATTGAAGTGAACCAAATACTACCGCTAAACACCTTATAGTCAAATTGTGAAATCAATCACAAGGTGTTAGCCTATAATTATTTTCTACCCAGCCCATGCATATGGATAATTAATTGCTCATAAACTGGTCGAGCAAAGTCAAAAATCAATAAATAATAATCAATGCTCAAAAACTGGTCGAGCGAAATCCAAACAACCAAACAATCAATTAACAAAATAAACACAACAATAAATGATAAATCAACGCTTCATTCTATCAAATATTTATAACACTTTATTTTAACTTGGGTTAAAACGGTTTGATATTTATTTTGGAGCATCCGGGCTTTCCTTTCGATCTGTTCCATCCCTCGCCTAAGAAAAGAAAACATAGGCCAGGTAAGTTCAGGGCACTGGTTGCTCCATCCCTAACCTTAGTTAAACACCTTGTTTTATCTTTCCAGATCTCATAGGCGGGACAAATGTACTAGTCGTTTCCGCATACTCGGTTATCAACTTTATTTTGGAATTGATTATAAAGATTCCAAATTATCGTTTAAACACTTAATTTTCCTTTTAAAAACATTCACAATTGATTCAGGGAAAAATTGATACATTTAAACTTATTTTCAAAAAGTTATACCATTCGCAGCATAAAAGTGCTGCGGAAAGTGCTATATAAGCTTATTTGTTTAAATCAACTTTTAAACATTCGATAATTCATATTTTCCAATCCAAATCTCTTTTAAACCATTTAAATAGATTTATCAAATTTATTTCATATTTTTAAAGCATTTAAAAATATCATTATAAAGAAATCCTTTTTTGGATTCCGAACTACTAAACCGCGATGTTTTTAGAAAATTGTTTTGGACATATTTCAAACTCTACTTGATGAAATCTTGATTTTCTTTCTTCCTTTGAAAACTATTATCATTTTGAACCAAATAATTTTTATTTCGAAGAAATTAGACTTATAAATCATTCTCTACATTAATTTGAAGTTACGGGTCGAAATTTACGAACTACCGCTACGCGACGAGCTCGGTTTTGACTAATTTTGTGAATTGCTTCGGAACTTGTCCGAAACACTTCAAATTTGTTTTAAACCATATTTAAACTATTTTAACTCATTTAAAATCATTAAGAGGCTAAATAACTTCCATACACATATTTCTATGGATTTAATTCCCATTTAATTAACTATGGTTTATTACTAATCATTTCTCTTATCATTTATCAAACCAAGTTATCATCCATATCACAAACATATAATCAACCATAATATCAACCAAGTTATCATCCATTAAATCATCCAATATATACTAAACTTTTAAATCATTATACTTGAAATAATTTATGGATTTATTAGTAAATAAGAGTACTCACCTTTAACCAAACCGATTAACTTCCTACCAACATTCTTACTAATAACACTTCACTAACTACTTCAACTAATCAACTTCTACTCCATTTCTTTTGCTTTATGCTATCGATCTCTTCTTCCAAACTCTCGAAAATCCGGCAGAGCTTCCACAGCACCTTGAATTTGCTCCAAGCTCCTTGGAATGAAATCGGCGACACTTCCTTCTCTTTTTCTTGCTTTGGAGCTTCACAAACTTGCTCCTCCTTCTTGATAGTTCGGCCTCACCCTATTTCATCCCTTCCTCCATCATTTCTTCACTTTTTAGATTCTAAACCATGTTTTAATTGTATTCTAAGGTCTTTGGCAAAGTTTGCTGGTGTTTTGACTTTGTTTGATATGGTTTTGAAAAAGTTAGTAAGGAAATGGAAGAGAAAAAGCCATTAGAGAAGCTTTTAGAAAGCTTGAGAAAGGAAGAAGAAGAAAATGTAGAAATGTGTAAAACAAAGTGGAAGAATGGTGGTCTTATTTATAGAAAAGTTTTGGATTAAAATAATATTTTATAAAAGACCAAAATACCCTTACTTACTTATAAAGTAATCTTATTTTTTTCAACACTTAACATCACATTTCAAATCATTACTTTATGTCATTTTCGCTTAGATATTAAGTAAAAAAAAAATTGTTTCTTTGAGTTGATGTTTTACTTTTTGACTTTTGTACTTTTTTGTCTTTTTATGCTTACTTTTTGTTAATTATATTCTAGAATTTTCTAAGTATGTTTAGTAAAAGTAAACTTGATTAGTGAATTAATTAATACTTACACTATTTGAATATATGTTACTATATAACAAAATAAAGTTGCGACGACGTTGCGACAACTTTTAATCGACAAAACGTTGATTTTCGATAAAATGTTTTACGGTCACATTTTGACGTTTTGGTTAAACCATTTATTTATGTAAACCAAATTTAAAAATAAATATGTATATTGTTATTTAAAAATATAAACACTCACAAATTAATTAAAATAATTTATTTAACCATTGAAACTTACTTTTCTAAAATCAGCATTTTGTCACTTTTGTCGATATAGGCAAATGTTACTATTTTTGTGTATACTTCTCTTCTCAAACCCTATCTAATTTTGTTTGAATCATATAACCTTACTTAATTCATATTTAAAATCACTTTAAATAGTATATTTTAAAGTGGTCAAATTCTGGGTCGTTACAATAACTATGGAATGACCCATCCGAGAGTTTCCTACTAGTTAATAACGACTAAATCTATAGGACTGTCAGTGTGACAAGGTTACATAGTTCCTTGACTTGAGAATGCTATGGAAATTCAATGTGAATACTTCTTTTTATATAGTTAAATCATGCATGGCAATCCATGGGTGACTACAGCTGGATCTGAGTTGAAGCATTGAGAGTGAAGAACTATTCCATAGGGAATTATCTCCTCGGTTATATGAGGTTAGTATAACGGTCTACTGTAGTCAATTCAAAGAAAAATCTCTAGCCAGAGTAGTAGGGTTGATAATAAACGTTATTATTAAACCAAAGACTTTCTTTATGGACTAATTAAGTTGAATATGGATGAAATTAGAATTTTTGACCAAAGTCAAATTCCATAAATCCTAAAGTGATATAGTGTTCGTGAAGAGAATGCATGTTAATATAATTATTAACGGTACCACTTAAGAAAATGTGAAACTGGATTTTTATAGAAAAGATTTATAAGCGATGAATTTGGTCAAACTGTCACACCACTAACTAAGATGACATGTAAATTTTAATATTTGAATTGTTCAATCTTAATCGTCGATTGAATTCACACTCTATGTCTCACAACTACATTTGTGAATTCTCCAAAAAAACCACAAGATATATATAGTTTACTAAACTTATAAAATAATTACATTAGCTAAAAATTTAAGAAATATTATTTATTTATTTGATGTTTTAGGCATTGTAAGTAATTATTTGGATGTATACGTAAAAATTATACATGCACATATTGATATGTGATATTGATATGTTTTTAAGTGGGCTTTAAATACAGTCGATCTCTTAACAAGGTTTTTTGAAAATTGGTCCTTGTAAGAGGACATACTCGGCCAGCCATGCAAAAGAAATGGAAGAATTGGTTTGATTGAAAATTGATTACGAGTTCATAAGGGATTTTTTTAAAGAAAGAATGTGAAAGTTTTCTTTTTTTCCCTGAAACAAACTCCTCCCATTTATTTCCTCACTTAATATTTTTTGATTCTTACCTCTTCCATTGCCACCTTCTTCATCTTTTTCATGGATGAAAATTTATTGTTCCATTACCCAAAATTATATCAAATAAAATAAAATAAAGAGGTTTATCATCTCTTATGAAATTGGGCGTTGTATCAAGAATCCAAGGAGGGATGTCAAAATCAAATTATCATTAATTAGCTAGATCTGAAATGTACGGTCTAAATTTAATTTGGTTTCTTGGGTGTAATATACTTATCATAATTTTATATGTATATAATATAGTCTCACCTTAATTTAAAATCGGTAATACAATTCAAACAACTTGTCAAATTATATGAACTTTTTTAGCTTAACAAATTAAATTAAAATTTATATATGCATAAAACCGCCTTTTAGGTTATCAATATATGGTTTAATATTATCTATAATAACATTCTAAATATACTATACAATTTAATGATTTAAATGTTTCTGTTTGAATTTTTAATCAATCGTATAAAATACAAAGATTGTTGATTTCTTGTTTAACTTGTTCTATGCAGTTTTGATTTTATAATATTTTGATTAAAAACTCCAGTTTCAATTATTCGAGCTGAAATTTTATTTATATACTCACACATGCACACATATATTTATATGTTAATATATCTACAAGCATGTCAAAAAGGTTTAATGTAATATGGATATTTTTTAATCAATTGAAAATTAATTTTGGCTTACTCATTATATATGTGTTATGCATGCATGCATATGGGTGTATAAGGCATGCATTTCTGAAAATATTGTATCCATAATGTGGTTTTCATTAGAAATTTTTAATTGAAGAACTAACACACAAATAGAGAATATATACATGATAAATATCTACACACACACAAATATATATATATATATATATATTGGCCATGTTATTGTTTGTTGCTTTTTCATTTTTAACATATCATTATAACACATGATCTTCTGTATGTTGGTTAGGTGGTGTAACACCCCTCAAAATGGGAATAATTGTCCCGCATCGTGAAAAAACACTATGAAGTGGATGCTTATATACCAAAGCCTTCACCTCATAATAGCATCGAGGCCTTTTGAGGAACAAAACTATGATGACCCACCTTTCTGACCTCTGGGAACGACACTTAACACATCCTCGGTGTTCGTGTGGCATTGCCCAAACATCTGAAGGACGAGTTGTCGTGGGGTAAACAAAAGAACAGAATAGAAAATCTCACAACGAAACTGTTAAACATAGTACAATAATAATATAGTACATAAGTGTTAACCGAGTTTTAATCCAGCAGAATTCGAAAGGAGTTAAAACATTTAAATTAAGCTAGAATGACTCGAACTTGATCGAAAGACTTAAAAGAGCATCACAAAAGTCTCTAAGCAGTATGGGCTAAAAGTAGCCTAACTTTTCAAATCGGTGCCGATCCGATCCAACTGGATCGGTACCGAACTGAATTGGTTGATCATTGGTCTTTCAAATCTCTTGCATTACACTCCTACGACTCCACTAAGCTCACCCAACAAGTTTGGTAACATCCCAAGCATCCGAGTTCAAGAAGTGAAGGTTCATTTGATTCAAAATACTGTTCACTCTAACTCACAGGTGAAACATCATCAAAATAAATCAACAAGCTACGAAATTACATGGAGAGCATTTGTCGATGCAAGGAAGACAACCAAGTAGTCAAGCATAAAAAATGCTTAACTATTTGGATCAGTACTAATCCGATCCAATTGGATCGGTACCGATCCAAATAGTTATCTTTGATAACCTCCAAACTTCTTGGGCTTCCTCTACATGACGATTATAGGCTTCTGGCAAAGCGGTTCTGGCCTAAGTGCTCTCCAGCCCCTATAAATACCATCACATTTACAACATGAAAGGGATCTCTAGATTGGCTGCTGCAACTCTGCCATTACTATTCTTCATTCATCTTCTCCCACACAATAGTCAGAAAGAAGCAACTGAGATCTTCCGGTTGCCTTGAAGTACTTTTAATTTAGATCTAACTTAGGCGATTCAATCATATTGTAATCCAAATCAATCTTGGAACAGCAGTCTGTTAATAAAAGATATAAAGTGGACGTAGTCTTCGTTAACAGCCAAACAACTATAAAATTCTTATGTCTCTTTACTATTTTTGCTCTTTATTTATTCATTTTCTATATTTTTTGCTCTGAGAAATAGGGCTGGTGCTTTCACCCTCAATCTACGGTGTTGATCTATTTTTTGGGTTAACATTTTGCTGCTTTCACTATGAATTGAACTCAGGCGTAGATCTAGCTCTCCAGTTTGAATCCAACAGATTCAGAAATTAGATTCGGAAAGTTAGCTTGAAGAAGGTTAGAGATTTACTATTCTTATGGCTCCCAAGAAAAAATCTACATCTAGTGGGTCCATTGAAACAATGCTTAGTGATGACGAGACAAACACCCACCAAATTGAAGCTGACAATAGAAACCATAATCTAGGCTACACTATTTATTCAATCACAAAGATTGATTTCTTGGGATGGATATTGGCATGATTTATAAACAACTATCAACAACTTGATTATCCCATCTCAACCACAAATCACAAATGCAATACAAAATTTTAAACCCCATCACGGTAAAGAAGAAAGACTGATAAATGTAAAACTCAGATACCAGTGCATAGAAATATATATATATATATATATATAATCAGATAGCTATTCTTCGAAGACACTTCTTGACAATTTATATAAAATAATCAAATACCACAAAAAAGAAAATGGCTTGGGACTTTATCATCAATTCGAGTCTGAAATATACCATTGATTCAACACTTTTCAATAAAATTAACTCGTCAGGTAGATTATTGGGAAAAAGAAGAAAAATGTAACATTAATTCTTGAGGTTACAAAAACAAGCTTCTCATCTCTAATACAAATAAAATAAAAAGTGCAGATTCATCAAGTGCTAGAGGAGATTGAAGTATTTCCATCACCGATATCCTTACAACACACGGATCTCATTGCCAGCAACTAAGGCAGCAAGGCGTTAATACAACCAAACACGGCCTCTGGGAGAATATTGTAAAAACAAAACAATCATAGCATTACATACGATGTTGGTATCTTCACGAAGCAGACAGATGTTGGGTTTGGTCATCTTCATGACGTCGAGTTCATGGATAATGGCAAATAGGAACACCAAGATCATCTCAAACGGTTTGAGGAAGGAAAATCTAAATTGCGGCAACACATTCATCTTGTAAAATATATTTCCTGTTGTAGTGTATTTGTTTTAGTATTTTTCTGTTTTCATGTATTCTGTGTTTGTAACGTTGGCTTGGGATAGTTTTGTATTTTTGACTTTTGTACATATATTACTGGGACTCTGTATTTTTGGTTGGTTGAGACAGAAACATTTTATTTTCTTCTTCAGTTTTATCGTTCATGGTATCAGAGCATTAGAATGTCCATACCTCTCCTGAATCTCAATCCAAAGCTGTCTAGCAGAAGAATTAAAAATAAAGCTCTCTGAAATCTTCTTCTCCATTGAACAAAGAATCCAAGCTGTCACCATATAGTCATTTCGAATCCATTTCAGCAAATCCGGAGATTCATCTGCTAGTCGAAGAATATATCCATCAACGAATCCGATTTTACTCTAATGCTCCTCAGATCTATGAAATTCGTAAGAAATTGATGAATATATAGCAAAATGATGATAATATTACTACATATTATACGAATCTTAAGCAAGTTTGGGATCAATTGCAAATCATAGAACCCTACCCTGATTGTACATATGGAGCAATTCTTCAATGTTCTTGCGGGTTGCTTAAGAAAATTCTTGAAGCTGATCAGTTGAGAAAGCTTATTCAATTTATCTCTGGTCTAAACAAATCATATGATCAAGCCAAGATTAATCTTCTTAGTATGGATCCTTTACCAAATGTAAACAGGGCTTATCATATGTTGCAACAAATTGAAAGGCAAAATAATCTTAACATTGCTATTCAGTCAACTGAAGTAAGTGCTCTTTATTCTGCAAAGAAAGATTTTAAGAAGGCTAAGCTTGATAAGTTTTGTGATCATTGCAAATCCAAAGGGCATATCAAGGAACAATGCTTCAAAATTGTTGGTTATCCTGATTGGTGGAAAGGCAAAAACAATCAGAAACATCAGAGATTTGCTGCAAATGTGCAAGAAAATTCTGTTGCCACTGGAATTCTTGGATCTGCACCTGCCATGTCAACTTTAGAACTTAATACTGATGCTATTAATAGCTCCACTCCAGTTGATTCTCAGGTGGTTTCTTCTCTTTTTAAGGAATTTGTCAAGATGGTGCAATTGAATCAAGGGTCTTCTTCTTCATCTGATGCTTATAATACTACAGTAAACTTTGCAGGTATTGTTTCTGCATTTAATGTGAATTTTTCATTTAAACATGCAAGTGTTTATACATGGATAATTGATACAGGAGCTAGTGATCATATGGCATTTGACATAAATATGTTTGATAAAGTTCATACTCTTAAACAACCTATTCAAATTGTTCTTCCTGATGGTAGTTTAAAAAATGTTTCTACTATTGGCATCATTTATATCAATCCTCATATCACTCTTAAGAATGTTTTCTATGTTCCAGATTTTAAACATAACCTTTTATCTGTTGGAAGGTTATTGGACCAAAATAATTTAATTGCCAAATTTGAACAAAACTCTTGTTCTTTTCAGGACCTTACAACTAATCAAGTGAAGGCTGTTGGTTTGAGACAAGGGGGTTTGTATAGATTTGTTAAATACTTACCTTCTACTTCTGTTTCTTCGAATAATGTTGTATCTGATCATTATCCAGTTGCTCTTGTTTCTAATACACAAAATTCAATTGACTTGTTTCATGCTAGACTTGGTCATGCCTCTGTAGGCAAACTGAAACATGTACCTTGTTTTTCATCTTCATTCCAGAATAATAATAATAATTTTCATTGTGAAGCATGTATTTGTGCAAAACATTATAGATTACCTTTTCCTGTATCAAGTTCCATTGCAAATGCATGTTTTGAATTAATTCACATTGATTTGTGGGGGCCATATCGTGTCCCTTCTATATCTGGTGCAAGATATTTTTTAACTATTTTAGATGATCATTCAAGAACTACATGGACTCATTTAATTCATCATAAAGATCAAGTTCCTCAAGTTATAACTGGATTCTTAGCATATGTTGAAAATCAGTTTCAGAAATCTATTAAAATCATTAGGTCAGATAATGGAACTGAAATTGTTCAACAGTCTTGCACACTATTGTTTACATCGAAAGGAATTATTCATCAAAGAAGTATTGTAGGAGTTCCACAACAAAATGGAAGGGTTGAACGTAAACACAAGCACTTGGTTGAAACTGCTAGAGCTTTAAAATTGCATGCTAATTTACCTAGTAAGTTTGGGGAGATTGTTTTCTTACAGCAACTTATTTGATAAATCTTATGCCTTCTTCTGTTCTTAATTGGAAAACTCCATATGAGGTCTTGATGAATAAGTTTCTAGATTATTCACATTTGCGAGTTATGGGATGTTTAGCTTATCCATCTATTAAAACTCAAGACAAAATGGCTTCTAGATCAAAAAATGTATTTTTCTTGGATATCCTTATGCTCAAAAAGATATAAACTCTATGATTTAGAAGATCATAAAGTATTGTTGAGTAGAGATGTTATTTTTAAGGAAAATGTTTTTCCTTTTCAATCTTCATCACTTGTTTCCTCATATTCAGATCAAAATGCTGATTTTCCTCTTGTTAATCCTGCCATTTATTTTGATTCTACTCACAACATTTCAAATCCAAATATTGATCAATCACCACAAGATAATTTTGAAAATATTCCTTCTTTTCCTGAAATTTCCTCTTCATCTAATTCTTCTCCATATGATCAATCTATTTCCTCTTCATCTAATTCTTCTCCACAACAATGCTCACCTTCAACTACATGTCCACCAATTAGAAAATCTGCTTGAGCTACTCATTTGCCTAAAATATTTGATCAATTCATTCTAGATAAGCATATCAAACCTCCTACTACCTGTTCATTTGTTCAGCAGTTTCTTCCCAGTTCAGATCTGAATTATTTAAGCTCAGAGTACATTAGCATTTTAGCTAATGCTTTGTTTGTTCATGAGCCAAGTTCATATGCTCAAGCTAAAGATGATCCTTAATGGGTTGACGCTATGGAGAAAGAATTACAGGCTCTTGAGAATAATAATACTTGGGAGATGACTACTCTTCCTTCGAATAAAACTGCTATTGGGAGTAAGTGGGTGTTTAAGGCCAAATTCAATCCAGATGGAAGTCTAAATAAATGTAAAGCAAGAGTTGTGGCTAGAGGTGATAAGCAAATTAAAGGTAAAGATTTTAAATATACTTTCAGTCCAGTTGCAAAGTTTACAACTGTTCGGATTCTTATAGCTTTAGCTGCTGCAAAAAATTGGGAGCTTCACCAATTAGACATAAACAATGCATTTTTACATGGATATATCGAAGAAGAATTGTATATGCAGCCACCACCTGGCTATTCAAAGGCTGGACATGGGCAAGTATGCAAATTAAAGAAGTCTTTGTATGGTTTGAGGCAGGCTGCAAGGCAATGGAATGTGGAGCTAAGTAGACATCTAATTGATTCAGGTTACAAACAATCGAAACAAGATTATTCTCTTTTCATTAAATTTGATGATAATTCTTTTACTGCTGTGGTTGCTTATGTTGATGATTTATTTATTACTAGGAATTCCATTTCTGAAATTCAAGTTGTTAAACACTCTCTACATTCAGTGTTTACAATCAAAGATTTAGGTCCTTTAAGATATTTTTTGGGAATAGAAGTTTTTAGAACCGAATTGGGGATTCTTCTTAATAAAAGAAAATACATTTTGGATTTATTGAAGGACACAAACATGCTAGAATGTAAACCTGTTCCTGTTCCTTTACAAAGAAATTTGAAACTTAGCAGTGAAGATGCACCTTTGATTGAAGATCCTAAAGTTTATAGAAGACTTATTGGTAAACTATTGTATCTCAATATGACTAGACCTGATATTTCATATGCTGTTCAACAACTTAGTCAATTTTTGAGTGCACCTGCACAAACACACTTAAATGCTGTGCTGCATGTGCTTAAATATCTGAAAGGTACTCTGGATTTGGGTCTGTTTTACTCTGCAAAGTCTGATTTTCATCTCACAGCATATTGTGATGCTGATTGGGGAAGTTGTCCTTTTTCTGCTAAGTCACTTTCTGGTTATACTGTGTTTTTGGGTAATTCTTTGATATCTTGGAAAACAAAGAAACAGAAGACAACATCTAAGAGTACTTGTGAGGCTGAATATCGAAGCATGAGTTATGCTACAAGTGAATTAATCTGGCTTGATGGGTTGTTAGCTGATTTGAAGATAAAAGTGCCTCTTCCTATTTATTTGTTTTGTGACAATATTTCAGCCAAATATATTGCAGAGAACAAAGTATTTCAAGAAAGAACAAAACATTTGCGAGTTGATTGTCATTTTATTCGAGACTATGTGGATTCAAATTTCATCAATATTCTTCATGTTAGATCAGCACTTCAACTTGCAGATTTACTTACCAAGCCTTTGGGAGCAGATCAACATGGTTTTCTGTTGGCCAAGCTTGGACTTGTCTCTAAACCACCAAGTCCAGCTTGAAGGGGGATGTAGAATATATTTCCTGTTGTAGTGTATTTGTTTTAGTATTTTTCTATTTTCATGTATTCTGTGTTTGTAACGTTGGCTTGAGATAGTTTTGTATTTTTGACTTTTGTACATATATTACTGGGACTCTGTATTTTTGGTTGGTTGAGATAGAAACATTTTATTTTCTTCTTCAGTTTTATCATTCACATCTCTACACATTCACATTGACGCAAGCAACTCACTGTTCAATTACAAAAAAATGATATTGGCTATCACCTGAAAATCAAATAGCATCAGAATCTGTGAGGTTTCAGCATCCGAGATCTCAAAAGTAGCAATTGATGTCTAACGTGAAGTAGTATTTCAAGGCGAAGTTGGAGTTCCTTATACTGTTAAGTGTTAACACACAACTTCATTGCACAAGCATCTCAGGCAAGTCAACAAGCAAACTAATAACCCCTCATATCACCTCTGTTTCATTACGACGGCCAAATTTCTTCTTCTCGAGTTATCACAACAACAATCGAGTAGTACACAGAGTTGTGACCATATCCATCACAACTACCTAGCCTCAACTTTCACCTACATCATTACAAGTCATGCATATCCAACAAAATAAAACCTCAAACTACCGAAGAGCAGCCTGACTTGATCGATCATTGACAAGATCCAAGGCCATCCCTCCATCGGCAATGCTCCATCCAAGTATGAGCCAACCATCCACTTCCAAATGTAAATAAACAAGCAGCCTTAGCTCCAAATCGACTAATTATCGATCTCAAGTCTATGGCAGCTCCATCTCAATGACAGCAATGGACGAAGGTCCAAGCTCAAATTTAAATTGAATTAATAGCCCTTGTCTCGGCGACTCTATGTTAAGTGGTAGCAACATTCGATCTAAGATCCAGTCATGGGGTTCAGATCGCACCATGAGATCCAAGCGACAACTCGAGTTAAAAATGAGCTTTTCTTTGGAAACGATTTTGATGAAGTAATCATTTATTTTGGGGCTGAAAATTTTGGGATAAATCAATTTGTTTGTCGAAGAAGAGGAGGAGAAGTCGATCTAATTTTATATTGAGAAATTGGATTATTAAGGGGCTTAACTCGGTACTAGGAGTGGATGGATTTCTTCAATTAAGACGAAAACAAATTAAGACTCTACTAATTGTCGAGTTAATGCATCCACCGTAGATAATTCGCCCTGAACCAACTTAAATTGGTGGAACTGCGTTCAAAATCCTCGGCCAACTGGCAAAAGGACAATTGTCAAATAACACTTTGGCTAAAGTTATGGAGGAATGGGGTGGCAACCTAAAGCGAAGCCTTCTCATTCATCCTTGTTTACCTTCCTTTTCCAAGTGAGCCTTACTGGGACATTAGGGGCATTGCAGACAGCATGACAAAATAAACACTTCTATGTCATTGAATTATGAATGAAAAATACAGGCTTACTAACCACAGGATCGACAGGTCGTATCGATCCCTCATAAGAATCGACATTGCTCTGGTAGCATCGAGAAGGCTTGTCCAAAGGATCTTCGAATGAACAGATCTAACACCCTGGTCTTCGAGTATCGATAAAACTGTGTTCCCACGAGATGAATCCAAAACCACTTCTTGGAGTTGATGAATTATCACTCCAAGGTCGTTTGGTCGTCGGACATCTGACCAAAATCCTTCTTTGGAGTCAATGAGTTATCACTCCAAGGCGGTCTAGCCACATCCGACCAAAATCTTTCTTGGAGTCGATGAATTATCACTCCAAAGTCGTATGATCAACAAACATCCGACCAAAATCCTTTTTGGAGTCGATGAATTATCACTCCAAGGCCGTCTAGTCGCTGGACATCCGAACAAAATTCTCCTTGTACTCGATGAATTATCCCTCCAAGGTTGTCTGGTCGCTGGAACATCCTACCATAAAAAAGCCTTCGCGAACGAAAGCGTCGTGAAGGTCCTTCACGAACTAAAGCGTCATAAAGACAAACCGGTTGATCAGCGGTCATATGATCTAAAAAAAACCTGCACGAACTAAAGCATTGTGAAGTTCCTTCATGAACTAAAGCGTCGTGAAGGCGAACTGGTTGATCAGCGGTCATCTGATCCAAAAAATCCTTCATGAACTAAATCGCCATGAAGGTCCTTGATGAACTAAAGTGTGGTGAAGGCGAACTGGTGTCTTAGCGGCCATTTGATCCAAAACTTCTCGAAGTCAGTGAAATCACGCTTTAGGGATATGAATCGACAATCACATCAGTCACTTCGTAGAATCAACGGAATCGCTTCTAATGACCAAAGAAGTAAACATTACTGAATTCCATATCCTCGAAGTCACTCAAAGAAACTAAACCAAAACTAAACTGATCTTATAATCAATCAGAGGCCAACTTGAATCAAGCCAAGATTTGACATCCGAAAGAACCAAGTATCTCAGATCCTTAATATATAAGTCTACGAAGATAGAGGCTTTCCTAGGCTTTAATCGTTTAGAAGACATAGCCGCATCCACTGGACCAGGGGAAACTAGACAAGTTGTGAAGAAACCCTGGTTACAGTTCAAGCATGCAAATAGCCCTACGGCATAGAGGGCACCACACACACCGGAATAGCCACAAGAAAGGCTAAGACTAATCATACCGCAGTTTTGTTACGCCTGATCGAAAATTCTGGCATTCCGACAACTACGAACTTAATGACCTGGCTAGCACAACAAATGAAATAGAGGCATAATACTTGCTTACTCCTTCCCAACTCTTCCTTTACCGCCCTTAGTGACCAGTTCCTTTTCCTCTTAGACAGTGTGCTAGTTGAAGACCCAATCTTTGACGGCAGTTTGAACCAGAAGCTAAGAGTCTTGCCCTAAACTCCCATAGGTTCTTCTTCATATCCATTTTCACACGATCAGCTATAAATCTCTCCACCATGGCTGATTTGTTTGGTCATGCAAATTGTCTTGAAACAAAGAAGGATCATCCAAGCCATGGTTACATGTTTCAAAAACCGCTTATCTCTTGGAACCGACGAAGCCGCATTCCAGTGAGTCAAACTGCCAAATCGACGAGAAAATTCGATCTATGCCTCTCAAAAAATGATGTTGCCCTGGTGGCATCGGGGAGGCCCAAATTTCAAAAGCCACACATCTCATAAGCCATGCACTTCCTAGGCCGCTCATATCATAAGCCGCACATCTCCTAAGCCGCGCACTTTCTAGGCCGTGCATCTCATAAGCCGCGCATCGCTTCTTGAATCAGTGAAACCGCTTCTTGAATCATAAGCCGTGTATCGCTTCTTGGGCCAATGGAATCACTTTTAAGCAAGCGTCCAAACTCGTCCACGCATGCCCACAAGTCGCGCATTACTTCTTGAACCATGGAACTACATTCTCGAAGCGCGAGCTCCTCACGTTTCCCGAAGGCTGGCAACGTCGAGAAGGTCTCAACTATTTCGGATTGATGAGTCATATTGATCTAGTGTCCTTCTACGACCCGGTGTCGCTCCAGTAGCATCGAGAAGGCCTGAGCTTTTGCGTGCATCCCATAAGCCGTGCGTCACTTCTTGGATTAGTGGAACCACATTCAAGTATGCACAATCCCACTATGTGCATCTTATATGTCGCATAGCCGATACTTGTCACCCTAAGTATTCGATGTTGTTCCAGTGTCATCGATGACCTGTTAATGTTCTTTAAGTATTGATATTATCCTGACAACACCGAGATACTTGTTTATTGCAGGATTAATAGGAATCGATCCCTCCTACCCAAAAGGACCAACATTGCTCCGGTAGTGTCGCAAAGCTCCCAAACCAAGAGATCGACAAATAAATATGATCTTTGGCCGAATTCAATACGCAAAATGTCTAAAGTCAAGGCATTTAAGTGACTAGAAGATAGGAGCTGCGATGCAACTTTGACTAGGGGCATCCAGATAGCCACCTAGAACATCAAGTGTTCGGAATAACCTACCCAATGGACTAGGGGACACATAAGACACTTACCCTTGGTCAAGATTAAAAAAAATCACTCCATGGTTCTGTTACGCTGAGCATGTCAGTAATCGCAACCGAGAAGTATAGTACGTTGAATGACTCTGGAATTGAAAGGGAAACTACTCCAACCTGCTAGACATCGATATTGCCTCAACAACGTCGAGAACTCTAGACCGTTATATCAAAAAGAAAATAGAGCTCCTTAAAATTCATCATCACTCGGAAATAGGCAATAAAAGGAGGAACTTACCGTCGATTAGATATAGACGACGACAGAAGACGTTTCCAGAATCAAGTCATCGACGCACCAGGTTCCAAAGATAGAAGTAGGTGCTCGACTAAGCTTCCAAACCCCAACTTGCAAGAATCTAGCATAGCCTAAAAATTGGTAATTCCTGAAGAGAATAACTCATCTTTCAATAATCTGACATTGCTTGGAGACTAGGGACGTCAGGAAGGATAACTACCGATCGTCATAGATTCATCACGACCTAGACTTTAGCTACGCTTGGTATAATCAACTAGGCATGGATCGATTAGATACCTCGACTCCTGCTTGCGAAAAACTAGCTATTGTCCGAAGATGGACAACGACGAGGAGAGAACACTTAGAATTGAGAAGCTAAAACATTGATTCCTAGAGATTGAAACCAATGAATAAGGAGGGTACTTGCAACAACGTTTAAACCCTAGCAGAGCACATATGGCATCAAATAAGCAAAGTTAATTATCATAGACTCAAGGCAAGCACTACCAAGTTCTTCTGATCTATGATCACGATGAGAAGAATGCAAGTGTACTAGGGGCAATGTAACAACTCGCCCCATAATATCTAATCTTCTATAAGTGCTCAGAGTTTAGCACTTGGGAATAACGGGTTCCGCAAACGGAAGTCAGTTTGCAAAAAAAATTGATCGGAGGAAATTCGACCCTGCACAAACAAGAGTAACCATGGAATTGGTTAAGCAATGACCCTGTACCGCCAAAGGGAGCACCTGACAATTATAAACAAAGCTAAGTAATGAACATGCTTGGGACTCTCATCCTTCCAGAATGTGGCGTATCCTGGAGTTAAGCAACGTTGATAAAGCAGCCATATTAGGTTAAAAGGAATCTACTCAACTTTATAGGATCGAATGAATGATTCAATCCTAATCAACATGACTTTAATGCTGCATAGGGATAGGCTGCACTAAGAAAAGACTTCTACATTCCAATCATCGAAGTGCTAGTTTTTGAAGACCGAAACTAGTATCTAACTGGATTAAAGGCAGCACCAGACTGATGGGAAAACCGTTCCCAACCTCCTAAGTGTAGGTATTGCCCTAACAACGCCGAAGCCTTCTCTCATTTCCTAAGTACCAGTGTTGCCCCGGCAACGCCGAGAAACTTTCTATTTCTTAACTACCGGCGTTGCCCTGGTAATGCCGGGAAACTTTCTATTTCTTAAGAACCAGTATTGCCCCTGTACCGCCGGAAAACTTTCTATTTCTTAAGTACCGGTGTTGCCCTGGAAACGCCAGGAAACTTTTTCCTTCCTAGGTACCGCCTCAGAAATACTGTGAAATTTGTTATTCAAGAAGTACAAGCGTTGTTGTAACATCCCCCTACTTGGAGGCTCAAAACTAACGGCTACGGATGCTGCAGTCATCCATAGTTATTAATCCTCGGTGACCAAATACGGTGGTGTTAGATTCATTGATACACAGAAACACATGAATATGGAAAAAATTAAACTTCAAACAAAATCACATTCCATATAAAAACATTTCCAATTCATTACATAATCCATGTTCGCAAATCATGTTCAGAGAAAATATATTTATTACAACATACGCCAAGAGCAACATATGAAGATTCCCCATTGGACGATCAGAGTATATACAGGCAATATAACAACTTTGCCATTACAATCAACACAGCAGAATCAAAAGAAAAGAGAACTCTAAATAGCTACTGTGCCTCATGTATGTCTCCGAAAGCTTATTTGTCTTAAGAGGTATTTGAAAACCTCAACTCTCAAACTACTCAAAATCAATTGAGTACCCGAGAGTTTAAGGGTAAAACATAAACTTCGAGTCAGACATAAAGCCTGGTATGAATAATAATCTACCATCTCAAATCATTTAGGTATCTAGTGAGACCATGCCACTTTGCGGAATGAGTTTCCCCTCACTAGTACCTCAAAACCTTTATAAAACCATATACTGTGCTCCTGCATCCACAATGGTTAAAACATTTCAAAACAGTATAATATGATGGTATGCGAAACAAATGAATCAATTCTGGATTACCCATCCCCATTCATTTTAGACTATCTGTCTCAATTATAGTTTCTAGGATTACTATTAACCTATTAGTTTTCATGGGCAAACTAATAACCGGTTAAACATTTAAGGACTCCCTATCCAAATACATAGTTTTCATGGGATCACTATGAACCTATTGGTAACTCCAATATCTTACTATTATCCTAGTTTTCATGGGTTGACTAGGAACCTACTGGTAACCCCAATATCCTTTCATCTTACCCTAGTTTTCATGGGTTGACTAGGAACTTATTGACATCTGTCGATATTTCATCTGGATATAGTTTTAATGAGCTAACTACAAACCTACTGGCCCTGCCAATATCCATTCAGAGTTTTCATGGGCTAACTATGAACCTATCTTTCTAACATCTTCATTTATACATAGTTTTCGTATGCTAACTATGAACCTGTCTATTTGACATCTTTATTTATACATAGTTTTCATGGGCTAACTATGAACCTATTGGCCCCTGCCAATATCTTTTTCTATACACAGTTTTCATGGGCATACTGAGAACCTCTTGGCCCTTGCCAATATATCCGTTTTATATTTTAGCATCCTATATTCTAGTCTTCCTGACCTCCTAGATGCAATTCTACTCATTCAAGAGTTTAATCAATTTATATTCACTACTGGGTTAACCTAACTGGTTCTCCTACCCTTTATCCCCAAAATGAAGTTATGGGTCCATTATAAAGTGAATATATTCATATTAGAAGAAGCAATATAACAACATAGCAATACCACTCCTGTGGGTTTAATAAAAACATGTTTAATTCCTTTAACTTATTTCTTTATCAAAGATAGCTTCTTCTTAAAACCTTTATAAAAACTCCTTTAATATTTCCATGGGTTTTTCCTTTAAAAATAGAGTTTGGGTCATAAACCTTTCGATACCCTCGAAACCTAGCTTTCGACTTCATAGGATAGCCTCCTTCGAAAGCCTTAAAAGTCTATCTTCAAAAAATTAGGCCCCTGCCTTTTAATACTTTAAAATCTACCTTTCGAAACCTTTCGAATACATTAAAGTATTAATATTTAACCTTTAGAAGGTTAGCTTCGAAACCAGTTGAAAGTACCCCTTTCGACAAAATTGGAAGTAACCCTTCCGAAATCATTGAAAGTACCCCTTTCGAAAGCATTGAGTTTAATATTATTTGGGTCAAAGTGAATATAGTTGAAAGCATCTGTTTCGAAACCATCCTTTATTATATAAAATATTGGGGAAAACTTGATGGCGTCGGCATCATCTCTTTCGAAAGCATAAAACATCCAGGTAAAATAGCAGAAGGTTTGCGTTGAAACCCCTTTCGAAACCATCACCTTCGAAACCCCTAACCCCTTTCGAAAGCTATAGGGAGTGGCTCTAACTTGTAAAACAAAGTATCCTTTCGACAGCTTTGATATCTTTAACACCATCGAAAGGTTAAAGAACGGCAGCAGGGTTTCGACTAGGTCGGAACCCCTTCCTTCAAAACATTCTTTCATAAGTAAGGAACCCAGTCGAAAGCAATATTAAGTTAATGGCAACCCTTTCAAAACCTTCTTTAAATCCTCTTTCGAAACCAAATGCTTCGACTCTGTCGAAGGCTAAATCAAAACATAGGCAAGCGCTTTTCTTTTATAAACAAACCAAGGTTTCGACCCCTCCGGAAGCTAAGCTTTCGGCACCTTACCTTCCACCTTCCTCCAATCCACTACGTACCATCTTGGTGATACCTTGTGTATTGGTTTCGACATGGTAGGTTTCGACTATGTTAAAGGCGGAAGCATTTTTGTCGAAAGGTGCTTTCTAAAGCAGGTGGAACCTATTTTCTGATGTAAGTCTGGTTTTATACTACTTTAAGCAAACTTTTCTCTCACTAACCTGCCACATGTCAACACAAGATTGGTTGCCTTAACATTTTCAAATTCTTTTCAAAAATAACTGCCATTGATCCAGATCTCAAGCCCTTCCAATTTTTGCAAAGAATTCCCTCTTCTAGAATAATTTATTTTGCATAGCAAATCACTTTGGAAAAATCCCCAAAAATTCCAAAAATTTACTTTAATCATGTTATCTAACATATCAAAATTTCCGACCCAAATTCTCAATATATTTTCCAAAATAAATTATAAACCCAAATAACCATATTTTCCTTTGAAAATTCATAATAGTCATTCCATAGCTTGGAAAATTATCAAAATTGAAATCCAATTCCACAATCATATTTCTCATAACATAAAATTTTCTCATGGCATTTAATCATCATTTAATCTCGGTTTTGACCTAAAACCGTATAAAAACTCCTTTAAACAATCTTGTTTAAATCAAATAAATCTTAAACCAAGCATATCATCATCCAATATATCATAAAAACAAATTTACCCTTAAATCCAAAAATATATGATTTAAAACCAAATAGTGATGGAATTATTATTCACCATGATCTAGATAAGGAGATTGGATTGAGATTGATATTCCTTAAGTTTGATTTTCTAGCTTTAAATTGATTTCCTCTTCCTCTTAATGGTCGGCCGTTCTTATGCTTATAATTTCATTTTCAAAAATGGTGTGAATGGAAAGTAAGATGGTGGGAATGAAAATATATATGGGTAAGGGTCATTGGGCGGCAATTTCCAATTATACCCTTATGTAATTTGTTTAGCCTAAAACCATTCTTAAGCCCATTAATTAGTTTATTGGGCACGACCTCAATTAATTAATTCAAGTCTCAATCCCCTTATCACTTACATTTACATTATTATATTTAATTTATCTAATTAAATCTCTTGAATAATGTTATCAAAAATTAGGGGTGTTACAAGCTCCACTCATTAAAGAATTTCGTCCTCAAAATTTAGTAAGGACTAAATACTAAACATAGCAATCATCTGTAATAACTCCTAACAACCATACTATTCTACCCGACTAGAAAAATATATATAAATCTAATATAGATATACCCTCAAAGTTGATCAGGATAAGTATCTTGAATCCTATTGTGACGCCCCACCTCTATGCTCATAATAACAAAGAGTATTAAAAGAAATATTGTCTATTATTACGAAGAATAAGGCTGGATAGGAGCGACCATCCGTAGTTGGCCTTACACTAACATTGGTTATCTCGATAGGAGTGGTATATACTTTTTATTTTTCATCTATTATTTATTTACTCCCATCGACATATCCAATTATCAGTATAAAACAAACTACGATAGTTCATAATAGTTTAGGACATTAGATATAACAATAACATAGATAATATAAATGCGGAACACAGATTAACAAAAATCTCATATATATATATAACCGATGTCAGTTACAATATAGTTGACACGATACATATGATACAACTACAACTGTCGACTCTAGAAGTTATATATACAAGTACATTATCGACTAATATACATGAATACATATCGTTCTATACAATGACACGACTACTACAAAATGACACTGACAACTTCAGAAGATGTGAAAAGTCTTCATATCCTGAACAGCAACTCAAAGAAGAAAATCTACAACCTGAAATAACTCGGGTCTGACCCGAGTATTAAATTCAAAAGAAAATAATACACGGGTCAGTCTAATTCAAACTCAGTTATTAGTGCACAGAAGCAATAATAATCAAATATCAATTAGACGACAGTCACAGAATCTCGTATATCCAACTCTCGATACGAGAATTGGATAACGGCAGATATAACACTAAACAGTGTTAAACGACAAATCAGTAATCCCAAAACATCATCAAGATGAATACAACGATCAAATTTCTGTGTGGCTGCAGTACACGCATGCGTGCACTGCCTCGCCACACAGTTTGTGAAATCAGCTCAACAGAGAATACCGACAGCAATCAAACTGCAGAGGTCAACGTGAAACCCAAACCATCAAAATAGCATAAACAGCAAATATCTACTTATCAATATGATAATTAGAAAACACAAAGTCTAACTTATCTACAAGATAATTAGATGTCAACATAATCATCTGAATAATTCTAATCAAAATAAAACTTCAAAATATATTGAACTTTGCAACACGAAACTATTACGACAATTGAAATCATCGATTTAAACCTCAATTCTGTTTGGCTGCAGCGCACGCACGCGTGCGCTGCCTCTCCAAAATCAGATATACACCAATATAAGGCACGGCCTGTGCAAAAGCAACATGGAACAACAGAACTGAATGGCAACACACAACAATATAGGTATGACAAAATGAAATATATGAACCAACCTAAGCAAGTGAATGCAAGGTCGACCAAACTGGATCCAAACACTCAATCCAACTACGACCTTACAGGAATCCTGACTAATTGGAACCACATTGCAAAATGGGACTGCAACAGCCGGAATGGCGACATGTATTATACAACTGTGAAATTGGATCATGCAAGTACCAGACTCGAGTATAAAGGCTACAACTTCAAGTGGAAGTGAATTAAATGACACAACCCCATGCCAACAACATGATCTGGACAGTGCACTAAAGATAACAGAGCAAGGCCCAGTAAATAACAGAATACGAGACAGAACCAACATATCAGACGACACGTATGCAACATGGCCGGAGCAACTCAGAGAGTTTATGCAGAGTCTAGGCAACATGAAGTAAATCACAAATATATGGAGTTACCTGACCAACCAGTACACAAGATGCAACAGTGGAGAGGCGCAAATGTAAGGGTCAAGCAAATGAATGCAACTCATTTCTTAATGCAATAGAATAACTCGAGTACAAATGGAGATGCAAAATAACTACATCAGAGAAATAATATGAACAATGCATACTACAAGATGACCAGACAACAAGGGCTCTTGCGCGATTGCACATGCAAATAGGTGCTACTAAAGTGACAACAAGTATGCCAGGAATGTGCAGAGGTAAGCAAAGAAAAGAAACATGTATATGCAGTGTACTTGTAAAACTGGACAGTGGTTGAAGTAACAGGGCAAACAAATAAACCAAGGCAAAACATCGTCAAGGCCTAAGACAACTGCAATTCCAAATCATTAAATGCCCAAAGTCAGTGATATCGAGTTCAAGGCCAAAGATACTACAAAGTCAGAGAATTATACACATGAATGCAGACTACAGCTCACAGAGAAGCCAAAGGCAGGTGATCATCACCAAACAGAAGGTCCAAACTCGAGGATGAACAAAATTGTACAAGTCAAAACAGATACAATTATACATGTATGCACGTATATATATATACATACACATACATACTTATCTCAATAGAAACAGTACCGAAGATCAAAAATAGTTCAAGTTTTACAAATCCAAATATCTCAAGTGGTCAAGACAGTCTGCTAGCAAATTCAAAGTGGAAAACCCACCAAAGACTCAACAGTAAACATATGCTCAACAAAGATTTACAGAACACAAATCTCCAGTACGTCAAAACATGAACTTGAAGACATTATCAAGTTAATGCCACAGTTCGATAAAATCTCAAACAATACCGAAACCAAATAAACAGTGTGTGTGGCCAAGGCAAATACAAAAACTGGTGGTAATCAATTGTCTCAAAATTCAAGCTAAAAAGAATCAAGACCGAAGTCATAAAATCACAACCATCGATATATTATCAGACAGCCGAGTAAGGAGAGTGACGAAGTGAAGTAAATGAATACGAACAAGTTCAAGGGTTCGAAATCCATAGATATATATACCCAAAATCCAACAAAATCAACTTCGAAACAAAGTCGAGTGCCGAGATAGATTAAACCAGTTGCTCAAGCAACAAAATCCCAATTTGGAACAAGCTAGGAAACTAGAAGCTCGAATTAGATGTGAGTAGATAGTATTACTCACCTTTGATTCGATAAGCACGGACCCGAAGAATCGAGCGAAGCCGGAGACGAATTTAATCGAGCAGCCGAAGTCTTCCCCTTTCAGATCGCCGTAGCACGCACCCTAATCTCGATCGAACGAATGAAAACGACGCTTTGAATAGCCCTGATTGTCTAGGAGGAAGAAAAGGAACGGCCACCATTTATTTATTTTTTTCTTTTGCTTAGGGTTTAAAACGAAAAGAAGAATGAAAGGGTCGGTTATTTTCTTCGATAGTTAATACTGCATACAGCAACCAATTGAACACATGGGCCAAAGTAAATTGTTAAGCCCGCATAACAATTTTTTACAGATTTTAAAGAGGATTTCAATTTGATTCAAATTCCAATAGCAAGATTACAAACGATTTAATCGTCTAATGACGATGATTGTTCGATATGAAACCCCGGGTTGTTACAGACTCCCCTCCTTATAAAAATTGCGTCCCCGCAATTTTCATAATTAAGGTTGTCTATAACAATTATTTTCCTAACCTAAACTGGTTAAGCTAGAAACATAATGATCGAGAACACAAACACCAAAGAAGTCTTTTAATTTCATAAAAGAGATTCACAATTTCTCAACAAAATCTAATTACCAATTGGATAATTAGAAAACAATCAAAACTGAATTCAAAACTGAATAAATACAATCATCAGCACTATTCAATTATCAACTAGACAATTAGAATTCAGAAATCACAAAACAGCAATATTTAATTATCGATACGATAATTAGAAAACAACAAATCTAATCATCAACAAAGATAATTAGAAAATGCAAAACACAAATCGCAAATATCTCGTTATTCAACAAATAACTAGAAAATACGAACTTCATAATTAGCAAATTCAAAATATTAACAGAGAGAGATAGATAGAAGACAGCGATTCAAATAAAATCAGCAAACATCAATTATCTAATTATCTCAAACGATAATCAGAAGACAAATCAGCACATATCTAATTACCACAACCGGTAATTTAAGAATTTCAAATCAACAAATATTCAATTATCAAAACGATAATCAAATTTTAAATTTAACAAATATTTGATTATCTCAAGCGATAATCAAATTCCAAATCAACAAATATTTAATTATCTAAAGCGATAATTAAATCTCAAATCAACAATTATTTAATTATCTCAAGCGATAATTAAATCTCAAATCAACAATTATTTAATTATCTCAAGCGATAATTAAATCTCAAATCAATAATTATTTAATTATCTGAAGCGATAATTAAATCTAAAATCAACAAATATTTAATTATCTCAAGCGATAATTAAATCTCAAATCAACAAATATTTAATTATTTCAAGCGATAATTAAATCTAAAATCAACAAATATTTAATTATCTCAAGCGATAATTAAATCTCAAATCAACAAATATTTAATTATTTCAAGCGATAATTAAATCTAAAATCAACAAATATTTAATTATCTCAAGCGATAATTAAATCTCAAATCAACAAATATTTAATTATTTCAAGCGATAATTAAATCTAAAATCAACAAATATTTAATTATCTCAAGCGATAATTAAATCTCAAATCAACAATTATTTAATTATCTGAAGCGATAATTAGAAACAACAAATATCTGATTATCAAAAACGATAATCAGAACTCATATTAACAAATATCTAATTATCACAAGCGATAATTAGAAACAACAAATATCTGATTATCAAAAATGATAATCAGAACTCATATCAACAAATATCTAATTATCACAAGCGATAATTAGAAACAACAAATATCTGATTATCAAAAACGATAATCAGAACTCATATCAACAAATATCTAATTATCACAAGCGATA
This sequence comes from Allium fistulosum, assembly GCA_030737815.1. Lineage (NCBI taxonomy): Eukaryota > Viridiplantae > Streptophyta > Magnoliopsida > Asparagales > Amaryllidaceae > Allium > Allium fistulosum. The sequence continues at coordinate 1,136,804,129 of CM060906.1, forward strand.
ATTAGAAACAACAAATATCTGATTATCAAAAACGATAATCAGAACTCATATCAACAAATATCTAATTATCACAAGCGATAATTAGAAACAACAAATATCTGATTATCAAAAACGATAATCAGAACTCATATCAACAAATATCTAATTATCACAAGCGATAATTAGAAACAACAAATATCTGATTATCAAAAACGATAATCAGAACTCATATCAACAAATATCTAATTATCACAAGCGATAATTAGAAACAACAAATATCTGATTATCAAAAACGATAATCAGAACTCATATCAACAAATATCTAATTATCACAAGCGATAATTAGAAACAACAAATATCTGATTATCAAAAACGATAATCAGGACTCATATCAACAAATATCTAATTATCACAAGCGATAATTAGAAACAACAAATATCTGATTATCAAAAACGATAATCAGAACTCATATCAACAAATATCTAATTATCACAAGCGATAATTAGAAACAACAAATATCTGATTATCAAAAACGATAATCAGAACTCATATCAACAAATATCCAATTACCTGCAGATAATTGGAAACAACTAATATCTAGAAATCAATTAAGAAGACTAGAAAATCAACATAGAAGCTTGGATCGATCCCATCAGATGGCGAGTTTTTAATTCGCCGCATGTGCAACAACATATGGCCGAAGCCTACCAAGTACTCAACATAATTTTGGCGCCCAACAAATGACCCGAAGGTCCAACATATGACCCGAAGGTCTAGTACTGGTATTTGACCCGAAGGTCCAACATATGACCCGAAGGTCCAACATAGTGGCTCGAAAGCACACGAAAGCATCAAATATTTCAATTAACGAGTCCGGAATTAACCGAAATAGCAAACGCACATGTCCCATACCACGTGTTTTACTAAATCGTTTGATTCTCTTCATCGTTTCCTTGAAAGTGTAAAGTTCATCAAAATCATCAAAACAACAGATATTCAATTAACGAGTCCGGAATTAACCGAAATAGTAAAAGTGTGGTTCCATACTCCGCACTTTTGCTAAATCGTTTAAATCTCTTCATCGTTTCCTTGAAAGTGCAAAATTGTGTATTTTGTAAAAATACACTTTACATTCTCAAACGGACAAGTCCGGAATTAAGCGAATCAGTAAAAGAAAGGGGTCATAGTCCTCGATTTTGCTGAAACGTTTAAATCGCTTCCTCATTCTTTTGAAATCGCAAACTGTAAATTTTTTTAAAACAATTTTATTTATTTTATAAAAATAACAATTCGCATTCTCAACTGAACAAGTCCGGAGTTAAGCGAAACAGTAAAAGAAAGGGGTCATAATCCTCGATTTTGCTGAATCGTTTAAGTCGCTTTCTCATTCTTTTGAAAACGCAAATTGTTAAAAATTTATAAAACAATTTTCATTTTAAAACGATTTTCCAATCACGTGATTAAAGCAGCAAATCAGTAACAATTTCGATAAAGAAATTGTACTTCTCAAAATACCGTAAAAACGGTCACAAAACAGCATTGCGGAATAACCGCTTGAAAATCCCCCTTTAAAATTTGACAGTTACTGAAGTCAAAGCGACAGTTATTTTAAAACGTCAAAATCACATCAAAACAATTTACATAAAAATGTAATATCAGAGAATTTTCATTCATCAGAAATGCCACAAAACACCGTGCTTCAAATATAGCATTGGTGTAAAATCCCGTTATAAACATAATGGCAATAAATACGTTTCATAACCAAGCATCGGTTCAACTTAAAATAAATGCAGTAACGTGCAATTCAAATTTTGAACGTACTACAAAATGAACAAAGAAATCATTCGAATGTATCTTCAATGAAGATAATTCAAAACAGCAAAAATCTAATCAATATATGATTAGTACAAAAGAAAACCAGCGGAAATTTCAACAAAAATCACATATCTGCAATTTCTTCGAATTCTCAATTCGAATTCGAAATGTTCAAAGAAACAAAATAATTACAGCTATGTAAACAACAAATGAAATTCATTTCAATTTCATATTTCAATTTCTTAAGTCAAAAAGATTATCAGTTGTACTCAGCGAAGACAGTTTCACTGTTTCCGCTGCGCACTCTGATAAACAGTACTCAAATCAATCAAATCATCCACCTTTTATTTTTAAATAAAGATATTTAAAAATTTCATCGAAGTTTCAAAACTTTAGTTTTGACCCAAATCACAAATAAAACATCGACTAATAGTTGTAACATATGTTCCATCCAAGTTATGTTTTATATTATGTCCATAAACCCCAAGCTCTGATACCAACTGTGACGCCCCACCTCTATGCTCATAATAACAAAGAGTATTAAAAGAAATACTGTCTATTATTACGAAGAATAAGGCTGGATAGGAGCGACCATCCGTAGTTGGCCTTACACTAACATTGGTTATCTCGATAGGAGTGGTATATACTTTTTATTTTTCATCTATTATTTATTTACTCCCATCGACATATCCAATTATCAGTATAAAACAAACTACGATAGTTCATAATAGTTTAGGACATTAGATATAACAATAACATAGATAATATAAATGCGGAACACGGATTAACAAAAATCTCATATATATATATAACCGATGTCAGTTACAATATAGTTGACACGATACATATGATACAACTACAACTGTCGACTCTAGAAGTTATATATACAAGTACATTATCGACTAATATACATGAATACATATCGTTCTATACAATGACACGACTACTACAAAATGACACTGACAACTTCAGAAGATGTGAAAAGTCTTCATATCCTGAACAGCAACTCAAAGAAGAAAATCTACAACCTGAAATAACTCGGGTCTGACCCGAGTATTAAATTCAAAAGAAAATAATACACGGGTCAGTCTAATTCAAACTCAGTTATTAGTGCACAGAAGCAATAATAATCAAATATCAATTAGACGACAGTCACAGAATCTCGTATATCCAACTCTCGATACGAGAATTGGATAACGGCAGATATAACACTAAACAGTGTTAAACGACAAATCAGTAATCCCAAAACATCATCAAGATGAATACAACGATCAAATTTCTGTGTGGCTGCAGTACACGCATGCGTGCACTGCCTCGCCACACAGTTTGTGAAATCAGCTCAACAGAGAATACCGACAGCAATCAAACTGCAGAGGTCAACGTGAAACCCAAACCATCAAAATAGCATAAACAGCAAATATCTACTTATCAATATGATAATTAGAAAACACAAAGTCTAACTTATCTACAAGATAATTAGATGTCAACATAATCATCTGAATAATTCTAATCAAAATAAAACTTCAAAATATATTGAACTTTGCAACACGAAACTATTACGACAATTGAAATCATCGATTTAAACCTCAATTCTGTTTGGCTGCAGCGCACGCACGCGTGCGCTGCCTCGCCAAAATCAGATATACACCAATATAAGGCACGGCCTGTGCAAAAGCAACATGGAACAACAGAACTGAATGGCAACACACAACAATATAGGTATGACAAAATGAAATATATGAACCAACCTAAGCAAGTGAATGCAAGGTCGACCAAACTGGATCCAAACACTCAATCCAACTACGACCTTACAGGAATCCTGACTAATTGGAACCACACTGCAAAATGGGACTGCAACAGCCGGAATGGCGACATGTATTATACAACTGTGAAATTGGATCATGCAAGTACCAGACTCGAGTATAAAGGCTACAACTTCAAGTGGAAGTGAATTAAATGACACAACCCCATGCCAACAACATGATCTGGACAGTGCACTAAAGATAACAGAGCAAGGCCCAGTAAATAACAGAATACGAGACAGAACCAACATATCAGACGACACGTATGCAACATGGCCAGAGCAACTCAGAGAGTTTATGCAGAGTCCAGGCAACATGAAGTAAATCACAAATATATGGAGTTACCTGACCAACCAGTACACAAGATGCAACAGTGGAGAGGCGCAAATGTAAGGGTCAAGCAAATGAATGCAACTCATATCTTAATGCAATAGAATAACTCGAGTACAAATGGAGATGCAAAATAACTGCATCAGAGAAATAATATGAACAATGCATACTACAAGATGACCAGACAACAAGGGCTCTTGCGCGATTGCACATGCAAATAGGTGCTACTAAAGTGACAACAAGTATGCCAGGAATGTGCAGAGGTAAGCAAAGGAAAGAAACATGTATATGCAGTGTACTTGTAAAACTGGACAGTGGTTGAAGTAACAGGGCAAACAAATAAACCAAGGCAAAACATCATCAAGGCCTAAGACAACTGCAATTCCAAATCATTAAATGCCCAAAGTCAGTGATATCGAGTTCAAGGCCAAAGATACTACAAAGTCAGAGAATTATACACATGAATGCAGACTACAGCTCACAGAGAAGCCAAAGGCAGGTGATCATCACCAAACAGAAGGTCCAAACTCGAGGATGAACAAAATTGTACAAGTCAAAACAGATACAATTATACATGTATGCACGTATATATATATACATACACATACATACTTATCTCAATAGAAACAGTACCGAAGATCAAAAATAGTTCAAGTTTTACAAATCCAAATATCTCAAGTGGTCAAGACAGTCTGCTAGCAAATTCAAAGTGGAAAAACCACCAAAGACTCAACAGTAAACATATGCTCAACAAAGATTTACAGGACACAAATCTCTAGTACGTCAAAACATGAACTTGAAGACATTATCAAGTTAATGCCACAGTTCGATAAAATCTCAAACAATACCGAAACCAAATAAACAGTGTGTGTGGCCAAGGCAAATACAAAAACTGGTGGTAATCAATTGTCTCAAAATTCAAGCTAAAAAGAATCAAGACCGAAGTCATAAAATCACAACCATCGATATATTATCAGACAGCCGAGTAAGGAGAGTGACGAAGTGAAGTAAATGAATACGAACAAGTTCAAGGGTTCGAAATCCATAGATATATATACCCAAAATCCAACAAAATCAACTTCGAAACAAAGTCGAGTGCCGAGATAGATTAAACCAGTTGCTCAAGCAACAAAATCCCAATTTGGAACAAGCTAGGAAACTAGAAGCTCGAATTAGATGTGAGTAGATAGTATTACTCACCTTTGATTCGATAAGCACGGACCCGAAGAATCGAGCGAAGCCGGAGACGAATTTAATCGAGCAGCCGAAGTCTTCCCCTTTCAGATCGCCGTAGCACGCACCCTAATCTCGATCGAACGAATGAAAACGACGCTTTGAATAGCCCTGATTGTCTAGGAGGAAGAAAAGGAACGGCCACCATTTATTTATTTTTTTCTTTTGCTTAGGGTTTAAAACGAAAAGAAGAATGAAAGGGTCGGTTATTTTCTTCGATAGTTAATACTGCATACAGCAACCAATTGAACACATGGGCCAAAGTAAATTGTTAAGCCCGCATAACAATTTTTTATAGATTTTAAAGAGGATTTCAATTTGATTCAAATTCCAATAGCAAGATTACAAACGATTTAATCGTCTAATGACGATGATTGTTCGATATGAAACCCCGGGTTGTTACACCTATCCTCTGTCTCCCAGGTACATTCTTTCTCGTTGTCGCTTCACTAAACTTTCACCAACTTGACTTCTTGTTCCTCAATCTTTTCTCATCTCTCACTAAAACTTGAACTGGTTGTCTAACAAAAGTCAAATTAGGCTCTACTACCAAGTCCTCCAACTCTGTCTATTGAATGGTAGCCTCTGGATCATGCACATACTTGCGAAGATGAGACACATGAAATGCGTTATGGACACCTACCATACCGCTCAGCAACTCAACTCTGTATGCGAGCTTTCCAATCCTCTCTATAATATGGAATGGGCTAACTATGAACCTGTCTATTTGACATCTTCATTTATACATAGTTTTCATAGGCTAACTATGAACCTATTGGCCCCTGCGAATATCTTAGCCTATACACAGTTTTCATGGGCTTACTAAAAACCTATTGGTCCTTCCCAATATCTCTCTTTTATATTTTAGCATCCTATATTCTGGTCTTCCTGACCTCATGGATGCAATTCTACTCATTTGAGAGTATAATCAATTTATATTCACTATTGGGTTAACCTAACTGGTTCTCCTACCCTTTATCCCCAAAATGTAGTTATGGGTCAATTATAAAGTGAATATATTCATATTTGAAGAAGCAATATAACAACATAGCAATACCAATCATGTGGGTTTAATAAAAACATGGTTAATTCCTTTAACCTATTTCTTTATCAAAGATAGCTTCTTCTTAAAACTATTATAAAAACTCCTTTAATATTGCCATGGTTTTTTCCTTTAAAAATAGAGTTTGGGTCATAAAACCTTTCGATACCTTCAAAACCTAGCTTTCGACTTCATAGGATAGCCTCCTTCGAAAGCCTTAAAAATCTATCTTCAAAACATTAGGCTCCTGCCTTTTAATACTTTAAAATCTACCTTTAAAAACCTTTCGAATACATTAAAGTATTAATATTTAACATTTAGAAGCTTAGCTTCAAAACCAGTTGAAAGTACTCCTTTCGATGCCATTGGAAATAACCCTTCTGAAATCATTGAAAGTACCCCTTTTGAAAGCATTGGGTTTATACTTAAAATATTATTTGGGTCAAAGTGAATATAGCTGAAAGCATCTATTTCGAAACCATCCTTTATCATATAAAATATTGGGGAAAACTTGATGGTGTCGACACCATCTCTTTCGAAAGCATAAAACATCTAGGTAAAATAGCGGAAGGTTGGCATCGAAACCCTTTTCGAAACCATCACCTTCGAAACCCTAACCCCTTTCGAAAGCAATAGGAAGTGGCTCTAACTTATAAAACAAAGTATCCATTTGACAACATTGATAACTTCAACACCATCGAAAGGTTAAAGAACGACAACAGGGTTTCGACTAGGTCGAAACCCCTTCTTTTAAAACATTCTTTCATAAGTAAGGAACCTAGTCGAAAGCAATATTAAGTTAATGGCAACCCTTTCGAAACCTTCTTTAAATCCTCTTTCGAAACCAAATGCTTTGACTCCATCGAAGGCTAAATCAAAACATAGACATGTGCTTTTCTTTTATAAACAAACTAAGGTTTTGACCCCTTCGGAAGATAAGGCTGTGCTAAAGGGAAATCCCAGAGATCGAGCCACTTAAGTGCTAGTTTCCAGAGATAGAAGCTGGTACATGACCGAACTTCTAGTATTCAACCTAGGAAGAAATTTGATGTCGTCCAAAGATATGCAGCTTCAAGAGAAATTTGCTTGGAACCAAGATCTAAGTTACCAGCTCTCGAAGGTAGGAGCTGACACATGAACATGAATTCCATGACAATGTTGGCAGTTAAGCAAGGCATGCATGGCTAAGGACAAGCAGGGAAATTTACTGGACAATCAGAAATCGTCGGACTTCCTCAATCCCAGAATTGGATCAGGAGCCAGATTGGGGACAATTGAATCATTTATCCCACAAATTTCCATCTCTCATAAATGCCCAAATATAGGCATTCAAAATAGCTAGTCCCTTGAATAGGGATGAATGCACAAATACTTGGTCGAAAGAAGCATCACCAAGTCCAAACATGAATAACCACGAGATTGGTTAGATAATTGTTTTATTTCTCAAAATAGAGCATGCCGGCAACAAAACTACTAACCAAGGAAACGAAGGATTTAACGTTCAGAAATTTACCGTCGCTTAAAGCCCGGTGATGACAAGAAGGGTTGATAACCTAATTAAGGTCCGACTAGATCGCTTGGTCCCAACTCGCAAAGGGAATGCCATTGCCCGAAGATTGGAGATGCTAAGAAGCGACCTCTAAAATGAAACAATCAATACATTGGCTTTAGAAGCAAGAGCTTGATCGAGACTTCATCTCTAGCTTTTGGAATCTCACATTATCTGAAGATCCATAACATCAAAGAAAAATCCATAGAGTTGAGTCATCTGTACATGAGTTTTTGAAGATAGAAACCAACATATGATTAGGATCTCAACACTGAACTCGGAAGAATTTACTTTAGCAAAAGATGTCAAAAACGCATCTTTCCAATACATACCGACATCACTATAAAATGCAGAGCTTGGAATCAAGTAGCAAAGTCCCTAGTTCACGAAGATAGGATCTATTGTGTTAATCTAACTGGAGCAATCAAATGTATTGCTCCGTAGACCTAGTCTCCCAAAAACATATCGCATTAGTATTCAGAGTAATCGGTCCAACGGACTGGGGCATATACACTAACACTTTTTCGAACGAACTCAACTGAGCATGAATTCGACTAAGCATAAACAAGAACAGTCATGGAACTGGCTAGAACAAGCTACTTATAGTTCTAGAAAAAGCAATTCTCGAAATCAAGCAATTAATCTAATAGTCCCTGGAGACAGAAGTTGGTGTATAGGTTGAATTTCAAAAACCATAAAGGAAGGATATTGGCAACCAAATAAATCATGCATTAGTTTTCGAAGACTAAAGCTGTGCCTGATCGAACTTCAACTACAACTCTACAATAGTAAATTTACCTTATAACTCAACCATACTCAATCATCCCGACACAACGGGAATAAAAGGCAAAACCTAAGCTGCAGAGGATCCAACTCCTGGAGGAATGGAAGTTCCTTCGTCAGACTAAAGATGGGACGACCAGAAAGTCGTCTTCATCAACAATATTTGGCATTAAATATTGTTAGGTATGTTTCACTTTAAATAAAATCCCTGTATAACCAATGCCCGAAATCCAAGGGAAGTCGACGTAAATCAAAGGGCATTGACCGGTGCAAGAGCATATGTTATCTATACAAAGTAGGTTTGGAGACCCGAGCACCATGAATGGACCATCCTTTGTACATAGCTTATCCATGTTGTACTTTAAAATTATCTTTCCTAGAACTTACCCATTATTAATGAAAAATCGATAATGGAATTGTTGTCTGAAGTGATGCAGAAAGCTTCTTTTTTCAGGATCACTTGAAAGTGCAGAAACAAGAAAAGCAATGTGATGGAATCATCCACCATATCCAATTTTGGAATAAATTGTCACGCTAACATTCAAAACGACAATCCAAACTTATCCAATTCCTCGAAAAGAGACAGTTGAAGAAAGAAATCAAGATTTGGCTCCGAGGAAAAACTCAACTTCACCACTGACCGAGTACAGTCCAAGATTCTACCATCTCCCTTCGAGATTACTGCCGCCCTAAAATCATCGCAAGGATTTTCTATACCAACTAAAGCACTATGCAATTCCGAGGTGTCGATAGCTTTGCTGGTATAAATGAGCTGAATTCTAATTAAACTAGAATAAACGATTCATGAACAACCAACCAAGTAACTGATAAAAAGCAGTGTAAGTGAAGGAAAATTCCTCTAAAAAAATTTCAACCCTAGTCAACTCCAACTCATCACTTTGGAACTACTTACCGACCAAAGGCCCCGTGTAAATTTTTGGGCAAAGATTGCATCCTCAGTATTGAGAATAGAAATTAGAATTAAAGTCAAAAATGGATAACTAGTAAAAAAATGAAATGAAATCGGTTCGGAATAAGGTTTAAGTAAGCAAAAATTCACTGAAAAATTCAAAGTGTTCGGATCGGTGCCGATCCGATCCAATTGGATTCGTATCGACCCAAATTGATGCTTCCAAATGATCCCAAATTCCTCTGACATGTTCTACATGATGTTTATATGCATTCTAGAAATTATCATGTCAAGATCATTCCATAATCACGAATAATGAGGATTCACACTAAGGACTAAACATATAGCCAGTACGTCATAGATAGCTTTTCAAGATAGCTGGACAAGAATGTCAAAACTCCTCGAAAAAGAAACCCAAAGATAATCAATACCATAGCACACCTTGTCTTAACGAAAGCATACTCTGGGGCGCAAATGTTAACTGGCTTTTTAATCCATCAGAATTCGAAAGGAGTTAGAACATTTACATTAAGCTAGAATGACTTTGACCGAAAGACCTAAAAGAGAATCACAAAAGTCTCCAAGAAGTATGGGCTAAAGATAGCCTAACTTTTCAGATCGACACAGATCCAATCTAAATTGATCGATCCCGATCTGAATTAGTTGATCATCAATCTTCCAAATCTCTTGCATCACACTCCTATGACACTAAGCTCACCCAACAAGTTTGGTAACATTCCAAGCATCTGAGTTCAAGAAGTGAAGGTTCATCTAATTTAGAATACAATTCCCTCTAACTCACAGGTGAATCATCATCGAAGCAAATCAACAAGCTACAAAATTACATGGAGAGCATCATATAGAAGCGAGGAAGACAACCAAGTAGTCAAAGAATCAAAAATGCTTAACTGTTTGGATTGGTACTGATCCGATTCAATTGGAACGGTACCGATCCAAATAGTTTGCTCCAATAACCTACAAACTTCTTAGGCTTCCTCTACATGATGACTAAAGGCTTCAGCCAAAGCGGCTCTGGCCCAAGTGCTGTCCAACCCCTATAAATACCATCCCATCTGCAATATGAAAGGGATCTCTAGACTGGCTATTGCAACTCTGCCATTACTATTCTTCATTCTTCTTCTCCCATATAATAGTCACAAAGGAGCAACTAAGATCCTCCGGTTGCCTCCAAGTACTAGTGATCTAGATCTAACTTAGGCGATTCAATCATATTATAATCCAAATCAATTTTGTAACATCAGTCAGTTAATAAAAGATATAAAGTGGGCATAGGCTTCATTAACAACCGAACCACTATAAAATTCCCGAGTCTCTTTACTATTTCTGCCCTTTTTCATTCATTTTCTATATTGTTTGCTCTGAGAAATAGGGTCGATGCTTTCACACTCAATGAAGGGTGTTGATCCATTTTTGGGGTTAACTGGTTACTTCTTAACATGGAGTTATCAAAGTTACACAAAAGTAATACTACTATCAGCCTAGGCAGTTATACACCCTGCCTTTACACTTAGTAATAAAAAATACACATACATATTAAACATAATAATGGAAATAGATAACTAGACGGATAAGGAACCTCCGGCTCTTCCATCATCTTCAAAAGAACTCAAAGAAACATGCTACACTTAAACTACTCAAATATAATTAAGTACCCGAGATTTTAGGAAAAACAAATAACTCAGGTTAAATAATAAGTCGGGTATGAGTAAAACTCTAAACAAAGGGTAGATATAAATAACAATACATGAGACCGCGCCGCCATCTGCGAAACAGGTTTCCCCTCATAATAACAACATCAAACCACAAGTAATGGACACAGATAATTAAACATCGTGAAGTGTGCCCGACACTTCCCGATGCAATTAAGTAAGAATTAAATTCAAAGGTTTTGAATCAAAGGCAAGGGAAGAGAAATTTTTCAACAAATAACTAGAAGGGTGCTCACCTTTACCGAAAGTATACCTTTAGACAATATACTTGAGAGGGTTATTTTCTCCTATGACTCCTCCTGAAAATGTACAAGTTGAGCCCCGCCAACCTTACCGAGAATTCGAGTATTTCACATCTTAGTACGCATATAATCGAACCCAATCTAGAATAGATTTGAAGATACCTTAATGGAAGCAACCCCACATAACTTGATGTCCACTCTCTTTTTGGTTTTAGCCATTTTTGATGAAGGATAACAACGCTTAAATGAGTAACAAATGGTCCTAGATTGACGATATACAATGAAGAAAGTTGAATCGATGGTCAATAAATCAACTATCGGGAATGATTAAAATGATCTATATGGAAAGTAAATCTCATATGCTTACCACTACTCGTCGATTTCAAACTCGTATTATTTCTTAGTTGAAAATGAAGTCGGGCAAGTGAAGGTAGTGTTACCTCTAAGCATTGCCTTGACGACATTTTTAACTTCTGAGATATGGACACATTTCCATACCTTGACGTTTATTACTAAGAGTATGACTAAGTCCTTTCCATATAAGCGATATCAGATTTACAGAATTTAAATTTCTTATCCTTTCCATAACAGAATCAAACTTTTTAACTTTTAAAACTGGACTTGCGCTGGGATTTCACAATATAGATATTAACTTTAAACAACATTATCAAAATGATTAATTAATTTTAAACATGATTAATTTATTTAGTATCATTATTTAAAATGATCAATCGACTTTAATCAATAATTAATTACTTCAAGCATCTTTATTTAAAATAATTAATTAGCTTTAATCCTGATTAATTACTTCAAACATCATTATTTAAAATGATTAAATAACTTTAATCATCATTATTGAAGGATTAATTAACTTTAAAACTTCATTGTTAAAAATGATTAATTAAACATCATTATTAAAATGATTAATTAATTTTAAAACATCATTATTAAAATGATTAATTAACCTTAAAACATCATTATTAAAATGATTAATTAACCTTAAAACATCATTATTAAAATGATTAATTAATTTGAAAAAATCATAATTAAAATGGTTAATTAACCTTAAAACATCATTTAAAGTGATTAATTAATTTAAATACCATTATTAAAATGATTGATTAACTTTAATACACCAATATTTCAATAATTAGTTAACCTTAATCACCATTATTTAAAATGATTAATTAATTTTAGATACTATTGTTAAAATGATTAATTAGCTTTAAACACGTCATCATTTGAATAATTAATTAACTTTGTAAAAACCCAAGCACAAGATTAAGCCAAAAGATTTCAAAAGAGATGGTATTTTTCAAAGTGCCAATATAGCGATGGTCGCTATACGGACACTTCCATAAACACTTTCATATTTCATTTATTTATCCAAGCATCACAAAACATAATTATGGGCATATATACAAAGGTAAATAAAAACTATACAACATGGAGAGAGCATTACTTACATCGGTTACTGAAACTTTTCGAATAATCTCAAGTCGTTAACTAATTACCAAAGATGTCATCTTTTTAAAGAGAAAACCATGCCAATAATCATCGCTTTCTAACGCATATAAAACAAGTAACCAGCAACCATTATTATCAACCATAACAAAGTTTAAAACTTTAGTTTATAATGATGAGGTTTTACTCACCAAAACTCCATGCAAATGCAAATCAAAGCTTCCACACCCTAGCATTAACACTCGGATCCACTTTCTTTTACAAAGATTTGATTTTTATAGGCCTGGAGGGGATTATGAAGTTCAATCTAGGCATGTATAGGATCGGCCATGTCTTTAAGAGGGAGGTTTATACTTTTTTAATGATAAGAGAAGCAGAGAGGAAAAGAAAGTACTTTAACTAAGTTTTAAGGGTTTTAAAGTGAAAAAATGGATTTTTTTTATTAATTTGGAATTTCATGGAAGCCATGGACATGGAAATAAAGCTCAAAAAAGAGAAGAAAAGGTTTGGAAATAAATGAAATGAAGTGAAAATGAGAATATGGAAAAAGAAATTTGTTTTTATATAAAATGGCATATGAAAATTACCCTTTTGCACTTAGTCCTTTTACCCTCCATATCTTTATGCCACATCACCCCCTCTTCCTTGTTCTACATGTCACCCACCCTCTCCAACTCAACCCCATCATCTCACTCCTTTATTTCATCACTTTATTACTTTTGTGATGTGATATTACCTTTTTATATTTTCTTTTGTTTAAAATTTTAAAAGAAAAGTCAGGATCACTTTATTTACTTAAATATATATTGTTAAACCTATTTTAACCTAAACCATTTCATATGTTATTATATAAGCATGTATTTATATATCTTCTAGTGTATACAATGTTTTTCGATATCTTCTAGACGATGAAAAATCGAAAATCTGAAAAATGATTTCTGATCACTTTTTTGATTTTTCTTCGAACTGATTATTTTTGTAAACCAAATTTTAAAACAACATCGTTATCATTATTGATTACATAAAAGAGGTTTATTTGAGTTATAAAATCCATTATTTCAATATTATAAATATTTTAAATATTAAAATTCAAAGTGATTGAATTACGAGTTATTACAAAAACCCCACACCTTGGCTTCTTAGCCACGAGGCGGAGGTGACTAAGTTGGGGACAATATCTGTATTAAGTGAGGTGCGAGCTATTACAATTGGTATCAAGCTAGTTGTTGTGTGCACGTAATAGGGGGTTCTCACCTTGTGATCAGTGGCGAAGCATTGACTCTTACCCCCACACATTCTATTTTATGGGTTGGTTGCATTTGAGAGGTTGGCCGTTAAACCAGTGTCTGAGGTACCGGCGGTGGCCACATCGGAGCCCATACCCGTGAAATACACTGTTACAATCGGTATCAGAGCTTGTACGTAACCAAAATTGTGGATTGTATGTGTTATAGCCATAATGCTTGGGTGGAGTTGTGTTCATGAGCTAACGAGGGCGTTGGGCCCTAGAGGGGGGAGATTGTAACTACCCTCAAAATGGGAATAATAGTCCCACATGTCCCACATCATGGAAAACACTATGAAGTGGATGCTTATATACCAAAGCCTTCACCTCATAACAACGTCGAGGCCATTTGTGGAACAAAACCGCGCATCTTGGCTTGGCCCATGACGCGGAGGTGACTTAGTTATGGACAATATCAACGTTAAGTGAGTTGTGGACCATTACGGGTGTAATATCAGTTAAATTTTTGCAAAAGAGGAAAGTTGATTTAATTGTTATGCCATCCTTTTCTCTTTCCACTTAGATTTTGGCGTGATTATATCTAGATCAAAATTTATGTTTGTTCCCATCCTTGAAAATCAAAGCGTCTCGATGCTAGTGGGAGTGATAACTGAGTTTATGGGTTTCAGATAAGATTCAAGAATTGATACGAATGTATCATTCTACAAGCATCATAAATAAGCAAGTATTTTGATAGAAGAATCAAAAATTTTGATTTTCTATCAAACCAGAAGAAGCGTGTGCCTGTAAGAATTGTTTTTAAAGGTATTAAGATATTTCTATGCTATAAGTAAACAATATATTTTTGCTGATTGTTAAGGATGTACCTATGATAAAATTAGTTTTAATCTGATTTTTTTAATCTTTGCTATCGGAATTGAAGATGATATCTGTTAATGATATAATTATAGACATCCAAAGGGGTAGTGGGTTAAAAGTGTATTAAGAAGAAAATCCCTTTCAAAGGACTTCGTAAGGGCTTGTATTTTCAGAACCATGATCCAATATTGCAATCTTATTTTTCCATCCCTTTTCAAAGGGATCAAAATGTGGTCAAGAGCCCACTTTGAATGGACCCTCTCGAAGGTGTTGATGCAACTATCATCGGGTGGACTCGTTTGAAAGCAAAAATATGTTCATATGTATTCAAACGCCTTCCGAAGAAGTCCTCCCTAGAGGTTTGATTCAATGGACACAAAGAGAACCCCTTCGAAGGTCATATTCCCTTCGAAAGGATTCGAAACTCAACGTGTATATATTTTAAGTAAAGAGTGTATCCAAAGTGCCATAGAGCCTTATTTTGAATAAATATTGTAAGTCCAATGGACTTGATAATACTGTATTATCATCACCACGTTGCTTTAGTGCCGCATGGGCTTTGGACGTGATGATAATATGCTTTAAAATCAAGATATCCAAATAGGTTCTATAGCATAACATATGCTAATAAAGGGTTAAGAAGATAAGTGTGTATCATGTGGAATTGGTTATTAGACAAGCTAATGGCTGAGATGATCATTCTCATGTACGAAATCAATACCAGATCCAGGCATCCTCTCTTTTTATTTCTCACAAATGGATTACAAGTAATAGAATTTGTCCCCAGTTTGATTTACGGTTACAAGAATTTGATTTGACAAAGAAATGTAGAAAATGATAAATCAGTCCCGAACTTGGACCCCTAGGATTGTATTTATAGATGCGGGTTGGACCTTTCCACATCCATCATTCTAAAGCTGTCGAAAGGTCTCTTTTTTGATGTTTCATACCCATCCTTCCACATTCGTCCTTCCGTTTTCATGGTCTCGAAGTTGTGGGTAGGTATTCGGGTCTTTTTTTATGCTTGAATTATTCCTTTCATCTCTATCGAAAGTGTGTTATTAATGGATATTGATATGATACTCATCAATACTGCTTTCAAGTACTTCTAGAGCCTTTGGACACCATCGAAAGATATGCTTCTTTTGGTGGCGAATGAATCAAGGTACATCATTGTGCTATTTGAGTATAAGCAGAAGCATTTCCGACCCCTTCGTCACCTTCAAAAGTTCTTCATTGTTGTTAAGATATGGTGCTAACATTGTTGGTTGCTACTTAAATGAGTGAGGAAGAGCATTTGGATGGACTCGAAAGGATTTAATGGTGGCGGTTGGATCATTGCGAAAGGTCACTTACAATGGAGGAGGCTTCTTGATAGATAGATAATGGTTGCTGAAGGTGGCTTTCAAAAGTAACCCCTTTTGTTAATGCGGAAGTCCATCTTCTGATGCTTGTGGAAGCAATACTGGTCACATGTGAAATCTCCCAAATACTTGTGGAAGGGTTCAACCGATTCGAAAGGCTAGTCTTTGCAAAACCATGCTTTTGAAAGGGATGTTTTGGTAGAATCTTCTCCTGTGAAGGTAGACACTGGTGGAACCAATTATTTCGAAGGGTTTGATATATGCGGAAGCTTGTTATTTGATAACTTCAAAAGTAATTTTTAACACATATGAAACTCCTTTATGCATGCGGGACCAGCTATTTCGAAAGGATCAACTGAAGCGAAAGGGTAGTCTTAACCTCTTGCGACTCCTTCGAAAGCCCATGCTCTATTTAATACTTGCAGAAGCATTCGGTGCTTGCAACACCAATCCAATTTCTTCGGAAGCTACTTCAATGCCTTCGAAACCCCGCTTTTGAACCATGGCGAAACCCTTCTTTCCAATTCTTCCGAAGCTTCCACAATGCTTTCACAGGCCTTCCTTCATACCTACATTCTTGAGTGAGCTTTATGGTTAACATTTTTCCCCCCTTGTATGAAAGAAGCTTTTGTTCTTTAGGAATAAAATCCAAGAATTCTCTTTGTGCATAATTTCATCCTCAATGGTCCTCTTTATCAATCTTATTTTCCTGCAAAGTACAAAGTAGACAACCTTTCTTATTATTAATTTGAAATTTATGTAGGAATATATTCAGTAGTTTGTCCATATTTTTGGTGATAGCATTAGAATTCCTGATAATAGAATTCCAAAAATCTAAGTAATGGAAATTAACAGATCATCATCTAAAGATAATAAGTGAAGAGAAATTCACAGTTGAGAACAACCAAAGACTAGAAATTCTTGTCTGATAATAATAGAAGTCCTGATTTCCAACTGTAGCAATGATGAGAGAAGACCAAAAATTAGTCTTTGTTTAGTAGAAGTCTAGAAATCTAATTATGAAATTAATAATAGAGGGCCAAAAATCCAATTTTGGCCTTAATAATAGAAGTTTAGAAGTCTTCTCTTGGAAATACTGATAGAAGTTCAATAGCAATTGTCTGGTAATAATAAAAACCCAGAAATCATCATCTGGACAAAAGATACAGAAGGCCAAGAATCCTCATTTTGAGATAAATAATAGGAGTTCAGACATCCTTATCTAGAAATAGTAGAAGACCTGAAATCCAGATGCAAGTGTTAATAAGGGTTGTCTAAAAGTAAAAGTAGAATATCAAAGGCCTAGATTCAGGTATCAAGTTGATAGATACAGAAATTAGTAGAAGACCAGAAGTCTATAATAGTGGTCTTGAAATTAATAATAGAAGTCCCGAAACCTAGATTTGGGCATTAATGAGTGAAGTTCGGAAACTAATAGTAAAATACCATAAACCCAGATTCGGGTATTAATACGTGAGGCCCGGAAATCATCTTTTAAAAATTTGCCAAAGGCTGTAAATTCATATCTAATAATAAAAGTAATTCGGGAGGTATCATCCGGAAATATTAGAAGACCATAAATTTGTTCTTGGTAATAAGAAGGAAAGTTTGGAAAATATTATCGAATAGTGGACGTTCAGAAATTCTCATCTGAGTCTTTTGTTCTACACCACTCTTTGTACTTTGATTGTTCGAATCTTTTGCTTTGTGTTACCTTTCCAGTTTTAGATATCTGATTCTTTAGATATGCGCCATCCTTTAGGTTTCATATATTGTTAGTGTTTTGTGTGCCACTTCTCGGGCTTGGACGTCTTAGTCTATTGTTATCCGGTGCACTTGGTAAGCTTATCTACAAGCAGGACCCATGGACTTACCCAACCTCCCTCTATGAGGTGCTCCAGCCAGGCCTTATAGGCAGGACCGAAGGCTTATCCAGTGCCTTGACCAGGCCATAGCATGGTGGGATCAAGGGCTCGCTTCGTCCTCCCTCCAGGAGGTGCTCCAGTCAGGTCTTATAGCCGGGACTGAAGGCTGGTCGGTGCCTTGAACTGGCCATAACATGGCGCATTCAAGGGCTTACTCCTTCCCCCCTTTAGGGGGTGCCTTGATCTGGCCATAGCATGGCACGATCAAGGGCTTGCAGATACTTTAACCTGACCATAGCATGGTGCGGATAAAGGATTACTCTGATCTCCCTCCAGGAGGTGCTTTGACCTGGCCATCTTAGCGTGGACAAAGGCTTATGACCATTTAAGGTAGTTTCCAAATTTAAGGAGAACCCTACTCCCGACCATGCAGATTTTTCATAGAAAGGAGGCTCTTTATTTATCCAATGTTGGAAAATATGGTCGCAAATGTTCCGCGTTCCATATCCTAGGAACCATATTTCCATCTTGATGACATAATTTGTAAGCTCTCGGGGGAATTACTTTGCACACAATTAGAAGACCCTCTAAATTTGGTCCTAGTGGTCCGTCCGTAGGATTTCTAGTGTTTTTCATCACTCTCTGGAGCACTAAATCTCCTTCTTGAAATGATATTGTCTTTACTTTCGAATTTTAGTATTTTGATATTCATCTTTGATATTCGGCAGTTCGAATAGTTGCTTCATCTCTTAGTCCATGTATGAAATCCAATGACTCTTTCTTCAGCTCTTGGTTTGGATCGAATGCGTATGTAATTCTTTGATGAGAAGGTATTCCAATTTCGACTGGTAACATGGCTTCGCATTCGTATGTTAAAGGGTAAAGGGTATGACCTGTAGCAGCTTTGGTGGATGTAAAATATGCCCAGAGTACCGGTGGTAATTCTTCCATCCAATTTCCTTTAGCCTTATCTAGTTGTTTTTTCAAGATGGTCTTAACAGTCTTGTTAGTTGCTTCGACGGCTCCATTAGCCTTTAGATGTGTTATGGAAGAAAAACATTTGATAATTCATTCTTATGGAAAAATCAAGAAAACTATTCACTTTCAAATTGTGTTCCATTGTCTGATATGATCTTGTAAGGGATCCCAAACCTAGTGACGATGTTCTTAATAACAAATCTAAGCACTTTTTCAGAGGTGATTTTAGGAAGCGGTTCTGCTTCTATCCATTTTGTAAAGTAACCAATGGCACTACAGCATACTTTGCCCCTCCTTTAGAAATTGGAAATGGTCCAATCAAATTGATTCCCTATATATCAAAGGGCTATGGACTAGAAATCGGGGTTAATTGGCTTGGTGGTAAATAGGGAATATTTGAGTATTTTTAACACCTTTCACATTTCTTCACATACTCTATAGTTTGACTAGTCATTTTAGGCAAATAGAAATCTTGTCTCATTATGTTCTTAGCCAATTTTATCACATTGGAATGGTCTCCACAAAACCTCGCATGCACTTCCTTAAGTAATTTCAACCCATCTTAAAAATTCACGCATCTAAAGTAAGGAAGAGCATATTTTTTCTTATAAAGAAGTCTGTCCATCATAATGAAGGTTGGAACTTGACGTTTGATTTTCCTAGCTTCTGTTTTGTTAGATGGTAATATTCCATTGGTAAGATATTCTACAATAGTTGTCATCCAAGTGTTCTTGTAGCGGTTATCTATCCTTGGACGAAGGGGCTCTTTATATGAAATTTCTTTGTCAATTTCTCTTTCTTCTCTTTCTTGTGTCATGGCTTGGGATCTAGTTAAAACCAATATTTATTTCCTTGGTTTGAGCATTTTTTTCTTCAGTAGTGGGACTTGCTTGATACCCTACATGTACGATACGTGTTTCTGAAGCACCTTTTGAACTAGCCAATTTTGCTAATGAATCTGCTTGAGAATTATCTCCCCTTGGGACTTGGTATATAGAAAAATCTTCAAATTGGGTAAGCATTTTTAGTACTTATCTTTACATATTGGGATAGTCTGACGTCTTTAGTCTGATATATCTACTTTATTTAATTTACCATTAGTTAAGAGTTGCTGAAGATTTGAATTTGTGGGATCTTGAGCTGTAAGGCTAGTGTTAGTCCTGCCACCATCGATTCATATTCAGCTACGTTGTTTGTTGTAGGGAACCCTAGCTTTATTGCATAATGTAGGCAGTGTCCATCTGGTGTGATTATGACATACCTTGCTCTGGCTCCCTGCTTATTTGATGCCCCGTCCACAAATAGTTGCCATATGGGCTTTTGATCTTTCTCTTTATTTGACTACTCTTTAACAAAGCTTGTACATTAATTGATAAAGTCCGCTAATGCTTGCCTTTTGATTGTTGCTCGTGGCTGAAATTCGATGTCATATTGGCTAAGTTCAATTTCACATTTTACTAGCCTATCTGAAGTCTCGGGTTTACCGAACACCTGCTTGAGTGGAAAGTTAGTCAATACTCTGATTGAATGTGCTTAGAAGTGCACTCTGAGTTTCCGTGCTGTAAGTATCAAATAGTAAGCCAACTTTTCTATGACTGGGTATCAAATCTCGACATCCTTCAATCGTCTGCTCACATAATAAACAGGAAGTTGGGTTTCATTTTCTTCTCTAATCAGAATTGAACTAACTGCATGTTCTGAGACTGCCATATATATGTATAAGCTTTCTTTATTCTTGGGGTTGGATAATATTGATGGCTTTTCCAAATGATTTTTAATTCTTGGAAGGCTTTCTTACAGTCTTCTCCCTACTCAAAATACTTTCTTTTCTTGATTACATTGAAGAATGGTATGCATTTATCGATTGGCTTGGAGATGAATCTGCTTAGAGCTGCGATTCTACCATTCAAACTCATTATGTCTTTGCTTGTTTTAGGCCTTGGCCATGTCTTTAATAGCTTGGATTTGTTCAGGATTGTCTCCAATTCCTTATGCGCTAATAATGTAACCTAAGAACTTTCTGGAATGAACCACGAAAGAACATTTCTAAGGATTCAGTTTCATTTGATACCTTCATAATACTTTAAACATTTCTTGAAGATCTTTAAGATGACTCTCAGCTTCATGGGATTTTACTGGCATATCATCCACATAAATCTCCATATTTTGTCCAATCTGTTCCTTGAACATTTTATTGACCAATCTTCTGTAAGTAGCACCTTCATTCTTTAGTCCGAAAGGCATTGCTTTATAACAGAAAGTTCCCCAATCGGTAATGAAGCTTGTATGTTCTTCATCTGGCTTAAACATGGGTATTTGATTATATCTTGAATAAGCATCCATGAGAGATAATAACTTGTGTCCGCTAGTTGCATCAACTAACTGGTCTATTCTGGGTAGCGAATAACAGTCTTTCGGGCACGCTTTATTTAGATCAGTGTAATCGATGCACGTTCTCCACTTGCCATTTGACTTCTTTGCCAACACTGGGTTTGCTAGCCATTTTGGATATAAAAAAATCTCGAATGAATCAGTTTTCAGGTAGACTTTTTACCTCTTCTTTCATGGCGTCAAATCGAACTTTGTCAAATTGCCTTTTCTTTTGTCAGATAGGGGTCACGTTTGGATCAATATTTAGTGCGTGGCGCATAACTGATGTGTCAATCCCGACCATATCCAAATGGGTCCATGCAAACACGCCTTTGCTAGTTTTAAGAAATTGAATTAAGCCTGCTTTCAAGTTGTTTTCTAACTCTTTTCCCACTTCAACTATTTTGGTTGAATCAGTTGGATCTATACATATTTCCTTAAGATCCTCTGTAGGCTTTATCCTCTCCATTTTCCCTCGACAATCCAATTCTGTGATGATCTCGCCTTCTTCTACCGAGTTAGCATCGGTCCTCTTCCTCTTCCTTCCAGGTGAGATTTACCTTTCAAGCACACGTTTATTAGATCTTATTTTTGCTTCGAATGTTGGATGTAAAAATCCATCTTCCAAAGGCTGAAAAATAGTAGAAGAATCATAGTAAGATGAGTACTACCTTTTGTATTGATTGAGAGTTCCAAAATACATTTCATGGGAGCTAAATTGTTCTTCCCGAATAGTACCCCAACCACTTTTAGTTAAGAATTTTATCATCGGGTATTTTGGTGAAACGAAGCATCCACCTCATCTAGGGTAGGACGGCCAAAGAATGCATTATAATATAAAGGTTGATCGATGATCACGAAGAGAGTCTCAAAAGTTCTGCAACATGGTGGTATGCCCATCTGTACCAGTTGCTTTACTTGCCCTACCGGAGTTGACCCCTTATTATCGAACCCAAAGATAGGTCCAAGACTGGGCTC
The DNA here is from genome assembly GCA_030737815.1 of Allium fistulosum. Lineage (NCBI taxonomy): Eukaryota > Viridiplantae > Streptophyta > Magnoliopsida > Asparagales > Amaryllidaceae > Allium > Allium fistulosum. Next base: position 1,136,826,667 of record CM060906.1, read on the forward strand.
CAGCTTATTCTCAGAAATGCCCATTTGATCAAAGACATGCTTGAAGATGATGTTAACTACAGTTCTGGTGTCTAATACAATCTTGGATACTATGGAAAGCCCGATTTGAGTTGTGATAATATGGGGGTGATTATGGGGATGATGAATTCCTTTCTTTAGCTCTTGTGGAATGATGACAAGATTTGGAATTTGTATATTAAGCCATGGGTTTTTGAACGGGAGCTCTTCCTGGATAGAGAACACTTCTTTCCTAGCTTCCTTAATATATTTGTTCCTAGCTCCTTCACTATTTCCTACTGGATGCGGTCCCCCATGAATCACATCAATCATGTTCAAAGGTGGACTTAAGTTTAATGGATCTTCATCCTCTAAGACATTCACAGCATTACTAGGGAATTTTTACGGCCCATTGTTAATTGGCTTATTTTCTATCGGTTTAGAAAATAGTCGAAAATTTTCAAATTAAAAATAACCGCAAGCGCACGGCGTACACTTTGTAGTACGGGGCGAATACGGGTCGATCCGTAGGAAATTGGTGAGATTTTAAAATTTTCAATTCAATCAAATTAGACCAAAGAGAGATGAAGTTGTTAACTACAAAAAAGAAGCTAAAGCTAGAATTAAAATGTGATTTAAAAACTATTAAACTAGAGAACAATTTAGAGGCAAATCCACTCTCATATTTTTGTAAATCAACAAACAAAGAATTTATGATCTCTAACTTGATATTAAGTGAAATAATCATTGCATTGATCATAAGTATGGTTTGTTTATGTTATTAATTAACATAACTCAAACCATCAAACTATAATACAATAATTATACCACTTATAACTCTCATGAAAATGAAGCCAAAGCAAAAGTTATTTTAAGTATGATCTATTTACTATTGTTACTAGTAATATAGATCATCAAATTTCATTTTTACTTTCATTTCAAAATCAAAAATGGACTAGCAAATGATGATGCAACTTGTGTTGATGTTGAATAAGAATAGCTCATTTGCAAAAGCAACATAAGCTATCAAACCCACTTGTATAAACTTGCATCAAAATTCACTCTCATGAAGCATAAACAAAAGAGATCATAAATCATAGAAATGTTGAAATTACATAATATTTGAGAGCTTCATTACCCCTAAATTGAAAGGGTTTAGCTACTCATTTGTGGCATTGAAGCAACACTTGTAAATTTCAACATGAAAGAGCAAAGAAATGAAAACTAAGCAAAGGAAGAAAGAGAGATTAACTACTAACTAATTGCATAAAAATTAAAGCTACACTACTTGCATAAATGTAAATCTAAGCTATGAACATTAAAGGAAAGAGAGCATAGAAATAAACATTAACAATAAAACAAAGAAAAACATGTAGAAAAGAGAGAAGAAAGAGGCTTGGAAGCCATTTTTATTTCATAGAACATTGAGCTTACAATTTGATCTCTTAATTTCCTAAGTAAAATGAAAGAGTAGATGATGTTTACATGTACACAAGTGGGCTATTTAAACATGCATAAAACCCTAATTCCATTTTTAGGGTGCTTCACAAATTGCCCTTTAGGAAGTGTGGCCACTAAGTAACCATTAGCCACTAATTAATCCCTCATTAAAAGTGCATGAAGCTTTAACCTCCACTTAGTTGTCCATTAGCTCATAATTGTACATTTAGGTAAGTGGGTGGGGTCCTCCATGATCTTGAACTTGAATTATTTCCTCTTCATTCCTTTGTATTTTCTTGAGCATGCATATATCATCATGAATCCCTCTTCCATATGCATCAAAATATCCTATAATAATAATAAAATTGTCCAAGTAAAAATTATCAAATGACACATGCACAAAAATGACCGTTTTCCCCCTGAATGAAGGTGAATATATGATGATTTGAAATTAATTGAATTTTGGTTTTAAACATGTAAAAATGCCCAAATATGATGTTTATTAAAAAAAGAGACAAAATATGGATGTATATATATGCACATTTACGTGCACATCAAATACCCCCATACTTATCTTTTTATTCGTCCTCGAATAAAGGAAAACTAAAATAAATCCGTTTTTGTAGGGAGCACGATTGCATTGAGCGTATGCAACAAGCCGTAAACCTCTAGGTGTCCCCAGTAGGATGAGTGTTGTCTCATGAGGGTTTTCAGCGGATACTACCCACAAAATCCAAACGCAAAGTGAAAATATTTACAAAATGCATGATTTATTTACAATGGGACGAATGCAAGTTTTTGAAAATATTTACAAATGAAGGATTCACTTTCAATTCAACACTCATTAGTTAAATATAGGTTTTGGTCATTGTTTTGAAAAATTTAAGTCATTTACTTGTCAAAATTTCCAACAAAAATCAAGTTATCATAGCAAATAGACAATAGTTTAACTCGTTGTTTCGCTTAATAACACAATGTAATTATGAAATGGATCCTTAGTTGATTATCAAAGTTTATTAAAGTGGTATTTTCATTTCTTGTCAATAACAAGTTAAATCAAACAAGTTAAAATGGTGCTTAGATTTCAATTGCTTATTCTCTCTTATTTGAAAATTTTATTGATATTAACAATATTTACATATGCCTAACTCAGGTAAACTGAGGCCAGATATATAACCCATGCACTGCCTTTCGGGCTTATGTGAGGGGAATACAGAGCATGGCGAGTGAACACACGAATGTGAACACCTATCGACTATAGGCATTATTAATAAAAGAATTTATATATATACACCTAGCTCAGATAAACTAAGGCCAGATATATCGATCATGCACTGCCTTTCGGGCTTACGTGAGAAAGGTACAGAGCATGGCGAGTGTACACACAAGTGTGCACACTTGTCGACCGTAGGTGTTAATAGAAAATATTTACATATATACAAATGTTTTTTTTCTATTTCAGATTTTTTTTAGAAAGAGAGAGTTTTTGCAAAATCATCTTAGCACCATTTAACTTAGAAGATAAAAATGTTATATCCTTTAATTTAAATTTACCACTTTTTTTTAAACAAAGATTTTCAATTAGAACATACTTCATAATTAACACATATGAACCTTCCTATGTACTAGTTAAACCATTGTTAATTGTAATCCAACTTCATTTTTATTTTTGTTAAGACAAATAAATTTTCAAAAATTTCAATTTATTAACCAAAACTTATACTTATCCCATAGTGTTTCCTCAAAAATAAATCAAAATGCTAAAAAGAAAATGTTTTTTTTGAGATTTTTGAAATTTTCATATTTTTTTTAAGTTAAAATAAAAATGAAAATTTAAAAATGCCATGAAAAAAATGAGAATGTGACTTCCCCCCCCCCCCCACACACACTTAATTTTGACTGTGTCCCCATAGACAATGCATGATATAATGAGTGTAACGGGTAAAACTATGTACATATTTACAAAAGAGGGTTAACATTCTTACTAGACGTAGCTTGGCTCATGAAGGATCATGAGCTCCTCCTTTTGGTTATTTGGCAAATCCAAGAAAGGTTTCAGACGATGACCGTTGACTTTGAAAACCAATCCATCCCTAGGGTTTTCTATTTCTACGGCACCATGTGGAAAAACAATTGGTACCACAAACGGTCCGGTCCATCTTGATTTAAGTTTCCCAGGGAATAAATGAAGTCTTGAGTCATATAAAAGAACTTTTTGGTTAGGCGAAAATGTTTTCCTTAGGATTGACATGTCATGAAAAACTTTGGTTTTTTCTTTGTAAATTTTCTTGTTTTCATACGCGTCGTTCCTAAGTTCTTCTAGTTCGTTGAGTTGTAGTTTTCGATTTTCGCCAGCTTTTTCAAGATCAAAGTTTAAGTTCTTTATTGCCCACAATGCTTTGTGTTCAATTTCAATGGGTAAATAGCAAGCTTTACCGTAAACTAAACGAAATGGGGACATCCCAAGGTTAGTTTTAAAAGCAGTACGGTAAGCCCAAAGTGTGTCGGTCAATTTCTGAGACCAATCTTTTCGATTTTTATTGACAGTTTTCTCCAAGATTTGTTTTATTTGTCGATTTGAAACTTCAACTTGGCCACAAGTCTGAGGATGATATGGAGTGGATAACTTGTGGGTTATCGAGTATTTTTTCATTAAAGTTTCAAAAGAACGGTTGCAAAAATGGGTCCCGTTATCATTGATTATTGTGCGAGGTGTGTCGAACCTCGAAAAGATGTTTTCTTTGAGAAATTTCACAACAATTTTACGGTCGTTGGTTTTGCAAGGAACGGCTTCGACCCATTTTGAAACATAATCGACAGCGAGGAGGATATACAAGTTTCCAAAAGAATTGGGAAAAGGTCCTATAAAGTCGATACCCCAAACATCAAAGATTTCGATCGTAAGAATGGGGTTTAGAGGCATCGTATCTCGTCGAGAAATTCGTCCAAGCATTTGACATCGATTGCAAGTTTTACAAAATTCAAACGAGTCTTTGAAAAGAGAAGGCCAATAGAAACCACACTGAAGCACTTTTTCCGTAGTTTTTCGAGGACCGAAATGTCCACCACATGCTTGATCGTGGAAAAATGAAAGAACACTCCTAATCTCGTTATCCGGAATGCAACGTCGGATGATTTGGTCGAGACAATATTTGAACAAGTATGGATCGTCCCAATAGAAATACTTCACTTGGGACATGAATTTGCATTTGTCCTGTTTGGACCACGATGAGGGAGTTTCTTTAGTGACTAAGTAGTTCACTATATCAGCGTACCATGGGTCGATAGAAATTGAAAGGAGTTGTTCATCGAGGAAGTTTTCATTGATTGGCAAAGAAGATGGTGCGTTCGGAAGACGAGACAAGTGATCGGCTATGATGTTATCGGATCCTTTTTTGTCTTTAATTGTAAGGTCAAATTCTTGAAGTAAAAGGATCCAACGAATCAAGCGGGATTTGGCATCCTTTTTAGCGAAGAGATATCGAAGCGCAGAGTGGTCCGTGTACACAGTAATGTGTGACCATATCAAGTATTTTCGGAATTTTTCGAGAGCAAAAACGACGGCTAGAAGCTCTTTTTCGGTTGTTGTGTAGTTGAGTTGAGCGTCATTCAAAGTCATACTCGCGTAGTAAATGACGTGAAGGATCTTGTTGATGCGTTGTCTTAAGACAGCACCAACAGCAAAGTTTGAAGCATCACACATTATCTCGAAAGGAAGATCCCAATTGGGCGCACAAATGATTGGAGCAGAAATGAGTTCGTTCTTAAGACTTTTAAAGGAAGAGATACAATCAGAGTTAAAATCAAAAGGAACGTCTTTTCCAAGAAGAGTCGTCAAAGGACGAGCAATTTTGCTAAAGTCTTTCACAAAGCGTCGGTAAAAGCCAGCGTGTCCTAGAAATGATCGAATGTCCTTAACAGTTTTGGGAATGGGTAGGTTTGCAATGACATCGATTTTTGCTTTGTCTACCTCAATGCCTTTATTTGAGATGATATGTCCAAGGACTATGCCTTGTTTGACCATAAAGTGGCATTTTTTCCAATTCAAAGTCAAATGTTTTTCATGACATCGATTTAGAACCAATTCGAGATGATGTAAACATTGGGAAAAAGAATCTCCAAAGATTGAGAAATCGTCCATAAAACTTCTAGAAAACGCTCAATCATGTCAGAAAAGATTCCAACCATGCATCGTTGGAAGGTCGCAGGAGCGTTACAAAGTCCGAATGGCATACGTCAATAAGCAAAGGTACCGAACGAACACGTGAAAGTTGTTTTCTCTTGATCTTCAGAAGTGATGGGAATTTGGTTATAGCCGGAATAACCATCAAGGAAGTAGTAAAATTCATGGCCGGCTAAACGTTCGAGCATTTGGTCGATGAAGGGAAGAGGGAAGTGATCTTTTCGTGTTGCGGCTTTTAGTTTTCGATAGTCAATGCAAACACACCAACCCGTTTGAGTACGAGTTGGAATAAGTTCATTTGAATCATTCTTGACAATGGTTAGCCCAGAATTTTTCGGTACAACATGAATTGGGCTAACCCATGAACTATCAGAGATTGGGTAAATGATTACGTTGTCGAGAAGTTTAAGAATTTCATCATGCACCGCATCTTTCATTTTTGGATTAAGCTTTCGTTGCGCGTCATGAACAGGTTTGGCATCGTCGATTAAATGGATGCGATGTTGAACAATAGCAGGGCTAATCCTCTTTATATCGGAGCTCGACCATCCAATCGCTTCCTTGTTTTCCGAAAGAATAGAAAGTAAGGAGGTTTCTTGGTCAAGAGAGAGAGTCGTAGAAATTATAACGGGTAACGTTTCGTTATCACCTAAGTATGCATACTTAAGGTGATCGGGAAGTGGTTTGAGGTCCAACTTCAGGAGTTTTTCGATCAAAGAATTGGGTTGAGATTCGTACTCTACTTGAAGCGATTCAAAGGGAAGAATGTATTCAATTTCGCTGAGAATTTCGTGAAACAATTTTTCATATTCAGCTTCGCGTTCGTCGCTAATGTCAATTGTCTCTTTTTTGAAGTTTTCGTGAATGGCACTAACTTCCAACGTTTGGTCATGAGGTTCGTTTGATTGGCTTTCAAGATTGAAAATGTTGAGATCCAAGTCATGTTTCCAAAAGAAATTTTCATCGATCCGTTACGAAAATTGATTAAGGCATTTGAGGTGGCTAAGAATGGTCGGCCTAAAATCAATGGAATTTGACTCGCGAGATTCGTTACGGGTTGTGTTTCGAGAACGATAAAATCAACGGGGAATATGAATTTCCCTACTCGAATGAGCACGTCCTCGATTTCTCCCACGGGTTTCTTAATCGAGCGATTGGCAAATTGAAGCGTGACTTTTGTGGGTTTGAGCTCACCTAAGCCTAATTGTTTGTTCACGGAGTATGGAATCAAATTGACACTCGCACCTAAGTCTATCAGACATTTGTTAATCGTCTTGTCTCCAATTGTACATGAAATCATAAGGCAGGTAGGATCTTTGTATTTGACGGGCATGGATTGGGACAAGACTTCACTCAAACTGGCGGCTAAGAAGACTTTTTTGGGCACTTGAGTGTGTCGCTTTTGGGTACACAAGTCCTTAAGAAATTTCGTGTAAGTGGGGACTTGCTGAACGATGTCAAGAAGCGGAATGTTAACTTTGACTTGTTTAAAAATTTCCAACATCTTTTCCAATTGGTCTGAGTGTTTCTTTGGTCGAAGACGATGTGGAAATGGAAAACGATACTCGGTAGGCAGGTCTACTCGAGTAGAAGAAGAAGAGTTTTGACTGGCATTTGATTCAACATTTGGCTCCATGTTCTGTTCAGATTCATTCGTTGTTTTAGAAGTATCGAGAGAAGTTTCCGGTAAATTGTTTGGATTAACGACTTGATTATCGATTTGTTTACCAGAACGGAGAGTTGTGATAGCATTCAATTGGGTGACGTTGCTATCTTGAACAACATGGGCTTGATTTGAATTTGTGTTTTGATTTCTGGGATTTGAAATGGGTTCGCTTGGGAATGTTCCTTGTTCACGTTCGCTCACAGACGTGGCTAATTAACTCATTTGCATTTCAAGTTTTGCAATTGATTGGTTCGTGTTTTGCATATATGAAGTCAATAAATTTTGCAAATTGTTGTTTGATTGAAGGCTTTGAGTAGTTGCTTTAGCCAACGTTTCAAGAGTTTTCTCAAGAGAAGTTAAACGTTTATCGTCTTGGGGAGGATGAGCAGAATTTGGTTGAAAATTTGATTGTTGCGGTTGATTATGCGACGGACCCGTAAAGTTTGGTTGAAAATTGTCGGGTTGAAAGGGAGGATTCGAAGCATTATTCGGGAATGCTTGAAAATTGGGACGAATCGTATTTGTGTTGGGATTGTTTTGGTTCCAAGCAAAATTCGGATGATTTCTCCAACCAAGGTTGTACGTTGGAGAAAACGGGCCGTTTTGGGCTTTATTGAAAGCATTGATTTGTTCGACAGAATTGGGACACTGATCGGCTATATGATTAGGATCGTTGCATTTATAACACATCGGTTGGGAAGCTTGGTTCATTTGATTTGATGAGAAAACGTTATCGAATTTTTTAATCATTGCGTCGATCTTAGCTTCTAAAGCAACAGAAGATCCTATCGAGTTTGCACTCGATCGTGAGTAAATTAATTTTTCATTCGATCATTCCCATTGGGATGATTTTTCGGTGAGATTTTCAAGAAATTGCCAAGCATCGTCATGATGTTGGGCAAGAAAGTTGCCTTGGCACATTGATTCGAGCATGGTACGTGAGCTATTTTCGAGTCCATCGTATAAATTTTGGCAAATCGTCCATTTTTCAAAGTTATGGTGTGGACATTTTATCAAAAGCTCTTTGAATCTTTCAAAATATTTTCCGAATGGTTCTCCCTTGAATTGATGAAAATTTACAATTTCGTTTCGGATTCTACTCGTTTTTTCCAAAGGGTAGAATTTTTTTAAGAAAGCTTTTACGAATTCTTCCCACATTTTAATCGAGTTCGATGGTAAGCTGTACAACCATTTTTCACCATAATCCGTAAGAGCAAATGGGATTAATCGAAGTTTGATTCTGTCATCAGAAAGTTGTTGAAGTTTAATGTTTGCGCAAACTTGTTCGGATTTAGTCAAGAAGATTTATGGATCATCGTGTTCGAAATTGCAAAATTTCAGAAGAGTAGCAATATGGTTTGAGTGAATTTCGAAATGGTTACCCGTAGGGGCGGGTAACGTGATGCAAGATGGAATAGAAACTCTATCGCGAAAGATTCTATCCATAAGAGTTCGATGGGCGTTTTCGTTTGCCATTTCGGGAGGATCGTTTGTTCGAGTTAAACGGTTTGTAGAAGGGTCGCGAGTCCAACGATTTGTTGTTGTGTCATGAGTCCAAGTACTCATGCACATGTGAAAGTCGAGAAGAGAAAGAAGTTAGAATTGAGTTTAGTGAACGAAAGAAGATTTAAAATCGAAGTGAAATTTTTTTTTTTGAATTTCAAATTTTCAAATATTTACCAAAAGGTTTTTTGTTTTTTTTTGGTTTTAAGAAAATGGAAATTTGATTTTTGTTTCTGTTTTGAATTTTCAAATTTTTTTTTTCTTTTTGAAAAGATTTTATTTTTTTTTGATTGAAAAAAAATTAAAAGGAAGGAAAAAAAGGATATATTTTTTTAATTAAAAACTAAGTTAAGTAAAATTAACAATTTTTTTTATTTTTGATTTTATTTTTTATTTATTTTTAAATATGCATGAACTAATGCAACTAAATGAATGCAAAGGAATTAATTACAAATTTTCTGTCCTTAGTAGCTCCTAACCCAAAATTGTATAATCACACTTTGTCTTAATTCAACAAAAAAATTTCTCAGCCAGGTAACGAGCAAGAGTTATCGGTGCACCACGAATCACCGTAGCAATGCAACCGAAGGTTTAAGTAGCTTCAGATGAACAACCAGTATAATATTTATGTATCACCGTAATTTTTATAACTGGTTATTACTCTTCCGTAGCCTAGACACCAAGAAATAAAATTGTTCAAAGAAAACAATTGTGAAGGTACAATTAAGCCCTAGATGAGCTCGCGACACCCTTAAGTCGAATGTCTAACCTTTATTATAAGTCAAATTCTACGATGAAATGCGTTTGTGGGCTAAGGAAAGGGTGATGAAATCCCTCACTTTATGTGAATTGGGGTATTGCCCTTAGAAAAGAAAATAAGATGAGATGAATGCAAAACAAAAATTAAACGTGAATTTACAATGCAACTAAATGAAGTTTGTTTTTGTTTTTGGATTTTGAATTTTTTTTTGTATATATAAATGCAAATGCAAGCAACCAACAATGCACTAGAGATGAAAGCACAATACCAGAGCGTGCAGATTATTAGCAATTATTATTTTTTTAAGCGGCAATTTTTTTATAAGCAAGTAGCAATTATTTGGGCAAGCACTTCTTCCTTTTGAATTTTTGCTTTGGTAACCTGAAATGAAAAACAAGATATATTCAACAATTTTTATTATTATTATTTTTTAGTATGTTTATCAAAGATGAAAAAAAATAAGTGAAAAACAAAACAATTGAAAATAAAATAAATGAAAACTAAAACAAGTGAAAACAAATGAAAAATGAAAATCAAACAAAGTTGAACTTTTTTTTTCGGATTTTTTTTTTATTTTTTGGAGAGGAAACTTAAAAGTGAAGTTTTACTTAAAAAAAATTAAATGAACAAGTAGGCAAGCAATTATTTTAGCAAGCAATTCTTCCTTTTATTTCCTGCTTTGGCAACCTAAAATTTAAAACAAGATATATACAAGGGTTTTTTTTTTAAATATATATAATCAAAGAAGAAGCTAAAACAAAGCAATCGAAAGGATATTTTTTTTAAGGAACAAGAAAATACTAAACTAAAAGAAATTAAGCAAACTCCTTTTTTTATTAGGATTGAACTAAAATCAATTTAAACAAACAAAGCAAAAGGATATCTCCACTAATGCCCACACATAAAATACTTATAACCAGCTCATTAAAAAAATTCAACACACTCTCTTCGAATTAGCAAATCCTGTAAAAAGAAAATTCAACTCTAATTAATTTCGCAAATTCCTAATTTCACGAATCCTTCAATTCCAATTACAATTTCCAAAAGCATGGCGACTTGCGATCAAGCTACGGAGGCGGTGGTTGGTTCTCGGGAGGAGGTTGAACGATGTTTGGGTGAAGGCTCGAATTGCTGTGGAGGTTGGAGGAGGATTCGAGTCGATTTTCTCGATGGTGGAGGATGTTTGCAGGTAGCGAGTGGAGGCGAAGATGGTTGTTCGATGGCACTAGATTGACGTGAGTACGATGACCGGGATGTGGTTCCACAATTTGGGTATTGTCGAGATGAGGTGGAGGCGCTCGAATTGCTGGCGATGGGTGAGAGTCACTGGAAGAGATGCGATGGTTCGAGGATGAGAGGGTTGAAGTGATTTGCAACTGCAATGGAGTGAAGTGCAGTAGGCAGCTTAGTAATGTTTAACAAAGGATGGTATGCTGTTGTTTGCTAATGTATAAATGGTGATGGGTGATTATAAGTGCACAATGATGTGCATGTGAAGGGAAAACATATCAGTGTAGTTGTGGCAAATGTAAATGGGAAGTGTTTTGAAGTGGGCAGTTGCTCTGATGGTGTAGAAGTGGCAGGTTGAACTGTGTAGGGGGAAGTTAAATGTCAGTCGTGATTTGGAGGAGTTGGCGATCACAGAGGTGAAGGCAAGAATTAGGAATGGGTTGTATGGTAGCTTGTTTGAATTTGGTGAAGGAGTTCAATGATGATGCAGTTTTCTTTTTCTTCTTTTTGTCAGTGAAATGTTTGCAATGTGAACAGCGGTGAATATTGGGTTGTTTCAGTGGAAATGTGGATGAAGGTTGATGATATGAAGTTATCCAGATGGTTGAAATGTTTGAGTGTGGTGAGTATGTTGAGTATGTGAGTAGCAACCGATGTCAGGCTGTATGTGAAGAGGCAACAGATGTATATGACAGTTTTGATGTAGTGAAGTATGGTAGTTGTAGGGTTGCCAGAGGAGGTTAAGACAGTTACAAGTTGTAGTTGGGGTGGAGCACAGGCAGCAAGTATGCAAGTGAGTGATTTGGTGAATGTTAAATGTGGATTGTAGAAGGATGTTAAATGTGGATGATATGTGGTGGATGGATGGTCCATTGATGTGGTCGGCAGTTTTTTAGTGAAGATGAAAGTGTAATGTAGTGATAGTGAGGTGAAGCAGAGATGTATGGTTGATGGTGTTGTAGTTGTATTCCACTGTTGATGGTATTAGCAGTTGAAGTGGTGGCTTCCTAGTTGAGGCAGTGGCTTAGGAGATAGATTCTGGGGGGAAAGTGATGCAGAAGTTAGGTGATGCTTGGTTGATCTAAGTGGGTGTGTAGTGTTCACAGATGATTGTAATGCAAGATGATGTGCAACAGAGGGTTGAGGAAGGGGTTACGAGATGTTGTTTAGGCATAGTAGCGTTGCAGATGGTGAAATTTGATGATCTATATTACTAGTTACAATAGTAAATAGATCATACTTAAAATAACTTTTGCTTTGGCTTCATTTTCATGAGAATTATAAGTGGTATAATTGTTGTATTACAGTTTGATGGTTTGAGTTATGTTAATTAATAACATAAACAAACCATACTTATGATAAATGCAACACTTATTTCACTTAATATCAAAGTTAGAGATCATAAATTCTTTGTTTGTTAATTTACAAAAATATTAGAGTGGATTTGCCTCTAAATTGTTCTATAGTTTAATAGTTTTTAAATCACGTTTTAATTCTAGCTTTAGTAGTTAACAACTTCATCTCACTTTGGTCTAATTTGATTGAATAGGAAATTTTAAAATCTCATCAATTCCCTGTGGATCGACCCGTATTCGCCACGTACTACAAAGTGTACGTCGTGCGCTTGCAGTTTATTTTAATTTGAAATTTTTCGGCAAATTTTTAAACCGATAGAAATCTTGTCGATTAGTCGAAAATTTTCAAATTAAAAATAACCGCAAGCTCACGGCGTACACTTTGTAGTATAGGGCGAATACGGGTTGATCCGCAGGGAATTAGTGAGATTTTAAAATTTTCAATTCAATCAAAATAGACCAAAGAGAGATGAAGTTGTTAACTGCAAAAAAGAAGCTAAAGCTAGAATTAAAATGTGATTTAAAAACTATTAAACTAGAGGACAATTTAGAGGCAAATCCACTCTCATATTTTTGTAAATCAATAAACAAAGAATTTATGATCTCTAACTTGATATTAAGCGAAATAATCGTTGCATTGATCATAAGTATGGTTTGTTTATGTTATTAATTAACATAACTCAAACCATCAAACTATAATACAACAATTATACCACTTATAACTCTCATGAAAATGAAGCCAAAGCAAAAGTTATTTTAAGTATGATCTATTTACTATTGTTGCTAGTAATATAGATCATCAAATTTCATTTTTACTTTCATTTCAAAATCAAAAATGGATTAGCAAATGATGATGCAACTTGTGTTGATGTTGGATAAAAATAGCTCATTTGCAAAAGCAACATAAGCTATCAAACCCACTTGTATAAACTTGCATCAAAATTTACTCTCATGAAGCATAAACAAAAGAGATCATAAATCATAGAAATGTTGAAATTACATAATATTTGAGAGCTTCATTACCCCTAAATTGAAAGGGTTTAGCTACTCATTTGTGGCATTGAAGCAACACTTGTAAATTTCAACATGAAAGAGCAAAGAAATGAAAACTAAGCAAAGGAAGAAAGAGAGATTAACTACTAACTAATTGCATAAAAATTAAAGCTACACTACTTGCATAAATGTAAATCTAAGCTATGAACATTAAAGGAAAGAGAGCATAGAAATAAACATTAACAATAAAACAAAGAAAAACATGTAGAAAAGAGAGAAGAAAGAGGCTTGGAAGCCATTTTTATTTCATAGAACATTGAGCTTACAATTTGATCTCTTAATTTCCTAAGTAAAATGAAAGAGTAGATGATGTTTACATGTACACAAGTGGGCTATTTAAACATGCATAAAACCCTAATTTCATTTTTAGGGTGCTTCCTAAATTGCCCTTTAGGAAGTGTGGCCACCAAGTAACCATTAGCCACTAATTAATCCCTCATTAAAAGTGCATGAAGCTTTACCCTCCACTTAGTTGTCCATTAGCTCATAATTGTACATTTAGGTAAGTGGGTGGGGTCCTCCATGATCTTGAACTTGAATTATTTCCTCTTCATTCCTTTGTATTTCCTTGAGCATGCATATATCATCATGAATCCCTCTTCCATATGTATCAAAATATCCTATAAAAATAATAAAATTATCCAAGTAAAAATTCTCAAATGACACATGCACAAAAATGACCGTTTTTTCCCTGAATGAAGGTGAATCTGTGTAGTTAATGCCCTGCTATTACCCCGCTATAACCCTGCTATATCTCATAGCGGACTTCTACCGCTATGATTTTTCTATATAGCCTTAAAATATAGCCTTTCCGCTTTAAGCCCCGTTGTTTCCGCTATATCCCGTTATTCCCGCTATATTCCGCTATTTCCGCTATATCTTCTTTAATAAAATGAATTAAAAAATTTCATTTATACATTATGAAAATTATGAAACTAATTTATTTGATTTAATTTTTAATATATTTTCAGAAATGAAAATACTTTAATATTCTACTAAATTCAACTATGTTATATAACAGTTTTACGTTTATTTAAAGTATATTCGCACATGTTTTTTGTTTAAAATTATTTATGTATTAATTATATTCAATTGAATGATAATTTTTCATTTAATTACCATTTATATATTTGTAAAAACATTAAGTACTAGTTTTATATGCTATTTTCGAACCATCCGCTATATCCCGCTATATCCTCGCTGTATCCCCGCTATGACTTTTTGCACCTCCACCACTTTGAATCTGCCAAGCGCTTTAACCGCACAGAGGTGAATATATGATGATTTGAAATTAATTGAATTTTTGTTTTAAACATGTAAAAATGCCCAAATATGATGTTTATTAAAAAAAGAGACAAAATATGGATGTATATATATGCACATTTACGTGCACATCACCCATCGCCAGTTCGGGCTGATTTCTATTTATCCTCGACGAATTCTTTTAGATGTCCTTCATGGATTAGTTTTTGAATAATTCCGGCCAGCACTCGGTACTCATATGTCTTATGGTCATTCGCCTTATGATAATCACAATAATCATCCCCCTTTCTCTACTCAGGGTAGTTCCTGGCCATGAATGAAGTTGGGAAATTAACATTTTCTTTAGTTGTGGCATAGATATAAGACAGCGGCTTGTTTAAAGCAATTGAATTGGTTTTGGAGTCTTCCCACCTTGACCTTTTGTGTCCTCGATCGAATCCAAATCTTCCACTCTCCTTCTTAGGGTTAGCTTTCTTTTTAGCATAGTATAATTCATCCATTTGAATGAATTTATCAACATGAAAGTGAAAGTCCTGTAAATTTTTACATCCATGGACGAAGAGATCTTTCCAAAACAGCATCTTTTCTATCAATCCTTAACGCACTGCAATTAGCTTATCTCTATCGTTTATGTCTTTGGCCTCCAATGCCTCCGTATCGAACCTTCTGAGATAATCACCTAAAGATTCTCCTTGCCTTTGCTTGATATTTGCTAAAACGGTGTAGTCAATTGTTAGATTGCATATGCAGAACTGAGCAGAGAATTCGTAAGAGAATTGTTTCCATGAGTAGATAGTTTTCTTACGATATTGGTGGTACCATTTTGTAGTAGGCCCTTGAATTGTTACTGGAAATAATCTTCATTATACTGCCCCCGAAGCATTATAAAGGTCCATTTAGCTATCAAAAGCCATTAAGTGATCATCAGGATCAGTAGTGCCATGGTATTTCATAGTTGGGATCTTAACATGAGATGGAATTGTTGTTGACATGATTTCATCAATGAACGGAGCTACTCGATCGTTGTCATTCACTTGCTCGTCTAAAGTTCTTTTCCCTTTAGCATTCAGCACGTCTTTAACATCTTTTGCTGCCACATCTTTCAAATAAGCTTCATTATTATGATAGCTTTTCCGATTTGGATTATATTCCTTCGAGGTTGAGCTTCTAGATTGCTCCAAAGATTTATCTTCCATTCTACCTTGGTGATCGGCTTTAGTTGCATAACGTTCCTTCTTCTTTGATGATGTTAAATCAATCTTGCTCTTACCTTCGAATGTATAAGGCTTCAGATTCCTCCTTGGGGAGACCACTTCTTCTCCTGTTGTTAGTTTAGAGGTTTTAGATTATTTTTGTGCAAGTGCTGCTTCCAGGAGCTCTTGCATTTCCAGTAGTCGTTGCTCCAAATGTCTTATCTTAGCTGCATTATCATCAGGTTGTGCTTGAGTTGATGGTTGTCACAGATCCTTCTAAGTTGAAGGTTGGAGTAATATTTTCCTCCAGAACTGTTGTGTGTACCACTTCTTTATCCAATCGACTGAGTCTTTTTGACTTCAGTTTCCTACAATAAGTCAAACTTTCCATAATTAGTCTATAAGGAAAGAACAAGCTCAAAGGTTCGAGCCCTCCTTCTAGTGCAAAAAATGTTAACGATATAATCATCAACATCCAAATGGGCAAATATTTCATAGTAGCCTCATTAGACCGTACATCTCTCTTAGTATATCCAGATAATAGGTAGGAACATAAACTGAAACATTCTGTAGCTACAAAGATAGTTATTAAATCGTTAGCACCACATAAAAACATTCCTCCTAGAGTAGCTGTTAATACGAATAACAAAAAATTACTATGCAGTAAATTCATTGATGAGTCAAAAAGGAAAATTGAAAAAACATTTTGGATATGATATTTTATCATATAAATATATAAATTTTGAGGATAATAGGGTTGAAAGTGAATTAAGAAGAAGATCCCTTTCGAAGGACTTCGAAAAGGCTTGTATTATCAGAACCGTGATCCAATATTGCAATCCTATTTTTCCATCCCTTTTCGAAGGGATCAAAATAAGGTCAAGAACCTACTTTGAATGGACCTTTCCGAAGGTGTTGATGCAGCTGCCATCGGGTGGACTCCTTCGAAAGCAAAAATATGTCGATAAGTATTCAAATGTCTACCGAAGAAGTCCTCCCTAGGGATTTGATTCAATGGCCACAAAGAGAACCCTTTCGAAGGTCATGTTCCCTTTGAAAGGATTCGAAACTCAACATGTATATATTTAAGTAAAGAGTAGATTCAAAGTGCCATAGAGCCCTATTTTGAATAAATATCATAAGTCCAATGGACTCGATAATGATATATTATCATCACCACGTTACTTTAGTGCCACATCGGCTTCGGGTGTGATGATAATATGCTTTAAAATCAAGATATCCAAATATGCTCTATAGCATAGCATATGCTAATAAATGGTTAAGAAGATAAGTGTGTATCATGTGGAATTGATTATTAGACAAGCTAATGGCCGAGATGATCACTCTCATGTTCGAAATCAATATCAGATCCATGCATCCTCTCTTTTTATTTCTTACAAATGGATTGCAAGTAATAGAATTTGTCCCCAATTTGATTTAGGGTTACAAGAATCTGATTTGACAATGAAATGTAGAAAATGAAAAACCATCCCGAACTTGGACCCCTAGGATCGTATTTATAGATGCGGGTTGGACCCTTCCATGTCCACCCTTCCGAAGCTGTCAAAAGGTCTTTTTTCCAACTTTTCATACCCATCCTTCCGCCTTCATCCTTCCGCTTGCATGGTCTCGAAATTGTGTGTAGGCATTTGGGTCTTTTGTCATGCTTAAATTAGTCCTTTCGTCATTATCGAAAGCATACTATTAATGGATATTGATCTGATACTCATCAATACTGCTTTCGAGTACTTCTAGAGCCTTTCGACACCATCGAAAGGTATGCTTCTTTTGGTGGTGAACGAATCAAGTGACGTTTGAGTATAAGCGAAAGAATTTCTGACCCATTCGTCACCTTCAAAATCTCTTCATTGTTGTTAAGATTTGGTGCTAACATGGTAGGTTACTACTTGAATGAGTGAGGAAGAGCATTTGGATGGACTTAAAAGGATTTAATGGTGGCGGAGGGTTTATTGCGAAAGGTCTCTTACAATGGAGGAGGCTTCTTAATGGATAGATGATGGTTGTGGAAGGTGGCTTTCAAAATTAGTCTCTTTGGTTAATGCGGAAGCCCATCTTCTAATGCTTGTGGAAGCAATACTGGTCACATGTGAAATCTCCCTAATACTTGTGGAAGGGTTCAACCGATTCGAAAGGCTAGTCTTTGCAAAACCATGCTTTAAAAATGGATGTTTTGGTAGAATCTTCTCCTGTGGAAGGTAGATAGCGGTGGAACCAATTGTTTCGAAGGGTTTGATATATGCAGAAGCTTGTTATTTGATACCTTTGAAAGATATTTTTAACACATATGAAACTCCTTTATGCATGCGGGACCAACTATTTCGTAAGTATCAACTGATGTGTAAGGGTAGTCTTGACCTCTTTCGAATCTTCAATAGCCCATACTCCATTTAATATTTGCAGAAGCATTCGATGCTTGCAGCACCAATCCAATTTCTTTGGAAGCTACTTCAATGCCTTCGAAACCTTGCTTTTGAACCATGGCGGAACCCTTCTTTTCAATTCTTGTGAAGCTTCTATAGTGCTTTCGCAGGCCTTCCTTCATACCTACATTCTTGAGTGAGCTTTATGGTTAACAATATCTTTTATAGTTAGTATAAAATAATATTAGGAATGAACAAACAATACACAGATACCATATTAAAATGTTTAATATGGAACATATAAGATGGATTCCTTGTGTCGTGGTGCTATGTATTATCTTACATGTTGTATTGTCTACAATATCACATTTCACTTGTGTATTTGATACATGAAGGAAGTATCAAATCAAAACTGTATTGCTAAATCGTAGCTAAGAGTACTCTCAAATATTTGATGA
The DNA here is from genome assembly GCA_030737815.1 of Allium fistulosum. Taxonomy (NCBI): domain Eukaryota; kingdom Viridiplantae; phylum Streptophyta; class Magnoliopsida; order Asparagales; family Amaryllidaceae; genus Allium; species Allium fistulosum. The sequence continues at coordinate 1,136,845,149 of CM060906.1, forward strand.
AATACTATATGATTGTTCATGGAAACATCAAATTTTATGGAGCAGTATTCAAACTAAAACTTCATAAGTAGTATCAAATATAGTATGTCAGTCCTAACTCATGCTCAAAACCTTAACTAATAAATTTAAAGTTGAAATGATCCAACCAAGGGGTTGTGGCTGATTCAACCAAAACGTTAAGTACAATGCCTTGAATGGGGGCCACAATGAAAGCATATACACATAAATGCACAAATTCAAAACTGAGCTAGATGGGATTCCAAATGTTGAGAATCCTATGATATTTTTATATGATAGCAATGTCACAATGCAATTCACAGAAAAACCTAAAGCATGCTAGAAGTCAGAAATATAATCTAAAAAGTTCCATGTGATAAATGCAGTTTATCGATATCAAAGAGGGTTGACTGACAAAGTGATACTTAAAACAATATAGAAAACCATTTTACTAAGGAACTAACTTGATCAGTTCCGAGAAAAATATCAATATGGTGGGATTAAGATTCCATAATTGATCCCATGTGCAAGTGGGAGATCGAGAAAGTTAGGACTATGCTCTGGGGTAATTATGTAGTTTGTTACATATATCAAACTCTATAACAAGTATTGTTTATAATAAAGGTATTTATTTTCTATCGTGTACTTTTTATATTATTATATATTAGTTAATTTAAGGAAATTAAACAGAAAATACTTATTTGATATGTTGTAAGATAATAATTACAAGGAGTTGTAACCATAAGATAATTATCATAATATAAAATAACATATTGTTTTAAATATTTCTAGTTAAGATGTTTTGAGAGACGATATCAATACCTCCTTTGAGACTAGAGTGTGTAACGCTCTCCAATGTTAGTAATGTATTACTCATGATACTGGGGGCACTAAAGGATATGTACTTGTTTTTGGATAACTATGGAATGGCTTGTTCAAGAGTTTCCTCGACCTTAGAATACATTGGAACTTCAATGTGGGTACTCCATATAATCAAATCATGGCATGACTGTCCATCATACGACTACAGTTGGGTCTTCATTGGAGCATTGGAAGTAAAGCACTGTTTAATTGATAATTCATATTCTTAGTTGTATGGGGTTAATATCATGGTATATCAGTGTCAACTCAAAGTCAAAATCACTAGCTAGAGTAGTGCGAATAATAACAAATGTTTAATGAATAAAAGCCTTTGCTTATGGACTAACTTAGTTGAGTATGCATGATATTGGAATTTTTGACCAAAACCAAATTCCATAAACCCTAAAGTGATATAGTATTGATAAAGAGAATGTGTGTAAATAATCGTTACTAAAGTTACATTTTAAGAAAATGTAAAATTAGATTTTTATCGAAAAGATCCATAAGTGATGAATTTGGCCAAACAATCAAACCACAAGCTAAGGTAATGTGTGAATGCTTATATTTGGATTATTCAATATTAATTGCTAACTGAATTCACATCTCTGAGTCTCACAATTGCATTAGAGTGTTCTCTGAAAAATCGCAGAATTTAATTAGTTTACAAAATATATGAATTGATTAAGTTAATTATTGTTTAAAAAATATAAAATAGTAATTTATTTAATATTTTGGGTATTGTAAGTAGTTATTTGGATATATATATGTACAAGTTATATATGCATGTATCAATATATGATATCGATATATTATTAAATGAGCTTTAAACATAACCAATTACTTAACAGGCTTTTTTGAAAAATTAGTCAATGTAAGGGGACAGACTTGGCATGCATGCAAGTGAAAGTGGAAGAATTGGCTTGATTGAAAATTGATTAGAAATTAGTAAGTGGTGTCTTTAGATAAAGAACGGGAAAGGTTTCTATTCTTTCCTTAAAACAAATTCCCCGCGTTCATTTCTTCATTTATTTTTTCACATTCCGCATCCATAATTACCTTCTCCATCTCTTTCATGACCAATTTTTTTGTAACATCCCATTACTTTCTCAATTATAATAATACTTATTTTAGAATTTCAAATAAATAAAACAACTTTGGAATTTCTAAATTGATAATAATTTAATTTTAGTAAGATTTAAACTTTGAAAAATATTTTTTTTGGTATAAACGGTAAATAAGCCCAGAAACTAATTTCGGAAAAAAAAATTAGTTTAATCCAATAAAAGCGATTTTGGAATTTATTTGGAAAATAATAAATTAAAAAGTCAATTTTAGATTTGAACAACGTTTTTAAAGTCCAAAAAATTATTTGAAAATTAATTATGGAAAATAACTAATAATTGTGACACTTAATTTAAAATAAAAAAAAAAATTTAAAATTACTGAAAAATTAAAAGTAATATATGAATAAAATAAAAATTATTATAGATATAAAATTAATTTTGTATTAAAACGCCTCCAGTGGAATTTTAATCGGAGATTGAACCGCGGTAGGGGAGCAACGCGGTTATGAGTATAAAATTATTTAAGGGAAAAATAAAGTAAATAAACTTTTATTCATTTGACCATGTCTGTGTGCTTTTCCTGTTCACCATTATATATTAACCTAATTATTTATCTTTTACCTTAAAATGAATCTATCCATTCCTATTGAAACCCCAAGTTTTCTTGTGCAAACATCATTCTCTACAAGCAAACACAGAGCTTATACATCTTAATCTTCATCAAATAGCATCTGTGAGTATATTTTTCTTTCTTTCATCTTTATTTTTGTCTGGAGCTTACTATTAAGTTCACCATCTCTCCTTTATGTTTCATTAGTAAGAAATTCATCCTCCTATATATAGTTTTGTCGTAGCCTGTAGCCTATATTACTCAAATGCGTTATCACCTTATGTTCTCATATTTACGCTTTCGTCGCCAAATCGTATTGAAGTCTTCACTTTTATCTATCTTTTCGGATTGAAAATGCACCAAGTTTATGCAGGGATCAATGCACGGTTTGTGGATATATCTATCAACATTCCAATCATCCTTGTATCATTAATTTTGAAAAGCAATATCTCACAAACCATCAAGTATTGAGTGGTAAGACCAAAAGAAAAACTGTACATGATATCAAGACGAACAAATCGATAGTCTTCATATAGTGTTCGACGATGGGTGATGGTCAGAAATTTGCTTGGATAGTAACTATCGAGGAGTGGAGTTCATCGATGATCATCGTATTGAACAAGCTACATTTGGGTATGATCATCTCATGATGGTAAAGCTAGAGGTGTTGTCCATTTTTCTTGGGGAAAAGGTGATGATGATAGGAGGTAGCCAAAGATCTGGACCATAGGTGCGGACCTTGGTTGACGATGACAAAAGGTGGTGATGATGGTACCAGTGGTTCCATCATATCAAGCAGACTTCATTGATGCAGTTTGTATGGTCTTAGGAAGCCGAAAAAGGTGGCAGAGAGGGTAAACCAATGGCTAGCTGGCGGCGAGCTGGTAGTGATGATCGGCGTTGAGTTTATCGTGATAGCCAGGGCGTTGGAAGTTTTCTTTAATAGAGAATATATTGATTTTAGAAGAAAATATATGAGAGATTAAAGGAAAAACAACTTTTTAAAGAGGAAGTGTAACTTATTATAAAACTTTGTTACAAAGGTTTGTACCTTTTTCTTATGTCCAAATTGAGTGAATCCACCTATATTTATAGGAGTTCGCATCTCAAATAAACGGTTGAGGTCCACTTGATCTAATGGATCTCTATAAATATTTTCTTATACAATTTCAAATATATTATTCCATAAATATACAACATATATTCTAGATTGTAGATATTTCCTATATGAAAAATCTAAATTACAAAATCTAAATTACAAAATCTAGTTTATTTCCAACATTCTCCCGTAAACTTGGTTTTGCTGCTCCAAGCAGGCACTTTAACTTGACAAATCTTTATGCCGAGAGCTTTAGTGAAGATATTAGCTACTTTATCTTGTGTCTTCACACACTCCTATTGTACATCATTTTTTGCGACACACTCTCTAATGCAGTAATAGCGTGTACTAATGTGCTTGCTTCAATCATGGAAGACGGGGTTCTTGGCTGAAGCAATTGCTGACTTGTCCATGAAAATCTTGGCCGGCTCCTCTTGGGAAAAATTCAACTCCTTTAATAGGTTTTGTAACTAAATTGCATGGCAAACATATGAAGTAGCAGCTATGTACTACGCTTCGCATGTGGAAAGGGTGAAAATCAATTGCTTCTTTGACATTTATTTAAAGGCTATCTCCCACGTACAATACGAAGCCACTTGTGCTCTTCGGTCATCTATATCTTTACTCTAATCTTTATATTTCACATGTTTTGGCAATAATAGAGATATTATCCCAACTTTCTTTATTGTGTTATTCCCTTACCCAATGTCGATATCTTTGATGTAATTTTACGAATCTTTGTTTACTCCTTTCATTTCTTCCTCCATCATTATAATAGGATAAACCAAGCATTGTAACATTCACCTTGTTCTAGTATCATAAGTTTTAAATGAGCCACATAGGTTATCTTTGCGTTCTTCTATAATTACACTCTTGTAATCTTTTGATCCAGTCAATTTCTTTGCATGTTTCCCCAATTTCATTTTTGCATGTCATGTCCAAAAACATCTATTGAAAAATAAGTTTGTTTAAAATATAAGCATTTCTCACCTCCTTATTTTCATTGTCATGAAATTCATCGTTTGCCACTTTGACTTTCTCTTTAATCATTTCTATTTTTATTTCTTTAATATTGTCCATCTCCTTTTCATTAGATTTTTGCTCATATTTCAAATCTCCTCTAAGCTCTTGAATTCATCTACTAAACTTATATCAATATCAACTTCTCGTTCCAGTTGCCTCTATTAAAACTGAGAAACTAAAACCAAAGAAATATCATCATCATTCAAAACAAATATCAATTTAAACATCTCAGAAAAAAATTTATATCAAAGCAATCAAGGCCTGGAAATCAGGAAGCAAAGAAGCTTCAGTTACCAAGTTCAAAACCAGATTTCCTACCTTGCAAAGTTTAAAAGTATTCAACTTTCAACCTGAAAACTCTGGGAAATAAGGTGAGCAAACTTCCATCTTTAAACTTAATCTGTTTATATATAGGTTTGCATGTTAACAGGTTTCTCTGTTTCAATATCCTGTGAGTAAACATTTCTTTTTAAAAGCTATATTTTTTGATAGCTTGATACATATGAAGTTATGATGTGATATATGCTTGCATGGTTGTGTAAATATGATTGCATGCCTGAATATAAGAAGATTTTGAGTATGCATGTCTATGTACAGGCAAATATACCCTGTTCTAATCTACAGACTTAGATTAGGTTCAAAATTTAAGTTCTCTTCTTCTAATCAGTTATTGCTGATGATGTATAAACAAAATATGTTTGAATAATCAAGATCTAAATTTTAAAAATATCTATAAGTTTAATCAGTAAGTTATTTTACTGGAAGGGAGGAAATACAGTGAAAACTCTAAACCATGTCAAAATTCGAATACCATGATTCCTTGATTCATTTATATAATCTTAATCATTTTCGAAATCCACGAATTTTAAAGGCAAAATCAAGATTTTTAGTTTGGTATTGATTCATGGGTTGAACGGGAACGTTGTTTTGGGGTTTTTCTGGTGATCGGAGCAATGGTGGGTCTCAGGATTTGGTTAGGAGATAGCTGCAGGGGTGGGGAGCATTGGAAAAATGGCAATTGATTTTATAAATGGCCATGGTGGCGGCACGGCGTTGAACTAGGGTTCGACTGTTGTTTTGGTCGTGGTGATTGACGAGGCTTTCTTGTCGTCGTCGGTGCATCGAGGTGGACCAGACCGGGTGGAAACGAGACGTGGTTGAGTGGCAAAGTTTTGGACGCGGCGGCGAGTTCACCAGTGGTCGGAGGCGACGATACGCGGTGTGTTTTTGGATAAGGTTTGGTTCAGGTGGTCGTTCGTATTGCTCGATTGTGATCCTCTGTTGAATTTGACAAACTGGGTGGTCGTGAGGCTTGAGGGGATCATCGACGACTTGCCGAAGATCGTGGCGATGGCCGATGATGGCCAGCGGTGATGTACACGTGCACGGTTACACGTTTGTGTCAGTGCTGTAAGAATATAAGAAGAATGAGAAGAAGGTTGGAGACTCGAGTTTATTCTCGGGGAATAAAAGAAATTGCTCGAGTTCGTTTACGGGTTGTTTACATATGTTTACCCAGGGTTTTAAATTTTTAAATCAAAACAAAGTTTTAAAAATATAGAGGAAGAAGAAGATAACCCGAAGCAAATGAGACATTCTCTCGCGCGTGACTGGAAGCAGGTCTCGGAACTAACTTATTAAACAGTTTTACTTTGAAAATTTTTAGATTTTAAACACTTGTAAACAATGTTTTCAAAGGTGATTTAAAAGACTTATGTAATAAAGGATTAATGACTTAATGTAATAAAGGATGGTTAATTAATTTGTGTAATCAATTTAAAGAATTGATTTATTAATGTGATTTATAAATTTATTACAGGTGATTAATTAATGATAATTACTTAATAAAAGTAATTAAAAAGGGATAATTACTTATTATGATCAATTAAGGGAAATTAATCAAATGGAGATTTATTAAGGATTAATAAATGAGATTTGTTAAGATTAATTTATTTTGTAATTAATTAAATAAGTAATTTGAGGTTTAAATTAATTTAATAATTAGAGATTAATTAATGGGTAATTGCTGGTTATAATTAATTGATGAATTATAATATAAGGTTCATTAATTTATTATTAAAGGTTAATTAATAAATGATTAAAGAATAATTAATCAAAATGTTTTGTAATTTATTAATGTTAATTAACTAGGATTAGTAATTCATAAGAAATTAATCTAATTTGAATAAATCAGACAATTTACTGATCTTACTTATGAATGTTCGGATTCTATTGAATGATTGAATTGTTTGATATTCTGGTCTATGATGCTGTGTGATATATATTCTGATTTGTGTTGTGATCTGTAATTTATTTATCTGGGATGACTGTAATTTATTATCTGTGATATATATCTATCTGTGATCTGTGTATGAAAGATAAGCATTATAGTTTATACCGCTTATCAAATATATTACTGTATTTGAATATGTGATGATTGAATGATGTTGCACTACTGTGTGAAACCCCTGGACTACACCATACACACACAAACATGGATTTCACGTGGAAATCGGTTAAGTCACAGATGATTTAAATTTAATGTTTTTTTGAAATTGAAATTTTAATTTCAATTGATTTTGAAATTGGAAAATGGGGTTTAATATGAAAAGCTTTTGAAAGGAGTTTTAAAGATATTTTGGATATCTTGAAATTTAAATAATTTGATTTAAATTTAAATTCAAGTTTGAAATTGAATTCTATGATTTGAAACTAGGGATTAAAGATGTTGTACAAGTTATATATGGGTTAAACCATTTTAAAGGTATTGATTTGGGAATTTGAATTTAATTCAAGGGTTTTAACTCGTGTAAATATAACTGGATTTTTCCGAAAACGAAACTACTTGTTTTCAAATAATAATAGTTTTCATTTTAAGAAAGGATTTCCAAATTGTGTTGAAATGGAATTATATTGAAAGCTATGAATTAAATCTTTGATTTAAAGATTTACTGAGTTAATCAATTGAAATGGGAATTGATTTGGAAAATCTATCTTTGTGAAATGGGGTGAACTTTGTAAATTGGATCTTTTTGTTTAAAAGATTAAAAGTATGAAAATTTGTTTAAACCATTGAAGGTTGTTGAATTGAATCTTTTTGTTTAAAAGATTGGAAATGGTAATTTGTTTTAACCATTCGAATGAAAAGTTTTGGGCTTTAAGCTGTGATTTAACTGAGACCCCAGTATGCATATGATTTTTAATTGTGCTCGTTATTCGGTTTAGCCAGGAAAGGACCTTTGTGTCATATAACCCATTCTGAATAATGATACGTCGTATATGGATTGCATTTGGAGACCGGTGGTGAAGACCGGATATTTTTGAAAACGAAAGGACAACTCGTCGAATGTCTCTGCACCGACTGGTCCCAGGTATAGATATTTTATCACCCTTTGTGATGGGAAGTCCGGACGTGATTAGGAATTATCCAGATTTGCAAGGGCTTATTTGGAAGTGCCTTCGGTTCCGTTCGATCCCGGAACGGACTTGTATGGATGTGTGTCTGACATTACACTTTGAGATGTAAAGCTGGTTTCTATCAAATACATTTTTGTTGGTGGCGGAGAATTTATTCTCTTAGCTTAACACCCTTCTCTGAGACGTACGACCTCAGAGGTTATGTAGTTGATGGTTACTAGTGATACATTCCCAATTTGGTAATATGGCATACGAAGTGTTGTTGATCATTTGTTGACCAAAGCGTAGCTTTGTGAAAAAGCGTGGCCTTGTGAAAAAGCATGGCTTTGTGAAAAAGCGTAGCTTTGTGGACGAGACTTCGTCGAGCCTCACAACCCGGTAACCGTCGAAACAGGAATGTTGCGGCAAAGGTTTTTAGGGGTCGCGCCCCTAGGGTATGTCCATTTTTTTCTGGATAAAGGGTGGTATCATGGTATGGAGCCGAGATACTTAACTCGTGTGGACACTGTAAATTTATTACTGTGTGATGTTGCTTTGTTGGTTTTTGGGTTCCCGGAATAAAGGTCGGTAACGACCGGGGATGGCTTACTCGTGTGGTAGTTACCTAGTTACAGCTTGGTTAAAGCGTGAGGTAGCGTCGGCCTTGTGTTTGCAGAGATCCGGTTAGGTTCTCAGGGCGTCTTTCCAGAGGCCTTTCCATTTCGATGTAAGGAAGTTCCTTTGCCTAACCATTTGTTGGAAATCCAAAGAAACAATACGAACCATGTACGGTTTTAGTTGTAGAACCTGCCATTTACTTATGGCGGTCACCACTATTTAGATGGTAGCTATAGTAGGCATACAATAATAGTTGTATGCTGGCTAAGATTTATATTATATTTTCGAAATGGCTTTCTACACTATGCACTAATAATAATAATCCAATGATTTTGCGTAGTAAGCATGTTTGACTATCATAAGAAGAAATCTCCTCCAAATCTGCGTTTGCATTGTGTGTGTTGCGGGAGGTCTTATGGTAGTTTCATTTTCCAAAAGCATTGCGGATTTCAATGTTTAAGATTCTTTTGTGTTTGTTTTAAAGATAAACTGTTTTGTTTGCTCATACCAGTCCCATGACTGACCTGGAGTTTATTGTTCCCTTCCTAAACTCTGGGTGCCCACAATCTTCCACACGGGCAGTCTAGAGTTGGGTTTCTCATATATTCAGGTTTAGTAGATTATTTGGAGCTAGTTCAGTTTTGGAGATCAGGACTAACGTTGCTTATCTTGGTGCAACGTGTTGTTGGTTCGAGCTAGCTATGGATTGGAGCATTTTATTGGATATATTCTATCCGCTGCTGGTGTTATATATTTTCTTTCCGCTGTATCATTACTTATCTCTAATATTGTTGTATCATATTAATATCATTGTTGTATATCATTCTGGATATTGTATTCATTGGAGTTGTATATGATATCATTGTTTTCTTTCTTCCGCTGTGTTGTTATACTTAATGGTGTTATAAGCTCCGGTGAACCGGATTCGGCGTTTGAATCTACGACATTCGAGTACAAGTGAAGTACGGGTGCCGATTTTCGAAGGCCGATTTCAGGGTCATTACAAGTGGTATCAGAGCTAAGGTTGAACTTTAGCTCAGGAGTATAACACATTAAGTAGCTCATTAGAGATAGGGTGAAGTATACCCTAGAATGAGTATTCCTCATATATCCATCCGTATGCCTCAGTAAATTCTCTTACTATCCACTGATAGTAAGTATGAGTGCAAGAAGAGGATAAGATAGGGGACAGTGGAATACGACTATAAATGGTCAATACTCTGTAACAACAGGGAAATAATCTTTTCTCTGTCAATCTCTTTTGTTCGTCATCTTTTCTCAATTCTTTGATAATTCCTGGTAGATCCAGGAAGGAGATTCGGTATATTAATATGGGACGTAAACTCCAAATAAGTCAGTCAGAATTATTTGTTTAGATGAATTAGTTGCTTTGGTTGCTATGGTTGATAGGTATACTTTAGTTTCTAAACTAAAAGTTTTGAAATTGTATCCATATATCTATCTATTCTTTGGGTCCCGATATGTTCTACGAATGGTTAGTTATCCCTTCGAACTGACCGATGCCACTGCATATTTCGTAGATCTGGATAACCCGAGTATTTTGTGAATTGTTAAAATGATTCGTTCTTGCATATGTTATTGATATTCTGATTTGGTAAGCCGAATGCAGAATAGACGTTCAGCTTGATTTGATGAAATATTCTTCATCTATCTTTGTGTCTCCTTGGCAAATTTCGAGGACGAAATTCTTTTAAGGGGGGAAGTCTGTAACGACCCTGGATTTTATATATATTTAAATTAATAATTAATTGAATTTTTGAATAAAATTTGCGAAATAAATCGATTAATTGATTGCGAGTTTCCCCTATCTAAATAAATTCTGTATAAATCATTTAAATTTAAAATATTGTATATATATATATGTATATATGTGAATATATATGTAATTGAGCATATATAAGTAAATTTGAAATTATATATATAAATATATGTGTATATATTTGATTTGAATTTAAATCGTAAATAAATGGTTTTAAAAAAATGAAAATATATATGATATAAAAGTATATAATAAATACAATGGATAAAATCTAATAACAAATCAAAATATAGAAATTCATTTTAAATTATAAAATAATAAATAAATAAGAAATATATAATAAACACATTAAATAAATTCTAACAACTTAAATATATTCAAGTATGAAGACAAAGCAAAGGAAAAAGAAGACATTAGTATATGATACATTCAAGTATAAACAAGAAAAAATGATAAGTGTAGATTGCACAAAACAATTAATGCAAGCCATCACAAGATCCTCTCAGCCGAAATGAAGTAAAAAGACAAATTTATAAATGAAACAAGGTACAACTAATTAATGCAAGCACACTAAAAATTCACTTTAGCCTCCAACCAAAGAAAATATCCTTGTCCTGCTTTGTACAAAATAATATTACTCTGAACAAACAAAATATCAACTTGTACAAATTTTTCCCCTGTAAACTCTCCTATATATCAATATCAACTTCTCGTTCCAGTTTCCTCTATTAAAACTGAGAAACTAAAACCAAAGAAATAGCATCATCATTCAAAACAAATATCAATTTAAACATCTCAAAAAAAAATTATATCAAAGCAATCAAGGCCTGGAAATCAGGAAGCAAAAAAGCTTCAGTTATCAAGTTCAAAACCAGATTTCCTACCTTGCAAAGTTTAAAAGTCTTCAACTTTCAACCTGAAAACTCTGGGAAATAAGGTGAGAAAACTTCCATCTTTAAACTTAATCTGTTTATATATAGGTTTGCATGTTAACAGGTTTCTCTGTTTCAATATCCTGTGAGTAAACATTTATTTTTAGAAGCTAGATTTTTTGATAGCTTGATACATATGAAGTTATGATGTGATATATGCTTGCATGGTTGTGTAAATATGATTGCATGCCTGAATATAAGAAGATTTTGAGTATGCATGTCTATGTAAAGGCAAATATACCCTGTTCTAATCTAAAGACTTAGATTAGGTTCAAAATTTAAGTTCTCTTCTTCTAATCAGTTATTGCTGATGATGTATAAACAAAATATGTTTGAATAATCAAGATCTAAATTTTAAAAATATCTATAAGTTTAATCAGTAAGTTATTTTACTGGAAGGGAGGAAATACAGTGAAAACTCTAAACCATGTCAAAATTCGAATACCATGATTCCTTGATTCATTTATATAATCTTAATCATTTTCGAAATCCACGAATTTTAAAGGCAAAATCAAGATTTTTAGTTTGGTATTGATTGAGAATTCATGGGTTGAACGGGAACGTTGTTTTGGGGTTTTTCTGGTGATCGGAGCAATGGTGGGTCTCAGGATTTGGTTAGGAGATAGCTGCAGGGGTGGGGAGCATTGGAAAAATGGCAATTGATTTTATAAATGGCCATGGTGGCGGCACGGCGTTGAACTAGGGTTCGACTGTTGTTTAGGTCGTGGTGATTGATGAGGCTTTCTTGTCATCATCGGTGCATCGAGGTGGACCAGACCGGGTGGAAACGAGACGTGGTTGAGTGGCAAAGTTTTGGACGCGGCGGCGAGTTCACCAGTGGTCGGAGGCGACGATACGCTGTGGGTTTTTGGATAAGGTTTGGTTCAGGTGGTCGTTCATATTGCTCGATTGCGATCCTCTGTTGAATTTGACAAATTGGGTGGTCGTGAGGCTTGAGGGGATCATCGGCGACTTGCCGAAGATCGTGGCGATGGCCGGTGATGGCCAGCGGCGATGTACACATGCACGGTTACACGTTTGTGTCAGTGCTGTAGGAATATAATAAGAATGAGAAGAAGGTTGGAGACTCGAGTTTGTTCTCGGGGAATAAAAGAAATTGCTCGAGTTCATTTCCGGGTTGTTTACATATGTTTACCCAGGGTTTTAAATTTTTAAATCAAAACAAAGTTTTAAAAATATAGAGGAAGAAGAAGATAACCCGAAGCAAACGAGACATTCTCTCGCGCGTGACTGGAAGCAGGTCTCGGAACTAACTTATTAAATAGTTTTACTTTGAAAATTTTCAGATTTTAAACACTTGTAAACAATGTTTTCAAAGGTGATTTAAAAGACTTAATGTAATAAAGGATTAATGACTTAATGTAATAAAGGATGGTTAATTAATTTGTGTAATCAATTTAAAGAATTGATTTATTAATGTGATTTATAAATTTATTAAAGGTGATTAATTAATGATAATTACTTAATAAAAGTAATTAAAAAGGGATAATTACTTATTATGATCAATTAAGGGAAATTAATCAAATGGAGATTTATTAAGGATTAATAAATGAGATTTGTTAAGATTAATTTATTTTGTAATTAATTAAATAAGTAATTTGATGTTTAAATTAATTTAATAATTAGAGATTAATTAATGGGTGATTACTGGTTATAATTAATTGATGAATTATAATAGAAGGTTAATTAATTTATTATTAAAGGTTAATTAATAAATGATTAAAGAATAATTAATCAAAATGTTTTGTAATTTATTAATGTTAATTAACCAGGATTAGTAATTCATAAGAAATTAATCTGATTTGAATAAATCAGACAATTTACTGATCTTACTTATGAATGTTCGGATTCTATTGAATGATTGAATTGTTTGATATTCTGGTCTGTGATGCTGTGTGATATATATTCTGATTTGTGTTGTGATCTGTAATTTATTTATCTGGGATGACTGTAATTTATTATCTGTGATATATATCTATCTATGATCTGTGTATGAAAGATAAGTGTTATAGTTTATACCGCTTATCAAATATATTACTGTATTTGAATATGTGATGATTGAATGATGTTGCACTACTGTGTGAAACCCCTGGACTACACCATACACACACAAACATGGATTTCACGTGGAAATCGGTTAAGTCACAGATGATTTAAATTTAATGTTTTTTTGAAATTGAAATTTTAATTTCAATTGATTTTGAAATTGGAAATTGGGGTTTAATATGAAAAGCTTTTGAAAGGAGTTTTAAAGATATTTTGGATATCTTGAAATTTAAATAATTCGATTTAAATTTAAATTCAAGTTTGAAATTGAATTCTATGATTTGAAACTAGGGATTAAAGATGCTGTACAAGTTATATATGGGTTAAACCATTTTAAAGGTATTGATTTGGGAATTTGAATTTAATTCAAGGGTTTTAACTCGTGTAAATATAACTGGATTTTTCCGAAAACGAAAACTACTTGTTTTCAAATAATAATAGCTTTCATTTTAAGAAAGTTTGTGAAACGGGGTGAACTTTGTAAATTGGATCTTTTTGTTTAAAAGATTAAAAGTATGGAAATTTGTTTAAACCATTGAAGGTTGTTGAATTGAATCTTTTTGTTTAAAAGATTGGAAATGGTAATTTGTTTTAACCATTCGAATGAAAAGTTTTGGGCTTTAAGCTGTGATTTAACTGAGACCCCAGTATGCATATGATTTTGAATTGTGCGCATTATTCGGTTTAGCCGGGAAAAGACCTTTGTGTCATATAACCCATTCTGAATAATGATACGTCGTATATGGATTGCATTTGGAGACCGGTGGTGAAGACCGGATATTTTTAATGGGTTTGCACCGACTGGTCCCAGGTATAGATATTTTATCACCCTTTGTGATGGGAAGTCCGGACGTGATTAGAAATTATCCGGATTTGCAAGGGCTTCTTTGGAAGTGCCTTCGGTTCCGTTCGATCCCAGAACGGACTTGTATGGATGTGTGTCTGACATTACACTTTGAGATGTAAAGCTGGTTTCTATCAAATACATTTTTGTTGGTGGCGGAGAATTTATTCTCTTAGCTTAACACCCTTCTCTGAGACGTACGACCTCAGAGGTTATGTAGTTGATGGTTACTAGTGATACATTCCCAATTTGGTAATGTGGCATACGAAGTGTTGTTGATCATTTGTTGATCAAAGCGTGGCTTTGTGAAAAAGCGTGGCCTTGTGAAAAAGCATGGCTTTGTGAAAAAGCGTAGCTTTGTGGACGAGACTTCGTCGAGCCTCACAACCCGGTAACCGTCGAAACAGGAATGTTGCGGAAAAGGTTTTTAGGGGTCGCGCCCCTAGGGTATGTCCATTTTTTTCTAGATAAAGGGTGGTATCATGGTATGGAGCCGAGATACTCAACTCGTGTGGACACTGTAAATTTATTACTGTGTGATGTTGCTTTGTTGGTTTTTGGGTTCCCGGAATAAAGGTCGGTAACGACCGGGGATGGCATACTCGGGTGGTAGTTACCTAGTTACAGCTTGGTTAAAGCGTGAGGTAGCGTCGGCCTTGTGTTTGCAGAGATCCGGTTAGGTTCTCAGGGCGTCTTTCCAGAGGCGTTTCCATTTCGATGTAAGGAAGTTCCTTTGCCTGGCCATTTGTTAGAAATCCAAAGAAACAATACGAACCCTGTACGGTTTTAGTTGTAGAACCTGCCATTTACTTATGGCGGTCACCACTGTTTAGATGGTAGCTATAGTAGGCATATAATAATAGTTGTATGCTGGCTAAGATTTATATTATATTTTCGAAATGGCTTTCTACACTATGCACTAATAATAATAATCCAATGATTTTGCGTAGTAAGCATGTTTGACTATCATAAGAAGAAATCTCCTCCAAATCTGCGTTTGCATTGTGTGTGTTGCGGGAGGTCTTATGGTAGTTTCATTTTCCAAAAGCATTTTGGATTTCAATGTTTAAGATTCTTTTGTGTTTGTTTAAAGATAAACTATTTTGTTTGCTCATACCAGTCCCATGACTGACCTGGAGTTTATTGTTCCCTTCCTAAACTCTAGGTGTCCACAATCTTCCACACGAGCAGTCTAGAGTTGGGTTTCTCAGATATTCAGGTTTAGTAGATTATCTGGAGCTAGTTCAGTTTTGGAGATCAGGACTGACGTTGCTTATCTTGGTGCAACGTGTTGTTGGTTTGAGCTAGCTATGGATTGGAGCATTTTATTGGAGATATTCTATCCGCTGCTGGTGTTATCTATTTTCTTTCCGCTGTATCATTATTTATCTCTGATATTGTTGTATCATATTGATATCATTGCTGTATATCATTCTGGATATTGTATTCATTGGAGTTGTATATGATATCATTGTTTTCTTTCTTCCGCTGTGTTGTTATACTTAATGGTGTTATAAGCTCCGGTGAACCAGATTCGGCGTTTGAATCTACGGTATTCGAGTACAAGTGAAGTACGGGTGCCGATTTTCGAAGGCCGATTTCAGGGTCATTACAATAAACTTTGAGTCAAACATAAAGCTTGGTGTGAATAATATTATACACCCCGGTTAAACATGTTAAGTGAGACCATGCCTCTTAGCGGAACAGATTTCCCCTCACTAACATCCTTTTAAAACATATCTTTTGAAAAACCTTTCATAGAACCATATATTGTGCCCTTGCATCCACAATGGTTAGAACATGTATTTATAAAACATTATGGTGATATGCATACTTGAAAACAATTAGGATTTTCCCATCCCCAATTAGAGTTTAATTATATCAAAGAGGGACTACCTATTCCACATTCATTTTGCTTAAGTTGATGTAGACTATCCATCACACATCACATAGTTTTCCTAGGATGATTATGAACCCATCATTTTGCTACTTGATTCATGCTAGCCCCATGAATCTAATTATTTCATGTCAGCCCTATGAATTTAATGGTCTCATGTTAACCCCATGAGTTTATTTAGATCATGTTAGCCCCATAATTCTATTTAAATTTGCCATTTGACTCATGTTAGCCCCATGAATCTACTTGTATCATGTTAGCCCCATGATTCCATATATATATATATATATATATATCATGTTAGCCCCATGATTCTATTTATATCATGTTAGCCCTATGATTAACCTATTTCCATCAGTATCCCTAACTTAGGTCATATTCCTTTATTGTTTCCATTGGTACCCACAAAACCCTTAGAAATCAAAACCTTTCAAAACCATTGAAACTCAACCCTTCAAAACCATTGAACCTCAAACCTTTCGAACCCATTGAACTTCAAACCTTTCGAAAGCAATAAAACCTTAGACATCCTATTTTAAAATAACTTGAAACATTGCCTTAAAAATATTTGGAAATCTTCCATTTAAAACCGTCCGAAATCATTTAGAAACTAAACCTTTCGACCTAGTCGGAAGCTACCTTTCGACCCCTTCGAAAGGATACCTTTCGACTCCATCGAAAGCTTGGCTTTCGACCCCTTCGAAAGCTTTACTTTCGACCCCTGTTAAAACCATTCGGTAAACAAATCCTTTCGAAAGCATTAACTCTTCTTTAACATAACCTTTCAAAAACTTTTCTGGGTTCAATTTAAAACAGGTGGAAATCCTTCTTTTAAAATCTTTCGATTCCAATGGAAGCAACCTTTCGGCTAAGTCGAAAGCTCTGCTTCGAAAGCTTTCAAGCATCTTTTAAAATTATCCTTTCGAAATCTTTGGGTTATAGTTCAATTTATAAAACAAGGGTAAATCACCTAAGTCAAAAGCTTCCTTTCGAAAGCATTGAGAAGCGGCTAGTTTTTAAAACAAGTAAACCTTTCGAAGTCAATCAAAGTAAACCCTTCGACTTTACCGGAAGGTTCAAAACACAACATATATATAAAGCGGCAGTAACCTTTCGACTATGTCGGAAGGTTTCAAAACAAAGTAGCAGCAGTAACCTTTCGATCGTGTCAAAAGGTTTAAAACCTTTCCTTTAAACATTTTGACTTGATCAAAAGCAACCAAGTCGAAAGCTCTAATTCAAAAGCAAGTAGGTGAAAGCTTTTGGTTTATAAAATAAACATACCCCAACCTCTTTGGCTATCAACCTTTCGACTAAGAACCCTTCGACTCTGTCCAATTCATTACGTACCAAGTAGCTTGATACCATATGCATTGGTTTGACCTTATCGAAAGCTTAGAACCTTTCGACCTTGTCGGAAGGTCTGGGTCGGAAGGTTTACTACTGTAATAGGCTGAAACATGTTAAAAGTATGTTTTCTTTGTTTTTAACTTAAAAAGGATAACTTTTCAACTAACCTACCTTTGTTTGTCAAATTCTCATCGATTAAGAAATTCTTTTCAGAAATGTGCTGCCACTATTTTCGAATTAATAATCATTTTATTTTACAAAATGCCCCTTCTCCTTAATTAAATATATAAAACATTTAAGTCGCATACCTTAAATAATTTTATATATTCATCAAAACACTTAGAAAAAATCTGGAAAAATCTCAGAAAATCTATTTTAATATGTTTCCTAACATATAAAAATTTCAACTCCAAATATTTATTATTTTTGCCGAAAATAATTTATAACCCAATACATAATTTCCTTCACTAGAAAATTAATATAAAATCCATATTAATTCAGAAAATTATGAAAATCAAAACCTATCTCTAAAATATCATTTCTGACCTATATTTAAATTTTTAAGGCATTTGGATGTCATTTAATAGGGTTTTCATGTCAAACATATCATAAAAATTCAACATGAACATATATAATTCATCAACAAGCATATATATAACTTTAATCATCAAAACATGGCACATACTTGCAAGAAAAACATTTCGGATTTAATCTTAAAACTGAAAACTAAAATAACATGAGATGTAATGATTATTCACTTTAGCTTTGAGATATAAGATGTGAGATTGGATGTTGATTAAGTTGATTATCTTCTTTCTCTTAATTCCTAGCTTTAATCTTCCTCTTCAGAATGAAAATGGTGGCCAGCCTTAGTGTTTTTATTTTGAGTAAAATAAAATGAACATGAACATTAACCTATTTCCTATATATTCCTTGTTATTTCCTAACACATTAGCTTAGGTTATTTCATTTTAGTTTGCACATTAACATGGCACAACTACCCTTAGCTAATAAATTATCAACTTATTAATCTCCACATTATTTTATTTAATTTACCTAATTAATTATTCTAAATAATGTTGTAAAAATATAGGGTGTTACAGTAAATTATAAAACATAAATTTTCAATTAAACCCTCAAACTTATATCAATTATAACTTCTTTACTTGAGATCTGTTTGGGATGCGATTCTCATCATCGGGATCACTTTGGCATAGAATATTTTAGCATAATTTATTTAAACATTTGAGAAAGCATAAAATTATGGAATAAAATTTGTATTTTAAAGATTGAATTTAAATTATTTGAATTTAATTTGAATTTAAAATTAAATTAGAAGATTTATAATATTCAGATATTTCTTTTGAAATTTCCTAAATATGTAATTGAAATAATTTGAGAAGAATCATATTTCTAAATTTAATTTGATTTAATTAACAGTTGGAATTTAAATAGGACTAAAATGAATAAATCCTAGTTAAATATTTCAAAAATCCACTTAATTTGGAATAATGTTATCTTGTGTGATTTAATACTTGTTTGGATTATTTTATACATGTTCAATTAGTTTTAATTTCATGGCTTTAGTTACTTACTTCCTTTCATCCTAATTATTAATATCATATGTCATCTCTATTATTATAACAATATTTTTATATACAAGATAAACCCCATTGCATGAACTCAAATGGGCTATATGATGGGTTAAAAATGACATCATCAGAATAAATGTCATTTGGAGTGATCAAATGATTATAAATTTTTTAATATTTCTCGAGTTCAGCATAGGCTATTGACTACTAAACTGCTAGTACGCATCCTAGCGGACTGATTCGAGGGTCACAACCAGAGTGATGACTTGTCCCTCGTTACTCCAAGTGATTAGATGCTAGGACATATAAAGCTATCAAGGATGATGAAGATCATCAGAGTCGTAGTATAAACGAAGAGAAGTAGCACCACCGATGAAGATATGATGTAGAGAACTACATCGCTAGTAAGATTTATCATGCCCCTAGATACCTTGAGGGTATGGCAACTATGGGATCATGTGAAGTGCACCTCACAACTGACCAGAAGTGTACGAGTGAATAGATCGGGATAACTTGCTAGGGCGAATTAGTGTTTGTAGAGGGTAAATCCAAAGATGGGATTTATCAATATGTAATCCTCTTGAGATCCATAAGAGAGAAGATAATTTAAGCCTTCTAATAAGTATTAGTAGAAATGTCAATTAACTCGTAAAATGGTTATTTTGAATACCGATTTGAATTTATACAACATAAGACAACTTATAAGTAAAATAATAGGATATGATATCCCTATGTATGCTATATTGAATAGTGTTGTGACGTGGGGTTATAAATAATTTGTGAAAATGGGGATTTGGGAAATTGTTAGCATGTGAGACCATATGTGTAACTTAAATACCCCATAGAACCCACATGACACATTCGTTTATATGTTATTGCACGATTATACTGACAGCTAGATGTCTAGCGTGACTTGAATTTGTTTTATGACAACTCTTTGGGTCAGATTATGGTTGTTTTACAGGTTTGATAAGATTGTATGTGCTTTTTGGTCTATGATATGGAGTTGGAGTAGCTGACAATGGAAAATATTTACTTTGTTTGCACTTATATTGACTTGTGTGTGTATATGGAAAGAAGTATTAGATTTTCAGAAATGTTATAATGTTCGTCGTTTTTATTTACTCTGATTGCTAGTTTGGAAATTTTTATTTATGTCTAATATTATATTATTCAATTCTAGAACTCGTGTACATTTCCTTACATTAAGATAAGATACATATTATTTCAGATTTATTCACGTATTATAATATATTCGTGTTGACCCAAAGTAGTGTATACGAGAGATTGCTTCTTTCGTGTCATTGATTTGAGTTATTGAACAATAAACTCCATCTGATAGTTTGATCATTGGATCTAGGTTGTTACAACATGTTATCAATGCTTAAGTTAGAATGAAACAGAGACATAAATCTACTTTGCCCTTAGAGGAGTGAAACTTAGGTTGTTTTACCCATTTTATAGGACTATTGCTTGTGAGGTGCGAGTTATGAATGGTCGAAAGGGTCGATCATTGAGTTAAATATTCATGTGCATGTATGTATAAACGTATTTGTATTAAAAATTTATCAAGTTAAGGTTATTTATAGATTATTTTTTTGAAATAAAAATAAAATAAAATTTGCGCATATGGTGTAAATAATTGTGTGTGTAAAAATGGATTTATATGGATGTTATGGAAGCTTGCTTGATGATATGCATGGTTTGTTTGGATGTTTGATTGATAATGATATGTGATTTAAAAAAATGAAAGTATAAATCAAGTTTTGATTTTCAAAGAATAAATATAAATATAAATAGCTTACGGTACTCTTTACTAAATTGCGAGGATGTAATTTCTCCAAGGAGAGGAGTTTGTAACTTTCGTTACTTTATCAGTTATAAGAATAATTATTTTGGAATTTTACATAAATGAAATAACTTTTAAAGTTTTAAATTGAAAATATTTGGAATTTAAAAAGATTTAAACTCTAAAAAATATTTTATTTGATATAAACAGTAAATAGACCAAGAAACCAATTTTGGAAATTTTTAATGAACTTAATCCAATTAAAGCAATTCTAGAATTTATTTGAACAATAATAATATGAAAATTCAAATTTGAGATTGGAACAACAATTTGAAATCCAAAAACTGTTTGGAAGACTACTTCTACAAAACAACTAATAGTTATGAAATTTATTTTAAAATAAAATAGTTATTTTATAATTGTTGAAAACTTGAGAGTAATATTTTAATATAATAAAAATTGTTATAGATATAAAATAAATTTTGGATTAAAATGTCTAGAGTGGAATTTTAATCTAAGATCGAATCATGGCAGGGGAATAACAGGTTATGGGTTTAAAATTATTCAAAGGGTGTAAAATTTTTTAGGAAAAAATAAAATAAATAATTTTTCCCCATTAAATCCCTGTCTGCATGCATATCCCTTTCATCATCGTATTAACTTACATATTTATCATTTGCGCCGAAACGAATCTATCCATACCTATTTAAACATTATGTCCGTTATATGTAAACTACATTTTCTACAAGCAAACACAGGCCCTATCCATCTTCATCTTTATCAAATAGCATCTGTGGGTATAATCCTCTTTCTTCTTTATTTTTTCCTAAAAGTTGCAATTTAGTTCACCACCTCTCCTTTACTTAACTAATGTGACTTAAAATGTTCAATAAATGATGTGACTTAAAATTATTAAAATTTTCAAGTATTCTATACGCAAGTAATTTAGTTAATTAACAAGAATGTATATGAATATACAAAATGATTAATGACTTTGTTTTTAAAATAAAACTACTAGTTCCAACAAAAAATTGTCAAGATTTTATAAACAATGCTATAATTTATAAAACTATAAATCAATATTAAAGCATGAAAATGTTATTATTTGAAAATATCTAATAAGAAGTAATTATAGAAGGTTTTAAAAATAGAGAAATATAAAATAAAGAAAGGGCACAGATGCATCAGTCTGGACGAACCGGTCCACCAGTGATGGTTCTTTGTTTCGGATTTGAGAGATTTTTAACTTCCCCTCTCTTTATTCTCTTCATTATTTTCAAAAATAAAATGATTTCAAAAACCCTAGCCTCCATTTCCAGCCTCCACTTTTATAATTCATCAAATTTTTAATTAAAAATCAAGTCTTTAGTGGTGGTTTGAGGAATGAGGAGCATCTCATCAACTTAGTTTGGTTCTATTGATGAATCGCTCATCGGTAAGGTCAAAAATTGGCTGAAAATAAGAGACGAAACATCGAGGATCTAACGCTCTTATGGTTAAAGGGCACCTCGGCAGACGTTTAGTAAACTTAATTCCCTAAACATGTATGATATTCACAAATCCATGCCGAGTTATTGAATATTATAAAATTAAATGGTTATGAAATCAATATATACACTCGATGTATAACACTCTTTTATGCTAATTTGGAAGTTGTACATGACAATAATGGTTTAGCCTTTTATTCAAGCATAAAAGATGTTGACATTGCTTTCAATGAAAGTGAGTTAAAAGATATATTGGGTACTTCATCCAAAGGTATGCTATTAGATGAGATAATTTTTAACGATGAACTGATTTTGCACCAAATACTTCACAACAATAATTCGATTTGGACTACTTCAAACCTAACTCACCTAGCTTGTATTATCATTCGAATTCTTCAACACAATTTACTATCGAAAATAGGCTATTTGATGAAATTTATCCGTTAGTTCGTAAAGTGACATATGCTATTTTGAGATATATTCAGCTAAATTGGGTAAATGCAATAATAAATAACATGGTGGAAATTAGTCCGGTGAAAAGAGAAGGTAAAATCTATGTGGAAATTTGATTACGATAATTCTTTGAAGTTTTGGAGTTGTGTCGGATGATGAGACTTTGATTAGGCATCTATATTTAAGTGTTTTGATGATAAGGCTATGAAGGAAATGAAAATAACGACAACTCTAGATGAGACCACTATTGAGACTTCGGTACATCAGTTGGTATAGGAAGACATACCTGGCCTATCCTTTCCGCATCATACTTCTCCTGTGCATACATCTCTATTTGAAGCTTGGATTATTGCAAGTCTTGATAGAAGAACAATTGATTCAAATGATTCATGAGGAGCAACTGGAGCAGAAGAGAGAGATAGGATTTATTAGATCACTTCTTACATGACTGTGCGGATCCATTCAGACAAGAAAGAGTGGAGTTGTTACTAGCAGTGAGGTCAATGCAGCCCTTCAGATCCTATTTGTCTCTTAGCTTTCTATTCGTGATTTTTAGGCAGGACTTCATAGCTCTGGAGTAGCAGATCCTTCATTTCATGCACCTAGAACTACTAGGATGGGATCTAAAGGAAGAGGACCTAGACCACACGCCACTATCACTTATGCTTCAGGATCTCTAGTACGTCCTCGAGCACTAGGAAGAGAGTACACATGAATTACGGAGTTGGATCCTACTCATCCACCTTGATATCATGACTTTACCTGATTTGTAGTCTTCAATATGGTATCATTTTATGTTTCATAATTTGCATTGGTTTGTATGACATTAGTTTTGCATTAGTCTTGCATTTTGTTGCGGTTGATATTGACTTTGTATGCTGCTTTGCTTGACTTCTGACACTGATATTTTTGTGGACCTGTATGATGTTGTGAACATTTGTATTAATTTGTAATATGTTATGTTTGTTATCATTGTCATGTTTTATGTTTTTGATATGTTCTGTGATGTTCATTCTGTGATATCCATTATACCGTATATTTTGTTTTTCTCCTTTTTGTTGTGACATAGGGGGAAATACTTGTTCAAATGCCTACATTCAGAGGAAGTTCTAAAAATAAAATTACAAAAACAACATTTTTGTGCATATATTTAAGGGAAGTATTACAATTGTACCATCCACTATAAAAATTTCTCCGTGAATGCACGTCAGAGTTGTCATCATTAAAAAGTGGGAGAATGTTAGGATTAAAATTCTTAGTTTTGATGATGACAACTCCATACTAGAGTTAAATTCCATTAGTTGAAGAAATATCACTATAGCTTCTAAAAGAGAAAGAACAAATCATGCTAAACTTTCGAAAGATTGTCTATTGGAAGAGCACTTAAAGATTATGTACTAGTGAGTCGGTTTGTCTTAAATATATGATGTTAAAACTCAAAAGAGCCTCAAAAAACAATTTCATACTCTCAAAGAACATAAAAGTAGTTTTTATTATTTTTTATAAAAAATTAAAATCTTTTTAAAGCTTTTGAATTTTGAATTTAGTGTCCACCGGTGAACTAGTTGAAGCCCACGGGTGCACAGATTAAATTCAAAAATCCGAAATGAAAGCTTTATATCTTTGCATCTGAACACTCACGTTTCTTCATTCTTCCTAAGATGCGACCTTTTGAAATAGAGAGCAATCATATCTTTTGATCTAACCTATTCAATTCTATAAATAAATTTTATTTCAATAAGTTTATCACCTTACTTGCTCTTTGATTTTTTGATCTATTAACTGAAACCCTATTCTATTCTATATTCTCAAATCAATGTTCACCCATTTATAATATTCAATCCTTTGATACCAATTGAAAGTGTAGGATCGCATGTGTCTAAATCATATAAAATTATATAAACAGCACTATAAGCAACTATGTAAGTAAAGTAGAGCAAAGAGCCGACACGCCAGACTTTTTATACCGGATGTAGGCCGGTAGTTCGAACCAGTATAAATAAGTTTGGTATGCAAGCACTTTACCCTACTTTACTTACATAGTTATTTATGGTACTATTTATATACTTTTATACCATTTAGCCATATACTATCCTACACACTTTCATTTTTCTACTTCAAAGTTCAAATAAAAATATTCATATAGAATTTTAAATTCAATTTTAATTGAAATCCATTATTTTACACTTGAAAATAATTCGAACTAAAATTTCTTTAATATAAAAATCTTACAAATTTATCTATATCAGATTCATTAATCAAAGTAAAATCATTTTAAATAATATTTTCACTTCCAATTACATTTGAAATTGATATATATATATACACACACACACACACATACTGTTTTATTTACATAAAACAATTTAAATTACTTTATAATTCAATATAAATTCATATACTATTTGTTATCCAACTTTATAATTAGGCCATATTTGGATGAATCAGAACATTCGGTTGGTCAGATTCCTAACCAAAGATCTAGAGTAAAGACTTCAAAATTCAAACATAAAGTGATGTTCGAAGATATTGCTGAAACCAAGCCAAAAACATATGAAGATATCCTACACGCAAGGCACATCAAAGAGAAAGATTTAAGATAAAGTCTTGGAACATACCGTTTTTAAGTCTTGGTTCAATACCAATCCAAGAAATTTTGCTTGAATTAACCGAAACTCAAGCTTATTGAAGACCATGATAAATACAAGTGATAGCATCCTAAAAGCCATGTCAATTTATTCAAATCACATGGGAAAAGTCAAGTCGGACAATCTAAATACCCTTGGTTCATCATCGAACCAAGAGAACAACTCATTAGTGCATGCAATTGTATGAAGTTGTCCTATGTTCAAAGCACAATGGGAGGCGTGAATCATAAGCAACCTTAAAGGAACAAATAAAGTTCAACAAACCATCACTATGGATTGCCACCGACCCATATGTCTAGGTTCAATACCGATCCCATAAGTTTGATGATTTGGCCACGACTCTTCAAGGAACCTTCTTCAAGACATGGAGAATGTGGGGAGAACGTGGTGGAGACAAATCTGTTAATCTTCATCTATAAATAGGGAATGATAGGCGCTATTTCGAGATCCTTTTTTTCTACATTCCAATATTATGTGCCGTTATTGTAATTTCTTGGATTATCACTTATCCAACCACCGATCCAAAAAGATTACGTTTGTAAAAAATTGCAGAATCATTAACAAAGCTTAAGTAGATGTAGGCCAGTTATTAGCCCAACCATTGTAAATTACCATATGTTGTTCTTTCTCTTTTTTCATTTAATTTCTTTAATTTATTCTCTTCTACAAACTTTAAGGGGTTTGTGCCAACTTTTTATGTAAACATTTTGGTGCTTTCATTAAGAACGTTTCAATCTCCTGTTGTTTAGATCTATTTTCAATTTTTGGATTTCTTTAATCCACGAAGTAGATTTAATAATTTTGTTCCTAAGATCCATAATTACTCAGCTTTCACTAAGTCTATCATAGGATCTACCAAAGTAATAGCCCCAAGAAACACCAAGGAAAAATCAATCACCTCCATACCTACTAACGACATTGAGAATGTTGGTTCTTAACATGTTGAAGAAACCATTCGGCCTGGCACCAACGAATTTCAAAGTGCTTCAAACATAATTACCCGTGTTGAGATGCCGGAGGATGAAAAAACTGAACAATGAGTTGCTTGAAAGCCAGCATGCAATAATGAAATAGATGAAGGAGAACTTGGATTTGATGAACCAATTGTCTCGAAGTCATAATAGAAACATGAGAGAGTTATCGCTTTTCGGTTCAGAAGAAGATAGCTCCTCTTCATCTGGTGAAATTCACAGAGAAGGGAAATAAAGAATGAAAACAAAAGAGCATGGGACCTTGAGAATTGGTGAGGTAGGACTCAAAACCAAAGTAAACAGGTCGGTAGAAAACCAATCTTTCAGGTCAATACCGAACAGAGGAAATTTTGTACGAATGATGAAGGTATTGTTGATTTGCATGATGGAGTTGGTAATGTTGATGATCCTATTATTAGTGGCCAAAATACTATAGTTCAAGTGACTGTTGCTGAACTCCACATAGAAATCATAGGAATCAATCAATTGGATGAAGTGTTCCCCTAGAGATAGGAGAGCGTATATATCATGGAACTAACTAAGAAGTTTGTAGAGCAAAACTCTGGGTTGGCCATGATTATCACCATCCAGTAGATCCAGTAGAACCAGAGTTTTGCAAATATGGTAAGGAACCTGGTGAGCGAAAACTAGCATAGACATAGTGATGATCGGGGATCTTCTCCCAATAGGCACCCGTTCACAAAGGAGATATTGCGGGAGGAATAACCTAGAAGGTTCACTATGCCTATAACGCCATCCTATAATGAAACGAGGACCAAAAACAACATTGTTAAAATATAAATTGCATATGGATACAGCAAAGTTCTGTACACCGTCAGATTTCGATGTTTTCTAATATTTGTAAATGGTGTAGCTACGATGTGGTTCACTTGGCTTC
The DNA here is from genome assembly GCA_030737815.1 of Allium fistulosum. NCBI lineage: Eukaryota > Viridiplantae > Streptophyta > Magnoliopsida > Asparagales > Amaryllidaceae > Allium > Allium fistulosum. The sequence continues at coordinate 1,136,872,525 of CM060906.1, forward strand.
CACCGAGGTCCATATCCTTATTTGACCAACTGGTTAGGAGATTCGTGGAATAATTCTGACTACATGCTACTATCCAAAAGACATAATGTCATCATCGAACCTTTTTAGAATTATGAAGAATCAATAAAAGACTTTTTGAGTAGATTTAACATGGTTTTAACCGAGGTAAGCAATGCCAAAGGACATTGTTTTGATTACTTTGATCAGGAGAATACATCCATATACAAATTTAGGTAGATGGGTGAAAATGAAACCCCCACCGACCATAAAGGAAGTTTATTGAAAAGCAACTCGGTATTTGCGCTTAGAATTGGCAAATACAACTGTTGGAAGAATTGGTGGTAGACAATCAATGGAGGTGGTCAGGGTAACGTCGCTGTGAAACTGACTGTAGAGAGTTTCGGGAATGTTGCTATAAATGTGGAAAAAAATCAAATGAAATAACCAGGGTAATGTAGGTAGGAAGCCGGATCCCAAGAAAAGTCCAAGGTTTTTGAAGTATGAGGATTATATGCCGCCAAACAATACGGTTGATAATATCTATCTTACAATGCAGAGTACTGAACATTATAAGAAACCAGCTCCGAGGGAATCAACAAAGAGAGAAAAAATGTTTGAGAAGTACAGTCGTTTCCATGAGGTGCATGGCCATAATACAAATGAGTGTAGATATTTATAAGATGTGATTAAAGACTTATTCGAAAAAAAGAAACACTGATAGTATTTGAAAGCCCCGTAGGCTGGTAGGCAAGGAAGTGCTCAACTCCAGGGATAATTGCTCTAATGGGACAAAGCCGGGCCAAGTATTGATGAGCCTAAGTAGCTTGGGAAAGTACTTATCATCAACACAATAGCTGATGGACTTTGTCCAACCGAGGTGAGCTGGAGTGATATGCAAAGGTTTAGGAGTTCTTTAAGGTATGTTGTGTGGGAAAGTTTCTTTGCTGTCGAAGTTGGAGCTTTGACAAAGCAGTTAAGGACTATGACAGTTGATACTATGTTTAGGTACTGTGATGCTGATGAGGTCAAAGCACCAACACTTGACCCTTTGGTGACAACGGCCATGATTGGGTCAGCGACTGTTAGGAAGCTTCTTATTGACTGTGAAAGTTCTATGAATATTATGTTTAAGAAAGGTTATGACCAGGTGATTGTGAAAGGTGAGGATTTGAAACCATGTGTATCCCAAATTCAAGGATTTACAGGAGAGGTTGCAGAACCTATGGGGGTGTGTTGACTTACCGGTGGGTTTAGGTGAAGGTGACCGCAAGAGAGTGCAGGTTATGACCCTCAGGGGTGTGTTGACTTACTAGTGGGTTTAGGTGAAGGTGACCGCAAGAGAGTGTGGGTTGTGACCTTCGTTTTGATTGACACGTTTTCTGCATATAATGTCTTTTTGGGCAGACCAGCCCTCAATAGTTTTTGGATGGCCCTAGCCCCGTAGTATCTAACAATGGAATTCCCTACAAAGAATGGGTAGGAGTTATCTAAAGTGACCAAAATATAAGGCGTGAATGCTACGTCGTATAGCTTAGAGAAGCAAAGTGACGTGAAATAAGAAAAGACGCGGAGAAGACTCTCTACACCAAGTCGATTGACTCATGAAACTAGTGTCTAAGCCCTAGCTCGATCGACATATCAAATTTCATAAGGCTATGGATCTGAGGAAAGAGCCAGAGGATTCAAGGGCGGCCTAGGTTGAGTTGATGATCAATATCCTGGTCGATCAGGATGATCATACTTGGAACCCGAAGATCAGATCTCAACTCACCATAAAGATGAAAATGGAGTTGGCAAGATTCCTCCGGGCAAACTTGGATGTGTTTACCTAGACACATTTTGATATTTATGGAATATCACTAGAGATAGGTTTCCATGCATTGAATGTGAACCCCGATGTCTTCCTCTGAAGCGGAGACGGCGCAACCTATGTCTAAAGCCATTCGCTCTGCTAAAGGAAAATGTGGATAAGCTAGATCCAATGGCTTTATCCGTGATGCTTTATATCCTAAATGGGTATCCAACCCAGTGTTGGTCAAAAAGCATAATGGAAAATGGTGGACATGCATCGACTATTCAGACTTTAATAAGGCATGCCCAAATGATAGCTTTTCACTACCGAAGATCACCAGCTACTAGATTCAACTGTCGGCCACGAATTTCTATCATTCACGTATGCCTATTCCCCCTATAACCAAATTCCAATGCATATCATAGATCAAGAACACACTAACTTCATAATTGACATGGGATTGTATTATTACCTTTTATGTCGTTTGGTCTAAAGAATGTAGGAAAACCCTGCAATGCATTGTTGAATTTGATGTTTAAGAATAAAATTAGGTATGTTATCCCACCTTTTGGCAAGGCCGTGACACCAAGAACTTAACTGGAAACCGAGGATAGTTCGTCTCGAAGATCGGTTATATGCAGGCTCACTATGAATATCGACGAATTTTGTCCAAGTCCGGATCATGCTACAATTAACATGACATGACATGCAAAGCTATGGAAGCCAACGTTCCAAATTTCAAGTCAATCCGAGTTTGTATGCTCAAGATATGATCGATGCAAACCAAGGGAATCAATTCGTTCATATCCATCTGTTCGCATCCATTTGTTTGCATCCACCTGTTCGCATCCACCTGTTCACATCCATCTGTTCGTATCCATCACATACACTTAACTTCGTGTCCACTTGGCCTGGTTCGACTTCGAATCCATCAATTGGATTCAATTCGTATCGATCGATCAACAATCGATACGAATGAAACATCGATACAAAACGGCCCCCAGCCATCGATATGAAGTGTGATGCAATCGATCGATACGAATAGAGCAAAGACAATCGATACGAACAGAACAGCTACGATCGATGCGAACATGGCTCAACTGGATCGATACTAACAGGATACATTCCTATGAAAGACTCAATCACTCGGCGTAAAAAGTGGATCGATCTGAGGAGTTAGTGCAACGTCAACATGCTGGCATGTGCTCAGATCGATACGAACAGAGCGATACGAACGACATCAATACGAAGGAGACAACCTTTAATAAATTCGAGCTTGCATCGATCATAACTCAAGATCTACAAGTCCAAATGTCACCAAATTTTCATAGGAGCTTGCGTATATCCTCAAGAATGTTCATGATCGATTTCGACTCGATTGGACGAAGTTTCAATCGATACGAAATTCGTTCGTATCGATCACGGACCGAGTGCAAATGTCATGGGATCGATCGTGTGGGCCCACCCACGTGCAAGAAGAGGTCTCCCAAGATCTAAGATAGATATTTGCAACCTACGCCTATAAATAGCAGCCCAGAACCTATAGAAAAGGGACTTTTTGGCTCTTCGACATCCAGACTCTGCCAAAATCACTATTGCACTCAAAAATCACTGTTGTATTCAAAATTTACTATTGTAATCCGCTGTAACCAGCAAGCAAAAGTTAATAAAAGTCAATCATTTCATAGTGGATGTAGGCAACACGCCGAACCACTCTAAATCTCTGGTTCTATTGCTGTTTTTCTGATTGTTGTTTGGAGTGTTTGTTAGATAATCCTCATTTTACATTTAATTTCTTCATTTTATCTCTTCAAACACTTACAAAGAGTGTTGTACCCAATTTTGGTACAAACACTTTGGTGCTTTCACTGAGAAAACACAGTTTTTCTCTTGCTCGTTGGATCTACTATCGATATCGGATTGCACAAATCTAAGAAGAAGATCCAGATTTCAAAGATAAAAGTTCTTCCATCCTATTCAGATTTACATCAAGTTTAGGAAAGAGCTTCGCTAGCCATCCTGGTTAACACAAGGACAACCTCAACTGCCGCAGACCTAGAAGGACGGGACAGACAGAACCATGTACAGTTACCTCCTTCCGACCAGAATGTCGTCGAACCATCAGTTCCGCAAGGCCCGGTCACCAGGGAAGAATTTCAAATTCTAATGCAAGAACTGACTCAGAGCCGCTAATAGCTCACTCAGCAATTGCGCGCTAACGCAGAATTGACCAACCAACTAAACCATCAAAGATGAAGGAGATCCAGAAGGGATCAGGCTTCTTATTCATCCACCGAAAGTTCAGCCTCTTCTGACTACCATCATAGATCTGCGCGCCCGCGATTGGACGGAAGTTACTCATAGGCCACTGGGCATCAGCATACATTGAATCTTGGGCAACCGAGAGTCGGCCCGTCAACCAGCCATCAGACTGGGCCCTCCTCCCGAGGAGGCGCTACCCCATACCGTATTACTGACAACCGCACTACCACCGCTACCGATTTGGGAGTTGACGCTCGGTACCGAACGGATCCGACCCACCACCAACGCAACCCTACTCCTGAGCCTTATGTCCCCAAAGACATAGAACCAAGGAGGCGAGACATGGACAGTCGACAGCGACCGGCCCCTCCTCGCATTGTGGAACCCGACCACACCTTAGCTCAATATGCTCAAAATGTCCAGATACCCGACATTCCAACGATGATCCGTCAAATGATCTGTGAAAGTCAGGGTCTTGCCAATGACGACTGGGGAATCTCCCGAAACCATACCCCTTTTACTGATGAGATACTTTATGCTAAACCACCTTGGCGATTCAGGATGCTGACTTTACCCGTTTATGAAGGGAGCTCTGATCCTAATCAACATATCCTGAAGTATGAATGGTTAATGAATGCTGCACGAGCTGATGATGTAGTTAAGTGCCAAAGCTTCCTGATCTCTCTGGGGGCATAACGACTATGTGGTTTACCCGACTGCCACCTCGATCTATCTCGTGTTTTAACTAGTTGGCAACAAAGTTTATTGAGTAATTTCGCATGCATGTCGCAAGACTGAAAGATGTTAATACTTTGTCTAGTGTCACTCAAGCTCCTAGAGAGACACTTAGACGTTATTTAGAGATATTTCATGCTGCAAGTGCTGAGATCAGCAATCCTAATGATAAATCCATTCTAATGGCATTGACTAAAGGGATTGATCCCGATTCGGAGTTCGGCAACTGGTTGGCCGGAAAACCTCCTGCGTCATTGGACCGTTTCTATTCCAAGGCAGCCCACTTGAGAAGGGAGGATGCAAAATAGTCTAGGAAAAAGGATGTCGTAGGCCCAGTATGGAAGGAATTCAGAGTAATGTTGCTGTTAAACAATCTGTGGAGAGCTCCGGAAAAGTGCAATTGAACATTCAGAATAAACAAAATCAGCAGAAAGGCAATGGTAATCAAAATAGGAAACAGGATCAGAATCGTGGTCCACGACGTAGGGCTCCTATGTTTGATAATTATACTCCTTTGAATACATCGCTGGAAAATGTGTATTTACAGACCTGCAATACTATTCAGTATAAGAAACCTACTCCGAAGCAGTCATCGGAGAAACAGATTCAGACAGGGAAGTTTTGTAGATTCCACGAAAGCTACGGCCATAACACGAATGAGTGCCGTCACTTGCAGGAACTCATCGAAAAGTTGATAAGAGAGAGAAATTTGGAGCAGTTTGTACGGGCGCCGCAGTCTGGAGGTGCGGGCCCATCAAACCAGAATCATGTACCAAATCAGGCAAGATAGGAGGAACCCGCTCGTACTGGCGGGAGGTTAGTGATAAATACTGTTAGTGGTGGTCTTCATCCAGCAGATCGAAGCTGGAAGGAAATGGAGTCGTATGCCAGTTCTATTAGGCATGCGAGCTTCGAATGTTGTAGTAGTTTGGAAGATGGGGCTCCGGCCAAGCAACAGAAGATGATGACTGACGACATCGTCTTCCGAGACAGAGATGTCGACAGGATCAAAGCCCCAACCATCAATCCACTTGTCATATCAGCTCAAGTAGGTCCTGCTTGGATGAAGAGGATCTTGGTAGACAGTGGAAGTTCTGTGAATATATTGTTCAAGCGAGCCTATGACCAGACGAAAATGAAGACTAAAGATTTGAAACCTTATCAGTACCGTATCCATGGTTTCAATAGGAGTGCGACTATACCCACTGGAGTGGTGGAATTTGCCAGTGGAGTTAGGAATTGGAGAACGTCGGAGAGTCCAAATGTTACAATTTGTGGTGTTGGATATAGACTCGCCATATAATGCTTTCTTGGGCCGACCGGCCCTAGCTGAGTTCAGGGCTGCTATTGCCCCATGGTGTCTGACTCTGAAGTTCCCCACCGATCATGGTGTTGGAGTCATTCAAGGAGATCAGGCTGCTAGATGAGCCTGTTATGTTGCTGAGCTACGAGATGCGCAGTGCAGAGAAAAAGGAAAGGGCGTAGAGGAATCTCTCTACATCCGCTTTGTTAAAAATTGACAATTGATGCCTGGGCCTAGGCCTGGGCACCCCAATCAATTCCAAAGAGATCTTGACCTGAGAGATACCGAAAGTGAAGATGGAAGTAAAGACAGTCAAGCTTCTCCGGCCGAACCGACGATCGATTTCCCGATCGATGATAGAGATGATTCTAAAATGATAAAGGTTGGATTTCAATTGAGCCAACAAATGCAAGAGGAATTGTTTGAATTTCTCCGGGCAAACCTTGATGTGTTTGCCAGGACGCACTCTGACATGTGTGGGATCTCGCCGGACATCGCAAGCCACGCATTGAACATTGACCCACGGCACGTCCCGATCAAACAAAAAAGGCGTGGTATGGATCCAGAGAGATCTGCTGCCCTTAAGGAAGAGGTAGACAAGCTTAAATCGAATAGATTTATTCAAGATGCATTGTACCCGGAATGGGTATCCAACCCTGTACTTGTCCGAAATCCAAATGAGAAATGGAGAACGTGCATCGATTACTCTGATCTGAATAAAGCTTGCCCTAAAGACAGTTTTCCACCTCCTCGAATTGATCAGCTCGTAGATTCAACGGCCGGGCATGAACTCTTATCCTTCATGGATGCATATTCTGACTACAATCAAATACCCATGCACTTGCCCGACCAGGAGCATACCAGCTTTGTAACCAATATGGGGCTTTACTGCTACAAAGTTATGCCTTTTGGACTTAAGAACGACGGGGCGACTTATCAACGGCTATTTAATCGAATGTTCGCCAATCAGATTGGAAAAACCATGGAGGTATACGTGGACGACATGCCAGTCAAGTCATGATTCTCCACTGATCATATCAATGAACTGGAGTCAATGTTTAATATCCTCCGAGAATACAGAATGAAGCTTAATCCGTTGAAATGTCACTTTGGGGTCGCATCAGGAAAATTCCTGGGGTTTATCGTCAACGCTCAAGGAATTGAAGCCAATCCCGGAAAGATGTAGGCTATTAGAAATCTCAAGACTCCGAGAACTATAAAGCAAGTCCAGAGCCTCAACGGGAAAGTAGCAGCACTAAGTAGGTTCATTTCAAAATCCATTGACAAAAGTATTCCCTTCTTCGATCTGATCTGAAAAGGGAAACGAAACTTTGAATGGACTACAGAATGTGAGGGCGCATTCCGAGCAATAATTCAACACCTCTCCACACCGCCAATTTTGTCAGAGCCTATTGATCACGAGAAATTGTACATTTACGTGGCGGTATCATAAAACGCAATCAATGCTGCCCTAATTCGGGAGGAAGACTGAATACAAAAACCGGTCTACTATATTAGCAAACGACTAACCGGAGCTGAGAAAAATTATCCGAAACTAGAGAAGTTGGCTTATTGTCTTGTTATTGCCTCAAGGAAGCTACGTCTGTATTTCCAAGCTTATCCTATCACCGTTTACACCGACCAGCCTTTATAACAGGTCCTTACACGGCCTGAGACGTCTGGTAGGTTACTCAAATGGAATATCGAGTTAAGTTAGTTTGACATTACTTACACTCCAAGGCGAGCCATTCAAGGACAAGTCCTAGCAGATTTCATAGCTGAATTTACCATCCCAGAGGACTTGCCCGAAACTAGTGAATCTCCCAAGTATATCTGGAAGCGGCATACTGATGGTGCATCAAATGACCGTTTCTCAGGTGCAGGGGTTGTACTTGAAACTCCTAAAGGTTGATCTATATGCTATGCTTTAAAGTTTGATTTTCGCACGACCAACAATGAAGTTGAGTATGAAGCCTTACTTGTTGTATTGAGACTTGCCAGAGATTTGAAAATCATTGCTGTGGAGATTTATTGTGATTCACAATTGGTCGTGTGTCAAGTTCGGGGGGAATACCAGGCCAAGGACCAAAGACTGGCTGCTTATTTAGCTCGAGTCCAGGAGATACTAAATCAGTTCGATTATTATGCCATCTATTGCATACCCCGAGAGCGCAATCAGAAAGCCGATTCATTAGCAAAGTTAGCCGGTTCAGGCGAAGCACAACAAATGGGACTCATTCCCATAGAGACGTTAGCTTCCCCGAGCATCGACCGAATGGAGACAGATTGGATATTTGAGGTTATTCCCGATAAGGAGTCATGGATGACTCCGTTCAGAAATTATCTCGAGCATGGAACCCTGCCAGAGCGTAAGAGTGAAAAGAGATAAATTCTTCGAAAAGCTTCGCGGTTCACTATTTAGAATGGAGTCGTGTATAGAAGAGGATACTCTATTCCTTTACTCCGGTGTAGCGCTCATGATGAAATCAAACGCGTATTGCATGATGTGCACAAAGGAGAATGTGGCGATCACACCGGGGGGCAAGCCCTTGCCAAGAAAGTGCTCCGATATGGATACAATTGGACAACCGTAAATCGCGATGCAATGGATTACGCCAGAAAATGTCACAAATGTCATAAGCACGCTCAAATTCCAAGAGCCCCACCTACCGAAATAACTCAGATGGTCAGTCCATGGCCGTTTGCAGTATGGGGCATTGACATTGTTGGCTCTCTACCTCTATCCAAAGGTGGTGCGAAGTACGCCATCGTAGAAGTTGATTACTTTACCAAGTGGGCGGAAGCTGAACACTTACTACAATCACAACAAAGAAGTGATCAACTTTGTAGTGCGCAACATCATCTGTCGATTTGGTCTCCCACATACTATCATCACCGATAACGAGACCCAATTCGATAGTGTTGAATTTAAGGATTTCTATCAACGATTCCACATTCAGAGGAAATTCTCCGCAGTTGCACACCCTTAAGCGAATGGATAAGTCGAAGCTGTTAACAAAGTTATAAAGTCTATTCTGAAGAAACGACTGGAAAATACTAAGGGCAAATGGATCGATGAACTTCCTATGGCCTTATGGGCCTACCAGACAACCCACAAGTCCGCAACCGACCACACTCCGTTCTCTTTCTTATGGTTCAGAAGTTGTTATTCCAGTCGAATTAGAAGTGCCTTCTCATCGTGTGACATACTATGATCCGAAGAAAAATGCAATATTACTTATTGGATGAGAAGCTTGAAGAGACTGATTTGAGGGCAGTCGCATAACGAAGTCGAGTCGCCCGATTATACAATACCAAGGTCCGACCCCGAACCTTTGAACTCGGTGATCTCGTCCTTAAGAGAATTTACCCGGCCCCTTCGCATATGAAGCCAACCTGGGAAGGGCCCTATGTTATTGAATGAAAGCTCGAAGATGGCACATTTAAATTATCGACCGTTGACGGTCTCACTCTTCCGAGAGCCTGGAACAACGAAAGTCTTCGTCGCTACTACACATGACAGGCTCTATTTATTTATTCAATCTACTTTTAATTTGCAATTTGTTTCTGCATTTCAAAATTTGAATTTGTAATAAGGCAACTGATTTTTGCCATATTTTCTTATTTCAGCAATAAAATGCAATCTCTTCGAGCCAGAGCTGTGATTTATTAAATGCATCATACAACTATCAGTATGCACAAAGAGCTAAATTCCACCTGACGGTGGAATTTATTCAAATAGGGAGTGACTGTGATACGACCGGTTACTCGCTAAGTGAAACCTGAGCTCAAGGGCAAGTCATCACACTGAAGTCAAAAAAGGATTGATACACGACAATCCTTCAACCAACTCCAGATTCCCAGAGTGTGAACTGGAGTATAAACTTACAAATACGGCCTCGAAGAGGGTGGATCCGTCCACCTAACGACTTCACCCGTACCTTGACCAAGTTTGAGGAGGATGGATCCATCCATCTAACGACCTCGCTTGATAATTCGGGGTGGATATGAACCGACCATCCACGATCCTGATAGATTCGTCGTTCCCGGAGTGCAAACGAAATCCTAAAGCCTGAACAGATTGACTGACCATCTGTCGGCCAACTCCAAGTTCCTAGAGCATGAACTGGAGTATAAACATCAACTAACTCTGGATTCCTAGAGTGCGAACCGGAGTGTCAACATAAACACCAACTCCAAATTCCCGAAGTGCGAATTGGAGTATAATCGTTAACTCTACATCCCCGAAAAGTGGGTTGGAGTTTAAACACAAACCGGATTGGAATCGATCGTCCGTAAAACAACTTTGAGTCCCCAGAGCGTGGTCAGACTGTCAATGCAAATTAATTGTGACTGACCACTCGAGAATCCATCTAAAGTCCCCAGAGTGTGGACATGGTTAAAAACATTAAATGGGTGTGAATGACCACCCGTGAAAATGACTTAAGTCCCTGGAGCGTGGACGTATCCTTGAAACTTAAGCAGGCGTGACCGACCATCGACGTACGAATGCAAATCCCTAGAGTGTGGATGCAATCGTCGATAAATGAGCGAGTGCGATTCGACCACTCGAATTTCATTGTTTCAGCATCAATTCAACGACGTTAAGCTCGATGTGTTGAAGGAAAAGCACAATTACCAATTGATCTTTACAATTCATCCCTGAAACTGGGGGCAAAACTTAAGCACTAATCACTGACTAAGACAGTGCAACATCGGAGTCCGACTTAACGTTCGGCCATAACTCATAGTCGTGATTTTAGGACTTAACAACTAAACTCAGATCCAATCCAAAGGTCGAAACTCAACAAGCATACTGGACTGGAGTTCAAATGCTAAAACACTTAAGCAAATAAACGAAAATTGAGTTGAAGACAAAATGGAATTTCATTTCAACGGTTTGTGGAAGAAAACTAAGTACAAGTTTATCCCAAAAAATCCTACTAGCAGGGCCGAACTTGCATCTATACACGACCAACAAAAGCTAAAGAAATTCCTATCTACTCAAAAATAAGCCGAAGAGGTGTATCTATTATTTTTTCTTTCTCGGTTTCTTCTTCGATGTGGACCCGCTGGAGCTGTCGCTTAGTTTTCTCTTTGAGCCCTTGCCTTTCGGCGACCGATCTCCAGTCGGGGGCATTACATCAATTTCCTCCTCCGAACTCAAATGTATTGGAATGCTTCCTGCATGCGAAGTCGGAGGTATAGGATCAACAGAAGGAGGTGGGGTAGGTGGGCTCGTCTCAACGACCGTTCCTCCCGGAGATATCATCCGCAAAGGGGCTAGACCAGGTCCAACCATTCCACCGCCAAAACCACAGCCCTGCGCGGTTGCCTCCGTCTCAGCATTGATTTCAGCTATGATTTCCTCCTCATGAAGTGTTTGTGCATCGCCGTGGACTCCCGCGGTTGGAGCCGAAGAACATGTCATTGGTGCGCTTCCACCCATAACGAACGAAAAATCGGCAAAGGGGTCACTGTGATGACCAAGAAGTTCCTCCATCATCTTCTCGTCGAAAGTAAGTGTGCTTCCCTATGCCTCGTCAATCGGTGTCGTGGTCATTGTGGCGGTCGCTTCTGTTATAATGGCCTCCTGCACATGATGTGATTCTTGAGTTGCAGGAGGCATGACCGATGTTGCTACGATCACTGGATAAGAGTAAAGGAAGGACTGTTAGTAATTATTTCAAGTAATGCTTCCGATTTCGGATAAGCATAGAGAATGTTCAGAGTACCTTCCTCAGTTTGACTCGCGGGTGGCGGAACGGTCTCAGAGACTTGCTCGCGAGTTGGAGACAACTGCTGTTGATCCGGGTTATAAGCAAGAACGGGCTGAGGATCAACCGTAGGTGTGAATTCAGGCTGATTCGACATGGAAGTTTCAGAACTTATATCATGATGCTCGACACCAGAGCCTTCTCCAACTTTCGAATGTTGAGCGCCAAGCTTCTCTTTTTCATATGATATCATTGCATCATGGAGAACTTTCCGTTCGTCTTCGCTCAACACTCGGTTCTCGAGCTCGAACTCATCGATCGGTTCAGCTTGAGGAGCAGTCTTTTCATCTCCTACTAATCATCCCCAAGCATTAAATAGGTGTGTTGGATAGTTATCAAGCCAGGTCAGATTTCTATGCTTTAGAACTCTGGCATTGTACGTAATCAGAAGATCTTTAATATCTGCCTCCAACCTGGCTTCAGCCATTTTAACCTCATCTTCAACCTTAGCCTCAACCTCCCGAATTTTAAGTAAAGCCGCATCTCGTTCATTCCGAAGCACCACAGCATGTTCACATGCCACCTGGGCCGCCTTATTTGCATCATCCTTCTCCTTGATGATTTCAGAAAATTTGGCCTTAAGTTCATTAAGCTCTTTTAGAGAAGCATCCCTTTTGGCTGTGACGGTGGTGTTTCGGTGGCCCATCTCCTCCACCAGAGCGAAATGCGTTTGTCGCATTCTTTCCATAGATTGAGTTGCCTCATCAGCTTTTTGGGTGGCCTCCATTTCAGATTCCTGAGAGGATTCAGCTTCATCATTGAGTACTTGGATAATACGGTCTTTTTGGGCGAGGTCGGATTCCAACATATCAATTATCTTCGCTTGCTCAAAAGCCACCGCCGACGCTTTATCCACAGCTTTCATCCACTCCTTGTATTGGGTATAGATATCATGAATATGGTCATGCATCGTTTGTTCAGCCTCAGAGGGGATTTTCTTTAAGTGAGGAGGGAAGATAAAGTCGTCGAAGCAAATGTCCGGGAAATCTTTTCTTAACTGGGCAATTCTGATAGCCCCTTTCCCAGTGGGCTCAGTGATGGCTTGTTTAGTAACAGTGGGAGGTTCGACCTCAGTCCTACGATGTTGAGACTCAGACCTTGGAGCATGAAAATATGGTTTTTGATGTGGAGGCTCCGGGGGATGTGTGTCGTGAGTAGAAGGTTGTGTATGGAGTCGAGGAGGTAGAGAACGCGATCGGGATCGATATCTATAGTCTCTATCTCTATCCCTCTCATAACTATCTTTGCTGGAATAACCGCGATCGCGGTTTCTATCATCCTCCCTCCGGCGGGACTCATAATACGAACTCGATGATTGGCACGCTGAACGGAGACTTCCGAGTATAGAATCTCGCCTATTCATCGTATCTGTAAAGTAAAAGAAGAACGGAGTTGGTGATTTCTAGAAGCAGGCAACTTAAGGTTGGAAATCGTGTAGTGTCGTGAAGTGTATATGTGTGTGCACCCCCCGACCAACCGTTAATGTCGGCCGCACTGATGGGTAGAGACTCGCTTAAATCTAGAGCACTTTGAAGCCCCTCCAATCCGATGTCGTGTTGAAGTGACACATAGTTCGGAATCGGAATATCAGCAAGTCCTTCAAAAGGATTCTCTACTTGAGAGGGAGGAGCCTTCGAAATTCTAACGCCAGAGGGAGGCATGGACACAACTACAGATTTCCATCTCGAAGATTTATGACGCTTGTGTGCAACTGCCTTGCCTTTTCTCCTTCCCTCTGAACCCTAAAAACTGTCAAAAGGTCCGGCTATGGGTTCGTCGTTCGTAGGCGTGTTTTCTTCATCACCCTCCTCATTTATTACGACCCCGGGCGCTTTACGCTTCACCCGCTTCGTCGGGGCAGCCCTAAGCACTCCTTCAAGTCCTATACTTTATTTTCGTTTGATTAAACCAATAATTCTTAAGTTCCTGTCGGTGAGCACCGACTCGATTTCTCTCATCTCGCCCGGTACTTCTTGAAGGACCCGTACTATTTCTTTAAAGTGTGCACCTTCAGGTCGAGGAATTGTGGCTGTAAAAGAAAGAAAGTATTAGCCCAATACCAGTTGTAACTATATTGTTAACTATCACAAAAGTCGAAGCACTTACGTCTAACCAACCACCGATTGACGAACCCTGGGGGACATTGAACATAGAACCACTCGGTTTGAAGTAGCTCAGTCTAGTCCAAGACCCCATCACAACTTGGCAGTTCCTGACCGCCTCTAAGAACGTGAAAGAAGGGCTATCTCCCCGACTCTTAGCATTAAAAAGGTATCTGATTTCGATCGGAGTCGGGGGTCGGAAAAGATTCTCCATGAATACAATGAATAGACTGTTTAGCAGAGCGTATCCATTTGGATGTAACTGTAATGGGGCGATTCCAAAGAAAGCCAGCACTTCTCTAATATATTGATTGAATGAGGGAAGCATCCTGGCTGTACATGAATGCCTGTTGAAGGCAGTAAAACCTTCCGGGGGAACAAGCGGTCTGTCATTCGGTCCCGGTAATAAGACATCGTCCAGCGGCAGAACGTGCTTTAGACATATCCACCCCAACATATCTTCGGAAACGTTGGACGGCACCGAATCTTGCGGATTCACGATAAACGTGGCCTCTGGCAGCTCGTTCGGAGTTGGATCGATAAATTCGGCCGCGATGACCGGTATCTCGATTACTAAGGGAGCTGGACCTTGAAGCTCCTGCTGCTGAGAACTTGTGGATTCCATAGCTAATCAACTCATCAAAAACCATCATTAGATGATAATAAGCCCGTGTGTTCCCTAGTGTGAAGTGCGTGAATGTGTTGTGCAGTGCAGTGCTACATAATACTAAAGAAATTCTGAAAAATTTGAGAAAGTGTTCAAACGAAAAGACTTCGAGATTCAACCGGAGTGACCTCATCGCTAACCGTCATAACCGAGCCATCCAGACTTTAGAGACCGATCCAAGTTAAAGTTTATTAGGTTTAGTTAAGTTACAGTCCCATCGACGAGCTTCGAAGGGTAGTCAAATATGCAAGGAAAAGGTTAAGTCCGGTTATGCAAGATTGAAGCTCATCGGAGTCAGGTGTTCAAATTTGCAAGAGTTTTCAACTTCATCAAGGTTCAACTCGTAATTGATCGCTAAAGCTCTAGCTCGTATCAGTTAAAGAAGCTATTCGTATCCATCGAGATACGAAATTCGTATCGATCACTTAAGTTACCTTCGTATTGATCTCCTGGTGCGTAGTTCGTATCGATCGAGAACATTAGATTTCATATCGATCAAATGCAACCTCTTCGTATCGATCAGCAAGTCCGAAGCCTTCGTATCGATCATCACGAGTCTATACAAAACTCCATCATCGGTCGATACGAAGACCTCCACTTCACCATCTCGAAGTCCTGTTATCCAGATCGATTCGAATGACCCATCATCCCTCCATCATCGATACGAAAGCAGAACTCAACTGTTTCTACACAGACCCTTCGTATCCCAGACTTCTTCTTCCCCAAGTCCATTCAGGAGTCATCTCCTCCTTCTTTGAACCCATTATGACCATCCGCGACTATCACCACGCCGGAATCGGTCATGGGAACGGCTAGGATGGCAAAATATCTCAAGTCTCATTGTTCTAGAAGGGATTATTAAAGCTAATTACCTAATTAAAGCAATCAATTTGAAAGGTTAAAAGTTTGAATGGTTTGGAGTCAAAGACAGTTTCTTTCTTCTGAGCTAATGATCGATACGAAAGCAATATGTGGGAATGAAAGCAGATAAAAAATTTCGGCTAAGTCCACAATGTATTTATATGGGTACAAAACCAAGGGAAGGAAACGATTCATCTCCCAGTAAACTGGACCAGTTGAAAAGGTCAGGGGTCTATCGGTACGAAGGACGTTGGGCCAACATGCCTGGAGCGATTCCCTCTATCGATACGAAGACATAGCTTCATATCCATCAACTCGAAACAATCCAAAGTCTAGCACTCCGTACCCATCAATTACCAGCCATTTGTTTTAACTCCATTGATACGAAGCATGCGTTCCAACATCTCGGATCGATCCAAGAGAGGATCGATACGAAAGAAAACTACATTAAAACGACAACTAAAATCATGTCGATCGACATCGATACGAAAACAACTTTTCAACCTTTTACATCGATCCAGGAGAGGATCGATATGAAGGGACATTCCAAAACATTCGTCAAGCATTGTTACAAATCGAATTTCACATTGATTCAGGAGAGGGTCAATACGAAATTCGATACAAAAGAAAAAATTGAAAAAACTGACAACAACTCGCGAACGTGCGAACGTTAACGAGAGTCAGGTTAACATACATTCATGTATAATGGACTAACATCCAATTTTTAAAAAAATTCACAGGAATTGAATACTCGTCCGGTGACAGTTACAACAGTGCATAGTACAACAATTGGCAGCCAACAATTCATATTAATAAGAATCAATCAAAGGTTACATCTTTCAACGAAAAGACAATAACACTTCAGACAAGTCGGATGAATCTGTTCAGGATGAAGATTGCAACTTTTCAAAGAACATCATGTTCTCACAAGACGTATTTTGGGGGGCAAAATGTTATCCCGTCTTTTGGCAAGGCTGTGACACCAAGAACTTAACTGGAAACCGAGGAAGTTTGTCCCAAAGATCGGTTATATGCAGGCTCACTATGAATATCAACAAATTTTGTCCAAGCCCGGATCATGCTACAATTAACATGACACGACATGCAAAGCCATGGAAGCCAACGTTCCAAATTTCAAGTCAATCCGAGTTCGTATGCTCAAGATATGATCGATGCAAACCAAGGGAATCAATTCGTTCGCATCCACCTGTTCGCATCCACCTGTTCGCATCCATCTGTTCGTATCCATCACATACACTCAACTTCGTGTCCACTTAGCCTGGTTTGACTTCGAATCCATCAATTGGAGTCAATTCATATTGATCGATCAATGATCGATACGAATGAAACATCGATACGAAACGGCCCCCAGCCATCGATACGAAGTGAGATGCAATCAATCGATACGAACAGAGCAAAGACAATCGATACGAACAGAACAGCTACGATCGATGCGAACATTTCTCAACCAGATCGATACGAACAGGATACATTCCTATGAAAGACTCAATCACTCGACGCGAAAAGTGGATCGATCCGAGGATTTAGCGCCACATCAACATGCTGGAACATGCTCGGATCAATACGAATAGAGCGACACGAACGACATCAACACAAAGGAGACAGACTTTAATAAATTCGAGCTTGCATCATCATAACTCAAGATCTACAAGTCCAAATGCCACCAAATTTTCCTAGGAGCTTGCATACATCCTCAAGAATGTTCATGATCGATTTCGACTCGATTGGACGAAGTTTCGATCGATACGAAATTCGTTCGTATCGATCACGGACCGAGTGCAAATGTTATGGGATCGATCGTGTGGGCCCACCCACGTGCAAGAAGAGGTCTCCCGAGATCTGAGCGAGATATTTGCAAACTAAGCCTATAAATAGCAGCCCAGAACCTACAGAAAAGGGACTTTTTGGCTCTTCGACGTCCAGACTCTGCCAAAATCACTATTGCACTCAAAAATCACTGTTGTATTCGAAATTTACAGTTGTAATGCGTTGTAACCAGCAAGCAAAAGTTAATAAAAGTCAATCATTTCATAGTGGACGTAGGCAACATGCCGAACCACTCTAAATCTCTGCGTTCTATTACTGTTTTTCTAATTGTTGTTTGGAGTGTTTGTTAGATAATCCTCATTTTACATTTATTTTCATCATTTTATCTCTTCAAACACTTCCGAAGAGTGTTGTGCCCGATTTTGGTACAAACAAGGTATATAATAGAGGTCTATGTGGATGATATGTTGGTGTAGTTACAATGATCGGTTGGCCACTTGGAAGACCTATCAGTGATGTTTGGCGTGCTTCAAAGATATGGGATGAAACTCAACCCACTGAAATGCTCGTTTGGAGTCGCATCTGGAAAATTCTTAGGTTTCATATTAAAATCGAGGGGCATAGAGTCCAATCCAGAGAATATTGAAGCTCTGAGGAATGTCAAAGCCCCAAAGATGATAAAGGATATACATAACTTGAACGGGAAGGCGGCCGCATTGAGTCGGTTTATTTTAGAGGGGCTATAAATAAGCGTATACCATTCTTTGACATCCTCAAAAGGGGGAAATTTTTTTTGCTTAGACACAGGAATGTAAAGACGCTTTCCAAGCCTTACCTGATCATCAGGAAAGACTACTCGTCTTATCAAACTACCCGTCTTATCAAAGCCTTTAGAAAGGTAAGATTTATTCGTTTACTTGGTGGTATTTATTTATGTTTTGAGTGCCAGCTTAGTATGCGAGGAATTCAAAATCCAAAAGCTGGTATATTCAGCAAGCGATCAATAGAAGTAGAAAGGAATTATATAAAGTTTGAAAAGCTAGCTTATTATTTGTTGATTACATCAAGGAAAATCCATCCCTACTTACAAGCCCATCCAGTTAAGGTGCTGATTGACAAATGTTTAAGGCAGGTTCTGCAACAACCCAGGACTTTGGGAAGGTTATTGAAGTGGAACATTGAATTAAGCCGGTATGATATATCATGTCATCCTAGAAGAGTGATCCAAAGACAAGCATTCGCCAATTTCATTGCTGAGTTCATGCTCGGGATGAGGGGAAAGAGGAAGGATTGGAAAGAATCAGTCAATGGAAGTTGCACAAGGAGGGAACATCCCATGAATGTTTCTTAGAGGTAGGAGTGATTTTGGTAACCCCTAAAGAATGATCGATTTTCTATGTCTTAAAACTCGAGTTCCCCACAACAAATAATGAAGTTGAATATAAAGCACTGATCGTAGGGCTCAAGATAGCAAAGGAATTAAGAGTCAAGACCTTACATATATAGCGACTCCCAATTGGTGGTCTGCTAAGTGAGGAAGGAGTTCCAAGCTAAGGGAGCGAGGCTTTCCCCTTATTTGATGAATATTCTAGAACAACTCAATGATATTGAATATTACACGATAGCATGTATGCCCAAGGAGAAGAACACAAAAGCTGATTCACTAGCCAAGTTAGCTAGCTCTAAGGATGCCTAACTCATGGGTTTAGTTCTAGTGGAGGTATTGTTAGCTCTGAACATCGACCATATGGACGTCGATTGTATCTGGGAGGCTAAGGTTGAAAAGGAAACATGGATGACTTCAATCAAGGAGTACTTGCTAAAAGGAACCCTTTCGCATGAAAGGAACGAATGTAGAAAACTCTTCTGCAAAGCTTTATGATTTATTGTCTAGGAGGGAGTTTTGTACAGGTGGGGGTTCTTAGCCCCTTACTGTGATGTGTTTCGCTAATGAAGAAGCTAAAAGAATCCTTGTGGATGTACATGAAAGAGCCTGTGGCAATCACAACAAGGGGAAACATTGGTAAGAAAGTTCTGTGCTATGGATATTATCGACCAACCATCAACCAAAATGCGGCTAATCACACCAGAAGGTGTGATAGATGCCAAATATTTGCAAAGATCCCTAGGGCCCTACTGGTAGAAATTACACAAATGGTCAATCCATGTTCATTTTCGGTTTGGGGAGTTGATATTATTGGTGTGTTACCAGTGCCAAAAGGTGGAGCAAAGTACGCTATTATTGCAATTGACTATTTCACAAAATGGGCTGAAGCGGAACCCCTAATCAAAATCACCACGAAGAAGGTGATTAATTTCATAGTTAAAAGCACTCTATATTGATTTGGAATTCCACAAACAATCAATTCTGATAATGGGACCCAATTCGACAACGTCGAGTTCAAAAACATTTGTAGCAAATATCAGATGGAGAAAAGATTTACAACCAATAGAGAGAACATTTGCAGCGAGATGCACCCCCAGGCAAGTGGATAGGTTGAAGCAATGAATAAAATCATCAAATCCATCTTGAAAAAACGATTGATGAAAGGCCAAAGGCAAGTGAGTAGATGAATTACCTCTAACACTTTGTGCTTACCGAACCAACTAGTGATGATTCCAATAGAATTAAAAGTATCATCTCATTAAGAGATCTATTACAATTCTAAAATGAACAGTGAGCTCTTGCTTGAGTCCCTCGATATAATAGATGACAAGCATGATAAGGCTTATTTGAGGGCTATTGCTCATTGAAAATGAGTAGCTCGACATTATAATACAAAGGTCAAGAATCAGGACTTTGAGATCGATGATCTCGTTTTTAAAAGAATCTACCCTAGTCCAATTAATATAGACCCGAATTGGGAATGCCCATATGCTATTGAACATAACCTTAGAGATTGAGCATTCTATCTAGCGACTGTTAACAGAATCTCGCTTTCGAGGGCATGGAATAGCAAACATATGTGATGCTATTTCACTTAAATGTATTCTATATATACTTAACTAAGTATTGATGTAACAAGGTAGAATCTATTATTCTTATTGATATAAAATGAATTGGCTTTGGAGATCGATGAATTTGTCTTCTAATTAGCCTAACCATGCGATGTGAATAAAAAAATTGAATAGCCTATGTTTATATAGTGCGAGTACATGGGTGCCCAGAGATAGGTACAGATCGAATTTTACGGTCCATGACTGGACCTAAGGAACATAATTGTTCCAAATATCCAAAGATAGATGCCGACCAACCCCTTTAACCCATGATTCGGGTGTTGGAGTATAAATACATGGGGGTCAATCAACATAGTACATCCCAAAGTCTTTGCCCGAAGATAACCAAGGCATCAAACGATTGCCTAGATGTTGGCAGGATCAAATATGTGATGCTCGAAGATAGGGATTTTTTTAAATTTAGCTCCGAAGATAGGGCATACATGATCAATGCCTAGAGTTAGGCGGGATCAAACATGAGCATTTGGAGACAAACGTTTTAGTCCATTGCTTGAGATGGATGACCATGGTCAATGCCCAAAGATGGGTAAGATCGAACATAAATGTCCTAAGATGACTACTCAAGCATTACTCCAACATATCAAGGAGTAACATGAAAACTCTACTTTACACTAGTCAAGTGACATCTATCTACTGATAAATCAAGAAAGATGCTAGTCTAACTAAGTGATAGTAAGACGCCATCCTACACACATATAATTATGACAAATGATTAATATGATATGATTTAAGCGCACTTGCAGCTAACATTAGAGGTTGAATAAAACAAAGTACACATGTAGATAAATGTAAAGTCTGAAGAGAAACTATTTTAGCCATTACTAGTAGGTCTTTTCAACAAAACCAGGAGTTGCACCCGCATACATACGCACACAAAGGCAAAAATAAACAAGAGAAATAGAAAAACTGCCACTATACATTCTTCCTCTCTTTCTTTCCCTCTCCGGAAGAGTGTGAAGTATGCCTTTTGCAGGGTTTTCTACCTTTTCATCCCTTTGAAAAATACCCTTTTGGATCTGTATCGCAATCATAATAACATCTTAGAGATCCAAGAGTCTTACTTGAGCACTGCCTGAAGAAGGAGTAGAAGTAGGAGCAACGATCGAATTTGTAGACAGTGAAATTGATAAAGGAGGAGGAATGTCATTAAATTTCTCCTTCTTGATATCCTTAACCAATGTGGTTTATGATTTTTGTGTCTCCTTCATTGATTGTCCCTGTAATAACAACATCTTTGTTTCTCGGAATCTCATGAGGATCACCTATAGCTTCCTTATCCAAGGAATGGATCATTTCATCATCGGCACTTGGAGTGGTACCCGCTAGAGAGGCTGGGGTTGAAATGGGAGCGAACATGGTAATTGATTTAGTCAATATAGCTTGTGAAC
Organism: Allium fistulosum; assembly: GCA_030737815.1. Classification (NCBI taxonomy): domain Eukaryota; kingdom Viridiplantae; phylum Streptophyta; class Magnoliopsida; order Asparagales; family Amaryllidaceae; genus Allium; species Allium fistulosum. Next base: position 1,136,894,218 of record CM060906.1, read on the forward strand.
CTAGAGATAATCCTCCCATAGGAATGATAGTAGGTTGACCTAAAACTTGAAAAATAGAAAAGTAGAGATTAGAGACATCAACAGGTATCATGTGAGCCATCTCGAATACATGTGATTTTAATGATATACATCCACGAGATGAAGATGCCATATGAAATAGGGTACCATCGAGCCTCCCTCTAGGATAAGAGATAAAATAGGTAGTTTAAAAAATAATTTGGTACCCTCAAAGCTAAGCCTTTTAGGGATATAACAAACATCCGATTAGGATGCCGGAGCAGTTTAAATATCGGTAGTTATCCTAACATCAAAAACTATAGTAGAGTCGGGAAGAGAAGTAACGACCTCAGTGTTTAATGGCCCTAATGTCAAAGGAGTAGTAGTATTTACTGCGGTTCTTGGAGGGCAGAACCAGAACTCTCGCCCAAATCCTTTAAACCAAGCTCGGATCGGGCCCAACAGATACCTCAGGATGTAAGAGGAGCTTGCCAATCTCAAGCGCCTTTATATCTTATTTTTCCAGAAGGTTAAGCTTCAGCTCTTCCTCGTCAGTCTCCAATCCATCAAAATGTTCTCGTTCTTGCTTTAAAATTTCCTCCCAAACAATGGCCAAAGCCTGGAGATACTCCTCATCTAACCATCTCTACTTCCTAAAGTTAACAACATTCACCTGAAATTGCATGAGAGTAGGCTTAATTTCATATTTAAGTTGATCTTCTATAGCCTTAATCCACACATCGGCCGTCTTTGCTCGGGCCTTGACATTATCTCTCATCTTACGAGTGTCTAATAGCTTGTTGCAGTAGTCGTGGGCCTGAGTGAGCACATCAACTTTTCTTTTCCTTTCCACCTCCAACAACTCCTTCAATATTTTTATTTCCAAGGTGTGCTCCTCAATGGTCTTCTGGAGCTTTTCATTTTCCAGTGAAGGAGTATGACTCCTGTGGTGAGCAGCCTCAACTTGCCTCTACTACTGTGATGATCTTCTTTAAAAGACTTTGTCTTTTCCTATAACCTTTTTGTCAGCTTTAGCCAATGAAGCCTTAATCCCTTTGACTTTTTTATCAAGGGTTTTGATGATGCGTTTGTCGTCTTGTTCAAAAAGTTTTATCCCTTCAGTTCTATCTTCCTCTTGTAAAAACTTCAGAAAAGGTTTCAGCTATCATCTTCCATTTGTAATATTGACCATGTATATCACTCACATAAGCCACTACATCAAGCCTGATGTGTTGAGGGATATATTTTCGATGCGGAATGAACACGTCATCATCAAAGAAATTTTTAGAAAATCATTTTCATAGCTGTCAGATGTTGGTTTGACACAACTTTGATTTCCATAGTGGAAACGGGGGCATGAAGATGGTCATTTATGAGCCTCCGTCTTGAAAAAAAAAGCCCTGATGGTTGCTTGAGTGTTTTGGGCATATGAAAGAGATTGTTGGTTGTGTTATGGGTGGGGCTGATTTTGGAGCAAATGGTACCTCCATGATCAATCTCAACTCAAATGGAGCCAATTTGGATCGATACAAATTATACTTGGATCGATCCCAAATCACTCTTGATCGATCTGGCGGGCCCACCTGCACAAGAGAAAAGATGTTCCAGGTTTTGGAGTGGATATTTTTGGATCGACACCTATAAATAGCGATCCTATGGCAACTAAAAGTGGAATCTTCTTCTGCTCTTTACGCCAAAACTCTGCTATTTTGTTGGTTGATGTTCAAAGGTTTGTAATCGTAATCTCGATACAAAAGGAATAAAATGATTAATTCAAAGTGGACGTAGGCCGAAGATAGCCAAACCACTATAAATCTTGTGTTCTTTCTTACTTTCTTACATTTTAGTTTTGTTATTTCTTCATTTTTATTCCTACTTTATCTGGATCTGAGATCTATGTTTGGATATTGTGGATCTATGTGTAAACACTGGTGCTTTCACTACCTTTGGGGTTTGTGATCAATTTTGGCACAAACAGACCTTCCTCCAAAAGAATATAAGCATGCAAGTTTTCATCGATGAGGAGGAATCTCATATCTCTCTCTCTTCAAGCGAAACCTTCTGAAGTGCCACAGAGTGATTGTTAAGGCTGAATTGTTGGGTTTTCTTAAATCATCTGCAAATATAAAATTATGAAATTAAAAATTGGAGCTATGATATCTAGGTTAATATGAAGAATGAGCATAAGACTTATGTCGAGACAACTAATTTTGTGCAAAGCCAGGCGAACAATACACAAAGAAGAGCTTGTCTTTAAAATAACTCAATTTATTCCAAAGCCATAACACTACCCTATAGTCCCTGGAAGGATTCAAGAAAGTTAGAAAAGAGTTCCCCTTTCAACGTTTGAAGCTATGTAAGTAACGGATTTCCTTGGTAGTGGGTACACTGTTCAAATGTTGAACGAAGATCATGTACATATTTTTCAAGGACGCATAGCTATTTAAAAGTAATTGAGTTGGGGTGAGCTTCGTAAATTGAAGAATTGTACGAATGAAGTGATTGAAAGGTACGAATGAAGTGATTGAAAGAATATACCTATTGGAAGCTGTATACCCCTCAAGCGGAAGATGTGCTAGTTGATAGCATGCGGGGACTAATACATCCTCAAAAGGAATCCTATGTGAGAGATGCCTCATCCACTTTCGAAGTCGGAGAATCTTGGGGATATGTCAAAATAACAACATCATCGATGTCAATATCAAGGGCAACCTTATAGAAGGCACGACCAACACTAAAGATCCTATATCTAAAGTTGTTCCCCCAATGACTAATCGATTGAAACCGAGGAGGTGTAGAAATAGACTTTGTTATAGGTATTATCGACGAACTGGACTCCGTATCTAACTAAACATATTTTGACGTTGATGGACCTGCTAATTGTAGCCGTGTAGTTAAAGCCCCACTAAATCCTTGCAAAATCCCTGCCATAGCGCATAGCGCTCTTTAACCGCTACACTATTTCAATTTAGCGCTATTAAATAGTAGATCCGCTTTAAATCCCACTATTTTCTGCTACACCCTCTAAATTAAGGCATTTTAGCATCCGCTTTAGCAACATTAATATACAAAGGTTGATTTGACTAGTTTACTTGTATAAGAATCAATAAAGTTAGAGTAAAGACCTAATGTTAAGGCATAATGTGACGCCCCACTCCGAGACCCACATTAGCAAAGAGTATTACAAGGTAATACCCACTACACCATGATCATCGATTAGAAACGGTTTAAAACCGTTGCTAACACTATTAGCAACGGTTATAAACCGTTTCTAATAATGGAGTGGTAAAATTTAGCAATGGTAATTAACCATTGCTTTTAGGTCAAAAAGCAACGGGAAATACCCGTTGCTAAATATAAAAAAACTACGGTTATTTACCGTTGTATTAGACACATAAGCAACGGTTATTTCCCGTTGTTTATCTGTCTCTATAACACCATTTTTTCGAGAAAAGCTACGGTTAAAAACTGTTGCTTAATGACTAGAAAGCAACGGTTAAAGTCAGTTGTTTTTGTAATAAGTAGCAACGGGTTGTAGCCGTTTCATTTGAGCCATAATTCCATGGCTTTAGTCATAACGTAACGGATAGAAACCGTTGTTATGTACTAATGTACAACGGTTCTTACCCGTTGAAATTCTGTCCGTTTGAAAAAAAAATATAGGCATCAAAAGCAACAGCAGATGAGCAACAATAATGCAATAATACAGCATAAAATTAGTACAATCAGGTACCAGAGAAAATTAATGCAACAGAAACAGAGACATATCATACAATCAGTACCAGAGAACCGGCCAGGAAACAGTGCTACCAGACATACAATCAGTAACAGAGACATATCATATCATACAATCAGTACCAGACATATCATATAATCAAACAGTGCTACCACAATAATGCAATAATACAATGAGTTACATGATACAGCAGGGACAACCGGCCAGGAAACAGAGACATATCATACAATCAGTACCAGAGCAGTTACTAGAGAAACAAAGATTCGAGACATCTGAGTTTAGAAACAAAGACAGCAACCCAAAATGCTTCTATTAAAGCCTGCATTTCAAAAACAACACTTAATTTAGAAACAAAAAGGCAAAAGAAACTCAAAAAGTCAATAATTTGGTGATAACATTTGCACGAACACGCTGGTAATAACAATTAACTAAGTTAACAAAAAAGTGATTCTTATTTTTAACATTAGCACCAAACTGTTTCCAAAAAAATTTGACATTACAACGACATGAATTTTAGCACCGGCATAACGTCTATGCGCTACTCCTCTTTTAGGCAACACATGGCTCGCGCCATTTACAAAATTTAATTTACCCAATAATAGTTATCTACAATTACTACTAAACAATTATTTATCATCGATTAATAATCAACTACCAATCGAATAATATCACTAGTTGATATTATCCTACAATAATCAACTCAATCAACTACCAATCAAATAATATCCCTACTGGTTATTATTTTGCACAATCAATCTTATTTTTAACATTAGCACCAAACTGTTTCCAAAAAAATTTGACATTACAACGACATGAATTTTAGCACCGGCATAACGTCTATGCGCTACTCCTCTTTTACTAGTGAATGTGTTTACTTTGATGAATTATGTTTCAGCCAAACAATGAACACAATGGGGAAGAAGATGAGGAATCTATCCACTATCATAACTAAGATATTGTCTATCTGCACTTACAGTTTCATATATTTATGTATGAAACATTACACTATCATTAGTAAGTATTAAGCAATTCAATGGTGAGTTGATTATTTTAAAAATCATACTAAAAAAAGAATGCTCACCAACTATATTACATTATTGCTATAAAAAAGAAAGGAGGATAACTTGTTTCATTCTCATCCGTTTTTTCTGAGCTATAGGCTACAAAATTAACCCTACATGATATCGAACTCAAAAAGGTGTGCATACCCAACTATCATGAATATTCAAAGGAAAAACACCTAACATCAACAGTATCGCTATCGATATATTACTTAGGAAGTTATGAACAAAAGAAGAAAAAAAATCCTGCTCTATGTATATATTGCTTTCTATATTTTTGCATTTATACTTGCATACATTACATAAATTTTTTCATGTAGCATGCCTGAGAAAATTGCATTAGGTTGTCTGTTGGCTACTTGGCTGATTCATTCCTTCATTTTAAGTGAAAATAGTATCATTGTCTTTTACCTCACGAAATTCAAAACGTAATTAAGAAGTGAACATCTTAATTAGAAGTACCTTATTAATAGCTTAACTTTTTACCTATATTGTGTTTTCAGGTGGAATGTCAGTTTACAGAATATATGTTAATATGTACATGTTTTATACATGAAATCTGTACATGAAATCAAATCTTAACTTAGCTATATTTATAATTATCACATCATGTTTACTTCTAAAACCTGTATTTAATAATTATAATTAGTATAACCTGGATAACCTGGATTAAACATGTATAAGTGATTAAACATGTATAACCTTTATTAAATACAGTAACACATTGGATTAAATATACGGAAATCTAAATATAATAATAATACATGTTTATTAAATACAATTTTGTGACGAAATTGTATTAACTTCTAAAACTTCTAAAACTGAAGTTAATGGCTGAATGGTTCTAAAACTTCTAAATACAGTTTTGATGTTATTCATGTATTAACTTCTGCTAATATTATACACGTACGCATGAAGTTTTAATATAGTTGGTGAGCATTCTTTTTTTAGAATCCGCATACTACAAATCAAAAATTAAGTCTAAAAACATGAAAGAAATTAACCCGAAATGGTCCCTAAGCTATCCTTCCTTGATTGGCACGCTCGGCAGCAACCTGCTCCTCGGAGAGAGGCAAGTAATAGATCCTGGGAGTGGTCTTGGTCTTCCTGAACAGATCGTCCAAAGTGATAATAGGTGGCTCTGGCTCTTTCGGAAGAGGCAGAGGTGGTGGAAATATTTTGGGGCGAAATCGATCTAGGTTTAATTTGGGTCGAAATAGGGATATAATTTGGGGGAAATATGTTTCGTGATGTTGTAAATATTATGGCGCAAAGACTAAATTATACCGCCAGCATGTGGCATAAAATAAACGACGGTTAAATCCCATCACCAAAAGAAAAGAAACGGACAAAAATATATGGCGCCAAAGGTGAAATTTCCCTCCATCATTTGCGACGGTTAAAAACCGTTATATTTTACAACGGAAAGTAACCGTTGCTAATTAGGCGGAAGGCCTGTTGTAAAATTCAACTTTTGGTGTAGTGACCGTCTGCTAATACGGAGAATAGAGCTGGATAGGAGCGACCATCTATAGCCTTATCTTAACTATCTACTAAATATGTCGATAAATGTAGCATGCAAACTAATGGGCTTTGGACCCAAATCAATTAACTAAGCCTATGTTAATTAATTAAACACTAAAACTAAATATACACACTTATGTTAATAAAACAAATGACATTTTCTTCAAGTTTTTAACACAAACAAATCATGTAAACATACTTACATGCTAAATAAAATATTTTACACTTAATTAAAAAAAATTAGTTTTAAAAATTATTTTTAGTATTAAAAACTCTTATTTTACATAAATAACCAATTTACACAAATAAATGCATAAAATATCATTTTTAGCTCCAATAATTTTTATAAAAATTATTTTCTGCATAGAAAATGTAATAAATCATTCTAACATCAATTTTATAACCAAAACTTATTTTTAAACAAAATTTCAACTTTTTATTTATAATATACACATATTAAAACAAATACTTCTTTTAAAAATTAATAAAAGAAGCATTTGGTGATAATTACAAGAATCATTGCATTTCACTAATTAAAAATCATATTTCATTCATATTTCTCACAAACAACCAAGATAAAGTTTTAAAACTTTATTTTTCTCATTTTATTTCCGAAATCCATTTGTTTATGTAAAATAAACAATTTTAAATCTCCAATTTTGATTTTAGTTCACAATATTAAATCATAACTACCGTTATAATTTAATATTTGCAGGTAATCTCCAAAACCAGGGTTGTTACACATAAATGCTCAATATAAGTCAGAAATCTATTGTAGTCACAAAATCTAGTCTGCATAAATCAGTATATTCTTTGGATTTGTTATATAAGATTATATAATATTTCTTTTTCCAACCCAAATGATGTATGAATAATAATAAATTAACATTAAATATTTGCTTTTTTATTTAATAAAGCTTTCTGCACCTCCGTTATTTTTTACAAAAATCCCCGCTGTAATTTTTTGCACCCACTGCTATGGAACCACTAAGAGCTTTAACTGCACAATAATATAGAGAGACGCGAAGAATGTCTACAATCCATAGTTATTGAAAATTTTACACATAAGGGAAGTCGGGTAGGATAAAAACTTCAACCCTCATGCTAGAAAGAGAGCCATGTATAGCCAATGTATGAGACCTAACGGGTGTCAATGTTTGTTGACCAATCAGATCTCATACATTAACGGAGGGCAATAGCATACAATTCAAACTGTGCGGTGCATATGTTTAATATCTAAGGAATACAATTCAAATCATTATTTGATAAAAGAAGCTGTAAATTAAATTGATTAATAAATAACATGTTTGAATGCTAGAGTGCGATCAACGAGACCATTATCAGAACTATCCCAAAGAATCATAAGTATCAATCACCATTCAACCAAAATCGCCTTGGAACTCCATTTTACCTTTCATTTGACGTATAAAGTTTTTATTCAAATGTAATTTGAAATTTCATTTTCAACTTGAAAAACTAGAGCCCAGCTTGGGTTTAACTTGAAGCTGACTTAGGAAAATCATGCAAAATGATACTTAAGCCAAAGCTCGAACCTCTCCTTGGAAATCCCTAAGCATACTTCAGGTTTCACGCTAAGTTTATTGAGTATAAGAAAATTTACCTTATTTCATTAACATTTTGAAAATTTTATCCAAGTGCTGGATCGGCTTCCGATACACGGAAGAGAAGGATGGAATTCAAGCTATGACCAAGCCAAAAGCGATTGTCCATGGCCGACGCCCAACGCTGGTGAACTCAAAGCAATGTCATCATCTATCTATATCGAATAAGAGGAGCTGAAGTACAGATCTATGTTGGATTCAATGTTCAAATTGGGGCAAAAATCCAAGTTTTTGTGTGTTAATCTAAAATGGAGACCAAAGACGATAACTGAGGCGATTTTTAGTGGAAGTTTGAAGTCGTGAGCGACGACATCGAGTTATGATTGGGGGTAAAAGTTCAATCGTTAAATTTGGCAATGGTGGATCGATGCTCGATTGCCTTAAGATAGAATGACAGAAAATAAGTAAAAGAAGTGAAGTGTTGGTTCACATATATACGAAGCCCAATCCAAAAAAATAGAGAGACAAATCATCTAAGTGCAAGGTATAGATCCATGGCCTTCAGCTCGATACTGAACCATAACATATTAAGAAAGATATGAAAAATAATATAACGCCTTGTTCAATACCCATGCTATCAATGGGATGTTAACATATGAAAGCACAGAGTAAAGAACATGATAGAAGCGATATCTCGTATATACTCCCATGTGTCAACACGAATACGTGATATCATATACCTAAATCTCTACAAAGCACGTATTTCATCTTGGCACAAAGCAATATACACAAGTTTTCTAGGATGAATAATGTAGAGATGGGGTTACATAAAATAAAACTTTAACAATGACATCAGTATGTTCGAAATGTCACAAATACATATATATGAATCTCATCCTTATATACAACTGATGCCAATATCTAGTTGCAGACACCAGCAAAAAGATACATACATAACTCTACACACGGTCATCATCCCTCTTAAATACTAAAGAACTATCATAAAGTCTCGAACGATCTGGTCAAAGATCACCTCATCTTTTATGGCTAGTATGGCAAAATATGATAAATGGAATACTATATTTAGACCATATGCATTCCTCTCCAAAAAGCATAAGATAGAACGATATCATAAAAGTATATCCTGAAATTCTACCTCCATCTGACCTAATATTATTAAAATAAATAACAAACTAGGTCAAGCTAGAAACTAGGTGTAAGTAAACTCAAATATCAGACATTAGAAGAGATAGAACAAAATCATCATATTGATATGTTAATTACCCAACCCCCATGTAGGTATCATATATAAATCATTCAACATGAAAACAAATTATAGTCATTAAACTTTTGTAAATAATTTACAGCAATAAAACATTATTTCAACCTCTGTAAATCAACCATTTATGGCATCAAAACATAATATTATTAAATGAAATTTTTACCAGTTGTTATAAATTGAGTTGGGAACAATATATCCAAATTTCTGAATTTTAGATTTTTTACAATTTAATACGAATTTAAAACTAATAGACAGTTACTGCCCATATTTTACAAGAAAAGCTTGCGGAAATCACAACATTTAACAAATCAAAACTAAACAAAAATTCATGAAATTTGAAAAGGAGGTGTTGGAATATGTCAGGAACAACATATCAAAATTTGAGAGTTTTTACACTTTGTATGAATTAAACACGAATTTTGTAGTGAAGAGGGTTTAAATTCACAGAATTTATCAAAACACAACTATATCAACAAATATCATCACCAATCATGTTTGCAACCATTTAAAAACAAGACATTCATAATAAACAAAGTTGAGAGTTTATTGAACTCACCTTAAAATTTTGAAACCATAGTTATTTGATTTGATACCCAAAATCGCTCCTTGAGCAAGCCTCTTTTCCATTTTTCATAAACCAAAAAATAAACTCTAATTTTAAAAAATTTCAACCGTTCAATCTTGATCAAAATTGGAATTTCACAACTTGTAGTGATTTACATAGGTGATGAGAAGCTCTATTTAAAGTTTCAATAATTTTTGCATATTTATTTGATTTTATTTTGATTTTAGATTGAAGTGGGATAAGTGTTTTCATAATTGTGTTTTAGGAAAAATCAGAGAAGAAGAAGCATACAGTGGATGGTTTCATTAATAAGGAAGGACCTTCTAGACTTTTCATGAGAAGGAAAAAGGAATGGATAATTTCTTAAGTGCCTTGTTGGGCCATATGGGCTTACTTTCTTTTCTTAATTTTTGTTTCTTATTCTTCCTATCTTTACTAATCATGTTTTTCTTCACTTAAACCACTTCTAAACATTATTATACTTCATTGATTTATTTTATCATCCGCTTACTTCTTTCTAACATCATAAAACATATTTTTAGGAGTTATTCGCTATATTTCTTATTAATTAAGTTCAATTATCGATTGGTTACACATCAAAAAAAATTAATTCAACTTCTCAAATTCTGGGATGCTACATGCATAGCCCCTAAATCTACTGGTGGGGTTCCAACACTCACATTAGCATTTTGCATTTGGATTAGAATTTTCCTTTCGATCTTGTTTCCTTCTGATATTGAACATTTCTATTAGTTGTGATGCTTCATCCACTTAGATTCAGTCTTTCATTTTCTACTTCCATATCTTGCTTTCTCATAATCTACGAACAGGCATTAGTAAGATGCAGAAGAATGGTTCAAGAGAGAGGGGAGAATAGAGATAGAATACATACTTATATATATATACAACAAATACAAGTACATTACTATAGTATTATCCCATATACCAATCTTATCCTCCATTTTGTGGCCCGAAAATAAGCGCTATTGATGTTGTAGTCATCAGTAGTAATATTTCCTGATGACAAAATGAGATTAGTTAATCATATTTTTAACATCATGAGCGCATGAATGTGAAAATTTTCAAATAATAAACTTTCACATTACATTCATTAATAAATTTTCACATTTATTACATAATTCCATCGATTCATGTTCAAAGAAAATATGATAAATACAAATATATTTCAAGTGCGATATATGAAGATGATGTTACACTAAAAATCAACCTTTCGACTAAGATGAAAGGTCTATCAACAAGAGCAAAGAAAGAGAAACACGGCCCAAACCTTTCGAAAGAGTCGAAGAGATGCAATCATCAAATGTCATTAGCATCAAACCTTTCGAAGGAGTTGAAAGGTTTCGTCTCTAGTATCCAAAGTATTCTTACCTTTCGAAGGGGATGAAGAAGTCAAAGCAAGTGTGAGCAAGTACGTAATGACTTTTTTGAAAGCTTAATAAGCCTTTCGAACTGGTTGAAGCACATCCAGGGTACCTTTTGATAATGACTAAAGGTTTATGAAGAAAGCAGCACTCAAAAGTCAACAAAGAATGAAAGACAACCTTTTGACATCATTGAAGAAAAGCAACCTTCCGACAAGGTCGAAAAGTTCACAATAAGCAAGAGAAGAACAACCTTCTGACAACGTCGAAAGGCTCACAACAACCGAAAGAAGAGCAACCTTCCGACAAGGTTGAAAGGTTCATAACAGTATAAAGAAGACAAACCCTTCGATAAAGGCAGAAGGATCATGGAGGCATAAGAGTAACAAACCTTCCGACAATGGCGGAAGGTTCATAATAGAAAATGAAAAAGCAAACCTTTCGATGAAGACGAAGGGTTTAAGGCGGCATATAAAAGGGAGAACTTCCAACCCAGTCGAGAGCATGAAGTTAAAAGGAGGGCCGCATGCATCTATAAATAAGACCCAAGGGGTCCGGTTTTGGGGATCCGATCTCTCTAATTCTAATCTTGTAACTTCTTAATCAGGGTATTGTAACCCTAATTGAGTATGATTTGGGGAAATTTAATAAAATGAAGCTTTTTTTAGATACAAAGGGAAGTCCTTGGCTTTGTTAATTACTTTAATATTTGCTTAAACCTTTGTTAGATAAACTCATATTTTCAGGTTCAACCCCATCGGAAGGTTCTTGCCGGCAAGGTTGACAACATTTCTGCTATAAGCAATCACTGCAATCCTTCAAAGTCATCAACTCTACAATCTAAACCCTTCGACTAGGCTGACAGCTTATTTGGATTAACATTCACAGAAACCTTCTAAAATCATTGGCACTATAATCTAAACCTTTCGACTAGGTTGGCAATATTCCATACCTTAATAACACATGTCCCTTCCGAAGCTACCAAGTGGCCAAATCTTTCGACAAGGTTGAAACTTACTTTGTATAAGAGATCAAACCTTTCGACAAAGTCGAAATCTTCTGTATATCCACAAAGGAGTTTGATATCCTACCTTAACCTAAATAAGGCAGCCATCCTAACCTTTCGATAGGATAAAATCTAACCTCCTAAGGACAAATTTAAGGAAATTCAATCTAAATAAGGAAGGAAACTCTCAAAGAGGCACTCACACCAACTAAATAAAGTCGGAAGGTTTTATAACCCAACATCTAAACCTTTCGACGACGTCGAAAGGTCTAATTCGAAAGATATATACAAGCAAATTACAATGGTCATTCTTAAGGATATCAAATCCTTCATTCAAACTAGACCAATCACACTAGCTGGAATAGCTTTGGGGTATTGACCATAAATTTGGTTAACATTTTGGCGCTAGAAGGAGGGCTCAAACCTTCGACCTTATTGAATTCCCCATCTACTCTTCTACTTGGTTAAATCTCTTAAGGCTTATCAACTCCTTTTTTTGGACAAGAAAGGATCTATTTTAGAGAAAAGACTCACAATTCTTCTAACTGCATTTAAAGGATAAGGAATGGATTCAATGTTCGAAACAAGAGAAATTTTTCGCAAAGGAAAATTGATTCAAGGGTCCATGGAACCTCTCGAAGTAAGGTCTAATTATCAAGTGGACTATAACTCGCACTTACTTGAGGAGCAAAACCTTCGGCTTTAAGCTCTATAGGTCATTAAGAGGAAAAGACAAATTATGCCCTATGACCCTTTAAAATTGAGTATCAACCCATTCCATTTGGGATCAACCCCAATCTTTGCTCTCGAAAAGGAGAATTCGAGGAAAGAAGACCTATTTCTACAAATGAGAAGGGCCATTCAGTCATACTCCCATGGGACTATCTTTGAGAAGGAAATGATGAAAGATTATGATGGTTTTGTACATAAATGGAGTAAGATAATAAATGAGGCTCAGCTTTCAAACGAAAACCATGAACGCATAGAAAAATCCACAACCGAAGAACTAAGGATAATAAAGGAATTACCAAGTGGAAGTATAAAGATTACCAAGAAATTTACGACCGAACCCTAAGATTGAAAGAAAAGCCCTTGAAGGAGGATCAACAAACAATGAAAAGGAAACCTACTCCTCGAGAAGAGGTACTTTAACCAATCCACAAAATAATTAGACACCAGTCAAAGACGGCTCAAAATTCAAGACTTCTTAAAGAATATAATCTTACTACCACAATCGAAGACATCTATGTTTGTACCAAAATTGGGCACAACACTCTTCAGATGTGTTTAAAAAGATAAAATGAAGAAAGTAAATGTAAAATGAGGTAGATCTAACAAACACACCAATCAACAGATAAGAAAATGCATAGAAACATATGGATTTAGAGTGGTTCATGTATTTCCTATGTCCACTATGAAATGACTAATGTTTATTGAATTTCACTCGCTGTTTACAAGAGATTACAACAGTACAATTGAAGTTTGATAATGATTTCAGAAGAGTATCAGCGTAGAGAAGCCAAAAGTCCATTTTCTTTAGGTCCAGGGTCACTATTTATAGGCGTAAGCAGCAAATATCTCGCCCAAATCCCAGAAGACTTCTTCTCTCACGTGGGTGGGCCCATGGGACCGAGTTCAGATGATTTCAATTCGATTTAAGAGCGATATGAATTGAGTTCGTATCGATCAATAATTGATCCTTTCAGGTTGAAATTTATCTGGTACATTCTTGACGTTGTAGGCATGCTCCTGTGAAAATTTGGTGGCATTTGGACTTGTAGATCTCGAGTTATGATCGATGCAAGTTTGTGTTTGCAAGACATTGTTGAGTTCGTATTGCTCTAGTTTGTATCACTCTGGTTCGTATCGATATTTGAGATCATTTCGTATCGATAGCCTCTACCCCAATTCGTATCGATATAGACATCGATTGAAGATTGACTTCATATCGGTACCTTTTAGGTGTTGCCTCGTATCGCTTGTGGGTGGTATGCTTCGTATCGATCGTTGACCGATCGATACGAATTATGTAAATGATGATCGATACGAGCCGTGCATTAGTGGAAGCGATATGAAATGTCACTTGGTGATGGATACAAACTGGAGTAGATGTGATGGATATGAAGTGATGCCTCTTCCATGGATACGAACTAGAGCTCTCTTGATGGATATGAACCAAAGGTGTTTCACTTGAGACTTGATGGATACAAATTTGCATGGATACGAAATGAGGCTTCCTTCGTGCATCTTGATCAATCAATATGTTGAGCATATGTAATCCGATTGACCTGAAATTTGGAAAGTTGGCTTCCATAGCTTTGCTTGTCGCATCATATCGATTGTAGCTCGATCCGGACTCGGACAGAATTCACTGGTATCCATAGTAGACCTGTGTATAACCAATCTTCGGGACAGACTGTCCCTGGTTTCTAGTCAAGTTCTTAGTGTCACGGCCTTGCCAAAAGGCGGGATAACATTTGGCCCAAAGCATGTCATTTGTGAACATTTGGCCCCCAAAGCACGTCATGAAAAGCTGCAATCTTCATTCTGAAAAAGTTCTATCTGATTTATTGAATAGTTGTTGTCTTTTTGCCAAAAGATGTAACCTTTGATTGATTTCTAGTAATATAAATGCTGAATTATTGACTGTCGATGATTATGCAATGCATTGTTGTAATTGAGTGTTGAGTGCTAGCAATTTGTTGTTCACTGTTGTAATTGTTATCAGGTGAGCATTCAACTCCTATGAATTTTGAAAATTGAATGTTAGTCCGTCATACATGCATGTATGTTAACCTGACTCCCGTCAATGTATGCACGTTCATAGGTCATTGTCAAGTTTTTTTATCGAGTTTCATATCGATCCTCTCCTGGATCGATGTGAAATTTGAGTGGTAACAACATTTGATGGTTGTTTTAAGTCCTTCTTTCGTATCGATCCTCTCCTGGATCGATCTGATGTTGGAATGTATGCTTCGTATCGATCCTCTCCTGGAATGCTTCATATCGATGGAGTTGAGTGGCTTAAATTCGATCATGTAGTGACTTTCGTATCAATAGGTTCACATCGATGGATACGAAGTTGATGGCCGGTCACTGATGGACACAAAATGTACAAGTGTTAACTCATGGGACAGCTTCGCAAGGATATGCCATTTCTCATTCATCTATCCAAGAGGGACGCCTTGTTGTAGATAATCATTAATAGGAGTCATTTGTGACTTCCTTTTTGGCTCCGTCTATAAAATCTAGTCGATCTTCATCTGTCAATGCTTGGAATAATAAGTATTTCGACTAGGACAGAGTCCATTTGTTGCACATCCCTAGAACTGGATAGCTTGGCCAGTGACTCGGCTCTTTCATTTTGTTCTCCGAGGACGTGTGCAATGGTGTAATACTCAAAGTCAGCTAGTAGCTCTTGGACCCAGCTGAGATAAGGAGCAAGACGTTGCCCCATAATCAGATATCTTCCCTGACTTGGCATACTACTAACCAGTAATCACATAAGATATGCAAAGTTTCCACTCCTAGTTTTATTGCAAGTTTGAGAATGGCGAATAAGGCTTCATGCTTAGCTTCGTCATTTTTTGCAGGGAAGTTGAGTTTGAGGGTGTAGTAGATTGATCGTTCCTCAGGAGTCATTAACGCAACTTCGATGTTAGAAAGCCGATTATCGAAAGTTCCATCTATGTATGTTCTCCATCAGTTGGACGGTTCTCCACTGTTCTTCGGATAATCATCTAATGTAGTGAATTCAGATATGAAGTATGCTAATGTTTGGCCATGGATAACTCTTTGTGGGAGATAAGTGATATCAAATTGGCTTAGCTCGATATTCCATTTGAGTAACCTTCTAGACATCTAAGGTTTCCATAGGACCTATCGTAATGACTGGTCGATACAAATGTTAATGGGGTGAGCTTGTCAATAGCTAGCTTTCATCATATATTGGTCTTTGGATTCGTTTCTCTTCACATAGTAATGTGATGCTTATGGCGTGTGTTGACACAGCCCAATTGATGTATAAATCTTCGCGATCCAACAGCTCGGATAAAATTCTCTAAGCGATCTATCAGAGCTAAAACTGCATCAATGCAGTTGTTAGTCCATCCAAAAGTTCTCTTCCCTCTTTTAGTCAGGTTGAAGAAGAGAATACACTTGTAGATGGCCCTAGAGTTGAATCAGCTTAGGACGGTAATCTTCCGACTTAGCTCTGTACCTGCTTGGTTTCCTCGGTACAAGGATGACTCTAATCTTCGAAATTTTCTTACATTAGCCTCAATCCCATGAGAATTTATGACAGAACCCAAGATTTCTTCTTACACAACGCTGAAAGAGCATTTCAAAGGATCAAGTTTCATTTTGCAGTTGTTGGAGAGCACTGAATATCTATGTCAAGTCATCGATGTGGTCGTGATCTCACGAGCATATTAACCACATATACTTTCATCGATCGGTCGATCTAATTTTTGAATGATCTATTAATTGTCCTTTGGTAAGTAGCATAAGCGTTCTTAAGTTTGAATCCAGGGATTGCAGCATAGCACTATAGGCTCGGGTCAGTAGTGAAACAGTTGTATTCCTAGTCTGGGACATGCTTCAGTATCCGATTATATCTGGAGTTTGCGTCCATGGATGTGAGTAATTCATGTCTGATGGTCGAGTCCATCAGTTGTTTTATCGTTGGAAGTGGAAAGCTGTGCTTTGTTATACATTGTGCAAATCTGAGTAGTTGACGTATGTCCTTCACTCTCTGTTCATTTTTCTTATAAGTAAAGGATTGGATACTCATTCTGGTTAGAGGGCATTGTGGATAAACCCACTGGTTTTGAGCAGATTCGCCTCCTCTTTAAGTGCAATAGATCTCTTCGGATCCAAGTCGCATCGTTTTTGTTCACTGAGACATGCCTTGGGTTGACATTTAATGCAGGGCCCTTCATGGCTGGTGATAGTCCACATATATACATGAGACTGCGTCCAAGCGAACATATCAAATTCACCTGGAGCAAAGCAGTTGACTCTTTCATCATCATTGCGCTGAGTTGTGATCTGATCTATAATACTCGTGTTGGGTTGTAGGCGCTTCATATGCTTATTTGTAATGGCAAATGATCAGGCTTGTAGGGACGTTGAATCAAAGGCTTAGTACAGTTTAGCCTTGTATCACGTGCTGCAGCATAGCTGGCTCCAACTATGAGTTTGAATCTACTTGTGTTTCCGAGTAATGTGATTTCCATTCAATGTATTCGCGATCCATTGCTCGTTGTAAGGGTCGGAATAAGGATCACCAGCCATAACTCCGGGCATCGATCCGATGATTCTATCCCTAGGCATCCTTTCGGTCATAACCCTGAGTTGTTATGAATATAAGGAACATGTCATAGGTTCGAGTTGTCATAGTTAACTCTTGGATAATCACCCTTTTTCCCCCAGTCTCGATTTGGAGGATGCATTACGCGGACAGTCGAGTCTCGTCCCAGCTGTGTTTATGCTATAGTTCAAGCTTTAAGAACTAGAGTTGATTGATGAATGGTTGAATCACATTCATCTTATCTTCTTGCTTGTGCCCTCAAGTCTGGGGAATATCTCGATAAGTGGGAAGGTAGATAATGTCCACTTCAATTTCATATTATATCCTGCTGAACCATGGGATCGGGTTAACGGATGGAGGGCTAAGTCATGCCTATCCTGCAATATGTTCTAGTTCTTTCCTCTAGGCATAATACTTCGTTGCTTCACTAACATCTGAACATGAGCTAAGCTCTGGAAGGTCAATCACATTCACTTCACTACTTATGTCGCCATACTATGGGCAAAAACTGAAGAGTGAATCGTCCAATCAGATCCAATGCAGGATTGATGCTTCCCTTGTCGAATCCAGGATATGAATTGGTGCACGTACATTCAGGTTGCACTTGTTGTGAATTGCTCGTTCAGTCGGATCGTGGTAAGAGTCAAAGAATGAATGGTCGCATTGCATTCTTTTGGAGTTGGGCGATCAACCACATCCATTTCGATGTACGTTCTCCCATTAGATCTATGGATAAATTCAGCTCAAATGCAGTCATGTCATGCTTATCTGGTCTCATGCTCCTCCCGACGGATCGAAGGAAGGTGACGAAAGACGAATGGTCAAGTCATACTCATTCGCGGTTTATTTTTCTATCCATGCTGTGTTGGTCAAAGGTATTCGATGGACGTTAGAGTCACATCGATTTGTAGTCGATGGGGATTAATATTGACTATAATGATTCAGTGGAACAATATAATAAGCTTGGATCACATTGCGTGTCGATTGAAGGTATGGTATGAAAGGTCCAGATCGATATTGCCCGTCGATCCGGTGGTATGATATACTTGATTGCCTGTAACTTCAAATGTCATTCTGATTGGTTGGCATTAAGGCCTCCTTGTAGTCAGTTCCTTAAGTAGTAAAGGACGATAAGCTGGAGATGTAGTGAGTCACCTTTCTCTTCTTTCAGTGATTTGTGCCTCTGCCCCTAGTCTTGGGTTAGCAGAGTGAGTTTGTGGATGGTTTAATTGCATCTGTAGTGAGTTATACTCCTTCTGCTGAGTTTAGGTCAGAGTTGGTGAATGAATGGTCGAATCACATTCATTCGTCTGTCTATGCTTGTAGTCGTGCTCTGGAGATCAGAGTCAGTTGAAGGGCCATTCATCACACCTATTTGATGTTTACCCCTATCCACACTCTGGGGACTAAGATTTTTTTTTTAGAAAAAGGTCGGACCGCATTTTCCTCGGTCAATTCCTCTACCCCCATTCAAGGGAAAAAGTCAAAGTATGGTCGGTCACATTACAACAAATTTAATTTGATGCTTCTCCCATGGAACTGTAGGAAGGAATTGATTAGCGAATGGTTGGGTCACATCCGTGCATGTTCATTTGTGGTAGGATGGGTAGTCACATCCATTTAGAATAGGACGTTCATCTAGGTCCATTTTGCGAATCTGCGTCTCCCTGTCGAATCAAGGAAGAAATTTTGTCTTGTAGGGTTGGAGTGCATCCCTATAAAATTATGGTATGGGTCCCGTGCCGGGGACAAGAGTTGATGCATGGACGGTCGTGTCGTGCCCGCTTAGTGCTAGATAATCGAATCACATCCATTTTTTGTGATAAGTGTGCCCTCATGTGAGGGGAAGAGTTGGAAAGCTGACGGTCAAACCACATCCGTTTTTGTACTACAGAACTTGTTGAGGAATCAGGGTTGATAGATGGACAGTCAAATCGCATCCCTTCTGGTATTTATATTCCAATCCTAGCTTTGAGGACTAGAGTTGGTTGATGGGTGGTCTGTCATACCCATTTGGTCTTTATACTCTAGTCCACGCTCTCGGGACCAGAGTTAGTTGATGTTTATACTCCAGTTCGCACTCTGGGAATCTGGAGTTAGTTGATGTTTATACTCTAGTTCACACTCTGGGAATCTAGAGTTAGTTGATGTTTATACTCCAGTTCACACTCTAGGAATCTGGAGTTAGTTGATGGGTGGTCAGTCACACCCATTTGGCAACTGTGCTCCAGTCCGCGCTCTCGGGACTAGAGTGAGTCAATGTTTTATACTCCAGTTCACGCTCTAGGAATTTGGAGTTAGTTGATGGGTGGTCAGTTACAACCAATTGGTGTTTATACTCCAGTCCGCGCTCTCGGGACCAGAGTTAGTTAATGTTTATACTCTAGTTCACGCTCTGGGAATTTGGAGTTGGCCAACAGATGGTTAGTTACATCTGTTTAGGCTTTAGGATTTCATTCACACTTTGGGAATAAGAAGTTGATCGGGTACCTGGACGGTCGTATCACATCCACCCCAAGTAGGCAAGCGAAGTCGTTAGATGGACGGATCCACCCTCCTCGAGCTTGTAAATATGAAGGGCGAGGTCGTTAGATGGACAGTTCCATCCTCCTCGAGTTTAGGTTGAACATGGGCGAAGTCGTTGGGTGGATGGATCCACCCTCCTTGAGCCCACGTCCATAAGTTTATGCTCTAGCTCGCACTCCGGGAGCCGGAGTTAGTTAGAAGATTGTCGTGTATCAATCCCTTTTGGCTTCAGTGTGATAGCTTGTCCCTGAGCTTGGGGTTTCACTTAGTGAGTGATCGGTGGGATCCCGATTAATTTCCATTTATCTGCCCTCAGCGAAGGATGAGATTTAGTTTATAGACGGTTGGATTGCGTCCATGTTCATTTGGATTCCGCTTCTGCCAAGCCTAAGGAGTAAGATTAGTGTTCTGGCAAGCTTTGAGCTCGAGCATAGGAGAGGATGGTCGAACTACATCCACTTTGAGTTGTGTATTTTTCCTTAAGTCGGGTGCAAGAATTGGAGAGCAAACAGACGAGTCACGTCCACTTTATACTTTGCATTTTTCCGATCGAGCTGAGGAAGAGAACTGAAATAATGGCTCATGATGATTAGCGAGTAGGCAGTCAGTTGTTGATGACTATAAATTAAGGGTTGGCCCCTGATGAAGTCAGTTTAAGGCATGATTATTTTGCCAAATCACAGACGCAAACTGGAGAGTGAATGGTCAAATCATATCCACTTTAAACATGTGTTCTCAAATAACCCCAAGCGTTTAATGTAGGATTGGATGCATGGACGGTCATGTCACATCCACCCTTTGTGTGATTCCGATTTTACTGGGCATCAGAAGAAGCATAAGTATTTTGGCGAGTTTCAAGTACGAGATGGAGAGTGCATTGTTGGGACATATAACTCCAAGTCTTTCTCAGATCTCCTAATTAAATTGCATAGGCGGATGAGTGGATGGTCGGTTGCATCCACTTTGTACCGGAGTCCTAACTTTGTTGGTCTCTTCCGCTTTGATGCCCTGTCCCCAAGTCAGGGGCATACAGTAGCCGATTAGTGGTTGAATCATGCTCGTCATAATGATACCTCAATGACTTGATCATAGTCCACGGAGGTTGTTTGGCACTGAACCTTGAGTACTCGGTTACCTACACCATTTGCAAGTAGTTTAATTCAAGTCAGTCATACTTTGCAACATAAATGAAATTGAAATAGAAATAATTCAAAAGAGATCAAATCAAATCTCATTGATAAGTGAAACAACGTCGTATGCTCGCTATTGCATTTTGGTCCAGCCCTTCTTAGTTGGAAGTTTAATGCAAGTGGTTCAGTTTAATCAAAGTTCTTGATCGATAGGGGTCGGGGGTTCCCTGCCCATCTTTTTATGGGGCTTGCACATATTGTCGAAGTTTTCCTTTCTAGAGTAGCCTTATGGCGCTGGCGTCCACGGTAGCCATTTAAGGAAGAGGAGCTTCCCGATTTAGAGTATGGAGTAGGTTTCCTCCTTATCTTGCCATATTGATCCTTCATCTGGTTCATAAATTCAATATTGGATATGATATGTTGGTGTAGTTGTTGGTGGCTATCCGCCGGTTCTCTTATCAAATTCTGGAAATAAGCTTTTGTGATAAATTCATTTATGAGTGTTGGTAGCAACTAACTGTGGATTTTGATCAATTCGTTGGCTTCCAACTTCTTCATTCCCTTTAGTAATATAAGAAGTAAAACTGGTATGTCTAACCACAGTTGATAGTCTTCTTTAAGGAATGGAGAAAGACATCTGCATTTGATAGCAGTCGTCACTCTTGTGAATCCATGTGCCATTCTCACATCATAAGGTAGTGTTGGAGGTTGTATTCTCGTAGTACACCGACATGGTCAGCATGTTGAATTTTCACTGGAAATTTTGTATGTATAGGAAATTCAATCTACAGTTTTGATGATAACAACTATACAATGGAAATCGAATATACATATATATTTATATATACAGGTACTTGCTAGAACAACATCACTAGAAAGACAAGAACGAGGCTCAAAGGACACTACAAGAGACTATAAGTCGATAGGTACAAAGAAGCAAAAGAAAGAATGCACAAAAACTGACATACACCATATCAGATGTCTGAAATAGTTCTTTGGAACAACTATCAGGCTAAACCAAACATCTAGTAATAGCACTCAGACGTCTGATCTTCTACTATATTCAAAAAATATATACTATCAGACATCTGATACAAATACCAGACATCTGAATTCAAATTCGAACTTCAGAAATGAACTTCAACTGCCACATACGAATGGACATCTCCGCTTCTCTTTGCCGCAACTCTTCATCATCAACAGAAGCAACTATAGAGCATTCATTAATGGATGTAACTACTCAAGATACCTATCTACAACTATATATAGCTTCAAAAATCAAGAGAAACTTACTTCACTTACTTACGCTTTCTAACTCTATATTTTATATTCTTGATCTCTGCACTCTAGCAATCTTTACTTGGTTCACTCTTCCATATACTCAGTTCTTCATAGACAATATTCCTTAGAAATATATTGGAAGCAATTTTACTAATTAGTCAACATCCGTGTTATATTAGAACACACATTTGACAAGAACAACTCATTGTAACCAAGCATATTCCTCCGGGCGAAGCGAGGGTTTTTGATAGTTGAATTCCGAAGGGGAGCTTCGGGACTGGACGTAGGACAGGAGGTCCGAACCAGTATAAAATCCTAGTGTGCTTATTTTATATTTACTTAAATTAATATTATTTTATTTGCATCATATATTTTGTCACATATACTTGCATATACACTACACGATCCACCCCGTAGACTTTCAATTGGTATCAGAGCAAGGTTTGATCAAAGTACGGTAACATGTATTTGAATCATTATTATTATGGCAAGTATTTTTGAAGAAGGCCAATCCACGTCACGTTCCCCACTTTTAATGGTTCTAATTATGCATATTGGTCAACACGTATGAGAATTTTTATGGAAGCTAATGGATTAGAAATTTGGTCAGCCACTCAAAATAAATATGAAGCACCTGCCACTGCTATGAATACATGGAATGATGCACAAAAAACTGCAGCTTCTAATAATGTCAAAGCTATGAATGTTTTATTTTGTTCATTAGATAAGAATGAATTTTCATGTGTCATGTTATGTAACACTACATATGATATTTGGCGTACCTTACAAAATACACACAAAGGCACGAACAAAGTTAAACAAACTAAGATCTCAATTTTGCAAAATCAATTCTATTCATTTAAAATGAAACAAAATGAATCTGTAGTGTACTATAGATTCCAAACTATTCAACACGATTTAATGGCACTAGGAGTTAAATTCACAAATTTTGACTTAGTATCTAGAATACTCAATTCTTTAACTCCAGAGTGGGAAAGAAAAGTATTAGCTATCGAATAAGCTAATGACCTCTCAACGCTCTTAGTTGAAGAATTGATAGGAAATTTAAGGTTCTATGAAGCTAATTTGCGGGCAAGAAAAGAACAAAATCCGAAGAAGAAAAACATAGCATTCCCAGCAACAAATGAAGACTCCGACTTAGACGAAGAGGAAATCGTATTTATTGCCAAAAATTACAACAAATTCAAGAAGTTTAGGAAAATTACCAAATTTCAGAAAGGAGAAAAATCAAGCTCAACAAATCAAACGTCAATCAAATGCTATGAATGTGATCAATTTGGACATATGAAGAAAGATTGTCCCAAGCTCAATAATGATAAAAATAAGAAGAAATTTGAAAAATTCAAAAAGAAGAAAGCTTTCAAAGTAACATGGGATGACTCAGATTCTTCATCATCATCAGATAGTGACAGCGATAGTGACGGAGAACAAGCTAATGTATGTTTTATGGCACAAACTGATGAGGTATGTCCTGAACTTAGCTATGATGAATTATTAGAGCTTGGCATGGAATTAGATGATAAATTTAGACAAATTAAAAAACTGAATAAAGAACACATAGCCAAAATAAATCGATTAGAACTTGAAATAGGAATGTTAAAAGATGAAAAAATTATTTTAGGAGGAACTAGAATTATCTCAAGAAAAAATTAAAAGTAGTTTGGTTGAATATGAGACTATATCTATCGATTTTGGAAAAGTTAAACTAGAAAAGGATATCTTATTAAAAGAAAATATCAACTTGAAAAGTAATATAGAAACATTGAAAATTGAAAATTTTGAATTAAAAAAAAATTAGATAAAATTACAAATAATGTTTCAAAATTTAATAAAGGAAAACAAGATTTGGAAAGTCTTATCAAAACTTCAAAACCTTCAGGAAATAGAAATGGAATAGGATTTAAAAATATTCCTAAACAAAAAGGGAATAATATTAAGAAATATAGTTTTATTTATTAAAAGACTAAAAGATCACCTAAGTCTAATACAAATACCAAAAATATAAAAATTTGGATTCCTAAGACAAATAATAAATTAATTAGACAAAAACATATTAATAATTTCCTAGATAACGTAGTCTATAATAAAAATTATATTTATAAAGGTACCAAACCTTCTTGGGTATGGCTACCTACTCCTCCTAACATCTAGGACCCTAACAAAGTATATGGGTACCAATTAAATCATTTTTATCTTGCAGGTACCCAAAATAAAAAATAAGGAGAAATGAATACTTGATAGTGGATGCTCCAAGCATATGACCAAAAATGCAAAAATGTTATCAAATATAACATATATCGATGGTGGAACAGTAACTATTGGAGATAACTCAAAAGGGTATGTCGTTGGCATTGGAGAAGTCATCAACTCTGGTATTTCTAATTCTCCTATTATTACAAATGTTTTATTAGTAGAAAATTTAAAACACAACCTACTTAGCATTAGTCAATTATGCGATAAAGGTTTTCAAATCAATTTCGAAAAAGATAGACGTAATATTTTTGATAATAACAAACAACTTATCTTTGAGGGTTTTAGAAACAAAAATAGTTATGTCTTAAATATGAATATAAATTGAAATTCAAACTTATGTTTAACCACCAAACATGACGATCCATGGTTATGGCATAAATGATTCTGTCATATTACTTTTAAATATATTAATAAGTTAGCAAAATATGAGCTAGTTAGAGGTTTACCTAAAATAAATTATAAAGTAGAAAATTTATGTGACACTTGTCAAATCTGTAAACTAAAGAAAAGCTCTTTTAAATCTAAAAATAATATTTCTACAAAACAACCGTTAGAATTATTACATTTAGATTTATTTGGTCCAACTCAAGTTCGATCTATAAATCACAACAAATATGTTTTCGTAATAGTTGATGATTTTTCAAGGTATACATAGACCTTATTTTTAAAACATAAAAGTGACACCTTTGGTATGTTCAAAATTTTTGCTAAAAAAATTAAAACTCAAATGGATTTGAAAATTAAGAATATTCGAAGTGATCACGGTGGAGAATTCGAAAATGATCTTTTTACTAATTTTTGTAATAAAAAGGGCATAAGTCATAATTTCTCTTTTCCCTGCACACCACAACAAAATGATGTAGTAGAAAGAAAAAATCGTACGTTACAAGAATGTGCACGAACACTATTAAATAGTAGTGGTTTACCAAAACATTTTTGGACTGAAGCTATTTCTACGGCTTGTTTTGAATCGAGTAACCATACGACCTATGACTAAACATACTTGCTTCAAAATCTTTTTTGGAAGAAAACCTAAAGTATCATACTTTAAAACTTTCGGATCAAAATGTTTTATATTAAATACAAAAGATAATTTAGGAAAATTCGACCCGAAGGCCAATAAAGGAATCTTTGTTGGATATTCGGATCGTAGCAAGGCATGTAGAATTTTTAATAAACGTACTAACATAATTGAAGAAGGTTTACATGTTTCATTTGATGAAAATTTCCTTAACAATCATGCTAATGACGACGAAGAAATTATTCCTATAACAAATACAACAAACTCATCTAATAATGAGACAAATGCACAAAATAATACTCTAGTGTCACTCTCTAGAATTCTAAAAGACCATCCAAAAGATAATATTATTGGGGATCTTAATTCCAGAGTAACTAGAAATCAACTTAACCAAATAAGTCATATTGCATTTGTGTCAAATTTTGAACCAAAGAATTATAAAGAAGCTTCAAACGATGATTTTTGGATAATAGCCATGCAAGAAGAATTAAATCAATTTGAACGTAATAATGTTTGGGAATTAGTACCAAGACCAGAAAATCAATCAGTTATTGGAACAAAATGGGTATTTAAAAACAAAGCAGATGAAAACGGAAATATAGTTAGGAATAAAGCACGTTTAGTCGCTCAGGGGTATAATCAAGAAGAAGGTATCGACTATGACGAAACTTTTGCTCCAGTAGCAAGACTTGAAGCCATACGTACATTACTTGCTTTTGCAAGTTATCACAATTTTAAATTATTTCAAATGGACATCAAAAGTGCTTTTTTAAATGGTTTTATTAAAGAAAACGTATATGTTGAACAACCTCCATTATTTGTTCACGAAAAATATCCCGATCATGTTTTTAAATTGCACAAAGCCCTATATGGTTTAAAGCAAGCCCCCCGTGCCTGGTATGAACGTTTTGAGAATCATTTAATTGCTTCTGGGTTTAAAATAGGTAAAATAGATACGACTTTATTTATTAAACGAGAAAATAACGACATCTTAGTTATACAAATTTACGTAGACAATATTATTTTTGGTTCAACTAACGAAAATCTTTGTTCTCAATTTTCGAATATTATGAAAAGTGAATTTGACATGTCTCACATGGGTGAATTAAATTTCTTTTTAGGTTTACAAATAAAACAGCTTGCAAATGGTATTTTTATACATCAAGAAAAATATTGTAACGATTTATTACGTCGCTTTGGAATGGATAAAACTTCAAGCAAACCAACACCAATGAGTACTAGTGTTCACTTAGAAAAAGATGATAATGGAAAAGATTTTGATGAAAAATTATATAGTAGTATGATTGGCTCCTTACTATATTTGACGGCTAGTCGACCCGACATTATGATGAGCGTATGTCTTTGTGCCCGATTTCAAGCAAAACCAAAAGAGTCTCACCAAAGAGCTGTTAAATGTATCTTACGATATCTATCTAGTACTAGAGATTACAGTTTGTTTTACCCAAAAGGATCAACATTTGAACTTGTTTCATATAGCGACGTGGATTTCGGTGGATGTAAAACAGATCGTAAGAGTACTAGCGGAACGTGTCATTTTATTGGACAATCGTTGGTTTCATGGTTTAGCAAAAAGCAAAATTGTGTCTCTTTATCCACCTGCGAATCCGAATATATTTCAGTGGCCTTAGCATGTGCACAAGTAATATACATGCAACAAACGCTTAAGGATTTCGGAAAAGTTATCAATAAATCACCAATATATTGCGATAATACAAGTGCAATAAATTTATCAAAAAACCCTGTAAATCACTCACGTACTAAACACATAGATATACGACATCATTTCTTACGCGACAATGTAGAAAAAGGAATTATTACATTAGAATACGTAAATACTGAGAATCAAATAGCAGATATTTTCACAAAACCACTAAATGAACAAACGTTTGTTAAACTACGACGTGATTTAGGAATATGTTCTCTTTATGATCTTGTCAGCCGATTCTATATTTCATTCATTCTATTCTTAGCTAAAAAGTTGTGATCCACAATCTAAATTTTTAACACTAACCAACAATTTTTTAGACTGTTTGTTTTCTAACTATTTATAATCTTTTAAAACATGAATAAATAGCTTCTTTTTACAAAAAAAATACATATACTTTTTATATTTTTAAATAAAAAGAACAACAAACAAAAGCAAAAACATGTCTTCCGACAATTCTTATATCTCCTTCTCAACACCAACTTCGGATAGTTCGGCAGAGACCCCTCATCGACTTTCTACTCCTACACCAGGTCAAGAACCGACCTATAAGTGGTCTTCCTACCACACGGGATTCACTCCTGACAACAAACGGTCAAAACGGTCTCTATTTGTCTCTCCTAACACCAAGGAAAAAATTGATGAAATACATCATTAACAAAAGCAACAAATGGATTTACAATAAGAATTATACTTCGAACAAAAGGTCACTGCACGACGACTAAGCTTTCTAGAGCAAGTAGCGATCAAATTTTGCAATTCACGAAAGAAGGATATACATAAACCACTTCTGATTCCTTGCAATCCTTTGGATCCGTCTGCCTCTTATCGTACACCTTGGGATCCTCCACCTAGGCATTTCTCTGGGTCCCCAAGAACCAACGAACGTGGAAATATTTGGTCTCCACTCAAGCCATGAAGGGATAGCAAGTCTGAAGATCGCAATGCTCCATCTTCATCTAAATAATTTTTCTCATTGAATTTCCATTTGTATTTTTTAATTATATATAATAATATTATGTTTCACTAAAATAAATCAGTCATAAATTAAGCAACACCTTTCAAAATAAAACTATTTTTAGACAAACTGGATATTTCAGACGTCTGAACAAAGCCATCAGACGTCTGACACCCTTGTATCACACAATTTTATATATATTTTGTATATATCAGACGTCTTATATAACCAACCAAATGTCTGAAAATAGTCTCTGCCTCATACTAAATACACAACAGTCTATTTCAGATGTCTGAAATTGTGACCAGACGTCTGAATAACTTTTCCGCCTTCTTACAATAAAAATCAGACAATTTCCATACGTCTGACGTTATATCCAGACGTCTGATAAAACTCTCTAACTTCAAAATTTTACACTTTTGTTTATTCCAGACGTCTGCCAATAACACCCAGACGTTTGAAAATGTCTACTGTTTTCATATTAGGCTTAAATCAGACGTCTGAATCAAATCCCAGACGTCTGAAATTCAATCGACACTCTTAAGTAATCTTATAACAACTATTTTTACAAAACTTCTCACTCGCATTTCATTTCGTTTATCTGTCAAATTCAATACCCTAATTCTCCAGATCGCTTTATCCTCAAATTCGATCGAATATAATGGCGCCCAAAACTAAAAACCCTAAAATTTCAAAACGAAAGCAAGACCAAGCTACATCCTCCAATCCGCAAATGTGCTTTGATGATCAAATTGAGAGATGGATGAATCAAGTACCTCATTCAATCAAAAGATATGAAGACATTCAGAAGAAAAGGCTACATACAGGTCCTTTCTATAATTTGCTTAAATTCCCTATGTACGATTTGGATGAAATGTGCGAACATACTGGGTTAGAAACATTGATTTCCTTCAATTCAAATAATATCCAAATCGACCAGCTTGCAATATTCCTCTTCTATGCTAATTTAGATAGCACTGCCGTATGGAATACCGATAATGATGATAATTGGCTTTGGTCAAGTGTTTATGGCAACACTATTCGACTTACTCCGGGAATTATAGGCCGTACTCTAGGTTGTTCCGACTCCGAAGAAGATTTGTATAACATCCCAGTTATGCACCTAAAACCAAGAAATAATATTACCCATCAAATTTGGGAAGATGAAATGCCACGATTAGCTTCAAAATACTTACGACCAAAGGAAATATTACTAACTAGGATGATTATCAACACAATCATTCCTCGACTTGGCAGCCATGAGCAAATAACCGAATTGGAGCACAAAGCTTTGTATGCTCTCTTTAGTGGTACGAGAGTTAATTGGGCGAAATTCATATTTGACGAGCTCAAACATTATTGGACTCGATCACGCCCATCCATCATCTACCCTACCTACATCATGTGTCTTTTGCGAGCTCACAACATTCCTTCATACTTATCAACTTTTAAAGAGATATCTCCCAAGTACGCCTCCACAAAATTCTTCTCTCTTGTGCACTTACTAGAAAATCCTCCGGATTTTATGTCATTTGAAGAATGGACGCAACGTCGTCAACAAGATAACCAAGCTATCCCTCCACCCCAATAGCAACCTGAACCATCACAAGAGGTAGAGCAACATCGCGAGCATACTCCTCCTCCTCCTGCACCTTTTGATTATTCTTGCCAAGACGACATTTTGGAGACTCGCACTGAGACTAATCCAAATAAAAGTGTTTGTGACTTAACTCTCCAAAATCAACTCATTTTATCAAGAAATCAAAAATTATTAGCTAAACCTATTGATAGCTTTGAAACAACATTTGCTTCTCGCCTAGCCACAGTTGAAACGTCGCTTTCAACTACATTATCTATTCTAAAAGAGGTTCTTCAACGATTTCGTGGTCCTACACCACCTTCGGAAGATTGGCCAACTCCAATGCCTTCTCCTCCTCCTTCAAAACACTCTAAACTTTAAGGAACATTCCATCTACGCTCCTGATCGTTCCATGAATGAACAGATTTGTTTGAACGATACAAATGTTGGTGAAATTGAACGATCTAAAAAGTGGACACTTGGATCGATACGAAAGGCACACAACTGGATCGATACGAAATGGTATCTGAGGATCGATATGAAATGCACACAGCTGGATCGATACGAAGTGGTATCTGAGGATCGATACGAAATGCACGCAGCTGGATCGATACGAAGTAGTATCTGAGTATCGATACGAATTGGACGCAGCTGGATCGATACGAAGTGTATCTGAGTATCGATACGAATTGGACGTAGCTGCATCGATACGAAGTGTATTTGAGTATCGATACGAATTGGACGCAGCTTGATCGATATGATATGTATTTGAGGATCGATACGAATTGGACCCAATTAGATCGATACGAAGTGGTATCTGAGTATTGATATGAATTGGATGTTGCTAGATCGATACGAAATGTATCCGAGGATCGATACGAATTGGACCCAGCTAGATCGATACGAAGATATGGATACGAAAATCATGATATTAACATGGATACGAAAATATGGATACGAAAATCTTTATATTTTCTAGATACAAAAATATGGATATGAAAATCATCATATTTTCTGGATACGAAAATCTTCATATTTTATGGATACGAAAATCTTCATATTATTTGGATACGAAAATCATGATGAATGTAGTTCCTCTTAGATTTGGAGCAATCTGAATAGAATAGAAGGAACCACTGGACGACATATCTGGATCTTCTCCTTAGATTTTTGCAATCCAACGATGGTAGTAGATCCACAGAGCATGTGGAAAGCTAGGCCTGTCAACGGATGCAAACAGATGTGAATATGGATATATCTGCATCCGTATCCAAAAATTAAAATCTACATCCACATCCGCATCCGATATCCGCGGATATTCAAAAATTAACATTCGTATCCGCGGATATTTTTGGATATTCGAAAATATCTGCATCCGAAAAGAGGATGCAGATATTTTCGAATATTCGAAAATCTGCTCCAAAAACTAGATTGAGAATTATGATATAATGAAAATTTTGATCAAAAAAATTACAATTCATAGCATTCAAATAACAATCAATCGACAAACTAATATACTTCAGTTTCCAAGTTAACAACAAACAATCCACACAAAATCATAATAGAGTTACATAATGCATAATTAATTAGCTTATACAATTTAAATAATTAACCATAAAACCTAAATAAACATAGCTAAGGTGACGATTAAGCATCCAATTTCTTTGCAAAAGTGAAGAATAAACATCCAATTCTTTGTTCTATCTTCAAACTCATGAGCTTTCCACACGATCCTATAAAATAAAACATAGCAAAAATATGATCCAATAAATCAAACTTCAAACTCATATTGTATTTTGCACTGGACGTGCTACTGCTAGTGCTGCAGCAGCAGCACCAAGTGCTGCTGTCAGAAAGTGTTGTTGCACTTGGTGCTGCTGCACTTGGTGCTGCAGCAGCAACACTTGGTGCAAGTGCTGCTGCAGCGGCACTTGGTGCAGCAGCAGCTACAGCACGCAGCAGCAGCACTTGGTGCTGCAGCAGCAGCACTTGGTTCCCAGTGAAGTGGCTCCATTGAATATCCTTAAACAATGTTTACAAGTTGCCTTAACACAAATACTACCCTATAACACTTCTTTATCAAAATCCTTCCATACCTCGAATTTTAAGGGTTTTATATTCAAAGGTGCAGATATTTCTTCATTAGCTGGAATAATTTGAGTTGGTGGCACACTAGAGTCCGTGGTTTCTAGCATAACTATGTTATCTTTGACTTTGACACAAGCATTTGATGCAGCACATGCAACAGATTTACTGCTACAACTTAACGAGGTGTTTTCCATTTTTAAAAGTCTGTAAATATTCATAGAACAATTATAAGGAAGATTAAACAGATTAATTTCGATACTTTGTAGCATGTATAGCAACAAATAAAAAAACAGGTTTTATTCACATACCCAAACAAAATAAAAACTCACATATTCAAGCAAGCGCACAAAATTAGGCTGATGCCATGCAGTAATAATGTGACTGTCAGGAAATAAATTTATATCATTTATATCTCTATTGATACGTATCCTAACATAACTGATCTACTAACATGGGTATTAACAATTAATACAATATTGGATTATGGCCCTATGGGTCGTTATGTTGATATGGTTTTGTCTTATGGGCCTAGTTCATTCCTACTTCCATTAAATCTCCTATATGTTTGAACTTTCAAGCAATAAAGTCTTTATATTTTTGTCCTTTCGTGCTAAAAGATTTCAATTTCCTACACAATATACACATATTTGTGTGTTTTGCATTTCTTTATCCACGTCATTACTTATTATTATCAGTATTGCCCTCTTTTGACTCTTTTGAAAATCATGCATATAAAGGACACTTATTAAGTTCTAGTTGGACCTTGGTCACAATCATCCAAATAAAATGATTTGATTATCTTTAAATTCATAGTAAACATTACAAAAATACTCCATTTTTTAATCATAGTTACATATTCCCTTCCCAAGTCCTAACCCAAACCAGTGTCGTTAAGACCCATTTATATGATGAAACCGTACAAGAAAGAAATCCTTAAACATCAAAGCCATAATTAATGGTGTTTACTGGCATGTAGGAACGAAAATTTAAACAAATATGATGATAACAATAAATGAGTTGCAAAATCCGACAAATCAGTCAAAAAGTTGAATAACTATAAGAAGTTAGAAGACAAAAGTTCTACTAAACAGTTCTCTTATCAAATTATCACAATAGGTGATTCAGAATTTCCAATATGCGGTAAAGCACACAAATGTTTTTATTAGTACCATTATTGCTTAATTTATTGACATCTGATGTAGAAGATGATGGTGACTCGCCTATAAAATTAAAACTTACATGTCAAGAAATTGTTTTACAAACCAAAACATATATCGATCTATTACAAAATTCAAAAAGCTATTAATTCATCTATCACTTTTTTTGATGGCCCTGCGGTTCAAATTGGAAAGAGGGAAAATATGAAGATATAGAATAGAAATCTGATTCTAAAAGGTAAAGAGTTTATATTCAGTTACAGGCCAATGGTGTATAAAAGGGCAAACTATATTAACTATTATTTCATTTTTGTTGGAGAGTTCCTTTGAATTGCTTTATAAACAATAAATCTTTCCAACAAACGAACATGTCAAAATTGTTTTAGTAGTGCCAGCTATGAATGAAACAAAAATGCAACAGTAACATTGCTTTCTATATAAATGTCCATGTGATTTAGGTACTGACATGTCGCATTTTATAGTAGTGAAGTAAAATACAAGCTGCAAAAGTAAATAATTTTTGGAATTGATATTGTCCTTATTCCATTGGTTGACATTGCAAATATAAACGTTCTCACCATAGTACACTACTGTTAATTAAACATAAACATAGTAACTTTACCAGCATTATAGCTCGAATGACATAGGAAAATATTCAACCGGCTAAGTGAATATTAGTATCTTTGGTATGCATTATTTATTACAGTGAACCTTAATATAGAAATAAGACATGATTGAATATTCACCTAATTGTTGCAAGGCGGAGCGGCGAGGTGAGGAGTTTCGAACCAAAGCCGAAGCTGCGATGCGGAGCTGCGAGGTGAGCGGTTTCGAACCAAGGCCGGAGCCGAAGCTGTGAGGCGGAGCGACGTCGGAGTGATGGGTTGTTTCGTCGATTTAGGGCTATTGCGATTTAGGGTTTGATATTTCTTTTATTAGCGGCTGTAAGAATTGAGATGAAATAAGAATAAACGAAAATGAATTGACTCAATTGAGGGTTTGAAGTGAATACTGAAGTAGTGCTACCGCCTGCCTACTTAGGGTTTGTTTGTTGGGCTTGCGCCGTTGGCCTTTAATTTTGAAATAAATTTTAACCATAACTTATGGGTATCTTTAAATAATAAATCAATAATAATAACAATTTTTATTATAATTAATTTTGGTTCGGACGGATGTTTTTCGGATATGGATATACTCATATCCATATCCACATCCGAAATCTCTTTCGGATATTGGATATCCGCATCCGCTTTTTGGATATTGGATAATATCCGTATTTTCGGATATGGACTCGGACGGATTTTGGATTTTTCGGGTATCTATTGACAGGCCTAAGGAAAGCTGAGTTTTCTCAGTGAAAGCACCAAAGTGTTTGTACCAAAATTGGGTACAACACTCTTCAGATGTGTTTGAAGAGATAAAATGAATAAAGTAAATGTAAAATGAGGCAGATCTAACAAACACACTAATCAACAGATAAGAAAATGCACAGAAACACACGGATTTATAGTGGTTCGGCGTATTGCCTACATCCACTATGAAATGACCGATGTTTATTGAATTTTACTCGTTGTTTACAAGAGATTACAACAATACAACTGAAGTTTGATAATGATTTTGGCAGAGTATCAGTGTAGAGAAGCCAAAAGTCCATTTTCTGTAGGTCTAGGGTCACTATTTATAGGCGTAGGCAGCAAATATCTCGCCCAAATCTCAGAAGACTTCTTCTCTCACGTGGGTGGGCCCACGGGACCGAGTTCAGGTGATTTCAACTCGATTTAAAAGCGATACGAATTGAGTTCGTATCTATCAATAATTGGTCCTTTTAGGCTGAAATTTATCTGGTACATTCTTGACATTGTAGGCAAGCTCCTGTCAAAATTTGGTGGCATTTGGACTTGTAGATCTCGAGTTATGATCGATGCAAGTTTGCAAGACATTGTTGAGTTCGTATCGCTCTAGTTCGTATTGCTCTGGTTCGTATCGATATTTGAGATCATTTCGTATCGATAGCCTCTACCCTAATTCGTATTGATATAGACATCGATTGAAGATCGAATTCATATCGATAACTTTTAGGTGTCGCCTCGTATCGCTTGTGGGTGGTATGCTTCGTATCGATCGTTGACCAATCGATACGAATTATGTAAATGATGATCGATACGAGTTGTGCATTAGTGGAAGCGATACGAAATGTCACTTGGTGATGGATACGAACTGGAGTAGATGTGATGGATACGAAGTGGTGCCTCTTCCATGGATACAAACTAGAACTCTCTTGATGGATACGAACCAGAGGAGTTTCACTTGAGACTTGATGGATACCAATTTGCAATGATATGAAATGAGGCTTCCTTCATGCATCTTGATCGATCAATATCTTGAGCATACGTACTCCGATTGACTTGAAATTTGGAACGTTGGCTTCCATAACTTTTCTTGTCGCATCATATCGCTTGTAGCTCGATCCGGACTCAGACAGAATTCACCGGTATCCTAAGTAGACCTGTGTATAACCGATCTTTGGGATAGATTATCCCTGGTTTCTAGTCAAGTTCTTGGTGTCACGACCTTGCCAAAAGGCGGAATAACAATCTATATCCGAACAAAAGAATCAGAAAGAAATCTCTGACTTCTCCTCGTGAACATCTGCCAGATTGGTTTTTTGGTCTTCCATTACTATTGCCAGATTGGTTTTCTGGTCTTCTATTATTAATTACCAGAAATGGTATTCTAGTTTTCTATTATTAATTACCAGAGACGATATTCTAGTCCCCTATCATTAATTATTGCTAGAAATGGTATTCTCGTCTTCTATTACTTATTATCGGAAATGGTATTCTGGTTTTCTATTATTAATTACCAGAGATGATATTCTGGTCCTCTATCGTTAATTATTGCCAGAAATGGTATTCTGGTCTTCTATTACTTATTATCAGAAATGGTATTATGGTTTTCTATTACTTTTTTCCAGATTGATTCTTTGATCTTCTATTACTTATTGCCAGAATGGTTTTCTACTCTTCTAATACTTATTGCCGAAAATGGTCTTCTCGTCTTCCATTATTAATACCAAATTAGCAGATATTGATTTTTAACCTCTTATCACTCATTACCAGAAAAAGTATTCTGGGCTTCAAGATTCTCACATATATGAATTTCAAAATTTAATACCCGAATTCGGGTTCCACGATACTCATTTCAGAACTTCATAATTAAAGCTCGACCATGGGTTTTAGGTCTTCTATATAAAATTTCGTCAACTGAAATCTGTGTTTCGAGTCATTATCAGTCACTAACATAATGTACCTGAATCTGGGTATCAAGGTTGCTATTTAATTAAGCCCTAGTCTGGGGACGAGATTTTTGGACTTCTATTCATCTCAAGTGCCCGAATTTGGGCCAAAGAATATTATCAAAAAGAACACTATTAAGACTCTCTGAATGGGAAATTCGGGTTTCTAACTATGTCAAAATAATGGGTGAAAGAGTTACTACTTCAAAATTTTAGACATGAACCCCTGAATCAGGTTCTTCATTTAATGAAAGTTATATTTTAACATTCATCTCCGTATGATAAGACGGAATCTACTACCAACAAGTTTTATGCATTCAGAACAAGTGGAAGGAGTTAAATCCATGATTATTTCTCGTCATGGTTAAAGATGAGATCTTAACATTTTGAATAAATTACTTTTCATACAATTGGCAAGATGATTTGCTAATCTTGGCAAATGATATACATGGACGAATACATCAATTTCAGGCTAACAATTAAAAATATTGTTTGCTACATGTTTCTTAGGGAAATCAGAGTGACAAGGAGTAACAAAAGATTCAGAAAGCACAAAATTCATTGAATGAGTAATTCAAAGGCGTATCAAAAGTTACACTAGAAAAAAGGATCATGAATCAGGTGATATTTACAAAATTTCCATAATTTACATAAGTGATGAAGTCTTTTATAAACAACAAAATTATGTACAAGATAGATTTACATGGCTCAAATACATAAATTATAAATCTTGAGCTGCTTTATTGAGAGCCTCCACCAATGAAGGATTTACTATATGATTAATTGCAGCGTGGAGGACTTCCTTAAGCTTTTTCTCCTTTCTCCTAATTATATTTTCATCGTCAATTGCATCAACGTTGGTCTTTAAGGCGCGATTAAAAGCTCTATTTGCAGCCCTGACTGTTTTATTTTCCTTTTCTAACTCCGCAACCTGCTTATCGAGCAAATAATTATCACGTTTTAGGTTTTGATTTTTAGCAGCGTAATCGTTAATATCCTAGGAATACTTGATTTTTTGCTACTCATCGAAATACTTGGTGATTTCAAACTTCACCCTCCGGCACCAGTTTCCAACCACGTTATCATCTAAACCCGGAGGAGGATTCAACATGGTTGGAAATTTCTGAGCTGTGTGAAGTTTTGACCTAGTAGGCCTGACAATTGAAGGGGTTGTTTAAGGGACCAGAAGATCAACATTTGGAATCTTTTCCCCTATAAGGAATTCTAAAGAAGCATATTGAGCTTGATTATCTCTCAATTTTAACTCTAAATCGCTTATCCGTTGAATGAGTTTAGATATCTTTTCATCAAAGTCGATTGTAGGATTCGATTTCACTTGCCACTTAAGTAAAAAAATCGCTTCGTCTTCTCTCTTCATCTCAGTCTCAAGATGGTCAATATGATTCTTATGATTGCTGGTTATGATCTTTTGGATGAGATATCTTTTATGCCACTTCACGGCTTCAATGTTACCATTGAAATGATCAAGAAGGGCTTCGTCATGGGCCACGATCTCACCACTTCTTCTTAATAATCTATCTCTAATAGTGTCAACATGAGAAAGTAAATTGTGAGAATGATGGATCATAACAGACTTTAGCTCCTATTTAAATCAAAATAAATGGAATGAGATCAAAATTGAGTTAAAAGATATCTTTATTACAATAATGATGGATTACAACACAAGTAGCCACAAAGTTAAAGGGTACAATAAACACTTTCATTACATCTAAAGTTAAGAGACTACATTTCTAACTTTGTCTAAAGTATTAGCCGATAGCATAACTGTTGAGTCAAATGGTATAGTGACACCTTCAAGAGTTATAACTGGTGGACATTTACTATAATCCCATTTCCCGACCGGTTGGCTATCACGACCATAAATCAACTTTGAGTGAAATGTTCTGATTTCTTTTAAGAAAGTTTCCTTTTCTTCGCCAAGGAAGTCAAAGCGGAGATGAGGGTATTCCATGTATAGTTTTTGTAGATCCCGAAGAAAGCCATATCTCACTAACTTCGAAGTCTTTAAAGTTAGTGCATTTTTAGAGTAAAATCTCCTCAAGTTAACATATTGACTTAAGTGGTCTCTTGGGACGACTCGACCTAAAGAACTGATGTTCTGAAATAGTACAGTAAAAGAAACTAATCATAGAAAAAACATAACAAAAATATGTATTCATAAATCAATTACTTGTTACATATTGATAGTCATTCATATGGTTCATACAAAGTAGACTTAGAAAAGAATTCGGAAACAAATTTATCTTTGTAATACTTAAGCTTTTCAGGGGGAAGATCTTGAGGAATTGATTTGACCCACGGTAAGTTCCAGCAAGCCCTGGGATGCGGGCCAGATCCGAATTCATCTAAATATCTTTTATGAAAACGTCTGAGTAGACCCCCACTAAAGTCGCCTAAGTATAAAAAATCTATGATAGAATGTCTACAATATGCTTTATACAAAAAGTTAACTAAAATATCTCTCTCTTCAATCATCATCTAGAATAGAGTTAGTAACTCTCTATTTTCCTTTAAGAGAATGTCATATCGGTGGCGCACTCTCTTTAATAAAGGGGCAGCCCTCTGATATTTAAAAGATGCTAATGTAGAGGTGCTTTTGTCAAGGCTATGATATTTCTCAAATAGAACGTTGTGCTCCTTTATCAATTTGTCTAACTCCCTATATAACTTGCTAATTTCTGCCTGTTTTCTGTCAAGTTTTGTTCTATAAGGAAAAGCAGACCTCTTCTTTATCTAAAACAAATGATTTAGCACTAATTATTATCTTCGAAGTGCAAGACATTTATTTAAACAAAGCAGCATGTACCTGTGAAACTGGAATAGAAACCTAGGAGATTTTCTCCTTTTCTTTTGGATCTTCAACATGGGTGGGAGCAGTTTCCTCCTTAAGAAGAGCAGAGGGCCCAAGGGATGAAGGTGGCATATCCTTATGAGAAGATGGCTCCTTCTCAGGAAGATCAGCTTAATCACCGCCATCTTTTTTAAAGGGACCCCCTTTATCTTCATTAGGGCCTTGGTCTCCAACAGGGCCATTGTCATCATCGTCATCATCGCCATCATAATCACTGCTGCTATCATCATCGCTATCCTTTTCCTCAGAAACATCACCTTTGTCGCCCTCCTCTTCAGAATCTGATTCAATTTCGAAGGGGGGACATCAAAAGAGAGAATTTCAACAGCATTGATTACCTCCTCTTCTCCTTCAGGACCGGTACCCTGCTTTATCTGGTTAATTTTTTCCATTACTCTTTCGGCTAAAGTTGGGTCGATAGAAGGGAAGCCGAAGTCAGGACATTTTTCGTAATTGTCAGCATATGCAAGGATAAAGGCATCCTCATAATTTTTTAGCATCATAGGCCTTAAGGTAACATCAACAAACTAAGAGACTTACTTCTTGATGTCGGAGAGGGTACGAACGGACAATTTAAGCAAAGCCCTGGTCTTTTGAATTTATTTCTCAAAGAAGCGTTCCTAGCGACCAGTCGAGCTTTTTTATCTTCTGCATCTTTCAGTGAGAGCTCCATTGCAAATTTTCCATCAGAGGTGACTTGGTGAGTTCATCTCTCCGCCTCTAGATCAGCTTCAGTCCTGGTGAGGGAAGCCTTTACTCGCTCCAATTCAATGGAAGCCTCGTTTTGAGGAGTGGTCAAAGAAGATAATTTATTTTTGAGCTCAGAAATCTCCATCTGTAGCCTAAAGGGTTCGGATGAAGACTTCGAAACTTGATCATTTAGAGCTATCTAGTTCCTGGAAATCTGTAACAAGAAGTGAAACACGAATTAGCAAATTGATAAATCTAGCAATGATAAAATCAATTGGGTGAGAGTTTACCAAAAGTTGCTGCTCCACAAGAGAACGATAATTTTCCGCTAAGTCTGAAGTGAACGAAGGCGGGGAGGAAGAAATAAAAGATTCAGAATGTAGGATGAACTCAATGAATTCTTCAAAATTCATAGGCAAAGGAGTAGAAGATGACGACTCTGGAAGAGTTTGCTTTACAAAAGGAGTTGTCAACAAGGCTAGCTGCATCTGCTTGAGTGCAGCCGGAGAGTCGGAGATCGAGATGTTTGGAAAGGGATCAGAAGTAAGCGGAGATTGTGCTGGCTTGTCCTTAGAGGCTTCAACGATAGGGCTCTTGGAAACTTTTTCAAGAGACATGTGTTCCTCCTCTTCCTCCACATCGATGACTTTAGCCACTTTCACCGGAGGAGCGTCCTCAGAAGGCTTCGTTAGTTTTCTTTTGAAAGATCTTTTCGATTTAGCGAAAGCATCCAAGATGGATGTAACTCCAAAGGATGATGAAGGAGGGACAGCACCGCCAGAAGATACAATGGCCTGGGAAGAAGCTGGGAAAAATTCAAGCAAATATAAAGTCAGTCAAAATAGGTTAGATAATGTCAAGAACAAAGAAGCACAAAACTAGTGATATACCTGAAAGGTCAGCGCAAATAGGTGACATTGAAGAAAAGTTTTTGGCATCGCCTAAGGAAAGAAAGCGCTTGCCACGTGAAGTGTGCATGATAGTGGGAGGAGTTCCAAGGATTCTCAAGCTAGATGGCAGTAAAGAATGTTTTCTTAAGTTCCTAGGGGTTAAGAGAGTCAGTCTGCTCCCAAGTTGCTTTGAAGCTGCAGTTAAGGAGTCAATGGTTTTCTTGTTAGCGTCATCGGGTTTCTTGGAAGATTCACCTAAAAAATGTCAGATATTAGTTGATAGAACACATAGAGTAGGACAAAGACATCAATGAAGTAGACTTGCAAGGGAGGCAAAAGTCCTGCGAACATCAGCAAAGCACTTGACGAAAAAGAACCGATTCTCCCAGTCCTTGAACTTGTTAATGCCATCTGAAATAAGCTTCTTGTACACATTCACTCTGAAAATCTGCTTGTTGAGATTACCTGACCTTGCCAACTTGGTCAAGGAGTTCAGAACTTCAACGTTAAGCGAAGGAAGTCCAGATTCCAATGCTAGCATTTCTAGGGATAACAGGTGAGTGTAAACATTTGGAGATAATTGTATCGGAGCAACTCCAACATGAGATAGATAGGAAAGCAGGAACTCGGGAAAGGGAAGAAATCCACCATGCCAGATGTGGATAGCCGTATAAGCAAATACCCTTTTGGAGGGTTATAAATAGTATCAGTTGGTTGTGGAGGGATGGCTTCGATCCCAGTAATGTCGAAATCTTTAAGAATAGCATTGACTTCATCTTGAGATACAATAGTAGAATGCTTGGCAATAGCTTCAACTTTAGGGGAACTCATTATTCTGCCAGGTGAAAATGTTTTAGTTGAAACTCTTAATTATTTATGAATTCAATTTTTTTTTACTTAAATAGCTCAATCATAAAAGCATACATGAAATCTTAAAATGGTGAAAATATTAAGTAGTTTAAGCTTTCGACGGCGTCGAAAGGTCAACAATTCAAGCTTTCGACAAAGTCGAAAGGTTAGCATCCCAAGCTTTCGACAATGTCAGAAAGAAGATAGCATCAACCTAAGTTATCATACTTTGACACTATTGAGAGCCTAAGAAGTAATTAGATAATAATATGGATTCCTCAGGCTATCGACAAAGTTGAAAGGAAGAGATAAAACATTAATCTATTCATCGCCTTTCGACAACGTCGAAAGCTCTATGGAAGCCTGGATACACTTCGAATGTAACATAAGGCTAAATAGCAAGACCTTTCAACATGGTCAAAACTAATAATTCAAAGTTCCAAAGTAAAAATAATAGTGCCGATGATGTTATTGAAAGGTCTGGTTAATATTGTCAAAACATGTCTTACCATTAAAGTCGAAAGGTTTATAACAAAACCTTCAGGTTCTTAAGTTAAAAGTGTTGATTTTGTCAAAAGGTCCGATAAATGTTGTTAAAATGTGTTCTACCTATCGAATTCGAAAGGTTTCAGGTTTGATTCATGTGTACTTTAAACATTTCGACAAAGATGGGTTGAAGCAGTTATAAGGTTGAGGAGTTCCAACCTTACCGAAAGCCGGTAGTCGAAAGGTTTGAAACTCCTCAACCTTGCCGAGAGCTTGTTATCGAAAGATTAGATCATTTAATTATCTAACCTTTCGACAACAATGATAAAATTAGCGTCACAATACCTTTCGACCTCATCGAAAGGTACAAAGAAGGAAAATCCATTATTGCCGCCTTAATCTCTTTCGTAGGGGTAGAAAAGTCATTTTGCGTAATCGAATTTGACACGGGTAGGTTCCAGGTTATCATATTGGGTTTAACCAAACCCAAACTCGATAATAAATGCAGTTTTCAAATTCTTCTTGAAGAATAAGCAAAACAAATCCATTAACAAAACTAGTTTTGTCCGGAATAATCTAATTCGATTTCAAAGAAGAATAGAAAATATCAAATCAAAAACAAAGATTGAAAACAAAAAGCAAAATTTAGGGATTTTGGATTAAAAGCCAAACCCGATAAAGGAATTTACTTATCAGACACCATTAACTTGAAAAAAAATTCAGATCCAAAAATGGGTTTTATTAATTTGAAAATGGATTTGAGAGGAAAATTTTTCAGAAAAATCAAATTGAAATGGAATCTAGATTTTGGATATAAAAACTGGAAATTTAGCTGAAAATCGATAAGAATGGAGATAGATTAAAATTTACGAATCAAATTCAAGAGATTACCCTACTGTTTTGAAACGAGATCTGAGAAGTTTTGTAGAACTCTTTTACTCATGCACGATAATTTTGATTTCAGGTAAATAAAAGGAAGAAAGAGAAGAAGCGTATTATATAAGAAAAGTCGCCCAAATTCTCAGCCATTAGATCAAGGTTTAAATGGATGTTCCAGATCAGCGCGGAAAGGCCAAGAGGCAGGAAATTTTTGTAGCTTTCGACAAAGACGACTTGGAAAGTCAAAGGCATCCCTTCGAATAGGGGAGGGGGGAAATGTTACACTAAAAATCAACCTTTCGACTACGACGAAAGGTCTATCAACAAGAGCAAAGGATGTGAAACACAACCCAAACCTTTCGAAAGAGTCGAAGGGATGCAATCATCAAATGTCATTAGCATAAAACCTTTCGAAGGTGTCGAAAGATTTCGTCTCTAGTATCCAAAGTATTCTTACCTTTCGAAGGGGATGAAGAAGTCAAAGCAAGTGTGAGCAAGTACTTAATGACCTTTCCGAAAGCATAATAAGTTTCGAACCGGTTGAAGCACATCCAGGGTACCTTTCGACAATGACGAAAGGTTTATGAAGAAAGCAACACTCACAAGTCAACAAAGAATGAAGGACAACCTTTCGACATCATTGTAGAAGAGCAACCTTCCGACAAGGTCGAAAGGTTCACAATAAACAAGATAAGAACAACCTTCTAACAACGTCGAAAGGCTCACAACAACCAAAAGAAGAGCAACCTTCCGACAAGGTCGAAAGGTTCATAATAGTATAAAGAAGACAAACCCTTCGATAAAGGCAGAAGGATCATGGAGGCATAAGAGTAACAAACCTTCCGACAAAGGCGGAAGGTTCATAATAGTAGATGAAAAGCAAACCTTTCGATGAAGACGAAGGGTTTAAGGCGGCATATAAAAGGGAAACCTTCCGACCCAATCGAGAGCATGAAGTTGAAAGGAGGGTCCTCTACATCTATAAATAAGACCCAAGGGATCCAGTTTTGGGGATCCGATCTATCTAATTTTAATCTGGTATCTTCTTAATCAGAGTATTGTAACCCTAATTGAGTGTGATTTGGGGAAATTTAATAAAATGAAGCTTTTTCTTGGATACAAAGGGAAGTCCTTGCCTTTGTTAATTACTTTACTATTTGCTTAAACCTTTGTTAGACAAACTCATATTTTCAGGTTCAACCCCACTGGAAGGTTCTTGCTGGCAAGGTTGACAACACTTCTGCTATATGCAATCACTGCAATCCTTCGAAGTCATCAACTCTACAATC
Organism: Allium fistulosum; assembly: GCA_030737815.1. Taxonomy (NCBI): domain Eukaryota; kingdom Viridiplantae; phylum Streptophyta; class Magnoliopsida; order Asparagales; family Amaryllidaceae; genus Allium; species Allium fistulosum. The sequence goes on from CM060906.1 coordinate 1,136,938,634, forward strand.
TAAACCCTTCGACCAGGCTGATAGCTTATTTGGATTAACATTAACAAAAACCTTCTGAAATCATTGGCACTGTAATCTAAACCTTTCGACTAGGTTGGCAATATTCCATACCTTAATAACACATGTCCCTTTTGAAGCTACCAGCCAAGTGGTCAAACCTTTCGACAAGGTTGAAACTTACTTTGTATAAGAAATCAAACCTTTCGACAAAGTCGAATGCTTCTGTATATCCACAAAGGAGTTTGATATCCTACCTGAACCAAAAGAAGGCAGTCATCCTAACCTTTCGATAGGATAAAATCTAACCTCCTAAGGACAAATTTAAGGAAATTCAATCTAAATAAAGAAGGATACTCTCAAAGAGGCTCCACACCAACTTAATAAGCTGGAAGGTTTTATAACCCATCATCTAAACCTTTCGACGACGTCGAAAGGTCTAATTTGAAAGATATATACAAGCAAATTACAAAGGCCATTCTTAAGGATATCAAGTCCTTCATTCAAACCAGAATAATCACACTAGCTGGAATAGCTTTGGGGTGTTGACCATAAATTTGGTTAACAATGCCCCTTGGATGATCAGAGTCTAACAACTTGACAGTTATAAATTCTGTCATTACATCAATTTACACAAAATATGAACTTCAAACAACATAGTGGAAATATACTCATAATATTATATTACCTCATGCACGTCTTCAGAAGCTTATTCGTATAACCTAGAAATCCTGCTCCCGGCCTACTCAAATGAGCGTCCAAGAGTTTAGGGGAAAAATATTTGGGTCATACAAAAAGTTTGGTGTAAATAATAATATACCACCTCGAATCGAAATAGATATCTAGTGAGATCACGCCACAGAGCGGAACGGTTTTTCCCCTCACTGGTATCTTATCAAAATATGTCGATGATAACATAAATTTTGTACCTATAACCACAATGGTTAAAACAAAACATGATATGATTATATGCATGAAATATAGGTAAATGTGACATGTCCGTCATTATGGGTTATGCATTCCCAAAGTTTACCCATCCCATAAATATAGATTGTCTATCTCAAATCATAGTTTTCTTATGATCACGACAAACCTATTTGTTTCCATGGGTCAACAACCTATCAGTCTGACTCAGGATAAACATAATAGTATGTCCATAAATCTCCAGATACGGGTATGAGTAAAACAACTTAAATAATCTAGTGAGCATATAGAGCTACGGGTTCCTTTCTGTGCATAAACATCCTTTTAGTCTCACTACAGACGAAGCCATATGCACTAGAATCGTGGACCTTTACCAACCAGAAGAAATATGAGGTATCGAGCCTCTAAAACACATAAGAGATATGAGATGTCGAGCCTCTAAAATACATAAGCAATATGAATTGTCGAGCCTCTAAAATACACAATGGTATTTTTTTAGATAGTTTGAAAACTAATTTATTTCCTTTAAAGATAACACTGTCCACCAACTCTTATCTCTTATCAAATTTTTATTAGATAACAAAATTTCTTTTATATTCCTTTCAGATTTTGCTGGTGGATCACGTTCTACCTTCTCAATAACTTTGCACAATCTCATAATTAATATATTTAATTTGTATTAATTTAACAATTTTCTAAATCATGACCATTAGGGAAAATTCCCAAAAATCACCAAAAATTCGAACTTCCTTCTTCTTTTCTATACAAAAACTTCAAGGTCAAAATATTAATTTAAATACTTTTAATAATTAAAGCTTGAAAATATACATGTTAAAATATTCATATGAACTTGAAAAATTATGAAACTGAAAATCCATCTCCAAAATAATGTTTTACTCAACATATTCAAATTTCAAGTCAATTGAAGATCAAAAATTAAGTTTTTACCTTTAAAACCCATTAAAACAATTCCATAAAAATTCCAATAAAACATTATTCAAATAAATAATGATATAATCAATCCAAGTATGATATATTATCACAACTAAATCAGAAATCATTCATAGATCCGAAAACAAGCATAAATAAATGAGATGGATACTATTATTCACCTTAGATTGGGTAAGAGAGAATGAGATTTGATGTAGATTAATTCCTCTTAGCTTTTCCTTTAAATCCCTTAACCTTCCCCTTTTCTTCCTCCAGGTTATGGCTGGCCATTCTTCTAGGTTTTTATTTTGATTTAGAAAATGAAATGAGCATGTTGGCGTCAAAATTGACCACCAATGCCCAGTTGTATGAAAGCACCAATATCCAATCCGATCATAGAAGTATGAAGAGAAATAAATGAAGAACAAAATTAAAACAATTAGAAAGCAAGTAAATAGAGACACATATTTATAGTGGTTCGGCTAACTCTGGCCTACGTCCACACCAAATATTTGCCTTTTATTAGTTTATACTGTTGATTACACTTACAAATCGATGAAATTCAAGAATCAAACCAGCAGAGTATAGCCTAGGTAGAAGATAAGGAGGAGCAGAAAGAAGATCCCCTTTCTGACGCCATGTCTGCTGTATTTATAGGGGAAGACGACCACCAATCTCTTTGAAACTTTGGTTAATGGACCTTCTAATCCACATGGGCCCCATAGAGGTCGTTAGGCCCAAATCTCAATGAAGAGGGAACGATATCGATCTCTTCATTGGTTGATTTTTGGGCAGCGATCCCTATGGTGGCATCTGCATGCTTAATATGTTAGCCCTTCAATTCCCATATCATTTGGACCAAAGGAACTCAAGTTATCGCATGATATTTGAATCAATATTGTCTATGCACTGCCTTCTGCCGATCCCACTCACAGGGCTTATGCCAATCCCTCCTTTTTCCAATGGAGTATACCGAACCCTCTATAGGAACCAACCCATTCCGATCCCTCCATCTTGCTAAGCTATTAAAGTATACTGATCCCTCTAGATTGAACATGCTGATCCCTTCCATTGCTAGGCTACTGAAGATCGAACCCTTTATAGCACCCAACCCATGCAAATCCCTTCCAAGTTGTCGAGCCATTGAAGTATACCGATCCCTCCTGGATGTAGCATGCCAACCCTTCTAAATTGAAGCCGGTCCCTCATTGACTTATATGATCGATCCCTATATATGTTTTGTCACAACTGACTTTACTGATCCCTCGCCCTATACAATTCTACCGATCCCTCAAGATATACCAACTCAATACCTCCCTCAAGCAATGTCGAACCCTCTCAAGGAGCCCATCCACACTGATCCCTTCCAATTTGCCATATTATGCCGAACCCTTCCATTTGTTGAACCATATTCCATACTTTGAACATTCTGCCTTGCATATCTTTCAATTCCATTAAATCTCGACTTCATGTAATCGTCCGTACCTGATTTCTAGGCCCTACAATTGTCGCCTACTTATCGGCCTTGATAATCGTGAAGTCTATTGAGTTAAATTTACTTGTGTAGTGCCTTACCAAGAGGTGGATTAACACTTGCCACCCAAAACATGCCTTGCAATAGGAAAGCGTGTTTTGAATTGCCATAAATCCAAAATCCGAAGTCCATAATCCATTAATTGCCATATTATCCAATCCAGAATCCAATCCGTTGGCAATCCAATTCCTTGATCTCTCCGGATCATTAGCAAAATCCATGACTGTTCTGAGTCGATATCCAATTCTGAATTCATTCCAAATTCATTAACCAAATCCATGATCTCTCCAGATCGTTTTATCCAAATTCGAGACTGCTCCGGGTCCACATCCAAATCCATAGACCACTTCGGGTAGTTTTATCCAAATTCGGGACTGCTCTGGGTCCATATCCAAATCCATAGACCTCTTCGGGTCGTAGCCTAATCCAAATCCTTAATCTCACCGGATTCTTGCTGAGCACAATCTGTACTCGATGACCTAAGTAGGTCGATCCTGTCGCTCTCCGGCGAAGCGGCCTACCCCTTGCTAGTCATAGTCCATTCTCGACGATCTTGATCTCTCTGGATACTTGCTGAGCACAATCCATACTCGACGACCTGATGGATTTTATTCTTCGACCTTGACTCTCCGATCGAGGGCTTAATCCGTGGGGTATCCTTCTCCGGCCTCAGTTCCCAATCAAGAACTTAATCTGTGGGGTATCCTTCTCCGGCCTCGATCCCCAATCGAGGACTTAATCCGTGGGGTATCCTTCGAGGACTTAATCCATGGGGTATCCTTCTCCGGCCTCGATCCCCAGTCGAGGACTAAATCCATGTACGAATCCGTCCCGTTGCTCTTTGGCGAAGGGACTCGTGACTCACGGTTATCGCCCTATCTCTTCGGTCGGGGCCATAACCGTGACCTATGTTATTTATTACATTAATCCAGACTTAAGCATCCCTAATTCCATAATATAAGATTTCGTACAACCAATAAACCAAAGTTCAAAGAAAATAAGAAGAAATGAAACGAATTTCACAAACTCGAGCACAATGGTTTATCGTCACCTAAGAGCATGCCTAGGGACCATCCTTGATCTCATACATGTGCAAGTGACTTAGCCATATTATTTCGGAGTTTATTACTTATTATATGCCATCTCGATCAGTTGATGACAAGTTGATGATGATGCCTTGATCCAGTGCCATTTCGTTTGAGGTGGACGGTGGTTGCTCCTGTTCCACTGCCGCATCCCGAGTCCTTATGTATTATTGTAATTGACCATTCCTCACGTGTTCCTCAATGATATCCTTCAAATTTTTGCAGTCATTTGTATTGTGCCCATCCAGCTCATGGAATTGGCAATGATTCCTGATGCCTACTCGTGTTCGGAGGGTTCCCTCCTTGCTAGCCTTCGATGTTCGAAGACGTCCTCGAGTATCCAAATAAATCTTTTGCAGAGATTCGGTCAAATCTATATAAGAAGAGAATTTTGGTTCTCTCCATTGCCTCTTCGACACATTAATGCCATCATTCATTTTCCATTTTCCTTTATCATTCTCGTTTACATCCCCTGATGATCCTCCACTTTGCACAGCATTCACCTCCGGTTTGTTTGCTCGTGCGTCTTCCTGCCATAGGAATCTTTCTGCTTCATGATAAAACTCCCCGAGATCCATAAGTGGATCTCGCGCCAGTGAATCCTTGAACTTTATGCCAATAGCAATTCCAGAATAGCTGCCGTCAAAACCATGGATGGATCTGGACGATCTATCGATGTCGTCGTGGCATTAAACCGTGTTAGGAAACTCCTCAGGGACTCTTCGGTCTTCTGTTTCAGTGTTGCCAAACTCATCGCATTTTTGGGTCTCGAGATGTGAACCCTAAACTACCTCATAAACCTTTTGATCAGTTCTGTCCACGTGCTAATAGAGACGCTTTCCAACTGTCTGAACCATAGTGCAACTATATCTGTTAAGTACAAGGGGAAGCACCGTGCCATGACTTCCTTCGATGCCCCCAATACTTCATGTGTCTCGTGTATCTCGTCAAATGAACAGCGGGATCCGTTTTTCCATCATATGTCTCAAGCGTTGGTAGTTTGAACTCCGGTGGATTCCTAGCTTGCTTGATATTTGTAGAGAATGGACTTCTACTTACATCCTCCAAATCCGTGTTCACTAATCCTCCACACATAGCTCACCTTATCATCTCTGCAAACCTATCATTGTCTTCCAATGGTATTCTCCTATCATCATGCCCAAGCTGCCCCCCCCCGAGTCTACGAGGGAACTTCGGAACATACTCCTCCGGACAAGTATCCAAATTCCGATTCGCACCAAGCTCCATGGGATCGATCGCGGATACTCTAGCACCATGACCAATAACACCCGGGGGCATGTCCCCTAGTCTTTGGAGATCGGTGTCGATCCCTCTAGGATGGCATGGGATTGCCCCCAGCTGCTATGTTATATTTCTTTGTCTATTGGCTCCATTTTCATGTTCCCGGTTCTGATTTCCAGTGATTCCTATTGCTTCAACTCCTTGATTCTGTGCTCCAGCTTGTCTAACCTGTTGGAGTAGATTATGCATCATCTCCTCCTGCCTTTTCAGCATCCTCTCCCGCATAACATTTATCATTGTTTCCATTTCATCCCTAGCGATGTAGATTGATGCTTGATTAGCTCTAGCTCCCGAGGAAGCCTCCTGACTCCCTCCACGGTGGCTTCTTTCCGGTAGTGCTCTCCTTGTTGATTGACTAGCCATTACTTCCTATCTCCAAGTATCCAAGCTTTAAAATCTGAGCTCCTAGCTTCCAAATCCTCTTATGAAAGAATTCTCAGTGAAAGCACCAAAATGTTGGCGTCAAAATTGACCACCAATACCCAGTTGTATGAAAGCACCAATATCTAATCCGATCACAGAAGTATGAAGAGAAATAAATGAAGAACAAAATCAAAACAATTAGAAAGCAAGTAAATAGAGACAGATTTATAGTGGTTCGGCTAACTCTGGCCTACATCCACTCCAAAGATTTTCCTTTTATTAGTTTATAATGCTGATTACAGTTACAAATCTGTGGAATTCAAGAATCAAACTGGCAGAGTATAGCCTAGGTAGAAGATAAAGAGGAGCAGAAAGAAGATCCCCTTTCTGACGCTATGCCTACTGTATTTATAGGAGAAGACGACCACCAATCTCTCTGAAACTTGTGCTAATGGACCTTCTAATCTGCATGTGCCCCCCATAAGGGTCGGTAGGCCCAAATCTTAATGAAGAGGGATCGGTACCGATCCCTTTATTGGTTGATTTTTGGGCAGCAATCCCTATGGTGGCTTCTGCATGCTTAAATATGTTAACACTTCAATTCCCATATCATTTGGACCAAAGGAGCTCAAGTTATTTGGACCAAAGGAGCTCAAGTTATCGCATGATCTTTGAATCAATATTATCTATGCACCGCCTTCTGCCGATCCCACTCACGCAGTCTATGCCGAACCCTCCTTTGTCCAGTGGAGTATACCGAACCCTCTATAGGAACCAACCCATGCCGATCCCTCCATCTTGGTAAGCCATTAAAGTATACCGATACCTTTAGATTGAGTATGCCGATCCCTTCCATTGCTAGGCTATTTAAGTATACCAAACCCTCTATAGCACCCAACCCATGTCGATCCCTTCCAAGTTGCTAAGCCATTGAAGTATACCCATCCCTCCTGGATGTAGCACGCCGACCCTTATGAATTGAAGCCGATTCCTCATTGACTTATATGACCGATCCCTATATATGTTTTGTCACACCTAACTTTACCGATCCCTCACCCTATACAATACTACCGATCCCTCAAGCTATACCAACTCAATACCGATGCCTCAAGTAATGCCAAACCCTCTCAAGGAGCCCATCCATACCGATCCCTTCCAATTTACCATATTATGGCGAACCCTTCCATCCATTGAACAATATATATTCCATACTTTGAACATTCTGCCTTGCATATCTTTCAATTCCATCCAATCTCAATTTCATGTAATCGTCTGTACCTGATTCTTGGGTCCTACAATTGTCGCTCTATACTTATCGGCCTTGATAATCATGAAGTCTATTGGGTTAAATCCACTTGTGCATTGCCTTGCAAAAGGCGGGTTAATAGAGCATGAATGAAAGAGAAAGGGTTTAGGAAATGAATAATGGAATAATTCCCATTATTCCCCTCTCATTAATCTCTTTTTATTTTATGTTTAAAACAATCTTATTAATTGTTTAATTAAGGCTTGACCCAGTTAATTAACAAACCTCATTCTTCTTATTATCTTACATTATTCTATTCAATTTATCTAATAAATTTCCTGAATAATGTTAACAAAAATTAAGGGTGTTACATCATACCTTGTGGAATGCGACTGTTCATTAAACAGGGCCTTGAGACTATCAAATATCTTATTTATAGATGTAATTTCGTATTGCCTCTGCAACGGCTTGTCTAACATAGACAATATGAAAACCTAGACGATATCTAGGTCTAATGCCCATTTTTCATAAGCAAGGTGTAGTTCGAGGTCAGCATCATTAGTAGGTTGTTCTTTGGGTTCGCATGTAATAGTAGTCCAAAGGTGCTTGAAAGTCAACGCTATTTTAATTACTCTTAGCCAATCGACATAGTTAAGTCCGACGAGTTTGTCATTTTCAGAAAACAGTTTTGGAGTAATCATTTTCTATAAGTTTAAGTAATAGATTATTAGGACAATCATAGTAGATATTCTTGTAATTAGTAAGGTTAAACTTCATGTTTCATTTTACTAACAACTCCTACTAGTCTTTTATGTTTTGCCAAACCCTAAGTCGAAACATAGAAATCTTTCGACTTCACTGGTAGGTGTTAGGATTCATTTGTCTTGGAATTCTGAATTTGAGTCTGCTCAATAGTCATAGCTCCATGGACAATGGATAACTCATTGTCGATTATATCATATATAAATCATACCCATTGGTACTTTGTCCAATTTCCGCTTCGACCTTGAGTCTGCTCAAGAAATTGAAATGAAATTATTCACTCGTACATACCATATCGCGACAGCCTAAGTATAGTATATGTAGCTTGAGTCTGCTCAACAAATACATATAGTTATCTTACCTCGCCTATTTAGTATATTAATAATACTACATAGCTTGGGTCTACTCAACAATCAAGGAGTATGCAAGCAATATATTAGTGTGTGTGTATATATGGTAAAGGACAACATTATATTGAAGATTCATAATCTCTAATATATATAATATGAGTGATATTGACTAATGGAACAATATAATTCTTATGAAATACTCTCATGATTCAAACATCAAAAACATTGGAAATCACAGTATACATAAAGTTACGTATGTACTTATTCCTTAAGTCTGACTAGGGTTTCTTAATGTTCCACCTTTAGTTTATACTTTCATATTATACGAGTATTATTTATTATATAATTTTATATTTCATATTACTTATATAATAATCTATATGTATAACACTATACTAATTATATCTTATTTAATTAATAATTTCATTTTAATTATTTTTATATTAATATAACATTTATATTTAATATTCAATATAGATACTACAACCTTTATAATATAAAACATATGTCATATATACGTATACATTATTTAATTAATTAACTTTTAATTAAATTATTTAATTAAACCATTTTAATTAAAATAATTTAGTTTCGAAAACCATTATTTATATATACGTATACCTATGATGTCTTAAACATTTTAAAATATCATAATATATATCATAATATAGAATACATGTATATAGTTTTCATTAGTTAACTTGTTTAATTTATTTATCATATTAATAAATATGTAAAAAAGTCGAAATTATTTTAAATTATTTTCAAACATTTTGAAATACTTAATTATATTATAACTTTTATAATATATGTACATTTTATTTTAAATTTAACTTTAAATTTAAAATCTTTTATATTTAATTTTCAAAAAAAATGAAAATTAGCCCAAGACCCAATTCAAATTAGGCCTTTTCTAGTAGGGACAACCTTTGAGCTCAGATATTTGTTCGGGTCAGACCGGTAGTCAGGTAGGTTGAAGTACCTGATTACCTAAACTCAATCTTACACATGACATTTCTAGACACCCTACCATATGAGCTATGAGCTTAACTATTAACCTTAACATGACTAACTAGACCACATAGGCTATTAGGATTCGATAACATTATTGGAACTGGACAGCCCACATCAGAAGTTATTGATGAATTTCAAAAAAAATATCCCTTATTGGATCTATATTGGGCCTATGAAGTCTAACTTATTTAGAACATTTCTAAATTTTATTTAAAAAAAATATGTTATTTTATTTAAATTTATAAATTATATACAATTTTATTTAATTTATATTACATATAAATGTACACATATGTATCATTTACATATATGTATGTATGTGCATATGTAACATGATAACCATGCAAGGTATAACATGCATGTATATAGACGTTGGGTTTTGCATCCCAACGGACATGTTAGCTCATCAGATATGTATTGTATATTGTCAAAATATATGTAAGTATATAAACTTGTTATTTATATAAATATTATAAATCTACATATATATATATATATAAATGTGTATTTCAATTTTATTTAAATAATTTTATGAGAATGAAAATATTTAAACATATATATATATATAGGTATATATAACTAATATATATATATAATATTAATAAATTATATATTTATATATGTATTATTGTAATAAATATTAATATATAATAAAATTAATTATGAACTAATATACATATACGTATTACAACGATATTTTTTTTTAAATGTATATAAACATATTTATAATATATATATATATATATATATATATATATATATATTAATTAATAATTTTAAATAATTTTTATTTTTATTTTTAAACACATCCAGATCATATGCGTAGCACAATAAAATTTTATCATATTAAAAAAATATAAATAGATTAAATAGTCAAAAAATAATAAAATATTAATAAAAATAATTTCAAAACATATTATTCAAATTTTATATTTTCATAAAATCTAGCATGATATTTTAGGGTTTTTAAAAATTTTCCATAATTTTTCCTATTTAGAACTTATTTTTTATTAATTAATTGATTTTGACCGTATATTATAATAAATTTTAAAAAGTATAAAAATAGTTTATTAATTTTTATTTTTCGAAAAAGAGCTTATTCGATGATAAATAATTTTATAAAATTTAAGAGTTAATTTTTAAAACATATTTTATTTTATACAAATTATTTAGATAGTATATTGATTTAAATAATATTAAATAATTATTAAAAATAATTTATAGCTATAAAAAATTATAATTATTGTAAATATACATTTATAAAATATATGTTCAATTATTAGAATGAAAGGATAATATGTTTAAACACAAAACATATAATTATAATTAAATGACATGTTAATATATATATATATATATATTAATAAAATTATAGTTATTATAAATAAAATATTCGGCTGTGCATATCTGATCTATGTGAATTTTTTAATGAATACATACATATAACCAATCTAGTATGTGACAACATCAATACATATAAGAATCATCAGTTAACTAACAATATAATAATATTATATATGAATAATAAAATACTATTCAGAAATCATAAACAATATAATACGGTAAAAACGTACCTAAAACCAATGCCTTGAAGCATACCTGGTAACGATGAACTCTCTCGTTTGAAAGCTTTTCAATTCAGCAGACTGCTAATTCTTGAACCGTAGACCTTTAACTATCAAATAACAATTGTCTTTTGAATTGATATATGTTCGATATGCTTGAGCTCCTGGGAGATGTAATCAGCTAGAAATGGATGGGGATAGTGGAGGCAAAAGATCCTAGTCAATTAGGCTTTTAGGTTTTTAAATAGTGGATGAAAGAGAGAAAGTTATGAATCATATCTCATACCAAGTCTCACTAAATCTAAGCCATCCAATCCTAACACCCCTAACTTATTTTAGCAGTCCTTATAGCCTTCATTACAGGTGAAATTATCAACATATCATCATGGACCAATATCCCATTTAATCCCAAATAAATATCATTAATTAAAAATCTAACTTAATCGCTTATCGATATCATATATTGATGATACATTTATAACTATTGTAAATATATTCAATAATATTTATTCGTCGAACCATAATCAAACTATAATTAATATTTCATAAATATTAATTAATTTAATTAATTTATAATATTTTTAAACTAATTAAATCGTTTGGTCTAAAGAGAATTCATCATTTCGGTTGTGTGACTCGTAATGTGTAAATTTAGTCAGCGATTAACATCGAACTATTCGAATGTTAGTTTTCATATGTCACTTAGTAGGTGGTGTGAAATTTTATCTAAAATTATTGCTTACTTGGTTTCAGTAAAATCCAATTTCACTTTATTAAGCATTACCCGGCCGTTGCTTTTATTTACACCAATTCTCTTCATCAAAACTATATCACTTTGGACTTATGGAATTTGGTAATGGTCCCAATATTGTCCAAATTCAATTCTATATTCCAAACACAAAGTCCTTGATTCAATAATAACAATCATTGTTAGCCGTACTACTCTGGCAAGAGATTTTGATTTTGAGTTGATTTGAGTTGACCGTGATTCTAACCCCATATAACCAAGGAGACGAATCCTCTCTTGAATAGTGCTTCACTTACAATACTTCCACTCGATCGAACTATAGTCACTTGATGGACGTCATGCCATGATTTGACTATAATCAAAGTTGGGTTTTCATATTGAAGATCAACAGTATTCACAAATTGGGAGAACTATGTAAATCAGCCATGTCTATATTTTCTATTTGACCTTAGTTATATTAACCAATAGAAAACTATCGAATGAGTTATTCCATAGTTATCCAATAACTATTAATATGTAACTCCTAGGTTCTCATAGCAATCATGAGTAATACACCGTCCAACATTTGGAGAGCGTTACATACTCTAGTCTCAACGGATGCATTAATATCCAATCTTGATTCACTTAACTAAGAACATTTAAAATGACGTGTTTTTATAATATTGTGATACAATACTCGTGATTACAAATATTCGTAATTATTATCACAAACACTCAATTATGGATTTTTTGTTAAATATATATTAATTAAGTATTTAATTATTTGTAACACATTATAACAAATATAAAACATAAAGAAAAACACCATTATTACAATCAAGAATTGATTATAGAGTTACTTTATTTACAATAAATGACAGAATTTCCCTTAGGGCATAACCTTAACTCTATCAATCCATTCTATAGAAAATTACCATTTTATAAACATATTGATTTACATGCATACTATTAATTAGGGGTGTAAATTTTGTACGATTGTCTGACGTCCATCTTGGTCCCAAGGCTGTAAAATGTCCGATCTGTGTCCGTACGATTCTTATTTAAGACATAAATTAGGATAAGAAGAAATGTATAAAAATATGTCAATTCGAAAATATTCATTGTTTTTCTATTGTCCGAAGATTATATGTCTGTTGTCCGGCTCATAGAATAATATCCGAACTTAAACCTTGTCTGGTCCATGTATGCCCGAATCTTTTATAGGACATGACGCAGACACACCTACGTCCGGTTTGATCCGACCCATTAACACTCTTATTCTTAATAGAATTAAATATATTTACTAATCAAATTCTAATTTAAAATTAATAAAAGAAAATTTACTTACGTTGTTTACCTCATTTTTTATCATTAATGATGGATATGACTGAAAATAATTATGTTCAAGTATTAGATATTATTGTTTCTATGTTGTTCAATTATGCAAAACCATTAGTGTTTATTTTTAGATTATCTTTTAAGGTTAAGGTGGGTAATCATCTTTGAAGCTTAAGATTGGTTTTTGAAGTAGATTTCATGATTTAATTTTATTAATGTCTAAGTGGTGTTCATAAATGTTTAGGTGGATGTAAATAGAAATAGTAATACCCTTGTTATTTTTACTTCACAATTATTTATAGTGATAAATTTATTTTGTTTGAAAAAAATAACGCATGAATAGCCATAGGCAAACCCATCTGCTCCTTGTAGCATTAATTCAAACGTTTCGGCTTCGCCGTAACTGCAAGTAGATTATTTTTCTTTTCTTTCCTCCAACCCCATATATCGTGTTATATATGGTAACCAATCAGAATCTACCATTTTCTTTGCTTAAACTGCACCTGCCTTGCTTCATTTCTTCCTCCTCCTTCTCGATAAACATTAAATTTATCGATCGATCGACTTTTGTTGATTTTTCCACTTCATCAAGGCAAGACTTTAAAATTTTTGGTATCTATTTTATCCTTTTGGATTTCACATGTTTGCAATTGAATTTTTGTTATTTGTTGATTTCACCAGTATATATAAATACAACTAATTTTGTTATAGCTAAGTCATTATCGATTTTAATTGTATGTAGAATTTCCATTTTTTTAAACTATGTAAACCCAACTAAGATTAACATAATAAAAAATAATTTGCAGCTCGAATTAGGTGTTACGGTGCAACATATTAAAGAACATCCATCACTACTTTGATAAAAAATATACAATCATTATTACTTTCGTTACTGTTTGAAAAAAACGATGAAGCCAATTGTAATAAAAAATAGTATGATATTATCAAATCTTTAATAATACTGGTAATATCTTTGCTATCACACTTTTTAGATGCTTGCATGAACTATCAAAATCTTCTCATACTGTATTACCAAATCTTAGTATAATTTTAATATAGGATCTAACATATAAACTTTCTAACCAAATTAAACCATCTCTCTATAAATTTAAAACAAATATTAATATCACTTTAAAATAGGATTTAATAAGTAAAATTCATTTGCAATTTCAAAACTCTCATGTATAATATTAACAAATCTTCTTATTATCTAATAAATAAACTTCTTTTACAAATTCATTCTTTACCAACTAATAATAGAAATAGAAATTCAAACTAATAAAAAAATAGAAGTTGCAACTTAGAAATAAAAATCCAAACCAACCCTTAAATTTTGGTGATACAAAATCACAAATAGAAGGAAATAAATATGCAAAAGAAAAAAAGAGAAGATTTTGTTTTCCCTAATTAATAGACATATTTGATTATGTTTATTTCTCTCTCTAATTGGCTAGTCAGTTTATTTTTTGCCATCTAATATTAACTTGGGCATTAAGTAATTGATGTTATAAATAGAGACTAGAAGAGAGAGTGTAAAATGTGTGGAAATCTATTTGCTAATTCTCTCTTCTTCCATCTTTATTCTTCTTCTTCAATATTTTAGTCATAGAGATCAAGACTCCCTTTCCCAATTTGGTTATTGGTTCAATTTGTATTTTGTTTACTTTTATTTTGTTCGATTAATTGTAAATAAATTTTGGTGAACCAATAAAGAAGGTGGTTGGATGGAATCTCTTGTGTATTGATTTTTGATTTCATGTCTGTTTATTTTCTATCCAAATTTATCCCTTTGTAATTTGGATGATAAAAGATTTATTGGGAAAAGCTTCCGCAAATCAAAGTTTTAACTACAGATTGGTATCGGAGCAAGGTAATCGCAAAGTTTAGAGTAATTTTGGATTTGAAAAATTATTTGAGATGTCGAATGTGATTTCTTTTTCAAAGATGGCTATTTTGGATGGAAAAAATTGGGGTATTTGGAAGCCTAGGATGGAAGATGTTTTGTACCTTAATGATCTTCATGATCTGATTGATGGAGATGTGAAGAAGCCCTCTGACGTAGAGGAGGGAAAGTGGAAGAAGATGGATAAAAAGGCAATTGCGTTGATTCGTCGGTATCTTGATGATTCAGTCTTCGATCATGTGGCTAGTTGTGAATCCGCGAAGGTTTTGTGGGACAAGTTGGTATCTTTGTATAAGTCGAAGAGTGCTACAAATAAGGCTTTTCTTGTTCGAAAGTTGGTTTAACTGAGATTAGATGGAGAGAAGTCTGTTGTAGAGCATTTGAAGGAATTTCAAGATGTAATAAATCAATTGGCAAATATGAATGTCAAATTTGATAATGAGTTACATGCTCTTTTATTGATGAGTTCACTTTCAGAAAGTTGAAAAAACTTTGGTTGTTTATTGAATAATTCAAATGCTAATGGAACTGTCTCACTGGAAACTGTTCGAAGTAGTCTTTTGAATGAGGAGCATAGAAGAAAAGGTCATCTGTAAAATTAGTTCAAGATGAGGCTATGGTAGCAAATGACTCGAAGAAGGATACAAGTCTGAAGAAGAAAGTCGTTAATGGTAAAGGTATGTCAAAAAGTATCATTTGTTATTATTTTCATAAAAAGGGTTATATGCGCAATAGGTGTAAAGCGTATAAAAGGGATTAAAAGAAGGCTATACATAGTGACAGTGATCGTGATACACGGACATGCATGGCTGAAGGTAGCATCAGTGATACTTTTTGTGATGTCTTCATTAGTGAAGAGAAGTCTTGGAAGATGGATTCAAGAGTCAGTTTTCATATTTGTAGAGATGTGAATCACTGAATTGTTTCTCTTCTTATGAGAAGGGTGTCAGCATGATTAGGACCGCCAATAGAGTAGAGCTACTAGTTTGTGGTATTGGATCTATTCGGTTTCGTATGCATGATGGTGTGATTAGAGAAGTCTCAGGCATAAGACCTGTTCCTTCTAATTCACATAATCTTATTTCTCTCAGACAGTTAGATCGTCGTGGTTGCACTTATGAGACTCGAGATGGAGTTTTGAGAGTGAAGAAGGGCGGTCTTATAGGGATGAGAGGAGTATTGAAAGAAAGAAACATTTATAGTTTGGTTGGTCATGTAGTTGACTATGGGAAGCGAGTGACAGTTGGAGAGCTTAGTCCACAGTCAGGTGGAGAGGCTAATGTGTTCGCTGCTTATGATGATCGTGTTGAGGATCATATTTTGGACATGGGTCTTCATGTTGATGATGCTCGAGGAATCAATAGTGATCATGTAATGAGCTCAAATCGAGTGGTAGATGGGTGTCGAGTAGAAAAATCCACAAAGACTGTATGGAGGTCTTTGTGGTATTGCAAACGCTTTTGAGGCCGATTAGTGTGGTGCACCTTATAGTGGAAGATGCATCACTTGCAGGCGGTGGTAGAGGTTTGTAATTTGGTATGATTGAGATATAGGGAGTTGTGATAAATCTAGAGATGACGTGCTTGATATGTTGGAGATATGTGATTTTGCATCAAGGTGGAGCGTTAAATTTTGGTGATACAAAATCACAAATAGAAGGAAATAAATATGCAAAAGAAAGAAAGAGAAGATTTTGTTTTTCCTAATTAATAGACATATTCGATTATGTTTATTTCCCTCTCTAATTGGCTAATTAATTTATTTTTTGCCATCTAATATTAACTTGGGCATTAAGTAATTGATGCTATAAATAGAGACTAACAGAGAGAGTGCAAAATGTGTGGAAATCTATTTGCTAATTCTCTCTTGTTCCCTCTTTGTTCTTCTCCTCCAACAATTTTAGCCATAGAGATCAAGACTCCCTTTCTCAATGTGGTTATTGGTTCAATTTGTATTTTGTTTACTTTTATTTTGTTCGATTAATTGTAAATAATTTTTGTTGAATCAACAAAGAAGGTGGTTGGGTGGAATCTCTTGTGTATTGATTTTTGATTTCATGTCTGTTTATTTTCTATCCGAATTTATCTCTTTGTGATTTGGATAATAAAAGATTTATTGGAAAAATCTTCCGCAAATCAAAGTTTTCACTATGCTAACTGCACATGATTTTAACGCAAAAATATGACAAAATATTTGTGCAAATTATTTCTTTTGAATGTACTAAATATGTACGATTTGTAGAAAACAATTCACGTACGAAACGTTTACGTTAATGCTTATAAGCAAATAAGACAATCCATTCTCTAAAAGACAAACGGTTTACAAAAATATCGATTTACATATATATTCTTAATAAAATTAAAGGGGGAATTAATTTAAAGGACAAAGATTTGTATATTTTTTATCTAAAGGACACAACCTCAATATTTTTACCACAAGGACAAACATTTTCCTAAAAATTATTCATAAGGACAAATATTTTCCAAAATTATTCATAAGAACAACAAAACTGCTACCAAGCTAAAAACTGATACCTAAAAACTACTACCGATAACTACAAACTGATACCTAAAAACTGCTATCAATGACTAAAAACTGATACCTAGAGAAAGTTGTCCTTCAGGATAAAATATTGAAGGTCTGTCCTTGAGGTAAAAACGCCGAGAAATTTTGTCTTGACAATAATTTCCTGAAAATTAAATATCTTAACCGATCGACTTTTAATCTAAAATTGATAAAAGAAAATTTGGTTATGTTGTTTATATTATTTTCTTTTGTCCTTAATGGTTGATAGGATTGAAATAATTATGTACAAATGTTAGATTTTAGTATTTCCTTGTTATTCAATGTTTGATTATAGAAAACCGTTAGTGTTTACGTTTAGATCATTTTTCAAGCTTAACGTGGATCATCATTTTCGTCTATTTGAAGCAAATATTTTATGATTTACTTCGCGATTTTTTATAATGGTAAATTTATTTTGTCTGATAAAACTGACGCATGAACAGCCAACGACAAACCCATGTCACCCTGTAGCATTAATTCAAACGTTTCGGCTTCGTCGTAACTGCCAAGTAGATTTTATTTTTCTTTCTTTCCTCCAACCCCATGTATCGTCACAGATCTGGTAACCAATCAGAATCTATCCTTTTCTTTGCTTAATCCGCACCTGCCTTGCTTCGTTTCTTCTTCCTCCTCCTCGATACACATTAAATTTATTGATCGATCGTCTTCTGTTGATTTTGCCGCTTGGTCGAGGTAAGACTTTTAAATTTTTGTATCTATTTTTATCCCCTTAGATTTCACATGCTTGCAATTGAAATTTTGTTATTTGCTGATTTCATTGTGTTGTAGCTGCCAGCTGGATATTTCGTTGCCCTATTTTTATTTTGACTAAAATTTGTTGCTGATCATCTGTAGCTATTTTGCAATGTAAGGGAATGATGTGCAATTGTCTATTTATCTGAAATGGTAGTGTTAACTTTTTATTTTGTTGAACGGTATGTATCCGAATGAGAAAGGAATGCTTGGTCCACCACTAACTGCTGTAGATTTTTTGAATTAAGTTTTATTTGCACTTTGCATACAGAAGTACAGATGATTCAGAATTAGAAGCTTAGAACCATTATGATGTCTTTAAACAAAAAATGTTAAATAAATCAGAATTTTTTAATGAAAGGCAATTTTAAGGTAGAAAGGTAGATGTTTTGCTTCTGATTCTGAGATCTTATAAACTGCTTGGCATATAAATTTGCGCATACCTTTTGCATATAAATTCCAGTCACTTAGTAAATAAAAAATAAAAAATTTGACACAAACACACATCTTAGCCTACCCTACGTGTTTGAAATGACGAAGTTGTGTATCCTTTTATATTGTTTGCAAGTGCTGATAGTTATAGGTGATATTATATCCTTTGTCAGTTGAAATAATGAACATCAACATGTTGTTGATGATGTCCATGGACAAATGGGAAGTACACACTAGGTGATTTGTATTAATGTAGCATATCTAACATAGATTCTTTAATAGTGGTAGTTGCAGTGTCATGGTAGTAAAACAATTCCATATCAGCGAATGACAAAAAAATAAAAATAAAAAAATAACTAAAAACCCAAATCCAGTGAAATCAGCTTGTTATGCCATCAGGTGAATTTTGAGTTGTTGTTGATTGATATACATACAATGTAGTAACACCATATAGATTAAACACTAAGATTCATGACAAAATATATTTGATGTTAACCGATATATACATGATTCTAAAATTGCATCCGTAATTTTCTTCCAACTTCTATATGAAGCGACTCTTTTAGCCTTTTGTTTCAATAGTTTATACTTTATATCACTGTCATTTGCGATAGTTCCAGTTGAGAGAATTACATATCATTATAAGTTTAGATTTAATAAGCTGTATTAGAGAACTAAGTTTATTTCTCTTCCAACTGGATATATTAATTTGTTTGGTAAGAAACTGTCTTACTACAGAGATTATGCATGGATAGGTAGAAGCTCATTGCTGTAAGCTTTTGTTTATCTAATATTTGTCTACATTCTTTTTCAGTCTTTGGTGTGACTTGATGCTTTATTTTTTAGTTTTTAACATTTTTGGAAAAAAAAAGAGAACTAACTTTCAATAATCTATGAAGCAAGGAACTATAATTACTAATAGGCTGAAAACTACTGTTTGTTTTGGTTGATATTCTCTATTTTTCTCTTGTCAAAGCTTGTGCTGTATTTGTATTGATTATTGCATATCATCTTTATGTAAATAACATAGCGACATTTTCTCATTTCAGATCATAAGTTCTTGTGTCTGGAATTTTGTTCAAACCACGGTTCGAAAACATAAATTCTTGCATTGAGTTGATTTTGTCTCTTTGAAAGCCATTCATGAGGTGAGAGGTGGGACAAAATGGTTCTATATTTCAGGTATTTTTGGAGATGGAAAATATTCCAAGTGATTCAATGCAATCTGAACCAAAGCATTCATATTTGTTCCCAAGCAATTCTAGTTCGCTGGAATCAGGAAATAATATTATGAGATCTGAAGTGAGTACTCAAAATGATGAACATGGTAAAATTTCACCACAGGCTGCTCCTCAGACTCTATGGTCAACTGGTACTTTGACCGGTCAAATTCAGAATGGTTTCTATTCAGTCATTCCGGTAATTTATGTTCCAAGTTTTATCAGGTGATGCGCTACATGAGCATTGTAAATATGAATGTTAATTTTAAACTTGAATATTTTTGTCTAACTTTTGGGAAGCAAGAATAATTGTTATTCTTTTTCAAATATGAAAATGAATGGAAGTAAAACAACGGTGCTTATAGAAGATTTTGTTACATAACATATAAAATGAATGCTGAAAAATAAGAATGTTTAAATTCGAACTTCAAATACATATGTGCAGGACAAAATACTTAAAGAGCATTTCTTGACCATTCCAACTCCTGATGAACTTAGTTCCCTTGGCAAAGCGGCATTTAAAGCTGAAATAATTATTGTAGATGCGGAGAAGGATAAGAAGCTTTCTATGCTGAAACAATTGACTGCAGCATTGGTCAAAGGATTAAATTCAAATCCCGCTTCTCTAGTAAAAAAGATTGCAGGCTTAGTGAGTTCAATAAGTCTTTCATTAATTTTTATGATGTATGATCTGATTCTTAACCACTCTGATATTGTGTTCTAAATTGTCTGTGTTTGTAGCAATTGTTTAATCATTATTTCATTCGTTACATTGTATCTAAGTATTACCTTCGTTATGCCATTTAACGCAGGTCATCGACTTTTATAAGCGTCCAGATCCAGAATTAAACCCTGCAAAATCTTCCATAGAAGAAATCAGCTCTAATTCGATAGAAAACAGAGGTCGACTCTTGGGACAAATAAAAAATGGATCATGCAGGCCACGAGCAATTCTATTCAAAGTTCTTGCTGATTCTGTTGGTCTAGAGACGAAACTCATAGAGGTAACTATTTATGTATCATTTCTTGATACATTTTGTAAGCTATAATATACTTTTGCCTTTTTGTATTTTACCTTTAGGTTGCATCATCGGTTTTGAACATGTCATTTCCCAAGATAGTTATCATCTTTTTATTATTATTGCAGGGAATACCTAGTGATGGGGTGCTTGAGTACATGGAATCATACAAACATCTTTCAGTAGTAGTTGTGTTGAATTCTGTCGAATTACTTGTTGATCTCATGCGTTTTCCAGGCAAATTAATCCCATTATCAGACAGAGCCATATCTATGTCACATATTACTGTTACTGAAGATGAATCTGTAGAATATGATTCTTGTGATTCGCCACTTGAACCAAATAGCCCGGTATTTGGTTTTACGGATAAAAAATCTGGCAAATGGTACACATATTCACTGGGGCACTTTTCATTTATTATTAATTTATTTATTGATGATGACTATACTTTGCAATCACATTATTTTCAATTCATTGCAAATATTAAATGGGAATGAGTGGTGAGCTGTGGCATACAATAATTTATAAATGACAGGTAGCTATTGATTTAGGTTGGTAAGTACCGTCGTTCAGAAATCCAACAACTTAACTGGTGTTTGGCTTATTGGGTCAACACGCCCATGCACATGCGCACAATCTATGCTATTTTACTACATTTTTTCTAAAACATAAATCCCCATTGACATTGAATTTACGTAAAGCCACAAGAATGTTTGGATTATCACATGGTAGAAGTGTACACTAAATTTCAAAAGGTAGGTCAAAATATATAATGTTCACTCACCCTACTATACTTGACCTTGATAACTGATTTTTTTTTTCCTCTTTCTCGTAGAATTCTTTCCTCATAATGCGAAGACTTTCAAGATGTTAATGTTTAGTACTTATGTTATATCCTTAACATAGCACGTCTTAAATGTATCAGATAATGTGCTCAATAAATTTCACTTTTATTTCTTGAAAACATGAAACCCCTTTATCATTGAATCTGCCTAAAGCCGTAAGAAGAAATTTTTAGCTTACTATTTCCCCAAAAAATAGATACATCCTCTTAAGCTTTTGGACAACATGGTAGAAATCTGCACCAATTATCAAAAGTTAGGTCAACATATACAATGTTAATTCACCCTACTATATTTGACCTTGATAGCTGAGATTTTATTTTTGGCTGTTCTTCCCTGGCACAGACTTTAATGCTTAGGTAACGTTCTTCTTAAATTTTATCATCAACTTGTTTAAGAATGGCCTCCCTTTTAGTAGACTAGTCTCGATTCGTTGGATATTTAGGGATCTTCAAGGTTGATAATCAACTCCGTGTCTCTCTATTTATTTGCCTGATTTCTTTGATGAGATTAGAGTTGTAACACAGATTAAAAACCACCCCTAACACTCACACCACACACCCCACCCCCCAGGGCCCCGAAAACCTCCAACTAAAAAAAAAATTACACAGAGATAGGGAGAGGAAAATAAAACAATATAAAAGTTGCAAATAAAAGCAATTCCCAGATATACCATATACAAATTTATTTTCTAGTCAAAAGTTGCATAAAAAAGGTGTTTCTAAATATGCTAGTCTTGTGCAGACTACTGAATGATACCGTTTTGTGATGTTATGCCAACTAATCACTCTTTCTTGTTTATTCATAGTTGATTTTATTTTATATTCTTTGTTTGGCTAAGTGCAGTTCAGGTAAAAATGAGTTCTTATTATCTATGTATCAAAGGAGATTTGATGGACAATCTAACTTACTAGATCCTTCCTTACGTAATCTCTTGCTAAAGTCGTCAAGTGAAAGAAACTACAGGTATTGGGAATGTAGTGTGATACAAAATTATGAAATGTTTTTTTTCTGGTTTCTCATCACCTATAATAAGACGTATTAGCTTGTGTACTAACTTAGTGCCCTTTCAGTTCATCACATAGTGTACCCAATATAGCAAATGCATTTTGGAGAGGCAACAGGCGAAGAGCTGCAATAGAACAACTAATAGCATATTCAAGGTTCTTCCTTGCTTTGGAATCTTACATTGACCTCCATATTTGTTATTATCTTATTAATTCGTGACCATTATCTTACACTATACTGTAAATCAAGCTATCTATTTTCCTTGTGTAGTTCAGAAGACCCGTTATCAAGTACGTCTACACAGTCCACAATAAGCAATAAACAGCATTTGACTAGAGAATACACAGATGATGTTGGTGCATCAAGGTACATATTCACCCACCCTTATGGTTTTTAGAGCTAAACATTTCTAAATCAAATGAAACTCTGGATATGTTCAATCTACACTATGAACATCATGTTCATAAAGAAATGAGTTCAGTCTTAATTTTTTTTGCATGCTTAAAATGCTAAATTAAATATTAGCCGTTAAATTTAACCTTCAGTTTCAAATATTATTTTTGAAAATGTTTTAATGGTTAGTGTTGACTTATAAGTTTTTAGAGGCTAGGAAATTCAAAATGGTTTCATCTTTTTTAGAGACCATATCCATATCGTAGAGTTAATATATATATATATATATATATATATATATATATATATATAATACTATTTGAAGTAGAGTAGCCCAAAATATAATTAGGGTGCTAGAAAAGTGGGATCCTCCATATCCTTTCTCATACATACATACAACGAAAATGTGCCGTCTACACTGCAAATATTTGCAGTATAGACTGTACATTTTCACTGAAAATAATCACGGAGTTTTTTGTGAAACCTGTTTTTGAAAAAGGTTTTTTGGTATTAAGTTTGAAAATAAGGGGTTGATCATAATTTCCATTTGATATTAATTGTTGAACAATGTCTTATTCTATGCTCTAAAACAAGCTACCATAATTTCTTTGGTGCAGCCCAGATGATCAATTGTCAAGAACCTCTATACAATCTACAATAATAAATAATCATCATTCGACTACAGAGTCCACAGATGGCATTGGTGCATCAAGGTGTGTTTACATCAAGCCTATGTTCCTTTTCATTTCTTTCCATCTCTTTCCATTTCTTTTTCTGCTAATTGGTTGATTTCCCAGCTACTTCTTCGAATCAGCATTATGGTCTAATGAATTATTATTTTCAAATTATTTTTCATTTTGTTTAAAAACCACTTGAATTATAGTACATATGGTTTTGCCTGATGCGATTACTTCTGCAATGCTTATTTTGTAAGCACTAAGCATATGTAGCAAATCATGGCTAATAACATTTAGCTAATCTATTTTGCCATTTAAATAAAAGATAATATAGAGGTGTACTTGGAGGCATGATAAAGAAGACCAATGTGTTTTACCGGATTGTGGACTCAAGGGACATATCTCATTCAGAAAATAAGGGTAGTCCCTCTGGTGACCTGTCACCAATCTCTCGTAGCAGAAGCCTTGTACACAGGATTTCATCCTTTCTTTAAATAAAATAAAACTCATAAAATCAATGTGAGTTAAGTGATGGCTCAAAACACACACACACACACGACTAAAAGATGAAATAGCAAAGATTCACACTGCATGGCCACTTGGAATGGTATTGCATACATCTGATTGCCATAAGACTGTAAGTGGATGTACCATATAATAAATAATACAAATGTTCCCCATTCTAAAATCAGGGCCCTTAAAGTATCTCTTGAATTGATCTTTGATTATGAATGAATCCTCAAATTGTTCAGGTCAGAAGGTGCATCAGCATCTGGTAGACGCAGATCAAGGAGAAGAAGCACTAGCGTTATACCTGAGATCGGCGATGATGTTGTGAGGTTTGTGTGCTAATTTGGGATAATATTTGAGGAAATGTTCAATTGTTTTGTCAAATTAGTTTGACATATAGTTTAGCTTTCTTATGCTTTGGCCTTGTTCAATTCAAGTAGCAAATTATCAAATAGGATACTAACTGTCAACTTTTTCACATTTCTTTTCTGATTGACTCATGTATAGGGCTGTTCGCGGAATGAACGAAACTCTGAAACAAAACCGTCTCTTAAATAGGCAAATAGGTGAAGGTTATGAGTTCCATTCACAAAATGCAAAGGATGTGGATGATTTGTCTAAAGATGTATGTGAGGGGCTTTCTTTTTCCTTTAGTTAATTTCAATATGACAACCTTTTTATGAACTCCATAATTCTTATATATAACCTGTCAACACCATTCAAAGGTCAGCATCATCTATTTTGTTCAGCTATTGAGTATTGGATATAACCTTGATGATACCAGTTTGTTAATATATGGTGTAGGTTTCTAGTTGTCATATGGATGGTCCTCCTGCATACAATGTTCTTAACAGACAAATAAATCCTAATCAGAAAGCTGTCTCACTACCGTCATCCCCACTTCACCCCAGCCATCGAAATTCTGAGAGTAGCCGATCCACTGATTTTATGAATGAAAAAGATCTAATGGCAACATGGAGCCAAGTGTTGCATTCTTCTCCTTTTCGTAATAAGCCTTTATTGCCTTTTGAAGATTGGAATATCGATTTTTCAGAACTTACTGTCGGAACACGTGTTGGGATAGGCAAGTTCATCATAATTGCGATGTTTATTCTTTCGCACTATAGTTTTACACCATAAAAACACCTTGAGAGAATGCATGTGAATGGGATCGCATCAAATTTTATGAAAATTTTGTACTGGGGACTATAAAATATTTGATTCTTTCTCTAACTATCTGTTAACCACTTATCTATCCCAAGACCAATTGGCAATTTGAATGCTGGTCTCTTTAGAATTCATGCATATTTTATTCCATAATTTTCATGGTGTGAAGCTATTTTCAACTCACAACCTCAGGTGTGAAGTATGTTGAGCCAAATACGGGTTATTTTATTGGATGGGCACATGTGGTGATTAAAGCTCACACAAATAACACCAATAGCTTTTTTGGCTACGACATTTAGCTATCACGTGATGGATCATTGATTCAATTCCCAATACCATTGCTAGTTTGCAAGAACTGTAATGTTCTCAAAATTGTAGCTCATGATATAAGAGCAATAAATAAATAAATATTACGTCATATAAAATAAATAAATTGCTCCATCTCCTTCTGAATAGATTCTAAACTATTTTTCTAGCTCTACTTTCAAAAATATCCTACAATTTATCATCTGCAACTTATTTCAAGCATTAAGTTATCAGTAACTTTTCGTTGCCCAATTGAGTAACCTTTGAATATACTAACTTGAAATACAAGTTATGATTTATGGAAATATACAGAGCAGAAAATATTGAACAGTTTGTCTCAATATTCTTCTGAGCTATCTCATGAAAAAGTGTTACAATACAGGTTTCTTTGGAGAAGTTTTTCGGGGCACATGGTATGGGACAGACGTTGCCATCAAAGTTTTTCTTGAACAAGATTTGACCATTGAAAATATGGTGGATTTCTGCAATGAAGTATCTATAATGAGGTTAAAGTTTATAACATCGTAAAACGTAAAATTGCATCTTATTTTATTGTAATCCTCTCTGACTCGGACTTTCTTTTTATTCAGCCGCCTTCGCCATCCTAATGGTATCTACCAATTCTATCTTATATAGTGCCCAATTTAATATTTTTTATGACCAAACTTGATTGAAGAAATGCAGTGTAAACTTTACGCGTTTTAAATACTTATTGTAACCGCACTTGTTTGTTTCTGATGAAACAGTTATACTATTCCTTGGTGCTTGCATGAAGCCTCCGCACTTGTCTATGGTAACCGAGTATATGGAGATGGGATCCTTGTATTACCTAGTACATATGAGTGGCCAGAAAAAGAAGATTAGTTGGCGTCGGAGATTGAAAATGCTTCGAGATATATGCAGGTGATATTTTATTTTAATACTTTTTCCTCTGAAAGATTGACTTTTATTCTCCCTTCCATCCTAATTGTGAAAGTATGGAATGAAGTGATACACTGATAATTCTATTCGGCAAAATGTTTTATTTTGATAACCACATGGAAATAAATTAGTGACAATGGAGTTTTCTTTCTATACACTAGCGCGAGCTTTCTTGATGAAA
Organism: Allium fistulosum; assembly: GCA_030737815.1. Classification (NCBI taxonomy): domain Eukaryota; kingdom Viridiplantae; phylum Streptophyta; class Magnoliopsida; order Asparagales; family Amaryllidaceae; genus Allium; species Allium fistulosum. The sequence continues at coordinate 1,136,965,668 of CM060906.1, forward strand.
CTGAAATTGTAATCTTTTCTTGAAAATTGTATTCTGATTACTGAGGAAAATAATGCAAATGTTTGCCAACATTGGTTAATTCATGTCATTGGGGTTTTGATTCCGGAGCCTCTAGATCAATAATCTAAAGACTTACCCACTGTCACATAGAGGACAAATATTGGAAATGGTAGTTTAGTAACTCACTAAGATATCGATTATGGAAATTTGATTAATCATAAATATTGCATTAACTATAATAACTATAGTGTAGTCATGTCAGTGTATCACGACCATTGCTGGATTATCAACGAGTTTATGTAATTATATTTGTTGATATGCTATTTGCACATAGATGGCTGCAGGTGCATGTGTGTGCGCATGTTGGTTTCAAAAATATAAACGTCTATAGTGGATGAACCTTAATTTGGATTGAAGATTAAACATAACTTAATTACAGTGCAGTAGTCCTATTTAAAGAATACGGTAACCATCCCAAGACCAAAACATAAAGGAATCAACTTTCAACCCACGGTTTATGTCAGTTGAGACCAGACCAGAATGATACAACTTCATAATCAGGGATAAAACTACTGCTAAGTTTATTCATGTATGTTTAGCAATTAAACACCGTCTTGTTCGTGTCTCATACATAATATTGCAAGTGTAATGGAGTTTGTTTTTCTGAGAGAAAAGTGTAAAGGAGTTTCATATAATTTAATTATTATATGTTATCTGACTCTTCTTTTTGCATGACTGACTAATAGAGGGCTTATGTGCATGCATCGGATGAAAATAGTTCATCGTGATTTGAAGAGTGCAAACTGCCTTGTGAATAAGCACTGGGTGGTGAAAATATGTGATTTTGGGCTATCACGTGTAATGACGGATGAGCCCATGAATGATAATACATCTGCAGGCACTCCTGAATGGATGGCCCCTGAACTCATGCGCAATGAATCTTTTAGTGAAAAATGTGATATATTTAGTCTTGGTGTCATCATGTGGGAACTTTGCACCCTCACTCGTCCATGGGAAGGCATACCACCTGTTCAGGCAAGCTTCTAATATGATTCTTACTAAACTATAGTTGTGTATCATTTACCCCGAACTCACACAGTTAAAAACTTTTGGCTAAGAGGTGCGATATTCAAAACAAGTTTTATGTCCATGCATGGGTTACACACTCACCAAACCATACAGATAGAGCACACATGTTCATGTTATATATTGCTGATAATTATCTCTTATCAAAATTTTTGCATCAATAAGACAAATATAAGTATTAAAATATTACATTATCGATTGATTTATGATAATAATGATTTAGGTACCATGCGAAGGATTAATAGCTCTAAGTGAAACCTAGTGGTCAATTTCTTGATATGGGGACTAAACTCCCTAGGGTGCTATAAATACCATGAACTTATCTTCAAATTGTGTGTACACACACACACACATATATATATAAAGCTGTCTTATACACGAAGGGAGAGTCCACAGCCTCCATCTCTTTATTCTCTAAAAATAATCACATTGGCTTTATCGTATTAAAATGTCCGGATTAAACCAACTTTTTTTTTATAAAATATTGTTGATCATGTTTAAAAAATGATATCATTTCAAAACTTTAAACACCATAAAAATCATAAGTTAATGAAAACCAACAAAAGAATTTGCTTCAACCACTGATTTAAATATAATTTTGGGAAATCTAGAAGATTCGAAATAATTTAAAATTTAATTTGAAGATCAAACTAAAAAATAGCTATATCCTAGACATCTAGATAGATGTTTTTTGAAGATGAAAAGGACAAGGGAGGTAGAGACTCTGTGTGTGTGCGCACGCGTGCGTGCATGTGTGTGGTGTGTGATATAGATAATGGTAATTGCGACATTGTGCATGCGCGTGCGTGCGTGTTTGTGCGCGTGTGGTGTGTGTTTGTGATATAGACAACTGTAACTGCGACAGAAATTTAGTCACAGTGAATTTCAGTTGGTGAATCTCCATCACATCTAAAATCACAATGTGATCTAGTAGTTGGAACATACTGTCTCACCAGTTGGTTATCAATTTGCGTTCAAATATAATATATGTAGATGTATATGTATGTGCGCGCGCACATATAATAGAGAGAGAGCCTTTATTTTAAGCACCTTAAATGCCCTTCAATTCAAACCATAGGATTCAATAAATCTACTGATGAAGTAAATCAAGGAAAAAGTGAATAAGAGAAAAACTCTTTTTCCTACTTTAACTGAATGTGACTTTTTTCTATTCTCCCTCATCGATGGATTTGTTGAATGTGACATTGGAGCCATTTGAAAATGCGACAATGTAATATTTTTTAATGAATTTTGCACTGGTGTCCAACATGACCAAATGTGGTCTATTCTTATAATTAATTTGAATTCGGCCTATATATCTTATTTGTTTGAATGAGAGGGCTGAATTGATCCATAAAGATTATCGAGTACTAAAGCTCACATCTCTCCCATAGAAAATAATGTTAGTCATATCCTTATAAAATTGCATGTTGAAAATGATATTAAAAGGGACGATTTTTTACTTATTGAACCTTATCCTTTTTTGAATATTATGATAATTTGCAACTCATACTATAGATGAGTTGGATGCATTATTTTTTTCAACCCAACCCAATCGTTATTTTATATATTCCTAAAGCAGTGTAATTTGAACTTTTTCTGGCCTGCAGGTAGTATATGAAGTTTCGAACAAAGGAACTCGGTTAGAAATCCCTGAAGGTCCTCTTGGGAGGCTAATTTCCGGTAATGCCTTATTATTTTTATTTTATTATTTGTTACAAATTCCATATCATTTTCCTACTATTTTATTTTATTATTTGTTTGTTTATTTTGAAAAAAAAAAGATTGCTGGAAAGAACCTGAGGAGCGGCCAAGCTGCCAAGAGATCCTTACAAGATTACTTGAATGTGAGTATGCTCTCTGTTAATTCAAGAAGAAAAAAAGGAAATTGGAAACCATTTATTGGCATAGATGGATATTGGTAGAGGCATTGGCATAAGCATTATTATTGTAAATCTCATAAATGGGTCATTTATTTCTCTGCAATGCAGTGTCAATTACAGTGAAAATGTAGTAAAAGGTTGATTCAAGAACTGAACATATAATGCACAAATGGTTATGTTGTACAAGCTTGATTCAAATAATGTTTCCATGGCTTACTAGTGATTTTGAACTTTCATGCTGAATTTATACTGATTTTTGCTCTGATTTTTTAGGAGTGTCAACATATTTGAACCGGTATTGGCTTTAGTTATTTGATGTTTGTAGTTGGTTCAGTTTGATTGGGGGGGAAATATATGCGAAGCTATATTTCATGTTGAATATTATTTGGCGTTTAAACAGTTTCTAGTTCAAATGCTTTATAAGAATGCAGACACTAGTCCATCGTTGAATGGAAAATGTGAACAAAAAAGCAAGTAGTGCAAGATGACATGGACCGATGATATGACAGTTAAGTATGCGTGACATGTGTCACAAATTTGATAATCCTAGATAATAAGGCACCGTTCGTAGGTATTTTTTGGTCCATTGCTGTTCGTCATGCGTCGGATGTGATAACGGTCTTTTTCCCAAATATAGTCCGTTGGTGCCGTTGTGGGGGGAAGATACAACAACGTCAACACGTAGACTCGTTTGAGAAATATTCCTCCTTCATCACCTTTAACTCTACACATTCAATCTAGTGAATCAATAACTTTTATCTGTCAATTCTAATACATATTCAAATATATTTTTAAATTTCAGTGTATAGTTTATTCGTATCTACAATGTGTGTGTGTATATTGAATTTTGGTATTATTTTGTAATTTTAAATTTTCAAAATGTCGAGCAACTGTTTTCCTTATGGCCAAAAAACCCACATATAAAACAATGAATTGAATCTCTACATTCCCTAGCAAAATGCGAATCATCCCCACACCTAAAACAAATACTTGATTTCTTTTTAGAATCGATCCAATTTGTGACTGTGGGTTTTGGATTTACATTTTGGGGATAAGATCCTTCTTTCAAGACGTGAGTGTAATAGCTAGATTTGGGAACGAAGAGTCTTGAGGAAGGATAAGAAGCGGCAGCAAAAGGAGCGGAATTAACGACACCATTTGTTTGTAATAATTCATAATTAGTTATCCATATACATATAATACGAGAAAGCTCCATCCAACTCGTTCTATGCATAGCTATTGCATCTCACCTTATATAGTCTACCCATTTAAGAGTACTCGAGATAATAAGAAGTAAAACATAAAACCACGAGTCAAACAACGGTTTGATATAAGCGATACATGAATCTTAAAATATTATACAAGTTGATATAGTAAGGAACAAGGGTATACGAACTATACCTGATATGTCCTTGCAACCAAAGAGTTTGCACATAACAAGTATAATATTCTACTCTACAACATCATAAGCGTGTACTGCAGCCTAAGTACAATGATGGGTGTCCAAGTATTGCTCTCTCCAATACCTATCTCAAGTGACATCCCTAGAGTGATAGACTATGGGAGGAAACAATCGAAGCAAACATAGCATCCATCAAACAATCCTCACTACAGTGCGTCCTAGATATATGATAACTCGTATGACCATTCCTCCGTCAGGGATTAATGGTTAAATCTTGGTTTTCGGTGTACTTGCCTTTAGCCCAAAGATGATACTAGACCTATTCCACCGATCCAAGGTACACGGATCCATTCGACCTATCCGAGGTAGCAAAACAAAGCACCCACGAGTATCCTCGTAATACCACTGCTTTTGAGTACATTAGAAAACACTTCGAGTATTAACGATCCCTTAGCACGCAATCCGTGCTCTTTTCTTGCTCCATTTAATTTCCATTTTCTTCAAGGAACCATTCCACGTTCCTTCATTACATGATAGAACCATTCAATATTGTATCCGTAGGGTGATCTTTCTAGAACCCGCTCTTTGTGGACAATCATTCTCACAACTCCTTTCAACATCGAGCCACCACTATCGGAACCTAACTCCATTCACCGTCGAGTTACCATCATCGAAGTCTCGAAGCTATCATCGTGCTACTACATCGCCATCAAACCCTAAGCAAACAAACATCTTCAGCATGGCTTGTAGAGCATAATTTCACGTCCAAGAAGTTTCAACCTGACCCGATCAAAAACTACAAATCGGTATTGACCTAATCTACTTGGTGCCGAGTGGTGTACTTAACCAAATTTGGGTTACACTACTTCCATGAAGCCACTTTCCTCCAATGCTCCAACCTGCAAGTCACTATACTCCCACCATCACCTAGAAAAGTGCTCGGTACCAAGTACCTTGCTTAGACAAATTTTTGGCTTTTGGCCTTCAACTTCACTTTCTCGTGTTTTTCTCCTAGCAAGCTCGAAGCACTCCAACCCCTTGCCTGAAGCACGTCCCCAAGTGAAGTTCCCCCGAGCTAAATTGGATTTCCACCGACATGAATTCAATTCGGTGTCGAATAGAATCCCCTTGTCCAAACTTTTTACGAATTGAGTCTTAGGCTCCACTAATGCTCTAGAACTCCTACTCCAATTTTCATCCAATTCCAACCACTTTTGATTTTGAATTGCCCAATTTGACCACTTCTTTCCTGACTACCTAAAAGCACTAGAAAACCATATCAAAGCAAACCCATCTAAATAGCAATATCATCCAAAAACATACATCAAACACATATAATACATCCATTCATGATTAATGGTATGATTAAGGTTATAAAACATTTTTGACTATATGGACAAGCAAAGATAGTGAGAGTTCAAGAACCACTCACCAGATACTCAAAATACCAAATTTCCCCCTTATTTTCGATATGAACAGTAAAGGAAGATGAATTCCCAAGCATTAAAGTGATAGATCTACAATTCTATTGCTAATTACCCTTTTAATGATGATTTGGCTAATATTGGTAAGGAAAAGAGATGGTTTTTGAAGAGATTAGGGTTAATGGAAGCTTAGAACTATTTTGGAGAAGATCGTAATGATTTAGATCAGTTCCTACAGCCTCTTGTTAGCACAATTCCTAAAATTCATTAGTGGACATAATATGAGCTTAGTTAATTATCCGCTAATGCAGGCCAGTAGCAGCCAAAATTTAAAAATGTATAACTTTCAAACGACAAGTCTGTTTTACTATTTATGACCACTCTAACGAATGGGAAACCATCATCCTGAAGCAATGGAAGTGGGTTCAGACCTTAAATTGACTCTTATAAAAAGTTATAGTCCATATAGAATTTTCAGGGTCAAAATGGTCGCATAGAAATTTGATAAAAATCATAGATATGGAAAATTCTCCTAAGAGTCATTACTAGAATTTTAGTCATATGACTTTATATGAATGAAATAAAAATATTTTACGATCTTCCGATACGTAAAATACAAGTCGTACGTAAAATATAAGTCGTTACACTCTCCCTGCATTAGGAATTTTGCCCTTGAAATCCCTAAGTAAGTCAAAGAATAGTCAACCATAGTTACCCCGCATGCCTAACAATCATATGCAATCATCAAACATATCATACAAGCAGTCATATAATCAATAATATAGATAAATATATCCTAACATGCGAGATACTAAACTATCATATACGATATCAAGGTGAAAGTAAATACGATAAACAATAGGCCTTACCATGTAAAGAGCTCCGAATATGCAGCCCTTGTGCTCTCCTCGATTTCCCACGTGCAATTGTTTTCACTTTCGTCCCACTAAATCTTCACTAACTCCATTATCTTCCTCCTAAATTTTTTTGTATTGCATCTGATAATACGAATCGGCTAACAAGGTCTCGAAGCTTCTGCTTCAATCTCGATATCATCAAGTTGATCATGTGCAATTGTTATGCTTGAGTTGTGCACAAACTTCTGCAAATGAGAGATGTGGAAGAAGTTGTGCACGCCTACCATCTTCTAAGGCAAGTCAACCTTATATGCTAGGTTCTCAATCCTCTCTATTATCGGAAAATGACCTATGAATCTCGGTGCCGACTTCCCCTTACTACCAAATTGAATAACATTCTTCAATTGAGAAGTCTTCATAAATACCATATCGCCGACGAAGAACTCCAAGTTTCTACACTTCTATCAACGTAGCTCTTCTGTTTATCCCGAGTAGCTTTCATTCCTTTCCGAATGATCTCAATCTTCTTCGAGGTTTCGATAATCATATCTGGCTCAAGTATCGGTTTCTTGCCCGCTTCTTACCAACATGAAAGAGCGTTACTCGGTCGGCCATACGATGCTTCATACAGTGCCATACCGATACTAGACCGATAACTATTGTTGTATGCGAACTCTACTAAAAGCAAGCGATCGTCCCAAGAACCTTCAAAATCAAGAATGCAAGCCCATAAGAGATCTCTAATATATGATTCACTCTCTTGGTTTGCCCATTAGTTTGCGGGTGATAAGCTGTACTAAGACTTAGCTCTATCCCAAACGCCTTTTGTAAGCTCTTCCAAAACCCACTGGTGAAAAATGGGTCTCGGTCACTCACAATGCTCTTTAGTACACCATGGAATCGTACAATCCATTTCACATACAACTCGGTCAATTTGGCTGTCGTTCTACTTGACTTAATGGGTATGAATCGACCACTCTTCGTTAACCGATCGACTATGACCGAAATGCTATCGTACCCTGCTTTAGTCCTCGGCAATACATTTATAAAGTCTATTGACACCTGCTCCCATTTCCATTTGTGAATTTCAAGTAGTTGTTGCAATCCATTTGGCCTCTTCTGCTCTGCCTTAACCAACTGACAGTTCATACATTTCAAGCTAAATGCCCCGACATCCTTCTTTATCCCTTCCCAATAATAGGTATGCTTTATATCACGGTACATCTTATTATCGTCAGGATGTATAGTCAATCTCGAATAATGGCACTCTCGTAGTATCTCATCCTTAAATCCATCGACGTTGGGTATAAACAATCTCCCATCCTTATGGAGCTAGCCATCTTGGTCGAATCCATACTACTTCAATTCATTAGACTCTACCCCTTCTTCTATTTGCACCATGATCTCAGCAAGCTTAGCATCTCGCCTCTGACTAGTACTGATCCGCTCAAACAAAGTAGGTCTGATGGTCAAACTCGCAATAAGGTCCGAAGTCATAACCAACAATATACTCTAACTGCTTCCACTCTAGGAACATCGCTCCTAAACTGGCATGTCTTCTACTCAATGCATCGACAATTGTATTTCCCTTACTAGGCATAAAGAAAATATCGAAATCATAGGAGGTCAAGAATTCCAACCATCGCTGTAGGCGAAGGTTGAGATCATTCTTGGAGAAAATTTATTTTAAGAATTTATGATCTGTGAACAGTCGAACCTTTCTTCTAATAGATAATGCCCCCAAATATTCAAAGCAAACACTATAACCGCCAACTCAAAATCGTGAGTCGGGTACTTCTTCTCTTAGAGTTAAAATCATCAACTAGCGTAGGCGACAACGTTTTCCCTCCGCATCAACACTACACCCAGCCCCGTACTTTCGTGTCTGTGTATACTGTCAGCTCCTCATTCCCGCTCGGAATAGTCAATACCGGTGCACTTGTCAACCTCACCTTCAGACTTACAAATGCATACTCACACTTCGCGTTCCAAACAAAAGTCGAATTCTTCTTCATCAAATTGGTCAATGGTGCTGCTACCTTGGAGAAGTCGTTGATAAAACATCTATAATATCCCGCTAGTCCAAGGAAGCTTCTCACATTAGTAGTATTCTTGGGTTGATTCTAATCATGAACCACTGCCACCTTTGCAGGATCTACTGCAATGCTTTGCTTAGAGATGACATGTGTAGTAACCCTGAAATTTGAACACTTCGTCTTCGAATATCGAAGCGTTTTGAAGTATAATTAAGTGTTATAAATATGATTTTATAACCTTGTTAGACATTATAAGGACCTCATTTTGAAAATTGTTTACAAAAATATATTCTTCGATGGAAAATCGATACTGTAACCAAAAATCGGTTTATTGGTAAACATCTTTTCGATCGATATAAGTTGTTTAAACTCTTGTGCACTTATCTAATGATCAAATGAACACATTAGCAATTAATTAACATACTCTACTCTTCATAAAGCTTGGAATTTTCTAGAAGCTTCTAATGGATTAGAGATATTATCATGAGAGGGGTATAATGATAATTAGCATAAAGGAGAAGTAATGTAAATGAGAAGTGATAGGAGGTGAAGCTTCCATAACATGGTTTTGGGGTAGGGGGGGGTGAATGCAAGCTTAAAGAGCACCATTCTTGTGCCTTTATAAGGAGAAGTATACCATAGAGTTAGAATCACAAATTTACAAAGCTAAAGTGAGAAAAATCAATGGCTTCTTCATCTTCTTCATCTCTTGTTCTAAAGAAAATTATTGCAAATCAACTCCAAATTACTTCAAACTTTTCCATAAGCCTTAGTATAATATTACAAAACCATCCACCTTGTTAAATATTGAAGAACCAAATCCACACTCACCCTAAGAGCATAGGCCATGAGCAATATAGGAGAAGAAGAGGGCAAAAGCAAGGCAAAAGCGAGAAGAGAAGGAAGGAAAGGAGGTTGTTAGCTTGGGTTTGGAATTTGGTTCTTAGATCTTGGTTGTTAGTGAGGTTAAAGGTGAGTTAACACCTCATTTTGAATGGAAAATATATATGTTGTGTTTGATTGTGTTTATGTTGTTTGAATTGTTTGAATTGTTTTTAACTTATGTTAAAATACTAGTTTGGATTCTTACTTTAAAAGTAAGTGACATATGTGACCTATGTATATGGACTTGAACGAATTTGGAATGGACTTGAATGGACTTGTATGACATATGAAAAGACCTTGAAAAAAGCACAAAAGTTATAGATGGACTTTGGTTTAGATCAGACTTGGATTTGAAAGTGCACTTATAGCGATAGTCGCTATAGATGCAGTTGTGAATTGCTTTGTTTTAGGCGATTGCTATGGAACTTTGTAGAGAGATCCTTGGGAGTTTCTTGCCATATTTATAATTTTATATATGTTTGTTTCTACTAGAAGGTTGGATAGTAAAATGTTAAGTAACATCTTGAAAAGTGGCGTAAACATTACTAGTGAAAAACTGCCCCATTTAGCCTTGATTTTTGGACTTTAAAAGGTTTGAAAAGATATTTAAATTTAAGTATTTTGTTTCATTGTTTTACAAGTGTTTACTAACTCATATTAGAGTATTTAAAAAGTGGTTTGAGATCTTTATGAATATTTAAGAATTAGTTGTGAATTTTAAAAAAAGAGATATTTTGTAGGAAAACATGTCGTTTTCAAGTTTTTAAGGAAAATTGTAAAATTGTTATTTTCAAGTAATATTTTGGATAAATGTTTTAAAGCCTATTATAAGTATTTTCAAGTATTTAAAAGTATATACAAATGTTTTCAAAAAGGGGTTAGAATTGCTAAATGGTTAAATGGTTGATTGATTAATTACTTGTTTGAAAAGTAATTAACTATGCGTGAACACTAAAAGCCAACGAAGTAAAGCTTATCTATTTGTGAGAGTTAAGATTGATGTCGAGTAGGGGCAAAGGAATTGAACTCTAACCTACTGGGCTTCCTACTTGACCGAAGAATAGTAAGTCAGAAAATGTTGGAAACGTGTTAATCATGTTGATTATGGAAATCATTAATATTATACTTAACACTAAAAGCTTATGGGGTAGACTTATTAATTTGTAAGATTCAAGAATGAAGTGTCTAGGCAAGACTTTGATGCAACTAGTGCTCTAACTTACCTAGTTTCACTATTGAACGAAGAATAGTTGAGTTGGAATGCCGAAAACGAGTTAAGCCTACGAATCGTGATTTGTATAAGCAAGTGTTTTGACTAGATGATCGATTAGTCGATTATCGAACGATCAAATATTGACTTAAGAAGTTATCGAAAGACTTCATGATTTCATACCAATAAGAACCCCCATGAAGGAGTATTGGTATGAAATGTCTCTAGCTTTCGCTTACTTCTAAGAGAACTGGAATTGAGTTAGTCGGGAATTCATCGATGGTTTTGGAGAGTCTAATAAGCGAGAAGAGTGTACTTATATGAGATGACTCAAACCCATAATCACTTCAAAACCATATACACGATCTATATTTTGGAAGCGGTTGTGAAGTGGAATGTTATAGAGTTGAACTGTCTATCCTAAGGTTAAGTTCAAGGAAAAGGATAGTGTTAACATTTCAAACAATGCTATCGTGTAAGACTGTCTATCAAAAGGAGTATTCCAAGAGAGAAGACGACATTAGCATTCGTCAAAGGACTTATGCGGGGAACCTATATGGAGATTCAAGATCTGTTCAAGATGCTCGAATCTATGTAGTGATTCGTGATCTGTTCGAGATGATGGAGTCCATGCAGTGATTCGTGATCTATTCAAGATGATGGAATCCATTTGGGGATTTGTGTTTTGTTGAGTGATGAAGACTCATGTGAGAGATGCCAAATGTAGCCTCGACATCAGGAAAATGATAGAAAACAGAGAAGGGGCATGGTCAGGGAGCTTTAGCAAACCTTAAGGATATATCAACTCCATGTCTAGAGGTGCTTATCGATATGTTGGTACTGGGAGTTAATATGGTTCGGACCACATACCAAGGGTAGTTCAGTTATGTTTACCTTAGAGTATATCCCATCTAGAGATATATGTTGCTTGGAAGGTAGTTTCTGATCCTTGTCATGGAGTTCGAATTCAGTTTGATCCGAGGAGATATTTATAGAAAATCCATTATAAGAACGTGCCTCAGTGGTGATTGTATACCTATTATTGTTGTGGCATTCACATAGCAACTATTTGATATAATTTATGTGCTATACTCTAGACATTATCTATCATATTGCTATATAAGACTTAATCAATGGTTGGTTTCATTTGAGAGGAAAACTGTTATGGTAATCTATACGTTCAGTAACTGTTACTTGTCTTATATTTCTTAAGTTTCTCATGCTGGTTTACCAGACTAATCCGGATGTTATTTTCTTATAATGCCCGGGTCAACCCCGTGTATGTTTCCAGATTTAGCTACGGATGCTTTGTAGCTTATGGAGAAAAGATGGATGATTACCTACCGTAGTATTCTTATTTCCGCTGCATTTCTATATTGTATATATCAGCTTTGTGAGGATAGGCAGTTATAATTGTCCAGACTAATGATAGTACTTAGGTTTTAGTAATTCATATATTTCTGTACTCAGAGTAACCCTTTGTACTATTCCTTTGATAATATATATCTTCATTCCATTGTGAGATTCTAATGTTTTATTCTTCTTTTCTTATCCTATTCTCCTTTTCTTTTATTTAACTTTAACTTTCTGTCTTTTCGGCACTTGGGTGCTTGACACACAAATACCGTGGATGTATTTAGTGTCGACATTCGAGGGTCAAAAAGTCGGGCAGTTACAACATGACCCAAGAATCTTACTTCCTTCCTTCAGAAGTGACACTTCAAAAACTTTGCTTTCAACTTGTGCTTCCTTAGCACTTTACACACAATTCTCAAGTGTGTCTTGTGTTCCTCCTCTATCCTAGAATAGACCACAATACCATCCATGAACATAACCATGAACTTGTTTAGCTGAACTCTAAAGATGCAATTCATGAGATAAATAAATTATGCTGGAATATTGGTTAGCCCAAACGACATAACCAACCACTTGTAGAAACCAAACGACGTACAAAACATAGTGATCGGCATACTCTCCTTCGCTACCCTCAACTGGTGAAATTCCGTCTCTAAATCCAACTGAGAGAATACCTTCGCAGCGTGGAGCTATTCGAACAAATCATCAATTCACGGGAGTGGGTGTTTTCCTCATCGCCTTATTCAGCTCAGCTCACGATAATCCACACACAATCTCAAAGAGCCATATGCCTCAGTGGCAGATACTACATGTGTGCCCTACTCAGATATACTCCTACGAAAGAACTCTCTACCTAATAGGTCATTTCCTTACACCTCCAACTCCTTCTACTCTCTGCATGCCATACGCCTTAAAGACATAACTATTGGTCTGACATCCTTCACTAAGTCTATGCGGAACTCGATCTCTCTATGTGGTAGTAATTTGGTCACCTCCTCGAATATGATCGGATATTCCCTAGCTATAGGCACAGATGGAAACTCGTTTGTTGGGATTTCGGGCGAGTACAGATAACTAACCATCACTTCATCATCTGGTAAGCAGCCTATCTCTAATCTACGTCTATCAACCATCCCAATCGTCACTAACGGCTTCTCATAATCCACTACTACTACATATCTATAACCAGTCCATTCCTAATATAATACCAAACCTCATGAAACAAAAAACAAAACAATCACAAATAAACAAACATCCTTGACTCGATAGGGCTATGTTTTGACAAGCCATATAAAGGTTAGTCAATCCTCCAACAAGGTTTTGTTGCGATCAAAGGTCGGTCAACTATTTTGGGTTTCAATCTCAATTTATCTACTGGGTCACTAGTTATAAAGGAATGTGAAGCCCTTGTAACATTCCGTAAAATTAACGATAATTAGTAAATAATTAACGAAGCTCCAAAATGGATATGAGCAAATGTTGAAATTTGGTCACGAAACTTGCACCATTGCATTCGTGGTGATTTTCTAAGCAATTTTCATATTTGTAGTTTCACGATTGGAGCTGAAATGAAAAAAATTATTAGCATTTGAAATTTCTAGAGTGAAAATAATTAAATACAAAAGAAGGGAAATAAATAAGCATTAATTTTGGGAACCCATTGGTCGACCCTCACCACGGACCGGTCGACCGGTTCAGACATGAAGGCTAAGGTTTGAAGCTTGGCCAATGACCCGAAATTAATTATTTTAACCTAACATTTACGATTGATTTGTGCGTCTATAAATAAAGGCCTAACCCCTCACTTCTCTTCTCATATTTTCCGACCCAAGCAGCAAAGCTCTGCCATTTTCTCTTCTCCACTACTTCTAAAAATTATAAAATGTTATATATTTTATACGAATCGGAGAAGGGCGGAAAATAGAAGAGAATAAGCGAATCAATACTATGGAAAAAGTAAATTTCAATCTATATTCCCCTTAACCTCCAAACTTTTATCAGATCTGTAATTCTAATAATATGTATGTATCTTGTTATACATAATCTTTTGGATTAGAATGGAAATAGGAGTTAAGTAAGGATCAGATTTAGATTTGGTAGATTTGAAAAGCTTAAAAGGCGAGTGAGAAATTATATGATTTATTTATAACATTGAAATTTATCTCATTGAATTCTTATTTAATTATTATGCCTAAATAAGATTTGATGAATTATAGGATTATCGCCTACATATTTAGTAAAATATGTAATTAGAATAAGAATAGTATGAACCAACTAATCTGCAAATTTGTATTCAGTCCTAAATATCTATTATTGCAGAAGGTTTGTAAATTTTATTCCAAATCTATATTGGGTTGTAAATTAACTTTCCCTAATTGATTTGGAATGTTATTTTTTTTAATTTGCAGTGGGTTATATGTAATTTTCATAAATTATCCAATTCCAAAATATGTATATATGCGCGTCGTTTGAATTAACAAGGGATATACCAAAAAGGAAAGAAATGTGAAAGTTACGGATATTCTTTTCCTTAGTTTACACTATCTATTTCAATAAAAGAAAATAAATAATTTCTTGTAATTTCAAACGAAGAAAAGATCTCACTTTTGGTTAATTTATGGAAAATTATAACAATAATCCTTTTTAGAAGGATAGCTCTGATAAATTATAATTTGGAAATGAGTATTCTAGTTTAAAAATTAATAATTAGAAATAAAAATATATACATGCATGTATAACCGCACCTAACTTTTAAAAAGAATACAACTAGCATAGTTTATGACTATATACGTATTAGTTCTTAATAGTGTAATAATTAACAGACTAGGATTTATGGACATTAACTATAAATTTAACGGGCAATAGATTTTGATTAATAGAGAGTTAAAAAGGAAATAAATGGGGATCGATTAGGGAATTCAATATGGTATTTATGGAGGAATTGAATAGACATAATAGGTGGATATTGAATCTGGTAAATAAATTAAAGAAGTTAAATGAGGATCGATTAAAGATTGTCCCATTTTGACATTAATGACCAATTGTTATAGGTAATTGACATTTATTCCATTAAAAGGAAACCAAAGCCTGAGCATATAAATTAGGAATAATTATGTAGTGAACAATTAAATATCAAATATTAATATGATTAAATACGCGTAGAAGGCAATATAATTTTCATAGTAGGAAATTGTATAACTTTAAATATATGTTCGGGATAAGCATGAATTAGTGAGCTTGGCCCAACACTTAGACTTTGGGTGATAGGTTTGGCTAAATGGGTTGGGATGCAAGGTCAGTAGAGTTACATAACAAAAGTTTGCCCTTTGCCCTTCACCTAGAGGTTACAAGCAATTATGTACACTTACTACTGATGTAGGACATCTCCAACCATAGGACCGTAGGGAATGGATATGTGTTGCAGATAGGTAGGGGAAAATATATTGAGGGTTCGTCTCAGATTTGAAGTACTAAATAGCCCGGTACTTTTAAGGAAATGAGATCAGATTCAATTCCAATAAGAGGTAGTAAGTATCTGAAATAGGCATTTTCTTTGCTTACTTAGGTTAGTCTAAACGGGATGTCAGCTGTGGAAGGTCGACGGGCTATGTTAATAGTTGGTACCGGTATTTAGTAGTAAGACTGACATATAGGCCATGGCCACCAGTGAGCGGAAGCAAAGAATTGGGTTATGGCCTGACGAATTTTGCTTTATACTAGTGTAGAATCTGTATAGGAGGCGCATAGACCTTAAAGTAGATTGTTAGACGAAAATTAGTTTATTGGAGGTTGGTTAATTAACCCTTAGATGAGTCTTTGAGTTGCATTAGTAGCACGACAATTATATTATATTATATATTATAGAGCTATATATAGGGGTCATCATTCTTTATAGTTAGAACCAATTAACTAGCGTTGACATTGTGGAGGGCCCGCTTCTGAGACTTAAGGTAGTAAATGGTCGATGGGTCTGTCTCCTCTCTATTTAAGAAGTATTAAGTGGCCGAGGTTCTGGGTAGATAGGTTTATATGTGTGTGTGTGTGTGTGTGTGTGTGTTTATAGGCATATATATAATGGTTTCTTGGAGAAGGTTAAGTTAGACATATCTAATGTGCACATAAGATTTGACGGATTAGTAGTAAATAATAGACATAACACTTAAATAAAAATCAGTTGGCATAAATTAATGAGATGGGTAAAGTATGTAATTTTTCAATCACCAGAATGTTGTTCTGAACCCCCTCCTTATAACAACCGACGTGTTAGATTTATAAGGACCGAATACTGGAGCAAGATGAAAATTGCAGATTGTGAAGTCTTCTTATTCATGCTTGGCGCTGACAAGGCAATTAAATATCCAAGGAATGACATTCGAGGTAGTAGCCTCAGTCAATACGTATGTTATATTATATTTTTCTCAATTCCGTTGTGAGTTTATATTAATCACACTCTAATATACTTGTGTTTATTACAGATTACCAAAACCAACGATCCATGCTATAATGGACTTGGATTTTGATCTAGTCGAAATTCAGGCCAATTAAGGTATGGATTGTCATACCCTAGTATCGAACAAAACATATATGGGAATATAATAAATAAAAATCATACCTTGAATAACGATGCTCTTTCCTTTCTCCTTTGCCAAGGGAGCACTCGACGAGATCGGGACAACATCCAAAGTACATCTCTTCACAACTTGCTTCTATCGTGCTGTTTTTGGGCAATTCTTCTACATATGCCTAAACTTGCCGTTGTTATAGCACTTTTTCTTTCCATCGGCTATTCAGTCTTTAATCATATGACCCTTGTCTCCACAACTATAATAAACAAGAACCCACTTAGCTTTCTTCCGAGCTTTCTTTCCTTAACACTGCTTTCTCTTACAATTTCATTTCTTCTTGCCTCCACCGCCTTGTTGCAGGTTTCACTCTTCCTTAACTACATCAGCTGGTTTGGACTTGGGATATAAACTCTCCTGATGAAAGCTTTCTCGACGAGTCTTTCAAAGGGCTCATCGATATGGCTCACTATCTTCTCTCCCAAATAGTCATCCAAACTCATAAGAATTTTCTCATTCTTCCTCGGTGGAGTGTCAATGAAAGACATTTTGTACTTTGACAAGGCATCAAAATCAACAACATACTCGGAGACAGACATGTCCCCTTGCTTCAAGTCAGCAAATTTCTTGAATAGCACCGACCTCAAAGCAGCCGAAATTAACATCTCGTCGAATCGGTTTTTGAACTAATTCTAAGTAAACTGATCCTCAGCGTACCAACTCTGATAGCGTTTCACTAATTCATGATTCTCCCTTGAAGCTGTCGGGAAGCCAACCTCCTCTTTATAGCATCATCCAATTTAAGGTCCTTAAAGATTCTTCACATATCTAACTAATCATGCACTTCCATAGCTGATTCTATTCCTTGGAATAGTTTAGCACCAAGACTGGCAAAATCCTTATTTAGCTTAGCGAAATCAACTCTAGGCGCTTGCACTTGAGCACCACCACCAACAGCAACATCTGGAGTGGCCGCTTGGGAATTTTGCATCATGTTCGCCATCATATTATTGAAAGTCGTCAAGTCAGGGTTAGCAGCCCCCAAACCCGCTCCTTCGACTGTAGAGATGAATTTTCTTGCAGTGTTTCATGTATACTGGCTCATTCTTGATCGTAAGAAGAATAATTAATCTCTCATAAAAGATAACTATATCAGTGGTACTCGTGTGTGCATGCGACTTATATACTATATATACTACTATATAGTTTTGAAAACCAAAATGTATAATAAGTACACGCACTCTTGTCTATATGTATACACACACTCTCGATCCAGTCTATGGTGATAACTCCTTTCCTATCGGACCATGGTATCACTCAGGTTAATCTTGTAACCCAAGCACTGATACCAAATATGACGACCATTATACATTGTCGGCACCCAATATAACTAAATAATGCACTACTGCCATGCTCGATCGATATAGGACGATTGTCAAGGGTTAAAAAAAGAAAACCAATCACATAGCCTGTTGTATATCTCATAGCACATGGAATAAAATATAATATACATCATAACTATAAAATAAGGGAGACGGTAATAACTAAGTGAACCAAATATTAGAGCATAGATCCATGGAGTTATACAACATTGTTATAGAGTTTATACAAACAGAAATAAACTCAAATACCATCTCATAATAATAAGTAAACACTATCAAGGCTCCATAGTGTTGCACAGCGGAATAAGCATAGTAATCCACATATATAATATGAGAAAGCTCTATCCAACTCATCCTCTACACAGCTACCGCGTCTCATCTAGATCTGATATCTAATCTACTCATTTAAAAGTACCCGAGATAATAAGAAGTAAAGCATAAAACATCAAGTCGGACAACAATCTGATGTGAGCGATAAATGAATCTCAAAATATTATACAAGTCGATAAAGGAACAAGGGTATACGAACCATATCCGACCTTTACTGCAACCAAAGAGTTAGCACATAATAGGTATAATATGCCACTCTAAAACATCATAAGGGTGTATTGCAACCTAAGTACAATAACGAGTGTCCAGGTGTTCCCATCCCCAATACATATCTCAAGTGACATCCCTAGAGTGATAGACTATGGGAAGAAACAATCAAAGCATACATAGCATCCATCTAATAATGCTCACTATCACTCAGTGTGCCCTACATATATGATAACTCGTATGACCATTCCTCTACCATGGGTTAATGGATAAATCCCAGTTTTCAGTATACTCGCCTTTAGCCCGAAGCTGATACTAGACCCGTTCCACCGGTCTAGGGTACACGAGTTTATTCAATCGATCTGGGGTAGCCAAATAGAGCACCCATGAGCGTCCTTCCAATAACCTTGCTTTTGAATATGTCAGAAAAAACTTCTAGCATCAACGACTCCTTAGCACATGTATCCGAGCCCTTTCCTTATTCCATCTAATTTACATTATCTTCAAGGAACCATTCCATATTCCTTCAGTCCACGGTAGAACCATTCAACATTCTATTCGTGGGTTACCCTTCCTAGAACCAGCCGTTAGTGGACAATCATTCTCACGACTCCTTTCAACATCGAGTCGCTGCTATCGGAACCTAACTCTATCCACCATCGAGTTACTATCATTGAAGTCCTAAAGCTATCATTGTGCTACTACATCACCATCAAACCCCAAGCGAACAAACAAACACCTTTGGCACGGCCTGTAGAGCATATATTTCAGCTCCAAGAAGTTTCACCTGACCTGATAAGAAACTACAGGTCGGTACTGATCTAATCTACTCGGTGCTGAGTGGTGTACTTAACCAAATTTGGGTCACACTATTTCCAAGAAGATTCTTTCTTCCAATGCACCAACCTTCAATTCACTAGACCCCTCACCATCACCTAGAAAAGTGCTCAGTACCGAGCACCTCACTTAACCAAAATTTTGGCTTCTAGCCTTCAACTTCACTTTCTCGTGTTTTTCTCCAAGCAAGCCCAAAGCAGTCCAACCCCAGCCCGAAGCACGTCCACAAGTGAAGTTCCCCCGAGCTAAATTGGCTTTCCACTGACCTGAATTCACTTTGGTGCCGAATATAATGCCCTTGTCCAATCTTCATGCGACTTGAACCTTAGGCTCCACTTATGCTTTAGAGTCCCTCTTCTAAGTTTCATAAAATTCCAAACATTTTGTCTTCAATTTGCCCAATTCGACCACCTCTTTCCTAACTACCTAAAAGCACTAGCAAACTATAGCAAAGAAAACCCATCCAAACAACAATATCATCCAAAAATATATATCAAACACATGTAACACATCCAAACATGATTAACGTACAAAATTTAGCCTAGATCTAACTTTTACAATGGAGCGCCAATATAATCTAAAGTGGTTACAAAATCCTTTAAAAGCCAGTTTAAATCATTTTAATTTTAGCTATAAACATGTATAACGGTGTGATCAAAGTTAGAAAACGTTTTAATATCAAAACCTTGTTAAAAAATTCAATTTTAATTAGGACAAGTATAGAATAGTGAGAGTTCTAAAACCACACACCAAATACCCAAAATATTAATTTTCCCCCTTAGATTCAAGATGAACAGTAATGGAAGATGAATTCCCAAACACCAAAGTGATAGATCTATAATTTACTTTGCTAATTACCCTTCTAATGATGATTTGGCTCAGATTAGTAAGGAAAAGAGATGATTGTTGAAGAGACTAGGGTTAACGGAAGCTTAGAACCATTTTAGGGAAGATGAAAATGATTTAGATTAGTCCCTACAACCTCCCCTTAGTACAATTACCGAAATTCATTAGTAGGTCTAAGTATAGGCTTAGTAATCACTCACTAATGTAGGCCAAAAGCAGTCAAATCTTAAAACAACCATAACTTTCAAACGATAAGTCCGTTTTACTATTATGATCACTCTATGGAATGAGAAACTATCATCCTAAAGCATGGAAGTGATTCCAGCCCCTTACTCGGCCCTTGTCAAATGTTATAGTCCACACAAGACTTTCATGGTCAAAATTGTAACATAGAAACTTAGTAAAAATAATAGATGTGGAAACTGTCTAAGAGTTATTTCTCAGAATTTTAGAGTCATTCGATCTTAAATAATAAAATAAAAATATTTTACGATCATTCGATACGTAAAATACAAGTCATTACAAAGCTATAGGGTTGTATTGTGCCAGGCTAGAAGAGGACATGGTCGTACTGCGCTGCAAGGTAAATATGACCAGGTTGAAGTGTGCTAAAACCTAAGGGAATAAATCACACCACAATACGTATGAACGCTGGGATATACTGTGTCAAAATGAATTTGAGACTGAAACTGACAATTAGGAAAAGCTCGGAAAGCTTAAGATGACTAAGTTTAAAGGAACTGGGCCGGCGCGTAGGGTTAAATGGGTAAATTTCAAAAAAATAAATCATTTTAGATCTTATTGGGCCTATGAAGTCTAAATTAATTTTGATCCAATCAAAATAAATCTATATAAAGTATTTATTTTATTAATTAATAAATGCAAAAGTTTTGAATTTGTACATATATGATAATATTGTATATAGTATCAAATACACATATACGTGTACAATGCACATGCAATATATAAATGTGTACATTGTTTAATGTACCCGTGTATAAGTGTTTGGATTTACACTGTAGTGGACACATTTGCCACTTTATATAAATATTTGTGATCCATAATTAATTTGTTATTTAATGTAAACATATATACATGTGTGCATATATATATATATAACATATATATATATATAACATATATATAACATATATATATCTATAACATATATATAACATATATATATATATATATATGTTTAAATATGTTTATTTTGAAGATGTTAACCAATTCAAATTAATATGAATTAATATCTAAAATATCTCATGATAGTTTAAATATAAATAAAACCAGATCTAGGAAAGAAAAAATCTATTTCAAATTTGGACCCAATGTTAAATATAGATATGTTTATACACACACACATACATACATATATATATATATATATATATCTGTGTGTGTGTGCGTGCGCGCGCGCATATGTGTTTATTAACAAACATTTAAACTACTTTATTTTAATTTTAAATTTTATTTAGAAAACATTAATTAATAAATATAAATTACATACGTTTAAAAGTTATTACTATTTATTTCAACCGAAATTTTTTTGTTAAAATTAATTTTTTATATTATATAAGTCTGTACGGATTTGCATTATTTTTTATTTATATAAATCCATAAGGATTTGTATAAAAATTAAAATTTAAAAAAATCCACATGGATTTATATATAAATTTTTTAAACATACACAATAATCTTGAAAAAGGATAAAAGATATTTGTAAATTATAATTTATATTTCGAAATTACCATATACATACATACATACATATATACATAATTTTGTTGAAAATATATATAAGTGTGAATATATATTAATAGATAAGTTTAGAGAATCACACAAACAGATATATATATATATATATATATAAACTACAAAATTCAAATTTAATTTGATATGTTTAAAAAAAACTCTTTTTTTATTTTTTATTTTTTTGTTTTGGTTGAAAGTATCTGTTTGTATTTTAAAATATATACAAAGTTATTTTTATTCAAATGAATGTATATAAATATTAACTCACCTTTTGGCAAGACAGTATACAGGTGGATTTAACCCAACGGACTTTCATGATCATCAAGGCAGAAAGCCTTAAGAGATGATTACTAGGATTGAAGATCAATTATATTTGAAACCAAGGACTATAATTGAAGGGATTCAGATAGGTAGCACTCAAAGAATGGCTAAGTATGGAACTATCACTCCCCCTAGAATAGGGATCATATCGGAATATTCACTCTACAAAGAAGGATTGCAATAGAGGGATCAGAGTAGAGGGATTGGATTGAACGGGATGCACAACACAACTCAATATTGATCGCTCCATAACTCAACAACCACAAGGCGGATTGAAGAGAAATTTTGGAAACAAGAAAAGTGGGCCCTAAGGAGTCCACCCTAGGGATTGCACGATAAGAAGAGGAGTTTGGAGGGATCAGCCCTCATCCCTACTTAGGGATCGGTTTAGCTGAATTTGTAGCAATGATTAGTCAATAACTCAAAATCTATAGATGCTATCAACATGAAACTTGAAGTACAAGCATATTACAACATGAGAAACACCCCATAGGGATCGCAGCTCCTAACTCCATCAAAATAGGGATTGGCCCCAATCCCTATTATGGAGATCGATTGGTCCAAATTTTCTTGGGTCGGGTCGTTTGGGCCTTGAGGTTCTTCTGGCGAAATTTCAGTCTGATCCGTACACGTCTTCCCCAATAAATACAGCAGGCATGACATCAGAAATGGGATCTTCTTTTTGCTTTATTCTATCTTCTATCTAGGCTATACTCTGTTATTTTTATTCTAGGATTTCATGATTTATAACTGTAAGAGCAACACAAACGAATAAAAGGAAAATCTTTGGAGTGGACGTAGGCTGGCCCGGAGTTAGCCGAACCACTATAAATCTGTGTCTCTCTTTACTTGCTTTCTTTTTTAATTTTGTTATTCTTCAATTTATATTCTCAACATTATATTTTCAGAGATCTGTGACCACATTTTAGTGCTTTCACATAATTGGGTGTTTATGGCCATTTTTGATGCCAACATTTTGGTGCTTTCACTGAGAAAGCTAGCCCCCGTGGATTTGGAATTTGGATTCAAAGTTTGGAAAAGATCTAGAGCTTAGATTTGGAGAAATGGTGAGACAATCAACAAGGAGAGTTCTACCGTAAAGGAACCACCATAGAAGGATTCATGAGGCTTCCTCAAAAGCTGGAGCTAATCAACCATCTATCTACATCACCAGGAATGAAATGGAAATGATGATGGATGCCATGCAAAAAAGTATGCTGAAGAGATAGAAGGAGATGGTGCAGAATCTACTCTGACAGATTGGACAAGCTAGAGCACAAAACCAAGGGAATAGAGTGGTAGGAGCTAAAGACAACTTAGATCAAGGTGTAAGGTTCCTAAACTCGGCCTTTGAAAATCGACACCCGTACTTCACTTGTACTCAAATGACGTAGATTCAAACGCCGAATCTGGCTCCCCGGAGCTTATAACGCAGTAAGTATAACAACACAGCGGAAGAAAGAAATGAATGATATCATATACAACTCCAATGAATACAATATCCAGAATGATATACAACAATGATATCAATATGATACAACAATATCAGAGATATGATACAATGCTACAGCGGAAATAACAACAGTGATAACTCCAAATGATCCTCAAAAGAGAATGAATCCAACAACTCCAATATCAAGCTCGAACCACCATCACAACTCACTAAGCTAAGCAAGGTCAGTCACAAGTGAAATCCAAACACTGAACTAGCTCCAAGTACTCTACTGAACCTGACTATCTGAAAAAAACCCAACTCTAGACTGCCCGTGTGGAAAATTATGGGCACCCAGAGTTTAGGAAGGGAACAATAAACTCCGAGTCAGTCATGGGACTGGTGTGAGTAACAAAAACAGTTTATCTTTAAAACAAACAACAACAAAAATTTCAACATTGAAATCCGCAATGCTTTTCGAAAATGAAACTACCATAAGGCCTCCCGCCACACACACAATGCAATCGCAGAATTGGAAGAGATTTCTCCTTATGATAGTCAAACATGCTTACTACGCAAAACAAACTCTTTTGATATTATTACTAGTGCATAGTGTGAAAATCCTTTCGAAAGTATAATATTAATCTTAGCCAGCATAGACATTTCAAACTATGCCTACTATAGCTACCATCTAAACAGTGGTGACCACCATAAGTAAATGGCAGGTTCTACAACTAAAACCGTACAGGGTTCGTATTGTGAATTGGATTTCCAACAAATGGTCAAGCTAAGGAACTTCCTACTGCCACATGGGTACGCCTCTGGATGGACGTCCCGAGAACTAACTAGCTCTCTGCCAACACAAGGCCAGGTTACCTCTTACACTAGGTAACTACTACACGAATATGCCACCCCCCGGTCCTTTGGGACCTTTATCTGAGGCCTCGATCACACAGCAACAATCACACAGTAAATGAGATTGGAGCAACCACATAGGTAAATATCTGGGCTCCATACCATAATATCACCTTTTTCCAGAAGGAAATGACATACCCTAAAGGGAGCGACCCTCATAACCTTGCCGCATCTTTCATGTTTCGACCATTTCCGGTTTGTGAGGTTCGATGAGGTCTCGTCCACAAAGCTACACTTTTTCACAAAGCCATGCTTTGATCAAAAAATGATCAGCAAATGACCATCAACACACAGCAACACTTAGCATGTCACAGTACCAAATTGGGAGTATATCACTGATAACCTTCAACTACATAACCTCTAAGCTCGTACGTCTCAGAGAAGGGTGTTAAGATAAGAGAATAAATCTCCGCCACCAAACAGAAATGTATTTGAATGAAATCAGCTTTATATCTCAAAGTGTAATGTTAGACATACAACCATACAAGTTTGTTCCGGGTTCGAACAGAACCGAAGGCACTTCCAAAGAAGCCCTTGCAATCCGGGTATTCACAATCCCGATCGAACTTCCCATCACTTAGGGAATCTCTATATCGGGCGCTACCCAGTGCAGAGATAATCGATAGGTTATCCTATCGTTTTCACAAATACCCGGTCTTCAACACCGGTCTTCAAATGCAATCCATATACGACGTATCACTATTCGAAATGGGTTATATGACACAAAGTCCTCTCCCGGCTAAACCGAATAGTGAGCGTATATTTAAAAACATATGGATATTGGGATTTCAATTAAGTCACGACTTATTATCCAAAACTTCTCTTTCAAATCGTTTAAACAAATTACCATTTTAATCTTTTACAAAAAGATTCATCTCACAAAGTTCACCCAGTTTCACAAAGATCTATTCATATATTTTCAAATCGATTTCTATTTCAATTTGGATTAACTCGTCCAATCTTTAAACAAGGACTCAATTCATAGCTTTCAAAGCAATTCCATTTTCAATTCAATTCTTTTATACAAAAGATATATCATTCATAGTTTTCCAAACTATTTTCATTTCAAATTTGAAATCCTTTTAACACAAATTGAAAATCCTTTCCTTATATGAAAGCTATTATTGTTTGAAAAAAAATAGTTTTCATTTCGGAAAATCTGATTCATTTATACGAGTTAAAGTCTTTGGGTTAAATTCAAATTCTCAAGACCATATTTTTAAAATGGTTTAATTTCATATAAACACATTTATAACATCTTTAATCATAATTTCCAATCATTGAATTCAATTCCAAATTTTGAATTCAAATTCAAATTAAATTATTTAAATTTCAAGATATTCAAAATATCTTTAAAACTCCTTTCAAAAGCTTTAACATTTAACCCAAATCCATTTCCAAAATTAATTGAAATTAAAATTTTAATTTCAAAAACATTAAATTTAAATCATCTGTGACTTAACCGATTTCCACGTGAAATCCATATTTGTGTGTATGGTGTAGTGTAGGGGTTTCACACAGTAGTGCAACATCATTCAATCATCACAGATCAGAATATAGAAATATAGTTGATAAGCGGTATAACTATAACGCTTATCTTTTATTCACATATCACAGATATATAAATTACAGATAATATATTGCATTTATCCCAGATAAATAACTACAGTACAGATCACACACAAATCAGAATATATCACAAAACATCACAGATCAGAGATATTAACAATTCAATCATCCAGTCAAGTCCAAACATTCACAAGTAAATTTTTATTAATCGATTGATTAATTTAAATTAGATGTATTAATTATTAATCCGGGTTAATTATCATAAGTTAATTACAAATTATTTGAAATACATTCTCCTTTTAAATTCATTTGTTAGTCTTTAATTATTAACTAATCAATCTTAATTAATGAATCAATTAATCTTTAATTATTAAATTAATCTTAATTAATCACAATTATTATTTAATGCCCAAGTTTCAAATTATCATTCAATTTATTACATCCAGTAATTATCTATTAATTACTTCACTAAGTAATTACACTTCATTAATTTCATTGAGTAATAATAGTTATCGCATTTACTTTCCAATTTCATTTTAAATTTAAGACTTAAAAATGAATACAAATTTAACCTTAACAAAGTTTAAAACACATTTTAAAATCCCTTAATTATGAATTTGCTTTAATTAGCTCATTTAATTAACATTTAATTAGTAGTAAATTTCTTTATTACCATTTATTTGATCTAAAATTTCAAGATTTAAATTACTTAACATGTATTAATTTTCTTGCTATTTATTAAAATCAAAACATTCATCTAATCTATTTAAATTTTAATAACTTAAAAATTTCTCATGTTTATCATAAACTAAACTCAAGCAAACATTCCAAACAACTCGAGTTCAGACCCGAGTCCCCTTCCATTTTTCCCGAGTACCTCCCCTTCTTCTATACTTCTTCACCTATATATTTTATTTTATTTTTAAAATTTTTAGTTTGAGTATAAAATCTGATACACTCGCCTCTCTATGAACCCGAGTCCTACCCCGAGTAAAATCTTCATTTGCTCGAGTACCCCTCTGGTTACTCACGAGAACCCATACACTGACACCCATTCCATCGCCGTGCACGTGCACGACGATCACCGTCACTCCGGCGACCCTCACTTACTCCGGCAAGTCGCGATTCGCTACCACATTCGATTACAGCGATCAACTCGACATGAATGTCACCAGAATCGAGATTAGACCCATCGTTCGAAGGCCTGGATCAAAACCTCCGGCCAAAGAATCAACTCACCACCGCGACCCCGACCACCGGAAGCTCCGAGCTTCCGGCCACGAACTCGTCTACTTCCCAGCTACCATTTTCCAAAATCGCATGCAACTCAATCCAACACAGACAAAGAATCGAATCGAAAATTTTGACCTCACCGAAACTAGGTTTAAAAATAAAAATCCCACGCCATTGTCGCAACCGCCATCGTTGTCTTCTCCAGCTATTTTTCCACACACCTCCGTTGGCTCCTCCATCCTCACGAGAAAACCCGACCTCCCTAGTGCCTCCGATCGCAGGAAATTGGTGAACATTCAAATTTTTTTCATTTTCGAACTGCGTTGGGTATACTCAACTTAAAATCATCATCTCTAGCTTAAAAATCCTATTTTCAAATAACACTTCAAGTTATATAAGTGAATTCAAGATTCAAGGCATTCGAAAATTTTCATATGGTTACCTTTGCTCTGTAAAACAAGTTTACAGAGGCAATCCATCATTATCGAGCTTAAAACAATTTTTAGACCATACTCTATAGTTAAACACACCTGTTTTATTTTCAACTTTAAGTCTGAAAATGTTTTGATGAAAAGATATTTGATTTCTTGCTTTGTTTCCCTCCCTGTAACCCAGAAGAAGGAAGAACAGAGACTTCCACTTTATAGAGCAACATAAATACACACACAGAGCAACACTTATAAATATGTACTAACCACTATATATCCATGCATAGATAAATGATACTTAAGTATTTAAAATAATTTGTTCACTCACAGATTTCCAGAGAAAGAAAACAGAGCTTGGTAAAGGAAACAAGCTTGCTGAAACCATTTCCTTTGATATCTGGTTGTATTGATTTGAGTTTGTTTGTTTTGGTTGAAGCTTGGTTTAAATTTGAGATGATATACTTTAGTTTTCTCAGTTTGGAATGGAACGAGACTGAAATGAGAAAGTTGATATGTATATAGAAAATGAAGTTTACAGGGTATTGTTATTGGTTTGTACAAAACATCAGAGATATATTATTGCTTTGGAGGCTGATGAGATATATTTGTGCGTGCATTAAATGCTTAAGTCCTTTATGTCTTCATATGTCTGAATACTTGAACATATCTGTCTACGTTTACTTGTTTCATACTTATCCAAATTGATTTGTTTTTACATACTTACCTCTTTATTGTTCACACTTGAATATATTGCATTGTCTTCTTTTCTTTTGCCTTTGCTTTGGCCTTATCACTTTAGAAAATAAAATGAACTTCTATTTAACATGTTATTTGAATTTTAACTATGTGTATTTATTTTATTCATTTTGTTTTATTATTTTATAGTATACTTTGTTTGTATTTTTATTACGTTATAATTTAGCTAATTTGTTTACTTTCTATTTTACAAAATTCATCAATATGTTGTTTGCTTTTATTTATAACTATATAATCTATCTTATGTGGATTTATGTATAATTCTAACTTTTCATACTTTAAATATTTATTATCTTGTATGTCTACATACATATTTATTTTTATTATTTTTATAGTATATTTTGATCTTTACAGTATTTATAAATCCCACTTCAAATTTACTTATATATGCCCAAATATATATATACATATACATTCACATATATATACAATATTTTAAATTTAAATGATTTATACAGAATTTATTTGAATTCGGGGAAACTCGCATCAATTTACAATTAATTTCACAATTTTTTATTCAAAAATTCAATTAATTATCAATTTAAATTTAATTAAAATCCGGGGTCGTTACACAAGGATTTGAAGCAACAGGAATCGTTGGAAATCAAAACCAGGAACATGGAGATGGAGCTATTGGAAAATGGAATGGAATAGAGCAGCCATGGGTAGTCCCTAGCCATCTTAGAGAAATCTACCCTGATCCCACTAGAGGGATCGACCTCGATCCCTAAAGGCTTAGGGCATGCCCTGTTAGTCCTTGAGATGATGGTTTTAATGACAACAACCTTAGAATAAGATTATAAAATATAAATACTAACATTATAGTTTAGATATATATGTATATGCAGGATTTAACCATGCAGGTATCAAGAATGAAGACTGTATAGTATAGAGATTCAAGATATCAAGATTGAAGACTCATGAGTATCAAGAATATCAAGAATAGCAAGATTATCAAGAGTTCAAGATTTCAAGAATAAGTAATTTAATTAGGAATTTTGTTAAAACTCCTAGAAAAGCACTGGCATCTTAAAATCCAATTTAGTCGTGGAATGGAATCCACTTCGAGCCCGTTAAAGGGATGGAACCCTAAGTAGGATGGAACCTACGAAAAATCTAGTGGAACATTGTTTTGTATCCGCTAACGTTTATTCAAATGATTTTACAAAATTATCTTGTTTTCAAAATGATTTCAAAACCTTCCTTTTAAAAGAATCAAAAACATCTATCCTGATTTTAAATACTTTTAGCCTCAAAATAATCTTTATTTTCAAAATCAATTTATCCTTAGTTTTAAACTATATTTAATAATAAATTTATTATTTATACTTAGATTTAAATATAAAATTATATATATATTATTCTCTATAATTACTTATGTATTTTAACTATAGTTAAGTATATTTATAAAGTTTAAAATAGTTTTAATATAAGATAGAAGTAATTTTTAAAGAAAAACAAATCACTAAACTTTCCTTTGGGCTGTCGACATACCCAAGATACCCATGTCAACATAGTGGCAGTTGGTTTCAAAAATTTGAATTTCAAAAGAAATGTCTATTCGCCATAACCTTTGACGAATGGACATGGCTGTTGTTCTTCTATAAATAGGGGATGTTTTCAACGAATTTTAAAATAATATTTTTCTGGTTTTCACTCCTCTTCTTCTTCCACATTTCTTTATATATATTCTTACCATTACTCTGCCGAAATCACCATTGAATTTAACTAGATCATTTCTGGTTTGATTCTCTATCACTATCTCAACAAGACCTCAGTGTTATTCAGAGTTATAGGCTTCTTTGTAATCAATCGGGTGAGAAAGGTGTGATTGTAGCCTTGGAAATCAATCAAGTGAGAAAAGGTGTGATTGTAGCCTAGGAAATCAATTGGGTGAACTTGTTGCCCGAGAAATCAAGTATCTCTACCCAGAGGATTGTGAATCTGGAGTGGTGTACCTCGTGGCCTTGAAATCGAGGGTTGTAATTGTAAAGATTGCTTTTGAAAGGAAATCCGTACTGTGTGCGGGACTGGATATAGGGTAACTCCGAACCAGTATAAAATCCGGTGTGTTCTTTCCTTTACTGCTATAACTTTATATTTGCATCTATGTTTGAATCTGTGATCATATTTGTGTTTGAATATTGCATACATTTGTGTTCAAATTAATATAAACTCAAAAAGAATTAGTAATTCCTTAAAACACTATTCACCCCCCTTCTAGTGTTTATACTAGCCTTAGGATCCGTAATCCGCATTTCTCACATTTGGTATCAGAGCAAGGTTTTCAAAGTTTCATAATTTGAATTTTGAAAAAATTTTAATGGCTATATTTGAAAAAATTTTAATACTTGTTTAAAAATATTCAAATCATCATTGTATCATAAGTCTGCATATAATCTATATTCAAAGTCAAATCGTTCACAAGTTTTTTATGATGTGCAGGAAACATGTCTTATGGGTGTTGAGGAAACAATCCACAATGGATAAATTGTGCAGATCAAAAAGAATAAATGGATACTCGATAGTGGATGTTCTAGACACATGATTGGTAATCCGGATATGCTGAATGATATAATATACAAAGACGGAGGATTGGTTAACTTTGGAGACAACTCAAAAGGATATGTGATTGGCATCGACAATGTCGGTAACTCTAAAACTCCTATTATTACTAATGTTTTGCTAGTTAAGAATCTGAAACATAATTTGCTAAGTATTAGTCAACTTTGCGATAAAGGATATAAAATTAAATTTGAAAAAGATAAGTGTCGCATTGAAGATAATAATTCAACCATAATATTTGAGGAATTAGGAAAAAGAATATTTATATTCTTAGTATGAAAGTTTCAAATGATAACTTGTGTCTTTTGGAAAATACAAGTGACCCTTGGATTTGGCATAAGAGATTTGGGCATTTGAATTTCAAACTCTTATCTAGACTTTCAAAACATGATCTAGTAAGAGGTCTCCCTAAAATGAATTTTAAAGTAGGTAGTTTATGTGAAGCATGTCAATTAGGAAAACTTAGAAAAAGTTCCTTTAAATTAAAAGATATGATTTCAACTTCAAAACCTCTTGAATTACTTCATCTTGATTTATTTGGTCCATCTCAAATTCAGTCAATAAATCACAGTAAATATGTTTTTGTAATTGTAGATGATCATTCTAGATTTACATGGATAATATTTTTGAAACATAAAAGTGATACTTTTGAATATTTTAAGAACTTTACAAAAAGGATTCAAAATCAACTTTCTGTAAAAATTATAACCATCCGTAGTGATCACGGTGGTGAATTTGAAAATGAAAAGTTTGAGGAATTCTGCAATAAAAAGGGAATAACTCACAATTTTTCATTTCCAAGAACTCCACAACAAAATGGAGTAGTAGAACGTAAAAATAGGATGATTCAAGAGTGTGCGAGAACTATACTTTCAGATAGTAATTTACCAAAACATTTTTGGGCAGAAGCAGTTGCTACCGCCTGTTATATTTTAAATAGAATCTTAATAAGACCTTTAATTGATAAGACATCTTATGAACTTCTTCACGGAAAGAAACCTAAGGTATCTTATTTTAGAATTTTTGGAAGTAAATGTTTTATTTTAAATACAAAATAGGACTTAGATAAATTTGATCCTAAATCCGACAAAGGTATCTTTATCGGATATTCTAATAGAAGCAAAGCATACAGAGTGTTTAATTTAAGAACTAACACCATTGAAGAAACAATGCATGTTTCATTCGATGAAAATCTCAAAAAATTTGTAGAAACAAATGATGAAGAGGATTTAATTACTCAAAATCAAGAGTCAACTGAAACTAATAATGAATTTAATCATCCTAATAAAAGAATTAAACTTTTAAAAGATCGTCCCATAGAAAATATTCTAGGAGATATGCAATCTGTTGTACAACTAGAAATCAACTAAGTAAAATGAGCAATGTAGCTTTTATATCAACTATTGAACCCAAAAATCCAAAAGAAGCATCAATTGATGATTCATGGATTTTGGCTATGCAAGAAGAATTAAATCAATTCACTAGAAATGATGTTTGGGAACTTGTTTCTAGACCTGAAAATAAAACTATAATTGGAACAAAATGGGTTTATAAAAATAAAATGAATGAACAAGGTGAGGTCGTTAGAAATAAAGTCCGGTTAGTCGCTCAAGGTTATTGTTAAGAAGAAGGAATAGATTTTGATGAAACCTTTGCTCTCGTAGCAAGATTAGAAGCCATTAGGATTCTACTTGCTTTCGCAAATTATAATAATTTCAAATTATTTCAAATGGATGTTAAAAGTGCCTTTTTAAATGGATTTGTAAAAGAAGAAGTATATGTTGAACAACCACCACTTTTTGAAAATGAAAATTTTCCAAATCATGTTTACAAACTTAAGAAAGCTCTATATGGTCTAAAACAAGCTCCTAGAGCCTAGTATGATAGACTAAGATCTTACTTACTTCAATCAAATTTTTATATGGGTAAAGTAGATAATACTCTTTTTATTAAAAGAAATAAAAATGATATTCAACTAGTACAAGTTTACGTAGATGATATCATTTTCGGATCAACTAATTTTGAAATGAATAAAGAATTTTCTGAAATAATGACAAAAGAGTTTGAGATGAGTCATATGGGTGAATTAAACTTCTTTCTAGGATTACAAATAAAACAATTAGATAATGGTATCTTTATTAGTCAAGAAAAATATGCTAAAGACCTAGTTAGTAAATTTGGTTTGACTACTGCAAGTGGAAAACCCACTCTCATGGCAACCACTGAGTACCTAAGTAAAGAAGATCTCTCGAAAGATGTAGATCAAAAATTATATAGAGGAATGATTGGATCACTACTCTATATCACTGCTAGTAAACCTGATATCATGCATAGCGTTTGCCTCTGTGCAAGATATCAATCCTAACCTAAAGAGACCCACTTAAAAGCTGTAAAACGTATCATAAGATATATTAAACACACCATTGACTATGGTTTATTTTATCCTAAAAATGGTTCTTTTGAATTAATATCTTACTGTGATGCTGACTATGCTGGTTGTAAGTCAGACCGAAAAAGTACAAGTGGAACTTGTCACTTTTTGGGGCATTCTATGATTTCCTGGTTTAGTAAAAAGCAAAACACAGTTTCTCTATCAACAACTGAAGCAGAGTATATTTCTGCTGCTTTAGCTTGTTCTCAAGTAATATATATGCAACAAACTTTAAAAGATTTTGGTTTAAATATCTCAAAATCACCAATTTATTGTAATAATACTAGTGCAATAAATTTATCCAAAAATACTACTCATCATGCTCGAACTAAACATATTGACACACACATCATTTTCTCAGAGATAATATAAGTAAGGAAGTAATTACTCTCGATTACATCAATTCTGAGAATCAAATTGCTGATATATTAACAAAACCCTTAAATGAATCTATATTTACTAAATTAAGAAGAGAATTAGGTATTTGTTCAATAATTGAAATATAAAATATAAATAACAAAGTATAATTAAATTAAAAATAAATCAAATAGTAAAAATATCAAGCACCATGTCGACATCCCCCTCCTAACCATGTCGACATATAACGATTTTTTTATTTTTGAAATTTTCCCACCAAAATTCAAATAAGTGGTTATATATTCTTCTTATTTCGAAAATTGGATCATTCTTTCTATTCTTTCTCTGTTCTATCTTCTGAAAACATTTAAACAATGGCCTCCTCTTCCAAATCAAACAAAAATTCAATCTTTTTGTTCCCTTCTCCTACTTCTGGACCGTTTCAACGAACTACGCTTGCACGAGTGACGAAAATGGAGGATTCATTGAAGGATGCACTGCAACTAATGACTGAAATTCAAGTGGTGCAACTTAGAATGGCCAAAGAACAAGAACGACAAGGCAAAATTCTTAGAAATTTGCAAAAATTTCTAATGGACAATCATGATAATCCGATCTTGATTGATGAAGAGTCTTCAGGAGATCAAGTGCAAGAGGACAGCGAGGAAGAAGAAGAAGAAGCCCCCATGGAAGAAGAGCATGCTGAAGATAACGACAAAGTCATTTGTGTTGGCGAAGTGTGCTTTGACAAAGATGGAAATCTTGTCGAACAACGTGGAAATTTCTGTTTCCACTATCCAAATTGTTCGGTTCATAGATCTCCCATTTTTTAAGGACACACATTAGTTTCCCTTTCCTCTTTCCTATTGTTGTATGTTTTTACTTACGTTCTCTACGCTCATGTAAATATAACAATATAAATGATTTGTGTTCTTATATTACAAGTATTATCATATATAGATTCTTAGTTAGGAGAGTTTGTAATTTAGGACTAAAGTTTTAGTTTTAGAATTAAGTGTTGATTATTTATGATAACACTATCATTATAATCACATAGTATTAGACTAAGGGGGAGTTATATAGTTTGGAGTTAGTTTTTGTTGATGACAAAGGGGAAGAAGTATAAAATAGGATAGTTAGGCAGATTAAGGGGGAGTTATCAGTTTTGGGGGGAGTTATTAGGATAGAAGTAATATTTTATAAACAAAGGTTGTCATCATCAAAAAGGGGAAGATTGTTAGTCCTTGAGATGATGGTTTTGATGACAACAACCTTAGAATAAGATTATAAAATATAAATACTAACATTATAGTTTAGATATATATGTATATGCAGGATTTAACCATGCAGGTACCAAGAATGAAGACTGTATAGTATAGAGATTCAAGATATCAAGATTGAAGACTCATGAGTATCAAGAATATCAAGAATAGCAAGATTATCAAGAGTTCAAGATTTCAAGAATAAGTAATTTAATTAGGAATTTTGTTAAAACTCCTAGAAAAGCACTGGCATCTTAAAATCCAATTTAGTCGTGGAATGGAATCCACTTCGAGCCCGTTAAAGGGATGGAACCCTAAGTAGGATGGAACCTACGAAAAATCTAGTGGAATATTGTTTTGTATCCGCTAACTTTTATTCAAATGATTTTACAAAATTATCTTGTTTTCAAAATGATTTCAAAACCTTCCTTTTAAAAGAATCAAAAACATCTATCCTGATTTTAAATACTTTTAGCCTCAAAATAATCTTTATTTTCAAAATCAAATTATCCTTAGTTTTAAACTATCTTTAATAATAAATTTATTATTTATATTTAGATTTAAATATAAAATTATAGTAAAATTTTATATATATTATTCTCTATATTTACTTATGTATTTTAACTATAGTTAAGTATATTTATAAAGTTTAAAATAGTTTTAATATAAGATAGAAGTAATTTTCAAAGAAAAACAAATCACCAATATTTCCTTTAGGATGTCAACATACCCAAGATACCCATGTCGACATAGTGGCAGTTGGTTTCAAAAATTTGAATTTCAAAAGAAGTGTCTATTCTCCATAACCTTTCACGAATGGTCATGGCTGTTGTTCTTCTATAAATAGGGGATGTTTTCAACGAATTTTAAAATAATATTTTTCTGGTTTTCACTCCTCTTCTTATTCCACATTTCTTTATATATATTCTTACCATTACTCTGCCGAAATAACCATTGAATTTAACTAGATCATTTCTGGTTTGATTCTCTATCACTATCTCAACAAGACCTCAGTGTTATTTAGAGTTATAGGCTTCTTTGTAATCAATCAAGTGAGAAAAGGTGTGATTGTAGCCTTGGAAATCAATCAAGTGAGAAAAGGTGTGATTGTAGCCTAGGAAATCAATTGGGTGAACTTGTTGTCCGGGAAATCAAGTATCTCTACCCAGGATTATGAATCTGGAGTGGTGTACCACGTGGCCTTGAAATCGAGGGTTGTAATTGTAAAGATTGCTTTTGAAAGGAAATCCGTACTGTGTGCGGGACTAGATGTAGGGTAACTCCGAACCAGTATAAAATCCGGTGTGTTCTTTCCTTTACTGCTTTTACTTTATATTTGCATCTGTGTTTGAATCTGTGATCATATCTGTGTCTGAATATTGCATACATTTGTGTTCAAATTAATATAAACTCAAAAAGAATTAGTAATTCTTTAAAACACTATTCACCCCCTCTAGTGTTTATACTAGCCTTAGGAACCATAATCCGCATTTCTCACATGCCCCCGGGTCTGGTCGATCGTGATGCTGGAGGACCTACGTTCGATCCTCTGAAGTTTGGTGCAAATTGGAATATTGATGCTCGTCCTGAGGAGTACGTTCCAGAATTACCTCGTGGACTCGACGTCGGTTTGGAAATGATGATAGGAGACTACCGTTGGATGACAATGACAGGTTTGCAGAGATGATCAGGCGAGCTATGCATGAAGGATTGGTGAACATGAACCTAGAAGATATAAATAGAAGTCCATTCACTCCTAATATCAAGAATGCTAGAAACCCACAAGAGTTTAAACTACCAACGCTGGAAATATATGGTGGAAAGTCGGACCCAACTATGCATATGATGAGATATATACAGCACATGGAAGTACTAGGGGGCATCACAGGAAGTCATGGCATGATGTTTTCCCCTGTATCTAATGGATATAGCTGCACTGTAGTTCAGGCAATTGGAGAGCAGATCTATTGGCACATGGACGGAATTGGTCAAAAGATTTATGAGGCAGTTCAGGGTTCACATTTCGAAACCCAAAATGTGATGAGTCTGGCGACACTGAAACATAGGACCGGAGAGTCTCTAAGGAGTTTCTAACATGATTTAATGCCATGGCGGCATTGGTAGTTCGACCAGATCCATTTATAGTTTTGATGGCAGCTGTATCAGGAATTTTCGATGGCATGAGTTTCAAGGATTCATTGGTGCATGATCCACATATGGATCTCGAGGAGTTTTATTATGATGTAGAAAGGTTCCTGCGGTAGGAAGACACACGAGCCGATAGACCGAAGATGAATGCTGTGCAAAGCAGAGGATCATCATGAGATGCAAACAAGAGTGATAAAGGCAAACGAAAACTGGATAATGGATATAATAGGACGAAAAGGCGATGGAAAGAGTAGGAGCCGAAGTTCTTGTCCTTTTTGGATTTGATGAAAAACCTAGAATGGATTTATCTGAGCACTAGGGGGCAACTCCCCTATCAGAAACCGACAAAGAGGAATCCCATAGAGCGGGAGCGTATGTCTGGAAAGTACTGCCTATTCCATGAATTGAATGGGCACACCATGGATGAATGCATGCATTTAAAGGATATGATTGAGGAGCACGTCAAGAACGAAAGACTGCCGTAGTATGTGAGGAATCAAACAACTGCGGTGAAACATGGCAGCTACCGTCCATATCAAATGGAATAAGAATGGCCCTGGATCGGGTTCACGGATCGTCACCAACTGAT
This sequence comes from Allium fistulosum, assembly GCA_030737815.1. Taxonomy (NCBI): domain Eukaryota; kingdom Viridiplantae; phylum Streptophyta; class Magnoliopsida; order Asparagales; family Amaryllidaceae; genus Allium; species Allium fistulosum. Next base: position 1,137,003,732 of record CM060906.1, read on the forward strand.
CATGATGGTAAGGGCCGAGTTCAAGACTTGGACTTCGGCCATTATAATAATAATAATAATAATAATAAGAACTACAACAACAATAATAAACTCTATAATAAGGCAGCTAAGTCACTTACATATGTACGGGATTGAGAACGGTCCCTAGGCATGCTTTGAGATGATGATGAACTGTCGTGCCTGGAGAGGCGTCATTTGGTATTTTTAGTTTTTTGGATTTCTGGATGTATGAACAATTATATACTAGGTTATTTATGATCCGCATTACTATGATAAATAAAACAGGATGATATTATTGTCCCCACCAGAGTGATGGGGCAGTAACTGCAAGGTGCGAGTCCCTTCGTCGGAGAGCAACAGAATGGACTCGTACATGGATTAAGTCCTCGACCAAAGAGTAGAGACCGGAGAATAAAACCCAACAGGACGTCAGGTATGGATTATACCTCGAAAGGATAAGTCACTCCACCGGAGAGCGATAGGATCGGCCTACTCAGGTCGTCGAGTATGGATTATGCTCGGCAAGGGTTCGGAGAGACCGCTATTGGCCTAGGACTTAGGCCAAGACACCACTTAATGTTCAGGGATATTGAACCAGAGTATAGGAAATAATGCCAGCTTCGTTGGAGAGCGATAAGATAGCTTACTCGGACGTCGAGTATGGATTGTGCTCGGCAAGGACCCGGGAAGGTCACAGATTTGGATATTAGCTTCGAACAGCTATGGATTTGGATATGGACCGGAGCAGTCACAGATTTAGATATGGATCAGGAGTGGTCTCGGATTTGGCTAACAACCCGATAAGGTCAAAGATTTGGATAAAACGATCCGGAGATCGCGGATTTGGAATTAGATATTGACTCAGAATGGTCATGGATTTCACTAACGATCCGGAGAGATCATGGATTTGGATTGGCAACGGATTAGATTCGGATTGGATAATATGACTATCGATGGATTATGGACTTTGAATTTTGTATTTATGGAAAATCAAAACATACCTCCCTATCGCAAGGCATGTTTTGAGGGGCAAAGTGTTAACCCGCCTTTTGGCAAGGTTGTACACAAGTGGATTTAACACAACAGACTTCATGATCTTTATAGCAGAAAGCCCAAAGAGATGGTTACCAGGATTTGAGATTGATTATATTTGAAACTATGGACTATAGTTGAATGGATTCAGATGGGCAGTTCTCAAAAAATGACTAAGTATGGAACTAGCACTCCCATAGGAGAGGAATTGAATCATAATATTCACTCTATAAAGAAGGATCAAAATAGGGGGATCAGATTGAATAGGATGCACACAACACTACTCAATGATGGTCGCTCCATAACTCAACAACCAAAAGTCGGATTAAAGTGAAACTTTGAGAACAAGAAGAGAGGACCCTAAGGAGTCCATCCTAAGGATCGCACTCTAAAAAGAGGAGTTTGGAGGGATCGCCCCTCATCCCTCTATTGGGATCAGCCCTCATCCCTACTCAAAGATCGGTTTAGTTGAATTTTCAACAATGATCGCTCAATAACTCAAAATATATAGATGCTCTCAACATTAAACTTGGAGTACAAGCATATTACAACATGAGGAACACACCATGGGAATCGCAACTCCTAACTCCATCAAAATAGGGATCAGCCTTGATCCCTATTATGGAGTGCGATCGGTCCAAATTTTCTTGGGTCGGTCGTTTGGACGTGGAGGTTCTTCTGGTGAATTTCAGTTCAATCTATACACGTCTTCCTTTATAAATACAGTAGGCATGACATCAGAAAGAGGGTCTTCTTTCTGCTTCATTCTATCTTCTACCTAGGCTATACTCTGCCATTTTTATTCTAGGATTTCACAGATTTGTAATTGTAACAGCAACATAAACGAATAAAAGGAAAATCTTTGGAGTGGATGTAGGTCGGAGTTAGCCGAACCACTATAAATTTGTGTCTCTCTTTACTTGATTTCTATTTTAATTTTATTGTTCTTCAATTTACATTATCTACATTATATTATATGAGATTTGTGACTACATTTTGGTGCTTTCACATAATTGGATGTTGGTGGCCATTTTTGATACCAATAATAAATATATTTAAAAAATCAAACAACAAACATATATTTAAATTCATAATAATGAAAGCAATATAACTGAGATGAATAATATATATGAATATAGAATAGTAATAAGAATTAGCTCATTCCCAAATGAAGCCAATGATGAGCACCTTGAATTATGAATATAGCTCCTTAAGATCCAATCTAAACTCCTCTTGAATTTGCAACAAATAAGAGACAAAAGTGGAGATCTTTATTTGCCTATTCATGCCATTGTTTAATCATTTAAATATCCCCCTAGCCCCTATGTCTAGCCATGCTAGAAGGCCCCATGAGCCTTTAAATTTTCCAAACCCATTCGATGATTTATTTATTTATTTCATATTCAAATATTTATCGATATCGTATATGGATACACACACATACATGTATAATTTTTATATAAGCACCCAATTAATTCACTAATATAAGCCAACAAGAAATCAAAAATAAAATAAGAGTTAATAATTAATATTTTATAAATATTAATTCATTTACTTAATTTACAAAAATTATAAATTAAATAAATCGTGCGGTATTTAGGGTATTCAATATTATGGTTGCGCGACTCAAAGATGTAAATTCAGTCAGCGATTGATACCAAACAATTCGAATATTAACATTAAAACGCCAACTTAGCTAGTAGTGTGATAATTTGACTGAATTTATTGCTTACACATATTTCAATAAAATCTAATTTCCCTATTTTAAGCATTGCATGGTAGTAATGATTATTTATACCAATTCTCTTTGTCAAAATTATACCACACTAGGACTTATGGAATTTGGTTTTGGTCAAAATTTCACTATCGTCCACATTCAACTTGTATAATTCGAACACAAAGTCCATGGTTCAATAATAACAATTACTATTAATCGAGCTGCTTTAGTCAGAGGCTTTGACTTTGAGTTAACTACAATTGACCGTGATAATAACTTTATAAACTAAGGAAATGAATTCTCTATTGAATAGTGTTTAATTTCCAACGCTTTAACACATATCCAACTACAGTCAATCGATGGATGGCATGCCACGATTTAACTGTAATCAAAATAAAGTGTCCACATTGAACTTTAACAGTATTTTCAAGTCGAAAGAACTATCAAATACCATCAAATTTGAGATTTTCTACTTGACCTTAGTCATATTAACCAACATAAACTATCGAGTAAGTCATTCTATAATTTTCCAACAACTATTAGTATGTAATCCATTGGTGCTCCCAACAACCATGAGTAATACACTGCCCAACATTTAGTGAGCGTTATGTACTCTAGTCCTAATAGACGTATCGATATCTTATCTCAAAACATCTTAACTAGGAATATTTAATAAAATATGTCATTTTTATTGTGATAAATCTCTCATGATAAAACACATTGTAATTACTATCAAAATAACATATCATTTAAGAATTTTCTATTGAATATACATAAACTAAATAAATAATTAACATAACACGGTAAGATAAGTATATAATAGAAAGAAAACACCTTTGATCTCAAATAAGGTTTTATTATAAAGTTAACAATTTACAATAAATTGTAGAATTGCCCCTAGTGCATACCCCGAACTCTATTAATCTCACATTTTTACTTGGGGTTAATTATGGAATCTTTTTTTGGAACATGTACTTTATTTACTCAAATTTAAAAAATTTACAAGCTATAAGGGTAGTAGGAACAAATAATGGTCGGAATTGTTCAAAAATTAAAATTCAAAAACCACTGCACGATCTTATTTGTCCCCGTTGAAAATAAAATACAACTTCAAAATGGAACACAAACACAAAAAAAAAAGAACAATGCTAGAAGGCCCGAATATTAGAGGCCAGGGAAGTGCGGATCTGGAATTGGAGGGAGGAATATAGGGGTGCAATAGCAGGTGTAAGGTTGTGATTTATTTTGTCATCTTTCCTGTCAAAAATCCCGGGCCTACTAGAATTTTTGAAAAAAGAATGTCTTCATCCACTAATAAAAGTGGACATATGACCACACTATGACTGCTACATTGACCTGCATTAATTAATTGAAGGAACATATTTGACTAAATGCTTCAAATCGAGTGCAGTTTTGTTCAAACCGGTGTGAACAAAACACTGCTCCCCATTGATTGAAATCAGTGGGTTCCACACGAGCCACTGATTTCAACCAATGGGAACAGCACTCCTTCAAATCCAATATAAAGTTTGCTTCCTGCTGCTTCATCAACATTTCATACCGAATGAACGAAATTTACCTCTCCTTTTGCTACAACCGTGCAAAAAAATCCACCTCTCCTATTGCTACAACCGTGCAAATCAGGTTATCCCTTCTCTCATCTCTATTGATATGTTTTAGAGTTGATTGATTGGTTGGTTGTTCCTCAATTTCCAGCTAGTGTGGTGGGATAGATGCAATTGGAGCCTTTTCCACTGTTGAATTTCATCTCTATTCCGTAGTTGGGAAAGATAAGTTCTTTACCTTTGAAATTATCACTTTTTGTGTAAACTTGCTTTATGGGTTGTTTGGTAACGGCAAGAATTAATTTCAGTCTAACATTCACTGGTGTTTCAATGTTTCTAAGTTCTCTAGAGTTCCGTTCCATCCATATCAGCCAAATGAGAATAGTAAACACAGTGTTTTTAAGTTTTTGAAGAGTTTTATTACCGCTATTGTCACATAATAGTTGTTCAAACACTTCATCAATGTCTAAATTTCCGTTGCTTGATTCATGTAATCTAGAGATGATGTTGTGTAATAGAGCCATGGAGTATTGACACTAAAAAAATAGATGATTCCTTATTTCAATTGCTTGATTGCACAATTTACATGTAGTGCCTTTGTTTGTTTTCCATTTATCAATTTTCACTTTGGTATTTAATTTGTCCATCTTTGTCAATAATGCACAAATTGACATTTTAGGAGAGCATTCACTACTCCATATACATTTAAACCACTGCATTTCATTATATTTGTCTCTAATTTGGTTCCATGCCAAATTGAATGAGAACTCCCCATTGTTCTTAGTCTTCCAAGCACAAAATCGCTATGATGATTATCAACCAGGATATCCTTGATTTGCTGGAATATATGTGGGGGTAGACTAGAAATGTCTTCTCTCCACTGTTCGTTGTATAGGATGGATGATTCTTTTTTGTTGGGACCACCAATGATTATGATAGCTTGCCACCCTAATGTATCTTTCAAAGACTGACCATTGATCCATGGATCAAACCATAGATCGTATTGTGATTGGTGACTATTTTCCTTTCTATAAGATCTCTGGAATGATGCCTAGCCTTAAGAAGTTATTTCCATGTGTATGAAGAATTGTTGTCTTCAACAACTGTCCAAAAATTCTGGTTTTTGCAATGTTTATTCGCCCTCCATTTAGCAAATAAGCAATCATTTTGTAAATATCTTCTTGCAAGCTTTAAAGAGTCTGCCTTCATGATATCTTCTATTTTCCTTAATCCCATGCCTCCTTTATGTTTTGTACAACACATATCACTGCATGACATATTGTGGTGTTTGTATTTCCAAACAAATTTGGAGCATGTAGAGTTAATTTTATTGGTAATAGATGCTGGTAGTTGACAAATTAAGCCCAAAACATGATCGTCGGATAGATCACCATTTTAATTAGTTCAATTCTGCCGTTCAGCATCCTAAGTTTCCAGTTGTAATTTTTTTTTATTTATCTTATCTAACAGTAGTCTAAAATCTCTAGATTTTGGCGTACTGTAAGATAATGGAATTCCCAGATATGTGATTGGTAGGTTCCTGACTGAACCTTTAGAGCATTCATGATTTGATTCCTCTCTTTAGCTCCTTTGCTAAAATACAAGGTGGTATTCTATTCATTGACCCAAAAACTCCTTAATGACGTGAATTACTTTGGTTATGGATTCAACATTCCCAATATTAGCTTTCATGAACACTAAAATATCATCCGTGCAAAGTAGATGAGTGATAATTGGTTCAATTGAGAGAGTAGGGGTAATATTACCTTTATGGAGTTCCATATCCATCAAAATCATGAAATACTCCATTGCAATGGTAAATAAGAAAGAAGACAAAGGATCTCCTTGCCTTATACCCTTACTACTAGAAATATAGCCCATGGGGATACGATTCAATAATACTGAGAAGGTGGTAGTAGAGATGCATTCATATATCAAACAAGCAAATTTGTCAGAAAAACCCATGCAAAGTAGCATATGATATATGAATTCCTTACTATTTTTATCATATGCTTTGTGTAAATCCACCTTCAAGCATATATCATTTGATGTCTTTCTGTTAAACCCTCTCATTATTTCATAATCGGCTAATGAATTTTCAGTGATAAGCCTGTTTAGAATGAAAGCACTTTGATTAATGGATATTAAATCATCAAATAGCGCTTTGTTATATTACATAACAAGTTTTCCAAAATTTTGTAAATCACATTACATAAGGAAATAGGTCTATAATCTGAAAGATTCTGTGAATCTATAGTTTTAGGTATTAAGCATATAAAATAGTGATTAATTTCTTTTATAATTTTACCTGATTGTTGGATACTCACTATTGCTCTAAAGATTTCATTTTGAATGAGATCCCAGTGAATTTTGATTTTTTTTGAATTGAAGCCATCTGGGCCTAGAGAAACGTGGTCATCTATTTGGTGCCTCTTTAACTTCATTCAGTTCAAAAGGTCTATCCAAAGCCTTCCTAGTGTTACGTGAAAGAATTTTTTACAAATGATTTGTGGAAAATTGTTTGTATGAGTAGGGGAGTTAAATAAATTTGAAAAATACTGTACTGCTTCCCTATTAAAATTGTCATTGACGTCGATCCAATTCCCCTATGCATCCAACATCAGTCTTTGAGCTATGCGGGTTCTGGATTCTAAAATTTAGCATGAAAGAATTGTGGCGCTTTATCGTTTTTCAACAACTTGATTTTTAACCGTTGAAGGTTCTACGTTGCTTGTTTATGTAAGGTTTCTAATAGGTGGGCCGCTTTGTTTCTATATGAATCCATTACCTAGACTTCATCTGGATGATTGACCAAATATGAATTTGCCGCATCAAATTCTCATCATAGTGACTTAATATTTTTCTGCTTTGAAGAAATGTCTTCGTCCTATGATCTGAGTTTGTGTTTCACCTTCTTTAGCTTTGAAATAAATTGAAAAATGGGGTTGCCTATACAAGGAATATCCCAAACACTAGTGACAAGAATCAAGATCGTCATATTCTGTGTTGAGATGCTAAGCATTATTGTATTTGAAGGGGTATTTCCTCTTGGGTTGATTAGGCATGACAAAATCAAAGGTAATCGGAGTATGATTACTTGTAGAATGATTGGCAAAGCGAATAGAGCATTGCAGTATCTAGGCACTTCTTGTTAATAAATAAATTATCTATTTAGCTGTGAATGGATAAATTATCCCCTCCCCTCCAGGTGTAGTAATTCCCTAAGCATGCAGGCTCATAAAGATTTGCAACTCCCACACATTCAACGAAATCTGCATCTAGATTTGAGCTGTAGAATTAATTATTGATTCTATCATGACAATATAAGATTGCATTGAAGTCCCCGACTAGCATCCATGGTAATTTGATCGTCGTAGATTGCTCTTTGATGTAATTCCATAGCATAGTTCTTTTATCCACCTGATTGTGCGCATATGCGAAAGTATAAAAGTAAGACAAGCCTAATTTGTTCCTAATATACTAAAAAATGAGTAGTTCATTTTTGTGAATACCCAACACATCCCATATATTTTTGTCCCATAGTATCAAAATTCTGCCTTTGCAGTCAAGTTCATTATTGTGGCTATAGTCCCAATCCTTACTAAGAAAGTAGGCAACTTCTTTAATTTTGTCATCTCCTAATTTCTGTTCTAGAAACCAACTATCGAGGCTTATTTTGGATTTAAGGTATGGGCAACATCTAATTGTTTAGCAGAGGAATTCAGACCTCTGACGTTCTAAACTAAAATAGTCATTAGGAAAGATTAGTAAGGTTTCTCCCTATTTCTATGTGAGAAGGAGCACTCAAACTTGTCTTCGAACGTTTCATTTTTTCCTTTTGATTTTAAATGCGCAACCATATTATGCCATGGAGGATTATCTATTACATCCATAGATTCTGTTGCAGATAATTCAGAGGAGGTTTCAGCATGCCGTTGCTTTCTTTGTTGTTTCGATCTTATGCGGTTTCCAATGCTATCATCAGGAGGGATTTGATAACGTGTTTGTTGTGTGTCATCATCCTGCATGTCTTTGTCCGAATCTACCAGTGCCTGTGAGTCCTTGTCGTTGTTAGGCCGATGTACATACAAGATGCTGTTATCTTCACCTATCGCTTGCACTTGCATTATATGTGATTTATTTTGATTCTTTGCATTAAGAACCAGATTATTTTGAGGAAAAGTAAAATTTCCAAGTATCTGCTTAGAATGAATTGCATTTTCCATTGTTTGTGGATAATCTACTGGTGTGGGAATAGCTTCAGAGCATGCGAACTTATTACCAGGTTGCTTTCCTGTAATTGCATAAACATTTACTTTTTGATTTTGTCTAATTTGCTTTGTTTGATTAACATGCATGATTTGTTCCACTACTTGGTCTTCCTGCGCATTGATATTATTTTCACCTATTTGTGTGCTGGATGTTTTGTTATATAGAGGCACTGTGTTACTTTTAGTAGCAACTTTTGTGGGGTCCTCTATTATGTGTGTATTTTGATGACTGATGGATGAAATAGGGCCATGCTGAACGTTCCCATAATCCTGATGCCGACAAAAGTGCGAATGCTGTGAATTAGGGAATAAATTGTCCATGTCATCATCAATTGAGATAATTTCATTTCACTCCAACTTTATATCATTAATGCCAACATGACGATCTGATGTTGAACTTTGTTGCTGACTGTGTGTTCCTTGCTGGTTTTTCATATCATTATTATGGTAATTTTGATTGCTTAATGACTGTGTGTTCCTTGCTACTTCACTCTGAAATTAAAACCATTATTAATTTTAATTAAAACTCAAGCAATTGATATCTCAATCATTCCCTTCATGAACTGGTCCATATTTATAAGATTTCCTAAGACATGCAATTCTACTAATTCCCTCCTCGGTCCAAAATTCGAGTTTTAATCCCGAAACCGGACCCATACCGGGATCGTTTAAAGAATTTCTTTAGTAAGGCTAAGGCCTGGGATTTATCACTTCCATCATCATAAGTTTTCTACTGTAGGAATAAGGTCCGCCTTCTAAAAAAAATTTTACAATCATCTTCAGTGTCAAATTTTATCACATAAAAATCATTTTCCCTGGTGTGGATATGGAAATCTCCACCTAGTTTCCACACCTTTCAATGTATGCTTTGAAGTAGTGATAATATGGACGTGATCCTATCATGTAAATAACAATTGAATTATCCCAATACCTTTTTGTGGACTCAATAGCTGCGTTAGGTATTCTTGCCCATCTTCTTTGGTTAAAATATACCGGGTTGTAAAAAAATTCAAAGGGGTTGAAACTGGAATCTCTTCTTCAGTAATCGCCGCATTCGAAGCTCTTAACATAGTCTTATAAGGTAAAACTAGACTTGGTTATGATGTATAGGAGGCTGGCACTTGTTGCGTTGACCGGAGGGGATTCAAACTAGAGGATGAAGGAGGGAACGCTGACTAATTTTTGGAATTAAAAACAAAATTAGGCATAACGTGAGATTGGGTACGTGAAAGGATCTTGGTCGCAACACCAGAACTGTCATTTTGTAACGGTTATAACCGTTGGTAATCTAATTTTCAACGGTTATAACCGTTGGTAGCAGGTATGTTACAATTTTTTTACATATTCTGTAACGGTTATAACCGTTGGAAATTTTGGAACTTCCCACGGTTATAACCGTTGGAAATGACCAAAATTCCCAACGGTTATAACCGTTGGGAAAAACTGTAATTTCTAACGGTTATAACCGTTGGGAATCTTGGTAATTTCCAACGGTTATAATCGTTGGGAATTACTTCACATTCCCAATGGTTATAACCGTTGAGAATATTTTAGTTTCCAACCGTTATAAGCGTTAGGAATTCCTTGTATAAGTAAATAACAAAATTACCAACACTTATAAGTGTTACAAATTTGGTATAGCAGAACCATATCTTATTCAGCATCTAACAGTATTTCATTCAACTATATCTATACGAATATATAACAATAGAAAACACAAAACTAAAATTCAAAACTAACATATCATCAAATTGTTAAAAAGCATCAAACGTACGAAATAGTACATACCAAATTCTACAAAGTTCATTGTGACAACTTCAAATTTCACTACTACAACATATCTAGAAGCTTACAAACAACGAATACGATACTCCGGCCAAACTACAAAACCACCATTAACCAACTCGGACAATGTATAATGACCATTTTGAGGTGCATCAAAACGTGGTTCGTCCGGATTAAGAACATCCTGCACCAAACAACCTTTTCTGCATCTCCAACCTTTCTACCATGACAAATCTTCTGCACTCCAAGATGTCCTTTTCACCTAAAAGCTTAATTCCCTCTTACCTGGGTGAGCCTAGTCTAGCATTATTTTTAAACAAACATTAAAACAACTAATCGCAACCTATCAAGGTTAAAAAGAATCTTATGTTAGTTTGATTTACTAATCTGAAAATCTCAGCACTTTTTTCCCATCGTCTGTCATTTACAAGTAGCAAGTTGTAAATATAACAGAAGGGTTTGCCTTACTAAAACTATACTCCGAAGCATTTCCTAATTTTCACAACTAGTGGAAAATGTAATCTACAATTATGTGTGCTGAAGTTAAAAACAGTAAATTATATATCATCCAAAATTGTATACCCTTACATGCCACATGATGGTCGAAAGCTTCATGCCCTGAATATGAAACTAACTATATTGACCCATTGAATGCTTTGAAAGCATATATTTTGCGGTTAACATACCTCTGCTAATATTGGCATTGTGCAATGAAAGGCCAACATGCCCAAGTCTTTGGCAAGTGTTATTCTTCAGTGAGCAACAATGTAAGGCACAGTAGCTGAGTTGCCATTGGCTGTACAATTGGTGCACCTAGCTGGAGCAAAGCTTCCTTCATCATATCTAAGAGCAGCCACTACTCTTGGTTCATTAAATGTCATTCAGTTTTTTACTCTATCATCAAACATATTGAAACAGAAATCTGCATAGTCCTTCACCACTCTTTTGCATTTGTGCGGTACAAGTTGCATTTTTACTAAAAATCACTGCAATGATAAATAATGGATGAGAAATGCGCAAACTACTTTATTATTAAGACAAATTTCAATTTCATTAAAACTTAACATCAAACTGATGCTGGTAAGATAAGGGAAAAGTTGCAAATTATTTCTAATAATAATATTTCGGTTTTGATTGATTTACAGGTACTACTAACTGCCCAAAGTCCGAAGGTTTCAAAAGAAAAAAAATATTATTCCTAGAAGCCAGAAATACAGAATATCTAATATCTTTCACAGTATAAAAGATGAAATTTGATGCTAAAACCGCAATACATGTATCTATAGAGAAATATAAACTGCAATACAGAATATTTTTTCGGAAAAGCTTATGTATCTATAGAGAAATATAATAATCAACAATGAGAATCTTGGTCATAAAATTCTACATGAACTATATAAACCTTTTAATAAACCCTTCCATTTGCGGTGCAAACCAATTAGCCTCATTGAGTTCTATGTCTGAAAAGGTTTATACAAACTATTGTTCCCCAACTAATTTACCTATTCTTCAAAAAACCAAAAAGAACACTCTTTTAAGTTAATGCTTGTGCATCCCAACATATCCGAAAACCTAAATGAAGATATATGAATGCAAAACTAACACTTCACTGTATTAGCGGTATTACTAAAGTGTGTTTGTTTTGTAATCCGCTGCAACCACTTTCAATCCATCTCAACCGTTCTCTTAGATCAACGGTCACCATCTTTTGTTTCTCTTGGTTTTGGATTACCAGATCAACTGGATGGGCCTTCAGCCCATATTTTGTTTTTGTATAAATCACAGTTTTTCTGTATTGTAATTTTATGAATTGAGATCAATAAAATCAGTTTGCAATCTTTTCTCAATCGAAATTTAATTTAGTATCAGAGCGTAACTGCCTAACGGCTATATCCTTGCTACTGATTTCAGATTTCACTCATCATCAAATTAATTCAGAGGTATTTTGGTTAGAGAGCTCCCCTCAGAGTAATTTCATCATAGGGGAGGCTTACCCTTCTTGAGATCAAATGCAAAGTTCATGTTCATCAGTTTTTACCATCTGATTGTGCCATCCTAGAAGAGAATCCGATTCATTTTCGTCATTTTCTCTCTGGTTGCACAACCCCGGACTGTTCTTTTATCTTCATTTCGTGATTCTTTGCATGTATTACTGCTTCTCTTTGAAACAGTAATACACCCATTTCTCAAATCACAAAAATACCCTCTTCTTGATCATATTGCATCAAGATTTCTTATTTTCCCATGGCCCTCGAAGAAGAGGAGGTCACTTCTGTTAATACCAGCAACCAATCCAAGAACGAACAAAGGTCAGATTCCATCTTGATCAGACCTAAGAATCAAGCCATTAGTACACCATTAGATGAGGACAATTACATCACATGGAAATATCAAGTTGAAATAGCCTTAAGAGGCTATGATCTGATGGATTACATCAAGGGTACTAAGGTTATTCCTCCAATTAATGTTACTGATGATAAAGGGAATACTGTAAGAAATTCTGAGTATGTTACATATCAAAAACAAGATAACATGCTTGCATCTTGGCTATTATCCTCTGCCAGTCAAACACTTTTGTCTCAACTTGTTGGATGTTACACTTCATATGAAATATGGTCGTCTATAGAGAAAACTTCCAGTTCTCAATCTGCAGCGAGGGTTATGCACTATAGACGAGAATTACAGAATTGTAGAAAAGGAGATACAAGCATGAGAGAGTACCTTGCCAAGATCAAGAACCTGTGTGACAAGCTAAAGGCTGCTGGCCATGAAATTTCGAACAGCGAACAGATTCTCATCATTACCAACGGTCTTGATCAAGATTATGAATCTTTAGTGACCTTCATTGCCACACAACCAACCCTACCCAATCCAGATTATGTTTACTCAGCCCTCCTTGCACATGAAGGGAGAGTCGAACAAAGGAAACTCATGCAAGAAGATTATTCTGCAAATTTTGCCACAACAAAAAATAAAAACCAAAGAATCAATCAGTCCACTCCCAACACAAGAGGGGGCAACACTCAAAGAGGAAGGGGTAGGGGAAGATTTTCTAACAACAATAGAGTAAAATGCCAAATTTGTGAAAAGTTTGGGCACATGGCAAATAAATGCTACTTCAGATTCAAAGAGGACTACAACCCAACACAGCAAGGTCAAACCAGCAGGCAACCGACAGCTAATATGGTTCAAAACAGCAATCAATCAAAGAATAATGACAATGCAGGAGATGATACAGATGATATTAACACAGCTGAATGGTTTCCAGACTCAGGGGCAACTAACCACCTTACCAACAACTTACAAAATCTCAATTTAGGCAGCAAAAGCTACACAGGTAACAATTCAGTTTTTATGGGTAATGGTGAAACTGCAAATATATCACATGTAGGGGCAGACACTATAAAAGGTACAAGGCTACTCTATCTCAATAATTTATTGAGAGTGCCAAGTATCAAAAAGAACTTAATCAGTGTCTCTCAATTTGCAAGGGAAAACAATGTGTATTTTGAGTTTCACCCCAAAGTTTGCCTAGTTAGAGATTTGCTAAACAAAAATATATTCTTACAGGGTAGGCTGGACCAAGGTCTATACAAATTCTGCAATATGAGACCCAAGAACAATTGTAATAGTGCTGTGTGGTGCAATAACACTAGTGTGAATCATAAAGAAATCAGTGATGTATTCCATTCATGGCATTGCAAACTAGGGCATCCTAGTTATGATGTAGTTAAACAAATTCTAAATGATAATAAAATTTCAGTCTCTTCTTTTAACTCATCTATTTGCTCGCATTGTCAAATTGGTAAAAGTCATAAATTACCTTTTCAAGTTTCTGAAACTATCTATGAAAAGCCATTGGAGCTTATTGCAGCAGACTTGTGGGGACCATCACCACACATGTCAACAAAAGGAGATAGGTATTATTTATCTCTAGTTGATGCTCATACCAGGTATACTTGGATATACTTCTTGAAAGCTAAATCTGATGCTTGCAGTGCTATAAAGCATTTTATCACTTGTGTTGAAAACCAATTTAATAGCAGTGTAAAATTTTTTCAAACTGATGGTGGGGGTGAGTTCAAGAATTTGAAAGATTTTTTTAATCAAAAGGGGATCATTCATAGAGTAACTTGTCCACACACATCAGAACAAAATGGGTTAGTTGAGAGAAAACATAGGCACATAGTAGAAACTGGATTAACACTCATATCACAGGCAAGTTTGCCAATGAAATATTGGAGAGAGGTATTCACTACTGCTGTATATCTTATTAATAGAATGCCTGCAAGGGTGTTAAACCAAATTTCTCCTTTTGAAAAATTATTCTCTTCAAAACCAAATTATCATTATTTAAAAACTTTTGGATGCCTATGTTTTCCCTATCTTAGACCCTACAATAAGCACAAATTAAGCCTGAGATCTAGCAAATGCACTTTTTTAGGGTATGCTCATAACCAAAAAGGATATATATGTCTAGATGATCAAGGCAGAATATACATTTCAAGGCATGTTGTTTTTAATGAACATGTTTTTCCTTTTGCAGAAAAGGAGAAACATATACAAAGCACTGATGTTAATAAAGCCAACAATGGTAGCATTCCAGATTTATCAGAGTGGTTCAATGCTGAAACTCATACTGAAAGGAGATCTACAGAAATTCAAAATGACCACTACATACAAGAAACCACTTATAGCCCAGCACATGATGAACAACAAACAGACACACAACAAAACAATGAGCAACAAGATAGAGATGCACTACAAAGTCATGACAATATAGACACAACCACTGAAGCCAATACTGAAACTCATGAACAACAGCCATGCATCATTCAACATCCCATGGTCACAAGATCAAAGAGTGGGATTTTCAAACCCAAAGTTTATAATGCTCAGATTGATGAAATTGAACCAACATCATATGACTCTACTGTTAAAGACACTAAGTGGAGAAAAGCAATGGATGAGGAGTATGGGGCTTTAATTAAAAATAAAACATGGAGCCTAGTTAATCCACCCAAGCACAAAAATATAGTGGGAAGCAGATGGACATATAAGATCAAAAGAGATGCTAATGGAAATATTATCAAACACAAAGCCAGACTGGTAGCAAAAGGTTATATTCAACAGTTTGGATTTGACTTCAAAGAGACTTTCTCTCCAGTCATTAAACCAGCCACTATAAGAATCATATTGACTATAGCTTTGCACAAACAATGGAAAATTAGACAACTGGATGTGCAGAATGCTTTTTTAAATGGAGACTTAGTCGAAGAGGTGTATATGCAACAGCCAAAGGGTTACAACAATGAAAATAGCAATCAAGTATGCAAGCTACACAAGGCCATATATGGTTTAAAGCAAGCTTCAAGAGCTTGGTATGACAAACTGAAAAGCACATTGCTAAAACTTGGTTTCAATGTTACTATATCTGACAACTCCTTATATACCAGAAGAAAGAATGGAAACATCATCTATATACTAGTCTACGTTGATGACATACTCATCACAGGAGATGATCAACAAGAAATTGAGCTTGTCATAAAACACTTGGACAATCATTTTGCTATAAAGGATATGGGTGAAGCTAACTATTTCCTAGGCATACAAATTCAACGACAAGAAGATTCTAGCATCATTTTATCACAAAGACAATACATGTCAGATATACTAGTCAGGGCCAACATGAATAATGCAAAAGCTATTGCTACTCCTATGACCAGTAACCATCAACTAAGCAAAAATAAAGGTGAGCCTATTGAAAATATCAAGCACTACAGAAGCATAGTGGGTGCTCTTCAGTATGCCACTATCACTAGACCAGACATTAGTTTTAGTGTTAACAAAGTATGTCAGTACATGCAAACCCCGACAAGAGATCATTGGTGTGCCGTTAAACGCATATTAAGATACATTAAAGGGACTATCAACTATGGGTTAAGACTCACACCTTCAAGCAACTTATATTTACGTGCTTACAGTGATTCTGACTGGGCCAACGACTTGGATGATAGAAGATCTATCACTGGTTATTGTGTGTATCTGGGCAGCAATCTCATTTCATGGTGCAGCAAAAAGCAGGCAACCATCTCCAGATCTAGCACGGAGGCCGAGTATAGAGCCGTAGCCAGTGCTACGGCAGAAATTATTTGGACTGAAGCTTTGCTAAGGGAGCTAGGGCTTGAGCCAAAGAGAAAGCCAACTATCTGGGTTGATAACCTCAGCACAATATCATTGTCCATGAATCCTACCCAGCACTCACGATCGAAGCATTTTGAAGTCGATCTACACTTTGTTCGTGAGCAAACAGGGAAGGGAAAGCTTCTAATTCAACACATTCCCTCGTTCTATCAACGTGCGGATGTCTTAACCAAAGCTATTTCATCTAAAAACTTTGCCAGATTTCGTGAAGATTTGGGTATTTTCTCAGCCGCCATGAAAGACGAAGGAGAAAGGAAACCCTAGCTTGGTTTGAGGGGGAATATTAGCGGTATTACTAAAGTGTGTTTGTTTTGTAATCCGCTGCAACCACTTTCAATCCATCTCAACCGTTCTCTTAGATCAACGGTCACCATCTTTTGTTTCTCTTGGTTTTGGATTACCAGATTAACTGGATGGGCCTTCAGCCCATATTTTGTTTTTGTATAAATCACAGTTTTTCTATATTGTAATTTTATGAATTGAGATCAATAAAATCAGTTTGCAATCTTTTCTCAATCGAAATTTAATTCACTGTAGGCTGAATTATTAAAAACGAGGGTTACAACATGTGTTTCGCACGTGAGTTGTTCTACAAAATGTATATGTTTCAAAACACTCTAAAAGATAATTTCCAAAAATATTTAGTCGTATTTTGCGTTGAACTCATGCATAGTTTATTTGAATTTTTATTTTTAAGTTTCAGTATCTAATTTTTTTTGGTAGTTTGAATTTATATTTCTGTTATTATTTAATAAAAAAAGAATTTGTAAAGAAATTTCATTTGTTATATCATATTTTAAAGTGACAATAAGCTTTGATTATATTTGAGCGTTCTGAATTTGTAAAAAATATATTTATCAGGTCATGTTTTTAAGTGATATTAATGTTTATTAATATTTATAAATGCACGTGTTGAATTTGTAAAGTGAGTTTATTTGTTATATCTAATTTTTAAGGGATTTGGTAACATATATAGATGAGCGTTATATTATATATGAGTAAATGGTATTTTCAAAATCAGACCAAAAGCTAAGGCTTTCAAGCCAACTATTAATAAAGATTATAATTTTGTGTTAATACAAGTAGTTATGAGTTTAACACATGTTTCACTATTTTATTTAACAAATCTTCAAAACATAAAATATATAAAGGACTGATTTTCTGGCAGTGTATATCATAGTATTGTTTACTTCTAGTTTTCACAAATATTTTTGTGTTCCCACCAGTTTATTAATATAAAACTTGACTTTTTTCCTAAGTTTCATTTGTCCAAATCAATAGTCCAATTACTGATAACAAAAAACAAGCCTTTTCCCTTACAGTGTAGTTTAAGTTTCAGGGTTATTTCGGGAAATCGGCGGGTGGATGTATGTTTGGAGAGTCAAAATTTTCAAAATTCATTGATTTGCAAAATTGGATTTTTCTTCTAAGAGACCGACTGTTAAGTAGTAGGTATTTTCCCTTTGAGATCTTCAACAAAAATCAATTGAAACCTAACAAATGAAATAAAACTAACAAGGGATCGAGTTAAACGAGTAAATCACATGCACGGGCACAAGTTTTTTCCTTAGTAAGCTTATAAACAAGAACAGAAATTCCAATTGCGTGACAAGCTTCAGCAGCAACAAAGAGATTATCATGATCATATTAATAGCAGCAACTTACATATTGTGCTCATTATATACTTTATACACTTTCAGTTTAAAATTATATTTGTACTCATTATACACTTTGGGTGAAAAATATACGTTATTGTGCTGCAATTTTCATGCTTGTAAATCATGTTTTCCTGATTAAGAAATTGTAATTGTGTGTCGTTTGCCTAAATTAATTTTCAAATCAAATTGAATCCAAATAGTTCCAACCGAATTTAATCTAGAAATTAGAAACGAATCTGAAGAAAAAAAAAACCCTAAATCGAATTCAAATAGGAAATGAGCAATTTTAATTTTACATACATACACCACTCTCTAAAACAACATACGAAATCAAATATTATAAAACTATTTGATTTAAGAAATAACTACCTAAGATATTGATCGAGGCAAACAGCGAAACCCAGCTATTGAATGAGGCAGAGAACGCCACCCTGATATTGATCGAGGTGGAGAACGACACCTTGATATTGATTGACGTGAATGAAACATTGCGAGCGGCGAAACCCTAGCTCCATGGAGAAAGTGATGTGAAATGTAAGACGATGAATGAAAGAACTGTGATAGATGTTTTAAGTGCAAAAGTACGTAAATTACAAATTTATCCTCATCAATTTAAATTTATTACGAAATCACCAAATGTAGCCACGGTAATAACCGTTATAAATGGTTGTAATGGAAATAACCGTGATAAATTGGTAACGGTTATAACCGTTAGAAATTTAAAGGGGAAAAGTGTTACAAAATAGACTGTTTGGTGTAGTGGGTATGAATTAAAACATTCTTATCCATGTATTGAAAAGAACGCAACAATTTCTGATTTATGCGGGAGAGCACTGGTCGAAACCCATCGTTAGCAGGGTCATGATGAGATGAAGGCGGATTCGAGGGGGGTCCGAAGGGGCTAGTTGAGGGGAGATTGGCAGCTAGAGTGGAGGAGGGAAGCTAGGGTTTTATGTAACCATTTTTTTCAATCGGTTTGTTGAGACCTATCAAGCTAGACCTTTAGCGAATGGATTTGGTATGTTGTCCTTCGTATCTACTCGTAGAATTACGACTTATTTCTTCTCGACAAATTATCTAATAAGGTAGAAATTTTGAAGAATATGTCTTGATTTCTTGTATGCTCTATGTTCCTTTGTGACCTACATCGAGCATTGTTGTCAAAAATAAGGTCATTTGGTATTCCATGTTAGAAATACCCATAGGCCACTCATTAATTTATGCATCTAGACTGCTTCTTTAGCTGCTTTTTTGAGGGTAATGTACTCGGCCTCCATCGTAGAATTAACTATTGTTTCCTTTTTGAAACTCTTCCAACTAAAAGCTCGACTATTTAATGTAAAATGTAACTTAATTCAAATTTATTATCATCGATATTACTTTGAAAGCTGGAGTCTGCATACCCATTCATAAGGTCTCCATTCTCATATGTAAGGAATAGGTCGTTAGTGTTTTGCAATACTTAAGTGTACATTTTATAGTAGTCCAATGTTTTTCTCTAAAATTAGAATGGTATTGGCTTACGCATCCTAATGCATAAGCCACATTCGGTCTAGTATATAGTATGTCATACATTATGGAGCCGATTGCCAATGCATATGATATTCTATTCATACACTCTTTTTCCTCATTAACTTAAGAAGCATCTTTCTTAGAAAGGATGATTCCAAATGGCGTCGAAACATTTCTGCTCTTGAAATTCCCCATTCTAAACCATTTCAGTATGGTATCTATGTATAGGGAATGAGATAAATCTATAACCTTTTAGATCTGTTTATATAGAACTTAGTACCCGTATATAGGCTACTTCTCCTAAATCCTTCATGGAGAAGTTCTTGGATAATCACACTTTCTAAAATTGCAACAATGTAACATTGTTGCCAATTAGTAATAAATCATCGATGTATAAAACTAAAAACACAATAGCACTTCCTTTTTCTTTTCGATATACGCACGCTTCCCATATGATTTGATAAAACCAAACTATTTGCATACTTTATTAAAGCACTTATTCCAACATCTTGAAGCTTGTTTAAGACCACAAATGGATCTTAACAACTGGTAAGCCTCAGCTTCACTGCTACTGACCTCGAAACCCTCAGGATGCGACATGTAAATGGTCTCTTGTAAATCAACATTTAGAAACACCATTTTCTCATCCATTTTCCATATTCGTAGTCATGTAATGCAGTAATAGCTAGCATTATCCGAATGGACTTAAGCATCGCTAAAGAAAACTTTTTGTCATAATCAATAACTTGAATTTGATGAAACCTTTTCGCAATTTCCTAGCTTTATAAGTCTCCGCTTATCCATCGTTATTTTGTTTTTTCTTAAAAAATCCATTTGTAGCCGATGGCTTTTATCCATTCGGTTATGGCAGCCAAAGTCTATACTTTGTTTTAAGAACATGGAATCGATTTCGAATTTTGTAGCTCCTAGCCAAAGTGCAAAGTCTTTACTCTACAGTGTTTTTTAGATTTAGAAAGAAGCGTCTCCTTCTAAAATGCAGTCCTCTTTCTTAAAATCCATGAGAAAATTATGGTACCTCTCTAGTGCGTGAGATTCCCTATTAGTCCTTCTAATTTGTTGCGTATTTTCATATGCTAGCGAATTTGGTTCTTTCACTAGCTCAGACCTTTTGTTAGTTTCTTGGATCTTATCCAAGTCTACAACTTCACTGTTAATTTCCTTTGAGAGAAATTCCTTTTTTGAAAAGACAGCATATGTGGAAACAATGTCATTTTGTTCCTCAATGTTGTAGAATATACATCGTCTTGAATTCTTGTGATATCACATAAATTTTCTCAGGTATGTGAACAAACATCGAATCTAATTTTGACATGAGGTATCGCCAAGCTGAGAGGTCATTGTATGAGTTATCACGTGTTCGAGAGACCTTGGTGGTGGTTGTGGTGAAGTGGGGCTTCGAGAATGATCTTGGTGAAGTGAGACTTCGGTAATTATCTTTATGAAGTAAGACTTCAGCGGTGAACATGGTGGAGTGAGACTTCGAAAATGATTGTGGTGAAGCGAGGTTTCTGTGATGATCATGGTAGCATGAGACTTTGGAAAAGTCAAGGTGATGTATGATGCAGGTAATGGTGTGGTGATGCATGGTGACATGAGACCTTAGTGATAGACATAGCGATATGAATCCTAGAAAACAATCATCGTTGCACATTATCTTACGTTGCTTGATTGTTATGATTGGTATGGTTGTCGTGTGATATGTGGATGTCTTGTGATGTTGACATTCTTGAGATAGGTACCTTGACACCCATATATACTAGTGTGGTATACGTATATGATGATAATGGAAGTATAACATATATAGTGTTATGTGAAAACTCTTTGGATGCAGGGACATATCAGGTATGATTATCCATTCTTATGTCCTATACCATATTGGTTTCCATTGTATATTGAGATTTTTTATCGCTTACACCAAACCGTTATCTAACTCGAGGTTTTATGTTTTTCTTCTTAGTATCTCGGATACTCTTAAACGAGTAGTCTAGATAATAGGTTTGAGATTAACACATGGAGTTGTTCAGAGGATGAGAAGGAGGCTGGTATTTTTATATTACTAAAGTTTGTGGTTTATTAAACTATGCAACACTGTGGAGCTTCATCAGCGCTTTACCTTATTTAGAGATAGAATTCCGTTGGGTTTATTTTGATGATGTATAAACTCTACTCCATTTTCATTGTATGACTATTATTAACCTTACACTTTGATATTTGTTGTAGTTCATTTAATTATACTTATCCGTCTCCCATGTTTTATACCTATTACACCAAAAATTAGTGTAACATTCCAAAATATTGTACAAGGCTATATTATTTGGAATGGTCCTTATAGTACCCATAAACTTGAATATAGTCATGAGATTATAAGAATTTCATGTCACATGTCCATGGGTCAAATAAGCAAATTGCATAATTTCGATGGTTCATTATTTGATTGTCAAGTAGGCAATCTACATATGTTACAGTCCTTTGTTCACATGCCATTGGGTAATACAAGCTTTATGCAAAATAAATTTCAATTTAGGTAAGGACTCAAATGGTATTGTTCAACATATAAGACCAAGTTCAAGTCCAAGTCCAAAGGATAGGTTATATGCACGTCCATACGCATGTTCGTTCTCTCAATAATAGTCAAAGATATATATATTGAAGGCATATACTATGCAATGTTTATTGTCCAAGGTCCTATGTGCAAAAATATTACAAGAGTACAATCAGCACTAAAATCCCCAAATCAATTTAGTGTTTACAACTTTGATATTTGAGAAAAAAAGAATTAATCACCCCTCACATGTAGCCATGGGATCCGTATTTATAGGGGTGGTAGCGGTCGATATGGCTGCCACGTGGCCTTCGATACGTTGTGTGAATTGCTGATATTCAATATCCCTTTGTATTGCTAAAATTTGACATCCTTTATTGTACTACTGTAAACGACCCGTAAATTCATCACTTCGATTTTTTTTAATATATTCAAATATAAGGTTTTTTAACATAAATGATAATGGTTCGAGCAATAAATAATATTGGTAATCTTATTTTAAATAAATATTTACAAAAATATATACTTTGGAAGATATATCGATAAAATGACCGAAAACCGTTTTATAAATAAACAGCTCTTAGAGCATCCAACATCGTGCAGGAGCTGGATAAATACACTCATTTACGTATATAAGTGAGAATATATAATAAAATTATTTATTTTGTTTTTGAAAATAAAATCTCTTTATGACATCGTCAATGATATCACTATTTTGGAATAAACGATCTTTGAATTTAAATTGAGTTTAAATGATTTAATAATTATTTTATTTATTAGATAAGCCCTTTTAATTATTGTATAATGATAGAAATATTATCATCAAACTTTGTTTGTATATATATATATATATATATATATATATATATATATTAAATAAGAAGTGAAAATATGATCGAAATCCGTAACGATTCAACCTAGAAAAGTTATGCAATGTTATGAATCATTTAAGATATACATATGCACAATACATGTACATATACATGAACAATTTCACATGCACATGAACACACATATATACATACAAATATGCTTATATATATTACAAAATATCTAAGATATTTTCCTAAAACTTCATCCTTAAGTAAATCCAAAGTCAACCTCTTACACCCTAAGTACAAGCACATGGCCGACACATGGAAGGGATGCTCGGCCGAGAATGATGAGGTGATAGGGGGAGTGGTGATGGAAATGGTGATGAAATGACAAGTAAATATCATGATATTTTTATCCACTTTTTTCGTATAAATACCACCACCCATCTTCACTTCATTCACACTTCTTCTTCACAAAATTTCTAAACTCTTCATCATATTTTTCTCTACATTAATGGCTTCCATAGCCTAAGGAAGAAAATATTACAAAATCGAAAAATTTATACCAAATCAATCGAAATCTATACCACTTCAAACCAAAGTCAAACTAGTGATCTCTTCCTTTTCCTCCACCAAGGCCGTGTACAACCAAGCCCTCCGCCACCACTTGCCAAGCAAGGCCAAGCCCTTCTAAGCCTCGAAAACTAAGGCCGCAACCTCTAGAAGCATTTGTTCTAGTATTCGTGAGCTCTGATTTCGAGATAGCGGAGCAATAGCCATTTAAAGTTAGTCCGATCGAAAATCAAATGAGAAACTCTATATATATAATGATGATGATGTAATATGATTGCTATGGATGTTAACTATGCTTTGATCATCAAGTATTGGTTGTTTCAATATAGTGTTTAATTGTGTAAACAAGTCACGTTAAATATAGGTCGATATTACACAAGGAAATCACTTTTCGAATCAAGTTATAAAAGTGACGTGTAATCGTTAAATCTCTTGAAAATGATTTAAAAATGTTTCGACAAAGTTTGGAAAGAATATGAAAATTTAGCTAAAATAGGTGCGTCGTGTAACCGTAGTTCGCGATTTCGTGTCGTAGAAAGTTAAATCCATTTATACGATGAATTCGAAGTTGGAATTCTTTGTAATAAGAATTTTCTGAACTATTATAATCATAGTTTTCAAACAAAAGAAAAGGATTGAGATTTCGTTTAGTATATTTTGAAATATGAGCAAATCAAGTTTTCAAAATAGTCGCGGTTTGGTAGTTCGGAAACAAAAGCTATGGATTCTTTATAAATGATATTTTTATTCTTTAAAAATATGGAATAAATACTATAAATAATTTGAAATGTTTTAAAAGAGGAGTTATAAAAATGGATTTTTAAATGATAGAAAAGTTGTTTTGATCAAACAAGCCTTAAAAGCACTATTCGTAGCACTATTTGCAGCACTTTTAATAACTTTTGAAATATGACTTTAAAATTAACTATTCTCTCCCAAATCTTTTATAAATGTTTAAAAATTAATAAGTAAGTATTTTAAAGATAATGTGGATGTTTTATAATTTATTTTAAAAGAATTAAATAAATGATTTAAAGAAAAGTTGTTAAAATTAAGTGATTTAATCTTGGCTTTAAAAACCGATGAGTAGACTAGATTTTTCTATTCATGAGATCCGGATGTGAGGTGCTTAAACTAAGGAAAGGTTAAGGAGCAACCAATGCTCTGGCTCATCTGGCCTCTTTTCTAGGCGAGGAATAGATAAGGCCGAAATGTCGGAAACGAGGCAAGTATAAAAGATTTATTTTTTTCAAATTTAATACAACTAGGATTGTATAGAAATAATCTTCTTATACTTGGTATTAAATTCCAAGGAGGGAACACGTACTATCCGTATGAATTCAAAAGGCAATTTCACCATTATTCGACGGATAGTAAAGATTGAATATATAAATTAATGTTGAGTAGAATTAACATAATTTCTATCAACCCTTTTTACTCAAAAAGGTTTTACAATATGATTTATAAGAAATGATTATGATTTGGTATTTTTAAAGTTAAAGAGAGGTTTAATGATTTTGTATATATATCGAAAAGAAATGTTTTAAAGATATATATCTCTAAAAGATATTTTTGTTAACAAGAAAAGTAATAAATGAAATGATAAGAACCTATTTACTTAAATATTTTTTTATTGATGATATGTCCGAAGGAAGCGGGGTTGGATTTGAGTCATTCTTATCCGAAAACCACTTTGAACCAATTTACAAGTTCGAAAGTGAAGACATGTTAAATAAAATGAAGTTTAAGGCGGGGATCTTCACAACGGAAAGACTACTTGTTGATAATTTTAGGGTATGTCCCTAGATAAATAAATAGTAGTGGTCCCTTCGTTCTAGGATCTTTGTATGCAAGGACTATTTGCTACTAATCTAAGAGGTGACGCCGACAGGATGTGGTAGGAGAGTGCCTTCGGTTTGTCCTTTTCCTGGACAACTTGTATGGATGAATGTCTGACATTGTATTTCTAAGAACATAGTACATTGATCTTTATAAACGTTCATTTGTTTGGAGGTATAGGTGGTAACCCCTCTTATATTTAACATCCTTCTCTAAGACGTATGAACTCAAAAGTTGTACTTTTGTTGAAATCACTAGTGTGTTGTTGGGATGGCAATGTGGTATTTTAAGTGAAAATGTTACATGGAAGGTAAACGTTACCTCAAGCCTAACACCTGGGGAATTGTGAAACAGGGGTTTCTTTAAGGCTAAGTGGTTCGCAATCATTAGGTTATGATATCACCTTTCTAGATCAATTTATTTCTACCCACTATAATGTCGGGTTTAAATTATGTGGTCTATGCTATGGGATCCATGATAGGTCGGTAATGGCCTGGGCGATATCATATCTGGTGATATCCGTACCATCTGTTGGTTTCGGGTAGGCCGGTCTTAATTCGTTGAGGTTCCGAAGATGTTGGTCCTTGGTACATTCCTTTAGAAATGTACTATACGGGAGGTAGTCCCTTACCTCGCTATTCATTGAAAATCCAAATCTCCAATAAGTGCCTTCGATTTTAGTTGTAAACCTATTATGCCGTCAAATTTAACCAATGTAACAATTTCGGCTATCTAAATATGTTTATTTGAAAGGTTTTCTATCATTGGATTTTACGTAGAAATGATTTGGTTATCATAAGATAACTCTGTAACACCCCATATTTTTAGCAATATTATTTAGGATATTTAATTAGCTAAATTAAATAAAATAATGTGATGATTAATATATTGAGATTTGATTGTAATCAAGGGTAGCTGTGCCATGCTAATAGGTAAATCAAAATGAGATAACATGAATAAAAGTGTTAGGAAACAAGTAAGGGTAAAATAGGAAAATGAACATTCTTATAAACTCTTAGGAAAACAAACACACGTTCATTTCATTTTCTCAAGCAAAAATACCCTAAGGCCAACAACCATTTTCAATCTCAAGAGAAGATAAGTTAGGATTTGAAGAAGAGGAAGTGAATCAACTTGTTCAACATCAAATCTCATATCTATAATCACAAAGCTAAGGTGAATGATTACTACATCCCATTTTATATATATATAGTTTTCGGAGTTAAGGGTAAACCGAAACGATTTTGCATGATAATGCCATGTTTTGGATGATTAAATGTTTATATATTATTGTTGATGATTTATACATGTTCATATTAGTTTTTATGATATGTTTGATATGAAAACCCTATTAAATCACATCCAAATGCCTTGCGGATTTTGATATAGATCGAAAATGATATTTTAGAGATGGGCTTAAGTTTTCATAATTTTCTGAATTATGGTGGATTTTATATAAATTTTATAGTGAAGAAAATGATTTATTGGGTTATAAATTATTTACAGCAAAATAAATAATTATTTGGGTCTGAAAATTTATATATGTTAGTAAACATAATGAAAAGGATTTTCTAGAATTTTTATAGAATTTTCCTAAGTGTTTTAATGAATATATAAAATTATTTAAGATACGGGACTTAAATGTTTTATATATTTAATTAAGGAGAAGGGGTATTTTGCAAATGATTTAAATTAACCAATTAGCTTGGAAATGTGCAGCACTTTTTAGTGGTAAAGAAAAGAGGCAACCAATCAAAATTTTACACGTAAAGCAGGTTAGGTGAAAAGAACTGTTTATTTCAGGCTTTTAAACCGTTTCATTGCTTTCGGCACCTGCTTCCACCTTGGTTGGCTTTCGAACAAGTCCCTCCGCCTCCATCTCCATCGAAACCAATGCGCTTGGTATCAAGAAATTGGTACGTAGCGAATTTGATATAAGGCAAACGGTATGAGGTCGAAACCATAGGTTCCGAAGGGTCAAAGCATCACTTTGTTTTTAAATTAAAATGCTCCTGCTTGCTTTCAACTAAATGGCTTTCGACTCAGTTAGCTTTCGACTGGGTCAATGGATTTAAAAGAAATGGTTTCGAATGGGTTGCACTTTAGTTTTAAACGTTTGCTTTCGACTAAGTCGAAACCCCTAGCTACCGCCTTTCTACCTTTCGAAGTAAATGGTTTCGGAAGGTATACTTAGTTTTTAAAAATAAGCCACTTCTCCAATGCTTTCGAAGGGATGGTTTCGACACCATCACTTCTTTACTTAGTAAATGGTTTCAAAACAGAAGCTTTCGACTTAAATTTTTAGAGACCCTTTTTCTATAATTAAAGTATAACCCAAATGGTTTCAAAAGAGACAGTTTTAATAGTTTCGAAAGAAGTGCTTTCGACATCAATGGGCTTCTTATCCTTTTGCTCTACTTGAAGGCATAATTCAAAAGGTTTCAACCGAGATGGTTTTTAAAGGTTTCAAAGCAGTAAACTTTGAATGATTTCGAAAGGTTTCCACATGTTCTAAATCGAACCCAAAGGCTTTCGAATGATTTAGTATTTCAAAACTTTCGTAAGAGTTTTAAAGAATGGGTTTGAAGGGGTGGTTCCCCAAGGGTTTCGAAGGGGTCGAAAGGGAAGGCTTTCCTTTGTTTTCAAAGCTTTCGATGAAAAGAAAGGAAGGGTTATTCCAATGTTTTCAAAAGGCAATGTTCAAGGGTTTTAATGAGGGGTGTCTATTATTTTGAAGCTTTCGGAGAAAATAAAGGAAAGGATTTTCCAATGTTTTCGAAAGACAAATGGTTTCGAAAGGAGTAAATGTTTTCATCAACAAGGGGTTGAGTAAAATATATATATAACATGGAAAAGTGATTTTGGTAAAGCATAAAGAATATGTATTTTCCTTGTGTAAGTATGGTTTAAAGATTTAAATCAATTTGAAAGAGTTATTCAAGGAAAATTTAAGGGAAGTTACCTAAGAGAAAATGACTCGGATATTAGAATACCAGATGGAACTGGTATAGGGTCGCGCCCTATACATTAGCTATTGGCCCTAGCTAATTTAGTCCAAAATTCTAGTGTGTAGGGATTTGTCACAAGTAAGACTAAAATTATGATTACACACATGAGGGAATATAGGTTTATATACATATAGGTTATTGGTGAGCCTGCAAAATCATTAGGAACAAGTAACCCTGAGAGATGTTTAGTTAGGGACAGATCGTCCATAAGAGAAGTATTTAACAGATAGTTAAGGACAGACCATCCAGAAGAGGTGTGTCTAACAGATGTTAGATAAATTATGTTATTTTGTCTGGTAGGCCCAAGTCATCCAAAGGTTAATAGTAAGCCAAACAAAACTATAATGATCAGACAGATAGTCCATTTGTTACCTAATATATATGTTTACATGATATAATGATGCTTTATAGTTTTAACCAGTTTTGTTTGCAGGAAAAGATTTGCAAAAGATATGTTTTAAAAGGGTGTTAGTGAGGGGAAAACCGTTCCGCTTAGCGGCATGGTCTCACTTAACATTAATAACCGGGATGTATAGTTTATTCACACCAGGCTTTATGTCTGAGTCGAAGTTTATGTTTTCCCCTTAAACTCTCGAGTGCTCAAAAATGATTTGAGTAAGCTGAGGTTTGAGGTTCTTTCAGGTTTAGTAGGATGACGAATGAAGCTACCGGAGGAGAGCATGAGGCTAACGGAGAGCTATTTAGGAGTTTCAGTTATTTGTTTTGTGTTTATTTCCGCTGTGTATGTATTATGCCTATATGACTCTGATCCTCCAAGGGGGCATCTTCATATGTCACTCTTGGCGTATTTTGTAATAAGTATATTTTATCATTGCTTGGGAAACGTTTGGGATTATATAACTTTAATATGAAACATCTGTTTTGAAATGTAATAGAAAAATGTTGTATTGAAATCTATGCTTTGTTTCGTATTCGAATGCTTATGATATTATAGATACCATTAATATAGCCGTATTTAGTCGTCGGAAGATAATACTATAGATGACTACATCATCTGTAGCGCTTAGCTTTGAGCCTCTAGATAGGGGATGTTACAACTTGGTATCAGTGCATAGGTTTATGAAATACTTTAATTAAAAATGATTTTCGAAAACATAATCCTTAGGAATTAGAGATAGGATCGGGTATGGGATAACGCTATAGTAACGTACTTGTATTTGTTATATATATAAGTATACGCTATATCTCTAGACTCCTATCTTTGCTAGGCTATTCTTCTGTATCTCATGGGGTTTGAATACAGATATTGACGGAAGAAGAGGCAGAGTTAACCTTGGAGGAGAGAGCACCACTACAAATGGAAATGCCCGACCAAATGCTAGAAGAGGTCCAGGTCAGGCTCAAGCTGAAACATTGGTGTTGGGGTTCCCCAAGTGGACATGGGAGCCATGTATCAGTTCTTTGTAAACTTGATGCAAGCTAGAATCACAGTTGGAGTTGTTGGAGGCAATGTTGCGGGAGGAGTTCAAGAAGCTCCAGTAGTCAATTGGTATGCTAACTTGATCAAAGACTATATTAGGCTTGGAGGAAAACCATTTATCGAGATGGAGGATGCAATCGAAGTAGAAAATTGGCTGCTACATTGCGAGAGAATTTTTGCCGACCTAGGGCTCAATGACGAGTAGAAAAGAAGACTTGCTTCAAGACAGCTCCAAGGAGCTGCTCTGTTTTAGTGGAATACTGTAACTACTAGCAAGGGTGAAGAGACTATGACATGGCAGAGTTCAGGAGGAGGTTTCAAGAAAGGTTCATGTTAGTAATGGCGCAGTCTGTCTTAGTCAGGAAGTTTGTTGAGCTAGAACAAGGAGAAATGCCAGTTCTGGAATATGCTAGTAGATTCGAAGAGTTAGCCCGGTATGGGTATGCCACTGTTGACACGGTGTTGAAAAGGAATGAAAAGTTCATTAAAGGTCTGAAGATGGAGTTGGCTAGAGCTACTTTACCGCACATCAGGGATCCGTGTGATATGGTGGTGGAAATGGCATTGAGACACGATGAGATGTTACCTTGCTTGGAGAAGAAGATGGAGAAAGAGGTCCAGGTCGGACAGGGCCAAAAGAGAAAGTTTTTCCACAAAAAGAATGCTCAGATAGGAGGTGCGACAAAAAAGTAAAGTCTGAGGTGGTCTGCTATAAGTGTGATAAGAAAGGCCATTATGCTTATGAGTGCCAGACAGGCAAAGGAAAGAAGGCTACCGAGAAGAAATGGATCAGATGCTTTAAATGTGATCAAATTGGGCACTACAAGAACCGGTGCAAAGAGTTATCAAAAGGGGATAAAGGCCAAGTATTTGCATTGGAGCCTGCTACGTCAAAGCCAACAGCGCAGGAGAAGGGAAAACAGTATTGGGAGGTACGCTTCAGATCTATTATATGTCTGTTAGCGTTTTGTATGATACTGGTGCATCACACTCTTTTATATCTCGATGTTTGGTAGATAAACTTAACCTAGAACCCACATATTTAGTTACTTCCTTAAGATTGGAAAATCTGATAGGAGGGTACGCGACGCTTGGGATGAAGTGCGACCACTTAGAGTTTTACCTGCTAGGTTACACCTTTGTTTGTAGTTTGCATGTATTTGATTTTGTTGGGTTCGGAATTATATTGGGTATGGATTGATTAAGTAATTATGATGCTAGGATATTTTGCCTAGATAGGAAAATATCACCTAGACACTCGGATTGTAATGATTAGATAGTTTACACCATAGAAAACCCCAGTTGTGAGGCGAATGCTTTGTTAGGTGTTATGGAGTTGGAAGATGAGTTGAATCGCGTTATCGTAGTTAGAGAATTCGCGGATGTGTTTGAGCCTGTAGTTGGATTACCACCGAAACAAGCCATTTAGTTTCAGATTAATTTGGTGCCTGGTGCAGAACCGGTGAGTAGGCCGCCAAGCAGGATTACACCAACAGAAATGAGGGAGTTGAAAGCTCAGTTGGTAGATTTGGAAGGAAAGAGTTTTATTAGACCGAGTAGTTTACCTTGGGGTGCAAACGTTGTATTTGCTAAGAAGCTGGACGGGTTGCTAAGAAGCTGGACGGGTTGCTAAGATTTGGAAGGAAAGAGTTTTATTAGATCCATGTTGGTTTTTATAGATGATATTCTGATATACTCTAAGGATGAGAAGGAGAATGAAGTTCAACTTAGAGTTGTACTTGAAACACTGAGGCAGCATCAGCTAAAGGCAAAGTTTTCAATCATTTTTGGAAGAAAGAAGTGAAGTTTC
This sequence comes from Allium fistulosum, assembly GCA_030737815.1. Taxonomy (NCBI): domain Eukaryota; kingdom Viridiplantae; phylum Streptophyta; class Magnoliopsida; order Asparagales; family Amaryllidaceae; genus Allium; species Allium fistulosum. The sequence goes on from CM060906.1 coordinate 1,137,035,525, forward strand.
TTGGTCACGTGTTTTCGAAGAAAGGATTATCTGTTGATCCAGAAAAGATCGAAGCCGTTAATAATTGGAAAAGGCTAGAAACAGTAACTGAGATAAGAAGTTTCCTTGAATTAGCGGGATATTATCGGAAGTTTATAAAGGATTTCTGGTGGAATGCAGCGTCGATGACTAAGATGACATGAAAGGATGTAAAGTTTGTATGGACCGATAAGTGTGAGGAGCATTTTAGAGCTTGAAGCATTTCTTGACCCATGCACCTGTGTTAGTGGTTCCGAAGGGGAATCAAGATTTAGTTGTCTATACTGATGCGTGTGGTACTGGATTGGGAGCTGTACTAATGCAGAGGGGTAAAGTGATTGCTTACGCTTCTAGACAGCTTAGACCGCATGAGGTTTGGTATCTAACGCTTGACTTGGAATTAGCTGTAGTTGTATTTGCACTGAGGGTGTGGAGGCATTACCTTTTGGGAGAAAGGTTTGAGCTTTATACATATCATAAGTTGTTGAAGTACTTGTTCTCTCAGAAGGAGTTGAACATGAGACAACAAAGACGGTTGGAGTTTCTAGCCGCTTATGATTTTGAAATAGAGTACACACCCGGAAAAGGAAATAAGGTTGTAGATGCGCTCAGTAGGAAGCATCAAAATGTAGTGTTAGCTATGGTAGCCGTATGGAAAGACTTAGAAACATTGTCAGCTTGTAGAGTACTGTGGAAATCCGAGGCAGAGTCTAGTGAAGGATCTTCTAGGTTATCTTGTTTAGAAGTCCGACCGGTAATGATCGAGGAGATTAGCTTCTAAACAGGAGGAGGATCCAGTTCTGGTTGAACGGATCATAAAGCTAAGGGAAGGAACGGAGAGCGATGACTTAAAAGATTTTCGTCTTGACCAAAATGGATGGTTGAGAAAGAAGGGCAGATTATGTGTTCCAAACGTGGGAGACATAAGGAAGGAAGTCTTGGAGGAATTCCATCGTTCAAAGTTCACTATGCATCCAGGAGGAATGAAGATGTACCAAGATATGAAGAAAAGTTTCTTTTGGGAAGGCATGAAGAGGGATGTTGGCTTATGGGTGAAATAATGTTTGAACTGTCAGCAAGTAAAAGCCGAACATAAAAATCCGAGTGGATTGCTTCATCCATTGGACATTCCAGTATGGAAGTGGGATTCCATCTGTATGGATTTTATTGATGGATTGCCAAGATTTAATAAAGGGAATGAAAGTATATGGATCATAGTAGACAGATTGACTAAGAACGCCCATTTCATTCCGGTTAAGGCAAACAAGAAGGCACTGTATTGGCTAAGTTGTTTATGAAGAATGTGGTTAGACTGCATGGAATTCCTAGTAGTATTGTTAGTGATAGAGATTCTTTGTTTTCTAGCGAGTTTTGGAAAAGTCTTTAGGAAAGCTTAGGAACCAAACTCAAGATGAGTACCGCTTACCATCCATAGACAGATGGGTAGACGGAAAGAGTTAACAAGACCTTGGAGGACTTGTTATAAGCTTGTGTATTAGACTTTAGGGGATCATGGAAAGACCACCTACATCTAGTCGAGTTTCCGTATAACAATAGTTATCAGACTAGTATAGGAACAACACCGTTTGAGGCTTTGTATGGAAGACCATGCAAATCCCCCGCATATTGGTTAGAGACCGGGGATAGATTGATTCTTGGTCCTGATTTGGTAAAATAAGCAGCAGAAACGATTAAGCTGATAAGGGCGAGAATGAAGGAAGCTTAGTCCAGGAAGAAAAGCTACGCAGATAGAAGATGAAAAGATTTGGAGTTTTCTGTTGGAGATCATATTCTCGTCAAAGTATCGCCGATGAAAGGTGTTATCAGGTTCAGGAAGACAGGGAAGTTAGCACCATGGTTTGTAGAACCGTTCCCTATTTTAGAGAGGATCGGAAAATTCGCGTATAGAGTAGAGTTACCGAGTAATTTGGCGGGAGTCCACAATGTTTTTCATGTATCTCATCTGAGGAAATATGTTAAGGATCCATACACTACTATAGCACCAACCGTGTTAGAGTATTTAGTAGTGGATCAAGACATGACTATAATTAGGAAACCTATCTGAATAGTTGAGAGAGATGAGAAGAAGTTGAGGAAGAAGACAGACAGGTTAGTGAAAGTGCAATGGAGTGATGATGCTAAAGACTATACTAGGGAGACCGAGACTAGGATTAGAGATGCTTATCCTGATTTGTTTTGATGGTATGTTTTACCTTTGATTGTTTGATGTGTTCCTTATCATAATTTCGAGGACGAAATTCTTTAAGGAGGGGAGATTGTAACATCCCATATTTTTAGCAACATTATTTAGGATATTTAATTAGCTAAATAAAATAAAATAATGTGATGATTAATTGATTGAGATTTGATTATAATCAAGGGTAGCCGTGCCATGCTAATAGGTAAATCAAAATGAGATAACATGAATAAAAGTGTTAGGAAATAAGTAAGGGTAAAATAGGAAAATGAACATTCTTATACCCTAAACTCTTAGGAAAACAAACACACGTTCATTTCATTTTCTCAAGCAAAAATACCATAAGGCCGGCCACCATTTTCAGTCTCAAGAGAAGATAAAGTTAGGATTTCAAGAAGAGGAAGTAAATCAACTTTTTCAACATCAAATCTCATATCTTTAATCACAAAGCTAAGGTGAATGATTACTACATCCCATTTTTTTTATATAGTTTACGAATTTAAGGGTAAACCAAAATGATTTTGCATGATAATGCCATGTTTTGGATGATTAAATGTTTATATATACTTGTTGATGATTTATACATGTTCATATTAGTTTTTATGATATGTTTGATATGAAAACCTTATTAAATGACATCCAAATGCCTTGCGAATTTTAATATAGATCGAAAATGATATTTTAGAGATGGGTTTAAGTTTTCATAATTTTCTGAATTATGATGGATTTTATATAAATTTTCTAGTGAAGAAAATGATTTATTGGGTTATAAATTATTTACGAAAAATTAAATACTTATTTAGGTCCGAAATTTATATATGTTAGAAAACATAATGAAAAGGATTTTCTGGAATTTTTATAGAATTTTCCTAAGTGTTTTGATGAATATATAAACTTATTTAAGGTATGAGACTTAATGTTTTATATATTTAATTAAGAAGAAGGGGTATTTTGCAAATGATTTAAATTAACTAATTAGCTCTGAAATGTGCAACACTTTTTAGTGGTAAAGAAAAGAGGCAACCAATCAAAATTTTACACGTAAAGCAGGTTAGGTGAAAAGAACTATTTATTTCAGGCTTTTAAACTGTTTCATTGCTTTCGGCACCTGCTTCCACCTTCGTTGGCTTTCGACCAAGTCCCCCCGCATCCATCTCGATCGAAACCAATGCGCCTGGTATTAAGAAATTGGTACGTAGCGAATCGGATAGAAGGCGAAAGGTATGAGGTCGAAACCATAGGTTCCGAAGGGGTCGAAGCATCACTTTATTTTTAAATTAAAATGCACCTGCTTGCTTTAAACTAAATGGCTTTCGACTCGGTTGGTTTTCGACTGGGTCAATGGATTTAAAAGAAATGGTTTCGAATAGGTTGCACTTTAGTTTTAAATGTTTGCTTTCGACTTAGTTGAAACCTCTAGCTACTGCCTTTCTACCTTTCGAAGTCAATAGTTTCGGAAGGTATACTTAGTTTTTAAAAATCAGCCACTTCTCCAATGCTTTCGAACGGATGGTTTCGACAACATCGGTTCTTTACTTAGGAAATGGTTTCGAAACGGAAGCTTTTGACTTAAATGTTTTAAAGACCCTTTTTCTATAATTGAAGTATAACCCAAATGGTTTGAAAAGAGATAAGTTTAATGGTTTCGAAAGAAGTGCTTTCGACATCAATGGGCTTCTTTTCCTTTTGCTCTACTTGAAGGCATAATTCAAAAGGTTTCGACCGAGACGGTTTTTTAATGTTTCGAAATAGTAAACTTGAATGGTTTTGAAAGGTTTCCACATGTTTTAAATTGAACCCAAAGGCTTTCGAAAGGTTTAATATTTTAATGCTTTCGGAAGAGTTTTAAAGAATGGTTTTGAAGGGCAGGTTCCCCAAGGGTGTCGAAGGGGTTGAAAGGGAAGGCTTTACTTTGTTTTCGAAGCTTTCGGTGAAAAGAAAGGAAGGGTTATTCCAATATTTTCGAAAGGCAATGTTTAAGGGTTTTAAAGAGGGATGTCTATTATTTTGAAGCTTTCGGAGAAAACAAAGGAAATGATTTTCCATGTTTTCGAAAGACAAGGTTTAATGGTTTTGAAAGGAGTAAATGTTTTCATCCGCAAGGGGTTGAGTAAAATATATATATAACATGGCAAAGTGATTTTGAGGAAAGCTTAGGGAATATGTATTTTCCTTGTGTACATATGGTTTAAAGATTTATATCAATTTGAAAGAGTTTTTCAAGGAAAATTTAAGGGAAGTTATCCCTAAGAGAAAATGACTTAGATATTAGAATACTAAATGGAACCGGTATAGGGTCGCGCCCTATACATTAGCTATTAGCCTTAGCTAATTTAGTCCAAAATTCCAGTGTGTAGGGCATTGTCACAGGTAAGACTAAAATTATGATTACACACAGGAGGGAATATAGGTTTGTATACATAAAGGTTATTAGTGAGCCCGCAAAACCATTCGAATCAGGTGACCCTAGAAGATGTTAAGTTAGGGACAGACCGTCCAGAAGAGAATATTTAATAGATAGTTAAGGAAAGACCGTCCAGAAAAGGTGGGTCTAACAGATGTTAGATAAATTATGTTATTTTGTTTGGTAGGCCCGAGTCAACCAAAGGTTAATAGTTAGCCAAACAAAACTATAATGATCGGACAGATAGTCCATTTGTTACCTGATATGTATGTTTACATGATATAATGATGCTTTACAATTTTAACCAGTTTTGGTTGCAGGAAAAGTTTGCAAAAGATATGTTTTAAAAGGGTGTTAGTGAGGGGAAAACCATTCCGCTTAGCGGCATGGTCTAACTTAACATTAATAACCGGGATGTATAGTTTATTCACACCTGGCTTTATGTCTGAGTCGAAGTTTATGTTTTCCCCTTAAACTCTCAGTTGCTCAAAATTGATTTGAGTAGGCTGTGGTTTGAGGTTCTTTCAGGTTTAGTAGGATGACGAATGAAGCTACCGGAGAAGAGCATGAGGCTAATGGATAGCTATTTAGGAGTTGTAGTTCTTTGTTTTGTGTTTATTTCCACTGTGTATGTATTAGGTCAATTATGACTATATGACTCTGATCATCCAAGGGGGCATCTTCATATGTCGCTCTTGGAATATTTTGTAATAAGTATATTTTATCATTGCCTGGGAAATGTTTGGGATTATGTAACTTGAATATGAAACATCTGTTTTGAAATGAAATGGAAAAATATTGTTTTGAAATCTGTGCTTTGTTTCATATTCGAGTGCTTCTGATATTATAGATACCATTAACATAGCCGTATTTATTCGTTGGAAGTTAATACTATAGATGACTGCAGAATCTGTAGCGCTTAGCTTTGGGCCTTTACATAGGGGATGTTACAAACTCGTTCCATGTTTATGTGCGGCGTGGTCTTATGAGATACCCTTTTGTTTTCCAAGTACTCATATTTTGAGTTTCTCACTCCAATCCCATGATTGACCCGGAGTTTATTTTCCTTTTTACTTCAACTCTGGATGCGCTATTTTTTCGGACGGCCAAGTAGTCAGGTAGCTTGGAGCATTTTGGAAGGAGCATGGAGTATGAAGAATGTAGCATGCAATATGTACTTAGTATCTTCTAGCCTTTGCAAGGATAGACAGTTATAACTGTCCCTGACTGGGTTAATTTATTGTAACTCTAATGAATCACTTGGAATGAATGTATGTACTTTCCATATGTATAGTTAATGCAAATGTGTGATTCTATTATTATTCTATCTTTTATCTTTTTTCTTTTAAAAACCTCTGATTATCTGCCTCTCCGACACTTGAATTTGCGGCACGTGAATACCAAGGATGTATTAGTGCCGATCTTCGAGGGTCGAAAGGGCGGGTCATCACAACTACTGACATTTGACATCCTTCTTTATATTAATGACATTCGACATCCCTCTTCATATTGATGATATTAGGAATCCCTCTATGTACTGATGATATGCAACATCCTTCATAAGTGTAGACATTCGATATTCTTTATATCCTTTGAAGTTTGACATCCTTTGCTAACTGTAAAGCTCCAGACCACTTATCGTTTGTGGACGCTTTACAACAGTTATAGTTGTAAAGACCGAATTTCTATTGCTTGTTTTATATAGTCCCGATATACCCTCTTTGTAGCTATGTATTCAATATCTCCTAATGACATGGCACCCCACTTTAGTCTTCACTCTATTAGTGCTTTATGTTGTAGTGGTTCAACAACTCCCTCTGATTTCCTTCTGGTTCGATATCCTTTGTACCATAGTATCTTGGCATCTATTGATATTCGACACCACTTTGGGCTTGTTATATGCTCGATAACTTTAGAAATTATTTGGGACACAATATCTCTTCCTCCTTACATGCTCGACAAATCCTATAGTTGTTGAAGCTCGATACCTCTTCTTCCTTCATTCAGGCTCGATAACACCTGTAGCTCGACATCCTTAGAGATTCGATACCTTAATATAATATCTTTTTTATTGTTGAGATTTGATAACTTCTTGTTGTGCTCATGTTCGATTCCTTCTAGGCTAGCCAACTGCTTGGAATTTGATACCTTCAGAGACTCACCATTCCTTCTTAAGCATATAACACCTTTAATTATAGACGTTCCACTTCTTCCTAAGGTTGCTTAAAGTTCGATACCCTTTACTGAATGCTTGATTGCTTTTCCTTCTTCACACTCGACATCTTGAATTTCGACGTGTTCTTGCTTGGTGTTCGACACCTTTATTTGTAGTAACAATGTTGAACCTTGATATTTCCCTTTCTTTATGTGTTCAGCATCCCCTATGGTTTGGTGACTCCATGTTAGATGATTGCTTTGTTATTGACTTGGAAGTTCAATATATGATCATAAATTTATCAACTCATCATGCAAGTATAATCTCGATATACTTTCTTTAGATGCTTGATATACGTATTTGTAGTAACAATGTTTTCCATTGTTTCCATAATAGTCAGAAAATATGTGAATACCATTTGCCCCCTTCTTATATAAAGGAAGCTTTTTACACTTTAGTAACCAAGTATCTTCTCACTTTTCCTCCTCTTTATTTCGGTAAGATTTCTCCTTTAAACCCTGCCCTCCTAAAAAGCATAAAGTAAATGATGGTAACTTCCATCATTTCTTTTTCAAATTAATTATTATGCTTTGCAAATGCCATAGAAATATGTGAAAAGATTTCTTGTTGCTTTTCTGAAACATTGAAAAAAAAATTTGAAATTCATTTTCTATTTGGAATCACTAGAATTTTAGACGAGTCCTTTCAAATTTGGTAAATACATGAATCAATTTTCTTTTTCCATTGTGCAAAAAAACTTTCTACACTTTTGTGTAGAGCCAAGTTCAATTAAGAAGACTAGAAACCATAAATTCAACTAGTAAGAAAACCAGAAATCCATCTGTCATGATGTCCATAATTTTCATTTAAATAAAAGGCTAGAAATCAATTTGGTAATAATACCATAATTTTATCTGAATAGAAGATCATAAATCCATCTGGTAATAATACCATAACATTATCTAAATAGAAGACCAAAAATCCATCTGGCAATAATACCATAACTTTATCTGAATAGAAGACCAGAAATCCATTTGGCAATAATACCATAATTTTATCTGAATAGAAGACCAGAAATCCATCTGGTAATAATACCGTAATTTTATATGAATATAAGACTAGAAATCTATCTAGTAATAATACCATAACTTTATCTGAATAGAAGACCAGAAATCCATTTCGTAATTTTACGTCTCAACTAAGTAGGAGATTGAAAATTCGAGCAATAATGGATATTCCCATTATTTAGTATAATATCTTTGACCAAGAGATTCTTAACTTCTTAAATGTCCATATTTGACGTTGGGTAATACATAGTTCTTGTCCCTTCCTTTGAAGGTTGTCTTATTCTTAGCTTGTTGTTAGACTGATCATGCTTCAATACACTTCCTTTTAGAAGATTGCTTTGATCCGTTCTTAGGACGAAGTTAGACTTGTTTGATTGATTTTCTTTTGCCCATTACCACTCTTTGCATGATGATTTAAGATTCAATCCCTTTCAGCCCTTATCACTATTTGGATGATGATTTAGGCTTTGATTCCTTTCTCCCCTTATCACTCGATGTGTGATGATTTAGGATTGAGCCCCTTATTACCTTATAGGTAATAATTTAGGCTCTTCGGTGCGTTTGGTTAGCCATCTTTGGCAGAATCAAAGTTTTACCTGTCCTCCATCTAGGAGGCGCTCCAGTCAGGCCTTATAGGCGAAACCAAAGGCTAGTTTGGTGCTTTGGTGAGGCCATCTTAGGCGGGACCAAAGGCTTACTCTGTCCTCCCTCTAGGAGACGCTCCGGCCACGCCACGTAGGTGGAACCAAAGGCTTGCAGTGCTTTGGCCAGGCCATCTTAGGCGGGACCAAAGGCTTACTCCGACCTCCCTCTTGGAGGTGCTTAGATGAGGCCCTTGTGGCAGGATCAAAGGCTTTTCCTTCCTCCCTTATTACCTTATAGATAATGATTTAGGCATTAATTTCCTTCTGGTTCCTTTACCTCATTTGATTATCCTTTCCGTAGATATACTCGTCTCAAATATCTTTATTCATCCATTGTAGTGAAGTAAGAACTTAGATGTTCAGCATTCCAAGTTCTCGCTATTACATTGCCATCTAATCAGCATAATCGACAAGTCCCAGGTAGAATTTCTTCATGAATAATAAGAGGACCTTCCCAATTTGGTCCGAGTGGACCACTTGCCGGATTTGGTGTTCACCAAGACTTTTCGGAGTACCGAATCTACTTTTGAAATGATCTTCCTTTAACTTTGGGGTTATAATACCTCAATATCCTTTGTTGATATTCGACCATTCATATGGCCACATCATCCCTTAATTCGTTGATTAAATCTAAGAATTCTTTCCTTAATTCTTGATTGGGATCGAATGCATATGCAATTCTTCAATGAGATGTAACTTCAACTTCAATTGAAAGCATTGCTTCACATCCATATGTTAAAGAAAATGGAGTATGTCACGTTGCAGTCTTAGTAGAAATTCTATATACCCAAAGCACTAGTGGTTGTTCTTCTACCTAATTTCCTTTCGCTTTGTCCAGTCATTTCTTAAGGATAGTTTTAATAGTTTTGTTGGCAGCTTTAATGGTTCCATTAATTTTAGGATGAGCTACGGATGAAAAGCTTTTGATTATTCCATTCTTATTGCAGAATTTGGTGAATTCCTCACTTTCAAATTGAGTTCCATTATCGGATATTATCTTATATAGTATTCCAAACCGAGTGACTATATTTATATGACAAACTTTAAGGAGTAATAATCACGCATCCTGCACCGGTCCCTTGTTCATTCGGGGCCGCATCAACGAACCATTACCATTTTGGTTTTAATTTCTTCTCTTTTTCTGATTGTTCCTAAACAAAACCTGTGCATTCATTAATAGAATCGACCAGGGCTTGAACTTTAATTGCTACTCGGCCCACTATCGTATTGGCTAAGCTATATTCCCCATTTTACTAGTCTTCCTAATGCCTCTGATTTACTGAAAACTTATTTGAGTGGAAATTTAGTTAAGACCTTGATTAGGTGTGCCTGAAAGTAGGCCCTTAATTTTTGAGCGGTGAGGATTAAATAGTATGCCAACTTCTCTATAATTGGAAATTTAACCTCTTCATCCTTAAGCCTTTTACTTGTATAATATATCGGAAGTTGAACTTTATTCTCTTCTCTTATTTAAACCAAACTTATTGCATGTTCGAAGAGTTCCATGTAGAGATATGAATTATCCCCTTCTATTAGATAGGATCGGGGGGTTTTTCAAGGTGATCTTTCAATTCTTTGAAGGCCTTTTGGAAATCCTCTCCCCATTGGAAGTTCTTCTTTTTCTTGATTATGTCAAAGAAAGGGATGCACTTATCAGTGGCCTTGAATATAAATATGTTCAAAGTTGCTACTCTCCCATTCAAGCTCATACATCTTTACTTATCTTTGGCTCCGCCATGTCCCTAATCGCCTTGATTTGGTCAGGGCTAGCCTCAATTCCTCTGGCACTGGCACTGATAATATACCCTATATTCTCGGATTGTATCCCGAAGGAGGACTTTTGCAGATTCAATTTCATTTTGTATTTTCTTAGTACTTCAACATTTCCTCAATACCTTTCAAGTGATTAGCTTCCTCTTGAGATTTGACCAGCATATCATATACGTATACTTCCATGTTTCGACCAATTTGTTCTTTAAACATTTTGTTTACCAGTCTTTAATGCGCAGTCCCCGCATTCTTCAGCTCAAAAGGAATAAATTTGTAGCAGTATATTGCCCAATCTGTTATGAAACTTGTGTGTTCTTCATCTGGCTTGAACATGGAAATTTGATTGTATCCTAAGTACACATCCATAAAAGATAATAGTTTATGTCCACTTATTGCATCAACTAATTGGTCTATTCAAGGCAAGGGATAACAGTCCTTGGGTTTTTCTTTACTTAAATCTGTATAATCGATGCATGTTCTCTATTTTCTATTTGGTTGTTTAACAAGTACATGATTGGCCAACCATTTGGGATAGAAAACCTCTATAATAAATCCCTTCTTACGTAGTCTTTTAAATTCTTCCTTTAATGCATTGGCTCGAACCTGATCAAACTGCCTTTACTTTTGTCAAACGAGGACAATATTTGCATCGATATTTCGAGCATAGTTCATGACGTTGGATCTATTCTGACCATGTCCGAGTGGGTTCAAACAAACACATTTTTGGATTGAAGAAACTGGATGAGTTCTTCTTTGATTTTGTCTCCTAATCCATTTTCAATCTTTACCGTTTTTGTCGGATCAAGAGAATCTAAGCTTACTTCTTCTAAGTCTTCGACAGACTTGATTCTTTCTTACTCATTTCTATAATATAATTCAGTAACAATCTCTTCATGAACCATTTTGTTGTCTATTTGGTTTGCTTCTTTTCATTTTTTTCTTCCTGGAAAAGTTGAATCTCTTCAGCGCATTCTCGGGCCTTTTAGCTATTTTTTTCTTCTTATTTGCCTTAGCTAGTCGGCTTGAAGCACTATCATCCAAGGGCTTCTCAACTTCAGTTTTAATTTTTCTCAAATCATAACAAGAAACGCCATCTCTTTTGAATTTCTCAAGTGCTACGAAATATAGTTCTCGAGAGCTAAATTGCTCTCCTTCTACTGTTCTCCCACCATTCTTAGTTAGAAACTTAACCATTAGATAGTTTGGTGACACAAATTCATCCACTTCATCCAGCTGGCCTCCCAAAGAAAGAGTTGTAATAGGATGGTTGGTCCATTATTACGAATAGGGTTTCAAAAGTCCTAGAATGTGGCGGAATCCCCATCTGCAGCAGGAGCTTGATCCATCCTATTGGAGTAAACCCTTATTGTTGAACCCAAAGATTGGCTCCAACTTCTCCTCTGAAATATCCATTTGATCGAAAGCATGCTTGAAGATGACGTTCACTGCACTTTCTGTATCCACTAAGATCTTTATTGCCACAGAGAGCCCAATTTGTGAAGTTATCATCAGTGGATCATTATGCGGGTGACAGACACCTCTCAACTCCTGTGCGGTTATTGTTAAGTTGGGAATTTAAAGAAGATATTCATGATTTTTAAACGATGGCTCCTCTTGGATAGAAAATACTCCATCTCCTGCCTCACTTATGTATGTAACGACCCGGTATTTTCAACCATTCGCATCCATTATAAGTGTATAGGTAGACACTCATGCCGGAGTTGAATTGCTCAAAATACCGCGTTGTAAATAAAATTTGGCAAATCTCAGAATATACAGTAAATAAATATAATCACAGACACAGAGTAAAATAATGCAGCGGAAGTAAAAGAAATAGTAGTTCATGAAGCTACTATATAAATATATCAGAGTTACATAAGATACAACAGAAGAAATAGAGTACAACAAAAGTCTCAATAAAATAACCAAGTACAAGCTGAGTAGAACAATGGAACTGAAATAGATAGGACATGACAAGCAGATAATCTCCAGCGATTCAAATCTCCAAGAGAGTGGAAATCCAAATCTGTGAATAACTCAGGCTGACCCGAGCGTAAAGCAAAACACAAAACACTCGAGTCAGGACAATATATACTTATATAATGTAAACCAACTCAAGTGAACTGTAATAAAGGTACAAGTAACTTAGAAGATGCTTGGGACCGCCCATCCTCTAAGGATCCGTTAAACTATCTACTATGTAGTAATATTCGATATTATAATAGTGTCTAAATAAGTAAAGTATAATCATATAGAAAATAGCGTTAAGGGGATAGAGAACCTTAACGCGGTCGGATCTTAAAATCATAATCGTAGTAAAGCTCGATATGGTAGGTGACACGGCACAACTAGGCAATGCCAGGGTAGATATACCAATTACGCACACGGACTGATGGATACGCATAGCAGCCACTACCGTTCCACCTCGAACAACACTCCCAAATCAGAGGATGGCCATCTAATCAATCACAAGTAAGAGTATAATATCGAAGAAATGTGTCCGAGAAGAGGTGCTACCTCACTGGTCCGAGATCGCTCCTGTTTTAGCCACCTTATGCCAACTCACGGGAGTTGGGTCTACATAACATACCTTAAGAACGTCGCCACCATCCTACTTCATTCTGGAATCTCCACCGCGTACACAGTTGCCAAAGTGGTTTTCAGTAAGACAGAGAGTATGTCCATATCCGATCCCGGTCTCTTTAACAACCCAACGTTATTATAACCCGTGGTTATAACTTTTAAAAACAATACTTTACTTCAAAATAAAATATCATTTCAAACCATATCTTTATCAAAATAAAGATTAAATCAATTCCAAACCATTTCCATATATTTAAATTTTCATATAATTTCAAAACTTCATTTCGAATCATTTTAATATAATAAAATATCATATCCTTACAAAACTTCATTTCAAATCATTTTAATAAAATAAAATATCCTATCAGTTCAAATCCAAATATTCAACTTTAAATACCTTTTAAATTCAAAGATATCGTTCATTTACTATCATTTCAAATCACCTTTAAATAGTTTATATTCCAATCAAAATAATTCATTTAAACCTTTTAAAAGTGTAATTATTATATTTTCAAATCAAGTATTCAATTTCCAAAGTTTCAAACCATTCTGAGTTCGTTTACTAAGTCAAAAACCCTAATTATTAAAATTTCAGCATTTCACAGCATTTAAAACAACTGCTATAAGTTATATTTGAAAACATTTTTAATTCAGCAAAGACAGCACTTAAAACTGCTGTTAAAACTCAGTTTTAGTTGAATTATAGTTCAAAACAGAAAAGACAGCATTTCAGAAGTGCTGCGGTAGTTCAGATTTCAAAACAAGGGTTAAATTTGGTTTCAGCAAAGACTGCAGACCACTATAGCATTTCCAGAGAATGCTATAATAGGCCTGAGTTCAATATTAGCCTATAAGTTCAATTACAGCAACTACAGCAGTTTAGAAATGCTGTAATAGCTCTTTTTACACAATTTTAGTTCAAAACAGAATCTATAGCATTTCTGAATGCTATTAAAAGTAGATTTCAGGTGTTAGTGTATTTCCAGCAATTAAATAACTTCAATTTAAAACACATAAACATTTTAAAAATCATATTTTAACATTTAAAATGTTCATTTACATATCATTTAACATGTATCTTTTTCACAATAAATTTCTTATAATTAAATCCAATTTTCAACAATTTACTTAATAAATTTAAGTGTAAAAGTTTCCAATTCTTCACATTTCAACAAATAACTTAACACTTCAAATTTAAATTACCATTTCACAAATTTAACTAAATTTCCAATTTTATTTAATTAACTTAAACCTTTAATTAAAACCAAATTTCACATTTCCAAGTCAAGTTATATTTTAAAAGATCACTTTTAAACATTCATTTATTTAACCACTTAAATTCATAGAAAAATCAATAATACTTTAATAAATCACTTAAATTCAAATTTAATCAAATTATCATATTTACCATTTCCAAATAAAATTTAATATCCATTTTATTTATATAACCTAAATATCACTTTTAACCAAAATTCCAAATTTCCAACTTAAGTTATATTTCAAAAATCCAGTTAAACCATTCATTAATTACATTTTTAACACATAGAAAAATCATAATTTCTTTATTTTAAAACATTTCAAAATCTATTTAAATCAAATTTCATAAATTTATAATTTTTAAAATACTTAAAAATATCCAAAACACTTTATAAAATAACCACGGGCCTGTATATAATTTTCTAACTTAGGTCAAGTGATACGGATATGTATCATTTCAATCCGCAGTTAAAAAAAAAGAAAAATCCGGGTTCTATCATTTCAAACCCGCAATCCCAAGTTAAAATAATTTTAAATACAAATCGTTCAGGCCTATCATTTCAGCCCATAACGATTTTTCCCTATTCTAAAGTCCGTTCGGGTATGTATCATTTCAACCCATAGTGATTCTAATCTACAGGGAACTTGCAATGGTGATAACAGATATAAATAACAGAATAACATTAAATAACAGTAACATATGATATAACAGGTATAATAACAGGTGTGAACATCATATGATAATAATATAAGCATATAAAACTTGATAATATATTTCTACAGATTCGCAGGGTGTCAATTTACTAGTTATATAGGTACATATTGTCTGGTGAGAATAACTCACCTTTTTATGCTGGAGATATCAATTAGAATGACACAACGGATCCAGAAGGCACGAACTTTGATTTGAGTGGAGAAAATAGCCAAGATATCATCTTGTAAACAATACCCAAACAAGACAAAACAATATAGCACATGAATATACTTAACATAAAACAATGTTGAACAAATTGAAATACAAAGCAATAAAGACAAGACTTTGCCTTTACCATTCAAATGCTTGACCATAGGGGATCAAGTGCTCAGCCATGATGTGTTTGGGCTCAGGTTAGCATCATATAGGTTAGGTTTAGCACAACTAAGCATGGCAACATGAAGTGATGTGAAGGGTAGGAGATGCAACATGAAGAATATCAATGGACAAGGCAAATAGGTGAAGTTTTGGTCACAACAAGGCTCGACTTGGTCATTGCTTGGATCAGCCATGCATGGTGCAGGTCTGGACAGTGGAGGGTGATGGTGCAGCAGCAGCCAAAGGTCATGTAGTTGCTGGTGGTGGTGGTTCTAGGGGTGGCCAAGGTGATAGATGAAGGTGGTGGTGAAGCATATGTGGTTTAGGCATTGTTTGGAAGGGTTTTTGTGCAATTTTGTGGTGCTAACTTAAATGGATGGGCATGGCTTGTCATGGTCAGTGGAGGAGGAGGAGGTGCTGCTGTAGATGGTGGTGGGGCTGAAGGTGGAGAGGATGGTGGAGATGAAGGTGAATGAAAAGTTAGGTTAAAAAGTAGAAGGGTTAGAAAATAAAAGGGCCTTAGGAAGATAGAAAGTTTAAGGCCTTTCAAATTTCTTTAATTCATTTTTATAAGTTTATATTTCTGATAATAACAGAAATTCCAGTTAAAAATTCGAAAATTTGATAAAATATAAAAATATATATAATATTTATTGATTATATAAAGTAGAATTAAGGAAAATAGTTAAAACAGTGAACTAGACTAGAAAATTTTGAAATTGAATAGAAAAATTTTTAGAAAATTCATATGAGCTTGCAATATATTTTTAAACATAAATAATATATAAAATAAAAATATATTCACAAAATAAATATTTAAAATTTAATTTACATATAATTTTTAATGAAGAAAATAGCAGAAAATAGGAAAACAGCCTTTAAAAATGAAAAATAAATACAGTAAATTTTGGAAAAATACTATTATCAATTTAAAAACATAAAAAGACAAAATATACATAAAAAACATATTAACACATATTAAAACAAAATATAAGAAAGAAAATATGATTTAAAAAAATTTAAAATAGGCAAAATTGCACAAATAAACAAATTATACTAAAAATTGAAATGTACATAACTTTTACATTTTAACTCCGTTTTCAACGAAACGAAAAGTAGTGTTCAAGTTATTAAATCTATTTTCATAATAAAAGATAAAATTTATAATTTCAAACTATTAAAAATTTAAACTTAAAAGTCAAAGTTTGACTATTGACCAAAATTCACATTTTCAGGAAATATTAAATTTAGTCGTATTTGGAATTCTAATCCACATCAAAGTCAAAGTTTATATTTAAAATAACAAAATTTATTCTTTTCATAAATAAAGCTTTTGAATCTGGAAAAATCAATAAAAAAAAATATTTGAAAAATACAGGGTTGTTACAATGTATATGCTCTTGGCTCCGTTTCTGCTTTCAGCAAGATGGGGACCTCCATCGATGACATCTATACGGTTGATCGGAGGAATAAAGTCTAGTTGAGAGTCATTTTCTTTGAAATTTGCAGTGTTGCTTGGGGGCCTCTAATTGTTCCCTTCAAGATTGGAGGATTTTTGGTTCTCTTTGACAAACTCCTTCAAAGATCCAGATCTAATCATGTTCTGGTTCGGCCAGAACACGTCACTCGTCAGTTTTATGCCCGTTCGCCTTATGGTAAGCATAGCAATCTCCTCCTTCTTCGGTTTTGGATTGTTCCTTGCCTTGTAGGAAGTAGGAAAGTTTCGTCCACCTTTAGCCATAGAAAAATATAGGAAATAGGTTTATTCAAAGCCACATAGTCAGATTGAGGGATCTTCTCCCATCTCCCTCTTCTATTTTAATCCCATCATGGCTTTTTGTTGGGGTGATCATAGCTAGATTTTCCTCCTTCCTTCTTTGATTGGTATTTCTTCTTAGCATAGTATATTTCATTCACAAGGATAAAATTATCAGCTTGAAAATGAAAATCTTGAAGATTCCTACACCCATGGACATAGAGTTCCTTCTAGAAGGGGGCCTGCTCAATTAACCTTGAGTGCACTGCCATTAGCTTTTCTTTGTCAGTCATGTTTTCTTCCCTTAGTGCCTCAGTATTAAATCTCTTCAAATACTCGTCAAGCAATTCTTCTGGTATTTATTTGACATTACTTGTTTGACATTACATAGCACACTAGAGTCAATAGTGGGATCTTTGCATATGCAGAACTATGCTGAAAACTCATAAGAAAATTGTTTCTAAGAGTAAATAGTTTTCTCTCTATAGTGTCTGTACCATTTGGAACTCGCTCCTTGAAAAGTGTAGGAAAGAGTCTACAATGTACTGCTCCAAAGGCATTGTGCAAATCCATTTGTCTTTCAAAAGCCAAAATATGGTTGTCGGGATAAGTGGTTCCATTATACCTTAACGATGGGATTTTGATCTACGATGGAATTCCGATAGACGGTATTTCCTCTGTGAATTTACCTTCATGAGGATCATTATTTACCCCGGGGTCAATGGTCCTTTTTCCTTTAAGATCAAGCATGTCTTTCACTATTTTATTGGCCATGTCTTTCAAGTATGCTTCATCATCATGATAATCTCTTCTAGAGGGCTTGTATTCTTTGCTTGATATTGAGCTACCTGACTGCTTGGAAGACTTTCTTACTCTCCTTTCTTAGCTTTCTCTTTGATGATTTATCTTAACTTCATTGTCCCATGAGTTCGAGGAATACACTACCGACCCTTTATTTTGAGTTTCATTCTTTACGGATCCATAATGTTTTTACCCTTATTTTTGCTGTTGAGTAGTGAGGTGTCCAGGTTCCTCCTTGGAGATTCTACCTCCTCTTCTCCTTCAGCAAGCTTTGCTATTTTAAAAGACTTCTGAGAAAGAACTTTTCAAGGATTTCCAGCATCATTGCAAGTCATTGAGTTAGATCTTAAATCTAGGCCTCGCTGTTTGTTGGCTTCAATGGTGTCGAAGGTTGTCCAGGTTCTACGTTCTCTATATTTAAATTTGGAGTGATATTTTCCTCCAAGTTTGTTCATTGCACAATCTCTTCATTTGAAACATTAACCTTCTAGCTCTTACCATTTTCCTGCAACAAAACTTTACACAGTTAGTTTCTAAGTAAGGAAATAACAAGTCGGATGTTCGAGTCCTCCTCCTAGCACCAAAAATGTGAGACCAAAAATTGGTGTAAGATTCCAAAATGTTGTGGAAGGCTATATTATTTGGAATGTTCCTTGTAGTACCCTTAAACTTGAATATAGTCATAAGATTATCAGAATTTCAAGTCACATGTCCATGGGTCAAATAGGCAGATTGCATAATTTTAATGATTCATTTTTTGTTTGTTAATGAACAAAATAAGCAATCTACATATGTTACAGTCCTTTATTCACATGTCATAGGGCAATACTGGCTTTATGCAAAATAAACTTCAATTTAGGCAAGGACTCAAATGGTAATGTTCAACATATAAGACCAAGTTCAAATCCAAGTCCAAATAGCAATTGAAATACAGGTAACTCAAAGGATGTTTGGAATAACCATCCTTTAAGGATCTGTTAAACTATCTACTATGTAGTAGTGTACGATAAGTAGATAATGCCTATTAGTAATAATAAGATATCAAAATAGTGTTAAGGCGTTACCATTATCCCCCTTAACACATTTTATATAAGCGTTATAGTCTATACAGCACTGTAAACTCCACCGTAAACTAGTGGGATATCAGGGAGTACTCCATAGGTATAACACAAAACAACTCGTAGTGGTCGCGTATATAGGGATACAAGTATGACAAGGCACATGAGGCAATACCCAAGGTAGTGAAACTACCGTTTGCCTGATCCGGACTGGTGAGAACGCATCGCCGCAGCGACCGCAACACCGCGAAACAACACTCCCAAAATCAAGGGTGCACCAATCGACAACAAGTAATGAGTAGTTCGAAGAAGTGTGTTCGCTTGAGGTAGCTGACCTCCATTGGCCCGGCATGGCTCCTGTTTTAGTCATTTCCAATTTGACACAAGTTTCAAGGCTATCCATTATTGTTCTCTTTCTTCAGTCATCACGTACATCATTCCAACCACTTCATTCTGGATCACACTCCGCGTATAGTTATTAAAGTGGTTTTCGGTTTAGACAGAGAGTATGTCCATAACCGATTCCGGTCTCTTTAATAACCTTTGTGATTATTACACCGATTGGTCATTTGTTTATTTCAAACCAAATCAATTCAGTTTCAATTAGAATTTGTAAATCAACATTCATTTGTCTTTCTAAATCAATTTCCACAATTTACGTTTCAAAACTTCCAAATTCATAATTTCAAAATCTTATAATTCAATTTCAATTTTCATTTGAAACAATTCGGATATCGATTCAAGTTCGTATATAAGTTTCATTTCAAAAACATTAAATTAATTTAATCTAACATTCAAATCAATTTAAATTCATTTATCGATTTCATTCAATATTCATTAAGTAAATTTGCCATTCAAAACAATTTCTATTAAATTTCCAATTCATTAAATCCATTATTTAAATTCAACTTTATTATATCAAAACTTACAAATAGCATTAAATTAAATTCATCAAATCAAATTCTTTACATTTCAAGTCTTACATTAATTTCAATACACACATTTTATTTCTTGTTAAAGAAAATTCAATTTCGCTTATTTATTTACTTAGTTACCATTTCAAAACTCAATTAATAAAGAAACTTAATTTTACTTTATTCAAGAAGTTCAATTTTACTAAATAAAGAATTCAATTTTATTTAATTATTAAGTAATTCAATCTTATTTAATTATTAAATAATTTCAAAACTTAATTATTAACTAATTTCAAAACTTAATTATTAATAATTCCAAATTTAATTATTAAATAATTAATTTTAAAACAACGTTCATTCATCATCTACTATGTTAATATTTTGGTTCAGATTATTAAATATTAACATTCCCTTTCATTAAAATTCAAATTCCAACTTCGTTTTCAAAACCATTTTTATTTATTCAAATAAAATCTTCATTTTATTTTTAAATCAAAGTATTGACCAATCGGTTTTTATTTAATTTTCTATCCTAGGTCAAAGTTCAATTTGGGAATTTATCATTTCAACCCGATTCCAATTCAATTCAAAATCAAAGCATAGCAAAGGGAACTTGCACTGTGATAACTGGGATGGTGTCAAAGTAAATAAACAAGCAATAACAACAATCAATAACAATCCAATAATTAATTCAAATAATCCCGAAATAATCGTATTAATTCACATTGTTGTTTGTGTAAATTAATATAATTATTTCTAGAATCTACACTATCATTTCATGAAGATTAAAGATTTTTACACTAATATTTATACAGTTTTCACTGGATATCTATTATTCAATTTCATACAACATTAACTTAACAAAAGAAATTTAAATGGTTCAAGGTGTATTTTACCAAAATTCTATGTGTCAATTAATTCAACATTTAAAGGGTCATATTGTGCAAATGTCATCTAATCAAATTTAACATATATATCAAATCTAACTATCCTACGTCGATTTCAATTTCAAATTATTTATCACTTTCAACATTAATAATTTAACGCCCAATGTCAACATCAACAATTAATCATTTATCAACCAAACTGGATTATCATTATATAAATAACAGATAATGGTGTCAGATGTCACAGGTGAACTGATACAGGTAACAGTGTAATTAACTAACAACTATATATTTCAATTGTCATTTCAATTGAAATCAAATTTAATAAATAAAAGAACGTTAATCGTGAGTGATTTCTCACCTTTCGAGGCTATAGAAATAAGAAGATGACACAGATATGCATACTGATACAGACACTAGCAAATCAAAAGGTGCTGCGATCCAACTGAACATTGGCGAGACAAGAGTAAGGCACGATGAACTGGATTAACGAAGGTAATTGGTATAAGTGAATATAATATATATAACTGTAGATAACTAAATATATAAACATATTCTAAATACATTCACATTAATATTTTTTTTTACATATACACATTTCAAAATCATTGCTTTTAAATCAGACTCAACATATATATAAAACACAATACCTATTAAAGATCAATATAACTTACTCTCGGTACATATAAATTAACATATAGCTATAGGGTAGTACAGACATAACTATACATGAAGATACTGTAACTCATAAAGTTTATATGTATTTTAAAAAAAAAAATTCAGCGTAACATACCATAAACACCCTCAGTAAAACTAGCTTACCATATGCAGACTGAACCCATACTTGTGTAGCCAAAATACGCACAGCCAACATATGATATAAAAAAAATGTATGCAAATATAGTATAACTCTTTAAGCATATTATAATTATACTTCCCTATATGTATCCGTGTTTAACCAAATTATTGCCTGTGTATACATATAAATTCAAAACTTAAAACATATCTTACATATATAAATTTATAAACATTGTATATAAAATCATATACACACATAACCCTGTTATAACCTTATACAATAACAATGTCCATATATACTCTGAAATGACCATAGTATATCCAACATACAATATATATAAAATCAATGCTTATCTATTATGTTCTTGTATATATATTAGAACTTTGTAATATAATGAGCTGTACACATAAAACCAATATACAGCAACAGTTAGTATAAAATCTTGCCAAAAAATATATTTGAAAGTATGTTACCCATATATATAAACTATATTATATGAATAGATATTAAGAAATATATATACTCAAATCAATATATATAGCAGATATATATATATAGCAGATATATATATATATATATGCAGACTATTGAACCGATGTGCCAACCTATAACCTGAAACCGAGCAAAAGCTTCCATACTTCCCAATAGACAACTGGCCTTAGACTAGAGATAACATATACAAAGTAAAGTATACTGTAACTAAAATGAAATGTTATAAACTAATAATATCCTGTAAACATTTATATATAACTACAATATAAACGATCTGTTAACTAAAGATTTATACATAAATCTTATACCAACTATCACATAACCTAATATATATCAGTTAATATATATATATACCTTCAATTGTGAGTACTGTGGAAAAGAAGGAGGCTGCTAAAAAAAAGAACGAGCTAAGAATGGATGTCAAGGAGACGAGCAAAGGGGAGGGAAGGATCCCTGATGTTGCGCGCACTGCCGAAGCAAGGTGCAGTGGCTGATGGCGGTTGCTGGCCGAGACGAGGGGAGGCGGATGGCTCATGGTAGCACCGGCTACAATGGAGAGGGAGGCTCGGCTTTGTGCTTACGGGCTGTGACGTTGAGTTTTGTGGTAGAAAGGTTGCAGGTCGGGGCCACCGGGTCGAGAGAGAGGGTGGTCGGCAAAGTTTCGGGTGGAGACGTGAGATCTCGGGATGGTTGTTATATACGTATGAATTGCTATGGGTTTTAATGGAGAGGGTAGGAGAAGCTTTGGTGAAGAATGGGAGAGGGTTGCGAAAGAAAGAAGGAGGGGGAAAAAGGAGACAGAGAGTCATAAGAATAAGATAGAGCAGCCAGAAAAATAGGGAAAGCAAATAATGAATAGGCTCCGATATAGTATTAACCAATTTTTTTCAAATGAAGGAACAGCTTGGAAGACGTGAGCAAACCAAATAAATGTTGAACTATGGGAATGTTAAAAGGTCTTGGGAAAATGCAACAGTAAAAGTTGAAATTATTAATAGCTGAAGGCTATTCGATTGCACAGGGAATAATGGGAAGATACATCAACCAAAAGTTCAAATGCGGTACCGTCACAGTTACCATTTACGCAAATTCCGCCACGTATCGGGCTCCGAGACATACGAACGAATATGCAGCGTAGATCAGCACGGCGAGACGATCAAAACGGTATACAGATATTAGTGGTTCGATTGAATTATAAAAATTCAAATTTTCTACTAGCGGAAAATGCAAGAAAAACGCAAGAAAATAAGACCGACGGAGCCAAAGATGTCCGAATTTAGAAAAACGACAAACTGACATCTTGCTCACAAGATGTTTTAGAATTTTTCTATCTAATAATATTTTGGTTTTGAAAACATTTTATTTTCATCGTTTTTTAAATGATTAAATTGAAGTAAATTTACGCGCGAAATAAACTTTCATATTTTCGAACGAAAATTTACCAGTTGCTATGTTTAACTAAACGCATTTCAAATATCAAATTTATATTTAAAATTTTATCGTTTAAAATTTCACAAAATTTCAACTAATTACGTTATTAAAACAGTTGAAATTTACGGATTGTTACACTCTCCCCCACTCAAAACTTTTCGTCCCCGAAAAGGAACGAGGTAGGAGAATAGAAACAGCTAGAAAGAAAAACAAATTTGAAATACAAAATAACAATTAATTTAAACCATATAAATTCAAATTTAAATTAATTGATATTTAATAATTGATTTAATCCATTTGATTTCACTAAAATCAATCTCAACTATTTCTAAATCATTATCCTATTATCCAATTATCTTAAATTTAGAATTTCTAAAACCATAATTTTGAATAGTCTTTTATTATAATCATATTTTTTAGCAATTTAAATTCTTATTTATTCCAAATTATTGTTAAATTTATTCTACTTAATATATCTAATCACATATATTTAATCCATATAAATTAATTTAAACCATAAAAGTTTCGATTTAAATTAATTTACATCTATTAATTTCTTTTAAATTCAAGGTATTTTCATATGTTGATCAAACTTCAATTTATTAATTCTTTCAAAACAAATATATTTCATTATTAACTGAGTTTTACTTATTATCCTATCTAACTCTATTAACATCTTTATAATCAAAATTTAGTGTATAACATTTATTATAAACACTCAAATTTTATTTATAAATTCAATTTATCTTATATATTATCCAATTACATATTCAACTTCTGAATGATTTAGGTAAGTTGTATTAGAATGCAGTTGAACAATATACAAATAAAATTTTCCCAATTCAATTATTCAAGTTTAAATATTTATTCCAAATTTTGGTTTTATTTATAATTAAAATCATCCTTTAACAAAACTTAAGAATTAGATTTTCGATTAACTTTAAACAACTTAGAGATATATATAATATATTTATATCAAATCAAATTAAATTTTAAAATAAGATACTTATATATATGTAAATCAAGATATACTGAAAAATTCAAATCAAAATATTTCTTTTTTCTCAAAACAAAACCGTAGCAAAGCTACAGAATGGTTTCTCCACTTCGAAACTCGAAAATGAATGTCGATGATGCGGCCGCCATCACCGAAATTATTTTCCAGCGACAAAGAGAAGAGCACTGATTTCAACATTTAAAATTCTTTGAAAACGATTTCAATTTGAAAATATTTTAAATACTATACACTTTAAAACTTAAAACCCAAATTGAAATCACCCAAAAATTTAAATTCTCAAATTCTTGATTTAAATACATTTCAGATTTCAAATTTGCATTATAGCCAAGTTTATAACTTCAATTATTTATATTACAATAGACAATTGTTTACAAAACAATAATTGATAATCAAATATTATCACTCCAACAATTAATTTATTACAGTTTGGTTAAAGAAAATTTCATACTTATATATATAGTAAAATCATACAAACTTTATTTTATTTTCCAAATTTGAAAACAACATTGTGTCAGTTTGCTCTGCTCAAGTGTTTTGGAAATCCTATCGATAGCGTTGATCAGACGAATCGATCGGAAACCCAAATCAACCTTAACAACCCAAACAACACAGCATATATTTAAAGCATTTATATATATTAGTTTACAAATACATTTCTTTGCTCGACGATACAGGAATGAATTTTCAAAATAAGGATAGGGTTTCAAATTTGATGGACTTAAATCAAAGAGAAATTTGATTCGAAGATAAGTTCGAAACAAGATATGATGATTAATAGCAAGGTAGGAAGATTGATAAGTTTATATAAATCGCGGGCAACCTTAACCGGGTCGACCGTGACTCCAAGAATAAGATCGTTGTAGAATTCCGAGGTAAATCGACATTCGATCTCAAGAAATAGAATTCAGGTATAGCAAGAGATAGATAGCATCGTAAACCGAGGATACAGAAATCTCCGGTAAATCAATGCCAATTGTAAAGGAGTTTCACCTCTTTACAAATCATTCGAAGTTTGGCGAGACCGCCGATTCATTATAGATATCATTCAAAATGGAGTTATGGGGTGCTCCAGAATTGAAAGAAGACGAATAGTGAGGGACATGAATGAATTTTTGGAACCGCAGGGGAACGTTCCAAAATTCAAAGGAATTGAGTCAAAGGAAGAGATTGAAACTCGAATGAGAGTTATTCTGTAAATACATTTACCCTATATGTTGAGTTTTGCCTAGAGCTACCAAAGCTCTGATACCAACTGTAACGACCCGCTATTTTGGACCATTCGCATCCGCACATGTCGGACTTGAATAATTCAAAATACCGCGTTGTTAATTTAAATTTGGCAAAACTGAACATATACAGTAAATAAAATAAACACAGATCACAGACACAGAGTAATAAATGCAGCGGAAATAAAAGAGATAGTAGTTCATGAAGCTACTATATAAATGTATAAGTTACATCAGAGTTAAACCAGATACAACGGAAGAGTAATACGATACATCAGATACAAATCAGAATACATCACTGGAATCATCGAATACTGAAAGCAGAATAGATGGTTGGATCTTCAAGCAAAGCTCCAACTTCAAAGGTGAGTCTCGAATACTGGAACACTCAGTCTGACCCGAGCGTAAAGCAAAACACAAAACACTCGAGTCAGGATTAACATTCTTATATTAATAAATCCAACTCAAGTGAAATAACAATTGAAATACAGGTAACTCAAAGAATGTTTGGAATAACCATCCTTTAAGGATCCATTAAACTATCTACTATGTAGTAGTGTACGATAAGTAGATAATGCCTATCAGTAATAATAAGATATCAAAATAGTGTTAAGGCCTTACCATTATCCCCCTTAACACATTTTATATAAGCGTTATAGTCTATACAGCACTGTAAACTCCACCGTAAACTAGTGGGATATCAGGGAGTACTCCATAGGTATAACACAAAACAACTCGTAGTGGTCGCGTATATAGGGATACAAGTATGACAAGGCACATGAGGCAATACCTAAGGTAGTGAAACTACCGTTTGCCTGATCCGGACTGGTGAGAACGCATCGCCGCAGCGACCGCAACACCGCGAAACAACACTCCCAAAATCAAGGGTGCACCAATCGACAACAAGTAATGAGTAGTTCGAAGAAGTGTGTTCGCTTGAGGTAGCTGACCTCCATTGGCCCGGCACGGCTCCTGTTTTAGTCATTTCCAATTTGACACAAGTGTCAAGGCTATCCATTATCGTTCTCTTTCTTCAGTCATCACGTACATCATTCCAACCACTTCATTCTGGATCACACTCCGCGTATAGTTATTAAAGTGGTTTTCGGTTTAGACAGAGAGTATGTCCATAACCGATTCCAGTCTCTTTAATAACCTTTGTGATTATTACACCGATTGGTCGATTGTTTATTTCAAACCAAATCAATTCAGTTTCAATTAGAATTTGTAAATCAACATTCATTTGTCTTTCTAAATCAATTTCCACAATTTACGTTTCAAAACTTCCAAATTCATAATTTCAAAATCTTATAATTCAATTTCAATTTTCATTTGAAACAATTCGAATATCGATTCAAGTTCGTATATAAGTTTCATTTCAAAAACATTAAATTAATTTAATCTAACATTCAAATCAATTTAAATTCATTTATCGATTTCATTCAATATTCATTAAGTAAATTTGCCATTCAAAACAATTTCTATTAAATTTCCAATTCATTAAATCCATTATTTAAATTCAACTTTATTATATCAAAACTTACAAATAGCATTAAATTAAATTCATCAAATCAAATTCTTTACATTTCAAGTCTTACATTAATTTCAATACACACATTTTATTTCTTGTTAAAGAAAATTCAATTTCGCTTATTTATTTACTTAGTTACCATTTCAAAACTCAATTAATAAAGAAACTTAATTTTACTTTATTCAAGAAGTTCAATTTTACTAAATAAAGAATTCAATTTTATTTAATTATTAAGTAATTCAATCTTATTTAATTATTAAATAATTTCAAAACTTAATTATTAACTAATTTCAAAACTTAATTATTAATAATTCCAAATTTAATTATTAAATAATTAATTTTAAAACAACGTTCATTCATCATCTACTATGTTAATATTTTGGTTCAGATTATTAAATATTAACATTTCCTTTCATTAAAATTCAAATTCCAACTTCGTTTTCAAAACCATTTTTATTTATTCAAATAAAATCTTCATTTTATTTTTAAATCAAAGTATTGACCAATCGGTTTTTATTTAATTTTCTATCCTTGGTCAAAGTTCAATTTGGGTATTTATCATTTCAACCCGATTCCAATTCAATTCAAAATCAAAGCATAGCAAAGGGAACTTGCAGTGTGATAACTGGGATGGTGTCAAAGTAAATAAACAAGCAATAACAACAATCAATAACAATCCAATAATTAATTCAAATAATCCCGAAATAATCGTATTAATTTACATTGTTGTTTGTGTAAATTAATATAATTATTTCTAGAATCTACACTATCATTTCATGTAGATTAAAGATTTTTACACTAATATTTATACAGTTTTCACTGGATATCTATTATTCAATTTCATACAACATTAACTTAACAACAGAAATTTAAATGGTTCAAGGTGTATTTTACCAAAATTCTATGTGTCAATTAATTCAACATTTAAAGGGTCATATTGTGCAAATGTCATCTAATCAAATTTAACATATATATCAAATCTAACTATCCTACGTCGATTTCAATTTCAAATTATTTATCACTTTCAACATTAATAATTTAACGCCCAATGTCAACATCAACAATTAATCATTTATCAACCAAACTGGATTATCATTGTATAAATAACAGATAATGGTGTCAGATGTCACAGGTGAACTGATACAGGTAACAGTGTAATTAACTAACAATAATATATTTCAATTGTCATTTCAATTGAAATCAAATTTAATAAATAAAAGAACGTTAATCGTGAGTGATTGCTCACCTTTCGAGGCTAAAGAAATAAGAAGATTACACAGATATGCATACTGATACGGACACTAGCAAATCAAAAGGTGCTGCGATCCAACTGAACATTGGCGAGACAAGAGTAAGGCACGATGAACTGGATTGACGAAGGTAATTGGTATAAGTGAATATAATATATATAACTGTAGATAACTAAATATATAAACATATTCTAAATACAGTCACATTAATATATTTTTTTTACATATACACATTTCAAAATCATTGCTTTTAAATCAGACTCAACATATATATAAAACACAATACCTATTAAAGATCAATATAACTTACTCTCGGTACATATAAATTAACATATAGCTATAGGGTAGTACATACATAACTATACATGAAGATATTGTAACTCATAAAGTTTATATGTATTTTTTTTAAAAAAAATCAGCGTAACATACCATAAACACCCTCAGTAAAACTAGCTTACCATATGCAGACTGAACCCATACTTGTGTAGCCAAAATACGCACAGCCAACATATGATATAAAAAAAAAGTATGCAAATATAGTATAACTCTTTAAGCATATTATAGTTATACTTCCCTATATGTATCCGTGTTTAACCAAATTGTTGCCTGTGTATACATATAAATTCAAAACTTAAAACATATCTTACATATATAAATTTATAAACATTGTATATAAAATCATATACACACATAACCCTGTTATAACCTTATACAATAACAATGTCCATATATACTCTGAAATGACCATAGTATATCCAACATACAATATATATAAAATCAATGCTTATCTATTATGTTCTTGTATATATATTAGAACTTTGTAATATAATTAGCTGTACACATAAAACCAATATACAGCAACAGTTAGTATAAAATCTTGCCAACAAAAATATTTGAAAGTATGTTACCCATATATATAAACTATATTATATGAATAGATATTAAGAAATATATATACTCAAATCAATATATATAGCAGATATATATATATATATATATATATATATATATATATACAAGTATGGTGGCACGTCCGTTGGACGTGTGTAAAAAAGGAAGTGACGTATTTTGTCTTTGTTACAATTATGATATTGTGAGAGATTATAGTAATGTTTTCGTTAATTACGGGAAAAAAGAGGAAGAGGATATGACAAATAAACAGAAATAAGGTGTTGTAAGAAAGACGATAGGTAAACCCGATAATGCTGAAGCACCTTTGTAGCACCTGTGTAGAAGGAATTGGTATTATGAAACATTGTTTGTTAGTTTTTTTTGTCACCTTACAAATCGGCATTCTATCTAAGATTAGGTAGCATCCATACCTTGAGCTTGAATCTCATATGTTAATATTGAATGCTAGTAAAGGATAATTATTTTTTACACACGTTCTTAATTAGTACTCCACTTTGTAAAAAAAATGTATCTCGACTTTATTTTACCTTTATCCAATTTTAAAATATACTGAAGTAAAATGAAAGAACAAAATGTACTTTAATAATTATTGTAAATTGACAGATAATAAATATAAAAATTATCCTTTTCTCACCAATAAACACAGTACATGTATAATGTGTTCTTAGATTCATAATTTATGATAGTACAAAACTAATATAAAAGCAGATCTTTCTCTATAGGGACTTTTGAAAACCTGAATTATGCATTTAGGAAAAATTAAGATGCCAGTTTGTTAAATAAGATACATCAAAGAATTATGATATCTAAATAACAGACGAAGAGGTAAAAGCATATGCATTGATTATATAGAAAGCCGGAAGGCAAATTAAAGCTGCCACAGCTGCATATGGTAGAAAGTGATAAGTGCCATTAAATGAAAACAAAACCAATGCCACGTTAGGATCAAAGGAATACATACAACTCGTGAACCATACTCTTCAGAATTTATTACTGCATTTACATGAGATGATCCAAATAATTTACAACACTCAAACTCATATAATAATTATGCCCTATTATAATATAATATGATATTTCTTTGTGTTAAGACTGTGATAGTAAAGTATTTCTCAAACATATATTTCTCCTCTACCTGCAAAGTAGCAGATTATGATGAACTGAATCCGATATTTCTTGGGTAGAGAACTATATATAATTTTTTCCTTCACTATGTGCTACAGCTTCGGCTGATTGTGGTGGTGGTTATAAGGTTTCACTTAAGATTTTTCACATTCTGACATCATCATCCTTTGACCTTTACCGATGACCAATTATTCTGAAGTTCTAAATAGCTTCCCTGCAAAGTTGACCCATCGTTTTGCATGACTCTGTGATTGTGGACGTGTTGAAAGTTCTAAACAGCTTCCCTGCAAGAGAAAGCATAGTAATCTGAGAATGATTATCCGATTAAAGAGTGTTATTAAAAAAATTAATAAACAGTCACGCACATGTATGTGTTGAAATTGTTCAAGCCTTTAGCATCAACCATACTCCACTTAATTTAATAAACAGACATGATTTACCATATATATCGGATTAAATTATATAATGTCGGGGATCAGGTTTGACGAAGTCAAAAGAGATGAATTATAGAGAATTTGATTTAGAATCATAAATAGTCAACATTAGTTTTAAGGCTTTCAATATCAAAAGATTAAGAAACAACA
The DNA here is from genome assembly GCA_030737815.1 of Allium fistulosum. NCBI lineage: Eukaryota > Viridiplantae > Streptophyta > Magnoliopsida > Asparagales > Amaryllidaceae > Allium > Allium fistulosum. The sequence continues at coordinate 1,137,066,476 of CM060906.1, forward strand.
CAGTAATTAAATTACTATGTACTGCTACATTGGATATATGAACGTGCATATCTAGAAATAAATCATACTTATTTCTATGCGAACTACATATCCTACTCAAAACTAAATTGCAACGAATAATATAGTCTATACTTATATAGAGGAACGAATCCGCTGTGCAAGATTTGTATATGTTTGTATAGTTGGTTTAAAGGTTTGGAGTTTAGTTGATTTGAATAATATAAGACTCATAATTACTTGACTTGAATTGCCAAGTTCAGATATTGATCAATGAAACAAAGAAAATGATTTTTGTGGAAGATGAACCAGCTTGTGAGAACGAAAGGACTATAAACCGTATACATACTTGACATGTAACATGTTTATTTAGGAAAAAATGCATTGAGCTAAACATATAGTTAATTTTTAAACGTTTGAAGACTGAACCCTATGGATATGTGTACATATTTTTCAACAAATCATGATATAGAGACTATGTCATCATCACGATTTAAAGTCTTGACCACTGGATTTCTATATTATGCGTCATCATTCAACACTATTTTTGTAAGTTATCTATTTCAGTAAAATGTGTGTGCATCACATGTAAGACAATAGAAAAATTAAGCATGGTCGTTCAAGTTTCGCATATCCATCTTGACTACTGTTAAAGATAGGGCCAAAAGGAGGAAATCAATGTTCTATTACACTCCTTTACTATAATTTCTATAATTGAAATAACATTCTCTAGATGTCCATTATGTATCATCTTCCATTCTCACAAAACTACATATTACAGTTTACAGTAGAAATAAATGATGAAGCATAATTTAGTCAAAAAATAACATGAAGCATAAACAGAAAGGTTACCTCTTGATCGTTGATCGTTTATCAGAAGACGATAGAAGATGATATATTGTTGAATCAAAAAGGAGAGAAGGGAAGAAAATTTTTGGGAAGACCTTCTACTGCCATAGATAAACATAGTTGCACCTAAATTGGAATTTTAACACGTATTATACCAAAATTAGCATGTAAATTTTAAGAAAATTATCCCAAAATGAACTGTAAATTTTTGTAGCCTATTGTAGCAAAACTTGTACCCATTTGTGCCAAAATTTACAGTCGATTATGTCAATATCCTAAAATGAAAAAGTGGAAAAGAACTCATAAATCTTGCTACTATATTCTCTTGTACCAAAACAAAATGATTCCAACCATGGGCTACAAAGTTAAATGAGTTAGAAGGCATTAAATTAGGTATGGAACTTGAGAAATAAAAGGCAATACATTGTAATATAGAGTTAGGAAAATTGTTGTAGAGAAAGAAGAACTAAACTTCAGGAATAAAATAGTAGTCTGTCATGAATGACTCAAATGTGCTGAATCACTCCAAGTCTGACATTAGTTAGAAAAGAAATTATACATGGTAAGCATAATAATGGTAACAAACAGTTAGTATCTATTAAATCATTTTTCGTATTTATAGTATGGTATAGAAGTAAAACTATCATGCTAAGAAATGACCATTTTGTATTAATAATAATATGTATGGGAATTATGGATGCCATAATGAAGCAGTAAACTAAAGTATGAAAGAAGATAAAACATTGATTTTATTTTTTTGAATAAGATAAATAATGTGACATTAGTGAGTCAAAAATCATTACATATTCAATACCACTTATAGGAGATGCAACAAAATTGGTAACTACAATTATGAGAGAAAATTAACATATTCAAAATATTGCCAACAAAATACAACTGTACTGCAAGAAAACTACAATTCTACTTAACCGTATCACATAACTCTATCTTTGGACTTCTCTAGTGCACATTCGAAAAGTTGACTGAATACTAACATGGATTCCTAACATAAGGAGGAAGATTTTCTTAATTAAATATAGTTGTTAATCTGAAATAGAAAATTAGCATATTGCGATGAAAAGGCTAGAAAGGGAACAAAATGAAAACATCCTTTTGGCTGGGTAGATAAAACGACTTATATGATTGGGATTTCAAGATTGATATATAAAAAAGAAAAGGAAAAGGTTAACTAAAAGATGCAGGGTTTGAGAAGAACCTCAAATAACAACATTTGTCATGAAGTGCAGAAATGTTGTTTTGCCTTCTATATATAATACCTGCAAGATAATTATGGTTAATTTGTTGGTAATAGAACAGAGGAAAGGCAGTGAGTGTATATGTGTGTTCTTAGCTTTTACATTAGCCATGGTTTGTTATTCTTTTTCTCAATACGCACATTTAAAAGGAGCTCACCACATTTATTTATTATCGGTTTATCAACACATGCAACTTATCGTCAAGGAATCTCAAAGCAAATGAAAGATGATTATGAAAACACTCTGACTATAAGAAAAAGTAAAATTCATGAAAGGAAGTGATATTCAAAATAATTAAGGCAATTGTTAACTTCAATGAAAATGAAAATGAATTTGCTTACCGATATATAGAGTCACGATGCCTTTCAGGGATCACTTTATTTGAGATATGTCACATTAGATTTTCAGTCTATTCATAGGAAAAATATATAACACAATAGAATAAAATTAAGAATTCTGTATAAGAAAATTTATCGATAAAAGTAGCATGTAGCTTATCTGCAAACAATGTATGTTGTAATAATCATTAAAAAATTATGAATTTCAATAAACATGAACTATGTGCTATGGGTATGCTTTATATTTTTTTCTAAGTTCAGTGTCTGGTTCACCTAAGATTTGAATAATATAATATAATAATATAAGCTTCGCTCACCTGAATAATTCGCTTAGTTTGCCACATCTTTTCTAATTACAGCCGCTTCACTTCTAATTTCTTCAACTGCAACATTATGGATTTAATCTGTATGCAACCGCTCTTCCTTCCAACCCCTTTCTTCCAAGATCAGCTCTGGAATCATAATTGTAACAAAGACAGAATATCTAGTAAAAGAAAGAACAGTAGGTAGTTTTATAGTTTTTTTCACCATGTTTGAGGGGATGAATGTTGCCTTTAACTCCGTTTGTAGCTATGGATAATCTCAAAACTGAAATGGTGATCTAACATGGGCATAAAGAAAATCAAAATTAAGCTCTAAAATCCACAATTCATTTATAATTCCCATTTGTAGAACAAATTCATTTGGATACAAATATATATAATTCCCATTTGTAGAACTATACGTTTTTTACATTTTTCTCATATTAAGCCGTACACATAATTAAGATAATAATGGCTATAAGGTTTGAAATTAACCTAATTTTTTTCCGTAAATAGAATAAATATTGGAAATTGTGAAAGTACCTCATTTTTATTCGTATGGTTACATCACTAAGCAGCAAGAATCTCCTTTCTTTTCTTTCCCAAAAGCTCATATGTTCTAATAAGCCAAAACATAAGATAAACACAGTTTAACTAAAGTTTCCAATTATAAAACTTTAAAATTTTTAAAAGTGTACAGCTTGTGTCTCACAATTGCATTGATAAACAAATAAATGATAGATATTAGATGAATAAACCACAGATAAACCTAAACTTTACAATCGTCGTTACATAGATACATAAGAAATCTTAACCACAAAAGTTGTGAACTTTGTAGATGGAAAATAATATTTTAAGAAGAAAGTCAATAACTTAAAATAGAGAGAAGAAACGCGAACCAAAACCGTATTTAATCATAAGTCAACCCAGCGTCGAAAATTGGTCCAAACAGACCACATTTTGTCATGGTAACATGCCTTAAAAGAGTGTGATACTTATCACAAACATTAGATTACATCAAAGGTTGCACTACAATCTCATTTGCTCAGAAGAAGGTTGATATAAAAATTTAGCTAGATGATATAACTATTACAAACACACTAAATTTATTTCTTAAGCGGTTTATTTTAGGCTAGTTGAATATGTGTTATAATTTTGAGATGATAGTTTAATCTTATGATACTGAACCTCTTGAATTATTTCCATAACTACAATATATATCCTACTACGATGAAAACTCATCATATATGATCACAAACGTGAATATTTTACCTTGAGCGGTGGTTGAATTGCCTTATCTGGAATTTCCTCCAACCTTTTTCTCAGCTTTAACCAATTCATACGAACATCACTGACATTCCATCAGCTACCACAGTTCGATGGAATACCTAAAAATATTCGAAAAAAATCCATAAAGCTACTAAAAATGAAAATAAAAATTAACATTGAGCTTCAGTCAAACCGAATAATTGGAATTCAGAGCATTGTAGATTTCAAATCCTGGGTAATAGATAATAAGTTGAAAATAAAAACAATAATACATTTGTTCAACCCTATAAACCTCTTTTTGTTCAAGTGCAAGAACAATAAAACACCAATAATTAGCGCAATCAAACATGAAACTTACACAATCATAACTAACTATTAAATGCAATTACATCCTAAACTAATCAAGAACCAATAAACATTAAAGTACAGTTCTATACATAACAGCTAACTTGTATGCATTGTGAATGGGTTTGAGTGTCATGGGGTGTCTTCCTCTATTCAAAGACATAATTTACGAACAGAAAAGATATAACAAATTGAAAGAACTTAAAATCAAGATCAAAAGGAAAAAAAACAAAGCTTTATATAAATTGAAGTTGAAATCGCTGGTTAAAGAATAATAACCTTCATTAATCTCGCCCGTCCTCATGACCCACCGCTGCAGAACCAATATCCAAAAAAGGAATAGCGAGTCATAATCTCTGATTAGATCGCAATAACCTCCCTTGCATCTTCAGATTTAACTGTTGTAGTACCAACAATCCAAATAATGAAGATGGAACTAACGAAATAGTGAAAGTGTGGTCAGTAGTATAAATTAAGTGAACGACTAATAACATATTATTCTGCAATCAACACGGAGTAATACCGCAAACTATGTTTGACGGTCTAAATCCACATTTCCAACACTAATAATACGATAAAGGTGACATTTTTACCGACCTTGGAAGTCATTTGCTAGGCTTCTTCTCAGATCCGACTTTAGTTGGGGAGTAACTATCAACATACACTGAAAATAATGGGTGACAGTGGTACAAAATCATCGAACCCTTTTTTTGATTACTCAACTGGAATCCGTTGCTTCTCAGGCGACGAAGTGATGTCGAAGGGAACTGTAGCAGAAACAGAATTCAGATCGCGACAAACGGAGCAAAATAGAGGTTCATCGGTGGAGGAGGAAGTCTTCCTCTTCGTCGCTCTCGGCTTTTTAGGCGCCGGCGGACACGTGAGTTGTGGCTTCAGCAGGTGATCTTCGGATCTAGGTGTCGTGCATCCTGAATGGTTACCTGGTTTCGAAGACTTTGTTGCTCTCGGCTTTAAATTGGATAAACCGAGTCGTAAAAGGGGAAAAAGATGTAGGCAAATCGTCTTCTACCATGAACCAACCATACTTCTCCAATCTGCCAATCTGAAAGTAGATGTTGAAGCCATGTCGATCGCACGCAATTGTCTGATTCGTCAGTCGCCGAGAATTGATAGTTAAGTTAATGAACGGTTTTCTGTCTTCCGATTTTGTAGGGTAAGGGGGAAGAAAAAGTTGGGAAAGGGAAGTGGGGATGAAGTGGAATATGGCAACCGCGTTGAGAACATGGTGGACGGAAAGACCGAAAGACCCTTGTTTTCTGCTAGTTGTCGTGGAAGGAAAAGGACATTTTGGGTAGTCTGAAAAAGGCTTCAGTTTGACCGGTTTGACCAGGGTTTTGTATTATAGTATAGATATGCAGACTATTGAACCGATGTGCCAACCTATAACCTGAAACCGAGCAAAAGCTTCCATACTTCGCAATAGACAACTGGCCTTAGACTAGAGATAACATATACAAAGTAAAGTATACTGTAACTAAAATGAAATGTTATAAACTAATAATATCCTGTAAACATTTATATATAACTACAATATAAACGATCTGTTAACTAAAGATTTATACATAAATCTTATACCAACTATCACATAACCTAATATATATCAGTTAATATATATATACCTTCAATTATGAGTACTGTGGAAAAGAAGGGGGCTGCTAAAAAAAGAACGAGCCAAGAATGGATGTCAAGGAGATGAGCAAAGGGGAGGGAAGGATCCCTGATGTTGCGCGCACTGCCGAAGCAAGGTGCAGTGGCTGATGGCGGTTGCTGGCCGAGATGAGGGGAGGCGGATGGCTCATGGTAGCACCGGCTACAATGGAGAGGGAGGCTCGGCTTTGTGCTTGCGGGCTGTGACGTTGAGTTTTGTGGTAGAAAGGTTGCAGGTCGGGGCCACCGGGTCGAGAGAGAGGGTGGTCGGCAAAGTTTCGGGTGGAGACGTGAGATCTCGGGATGGTTGTTATATGCGTATGAATTGCTATGGGTTTTAATGGAGAGGATAGGAGAAGCTTTGGTGAAGAATGGGAGAGGGTTGCGAAGGAAAGAAGGAGGGGGAAAAAGGAGACAGAGAGTCATAAGAATAAGATAGAGCCGCCAGAAAAATAGGGAAAGCAAATAATGAATAGGCTCCGATATAGTATTAACCAATTTTTTTCAAATGAAGGAACAGCTTGGAAGACGTGAGCAAACCAAATAAATGTTGAACTATGGGAATGTTAAAAGGTCTTGGGAAAATGCAACAGTAAAAGTTGAAATTATTAATAGCTGAAGGCTATTCGATTGCACAGGGAATAATGGGAAGATACATTAACCAAAAGTTCAAATGCGGTACCGTCACAGTTACCATTTACGCAGATTCCGCCACGTACCGGGCTCCGAGACATACGAACGAATATGCAGCGGAGATCAGCACGACGAGACGATCAAAACGGTATACAGATATTAGTGGTTCGATTGAATTATAAAAATTCAAATTTTCTACTAGCGGAAAATGCAAGAAAAACGCAAGAAAATAAGACCGACGGAGCCAAAGATGTCCGAATTTGGAAAAATGACAAACTGACATCTTGCTCAGAAGATGTTTTAGAATTTTTCTATGTAATAATATTTTGGTTTTGAAAACATTTTATTTTCTTCGTTTTTAAATGATTAAATTGAAGTAAATTTACGCGCGAAATAAACTTTCATATTTTCGAACGAAAATTTACCAGTTGCTATGTTTAACTAAACGCATTCCAAATATCAAATTTATATTTAAAATTTTATCGTTTAAAATTTCACAAAATTTCAACTAATTACGTTATTAAAACAGTTGAAATTTACGGGTCGTTACGGGATAAGTTATATGCACGTCAATATGCATGTCCATTCTCTCAATAATAATCAAATATACATATATCGAGGGCATATTCTATGCAATGTTTATTAACCAAGGTCGTAAGTGCAAAATTTTTACAAGAGTACAATCAACACTAAAATCCCCAAAGCAATTTAGGGTTACAACTTTGAGATTTGAGAAAAAATGAAAAGAATTAATCGCCTCCCACATGTAGCCATGAGGCCCGTATTTATAGGGGTGGAAGTAGGTAGTATGGCTTCCACATGTCCTTCGATATGTTATATGAATTGCTAATATTCGATATCCTTTTGTATTGCTAATATTCGACACCTTTTTTGTACTGATAACATTCGACATCTTTCTTCATATTGATGATATTCAACATCCCTCTTTATATTCAAGATATTCGAAATCCTTCTTTATACTGATGATATGCAGCATCCTTCATAACTGTAGACATTCGATATTTTTTGTTTCCTTTAAAGTTTCACATCATTTGCTGCTTGTGAAGCTCGAGACTACTTGGTGCTTGTGGACGGTTTACAACAGTCATAGTTGTAAAGGCTCAATACCTATTGCTTGTTTCAAATAGTCCCAATATACCCTTTTCGTGGCTATGTATTCGATATCTCTTAATGAAGTTGCACACCTCTTTTCTTCACTTTTTTAGTACTTTATATTGTAGTGGTTCAACAACTCCCTTTTTTGTTCTTTTGGTTTGATATCCTTTGTACTAAAATACCTTGTCACCTGTTGATATTCGACACCACTTTTGGCTCATTATCTGATCGATATCTTTAGAAATTGTTTGGGACACGATTTCTCTTCCTCCTTACTTGCTAGATAACTTCTACAATTGTTGAAGTTCGATACCTCCTCTTCCTTCATTTAGGCTTGATAACACGTGTATCTCCATATCCTTGGAGATTCGATACCTTAATATGATATCTTTTCGATTGTTAAGGTTCACTAACCTTCTTGATGTGCTCATGTTTGTTTGCGCCAAAATTAGTCACAAACCCCGAATGCCATGAAAGCACCAATGTATGATCACAGATCAACACTATTGTAAAACAAATCTCAGATCCGGGCAAAGCAGAGAATCACAGGTCAAGAATAACAAACAGAAACACAGGATTTATAGTGGTTCGGCTATCTCCGGCCTACATCCACTTCAAAAGAAAATCTTTTATTGATGTTCTTCACTGATTACAGGGAATTACAATGAAGAAATTCAAGTACAACAACAGTAATGGAGATCGGGATTGAATCCGGTAGAGTCTGGGCGTTGGAGCGTCCAAAAGATCCTTTTTCTTTAGGCCCTGGGGGTCTATTTATAGGTGTAGGAGGCTGATATTCCGCTCAGATCTTGGGAGACTTCTTCTGGCACGTGAGTGGGCCCACGCGACCAAGCCCGTGGAGTTTCGGCTAGATCCATGATCGATACGAACGCATTTCGTATCGATCAAGATTTCGTCCAATGGAGTCGAAACTTGGTGAGAACATTCTTCAACATGTACGTAAGCTCTTGTGAAAATTTCATAGCATTTGGACTTGTAGATCGCGAGATATGATCGGTGCAAGATTGCGTTTCTAGTGCACTGTTCTGTTCGACTCGATCAATTCGAATCGATCCCTTCGAATCGATGGTAGGCACGTGATCAGGTGGTGATGTGGTGAGCACTCTTTGGATCGATCCACCTTCTACGCCGAGTTGAACGAGTCGACCTTTGAACTTCGCCTTGTTCGTATCGATGAAAGTGGTGTAGTTCGAATCGATGGAGGTTGGCTTGTTCATATTGATGGAGGCTGGCTTGTTCGTATCGATAAAAGTGCTCCAACTCGATGGATACGAACAGTGATCCTCCGATGGCTACGAACAGTGCGAGTCGATGGATTCGAAGAAGGCTCTCCTGATGGATTCATAGTCGATCGATACGAAGTAAACTCTGGTGATGGATACGAAGTCGATTGATACGAAGTATGCTCTGGTGACGGATGCGAAGTCGATCGATACGAAGTACGCTCTGGTGATGGATGTAAACCTGATCGATTCGAACTAGGGCCTTCTGATCAATACGAAGCTGATGGATTCGAATAGAGGCCTAGCCGATCGATATGAAATCGAGTTGATTTTCCTTAGCTTGTATCGATCGTATCTTGAGCATATTAACTCCGATTGATTTGAAACTCGGAACGTTGGATTTCATGGCATTGCTTGTCATGTCTCGTCAATTGTAGCTCAATCCGGACTCGGACAAAATTCATCGACATCCATAGTGGACCTGTGATGTATAATCGAAATCTGGGATGAGAAATCATCGATTTTCAGTTAATTCCTTGATATCTCAGTCTTGCTAAAAAGTGGGATAACACTCTGCCCCCAAAACATGCCTTTTGGCAAAAGGCGTGTTTTGAATAGCTCTAAATCGAATATAGTGAGTTCACGTTTAATTTACAATCATAGTATTGTCAATCAAGTTTATGGCTTTTCGAAGCCGAATCAGTATTCATTTCTATTTGCGGAAGTCAGTAATCAAATTCTACAGCCTCTTTGGACAATCGATGGTCACTCTAGACCCTTGCTAGGTCCATTCTAAACCTAACGATCGAATAGAAAGATCCTGTGATGCTCCAGTGCTGCTTTCTATCCCTTGCACTCTGGCCCCAGCGAGGGCATATAGCGATGTCTTGGTCTTTCTAGACCGATCATAGCCTCTCCGGGCTCTTGCTGAATCCCATCCTGTCACTCTCCGGCGAAGGGGAAACAACGTCGAGTGAGCCGATCCTGTCGCTCTTCGGCGAAGCGGCAACACCCCTTGCACTCCGGTTCAGTGCCTCTGAACATTAAGCGATGTCTTAGCCTAAATCCTAGGCCAATCACAACCACTCCGGGCTCTTATCGAACCCTGATCCAATCACTCTCCGGTGAATGGGGAACGATGTTAAGTGAGTCGATCCTGTCGCTCTCCGGCGAAGTAACTCACTTCCTGCACTCGGGACCCCGCCTCTCCGGGTAGGGTCATAAAGCGATCATTTTCAAGATGGTTTTCTATATTCATCCTTTAACTCTCCAGTCAAAGGTTTATTTCGATAAATTCAATTTCATTTATTAATTTCAAGTTCCAGTGTTCAATCACAAAGAAAGGAAAAATCTAAAAATTGCCTCTCCGGGCAGAACGGTCTATTACCATCTCAGAGCATGCCTGGGGATCCCTCCGGTTCCCGTACATGTGTAAGTGGAATAGCCGTTTTATTTTGAAATCAAATCTAAGAAATTTAATCGACCAAAGTTCAAATCCTGAACTTGGCCCTTGCCATCATGATCAATTGATGACGAGTCGTGATCCCGATCCAGGATTAGTTCTGTTAGGTGGAGGTAGTAGTTGCTCAGGTCCTACGGCCGCTGTCCGATCTCTGGTGTATTGTGGCAATCTACCACTCCTGATATGCTCTTCCACCTCATCCTTCAAATGGCGACATTCGTCGGTTGTATGCCCTTCTAGCTCATGGAATAGGCAGTACTTCCCACTCCTGCGTTCCCGTTCTGTGGGATCTCACCTAGGGGGTTTTCGATAGGTGAGTTGCCCTCGAGTCTCCATGTAGATTCGTTCCAGGCTCGCCGTCAAGTTTGTGTACTGTCTAAATTTGGGTTCTCGGAATTTCTTCCCTTTATCAGGACCATCATATATGTCGTCCTGCTTTCGCTTTCCTTTGTCCGCTTCAGACTGTTCTTTGGATGTTCCTTCGCTTTGCACAACGTTTTCTTCTCGTCTCTCGGCGCGTGAGTCTTCTAGCCGAATGAATCTCTCAGCCTCATGATAGAATTCTCCAAGATCTTGTGGTGGATCCCTTGCCAAAGAATCCTTAAACTCCGTGCCTTCAGCAACTCCGGCTACCGCCGCCATCAAAATCATCTATGGATCCAGGCGATCCACTGAAACCACCGTCGTGTTGAATCATAGTAAAAAATCTCTTGTAGACTCTCCGGTCCTTTGCTTCATCGAAGCTAAGGTCATCAAACTCTTGGGTCGCGTCACGTGGACCCTAAACTGTCTCATTAAGCATTCCACTAGCTCACCCCACGTTCTGATAGATTCGTTCTCCAGCTGTCTAAACCAAAGCGCAGCCAAATCTGATAAGAATAAAGGGAAACATCGTGCCATCACTTCCTCGGATGCACCCAGCACTTCCATATGTCTGATATATCTGGTAATATGCATGGTCGGGTCCGACTTTCCATCATAAGGTTCCAGCATGGGTAGCTTGAATTTTGGAGGATTTCTCGCATTTCTGATATTCGGAGTGAACGAACTCCGACTAACTTCCTCTAAGCCTCCGCTTGACAATCCTCCCCTCATTATTCGTTGCAATAATCCAACCATTCTTTCATCTCCATCCTGGGGTCGTCCCCTCGGCATGCTTCTATCCTGCCCCCCAGGTCTCGAAGGGTATTCCGTGTAATATTCCTCGTGTGGCTCATTCACGTTGGAGTTGGCTCTAGCCTGCTGAGCTCCATCCGTGGGTCTTCCAATGTCAGATTCCGAGGGTCTGCCCCCAAGTCCTTGTTGATTGCCTTCAGGCTCTACATTCTGGCCTTGAATCTGACCTCCATTGGTCTCTGGGACTCTATCTCCTTGTCCTACATTTACATTCACTGTAGTCGGTCCAAGGTTCTACGCACTTGCTGCTCTCATCTGTTCAAAGAAAGTCTGCATCATTTCTTGTTGACTCTTCAACAATATTTCATGAATTGAATCCGCCATAGTCTCCATTTCATCCCTGGTAATGTAGATCGAAGCTGGTCCTTCTCCAGCTCCAGAGGACGCCTCTTGGCTTCCCCCTTGTTGGCTTCTCTCGGCTCTTTGTCTTCTACTTGTTTGCCGCGTCATTGTCTTTCAAATCTGAATTCCCCGAGCTTTCAAATCCGAACTCCAAATCTGGTATAGCGGGTGCTAGTTTTCTCAGTGAAAGCACCAAAGTGTTTGCGCCAAAATTGGTCACAAACCCTGAACGTCGTGAAAGCACCAGTGTATGATCACAGATCAACACTATTATAAAACAAATCTCAGATCCGAGCAAAGTAGAGAATCACAAGTCAAGAATAACAAACAAAAACACAGGATTTATAGTGGTTCGGCTATCTCCGGCCTACATCCACTTCAAAAGACAATATTTTATTGATGTTCTTCGCTGATTACAGCAGATTACATGGGATTACAATGAAGAAATTCGAGTACAACAACAGTAATGGAGATCGGGATTGAATCCGGCAGAGTCTGGGCGTCGGAGCGTCCAAAAGATCCTTTATCTATAGGCCCTGGGGGTCTATTTATAGGTGTAGGAGACTGGTATTCCACTCAGATCTTGGGAGACTTCTTCTAGCACGTGAGTGGGCCCACGCGACCAAGCCGTGGAGTTTCGGCTCGATCCGTGATCGATACGAACGCATTTCGTATCGATCAAGATTTCGTCCAATGGAGTCGAAACTTGGTGAGAACATTCTTCAACATGTACGTAAGCTCTTGTGAAAATTTCATAGCATTTGGACTTGTAGATCGCGAGATATGATCGGTGCAAGATTGCGTTTCTAGTGCACTATTCTGTTCGACTCGATCAATTCGAATCGATCCCTTCGAATCGATGGTAGGCATGTGATCAGGTGGTGACGTGGCGAGCACTCTTCGGATCGATCCACCTTCTACGCCGAGTTGACCGAGTCGACCCTTGAACTTCGCCTTGTTCGTATCGATGAAAGTGGTGTAGTTCGAATCGATAGAGGTTGGCTTTTTTGTATCGATGGAGGTTGGCTTGTTTGTATCGATAAAAGTGCTCCAACTCGATGGATTCGAACAGTGATCCTCCGATGGCTACGAACAGTGCGAGTCGATGGATTCGAACAAGGCTCTCCTGATGGATTCGAAGAAGGCTCTCCTGATGGATTCGAAGTCGATCGATATGAAGTAAACTCTGGTGATGGATACGAAGTCGATCGATACAAAGTATTCTTTGGTGATGGATGCGAAGTCGATCGATACGAAGTATGCTCTGGTGATGGATGCGAACCTGATCGATTCGAACTAGGGCCTTCTGATCGATACGAAGCTGATGGATTCGAACAAAGGCCTAGCCGATCGATACGAAATAGAGTTGATTTTCCTTAGCTTGTATCGATCGTATCTTGAGCATATTAACTTCGATTGATTTGAAACTCGGAACGTTGGCTTTCATGGCTTTGCTTGTCATGTCTCGTCAATTGTAGTTAAATCCGGACTCGGACAAAATTCATCGACATCCATAGTGGACCTGTGATGTATAATCGAAATCTGGGATGAGTAATCATCGATTTTCAGTTAATTCCTTGATATCTCAGTCTTGCTAAAAAGTGGGATAACAATGTTCGATTCCTTTTGGGCTTGCTAACTGCTTGGAATTCGATACCTTTAGAAACTCGTCATCTTTTCTTAAGCATTCGACACATTTTATTATAGAGGTTTGACATCTCCCTGAGGTTGCTTGAAGTTTGATATCCCTTACTGAATGCTTAATTGCTTTTCCTTCTTCACACTCAACATCTTGAATTTTGATGTGTTCTTCCTTGGTGTTCGTCACCTTTATTCATAATAACAACGTCGAAGCTCAATATTCCCCTTGCTTTTTGTGTTCGGCATCCCCTGTGGCTTGATGACTCTATGTTAGAACCTTGCTTTATTATTGACTTGGAAGTTCAATGTATAATCATAAATTTATCAGCTCGTTATGCAAGTATAATCTCGATATACTTTCTCTAGATGCTTGATATACGTATTTGTAGTAAATACGTATTTGTAGTAACACCGTCTTCCATTGTTTCCATAATATTTAGAAAATATGTGGATAACAATACCTATGTTGATATTTATTTTATTCAATGCACTATGAGAAATACGATAGGTTATGATTCAATTTTTAGCTATTTCACCCTTGTTAATCATCTACATCAACCGGGCACCGATACAATGCACTCTTTAGGTATATTACGTACCAAAGGAATAGGCGATCTCATAGATTTACACTTTCAAATTTGGCTTTTTATAAAGGAAGGAACCATTTGTTTAGAATTCAAATTCAAATTTCAAATATTAAGCCAAGCCCATTTAGCCTGACTTGTATCTCCATTGTATGGTCTATGATTCAAACAAAATTACATACTGTTCTAATTAGAAAAATTAGCCGGTCGCAATGGAAAAGGTTTATTTCCAAGTTTAATTGTTTGCAATATGGCCATTTTGTTTGTATTATTTTAAATTGATTGAAATACCCTTTTAAATTTATTATTACTGTTATAAAAATACCGGGTATCATCTCTGCAATCTTCTTCCTTAATGATGCCACAATTAACATCGAAGAAGAGGTTAACATACATGTTCATTTTTTCTTCTAGCCTTAAAAGACCCTAGCTTTTCGCAAGGATGCCCCTCTCAATGTATAATCTTTCCACTATATCACCTTACTCCATGCCCATGTTATCAAACCCTTCTATCGAACAACTTAAATCATCATTGACCAACGTTCATATATGGTAACATTTTAAATTTACAACATTTTCTTTTAGGACAAATTTTCGAAATGGGCTAATTTTTGAAACTATTTCGCATTTAGAGCTCATTTGCAAACTTATTACCAAACATGGCTGGTTTGCGTCTAGTCAGCACCCACATCATTTTTCTATAACCTCCTTCGTATAGACGAAACTATGAGTTGTGCCTTTATTAAAAAAACCTATTATGTAGTTTGAAAAAACAATAGTGCCTGTTTTTTTCCACAAAAATTATGACCAAGGCAGTTACACCATGACGATGTGCACTGACTGGGCGCAAAGAAGCCCTGTTTTGTAATAAGTTTCAAAATGAGCTCTGACCGTGAAATAGTTTTGAAAATTAACCCACTTCAAAAATTTATCCTTTCTTTTAACTAGTGACATTAAATTCTATTTTCTGAATATTCCATAGTAATTTGGGATTAACAAGCTTTCACTTTGTGGTAATTCTTTTCTGCGTTGAATTGAAAGTTTTAGTCTAAAACTAAATTGAAATTTTAGTTTATACTAATTTAAAGAAACATGAGTTCTGTGGTGAGAATTTCACCCAAATCATAAGGAAATATATCTATATTTAAAAATATTGGAAGCAACTTATTACTAAGTATGAATATACAGAGCTTTTGTTTAACTTGATATTTTGTATAAAACAATTCACTCTAATATTGATTATAAGTTATTATAAGATATATATATATATATATATATATATATATGTCAAACTTATTGTTACTATATTAATCTTACTTTCTATAGATCCTTTGTTTGGACTCTATAATTGATAGTAATGGGTTTAAAAATTGTGGTGTAATCTGTGAAGTATTTTCTAGAAATATTATATTTTTATTTTTAGGCTGATTTTGAATTGGTGTTGAATGTATTTGAATAATATCATATTTGTGGGTGGTCTAGAGAGAAACTTTTTTGCATTTGTATGGTGTTGTGGTGATAAAAAAATTTTAACGTATATTGCTTCTTTTCATACTTTGCTTTATCTACTAAGATTTTCTTAATGAACGGTTCTGTACACATTAGTGTATTGAAAACTTTCTACTGAATTTAATTTTGCTTTGTTACTTCTCCTAATTCCCATACACCAAAACACAATTCCTAATCAAAAATTTCTGTATCTAAAGAAGATTTGAAACTAAAGAGTGTTTCATTAGCGATAATGTAATTTACTCCTACATTTGGTAAGAAATAAAATTTTCCCATATTACCATACGCACGTTTCACTTTTGGATTTAATATATCCCTTAGCTTTTGACTATCTTTGAATAATTCTTATGTTCGTGATAATGGTTGGGATCAAGTATTGGAAATTTAGTGTATGATGAAAATTTAAGGTACTATACTTATTTCCATATGGTACAATCATAATCAGTCAAACTGCCATTACCTTTATACTTACTTTAAACATGTTTTTATGATAGTGCAGCCAAATTGATATTTTCCTCTAGTGTGGTCAATATGTAATTTAGTGATGATTGGGATTTTTCTTTTAATAAACTAGGATATATGTCGAAGTCACTAGGCTCTGCGCCAATGCTACTTCATTTTTATATTATTTTCGAAAAAAGTTTATAAAAGATGGTTTGTATACAAAATCACATACTTCATTTCTCCTAATTTTCTTGCATTGATTCATCTTTATAATTTGAAAAACATGTTAATTTCACTATAGGTAGTATATGAATGGTTTTATGGAATCCTCTTATATGCCATTATGTATTGAGATGGCCTTAAAGTGCAAACTTTATTCAGGAATAAATCTTGGTTTCTCACAATATTTTATTCCCCCTTAAGGAATTTGTTTTTGTTTTTCCCTCAAGAGATGCTTCACACCATACAACACTATTTGCGCACCATTTACATTATGGTATTTAAATTAATAACTTAAGCCATCAATGCAGAAGCTACATATTAATTTAACAAATTACCATTTGCTTGACATCACATCATTGCACTTTTTTGGAACGTGCAATATTTGTTAGTATTTGTGTCCTATATGCCATAATTTATGAACTATATGACCTATGTGTTTATAAATAATGGATATAATAAATGGATTAATTTTATATAATATTCATGTTACATCTTGTATGTTTTTTATAATGAGAAGCCATCTTTTTATATATATGTATAACGAAGAAAAATAACAAGTTAATGTTTAACCCCTATCGTTATTCATATCACCCTCAAATACTTGTCAAATAAGCCATGGATTCCCCTGCTTCTTTTAGCCGCATGCCTCCACCCATACCAGATTCTTCCCATACAGCCCCCAATCCTCCTCTTTGGCGATGACGGTTTCACTCCAGTTCTGACCAAACGTTGGAAACGTCAGCCCAAATTTAACCCTAGTCTCAATAATACAACCTCCCACCCTAAAGTGGAACATCACAATGCTGCACATGGTAGCAAAGTGAAATCAAGTGTTCCGAAACAACACCAACATCAAATTTTGGTTTAGCCCCAACCCCTTGTGCCTGGACCAATTAGCGTAATGCAAGTTGTGCGTGAAAGAACCGGTAATATAATAGGTAATAGAATCCCTGTCTACACTCCTCTAAAATTCTGCCAACCTTGTGAATTTAACACTCTCAATTGTGGGAAAACGACCATCCATGTTGTTCAAAAGGCAAGGCAGTAATGGACAATGTGATTGTTGTATATGTTGTTTGATCTAAACCTCATTATCGCCCTTTTAAAGCTTACATAAACAAAGTGGGGAAGCCATCAGATGATTATAAAATTTACTCTAAAGAAAATGGATTTTATGTCATTGAATTTGAGAGAAAAAAGGATTGTGAGAAGGTACTAGAAGATGAACCTTATCTATACTATGATAAAAAACCTTTGTTCAACCGATCAAAGTGAAGTCTTTTAGGAACTTCCACAAATACCCCTACACTAGACAGTTTCAAACTCAAAGGCTGTCCAAATCGTGGACATATTTGTGATTTTCCAATATCCACATTCAGCGTTCAATCCCCACGTCTCAGATAACTGCTCCACTTTCACTGTTCTTTTTTTTCTTCCTTCTTGCGATCAAAACTCTAAACCGACCTTACTCTGAAAAAAAATGTGAACAATATCCAAAAAAAGTAAAAAAAAAAGGCTTTCTAAGGGCAAGCGAAATTGAAGCTCGACCTCCTCTTTCCCAACAAGCCGCTTCCTAGATCTCAAATTCAATACTTTTGGTACTATTCTAATATTATTTATCAGTTTACTCTTTCCTTACTATGTTTACGAATTTGTATGTATTTTATAGTCGATTCGTTTGAATGATTACAGAAGATCTGATGACCCTCGACTCTTTCTATTTCGAACCATAAAGGAGGCAGTCTGATCTATGTCAATACTGCTAAGCAAAGATAGCATCGCAACTTCAGATTTACGTGCAGATCCATGGCAGTTAGCAAGGCATTTTCAAACTAGAAGCAAGCATTCTATCAAAGCAGGTCCGACTGCAAGCTCATCGGCGAACGCTTGACCTAAGCTTCAGAATAATCAACATCTCTTCATCTAGGAAGCAATCACGACTTCGTCAACAGCAGGCGACGACAAGCTGTTCTCGAATCAACAATCAAACTCCAGAATGATGGTGTCCTTTACGCATCTGAATTAATAAATTATGAATGGAAGTGAAATCGGGCAAGGTGAAGGCATAAACGGCTATTGAATCGCTAAATCACACAGATCAGGTTTTGGGGATCGTTTCTTTCTGATGTGATACTCAAAGCCCTAGGTATTCAAATCTTTACCTGTTAGGAACTCTTTCTTCAGCATGTTACAATTTCTAATTTTGATTCCAATCTTTGATTTCTAGAAATAGGGGAGAAATCCTTTAAAATAATGAAGAGCGATCCACCTTGGAGGTCAGCCTCTATGATTCGGGCCCTAGATTAGATTCGTATGAAAGCATCCATTTTCTGCCATTGTGAGGTTGCACTGATCTTTAACGGCGGTCTGACAAAACAAATTTTTTATTTAGGTATACAGTTCTTATTAGTAGTTTGTTTGTAGTAATAACATACCACAGTAACCCGTCATCATTTCAGATCGGAAGGTGACAGCGTCCCCATAACCATGGTTGAGATTTTCTACGTCAGCACTTTAGTGCCAAGCGATGAAGTTATTGGAGATGAAGACGTGTATACGTGCTGAGAAAGCAGAATGGGAAGAAGGCCGTTTTCTTGAGGTGTTTGCATTTATACGGTGCATTGATTTTGTAGTACATTTGATTTTTATAGTTTGACTGCAAAGTGTTTGGTAAATGTTGGGTACAGATTTTATTTTTGGTCATAAGTCAATGTGGTTTATGATGAGCATTTGAGTAAATCAGCAACACAAGTAACATAGTAGTTCTTTAGAAAAAAAACAACTTTAATGATATCTCATCAAAATTTTGAACTCTGTTTGACATTAGTAGGCAATTGTAGAAATGTTCATGTGAATTGTGTGCTACGATAATCTTTAGTGTCTAACTGTCAAAATCCCTCACGTATTAGGTTATTATGATAAGCATTATATACAAGAAAAAAGAATACATGTATTGTTTTAAAAACTATCTGCCTGTTTATTTTAAACTCTTAGATATTTTACAGTTAATTTTTTGTGCATCGCCGTGTCAGTTAAGACTAGATCATTCGTAGTTGCTTGGTGATGTTAAAGAACTTTGACATTTACCTTTGTGACTAGAAGAGAGGTATAGAACTACCACATAAATATACATATGGTACTCTATAGTTTTTAGATCTGAGTAAATCTTAGCATGAAGCCAACCGAAGCAATGCATCTTTGTGTAGATCGATGATTTAATTTTTTTTCATGGGTTTTGTTTGTTCGCATTAGGTGTATATGTTTACTATAGTGACGAGTTATATCTTTAAACTATTTACAGTCTCCTTCAACGGCCCATGTGCTATATTGCATGCCAATCACGTATAACAGAGTGCGGTAATTTAATTCTACAGTAACACATGGGACATGAAATGGTGACTTATACTCTAAGGATGCCCTTAGCATATTCTATCACTTGGCATGTGTTTGTTTTTCTATTTTGACTTTAGAGATCGGATTTTGTTGGTTTATTTTTCAATCTTCTGCAATATAAATCACTATGTCTCTTTAAAGCATAAATTCATGGTGGTTGTTATTTATTAAATTATATCTGTGTATCCATTAATTTTCAAATAGTAAGGTTTAAAAGAGTCAACTTCTTTGTCGTTAGCCTCTTAGTCATAAGCCTGCTCAAATATTTTAGTATAAGATAACATTTAGTGCACCAAACCGTTCACTCATTTGATTCATATGCTATACATTTTTATTACAAATAAATTAGTCAAAATTCATGTTTTTATTAATTTGAACAGTTTCAATCAATTCCCTGGATTTTGTTCACAAAATGGTAAACTACCGCCTTTATGCCCTTTTTTCTCTTTTTTTATCTCTTATATGGATTCCCCTTGATGAGTGTATTCAACTTTTTTATCCCTTCATGTTGACTGAGATAGCATAAAAATTTGTATAGCCATGGGCTGTTAGATCATAACATCTCTACTGCAGAGATAATGATGGATCGGGGGTGCAAAAATGTGAATCTCAGCCTACGGAACGGGAACAGGGGCGCTGAATGGCCAAATTATAGCTGAGTGAATGCAAGAGTTGATGGAAGAGCTGACGAAAGGTGAGTGCATGCTAAAAATTTCATTCCAAATTTAGGTGCTTCATTCGACGTTTAACTGTGTTTACTGTTATTCTCTGAAACTAGATGGCTCAATTATTGTGCAGTTGGTCGAAATTGGATATTGGCAGAGGGGCATGATGGTTGTGGCATATAAATTTGGTGTTGAGTGAATTAGAGGTAGGTAAATGATTTTTTACTAAATCGTTCATTGTTTTCTAATTCAATAAGACCTAAATTTAACTATACGCTGCCTTTTGTAAATAATTATTGTATTGTTAGGTTAATTTTGGTTAACAAACAATAATTAAAAAAGCCGAGATTGATTTTTCAAGGGTTTAGTTTTGTTTCCTTTCCTTGAATTTGTTAGTATAATACATAATTCATGTCTGCGTATGTTTGTATCAGGTGTGATTAATATAAATGATATGCGAGTGTTTAGGTGATAGAGCATGAACTGTCAAAAGTTAGGCTACATATATTTATAAATGCCCGTGCTTAAGAATTCAATATAAGTTTGAACAAATATATATATATATATGACTGCGAATCTATGTATGTGTGTGCCAAGTGGTTCAATATTAAAAGCATGTGTGTGTATAGGTGAAAGTGTTATGCATAGGTGAAAGTATTTGTAAAGTAGAAAGTTCTGAGTATTACCTATGTTATATATATAATTATATATGTGTGTTGCCTGTCAGTATTAGTGTATAGGTCATATATGTGCATTCGCTGTTACTATCAGTGTGCAGGTACTGGGTGCTACTTTATGTGTTCATTTGAGGGTTGTATTTGTTTGCAATTTTCTAGATTCGTACAACTTTCTAAAAAATTCCTTTCGGCTATACACAGAACTTTTTATTGTGGTGTACCATGGAGATGAAGGTACTGTTTTTTAATCATACGAAAAATGGGTACTATCTAAACAACATTAATATGCTGACAATCTGAGGAAATTAATGCAATAAACACATTATAAAAAAGTAAGAACTACACCACCTTATGTTATTGAGTTTTGTTTTCTGAAGTTTACTGATGATTCAGAAACAAGTAAAATATAACAACATTGTGCTACATGTTTAGTCTTTAAGTAGTATAATGAGAACGATAATTGTAGGAACCATGAATCCAGACGTTGTAATCATACTTTTACGCCAAATAATGAATCTAGACGTAATTAATCTGACTGTATGAGGTAGCAGGGTGACGTACTTAATTACGCCAAATACCTCGGCTAATGAGTTTTTTCTTTTTGTATAACACAGGAAACTATCGATGACATAATCAGTTTTCTGTTATAAGAAAATGAAGTCATGGTCTGAACAGAATAATTTGTTGACTATTATTTACCAACTGCACGGTGACTACAACTATTTGAATTATACACCCAAACCAGTCAAATGCATAAACTATTTTAATCTGTTTCTTATTATGTAGTCGATCTGGAACCAACATGTTGAAGAACTACCTAATACTGATGCCGCCACTGATCGCTCTTTACTCCTCTATGGCGAACCCCTCATCTGCGAGCTCTCATTTACATCATTACTCAAATCTCTGTCCTCTTCGATGTTGCATCGCCATGTTGTGAAGACGAAATATTCTAGGTTCATCATGATTATTGCAACAAAAATAGGTACTTCCTTTTATTTTTTGTTGGTTTAATTGTCTTTCAAAATGTAAAACCCATATGATAAGAAGGAATTTCTATTCAAAGATGTCCTTTTTATTTTTTTCATTTTTTGAGAAGACCGGACCCCATCACTATAGACCATGATAGGTATTGAATTTGATTTTTAAAAATCTACATCTAACCCCCTTTTAGTGATTGTATTTTGGGTTTACTGATTTGATTGTCCATTTTAATTTATTTATTTTATTGTAAGTTTTTTCTGTAAAATAATCTGGACTTTGATTCAAAGAGAAAGCAAAGGAGGTCTACGGTATTTTAATATCCATACATTATTTTACTTGATGAAAATATTATACATTAGTATGACTGTTGTAACTTATATGGTTTATATAAAGGATTAGAAAAATCCTTCGAGAAAATTAAAGGCATATTGCACATATATTTATTTTATTTTATTTCATTCCATATTAGTTTCAAAATTTCCAAATAATTGACATACATGCAACTACTTATTTGATGTGCTTAGTGCCATTCGTGCATACAAGATGTTTGGTGGATTGATTGACCTACACTATAAAAACTTTCTATCAGCATATGCTTTATGTACATGGACATGACATAAAATGTAAAAATTTATGCTTAATGTCCATGGTACGAAAATGTAATACATTTAATGTTGTCACTGCTGTCATTGTATGGGTTGTAAAATCTACTGTAAATTAACTCTACCTTCAATTTTTTATGCTATGAGGACATTTTCCCCCTTAAATGGACAACGGTATATGTCAATTCAAAATAGCTCAAGAATATATAAATAATAATATATAAATGTGATCTCCTGTTAGGCTTTATTACCATTATACATTGATTTTTTTCGTGTGATACAATTGAAACAATATTGGATATATGTTCATTTAAGACTTTAAATGCTATACAAAATATAGTTTTTTCTTTTCTTTCATCACATGTAAACTCATGCTACATGATGATTCATACTTCCTTGCCTTATTGTATAATACATGTTTGATGTCACACCATCTTATTACTGATTGATATCCCTTTATAACATATCAAACATAGGTCTATTGATAAAAGGTTGTTTGCAAGTATGTACTATTTTTTTGATGATATGATATCATCCATGTATATATTTATTTCCATATGATCAGTGATTCGGTTTTTAAATCAATTTTCAACAGTGGTATGCATACTAATGTAGTGCATGTGATGCCAACTGACGTTTACATTCCGACACAACAATTTTTTAAGTTAAAGATATCCAAACATGCTCATGTACTTGGAGCTATTAGTTTAGAACTTTTCTATGCTCAAAAGCATGAAACTGACCACAAATGTACAACAGTGCTTTTTTATTTTGAATCATTGCTTACCAATATATGTTTCAGTAAGTTTTATTTAGCAAATGGTGCATGCATTCTCATCACTTTCTCAATTCACACAGGCACGCACTCATGCACAATGGGTCAAAGTGGAGCCTTTTCAGGAATATTTGTGGAATAGCTAAAAAATTAAGGTTGCTTTTTCATGCCTTTGAAATAGTTGACAAACTAAGGCTGAATATTTTTGGAAGCTTATGGTTTTGCTATATATTAATTTAATAGGTTTTGTAAAACATTGTTTAATTCATACCATTTTCGAGACTGGTTATATTTTTTGTTTTTGAAGTCAACAATTTGAATTAACGAAAGCATCTGATTATGTTAGGAATAAATAGATCTCTATGGTGTAGAGAAAATAAAAACCATACTGCTTTTGGAAGCTTATTCTGTTCAAATTGATAACATAATGATCATGTGCTATGCATTTGAATTTTATTACACTTAAATAACATCATAAGCTGCATACATCTTTTAAACGTTGTTATTGTTAATATACAGCTAAGAAGTATGTGGATGGCATAAAAGACTACATAAATCCATACGTTTGTTACTTTTCTTTTTCTCCACATACGGTCGGTCTGATATAAAGCTTCTTTCCATGTTTGATACAAACGTTACATATACATGTCCATCGGACGTGGATGTATTCTGAAAGTCAATATTCAAAACATGCAACATTACCTGTACGTCAAACTCATTTTATAAAATTCAAAAAACCTCAGAAATTGTATCTTAACACCAGTTCCTTCTGCGTACAAAGATGCTTCATCATTATCAGGTTTACCTATCGTCTTTTTTACAACATCTTATTTCTGTTTATTTGTCATATCATCTTCCTCTTTTTTCCCGTAATTAACAAAAAAATTATTATAATCTCCCACAGTATCATAATTGTAACAAAGACAAAATACGTCACTTCCTTCTTTGCTCACGTCCAACGGACGTGCCACCATACTTGTTTTTATAACAAGAAACTTATGACCATGAAAAAATGAATGCTAGGTATGCAATTCAATAAGGAGTTATTACATACAATTACCATTTGGATTCATCTTGCAGGACTGCCATTAGATTATGGGACGGAAGAAGGCACAAGTCGTATTGCATCAGTATTAGGCAACCCGATTAAATTAGAAAAAGTTTACGGTAGGAATTATTAAAATTGCTTATGCTAGAGTACTTGTGGACGCCTCTAGCTTCTTTGTTTACCCTAAAAAAATTCCTATCCTAACCGAGCAAGTATTATAATGCAAGAAGTTGAGTATGAATGGAAGCCTCCGAAGTCCTAAACTGTAACAGTTTTGGTCACACGGATTTTTTTTGCCAATTTACTAAAATATGGTACCAAAACCTAATGCAACTAATACTACAAGGATAAATGGCACGGATACCAATAATAATATGCCGAATTCAAAAGAGCAACACATAATATGTCAATTGAAAGTGATCAACAGATGAACATAGAAAATGAAGAACCTATTCGACTAGATGATTAAAACTTAAATTGTATGCATAGTAACGCTGACCAAATTAGGACAAGTTACAGATCAAGTCAATCAAAATGTTGCCTCGGCCCAGAATCTTAGTTCATAGTCATGGTTTAAATAGTTCAGTTTCGAGTAGTCAGAAACAAGTAACGAGAATAATAATATACGACAATCTAAACCTCATTCTGATACTCTCCCAAACAAAGAAACCATAAACATAGAAATAGATGCTAAAGCAGATATTATTTTGATAGTGGATGATAATCCTGAACAAGATGTGCTAAACTAAATCCTGATCTAAGCTCCTTACCTCACTATAAAGCCAAGTCGAAACCAATAGAAAAGTCAGATTTGAGGAAGCTCCTTTTGAATTTAAAGCTTCTTTAGCTTTAAATGTCTTTAATAATCTGGCATGGAGTTGTATGGTCAATCAATTAAAAAAAAAGAGGAAAAAAGCAAAGAAATCAAAGCATACAAGGGTCATTACTTCCCCTTATTCAAGTAGTAACCCTTCTTTATCCTTTTAATGGAGTTCCTAATTTGGAACATTAGGGATATAAACTCCCCTACTAAGCAATTAGAAATATAAAAACTTATTAATAGCGGTAGATTTTCTTTTTTTGGTCTTGTAGAAAATAAATTGTTAGCTCAAAGTAATGAACAATTCATGCTAAAGCTAAACAATAGATGGAAATTCACTCATAACTGCAAATCAGAAAATAAAAGCAGAATTTTAATCATTTGGAATTCATTCCTATGGTCCCCTATCATTATGCACTCTAATGATCAATATTTTTTTTGCATTCTTCATAATGCCTCTAGCCTATGTCTGATTTGTACAGTTTTGTATGCTCATAATTCACCTAAACAAGGAATGAAGTTATGGCAATATTTAATCGAGCAAGCTTATCAGTTTAATTTGCCATGGATTACCCTTGGGGATTTTAACACTATGATATCTAGTCAAGATAGAATCAATCAGGGTATTTACAACTCATTGGAGGACATTGAATTCATCAACTACAGTACAACCAACATATTTGAACCATAGTTTACAGGAAATTAATTCACATTGGAGAGTGGTTCAAACTTTTCAATTCGTAAAAAATTGATAGAGTCTTTGTTTAGCCGGGTTAACAAATTCCCGGAATTGGGAATTCATTTTGGTAGCCATTCTCTAAGCGATTATACCCTTATCCATGTCAAGTTTAATCTTATTCAATCAATAAATACTAAAATTCCATTCAACTACAGTAATTCTTGGTGTTTGAATACTGAATATCAAGGGATAGTGCAGCATGCTTTAAACTCAAATGTGCAAGGTAATCCTTCATTTATCGTCCTCTGCAAATTAAAAGCCACAAAAACAACATTAAGATAATGGCAAAGGCCAAATGGAATTGCAATGTATTATATGAGCAGCTAAGGAAGGATACTAACGAACTATATGAGAAGATGATTAATAATCCTCTTAATGAAAATGTAGTCAAGCAATATTCACAAAAACAGAACACCTCTCCGATCTTATGACAAAGTTGGCAATAAAAAACATTCAAAGAATGAAAAAAAAGGTTAACAATTAGATTTTGCAAAGAAGTAATTCAAATGAGAAAAAGAAATGAAGCAGAATTTTATTGATTAAATGATGTTGAAACAATCAGTGAGAATTGAAAAAAATGAATCGTTACCATTGTTTTTACAACAGTCTGTAATATATACATTTTTATATGCTAATGGGCTGACTAAGTCCATGGCCCAATATTCTTTAAATTGATAGCTGCTTTATATCCGTTGATCTGAATATGAAGGGCTGTGATTGAGAAGAAAACAAAATCTCCTTCTTATATTTTGCAGATTCGCATTTGCTGATGCATTCCATTTCTCTCCCTCAAACCCTACCTCATCTAGGGTTTGCGGCAATTTACTCCTCTAATCTGGATTGACCAAACTATGTGAGCTTTTCGTGAAAATTTCCTCAGAATATTGAGTGGAGAGAAAATATATGAGGAGATGCTGCTTTTTCAGTAAGATATAAGGAAATTTGAAATGCGATTCTCATATCGTAAACAAAAATTACAGTTTTCAACTCGCTGCTTAGATATTATGCTTGAAGACTTGAGAGTCTTCATCTTTGTTGCTTTTCTAATGGAGAGTTAGTCATCTGATGTCAAAGTCTTCAACTTTGAGCCTCTTTCTGAACTAAGTGAAAGTCTTCATCTTTACCACTTTTCTGATTGATAGCTTGTGAGCTGTTGTCAAAGCTTTCGACTTTGAGCCTCTTCCTAAACCAAGTGAAGTTTTTCTTTGACAGAGGTTTTGTCAGAATATCTGCGGTTTGGTAAGTACAAGGTATGTGATTTACACCGAGTTTTCCCTTGCTTACCTGCTCTCAAACGAAATATAGATCCAGTTCAATATGCTTTGTTCTTGCATGAAGAATAGGATTGGCAGTTAAGTGTGTTGTGTTTAAATTGTCACACCAGATGATTGTTTTGTTTTCTGTCTTGATTTGTAGTTCACTTAAAAGTGATTGTATCCACATAATCTCGGCTGTAGCATTAGCTACGCTTCTGAACTCTACCTCTGTGCTCGACCTTGACATAGTTGGTTGTTTTTTTGAACACCAAGAAACTGGATTCTGACCCAAGTAAATACAATAACCTGTAGTTGACCTTCTATCATCTGGGTCTGTGGCCCAGTCAGCATCAACATACCCTGTAATGTTTATAACTTTGCTTGATTCTAAGGTTAGACCAAAGTCTAGAGTGCCTTTAAGATATCTTAAAATCCTTTTTTACTGCCTTCTAATGGAAATCTGTTGGACTTTGCATGTATTGGCTTGCCTTATTGACACTGTAACAAATATCTGGTCTGGTAATTGTTGCATATTGAAGAGCACCAACTATGCTTCTATACTGACTGTCATTTTGAATAGTTTCATATTTGTACTTAGAAAAATGAACATTGCTTATCATTGGTGTAGAGATTGAATTGGCTTGATTCATTTTGGCCTTGTCCAGTATTTCTATGATATACTTTTTCTGATTTAGTTGAACAGTTGTATCAGATATCCTTTTAACTTCTATGCCCAAGAAGTAGTTCAGATCACCAAGATCCTTGATTGTGAATACTTGATTTAGATGCTTTGTAAGATTATTGATCTCCTGCTTGCTGTTACCTGTAATAATAAAATCATCAACATATATTAGTACATACATTATTAAGTTACTGCTGAATTTAGTAAATAATGAGTTGTCAGATTTTGTTGGATGATATCCCAATCTGATCATTTTATCCTTTAGCTTTTCGAACCACACTCTTGGTGCTTGCTTTAATCCATATATTGCTTTATGCAGTTTGCATACATGGTCTTCTTTTCCTTTCTGTCTAAAGCCATGTGGTTGTTCCATATATACATCTTCCTGCAAAACACCATTCAGAAAAGCATTGTTAACATCTAATTGCTTGATGCTCCAATTTCTGTATAAGGCAATTGTAATAACAATTCTAATAGTAGTAGGTTTCACAACAGAAGAAAAAGTCTCATTAAAATCAAAACCATGATGTTGTGAGTAACCTTTAGCTACTAGTCTTGCCTTATACTTAGAAATTGAACCATCAGCATTTCTTTTTAACTTATAAGTCCACTTGCAGCCTATAATATTTTTATTTTTTGGCTTGGGAACAAGATTCCAAGTCTTGTTCTTCATTAGTGCCTCATATTCATCGAGCATAGCTGTTTTCCCATTTTTATTTTGCATAGCTTGATCATGTGTGCTTGGTTCCACTGTATCTATAACTGCATTGAAAACTTTTGGTTTGAATATACCACTTTTTGATCTTGTAATCATGTGATGCCTGGTATCATCTGGTTTTTGCTGATGACTGGTCCTCTCTATTTTTGTTTGAGTATCAGCATCATTGATTTGTGAATTGACTTGTGTTTGATGAGATGTAAGTTGCGCACTTGTCCCTTGTTGAGATGATTGATCAGGTATAGGGACTGATTCAGTTTGAGTGTCATCTGATTCATGTCTGAACTCATGACTTTGGGAGTCAGGATAGCTTGCTTCCTGTCTGTTACTTTGATAAGCAGTTTCTCTTTGAGGCCGTATTACTACAAGTGGTGGACTAGATATTGGTGGTAATGACTCTTTTGTACTATACACTTTACATGTTGTTTTGATATTCTCTTCTCTAAAAGGAAAAATCTTTTCATTGAATACCACATGTCTAGAGATAAAAAGTTTACCATTACTAGCTAGGCATTTGTATCCTTTTTTATTCAAGGCATATCCTAAGAATGTACATGGTGATGACCTAAAATTTAATTTATGAGCATTATAGGGTCTGATGTATGGAAAGCATAAACACCCAAACACCTTAAGACTTGGATAATCTGGGTTAATATTAAACAACACTTCAATAGGACATTTTAAATCTAAAACTTTTGATGGTAGTCTATTAATCAAGTAGACTGCAGTAGCAAAAGCATCAGGCCAAAATTTTAATGGCATAGATGCTTGTGCTAATAAAGTAAGCCCAGTTTCAACAATTTGTCTGTGTCTCCTTTCAATGAGACCATTCTGTTCAGATGTATCGGGACATGTTGTTCTGTGATTAATTCCCCTTTTTTGAAAGAACTCCTTTAATGGAAGATACTCTGTTCCACCATCAGATTGAAATTTTTTGACCTTGCGGTTAGTTTGATTTTCGGCAAGTGCTATGAATTGTAAAACTGCATTATGAGTTTCAGATTTTGACTTTAAGAAGTATATCCACACATATCTAGAATTAGCATCAATAAAGGAAATGTAATACTTATATCCATAATCTGTATGTATTGGGGTAGGACCCCATAAGTCAGTAGCTACCAATTCAAGTGGTTTGTTGTATTGAGTTTTTGAATCTATGAATGGTAGCTTATGACTCTTGCCCATTTGACAATATGTGCATATATATGGCAATGAAATATTATCAACAGAAATATTATTCTTATTCAATACATGCTTAACAATTGTGACATTTGGGTGTCCAAGTTTACAATGCCACTTATCAAATGTCTCACTAGTTTCATACTGTTTGACTTCTGAATTATTACAACAATTTCTTTTAAAGCCTGACTTTCTTGAATTATCCACACTGAACTTGTACAGTCCCCAACACTGTTTACCCTGCAAAAGTATTTCCTTAGTTAGGATATCCTTAACTAAATGGTGATGTGGGTAAAATTCAAAATAGACATTATTATCTCTTGCAAATTGGGACACACTTAGTGAGTTCTTTTTGATAAGTGGTACCCTCAACAGATTATTAAGATACAGTTGTCTTTTACCCATGATATAAGACCTACCGGTGTGTGTAATTGCAACAGATTTTCCATTACCCATATGTATTGTATTCATACCTTTGTACTCCTTGTTTCCAAGATTGAGATTAGTCAAGTTGTTGGTGATATGATTGGTTGCTCCTGAATCAGGGTACCAATCTTCATCCTGAATATGTTCTGCTCTTGCTATTTCAGTTTGTGAAGTTTTCATATCTGATGAATTGCTTGTATCTTGTTGAATGTGTGCCATATTGACACTGGTTTGAGTTTCTTTGATTATTGGACCCTTGACCTGGAACATAATTAAGATTCAGTCTGAAGTAGCATTTTGCTGCTGTATGACCAAGTTTTCACAGATCTGGCATTTGGGTCGATTATTGTTATTCCATCTGCCCCTTCCTCTTGATCTGTTTGAATATGATCCTCTTTGAGTGAACTGATCACCTTTGCTGTTATTCTGGCCTTCGCTCTTATAATTTGCAGCAAAATTGGCAGATAAGTCAGACTCTTGTGGTTTCTTTATATCTATTCTTGCCCAGGTGACAACAAAATAGAATGCACATCATCTATTGATGGTAAATTCCCTTGAGATGTTATAATAGCCACCACAGCTTCATACTCATCACTTAGCCCATTTAATATAGTCATAATCTGCTCTGAATCAGAGACCTTCTGATTAGCTGCTTCTAATGTATCACATATAGACTTAATCTTGAATAGATACTCTATCATACTGTGATTATCTTTCTTGATATTGTGAAGCTGTCTTTAATGAAACAGTACCTTTGCTGCTGATTGTGAGTTAAAAACCTTTTCAATAGTTGACCAAATATCACTTGCAGTCTTGCAACCTATGACATGTAGTAATAAGTTTGCATTAATTGAGATAACAGCCGTGATCATATAAGTCTATCTTGTCTATGATGAACATAATCTTCATTGCTAACAGTCTTGTTTTCTTGATCAGTGATACATTTTGGAGGAATAGGAAGGGTTCCAAGAATGAATCCTTCGAGACCATATCCTTGAATGGCTGTCTCCACTTGCAGCTTCCACAAGAGATAATTGTCATCATTCAGGTGTACTGTAATCAGTTGACTTTGGGGACTAATTACAGTTTTGACCAGTTTCTCCACATTTGAGGTGATATGTTGGGATTCACTTCCACTGATTGGGGTTTCTGAATGTCCTTCTGACATGATCATTACAGATGTTCACCAGAGACAGGGAAGGAGGACAGAAACGGTATCTTCTTGATAGAGAACAAGATCAAGAATTAGAGGCTGATCACAAATAGGTTTGTTCCACCCAAGAAGATCTCAAATGATGAAACCTTTTTTGATGAGTTCTTTTATGGAATGGCACTTTCTTTGATTTGTGTTGATGTTTTCTGAATTCTTGACTCTGATTTCTTTGATTTTTGATCCTGTTTCATGAACTGGCGAGGCAATGATATTTATTGATTGAATCTTCTTATCAAGTGATGAAATCTAATCTGATGAGAAGAAAAAGAACTTGTTCTGCTGATGATTTTCTATCTTTGCTTTTCTGAGGAGTCTTCTTGATGCCGTTAGGCATATTAGAGCTCTGATACCAAATTAGATTTTGCAAAGAGGTAATTCAAATGAGAAAAAGAAATGAAGCAGAATTTTATTGATTAAATGATGTTGAAACAATCAGTGAGAATTGAAAAAAATGAATCGTTACCATTGTTTTTACAACAGTCTGTAATATATACAGTTTTATATGCTAATGGGCTGACGAAGTCCATGGCCCAATATTATTTAAATTGATAGCTGTTTTATATCCGTTGATCTGAATATGAAGGGCTATGATTGAGAAGAAAACAATAGCTCCTTCTTATATTTTACAGATTCGCATTTGCTGATGCATTCCATTTTTAACTCAAGGAGATAAACTTTAAAGTTTTTCCACAACAATATGTCTATTCCCAAATCAACCAATGGAGAAAAATACATTCTTGACTCATTAACAATCTTGTATCAGCATCAGAAAAAATTGCTCGTGAGGCAATAAATTATTTTTAGAGCTATTCAATAGTACAAAGACCATAAATCAATTTCCAGGCATCACATGTAAAAAATCCTATCAGCAAACGCAAGAGAAAATATGACTAAACTATTTTAGTTTGAAGAAATCAAACAAGCACTTTTCTGATTGAAGATAATAACACCCCAGGACAAGATGGCATGAATGCAAAAAATTTCAAAATACACTAGGAGCAGATATAAAAATGGATTTATGGGAAGCTACGCTTGATATTCAAAGTTAGGTAAAATTATTAAAGAAATCAATCATACTTATATATGTTTGATACCCAAAATACCTAATCCTGAAATTATTACGGACTGTAGACCAATTTCTAATTGCAATGTTATGTAAAAATTTAGCAAACATTATATGCAATAGAATAAAAAGATACATGCATAATTCATTTATGTGAATCAAAATGCATTTATCTCAGGCCGGCTGATAAGTGAAAACTCTTTGATGGCTTATGAAATGGTAAGAGGGTTTAATAGGAAAAATGCAAACAAATTTATCATATGCTAATATGTATGGGTTTTCCCTACAAATTTGGTAATATAGTCTATGATTGTATTTCCGCTCCCTCATTTTCATTGCTTATTAATGGTTCACCACATGGACTATTTGATAATTATAGGGCCTTAAGACAAGGGGATCCCCTCTCCTCCTATTTATTTTCTATTTCAATGGAATATCTTATAATTTTACTTGATATGAAACTTCAGAGTAACAATATAATCCCAATTTATCAAGCTGAACCAGTGGTGACTCATCTATTGTATGCAGATGACATACTAGTTATGTCAAAACTACAATAGATAGTGCAAATGCCATTAATAGAGTTATACAGGAAATGCAAAAGAATGCATGACTAGTAATGAATGAAAATAAATTAAATATCTTTTTTAGCTAAGGAGCTTATAATAGGTAGGTCATAACAAAAATCATCAAAGTCAAATCTGGTAATCTTCCTACAATTTACTTGAGGATTCCTCTTTCTCATAACTAGTTGAAGGCAAGAGATTTTGTTCCTCTTATTGAGAAGATTCATAAAAAATTCTCATATTGGAGAAGCAAGCAATTGAATATTAGTGGAAGATGTGAACCTATTAAAGCAGTTATTCTTCCAATGATATATTTCTGGATGCAGTTCAGCCAATTTCCATCAAACATTATTAACAAGATTAACTCTGTGCGTGCAAATTTTATGTGGAAATCCAAACCTCATAGAATGTAATGGGATGAAGTTTGCAAAACTAAAAATGAAGGTGGCTTGAGAATAAGAAAAAAGATGATATGGCCAAGGAAATATCCATAAAATTAGTATGGAAATTTTTATAGGGCAACAGTTTATGGGAAAAATAGTTAAAGTACAAAATAATGCAAAAATAGGAATTTCTGGACTATACAAATAGATAATAATGAATCTAATACATGGAAATCTCTCCTTAAAGCTAGAGCTTGGTGCAAAAGACTAATAAACAGAAATATTAGCAATGGTGAAGAGGTTTGACCCTTGGTTAAATGGCTATTCTCTTATAGACAAACTGGGATGCTGATATTTATCACTAGTGGGTGGCCCCAACAATAAAGCCTCCTCGCTCCTAAATAATCATCAATGGATTGGAAACTTTAATTGTTTGCCTGACTCAATTATTCAGAATATTAAAAAGAGCAAAGTTCATCATCAGGTGGAAAGAGACTTCTGCATTGGCTACCTAAAGAAAATGGTGTTTTTGATTTTAAATCTGCTTAAGAACATATAAGGACCAAATCTGCTGAATTCACTTGGTGTAGATTTGGGAAAAATATTATTCTCTAAAAATGTCATTATGTGCATTATTAGCTTAACTGAATAAACTTGACACAAAAGATAAAATAAGCAAGTGGAGTATCAATGCAGATCAAACATGTAATCTCTACCAGCAATATCATGAAGACAAATATCACTTATTTTTCAATTGCCCTTACCCTTTATCTCTATGGGAAACTTCAAAAGAAAACTAAACATTAATGGTATCAACAGCTACAGCATCATCCAATTAATTTAGCATCCACCTATTCATAACCAAGGAACAAAATTTTTGCACTTGATTACTATTGCAATCACTACACTAATTTGGCACATTTGGTTTGAAAGAAATGAGAGATTATTCAATAGTATTCACACTCCTACAAAAATTAGAACTGTTTTGATAATCCAAGACTACAAAAATCTTTTATCTCAAGCAATTTCATGAATGAAGATATGCAATGACCCTAATTTTGACTAACATTATTTAGAATATTAAATTGGATAAATAAAATAAAATAACATAGATAGTTAAGAGATTGAGATTTGTTAATTAAGAAGGAGCAGTGCCTTAATGAATGCATTAGCAAAAGAGAATTAAAAATAAGCAAGAAGGAGGAATATGGTAAGGTTTAAATGGGAATAGCCTTTATTCCAATATCCTAAACCCTTCCATTCTCCATTCCTTATTCATTTTAACTTCCAAAAAAAATTAAAGCCCCAAGCAAACTCGACCGGGCACCATTAAGAGGATTCAAGGAGAAGAAAAGCTAGGATTCAAGTAGAAAGCTTACGCAAATCAATATAAGGGAAAATATCAACATTCTTAACACAAAGCCAAGGTTAATAATTAGTTTACATCTATATTTCTAATGAATGGTTTCGGTTTAAAGAGTAAATCTATTTTCTTTTGCAAGTATATGCCATGTTATAGTGATTTAATGATTATATGCTATAGCTGATGATTTATAAGATTTCATATGGATTTTATGATATGTTTAGATAGAAGACCTATTAAATGACATTCAAATGAGTTGTGTTTTTTATATATGGTCAAGAACATTATTTTATAAGTGGGTTTCAAGTTTCATAATTTTCTAAGTGATTGTGGATTTATTATGAATTTTCTTTGAGAGAAAATAGTTAACGTTAGGTTTCAATTATTTAAGGCAATTAAACATTGTTTTTGGGTTTGAAATTTATATATGTTATAAAGCATATTTAAATTGAATTATAATGATTTTTGGGGATTTTTCCTAAGTATTTTACTATGGTTATTAAATTATTTAAGTTAGAGTACTTAAATGTTTTGTTAAGGGGAAGGGCTTATTTGTTAAAATGATTTCAATTATTAATTATTGAATTCGGTAACCTTTTTAGAAAAGAATTATGATAAAGAATTGGCAACCAATCATATTTTGACAAATTATGCAAGTTAGGTAAAAAGGAATTACTTTGGAAGGCAAAAATTCAGTTTTGTTTCAAATTACAACTTCGCCACTTCCATTGCTCGCTTCCGTCACTATGCCCAGTAAACCTTTCGCACCCATTCAAAACCAATGCACATGATATCAAGTAATTGATACATGGTGTATTGGAGAAAGGTGGAAGGGACTGTGTCGAAGGCATGCTTTCGAAGGGGTTGAAGCCATTTTTATAAGCTTTCGAATCCATTACTTGCCTTTGTTTTTAAAGAAGCTTTCGAAAGAGTTACCACTTTTAAACTCATTTGATAACTAGCTGTCGCGTTCATACATTTCGAATTGGTTAAGGGCCGCTTTTCTTTATAGCCTTATAACAATGTGTTCGAAAGGAAGGCTTTCGTTTTCTTAACATTGAAGCCGCCTTCCCAATTCTTTCGAAAAAGTTGTTTTAGCCGCTTTTAATAACGGTTTAAGAGGCAGTGGTTTCAAAGGGATGGTTTTGAAGCTTCCATCTTCTCCAATTCTTTTACTTGGGGTTAATGCTTTCAAAAGTAATGCTTTCACTTGTTCTCTTTGACCCTATAGTTATATTAAATATTAAACCCAATGTTTTCGAAAGGAATACTTTTAAATGGTTTCGAAGCTATGTTACAACAAACTCTTACTTGAACCCAATGCTTTTGAAAGGAATGTTTAAAGTGTTGCAAAGGGAAAGTCTCCAATGCTTTCGAACGGTATACTTTGAGTGTTTCGAAAGGAATTATTAAACCGAGATGTAATAGAAATTTTCGCACCGGGCTTTATGTCTGACTCAAAGTTTATGTTTTTCCCTTAAACTACCGCGTGCTCAAATTTTGATTTGAGTAGACTGAGAGTTAAGGACTTTTCAAGTTTAGTAGGTTGGATGAATAAGCTTCCGAAGACATGTAGGAGGCACAACTAGCTATGTAGGAGTTATTTAGTATTATTTCTGCTGTGATATATTTATGACCGATATGCCTATCTATCTAGTACTCTGATCATCCAAGGGGGCACCTTCATATGTCGCTCTTGGCGTAATTTTTAATAATTATATTTGATCAAAACCTGGGAATCGTTTTGGGATTATGTAATTGAATATAAAATATTAATTTGAAATGTAATCAG
Organism: Allium fistulosum; assembly: GCA_030737815.1. Lineage (NCBI taxonomy): Eukaryota > Viridiplantae > Streptophyta > Magnoliopsida > Asparagales > Amaryllidaceae > Allium > Allium fistulosum. The sequence goes on from CM060906.1 coordinate 1,137,103,217, forward strand.
AAAAGGTCTTGAAATCTGTGATGATTTTACTTCATATTCATGTACTTCTGATTTTATGGATACCATTAACATTACCGTATTTCATCACCGAAGTTAAACACTATAGATAACTGCAACATCTGTAGCACTTAGCTTCGGGCCTCGAGATAAGGGATGTTACAACCTGGTATCAGAGCATAGGTTTATGTAAATTTAAAAGAAATTTTAAACTTCAAATAATTTTGAAAAAAACATAATCCTAAGAAATTAGAGGAAAGATTGGGGAATGGGATAACACTATGATAACATACTTGTACTTGCTATATTATAAGTATATGCTTTATCTCTATTCTCCCATCTCTCTTAGGCTATTCCTCTGTATCTTACAAGGGCTCGAATGCAGATTTTAAGGAAGTAAGATATGGATGCTAGGAATGGAAGAGTTAACCTTGGTGGAGGAAGTGCCACAACTAATGGAAATGCTAGATTAAACACTAGAAGGAATCCAGGTCGGGCATGAGCTGCTAATGTGGGTGCTAAAGCGCCACAAGTTGATACGTTATCGGTTCTTCGTTAATATGATGCAAGCTGGAGCTGCTACAGGATCAGTCGGAGGAAATGCTGAAGGAGGAAATTAGGAAGCTCCGATGGTCAATAACTATGCAGTATTGAGCAAAGACTATGCTAGGCTGGGGGGAAGCCGTTTATCGGGCTGAGGACGCAATTGAAGTGGAGAATTGGTTGCTTCATTGCAAAAGGATCTTTGTTGATTTAGGACTTAACGATGAGCAAAAAATAAGATTGGCATCTAGATAGTTGAAAGGAGCAGTATTGTACTGGTGGAACAGTGTTACTGTGGGAGTAGACGAAGAGACCATGACTTGGGCAGAATTCAGAAGGAGGTTTAAGGAAAGATTCATGTCGGAGGTTGCCAAGTCAACTATACTCAGGAAGTTTGCTGAGTTGGTGCAGGGGACATGACAGTGCTGGAATATGCTACCAGATTTGAGGAGCAATCGAGATACAGATATGCTACGATTGATACGGTTATCAAACAAAATGAGAAATTCATCTACGGATTGAGACCAGAGCTTGCTAAAGCAACTCTACCACATATTAAGGATATGTTCGATGTAGTTGTTGAGATGGCTTAGAGGAATGAGGAGATGCTCGTTTTCCTTAATGATAACAAAGCAGTGGAAGCTCAAGGTGGGCAGAACCAGAATAGAAAGTTTTTCCATAAGAAAGGCGCTTAGAAAGGAGGAGCAGCCAAGAAAGGGAAGGCCGATGTAGTTTGTTACAAGTGCGATAAGAAGGAACATTTTTCTCACGAGTGTCGGACAGGCAAAGCAAAGAAAGATGCTAATAAGAAAGGAGTAAAATGCTTCAATTGTGTCCATATTGACATTATAAGGACCAGTGTAAGGAACCAACCAAGGATGGAAAGGGCAAAGTGTTTGCACTGGAACCAGCTACCTCGAGACCAACAGCAGAGGAGAAAGGAAAAGCTGTGTTGGGAGGTACATTGTATTTGATACTGGTGCATTGCATTCTTGTATATTTCATTGTTTGGTAGATAAGCTTAACCTAAAACACTCATACCTAGTTACATCCTTAAAGGTTGCGAATCCAATAGTAGGGTATGCGACTCTTGGGATGAGATGCGACCACTTAGAGTTTGAGTTGTTAGGTCATATATTTACTTGCAGTTTGCATGTATTTGATTTCATAGGGTCCGGAATTATTTTGGGTATGGATTGGTTAAGTAAGTTCGATGCTATGATATTTTGGCATGATAGGAAATATCACTTAAACACAAAAGTTGTAGTGACCAGATTATATATTCCGTAGAAAACCCTAGTTTTGAGGTTAATTCTTTGTTGAGTGTTATGGAGGTAGAAGACGAGTTAAATCGAGTTTTCGTTGTTAGTGAATTCGTAGATGTCTTTGAGCCCATGATTGGACTATCGCCGAAACAAGCCATTGAGTTTCAGATAGATTTGATACTAGGAGCAGAACCTGTGCATAGATCGTCAAGTAGAATGACACCTACCGAGATTGATGTGCAAGTAAAAGTGCATATTTTTACGTCCACATTTAATCTTCTTTTAATTAATTAAATGAGCATATAGGGTATTTTGCATGTTTAAACCAAAATTTAAATTATTTTCAAATCATCATTTATTCATCTTCATATGGAAGCAAAATGTTCTTTTGTGTGTATGATTTAATTTGAGAAAATTTACTTGGACATTTTTATGTTGTTTTGTAGGAATTTGGATTCAAAATGGAAGAACTCTTCATGAAAATATGCATGCACAAAAGTTAGAAAGCAAATGAAGATGGAAATAAATCAATTCATGCAACATGGAGGATCCCACCTACCCACTTACCATGATTTTCAATTTGGAGCTAATGCACATGTTAGTGGAGATTAAAAGCACATGCGCATTTAATGGATGATTAATTACTTGCTAATGATAACTTGATGGCCACACTTCCTCAAGGGCAATTTGGGTAGTCCCCTAAAATATGGATTAGGGTTTTCTTCTTATGTTAGTAGTTTGGATCTCTTTCTTTTATGCAAGTAGATTAGCTTTTAGTTTATTTCAATTAGTTCTCTTTTTTTCCTCTTGTTTATGTTTATGTTGCAATCTATATTTGTTGAAATGATAAAAAATATGAGAAGTAAAACCCCTTCAATTTAGGGGTAATGAAGCTCTCTTAATCCTGTAGATTCAACATATTTGTTAATTTTAGATCTCTTTTTGTGCTTAATGGAAATTTTTGAATGTGTATAAATTTTGTTGTTTAACTTTGAATTTGTAAGCCTATGTTGTTGATACCAAATAGGCTATGGTTAAACAAACATAAACACAAATTACCTCTTCATCTACATATGATTTTGGTAATGAAGTGGATTTTAGAATCAAAATTTGATGGTCTATATTACTAATCAATAGTAAATAGATCATGCTTAGAATAGATTTTATTTTGAATTTCATTATCATTTTCATGAGAGTTAACAAGTGGTTTGGAGGGTGTGTTAAAGTTTGATGGTTATGTTGGGCTAATTAATAGCACAAATAGACCATACTTATGATAAACACATCAACTAAATCACAAATGACCAAAAAGAGAGACCATAATTTCATTATGTTGATTTATGCGATCATGAGAAGGGAATTTGCCTCTAAATTGTCTCTTTTATCTCATATTTTTATTCACTTCCTTTAGTTAATTTTTACATTTTTTTTAGCTTAAAACAACTTCAAACTTTTGGTTAATTTGATTGAGTAGAATTTTAAATCACTTCAATTCCCCGCGGATCGACCCGTACTTGCCACGTACTAAAATTGTATGCCGTGCGCTTGCGGTTATCTTTATTATAATTTTTCAGTGATTTTCTCGCCGATGAAAACCGTCGATTCAATAATTTTTTGGCACCGCTGCCGGGGAATAGACTTGATTTTAATTTTACTCTTCGAATTATTTTTGTTTGATTTTATTGTGTGTTTGTTTTGTGTGTTTGTGTGATTTTTGTTTGCATTTTGATTGTGTGCTTATTGCTTTTCTAGTTGTTTTTGCATTTCTAGTTTATAAAAAAATACACATTTCAAAACAATTTTTTTTCTTTCGATTTCATTTTCTTTACATTAAAATTTACATCTTTTGTTTTACAAGTTGCATTTCATTTTTTTCTAGACAATTTACATTTACAAACTCAAAACTGCCTTCAATATACAACTCACTGCTTCTGTTACTGTCTTCCTTCACCTCACCACTATAATAGTGCACTGCTAACGGTCATTGCCATCATCCATCCTTTGTAATTCAACCAGAACATACATCATCTACCTGACAGCCACATTCACCGCCATAACCACCTTACTTCATGATAAAACATTCTACAAACAGTGCATCTACAACACAACAAATACCATTCAATCTTCCCTCAACACATCAAAACAAAAACAGTCATACATCTTCACTAACCGCCTTCCAACTCCTTTGTCACAATAGTGCTATCCACTTTACTCCACTGCCATTACCCCATAGCAACTCCCCTCTCATCAACTTGCACAAACCTGCCATCACTGCCTGCATTTCTACTCTGCCTGCATTGCCACTACTACAACCATTCATTGCCTTTTCATACAAACTACTACTGCCATAACAGCTGCAACAAAACCACATCAAAACTACTTCCTACCCACATACTTCCCACTATTCTACCCTGTACAGCATTCAACCACTCTTCTGTGCACTGTGCTTGTACATATTCCAACCACAAACTGGTTCACCAACAATTGATCCACTACCATACTGATTTCCTCAAAACAATTGTACTATTACAAACTCTTCAAACCTGCACATCAAACTTCACCATCCCTGAAATCATTCCTTCACCCCAACTTGCTTGCCATCCTGAACTCACATCTTCCTTCTATACCCACACAACTTCCACCATTTCCTTCATTTGGCCACCACCCACCAGTGCATACCACACTTCTCTGTCACAACCCCAACCTTCACTTCCTCCTCCAACAACTACATTACTGTACACCATTACTGCCCCCATCACTACTGACTTCACTACGTCAATATCCATCAAAAACAACTACTGACCTGCTTCCTCACCTCTGTCACCATTACTGCCCCCACTGCCTTATTACCATCCACCACCAGAAAACAACACTGCCTTTACCTTCATCCATCAAACTCTGCCATTGCTATTGCAACATCAACTTCCTATATTCATCACTAACTGCTGCTACTATCCTCCCTCACCATTAACACAACTGTACATCTTCTGCACTTTCAAACTGTGCTACTATCAACTATCTCCAGCCAGTCACAGCAATTCCAACATCGTCTACAAACCCCTCTGCCTACTACCACCCCCTGCAGTCATCAAACATCAACCAAGCATCACCGGTAACAGCTCATTCAACCACAACTTCATTGTCCTCAAACAAACTTCAATTTCTTTAAACCGCTCACCTTTGCCAATCGCTCACCTCTGCCAATCACTCACCTCTGCTAATCCGCAGTCAAACTTCACCCAATCGCAATCTTTAGAAACCCGAAACCCAACCTCAAGCTCCAATCTCCAATTTAATCCTATAAACCCACGAACGAAAACCCTTAACAGCACCCAAATTGCACTTCTTCAAATCACGACTTTGTCCAATCGCGATTTCCAATTTTTTTGAAGTACATTGTAATTTTTTTTAAGAAGAAGTGATTTTGGCTTAAACGGCAAAGGGAAGGTTCTCTGGTAGAATTTAATTATATGGGCTAGCGTCTTGTAGTGGTGGGTTGTGTTAACCCTTTTGTTTTCTTTCTTTTGAATCTAGTTTAAGTTTTTTTCTCTTAGAAAAAACAATCATTTGTCTTTAATTAAAAAAATGTTGATTATAAATTCTTTTTGGGCTTTTGGGTAGTGAGTTTTGTTTTTGTTGTTGTTTTCATTCTTGTTTTGTTTTGTTTTGCAAATTCATTAAAAAAAGTTCCTTTTGTTTGATTTAAAAGAAAGTCTGCTTTTGTTTAATTAAAAAAAAGGGTTTTGTAGATTTAAGTAAATTGGATTGAGTTTAAAAATTTTGTGTTTTAAGTTTTATTTTGTTTTAATTAGTTGTTCATATTCGACTCTCTTTTTTCAGGTTGCAAAAGCAGAAGGATTTGCTTGCTAAAAGAAAATTGCTTTGCTTGCTTATATAAAAAAAATCGCCGCTAAAAAAAATAAAAAAAATTGCTAATAATTCTGCACGCTCTGGTATCATGCCATTATCCCTTGTTTTTATTTGTTTTGCATTGTTGGCTGCTTGCATTTAAAAAAACAAATTTCATTTGTATTTGCATCGTTAACTTCACGTTTAATTTCTGTTTTGCATTCATTTCATCTTATTTTTCTTTTGGGCAATAATACCCAAATCCACATAAGGTGGGGGATTTCATCACCCTTTTCCTTGGACCATAAATTGCATATCATCATAAAATTTGGCTAATAATACTGTTAGACATCGAACTTAAGGGTGTCACGAGCTCACCTAGGGCTTAATTGTATCTTGACAAGTTGTCCTCTTTCGACAATTTATTTTCTTGGTGTTGCAATAATCAGTTATAAATATTACGGTGATTCGTAAATATTATACTGATTATTTCTCCAGAGGTACTTAAACCTTCGGTTGCATTGCTACAGTGATTCATGGTGCACCGATAACTTCTGTCCGTTACCTGGCTGAGAACTATCCTATTGGATTAAGACAAAGTGTGATTATACAATTTTGGGTTAGGAGCTACTAAGGACAGCAAATTTGTAATTAATTCCCTACATTCATTTAGTTGCATTAGTTCATGCAATATTTAAAAAAAAAATTCAAAATCCAAAACTAAAAGAAAATTTGTAAATTTTCCTTAACTTAGTTTTTTTTAATCCAAAAAAAATTCTTTTTAAATCTTTACCTTTGAAAATTTTCAAAAATCCAAATAATAATAATAATAATAACCTTTCAAAAAAAATTTCTATTTGTAAAATAAATTTATTTCCTTTTAACATTACAAAAAAAGAAGAAAAAATCAAAAATTGAAAAAAAAAACTAAGATTTTCCTTTATACGTTTTTTTAGAAGAAAAAACCAAAAAATAGAAGAAAAAAAATTGAAAATCAAAAACAAAAAAAAAATCTTGTTCTTTTGTTAATTTTTTCTCTCTCCTTATCTCTTTAAAAAATCAAAAAAATCAAAAGTCTAAAAAACAACATTTTTGAAAATGTCTGAATTTCCCTACTCACAAGAATTTTACAATAGTTGTGAAAATCAATATGATCCATATAATTTCACATCAAACTCTTATGGATATTTTAATAACTATTGTACAAATAATTTGAATGTTGCACTATAAAGTTTTCAAAATGATGACCAACACTCAACTCTTGAAAAGAGTATTGAATCTTTACTTGAACTCTCCACACAACAAATTCAAAGGATAAATGATTTGTGTAATTCATATTTGTGCAACAACTCAAGTCAAAGTTTTCAAAATAATCAAAATTTGAATTCACTTCAAAATTCAAATGATTTCTATTATAACTCATGCCAATACAATTTCGAACTTCAAATGAATTTCAAAATCAAAATGAAAATGTGAACCACTTTTTAAATGATTTTGGCAATGAGAATAATTTCAATTATGGTGCAATGGACAATTTTTGTTCTCAACAAATTCAAATTGAAAATTCTCAAATTAATAATTATAAATTTGATTTTGTTAAGCAAATGGATGAAATTCAGAAAGATCACATAGATTTGTTGTTTGAAACATACATGAAACAATGTGAGAAACAAAATCAAATCCTAATGTGTGACGAGTCAAATAATAATCCACCTTTTACCAAAATTGACAATTTTCAAATAACAACTTTTGATATTAAAAATGACGATCTTAATGAAGTTGTTGAAAATGCGGTAATTGAGTTGGATTTCAATTCTTTTGAGAGTGTGGAAGCAAATTTAAAATTCGATCTTCCTTTTTCCAATTTTGAAAATTTGAATGCAACAACTTTAGATTTTGAAATTGACACATGCAATGAAGTTGTGAAAATTCAACAAAGAAAGGCGAATTTAATGAACACAAATTTTTTGAACGTTTCGAAGATGAGTTGTTGAATTCTGAAGGGGTAGATTTAAATCATCATTTTGATTTTGAAATCAATAATTCTGAAGAAGTTTTCAATGATAAGCTTGACTTTCAAATTGGTGAAAATAAACTTGAACTTCAACTAATTGTTCTATCTACCCCAAAAATCATCGAAAATAAAACAGCTCACACGATTTCTAATAAAACAACATTCGTTTTTCCAAATCAACATTCAACTTTGAAATCTTTTATGGTTTGGTTTTCTGTGCTTAAGCTTTGTCTCTCATACTTGACGAGACAAACGAATTGGTCTTTGAAAGACAGTTTCATTTACTCTTTAACGGTATATTTTCTGATGTCGTGTAAATAATAACCATTTTATTTTCATGTAAATATATGTCATATTTTTATTTTTATTTTATTTTTCTCCTTTCACTTGAGTTGACTGTAGGAACACAATCAAAATCAAGTGCGGGGGGGGGGGGGGGGAGGAGGGGAGTCTCATCTTCATGGTTTATTTTTTGCATTTTATTTCCAAAACTCAAAAAATTAAAAAAAATCTCAAAACAAATATTCTTTTTAGCATTTTGATTTATTTTTGAAGAAACACTATAAGATAAGTATAGGATTTCGGTCATTAAATGGAAATTTTTGAAAATTACTTGTACTAACAAATAATAAAAAGGAAAGTTTGAATTATAAGCAACTTTAGTTTAACTTGTATATAGGGTGATTCATGGGTGATAATTATGAAGTATATCATAATTGTAATCTTTGTTTAAAAGAGTGGTTGATTTAAAGTAATGATTATAACATTTTTTATCTTCTGAGTTAAGTGGTGTTAAGATGATTTAGCAAAACTCTCTCTCTTAAAAGGAAAAGGGAAAAATATATATAACAAAAAAAGGTTTTTGTGAAAATAAGAAACACCTAGAGTCATGTGTTCTTAAGCAAGTGTTTGCACTTGCTATGCTCTGTACCCTTCTCACATAAGACCAAAAGGCAATGCATGATCGGTATATCTAGCCTCAGTTTATCATAGTTAGGTCTTTGTATATAAAAATTCTTCCATTACGCCTACAGTCGATAGGTGTACATACTTGTGTGTACACTCGCCATGCTCTGTATTCCCTTCGCGTAAGCGTGAAAGGCGGTGCATGGGTGGTATATCTGGCCTCAGTTTTCTGAGTTAGGCATATGTAAATATTGTTAATATCACTAAAATTTTCAAAAATAGAGAGAGTAAGCAATTGAAATCCAAGCACTATTTTCACTTGTTTGATTTGACTTGTCATTCAAAAGAAATGAAAATATCATTTTGAAAAACTTTGATAATCAACTAAAGATCCATTTCATAGTTGCACTATGTTATTAACCGAAACAACTAGCCAAATTAGAGCTTAATTGTGATGGTAACTTGATTTTTGTTGGAAGTTTTGACGAGTAAAAGGACTTAAATTTCTTGATAATGACCAAAATTTATATTTAACTTATTCGTGTCAATTTAAAAGTAAATTCTTCATTTGTACATATTTTCAAAAACTTGCATTCATCTCTTTGTAAATAAATCTTGCATTTAGGAATTTTTCATGTTGCATTTTGATTTTGTGGGTAGTATCCATTGAAACCCCTCACGAGACAACACTCGTCCTACTAGGGACAACTAGATGTTTAACGGCTTATTGCATACGCTCAATGCAATCATGCTCCCTACGAAAATGGGTTTATTTTAGTTTTAGTTTATTCGAGGACGAATAAAAAGATAAGTGTGGGGGTATTTGATGTGCACGTAAAAGTGCATATTTTTACATTCATATTTAATCTTCTTTTAATTAAATAAACGATCATATAGGGTATTTTACATGTTTAAACCAAAATTTAAATTATTTTCAAATCATCATTTATTCGTCTTCATATATGGGCAAAATGGTCATTTTTGTGTATGTGTTAATTTGAGAAAATTTACTTGGACATTTTTATGTTGTTTTGTAGGAATTTGGATTCAAAATAGAAGAAGTCTTCATGAAAATATGCATGCACAAGAGTTAGAAGGCAAATGAAGATGGAAATAAATCAATTCATGCAACAGGGAGGACCCCACCTACCCACTTACCATGATCTTCAATTAGGAGCTAATGCACATGTTATTGGAGATTAAAAGCACATGCACATTTAATGGATGATTAATTACTTGCTAATGACAACTTGGTGGTCACAATTCCTCAAGGGCAATTTGGGTAGTCTCCTAAAATATGGAATAGGGTTTTAGGCATGTATAAATACCCCTTATGTTTCATGTAATGAGCTCTTAGCACCACCTTCTAGTTGGTTTAGTGGTAGCCACAAATTACAAACATAAACTCTCCTGTTCTTTTTAATGGCTTCTTATCCTTTTCTTATGTAATTTATTTATATGTAATTTTAATTTATGCACTTTTAATTCATGTTATTTTCTTGTTTTTTCTTCTTATGTTAGTAGTTTAGATCTCTTTCTTTTATGCAAGTAGATTAGCTTTTAGTTTATTTCAATTAGCTCTCTTTTTTTCCTCTTGTTTATGTTTATGTTACAATATACATTTGTTGAAATGATAACAAATATGAGAAGCTAAACCCGTTCAATTTAGGTGTAATTAAGCTCTCTTAAACGTGTAGATTCAACATATTTGTTAATTTTTGATCTCTTTTTGTGCTTAATGGAAATGTTTGAAAAGGTAAAAATTTTGTTGTTTAACTTTGAATTTGTAAGCCTATGTTGTTAATACCAAATAGGCTATGGTTAAACAAACATAAACACAAATTACCTCTTCATCTACATATGATTTTGGTAATGAAGTAGATTTTAGAATCAAAATTTGATGGTCTATATTACTAATCAATAGAAATAGATTATTCTTAGAATAGATTTTATTTTTAATTTCATTATCATTTTCATGAAAGTTAACAAGTATTTTGGAGGGTGTGTTAAAGTTTGATGGTTTATGTTGGGCTAATTAATAACACAAATAGACCATACCTATGATAAACACATCAACTAAATTCACAAATAACCAAAAAGAGAGATCATAATTTCATTATGTTGATTTATGTAATTATGAGAAGGGAATTGCCCCTAAATTGTCTCTTTTATCTCATATTTTTATTCACTTGCTTTAGTTAATTTTTACATTTTTTAAACTTAAAACAACTTCAAACTTTTGGTTATTTTGATTGAGTAAAATTTTAAATCACTTCAATTCCCTACAGATCGACCCGTACTCGCTACGTACTAGAATTGTACGCCGTGCACTTGCGGTTATCTTTATTACAATTTTTCGACGATTTTCTTACCGATAGAAAACTGTCGATTCAACGGAGATGAACGAGTTAAAGGTGCAGTTGGTGGATTTAGAAGGTAAGAATTTTATCGGATCAAGCAGTTCACCTTGGGGAGTAGCCGCAATGTTTGCAAGAAAATCAGACCGATCGTAACATTATGTATCGATTATCATAAGCTGAATGAGAGGACGATAAAGAACCGATATCCGTTATCTAGGATTGACGATTTGTTTGACCAATTGAGTGCAGCCAAAGTAGTTTCCTAATTGGATTTAACAACGGGGTTCCATCAGCTTAAAGTAGCAGAGGATAGTATTCCTTTGACGGCGTTTAGGACCAGATATGGATCGTATGAATGGTTAGTGATGCCGTTCAGACTAACTAATGCGTCGGCATTCTTCGTGGACTTGATGAACAGGATCTTCGGAGAACATATGGACAGATTCGTGTTAGTGTTCTTAGACGACATTTTGATATACTCTAAGGATGAAAGAGAGCATGAAATTTATCTTAGAGTGATGCTTGAGACGTTGAGGTGGCATCAACAGAAAGTGAAATTTTCAAAGTGTCTTTTTGGGAAGAAAGAAGTAAAGTTTCTTGGTCATGTAGTCTCAGAGAAAGGGTTGTCAGTAGATCCGGCTAATATCGAGGCAGTGAATAGTTGGAAGAGAACCAAGGTAGTGACCGAGATAAAGAGTTTTCTTGTATTAACTGGGCATTATTGGATATTCATTAAGGACTTTTTGCGGATAGCGACACCGATGACTAAGCTAACTCGAAAAGATGTGAAGTTAGTTTGGACTAATAAGTGTGAGGAGGGATTCCAGAAACTGAAACATTTGTTGATTAATGCACCTGTGTTAATCATTCCAGAGGGGAATCAGGACTTGGTAGTGTACACGGATGCATGTGGAACAGGGTTATGAGCTATGTTAACATGAAGAGTTTAGGTGATTGCCTATGCTTCTCAATAGCTCAAACCGCATGAAGTTGATATCCGACTCATGATTTGGAATTAGCTATGGTGATTTTCGCCTTGATAGTGTGGAGACATTGCTTTTTGGGAGATGATTCGAGTTGTATACAGATCATAATTCAATGAGATATTTATTTTCTCTGAAGGAGTTGAATATGAGATAACAGAAGTGGTTATAGTTTTTAGCCGCTTATGACTTTGGTACTGGATACGCACCAGGAAAAGTGAATAAGGTTGTAGATGCACTTAGCAGAAAATATTAGAATGCATTATTGGCAATGATAGCTGAGTGGAAAGATTTAGAAGCATTGACTGCATGCAGATTACGATGAAGATCTCAAGAAACTGCTATGTTGTCGTGTTTAGAAGTTCAACCGATGATGATCGAAAGAGTTGCTTCTAAACAAAGAGAGGATCCATTATTAGCTGAACGGATCAAAAAGTTAAGGAATGGAATAAGGAGTGATGACTAGAAAGATTTCAGTCTTGATCAAAATAGGTGGTTGAGGAAGAAAGGACGACTATCTATTCCGAGTGTGGAAAACATTAGAAAGGAAGTTCTTAGAGAATGCCATAGTTAGACGTTCACTTTTCATCCAGGAAATAAGATGTATCAGGATATGAAAAGGAATTTCTTTTAGGAAGGTATAAAGAGAGATGTAGGCTTATGGATAAAGCAGTGTTTAAACTATCAACAGATAAAAGACGAACATCAGAAACCGAGTGGTTTACTTCAGCCTCTAGATGTTCCAGTCTGGAAATGGGATTCTATCTGTAACGACTCGCATATTTTAATGGTTTTAATAACTTATTTAATTAGATTTTGTGAAATTTTAAATAAAAATATTTTGAAATAAAAATTTAATATTTGGTATACGTCTAATTAAACATAGCAAATGGTAAATTTTCATCAGATAATATGGAAGTTTATTTCTTCTGTAATTCTATTTCAATTTAAATCAGTTAATATTTGATGGTAATAAAATGTTTTCCAAACCTGAATATTTTTCTATAGAAAATTTGTAAATCATCTTCTGAGTAAGATGTCATATTTTGTTTCTCCAAATTTTGACTTCTATTGCTCCGTTTATCTTATTTCTGACAAATTAGCAGATTTTCGGTACCGATTATCGACTTTTGATAGGATGATCGTACCATTGACATCTGTATACCATTTTAATCGTCTCGTCATGTTGATCTCTGTGGTATATTCAATCCTGTGTTTTGAAGTCCGGCACGGGGCGAAGTCCGTGAAACGATTAACCGTTTTGGTATCCATTCGAGTCCATTTGTTTCCCGTGACCATTCGATTTTCTATCGTACAAAGTCAACAGCCTTTGGCCTTTTTGTATTCCTTGATATAACTTTTGACTTTTGGTTGTTCACTGTTTCAATTAATATTTGATGGTATGACTACCAACTCTTTCTCTTCCCTTCATGTTCAATTCTCTATGCCTAATCTATTCGCTATGTATTTCTTTGAGACATATGGTATATTTTATATAGTTATAATTATATTCCAACAGAACGTGTCATTTCCCTTTGGTTCACTTTTGCCAAACTTGTTCATGCTTTATGGAAAATAATATTATATCTAAGTTATGTATTTTGGTTTCTGGAACTTGTTATCTCCTTGAAGCTTGAAGCATGCTCGTCTCTTTCCAGGTCTAAAACTTCACTACCTTCTTTTCGTTTTTTTTATATATATAAATATATAATACTAATAATATCTGGAACATACTCATGTTTATTTTTTTTCTCTGTGCTCATTCCCTTCCAACCTGCAATGGCCAAACCTCTACCCTCGGCCTGTGACCACCATCGTCACCCGTATAACCGAGCTCGCCTTGGATCCGACCACCCCTCTCGCCACGTCGGTCAACTCGACACCTATCTCTGGCCGTCACTTCTACTAGGCCATGCCTCAAATCGTCACCTCCTCTTCACCTCCGCCGCCTGGCAGTGCCGCCATCCCTTCATTTTCCCAAGCAGCATCTACTCTCCCTCCACCTGCAACCTTGAACCCGGCTGCTCGTCCCATCTCACCTCAAATGGCAGCTCATGTGCACAGCCTATATATATATTTAGTAAGTAGTTATATATATATATATAAGTTCTTATGGAGTTCTGTTTATTTATATAAAAGTTACATTAGTTATGTGTGTGTTTGGTTTGCTGAAAAACATATAATAATATGTATAGATTTCAAATTATAAGCCTGTATATATTTTATAAGATCTGTTGTTTTGCGATTTTGTTTTATATTCATTTTTTTCTTACAGTTTTGCACTTTGTTTATAAAGATTTCAATAATTATTAGCTGTTGCGTGTGTACACAAGTATACAGTGAAGAGAAAGAATGTTATATATATTGTATTTTTAAAGTTGTTTCCTGTTCATCTATTTTTTTGATTTGATTTTCTTTTTATAAGTGTTTTTAAAGAAAATATTGGTCTTATAAAAAATATATAGTATTATCAGATAGTGATTTGTCAAGTTATTGTACAATAGCCTATATAGTTGTACAATAGCTTATATAGTTGATATTATACTGTATATGGTTTCCAAACAGTTTTGTACATATGTGTTTAACCTTTTGTTTTGGTATTGGGTTTTAAGTGTAATATATATATATATATATTATATATGATTCTTAATACTTGAGTTTAAGAATAATGATTTTCAATTTTTTTATATTATTTTAATATTTATCTTAAATCAAAATATTAAAAAAAATATTATAATAATAATGTATATATTTTTAGATTTATATCAAAACTGATTTGACTTGTTTCATCGATTCCTTGTTACCAGCTTTGTTCGTCAAATTCGTGCCAATTTACCTTTGCTTTGGAATTCGTGTTCGGATTCGTAACTCATTTCATCATCAAATATCTCTAGCCTCGAAAGGTGAGCAATCACTCATGATTGATGTTCTTATATTTATTAAATTTGATTTCAATTGAAACAACAATTGAAATATGATGTTGTTAGTTATTTAAATTGCTATATATATATGCCATTTCTGTATCTGTTCACCTGTGACATCTGACACCATTATATGTTATTTATCACTGATGATATATGCCTGTTACTGATTGTTATATTATTATCATATCGGTTATCACTCTGCAAGTTCCCTGTTAGTATAGAATTCACTATGGGTTGAAATGATACATACCCGAACGATCTGTAGAATAGGAGAAAATCGTTATGAGTTGAAATGATAATCCCAAGCGATTTTCATTGAATTGAATTTGGGATTACGGGTTTAAAAGATATATACCCGTATATATTTAAATTGCGAATTGAAATGATAAATATTTGTATCACTTGACCATAGGGTAGAAAATTATATACACACACCGTCGGTCTATATATAAATATTTTGAAAAGTGATTTCTATGATTTTGAAAAGATATATATGGTTTTAATAAATACTGATTTTAAAGACTTATTAATGTTGATATAAACTATGTTTAAGTATTTATATAAATTTATATTTTCAAATATAGAGTTTATAATGATTTAGGTTGGAAAGATAATTTGAAATTTTATTTATTTAAGAATTTTACTTAAATAAGTTGATTTGAAATTTATTAAATTTGAAATTTTAAAGATACGATTTTATAACTTAGATTTGATTAAAAGTGACTTAAATGAATATTTCAAACTTATATAAATTTTAATGGGATATTTTGTTTATTTAAAATTTGTAAATTGAAGTTGTATTTAGATGTTATTGAAATCATTAAGTAAATATTTCAAAACTAAATAATAGTAAAGTGAATTTGATATATATATATGAAATTATCGAATTTAGTTTTGAAATGTTGAATATATATAAAACTTTAAAAAATATTGAAATTGAAATGGTTTAATTTGTGGTTCAAATCTGTATTTGAAATCGATATAATTTGAATGGTTTATTGAGAAACTAAATTTATTGGAAATTGATGAATTAAGATTTAATTAAATTTGAACTTTGGAATTCGAGTTGATTTGAATCGAGTCGTGAAATTTGAGAAAACTATTTTATTATATAAAGTAGTTTTAAATTATATTTAAAACTATTTATATATTTTACTTTATAAATTATTTTCATATAAACTATTTTAATATAAACTATTTTAATATAAACTATTTTTAAAATAAATTATTTTAATATAGCTATTTTAACTTATAACTATTTTATATAAACTATTTTATATAAACTATTTAAAAGTGGGAAGTTATGATTTCAAAATTATGAATTTCAAAGTATTATATTATCAAGTGTTATGATTCCCAAAGTGTTACCATTTCTAAGCTTTATAATCTCGAAAGTGTTATAACTTTGAAAGTGCTATGATTTTGGAAATGGATATATTTGAAATGGATATGATATCGTATTGATATGGATTTTGAAATGGAAATGATATTTTGGTTTTGAAGTATAAACTATTTTGAAATGACCGCGGTGTTATAATAACGATTGGTTGTTAAAGAGACCAGGATCGGATATGGACACACTCCCTGTCGATACCGAAAACCACTTTAACAACCATGTACGCGGTGGAGATTCCAGAATGAAGTAGGATGGTGGCAACGATCTTATATGAGGTATATACGTGGACCCGACTCCCATGAATTGGCATAAGGTGGCTAAAACAGGAGCAATTGACGGGCTAATAAGGTAGCTCCTCTGATCGGACACACTCCATCGTATACCATTCTATTACTTTGTGATTGATTTGGTGCGCACCTTCGGATTTTTGACAGGGTGGCTCGAGGTGGGCGATTGCTGCGGCTTTGTGTTACCACCGGCCCTGAAGTGTAATTGGTATATCTACCCTGGCATTGCCTAGTTGTGCCGTGTCACCTACCCTAGCGTGCTTTACTACGAGTTTGATTTGTGTCGTACCTATGGAGTATCCTTTGGTAGCCCCAGTTTACGGGGTATTACGGTACTGTATAGACTATTGGCACTATAAAATGTGTTAAGGGGGATACGGGTAACGCCTTAACGCTATTTTAATAGTTTACTTTACTATAGACATATTATAATAGCGTATATTACTACATAGTAGATAGTTTAACGGATCCTTAGAGGATGGCTATCCCAAACATCCTTTAAGTTACTTGTATTTCAGTTGATATTTCACTTGAGTTGGATTTATTGATATAAGAATGTTAATCATGACTCGAGTGTTTTGTGTTTTGCTTTACGCTCGGGTCAGACTGAGTGATACAGCATTTGAGACTCACCTTTGGAGTTGGAGCTTCACTTGGAGATCCAGCTATCTATCGATTCTGCTTTCAGTTATTCAGTTGATTCCAGTGATGTATTCTGATCTTGTATTTGACTATTGTATTGAGACATCTATGTATTCGAGACCTCTGTTGTATCTTATTTAACTCTGTTATATGTATATAGTAGCTTCATGAACTACTATTCTTTTGTTTCCGCTGCTTATTTTTATATTACTCTGTGCCTGTGATTCTGTGATTATTTATTTACTATATATGCTGAGTTTTGCCAAATTTAAATTAACAATCTGATATTTTAAGCAATTCAAATCCGACATGTATGGATGCGAATGGTTGAAAATTTCAGGATGTTATAGTCTCCACCATCCTACTTCATTCTAGAATCTCCACCGCATACAAAGTTGTTAAAGTGGTTTTCAGTATCGACAGAGAGTATGCCCATATCCGATCCCGGTCTCTTTAACAACCAAACGTTATTATAACACCGCGGTCATTTCAAAATAGTTTATACTTCAAAACCAAAATATAATTTCTATTTCAAAAACCATATCAATACGATATCATTTCCATTTCAAAAATATTCACTTCCAAAATCATAGTACTTTCAAAGTTATAACACTTTCGAAACCAAACATTTGAAATTATAATACTTTGGAAAACCATAACACTTCCTTTAAACCGTTTAGATATTAATAATAGTATATATAATAAAATAGTTTATAAAATAAAATAGTTTATATAAAAATATTTATAGGTTAAAATAGTTTATATTAAAATAATTAGCATATTAAAATATTTTATATTTAAATAATTTATATTAAAATAATTTATAAAGTAAAATGTAATTTAAAAATACTTTATATAATAAAATAGTTTCCAAAAATTTCACAAATCGATTCAAATCAACTCGAATTCCAAAATTCAAATTATATTCAATCTTAATTCATCAATTTCAACTCAAATTAGTTTCTGAATAAACCATTTCAAATTATATCGATTTCAATTACCGATTTGACCCACAAAATATACCATTTAAATTTCAATATATTTCAAAGGTTTAAATATTCAACATTTTCAATACTAATTTTGATAATTTCATTTATATCCAAATTTAACTTCATTATTATTTAGTTTTGAAATATTCACTTAATCAATCCAATATCATTTAAATAAGCTTTAAATTACAAATTTTAAATAAACTAAATATCCCATTTATAATTGAAATATTCATTTAAGTAACTTTTAATCAAAAATCAAGTTATAAAATCATATCCTTTAAACATCTCAAATTCAAAAAGTTTCAAATCGATTTAATTAAATGAATTCTTAATTAAATACCATTTCAAATCAATTTCAAATCTATCTTTCCAACCTTAATTTATTAAAAATTATTATAAACTCTATATTTGAAAATAAAATTTTAAATATATTTTATATAAATTAAATCAAACTTTATTAAACTAAATCTTATTATCACTTATCTTATAATAAAACTAATTTATACATATTTTAAAATAGTAAAATTATAAGTAAATTCTTAAAATATATAATTCCAAAACTAACTTGTAAATTTTAAAATTTTCAAAACATAAAATTTTAAAGTCAAGAATTTAAACCTTATAACATACATACATACATACATATATATATATAATATTTTGAAATCAATATTTATTAAACCATATATTTCTTTCTAAAACCATAGAAATCATTTTCAAAATATATATATATAGACCAACGGTGTCTGTATATAATTTTCTATCCTATGGTCAAGTGATACAAATATTTATCATTGCAATCCGCAATTTAAATATCATCAATATAAATAACAGATAATGGATTCAGATGTCATAGGTGAACAGATACAGATAATAACATATATATGGCAATGTAAATAACTAACAACAACATATTTCAATTGTCGTTTCAATTGAAATCAAATTTAATAAATATAAGAACGTTAATCGTGAGTGATTGCTCACCTTTCGAGGCTAAAGAGACAAGAAGATGATACAGACACAGATATAGACACTAACTAGCGGGGCTGCCACAAGCTAGGAATCACTGTGACAAGTTCGATATTGAGATGGTCAGTTAAGATGGACAAGAGATTGATGAGACAAAGTATATATATATATATTTTCAAAAGTCAATTTAAACATATATTTTCAAAAAAAAAATTATTCAAACACGTAAAACAAAGTCTCTATTTATATATAAATTTGAAAACCAAACCACTATATACTTGTATATATAAACTAATATATAAACATATATATTTATAAACTTACATAACTGCTCTAAATTTTAAATATATAAACTTATAATTCGTATATACAAATAAACAAGTTCTGCACGGTCGCATAAATATAAACAACTATATATAAAATATATATATTCAACATAGAACAATATTAATAACCAATAGTTACCTTCCAAATCGTCCTTAAAGCAAACATTTTAAAATTGTAGATTTTAGAACCAAAATTTATGTAAGTTTATAACGTACAGCACACATAAAGTATGCCTTTTTCCTAAATCAATATATATTTAAACTATAACAAAAATGCAGACCATAACAGCATGAATGCTGGCGAATGTATAGTATAATCAAACATATACAGGTACAAACATGGAAACAGTAACAAAGTTTTGGGAAAAAAATATATATATACATAAACTTACTTTAATAATATTTTTTTTAGATACATACCCATAAACTTAAATATATGAAAATACCCATCAACTTAAATATATTAATTAATTATATATAGACTATATACATTTATATAAACAACAACTAACATAAAAAAATTAACATATACATACTAACAGCAACTGTATATATAGCTTATCTACATAACAATATCATATACAGAAAACAGATATACTAACTAAAATTAAGAATCAAATTTATAACACCCTCATATATATAAGCTAACTGACTACATATATAACCAACAGTAATTAATTATTTTTTTATAAACTCCTACATACACATACATGTATACCTAATAACACAGATATATATACTTTATATTGTACTAATATATAAACTGGAACTGTTACATTAAACCAGCAAACAATATATATATATATATGTATAAACCATATATATGTTAAGATCAAAGTAATAATATATAAAACTTAACAACATATTATACATAAACCAGTAAAACTTATATATATTTAATCAACCAATGATTTTAACCTTATATAACATATACACTTCAAATACATACCGTAATAATATATAAACAGGATATATATATACACAAATACCCAATGAGCTGCAAAAGAGGGTGCTCGGCAGTGAGTGAGAGGGGCTGCCGATGTGGAGCACGGAGGTAAGGTGAGTAAAAGCCTCGGCTGGTGGCTCGACTATTGAGTGTGAATGATCTCGCATGAATGAGCAGGCGGTTGTTGTGGGAGCTAGTGAGCGGAGATGAGGGTGGTTTGCTCGGTGGTGGAGGGAAGAATAGATGGCGATGTGGGAAAGAAGAAATGGAAGTGAAAAATG
Source organism: Allium fistulosum (assembly GCA_030737815.1). Lineage (NCBI taxonomy): Eukaryota > Viridiplantae > Streptophyta > Magnoliopsida > Asparagales > Amaryllidaceae > Allium > Allium fistulosum. Next base: position 1,137,123,897 of record CM060906.1, read on the forward strand.
AGGATCTGGTTTTGGTAGAATGAAGAAGGGGACGCACGTGAGTTTTTGGCCAGGGAGATGAAACAACAAAGGTAAAAGAAGATGAAGGAATAGCCGTATATTATAATTTACATTTTCTCAAGAGAAAGCGTGCAGAATCCCACCGAAAAGCCGAGCAATGCATGTGAAAAGACAAGTCATAAATTTTATATCGATTATAGAGAATATTAAAGGACCGAGACAGAAAAGACAGATGGAAATCAAAAAAGTTTTAAAATGGGTACCGAAATGCTGCTATTTCGCCGAGATAAGATGGACGGAACAATAACAGTCAAAATTTGGAGAAACGAAAGATGCCGTTGCACTCAGAAGATGATTTACAATTTTATTATACAAAAATATTCAGGTTTGGAAAACATTTTATTATCATCAATATTAACTGATTTAAATTGAAATAGAATTACACAAGAAAATAAACTTTCATATTATAAGATGAAAATTCACCATTTGCTGTTTAAATAGGCGCATTCCGAATATTAAATTTTTATTTCAAAATTTTATTATTTAAAAATTTCACAAAATTTAATTTAATTAAATAAATAAAACTACTAAAATTTTCGGGTCGTTACACTCTCCCCCACTCAAAACTTTTCGTCCCCAAAAAGGAACGAGGTAGGAGAACAGAAACAACCAGAAAGAAAATAGGTTGAAAAAAAAAATTAGTTCAAACCATATAAATTTCAATTTAAATTAATTAATATTCAATAATTGACTTTAAATTCAAGGTATTTTATTAAATCGATTTTATTTCAATTTATTGATTTCTTCAAAACAAAATTTATTTAATTTGTCTTATTTATTATTCAATTAACTTATTTTATTCAATTAACTTATTTTATTCAATTAACTTATTATTCTATTTATCTCAATTAACAACTTTATAATTAAAGCTTAAGTGTATAACATTTATTATAAACACTCAAATTTTATTTATAAAATCATTTTATAATGTATATTATCCAATTACATATTCAACTTCTGAATAATTTAGGTAAGTTATATTGGAATGCAATTGAGTATTATACAAGTAAAATTTTCCTAATTCAATTACTTCAAGTTTAAATATTTATTCAAAAATTTGGCTTCATTTTATAATTGAAATCACCCTTTAATTAAAATTTAAGAATAAATTTCCGATTAACTTCAAACAATTTAGAGATAAATATATATACTATATATCAAATCAAATCTATAATCATATACTTATATATTATAAATCAAGTCATACTTTAGAAATTCAAATCAGTTTATTTTCCAAAACAAAACCGTAGCAAAGCTACATAATGGTCTCTCCACTCAGAAACTTGAAAATGTAGGTCGATGATGCTGTAATCATCACCGAAATTATTTTCCAATGACAAAATAGGAGAGTACTGATTTAAACTTTTAAAATTATTTGGAAATGATTTTGTATTCAAAAATACTTTAAAATAATATACACTTTAAAGCTTAAAATTCAAAGTTTGAAATCACCGGAAATTAAATTCTCGAATTCCTGATTTTATATTCATTTCAATTCCAAATCAATTTATAAACCATGTTTATAAATTCATTTACAGAACAATAAATGATAATGAAATATTATCATTTCAAACAACCAATTTAATTAACTTATTAAATTCCAGAAAATTATACTTATAGATATAATATAATCATACAAATTTATTTCATTTACCAATTTTGAAAACAATATTGTGTCAGTTTGCTCTGTTCAAGTGTTTTGAAATTCCTATCAATTGCGTTGATCAGACTAATCGATTGAAAATCCAAATCAACATCAACAACCCAAACAACATAGTATATAAAACAGTATTAATATAAATTACAAATACACTCCCTCACTCGATGGTACAAGAAGCGATTTCAAAACAAGGATAGAGATCCAAATAAAGAGGGATCTTAACTAAAAGAATTCAACTAGAAGATAGGCTCGATAGGGAGATAAATAGATTTCAAAGAGAGAAAAGAATGGATAGACTTATATAAATCGCGGGCAACCTTAACTGGTCAACCGTGACATCAAAATAAGATCGATGCAGAATCTTGAGGCAAATCGACATCCGATCACAAGAGAATAGAATTCAGGTATAGCAAAAGATAGCAGCATCTAAACCGAGGATATAGAATCTCCGGTGAATTGATGTCTATTGTAAAGTAGTTTAACCCCTTTACAAATCATACGGTGGAGCTATGGGTTGCTCTGGAATCAAGGAAAACACGAATAGGGGAGACAAGGATGGATTTTGCAACCGAAGGGGACGTTCCAAGATTCAAAGGAAACCGAGTCAAAGAGGAAGAGATTCAAGCTCGAACAAAAGTGATTCTGTAATTACATTTACTCTATATGCTAAGTTTTTCCTAAAACCAGAGCTCTGATACCACATGTAACATCCTGAAATTTTCAACCATTCGCATCTGCACATGTCGAACTTGAATTGCTCAAAATATCATATTGTTAATTTAAATTTGGCAAAACTCAACATATATAGTAAATAAATCAATCACAGAATCACAGACACAAAGTAATATAAAAATAAGCAGCGGAAACAAATGAATAGTAGTTCATGAAGCTACTATATATATATAACAGAGTTAACAAGATACAACAGAAGTCTGGAATACATAGAAGTCTCAGTACAATAGTCAAATACAAGATCAGGATATATCACTGGAATCAACAGAATAGCTGAATGCTGAAAAGAGGCAGATGGATCTCCAAGCGAAGCTCCAACTCCAAAGGTGAGTCTCAAAAGCTGTGTCACTCAGTCTGACTAGAGCGTAAAGAAAAACACAAAACACTCGAGTCAGGATTAACATCCTTATATCAATAAATCCAACTCAAGTGAAATATCAACTGAAATACAAGTAACTCAAAGAATGTTTGGGATAACCATACTCTAAGGATCCGTTAAACTATCTACTATGTAGTAATATATGCTATTATAATAATGTCTATGGTAAAGTAAACTATTAAAATAGCGTTAAGGCTTTACATTTTCCACTTTAACACATTTTATAGTTCCAATAGTCTATACAGTACCGTAATACCCCGTAAACTGGAGCTACCAGAGGATACTCCATAGGTACAACACAAATCAAACTCGTAAAAGGCGCACAAGGGTAGGTGACACGGCACAACAAGGCAATGCCAGGGTGGCTATACCAATTATGCATCTAGACTATTGGTAACGCAAAGCCGCGGCAATCGCCCAACTCGAGCCACACTCCCGAATCGAAGGTGTGCACCAAATCAATCACAAAGTAATAGAATGGCATACGATGGAGTGTGTCCGATCAGAGGAGCTACCTCATTGGCCCGGAATCACTCATGTTTTAGCCACCTTATGCTAACTCACGGGAGTTAGGTCCACGTAAATATACCTTTAGGATCGTCGCCATCATCTTACTTCATTTTGGAATCTCCACCGCGTACACAGTTGTTAAAGTGGCTTTCGGTATCGACAGAGAGTATGCCCATATACGATCCCCGTCTCTTTAACAACCAAATGTTATTATAACACCGCGGTTATTTCAAAACAGTTTATACTTCAAAACCAAAATATAATTTCTATTTCAAAAACCATATCAATACGATATCATTTCCATTTCAAAAATATTCACTTCCAAAATCATAGTACTTTCAAATTTATAACACTTTCGAAACCAAACATTTGAAATTATAATACTTTGTAAAACCATAACATTCCTTTAAACTGTTTAGATATTAATAATAGTATATATAATAAAATAGTTTATAAAATAAAATAGTTTATATAAAAATAGTTATAAGTTAAAATAGTTTATATTAAAATAATTAGCATATTAAAATAGTTTATATTTTAATAGTTTATATTAAAATAATTTATATTAAAATAATTTATAAAGTAAAATGTAATTTAAAAATACTTTATATAATAAAATAGTTTCCACAAATTTCACAAATCGATTCAAATCAACTCGAATTCCAAAATTCAAATTTTATTCAATCTTAATTCATCAATTTCAACTCAAATCAGTTTCTCAATAAACCATTTCAAATTATATCGATTTCAATTACCGATTTGACCCACAAAATATACCATTTCAATTTCAATATATTTCAAAGGTTTAAATATTCAACATTTTCAAAACTAATTTTGATAATTTCATTTATATCCAAATTTAACTTCATTATTATTTAGTTTTGAAATATTCACTTAATCAATCCAATATCATTTAAATAAGCTTTAAATTACAAATTTTAAATAAACTAAATATCCCATTTATAATTGAAATATTCATTTAAATCACTTTTAATCAAAAATCAAGTTATAAAATCATATCCTTTAAACATCTCAAATTCAAAAAGTTTCAAATCTATTTAATTAAATGAATTCTTAATTAAATACCATTTCAAATCAATTTCAAATCTATCTTTCCAACCTTAATTTATTAAAAATTATTATAAACTCTATATTTGAAAATAAAATTTTAAATATATTATACATAAATTAAATCAAACTTTATTAAACTATATCTTATTATCACTTATCTTATAATAAAACTAATTTATACATATTTTAAAATAGTAAAATTATAAGTAAATTCTTAAAATATATAATTCCAAAACTAACTTATAAATTTTAAAATTTTAAAAACATAAAATTTTAAAGTCAAGAATTTAAATCTTATAACATACATATATATATAATATTTTGAAATCGATATTTATTAAACTGTATATTTCTTTCCAAAACCATAGAAATCATTTTCAATATATATATATATATATATAGACCAACGGTGTCTGTATATAATTTTCTATCCTATGGTCAAGTGATACGGATATTTATAATTTCAATCCGCAATTTAAATATCTACGTGTATATATCTTTTCAACCCGCAATCCCAAATTCAATTCAATGAAAATCGCTTGGGTTTATCATTTCAACCCATAACGATTTTCTCCTATTCTACAGATCGTTCGGGTATGTATCATTTCAAACAGGGAACTTGCAGAGTGATAACATATATGATAATAATATAACAGGCATATATCATCAATATAAATAACAGATAATGGATTTAGATGTCATAGGCGAATAGATAATAACATATATATGGCAATGTAAATAACTAACAACAACATATTTCAATTGTCGTTTCAATTGAAATCAAATTTAATAAATATAAGAATGTTAATCGTGAGTGATTTCTCACCTTTCGAGGCTAGAGAGACAAGAAGATGATACATACACGGATATAGACACTAACTAGCGGGCTACAACAAGCTAGGAATCACTATGACAAGTTCGATATTGAGATGGTCAGATAAGATGGACAAGAGATCGATGGGACAAAGTATAAATATATATATATATATTCAAAAGTCAATATAAACATATATTTTCAAAAAAAAATTCAAACACGTAAAATAAAGTCTCTATTTATATATAAATTTGAAAACCAAACCACTATATACTTGTATATATAAACTAATATATAAACATATATATATTTATAAACTTACATAACTGCTATAAATTTTAAATATATAAGCTTATAATTCGTACATACAAACCAACAAGTTCTGCACAGTCTCATAAATATAAACAACTATATATAAAATATATATATTCAACATAGAACAATATTAATAACCAATATTTACCTTCCAAATCGTCCTTAAAACAAACATTTTAATTGTAGATTTTAGAACCAAAATTTATGTAAGTTTATAACGTACAACACACATAAAGTAAGCCTTTTCCCAAATCAATATATATTTAAACTATAACAAAAATGCAGACCATAACAGCATGAATGCTGGCGAATGTATAGTATAATCAAACATATACAAGTACAAACATGGAAACAGTAACAAAGTTTTGGGAAAAAAATATATATACACATAAACTTACTTTAATAATATATATTTTTTCAGATTCGTACCCATAAACTTAAATATATGAAAATACCCATCAACTTAAATGTATTAATCAATTATATATAGACTATATACATTTATATAAACAACAACTGACATAAAAAAAATCAACTTATACATACTAACAGCAACTGTATATATAGCTAACCTATATAACAATATCATATACAGAAAACAGATATACTAACTAAAATTAAGAATCAAATTTATAACACCCTCATATATATAAGCTAACTGACTACATATATAACCAACAGTAAACAAATTTTTTTAATTTATAAACTCCTATATACACATACACGTATACCTACTAACACAGATATATATACTTTATATTGTACTAATATATAAACTGGAACTGTTACATAGAACCAGCAAACAAAATATATATAAACAATATATATGTTAAGATCAAAGTAATAATATATAAAACTTAACAACAGATTATACATAAACCAGTAAAACTTATATATATTTAATCAACCAATGTTTTTCAACTTATATATATACACTTCAAATACATACCGTAATAATATATAAACAGGATATATATATATACACAAATACCCAATGAGCTGCAAAAGGGGGTGCTCGACAGTGAGTGAGAGGGGCTGCCGACGTGGAGCATGGAGTAAGGTGAGCAAAAGCCTCGGCCGGTGGCTCGACTATTGTAACATCCCCCCTTTTTGACCGCATCCAGTCGGTAATTAAACCAACTAGAAACGTTCAAAAAGACGAATTGTTATTTAGTTTATAAGGTTTAAACAGAATCAGCCACAGAAACACAGATAATAACAATCAATTAAAACAAATGAGAATTTATTTCCTTACTATAAATCTTTTATATACATCAGAGTTTATACAATTTTAATACTAATACAGCGGAATTTCTAAAAATACAATTTTCTTCTGAACTAAAAATGATTCTTTACTCTCTCTCTCTAACTTCGCTGCTCGAAAATCTTCAAGCTGTAAAAAATACTCGGTCTGACCCGAGTATTATATTCAAAAGAAAATAATACACAGGTCAGTCTAATTCAAACCAGTTTATTAGTGCATATAGGCAGTAATAATTTAAATAGACGACAGTCACAATAATTCCCGTCTATCCGACTCTTTAAACAAAGAAACCGGATAACGAAAATTTTAACACTAAACAGTGTTAAGCAATAAATCAGCAGATTTAAATCATCAACAGAGATAAACAGTGTTATTGGCTGCCGTACACGCACGCGTGCACGGCCTCGCCAATACGACATAAAAGATCAATGCATCACGACGCAAAGAAATATCAATTCAAAACTGTCGATTTGGGTGGCTGCAGTGCACGCACGCGTGCACTGCCTCGCCACCACCGAATATAAAGTTACCACAAGAGACAAGGGTAAAACTGCAACGAAAATGCAGCCTCTACTTGAATTCAATGGCCAGTGCAAGGGACAACCAAATCAGACTGCAAATATAAATCTGTGCATCAATGCAAATGAAGAATAGTCCACACATATACAATTATGTGGCCACACAGTGTGCAGAACACATGAAGGAAATGCACATGTTAAATGGGCAGCAAGTGCCACCCAATGATGCAAGGAAATGAAACAACAAGATGGACTTAAATCAGTGGCAACTTCACCACTAATCAAGTCAGACTTCGCTAAGCAATGGACCAGAAGCATGTGCAGACACCCAACGAAAACACAAATGCAAAGATGCATGCACATGTACACTAAATCAAAAAGTGCAGCAGCTACAACAAAACAAAACTGCATCAAAACATATGTATGCAGACCTAACGCCTCAAATGACCAAGTACAACCGAAATCAAGAAATGCACTTAAGTTAAAAGCTATGCAGTGGAGACGTAAACAAGGGTATGTGCAGACCACTTGAAGTATGTTAACATATACAACCATGAAATACAAGTGCAAGTACACAATGAATGCCACAACTATAGAGGGTCAAGTGCAATCACAACTGTACATATTTAAAAGCACTTAAACAAAGAACTCGAAGACATTATCAAGTTAATGTCGAAGTTCAACCATAAAATAAGTTCAACATTTATCGAGAACCAAAGTCATCAAGTATTACCCATGAAAATAAAACCTGGCAGTTATATACACAGTGAAAACATGCACATAAGGGGTGATGAACTGCGAATATAAGCCTACACCCACATAATGGAGACCAGACTACACAAATGCAAGTATAACCCAGTGGTCAAGACAGCCTATTCATATACAAACTGCCTCAACACAACTGCAAAGCAACTCAACTCGAATTTGACCCAGTGCACAAGGCAACTAGACCATCAAAGTGCAAACAAGATGAAGTCAGTGCCAATAGTAATGACAGCAACTCCACCAAGTCGTAATTCAATCCCAAAATACAGTCAATCATCCCAAGAGAAAATAAAATGCAGTTCGAACATACATATATACATATCAATTTAATGTATATACATACATCACTGCATACATATGTTTGAAGACTAGAATGCAACTGGGTGCAGACAGTCTCAAAAAAAAAAACATAAGTGTACGAAAGGTAACATATATAATACTGTAACTGGACAGTATTTACTTCATAGTCTAGAACAAGGCAAAATGCCAAAGTCGAAGCACATAGGCGAAAACAACAAACCAGATAAAAGAATGCCAACATGATGAAGTTAGTGCCAACAATAATGACAGCAACTCGATCATCTCACGAATTATTTAAATGCAGACAGCAATGAAGTGTCATATCCAAACCAACCCAAAAATCATCATATAAACTAGTCCCGAATTTTACTTAAGGTAAGTTCAAAATCATGGTACAACAGTCTTACAAAACTGGACTTCGGCAATTTAAAATAAACCCAATCAGTTTAAGTATGCAGAGAGCAACATAAAGACTATACTGACAAGTGCACAACATGAACAAACTATATGTGAAGACTACAAGGTGATGCCAGTACATACAACAGTGAAGCTATCTAAATGAAACCATGATCAAGTGAACACATGTACATCGATTCAGAAATCAAGGACCAAGCATGTATAGGCAGTACGCATGTGAAACCATACTTCATGAATGTACAGAGGCTACAAGTTAGAGAAACTAGTTCAAGTGGCTAATGCACAAAAGACATAACAAGGAACTCAAATTTATATGCAAATAAACAGTGTAGTGATGGAATTTCAATGATATGCAAATGCGACAGATAAGGGATGATTCAAAAGCTACACCATATCAAAGTGCTACTAGAGGCAGTGGATAATATGGCAAAAAAAATCGAACAAGATCAATCATCACAAAACCAAGTGTGCAGCCGAAGGCAACTACAGGTCAAAGTCGATGCCAAAGCCAACAAGTTAAAAGAGGAAAGTTATTTGCCATATGACTCAAGGAAAAATCAAATGCCACAAAATCAAAACCGAGAGCATCTAGTATAGGCAACACTGAAACCCAATTGGACAAACAAATGCCACAGTAAATCGTTAAGACAAAATCAAGGCCGAAGTTAAATATTATCAACCCAAAACAAAGCAAACTCATGAAATCAGACAAGTCATGGAAGCCCTGCGATTTGAATTTAGATGTGAGAAATAGAGATTTCTCACCTTAGAGTGAAGAGGTCGCGCGCGAGCAAGAAGAAGACGAAGCGAAGTCGAAGCCCTAATTTCTAGATTGAAGAACGAAGCCGCCATAGAATCGAGACGACGCCTAGGCTAATTCTTTTGGGGACGAAGAAGAACCTCGTGGCCGCCATTTTTTTTTATCTTCGTTTGATTGATTTAGGGTTTTGAATGAATGGGAAAAATGAGAGGCGGGTACGTGTTTTATCAGAGAAACATCGTGGAGGTATGGGCTGAAGCATGGGCCGGTGTATGATATTTTTTTCTTTTCTTTTTATTTTAAAACTGATTTGTTTTGTATTTATTTTCTTAAATGTGTTTTGTTTAAATCTTGTTGCTAAAATTTAAATTATGTGTATTTATTTTGTACAAATAAAAATTTAATAAGAGAATTCAAATCGATTTACAAATTCCAATAAAATTTAACAATTCGATATTAAATCGTTAATTGACGAAGATTTTATCGTTATAGAAATTCCAATAACAAAAAGAAATTTAACTGTCAACTTTAATCGTTCATCGATGATTATAATTCGGGCAAAAATCCAGGTTGTTACAGAAATTCAATTTGAATTCGATTAAATTCTCTACGCGTTTATACGTCGTACGTTCACAAAACAATTCCGATAAATACGAAATTTGAAATCCGATAATAATTCAATATTACGGACCCAATGAAACTTGTTTCGTCAAATTCCGAGACTGTGCCTCGGAAGACTATTTTTAAATTCGATTTCAAACGATACAATTTCAAAACGGAACAAATCGCTTTTAAATTCAATTCTGAAGCATCTATTATCTTCAGTATTATCAATATGAATTTTCTAAGCCTTAAATTATTTTTAACCGGCTTAAAATCGAAGATTCAAATTTATTCAACTTTCAATAGATTAAATTCAAAAATTTAATCGCCAATTCCTTCTGATAATTTGAAATTCAAGTCAAATCATCATTCAAATATTTAAAATTAATTAAATATTCTCAAATTAAATTGTTAAAAATTCAGGGTCGTTACAAACTCCCCTCCTTAAAAACTTTTCGTCCACGAAAAGGAAAGGTTGTTAAAATTTCATCGATAATTATACTCTAGTCAATTTTTACTAAACTTAAAACTTATTACAAATAAATGAAGATAGGATTCATTCCATTTGTTTAATCTCACTAGTTTTGCTTATCTTTTCTTTTATTCAATGATTTCTACAATCATTGATTTCTAAAATCAAAATGCAAAAGTCTTTTATCAACATTTTCGATTTACAACTCAGATTCAAACTTAAAATTTTTCACGTTAGAGATTTATATAATATATATCTCTTCCAAAGCTGTGGACTTTCAAAACATTACAAAGATCCTCTTCCTTAGTTCATTAGGTAGGAATTTTTGTAATTCTAATTTCAAATCATTGATTTGCTATTTACAGTTTGAAAATACTTGCTAACTCGAAATTTAACAAGTCCATCTTCGTTCTCACAGACATTAGACATACGCTGGCCAGGCGCAGGTCTAAAAATCTCCAAGTACTAAATATACTTGCTTCAATTCCCAGTGAAAATACTTTTAAAAATTCTTTTAAAAAATGGATATGGAAAGCACGTTCCCCCATGGATTACAGTTCCACCCGGCGGTTACGCTACTATCCCAGTAGAGTCGCTTGTGGCTGTAGATTTCTCATCTCTTAAATTTCGCCATGGTTGTTGCCATAGATTGCAGTACACACGGCGGTTACGCTACTATCCCAGTAGAATCGCTCGTGTCTGTAGGCATCACGCCCCTCAAATTTCGCCTGGCATTAGATTGCAGTTTACCCGGCGGTTACGCCACTATCCCAGTGGAATCGCTTGTAACTGTGGGCATCTCGCCCCTCAAATTACGCTAATCATCAATCAAATCTAATCTCATCGCGATGAACTATCGCGAAGGATTTCCGATTCAAATAGTCACTCTGACTAAAATTCTACGTAGCTACGAATTTCAAATGGACACTCATCGAGAGTTCCAATACCTTCTTTAATAATAAATGGAAGGTACTTTTCCACATCCTCAGTTTAGAAAACATAATATCATATATGTAGTACTTTCATTTCACATTTCGTACATATAACATCTATGTAAACATACATAAGATTTCCATAACAATGTCTTTCTAAACTAACGGTTTCAAATTTACCGCATTCATATATATAAGTTCTAAAACTTACATATCCATATTCATAACAAAATAGAGGATTTCAAAATTTTCCTCTAAGTCGATTTGGAAATTTAAGGTTATCTCAAACCTAATTCATATTCATAATTCCATTTATTATCGACTTTCACATTCGATTTGAATTACACGTTACATCGTCAATTCTCAACACAGAATTGATGTCTATCGATATATAACCTCTGAGCTCGTACGTCTCAGAGAAGGGTGTTAAGCTAAGAGAATAAATTCTCCGCCACCAACAGATATATATTTAATAGAGATCAATTGCCATGTCATCAATTCACAATGTTAGACATACAATCCAAATCATCATCTGAAATTCAAAGCTCAACTTATATTGTCTTTGATGTCGAAGTTAAACTCAATTTTAACTTAACGATTCAATCTTTTGAAAAATTTCAAATTGAACAAATTGTTCAAATTTTCATTTACTTTTCAACTTCGACTTCAAAAATGAATTTCAAATCATTTATTCCTTACGGAATATATTCACAACATTTCATATTTGGAAAAAACATTTCCATACTTATTTAAAAATAAGTAATTCACAAATCCATTTATTTTCAACATTTGAAAATATTCGATATACTTAAATCAAAATTAAGTATATATTTCATCTTTAAGGAAATCATTTTCTTTCGCATATTTATTTGAGTTAAAACGAATGTTACGTAAAACATCGTTACGACAACTCAAAATCACTAGTATAGGGATTCGAAATTTAGATAGATGTATAAATCCCAATACTATACAAAACATTTCCTTTCGGAAATCATTTACTATAACAATAGTGTTATAGTCCACCATTTCCTTATATTCGAAAACGTCTATTTCAACAATGAATGTTGAAATCTATGGTTTCGATATTCAATGCCTTTAAAACATCTTTTAAAACAATTACTTCGTTTTAAAATATCACTTTCCCAAACATGTCCATTTTATTCAATAATATATTCACGGTCCAAAATTGTGAATATACATCTTTTAACAAGCTATACAGAATTTTACTTATCAAAATAAGTCAATTTCGAATTTATAAACAATGTTTATAAATTTCACTTCTATTCATAAAGACTTCAATTTATAAAAAAAATTGCTTTATTAACCCATTCCTTTATAACTCAGTTTTATATCAGAATTTTAATTTACAAGTAAATTACTTATAAATTCTTTTATTTCGCAACATCGATTCATTTTATAACTTCACATTATAAAACTTTTAAATTCCATTACTTATGAAATCCAATTATATTTCACTTTTAACCCTTATACAAATTCATTTTAAAATTCCAATATAATATCAACCTTTCAAATCTTCAATATAGCCCGTTTATAATAATTCAAAATTTTCCAATTTAACTATTATATAAATTTATCAGTTTTCCATTTCCAAAATAATCACTAGTTCCTTAATAAATCATTCATCGAATTGATTTTCAATTAAATCACATTTGATTTATTCACATTGGATTTTACTAACATTCATTCATATCCAATTAGTTCACATTCACTAATTCATATTCAAGTTAGATTGCTTCAATTCAAATCAAATTTGGTTCTATTTAGATTTGCTTATCTTTCAATTTGAATTCAATTTACATAGCTTCCAATTTCCATTAATTCAATTTCATTAATACTTAACGAATTCTATACGATCAACGAACAACCAATGCCCATTTAACCAAATTTATTTACTTTGCTTATATTCAATTTGGTTCAACACACTTAATTTTAATTGGTTTATATTCCAATTCAGATTGAATTCTTATACTCACCATATTCACTAATTCACTTTTACAGTTAAAGTTGAATTTTCCTTTTTATAACTCAAATTCATATTCATTACATCACTTTATCAATTCATTTTGATATCAAATTCAACCTCATTCAACATTACTTAAGCAATGTTTCATTTTATCTTCACTTGTATTTATTTTCACTGTAAAACTTAAGTTCGTCTCAAATTTATTTGGGATTCTATTTTATTTAACTTAACTTAGATTTCATTTCAAAAATCATTTTATTTAACTTGTACTAAAGTCAAATTCATATCACATTCAAAATTCAGATTTTGTTTCACTTAACAAAACTGTTCAAACATTTAACAACTGGTTTACTTCATACAGGTAAAGCACAAGTAAATTTTTCTCCCCAAAACACAATTTCATTAAGATATTTCTTCCAAATCTTACCATAAACATTCACGTACAAACTATACATAGCTTAAAGTTTTCATAATACATACTTAGAAGTTTTTAGATTACAAAAGATAGTATTACAAAATATATTGATCGCTTCAAATATATTGATTGGTTTAAGATTCAGACTCATAGAGGACTATCGTCTTCCCGTCTGGTAGTACTCATCTGTTCCGAACTTTCATCTTCGGTTTGCACTATTTCAGGTTGGATTAAAGGAGGATTGACGCATTCAAAGTCAACGTGCCCCCAGCTCCTACAGTTCCCGCAAAAATACATGACGTTCCCATCCTTATCTATCAGTTTTACACTTTTCGCTCTAGCGGGACGGGCTATAGCTTGCTTTCCACGCTGCCTTTCGGTGCAGTTTCTGGCTATATGTCCATTCTGGCGACAATGATAGCAGACTGTCAATCTATCGACAGGTAAATCTAGTGCACTCTTCTTCCTTTTCACTTTAGGGCAATGACTAAGAAAATGTCCTTTTTCTTGACATTTAAAACATACTATCTCAGGACGAGCGAAACGGTCATTCACATTCCTTTTCTTTCTCTTCTCTCGACACGTAACGGCGAAATGTCCTTTTTTATGACATCGATAACAAGTAACATCATCATAGGGACCAGGTCCTTGCCTTTCATTAAATCTCCTTTCGATTTCCGCACGTGTCAATTGCGCTTCTCTACGGGCAATTGCTCTTTGTTCACGACGTGCTGCTTTTTGTGCTTCGGTTTTCGCCATTTTAATTAACAAGATGTTTCGAAGTTTCCTATTAAAATTGACAATTCCATTAGAAAAGGTTGGATTATTCAATCATTTTCCTAAGACAAATTTGTAAATTTACATTATCCTGATATATACGATTATCATTCATATTAGGTAATCACTTACCCTTTTAGTTTAATTTTCCATCACACTAATTTATCTAATCAATTTCAATTTATTTAACTTCCTTTAGTTAAATTTCAAATCCATATTTTTATTAATACTAATTCAATTCGATTTAACTTTTCTTAAGTTAAAAATCTTTATTTTCATATTCAACCTTCACTTTACTTATATAAGATCTATTCCAAATTCATTTATCTTATATTTTCTAAAACAATTTTATACTTCTTTGGATTTGAAAAACGTTTCCTTTTTAAAGTGTTTCTAGTAACTATTCATATTAAACATCATAAACTAAGCTTTGTGTAAACCAAAGCTCTGATACCACTCTGTAACATTCCCCCTTTTTGACCGCCTCCAGTCGGTAATTAAACCAACTAGAAACGTTCAAAAAGACGAATTGTTATTTAGTTTATAAGGTTTAAACAGAATCAGCCACAGAAACACAGATAATAACAATCAATTAAAACAAATGAGAATTTATTTCCTTACTATAAATCTTTTATATACATCAGAGTTTATACAATTTTAATACTGATACAGCGGAATTTCTAAAAATACAATTTTCTTCTGAACTAAAAATGATTCTTTACTCTCTCTCTCTAACTTCGCTGCTCGAAAATCTTCAAGCTGTAAAAAATACTCGGTCTGACCCGAGTATTATATTCAAAAGAAAATAATACACAGGTCAGTCTAATTCAAACCAGTTTATTAGTGCATATAGGCAGTAATAATTTAAATAGACGACAGTCACAATAATTCCCGTCTATCCGACTCTTTAAACAAAGAAACCGGATAACGAAAATTTTAACACTAAACAGTGTTAAGCAATAAATCAGCAGATTTAAATCATCAACAGAGATAAACAGTGTTATTGGCTGCCGTACACGCACGCGTGCACGGCCTCGCCAATACGACATAAAAGATCAATGCATCACGACACAAAGAAATATCAATTCAAAACTGTTGATTTGGGTGGCTGCAGTGCACGCACGCGTGCACTGCCTCGCCACCACCGAATATAAAGTTACCACAAGGGACAAGTGTAAAACTGCAACGAAAATGCAGCCTCCACTTGAATTCAATGGCCAGTGCAAGGGACAACCAAATCAGACTGCAAATATAAATCTGTGCATCAATGCAAATGAAGAATAGTCCACACATATACAATTATGTGGCCACACAGTGTGCAGAACACATGAAGGAAATGCACATGTTAAATGGGCAGCAAGTGCCACCCAATGATGCAAGGAAATGAAACAACAAGATGGACTTAAATCAGTGGCAACTTCACCACTAATCAAGTCAGACTTCGCTAAGCAATGGACCAGAAGCATGTGCAGACACCCAACGAAAACACAAATGCAAAGATGCATGCACATGTACACTAAATCAAAAAGTGCAGCAGCTACAACAAAACAAAACTGCATCAAAACATATGTATGCAGACCTAACGCCTCAAATGACCAAGTACAACCGAAATCAAGAAATGCACTTAAGTTAAAAGCTATGCAGTGGAGATGTAAACAAGGGTATGTGCAGACCACTTGAAGTATGTTAACATATACAACCATGAAATACAAGTGCAAGTACACAATGAATGCCACAACTATAGAGGGTCAAGTGCAATCACAACTGTACATATTTAAAAGCACTTAAACAAAGAACTCGAAGACATTATCAAGTTAATGTCGAAGTTCAACCATAAAATAAGTTCAACATTTATCGAGAACCAAAGTCATCAAGTATTACCCATGAAAACAAAACCTGGCAGTTATATACACAGTGAAAACATGCACATAAGGGGTGATGAACTGCGAATATAAGCCTACACCCACATAATGGAGACCAGACTACACAAATGCAAGTATAACCCAGTGGTCAAGACAGCCTATTCATATACAAACTGCCTCAACACAACTGCAAAGCAACTCAACTCGAATTTGACCCAGTGCACAAGGCAACTAGACCATCAAAGTGCAAACAAGATGAAGTCAGTGCCAATAGTAATGACAGCAACTCCACCAAGTCGTAATTCAATCCCAAAATACAGTCAATCATCCCAAGAGAAAATAAAATGCAGTTCGAACATACATATATACATATCAATTTAATGTATATACATACATCACTGCATACATATGTTTGAAGACTAGAATGCAACTGGGTGCAGACAGTCTCAAAAAAAAAAAAACATAAGTGTACGAAAGGTAACATATATAATACTGTAACTGGACAGTATTTACTTCATAGTCTAGAACAAGGCAAAATGCCAAAGTCGAAGCACATAGGCGAAAACAACAAACCAGATAAAAGAATGCCAACATGATGAAGTTAGTGCCAACAATAATGACAGCAACTCGATCATCTCACGAATTATTTAAATGCAGACAGCAATGAAGTGTCATATCCAAACCAACCCAAAAATCATCATATAAACTAGTCCCGAATTTTACTTAAGGTAAGTTCAAAATCATGGTACAACAGTCTTACAAAACTGGACTTCGGCAATTTAAAATAAACCCAATCAGTTTAAGTATGCAGAGAGCAACATAAAGACTATACTGACAAGTGCACAACATGAACAAACTATATGTGAAGACTGCAAGGTGATGCCAGTACATACAACAGTGAAGCTATCTAAATGAAACCATGATCAAGTGAACACATGTACATCGATTCAGAAATCAAGGACCAAGCATGTATAGGCAGTACGCATGTGAAACCATACTTCATGAATGTACAGAGGCTACAAGTTAGAGAAACTAGTTCAAGTGGCTAATGCACAAAAGACATAACAAGGAACTCAAATTTATATGCAAATAAACAGTGTAGTGATGGAATTTCAATGATATGCAAATGCGACAGATAAGGGATGATTCAAAAGCTACACCATATCAAAGTGCTACTAGAGGCAGTGGATAATATGGCAAAAAAAATCGAACAAGATCAATCATCACAAAACCAAGTGTGCAGCCGAAGGCAACTACAGGTCAAAGTCGATGCCAAAGCCAACAAGTTAAAAGAGGAAAGTTATTTGCCGTATGACTCAAGGAAAAATCAAATGCCACAAAATCAAAACCGAGAGCATCTAGTATAGGCAACACTGAAACCCAATTGGACAAACAAATGCCACAGTAAATCGTTAAGACAAAATCAAGGCCGAAGTTAAATATTATCAACCCAAAACAAAGCAAACTCATGAAATCAGACAAGTCATGGAAGCCCTGCGATTTGAATTTAGATGTGAGAAATAGAGATTTCTCACCTTAGAGTGAAGAGGTCGCGCGCGAGCAAGAAGAAGACGAAGCGAAGTCGAAGCCCTAATTTCTAGATTGAAGAACGAAGCCGCCATAGAATCGAAACGACGCCTAGGCTAATTCTTTTGGGGACGAAGAAGAACCTCGTGGCCGCCATTTTTTTTTTATCTTCGTTTGATTGATTTAGGGTTTTGAATGAATGGGAAAAATGAGAGGCGGGTACGTGTTTTATCAGAGAAACATCGTGGAGGTATGGGCTGAAGCATGGGCCGGTGTATGATATTTTTTTCTTTTCTTTTTATTTTAAAACTGATTTGTTTTGTATTTATTTTCTTAAATGTGTTTTGTTTAAATCTTGTTGCTAAAATTTAAATTATGTGTATTTATTTTGTACAAATAAAAATTTAATAAGAGAATTCAAATCGATTTACAAATTCCAATAAAATTTAACAATTCGATATTAAATCGTTAATTGACGAAGATTTTATCGTTATAGAAATTCCAATAACAAAAAGAAATTTAACTGTCAACTTTAATCGTTCATCGATGATTATAATTCGGGCAAAAATCCAGGTTGTTACAGAAATTCAATTTGAATTCGATTAAATTCTCTACGCGTTTATACGTCGTACGTTCACAAAACAATTCCGATAAATACAAAATTTGAAATCCGGTAATAATTCAATATTACGGACCCAATGAAACTTGTTTCGTCAAATTCCGAGACTGTGCCTCGGAAGACTATTTTTAAATTCGATTTCAAACGATACAATTTCAAAACGGAACAAATCGCTTTTAAATTCAATTCTGAAGCATCTATTATCTTCAGTATTATCAATATGAATTTTCTAAGCCTTAAATTATTTTTAACCGGCTTAAAATCGAAGATTCAAATTTATTCAACTTTCAATAGATTAAATTCAAAAATTTAATCGCCAATTCCTTCTGATAATTTGAAATTCAAGTCAAATCATCATTCAAATATTTAAAATTAATTAAATATTCTCAAATTAAATTGTTAAAAATTCAGGGTCGTTACAACTATTGAGTGTGAATGAGCTCGCATGAATGAGCAGGCGGTTGTTGTGGGAGTTAGTGAGCGAAGACGAGGGTGGTTTGCTCGATGATGGAGGGAAGATTAGATGGCGATGTGGGAAAGAAGAAATGGAAGTGAAAAATGCGAATCTGGTTTTGGGAGAATGAAGAAGGGGACACACGTGAGTTTTTGGCCAAGGAGATGAAACAGCAAAGGTAAAAGAAGATGAAGGAATAGCCGTATATTATAATATACATTTTCTCAAGAGAAAGCGTGCAAAACCACACCGAAAAGCCGAGCAATGCATGTGAAAAGACAAGTCATAAATTTTATATTGAAAACAGAGAATATTAAAGGACAGAGACTGAAAAGACAGATGGAAATCAAAAGGGTTTTAAAATGGGTACCTAAATACTGCTATTTCGTCGAAAATAAGATAGACGGAACAATAACAATCAAAATTTGGAGAAACGAAAGATGACGTTGCACTCAGAAGATGATTTACAATTTTATTATACAAAAATATTCAGGTTTGGAAAACATTTTATTATCATCAATATTAACTGATTTAAATTGAAATAGAATTACACAAGAAAATAAACTTTCATATTATCAGATGAAAATTCACCATTTGCTATGTTTAAATAGGCGTATTCTAAATATTAAATTTTTATTTCAAAACTTTATTATTTAAAAATTTCATAAAATCCAATTTAATTAAATAAATAAAACTACTAAAATTTTCGGGTCGTTACAGAAAGGATGGTTTTGAAGCTGCCATCTTCTCCAATTCTTTTACTTAGGGTTAATGCTTTCAAAAGTAATTCTTTCGCTTGTTCTCTTTGACCTTATAGTAATATTAAATATTAAACCCAATGGTTTCAAAAGGAATACTTTTAAATGGTTTCGAAGCTATGTTACCACAAACTCTTACTTAAGCCCAATGCTTTCGAAAGGAATGTTTAAAGTGTTTCAAAGGGAAAGTTTCGAAAGGAATATTTCTAAGAGTTTCGAAAGATATGTTTAAATGGTTTTGAAAGAGGATGTCTTAGGTTTTAAGCAATAATTTCAAAAAGGATACTTTCAATAGTTTCGAAAGGGATACTTTCAATGGTTTTAGAAGGGATAGTTTAAGGTTATAAACAATGGTTTTGAAGGTGTTGTTTTGGTTTTATAGACAAAAGTTTTCTAAATTAAAAGGGGTTTAACTTATTTTGAAGGGATAAATAATCCCATTGATTTAGATTTCATCAACATTGTTTTGTGTAAAGCATATACCAGGGCATAGATGTTATGAGTAAAGCAAAGAGCATATTTTCCTTATTTAAGTATGATTTAAAAGTGCTAAATCGGTTTAAATGAAAGGTTGGATAGATAGTCCATTGATGAAATGTTTTCAAGGAAAATTTAATGGGGTAGTTAACCCAAATTTTATGACTTAGATATTAGAAGACCAGATGGGACTGATGTAGGGTCGCGCCCTATACTTTAGCTAGTAGCCCATAGCTAATATAAGCCCAAAATTCCCGTGTGTAGGGCTTTATCACAAATGGGACTAAAATGATGTACACACAGAAGAGAATATATAGAGTAAAGATAGGTTATTGGTGAGTCCGCAAAACCATTAGGATTAGTTGACCCTAGAAGACGATAGTTAAGGGCAGATAGCCTAGTATTTTGTCTAACATAAGCTAGATTATTGATTATGTCTAGTAGGCCCGAGTCGGCCAATGGTTAATAATTAGCTAGATAAAACTATAGTGTGGACAGATAGTCAATTGATTACCTGATTATTATGCATATATGTACTTTCTATTGTAGTTATAATCAGTTTGATTGTAGGATTTTGATTTGCAAAAGATATGGTTTTAAAAGGATATTAGTGAGGAGAAACCCATTCCACTAAGCGGTGTGGTCTCACTTAATACCAATAAACCGAGATGTAATAGAATTATTCACACCAGGCTTTATGTCTGACTCGAAGTTTATGTTTTCCTCTTAAACTCTCGCATGCTCAAAATTTGATTTAAGTGGATTGGAGTTAAGGACTTTTCAGGTTTAGTAGGTTGGACGAATAAGCTTCCAAAAACGTGCCGGAGGCAAAGCTAGCTATGTAGGAGTTATTTAGTATTATTTCCCCTGTGATGTATTTATGACTGATATGTCTATCTATCTAGTGCTCTAATCATCCAAAGGGGCATCTTTATATGTCGCTCTTGGCATAATTTGTAATAATTATATTTGATCAAAACCTAGGAATCATTTTGGTATTATGTATATGAAATATTGATTTGAAATGTAATTAGAAAAGTTGTTTTAAAATCTGTGATGATTTTATTTCATATTCATGTGCTTATGATATTATGGGTACCAATAACATTACCATATTTCATCACCGAAAGTTAAACACTATAGATGATTGTAACAACTGTGCACTTAGCTCTGGGCCTCACGATAGGGGATGTTGTAAGATATTAGAGGAAAATAATTTATCTTTGTAGAATTCTGTATCAGTTTTGACCCAAATTCTGAAGGAGAGAACTCGCTTCTCATTTCACATAGATCCAACTCTACCTTTAACCCAAACTTATTAGAATATGAAGTTTTCTCTCATTTACAATTTCCTTTGTAATTCTAAGTTTTAAATCTGAAGTCGTTTAGCTTGCTAAATATGGAGAAAGAGAAAGTCGAATGAATGTGATAGAATGAAGGATGAATGAAAGTTGGTTCATGTGCTTTGAAGTCTTGTTCACTTATATGATTAATTATTGGTTGTACTTATCGTATTGTGTGGGTCCAGCTAACTTTGTATAGATGGTTTTGAGTATTCCTTTAAATTCACTCTTTCATCTGTCTGATACACTAAACCTTTAAATATCGTGTTTGTTTTTTTATCTTTGACATTGTTAGTTAATGTATGAAAATAATATGTACTCTTTTTCCTTACTAGGTACCCATTTAGGTTAGGGGTTGCAAGGTTTTGATAACGCATATTATGGAAAACTATGAAGTTTGTTTTTATTTAATAAAGTACCATTTCCAAAAAAAACATGTTTCCAAATCGATAATTAAATCAAATTCATATACATATATATATATATATATATATAAGTATGTATGTATATATCTATATAAGCATAAGGGTCGTTATCGGTACATTTTTCACAAACCCTCTTCAATTTTGCTAGCTGTTTAACTCTTTCAAAAGTTTGCAAATGAGCTACAATTTTGTAGGTCCTTTTATCATTAAGATCATCTATGCAAAATTAACTGATAATTTGAAACTTTTCTCAAATTCATAATTATAGCTCAATACGGGTAATTAAAAACATTTACTTTAACTAATTATTTGAAACCTAATTTCAAACATAACCTTTTGCAAATATAGTCTTGGTAACACTAATAAGCATCATATCTACAAAATTTTGCTTTATTTTGGAATTTTTACTCACAAAATGATAAATGGGAGATTTGTGGAGATAACTAAGAGGGAATACAGATCACTCCATACTTGTAAATTGGAAGCAAATTGCTTTTTCTTATAGTAGCTTCTATATTAATTGATAATGCACATTAATACAGCAGGATTGTTGTTATCCCGCCTTTTGGCAAGGCCGTGATACCAAGGACTTAACTAGAAAACAGTAACAGATCGTCTTGGAAGTCGGTTACGCGTAAGGATCGCTACGGATATCGATGAATGTTGTCCGACTCCGGATCAGGCTACAATTGATAAGGCACGTCAAGCAAAGCCGTGGAAACCAACGATCCAAGTTTCAGGTCAATCCGAGTTCGTATGCTCAAGATATCATCGACAAAAGATGGAGTAGGCCACCCTTGGTTCGAATCGATTGACCAGGGACCAGTTCGAATCCATCGAACTTCCATTTGCTTCGACTCCATCAGCTCTCCATTGCTTCGACTCCATCAGGCGGGATCAGTAGCTTCGAATCGATTGAGGCAGTCACTACGTTCGACTACATCAAGCGAGCCTTCATGTGACTTGAGTTCGAATCCACCCTCGCCTACATCATAGTTCGAATCCATCGAAGGAAGGAACCTTCGAATCCATGCATTCGAATCCCCAGGCCAAGACAAACTTCGAACCGGTCCATAGCTACGAGTCTAAGTCGATTCGAACGAGCATTAGTCTCATCGATTCGAAGGAAGAGGTCCTTCGAATCCATTACCTCGACTCCACCATCTTCGAATCCAAGTCATGAATTCGACCCAGTCAAAGCGGAGTGCAAAGCGGACCGATTCGAAAAAAGCGCACCACGTCACCATCTTCACGAGCAGGAAGATCGATTCGAACGAATCGATCCAAGCATATCGATTCGAACGACTCCAGAATACGAAAAACACCAACTTGAATCGATCATAACTCGAGTTCTACAAGTCCAAATCCCATGAAATTTTCACAGAAGCTCAAACACATGATGAAGAATGTGCACACCAAATTTCAGCTCAATTGAACGATTTCTTGATCGATTCGAACCAAGGGTCGAATCGATCCCAAAGTGGGCCCGGGTCTCCAGATTTCGGCCATGTGGGCCCCCTGACGTACCAGAACTGGTCTCCCCACATTTTAGGCGAAATACCAGCCTCTTACACCTATAAATAGACCCCCTGGTCATTCAGAAAAGGGGTCGGAGAATTCTAAGTACTGAAGAGCGCCCAGATTCTGCCAGATTTACTCCAGAACACCGCCGCTGCTTTAGATTGACACTTAGCATTTGAATTCAGTTGTATTACCTTATCAACTACTGTAAACTTCAAGTAATCGAGCAATAAAATCATCAAACTTCATAGTGGACGTAGGCAAAACGCCGAACCACTCTAAATCGCTTGTCTTTGCAATTTACTTTCTGTTATTTGGAGTTTTTGTTAGATAATCCACAGTTTTAATTTTCATTCTTCACTTTTATCTCTTCAAAAACTTCCGAAGAGTGTTGTGCCCATTTTTGGTACAAACACTTTGGTGCTTTCACTGAGAAAAAACCAGCTTTTTTCTCCTGCTCCTTGGATCTACCATCGATACCGGATTGCACAAATCCAAGAGGAAGATCCAGATCTTCGATTCACAGTCCTTCCATTCTACTCAGATTTGCATAAAATCTAGGAAGAGGATTCATCGTTCAAAATGGTTAGCACGAGAACCACTTCTACAGCTGCTGGACAAGAAGGTAGGGATGAACAGAATCCTGCTCAACAGCAGCCATCCAACCAAGACAACACTGCCCGCTCAGATCCGTCTGGGGCAGTCACTAGACAAGAATTCCAAGTATTGCTACAAGAACTGACTCAGAGTCGGCAACAATTAGCTGAACAGTTGCGTGCCAATATCGAATTGACAAACCAACTGAACCGTCAGGGCCGTAGGAGGTCCAGAAGGGATGATGTTTCCCGCTCATCCACTGAGAGTTCTGCTTCGTCGGACTACTATCACAGATCTACCCGTCCTCGATTAGACGGGAGTCATGCACAAACGACCGGATATCAACCCGCTTTAACTATTGGACAGTTGAGGGCAGGACCGTCAACCAGCTTTCAGGCCGGACCCTCCACACAAGGAGGCCCTACTACACAGCATACCGCGGACAACCATGACGCAGCTGCCACAATAGAAACAAGGGTTGATACCCGAAATCTTCCGGAGCCAAATAATCGGCAACGTGGGCGTACTCCTGAACCGTACGTCTTAGAGGACGCTGAGCCAAGGAGGCAAAATTTGGACCGTCGACAGCGTCCGATCCGAACTCGCGCTGTGGAACCCGACCACACCTTAGCTCGGCAAGCTCAAAATGTAGCAATGCCAGACATCTCGACTATGATACGTCAGATGATCCGCAAAAGCCAAGGCCTTACCAACGATGACTGGGGACTTTCCCGAAGTCATACTCCCTTCACAAACGAGATACTGAATGCTGAACCTCCCCGGCGATTCAGGATGCCGACCCTTCCTATGTACGAAGGAAATTCTGATCCCAATCAACACATCTTAAAATATGAATGGTCAATGAGCGCCGCAAGGGCCGATGACGCAGTAAAATGTCGAAGTTTCCCCATCTCTCTAGGTGGAATTGCAACGATGTGGTTCACAAGATTGCCACCTAGGTCTATCTCTTCATTCGATCAACTGGCTAAGAAATTTGTTGAACAATTTCGCATGCATGTCGCTAGACCCAAAGATGTCAACACCTTATCCAGTGTTACCCAAGCTCGTGGGGAGACGCTAAGGCGTTATTTAGAAAGATTCCATGCGGCATGTGTGGAGATTAGTAACCCCAACGATAACTCAATCTTAATGGCATTGACAAAGGGGATTGACCCTGATTCTGAATTTGGAAACTGGTTAGCCGGAAAACCGCCCGCATCGTTGGACCGTTTCTACTCCAAAGCCGCGCAATTCTTACGACAAGAGGACGCGAAATAGTCTAGGAAGCAAGACGATGCGGGACCCAAGAGTGAAGAGATACAGAGCAATGTAGCAGTAAAACAGTCCGGTGACAATTCCGGAAAAGTTCAGTTGAACATACAGAACAAGCAAACTCAGCCAAGAGGTAACAATGATCAGAATAAGAAAAGAGATCCAAATCGGGGTCCACGACGTGAGGTCCCAATGTTCGATAATTACACACCATTGAATACTTCATTGGAGAATGTGTACCTACAGACTTGCAATACTATGCAATACAAGAAACCGGCTCCGAAGCAATCGTCGGAGAGGCAGATTCAAACAGGGAAGTTCTGTAGATTCCACGAAAGTTATGGCCACAACACCAATGAATGTCGACACTTGCAGGACCTCATTGAGAAGTTGATCAGAGAAAGGAAGTTAGATCAGTTTGTGCGGGCACCGCAGTCTGAAGGGGCGGGCCCCTCAAATCAAAATCATGTACAGAATCCAGAAAGGCAGGAAGAACCAGGTCGTGTCGGAGGAAGACTGGTAATTAATGTTGTAAGTGATAGTCCTCGAACAGCGAAGCGAAGTTGGGAAGAAGTGAAATCATATAACAACTTGGCTAGACGAACAGACTTTGAGTATGATGGTAGCTTGGACAATAAACCTTCGACCAAGCGAAAAAGAGCGATAATTAACGACATCACTTTCCGAGACAACGATATTGATTATGTCGGAAGCCCGACTACTGACCCGCTCGTAATATCGGCACAAGTAGGTCCAGCTTGGATGAAGAGGATACTAGTTGACTGCGGGAGCTCTGTGAATATCCTTTTCATACATGCTTATAATCAAATGAGGATGAATCCCAGAGATTTGGAACCTTGCCAAACTCACCTCCATGGATTCAACGGTAGCTCTACCGTACCTATTGGGGTGGTAAAGTTACCAGTTAGGTTAGGATCTAAGGAACAAAGGAGAGTTCGAACATTACAGTTCACTGTGTTGAACATAGTCTCGCCATACAACGCTTTCTTAGGACGACCTGCCCTTACTGAATTCAGAGCCGTAATTGCCCCATGGTGCTTAACCTTAAAGTTTCCCACCGTCAACGGAGTTGGAGTCGTCCAGGGCGATCAGGTTGACTTGAGAACAGTCATACACCGAAAACGAGTCGCCCGATTACGCGATTCCGAGGACCGACTTAAAACTTTTGAACGCAATGAGATTGTCATTAAAAAAGAATACCCAGCACTACTGCACATGAAACCAACATGGAAGGGGTCACATGAGATTAAGCAAGAGCTCGGGGATGATGTATATGAGACGACGACCGCTGATGGTCTAGCTTCACCAAAGGCCTTGGATAGCGAAAGACTTCGTCGCTATCGCACATAACAGGCTATGTTTATCTATTTAGTTTCAATCCTGTTTTAGAATTTGTTTCTGCATTTCGAAATTAGAATCTGTAATAAGGCAACTGACTTTGCCATGTTTTCTTATTTCAGCAATAAAATGCCATCTCTTTGAGCCAGAGCTGTGATTCATTAAATACAATGTACAACATCACAATGCACGAAGAGCTAAATTCCATCACGCAATGGAATTTATTCAAGTAGGGAGTGGCTATGAAGCAATCAACCACTCACCAAATGAAACCCGAGCTCGGGGGCAAGCCATCACATCAGGCCAGAAATGGGTT
Source organism: Allium fistulosum (assembly GCA_030737815.1). Lineage (NCBI taxonomy): Eukaryota > Viridiplantae > Streptophyta > Magnoliopsida > Asparagales > Amaryllidaceae > Allium > Allium fistulosum. Next base: position 1,137,151,175 of record CM060906.1, read on the forward strand.
GATACACGACAACCTTTTTTCCTTAACTCCAGCTTCCGAGAGCGCAAACTGGAGTATAAACATTAACTAACTCCGTACTCCCAGAGTGCGAGGCGGAGTATAAACTCTTTAACTAACTCCGTACTCCCAGAGTGCGAGGCGGAGTATAAACATTTTCCTAAACCCCAGAGAACTCCGAGAGCGCGAGCTGGGTACAAAACTTTTTACTTAACTCCGTACTCCCAGAGTGCGAGGCGGAGTATAAACATTTTCCTAAATCCCAGAGTACTCCGAGAGCGCGAGCTGGGTATAAATATCAACAAACTCCAGCTTCCGAGAGCGCGAACTGGAGTATAAACATTAACTAACTCCGGATTCCGAGAGCGCGAACCGGAGTATAAACATTAACAAACTCCAGCTTCCGAGAGCGCGAACTGGAGTATAAACATTAACTAACTCCGTACTCCCAGAGTGCGAGGCGGAGTATAAACATTTTCCTAAATCCCAGAGTACTCCGAGAGCGCGAGCTGGGTACAAACTTTTTAAATAACTCCGTGCTTCCAGTACGCAAAGCAGAGTATAAACATACATCAACTCCACACTAATCCCCAATACTGGGGGCAGAACCATAACACATAGCAAGTTGGAGACAAAAGTGAATACATTTTCATTTCCATTATCAACAAAAAGAATCTGATTACAAAATGGTTCAAGAAATTGCTACTAGTGGGAGCCGAATCCACATCTATACACGGCTATAGAAGAATCAACAAAATGCTACCCTACACAACAGAGATTTAAAGAAAGAGTTCAGTCTTTCTTCTTCCTTATCTTCTTCTTCGGGGTAGCTCCACCCGATCCGCTGCCCGATTTCTTCCTCAATCGCTTGCTCTTTTCAGGCTTGCCCTCCGGCAGCGATATAATGTCGACATCTTCCTCAGAGCTGGAGGCGACGGAAGTCCTTCTAGGAGGACGGGCTGGAGGCATAGGAGTAGTAGCAGGAGGAGGGGCAGGAGCGGTCTCAATCATTACAGTACCGCCCGGTGAAATCACCATTAACGGGGCAGGCCCGAGCGGATTCACACCAACATTCCCTGTTGCCATCTCGGCAGAAATCTCAGCAATAACATCGTCCTCACGAGATACTTGGGCCGCATCAGATGTGCCAATAGCTGGCATAGATGAACTAACAGCCGGAGCAGCCTCACTCACAATATCGGACGGGTTGGCAGAGGGGTCGATGGGTTCATTGAGAAGCTCCTCAATCATTTGAGCGCTGAAAGAAAACATATTCGCATCTCCCTCCTCGCCAATCAAAGTGGAAGTCGTGACGGCTTCAGAAAAAACAACCCCTTGTGTTTGATGAGGAACTGATAGAGCAAGGGGCGCAGACACAATAGCTTCAGTCACTGAAATGCGACAAAACGAAGATTGTTAGCCAAGTGTGTTGCTTAAGGTTTTTTCACGACTAAACTACGAGAAGCGTTCAAATACCTTCCTTGGTCTGGACCGAAACATGGGTGGAATCATCGGCAGAAGATAATAACGGCTGGTCAGGATTATATGCAGGAACAGATTGGGGGTCTACCGCACCAGTGGTTTCGGGCAATGTTGGGAGTACAGCTTCAACACTTGCCTCGTGATGCGCGGTCCCCGAACCTTCGCCTGTCTCTAGAGATTGAACGCCAAGCTTTTCTTTCGCCATGGAGATCACCACCTCATGAAGGGTCTTCCTCTCATCGTCGGTGAGCAAACGCATCTCCAGCTCAAAGTCGTCAAATGTTTCATCTGGATGCACTGCCTTCTTCTCATTCACCAGCCGGGTCCAGGCATTGTACAAGATCATGGAGTCATCTCCCAGCCACGCTAGATTTCTGTGTTCCAGCACATTAGCGTTATACGTGACTAAGAGATCGTCAAACTCAGCATCTAGCCTAGACCTCTCCTCCAAGATCTTTTCCTGAATCTCCGCTTCCACAGACTTAGCCTTGACCGCCGCCGCAGCAAGTTCGGCCCTGAGGGATACTGCTTGGTCATAAGCCTCTTGAGCAGTAGCGTTCGCATCGTCCTTCTCCTTCACCATTTCAGCGAATTTGGCCTTGAGCTCGTTCAGCTCTTTAACGGCTAAGTCTCGCTCAACTGCAACGGTGGTATTACGATGGCCCATCTCTTCCACTGTGGCACAATGTTCTTGCTGCATCCTCGCTAATTTGGCCACGACACCCTCGTGTTTCTTAAGTGTTTCAAGCTCTGACTTTCGGGACGTTTCCACTTCGGATTGAAGAACTTGAATGATGCGTTTCTGCTTCGCAATGTCAACATCACGTTCGGCAATAACTTTCGCCCTGTCAAAAGCTACTCTAGAAGCCTTCACGGCTGCCTTATACCACTCCGTGTACTGAGCATAGAAGTCGTGAATGTAGTTATGAGCAGTGGTCTCAGCTTCCGGAGGGATTCTTTTGAAGTTAGGAGGGAAGATATAGCCATCCATGCAAATTTCCGGGTAGTCGTTTTTCATTTGGGCGAGTTTAGCAGCTCCCTCGCTTGTCAACTCAGCCGGAACTTGTTCAATTATAGCGGCTGCCGTTGGTTCCACTCTTGGCCGTTGAGCGTCAGGCCGGGAAGATTGAGAAGGCAGCTGTTGCTGATGAGATGGCCCTGGGAGGTCTACTGGAGCCCTGGGAGGCGGAGGAGAGCGAGATCGGGGTCGATACTGGTATCCCCGGTCTCTGTCAGAGTAATCATAGCCGGAACGGTTACGCGAGTAATCCCTGTCTCTATCATAACGTTCTTGACTCGAGTAGCCTCGCCCATGGTCCCTATCCGTCTCTCTCCTACGGGAATCATAAAATGGAGAAGATTGGCGCACATTCCGAAGCCTATCTAGAGTGGAGCCACGTCCTGACATCTCACCTGCGATAAGAGAGAATTACGGTTTAAAATCCCATAAAGCAATGTTTACTATGCAAAAGTCATGGAGTGCCGTGGAAGTGTGTGTAAATGTGTAAACCCCCAAAACCGACCGGAAGTGTTGACCGCACTTAAAGGAAAGGGCTCGTTCACGTTTAGAACATCTTGAAATTCCTCCAACCCGGGATCATGAGAAATCGATATATAATCTGGGATAGGAATATCGTCTAGCCCTTTGAAAGAATCTCTCGGATGAGAAGGGACGGCCTCAGAAATCATGACCCCGGAAGCGGGAGGAAACGCATCTACCGATTTTCCCCCCTTAGACTTAAGTTTCTTGGAAACGGCGGCCTTGCCTTTCCGTTTTTCTCCCGATTCTTCAAAGTTTCCCGAGAGATCAGCCATCGGCTCTGAATCTGTGTGGGTTCTTTCTTCATCACCCGCCTCAATTATTCTGATTCCGAGTGACCTCTTCACTTTTTTCTTCTTGGTCTTCTTCTTATCTCCCTTCTTGGAGGCAGACTTTGCAAAGCCTTCAACGACTATGCTTTGATTGATGTCGATCAAACCAAGGACTCTTAAGTTGTAGTCGTTCAGCACCGAGTCAATATGCCTCAGCTCGCTTGGGACTTCTTGAAGACTCCGGACGGTACCCTTGAAACGCCCTCCATCGGGCCTAGAGATAATAGCTGAAAAAGGAATGAAATGTCAATTTTAACACCGAAGAGCTATTAGTCAAAGAAACAGGTTAAGGCGCTTACGTCTAGACAACCATCGCCTAGCGAAACCCGGAGGGCACCGAACGTAGAACCATTCGTTCTTGAAATAGCTCAGGCGCGTCCAAGCTCCAACTACAACTTGGCAATTTCTAACTGCCTCCAAGAATGTAAACGATGGGCTATCACCCCTGCTCTTGAAGTTAAATATGTGTCTGATCTCGAAGGGCCTCGGCGGGCGAAAAAGACAGTCCATAAATATTACGAAGACACTATTCAGCAACGCGTGCCCGTTGGGATGAAGTTGTGAAGGAGCGATCCCTAAATATGATAGCATCCTTCTGATATATTGATTAAAGGGAGGAAGAGTTCCAGCCGCACAAGCATGACGGTAGAATGCTGTATATCCTTCAGGAGGATTGTGCGGTCTATCGGTGGTGCTGGGCAATAGTACGTCACCAAGAGATATATTATGCTTTAAGCATATTCGCCCCAATAAGGATTCAGAAATGTTGGACTGAACCGAGTCAACAGGATCCTCAATAAATATCGCCTCCGGCAATTCGTCTGGAGCTGGATCGATTATATCGGCAGGGATATCGGGAATCTCCAGCACCGGAGGAGTCGAGCTCTGTACCTCTTGTTGTTGAGAGCTCGAAGATTCCATAATTAGCTAACTCATTAGAAAGCAACATTAAGTTTATGAACAAGCCCGTGCATGCCCCAGTGTAGTGTGTGTGAACGTGTCGTGCAGTGCAAGTATTATACATCACTCGAGCAAATTTAACAGAATGAAGCGAGATGTTCGTACAACATAACTTGGGAATTTGAGAAAGAAAATGACCGTCATCGCTGACCGTCATTTCCGCACCGTCCAAGCGCTACGGACCAACTTCGAGTATAAATCAGTTGTATTATTGGTTAAGTCATGGTTCCATCGACGAGCTTCAAAGGAAATTCAGGTTCAAGTCTGTTGGTCAAGTTCGATTATGCAAGGCCGAAGCTCGTCGGAGTCAAGTATGCTAAAGTTCATTAAGTTCATCAGAGAATAACTTGAAACTGGTCGTAGTTCATATGATGGAGCAAGTCAAAAAGTAATGGTCTCCTAAGACGAAGATGTTCGAATCCATCGGTTCGAATCGATGCAGGACGAATCGATGAAGTTTGGTTCCAATTGCTTCGAATCCATATGGACCGATTCGATGCAACATTAGGATAGAGGAACGCTTCGAATCCATGGTCTATGCCTGGCTTCGAATCGATCGAGATTGATGTTCTTCGAATCGATCAGAGTATTGCTACTTCGAATCGATTGTTCCTTTTTCTTAAAACCATCGATTCGAAGCTATGCATTCAAGATCGATTCGAATGGCTCGTGCCTGGATCGATGCGAAGCAACGGGAAACGACACTCTAATCGCTGGAACCCAAAAGACATCACTCCTCGACTCCATCGAGTCAACCCACTTCATTCAGATCTTATCACTCCTTAGAGTTTTTCTAAAGCGAGAATAGTTTGCTTTTCTCATCTCGAATCGGTCCATTGAATACCTGTTTGGATTTCGAGTAAAAGCGTGGAAGGGATCGATTGTTTTGAAGAGAGCACGTTTGTCTTGGCCTTGGAAAAAACGATTCGAAGAAGAAGCTCTCGAAACAGTGAAAAGTAAAAAGTAAAAAGTGAACAGGACCCCGGTATATATAGGAGAAACGAGACCATTCGTCTCCCGGTCAAGCGCAACCGGGAATAACGGGTCTAGCCCATCGATTCGAAGCAGTGTCTTCGAATCCATCGCCACAGGTCCAAATCGATTCGAAGCAGTGTCTTCGAATCCATCGCCACAGGTCCAAATCGATTCGAAGCTGACCAGGCGACCTCGTCGACTCGGACTCGAATATCTACACCAGACGACTTCGAGGCTTTTCCTTCGAATCCGCAGCATCGACTCGAAGCACAGCGTCGATCAACCAGTTCGAATCCCTCCTTTAGTTCGAATCCGTCCGGTTTCGAATCCTTTGCCACATCGAATCCATTCCAGCAGCATCGAAACAAAGCAACATTGATTCGAGCACTCACAACTTCGACTCCATCAACTCAGAGAACATCGAATCCACGCAATATCGATTCGAAGAGGCACAGCTTCGAATACATCGCCAACCACTGATGAAAATGGACGAATAGTCTCAATGTTTAAAATTGCTTGTCTACTCTTGTACCGATTCAGGAGAGGATCAGTACGAGAGGATGATCGTAGATAATCATAAAAGCAGTGTTTTGACTCAAATCTCAAATCGGCCCAGGAGAGGACCGATGCAGATTTCGATAGTAAACCGAACTGACAACGACTTGCGATCACGCAACGTTAATCAAAGTCAAGATAATACACGTATGCACGTATTTCTGACTAATGTTTGATCTTTATCATTTACAGGGATCGAATGTTCATCTTGTCATGGCTCAAAAAAACTGACAGCCAGTCACTATTGTACGACGGTCGATTACAGCGATACAGAATGCAACTTTCGGTAAAGCATGTCATAGCTGTCCAGTGAGAGACTGCAACTTTTCAAAGCACGTCATGTTTACACAAGACGTACTTTGGGGGGCAAATGTTATCCCGCCTTTTGGCAAGGCCGTGATACCAAGGACTTAACTAGAAAACAGTAACAGATCGTCTTGGAAGTCGGTTACGCGTAAGGATCGCTACGGATATCGATGAATGTTGTCCGACTCCGGATCAGGCTACAATTGATAAGGCACGTCAAGCAAAGCCGTGGAAACCAACGATCCAAGTTTCAGGTCAATCCGAGTTCGTATGCTCAAGATATCATCGACAAAAGATGGAGTAGGCCACCCTTGGTTCGAATCGATTGACCAGGGACCAGTTCGAATCCATCGAACTTCCATTTGCTTCGACTCCATCAGCTCTCCATTGCTTCGACTCCATCAGGCGGGATCAGTAGCTTCGAATCGATTGAGGCAGTCACTACGTTCGACTACATCAAGCGAGCCTTCATGTGACTTGAGTTCGAATCCACCCTCGCCTACATCATAGTTCGAATCCATCGAAGGAAGGAACCTTCGAATCCATGCATTCGAATCCCCAGGCCAAGACAAACTTCGAACCGGTCCATAGCTACGAGTCTAAGTCGATTCGAACGAGCATTAGTCTCATCGATTCGAAGGAAGAGGTCCTTCGAATCCATTACCTCGACTCCACCATCTTCGAATCCAAGTCATGAATTCGACCCAGTCAAAGCGGAGTGCAAAGCGGACCGATTCGAAAAAAGCGCACCACGTCACCATCTTCACGAGCAGGAAGATCGATTCGAACGAATCGATCCAAGCATATCGATTCGAACGACTCCAGAATACGAAAAACACCAACTTGAATCGATCATAACTCGAGTTCTACAAGTCCAAATCCCATGAAATTTTCACAGAAGCTCAAACACATGATGAAGAATGTGCACACCAAATTTCAGCTCAATTGAACGATTTCTTGATCGATTCGAACCAAGGGTCGAATCGATCCCAAAGTGGGCCCGGGTCTCCAGATTTCGGCCATGTGGGCCCCCTGACGTACCAGAACTGGTCTCCCCACATTTTAGGCGAAATACCAGCCTCTTACACCTATAAATAGACCCCCTGGTCATTCAGAAAAGGGGTCGGAGAATTCTAAGTACTGAAGAGCGCCCAGATTCTGCCAGATTTACTCCAGAACACCGCCGCTGCTTTAGATTGACACTTAGCATTTGAATTCAGTTGTATTACCTTATCAACTACTGTAAACTTCAAGTAATCGAGCAATAAAATCATCAAACTTCATAGTGGACGTAGGCAAAACGCCGAACCACTCTAAATCGCTTGTCTTTGCAATTTACTTTCTGTTATTTGGAGTTTTTGTTAGATAATCCACAGTTTTAATTTTCATTCTTCACTTTTATCTCTTCAAAAACTTCCGAAGAGTGTTGTGCCCATTTTTGGTACAAACAATTGTCTCACTAACATAGACTAATAGCACCACATGTATAGTAGAAATTCAAAACAATTACTCTTACAAGTACTCATATTGATGTTGTTGGATTGTTGTAACATCCCGAAATTTTATCGTTTTAATTTTGAATATTTAATTAATTTTAAATATTTAAATAATTGGTTTTTAAAATATAAATAACTTGTATTCAAATATAAGGATTATTTGAATATTTGAATTTTGAATTAAATATTAATTAAATGGATTTAATAACTTTATTGAGCTCTTTTAAGTAATAAATAATAATGGTGAACTCGCTTTGTAAATTTATTTACAATAACAAATAGTTCGAATAAATAAGAAAATCGACTGTTAATAAAATGACTTGGTTTCTATTGACGTATTTTTAAATGAATTTATAGGATTTTCTATAATTTTTAATTTGGAAAATATGTAAATTATCGTTTGACGTATTTTTCGGCAAACGATGATATTTTTTGTATTTCATAGAGTAATTAACTAGTGTATTTTATTGTTGTTTTGGAATCATGTTGCATTTTTTAGCATGACCATGATTTTGTTTTGTCATTCACGGTTCGTACGCGAATGAAATGCTATGTAGCGAGATGCCAGAAATTGCAAAATAAACTAACCTATATACTTAGTATTTTCAACACTTGACTTTTTCCTCTTTCCTTTTATTTTTCACCCCTCTTTTCCTTTCACAGTGAGCTATAACAAAGAAAATTAAAATCCACCGTATTCAAATATCAAAATCTAATAATCTAGGTCACGAAGAAATACAAAGTTGGATTCTTTGAACTTGTGATACCTAGATCTTCAAATCCATATAGGTATTGTTGAGTGTGATCGAGATTTGTGGTGATCAATGTATAGGTGTGAAGCTAGGGTTTCATTTTATATGCATTTGGGAAGGAATTATGCTTTGACGATGGGTGTGTCGAGCTTCTCGGGTGAAGGAGATGTGGTGGTGGTCGATTGATGGGATGCGATGACAGTTTGGGTGGTCCGATGTATTTAGGTTGCAGCAAATTCGAGCTCCATGTCACTTTTTTTTGGCGAGTTCGAGCTTCGATCGATGGTGTTCGGTGGAAGGAGAAGGCAAAGCGGAGTTGATTGGAGAAATCGGTGTGTTGTTTCGTTGAGAAACGAGGGAGAATGGGGTGGAGGAAGGATCGAATTGGTGGGTTTTTCTCTATGCATATCTGTTCGTGTACAGGAGTTTTTATCTAGGGAAGAAATAGTTTTAGCGAGGTAATTATATTAATCAAAATGATTAAGAATTTTATTATTTTAATTAATTCAGAACTTGAAACTCAATATCTTCTATATACAAGGTCAGATTTGGACGTGGTCTTTTGGATTGGACTCATATCAATATTTTCTACGAGTTGGATTTGATTTGTTGAATTTGGAGCTAGTAGAATTTTAGGCTAAAATTGAATGCCGTTCGATTTTAGATCAAACTGAAACGCGAAAGCGTCAACTGAAATTTTGGTAAGTTTATTCACCTCTAAATAAACTATATGATATTTATGTTGCTATAGGTTATTGTTGAATGCTTGGATGATAGTCTATATATTGTTTTTTTGATTGTTTGTTTGGATTTGATTCCCGCTTAGAAGTGGATCGCATAAATAACCATTGTGTTGCAGGGAACAAAAGCAAAAGGAAGTCAAAGTGTATATGTAGTGAATAGGTTGCTACGGAATACTTCAAAATGCACACACACACATATGTGTGATTTACAAGGGACTTTTGTAGAGAGACCCTAAGGGGTTTCCTGCCAATATTGATTTACTTATATTCTTATGTTGCTTATATTAATGTTTGGCTAAAATGTTTGTGACATACTGTTTGATTTAGGTAATTGTTGTTACAGCGATTATCGCCATACTGTCACTTATGAAATATCATCTCCTTAAATCTTTGTGTATGTTGGACTTGTGCTTGTATTCTTACAAAATAAATGTTTGGTCGCCTTTTTGCACATTGAAAGTTGCTTAAACTATATTTTCAAGTATTTTTGAATTTTTTTAAATAAAGAATAAGTGTAGTTTAAAATTTATAAAAGGAGTTACAAATTCGGTTAATTATCTTTCGGGATAATTAATGTTGTTTTGAATTATATAAAGATTATAAATTTGATTAATTTTCTTTTAGGATAATTAATTTGTTTAGAATTTATAAAAATATTATAAATTTGATTAATTATCTTTTGGGATAATTAATATTGTTTTAAATTTATAAAAAGATTATAAATTTGATTAACTATCTTTTAAGATAATTAATGGCATTTTAAATTTATAAAATGATTATAAATTTGATTAATTTTATTTTGGGATAATTAATGTTGTTTTAAATTCATAAAAAGATTAAAAATTTGATTAATTTTCTTTCGGGATAATTAATGTTGGTTTAAATTTATAAAAATATTATAATTTTAATTAATTTTCTTTCGGGATAATTAATGTTTTTTTGAATTTATGAAATGATTATAATTTGATTAATTTTCTTTTGGGATTAATTAATTTTTTTAAAATTTATAAAAAGATTATAAATTTGATCAATTATCTTTTGGGATAATTAACGTTGTTTTAAATTTATAAAAAGATAACAAATTTGATTGATTATCGTTTTGGATAATTAATGTTGTTTTAAATTTATAAAAAGATTATAAATTTGATTAGTTTTCTTTTAGGATAATTAATGTGGTTTTAAATTTATTAAAGACTTATATTAATTATCTTTTGGAATAATTAACATTGTTTTGAATATATAAAAGTATTTTAAATTGACTTATTATCTTCTGGAACAATAAATATTGTTTTGAATTTATAAATGATAGTTTATAAATAAGAGAATCTTTTAAAAGGTAATGTTTAAAAATAAAGCAAAGTGTAAATTGTTTTGGGTTTATAGTAAAAGATGTTTTAATGAAATTTGTTTTTGACCCTTCTTTTTTATACACTTAGAAATATAATTAGCTCTTTAAAAAGAATATTTTAAAGAGTGTTTTTAAAGTGTTTTACAAATATTTGTGATGTGAATATCAAGCAAAAGTGTGAGTCAAATGTTTTAAGAGATTTAATTTTCAAATACGACCATTTTCTATTCCCGATAGTTGATTTATTAACTATTGATTCTGCTATCCTTTTGTGCTTCGTCAATCTAATACGATTTGTTGCTCATTTGATCATTGCGGTCCTTTGCCGAAAATGACTAAAAATGAAGCGCGAGTGGACGTCAAGCTATGTGGGGTGCTTCCATTATGGCATCTTCACATCTACTCTAGACTGGATTCGATTGTATGGGTGTGGCGAAATACTCGGATACTCGATAAAGATGCATGGTTCGGCTTGTACATTTTCCAAGGGAGTCACAAATTAAATGACCCTCTCAAGTATATTGTCTAGAGGTATACTTTCGGTAAGGGGTTGCACTCTCCTAGTCATTGTTGGAAAATTTCCGTTTCTATTTTTTTGATTCAAACCTTTGAATTAATTCTTTCTTAATTGCATTGGGAAGTTTCTTGCAGTCTTCATGATGTTTAATTATTAATGTCCATTCTTTAAGTTTGGATTTTGATTTTGTTTATGCCCATTCTTTTAAGTTTGGGTTTTGTTCTAATTTGTTTCCATTATTTTATGTATGGATGTTGTTCTTGCAAGGTAAAACTCGTTCCGTGTATAGCGGCATGGTCTCACAGAATTATTGTATGTTTACCACATTTCTTAAGTTTTTTCATGCTGGTTTTCCAGACTGATCTAGGTGTTATTTTATTATAATGCTCGGGTCAGACCGAGTTTTTTCTTGATTGTCGTTGGTGGGACATGAAGCTCATGGAGTAGAGATGGTTGTTCATTTGCCGTAGTATTTTTATTTTCTGATGTATTATTAGATATACCCATCATCATTTGTAAGGTCAAGAAGTTATAACTGTCTAGGCTGATGAGGTTTGTTTTTAACTCTGATATACCTTGTATCTTGGAGTGATTGCTTTTATTGTCTTCATTATATTATATTTTGTCATTCTACTGTGAGATTCTATTTTCCCTATTCCTTTTTCTTTTTACCCTAACAATCTGTCATTCGGCACTTGGATGCTCAGCATTGGAATACAGTGGACGTATTAAGTGCCGACTTTCGAGGGTTGAAAAGGCTGGTCGTTACAATTGTCTCACTGATCATAATGATGTATTATTCTTTCCTATATTTGAATCATGCTGAGGAACCTCAAGTTCCTTTTGTGGAGAGAGAGAGACTTCAGAAGTGTGTAATATTTATCAAGTTGTAGAACAATGGTTGCTTGGGATAAGGATTTCGTCTCACTTCATTAGAACATTTTGTGACTGGTATGTTTAGTCCTTTTGTTTGTACGTATATGGTTAGACATGTATTATCTTTTGTAAAGCTACGTTAAGAGTGGTTAGATTGTTTGTGTAGTGGTAAGACTGGTTGTGTTGGAACATTTATTTACTGTTTTATGTTGGAACAATGTAACCTTATTTTTAATGGCAAACATTTTGACAAGTGCTACTTACTGTCTGAATCGATGAAATTTGTGCATTTGAACCGATGAATTTTATGTGCTTGAATTTAAAAAATTGTATTGCAGTAATAATAATATTTAGAATACATAATGCAGGTAGAGAATAGTAGAAACATTAATGCAAATTTTTAAAAAGTTGTAGCATATATGTCGCAACGTTTAAAAAATGTTGTAAAACATATTCCACAATGTTTAAAAAAGTTGTAAAACATATTTTGCAACATTTGATTTCAACATTTAGGAAAGATGGTGAAATACCTGACCTTTTTACAACTTAGCCTAAACGACATTTAGAAAACATTGTAAAACACCTATTAACACCTTTTTTAGATTTTGTAAAAGAAACTTTTTCTTGTAGTGAGTAGAGACAGGTCGATGTATATTTAATAGAAAATCTTATAGTTTTAATACATTGATCATATAGCCTCCAGCATCAATATATCTATGAAATCGATGAGGAATAGGATGAGACCAGAATGGTTAAGAATTCAAATACGAAATCCCTTGTCTTTTGTGCATTACTAATCCTTGAGGAATATGAATGAATGAGTATGGATATGCAAGTAAAGTGGAAACATGTTAAGAAGTTTTCTCACATAAGTATAAGAATGTAAGAATAAGAATCGGAAATCCGTGATTAAATTTCATTTTCCAAGCCTTCTTTAATAGAAGATGAAAAGATGTGTTTGTTGGTGAAGAGTTGATGCCAATCCTTTCATCTAATTTTTAAATACCAAATTGCCTCTATGTCGACATAGAGCAAGGGGTATGTCGACATACTCAGTGCAATTTTAGTTTTCTTTTTCCAAAATTCGATTAGAGACTTCCACACTTTTGAACTCAAAGTGCATGGTTATATGAAGATGTTTAGAGTTAAGTTTTAGCATAATCAATAAAGAATTTCAAAAGATATTTTTATGAGGTTTTAAATAGAAATTCTAGGACTCAATAGACCTATAGAACACTTCTTGTATCTTTGTCTTTGAAGTGCTCGTTTTATTTCTCTCTAGTCAAATTATATTTTTCATTCGTTTGATTACATTCTTAATATACATCTTTCATTTGCTTGATTTTATTCATTGAGTATCTTATGTGTCTCTGTAAAATATCATCGTAATTTATCTGAAAATGTTGCACAAATCGGTGAAAAGTAAGTAGTAACATTTGTTCGATTGTTGCCATCAAAATCAATACTTAAGGTATTAGGAATCTCCCTCCTTTTGATGAAGACTTGTTTGACCTAGTTTATATCAACAAAAAAGAAACTATTTGGTGAGTCATTCTATAGTTATCCAATAACTACGAGTATGTAACCCCTTAATTCACCCCCTCTCCGCCCCTTACAGCCATAAGTAATACACTGCACAACATTTGGAGAGTATTACACATTCTGGACTCAATAGATGTATCAATATCCTTTTTTCAAAATATTAAGGAGGAACATTTAAAACACAATTCCATTTTAATTGGTGATTAACTACTCATGAGTGCAACTATTTGTAACAACAATTACATAACATTTTATTAAAGGGTTTTCTTATTAATGTTATTCGGTACTTGACGCATGTGACATTTCAGTGGATTTGGACTACGAAATGATGAAGAAATTCATTAAGAAACAAGGAAGGCCTTAGAAGTATCGATACTGAGAAACTCAAGAAGATCCCCTAAGAAAGATATAGGTTTTATCAGTTGATATCGATACACATGGATCGGTATCGAACGATCCTATTTGATAGTAAGGCAACTTAGCTTTTGTGAAGATCAAATTCTGAAGGAGGAAATAAGGACAAGTACAAGAACCACCACTATAATTTTGTTCATAGACATCACATCTTTTACATCTGATATAAAAACACATGATGTTAAAAATCAACGTAATATCGTTACTTTTATTATCTTTATAAAACATAGACATCACATTGATTTTTAGCTGGATGTTAAAAAAATTTTATTATCTTTATAACATCGTTCTTTTATATTTATTTTTAGGGAGATGTTAAAATGTAAATTTCAAATTTGTAATGAAGCACGGAAAAACTAAGTGTAAATATTTGATAGAAAACGCGAAATACACCAAAATTGAACTCCCTTCAAAAAACCAACCCGCTCTCCAAACCTGCAAAAATCAACATAACCACACCCAACCGGTTTCTAAATCTCCCCCAATGCCCAGTTGAGTTCAGTATCCTACTCACGCTCAGCTTCATCGTATCTGTTGTTTCTCCCGATCTGAGGTCGTGGTAGAATCCGAGGTTAGCGCCGCCTTTGGTACAATTGTTATTTTTTAGTTATCGTTTTGAGGTCACCATGCTGCGGCATGGGTTTGGGTCGGTTGATCCAAAAAAAATTAACACGTTTTTCGTTTTTTTGTAAACTGGTCGTTTTTCTCACAATTTTTATTCACAATATGTATCATTAAGAACCCTCCAACCAGCTTCAGCCATGTCATCCAAAAATCACACAGCTTCCTTTAAAAAAAATTCCCAAAAATCACCCAGCTCCCTTCGAAATTGTTTCACTTCCCTCCGAATCGTCCCTTAATTTCTCCTTAACTTTTATTCAATATAGAAAATATAATATCTTCCTCCTCAAACTATTTTCCATCTCCAAAATCAAAATTCATCCTTCCCAAAATTTTCGCCGAAAAAAAAATTATCATCCAAAAAATGACATCAGAAAACTCGCTTCCAAAAGAAATCTCGAGCTTAAGGTCACAATATTCGAGTTTGTGCTGCTGCCGACCAGAACTCGTCGACAAACTAGAAGTCTAGTCATTGGTTTAATGTTCGATTCAGTCGATTTTGGTCGATTTCTCAACTCAGGTGATTCAATGTTCGGGTGAGTGTAGTTGGTGAAGTCACGATTGGCTGTTCGGTGATCGATTTGCTGGAGGTAGGGTTCTTGATTTTGTGATTCACGGTTTGTGGATTTGAGGTGTTTGATTTGGGTAAGGACGATTTGGAGACTGCGGTTGGTGGTGTGGCAGGTCGAAGATGGTGAGGAGCTTTTAGGCGGTGGAGTTGCTGTAGCAAGGTGGAACTATGGTGGTGAATGTGGTAGTATTGTTATGGGTTGTGACAGTGGAGGGTTTGCAAGATAGAGATATGGGAAGAGGAAGTTTTTGTAGGAATTGGGTGTTTGGGTTATTGGGTGTCTAGGAGGGTGATGGGTTGAATATAGGAGTTTTGTGGGCTGCTTTGGTTGAGGTTGATGATAGGAGAGGCTACTGTGGTAGTAGTCAAGGTGATTGAGGGTATTTGAGATTGATTTGAGATTTGGTGAAGTGGTGGTGCAGTTTTGAGAAGGAAAGCGGATTGTTTGTTTTGATTCTGTTGAGGGGATGAAAGTGATGTTATTGACAGTGGATGGGGTGATTGCTGAATTTGGTCTGAGGAGATGGTGACTGGTTGTTCAAACTTGGTTTTGGTTAAGTGTAGGAGGAATTGTTACTGATGTTTGGACAGTGAATGACTCGATGTTTTAGGTAGTTTTGGTGGTTGAGTGGTAGGTGAAGGTGTATGTTTTGCTGAGTGACTGAGATGGTCAGGATGGTGAAGTGCTGTAGTTTCAGGTAGGCGGCTGTGTTTGCAGAGGAAGTGTTGATTCACTATGATGGAGGAGTGGGTGTCGGTGTTGATGTGTAGTTAGGTGCGGGTTTCCTTGGTGGTTGGAGTTGTATACATGTCTCGAGTATAAATGAGTATGTATTGGTGTTGTAGTATATGTTGTAGATACGAATGGGTGGAGTGTTTATAAGCTAGAAGGAGTCAAATGCAAACATTGTGTGGTTTGTGTGTATATGGTAGCGATCACCAGGTGTTTATGGAAATGTTTGTGAAGGCATGGTATGCGTAGAGATGAAATTGGGTACACGAACCATTTCCAGTACATGATGTGCTGCTATGGGGACGTGAACTGATCATATGATGTGCTGTTATGGAGTGTTTGATGTTTAGAAAGTAGGAGAAGTGTGTGCGTTTGATGTTTATGACTAGGAGGTGTAGTCTATGAGTATGAATGTTTAACATTATGTATTATGTATTAAATTTGTACTATGAAAATTATTTATACTATTGTTTTTTGTATATATAACTGGCTTTAACATTATTGAGTATTATATAATGTGCTTAAAACAAACTAAGATCACAAATTACAATTATAAAATTGATTACAATTATAACAAACCGTTGTATATGATATTCAATAAAATCGTGTCTGATAGAATAAGCGATGTGTAGCTAAATCGATTTTCATCGCTAATAAGTTTGAAACCGATTTTAGATATACGTATAGACATCAGTTATAAACTGATGTCTAAACTTTGGCTAATTTTAACATCGCCCACTAACACATCGGTACATGTTTTCATAGACTTCGGTCCTAGCTCGATGTCCATGAACAAATTTCTAGTAGTGAACTAACATGGATCGAAACCAACCCATATGGGTCAATATCAAACCATTTGAGATCCTTTAAAACTCAACTATTCAAAGCTAGAAGACTTGTGCCAAAGCAAGGTAGAATTCCAAAGCCGAATCAAAGCTATTAGTCAATACCGACCTATATAGGTCACTACCGAATGATATTAGTTTTTGGAAATTGTGTAATTTGACTTGCTCTTCATGTTGCAACTTCAAATTTGGAGATAGTTTCTTGTTCAAACCAGATCTTGCAATTTTCATGGTCGGATTCTTCTGTATATAGTGAACTAACATCAACTAGAAAGGAACATTTAGATTTTTGATTGTTCATCCAGATTATACGTGGTGCTATTACTAAATTCAAGTCCTATCTTTTTATAGACTTGAAATCAATTGTATTTTGGTGTTTGTTATGAATCCAATCAGTAATAAAATTAATAGTGGAAGTAGGCTTAAGATTCTGGCCAAACCACTTTAAAATTGTGTCTACTTTCTATTACCTTTATATTCTTACTGGTTTAATTTTCATTTTTATTTGATTGGGGTGTTTTTCTGTTTTACGTGCAAACATTTTTGGTTTTTTTAATGAAAAGAAAGAATTTGAGGTTGGATTTGATTACTACTAAGACTTGTAAAAGTCTTCTCTTGGATTCAAGGAAACAAACAGCTCCAAAGAAGGATAAAGCTACAAGATCTGAAGTTATAATTGAAGAAGAGAATGAAGGCTCTCAGCATACGAAACTACTCAACCAACTTATACAAAGAATTTGAGTGCACGAGATGTGGTAATAAAGGTGGGGTTGGACCGCATGATCGCAGAGACGAATAAAAAAATAATGGGGAATAGTTGTCCATCATAGAGAAGATGAAGAGGTTGTTGTCCCAACTCTAATAGCGAAAGGTGACTCAGCGGCATAGAAAGAGTAGAAGAGATTACTCATCTTGGAATTTTGACGAGGATAATTTGTATTCATTAGAATAGAATAATGGAGAAAGAAGATAAGTAAAGTGAAAGATGGGGGAAAGAAGCAGTCGAGTTCAAAAATTCGAACAATTATCCCAGCAAGGATATAGGTCGGTACCGACGAATCCCCAAGTACCGATACTAATCAATCCTAAGAGGGTCCAAATTCATCTGCTAGCGAGGTAGAGTTGTAAGTAAGAGTTGGAGGTATGCCTTAGGGGTAATAATGTAATTTATTACATATATCTAACATGTCAATCTTGTTTATAACAAAGGTATTTGATTTCTAATATATACTTTGTTTTATAGTGAAGAAATTAATTATGGAAATTAATTTAATGTATATTAGTTAGAAAATCTTAAAATAATATGTTATGTGATAGTAGTTTCAAATGTTGTAATCATTATAAATTTATCACACCGCATAATAACATATTGTTTTAAATTTTCCTGGTTAAGATGTTTCAAGAAAGGATATCGATACGTCCGGTAAAACCTGAGTATGTAACGCTCTCCTAATGGAAAGTAGTCTATTGCATATGGATGTTGGCGGCACCAAGAGGTTACGTACTAATAGTTATTGGATAACTATGAAATGACTTGTTCAAGAGTTTTCTGTTGGTTAATAACAACTAGGTCAAACAGGAAATCTCGAGTGACGGTATTACATTGTTCTCTCCTTGAGAATAACGTTAAATTTAAATATGGAAACTCCACTTTAATTATAGTTAAATCGAGGTACACCGTCCATCAAACGACTATAGTTGAGTCTAAGTTGAAGTATTTGAAGCGAAACCCTATTCAATAGAGAATTCATCTCCTTGGTTTTATGAGGTTAGTATCAAGGTCAACTATAGTCAACTCGGTCAAAAATCTCAAGTTAGAGTAGTATGGTTAATAATAAATGTTATTATTGAACCAATGACTTTGTGTATGGACTAAACGAGTTGAATGTGCATGATATTGGAATTTCAATCAGAACCAAATTTCCATAATTCCTCAAGTCATATAATGTTGACGAAGAGAATTGGTGTAAATAATCGTTATATTAAGGTACTGCTTGAATTTGTAAAATTGATTTTCCCGATGAGATTTGTAAGCGATGAATTAAGTCAAACTGTCACCACTAGCTATAGTGACGTGTGAAAATTACTATTTGAATTGTTTAAATATTAATTGTTGGCTAAATTCACACATGTGAGTCGCATAATAGAATCTAATAAGTCCATGAAACACCGCTTTATTTAATTAATCTGTAATAGATATAAATTAATCGAATTAGTTAATATTTGTAAAATATTAATTAATATTTTATTTTTGTATGTGGTTTATTTAGTAAAATGAAGTGGCCCTTAGAATTATTTGGGTGTTGTAAGTAATTTATTGCGTAGATATATAAAAGCTATATACGTGCATATCGATATACGATATTGATAAGGATTTAAATTGAATTTAAATTAAATAAATTGCTAAGGGGTATTATGGAGTTTTCAAACCATATTAGATCAGGTCATAGCTATCCTAAAATAGGAAAAAAGAAGGGGTCTTCGAGTTTAAACTTGTAAGAGAGAAACATGTAGGTATTTCTCTAAAGCTCATACTATAAATTCAAGCCCTAGTCTCCACTATATTTTTTGTCTTTTTGGCTCCACTCTTCCCATTCATGGCTGCCCCACACACACACAAATTAAATTTATGTATCTTTTAAATATGTTTAAAATTCTTTTGAGACAACCATCACACACACACACACAGATATATATATATATATATATATATATATATATATATATCTGTGTGTGTGTGTACACATGTGAATGTATATATTATAGATGCAGATCACATCTATTTATGTAGACATTATAAGTTGCCATTGCACATTATACACATATGAGGATACAATTATATACTCGTTAGTTACATTAATTATTAATGGATTAAAATTCATTAATCAATTAAGTTAAAAATTAAATTGAATTAGATTTTATTTAATTAGTCTAGATTGGATCTAGTTTAACCCATTGTACTTCATTGGCTCATTATGATCCAAAATAGATTTTTTTTGAAATTCACCCATTTAAACCACTGTAATCCAGCCCGTTTTCTTCAATGGTATCAACGTCCAATAGCTTATGCAGTTTAAATTAGTAGTATCAATGCAAAATTCTAATGCCTTCCTATTTAGTAGGGTGTTTAGAAAGGTAGTGTCTAAGGCTGAGTTAGGGTAGTCAAGTACTCTGCCCTACCTGACTACTGGCCTGACCCGAAGGACGAACAAATCCTAAAAGTTATCCCAATATAAAGGCCCGAATTGATTTTAAGTCTTGCGCTAATTCTCAAAATCTGTTTTGAAATTCTAAATAATATTTTAAATTTAGAAGATAAGTTTAAAATATGAAAGAAATTTTATAAATGTTATAAAATATCTTTCAAAATTATTTTGAAAATTAATTAATTAATTTCAGAAAATTTACTACAATTAACTAGATTAAATAAATAAATAATTAATTAAAATATAATTAATTAAATTGGAAAAACATATATATATATATATATATGTATGTATCATAAAATTTTAAGGCAAATAATAAAAATTTTCAAAATTAATTATATTTAATTAAATTATTTTAATTAATTAAATTTTAATTAAATTATTTTAATTAATTAAATTTTAATTAATAAATAATATACATGTGTAGTGGTATATGTATATTACTATAAGTGTTATAATATATAAATATATCCAATTTTAAAATGTTTAAAATGAATAAATTTAAATTAATTAAAGTATAAATTAAATAAATAGTTAAATTAATTAAATATGATTTAATTAATAAAATTAGAATTGAATTAAATATTGTTTCCCTATTTTCTTGCAAATATAATTAGCAGGCTGGTTAGGCTCAACCATGAACACTCTAAGTCGGCCCAACAAGTCTTAGCCCGGCCAGTACATGTCATTCCAAAAAATAGTCTTGCCTAAAGATGGTCCACTTTAGTCTATTACCGACCGAAGTTGGGGGTCTGCTGTGGTGTTTGTACCTAAGTCTGATGGATCTCTATGGTAGTGCATGGATTATAGGGAGTTGAATAAGCTGACCATTAGGAACAAGTATCCCCTACCCCTTATCGACGATTTTTTGATCAATTTCATGAAGTTACGGTATTTTCTCAAATGGATCTAGCTATTGGATTTCATCAATTGAGGGTTGCTAAAGATAGTATACCCTTAACCACTTTTTGGGGCCCTGACTGTTTTTTTGAGTGGTTGATTATGGTTTTCGGGCTGACCAATGCCCCTGCTTATTTTGTAGATCTCATGAGCCGTGTTTTCTGAGGTGTTCTTAACAAGTTTGTATTTTTTGGGTTGTCGTGACAATGTTTTACGCAACATTCATTTTGACACAATAAAGCGTGTTTGGGAAAATACGAAGCTTTCCTTAAAAGATTCGTAGATATGCTTATTACAGATTTAAGTATATAGAGATATTTTCTAAGTGTTGAAAACGAAATGGTTTGTGAATATACTTATACCGTTGAAATAAGTATATGGAAATGTATTCCAAATATCAAAAGATTAAAATGGTTTTGAGAATATATCGTTTTAAAGAATTTTGAGGTAAATATTTGGAAAGTGATTTAATTAATAACTGATTAATTAAACAGGCCCGATGACTGCTTGTATGAAAGATTGTATTTTTGGCCATTTTTAGTTCCTTAACTTGATATGGGAACTGATTAGTCATGCACTTAGTACAAGGCAACTAAGTAGGCTTGATTAGTGTTCGGTGTTAAGAATGATGATTCGAGTAGGACAGAGTGATTATGGTACTCCAATCTACCAAGCTTCCTTCTTGGTCGAAGGATAGCAAGTTGAGAGTTGGAAACTTGATAAGTCTATGAGACTTGGTTTCCATATGAGGTTGAAGGCCTCTTATCGATTGTTGGTCTGGAGAGACTGAGATCAGATTTATCCGAAAACCACTTCGTACCAACGTATGCGTTCGAGAGTGCAGATTTGTTGAAGATGATGATTTTTGAAGACGGAGATCTTCATGATGTATGGCTGCTTGCCACTAGCCCTACGATTCTATATATTATATATATATGGTGGCAGTAGTGCTTCATTTTGAAAATCTTCGATGCGAGGACTGCTCGCTACTGATCTTATTATTAATTCCAGACAGGATGTAATAGAAGAGTTCCTTCAATTTGTCCTGTTCCTGGACAACTTGTATGGACGAATGTCTGACATTGCATTTCTAAGAACCACCTACATTGGTTTTTACAAACGTATATCTATTTGGTGGTGTAGAAGGTAGCCCCTCTTGCACTTAACACTCCTCTTTGAGACATACGAGCTTATAGGTTGTACTTTTGTGGAAATCAATTAGTGTGTTGTTGGAAATGGCAATGTGACATCCAGAGTGGGATTTGTTGCTTTGTAAAAGGTAATACATTACCTTAGGCCTCACACATCGGGAATGACAAAAACATGGTAGATGCGGCAGGGCTATGTGGGTCGCTCCTATTAGGATGTGGTCATCACCTTTCTAGATTACCCTCTATATATCGAGTATGTTGTGTATGCTTGTGGCCATGGATAGGTCGGGAACGACCGAGGTGATGGGATATTCGGTACTATCTATGGTAAAGGTAGGTCAGTTCTGTGTTGGTAGAGGTTGGAGCCTCAGTACATTTTTCTAGAGATGTACCGTGGGAAGGTAGTCCCTTACCTTGTCATTGTATGGAACCCATTCTTCAATACGAGCCTTTACGGTTTTAGTTGTAAACCTATTATGTTGGAATTTAATAAATGTAACAATTTCGGCTATGATTAATATGTATATGTATCCTAGACACTATTATAATATCAGAAGATTTGATATGAAATGTTTTGGTTATCGTAAGGTAAAAACCCGTCTGTGTTATGTGCGACGTGGTCTTACAAGATACCTTCATTTTTGAAAAGTTTTTATAACTTTAAAATATAATTGAAATGTGTTTTCTCACGCTGGTTTACTAGACTAATCCGGGCATTACCCTTTCCAGTGCTCGGATCAGGCCGAGTATATTTACAAATTCAGTTTGGATATTTTGGAGCTTCTGAAGACAAGCTGGTGGTCTTCAAGTCATGTTCACGTATATGTTTATTTTCCACTGCATTGGTTGTTTAAAACTATCAGCATTTGTGAGGACATGTTGTTATAACTGTCCAGGCTGATGATTAGTGATTTGTTGTTGTACTCTAATTGATGTATGTATATTACAGTTTCCCTTTTGTAAAGATCATTGATATTATATTATATTTTTCCTCTACGTTGTGAGATTCTGTGTTGTTTGGTTTTCTTTCTCTCTTCTCTCTTTTGTCTTCTCTTCTTCCTTCTTCCTTCTTTCTTTCCCCTAACTATTCACTTTTTCATTCAATTCGAGTTGGACATGTGTGGTTTATTATCAGCGTCAAATGTGCGGAATTGCGGGTCATTATATAATCTGTGGTTGAAAGTATGCTTGGAAAGGAATGATAAGTACATAGACATAATACTGGTCTGAAGGTTTATTGCACATATACTATTATTGTAAACTTGATATTTTCATTCACCAGACATAGTTGTTCTGAATCCCTTCTATTACAATCTACAGGTTAGGTATAACGATGTGTACGGAGAAGATGGAGGAGGCCCAGCATGGAGTTATCTTATTTAGTTACCTATTTATGCTATTTTGATGTACCTAGATTTATTTTTGTCTTGTTTTATGATGGTTATGACGTTGTACTCTTATGACTTGATTTTATGAGATGGATACTTGTTTTTCATATTATATTTTATTTCTTCTGCCGTGAGATTCTGAAAGTATAGATAGATGACTCTACATATTGTTTTTTCTAATCAAATATAACCAAGGGCCAGCTCTGGAATGGACGCAAGGTTCGGTGGACTTTTAATGGTCGAAATTAAGGCCATTTCAGAGAGGGTTGTCACAGAACACTATTATAAAATATGTCATTTGCTTCGCCTCATTTGCTTCGGTTGTGTTAACAACCATAGCAAATAATATCATTTTCTTTGGTCCCCTACCAACCGTAGCAATTAGTACATGCAAAGCAATAGAAAATAGAAGATTATAATTTGCTTCGGTTCCTGCAGATAACCAAAGCAAATGCATAAAGCAAATAGGGTTATTTACTTCGGTTGTCTTTGGAACCGAAGAAATATGGTTATTTTCTTCGGCTGTCTTTGGAACCAAAGCAAATAGGGTTATTTGTTTTGGTTCCTTCCTAGAACCGAAGCATTTGACACTTGTTCTTTTCTCTAAGTCGCATTTCACCCTCACTTTTTTTGGCCCAATTTCACCTCATTTGTGCATCTTTTCGCTTAACAAGGAACAAAAGAAACTTATTTTCTCTTCCTCTCTCATCATCGCATCGCGCCAATATCTCTACTCGGCCATCGCAGCGCCTTGTTGCCTCTCTCATCGTCGCAACAAGATCTCTCCCCCGTCATCGCAACTGAGCTATTGTCGAGGTAAACCCTAACTTTTTCGCATGTTTATTTCAAATCCTTAATTTCATATTTCTTCCATTATTTAGAAGATGCTTTCTCACTTTTATCTCTATCAATTTATCCTTTAAATGTGAATCTTAGATTTGCATCCTATATTATATATTCGCACGTTTTATTTCTATTGATTTTCTTTTAAGTTCTGAAGGTTCTAACTTTTACCTTATATTGAGAAAACCCGTGGAACTTGAAAGAGTAGGGTTGTTGGTTTTGAGCACTTATCAATTGATTTGATTAGTATTTCAGCTTTAGTTGAATCCAAATTATTATGTTTAGTTTTCCTTAAAATGAACTTAGTACTGTGCAGTTAAAGCCTCGCGAAATCCCCACTATAGCCCATAGCACTTTTTGTCCACCATAATTTAGCGCTATTAAATAGTAGATCCGCTTTAAGCCTTGCTATTTTTCGCTACACCTGCTAAATCAACGTTTTTTAATACCCACTTTAGTAATATTAATATATAAAGGTTTATTTAACCAGTTCTCTTTTAAATGAAATCAACAAAGTTAGGGCAAAAGCCTAATTTTAAAGCATAAATGCTCAATATCAGTTAGCAACTATTGCAGTCACCAAATCTACTTTGCATAAAACAAGATACTCTTCGGGTTTTTTTATATAAGATCAAATAATATTTCTTTTTTCCTACATAAATGATGTGGGAATGAGAATAAATTAACTTTAAATATTTGGTTTTATATCTAATGCAGCCTTTTGCATCTCCACTATTTTTCGTTATATTCCCGCTTTTTTCCTGCTATAACCATTTGCACCTCCACCGTTATGGAATTCTTAAGCGCTTTAACTATATAGACTTGGTATACATTTTATTATCTAATGGAAGTTATCAAAACATTTTTTACAGCTTTTGTTTAATCTATTTTATCGAGAAATGCAAGTAAGTAATAAGAGGTCAAGGTGAAAGCATACATAACAAAGAGTAGCTAAATGGAAAAGGATACCAATAGGCATTAATAGAAAACAAATAGATATTGATTGTTGTTAACATTATTTATTTATTTTTATTTTTTTAAAATCCTACTCTGTAGAGTAGAGTCAGGGAATTCAACTGTCCGCCACACTAATCCCCTTTTAATGCTAGCCCAACCCAAATCATCAATCACGTACCGTTTGTTTATTGGTATGTTGGGATAACCGCTTCAAGCCTTAAGGGAAACACATCTCGGCATGGTAGGACTTGAACTCGCAACCTCCAAGAACTTTGTTCTATAGTTGCAAGGTAGTATAACATGAACAATTTTAATATCAAATAAATTTACATTTTTTACTGCCTTTTGTTTATCATACATTTCTGCAATTTTAGTGAATTCATCAAGATACATGAAATATTTTAGTTGTACCAACTTTGGTTTGATTTTTTTTGTATTTTCTCATTGTGTAATGTTGTCTTTTACGGGGTACTTAATCGATCGCAACTTTGAGGAGGCTGCTACTGTTGATTGGTGAATTTGCAACCATATTCTTTCCGTTGTGTGTACAAACTATATGAAATAAATACAATTAAAACCTTTGCAAGTAAATTTTTTTCCATCACAGATTAAGTGATATGTAAACTATTCTTTAGTTGCATACATAATGATTTACCGAACCTAAACCTTTTCTTTCATTCTAAATGAATACATCAAGTCATATTTCATATATGTCTTTTCTTTTTCTATTTAGATTTTTCTCTTTCATAAACAATGAAAAGAAGACATTAACCACTCAAGTCAGTTATTTTTACTAGATATGTGCTTTTCAGAAATGCTAAACACGAACTGAATGTAATAAATAGGGCTATGGCATTATTTTTCAATTGCTCCAAATAGTAACGGTGATGTTGTATTGTATAACTAGAAGTTCAATCTTGACTGTATATGTAATTGCACATATTTCAACTAAAATAGAGCTATATGTAAAGCGAAAACGCTGAAGTAGTTTTGAAAAGAAATAAAAAGTTAGCTCCAATCTTTAGATTAATGACTGTAAACAACATAAATCTTTAACTAATTCAAAGTAATTTACGTATAGCAGTAATGTTAAGAAATATATGTTAATGATAATAATTTGGGAATGACAAAAGAATAAAAAGTGAAAGAGCTTTAAATCTGTAATGGATCAGTTTAAGCGCACACACCACACACACGAACATTGATAAATAACCAAAACTAGAAGAATTTGTTAGGTTGCCATGTAATTTGTAAATGATAAAATTAAAAATCATAAGCGAGTTAAGGCTATAATTTAGAAATGATACTATATATAATAGAATAGCAAAACAATAATTACCATAATTTAGTAATGTTTACTTACATTAGATATATATTAGTAACTTACCGAATTTGTGAGCATAAATTTCAATGAACAATAATTTGTTAATAATAAAGTTTAAATTCAATGGGAGCTATTGTCCAATGCTTTAATAATGACTAATAAATAATGAAACATATTAATGGTTAAATATTAATAATTCTATAACCTTTTCCTTTTAGTTATTTACATCTACTCTTCCTAAATCCAACATTTTGTAGCGATCTCTTTCTGAAAACAAAATTCATTATGTTTAATATGCGACTGGAAGTTTAAAGTTTATTAAGAAAAAAAAGAGCTAGATAGAAGCTAAAGAAGTTTAGTGAGTTTGTGAATAGTTGTCCATGAATACGTGCGCAAACTAGTTGCAGCAAACACAATCCGTACTTAAACTGCACATATGTAAGCAGATTGATTGAATGCATACACAAATTTGTATATTTATAAAACTAAAGATAATATGTTGTTTTACCAAGGGCATACCCATGGTAGCCAAGATGTGACAGTCAACATGTTTACATTTTGAGTTTGCTTGATAAGATTGGAAATGGAAACAGTTTAAGGTGACATATTACAACTGATAAGCATATCTTTGTAATATCCTTCTTTATCTAAATGAAATTATTGCCATGTTGCAAAATATTTTATAGAAGCAATGTTGGTTTTCATTCGATATTGGTTCTGTGAAACTCGATATGAGTTGACTAAATTTGTAAACCAGTTGAGTTGTTATATACTAATATGAAATTATGCATTGCAGGTAGAGGATCTTACTGTTAGAAAATGAATGGAGTAGTGGTTGGGGAAGAAAGTATTTGGTGTTTTTGAAGTGAAACAAAGTCTCACTTCATGGGATATTTGTACCAAAATCACTATATATATAACAACTTAATATACTATGTCAAAACAGAGAGAATGAGGACAAAAGAGAAGAGGATGTGGCAATGTAGGCTTTGGGCTTCATATCAACATTAAAACGTCAAAGATTGGGCCTTGGGCCTTGGAATTCTTGGGGTCTCGTGATTAAATGGGCTACCGGCTACCGGCCTACGCTGAACGGCTATTTTTGAAAGGCCGTGGCTGTTCGATTGAACAGTGACCAAATGCATGCGCACAAGGGTCACTGCTGTTGGTTAAACGGGTCGCAACCTTTCCAGCAGTCATGACCACTCCGAATAGGCAGTTCGTCGGCGCTCCGTCTGCAAACAACACGCTGCGGGGCAGGTCCGTTTCATCTTGAGAAATAAATTGCTAACATATGGCGGCAATATTGTTTCAAGGAAACAGTCTTCTACTGGACTCGGACGCTTCAACCGGTAATTATCTACCGTACCAATTTTGTTACAGATTTAGCCACGCCTTCTTCTGTTACAATTTCTCAATTTCATTGAAAAATTTGTGACATATATTTGTGTGACTATTTCTGTATAATTTAGTAACATTGTTAAGTTACTGTTGGTTTCGTGACACTTTCTGTGATTACGAATAACAATCTTGAAACAATATTTTATTGTTGCAGACGACGATGTCTCAAAATAGCAATAATAACGCTGCACCAACACAAACGGTGACAACCGCTCAGCCTACGGCTCTGGTTCCAACTATGGCAATGTCTCATGGAGTAAGGCCAAAAAAATTCAATGGAACAGATTTCAAGCGTTGGCAACAGAAGATGTTGTTCTATCTGACGACATTAGGGCTCGCCAAATATCTGACCGAAGATGCTCCTGAAGTTGGCGAACTCGAACACGATGCAATCAAAGTTGAGGCTGCAACTGTCTGGAAAAATTCATATTTTATATGTAAAAACTATATTCTGAATGGTCTGGATAATAGCCTCTACAATGTTTATTGTACTGTTGCAACATCCAAGGAACTCTGGACAGTCTTGGACAGAAAGTACAAAACTGAAGATGCAGGAATGAAGAAATTCATCGCTGGTAAATTTCTCGACTTCAAAATGGTAGATTCAAAGACTGTAATCAACCAGACTTAAGAATTACAAGTAATCATCCGTCAACTACATGATGAAGGGATGACACTGAGCGAATCTTTTCAAGTCGCCGCAACCATTGAGAAACTTCCTCCATCTTGGAAGGACTTTAAAAACTATCTTAAGCATAAGCGTAAGGAAATGACAATGGAATAACTCATAGTTCGTTTGCGGATTGAGGAAGATAATAGGAATTCCGAGAAAAAGGTTTCTCCGAATATGGCTGCCAAAGCAAATGTTGTTGAGTCAGATAACCCTAACAAGAGAAAACGTGAAAATGCGCCTAAGAAGTCGAAGAAGAAATTTCAGGGTTCTTGTCATAACTGTGGAAAGAAGGGGCACAAAGCAGCCGAATGTCGCGCTCCCAAGAAGAAGAAATCAGAAGCAAATATGGCTGAAGTTGCAGATGGAATTTCTGATATGGATTTATGTGCAGTAATATCAGAATGCAACCCTGTTGGTAACTCAAAGGAATGGTTCGTAGACACAGGAGCCACTCGACACATATGTGCTAATAAGTGGATGTTTATGACCTATAAAACTACAACTGATGATGAACAACTTTTCATGGGCAATTCATCTGCATCAAAGGTAGAAGGCAAAGGAAAAGTTGTGCTGAAACTAACTTCTGGAAAGGAACTTACCTTAAGTGATGTTCTCCATGTTACAGACATTCGAAAGAACCTAATTTCAGGGTCCTTGCTTAGCAAGCATGGTTTTAAATTAACCTTTGTGGCTGATAAGTTTGTGTTATCAAAGAATGGAGTGTATGTAGGAAGAGGATATGTGTGTGATGGTTTATTCAAAGAAAATGTAACCACTATTGTACCAAACAATGATATGAATAAAAGTGAATCTTCTGCTTATATTGTTGACTCCTCTAATATATGGCATTCTAGATTAGGGAATGTGAATTTTGATACACTGCGAAAAATGATTAATCTAGAATTTATACCAAAATGTGATATAGACTCCAATTATAAATGTCAAATTTGTGCAGAAGCAAAATTGACAAGAACCTCGTTTCATCAAGTTGAACGAGAAACTAAACCTCTAGACCTTATACACACTGATGTATGTGACTTGAAAATGTGTCAAACTAGAGGTGGAAAAAGGTATTTCATTACATTCATTGATGATTGTACTAGATACTGTTATGTGTATCTCCTTAGAAGCAAGGATGAAGCATTCGACATGTTTAAACAGTATAAAGCCGAAGTTTAGAATCAACTCAATAGGAAAATTAAAGCTTTAAGAAGTGATAGAGGAGGAGAATATGAATTTCCTTTTGAGGAATTCTGCGCTGAGCATGGTATTATACACCAAACTACAGCACCATATTCACCTCAATCCAACGGTATAGCCGAACGGAAAAATAGAACTCTTAAAGAAATGATGAATGCTTTACTAATCAGTTCTGGCTTACCAGATAATTTTTGGGGAGAAGCTATTCTTTTGGCAAATCATATTTTAAATAAAATACCACGAAAGAAAACATCAAAGTCTCCTCATGAACTTTGGAAAAATAGACCGCCATCCTACAAATACTTAAAAGTGTGGGGGTGTCTGGCCAAAGTAGAGATACCTAAACCAAAGAAGGTCAAAATTGGACCAAAAACAATCGATTGTGTATTCATTAGATATGCACAAAACAGTGCTGCTTATCGATTTCTAGTACACAAATCTAAAATTGATGATATTCATGAAAATACCATCATCGAGTCGAGAAATGCAAGATTTTTCGAACATATATTCCCTTTAAAACAGGGTACTGACAATTGTGTTCAGAAGAGAGCAAAGGAAGATGAAATCACTGATTCTCTTGAGAATACTGAACAAAATAACCTTCGGCAAGATAATGCTGATCAACAAGTGGAGGAACCAAGAAGGAGCAAGAGGTCAAGGACCTCAAGAACTTTTGGACCAGATTTCTACACATTCATGTTAGAAGATGATCCATTAACCTACAAACAAGCTATGTCCTCCAGCGATGCCCCTTACTGGAAAGAGGCCATTAACAGTGAGATAGAATCCATCATGGCTAACCACACATGGGAGTTAGTTGATTTACCTCAAGGATGCAAAACCTTAGGTAATAAATGGATATTCAAAAAGAAATTGAAACCTGATGGTTCAATAGACAAGTACAAAGCTCGTCTTGTAGTCCAAGGATTTAGACAAAAGGAAGATCTGGACTATTTTGATACATATTCACCAGTAACAAGGATAACATCGATAAGGATGCTTATTGCAATTGCATCCATACTTGATTTAGAAATACATCAAATGGATGTTAAAACTGCATTTTTGAATGGTGAACTAGAGGAAGAAAAATATATGAAGCAACCCGAAGGGTTTATGAGCTTTGGAAATGAGAATAAAGTGTGCAAATTAGTAAAATCGCTTTATGGCCTTAAACAAGCTCCAAAACAATGGCATAAGAAGTTTGATGAAACTATGTTATCAAACGGATTCACAATAAATGAATCAGATAAATGTGTCTATATAAAACAAGCACATATTGGGTATGTCATTGTTTGTCTTTATGTTGATGACTTGTTGATCCTAGGTAATAACAAGGCCATAATAACATCTACAAAGAATATGTTATCCTCTAGATTCGATATGAAAGACCTAGGACTGGCTGATGTGATATTGGGTGTCAAAATTTTAAGAACACCACAAGGATATGCATTATCTCAATCACATTACATCGCCAAGATACTTGAAAAATTCAAGCAATATAATATTACTATTGCAAAAACACCAGTAGATATGACCCAGAATTGGGTAAAGAACACTGGTGACGGTATCTACCAGCTTGAATACTCTCGTATACTAGGAAGTATCATGTATGTTATGAACTGCACTAGGCCAGATATCGCATACGCTGTAAGTAAGCTGAGTAGATTTACCAGCAATCCAGGTAAACATCATTGGAAAGCGATAATCAGAGTTCTAGGATACCTAAAGTATACGCAGAACTATGGTCTACACTATACAAACTATCCTTCAACAGTGGAAGGATACAGTGATGCTAATTGGATAACTGGATCACATGATATAAAGTCTATAAGCGGATATGTGTTCACATTAGGAAATGGAGAAATATCATGGAAATCATCCAAACAGACTTGTATAGCTAGATCTACGATGGAATTAGAGTTTATTGCACTAGATAAGACTGCATAAGAAGCAGACTGGCTTCGAAGTTTCTTGGAAGATATTCCAAATTGGAGCAAACCTGTGCCTCCAATATGTATACATTGTGATAGTCAATCAGCTATTGGAAGAGCTAATAGTACATTATACAATGGTAAATCTAGGCATATTCGTCGTAGACATAAGACAATAAGACAACTTCTCTCTAATGGAGTTATCACTATAGACTACATAAGGTCTAAAGATAACATAGCGGATCCACTAACAAAAGGCTTGCCAAGAGAGAAAGTTAAAACCTTAACGATGGGAATGGGGTTAAGGCCCATAGAATAAAAGTTTTTCTAAAATGGAAACCCCACCTAGTTGATTGGAGATCCCAAGATCTAGGTTCAAAGGGACAACTAAGTTTAAGAGAAACTTGAAAGCACTGTTACACTCAAACCATTCCTATGATAAGTCAGTGCATTATTTGTTAGAAAATAGGATAAGTATTGATACTTTTAATGATGTCTGTACTTGAGGAATTGTGAATACCCTTTACAGAATCACCTACGTAAGTGCGAAGGTGCCGCTTCAAAGAGAATTATAAGGCCAAATTCTATAAGCACTTATGAGACCAGGCAGGTGTTCAAGGCAAAAATGAACACAAACAGAGAACGAAGGATTATAAGAAACATTTATCGTGTGATATCTATTTTAGGATTACACAAAAGGCTTACAGTTCAAGGACATTCTAAGTCTACTGATTTGCTGTAATTCATATAGATAATCACTAGGAAAGTTCAAGGCCCATGTGCTACTTTAAACCGATGCGATAAATGTCTCGTAAAACTATGAACAACTACTCATTCATGTGGGGGATTGTTAGAAAATGAATGGAGTAGTGGTTGGGGAAGAAAGTATTTGGTGTTGTTGAAGTGAAACAAAGTCCCACTTCGTGGGATATTTGTACCAAAATCACTATATATATAACAACTTAATATACTATGTCAAAACAAAGAGAATGAGGACAAAAGAGAAGAGGATGTGGCAATGTAGGCTTTGGGCCTTCATATCAATATTAAAACGTCAAAGATTGGGCCTTGGGCCTTGGGGCTCTTGGGGTCTCGTGATTAAATGGGCTACCGGCTACCGGCCTACACTGAATGACTATTTTCGAAAGGCCGTGGCTGTTCGATTGAACAGTGACCAGATGCGTGCGCACAAGGGTCACTGCTGTTGGTTAAACGGGTCGCAACCTTTCCAGCAGTCATGACCGCTCCGAATAGGCACCTCCTGCAGCCTATTTATATGCAGCCCCAAAAACGAGATCACTCACTGAATAATTCTCCTCCTCTTTGTCTCTTCTTCCCAGCAATTCTGTTCTGGTTTATATACTCTCTTCAGTTCGTCGGCGCTCCGTCTGCAAACAACACGCTGCGGGGAAGGTCCGTTTCATCTTGGGAAACAAATTGCTAACATACGGCGACAATATTGTTTCAAGGAAACAATCTTCTACTGGACTCGGACGCTTCAACCGGTAATTATCTACCATATCAATTTTGCTACATATTTAGCCACGCCTTCTGCTGTTACAATTTCTCAATTTCATTGAAAAATTTGTGACATATATTTGCATGACTATTTCTGTATAATTTAGTAACATTGTTAAGTTACTGTTGGTTTCGTGACACTTTCTGTGATTACGAATAACAATCTTGAAACAATATTTTATTGTTGCAGACGACGATGTCTCAAAAAGCAACAATAACGCTGCACCAACACAGACGGTGACAACCGCTCAGCCTACGGCTCTGGTTCCAAATATGGCAATGTCTTATGGAGAAAGGCCAGAAAAATTCAATGGGACATATTTCAAGCGTTGGCAATAGAAGATGTTGTTCTATCTGATGACATTAGGGCTCGCCAAATATCTGACCGAAGATGCTCCTGAAGTTGGCGAACTCGAACCCGATGCAATCAAAGTTGAGGCTGCAGCTGTCTGGAAAAATTCAGATTTTTTATGTAAAAACTATATTCTGAATGGTCTGGATAATAGCCTCTACAATGTTTATTGTACTGTTGCAACATCCAAGGAACTCTGGACAGTCTTGGACAGAAAGTACAAAACTGAAGATGTAGGCATGAAGAAATTCATCACTGGCAAATTTCTCGACTTCAAAATGGTAGATTCAAAGACTGTAATCAACCAGACTCAAGAATTACAAGTAATCATCCGTCAACTACATGATGAAGGGATGACATTGAGCGAATCTTTTCAAGTCGCCGCAACCATTGAGAAACTTCCTCCATCTTGGAAGGACTTCAAAAACTATCTTAAGCATAAGCGTAAGGAAATGACAATGGAAGAACTCATAGTTCGTTTGCAGATTGAGGAAGATAATAGGAATTCCAAGAAAAAGATTTCTCCGAATATGGCTGCCAAAGCAAATGTTGTTGAGTCAGTTAACCCTAACAAGAGAAAACGTGAAAATGCGCCTAAGAAGTCGAAGAAGAAATTTCAGGGTTCTTGTCATAACTGTGAAAAGAAGGGGCACAAAGCAGCCAAATGTCGCGCTCCCAAGAAGAAGAAATCAGAAGCAAATATGGCTGAAGTTGCAGATGGCATTTCTGATATGGATTTATGTGCAGTAATATCAGAATGCAACCTTGTTGGTAACTCAAAGGAATGGTTCGTAGACACAGGAGCCACTCGACACATATGTGCTAATAAGTGGATGTTTATGACCTATAAAACTACAACTGATGATGAACAACTTTTCATGGGCAATTCATCTGCATCAAAGGTAGAAGGCAAAGGAAAAGTTGTGCTGAAACTAACTTTGGAAAGGAACTTACCTTAAGTGACGTTCTCCATGTTCCAGACATTCAAAAGAACCTAATTTCAGGGTCCTTGCTTAGCAAGCATGGTTTTAAATTAACCTTTGTGGCTGATAAGTTTGTGTTATCAAAGAATGGAGTGTATGTAGAAAGAGGATATGTGTGTGATGGTTTATTCAAAGCAAATGTAACCACTATTGTACCAAACAATGATATGAATAAAAGTGAATCTTCTGCTTATATTGTTGACTCCTCTAATATATGGCATTCTAGATTAGGGCATGTGAATTTTGATACACTGCGGAAAATGATTAATCTAGAATTTATACCAAAATGTGATATAGACTCCAATTATAAATGTCAAATTTGTGCAGAAGCAAAATTGACAAGAACCTCGTTTCATCAAGTTGAACGAGAAACTGAACCTCTAGACCTTATACACACTGATGCATGTGACTTGAAAATGTGTCAAACTAGAGGTGGAAAAAGGTATTTCATTACATTCATTGATGATTGTACTAGATACTGTTATGTGTATCTCCTTAGAAGCAAGGATGAAGCATTCGACATGTTTAAATAGTATAAAGCCGAAGTTGAAAATCAACTCAATAGGAAACTTAAAGCTTTAAGAAGTGATAGAGGAGGAGAATATGAATTTCCTTTTGAGGAATTCTGCGCTGAGCATGGTATTATACACCAAACTACAGCACCATATTCACCTCAATCCAACGGTATAGCCGAACGGAAAAATAGAACTCTTAAAGAAATGATGAATGCTTTACTAATCAGTTCTGGCTTACCAGATAATTTTTGGGGAGAAGCTATTCTTTTGGCAAATCATATTTTAAATAAAATACCACGAAAGAAAACATCAAAGTCTCCTCATGAACTTTGGAAAAATAGACCGCCATCCTACAAATACTTAAAAGTGTGGGGGTGTCTGGCCAAAGTAGAGATACCTAAACCACAGAAGGTCAAAATTGGACCAAAAACAATCGATTGTGTATTCATTGGATATGCACAAAACAGTGCTACTTATCGATTTCTAGTACACAAATCTGAAATTGATGATATTCATGAAAATACCATCATCGAGTCGAGAAATGCAAGATTTTTCGAACATATATTCCCTTTAAAACAGGGTACTGACAATTGTGTTCAGAAGAGAGCAAAGGAAGATGAAATCACTGATTCTCTTGAGAATACTGAACAAAATAACCTTCAGCAAGATAATGTTGATCAACAAGTGGAGGAACCAAGAAGGAGCAAGAGGTCAAGGACCTCAAGAACTTTTGGACCAGATTTCTACACATTCATGTTAGAAGATGATCCATTAACCTACAAACAAGCTATGTCCTCCAGCGATGCCCTTTACTGGAAAGAGGCCATTAACAGTGAGATAGAATCCATCATGGCTAACCACACATGGGAGTTAGTTGATTTACCTCAAGGATGCAAAACCTTAGGTAATAAATGGATATTCAAAAAGAAATTGAAACCTGATGGTTCAATAGACAAGTACAAAGCTCGTCTTGTAGTCCAAGGATTTAGACAAAAGGAAGATCTGGACTATTTTGATACATATTCACCAGTAACAAGGATAACATCGATAAGGATGCTTATTGCAATTGCATCCATACTTGATTTAGAAATACATCAAATGGATGTTAAAACTGCATTTTTGAATGGTGAACTAGAGGAAGAAATATATATGAAGCAACCCAAAGGGTTTATGAGCTTTGGAAATGAGAATAAAGTGTGCAAATTAGTACAATCGCTTTATGGCCTTAAACAAGCTCCAAAACAATGGCATAAGTAGTTTGATGAAACTATGTTATCAAACGGATTCACAATAAATGAATCAGATAAATGTGTCTATATAAAACAAGCACATATTGGGTATGTCATTGTTTGTCTTTATGTTGATGACTTGTTGATCCTAGGTAATAACAAGGCCATAATAACATCTACAAAGAATATGTTATCCTCTAGATTCGATATGAAAGACCTAGGACTGGCTGATGTGATATTGGGTGTCAAAATTTTGAGAACACCACAAGGATATGCATTATCTCAATCACATTACATCGCCAAGATACTTGAAAAATTCAAGCAATATAATATTACTATTGCAAAAACACCAGTAGATATGACCCAGAATTGGGTAAAGAACACTGGTGACGGTATCTACCAGCTTGAATACTCTCGTATACTAGGAAGTATCATGTATGTTATGAACTGCACTAGGCCAGATATCGCATACGTTGTAAGTAAGCTGAGTAGATTTACCAGCAATCCTGGTAAACATCATTGGAAAGCGATAATCAGAGTTCTAGGATACCTAAAGTATACGCAGAACTATGGTCTACACTATACAAACTATCCTTCAACAGTGGAAGGATACAGTGATGCTAATTGGATAACTGGATCACATGATATAAAGTCTACAAGCAGATATGTGTTCACATTAGGAAATGGAGAAATATCATGGAAATCATCCAAACAGACTTGTATAGCTAGATCTACGATGGAATCAGAGTTTATTGCACTAGATAAGACTGCATAAGAAGCAGACTGGCTTCGAAGTTTCTTGGAAGATATTCCAAATTGGAGCAAACCTGTGCCTCCAATATGTATACATTGTGATAGTCAATCAGCTATTGGAAGAGCTAATAGTACATTATACAATGGTAAATCTAGGCATATTCGTCGTAGACATAAGACAATAAGACAACTTCTCTCTAATGGAGTTATCACTATAGACTACATAAGGTCTAAAGATAACATAGCGGATCCACTAACAAAAGGCTTGCCAAGAGAGAAAGTTAAAACCTTAACGATGGGAATGGGGTTAAGGCCCATAGAATAAAAGTTTTTCTAAAATGGAAACCCCACCTAGTTGACTGGAGATCCCAAGATCTAGGTTCAAAGGGACAACTAAGTTTAAGAGAAACTTGAAAGCACTGTTACACTCAAACCATTCCTATGATAAGTCAGTGCATTATTTGTTAGAAAATAGGATAAGTATTGATACTTTTAATGATGTCTGTACTTGAGGAATTGTGAATACCCTTTACAGAATCACCTACGTAAGTGCGAAGGTGCCGCTTCAAAGAGAATTATAAGGCCAAATTCTATAAGCACTTATGAGACCAGGCAGGTGTTCAAGGCAAAAATGAACACAAACAGAGAACGAAGGATTATAAGAAACATTTATCGTGTGATATCTATTTTAGGATTACACAAAAGGCTTACAGTTCAAGGACATTCTAAGTCTACTGATTTGCTGTAATTCATATAGATAATCACTAGGAAAGTTCAAGGCCCATGTGCTACTTTAAACCGATGCGATAAATGTCTCGTAAAACTATGAACAACTACTCATTCATGTGGGGGATTGTTAGAAAATGAATGGAGTAGTGGTTGGGGAAGAAAGTATTTGGTGTTGTTGAAGTGAAACAAAGTCCCACTTCGTGGGATATTTGTACCAAAATCACTATATATATAACAACTTAATATACTATGTCAAAACAAAGAGAATGAGGACAAAAGAGAAGAGGATGTGGCAATGTAGGCTTTGGGCCTTCATATCAATATTAAAACGTCAAAGATTGGGCCTTGGGCCTTGGGGCTCTTGGGGTCTCGTGATTAAATGGGCTACCGGCCTACGCTGAACGGCTATTTATGAAGGGCCGTGGCTGTTTGATTGAACAGTGACCAGATGCATGCGCACAAGGGTCACTGCTGTTAGTTAAACGGGTCGCAACCTTTCCAGCAGTCATGACCGCTCCGAATAGGCACCTCCTCCAGCCTATATATATGCAGCCCCAAAAACGAGATCGCTCACTGAATAATTCTACTCCTCTTTGTCTCTTCTTCCTGGCAATTCTGTTCTGGTTTATATACTCTCTTCAGTTCGTCGGAGATCCGTCTGCAAACAACACGCTGCGGGGCAGGTCCGTTTCATCTTGGGAAACAAATTGCTAACATACGGCGGCAATATTGTTTCAAGGAAACAGTCTTCTACTGGACTCGGACGCTTCAACCGGTAATTATCTACCGTACCAATTTTGCTACAGATTTAGCCACGCCTTCTGCTGTTACAATTTCTCAATTTCATTGAAAAATTTGTGACATATATTTGCATGACTATTTCTGTATAATTTAGTAACATTGTTAAGTTACTGTTGGTTTCGTGACACTTTCTGTGATTACGAATAACACTTACGTATACAAATCAATTACTGGAAGTTAAACTTGAGTTGACATCAAAGCAATTTAGAGATGCTACTGCTTTTGCAGAAGAAGAATCTACGAAATACAAAGCGATAGGAAAAGTAGACAAATCACTTTCATCATGAGTACAACGTCACTCCCGTATATTTTACTTCCAGTTTAATATTTACATGAACACAAGATTTCAATGATCAGTTAAAGGTAAATATAAAGTTTTCAGTGGGTATCAAATGACCTGCATGTTGATTATATCTTTTGGTTCCAGCATAGTCCACATTCTGGTACAAATTATATTATGAAAACACATGTAAGTTATCGAAAATGTTTGCTAATAAAGAATTTTGAACTAAATAACATAAATTCATACGAGTAAAAGCACGTGGATATATTTATGAGCATATGTATTTGGATTGGTTGGTAGCATTAACATGCAACCAACACTGCATTTGCATCAGGGCCACGTGGCTCAATTTGGTACGTTTGTTTTATTTAGTACAAAGAAAAAATATGTACAAATTTGATGGTCCTTACCAACAATTCATTTATTTACGATCTGCAAAACATTTGATTACCCAACGCAAACCACTACTATATTTTTCAAGGACAAAATTTTGATTTAGGATTCAAAAAACAAACATTTCTGAACAATGGTAATGTTTCAAAACTAATTATAAAAATATAAGCATTTTTATATATAGTTTGCGCATTTACTGAATTCACAAACTAAACTTAAAAATTAAAGGAGCATTGAGTTTGCACATTCCAACATTAGCTCTTTAAATTTGATAGGCGTGATCATAACCTTATTTTTAATAAAAAAACCTACGAAGAAAGGTTAAGTTTTTTGTAGTTAGATCGACAATTTTATAGACAAAATTTTATTTACAACTTATATTACATAAAAAATCGCATACTTGATGTATATTACTCAAACGTTGTAACTATATAAATATGCGAACCTTATTTTTGCAAAGATAATAATTCAATAAACCAAACACTTTAACTAAAACAAAGAAACAAATTTAGAGAACAACGTGAATCTGCTCACTCGGTGATTAAAAAAAGTATCGACTAACATGCTCCAACATGACCCACCCACTCACTTAATTGCGCTCTAATTTAACCCACTGGCCAGAATAAATTACAAATTGAAGACGACAAACAACAAAATTATATTTCTAGTTTGAAGCAAAAAAACGAATTATCTGATGCTCTGTAAGCATTTACTCACAATTCATTATAAAAGTGCAAAATCATAAACAGTTTAAGTTTATATGTGCATGATTGGTTGTTGCAGAATATAAGCAGCTACTTATATGCAGAATTGTTAATTCTACTGTTTAACATGTAGAAATGTTTAATATCAAATAGCTCTATCTAACACCAAATCTCATTTATATCCTCAAATAATATATCAATATATTACGTTATACTTGCATGTAAAAGCAAATCACATATTGATTGCCAGTGTAAATTTAATACAATTAGCTCATTGAATCACATACGTCTCCAATAAAACTAATTTATGCATTAACACCTCTCTAGAGTCTCCAATAAAACAGATTAAAATTTTGATATCTTACATTACATATATATATATATATAACAAAATGTGGGTTTCGAACATTTGATTTGTTGGCCAACAGTTGCTTTTGCTGTTCCAAGCAAATCGATTCAAGCACCACACATTCCCACCTTTTCCGATTAATGTACTACTTTTTATTTATTTCTTTTGTTGCCTTAGTTCTTTCCGTCTCCTCATAATTATACTACACTTTGCATCGTGCATCGGTATACATGTTTTATTCAAAAGTAATTTGTCCCACATCGTCAAAAATATATTAATTGTTGTTGTATTAAGCTAAGAGATGAAGAAAGAAGTTGTTCCAATAACATCTAATTGAGTTGAGATGATGTCATGAAGTTTAATAATACGGCCCATGAATAGATGACATGCAAACTTGAAGATGAATAATTTTAGCTACTATGGAAATGTAAAGGGCATTTTAGGAAATTCAAAAGGATACAGTTGAATTCTATTCATGGAATTCTCATTATTAATAGTAAAGATTTGTTAATATGGTATACTACAATCATATACTGATATCCAACATTTTATTTGAATTTAAAATCTACATTTGAGACATATTCACAAAATATGTTGTGTATTCACTAAGTACGAACTACGTGGATCAATATATAGGTCTATTACATATTTAATCTAGTAGTTAAGAAATTTTGAATACGAACTAAGTCAACACCTACTTGAGAATTGCGTAAGGTACCAAATTAACAAAACCCAAATGACAATATATGATTCTAATGAATCTAAGATTAAGATGAACAAATATTACCAATTATTGAATAAGAGACCAGCACAAAAACTGCCAGTACAAAGCAACATTGTCCATTTTCTTAAAACTATACTCTTGTTATTAGTAGAAACATCCGCATTCAATCCTCTGCTCTTAAAACACTTGACCAAAAGTTTAGGCCTAGATTTTATTTTGTGTTTTGAGTTTTCAACGTTCATAATAAAATATGTGGATAACGGAAGCGAAATTTAAAATTTTATGTAATTACATTACAAAACAGGCTTCGTTTAGTGACAGTAGCTAACGATAGCTAAAAAAGCGGCCGACGCTAGCCGTCGCTTAACGCGTATATGCAGCAGCAACCCGCAAACAGAAAACACATTATCTTCTTCCCTCCAAAAGCTCCAGCCGCTTTCTCTCCTCCTCCATCGAAGCTCCAACCGCCGCCCCCGACGCGAGCCGCCAATCTCTCCATCACGAAAGCTACAACTCCCCAAAGCTTGAAGGTATGTTATTGCTCTCCAATTTCTACAGAATCTAGATTTAATCAAAAACCTAAGTTCGAAAATTGGTTGATCATGTGATAGAAATTGATGATTATGCGGTACTAGTTGTTGATAGTAACGTATTGATAGATTTGGGGATACGTTGAGAACCCTAATTTGGCAAATTAGTTAATTATGGGTTTGTTATTGTGTATTAGTTAATAATAACATTGTATTTGTTGAGTTAGTGATATTAATTAGTGGTTTGATTGTTTAATTTGTAATTAAAAATTAGGGTTTATTTATAATCTAAAAATTAGTGTATAATTACTGATTGATATGCTAATGGATATATAAGTTTACGTGAATATTTGTTATAGTTAACTAGAACAATGTTTATTATAGTTTGCGCAAAAATTAGTGTACAATTATTGATTAATATGCTACTAGATTGGTACGGTTAAACATAAGTAACATTTTTTATTTAATCAGCGTGTGTACATTATAAGTATCGGTTGTTAGTATAAAATAAAATTAATTTAATTTATTACAAGTGCTAACTTCTAATTTTCCTTTACAAAATCGGTAAAAAAAAATTGTTAACTGAATTTTAAAATATGTTTAAAATTTCAAATGTATGTATTAAATAAAATATTTAAATGGTTGAATGAATTATATAATTTTGAAATGAGCATAACAACAACAAATATTCTAATGAAATCGGTTTTGCAAAGAAATTAAAAAATGAATATAAGAGCATTAAATATTCTGCTAAAATCGATTTTTTGTAAAAAAAAATTAGGAAATGGATATAACAACAACAAATATGTACTAAAATTGATTTTGTAAAGAAATTTAGAAATGAATATAACAAAAACAAATATTCTGCTAAAATCGATTTTGTAAAATAATTAAGAAATGAATATAAGAACAAATATTGTACTAAAACCGATTTTCCAAAAAATTGAGAAATAAATATAACAAGAATAAATATTATACCCAAATCGATTTTCTAAAAAATTTGAAATGAATATAATGTTAACTTGAAAATAAGCATTAAATATTATTTCAACAAATAAATGACGCTAAAAAATTAAAGCTTTTAGTCCCAAAAGGTTTTAATTTAGTTTAGAAAATACAACAACTAAAATACATCCATTGGATGTAAAGTTATGCGTCGAAGAGAAGTGAAGTAAAGTGCTGTCGAAATTAGATAGAAGTGTGGTGTGTGAAGCCTTTAGTCCTAAATGGTTTTACTTTATTTTAGAAAATACAACAACAATATACCATTTGAGACTTTGAGTGCAAGTTATACATAGAAGAGAAATGAACTAAAGTGCTGTCGAAATTACTAACATATATTTTTAAATTAGAAACAATGTTCGATTATTTTCTCGACCGTACTTGGATGTATGAAGTCAGAACTCGTATGAAAGGTTCGATGAAGGAACATTTCTACAATGGTGTGCACGAATTTATTAGATTCGCTACATCTAATAATCGAAATAACGAAGAACTTCGATGCACTTGTAGTAAGTGCCAACATTTGAAGCATTGGAAACTAGACACGGTTAAAGTATATTTGTATAAATCTAGTTTTGTGCCAAATTATTATTTGTGGGATCGTCATGGAAAACATGTTGCACCTACACCTAATTTTGTAGTGTCAGAGGACGATCGTGTTATGACGAACCCAATAGCTGTCGCTAAATGAAGCCGCTCTTGTAGTGTTATGACAAAGATGTAATGACAACAGAGGAGAAGGATGGACGACAAAGGGATGGATTAGTTTCCATTCTTCTGTTATTTCTCAAAACATGAAAAACAAAATAAATTTATTTTATATTTTATATGTTAGCATCATTTTTCAAATTGGTTGTTTTTTAAAATACATTCATCACGTGTATGTTTTTTGCACAAAAATACAAAACTAAGAATGACAAACCAAACGGGGCCTTAATTGCTTAACGTAAACTTAACTACTATTCTATGCAACTAAGTGTAGTATTTGCTACTAAGTTTGCTAACAACTTAACTCGGAAACTGAGTTGTAGTACTGATTTTGCTGGTTCAAACTCAGTTGCCAACTGATTTTGCTGCAACAACAAACTCAGTTGTGAACATATTGTTTGTTGCATCAGCGCATTCAGTTGCCAACTGAGTTTACTACTGCAGCAGGAAACTCATGCAAATGCAATATCAATCGGACTGAGTTTCTTGCAGTTGCATACTCAATTGGCAAACTAAGTTTGCTGCTGATTGTAGCAAACTTAGTTTGCTTGGCAACAAACTCAGTTTGCAAACTAAGTTTTTTACAGTTTGCAACAAACTAAGTTTGATGCTGATTGTAGCAAACTTAGTTTGCTTGGCAACAAACTCAGTTTGCAAACTAAGTTTTTTACAGTTTGCAACAAACTCAGTTTGGAGTTTGTGCGAACTCGGTTTCATACTAACTTTCAATACTTTTAAGCAATAACTCAGTTGCAACAACTCAGTGTTTTCTTGATACAAGCCTTTAGTTTTGTTTTAACAAAAAGCTTGGTTTATATGTATATATAAGTTTTAATTTGTTAGAAGCTTGGTTTAACAAAAAGCTTGGTTTAAAAGTAAAATGTTAGAAGCTAGTGGTGATGGCATTTCTTTTGGATCATGCCCATGGTTATGATTTATGAATAGTCTTTTGTTACATGTTCATTTAGTTATTCGATTGCCCATTCATCCACTAATCACGAAAACTCAAGGGAGTTGATAACGCGGACCATTCAAACGCCCGAGCACAAAAGAGGCCAACGAAGTTACTTGGGTTCAATTTTGCAGTCCAGTACAACCCAAAACTAATAATACAGTTGTCGATGGGCAGTCTAGGCCGAAGCAACCATGTAACCGTTCTCCAGCCCAACGTTTCATTTTTAT
The DNA here is from genome assembly GCA_030737815.1 of Allium fistulosum. NCBI lineage: Eukaryota > Viridiplantae > Streptophyta > Magnoliopsida > Asparagales > Amaryllidaceae > Allium > Allium fistulosum. The sequence goes on from CM060906.1 coordinate 1,137,195,509, forward strand.
GCTCTATCTTCAACCACTTGGAAAACACAGCTTGCTTCACATTTTATTCAAGAGTACACAAGCACTAAAAGAGACATAAACAAAATGTCATCATTTTACTGCATATTAACAAAGTAATAAATTCATATATAATGTCATTATTTCTTTTGCAAGATTGAAGAAGTAGGATTACCTAAAGAGCAATATGAGTGGTATTTGGATATACGTAGACATGACATAGTGAAACATTCAGGTTTTAGGGTAGAATTTGATAATGTGGTATTGTTTGCAACTAGCCTTGAAGACAATAGAGATGCAATCCGATTTCCTTCTTCATCTGATTTTGTGAATATCTAAGTTCATGCAACATTTGATTTCATACATACCTCAGGCGTTGAAGTGAATTATTGAGAATGTAACTAATGATTCATGTATCTTAGTATGAATATCTAGTGTATAACTTGGGATATGCTTTATATATGTATATTTGTATTAAATATATTATAAACATGAATTTTGTAAATGCAATTTGATACCGTTTTGGAGGTATTAAAAATTTTTTATCTAAAAATTAACATTTTCTTCAGTTTTTAAGTAAGAATCGAAGCGAAAGAAAAGTCATTTGCTTCGGTTATCATGAAACAACAGAAGTAAAAAAACTCAATCAATTATGCTAGTTGTTTAAAGAACCGAAGCAAGTGACCTATGTTGCTTCGGTTCAACAACCGAAGCAACAGATATTGGCATGTTGCTTCATCTTCATTAGCTTCGGTTGTTGAATCGAATTCAGTTGTTGAACCAATGTAACATACGGTAAACAACCAAAGTAAATAACCTGTTTTGTTGTAGTGGAAACACTATTCAGGAGTGGATTCATCTCCTTCGAATAGATGGTTAGTATCACATGATTTGTAACCAACGTAAAGTCAAAGTCGTTGGCCAAAGGAAATCAATTGATCGATAATTGTTATCAAATAGTACCATGGACTTCAATGTTAAGACTTCACAAATAAATAAGGGTATTAATAGAGTTTTGACCATTAATCGGGTTCTAAATAGCTGAATGATATAGTGATGATGAAGATAAAACATACATAATATATCATCGCTTAAGGGTCTCGCTTTAATGGTTAAGAAATTGAATTTCATCTTGATAATCTGTAAGCAACCAAACTTGTGTTAAATTACCATGCTTTACCAAAGTCCGTGCATGCTTTAGCATTTAAATTATGTAAATATTACTAATGGATGAGTGCACATTTGGGATTCACATAAGCACGACTCTCAGTTTTCAACCAAAAATAATTTAGTGATATGATTTATAAAAGTTATAAATTTTATTATGGGTAAATTAATGTAATGGTTATATTATTTAATTTGATATTATTTTAGTTATTACTAAAGAGCCTAAAATTAAGAAATAAAATGCATAATTTTAATATATTTATTTAACTACTATTTTGGCTAATATAATAAATGAAATATAATACATTTATATATACGCAGAAATAAGTCATTTATTTAGTTTATTTTAGCAGCTAATTTTTTAGAAATTGTTTTAAAATAGGACGATTCAAAATATATATGGGTATAAATTAATTAATTAACTGAGATAAGATCTCATCTATAAAGGTTATACCTTGAATGGTAGATCTGGGTAAGATATTTACATAGCTCATTAGCATTGCTAAAACACCTAGATGCCTCCAGTCTCTATGATCAAAATTCATTATCTCCATATAAAATAAATTATATCATAATGGTGGATTTTTCAACTCTGCCATTGCATTAGAGATCAGAACTCTCAAAAGCAAACCTGATGGTTCAAGGTGTGTTCGACCAGCAAGATGATTGGGAAAGGTTTTTGGTGTGCTCATACACCTCTGTGCATCACCAACATGCTTGATGATACCTCAATGATACCCAATAGTGGATCCCAATCAATAATGGCGGAAACTGCTAGAGTTAGGGGTATGGCCCGGAGACAATTTTGTAATTTATTATAAATTATTAACTCTATAATAAAATCTTATTCGAAATAAAATGTGTTTTCCTTTCTATTATATATTAGTTATAATGTGTTATATTAATTAATTTTTTGATTTAAGTATATTATAGAAAATCATAACTGGTATGCTTTTTGACAGTATTTACAATGTGTTGTAATCACGAGAAATTTATCACAATATAATAAACATACCATTTTAAATATTCCTAGTCAGGATGTATTAAGATGGAAATTGATACATCTGTTGAGATTAGAGTATATAACACTCTTCAAATATTGGATAGTGTATCACTCATGACCCCTTGGAGTACCAAGGGGTTACATACTGATAGTTACTGGATAACTATGGAATGACTTACTCTATAGTTTTCTATTTGTTAACATCACCAAGGTCAATCTTAAATATTGAAGTGGCAATATTACACAGTTCTCTCAACTTGAGAACACTATTAAACTTTGATGTGGATATTCCACTTTGATTATAGTTAGATCATGACATGATGTCCATTGAATGACTATAATAACGTTTGAGTTAAATCATTGAAAGTGAAACACCATTCAATAGAGAATTCATCTCTTTAATTATATGAGGTTAATATCATGGTAAACTATTATTAACTTAAAGTCAAAGTCTCTGACCAGAGTAGTTCGGTTAATAATAAATATTATTATTAAACCAAGGACTTTGTGTTTGGACTGTACAAGTTGAATGTGAACGATATTAAAATTTTGACCAATACCAAAGTTCATAAGTCCTAATGTATTATAGTTTTGAGTAAGAGAATTAGTGTGAATAATTGCAAAACCGCTTGAAATAGTAAAATTGGATTTTATCAAAATTGTGCAAGCGATAAATTTGATCAAACTCTCATACTGCTAGCTAAGGTGACATGTGAACGTTAATATTCAAATTATTTTATATTAATCGCTGACTAAATTTGCATCTTTGAGTCGCACAACCACATTGTTGAATACTGTGAAATAACACATGATTTAATTAATTTATAATTATTGTAAATTATTTAAGTTAATTAATATTTATAAAATATTAATTATTAAAATTTTATTTGAATTTCATGCAATTAGTAATTAATTGGGTGTGTATATAAGAGTTATATATCCGCATATTGATATAGGATATAGATAAATATTTAAACTGGAATTAATTAAATTAATTACAAAGTATATTTGGACGTTTAATGGTCCTATCAGGGTCCATGTTTGGCTGACCATGGGGATGATAGGAGAGGTTTTTATGTGTTCAAATAATGATTTGAAAAGGCATAGGAGATTGAGTAAACAAAAGGGATATAATCTCCACCATTTACTCCATCTAGATGCTTGTAAAAAGGACTCTCTTCTTTCATTCTAGCCTCCATTTTTAGACCTCCATTCTAGTCGAAAATTATAAAGGATCTAGGGCCAAAATCCAAATCAAATAAATAACAAAGTCATTTTAAAACAACGCATGGTGTTCATCCCTGGATCGATACAATTTCTTGAGACTTATAGATCAGATATGTAAGAGTTACATTTAACATTCGAGGTGTATTTCATTGGCTACTATTCTTGGTAACTTCCTTATTTATGTTATTAATATTCGTATATGATGTTTGTTTCTTAATGTTATATATATATATTGTATATTATCATGAATTTGCATTTTTGTTTGATGTCAACCTCATATACACATACATTATATAAATAAATAAAATAATGGTTTATTAACATAAGATTGCATAATATTATTTTAATAAATATATTTACATGTAAGCAATTTTTGAAAATTTAAAAATTGACTTTGAAATAACTTAAAAATTTAATTTGAATTTTATAATTTTTAAAAAAATTATATATATTTTTGAATAAAATATACATAGATTTCATATGTAAAAACAATTTGTTTAAAATCTGTATGGATTTGAATATATATATATATATATATATATATTGAAAATGGTTTAATTTTATTAATAATTGTAGCCGGGCTATGCGGCCCAAAGCAATACAAATATTCATTTCTCAACTATAACAGACAGGAATAGATAAAGCAATACTTTATACAACTAAACCGGCAAAACCTAAAACATTCCATCTTTATGGTTCAATTATGGCAGGTCCCAGTTCACTGATTGAGCTAATTCGTTCGACGCCTTCAACTTCAACGTCTCCAGTAGTAGTTCTTCTCGTGCCGTTACAGTGGTAAGCAACTTCTTCGAAATCCGACCTATTAGTAGGCTAATGTCTCTGTTTATTTGTCTCATGAGGACTAACTCATCCTGTTGTCTATTGTTGAAAGCCCGATTGTTCCTTTCCCTCCAGATGTGCCACAAGGAGGTTGTGAGGCTAATTTTTCTGGTCTCTTGCATCAGCTTCGTGAGGTTGCTCCCTCCGTTCAGGTATTCTACTTCCTTTGTTAGATCCCGTACATTGTTAGTCTGTAGGCATCTTATCTTTTGTATACTCCACACTCTTTTGCTGTATTCGCACTCAAAAAATAGGTGTTTATGAGTTTCCTCACCAGAATTACAAAGATAACATAGTGTATTCTCTAAAATCCCCCATTTATGAAGTCTGTCTTTAGTTTGTAATCTTTTGAGTATGGCTTTATATAAGGTGTGAGCCATTTTTGGACTATTAGACATACTCCAGACCACATTTGTCCAGTTAGCCAAAAGGAATTTAGTTCTCAATTCCTCCCACACATCTCTGAAACTGAACTGACCATTTGAGCTGCTCTTCCATATCCAGATATCCTCCATTCCATCAGTTTTAATGTTTTTGCATTGAATCTCCTCTTTGTAGTTTAAACTGAGCAAATTCCTGTCACAATGCCATTCACTGTTATCTAGAATTTCAGCCACTTTGCAGGCGGGAGCCCCATATGCTGAATAAGCTTCCCAGCCTAGTCTGTCAATAAAACTCTGCGAGTTCAACCAGGGGTCTTTCCATAAGTCTGTATTGTTCCCATTTGCAATCTCTCTCTAAATAAGTCTGTAGATCATTCCTGGTTTTCAAGATATTCTTCCATGTCACAGAGGAATTATTATCAATTTTAATGGTCCAAAAATTGTCTTTTAGATACCTCGATCTCATCCAAGTAGCCCATAGATTTTTAGATGTTAAAACATTCCAAGCTAATTTCAATCCATAGACTTTCTTAAGCTCATATAGATTTTTCATCCCAACTCCTCCTTCCTCTTTCTTTCTATAAAGATCTGAGTATTTTACTTTGTGCATTCCCCCATTCCATATAAAGTCTACACAGACTAAATTTATTTTGGCAATAGAGCAGTCAGGTATTTGAAATGATTGCAGCCAGAATCTGACTTTAGATGTGATAACAGTATGAACTAATTCAACTCTACCTGCAAATGATAGCAGTTTGGATCTCCATCCTTGTAGTTTGTCTCTAATGGCATCAACTATCTTACCACATTCCAAATATGTAATAGTGTTATTTGAAAGTGGTACCCCCAGATATTTAACTAGAAGGTGGCCCTCCGAGAACCCCAATCTCTCTAGCATAGCATGCTTATTTGAACAGAATTTATTGAAGTAGTACTTAGGTTTTTGTTCTTTCAATTTAAGTCCAGCTAGCATCTCCAAGTCATTAAATATAGACTTGACCTTGTCAATAGCCTTTGTATTGCCATTTACCACCACTAATAAATCATCGGCATATTTTTTTTTTTTGAATTACCTAGAGAACCAAGCTTCGCTTGTAAACTCTAGGGAAGTATGTGTCTGCCAAACACATACTTCGGGTACTTGTTACAGGGTTGTCAGTTTCGGGGCTCGAACTCGTGACCTTTGATCACGCAGTCCGGACCATCAACCAACTGCGCCAACCCTGTATTAAATGGGTTACATTTGGGAGGGTATTGTATATAGGTCGAATGAATTTGTGATAGCATGTCAACTCCATTTGAAGAGTAAACCATTCCATAGCCACAACAAATAGATATGGAGAGAGAGGGTCACCTTGTCTAATCCCACGATTACTCTGTATATAACCTGTAGGTACTCCATTTATCATGATAGAGAAAGTAGGTGTGTCTAGAGAGTACTTAATCAGTTTTAGTAACTTCAATGGGACCCCCATAGAGTCAAGGATGTGGATAATGAATCCTCTGTTAACCCTATCATATGCTTTTTGTATATCAACTTTGATGCACATTTTATCAGCCCCATGCTTGTTAAATTCTCTGATTAATTCATGTGCCATCAATGAGTTTTCAGAAATGAGCATGTCTTTAATAAAGGCACTTTGACATTGTGAGACTAAATCAGGAAGAACTCTATTTAGTCTCATGCATATAATTTTGCTGAGGATCTTATAGGTGACATTACAGCAGACAATAGGTCTGTAGTCTTCAATTCTCTCTAGTTTCTTAGTTTTTGGAATGAGAGATATGAAAGTGTGGTTAATTTCTTGTACAAATTCTCCAGTCTCTAAGGCTTCATTGTAAGATTTAAGCATATAATCTTTCAGGTGTACCCAATTCATTTTGAAGAAGGATGCCATCATACCATCAGGGCCAGGGGAGGAGTCCTGTGGATCGAACAAACAGCTTTCTTCAATTCCCCTTCCAAAATCCGAGTTGTCAACATGTTAGCACCAGTAGAGTAGATCTTTTTCCTGCAGTTGATGTGAGGTAAGTGATTGTGATTTTCTCCATTATACAGGTTTGTGAAATAGGTGGTTGCCTGCTCTTCAATGTCTTTAATATGTTTAGAGACATTGCCATGTTCATTTAAATAGTTGTTAAGATTGTTATGATGTTGTCTTAGTGACATTTTAGTATAAAAAAATCATTGCATTCGTCTCCCTGTTGTAACCATTTCTCTTTGGATTTTTGCTTCAACTCCACTGCTTGTTTATTTAGTTCTACTTTGAGTTGTTTTTGAAGTGTGTAGAAGTCAACATTTAGGCCCTCATGTTGGGGATCATTATCCAGTTGATTCTGAATATTTCCTAACTGTTGTTGGATTGCTGTAATGTGTCAGTGGTCTTTGGTCTGCACTTGTTCCAGTCTTTACGTCTATTTTTCATGATTTTGATGAACATAACAAGTCGGTACATGTGATGCATGGTGGAATTCTCATTGTATTAAAGTTCACTACTTCATCGAAGCCGTCAATCAGAGGCCAATGATTTGCATATCAGGAAAGGTTTTCCTTTATGTATATCATCATCGTCATTGAATTGTACCAAGAGGGGACAGTGATCACTTATAGAACAAGGTAGAACAAATACTTTAAAGTTTGGGATTTTGTTGAATAGTTCAGTATTGCCAAGTGCTCTGTCTAGTCTTGATGTAATTTTTTTTGCCTCACCACTTTTCCATGTGAATTTCAGGCCTGAATGGTGTGCTTCCACAAGTCCACTAGCAAGAAAACATTTGTTGAATTCAGCAACCCGTGCTACTTTCAGAGTAAGACCTCCCTTTTTCTCACTCGTGCTTAAAACTGCATTGAAATCACCTGTGACCACCCAAGAAATGTTGATCTTTTTTGAATTAGCAGTTATTTGTTCCCACAGCTTAGTTCTTTCAGAGGCCAGGTTCTTAGCATAAACAAAAGTGGTTGCCATCTCCAGGCCACCAATATTATGAAACTTAATGGTTATTTGATGATCATCCATATTCATTATATTGCCATTCCAGTAGTTGGTTTCCCAACCAACAAGAGTTCTGCCCTTAGCTTGAGTAGTCGAATTATGAGTAAAAGTCCATTGATCCCCCATTTGATATCTAAACATCTCTATATTATTGTTATTAAGTTTGTTTTCTAAAAGAGCTAAAATAGTAGGCGCGAATTTGGCCTTAATGTTGTGGAGGTCTAATTGTCTTATGTCATTATTTAGACCTCGCACATTCCAGCATAAAATGGACATTTATGATTTTTTGGTAGTTTTTCTCTGTGTAACTGGAGCAAAACCTACCACAACTAATTTATCAACCCTTTTCTTATCACCAATGGTGAACCATTTCTCATATTCCATATTACATTTAGTGTACTTACTAATGTCCTCTGACACATCTTCATCTTCCTCATTCTCAGATGAATCCAAATCAATGCCCATCTTGTGGATATCAGACATGGAACCTGGCATCTCCTCCTTCTTCTTATTACGATCTGCAGTTAGTGGGTCCAGGACAGGTGGAGCCACAGGAGCAGCAATTGGGTGAGAGCTACCGTCAGAATGTTCCAAGACAGGTGGATCCACTGGATCGGCAAGTGGGTGAGGGCTACCTTCAAAAGGATCCACTAGGTAAGGTGTCTTCGCTGACTGAACAGGAGATTGATGAAATGCTTGCTCTGATCCAAAGCCCAACTCCATAGGATTCTGAAGTGGATATTTTGGTGATGGGTGGTTAGTAGGGGAGGTGTTATGTGTATTATTTTTTGTGATCTCCTCATCATTTTTTGAACTACTAGTCTCAGGTAAAACTGTTGTAGCTTCTGTTGTGTTGTTTGATTTTTCTACCCATAATTGCTTTGTCTTGTCTGCCATGATAAGCTGGCACTGCTGATTTATGTGACCGAAGCACATACATTCCCCACATCTAGGTGGAACGAACTCATATTCCACCTCTTGTCTGTATTCATTGCCTTGTTTGTCTATAGCTTTGACTATTTTTGGCAACACAGTTTTGGCTGAGATCTCAACCAAAACCCTAGCATATTTAATACGTTTAACCTTCCTTGTGCTTTCATCAATATCTATAGGCTTGCCTATCAGACTTGCTAGTTTGCTAATACATCTCATATTCCATAATGCGAGATCCAAGTTGTTAAATTTGACCCATATAGGATAAGTTGTTAACATCGCACGTTCAAAATTGAAATCTACCTCCCATTTACGCATAAAAATTAGCTTGCTGTCCATGAACCATGGACCACCCCTAATGATTCAATTATAGTCCTCCTCCAGTTCAAACTTAATAAGGTAAAATCAATTATCTCGAGGAAAAACACCCCATGACTCTTTTAGGCTCCATGCTCTCTTGATATAGGCATTAAAGTGTATATAATAGGGACGTTTACCTGCCATATAAGCGTAGATTGAGTGTTGCCATAGTCGCATGGATTCGGCATAGTCCTCCTCATCAATCAACTGGTATATTTCTTCTTCGTTCGATTGAGGTTCAAAGTAATTTGCGTTACCTTTGAGTTCGATTTTGCTGCCTGCAGCCTTTATCCATGATTTGGCCTTTGGGATGCATATATTAGGGTTATGTTTGAGCACATCTACAAATAATTTCTTTGCATATATATTTATATAAGGCTTTAGCTGGAAAAAATAAAAGCTAATATTGTTTATAATTAGCTTCAACCAAAATTCAAAAAAAACTTGTTTTGATAATTTGCGTTCGCTAAATAAGTAGAAAAAAAGATTTACTTTAAATGACTTTTCGACATTTTTTTAATGGGCTCCTCTCCTCTTGCCGTTTCCCGCCCTCTCAAATCAACCCATCAACTCCCTCTTTCTCCTCGTCCTACATCTTCTGTCCTTCCCGTACCACTGTCTGTTCCTCCGCTTCCTCCAAACCCACCACCTACTCCTGTTCCAGCCATCCCTCCCCCATCCTCCTCCCTTGTCCTTCCTGCTCTTCCTCTTTTTCCTTCATTACCTGACCCTTTCTGTTCATCTACTCTTCCTCCACCTCCTCCTTCCAATTCTTTGACCACTCTCTCATGGTCGAGTCTTTTCAAATCTAAACCTATTAACGCTGGTAAGTACTCACTAGTTCATTTTGACCTACAGTACAATGGCTCTCCTCTATCTCCTCCAAAGTCTGTTATTGATGAAGGCGTAAAATTTTAGTCTGACTATCTGATCGGCTTCTTCCTTGGAGGAGCTGTCAACTACATGGCAATTACCTCGCATCTATAAAAAATTTGGAAACTAAAAGGTGATTATCAGGTATTATCAGATGGTAAAAGGTATTTCTTTAAATTCAGCCGTGAGGAAGATAAAGAGAGAGTGCTTAGTGCTGATCCTATATTCATTAGAGGTCAAATGATGATTATTTCAAAATGGAACCCTACTTTTGCATCAATGGAATCCAATATTAAAGCTGTTCATGTATGGGTACATATGTATAATATACCACTGTTTACATGGACTATACTAGGAATTAATTAGTTGGCCTGCCACGTTGGATCACTTGTGCATTTTGATGAAAATACAGAGAAAATAAGAAGATTTGAATATGCAAAATGTTTAGTCGAAATAAGTCTAGACAAAGAACTTCCAAATATGATTAGAGTGGGAGATGACAATGGCCACTGTGTGCACCTATAGTATTCTTGGAGACCATTGATATGCACAGTGTGCAAATGTTTTGGGCATGCAACTTTTTCATGTGACATGAAATCTGACCATAATGACTCGAGCAAAAATCAGAATGACTCGAAGGAAACCCAAAAAGACTCGAAGGAACCCACTAAAAACCCCGGGAAAATGCATATGAAACTTGGAGTTCACCTTAGAGGAAAAACTGGTAAAAATCAACTCACTTAAAAATGGCAAAAGATCAATTAAAAATCATATCCAAAGAAAACAGACAAGGAAACTGAAATAACAAATGATACATGCATAGAAATTGATAATATATAGCATGAAGTAGAGAATGATCAAGTTGTGCATGTTTCACTTGAAAATGAAATTTCTGAACAACATGACGATGACTGTACACAAGAAGGAAATGGGAACATTTTGAATAACAACAAATTCAATGTTCTCTCTACATTAGAAGAAGGTGAATATATATCCACACCGCAACTCAAATCTCTACCTATTTCACCATCAAGGCAATCTCCTACTGAAATTATGTCAGTTGTTCTTCCTGTAGTAGTTAATCATTCTATTGATATGATTAATATCTCTTCAAAATCAAATCAAACTCCTTCTGCTTTTAACCAAGTTCATAGTCAACCCATCCTTCCTCTTCCATCTCACGACTCCTTGTTGACAAACATGCACACTGCTGTGCATGTCACTGATGCACAGTCACCCTCCAATATAGCCTCCTCATTTGCTTCCCCTTATTCACACTTAAAACCCGTTGATCACTTAATCATTCCCTTCATTCAATCTATTTCAAACAATCATCTTTCTCCTCCTCCCAACAATTCTTCTTCATGTCCTTCCAACAAATTCAATGCAACTGATATTGACAAAGGCATTAACTTTTCAATTGATCAAATACAAGTTCAAAGCCTGGCCTCTGCTAATAGTAAAATTTTAGGTGTTGTTACTAGGCTATCTGCCAGCAAACTCAAAAAACCAAAATGTTAGAAAAAATTGTATGTGGAACATTCAAGGTGCACATAGTATTGCCAAGCAACTTGAAGTCAAAAACTTAATTGCCATGCATAATTAACAGCTGATTTGCATATGTGAGACTAAACTCAATCATCCTCTTACCCTCAAAGCCTCTAACTTTATTGCTCCTACATGGAAAACTATTCATAATCTTGCCCAAGCTCCTTGTGGGAGAATTCTAATTCTAAACAACCCAGCAGTTTACACTGTCTCTCCTCTGCTTTTTCATAAACAATTTATTCACTCTAAAATATTTCACGTTTCTTCATCCTCTGACTTTCTTCTAACTAATGTATATGCTGAAAACTCAAAAAGTGCTAAACAGCTTCTCCTTGACAGTATTCCTACATTATCTTCCTCTTCTCTGCCTTGGATATGTTTAGGAGGTTGGAACTGTATGCTTCACAGCTCTGACAAATCAGGTGGCACTCCTCTCTCCTTGAGAGACATATCTCCTCTCAATAACTCAATCATAAATTCCAACCTCTTTTTAACTCCTACTACTGGGAATAAATTTTCCTGGAATAATTGCAGTAGATTTGGTCAACTTACTCTCTGCAATCTTGACAGTACTTTCTACAATATGAATGCACTAACCTTATGCCCTACCCTTTTTACTCATGTTCCTCCCCCTCACTTTTTGATCATTATCCTCTCCTTGTCTCTTGGGATTTGGTTCTTGTTAGAAGCTTTCCTCATTTCACATTATTTAATGAATGGACAAATCATAATGAGTATACAAATTTTTTAGAAAATGAATGGAACACTAACATTTTTGGTAATCCTATGTTTGTTTTACAGAGAAAACTCCTTAAAGTTAAAAGGCTCTCAAGTTATGGTCATCATCAAAATTTGGAAATGGTTAGAAGCAATCTACATTAATTCGTACTGAACTTTTTTCTTGCCAACAAGATATGTTAGACAATCCTCAAAATGGTCTTCTGTTATCTCTGCAAAAAAGCTTGCAAAAGACCTTGAACAAGCCTAACTCACAAAACACAATATGGTGAAGTAGAAAAACAAGGTTATATGGGACTCTCATGGTGATAAAAAATCTGCTATTTTTCATAAGTCCTTAAAAATCAGAAATGCAAATAGAAACCTTCATGCTTTGAAAGACCCAAAAGGAGCTGTTGTTTCCACACATTCTGGAATCAAATCTGCTTTATTAGATTACTTCACTGAAACACTATCAACTGATACTCCTCTTCAACCTGATTTTGCTACTATTCTGAAAATTCCTCTGCCTGGTATCTCTTTGCCACAACAACAGGAATGCATACAAGAGATTATTGCAGATGAAATAAAAGGTGCTATATTCTCTATGAACTCTAATAACTCAGCAGGCCTTGATGGATTTAATGCTCACTTTTATAAGCATGCTTGGAATATTATTAAAAAAGATTTAATTGTTGCAGTTAAGAATTTTTTTTAAAGACAATCATATGCCAAAAGGAATAAACTCTACTAAGCTTGCACTTGTTCCTAAGATTGATTTTCTAGATAATGTTAATTAGTTTCATCCTATATCATGCTGCAAGGTTGTTTATAAATGCATAGCAAAAATCTTAGCCTTGAGAATGAAAAATGCTTTGAACACAATAATATCCAAGAACCAAAATGCTTTCCTTCCTGGTCGAAGTATATCAGATAATATCATACTTACTCATGAACTTATGAAAGGATATGATAGGAAAAATATATCATCTAGATGCTCTCTTAAGCTAGACATCTAAAAAGCTTTTGATACAATTCAGTGGTCTTCCATTGCCATCATATTGCAAAAAATTGAATTTTCCTTTTCCTTTTGTTGCTTGGATTTACTCTTGTATCTTCACTCCTTATCACAGCTTATCCATCAATGGAGACACTTTTGGGTACTTTAAGGCAACTCGTGGTATAAGACAAGGAGACCCGATCTCTCCTTATTTATTCATAGCTATTATGGAATGTTTAACGGTGCTGTTAAACATGAGAGCACATTCTCGTGACATTGACTTGCATCCTGGATGTAAAAATCCAAAGACTGTCTCTCTTCTTTTTGCTGATGACTTAATCATCTTCACTAAGCCAAATATCATATCAATAACCAATATTAAAAAAGTCCTTAACACCTTTTACTTGATGACTGGCTTAGAGATTAATCATACAAAATCTGCGATCAAGATTGTTGGATTGCCTTATAGTAAACTATCTGAAATTGTCTCTCTAGATGCCTTACCTTATATGGACATCAAAAGCATGTATCTTGTAATTCCCTTAACTTCCAAGAAAATTTCCACTGCTCAATGTATGCCACTTTTTGAAAAAATTGTCACGAAATTTACTTCCTGGCCTACTAACAAACATTCAACTGTTGGTAGGATAGTTATAGCCAAATCGATTGCCACTTCAATGCCTATATATTACTCCATACTTATATTCTTCCTGGTAGACTTATCGATATGATTAACAGTGCTATCAATCATTTTATTTGGTATGGGAACCCCTACTCCAAAAAGCTTATTCCTGTTGCTTACAATAAAATTACCAGATTAGAAAAATATGGTGGCTTTGGAATCCTAAATTTGAAAATGTGGAATAGAGCGGTGGTCTCTAGACATATTGATAGACTGCAATAAAGAAAAGATGACCTTCTCTCGATTTGGTTAACTAAAAATTTAGTGAAAAACAATTTTTTTTGGACCATGCCTCTTCATAGCAACTGCAGTTGGTTTTGGAGGAGCTTATTAAATGCAAGAAAATGGTTTATGCCTATGTACAAGTCTGACATCACTGATAGCACCTCCTTTTGGCACTCTCCATGGGCAAGGAAAGGCTTTATACTGTCTGATATCATCAACTATAACTTAAGAAGCATGACCGGTATTCAAGACCATGACACAGTGCACAAATATGTTTCTAAAGATCGCATTTCACTTCCTTATTGCAGTTCTTACCTTGTCAAACAGACATGGAATATGTTGCATACATTTACAATTTCTACTATCAGCTCTCGTCTTTGGAATGATAAACCACATTCAGTCAAAACTTTCTACAATTCTCTTAATACTGGTTCTATATTCCCTTGGCATTCTAGAATATGGATAGTAAAATCGAAACCAAACGAAAATTTAATTTTATGGAAGGTGGTTAATAATGCTATTCATACTATGGATAATTTAAATTACAAAGGTATTCTTAATCACTGTTGCTATGTTTTTTTGCAATAATGCTCCTGAATCGAATGAGCATTTGTTCTTTGAGTGTTATTTTACTTATCATATCTGGAGAACTATTCTTTGAAGCTTCTGCCTTCATATTCCACATACTAATTCCAAGCTTGAGTGGTTTAATATCTTCAAATGTACGAGATGGCGTTGCAATGCTTCTGATCTTCTCCTTAGGCTGCTAAAGAAAATGCTATATGTGATCTAGGAAGAACGAAATAAAAGGATATTTGTGCATGAGGCAAGATCCAGTGCTTTTATCATTAGGAATATTTATAATAGCTCATTGTAGTGTAGTGATGTTATTGCCTTTTGTTAAATCATTTGGGCTTGATGGGCTTTAAATGATTTTTCAAAAGGTTGTCTATTGTTATGGTTTTCATTGTACATCTGGTATTACGATAGCCTGTTATCGTAATATTTCTTCTATCTATACATCTGGTAGGGGCCAGTTCCTCCCAATTAGCTTTGCTAAAAAAAATGGATTATTAGTTTCGACGAAATTTATAAATAAAACATATTTTTGTCTTCGGACAAATTATATATACTTTTTTATATAAATAATGTTGAATAAATAATTTTGAATATCAACATAATAATTGAAGTTTTACAATGTATGTATATGTATATATAATAAGCATACACATAATTGAATTTCGAATAATTTTTTTCCTATTCATATTTATATTTTTAGAAATTGTTTTGAAATTTGAAATTCAAATTTAGAATATATTTTTTCTAGATCTAAATCTGATTAAGATTTAAAATTATCTAAGATATTTATAACATCCCACACCTTAGTAAGCTCGAATTTTTGCTAAATCAAAAACCCAAGTCCACCAAAATACGAATCGTTGGAATTGGTATCCTGTAATAAATAAAAGTATATCAGAGCACTATCGATAAAACCACAATGGAATAGTAAAGTACAATAAAACATATGATTACTGACCAAGGTTGACACCTTTGATCTCTAGTGCCCTTGCCAGTGTTAAGCATGCATAAAGAAATTTGTCCTCCACCATTTCCACCTTGTACCAGTACATGTCCCTAAAGCTATCACGTTGGTTGTAATAAGGAGAGGGTCATAACAATGTTCTGGTGTCTGGTAAATTACACATTTTATATATAACACCAGTAAATGCCGAATGCCTTCCATTACATGTTATGTCTATTATATTACTTAGTCATCTTGACTTCACGTACGCGTACGATACGCCCCATCTACTCGAAGTAGACAATAACTACATATATATCTGTATGTATGTATGTATGTATGTATGTATATGTACCATAGTTCTCCATTGAACCAAGATACTATCTCCATTAGTATGTGTAACCTGGTACCTTGTCAGGATCTGTCATCAGCGTAGTATCACGTCCTTGTCACCATGTATACTGTAATGACACGTAATTTTACCACTTTAAAATTTAAAATATTTAATAAAATTTAAATATTCAAATATAGAATTATCAAGCTTAAATAATCATGTTTCAATGAACTTACTTTTAGAATTAGTTTACAAAAATAATTATTTTCGTCGTAAAAGTAACAAAAGACGGTTTCCGATAAAGTTAAGTATATGTTCAAATAATTGTTTTTAAATTCTTTTTGATAAATAATCCATTTATAAATTAATTTGATAATGATAGTAATTTTATTTATAAAAGTTTTATAAATATATACACTTGTTTTATAAAGATGTTCAAATTTCACCGTATTTCAAAAAATTCTTTTAATACTATTTAAAATGGTTTTTATAACCTAAATAATCTTGTTTTAATTATTTAAAAATGATAAGAAACATATTTCCAAATTTAGTTTACATAAGTAAATAGTTTGATTTAAAACTAAAAAAGTGACCGAAATGCGGTTTGCGGATTTTCAATTTTTTTATCGAACGAAAGTGTGCACAACGTCATCGCAACCTTATTTATATTTTCTAACATACACACTTTCCATATTTTAAAACATTTACAATTAGCACAAAATGAAAAGGAGAGTTTACTTTTGAAAATTATAAAGTAAGAAGACATGTTGATTTGATTTGTTAATTTAATAAAGATTCTTTTATAAACATCATAATTACCAAGTACAAAGCAACATCTCATCTCATTAAGTGCTAGTACTTAACGGTTTAATCTTGCATTAGAAAGGAAGAGTTAATGTATGGTTAGAAATGAATTTGAAGATAAAGGTAGTAACGTCATTTTGGTGTAAACTTCATGTATAAATACCACTACATTCTCTTCACTTTTTCACATCTTCATTCTTCACTTCTTCCTCACTTTCTTCATCACTTCCATGGCCATCTACCCCACTTAAATTACCATCAACAACACCTCCTTACCTTCCACATCCATATGTCCCCCACCTCCCCACCTAAAAAGCCAAGCCCACTTCACTACCCTAGTCCAAGCACTCCACCTTTTTAGCAAGCCACATCTCCATTTAGTCCGGGACCTTGTGTCTTGATAGTGAAAGAAAAAAAATACTACTGTTCGTAGTGAAAGAATTTGCAAAAATGAAGGTGAGGTCTTATCTTTTAAAATCCTATTTTTGCTGTGCTATGATATTCATATTCATACCATTATGATAAATTGACACCATATAATTGGAATATGGATGCTTGGATGAATTTGGTTGTATGGATGAATGTATGATTGTTGATGTTGATTTTATTAACATCGTAGTTAAAGTTGGACATGAATTTGTTAGTCATGTTTGAAATAGTTAACCATAGTTTTTTTCAGACCATACTTATATTTTAATTCTATATGGTACACAAAGTGTAGTTAAGTCTCATTTCAAATTTACTATAGAAAATGAATTCATTTTGGAAAAAGATAGAGATTTGATTTAAAAACGAAAAGTAAAGATAGAAATTTGAAGTTATTTGGAAAATAAACTTTAATGTTTTGAGATTTTAATGTTAATGAATTATAAACATTTAAAGTTTCAAAAATAAGTAGCTTATGGTTTAAAAAAAAGTTTAAAAGATAGAAAATTGAATATTAAAGTATTATAATATAAAATAGTTGGAAATAAAGTGAAAATGGATCTTTAATAAATAAATTAGTAAAATATTGATTTAAAATTATTTATAATTGTTTTATAAATAATAAAACTCAAATTGAAGAAGTTTTGGAAAATAGTAAAAAACAAGTCAAAATAAGGCGCGTCGCGTAATGGATGTTCATGATTTTCTGGATCCTTATAACCATAGTTTTCAAATGGAAAAAAACCAAGATTTCATCTTGTAGATTTTAAGATATGACCAAATCAATTTTTCAGGAAAATCGTGCTTTTGCGGTTAAGTTATTAGAGTGTAACATTCTTTAAAATGAATAGTTATAAATGTTTAAAAATATGAAATAAATTTGATAAATATGTTAAAATATTTAAAAGAGATTTGAGTTATAATTATGGATTTCCAAATGATAGAAAAGTTGTTTAATCAAATAACCTTTTAAAACACTATATGTGCCCTATTAAGGGTCGACGGTTGTGTATTTTTTTGTGTGCGTTAATTTCCTTCCTTTCATTTGTTATGTTGTGTATTTTTTAATTGATTCGATTAACATAAATTATTCTTCCACAGTAAGTAAACATTATCTATCAGTTAACGCTAACTGACATTAATTAACATTGGTTGATTATATTTATTTCCTTTATTACATATATAATTATTTCTGATTTGAAATATTTAAACGTTAATAATTTTTTATTTGAACTCTGACCGTAAAACTTTATATATGGAAACTGATTAAAAAATCACCATGAACCCAACGGTGTAAGTTTCATAGCCAAATTCCAACATTTGAAAATTTTCATTTTTGGCTTTACTAATTATTAATTTATTTATTTTTAATTTATTTTTAATTAAATTTAAGGGGTGTTACAATATTTTAATATGAACTTAAATTTTAAACTTATTCAACACATTGAAACTTAATTCTAAATGTTTAGTATAATTATTTACTTATGTTAAATATACACACATATTATTAAATTATACATAAAACAATTATAGATAGCAAATATGTATCTAAAGGGGTTAATATATCTGCTACGGTGTAAATCCCAATACTTAGATACGACATGTTAAACCATGTACACTTTATATGTTGCACATGCACATACACATATATGTGTATTTGATACACTAGCATCCAACATATACCAAATATATTAACAAATAAAATCTTTTTATTAGTCAACTAAATAAAATAATGGTTTTATTTAAAATTTATTTAGATTGGATCTAGATTAATTTAGGCTTCATAGGCCTAATAAGATCCAAAATGAATTTTTTTATTGAAATCACCTACTTAACCCACTATGTGCCGGTCTATATCCAACAATGGTATTAGTGCCTAATAGCTTATGCAGTCTAAATTAGAACTATTAAGGCCATCTAACTAAGCTTACCCATTTAGTAGGGTGTCTAGAAAAGCAGTGTCTAGGCTGGGTTTCGGTAATTAAGTACCTTGCCCTACATGGCTATCGGTATGGCCCAAAAGGTAAAGTGAGCCCAAGGGTTATCCCTAATATGAAAATCCCAATTTGATTTTGGGACTTGGGTTAGTTTTCAAAGTTTGCTTTGAAATTAAAATAAAATTTAAATTTAAAATAAGATTTTCTTATTTTTAAAATATTATGAAATAATTTTCAATTTTTTTTGAAAATTTATAAATTAGATTTCAAAAATTATTTATTTTAATAAATTAATTAATTAATTAAATTAAATTGAATATATAGATATATGTTACATTACCTTAAATTATTTAAGGTGATGTATGTATATAATTTTCAAAATAAATTATAATTAATTAAAATTGTTTAATTAAATGCTAATTCATAAATAATACACACATCCATATATATAAAGATATATGTGTATAACTATAAATGTTATAGTGTACATATTCAGTTTAAAATGTTTAGAATCATATATAATTAAAAATTAAATTAATTAATTAAATTAAACTTATAATATTTAATAATAAAATTAATATAAGATTATACATAAGACTATTATATAAGTTAATTGAACTATAAAAGGTTATACAAGAATAAAACTTATATGATATAAATGTATAATAAAAAGGTGGAACAATAAGAAACTCTAACTAGACTTAAGGAATAAATACATTCTTATAGTATGTATACCGTGATTTCAGACGTGTTCGGCCCTTGAATCATGATGGAATTTCATAAGAAACACATTATTACATAAGTCGATATCACTCAATTAAATATATTAAAGATTATGAATCTTTAATATAAAGTTGTCCACTACCATTTATATATTAATAGATTACTTGCATACTCCATAGTTATTGATATTCTCATGCTAAGAATGTTATGTGTAGTACTATTAATATATTGAACAAACGAGCTAAGATATAATTATGTTTTTTTGATATTCCTTAAGGTACATACATTTATACTTAGGTCGTCGTGAAATGGTAGGTACGAGTGAATAATCTCTTTCAATTTGTTGATATTCCTTAAGGTCAAAATGAGATTAGGACAAAAAACCATGAGTTAGGAGTTGTATACATACAACTGATAAAGTGTTATCCATCATTTGCGGGAATTTGATTTGTTGATATTCCTTAAGGTTAGAACTCCAAGGCAAATGAGCCATAATAGCTACCAGTGAAGTCAAAAGAATTCTATGTTTCATCTTAGGAGAAACTTAAAAGTCCAGCGGAAGCTTATTAGTAAAATGCGTAGGATTGAATTAACTCTGGGGGGTGAATAAGGTTGAAAATAAATTCAAAAATAATAAAATTTTGCAGCACAGATAATAAAAGAGTAAATGTGGAAATAAAAGCAGCACATAATTTTACCTAGCTTCGACAAACCCTGCCTACTACTGCCCCCAACGTTTCTACTAGAAATTAAACAGTCGATGCTTACAAACCTTGTAAACTCGCGACCCTCGCTAACCTGAATGTTTTAACCTTATGCTCAAACCTTGCCATAACTCACCCCCGAGTTACGAATTCTCGAATTACGCCACGTAGTTTGTACCTAGTTAAAAACTAGAATTTTACAAAGTTTTAAAAACAAAATACAATTAAAATAAGCAACCCTAATTAACTAATTTAAAGTTACAAAGGTATGGCCCAAAAATAGAGAAGAAAAAAAATATGTGCTTAGTACATTTTCTTTTATTCCGTTCAAGGTCATTCCTCTTCCCTCTTCATTTACTAATTAGGGTTTTTTCCTTTGTTTGTAGCCGTCAATTTTACTTGTCAATTGATCGAAGTAATTTGTTTGCCTTAGTTGCCTCATCAATCAATCTTGTTGCTTTGACGTTGAGCTGATTGCTGTCGATTTGGTGTGCTTATCAATTTTGCCCTTCTTCAATTTTATTCGAACTCGGCTAAATAATTGCCAGTGATGATGTGGGTTTTTATGGGGATTGAATTCATATATTTCCCTATATATCCATTTGAGTATTTCAGTTTGAATTTTTCAATTTTTTCCTTGGCCGTTCGATTTTCTGATGGACGATGGTTTGATTATGACTTGTTCTTCTTTCTGATATATGTACGAATCTATTGATATATATAAATTTGCATATATTTTGAACCTTGATTGAATTTAATTTTGGCCTTGACTTTAATTTGAGAGTTGATTTCGACAGGTTTTGACTGTTTCTGATGAACCGAGACCGTGCATGATTTGTTCATTTCATTGTTTCGATTGAACTACTATATTTCCACTGTACTACTGAGTATGTTATTTCGATCTTCTACTTTTACAACTTCCCACTATTGATTCTTGAACTAAGAATGTGCTTTATATAGCATGAATTGATTCACTGTCAGTGTGGGGTCTGTCGGTTTCTGTTTGTATGCTGATGTTCTTAATTTGTCTTTGGTTAGTGCCTGTATATGTCCTTGTGTGATTTATGTGCCTATTCTCTTCTTATATATTTGCATGGCTATGTGTTTCATTCTTACTCTAGCTTGTGTGCACTCTGACCCTCTGTGTCTACTTCTAGTTTGCTGTTCAGTTGTTGTACTCGATCCTGGTTGTGTGTGTTGATTGATACCTCTTGTTTTTTATACTCTGAACCGTTTGTACATTTGCACATTTCTGTTTGACTGCACAATTGTTGTATGCACTCGTACTCCTTATTTCTGGTTTTGGTCGAGATGCTTGTGCGTGTTTATAGTTGAATGACCACTTAATAAGATGCTGCTTTGTACATTTCCCTGATTTTCACTGTGTACATATACATACATACATACATACATGTATATATATATGTATGTGTGTGTGTATATATATGTATGTGTATGTATAGATATATATATATATATATCTGTGTGTGTACATACATGTATATATGTATATAAGTGTGCTTTCTACCTTGTTGCTCTTATTATGCGTTGGTTCTGAACTGATTTCATTTTTGCTGAACTACCTGGCTCCATTTGCACTTATGTTGAGTTTGAGCTTGCTTAGGCTTGACCTTGTGCACACTTGCACTATATTGAGCCTTCGGGCTTGACCTTTGCACTTGTCCTTGAAATTGAATTTGTGCAAATGGGTTTTGTGTATGCGCACGGCCTTATGACATGTTACAGTGGTACACCGTGCATGTCATATGTTGCTCGTGCACATTTATTTTTGGTTGCAGTTTAAAATAAGAAAGCTAACAACCCAATTAACTGAGGCAATATCACATAATTATATTCTTATTTTGGCAATATTAGTTTGTTTCTTTTTTGCTTTTTACTGCATTGTTTATTTGACAGAAAAAGTAGAAGATTGGACACAAACTGGAGCAAGAAGATAGCAAATCAAACATGAGAGAGTGAGTGAGTGAAATGAGTGATTGTATTGGAGAGTGAGTGTAACGACCAAATTTTTTGATCCTCGAATGTTGATACTAATGCATCCATGGTATTCGTGTGCCGAGCACCTAGTGCCGGAAAGACGAAAGTTGGCGAAAAATAAATGAAAATGAATAGACAAGAAAAGAAGAACACAATATTAGAATCTTACAACGAAACGATAATATATAACATCAAAGAAATAATATGAAGGGTTACTCTTAATATAAAAATATCATAGTACTAAAACTCAAGTATGTTAGTCCATGAGATGATGGTTTTGATGACAACAACCTTAGAATAGATTATAAAATATAAATACTAACATTACAAGTTTAGATATATATGTATATGCAGGATCTAACTATGCATGTATCAAGAATGAAGACTGTACAGTATAGAGATTCAAGATATAGAGATAGAAGACTCATGAGTATTAAGATTATCAAGAGTTCAAGATTTCAAAGTTAAGTTTGTTTTATTAGGAATATTTGTTAAAACTCGTAGAAAAGCACTGGCATCTTAATATCCAATTTATTCGTGGAATGGAATCCACTTTGAGCCCGTTAAAGGGATGGAACCCTAACTAGGATGGAACCTACGAAAATCTAGTTGGACATTGTTTTGTATCCACTAAGCTTAATTCAAATGATTTTTTCAAAATTATCTTGTTTTCGAAATGATTTCAAAACTTTCCTTTTAAAAAGATTCAAAACCCTTGATTCTGTTTTTAAAATAATTTTAGCCTCAAAACATCTTTATTTTCAGAGTCAAAATTTCTCCTGATTTTAAACTATCTTTTCAAATAATATTTTTAACTTTTAAATTATTTATACTTTGATTTAAATTATAGTTAAATAATATATATATTGTTCTTTATATTTACTTATGAATTTCAACTATATTCAAGTATATTTATAAAGTTTTAATATAAGATAAATATTATTTTTATAGAAATTCAAAACATCAAATTTGGCTTAGGGATGTCGACATGTCCATACCATGTCGACATGGTGATAGTTTAATTCAAAATTCAAATTTCAAAAGAAGTGTCTATTCGCCATAACTTTTCATGAATGGTCATGGCTGTTGTTCTTCTATAAATAGGGGTCAGTTTCAACGAATTTTATAATACTTTTCTCTGATTTAACTTCTCTTCTTCTTCTCCACTTTCTTATTTACAAATTACACCATTACTCTGCCGAAATCAATATCGAATCTAACTAGATAATTTTTGGTTTTGATTCTCTCCACTATCTCTACAAGATCCAAGTGCTAATCTGAGTTATAGACTTTTTGTTATCAATTGAGCGAGAGAAGGTGTGATTGTAGCCCTGGAAATCAATTGGGTGAACTTGTTGCCCCGCAAATCAAGTATCTCTACCCAGAGGATTGTGATTCTGGAGGGTGTACCTCGTAGCCTTGAAACCGAGGGTTGTAATTGTTGAATTGATTTTGAAAGGAAACCATACTTAGTTGTGCGGGACTGGATGTAGGGTAACTCCGAACTAGTATAAAATCTGGTGTGTTCTTTCCTTTACTGCTTTTACTTTATATTTGCATCTGTGTTTGATTCTGTGTTCATATCTGTGTCTGATTAGTGCATACATCGTTAATAAATTAAGATAAACTCAAAAAGATTAACAAATTTCTTAAAACACTATTCACCCCCTCTAGTGTTAATTCTAGCCTTAAGATCCTTAATCCGCATTTCTCACATTTGGTATCAGAGCCTTGTTTTCAAAAGTTTCATTATCTGAATTTTGAAAATTTTCAAAATGGCTACTAACACTAGTACTGCTATTACCACCAACACTAGTTCATTTGTAGAAGGTCAGTCTACTGCCAAACCACCACTTTTTAATGGCAGTAACTATGCATATTGGGCATGTAGGATGAAAATATATTTACAATCCATAGGATTAGATACTTGGAATATCACACAAACTGAATATTTTGAACCCACAACTAATTTTGCACAGTGGACCACTGAGCAAAAGACTGTTGCACAAAATAATTCTAAAGCAATGAATATTATGTTTTGTTCACTTGAAAGAAATGAATTTAATAGAGTGTCAGTTTGTAAGTCTGCATATGAAATCTGGAAAACTTTGCAAGTAACTCACGAAGGAACAAGCAAAGTTAAATAGACCAAAATTTCCATGCTCACAAATCAGTTTCAGTTATTTAAAAT
Organism: Allium fistulosum; assembly: GCA_030737815.1. NCBI lineage: Eukaryota > Viridiplantae > Streptophyta > Magnoliopsida > Asparagales > Amaryllidaceae > Allium > Allium fistulosum. The sequence goes on from CM060906.1 coordinate 1,137,220,096, forward strand.
GAATACTAATGAGTCTATTTCAGATATGTATAGTCGATTTCAAGATATTGTGCATTCTTTAATATCTTTGGGAAAGGAATTTTTGGAAGAAGATCAAGTCAGAAAAATTTTAAATTCTCTCACTCCAGAATGGGATCAAAAGACACTTGCAATTGAAGAGGAAAATGACATCAGTACTTTAAAGATAGAAGAATTTATTAGAAATCTAATGTCGTTTGAAGTTCAAATGACCGGGAGAAGAGAAAGCAAAGAATCTGAAAAGAAATCAATGGCATTCAATGCATTAATCGACGGATCAGACTCAAACAGTGATAATGATGAAGAGATAGCATTTATGACCAGGAATTTTTGGAAATTCCTGAAGTACAGAAAATTGAATAGTTCCAAGAGAAACAACTTTAAGAATTCCGGTAATCAGACTATAGTACCAAACTTTATCAAATGCTTCAATTGTGATGAACCAGGTCATATCAAAAGAGACTGTCCGCATCCAGATAAGCAAAACTCTCCTACAAACAATGATTCTGCAAAGAAATGGAAACGTGCATTAACTGCTACTTTAGATGACTCTGACTCATCCTCCAGCGACGATGAACAGAAGAAAGATAATTCAAATCTATGTTTCACAGCAATTCTTGATTTAGTCGATACCAAAGACACAGACTCTGAAAAAGGTACACGTTTACAATACATTGGCTGAAATTGCATGCTTGAATTGATTGATTGATTGGTTGTTTTTGAATTGATTGATTGATTGATTTTGAATTGATATGTTGTTTGAATTTTAAAATTTATTTTCTATTTTTTATTATTATTTTATTATTATTTTTATTATTTTTGACACATTCTAAAATATATTATAAGTACAATAATATTTCAGAAATATAGACATTAATAATAATATTTATATATATGTATATTAGATAACTTAAGAAAAATCATGTCATGAAAATTCAAAGCCACATGTCGACATGGCCCCTACCATGATGTCGACATGCCTACCTGAATTTGAATTTCAAATTTTGAATTCAAATGTTTGAATTTCCCTCCACCTTTTCACTTCATTTATTTCTCTGAAAAGAAACCTTTTGACCAGAGAATATGTCCTTTGAAAGTCTATTTATTCATTATCTTTTATCATATCTTTTCACTTTCATTTTCAAATTGAAACTCTCTCTTCATATCTTCAAGCTCTCTACTCTCTACTCTAATGGCTTTGTCACGTACCGAAATTTTCGACTTTCGAAAATTCGACATCGATACTCCCTTTATCGACTGCCGAGAAATCAAGTGCCGGAAACTCCAATAGTGAGGGTTTTAAGAAAAAGAAAAAAAGCAGAAGAAGAAGAAGAAGATAGAAGAAGAAAGAAGAAAAGAAGAGAAGAACAACACAGAACAACATCAGAACAGAAAACAGAACAATATCAGAATCTCACATATCGCAGCGGAACAAAAATATAATAAATAATCACTATTCTTTTAAAACAAAGAACTATATCAGTTTATACATACATCAATCAGAGTCAATATACGACTCAATACAACACAGCACAACAATGGACAGTTATATAAACTTGTCCTCATACAGAATACACAGCGGAATAAATACTATCAGATACAAATACTACGTCTCGTCATCCAGCTTATCTCCAAAGCTCCAGAATATCCTGATAACATAACTCTAGGCTGCCCGTGTGGAAAATAGTGGGCACCCAGAGTTTAGAAGGGAACAATAAACTCCGAGTCAGTCATGGTGACTGGTGTGAGATCGTAAAACAGTTTATCTTTAAAATAAACAGAGGAATATTTTTAAAGTCAATTCGCAATGCTTTTGGAAAATGAAACTACCATAAGACCTCCCACCACACACACAATGCAAACGCAGAATTGGAGGAGATTTCTTCTTATGATAGTCAAAGTTGCTTACTACGCAAAATCAAATCATTTTTGATATTATTATTAGTGCATAGTGTAGAAAACATTTCGAAAGTAGAATATAAATCTTAGCCAGCATAGGTACCATTATATTATGCCTGCTATAGCTGCCTCCTGAGGAGACAGGTTATACAATTGAAATCATAAAGGCTCATATTGTTTCTTTGGATTTCCAACAAATGGTCAGGCTAAGGAACTTCCTTTTCCACGATGGGTACGTCCCTGGAATAGACGACCCGAGAACCTAACGTTACGGTTAGATCTCTGCCAACACAAGGCCGGGTTACCTCTGCAAAAATAGGTAACTACTGACATGCGTATGTCATCCCCCGATCGTAACCGATCTTTCCGAGGATCCCCGATTTCCAACAAACCACATAGTAAAAATGCAGCAACCACATAGGTTAAGTATCTGGGCTCCATACCATGATACCACCTCTATCCAGAAGGAATGACATACACTAAGGGGCGCTACTCCCTAGAACCTTGCCGCATCCTTCCTGTTTTGACCATTTTCGGGGTGTGAGGCTCGACGAAGTCTCGTCCACAAAGCTACGCTTTCTACAAAGCCCTGCTTCGGGTCAAACAAAAATGATCAACCTATGATCACAAAGATATAAGATCAAACAAATGATCATATCGCAAATGATCAAACACTGATCATTTCACAGCAACACTCAGTATGCCACGTTACCAAATTGGGAGTATATTGCTGATAAATTTCAACTACATAACCTCTGAGCTCGTACGTCTCAGAGAAGGGTGTTAAGCTAAGAGAATAAATTATCCGCCACCAACAGAAATGTATTTGAAAGAAATCAGCTTTATATCTCAAATTGTAACGTCAGACACACAATCCATACAAGTCTGTTCCGGGATCGAACAGAACCGAAGGCACTTCTCACGAAGCCCTTGCATATCCGGATAAATTTCTAATCACGTCCGGACTTCCCGTCACTAAGGGTGATAAAACCTCTAAATCGGAGATCAGCCGATGTAGAGTAACTCGACAGTAATCCTTCCGTTTTCAAAAATATCCGTTCTTCAACACCGGTCTTCAAATGCGATTCATAACGACGTATCACATATTCGGAATGGGTTATACGACCCCATGGTCCTTTCCCGGCTAACCCGAATAGTGAGCGATTATTCAAAAATAAGTGTGGCATTCAAATTCATCCAATTCACAACAAATACCATATTCAAGGTAATTATTGATAGTCGGTTATTTAACTATCAATAAAGATGCGCAACATCATCGGATTCCAAATAATTTTCCAAATTATTTAATTTCCAAAATATCTTTACTAGATATAAAATTTCCACACTTCAAAAATAAACCAACGTTTATTTTTTTTAAACAGATTCCCTTTTCTTTTATAAATTCCATAGTGAATTTATATTTTCAAATATCTACTGATATACGATTTTCAAATCGATTTCAAATACTCAATTTCATTTTCTCTTTAAGAAGATAAAATCTCAAAACGTTTCATTTCATTTTGGGAATGCATTTCCCTACTTATTTAATAATAAGTATTTCACAAATTATTTATTTTCAACACTTGGAAAATATTTTATATACTTAAATCAAAATTAAGTATATATTTCATTCTTTAAGGAAATCATTTACTTTGACAACATTTATTTGAGTCAAAACGAATGTTACGTCAAACATCGTTACGACGACTCAAAATCACTAGTATAGGGATTCGGATTTTAGATAGATATATAAATCCCAATACTATATAAAAACATTTCCTTTCGGAAACCATTTTGTAACGACCCAGAATTTTGGACCATTCGCGTCCATTATAAGTGTATAGGTAGACACTCATGCCGGAGTTGAATTGCTCAAAATACCGCGTTGTTAATTTAAATTTGGCAAAACTGAACATATACAGTAAATAGATATAATCACAGATCACAGACACAGAGTATTAAATGCAGCGGAAATAAAAGAGATAGTAGTTTATGAAGCTACTATATGAATATATAAAAATACATCAGAGTTTACAACAGAAGAGTAATACGATACATCAGATACAAATCAGAATACATCACTGGAATCATCGAATACTGAAAGCAGAATAGATGGCTGGATCTTCAAGCAAAGCTCCAACTCCAAAGGTGAGTCTCGAATACTGGTACACTCAGTCTGACCCGAGCGTAAAGCAAAAACACAAGACACTCGAGTCAGGATTAACATTCTTATATTAATAAATCCAACTCAAGTGAAATAGCAATTGAAATACAAGTAACTCAAAGGATGTTTGGAATAACCATCCTTTAAGGATCCGTTAAACTATCTACTAGGTAGTAATGTACGCTAAGTAGATAATGTCTATCAGTAATATAAGATATCAAAATAGGGTTAAGCAGGGCCCATACACCTCTTAACCTGTTTATTCCCAAAAGCATATACAAGACCGTAGTTTCCCCAAAACCGGAAGTCACCAGAGGGCAATCCATATACTAAAGGTACAAATCAAAATCGTAGTGGTCGCGAATAGGATAATCAGTATGACAAGGTACATGAGGCGATACCAACTAGGATACTAGTAGTTGCGTGATCCGGACTGATGTTGGGCATAGCAGCTACTACCCCAACACCGCGAAACAACACTCCCATAATCGAGGGGTGCACCCAAATCGAATCACAAAAGTAATAGATATGGTAACGAAGAAGTGTGTCCGCTAGAGGTGGCGAACCTCAATGGCCCGACGCGGCTCCTGTTTTAGTCATGTCAGGGGTCATCCAAAATCGTTCTCTTTCTTCAGTCAACGCGTTCACCAAACCATCCACTTCATTCTGGATCAACACTCCGCGTATAGTTATTAAAGTGGTTTTCGGTTTAGATAGAGAGTATATCCATAACCGAATTCCGGTCTCTTTAATAACTTTCGAAATTATTACACCGATTGGTCGTTTATTTATTTCAAAAACCAAATCAATTTCAATTTGTAAATCAACATTTCATTTGTCTTTCAAAACCAATTTCCAATAATTTACGCTTCAAAACTTCCAAATTTATCATTTCAAAACCTTATAATTCAATTTCAATCTTTATTTTAAACAATTCAAATATCAATTTAAATTCGTATATAAGATTCAATTCCGAAATCATTTAAATAAATTTTATTTAACATTCAAATCAATTTCAAATTCATTTATCGATTTCATTCAATATTCGTTAAGTTACTTTATCATTCAAAACAATTTCAATTAAATTTCCAATTCATTAAATCAATTTCTTAAGTTCAACTTCATTAAACAAAACTTACAATTTTGAATTAAATTCAATTCATCAAATCAATTCTTTCAATTACAAGTCTTACATTAATTCCAAAATATCACATTTTCATTTCTTGTTAAAGAAATTCAATTTCACTTATTTACTTTCTTAAATAATTTTCCAAAACTTAATTAATAAAGAAACTCAATTTCAATTCTTTACGAAGTAAAATTCACTTATCCAAAAGTTCAATTTTTCTTATTAAAGAATTTCAATTCAATTTAATCATTTAATAATTCATTATTAAATAGTTCAAAACTTAATTATTAAATAATTTCAAAGTTTAATAATTTCAAACTTAATTATAATTTCAAACTTAATTATTAAATCATTTCAAACTTAATTCAATCATTTCTCAAATTTAAACAACATTCTTTCATTGATTACATTGTTAATCTTTTGTTTCAGATTATTAAATATTACCATTTTCCTTTCATCAAAAATTCAAATTTCAACTTCATTTCAAAACCATATTATTTATTCAAATAAAATCTTCATTTTATTTTTAAATCAAATTATTGACCAATCGGGTTTTATTTAATTCTCTATCCTAGGTCAAAGTTCAATTTGGGTATTTATCATTTCAACCTGATTCCAATTAAATTCAAATTCAAAGCATAACAAAGGGAACTTGCAGTGTGATAACTGGGATGGTGTCAAAGTAAATAAACAAGCAATAACAACAATCAATATCAATCCAATAATCAATTCAAATAATCCTGAAATAATCGTATTAATTCGCATTGTTATTTGTACGAATTAATATAATTATTTCTAGAATCTACACTATCATTTCATGTAGATTAAAGATTATTACATTACGGTTTTTCACTTGTCATCTATTTACAATTTCATACATCATCAGTTTAACAACATACATTCAGTGGTTCAAAATAAAATTAAACAAATTCTACGTGTCAATAAATTCAACAGTTAAAGGGGTCATATTATACAAATGTCAGTTAATCAAATTTAACATTTAACTATCCTATATCGAGTTCAATTTCACATTATTTATCATTTTAACATTAACAATTTAACGTCCAATATAAACATCAACAATCAATCAATTAACAACCAAACTGGATTATCATTTCATATATATAACAGATAATGGTGTCAGATGTCACAGGTGAACTGATACAGGTAATAGCAGTGTAAATATCAAACAACAATATTTAAATTGTCGTTTCAGTTGAAATCAAATTTAATAAATAAAAGAACGTTAATCGTGAGTGAGTGCTCACCTTTCGAGGCTAGAGATGAACGAGAATGAGAGCGAATTGTGGATCCAACACGAACTTCAAAATGAAACAAGACGGGCACGAATGCGATGAATAAAGCTGATAAATGAATTTGATGGAAACAAATCAGATTAGTTATGATAAAAGCTAAAATATATAAACCTTATTTAATTAAAGTCGAAAAATAAAATATACATGTTTATAATTAAAATTATCGTTCTTAAAGTATGCATATCCTTAAAAATCAAAGATATATATTATATATTCAAAATCAATACTTAGATAATATACATGTTTTTTTTTTTAAGTCCAACTTTATATATATAACAGTAAACAAAATCTTATAACTCATATATATACATGTGTTCCTAGATCAATTCAAAACATAGGATTTCAAAACCATATATACATACTTATCTTCCAAACCCAAAACTATATAAACTTTATATATAAAACCAATTATGCGAACTGTCGAAATTCATATATGCCATTCTTATTCAACAAACAACAATTATCAGAATTCAAATTTCACTATATGTATATTATATATAATGTATATAGCACTTTAAACCAGATATATAAAACACGAAATATATATAACATATACCATCTAATAATAAAGTGTACGTATGTGTGAAAAATCAAATTACAAATACAATTATGACCTATACATATCAATATACCGTAACATGCATATGTTTAATTTCAAAAAACCTTTACATAATCAATATATTATTTGAAACTGGGTTAACAACAATGTAAACAGCTATAACCAAAACTATACAACACTGTAACCGTATAAATATATGCTGCAAACATAGTTGACGCATCTTTAAAATATAATATTTTATAAACAAAATATATATAACATCATACCTTTAAACCAAACATAGTATAGATTTTAATATGTATAGATTTATAAAACTTATATATACTTCTATACGAAACCACCCATATGTATACACAATCTAATATAATATATATAAGATATATATTACCCGAATGAATCAAAGAGACAGGGCACGACCGGTGGGGAGTGGAAGCTAGGTGGGATGGCGAACGCGGAGCGGTGGCGAGGCTTACGCGGGTGTAGTTGAAGGGAGATGGAGTCGACGAAGGGCGGAGAGAGGCGGTTGAGGTCGTAGCGGAGAACGTGAGGGAGCACGGCTGCTGTGCGTTGCTCAACCGAGTTCTCTAGTGGTGGAATTGACGTGGCGTGCAATACAGGAGAGGAGCTCGGAAGAGTGGGCACTGTTGTTGAGGCCGAGCATGGTGGGGTGCTGGCGGCGATAAGGAAAGGCGTTGGCTTGGAGGTGGTAGCCGAAGTGTGGATCAAGGCAGCGAAGATGGGTGCGGTGGTGATGGGTTTTGATGGAAGGAGAAGGAGCATGGGTTGGTGGGTGATGGAAAAGAAGGGGAGATGAGGCCATAGGTGCGTTGATGTGGTGGCCTTGGCTGCTGGCCAGGGGAAGCTCGGCAGCAGGCTTGGGTTTTGGGTGGCGGGGTTTCACGACAGGGAGTAATGGCGGAGAGATTGGCAGAGGGGCTGCGAGAGGCCATGGAAACGAGAGGGACAGGAGACAATGAGTTTGCAAAAGAATGGGAAATATTTTGTAAATGTGGAAACAGAGTTATCAACGCAAATGAAATATGAACCGGTAAGAAATGAAGATACCAAAGGAGATGGATGGACCAACGTATAAAATGGGACATAGGGAAAAGATAAAGTCACTGGTTGAATTCTGGGAATATTAAATGCAAATGTCAGTTTGGTTTAACACAGTAGAAACTGAATGGTCAAGGAATTCAAAAGGGTCAGAACAATACCGATGCGGTTAATCGGTTTACCGATTTCGTCGTGTTCCGAACTCCGAATAAACGGATGAATATCCGGTGGAGATCAGCACGACGAGACGATCAAAACGGTATACAGATATCGATGGTACGATCATCCGATAAAAAGTCGATATCGGTACCAGAATGCTGCTATTTTGCAGAAAATAAGAACGACGGAGCAATAGATGTCCAAATTTGGAAAAACGACAAACTGGGATCTTGCTCAGAAGATGGTTTAGAATTTTTTTATGTAAAAATATTTAGGTTTCGAAAACATTTTATTTTCATTATTTTTTTAACTGATTAAATTGAAGTGAATTTACGCGCGAAATAAACTTTCGTATTTTCGGACGAAAATTTACCAGTTGCTATGTTTAACTAGACGTATTCCAAATATTAAATTTTATTTCAAAATTTTATCGTTTAAAATTTCACAAAAAAAATTTCAACTAATTACGTTATTAAAACAGTTGAAATTTACGGGTCGTTACATTCTCCCCCACTCAAAACTTTTCGTCCCCGAAAAGGAACGAGGTAGGAGAATAGAAACAACCAGAAAGAAAACAGATTTGAAGTACAAAATAACAATTAATTTAAACCATATAAATTCAAATTTAAATTAATTGATATTCAATAATTGATTTAATACATTTGATTTCACTAAAATAAACCTCAACTATTTCTAAATTCATTATCTTATTATCCCATTTTCTTCAATTTACAATTCTAAAACCATAAATTTTGAATAGTCTTTTATTATAGTCATATTTTCTTCAACAGTTTTAAATTCTTCTTTATTCCAAATTTATTCTACTTAATATATCTAATCACATATATTTAACCCATATAAATTAATTTAAACATAAAAGTTTCAATTTAAATTAATTTACATCTATTAATTTCTTTTAAATTCAAGGTATTTCCATATGTTGATCAAATTTCAATTTATTAATTCTTCCAAAACAAATTATTTCATTTTTAACTGAGTTATATTTATTGTCTTATCTAATTCTATTAACATCTTTATAATCAAAATTCAGTGTATAACATTTATTATAAACACTCAAATTTATTTATAAATTCAATTTATCTTATATATTATCCAATTACATATTCAACTTCTGAATGATTTAGGTAAGTTGTATTAGAATGCAGTTGAACAATATACAAATAAAATTTTCCCAATTCAATTATTCAAGTTAAATATTTATTCCAAATTTTGGTTTTATTTATAATTAAAATCATCTTTTAATAAAATTTTAAGAATTAGATTTCCGATTAACTTTAAACAATTTAGAGATATATATAATATATTTATATCAAATCAAATTAAATTTAAAATAAGATACCTATATATAAATCAAATTATACTGAAGAAATTCAAATCAAAATATTTTTCAAAACAAAACCGTAGCAAAGCTACAGAATGGTTTCTCCACTTCGAAACTCGAAAATGAATATCGATGATGCGGCCGCCATCACCGAAATTATTTTCCAGCGACAAAGAGAAGAGTATTGATTTCAACATTTTATTCTTTGGAAACGATTTCTATTCGAAAGTACTTCCAATAATATATATTTTAAAATTTTAAAAACCAAAGTTCGAAATCACCGGAAACTAATAAATTCTCAAATTTCTAAATTAAATTCATTTCAAATTTCAAATCAATTTATAAACCATATTTATAAATTCATTTAGAACAATAAATGATAATCAAATATTATCATTTCAAACAACCAATTTAATTAACTTATTAAATTCCAGAAAATTTTACTTATATTTTCACAATATAATCAAACAAATTTATTTCATTTTCCAAATTTGAAAATAATATTGTGTCAGTTTGCTCTGTTCAAGTGTTTTGGAAATCCTATCGATAGCGTTGATCAGACGAATCGATCGAAAATCCAAATCAACATCAACAACTCAAACAACACGATATATAAATCATTTTAAATTAATTTACAAATACACTTCTTTGCTTGACGATACAGGAATGGTTTTCAAAGCAAGGATAGGGATTCAAATTTGATGGAAATCAAATCAAAGAGAATTTTGATTTGAAAATAAGTTTGAAACAGAAGATAAGATAATTCAATTACCACAATCGAGAGATGGATGAGTTTATTTAATTCACGGGCAACCTTAACCGGGTCGTCCGTAACTTCAAGAATAAAATCGATACTGAATTCCGAGGTAAATCAACACTCGATCTCGAGAGATGGAATTTAAGTATAGCAGGTAATGGATAGCATCGTAAACCGAGGATACAGAAATCTCCGGTAAATCGATGCCTATTATAAAGGAGTTTCACCCCTCTACAAATCATTCGAAGTTTGGCGAGACCGCCAATCTATTATAGATATCATTCAAAATGGAGTTATAGGGTGCTCCAGAATTTGAAAGGAGACGAATAGTGAGGGACACGAATGAAATTTGGAACCGTAGGGAACGTTCCAAAATTCAAGGAAATCGAGTCGAAAGAAAGAGATTGAAACTCGAATGAGAGTGATTCTGTAAATACATTTACCCTATATGTTGAGTTTTGCCTAGAGCTACCAAAGCTCTGATACCAACTGTAACGACCCAGAATTTTGGACCATTCGCGTCCATTATAAGTGTATAGGTAGACACTCATGCCGGAGTTGAATTGCTCAAAATACCGCGTTGTTAATTTAAATTTGGCAAAACTGAACATATACAGTAAATAGATATAATCACAGATCACAGACACAGAGTAATAAATGCAGCGGAAATAAAAGAGATAGTAGTTCATGAAGCTACTATATGAATATATAAAAATACATCAGAGTTTACAACAGAAGAGTAATACGATACATCAGATACAAATCAGAATACATCACTGGAATCATCGAATACTGAAAGCAGAATAGATGGCTGGATCTTCAAGCAAAGCTCCAACTCCAAAGGTGAGTCTCGAATACTGGTACACTCAGTCTGACCCGAGCGTAAAGCAAAAACACAAGACACTCGAGTCAGGATTAACATTCTTATATTAATAAATCCAACTCAAGTGAAATAGCAATTGAAATACAAGTAACTCAAAGGATGTTTGGAATAACCATCCTTTAAGGATCCGTTAAACTATCTACTAGGTAGTAATGTACGCTAAGTAGATAATGTCTATCAGTAATATAAGATATCAAAATAGGGTTAAGCAGGGCCCATACACCTCTTAACCTGTTTATTCCCAAAAGCATATACAAGACCGTAGTTTCCCCAAAACCGGAAGTCACCAGAGGGCAATCCATATACTAAAGGTACAAATCAAAATCGTAGTGGTCGCGAATAGGATAATCAGTATGACAAGGTACATGAGGCGATACCAACTAGGATACTAGTAGTTGCGTGATCCGGACTGATGTTGGGCATAGCAGCTACTACCCCAACACCGTGAAACAACACTCCCATAATCGAGGGGTGCACCCAAATCGAATCACAAAAGTAATAGATATGGTAACGAAGAAGTGTGTCCGCTAGAGGTGGCGAACCTCAATGGCCCGGCGCGGCTCCTGTTTTAGTCATGTCAGGGGTCATCCAAAATCGTTCTCTTTCTTCAGTCAACGCGTTCACCAAACCATCCACTTCATTCTGGATCAACACTCCGCGTATAGTTATTAAAGTGGTTTTCGGTTTAGATAGAGAGTATATCCATAACCGAATTTCGGTCTCTTTAATAACTTTCGAAATTATTACACCGATTGGTCGTTTATTTATTTCAAAAACCAAATCAATTTCAATTTGTAAATCAACATTTCATTTGTCTTTCAAAACCAATTTCCAATAATTTACGCTTCAAAACTTCCAAATTTATCATTTCAAAACCTTATAATTCAATTTCAATCTTTATTTTAAACAATTCAAATATCAATTTAAATTCGTATATAAGATTCAATTCCGAAATCATTTAAATAAATTTTATTTAACATTCAAATCAATTTCAAATTCATTTATCGATTTCATTCAATATTCGTTAAGTTACTTTATCATTCAAAACAATTTCAATTAAATTTCCAATTCATTAAATCAATTTCTTAAGTTCAACTTCATTAAACAAAACTTACAATTTTGAATTAAATTCAATTCATCAAATCAATTCTTTCAATTACAAGTCTTACATTAATTCCAAAATATCACATTTTCATTTCTTGTTAAAGAAATTCAATTTCACTTATTTACTTTCTTAAATAATTTTCCAAAACTTAATTAATAAAGAAACTCAATTTCAATTCTTTACGAAGTAAAATTCACTTATCCAAAAGTTCAATTTTTCTTATTAAAGAATTTCAATTCAATTTAATCATTTAATAATTCATTATTAAATAGTTCAAAACTTAATTATTAAATAATTTCAAAGTTTAATAATTTCAAACTTAATTATAATTTCAAACTTAATTATTAAATCATTTCAAACTTAATTCAATCATTTCTCAAATTTAAACAACATTCTTTCATTGATTACATTGTTAATCTTTTGTTTCAGATTATTAAATATTACCATTTTCCTTTCATCAAAAATTCAAATTTCAACTTCATTTCAAAACCATATTATTTATTCAAATAAAATCTTCATTTTATTTTTAAATCAAATTATTGACCAATCGGGTTTTATTTAATTCTCTATCCTAGGTCAAAGTTCAATTTGGGTATTTATCATTTCAACCTGATTCCAATTAAATTCAAATTCAAAGCATAACAAAGGGAACTTGCAGTGTGATAACTGGGATGGTGTCAAAGTAAATAAACAAGCAATAACAACAATCAATATCAATCCAATAATCAATTCAAATAATCCCGAAATAATCGTATTAATTCGCATTGTTATTTGTACGAATTAATATAATTATTTCTAGAATCTACACTATCATTTCATGTAGATTAAAGATTATTACATTACGTTTTTTCACTTGTCATCTATTTACAATTTCATACATCATCAGTTTAACAACATACATTCAGTGGTTCAAAATAAAATTAAACAAATTCTACGTGTCAATAAATTCAACAGTTAAAGGGGTCATATTATACAAATGTCAGTTAATCAAATTTAACATTTAACTATCCTATATCGAGTTCAATTTCACATTATTTATCATTTTAACATTAACAATTTAACGTCCAATATAAACATCAACAATCAATCAATTAACAACCAAACTGGATTATCATTTCATATATATAACAGATAATGGTGTCAGATGTCACAGGTGAACTGATACAGGTAATAGCAGTGTAAATATCAAACAACAATATTTCAATTGTCGTTTCAGTTGAAATCAAATTTAATAAATAAAAGAACGTTAATCGTGAGTGAGTGCTCACCTTTCGAGGCTAGAGATGAACGAGAATGAGAGCGAATTGTGGATCCAACACGAACTTCAAAATGAAACAAGACGGGCACGAATGCGATGAATAAAGCTGATAAATGAATTTGATGGAAACAAATCAGATTAGTTATGATAAAAGCTAAAATATATAAACCTTATTTAATTAAAGTCGAAAAATAAAATATACATGTTTATAATTAAAATTATCGTTCTTAAAGTATGCATATCCTTAAAAATCAAAGATATATATTATATATTCAAAATCAATACTTAGATAATATACATGTTTTTTTTTTTTTAAGTCCAACTTTATATATATAACAGTAAACAAAATCTTATAACTCATATATATACATGTGTTCCTAGATCAATTCAAAACATAGGATTTCAAAACCATATATACATACTTATCTTCCAAACCCAAAACTATATAAACTTTATATATAAAACCAATTATGCAAACTGTCGAAATTCATATATGCCATTCTTATTCAACAAACAGCAATTATCAGAATTCAAATTTCACTATATGTATATTATATATAATGTATATAGCACTTTAAACCAGATATATAAAACACGAAATATATATAACATATACCATCTAATAATAAAGTGTACGTATGTGTGAAAAATCAAATTACAAATACAATTATGACCTATACATATCAATATACCGTAACATGCATATGTTTAATTTCAAACAACCTTTACATAATCAATATATTATTTGAAACTGGGTTAACAACAATGTAAACAGCTATAACCAAAACTATACAACACTGTAACCGTATAAATATATGCTGCAAACATAGTTGACGCATCTTTAAAATATAATATTTTATAAACAAAATATATATAACATCATACCTTTAAACCAAACATAGTATAGATTTTAATATGTATAGATTTATAAAACTTATATATACTTCTATATGAAACCACCCATATGTATACACAATCTAATATAATATATATAAGATATATATTACCCGAATGAATCAAAGAGACAGGGCACGACCGGTGGGGAGTGGAAGCTAGGTGGGATGGCGAACGCGGAGCGGTGGCGAGGCTTACGCGGGTGTAGTTGAAGGGAGATGGAGTCGACGAAGGGCGGAGAGAGGCGGTTGAGGTCGTAGCGGAGAACGTGAGGGAGCACGGCTGCTGTGCGTTGCTCAACCGAGTTCTCTAGTGGTGGAATTGACGTGGCGTGCAATACAGGAGAGGAGCTCGGAAGAGTGGGCACTGTTGTTGAGGCCGAGCATGGTGGGGTGCTGGCGGCGATAAGGAAAGGCGTTGGCTTGGAGGTGGTAGCCGAAGTGTGGATCAAGGCAGCGAAGATGGGTGCGGTGGTGATGGGTTTTGATGGAAGGAGAAGGAGCGTGGGTTGGTGGGTGATGGAAAAGAAGGGGAGATGAGGCCATAGGTGCGTTGATGTGGTGGCCTTGGCTGCTGGCCAGGGGAAGCTTGGCAGCAGGCTTGGGTTTTGGGTGGCGGGGTTTCACGACAGGGAGTAATGGCGGAGAGATTGGCAGAGGGGCTGCGAGAGGCCATGGAAACGAGAGGGACAGGAGACAATGAGTTTGCAAAAGAATGGGAAATATTTTGTAAATGTGGAAACAGAGTTATCAACGCAAATGAAATATGAACCGGTAAGAAATGAAGATACCAAAGGAGATGGATGGACCAACGTATAAAATGGGACATAGGGAAAAGATAAAGTCACTGGTTGAATTCTGGGAATATTAAATGCAAATGTCAGTTTGGTTTAACACAGTAGAAACTGAATGGTCAAGGAATTCAAAAGGGTCAGAACAATACCGATGCGGTTAATCGGTTTACCGATTTCGTCGTGTTCCGAACTCCGAAATAAACGGATGAATATCCGGTGGAGATCAGCACGACGAGACGATCAAAACGGTATACAGATATCGATGGTACGATCATCCGATAAAAAGTCGATATCGGTACCAGAATGCTGCTATTTTGCAGAAAATAAGAACGACGGAGCAATAGATGTCCAAATTTGGAAAAACGACAAACTGGGATCTTGCTCAGAAGATGGTTTAGAATTTTTCTATGTAAAAATATTTAGGTTTCGAAAACATTTTATTTTCATTATTTTTTTAACTGATTAAATTGAAGTGAATTTACACGCGAAATAAACTTTCGTATTTTCGGACGAAAATTTACCAGTTGCTATGTTTAACTAGACGTATTCCAAATATTAAATTTTATTTCAAAATTTTATCGTTTAAAATTTCACAAAAAAAATTTCAACTAATTACGTTATTAAAACAGTTGAAATTTACGGGTCGTTACACATTTACTATAACAACAGTGTTATAGTCCACCATTTCCTTATTCCTCGAAAACGTCTATTTCAACAATAAATGTTGAAATCTATGCTTTCGATTCATAATACATTTTAAAACATCTTTAAAATGTTTAACTTCATTTTTAATATCACTTTTTCAAAAATAAATCCATTTTACTTAACAATATATTCACTGTCCAAAATCATGAATATAATTCACTTAACCCAATTTCAATCATTTCTACACATTTTTATTTCAATAAAGATTCGCTATCCAAAATCGCGAATATATCTTCTTTAATAACCTCCTACATTTAATTTATCCAATTCAATTGATTTTGAATTTATAAAACAACGTTTATAAATTCTATTTCTATTTTCTAACGACTTCAATTTAATAAATCTCCTTTATTAATAATTCGATAAATATTCCATTTAAAGGCAAAAATCCAATTTATAAGTTAATTTCTTATAAATCTTTTATTCTACAGTTTCATCCATTTTATAACTTCACAATTTATAAATCTATAAATTTCATTTTAACACTTATAAACTCGTTTTAAAATTCCAATATTTTAAATTTATAAATATCAACTTTTTAAATCTTTTAAATAAACTATTCACAAAAATTCGAAAATCTCAGTTCAAACCATTTTATAAATTGCTTAAACTATTTATTTCAAAAATCACCTTACAGTCATAATTCACAAAAATCTTAACTTTTATAACTTCAAACTTTTAAACGTTTATTTATTTAAAATAAATCAATTCAACAAAACGTCTACTTTCAAAAATTACTTTAAAATCCTTTTAAAGTAAAAGTCGTTATTTTTAAAACTTGAATCCGATGATGCAACAGCACCAATTAGTCAATCACAACAACAACATCATATATCAACATATGATAACAGAATATACATCAATATCTGTAAATAAATAACTACTGGTGAGGAATCCAGTTGGATCCCTCCAACCTGTTTCCCTACATCCACAGATGTTAGCACAATACCAATTTCACTTCGAGGTGGAATATCGCGGTATATGGGTTTTTATAAAAATATCCGCTTACTAACGGCGCAATAGGGTCTCATCCGCTATACGAGGCGGGAAATCATCAATCCAATATATACATATGCCAATATGTATATATTGCTATATATAGATATATATCCTACTATATCTAATATCACATCCAAACAGACAAACAATCAAATCAATAACTGCAATACAAATTTAAATCTGAGTGAGGAGATCTCACCTTAGCTTTTTATTTTACATTCCATTTCCATTCTCGGCTTGATTTCTTGATTCAAACCTTGTATAAATAATTTATACAACTTATCAATATTCGAATAAATCGAACCAGTAAATTTCCATTTTATAATTTTACTTAACTTAATAATTTTGCTCTTAACTCATTTTCCTTTGATAAATTTAATTAACTAACAAATTTGATTTTCACACATTTGTTTTATTTTCCCACAGTAAATAACTTTTACTGTAAACATTTATTTTTGCATACATAAATATATTCTTGCTGTTTAACTATATATATGTAGATATAAAATCTTCTGAGTATATATATATATATTACTGACTACAAAATTTCCAGAAAAATAAGATTTATTAAACAGTAAGATTTTAAATGTGTATATCTATAGATTTATACTTATGTATATATTTCCTTCTTCCTGTTATCAGCTTCTATACTTATTTAATTTATTCCTAACTGGTTATTAAAATAAGCTATTAAAAACCTTATCTTTACAAAATTTACATATATATATATATATATATTTTTATATCATTTCTTTTACTGCAAGAAAGAAAAAAAAATGAAACCACATATTTTTTTTTTAGGTTTAATCAAATTGAAAAATTTGGAAAAACTAAATACCTCACTGTTACTGTTGCCTGACGAACCCGATCTCCTCGACATCGCCCACGCCATCATCGCGAATTCGAGTACGCCGTCACTTCGTCGACGCAGCCCACCACCTCGTGAAGCACTGCAGAACTTCCCACTTCTTCCCAGCTACCCACGTCGCACTGTCCAAACCCCCAAATCTCGAGCTCGTCGCTGCCTACAGCCTCAGCTTCAAAGACCAGACCGCCTCCTCCCTAAACGATCGCGAACCCAGCTCTCACGAGATCGAGCAGCCTCGATCGCGACCAACCCAACTGAACGCGGCGCCAGAATTTGCCACCACGAATTCTTCGAACTCTGCCCCCTCCGCGCCCCTCGCCAGTAGCCATCGCGCTAAAATGCGCCTCTTGATTTTAACTTGAATTACGAGACGTTGAGGTAAGGCGAGCGATTGAATTTAGAGGAGGGGAATTGTTCGGTCATTGATTTGTTTTGTTTGAACTTTTGAATTTAACGAGAAAGCTTTGATTTTTTTTCTCAATTCGAAGACTGAAGGGAAGTAGCTTGCGTGTTTATTTAAAATTGAAGGGGGAACGATATCGAATAACTGAAGGAAAGGGGGAAGAAAGATATTCATTAGAGTGTCGGCCATTGCTGTTTGTTTTTGTTCTGATATTTACTTTTATTTGAACGAAATGATTTCTCGCGTGCGGTATAAACGGGATGAAGGGGAGACAAGAGTACTCGATTAACAGAGGATAGGTCGACGCAGAGACTAGGGTGGCTGATGATTTGAGGGTAAAAATTTTATATTTAAATTAAATCGATTAATTATTGTCCAGACGTTTTAATCTCGTACGATCACACAATGAATCTGAATGCTACGAAATTTGAAATCCGGCAATCATTCAATATTACGGACCCAATGGAACTGGTTTTGTCGAATTCCGAGACTGCGCCTCGGACGGCTATTTTTAAATTCGATACGAACGATAATGTTCAAAACTGAATAAATCATTTTCAAACTCGATTCTGAAGCTTCTATTATCTTCAGTATTATCAATACGAATTTTTAAAAGCTTTCGAAATATTTTTCTTCAGCTTAAACTGAAGATTCAAATTTTTATTTAACATTCAATAGATTAAATTTTATAATTTAATCGCCAAATTCAAAGTTATATCGGGGATTCAAATTAAATCATCGTTTAAATATTTAAAATTAATTAAATATTCTCAATTTAATTTTGTTCAAAATTCTGGGTCGTTACAGGCTTCTTCAAGCAACCCCTCAACCATGAGAATTTCCAGAAAAATCAAAGAGCAATTATTCAATGATCTGGAGGCAATTAAAGCATACATCAATTATGCTAATTATGCCAAAGTCCATTCCGGAAAATTTGCTATTTTTCAAGATTTTTCTTCTTATGAAATTGATTCTCTTTTTGAAAACAATGGTGTTTTAAGTCTTATTGACTCTTCTCAAAATGATTTTGTTTGCTATCCTAATCTTGTCAAAATCTTCTATGCTAATTTAAACCGTGGTTTTTATATTGGAAATGAGAATGAAATTTGGAGTAGTGTCAAAGGCACTCAAATTGTTTTGAATTGTGATCTTTTGGGTACCATTCTCAATTGCAAGAATTCGGGAATGGATATTTCTAACTTTAAAATCAATGAACATGATCGTGAGACATTTCATCACATTTTCGAAGGAGATGATGATTTTGATTTTAAAAATAGAAATTTTCGACCAAAAGCAAGAATTGTTAATCTTCTTTTGCAACATACTTTGACCCCGAGATCGGGAAGTTTTAATAATCATACTTCAAAAGTTTGTAAAGCTCTTTTCGCTCTTTTTGGAAACTATGATATTAATTGGGCTCAAGTTATTTTGGATGAATTTCGGCCTAAAAACTTGGAAATGGGAGAAAAGATTTTATATCATGGAATTTACCTTACTAGTCAACTATTTTGGAGTGGATTTCAAAGGTGAAGAATTTGTCTCTAGGAAAGTTTTCAACCATTCCAACATTTCACTTATGAAAATTCCATTTGTTTTTCAACCTTATGAAACCCTTACCGAAAAGGAAGAGCGTTTGGCTCATGAGGAAATGGAAGAAGAGAAAGAGGAAGAAAGAGAAGTAGGCGATGAAATGGAAATTGAAGAAGAAGAAGAAGAAGATGAATCCTCTTTGGAAAGCATCGAATATCCTTCCAATCCATCCAACAAAACCCTTCTCAAAAACCAAAAGATAATTGTGGAGAATCAACGGATTTTAAAACGATCCGTTAGTAAGAAGTTGGATAACATTTCTTCGAAAATGAAAGAGTTCTTTTCAAAAGTCAGCAAGAAACTTGGACTATCTTCGTCATCTTCTTCTTCTAACTAGTTTTATCTTTTAGTATCTTATTGTATTTGTCTTAGTTTGTTTTTTTCGAATGTTCATGTAGTTCATTATGCTTAATCTTTGTATTATCGTAATGAAATGAAATTTCCTTTCTGTTATCTATCTTATCTTATTTCTAGAATAAATGTTAGTATATTATATAAATATATACATATACATAATTATTCACAAAATCAAAGTTGTCATAAATTTTCACTAACCCATGTCGACATCCCCTAGAAGACCATGTCGACATGTACTGGTCAGAAGTGATTATTGATTTTGAATTTGAAATTTGAATAACTACCAAATGTCTATTCATTTCAAACGAATTTCTACACCTATATATACCTTTTTCTTCCAGAAATCTTCACTGAAATTTATTTCTCATTATCTATATCCTTCAATTCTTTCACTAATTCAATTATGGACAATCCTATTCACAATCTATCTGAAAATCTTGAAGAAACACTCAATTCATTCAAGAATATTCTCTCTTTTATTCTACGAAACCAGCGTCACTTAGAATTGAGTCAAATACAGGTGATCAAGGAACAAGAGAGACACGTCGATGCAATACGATGGATGATCTTCTCTCTACACAAGGATGATAATGAAGCACATCCTCCTGTCTCTCTCACCAATAACAATGAGAATTGGGATGCAATTAAAGCAGACCCTATATTTGGAGAAGATGGATGGGTAGATGTTCCTCGTAACATAAGTTAAATATATATTGTGTAAAATGCCATAGTGAAATGTTGTGGTTTCAATGAACATTTTGAAGTGGGAAAAATATGATTTTATAAGTTAAAATGGCTAAAAATTGAAGTTTTAATGTTTCTGAAATTTTATAATAAATCTGGAATTAGTATTGGTAGCACTTCAGAAATGTTGTTGTGCTGAAACTAAATAAAATCTGAAGTAATAAAGCTACTGCAGCACTTGATAAGTATACTTACAGCAGCATTTTCTAAGTGCTGTGAATGCTGAAATTTCAATGTTTTGAAATATAAAAATTGAATAAACGAGCTTCGAAGATGCTATAATTTTGGGAATTGAATATTTGATTTGAAGGTATAATGACTTCACTTTTTAATGGTTTAAATGAATGATTTTAATTCGAAATTATAAACCATTTGAAATTTATAACCACGGGTACACTTCTTCGTATGTCATTCTATTACTTTGTGATTTATTGATGCACATCTTTGATTTGGAGTGTGGCTAGAGGTGAGCGATTACTGTAGCTTTGCGCTGCCCAGTCACATTAACACTATTATTTTGCATAGTTTACTTTACTATTGACATTACTACGATAGCATTCATTTCTATTTATTAGATTGTTTATTGGATCCTTAAAGGATGAGCGATCCCAAGCATCCTTTAAGTTATTTGTGCATTGCTATTACAGTTCACTTGAGTTGGTTTACATTGTATAAGTATGTATGTCCTGACTCGACTGTTTGTGTTTTACTTTACGCTCGGGTCAGCCTGAGTATCACAGCTTTGGATTCATCTTCTGGAGCTAGAGATTTGTTGGAGCTTATTTGTCTATCTGTTCACCTATTTCTATTCCGGTTATTTCCTATTTGGTATTGCTTCAGTATTAGTGACTTATGTATCCAGACTTCTATTGTATCTATTTTAGACTATGAGATTTTGTATATGTTTTGAGAGTATGTATATAGTAGCTTTATGAACTATTATGGTATTTTATTTTTGCCGCGAGTTATTCTGATATTTTGTGTCTCTGATTCTATGTTTGATTTTATTTGCTCTAAATTTTCTTGACAATCCACTGTTTTGGAGTATTCAAGTCTGACATGTGTGGATTTATTGTCGATTTGAATGGTCCAAAATAGTGGGATGTTACACGGAGGATAGAAATGCATGCATACATAGATATATACTATGTTATGTGATTCAGTTTCCTAGTATTATACTGCCAGCATTGTTCTATACGAAAGAATTGTTCAAGCAAAAAATCGGGCTCATTTTAGAACTATGCCCAAGCTACGCTCATTTCAAGAACGTCGATTCAGAACTAAGTGCTTTCATTCAAACTGAGTGCTTGCCTTCAGTTCAAGCGCTCATTTTACAACTAAGTTTTTGCACTCGGATCGCGCACTCGGTTCAGAACTGAGCGCGTTCGTGCTATGTCAAGTGCTCGGCCTAGAACTGTGGGACTGAGCCCAAGACGGTCATATTATAACTCTTGCATATGCTGCTTGCATGCTCATTTTTTAAACTGACTGCACGCTAACTCAAATTGTTGTGAAACTAAGGTGGTTGTGTTTCAATGCTCCATGTGTTGTGGTTACATTAAAAACCTGTAGATTCTACTAAGCTTCCTAAAATTAAGGAACTTCTTGATAGAGTAGATTCAAATTCATGTATTTATGTATCTCTTATGATTAATACTTTATTCGCTTTCAAATAAAGTTTAAAAGAAGATTTCAATATTGGTTTAATTTATACATTCATATCGGTCTTTTAGCCTTTGTTAGCAATTTTAGATGTCACTATTGGAGTGTAATCATTAATGTAGTAAAAACGAATTTGACCTAATGGTGCTTGGTTGCAATAAAATTTGTTTTATCAATGTGATCTAGTTCTTGGATGTGTACTTGAAGCAACAACATAAGTTATAACATACCTTTGGATTAAAAAGATGATAATCTTCTAAATGATGATATTCTTGTCTGCATCCTGAATATAGTTTCGGATTAGGTATCAAACACTCTTAAAAAATGCACCTACGTGAAACAAGATAAAATATAGTCAACCCTCAAAACAAATATACTACTCTGTAATTCTTTAAATTAAAGCAATCAAAATACAAAATAATAAAAACAAATGTCTTAGTATAGTTAAAATAAGAAAGACTTGTTAAAAACTTGAGTTTCCATTATAATAAAGTAAAACCATTTAGTTCTGTACACTAACAATGATGCACACAAAGAAGAATCCATAAAAAAACAAGTTATTATTAGGACACATAAGATGTACCCCTGGTATTTTCAAATTCATAAACAATGTTAAATTATCATCAAATAGAGAAAATATAATTTAACATGTTCAAATTTCACAATTATAGTTACCTATAATAATTTTAATAATTAAATTTTAGTTTTGCTTAATTTACTTCCATCACAATGTCATCGAAGATTAAAAATATAGATTACTCAATGGAAAATATTACTGTATTTATCTTCAAGCATTTTTGAGTGTGTGTGTGTATACACACATACACATTCACAGTTTTGAGTATATAATTTGAAGGATTCAGATATCTGAAACATATAAAAATTAACTACTTGCTAAATTACTTCTTCATTAGCTAGATGCGAAATAAATTTTGTGGAAATATAAGCTGACTAAAAAAATACAGTGTAATTACTGGACCAAGAAAAGAGCTTACATATGTAAATATAATTAAATGCTTGAAGCATGTGTTAGATGTGCCTCTTTCTTGAGACTCACGGTCTTCCAAAACTGTGAATGGTATATATGTGCATATACACAAAATAGTCTCTTAAGAATTGTCTTTACAACCGCCTTGAAATTCTGAGGAAACGGTGTTCCTACAAATAGAGATCAAGTAATCGATTTAATGAATTTCAGACTCAAACATAGAAATTTGGACTTTTTATGAAGGCTACCTAGTTTCCATGGGAATATGGATTCATCATGGAGTAAAAAGATGCTACTATTTTCTAGCATTATAACTACAGTCGATTGTTTTGTTTTATTTGTTATTTATTTAAAATAATATGAAATGTGGGATCCACGAAACCTGCTCCCATATTCTATATGACTCTTTTCTTCTGTTTAATATATCTTGTTATTTCAAAGATATAAAAAGAGCAAACAAGCTCCCATATTCACAGTTTCACGTAGACAGTATATTCAATACATATACAATACTTCATGCTAATTGATATACTGGTAATAGGCTGGTCAGTAAGAACTACATAGGAAAGCTGCACATTCAAAAATTGGTTCATAGCAATCAAATACCAAAAGCTTACGAAGGGTACGAGAATGTGTACTACATAAAAGACCATAACAAATTCTTATCACCAACCAAAATCACAATCGACACCCTCGACAGCGAAAATGCAACCGTCAAGGGCAAACACGTAATCATTGCCACCGGCTTCGATGTTTAAAACCAAACTTATTAAAATACAATTCAAACAAACAAACATATGTTTCTCTTTTAGTAAACATACTCATTTTATTATCTATTCAAATTAGCATGTATTATTCTATTCATGTTATTATCTCACTCTCTCTTTCGTACACCATGGCGATCTCTGTCTTTTCCACCTATTGTTATTATTATTCTAATCTCAAACGCAACGATCGTTTTTTCAAATTTTGTGATCTATCGTCATCTAAATTTCGAAAATAAAGAAATTAACTAACATGCGTTTATAAATCAGTTTTGATCGGATTTCCCGTTGGCTGTTATTGTAAATTATCCGCGCATATGTAAAACTGAACTATTTTTTAGTTTCTGTTTTTGGTTCTATTTATTAGACAATGTTGATGAGTGCTAGTTCACCTATTGATGATATTTGATTTAGGAGCTGCATTTTCAATTGGACTTGATTAATTTCTTATTATCTTTGGATAAATTAATTGCTAGTGGTGTTTTGACAAAGTAATGAGATGTTAATGGATTCAAAAAACCCAAAAAACCCCTCTCATGTCTGCCCATGGAGTCCTTCCCCATACCCCTCTCGTCAACTCCGTAGTACCATCCCATCCCCCCTCTGTCAGTTCTGAAGTTCCTCCCCCCTCCACTTCGGTCATTTCTGTCCTTTCAGCAATTTCTACCAATCCTCCACCGTTGCCTCCCACTAACCAGGCGCCCACTGTAATCCCACCCCTTGTTCCCCCTGACCCAATCTCTTCTTTACCACCTTTCTCATCTCACTCTTCCCAAATCGGCGAGCCGGTTAATCCTTCTCAGGGTGAACGGAAATGGACTTCGTTGTTCAAGCACAAACCAAAGAATGCTGGGAAGTACATCCCCGTTGACCTAAATCTAGAGTATGAAAATGATGTATTAGTCCCAATGCAAGAAGTTCTTGATGCTGGAGCTGTTATCTGGAAAGAAACTCTGGTAGGTTTCTTCTTAGACAAACCGCTGTCTTATACAGCAGTTATTTTAAAGCTCAAAAAGATATGGAAATTAAAAGGCTCGGTTACAGTCAAGTCTGATGGCACAATTTTCTTATTTAATTTCACGTGTTCTAAAGACAGAGCAAAGATCCTTCAAAGTGATCCTATAATAATGAATAACAAGATGTTTATAGTCAAACCCTACGATGCAACTATAAGTAATGTCTCTGGCACTATAACTGCAGTTCCAGTATGGGTTCAAATGTTTAATCTCCCAATTTATGCTTGGTCGCCTCTTGGGATTAACTGGCTTAGTAGCCATTTGGGGAAGATGTTATGTATGGACGAAATGACGGAAAAGTAGGAGAGACTGAGCTATGCGAAATGCTTAGTGGAAATAAAACCTGATAAGGAGCTTCTTGACGAGTTCATGGTTAAGTTAGTGGAAGGAGGGTATCAGAAAATCTACGTTAGTTATCAATGGAAGCCAGATGTGTGTGTTCTGTGCAAGAAATTTGGTCACAGAACTGAGAGTTGTGACAACAAGGATACAGATCAAAACGTTACCAAAAAGGAAGACAAAAACACTGCAAATAAAAAAAACATGGTTGAAACTACTGTTCTACCTCGAGTTAAAAGAAATGTTATACCACTTCAGAAAAGAAATATCAGAACATGGCAACGCGTGAGCAAAAATAAGAAAGAGACGGTTGCTAAGGAAAATATAAAGGCAGAGATTTCAGGAAACGCTGAGGAAAACGAGATTGTTGTAGAGGACAAAAGTGTAAGGCATGGTATTGGTCTATGTGGTGATAAAGAAAGCAGAAATGAAATCAAGAATGTCTCTGATCCAGCTAGCTCTCAACTTCCAATAGTCACTGGGAGTAAGGAGGGAGGAATCGAAAAAGCGGGGAATAATGTAGAAAATGAATCAGTTCGGAATCTCTTAAACTCTAATAAATTTGCAGCTCTGCTTAATCTGGATGATGAGGAAGATATTATTGAACAGACAAAAGAAAGTAAGAAAAAAGATTCACATGGTCGAGTTGCTCGTGAAAGCATTGAGGCAGAGGAACAAAAGGAAGCAGATAATGATAATACCCAAAAAGAAGATAGTCGAAGTATATCTGAACAAGTGAATAATATGGAGAATCAAGAAATGATAGAAAATATAAGTCTGGTTGCTTGGGATGTTGGAAACAAGGGTGAAGGACATTTGACTGATAGTGAAAAAGGGGAAGAAATTAAATCAAGTGGTATTAGAAAAGGAATGAACAGTGGCAAGATCAGCAAACTCAGTGTTTCTGCTCGAATGAAAGAAAAAATGCATACAGAAGATAAAACATGCACAACGTATCACTGTGTCATTTAACCTGAACAAACTCCACCTCTAGAAAAAGTCACTACCCCAACCCTTTCTCCCCAACATATATACTCCAAAATCAAACCTCCTGCAGCATACATTCCTCCATTCCCCATAGAAATGCCATCCACTTCCATGCAAACCTCCCCTCAATCAGCAATCCAGACCATCTCCCCTTCGCCTGAGGTAGAAAACAGCTTTGAAGACACTCCTCTTTCGGCTACTATCCCGAATTACTTGTCCTCCAAGCAGGCTGTTACTAGGAGAATGAAGATCGAATTACTCAATGCTCATGTTTTCCAATGATGACTTGCATTGGAGCATGGAATATACGTGGTGGCCACAGTGTCATCAAGCAAGATCAATGTAAACAGCTAATCCAGACTCACCATCTATCGATATTAGCAATGCTAGAAACTAAGTTAAACCTTTCCTTATCTATCAAGGCAGCTGCATACATTAATCCAAATTGGAAATACATCCACAATTTGAACGAATCTTCGTACGGTAGGATTTTGATTCTCTATAACCCTAGCCATGTCCAATTAACTCCCATTCTTTCTACTCCCCAAATGATACACTGTCTCGCCATTGATATTTCCGACAAATCATCTTTCTACATTTCCTTTGTTTATGCTCTCAACTCTTCTGCCTTGAGAACCACGTTACTCTCGACCATTCCTTCGCTCAGACAGTCCTCTCATCCTTGGATCATTCTGGGGGATTTCAACTGCAGCTACTCTTTGTCTGATAGAGCTGGTGGTAACCCTCTCTCTCTATCTGAGATTAAACCACTTGCTGACACCCTCATCGATGCCGAGCTATTATCGATCAAGACTGTAGGGATGCAATACTCATGGAATAATAAGAGGAGACATGGCTGCAGGACCTTTTCGATGATTGAGCATGCCTTTTCAAACCAATGTGCCCTTTCCAAATGGCCTCTTATCTTCAACCATCTACCTCCTCCCCTCCTTTCTGACCACTCCCCTCAGATTATTCACCTTCGTGAAGCGGACAAGAGAGGAAAAACAAATTTTAAATTTTTTAATTCTTGGGTCTCTGAACCGGATTTTAAATCTACTGTGATAACTGTTTGGAACAAGTCTAAAAATGGTAACCATATGTTTGTATTGCAGGAAAAAACAAAGGAGTTGAAGGCAATCTTGAGGCAGTGGGCGTATAACAAATATGGCAAAGGTGATAAATTGAGCTCTCTGTTAAAAGAAAAGCTTTCTGAGGTTCAATCAACTATGATGGATACTGTTAATAATGCAAATCTCACTGAATCTGAGAGTACGCTATCTCTGAAATATTATGAAGCCCTGGCTAAAGAAAATGACATGATTAGACAGAAGTCAAGAATTAAATGGTGGGAGATGGGAGATAGAAACAGTGCCTACTTCCATGCTAGCCTTAAGAACAACCAAAGAAGAGAAAACATGACTTCTATCCTTGATATGAATGGAGATCTCCACTCTTCACCAGCCGATGTTAAGAAAGCGTTTGTTAATCACTTCTCTGCCCTGTACAATAACATAAACAACTTCTCTCCGAACATTGACCAGATCCCCAAAGATATTCTGCCCAGACTTGGTCCTGATGACTATACTTATCTTTGCAATGAAGTCACCCCTGACGAAATAAGACAAGCCATGTTTTCTCTTAACACGAACTCGTGTGGAGGCCCTGATGGGATGAATGCGTAGTTCTATACTTCTTGTTGGTCGATTGTAGCTGCCGATGTTACCAATGCCATTCTCCACTTCTTCAAGAAATGTAAAATTTTCAGATCCTTTAATTACACTAACATAGCCCTAATCCCCAAACTCAAGAATGCGCACTGTGTTAATGATTATCGTCCGATCTCCTGTTGTAATACTATTTACAAATGTATTTCTAAGGTTATTGCAACCAGATTAAAGTATGTTCTACCAAAAATAGTTTCCAATAATCAGGCTGCTTTCTTACCTGGTAGGAACATTCTGGACCACATCATCCTCTCTCATGAGCTAATTAAAGGATACAAACGCAAGAATGCTCCCCCTAAAGCGATGATGAAGCTTGACATCATGAAAGCCTTTGATATGTTGCAATGGAACAGCATAGTTCGTATTATGGGGTATATGAACTTCCCTCCTCATTTTATAGCCTGGATATACGAATGTATCTCCACCTCGACATTTTCTGTTAATATTAATGGTATGAATGAAGGTTTTTTTGTTAGTAAGCAAGGGATCAGGCAAGGTGACCCCCTCTCGGCTTATATCTTCATTCTGGTCATGGAACTACTTACGAAACTGTTAGATAGACTTATCCACTGTGGAGGATTCAAGCTTCACCCTGCTTGCAAGGACCCTCAGATCTCTGCTTTAATGTTTGCGGATGATCTTGTTGTTTTTTGTTCACCTGATATCTCCACTGTCACGAACATTATGAACACTCTCGATCAATTCTATACTATGACGGGCCTAAAAGTTAATCTTAGCAAATCAGATATCATTATAGCTGGCCTTAATTGCAATCGAATCTCTCAAATTACCGGATTGTCTCTAAATCATAACACTATATCTTACCTGGGACTCCCTCTGACTACTTTGAAGATCACATCTAATCAATGTCTTCCGCTTTATAATAGGATAACTGCTAGACTAAACTGTTGGACTACCAGGACTCTCAGTCAAGCTGGAAGACTCACTCTCGTTAAGTCTGTCATCTTTTCGATGCAAGTATACTGGGCTAGAACGTTCATTCTACCATTCAAGCTAATAAACATGATCAGAAGTGCATTTATGCTATTCATTTGGAAGGGCAAAACGTCTGGCAACTACATTGCCCTGATAAAATTTGAGAAAATTGAGAGGCCTCTGGACAAGGGGGGTCTTGGTATACACAACTTAAAACAATGGAACATAGCTGCTTTTGCTAAACACATCGACACATTCTATAACAGTATTGAGAGCCTTTGGGCGAGGTGGTCTGAAAAGAATGTGATCAGGGGAAGGAGCTTGTGGAGCATGGCTAAGCCTCAAAATTTAAGCTGGACTTGGCAATGTATTTTCAAGATAAAGGATACGTTTCTTCCTTACATTCAAATGAACACTAACCCTATATACAGTGTGAGCTTTTGGGATGATCCTTGGTTAGAAAAAGGGTATATTTTTCGCCGTCAGCTATCTTACAGTGAGATGCTCCAAATAGGGATACACTTTGCGACTAGGGTTAGAGACATTCATTATCTAAGACATGCCTCCTGGTTATCTTCTTCTAAT
Organism: Allium fistulosum; assembly: GCA_030737815.1. NCBI lineage: Eukaryota > Viridiplantae > Streptophyta > Magnoliopsida > Asparagales > Amaryllidaceae > Allium > Allium fistulosum. Next base: position 1,137,250,098 of record CM060906.1, read on the forward strand.
CCGCGGATACAAGATATATGGAACAAAGTTAGCTCTTTCACTTCCTTGTCCACTGCAGGTCGCTTAGTTTGGGGAGAGAAAAAGTCTAACTTCAAGATAGGAAATGCTTATGAATATATAATTAAGAACAGATCTTGCCCTACCTGGAAATGGTGGAAGAGAACTTGGAGCAATGACAGTAGAATGCGGGAAAATCTCTTGCTTTGGAAAGTGCTAAACCGTGCTCTGATGACTAAAGCAAAAATTGCATGCATGGGTATGAATGTTGATATATACTGTCCTTTTTGTTATGTGCTACCTGAGACTACTGAGCACCTTTTCTTTGAATGCTCGGTTATTAAAAACATCTGGATTATCATTATGGCTAAGCTACAATGCTTTGATGTCTCTACTGATAATCAGGTTGAGTGGGAGAAGATATTTGAGAAGACGGGTGTTAAATTGGAAAGAAAAAGAACTTTCAATACTGTTATGAAAAGCTTTATAAGCTCGGTTTGGAGAGAGCGTAATACGAGGCTGTTTGATAACATTAATGCTAAATCTGATAAAAATTTCAAGCACTGGATCTTATGCGAAGTTAAGAGTGCGTTGAGCCTGCTATCATACTCTATTGATCCTAGGATTCATGCTTCATTCCATATGTAACATCTGGGTTGTTTCCTCCTTTTTTCTGTTTTTCCTTCTCTTGTTTCCCTATGCTTGTAGCACCATGTGTCCCCCTGTTATCTTTCTGTTGTAAGTGTTTGTTTCTTTGGTGCTGCAATAAAGTGGTCGGGGTCCATTCAACCCCGTCGGCCTTGCCAAAAAAACTCTTTGTTTTATAGAGAGAACCTACTTAAATCTCTTGTGCTCATATGATAGTAATTGTCACTACATCACTAGATTATTGCTCTAATGGACTTTTTGGGCGACTGATTGTTAAAGTATGGAATCTGCTCACCCATTATTTTTTGCACTTTGGTTTTTCCTTTGCTACAGAAGGCATATCTATATGCTTAATTTTCAATGAGGAAGTGACCAGTGCAGTCAATAATTATTTTTGCCCAAGGTCAAGTCTAATTGCTTTGTTCTTCCTTTGCAAATTTCAACCATCATCGTTCCAGTTTTCATATTCTGTTAAATCTTAAAGGAGCACTAGTAATTATATAACTAATATAACATGGCACATTGATAATTCTCCAGTGCATTCATTCTTAACGTGTGAATCATAAACAATATTATTCTTCTGTCAAATCCTATAAAATGTTAATTGAACTTGTGATGATGTTATTGTGGGTCATGGTTTACAATTTTATTACAGCAAATAATGCAAAACTGTTCCTAAACAGTTTCATTTTAAGAAACCAAACATCTTTAAGATAGATGAAACAACTAATGAATTTACAAATAGATGCTAGAGTAGTTAGCTCTTCTTAATTGTATATGAAATCACATATCATTCTAAGTGTAATTATATCACCTTTAGAAAATAATGTTCATGGAATTGGGCTTGGACTCTAATGGTTCCTATAGGATGTCAAATACACCATGCTTCCATCGGGATCAAGTTCGTGCGTTAGTGGATACCGTAGGAGGATATTGTCTTACAGCGTGAAAAAAATAATACTAGAAGATGTGCATATATACGAGGTTTCATCTTAAAACAATGTTGAAGCTTTTTGAGAAACGCAATTTTGCACCTTGGCTCTTCCTATGAGGTGGCTATTCATGTTAATAACTATACAAACAAATATCATTTTATATTCAATCGCTTTTTTTATCATCTTTTTATCTTGTTGGAAGTTGTTGCTTAATAATTTTATTTAAGATCTAATTTTGTTCTAATAAAATTTACATTAACTAACCACAAAAAACTTTTGTTTCTACCATTTTTATTCAAACATTTTATTTAATTTAATATTTTTAAATGGTTAAAAATACAGGTCATTGCATTAACATCATGAAATAAAGCGACGGTACTCTAGGTATGCACTCTCTAATGTTATTAGATGCATTATTTTTTAATTAAAACTAAATAATGAGTTTTAAAATATATATCAAAGAAAATAATTACGTAAGAAGTATATAACAATGAAAATAATCAGTTGGATTTAACGTAGATGCAACAAAGAAAATAATCAGTGATGTTTTAGTAATTCTCACTAATAGTTCATCGACAAGGCTAACATTATCATTGTCGCTGTCCAGGTAAAGCCTTTTGCAGCATTAGATTAGACTATCACCTCTGTGCACTTCCTGGTGTCAAGCTTCATGTCCACATTATACTCTATCTGACTTGCACTTCACTTCCTTTCTACTACATGCTTGCGATTATTATTCATGTTGTTATTACACAATTGCTTCATGTTTCATATGTTTTCACTACACATCTAATCATTTCAACTAGCACTTTTTCTAAAAACAAATTACAACATTAGTCAATCCTAACCTAACAAATAACATAAATTAACTCAATCCTACTTGATAGCCAGTAGATACAAAATCTAAAGCATAACCTATTTCCAACATCAATGCCGATTGTTTCACCTATAGACCATCACCAAGCTACAGAAAATTTAGAACAAACAATAAAGAAGTTCCTTTCAATCGGCAACACAATACATGCTCATATTAACCATATATTGATCTAGATAATTAACGCACATCATTCAAATAATATCTAAATTCACTTTACCATAACATAATGCCTTAACAAATCTCAAACAAAATCAACGGCTACAATATCATCCTTTACCTTGAAACATCACAACCTGATGTGATAGTGGGTTGAGGTTGGAGGCTGGACACCAAAAATCTAATAGGGGAATTATGTAGGTTGTTGATGTGGGGTTTCAATTTTTCAGATGTAAGGTAGGTATAGGGGGGTTTCAAAAGTGTTAAAAGTCTAGATCGCGAAGTCATCGTGTGGTGGTGGTGGGATGAAGTGTGTGGGATCGATGTCTAAAATTACATGAAATTAATTGGAATAATTTAATGAAGCTGTGATGTTAGGGTGCAGTAAGGAGCTCTAATGAAGTTGCAGCTCTGGCTGAATCTGGGGAGACTAGTGGCGAATTTGAGATTTAGGGTTTGTTTTTCTGGAGTAGAAGGGGACATGTTTTAAGCGGTGAATGAAAACAAAGGAGGGAACTTAGGCGGGCTTGGAAACTTACTGGAGAGAGTAGTTAATACAGCGTTGTATGTTTTGTTTAGTTCTTTTTTATTTATAAAAGAATTTACAACTGCAGGAAGCATCCAAATGCTGAGCTTCCATGCTATTATAAGTTACTTTTCTTGTGGTGATCAAATCGACATTTCATTCATCAAATTCCTAGATCCGTTCTAATAGTTCTTGGTCTGTGTTACTTCTAAAACTACAATATCCTTATTGTATTCAATTGAATTGAACACATGATCTCGAGTTACGATTTATTTTCTCATTTCGAATGAACCAATTTCATCTAGATTTCATACTTTATGAACATGACTGATTAATATACAACTTTGTATATGATATAAAATAAATCCATTATCCATATTCTTATATTGCTTTAGAGTTCAAAACTCATAGAAGACAATACATGGTCTTAAACAAATAAAACCTTAAATGACAAATTCAAAAACGTGTTTAGTAGTCCTACAATTCGGCCCTTGCATGGGTCTTGACGTGACAACATGCCAAAGGATTAATTGGTAAGCATATTTTATATTTCTTTGTCAATCCTAATTTGATACATTTGTATATTTCAATTGATAAACAACTTTATCAATTATCAGTTGCACAAATTTATTGATGTGGATAATATTAATTTTTATAGCATATAATCTTACAATATTATAAAGGTTAAATGTACTTATTTAATTCTTCTAATAAGGCTCGCATTAGACTATTATATTCATCATAACCATAGAAAAAATATAGAAGTCTTGCAACTTCTCCTATGGATGTTAGGACTCGCTTGCCTTGGAAATCTGACCTTAAGTTTGCTGAACAAACCATAGTATTATAAGTGATAGATAACACTTTATCGATTATATCATATACAACACCTAACCCATGGTCTTTGTCCTAATCTCATTTCAATCTTGATTTTGCTCAACAAATCGAATGAGATTATTCACTCATACCTACCCTTTCGCAAATGCCTAAGTATAGTATATGTACCCTGAGTTTGATCAACAAATACATATAGTTATCATATCTCATCTGGTTAGTATATTAAGAATACTACACATAAAATATCTAGCTTAAGTTTGCTAAACCACTAGAGAGTATGCAAGTAATTTATTAATATATAAATGGTATAGGACAAAATTTACATTAGAGACTCATAATATTTAATATATTTATCTGAGTGATACTGAACTATGGGATAATATATTTCTTATGAAATACCCTAGTGATGCAAGTGTTAGGTACATCTAAAATCACGGCATACGTACTATAAGTATGTATTTATTCCTTAAATCAAATTTAGGTTTCTTACAGTTTCACTCTAAAATTAAATCACATATGTTGACTAATAAACCATCCAACCTTAGAATTAGACTAATGCGTACATGAAAGAAAATGTCACTTGCTAATCACTAAGTAATGTAAAATTAGGTAGTAAACAGGTAAATGACACAAGGATCTATAGTGGTTCAACAAGTTTGCTTATGTCCACTATGAAGATCTTTTACTATGTTTCTCTCTTATAATTATAAGGAATTACAAGAGTAATAAGAAATAAGAGACTTAAAGTTAAAAAGTAGTTAATCTTAAGAGCTTGGTGCTTTGATTTGTTGTGCCAGGAGCAACTGGGCTGTGTGTAATAATCTAATTTCAGCTAATTTCCAACCCTTTTGAGGTTGCACGATAGAGGATATTTATAATGCCTATAGTGGATGATGGATGACTGAAATTACATAGGAAAATAGGAAGGAAGAGCGCACGATTGTTGATCTTTTCACACTAGCTGATGGAAGGTAGTTCCAAAGGGAGGCTAGAATGTGTGGTTGAGAATATATTAGTTTTCCCTCTATACTAGGTGTATGCACTACATTTATTGCATATCAAAGTTGATGGCGTGCTACTGGATGAAGTATGCATATGGCAGCATTGCTACTAGTACAACTGGCTGTATGGCATGTCATTTACTTTTGCATGTCTATGTGGCAAGCCAAATGAATGGATTCCCTCATGTGATGAGGGTCGGTCGGTTGCTGATGACACTTAAGAAGCCAGTTATTTCTAAGGACCGAGGACCAAGCTATAAGGGAGGTGTGAGGCTAGTTGAAAGATGATGGGATGTGCTATAATGAAGCCGATCTAAAGATAGGTTAAGATTGTGTCGGTCTTGCTTAATGAGTTGGTTGTTGGAGCCGTTTTGAGCTGTGCCATCGGCCGTGGCATGGAATATTACGTGGATAGGATGGCCTGGAGCTAGCTTGGACGTGGACCACCACGAGTGGGTCGGTTACTTGCTATTGAAGTTTGCTGAGGAAAGTTGAATGGTGCTAAGGACTAAGTAGCAACAGAGGTGCTAGGTCAGCTATGAGATGACATGATAAGCTTCCTAGAACTGGTTGGAGGTAGCCTATGATGAAATCGAGCCAAAGAGGGGTCGTTCTTGAGTCGATCTTATCTGGAGAGTTGGCTATTTGAACCATCTTGAATTAAGCCAGCCGGTAATAGACAGAGGGTTACTAAGTTTTTGGACTATCTTCGAGCCAAACTGTTTTTGGGCTGGCATGTACTTGTCGAGCTAAGATGTGTTGGGCTAGCTTGGAGTGTATCGAGCTGATCATAATTAGCCTACTAATTGTACATGCGAGAAAATTGAGCAACATTTTGCCTCCAAGCCCGTCTCTATGAGTAGGGGCGGGCATGTCAAGTCACAAAGATATTGTCAACCAACTCCTTTGATATGCATTTAATGCATGTTCCATGTGACATTTTATTATTGACTATGGCAGTTCGCTTTGGCTGAGGGCTCATGTTTCTGACATGGGTGAAGTGATAGATGTATTAGGTACATCTAGATGACTAAGATTTGATGGTGCTTTGAATTCAACAACTGAGATCAAAGGGGTAGGTATATAAATATCTAATAACCTTCTTCTTTCACTCTTTACCAAAATGAAAAAGCACTTCGGCTATTAAAAAGCTCTAAAAATTTCCGAAGCTTTCCACTTTTCACTCTCCTCATTGATAAAAAGTAAGTTTCTTGATAATGTTATGATGGCCCATGAATTAATTAATGGGTATGGGAGAAAACAAACTACCCCTAGAACTATGCTTAAGCTTGATCTCAGCAAGGCGTATGATAGCATTCATTGGTCTTCTATTGTACGAGTTATGTCATTAATAGGGTTTCCTAAAGTTTTTGTAGCTTGGTTATACATATGTATGTAAACTCCATCATACTCTCTCTGCTATAATGGGAAATCCAATGGTTACTTTAAGGGGAAATAAGGAGTTCGTCAGGGTGATCCAATATCATCCTATATCTTTATCATTGTCATGGAAGCTATAACATGTATGTTGTCTTCCAAGTTTGCTGATAAGGCTATACTATATCACCCGAAGTGTTAGCATCTTAAGATATCTTCTCTCTTCTTTGCTGATGATATAATGATATTCACAAAGCCAACTGATCAGTCAATATTAAGTATTCTTGATATCCTTTATAATTTTTACCTTGCAACTAGACTAAAACTCAATTATTCCAAATCTCAAATCCTACTATCTGGGATTGACTCAAATGAAAAGGATAGGTTAGCTACTCTTTTTAAGCTTCAGCCTATGGAGAATAATATGAATTATTTAGGCCTACCCCTTTGTACGTTTAGGGTCACCAAGGCTAACTGCCTACCTCTATATGCAAAGATAACCAATTCTATGAATACCTGGGCAACAAGGTTGCTTTAAATGGCTAGTAGACTGGTTCTTATTAAGTCAATATGCTTCTCCATGATAGTATATTGGGCCAGAACCTACATCCTGCCCACTAAACTACTACAGATGATTAAAGCTACCATGCTTAGATTTCTTTGGACTGGTTCTATTCATAATAGGAAACTGATTCCTGTATCCTTTTCTTCTTTGGAGAAGCCGGTTTGCAATGGGGGGCTTGGTATAATAAAGTTCTTCTCTTGGAATAAAGCGGTGGTGAGTTCCCACGTAAATGCCTTACTGATGAGGAAAGACAGTTTATGGGTGCAGTGGAGTTGGAGATATCATATAAAGAACAATGATTTCTGGTCCATGGAAGTCTCGCAAGGTTCCAATTGGATTTGGCATAAAATTTTAGAATTGAGAAGCGTACTGCTGCCTTATATTAGATATTGTCTATCACCTGATTGCACGGTGAGTTTTTGGAGGGACCCCTGGATTGGTGATGCCTGTGTTTTGGCTAGGCTGTTGACTCATCAAGAAAAAGCTCAATCCGTGATAGGTAACAATGCCAGAGCAGTTAATTTCATTTCCAATGGAAGGCTACCGGTTCCTTTTTCAAGTAACCAAGTTGTCAACAATCTTTGGAGCAACAAATCTGATCTGGTTTTTCATGCAAGGCAAGTGGATGAGCTGTGCTGGAAGGATCAGCCTCATAGAATTGGATTAGTGTACAAGCTCCTCATTCATTCTAAAACAATTCCAGTTTATTTATGGGCTAAATTGGGTTGGAATTCTCATTCCATGAGTAAAGACAATCTGATGTTCTGGAGGATTTTGAATAATGCTTTGCTGACTAGAGACAAGCTCATGGCTGTTGGTATGGAAGTTGATCATCTTTATGTCTTTTGCAACTTGATTCCTGAAACTGCTGAGCATCTTTTTTTTGACTGTGGATATTTATTTAATATGTTATGTGCTTTGATAATGAAGGTTGGTTTATCTGGCTTCTTGGGTGTCTCCATGCATGACTGGAACGTTTTGAGAAAAGCTACGCGGTGGAGAATGAAAAGATGGGATATTGTCTTATTTGTGCTTAAGAAATACTTGAAAATTTTGTGGATGGATCGTAATTCTTGATGCTTTCGACATGAAGCTGCAACTGCACAGATATTATGGTTGAAATTAATGAAAGAAATTGTGATTGGGTTACGACACAGTAGGCATGGTTTCTCTCCATATCGAATTGATTTTTGGAGTTGAAAGCTTGTGCTTTTTATTGGGATTGCAACTGTTTTGGCGTGCATCAGTGTGCATGCTTCTGTGCATGTCATTGCTTGTCTGTGGTTGTGGTGCTGGCCCTTGCTCTTTCATTCTTGTCTTTTCTCTTTTGTTTTCTAAGAGTTTTTTGTTGTTTTTCTTTTTTCTCCTTTTCCGTGACATAATTCATGTTCTATGTTGCGTTCTATTTTTCGTTGCAATAAATCTGGTAGGGGACCAGTCAACCCCGCTAGCCTTACCAAAAAAAAAGTAAGCTTCTCATGTCCATCTTCTTCTCCGTTGTTGTAGGTACCATTGCCATGGCCAAGTTTTGAGCTTTTGCCACTTTTGTATTTTGTGTTTTTTCTATTTCCTTTTGTTTTGTTGTTGTTGTTTTGTACTTGATAATGTTGCAATGTTTGTATTTGCTTTGGTTTAAATCTTCCTTTTCTAGCCATCTTTGGACATCAATTGACCATCACTGCTATGCCAGTGATGGTCATCAATGTTGATGGACTCCAATGGGCCCGCGAATGTCAAATAATAATATTAGTAAAAAGGTCCGACAATGGGCTATGGAACAAGCCCAATTCATGAGTATATGCTTTTAAAAATAAAATCGAGTAATAGATTAGAGCCAATAAGGCTTGTTACTTAGCTAAGGAGTTCTAATTCGATCTTTATGTTGCCTCGGCCTGGGCTAGCCATGAGATAGTTGTCGAGCTTCCACTTTGGTGTGTTGTTGGTTAAAGATGTCGGGGGTTTGCCTAACTTAGGCCGCTTGTGATTTAGATGGTCACTTTTGAATCTACATTTACTAGTAGATCGACTATGGCTGGTGATCTAGCCTTAAAGTCTCCAAGCTGGAGTACAAGAAGATTGACTTGGTCAAGCTTTTGGCCAGCCTTGGATGTAACATAGGGATCATTAGATATCCCACTACCACCGACCGTTTTGATCATCCTCTTCTGGGCCACTTCACCTTCTCTTTAAGCTACCTCAAGGAAGGGGTTATGCTGACCCTCCACCCCTATTTTTCCTTGACCCTTATTGCATACAAGCTTTCCGCTGAACGGTTAACTCCTAATATCTACTGATTCTTATGCGGCGTCTATGCCACTTACATGGTGCACGACCTTTCTTTTTAATTGTCGAAAGAAGTTGGGTATCCAGTCAGTACTTATTACCACTTCCAAGCTAACACAAAGCCTATGATTTTCTTGGGTGTTCTTAGCATAACCGCCCTTGGTTGGAAGACGAGATACTTTTTTGTTCCCTATAGAGTCAATCCCGGGCTTGAGCACCTCAATTTCCAAACCCCTATTAATTATTTGCTTCTTTTCTTTTTCCATCATCGTTTTCTTTGCCTTCCTTTTCTTAACTTGCTATTGACAAGGAAATATCTTGCTTTTTCCAGCATTAGTTTCGCGATGCTGAATGGAAATCTAAACATGCTGAAGGCGGTCGCCGTCGAACACTAGGAATTGAGACTTTTGGTAACTGATGCCAACCTCAATTTGGTGGGACTAATAAGGTTGGAACAAAAATGTCTGGGGAGTGGGAAACTCCAAAGAAGAATAAGGCCAAAAAGGTAGCCACAACGAAGCAGGACTATTCCCAAGTCCATTTCTTCAACCCCAACTCTGGGCCAATCACAAGCAAGAGCCGAGGATACGATGATGTTGTCATGGGTGAGGAGCCTGAAGAATGGAAACATGTTGATCATGAAAAAACTAAGTGACACTGTGCTGACGCCACAGTAGGAATGATTTGACCCACAATAATTAGTTGACATCCTGATTCCTCTTCGTAAGACAATGTTCGATGATTAGGATAAGGAGGTGAGCTTCGAGGAAAGTAGTGTATAGGAAGGATTACAAGAGAAAGGCGTCGGTAGGGATAAAGGTTCCTCTTTTGAGCAAATTCCTACATACGACCCTTTGTATCCTAGATATGAAGCTGGATCTCCAGGCGAGCTTCAAGTTGGGATGGACCAAGCTAGTGTAGGTAGCTCAGCCACATCATGCCCGCCCCTTGTAAGAAATAAGGTTCTGGCAGTTATAAAAGGTAGTTTACTTGCACTTGCCTTTCTTTTAGTTACCATTTAACTAAGTCTTATTTCTTCTTTTTTGTTGAAGTGGCCAATGATTTGGGTTTTGATGCTTTTGATGAGAGGAAGGGGATCGTTAAGACTGTTGTGACTCAAATCACCATTGTCCCCATTACGCCCACCACACTTGCTGCATCCCAGGCCCCTTCACTACTCGGACATAAGAAGCAAATTATTAGAATCCCTTCCGACCCTACATGGTCTCTCTTACAGTCCTCTAGGAGCAAGAGCAATAAAAGGAGGAGAGATGGGACTGGCCCATCCTCTCCCTTCGAGGTTGCCTCGCCTTTCAATAAGGTCCTCAATGTTTATGACTTAGAGGAGTTAGCTATGGACGAGAAGCCAGTACCACTGGGGAAAGTGTCGTTGGATCTCAAACATGCCACGAATCTTGTCGACCTTCCAACTTATGTCAATGGAAGTCTCCTGTATCTTCACCAAGTTTGGTCTGGCTTCAACCAACACTCCTTAGAGGACGTGATAGATTTCCAGACCCGAAATGCCCTACTAGTAATTTATAGACTTTGGATTGTCTTGCTTTTTTACTTTATTATTGTTCTAACATTGGCTTTACTTTAGTTTGGCTACCAATATATCTGCCTTCGGGGGGATGTAAAGAAGCTTTAAATGAGAGGAAGGCCGAGATAACGGACCGCCGAGCAACGAAGGCCGAGGCCCCTATGGTCCAGGAGGCAAAGGAGGCGAATTAAAAGGCAAGCAAGGAGGTGGTCGAAAAGTAGACGAGGGAGACGACCGAGGCTAGAATAAAGGTGGAGAAGGCAGAGGTGGACCTCGAAGAGAGGTTGAGAAGGAGGCCGATAAGTTGTAAGACGACTAACCAAACATACAGCTGGGTGTCGAACGGTTGTGGATATACCTACCACAAGGAAAGAGGAGAAGGCCATGTAGATAAACCAATCGAGGAACATGATAGCACCCCTCCTTAAGGAAAACTTCTAGTTTTCAATTTCCATCAACAAATTTGACGCCATTGCTTTTGCTAAGTCCTAAGAGGAGGTGGCCGAGGAGATGAGGGTAGTTGGAGTTCCTGTGCTGATTGTCCTAACCCAAAAGTAATTAAACTCCTTGAGCCGGTCATCTAATAGGCCGAATTTTTAGATATTTTATCTTTTCTCTTTTTTCAAGCCTAATATGGCAGGCTATATACCCTCGCCATTTTGTGAATGAGAAGAATTCATTTTGTTGAAATTTGTCTAAGTACCTTTTTTACCTTATCTACTCTTGTCTGTATGTGCACTTTATTTTCACAAGATAGATTAGTAAAGTGATGTAATTGATGGATGGCAAGTGATGCCCGTTCTTAAACCTTATATTAAATTGATCAACTTGTTGTGGTTGATAGGTCGGGCTGTCCAATAGAATCAGATGCAAGCATTGGCCATGCAACCTGATTGTTTATCAAGTGCAAAGGCTGACATATGATAGTCGGGTGTCATTGTGCTGCTCTGTTGTTATGAGTGAATAGTGGCAGACGGTCCCGGCTTGAACCTAAGCATTAAGTGGCTTGAAGGATTTTCTGGGTGACACATTGCAAGAATGAGTAGCAGGTGGTCCAAGCTCAAACTTGAGCATTGAGTGGTTTGAAAGTTCTCCTGGTGACACGCTCTCAGTTGATGTTGGGCCCGGATTATTTTTATGTGAGTGCACTATGAATGCCGGACTTCGGTGTTACTTAGGGTAATTGCACTAATCTCGACAATAGTGCCCCATCCTGTAAGAAGAATGGGTGGCATCTTGGGTGAGCGATACAAGACCATTGTAGTCATGTTCAACTCATCGATGCACCCTAATATGAAGGGGATAGATGTCTCACCCAAGCTCATAGGGCAGTAGGCAGTCCTCAAGTAAGCAAGTGAATGCATGCTGATTCAATTTTGTTTGATAGCTTGTGACTAGAAAGTAAATGCATGGTAATTCGCCCTCGTGGATAGCCGGTTGATAAGGAATGGAGTGGGGATCACGTAGTCTTTGAAGGTAAAGGTTAGCATTCCCCAAACAAGGTAACATCATATAATAACTCATCCTTCTTGGATAGCCCCGGTCGTTCGAAGGTCATCTGGGTGACACGCTGTAGTTAAGAGTGGTAGAAGGGCCCAACTCGAACCCTGAGTTCTAGGTGGTTGTCCTTAAACAAGGAAGTGAATGCATGGTAATTCACCTCATTGGATAACCAACCAGCAAAGAAAGGAGTGTGGCTTGTGTAGTCCTTGACATCAAAGATCGGCAGTCCCCAAACAAGGTAATGAACATATAATAACTCATCCTTGTTGGATAGCCTTGGTGAAGGTGTTGAACAATAATGGCTCTAGTGTTTTCTATGTATTCTTCACCAAAGATGTATATCACAACCTTATAATTGTGGTCTGCTCTGATATGTGATAGGCTCGGAGGTGTATGGGGTTCTAAGTGTAGGAAATGTTGGATCCATTAGGGTGAGAGAGGTGGCAAACACCATGTGTTAGGATGATGCTTATGAAATATGAAAATCACAGTTTGGGCTAACCACTCCTTCAGCTGGGTTCTTTGTATTTGTGAACACCGAACGTAGGACTAGGTCATCAATAATGAATTGTCAGAGCCTCTTGAGTTGTAGTACTTAGCGATCTTTCTCTTGTAGGCTTCATTGCGGAGTTCGACTTCGTCTCTTTGTTCTTTTATAGTGTCGAGTCCGAGCTTGAGTAGCTCATCATTTTTCTCGGGCTCGAAGGTTAGATGTCGAAGTGAGAGAATGTCTTATTCTATAAGCAGCATGACTTCGTATCCATAGGAAAGCGAGAAAGGTGTATGGCTGATTGAAGTGCAGGTGGAAGTGCGATAGGACCAAAGAATGAACAGTAGCTCTTCAACCTAGTTCCTTTTAACTTTTGTGAGTCGCTTCTTGAGTGTTGACCTAATGGTTTTGCTGACAGCCTCGTCTTATCCATTGGTCTGAGGATGGGCAACAGAAGAGAAACACTTCTCGAATCAATTCCTTGCATAGAAGTCTTGAAGGTGGCCGGTCTCAAATTTAGTGCCTTTATCGATTATGATCTTCTTTATAAGGCTGAACTGGGAAATGATGTTCTTGATGATGAAGTTCATTATCTTGGGTGCGAAGACACCAATAACGGGTTGGGCCTCGACCATTTGGTTAAATAATCGATGACAATTATGGCATGGTTGTACTCTTACTTGGCATTAGGCAGCTTTCTGATTAAGTCAATTCCCCGCATGTCGAACGACCATGTGGAAGTCATATGGGTAAGGAGAGCAGGAATCATTGACATCAGGCGTATCTTTTAACATAATACATGGAATCTTTTATTATAGTAGGACAATAGTAGCCATTCTACATAGCCTTTTTCCTAGGCTTTTCCCCTAGCATGATCCCCACAAAATTCTTCATGCAGCTCTTTCAGAATCCGAATGGCTTCGTCTTCAAACATGAAGTGTTAAGGAGTACCCCTATTTGTAGAGCTTCCCATCCATGATTGCATAATGGGGAGCCTGATAGAGAACCATCTTGGCTTCCTTCGGTCGGTAGGAAGTTTCTCACTTGTTAATATTTGATAAGGGGCACTACCCAGTTGTCCTTGGATGGCATGTCTATTTCCATTGTTGTAGCCCCCGACACATAGCAAGGGTGCCCGAAACTCTATGGGGACCAAAGGAATGACTTTTAATGGTTGCTTGCTGCCTTGGCCAACTAGTCGGCCTTGGCATTTTGTTCTTTGGGTATCTTCTTTGACTTGTACTCGGCAATTGTGTTGATTATCTTTTTAGCCTCAGCAACATACAAGGCAAATGTTTAACTCTCCACTTGAAAATGATCATTGATTGATTGATGACAAATGATGAATCTCAAAAGAAAAGAATGGACTCCACGTGCAATTCTCTTGCCATGTTAAGGTCGGCTAAGACAGCTTCATACTCAACTTCGTTATTGGTTTCCTTGAAAGTAAGATGGACCACAAAGCTTAGTTCTCTTTTTTCAAGCATGATAAGGACTATTGCAACACCTGCCCTTCTCATTTGATGGTCAATCAACATACAAGAGCCAAGCTTGTGAGTAAGTGATGGCCACTTCTTCACTAATGTTTAGGCTTGAGCACTCGACAATGAAATATGCCACGGCCTGGCCCTTAATAGAAGTGGTAGAATAGAATGAGATATGGTGCTGTCCAAGCTCGATAGACTATTTAAATAGCTAGCCGGTTGTATCTAGCCAGCTAAGGACTTGATTCAAAGGTTGGTTTGTCAGGAATTTTATAAGATGAGCCTAAAAGTATGATCAAAGTTTCAAGCTGCCTTGAGCAGGAAAAAGGCAAGTTTCTCCATCTTTGTGTATCTCATTTCTATGCCTGACAACCTCTTGTTGACACAATAGATCAATAGTTGGATTCTCTCATCCTCTTTGATCAAGGTAGCACTAAACGCATGCACAATCACTGTTAGATATAGGTATAAATCATCCATGTCGATAGGCTTAGATAGTACTAAGAGAGTGGCCAAATGCTTCTTTAGCTCCCTGAATGCCTTGATGCATTCATCATTACAAGTAAAAGATTTTCCTTTCTTGATGAGGTTGAAGAAAGGGAGACACCGACTGGTTGCCTTTGACACAAATCGGGCTAATGATGTAACCATCCTATTCAAGCCTTGCACTTGCCCCACAGTTTTGGGGACTTGGATATCTTTGATGGCTTGAATCTTATTGGGGTTAGCTTCAATATGTCTGGCACTCACAACATAACCAATGAATTTACCGGACCGAATGATAAAGGAGTATTTCTTTGGATTCATCTTTATGTTGTATTGGCGTAGTATGCCGAAAGTCTCGGCCGGTTCTGTACATGCCTCCTAGCCTTTTTATATTTCACTAGCATTTCATCTATGTAAACTTCCATAGACCATCTCATTAGTTTAGAGAATATACGGTTGATGAGAAGCTAATAGGTGGTGCTTGCATTTCCTAAACCAAATAGCATAGTGCACAGTAGAGGTCAGCATTTGTTACGAAAAATGTGTGCTCTTGGTCCATCCATGAATGGAAATCTGATTGTACCCATAATATGCATCCATAAAGGTAAGGAGGTCATATCTACTAGTCGCATCTACAAGCTGATTAATACAAGACACGGGAAAGCTATTTTCAAAGCAGGCTTTATTATGGTTGGTGAAGTCAATGCAAGTTCTCCAAAACCCATTTGGCTTCCTGACCAGTACTGGGTCAGCTACCTAGACCAGATACTCTACCTTCTGAATGAGGTCATTGGCTAATAGCTACTCTGCCTCTTCTTGAAGAGCTTGGTTCCTTTTTGGTTGAGTGGTTGATGCTTTTGACGGACAAAGGTGGCTTTGGGATAAATGTTGAGTGCATGGAAAA
Source organism: Allium fistulosum (assembly GCA_030737815.1). Lineage (NCBI taxonomy): Eukaryota > Viridiplantae > Streptophyta > Magnoliopsida > Asparagales > Amaryllidaceae > Allium > Allium fistulosum. The sequence goes on from CM060906.1 coordinate 1,137,265,710, forward strand.
TGTTCCTAATATCAATGCCGATCATATCAGCGTGCCCCCATGCGAAGATGTCTTTTCTTTTCTTTTGGAACTTAATTAGTTCATACCTAACTTCTGCGCTAAGTTCTTTGCCAATTTGGATAACTTTCTAGGGTCGACACAGTCTAGGGATATTGATTCCAACAGAGTAGTTGGTTTGCCCTTAATGCTTTGGTCCCACATGCGAGGGTCGAGTGAGTCATCATTGAGATTTGGGTTTGTTTCCAAGTTATATTAGTCCATCTTGTAAATCATGCACTCTATAACATCGTCGGTTGGGACAAATGTTCATGCTTGGGTTACGGCTTTGATGTCGCCCTGGCTCTCACAGATGAGCCTATCGACATTGAGAAGGTAGGAGTTTCTATATAGGATGACCTTGCTTACCTATGGGGGCAACATTTATATTCCAAGCTGAGAAGAGTTCTTTAGTTTTCTAGGGGGTGGCTAAGGAGATATGATTCCTGCCATCCCAGTCTTCATAGTAGAGGACGATCTCGACATGACCCTGGGCACTGCTGGTATCGAGGGTATTATCAGGTGACATGTCATTAGTTGATTTATCTTCAAGGGCAAGGATGGTCCCGGTGTGGCCCTGAGCTTTGCTAGGCTTGAGGGTACTCTCAGGTGTCATGTCATTTGTTTTCGTGACATGACCGGGTAAGATAATGTTGGTGGGAGAAGCTATTGATGGTGACTCTTCAAAATTTAGGGCTGTCTCGGCATGAACCAGGGCGCTAAACGGCTCAATAGTCCTCTCGAGTGACTCACCACTGAATGTTGCAAGTTCTTATTGAAGCATGAGAACTCCCTTCTTTGCTGCTTGAAGGAGGTCCCATAAGACTCTCTAACCTTCTGTTGATTGCCCCGGATCTCACTAATCCCACCTTGGATAGGGAATTTCATGATGAACCGATTGTAGGAGATGATTGCGTCCATTTTAGCAAGCGTCGGTCGTCCTATCAAAAGTTTGTAGGTAGAAGGAAAATTAACCGCTACAAAGTTAACTTGAACCTTTATGGTAAGGGTTAATGTTGTCATAAGCAAGGTGGTACCCATAGGGACAATGCCTACACCCCCAAAGCTGTACATAGGTATTAGGCAAAAGGTGAGATTAGAGGCATGAAGCTTGAGAGCTTCGAAAACATTTTTGAACATGATGTTGATAGAGATGCCCTCATCCATAAAGGCTCGATGGGCATTTGAGTTGGTCATTATAAGATTGATGACTATAGGATCATGATGGGGAAGGAGACTTCCTTTCTATTCTCGGTGGTGAAAGTGGTGGGCTGACCTAATTCCAACCTCGGTGCTCTAGGGAATATACTTAGTCAGTTAGGCATACTTCCCTTTAATACTGGGATTGTGCACCTCATCCACTATCAACAGCATGCAGAACTCTATATATGGTCAAGATGTCGGTTTTTGCTACGACGTTGTTGTTGGGTTGCTGGGGTGGAGCTAACGGGTTCTTGTGGTTGCTCCTTTGTTCTATTTGACCATGCCAAAATTCTAAAAGAATCTCTTTTAGAATATGTCTTTCAATCTCGTCCTTAAGCACTCGAGACTCATTGGTATATTGGTTGTTGATTTGGTGGAATCGGTAGTATTTTCCATTACCGAGGGTTCCTCTCGTATTTCACCTTTGGAGGAGCTTGGTCTTTGAAATTGCACCTGATCCCTGGTTTCAAGATATATAGTCTCCATATTCCTTTTTAAAGTAGCATAGTTAGCATACCTAGACCTATATTAGATGTCAAGGTCTGCACGCTTCATGGTGTTGTTCTACCGACCATTGAGTCGAAGGTCGGCATTTTCACGAGGGTCATCTTGAGTGGTACACTGGTTTTCATTGTCGTTATCTAAACTAATTGTATGCTCCATTCTCATAATGTCGTTCGTTAGTTGATAGAAGTCAGTCGGGGATGTAGACGGCTGCTTTTGAAGCTTTTTCAACATTCTAGACTTGTATCGGAAGTCCAAGCAGAGGGCCATGACTAGGTTGTTCATGTCGATGCCTCTAGCCCATGTGGATTCTTTGTTAAAGCAATTGACATATGACCCAAGACTCTCGGTTGGCTTCTATTTGATGTTACCTAGCTCACTAGCCATCATAACATGGGTTTTCCTAAGAAGAACATGGTCTTAAAATCCACACATATCTGGAGCCAAGAACTATGTTGCTCGGTTGTAGGTGTAAGAACCAGTGGGATGCCAGTACTACTGAGAGTGGATGAAAAGTGTAACCACTTTGATGGGATGGAAAGATGACCGAAACAGGTGATAGAGTTGAAAGCAGTAATGTGGTCAGATGGGTCGGCACTTCAAACATACCATCAATGGGCGGCAAGGTATACCCATGAATGTAAGTGTTCAAGATATCCTTAGAAAATGTCTCACCGTTCTCATCATTAGAGAAAGCTTTGCCTTTGGATTTCTAGGCTTACATTATATTAATCTACCGACGAAGGATGTTCATTTTCTTCCTGAAGCTAACATCCTCTTGTTGTAGGATGGTTTGGTCATTGACGGACTACGGGCTACCCCGGCTTCTTGGTGGAGTGGGAGATTGATGGCAGGAAGGTAAATAATGATGATGATGATGAGCAGGGTGGGAGACCTCCTCTCCCTATGCATAGAGGGCGACCTTGAATGTCTGGCCTGCCACTCCCTTGAACTATTCTTGGCCACACCCTTATGGGATCTGAAGTGTGCCAAAGGAGCCCATACTCCCTAGCGGTGGCAAAAGCATTGCCATTAAGACGTTCAAAAGTAGTCTATAAATACTTAAAAGCGAATGGTTGTTCCATTGAGAGGGAACAATGGTGTCTTGGTTCTACGGGTGTGGCCACATATAGAGCAATATCAATAACATAGCTAAGTGCGTGCACAACATACCTCTTGGTATGAGCATGAACATCCATGAGTGGGGTTTCAGGCACCACTCTATTCCAGGCCTCACAGTATTCATGAGGTCATATGCACCGAAAGCGATAGGTTGGTGAATAGGCAGATTGACTAAGTCAACTGCAGGAGGAGCTGGTGAAACAAAGTTTACGGTAGCTAACTAGGCATCCACCCTCATTCTCAGGCTTTGTACTTTGTAGGCCAAAGTACCTACATTCATTAATTGTTGCAATACTCTATGAATCTAGAGATAAGATAAGCAACACTGGCGATGGTATTGCCATTGGTTGCAAGCTCATTGGATTTGTTGCCTTCAATCTCAGAAACTTAGTCCATGGTAATAAGAATAGAGCAGATTTTTGTAGAGAAGAAAAGTGATGAGAGTTGTGAGCTTTAAGGGAGGCGCTCCTTCTAAAGCCATAATGTTGAGTGATAAATTATCCAATCTAGGAATTAAACTAATGTGTATGTGAAAGAAAAGGTTACTTGCTAATCACTGGGCTTGAAATATAAAATGAGGAAGGTAACAAGTAAATGATATAAAGATACAAAGAGGTATGACTAGAAGGAAATAAAAAGAAACGGCTAAGGAGGAGTAAATGCTAGGAAACGGAAAAGGCAAAAATTAAAGAGAAAGAAACTTACATATATTTTATTCTTAAATGCAAATGAAAATGAGAGATGGGAAATAATTTTTTTTTGTGCGTGAATTATGAAGTGGAGTGGATGGCAAGAAAGGTTTTGAATGGCTAAGAGAGGAGTGAATGCTAGGAAAATAATAAAGAGGCTAGGTAAATAAAAAGGCAAGAATTTAAACAATGTAATGTATGTCTCCTTGATTTCTCCAAGCCATAAATAAAAAGATATAAACAAGAAAAATCCAATAAATAAAGTAAAGTCTAGACAAAACAAAATAGAAAAATAAAATAAAGAGATGGACATAGGAAAAGTATAAAATAAAACTACAGAATTTAATTGCGTGTAAAACGCTGTATTTCAATATAAAAAGTATAAATCAGAATTTAACGAAACGAAAGGCAGAACAGATATCAGAATCATATCCAACTTCAGATAAAAAGATTAGAAATTAAAAATTCAAATTTAAAATTTTAAATTTAAATTCAAAATTTGACCAAAGTTGACCAAAATATAAGATTTCCAGAAAATGTTTATTTTATTATATTTGGAAAATACATTACAACAAAAATCCAAATTTACATTTTGGGATATTCCAAAACTTCAATCTTAAATGATTTAAAAATCAAAGTTTTTAAAATAAAATAAAATAAAATATTTACAAAATTATGGGTTGTTACACTCTCCCCCACTCAAAACTTTTCGTCCTCGAAAAGGAAGAAGGTTAGGAGAATAGGAATAGCTAGAACGGAAAATAGGGAATAGGAACAGCTAGAAAGGAAAATAGGAGAATAGGAATAGCTAGAAAGGAAAATAGGTGAATAGGAATAGCTAGAAAGGAAAATAATAGAATAGGAATAGCTAGAAAGGAAAATAGGTTGAAAGACCAGGATGAACCATTAATTTAAAGAGGAAATTAGGCATAAGGATAAACTTTGAAAAAACTTTAGGCTGAAGGACACAAAGTTTCATTTTTGGACTGAAGGACAAACTTTGAAATAAAATTAGGCTGAAGAAAAATGCTAAATATAGTTAGCATTTTGTACAGTGCAAACATTGTACAAAATACTAATTATAACTAGCATTATATCCAGTTTTATATTGTACAAAATGCTAGTTGTATTAGCATTGTCCTTCAGCCTAATTATCTTTCAAAGTTTGTCCTTCAGCCTAAAAATAAAACTTGTTGTCCTTCAGTCAAAAATTTTATGAAAATTTGTCCTTGTGCCTATTTTCCACTAATTTAAAACTATATATATTCAAATCAAAATTATTTAGTATTTAATAATTTGATTAAACCCATTTTATTATATCCATAAATAGTCAGTTGATTTCAAATTTGTTATTTCAAAAAGTAAACAATATTTAAAACATTTTAAATTATTTAGAAAGGAAAATAATTGATCAAAAATATCCTTTATATAATACTTTATCAAAATACTATATCCTTTATATAATACTTTATCAAAATACTTTTATAACTCAATGTCTTAACAAGTTTATCCTCGTTCCTGCAGACTCTGGCTATGCGTTGATCAGGCGCAAAGCTAGGATTCTCCAGGTACTTAGTAGACTTGTTTCAACACCCAGTGAAAATACAAGAAAAACTTTTAAAAACAAATATGGAAAGTACAATCCAAACAAAACAAACAACCGAAACATGTCGAATCATGGATCGTAGATACACAATGGTTACGCCTGGATCCCCTAGGAAACATCTGTACCCGTAGGCCACCGCAGCCCTGCGATTACGTCATGATGACTGGTAGACCGCAGATACACAACGGTTATGCCTGGATCCCCCTGGAAACATCTGTACCCGTAGGCCGTCGCAACCCCTGTGGATTACGCTACCAAGTGACCCAATAGATCGCAGATACACAATGGTTACGTTTGGATCCCCCAAGAAACATCTGTACCCGTAGGCCATCTCAGCCTCTGCGAATTACGCTATGAAGTCGCGCTCGTAAGACCATGGAGATCGCCATGGAATTCGATGGATACTCGAGTATCATATCTGTGATATCCCGGAATTTCAAGCAGTTTAAAATGTGATAATCTCCTTTATAAATTATTAAAAATTGGCAAAATTGTTAGTTTCAAACAATAATAATAATGTGATGTTTTTAAATATAGATATAAATAGATTTTAAATAGAATAATTATTTACAAATTGAATTTTGTGTTGTTTAAAAAATATATATTTATTTGAATTGATTTTTAATTGGATTTTAAATTGTATTTGAAAATTGAAATTGGATTTAAATTTGGATTTTTAAATAAAAGACGATATATATGTCTTAATATATATTTTGGATTTGAAAGTATGTCATATATGATTTTTGTATAAATATAGGTTGTTTTATTTTATTTTCTTTTAAAAAAAGATTTCATTTATATAAATTAAAAGATGTATTTTGTTATTAGGAAATTTATTTTTAAAAACCTTATTAACATTTAAAAATATATTTATGCATGTAGTATTACAAGTGTTAACTTATTAAACTCTCTTAATAACATGTGTTAGCATATTAAATAAGGTAAGGAACAAGTGTCATTTCCTCTTTATTTTCTTTTTATTTTAATAAATCAAAATAAACTCTATTTAAACTCCTATCTTCCTTTTCATTTTCTTTTTCTATCTTCTCAATTCTAAACTCAAGAAAACTCAACCTGTAAACTATTTTTCTAAAACCAGAAAATGATCATGAATCAAACCTGAAGCATTTCCAAACTCAAGTTCAAAAACTAAACCTGTAATTCATTTCCAAACCAAGAATCAAAAACCTGTAATCATTCCTCAAACCATTTTTCCAAACCTTGTAACCTCCTTATATCTTCAGCCTGAATCCACTTCTGTTTCAAATCTCCTCAAAACAAATGCAAACCAGAGAATAATAAAAGCCTGTAATCAAACACTGCAAACAACTTTCAAAACCCTATAACCAATGCTCAGTTCAAAACCTGAAGTTCATTCCTCAAAAAAAAAATCAACTCTGTAATCCTTATATCAAAGCCTGTGGCAAAGGCTATTCTCAAATGCAACCTGAACAAATAAAATCTGGAATCACCAGTAAATAAGCTTCATCTTGCATCAATCAAAGTCTCAAAGCATTTCTGTTCAAAGTATTTCCTTCAACAATGCACAAAGTTTCCAGTTTTTTTAGCAATCCAGTTTTAAAGCTCTCTGCATTTTCTAAGGTGAGTAAACAATCATTTTATTTGTTTAATCTGCTTTAACTTGATGATGTGATAAGTAGTTGAAGTAATGTTGTTTGCATGGATGAATTAATGTGGTTGCATGTATATAAATATGAAATATCTGTGCATGTCTCTCTCTCTCTCTCTATATATATATATATATCTGTTTGTATTAACAGGCTAAATTAAGTTAGAAATTCAATCTCTCTTCCTCTAATTCTTTTTAGACTGTGATGTTCAAACAAAATATGATTAAATTATCAAGATTTTGATTTTAAAAATATTTGTAAGTATAATTAGTTGAGTATTTTCTGAAAATTGGAAAAATACAGTAAAAAACTCAAAGCACTTTCAAAGATTCATCTTCAAAGTGAAACCTGAAATCAAAAGTTTTAAAGCATTCAAGTTTCCAGTAAAACAAGAATCAAGCATTACAACTTCAAACTTTCAAGTTTCAAAGCTATTCAGTTTTAAAGAAATCAAGTTCTCTGCCTCTTTAATCTGTGAGTAAACTTTCCTTAAAAACAGTTTAATCTATGTTTATATGTGATGCATATGATGTAGTGAATAAAGTTTGCATGTATGAAATGAATGTGGATGTATGTATATATAGTGATATGTCTGGAAATATTTGTGTATATACTTTTATATTGGCCTCTGTTGTTTTTACAGGATAAAAATCTACCTTCAAAAATTCATATCTTCCCCTGTAATCAATGTTAGGCTAAGATTTATAAATGAAGTATGATTATAACAGTGTAATGTCAATGTAAAAAATGGTTTCAAGAATCTATATTTGGCAATTATTTCAAAAGAATGAATAACAGTGATATGATCTAAAAATAAGCTAAAAATCAATCATCATAATTTCAGAATTTGATTATAGAACCTGGTTAGTATTAGAAATTCATGAATTTTGATATAGGTTTCGTGATTTTTAGTATGGTATTTGTTGGGAATTCTGGAATTGATCGATTTTGGGTATATCATCGATTGCTGATGATCGGCGATGAGGGGTGTGTCGAGATTGAGGCTCGAGGAGGATGGAAGGTGGGGGAACTCAATAAAAATGGGTGGGGATTTTTCTGATGAACGTGGTAGATCGTCGGAGGCGATTTAGGGTTTTAATGGTGGGTTTTGGTCGTTGGAGTTGTCGAGGCTGGTACGGCATCGATGATGCATCGGAGGTGATCGCGAGGGGTGGGATCGATTTATCAGGTCGAGGCGAAACTCTGGTGAGGTCGGCAGAATTTTTGGTAGTGGGAATCGTCGCCAGGGTGAAGTCTTGTCGAACTTGGTTGGGTTCCAGCCTGTATTGAAGTGTTCGTTTTTTATTTTCGTCAATATTGACGAAGCTGGGTGATCGGAAAGTTAGTGGAGGTCGTCGTCGACTTGTAGGCATCGTCGGCGTGGAGTCGGTGACGTCCAGGTTGATGTGCACGTGCACGCGTATCACCGTGTGTCTGGGTTGAGTTGTTGCTGTAGATAGAAGAGAGGAAGAAAGGAAGAGAGAGTCGGGGAGATTGAGGATTTGATTGAGATTTTGGGCCTTGGGCCCGAGTGTTTTTTTGATAAAATGTATTAACAAAGTTTTTAAAAGAGGAAAATATAAACAAGTTTTCAAAGCAAAATTTTGAACAAGTTTTCAAAGCAAGTTTCAAGCCAAAGAATTATGAAGTTAAATGTTTATTTTATTTCAAAACTTAATTAAATGATTTAAGTCATTAAATAAGATAATGTTTTATCTTAAGATAATTATGGTTTTAATGATTTGAGATTAATTAAGTTAATTAAGAAATTAATTAATTTAATTAACTAATGATTAAGGATTAATTAATTTATAATTGAGAGTTATAATTAATTAATTAAAGGTTAATTAATTGTAATTAAGGATAAAGGATTAATTAAGTAATTAATTAAGAATAATTAATTAATTTAATTAACTAGTGATTAAGATTGATTAATTAATGATTAGAGATGAATTAATTAAGTAATTAAGATTGATTAATTAATGATTAGAGATGAATTAATTGAGTGATTAAGATTGATTAATTAATGATTAGAGATGAATTGATTAAGTAATTAAGATTGATTAATTAATGATTAGAGATGAATTGATTAAGTGATTAAGATTGATTAATTAATGATTAGAGATGAATTGATTAAGTGATTAAGATTGATTAATTAATGATTAGAGATGAATTGATTAAGTGATTAAGATTGATTGATTAATGATTAGAGATGAATTAATTAAATAATTAAGATTGATTGATTAATGATTAGAGATGAATTAATTAAGTAATTAAGATTGAGTAATTAATGATTAGAGATTTATTTATTTAAGTAATTAGAGGTAAATTAATTGGTAATTAAGAAGTACTTAATTTGTAATTAAGTTTTATTAATCAATAATTAGGTTTTATTAATTAATAATTAAGGGATAATTAATTTATAATTAAAGAATAATTAAGGATTGGTTAACTGTCAATTAAGGATTAATCAACTGGTAATTAGGGATTGATTAATTTTTTATTAAGGATATTAATTAATAATTAAGGTCTGTTAATTAATTGTTAAAGAATAATTAATTTGTGATTAGAGATTAACTAATTGATTGACAAGGAAATTAAGAAGTGATTAATTAATTAAATGGTTTGTAATTAATTAATGGTTGATTAAGCAGGATTAAATGATTAATTCTTAAGTAATTAATTTAATTTAAGATAATTAATTAATTATAATATGGATTAATAATTATTGCTTGTATATGATTGTTTGTGTAGAATGTCTGGATTGGTTGATATCTATTGGATGATATTCTGTGATGTGATATTGGATATATCTGTGATAAATGTGTGATATTTATCTGTGCTGAATGTTGTGTAAATTCAAGTATTGAATTGAATTAAATTGTTTAACTTTAAAACAACTTGGCCTTTAAGATACGTTTTAGATTTCGGTGAGACCGGGATCGGGTTTCCAGATTTGGATATCCGAAAACCACATCGATCCAAATTAAACGATAGGTCGTAAATCTCAAGTAAAGATGAAGATTCAGAGTGCAAGGGTTATTGTCGTTAACTCTGAGGGTGATTCCAAAATGAGTGTAACGAGATAATGCCTTCGGTTTCGTTCGAACCCGGAACGAACTTGTATGGATTGAATGCTTTCAGAACATCGTCAGGTGGACGATGGGCATTCTAAGTGATGTGTTCTGATAAGGTAATCGTAGCCTCAAGCCTCATCAACCGGGAACGGCAAAAACAGGGGAGGTGCAGCAAGGCTAAGTGAGTCGTGCCCAAGTAGGACAAGATTTCCCCTGTCTAGAGTCCCTTTTATTTCGGCTGTGTGGGCGGTTGCTAGCTACAACCGCGGGGTTGTCTTGTTCGGGACTATCCAGTAAGGGATGGTTCGGGCTTTGTGTTGCAGGGGGTCGGGAGTGATCCTCGGTACATTGATCTAGGCCACGTACTGTGATGGGCGATACCCCAGTAGCCCTGCCATTGTATGGAAATCCAACTTCCAATAAGTGCCATCGGACTTGATTGTATACCTATGTATGCTGGAATTTAATGAATGTAACAATTTCGGCTATGTTAATATTTATTTGGAAACCCTAGACACTATTATAATATAACCGGATTTCCTATCAAAGTTTTGGTTAGCGTAAGGTAAAAACATTTCCATGTTTATGTGTGGGAAATCTTACGTGATACTTTTGTTTTTCAAAGGTTTTTAAAGTTAAGCAACTTTAACCCGTTTACTCACACCAGACCCATGTCTGACCCAAGTGTTTATTTTCTGTTTTATAAACTCTTAGGTACTCAAATTTTTACGAGTAGCCAAGGGATTCAGGTTTTCTTTGACGAATACTGGAGGAGTAATGGAGCAGGAGGCTTCAGCGTTGTAGATATATATAGTAGTTCCGCCGTGTCGATCTCTGTGTAATTTTCTGTGATGTATTTTGAGTTTAATAACTAGACGGGTGTTTATAACTGTCTAGTATGTGATGTATTATCTATGTAACTCTGATTGATGTTGTATATTATGTAATACTTATATGATTAATATAATTTATTCGTTCCGCTGTTGAGATTCTGATGTTGTTCTTTCTTTTTTCTCTATCTTTTCTCTTTTCTATCCCTTTCTTTCTTCATCATGATGCGTCTTTCTGTGGAGAAAAAGACGGGTCGTGACAGTTTGTATCAGAGTGCTAGGTTGAGTGAATACCAAGGCTTTGGAGTGATTTCTTCTTGAGAGAGCGTACTTGTAATTTATATATATTTATATATATTTATTTCTACCTGTTTGTTGGGTTACCCGTACAAGTTTTCCAACATAAGTTCCAAAGGTAGATAAGGTAGTGGTGTGTGTAACACGACTACTATCAATGGTTGGTGTCTAAGTGTTGAGGTTGGAAGTGTATCTGTCGAGACTGTAGACCTAATACCGTCTCGAGTGAGTTTTTGCAGTGGTGTAAGGATTTCATCAATCTCTGAAGGAAACCTTTTAAGGTTCGGAGTCCATCTTTGAAATACTAGTTTGGATCTGTCGGTTGAGCAGAAGCGAGCGATGGTATCTTGGCAACTTCAGGAAGAAGCAACTGCGTGGTGAGACGCAATGACTATGGATATTTCTGAAGATGTTTCTTTGGAACAAGTTTAAGGAAGTATGTCTGCATCGGTGATGAGACTAAGTTACTGCTAGGTGTTTGTGTTTGGTTTGGGGCCGAGTTTCTTGAGGAGATGTCTGCCCATCTCAAGGCTCTGTATGGAATTGGTTGATGTAGTTTTGAGGATCAAGAAGTCTTTGGCAATTGTGGCAGCAGTGCGGCTCGAAGTGTTCTATGTGCCGGCAGGAATTCTTCTGGCTAAGCAGTTTTCTAAGAGGTGGAGTTCAGAAGCTGCAGAGTGGATCCATTTCTTCGATGGATTGGTTAGTCAAGCATAAGCTGTTCTGATTGGTAAAGAGAGAGCAGTTTCTTTGGAATTAGGATGGGTTGATCGCAAAAGTGACTTGCGATAGTTGAGTGTTCTCTTGAGTTATCAGAGATTTTCCGGATGTCTTCAAGGAAGTTAGAGGTTTGTCAGCATGAGAGATTGAGTTTCCATATTGACTAGGATTCCAGGAGTGGTACCGGTAGTTCAGCTAGGTAGAAGGATGTCTCCTAGAGAAAGGATTTGGTGAAGCAGCTCAGTATTTCATGGAACTTCTGAGTTTTTTTTATGGATCTGTTGAACCATATTTCCAAGATGTGTTGTCAAGTATGTGCTCATGTTCATCGACGACATTCTCATCTTCTTCAGATCAGAGTTGTGCAGCGGAAGCAGGTAGCAGCTGTTCTAGAGTGGAAGCAACTGGAAGTTGCAGTGTTTTGGGATTAGAGAATTTCTACAGGAAATTTTTTCTGAATTTGAGTCCATGTTAGTAGTGCATCTGTTTTGTCTTTTTCGGATAGGAGAAGTAAGTTCGGTCTTCTGATTTTGGAGAAATAGAGTTTGAGTTCTTGATGTTGGTTGATCTTGAGAGGATCATTTTGTTGGATTGTTTGGTCTAGTTTGTTTTGAGAGGCATCAGCGTAGGTTGAGCTGATCAGGAAGGATGAAGGCAGCCCAGGATCGTCAGAAGATTTTGTGGATAAGAGACGGAGGAATTTGGATTCTGGAATCAGAGATTTGATTTTGGGTAAGTCTTTCCCTGGTAAAGGGAGCAATAAGATTGGGTAAGACTAGGAAGTTAGCTCCGAGGTATATTGGATTCTTCTTGAGTTTTGTAAGGATCAGTGTTTGGCTTATAAGGTTTGAATTGCCAGTTTGGAGGACTGGGATTCAATGTATTTCATGTATCTCTGAGGGAATACGGGTAGGATCCATCACTGGTTGTAGAACCAGCAGTTCAGAAGGGTTTGGTAGTTGAGTTGATCTTGTGTGTGGTCTGATCTTGTATAGATGGTAGATCTGGATGAGTAGGAGCTCAATAGCTTAGTAGTGTAGCTAGTTTGGATTCAGTAGAGCGAGTATTTCAGTATCTGTACCTAGGAAACTCGGGGAAATTTAAGAAGCTTATCCGGATCTGTGTCCGAATAGCTAGTGTTGTTTGTTTGGATTGAATTGATTGTTTGGATAAAATTGGTTGTTTGATTGATAGTGTATGGTTGAAATAAAATAAAAACTTTGGATTATCTTTTGTTTTAAATTTCGGGGACGAAATTCTTTTAAGGGGGGAGGAATGTGATATCCCGGAATTTCAAGCAGTTTAAAATATGATAATCTCCTTTATAAATTATTAAAAATTGGCAAAATTGTTAGTTTCAAACAATAATAATAATGTGATGTTTTTAAATATAGATATAAATAGAATTTAAATAGAATAATTATTTACAAATTGAATTTTGTGTTGTTTAAAAAATATATATTTATTTGAATTGATTTTTAATTGGATTTTAAATTGTATTTGAAAATTGAAATTGGATTTAAATTTGGATTTTTAAATAAAAGACGATATATATGTCTTAATATATATTTTGGATTTGAAAGTATGTCATATATGATTTTTGTATAAATATAGGTTGTTTTATTTTATTTTCTTTTAAAAAAAGATTTCATTTATATAAATTAAAAGATGTATTTTGTTATTAGGAAATTTATTTTTAAAAACCTTATTAACATTTAAAAATATATTTATGCATGTAGTATTACAAGTGTTAACTTATTAAACTCTCTTAATAACATGTGTTAGCATATTAAATAAGGTAAGGAACAAGTGTCATTTCCTCTTTATTTTCTTTTTATTTTAATAAATCAAAATAAACTCTATTTAAACTCCTATCTTCCTTTTCATTTTCTTTTTCTATCTTCTCAATTCTAAACTCAAGAAAACTCAACCTGTAAACTATTTTTCTAAAACCAGAAAATGATCATGAATCAAACCTGAAGCATTTCCAAACTCAAGTTCAAAAACTAAACCTGTAATTCATTTCCAAACCAAGAATCAAAAACCTGTAATCATTCCTCAAACCATTTTTCCAAACCTTGTAACCTCCTTATATCTTCAGCCTGAATCCACTTCTGTTTCAAATCTCCTCAAAACAAATGCAAACCAGAGAATAATAAAAGCCTGTAATCAAACACTGCAAACAACTTTCAAAACCCTATAACCAATGCTCAGTTCAAAACCTGAAGTTCATTCCTCAAACAAAAATAATCAACTCTGTAATCCTTATATCAAAGCATGTGGCAAAGGCTATTCTCAAATGCAACCTGAACAAATAAAATCTGGAATCACCAGCAAATAAGCTTCATCTTGCATCAATTAAAGTCTTAAAGCATTTCTGTTCAAAGTATTTCCTTCAACAATGCACAAAGTTTCCAGTTTTTTTAGCAATCCAGTTTTAAAGCTCTCTGCATTTTCTAAGATGAGTAAACAATCATTTTATTTATTTAATCTGCTTTAACTTGATGATGTGATAAGTAGTTGAAGTAATGTTGTTTGCATGGATGAATTAATGTGGTTGCATGATATATAAATATGAAATGTCTATGCATGTCTGTGTATACATACATATATATATATATATGTCTCTGTTTGTATTAACAGACTAAATTAAGTTAGAAATTCAATCTCTCTTCCTCTAATTCTTTTTAGAATGTGATGTTCAAACAAAATATGATTAAATTATCTAGATTTTGATTTTAAAAATATTTGTAAGTATAATTAGTTGAGTATTTTCTGGAAATTGAAAAAATACAGTAAAAAACTCAAAGCATTTTCAAAGATTCATCTTCAAAGTGCAACCTGAAATCAAAAGTTTTAAAGCATTCAAGTTTCCAATAAAACAAGAATCAAGCATTACAACTTCAAACTTTCAAGTTTCAAAGCTATTCAGTTTTAAAGAAATCAAGTTCTCTGCCTCTTTAATCTGTGAGTAAACTATCTTTAAAAACAGTTTAATCTATGTTTATATGTGATGCATATGATGTAGTGAATAAAGTTTGCATGTATGAAATGAATGTGGATGCATGTATATATAGTGATATGTCTGGAAATATTTGTGTATATACTTTTATATTGGCCTCTATTGTTTTTACAGGATAAAAACTACCTTCAAAAATTCATATCTTCCCCTGTAATCAATGTTAGGCTAAGATTTATAAATGAAGTATGATTATAACAGTGTAATGTCAATGTTAAAAATGGTTTCAAGAATCTATATTTGGCAATTATTTCAAAAGAATGAATAACAGTGATGATCTAAAAATAAGCTAAAAATCAATCATCATAATTTCAGAATTTGATTATAGAACCTGATTAGTATTATAAATTCATGAATTTTGATATAGGTTTCGTGATTTTTAGTATGGTATTTGTTGGGAATTCTAGAATCGATCGATTTTGGGTATATCATCGATTGTCGATGATCGGCGACGAGGGGTGTGTCGAGATTGGGGCTGGAGGAGGATGGAAGCTGGGGGAACTCAAGAAAAATGGGTGGGGATTTTTCTGATGAACGTGGTAGATCGTCAGAGGTGATTTAGGGTTTTAATGGTGGGTTTTGGTCGTTGGAGTTGTCGAGGCTAGTATGTCATCGATGATGCATCGGAGGTGATCGTGAGGGGTGGGATCGATTTATCGGGTCGAGGCGAGACTCTGGTGAGGTCGGCAGAATTTCTGGTAGTAGGAATCGTCGCCACGGTGAAGTCTTGTCGAACTGGGTTGGGTTCCAGCCTGTATCGAAGTGTTCGTTTTTTATTTTCGTCGATATTGACGAAGCTGGGTGATCGGAAAGTTAGTGGAGGTCGTCGTCGACTTGTAGGCATCGTCGGCGTGGAGTCGGTGACGTCCAGGTCGATGTGCACGTGCACGCGTATCAGCGTGTGTCTGGGTTGAGTTGTTGCTGTAGATAGAAGAGAGGAAGAAAGGAAGGGAGAGTCAGGGAGATTGAGGATTTGATCGAGATTTTGGGCCTTGGGCCCGAGTGTTTTTTTTTATAAAATGTATTAACAAAGTTTTTAAAAGAGGAAAATATAAACAAGTTTTCAAAGCAAAATTTTGAACAAGTTTTCAAAGCAAGTTTCAAGCCAAAGAATTATGAAGTTAAATGTT
Organism: Allium fistulosum; assembly: GCA_030737815.1. Classification (NCBI taxonomy): domain Eukaryota; kingdom Viridiplantae; phylum Streptophyta; class Magnoliopsida; order Asparagales; family Amaryllidaceae; genus Allium; species Allium fistulosum. Next base: position 1,137,281,574 of record CM060906.1, read on the forward strand.
TATTTTATTTCAAAACTTAATTAAATGATTTAGTTAAGGAAGTTAATTACAAAGATAAAAATGTTTACTTATGATAATTAAGTCATTAAATAAGATAATGTTTTATCTTAAGATAATTATGGTTTTAATGATTTGAGATTAATTAAGTTAATTAAGAAATTAATTAAGAGAAATTAATTAATTTAATTAACTAATGATTAAGGATTAATTAATTTATAATTGAGAGTTATAATTAATTAATTAAAGGTTAATTAATTGTAATTAAGGATAAAGGATTAATTAAGTAATTAATTAAAATTAATTAATTAATTTAATTAACTAATGATTAAGATTGATTAATTAATGATTAGAGATGAATTAATTAAGTAATTAAGACTGATTAATTCATGATTAGAGATGAATTAATTAAGTGATTAAGATTGATTAATTAATGATTAGAGATGAATTAATTAAGTGATTAAGATTGATTGATTAATGATTAGAGATGAATTAATTAAGTAATTAAGATTGAATAATTAATGATTAGAGGTTTATTTATTTAAGTAATTAGATGTAAATTAATTGGTAATTAAGAAGTACTTAATTTGTATTAAGTTTTATTAATCAATAATTAGGTTTTATTAATTAATAATTAAGGGATAATTAATCTGTAATTAAAGAATAATTAAGGATTGGTTAACTGTCAATTAAGGATTAATCAACTGGTAATTAGGGATTGATTAATTTGTTATTAAGGGATATTAATTAATAATTAAGGTCTATTAATTAATTGTTAAAGAATAATTAATTTGTGATTAGAGATTAACTAATTGATTGACAAGGAAATTAAAGAGTGATTAATTAATTAAATGGTTTGTAATTAATTAATGGTTGATTAAGCAGGATTAAGTGATTAATTCTTAAGTAATTAAATTAATTTAAGATAATTAATTAATTATAATATGGATTAATAATTATTGCTTGTATATGATTGTTTGTGTAGAATGTCTGGATTGGTTGATATCTATTGGATGATATTCTGTGATGTGATATTGGATATATCTGTGATAAATGTGTGGTATTTATCTGTGATGAATGTTGTGTAAATTCAAGTATTGAATTGAATTAAATTGTTTAACTTTAAAACAACTTGGCCTTTAAGATACGTTTTGGATTTCGGTGAGATCAGGATCGGGTTTCCAAATTTGGATATCCGAAAACCACATCGATCCAAATTAAACGATAGGTCGTAAATCTCAAGTGAAGATGAAGTTTCAGAGTGCAAGGGTTATTGTCGTTAACTCTGAGGGTGATTCCAAAATGAGTGTAACGAGATAATGCCTTCGGTTTCGTTCGAACATGGAACGAACTTGTATGGATTGAATGCTTTCAGAACATCGTCAGGTGGATGATGAGCATTCTAAGTGATGTGTTCTGAAAAGGTAATCATAGCCTCAAGCCTCATCAACCGGTAATGGCAAAAACAGGGGCGGTGCAGCAAGGCTAAGTGAGTCGCTCTCAAGTAGGACAAGATTTGCCCTGTCTAGAATCCCTTTTATTTCGGCTGTGTGGGCGGTTGCTAGCTACAACCGCGGGGTTGTCTTGTTCGGGACTATCCAGTAAGGGATGGTTCCGGCTTTGTGTTGCAGGGGGTCGGGAGTGATCCTCGGTACGTTGATCTAGGCCACGTACTGTGATGGGCGGTACCCCAGTAGCCCTACCATTGTATGGAAATCCAACTTCCAATAAGTGCCGTCGGACTTGATTGTATACCTATGTATGCTGGAATTTAATGAATGTAACAATTTCGGCTATGTGAATATTTATTTGGAAACCCTAGACACTATTATAATATAACCGGATTTCCTATCAAAGTTTTGCTTAGCGTAAGGTAAAAACATTTCCATGTTTATGTGTGGGAACTCTTACGTGATCTTACGTGATACTTTTGTTTTTCAAAGGTTTTTAAAGTTAAGCAACTTTAACCCGTTTACTCACACCAGACCCATGTCTGACCCAAGTGTTTATTTTCTATTTTATAAACTCTTGGGTACTCAAATTTTTACGAGTAGCCAAGGAATTCAGGTTTTCTTTGACGAATACTAGAGGAGTAATGGAGCAGGAGGCTTCAGCGTTGTAGATATATATAGTAGTTCCACTGTGTTGATCTCTATGTAATTTTCTGTGATGTATTTTGAGTTTAATAACCTGACGGGTGTTTATAACTGTCTAGTATGTGATGTATTATCTGTGTAACTCTGATTGATGTTGTATATTATGTAATACTTATATGATTAATATAATTTATTCGTTCCGTTGTTGAGATTCTGATGTTGTTCTTTCTTTTTTCTCTATCTTTTCTCTTTTCTATCCCTTTCTTTCTTCATCATGATGTGTCTTTCTATGGAGAAAAAGACGGGTCGTGACAATATCCGGAAAACCCAAATCAGAAAGAATAATATTGATAGAATGAATCCATAGTGTGGCCACAAAGTGGATATCAAGCAGAAGGCACTTTCCATATCTTTACTTCGAAAATATGTATCATATAGTACCTTTTCAAATCAATTTCAAATACCATACTTATATAAAGTCCATTATATATAAGATTTCATTTTCAAATCAAATACTTTCCAAAATCAGTAGTATATCAAATCACACTTATATAGACTTCGATTATTTAAGATTTCGCTTTTCAAATTGAGTACCTTTCCAAATCAACAGTTTTCGAATCAACTTCATACTTATACAAATCAATTTATATAAGTTCGATAAATCCCAAATCAAGTATTTAGTCACAAGGTTTTCAATCTCAATTCGTTTCAATATCAGTTTAGTTTTCAAAAAACATATACGATTTCGCCAAATCATTTCTTCCAGATAAATATCTTCAGTTTCAAAGTTTCCAAAATAATGAGTTTAGAAAATAATCCAAATTTCCAAATCAACATATTTTATGTCAAAAAAATCCATTTCTAAAATCATCATATAAATACTGGGTTTTAAATTCCAATCTATTTTCGAACCCAAATCTTTTTCTCAAAAATCAATTATACCCAAAATGATTACCCAGTTTATAACCCTCCATTTAAATCCTTTTCAAACTTTTTATTTTATTTTTATTTGAAAGATCTACTTTACCTTTTTAAATTATTATTATTATATATGTATAGTTTTATAAAAGATGTTACTAAGTTAAAACATTTAAAACTAATTTTTATTCAAAAACATTTCAAAACTAAATTTCATATTAGTATAATTCAAAATAGTTTTATTCACTTAACAAAACAGTTTCAAATTTATTTAAATCATATTACTTCATACTTTAAATATACAAAATCTAAACTTATATATTTTTTCAAATAATTTATACTTTTCAAAATTACTTAGCTTTGAAAATTAAACCTTGATTTGGAAGTGTTCGAAAATTCAAAATAGTCGGATAAATCATATTTACAATCCAAGAGTTGGAAATCATCAACAAATCAGTAAATTAATCCCAAAAGACAGGGTTATACCAAATCAAATACGAAACTCGAGGACTGAACACCGGGCTCACTTCAAACTGTTTCAAATATATACATATATCTTTCGAATATCAAATCATACTTCGGAATTTGAAATCAAAATTTGTTTCACAAATCAATCGCATAGCAAAGCTACTAAAGTGGCCTCTCCCCCACTCTGAAACTCGAAAATCGATGTCGATGATGCATGCATTCATCACCGAAATTATTTTCCAGCGACATAAGTGAGTTCTGGACTTCTATTTTCTCGAAAACTCTTTTGAAATTTCTTAGAAATCATTGAAACTCATTTGAAATCATTTGAAATATTTCTTATTCAGAAAATACTTTCAAATCGTATTATTATATATTTCAAAATCTTAAACCAATTTCAAAATGCCGGAGTTCATTCTCTCAAATTTTGAATTCAAAACCATTCAATTTTAAATCATTTTTTTATATGAATCAATTTCTTATATAATTTCAAATTTTCAAATCCTTTTGAAACTTTAAATTCTCATTTTTAAAAGGTATATAATCCTTATCAAAAACATTTCACCTTCATATATAAAATATAATCATCCTTGTCAAAATAATAATTTCGATGTATAAACAATTTCTAAAATACAATAAACGCAAAAATTTCAAGGGATGATTCAAGGATGGATTTCAAAACCAAGATAGAGATTCAAAATAGAGAAACTCTACTCTAATAGAATTCTGATTCGAAGATAAGCTCGAACGAAGATGAGATAATTAAATTACGAAGTAGAAGATGGATATACCTATACAAACCGCGGGCGACCTTAACCGGGTCAACCGTGACTTCAAAAATATAATCGATGCGAAAATCTAAGGTAAATCGACATTCGATCGCCAGAGATAGAATTCAGCATAGCAAAAGATAGAAGCATCTAAACCGAGGGTATAGAAATCTCCAGTGAATCAATGCCAATTGTAAGGGAGCTTCACCCCTTTACAAATCATTCAAAGATTGGTGGGATCGCCGATTTTTATAGAGGTCATTCGAAGTGGAGTTATGGGATGCTCCAGAATCAAAAGAATACAAATAGGGGAAGACAAGAATAGATTTCAGAGCAGGTAGGAGCGTTCCAAAATTCAAAGGAATCCTACTCGATGAGAATTCTAATCAAAAAATTACTAACAAGGTGCATAAGGAAAGGAATAAGGTCTAGAAAATTTTTGCTTTCAAACAAGAAAATTTATATCAAATTAATCTTTGAAAAATCCTTTGAAAATCATTTTATACTTTGAAAATATGTTCTATCACAAAGAAATGATTCTGAGATTGATTCCACTCGTTCTAGGGTATTTCTACCCTATCTCTAATAAGTTTTTGCTCCACAGGCTAAGGTTTGCATAAAACCAAAGCTCTGAAACCAAATGTAACATCCCACTATTTTGGACCATTCAAATCGACAATAAATCCACACATGTCAGACTTGAATACTCCAAAACAGTGGATTATCAAGAAAATTTGGAGCAAATAAAATCAAACACAGAATCACAGACACAGAATATCAGAATAACTCACAGCGGAAATAAAATACCATAGTAGTTCATGAAGCTACTATATACATACTCTCAAAACATATACAAAATATCATAGTCTAAAATAGTTACAATGGAAGTCTGGATACATAAGTCACTAATACAAAAGCAATACCGAATAGGAAATAACTGGAATAGAAATAGGTGAACATATAGACAAATAAGCTCCAACAAATCTTTAGCTCCAGAAGATGAATCCAAAGCTGTGATACTCAGGCTGACCCGAGCGTAAAGTAATACAGAAACAGTCGAGTCAGGACATACATACTTATACAATGTAAACCAACTCAAGTGAACTGTAATAGCAATGCACAAATAACTTAAAGGATGCTTGGGATCGCCCATCCTTTAAGGATCCAATAAACCATCTAATAAACAGAAATGAACGCTATCGTAGTAATGTCAATAGTAAAGTAAACTATGCAAAATAATAGTGTTAATGTGACTGGGCAGCGCAAAGCTACAGCAATCGCTCACCTCTAGCCACACTCCAAATCGAAGATGTGCATCAATAAATCACAAAGTAATAGAATGGCATACGAAGAAGTGTACTCATGGTTATAAATTTCAAATGGTCTATAATTTCGAATTAAAATCATTCATTTAAACCATTAAAAAGTGAAGTCATTATACCTTCAAATCAAATATTCAATTCCCAAAATTATAGCATGTTCGAAGCTCGTTTATTCAATTTTTATATTTCAAAACATTGAAATTTCAGCATTCGCAGCACTTAGAAAATGCTACGGTAAGTATAGTTATACATTTAAAAAAAATAGTTCAATACAGAAAAGACAACATTTATAAACTGAGTCAGTGATTTGTTGAAAAACAATACAATTCAGAATCTGCAGCACTTATAAACTGCTGGAGTAGATACAGTGTTCATTTAGAGAATAGTTCATTTCAGCAACAACAACACTTATCAAGTGCTCCAGTATCCCTTTAGTAATTTCAGAAATATAGTTTACTTTCAGCAACAACAGCACTTACCAAGTGCTGCAGTAGCTTTATTACTTCAGATTTTATTTAGTTTCAGCATAACAGCATTTCTGAAGTGCTACCAATACTAATTCCAGATTTATTATAAAATTTCAGAAACATTAAAACTTCAATTTTTAGCCATTTTAACTTATAAAATCATATTTTCCCACTTTAAAATGTTCATTGAAACCACAGCATTTCACTATGGCATTTTACACAATATATATTCAACTTTTCTCACTTTTAACTTATCAAACTTATTTCACTTTTCAAAATTAATTATTTGGACATCATTTAACTTACAATTTTTTTTTAATAAATGTCCAATTAATTATAATTCATTTATTTAAGTCAAAATTCACTATAAGCTGCTTAACTTTTATTTTAACCAACAATTGATATTTTCCTTTACTCTAATTTATCCAATCCATAAATAAATTATTTTATTTACTAAGTTAAGCTTAAAAATTCCATTTTAACTCAATTTTCAATTATTAAGTTAAATCAACTTTCAAATTACAATTTAAACCATCTGTTAACTTATACCATTTTTAACCTTTTAGAAAATCACTGTTTAGATCATTTAAATCCAATATAAGTCCAAATTTCATATTTTTCATTTAAATTACTTAATAATTTCTAAAAATCTCATTTTTAAATCAATTATTATTATTATTAAGTTAAGTCAAATTCTTAAATTACAATCTTAAGCCATTTATTAACTTATTAGAAAAATCACTATTTAAAATTAACCACGGGTCTGTAAAATATTTCTAACCCAAGGTCAAGTGATACGGATATGTATCATTTCAATTCGTGATTTAAAAGAAAAATCCGGGTTCTACCATTTCAAACCTGCAATCCCAAGTCAAATAAAAATCGCCCAAGCCTATCATTTCAGCTCGTAATGACTTTTCCCTATTCTAAAGTCCTTTCGGGTATGTATCATTTCAACCCATAGTGATTCTATACTAACAGGGAACTTGCAGTGTGAGAAACCGTAAATGAATAATAGTAAAATATAATATAACATATCAGATGATGTAACAGGTTTATAAAAGTAGATTTTAACATCATATCACAGGCATATATACATTACTATCATATCATCAACTACAATTCACATGCCATTGTTTCACAATTTTATAAGTACGAATGTCTAGAGTGAATAACTCACCTTTTTAGAGCTAGAGATCGAAATTCAAAATACAAATCCAAACTCCGCAAAGCACGAAAAGGCATGACTAGATTTTTGATTAGATGAATAGTCAAGATCCAAATCTTGTACACAACACAATATCATAAATATAAGTATATAATTTCAACACAAAGATTAGAATCAAAATAATGAAAAGAATATGATTCAAAATGACATAACCTTGCTTCCACCAACAAGTGGGCTCGGTCACTTTGTATTTTGGCTTGACCACATCAATACATGGCTCGGCCATGATGGTTTTGTGCAACATAGGCTCGATTATGATCATGCAAGGCACGGCTAAGGCTTGGAAGTTGAAGAGATGGTGAGTTACAAATCAATGGAAGGCTAAAAGGCTTGGAAATGAAGGGTCTAGTGGAAAAGTGGGTTCTGCCCTATGCTTCATGTGCTCGGCCATAGGCTTTGGTTGTGAGGAGGAGGTGGTGTGGTTGGCATGGTGGTGGTGGAGATGGTGATGGGGTCGGCAATAGGTGGAGGCCGAGCCATGCTTGAAGAAGAACAAAAGAAAATAGAAAAAAAAGAAGAGGAAGAGAAGGAAGCCATGGCAAAACTTACTGTATTTTTTTTCTTCAGGAAGCAAATGAGAATTGAGATGGGATGAGATGTTTTTTGTACGTGATTTGAAAAAGTAAGAGGCAGCTATGGTAAGAAATAAAGAGGCTAGGCAATTAAAGGCAAGAGTTTGAATGGTTTGGAAAATAAAAAGGCAACAAATAACTTGATGTATTTAATTCTTTTTATTTGTTAGGAAATGAGAAATGTTTGCACGTGAATAATGAAGGTTTCTCACGGCTAGAAGGAAATAAAAAGAAACGGCTTAGTGGTGGGTGAACTAATTTTCTTACCATAAATACTCCACCTCTTTAAAAGAATAATGGAATGCTTAGTGGTGGTTGAAGCTACCACAACACCAAGTTTATAAAATTAAATAAGTTAAGTTAACTAAGTTTTATAATAATTTATCTAAGTTAACTAAGATTTGTAAAATTTAATTTATAAAAACTAACCATATTTATAAAACTTAACAAATTTTGTAAAAGTAAAAGTAAGTTAACTAAGTTTTATAAAATTAACTAACTTTTATAAAGGTTAACCAAGTGTTATAAAAATGTACCGAGGTAACTAAATTTACAAGAATTAACTAAGCTAATTAAGTTTTATACAGCATAGTTAAGTTTTATTAAAATGTAACCCAGTTTTATAGAAATTAACCAAGTTTAAGAAAATTAACAAAGATTTATAACAATTTAACTATGTTAAATAAGTTTTATAAAAATTAATTAAATTAACAAAGTTAACTATGTTTTATAGAAATTAACTAAATTTTATCAAGTACTATAATTTATATACGAATTAATATGTAACAAATTATATAGTATATGTGAAAGTATAACAAATTAACTATGTTTGAAAATTTTGAAAATTTAATTAAGCTTTGGGAATTTAACTCATTTAAAATTTATATTTGTGAACTAAAATATATTTGTGAGTTTTGAAATACTTTTGAGGCATAAACAATTATTTTTAAATTGTTTCAAAGCTTAAAGGCGGTATTTTGCTATCAAAATTTATTTTGGATAAATAATAAATTTGGGGAAAATATTGTATTGTCTTGGAAAAAATTGTATAAGTGGTAAAATGATTAAAAAAACATAGAGTTGAGAAATATTGAAGTATATACAAATATGTCTTTGTCGAATATATCTATATCACGATAGGTAAAAGTAAACGGGTGCCAATCAAGTTCAAAAAATTATATTGGTAGGCTATTAAGTCTGTTTTAGTGTTGGTGTTGAATGATTCACAAAACCTTAATAAAAATCACAAAACATGTTAACTTAAAGGATTCAAAATGTTCATTGAATGACATAGTATCCAGACATAAGTGTATATTCCTTGCTATTTTTACAAGCATTAATTATCATAAACTAAGTTTGTGAACGTCAACTAACTTTATAAAAAATAAATAAGTTTATGTATGAATATATACACTATATAAATTAGATTACAAAAATTATATATTTGTAAATTATACACATATATTATAAAATTATATATGAATTAATTATATTATGTGAATTATACTATGTGAATTACGTAAGAACTAATATAGATAATAATTATATAATATCTTGGTAGCTTTCATACCTTTGGTTGATATATGGTTAACTATATAATTCTAGTAACTTGGCATCTTTTTAAAGGAAAAATCCTTTTATGTTTCTGCTTCTTTCATCATAGGAAAAATTTATGGATTCAAATATTATATTTCATTTGAATAAGATAGTCATATAACTATTATATTGTAATCTAAATATTATACAGATCTCATCTTTGTTAATTTCCTTTGTAAGCAGCATCTACAACCTGGAGGTATGTGGCCATTCTTGTTTCACATTCTTTTCTAATTTCAGTTTCTTTGTCTACAAATGTATTTTTTTATTTTATATTAGTTAAATAGGATTTGTTTTCATATGTCAAAATTTGTACATGCACACCTTAAAAATGTGCATGTACAATTGAAAATGCACAGTTTATAAGAATTAAATACATTTATAAGACTTAACTAAGTTTTACAAAAAATTTACCAAAATTAAATGTAGAAATTTTTAACACATTTGTGTGGGTGATATTCTATCTACATAATATGGGAATCATGTCAGTTCCCTTGGCACATGAGTAATAATGATATTAGTGATACGTTGGTCAATACGACTTTCATTTGCATGAAGATCTATCTTGAAATTTGTTTCTGCTATAGTATAAACTGGGTTGAACTCAACTACCGTATGCTTCTTACAAATTCATTTTGCACTTCAAAACATTTCTTTCTTTCTAACTAATTACAGTCTCCATCATTTCACAAAAAGTTAAAAGGCTTAAGTTTTTTGCATGTATACTCTAGTGACCTGTTAGTTTCTGTTATAACTGAAACTGGGTTCAACACAACTACAGTATGCATGTTGTTCTTTCATGTATTCTAATTTCATGCATTACTACTTTTGAAGATATTGTATTCTAATTTGGTTGCCTGTAATATTTGACTGCATTTCATGTTTTTTGCTACTTTTTTAACTTTTACTTTACAGGTCGATAGATGTCTTTGATGGAAAAAAGTACCGCAACAAGTTATGGATTCAAAGTTATTTTGTTGCTAGAACTACATTTTATTTGTACGTTTGTATGTATTACTACAATTGGTCACTAGCTGCTACTTGTTCTATATTGTTTATGAAATATCATGGATGTATTATATATGTGTTGATGTATGAATATTGCGTATTTTGATTATGCAAATGTTAACTACATGTTGATTATGAGATTTGTGATTGATATAAAATGTCGATTATGAAATGTGTGATCAATATAATATGTCGATTATGAAATGTGCATGTTGATTTTGACTATGTTGGTATATAAATTAGGACCGATGTGTATAGAAATGGAACCTGTAGGGGAAATGCAGAAATCCTAAATGATAGCGTTTTCAAAGTGCTGTGTAAACTATATCAATAGCGTTCTAAATCCGCTGTGATAATTTTCAACAGCGTTTCAACAATGTTGTAAAAGAGTTTCCACAGCGTTTCAGCAAAGTCTAAAAGAACATTCATAGCAACACATGGAAATGCTGTAAATAATTATCATAGCAAGAGTTTACTGCTATAAAATAACGTTGATAGCATTAACCAAATGCTAAGAAAGGTTTTAGCTCATCAGTATAAAACGCTATAAACAACATTAATAACACCAGGGAAATGCTGTTAAAAAATACTTTTTACAGCGTTTGATCTAATGCTATGATAAGTTTCTGACCTGTAATGGCATGTCGTTATACAACGTAGTTAAAAACGCTGTTAAAACATTTTATAGCGTTTTTGAAACGCTATTAAATGTCCAGCTTGTTGTAGTGGATCTATTTACTTAAGTGCAACATATTCGACATCCTTAAAATATTAAAGATAACTAAATGCACTTTTGTAAAGAATTCAGTGCGATCATGTTGTAAGAATTTCCTTTTGAATAGTTCGACTATTTGAAAATAGAAGGTGAATGCTAAGTATTGTTGTAACATTGGCATAGTTGGTATGTAGAGAGTGAATAGTCACATTTGCATCATGAATAGAATAGGAAATGAGAATTGTATAAAATATTAATGGATACTTAATAAGGAATGTGAAATGTGATTTCTATTTCAAATATGTTTTCATATCGAAAATTGTTTTCTACGAGTTATTTCTTCAAGTTCAGGATATTTGATCTGAAATTCTCAACTTTAAATTAGTTACAGTGGATTAATAAATTGCTCATAATAAGTGGTTAAATGGAGCTTCATATTTCATATGCTATTATAGTTATGGAAGAAATGGTAGAAGATTACCATATGATAATTTTTTAGTGAACGTATCAAGTTATGAAAGATTGTCTTCGTGGATATACCATATGACATTTATATGAACGTAATGAATATCGTCATAAGATAAAACTATAATAATGGTAATTTGTTTCTATAACAAAAGTGACGCATCAGCCTTAGAAAGTATGGATGTATATAAAATTTATATAATTAAATTTGGAATCATGGACTAAGATATGTGTGAGAAATAATTCTATGATAATGAATCATGTAGTATTGGTGAATTGTATCTCAAATGATTAAGGGCAAAGCACCCATTCAGTAGGAGTGCCAAAAGTGTGAATGAACTCTTTAGATATATATATATATATATATCTTTGTTTGTTTGTGTATATATCTATGTGTGTGCAGTCCAAGGTCTAACAATAGCAAAATAGGTCCACAGACTTTGTTAAATTCACCGATGAATTAACATGCATATGAAATTCATATTTGAAACACAAATAATAAATCTATGACAAGTTCATAGAATATAAAATAAAAGTAGTAAACATAATATGCAATAAAAATAAAATAATTCGATCTGATTGAAATCGTAAGTATGATGAAAAGAGATCCAAAATTATCTAAAATCGAATAAGATTCAATCTCAAAAGTCACTCTTCTCTATGATACATAATGATGTATCGATAAGGAGTAATCCTACTTTGTTGGACAAAGTACGATTAATGATAAGTGAAGTTAAATTAAATTCTTTCTATTAGGATACGCACTCAAGGGTAAGTACACATGTTAAAGATAATTTCATCTAAATCACAATTTATGAAATTATATAAGTTATGAATAATAAGAAACCATGGTCTTAAATAGTTAAGATGTGTGATTGTCTAATCTGTGTTATGAATAAACATCTCGTAAACTCAATACGTAAATATAAAGATAGTTCATAAAATGTTTCTGAACATTTTTCGTCGTACAGAGAAATAACCGTTATTTCAAGAAAAACCATCTTCATGTCAAAGGAATTTCTTCTAAAAATTGTTGGTAATATAATGGACTTGGATATGATCTAAAGACTCTAACATAGAAATAGATTGCATAAAATTAAATAACAATTAATTAAGACTAAAATATACACAACCTATTAGAATGTTTAATAAGAATTCTCACATATTAAACAGAAACTATGAGTTTCTTATCAATGTGGAGAAATGAATTTCCTCATTTGTCAATAAACCATAAGGAGCAATGACTTTGACATACTGTTGCATTCGCAAAACTGAAAAGGATTCCAAGAACATTATGTAACACCTCCCATTTTAAGGTCCGAAATTAAGCGCTACAGATGCTGCAGTCATCTATAGTATTAATTTCTGGTGACAAAATGCGGTAATGTTAATTGTATCAATAACATCAAAGCACAAAAATATGAAATAATTTTAAACACAATTTCAAAGAATTTATTTATTAAAACCTACTTTTGATGTTTTGATTATGACAGCTATATAAGTAAATATTATGTGAACTAACCATATTTGCAAGAGAAGATACTATTTTACTCGACAAATAATCTACCAGATTATAGACCAAATTCCAGATAGAAGCTTCAGTAATATATTGTCTATGGTTTGTCTATGGTCTAAGTCTAGTAGTAAATTCTTGTTAAAATCTCTCCAAAGTGGTATATGCACGCACACGTACTTAAAATATTTCGAATGATAGTTCATATGCCAAGATTTTTAGTCAACTAGTTCATACACAAAAACCATTTTGAAAAATCTTTAACATGGCAGAAAATAGGTAATTCGGTTGACTGAATTGCATAGGCCAGTCAACTGAATTCCTGTTCACGTGCACAATTTCATATGAATATTCAGTCGACTGAACCATATGATTCAGCCGACTGAATGACGTGTTTTTTGCATCATTTTCTCTCTGATTCAAATTTCAATCAATTCAGCTGGCTGAATTATTTCGTTCAGTCGACTGAATCTTCATAACGACTATATTTTTAAAAGGACACTTCATTTCAGTGAACAAAAAACAAATCTTGATTCAGGAATTGCTTCCGTATCTTTTGATCGTTACTTTTCACAATTGGTTGCAACACTTAAACACTATATATAGCCATGAAATCAATTGTTTTAATGACTAAATTCAGATTCTATTTTCACATTCTTATTTTCTAAACAATCTTGCCATTTGCATTCAAATACTTTCGATTCTAATCACTTGTTCATTCATGCAAATCTCATTAGTGATTAAATAAACTTCCTATCTTCACGAATCACACTATATACCACAAAGGAGAAGATTATAGGAAGGGTGTACATTATTGACTTATCAGTGCTACTTAAGAGCATACTTAGTCAGAAGCATTTGTACCTTTGTATTAGAAATCCTATTCGGTTGCTCAGGCGGTTGAAGTCCTATTCATTGCTTAGGCGGTAAAACTCCTATTTGGTTGCTCGGGCGGTGTAATACCCATTCCTCTGGGTAAAGTGAGGGTTTACAGTTTAATTCCAGAAGGAGTTTGGGACTGGACGTAGAATGGGAAGTTCGAACTAGTATAAAAATCCCTGGTGTCATTTACTTTACTATTTACTTTTTATATTTATATTCTGCATTAGTAGATAACTTAGATAATATTCCATATTACGATCCTTAGTCACTTTCACTTAATATGATTAATAAGGAGAGTATTCAGTCAGAGGGAGTAAATTTCTTTCATAAATTTACAAACTTACATAATTGTCATCATCAAAAAGGGGGAGAATGTTAAAACCTACTTTTGATGTTTTGATTGTGACAACTATATAAGTAAATATTATGTGAACTAACCATATTTGCAGGAGAAGATACTATTTTACTCAAAATATAATCTACCAGATTACAGACCAGATTCCAGGTAGAAGCTTCGGTAATATATTGTCTATGGTTTGTCTATGGTCTAAGTCTAGTAGTAAATTCTTGTTAAAATATCTCCATTGTGGTATATGCACGCACACGTACTTAAAATCTTTCAAATCATAGTCCATATGCCAAGATTTTTAGTAATCTAGTTCATACATAGAAAACATTTTGAAACTTTTTTAACATGGGGGAAACCAGGTAATTCAGCCGACTAAATTGCATAGGTCAGTTGAGTGAATTTCTGTGCACGTGCACAATTTCATATGAATATTCAGTCGACTGAACCATATGATTCAGCCGACTGAATGACGTGTTTTTTGCATCATTTTCTCTCTAATTCAAATTTCAATCAATTCAGCTGGCTGAATTATTTCGTTCAGTCGACTGAAACTTCATAATGGCTATATTTTTGAAAGGACACTTCACTTCAGCGAACAGAAACAACTCTTGATCCAAGAGTTGCTTTCGTATCTTTTGATCGTTACTTTTCACGATTGGTTGCAACACTTAAACACTATATATAGCTATGAAATCAATTGTTTTAATGACTGAATTCTAATTCTATTTTCACGTTCTTATTGTCTAAACAATCTTTCCATTTACATTCAAATACTTTCGATTCTAATCACTTTTTCATTCAAGCAAATCTCATTAGTGATTAAATAAACTTCCTATCTTCACGAATCACACTACATACCACAAAGGAGAACATTATAGGAAGGGTGTACATTATTGACTTATCAGTGCTACTTAGGAGCATACTCAATCAGAAGCAATTTTACTGTTTGTATTAGAAGTCATGTTCGGTTGCTCAGGCGGTTGAAGTCATATTCTGTTACTTAGGCGGTAGAAGTCATGTTCGGTTGCTCAGGCAGTGTAATACTTGTTCCTTCGGGTGAAGTGAGGGTTTATAGTTTAATTCCAGAAGGAGTCATGGACTGGACGTAAAACGGGAAGTTCGAACCAGTATAAAAATCCCCAGTGTCATTTACTTTACTTTTTATATTTATATTCCGCACTAGTAGATAACTCAGATAATATTCCATATTACGATTCTTAGTCAATTTCACTTGGTATCAGAGCATTGGTCATCATATAACCATAGCATAGTTATTTGATATTCAATTAATATGGAAAATAACTCTAGCATAAATTTTTTTGAAGGTCAATCCACTGCACGACCACCACTATTTAACGGTTTGAATTACAACTATTGGTCAACTCACATGAGTATTTATATGCAAGCTAATGGATATGATACTTGGAATATCACTCAGAATGAATACACTATACCTACCACACCATATGCACAATGGTCAAACACAAAAAAAATAGATGCTGCTTCAAATGCAAAAGCCATGAATATGTTATTTTTTGCTTTAGATAAGAATGAATTTAATAGAGTTAGTATATGTAAAACTGCTTATGAAATCCGGCGAACTCTTAAAGTTACACATAAAGGAACAAACAAAGCAAAACAAAGCAAAACAAAGCAAGATTTCTATGCTTAAAAATCAGTTCCAAAATTTTAGAATGAAACCAGATAAAACTATAAATGACATGCACTCTAGATTCCAAGACATATATCATTCACTATTAGCATTAGGAGAAAAATATACTGATTTTGATATTGTCTCGAAAATCCTAAACTCTTTAATGGATGAATGAGAATGAAAAGTCTTAGCTATTGAAGAAGCTAATGATATTTCTACCATCAAACCTGAAGAGTTAATAGGAAATCTAATGTCGTATGAAGTAAATTTGCAAGCAAAATGAGATCTAGACTAAGATAGAAAGAATATAGTTTTTCAGGCTGAACAAGAAGACTCGGACTCAGATGAAGATGACATGGCATTTATAGAAAAGAATTTCAAAAAGTTTTTGAAATTTAGAAAGAACAATAAATTCGGTAACAACAGAAGAGACAATATCAATAAACCATCAGCTTCAAATCTCAAGTGTTATGAATGTCATAAGATGGGTCACATAAAGAAGGACTGTCCTGTTCGAAAGAAAGACAGATACAAAAATAAAAAGGATAAGTATAAGAAGAAGCAACCATTCTCTGTTACATGAGATGATTCAGAATCGTCTTCATCATCAGATAGTGATACCGACAGTGATTCTAAACAAGCAAATGTCTGCTTTATGGCTTCAACTAACGATGTAAGTGATCTAACCTTTGACGATTTAATAGATATAAACTCAGAGCTTTTGGATAAACTAAAAGAAGTTAAAAGAAAGTATAAAGATTCTTTAGAAAAATTAAACAGAAGTGAAATAGAAAATGATATGCTCAGAGATGAAAAGAAAATCTTAGAAGAAGAACTTGTTAAAACACAAGAATCTTTTTCTAGTCTCAACTCACTATGCTATCAAATGAAATTGAAGTGCAAAAAGAATAGAATATGACATTAGCTTCAGAAAAACCATGATTTAAAATCAAATTTCATAATTCTTGAATTAAACAATACTAGTCTCAAAACAGAGTTAGAAAATATTACTAAAAATGTATCTAACTTTAACAAAGATAGAGAAAATCTTTCAAAGATTATTAATACCTCTCAAACTATTTTTAATAAGAAAGGGCTAGGATATATAAAGTCCTCAAATAGTACAAAGAGGAATAATTCACCATATAAAAATTTCAATATACATAAGAATTTTGTAAAAGCAAAACCAAAACCAAAGGATTTCACTCAAAAGAAGGTTATTGGCAATACAAATACTATAAAGAATTAGGTACCAAAAACTAATAATAAATCAATTAAAAATAAGTATATTAAATCTTTTATAAATTCAATTCATAAAAATAAAGATTTTACTTATAAAGGGAATTCTAAACCCTCTTGGGTTTGGTTTCCTAAGATCTAACTCTTAGGACCCTAATAAAAAAGTGGGTACCAATGTCAACTCCATATTTTTTGCAGGTACCGACTAAGAGAAGAGGAAAGTGGATACTTGACAGTGGTTGCTCAAAACATATGACAGGAAACAAAGATATGTTGACTAACATTATTTACTCAGATCGAGAATCTGTCGCATTTGGAAATAATTCCAAAGGTTATATCATCGGCAAAGGCAATGTGAGCAATGACGGTACATCTAACTTACCTCTTATTACAAATGTTTTAATAGTTAAAAATTTAAATCATAATTTTGTTAGTATAAGTCAACTATGCGATAAAGGTTTTAATATAACTTTTTTGGAAAATAAATGCAACATATTTGATCAAAACAATAATCTTATATTTGAAGGAACTAGAGAACGAAATATATACGTATTAAATATGAAAGTTAATCATAACACATATATGCGTCTAGTAGCCAAAGAAAATAATCCTTGGTTATGGCATAAAAGATTTTGTCATATAAACTTTAAAGCTATAAGTAAAATATCTAAGAATAACTTAGTAAAAGGATTACCGAAATTGAATTTTAAGGTAAATAGTATTTGTGATGCTTATCAGTTAAGAAAATTAACTAAATCTTCTTTTAAATCAAAGAAAATAATTTCTACATTACAACCACTTGAGTTATTGCATTTAGATCTTTTTGGACCAACTCAAGTACAATCTATAAATCATAATATATATGTTTTCATAATTATGGATGATTTTTCAAGATACGCCTAGACAATATTTATGAAAAATAAAAGTGATACTTTTGAAAATTTTAAAATTGTTGCTAAAAGAATTCAAAATATTAAAAATTAAAAATATTCGGAGCGATCACAGTGGGGAATTCGATAATGATTCTTTTGAAAAATATTGTAATAAGAAAGGAATTGTTCATAATTTTTCATTTCCTAGAACTCCACAACAAAATGGAGTTGTGGAAAGGAAAAACAGAACACTTCAAGAATGTGCTAGGACTTTATTAAATGGAAGTAATCTACCTAAACATTTTTGGGCGGAAGGTGTAGTAACTACTTGTTATGTTTTATATAGAGTTTCCATTAGACCATTAACAAAACATACCCATATGAACTTTTTAATGGAATAAAACCTAACATATTATATTTTTAAGTTTTTGGTTCAAAATGTTTTCTATTGAATACAAAAGTCCAACTCGGTAAATTCGATCCAAAATCTAATGAAGGAATTTTCATTAGATATTCGAAACAAAGCAAAGCTTATAGGATTTGTAATAAAAGAACTAAAATAATCGAAGAAACACTTCATGTATCATTCGATGAAAATTTCAAATTTAATAATAAAAATGAAGATGAAGAAACAATTCTTAAATCAAATATCATAATAGATGATATTGAAAATATTGAAAATAATGTTGAAATTGAAGACAACAATTTACCATATAATAACGAAATTCGAACTCCGCCAAGACTTCTAAGAAATCATCCTATTGAAAATATCGTTGGAAAAGTAAATACTAATGTAAGAACTCAAAATCAACTAAATCAAATGGGTCATGTAGCTTTTCTATCAAACATTAAACCAAAAAATGCTACAGAAGCCTCAAATGATGATTACTGGATTATTGCTATGCAAGAAGAATTATATCAATTTGAACGAAATGAAGTTTGGGACTTAGTTCCTAGACTAAGTAATCAAACGGTTATTGGTACCAAATGGGTTTTAAAAAATAAAGCTGATGATCAAGGAAATATTATTCGAAACAAAGCTAGATTAGTTGCTCAAGGTTATAAGCAAGAAGAAGGGATAAACTACGAGGAAACATTTGCTTCTGTGGTTCGACTAGAAGCAATACCAATTTTATTATCATTTGCATGTTTTCATAACTTTAAACTATATCAAATGGACGTAAAAAGTGCTTTTCTAATTGGTTTTATAAAAGAAAATGTATATGTAGAACAACCACCTTTATTTGCACATGAAAAATTTCCAGATCATGTTTATAAATTAAAGAAAGCTTTATACGGTTTAAAACAAGCACCTCGTGCTTGGTACGATCGTCTTAAAGGTTATCTTATAAATTCTGGTTTTAAAATTGGAAAACTAGATCAAACTTTATTTATAAAACAAGATAAAAACGATATTTTACATATACAAGTTTATGTAGATGATATTATTTTTGGTTCCATAAACGAAAGATTATGTCAAGAATTTTCAAATATAATGACAAGAGAATTTGAAATGTCTCATATGGGAGAACTTTCATATTTTCTTAGTTTACAAATTAAACAATTAAATAATTGAGTTTTTATTAATCAAGAAAAATATTGTAATAATCTTATAAAACGTTTTGGTATGGAAAACGCTTTTGTTAAACCAACTCCTATGAGCACTATGGTACATCTCGATCGAGATGAAAATGGCAAAAGTGTTGACCAAAAACTATATCGAAGTATGATCGGATCCTTACTTTATTTAACTGCTAGTCGACCAGATTTAATGATGAGTGTATGCTTGTGTGCACAATTTCAAGCAAATCCCAAAGAATAACATTTGCGGGCAGTAAAACGAATTTTGCGTTACTTAAGCAAGACTAAAGACTACGGTTTCTTTTATCCAAAAGAATTTCCTTTTGAATTAGTATCATACAGTGATGCTGATTTTGGAGGATGTCGAACGGATCAAAAGAGTACAAGTGGTACTTTTCATTTCATTGGATGACCTTTAGTATCTTGGTTTAGTAAGAAACAAAATTGTGTTTCACTTTCGACGTGTGAAGCGGAATATATTTCTGCTTCTTTGGCATGTACTCAAGTAATATACATGCATCAAACTCTACAAGATTTTGGAATAAACCTTTCTAAATCAACAATTTACTGTGATAATACAGGCGCTATAAATTTATCGAAAAATCCTATAAATCACTCTAAAAGTAAACATATTGA
Organism: Allium fistulosum; assembly: GCA_030737815.1. Classification (NCBI taxonomy): domain Eukaryota; kingdom Viridiplantae; phylum Streptophyta; class Magnoliopsida; order Asparagales; family Amaryllidaceae; genus Allium; species Allium fistulosum. Next base: position 1,137,301,922 of record CM060906.1, read on the forward strand.
TATTAGACATCATTTTCTTCACGATAATATAGAAAAAGGAAATATTTCACTAGGTTTTGTACCATTAGAAAATAAAATAGCCAATATATTTACTAAACCCTTAAATGAAAATATTTTTATTAAATTAAGACGAGAACTTGGAATTAAGTCGTTACATGAGTTCTAATTCGATATTAATGTGTAAAATTTTATAACTTTTAAAATAAAATAAAAAAATTAGAGCAAAAATTGGTGAAGATGGCACTCGAACTTTGCTCTCATGGAAGGAAGTTGCATATCTTACCAATGTTGTATTATGATTTCTTGAATTAAGACCATACCTAACATTCATTTTACTTGCGGTCATAATCTCTTACATTTTACAACCTTTCATTTTTTTCCTTGGCTGTAAATTTCCGAAGATTTTTAACCTTAAAACAATAACTTGAAATAGATAGTTAACTTAGTGTGTGTGTATATATATACACACACACACATAATCAATTTTTTTTAAAACTCATATACAAGCTCTACAAATAAATTAATCCTCAAATAATATACAAAATTTACAATGTCGTCACAAGAAAGCTCAAACCAATCCCCAATTGTATTTAGCACTCCTACCTCGGATTCTTCAAACAATTATACCCCTGTATATACTCCAATAAAAATTACTCCTTCACCGAATCATCACACCGGATATACGCCGAAAGGAAAGCGAGCTAAGAGAAACTTAGGTTTCGGTTCACCATCTACCAAAGATAAAATTGACGACATCCATCACTATCAGCGAGAGACGTTAGAATTACAACGTGTAATGTGCTATGAACAAAAATTCAACGGAAAATGATTAAATTTCCTAGAGTAATTCACCCTCAAGTTCTGCAGATCATCTCCTAAGCAAAGTGTGTACCATCCATCTCCCCAACGTCCTCAAGTATCTCCAAACTCTTGGGAACGAGGTGCTAAAAGTAATGTTTGGTGTCCTATCCGTCCATTACATGAAAACACCAAGGATGAACCACGCTCAGATGATTCCAAAAATTTGGGAAATTAACAGCTGTCGTTGGGCCTATCAAACCACAGGTATCATCGTCCTCCTTGACAACCGCATTACTCTTCACGTGTTGCACGGTCTAGCCTGACCATCAACGCTGATTCCTTCAGTCATTCCTGCCTCTTCCAAGCATAGATATTGATTCACCTTTTTATAGAAATATTTTAAAGAACTGGCTTCTTCATCCTAAGCCACTTTCCAAATACAGTTTGGCTACGATACCTCCCACCAAAGCCAATAACATTATATCCTCCTTATGGTTCTTTACTTTTGTCAACACGACATTGAACTTCTTTAATATACTTTTTAAGGATTCGTCGAATGCTCGATGCAAGTTTGCTAAGGACACTTCAGCTGCATAGATTGCACCTTAAATTTTTCCAAAAAATTCTCGGCAAGTTGATCAAAAGATGATGGATCCGGGTCTAAGCCTACAAAACCATATCGTAGCATGTCCCTCAAGAGAAAAGGGAAAACACTTGCATCTCATAACATTAGTTGTGATTGCACCATATACATGCCACCTGTATTTCATCAGATGCTGCACGGGATTAGTCAAAACCATTGTGATGCTCTGTCGTTGGGATTACAAATTTCATTGGAAAAAGCGCTACTTTAGTCTCCTTAGTGAATGGGCTTCGAATGGTCATGGGTACTCATTTGTCACCATGTTGTTGCTGATTTTCTTACAACGTTCTTTTAATTATTTCAGTTAGCAATTCATCATTGCCAACATTTCTCCCTAAGCAGCAGTCGTCATGGGCATTATCGTGTGTTCGTGCTGTCGAGTGCTCATGGTTAGTTCGATAAGATCTAGGTCTTCTGTCTTTTTGGTGTTCATTTGCACAATTCTTCATAACGATATTGTAACAACTCGCATCCTGGTGGGCCTAAATTTCCGCCATATCGAAAACCGAAGTCCACCAAAATATAGATTGTTGGTTTGGTATCCTGGAAATAAAACAGTGAATGCATATCAAAACACTAATGATAAAAGTCACAACGGAATAAATAAAACATAATAAGTCATATAACTACTGACCAAGATTTGACACTTCCAAGGTCTAGTGTCTTTATCAGCACCATATACGCCTAGTACCAGTAGCTGTCCTTCAAGATATCCTATGGGTTATAATGAGGAGGGAGTTAGAGCAACATTCCGGTGACTGGCAAAATTATACGCTTTATACGTAACACTGGTTTATGCTGATTGTTCTCTATCACCTATTAAGACTTTTAATATTTAATTAGTCGTCTCGACTCCACGTCTACGTACGATACATCACATCTACCTGTTGTAGATTGTAGCTATGTACATATATATAACTATATAAGTACCACGGTCCCTCAATGGACCTAGATACTATCCCCGCTAGTATCTATAAATCAGCACCCATTAGGATCCATCTTCCTCGTTGTACCACGATCCAGTCGCCGCGCATACCGAGGAACTCTTGTAATGCCTAATGATGGCTTTTCAATTATTTGGCCATACTCTATCTTGCTTTAGGGATTTACTACTTTGTCTGGTTCCTATTGTTGACTCGGCTCCACGAACCACCCTACCCATTTTGATAAAACTCTTTATGGGTTAACTAGCCTTGCCCTAACGAATAAACTAGCAAACAACTGTGGAAATGCATTACCCAACTTGCATATCCTAGTAGAAGGCAAAGACCAATTAGGTGTAACACTGCCTTTGCTATTGACTGCTAAGGAATGATGACGTTCTCGTCCTATGACACCCCTACTCCTGATTTGGTACCAACATATGCTGCATAGTGCCTGATCCAGTTCACCATCCCATTTAGATTGTCTATTGCAATCAAAGCAATAACTCCCTTTTTTCTATTTTTGAAGCAGACTCCTTTATCTATTTGGGTTATTCCTTCATCTATACACAAGTGTATACTCTCCATGAGTCCTATGGTTTGATATGCCGAAAATCAGTATAATGTTTCACAACTACTGGTAGCCCCTTGCAGTAGGCAGACTTCTATTATGTAACACTACTGACCTTGCATTCCAACCTACTCTTATGACTAATGTCATTATATTCATACAATTATCTATTAATTTTAATAGTCCACACCCATTATAAATGCATACTTGAGGCTACTTATATATATCTTTTATTTTTATTTTTGAAAATGGGTTTATTTATTAATAAGTAACAAATATAGTACACACATTGATACAATGCTGCAAAAACAAATACACTACCCTTAAAATCACAATTGCCTTCATCCTCCTGAACTACCAAGTCCAGCCTAAATACTAAAACTTCTGAAAAATCTAAAATGCAATAGTAGATTAACAATCATAAAACACTCGTGGACTATATCATGTGAAGGCACATCCTACACGCACAATTTTCAATTGGCATAATGCTCCTTCTCTTGAAAAGAAACTCTTGCACAACCATGTTTTCATTTAGCTCATTTATCTACAATAGCTATTATCTCAAATTGGCCCAATTAACATGCACCTTCTAGTGGTTATGGTAACTGAAAGGTCAACCGATCACAATATGGGACTCAAGTGGTTATTGAAACCACTGTGATCTTGTTTGCCCAAATGGTATACCCTACTCACCACCGTGATCGCCTGCATTCTGCCTTCATTCGTCATCGCAAAACCACAAAATTGCCTTAGCATATCATCATCAAACTTGCACACATGGATAATATGAACAGACTTAATAGACAAATCCCAAGAGTTGAATTCAGACATCATCTCTTATATCATAATCAGACCATGAAACAGATGCCAAAACAAAATCGTAAATCGTTTGGCATTAGAAATTGAAAGTTTTATGCCAACCAGAAATGAACAATTTGCAGATCTGACGAATTTTAACACCGTTGCATATATAATAATCGAACCATAATTCTAGATGCGAAAACAAAATTGTAATCGTCGTGTATATAGGAACATAGGGATGCCTAAGAATTGGAAATTAACTTTGTAGATCCCTTAATTTGTTGTTATAACACATAGGGATACGAAAGACATAATGTTAAATTGCAGATCCCTCGAAGTTGATATTGAAATACATGCCCAAATATAGATGTTTGAATCTCTATGGGCATTCAAACAATAATAATGGATTGAGGGATCATACCAAATTCATGTATCGGAATGGAAGACGGCATAGGATTTCATAAAGGTAAATCAGTGTCACCGTTCACAGTCTAAATCGCTTCGTAGATACAAAAATTAAATATTGACTGTAGTAAACTCGGCGTTTGATTGTCCAGTGGAGGCACGGTTTCGCCATTGCATATAATCGAGCACTGAGTGCTGGTTTTTAGATCTCCAAAAATCAAATTTGATAATCTCCTATCGCCATTATCGGTAGTTTCTCTCCCAATGGGAGACATATGTCTTATATATATGTATATATATTCATCCATTCTTACTTAATTATCTTGCCTTTACAGTTCACTGTTAACCCTAAGTGTTTTACTTCATTATGCATTTATATCTTTCTTACTTTATGATTATTTATCGCTTTTTTTATAATAGGCTTATAATATCATTTCCCATTCTTTTTACCCTTTTTCCCATTTTCTATCTCTTTTCCCTTTGTACCCTTTTATTTACTCTTGCCCGTTCTTCAATTTTTTTATTTGATTTCCCTTTTTATTAGTATCACGTTTTTTTTTCATTTTAGAATGTTCTTATCGCATTTATATCTCTCTATTTTAACGCTTTGGATTTCTCTGCATTTTAATGTGTTAGAACTACGTTTTTATCATAAAAATGTTAGCACTGTAAATTTCTATATATATCCAAAAAGGTAGATTGTGTGTTGTTTGGAATTACAAAGAATTGTCTTTTCATTGTTTGAAATAGACAGTACAAAATACGGTGAATATCCCTATTTTGTACATCTTTTTCTTTTTAGATGTATTTCTTGTCATTTCAAACAAATCATTTTTATTTTTTTTAAACTTGATAATGTATAGAAATTCACCTTGCATCATTCTAAATTCCAACGAAATAAAATACCACTTAAACCCCTAAAATCATAATGTAGTTTCTTTATTTTACATTCTTATTATCCATTCAAACACTAATCTATTATTCTCGTATCAAAAACAAATTCATAGTTTCATATTTCTTAATAACGAATTTAGGAACTGCAAATATCCTAAACATTTTCCAGGTTTACATTCATATAACATGTAAATATAACAAGTTAACAAATATAGAATATGTAGGCAGGGTTTCCAATTTCATTTTCATATTTATAAATTTAGTTTACAACTCCAATTAACAATATAGGCATATAGGAATAGATTTTCATGATATAATCTAATATTATATAAAAGCATGTAATATTCCCATTCACCTCTTTTTAGTTCCAATTCTTTAAATCTAGATCCATTCCTTTTTTTATTTGACTCCCTCTTACTTTAAATCCAAAATATAAAAAGGGTATACACCTATTAGAACTACAGATCTGGGGAAAGGATTGAATTACATATAGATTTGAGTTTAAGATTCACGATTTACCTCTGTTTTTACGTTCTGAATCGCCCATATTCTTCTCTTCTCTTATTCTCCGCTTTTCTCTACTTATATACATATATTATAATAGTTATACTACTTTTAGAATTTGGACGAGAAGAGGAAATGGTAGAGTTTCAGTATGCAGTAAATTTTCTAAATAAATTTGGATTAGGTTAACTGTTAATTTGTAAGGATTAGAGATTGATTTAGAGCATTAGATTTAACTAAGGGAATCTTTAGTTTGATCGTGGATGCTCCTCAATTACTTCATGCACAAATAAAATATTACAGTCCATCACAACTTTTTATTCCTCGTTGAAAAATCACGATTTAACATGGGCCACGGGTAACCGCCTAAGACCTAGGGTCGACCGCTATCGGTCGATCTATTGTTGTTTAAACGGTGATTAAGAGCGTCGTTTGATTCTGTGTATTTTATTCTTTGTTAAATGATTGCGCTAGTTTGATTCCTATTTAAACATTATTGCAATAATTTATTTCCACTTATATCTATTCTCTTAGATTTAATTAGTGTTAACATTTATTAACATCTAAGTTTCAATTAACGTTACTAATTAGTGTTAATTAACTTTTATTACCAGTATTACATATATAATTATTTCTGATTCTAAAAGTTCAAACGTTAATAACTTTTTCATTTGAACTCAAATTGGAAAACTTTATATATCAAAATTGATCAAAAAATCACCACGAGCCCAATGGTGCAAGTTTCGTAGCCAAATTCTAAAGTTGTAAAAATTCTACTTTTTGGCATTTACTATTTACTAATTATTTTCTTTTAAATTAATTATCGTAAAAATCACGGGATGTTACATTCTCCCCTTAAATAATTTCGTCCTTGAAATTCCTTAAGGGCTCAATCATATAACCTAAGTACATCCACTCTAAGCTAACAAATCAATTAGCGCACAATGAATTTTGCAATCAGTCGTGTACAAGTGCACGATGTACAACAGTACTTGTGATATGTATGCAGAATGATTCTAATCGGCTCCTCATATAGTAATGCTTTCTTTTAAATTAATTTCAAAAATATGATGCAAACATCCTAAATATACTGGCAGTTCTAAATGTATGCTACTTCTGAAAACCAAAAACTTATTTTTGCGTCCAAATTTTCCCACGCTTCTATGAATAGAAGTATAGTTCAACCGATTTCGCATCTAATACTTACCTTCCAAAATCCTATTGTTGCTAACATCCAAATTTAGAAAAATCCATTTTTCTAAACCTATTTTCTTTATGCTGGAAAAAGGGTTTATGTAATGACCTAGAATTTTGGTCATTTGAATTTGGAATAATTAATTGATTTTAAATATTGAAAAGTTAATTTTATAAGTTAGATAACTTGAATTTTAAATAATAACGATTTATTGGGTGATTAAATTGTTTGATTTAATATATGGAATTGCTTAAATAACCGAATCTTGAATTTAATGTGAATGAAAACTATTTCGAAAGTTGATTTAAATTCTATTTGAATAAGAAGGAAGATAGCAAACTTTTAAATTAGGATTAAAAGTTAATAAACATAAATTGGAAATTTTATATTTAAATAGACATGTGAAATTAGCCTTTCGGGACATTGTCTCGGAATTGGACGAAACCAGTTTCATTGGATCCGCAATAGTATATTATTGTATGATAATGAATTTCGTGGCGATAAGACTTATTGTTTGGTCGTGCAAATTAGAAACGTGTAGAAATTTTTTAAAAGAATTTAAATTAATATAATTCAGTTTGAAAAGTTAACTTCTGTATATGATGGAATTGGCTTCTGATATATATTCCATTATGTTTGGAATAGGGGTATAACATATAAAACGCCAGACAGCACGCTTCGTTTGGAGTTCGAAATTTTTAAGTGTGAATAATGCTTTCAAAATTTGCTATAAAAGGACTTGAAACGTTTTCATTTACAACCAAATCCTAACCTAAATTTCTAACCTAAACCTAACATCCTATGGCCATAGATCATCAGAGCCACTCCGTCCACTTTCAAGCTCTGACCCCAACTAGAAAAGCGTAGAGCTCGACTACATAAAGCTAATCAACAGTTGGATCGAGCTGATTGGCGATGAGGTAATGGCTGGGGGCATGCTTTCTTGGAGCAGTTTTTTAGGTTCACAGTGATTGTGTGTGATGGCGCTTGGTGGCGGCGAGTGAAGCGACAAACTGAGCGAGCACAGGTCGGTGGAGGTGAGCAGGTGGTTGCGCGATGATCGAAGTTTATATATATATAACGCGCACGGCCTAGGAATCTCGAACGAGAGAGGGAATCAGGTTTAACGTTTAAATTTTTATTTAATTAAGTTAATTATAAATTTAATTATCTCGTACGTTCATTAATTCATAACTTGTTCATACGAGGTCGGTTTTGAGCGCAACAAGTTGCGTTGCGATCGTATTGGTGAGTACTACGATATGAAGTTGGATTGGATGGATTCGGAGATAGTAGGAATTTTGGATTAAATTGAACGACCATTCAATTTTAATCCAAACCAGAGCGCTTTGGCGATTTCTAAAATTTCTATGAGTTAATCTCACTTTTTGGGTTAATCAGAAATATTATATAGTCAATAAAATTATTTATTGGATGTGTGGAATTTTATTATTGATTGTTATTGACTATTTGGGTGATTTACTAGTTTATATTATTGGTTTGGATATATTCCCGCCCCTGGAGCGGATGAGCCCCTGTTACGTTCCTATGTAAGAGCAGATGACCCTTTGTATATGAATCCTGCCTCGAAGCGGTTGATTTATATTTTTATGATTATATACTATATGTGATGCAAGAGGACATGTTGGAGGGATCCAAAAAGATTCCTCACACTGTTGATTTTGTTTTCATATAATTTGATATATGATATGTTGGATGTTATAATTGATGACATGAACGCGATTTTGCTTATTTGGTGCTTTAGTATCACTGGGGCTTATATTTTGGTATTTTAAAATACCATAAAATAGTGATTGAATAAAAAAGGGATTTCAAAGAGATTTTGGAAATTATATATATTTTAAATAATTATGCTGAATTATTTAAAGAAGTAATTTATCTTAAAATCAAAGGTATGATTTTTGGATACTATAATTTAATAGCTTTATAAAATATTTTAAATAGAGATTTTCGATCTGTAAAATAAAGATTTTTTTAATCTTAAAATAAGTCCGTCTTTTATAATAAAGAGATATGTTTTTTAAAGGAAAATAGAAATATTTGATATATATATATATATATATATTTGTGTGTGTGTGTACATATATTAAAGATTATTTACAAATGTTAGATTTATAAGTGTGATAATTTATAAAAGTGATATTTTACAAATGAAGTGAAGATTTGTAAAATCGTATTTTGTTAATAAAAGTATGGATTTATAAACGGTGTTTATAAATTAAAGTGAACTATTATCATTCAATAAATTGGCGAAATAAATCAAAGGGATGGTGATTAATGTTTTTAAATGAGATTTATGAATAAGTGAGATTCATAAAGGAAATAGAGTTATAAATGGAGTTCATAAATAAATTGGTTTTATGAAAGGAAGTTTTATAAAATAGAAATAGATTTTTAAAAGTTGGCTATTTATATTAATGTTGTTTAAAGTAGTTTATTAATATATAAATATTTTGAAAAGTTAATTATTTAAATTATTAATATGGTTTGAAATTTATAATGATGGTTATTGATAATATTTTTGTAATTTATTATTATTATTTATAATAATGCTAAAGATTAACGATCTTTTTACTTACAATGTTTTGAATTTTTAGTTATTATATATTTTTAAGATGTTAAAAGTTAATAATTATTATTTATTTATGATGTTTATTATTAATAATTACTATTATATAATAGTGTTTTAAAGAAAGTGATTCTGATTTATTTATGATGTTTTCGAGATTCATAAATAGTGTTTTATAAACAGACTTGGATTTTATAAGAGGAGCTTATAAAATGGTTTGAAGAATTAAAGGAAGATTATTTACGAGGTAAAGAAGTTTATAAATAGATAGATATTTATAAACGAATTTTAGGAATGAATTTATAGAATTATAATAGGAGTTTTATAAAGCGTTTTGGAGACTTAAAAGGAATTATTTACAATGTAATAAGAGGGCTTTGTAAATGGATTTAGATATTTATAAACGGGTTTTTAGAAATGGGTTTATAGATTTATAAAAAGAGTATATAAATAATTGCATGGTTTTATAAAGGGTTTATAAACGACTTGAGAAATAATTTATAAACAAGGATGGCTGCCAACTCCTCAGAATTGAAAGATGATGGAAGAAAAGTCCATTCTAAAAAAGTTGTGAAAATTAGGTCCATATTTTTAGTTTTTGGCTAATTTATGCCACTTTTGCCCTTGATTTCAATGCTGGGCTGATTATTTGGAAGGGGACAGTTTGGTAAAAAATAACAAAATAGGGTCTTAATTTACATTAGTTTATGAGTAAGGACTTTCTGTGCATGGGCTTTGAGAATAGGGACCTTTGGTCCAAAACCCCAATATTTATAAATGGTTTATAAAGGGTTTTAGAAATTTATAATGGAGCTTATAAATGATTTTAGAATTGGGTAAAAAGGAGATCTTTCTCAGTGTTTGGTAAATATACTTATACCATTGAGATAAGTATATGGATATTTTTTAAGTATTGAAAATATAAGGGTTTGTGAATATACTTTGTAAAAGTATTTTTGATACAAGTATTTACAAGATGACTTTAATTAATGAAAAGATTAATTAAGGAGGCTAGTGGTTGCTTATGTGCTTAACCAGTGTTGTTTTTTCCTTTGGGAATAAATCCTGATTTGGATGTGTGTTTGTTGATAGTTAAATAACGACTGTCAAATGTGGACCTAAAAGTAACTTTGGAAATATCTACGAGAAACACGTGAGGTATATGGCACAGTCATCTTCGATGATGTTGTACTGTGCGTGTAAATCTCATTTCGTTCTTCTAGGACAAATGATAAGGAAATCCATACACTAACGATTAAAAGGGATCTCCATTCTTATCTTTGACTGTTTATTTCGTAAAGTACTGGGGTTGAGTTTACCGAAAACAGTTGAATGTTGTTTGAAGAGACCGGGATCGGATCTGTTTCCATTGGTTGGATTAACGTGATAGGGGGTTCTCACTTTCTGTTTGGTGGCGAGCAAGAGGCTCTTAACCCTACACGTCCCTGAGAGGTAGTATAAGGCCTTGATAGGTTGGTTTGCTAGTGCTTACAATCGCGAGGCTGGCCGTAAAAGCAGATTCGAGGTACTAGTGTAATGCCACGGTGGTGCTGGGATGGTTGAAAAACCTACCGGTCGTCACTGACGGATCGTTGAAAAGCCTACGTTCGTTGCATTTGGTATCAGAGTACAAGGTTAAGCGAGAACCTTGGTTTTGGTGGGGCAACTCATTAAGGGATAAGGTAGTGAAATGCCTTATTATGAGCTTTGAGTGTTTGTGTGTGTGTGTATGAGCGCATATTTGTTAGAGATATAAAAATATTTTATATTGTGTTAATTTATCTGTTGAGTGGCTTATGAATTCTGGTCGGTACGTGGGATGCCACTATCTCGATAGGGTTTTTAAACACTTAAACAATGCAAACCAACACAGTTTGTTTTGAGAATTTGTAAATGAAATAATTTTACCAAAATTATATTTAATATATAAAAGAATAATTTTTCAGAAATTATTATAATTATATATGGTGTGTTTGGTTGTTAGTAAATGATAATATTTGAATATTATCATTTGGTGTTTCTTGTTCTAATAAAAGTTGTGATTATTATAATCTGAACAAAGATTAAAAAAATTGTAAATTGAGTTATATAAGAGGGTGAATTTATAAATATAAATTATAGAGTATTGATTATGATTAAAATAAATCAACATTTGTGAAATGATATTTCATAAGAAGTGAGATTATATGAATATGAATTATAAATGTGATTTATAAATGGAAAAGAAATAAAGTTGCATAAGGACACTTATAATTATGATTTGTAAATAAAAATGGATTTAAGCTAAGAATTTGGGAATTAAAATCCTATTGGGTTTAGGAAATTGTTTTCTAAAGTTTTGAAGGAATAATAATGGTATTATTTTGAAAATATTTTGGTTAGAAATATTTTAAATGGATTTAAAAGAGATAGAAAGCATTGAACCCACTTTAGTCGCTGGAAAATAATTTCGATGATGACTACAGCATCATCGGCATTCATTTTCGAGTTTCTAAGTGATGAATTGCTACCTTAGTGATTTTCCATTGAAGTTTTTTTTGGTAAATTTGTTTAAGATTCCAAAAGTGTAATTTGATATATAAAGGAGTTATGTATACATATGGATTTCAAAATGATTTAAAATAAAACCGGATGTTTAAAATTCTAATTTTTTTATCTAAATGTTATGAGAAAACATAAGATGATGAGTTTTTGAACTTCTAATTTGGAAATGGTATTGATAAGAAAAGTGGTTTGGAATTGAGATATGAAATTAAAGATTTAACTTAAGTAAAGTTAAATAAATGGAGTTAATGAAATTGAATTTGATTTGAAATAGGATTTAACTTAAGCTAAGTTGAATAAGATGGATTTTAAAAGGGAAATTGACTCAAGAAAGGGTAAATGAAGTGGAGTAATGAAATGAGTTAAATGAAATTGAATTGGATTTGAAATGAATTTGATGAATTAAAAAAATGAATTAATGAAATGAATAAATGAGATGTATATGTATTTGAGTATAAAATGAAATGTAATTAAGTTGTAAAAAGAATTGAACATGTACTTAAGTTGTGAAGTAATAATAAACATAAGAAGTGTTGTATAAAATGTTTTTTTTTTGGCAAAGCCAGCGAGGTTGACTGGACCCCTACCAGTTTTATTGCAACACAATAAAAGAGGACAGTACATGAATGAAGAAAGGGAAAAAAATAAAAAAATAAAAGGAGAATAAAAACAATTGAAGAAACAACAACTAAACATCAAACCCAAACATGGATCAGCGAGTCTGGAAATTTAGTGTTGCAATTCATCAATTGCCAATGAGTGGTTCTCCTAACATCTTGCCATAATAATTCATTCTTCCTTCTGAGATTATCAAAAACAGCAGTGTTTCTTTCTTTCCGAACAGCAATGAGATATTTTTTCAAACAGACAACCAAAATTCTAGTCTCAAACTTTCTCCACCTTGTTGCTTTGTAAATGATACTCCATATCAATGCAGAACCCCCAGCAGTTAGATTAAAACCAGTATTGGAACTGACTCTGGCCATCACAATTTTTAGAGCAGGGCAATCAAAAAAGATGTGATCAGTGGTTTCTTCATGCATATCACAGAAAAGACATAAGGAGGTGCATGTCATACCAAAATACTTCAATTTACTTCTAGTCAGTAGAGCATGGTTTATGACTTTCCACATCATCAAGTTATCAGTTGGAGGAGAATCATCAGACCAGATCACTGAGCACCATTTTGAAGAAGGCAGCGTGTCATGCACAGAAATATTTGTGTACACACCCCTGATTGTGTGAGGCCTCAAGTCCCAAGTAACTGCCTGCATTTGATTAGTATTGCTGTAGTTGTTTTGAACCTCAGACCATAATTGCCTGATCATTTGATTACTATTACTTGGCAATTGCAAAATCCCATCATGAACATAAACATTGGCATGAGCATCATAATGAATTCCAGACTGTTGAACATGAAGGTAGTCACAAACTTTTGAAAGGATGAGACCTCTGCCCGGCCAAGGATCATGCCAGAAGCTAACATCAGATTTTGCATTAACATGATATTGTATCAAAGGGAGGTAAACATTTCTTAATTTCAGAATGCTCCTCCAAATCCAACTGCAGCATTGGGGGATCTCCATGCACCAAAGGTATTTATTCTTAATGTAAAATTGCCAAACCCATTTTGCCCAAACACTGCTTCTTTTATTGATGAGGTCTTCAAAATGAGAACTAATGGCTGCACAGTTCCACTTGCTAGCATTAATAACACCTAGCCCCCCAAGTTTAATTGGAGTTTCAAATTTAGTGAATGAGCATGGTATCAACTTCCTGTTGTGAATGCTACCAGTCCAGAAATACCTATGCATAGCAGACCTCACCATGTGCAACAGCTTGGTAGGTAGGATAATGCACCTAGCCCAGTAGACTAAAGATGAAAAAACAACTAACTTAATAAGGACAAGCCTTCCACTTTGTGACAGTTGCCTATTAGCCCAGACACCCATAACAGATGTGATCTTATTGTATAAGGGGACACAGTCAGCATTAGAAATTCTTTTGGTGAGTAAAGGTAGTCCAAGATACCTCATGTCATTGTCCATGTTGTTGAAGCCAGTGTGCAGATGTAGGGCAGCAGCTTGGGTTTCACTGACTCCAGCAAGCAACAAGGAAGATTTTGCTTTGTTAATAGAAAGACCAGTCATGCAGTAAAAGGAGTGGAGAGCCTCAACAACTCCGGTCATAGAGGGAATATCTGGTTTAGTAAATAACAAAACATCATTAGCAAACATCAATGATTGAATTTGGAGAGCAGAGCACTTGGGGTGGTACTTGATTAGCTTCTGAGTGTACTTCTCTTTAAGCACAACTGTGAAAACTTCCATAACTAACAAGAATAGGTAGGAAGATATGGGATCTCCCTGGCGAATTCCTTTACTATTTTTGAAATACCCAACTGGTCTACCGTTCAATACAACAGAGAAAGTAGGGGTGGAGATGCACACATATATCCATGACACAAAAATTTTGGGAAACCCCATGACTGCCATGATCCTCACAATTGATGCCCAATGTATAGAATCATAAGCTTTAGATATGTCAATTTTTAGTGTGGCAGCAGGAGACACATTAACTCTAGAATAACCGTTAAGCAGTTCTTGTGTCAGCAGAATATTATCAAGAATGTTTCTAGTAGGAAGGAAGGCTGCCTGGTTCATGGAGACAACTGATGGCATAACACTAATCATACGAGTGGCAAGAATTTTCGTAATACATTTATATAAGACATTACAACAGGATATCGGCCTGAACGAAGAGACACTAGTTGGTGGGTATACTTTAGGTATCAGGGCTATGTTAGTACTATTCACTTCCCCAAGCAGTTTGCATTTTGAAAAGAAATTGTGGATAGCTTGACAAAAATCATGACCAAGAACACCCGAAGAAGCAATGAAAAATGACACATTAAAACCATCAGGCCCTCCTGTAGAATGTTTGTTCATTGAAAATAACGTAGCTTTTATTTCAGCATTAGTTATAGGCCTTATTAAATCAAGAGCTGCCAGGGGAGATATAGTAGGCAAGGTAAGTGTTGAGATTCGTTCAAGGTCAGGGGAGAACCCAGAGTCATTACCAAGCAATGTGGAGAAGTATTTAACAAAAGCTTGATCAACAGTTTCAACAGTGTCACAGTGGTTACCCTGATCATCAAGGATACTAAATATGTTATCTCTTGTATGTTTGACCTTAATAGCATCATGGAAGAACTTGGTGTTCTTGTCTCCTTCAACAGACCACTTGGCATGCAGTTGCTGCTTCTTCATGTTAGCTTCTAAGCACAAGGCATTGTTAACATCAGAAAATAGTTTGCTTTCTTCTGCCGCTGCTTGCTCATCAAGGGGATGCTCCATCATGTATTCTTGTTGCTTCTTCAGTTGTTCCTTAAGAGTTGTGGAAAGAAGGCTGCCAGCTCCAAAGGTTGCATAGGCCCACAATTTGATTTCCTGCTTGATTCTTCTCAACTTCCTGCAAAACTTATACATGGGGTTACCATAGCAAATAAATTCATTGCTAACTTGAGAAACTAATTCAAGTAGGTGGTCATGCTTCAGCCAAGCATCAAAAAATTTGAAACTTCTTTTTTCTTTTCGCAAATGGGGACCCAGGGTTAATATTAGAGGTGAGTGGTCAGATAATATAGGTTGAGGGAGGAAGACAGATAAGGTGGGCCAGAGGTGAAGAGCTTGGATGTTGCAGAAAGCATGATCTATAGTCGTGAACGTTCGAACTCCACTACGACTTCTATTGTTCCATGAAAATTTTGCACCAGACCTATTAACCATGACTAAGTCAGATTGTTCAATAGATAAGTTGAAATTAGCAATGTCTGTTGGGGTAAGAGGGTTACCCCCACATTTGTCAGTGAAATTAAAACATGAATTGAAATCGCCAAGCATAACCCAGGGATGTGAAGCCTGACGTAATGGTGGCAAGGAGTTGAAGAATGTGTTACGTGAAAGAACAGAGTTATCGGCATAAACGAAGGTGACATAAAAAGAGGTTTGAGAAAGAGTTTCAAAAACATGAAGATGGATGAACTGTCTAGTTGAAAGGATAGGGGATAGGGTAATTACTTTAGGATCATACAAGATCAGGATTCGACCATAAGAAGCAGTGTCAAGGTTGTGATGGAATTCCCAGGTTGGATCAATGTAAGTTGCTGCTTTTGTGGATAACAATAGGTTAAGTTTTGTTTCAAGCAATCCAACTAGACAAATGTTATAAGCAGATATGTACTTTTTAACTTGATCAAGTTTAATTTTGCTATGCGCTCCTCTGATATTCCAAGCTGCGATTTTTTTATACATAAAACAATTATTGTTGGGAGGAGGATTTGTTTCTTCTCTGAGCAGACAGAGATCTTGTTTCAATTTGCCTGAAAGGAGAGGAATGATGTGAGGTGGGAGGGTCCTTGGTTGGAATAGGCTTTGGTTGCGGGAGGGTAAGGTTTGATGGCCAACCAGGCAGATCAATGGAGAAATTGTAGGGGGTATGAACTAAAGGTTGAACAACTGAGTCAGGCATATGGCTTGAGAGAATAAGTTGTGTTATGAATGATTCAATTGCATTGCACCATGCTTTATCCTGTTCAGCGTCATAAGTATCAGCTTGCGCATGCATAACTGACACACAGTTACCATTCTCCTTGTTATTGCTACCGGTTGCAGTTGCATCAACTTGAAAATGTTGCTTATCAGTAGCCAAAACTGGGATTTTGTTATTAATAACAGAAATGTCATTCAAATTGGCATTGATCTGAGAGATATCTCTATTTAATTCACCACAAATGTCAGCCGGGTTGATTTCCCCATCCTCTATCTCATTAATATCTACTATAACTTGCTCAATCTCTTCATACTGCAGCACATTAAATTTGTTTTGTGTTTGAATACTACATACTTGTTCCACATCCCCTGGTACTTTAATAACTTCCAAACTAGAACTGTTCCCTTCACTTCCAACTAGTTCATTAAGTTCCTCTGCTACTGTGTTTATATTTGTTTTATTTTCCATCTCCTTACTTACATCTAAATTTTTTCCCTTGTACCTATTGACCTTTTGCCACACTTGCTTCACTGTAACTTGTTTGCCTGAGTTTTTTCCTTTATTCTCATTGTGTTGCTTCATTTCACCACTCTTCTGTTGTTCAGTTTCTTCACATTTCTTAACGTTCTCTTCAACTACTGACTTCTTGCAAGTGCTATCTAAATGCCCAAACTCTTTACAAAAAATACATATTTCAGGCTTCCACAAGTACTCTACTATAACTTCCTGTTCAGACCCATCAAGCAGTTGAACAGTAAATCGTTCAGGCAGTTCATACTTGGGAGTAACTTCTACTAAGCATTTTGCGAAGGTGATTCTTTCAAATTTTTCAGTCGAGGCATCCATGCAAAGAAGTTTACCAATTCTTGCAGCTAACCAGTTTATACCCAAAGGAGACCATGCAAACAAGGGGATGTATGATAACTTAATCCAAACAGGGACAGATTTGATACTACTACAACTATTGCCAACATTCTCGTCCCATGGTTTTACAATAAATAGTTTATTCCTCATAACAATAGGGTCAGCTTCAGAGATTCTATTCCTATCATCTTCATTAGAGAATTTAAACAGGAACAGGAATCCATCTGACTTAACAGAAATGGATCCACGAAGTTTCCACGCTTTCTTAAGGTAATACAACACAGTAGAGTACGGCAAAGGAGTATCAAGAAAAAAACCCACCAGGTATTCTTTCCACATCGAGTTACCTGCCATAACTACCTCATCAGGTGGTACCAGAGCATCACCGCTAAATTTCAGTTGAATGTCGCGTGGTTCATATTTCCCAGCATTGATTGGTTTAGCTTTGAAAAGAGAATTCCAAGCTCGTTGAGGTTGTGGAAATGGAAGCACCGGTGGGGTAGGAAGGTTTAGAGAAGCTGAAGGGGAGGAAGTTGTGGTAGGTGGTGGCAGGGATAGGGCTTGGGCACTGACAAGAGGGGTGGCTTGGGCACTGACAAGAGGGGTGGCGGTTGGTAAGGGAGTTGACAGGGGATGGACAACAGCAGAAGGTGGTACAAGAATAAGTGAGGAAGGACATTGCGGCAGAGGGGATGGTTGACTGGAAGGTTCAGCGGGAAAGGGGGGAAGAAGAGGGAGGGTCCCCATTGATTAATAATTTATCTTCAACATTATTATAAACCAATTGTTTATAATAAAATGTTTATAATGTTGACATAAAGTAAAAATTTGATGAAATGGTTTATAAATGATATTAGTATTGAAAGAAATATACTAAGTACTAAATGAATGTGAATAAAGCAATGTGAATAAAAGAATGGGATATAATAATAAACCAATTGAAATAAATATGTAAGTTGTACGTATATTATTATATTCGCATAATTGTTTGATCCAGATTCTAATATATGATTTCGATGTGATTTACACCGATCAGAGTTAGGATTTTTCACTTGATTCTTAATGGCGAACACTGGATATGGGTTTTGGATTGATTCTGATATTCTCTATCATAATATATGGCAATGCAAGGAGAATGGTGGTTTCTAATCAAGGAACCGGATTTGAGTCCGCACTAGAGTGGTCGTGTGAACGATACTAGTTTAAAAGAGAAATTGTGTGATCGAGTGAGCGATCAGGTATGGTTTTGCATATGGATAATATATGTACATCGTACGGGCTTCAATATAATGTTGACATTGGAAAAGGTAAAATGATTTGGTTATGAATTAAATTGAATGGATATTATTTGTTTTATGTTTTATGTTTTCTCTTGTTACATTTGCATATAATTATTGTACAATCTATGTTATATATTGATATTACTTTTTCTATACATGTTCTCATTGGTTGTTGAGTGATTAGTAGGTGCGAATGGCGTATGCTTCGCATTTGGAACTCGCTTTCGCATTATATTGATTGTATATGCTTGTTAATGTTAATAAAAAGGTACACATCTCATATTACATACTGTATTTTTATATTTTTCCCTACGGGATTCCTAATCCTCGAAGATGAGATGTATATTTCTGATTATATATATATATATTGTAAATTTTTACGATTGAGCCGCGTAAAGGAGACTGACGAAATTTTCGGAAATTTAAGGCGTAAGTAATTTTTTGAGAATTTTGGAAAAAAATTTATAACTAAAAATTTGGATTTTGATTTTATAACTTGGAATGGTATTAGTTGATTTTGGAAATTTAACTGTGAATTTTAAAGCTTTAGAAATTTTATAATCTATTTCAACTAATTGGTTTTGAAAAGTTAACGAGTTTGTAACATTTTTCTTATATTGGTAATTTAGGGGACGAAATTCTTTTTTAGGGGGGAAGAATGTAACGACCCAGAATTTCAGTCATTTCAATTTGGAATAATTGATTGATTTTAAATATTGAAAAGTTAATTTTATTAGTTAGATAACTAGAATTTCAAATATAATGATTTATTGGGTGATTAAATTATTAAATTTAATATATGGAATTGTTTAAATAATCGAATTTCGAATTTAATGTGAATGAAAATGATTTCAAAAGTTGACTTAAATTATATTTGAATATGAAGGAAGAGAGTAAACTTTTAAATTTGAATTAAAAGGGAATAAATAGAAATTGAAAATTTTATATTTAAATCGACATGTGATATTGGCCTATCGGGACATTGTCTTGGAATTGGACGAAACCAGTTTGATTGGATTTGTAATAGTAAATTATTGTATGATAACAAATTTCGCGGCGATCAGACTTATCGTTTGGTCATGCGAATTAGATATGTGTAGAAATTTATGAAAAGAATTTAAATTAATATAATTCGATTTGAAAAATTTAACTTCTATATATGATGGAATTTGCTTTCGATATATATTCCATTATGTTTGGAATGAGGGTATAACATATAGAACGACAAGTGGTACGCTTGTTTGGAGTTCGAAATTTTTGAGTGTGAATGGTGCTTTCAAAATTTGCTATAAAAGGACTTGAAATGTTTTCATTTGAAACCAAACCCTAACCTAAATTTCTAGCCGCCATTAAAAACCTAACATTCTACGATCATGGGTCATCGGAGCCACTCCGTCCACTTTCAAGCTTCGACCCCAACGAGAAAGCGTAAAGCTCGACTAGATGAAGCTAATCAACGGTTGGATCGAGCTGATTGGCAACGAGGCGGCGGTTGGATCGAGCTGATTTGCCTATTTTGGTGTAGTGTACTATGATATGGAATTGGATTGGATGGATTCAGAGCTAGTAGGAATTTTGGTTTAAATTGAATGACCATTCAATTTTAATCCAAACTGGAGTGCTTTGGCGATTTCTGAAATTTCTATGAGTTAATCTCGTCTTTTTGGTTAATCAGAAATATTATATAGTTAATAAAATTATTTATTGGATGTGTGGATATTTTATTTTTGATTGTCATTGACTGTTTGGATGATTTACTAGTTTATATTGTTGGTTTGGATATATTCCAGCCCCTGGAGTGGATGAGACATTATTACGTTCTCATGTAAGAGCGGATGAACCTTTGTATACAAGTCCCACCTCGAAGCGGTTGATTTATATTTTTATGATTATATATTATATGTGATGCAGGGAGACAGGTTGAAGGGATCCAGTAGGATTCCTCACACAGTTGATTTTATTTTCATATAATATTATATATGATATGTTGGATGCTATAATTGATACAAGGACGCGATTTTTCTTATTTAGTGCTTTCGTAGCACTAGGGCCTATATTTTGGTATTTTAAAATACCATAAAATAGTGATTGAATAAAAAGGGGATTTCAAAGAGATTTTGAAAATTATATATGTTTTAAATAATTATGCTGAATTATTTGAAGAAGTAATTTATCTTAAAATCAAAGGTATGATTTTTGGATATTATAATTTAATAGTTTTATAAAATATTTTAAAATAGAGATTTTCGATCTGTAAAATAAAGATTTTTTAAAAATCTTAAAATAAGTCCGTCTTTTATAATAAAGGGATATGTTTCTAAAAGAAAATAGAAATATTTGATATATATATATGTGCGCGTGTGTGTGTGTATGTATGTGTGTATGTGTACATATATTAAAAATTATTTACAAATGTGAGATTTATAAGTGTGATAATTTATAAAAGTGATATTTTACAAATGAAGTGAAGAATTGTAAAATCATATTTTATTAATAAAAGTATGGATTTATAAACGGTGTTTATAAATTAAAGAAAACTATTATCATTTAATAAATTGGTGAAATAAAATGAACGGATGGTGATTGATGTTTTTAAATGAGATTTATGAATAAGTGAGATTCATAAAGGAAATAGAGTTATAAATGGAGTTCATAAATAAATGGGTTTTATGAAAGGAAGTTTTATAAAATAGAAAGAGATTTTTAAAAGTTGATTATTTATATTAATATTGTTTAAAGTTGTTTATTAATATTTAAATATTTTGAAAAGTTAACAATTTAAATTATTAATATGGTTTGAAATTAATAATGATGATTATTAATAATATTTTGGTAATCTATTATATTATTATTTATAATAATGCTAAAGATTAACGATCGTTTTATTTACCATGTTTTGAATTATTAGTTATTATTTTTAAGATGTTATTAATTATTATTTATTTATGATGTTTATTATTAATAATTACTATTATATAATAGTGTTTTAAACAAAGTGATTTTGATTTGTTTATGATGTTTTCGAGATTCCTAAATAGAGTTTTATAAATGGACTTGGATTTTATAAGAGGAGCTTATAAAATGGTTTGAAGACTTAAAGGAAGATTATTTACAAGGTAAAGAAGTTTATAAATAGATAGATATTTATAAACAAATTTTAGGAATAAATTTATAGAATTATAAGAGGATTTTTATAAAGCGTTTTGGAGACTTAAAAGGAATTATTTACAATGTAATAAGAGGACTTTGTAAATGGTTTTAGATATTTATAAAGGGGTTTTTAGAAATGGGTTTATAGATTTATAAAAAGAGTTTATAAATAATTGCATGGTTTTATAAAGGCTTTATAAACGACTTTAGAAATAATTTATAAATGGTTTATAAAGAGTTTAGAAATTTATAATGGAGTTCTTAAATGATTTTAGATTTGGGTAAAAAGGAGATCTTCCTCAGTGTTTGGTAAATATACTTATACCATTGAGATAAGTATATGGATATTTTCTAAGTATTGAAAATATAAGGGTTTGTGAATATATCTTTGTAAAAGTATTTTGGTGCAAGTATTTACAAGATGACTTTAATTAATGGAAAGATTAATTAAGGAGGCTAGTGGTTTCTTATGTGCTTAACCAATGTTGGTTTTTCCTTTGGAAATAAATCTTGATTTGGATGTGTGTTTGTTGATAGTTAAATAACCGACTATCAAATGTGGACCCGAACTTAACTTTGGAAATATCTAAGTGAAACACGTGAGTTATATGGCACAGTCATCTTCGATGATGCGGTACTATGCGTGTAAATCTCGTTTCATTCTTCTAGGACAAATTATAAGGAAATCCATCTACTAATGGTTAGGAGGTGATCTCTGTTCTTATCTTTGACTGTTTATTTCCTAAATAACCGGGGTTGAGTTTACCAGAAGCTGTCAAACATTGTTTCGAAGAGACCAGGATCGGATATGTTATCCGAAAACCACTTCGATCCAACTCAAATGTTTTGAAGTAAAGACATCTTGAAGATGATGGAATTGATGGCGGAGCTCTCAAAAGTTTCGTTCGGTCCCAGAACGAACTTGTATGGATGAATGTTGGTATTGCATTGTTGTTTGGAGGGCAGTGTTAGCATTCCAGGTGGGAAGTGCTATATAAAAAGATAATTGTAGCGTTAAGCCTCATCAACCAGGAAAAGACTGAAGCAGGGACATGCGGCAAGGCTATGTGGGTCGTTCCCATTAGGGTATGATCATCCCAAGATCTAGCGTTGATATCTCTATGTATGCTTCGGAGCCCATTATGGTTGTTCAATCGCAAACAAGGGGTGATCATATTCGGCGCTATCCGGTAAGGGTTAGGGTCGATCCTGAGTAGCAGAGGTGCAACATGTTGTAGCCTCCCGTACATTTTATCTAGAGGTATACGGATTCGACAGGTAGACCCTTACCCTTTCATAGTTGGAATCCATTATCCACTACGAGTCTTCAGTTCTTGATTGTAAACCTGTTATGCTGGAATTTAATAATGTAACAATTTCGGCTATGATTAATAAGTAATTGTATCTAGACACTTACAATATCAGAGAATTTCTCACGCTGGTTTTCAAGACTGACTCGGGTGTTATTTTATTATAATGTTTGGGTAAGACCAAGCATATCTACAGGTTGCTTTTGGATGCATTGGAGCTTAAGAGACGAGTTGAAGGTCTGCAATTCGTATTCACGAATATGTTTATTTTCTGTTGCTTTGCTGTTAAAATCAGCAGCATTTGTGATGACCGGTTGTTATAACTGTTCAGGCTGATGATTGTGAATTGTGTTGTACTCTGATGGACATATGTATATTATAGATTCTCTTATGTAAAGATCTTTGATTTTATATTATATGTTATTCCACTGTGATTGTGATATTCTGTGTTGTTTTTTTTTGTTTCTTTCTCTTCTTCTTCTCTTCTTTTCTTCTTTCTTCTTCCCGTAACTATCCATCTTTCCATTCAATTTGGGTTAGACATGTATGGTTTATTGTGAGTTTGAACTGTACGGAAAAGCGGACTACTACAGTTTAAAAATTCCATATTTCCATATTTTTTCTCTTGGGTATCCAATTTCCCACTGTACTTTGGAACCTTCTCTTTGCCCCCAATTCTTTTTCAACTTTTCCAAGTACAGTTTGCGTAGATAATTTTTATCTTAAAGTTTTAAAACAGGGTTTATATCAAAAAATTAACTTTTGTTCGTCTATCGTTAAGGTATATTGGGAAAGATTCCACAGCTCAAACGGTTTCCTCGTCACTAACTGTATTTTATTTTACTGTCACTTCTGCTGTACAATAAAATCCATACTAGCTAACCTGTCAACTATTCCCCCATATCAAGTAATTGGTACTTCTAGAATTCAATTTCTTCTTTTCTGCCAAAATTTTTTATATTACTTTTCAAAATTTCGGTAAAAATTTAAGACATTTAAAAATTTTATGCATAATTTTATGTGTCATTTAATTTTGACATTCATCCAGGACATTTGTTATGTGATTTATTTATGCATTATATCATATTTATTTAGGAAATGTCATGAATGTAACCATATACTTAAAGTAAAAGATTATAACACTTATGATTAAAACATGTTATGCCATAATTATAATTTTGAGATTTTCAAGTGTCATATAGACTTAAAGTGCTTTATTTTATAGCACTCGAAATATTGTACATACACTAAAAAATAAATTCAAGTATATTTTTTTGAATCTCTTTGCAGACTAATTGTAAATATCCTAGGTTTCAAGTGAGCTAATTGAAATAACATGCCACTAAAGTGACCTCTCTCATTTTAGTTGTTCATGAAAATGTTTGATATTTATGTGTATTTATTCATGTGGATGTTCTTTTCTAAAAAAAATTCATGTGGATGTTAGCTGGCCCAAAGGAAGGTTAATATTTGGCCGAATAACTTACACATGTGTGATGATAAATATATGAATTATAAGGTTTTATAAGTGAATAACTATTCGACCCAAAGGAGTCCAAAGACTTGATATTAATGTTATGCTAGGTATCTTGAGAAGAGACTTACCAATTATTGGAATTTAATATGGCTGATATTGGATATGAGCATATACATTCAATCCTTAATTTTTGTTCAATTTTCAACTAATTTGACTAAAGTGTCTGCCAATTTTAATATTCTCATCTTATTTGAGACTAACTCTAAGGATTATTAAGAGAACATGTTGTTTGTTCTTAACTTCATGGATCTAGCTCTTGCAATTAGGAGGGTTACACTCACCCATATTATGGTTGAATGCTTATAAAATGTTATCATTAGTTATTATTTTCTTAAGAATTAAATGACTTCTTATTGAGCTCATTTAGCATTGTGGTAAGAAGAAGAGAGGTTGAAGCATGTAAGATTTAAAGTACTCATTTAACATACATTGTAAATTAATGTATAAATAAGGATAAAGAAGTTGCTAAAGATCTAGAAGAAAAGAAATAACATATAGATGTATTTATAATTGTTTCTTCAATCAAACATACAAATATATAAAGTAAAGTATATTAGATATTATTAAGTTATTATTGAGATTTCAGTTATATTGTTGGGATTTATTGGATATTTTTGTTATGCTGACATTTAGGTAGATTTCGGTTTTCTATTTTTGATATGAACGAATTAGGTTATTATTGTTTATTTAGAAATAATAAGGTTGATTTACGAATAAATTCAAACATTGTTGGAATTAAAGCTCCTGATGTTTAAAATACAGCTTATATCAACTTATGTTGAATAACTTTTATAATGAAATCTCAAATTTTGATTTGGTGATTAATATGATTATTTGTTTTAGCTTACTAAATAATTCTAGATCGAGGCACAAAAGATAGAAAATACTTTATTGATATTATAAGCGACTTAAAAGTTATAGTTTTTTATTGAACCCCGCTAAGGAAAAGCTTTAAGATGGAAAATGCAACAGTTTCTTGAGGATGTTGAGTTTGGGGAGAGAAATATGGTATGGATCATTGTCTTTAAAGAGAATCATTATCTTTGATTCACTACAGTTACTTCTTCGAATAATGTATATGATTTGTTTTCTTTCATTAACAAAATGTAAATTGGCAACATAATAAGACAATGTTAAACAAAATTTTCTTCAAGTTAAGGTTATTGTTTCAAGAAAACAAACTCAACAATCTTAAAGTGCAAGTTCACTAAGGAAGTTCACTTGAAAAAGAATAAATACTATTCCGGATGACCATGTAGTATTTCTCCATAAAGATAAATATTGGATTGGTGAAGATGATTCTTTGGACTTACATCAATCCATACAAGTTACTAATTTGAAATGTGGATTTAAGGTATGAATATATAGTGTAAATCTATAAAGAAAATAAAATTTGAGATCTTTCCCATCATCTTAAGGTAACAAGATCATTGGTTATGAACGACTATTCAAAACAAAAGGGGATCAAGTGGGTAATATGGAAAGGTATAAGGCTCATTTTAGAAAAGACTATACTTAAATGAAAAATAATTTTTTATTTTTAAAGGGACTTTCTCTTTGGTTTTACTGAAAAACTCTTTAGAATTATTTTGGAACTTGCTGCAGATTATGATTTTAAGCAAATATCGGAAGGATATTAAAGTCGTGTTTCTCTTAATGGAGACATTGATAAAACAACTTAAGAAAACCACTTATGGATTACTCTTTTGTATTAGGGATTCAAATACACCATTATTATTTATGGGGCGATATTTGGATTATCACAAAAGTACTAGGCATATAAGGCTAAAAAAAAGTTTGGTACGCAAACTGCGAATCAATTGATTTTCTTTTATCAAAATAGACAAATGTTGCCTTATATTGTAATATAAAAACATCCTTGAAGCTAAAGAAATGCAAAAGATTCCTCATGCATTTGCGGTGTCGAGTCTAATGCATGATAAGGCATATACACATATGGATATTGCATGTATTATTTGGCAGATATCTTACTGATATTGAAAGTGAATCAATGATTAATAACCAAATGGTTACGAGTTATCTTTAAGGAACAAAAGGTTATATGCTCATAGATAAAAGATCAGATTGGTTGAAGATCATAAAGCATTACGATCCGAATATTTTGGATGCCAAGAGTATAAAAGATCCACTTCAACTAATATATATATATATATATATATATATATTGTTGAAGCTATATAAGGAAAGTTGTCATACAGACACTTATAGCCTTCTTTACTATTTTCTGTTATGGGGCATCCAACGATGGAAAATAATTTTAAAATTTTGTCACAAAGTTATGGACTATTGAATAAAGAAATTTAAAGACCATTAAAGTAATATTGTGATAATAAACAAAATGTTATTTTTTGATAAGGGAAGAGTGCAAAATAGATTGTAATTCACATAGTATATTGTGACAAACTCCATTGTGGGGGATCCGCTTACGAAATGAATATCATCCAAGGTCTTTCATGAGCATCTTTCTCAATTGGTGTAACTTTTATATAAGAATATTTTGGTTCAGGGAGTTTGTATTTGGTACTGTCATATGACACATTGCTCAATACTTCAGTTACAGACTATATAGTTCCTTTTTCTGATCAAAAATAAAGTAATATTATTTACGGTTTAGGTTGTTCAAATATTGAACGTTTTGATCTTACTAAAATAGGACCAGTTGGAAATAGACATGTATAGATTAATTTCCATGCTACGCATCCATGATTGATCTATGTTGTTTGATTGTGTTGGTATATGCGACCACTGATTGGTCTAGTTACACTGAAGGTAATGAAAACCACTTTGATCCTTTGTCGACATAGTTACTGGATGAGATTGTTTCATAAACACCTTATGTTATAAATAGCAAATTTTAAAGCTCATAAAGTGAAACAAATTTATAAGGTTATTACATATATGGCCCAAGGGGAGATTGTTGAAAAATTTTAATATGTGAGCCACATATGTAAAATAAATGTGTCGTGCTGTTTCGGTGTAAAGCCTAATTAAAGTGATCAAATTATGAACTAAAGTTAAAAAACTTTAAAATATAACTGTCATGGTATTAATGTGCAGATACCGGTGCAATTCTAATTTGTTGAAAGACCAAATTAGAAAATGCTAACATTATAGATAAAGGACAATGGTCTCCAAATTACACAAGCTCTAATTATTCTCCTAATCTCTTCTACAAAAATAAATTAGATATAGAGTTTGTGTCAATTTGGAAGATCAAACAAATTCTTCTTCTCTTTCAATCAGCAAATATGCATTCAGTTACGACTTCCGCTAATTTATTCAACTTTCTCTGATTTTTTTTCAATCGGATCAATATAGACCAGTTATTCAGATCTAGGGATTCATGATTAAACAATTCTAAAGCCCGTTGAAATTCTAACACTTTCATGTTTAAAGCTTAAACGGAGAGAAACAAGTTATTACTCCAATCTTATTTAGTTGATCAGCCGTAAGTGTTTTTTATTTTTATTTTTGGTTTATTGTTATTGTTGTTGTGAATACTAACCCTCGGTGTTTGTTTTACTTCAGACTGATGATATTAAAAGAAAGAAAGGCGTTAAGGATGATCCTCCATGGAAGTGAGATATGGCCCTATTCTTTGAGACAAAGGGAGAGCAGCAAAAGGTTATTTTGGTTACGTAAATTGTACGAATGACAGTTGTATTTCATACGTTCCTCCCTTTATAATGTACCCTGCTTTTATCGTATGTTTTTCTTATGTAACAACCTCTTCTGCTTTTGCCATTTACAACCATGTAAATGTAAATGAAATTAAAGGAAAGAAAGAAAACAGTGATAAAGCATAAAGGCAACTGATCAAAAAGCTAAGAGAAAGAGACAAAAGGTAAATGTTTTGTTCAATGAAAATGGTTCACATCAAACCTTATCCTCTAAATCTAACTTCTCGTACGAACAACATAAACAATAATTGAGTACACCCGCTTCTTGAATTTTAGTTAAAATTCCTTATTTCAAAGGTTTTAAGAAAGGACAAATATAATCAAATGACATCTTGTAGTGTATAACTTGGTAAAATAGAACTTCAATATAATTCATGAATATGGTTTAATCAAAGAAACTTTTTCAAAACTACCCTTTCACTATTAAAAATTGGAATAAAACAACACATTTTCTACTTTTCATATTATATAGATTAAAACAAAACTTAAAACAATCTACTATTTTCAAGCGTTCTTTACGGTGCAACAAAGATAACATTACAATTAATTATAATTCAATAAAAAGAATACAAAAGTGATCAACAAAATTTTAGGTAGAAAGGTAAAAAGAATATCCTACAAATGCAAATTGAATAATCAACTTCTTCAAAAACTTGATTGCACTCAAACACCTGATTTAGTTTAATGGAAGAGATCAATGTGCGATAAAGAAGAGGATGATGATGGAATGAACTACCTTCATTTATGTATACTTAAGAAAGACATCACCTAAAAATTAAATTAATTGTCTAATTATCTTGAAATCTCTTTCGATTTTCCCATTTTGATCTCAATGCAAATAAAAAATGATAGATCTTAATTTCTATAATTTTCTTACTTATTGAAACTACATGTGTAACCTATTAATTCTTTGTATTGATAAATCCATTAATTAATTTAACCAATTATTGTTTTCTATTTCCTTTGTTACATAGACGATTATGACATAGTGAATTAATTAATTAGTTTTTGACAAATATTTGAATTACGCAATTTTATCAATTATTAATAGACGGTATATATTTAGTGGAACTAGGAGGTATGTGTTATCCCGCCTTTTGGCAAGGCCGTGATACTAAAAAATTGACTAGAAATCAATGAAAGTCCACCTTGGAAATCTGTTACATCACAAGTTCACCATGGATATCGATGAAATTTGCCCGAGTTCGGATCGGGCTACAATTGATAAGACACGTCAAGCAAAACCGTGGGAACCAACGTTCCAAATTTCGAGACAATCCGAGTTCGTATGCTCAAGTTATCGCCAATATATAATGGAAGAGATATGCTATGGTTCGAATCGATCAGAGCCAAGCCCTAGGTTCGAATCTATCGTCCCTGCAATACTTCGAATCCACGAGAAGTATCATTGCTTCGACTCCATCAAAGCAGCCTCAACGTTCGAATCCATCCAAAGCCTCCCTTAATTCGGATCCATCAGAATATTCCCACCTTCGAGTCCATCAAGGAGAAACCCTTCGAATCCATGCAATTGTAGAGACTTCGACTCCATCTAATAGCTGTCTTCGAATCCACCCTGTTGAAGCAAATTCGATCCAATCAACCGTGGCATACCTTTGTCGATTCGAACGAACATATCTTCGAAACCACTCCCTCGTATCCATTACGTCAAAGCAGCTAGAAACGTGGATTCGATCCAGTCAACTCGGCATGAAAGTCGGATCGATACGAAGGAGGCGCACCACGTCATCGTGAAGACACGTTGAACCATCGAGTCAACCCTATCGATTTGAATGAATCGAGTCGAAGGCATCGATTCGAAGAAGCCAGTTCGAGGAGGATCGATTCGAAGGGAATTCACAGCCAAGAACATGATCTTGAATCGATCATATCTCGAGATCTATAAGTCCAAATGCTATGAAATTTTGACAGTAGCTTACTGGCAACCAAAGGAATGTTCATGCCAAATTTTGTCTCAATCGGAGCAAATCTTGATCGATTCGAAGTTGAGTTCGAATCGATCCCAAAGTGGGCCCGGATTTCCAAAAAGCGGGCATGTGGGCCCCCTCACGTACCAGAACTGGTCTCCCTTCAATTTAGGTGAAATATCAGCCTCCTACACCTATAAATAGAGCCCCTGGTCATTCAGAAAAGGGGTCGGACAATTCTAAGAGCTAAAGAGCGCCCAGACTTTGCCAGATTTACTCAGAATCACCACTGCTTCCCTAGATTCAGATTATAATCTTAAAATCAGTTGTATTACATCAGAAGAAATTGTAATCATCAAGCGAATATCAATAAAATCATCAACTTCAGAGTGGACGTAGGCAAGATCGCCGAACCACTATAAATCTCGTGTTTCTGTTCATTATTTCTGAATTGTGATACTCTGTTTGCTTAGATTTGAGATTTGTGTGTGAATATTGTTGATTTATATTCATACACTGGTGCTTTCACAACATTTGGGGTTTGTGACCAATTTTGGCGCAAACACTTTGGTGCTTTCACTGAGAACTGACTAGCACCCGCTACACAAGATTTGAAAATTTGAAAGACAATGACTCGACAAACAAGTAGAAAGCAAAGAGCTGAGAGAAGTCAGCACGAAGGAAGTCAAGAGGCTTCCTCAGGAGCAAACCAAGCTTCAGCCTTCATCACCAGGGATGAGATAGAGGCAATGATGAGAAGACAAGAAGAAATGATACAGAACTTGCTTCAACAGATTGGGCAACTTGGAGCACAAAATCAAGGAACAACCAGAGTCCAGAACGGAGCAGGACCATCCAACGCAGCGCCGGAACTGGGGGGCACACACTTAGGACATGTTGATCCGAACCCGGGAAGAGAGACAAGGACATCCGAGCAACCTGGTAGCGATAGAGGGATGAACGCTCAGCCATGGGGGCAGACACCCGAAAGCTCACATGGACTCGGGGGGCAGGTCGAAGGTAGTGAACGAGGACTACAGCTTGGAGACAATGATAGATTGGCAGAGATGGTCAGGCGAGCCATGAGAGGCGGATTAGTAAACAGAGATCTTGAAGACGTGAACAGGAGTCCCTTTTCTCCTGCAATTAGGTTGGCTAGTAACCCACCCGAATTTAAACTGCCAACAGTAGAAAGGTATGATGGGAGGACGGACCCTGCGGTCCATCTAACGAGGTATATAAGGCACATGGAAGTGCTGGGGGCGTCACAGGAAGTCATGGCCCGGTGCTTTCCATTATATTTGACAGACATAGCAGCTTTATGGTTCAGACAGCTAGAGAGCGGCTCCATTGGGACATGGACCGATTTGATTGAGAAATTTATGAGGCAATTCAGGGTTCACATTTCAAGACCCAAGAATGTGATGAGTTTGACAACACTAAAACAGAAAGCTGGGGAGTCTTTGAGGAATTTCCTGACGCGATTCAATGCAGCAGCGGCATCGGTGGATCGGCCAGATCCATCCATGGTTATGATGGCAGCTGTGTCCGGAGTAGCCGACGGCACAAAATTCAAAAATTCATTAACTAAGGATCCGCCTATGGACCTAGGAGAATTCTATCACGAGACAGAAAAGTTTTTGCGATTGGAAGACGCTAATGTTGAAAGAGAAGAAGGAGAGGGAATAGAAGTTTATGCAATTAAAGACAAAAAGCCTCTCGAAAAGGACTCAGGCAAAGATAAAGGAAAACGAAAGGCTGAGGATAGTGGTGACGGGCCAAAGCGACTGCGGAGAGAGCCACGATTCACCACCTACTCAGAGCTGAATGAGAGTTTGGAGCGAATCTACCGAGACACACGAGAGCAAGTGGCCTATCGTAGACCAATGCGACGGGATCCAACTACCGACGAGAGAAAGTCAGACAAATATTGCTTATTCCACGAGCTGAATGGACATAGCACAAACGACTGTAGACACCTGAAGGATGAGGTAGAAGAGCATATCAGGAACGGTAGGTTACTTCAGTATGTGAGGAGGCGAGCTCCAGCAGTTGAACCAGAGCGGCCACCATCTACCTCCGCTAGGGGTAATCCCGAGCCGGGGCACCGTATGATTATTAATTGATTTAAATAACGATGAACAAGTCGTAAACTTCTCATTAACACGGTTAAATCATTTACACATGTGGGAGATCGCGAACGATCCACAGACATGCTCTGAATGACCATTGGTCATATCGTAATGAGGATTTACACTTTGACATCCTTGCTTTGCTATTGTTTGGTTTTGATTCGAACGTTTGTACTTTGTTTGTTTGGATATTTCTGTTATGGCATTCATGTGAACGTTAATTTGGTATTTGCAACTCTGAAGAAGAAGTTACTAGCGTGTGCTTTGGATCGCGAACGGTCCACAAGCACACCTTGTACGACGACGAACCGCCACAATCGCTGATTCAGAAATTCACCCGAGCGTGAACCTGACATCGATAATACTAAGTCCCCCCGGGCACACTCATTTGCCTCGAACGGCACCCGACCGCGAACGGTCACACTTCATCTAGTATAACATTCGATCGCGAACGATCACACTCTGCAAATTTGCCCCTTTTTTATACATTTACCCTGCTGAACCTGAGGTGCGCTTTAACCATTCAGCCATGGATGCTTAACAGGGCTCCGACGTTTTGATAAAGCAAAAAATTGATCACACTCTGCCTCGTGCGGCACTCGACCACGAACGGTCACAGTCCACCAAGTATGACATTCGATCGCGAACGATCACATTTTGCCGCAAACGGCATCCGACCGCGAACGGTCCCATTTCACAATTTGCCTCGTACGGCACCCGACCTCGAATGGTCACCATTCGCCTCGAACGGCACCCGATCGCGAACGATCACAATTCGCCCCGAACGGCACCCGACCTCAAACGGTCACCATTCGCCTCGAACGGCACCCGATCGCGAACGATCACAATTCGCCCCGAACGGCACCCGACCTCGAACGGTCACCATTCGCCTCGAACGGCACCCGATCGCGAACGATCACAATCTACCTCGTGCGGCACCCGATCGCGAACGATCACAATCTGCCTCGTGCGGGACTCGACCACGAACGGTCACAACTCGCCTCGAACGGCACCCCTCACCTCAAATGGCTTGATCGCGAACGGTCGTCATTTAGGGTCGTATAGAAATGCTAGATAGCGAACGGTCGCATTCCACCTCAAAATGGCTAGATCGCGAACGGTCGTCATTTAAGGTCAGATAAAACTATCAATTTCTTTGCAGGTCATCAACAGGATATGAACATCCAGCTTATAAAACTACAAAACACACCTCCCTACCGCAAGGCATGTTTTGGGGGGCAAATGTTATCCCGCCTTTTGGCAAGGCCGTGACACCAAAAAATTGACTAGAAATCAATGAAAGTCCACCTTGGAAATCTGTTACATCACAAGTTCACCATGGATATCGATGAAATTTGCCCGAGTCCGGATCGGGCTACAATTGATAAGACACGTCAAGCAAAGCCGTGGAAACCAACGTTCCAAATTTCGAGACAATCCGAGTTCGTATGCTCAAGTTATCGCCAATATATAATGGAAGAGATATGCTATGGTTCGAATCGATCAGAGCCAAGCCCTAGATTCGAATATATCGTCCCTGCAATACTTCGAATCCACGAGAAGTATCATTGCTTCGACTCCATCAAAGCAGCCTCAACGTTCGAATCCATCCAAAGCCTCCCTTAATTCGGATCCATCAGAATATTCCCACCTTCGAGTCCATCAAGGAGAAACCCTTCGAATCCATGCAATTGTAGAGACTTCGACTCCATCTAATAGCTGTCTTCGAATCCACCCTGTTGAAGCAAATTCGAACCAATCAACCGTGGCATACCTTTGTCGATTCGAACGAACATATCTTCGAAACCACTCCCTCGTATCCATTACGTCAAAGCAGCTAGAAACGTGGATTCGATCCAGTCAACTCGGCATGAAAGTTGGATCGATACGAAGGAGGCGCACCACGTCATCGCGAAGACACGTTGAACCATCGAGTCAACCCTATCGATTCGAATGAATCGAGTCGAAGGCATCGATTCGAAGAAGCCAGTTCGAGGAGGATCGATTCGAAGGGAATTCACAACCAAGAACATGATCTTGAATCGATCATATCTCGAGATCTACAAGTCCAAATGCTATGAAATTTCGACAGTAGCTTACTGGCAACCAAAGGAATGTTCATGCCAAATTTTGTCTCAATCGGAGAAAATCTTGATCGATTCGAAGTTGAGTTCGAATCGATCCCAAAGTGGGCCCGGATTTCCAAAAAGCGGGCATGTGGGCCCCCTCACGTACCAGAACTGGTCTCCCTTCAATTTAGGCGAAATATCAGCCTCCTACACCTATAAATAGAGCCCCTGGTCATTCAGAAAAGGGGTCGGACAATTCTAAGAGCTAAAGAGCGTCCAGACTTTGCCAGATTTACTCAGAATCACCACTGCTTCCCTAGATTCAGATTATAATCTTAAAATCAGTTGTATTACATCAGAAGAAATTGTAATCATCAAGCGAATATCAATAAAATCATCAACTTCAGAGTGGACGTAGGCAAAATCGCCGAACCACTATAAATCTCGTGTTTCTGTTCATTATTTCTGAATTGTGATACTCTGTTTGCTTAGATTTGAGATTTGTGTATGAATATTGTTGATTTATATTCATACACTGGTGCTTTCACAACATTTGGGGTTTGTGATCAATTTTGGCGCAAACAGTATGTCCTCTTCATTTGCATACATTGCATCATGTTATTTTACTGATTCTGATGCGATGATAACTATTGATGAGAATTAAGCATGTAATCAAAACTAATAATAGAGCAATATTACGCTCAAACTTTTATAGGAGCATTACAGTGGAAAAAGAACCTCAAGTCTAAATTTAGCTTGGAACATTTTCCCATATTCATACGCCATCAACTAATTCATAGTCTTCCAAGTACATTTGAGTAAACAAATTTTGTACTATCTGAGAAAATAGAAGTACGCAAACCAAAATCCTCTTGTAATATAGAGACATGACACTTAAAAGACAAGAAGAAAAGAATAAAAAACTAAAATTTAAAAACTAAAAAGAGAAAAGAAGATGCTTAGTTTAATGAATACGGCTCCAAACAACACAACAAAACAAATCCCACACTCCGATATTATTTTCTCCATCTTCTCCCCTTTTGAAGCATCACACCATCACTAGAATATTCATCTCTTCCCCTTTTCCCACCCACTTCATTCTCTTATATTCATATTTACTAGACACGTATATTCTTTATTCCATATATATATATTCTTTCAATAAGCATGTGTATATATATAGTGGGATTCGATGACCGACAACAAGTCCATTCTGCTTGTCATTTACTTGCCAAGTCGTTGAACAATTCTTTTCATTACTTTTTCTTACCAAATTCAAATTTTTATGCTAATCGTGTTCAATACAATTATTATTTGTTGTCCTGCTTATGTTTTGACTAATCTAAATAACATGAAAATAATACCAAAAAGAACATGAAAAATTAGGAATTTCTTGTAGCACATTGATATATCTCTCACTCGAATTGCTATCTACACGTATTTGGATCCAGACTCATTGGCATAAATCACCCATCTAATAAAACAACACTCGGCATTTTTGATGCACAAGGAGTACATGCACGAGTTTGACATCATTAAACACACAACGAAGAGGAGGAAGCAATATCATCAATCGAAGTCGGACGAACGTCCTTGATAAGCCCGACAACTTGCTGCATCTTAGGTCGTTTTTCGGGCGCTTGCGCAGTGCATAAATAGGAAACCCGAAGGCAATCCACCATCTCCTTCTCCCACTTGTCATCGTTGACCCCCGAGCCTCTCATTGTAGGGTCGACCTCCCTCAGACCCTTGCCATCCCTGACTGACCTCCTCACCCTTTCCACCTCCTCCGAGCCCCACTTGTCCCTTCCGGTGACCAACTCCATCACCAGAACCCCGTAACCGTACACGTTGCCCTCCATCGTTTCCTCCCCTCCTCCGGTAGCAAAATCAGAAACTCTAGGTTCTAGGTTTTCATCGAGGAGCACATTGCAGGGAGCCAAGTGGGGGTGGACGATCGGTCTGTTCGAGCCTGCCCACCCTTGATGGAGGAAGGCAAGCCCTCGTGCGATGCCTAATGCAATGTTGTGTCGCGTTGGCCAATCGTCTCTTGTTCTTTTTGTGATTGTCATTGTTGTTTGTTGGGCGGTTTGGTTGAGTTCGTAGGAGTCATGGGTGTGATCTTCGGGGTATGGGTGGTTCGCGGGGAGCTCGTGGAGCCATTGGTGCAAGTCTCCTTTTTCCATGTACTCGTATATTAGTAGCTTTCCTTTTCCTACGGTAAAAATAGATGAATACTGAAGTAAACGCCAAATATTATAACAATTGAATTAATCCCTCGTTAAGGTCGCTTATTTTATATATCTCGAGATTAGCCCAAAATGATAGTCAACGGTCGAAATAGATATTTTGACAAATTAAATCAACTCATGTTTTGAAAGAGTTCAAAGTGACGGAATAATCTAAAATTTGTGAAAATATTATACGTTTTAAGAACATTAGAAAATTAACTAAAATATTTAGATATTAAAAACTCGAAGATCGAAATAATCAAAGAATTAAAGATTTCTCATACTAAAATAGTTGTTTTGCTTACATGTTTAAGAGTTCAGGTAGGAAATGATATTAAGTTAAACAACTTTGACAAGCATCATTGTCTCACTGGTTAAGTGATTCGACTTTGGTGCGAGAAGTTACAAGTTTGAAACTCGCGTAGCGTAATTCGAACATATATTGACATGTGATTTGTGTTATGTTGTCACAGTGACATGTTGTATATAAGCACCATTTTAAAAAAAAAGTTAAACAACTATGACAATTGCATCCACCAATTTTACATATCAAACAATGATTTTCACAATTTCAAAACGGTCTTCATTTAATATAAAATCAAATACGGAAATTTGTTTATAGTTGACATAATTATAAGTTCTAACTAAAAAGAATAATATTCCTCTTTTAATAAAATTGATGAACGTAAAAAAGATAGTAAATGTTTAGTTGAATCTGAAAGGAAAAAAACAACCCAAACGTAAAGGATGTAATCAGAAAGGTATAAAAGTAATAAGATTCGGTCAATCAGTTACTTGAAAGGATTGTAAATTTAGAAATTCATGTTTGTAATTTGTCTTCACCAAAGTTTTTTACATTTTTAAATGAAACATTTGCTGCAAAAAAAATTGCTTCCAATTGTGTTTTTTTTTTTAAACCAGGAGAACCCGACGGGCCGGTAAACTCCTAAGGAGGGTATAGTAAAGCCGTCCGCAAAAAAAATGCTTCCAATTGTTACACCATGAACTATGAGTGTTTTTCCAAAAAAACTTCTATCAGCATTACCATCACTTCAAATTTAAATCTATCTGGTTTCAAAATCAAATTTAAGTCTAACTGGTTTCAAAATCAAATATTACGTAAAATTTGTACTCTACTTGAATAAACTACCACTTTTATCTTATTTTAATTTTTTTTATAAAGTTGAAATTTGAGGTACCTGCGTCACAATAGCCAAGAAGCGGCAACAAATTCGGATGCCTCAACTTCGCGATCTCCGTAACTCCTTCCACAACCTCCGCCTCCACCACTCTGACCACCACATTCATTTCCCCAGGCAAAACAGCCCGGTAAAGAGCGCCGCTTTCACTGATATTCTCACCCAACTGCCACTCCTTACTGAACCCGGAAGTCGCAGCCGCCACATCCGAGAAACTCAGCTCCATTAACGGCTTCTCGAACATCACCACCTGAGCTGCCCATTTTGCCTCCGCAACCCAGCTTGACACCTCCTTCGCTATTCTCACCCCTTTTTCCTCCTCCTTCCACCCTTTGTTTATCTTCCTCTTTCTTTTCAAAATGATTAGCACATAACCGAGTAGTAGCAGTACTGCTAAACCTACAAAAAATTCAACTGTTACCTAGTGGCAGCAGCAGCAGTGCTTGCTTTTGGAAAAGTTTGTCATCAGCATTCAGAAGCTTTGCTTAAAAATAGTTAAAGCAGCTTATAAGTTACTTGTTACTAATTGTATGTTTGACAACTACTTTTAATAAGTGGCTTAGAAGTTGAGTTTTCCAACTTTTACAGCTTGATTTTGTAACAGTTAACTTATTATCCAAACACTTTCACATTTTACAATTCACTAAAAACTACTTATAAGTTGCGGGGCAAACCTAATTTTAAGTAGTTTTGAAATAGGTTGTTTCCAAGACTCCAAATCTATTGCTTATTCATTTTGAAAGTTCTAAACAGTTCTCACACGGTTCTAAACACTTCTCACAAACAATACACTTCCGATTTTCTTGCCAATGCCAAAAAAAAAAAAAATCTTGCATCAGGTTATCCACTTCATATACCAGTTTAACCAATTTCAAAATCTAAATCTAAACAGCATAAAAGAAATTGAAGAACTAAATCTAAATGCTTTTTTCAGAACATACAACAAATAACCAAGTGGTGGTGGTGGTAGTACCTGCAAAAACTGCAACTGTAACAACAATGATCACTTCTTTATGTTTCTTTTTTGCACTGCTTTTAGGCTTCTTCTGCTTATGAGTTTGAGGCAAAGAAGTGCCTGCTTTAGTGAAAGCTGAAGCTCCAAATTTCTTAACTGTGCTTGAATTAACAGTACCGGAAAAATTATTATAAGACAGGTTCAAAAAATGGAGGCTTTTGATTATAGAAGAGAAATCATTAGGAAAAACTCCATGCATGGAATTATAAGAAAAATCCAAGTAATTCAGCTCTTGAAGCTTTTCAAGGCCTGTAGGAATGAAGGTGAAGTTGTTATGGGACATATCAAGAAACTGCAACTTCGATAAACCAGATATATTGAACGCGTTAGTGAATCTATTTTTGGATAAGTTAAGATACGTTATCGAGTTTGGTTTGAAATTAAGACTGCCTCCAAGGTGATTATTAGCAAGGTTGAGTCTGATGAGAGGTGAAGATGAGAAAAACTTTCCTGGAACTGAACCTTCTAGAAGGTTATGGGATAAGTCGACTGAACGAAGAGATGAGATGTTTTTTAAGAGCATCCATGAAACTGTGCCGGATAAGTACTTGTATGATAGGTTGAGTTCTTGAATTTCATTGCAAGAAATGTTTGTGTAAGTGTCATGGAAGTTTGAGACTGAATTGAATGCTTGTGTTAAGATATAGCATGAAAGAGAAGATGGAGAGAGGTAAAGGAAAAGAATGGAGAAAAAGCAGAGTTTCATGGCTAGAGAATAAAAGAGAGGAGAAGAAAGAGGAAAAGTGTAGGAGATAGATATATACTGAAAAGGCAGAGACAGGAATAAGTGGGAAGGAAAGTGCAGCAGGTGAATAGGTGAGTAGTCTAACTAAACTACTGTCATATATTTAATGCACCATAAATTCTAAAAGGGTAAATTTTGAATTCCCTCCATAAATGAACTAAAAGCTTAGTTTTGAGAAGTGAGCTAAAAGTGACAAAGATTCTGTTGTTGGACACAACAAGCATGTCAAGGTGTAATTAGTTATGTGATACACTGGATTATTGTACAAAACAGGACATATATTCCAAGAAATTATCCTACAAAGGTTCTTGTAGTGTTTATTAAAATAAAAATGTTTTCTTGATGGCTCCTGACCAAAAGTTATCCTACAAATAACAAATTTTATTTCATTCCAAGTTGTTAAAAGAATAACAGCACTACTGCAAGAATACTAGATTGTATAAATAACATGAACTACGACATATCTGGGTTCAGCAATGTAGAAAGTTGAAGACGA
This sequence comes from Allium fistulosum, assembly GCA_030737815.1. Taxonomy (NCBI): domain Eukaryota; kingdom Viridiplantae; phylum Streptophyta; class Magnoliopsida; order Asparagales; family Amaryllidaceae; genus Allium; species Allium fistulosum. The sequence continues at coordinate 1,137,342,001 of CM060906.1, forward strand.
GCCACTTGAGATGCACAATACATAGTTTTCAATAGATTAACATGGAAATATTTCACTAAAAAAACTTCATAATCACATGTTTACATCAGAGTTTTTAGTCTGGTCCTCTACTGTAGGCCCTGTAAAGGTGTGTATGCTTCTCATGCAATTCTAATAAAACAAGGACTAAATGGGTCTACGATTTGAGTCATTTAGTCAAATTTCCTGCACTTCAATTTTATATTTAACAGTAGTGTTGGAACAGCGCTGTTATTGAACTGAGTAATCAAATCAATATCTGATTTATTACTTGATAATCATAAACTTATTCTGGACAGTAAATTGATATTATGAATGAAGGTAAGATATAAGAAGTATTAGGTGAAAGTGAGAGATAACAAGGGAACAATAAGTGAAACATGCAAAAAAATATTAGATGCAGATGAAACAAAACCATATATGCATGTGTTGAAAATTGAAATGGCAAAGCTATCGTGTCAAGCAAAACAAAAACATTTCCATCATAGTACGGGTTTCCTGCTAGAACAGGCAATTTCAGAATAAATAATTGTAGATTCAAAGTAAATTAAGGAGAACAGTATATAGTGTTGAATTATCAAACTGCCTACCCCAGAAGGATATATTGCAGTGTTCCAAAATTTCACTTCTGGGAAAGTTAGGGAAAATTCAATTTTAACTTTCTTTTTCTTTATTTTTGGTATTATGAAACTTTTCAGCTTTTGTTCTTACAGTAGGAAAGAACCAACTAAAAGACGTTAAACGTTCTCATTTAAAAAAATGTTAGGGAACAAACATATAAATCCATGCAGAGCAGGGATGGGTAAAATGAAAAAACAAAATAGTTCAGACCCACATCAAAGATCCAACCAAATATTTCTTAATCCCGACATTTTGATCCATAGGAAGGAGAAATAAATAATTAAGTAGAAGAAAAGGACTAAAAAAAAAGTGGAAAAAGAAAGAAAGAAAAAACCTCAGCTTTGTTTGCGGATCAGTCCTCAAATCTTTCAGTATACCATAGAAGTTTTAGCCCATTGTGATACGAAATAGAGGTTTCTCTTCTATGTTTCATGCATTTTCAGTTTTTATATTCTTTCAAACAGAAAGACCTCTTTAGACTGTGAGTACATATGCAACTTATTCTGGACAAAAGAAGCTGTGAACCAGACCTTTCCCGGTTTATGTTGGAGAAATGAAGAGACAATCCTCTTGCAGGACAAGTAATACAGAGGAAGTGTATGTCCTAACTTAAGCATGGATAACATTTCGTTTTATAACACTTCCAGGTGAATAGATGGCAATAAGATGGTTTCAAAATTAAACATAGAAATGGTGTGATTTTTGAAAATATGGCCATTATCAGAGAAGATAAAATCACCTTTTTTCTAGGTACAAAACTCCATCTTAACCACTTAACCATCATGTCCAAATTGATACTAAATAGCATATACAAGGGCAACCTTAAGCTCAAAGATGTTTATAATTACAGGTCCATTTCACTTATAGGGGACGAAGTTGCTATGTCTATATCAGATTACAGGATGGATCAGTTAACTCATACTTTTCTTTCCATACTGTCATGTATCTAACAACTTTCAAGCCTCCACGTAGTATACATTCAAGTCAACAATATCTCAAATAAGTTAGTCTTGTTTTATTTATTTGGTGTTTACCACGGAGCAAGTCTAGAGCATTACTCCACTATGTATGATCTCACTTCTTTCATTGCAAGTACTTAAAGTAATGGAAATTGTAAAATAGAGAAACTTTTAATCTCAATTAACTTTTCGTGTCATCTATCAGACTTCTGATCTATCAAAAGGTTAATGGAGGGCAATACGGTGAGCCAAAATGTTGAAAGAAAACTATAAATATATTTCACATTTCAGAAGAGCCCACTAAGATGCTGCTTTACAGACAGTCATATTTATTCAAGTTGTCCTTTCATTTCTTTAGTGTAAAACTCGTCAACTCTACTGTTTTGCCCATGCAAATACTAATTGCACCTTTCAAAGCTATCAATTTCGACGCTCTTAATTGCATTACATTAGCTAATTAAGTTGAAACTGCACAAGTAAGCTAAGTTAAAATTGCAGGTTTTGCTATCCGTGCGCCAAAAGAACGGTGCAGAAATATTAATGGACCCAAATTTTAAAAAAAAAACAACTTAATGGAGTTCCTCAAAACCAAGTTAACTATTTATCTCTTGATCGCTCCTAATGTTTTAGAATAAGTCCTCATTCAAATAAAAGATAGGTGAGAAAATAAGCATATAATGAAAAATAGTTGATCATCCAAAGGTGTTACCAAAATGCAGTAATATACACATCTATACAACAAGACTGTACTCAATTTAAAATAGATTTTATGGAGCGCAAAGGTGCAAAAGGCTCTAGCATCATATATAGCATGACATGCAGCACATCCCTTTCTTAATCAGGTCATGCTTTTAAAAAAAATCGATTTGTATAACAAATAAACATATAAAATTATTCAAACCAACCACAACACTTGTACTCAAGGAACCGATATTTGCAGTTGGGTTCAAACTTTTTTACGCAAATTGGTAATCTATACATCCAAAGAAATCTCAAGATCAAGATTGAAGTTTGGTTTCGACCTTCATATATTCCTACGTTGGTTACATTGATTTTGACCATGGAATCATTTAAGGACTATCAATCTGTATGAGATCTTTTGCTAAAAACTTTGTATACCGATTTGCTTCCATATTCACGTGAAAAGGCAAATTAATTTATACATAAAATAGTCTAATAAACTAAATTGATATTAATTGACATATACATATAAGTTAGATATACGTTATAACTAGTTTGTTTACACATAAAAATGTATAAAATGACAAAACAATTATAAAACACCAAGAACTATTCTACAAAAATTCTTTGTTTTTTTTCTCCAAGGATCAAAATCCGATTGGAGAAATAGAATTTCAATTGCTCCATTATGGTTTCAGTATTAACCATGACATTATCCAATTGATATTCCAGACTTTCCAGTTCTCTGAATTCCTATTTTGGTCTTCAAGTGCTAAGCAAATAGTAAGTAAATAAATAAAAACAGAAGTGGGAGAAAACATAAGTCAAGAAATTAAACAAGATGACACAAAAATTGTGTTAGAATTTACAGAAGTTTCACATTTTTTTGAAATTATTTGGTCTTGTGCATTTATTCACAAGACCAAATAGTTTCAGTAGAAATGTGGTACTTCTATAAATTCTAACACAATTTCATAGAAATAAATTGAGAAATAGTAAACAGTAATAATTGAATCACCATTTTAAGTACCAAAATAAATCGCACGTGTGCATCTAACATCTAGAGATACTTATTTTTTATTTAATAAAAAATTAATGGATGGATGTGCGTTATAAGTGCAAAAGCTTTTATGGTCACAACACTTTCATTTCAAGTAGTTTTGTTTGTAGTGTCGGTTGCAAATAGAAAGTGAAATTTCGTTGATGAGTGATCGAAAAAGGGATGGCAATGGAGGTTGCAAACCAATGGTGAGATTACGTTGATGGATGAGAGTATTTTTGAAATTTCAAAAACACAGTGAAATCATATTCATTACACTCTCGTTATTAATAGTGCAGATCAAAGCGGTTTTTGGAACACAAATTGATGATATAACCGGTGACAACAAATCTCGATCGATAGATCGTATTGTGCTTCTATTTATATTTTCGAACTGATGGGGATTCACCGGTTGCTCCATAATACCAACGTTTTTTCATTTCATTTCTTTTTTTTAGACACAAGTGCACTATGTATTATTATATTCCTCTAAAACAAAAGTAGAAATCTAAATCATGACCAAAATTTCAAAATCTCCAAATTTGACCGGAATTCGGATAATTCAAATAAGATCGAAAGCTTCAGCCAACTTTTTCAATTTGTTACATTTGATTGGAGAATGTCTAGATTTTTATTTTTTCCTGAAATTGGGTTCTCATGTGGTAGTATATAGTTTGGTAGTATATAGTTGTACTACAAGACTTAGTATATAACATACTAGATAAGTCAATGTATGTCCACATTCCACGATTGATGTTTACAAAAATTAGATATTTGAAGACAAAATGATTAAAATTATAGTAAAGTCAAAACAATGCAAATGCGGGCCTTTTGCACGGATGCACCATCTTCAAAACTTATGTGGTGCTCGCTAAAACGAATGCTTTTTAGGTCATCATGCAACATGTGAAAATTATATCTAGCTTGCGTGCCATTACGCCTGGTATCCTGATGTGCACTTCACGATGATGGTACATAGTTTCAACGTGTACATTAAGAAAGACAAAATCGTATTTATAACTATAATACTAAACTGTGCAAGATCACTTTCAAGTCAAAGTAATAATAAGTTTGATAATGAATACGAGTACATAATTATTTTTGTGTTGATAGTTATAGGCAATATGATATAACTTGATTGTTACGAACTTAGAACCATATGTATTATCTCTTCAACCATAAAAACGACAAGTTTATAAAACCAAAAAGATATACATATCAAATTCTATTTTGAAAAAGATTGTATTTTTTTGTAGAATTTCAATCGAAGCCAGTTTACTTCATTTTTTCAATACTTTTGGAGAAATCTTCCTCCTTAGCTTTTGTGGGCCATGCTAGCTTAAATCTCCCTTGATGCTATGCTCTAAACGGCCACCTTTGCTTTTGTGGTATTAAAATGGGTTATAGTTATTGTTCACCGGCCTATATTTACAACACATACGAGGGATCGTACTTCAATCTATCCATGTTCATTACGGGGTTTTAAATCTTGGATTTCGGTCATGTCTCATCTCGAAGGTTTTACGAATCTGATCTTGTATCCAACGAGATATCACATGAGATAAATATATTCCGAGCATCATCTTAGTCCTAAAGTTCATCTCAAGATAATCTCGGAGTACGTGTTCTATTGAATATTGATATGCATACATCAAAATTCATAAATACTAATTGCTAAAAAACAATTTAACTTGATTTGCAGCAATAACTCCCTTGTCATTAGTTGCTCGAAAAAGCATCCAAATTATGTAATGCAAATAAATAATGAGGAAGCATGGATATTTAGGGTTAAGTAAAATTAAATTGATTTGAATTTAAAAAAACAATTAAAAAACAAACCGAACTAAATTAGGGCTAAGTATGAAACTGATGATCAGCTTGAACTTTGAAGACTCATCCTTCTCGACCTAAACGAGTTATTAATAGGTTGAGGAAAATTAAATTAAATTTGTAGTAGCATTTTTATTTGTAAATACAAATTTGTAGTTGTTCAATTTAGGTAAGAAAAAGGTTTTATTCAAATCACAACAAAACATACAGGTTCACGTAAAAAGAAATTTGCACCAGTTTGTATACATAGATTTAGGTTTGAAAAAACTAGAAGCGGTGAACTACCAGAACAAACGATTCAAAATTTTCTCTGAAATTTGAGATTAGAAGAAGTGAATTGTGCTTTGAAAATTATTGTAGAGAAAAAATAGAAATAAAACTAGAAACTTTGCAATCTGAAAGATAAGACAAACTATAGACAAACAGAATTTAGGAAAATTTTAGAACCAAAAACTTACTAGAATTTAGAAAGATAAAGGAGAACTTACATGTATGTTTTGTGACTTGAAAAGGTAAAGTACGGTAAAAAGAACATATTAGCTTGAAAAAGGAAATAAACTAGGGTTTAAAATATGGGCCTAGCTCATTAGGAAAATGATTTTTTTTTTAATTTAAAAAGGACATAAATGAAATTTGAGGTTCTCTTTTCGCATCACTTTATATGTATACACACACATATACATACATACATACATATGGGCAATGATCTGTTACATCTCATTTTTATTACACCTCCAATCCCTTGATTTCAATCACATGTTCCCAATTAAATAATATAATAAAGTGAGAAGAGAAAAAATATAATTATTTAAATATATGTCGTTGAAATAATGAGGGATTTGAGGTGTAGCCAATCATTGTCCTATATATACATACATACATACATATATATAGACACACACGACACACATAGACACACACATATATACATACACTTTTTATTCATGTTCAAGAACATTTCAATTCTAAGTTTTATTGCTTACATGGGTGAGCCAAGCAAAGACTTTTTTCCCAATGTTAAGATAAAAAACAAATAATCATCAACAAATTGGTTACATAGATACAATTATTCTAAAGAACAAGCTCAGTGACACGTGCGGAGCACTTGCATACAAAAACATATTGGAATAAGACATAAAATAATCTCAAAACATTAGGTTCTAATTCTATATATAGTTTGAAATGTAGAGAAAGAGATTTAAGAGTGGGCTAACAAGGATTTGTTAGAAGATAAAGAAGGTTAACAGTTAAAAAACATTATTCAATTATTTTTTAATCCAAAAGTTGATCGTAATGAACAGGAACAATCTGAAATACGATTATTTATTTTGGGTAAGTTTATTCTGATCAGTTCGTACAAATGCATTTATGGTGTCCATGGTAGTGACATGGATGCATATAGAAAAATTTTATTTGTAAGATCTGTTAGATATGTTACAAATGTGGACCGATGAACAATGAGTGTAGCCCATTCCAATACCACAAAAGCAGAGGCTAGTCATTTAGAACATAGCATGTCAGAGAGGTTTAAGGCATAGCAAGTCCCACGAAAGTTGAGGATGATTTCTCCAAAAGCACGGGAGAAAATGAGGTAATCAAACCAAAATTCTGGAAGAAAAGCAAAAAAACACAATAGAATTTTGATTTGTTTACATTTTAAGCATAAGGAACATAATAATAACATTAAAAGGGAAAGACTGTTGGTTGCTATTAATTTAGTTTTTTTCTTCAAAATGAAAGTATTAAGGTAGGTGCAGTGGGGTAAAAACAGTTGTGTAAGAAACGCATTATTTGGAGAAAGATTTCATTCTGAAACTGATGGAAGAAAAGAAAGAAAGCTAAAGCAATAACTTAATGAAGAAGTTACAGCAAAGAACAATAGAACTGCGATTTCAAAACGATGTTGTATTAGCATGTTTAAGACCTGCAAAGCAAGATAGATAAGATTTCATGGATCAAGGTATAATAGACTCGTCTTGTCACTGCTTGGCTTCTGTCAATTCTCTTGCACTAGGCAAAATGATATTTCTATGTACTTCCTCTATATTACTTCCTTTTGATTTCACTCTGCTATGAATCTTCAAATAGCTTTAACTAATTAATTCAACTGCTTGCCAAAATGGCCAGTGCTTCAGCCCATTTGCCTTTGATTAAGATGTTGAATTTATTTTCCTCTATATGATTGTCTTTTGAGGTTGTTTGTATCCGTTATCTATGTGCCTCAGTGGTTTTTTTTAATTGCAATGTTGAGTTTTTTTTTCCTTAACAACTCAATGGAGTTTCCAAAAATTGAGGGCATTATTTATCTCCTGATCACTCCTAATGTGTTTGAATATGTCTGTTGAGCACTACTCCCCTGATACCAATCTGTTGTGCAAAAATTGCACAAATGCGGAAAAAACAATAAACAAGGTTTAGATTTGTCAATTTGAACATCACTCAATCAAGCAATAATATTTATACTGGTTCCACTATCATCAAGATAGTGTACGTCCAGTTTAAAGGAAAGAGATTTTATTACACATGAGAGTTACATGAAATTACAAGATAAGAATTTACATATCAAATCCCTAAATTAGGGTTAAGAAAAAGAGACGCTCTACTTGGGATTGCTGGCTAAATGTCAGGATGAGTTTACAATGAAGTCTACCCTCAATATATAGCCAGTGCAAATCCATGAGAGTCGTCGATTAAATTATCAAGATATGGTAAGAAGATAATGAAGGTAATTTACAATGGTAACAAATGATGCAAACACAGTAAGTAATTCACTCGTTCCTTTAATTAGCAAAAAATAGAAATAAATAATCCAAAAACAAAGCGTTTACTGAGAAAAAATAATATGCATATCATTTTGCATATATTTATTCCATAACGTGTGCATGTTTTTATTTCATTGTCATCTCATGCAAATACAATCCAACAATTTATGCATTTCCATATTAAAAATAATGAACAAACGTGATTCCTTTCCTTGTTACCATAACTTTTTCCTCGATGCTCCGAACGACCTCCTGTCTCTTTCATAGTGAAGAACACATAATTCTCTTCAAAATGACATATAATTTGAACTGCTTGCCCAAATGGCCAGTGCTTCAGCACATTTGCCTTTGATTAAGATGTTGAATTTATTTTCCTCTAATTTGTTGTCTTTTGGGGTTGTTTGTATACGTTATCTATGTGCCTCAATGGTTTGTTTAATTGCAATGTTGAGTTTTTTTTTCTCCTTAACTCAATGGAGTTTCCAAAAATCGAGGTCATTATTTATCTCCTGGTCACTCCTAATGTGTTAGAATATGTCTTCCTTTAAATAAAGTATAGATGAGAAAATAAGTATATAACCAAAAATAGTTGACCATCCAAATATGTTGTGAAAATAACTTGACTTATGCACAACTAAAGACAATAAGATACTCATTTACACAATAAGACCATACACAAGCTCAAACCTGTTTGAATTTTTTGAAACAAATGTGTATTGGATCGATGTGTCCACTAACTGGACATCCATAAAAAGAATTTCACAAAATGTTATATTTACAAAATCAAATTTAGGATTAACAAAATCATGTTGTATCTCTGTATTGGAACATGACCCTAGCAGTGCCCATGACGATGTAGAAAGGCATAAAATTTTGACGATGCAAAACATTTAGCAACTATCAAGTTGTATGAGACCTTGGATCAAAGACTCAAAAGATCAAGTATAAAGATCATTCCTCATATTCATCCAACAAATAAATTAATTTTTACATAGAATTTTTAAAAAAAGAAAATTATTGCTCTGATAGATAAAAGCGTACATAATTCTGAGTTTTACCCAGTAAACATCTAGTTTAGAAAAAATGCATCTTGAATCCAACATTTTGCATTTTGACGTCTTGGGTTTGATCTTTTTAGAATCATAGGCTAGAGGCCTTACCACCTGAGATAATGGTAAAATAATCTGTAGTACACTAGAAAAATATTAGCAAATTTCTGCATATACATTACATGTTATATCTAGGTTTTTTCTACACATAAAAACATACTGATTGACAATAACAATAACATCCATAAAATAACACTAAGAATTATTCTAAAAATAAAAAAAATAAACCTTTTGCTTTTTCGAAGGATAAAATTTCCGATCAGAACAAGAAAATTCTGATCGTTGCATTTTGGTTTCGGTGCTGACAGGGATGTAATCTAGCTGATATTCTGGTCCTGAACTAAATTGGAAATTTGATCTTCAAAATTTAAAATATAGGAAAAACAATTCACAGTGAAGTATAAAACAAATGAAATAAACATTTAAAAGAATAAATAAATAAGAAAGCAAACACAAAAAATGCTCAAAGACCAAATAATTTAAGGAAAAAAATGCGATACCTAACCCAATTCAACAAAAATACTGTGATAGAAAGTAAAATTTATTGAGCGAATCAACATTTTAAAGTATAATACATGATTTATTTTCTTAAGCAAAATTGCACTTCGTATTAGCATATTTCTATACAAAAAGAATACAAATCAGAATCATAAACAAAATGTTAAAAATCCCCAAAATTGACTGAAATTTTCATAATCTCAAACAAATGAAATGGAAATCAAAATCTTGAACCTGCCTTTTTTCCATCTTTGTTACATTTGATTGAAGAGAATCTCTACAAAGATTATTTCATTTAGAGCTTATAATTTGAAAAGAAAAAAAAGGAAATAAATGTTAAATTAAATAGCCAAAATAATGCCAATGTGGGCCTTTTGCACAGTGCACCATCTTCAAAACTTGTATAGTGCAGCAACCAATGAAATCTTATATCATGATGTGCACTTCACAATAATGGCACATGGTTTTAATGTGTACATTAAGAAAGACACAGTTATATTTATAGCTATATTTAAGTGCAATGTGCAAAATCACTTTTCCGTCAAAGTTATAATAAGCTTGATATCAAAGATAAGTAGATACTTATTTTGCTGTTGATAGTAATAGGCAAGATGACATAACAAGTAACTTGTTATAGTTAAAACTTAGAACCACGTGAATTCTTCCTTCAACTTTAAAATCGACAATTTATATAACCAAAAGGGTAAACCTTATATAATATCTTATAATCAACAGTTCTGTGTGTTAAAATAAAAATAAAAAATAAACAAAATGACACAGAGGGAGTATGTATTAGTCAGAAAAGTAACTTCCTACCAAACTCTAAGTTACCCTGAAAGAAAATGTGAATTTAGGCTCAAAGTCAAGTCATGTAAACAAACAAGCACGTTGATTCAATGCGCATTAACATGTTAGATATGTATCAATCAAGTATACAGAACATTGAGTGAATAAAAAACTGTGAGTCTATATTTGAAAAATAATATCACTTGAAAATAATGATTATAATTTATTAATTGATTTGTTTGCATTAGTACACTGGTACAAATTCGAACGCACCATAAGGATTGAAACAGACATAATATGAACCTTGTTAAAGTTAGAGCTCTAAGAAATTAATTTTCTTTGACATAATACTGGGTAAGAATATAAAATGACATCTTTTTTACGATGAATTATAATGAGTAAAGATTCCAGGCTAAAATTCAACCAGTCAATAATGTAGAGCTATTTGTCAGAGAGCACCAGCAAGATACACTACCAAATTGCAAATTCTGACTTGAGAATACCATTTCATCCTCCGATGGAGAGAATAACACCCATGTACACAGCCCTAAGCGTCAATCTTAACTTGAAAAAAATAGGATATAGCTTGCTTGACCAAAATAAGATATAGTGTTCATGAGATTATATTGCATTAAATGCAATGAAAGCTGGAACACTACGAAAACTAACAAAAGTAGATAGCATGTTGGAACAAACAACTATGGCAAGCATCGTAAGATGAAAGACTTATATAGCATGATGTCATAGGTTACGCACCTCCCAAAGGCATTGAGATGGTGATTACTTGTAAGTTCATGCCACCTCTTAGTATGAATGATCGCACTTAATTTCTTAAGTGCCACTTGGGCACTTCTATGCGCTAATAGATGCCAATGGTAGTAATTTACGGTGCATGGCAAACAAAAACAGAAAAAACTTGTGGAGCCTTTGTGTGCGGCATAGCGTATGGAGTACGTCTTCTTGAAATATGATGATTTTGTTCTAACAAAAATAAATTAATAATTATTTTTTGCTAAACACCACAAACTAGAGAAATTGAACTAGTATATAAGATGTTTCTTTCAATAAAAGATAAAAAAATTACATTGGTTCACGAAGGTATCATCAAACATAGTGCTATGAGAATAAAATTTTACACGCAAAAGTCATCTAAGGAAAATAACCAATTATAAGCATAGAATTTGATGAAATGTTTAAGGTCATCGATTAGAACCTTATAATGATATATTCATATATAAATAGTAAATTTATGCCTTAGATTCATGAAAAGTGATTAAAAGAGGAAAAACAATTTTATAAAAAAATTATAGAAAATGAGAAGGCCTGTTTTGTTTTTACACCATGTGCCATATACATTATACATCATCGCCTCATCATGTGCCAGGATGCACGTCATGACGTGCCTTTTGCAACATCGATGCTTAAAGAAGTTAATTGAAATTTTTGGATGCTCCAATTTCAGTTTCAAACATGTGCAATGTTTGATATTTTTACTACCTTTTGTTGGATATATTTTTATTTTTGCATATAGTAGTAATATATGACAATCTTTATATATATTACATAACAATTGTGCTATTAGTATCACATTATTACATTACATATGTGAAATATCAGTATATGTGAGTATAATTTTGTCAATTGAATTCTACAAAGTTGTAATTACTTTCAATGACTATTTAATACAAACAACCTTTGATATCTAAGTTATTAATGTTAAATCCATTTGTACTACTGGGCTTCTTGGATGGTTAACTCTTCGCTCCATCCCAAACAACATAGCATATACAAATGGAGATTATAATCATATGACCAATAACATAAATCAATATATTTGAGAAGAAGCATATAAAATAAGTGAAAAAATAATATTAAAAAAAATTGCTATGCAATACTTCAAGAGAAGTAACAATGTGAAAATGAAAATAACACTGCATACCCCAAGATTGAATTCTTGATATGTAACATAGTGAAAATAACAATTCCAGTACCTCATATCACAATGCTTATTGAAAATAATCCCAAAAAAAAAGCAACTTTATAATTAAACCTCGTAAACGAAGCAATACAAAGGAAACCCTAACCTATTAATTCATTTAACTGATGCAGCTCCATTGACGATTTGCGAGGGATTCTGAGAAGCATCTTCTGCAGCTGCCGCAGGTTTGATGGTTTGTTTTCGTTCGTAATCTCGGTACAAATTTATTCCTTTAGTGCAGATCACTGGAATGTAAATCGGAGTTATAGTACAAATTAAAAAAAAAAAAAGATCTTATAACTATTTATCCAAAAAGTAGTCAGAGCAATTCACATACATCCAGCTCCTACGAAGTAGAGGAGACGAACTAGCTTGCTACCCACCTCTTCGTTCACCATTTTTCTCGGGAATTTGGGGATGAAGCCAGACCAATTTGCTGAAAATGTAAGGGGAATACTTTTTGACTACAGTATAAATCGCCTTTTTCTTTAATACTTTTTGACTGCAGACCGCCCTATATGCTTCATCTTATCGTCTCTTTTTAACATAACAAAATATTTTTAATTGTTTAGAATTACCCACGTCTTGCTCATCCCATCGATTTAACTCCGAATCTCACTGTCCAGTTCCATACAGTCGTCCGGCGATACAATGTCGTATGATTTGAAGGCTTTGACAATTTTATAATGCCATATGAACCAATTATCCAAACAAAAATTTTTGAATCACACTGTCCGGCTTCATATTACCGTCCGGCGATACAACGTCGTATGATTTGAAGACTTTGACAATTTCATAATGTCGTATGAACCAATTACCCCAACAAATTATTTTGAATCTCACTGTTCGGTTCCATACTACCGTCCGGTGTATACTGCTGATCGAAAGTACTATTTAAAAAAAAAAAAATGCTACTCCGAACGGCTTAATACTGCCGTCCGGTATTATGTTGTCGCCCGCGTTGGGTAAAATGTAGCACCGTTCCTAATTTTTTTATTTTTTTTGGGTAAAATGAAATCTATATTGCAGTGCATTTAGCACTGCTCTTAAAAAAAGGAAAATATAAAAAGGAATGTATGGCACATGCAACGCACTGCGTACAAAAATTTCTTATTAAACCGTCAAATTTAAAAAAAAATTATAGTTTTCATAAAAATAAATTGAAAAATATAAAGATAAAATTGTAGCTTTTGTTGAAAAAAGGTTTCGAACTTGTAACATTATTTATGTACCAAAATTTTATAAGATTCGAACTTTTGACCACTTGTTAATATATAAGGGTGTTTTTGAAACTCCACGGTCGAATCAAAAGTTTGTGTTTTTATTCCAACTATTAATATAAAAATAAAAATATTCTAAAATGACACGTAAGATGGCTAATTCTATTAACACGTCGTTTTCTTTCTTTCCCACCTGACTAAAAAGATTATAAAATAAGCGATTAATTTACTCCTGTAATTTTTTAGGCTGATATGATTTTTGTCTTTATATATTCTCTGTTTTTCTTCTCCTCCACTGTTATTGTAAACATGAATGACTAAATTAAGGTTTTTTTACAAATCCACAAATCAAACCAAACGTGCTACAGTCGAAAATAACTAGAAATAGTCGAGAGAAATGAAACGATAAAACAAAATTGAAGTGGAAATTATCTTGTTTTATGTTTAGATCAAATCTCCCTTGTCGTTGAAGTTGAAAATATTTTGAGAAATGGCTGATATTTTTACTGCGGAAGAAGATAGAACAAAGAAATTGGAAGATAAATCAAGCCAAGGGTATTTTTGAAATAAACCGAAATGTGAAAAGAAAAAGGTGGGGTGTGTACTATTTTTTGAAATGGAGAGGTGGAAAAGGAAGAAAACGGCGTGTTAATAGAATTAGCAACATAAAATAGGTTTTAAGTACCATGGTAAAAACCACGTAAGATAGGTTTGTTGTTCATTCTTCCAAAGAATCTATCAACCAGCTCCTTTTGTTAAGCCACCGTCCTACCTTGCATTTCTTTTATCGTTTTTCTATCTTTGTCACATAGATTGATGGATTTGAATTTGAAGACACCTCCTGACTGCTCCCATGTCCTTCATGACTTCCCTCAACAATAGCACTTTTCATTGATGGTCTCTTTATTTTCTTTAAATCAAGTTTCGAACTCTCTAATCCAAGTCTTCTCGGTGAAAGGACCAAAAATGGTACAGACACCCAATAAAGCAGTGCGTATAGCAATAAAGAGAATCAAAGCAGTAAGAACACATAATTTCTATAGTGATTTGACAAATACTCTAGTCTACGTTCACTTAATTATTTTTTATTGATTATACTATGCTCCTATAAAATACATTTTACAAGTCGGTATTCTCAACTCGTTGTATGAGTTGTATAGAGTTAATTTCATAATAGTAATTCTCAACTCGTCGTGATGCAAAGCTCGGAAAAGAAGTTCAGAAAAGGAAGAAATCATTTTTCAAGCTATCTCCACTCCCATTATAGACGAAAATCCCTAAAATAAGCTCCTAAAAATGCTCCAGCATGTTCTCTACGTTCACCACATCATTCCACAGAAGTTTCACGACCAACCTGACTCAAGAAGTCACAACTCATACCCGAGTTGTAACCTTCAACTCGTCACCAAGTTGACTCGGGTCGAGTTATGTCTTGACTCGAGCTTTGTCTCGAGTTTGTCCTTAGGTTGCGTTGAGTTTACCTTGAAGTTGCATTGCTCCATGTCTTTCACTTCTTCCTCCGAGTTTTTTCATCACTTTTGTACGTCGCAACCCGTGCTCAGCTCGGTTTGACTTGTGCACCCGACATGAGAAATCATGTCCCATTTTCAACTATATATTTTGATTAATTTCCACTCCATCATGTTGAGTTGTTCACCAAGTGGTATGTATCCATTTCTTCATCGTGCCTTAGTCCAATTCGATCATTCGAGTATGTTCGGAGACTACGGAAAATTTAGTCATAACACAAATGACTCCAATAAGCAAGAGGATAAGAACGAGATTTTAATTATGTTAATCTCATACATGTCAAATTTGTTAATCTTTGTTTTGCCAAGGCATGCGAGGTTGACTGGATTCTTACTAGAATTTTATTAAGCAACAAAATCTAGAGTTAAAAGAAGAACTAAGAAAAGACCGATTACATAAGAAATAAGGATGAAAACACAACAAACATACAAATAAGCCAAAAGAAATTAAGCTCTAGGCCCATAGCTTAAATAACCATTTATTGCCCCCATTAAAAGGGGTATTATCATGATATGAAACCTGAATGCATGGTGTAATATCTTGAAAATTTAGCCAAAAATTTATTAAAAGTGATTAAATTAAATAAAAAAAGGTAAAAATGGAATTTTTAAAACGTCCGAATTTGGCTACGAAACTTGCACCATTGCGTTTGAATTGAAATCGAAAACAATTACATAAATAAATTTGGAAAGAAACGTATATTAATAAGGAAGCTCCACCGGTCGACACCCCAATCACGATCGATCGACCCTTAACGGCCAACCGCTAAAGGCGGTCGACTCTTCTGGACTAGAGTTTCGATCGGCCGAACGACCAAGATTTTATATTGTTCAATCTAATGGTTGAGATCAATTTCTACCTCTATAAATATAACCCTAGGCTAATTGTTAGAACCCTAATTTATCTATAGTACGTCCAAATTCTATCAAAAAATTTCTTTTTCCTCAATTCAAACTTTTTTCAAACTAAATAAAAATTAAATTAGAGAAATTGAAGGAGAGATCGAATCAAACCGAATCAAAAGGAGATCTACAACAACCAAAGGAGATTCCTAATGGATTACGGGGAATAGCTTTTGTTTAAGGTGAGTGGGTTCATGATTAGTTGAATGATTTACAAGTATTAATTTTATTATATCATATTTTGATATAGTATTGTTATAAATTGAATTGAAAACGCTATTTATTTAGATTGGGAACGGTGATTATGACCTAAATGAATATGGTTCCTTTTTTTAATCTGGATTTGGTTTATGTAAATCTATCAAATAAGAATTGATTCAAAGTGAATATACCCTTTTTTCCAAATTAAATATGAATTGATATAACCCTTTTTATGCTAAACCCAGGTTAAGTTGTTTGCCGAAATTGAATATACTGTATATGAAATTGAATATGAGTTTGGATAATTATAAATTTGAGATTCACAACCTTGGGTTTATTGTTGTTAGGGTTAGTGTATACCAAATTAAAATCTAAAGTTACTGTGACATGTAGTTTGTAAGTTTACTGTAAACGAAGACGATAATTAAAATTAACAAACAATTTGCACCCCGACTGATCGACCGCTTATTGAATCGGGTCGACGGCAAGTGGTCGACCGGTTAACATTTCTCGGCAGCCTGAACCTCGGGCTAAGACCCAAGTTTGAGTTAAATTAGGTTGTGTGTATACTATAGGTATATATATATATATGGATGTTAGAAATAGTAGGGAAGTTAGTTCTCTATGTTGGCGATTCTAGGACATTACGGAACTGGATAAATGTTATTTATTTAGCAGGGTCGATATTAGACTAAGGCGATTCTATTGCAAATTGCACTCACAGGAGGTTCTATGGTGGATTTGCAACACTTATGATGATGCTTAATGGAGTGTGTGACCCGACACTACTAGGAGTTCCTTGGTATTCACCGGCGCGGCGTGATACTATGTCGCTAATGGATCTCGACATGGTACGATAAGAGGCGTTATATTACCATTGAGAGTTGGGCACGGATGCGGTAGGTCTTGACATTTTTAGCACGAGTCGGCATTGTGGGCTCCTCCTCAATGGGTAAATATTATATGTATAGTCATAATTTAGGAAATGTAGTCCCAAGGTTGAAACTGTAGGTAATTCCATGTTGAGGTAGCTCTAGTAGTTATTGGCCGATCCTTACTTTTTTTGAGGTTCGATTAGTTGTTGACCCTAAGTGTTAGCCTTCTTAAGATGTTAGTGCATGTGTGTTTAAAAACTATACCTCTTAGATAATGAAAAGAGTAATTTACAGATGCTAGTAAGACACCCTAGGTAATATAAAGTACTAATGAAATCAATTGCATGTGATCGCCATATATTAATGATGTAACTCATTCATCATACTTTTGTCTGACCCATCCCCTTTCCTTTTATTTTACCTACCATAGAATGACAGGACAACACTTGATTTGGCATAATACATAGAGAAAGGAGCTAAGCGTCGGAGTTCCATTATTCTTTGTTGTTCATCATGTAGCCATTTATTATATTAAATGTCTATCCAACTTATATTGTACTTTAGAAATAGTGCATATGAATTAAGTATTTTGGAGGTTTTTCTGAAATGTCTATTTTCAATACTTATATTTTTATTCTTTCCTTTGTAAAATGTAAAACGGTAGAATGCCTTAGAATTTATTATTATATTCTTAGTCTCTATGATATTTAAAAACCTTATAGCTCGTATTTCTTAGCACCGATGCAAATCCGAAAGTCACCCTAGGCTTTAAAGCAATGTGTTGGGAGGTGCAGGTTATCACAGTTAGTATCAAAACATAGGTTTAAGATTCCTTAGAAGCTAGGTACGTATTGAGAGAACATACTCGAATAGTTTGAAAAGAAAAAGGGTTTTCCAAAAGGTTTTCAAAAAGGTTTTCAGAATAGGTTTCCTAAAAAAAGCATATATTTGTATAGATAAAAAGCTTTTCAAAGGTTTTACATATGTAAAAGTATAATAAGAAAGAACGCTATCACTTATTCCTATCAGTACCGTCCATGGAAAAGTTGAAACTAATTCCTAATCTCGGATAGTGAGAATGAGTAAATTTGATGGGAATGGTTTAGGTGAGGCAGCTAAAATTCCAGGTGTGAACATCCCTATATGGTTCTGCCAATATCTGTATGCAAGAGGACAAACTGAGCCTAATCCGATCGAGGAGCGTATTTTTAATTTTATAATATGTATATTTATACACAACACCTTATACATGTTGACTCATAAGATAGTTGTTGGTTTATCCCTTATATAAGTAAGCAATTGTGGGTTAGAGTAAATGTTTATATTATAGCAGTTGAGATTAAAAATAAACTCTTCACATTTATTATGATTTTACTCCATAAAGAAATGCCAGTAGAGGTTTCCTTATACCAACTAGCAGTAGTAAGTAAATTACACATTTAAGAATGAGTGAAGAGGATTAGTACCATGGGGCCCGTATAATTAAAATGGGGTGTGATAAGGCGAAAAAGGGAGCAGGAAAGAAAGGCTTCACAAACTTTGAGCAAATCTCTCCAGTTTAAGTGGAAATCCTACTCGTATATTTGTAGTAGTTGAGCTACAATGTTTCTATATTAGAATGGGACATGGTATTAGAAGATAAACTTCAGTTAACCATCTTCGAAAAGAAGGACAAAAGCCCTATGCACTTAAAACATTGTTAGGCATAATTGGACTTCTATAAATTAGGTTGCTTTTATCTACTCTGATTTAAGTGATAAACCAATAGAAATGTTTTCTAAAAGTTAGAAACAGTCGATGTCTGATATTTTAAAAAGAAAAATTAGTTGGTTTATGATTTTATGTAAAATGATCAGACAAACTTTATGAAATTTGTTTAAAAGGTAAAAATTAAAAGAAATAAGGTACAAAGTTATTTCTTAACAACTGCTTTAAAGCTTTTGTTTTTTTAGATGCATTTTGCACTTGTGCTCGAGGCGTACTTTGCTTTTAACAATGAAACTTCTGGAAAAAAATTGAGAAGTATGTAAGACCCATCTTTTGAATCTCTTTTATAAATAAGAAATGGTTAGTGCTTGAAAATGTCTTTTATAAATGTTTTTGTCATATTTTAAAATAAAAATAATAGCAAGTTAAAATATCACGTTTTCTTTTAAAATATACTTTTGCAATAGTTTCTTATTTATAAAAGAAAATTTTAGGAATATTTGTTTTTATGTACATTTTGCTAAGTTAACCTAATCCGTTTTGGTAATTTAAATTAAAGAAAAATGTCACGATCTTTGTAAAAAGGAAACGATGGTTAAAAAAGGAATGAAGGATTATACAATTTTAGAAACTTACTAGTTTTGTGGAGATGGTGTTAAAATCAAAGATTTTGATCTATAAAGTAAATTAAAGGTATGACTATCACTTAAACTTAAAAAGGGAAGAATTAAATTGGAGTTAGATAAATATGACTACACAACATACAAGGGCTAAATTGAATATGGCGTTCAGAAGCGTTGAAATATTTGGGGGTAGAGAGAGAATGTCATATAGAGATTTAGTGACCTTTTCAATCAACGTGTGAATTGGAAGGGTGGATTACTAGATCAAACTTCCTGTAATAGTGAATAGTGAACACCACTATGTGTCTTTCTACCCAAATATGGTCTGAATTATAGAATCTTTGCGTAAGAAAATTTAAAAAGTATGATTTGGGTAAAACATATTATACAGTAAAGAAAGAACAAGGCAAGATGTTTTATTGTATTAAGAATATTGCGGATACAAGAAGTTTTCTCAGTTTGGTTGTCAGCTATAAGAAGAATTTAATTTTCCATGAAGTTTCCTCGGTTTGGTTGGCATCTATAAGAAGAATTTAATTTTTCATGGTACATGGATATGAGAAAGCTTTTAGTTAGCTAAAGGAGTTGTTGACTAGTACATCTATTTTAGTACTCCTTGATAGTTCGAATGCGGTTGTTGTGTATATCAATGCTTGCGGTACATGATAGGATGTTGTTTTGATATAGGGGTGTAGAGTTGTTTATTATATTGGTCAACAATTGAAAGTACATGAGAAGAATTATACAACCCATGATCTTAAGATGACCGCTATTGTATTGCTCTCAAGGCTTGGAGGTGATTAAGTTGTTATATATTATAAGTCCTTAAAGTATTAGTTGTTTGAACATTGCTGGAATGGGAAGACGCAATGGATTACTTATGGGTGGATGGCGTTGATCTGATACTTCGAGTAACGTTACCCTACACATGCTACTTTTCGTTTGGAAAGTTATAGGTACCAGGATGTTGTTCTTGACTTAGTGGATTATAGGTAACCAAGCAAATAGGTTGTCGTCTTATAGTATATGTTTTATGGCGATATTTATAAAGTAATTGGTACTTGAGTTGTCGTGGCAACTATAAGTATGTTGTTGGGGATGAGGTGACATGAGTTCCATAAGAGGTTTACAAGGTTAGGACATCGTCCATTTTAGATATGAGTATGGTATCAGTTAAGTATTAGTCATTATGTCCATTGGATTAAAAAAGCAAGGCATTGCTATATTATGACGTCTCGATCGTAAAATAGTTAGAATAAATTGGTGAGAAGCTACGTTTGGGGAAGAGGTCTCATTTATGGGATGGCATTAGGGAATGATAATTTTGGAATTTCAAACCATAAAAGATATCCAAAATGAGCTGGAGTCAAGATTGTGCAAGGAATGGATAATTCAAGGATTTTAGTTTTCTTAAGAAAAAGATGTTGCTATTTGCGCACATTGAGAATGCGAAGGCATTTTTAATAAAAATAAGAGTTGGAAATTTTTGGTAAGATTAGGAGGAAAGGATAATAGGATTCTTTCTACCATCCCTAAGAGTAAAAGAAAGCTATTTATTTAAAGAAGTTCATGAAAGACTGACTTAGGATACCTAGGTTGTGTTGCATAATAGTTGCATGTGATCAATGTATCACCTAGTTGACTACCGTTAATGCTAAAATAATTTTAGGTTACAATTTCATTTAAATTTAAGATTTCACTAATATTTAGGGTTTTAATTGTTAGATTTCAATAGGAAAATAGACCAAAGTTTACCCTACTAGAATATTTGAGTATTTACTTACTTGTAGAACATAGATTAATCTTGCAGACTATAAACGGGATACTTAGGTACCACGATTGCTGAAGAATTGGGGAAACCAATCATAGGCGAAATGAGATAGCTTAAGTCGAATTAAAGTGGAAAAAGGTTAAGCTATTTTCAACAATTTAAGAAATCACCAGGTTTGGATATCCTTTGGTAAAATGGAGAAATAACAAAAGAGCTAAGTAGAAAATACTAGGGAAGGGGAAGCCATCCACTTTCGGGTTGTCTTACCTTGGTATCTAGAAAATGAGGTGATCAGGTATACTACTAGATAATTTAAGGCAGTGTGTATGGACATTGAGGATTGCATAAGGCTACAGTTCTGTTGGAACATACTTGTGTTCAAGTTATCTAGTATGGTGCATGTTGACATCATTTTATTTGAGTTGGTAGCAAATATTGCAGAGGATTGCCTATGCACGTATATTTGGGTTGGAGTTACATGCTAGTCGTAAAGATGATATGTGTGGTCAAAAGAATGATCCACTAAAGAGTATTTGGGAAAGTGGAAGAGAGAATCTGATATTCTCATCTCGACTCTTTGCTGAAAAGCTTTCCATAGACAGGGGGAGACTACAAGAAATAGGAAGAAATCATATGCTGCTAGGAGGCACATGGAGTTGAAGTCCGCGGTGGTGACATGGTCTGTATGAGCATCTTGCCGCCTAGATACGTTATTGGGTTGGTAGTTCGGAAAAGTTAGCATCAAGAGTTGTGGGGCCTTTTTCCTATTTTGGATAGAGTAGAGAAGTTAGCCTATAGAGTGGAGCTTCTTGGATGGTTGGTGGGAGTTCACAATATTTTTCATGTGTCACACTTGCGGAAGTGTTTATACGATGCAGCTATTGTGGTCGAACCATGTCAATTAGGAGAGTCGAAGTGGATAAGCGAGTCATTTGTTTGCCATGCACCTACCCGCATTACAGGGCATGGAACAAAATGACTCCGTAATAAAATAATTAAACTGGTTATAGTCCAATAGGGAGACGACCCAACTAAGAGTACATGTGAGTATGAGGAGAAGATTCGAGCTACTCATCCAGAGCACTTTTCTGGTATGTTTTCATCTTAGTTAAATAAGTATAGGCTACTTATGTGTTTAGGTTATAGCTTAGTATACCCCATAGATAAAGACAATTTGATGCTAGGATTGGTTGCGAACGTGTCATTAGGACATATTTTAAATGGTTGATGTCAATGGATGTATTTATTAAATTGATCTTTGCACACATAGGCAAATATATATTCTCGAGTTAGCATACACTTACACCATTACTTGTTTTATTTCATCTAGTTATATGTATATGGTTGTTGCATATGGATTAAATGATTGCGCATATATGTAGAATTGCCAGTATACTTACATAGGATCTTGCATACGTTTTGGATCCTGACATAAGCACTTGTATTTTAAAAAGCCGACTAGATCAGGATATCACCTAACTTTTGCATTAGTACAGGTTTATATGCATTACATGCCTGCATGTACATATTGCATTAGAAATTAAATTAAGGACAAGAGTTGCCGATAGTTGATGGATGAGTATATGAGTGCAGTATAAATTGTTGTACGTACGAGTTACACTTTCTCATCCTTTGAGATTTCGAAGATGAAATCCTTTTAAGGGGGAAAGAATGTAACACCATGAAAATTTAGTCAAAATTTTAATAAAAGTGACTAAATTTAAATAAGAAAGGATAAAAATGGAATTTTAATAAACGGTT
Source organism: Allium fistulosum (assembly GCA_030737815.1). Classification (NCBI taxonomy): domain Eukaryota; kingdom Viridiplantae; phylum Streptophyta; class Magnoliopsida; order Asparagales; family Amaryllidaceae; genus Allium; species Allium fistulosum. The sequence goes on from CM060906.1 coordinate 1,137,364,872, forward strand.
GAATTTGGCTATGAAACTTGCACCATTGCATTTGTAGCAATTTACTGAACAACTTCCATACTTAACATTTTGGAAATGGAGCTAATATGAAAAACTTATTAATGTTTAAAGAATTAGAATCGAAAACAAATAAATAAATAAATTTGGAAAGAAACATATATTAAATAAGGGAGCACCACCGGTCGGCACCTCGACCATAACCGGTCAACCCCTAGCGGTCGACCACTTAAGGTCAAGCAGTCGACGCTTCTGGACTAGGGTTTTGATCGGCTGAACGACCCAGATTTTATATTATTCACTTTAAAGGTTCAGATTAGTTTCTACCCCTATAAATATAACCCTAGGCTAATTGTCAGAACCTTAAATTATCTACGGTACGTCCAAACTCTATCAAAAATTTTATTCCTCCTCAAATCAAACTTTCTTCAAGCCAAATAAAAATTAAATTAGAGAAATTGAAGGAGAGATTTCATCAAAGCGAATAAAAGGAGATCTACAACAACCGGAGGAGATTCTAAATGGATTATAGGGAATAATTTTTGTTTAAGATGAGTGGGTTCATGATTAGTAAGATGATGTACATGTAATTAATTTTATCATATCCTATTTTGATCTAGAATTGTTATAAATTGAATTGAAAATGTTGTTTATTTAGATTGGTAATTTAACGGTAATTATGACCTGGATGAGTATGTTCCTTTTCTTTTAATCTAGAGCCGGTTGAAGTAAATCGATTAAATAAGAATTGATTCAAAGTGAATATACCCTATTTTATCAAATTAAATATGAATTGACATAACCCTTTTTATGTTAAACCTAGGTTAAGTTGATTACCAAAATTGAATATACCGTACATAAAATTGAATATGAGTTTGGACAGTTATAAATTTGAGATTCACGAAATTAAGGTTACTATATGCCAAATCAAAAATTAAAGTTACTGTAATGTGCAATTTGTGATTTTACTATAAACGAAGATGATAATTAAAATTAACAAACAATTAGCACCCCGACCGGTCGATCGCTCACTAGAGTCGGTCAACAGCAAGCGGTCGACCACTTCAGTGACCGACGGTCGACCGGTTAGCGTTTCGGGGCATGACTTAAACCTCGACCTAAGGCTCAAGTATGAATTAAGTTATATTATATGTATACTATAGGTACAAATATGGATGTTAGAAATAGTAGGGAAATTAGTTCCCTATGTCGGCGATTCTAGGACGTTATAAGACTGGATAAATGCTATTTATTCAATAGGATCGATATTCGATAGGGGCGGTTCTATTTCAAATTGCACTCATAGAGGTTCTACGATGGATGAACAACACTGATGAGGATGCCTGATGGAGTATGTAGCCCGACACTAATGGGAGTTTCTTGGTATTCACAGACACAACATGATACTATGTTGTAGATGGATCCTGACGCGATGTTATAAGAGGAGTTATGTTACCATTGAGAAGTGGACACCTATGTGGCAGACCTTGACATTTTTGGCATGAGTCATCATTGCGAGGCTCTCCCTCAATTCGTAAATATTATACGTGTAGTTGTAATTTGGGAAATTAGTCCCAAGGTTGAAATTGTAGTTAATCCTATGTTGAGGTAGTTTCAGCATAAAATAAGAAACAATCTCTCTAATGCATAAAGGCTGAGGGTTCACATTTTCATCATCCTTAGTAAAATCAAGCCCTCCACGTTGGTAATTGCAAACTGCTCTACCATATTTTTTTGCGGTCCCAATTTTGGTTTAATAGTACATCACAATAGGGGACGTCCAGATTTGATTAGTTGCTCGACCCTAAGTATAAGCCTTCACAAAATGTTAGTGTAGGTGTGTTTAAAAACTATACCCTTTAGATAAATGAAAAGAGTAATTTACAGATGCTAGTAAGACACTCAAGGTCACATAAAGTACTAATGAAGTCAATTGCATGTGATCCTCATATATTAATGACGTAAATCATTCACCAGACTTGTGTCTGACCTACAACCTTCCCTTCCTTTTTCCCCACTACATGATGGCAGGACAATAGTTGATTTGGCATAATATTGTTAGTTTGCGGAAGACGTATCTTAAGGCTAATTTAACACTAGAGGGGTGTGAATATTGTTACTGAGTTTTGTGGATCCTTTTAAATTCTTTTAAGATTATAATTAAATAATGCAGAATCAGCAATCATTAATGCAAACACAGACAAATATAAATGCAACAAAAGTAAAATGTAAAGAGTCGGAGAGATCATACTAGGAATTTTTATCCTGGTTCGGAGTTACCCTACATCCAGTCCTATACAATTCCTTGTATAGTTTTTTTTTCAAATATCAAAGTCAATACAATCTCGATTCCAAGGCTATGAGACACACCCCAGATTTTTTGAGCTATGGGCACACTCACTGGATTCGAACGGGACACCAGCACACCAGCTTAGATTTTCGGGACACCAAGCACACCCACTTGATTCAGATAGGACTCATGCATACCACTTGGATTTTAGGGACACCAAACACACCACAAAGTAGAAGAGTATGATTTGATAGATTTTACAGACTTAATTTCTTGATATTAAGTACAAATGATCCTACGACTTCTTGAATTACACTTTGATTGTGATTTGAGTGAGAGAAATAATAGAGATCAGAGAGTAATCAATAAAGAATCAAATCAATAGAGTTTGGATTTGATTCTGCTTGAATTTGAAAAGAGTTTGATTATAATTTCTTTCAGAAAACCAGAGAGTAAAAAGGAGGAGAGAAATATAAGAAAGTAGTTAATTAAATTTCGTTGGTTTAACACCTGTTTATAGAGAAACAACAGTCATGTCCATTTGCGAAAAGATATGATGAAAAGACACTTCCATTCAAAATTTAAATTTTGAAAAATGGATCTATATGTTGACATATCCTAACTATGTATGTTGATATATCCTTGTTGTTTTTGAAAAACACTTTATAGAATTTGTTTTGAAAATATTAGGCTTTGTAAAATATTTTGATACTTTATAAAATCATTTAAACATAGTTTATAACTATTTTAATCATAATAAAACTTAAGAAAACTTCATAAAATTATTTTGAAATATTTTAAATATATAAAGGATTTAAATATGAATTTCGTTTGAAAATAATATATATGAAGTTAAGTGAATGTACAAAAAAAACAAAGTCATAATAAATATTATAATATACCTATAAATATTTAAAAACCATAAAATTTAAACTATAATAAAGTATAACAGATTTAAAAGTATATTAAGATATAAAATAGTTAAAAACTTAACTGCTCAATATATAATTATAAAATCAAAAACTAAGAAATCAGTGGAAAGCTATTTTGAAAATAGGAATTCTTTTAAAATCATTTTTGAAATTCAAAATACCTAAAAACAGAAAATAAATTTTAAAACCTTTAAGAAAAATAAGAAGAGAGATTAAAAAAGTGCTATCAGGGTTTTAACAAGATAATCTATGACTCAATAACTTATCTGGATATATTGAATTCTTCAATACTCATGAGTCTTCAATCTTTAACTCTGAATCTCCATATCAGCCTTTTGAATCTTCTCTTGATACTGTACAGTCTTCTTAATCAATGCCCATCTAGTATCCTGCACTATATACTATATATAACTTGATAAAAACATTAGTATCTATATTTTATATAATGTCACTTGGTTGGCATCAAAACCAGTGTTCAAGGTACTAACAAATATGTGGAGAAAGGAGCTAAGCATCGGAGTTCCACTATTCTTTGTTGTTCTTCATGTTGCTATTTATTGTATTAAATGTCTATCAAACTTATATTTTACCTTGGAAATAGCGTATATGAACTAAGTATTTTGGTGGTTTTTCTGAAATGTCTATTTTTAGTGCTTATAATTTTACTCCTTCCATTGTGAGATCTGAAAGAGTAGATGCCTTAGAATTTGTCCTTATATTCTTATTCTCTATAATGTTTAAAAACCTAATATTTCGTACTTCTTGGCATCGATGCAAGTCCTAAAGCCACCATAGGCTCTGGATCTATGTGTCGGGAGGTGTGGGTTGCCACATATGGTCTTTCTTCTTCATTTCTACTGTTACTTTTGCCATCACAACGTAATAAGCAAAGGATTATCAATTGAACCTTTTATCATTCCTCTCTAGCCACACTTCAGAAATTGTTTCTTTAGCAAGATGATAAGAAGCATAGATTTAAGGTTTTGAAATCTAGTAGATTTAAAATTCTAAACCATTCCTCTTGACTATTTCTACTAGGTACATGATGGTTGGCATAACCAAGAAGAAAATCCCAGATGTTAATTGCATTCAAAGAACAAACGAGATAGGGTTTTAGGTTGAATCGAACAAAGAATGAAGTTTGCTTAAATTATACATTTCATTACCAATAACTTTTCATGAATTCATGCTATCTCTTACAAAGTTAAAGTTAGTCCAAATTATACTATACCAATAGAGCCTTGGAGCTAGCTAAAGGTTCTAAATTTTCTTGTGCATAGCAGAGATAGAGTGTTTATCGAAACTAATGGACCAGGGAACAAAAGAGGTCTGAGTTGAAATAGGCACGTCAAAAATGAGGTTCTATGGGTTCCTAACAAAGGAAAGCTTGAATATGGCATGTTAAATCAATGATTATGTGTGATTGAGGAGGCAAGAGCTAGATTAAGTATTCCCATTTTCATTTTTTGAGAATGAGATGGCTTATTTGCTAGGATCAGACCATAAGAAGCCAAAGGAGAGTACCAAAACGAGGACTTGTTATGAATGCTTGGGGCTTCTCTAAAGAAAGGAAAAAATACCTCTTAACATGAGCAGACCTCTCCAACGCCAGCTATAGTCTAGTGAAGTAGGCATGATCCAGAATTGCTTTTATTGAATGTTGTGGTTTTTACACCATTTGACCCATAGGTTACCTTTGCTCCCATAAAGAAGGTTGAAGTATTTAGAATGAGCTACTGTGTTCCAATTTACAGGGTTGAGAATTCCTAATCCCACTCTATTAGTGGAATTTTGTACTTTGTTAAAGGATATTGGAATGTGCATTTAGGAGAATTGGCCCTTATGCCATACCCAGTGGTTCACATCTTTTTTAATCATTTTAATCAACATAGATTAGAGGACATAGTGGTAGTTCCAATATGTTTTCACAACCATAGCAATGGATTTGATCACGGTGAGCCTACTAGTCTGAGAAAGCCGAGTATTATGACAAGTAATCATTCTTTGATTTTGTATTGGTATAAAGGAAGGTATTGTATATTGGTTATGCTGGAAGAGATCAATGATGGCTCAAGATAGTATGTAAACTCGAGCATTTAAGAGAGAGAGAGAGATAGAGTTGATAAAGCAATCATAGAGGCTTTGTTTGTTTGATTCAGAACAGCTAATACTAGATTTATTTCCTTTTATAGCCAAATCAGACAAAAGTTTGAGTTTTTCTTGTATGAGGAGTAAAATTTATACGAAATTATGATTGGGCCTAGTGAAGCATATCAAATCATATGTAAAGACAAGGCATTTTATTTTTGGGTTCCTTCATTTTGTTTGAAAATCATATTGCTTTGAATCCATTTATTTGTCAACTAATCAATTCCGGATCTCCATAACTCTAATAAAGATATAAGTAGAGTGAGGATCACCCTGTATAGTACCCTATGTTCCTTTAAAGTAACTCATATGTGAACCATTTGCTACCATAAAATAAAAAGGAGAGGAGATGCATGCATAAATCCAAGTAATAAAAAGAGCAGGGAAGTTCATGAAGGAGAGAATAACTGCCATGAATGACAATTAAAGGGTGTCAAAAGCTTTGTTCACATCAAGCTTGATCGTACATAATGTTATTACTTATTGATCTTCCTTTATGAAAAGTTGCTCGATCATTAGACACAAGTTTTGAAGAGATAGACACATGGAAGCTAGGATTTGGCAATGCATTTATAAATAAAATTGCAATAACTTAGTGGCATGCAGTCGCTAACTTTTTTCGGACTATCAACTTTAGGGATAAAACATGTATTAGTAGTATTAATGCCAACAAATAAGACTCCCACTTTGAAAAAAATGATGGATGACTTTCATAAATCAAAGCCATTAATATTCCAACAATTTGTAAAGAAATAGGTGGTGAAACCCATCTGGTCCTTCATAACAATAAGTAGTTAAAGAGAAAAGTGCATCCTTTATTTTTGAATCAGTTATAACTTTTATGAGAAGATCGTAGTCTTGGTTTGAAATGAAAGGGATATTGAGAGTATTGATAGGACTTCGATCAATCTGCATTGAATTTGGGTTTGCCAAGATATTAGAGAAATATTTTATAAGAGCAGTAGAAATACCTACATATGATGTATAAACTTCTACATTTATACCTTGAATTAACATGATGTTTCTCTTGGCCTGGCTACCTTTAAGACACTTGTGGAAGTAGGCAATGTTTTTATCTTCAAAGGATTCCTTCAAGAACCCTAATATCACAACAAATAATGGTTTATTCAGTTGAAAAACTAGCCCCCACACAACTATGTATGGCTTGTTCGGTTGGTCGTGACCAGTTCTAGGTTATTTTATGGCTAATGAACTGAACATGGGGCTAGTTTTTAATATGGCGAAGAGATTGCCGATTTATAGTTAAAACGGCAAGGACTTTGCTATTTTAATTAAAATGGCAAAGACTACGCTGTTTTACTAAAAACGACAAAGACTTCACCGTTTTAATTCCCCAACGTTCTAGTACCAACGGCTAGTTTCCAACGATATTTTTCTATCCCTGCCCCATATATACCCTACCATCCCTTCTTCCATCCCCTACACCAAAATTCTTCACTTCCACCCTCCTACTACATAATGTCTTCATCCCTAAAACAAACAAGCAAAAAACAGCAACCAAAAAGAGCCACTACCACTCCTCAAAATCAACCACTGAATCTTTCATACCCTTCTGCCGCTTTTTCCAACGTTTGCCCTCCCAAACAACAACAGAAAGTTCTACCACAACATGAGTATGCTTATTTGTTGTTTCAAAATATGCACTATACTCAACATTACTCTCCTCACATTCCACCTAGCATCCCTCACCATCCACGATCTTACTATCATTTTACCACACCTTAATCCTACTACCACCACTGCCTCGCCACTCATCAAGTTGGCATGTATGAATGTCGGTCAACCTTCATGTCGTTGATGATGTAAGATGATCAACATAACAACATCACCTTAGTGCGCAATAGTTAGAAACCCATGATTAAGAAGCTATGTGGAACCTAGAAAGGGAGTTTTCTTACGCTTGTAACACCCCTGCCAATGTGGATGATGAAGATGAGGGTAGTTTCGATGAAAAAGAGGATGAAGAGGTGGAAGCAATTTTTTTGATAAAGGCAATGATAATGGTGTGGAAGAAACGAAGGTTGCTTTAAGCCCGGATACAACAAAAAGAAAATGAAGTGGAAGTCCTTGAGCAGTATGTTTGAAGAACTTCATAGGGGATCAACTTCAGTTGGAATGGAAGCTAGAATTAAATACATTGAATTTGAAGCTAGTGGTGATGATGTAGAAGAAAATGAGGGAAGAAAGAAGCAAGTAAAATTTACTCCGCAGTAGCATGTATCGCTTGTTGAATCTTGGGTTAGAATGTCAAATGATAATATCATAGGGAACAACATGAAATGTGAGAAGTTTTGGATAAAAGTTGCCGACTTCTATAATATGCTTGATCCAACAAAGGGGACCTGGGCTTCTTTGAGAGGAGGTTATTGGGTAATGAACGCCGCATGTTAAAACTACTTGGCAATACTAATCAGACTTGAGAAAAAACAACAAAGCGGTATTGCCCCTTTTGACATTGTAAGTTTGGTTTCAACTTTCACATATAGTGTAACACTCCATATTTTTGGTAATATTATTTAGGATATTTGATTAGTTAAATAAAATAAAATAATGTGTTGATCAGGGGATTGAGATTTGAATTTTATTAAGGGGTAGCCGTGTCATCTAACCAATGAATTAAAATAAGAGTTAAAATGAAATAGAGGAGAGTAAAATATAAAAGAGGTCATTCTTATACCCTAAACCCTTGACCGTGTATCCTATACACGTTCATTTTCATTTGTTCAAAGTTTTAAGGTCGGCCACCATTAACAAGAGAAAGAGGAAGAAGATTAAGAAAAGCTATGGAAGAAGCTTAATCAAATCAAATCTATTCACATCTCAATCTCTTTAATCTCAAAATCTAAGGTGAACAATCACTACAAAAAAGAGGGTTGTTTTCCAACCCAGAATTCCCTACGCCATCCCTACGCCGCGTAGGCGCGGCGTAGGGAAAACGTGGAAACATAGGGAAGGGGTGGGCATGGCGTAGAGAATTCCCTACACATTTCCTACGCGCACCAGGTTCTCCAACAATTGACTACGGCGTAGGGAATGTATAAGGAATTGCCTACCCATTCCATACACCTTATTGTTCTCCCTACGCATTCCCTACGCCTGTGGAGGAAAGAGGTTGGAATTTCTCTACGCTTTACCTACGCAGACAATTATTAACTTTTGTAGTTTAACTTGAAATTATATTATAAAAAGATATAATTTAATTTTTTAGTAAATCGTATTAACTTTCGAAACTAAAATAAAATTATATGTATATATATATATATTAAATTTAAATTATAATAATTAACTTTTAGATGTTTAATTAACTAAAAAAGAATAATAATTAAATTTAATAAGTTGAAATACCAAATTAATAGTCCGAAATATGAAAATTATGATTCAAGAAAAGTAAGCAAGAAATTTACATTATATAAAAAAAATTAAATTCAGTTAAACTTAAAAATAAAACTAATTAAACTTTGCGGAAAATCTGCTTTTGTTAGAAATGTGACATTTTTTAATGAGTTATTATTTTTCTATATTATTGTAAAAGTCTTTTTTTTCTTTTGATAATTGATTATACTTGGTTTAAATTTTAACCTGGTTAACATAAATTTGCAAAATATAGGCATTGAGATATATATGTTCAACTTTTGCATCCAAATCAACTATTTTTTGTCTTTTTAACATATTAAACATTTAGTAATTTTTTATTTTACATGGCCTACAAAAGAATGAAATCGCGTAGGAAACGCATCAGCCACAGACACTTAAACAATTACTTAAATAATAAATTATACAATAACAAACGCATCAGCCACTTTCCTTCCTTAGTACGCCTAAACTACCAAAACCCTAAATCCCAAATCGTTTCCACAAGCTTGTAAAGGTTTGCAGATCCAGCCACCAAGGCTCACACCGCAAACCGATCACTCACCCAAACCCAGCTACCATCCCACTGTCATGCGCCGACCCTTCCCAAGCAAGTAGCTCCGCCCACAGCAGCCAACATCCGATTTCCCTCGCCTTCGCCTTGTCACTGACTCCGTCGTCTAGCCACCTCTTCTGCCTCCTTCTTTCGCCGATTGCTTATATACTTAAGTAAAGTAGGATCTTATATAAATGTAAGTACAACTTCTCTTTTATTCTTTAGTTTATATATATTTTTAAGTTGTTTACATCTGTCCTTATATATAAATTTTGTTGCAATAACTTTATATGCATATGTCAGTTTATATAAATGTACAAATGTTAGTTTATATATTAGTTTAAATATATATAGTAGTAGCATATATAGATGTTTATATTTATATTTCGTATGTTGTTGGTTTGCTGTGAAGAATTTAGTAATATATACATGTAGATTTTTTTTTAAAATTTTAAGTCTGTAATGAAGATTATAAGAGCTGTTGTCTATGCATAAATTTATTAAAGTATAAAAATTGCATAGTCTCCACAAGCTTGTAAAGGTTACGTACAGAAAGAAGGGAAAAAAATGGTCGGCGCATATAAGCTTTAAGTGAATAACAAATTATGTTAACAAAAGAAAAACTACAGTTAAAGGTAATATAGGAGAATGATTAGACTAAGAATGTTGCATATTACAAAAACAGTGTAGGTCAGGGTACAATCAAACAAGAATCTAACTTGATGCCCATTATTATTTTTATTAAAAGCTCTTCATTGTCCAATAATGCTATTAAATATTTTTAATTATAAACAAAATATATAGTATGATAACAAAAAAGACACTTGAGCTCTTTTCACATGTAAACCAATCCTTTGTGTCATCAAGTACACTAGTTTTATTTTATAGGAACAAGTGATAAAGTCATCGTCTCTTCGTTCGCATCTCAAGAACAACAAACAATAAATAGCCACCTAGTGAGTGGAGTTAGCAAATAGTAGGGACTATGATGAAAAAAACTAAGTTATGTAAACTTCATTAAATCAGTGATGAATCAATGAGTAATATAAAGGAAAAAGATTGTATAGCCACATGTCAATATATTAAATTTTTTATCGCACCTCTCTTCTATCAAAAGCTATGAGTGGCTTTCCTAAACTATACACATGGAAGGTTCGATTAAATAAACAATAGACAAATTTCTATTAGGATTACGATAAGATATATTTAATTTGCATAAATGTAAGAATTTAAACATTTAGTAAGTTAAACTAGCATACATCTAATATTGTATTTATATGTATACGAATTTGAAATTATATCTATCTAAATAAAATAATACAATAATTGGGTAGTAATTAAAATAATGAAATAACTATAGTTCTATATAGTAATAATATAAGTACTCATCTTATAATATAACATATCTTAATTATGCAGTAGAAGATGGAACATTTGAAAGTTCGTCGCGCTTGGATGTACAAAAATGTTGGGCATAGAGGAACAATTCCATTTCAATTTTTAAGAGGTTTAACTGAGTTCATGCTAGTGGCATCTTCCAATAGGATAAACATGACAGAAATCCGTTGTTCTTGTAAGAAATGCAAAGCCACAAAACATCATCCTTATGAAATTGTTCAAAAGCATTTGACTAAAAACGGTTTTATGGATGATTACTATGTGTGGATACATCATGGTGAAGATGCGATGAACGTTATTAATATGTGGGTAGTTGTTGAGGATGATAACGTAAATATTGACGTTGATTTTGATGAATCTACTAGTACAGAAAATAGAATGACTGAAATGGTTATTGATGCCGCTGGTCCGAGCATGCTGCCTAATTCATTGGATGTAGAGGAAGAACCAAATCCAAAAGCTAAAAAACTTTTTGACTTGTTAGAAGCATGAAAAAGACCGCTTTTTGATGGATGTCCTATGACAGAGTTGGCAGCAACTGTTAGGTTAGTTGCTATAAAATCCACAAATAACGGTACCCAAAAATTAATGAATGACGTTCTTAGCTTAATTCGAGATGTGGTTCCATCCGGTTTGCAAACTAGATTGGCTGAAAATTGGTATCAATTAAAAAACCAAGTGTCCGCATTCGGATTGCCGTATGAAAAGATAGATACATGTCGAAGTGGGTGTATGCTATATTGGAAAGAAGACATAAACTGTTCACAATGTAAATTTTGTGGCTTAGGAAGATATGAAAATATAAAAAGTAACGGTAAAGGTGTGCCTTTTACTCGTTTGCATTATCTTCCGATTATTCCTAGATTGCAAAGATTGTATTCGTCTTATGCCACTCGAAGCACATGAGATGGCATAGTGAACGAGTTCGAGAGGAAGGGGGGTTTTATGTCATCCTGTAGATGGAGAAGCATGGAAATATTTCGATGACAAATATCCTGATTTTGCCAAGGAGTCACGAAATATTAGGCTCGGTTTATGCACTGATGGTTTCCAACCTTTTAGCCAGTATGGCAAAAAATACTCCACTTGGCCAGTTATTTTGACACCTTACAATTTGCCTCCTTGGATATGTATGCAAAATCCATACATGTTCTTAACCCTAATTGTTCCTGGACCCAAAAATCCAAAAAACGGAATAGATGTTTATTTGCAACCTTTAATCGAGGACTTGAAGAAAATGTGGATAGAGGGTATTGACACGTACGACGTGTCAAAGAAGAAAAATTTCAAACTATTTGCTTGTTTGTTATGGACGATAAGCGATTTTCCCGCATACGGGTTGCTTTCGGGCTGGAGTACGGGAGGTAAATTATCCTGCCCCGTGTGCATGGATTCAACAAAAGCATTTACACTGAAGCATGATGGTAAGCAGTGTTGGTGGGATTGCCACCGTCGATTTTTGCATACAAATGACACGTTTAGACGTGATAAGAAAAACTTTGAAAGAAATAAAATTGTAAATTTGCAACCACCAACATTTTTGAATGGAGAAGAAGTATTTGATATTGTAAAAGATTATGCAAAATTACACGAGACGGGAAACAAAGAGCCCAAAATTCCTGGCAAAGGGGATTATCACAATTGGTGCAAATAGAGTATATTTTGGGAATTACCATATTGGAAAGATCTAAAACTTCGACACAATTTGGATGTGATGCATATTGAAAAAAATGTATTTGAGAATTTATTTCATACAATTATGAATGCGAAAGGAAAAACCAAAGATGATTTGAGATCAAGAAAAGATATCGAATACTATTACAATCGTCCAGAGCTTAAGATTAATCCTATTCGTCCAAACTTCAAAGTTCTTGCATGTTATGAGCTGGATAGGACTCATTGTATAAAATTACTAGAGTGGGTCGATTCTTTGAGGTTTCCTGATGGAATTGCTTCTAATATGAAACAATGCGTTGATATGAAGGATCTTATACTGTCAGGTATGAAGAGTCATGATTGCCATGTATTTTTAGAGACTCTATTTCCGATAGTATTTAAGGAGCTTTTACCACAAAAGGTTTGGATGCCTATAACAGAGCTTAGTTTATTCTTTAAAGTGATATGTTCGACAACTCTATCTAAAAGCCATTTGCAGAAGCTTGAAAGAGATATACCCAAATTACTATGTAAATTGGAGAAAATATTTCCCTCTGGAGTTTTTAATTGCATGGAACATTTACCAGTACATTTACCAACTAAAGCGTTACTATGGGGACCAGTGCAGTATGGATGGATGTATCCTTTTGAGAGGTATGTAATAGTTATATTTATTTATGCAATGTTTAAATATAGAACATGTTATAGTTAATTTCATACATTTTCATATTAAGGTATCTGGGTCACCTAAAGAAAAAAGTAAAACAGAAAGCACGTGTTGAAGGTTCTATTTGTCAAGCATACATTATTGAAGAAGCATCCATATTTTTTAGTCATTATTTCGATGATCACGTTAATTTAAATTTTAATCGTGGTCATCGCAATGAAAATGATATTGTGGATGATTCAATCGATAACGTTCTCTCGGTATTCAAAAAACAAGGACGTCCATCTGGTAAATGGAAGAATGTTAAAGGCTTCGCTACAACAAAGGATTATAATCTAGCCAAGGCAACTGTGCTTCTTAATTGCAATGAATTAACTGATCTTATAAGGTACTATAATAATTTGTTTATTCATTAACTAAATTATTGTTAATCTTTTCAAGCTACACACAATACTCCTTAGATATTAACATGTATATTTGATTTAAACAGCAAGTTCGAAAGTGAATATCCCAATGTTGAACTCTGTAAGGAATTCGAGGGATGGTTTAAACAATATGTAAGTATGATAAGTCATGTATTTTAACCTTGCGGTATTCATTATATATTAACTTGTGTACTTGATTCAAATTGATAGGTTGATACGAACAACATCACCGACATTTGCTATAGGAAACTTGCATTTGGTTCGTGTAATAGTTATAGAATATGTCCAATAATGTTTATAAATGGATTTAAGTTTCACACCGAAGAATATGGAAAGAAAAAAACAACTGTTAATAGCGGAGTTTGTATCAAAGGTGGGAACAACGATGATGACATAAAGGATTATTATGGTGTACTTGAGGAAATAATCGAGTTAACTTACTCAGTGGTGCCGGAGTTAAAAACATTTCTATTCAAATGTCGATGGTTTGATAGTAGGTCGAATATTGGAGTAAAACGCGTACATAAGGATTACCCTCTTATTGAAGTAAACCACAAAAAAAAATATTTAGGGTATGATCCATTTGTGTTGGCAGCACAAGCTACACAAGTTTATTTCACACCTTATCCTGCTATCGACAACAGTCGTTCAGATTGGTGGGCTGTTATTAAAACAAAACCGAGATGGTCATTTCACTCAAACATGGTCATAACCGACAATTTGGCATATCAAAATGATCCAGAACCTAATGAACTACTGGAGATTGTACAACAAGTAGAAGACATAGGATCTCTAATTAATGACGTTAATGATGGGGTCGAAGTAAATGAAGATGACGATGAGCAAATTGAAGTAGAAGAAGATGAGTGTGAGCTTGAAGATGACAGTGTAAATATTGAGAGTGATGATGATAATGAAGATTGGTAGCATGTATATTTAATGTATATTTCACTTTGAAATATTAGCTTATCTTATGTATATAGTTGCAAATGTTGTATTCATGTAATAGATATGAGTTCTCGTGGTGGTGGTTGTCGTAGTAGTGGTGGTCGTAGTAGTAGTGGTGGTCGTAGTGATAGTGGACATGGTTTGGGTTTGATCGAACCAGCACCACCCTCTGTCGATCAACAACCCACCCCTTCAGATGGACGTGATCATGATCAAGGCACCCCTGGGCTATCTGGACATATGTCACAGACTGGCTCGACTTCCTCAGTCGGCACCATGTATATCTATTATAGGGAGAATGGCGAGTAAGTAAAATTTATGAACTTTCAAATTATTGTATATTTAAATAATGCATTACAGACTTTAATATAATTTGTTCATTAACAGCTGGGAATTCGCGAATAGTGCCTCGACGTCTCGTACTATGTCTGCTATGCTTAAGGCCCGTTTGACATCATTTTGGCCTTGTTTTAGTATGATTCCTGCTAATATTAAGGATAATTGGTTTGAAGAGTTTAAGGTGAAATAATTTTGAAATTCAGGATGTTGCAATATTTAGTCCATTCATGATTAAGTTTTTCAGTTTATTTATTCGATTCCTAAATTCTTGTGTAGGCATTGTACTCTTGGGATCCCACCACTTCTTTTGTTGATGTCAAACGATTATGGGATCAAAAGTGTTATTTGAAGTATAGGTGGATTATTGGAGACATGAAAAGGTATAAAAAGAAGAATGCTTGTATAACAGATGAGGTATGTCAATAGTTTTTAGCCTACTGGGAGAGGGAGGATGTGAAGGAGCTTTCTCAAAAGAACTCAATCGCTCGCAATAGCAATCCAAGGCCACATAGATGTGGTTCTAAATCAATGGCACAATGGATGAACGATATGGTAATTGTTTAAATTATTAACTAATAATAGTGTACAATCGAAATAAACACATGATAAATTATTTTTATTTTTTAGGAGAAAGAACAAGGTCGAAAACCGACATACATGCAGGTGTACATTCAACACATTTTGTTGAGAAACCGAACGGTTCTATAGGTGAGGGATGGGTTGATGAGTACTCGGAATAGTTTGTTGTATGTAATCAACAAAAGTTTTGAATTATAATTTACAAATTCCTAATTATGTTAAACAATACAATACCTAACTTTTTATGTAAATTACAGGCCAAATACAATGAGCGAGTTACTCAAATGACCGAGAGTCAGGGTAGGGAGCTCTCTCACGACGAGCTAAACCTTCTTTACATGCAGCTTATTGGAGAAGGTGAGACGTCCGCTTCCTCATGAAGCACACGAAGGCCTGGTACTGGCAATATTCCTGGGGTAATGACTCAAAAGTTGAATTTCTTTTCCAAAACTGCTTTGATGTGTTTGTTTCTAATATTCCAAAACTGCTTTGATGTGTGAAAACAGTTTTAATTAATTAAAATTTTGTTTTAATTAATTAGTGTGTGTGCGCACTGCATTACTTTGTTTAGGAAATTATTAGATAAAGCTAATTTTGGTGTAGAAAATGTTAATAGAAATTACTATTGATTTCTAAAGGAAAAACAAAATTAGGTGGTTAGACAGAAGCAAAGTTTGCAAAAAGAAAACCATCTTCCATTAATCAAGATGATATTTAAATGTATGTTTAATAGCAATACTAGATAGGCTGTTACTAGCAAAAAGGCAACTCTATGTACGAATTCCTAGAGATGAAAATAATGCTATATACTTTTCTAATATGATAATCAGTTTAAGAATACAGCATTTATGCCACACTGATGATCCATCTTGTTAGTTCTACTAATTTTAACTTATTTGTGGATACGTTTGTTGTATATGGTTCATAGGCTCATACTGATATTGCCTGTTTGCAGTTTAATTATAAATCAAATCCTTATATTAGTAAACCTGGATAAAGATCAAACCTTGGTATTTGTGAGATAGAGAAAAAAGGGACAAGGAACAGAGTATTTGATCCAGAATAATCAGCAGTAGACTTCAATTGGATTATGTAAACATGTGCTAGTTATACAGCGTTTTTGGCAAATCCAATCTTCAGAACTCTTTGCGTGTCCAGTGTAATCTAATTCAGGAGATTTTGCAATATAATGTCATATTGTTTATATTAACTAATATATTATCCCATGAGACTTTGCCCCGTCTGAAGAGTGGACGTAAATGGTAGGCCTGGACTAGATGGAGTGTTTATGTCTTGGTTTGGGTCTGCCATTGTTTTGGAATCGAAACATTTATCTTTTTGGTTAAGGGGTTTATGTTAGTATTGGGTGATATTTGGTTAAGGGGTTTAAGCTGACGGATTTCTTTTTCAGTTGGAATGACAGAATGGAAATCATTGTAACTGCACTTAATATCATTTTTCCTTTCAGTATGGTTTATTTTTTATGGGATGGATTTGATGAGAATGAGGTTTATATTACTATCGACTATATTCAAAATATTGATTGAGAGCGAGGGTCGTATATAGTTCCAAATTATTTTTTATGGGTTTGGTAACTTTGGTTACTAGAGTTTGTCTGCTTCCTGTTGTTATTAAGATGATCATGATTAAAGAGATTAATTAGGTTAGTTGTCACTAGATTTCTTTTTCCCCAATTTAATTTAGATATGTAGAAACTGCGGTTATTGCAAGTCGCCTTAGTTTTTTATGTCATTGATAAAAGCTAAAATAGAGAAGCGGGTGACTGGTAAAAGGGGAAATTGAATAAATATTAAAATGGGGTTCTACTTGGGAGTATTGGAGTAGTGGTTACAAGTGTGTTTTAAAATAGGTCATTTGTGGGCTACCAGTTTTGGAAATTTCTTTATAAGCGGTATCTTAATCTATAAAACCATACTTGGGAGTTTGACTTACAGAAATTTGGAAATTTCTTTAAAATTTACGCACTATATAATGTATTTGTATATTATATATCCGTGTGTATAAAAGGGATTGAATTCTCATATTTCATGCTTAAATTTCAAGCTTAGATAAACTTAAACTATTGAGATCTGGTTTTCTTTTTCAGTTGCTAGACTAGTATCTGGTGAATAAGTGTCGGTAGTTTGCTCATTTGATTGCTCCCATACCATGTTGTAGAAGCCATATGCTTCTTTGTCAATGATCTGGTTTAAAAAATTGTGATAGAATTTAAAAAGGGAATTAGAGATGTCATTGAATCAATTCGTTGCGTACATTCTAATTAATTCATATCCATATTTATACTAGTTTTTCATGCTTAACTGTATTGATAGACATGCATGTAACAGAAAATCTCAATGCCATGCTATAAACTTATAACAGTACAACAAACTAATCATACTTATTTTGTAGAACCCATAAACAAAATGAATCTTGTTACAGTTAAACCTTTAGTCACATGTCCCATCATGATATCAGTACAACAAACTAATCAACAATACAATCCGTGCATGTGTTTACAACTAATCAACTATACCTTTATTCATTACCAAAGATCATCAGTCCACCAAAACATTTTCAAGAAATATACCCAGGTCCAGCTCTGTTTTCACGCATTGATAATTGATTCATGTGTGCTCAGTTTTGTGTTAATATTATGCTGTGTTTGTGCCATCTGGATCATGTGTAAGATTTTTTTATTTTCGTTGTACTAATTTGATTAAATAATTTATATGTAGATATATAGAGACAATACATACACTGCTAGGTTTGGAGTTTCAGATGACAGAAAGAAACTTGTAGAGGAAGTAGAAGAGCTAAGAAGTAAAAATCAAGAAATGGATGTTACAATTAACAAACTACAAGGGGATTTATCTTCCATGCATGAAGAGATGAATTCTGTGCAAGAGTTTATACGGGGGTTGAGGCGGGAGCAAGGATCGGAGATATGACATACTTCGTGAGTTAGTCTTGTTTTGACTGTGGGTTTGATGTTCTATTTTTATAAGGTACATTGTATGATGTTTGAATTAGATGAAACAACTATGTTTGAGTTATGTAGCAACTTTATTTTATTGTTGGACATGATTTTTTTAAATACATTTGTAGCAATTTTATAGTAATTTGACAATGATATGCATTCTACATTAATGTTTTATAATGATATATATTGTTACGATTTTGCATGTGGTTATATATTATATTTAATGCTTTCTGTTGTTGATGTTCGGGTTTATTATATTTTATTATGATCTGTGGTAGATGAAGATAAATACAATAGAATCATATTGAATTTTGGTGTACGGTGGCGTAGGGAAGGCGTATAGAACTCGTAAGGAAAACCCGATTTCTGCACTTTAAAAGGAAGAAGGCTAGGCGTAGGGAAGACGTATGGAATTAGGCATAGGGAAGGCCTATGGAAATAGGCGTAGGGAAGGCGTATGAAAATAGGCGTAGGGAAGGCGTATGGAATGCGGCGTAGGGAAGGCGTATGGAATGCGGCGTAGGAAAGGCGTATGGAATGGGGCGTAGGGAAGGCGTATGGAAGGAGGCGTATGGAACGCGGCGTAGGGAAGGCGTATGGAATGCGGCGTAGGGAAGGCGTATGGAATGGGGCGTAGGGAAGGCGTATGGAAATAGACGTGGGGAAGGCGTATGAATGCAGCGTAGGAAAGGCGTATGGAATGGGGCGTAGGGAAGGCGTATGGAAGGAGGCGTATGGAACGCGGCGTAGGGAAGGCGTATGGAATGCGGCGTAGGGAAGGCGTATGGAATGGGGCGTAGGAAAGACGTATGGAAGGAGGCGTATGGAACGCGACGTAGGGAAGGCGTATGGAATGCGGCGTAGGAAAGACATATGGAATGGGGCGTAGGAAAGGCGTATGGAAGGAGGCGTAGGGAACCCGTAGGGATTTTTTTGCGACGCATTGTTTTCAAACCTCTTCTTTGGCGTAGGGATGGCGTAGGTAAAATCTTTTTCCTACGCCGCACCTACGCCAAACTGGCGTAAGGAATCCAAAATTCTTTTGTAGTGAATGTTTACATCTCATGTCTTTTGTTTTCGGTTTTAAGATGAAATCCGAAATATTTTGCGTTGTTTTGCCATGTTTTTGAATGATGGAATGATTATATATACTTGTAGATGATTTATGGTGGTTCATATAGATTTTATGACATGTTTTGATATGAAAACACTATTTAATGACATCCAAATGCCTTGCAAATTTAGATTTAGATCAGAAATGATATTCTAGAGACGGGTTTCACTTTTCATAATTTTCTGAATTAATGTGGATTTTATATTAATTTTCTAGTGAAGAAAATGATTTATTGGGTTATAAATTATTTACGGCTAAATAATTAATTATTTGGGTCTGAAATTTATATATGTTAGAAAAAGTATTGAAAATGATTTTCTGAAATTTTTGTAGAATTTTCCTAAGTGTTTTAATGGATATATAAAATTATTTAAGGTATGAGACTTAAATGTTTTATATGTTTATAAAAAGGAGAAAGAGCATTTTGTAAAATAATTCAATTTGTTGTTTCTGAAAAGTCGGTAGTACTTTTAGAAAAGAGAAACTTGCAACCAATCACAATTTGACAAACAAGGCAGATTAGGTATAAAGAAATAGTTTAAAAGAACTAATTTACATGGTTTTTACTGTTTAGATGCTTTCAGCACTAGGTTCCGCCTCCCTATCTTCGTCTTCGACACCGTCAAAACCAATGCACATGGTATCAGGGAACTGGTACGTAGTAAATTGGATGTAGGCGGAAGGTATAGAGTCGAAACCAGGGGTTCCGAAGGGGTTAAGGCATTACTTTGCTTTTAAAAGAAAATGTGCTTGCTTGCTTTCGACTAAGCAACTTTCGACTTGGTTAGCTTTCGACTTGGTCAAATGAATTTAAAAAAATAGTTTCAATTGGTTTGTGCTTTTGTTTTAAATGATTGCTTTCGACTAAGTCGAAACCATTGACTGTCGTTTTCTTCCTTTCGGCACAGATGGTTTCGAAGAGGCTATTTTGTTTTCTAAAATTTGGCCACTTCTCCAATACTTTCAAAGGGATGGTTTCGACACCATCACTTCTTTACTTAAGAATGATTATAAAAGGATTGCTTTCGACTTTAATGGATTTATGATCTTTTTGCTCTACTTGAAGGCATAATCCAAATGGTTTCGACCGAAATGGTTTTCAAAGGTTTCGAAGGAGTAAATTTTTGAATGGTTTCGAAAGGTTTAGCATTTTAATGCATTCGAAAGGGTTTTAAATGAAGGTTTCGAATGGGTGGTTCCCCAATGATTTCGAAAGATTTTGAAGAAAGGTTTTCCAATGGTTTCGAAGGAGTCAAAACAGAATGTTTTTCTGGTTGTTTCGAAGGGATTAAAAGGAAAGGTTTTCCTAAGATTTCAAAAGGCAATGTTTAAAGGTTTTAAAAGAAAGATGTCTAAGGTTTTTAAAGTTTTCGAAAGGAAGGATTTCCAATGGGTTCAAAAGGGTTTTGAGAATGGTTTCGAAAGGAAGGTTTTGGCTTTTCGACCTAGATTAAATAAAGGGTTTTACTTGGTTTAGAAAGAGGAACTTTCAATGGTTTCGAAAGGGGTATTTTCAATAAATTCGAAAGGGGGACTTTCAAATGTTTAAATGTTTTCATCAACTAAAATTTGAGTGTGTGTGTATGTATGTGTGTATATATATATATATATATATATATATAACAAGGTGATTTTGAGTAAAGCATATAATATATATATATTTTCCTTGTTTGAGTTTGATTTAAAGTTTTTAAATCATTTTGAAAAGGTTTTCAAGGAAAATTATGGGAACGATCTCTAAGTAAAATGACTCAGATATTAGAATATTAGATGAGACTTGTATATGGTCGCGCACTATACATTAGCTATTAGCCCTGGCTAATTTTGTCCAAAATTACAACGGGTAAGGATTTGTCATAGGTAAGACTAAAATTATGATTACACACCAAAAGGAATATATGTTTGTATAAGATAGGTTATTGGTGAGCCCACAAAAACTATTAGGATCAGGGGACCCTGGGAGATGTTAAGTTATGGACAGATCGTCCAAAAGAGAAGAATTTAACAGATAGTTAAAGACAGACCGTCCAGAAAAGGAGTGTCTAACAGATGTTAGATAAAGTTTGATGTATTGTCTGGTAGGCCCGAGTCAGCTAAAGGTAGTAGTTAGCCAAACAAAACTATAATGTTTGAACAGGTAGTTTATTTATTATCTGATATGCATGTTTACATAATAATGCTTTACAGATTTAACCAGCTTTGGTTGCAGGAAAAGATTTGTAAAATATATGTTTTAAAAGGATGTTAGTGAGGGTTAACTTGTTCCGCTAAGCGGCGTGATCTCACTTAACATAGAATAACCGAGATGTATAGTATTATTCACACCAGATTTTATGTTTGACTAGAAGTTTTTGTTTCCCCTTAAACTCTCGGTGCTCAAAATTAATTTCAGTAGGCTGAGGGTTGAGGTTTTCAGGTTTTAGTTGTTTTGGCGAATAAAGCTTTCGGAGATGAGCAGGCGACTGACTGATAGCTAATTAGAAGTTATAGTTTATTTTGCTTTGATTCCGTTGTGTATATTAAGTCTGTTATAATTATATTGACTCTGATCAACCAAGTGAGCATCGTTATATGTCGTTCTTGGCGTATTATTGTATAATTATATTTGATCTTTACCTGAGAAACGATCATAGGATTATGTAACTTTGATATGAATTTGTTTTGAAATATAATCAGTAAAATGTTGTTTTTTTGAAAATCTTTGATTTTGTTCATATTCAAGTGCTTCTGATATTATGGATACCATTAGCATTATCGTATTTTGTCACCAGAAGTTAATACTATGAATGACTGCAGCATCAGTAAAATTTCTCGGCCTGCCAACCTTTGCCATCTTAGTTCAAAAGTTTGGAACCGATAAAGCGCACACCCGCGCCCAAAAAAAAAAAATCCCGTGTCAAATCCCTAGTTCTATCCTTCTCGCCTTCCACTCAAAATCCGCCTCCTACCACCAAAAATCTACCACCTACCACCGATGTCCACCCCAATCAATACTTCTATAGCCAAGCATACACTGGTGCTCTCTTAACATCTCCTTGTACTGCTGTAATAATTAGCTCAGATCCAGAATCTTAGCTCAGATTCAGGATTAGGGTTTAACCGAATAAACACCCCTTCTTGGCAGTTTTTCTTTTCATTGGAGGCTTCAGTCTGTTATTCTTCAATATGGTAATATTTATTTGTTTAAGAACATGAATTAATCTAGGTATAAAGAACCGTTATTTTATTAAGTTGGCTCAAAATTAATATATGTAGGTGAGTGCAATGATGTGATAACATTTCCATTCATCATATTTATCAAATGGTATATAAAATGCCATTTACAGTTGATGATGTAGGCATTTTACAGTGTTTACACTTTACATGCCCCTGTAATATCATATTTTGTGTTAACACTGAAATATAATATTTTTCTTTTCGAATGCGAAAGTAATTGGATGATATGCAGGTGATCTCAGGTTCACACCAATAAAGAAAATGAGAGCTCTTGGAAGATGAAGATCAATTATACTATTTAATGAATTTTATATGGAATGTATTATATCAGTGGAACTTATATAATTATAATAGAGATGACATATATGCTTGTGTATTAGTCAACACAAGTTACGTTTTAATTGTAGGAATATTTGTTGGATTTGGTGCTTAATATGATTAACCACATAACTTATATTTTAATGCTATTTATTCTTTGCATGCCCGATAAATATGGCCCATATGTTTAGCAACTATATATAGTTGGTAATTTTTTAAACCAAAACTTGTGCTTATGTTATTTTTATTTAGTTTGTTCATCATGACCTGCACTAATATTATTTTTGAGGTGAATTGTTTTTACTTTTTCTACTGATTGTTGCAAATTTAACAGTTTTCATCAATGAAATAACCATGCTAGATCATTTAATTAATCTGCAAATCATGATGTTATGTTTGTGCTGGAAGCATCTAGATTTAGAGTCACAGATATTTACTGAAATTTAGTAATCTAACTTAATCTGTTTTAGTTGTTTTTACCAAATGGAAAGTTGGTCGTGTTTATAGTTTCAACTATAGGCCAGGGAGATGCATCAGATTCCATGAAGCTTAGTTCAACTTGGACTTTCCTAGATTATATTTTTTGCCATTGTCCATTGATTATGGATTTTTTATACATTGTTTTCTAGACATTTTGGAGATTTCTTCTACAAATTTTTTTTTGAGTTGTCACTGGCTAGAAGAGCTTCAGTATGCAATTTTTAGAGCAGGAGACTCTAGCTATCAGAAGTATAATGTAAATAGAAACTCTACCTTATCAAGTGTTTAAATGTTTGCAGGTGATGTAGTTTTATTTAGTAGTTCATGTGGTTCATTGGGCAGCGAAAGCATTAGAGTCAATGTCCTATGTCCTGAGGTATTACTTTGTTAAAAAATATTTTTAATATAAAATTATGCAATTTCAGTCACGTGTCATTTATATATAAACATAAGCATTGAGTTTTCTACGAAGTATAACTTGCTTGTTTATCCACCGTTTGTTGATACCGACATAATATCTGATGCTAACCTTGGAGATATTTGTAATAATGTCTGTAGATGATTTTTCTAATCCAGTGACTATCAGTTGTTCTACATTACTGCTTTTTATTGTTGATCCCAGTTTTGTTTATCTATGCTTAATGAAATCTAAAGTTTTTCTTGTTTGTAAAGTAGCGATTTAATTTTTTTTCTTGTTATATTTTATTATGTTAAAGACAGCTGGTTTGCTTTTTATAGATCTTTCAAATGATTAAAAGTCTATCTACGTGTCAAACTAGGCAATTTCATATATTTATACTATGTGCAAAGAAAATAAAATATACTAAATTTTTTTGAAGAAAGAAATGAAGTCAAAAATAGTTTAAAAACATGCTCTTGGTTTAATGGGCAAAATAGAAAATATTTGCCAACTAGGATTGTGAAGGATCAATTAATGCAAGATTTCTCTAAAAGTTAAAAGTATGAGAGAAGTGAAACCTGGCATCACCTCTCCTTTTCTATCCCTTCTATCATTAATATTATAAATCTCCTTTAATTAAGAAATCGGTGCTTGTATGCCCTTCTCTTCTCAAATCCTGAACAAATTATCTACAAATCTAGAAACTCATATTCTGAATGCAAAAATAAGAAGATGACTAGCACAAATGTTGAGAAAAGACAATGGTGGCTAAGCAACAGAAAGGTAACATTTCTGATCATGTACATTATATTATTTCGTTTAATTAGTGTTAAAGTTAGCATGTGCACTCTGATATTTATGTTCTTCATGAGACATTTGACTATTGTTCTGTTCATGCCTTGTACTATCATGTTTGATTTCACACTATATTTATGTTTTTTTTACAGATCATAAACTAGTATATCGAAGAAGCAAAAGCTTTGATCTTAACACAAGATAAATCAAAAGTTAATGCAGCACTTTCACACCTCAACTCTGCACTTTCTATATCTCCTGAGCAAGAAATAACACTTGAACTCAAAGCTAGATCTCTTTTATTTCTGAAAAGATACAGAGACAGACATGCTGCAGGAGTATATACCAAGTTATAAATTGGCCAATTGTGATGATGATTCTTTTAGTTGTATAAGTTCATGTGATTTTTCTAAAGAAAGAGCTAAGCTGTTGAAGTCCAATGAGGAGAAAAGAAAGAGAGTGAAGGTTATTTTAGGTGTATCACTGTTATTGATTTGAGTTTGTATAAGGGTTTAAATTTTGTGAGACATATGGAATTCGTAGATGAGTACAAAGATGTATTCACAATTAAAGGTCAAGCTAGGATGTTGTTTTATTCTGTTTGCAATGGAAATCTTTTGTTTTACATGATAATGTTCTTTTTCTTGCAAAATTTTAGATTTAGCAAAGTTTTGAGCCGTTGCGAAATATTAAATTAGCAATTACCTAAAGCCGTTTTTGAAATTTTTGCCACTCTTTATTTTGCAACGGCTTTAGGCCGTTGGGAAATACTTTAGCAATGACTCAAAGCCACCGTGAAATAGCTTTTCTGGTGTAGTGACTCCAATTTCAAGAGTTCTTTGAACTTCTTTTCACTCTACAAAATGGAAGAATCCAAATAAGTTCATGTTTGCGCAACAGAACAAGACAAAAAGAATGAATTTCTATAATTCAAGTTCAGGGAGCGACCCAATTTCTCAAGAAAGATCATCATTATTTGGAAATACTAACGATCGTCCGCTTAAAAGAAACAAATCAATTGAGTTGGAGTTGTGAAACGCAGAGTTTGTTAGATTTTTAGAAGCTCAAGTAAAATTTATTGGTGAAACAAGAGACAGCAGACAAACAGTTTTGCAACAATGGATGCCACCAAGTACCGAGTCTCAACAAATGCTTATGCAAGATCACGAGTTGAAGGAACAGGCTGAGGCACGAAAGGAAGTAAGGCATAGGAGAAGAATAGAATTAAGCTTATCACTTGTGATTTTAGCAAGTTTTCTTCTCTAAAACAAGAATTAGTCAACGAAGAACTTGAATCTTATTGGAGAGAGAGAGGTAGCGGAAGTGGCACTTCTAGGGATGAATATTGAGTATAAGTTGTTAATTAGTGTTTGTTTTATTAGTGACGTAGTTGCATGGTTAATGTGTCTGGATGGAGTATGTATTTTTATTGTTTGAGTTTTATTTAAAACTATGTAACTTTATTTCACAAAATTTGTTTCATTAGTAGGAGGTGAATATACAACTTCATATTCCATTTCTTTGTAAAGCATTATATTATTAAAAAAACACACTATTTAATAAACAATTAAGGTAACAATTTCCATAAACAACTAAGGCAACAAGTTCACAAAGAATTATAAACAATGAAGCAGAGCATGTAGTAACTAATAAATAACTTTGAATATAATCATCAGGCAATATTACTTATAAACAATGAAGCAGAATGCATAAAAGAGGAATAACATTGAATATAAAGTTAATCAAAATGAATAATAAATGATGAATATAACATGAATTAGACTGAAAAGCATGTATAACACCGAATATAAATCAATAATGGTGCCTAAAGTATGAATAACACTAAATATTAATCATAATGGTTCCTAAAGTATGAATAACATTGAATAAAATCAATCACAATGCATAAACTGTGAATAACACTAATTATATCGTGAATCATAATCAGTAGATAAACTATGAACATAAACAAAGAAATATACATCATAAGTATATAACTCAAGATACATAAAACTTGCCTCTAGTCCACCATACGTGGACCAGACATACGACGACGATGTGACTCATCATCATCATCTTTGCTAGATAAGTGCTCAAAATACAAACTATAATCAGAGAATCTCTTCCGCTCCGTCTCCAGCTTAACCTATAATTTAGGATGCCCCTGTGTAGATGCCTCTGCCTGTTGGAACAATTCATCCTCGTAATAATCAATACTATACCTATGATCTATATATCAATATGGCAGAGTGCTATTTGCAAGTCATATAGGTTACTGTACGATAATTAGAGGGATCCAAATACTAGTCATGTGCAGGAAGATGCATGTCTACATAATGATCAACTTCAGAAGATGTAGGCACTACCATAGTCCAACCAAAATGACTAGAGGCTAACACATGATCTGATAGTCGATACCCCCGACTGGACTGGGTAAGATCCTCGACAACCGAAAGTGCTATCCTATGACGTAGAGTAGCTGGCCCTACCAATCAATGGACGCTGCATATGTAATAGTATCACTATATGTAGTATAAAATCTACACCAAAAATCCATGAATCATTGACCAATAATAAAAAATCTGTCTACTAGCCACCAACCGGCCTCTCTCACAGCGACAAGTTGAACATGATCATAAATCATACAGTGATACGTATGAGGGTGTAGATCATCAGAAATGGCATCATGGTCAAGCGACTGTCTCTAGCACCTCTCATCGAGATACCAGTAAGCACTGAACATTGAAGGTTATAATACTAGTGAAAATCTCTACATGCTAAGTATCCTAGCTAACTCCACAAACTCAAGCTTGATCGAGTCGCTACTATCAAACGGATGTCCTATAATCTGCCCTTTATGTATCCTTAAGTCTATTTAATTATGTGCAACCAAGTATACATAATGGGTTAGCAAAATCTAAAGTGACTGTGTAACAACCCGCACCTTAATGGATCTAAATTTCGACTAAATCAAAACCCAAGTCTATTAGGATATGGATCGGTAGTTTTGGTAACCTGTAATAACATAAATATATCAGAGTGCTATCTACATAAACTCACAATGAAATAGAAAAATATAATAGAACATATATGCTGACTAAGTCTACTACCTTGGAATAAATATTATTCCTTTAGTATATGGTTTCCTTGCCAGCGCCGAGCATGAATGAGAATACTTCACCATCTGCAATTCTCGTCTTGCACCAGCAGCCTATCCCTTTAAATCTATCCCACGGGTTGTAATGAGGAGGGGGTAAGAACAACGTTCTGGTGACTGAAAATATTACATACTTTATCCATAACACTAATTTATGCAGATTGATTTCTATTTAGGTGTCATGTCTATTATTCACGGCTATTCCATGTAATTCCATCTACGCGTACGATATATCTAACTTTCTCCGATGTATAAATGTATATATATGCCTATATACATATATATCTAAACGTTGTACTACCCAAAAGAAAACCCCGATCACTTAATACTTCTTACATAGGGAGGAGGCAAAACCATCGACCATATAATATGTCAACCCCAAAGCGGGCCCTCCATAATATAATCGCTAGTTAATTGGTTCTAGCTATAGAGATTGATGACTCCTAGATATGGCTTTATAAATTAATTATCGTATTACTAATGCATTTGAAAGACTTATCTAAGGGTCAACTAGTCCAGCTCCGACAAATAGATAACTAATTAATAAATGTGTTCTTTGTGTACTCCATACGGATTCTACACTAATACGAAGCCAAATCCATTAAGGCATAACCCAAGTTTTTGCTAACAACTACTCGGGACCGCTGGTGGTCATAGCTTATATACCAATGCTATTGTTAATGAGATTTTTCATCTTAGAAACACCGAGGTATTTTTTTGAAGTAATCGTGACATTGGATGCTTACGTGATTAGAAAATAGCAAAATTAAATAATGTTAAGATTGCCTTTAATGGAAGTAATTATGTGTGGTAATGCTTACATGATTTTGAGGAAAAATATCTAAAATAGTATGACAAGTCCTTATCCAATTCATTAAATAATATACTTTTACTTTAGCACTGTAAATGAAAAAAGTAGAGTAAAGTACTGAAAGCAATAAATGACACAGAGAATTTACATGGTTCGGATGTTAATGGATCCTACATCTACGAGAAAATGTCGTTTTCTTCTTCCTTTTCTTAGTGCAAACAAATAATTTAGAAAGAGTACATGTAACAAACCATAATTTTTGAGTTTTCAAATTCAAGTATTTAATTGTAACAACCCTGAATTTTGAGAAGTAATTAATCAAAGTTTGTGATAGTTAGGAAATATAATATGTTTTTATTTAATTATTTCTGTGCTACAAATGAGAATATACATATTGTTTGAAAAGAATTTCATAAGCTCAAGTTACTTCACAAGCCCAAAATTCATTAAGGCCTTATCTAGACTTGCTAACTCTAGAATTTTCTCATGGCTTCTTAAATACACTTCATATTGATTGATAGCTTCTTTTGGAAGCTTTGTTTTGATAGCGTTGCTTGAAAACTCTGTTAACTTCTCTTAGAATCTTTGTTTTGATAGCGTTGCTGGGAAGCTTTGATGGCTTATAATGGAAGTTTTGTTTTGATAGCTTCTCTTGGAAGCTTTATGTAGAAGCACTGTTTTTCTAGCTTCTCTTGAAAGCTTTGCTTTGATACCTTTGCTTAGAAACTTTGATAGCTTCTCTTGAAAGCTTTATGTTGATAACATTGCTTGAAGCTTTGATAGCTTCTCTTGGAAGCTTTGTTTGATAGAGTTGCTTGGAAAGTTTTTATATCTTCTCTTGGAAGCTTTGTTTTGCATACATACATATATACACATACATACATATATACATACATACATACATACATACATACATACATACATACATACATACATACATATATATATAGAGTTCATTTGAAAAGGTGGCATAACCAATTTCTCAAGTTCAAACAATCTCTCGAAAACACTCCAATTTATTCGGCCATATCTTTTAAACTACTCATCCAAATCAAGTTATTTTTTTATTGGAAACATATCTCAATAAGGAAGAACTTTTATTGAGACTACTTTGCAAGATTTGGAGAGGATGGTTATCAAAAATCGCTTGGAAGTGAAGGTATTTTCTGGCTCATATTTTATTTCTAGAAATACATACCCTCAGTTTTTAGGCCATAACTTTCAAATTTCTTATCCAAATTCAATGATTCTTTTTTTTGAAAAGGTGATTCAGAAAACAACAATTTTCGTCTTTATCACATTCTCTAGTTCGAAAGTTATCTTTGTCAAAATCGGGTTGTAGGGTAGATTATTTTCTTGTCGATATTTTAAAGGAAGAATATATACCGCAACTTGCAAAAATCATATCAAATCAAAAAATGATCCAATCAACCTCAAATCTCTGCTAAAACCACCCTTGTTTAATCCCTATCCACGTCCAAAAAGTGGTGTGGCACTTCCTAGGAATAATTTGGAGGAATGGTGGCAACAAAGAGTACGACCGTAAGAATGAGAGAGAGAGGTGGAACTTGTGTTGGATGCTTTGCTTTTAGTGATGGTAGGAATTATCTAGGGTTCTTGCTTTGCCTTAGGAGGACTTGGCCATGGATTTTAGGAATAGGCTAGATGTTAGTGAGATATTTAAAATTTATTTGAATTATATAATGTCATATATGCAAGTTTAATGCAAGTATAGTAAACTTAACACATTGAAAAGTTAAGTTTGAAACCCTTGGCTCTTAAAAATTAATAAGTGAT
Organism: Allium fistulosum; assembly: GCA_030737815.1. NCBI lineage: Eukaryota > Viridiplantae > Streptophyta > Magnoliopsida > Asparagales > Amaryllidaceae > Allium > Allium fistulosum. The sequence continues at coordinate 1,137,395,250 of CM060906.1, forward strand.
TCTAAATTAATTACTATCACTTGTATACCCTTTTGGCATGGGCTACACTTAGTATATGAATGCTTAGTTGAATGATGTGTGAAGTTAGAGTAGCGTTTATAAATATTCGATAGAAGGAAGTGTTGATTACCATCCATTGTTGTGTTTTTTCATTGATTGATTGTTTGATATGTGCCCGGCTATTTTATGAGCAATTTCTTTTTCAAGACATGGGTTGGGTAAAAGTAATTGTGAGCATTTAACAGCCAACACCTTGTGATTGAAATTTTATAATTTGACCATAATGTGTTTAACAATAACAGTTGATTATGGTAGACGATATTTACATTTGAATTGAGAACGAACAACTTGTGATTAGAATCCTACAATTTGACTATAAGACGTTCAAATATACTAGTGGTTAAGGAATAAATTATAATAAAATTAGTTTATTATAACATTAAAAAGATATATAAATATCTTCGAATGAAATGTTTCCTAAAGAAATATATAGATATTTTGAAAATAAATATTTATAAAAATGCTTTCCCATATTTTGAATATTAAAGATATTTTGGAAATAAACATTGGTTCTAAATGTTTTGGATCAAAGAAGAAAAGTTATAATTTCAAAAACTTAAATCCCAAAGAAAAAGTATGCTTTGGTACAAAAGATGTATACATTATTATTTCAAAGGTTTTGAAATGAACGAGAATTTTGTTCAAAGAGATTACTTTCGAAAAGCATTATATTTTGAAATATAATAAAGTTAATTAGATTTAAGAAATCTAAATGCAAGGGTTAAGTCTAAGCGGGTAGATTTGGAAGCTACATTTGCATGCTATATGCTATGTAGTTCGGGAATTATATTCATGTTTATGTATCGTAGGCTCTTTGAACCCTATTTGTGGTAGGAGAACTATGTTGGCTTGATCCTGTATTTAATTGGCTACCCAATTAGGTAGAGGTACGTAGGCAGTCACAAGTGGTAGTGATGCAGCCCCAATAATAATATAACATTTTTCTGTATATTGTTTGTTATTTATTTTATGCTATATATCTATCCTAGTTTTCAATTTATTTCGCATTAACATGTTTATTGAGTTTATAGGAATGGATATTGTTGCCTCTCTCATCAGAGTTGCACATCGGTAAGATTTATAGTTTTGAGGTTGGTATGTATTAAAGCATATTCTTATATATATAAGTAAATACTCTGATAAGTTATAGAATTAAAAGTTGTGTCCTATACATTTAGTAATGATGTATATTTATCAATTATGATATGTTAAAATGCTAGTTGTCATTTGTTTTTTTATTCTTTTACGAAAGGGTTTTCGGCAATTCTGACTTATCTGAAAATCTGGGTCGTTACAATTTGGTATCAGAGCTTAGGTTGTGTGCCTAAGTTAAATTTCACCTAAGATTAGTAAATCATTCTAGGAATTTTTAAATAATACTACCTTAATTTGATAAATAAAATGGATAGGATAAAGCACTGTACCTCTGAACGGGATTATGGGTAATATTATTTTTGGCGTGTTGGCTATTATTTTTTTTACTTTTTATACTAATAAGTATAATGCGTTGATCCGTTATCGAGCACCATATAGAGAGGCCTAACGAAATTTTAAGTGTGTCTATATATATATATATCTATGTTCATACATTTATCTACATATTTTCTTTTAGTTTACAAAACTAATGGTATATATATTTATGTTTATGAACATGTAGGTTAGGCCATGAAGTAAAAAAGAAAGGAATGTTTTTATATATAAATTGATAAGTGTATATAAGCTAATTTATTATCTAAATTTAACCCATGTATACATTTGTCATATTAAAAAGTAACCTGAAAAGGAAGGAATAAAGTGGCTTATGAGGAAAGGAATGAAGTAGCTTAAGAGGAAAGGAGAATAGTGGCTTGTGGAGAAAGGTACTAAATGACTTAGGAAGAAAGAAGTTGCCTCGCTGCAAATAAGATCGTCCAGTGTGCTAAGTGGAAAATATTGCACTCATAGATAAGGGGGCATTCTTTCCAATTGAAAAAAAAGTGAAGGCATGAAAGTAAGGAGGATCAAGTGAAGTGAATTGAATGCTACATTCACACAAAATTGAGGTGAGAAAAGCTATTTTAATATATGTGGTTATGCCATTCCATGATGTGGTAATTAAATTGTTTAGCGTTGATAATATAAGTTTGAAATTGTTAAACACCTTTTAGTAATTCGGCCATAACTTTTGCATATCAAATCGAATTTTAGATTTCTTTAATATTCTGGAAAGATAACTCGGATAGCTACAACTTTCAGGTTTATAACTTTTCCAAATTCGAAAATATTGATAGCCTAAAATGAGGAGCAAAGTCGAGCTTATACTTAGGCCGAAATGATTAAAAGGTCCATTCAAAAACACCTTGTAGTATGTAGACCATAACTTCTGCTTCCTTAAATGGATTTACTCAAAATTTATCTTGCTGGAAAGCTAGTTTAATTATCTACAACATTTATTTTATATACTTTAAAATTTCAAAAGTTTACTATACCAAAAACCTGTTGCAAAATGACCTATATTTTGGATATAATCTATAATTTAAAATTTGACACCTTTCCAATGCAAGTCCTAAATCTTTTGACTCATAAAATATTTTTGAGATCCATCAAATAATTTAAAATAATAATTATGTTGGATAAAACTTTCATAATTAATACCTCCAAAATGATTTCCTAAGTTGAAAGTTTGGATTTCTTTTTCAAAAGAAAAAAGTTACTTATATTGGAAGATGATTTACAACGTATAAAGGTATTTTGGGAATACTTTGCTTCTACTTATGAAAGAGTTTTCGCATATCATTTGATCAATGATGGTTACCTTCGGATTATGGATGTTCGGTATAAGACTGTAGATCTTGGGTAGTGCACTATTACTCTATGTTGGTAATGAATCAAATAGAGTACGTCCTTACTTGATGTTTGGACCCGGCTGCAATAGGATCTAATCCAAAAGAAATGTGTGGTTTAGATCCATGTTGAGTAAATTGAGTTTCAATGAGGTATAAGGCTGTAGATCATGAGTAGTGCACTATTACTCTATGTTGGTAATGAATCAAGTAGAGTGCATCCTTATTTGGTGTTTGGACGCCGGTCGCAATAGGATCTAATCCAAACTGAGTGTGCGGTTTAGATCCATGTGCAGTAGACTAAGTGTCAATGCGGTATGAGACTGTAGAACTTGGGTAGTGCACTATTACTCTATGTTGGTAATGAATCAAGTAGAATACATCCTTTCTTAGTGTCTGGACGCTGGTCACAATAGGATCTAATCCAAACTGAGTGTGTGGTTTAGATCCACGTGGAGTAGATTAAGTGTCAATGCGGTATAAGACTGTAGATCTTAGTTAGTGCACTATTACTCTATGTTGGTAATAAATCAAGTAGAGTACTTCCTTACTTGGTGTTTGGATGCCGGCCGCAATAGGATAAAATATCCTAGGATCTAATCCAAATTGAGTGTGCGGCTTAGATCCCTGTGAAGCAAATTAAGTAAATCTAATCCAAACTGAGTGTGCAGTTTAGATTCATGTGAAGTAAACTGGATGTCGATGTGGATTGGGATGCATATAATCTTGGCTTTTAGCACAAGAAAAGAACTACGTCGGGCCTGATCCTGTAATAGGTATGTTGGCATTCACATTAGTACCGTGACATAGTCCACTTTCCATTTATATTTTCTTTTGTGTGTATATATTTCTCTATGTAATTAGATTATAGAATAGGTAGATGTTGAACCAAAACCGGGAAAGAATAAGCAGAAAATACCTATGTGTGTATTCCCTATAATGTTATATTGCAAGACGATTAGCATACGTCGGTTTAATCAATAACTATTCAGCTCTCTGATGTTCACTTATGATATTGACTATATCGATCCTATCACATCTCAATCGATTAATTTATAAGAAATGCTTTATCTTGTTGATATATTATGTGATTGTTGGATGGTTAGTGGATGGGTTCCATCCTTAGCATATCATTGAAATGTCTCTAATTATATAATATTCGAGTAGACCTTGAGTTTAAATTTTGAACTCTAATTTAATGAAATTTGTAACGGTCCGTATCTCCATACCCTTTGAGTCGGCAATAAATCACTCGTGTCCAACTCAAATTGAACAGAAATACGAATCATTAGGGGTGAAGAAGAAAAGGTAGAAGAAGAAACAGAGACAACAATACATAGTCTCACAATCGCAGCGGAACAATATATAATATATAATAACCGATCTTTATACACAAAGAAACTGTAACAATTAATATTCATACAATCATCAGAGTACAACAAATAATCAGTCAATATGGACAGTTATTATAACTTGTCCTCACAAGTGCTGAATATACAACATACACACACAGCGGAATATAATCAAATACGTAGAATATGCCTGAGAATCCTCCAGCTCGTCTCCTGAGCTCCATAGCATCCTAACCTGAATCTGTACTACTTGGTCTGATCCGAGCATTATAATAAAATAACGCACGAGTCAGTCTGGAAAACTAGCGTGAGAAAATACACTCAATTTGAATTTATTATAGTTATCAAAATCCTTTGAAAACAAAGGTATCTCGTAAGACCACGCCACAAATAAATACGATGGATTTTTACCTTACGATAACCAAAACATTTTATATCAAAATCATCTGATAATATAATAGTGTATATGGAAAGTAAATTAGAAAATAGCTGAAGTGCTTGCATCTCACATTTCAACATAGTTGGGCACAATCAAAACCATACAGGCTCGTAGTGGATATTGGATTCCATACAATGACTGGGCTACTGGGGTACCGCCCGTCACAGTACACTTCTAGAAAAATGTACCGAGGACCTCGCCTGGATCCCCTGCCAACACAGGACCGGCCTACCCCTGACCTGGATAGTACTGAATATGTTATCACCCCGGGTGTTCCCACCCTAATCGAGCGCTCTCTTTTCCACGCACAACCATATCCATAATTTTTATAATATATCCGAGGGTATCTAGAAAAGTGATAACATACCCTACTTGGGTGAGACCCACTTAGCCCTGCTGCATCTCCCCCGTTTTAGTCATTCCCGGTTGATGAGGCTTGAGGATACGTTTTACCTTTTCATTCTTAGAATGCTAACACTGCCTTCCAGGCAACGATGCAATGATAACATTCATCCATACCGAATCGTAGTTAAATATTTCAAATCCTCCCAGTTCTATACTTAGGAAATTTTCATATGTATATTTTTTTCCAAATCATTTTATTTCCAACACTTAATAAATACTCCATTTATTTCCTATTTCTCAAAAACCTTTACAAATTTTATTTGTAAATTCCCTAACTCATTCCTAACGAATTCTATAAGTTCCGGAATTCATTAATTTACTTCCTTTTAAATTTTCCAAATCGATTTCACTTGTCTATAATTCCAACTACCACTTCTTACTTCTTTTATGAATCCTAATTCATTTTCCGAAGTTATCTTATTTCAACAATTTAGAAATTCCTTAAGTTTCCAGAATTTCACTATAAGATTTCTCTTATAAAATCATATCCGATAAATAAACACCGTTTACAAATCTCGAGAGGATTTATAAATAAATTTCAATCATTTCAAAACTATATATATATATAATAAGAATTTTAAAAGAATAATAATTTATTTTAAAAACGTATTTAAGTAATTATTTAAAATATTAAAACACTTTAAATGAACATTGATAATTCATTTTAAATATAACTAACCGATTTACAAAGCTTATTATAAAATGTGAATTTATTTCAATAAATATTAAATATTTGAATAATCCATTTTCTGAAATATTTCAATACTAACAGCTTTAACTATATAATCTATTAATTGGAAATCCCATTTTAAAAAAATTTGAATTTCTTAACAAAAAATTATTTTAAAAATCCAATATTCCAATTTCAATTTATAAATCCCTCTCGATTCATATCACATCGACTACATCTCAATTTCATAATCATTCTCACATTCAAAAATAGATTCCACTATTTTTTTCTAAAATGATTCCCATAACTTATTATAAATTCACATTATAAATTTATATTTACAATTTATCAACTGATATCATTTTTCCTTACTTATAAACATCGTTTATAAATTTATAAACCCTTTTTGAGTTTCACTTGTTTATAAAACTAATCCCATTTATAAAACCTCATTTTATAAATCCATTTCTTAATAAATCCCATTTATATTTAAAATCTATTTTAAATACTGATTTAACTCCTTATCCATATTTTCAAAAATCTCATTAAAAAATCCCTTTATATAATTTATTTTAAAAATCTCTATTTAAAACAATTTACGAATAGTTAAGTACAACCAAAATCAAATATATTTTTCTAACTCAATTTCTTTTAAAAAAAATCCAAATTCCAATATAAATATTTTTATATCCAAAGTTCCTTTTAATTCCTTCAAATTTAAAAATAATATTTATGGTATTTTAAATACCAAAATTAAGGCAGTGCTATTATATCATCCAAACATTCAAATCACCACATAATCTATGTCAGATTATTCACACCAATCATATATCACTATATATGAAATTAAAATGAACATTTTTGAGGAATCCAGTTAGATCCCTCCAACCCGTTTCCCTGCATCCACAGAGGTTAGATAATATAAAAAACCAATCCCGCTTTGAGGGGGATATCGCAGTAATATAGGGTCATCCGCTATTATGCGGGGCGCATAGGGTCTCATCCGCTCCAACGACGTGAAATATATCCAACTACTAATATATATATACTACTATATATAATATAGCATCCAACTGATAAATATATAAACTCATCCAGTCAACCAATAATTAATTTTAATTATTATAAATTAAACCAGTTATCCAAAAGAGTGAGATTTACCCACCTTGATTTAATTTGCCGAACATCTCGATTTTAAATTCTCTAAGATCCCAGCTGACTCCGAAAATTCCAAACCAATTTTATTTCGAAGTATTTGTCATCACGAGCATAATGCAAAAATTCGCGTTCTAACTTGACATCGTATGGATAAGTTATTGATTTTTTAACTTTTCGATATATAAATTAATAATAATATAAACCAATGACATGCTTATCCTTAATCACAGTAATTAATTTAAATTACTCACGGTACCTTAATCCCCAAGAAGAAAATGCGTACATGTTCTAGGTTTGAACCCTACATCGACACTTCCTTCCATCGCTGGCGCCTCCACACGAGTGCCTGGATGATCGAACCACGCGCTCGCGCTTTGTCTCCACGCCCCCGATCTTCTTCAACTCGAACGTCGACGTCGCCCCAATCGCCCTGAACTGCCGACCAAGTCACCTCACCCTGTTCGCTCGTGCACAGCCGCGCTTCTCCCCTGTCACGCACCTAGTTCCCTTCATCGTCGTCATCTCCCACGCATGCACGCACTCCCCTCGAGTTCGCTCTAGCTGCGCCGCACCCCCATCGCGAGCTTCCCTTTTTTATTTCGTTATTCGATCTGGTTTCGATTTTGAAGAGGAAGGAGAAAAAGTTCGTGATTTAAAAATAAAGGAGAAGGCGGCTTCATTCAGAAGTAGGGTGGTGCGTTTTTAGGGGTAGGGTGGCTCGAGTACAGGTTAGGGTGGTTGTGATTCAAAATTTATATTTTATATTCAAAATTATCTCATATTGGGTAACTAAAAATCTACAATCCCTATCGAGGCATGCCGCCTGGCGTTCCTAATGTTATACCCCTATTTTGAACCCAATGGAATAAGTTTTGGAACTTAATTCGATCGTATGTGGAAGATAGCTTTTCAAATTGACTATTTAAATTAAATTCAATTAAATTATTTCTAGGCGTTTTCAGATCGTGCGACCAAACGGTAACTCCAAATGTTACGAAAATTGAAATCTGATAATAATACACTATTACGGATCTAATGGAACTTGTTTCGTCGAATTCCAAGACCGTGCCCCGGATTGCTATTTTAACGCGTCGATTAAATCGATGATTTCCAAATTTGACGAAATCACTTGAAATTTTAGTTTTTAAAACTTATTAACTCAATTCTAGTTTAAATCGAATTTATATCAATATTAAAATCGTTTCGATTCATATCCAACTCAAATTCTAATTATTCACCATTTCCGTATTTCGATAAATCGCTATTTTTGAAATTTAAATTCATTATATGATTTCCACCAAAATCTTTCATATCCACAAATCAATTTATATTCCAAATCCAATATTTAAAACTATTTAAATATTCAAAGTCAAACAATAAAAAATCTGGGTCATTACATTCCTTCCCCTTTAAAAGAATTTCGTCCCCGAAATTGCTAAGGCAGAAAAAATGCTCCAAACCCATTACTTCTCAAAAACCCACTTACTTAAACTCGATATTCCATTTTCCAAAATCTTTTAGTTCCAACCAAAATAATTAGTTTCCATTTCTAATTCAAAACCCTTTATTTCAATTTCAATTCAAAAATCAACTTTTTAGTTAACAAATTTTTTCTAATACCCTAAATTTTCGAATATTTTTGGCAGAGTCTCCCTTGTACGGAGAGCCTTTTGCAATATGACAAAAGTGATAAAAATATATACATCGACCCACACAGTTGGAAACAAAATATATATCAATATTTATTTCATTGCTGTATTTAATTCGAAAGCGTACCTTTATATTTGCGTTATTAAGCGAGTTCGCTTAATTTATATGCAATTACGCAACCCAAATCTAGCCTAATAGCCTCCTTGTACCTGTACTTACTTAATTTAAACAAGTAAGTACCAAAATATGGAAATTTAATAACATTTCATTTATTTAACTAGCGCAAACACATAGATTTCATAACCAAACAAGTTATAGCATGAATTTATCAATAATAACAAGGTTCCAACATTTAATCATTCACTTCCAAATTGATTTGCATACCATTTATTCGATTTTAAATTTATTCACAACAATACAATTGTATCCCATTTATATTTAAAACGTGCATATATATTTTAAACTTTATCTATATTTAAAACCATACGCACTTAAAATTTTATGAACTTTTATATATACAAAATTATGTATATTCCAAAACTCTGCCATTTTTCAAAACATGACGAAAGAAGCCTCATTTATTCGCAGTTTATACTTCCAAAAGTTTTGTATACTTGAAACTGGTATGTTCAACAGCTCAGTTATGTATTTATATATATTACATCAAAATCTAATATATGTCTAAACTTACATATACTCAAAACTTAATTTATACAAAACTGACATGAATTTGAAATGTACAAAACTACATATATTAGAAATTCACATTTATATATTCAAAACTTTTAGTTTTTCAAACCTGGTACATATAAAACTGCACATGTTCAAAATTAACACGTATACATATAAAACTTTGTAACCTAAGGCCATGCACTTTCGAAGCCTGCTGTGCATATATTTAAAATATTTATTTAAAATATCACATATGTACTTAAAACCATATGTATAATACTATATATATTCGAAACTGTCATGTATTTAGAATTGCAAATTGTTGGAACCCAAATATACGAAACTATTTGTGTTTTACATGAAGCAGAGCTACAAATGATCACATTAGTAATCAAAGTTCATTTTTCTTGATTTTTAGTTTTGTATTGTGTTCATACTTGAAAAGAACATGGACCTAATACAAATTGTAAATATTTCTATACACTATCATTTACAAATTCATCTTTTAACCTATCATATGGTGACCAAAAGTACGTATGTAAAATGCATTCTTATTCTAAATATATTTTAATCAGTAAACATGTGATAATAGAACAATTGATATAATAAACCATCAACTTCCCACATTAAGTTTCACTACTGAAATCTTGAACCTTCAGATTGCTTGATTTAGCAAGGTGAATAAAGTTATTTTTTTATAGTAATCAATTTCCATTCCGTTTAATTTTACTTAAGTCCTATTTTTTCTTTTCAAGGTTAAATTTCCAATCAGATTCCATTTTGTCGATGCTTACTCGAGTATGTTCACATTTAAAATTTTTAACCCAAGATTTACATCACTTTATAGTTTAAGTATATATTTATTCCGTTAATTTCAATTTTATAAGCTATTCAAACTTATTTATTCATAGTTCCATAAATTTCCACTTAAATTTTATTCCAGTCAAAATTTTATAATTTATAGTTATATAGTCACTTAATAATTCAAACTCTATATTCAATTCCATTCAATATCATTTCTAATTTAATCCAATTTTATTTAACTTGGCTTAAGTTAAATTCTAGCCCATACAAATTTCTTTACAAATTCAATTTATTTAACTTGCATAAGTTAAATTTTAATTTCATATTAAAATTCACAATTCCAAGTTATAAGTTAAAAACTTATTTTTCACAATTTTCATAAAACATTCAAATGAATATTCCAGAATTCAAACATCCAGTTTCATTTCAAATCATTTTGAAATCACATATTCTCTTTGTACATCAAATCTTACTTTTGAAAATTTTAAAACAGACTCAGTTTTACCCAAAACAATTCCTTTCAAAATTTTAAAACAAAACTTATTTTCCCAACAAATCTAAAGCAAATCAATTACGGTAGCAATTCGTCACTTAGAAACTCGAAAATGAATACTGAAGATGCTGTAGTCATCCTCAGAATTATTTCTCAACGACTGAAGTGAGTTCAGTGCTTTATCGCTTTCAAATCCATTTTTAAACCCAATCTAAAGCATTTTCTATTCCAAAAATAATATCTCCATAATTTATTTCAAAATGTCTTGGGAAAACATTTCCAAAAATCTCCGTATTTAAATTCCCAAATTCTGGTTTGAATCAAATTTTAGTTTAGCTCATTTGTACAAATCATTCTTATACAAATTCTTTTTGGTTATATATAACCATTTCAATTTTTGTAATCTTGTTTTGATTATAAATATAACATCCAAACACATCAATTTACTATAATAATTTCTAGAAAATTATTTCTTTTCTATCAAAATATAATTGGGGTAAAATTATTTCATCTACACCATTTCAAAACAATACTGTGTCAAAATGCTCTGTTCAAATATTTAGAAACCCCTATCAATTTTGTGGCGTCCCACTATTAGACCAGAATTTATAAGCCACTCAATAAATCAACCGACACAATATAAAATAATTAATATTCACTGATAAATACGCGCTCATATCTATAAATACACTCAACTCATTCTAGGGTACTACTGACCCTATCACTAATGAGTAATCCCCACCAAAGTCAAGGTTCTCGTTTAACCTGGCTCTGATACCAAATGTAGCGGTCCGTACCTCCGCACCCTTTGAGTCGACAATAAATTACCCGTGTCCAACTCAAATTGAACAGAAATACAAATCATTAGGGGTGAAGATGAAAAGGTAGAAGAAGAAACAAAGACAACAATACAGAATCTCACAATCACAACGGAACAATATATAATATATAATAACCGATCTTTATACAAAAAGAAACTGTAACAATTAATATTCATACAATCATTAGAGTACAACAAATAATCAGTCAATATGGACAGTTATTATAACTTGTCCTCACAAATGCTGAATATAAAGCATACACACACGGCGGAATATAATCAAATACGTAAAAAATGCCTGAGAATCCTCCAGCTCGTCTCCTAAGCTCCATAACATCCTAACCTGAATCTGTAATACTCGGTCTGACCCGAGCATTATAAAAAACAATACCCGAGTCAGTCTGGAAAACCAGCATAAGAAAATACGCTAAATTTGTAACGACCCGAGAATTTTAACGATTTTTATAACGTAATTAACTAAATTTTACATTTTAGTTTAATTTAAATAATAAAATTTGACAATGAAAATTTGGTGTTTGGTATGCGTCTATTTTAACATAGCAAATGGTAAATTTTCATTGGAAAATATGAAAGTTTGCTCTGTTGTGTAATTTCAGTTTTTAAATATTAAATCAGTTGAAATTTGATGAAAATAAAATATTTTCGAAATATGAATATTTCTATATAATAAATATGTAAATCATTTTCTGAGTGAGACATCATATTTCGTTTCGCCAAATTTGGACTACTCTAGCTCTGTTTATCTTATTTTCGGCGTTTTAGCAGTATATTTGTTAGCGAATATCGACTTTTGATAGGATGGTCATATCGCTCATATCTGTGTACCATTCTATTCGTCTCATCGTGCTGATCTCCGTAGTATATTCATCTATGTGTTTCGGCGTCCGGTACGTGGCAAAATCCGCAAAACGGTTAGCCGTATCGATACCTATTTATGTCTTTAGTGTTCTGTGACCTTTTATTTGTCCGCCGTTCGGAAAGTAAATGGTCAGACTTTTAATATAATTCATGAAATCAAGGCTGGCTGTCACTATTCCCCATTTCAATTTATATTATATTTTGTTCGTCCATTCATTGCCATCCTCTTCTTTCTCTCTCTCTTCCTATTTTTCGTTTCTCCCATTCTAACCTAAAAAAAAACCCTGGCCGCAAGCTTGTATACATTTCCAAAGCCTGCTCCTATATTTTGCAAGCTCAACCACCACCCATATTTTTCCACCACTGCCGCATTGCTCCCCGCCGTGCCACCTACCCTGACAATGCCTTACAAAAAACACCAAACCCACACACATAAGCACCCTCCCGTTTCTCTCCACAAATCCGAGACAACCGTGCCACGCAGCACATGAAACCCTCTCCAGCCACATCCGCCCGCTCCAAGCCTTGCACCAAACCCTCCGACACCGCCTGTCCCCTCCGACCCAAGCACACTTTCCCCTGTCAGCAGCCGCACCCTTCCCTCCTTCCACACGTACAACTAGCGACCACCTTCCCACATCTCACAACCACTGCCAAGTCCGCACCACCACGAACAACCGCCCCAGCCTTGAACAACCACCTTTGCTTCGCCTATACTGCTCCGACCTGACAGCCTGCCTTGCTTACCCATGCCATGTCTTCCCTTCCTTCATATTATAAAAATATATATTATATATTTATATATAAAGAAGAAGAAGTATAAAGGCAAGCATGTGCATCCTGAAGCTTTCATATCCATTTTTGCATATTTTCTGACCTGCTTGTGCTCATTATTACCGAGTCCATCACCATGCTTTAGTAAGTATATAAATTGTTTGTTTTGAAAAAAAAAGATATAGATATATATATATATATATTATATAGTGGTTCTAGAATCAAGTTCGCATATTATTCCGTTACCTACATCCTTCTTTTGTTTTATAGAAAAGGTATATTGATTTTAAGTATTATATGATATATTGATTTTTGTTTTAATAAACATTGATTTTAAAATATAATATGAAGATTTTATTTTTAATATGTGTTTTAAATTGAATATTGATTTTTAGAAAATAATATCATATATATTTTGTTTCAGCTCACATCAAGTCAGTTTCGATTTGTTTTCAACAATTCCTAATTATCAGCTTTGTTCATCGAATCAGTGTTCACCTTGCTTTGCTTAGAGATGTGTCATTTGGATTGGTCGATTGTAGAATTCATGAATCAATTCGTAGCTTGTCGTGTTGTCAAATTTCTCTAGCCACGAAAGGTGAGCGATCACTCATGATTGACATTCTTATATTTAGTAAATTGATTTCACATGAAATGACAATTGAAATATGCTGTTAAATTTGAATTGTTAGTTATTTAATTGTTAAATATGATATGTCATTATCTGCAATTGTTCACCTATGACATATGACACCATAACCCTATTGTATATATTATATTTAAATTTGTTGTTGATATATGTCTATTGTTGATCTGTCATATTATTATCATATTTGTCTCACTCTGCAACTTCCCTGTTAATATGGAAATTCCCTATGGGTTGAAATGATACATACCCGAACGATCTTATAGATTAAGGGAAAATCGTTATGGGTTGAAATGATAAACCCAAGCGATTTTCATTGATTTTGAAATTTTGGAATTGCGGGTTGAAATGATATTTATCCGTAAATATTTAAATAATTGCGGATTGAAATGATAAATATCCGTATCACTTGACCATAGAATAGAAAATTATACAAGGACACCGTTGGTCTATTTTTGAAAAATGATTCCAAAGTTTTGGAAGGAAATTATGGGTTTTAATAAATATTGATTTTTAAATTATAATATAATTTTTTTATTTTAATATATGTATAAAAGTTAGATTTTTAAAATTATATGTTTTGAAAATTTTAAATTCATAAGTTAAGTTTTAAAATGTAAATTATAAAATTTTACTTATAACTTTGTTATTTTTAAATATATGAAATAAGATTTAAAATAGGTTTTATAATAATAGGATTTAATTTAATAATAATTTAATATAATAAAATTTATTGAGAATTTAATTTAACTAATAATATATACATTATGTTTAAAATAATTATTTAAAATTTATATTAATATTTATAATAGATTTTGTAATAACTTTAATAAAATATGGTTGGAAGATAAATTGAAATTGATTTCAAATATTATTTGTTTAAGAATTGGATATAAATAAGAATTGATTTGAACTTATTGATTTTGAGATTTTAAGAATATGATTTTATAACCCTATAAATTTATTTTGAGTAAGTTGATTAAATGTATATATTCAAATTTAAATAAAAATTGAAATTGAATATTTAAGTTTGATTTAAGTTGAGTTTGGGATTTTATTTAAATGTTCATAAAAGGTGATTAAGTGAATGTTTCAAAATTAAATAAATTGAAGTTAGATATTTAATATTTCAATTTTGATTTAAATTTGTAGTCTGGGATTTTATTTAAATGCTTATGAAAATGATGAAATGAATATTTTCAAAGTTAAATAAAATTAAAGTTGAAATTTGAAATATAAATGAAATTTATCATATTGAGTTATTGTGAATTGTTTGAATATTTAAACTTCAAAACTTATTGAATTTGGAAGTGATTTAAATTTGTAGTTCAAACCTGGATTTTAAACCGATATAGATTAAAATGGTTTAATGAGAATTTGAATTTAAATCGTGGACTGAGACTAATTTATATTGAAGTTTGGAACTAAGGTGGAGTTGAATTGATTTGTGGAATTGGAAGAAATAATTCTAATATATAAACTATTTTTAATATATAAATTATTTTAATATATAAACTATTCTAAATCTATAACCTATTCTAAATATATAATTATTTTTAAATTATAACTATTTCAATATATAAACTATTTTCAATATTTGAACTTTTTAAGTTGGAACCGTTATGATTTAGGTTTAATGGATTAAATACTAATATTTTGATATGATGGTTTAAACCATTTTGTGAATATGATTTCGGAATGGATATGTTTTTGGAAGTAGATATGTTTTTGGAAGTAAATATGTTTTTGGAAGTAAATATGATTTCGGAAGTGCAATGCTTTTCAAAAGAATATGATATTTTGGTATGAATTATGAATTGTTTGAAGTATAAAAACGACCACGGTGTGAAATAAGCGTTTGGTTGTCAAAGAGACCGGGATCGAATATTGTCATACTCTCTTCCAATACTGAAAACCACTTTAACAACGGTGTACGTTGTGGAGATTCCAGAACGAAGTAGGATGGTTTGGCGAACGATTTTGTATGAGGTATTTACGTAGCCCTGTCTCCCGTGAGTCAGCTTGATGTGACTAAAACATGAGCCACGCCGGGCCAAGTGAGGTCGCACCTCCGATCGGACATGCTTCTTTGATACCATATTATGACTTTGTGATTGATTTGGTGGCTACCCCTCGATTTGATTATGGAAGTGTGTTCCGAGGTGGGCGATAGTAGCTGCTATGCGTTACCACCAGTTCGGATCCGCAAAACGGTAGTATCCTATCCTGGCCATTGCCTCGCGTGCCTTGTCACATACCTTATCGCGCCTTCTACGAGTTTGTTTTGTACCGTACCTATCGAGTGCCCTCTGGGTAAACCACCGGTTTGGTGGAGCTTACGATACTATATAGACCACGGGAATATATAAAATGTGTTAAGAGGGATATGGGTAATGCCTTAACGTTATTTTAATACTTTACTTGACTGATAGACATATTACAATAGGTATATTACTACATAGTAGATAGTTCCACGGATCCTTAGAGGATTGACATC
The DNA here is from genome assembly GCA_030737815.1 of Allium fistulosum. NCBI lineage: Eukaryota > Viridiplantae > Streptophyta > Magnoliopsida > Asparagales > Amaryllidaceae > Allium > Allium fistulosum. The sequence goes on from CM060906.1 coordinate 1,137,411,391, forward strand.
CCAAACATCCTTTAAGTTATTTTGTATTTCACTTGGACATTTCACTTGAGTTGATTTACTAGTATAAGAATGTTAATCCTTACTCGAGTATTTTGTGTTTTGCTTTATGCTCGGGTCAGTCTGAGTGACACAGCATTTGAGACTCACCTTTTTGAGCTTGGAGCTTCTCTTGGAGATCTATCATCTATCTATTCTGTTTCCAGTTATTACCAGTTATTTATGTCCAGACTTGTCATCTGCTTTTGTATTAGTAACTTCTATGTATTCGAGATTCTGTTGTATTTTATTTCAGATCTGTTGTTTATTGTAGTAGCTTCATGAACTACTATTTATCTATTCCGCTGCTTATTGTTATATTACTCTATGTCTATGATTTTGTGATTGATTTATTTACTGTATATGCTGAGTTTTTCCAAATATAAATTAACAATCTGTTGTTCTAAGCAATTCAAGTCTGACATGAGTGGATGATTGTTGATTTAAATGGTTTGAAATACCAGGTCATTACAATTGGTATCGGAGCTCTGGTTTAGGAAAAACTTAGCATATGGAGTAGAAACTCATTAGAGATAGGGTAGTGATACCCTAGAATGAGTAGAATCAATCATAGAATCATATTCGTTCGAGCTAGAGATTCTTCGTTAGCATCCTCTTAGATTAAGATTTTCTTTTGAATTTTGGAACTTTTCCTTCTATTCTGAAATCCATTCTTGTCTTTTTCTGTTCGTGTTCGTTTGATACTGGAGCATCCGTAGCTCCATTTCTGTTGATCTTAGCAATAAATTTGAGTTCATCTTGCTACCTCAACTGGCAACTCCATCCTCGTGTATGACTAATCCCATTGGCGGTCCCGCCAACCTTTGTATGATTTGTAAAGGGGTGAAACTCCTTTACAACATGCATCGATTTACTGGAGATTTCTACATCCTCGCATTTGATGCGATCATTTCTTGCAAAGCCTAAATCGTTTCTCTAGTAGACGACCAGGGTAATTCTCTTGTGATCATATGTCGATTGCCTCAGAATTTTTGTAGACAGCCTTATCTTTTCACTTGATGCTCAGCCTAGTGATCTTGACTCCACCCATATTGTCCAACCATTTCTGGATATCTTTGGTGAAGTTACTTCTTCTCCTCCCAAGCGGGAAATTGAATTCTGCATCGATCTTATTCCTGGAACTCAACCTATTGTCCTTCCTCCCGAACGAATGGTTTCTATGAATGGTTAGTCATGCTTTGGATTAACCAATGCTCATGCCTTCTTCGTAGATCTCATGAATTATGTTTTCTGCGATGTTCTCAACAAGTTTTCCCCATTTTCGTGGATGACATTCTCGTCTTTTCTAAGTCTCGGTTGACCCGTTAAGGGTCACCCGGGATTAGTATAAATCTATCCATCTTTTCTCTTTTGAAATTTAATTATCTTAGCTTCCTTTCGAGCCTATCCTCGTAGTTAGAATTCTCTTGATTAGGGTCCCTCTAAATTATAATCTCTATCCTTGTTCTATAATCCATTCTTGAATCAACTGTGAGGGAGTGTATTTGAAATTGATATTGATATAAAATTGTTTTATATTGTGTTGTTTGAGTTGTTAAGTTTGATTTGGGGTTTCGATCGATTCGTCTGGCCAACGCTATCGATAGGAATTCCAAAACACTTGAACAGAGCAAACTGATACAATATTGTTTTTGAAATTGGAAGATGAACTAATTTTATGTATGATTATATTATATATATATAAAAGTATGATTTTTTGAAAATTAGATAGTTAAATGAATTGTTTTTTTGAAATGATAATACTAGATTATCATTTATTGTTTTGTCAACATTCCTGAACCATTGACTATTGTTGTATGTAATAGGAAGTGAAATTTAAAACATGGTTTATAAATCTGTTTTGCAAATAGAATAAATTTAAATTAAGAATTTGAGAATTAAATTTTCGGTGCTTTTCTAGATTTGGTTTTCAAAGTTTTGATGAAATGTATATATTATTTGAAAGTATTTTCGAATGGAAATTTTCTCCAAATAAATCTAAAAGGAATAAGTCAGTACTCTTCCCTTTGTCACTGGAAAATAGTTTCGGTGATGACTGCAGCATCGTCGATATTCATTTTCGAGTCTCAAAGTGGAGAGATCACTTAGTAGCCTTACTACACTTTTTTCTTAGAAAATGGATTTGATTTGAATTTCTTGAGTATGATTTGATGTATAATATATATATATATATATATCTGTGTGTGTGTGTGTGTGTGTATGTATGTATGTATATATTTATTTCAAGTGATTTAAAGTGAAACCGAAAATGCAACTCTTAAGTTTTAAGTTAAGTAACGGTTTTCAATTATTGAAGTGAAGCAAACAAAAATTTGAATAACTGGAGTGTTTAAAATGAAAAATAGAATTAAAACAACTTGAAACAATTGAACTATGAAATTTTTTATTTGTATAATACTCAATTGCATTTTTATAACTTAAATAACTTACCTGAATATTCAAAAGGTTAAAATGTAATGTGAATATATAATTGAAGGTTATACAACGGAAAATTTATGTAATAAAAATGTTCAAACTAAAATTTGTTTAATATAAATGTTATAAATAAAGGTAAATTTGTATAGTGTTTAATTACACTTAGAAACATTAATATAATTTACCTAGAAAAGGTTAAATGTTAATGAGCATATGTAATTGAATAATATATAATATAAATGTAAGAAATTAGATGTCCATAAATGAATCTTGATGAGGGAATTTATAAATAGAAATTGAGTTGTTATAATAAATGTTTATACACTTAATCTATGTTATAAGAAAAGTTAAGTGAAATAAATTGAGTAATAAAAGGAGAATGGTATTTAAAATAAATGAATATGAACTCAAGAATAGTTAAAATTGAGTTATAAGTGGAATTAACCTAAATAAATGAGTTAAATAAAATAAATTTTGTTTTGAAAGAAATTTTTCTAACAAATGTTAATAAATTGAAAGCAAACCAATTGAATGAAAATACCTTGAATTGAAATCAACCAAATTTGTTGAATATTTATTTATTGAATAAAACAGATTTAAACCAAGTTAGTTAAATATCAATCAATTTATAAACTAATGAAATTTACATGGATTTAAATTAATAGGTGTATCTAGCACTTTGTATTTCGAATCTATCTTTCCTTTCTGTTGTTTCTATTTTCCTATACTGTTCCTTTTTGGGGACAAAAAGTTTTGAGTGGAGGAGAGGGTAATGACCCGAGAATTTTAACAATTTTTATAACGTAATTAACTAATTTTTTTAATTTAATTTAAATAAAAAAATTTGACAATGAAAATTTGGTATTTGGTATGCGTCTATTTTCAAATAGCAAATGGCAAATTTTTATTGGAAAATATGAAAGTTTGCTCTGTTGTGTAATTTTAGTTTTTAAATATTAAATCAGTTGAAATTTGATAAAAATAAAATATTTTTGATCTATATAATAAAATTGTAAATCATTTTCTGAGTGAGACGTCATATTTTGTTTCGCCAAATTTGGACTACTCTAGCTCCGTTTATCTTATTTTCGGCGTTTTAGCAGCATGTTTGTCAGTGAATATCAACTTTTGAAAGGATGGTCGTATCGCTCATATTTATGTACCATTCTATTCGTCTTGCCATGCTGATCTCCGTAGTATATTCATCTATGTGTTTCGGCGTTCAGTACGCAGCAAAATCCGCAAAACAGTTAGCCGTATTAGTACCCATTTATGTTTCTAGAGTGTTCTGTGACCTTTTATTTGTCCGCCGTTCGGAAAGTAAATGGTCAGTGACTTTTAATATAATTGGTTACCGAAACTAATGATCTATATCTAATGGACATGGGTTTCGATTTAGTTGAAATTTGGACCCATTAAAGTGTGGTTTGTTACATTTGGTATCAGAGCTTAGGTTAGTTGATCATAGGAATTAGGATACGTTGGGAGAACGTATTTATATTTTTACATATGTCTATATATATATGTTATATGCTAAACTCTATGAAGTCTAACCATAGAAGTAGTTGTGACCATATTCTGAAAAGATGGATAAGGCAAATATGAGTTGGAAAAATAAATAAAGTTAAAACTTATACATCTACCCCGATTACCCCCACGGAGTGTAGGCCGTACTACAAGGCATTGACCAAGAAAAGCATGAGCATGACATATAGAAGGACCCCAGAAGCTGGATGGTACTTGACTTTTTTGTTGAGCTTGGGACGCCTTATGATTGTGGATTTCGATGAACTAGCGATTGAAGAAGTACATTTCATCCAAACAAACAGTAATTAAGAACCTATATGTTGCAAGCATTTGAAAGTAAGATGTGATGATGGATTGAATAAGTTCCCACAGAAGGTGTTAATTAATCACCATAAGAGGATGGGCGGATTTTTAGTATAAACTCTTAATAAGAAGAGGTTAAGAGTAAAGGGAAAAGAAGGAAAGTCCAAGAGAAAGGATGAATAAATGTCCATTTCTGAGTCCTACCCCATGTAAAGGAATTTTACAAAAAGATTTTTAGAAATTCCATAAAATATTTTGAATGGGATTTTCAAAGGATTTATTGAGAATTTATTGTTTTGGAAAAGAAAGGAAATTTGAAAATTCTTTGTTTCAAATTTGGTGGGTCAAAAGTTTTCAATTTAATGGTTTTTAGTATAAGGGTTTTCTGATTTTGAAATGAATGAAAAGATAGCATATGTTTAGTTCGATGATTTTTCCTATTTTTGAATTTCCTTTTTAAAATTATTTCTACGGGGTGAATAAATGGAATGGTACTTGATTGAAATGGAGTAAAGAGAACAGAAGGGTAAGAACGTCCGATAATCAAGATACAAGGAACATTCCCATATAAGGAGAATGCGATGAAAAATAGCTGAAATAGTTTTATATATAACTCTTTCCAAGTTAATGAAGAAAATCCAATGACTAAAGCAGTATGCGAACGCACTAAAATGACTCAATGAGGAAACAATAAAAGAGGAAAAGTTATGTAAGGAGAAGCCACTTGAATGCAATTCAGGTAGGAGGAATATAAATAGTAGCAAAGCTAGGAAATTTAAATAGGAATAATGTTAGGAATTTATATTAGAATAGTGTTAGTAATCTAGTTAGGAACAATGTAGAAATTAGAGGCAAAACATAGGAAGAATGGATACTTTCCATAAATATGTGCAATAATTATGCATATCTTTAGAAGTCTCCTTCATATGCTATTGAAATGTCCACTGAGGTTGAAAGCAGAAATAGCACGAGCTGTAGGAAAATAATATGATGGAAGTTATCCTTATCTACTCCAATTTTCATTGTTTAAAGCCATATAAGATGTTTTTGAAAAAATGCTTTGGAATGAAAATTGGGTTTTTGGATGCAAATGCAAATAAATATTTTGAGTTGAAAATCCTACTCTTAAAGAAGTAAATCTCCGTTGTAGAAAGTCTTTGAAAAAGGAAAGTTGGTTAGAATGGGGAAAATTTTATGGCTCTTTTTGGAAACCAAGCTAGTTTTGACAAAGGTTTCTAAATTTATATTTTCAAAGATAAAAGTCTTGGATTAAGCACTTTATGGCTGTGAAGTTTTATATTTTAAAGAGTTATGAAAAACTAAACCAATTTTTGATATGGAGCAGAGAGGGATGACTGCCTTGGTAGGACGGGGTAATGGTCAACGCTATGAATAAAATAGCTATGAATGCTCGTAGGGTAACAATATGGAATCTCAGTTGAATATAAGGAATATTAGTATGGATCAAGGAATGTTTGGTCAAACATGTGTGAAAGTCATAAAAAGAACCCTTAAAGGAATATGGAATGGTATCAGAGTACAATTTTGTGAGTCAGGATACACTCACATGAAAGACCAAGGTTAAAAAAGGTAAATGCCAAAGTTTGAGAATAATATCAAGAGATTTTGGTTGAAAGAAGATGGTAGTATGATTGGAGAAGAGAGCAGTGAGATGGCAAACACATATAAAGGATGTTGGTTGACTCAAGGTTAAAGAAGACATGATAGGTGGTCGGAAAGTTATTCCATCAAGCTAATTTTTTGATGAGCTGCTCTAGAGGTGCATAGTTTATACTTATTACCCACTACAGTGTGGGAATGCACAATTTATACCATAATCTTGTGTAATCATTAAGTAATAAATGAACCTTATTTATTAGAAGCCAAGAAGGTGAGTTAAGATATATGGATTATAGTTGAATGACATACTATAAATGTCCAACTTAATTGAGTAAGGAGTGATAGGGCCATAACAAGCTTAACAATAATTGATGTTGGACGGTAGCTTCCAGCAATTGTTTCTTTTAGGTTTTTTGGGTTGTATTCGCTAGTTGTTTCCCTCCGGGTATTGAAAAAGCACACAATATGATATGATATACGTCCCTATTTTATCACTATGTTGATTTTCTCGATGAGCTTATGCATGTGTATGTGTGTGTGTGTATATATATATACGAAACAATGTAAATAAGAAAATATCATTAGGACACTTAACTAGTGATAAAATGTAACTAGAGCTGGAAGTTTATGAAATAAATTAGTAAATTGAGTTAGTATTAACACCAAAATTGGTCACTAACATCCAAATGCCGCTGAAAGCACCAATTCACAGTTATAGATCATAGATAGAATGTATGTAGAGAGTATAATTATGAAGAACAATAAAAAATTAAAAAGAAAGCAGTAATAACACAGAATTTATAGTGGTTCGGCTAACTCCGGCCTACTCCACTCCAGAAATTTCCTTTTTATCGATTAGAGAATTGATTACAGTTACAATTCCAAGTTTTTTAAAACAAAAAATGGCAGAGTAACTTGAACAACATTTGTAGAAGAAGTTATGGAAGAACAGAATGAGAATCCCTTTTCTGAAGCCCCACCAACCGTATTTATAGGCAAAATCTAGGTTACTGGGCTTCCTGGGTGATACGGGCCCACCAAAACCATAGTCGAGTCCATACTGTCGACCACTGATTTCCTGGAGTATAAAATATACTGACCCAAGAGACTTGGGTAGTGACCCGAAGCAGCCTCCATTTTGACCCGAAGTAGATTGCAATGTGACTCCAAACAAAAACATACTGACCCTTTACTTTATGCCGACCTGATTTCCTCTAGGCCAACCCAAAGTATTTCCATTACCGACCCAAAGCAACCAAAAACATGCCGATCCCAACTCGTCACAGCTGACCCCAAGTGACCCGAGTCATGACCCGAAGCAAGTTGACCTATGACTCGAAGCAGATTGCCATGCGACTCCAAGCAAGAACATGCAGACCTGAGAATCCAAACATGTCGACCCCAAGATACCTGCATCTTGACCCAAAGAAACACAAACAATGACCCGAAGTAAACAGTCCAATGACCCGAAGCAGAATGCATCTTGACTCCAAGTAAAATTATGCCGATCCCTCGCCTTTAATATGCCGACCCAAAGTAGCCTGAGTGTTGACCCAAAGCAGCCCCAAGAATGACCGGAAGTAAACTGTCTAATGACCCGAAGTAGAGTGCATCTCGACTCGAAGTAAAATAATGTCGATCCCAAACAAACATACTGACCCAAAGTTTTCCTAATACCGACCCTAAGTTTTCCTGATGTCGACCCCAAACAAACATGCCGACCCCAAGTTTTCCTGATGTCGACCCCAAGTTTTCCTGATGCCGACCCCAAGCAATGCCGATCCCAAACATACATACCGACCCTAATCTTTTCTCAATGCCGACCCCAAGTGGACCAACTATCGACCCGAAGCAAATGCTCTCCTGACCCGAAGCAAGAGCAATACCGACCCAAAGAAGCTCCAATGTCGATCCAAAGTGAAGCTTGAAGTCAAGCCTGTGTCGACCCAAAGTAGAACCCGAAGTAAACACCATGCCAACCACAAGCTGAACCAAAAGCAATACTAATGCCGACCTGACCGAAGTACATTCTATCGTGACCCGAAGTAAACTCTTACCTGACTCGAAGCAAACTAAGTGAAAACTAGAAGTAAACCTACAAGTGACTCGAAGCAAAATCCAAACAACCCGAAATGACTCGATTTTTTTCGAAACTCATATTTCAAGTATCCCGCGCCTTTTGTCCATAGACTATGCCGAATCCTAGCCTCATAACCATGTTCATCATCTGTGATTGATCGTCTATCCGTCCAGTCGAGTCAAACCCATAGTATTCCAACCTCGACAACCATGCAGTCGATTGGGTTAAATCCGCATGTACGCTATCTTGCCCAAAGGTGGGTTAACACTTTGCCCCCCAAAACATACCTTGCGATAGGAAGGTGTGTTTTGTATTACCATAAGCCGAAAATTCCGAAGTCTATAATCCATTAATCGCCGTATTCAGCCTTGAATTCAATCCATTGCCAAACCAATTCCTTGATCTCTCTAGATCATTAACAAAATCCATGACTACTCTGAGTCGATATCCAATTCCGAATTCATTCCAAATCCATTAACAGAATCCACGATCTCTTTGGATCATTTTTTCCGAGTCCGAGACCTCTCAGGGTCCTGTAATCCAAATCTGGGACCTTGCCGGGTCCTAAGCCGGGACCTCGCTGGGCCCATGTCCAAATCCAGGACCTCGTCGGGTCCTATAATCCATATCCGGGACCTCGTCGGGTCCTATAATCCATATCCGGGACCTTGCCGGGTCCTATAATCCATATCCGGGACCTCGCCGGGTCCTATAATCCATATCTGAGACCTCTCCGGGTCCATATCCAAAACCGAGACCTCGCCGGGTCCATATCCAAATCTGGGACCTCTCCGGGTCCTGTAACTCAAACCCAGGACCTCGCCAGGTCCATATCCAAATCCGGGTTATTTTATCGTACACCGGCCTCGACTCTCCGGTCGAGGACTTATATTCTCAGGCCTCGACACACCGGCCGAGGACTTGTATTCTCCGGCCTCGACTCATCGGTCGAGGACTTGTATTCTCCGGCCTTGACTCACCGGTCGAGGACTTGTTATTCTCCGACTCCGACTCTCCGGTCGAGGACTTTTATTCTCCAGCCTCAACTCTCCGGTCGAGGACTTTTATATTCTCCGGCCTTGACCCTCCGGTCGAGGACATATTCTCTGGGTTCTCGCCGAGCATAGTTCATACTTGACGACTTTTTTTACCAAAAACCAAAGGAAAATCCAATCCGAAATCCATATCAAACCAGAAATCCATATCAAAAATCCAAATCAAAATCCAAACCAAAAATCAAGCATCCAAACCAAAATCCAAACCAGAAAACCAACAAAACCAAGAGTTCAAACCAAACTCCAAAACCAAACCAAAAAAAGAAAATATCCAAATCAGAAAGAAAAGGAAGATTTCACAAACTAGAACATTATGGTTTATCATCGTCTCAGAGCATGCCTAGGGGCTATCTCTGTCCCCTTACATGAGTAAGTGACTTAGCCATCTGCCCAGAGTTTACTACTTATTCCATACCATCCTGATTAGTTGATGACCTACGCCTTTAAGCCGGGCTTGCCCCAGTTTGTGGTGGGTGACCGCTGCTCCTGTTCCGTCATCATTGTCCAATTACAAGAAAATCCAACAAGATCCATGACCCCAGTTCCATGGGGAGAGTAGTGCCCATCCATGACAATGATTAGTGTCGATCCATTTTCCTTTGTTGGGGGCTTGACCCTGGTCGTTCCAATCCATGTCCAAACCAACTAATTCCCGTTCCAAGTTCTGGGTTCCAACTTCCAGCTATTCCAGCATCCATAGGTTGTTTCCGATTATCATTACCATCCTGCCCTCAAGTCCGTGAGGAAATCCTAAAACTTGTCCTTCTGGACGAGCATCCATAAATGGTCTCCGATTGTCATTCCATCCTGCCCCCGAGTCCATGGGGGAATCCTAGATCATCCTCTTTCAAACATGCATCCAAGTTCTGATCCATGCCAAAATCCATAGCTCCATCCAACATCCTACTGGCTTCTTTTCCCGGTTCTGATCCTGGATTTCCTTCTCCTTCACTAGCGTCCTATTGTTTCCACCCTGTCCTTGCCCTCTGTCTCCTCGTTGATTGCTTTGCCATAACATCCATAATCCAAGTTCCTAAGCTTTCAAATCCAAAATCTAAGCTTTAGAATCCCTGAGTGCTAGCTTTCTCGTTGAAAGCACCAAAATGTTAACATCAAAATTGGTCACTAACACCCAAACGCCGCTGAAAGCACCAATTCACATTTACATATCACAGATAGAATGTATGTAGAGGGTATAAATATGAAGAATAATCAAAAATTAAAAAGAAAGCAGTAATAACACAGGATTTATAGTGCTTCGGCTAACTCCGGCCAACGTCCACTCCAGAAATTTCCTTTTTATTGATTAAAGAATTGATTACAGTCATAATCCCAAGTTTTTGAAAACAAAAAATGGCAGAGTGACTTGAACATCATTTGTAAAAGAAGTTATGGAAGAACATAATGAGAATCCCTTTTCTAAAGCCTCTCATGCCGTATTTATAGGAAAAATCCAGGTTACTGGGCTTCCTGGACGATACGGGCCCACTAAAACCATAGTCGAGTCCATACTGTCGACCACTGATTTCCTGGAGTATAAAATATACCGACCCTAAGAGACCCGTGTAGTGACTCGAAGCAGCCTCCATTTTGACCCGAAGCAAATTGCAATGTGACTCCAAGCAAAAACATACCGACCCCTTGCTTTATGCCGACCTGATTTCCCGATGGCCGACCCAAAGTATTTCCATTACCGACCCAAAGCAACCAAAAACATGCCAATCCTAACTCATCATAGCCAACCCCAAGTGACCCGAGTCATGACCCGAAGCAAGTTGACCTGTGACTCGAAGCAGACTGCCATGTGACTCTAAGCAAGAACATGCCGACCTGAGAATCCAAACATGCCGAGCCTAAGATACCTGCATCTTGACCCGAAGCAACCCAAACAATGACCCGAAGTAAACAGTCCAATGACCTGAAGCAGAATGCATCTCGACTCCAAGTAAAATAATGCCGATCCCTCGCTTTCAATATGCCAATCCGAAGTAGCATGGGTGTTGACTCGAAGCAACCCCAAGAATGACCGGAAGTAAATTGTCTAATGACCCGAAGCAGAGTGCATCTCGACTCAAAGTAAAATAATGCCGATCCCAAACAAACATGCTAACCCAAAGTTTTCCTAATGTCGACCCCAAGTTTTCCTGATGCTGACCTCAAGCAATGTTAATCCCAAACAAACATGCCGACCCCAAGTTTTCCTGATGCCGACCCAAAGTTTTCCTGATGACGACCCCAAGCAATGCCGATCTCAAACAAACATGCCGACCCCAATCTTTTCTCAATGCCGACCCCAAGTGGACCAACTATCGACCCGAAGTAAATGCTCTCCTGACCCGAAGCAAGAGCAATATCGACCCAAAGAAGCTCCAATGCTGATCCAAAGTGAAGCCTGAAGTCAAGCCATGTGGACCCAAAGTAGAACCCGAAGTAAACACCATGCCGACCATAAGCTGAACCCGAAGCAATACCAATGACGACCTGACCGAAGTACATTCTATCGTGACCCAAAGTAAACTCTTACCTGACTCGAAGAAAACTAAGTGAAAACCCGAAGTAAACCTACAAGTGACTCGAAGCAAAATCCAAACAACCCGAAATGACTCGATTTTTGTCGAAACTCATATTTCAAGTATCCCGCGCCTTTTGTCCATCGACTATGCCAAATCCCGGCTTCATAACCATGTTCATCATCCGTGATTGATCTTCTATCTGTCTAGTCGAGTCAAACCCATAGTATTCCAACCTTGACAACCGTGCAGTCGATTGGGTTAAATCCGCATGTACGCTGCCTTGCAAAAAGGCGGGTTAACAGTCAGCAACTAGAAATAAAGAACACTTAAGTAAAAAATTTGGAATTTTGAAAAAAATAAATTTTAGTTAGCGGATGACAGGGAAAAGTTGTTGCGAAATCATAAGTTACTATCCCTATGCCTCAAAAACTAAAATTCATAAATAGGCTTTTGTGTTTTTTGTTGTTTCGAAGTAAAAGGAATGGTTCTCAAACCACTACAAGAAAATCAGCCTTTGGTAGCGTACAAAAAATGCTATCATAACTTATGAACGTTTTAGAGATACGATATGTAACTAAAAATGAAGGACTTTCTTTTGCGCTTAACCCAAACGCTACCAAAATCATCTTTTTGTAGCATCCACAAAACGCAACCAAAATTTTTTTAGGGCACTTACAAAACGCCCCCAAAGGCTTACAATAGCCACTAAAAAGTGCTGCCTACTATGACAAAATATTTTAAGCATTTTTTAGATGCCACATATATATTTTCGGTTTTTGTCTACCACCACTTGTATTTTGTGCGTTTATTTTGCTGCATATTATTTTTTGCAGCATTTATTAAACGCCACTAAAAGTTGTTGATTTTCTGTGCATATTTCGCTCGCTATTGTAGCTCGTTCAGTTTCCACTTTATTTTTTCACAATATATATATATATATATGTATATTAATAATTAACATTCAACTTGAAATCAACAATCGCTCGTATAATTTATTGGTATAAATTTTATAAAATGTTTTGTGTGAGTTATTTTGTTTTTAAATTAAAAGAAGAGAAAGAGAAGAGAAAGATTGGGCATAGTCCACATCTTAGAATATTGAGAACTATATTTGTTTAAATATAGTTTTCGCAAGTGAAGATCGGACCCTATGAAAATCCAAATATTTGCTCTATTGTGAGGACGGAAACAATGCATAATGATTACACACGCGCATGCCACCGCCGTCTATCCGATCGATCGAACCAGGCCGGGTCGGGTTTGGATTTGAGTCCAAGTTATAATTTTGGATAGAAATATTTTAGTTAAAAGGGACCAGACTAGAACCTATTAACAAAACCTAGAATTTGAAGTTGAATGGACTAAAATAGCGGGAATGCAACTGTTGAAATGGCGGGACATGACGTTTGAATTCAAACGAAAGGAAGCGTCGTTTGGCAAAAAGACGCGATTGTTACAAATGAAAAGACACCTCTTCTTCCACTATAAATAGAAACGCCTCTGGAGCATTTCATATGAATTTTACTCTTTGTAAAACTTACTTCTTCTTCCTAGAATTCAGATTCTTTAAATCAGAAATGCCTGAAAGATGTTGCGAATCTGCAATTCAAAAACGCTTGAAATGTCTTGCGAATCTGCAATTCAAAAATGACTGAAAGGTGTTGCGAATCAGATCTCCATCTCTTCTCTCTTCTTTCTTCCAAATCATTTTGATTTTGTGATACTGCAGACAACAAATTCGATACTCATGTCACTGTAGTCAATTCAGAAGGTAGTTTGGATCGATTTCGACAGTGCTATCGCAATCGATCAAAAAGAATAATCATCTCGGCTCTATTATATCTTGGAAGACAATTTGCCTTAACTCAAAACACCATTTTTTTTGTTCAAACGAGTGGTGAGGGCAAATAACATCTTAAGGAAAGCATCACATCGTGCCTTGGAGGATCTCTCTTACTTTGCAGATTACAACCATTGTCTTTGTCATATTGAAGAATTTCCAACAACATAATTATCACATTTAAACAACTGGAAAACACATTAATCACATAATGAAATATGATACAAAAATAATTCAATATAAAATATTTCAAATTAAAATAACCATATTCACATAAAATCCATAACCGTAAAGATATAGTACCAATTCATTGCTAACAAAATGTTATGATATAAATGATGATTAAAGGAAAGTACCAATTAATTGCTGCAGTTGATCATTTTTTTAGAAAAGCTTATGTACCTAAAGACAAGTATAATAATCAACAATGAGAACTTATACAAAAATCCTTTAAGAAATATGATACACAACAAGTTTAAACGGCATTATATAATATAGATGATAATTAAATGAACCGGTGCTTATGTACCTATAGACTTTGTAGATCTACACTCCGATTCTTATTTTTTGGTTTCAAATTTGTTTTACTTGTTATTCGATATCACATCCATTCGAATTCAACAACGCTAACATGATCTAGTTATTGCAAAATTATTTTTGGTATAATTTTTTTTAACCTTGTTAGTATCTCAATACAACTCTAGATTTATGATAAGATCTGGAGTTCACAATGTAAAATTATAAAATTATACTCAGATTCAATTCTTGATGTTAAATCCAATGTTCAATACACTTTATATACCATATTCGGAATTTATAACAAGAAACGTTATTCAAAATTCCATCAACAACTGAGCACTCCAATCTTTATTATTTATATTACTTTATATGAAAGTATATATGTAGAGTGTGTGAGTACATAAAAGGAAAAGATTTCATATCGGTAAGTATGTAAAGTTCATATATACTTACACCAAAGTTACAACAAGAGGAAGTCCTTCAAGAATAGTAACCAATTATCCTAATAAGTGCAATAATTCCATTCAAGTGCACCTATCAGATCATCCAAATCATTAGAATCCATCGATAAATCAAAGAAATGATTCATATTAATCATATTAATAAAGAAAACCTGCAGAGGAGTTTCTTCACCATTATCTTCTGATATACTGGCCACCAATAGTCCCTATTCAGTATTTATTCCAATAGTAGTGACCTAATTTTAAGCAAGAATTTGTGAAAGGCATAAGAAAATTGAAAAAATAATTCCATGCATGTAAATAAGGTTTTGTGCTATTCCACATGATATAAATAATGGTTAAAGCCCCACATAATGTATTATTTGACGAAACGGTAAAAAATATATTTTATGCTTCCAAGATAAATTCCTTTCTTCTTTTGCTGTCCTGCCTAAATCCTCCAATACTGATGTTGACCATCGAAATCTAGCATCAACAAAATATACATAATGTTAACCGAGTTTTTAACCCATCAGAATTCAGTAGGAGTAAGAACATTCAGACTATGCTAGAATAACTTAAGGCTCAATCAAAACAACTAAGTGAACAAGTCACTAGGACTCAAAGAAAATCAGCCAATAAAATATTAAGCAGATGGATCGCTAGTGATCCATAGGAAATCATCATGATCGCCCTAACCTCTTGCATCATGACTCATTACTATTTCTAAGCATCCTTGCCAAGTTTCATAGCATGCCAGACAATCTAGCTCGAGAAGTTAAGACTCGTCTGACTTAAGCTGTTTGACCAGAAGTATCTAACTTAAAATGGATCTAGGGAACTCATACGAAGTAGGATTGACTTGAAAATTTGGAAGAACACTTAGAAGACATAAGAAAAGGCTGAAAGAAAAAATGGGATCATTTGGAGGTTTTTTGATGGATCGCTAGTGATCTATCTAGATGGATTGCTAATAATCCATGTAGATTGGACCCACTACCTTAAATTTTTATGGTAGGTCCCAAACACCCTAGAGAGAGTACTTGCAAAGTTTTGTCTAGTTTCGTTAAGTTTTGAGCGAGTTATGGATGATTCTTCTGGACCAGATGACTCACGAAGACGGATGATCAAATTAACTCCAAACGACTTGATATTTGGACAAGGCACTTAAATAAAAGATTGGAAGATAATCAAACTAAGATCACTCAAAAATATTCTATGTCGAAGGATAGCTAGCGATCCATCCTCTATGGATAGCTAGCGATCCATCAAGATAGGTCGGATCGCCCTCAAACTTTCTGAGCTCCTTCATAGCACTAAGTAAAGACTTTTGGTAGAAAAATATGCTAATTTTTTTGGATAGCTAGCGATCCATAGAAATGACTCAGATTAATTTGAGATTTTTGGTGATGACTTGGCATAACAACTAGACTCTTCTGCACCTTGACTTCTGGCCCAATGCTCACTGAATTCCCATATAAATACTCACCTACTTTTAACTAGCTAGAGATGGATCTTTTCTAAGGAGAGAGCCGCCATTACTCTACTGGAATTCCTTCACTTCTTCAGCTTTCTTATCCCTTACAACAGTCATCAAGGGAGTTACTGTGATTCTCCATTCAACTCTTGTACTTGTGATTTTTTCTAATTCATTGTAACTTAGATCTAAAGACTAACTAGTTGATAACCAGAGAGATTCAACTAGTATAATCATAATAAAGATTGATTAAAGTGGACGTAGATCAGAGTCTACCGAACCACTATAAAAATTATGTACTATTTCTTAACTTCTGCTTTTTATTTGTTGTTTATTTGAGATTTGTGCTATTGATTATCTGCACTGGTGCTTTCACACTCGATCCAAGATGTTGATCCATTTTTTGGGTTAACACATAATATGAAACAAAATATAACATTCGAAGTATTATTAAGACCTGTATTTTTCAAGCAATGTTCTTTCATTCAAAAATTAGACTTAGTTTATTTAGAGTAAAACAAAATTCTACAAACCCTTTGATTTTGTTTCAGTTAATCACAATGTATTTGGGATCATGTCATTGTTCAAACATACAGCTAAAATGACAAGAAAATAATGATATAAGAAAATGAATCACCAACATAGTACCATAACCAATAGCAATCTTACATTCAGACATATGAAAAGGTGATTACACATCCGTTCGAACCTGCAATTCAGAAAAATCAACCTTTAGGTAACCGTCTAGTGCGTACTCGCAACGGAAATAGAACAAGACATGTGAAATGTTAGTGAAAATTAAATAAATGGAAGCACATACAATGTGAATTGCACTATGCTTCAACAATTTGTTAACAAAAGTACAGATGATTCTGATTAAAAAAATTCAAGATAATATAACAAAGAGATGGAGCCACTACACGGACAAGTGAGGGCCATGGTCTCAATCTTTTATCAATATACCATCTGACGTTCCTATCTCTCATATTAGTGAACAACCACCACCTCAAAATGCCTTGCTGCTTGCATCGAAAAGTGCTCTCCGTGGACAGTTTAGTTCACAACATCTTGCCTCAGATACTGATGCTGCATATGATCAACACTTCTCCAATGGTTTGCTGTAACATTTGACACCCCATACCGCTGATACTCTCCAGCTTACTGTTTGTGCCAAAATTGGTCACAAACCCCGAATGTCGTGAAAGCACCAGTGTATGAACACAAATCAACAGTGTATAACCACAGATCTCAGATCTAAGTAAAACAGATAATCATAAAATGAAGAATAACGGACAGAACACGAGATTTATAGTGGTTCGGCTATCTCCGGTCTACGTCCACTTCAAAGGTTTATCTTTTTATTGATGTTCTTGCTGACTACAGTTGATTACAGGGATTACAATAAAGAAATTCGAGTTTAACAGCGATGATGAAGTGTAGAATTGAATCCGGTAGAGTCTGGGCGCTTCTGAATCAAGATCCCTTTTCCTGAATGACCTGGGGCTCTATTTATAGGTGTAGGAGGCTGATATTTCGCCTAAATTTATGGAGACCGCTTCTGGCACGTGAGTGGGCCCACATGCCCGCGTCCAGGAAATCTAGGCCCGTTCCAGGATCGATACGAAGCAATTTCGTATCGATCAAGAAATGATCCAATCAAGCTGAAATTTGGCGAGGACATTCTTCAACATGTATGTAGGCTACTGTGAAAATTTCGTTGCATTTGGATCAATGGTTTAGGAGATATAGTCGATACGAAATTGGTCTGCTTGATGGCTGTTTGGTTCGAATCCATTCATTCGAACCGATCACTTCGACTCGATGGCAATGCACATGAGCAGGTTGACGTGGCGCGCGCTCTTCGTGTCGATCCGCTTTTCACTCCGGTTTGATCGAGTCACTCCGAGTATTTCGCCGTGTTCGCATCCATAACTCACGCGTCATTTCTGGCCTGTTTGACTCAGTGGATACAAACAAGCAATTATTCATGGATTCGAACAAGGACTCCTGATGGATACGAAGCGGTCAACGCCTGATGGATGCGAAGTCATCTGATGGATTCGAGACAGATGGGTACGAAGGGCTTGCATCCCTGACCGATACGAAGACGATGGATTCGAATGGAAGCTCATCCATGGATACAGACCGTGTCCAGCTGGATGGATATGAAACAGGACGTTGCTGATCGATACAAGGCGCATGTCCTGTTGATGGATACGAACTCGATCGATGCTAGCCGAGGTTCCTCGTGGATACGAACTCGATCGGTGCGAAGTTGATGGATACGAATGGAGACGTGACAGTGAATACGGACTCCATCGATACGAGGCCAATGCTGCTTGATGGATACGAAAGTGTGACTTTTTTCATCAACTTGCATCGATCATATCTCGAGTATATGAACTCGGATTGACTTGAAATTTGGAATGCAGGTTCCCATGGCTTTGCTTGTCATGTCTCGTCAACTGCAGCCCGATCTGGATTCGGACAAAATTTATCGATATCCATGGTTATCCTGCAATGTATAGTTGATATTCATGACTTGTCATTATCGATTTTCAATTAATTTTTGGGTATCTTAGCTTTTCCAAAAGGTGGGATAACACTTTGCCCCCCAAAACATGCCTTTTGGTAAAAGGT
The DNA here is from genome assembly GCA_030737815.1 of Allium fistulosum. Classification (NCBI taxonomy): domain Eukaryota; kingdom Viridiplantae; phylum Streptophyta; class Magnoliopsida; order Asparagales; family Amaryllidaceae; genus Allium; species Allium fistulosum. The sequence continues at coordinate 1,137,429,877 of CM060906.1, forward strand.
GTGTTTTGATCAGTCTCAAATTGAATGCAGTGAGTTCATGTTTTATTTAGAGCTTATAGCATTTTCAATCAAGTCCATGGCTGTTCAAAGCCAAATCGTTATCAATTTCTTCCAGTGGAAGTTAAGAATGAAATTCTACAGTCTCTCCGTACTATCGATGGTCACTCCGGACCCTTGCCAAGCCCATTCCAGACTTAGCGATCAAATAGAAAGATCCTATTGCACTCCGGCGTTGCTTTCTATCCCTTGCACTCTGGCCCCAGTTAGGGCGTAAAGCGATGTCTTGGTCGTTCTGGACCGATCGTAGCCTTTTCGGGCTCCTGCTGGATCCCATCCTGTCACTCTCCGGTGAAGGGGAAACAACGTTAAGTGAGTCGATCCCGTCGCTCTCCGGCGAAGCGACTCACTTCTTACACTCCGGTTCAGTGTATCTGAACATTAAGCGATGTCATGGCCTAAATCGTGGGCCGATCATAGCCTCTCCGGGCTCTTATCGAATCCCGATCCAATCACTCTCCGGTGAATGGGAAACGACGTTAAGTGAGTCGATCCTGTCGCTCTCCGGCGAAGCAACCCACTTCTTGCACTCTGGACCCTGTCTCTCCGGTAGGGTCATAAAGCGATCATTTTTATATTTGTATTTAATACTCATCCTTTAACTCTCCGGTCAAAGGTTTATTTCAAGAAATTCAAGTTTATTTATTAAATTCAGGTCCTAGATGTTCGATCTCAAACATCAGGAAAAAACTAAACATTGCCTCTCCGGGCAGATCGGTCTATCTCCATCTCAGAGCATGCCTAGGGATCTCTCTGGTTCCCGTACATGAGTAAGTGGAGTAGCCGTTTATTCTGAAAACAAATCTAATGAAATTATTTGACCGAAGTCCAAATCCTGAACTTGGCCCTTGCCATCTTAATCAGTTGATGACGAGCCGTGATCCCGATCCAGGATCGTTTCTGTTAGGTGGAGGCGGTAGTTGTTCAGGCCTTACTGCCGCTGCCCGTTCTCTGACATATTGTGGCAATCTACCACTCCTGGCATGTTCTTCCACCTCATCCTTTAGGTGGCGGCATTCGTCGGTTGTGTGCCCATCCAGCTCATGGAATAGGCAATATTTTCCGGTTCTGCGCTTCCGCTCTGTGGGATCTCTCCTGGGTGGTTTTCGATAGGGGAGTTGCCCCAGAGTTTCAGTGTAAATTCGTTCCAGGCTTGCCGCCAAATCTGTGTATTGCCTGAATCTGGGCTCTCGGAATTTCTTCCGTTTATCAGGACCATCATGTGCGTCATCCTGCTTTCTCTTTCCTTTGTCCACCCTGGGCTATTCCCTGGCGGTTCCTTCGCCTTGTACAACGTTTATTTCCTGCCTCTCGGCTCGTGATTCTTCTAATCGAATGAATCTTTCAGCTTCATGATAAAACTCTCCAAGATCTTGCGGTGGGTCTCTCGCCAAAGAATCTTTGAATTCGGTGCCTTCCCCAACTCCTGCCACTACCGCCATCAAAATCATCGATGGATCCGAGCGATCTACAGAAGCCACCGTTGCATTAAATCGTAGCAGAAAATCTTTTATGGACTCTCCAGTCCTTTGTTTTATCGATGCCAAAGTCATCACACTCTTGGGTCGCGTCACGTGGACCCTAAACTGTCTCATGAAGCAATCTACAAGCTCGCCCCATGTTCTGATCGATTCGGTTTCTAATTGCCTGAACCAAAGTGCAACCCAATCTGGAAAGTATAGAGGGACGCATCGAGCCATCACTTCCTCGGATGCCCCCAACACTTCCATGTGCCTGATATATTGAGTAATATGCATCGTTGGGTCTGACTTCCCGTCATAAGGATCCAGCATAGGCAGTTTGAACTTTGGAGGGTTCCTTGCATTCTTGATATTCGGAGTGAACGGACTCCGACTAACTTCCTCTAGTCCTCTATTGGACAATCCTCCTCTCATCAGTCGTCGGACTAATCCAGCCGTCTTTTCATCTCCATCCTGGGGTTGCCCTCTTGGTCTTGAAGGGTATTCTGGTATGTACTCTTCGTGTGGCCCGTTAGCATCAGCGTTGGCTCCAGCTTGTTGAGCTTCATCTGTAGGCCTTCCAGCATCAGATCCTGAGGGTCTGCCCCCAAGTCCTTGTTGATTGCCTTCTAGATCTGCATTCTGACCTTCATTGGTTTCCGCAATCCTGACTCCTTGTCCCGCACTTGCAGCTGTTGTGGTTGGTCCAACGTTTTGCACATTTGCTGCCCTCATCCGTTCGAAGAAATTCTACAGCATCTCTTGCTGAGTCTTCATCATCCTCTCTTGCAATGAATTTGCTATAGCTTCCATTTCATCTCTGGTGATGTAAATCGAAGCTTGTCCTTCTCCAGCACCAGAGGATGCCTCTTGACTTCCTCCCTGTTGGCTTCTCTCAGCTCTTTGTCTTATTTGTCGAGTCATTGTTGAGTCAATCTGAATCCTTCAAACTTTCAAATCTAAACTTTGAATCTGGTGTAGCGGGTGCTAGTTATTCTCAGTGAAAGCACCAAAGTGTTTGTGCCAAAATTGGTCACAAACCCCGAATGTCATGAAAGCACCAGTGTATGAACACAAATCAACAGTGTATGACCACAGATCTCAGATCTAAGTAAAACAGATAATCATAAAATGAAGAATAACGGACAGAACACGAGATATATAGTGGTTCGGCTATCTCCGGCCTACGTCCACTTCAAAGGTTTATCTTTTTATTGATGTTCTTGCTGACTACAGTTGATTACAGCGATTACAATGAAGAAATTCGAGTTTAACAGCGATGATGAAGTGTAGAATTGAATCCGGTAGAGTCTGGGCGCTTCTGAATCAAGATCCCTTTTCCTGAATGACCCGGGGCTCTATTTATAGGTGTAGGAGGCTGATATTTCGCCTAAATTTATGAAGACCGCTTCTGGCACGTGAGTGGGCCCACATGCTCGCGTCCAGGAAATCTAGGCCCGTTCCAGGATCGATACGAAGCAATTTCCTTTCGATCAAGAAATGATCCAATCAAGCTGAAATTTGGCGAGGACATTCTTCAACATGTATGTAGGCTATTGTGAAAATTTCGTTGCATTTGGATCAATGGTTTAGGAGATATAGTTGATACGAAATTGGTCTGCTTGATGGCTGTTTGGTTCGAATCCATTCATTCGAACCGATCACTTCGACTCGATGGCAATGCGCATGAGCAGGTTGACGTGGCGCGCGCTCTTCATGTCGATCCACTTTTCACTCCGGTTTGATCGAGTCACTTCGAGTATTTCGCCGCGTTCGCATCCATAACTCACGCGTCATTTCTGGCCTGTTTGACTCAGTGGATACAAACAAGCAATTATTCATGGATTCGAACAAGGACTCCTGATGGATACGAAGCGGTCAGCGCTTGATGGATGCGAAGTCATCTGATGGATTCGAGACAGATGGGTACGAAGGGCTTGCATCCCTGACCGATACGAAGACGATGGATTCGAATGGAAGCTCATCCATGGATACAGACCGTGTCCAGCTGGATGGATACGAAACAGGACGCTGCTGATCGATACGAGGCGCATGTCCTGTTGATGGATACGAACTCGATCGATGCTAGCCGAGGTTCCTCGTGGATACGAACTCGATCGGTGCGAAGTTGATGGATATGAATGGAGACGTGACGGTGAATACGGACTCCATCGATACGAGGCAAATGCTACTTGATGGATACGAAAGTGTGACTTTTTTCATCAACTTGCATCGATCATATCTCGAGCATATGAACTCAGATTGACTTGAAATTTGGAATGCAGGTTCCCATGGCTTTGCTTGTCATGTCTCGTCAACTGCAGCCCGATCTGGATTCGGACAAAATTTATCGATATCCATGGTTATCCAGCAATGTATAGTTGATATTCATGACTTGTCATTATCGATTTTCAATTAATTTTTGGGTATCTCAGCTTTTCCAAAAGGTGGGATAACACTTACCATTTCATACTTAATGCAGCTTCATGCATCCTCTAATGCAGCCAGTCGTTCATACGCACAACTAGTAAGTGTGCTTGCTGATAATATAATAGTTCATGTGTTGCATGTTGATCGGTCTTAGACATTCCTGTCAACATTCATGATTCACCTACAGAGGTAAATGTTCTAATTCATGATATTCAGATATGTGCGGCTGTTATACAGAAAACCCATTATTAACTAACTAGATTAAAATTGAATGATGTAGGAAAGAAATAAACAAAAAAATGAAATCATATTACAAAGGGATTCAAAACACCATTATAAATGATAAAAAAACAAAACAATTTTGAAATAGTGGGTTAGAAAGTTTAATTTATTAGATAACATGCTGTATGTTTCAGTAATCATCAAGTTTGTATAGAACCAAAAATAGTGTGCGGTGCATACTTAAAACGGTAGGAAAAGCATACTTACCATTTATTTCTTCAGTTCTTAAACTAGTCGCCAGATAAAGAGTTAGCGTGCCATTTGATTCCCGTTGTTTGGCGATTGAGAGGAAATTTCCTGAAAATATTATATGTTAACTTATTAAAATAATAATAATAATAATAATAATATTTTGAAAATTTTCAACATGTGGGCTACATAGGTAAAACAAAATGTGTTGTGCTATTTTGATATAAAGCCTAATTAAAGTGATCAAATTATGAATTAAAGTTAAAAGGCTTAAATATATAATTAGCATGGTACTAATTTGTAAATACCGGGGCAATTCTAATTTGTTAAAGGGTCAAATTAGAAAATGCCAACATTATAAATAAAGGGTAATGGTCCCTGAATTACACAAGCTCCAGTTATTCTCCTAATCTCTTCTATTGAAATAATTCAGATCTAGGGTTTATGTCAATTTGGAATATAGATCCAACTCTTATCTTTTAGATCTATCTCTTTCTCTTAATCAGTTTATGAAGGCATGAACTATGAATTAAGATGTAATATAAGATCTAGGGCTTGTATCAATATGGAAAATCAAACCAAATTTACCTTTCCAATCAACAACTATGAATTTAGGTATGGCTTCCCCTAATTCATTTACTTTTCTCTAATTTCTTCTCAATCAAATCGATATGGGTCACTTATTCGGATCTAGGGTTTCATGATTAATCAATCCTAAAGTATATTAATAACAATGGTATCAAAGCCACCCATCATTGATTTTATTAGAAATTTTTTATGAGTAAGTTTTTAGTTAAACTATATTTAGAATGCATTGGATTTTTTAATTTCTTACTCAAGTTTCAAATTTGCTTGATATATGTATCAAAGATATTTTGGTGTTGATTTTGGATTAGGTTTAATATCATTTTTTTTGTAAATTGAAAGGCTGATTTATGAAACTATTTTGATGTAGAAAGATAGATAGATCTCAATGATCTGTATGATATTTATGAAACAATTAGAATTTTGAAATCACTAAATTATGAGAGAGAAAAAATTTAGTTTCATCTAAATTTTGAAAACAAATTATTTTGGTTAAAGCATCCACATGTTTATTATTGTACATTTTATAAATAAGTTGTGAATTTTAATATGAGCAATACTTTGAATCTGATATGTACATTCATTTTCTTTAATGTTTAATTGTATGTATGGATATATATAATTTAGAACCATTTATGCAAGAAATATAAATGCGGTTCTATGATTTTTTTAACTTGTTTAACTTTTGTATAAGTAATTTAGATATATATACATATAAGGTATTTGGGTTATTTCAGAAAATTTGATTAGGTAGAAATAAAGTATGCTTCTTTAAGGTGTTTATGTTGATTTTATTACTGAGCAATATCGTGCCGAGAAATAAATTTTAATATGACATCATTTTACATTTTAGACCACATAACGGTCAATTGCATTTATTTTTATCATAAATGCATTAAATGTGATTGTTATGGTAATAGATAATTAATTTGTTATCATTAATGCACCAAATGCGTTAGTTGCAATAAATTTAATAATGCAACATGTTTTATTTGGAATAAGAAAAGAGATATGGTTTATTTTATGATGCATTTATGTTTGATAAATACAGATGTTTTATATGTATGATCGATGCTCGTTGAAAATATTTTTCACTTTCATGCTTTGGTTAGCATAAAATGAAAGAAGCATCAATTTTTATATTTTTCCAAAATGCATGTTTACTGACTTTAATTAAGTATCAAAATTATAAACTAAAGATAAAGTGATACAGTAGCATTTTTTATAGCTATGTTATGGTTCAAAAATACTTCATAGCTACTACATTCATTCATGTTATTTATTACTATGTCATTTATGTATAATTTTATGTGGCGTTTAATTCCGACATTCATCCATGACATTTGTTATATGATTTATTTATAATGTCTTGTATCATAGTTATTTAGGGAATGTCATGAATGCAACCACATATTTAAAGTAAAAGATTATAACAACTATGATTATAACATGTTGTGCCACGGTTATAATTTTGAGATATTTAAATGTCATATTGACCTAAGGAAATTTTTGTAGTGTTTTATAGCACTCAAAATATGTTATACACACTTTTAAGAAATAAACTCAAATATATTTTTGGTATCTCTTCGCAAAGTAATTGTAAATATCCTACATTCCAAGTGAAGTAATTGAAATAACATGTCATCAAAGCGACTTCTTCTATTTTAGTTATTCTTGAAAATATTTAATATTTGTGTGTATTTATTCATGCGAATATTAGCCGGCCCAAAGAAAGACTAGTATATGGCAGAATCGCTTACACAATGTGATGATAAATATGTGGCAATTATGAGGTTTTACGGGTGAATAACTAATCGGCCCAAAAGAAGATTGCTATTTGACTTGAATTTATTGTCAATGTTTGATCACTACAACAAGAGTACCACTTACATTTAATATTACTGTCCAAAGACTTGATATTAATGTTGTACTAGGTATCTTGAGAAGCAACTTACCAATTATTTGAATTTACTATGGCTGATAATTGGATATGAGCATATATGGTCAATCTTTATTTTCGTTCAATTTTCAACTAATTTGACTAAAATATCTGCCAATTTAAATAATATTCTCATCTTGTTTGGGACTAACTCTAAGGATTATTAAGAGAACATTTTGTTTGTTCTTAACTTCATGGATCTAGCTCTTACAATTAGGAGGATCACACCTACCTATATTAGGGTTGAATGCTCTTATAATGTCATGAAGAACATTTAGAGGTGTAATAATTCAAACAGCAGGAATCAAAGGATCATGAGGTACAATATCGGGAGTTTTCAATGATGTCATATCCATGGGGATAATCAATATTAAGGAGTTTTTACATACTAAAAAGCTTTTTTGGCGAAAAATGATAAGGGGAACAATCACGCTTCATATTGCTTAATTCCATAAATTCAAAGTAAAGGAAACATAAATGAGTACTATATGGAAAATGGTTGCTTCCAAAGTTAATGCACTCAAGTTATTTTTTGGGTACTCTCTTTATTCATAGTATGACTATTTTAAGATTATTATTAATTATTATTTCTTAAGAATAAAATGACCTTTATTGAGCTCATTTAGCAATGTGGTAAGAAAAAGAGAGGTTGAAACATGTAAGATTGAAATTACGCATTAACATACATTGTAAATAAATGTGTAAATAAGGATAAAAGAGTCATTAAGGATCTAAAAGAAAAGAAATAACATACAAATATATTTATAGTTGTTTCTTTAATGAGATATACAGACATATAAAGTAAAGTATACTAGATATTTTTAAGTTATTATTGAGATTTCAGTTATACTGTTTGGATTTATTTGGTATATTATGATGTTAATTATACATATTTCAGTTTTCTTTTTCTAATATGAATAAATTAGGTTATTACTGTTAATTTAGAAATAATAAGATTATTAATAAATTCAAACATTGTTGGAATTAAAGCTCCTAAGGTTTAAAACATAGTCTATATTTACTTATGTTGAATACCTTTTATAATGAAGTTTCAAAATTTTGATTTAGCGATTAATATGATTATTTGTTTTAGTTTACTAAATAATTCTAGATTGACGCACTAAAGATAGAAAATACTTTATTGATATTCCAAGCGACTTAAAATTTATAGTTTTATGAACCCCCACTAAGGAAAAATTTTAAGACGAGAAATGCAACAGTTTTTTAGGATGTTGAGTTTGGGAGGAGAAATATAGTATGGATCGTTATTTTTAAAGGAATCATTATCTTTGATTCAACTATAGTTGCTTCTTCGGATAATGTATAGGATTTGTTTCCTTTCATTAATAAAAAGTAAATTAGAAACCATAATAAGACAATGCTAAACAGAATTTTCTTCAAATAAAGGTTACTGTTTCAAGAAAAGAAACTCAATAACCTCAAAGTGCAAGGTCACTAAAAAAATCCACTTGAAAAGAAAGAAATACTATTCTGGATGACTATGTAATATTTCTCCATAAAAATAAATATTAGATTGGTAAAGATGTTTCTGTTGGCTTACATCAATCCATATAAGATATTAGTTTGAAATGTAACTTAAGATATGAATGTATAGTATAAATCTATAAAGAACAATAAAGTTTGAGATCTTTCCCTTTACCTTAAGGTAACAAGATCATTGGTTATGAATAACTATTTAAAACTAAAATGGATTAAGTGGGTAATGTGGAAAGGTATAAGGCTCGTTATAGAAAAGACTGTACTCAAAAGATTATAGTTTTGAGCAACATCAAAAGGATATTAAAGTCATGTTTCTCAATTGAGACATTGATGAAACAACTAAAGAAACATACTTATAGATTACTCTTTTATATCAGGGATTCAAATACACCGTTATTATTCATGGGATTATATTTGGATTATCATAAAAGAGTTGGACAGATAAGTGCATAAAAAAGGTTCCGTATGCAAACTGCGAATCAATTGATTCTCTTTTGCTAAAAGAGACAAATATTATCTTACATGGTGATATAAGAACATCGTTGAAGCTACGGAAATGCAAAAGATTCCTCATTCATTTGCGGTGTGGAGTCTAATGCATATTAAGGCATATACACATATGGATATTGCATGTATTATTTGGCAGATGTCTTACTGACATTGAAAGTGGATCACTGGTTAGTAACCAAAATGGTTATGGGATACCTTTAAGGAACAAAAAGATTATATGCTCGTAATAAAAGATCGGATTGTTGGAGATCATAAAGAATTATAATCTTAAAATTTTGGATGTTGGGAGTATAAAGATCAACTTTAGGTAATAATATTTTTTTGAGTGGAGCTATATAAGGAAAGTTGTCATATAGACACTTATAGCCTCCTTTACTATGGAACTAATGTTTTTCTCTGTTATGCGACATTCAATAATGAAAATTAATTGCAAAATTTTGTCATAAAGTTATGAAATATCAAAATAAAAAGGAATTGAAAGACCACTAAAGTAATATTATGGCCATAAACAACATAATATTTTCAAATAAAGGGGAGAGTGCAAAATAAATCGTAATTTATAGAGCGTATTGTGACAAACTCCATTATGGCGCATCTGCTTACAGAAGGATTATCATCCAAGGTCTTTCATGAGCATGTTGCTTAATTGATGTAACTTTTATATAAGGATATTATGGTTCAGGAGGAGTTTGTATTTGATACTGTCATATGACACATTGCTCTATACTTCGGTTACAGATATATATCAAGTTCTTTTTTTATCAGAAATAAAGTAATAAAGTTTTGTTTGCACTCTAAGTTTTTCAAATATTGAATGTTTTCATCTCACTAAAGTAGGACCAGTTAGAAATAGACATGTATAAATCACATTTCATGTAATTTTTGTGTTGCACATCCATGATTGATCTATGTTGTTTGATTGTGTTGGCATATGTGACCATTAATGGGTTTAGTTACGCTAAAAGTAATGAAAGCTGCTTTGATCCTTTACCAGCATAGTTAATGGATGAGATTGTTTCAAAAACACCTAATATCATAAATAGAAAATTTGGAGCTCATATAGTTAAACACATTTATCAGGTTATTACATATGTGTCCCAGGGGGAGATTTTTGGAAAATTTCAACATATGGGCCGCATATGTAAAATAAAATTTATTATGCTATTTTGGTGTAAAGCCTAATTAAAGTGATCAAGTTATGAATTAAAGTTAAAAGGTTTAAAGATATAATTGCCATGGTATTAATGTGTAGATACTGGAGCAATTCTAATTTATTGAAGGGCCAAATTAGAAAATTCCAACATTATAAATAAAGAGTAATGGTTCCCAAATTGCACAAGCTCTAGTTATTCTTCAAATTTCTTCTATGGAAATAATTCAGACCTAGGGTTTATGTCAATTTGGAAGATCAAATCCAACTCTTATCTTTTAGATCTATCTCTTTCTCTTAATCAGTTTATGAAAGCAGAAACAATGAATCCAGATCTAATATAAGATCTAGGGTTTGTGTCAATATAGAAAATCAAATCAAATTTACCTTTCCAATCAGCAACTATGAATTCTGTTATGGCTTCCGCTAATTCGTTTACTTTCCTCTAATTTCTTCTCAATCAAATCAATATGGATCACATATTCGGATCTAGGGTTTCATGGTTAATCAATCTTAAAGTATATTGAAATCCTAACATAATAATAATCATAATGCTAAATTTAAATATTACTAGACAAAAGTTTGCAGCTTTTTGTATGTAAAATAATGATAAAAAGATAGTAAACTACCTCTCTATTGAGCATGTAAATTGTGGCATTACAGGGAGTAAACATGGACTGAGAAGAATAGTAATATACATGCATGAATTAACATAATTTATTTTCTCTTATCCCAAAAAGAAAGTAGACAACAAAAGAATTTACTTCCACTAAAAATGCTAGGATTTGGTAAAGTCAAATTCGTTTCATTTAAATATGCAACCGCATCCTCTGTCGTTGCCCAATATGGTATATGAAACATGGAGTAAAATACATACCAGAGCAACAGAAGCACATACAAAGGCCTTTAAGAAAGAAAGAAAAGAATTTACAGAAGATAAGTAAAGTAGGTGAGCATTATTTGAACTACAAAAATCCAATATTTGACGACGGTCCAGTAATTTTTATGACGTGTGTTATCATCAGAAATCACACCAACTTTGTCGAAACCTTAAAGAATACAGAAGTGGGATTCATAAAGAATAGCAATAGTAAGACCTTTCAAAAGAGTCGAAAGTATGCTTCTAAAAAATGTGAAGAGCAATGAACTTTCGAAGAGGTTGAAAGGGGTCGAAAGGGGACGAGGCTACCCTTCTGCTTTAGATAACGCCTTTCGAAATAGCTGGTTCCACAAGCATAAAGGAGATTTGCATAAGTTAAAAGCACCTTTCGAAGGTATCAGATAACAAGCTACCATATATGCGCCAAACCTTTTGAAACAGTTGGTTTCACAATTATTTACCTTCCATAGAAGAACGTTTGGCTAAAGTGGCCCCTTCGAAAGCATAGATTAACCTTTCAAATTGGTTGAAACCATCCACGAATATGAAGGAGATCTCGCATATGACCAATATTGCTTCCTCAAACACAAGAAGATAGAGGTTCCGCATTAATCAACGGGAATGCTTTCGAAAGCTACCTTTCGCAACCAAGCCTTCTACTATGCATCAAGTCATTCGAAGCCCCGAAAACACCACTTTCGATAGTGTCGAAAGCCAACATCATTCCCTACTTACACCGCACATCAACAACAAAGTAAAGGATGCTTCTATACCTTTTGATGGAGTCAAAAGCACCCAAATTCCATTCAAAAGCGGAGTTAGAAGGGCGCCCTGAATTCAACAGCGATGAAAAGTCTTCAAGGCACCCTTTCGGCTAAGTCGAAATGACTGATGCGAAAGGGTCTCACCTACACCTATAAATAAGCCCCTATGGGTATTTTTTTGGGGATCCAAATTCATTCATTTGATACTTGTTCTTTTCTTGAATTTGTAAACCCTAATCCTTAAATCAAGTTGGAGATTTCACTTATTTGTAATAATTAAGCCTCTTGTATTCATGAAAATTATTAATAAAGCAAGTGCATTCAAATACATAGAATCTGATTCAATGCATGTATATGGATTCCACTATAGAGTATACACATCAATGCTATTTGAAATGATACCTTTCGAAGGAATAAAACCCTGGCGACACGGTTAAAACCCTTAGATACCATTAAGCCACAACCTTAGATTACCTTAACTAATTCAAAAGGTAGTTTCGAATGGGTCCTTGATTACTGCAACCAATTCAAAATAGTCTTGGATCACCCAATTGATTCGGAAGGTGGTTTCGAAGGAGCCTTAGATTACCTTAACTAATTCGAAAGGTGGTTTCGGAAGGGTCACTCACACTTATATCTTCACTTTGAGGCATTGACAAGATTTCTTGTTAACATTTTTGGTGCTAGAAGGAGGGTCGAACCATTGACTTTGTTGAATTCCCAACCTTACTTTCCTCTATCCCTATTCCATTCCAAGTTAACCTTAGACCCTACACCATAATGCTTAGCAAAGTCAAAAAATCTGAGCAAGGATCTTTAGAACCACACTTGGCTAGGTCCTCTAATAAAATTGTTGAAGATTCAAGGTTATATGAAGAACAAATGTTAAGGTTGGAAGTTTTAAGAGTCATCAAAACGAATAGAGATGAATCTTATAATCCACACAATTGTAGCCTAAACTCATTCCACATTGGCCCAACACCAATCTTTGCTTTAGGAGAAGCAAGATGTAAAGGTGATAATTTGTTTGTTTAAATGAAGAAGGCTATCCAGTGCTATGCAAAAGGAACTATCTTTGAAGAAGGAATAATTGTTGATAATTACACATTTGCTTAAAAATGGCATCCAGCGACAAGTGGATCATTACCTACATACGAGCTTTGAAAGGTTTTAAAAATAAATTTGGTCATTATGAATGAAGTTCCTGAATCTAGCAATAGAAAAGCTAGAAATCAACCTCAAAAGGCAAGCTTCAAATCAAGACTCCATAATGCGTGCAACTTGACTACATCAATCGAGAACATCTACATATTAACAAGGGAGGAACTCAACTATTGGCCATCAAAAAAGAAAAATCCCAAATATGAAAGGAATATGGAAGGATCTTACTGTCATTACCATATGATGAACGAACATGAAACCAATCAATGCAGAGCTCTCAAAGGAATGATTATAAACTCTTCCAGACAATGCAAAATCAATAGATTTTAAAGAAATCCTAGTCGAGTTCAATAAAGCATCTCTTTTCTAAGAAAAATCTACATGGTCGGGAGTAGAATTCTTCTAAAACTTGGAAACTTTCCACGCCGAGTTGGCCAGATCAAAGCACCTCCTGGAGGGATGTTAGAGTAAACCTTTATCTACGCAACTCTATGGCTAGGATAAAGTATCTACAAGCCCTTGATCACACACACTATGTCCAGATCAAGGTGCCCATAGAGGGGGGACGGAGTAAGCCCTTGAATGCATCACGCTATGGCCAGGTCAAGGCACCGACCAGCTTTCAGTCCTGCCTATAAGGCCTGGCTGGAGCACCTTGTGGAGGGAGGACGGAGTAAGCCCTTGATCCAACCATGTTTTGGCATGGTCAAGGCATCAAACAAGCCTCCAGTCCCGCCTATAAGGCTTGGTTGGAACGCCGCCAGGTGGGAAGTCGGGTAAGTCCTTGGGTCCTGCTTGTGCATAAGCTAACCAAGCGCATCAGACAATGAAGGATTAAGACGACCTAGCCCAAGAAGTGGCACACAAAACAACAACAACAACAATACAAAGCCTAAAGCATGGATCATGTCAAAAGAATCAAAAAGAAAAAAGGGGACACAAAGTAAAAGATTCAAACAATCAATGTTCAAAGAGAGGTGCAGAACAAAAGACTCGGATAGGAATTCCTGAACTTCCATTATTCAAATGATGTTTTCCAAACTTTTCATTTCATTAGCAGGAACAAATTCCTAGTTTTCTGCTACTTCCAGACGATACTTCTCGAACTATGAATTATGGCCTTTGGCTAATTTCTAAAAGATGATTTCTAGACTTCACTCACTAATACCCGAATCTAGGTTTCGGGTCTCATGTTATCTCAACTCTTCTATTATGGACTTTTGGTCTTCTACTAATTTTCATATAATAATTTATGGATCTCTCTTAGTACCTGAATCTGGGTCTCAGGACTACAACTATTAACTTCTGGACTTCACTTATCGAATCATTATACAAATCTGAGTTTTGGATCCTCTATTATTATTTCCAAAATAAGATTTATGAACTTCTATTATTAATGCCAGATCTAAATTTTTGGTCCTCTATTATTCCATTATCAGATTTCTGGTCTTCTACTAATACAGTCAGAGCTGAAATTCTGAACTTCTCTCATTATTATCAAAGCTGGATATGGGGGCTTCTATTATTGCGGGATGAGAATTTCCGGTCCAATATTATTCTAAACTCTGGATTTCTTGCCACTTATTATCTGAAGATAATAATCTATTAATTTCCATTATTCCTAAAATTAGAATTCTATAATTTATTATCAGAAATGAAATTAGAATTCTGTAATTTTATTATCAGAAATTCTAATATTGATAATGTTATGAGCAAACTACTGGACATATTTTTGCATAAACTTCAAACTAATGATAAGAAATGTTGCCTACTTTATACTTTGCAGGAAAACAAGATTGATGAAGGAGATCGAATGATTCAACAGACACTACAGAAAACCATAGTCAAAGCTATCAAGAGGCAAATTTAGAAACAACATTATGAGTACAGGAAAGGATAACAAATCAGGTGATATTTACACAATTTACATAATTTACAAAATTATTTACAAGAATATTATATGACATAGTGTATACATCAAAGATCCTAGACAACCTTATTTAAATTCTCAGCAAGTAAAGGATCAATAATATGGCGAATCGCTATGCAAAGAATTTCTTTGAGCTTCTTTTCCTTCTTCTTAATTTCGGTAGCATTATCAATAGATTCAATACGGGTCTTTAAAGAATGATTGAAAGCGTTGTTAACACCTTTAAGGGTCTTGTTTTGTCTTTCTAAATTAGCAATACGCTTTTAAAGAAGATATTTTTCCTGTTCAAGCCTTTAGATTTTGACTGCATACTCATTGATGCGTTGCAAATACCTCATTTTCTATCGATCGTCAAAATATCTCATCATTTCAAATTTAACCTTTCTACACCATTCACTTACTGCCTTCTCGTCTAAACCTGGGGGAGGGTTTTTTATAGTAGTGAATTTTTGAATTGCTAAAGACGAAGACCTTATCGATTTCACAACAGATGAAGTGATTGAAGAAGTTTGTAAATTGATATTCGGAATATCGCTTCCTATGATAAATTCCAAGGATTTACACTGAGGTTGACTATCTTTTAATTTTATCTATAAACCGCTTACCTATTGGAAAAGCTTAGACATCTCATGATCAAAGTCGATCGAAGGGTTTGATTTAATTTGACATTTCAATTGGGAAACTGTTTCATCTTTATTCTTGATATCCGCTTCGAGACTAGTGATTTGATCATTAAGATCTCTAATAATTGCCTTTTAAAGAAAAAATTTCCTACACCATTCCAACGCTTTAGTATTACCATGAAGTCCGGTGGACAAAGGATCTTTAAATAGGCTTCTCTTTTCAAGATCTGCCACCAACCTATCTCTAATACTGGTGAAAGGAGATTACAGATTTGGTGAGAGTGGTGCGGTAGCTAACTGTAATTCCTTTTCAAATAAACAAAAAATAAAAATAATACCCAGAGAACAAATTTCTTTTATTACAATGATAGGGGTTATAACTCAAAAAGAAATAAAACAAAGAGTACAATATCAATGTTATAGTCAAATACTTGCTTTGCTCTATCACACTTATAGTCAATAAACATCATTTTTAACTTTATTCAAAGAGTTAGCCGAAAGAGTGATGTTCGATTCAAAAGTGGAATTAAATTCTTCTAGGGTAATAACTGGGGGACATTTGCTACAATCCCATTCTCCGACTGAAGGACTATCACGACGAAAAATCAATTTTTTATGATATGTACGAATTTCATTAAGGAGCTTCTCCTTTTCTTCCCTTAGAAATTAAAAGCGAAAATGGGGATGTTGCATATAAAGCTTTTGTAGATCTCTAAGAAAGCAATATCTAGCCAATCTTGAGGATATCAAGAGCGAGGCTTTTTCTAAGTAATCTCTTCTTAATTTGACATATTTGCCTAAGTAATCCATGGTAACAAGTCTACATGAGAGACATTTACTCTGTAATGATGTAATAAAATACAATTAAGTGTAAATGAAAACAAATGTAGGAAATTTACAGATCAATATAATTACATGATTACAAATTTTCATCTGGTTCATACAAAATTAATGTTTTGAATAACATGGAAATGAATTTATCCTTATAATATTTGATTTTTTCTGGAGGCAATACGCGAGGAATTGAGTTGATTCGCGTAAATTCCAGCAAGCCCACGGATGAGGATCAGATCAAAATTCGTCTAAGTACCTCCTATGTAGATATCTAAGTAGACCCCCAGTCAAATCACTCAAGTATGAAAAATTTACAGTTGGAGGTCTGTAGTAAGCTTTATATAGAAAGTCTACCAGGATATCTCCGTCCTCAATCAACATCCAAAAGAGTGTTATCAATTCTCTGTTCTCTTCTAAGAGCTTGTCATAGCAAAGACGTTCCCTTTTCAGTCAAGGGCAGTTTCCAGATCTTTAAAAGACGCTAATACTGCAACACTTTTATTAAGCTTATAATATTTGTCAGAGAGTGCATTGTGTTCTTTTAATTGTTTATTTAACTACCTATACAGGCTATTTATTTCTGATGTTTTCTTTCAAGCTTTGTTTTATAAAGATAAATGGATTTCTTCCTTATCTAAAATGGAAAGATATTAGTCAATGTTATCGTGGAAGTGAAAGCCATTTTGACAAAGAATTCCATACCTGAGAATCAGGGATTGAAGTTTGAAGGGTCTACTTTTTCCCCTCTTACTCTCCAGCATCAATATCGATGTATTTTTCATGAAGATCAAAGGGTTCAGGAAATTCAGTTGACCCATTTCGCGGGCACTAGGATTAGGGATGACTTTATCTGAAGCCTTGGAAGTGTCATCATCACCGCCTCCATGAAATTTATCATGATCGCCCTTATTACCTCCAAAACCCTGATCTCTATAATAATTATCAGGGCTATCATCGTCATTGTCATCGTTGTTGCCACCTTCTTCAACAACGGCTTCATCATCCACATCGTCTCCCTCCTCGTCTGAATCAGAATCTTCTTCTACAAAAAAGACTTCGAAAGGTAGGAGCTATGAGGCATCAATTTCTTCTCCATCAGGGACCTCAATCCTTGCTCCATTTCCTTGATTTTTTCTATGAATCTTTTAACCAATACGGGATCGAGTGATGGGAAGCTTAAATCTGGGCACTTCTCTATATTATCGGAGTAAGCTAGCATGAGTGCATCTATATAAGAATTTATGATGATATCGTTAAGAGAAGTGCTCCGAAATAGAGACACCTTTTGCTTAGCCTTGGAAATGGGTTTGATGGCCGTGGTTAAAGAATTCCTTTTCTTCTCCAATTTCTTTGTGAAAAATGTACATCTCTACTTGAGAGAAACATGTTTAGCATTCATCCTGGCATTTTCATCCTCGACTCTTTCATAGTCATTTTCAAAGCCAAAACCTTGTCAGCTAAGATTTGTTTAGCTTTCCTCTCCTTGGAAATTATAGACTCCGCTTGAATGAATGAAGCGCTCAATCTTTCTTGTTCCCTCACCGTGTTATCTTTAACAGCGATGAGGGAAGTAATCTGGTTACTTGGAGTGGAGACTTATTTTTTGAGCTTAGATGTCTTAGTGGAAGACTTTGAAACATTTTCTTGGAGGGAGTACCAGATTTCGGAGATCTGAAAGGAAAAGTAAAATATGATTCAAGATTTAATACAAAATAGTAATAAGAAAATCAAGTAGTATGGAACATACCATAAGTTGTTATTCGATGAGAGATCGATAATGACTTGTCGGATCAGGCATAGAGGAAGGTGCTTGAATGGAAGTGTTTGTGGATAATTCATAATTGATTGCACAGTCTTCTCAAAATCATTAGGAGACACCGGTGATGGCGGTCTAGAGGGATTTAACTTCTGAGAGGGAGTTGAAGTGCCTAAATCCTTTTGCATCTACTCAATGATGCTGGGAGAATCGAACACAGCTATGTGAGACATGAAGTCATCCTTTGAAGGAATCATTTTGGGTTGGTCAACAGTGGCATTAAGAGTAAGACCTTCTAGAGCTTTGCCTACATCAACAAGTTCACCCTCTTTTGGAGGAAGAGAAGACGGGACATTAGCAGTTTTATTTTTTTCGAAAGAAGGACCTCAGCAGCCACTCCGGTCAATTTTATTTTAGCGATCATTGTCGACCTAGCAATAACCTGGGTCCGAGCTAAAGCACTAGATTCAGAAGATGGAGGGAGTGGATCTCTTGTGGATAGTTAAGACGAAGGAGCAGCTATTAAAACTAAAAAGCATTGGTTAGCAAAGCAATCTAAAGAGTAACATAACGGTAAGTTACAAACAATACACTTAAGTTTATTAGATTGGTTAGGACAAGTCGGAGACAAAGATGAAAAGTTTTTAGGGTCACCCAAGGATAAGAAGCATTTTCTTTTGAAATTATGTTGGATAAGAGGAGGTTGTCCAATAATCCTCTAGCCTTCTGGAAGGAGATAATATTTCTGAAGGTTGCTGGGGGATAGTAATGTGAGCCTATTCCAATACTGTTTGAGGCAGCGATTAACAACTTCACAATTCTCTTGCCTTCATCATCAAGATCCTTGGGAGCAAGGCCTAATAAGAAAACATAATTCAGCAAAAGAAAAACAATTTAATGAAAAACAATGGTAATGATCTACTTATGAGGAGAAGAGAAAGCTTCACTAATACTTGGAAAGCATTTGACATAAAAGAATTACGTCTCCCAATCTTTGAACTTGTTTACTCCCTCTAAAACTAACTTCTTATGAGGGTTAGCCTTGAAAATTTGGCTATTAAGGTTGCTAAGCTTGACAAGACGCACCAAGTAATTGAGAACATCAATACTTATAGAAGGAATGTCCTACTCTAAGGCCATGAGCTTTAAGGAGATGATATATGTATATACATTTGGCGATTATTGAATGGGAGCTATGCCAATGTGACTTAGAAATCTTGACAAGAACTCAGAAAATGGAATGAAACTTCCATGCCAAATGTGGATGGCGGTGTAAGCGAAATATCCCTCGAGAGGATTTTGAATAATATTATTGTTACCAGAAGGAATAGCTTCAACTCTTGTAATTCTAAAGTCATTAATAACTGTGTCTACTTCATCTTGAGAAGATATAAGGGAATGCCTTGAAACTGGTTCAGTCTCTTTAGGGAAGATTCTAGTTCTGAAACTATATCCTTTTCTAATTTCTTGGAAGCTCTTTTTAAACCCATGATCCTACCAGGTGAAATAATTTCATTGAAATTATAATTTATTTCACTACTAACACCTTTCGAAGGTGTTGAAAGCTTATTGCAATAGCTCAAATATCCGTCGAAGCATATGGTTCCATGCCTTCAATAGGGGATTGAAGTTAATGATAATTATGAAATTCATTGAGCTTTCGATAGTGTCGAAAGGGAGGATGGAATACAAGCACCTGAACACACCCTTCAACAGTGTCGAAAGCCCGAAGGAATTTTTTTATTATTAATAAGGGCAACTATCCACACAATACCAATTTGGATATATACATTGTCAAAACCATTAACAACATCCCCCAATCAAGTCAAATATGCCTTTCGACAACGTCGAAACCCACAGATTTTATTCTACTTAAAAATATGAATATAGCCGAAATGCCATACTCTCATTAAGTTGAAAGATTCGAAGCAAAGTAAGTTCAAAACAAATGAAAGGACCTTAAGATATTTCGACAATGTTTATATTTAGAAAATGATAGTTATATTCCTATTGACTATTATGGGTTTCAAATAAGTCGAAAGGGCAAGGTAGAATTTCGAAAGCGTGCAAATGGCTAGGCTTATCTCAATTTTAGGGGTTTCGATCAAATCGAAAGGTTGGATAAGGCTTTCGACTGTAACAAAAACTATATTTTTCTTAATTCAATTCATAGCGAGGTACGTTAATTTTTAACCTAAAAAAAGTCTTCCTAGACAAATTAAAATTGAGCATAATAGAATTTGAGCCTGAATTCACATACAACAATGGAAAATAGCCCCAAATTTGACAAATTCAAGTTCGAACCCTATCTTGGTACCATAGATTAATCAAAATCAGTGTAAAAATGAATCTAAAGATCATTTTATATGAACGATAAACTTAAATCATTCTCAAAAATTAAAATAGTAATGCAAATTCAAACGCTAAGAATTTGAAACTGAAATTAAACGTGATAAATCAATTCGTAATATCGAACAATAGATGCATACCTTAAATCTGAACATGCATCTCCTGAAATTAAGACCTTAATAAGAGGTTGAAATTTTGTATTCTTGCTTCAAGGTTTTTAATCGCATGTAAATGAAAAGGAGGAAGAAGGAAGCGTGATTTATAGGCAAAGCAAATGCAAGGAAAGCTATTCGATCAGATTTAAATGAACGGTCAAGATTCATTTGGGCATATTAAAAAGCGGGAAAATTTTATGCTAAAATAATGATGGGTGTTGAAACAGTTGACTTGAAAAGTCAAGAGCATCCCTTCGCTTGGGGGGGCAAGTGTTATCATCAGAAATCACTCCAACATTGTCGAAACCTTAAAGAATACAGAAGAAGGATTCATGAAGAATAATTGCAATAGTAAGACCTTTTGAAAGAATCAAATGGATGCTTCTGCAAAATGTTGAATGAGCAATGGACTTTCGAAGAAGTCGAAAGGGGACGAGGCTACCCTTCTGCTTCAGATAACCCCTTTCGAAACAGTTGGTTCCGCATGCATAAAAGAGATTCATATAAGTTAAAATTACCTTTTGAAGGTAGCAGATAACAAGCTTCTGTATATGCGCCAAACCTTTCGAAACAGTTGGTTTCATCATTATTTACCTTCCGTGGAAGAACGTTTGGCCAAAGTGACCCATTCGAAAGCATTGATCAGCCTTTCGAATCGGTTGAAACAATCCACGAATATGAAGGAGATCTCGCATATGACCAATATTGCTTCATCAAACACCAGAAGATGGAGGTTCCGTATAAATCAACGTGAATGCTTTCGAAAGCTACCTTTCGCAACTAAGCCTTCTACTATGCTTCAGGTCATTCGAAGCCCTGAAAACACCCCTTTCAATAGTGTCGAAAGCCAACATCCTTTCCAACTTACACCGCACATCAACAACACGGTGAAGGATGCTTCTATACCTTTTGATGGCGTCGAAAGCACCCAAATTCCATTGAAAAGCAGCGTTAGAAGGGCGCCCTAAATTCAACAGCAACGAAAGGTCTTCAAGGCACCCTTTCGATTAAGTCGAAAGGACTGATGCGAAAGGGTCCAACCTGCATCTATAAATAAGACCCTAGAGGTATTATTTTGGGGATCCAAATTCATTTATTCGATACCTTTTCTTTTCTTGAATTTCTAAACCCTAATCCTTAAATCAAGTTGGGAATTTCACTTATTCGTAATACTTAATCCTCTTGTATTCATGAAAATTATTAATATAGCAAGTGCATTCAAATAAATAGAATATTATTCAATGCTTGTATATGGATTCCGCTATAGAGTACACGCATCAATGCTATTTGAAAGGATACCTTTCAAAGGAATAAAACCCTATCGATACAGTTAAAACCCTTAGATACCATTAAGCCACAACCTTAGATTACCTTAACTAATTCGAAAGGTGGTTTCGAAAGGGTCCTTGATTGCTGAAACCGATTCGAAATGTGGTTTTGAAAGAGCCTTGGATCACCTCAATTGATTCGGAAGGCGGTTTCGAAGGAGCCTTAGATTACCTTAACTAATTAGAAAGGTGGGTTCGAAAGGGTCACTCACACTTCTATTTTCACTTTGAGGTGTTGACAAGATTTCTTGTTAACAACATATCTGGATAAAAAAGAGCTTATAGTTCAAGTTCAAGTATGCATCAGAAACCAGAATGAAATGATGCCTATGTCAAAGGTTGTGGATGTTTTAGAAGGGGAAGGACTTGGAATAGTGAATGCAACATCACACACAACTTATGATGAGAAAATTTTCTACGGTCTCCATCTTCAGGTTAGCTTTTCGACTTCTGCAATTATAAAGTTATCGATGTTAAAAATAATAATAATATAATAATTATAGTTATACAGGCTGAAAAGGAAATAAGAACAGAGGGGAAAAACTATAGCTCATACCTGACAAGTATTTTGAAGAAGCAGGCAAAAAGGAACCGTTGGCTCCTATAACCATGACCAAAACTGTAGAGAAGAGTTGTCATTTTTACTTGTATGTTTAAAATATGTGTTGATATCCAATGGATAGTAAGAGGGCCTTCTACCTCTTACAAGGCAAAGAATAATTCAATTAGAGAAGATTCTACTGCCCATTCATTCATATCATCTTATTTTATGATAATGAATGCTCATAATGGCATAATGCATACATGTACAAAACCAAAACATATGTTTGTTAAATCAAAACATTTGAAGTTACATTTGGATCCTAAACCTTCATTATAGAGAGAATAAAAATAAACAATTATACATAAATTTCTTGAAGCAAAGGAAATTTTATTTACCTGTTTAGCTGCTTGCTTAATCAGTTTATTTCAAATTGTTACAAATTCTTGCTTTCTCAACATACTTCCATGCTGCCAGTTATTTCTATTAACCAGTTTTTATAAATTCTTGCTTTCTCAATAGCAATAATATCAGTTTTTTATGAGTTAACTATTCCATGAGTTGTTGCATGAGAGTAGACATGATTGTAAAATTCTATCCATCAAAAAATGTATGATAGTTATTTTCATATTCACCTAGTCCATCATGAACATAGAGTACGACACTCCAAAAAAAATTTCTCATAAAAGTTATGACACTCTTAACCTCACTAGTAATTCACCACTAATATTCAACTTACCAACGCGCACTCACAGAAGTAACTCGAGCAATGTCTACTGTAAATATGCATCTAAACGGTTTGTGATCACTTCCAGTTGCATCTAGGTAAGCTAATAGAGCATGAACGACATCCATATCATATAATGTTATCTCATTGTAAAGTGATTATTTTATAATTCTATAACCGTTGTATATATCAAAATCTATGTATATAAGGAGACTGAAGCAATGTAACATATTGTATTCTTCTTTAGCAATAAAAACAATCAGTAATTTATCAATTCTTTAAACTCTTACATGGTATCAGAGCCATAGCCAAACGACATCATTGGCTGAAACCACCACCACCATAACCATCAGAAAAACTTCATCACTTGGAGTTCTTGGCAGTGCATTCTCCTCAGAACTTATCTCATTACCGGAGAATATTGTTACCGTCTATTTTCACTGCTGATTTTTCAAGAAATCAAATTCTTGTTGAGTGTGCCTTGCCAAAAGTTTCAGTTAGCAAATATTCATCATCCCAAAACTTGGCTGCTCACCACAACTTCATCAGAGAAGAGTTCTTGATCCTCTACTCATCATCTTACTACTCAATTTCACCTCAGATCAAGCTACAAATTGAAATTTAGTGTAATACTGAATTTCAACTTATCCTGCCAAGAATCATAACTCAGGTATTCAAAGATTCATTATGTAAAATGAAGATGAGGCATCGTCTACTACATCTCCCATTGGAACCACCACCATTTCTCTCGTAAAACCCAAGAATCAAATCATCTCCATACAGCTAGATGAAAATGACTTTCTGTTGTGGAAATACCAAGTTGAAACTGCCATCAACGGATTTGGACTTGAACATTTCATCAATGGAAATGCTGCCATTCCACCCAAGATGACTGCAAACAAAGAAGAAGGATTAATAAACAATCCAGAATACATAATGTATCAGAGGCAAGATAGCTTATTATCATCTTGGCTACTACCATCTTAGTGTAAACCTTTTATCTCAAATTGTTGGGTGTAATTCATCATTTAAAATATGGAATATTGTTGAAAGAATTTTTAGTTCATAGTCAGCTGCAAGAATAATGCACTATAAAAAGTCACTGCAAAATCTTAGAAAGGAAAATATGTTTATGAGGGAATATCTGACCAAGATTAAAACATACTGTGATTTATTAGAGATTGCAGGTCACAAAGTCTCTAAAACAGAGCAAATTCTCATGATAATGAATGGTCTAGATGAAGAGTATGAGTCAGTAATTGCCATAATTTCATCAAAAGAAACTCTACCAGATATGCAATAAGTTTATTCAACCCTCCTTGTTCATGAAGGAAGAATTGATCAGAGAAAAACCACATCAACAGACTATTCAATCAACTATGCATTCAATTCAAGAAACAAGAATCAAGAAAGGAACTCATGTAACAAAAATGATCAAGGCAGTAAACAAGAATATCAGAATCAAAGGAGTGGTTCAAACCAAAGAGGAAAAGGCAGAGGGTGAAGGTGGAATGATAGAGTGAAATGTCAAATTTGTGAAAAAACTGGGCATATTGCAAGCAATTGCTATTTCAGATTCAATCAAGAATTTAATAGAAATAGACAAAATCAAAACATGCAAAAAAATTCCAATCCAAATGTCAATGTTGCCCAGTTAAATCAGCAAGCAAAGAATCAGTCAGAATGTTCAAGAAATCAATAATCAAGTTCAGACAGTCTTACTGGATCAGAGGATGTATCCAGTGAAGACTGGTATCCAGACTCAAGTGCAACCAATCATCTTACAAGTGATATTCAAAACCTAAATCTTAGCAATAAAGATTACACAGGTATGAAAAATATACATATGGGTAATGGTGAAGCCATAAGTATAACACATGTTGGAAGAGGCAAAATTAAAGGTTAAAAAAACAATTATATCTCAATAATCTTTTGAGAGTACCTCAAATTAAAAAGAATCTTCTAAGTGTATCACAATTTGCTAATGACAATAATGTATGCTTTGAGTTTCACCCAAAATTTTGTGTAATTAGATATTTGCTAAGTCAAGATATATTGTTACAGGGTAGATTGCACAAGGGGTTATACAAGTTAAACTTTGGAAACTCAAAATATTTTGCTGATAAAGACAACCGGTGTAACAATATTGATTGCAGTACTAATAGAAGTGTATTTGACTCGTGGCATTGTAAGCTGGGACATCCAGTGTTAAAGTTGTAAAAGAAGTGTTAAGAAATAATAATATCTCTTTTACTGATGTTCCTACTCCTTATATATGCATAAGTTGTCAGTTAGGTAAAAGTCATAAATTGCCATTTACAGATTCATCAACTATTTATAGCAAACCACTTGAGCTTATAGCTACAGATCTCTGGAGACCATCTCCAATAAGTTCAGATTATGGATTCAGGTATTATATTTCATTTATAGATGCTTTTTCAGGATTCACATGGATATATTTTCTAAAAAAAAAATCTGAAGCAAGTAAAGTAGTAATATAGTTTATTACTGAAGTTGAAAAGTAGTGTACCATGAAGTTCAAATGATATAAACTGATAGGGGAGCAGAATTTTAGTCACTAAAAGAATATTTTCAAAACAAAGGAATGGTTCATAGGGTCACATGTCCACACACCTGTGAACAAAATGGTCTAATAGAAAGGAAACATAGATATATAGTAGAAACTGGACTAACTCTCTTAGCTCAAGGTAGTCTACCAATGAAATTTTGGCCTGATGCATTTTATACATCAGTTTACTTAATACATAGACTACCTACTAAGGTGTTGAAAGATAAAAGTCCAACAGAGGGTTTATTAAATATGAAACCAGATTACTCAAATTTAAAGACCTTTGGTTGTCTATGTTTTCCTTATCTTAGACCATATAACTCACATAAGTTCAATCTTAGATCTGCTCCTTACACTTTTTTTGGTTATTCTAATAATCATAAGGTTACAATGTCTCAGCAACGATGGAATGTTTTATATTTCCAGACATGTAATGTTTAATGAAAATATTTTTCCTTTTGCAGAGAAAGGAATCAAGACTACTTACAAAATACATAATACAAAAGTATCCATACCATCAATACCTATTTATGCAGATTGGAATACTGGATAAAAGCATGAGGAAGTTCAACATAATCCAGGATCACAACACACTATGTTTGAAAACAGAGCAGGTCACAATTCAACTGGTTCCACTGATAACTTCAATCAGTCACCTCAAGATAATTTCAATCCAGATGGTAATTAAGAACATACAAAGAGTAGTTCTTCAGGTTCACAACATTCAAGTGAAGCCACTGACAGCAATGAACCAGCTCTTGCAAAACTAGAACATCATATGATGAGAAGGGGTAAATGTGGAATCTTTAAACCCAAAGCATTTGAAATGCAGTTGAATCATAAAGAGCCTACCATATATGAAGAGGCAAGTAAAGAGAATCACTGGAAAATGGCAATGGATGAAGAATACAATGCTCTCATGAAAAACAAGACTTTGAGTTTAGTGTATCCTCCTAATGATAAAAATATCATAGGTAGCAAATGGACCTACAGGATCAAAAGAAATCCCGATTGTAGCATATGTAAATACAAGGCAACACTTGTGGCAAAAGGGTACTCCCAGTAATATGGGTTTGATTTTAAAGAAACCTTCTCACTAGTAGTCAAGCCAACCACAATAAGAATTATTTTTACACTAGCATTGCATAATCAATGGAAAATCAGATAACAAGATGTCAACAATGCATTTTTAAATGGAGATCTACAGAAGGTCATATACATGGAACAACCAAAATGATATATTCAAAACACTCATCTTGTTTGTAAACCACATAAAGCCATCTATGGATTAAAGTAAGCTCCCATAGTTTGGTATGAAAAACTTAAGCAGACATTAATCAAGTGGGCTATAAGGCAACCAAGTCTGACAACTCATTATATCTGAAAACAAGTAAAGGCAAAGTGGCATACATGCTTGTGTATATTGATGATATTATAATTACTGGAAGTGATGAAGAAGAAATTAGCAACACCATCCAGCATCTAAATCAAACATTTTCAATCAAAGATTGGGAGATCTAAATTATTTTCTGGGTATAGAAATCATCAAAAACAACCCATTTGAAATAATTTTACGCTAGAAAAAATATATTGTACAGATACTTATTTGAGCAAAAATGGATTAAGCCAAACCACTTCCTACTCCTATGACAAGTAATTTACATCTTTCAAAGAACAAGGGAGAAAACATTATCAATGACAAACAATATAGAAGCATAGTTGGAGCACTGCACTACGTCACTATCACCAGACCAGAAATAAGCTACAGTGTCAATAAAGTTTGTCAATTCATGCAAAATCCTTTAAAAGAACGTTGGAAGGCAGTTAAATGTATATTAAGGTACCTAAGAGGTACAATTAATCATGGTCTATTGCTGAAATCATGTAAAGAGTTGAATTTACAAGCATACGCTGATACCGACTGGGCTACCGACCCAGACGACAGAAGATCAACTTCTGGCTATTTTATTTATCTCGGAAACAATTCAATCTTATGGTGCTCAAAGAAGCAAGCCACTGTCTCTAGATCTAGCACTGAAGCAGAGTATCGATGCGTTGCAAGCACGACTGCTAAACTCATATGGATCGAATCACTGCTTCATGAAATTGGAATAAGCTTAGTCAAAAAACCCATTATCTGGTGTGATAATCTTAGCACCATAGCTCTATCAGCAAACCCTATCCTTCACTCACGCATAAAACACATCGAGATCGATCTGTATTTTGTACATGAGAAAATCAACAAAGGGAAACTTGAAGTTAGACATGTTCTGGTGGCGTATCAAAGAACAGATGTACTAACTAAAGCTCTTTCTGTAAAAAAAATCCGAGATTGAAGGAGGAATTAAGAATAATTGATGGCGGCGGTGAGAAGGAAGAAAAGGAAACCCTAGCTAAGTTCGAAAGGGGGGTAATAGAGATGAATGACATCCAGATTATATAATATTATCTCATTATAAAGCGGTTCGGGTATAAGATGGTACCCAGACTCAAAGCCCATAAGGCCCATTATTTATTTTACAATTCTGTAACCGTTGTATGTATCAAGAGCTCTGTATATAAAGAGACTGAAGCAATGTAACGGATTGAATTCTTCTTTAGCAATAAAAAAATCAGCAACTTATCAATTCTTTAAACTCTTACATAAGCATTATAGTAGAGAAAAGATTATATATATATATATATATATATATATATATATATATATATATATATTGAAAGGAAAGGTTCTTTATTAATGGCATTATAGAACCAAAAAATAGTGGGATTCGCTTCCTTAAAAAACCTTACCATTATGGTAAGGAAAAAGAGCACGACATCCCCTATGTCTACAATCTCCAATACAGATTTTCTACACAATTAACAAAATAGAATAGAAATACAAAGCCTAAATAGAAAAATAAATTAAAAAGCCCGGGCCCAAATCAAAAACAAATAACACACCACCGCTATCTTCGATCGTTCAAAACCGGACTAGCCCAAGACTAACTCAGGATAATAGAAACCCTCCAAAACCCTTATTCTCTCTATTAACATAGCGCCCATAGTCTCCCAAATCGATGCCACATTGTTGCAAAATTTGTCGTTCTGACAAGCTTCCGTGCTGTTTACGGGTACGCCGAGACATCTGTAACCTAAGATCAATTACCATTAATTTCATGCGAGCCTCCTTCGAGCAACTCTTACTCTCATATCGGCACCGAACACGTTAAACCCAGATGTGGTGTACCAGTGTAGAAGCGGCTACAAATGCCAAGTCTCTGACTACTGATGAAGCGTTAAAGTTGAGCCATAGCTTGGTAAGTTGATCCCGCAATGACATTGCAGCAGAAGGCTGAATTGCGAGTTGCAGCATAAGAACCTCCCACAGATAAGTACTATATGCACAAGTCGAGAATAGGTGTTGATGATCTTCGTTTTGTTCATTGCATAAAACGCACCTTGTGTCATTAAGAATAGCCCAATTGTGAAGTCGATCTGCAGTAGGTAGGCGCTGAACATAGGCCATATAGGCAGTGAAAGAAAATTTTTGGGTTGCTATATTATGCCATATCACCTTAAAATTATCATCAGTGTCAGTAGATAGTCTGACATTATTCCAAATTGTAGACAAGATGAAATTTCTATTGTCAACAATTGTCCAGTAATCAGTTGGATTATCAGAAGCAATTTTCACCTACACAATCTGATTTGCTACTTCCCTAGTTTATGATAGTAAGTGTGGTTGAAACCGTCCCTCTCGTATAATATGACATACTTTGCTGTTTGCTGTATTACTAAAATGAATTCTATTCCAGCCAATTAATTCGACAAGAGATTTATGGTTTATCCAAGGGTCGAACCATAAATTTGTTTTCCCCCATTGATAATAACTCTAGTCATAATAGAAACAGCCGTGTCACGTTGTCGTAGAATCGATTTTATTGTACCGAAGTAGTTATTATCAATGGGTAGAACCCAGAAATTTGTCCTTGACATGTATTTGATCCTCATCTATCTTGACCATAAACAATTAGTGGTTAATAAATTCCACAGTAATTTGATTCTGGCAGTTTTGTTCAAATAAGTGAATTTGCGCAGTCCAATCCCTCCTTCAAACTTAGGTCTACATAAAGTTTCCCATGAAATTTTATGTAGCTTACCTTTCCAGAAAATATCAGCACATAACTTGTCAATATGCAGCACTGATTGGAGCAGATAGTAAATTAATAAACAGTACATAACAATAGGGTTTATTCTACTGTGAATTAATTCTGCTCGTCCAACTATTGATAATAAGTTGCAATCCCATCCTTCTAATTTGTTACTGATATTATGTAACAGGGGGAGACAGTGACTGGCATGAATGTAATCGACTGATAGGGGAACGCCAAGGCACTTTACAGGTAATGCATGTTCTGATATGTGTAAAATGCTAGAAATTACTGACTTATGCACTGAACCACAGCTGAAAAATACCTGAGACTTAGTTTGATTAATTTTTAAACCCACAGTCTCCTCCATTATGGCAAAAATATGATTCATATAAATAACATTGCGTGTAGTAGCAGTTAGAAAGATCATAACGTCATCAGCATATAGGAGATGAGTAATAACGGGTTGAATAGAAGATATAGGTTGTAACTGTCCATCAACTATTCCCTCTTCCATCAATAGTGAAAAAAATTCCATAGCTATGCAAAATAAATAGGGGGATAGTGGGTCTCCCTGCCGGAGCCCTCTGTTAGAATGAATAAAACCCTGTGGTCTCCTGTCAATCATAATCGAAAACGTAGGCGTTGAGATGCGTTCATAAATATGCTCCACTAGTGAAGTAGGGAATCTCATAGATGTAAGCATGTGAACTACAAATTCCCGATTAACCATATCATATGCTTTTTGATGATCAATTTTGATGCACATTTTTTGTTTACCTCACTTTGAGAAGTCGCGAATAAGTTCATGGGCTAGTAGAACGTTTTTGCCAATGTTTCTTCCTGGTATGAAAGATGACTGGTTTTCTGCAATTAAAAATGGTAGAAACCATTTAATGTGGTTACAAAGAATCTTAGAGACTACTTTATAGAAAACATTAGCACATGGGATAGGTCGATAATCTGAAATTGTTTGAGGCTTATCTTTCTTGGAGATTGAAGTAATAAAATTATGATTCACTCCCTTTGGAAATTTCCTGGTCTGGAATATTTCTGACACGGCATTGTTAACTTTCTTGCAGGTCAATCTAGTGCAGCTTGAAAATTTTAGAGGAAAAACCATCTGGTCTCGGACTTTTTGCATCATCTATTGAGAACAAAGCCTGCTTAATTTCATCCATCGTGACTGGAGAAGATAAGTAATCTCTCCCTACCTCATTTACATGCATTCTGGGTGTTACGGGGGGAAAAATTGATATTCTCCCCATTAAAAAGCGTATGATAATAAGGCAATGCTTCCGACTGTATACTATTGCAGTCATAAATATAATGGCCCTGTGCATCCATTAGAGCTTGAATAATATTCCTATGTTGTCGCATTGACATTTTGGCATAGAAGTATTTAGTATTTCTATCACCCTTTTGAAGCCATGAGATTTTTCCTTGCTGCCGAAGGAATTCATTATGCTTTTCAAGGAGATCATTAAGTCTCTGACCTGTTTGATACATATTATATGCAATGTAGTTATCCTGGTCTTGATCCGCTAGGTTAAACATAGAATCAAATTCAGAATGTAAAGTAGCTATATTATTACCCTTTGCTCTTAACCTATTCCAAACTTTGAATTCATTTTTAACTGCTTTCAATTTGAAAACCACTATGTAAGCATGAGATCCCCACGTATCCGTTGATAGCCCATTATTAATACACCGATCATACCCTTCTTTGTAGCACCAATTGTTAATATATTGAAAAGGAAGTTTTCTTATGCCGATGTTGAGGGTTGAAAAAAACCAAGAGAGGGGTATGATCGCTAATAGAGGAGGGCAAAGCGATTGTGCCGAATTGTGGAAACATAGACATGAAATCATAATTAACAAAAACCTTGTCTATGTTTGTTGCAATCCCTTTGCGTCGCCATGTGAATTTACATCCCTGTAGATTCAACCAGACCATGGTTAAATAAGCATTTTTTAAATGTATGTAAATAGGTAGAGGGGATCGGCAAACCTCCCTTTTTATCCTTCGGGTTAAGAACATTATTAAAATCCCTCATAACTAGCCATGGAGATCCTATAACAGAAGCGTCAGCCGTAGAAAATCTCATAATTTTGTCTTTCGAAAAACAAATTACTAGGGTAGACACATGTGCAATAGCATCGGAAACCTCCTTTGTTTGATAACAGAAGGGTGATGTGTTGTAGTGATTTGCTGAATTTAATATGTTCCCAAACATTTGTATCCAGTATAATCACAGTTCGACCTTTGTTTCCTTCATCATTGTTATGTACAAAATTTCATTTAAGTGGTTTCAGCTGCAATTTGTCTATGTTCGAAGAAGATAACTTGGTCTCAACTAAGCTTATCATGGTAAGCTTGTGAGATTTTAGAAGTGTGAATACCTGACTAACTTTATTGTCGGTATTCACACCTCTAATATTCCATGTCGTAATATTCATTTACCCTTCATGGTGCTACTTGTAGTTCTTTTAGGAGGAGCTTTGCTAGATGTTATGGGGTTTGCATCTGTTACACGCTTTTGAACATATGCAGGATTCTTCGATACCATGGGGGATTTGATACCATGGGGGAGACATTAATAGTAGAGTTTGACATATTTTTTTTGAAACCTAGGATAGGAACATATTCCCAGCCTAATAACTTATCATTAAACCCTTCAGATATTACATATTAGTCACATGTCACTTCCCATACATTCAAACATTATATACAACCCAAAATGAAAAACAAACCTCTTACAACTTACAGTCAACCCAAACAAACCTTACATTTTAAACAAAAAACAAAAAACATAGGCCATAATATTTGAACACAGACATACTTCCAACTATTAACACATAATCAACAGCAGCACCGTCTACACATCTTCACCTTTCTTTCTTCGCACCACCCTTTTCCCTATCGAATCCAAGCTTTCTCTTACCATCTTTTGCAAATCAGGTAATATTGCTTTCCATTCCTGCCCATATGGAAGCTCCATGCCTAGCCAGATCAACATATTGGATAAAATAGATTTAAGAAGCATATCAAAAGTTTTACTTATATGATTGAAGCATCTATTGTTTCTTTCACACCAAATAACCCAAGATGTACTCATGATAATGAAGTCAGCTAGAGTTCTGTCTATCTTGTTCGACATTTGTTTTCTGTCCATTGTCCAATACCAGTATAGACTGAAAAAATTTGGAGGAATAATATGCAGAATTTGAAAACATTGAATCTTGAGGAGGAAAGTAAAAGGACATTGAAAGTATAAATGATTTATATCTTCATCTCTGAACTTGCAGAACAGACATAATGAATCAATCTTAAGCCCTTTATGAATAAGTAAGGCTTTGGTGTTCAACTTATTATTAATAGCAATCCACATGTGAAGCTTTACTTTGGTTGGCACTTTCATTTTCCAAAGAGCTTTACTATAGATAATCTTGACACCACCAAAATTTAACATTCTATAAACTGAACTAACACTAAAACTTCCACTTTTTTCTAAAGCCCAACTAACATAGTCCTTATTATTACTTAAGGATATGTTCTCCAACATATTGATTAGCTTACAATACTGTCTTAGTAAATCACCAACCAATATTCTATTGAAGTTGAGAATCCATTTATGCTCATTATCAACATTATAACAAAGCTCACAAATTCTTGCATTTTGATTCAAAGAAATGTTGTATAGATCAGAAAAGATATGCTTCAGAGGTATGTTACTTATCCAAACATTATGCCAAAATAAAATTCTGTCTCCATTACCTAGATGCCAAATCAGACCAATTTTGAAAATGGGCTGCAGTTTGAGAATGTCTACCCAGTATTTTGGTGCACCATGCAAAGACAAACCCTCAGTGTTATAGTTACCAGTATAGTATTTATTTTCAACCCAACTCTTCCAAAGTGTACTATTATTTTCAGTAATTTTCCATAACCATTTACATAATAGAGCACAATTAAGATCTTGCAAATTTATCACCCCCAATCCACCTTGATGTTTGGCTTTACATACTGTCTCCCATGCAATTAAATTCTTCAAGGAATTCCCATTTCTACATCCCTTCCAGAGAAAATTTCTCCTTATAATGTCTATTTTGTTAATTACCCATTTAGGAAATTTGTATAATGACATCCAGAATAAAGGCAAAGCAGATAGAACTGAATTTACTAAAACCAATCTTCCTGCTCTTGAGAGTGTATGACTTTTCCATCTTGCTAATCTTGACCCAATTTTATCAATTAAAGGTAACCAATCATCATGCTTTAAAGTTTTAGGTCTGATAATCATTCCTAAATAAGATAAAGGAAAATTTCCAATCCTACAATTTAAAGTCAGTGCCACATCTTTAATATTAAAATCTGAACCTGCCACTGTCATAGCTAAGCTTTTATTGAAATTAATTTTCAGACCAGATAAATTCTCAAATCCATACAACAGAAGTTTAAGTGAAATGATATAGTGAGGCTTGGGAGAACTGAATATAATTGTGTCATCTGCATATTGAAGAGAAGATATACCACCTGTGACCAAAGAGTTTCCAACAGATTCTAACATTCCATTTCTAACAGCAGCTCTGATTAACCTTGCAAAAATGTCAACAGCAATATTAAACAACAAAGGAGAGAGAGGATCACCTTGTCTTAATCCTCTTTTGGATATAATTTTCCTACCTTCCATTCCATTCAACAAAACAGTCGAGGTCCCACTATGTAAAATCCTACTAATCCAACTACACCACTTATTTCCAAAACCTCTAGCTTTCAACACCTCAATAAGGAAATCCCAATTTAAGGAATCAAATGCCTTTGCAAAATCCAATTTTAAGATTACAGATGATAAATCTTCCTGAATGCAATGATTGATCACTTCTTGCACCACTGCTACATTTTCCATGATATTTCTATTCTTGATAAAAGCAGATTGACTGTTAAATAAGACAATTCATCAATCCTTTGAGTCTATTAGCAAGTACCTTGGTGATGATCTTTGTGATACAATTCAATAAACTGATAGGCCTAAAATCTTTGACATCATTTGCTCCCTCCTTTTTGGCCAGTAAAATAATAAAAGCATAGTTCATACAACTAAGATCCAATGTACCCGCATACAGATCATTAAAAAGAGCAATAACATCAGTTTTGATGGTGTACCAATATCTTTGAAAAAAGAAAGCAGGGTAACCATCAGGTCCAGGAGCCTTCTCAGCTGGGAGGTCTTTAACTGCCTGCCAGATTTCCTCCTCCGAAAACATTTGCTCTAAACTATTTAAATCCACCTTCTCATTATCATCAAACATTAAATTCCAATCCACATACGTAAATTTTACATGGACGTTGCCAAACAACTCTTTGTAAAAATCAGAAAATTTACTTAAAATCTTATTTTGATCAAATTCCTCCACCCCTTCGAGAATAATGTTAGATATGTAATTAGTTCTTCTTCTTTCATTTGCTATTTTATGAAAATATGCAGTGTTGGCATCACCATGTTTGAGCCAGTTTACTCTAGATCTTTGTTTCCACATGATCTCCTCCTGATCAATAATTATGAGTAGTTCTTTTTCCTTGGATTTAAGAATGTCAAATTCATCCTGAGTCAAAATCCCTGCTTCCTCCTTATTGTTAAGATCTAAAATCTCATTATTCAAGTTAAACTTCCTCTCTTTCAAATTGCCAAAGTTGTTTTTCACCCATTGTTTAATACAATTTCTCAACGATCTAAGCTTAAACATTATATTCTTAGCAGAGTTTTCAAGACTATTGAAACTGGACCACTTATCTTTAACTAAATCATCAAAATCATTCTCCAGACACCACATCTTTTCAAATCTAAAAACCCTTTTAAGTTTAATTTCATCCTTGCAATCTAAAATTACTGGACAATGATCAGAGACAATTCTAGCATAACCATATTGCACAGTAAAAGGAAACTTATCATCCCATTGTGAGTTTATTAAAAATCTATCTAATCTAGCAAATATGGGATTTTCTTGTCCATTGCTCCAAGTATAAGCTCTATTATTAAGAGGCAGATCAATTAAACTACAGTCTTCTACCAAACCCCTAAATTTTTCCATTTCTAAATAACTACCTTCTCTCCCACTTCTTTCTCCTAAGAATCTTGTGACATTAAAGTCTCCTCCAATAGCCCATGGACCATCAACTTTTACAAAAAAATCAGCACATCTTTCCCAAAAAACAACTCTATCATTTTTTTCACAGGGACCATAAACATTTGATATGTAAAGAACACCTCCACCTTTCAAATTTTCAAATTTAATGTGTAAAACATTAGAAAATTTAACTTCCTCTACCATCTTAAAAATCTCCCCTCTCCATCCAACAAACAGACCACCTTTGCTTCCCATGGCATCAACTGAGCACCAATTATTAATAAAATTCCCACCCAATGAGTTAAAATTAAATCTAGAAGTATCAGCAATCTTAGTTTCCTGAAATAGCACTATATCCACAAGTAAAGACTTAATAATGTTTTTAATTTTGGCACATTTCTGGGGAGCACCAAGACCCCTAACATTCCATGTTAAAATCTTCATGTATTATTATTGGAAACCCTTTTTAACTCCAAAGATTTGAAATACTCTATATCCATCGTATCATTTTGAAAAATAAAACCTATTTTTTTTGCCATTTCAAAAAGTTGTTCGGAAGAAAGTGAATTTAATGCAGCAGGAACATGAACGCTGCAGAAAAAAGGATGAGAAATCTTACTTGATGAGGCGACATGCTCCAAAGCTTTAACTCCTGCTCTTTTATTCGCTTTCTTCAAAGTATCCTCCTTCTGACCCAACAACCTGGCACTTCTGCGTACACTACTAAAATTCTCCATAGTATTAATGTCTTTGCTTGAATCATCGCTCAGCACCACAACAGAGGTAGGCTCCTTTGCAACTTCAATAATTTCCACACTGGGCTCTACATGGCTACTATTTTTTTTATCAGCAATATCCCATATAAATTCTCTTTATCTACATGGCTACTATTTTTTTTATTGTCCACATGTGCAGGTGGGTCCTCTGAAGTGAGAGTGATCGGAGGCAAGTCGGTCAAATTAGGTGCTGAAACTGTCGGATTTGGAGAGGAATCTGAAGGCCTATCTACATGAGTTTCAGGAAAATGAACGAGGGTAGAAAATGAATTATGTAGAGGGATGTTGGAAATGTCGTTTGATCATTTATGCTTGTACTTGAAACATCGAAAGTCTCTATATTTGTAGATGAGTGGACTGTATTAATATTTACTTCATGTTGTGATGTCGGACTGTTATGTAATACCTTTTCTTTTCCTGATGAAACATTGGTATTATTGCTCAATAGATGATCATTTATCTGACATTGCTGTGTAACAACTTTGCTGCAATTTAAGTCATTATGACCGAAAACCTGGCATTTAGAACAAGGCACGATTTTTTGTTCATATTCAATTGGAATAACATCCATGTCTCCATTATATATCTCCATTTGCACTGCCTGTGGATGAGAGAATTGTACATCAACTTCAATTAGAACACGAGCATAATTGAGTCTATTTTCCATTACAGTTGTAATATCCATTCGAATAGGTTTGCCAAGCACGCTAGCAATTCTACTAATATCTTCATTATTTCAATATTCAAGTTTTAAATTAGTAAATTCTGTTCATATTGGAATAGTGGAGAAAGAATCTTTCGTAAGTACCATGCCAGGTTTCCATATTTTGATGATCATAATTCTGGACCCTATAGTGTAAGGGCCTGATCGTATAATTTTACTATAATCATCTGCATTGTAAAATTTTACGAAAATAAAACCGTTTTTCTTGTAAAACAATTCATACGTACCATTTGGTTTTCAAATCTTATCGACAAAACTTTTAAAGTTGTTGTAAATAGAACGCCTACCCAAAATATAGACAACCAAAGTGTTCTTCCATTTTTCTTAAGCTGCAGTAAAAAGTCTTTGGAAGCAAACCCTTTGTTATCTTCCCCTCTGAAATAGGAGGGAAATACGTTAAATCAGCGATATCTACTTCTCTATCTGCCGAGCAGTCCTTTACCGTTGCTGTCCAAGATCTAGCCCACGTATTTGTACTGTGATGGCTAGTGGCTGCATCGTTTTCTTCGTTCAGGCTTGGAAACGCGGATTTGTCTAATGTAAAGGCGGAAGGAGCAGTTACCACAGAACCGATCTTCACATTAGCAGATAACAGTTGCTGGTCAGTTAATGGAAAAGAAGGGCGCTGCTGTTCGTTTAAGGTGGAAGAAAAGTGTCGCTGTGGCAGGGTGGTTGCGGATAAGTCTGGTGGTTTGAGTGGGGGAGGATCTCTAACCGTTCCCTCCAAAAAGTCTTCGTTCACCATTTTTACGAATAATATATATATACATAGACACACATACACATATGTGTGTGAGTGAAACTTAAAAAACATAGGGATAGTTATTACGATTCTTCTTTAAAAATGAAAATATTACTGGATAATTAATGAGACTACGGGGCATTCTAGCAAACATTTTGAAGTTGGACCAGAGAGATTGTCACGATATAATATTCTGTCACACCAGGCAGGAATTCGCTTCTTTTCACCCGCATCATACCTTGTATGCATATATTCATTCCATCGTAAAATCATATAACAGTCATGTTAATGTTAAATTATATGGTCAAGTGTCAAATTTATCAAACATGATATCATTTTTCAAAATAAGCTGCAATCATGCGCTTATTCATTGATCATAAAAGATAGACCTGCTTGATCTCTTTGGAACTTGTATGTACGAGGGAATTTGATAAAGGCTTCTCGTAGTCCTTGAAATACCTTCCCAACTTTCATTTCTGCACGAAGCTGGTCCTTTTATCAAAGCAAATCGAAGCATCTTTGCGAAACTAAGGCCCCATTTGACTTGTCGTTTTTAGTTTTGTGTTTTCGTCAATACAAAAGCGCGTCCGTCGTATGTATTGTTGAAAAACAAACAATTTTGAAAAATGAATTTAACATGTAAAATAGAAAACAAGTTTATTTTGTTTTTCGTGTTTTGAGAGAAAACAAAAGCACGGAAACAATCCAACTCCTTCGTTGTCCGTTGATGGTCGCAATGACTAAGAATTATAAATTTCTTCTCTTATTTTTTGCTATTTCTTAGTGAAAGTTGAAAACCCAAAACTCAAAATACAAAATAAAACCAAACGGACCCTAAATCTCTTGCTTTATGAAATCCCAAAAAAGTCTATAATTGAAGTCACTGAGGAACACTATCATATCAGCTTCTGATTACTCTGATCTCCCAGCTTTGTTCAGCTGTGGAAGATTCATATGTTACAGCCATGTATAGCTATTGTTTTAGGTTTAAATGTGATCAAGTAAATCGTTTACGTACTAGTGTCCCTCTGACTGAGGAAGCACCTGAAGTAACAAGGACAATGAATAAGATATCAAAATATACCTTTCTTTCTACTGAAACAGCGAGATTATTCAGAAAATATGTATTACTGGACTTTGCGTAAATAATTTACAATAAAGGGATCGATATAATGTAAATAAACCAAGCTCCTGACGTATGGATTCTGCCAAAAGTCATCAGACGGGAAATATGATCAAGGTTAGCATTTCGCTTATTAACTGCTTCTAAATGTGCAGCAAGATGGCGGTTCACGGAGCAAAATATTCGATCAAATTTTCTCATCTTCAAACCTACAGCAGCACCCTGCATATTAACAGTATTCCAATCATAGTAAGTTAATCATCTATGTATTTAACAATAAGTGTTATACATAAAGTTTATTTCATGTGCATAAACATAACATACATTGCAACCATAAGTACCTTGTTCCAATTGTACGGCCAATACCACAAGGTACAGCAGCAGCATCTACTGTTGTGCAAAAATTGCACAAGTGCAAAAAAACAATAAATAAGATATAGATTTGCCAATGGAGCATCACTCAATCTCAATCTAACAGCAATTATCCTATTACTCCAAATAAATAGTAAATAATTATAAAGAAGAAAAGAGACGTACAATATTTATACTGGTTCCACTATCATCAAGATAGTGTATGTCTAGTCCAAAAAAGAGAGATTTTATTACACATGAAAGAATAATAAGATATTACAAGATAAGAGTTTACACACCAAAGCCCTAAGTTAAGGTTAACAGGAAGAAACACTCTATTAGGGGATGTTGCAAACATAGCAAGTAATTCGTCCATTACTTAAATTAGCAAAGATGAAAATAAATAATCCGATGTATTTACTGAGAAAGAAATACTATACATATCTTTTTGCATATATTTATTCCATAACGTGTGCATGTATTTATTTCTTTGTCATCTCATGCAAATGCAATCCAATAATTTATGCATTTCCATGTTAAAAATAATGAACAAACCTGATTACTTTTTTTATTACCATAACTACCTCCTCGATGCTCCGAATGACACTCTGTCTCTTCGATAGTGAAGAACACATAATCCTCTTCAAAATGACATAATTTGAATCGTGGAATCTCAACAAGCATCTACATCACCTATATGAGGCTTAAGGTTCTTTCTAGCCCTTATAAAATATTTTCCATCATAAAATTCAGGATAAAATGTATATGAAGTCTTTGTGACATAAAAACTTATTCAAAGTATCAAGTACATAACATACACTACAAACAAATATTGATATGTAGACCAGCGAATTCAGCCTCTAATTAAGAAATTCGGCCTTTAATTGAGGTTCAAAGACTGATTAGATACTGAAGTTTTCAGTCTTTGATTCCTTAGTCCCAAAAAGAATTTGTAACTAAAATATCAGTCTTAAAATTTAAAATTGAAAGTCAGTCTCAATGTATTTTTAAAGACTGTGTTTTAAAGATCGAAATATAGTATCTGATCAGTCTTAAATTATATACATAACTAGTGAGTAGCCCGTGCTTCGCACACGGGTGTCGTTATACTGTGTAAAGTTTAATCGAAACACATGAAAGAGGATGTTCGGGCAAAAGAGTGACAATATCGTTCGTATGCATGTTGATGCACAGTGTACAACAGATAAATATGTCAGCATGGACATTGGATGCAGTTAAAGCGGTAGTGCAAATGAGCATGACAAATGAAAATAGTAGTTCAAAGCTGGAGTTGCAATTTGATCTCACTTTAGTTGATCAGTGAATCCAATTCGCATATTATGTGAACTACTGAATTCCAATGAGCGAAAAGACATAGTAAAAAAAGCAATTTTGACATTAGCAAGTTCGATATAATAATCAAACATATCAATTCTCAAACATTGATTTTATTACAGCCATTTCATGAATACAATTTATATCTTAAATGAAATATTGAAATTTAAAATGAGAATCGAACATTAGAAACTCAAATTCATACAATAAAAAAACAATTTAACATTAGCAAGTTTGACATAGTAATCAAACCTGTAAATTCCCGTACAAAATCCAAAAATTTACCATTCTAATTCACAATCTACATCCTAATAAACAACCACAACTTAGAATCTTTGGATAAAGGAGGAAAATTACAAAAAAAAATCAGAATCATTCTTACATTCAATTCGAAAGAAAATTACTGCATAAAATGGAGTAATCTTTCCTTTAAAATTACTAAAAGGCTTGCTAAACACGTGAAATGTGAAGAAAGCAATAGTTTATTAACAAAACTGAAATATGATTTAAAATTTGAAATCTTTTACATGAATAAAACAAAGAAACTTAGAACTGAGATGAAATACAATGAGATAAAATTATGAAATGGTAAAAGTGTTCTTTATGTAATGATGATATGACTATAATGGTAAGAAACTTATTACCTCTTCATACAATTAGTGTGTATTTACATGAAAAACATTGTTATTATGGTTGTTTACAGTGGAAACTCTATCCGAGAAATGTGAAGAAGCTTGTGAAGAAAGGATGTTTTTTGAGAAAGCAAGAAGTTTTTAATTTGCTGATAAGTTGTAGAAAATCAATATTGGTAAAACACCCAATGCATGCACGAGTATATTATGCACAAAAACCACAAAAATGAAATTTTATACTCTTTTGTAACCGAGGCAAACAACTATTTATAACAGAGCGTAGCACGATCATCATTTTGAATGTTTGTTCAAAATTTCAGTTGATGTATATACAGATATCTATAATACCTACACTTGGTTTGATCCATAACCACTTTTTAGTAAGTTAAAGAAATACACTCTTTAAACTGATCCATTTTTGAATATGTCCACCAATAGTTTGTTTTTTAAAATTTTGTTCTCAACCCCACAAACTTTAATCTATTACCAATCTTGCAAATTTCAAGTTTAAAGCAACAAATATAAAAACTTAGCATGTGACGTACTATCCTTGTTGCCGTGAAAATGGTATCTATATACAAAAGTTAAGTTGAAAATAGTATGTGTCTAGTTCTCAACCCCGCAATCTTTACAAACTATATTTAGTTACTGATCTTGCAAATTTCAAGATAAAAGCAACGAAGGTAAAATGTTAGCATCTGATATACTTATCCTTATTATTGTGAAAATGGTATGTATATATCAAAGTTCAATTAAAAAAATTGCGGAATAATTATTCATTGAAGTTGCTTTGCCAATTTTGTAAATGATGTCATTCTGAAGGTTCAAACAATGTGAGTAAATGAAAGAATTTTTTAAAAATTAAATAAATTATCATTGAGTTTTTCTAGTCCAAAACTCATCCATGCAGTTCTTGATTTGTTTTGAATTTGGTAGTCGATTCCTAAAGTCAATAAAATAACTAACTAAAATTGTTAAAAAGGAAAATTTAGTAATATAAAAAGATTGTCTCTGTTTTCATAGTAACACAACTGGACGAAAAAATGGTTCTAAATCTATTTACCAAAAAGTTTCCTTTTAAATAGGTTTGCGAATCTGATGTAGATTCATTAAAGATCCAAGTGAACTTATCAACTTCTGCCTAACAGTTTCACCCTTCTTTCGTTATTACATATCAACCAAAATTGCATTGAACTTGTTACAAATGTATGTACTATAAATTAAACTAAAATTTATCAAAAAAAATCATGAAATGTCTTGATGTTGGTATGAAAACGCTACCAATATTAAACAGAATACATATATGAAATCTTGTAAATTATACTAATGGTCCAACAGAAATACAATCTGGGAACAAGAAAGTTAAAAATTTATGAATACTAAAACTGCATACGCACGCAGTACTCATGTGTTAACAGTTTGAGGGAAGAAGTGGATGAAGAGTTTCTATGATGAGAGAACAAAAGATTGATCGATCGGCCGTATTTTGGAAAAAATGATTATTAAAAAGTTGGGAATGTAAATAGATTGGTGAAATAAACAAACATGTTCAAATCAATAAGGTATTTGCAATTTACCGATAGCCGATTCCATCGATATAACTGGAGATTGTGCTCATGATAGAAGCAGATCTGTTAATTTCGACGAACCCTAGTGATCTTCCCAATTTTTCCTACAATGAGCAATGACACATAATTTTAGGGTTTACTGAAACCATAAGCGTGTAAAAGAATGAAAGGGTGCAGACACTACACCAAATACTGAGATTTGCAACTAACCATCCGCACATTTGGCAACGGTTAATAACCGTTGCCATTTAGCAACGGTTAATAACCGTCTTGGTTCA
Source organism: Allium fistulosum (assembly GCA_030737815.1). NCBI lineage: Eukaryota > Viridiplantae > Streptophyta > Magnoliopsida > Asparagales > Amaryllidaceae > Allium > Allium fistulosum. Next base: position 1,137,473,387 of record CM060906.1, read on the forward strand.
GTTCGCAACGGGTTTTTCTTGTTGCTAATTGGGAACGGTTATTAACCGTAGCTTCTTTGGAGACAAATGATGGCGGTGAATTTCATCCTTTCGCGCCATAATTTTTGACGCGCTTCGTTCCAATTAGCAACGGTTTTAAACCGTGGCTAATTAGCAACGGTTATTAACCGTCCCAATCTTTTAGCCGGCCCAGTGGCAAGCCCACCAAGCCCCTGCCAACTAAGCCGGGCAACACCCAAAATCTGTTTTACTTCACAGTTACAGCTCAATAGCAATCTCCATGTTGGCGATCTGCTCGAACCCAAAAATACTAGGGTTTCAAAAATCATCGCTGCATACTCGGCTATTCCATCAGCCATCGTCGGCTCAAGCTTGCCTCCTACGCGATATTTTCTACTGCTGATTTGAAGTCCTGCTACAGTCTCTATACTGCCACTGCTAATTAAGTATGCGAATTTCTTGTTTTGAGTTGTCTAATTTTCTAAAATTGAGTCGCCCTTATCTGTTTTACTTCACAGTTACAGCTCAATATCAATCTGGCGATCTACTCGAACCCAAAGAAACTAGGGTTTCAAAAATCAACGCTTTCTAAATAATCATCGCTGCATACTCGGCTATTCCATCAGCCATCGTCGGCTCAAGCTTGCCTCCTACGCGATATTTTCTACTGCTGATTTGAAGTCCTGCTACAGTCTCTATACTGCCACTGCTAATTAAGTATGCAAATTTCTTGTTTTGAGTTGTCTAATTTTCTAAAATTGAGTCGCCCTTTTACTGCTTTAGATTTCATTAACCTTGAAAACGCCTGAAGCTAATAACTTATTAGTATTTAGTTATAAACAAGTAGTTTTCTGTAAATAATCGTTTAGGAATTGAAATTTGAAAGCTGAAGCTAAAAAACTAATAATTATTTAGGAACTGATACTTACATGCTAGTTAGACATAGTTGCTTATAGTGACTGCTAGGGTATAAGTTGATGCAATGAATTTTGTTTTACTAAATATGAGAAGTGGATAAAATTGTTGTTAATGGCGCAAACCAAGTATCAGGAGAGGGGTAATGCATAGACATTACTCTGGTGCTACAAAATGGCGCTGTTGTAATGGCAAATTTTTTGGAAACAATTTGATGCTAATGTTAAATTTCAAGTGAAATCAAAAGAATATTCATCTGTTTAGTTAATATCAGAGTTGAACTTGGTGGAAAGCCATAAGATATTGTTACCCATGATTTATTATTAGCTCTTGTTATTTTCTTTCAGTATGTCTTTTAGTATAGACAAACAATGGATGAATCAATCTAATCGAAGAAATACAGAATATGTGGAAGGTGTGAGAAATTTCGTTAAATTTGTTGCTGAAAACGGTGGCAATAAGGAAAAGTATTCGTGCCCTTGCACGCAGTGCAAAAATGAAGATACATTCAAATTAAATGACATTCATTTTCATTTGCTTAGATATGGTATTGTTCAATCATATACCGTGTGGTGTTTTCACGGAGAAAGAATACCGGAGAAGCCAAAACAACAACCGGTTAGTCATGCCACAAATACTGATGAGTCCGAACATATTAGGATGGAGGATTTGATCAATGATGCAGATAGATTCCATCATTTTCAACCTACAAGTCAGTTTCATGATAATGCTAATATTGGTGAGCAGTTTACAGATAAATCATTTTTTGATAGTGCAACTGCAACAGAGCCATTGTATCCTTCTTGTCCAAAAGAGATTACAAAGTTGTATGCCATTGTGAAACTGAATAGCTTGAAGACCCAATACGGCTTTTCAGACAATGGTGTGACTGCAGTACTCGAATTCATAAAGGAGTTACTCCCCGAAGGTAACACGCTACCTTCAAAGTACCCCGACGTAAAGAAGATCATTAAGCAAGTTGGGATGAATTACATAACTTATGATGCATGCATTAATGACTGCATCTTGTACTGGAAAGATAATGCGAACAAAGTTTCATGTACAAATTGCAACGCACCAAGATACAAGACATCATTCGACGAAGAGAGAAAAGCTACCACAGTACCTCAAAAGACCTTAAGACATTTTCCTTTAATTTCTAGATTGAGAAGACTGTATACTGTACCATGGATAGCAGAAGCGATGACCTGGCATGGTCGTGCCAAGTCCGGTACAACCGTAATGCGTCATCCGCGTGATACTTCTCAATGGAAAACTACAGATTCTTTTGATTCTTCGTTTGCTGCTGAACCACGAAATATCACGCTTGGAATAGCAACAGATGGTTTCTGTCCGAATGCTTCTTTAACTAACCCTTACAGCTGTTGGCCAGTAATTGTAGTACCATATAACCTTCCTCCGTCTTTGTGCATGAAAAGAGAGTTCTCAATGTTAACACTGTTGATTTCTGGGCCAAAACAACCGGGGAAGGATATTGATGTTTATTTAGAACCTTTGATAGACGAGTTAAAGCAGTTATGGGAAGGAGTCGTTACATTTGATTCATTTATGAAATCTGAGTTCACAATGAGAGCTAGAGTGTTGTGGGCAATCCATGATCATCCTGCTCTTGGGACTTTATCGGGATGTACAACTCACGGCTACTTTGCATGTCCTCTTTGTGGAGAAGAAACTACATCTGTTTATCTCCCTGAAAGTAAGAAGATTTGTTACATGGGACATCGTAGATTTCTTCCGTCCGGACACAAGTTTCGATACGATAAGACAAATTTCAACAACGAGCAAGAACTTAAGCGTCCTCCAAAACCACTGACTGGTTATCAAGTTGAAAAAAAGGTAGCGAATATAAAAATGAAAGTTGGTAAAAACATACCGGAAATTGGTCGAAAACGGAAAAAGACAATCGATGAAGAAGTTCCTGCATGGTATAGGAGGTTGAAGTTCTTTGATTTGCCATATTGGAAAACAAATTTGACCCGACATAATATTGATGTTATGCATACGGAGATGAATGTCACGAAACATTTGATCAACACAATTATGAACCATAAAGACATGTCAAAAGATGGGATCAATGCACGGAAGGATTTGAAAATCATGGGTATAAAACAAAAGTTGTGGGTGATAGAAGATCCTGAAACAAGTAAAGTAACCATACCAAATGCGACTTTCACTTTGAGCAAAGAAGAAAAGATACGGTTTTGCACCGTTTTGAAAAATTTGAAAGTGCCGAGCAAATTCTCTTCGAACTTCCATAACAATGTGAGCATCAACCCTCCTGAACTAAAAAATATGAAGTCACATGATTACCACGTCATAATGCAACATTTACTTCCGGTATTGCTTCAGCATTGTTTTCCGCAACATAAGGATCTACGGAATGCTATTCACCGCATTAGTCTCTTTTATAACATTTTGTGCTCAAAGGTGATCAACAGGGAACATCTTCTAAAAGCAAAGGCTAGTTTGGTAGAAGCAATGTGTGTTATTGAAAAACATTTTCCGCCTGCATTTTTTGATATCAGCATTCACCTTATGGTTCATTTAGCCGATGAAGCATTAATTTCTGGTCCTGTTAGATATAGGTGGATGTACCCATTTGAACGGTAAATTACTAATTTTAGTTATGTACATAATTATTCGATTTAAATAGCTATTGATGTCTACATTTTACAATTATTCATCTTCATAGGTTGATGAAAACATATAAAAGATATGTGCGCAACAAAAGATATATTGAAGGGTGTATTGCAGAAGGATATATTGTACAAGAAGCTAGTCTTTACTGCATGGAGTATATGCCAAAAGGAGGTGCTGGCACTCATAAACATACCCGTGAAGCATTTTTAGACGAGGATGATGAGTTTGCTGATGAAATAGCACTAGATAATGGTAAAGATATAACGTTAACTCAAGTGCAATTTCAACAAGTGCGTAAATGGGTCCTTGATAAATACGACGGATTGGATGAATGGAAGAAGTAAATTCATGAATTTGTTCTGAATTCTTATTATTGTAAATCAATTCATATATATAGTATTTATTGTGTGTTTTTCGTAGGAGGTATAACTCCTATGTTCAAAGCACCAAATCTCAAACTCGAGGCGGGGGTACATCTGGGGAAGCTATTAAAAATTTCACTTTTTGGTTACGTGAGGAGGTATATGTATTAAATATTTAACGTATTTTCGAGTTGACCATACACCTCCTTGACAATGTTTTTTTACTTATTGTGTTTGTTGTAGTTGTTGAAGACCGTCGATCTTGACTCAACTCTTTGGCGGTTAGTTAACGGGCCGAAGTTTGATGCCCGTAGTTATATGAAGTACCAAGTGAATGGGTTTTTATTTTCTCCGAAGAGTTATGAAGAGCGAAAGCTAACACAGGATAGTGGTGTATGCATGAGAGCAATTACACAATTTAGAGCGAGTGGGAAGGATAAAAATTTTAAGGAAGCAGAAACAACTTATTACGGAGTCATTCAACAGATAATTGAGTTGGATTACATTGACTTCAAACAAACAGTTTTTTATTGTGATTGGGTAAAGGTCGAAGATAAGATCAATGGTTGTAAAATAGATTCTGTTTCAAGCTTGATCACAGTTAACTTGGGAAAATTGAAGAATAAAGATAGCGTGAATGATGAGCCATTTATTCTTGCATCGGAAGCGAGTCAAGTGTTCTACTCAAAAGATTTAAAAAATAACGGATGGTTTGTGGTTTTGCATACACCAAAACGGTTGACCATAAATGTGGATGACACTGAGTTTCCCACCGTTTATCAATCAGCTTTTGAAGACAATGAAAAATTAGAAGATCTTATCAAATGCATATGTTAACTTTGTATTACAGAGCAGTTATTGTACCTTAACAAAATATTTATTTAAAATGGTGTAAAATGTAAAATATAGCGTGAATGATAGTAATAGATGCATTATATTTTTTATTAGTGTCATTATAATATTCTGATGGATCCATAAGGATGGATATATTGCAAGAGTTCATTTTGTGTTTGTAGTTGTAGGTACTTACATATGATCACATACATACACACATGTACACATACATACATATGATCAGCTTGACTATTCTTTCTTTCTTTCTTTGTGTTTGTAGGTAGACAGGCAGTTCAAGATATTGTATTTGCACCCTTTAGTTCAGCAGTGCTAAGGTAATATATTTTTGTATTTGCATCCTTTATTTCAGTCAGTATTTTAGATATTGTTTTGAATCCGCTTAAGTTTAAAATTCTGGTGATGCAGGAAGACTTTATCACTGCCGCATTAAAGTGAATGTTCCCCTTCCCGTCCATCCCTATGATCCCCGATTGATGTTAGCCACATTATTGCATGGACTTCCTTCCATAACAAGGTCAAACGCATTATATGACTTAATAAAATTGCTCCAAGCGATTACTGGTAAGCTGCTGTACAGCTGATATAGTAAACAACGTGCCCTTCTGATTTGTCTGATCCCATCAGTTTCTCATCACATTACGATTATTGTCAGTCGGACTGATAAAAATCGTAATGTGGTGAGAAGTTGGTGGGATCAGACAAATCAATAAGGGGACGTTGGTTCATATATCAGATGTACAGCAGCTTAACTGTGATCGCTTGGAGCAAATTTTATTAAGACATATAAGGCGTTTGATCTTGTTATGGAAGGGACTCCATGCAATAAGGTGGCCAACATAAATCGGGCATCACAGGGATGGGCTGGAAGAGGAAGAACTGTACGTCATAATGTTGTTCGGATTATTTTAGGATTTGAGACTTTGCAGGACATAATGTCACAAGATGCCACACCACCGTCAACTGATACAACTTCCCAATCATCCACTTTAAAACGGGAGAAAATTGATATAGACAACTATGGTTCTCCAGTCGGAAAAAATGGTTCAAAGGTCGCTACGAAGATTGGTAAACTAGTAAGGAATCATGTGCCAATCTCATATCCAAGTTGGAAAAAAGTTCCGCCAAATTACAAGGAAGACGTGTGGAATCAATTGGAGGTAATAATGAGCTCCGTTCATTTATAATGCTTTCAATACAGAAATTAAAAATGGTTTACATGCATTTTTTGTTATGCAGAAATATTATGAGCTCGATCCTTTATCAAAGGACCTTATTATGAAAAAAATGTCCGAGGCTTTTAGGAGACACAAGAATGATTTGCGCAAGAATCATTATGACCTTTTCATCACTGACGAAGAAAGAATGAGAAATTGTCCACCGAAAATTGCTCAAGATGATTGGGATGAGTTCATAAGAAACGAATCAAAACCCGAGGCAAAAGAAAAAAGGAAGCGAGGCAAACAAAATAGATCAATGCTCGAATATGGTCATCATTCGGGACGTAAGAGTCACGCTATGATTACTCAAGAAATGGTATGTGTCATTGAATTGGTGCATCACATTGCATATACCGTTAGTTCCAAATATAATTTTAGGTCATTATATGCAGGTCGATTCAAGTAGTCCGGGAACAGAAGTATCACGTCTTCAAGTATGGGAGAAAACGCATAAGAAAAAAGATGGCAGCACGTCAGATGCGACATCTTCCTACTTTGTAAGTTAAACAAATAACAACGCCTCTAAATTAAATTTTCATTATTAATATATATGTATTTACTTTTTAGGACAAAATTGAAAAAGAAAAGGAAACGACGAGTGGTGGTGATGAAGCCGTCTTTATATCAGTGTTTGGTAAAGATGTAAAGGGCAGGAGTCGAAGTATTGGGACCAATATAGCTCCTAGCCAAGTTAAGAGTGCTGCCATTCCATGCAAACGGCTCAAACAGGCCCAAGGAATATATGAGCAACGACTGCAAAATGTGGAGCAAAAATTGATGAAGCTGGACAATATGGATGATAAACTGGAGCGTCTTCTCAGCATAGCCCAAGATAATCGTCAAGTAGGCAGTGAAATCGCATCTTCTCAGTTTGCCACTCCGAACAATCAGTTAATCGACCAAAGATGTGAAATCCTGAACTTCGAGGACGAAGTAATTGCAACATGTACTATTTTATTAAAATTTGAAGAAAATAATATGTTGCAAAGTCAGTGAATGCTTAACTTCGTGAACGGGAGAGTGTATCAGGAAACATACAGGTCAATTTCACGTCAGGGTTTAGCGATCGAGAAAAAAAAAACGCACATCTTTTCTTTTGTAAAAAGTTCACAGTGAACGTAAGAACCAATGCACCCATCATCTCTGATTCTGCCTGTACATGTTCTCTGACTCACCAAAACCACATCACATATTCATCTCCAATACAATCTGTTACTGCTACCTTCCCTGTCATACTGCACATACAATATTCATCACTTCACCAACTGTCAAGATAACCACCAACTTCTATCCATAACCTCCAAACTGCTATATACATCACTGCCATACTTCTCATTAATCGCTTACAAACTGCCAATACTTCACAATCATATTCCTACCACTTCAACCAAACTACTACAACACTTCGAGCAACTTCAATAATACATCACAACTGCTATTTCATATCATTGCTGTTTCATATCACTCAACAAACAATACTTCTACCAATACATTCAACTTACAACTGTCAACATCTGCCACTACCCTGAACACACTTCACTACATAACATCCATAGCAACCCCCTGCTGTCATCAACTGTTCAGCGCCACCACACTTCAACCACAGCATCTTGGTTGCCTGAATCTAGTTATGTATTTGATTCCTTGTAATCAGCGATTAGCGTTGAGCCTTTGTGATGATAAGCAGTGACTACTGTTTCTACCATTTATATTCTACGACAGCAATTTTTATGCCACGAACAGTTACTTTGCTTAATACAAGTTTCCAGTAGTGATAATACCCCCTGTAACAGTTTCCAGTAGAATGACTTATGCTTCGATTTGCACGCATTTAATATATATGTTGCTTGGTTGCCAAAAAAATTCTCTGTAATTCACTTCTGGCATTAAACCCAAGTCATTATTAGGCAAATTTGGGTCTAGTTCATATGCTATGAAACTTGGGCCATCGCTACATGTTTGTGAAATGGTTTTGGGTAGCATGAGTTTTGTTTTTTGTTAGTTCTGTAAATGAAAATCCATATATTCACTCCAAAAATGCTTATATAACAGGTACTATATGTCGAGATTCCACAGCATTAGTAATTCATGGAAAAGCAGTACCACCCACATATGAAAAAGTGTTGTTGGATAAAATTTTATTGCCGAATGAGCTAACCGCCAAAATATGTCGACAATTTACCGAGACCTTTGGGGATGTTGGAGTCGGAGGTTATGTGAGCCATCAAAAGGGTTTGATACGATATCTTTAGTCGGAGGTATTGATATTTCTGACTTGTTCTTTGCATATATTGCTGATTTTCTTTTGTTTTCCTGTACACAATAGTACACACAGTCATGCATACATAAATACAAGCATGCAAGCACCTTTCACAATTTACATTCAAGACTTATCACATGCAAAATAGATATATCAAGTTTTAAGAATTTATAAGGGTGGTTTGCTCACCTGGATAGTTTGACAGAGAGGAAAGAGAACCTGAAAAAGATTTCAAAATCTGGAAATTGAGGCTTGATCAAATTTTCTTTATCCTAACCGTTGTTTGCTTTGAATTGCTTTGTACTAGTAGTCTTGGCTTTAGTTAGATGTATATATATATGCCTTGTACTTGTAGTCTTGGCTCTAGTTAGATGTGCAGTTTGCTTTATTACTGCCTGGTCTGTCGTAGATGTATACTTGTAGTTTCTTTTACTGGTCTGCCTTTGATCTTGTTTACAGTCTGGCATAGTATCCATACGCATTTGGTCCAACCAGTTTGTTCTTGTATATCATGTGATGGTTAGTTTGCATCAGTTATTTATGCATTTCAGTACAGTTGCATTCTTGTGCTTTGTCTCTGCATTCACTTCAGATATACTGACTTTTGTTTTCTTCCCCTGGTTGCTTGGTACATTTCTGTAGCTCCACTGATGGTCTATATTGTGTTGAGCTTCAAGTCTGCACTGCAAATCATTTTGCCTCGAGTTTGTAGCTGCACTGCAAATCATTTCTGTAGCTCCACTGATGGTCTATACTGTGTTGAGCTTCAAGTCTGCACTGCAAACATTGAAGTCTGAAAACTGGAATGCTTTGCCCTGTAATTAATGAAATCTTTGTACTGTAGTGTAATAAACAATGCAGTGTAATAAGTATGATATTCCGGCACGGTAGTATTCTGTTTGCAAAACAATGAGTGTAATTATAAGTTTGATAATAATATTATATGTATGGAATATGTGCGATATGTTTATAGTGCTTGTGTACCAATATTTTGATATATATTGATATTCTGGTATATATACTGAGATATACGCAGTAGTGAGTTACAGATGTGATTTTGTAGGGGCAGGAGCAAACACTATGTGCAACGGTTGTTAACCGTTGCTTTATGTGTGACTTGGGCATAAAGCAACGGTTTTAAACCGTTTTTTACTGGACATAAAGCAACGGTTTATACCCGTTGCTTATTGTCCATAAAGCAACGTTTTATACCCATTGCATATTTCCCAATTTGCAACGGTTAATACCCGTTGCCTTTGATCCAATTTGCAACGGTTTATACCCGTTGCCTTTGACACAATTTGCAACGGTTTATACCCGTTGCCTTTTGGACATAAAACAACGGTTTTTTCCCGTCGCTAAATTCAACCACTCCTGTAATGAAGACGGTTTTTACCCGTTGCTTTTAGACTTAACAACGGTTTACATCCGTTGTTAATATCTTATAATGGTGTAGTGAGAGATGTTTTAATAATGGCACTGCAGATTGGAGTTGAAGGCTAAAATGTTCAAAAGGAGAGAGTGAAATTTTGTGGAGTGATTATACGAAGGAGGAGAGATAACCGTGAGAATTATATGCGGGAGAGTGGAGACGTGGGAAAATAGCGGTAGTTTATTATTAATAATAAACGCGGAGGGCATAGGAAAAAAAAACGCGGAAGTGGACAGCAGAGTGTTATTTTGAAATGAAAAAAGCGGAAGAGTCACGTCAGCTCGGGGAAGTTCCTGCTTTAATATAAAGTAGTAGATATTGAGATCATGTTTACAAATATGATACAAACTGTTTCTTGTCAGGAATAAACCATCAAACAAAGAAATCAAACCACATTTCATTCATACCAAGCTTAACTTCTGAACACATAATAAAGTACTCATACTCACAAAACTTTGGAACTTTCAAATGAATCAGGATAAAAGTTTATATTAATTATCACAACTCATATATATTTCTTACATTGTTACTCCACTTTGCAACTGGCTTACAAATCTATTGTACTCATTTTGCTCTTTAGCCATCAAACTATGCACACAGATAACCATTTTTTACAATGAAACTTTGAACATAAATTCATAAATTACTAAAGTGTCAAAGCAGTAGATAAGTCAGTAAAACCAAGAATCCACATTAGCTGCTTTATCCGAGACTTCAAATTTTCGATTTAAGAACAACGTAGGTCCAGCCTTCGGCTAATCATATTTTCCCAGCCATGATCATTCAAAAAATGTTCAAACTACCTCCTTGAAGGCCCTGTTGAAGATGTTAAATTGACAGCCTTGTGATAATAATACAGCTTGGATTAATCATAAGTACGCCACATAATTGAAGATAAGCTTAATAGAGAAAGTTAGCTGGCACCAATTTGATGCATTGACATTCAGCCCGAAATAAACTACTACAAATATACTAGTAATATATTGAAAATTACCTCATTAGGTGTGTTATTTTGAGTAGCATTTCTGAATACTTCACTGTAGTATCTGATTTGTTCTAATGTGCTTTATCAATGTTCGCATTACTTCATCTTTTTCATCAAGAACAAGAAATCACTTCTGCAGTAGATAAAAAGAAAGTTGAGATTCCGAATCGCGTATGAGAGCACCCATAGCTACCAAAAACGCAGCCATGTAGAGCATCAGAAATACAGTAATCCCATTAGAGAACAACCGACTGATATCATCTGACTATCTAAGTCTACCGGCGGTACCTTTTGAATTTATCCATTCATCAACGTTTGAAACCATAATTGCAATCACCGGACAAAATTAACAAATTACTGAGGATTATTTCAAGCAAAAGCTATGTAAATACGTACAAAGAAGACCAATTTCTGGCAAAAGCATGATTTTTAAGCAGATACATATTTTTGGAGAAGACCTTACTTTCAACGGATGGAGCAAGAGTTGTTTTGTGAAGAAATTAGAGGACTTATGTGCGTGAAAATTGAAAAGGCTAGTGAGAAGACAAAATAAATGGATTTATTTTACTACATTAAAAAAGATGTGTTAGACCGTCTAACATCCTAATGCATTAATTTTTTAGTTTTGGTGAATGACAATTTTAGGTGAATGACAATTTGTACACCGTGAATGACAATTTATTTTGGAGAAGACAAAATAAATAGATTTATTTTTGGTGAATGACAATTTGTACACCGTGTTAGAAACCCTAATGCACTAATTTTTTAGTTTTAACGATACAGTTTTAGGCTTCTTCATTGATATTTCAATAAAGAAAACTCTACTTATTTCATTATTTTATATGTTTTATTTTCTTTGAAGACTTTACCACTACAGAAGATCATGAAAGAGCTACTTCTTATTTTAGTTAGTTTTTATTTACAATTTCTAATTGGTAAGTTAACTTATGAAAATTCATTTTATTAGTTATTATCATGCACCCAAAACTAAAAGTTGAAAAGTGGCAAAGTTATATATTTGACATATTGATAAGAAATGAGCTAAGTAGTAATTGATATCAAATTAACATTGCTTATTCGATAAATTAAGTGAAAACGAATACGACGAAACTATGAATATGTAAAATTTGGGAAAGTAATATATATACATATAGATGACTGAAGAAACAATGAATACAGTATAAAAACAAAGAAAATAATAAATATGTACACTATACGAATTTCTCGGTTTTACGAGCCTATATTATGATTTGTATTGAATAGAATATCTCAGTAAACGATTATAATCTATAAACTATATCCAATCAGCCTTTGATACTAATTTGGAATTATTTATACAAATATTTGAATATTTAACATTACTATAGCATTATAACATAATACAATATCGTTTATAACATGTTCTATACATGTCCTATATTTTACCGATATTTTTCAATATTATCACGATATTTTAAAATATCTCATATCGGTACTTGACCGATACGTACCTGATACCGATATTAACTACTTAGCCAAGTGGTTTTGGCGGTAAGATTTGACTTCGAGGCGTAATTTTTGAAGCAGCGGTTGAGTTAAGCGGTAATGTTGTGATTGATAAATAACAATCTGGTTTATTTGTGGTGGGGACAAACTTTGGACAGTAGATATTTAGAGATGGAAGAGGAGTTGGAATTAGATAATTTTTTGTTTTTATCTTGTTTTGGTGCTAGCAACAAAAGAAAATGAAAATTAGATGGCATGGTAAGCGGAAACGAGAAAAAAAAAAGCTTGCCTAGAACGTACCTAAAACTAAAATGCTGCAATTATAGTGGAGTCAAAGAAACAGTAGCATTTAGCATTCAAACGCTGCTATATAATACAACTAAAAGCACAATTTCCTGTAGTGAATCTATGATTAACTGCACAATACGAGGGTTAATCATATGTATTAACTCATTGATTGAGTCCCGATTACGTTAAGATGTGGCTTGTCTGATTTTAATAATGGAGGGGCAAATGTTTTGAAAAATTATGTTCGGATGCTTTTGAAAATTTTGTTTAAATGCTTTTGAGAAGTTGGGTTCAAAAGCTTTCGGAAATTTTTTCAAGTTCTTTTGTAAAAAATGGTGTTTAAATCCTTTCGGGATTTTGAGTTTTTAAACTACTTTGCAAGTTTGATTGAAAGAGGGAAAAAACCTTAACGAAAATGAAAATTTTCAATTTTATAATGCCACATGCTTAATGTGGGGAAGGTTGATGTGTTAGTAAATATGAACTTTACTGTCCAATAAGGGTGATAGTATACAAAACACAGAAAACAACAAGGGAAAAAGCTGTTTTAGTTTGAAATTTCTATTTTTATACCTTGTTGATAGTGAAAACATATATATATATATATATATATATATATACAGTCTAAAATGTATATATATTGTTTCGGTATGTCCGACTTGGGACTACCGATTGTTTCGGACATACCGATTGGTGCAAGGGAATCCATTGTACCATTGGAGTGCACGACCTGCATACGTGGTTCCGGAGCAGGGATGGAGAGAGACTGGGACGCCAGTCTAGAGTGGGTCATATACTGTGCCGTAGTACTATTGGGTGCTGGGACGGGACCTACATGCCAACTTTATTTTGAGGTGTTGGTTTTCAAAGGAGTCCACAATATAGTTGTGGCTCTCGATAGGCCTCATTGGTAGCTAATGACAATTCGAAACGATTTATCGATACGCAATTTGAGCATATGTATAGTTCGGTATTCCCTACTGGAGGTTACCAAATAGTGGGCATCATATATTATGCCAGTGTATGAATATGTTTCAAGTGATATATATATATATATATATATAATTATAGATGCACAATTTGGGTGATTTATATATATATCGGTTGGTTATGCCTGATTTAGGGTAGCCGGGTAGTGCGAGGCACTTTAAGGGTGAATTGCGATGCATACAGGGACAACAATACTTCGATGTTGTGTAACCGTATGGGAAGGAATGTGCAAGGTTTAGCGTTTACATACACTTTCGGTATGTCGGTATAGACAATCGAAAGGAAAGGATGCTAGCAATGGAATCCATTGTACCGTTGAGATGACAAGACCAGCAAACGTGGTTCTGGAGCAAGGGCGGAGAGAGATTGGAGTGCCAGTCTATAGTTTATATACTGTTCTGTAGCAGGATTGGGTGCTGCGGCGTGACCTACATGCCAACTTCTTTTGAGGTGTTGGTTTTCAGGGTAGTCCATAAGCTAGTTTTGGCTCCCGATAGGTCTCTTTGGTAGCTAATGGCAGTTCGGGATGGGTATCAGTTATAGATATCTGTATTTGGTTTTGAGGTATGGAGATGCCATGTTAGTAGAATTGTTATATCGCTGTATTCATTTTGCATTTCAGGTGCTTTGATGGAGATCATTGGATCGATAGGTGTCCACAGCAGACCGCACCCACCAACAATGATGGATATTAACTTATTCTCTAGGCTTCTCCTATTGTTATGATGGTGCATGTTATATAGGTTGGTTGATTATTATTATTGAACAGTGTGTGTTGGACTACTATTAGGGTGTTTATATTACTCTTACGTTAGTAATCCGATAAATAAAGCCAACTTAACTTTTTGTTAGCGGGGGTACAACTTGGTGGCCATGTATCTATGGGAAAATTGCACACCTTAGGCATGATGCTTGTAGGATTGATGGTTTTTTTTATTTATCCCTTGATTGTGCTTTATTTTGGGTTAAGATGATATAATTATGAGTTACAAGAGTCTCAGTTGCTCTATAGGATTTCAAGGACAAAATTCTTAAAGGGGGAGAATGTAACAACCTGTATTATTGGCTGCCTAAATATTTAAAAAAATTATTTAAATATTAATTAGTTAATTTAATCAATGACCTAAAAAGCTAACTTTTATATACGATGGAATTGGTGCCTGAGACCCCACTTCCATTATGTTCGGAATGATGTTTCCGACCTTTTGAGTATACGCACCAATATGTTTGGGATATCGAATTTTTAGTAATATATTGGGAGTCAATTAATAAACGATCCAAAAAGATAACTTTTGCATACGTTGGAATTGGTGTTTGAGACTACTTCCATTTTGTTTGGAATGATGTTTCCGACCTTTCTGAGTTTAAGCATCGATATGTTTGGGATCTCAGATTTTGAGTTATGAAGGAGGTGAGTTGTTGTTGATTAAAGAGGTTGGAGTTGGGCCCAAGTCCCACTTGGTTTCCTTTAAAGAGCACACCATCCTATGTCATTTGATTTTTACGTTGCCTCCTTCCTTGCTCTCTTTAAAACCTAAAACTCGAAGCTCTATTCGAATTAAAACCCATGAAATAAATTCCCTAAAATCAAACTAAAATCACCTAAATTCGTCTCTTGTCTCCCTCTACAATCTTTATTAGTATAGGAGCATTTGGAGGTGGTTTGATTGTCGTTCAGAAGAGAAAGAGGGCTAGAGAATGGGTTTCATATTGCTTTGGAAATGTTAATGGTTACTAGGTTAGTGGATACTAAACTTGTAGCTTGTAGTTATATAAAAATGTGTGTTTTATTATGAAATATTAAATAAAGTATGTTATATTTCATTGAAGTAAGACTTAGTCGGGTCTTGATTTGAGTTTGATATGAAGAGTGAACTACCAAATGGTTGATTTATGATGAAAATGGTTCACATATGCTAGTGTTAGTAACCATCAAATATAAATGGTTGCTTATTTATATATGATATAGTTTGTATTATCATAAATAAACATATTATGAAGTTTATATGAAATAATAGTGTTAAAAAATGTGATTTTTAATGTGGTAATAAGCATATTAGGATTGTAGTAATTTGAAATAAGAAGTGGAAATTGTTAGTAACTTGAGTGCATGATGTTAAGTGTTATAATGACCATTAAAAAGATCATAAACTTACATAATTATTACAAAATGAAATAAGTAAAATATACGAAAGGTAGTAAAGTTATAGTTATGATTTCTAATGGTAGAAACTTGTTTCAATAGCTTTTACAAAGGTGGCATGAGCTTGAGCTCTGTTGATAAAAGTAACAGAAGACGGGATTTTGAAAGGAGTAATCGAGCTATTAGGAATAGTAGCTTAATGACTTAAGCAGCAATGAAGATTGTCATTTACTAACATACTAGTGATGATATAATAAATGAATATTGTTAAAAGTGATAAAGTTTGTTTTTTAATAAGTTATATTAGTAAGCTATGATATAAGAGAGCTTGCTAATGATATAAATCATGTTGAAATAATAGGCAAAAGTGTATATGTAGAATAATAACCAAATTATAATGATTGGAAGAAATGTTTAATTGCACTAGTAATAAAGTTATACTATTAATAGAAAGTGTTCGTTAACAATAGTAATAAAGTTTGAATAATTAATAAAAAGTTAGGAAATGAGAAATAAGAAGGCTACATCATTAATTAAAGTGGTGATAGATTAACCGAAGTTGACAAAAAGAGAAAGTTCCCAAAATTTGATAGTTCGAAGGCAATAAATAGCCTAGACCCCCCTTGGAAAGCCGAGAGAACCCCCCTCTCTCTATTTTTATTTAGTGTTGAAGGCACTACCTTTTTACAAGGCAGTGTTGTGCATTGCTTTGTAAAAAGGCAGTGCTCTGTGTGCACTTCCTTCATAAGGCAGTGCTGTGCATTGCCCTGCGAAAGGCAGTGCTATGCATTGCCCTAAGAAAGGCAATGCTGGTGCACTACCTAGATTTAAGGCAGTGATGTGCACTGCTTTGGAGATGGCAGTGTTGATGCACTGCCTTAAAATAAGGCAGTGCTTGTGCATTACCTTGGAGAAGGTCGCGCTAGTGCACTGCCTTGATTCAAGGCAGTGTTGTGCACTGCTTTGGAGAAGGCGGTGCCGGTGCACTGCCTTGATTCAAGGCAGTGCGGACACTGTCTTGTACAAGGCAGTGCCTAGTCTTTCAGCACTGCCTTGTATAGGCAGTGCAAGCGGCACCGCTATGCGGGTAGTGCCAAGCGGTACAACCATGCTAGCCATGGTAGTATTTTTGATCTGGGTCGGGGTCCGGTTTTGAGGTTTGACGAAAGTGATTGGACTCGAATGGCTTTTGTGTTTGTTCGGGAAAGCTATGGAAATGTTCTATCCAGATGGGCACTTCACAGTTCTAGTGAAATTCAACAACATGGGGATAGGTTGAATTCGGATTGTCTATTTATAGATAGTCGGATGATATCGGTTTTGTAAAAGGAATCCATCCCACTGAGACGACATGACCTACAGACGTGGTGTCGTAGCAGGGGTGGAAAGAGACTGGAACGCCAGCCTAGAGTAGGTCATATATTGTTTCGTAGTATGATTGGATGCTATGATAAGACCAATAGTCCAACTTTTTTTGAGGTGTTGTTTTTCAAGGGGGTATACAATATAGTTGTGGCTCTCGATAGATCTCTTTAGTAGTTAATGGCAATTCGACATGGGTATCAATCCTAGATATTCAAGTAGCATTGACCTTGGAAATTTATCGTATGCGATCCTTGCGGGGTCTTTGGGTATGGGAATGCTTGGTTATATAACATCGTTATGGTTGTATTTACTGGTATTTCGAGGTTTGTTGTTTACAGGCTTGACTATATGTGTATATATTTGTATGTAATATCGTTATAGATGAATCTACCTTATATTTTGGATTTTACCATGGATTGGAAGTTGTATGGCACATTTATTATGGAGTGTAGTATTACCCCTGCACTCGTCTATTCGTTTTGTTGATACTTAATATAGTTAGAATGTATAGTTTTAACTTATGATATATCACATAGACCCATTACATGCTAGGATGTAAACCTATATTTAATTACAATATTATAAGGCTAGTTCCCCTCATCAGATTTCTGTCTAACCCTCATTTCCTCTCTTTTATTTCCTATTTGGAACTTATGAATACTCCTAGCAGAGTAGTCTGAGTGACAGGTTGATTTTGGGGACGGGCTAGCTGAAGAGCTGGACTTTTGGGTTATAGAGATATGCTTATATTTATGATCAGTCCATGTACGATTAAATGTATCAAACGTTCTGCTTATGTAGAGACCATGCATTGTATTGATGTATCTATTTAGTGTTTCATTGTATGGAGTTTATGTAGAGATTTATTCAGACCGTGGCCTTATAAATTTTATGTACTCAGTTGTGTCTTTATCTTTATATATATATATTTAGTTGGGATGGTGTGCATTGTTTATGCCTCCGTGTGATTTTTTATATATACTTGTCAAAATTATATATTGTTGTTTTCCACTGCGAATTGCGCAAAGGTCATCTCAAAATTTAGAGTTTAATCAAGTTTAAATTTATACTACCATTTGTCTTTTATAGTATTTCAAATAGTAAAAGGCAGGTTGTTACATCGACAGACTATGCCAGTGGTTTTGTTGTACCGGTATTTAGTAGTAGGTGTGGATAGAGCATCGAATGAATAGGGGGCAGGGATCAGATACGTGCTAATTACTCTAGATAAGAAAAAACTATATGGGGCAGTATAGCTCGGCTTTAAAGTTGAAAATAATATGGTAGAATATGAAGCACTCCTCGTAAGCTTAAGAATAGATCAACTAATGAGGAAACTCATATTAAAGTTTATAGTAATGCCCAATTAGCTATAAATCAAGTGCAGGGGAATTACCAAACGAAAGAGCCGACATTAGCCAAATACATGGAACTGGCCAAAAAGTTACCAAAGCAGTTTGAGTAGTTTGATATAAGCCAATTCCACATGAGAACAATTCTTCTGTAGACTCATTGCCTAAAATTGCTAGTACTAAAGTAGCGAAGGAAATGAAAGCTGTCCTAAAAGGGCATCAAGATGAAACAAGCATCATTGAGGCCATCCAAATATCGATACTGACAAGGGCACAACGAGCTACGGTCAGAGAAGCACAAATCAAGAGCAGCCTCTAACTGTGTCTATCCCTCAACAGGTAGAGGAAGACACATGGATGACTCAATCCAACAATTATTGATAAATTGAATTATGCCTCCAAACAAGAATGAAGCCCATAAAATAAAATACTAGGCTTCGTACTTTTATTATTTTGATGGCATATTATATAAGAGATGTTACTCTACCCCTTATCTTAGATGCGTTTCCAAATAAGAAGGAATATGAGTCTTGAGTGAAATACAAAAAGGGCAATGTGGGGATCACTCTAAAGGAGCCAAATTTGGCAAAGAAGGTGCTAAAAATAGTTACTGTTGACCCACCCGCACTTCAAGATGCATAGGAATATGTGAGATAATGTGATAGATGTCAGTGGTTTGCCAGTATCCCGAGACTACCTTCCTATGAGCTTATCCCATTAGCTGGCCCATGACCGTTTGCCATATGGGACATAGATTTGAAAGGACCACTTTCCATGTCGAAAGGAGAGGAAAAATATGTTGTAGTAGTAATAGACTACTTCACCAAGTGGGTAGAAGCAGAACCCTTAGCTACAATCATTACAGAGGAGATAGTTAATTTTGTTATGAGAAACATAATTACAAGGTTTGCGATCCCCCATAAAATAATTTCAAATAATTGAACACAATTTGAGGTTAAGGAGTTTCCAGAGCTTTGTGAAAGAAATAGAATAATAAAAAGTTTCTCCTCAGTTGCGCACCCTAGGTGAACGGACAAGTCGAAGTAGCAAACAAAACCGTCAAGAAACTGCTCAAGAAAAGATTGCAAAAGGCGAAGGAAAATGAGCAGAGGAACTATCTTTAGTACTATCAGCTTACACGACATCGTCCATACTCCAACCAACCATATGCCTTTCTCCTTAACATATGGCTATGAAGCTATGCTCCTAGTTGAAACAATGGTTCCATGGCATAGAAGGATATCTTATATGGCATAATAAAGCAAGGAGTTAAAAGAAGCAGCCCTCAAAAAGCTAGGCTCAACGAGAGAAACTTCTGCAAGGGAGACATAGTACTGCAGATGGTAGTGGTTAACACAAAGGACCCCATAGATGGAGCTCTGGGCCCAATCTGGGAAGGTCCTCTGGTTGTAGCAAAAGTCTTAGCTAATGTGGCATACCGACTCCCAAGAACTAATGGAAACCTACTTCCGAGAACATGAAATTCCAAGCATCTCAAGCCTTATTTTGTATGAGCAACGTTATTTGTATACAAACATCGTAATTATCATGAAAAGTAGCAATATAATGAACTGAATGTAGGGATATTAGACAGTCTGAACCAATATAAAAATCATTCTGTGTTATTTTTATTAACATAGCTAACAAGATTGAGTTGTAACTTACACAACTCGACTTCTCAGCCTAACAATTACATTAGACATAAGGATATTAGACGTCCTGATCTAGTACAAAAAACCATGCACATGAATTAAAAGGTTGTAAATGCATGACCTGATTCGCAGTCAAAATATCATTATATCCCCAAATAATGAGGCAGATCGTGCCAAGCGCATGACATAGCATGAATGCCAGAGACCAAGTTTAGAAAGCATGAACTGCGTAAGGAATCAATCAAAAGTGGCATGAAATGCAGTATAGCCTACAAATCGGGTACGATTCTAGAAACTACACTAAGCTTGTCAGGTAAATATTAAAAATTGAAGTCTACTAATATTTACTGAAATCTACTCATATCTGCATAATCCTCACATTTGTACACACATCATGAGTAAAAAATAAAATGACCATCATACAAAATTACATCAAAAATCATATTTGAAACTACGGCTTGTAGTAAAATAAACTACGTCATGATTCTAACTAACTCTCGGAAGAATCATCGATTATGATTCTTTCGCGATGATGAGACCTGCAGTAACCCAACGTAGGACGTTGAATAGAAACACCCTGCCTGAGAAGTCTTAGATAAGTCATTTAATTCTGTAATAACAATTGAGAAGCAATGAAGGGCAACATTCTAAAAGTGACTCTAGGATTGTAGTTCGCACCGGCCGAAATGTCCCTTGGGATAAATATAAAACACTCACAATTATATAGAAAGGCTAAGTCAAATTCAAGCCAAACGTGAGTAAAAACATCGATTGCATGCTTCACAATAATGTCTTCCATGACCCTTATCTTAAATTCCTAAAGCAGTAGAAGGGGTCCTAGATGATAAAGTAGTAGGAACCCGTCCAAGGGTCTGCGAATCGGGTTAAGACTCTAAAGTCGATATTATTTTTCAAGGGAATTCATGCGCTCCATAATCACCCTTCTAACCCATTCAATATTGTCCAAAAGCTGATCCTTGGTCCTTTTAGTTGCTCTAGAATAGGAGCCGAATTGTTCCTTCGTAGTGGATATAACATGCGAACTGCTACCCCCGAGGCCCATGATTCCTTTTTATAATTATTCTTCAACTCATGAAATTTGGCCTCATAATAATTCTTCAAATCCTCCTTGCACTGGAGAACAACAACAGACTTCATTGTAGGTCAAAGATGCAGTAGAATCATCTTCTTTACCAATTTGCTTAGCGACCTACAAAGACAATTCTTCAATTTTGTCATTTAATACCTTAATTTTATCTTTGTATAAACCCTATATATTCCTTCGGCGTCCTTCAAAAATCCCTCCAGTGTTCAGTAATTCAAATCAAAGTAGACCTAAGTTTTTCTTCCAAGTTAGTTACCTCCAAACGTTGCTTGGTGATGCGGAGCTAAAAATTAAACGAATCCGAATGAGCAAAGTTAAGAGAAAATACAAACTAAAAATAACAAGACACTTGGTTGCAAGGAAGTTCAATTTATAAAGCATCCTTAAAAATATTCACAGAACATAAAGAAGTATTTTCTACAACATTATTTCACAATAAAACATTTTAAATGATAAGATCCTAATGTTCTACCACAATTGTAAAATATCAAATTTAAGGGATGTTGGCCAAAGGATGGTCCTTTCTGATACAAAAAGTCATCCTAGGGTCGTAGTTGACGCATGTCCATGGGTCCATCAGATCTTCCATAGTCACCATGAAGACATTCTCCTTCCCAAGCTTCTCTTCATGATCAACAACTCGATCCTACCCTGGCATGATGATGGGAGCTACTGCAGCACTAGAGGTGGCTTGAGTTTCTTATAATTGATCGTTGAGTTCGGAAATCTTAAGTATAGCGGTCTCCCTCGTCCATTCTAAAGTCTTTACTAACTAAACCTTTGTCTTTTTTGAGTCTCTAGAAAAACCACTAAAATATTTGAGAGTATCCGCCTTTGTCTTTATTAACTGCTGCTTGTAATGGTTTTCCAGTTCTCTAAGCCTACCTTGATAGTGTAGCTCCAATTTCCTTTTCCACTCATCCACCAATACGGCATCCATGCTTACAGGAGGAGCAGGGGCCCCATCCTCGCCAAATCCTTTTACCACCTCTCCTTTCTTGGCATCCCATTTTCCTCCATACCGTCGAGCGGCTTGAAGTGACATGCTCTCTATGGTTTTTCTCAGATCTTTAATCTCATCTTTTTATACAATCCCGAAAAGTGCTTCACTTTCCTTTAACGCTTGTTGTAGTTCCTCCACCATTGAATTTGCGGCACCAAGCTCAGTGCATAGCGTGATATTATATAGGTACTGGGGCTCATGCGCACCCTTGGCTTTCTCAAAGTCAGAAAGAGCATTCTTTAAATCATTTTTAAGTTTTTCTATTGTGAGTGTTAAGTGGAGTTTCTCTTCCTCTAAGGTCACATAAGAAGTTGTCGCCTTAACCTCAAATTCGAGTATGCTTGAGTCATCTAAGTCATAGATACATTGAATTTTGAGACTATGTTAGCTTCTGTAGATTGCCCATAAGAACAGGGAGAAGCGACCTAATTAATAATCATCGGAACCAGTTTTAATGGAACTCAAATTCCGCGAAGTAAAACTTAAAAAAAAACATATTGTATATTACAAGTTCAATACACAGTGTTCACTCTTTACCTAGATTCCTAACCCTAAAGCATTCTCAATGAGGGCTATTAAGAGGAAAATAGCTACTCCCTATAGTGTAGCACTAATGACGCAACACAAAATCACTAAGAGCTTCATTTTTGTTTAACTACTTATTCAATGCTTTCTCCTGCTTGCAAATTGCTGCCGCACTAAGACCAATGTGATCTATAGTTTGAGTTTGAAGTTTTTCCATGTTGTCCTTCAAGAGTTTAGTAATTTTTTTAAAAGACTATAAAGAGCAAAGGAATAAAAGCAACATAGTCATGCAGAGTTTAGTAATAAGACAATAAGATAATTAAAGGAATTAGTCACAATGATACTGGAAAACGAATTCATTTTATTACATATTGAGGAGGTTGAAAAACAAAAGAAATAGCAAAATCATTTACAAAGGTTCAAGTAATTACTTGGTCTTGAGAAGTGGAGGTGGCTTTAGTCCCCTTAGACTGTGCATTCTCATCATCCTGCTGCATAGAGGTGTCCTGGAAGGCAAAGGGGAAGCATTCTCTACAGCCAGTTCCTTAATCCCTACAATAAGCAAGGGATTTATCTATTTTTTCGAAGTCCGCTAAGAAATTAAGGTCAACCTCAGAAGTAGTATAATACAAGAGGTCGGCAAAGAATTGATGCTTAATCACAGCGTACAACTTGTAAAGCACCAAGTAAGTTATTCGCTCTAGCCTGTCCTTAGACTCCTTCAACGGTTCCTCCTTCTCCCCTAAAGTTTTGTCTTTCTCTCCCAAATCTCAACCCTTCAACGCTAGGGCCTCCTTTGCTGCCTTCGCCATCCCCTCTGCCTTTTCTATTTTCTCTCATTGAACCCAGAGCTCTTTCTCTAGTATAGTTTTCTAGGAAGTTGCCACAACAAAGTCCACCTCAAGCTTAGCAGTACGAGTAATAGATGAGCCATGCTCATCCTTCGTCTTCTTTCGAGCGTCGACTACCAATGCACTTACCTGTTACAATGCAAGGATAGATAAGATAAGAATCGATAAAGAAAATCACCATTGAATAAAGAAAAAGAAAAGGGTACGTAGGTAGACCAAAGACCTCTCAAGCTTGGAAGCAATGTCTTGGAAGGACAACACATGAAACAAAAGAGACATGGGATAAGACTGTAGGGGCAGAGGCAATGTGGGAAGAGTCATCCAAGGTAACGTGCCTTAACCTCTCAACAAGGTCATCAACATCACCCTCTAGGAAAGATAGGAGGCAGTTGCAATGGTATCGAAAGGCCTGAAGAGGTGAGATAGGTAGCGCTTCTAAGGAGGGAAGAGAAAGGGAAGGAGGCACATGCGTTTTCTTGAAAGGTTGGTCAGAGGCTTCAGCGCTACCATTTCTTTTCTTCTTTCTTCCTTTTTGACGTCTCTACTCTCTTTGATGGGGCATCATTAAGAAATGCATTAGAATGATCACCAGCCATTTTACCTGCACAAGAAGGTTGTCTATCTTATTAAATTATACCCTTAAGTTCATCCGAAACTGACGATAATTTAAAGATGGAGCGAGAAAAGTTATGGAAAGTGTGCATAAAGTCATACTTGCGCAATTACGGGTCAGTAAAAAATAACTTTGTTTCCCTCTCGTCTTCACCCAAACTCGGGATGTCCTTCCTATGAGTAAAAAATAGAGTGATTAGGATGTGGATAGAAGGAAGAAGGAAAGTTATCTAAGTTCAAAATGAAAAATTATTAATCATTCCAATTTTGAGTTTTACGGGGGACAGATGTAAGAACCAACTTCTTTGCCTGGGCGTAATAAAATCCAAAATCACCCCAGAAGAACTCTTATGAATGTCAAATAAGAATTGAAGTTCCTCGCACGAAGGTGGAGAGCACTTCTTTGCATAAAGAATAAAGGTGGCAATCACAAAGAAATATGAAAGGGGAGCAAGTTGAATGAGAGCGATACCAATGGCGGTTAGCCATTCGCAAAGAATTCGATTAGGAGGAAGATAAAGTCCACATTGAATATGCTTATACGTAATAGAAATAAAACCATTTGTGGGCATATAGATGCATTCATGAGAGCCCGGTACCCAACCCACGTAACCCTCAAACCCAAAATGATCAAGAATACCCTCAATTTTCCCTAATTTGGTTATTCTAGAAGGCAAGGATAAAGGAAAGGTGGTCATATCGAGGATATCGAGTTAATTATCTTCTACCACTAATATATAGAAAAAAGAAAACTATAAAAGAAAGAATGTCCTTACTTTCGACGTGAAAAGAAAAAACTCTTAGAAAAGGCAAGATTCGCAATTAGGGTTTTTTCTTTTGAAAGCATGTAAAGAAATAAAGAGGAAGAATGGGAAAAAATATATATACTTACCTTGATTTGAATCTCAGCCACCCAATTATAATGATGAAAGATATTCAAAATGTCAACTGATTAATGATAAGTTGGATTAACGCAAGGATCCATGCAAATTTTATTAAGAGTCAAAAAGACTAAAGTTTCAGCTTTTAAGAAGACTAGTCAATAAAGGAATGACACATGTAGTTGAGTACCAAATATGAAAAGGCAATAAATTCTTTTTTCCTTTTGAAGAAAGAGGAAAATAAGGAGTGATGGATTACTAGAAAATATGGATGCAGAGACAAATCCACACCAATCAACAATTGTTGGGGACTTGGGGGCAAGTCTTACACCCATGTTTTTGGAACTCTAACAAAAAGAATTTGATGCAAGTATAAAACTAAAAGAACTGCTCCCACAATAGAAGTTGTACTATGGAAAGGAAGCGAGAGTAAAAGTCTAGATAGTAGTGCACTAAAATCTAAAACAACAACAAAACAGAAAGACCATGCCTTTTCATTGAGCAATGCTTTGGCAGTACAATACTGCACCAATGACCTGAGGGGGTCACAAAATATAAGGACTAATTTGAAATCCTAACAACCACTTCAATAAGTAGAACTGCGGCATCAACCTTCAATTACCAAACATTAAAGTTGTACTGCAGTCCCAAATAGTGGGCCTTAATAAGTTTGAACTGAGCATAATTTTTAAATAACAACAAGATGTATAGCTTGTGTTGTGGCCTCAAAAGTAGCACAAACAATATAGAACTGTTGAACAAACCCTAAAGTAATTATATGCGATAAGGATGCGCCGCAATATTAAACTAACATGAAAGGAGACAAGGCTGAACCGCAATATTATATTAACATTAAAAGCTAGAGGGGTGCATCGCCATCCTGATTTGACATTGAAGTGAGAGAACAGTGTTGCAATTTTGAAGAAGATACTACCCACAGATATAAAGACTCAGAGGATGAGGCTGTAGGAAAAAGCTGCTTTGCAACCATGATCTAAGGAGTGACCCCCAAAAAGCAAGCTAAGAAGCCATAATTTCATGCTCAAAGTATCAAAACACAACTTAAATACAAGGGCGGTAGCATGGTCCTATATTGACAAGGATAGCTCAGAATGAGTTGAAGTGATATGATCTCCCTTCAAGACGGTGATGCAGTTTTGTAAACTGAGCCATATAACTCAACCTCGATTACCTCTAACACTATGTTTTGTTTCTATCTTTGATAGACAGTGTAGTATTGCTTCAAGAATGTCAATGAAGTTCAGATGATGTACAATATTGCCACTCATCATAAACACAGAGGTGCAGTTCTCGATAACCCATTCACAATAATAACGAAGTCCTAGAATACTCAAAACCATGAAGCTTTCCTAAAACAGAGGTAGCTTCTCATTGCAATTTTGCCTACACATGTATGCAGTACATCTCATTACTTAATGGGACCATTAAGTCATGGTTAATTCAAAATTGGAATTTCTCGCTTCAATTTCAAGCTTCCCACCCAAAGTCAAAATTCACTAGTTTAAATTACAGTCTCCCACCAGTGACCACGCTGGCAATCCATGTACAGTAAATAAGCAAAACGAATCATCGACATGTGGCATAATCCAAAGGTAGAAATAAAAAAAGTGAAAGAATAACGTCGACAATCCACATGAACTTTTATGTAATATAGCAGGGAGGAAGAGGATTTTTAGACTACTCTTTTTAGAAACACTGAAATAAAAAAACTGCACTATAACGACCCGGATTTTCGGACTAGTTAAAATCACTAAAAACCGTTCGTAAGAGAATAAAACAAATAAATGACAACAACCACTTTAACATATCATAATTGATAAATATACATCATTACTAAATATACAGGACACAAATTTCAATTCTATAACTTATTATAGTATTTACGTGTGTGTGTGTGTGTGTATTAGAACATGCTTTAATACAGACCAACCTCAAAACTATAAATTTTAGCGATGTGCAACTCTGATGAGAAAGACAGCAATATCCATTCCTGTAAACTCAATAAACAAGTCAATGCGAAATAAATTGGAAATCATGAAAGTTATATCAACCCAAAATAAATAGCAAACAATATATAGAAAAATGTTATATTATTATTGGAGCTACATCACTACCACTTGTGATTGCCTACATACCTCTATCTAATTGGGTAGCTAGTTAGATACAGGATCAAGCCAACGTAGTTCTCCTACCACAAATAGGGCTCAAAGAGCTTACGGTGCATAAACATAAATATAATTTCCAAACTATATAAGAATGAAAATATAACTTCCAAATCTACCCACTTAAACTTAACCCTTGCATTTAGACTTCTTAAATCTAATTAAATTTATTGTATTTCAAAATATAATCCTTTTCTAAAGTAATCTCTTTGAACTAAATTCCCGGTTACATTTCAAAACCTTTGAAATAACAATATATACGTCTTTTGTACCAAAGCATACTTTTTCTTCAGGATCTAAGTTTTTGAAACGATAACTTTTCAAATCTTCTTTGATCAAAAACATTTAGAACCAACGTTTATTCCCAAAATATATTTAATATTCAAAATATGGGAAAGCACTTTTATACATATTCATTTTCAAAATATCTATATATTTCTTTAGAAAACATTTCGTTTGACAATATTTATATATCTTTTTAATATTATAATAAACTACTTTTATTATAATTAATTTCTTAACCACTATTATATTCGAACGCTTTATAGTCAAATTGTGGGATTCTAATCACAAGTTGCTCCTTTTCAATTTATATGTAAATATCATCTATCATAATTAACTGTTATTGTTAAACACCTTATGGTCAAATTATAAAATTCCAATCACAAGGTGTTGGCTGCTAAATGCTCAAAATTATTTCTACTCAACCCATGTCTTGAAAAAGGAATAGCTCATAAAAATGGCTGGGCACATAGCAAACAACTAATCAATGAAATAAACACAACAATAAATGGTAGTCAACACTTCATTCTGTAGAATATTTATAAACACTTCTCTAACTTGACACATCATTCAACCAAGCATTCATATACTAAATGTAGCCCATGCCACTTATTATAAAAGTTATACAAGTGATAGTAATTAATTTAGAGTTACATATTTACTTTTAAGAGTCAAGGGTTTCAAACTTAACTTTTTAATGTGTTAAGTTTACTATACTTGCTTTAAAATTGCATATATGATATTATATAATTAAAATAAATTGTAAAGATCTTACCAACATCTAGCCAAGTCCTAAAATCCATGGCTAATCCCGCCAAATCCAAAGCAAGAACCATAGAACCTTCCTACCATCACCAAAAGGAAAGGATCCAAGACAAGCTCCACCTTTCTCTATCATGCTCACGGTCGTACTCTTTACTGCCTCCATTCCTACAAATTATTCCTAGGAAGTGCCATACCACTTATTGGATATGGATAGAGGATTAAGAAAGGGTGGGTTTAGACAAGATTTGAGGTTGATTGGATCATTTTTGGATTTGATATGATTTTTGCAACTTGCGATATATATTCCACCTTTAAAATATCGACCAGAAAATGATCTGCCTTGCAACCTGATTTTGACAAAGATAACTTTCAAACTAGAGAATGTGATACAAATGAAAATTGTTGCTTTTGAATCACCATTCCGGCAAAAACATAATCATTGAATTTGGATAAGAAATATGAAAGTTATAGCTTAAAAACTGAGGGTATGTATTTCTAGAAGTAAAATCTAAGCTAGAAAATAACTTCTCTTCCAAGAGATTTTTGATAGTCATCCACTCTGAATCCTGCAAAGTGGTCTAAATAAAAGTTCTTTCTTATTGAGATATGTTTCCAATGAAAAAAGAATCACTTGATTTGGATAAGTATTTTAAAAGATATGGTCGAATAAATTGGAGTGTTTTCTAGAGATTGCTTGAACTTGAGAAATTGGTTATGCCACCTTTTCAAATGAACTCTGTGTGTGTGTGTGTGTATAGGCAAAACAAAGCTTCCCATAGAATGTATAAAATCTTTTTAAGCAACTCTATCAAATAAAGCTTCCAAGAGAAGCTATCAAAGCTTCCAAGCAATGTTATCAAAACAATGCTTCCAAGAGAAGCTATCAAAGTTTCTAAGAAAAGATATCAAAATAAAGCTTTCAAGAGAAGCTAGTAAAACAAAGCTTCCAAAGAAAGCTTCCAAGAGAAGCTATCAAAGCTTCCCAGCAATGCTATCAGAACAAAGCTTTCAAGGGAAGCTATAAACCAATATGAAATGCATTTTAGAAGACATGAAAAATTTCTAGAGTTAGAAAGTCTAGATAAGGTCTTAATGAATTTTAGGCCTGTGAAGTAAGTTGAGCATATGAAATTCTTTTCAAAGAATATATGTTCTCATTTTTAGCACAGAAATAAATAACAACGTATTATATTTCCTAACTATCACAAACTTTGATTAATTGCTTCTCAAAATTCAGGGTTGTTACAATAACATATTCAAATTCGAAAAATCAAAAATTACGGGTTGTTACATTCTTCCCCCCTTAAAAGAATTTCGTCCACGAAATTCTATGGAGCGAAAAATATAAAGAAAGCCAAATATTTAACAAAAGTAATATTGTGTATCCATGTGTGGTTTAGCTTAAAAGTATTACCATTTTCCAAAACAATTTTGTAAGGACCTGGATTTTTCATCGTTTGATTTTGAATATTTAAATGGTTTTAAATATTGGATTTGGAATATAAATTGATTTGTGGATATGAAAGATTTTGGTGGAAATTATAGAATGAATTTAAATATCAAAAACATCGATTTATCGAAAAACGGAAATGGTGAATAATTGAAATTTGAGTTGGATATGAATCGAAATGATTTCTAATGTTGATATAAATTCGATTTGAACTAGAATCGAGTTAATAAGTTTTAAAAACTGAAATTTCAAGTGATTTCATCAATTTTGAAAATCGTTGATTTAATTGA
Source organism: Allium fistulosum (assembly GCA_030737815.1). Lineage (NCBI taxonomy): Eukaryota > Viridiplantae > Streptophyta > Magnoliopsida > Asparagales > Amaryllidaceae > Allium > Allium fistulosum. Next base: position 1,137,503,296 of record CM060906.1, read on the forward strand.
CGCGTTAAAATAGAGATCCGGGCATGGTCTCAGAATTCGATGAAACTAGTTTCATTGGATCCATAATAGTGCATTATTATCGGATTTCAATTTGTGTAACATTTGGAGTTACCGTTTGGTCGCACAATCTGAAAACGCCTGGAAGTAATTTAATTGAATTTAATTTAAATAGTCAATTTAAAAAGCTATCTTCCACATACGATCGAATTAAGTCCCGAAACTTGTTCCAATGGGTTTGGAATAGGGGTATAACATTAGAAACGCCAGGCGGCATGTCTCAATAGGGATTGTAGATTTTTAATTACCCGATACGAGATAATTTTGAATATAAAATATAAATGTTGAATCACAGCCACCCTAACCTGCACTCGAGCCATCCTACTCATAGAAACGCGCCACCCTATTTCTGAATCAAGCCGCCTTCTCCTTTATTTTTAAATCACGAACGTTTTTCTCCTTCCTCTTCAAAATCGAAACCAGATTAAATAACGAAATAAAAAAAAGGGGAAGCATGCGACTGAATCGCGATGGGGGTGCGGTGCAGCTAGGGCGAACTCAAAGGGAGTGCGTGCGCGCGTGGATGATGACGGCGGTGAAGGGAACTAGGTGCGTGAAACGGGAGAAGCGCGGCTGTGCGCGAGCGAACAGGATGAGGTGACTTGGTCGGCAGTTCAGGGCGATTGGGGCGACGTCGACGTTCGAGTTGAAGAAGATCGGAGGAGTGGAGACGAAGTGCGAGCACGTGGTTTGCGCGTGCAGGCACTCACGTGGAAGCGCTAGCGATGGAAGGAAGTATCGATGTAGGGTTCGAGGCTGGAACGTGTACGCGATTTTCTTCTAGGGGGTTAAGGTATCGTGAGTAATTTAAATTAATTACTGTGATTAAGGATAAGCATGTCATTAGTTTATATTATTATTAATTTAAATATCGAAAACTTAAAAATTCAATAACGTATCCATACGACGTTAATTTGGAACGCGAATTTTTGTGTTATGCTCGTGATGACAAATACTTCGAAATAAAATAGGTTTGGAATTTTTCAGAGTTAGCTGTGATTTTAGAGAATTTAAAATCGGGATGTTCGGCAAATTAAAAATCAAGGTGAGTAAATCTCACTCTTTTCGATAACTGGTTTAATTTATAATAATTAAAATTAATTATTGGTTGACTGGATGAGTTTATATATTTATCAGTTGGATGCAATATTATATATAGTTGTATATATATTAGTAGTTGGATATATTTCCCGCCGTTGGAGTAGATGAGACCCTATGCGCCCTGCATAATAGCGGATGACCCTATATTACCGCGATATCCCCCACAAAGGGGGATTGGTATTTTATGTTATCTAACCTTTGTGGATGCAAGGAAACAGATTGGAGGGATCCAACTAGATTCCTAAAAAATGTTCATTTTAATTTCGTATATAGTGATATATGATTGATATGAATAATCTGATATAGATTATGTGGTGATTTGAATGTTTGGATGCTATAATAGCATTGGCCTTAATTTTGGTATTTAAAATACTATAAATATTATTTTTAAATCTAAAGGAATTAAAAGGAACCTTGGATATAAAAATATTTATATTGGAATTTGGATTATTTTTTTAAAGAAATTGAGTTGGAAAAATATATTTGATTTTGGTTGTACTTAACTATTCGTAAATTGTTTTTAATAGAGATTTTTAAAATAAATTATATAAAGGGATTTTTAAATGAGAATTTCTAAAATATGGATAAGGAGTTTAAATCGGTATTTAAAATAGATTTGAAATATAAATGGGATTTATTAAGAAATGGATTTATAAAATGAGATTTTATAAATGGGATTAGTTTTATAAACAAGTGAAACTTAAAAGGGGTTTATAAATTTATAAACGATGTTTATAAATAAGGAAAAATGATATTAGTTGATAAATTGTAAATATAAATTTACAATGTGAATTTATAGCGAGTTATTGGAATCGATTTTAGAAAAAAATAGTGGAATCTATTTTTGAATGTGAGAATGATTATGAAATTGAGATGTAGTCGATGGGATTAGTCACACACAAGGATGGAGTTGCCAGTTGAGGTAGTAAGATGAACTCAAATTTATTGCTGAGATCAACAGAAATGGAGCTATGGGATGCTCCAGTATCAATGAACACGAATAGTAAAAGACAAGAATGGATTTCAGAATAGAAGGAAAAGTTCCAAAATTCAAAAGAAATCTTAATCTAAGAGGATGCTAACGAAGAATCTCAAGCTCGAACGAATATGATTCTATAATTGATTCTACTCATTCTAGGGTATCACTACCCTATCTCTAATGAGTTTCTACTCCATATGCTAAGTTTTGCCTAAACCAGAGCTCCGATACCAACTGTGTCGACCTGGTATTTCAAACCATTCAAATCGACAATCATCCACTCATGTCAGACTTGAATTGCTCAGAACAACAGATTGTTATTGATATTTGGCAAAACTTAGCATATGCAGTAAATAAATCAATCAAAAAATCATAGACACAGAGTAATATAACAATAAGCAGCGGAATAGATAAATAGTAGTTCATGAAGCTACTACAATAAACAACAAAGTCTGAAATAAAATACAATATAAATCTCGAATAGATAGAAGTTACTAATACAAAAGCAGATAACAAATCTGGACGTAAATAACTGGCAATAACTGGAAACAGAATAGATAGATGATAGATCTCCAAGCGAAGCTCCAAGCTCAAAATGGTGAGTCCCAAATGCTATGTCACTCAGTCTGACCCGAGCATAAAGCAAAACACAAAACACTCGAGTCAGGATTAACATTCTTATACTAGTAAATCAACTCAAGTGAAATGTCCAAATGAAATAAAAAATAACTTAAAGGATGTTTGGGATGTCCATCCTCTAAGGATCCGTGGAACTATCTACAATGTAGTAATATACGCTATGGTAATATGTCTATCAGTAAAGTAAAGTATAAAAATAGCGTTAAGGCATTACCCATATCCCTCTTAACACATTTTATATATTCCCGTATTCTATACAGTACCGTAAGCTCCACCAAACCGGTGGTTTACCCAGAGGGCACTCCATAGGTACGGTACAAAACAAACTCGTAGAAGGCGCGATAAGGCATGTGACAAGGCACGCGAGGCAATGTCCAGGGTAGGATACTACCGTTTTGCGGATCCGGACTGGTGGTAACGCATTGCAGCTACTACCGCCCACCTCGGAACACACTCATATAATCAAATCGAGGGGTGGCCACCAAATCAATCACAAAGTCATAATATGGTATCGAAGAAGCATGTCCGATTGGAGGTGCGACCTCACTTGGCCCGGCGTGGCTCCTGTTTTAGTCACATATGTCGACTCACGGGAGACAGGGCTACGTAAATACCTCATACATAATCATTCGCCAAACCATCCTACTTCGTTTTGAAATCTCCACCACGTACACAGTTGTTAAAGTGGTTTTCGATATTGGCAGAGAGTATGACAATATCCAATCCCGATCTCTTTGACAACCAAATGCTTATTTCACACCGTGGTCGTTTTTATACTTCAAACAGTTCATAATTCATATCAAAATATCATATTCGTTTCAAAATCATATCACTTCCGAAATCATATTTACTTTCGAAAACATATTTACTTCCGAAAACATATCTACTTCCGAAAACATATCCATTTCGAAATCATATTCATAAAATAGTTTAAACCATCATATCAATATATTAGTATTTAATCCATTAAACCTAAATCATAACAGTTCCAACTTAAAAGGTTCAAATATTGAAAATAGTTTATATATTGAAATAGTTATAATTTAAAAATAGTTACATATTTAGAATAGGTTATAGATTTAAAATAGTTTATATATTAAAATAATTTATATATTAAAAATAGTTTATATATTAGAATTATTTCTTCCAATTTCACAAATCAATTCAAATCCATCTTAGTTCCAAAATTCAATTTAAATCGGTCTCAGTTCATGATTTAAATTCAAATTCTCATTAAACTATTTTAATCTATATCGGTTTCAAATCTAGATTTGAACTGCAAATTTAAATCACTTCCAAATTCAATAGGTTTCAAAGTTTAAATATTCAAACAATTCACAATAACTCAATATGATAAATTTCATTTATATTTCAAAATTCAACTTTAATTTCATTTAACTTTAAAAATATTCATTTCATCATTTTCATAAGCATTTAAATAAAATCTCAAGCTACAAATTTAAATCAAAATTAAAATATTAAATATCTAACTTCAATTTATTTAATTCTAAAACATTCACTTAATCACCTTTTATGAACATTTAAATGAAATCCCAAATTCAACTTAAATCAAACTTAAATATTCAATTTCAATTTTTATTTAAATTTGAATATATTCATTTATTCACCTTACTCAAAATAAAGTTATAGGGTTATAAAATCGTATTTTTAAAATCTCAAAATCAATAAGTTCAAATCAATTCTTATTTATATCCAATTCTTAAACAAATAATATTTCAAATCAATTTCAATTTATCTTCCTACCATACTTTATTAAAGTTATTACAAAATCTATTTTAAATATTAATATAAATTTTAAATAATTATTTTAAACATAATGTATAATTATTAGTTAAATTAAATTCTCAATAAATTTTATTATATTAATTTATTATTAAATTAAATCCTATTACTATAAAATCTATTTTAAATCTTATTTTATATATTTAAAAATAATAAAGTTATAAGTAAAATTTTATAATTTACATTTTAAAACTTAACTTATGAATTTTAAATTTCCAAAACATATAATTTTAAAAATCTAACTTTTATACATATATTAAAATAAAAATTTTATATCATAATTTAAAAATCAATATTTATTAAAACCCATATATTTCCTTTCTAAACTTTGAAAATCATTTTTCAAAAATAGACCAACGGTGTCCGTATATAATTTTCTATTCTAGGTCAAGTGATATGGATATTTATCATTTCAATCTGCAATTATTTAAATATTTACAGGTATATATCATTTCAACCCGCAATCCCAAAAATTCAAAATCAATGAAAATCGCTTGGGTTTATCATTTCAACCCATAACGATTTTCCCTTAATTTATAGGATCGTTCGGGTATGTATCATTTCAACCCATAGGGAATTTCTAAATTAATAGGGAAGTTGCAGAGTGAGACAAATATGATAATAATATGATAGATCAACAACATGCATATATCAACAACAAATTTAAATATAATATATACAACTGGGTTATGGTGTCATATGTCATAGGTGAACAATTGCAGATAATGGCATATCATATTTAACAATTAAATAACTAATAATTCAAATTTAACAGCATATTTCAATTGTCATTTCATGTGAAATCAATTTACTAAATATAAGAATGTTAATTGTGAGTGATCGCTCACCTTTCGTGGCTAGAGAAATTTGACAACACGACAAGCTACGAATTGAATCATGAACTTGACAATCGACCAATCCAAACGACACATCTTAAAGCAAAGCAAGGTGAACACTGATTCGACGAACAAAGCTGATAATTAGGAATTGATGAAAAAAAATCGAAACTGGCTTGATGTGAACTGAAACAAAATATATATGATATTATTTTCTAAAAATCAATATTCAATTTAAAACACATATTAAAAATAAAATCTTCATATTATATTTTAAAATCAATGTTTATTAAAACAAAAATCAATATATCATATAATACGTAAAATCAATATACCTTTTCTATAAAGCAAAAGAAGGCTGTAGGTAACGGAATAATATGCGAACTTGATTCTAGAACAACTATATATATAATAAATATATATCTTTTTTTTCAAAACCAACAATTTATATACTTACTAAAGCACGGTGATGGACTCGGCAATATTGAGCACGGGCAGGTCAAAAAATATGCAAAGCTGGATATGAAAGCTTTAGGATGCACGTGCTTGCCTTGATACTTCTTCTTCTTTATATATAAATATATAATATATTTTTTATATATTATGAAGGAAGGGAAGACACGACATGGGTAAGCAAGGCAGGCTGTCTGGTCGAAGCAGTACAAGCGAAGCAAAGGTGGTTGTTCAAGGCTGGGCAATGGTTGTTCGTGGTGGTGTAGACTTGGCAGTGGTTGTGAGATGTAGGAAGGTAGCCGCTAGCTGCACGTGTGGAAGGAGGGAAAGGTGCGGCTGCTAACAAGGGAAAGTGTGCTTGGGTCGGAGGGGACAGGCGGTAGCGGAGAGTTTGGTGCAAGGCTTGGAGCGGGCGGATGTGGCTGGAGAGGGTTTCATGTGCTGCGTGGCATGGGTTGTCTCGGATTTGTGGAGAGAAACAAAAGGGTGCTTGCGCGTGTGGGATTGGTGTTGTTTGTGAGGCGTTGTCAAGGTGGGTGGCACGGCGGGGAGCAGTGCGGTAGTGGTGGAAAAATATGGGCGGTGGTTGAGCTTGCAAAATATAGGAGCAGGCTTTGGAAACGTATACAAGCTTGCGGCTATGGTTTTTTTAAGGTTAGAATGGCAGAAATGAAAAATAGGCAGAGAGAGAGAAAGAAGAGGATGGGAATGAATGGACGAACAAAATATAATATAATAGAACATATATGTTGACCAAGGCCAATACCTTGGAATTAAAATTATTCCTTTAGTATCTGATTGTCTTGCTAGCCCCAAGCATGAATGAAAAGACTTCACTATCTATCATTCTCGTCTTGCACCAGTAGCCTATCCCTCTAAATCTCTCATGTGAGTTGTAATAAGGAGAGTGTTAGAACAATGTTCTGGTGACTAAAAAATTACAAAATTTATCCATAACATAAATTTATGCCGATTGATTTCTAATTAAGTGTTATGTCTATTATTCACGGCTATTCTGCGTAATATCAATTATGCGTACGATATGCCTAACCTTCTCCGAAGTATAACTGCATATACTAGTGTAAATCGCAAGTACATACATCTAATAGCTAGAAATATTTAATTTAATAAAAAAATTTATGGACGGATGTGTGCTATAAGTGCAAAAACTTTGGTAGTCACAACACTTTTATTTCAAGCAAATTGACAGTGAAATTTTGTTGATGGATGGTTGTTAAGGGAATGGTGATGGAGGTTGCACACCTACGGTTAGATTCCATTGATGGATGTAGGGAATTTTTGAAATTTCAAAAAGACACAGTGGAAATCATATTCATTGAATTCTCTTTATTAATAGTATAAATATGCCCATATACAAATATATCTAAACTTTATACTATCCAAAAGAAAACCCCAGCTACTAAATAAATCTTAAATAGAGAGGAGGCGGATCCATCGGTTATTTAATACCTCAACTTCGAAGCAGACCTCCCGCAACATAATCGCTAGTCATCGGTTCTAGCTATAAAGACCGATGACTCCTCGATATAACTTTATAATTTAGTCGTCGCATTACTAATGCATCTCAGTGACTTTTCTAAGGGTTAACTAGCCCACCTCTGATAAACAAATAACTATTAAATAATGAGGTATTTGCATATTCCATATAGATTCTACATTAGTGGGAAGCAAAATTCGTTAGGGCATAACCCAAATCTTTGCTAATGATCGCTTAGGACTACTGGTGGTCATAACCTATATACCAGCCTACTACTAGATACTGGTACAACAACAATACTGACATAGCTCGCCAACCTTCTATAGCCGAAATACTGTTTAGACTAACCAAATGTAAGTCAGGCAAAATGTCCATTCTAGTAATTTAATACCACTTGTTAGAATTGAAGCAGACTCCATTTCTCTACTAGGTTTCATCGTAGGTTATTTAAGGCTTCTTAAATAGGAAAGAGGCAGAACCAAATTTTATTTTATTACCTTCTACCCCAAAGTAAGCCCCTTGACATCCCTATGTACCGAGTTATTTAATACTTCAAATATAAGGCGAACCTTTGGTATATTTTCCTCTACCTATACGCAAATGTATATCCCTTCCCCACGGGTCCTTTGATTAGAGATGTCTCACATCAATAGTAACTATACACAACTGCTTAAAGCCTCTAAGTGAAAGGCAAACTTCTGTTACGTAACTCTATTAGCCTTACATATCTACCCTAACTAAACAAAACCAATCGTTCTAGGCCTAAATACCGGGCTAGGCCCACTAGTTCACTCTCGTCCTAAACGATTATTAAGGGTATATAATTTTTTGCTATGGAAATTATATTGCCTCCTAACATTTAATTCCTATCTTATTTTCTTATCACGTTTAATTCCTATTTCCCCCTTATGTCCCATTAATGTCAATTGTTCATAATAAAGGGTCATTATTATTTAAATTAGACAATCATTAATGACATTTATTTAATTTTTCTAATTCAACCTTTTATGCTATTTTCTTTCCTTATAAATGTTATATTAAATACCTTAATCAGTCTCATTAAATGCATTTATGTCCCCATTTAATTCCTGTAACTCCCCATTAGCAGTATATGTAACATCCTGAAATTTTCAGCCATTCGTATTCACACACGTCGGAAATTGAATTGCTCAAAACATCAGATTGTTAATTTAAATTTGGAAAACCTCAGCATATACAGTATATAAATAATCACATAATCATAGACACAAAGTAATATAAAAATAATGTAGCGGAAACAAAGAATAGTAGTTCATGAAGCTACCATATATATATATAACAGAGTTAAACAAGATACAACAGAAGTCTCGAATACATAGATGTCGCAATACAATAGTCAAATACAAGATCAGAATACATCACTGGAATCAACTGAATAACTGAAAGCTGGATAGATAGCTGGATCTCCAAGCGAAGCTCCAACTCCAAAGGCGAGTCTCGAACACTGAGCCACTCAGTCTGACCCGAGCGTAAAGCAAAACACAAAACACTCGAGTCAGGATTAACATTCTTATATCAATAAATCCAACTCAAGTGAAATATCAACTGAAATACAAGTAACTCAAAGGATGTTTGGGATAACCATCCTCTAAGGATCCGTTAAACTATCTACTATGTAGTAATATACGCTATTATAATAATGTCTATAGTAAAGTATACTATCTAAAAATAGCGTTAAGGCTTTACATTTTCCACCTTAACACATTTTTAGGTATGCCAATAGTCTATACAGTACCGTAATACCCCGTAAACTAGAGCTACCAGAGGATACTCCATAGGTACGACACAAATCAAACTCGTAGTAAAGCACGCTAGGGTAGGTGACACGGCACAACTAGGCAATGCCTGGGTAGATATACCAATTACACTTCCGGGCCGGTGGTAACGCAGAGCCGCAGCAATTGCCCACCTCGAGCCACACTCTCGAATCAAGGGTGCGCACCAAATCAATCACAAAGTAATAGAATGGCATACGATGGAATGTGTCCGATCAGAGGAGCTACCTCATTAGCCCGTCAATTTCTCCTATTTTAGCCACCTTATGTCAACTCACGGGAGTCGGGTCCACGTATATACCTCATATAGAATCGTCGCCACCATCCTACTTCATTCTGGAATCTCCACTGCGTACACAATTGTTAAAGTGGTTTTCGATATCGACAGTGAGTATGCCCATATCCGATCCCGATCTCTTTAACAACTAAACATTATTATAACACCGCGGTCATTTCAAAATAGTTTATACTTAAAAACCAAAATATCATTTCCATTTCAAAACCAAATCAATACGATTTTATTTTCCATTTTAAATATATTCACTTCCAAAACCATAGTACTTTCAAAGTTATAACACTTTCGAAACCATAAAATTTAAAAATTATAACACTTTGGAAATCGTAACACTTTGAAATTATAACACTTTGAAATCATAGCTTTGAAATCATAGCATTTTGGAATCCATAACACTTCCCTCTTAAACAGTTTAGATATTAAAATTAGTATATAAAATAAAATAGTTTATAAAATAAAATAAAAATAGTTTATATAAAATAGTTATAAGTTAAAATAGTTTATAATAAAATAATTTATATTGAAATGATTTATATTAAAATAGTTTATATTAAAATAATTTATAAAGTAAAATATGAATAGTTTTAGATATAGTTAAAAATACTTTATATAATAAAATAGCTTCCACAAATTTCACAAATCGATTCAAATCAACTCGAATTCCAAAATTCAATTTTTAATTCAATCTCAATTTATAAATTTCAACTCAATTCAGTTTCTCAATAACCATTTTAAATTATATCGATTTCAAATACAGATTTGAACCACACAATAATCCATTCAAATTTCAATATATTTCAAAGTCAATATATTCAACATTTTCAAAACTAAATCTTATAATTTCGTATATATATCAAATTCACTTTACTATTATTTAGTTTTGAAATATTTACTTAATCATTTCAATAACATCTAAATACAATTTCAATTTACAAATTTAAATAAACAAAATATCCCATTTAAATTTGTATAAGTTTGAAATATTCATTTAAGTCACTTTTAATCAAATTCAAGTTATAAAACATATCTTTAAAATTTCAGATTTAATAAATTTCAAATCAAACTTATTCAAGTATAATTCTTAAATAAATATAATTTCAAATCAATTTCAAATTTATCTTTCCAACCTGAATCATTATAAACTCTATATTTAAAAATATAGATATTAAATAAATACTTAAACATATTATATATCAACTTTATTAAATCAACTTTAATAAATCTTTAAAATCAATATTTATTAAACTATATATTTCTTTTCAAAACCATAGAAATCATTTTCAAAATATTTATATATAGACCAACGGTGTCTATATATAATTCTCTATCCTATGGTCAAGTGATACAGATATTTATCATTTCAATCCGTAATTTAAATATATATGGGTATATATCTTTTCAACCCGCAATCCCAAATTCAATTCAAATGAAAATCGCTTGGGTTTATCATTTCAACCCATAACGATTTTATCTTATTCTACAGATCGTTCGGGTATGTATCATTTCAACCCATAGTGAATTCTATACTAACAGGGAACTTGCAGAGTGATAACAGATATGATAATAACATAACAGTCAGTAACATGCATATATCATCAGAGATAAATAACAGATAATGGTGTCAAATGTCACAGGTGAACAAATACAGATAATGACATATATATAGCAATGTAAATAACTAACAACAGCATATTTCAATTGTCGTTTCAATTGAAATCAAATTTAATAAATAAAAGAATGTTAATCGTGAGTGATTGCTCACCTTTCGAGGCTAGAGGAATTTGACAACTGAACATGGTACGAATTCCAAAGCAAAGCTAGATGGACAAGATTCGGGGAATAAAGCTGATAAATAGGAATTGATGAAACAAATTGAATTAGCTTGCTATGAGCTGAACAAAATAAGTATTATATCCATATATATATATATATATCTTCTATAAGATCAATATAAAATTTGAAATTCATGTTTAAATAATATATGTATATATCTTTAAATAAATACTAGATTGAAACAACTATCAACATGAAATATATATATATATATATATATATATATATATGTATGTATTTTAAACTAATATCTAAACAAGTCTTTATATTTAAGATTCACAATAAAATAAAATAAAAATTAATATAAACTTACTTTGGTAAAATCAATATTTTGGCACAAAACAGATCATATAAACTCACATAATATACATATATATACCACTATATACACATAAGATTTATTACAAAACAACAAAATATTATATATTGTAAACAACCATTCGACACATATACAATATAGTACCACACGTCAAACACCATATGTGTGTGTGTCTATCCAGAATTTGCAGTTTATATATATTATAAAACTGAAACATATACATTATAAACAGATTAGAAAGAGAAAGAGACTAGAAATAGTGTACATGAGCAGCACGTTTTCCACCAAACAGCTTACAATATAATTATATATATCTATGTAAAAATCAATATTTATATAGATATAATACTTATAAAATGCAAGATACTTATATATATATATATTTTGTAACGACCCGATTTTCTATGCCCGAAAAATCGAACCATTAGGGTTAAAGAAGAAAGAGATAGAAGAAGAAAATAGAAAACAACATCAGAATCTCACAATCGCAGCGGAACAACATATAATATATAACAACAGATTTTTATACAAAAGAAACTATAACTGTATAATACTTACAATCATCAGAGTACAACACAATCAATAACACAATACTGGACAGTTATGATAACTTGTCCTCACAAAGCTGACTATACACAGCGGAATACATAAAATACATGTGATACATCTCGCCATCCAGCTCATCTCCGAAGCTCCACAACATCCTATCCTGTATCTGTAATACTCGGTCTGACACGAGCATTATAATAAAATAACACCCGAGTCAGTCTGGAAAACCAGCGTGAGAAAACACACTCAATTGGATTATTAAAGTTTTCAAAATCCTTTAAAATCAAAAGCATCTCGTAAGACCACGCCACAAATAAACATGTCAGGTTTTTACCTTACGATAGCCAAAACAATTTTTTTATTAGAACCGTCTGATATTATAATAGTGTCTATAGAAAGTAAAATAGAATCTAGCTGAAATGCTTGCATCTCACGTTCCAGCAATAGTTGGGCACAATCAAAACCATACAGGCGCTTATTGGAGATTGGGTTTCCATCAATGGCAGGGCTACTGGGGTAACGCCCGTCACAGTACTTGGCCTAGATCAGAGTACCGAGGATCACGCCCGATCTCCTGCAACACAAGGCCGGAGCTACCTCTTACTGGATAGTCCGAATAAGATCACCCTGTGGTTGGGATCAGCAACCGCCACTAAGCCGAAATCAAAAAGGGACATCTAGACAGGGATGACCTTACCCTAATTGGTTGCTAGCCACTTAGCCTTGCTGCTCCTCCCCTGTTTTAGCCATTCCCGGTTGATGAGGCTCGAGGCTTTGTGTTACCTTTTTAGCACATAATCACTTAGAATGCTCATCGTCCTCCCGACGATGTTCTGAAAGCATTCATCCATACAAGTCCGTTCCGGGTTCGAACGGAACCAAAGGCACTATTCCTACTACATCCATTTTGGAATCACCCTCAGGATTAGTAGCGACTAGCCCTTGTACTTCACTGCTCCATCTTCGACTCCAAACCCGTCTTCCTTACAAAACGTATAAACCGGATCGAAGTGGTTTTCGGAAAATAAATCCCGATCCCGGTCTCTTCGAAACGATCGACGCATTGGCCAATATTGATAGTCGGTTATTTAACTATCAAATAACATCCATAAACAACCATCAGACCTTTAAATAATTTTTCAAATTATTTATTTTAAAATATCTTCGCAAGATATTTTTCCTACACTACCCTTGAAAATGGGTTTCAAAACCACCTTTCTCTCACGGAATAAATTTCCCAATATTCTCTATTTCCACTGAAATCACCAAGTACAATTACTTTAGAGTTTTAAAATAATTTAAAAACACTTTATTATAAAATATACTTTAAAACATTTAAATTAAAAACTGCTTACTACTTTATTTAAAAATATATACTTTAAGAATATTTAAAATAAAGCTACTTTGTAAAATATAAAACTAAATTTTTATCTTTTTAAAACATAATACCGAGTCACCTTTAAATAATTACTACTTAAATAAATTTGAAAAATACTTTCTTTAAAATTTAAACATTTAAAAATAATAAATTTTCCTAAAACATACTTTTAAAAACAACTTTAAAACTTTTAACTTATACTTAAAAATTTGCTTTGAAAACGTACTTGGCTATCCCGAGAAATACACTTCTCTTTCACATCTTTTTTTAAAAAATAAATCACCATTTATTTAAAACAAATTTACCCATTCCTTTATAAATTCCCACCTAGAATTTATATTTTCCAATATCCACTGATATCTTGTTTCACCTTATAAACCCAGTTTATAAATCCCATAACCTCATCTTTCTTTAAATCACAGTTTCAACACTAAATCAATTTCCAAATTGATTTTCAAAATTAACTCCATTTAAAATAAATTTGTTTACTTATCCAATTTATTCAAACCCATTAATTTCAGGTTTAACTTCCTTGTGATGATTTAAAGTCTTACTTTAATTAAAAATACAAATTTTCATATTTATTCCAAATTTCTTCTTTTATTTCTTTCTAAACCATTTAATTCTGAATTCAAAAATAAATCTTTTATTACTTAAGTATAGAAATCCACTTATTTCCATTTATTCAAAAATCTCCCTTTCCACACTTGGAATTTATTCATTAGCATTTTAAACCAACTTTTATCCTTCCAATTTTACTTATCCAAATCTCTATAGTTATTTACTTAATAATTCTCTTTTTTTCCCTTCAAAAATCCATTATATATATATTTTTATAACTCGGTATACCCAATATATTCAATCAAACATAGCCTTATTATTTCCAATTACCAATAAAATTCATCACAGAATATCAAATAATCATATCACATAATTATTAGAACAATCTAGATAGTTTTGAGGAATCCAGTTGGATCCCTCCAACCTGTTTCCCTGCATACACAAATATTAGCACAATACCCATTCCACTTCGAGGTGGAATATCGCGGTACATGGGTTTATATAATATCATCCGCTATTATGCGGCGCATAGGGTCTCATCTGCTATATAATACGGGAAATCAATCACTCCAATATATACTATATACTACTGTATAATATACCACATCCAATCAATTCAATCATTCAACCAAATATTTAAATTTAACCATTTAAATTTAAATAATAATCCAGATGAGTGAGATTAACTCACCTTTGATTTTTTTTATTTATTGCAACCTATTTCCATCTCGACTATTTTCTTCATGATTTCACCTTGCACAATCATTATAAGGTTTGTTAATATTTGAATTGGTCAAACAAATTATTTCTATTTATTTAATTTTAACCAATAATTAAAATTTTAAACAAATTTTCCTTTTAAAAGAAATTTCTTAGTAACTAAATAATTTAGATCAAATTAAACAAATACATCTTCATTATTCTAAAATTAAACTAGTAAATAAAATAGGTACATATGTACATTTATTTTCCTTCTGAAACTTTACACACTTAAAAAAAACTATCTAGATTCAAAATCTAATTTTTATATAAACCTTTCAACATTTAAAATCCCCGTATATTTTTTTCAAATCTTATCTATATACATACTTACTAATTTACCTATATATATATACATATCCTGTTTTTATATACATACTGTATTTGTAATTTTTGTTTATCCACTCTGCATATACATATGTACATTTAATTTTAATTTAATTGAGAAAAAGATTAAAACAAAAGCCAAATACCTCACTGCTACAACGAATTCGACTGCACTCCGCACTACAGCCTTGCATGCCTCACGCGACTGTCATCGATCATCTCCATGGATGAAATATGACCGCCAGAGCAGCCCCGCGAACCCCTGACAACGCGCTCGTGTCCCATGTCGCGTCCTTCTTCCATCATCGCCTCACGTTTCCCCCATCGAGCTTCGCGGATCATCAACTTACAACTGCGACTCACGAAACTCATTCAGTCGCCGTCAAGCGCATGCGAGCTCGAGCCGCCATCGATTTGGATTCCACGCTGCCACTTTGAGAGAAGGCAATTCGATTTTGGATTGAGGAGGATGAGATTTGATTTCGAACGAATTTGTTCGAAGAGGAAAACACGATTTGAAAGGGTTTCAAATGGTAGAGAGCGGCCATGATTATTATTTGAACGATAGAATTTATCCGAGGATCAATTTCAAGTCTCTCAGGCTCGGCAATTTATATATATATTTTTGAATTGAAGAGGATAACTACGACTGTTAATATAAAGAAGGAAGATACCTTGCGTGTAGCTTGCTGGCTACAGTAATATGAAGGGAAAGGAAAAAGTTACGACGGTGAAAGAAAGTAGGTTGATGTGAATTAAAAGGCCAGTCAACCCATATATATGAATATATTATTTAAGTCATTAAACGTCTCGACCTCACAACTCAAAATCATGATCTCCTATCAAGGCATACCGCTAGACGTTCATAATGTTATACCCCTATTTCGAATGCAATGGAAAAGGTTTCGAGTCCTAATTCGATCGTATGGAGAAGATAGCTTTTTGGACTCAGTTATTATATTAAATTATCAATATAAATCTCAGCGTGTTTATCTACCGTACGATCACGTGACAACTCCGAATGCTATGAAAATTGAAATCCGATAATAATACACTATTACGGATCCAATGGAACTAGTTTTGTCGAATTCCGAGACTGTGCCTCGGAAGGCTATTTTTAAATATCAATTTAAACGATATAATTTCAAAACTTAACAAAACACTTTCAAATTCAAGTTTAACACTTTTACTATCTTCAGTACTATCAATATAAATTTTACCAGCCTTTAAATTATTTTTAACAAGCTTAAAACTGGAGATTCAACAATTTTTCCAATTTCCAATTTATTAAATTCGATAATTTAATTACCAAATAAACAGTGATATTTGAAATTCATATTAAAACTAACTATCAAATATTTAAAATCAATTAAATATTCTAATTTCAAATATCCAAAAATTTCGGGTCGTCACATATTTAAAATCATATACAGACACATACATACACTACATGATATATACAGGTAAAAATGTATATGCGAGTAACCAGATATGTATAAACAATATGCAAACAACAAGCTTATTCCTATAACACAGAGTATGTATAAATTAAACTATAAACACCATATAAGCCAAAATATACTTATAAACAAATATCCATATAAAAATTATATTTGTAAACAACAAAATTTCCTATGACTTTTGTGACCTCACGTATAAATATAATTTTTATAACCAACAGATTACATACTCCTTACATAACTTATACAATTTAATAGACCACAAATATAACTAATACATTGAGAATACTTAAGATATACAATAAAATATATGTATGCATTCAACTAAAAGAAGACGCATGCCATATATACAATCAAAATATATGTAGATCTAAGTATATAAATGTACAGACACCATCAATAAGTACAACTATATGCATTTTATATCAGACCTTGTATACCATATTTTAAAGACCAATGTTTATTAAAAATCAAGATAACATACCATACTATCAAGCTGCATGCGAAATATATATATAGACTAACTTATGTGTATGTAAACTATATATATATATATATCACTATATATATACAATATTACCCAAGTAACTAATATATATATATATAACAACATGCAAATAATACCTTTTAAACAAAACAGACTTTATATAACTATCCATATATATATATATTTAAATATCACTTACAAAAGATATAGCTTTATATATATACGAACCAAAACAATTATATATTAAACATAGACGAACCAAAGTATGGAGGAAGGAAGAGCAGCCTTGGGTACTCGGCTGCTATGCTAGAGAAGGTGAGCTGCTATGGTTGCAAAAGTCGGATCTGGTGCGCTAGCAAGAGAATAAGCTCGGTTGGAGAGGTGTGTCTCAGGTGTACTGTGATTGGCATGGAGGGCAGAGGTGAATGACGTGGTGAGGGAGACGTGGACGCGGGCTGAGGTTGATGGATGTTTCGACAATGAAATATAGGAGGAGCGTTGATCTGAGTAAAGGCAAATGATAGGAGATGAGAGAACATATCAGAGAGAACATAATAAATAATGAATAACAGATGGAAAAAACCAAATAGTAATGAACCGAAAAAATATATTGAATTTTTGGGAATACAAAAGTCTAAAAGATAAATTTTTGGGAATATTAATGGCTATTGACTGTTGGTTTACAGAGTAGATAACGAATCAACAAGGAATTTTAAAAAGGTTCGAAAAAATGCGGAACCGATACGGACATCGTTCCGTAGATTTCGTTGTCTTCCTGACTTCGAAATCGACAATTGAATATACCATAGAGATCAGCACGACGAAACGATCAAAATGGTATACATATATCAGTGGTACAATCATCCGATCAAAAGTCGATAATCGGTACCGAAAATGCTGCTATTTTGCCAAAAATAAGAAAAACAGAGCAATAGTAGTCAAAATTTGGAAAAACAAAATATGACGTCTCACTCAGAAGATGATTTACAAATTTTTTATATAAAAATATTTAGGTTTGGAAAACATTTTATTATCATCAATTTTAACTGATTTAAATTTAAATAGAATTACACAATAAAATAAACTTCCATATTATCTGATGAAAATTTACCATTTGCTATGTTTAAATAGACGCATTCCAAATATCAAACTTTTATTTCAAAATTTTATTATTTAAAATTTCACAAAAAATCAGTTAATTACTTTATTAAAACAGTTAAAATTTACGGGTCGTTACAGTATATTTATTGCCCTACTGATTTTGGAGTTACTATACCTTTTACATCTATACCTCCTATCCTATAATTTACTACGCTATTAATATGTAGACATCCTAATTATAACTACTATGAATATATTTATATATTATGTTATGTGTGTGTGTGTGTTTGTGTGTACGTGTGTGTGTATTTAATTGGTAGGCACGTTTATACGTACACACACATAAATATATTTTTCTATTTCTAACTCATTAATTTCTACGATTAGAATTTCCAAAATATACTTATATGTACATTTTATAAGGAATATTTATCTCCACATTTTAATATATTAGAGTTATCCTTCCGAAAAGGATTTCTGTTATAGCTTTTCATAAATTACCCAAAAATGGGACTATTCTCCGTTTGAAATTATAAGAAATTATTTCTTTTATTTTATTGAAATAAACATTGAAAATTACGAAGAAGAACATCCACACTTTACACACCTCTTTTGTTTTTGGTACATTCCTTATTAATTCAAATGACGTACTTTTATACATAGTTGTGGAATTAGATAATCTATGGAAATTACACTAAAATAGATACAACTAAATTATGCACATAACACTCCCAATAAATTAGAATATAGAAATTCATATCTAAAGTCAAATTAGAGCAAAATAAATCTATACTAACAATTTACAACCCAGTTATCGTAAATCCGTATAAATCTTGCTATCTTATCAACATTCTACTTTAACTTTTGGGGGTTGATTTCCAAACTTCCAGATTATGGTGTAAATATCAATCCTATTTTAATTATCTAACTTACTAAATATTTATGTGAGATTTCAATTAAATACATTTTTTCTAAGCTTACAACTCCACGGACCTTGCATAGGCTTAATAGTTAAATAAAATTAAATGAGATAAATTTTAATGTTATACATAAATCGTATAATTCCCACTCACCTCTCAAGCTTTCCAAATCTCATAAATCTGAATACATCCCCTTAATTGACTCATTTTCCTTTCCAATCCAAAAGAATATGTATAACAAGATATGTACACATTATTAGAATTATAAATCTAAGAAGAGATATGGGGTTAAGGGGAATATAGATTTATAATTATGAAATTTACCTTTTTCTACGGTATTGATTCGCTCCTTCTCTTCTCTTTTATTTTCTACCCTTCTCCGAATATATATAGATCTAATATAATGTTTTATAATTATTAGAAATAGCGGAGAAGGGAAAATGGAAGAGATTTGTTGTTTTGAGTAGAAAATACGAAAAGAAAAGGGACTAGACCTATATTTATTAACGCTTATATCAATCTAATCCGTTTGATTTAAAATAACTAAATTTGAGCCGTTTGGCTAAGGTTCAATCCTACTCGCCACTCTACAGCCATTCGATCGCTTCTCTATAAGTAGTCAATCGCTAGCGGTCGGTCGACCCAAGGAGGCGGTCAACTAGTGGGATCCATGTAATAATAATAATAATAATTTGTTATCTTTTGTTCCTTTTTAATTATTTTTGTTTCGAAACTTCAAACACAGATAACTTTATTTATGAAAGTTGCTCAAAAAATTGCCATAAACACAGTGGTGCAAACTTCATTGTCAAATTTTGGCATCTACACAAATTCCATTTTTGAGCTTTATTAATTGTTTATTAATTACTGTTAATTTTAAGGGTTTTTCAGATTGTCATGAAATGAATGCTTTTGGAATACTCAAAATACCAATATTATAACAACTCCTAGATACCAAACAATGAAACATGTAAATCATAAACAACGCACTATGCATTCAAATATCTATATAGATAGGCAAGTATGGAATACCCCAATCATACATGATAGTGTAATCAAAGTCCAAACCTACCATGCTCTCGATGTAGGCGACCTACATACTTATGCTAGCGATAATGAAAAATAAGTTTTCCATAAGATATAATACAAACAGCTGAGCAAGTTCCAAATCATACTTTGATGCATATGCCGTTAGTATATTATCCATGATAGCGGTAATCACACCAACTCTAATAGTAGTGGTAGTTTGAGAAGATGTTGGTGAAGTGTCTAAGTGTGGGAAAATGCCATGAACAAGCATGAGATCATGCCACCTATCATCATATGGAAGTAATGGAAAACTAGTCACTCCTATTCTAATATCAACGAGCATAGCAAAGTCTAATGGTGTAATATCTATCTCACCACAAGGAAAATGAAACATATAGATGATTTTATACTACCGAAGAGCAGTAGCAGCACACAATTGGACATTGTCTTTAATAACATTATTGATGCCTAAAATTTTAAATTAACAAGTCAAACTAAACTACAATAACGTAGAGGAATATTTTTTAAATTTAACGAATGATTAAATTACCTAAGAAATGATGAAATACAAGCACTTGTATAATTAATACAATTCTAGGGATATTTGCCGAATTCTCGTGGCGATATTTTATGGTATTAGCTAACGAACCCCAAGAACGAATATTCCATGACTATTTTTGTTAAAAAAAGTGAAAATAAGGGACACATCCCTAGAATCAAACTTAACACAAAACATCCTCCAAAAAAAAGATATAAATTACATCCCTATTTTCAAATACTACAATTTTCTTCCCTAAATACCCTCTGCTCCATTGCTGAACGTTGGTTCATCATATGTGGATGTTATTCTCACATCCATAATTAAAATTTGCACCCTATTAATTATCAATCTTTAAAACGCAATAATTTTTTGTAGAACGGCGGATCAACAAACTGTTTTCACCGTTAAATCACAAATTTTATTATCTTTCTAATGAGTGGCATTGTGCATATGTAAAAACAACAGCAGACCAAGTTATTGCAATTGTATGGTATGATTGGAGATAATTCAACAAGTATACGCAGTAATTACAGAAAAGTCTTCAATTATATAGTATGATTGCAGACAATTCAGCAATTATATTCAATAATTGCATAAAAGTCTGCAATTACATGGTATAGTTGCACTTTTTCTGCGATTACTTGGAATAATTGTAGAGTTTTCTGCAATTATTCGATATAATTGCATAAATTTTTTCAATTATATGGAATAATTGTAGAAAAGTCTGCAATTATTCCATATAATTGTATAAAAGTCTGCAATTATATGGACTAATTGCTGATATTAGAAGAAAAATTGACGATTATTTCATATAATTGTAGAAAATGGCAAGTATACGGAATAATTGCAGATAAGCCGACAATTATATGGAATAATAGCAGAGAAGTCTACAATTATTCCATATAATTGCATAAAAGTTTGCAATTATATGGTATAATTGCTGACATTTGAAGAAAAATCGATGATGTTTAAAAATTGCAGAATTCTCTACAAATATATGGAATTATTGAATTAATTTATTATAAGGCCTAAATAAATATGAAGTTATTTACTGATTAGAAGTTTCAATTTTAATTTTAATTATATTATATAAGATCATACCAATAATATTTTAAATTATTGAATAATATATAAATATTTATATAACAATGACACACACACATATATGCAATGTTAAGTGATAAACTTAGTTATGAATTTATAAAATTGAATTTATCTTAGTAGATCTTGTCATTCATGATAGAGTTAGGGGTATGCCCTAGGGGCAATTATATAATTTGTTACACATATCTTACTCAATAACCAATCTTGATCAAAATCAAAGGTATTTTCTTTCTATTATATACTCGATATAATATTGTTACATTAATTAATTATTTTAATTAAAAGTATATTTAATAGAAACTCCATAAGTGGTATGTTTTGTGATAGCAGTTACAAAGTGTTGTAACTGTGAGTAACTTATCACAATGAAAATAAATATACCATTTTAAATGTTCCTAGTCAAGATGCATTGGGACTGGATATCGATATATTCGTTGAAATTTGAGTACATAACGCTCTCCAAATGTTGGGCAGTGTATTACTCATGATTGCTGGGAGCACCTAAGTGTTACATACTGATAGCTATTGGATAACTATGGAACGACTCACTCGATATTTTTCTGTTAGTTAATATAACTAAGGTTAAATAGAAAATATCGATGCGACCGATTTAAATAATTATCTCGACTTGATAATACTGTGGATCTTTAATATGAAAGCTCCACTTTGATTATAGTCAAATCATGGCATGACGTCCATCGATTGATTATAGTTGGGTCGAGTGGAAGTATTGGATGTGAAGCACTATTCAAGAGAGGATTCGTCTTCTCAGTTATATCGGGTTAGTGTCACAGTCACCTCAATCAACTCAAAGTCAAAGAGAATTCCATAAGTCCAAAGACTGTGTGTTTGGACAATAGAGTTGAAAATGGACGATATTGGAATTTGAACCATTACCAAATTCCATAAGTCCAAAGTGGTATAGTTTTGACAAAGAGAATTGGTGTAAAATAAATGTCACAACCAGGTAACGCTTAATAATGTAAAATTGGATGTTACCGAAACTATTTAAGTGACAAATTTGACTGAAATGTCACACCAACTGCTAATTCATGTATGAACGTTAACATTCAAATAGTTATATGTTAATCGCTGACCAAATTTACACCTGACGAGTCACACAACCAATATGATGAATTCTCTTTAGACCAAACAATTTAATTACTTTATAATTATTATAAATTAATTAATATTTATGAAATATTAATTATAAAATTTTGAATATGATTTGAGGAATAAATATTATTGTACATTTATAATAGTTATAAATATATATATTGACCGATATGCGATATCGATAAGAAATTAAATTAAATTAATAATATTTTTTGGGCTTAAAATGGGTCTAGACCCCATGAAAGGGCTATACATTTCGATCAAAAATTTGTAGGGGGCGGCTAAAAAATGGGCTAGGGGTATTTTAGATGGATGACTTAGATTTAGGAAGAATGGGTAAGAGATTTGATCAATCCTCCTCTCTATTCCTTCAACTATAAAAGAACTCATACCTTAATGCATTAGAGATCTTTTGGCTGCCATTTTCATCTTCTTGCTGGTCGATCTAACCCACACAAAAATCCATTAAAGTTCATCTCAAGTTAATTTCAAATCAACAACTGTTGGATAGTCAACGATCTACGATCCAAGGATTAGCAATCTGCCAAATTGAGAAGGGTTCAGAAGGAAATATAGATTCAGCGTAGTAAGGTGAACTTCAAGGCAGAGTTTTGTTATGTTTTCTTACTTCATATAACTTATAATTCTAGTATAATATTCTATTGCTTGTTTATACATATCATAATTATATTGTTACTTAGGTGAGGTTCATATATGTATGAATGTTGTCACATATTGTATGGTTATCTATATGTATGTATAATTAAAAAACATGTTTTATTTTATATTTGATATACACAGAGCCAAATAATTTGTTTTTATTTTTTATATTTATTAATTAATTATATTTTTATTAATATGTCATATTACATAAATTAAATGACCTATAATTAATTATGCCATCAAATGATGTTAAAAATTGGTATAATATTTTATATATGCATATTTATACTAAATATAATTTTAGGTAATGGAAAAATATTTTTCTGTAATTATTTAATATTATTTAAATCGAAATGAAGATTATATAATTAATATAAAATAATATATGCTTCAAAAATTGTATTTTTAAATTTTATTAAAAAAATTCATCATCATATTATCTTTCAGCCAAAATTCCAGAATTTAAATCAAATTTATTACCTTTAAAAGATCATTTATCATAATAGCCAAAATTAATTAAATAAAAAAAATTAACTTAGAAAATTATGGAAAATTTTTCATGACCTTATAATATCATATTTTAATTTTGGAAAATTTAGAATTTGAAAATTATGTTATGAAATTAGTTTTAATATTATTTGAATGTTTTTCAGCTTATGTATATATATATATGATTTAATAATATATATAATTATAATAAAATAATTTATGCTGTATTTTGGATCTGAAATGTTATAATATATATATATATATATTATATAATTGATATAATATATACTATAAATATATATGTGTGTGTGTGTATTTAAATTCACATATTTATAAATATTTTATATATTACTAATATAATTATAAATAAATACACACACATGTATGTATGTATATAAATTTTATTTTTCTTGTTACAAAATATACATAAAAAAACTTTATTTTGCATTATTTTTTTTGAAAAGAATTTTTTTTCGAAAAGATTTATTTTGCATTATATATATATATATGTATGTAGATGTATAGAGAGTCTTTTATCAAAACTATATCTAGTTTAATATACACACACATATTTATATTAATAATTTACATTTATGAAATACATATTATATATGTAAATATTTACATTGTTTTTAATACTCATTTAGATAACAATTTTGTATATATATACATACATACATACATACATACATGTATTTGGACAACATGAAATACATATAAGATGAGCTTACATGTCCGTTGCGATGCAAATCCTAACATTTATATACGGGCATGTAATTCCTTGTATGGACTATTACGCTACACATGCACACACATACATATATATACTATTATACTTAATTTTAAATAAATAAAATAAAATTTAACCCATTAATTATAAATTTAAATGATATAAGGATTTTACTTAAATTAAATTTAGAAATGTTCTACATAAATTAGACTTCATAGGCCCAATTAAGATCCAATAGGGTAAAAAAAATTAAAATACATGCATAACTTCCGCTGCAGGCTGTCATAGTTCTAACAATGGTATTAAAACCCAATAGCATATGCGGTCTAATTAGTCATGAGGGTTAACTAAATAAGCTCACAACCCAGTTTGTAGGGTGTCTAAGAAAGGTATTGTCGAAGGATTGAGTTTGGGTAATAAAGTACTCTACCCTATCTGACTACCGGCCTGGCCCGAATAGATATGTGAGCCCAAAAGGTTGCCCCTAATAGAAGAAGCTCAATTTGGGCCTTGGGCTAATTTTCAAAATTGGTTGAAAATTTAAATAAAAGATACATATATTATAAAAATTATAATATAATAAAATTTTTCAAAATGTCTGAAAAATAGAATAAATTAATGTCAAAAATTTGGATTATTAATAAGATTAATAAAAAATATATACATACGATATATATTTTAATATATATTATGATGTTTTAGAATGTTTTTTTTGCAAAGAAAGTTAGGTTTTTATAGAGGACATATTCCTCTCTTTATTCATCAAGCACAAACACGACACAACCACAACCCAAGCACAAACACGCAACAGAACTGAAGCACACGACATAACAAGACAACCACACCACAAAAGACTAAAACAAAACACACTACATGAACCAACAACTAGAACAGGGACAAGACAGCGAGCAGGCAGACATAAACAAAATGGAAAATCACAACAAACAAAGAGAACCAATCAAGCAATGCCCCCAAGCATCACAAGTTAGCTGATCGCTAAGCGCAAAAGGGAAATTGTGTTCATGCAAGCAAATGGCATTCTTCGTAGCATGCATCATATCATGGAGAAGCTCAGAGGTAGTTCAAAACTTGCCAGAGAAGACCTTACTATTTTTTGCTTTATAAACAACCATTATGAACTTCCTAGTCAAGGAGTGGTACACATGTGCCTTAAGGTCACTGTAAAGAGTGTTGAAGTACAATCTGTGCTATCCCAACTCACTAATAAAGCAACTACCAGGAAGGCCAACACCAAGGAGGAGATCATTCCAAAGCTTAGATGTAACGACCCATAATTTTGACAATTAAAAATATTAAATTAAATAAGATTTTGAAATTTAATATTGTGAGAAATTAAAAGATTTATGATTTATTAATGAGAAAAATAATTTGAATATGATTTAATAATGTGGTTTGAATATTATTGACAACTATTGTAATGTAATTTCAATTAATTGAAATACTTGCAAAGTTGATTTGGTTGTACTTGTAAATAAGGAATAAACAAAATGTTGGATTAAATGTTGGAATTATATGTTATAAATTGGAATAGGGTTATTATGGAATATGAAATCAATTAATTAGTACGTAAATTTATTAGCTTCTGTTTGTAAACAATAAATTTAGAAATGTGTTTGGATTACTAATATATGACAATATTTTTATTTATCACCTTATTATTTAATCCGTTGAACTTAATTGTAAATTAATTGAAATTAAATATAATTAAATATTGCAGTTAATACGAGTTAAGATGATAACTGTAGAATAAGAATATAGTAAAATGTAAACTTATGTTAATTAAAGTCATAAGGTAATGGTTGATTTAATATAAGAACTTGTAAATCAAATGAAGGAATTTGATTGAAAATTTAAAATAAAATAAAAGAATTTGATAGAAATTTAAATTATTAAACTAGGTTTTATTTCAGTTTTAATTGAACGCTGAAATTAATGTAATGTTTAAATCTTGGATTTAACATGGAAAACTTATTTTAAAAGATTATAAATTCCTGTTTAATCATAAATGATAAAATTGTTAACTTTTAAATTTGAATTTAAAAGTGATTAAATCAATTTAATAATAATTTATTTAGTTAATGTGAAAAATTAGCCATTTTGGACACTGTCTCGGATTTTGACAAAACCAATTTCATCGGATCCATAACGGTGAATTATTATAGGATTTTAAGTTTCGTAGCGATCAGACTTGTCGTTTGGCCGTGCGAGCTTGAAACGCGTAGAAATCAATTAATGGAATTTAAATGAATATAATTTTATTTTGAAAGCTAACTTCTTTATACAATGGAATTTGGATTTGAAACTAGTTCCATTGAGTTTAAAATATCGAAAACCTATATTATGATATATGGAATGACCTACTTTTGTTTCGGAAACGGAACGGGCTATTCAGGTCGTTGTTATCGTTTCGATCCAATTCGATATGTCCATTCATTTTATCCATATCTGTCTATATAAATAGTTTTTCTCTAAAACCCTAGCAGCCTTTTTCTTATTTCTGTACGTACTATTATTTCCATCTGCTCCTTTCCTTCTCAATGGCTGTCAACATCAAAAACCCTAATTTCAATTTCAAATCAATCGTCAAATTTTAAACTCATCAAACTATATCGAGTTATATATCATTGAAAAGCTCTCGACGAGCGTAATCTACTGCTATAATTTTTTTTGATTTGAGTCACAGTTTGGCTAGAAATCATCGATTTAGTCTCGACCGTTGAAACTAGGGTTTTGTTTTCAACGGTGGATCGTCGATTTTACGACAATCGGGTGGCACAGCGGTGTAGAGGGAGTCGAGGGGAGTTGATTAGCAGTCTTCGTTCATCGTAGATATACACGAAATCGCCACGATCGGCGATTGTTGAAGGCGGCTGTGCAAGCGTCTAGGGACGCCATTGGAGGCCGCGCGACCAAGGGATGGAGCGGTAGGAGGTGGTTGTGTCGGCGACGAGGTCAAATGGTCATGGATCGTGGCGATGTGGCCACAGCAGCGGCATATAGCAAGCAACATTGGCTACTAGGTTTGAACGTGTCACGATTCTAGGGTTTAGAGAGGTACGAAATTACCTTAGTGCCCTGTATTTTATTTTAAATTTAATTTAATTTTTAAATCTTCTAATGTCAATAACTTTTTCATACGAGCTCGGATTTGGATGCGGTTTCTTCGGTTGCAATTGTATTGAAATTTCGGACAATATGGAATTGCTTTAGTCGAATTCTAAGACTGTTGGAATTTTGGGCTTTATTTGGATTTTAAATCGACTGTAAATCAAAGGTGAGTAATTTAACTCACTCATAAATACTAAATCTTCTTATGTTAGTTGAATTAAATTTATGATGTGAAAAGAATATTATTGGCCACTATTTAGTAGTTTAATTTGACATTTTAATTTAATATTAATTTATATTGAATTTAATTGCCATATAAATTAATATTGAATTTAACTTGTTAGTTAAATACCTGATAATGATAACCAGTTAATTGTTGTGATTTATTGGTTGATCTAAATGATGATTGTGATGGATGTTTATTTGTTGACATTTTGGATGATTGGATGTTATGTTTATTATACATGTTGTTATCACACTGCAAGTTCCCTTAGTTTGTGAATAGGAAAATCACTATGGGTTGAAATGATACATACCCGAACGATTGTATAGATTTAGAAAAAATTATATTTTGAATTTTACTTGGGATTGTGGGTTGAAATGATATATACTCGTAAATCTAAATTTTTGCGTGTTGAAATGACATATATCTGTATCACTTGACCATAGGGTAGAAAATTATATACGGACACCGGATTGGTTAAATTAAATGATTTTAAATCCTTAATTTTTGAATCCGGTTAAATGATATTATTTTAAATGAAATAAAATTAGATTTATTTGAATCTGAATTATTTTCAAAATCCAAGCTTTTAAAATGTTGAAATTGAAATTGGTTTAAATGAATTGTTTAAAGAATTTAAATTGAAATCTTAAAGTTGAATTTGAAATATAATTGAAATTTATCAAAATTGAGTTATTTTAAACGTTTGAATATTTAAACTTTGAAACCTATTGAATTTGAAGTGGTTTAAATTTGTAGTTCAAACATGGATTTGAAATCGATATAAATTGAAATAGTCTTTAATAAAAATTTGAATTGAAACCTTTAGCCTTTTGAATTGAAATCATTGAACCGAGATTGATTTAATTGAATTTTTGGAACTAAAGTTGATTTGAATTGATTTGCGAAATTGGAAGAAACAATTCTAATTTGAAACTATTTTCGATATAAACTCTTTTAATATACAAACTCTTTTAACATATAAACTATTTTTCTCATAGAAACCATTTTAATATATTAATAATTTTTAATACATTAACTATTTTTAATATATAACCTATTTTAATATATAAACTATTTTTAATATATAAACTATTTTAATCTGTAACCTATTTTTAATATATAAACTATTTTAATATATATATAATTTTAAATTTATAAACAACTTTTAATATATATATTTTAATACATAAACGTTTTTTAATGTATAACTATTCCAATACATAAACTAATTTCAATATTCAAAATGTTTAAAGTTGGAACTGTTATGACTTAGATTTAATTGATTTAAATGCGAATATTTTGATATGATGGTTTAACCTATTTTTATGGTTATGATTTTGAAAACGAATATGATTTAAAGTGAATAATGATTTCGAAAGTGAATATGATTTTGAAATGATTATGATTTGGAAGTGAATATGATTTTGAAGTAAATAATGATTTTGAAAGTGATATGATTTTGAAGTGAATATGATATTTTGATATGAAGTATGAACTGTTTGAAATGTAAAAGAACTATCCGGTGTGTAAAATATAACGATTGGTTGTTAAAGAGACCGGGGCTGACTATTGGCATACTCTTTGTCAATACCGAAACCACTTTAACAACTATGAATGTGCTGAAGAATCCAGAACAAAGTAGGATGGTTTGGCGAATGCTACTGGTATGAGGTAAGAACGCAACCCTAACCTTCGGGTCAGCTTGAGATGACTAAAACAGGAGCAATTGACGGGCCAAGTGAGGTCGCTCCTCCGATCGGACACACTTCTTCGATACCATATCTGTTATTTTGTGATTGATTTGGTGGCCACCTTCGATTTGATTATGGGAGTGTTGTTTAGAGGTGGGCGGTAGCTGCGGCTATGTGTTACCATCAGTCCGGAAGTGTAAATGGTAGAATCCTGCCTTGGCATTGCCTCGTTGTGCCTAGTCATCTGCCTTATCGAGCCCACTATGATTTTGGTTTGTGTTGTACCTATGGAGTGCTCCCTGATAGCCTACCAGTTTACGATGGAGTTTACGATACTGTATTGACTACAATATTATATAAAATATGTTAAGGGGGATATGGGTAACGCCTTAACACTATTTTATTTACATTACTGTAGACATATTATAATAGCGTATTGTATTATATATGTAGATAGTTTAACAGATCCTTAGGAGATGGAATCCCAAACATCTCTTAAGTTATTGCACGCACGTTAGACACTCGATAGGAGATGTAAAATTCCGTAAACATCTCTGAAGCCGTTACACTCATATTTACTTATTTTAATTTAACTTACATGAGATCTTTTTGTTCTGACTCAAGTGTTTTGTCTTTTCATTACGCTCGGGTCAGCCTGAGCATTTCAGTGTTGAAGACCTTATTTCTGGAGGACGAAGACGGAGTTTAGTATTATATTATTATTATTATTCCACTGTATCATGTTGTTCCACTACATTATTTATTTATTCCTATTGTATGCATAACTCTGATATATTGTAAAAGTGTAATCAAATGTTATTTGTAAAGCTTCATGAACTATTTATTTGATTATTATATTTTGTCATTCCGCTGTGAGATTTTGTGTTTTGTTTTTCTTTCTTTTCTCTTATTTTCTTATTTACCCTATTAACAATCCTCCATTTTTAATGGTTTGAGTTGACATGTGTGGTTTATTATCGATTAAACCATCCAAAAGGGTGGATCCTTACAGTTGGTATAAGAGCTTTGGTTTAGCGATAACCTTAGCTTTGTGGAGTCTGAATCATTAGAGATAGGGTAGTAATACCCTAGAATGAGTTTGTCTGAGTGTATATATATGAGAGAGTATGCTTGCTAGTGTTATAAAAATGTTTTTATATTGTGTTAATTTGTTCTGTTTAGTATTTATAAATTCTGGTCGGTACGTAGGACGCTATGGCATCGATAGGGATTTCTAAACTAGGGTAGACTGACACAATATTCTTTTGAAATATAGGTAAATGAAATAATTTTACCTAGTATTATATTTTGTATATAAAAGAATAAAATTTATAAATGGATATAGCTGTATGTGATATGTTTGTTTGTTAGGAAGTGAAATTTTATAAATTTTGGTTGCAAAATAAAATTTACAAATAAAGTGAATATGAATTGGAAATTTGAGAACTTAAGTTTCAGAGTTTTGAAAATTGGTTTTCAAAGATTTTAGAATATAATATTAGAATTATTTGGAAGTATTTCGGATATAAATATTTTCAATGTGATTTGAAAGAAATGTTTTGAAAGAATTTTAAAAGGAAATAAATTATGTACTCCCCTCTTTTGTCGCTGGAAAATAATTTTGGTGATGATGGCCACATCATCGACATTCATTTTTGAGTTTCAAAGTGGGAAGGCCACTATAGTAGCTTTACTACACATTTGTTTTGATAAACAAAATCTTAATTTTAGATTTCTAAATATGATTTGATATGAGTATGTATATATTATTTTAAAATGATTTGAAATGGAATCCGGTATTTAGTTCTTAAATTTCTTTCAAATCAATGATTTTATTTATTATAAGGAAATGAAATCTTGAATATTTTAATAATTGGAAACTTCTAAAATGGAAAATAAGAAATTAGAAGCTAAATGATTAATAAACTTGTAAAGAAATTGAGATTTATCACTTGTAAATTAAAAGGGTAATGAATTTAGAAGATGTAAACTATTGAACGTTTTTGTTAACTAAAATAAATAAGATAAAATTTGTATGACATTCTATTTCATTCTTAAAACATATATATAACTTACCAGAAATGTTTAAAAGTTGAAATGTTAATATGGATATGTAATAGAATATTATATAAGTAAAATCTTACTAACAAAATGCTTCAAAATGAACATATGTTATAAATGAAAAACTAAGATGTACAATGAATGTTATAAACTTAAGTTAATATTTTGAAATGCTTAATAATTAAACTGAATAAAAGGAAAAAGTGAATATTATTAAGTAAATTATTATAAACTTAAGAAAATGTTAAAGTGATTCATAAATATATTTAATATTTGATGATACTATATATGAATGAATAAATGTGAATTAAAAAGTTGAGAAACTTAAGTATGAATTGATTCACTAATGAATATTAATCTTAATCGGAAATCAAGTTATATAGGTAAATGAATATGAATTGAATTGTAAGGAAACTTATATAATATTTTAAGAATTGATTATTGATGTTCTAAATAATTGAGTTTGAAATAATCTATGTGAACAAATGAATGCAAATTAATAAGAGATAACCTTGTATGAATAAATTGAAAATAAATGAAATGCATGTAATACTTTAACAATGTGTTCAATGATGATTTCAAATATTGAATGGGAAATATATTCTGTAAGTAACTGAATGGAAATTTATAAAAAGATGACCGGGCATTAATGGGAAATGAAAATAAATAAAAGGTAAGTAATGTGAAAAAGAAACCAATAGCATAAACTTAAATAATATTTAAATTATGTATTATTTGGCTAATGAGAAGTTTGGGAGATGATACTTCAAATGGTTTAAGGTTGTATGAATAATATATTAAGTAATTTTCTAAGGTTGTTGAGCGTAAGGTACACTTGATAGTTTATTTATCATCCTTGTATGCTTAAAAGTTTCTGAACATGAACAAACCATTTGTTTTGGTTGCTTTAGATGTGTGATGGATTCTTTGATTTCATATAACAGTTATACCGTTTCGTTTGCAAAAAACTGTTGTGATGTTGTGTTGCTTGTACTATTAATTGAAACAACTTATATATTACTCTTTTTACATAATTATTAACTTCTTTGGATTATATGAGTGAAATACAGGTTTATGGAAGCAATACCTACTGCTTTTGGTTTCATAAATAAAGTTCTTTGCCCGACAAATAGGTACGTTTTCAGATTACGGTTTTTGAAACGATATTTTATTTTTTTTCCCATGGTTTGGGTATTTTATTATTGAAATATGATATATATATATTGAAATTATTGATATTATTATTATTTTTCCGTACCTAACCACGCAAAGGAGACTCTACCAAAATTTTCCGTGAATTTAGGACTTATAATTTTTTTATGAAAATGAAATAAT
Organism: Allium fistulosum; assembly: GCA_030737815.1. Lineage (NCBI taxonomy): Eukaryota > Viridiplantae > Streptophyta > Magnoliopsida > Asparagales > Amaryllidaceae > Allium > Allium fistulosum. The sequence goes on from CM060906.1 coordinate 1,137,536,579, forward strand.
TTTAAACTTTTATTTAACTTGAATATGAAAGATTTAATTGTTTAAAATTGATATATTTTATTTAAAATATTAATGATGTAAGTTTAAAGTGTTTATAAATTGATTATTTGAATAAAAATATATTAGTTTCTTAATTCCTTCTTTTCCTTTTTGAGGACGAAAAGTTTTGAGTGGGGGGGAGTGTAACGACCAGTAATTTTGATAATTAAAATTATTAAATTAAATAAGATTTTGAAATTTAATATTGTGAGAAATTAAAAGATTTATAATTTATTAATGAGGAAAATAATTTGAATATGATTTAATAATGTGGTTTGAATATTATTGACAACTATTTTAATGTAATTTCAAATTATTGAAATAATTGTAAAGTTGATTTGGTTATAATTGTAAATAAGGAATAAATTAAGTGTTGGATTAAATGTTGGAATTATATGTTATACATTGGAATAGGGTTATTATGGAATATGAAATCAATTAATTAGTACGTAAATTTATTAGCTTCTGTTTGTGAACAATAAATTTAGAAATGTGTTTGGATTACTAATATATGACAATTTTTTTATTTATTACCTTATTATTTAATCCGTTGAAATTAATTGTAAATCAACTGAAATTAAATATAATAAATATTGTAGTTAATATGAGTTAAGATGATAACTGTAGAATAAGAATGTAATAAAATGTAAACTTATGTTAATTAAAGTCATAAGGTAACGGTTGATTTAATATAAGAACTTGTAAATCAAATAAAGGAATTTGATTGAAAATTTAAAATAAAATAAAAGAATTTGATTGAAATTTAAATTATTAAACTAGGTTTTATTTCAGTTGTAATTGAACGCTTAAATTAATGTAATGTTTAAATCTTGGATTTAACATGAAAAAATTATTTCAAAAGATTATAAATTAATGTTTAATCATAAATGATAAAATTGTTAACTTTTAAATTTGAATTTGAAAGTGATTAAATCAATTTAATAATAATTTATTTAGTTAATGTGAAAAATTAGCCACTTTGGCCACTCTCTCGGATTTCGATGAAACCAGTTTCATTGGATCCGCAACGGTGAATTATTATAGGATTTCAAGTTTCGTAGCGATCGGACTTGTCGTTTGGCCGTGCGAGCCTGAAACGCATAGAAATCAATTAGTGGAATTTAAAGGGATATAATTTGTTTTTGAAAGCTAACTTCTTTATACAGTGGAATTTGGATTTAAAACTAGTTCCATTGAGTTTAAAAATATTGAAAACCTATATTTTGATATATGGGATGACCTACTTTCGTTTCAGAAACGGAATGGGCTTTTCAGATCTTTGTTATCGGTTCGAACCAATTCGATATGTCCATTCGTTTTATCCATCTCTGTCTATTTAAATAGTTTTTCTTTGAAACCCTAGTAGCCTTTTTCTTATTTTTTGTACGTACTATTATTTCCATCTGCTCCTTTCCTTCTCAATGGCTATCAACAACAAAAATCCTAATTTCAATTTTAAATCAATCTTCAAAATTTAAACTCATCAAACTATATCGAATTATATATCGTTGGAAAGCCCTCGACCAGCGGAATCTACTACTGCAATTCGTTTTTCGATTCGAGTCACGGTTTGGCTAGAAATCATTGATTTAGTCTCGGACGTTGAAACTAGGGTTTTGTTTTCAACGGTGGATCGTCGATTTTACGACGATCGGGTGACATAGCGGCGTAGAGGGAGTCGAGGGGAGTTGATCACTGGTCTTTGTTCATCGTAGATGTGCACGTAATCGCCATGATCGGCGACTATTAAAGGTGGTGGCGCGAGCGTCCGGGGACGCCATTGGAGGTCGCACGACAAAGGGATGGAGCGGTAGGAGGTGGTTGTGTCGGCGGCGAGGTCAGATGGTCATGGATCGTGGCGTTGTGGCCTCTGGCGGTGGCATATAGCAAGCGACGTTGGCGGTTGGGTTTGAGCGTGTCACAATTCTAAGGTTTAGAGAGGTACGAAATTACCTGAATGCCTTGTATTTTATTTTAAATTTAATTTAATTTTTAAATCTTCTAATCTCAATAAATTTTTCATTCAAGCTCGGATTTGGATATGGTTTCTTCTGTTGCGATCGTATCGAAATTTCGGACAATATGGAACTAGTTTGGTCAAATTCTGAGACTCTTGGAATTTTGAGCTTTATTTGGATTTTAAATCGACTATAAATTAAAGGTGAGTGATTTGACCAACTCACAAGTACTAAACCTACTTATGTGAGTTGAATTAAACTCATGACGTAATAAAAATATTATTGGCCGTTGTTTGGTAGTTTAATTTGATATTTTAATTTAATTTGAATTTATATTGAATTTAATTGCCATATAAATTAATATTGAATTTAACTTGTTAGTTAAATACCTGATAATGATAACCAGTTAATTGTTATGATTTATTGCTTAATTTGAATAATGATTGTGATGGATGTTTATTTGTTGACATTTTGGATGATTGGATGTTATATTTATTATACTTGGTTTTATCACACTGCAAGTTCCCTTAGTTTGTTGATAGGAAAATCACTATGGGTTGAAATGATACATACTTGAAAGATTGCATAGATTTAGGAAAAATTATATTTTGAATTTTACTTGGGATTGCGGGTTGAAATGATATATACTCGTATATTTAAATTTTTGCAGGTTGAAATGAAATATATCCATATCACTTGACCATAGGGTAGTAAATTATATACGGACACTAGATTGGTTAAATTAAATGATTTTAAATCCTTAATTTTTGAATCCAGTTAAATGATATTATTTTAAGTGAAATAAAATTAGATTTATATGAACTGAATTATTTTCAAAATCCAAGCTTTTAAAATGTTGAAATTGAAATTGGTTTAAATGAATTGTTTAAATAATTTAAATTGAAATCTTAAAGTTGAATTTGAAATATAATTGAAATTTATCAAAGTTGAGTTATTTTAAACGTTTGAATATTCAAACTTTGAAACCTATTGAATTTGGTTTAAATTTGTAGTTCAAACATGTATTTGAAATCGATATAAATTGAAATGGTCTTTAATGAAAATTTGAATTGAAACCTTTAGCCTTTTGAATTGAAATCATTGAACTGAGATTGATTTAAATTGAATTTTTGGAACTAAAGTTGATTTGTATTGATTTTTGAAATTGGGAGAAACAATTCTAATTTGAAACTATTTTCGATATAAACTCTTTTGATATGGGTAACGCCTTAACGCTATTTTAATACTTTACTTTACTGTAGACATATTATAATAGCATATTGTATTATATATGTTGATAGTTTAACGAATCCTTAGGAGATGGAATCCCGAACATCTTTTAAGTTATTGCACGCACGTTAGACACTGGATAGGAGATGTAAAATCCCATAAACATCTTTGAAGCCATTACACTCATATTTACTTATTTTGATTTAACTTACATAAGATCTTTTAGTTCTGACTCGATTGTTTTATCTTTTTGTTATGCTCGGGTCAGCCTGAGCATTTCAGTGTTGAAGACCTTATTTTGGATGACGAAGACGAAGTTTAGTATTATATTATTATTATTATTCCACTGTACCATGTTGTTCCACTACATTATTTATTTATTCCTGCTGTATGTATTACTCTGATATATTGTAAAAGTGTAATAAAATGTTATTTGTAAAACAGCTTCATTAACTGTTTATTTGATTATTATATTTTCTCATTCCGCTGTGAGATTCTATGTTTTATCTTTATTTCTTTTCTCTTATTTTCTTATTTACCCGATTAACAATCCTCCCTTTTTAATGGTTTGAGTTGACATGTGTGGTTTATTGTCGATTTAAACTGTCCAAAAGGGTGAGTCATTACATTAGAGATTGTAGGACATTCAAAGAAAAGATGTGTATTTGTTTCCACTCCATTTTCATAGAAGGTGCAGAGCAAAGAGTTTATAAGGCCCATTTGACAGAGATGATTCTTGCTTAATAATCGCATTCCAAAACATGAAGTTGTCATTATAACATTGCAGCTTGTTCCTAATTCTGGAGAACCAAGGACAGATCATACCAGTATCAGTCAAGTTATGATAAACAATTTTAATGGAGTGTCTCTTTTTCTTCAAGCCCCTGGCGAGCCCATCAATATGACAATATCTGACACTACAAGCTTGGTGGACAAACGATTAGACCATATGGCATTAATGGAGGGGTTACTGTTATGTGGTAGGCTTACAACACCGTCATGGAGATAGCCACCTAGTTTAGCTTTGATAGGAATTCCAGATTGCCCCATCTGCTAATAAGTGAAAATGTTACTAAGAATGATGCCAAATCCAGACCATGGACAGCTCCAAAAGTTGACAGATGAGCTGCTGCAAATGTTAGAAGTGACAAGGTGAACATAGCTATTCCTACAGGCAACAATGGAACTCCATAACCAACTGGAAGAGAGAGGCTTACTCATGGTCCAAAAGTCTTTGCTTCCAATTAAATACTTCCAAGTCCACTTCTTCTAGAGGTTGAAATTACTAAAGAATAAAGTATCAATATGCTTGGAAGTAGCAACAATGTTCCATGTGACCAAATGATTATTGGTTAGTCCACCTTCATCCAGAGGTCTTTTGAGTTTGATATAGGCAATGGGGTTGGGTTTGGCAGAGAAGGGACATCCATACCTTAAAAAGTGAGAGCAGGCTCTCTCTATCATATGCAGAAGCATCTTAGAAAGGACACAGATTCTAAAGTAATAAACCTACATTGAAAATATAATGGAATTCACAATAGTGAGCCTTCCAGCAGCAGAACATCAAAGCCTTCAACAATGGTGAGTGTTATCCCACTTTTTAACAAAGTTGAGATATCAAGAAATTGGCTGAAAAACAATGATTAGCCTTCCCAAATATCGATTATGCATCGCAGGTTCACCATGGACATCGATGAATTTTGTCTGAGTCCGGATTAAGCTACAATTGACAAGACATGACAAGCAAAGTCATAAAAGCCAGCGTTCCAAATTTCAGGTCAATCGGAGTTCGTATGATCGAGATATGATCGATTCAAGAAGAGGGAAACAACGCCGTTCGAATCGATCGCGTACACCCCGTTCGTATTCATCAAGGAGCATCTGATTTCGAATCCATCATGTTCGAATCGATCCAGGAAGTGTTGTTCGTATCCATATGTTCGAATCGATCCAAAGAGTTATCACATTGGTTCTGTTCGCATCGGTCCCGTTCATACTCCTCCAAAAACCACACTGTTCATGTCGATCTGTTTGAATTGATCGAACGTTCGCTGTTCGCATCGATCGAACAGTCACTATTTGTGATGCCCCACCTCTATACCCACGCTAGCCAAGAACACTACGGAGTAATGCCGTCAACTAGCACGGAGAATAAGGCTGTTGAGGAGCGACCATCTGTATAATTGCTTTGTGCGAGTACCGATATGCCAGAAAAAATATGGAAATCCGACATACCGATACAAACTCAAAGCTATCACACAGTGGCTATATATAATCTTCGGAAACAAATATAGAAATAAACGTAACACAAATCAGTCACAGACAATTCATATCACAAAGGCGGAAATAGATATGAATATAACACATGAAAGTGTACATCAGAGTAGTGGTCAAATAAGATCCACAATAACACAAAAGAATAGATACAAGTGCAAGACAATAGAATATGTATACATCAAGGAGTCTAATCTCAAATGTATACAACAAAAACTACTAAACTAGAGTAGTTAGCCAAAAGTCAGATGATGGTTCTAGATAGGAAGTCATGAGGAAGCACCTGTAAAATCTCAGTCTGACCCGAGTATTATTTCAGAAGAAAATAATAAACGGATCAGTCTAGCTATAATTATCAGATAAAATGAGATATAAGAAGAGATATGACAAAAACGTATGATAACCATAAAGCCATACTACGATAAGTATCTAATCGAAAATCAATCCAGAGATTAATCAATATCACAAGAATCTTCTCAAAGATTAAAAGAATGTCATATTCTTAATTTAATCCACCAAGCCACAGTAAATGACATACATATCAATGCCAATTGAAAAAGGTGGTGAAACATAAATCCCAGAAATCAATAATTAGAAATCCAGAAATCACAAGAAAGAGGATGGCCAATCCCAAGCGGGAGCACGAAATCTCACCAACACGTGTATCACAAACAATTCGGAACATTGACGAAGTGCAAACGGTACGCCCAATGAACCGGAAAGCCGAGACATCGATGTAGTACAAACGGTGCATCAGATGAATCGAAACACAAAACAATTCGGAACATTCACGCAGTGCAAACGGTACGTCCAATGAACCGGAAAGCAGAGACATCGATGTAGTACAAACGGTACATCAGATGAATCGAAACACAAAACAATTCGGTACGTTGACGCAGTGCAAACGGTACGTCCAATGAACTGGAAAGCCGAGACATCGATGTAGTACAAACGGTACATCAGATGAATCAAAACACAAAACAATTCGGAACATTGCCGCAGTGCAAACGGTACGTCCAATGAACCGGAAAGCCGAGACATCGATGTAGTACAAACGGTACATCAGATGAATCGAAACACATTACAATTCAGAACATTGACGCAGTGCAAACGGTACGTCCAATGAATCGGAAAGACGAGACATCGATGTAGTACAAACGGTACATCAGATGAATCGAAACACAGTAAAAGTACATGGGTCACTAGCCCACAAAGAAATGAGACGAAGCTCAATAAAATGAAGTACAGTCCTTCACATAGACAAAGAGACATCGCACATTGCTAGTCTAAACCATAAAATGATCATCATCGATCATCAAGAAGTGTCAATTACACTAAGCTAGTAAATATAAGAGTTTAGCTTCATGTCCCATAACCACTTGCTTAACTCAAATATTTACGAACAAACTGTAGATCTCCACTAGAAAATTGTCACAAGAGTTTCAATCGAACAAGTCCATAAATTAACCGATGAAGTAAACGCAAGCGTTTCATACCACTTGTTTTGCTAAGCCGTTTAATTAGATTTTCTCATACGAATGAGGTAAAGGTTTGTATATACTAATAGATCAGAAAACGATTTTATAAACGAGCTTTGTATTAAAAATAGAGTTGAAATCATCTTTGTAAAGAGTTTGAATATTTACTATTAGTATAGAAAACCTTTATATTTTGAAGTGACAAATCATAGAAGTGATTGTAGAAACAATCAATCATAAAAATTCACATTCGAAGGCATGAATAAAATCCAAAGAAATCGATATCAAATCCATCAAAATGGACATTTCCAATAATTCCCAAAGAAAATGTCATCAAGGTCGATAATAAATGATAACAACAAAAGGGAGACAACACGAATCGATTAAAGTTGGAAATTCAAACAAAATAGGCAATATAGGCAAAATAGCATCAGGTCGGTCGGCCAGCTACAGAGCTCGGTCGACCGGACCCTGTTCTGAAAAAATTCTCGGGAAGCAGGTCGATCGACTGAGCTCTGTAGCCGGTCGACCAAACCAAAGGCAGAGAAGTGCTTTGCACTTTTGTAGCAGGTCGGTCGACTGAGCACAGAGCTCAGTCGGCCGGACCCTGTTTTCAGCTCTTCCCAGCCTATCAAATACAATGGCCAATTTCGACCAAATTGCAATCGCTCGAGCACCGGCGCTAAGGGTTTATGCCTATCGACTACCCGACCCTATGAGCTCTTCGATGCATCACGAAATCATGATCAAAACATCAAAGTTAGGATTTTCAAAGAATTGAACTCAAAACACTAAAAATTGGAATATTCACCAAATCAATCCAAACCAAAAGCATTTGCATAAGAATAAGTGTTAGGAATTCATACCTAACAATCGAAGATAAATATAGATTAAGATGTGAGATAAAAATCTCACCTTTGAACCCAAACAAATGAAGAAGAAGCTTTTAAAACAAGCTAAGATCAATTCCTCTTCAATAACAACTCAAGAAGCTTCAATCTAAGCTTTAAAAGAAGAACATTCCCAAAGTGAGGTTTAGGAATTTCTGAAATTGGAAGGAGAAAGAGTTGGAGAAGAAGAAGGAGATGCTTACCAATGGGTTCTCTTTGAATTTGGATTTAGAAGTTGGATTTGCTAATGAGGACTAGGGTTTTGAATTTCTATTTCCCATTCTCTTCCACCATTGTTGCTTTAGAACTGAAAAGAGGAGGAAGTGAGAGTGAATGGGGAGGAGTGGTTCAGATTTGAGTATAAGTTGGCTAGTGGGCTGAACCCAAACCCAAATCCCAAAGTGAAAATGGTCAAATTTTTGACTAGCTCCAAACATATCGAAGCTTACACTAAAAAAGATTGCAAACGACATTTTGAACTCAATGGGGGTGGTCTCGAGTCCTAATTCGACTGTTTGCAAAAAGTATCTTTTCGGACTATAATCCGACGAACGATGTTATATTTAAATAAAATATTTAAATATTCAATCGTAAAATATGCGGGTTGTTACAGACTCCCCTCCTTAAAGAAATTGCGTCCTCGCAATACTTAAGAAGAAAATAAAGAGTAACAACCATAAAAGCATATCAACACAAAAGAAAATTTGAAATAAGAAGTTCACCATAAAGAGCATGAAAGAGTAAGTCCGAACGTGTTCGCTCGATGAATTCTCTGGATTCCCAAGAGAAATCCTTAGGATCTGAGAACTATCGGACTTTCACAAAAAGGAACATCTTTATTTCGAAGGAACTCAACCCCCGAAGAAATGATGCGAATAGAATGTTGCTCAAAAGTCAAATCTGGTGAAACTTTAATCCATACAATAACACCAGGCTCAAGAATAAAATCGGAAACCTAAAATCATTTCCATAGTTAAATGACGTGGAAAACGTCAAGAATAGCAGAAAATTGAGCCGGTGTAACGGCGTAGTACAAAACAATACGCCTAAGAAACTGGAAACACGAATAACTCCGAACATCGACGTAGTACAATAATGGTACGTCCAATGAACGGAAACTCAAATAATTCGGAACACCGACGTAGTACAAAAATGGTACGTCCAATGAACCGAACACCATAAAAGAATATCGGGCGCTAGTCCGTATAAGAAATGAGATAAAACTCAATAAAATGAAGTATATCAAATCGTCCGATGAACTTGATAAAAAGATAATTTCATTCAGACATCATCAAAGAATCAACTACTTGTTGCTTACGACTAAGCGCATTGGCAACACGATTTTCCTTCTGGGAATAAAAAGAGTATCAAGATCATAAGATGCCGGGAACTCAAGCCAATATTAAATTCCTTATGAGAAAATAAATATTCCAAAGATTTATGATCGAGGTGGAGAACAAGTTTCTCCCCCAAAATGATGATGCCAAAACTCTAAAAGTGAAAACAATAGCCGCGAGCACTAGATCATGAGTGGCATACCTAGTCTCGATCGGCTTTAATGATTTAGAAGCACAAGTGATAGCACGTTCTCTTTTGCAAGAGAACGACATCCAAACCAATACGATTAGCATTGGTACAAAAGATAAAGTCTTGGTTCCCATTAGGAATCACAAGAATAGAAGTATCGGAAAAGAATTCTTTCAAATAATCTTCTTTCCTGAAAAGATAAAACTTTCAAAATCACGATTATCTTTATGTAAAAATCTTTCTAGAAAAATTTGCATTTTTCAAGTAAATACATCGTGTAAAATTGTCTCATCAAAGCGTTTAGGAGATTCCTATCGATAACGTTGATCAAGCGCATCGACCAGAATTCTTAAAGCACTCAATGGGCAATAAAATCACAAAATCATCTTCTATATGATAAACATGTTCTTAAAAACCTTTAAGAATATTCTTTGCTCGCTTAAGAGCAAAAATCAAATTGTACTTATAAATAAATCTTATGAAAAATATTTGCAAAAATTTTAAATTGCTGTTTTCATCCAAAATCAATATATACAAGAATGGTCTCATCGAAATATTCATAGAATACCCGATATACAAAATGGATGAAATAAACTGGATAAACTGAATGACATAATAAGTCATTCATAAGAATCATAACGAGTGCGGAATGCGGTAAATGGAATGCTAACTCCCGCAACTCGTAGCAAATGAAAATTGGTGGCAAGGTTGAGCTAAAAAGACCTTATCACCACTCAAAAGATTGCTTAGGTGATAATCCTAAAGCAAACTCAAAAATACCGGAAAATTCTCAAACTACATGAATGAGAGAAATAACACTTTCCTCATCATGTGAGCTTTAAAGAATAAAATGATGCCATCAAATTTGAAGCAAAATCACAAAGGAAAAACAGAAATCTGCTTAACAGATTGAAAATGTCGAAGTTGAATAGTCCATACGGGACAAAGGATATGACTTCATAATAATAAAGCCAATCCTTACAAAAGTCAATTCCGAAGCATAAGTAAAAATCAGCTCGGAAAGAAAAATCACATAAAAGAATTTCGACATCAATAAAAAGCAAATTGAGTGTTGCGGATCCACCAATCCGGATTCGCAATCCTCAAAGAAGTCATCAAGTCCAGAAATGTCTAAAGAAAAATAATCACAAGTTCTTTTGATATAAAAATGATGAGATGAAACCCATATCAAAAAGAACTCGAATAAGACAATCACAAAATAAATGTCATCAAGGATAGAAAGGATACCTTGACCATGAGAAGTGTCACTAGGGGCTTGAACAACATTTAGCTTTCCCTCTCTCTTGTTCGGAAGTTTTGGGCATGAAGATAAAAGATGTCCCAAACCTTTGCAATAACGACAGAAAAATGGTTTTGGGCACTCATTTGCATAGTGGTCCGTAAGACCACAATTGTAGCATCGTCCACGACTAGAGGTAGGAGTCTTTGCTATCGAAGATTCTTGATTCCCTTTCTTGTCGGGATTGGGATTGGGGCCTTCGAACTTAATAGGCCTTTTCATGTTGTTGTTGAAGTTTTGATTAGCACCCACGACTTCAACATCAAACTCTCTATCGGCCTCTTCAAGACGAAGAGCGATATCAATAAGCTGATCGAAAGAAACTTCCAATTTCAGAAGTAATGGCTTCTTGAGATTCTTGTTCAAGCCATAAACAAATCTCTGATTTTTCTTCAATGGGGTATTAATGTATTCAACCCCGTATTTAGAAAGAGATTCGAAAGATGCGACGTAGTCCATCACAGAAGATTCACCTTGAACAAGGTCGATAAAACACCTGGCCAAAGTTACTTTTTCAGCCTCCGGCACAAATTTCAATTCGAACCTTTCCCGGAATTGCTCCCAAGTGAGATCCGCTTCAACGATTTCAGAAATAAGAAGTTCATACCAATCCAATGCTCTTTCTTGGAGCATGCTAGAAGCCACTTGGACTCGGTAGAGATCAACAAGGTTCATGCGAGAAAAGATGCGGTCGCATGATCTAAGCCAAGCTTGAATTTCAATGACACTCTCGGATCCCCGGAATGGCCTTCCACCCAAATCGGTATAATCTCTATACAAGCGTGCAAAACCGGATCGAGGATGAGTAGGCTCTGGAATGGGTCCGATAGCTTGAGCATTCTTAACAAGATCTAGAAGCTGCTGGGCAGACATGAATACTCCCTCCTGAAGAGTAGCACTGGATTGACCGACGTTGGTACGGCCAGATCTAACCATTTCTCTTCTTTAAGAAAGAAAGAAGAAGAAAAAGTTATTCTCAGAATGAATATCAAACAATCATGATTGATAAAACAAGGAATCATAAATGAAAATAGGATAGAACGGGTCCAATTGACTCGAATAAAATCCTAAGGCACGACTCCTAAGAAAGACTTAGGACAATGATCCTTGTTAGATTATTCTACATTGTTCCGAAGTTTGCCTTTGATACCAAGCTGTGACGCCCCACCTCTATACCCACGCTAGCCAAGAACACTACGGAGTAATGCCGTCAACTAGCACGGAGAATAAGGCTATTGAGGAGCGACCATCTGTATAATTGCTTTGTGCGAGTACCGATATGCCAGAAAAAATATGGAAATCCGACATACCGATACAAACTCAAAGCTATCACACAGTGGCTATATATAATCTTCGGAAACAAATATAGAAATAAACGTAACACAAATCAATCACAGACAATTCATATCACAAAGGCGGAAATAGATATGAATATAACACATGAAAGTGTACATCAGAGTAGTGGTCAAATAAGATCCACAATAACACAAAAGAATAGATACAAGTGCAAGACAATAGAATATGTATACATCAAGGAGTCTAATCTCAAATGTATACAACAAAAACTACTAAACTAGAGTAGTTAGCCAAAAGTCAGATGATGGTTCCAGATAGGAAGTCATGAGGAAGCACCTGTAAAATCTCAGTCTGACCCGAGTATTATTTCAGAAGAAAATAATAAACGGATCAGTCTAGCTATAATTATCAGATAAAATGAGATATAAGAAGAGATATGACAAAAACGTATGATAACCATAAAGCCATACTATGATAAGTATCTAATCGAAAATCAATCCAGAGATTAATCAATATCACAAGAATCTTCTCAAAGATTAAAAGAATGTCATATTCTTAATTTAATCCACCAAGCCACAGTAAATGACATACATATCAATGCCAATTGAAAAAGGTGGTGAAACATAAATCCCAGAAATCAATAATTAGAAATCCAGAAATCACAAGAAAGAGGATGGCCAATCCCAAGCGGGAGCACGAAATCTCACCAACACGTGTATCACAAACAATTCGGAACATTGACGCAGTGCAAACGGTATGACCAATGAACCGGAAAGCCGAGACATCGATGTAGTACAAACGGTACATCAGATGAATCGAAACACAAAACAATTCGGAACATTCACGCAGTGCAAACGGTACGTCCAATGAACCGGAAAGCCGAGACATCGATGTAGTACAAACGGTACATCAGATGAATCGAAACACAAAACAATTCGGTACGTTGACGCAGTGCAAACGGTACGTCCAATGAACCGAAAAGCAGAGACATCGATGTAGTACAAACAGTACATCAGATGAATCGAAACACAAAACAATTCGGAACATTGACGCAGTGCAAACAGAACGTCCAATGAACCGGAAAGCCGAGACATCGGTGTAGTACAAACGGTACATCAGATGAATCGAAACACATTACAATTCAGAACATTGACGCAGTGCAAACGGTACGTCCAATGAACCGGAAAGACGAGACATCGATGTAGTACAAACGGTACATCAGATGAATCGAAACACAGTAAAAGTACATGGGTCGCTAGCCCACAAAGAAATGAGACGAAGCTCAATAAAATGAAGTACAGTCCTTCACATAGACAAAGAGACATCGCACATTGCTAGTCTAAACCATAAAATGATCATCATCGATCATCAAGAAGTGTCAATTACACTAAGCTAGTAAATATAGGAGTTTAGCTTCATGTCCCATAACCACTTGCTTAACTCAAATATTTACGAACAAACTGTAGATCTCCACTAGAAAATTGTCACAAGAGTTTCAATCGAACAAGTCCATAAATTAACCGATGAAGTAAACGCAAGCGTTTCATACCACTTGTTTTGCTAAGCCGTTTAATTAGATTTTCTCATATGAATGAGGTAAAGGTTTGTATATACTAATAGATCAGAAAACGGTTTTATAAACGAGCTTTGTATTAAAAATAGAGTTGAAATCATCTTTGTAAAGAGTTTGAATATTTACTATTAGTAGAGAAAACCTTTATATTTTGAAGTGACAAATCATAGAAGTGATTGTAGAAATAATCAATCATAAAAATTCACATTCGAAGGCGTGAATAAAATCCAAAGAAATCGATATCAAATCCATCAAAATGGACATTTCCAATAATTCCCAAAGAAAATATCATCAAGGTCGATAATAAATGATAACAACAAAAGGGAGACAACACGAATCGATTAAAGTTGGAAATTCAAACAAAATAGGCAATATAGGCAAAATAGCATCAGGTCGGTCGGCCAGCTACAGAGCTCGGTCGACCGGACCCTATTCTGAAAAAATTCTCGGGAAGCAGGTAGGTCGACTGAGCTCTGTAGCCAGTCGACCAAACCAAAGGCAGAGAAGTGCTTTGCACTTTTGTAGCAGGTCGGTCGACTGAGCACAGAGCTCGGTCGGCCGGACCCTGTTTTCAGCTCTTCCCAGCCTATCAAATACAATGGCCAATTTCGACCAAATTGCAATCGCTCGAGCACCGGCGCTAAGGGTTTATGCCTATCGACTACCCGGCCCTATAAGCTCTTCGATGCATCACGAAATCATGATCAAAACATCAAAGTTAGGATTTTCAAAGAATTGAACTCAAAACACTAAAAATTGGAATATTCACCAAATCAATCCAAACCAAAAGCATTTGCACAAGAATAAGTGTTAGGAATTCATACCTAACAATCGAAGATAAATATAGATTAAGATGTGAGATAAAAATCTCACCTTTGAACCCAAACAAATGAAGAAGAAGCTTTTAAAACAAGCTAAGATCAATTCCTCTTCAATAACAACTCATGAAGCTTCAATCTAAGCTTTAAAAGAAGAACATTCCCAAAGTTAGGTTTAGGAATTTCTGAAATTGGAAGGAGAAAGAGTTGGAGAAGAAGAAGGAGATGCCTACCAATGGGTTCTCTTTGAATTTGGAGCTAGAAGTTGGATTTGCTAATGAAGACTAGGGTTTTGAATTTCTATTTCCCATTCTCTTCCACCATTGTTGCTTTAGAACTGAAAAGAGGAGGAAGTGAGAGTGAATGGGGAGGAGTGGTTCAGATTTGAGTATAAGTTGGCTAGTGGGCTGAACCCAAACCCAAATCCCAAAGTGAAAATGGTCAAATTTTTGACTAGCTCCAAACATATCGAAGCTTACACTCAAAAAGATCGCAAACGACATTTTGAATTCAATGGGGGTGGTCTCGAGCCCTAATTCGACTATTTGCAAAAAGTATCTTTTCGGACTATAATCCGACGAACGATGTTATATTTAAATATTCAATCGTAAAATATGCGGGTTGTTACACTATTCGTGTCGATCTGTTTGAATCGATCGAACATTTATTGTTCGTATCGATCTACAACCACTAGTTCGTATCGATCAGTAATAGTTGATGGATACAAACAGAACCAAGATCGATCGATACGAACAGCGCGTCATTCCCCCCATAAGTGACCGATGCGAATAGCGCCATAATGATCGATACGAACAGGACAAGAACCCATCGATGCGAACTGTGCATCTTTCATCGATACGAACAAGGCAGCAGCCATCGAGTCGAACAAGATCGAGTCGAAGTGATCGAGTCGAACGAAACAGCCTACCGAGAGTCTTCACTTCGTATCGATCATAACTCGAGATCCACGTGTCCAAATGCTATGAAATTTTCGCAGAAGCTTACGTACATGCTAAAAAATGTCCACACCAAATTTCGACTCCATCGGACGCAATCTTGATCGATACGAAATACGTTCGTATCGATCGCGTATCGGGCCGAAACTTCACGGGCTTGGTCGCGCGTACCTACTCACGTGCCAAAAGAAGTCTCCCGAGATCTGAGCGAAATATCAGCCTCCTACACCTATAAATAGAGCCCTAGAGCCAACAAAAAAGGGATCTTCTTCTTCTTTGAATTCTCCAACGCCCAGACTCTACCGGATCCAGTTCAAAACTCCATTGCTGCTGCTACTAACGAATTTCACTGCTGTAAATCATTATTATCAACTGAAACCTGTTGTAATCAATCAAAATCATCAAGTGAACATCAATAAAATCATCAACTTCAGAGTGGACGTAGGCAAGATCACCGAACCTCTATAAATTCTGTGTTGTTTACTGTGATCTCTTGAATTTTCTGAGTGTATTCCATTCTTATCTCTCTACATACTCATTATATGTAATATGTGATTGTGAATTGGTGCTTTCATCGACAATCGGGTGTTTGTGCCCAATTTTGGCGCAAACAGTGAGCATATTTTAAAAATGTTTAAGATGTCATAAGTGTACATGTATGTATACAATATGATTTTTCAAATTAATATAATTTAATTAAATTTTTTTAATTAAATAAATTAGTTAATTCATCAAATAAATTAATTAAAAGGTTAATTAATTAATTAAATAGTATACGCATATAAGATATATGTATATTATTATAAAGGCTATAGTATGTAATAAATATATAATATAAATGTTATATTAAAATAATATAAAACTGATTAAAATGTTAATTAATTAAAAATTAATTAAATAAGATTTATTTAATATAATTTTATACATAAGCTTATTATATAAGTAATATATAATATAAAAGTTATATAATAATACAACATATATAATATATGAATGTATAAACTAAAGATAGAACATGAAAGAAACCCAAATAGACATAAGGGATAAATACATACATATTGTGTATATATCGTGATTTTTGATATGTTCAAACTTGAATCATGTGGGTATTTCATATGAAATATATTATTCCATAAGTCGATATCACTCGATATAATATATTGAAGATTATGAATCTTTAATATAATGTTGTCCTCTATCGTTGATATATTAATGGATTACTTACATACTCTTTAGCTATAGAGGTTTCCTTAAGCTAGGGATGTTATGTGTAGTATTATTAATATATTGAATAGACAAGGTAGGATAATTTCATATATTTATTGAGCTTTCCTCAAAGGTATGTGCATTATACTTAGGCCATCGCGAAATGTTAGGTCCGAGTGAATAATCTCACTTTACTTGTTGAGCTTTCCTCAAGATAAAGGCAGGATTAGGATAATAAACTACATGTAGGAGTTGTATGTCATACAACCGATAAGGAATTATCGATCGTATGCGGGCCTATGGTTTGTTGAACTTTCCTCAAGGTCAGAATCTTAAGGCATACAAGTCCTAACACTCACTAGTAAAGTCGAAAGACTTCTATGTTTCACTTAGGATTTGGTGAAACATAAAAGATCAGTGGGATCCTTATTAGAAAAATGAAATAATAACATTTAACCTTTCTAATATTCTGATAACATATGCTATATAATGTTACAATAATCTACAATCATAAATTTGTGCCTTCGATACGACTGATAAAACATTTAGCAATTAAGATATACAAACGAACTGAATTGAAAATTGACATATTGAAATATGGCATATACTTACTATTAAATGCTGAATGCATGTTAACGTTTCAATACTCATTCAAGCTCCCAATTTTACAACTACAGCATGCGTTTGAAATTTGGTCGTTTATGTATTTATTTGGTCGAGACCGTGTATTGCATTCTATGATTTTGAACTCTAAATGCAATAGAAGACTATGGATATTTGGTCCATGTACTATCACATATAAATGTTATATGGGGAACGGTCATAGTTCATAATGTACGATACTTCGATGAAGTTAGTTCATTCGAAAATAAACTGATAAACAATATTGTGAGATCAAGTATTCAATTTGATTGATTACAAAATGATCAGATTGTGTAAACTGTAATATTAGACCAAAACTACAAGATAGATCTAAGAACTCGATTGCTAAAATGTCAGTTTGATCAGTTTAAGCAAAGCACACCATATTAGATGTCCTTAAAATTAAGGATCATTGAATGTGTTTTGTAAAGAGTTCATTATGATATTGTAGTAATGGTTTCCTTTTGAATGGTTTGATCATTTGAAAGAAAAGAAAATGTATAAGAGTATATGTAATTTATGGTATAGTTGAGATGAAGAGAGTGAATAGTCACTAACTGCTTCATGAAGAAACATTGAAAATGAGAATTGTAATAATAGTAATTGATACTTAACATTCGAATAAGAAATATGATTTCTATTCCAAAATGTATTTTCATATAGAGAATTGTTTTCTATGAGATTTATTTCTTTATGTTCAAGATATTTGATCAAAGAACTCTTCGTTGTAAACTAGTTACAATATATGAAATAAATAATCTATATTAAGTGAATGATAGACCTCAAATTCAATATGATATTATAGTAATGGCGAAAATAGTGGGATCATGCAATGTAGCACTTATTAATTGCATCAAATTACGCCAATTGTTTTTGTAAAACATACCAAATATTATTTAAGAAATAACGATTATTTGTCGGTGTCGATTGAAAAATAGACATAGTTATATTTTAATGTGAATATTATGAATATTCGTTATGAAATATAAACTATAATGTGGTATTTGTTTTCACAACACAAAATGATGCATTGAAAATACTAAGTATCTAAAATTATTTACAATTATTTTGGAATTATAGGTTAAGCCATAATTTTGAGAAATAATTTTATTATATAATTATGAATCATATGATACTGGTTAATTATATCTCAAACAATTAAGGGCTATACACCTATTTAGCAGGAGCATCATAAGAGTTGATGAACTCTTTGGATTGATACATATGGATATATGTAATCATTAGTCTATTAATACTAAAACGGTTCATACTTTGTCATATTTACCGATGAGCTATCACTAACGTGGATATGTATATTTGATATATATGTAGTATGTCTAAGATAGATTCATAGAGTATAAAAATGAAAGTAAATAATATAACATGCGATAGGAATGATTCGATTTGATCGAATGTGTGAGTATATTGGAAAAGTTCCAAACGTACCTAAAAATGAATAAAGATTCAATCTCAAAAGTCACTCTTCCCTATTATACATAACGATGTATCAATAAGGAGTAGTTGAATTTTGTTGGACAAAGTGCGATTAATTGTGACAAGTTAATTTCTTTCTATAAAGTTATGTACTTAAGAGTAGTACACAAGATTAAAATTATTTCATCTAAATAATAGTTTGCAAAATCATATAAAATAAGGGTTTATAAGAAACTCCAACATGTCCTAGACCAAGGAGTTGGTAGGTTGTGCGAGTCGAAAGTCTGGAGGTAATAATTGTTCGTGAGAGATCTTTTATGAATCTCCATAAAAGGAATTTTGGAATGACTGTCAATGGATGACATATTTATGTTTTAAACATAATTTTTGTAAACTAAAACCAAATCATTTTTAATATATGAGGAAACTCATAAAATGTATATGAATACCTTTTTCATTGCATCAATAAATAATTGTTGTTTTAAGAAGTACCAACTTTGTAATGAAGGAATTTCTTTGAAAAATTATTGGTTGTAAAATGGAATTGGATATGATCCATAAATAAAACTGATAACAATGAGATGAAATGAAGTTGACTAACTTAAATGAACACATCGCAATAAAGTGTCTAACAAGTATTCTCGCACATTGAAAAGAAACTATGAGTTTCTTATTAATGTCGAAAATATATAATCCTTGGTTGTTTAATTAAACCATTAAGAGTGTTGACTCTATAATATGCTACGATGCGCAGATTTGAAATAGATTCCAAGTACATTACAAAAATATGATTTTGATAGTTGTTTTCGAAGGGATACGATCTATCAGCCGCAAATGATTTTGGAGAGCAAGACTAATGCAATTCGAATATAATGGGCAACATTGGTAAGAATAACATTGCAAATTTCAATTATTAAAACTAGCATAATAGATTTAACACTCAATGTGCTCAAGTGAATTCGGAGTTACTCAAAAAATTATCGCTTGACATGACTTTATGTTTTGGCACATATGTGTTAAAACAGAAAATTCTAAATAATGATTTAGAGTAAGCTGTTACACATAATAACAAAAATATCTCGAAGTCGGTAGGAGCGATATTGAGTTTGTGAGTCTTTGGTTCGATTCTAGAAATGATGGAAAGTATCATTTTATAAGCATCAGAATTGAACAAATATTTTGCTAGAATATCAGATAGTTTAATTATCCATCAAAATGCAGAGGAAGCGTATGTTCATAAGAAAGAATGTTAAAAGGTACATTGATATTTCTAAACTGTAAGTAAACAACATATTGCTGATTTTAAAGATGTACTATATTAAAATCAGCCTTGGTTATTTTAATACTCGATGTTGGATGTTTAAATGATGTCTTTTATAGTGAGTATAAAAGATATTGGGAATGTCCCAAATCGATATGGAAAGACACCTTATTAAATTGTTTAATACGGAACATGTGAGATGAATTCCTTATGCATTAGTAATAGGAATTATCATACATGTTATGTTGTCTATGATATTGTGATTTGCTCATGTATTTGATACATGAAGGAAATATTAAATTCAAATTGATATCACCGAATGATAGTTTAGAGTGTTTTCGTGTATTTATGAAATATTAGAGAATTGTTAATAGAAACAATGAATTCCTTTTGACAAGTGTTCAGACTAAATGTTTCATAAGTGATATTGAGTATAATATGTCAATAATAAATTCAAGTTCAGAATCTACAAGTTGGAAATGTTCCAAATGACTGTGATTGATTTAATGCAAAAGGCTAAGTACACCGCTTTGAATAGCGCCACAATAAAATAAAATGGTGTATATAAATATAAATGTACAAATTCATAACCGAGCTTCCAAATGTTGAGAATCCCATAAAACTAGATAATAATGTTACGATATAGTTCATGTCAGAACTTAAAGCTGACTGGAAGTCGAGAGACATACTCTGAGCCGTTCCATATGATAAAAATAGTTTATCAACATTGGAGTGAGTTGATTGACAAAGTAGATAATTGAAACATAACAGCATACCCGTTAACCGAGGACTAATTCGATCGATTTAGAGGAAACAGATTGGAGAAGTTGAATAAGATTTCATAATTGATCCTAAGTGCAAGTGGGAGATTGATAGAGTTAGAGGTATGCTCTAGGGGCAATTATGTAATTTATTACACATATATAACTCAATAACCAATCTTGTTCAAAATCAAAGGTATTTTCTTTATATTATATATTTGATATAATGTGGTTATATTAATTAATTAATTTAATAAAAGTATATCTAATAGAAAGCCCATAAATGGTATGTTTTGTGATAATAGTTACAAAGTGTTGTAACCGTAAGTAATTTATCACAATGAAAATAAATATACCATTTTAAATGTTTCTAGTCAAGATGCATCGAGACTGGATATCGATGTATTCATTGAGACTAGAATACCTAATGCTCTCCAAATGTTAGGCGGTTTATTACTCACGGTTGCTATGGGCACATGGGGATTACGTACTGATAATTATTGGATAACTATAGAATGAATCACTCAATAGTTTATGTTGGTTAACATAACTAACGTCAAATAGAAAATATCGATGTGACTGATTTACACAGTTCTCTCAACTTGAGAATACCATGGATCTTTAATATAAAAGCTATGCTTTAATTATAGTCAAATCATGGCATGGCATCCATCGAGTGACTATAGTTGGGTCGAACGAAAGTATTAGAAGTGAAGCGCTATTCAAGAAAGGATTTGTATTCTCGGTTATATGGGGTTAGTATCACGGTCAACTCAAATCAACTTAGAGTCAAAGCCTCTGACTAGAGCATTTTGGTTAATAATAATTGTTATTATTGAATCAAGGACTTTTTTTTTGGACTATATAGTTGAATATGGACGATATTGGAATTTGGACGATTACCAAATTCCATAAGTCCAAAGTGATATAGTTTTGACGAATAGAATTGGTGTAAAATAAATGTCGCAACCGATTAATGCTTAATAATGTAAAATTTGATTTTATTGAAACTAAGTAAACGATAAATTTGGCCAAAATGTTACACCACCAGCTAAGTGACATGCGAACACTAACATTTGACTAGTTCAATGTTAATCACTGACCAAATGTACACATGACGAGTCACACAACCGATATAATAAATTCTCTTTAGACCAAACAATTTAATTAGTTACTACTATAAATTAATTAATATTTATTAAATATTAATTATAAAATTTTGAATATGATTTGAGGAATAAATATTATTGTATATTTACAATAATTATATATATTAATCGATATGCGATATCGATAAGCAATTAAATTAGATTTAGTTAGTAATATTTATTTGGGCTTAAAATAGGTTTAAGGCCCATGAAATTTTGACCAAAAAAATGTAAGGGGCGGCTAAAAAATGGGCTAGGGGTACTTTAGATGGATGGTTCAGATTTAGGGAGAATGGATAAGGAATTTGATCTACCTTTCTCTCTATTCCTTCCACGGTAAAAGAACTCATAACCCTAATGCATTAGAGACTTTTTAACCCCTATTTTCATCTTCTTACTGGTCGATCTCATCTACACAAAGCTCCATAAAAGCTCATCGTGAATTAATTTCAAATCAATAATTATTGGATAATGAACGGTCTACAATTCAAGGATTATCAATCTGTCGAATCGAGAACAGTTCAAAGGAGAGATAAATTCATCATAGCAAGATGTACTTCAAGGCATAGTTTAGTATGTTTTCTTACTTCATATAACTTTTTATTCTAGTATACTATTCCATTGCTTGTTTATACATATCATAATTATACTGTTAGTTCGGTGAGATTCCTATATGTATGAATGTTGAAACATATTGTACGGTGAGATTCCTATATGTATGAATGTTGTGCAACAGTTCTTAACACCTCGATCTATGAATTGACTCCTAGGATCTTCTCGAACCAGAAACTAAGTGGTGCTACCACTTTTGGATATTGTATTTGAATGTATTAGAGCTTGGGAGTTTGACCTTGGAGGAGATGGGGTCGACTAGAAGACAACGGAGGCCCGGGTATGAGGCAAAATGGTAAAGGTTTAGTTAGTATGTGTTTGTATCTATAAAGAGAATCAATGAGAAATATCTTATAGTTTTTACTCAGTCTTCAATACTGATTCAAATTAAATCAAAACTCTCCCCTCCAGTTACAGCTGGCCATGCCAATAACATGCCTTTTTAAATATATATTGATATCATATACCAATACACGTACATATAACATTTATATATACACTCATATAATTACTAATGTTACCCAGAAAATTTCTAAAGGCAACCTCATTTCTTCCAAACATTAGAAAAATTATAATTAAGATTTCTTAAATATTATTTACATAAAAATATTATAATTCATATTTCTTAAATATTAATTAGTTTAATTAATTTATAACACCTGATAAACTGTTTAAATCGGGTGGTATTTCAATGACTACACAAATAGGGTTGTGCGACTCATGTGTGTGAATTCATTCAATGATAAATGTTGAATAATTTGAATATTAATTTTCATGTCACCTTAGCTGATCGTGTGGCATTTTGGCTGATTTTATCACTTCCAAATATTTTCAATAAAATCAAATTTTTAGATCATTTTAAGGTGTACCAAACAATATAATATACTTATATTTTCTTCGTCGACACTATATCACTTTAAGATATATAGAGTTTGGTAACAGTAGATAACCCCGGCAATGTCTATATACAACTATTATATTCATCTATAAAGTACTTGGTTCAATAATAACATTCAGTATAAACCATTTTACTTTGGCCAAAGATTTTGACTTTGAGTTAACTATAGTTGATCGTGATGCTAACCTCATACAATCGAGGAGACGAATTCTCTATTGAATAGTATATCACTACCTGCGCTTCAAAACATACCCAACTACAATCGTTCATTGGTCGTGATGCCATTATTTAATGCTAATCAATGTGGAACATACACATCGAAGTTTGACAGTATTCTCAAATCGAGAGAACTGTGCAACATGATCACACCTGTTTTACTTAGTTATTATCAATCAATATGAAACTCTTAGTTGAGTCGTTCTGTAGTTATCCAATAAATATAAGTATGTAACCCCTTAGTTTCTCCAGCAACAATGAGTAATGCACTGCCTAACATTTGGAAATAGATGCGTACTCTTGTCTCAACTAATGTATCGATATCCTTTCTCGAAACATCTTGACCAGAAATATTTAAAATAATTCGTAGTTATATTATTATTAATTACTCATGGTTGTAGCTATTTGCAACTATAATCACATAAAATTTCATTTAAGTATTTTCTTATTTATATACTTTAAATTTATTTATTAATTAATAATATCACAATATAACAAAGTATATAAAAGGAAACAAACACCAAATAACTTTCATTACAAACAAGATTGATTACAAACAAACACCAAGTTCTAGTGGTCCAGTGGTTAAGACATAGTGGAGTTGCTACATTGTGTTGTAGTGGCACCGGTTCGATACCCAGCGGCCACAATAATGAGACATAGTGCACGACCACTTATAAAATCGGCTAACCGAAGGCTATGGAATACAAAGTATCCATGGCCCCAAAGTTTTTTTGTCAAGTTCTAGTGGTCCAGTGGTTAAGACATAGTGGAGTTGCTACATTGTGTTGTAGTGGCACAGGTTCGATACCCAGCGGCCACAATAATGAGACATAGTGCACGACCACTTATAAAACCGGCTTAACCAAAGGCTATGGAATACAAAGTATCCATGGCCCCAAAGTTTTGTCAAGTTCTAGTGGTCCAGTGGTTAAGACATAGTGGAGTTGCTACATTGTGTTGTAGTGGCACCGGTTCGATACCCAGCGGCCACAATAATGAGACATAGTGCACGGCCACTTATAAAACCGGCTTAACCAAAGGCTATGGAATACAAAGTATCCATGGCCCCAAAGTTTTCTTTTTTTTTTCATAATTTCATTCTTTTTTCTATGGCAGCTCCCGCCCATCCCTTTACCCATTCCCCATCTTTTTAAACTGTACTTCCCTCCTCCTCTTCTGTCCTCCCTACTCCTCCCCGTACTGCTGCCCTGCCTATCCGTACCCCATCTTTTCAAACTGTTCCTCCTTCCTCATCCTCTGTCCTCCCACCTCCACCCCGTGCTGCTCCCCTACCTAACTCTCCTCCCACCTTACCTCCTCCTGTTCCTCCTCCTCTAGGTCCTATTCAGCTTTTGGAATCATCTTCGTGGTCCTCTCTTTTCAAAACGAAGTCGCGCAATGCAGGTCATTATTGCCCCGTGGATATTCCTCTAGAATTCAATGGTATTGCTCTTGTCCCTCCGAGTGCTGTCATTCAAGTAGGCAATGTTGTTTGGGGTGACTGGTTGGTTGGTTTCTTTCTCGATAAGCCTCTGTCCTACTTAACTGTAATTAATCATTTGAAGAAATCTTGGAAGCTAAAAGGAGACATAACAGTGAAATCTGATTGAATCTTGTTCCTTTTCCATCTGTCTTGTTTGGAAGATAGAAGGAGAATTCTTGAATCTGACCCAATTTTCATCAGGAACAAGATCTTCATTGTGAAGGCTTGGGATCCATCTATTGGAAACAGCCCCAGCACGATCAAATCTGTCCCTGTTTGGCTAAAATTAACCAATATTCCAATTTTTGCCTGGTCTTTGGTAGGCATTAATTGGCTGGCCACGAGAATTGGAAGGCTATTGTGTATGGATTCTTCAACTGAAAGAATGGAAAGGATTGGTTTTGCTAAGTGCTTGGTGGATGTTTCGCCGGATGTTGATTTGGTGGACGAGTTCCCTGTGTAGCTGCTTGATGGATCTACTCAAATGGTGCGGGTAAGCTACCTATGGAGACCTGACATTTGCACTGTTTGCAAGGAGTTTGGTCATACCACTAGTAACAGCCTCTTGCAATGTGAAGGTAGTGGGAGGAATAATGTTGTTACTGCTTCAGTGGAGGAAAAACATGAAGGGAAAATAGGAAACAAGGGATTAGGTAAGGAATTAATGAAGAACAAGCAGTCCTGGAGGAAGGTTCCAGAAAGAAAAACAAAGTTAGTTGTTAAAAAATCAAAAATAGTGGATGAGCATGTTGGGAATGGTGAGTTTGTTGGACCAGAGGGCCAGTCCTCTTATGATCAGCAGCAACTAATAAATGGGAAAAATAAGGACAGTAGTTTAAATGAAAATAATGACATTGTTGTTTTGGTTGGGAATCAGAAACACTCTATTCTTTCACATAATAAATATGATGTTCTTCAAAACATGAATGATGCCGTTGGAGAGGAGTCTGAACAAATAAATATTGATGGTGATGATGATGTGGTAGATGATGATGTCGTGAATGAAATGTGTGTGCTGGATGTCAAATCAAATAGTGGATGCATGAACGAAAAGCAAAATGAAGTTGAGAAAATGCAATTTACAGATGAGGAATGTCTGGTAATGCACAGTCAAGCAGAAGTAATTGCAATTGATCTAAAAATTGATACTGATAAGCAGCGGTTGATTGCTAATCAAACTGATATTAATCTCCACTTGCATGCTCAGCAGCCAAACAATGCACATTCTTTGCAATTGCATGCACAACAACCTATCAATGCACACCCTCTGCAATCTGCACAAGCCACATTACAAACTCATCCCTCATCCCCTCTGGAACCTTTTTGTAATGCACTTGCCATCCAAACTGCACTTGCCTCATTTCAATCTCTTCCCACTTCCCCTCTGGATCCTTCATGTAACCTTTTCTGTGCACAGCTACAACAGCAGATAACTGCCCTTATCTTGAGTGACCATCATGCTGCTCTTTCTTCTCTTCCTTCTTCCCCTCCTCCTTCAGAATCTATTCAATCAATTCAACCTTATGCCTTTTCACATTCGATTCCTGGTTGGATAACTCCTCCTACCTCTCCAAAACAATCAACCACTGACTGCATCTCTGCCAAGACTGATAAGCTCAAAAGGAAAACAAAGTCTAAGAAGCATAAATTTGATAAACCCAGAACTGAGTCTCCAATCACGAGGAGCATGTCAGAAGCAGCCTTTCACTCATTAGTTTAATCCATGTCTCACAAATTTGGAGCATGGAACATTAGGGGATCCCATAACCACCTCAAACTCGATCACGTCAAGCTTTTAATTGCCTCCCATAACCTATCAATCATTGCTATCCTTGAAACAAAGTTAAATCTTCCTCTAACTATAAATGCTGCTAAGTATATTAACCCTACGTGGCTCCTTAACCACAATTTGCCTGAGGCCAGCTATGGCCGCATCATGGTTCTACACAATCCATCTGAGCTTTCCCTTGAACTGCTTCATGCAACGCCTCAAATAATGCATTTTCATGCTAAATACTATAGCCCTCCCATCTCTTTTTACATTTCCTTTGTTTATGCTTCTAACGCTGCTACCTCAAGACAATCTCTCTTCAATCTTATACCTGCTCTCAGGCAAGAGACTCATCCCTGGGTTATCTTGGGTGATTTCAACAGCTGCTTTTGCTTGTCTGACAAGAATGGTGGCCTTCCGCTTACTCTAAGACATATTCAGCCTATTAATACTGCTATTTCGGATTCATCTTTGATTCCTATTCCTAAGACTGGTGCTCTTTTCTCATGGAACAATCGGTCTCGAAGAGGGACCAGAACTTTTTGCAACATTGATCACTCCTTTATCAACTACAAAGCCCTTTCCATCTGGCCTAATATTACCGCCTTCCTTCCCCAACCTGTTCTTTCTGACCATTCTCCCCTCATCATATCCACTGGGTTGCTGCCCCAGAAAAAAAAAGAGGTTTTAAAATTTTCAATTCTTGGACTTCTGACCCTGAATTCTTATCTATCATTCAGTCAGTGTGGAAGGAAAGAAATTTTTTTGGCAATCTCATGTATATTTTTTTGCAGAAAGCTTAGGGCTGCTAAGGATGCATTAAGGGCATGGGCAAGGAGCAAGTACGGCAATGGCACTCTTAAATCAACTATTCTGGGGGATCAGCTCAGGGAAGCATAGACAAGGATGATGGCTAATCCTTGTAATTCTGATCTTGCTGAAGAAGAGTATGCGCTTTTCAATGAGCTCAATAAGGCACTGGAAACTGAAAGCGATATGAAGAGGCAACAACTGCGAATCAAGTGGGCTGCTGTTGGGGACAGGAACACCTCTTTCTTTCATGCTTCTCTTAAGATAAAGCAATCAAAAAATAACATTGCATCCATTTACGATGAAGAAGGAATACTGCACACTACTCCTGAAGAGGTTGACAATGCTTTTCTGAAGTACTACACTTCTTTGTTTGGCAATCACAGTAATTTTGATCCTGACCTAGACCATCTCTCTGCTATAAATTTACCAAAGATAAATAATGATGAAGCTCTAAAATTAGTGGAAAGGGTGACTAATGAGGAAATCAAGAACACTCTATTTGCAATGAAGAGGACCTCGTGTGGGGGGCCTGATGGTTTTAATGTGGTTTTCTTCACTTCTACTTGGGATATAGTTGGTGTCGATTTCTGCAGAGCAGTGAACAACTTCTTCGACAAATGTAAGCTCCTCAAATATGTTAATGCTACGAACTTGGTCCTCATTCCTAAGAGCTTGCCTGCCAATGCTGTAACTTCTTACAGACCCATCTCCTGTTGCAACGTTGTATACAAGTGTATATCTAAAATCATTGCTTCGAGACTGGTCACTATTTTGGATAGAATTATATCTGATAACCAAGCGGCTTTTTTACCTAAGAGAAGCATTCTCGATAACGTAATGCATGCCCATGAGTTGTTGACGGGTTATAGTCGTGTCAATGCTTCCCCTGGTGCTATGCTGAAGCTTGATCTTCGTAAAGCTTATGATAGTATTCAGTGGAAATCAATTGTTAGAGTTATGGCACTTATGGGCTTTCCTAAAGTTTTTGTCGCTTGGATTTATGAGTGCATATCCTCGCCAT
Organism: Allium fistulosum; assembly: GCA_030737815.1. Classification (NCBI taxonomy): domain Eukaryota; kingdom Viridiplantae; phylum Streptophyta; class Magnoliopsida; order Asparagales; family Amaryllidaceae; genus Allium; species Allium fistulosum. The sequence continues at coordinate 1,137,565,187 of CM060906.1, forward strand.
CCTTCTCTCTGATCCTTAATGGTGCTAACAATGGCTTCTTTTCATCTGATCAGGGCATTAGGCAAGGAGACCCTCTATCTTCCTATGTTTTTCTTTTAATTATGGAGGTCTTCACGTGTATGCTAAGGCCTCTGTACCAAAGCAAACAAATTCTCTATCATTCCAAGTGTAAGGACCTTCAAATCACCTCCCTCCTATTCGCTGATGATATCATGATTTTTACAAAACCAAATCTTACTTCCATACAATGCATTTTAGAAGCAATTCATAATTTTTACCTAATGACAGGCTTAAGTCTCAATATTCCTAAATCCAGTATTATTTTCGCTGGGATTTCTAACTTGCAGCGAGTTAGTCTTGCCTCCTCTGCTGGGTTGCAAGCCATGAATCAGGACATGAATTACCTGGGCTTGCCCTTATGTACTTCTAGAGTGACTCATGCAGATTGCCTTCCTCTATATCAAAGAATAACTGATGTTATGGACTGTTGGGCGAACAAATTCCTATCCCAAGCTGGCAGGTTAATACTTGTGAAGTCGGTTAGTTTCTCCATGATGGTCTATTGGGCTCGTGCTTACATTCTTCCTATCAAGCTTCTGAGAATGATAAGAAGGGCAATGATGAGATTTTTCTGGTTTGGATCCATTCATTCCAGGAAACCAATACCCTGCTCATTTTCAAAATTTGAGAAACCTAAGAACAAAGGGGGTTTAGGTCTGTGCAACATTGAAGTGTGGAATAAGGCGGCATATAGTTATCACCTTGATGCACTACTCACGAGGAAAAATTCCTTATGGGTACGGTGGGTCCTCCTTCACAATGTTGGAGCTAGGAAATTCTGGTTTATGGATGCTGCCCAGTCATCAAGTTGGATTTGGAGGAGCATATTGAAGCTGAGAAGCTCCCTGCTTCCTTAAGTATAGATAATGCTAAGTGGCACTAGCACTTGCAGTTTTTGGCATGATCCATGGATAAGTAAGGGAATAATTATTAGGAAGCTTTTCACTTCCCAACAAATATATCAATCTGGTGTTGGATTGAATGCGATGGCGGTGGATTACATACACAATGGTGTGCTTGTAATGCCCTATTCTAGTAACCAGATGGTTAGGGCCTTTTGGAATCAACACGCCGTGAAAATTTTTGATATGCATGATGAATGCACTGTTCTTTGGAATGGTAAAAACCATGCAGTCACCAGAATCTATAATGATATATTGGATTTAGATGCAATGCCTGACTGCAAGTGGAGCAAAGTTACTTGGACTGCTATCTCTCCTAGTTCCGATAATCTAATGCTCTAGAAAGTTAGAAATATGGCTTTGTTAACTAGGGATAGATTGATTGGTTTTGGGATGACTGTTCCAACTAGGTGTGAATTATGCTTAACGCAGGAAGAGAGTGTCAACCACTTATTTTTTGACTGTGAGTATGTAATGCAACTATGGAAAGAAATGTTGATTTGCAATGGTTGGGTCTCTACAACTAATTCTGTTGATGACCAGTGGGGCTTCATTGAACAGGCTTTAAGATGGAGAGAGGAGGAGGGACTAGCTTTTTTCTTCGGCCTGAAGAAGATGCTGAATATAATATGGGAGGAAAGAAACAATAGGTGTTTCGAAGGAAAAAAACGAAGCCATTCGGTGCTATGGATTGCATTGAGGCACAACATTTTGATGGGAATGAGGGAAAGTGTGCATTCGTTTCATGAGAATATGATTGATCCTTGGATCAGTTAGTTTTAATTTTTGGTTTCTTTGTTTTCTTTTTTCTCTGTACTCTTGTTCGTCCTTGTGCTGTTTTCTCTTGTTTTGTTTTATTTCTAATTAATAAATCTGGTAGGAGACCAGTTTAACCCCGCTTGCCCTGCAAAAAAAAAAGATTGATTACAAAGTTAGAAATATATAAAAAATTACATAATTTTCCCTGGGGTATACTAGTAACTCTCTCAAACTTCCACTTGCACCCGAGATCAATTATGGATTCTCAATATCATTCCTTCGATCTGTTTATACAGAACTGATTGAGCTAGCCCCTTTATGAACTAATCTACTATATCGTCTTTAGTATCCACTCTATTAATCGTCGCCTCTCTATCTTTGATAAACTGTCTTTTTCTAGTGTATATGTCTTGATTTCTTGTGAGCTCTCAATCTTTCTTTTTGATATTTTTTGAAACTAATATTGCTATCTATTATATAACTTGGATTTGAAGTCTAGTTAAAACAAAATAAAGTAATTTTATATATTAAATTTTTCATTAGAGTGTCTATATTATTAAAAACTCACTGATTTCATTCAAACCATATATACCAACAAACTATTGTAAAAATAGTATCAAATACTGATCTATGAAATCCGGTATAATAAAATCTAAGACTACGCCAATGTAATTCACAATTAATATAACTGTTTGTTATATTAAAATAAAAAACGCTAAGACAATTTATAAGAATAAAAATGAGTAATATGACACTTACAATATAAATGTGATATATTTTCTATTCCCATACTACAGAAAAAAATTTATAATCTGCAACCACATTTTCTTTTTTAAAAGTTCAATAATATTTAATTTTTCATGTACAATTAACCACATATGTAATTTTGCTTTGGGCAGAGTATTACCATTCCAAATATATTTAAATATGTTCGAATGTGTTCCCGAAAAATTTAGAAATTTATAAAAAGGGAGTGATGTATGCATTTTACTTTTATCCTAACACCAAATTTTAATATCATTTTCATTATCGGTATTGTATAATTATATTTAGCATAAAGGAAAGAAAACCGAGATAAAGTATTCCAGCAAGTGTGCGATTAAAACAAATTCTCATGGAAATTTAAATTTGGTCTATATATTTTTGTAATCAACACATTAATTACAAATTTCATAAAGTTCTCTAAATTATATTTTAAGGAGAATAGCTGATATCCAACAACCATGTCTGAATAAAATATCATTTACCAAATATATCACATTATTTATTCCTAATTTATAAATGTCATAGTTTTTTATTATTGATTTCCAAAAATGAAAAATAATATTTGTATTACTAGTAGAAATATGATGTATATTATATAAACCCCCATACCATTAATTGATTCAATATTATTTCTTCAAATTAAATTTTAGTTATTATCAGTAAATTTCCATATCCATTTTTCTAATAAAGATGTATTTAAATTATGTAAATTTAAAATAACTAACATTCCCTCCTCTTTAAATTTACATACCTTTCCAGTTAACCGAACACTTTAAACTGTTATTATGGTTATGCCCGCTCCATAAAAAATCTCTTTTAATTTTATTTATTTTATCGATTACCCATTCTGGAAAGCGAAAAAACATCTAACATATGAGAAGTGCTGATAAAACAGAGTTAATTAGAACTATCGTATTCGTTCTTGATTAAAGTTTATCATTCCATTTGGATAGCCTTTTGTTAATTCTATTAATTATTGTTAACCAGTCAGCATGTTTGAGTTTTGTTGGTCTTATTAAAAATCCTAGGTGTTTTATGTGAAATTACATAATTTGAAAATTTAGTGTACAGGCTACTTGATTTTCTATCCTATCTATATTGTTCAATACTAGTAGGGAACTCTTATCAAAATTAAGTTTTAATCCAGAAAGTAACTCAAAACTACATAAAATAAACTTAAACGATATAATATAGGCAAATATGATGTAAAGGGCATGATATCGTCTGAAAATGAAAAGCAAAGAGACTATTTCTCGTAATCTCAATTCCAACATTGTTGATAATCTTATTACTATTGGCTAGCTTGATAATTCCAGGGAAATGCCAGTAGCTAAATTAAATAGAATGTGACAAAGGGCGACATTGTCTTAGTCCACGTTTCGATCGGATTTTATTTTCTAATACACCATTAACAATAATACTTGAATTGTCGATTTTAAGTAAAATCCAACCCATCCATCTGATACTGAAACCACTAGCAAGTAATAAATCTTTAAGAAAATCTCAATCAATTAAATCAAAAGCATTTGCAAAATCAAGTTTTAAGAGCACACAAATGATATTATTTTTACAACAATAATTAATAAATTCTTGAACTACCGCTACCATATCCGTAATATTTCTACATTTGATAAAAGCAGTTTGAGTATTACCAATTAATTCATTCATTTTAGTAATTAACTTATTAGATAAGACCATAGAAATAATTTCAAAAGAACAATTTAATAATGAAATATGTTTGAAATTTTTTAACTCATTTGCTCCTACTTTCTTATGTAGTAAGGTTGTATTAGCAAAATTAAACCTGACTATTTGTGATAAACCATCATAAAATTCATTAAATTTTTATTTTACATCATTCCCTTTTAGGAGTTAATATCTACATTCCTCTCTTTTGAATTTTTTTTCTTTTTAACTTCTCTCGTTTAAGCTTAAAAGCGGTCACTCCGACGTATATTACGGTGGTTCTGAATTATGCACATATATTCTAAAAGCGCATATTAAAATTAGTAAATTATCTAAATGTCTCCTTAAATTTCACATTTTTTTAATATAAAAAAAATTAATGTAATTTATAAAAAAAATTGGAAGAGATCGTAATGCTAACTTTTTATAATACTAAGGATGTATGTTTATATTTTCCATTTTTAAATCACCTTTCAATTGTCCCGACCTTTGCATGAAGCTGGTACATGGAACCTTTTCTTTAGTAATATGCACTGAATCCTCCATGCACGAAACTTCTGACTCCCCCTACACAAATTCTTAACCACATGCAAACATCTGCAGTATGTCCAACCCTTATGTTGTTAATTAACTCATTCTTCCTTTTAATATTTGTAGCAATGTCCTTTTTTTAAGTACAAACATCGACTTCAACCCTTTCCACCACTTGTGGAGTCTCATCTACAGTTAACTGGGCAACTTCTTCTCCAACCAGAACATCGTTTTCATTTTAACTGTTGGAAACATGACCATTTGTACCTTGTTTACCTTTTAAGTCTACTGCCATTTCCTATATAAGTTGAAATTCCAATACTAGTATCAGTTTGAACAGTATTTCTATCAGTAGTATCCTCAACCATTTCAAATCCATCAAAGTAGCAATCACCCGATCCACAAAAGCAATTACAAAAAGTTGAAATATTATGAATTTGAACCCCTCATGTCAACATCAAATAACAGAGCCTTGCATGTTACGTATATCCGGGTGTGCACAACTGACGCAGCGGAATAATCAAAAACAAGATAGATCGATGAAATTGCAATCGATGGATTGATGAATACTGCGATGCCTGAATTCGAAGATCTGAAGATACCGAATTCTAGCTATCTCTGACTCGTTGATCCGAAGATACCGGGAAAGAGATCTACGATTCTTCAACGTTGATCTTGCGCACAAGATACCGTGAATCGGCTTCAACAAATGAAGATTCGAGCGCACTCGAATAACGTAAGTGGAGATAGGAGACTTCACTCGACTACCAATTAGAAGAAAGCACAAAGCAATCAAAATGGAAATTTTATTCAAAAGTCAACAACCTTTTACAAATGGCACCACCGGCCTATTTATAGCATTTTACAACTCACACGAAAGAAGAAAAAAAACAACAAAATTACATTAACTCCTAAGTCGGTTCCGACTTATAAAATCTTACGACTTAAGAACCACGCGCGACTTAACATCTTTCACGCGACTTATAGAAAACAACTCGCGACTTATCAGTATTATTCCCTCGACTTATCATTTTATCTCACGACTTATCATCTCGCGAGTTATCCCCTTCCTCTCTTTGATTTATCAGATCTCGCGAGTTAAGGGAAGTTCTACTGCGTCATAGAATAGGGTTTCATGACTTAGTCGTTCGCGACTTAGATAACTCGGAAACGATTCAAGGTAGGCGACAGGCGATTTAGGGGAAGCTCGGAGGAAATTCTGCGGCATAGGGTTAGGTCCGGGAAAAGATTTGAGGTGGAGTTTATGTCGTGGTGGAGTTAGGTCGTAACTCGTGGGAAGTGATGAATCGTAAGTCGTGGCCTCTAATGAGTCGTAACTCGTGGGAAGCGATGAGTCGTAAGTCGTGGCCTCTGATGAGTCGTAACTCGTGGGAAACGATGAGTCGTAAGTCGTGGCCTCTGATGAGTCGTAACTCGTGGGAATCAATGAGTCGTAAGTCGCGGCCTTTGATGTTATGTCGTGGAGTATTGGTGATTTTGAGTTGCGGATACTGGTAGATCGTTCACGATCTAAAGCAGAGTGATGGTCTGTTTCGCGACCCAGGTATGTTGCTGCATCAACAACAATTTCATTGTCATCCCCACTATTTTCAAACAATTCAGTATCTGTGTACATATCTTGTGCAGCAGCTTTTGAAGCGCATCTTGAATCCAGTAATGAGTTATCAACAGCATGAATAATGTTTAAGTCAAAAGAAGACAATCTATCAATAGAGTTGTGCTGATCATGCACGATGCACCACTAAGCTATTATCTTTGTACATCTCCATATATATCCATTTTTACAGGGTTCCCATCATCCACTTTTTTCCCAGATGCAATATAATCGTCTATTTCCAAGTCTAAAATAGCAAATCTATTATGATACTCAATCTCAGCAACATTGTTTTTTGTTATATTGGTTTTATGAGAAGTAGACGCAATGAAAATCTCTTTGTCAGAATCAAGCTTAACTGAGTTATCATTCAAGGACATATTATATCTTTACTGTTAATCACTTTTTTACTAGCAACTCTATTTTTATCAAAATAATAGTAAAAGAAAGAAAAAAAACCTGAATTAAAGAAGTAAATTTTACCTCAACTCCATCAGTTTTCTTTAACTCGGTAGGTAACTGACGCAGCCTACAGGATCACACAACTCACGAATTGATGAATTCGCGGAAAATGAATCGATGAAACAAGATGAATTGATGAATTGAAGATATCCAAGTGCCCAAATCTGTTGATCTCTCGAGATACCGGATTCTAGCTATCTTCAACACGTTGATCGCGCACGATACCGCTTTAGAAGATCTACGATTCTTCGACGTTGATCTCGCGCACGAGATTCCGTGAATCGACTTCAAGTTCGTTGATTCGAGCGCACTCGAATATTCGAAAATAGAGAAAGGAGATAACACTCAACTTCCAATTTTAACGGTGACACAAAGCACAAACCAATTTTTATTCAATATTCAACCCCTTTAAATGATACAACTCACCCGCTATTTATAGAAGCTTACAACTCAACACACGTTACAACACTTCACACGACTTAAGAAAAATACATCACAAACAGTACAAACGACTTACAAAAGGACACAGTCGACCTAAAGAAACAACGCACGCGACTTAAAAATCAAACAACAACGACCTAAACAATACGACCTATCAACATACAGGAGTTCACGACTTAAAATCAACATACGACTTATGGAAGAAGACGATCTACCAGAACCGGTCGATCTATGGAGTCGCGACTTAACATCCAGGCAGATTCACAACTTCGGCTTCAAAGATTTCGCACTTTGGATCTCACGACTTAAGGATAAGTCGGCAATCATCTTAGGAATCTCATTATCTACTGTTAAGTCGTCAAACGAGTTATGGTCCTCACGACTTAGGGTTAGGTCGGAGTTTGACTTATAGAATCTTGCGGAACGACCTATGGTGGAGCGACCTATGGTTAGGTCGTCTTACGACCTAAGGGTAAGTCGAGGCAGCTTCTGTGTGTATGCGCTGCATCATCCTCCCTTTGTTGGAAAGAATTCGACCTCGAATTCACGCTCTCCTCTTCTTCGACAAGCTTATCCCCATAATACGGAATTAAGTATTTGACATTGAAAACATCAGACGTATGAACATTTTTCGACAACCTTAACTGATACGCATTATCATTGATCTTCTTCAAGATTTCTACTGGACCAATCTTTCGAGCTTTCAACTTATTGTAAGTTCCAACTGGAAAACGATCTTTCGTCAATACTGCGTAAACAAAATCACCCTCTTTGAAGTTCACACTCCTTCGCTTCTTATCTGCCAATTGCTTATACTTCTCATTTGACTTAAGCAATCGTTCATAAACAATCCTGTGACACTCCTGCAACTCATTCACAAAATCACAAGCTCGTTTCACAACCCCTTTCTGAAGTGGAACTGTCGACAAATCCAACGGTCCCTTCGGAATTGCTGAATATACCACTTGAAATGGACTGAATCCAGTACTTTGATTAACGGCATGATTATGTGCGAATTCTGCCTGACATAATTTCACATCCCAGCTCTTTAAATTATCTTTCACAAGACATCTCAACAAGTTTCCCAAAGATCTATTCACCACTTCTGTTTGCCCATCCGTTTGTGGATGATAGGCGCTACTAAAATTCAGCATAGTCCCAACCATCTTCCACAGACTCAACCAAAAATGACTTAGAAATCGAGTATCCCGGTCAGAAACAATAGACTCAGGTAGCCCATGTAGTCGATAAATCTCTTTAAAGAACAATTGAACAACACGAACTGCATCGGCGGTCTTCTTACAAGCTATGAAATGTGTCATCTTCGAAAATCTATCCACCGCAACATATATAGAATCATTCCCTCGTTGAGTTCTTGGCAAACCCAAAACGAAATCCATGCTAACATCAACCCATGGTCTAGTAGGCACGGGCAATGGCATATACAATCCTGCATTCGTAGCTGTCCCTTTGGAAACTTGACATATGTGACATCTCTACACAAATCTTTCAACTTCTTTCCTCATGGAAGGCCAAAAATATGATTGAGAAATCAACTACAAGGTACGATCTCTTCCCACATGACCTTCTTCATGCAATTCCTTCACAATCTTCATTCGCAAACTGCACTCTGGTATACACAACCGATTTTCCTTAAATAGAAAACCTTCTACCAACACATACTCATCCGTCCTCCCTTTCTCGACTTCATTTACAATCTTGGCAAAGTAAGGATCCTCAACAAACAAATCTGGAAATACATAAACCCCGTCACTTCAACTCTCATCGTAGTCAACAAATGATTTCTTCTACTCAATGCGTCTGCCACACGATTTGTAACTCCCGACTTATGCTTTACAACAAATGTAAACTTTTGCAAGTATGCGATCCATGAAGCATGCCTGGCTGCAATCTTATCATGTCCCTGCAAATGTTTCAATGCTTCATGGTCAGTATACAACACAAACTCATTATGAAATAAATAGTGTCTCCAATGCTTTATGGCTTGGACAATAGCATAGAACTCCAAGTTATAGGTACTGTATCTTGTCTTGGCTCCAGAAAGTTTCTCGCTAAAGTAAGAAATTGGACGACCCTTTTGACTTAACACTCCACCAATTCCAACCTTAGACGCATCAGTATCTAGCTCAAAGAGCAACTGAAAGTCCAGGTATCTAAGAATCGGTGTTGTAGTCAAGAGTGTCTTGATCTGTTGGAAAGCAGAATCAGCCTCTTCAGTCCACACAAACTGCTTTCCTTTCATACAACCTATCACTGGTTCCATCACGCTACTGAAATGTGGAATAAACCTTCGGTAGAATGATGCTAAACCATGGAAACTTCTCACTTCAGTTACAGTCCTGGGTTGTGGCCAATCCTTGATTGCTTCAACTTTACTTTGATCCACCTGGATACCTTCCTTGGACAATACATACCCCAAGAACAAAACACTGTGTGTCATGAACATGCACTTCTTTGTTGCCGCGTAAAATTTCTCCTGACGAAGTATCATCAACACTTCCCGCAAGTGTTGTAGATGCTCTTCTATGCTTCCACTGTATATCAATATATCATCAAAGTATACCACCACGAACTTTCCAATAAACGGTCGAAAGATCTGATTCATCACTCGCATAAAAGTACTAGGTGCATTCGAAAGACCAAATGGCATGACCAACCATTCATACAACCCTCCCGAGTCTTGAAGGCTGTCTTCCATTCATCCCCTGGTCAAATTCGAATCTGATGATACTCACTCTTCAGATCAATCTTTGAAAAGATAGCAGCTCCACTCAACTGATCTAACAAGTCGTCCAATCTTGGCATCATGAATCTGTATCTCACCGTAATCTTGTTTAGTGCTCGACTATCTGTACACATTCTCCAAGTTACATCCTTCTTTGGCACTAACAAGGCTGGTACTGCACAAGGACTTAAACTTTCTTGTACGCACCCTTGTTCAAGTAACTCTTCCACTTGCCTTCTCAACTCTCCGTGCTCCTTTGGACTCATTCTATAATGTGGTCTATGTGGTAACACAGCTCCCGGAACAAGATCAATCTGGTGTTGTATGTCTCTCAACGGTGGTAACTCTTTTGGTAATTCTTCAGGAAACACATCTTCAAATTCCTTCAATACTGGCTTAACTTCCTCAGGAATTTCAACCGCTTCACTACTTTCACGTCCAATCAACAAAAATACTTCAGGGCTATCCTCTACTTCTTTGACAAATTCCTTCAAAGATAACAGAGTCTTTAGTTCCTCGATTTCCTCCAACTTGCTTTCACTTTGTTGTCGCCTTTTAGGAACTAAAGTGATTCTAGTGCCATCGAACATGAAACTATAGCAGTTAGTCCTACCATCGTGTTGCACGGCTCTATCGAACTGCCACGGTCTTCCCAACAACAAATGACATACATCCATATCCACCACGTCACACCAAATTTCATCCTTATACTTCTTTCCGATGGAAAAAGTTACACAAGCTCTTCGACCAACCTTCACTTCCCCACCTTTCCTCAGCCAAGCCAATTTGTAGGGTTTGGGATGCTTCTCTGTCTTTAACGCCAACTTCTTTACAGCTTCTGTAGAGATGATGTTATCACAACTCCCTGCATCGATAACAAACTTACAAACTTTTCCCAAAATAGTGCATGTCGACTGAAAAATATTACTCCTCAACCAACTAGTCTCCTCTTCCTGCTTTGGCGTCAAGAAAGATCTCCTCATCATTAAAGAATATACCTCGTCTCCCGTCAATAATTCTTCTTCCTCCTCAACCTATGGTGAATTGGAACATTCTACTTCTGCATCCTCATCCTCAACCTCAGCAACCATCGCTCGCTTCTTAGGCTTCGGGCATTCATTGCTCTTATGACCAAACTCCTGGCAGTTATAACACTTGAAATTGTTGTTGACCTTGGTCTTAGCAGCTTCATTGACAACCGGTTTACTAACAGCCTTGGAAACATTAGTATTGCTACTAGCCCCCTTCACCTAATTGCTCGAACTTGTAAACGCACCTCCTCCTCTTCTACCTTGCTTCCCCCAAGCTAGAGCCTTCTGGTGTGCTTCAGCAACGGATCTCGGATCAAACATATTTACCATATCCTGAATTTGCATTCTCAATCCTCCAACAAATCTGGATGTCAACTGTTCCTCCGTTCCATGATATCATTTCTAGCAATCAGTTGATAAAACTCATCTGCATAATCATTTACTGACTTTGTCCCTTGTCTCAAATTCTGTAAGCGCTGATACATAAGAGACTGATAATTATAAGGCAAGAAAGTAGCCTTCATCAACTTCTTCATCTTTTCCCATGAAACAATCTTCGACTTTCCCATTCTTTCCCGTGTAAGTTTAGTTTGTTGCCACCATGCCATAGCTTTTCCCCTCAATCGTGTAGCAACTAACTTAACTCTACGATGCTCAGGTACTTCCTTGAAGTCAAAAATTTCTTCAACATTTGATAACCAATCCAGAAACTCTTCCGCTAGCATTCCCCCTTTGAATTCTGGAATCTCTATTTTCATCCCCGACTCCCATCGACGATCATCTTCGGAATTTCAATTTCGATTTCGCCCTTGGCCACGGTTTCGACAAGAGCTACTACCACCATCACTGGATTCCTCCAAATCTGACGTATGTCGATGTCGATTCTGACCATCAACATTTCTGCTACCACGCACGTCTCTTTCTCCCGAAACTGACGGTTCTCTTCTTTCCCGATCCGATGGTGGTGACATTCTTCTCCTCTCGGAATTTGACGGCAAAATTTTATGTCCACCTTGATTTGAACCTGGTGATGCTCTTTGTCGAGTTTGATTCATATCCATCATGAGCCTTTCCAATCTACCAATTCCCTCATCAAACTTCTCATTGAATTTATCACTAATTCATTGCTCCATTTGTTCAGCATCTTCTCTTCGATACACATCTGCAACATTCTGATGACGATTAACTATTCTTGGAGGCATTGTCAAATCTTCAACAAATCCAAACACACACTTCGCTTCGATTAAAAAAATCTTGAATAAAACTTCACCAACTTGTTGGAATCTTCAAAATGAACACTTCAACTAGCGCAACTTTCAATGATGCAGAATCTACGCACAAACTTCTAGCTCACGACTTGAACAAATCTCGCACAAACTTGAACAAGCTCGCTTCTAGCTTTGATACCAAATGACGCAGCCTACAGGATCACTCAACTCACGAATTGATGAATTCGCGGAAAATGAATCGATGAAACAAGATGAATCGATGAATTGAAGATACCCAAGTGCCCAAATCCGTTGATCTCTCGAGATACCGGATTCTAGCTATCTTCAACACGTTGATCGCGCACGATACCGCGTTAGAAGATCTACGATTCTTCAACGTTGATCTCGGGCACGAGATTCCGTGAATCGGCTTCAAGTTCGTTGATTCGAGCGCACTCGAATATTCGAAGATGGAGAAAGGAGATAACACTCAACTTCCAATTTTAACGGTGGCACAAAGCACAAACCAATTTTTATTCAATATTCAACCCCTTTAAATGATACAACTCACCCGCTATTTATAGGAGCTTACAACTCAACACACGTTACAACACTTCACACGACTTAAGAAAAATACATCACAAACAGTACAAACGACTTACAAAAACACACAGTCGACCTAAAGAAACAACGCACGCAACTTAAAAATCAAACAGCAACGACCTAAACAATACGACCTATCAACATATAGGAGTTCACGACTTAAAATCAACATACGACTTATGGAAGAAGACGATCTACCAGAAGCGGTCGATCTATGGAGTCGCGACTTAACATCCAGGCAGATTCACAACTTCGGCTTCAAAGATTTCGCGCTTTGGATCTCACGACTTAAGGATAAGTCGGCAATCATCTTAGGAATCTCACGATCTACTGTTAAGTCGTTAAACGAGTTATGGTCCTCATGACTTAGGGTTAGGTCGGAGTTTGACTTATAGAATCTTGCGGAACGACCTATGGTGGAGCGACCTATGGTTAGGTCGTCGTACGACCTAAGGGTAAGTCGAGGCGGCTTTTGTGTGTATGCGCTACATCAGTAACCCATCATTAATAGAAATGTCTTCATCCTTAACGAACCCATCTTTCTTTAAGAAAACCTTGTTTTTGTTGGCTTCGATTGCTTTCTTTCTTTTTTGAATCAATTTGTATCTTAAGTACTTTCTCCACAATCTCTTTCTTTTCTTCATAAGCTTGCACGGAACCGAGAAGTTCCTCTATTACCATGGCCTCCAAGTTTTTTGTCTCTTCGATGATGGCGACAATATGTTCGAACTTTAGATCTAATGATCTAAGAATCTTCTCCATAATTCTTACATCATTTAACTTCTCACCAGTTCTTATTAGGTTATTACTAACCGTTAAAACTCGTGAGAAGTAATCAGAGACAAGTTCACATTCTTTCATATGCAAAGTTTCAAACTCTCCTCTTAAAGTTTAAATACGTACCTTGTTGACTCGACTGACTCCTTTATAAGATGTTTGAAGCTTTTTCCATGATTCTTTGGCTAATTTTGATCCCGAAACCTTCTCAAAAATATCGTTATCTAATGCTTGATAGATTAAATAGTGTACCTTCTTGTCTCTCATCCTTGAGTCTTTCAAACTATCTCTTTGAGTTTGAGATATACTATCTTCATTCTCTTGTTCAATGTAGCCTTTCTCGACTATCTCACATACATCATATGCTCTAAGGATAGACATTATCCTTAAACTCCATTTGTCATAATTGATCTTGGTAAGCATGGAACTTGTAAGGAAACGCCGCTATTCACCATGATTTTAGGAGGATCTTCAAGCTTCGATACCACTTTATTGAAAGTTTTCTTCAAGAGCAAATAGATTTGATTCTAGAAGAAAATAGATAAGAGGTTGGAGGAAAAAACAAATTTATTTTTTTTCTTATAAGGAGATGATAGTATATTACCGACCGAAATAAAATATTTTAGAGAATAAAATTTTGATAACTTTGATTTTGTTTTTCCATATGCTAGGGAAGTTGTATGGTACTTCTAGAGCACTACAAAACAATCCAAAGCTGAAATCGAAATGCACCATCAAAACCTATTTTCTTACAGCATTGCAAATACAACAATTCCATTGCAAGTGCTACTCAGATCATCCAACATCCCATTAAAAACAAATTCAGGAATTAGTAGTGGTAAGATTCTCACTCAAACAAGATATAAAATCACTTCACAAAATAAGGAATCGCTTCCCTATATAATAAATTTCTTTTCTCGAAGCAATACTTTTTTTTCTTATCAAAAATAATGTCGGAACATTTTAAAATATTGTTATGCCAGTTCATAAGGTTCAAGTATTTAAGAGTCCCTATCAGTAACGCTGATCATATGTATGGACCAGAATTCTTACAACACTCAACGGACAGATCGACGCAACAAATTCTCAAATCTTCTTGCTTCAATAATAAATTTCACTATTGCTTTTCTTCATAAACAAATTTCATCAATTTATTTGTTTATTTATTTATTTTCTTTTCTTTTAAAAAATAGCCTTTACTAAATAGATTTTCGATATTAATACATTTATATATAAAAGTATATAAATATTCCACCCAATGATCGACCCTTTTGATCAACCACAACTCGCACTTTACAAGTGAGAGTCGTATAAAAATGGGTAAACAATCAAATTCTCACTCCTCTAGGGTCAAATTATATCTCTATATCTGTATTATTCCAAATTAAACTATAATATCAAGTTGTGACGCCCCAGCTCTAGCAACCGAAATGTCACACTACACCATAAACGATAATTAGAAATGGCTAAAAGCCGTATCTAATTAACTTAGACACGGCTATAAGCCGTTTCAAAATATTGCGTCGTTAATTGTTAGATACGGCTTTAAGCCGTATCTAATAAGTAAATTAGATACAGCTCATAGCCGTATCTAAGTGGTCAATAAGATACGGCTTAAAGCCGTAGCTAATTTACATCATAGATACGGCTTAAAGCCGTATCTAATTGACCCATTAGATACGGGTTAAAGCCGTATCTAACTGACACCATAGATACGGCTTAAAGGCGTATCTTATTGAGCCATTGCCTTTTTCATTAGATACGGCTTTTAGCCGTGCCTAAGTTGACAATTAATCTGCACCCATTTTCCAACTAGATACTGCGCATATACAATCAATTTATACATACAGTAATAGTTCATATCTAAAACCCAATGCAATGATGCATATTATACAATACATTACAGAAATACATTCAATTACACTGCAATGATGCATATTATACAATAAATTACTGAAATACATTCAGTTACATTCTAAAACAGAAATACATTCAGTTACAATACATATTATCACTACCAATCCACCCTTACATATTTGGTTACTTAGGTTCCCACACAGTCACTCATTTCATAGTTATTTCGTTTATAAATAGTTCATAGTTATTGCACTAGTTGGGATGCTGCATAGATAAAACCTGAAACGTAAATGGACATAATAAAATATCAGCACAATCTATTTTATAGGACCAAATACAAGGAATAATAATAATATTAAGATTACAATGTGTTAAAATGAAAATTAAAATACATAAAGCAATTTATATTGAAATAAAAGAGCATACATTTCTTAAGAGCATTTTTAAACATAGTTTGAATTCTGGTTAACCACTGTTTACTTTCAGATTAGAAATGCAAATGGAAAAAACATCATCACAATTGTTTGAACATTGGTATACATCATAGCATAAATTAAAAATCAACTCTTGAAACCCTTAAACACAACTTAATTACAGCATATAATTTCAGGGACAGGTGAGGGAGCAGGATTATGTCCACAAATGGAAACAAGGGCAGTTAAACCTTGTACCTTTTCATTTTATATTATGTATTATGTTCATATTACATATCCTTATCTATATGGCTATCTGCTACTGAGCTTTGCAGATTGTATGAGTTGTTTATGCTATATATTCCCAGACTTGGATGGCAGTCCAAGTATTTCATACTTCAAAGCAGTTTAACTACTTACTCAGCATCCAAAGATAGTTAAATCATTACATATAGAACAATCATCAATCTCCAAACAGTGACTCAAAGCTTCAAAATGACTCACAAGAACAATCATCAATCTCCAAACAATGTTCATATCAAGACCATATAGAAGGAGTTTACAGGCAAGTGAAAACCAGTGCAAGTTGCAAGAATGAAATCTCACATCCACACATATATGCATACATATATATATATATATATGCATGTATATATATATGATAATGCAGACTTGATAGAGCATGTGCAACTCAAGTTAGTTAAACTAGATTATCAAATCTGGTGTCTAGTTTCAAAGTGATCAACAGAAAAGGAAAATGGCCAAACTTTCAAAACTGATAGAAACAGTGACAAGATATCCAAACAACAACATCTCAAGCCAAAACAGCATGCTACAACTACAAGTAAAACAATACATAGTAAAATATTAACATAAACAGAAAATATACCTGCTCCAACGTCTAAAGATATTGAATAAGACCCTTCGGATGGCACACATACCCACCCACTCCATATTCAGCAAAGGTCTCTACAAATTGATGATTTATTTTGCTGGTTCTCTCATCAGGTAGCAGTATGTTGTTCAACACCACTTTTTCATGTGTGGGTGGTACATATTTCCAATGGATTTTGGACGATGTAGAATCTCGGCATACAGTACCTGTTGCAATAAAGATGTCTAGATCTATCCAACAAAATATCTGCTCGAAAGCAACTAAAAATAGAAAGCTTGTAATAAATACCTGTTGCTATTATGTCTAAGTCAGAGTTGAGGATTTCACACCTTTGATTGTTCACTACATCGGTCGAATTCGGGAACTGAGAGCAACGAATTCAGGAGCATTGAATTGTGTGGCGCGTCCTCCATCAGAAGAATTGCCCGGTGCGCGAATTCCATGTTCGATGTTTCCCACCATGTTGATCAGAACCTCTAATTGCCCAGACATACTTCCCACTGTACCCTCCAAACTTCCCACCCTCATTTTCAACTCATCATGGTCTCCACGAACATGTCTGAGTCGTTTCTGTGCAATGGCACAAGCCTTAACTTTAGTCTTTGGTACAACGGTCCCAACACCGCGGCTCCTACCCCTTGCATCCTTACCAAGCATTTGCGATAAGATGTCTTCATCCACTGTCAATTTTTCTTCATCACTATCAGTGATCCTTTCCTTTGCTTTCGCAATTTGATCCTAAAATATTTATAAAATAACATCAATTAGTATTTGTTTAATCCATATATCATGTTACTAAAAGTTAATTGATTACTAATATATGCATATTAGTTTTTTTCCAACTCCTTGTTATCTGAATGCATACTAAATTCTAAAGAAGTGTAGAAAACTGACAAAATGATAAATTATATTTATCTTTAGCAAAGCAATGTCAGGCATAGTGGAGATAGTTCAAACTTACAATCTTGGTTCCTAAGTTCATAATAACTTCATAATCAATCCTAAGTACATAGTGGAGATTGTAGTTTGCAGATTAGTGTACACTAAAAAATGTTTAATGAAAAGTATATGCAAGTTAGTATTTGTTTGACTTACGAAGTACGAAGAAGTGGCATCTGATATGCTACCATCTTTTTTCGCGTGTGTCTTCTCCCATACTTGACGACTTCTTCATTGGTTGACTTTTTCCGTTTTCGACTAATTTCTTCTTTTTGTTTACCAACTTTCATTTTGATATTCGCTACTTTCTTTTCAACTTGAAAACCAGTCAATGGCCTTTTAGGACGACGAAGTTCTTGTTCGTTGTTGAAATTTGTCTTATTTTATCGAAACTTGTGTTCGTTAGGAAGAAACATTCGATGTCCCATGTAACACATCTTCTTACTTTCAGGAAGATGATAAGAATAAGTGTTTTCCCCACAAACAGGACATGCAAAATAACCGTGAGTTGTACATCCCGATAAAGTCCCAAAAGTAGGGTGATCATGGATTGCCCACAGCACCCTAGCTCTCATTGTGAACTCAGATTTATTTAACGAGTCAAATGTAAGACTCCTTCCCATAACTGCTTTAACTCGTCTATCAACGACTATAAATGAACATCAATATCCTTCCCTGGTTGTTTAGGCCCAAAAATCAACAATGTTAACATTGAGAACTCCCTTTTCATGCACATGGACGGAGGAAGATTATATGGTACTACAATTACTGGCCAACAACTGTAAGGGTTAGAGAGAGAAGCATGTGGACAGAAACCATCTGTCGCTATTCCAAGTGTGACATTTCGTGACTCGGCAGCAAAAGCTTGGTTAAAAGAATCTGCGGCTTTCCATTGAGAAGTGTCGCATGGATGACGCATTACGGTTGGATCATACTTGGCACGACCATGCCAGGTCATCGCATCTGCTATCCATGGTATAGTATACAGTCTCATCAATCTAGAAATTAAAGGGAACTGTCTTAATGTCTTTCGAGGTACTTTAGTGCCTTTTCTCTCTTCGTTGAATGATGTCATATATCTTGGTTCATTGCAATTTGTACAAGAAACTTTGTTCGCATCATCTTTCCAATACAATATGCAATCATTGATGCATGCATCATAAGTTTTGTAATTCATCCCAACTTGCTTAATTATCTTCTCCACGTCGTAGTACGTTGTCGGCGGCGTGTTACCTTCGGGGAGTAACTCCTTTATTAGTTCGAGGAGTGCAGTCACACCATTATCTGGAAAGCCGTATTGGGTCTTCAAGCTATTCAGTTTCACAATGGCATACAGCTTCGTAATCCCTTTTGAACAAGAAGGATAAAGTGGCTCTTTTACGCTACCAAAAAGTGATTTATACTTCTTACTTTCATTGGCTTGCCAATCTGGATAATCAGTAGACTGCTCTCCAACATTAGCATGATCAGGCAACGGATTATTAGGTTGAAAATGATGAAATCTATCTGCATCATTGACCAGATCTTCCATCCTAATATGTTCAGACTCATCAGTAGTTGTGGCATTACTAACTGGTTGTTGTTTTTCCATCTCCACCCTTTTTTCCCCATGAAAATACCACACTGTATATGATTGGATAATACCCCATCTAAGAAAATGAAAATGAATGTCATCTAATTTGATCGCCTTCATATTTTTGCACCGGGTGCAAGGGCATAAATACACTCCTTTTTTACCACCGTTTTCTTCAACAAAACTAATGAACTTCTGCACCCCGTCTATATAGTATGTAGATCTTAGATCTGATTCATTTATTCATTGTTTGTCTATGCTGAAAGACATACTGCCCTCCTATATCATATATAACAGAACATGAGACTTGCCCTTTAATGGGTCCTCGTTCCAATTGCTCGAAAAGAATATTTTTGAAAAATTCAAGTGGGAAATTATTGGAAATTTTTTGAATTGAAATGAATTATTAAAAATACGAGAAGAGCATATAAGCTCTTATTTGAGAATAGTCCCACATTGTAAGGTAAGGGTCATGTTTTCAGATGTGTGAAGTATATTGATATAGACTATTTTCTATGATACTCTTAGTTATAAAAATAGCATTTCTATAAAAATTAACATTAGCACCAAACTATTTCCGAAAATTTTGCCATTACAACGACGCTATTTTATAGCACCAGAGTAACGTCTATGCATTACGCCTCTCCTGACTTGGCTTGCACCATTAACAACAATTTTATCCACCTTTACAATAATGTCAGAACCATATACAACAACGCCTTTTGAATATACAACAATGTCAGAACCATATACAACAACGCTTTTTAAATAGTTTTATCCCAACTATTTAATATTCCCAGCACCACTAAACCCAAAAGCAAATGAATCATTACTCATTACAAAGCATCATTACAGTAACAATCAAAGTCAACTACCAATCGAATAATATCACTAGTTGATATTATCCTACAACAATCAACTCACATTCACTTGTGCTTAAGTTGCTACAGCAATTAAATTCTCACATTTTTGAAAGAAAAATTAGCTTTTAAAAATAAAAGGTCCACTATTTGCGCGTATTAAAAAACGCAGTCCCATAATATATAATTCTTTCAAAT
Organism: Allium fistulosum; assembly: GCA_030737815.1. Taxonomy (NCBI): domain Eukaryota; kingdom Viridiplantae; phylum Streptophyta; class Magnoliopsida; order Asparagales; family Amaryllidaceae; genus Allium; species Allium fistulosum. The sequence goes on from CM060906.1 coordinate 1,137,585,508, forward strand.
TATTTGTGCATATGATTCATGAAATTGGACAACAAAATGTCCATATTTTATTCTTGATCTAAAGTGATGCTTATTGAGGTTTTTGAAAGCAGATCCACTATTTTTCATTTTCCATGCATTGGTTCTTATATTCAACGGTCTAAATTCGAATGGACTTAATAAACTGGGTAAAATAAAAGTAATTAGTTGGGTAAAATAATACATTGATTAGTTGATTTATATTCTTTGTACACTTGTAGTAGTACCTATAAATAAGCAAACAACCATATTAATTTACCTTAAAATCTGCACTGGTTTTTGACTTATGATAAACAGTGGATTTAAAATGCACTTGCAGCTTTAGTTGATAATCAAAACCACCTACAATCGTAATCAAGTGTGATTTCTCTTTACTTTGGTAGATAGGATGTAGCAGCAGTTTTTTGTATATCAGGTGTACGCATAAACTTCTTTACAGCAAGTGCAATTGCTCTTTAAGTTGTTTTACAATCATAAGGGCGTCTCCAATAGTTAGTCCGGATATTATTACTATCCGTGACAGGGGCCAATTTGGTTACAAAAATGTAACCAAAGTTATGACATTTATTGAACAGGCGTCCGTTGCCTGTTTAAAAACAAGGGTCATGTTTTCAGATTGTTTTTCTCTACCTTGAAACTTTTCAGGTTTCGAGTTTCTAAACAGCCCGGGCTAGACCTGCATGCAACACTTTTTAACTTATGATAAACAAACATATCAAAAATTTAAGCAAAAGAACAATAATGACTGGCTGGCATCTACCGCAATTCTATTCTCGTAAAACATGCAATAGAAACTTCGGAGTTCGTAGTATTTCTTGCTCAGGCATTCTGAAAAGGGAAGGAAATAAAATGCAATAGCCACGATTTTTTAATTTTTAAAACAAAATGTACATTTCAAGATGCTATTTCCAGTTGAAATGTATTTTGCATATTATAATTTTTTGGACCATACAATCACTATAAACATACAAAACCCACCACTCCACCAATGGAAAATCCAACAGATAAATAAGAAAATTATAATATGAACAAATGTCATATCTTCTTCAACATATTTTGCAATGAGTTTTTTAGTCCAAAAAGATCTTGTTTATAACCTTATTCGGTAATCATAGGCGTAGTAGCAGCATCATCAGAAGACTGCTTCTTCATATTTTACGACTTGATAAACTCTTTAAGTAGTAAAACAACTAGAGTTAGATGTGAGGATGTGAGGATTACTCACCTTTCTTCCTTAATTTAGCAGTAAAACAACTACTACAGCCTATTGCTTCTCAATTTGAAACCCTAACAGTGCTTAATCAAACATCAAATAGAAACCCAATTCGATGAACTATAAAACTAAAACAAAGACCTAATAAGAAATATATAGGTTAGGGATATCCTTACCCGAAATTATTAGCTTCCTTAGCTAATTAAATTGACCTACTAATGAGAGTTTTTGGGAGCTTGGAATTAGGTTTCAAAAGAGGTAAAGTGAGTTGGTTTTCTTTTTCTGAAGTTATGAGATAACAGTGAGGTATTGGGGTGGAAAATTTGCGCCAAAAATAGGCACGAAATAAGATACGGCTATTAGCCGTATCAAATTTGATACGGCTATTAACCGTATCTAAATAAGTGGGAAAGCCAATTTTCTGGAGGGAAGCAGTGCATATTGGGGTGGAAAATTTGTGCCAAAAATAGGCACGAAATAAGATACGGCTATTAGCCGTACCAAATTTGATACAGATATTAACCGTGTCTAAATTTTTAGATACGGCTATTAGCCGTATCTAATGAGGCGGTAGGAGGGGTGGCTAAATCAGCTTTTTGGTGTAGTGTCAGAGGGAGTTTACCATCTGACGACTTGGATCAATGGGCACGTAAGGAGCGATCTCTCGCATACACACTACAACAAAAACACCCTTTAATAGCGTTGAAAAAATGCTATTATAGGCTACTATAGCGTGTTTTGGTACGCTGTATATTAATGTTGTTATAGGCTACTATAGTGTACACTACTTTGAGTCAACGCGGATACGTTTCAATACCTCAATACATCCGAAATAATACGTATCTCGTCTCGATGCATGGCAATATACACGAGTTCTAGAATTGAATAATACAATATTAGAGACATAAATAAAATTTTCCCAACTAATAGAGTCATAGTGAATAAAAATATTTAATTTTATATCATATTGAAAAATCTAATACAACATCTCATATATATACAAATCGTCACACGAATACATCACATGGACCAATACAATGGAATATCAATATAATTATAAACAAAGTAATTACTCGCCATCATCATTAGCTCAAAATCCATGTTGTAGCTCACAAAAAATATACAGTCATATCAAATCTATAAAACAACCTAACCCGAGGTTGCTAAACAAATAACAAACTCCGAGTCAGGGCAGAAATCTAGCCGAGGGTGTACTAGTGCTTAATAATAAGATATGAGTGTGGTGTCGGGAATAAATACCTAAAACACTATCATTCACACAAAATAATGTCCCACCCACATTTTGTTAAAATAGTTTTAATACAAGTGTCAAGGCTCCAATCATTGTGACTCATGGCTGCAATTCTAATCAATTGAGATATCATAATCTATTCATATTATATGAGTTTCTTTCAATTTAAATTCAAGTACAATGTTTTCAGATCTCCGAAGTCTGATTTCATTGTTTACCATAGTACGGTCTTTTTCACTCATATATCTAAACAATTAACAGTTGTACAATTTATTGTTTACCATATTGCGGTCTTTTTCAACCGCATATCTAAACAATGTTCGTATATTTTACGGAGTCGATATATAAAGGAGAGTTGTAACCTAACTCTCTTCCTTCAGTTCCCAGCAGGAATACTCGTTGTTAATCCCTTTTGGATTCACCCTCCACATAGACTAACCGCCTCGATAAGCCCGTGCGGTCTTTTTTAACTTATTTTAAATTTCAACTTATTTATATCAACTTATATATGTATATATATCAACTTATTTTTTTATATAAATCGATTGCAAATTATTTTAAATTTAAATATATTTTGAAATAAAATTCTTTTAAAACACCCTACGAGCTTTAAATATTCAAGTCATATTCTCATTTTCTTCAAATCAATTATCATAATATATTTACATGTTGTGTATTATTTATTTATTTTTCAATCATCAATCAAAATATAATTTTCATCGATCATAAAATTCAATCCAAACAATCTTTTGATCAACCAATTCAACCATCAATCATCCACAAACAACAATAAGGCTACTAGGCCATCATCAATCAATATAAATTCAATTCAATTAAAAAAAAGAAACATTGATTTTAATTTTATTTTCCAAACAATCAATATTTCACTTTAAGGTACATCAATAATTTCAACATCCAAAACACATTAATTATTACTTATAATTAATTGTAGACTACACCGTAACAATTTGAAGGTTTAAAATTTTCATTCACGAAAATGCAATATATACTTCACCGACTTTAATATTTATGTGTTAATGATGCTCCTAACTATGTTTATAGGAGATAAAACAAAGCAATTACCAAAGGAGGAATATACTCACAAAAATCAAACATTTCCTCCTACCAACATTCAATCTCATTATCACAGCCATCAGCTAGCATCACCACCGTTGCTAGCCTCTCCTTTCCTAGCTTCACCACGGGTGTTGTGCATTACCTAAATTTTTTCCCCGCATGTTAACTTCGCTTCGCGTTCATTCCTAGGTAGCCTTCATCGTTGATGCCACCATCTTCTTGCATCGCTAGCTTCAATCGTCATGCTCCGCTGCGCCATCAAAATCATACAATTCTCTTACTTGCGACAACCTACAGGTCACGCACGCCTCCTTCGTGACAACATTGCCTTTCTCGTGACGTATGCCTCTCCTCATCTTGGCCGCTTTCTTTCCCTAGCCGCCACATGCATGATGTCGTTTTTTATCTTTTCGATTTTTTGTTGATGTATGAAATCTCTGTTTAAGGCAAAATAGAACGGAATCGAGTATGACTTTACTGAGGGTGAAGGTGGTAAAAGAAATGGGATAAGGATAAGGACATGTGGGCTTTGGACTTCCATTCCAATGAGAAGAGAAGGTGATTTTAATTTTTCCTTTTTCCTTTTGTTTTTAAATCAATTCAAACACTTAAACACTTTATTATTCTACAATTATTCGATATCCGATTAAAATTCCGCTTGAGGCCTTTTAGTTTAAATTTATTTTCTACTTATAACAAAATTTCTTTTATTCAAATTTTACTTTTTAATTTTAAACAATTAAAAAATAATTGATTTATATTCAAAACAATTTCAAATTTTTACAAGTATTATTTATTTTACCAAAATAAATTTCTAAACAACTTTTGCATTTTTAAAACATAATTCAAATTCCAAATTTGAATTTTAAATCAATATTCTACTTTTTATTGTTAAATGAAATCTAAAACTTTAATTTATTGAATGAAATTAAATAAAATATCCATTTTAATAAATTATTGTATTTGACTCCAAAACGGGATGTTATAGGTGGCACACCCTTAGGCAAATGGATATGTCGAAGCTGTAAAGTAGATTATTAATTCCAATTCTAAGAAGCGGTTGGAAATGGCTAAGAGCCAGTGGATTGATGAATTTTCATTACTACTATGGTCTTATCGGACGACACACATCGACTGACCTCTCTGTGTTCGCCCTAGCCTACGGATCGGAGGCTATAATTTTGATTGAACTGGAAGTACCTTCTCATCGAGTGACTAACTACAGTCCATGGACAAATGAACAACTCTTGTTAGAGTCTCTTAATATGATCGATGAGAAGTGCGAGGAAACTGACTTGAGAGCAGGTGCACATTGAAGCTAAGTCGCATGATATTACAACATCAAGATCAGGAATCGAAACTTTGAAATCGGCAACCTGGTCCTCAAACAAATCTTCCTAGGCCCTTGGAAACTAGGCCTGAGTCGGGATGGTCCATACGCAATCGAGAAAAAGCTTGGAGATGGCACTTTCACTGTAGACGGGGTCTCACTCCCGAGGGCATGGAATAACGAGCGCTTATGATGCTATTTCACTTAGAAATAAATTTGTACATAATTAAAGCGATGTAATAAGACATAACCTGTCATTTCCCATCTTTTATAAAATGAGATGGCTTTCTGAATCTATGACTCTGTCTTTACATTACTTAAGAGTTGTGAAATTTGATTGACTCGAATGAATCTGCATGTGTATAATGAAGGTATGTAGGTACCTGGAGGTAGGTGCCAACCAAACTTCCACGGTATCGATCGGACCCTTGGAATTTAACCATTCTTCGTGCCCAGAAATGAATGCTAACAAACTATTGCCTTTGATGTGGGGGCATGAGTATAAACAAAAGTAGATGTGGCATGACCGTCTATACACTAACTCTCACCCTTGATGTGCATGTAGGAGTATAAACAAAAATGGACGTGACAAGACCATCTAGTCTTCGTACCGTGCCCAGAGTAGGCAAGACAAAAGATCCATACCCGACGTAAGGTGGGATCATTCCTGTGAAATGTTGATCGACGCTCAAAGTTAGGCGTAATTGAAAGCAAACATCCTGGATAAGGATGTAAAAACTACGATCATAAGTAGTTAATTTAAACCAGCTCCTGGAGTTTGGCACGACCAAAAACCACTATCCTGGAAAAGGACATCCGTGCCGCTGTCCTAAGTGGTTAAAATCGCCCGATGATCAAAATTTGGCATGGATAGAACATACATCCCAGAGAAGGATGCCCGACTTGTAGTTAAAGATAGTTTACTTCAAACGACGCTCGGAAACTGGCACGAGTGCACTTAAAGTTCCTTCAAAAGGAATGCTTGAACACCTTTCCAAGTGATTGGGGTTCGACCAAGTTCCAGGATTGGATATGGTCACATATAAACGCCCTGAATTTTGCTATTCAACAATTGCTTTATATTCACCAGAATGATGAGAAGCCGACAAATCCCAAGAACGGGCTAATGATTTAGTTTGACAATAATCATGATAAGATATGGATTGCGAGTACATTGAGTGGAAAGCATATTTCTTAAATTCTTAAACAAATTCACACAAAGGTTTAACAAATCTCTTTGTTATTCATGTATGAAGTAGAACTTGAAAAGAAAAGTATAAGTTTTATTTACACCTAAGCTGAAAACAAAAGCGGAAGCCGAACCTGCAAAGAGTCGGCCTAAAACCAAAAAAGATTACTACAACTACAAACCAAAAATGAGTCTATTTACACAAAATTGACTTTCACTTCTTATTCTTCGACATCTTGGACTTCTTCTTTTCCACCCCGGAGGGAGGAGTCTCTTCATCTTTTCTCTTACGGCCTCTCCCTGGTCCCTTGGATGGAGTTCTTTACAATGATCCAACAACATACTTTAAGTTCTCCTAGGTAGAGGAAGGGTGAATAGAACGAAGATAGTCTGGTCAGGTAGAGATATTGACAAAGGAAGGGGGACGACCTCTACCTTTTCTTGCTTGATCGATGTGGTAAGGAGAATTTGTTTCTCATAGAATTCACTTATGGTGGGACCCGACAGGGGCTCAAAGGACCCAGTGATAACAACATTGTCTTTAGTTTGATCTTCCTAAGTCCCACCCCCCTCATCCTGTAAAGCATCTATCATCCGCTTGTCAAGCCTAGGAGTCTCGGTAGTTGGAATGTTTGGGACCATCATTATGGTATTTACGGTTACCGATTATGTTATAGATTCTTGTTTTCCCAACAAAGGACCCTTTTCAGAGAGTGGGATGATCTAGGGCTGACATGAAACTGGAGAGACATAAAAATAGAGATTAGCGGTGTAAATAAGTGACATATAGACTCTCCAAATACAGGTGAATTCAATGAGACACCTCCTTCAGTTTGGGATTCTATATGGGCTGTAGTGCGATCGAAATTTCCCTCCAAGATGGGAGAAAGGATAGCAGGCTAGTGCATTTGAGGTTTCTTTGGATCATATTCAGGGACAAAGGTTGAACCAGGAGTAGTGTCGGGCCCAGATGTGTAGCTAGTAGTGACATCTTATGACGATGATCCAGAGCCTTCGCCTAAGTCGTTTTATGCTATGGCGGCCAACTTTGGGTGGAGGATAAGCTCGCCCTCTCTTAGCACCCTGGGCTCATCTCCTATTATGACCTCATTTTCAAGCTGTGCTAGCTCCACCTTACTACATTTTAGAAGTTCCATTACTTCCTTAATGACTTGTTCCTAAGTAAGGGCCAGAGCTCTAGGGTAATCAATGTTGAACCACTCTAAGTTGCGAAACTTAAGCACGTTAGCATTGTACTTAATGAGCATTGGTTCGAATCTTTCCATCATCCACTTCTCTGTGGTTTCAACTTCCATCATGAGAAGCGCATCCATGTCTCTAGCACGTTCAACCTCCTTGTCCCTTTCCTCATGAGCAGTGACTAGCTCTTCACAATACCCCTGAGCTTCTTAGAGAGTTTCGTCTTTCTATTTTGGCTCGCTCTCAAGCTTGGATGATAGCTCATTCACTTTTTTGTTCAAGGCATCTATTTTCAGCACTAAATAATGGTTTCGATGGTGCGCAATTCCTATCACATCACGATGCTTGGTTCTCTTACTCTTGAGTGCCTTAATAGCATCACTGGCCTTTTTCTCGACCTTATATTGTGATATTTTCAAGTTAGTGAGCTCGACGTCAAGATGAGCGATAATCCTTTTATCTTGTGCCTCTAAAAGTTTCAAATTATAAATCTCAAGCTTCCATTCCCTCGAAATCTTAGAGATTAACTTTTCTACCTGCCTCCATTCATTATATTGATCATAAGCATCTACAACATAAGCAACTGTCATGCCTTCGACCTCTAGCGGAATGTTCTTTAGATTAGGCACAAACATAAGCTCATCGAAGCAGACCCTCAGGAACTATTTCCTTAGTTCAGCCATTCGAGCATCAACGACAAGTTGTTGCTTTGTAGTGATGACCGGAGATTCAATAGGTTCTTCCCAGCCCTGTGGTGGGAGGCCTCGAAGCTGTCTCTATGGTGCTTGCAGCCAGAATGTCGACTGGAGTGAGTTGACATCAAGTATTGAATTGGGATAGAAGCTGGGGGTGGGAGCACGAGAGGCATCACCTGGTGGAAAGCCATCACGATGATCAGAATGCTTATTTGCACCTCTTGCCAAAGGTGAGCTGGACCTAGAACGATATCTGGAACCAGAATCATAAGATGGATAGTCTCTGTCACGACTGCTTTTGTCGTGGCTAGACCGATGGCTGGACTCCGAGTCTCGGCCACTACCTTGATGATACACACTCAAGCGACGCCTATGTTGTCCAAACACGTTCCCTTCCGAGGACCAAAACATGTACTTCCTCTCCATGAATCCTGCAAATGGAACGTGAACAGGTTAGCTTCAACAAATAAGGACACATAATAGGTGCAATTCGGTGCACTTGTGTAACATCTCATATCTGGAGGCCAAAAGGTAAGCGCTATGGATGCTGTAGTCATCCACAGTATTAACTTCTGGTGATGAAATATGGCGATGTTAATGGTATCCATAATATCAGAAGCACTTGAATATGAACAAAATCATAAATTAAAAAAAAACAATAATTTTAGTGATTACATTTCAACAAATCATATCCAAGTTACAAAAATCCCAAATGTAATCCCAAGCATTGATCAAATATAAATTTACAACAATATGCCAAGAGCAACATATGAAGATGCCCTCTTGAATGATCAAAGCAATATAGACATAATTGTCTTAATACACAATGGAAACAATTTTAAAATAGAATTTCCTAAATTAGCCATTTATCAGCCACCTGCTCGTCTTTGAATGCTTTATTCGCCAAAATCTGCTAAAACCTGAAAACCTAAACCCTCAGCCTACTCAAATCAAAATTTGAGCACCCGAGATTTTAAGGGGAAACAAAAACTTTGAGTCAGACATAAAACCTGGTATGAATAATTTCTGTTACATCTCAGTTTACTGGTAAATAGTGAGACCACGCTATAAGTTGTAACATCCCGTATATGGAGAACAAAAGCTAAGCGCTATGGATGCTGCTATCATCCACAGTATTAACTTCTAGTGATGAAATACGGTGATGTTAATTGTATCCATTATATCAGAAGAACCTGAATAGGAAAAAAATCACAGATTTACAAAAAAACAATAATTTCAATGATTGCATTTCAACAAATCATATTCAAGTTACAAAAATCCCAAACGTAACCCCATGCATTGATCAAATATAAATTTACAACAATACGCCAAGAGTGACATATGAAGATTCCCCCTTGGATGATCAAAGAAATATAGACACAATTGTCTTAATACACAGTGGAAACAATTTTAAAATAGAATTTCCTAAATTAGCTATCCGTCAGCCACCTGCTCGTCTTCGAATGCTTTATTTGCCAAAATCTGCTAAAACCTGAAATCCTAAACCCTCAGCCTACTCAAATCAAATTTTGAGCACCCAAGAATTTAAGAGGAAACAAAAACTTCGAGTCAGACATAAAGCTTAGTATGAATAATTTCTGTTACATCTCAATTTATTGATAAATAGTGAGACCATGCCGCTTTACGGAACGGGTTTCCCCTCACTAATATCTCTTTTCAAAACATATATTTTGCAAATCCTTTCCTGCAACCAAACAGGTTCATCAACTGATTATACTAATAATATAGCAATATCCATTATGATAAAATAGGAAATAAAATAGACCATCTGTCAAAATCTGAACTGTCTATTCTTTATTGGACCATCTGTCCTAAATTCTGAGCTATCTGCTCTTTTCTGGACTATCTGTCCTAAAACTAATTATATCAAAATAGCAATATCTTTTATGCTAGATAATGGGTTATTTGCCCAAAAAAGGTAAAAAAGGGTGGACTAACTGTTCTTAAAAATTTAACGAGGTCTGTTATGCTAATATTGAACTATTTGTTTATATCAGAGTTGACTGCTCTTTCTGGACTAACTGTCCTGGACTAATTGTCCTATGGGCTGACTGCCCTCAAAATGGAATGACTATCTGAATTTAAAATAAGCTGACTGCCCGAATTTTCTTTTGGGTTAACTACCCTTCAAAATATCTGAGCTAACTGCTCTACAAATGATCTAAGCTAACTGCTCTACAAATTTTCCTTGAAAACTTTTTTAAAATGATTTAGTCCATCAAATCATATATACAAGGAAAATATATCTTTAGCTTTACTCTAAGCTATTTTGCCATGTTATATATACTTTACTCAAAATAATGTTGATGATGTTCAATAAGGATTGTCTATTCTTTAAAATAAGTTAAAGTCCTTTATAACTCAAAAACACTTAGGCTATTTGCCAAGTTCTTATATTCGGAACCTTTGTTTAAAACCTTTAAACAACCTTTCGAAAACATAGATGGTAACTCTTTCAAAACCATTTATAAAACCCTTCGAAAGTATTGAAGGCAACTCCTTCATACCCTTTAATGAACCTTTTGAAACCATTGAAGGTAACTCCTTCTAAACCATTTAAAAGCCTTCCTTTTACATGCTTTAAAACATATGACATCTGCCTTTTAAATTCTTTAAACCTTAGCCTTTCGAAAACATTAAATCATACCTTTCGACCTTGTCGAAAGGTCCCACCTTTCACCTTATCGGAAGGTTCCTTTTCGGCCTAGTCGAAAGGTCTCACCTTTCGGCTTTGTCGAAAGCCTGGGGTACTTCCCCTATAAAATCATTTATAAACCTTTCGAAAGCAATGTAACTCAAAACCTTTCGAAGACATTGGGTTCAATTTAAAACAAGTGGAAACCTTTCAAAACCATTTAAAGTTAACTACTTTGAAACCTTTAAAATGTTTCGACTTAAAATATTTGGATTATGCAAAAGGACCAGAAAAACATTGAAGTCGAAAGCAACTACTTCAAAACCTTTATAAAACCTTTCGAACCCATTCGAAAACAATGAAGTGTTAGTGTTTGAAACAACCCTTCGAAAACAATGGAGAGAGGCGGTAAGTTTTAGAAAACAAAAGAGAACCTTTGACTCTATCTAGGTCGAAAGGTTTGGAAGCGACAACTATGCTTCCGACCTTGTCGAAAGCTAACCTTTCGACTTTGCCAAAAGGTTTCATTTAAAACAAAAAAGCAAACCAATCGAAACCTTTTTCTTTTAAACCTTTTGACAATGTTGGAAACTCTTTGTCGAATGCTAGCAGGCGTATTTTCTTTAAACCAAAACAAAACTTCGTCTCTTTCAAAAGTTAAAACCTTTCGACCCTAAACCTTTCGACTCCTTCCAATTCAGTATGTACCCATTGTCTGATACCATGTGCATTGGCATTTGACCTAGCCGAAAGGTTTGATACCTTTCGACCTTGTCGGAAGGTCTGGAATGAAGGCGGAAGCTCTTACTGAAAGGATTGAAATAGAAGAAAAACTATTTACTTGTACTTTTAAATAGTTAATTTGTACCCAACCTGCCTTGTTTTTCTAAATCTGATTGGTTGTCAGAATTTTATATTCAAAAGTGCTGCTGACTTTTCTTATTTAGGAATTTAAATAATTTTGAAAACGCCTTTTCTCCTTTATAATTATTAAAACATTTAAGTCTCATACCATAAATAATTTTATATAACTATTAAAACATCTTGTAAAATTCTAAAAAAATTCCAAAAAATCGAATAATACGTTCTCTTCAACATATAAATTTTTTGGATTCAAACAATAATTATTTTTTCCATAAATAATTTTATAATCCAATTTAACTAGTTCTTCCTTAGAAAATTCATAACAATTTCACAAAAATTCATAAAATTGAAACCCTCTCTAAAATAACTTTTTTGTTCACCATAAAAATTCGCAAGGCTAATGGATATCATTTAATAGGGTTTTCATCCCAAAACATGTCATAAAATCTATATGAACGTATATAAATCATCAACATGTATATATAATCTTTTTATCATTCAAACACATGGCAAATCTTTGTAAAATCATTCGAAATTAACCTTAAAACCAAAACCAAAAATATTTAGAGATGTAAAATTATTCACCTTTGCTTTAATGATTAAGGAGCTTGAGATTTGAATGAGCTTGATTTGAATTTGCTTTCCTTAAGCTTTTCTTTTGTTTCCTCTTCTTCTTCCTTTGCTAATGGTGGCCGGCCAAGCTTTTAAATTTTTAAAATGAGAAATGAACATGTGTTTTGAGATACACGGCCTAAGGAAGACAATATAGGAATGGCCTCTTTCCCATAATACCCATCCTCTAATTCATTTTAAACCCTTCATTTAATTTATTAGTTAAAAAGGCATGGCTACCTTAATTAAATCAAATATCAATCCCCTTATCAACATATTATTTTATTTAGTTTATCTTACTAAATCTCCTAAATAATGTTATCAAAAATCTAGAGTGTTACAACATGAGTATGACCGTCCTAGTGTTCCCTCGACAGATCATGTACTAGAGCTTTGCTGATAGGAGTGGTTTCTCCTATGCTAATGGGAGGCAGGTCATCGTGAAAGCATACAAAGGGAGTCAAGATCCTCAAGACTTATGTTGTCTAGGCTGATGGATTTAATTTCGGTTGGAATTGGCCCTAGGTTAGCAAATATATATTCAAAGGGGAGAGAAGGAGTTTTCTCCACAGTTGTGATGGGTGCAAGCTGTGTAGAAGTCTATCCTCTGGAGATCTTTACGACCAACCTTTTCTTAAGAACAAATTCTTGGTCATCTTTAGGCTTCTCAGACAAAGACTTATGGCCCACATAAACTTCATCGTGGCCAACTTCATCACCTCCACCTAAAATTTCGCCTTCCTCGACGTGTTCTTGCATTTCTACAACATTCTCTTTGGCTTTAGCTCCTGGACTTGGGACTGGGGGCACATCAGGATTACATCGGCTCCTCTAGGCTAGTTATAATCATTATCATCATCATCATTCTCATCGGTGTCAAACGAATCCGTCCAGGATCCAATCCGATTAGCAGAATTAATCGGTGAATTGATGCATAATTGATGGATTGAAAATACCCAAATGCCCAAATCCGTTGATCTCACGAGATACCGGACTTTAGCTATCTTCGACACGTTGATCGCGCACGATGCCGTGAGAGAAGATCTACGATTCTTCGAACGTTGATCTAGCGCACTAGATTCCGTGAATCGGCTTCAACAATCGTTGATTAGAGTGCACTCGAATATCCGAAGGTGGAGATAGGAGATAACACTCAACTACCAATTTTAATGAAGGCAAGAAGCACAAACCAAATTTTATTTCAAATTCAACAACCGTTTACAAATGACCTCACATCCCTATTTATAGAGATTTACAACTCAACACACGACTTAAGAAAATTACAACACTTCACAACGACTTACAAAACAAACGACATAAAAAATAACGACTTAACAACATACAGCCACGACTTAAGAAAATACAACCAAGCATCACGCGATTTAACAATCTTCTGCTCTGCTTCGCAACTTAACTTCTTACGACCTAAAGTAAACAATCAACGACCTAAGGCATCTGGAGCTTCTCTCGACCTTCTGGAAACAATCGCGACCTTCTGGATAAAGTTAGGTCGCTGGAAACAATCAACGACCTAGGCTGGAAACACTCGCGACCTATGAGAGAAGCACGGCAACGACCTAATCGGCAGCGACCTAATTACTCGCGACCTAAGGAAGAAGCACGACATTGCTGGAGCGACATAAGGAGGAGGAGCGACCTACGAGCTACTGGAAGAATTCGCGACTTAGGGCTGAAGCGACTTACTGGCGATTCAAGGACGCGGCCGCGACCTAAGGTAATTTGTTCCTCGCAACTTAGGGTTTCGCGATCCCTATTAGGCTGGGCTGCATCATCCTCCCCTAGTTGAGAAAAATTCGTCCTCGAATTTAAAGGTTCTTCATTGGGTTGTTCATCTCCATAATAAGGTATAAGATGTTTAATATTAAACACGTCAGAAGTGTAAACATCCTCTGGCAGCTTCAACTTATAAGCATTTTCATTGATCCGTTTTATAATTTCTATTGGACCAATCTTTCGGGCTTTCAACTTGTTATAAGCACCCACTGGGAAACGATCCTTCGTTAACACAGCATACACCCAATCACCCTCGTTGAACTCCACACTTCTTCTCTTTTTATCTACAGCTTGTTTATACTTCTCATTCGTCTTCTCCAAACGTTCCTGAATGATTCTATGACAATCTTTTAACTCATCAACGAAATCTGACGCCCGCTTAATCACTCCTTTCGGTTATGGCACTACCGTTATATCCAACGGCCCCTTTGGCAACCTTGAATATACAACTTGAAATGGACTGTAACCAGTGCTTCGGTTAACAGCATGGTTATGAGCAAACTCTGCCTGACACAACTTTAAGGCCCAACTCTTCAAATTGTCCGACACAAGACATCTCAACAGATTTCCCAATGATCTATTCACAACTTCAGTTTGCCCATCCGTCTGAGGATGATATGCACTACTAAAATTCAGCTTCGTCCCAACCATCTTCCACAGACTCAACCAAAAGTGACTCAGAAATCGAGTATCTCGGTCAGAAACAATAGATTCAGGTAACTCATGTAAACGATAGATTTCTTTAAAGAATAACTGTGCCACATGAACTGCATCCATCGTTTTCTTACAAGCAATGAAATGTTCCATCTTCGAGAAACGGTCTACCACAACATATATAGAATCATTTCCCCGTTGAGTTCTAGGCAAACCCAAAACGAAATCCATGCTAACATCAACCCATGGTCTAGTAGGCACGGGTAATGGCATATACAATCCTACATTCGTAGTTGTCCCCTTGGAAACTTGACATATGTGACATCTCTGCACAAATCTTTCAACTTCTTTTCTCATCGACGGCCAGAAATAAGATTGTGACACCAACTGCAAGGTACGATCTCTGCCCACGTGACCTTCTTCATGCAATTCTTTGACAATCTTCAACCTCAAGCTGCAATCCGGAATACACAATCGATTTCCTCTGAACAAGAATCCATCTTTCATCACAAAATCATTAGAACTCCCTTCCTGCACCTGATCTAGCACTTTCGCAAAATTAGAATCTGAAATAAGAAACTCTGGCAACAAATCAAATCCCACTACTTCCACTCGCATAGTTGTCAGCAAATGATTTCTACGACTCAATGCATCGACAACTCGGTTAGTAACTCCTGATTTGTGCTTCACAACGAAAGTAAACTGTTGTAAATAAGCAACCCACGAAGCATGCCATGCTGAAATTTTATCTTGCCCTTGCAAATGTTTCAAAGCTTCATGGTCAGTGTATAGCACAAATTCTTTATGAAATAGATAGTGTCTCCAATGCTTTATGGCTTGGACTATAGCATAGAATTCCAAGTCATAAGTACTGTATCTCGTTTTAGCTCCCGTCAGTTTCTCACTAAAGTAGGCAATATGATGACCCCTTTGACTCAACGTTCCCCCTATTCCAACCTTGGACGCATCAGTATTTAGCTCAAAGAGTAACTGAAAGTCCGGGTATCTAAGAATGGGCGTTGTGGTCAAGAGTGTCTTGATTCTCTGAAAAGCAGAATCAGCCTCTTCAGTCCAAACAAACTTCTTCCCTTTCATACATTCCGTAACAGGTGCCATCATGCTACTGAAGTGTGGAATGAACCTTCGGTAGAATGATGCTAAACCATGAAAACTCCTTACTTCTGTTATTGTCTTAGGCTGTAGCCAATTTCGAATAGCTTCAACTTTACTCTGATCAACTTGAATACCATCCTTTGACACAATATAGCCCAAGAATAGAATACTTGTAATCATGAATGTACACTTCTTCGTTGCAGTATAAAATTCCTCACGTCGTAAAACCAACAACACTTCCCGCAAATGCTGTAGGTGTTCTTCAGTGCTTCCACTGTAGATCAAGATGTCATCAAAATATACCACTACGAACTTCCCGATAAATGGTCGAAAAATCTAGTTCATGACTCTCATGAATGTACTCGGAGCATTTGACAAGCCAAACGGCATCACCAACCATTCGTACAGACCCTCCCGAGTTTGAAAAGCAGTCTTCCACTCATCACCCGGTCTAATATGAATCTGATGGTATCCACTTTTCAAGTCAATCTTCGAAAACACAACAGCACCGCTCAACTGATCCAACAGATCATCCAGTCTCGGCATAGGAAATCGATATCTCACCGTAATCTTATTCAATGCTCTATTATCTGTGCACATTCTCCACGTTCCATCCTTCTTCGGTACTAACAAAGCTGGCACTGCACAAGGACTCAAACTCTCCTAAACACGCCCTTGTTCCAGTAATTCCTCCACCTGTCTTCTCAACTCCTCATGTTCTTTTGGACTCATCCGATAGTGCGGTCTATGAGGTAATGCAGCACCTAGCACCAAGTCAATCTGATGCTGTATGTCTCTAAGCGGTGGTAACTCCTTCGGCAACTCCTCTGGAAACACATCTTTGCATTCCTCCAAAACTGGCTTCACTTCCTTTGGAACTTCAGTAACTTCACTGCTTTCATGCCCAATCAACATAAAAACTTCAGGGCTCTCATCTACCTCTTCCACGAACTCCTTTAAGCACAACAAAGTCTTCAATTCCTTAATCTCCTCCAGCTTGTTCTCATTCTGCTGTCGCTTCTTCGGAACTAAAGTGATTTTCGTGCCCTCGAACAAGAAACTGTAGCTATTTGTTCGACCATTATGTTGTACCTCCCGATCGTACTGCCACGGCCTTCCCAACAGCAAATGGCAAACATCCATGTCAACCACGTCACACCAAATCTCATCTTTGTATTTCTTCCCAATAGAAAATGGAACATGAGCTCGCCTCCCTACCTTCACTTCTCCTCCTTTCCTCAACCAAGCAAGTTTATAAGGACTAGGATGTTTCTCCGTTTTCAACTTCAACTTCCTCACAGCTTCCATTGAAATGATATTATCACAACTCCCAGCGTCAATAACAAATTTACAGACCTTCCCCAAAATAGTGCATGTTGATTGAAAAATGTTACTCCTCAACCAACTCGACTCCTCTTCCTGCTTCGGGGTTAAACAAGATCTCTGTAGCATCAGATTACATCCCTCGTCTCCCGACGCCTCTTCTTCCTCCTCATGACGGTGTGACTTGAGATCTTCTTCTACATCCTCATCTTCCACTTCAGCAATCATAGTTCTCTTCTTCGGTTTTGGACATTCGTTGCTCTTGTGACCCACTTCCTGGCAATTATAGCATTTGAAATTGGTGTTGACTTTTGATTTAGCCACTTCATGAACAACCGGCTTACTCGATGCTTTAGGAACATTAGAACTACTACCCGCTTCTTTGTTCTGCCCCGTAGAACTTGGAAACACACCTCCCCCACGTCTACCTTGTTTCTCCCAAGCCAACACCTTTTGATGTGCTTCTGCCACAGATCTAGAGTCGAACATGTTCACCATATCCTGGATCTGTATTCTAAGTCCCCCAACAAACCTAGCGGTCAATTGTTCTTCTATCTCCATAATGTCATTTCGAGCAATCAACTGGTAGAACTCATCAGCATAATCAGTAACAGTCTTCGTCCCTTGCCTCAGGTTTTGTAATCTCTGATACATCAGTGATTGGTAATTGTAGGGCAAGAAAGTAGTCTTCATCAACTTCTTCATCTTCTCCCAAGCAACAATCTTTGACTTCCCCATCCGCTCTCTAGTAAGTTTGGTTTGCTGCCACCACGTCATAGCTCTCCCCCTCAACCTAGTAGCAACCAACTTCACTTTATGATCTTCCGGAACCTCCTTGAAATCAAAATTTTCCTCAACATAAGCGAGCCAATCAAGAAATTCCTTGGCCTGCATACCTCCCTTGAATTCCGGTATTTTAGTTTTCATCCCGGACTCCCATTTGTGATCATACTCCGAATGATTTCTTCCTTGACCTCGTCCTCGTCCATGAACACTACCACCATCAAACTCCTCTTCAAAATCTGATGTATATCGATGTCGATCCTGACCACCAACATCTCTACCACCACCATTTCTATCATGATTTCGATCATCAACATTTCTATCACGATCTCGATCATCAACATTTCTATCACGGTCTCGATCCACACTTCTATGATCACGATCAACACTTCTCTCTCGATTTGAATGTGGTGAAACTCTACTTTGATTTTGATTCATCTCCAATATCATTCTCTCTAACCGACCAATCCCTTCATTAAGCTTCTCATTAAAGTTTTCGTTAATTCTTTGCTCCATCTCATCGGCCTTTTCTCTCCCATACAAAGCATCAATGTTGCGATAACGGTTAGCTCTTCTCGGAGGCATGATCACTCTTCAACAAATTCCAACAAAAACTTCACTTCGATCTAAAAATCTTCAAATCAAAACTACCCACTTGTTGAAATCTTCAAAAGTCACCAAATGAACAAATCTCTTCAAAATCTCGAGAACCCAATTCTCCAAATGGTGCAAATCTCGCATAAACTCCAAAAATCTACGCAAACTCCTTGCGATCTAGCTCTGATACCAAATGACGCAGCGTGATAAGCGAATTCGACGATGTCAATCGAATCCGTCCAGGATCCAATCTGATTAGCGGAATTAATCGGTGAATTGATGCAGAATCGATGGATTGAAAATACCCAAATGCCCAAATCCGTTGATCTCGCGAGATACCGGACTTTAGCTATCTTCGACACGTTGATCGCGCACGATGCCGTGAGAGAAGATCTACGATTCTTCAAACGTTGATCTAGCGCACTAGATTCCGTGAATCGGCTTCAACAATCGTTGATTCGAGCGCACTCGAATATCCGAAGGTGGAGATAGGAGATAACACTCAACTACCAATTTTAATGGAGGCAAGAAGCACAAACCAAATTTTATTTCAAATTCAACAACTGTTTACAAATGACCTCACATCCCTATTTATAGAGATTTACAACTCAACACACGACTTAAGAAAATTACAACACTTCACAACGACTTACAAAACAAACGACATAAAAAATAACGACTTAACAACATACAGCCACGACTTAAGAAAATACAACCAAGCATCACGCGACTTAACAATCTTCTGCTCTGCTTCGCGACTTAACTTCTTATGACCTAAAGTAAACAATCAACGACCTAAGGCATCTGGAGCTTCTCGCGACCTTCTGGAAACAATTGCGACCTTCTGGATGAAGTTAGGTCGCTGGAAACAATCAACGACCTAGGCTAGAAACACTCGCGACCTATGAGAGAAGCATGGCAACAACCTAATCGGCAGCGACCTAATTGCTCGCGACCTAAGGAAGAAGCACGGCATTGTTGGAGCGACATAAGGAGGAGGAGCGACCTACGAGCTACTGGAAGAATTCGCGACTTAGGGCTAGAGCGAATTACTGGTGATTCAAGGACGTGGCCGTGACCTAAGGTAATTTGTTCCTCACGACTTAGGGTTTCGTGATCCCTATTAGGCTGGGCTGCATCACCTGCTTCTAGCAAATTATGAGGTAGGAGATTCTCATCAAAAAGAAGAACACCAATATCTTATCCTCTTCCGGAAGTGCCATAAGAGCTCTAACGACATTTGAAAGTGCCATGCCACTGCGTCTCATTGGAACATCTAAATGAAAAAAGAAAATGAGTTAAGCTCGCAGAGTGACGAGGTGAGTTCACATCAAACACATAAAGTGGAACTTATATCTAAATAGCCATGTTCGTATAAATCTAGGTAGACAACGGACATAAAACCATTTGCTCTTGAAGTAGCTCAGTTTGTTTCATGCACCATTAATAATTCTGTTGTTCCTAGATGGTTCCAAAGAAGTTAAGGAAGGGCTCCTTTCTAGCCCTTGAAACTATATATATATACCGAATTTCCTCATCACCAGGTACTCGGTGCAAATGTTGAGTGAAGACTATATATGTGCCATGAAGGAAGGCATAACTATTTGAATGTAGTTGTGTCGAAGCCAACCCATGAAGTTTAGAATTCAAAGAATGAATTGATTGTATGGTGGGAAGCATCTCGCCAGATACATGTATCTATTACGAGCAGTATAACCCTCTAAGATATTATGTTCCTTTGGTGATGTGAAGGGACTAGTATGTCCTCAAATGGAATTCAATGTTTGTCAGATTCTGTGGAGTGATGCCTCATTAATCTTTAAAGTAATGGAATCAATGAGATCGTCTAAAATAATAGCATCCATGAGAGTGTTAGGAGGAGGTTTAACTTCTGGTGTTTCTACAGGCTTTGTTAGGACTTACGGGACCTGTTGTTCCATATGTGGATTTTCTGGTTGAGATTCAGGCTACACCGGAGTTTGATGTGCAAGCAGAACCATAGTCGACCTTGACTCGATATTCTAACAGTGGATGGACCTAGAGCTTGAGTGGCAATATGCTTGGAATGTCTATGCTCCATTTCTATAAAAACTCAACAGATAATCAACATCAGTTTAATTATAAGTTGTGTTCCCCGTGCTAAAGTGAAACCTAGTGTGGTGTCGTGCGGTGCAATTACTGATATAGTACAATGGTTCATTATAATCGGGACAGCCTAGTGTGACCATCATCGCTGACCATCCCAGCGAGCTTCATGTTAGAGGCTATGCATCGAATACACCTTAAGGATCAAGAGAATTCACTCAGGGAAACCCATGCCTTGCAAAGTCATTAAGGAATTCGAGACAAGAAACTGAAGGAAAACACCAAGGGTTGGATCGGTATCGATCTGAACCCTTAGTGTGGATTTTCAACACTCGACTTCCTCTCTCTCTCCCCCAATCCAAGACGCAACCACTAATGCAAAGTTTAACCATGTTAATTCCCAGATTCATCCACCTACCTAAAAGATTGCAATTGGCTCCAACAAGGATTTGGGTATAAAGAAAGGATCTATAAATGGATTTGGGTGTAGATCTGTAGTTCAATCTTGGATGGTGGCTCGAGTTTGACTTAGGCATGGTGGATGACATCATGTTTAAGCGAGGGGCGATGGCAGTTCGATGGTGAGACGGTAGTGCAAAGTTTAATTTCAGGGTCAAAATTCTTTAATGGCAGAAGTGAGCTTGGTTCGGTAGCAAAGATAAACTAGGGAGACGGATATAAAGAATAAGGTTATATAACCTAAGACCCATCTTAAGGCAACCAAAATGAGGACTTTTTCCAACTGCTGGATCGGTACTGATCCAACGACTTGGATTAGTATTGAGTCTTGATCTTGAATAAAATGATTGATGGTGATGACCACTCATGTGTATATGCATATGTGTATGTCTATAACTATGTTTCTTTTGGAAAAAATGCACTTATATATATGTGCTTGTACATATCCAACACACGATCACTGGAGTCAAAGGAAATCAAATTCAAACCTAAAAAAATCTAGAATACGTACCAGATCAAAAGTAACCAAACTTGGAATGATAGATCGTGAGAGCGCACACCTGATTTATATGCAAGATGTTGGTAAAGCATCACTATGAATAGCCAGAGACACAACTCTTCATAAAAATTGACTCAAAGAAGCACAACGACCATTAAAAACTTAGAGCGGAATCCTTAACTGCAATCTCGACTTGTCTATATTCGAAGCATATCCTGTTTGAAACAAGATGTACTCTAGGGGGGCAAGTGTTATCCATCTTTTTGACTAGGCAATATTCAGACAGACTGGACGAATCAAAATTGGGAGTTATCAAGGCTGGAAGCCTAGAGAGATAACCCAAGAGTCTGAAAACTAAGTACAAATGGAGCCACGAGGCAAAGATCAACTCATCACAAGAATTCAAGGACACCAATCCAACATATGTTGAATCGGTACTGATTCGACCTCTTGAATCGGTACTGATATACACTTCTTCATCTAATCGTGCCCCACGCCTCTATTTGCAAGTGATGATGCCAAGAGACCATTTCAAGTTCCAATTCGTCATTCCCAAGCAATTCTCTATCAGTCTCCTTAAGCACCTAAATCAGTAACCCCGTTCTTCCATAGATCCATCATTTGGACTCAGAAACAAGCCATATGAAGAACATATGAAGTTCAAGAATCGAGCCATGGGTTTGGAATTATGAAGCTAACCATGAATCAAGCTTGGATAAAAAGTTCAAAATCATCCATATGAAGAACATATGGATCGACCCTGTTCCAAGCTCATGGGTTAGTACTGATCTATGAATATCGATAAGGTGACTACCTAATTTCCTAGAGAAGTGGTCTATGGCATGGAAAACTATGTGGAGATCATGGGGGCGAGTTTTCAGTCATCTACATCTATAAATAGAAGGGCAAGGCTCGCTTTTAAGGATCCTTTTGGCTCTCTTGCTCAATTACTCTAATTCCTTGTAATCACCCGCTAATTTATACGGATTCGTAAGAATTTGTACTTGCAAGTCAGCAATCAAAGCAAATCACTAAATGGACGTAGGCCAAGATCAGCCGAACAACTATAAATCGCTGTGTGTTCTTTTCTTGCTCTTTTTAATTTACTTTTCTTTGTTTTTTATTCCCTACACTATCTTTTGGGTGTTTGTGCCCTTTTTGGTTCGAACAGTTATTGATCTAAGATTTGAGTACACGACTTTCATGTTGATTTATACTGACCGGAATAAGGATTTATCACTTGATTCTTTACATCGAACACTTGGTGAGGGTTCTTGGTATGTTACCAATATGAAAGCAGAATAGAGGTTTCTAATCAAGAAGCCTGATCGGAGTCTGCTCTTGGAAAGTCTGGTGAGCGGTACTAGTTCAGAAGAGAAGTTTATGTGTTTGAGTAAGTGATCGAATCACATATTGCGTTCGGATGATCTATATACTTCGTAAGAGCTTATAAAAATGTTAAGCATTAATGTGGGCTTATTTCTTTCTAGGTTTTATAGGGTTGAAATTTTCGGGACGAAACTCTTTTAAGGGAGGAAGAAAGTAACGACCCAGACTTTTTAACGTTTCGAATGAGAATACTTAATTTATCTAAATATTCAAATCTGATTCGAATTTATTAAATAATAAGAAAAACAGCTTTTATTAAAACCGACTTGATTTTTGATGACATATTTTAACTGAATTTATAGGACTTTGCCTTAATTTTTAATTTAGAAATTATTTAAATTTTCATTTGACGTATTTTATGATAAACATTGATATTTTTGAAATTTCACAGAATAAGTTAACTTATGTATTTTGTAATTGTTTTGGGATCGTGTCATATTGTTGTGCATGATTTTATTTTTATTTCTATTGTTCGTGGTTCATTTGTGAACTGAATAGTATGCAACAAGGTATCCAGAACTAATCAAACTTTGAAATGATGGTTGCTTGGCTTGAAAGCTTTGAGTATTCTTAATTTATGCACTATATCACTTCACTTCATTTCACCATAAGCTCACTTCCTTTTACCATAAATTCACTTCATTACACTTTATTAACTTTATCTTATTTTCCTCCTTCGTCTTTTTTCTATTTCCTGTAAATGAAAACCTTCTCCACTTTCAAACTTCAAAAATTTCTATCTCCAAATCTAGGAAAATTTTGACAAAACTTCCAACATGAAAGTTGTGTGTTATAGTCTCTAGTATCTTCTGAAAATAGTCGCGCATCATTTATTCGAGTGTGGTGATGAAAATCGTCCGATAATAGTGGTCATCGAATGATGGTGATTTTTCGACGATCATGGAATGAAGATCAAAGAGTAGGTTGTGTTCGTGTCGACGAACCATGATTTTTGGTGGTGGTTGCAGGGTGTCGGGTGGCCGGAGTTCGCTGTAGTTGGTGGTTGATTGTTTTTAGTTCAACTTGAAATAGCACGGCGACGTAGTGGTTGAGAGGAGGAGTGATGGCTTTGGGAGAAGCATGGGGACTAGGCAGAGGCGTTTGTGGCGATCGAAGGTAGTGCGGTGGTTGGAAGTGGCCAATCAAGGTTGCTCTAGGGTTTAAGTACGTGAATTTTGGATTCCAGTGTAGTTTGCTCGTGGTGGTGGCATAAGGTGTCAAACTCGGCATGGGTGGGCTCAAAGGCGTGGTAGGGTAAGGTAGTCGTGGTGGCAAAGGTGGCTACGATGATCCTTGGTCGAGGAGGTGGGTGGAGCTTGGTTTTGGGTGTGTATTCATTGCTTGGAACACAATTTATTAATAGAGAAATAATTAGATTTCGATGGAGATGGCCGGAGTTGGTGGCATGGTTGACGGCGTGTCGAGCTCAAGAAGAGGAATTTGTAGGTGGTCATTGATCGTTGGATGGTCGGGTTGTTGACCATGTCAGGTGCGTGGTGATGCACGTTTTCATGCACAGGAGAGGGAAATTGATTTAGGGAAGAGGGCACTATTCATCGTGGGTCGGGTTTGATTGCTAGTGAGTGAGGCTTAGTGGGAATAATTATTTAGTTTATCTGTTTAAGTTATATAAACAAAGTTGTTTACTTTAAAAAGCTAGATTTCATTCATTTTAAATCCATTTAACCCGGGGATTTTTGCTTTAGACTCGTATAAACGAGTAAAACATTATGGTATAACTTGTTGATAGTTTTAAAAAATTATAAATTTGTGATAAATTAAGAGCGATTGAATATAATTACGCTGTTTTAAATAATTATGTGGTTAAATAACTATACTCCGGTTGTGATATCTATTTTGCAGAATAAAATACTGTTATACTATAATTAAATTGAATAGATTATTTTGGACATTTATCGAGCAAAGTATATCCCCATTCTAGCTTGAAAAGCAAAATGATGGTTTTTGAAGTTAATTAATATGTGGATTAATTAATACTGGAAAAAATGATACGTTAACTATTGACTGTTAATTGTTGAGTGTCAAAAGCCGTGTAGCCTGTCCATATTGAATGTTACTTTGATCTGTCATAAAAGTTGGAAATTCTATTATAATGAAAATGATGAAAGCATTTGTTAAGTGCTATGGTAGCTCTAGGCCTCGTTATAGTATTTTGAAAAATTATTATTTGCTGTTTTTATTTAAAAATGGTGTTGATTTGAAGGATGATTTCAAAGTGACTTTGGAATTTTCTATGCAAGTTAGTTAGAAATGGTTTTTGGACTTATCTGTTTTACTCTATCTTTTTTGAAAATGTTTTAAAAGTATTTCAGAAGTATTTATTTTATAGAAATGTAGATATAATAATGAGTGTTTATTTTTAAAGAAAATAAATGAGTTTATCTGTTATAATATAGTGATTCTGTTTTTAAAGGAGATAGATATAAATAGTATTTTATAAATAAAAGAATGCATTTATAAATAGTATTTTATAAAAAGGGAATTGATGGCAATTTATAAATTGGAATAATAAATCACGCTTGTGAAGTTATGATGATCTTCAGAATGATCGTTTTATGGAAAGTATATGGATTTATTTAAGATTTATAAAAGGAGTCTATAAATGAATCAGGGGATTTATAAAACGAGTTTATAGATGAATTTGGGGATTTATAAAAGAAGTTTTATAAATATGACAGAAAATTATAAAAAAGAGATTTATAAATAGAAAGGAGAATTATAAATAGAATGAAGTTTTATAAAGGAGCTTTATAAAAGTGATTTATTTAAAGAAATTTTATAAAAAGAATGAGATTTGATTTATATAAACGATCATTTTAACTTATGGTGGTGTGGAAAATATTCTTTCCATAATTAACACCAAAAGGGAAGTGGTTTGGGTTTATAGTAAACAATGTTTTCAAATGACATCTGTTGTTGGCCCATTTAAGCATAGTTTTCAAAATGAAATCTTTCATAAATTTTTTGTGAATATACTTATACTATTGAGATAAGTATATGGTTATATTTCCAAGTAGTGAAAGTGTAGTGTTTTGTGAATACACATATACCGTAGAGATAAGTATATAGATATTTTGCCAAGCAATGAAATAGTATAAATGAATAGTGAATGAGTAGTATATTTATGTATATCTTTGTAAACGTATTTTGATACAAGTATTTACATAGTGGTTTAAAGGATTACTTAATAGGGCCTATGGCTGCTAATGTGTTTAATCATGCTTGGCTTCTTGTGAAACTAAACCTCTAATTTGATTGATTGTTTATTTGATAATTAAATAACCGATTATCTAATCTTGATCAACTATACTCTAGAAATATCTAGAAGAAACATAGAAATTATATGGTACATTTATTTTCGGTGATGCTATACTATGCGTATAAAATATTTTTGCTCTTCTAGGACAAATGATAAGGAGATCCATTTGCTTAAACAATAAAACGGTGATCTCCTCTCTTATGTAATGTCTGTTTATTTCCCACAGAACTAGAGTTGAGATTACCGAAAATTATCGATTGGTTTTGGAGTGCCTGGTAAGCGGGGGAGTGTACTTTATGAGATGACTTGAAACCATAACAACTCCAGAACCATATACGCGTTCTATGATTTGGAATAGGTTCATAATCTATTTTGAGATGTTGGGATCCATGTGTGATTTCAAGACCCGTTGGGGTATGGGAACCCATGTGTGGTTCCAAGATCTGCTGAGATGTGGAAATCCATATAGGATTCTGATACCTGCTGAGGTTGGAAATCCATGTCTGGTTCCGAGATCTATTTGAGTGGTGACTCATGTATTGGAATGTCGAACGTAGCTTCACTGGTGAAGATGACTAAAATTAGAGTTTGGATGCATAGCCGAGTGTGTTCAGCTAAATCATTAGGGTGTGGGTGACTTTACCCTAGAGATACCTATTGTTTATGCATGAAGTGAGTGGTGCACTCAATCCATATGTCGCCAACTATGTATTTCCTAGGGTATATCAGCTAGGGATGTACGACGCTTTGACAGGATATTTTTGATCCTTGGGTAGGGGGACTGTTCTCTCGAAGTACTAAGGGCACTTCCATGGAATCCTACAAAATTAGTGAACACGCCTTAGCGGTTTTATTTGTATACCTATTGGTGCTTTGTTGTATACTCAGGTACAACATAGCTATTTCTTATGTATTTTCAACTCTAAACATTATTATAATATTACTGGATTTTCTCATAGAAATGGTTTGGTTATCGTAAGGTAAAAACTCATCTGTGTTTATATGTGCTGTGGTCTTACGAGATACCTTTATTTTGAAATGTTTTATAACAGTAAAAATCCATATGATTTGAGTATCTGACGCAGTTTACCAAACTGATCCAGACATTTTTTTTATAACGCTCGGATTAGGCCGATCATGTTTCGAGATTTAGTTATGGATGTTTTGGAGCTTCAGGAGACAAGCTAGATGCCTCCAAGACCTATTCACTTATCTTTTATTCCTTCTGCATTTCTTGTTTTGTATTTATTAGCATTTGTGTGGAAATGTTGTTATTGGTTGATGATAGATTGGTTTACTCTGATTGATGTATGTATATTACAGTTTTCTTTTGTAAAGATCATCGGTATATTATAAATTACTTATCACGTTGTGAGATTATATTCTGTCTTTTCTTTTATTTCACCCCAATAATTTGTCTTTCCGATACTTGCATGATCGGCACGTGAATATGATATATTAGTGTGGACTTTTGAGGGTCGGAAAAGGTTGTCATTACAACGCATATTTAGAAATAATGCTCATTTTATAAAATAGAAAGAGGGAAAACACACACAAAATACAATCCAAATTTTCAGCTTAAAACCGAGCAGCCTTTGATTCATAAGTCTGAGAAAAATGAACTCATTTTATATTAACCGAGCTTCGTAAAATTGGGCTTTTACTCAGTTTATTATTTTGAGAGAAATGTGTGATCCTCTACAGTGGAGAAGAGCACACACGTACACACAGATATATATATATATATATATATATATATATATATCACAAAAAGTATAGGAGCTGCCAACAGGCCTCACAGGTAGCTAAAAACCCCCCTATACAAAAGGAAAAAGCAAAAAACTCTCCTAAAAGCCTAAGAAACTAAAGACTCACCCTAACCAAACAACAATATGGAGAAACTAGGGCCTGAAAACTTCTCCAAAAGAAAAACTGCCATCAATAACAACTTCCACTACCTCAACCTCAACAACCAAACTTGAGAAAACCTTAAAATAACAAAAAGCGACTGCACAAGCCACGTACATTCTCCAAAACCACAATCAAACAAAAATACCCCAATAGATCATCAATCCTCATGCGTATGATTTAGAAGCTTTAAGCTTTGAGAGAAATTTGCACATTTTATTATAAAACTAAGCTTTGCTCAATTTATTTAAACTGCACAAAATGTGGTTAGTCTATTATAAAACTAATCTTTGCTTAATTTATTATAAAATTGAGCTTTGCTTGGTTTCTATAAATTAAGAAAAATGCGCTTAGTTTATACAAATTGAGTGCTGCTCAGTTTAGTTGCTCAGTTTGTGTAGATTATACTTTACATGTTAAAGTTAACCGAAGATGCAAGCAGTAGTACTTGAATTAGGTTAACAACTTGTAATATACTAATTGTAAAAAATGTATAATCTATGTAAGCTATTCTATTTCCATTTTGTATTTCTAGGCTTCGAAATGTAATGATTTCTTGTTATTATATCTTGTAGCATAGATCACTTTCACAATTATTTACCGGTTGTAGGTTATTTATCTTAGGAAAAAAATGTTAGTACTACATCAGAATATGAAAGACATACTGATTTTTACTTTGAAAATATCACAGTGGATTCATCCTTACCGACAAGAACTTTTATGTTCTGATAATAGAGATAAATTTTTATTTTCTATGGAACAAATTATTTGAACCAACATGATAATGTGAATACAAACATGATCGAACATTGAAAGGCTGAATGCTTATGGGTTCCACATGTTAAGTTATACTACAATATGAAATAAGAAGATGCCAAGGCATATGGCTTAAACATATTCCATTTTTGGTATTTCAACAGGCATGGACATTGATAAAAATAACATGTTTTTTAAGTTGCGGATGAGAATAAATAAATATTGTATTTCAATGGGCATTGCCACCGGTCAATATTGGAAGAAGGCATGCGTATTGAATTTTAGTAAATTATCGGTCAAAGGTAAATTTAGAAAAAATATATCCTTTAATCACTATAATACAATGCATCACATTATACCATGAAACTTATACCAAATTTATTGTACCCTTATTCTTAAAATTTTCCAACAAAGTGAAAAATCTCTAAATGTAGCTAATTTTTACCTTCTATACCGAATCTATATAGATGAACAATCAAAGGTAATAATAGAAATCAAGTCAATATGTAGAAACCAAGCACACCATATAATTAAAGTATTAGTATTAGTATCCATATTTTTTTCTAAGAAAAAATCTTCACCTATAAATAATTAATAATATGTAATAACTAAGAAATATTTACTATATATTACTGAAAATAGTATAGGTTAACAAATTTATATTAATGCATAAAACCTTGATTCAAGAATGGGTTACTCTAATTTAAACTATGAAATTAGTCTTTTGTTCTAAAATAAAAAACATTAACATAAATTTATACAAAAGATGACAAAACATCCTCGAATTATAAGATAAAATAATGAATTCGTACCTTAACTCGATCCATACAAAAGTTTAGGTCTATCTCAAGACCTTAGGTTTACTCATCGATGAATGATAAGGGCTTTTTAAAACGAACTACAGAAAGAAGAAGAGTTCATTGAGTAATTCGAAGAATGAAAATAACTTCAAAGGAAAAGAGATCCGAGAAGTAAAATGGCCAAGGGGAAAGAGAATAAAGGAGCAGTTTTACTATATAATTTTACAAGATTAATATGCGTATGAGATTTACCAGATATTGAGAGATTGAAGCAATAGTATTTACAAAATTTGGAAAAGAAGAAAAAACCTGGTTACAAACATATAAATACAAATGAAACAAGTTAATGGAGGAAATGCTCAACATGCTCATAGAGAGAGTGTAAGGCAGTGAGAATGCCAATACACCTCATTAAGAATCAAGAATCACTCAGCAATAGTCTGATACAACCCAAGATCTTATCAAGTCCATAATCAAGCCACAAAGTCAGATCATCATCATACAACTTGATGAATCTAACTATCTTCTCTAGAAATTCTAGATTAAGACTGCTATCAGAGGATATGGGTTGCAAGAATATGTTCTTGGCACTCTAGTCATCCCACCAAGATTCACTACAGATAATCAGGGAAAGTTAGTAAGTAATGCAGATTACACAGTTCATGAAAGGCAAGACAGTTTGATCAGTTCTTGGTTGTTATCTTCTATAAGTGCTAGCCTGTTACCACAGCTAGTTGGGTGTAAGACCACCCATGAAATCTGGCACACTATTGAACAAATATTCAGTTCACAATCTGCAGCAAGGATAATGCAATATAAAAGGCAGTCACAAAACTTAAGAAAAGACAATATCAGTATGTGAGAGTATCTATCTAAGGCCAAGACAATATGTGATCAATTAGCCTCTGCTGGTCACAAAGTGACAGACACAGAGAAAATACTGTGCATTTTAAGTGGACTGGATGAAGAATATGAGGCAGTAGTTGCCATAATATCTTCTAATGAAAATCTACCATCACTATAAAGTGTACACTCTGTACTCATTACCCATGAAGGAAGGCTTGAGCAAAAGAAACCAGCAAACTAGGAATACAATGCAAACTATGTATCAGTAGACAAAAATAAAAATCAAGAAAGAAATCAAGGCAACAGAAACCAGTCAAACAATCCTAGAGGTGGTCAATCAGGAAGGTTCAGAGGAAGAGGTGGTAGATGGAATTTCAACAATAACAATAAACCAAGATGTCAAATATGCGAAAAGTATGGTCACACAGCAAACAAGTGCTATTTCAGATTTGATGTCCACTTTACACCAGCACAACAAAGCAACAATAAGTCAAGATCTCAAAACCCCAGTGCAAACATGGTCAATGTACAATAAGACATAACATCAGACAGTACAAGCACATACACAACCAAAATTGAAGATATACATGATGATAGCTGGTATCCGGACTCTGGGGAAACCAATCATGTGACAAACAACTTGAGCAAATTGAATCTTGGCAACATGGAATACAATGGTACACAGTTATTATATATGGGAGACGGTAAATCAGCAAAAATTTCTCACACTGGAGATGCAAGCATTAATGGAACTAGGCAGTTATATCTTAATAATCTGTTAATGGTTCCATTAATTAGAAAGAACTTCATGAGTGTGTCACAATTTGCCAAAGACAATAATGTCTATTTTGAATTTCATTCTACATATTGTTTAGCTAAAGATAGTCTAACAAAAGAAATTCTCTTGTAGGGTAGAGAACATAAAGGGCTGTACAAATTTGATGTTCCAAATTCAAGAAAACTTGAAAATAATGAAAAATGGTGTTATAGTTCTGAAATTCAAAATGTTGACAACTTTGATGTATGGCATTGTAAACTGGGACATCCCAGTATGAATATTGTTAGACTTGTTCTGAGAAGTTGTGATAATACTCTTATCAGTGAAATTCCTAATTCTTACACTTGCACATTTTGTCGAATGTGCAAAAGTCACAAGCTTTCATTTCCAGATTCAAAAACTGTGTATAATAAACCTCTTGAACTTGTTGCTACAGATCTATAGGGTCCAGCCCCAATGGACTCATTCGGATATGTATAGGATCGCAATGGAGATGGCGAGCCACACATTAAATATAAACCTTAAATGCGTTCCTGTGAAATGAAAAAGCTGCAGCTCGGGTCTGGAGAGATCTGTTGCACTTAAAGAGGAGGTGGTTAAGCTGAAGGACAATGGCTTCATCCATGATGCCTAATACCCAGAGTGGGTGTCTAATATGGTTTTGGTGAGGAAAGTGAACGGGAAGTGGAGGACATGCATCGATTATTCAGACCTGAATAAGACGTGTCCAAAATACAGCTTCCTGCTTTGAAGAATAGATCAGTTGGTGGACCCAAAGCTGGACATGAGCTACTTTCGTTTATGGATGAGTATTCAGGATATAAACAGATCCAGATGCACGTCCTAGTTCAGGAACACATTAGCATCGTAACTGACCCGGGACTGCATTGCTATATGGTCATGCCTTTTGGGCTAAAGAATGCTAGAGTAACTTAACAGAGGCTTGTAAATCGTATGTTTAAAGACCAGATTGGACGTTCGATGGAAGTTTACGTGGACGATATGTTCATGATGTCACAACGATTGAGGAACCACGTTAATGATTTAGTTGAGAAGTTTGGTGTCCTCCAAAAATATGGGATAAAGCTCAACCCTTTGAAATGTTCTTTTGGCGTTGTGTCAGGAAATTTCTTGGTCTTCATTGTGAATTCCCATGGGATTGAAGGCAATCAAGAAAAGATCGAGGCATTAAGAAAGATTGAGGCCCTAAAGACGATCAAAGAGGCCGAAAGCCTAAATGGGAAGGTCGTCGCCCTGAGTCGATTCAGCTCTAGAGCAAAATACAAATATATCCCTTTCTTCGACGTGATTAAGAAGGGAAAAAGGAATTTCAAATGGTGACGAGAGTGTAAAGATGCATTTAAACCTCTAGTGAATCACTTGAAGACACCCCCTTCCTCTTGAAGCCATTGGATAACGAGGACCTATTTATATACCTGGCGGTGTCAGTGCATGCTTTGAGTGTCGCACTCATACGAGAGGAATCCTGCATATAGCGACCAGTCTATTACATCAACAAGCGATTGACGAGAGCAAAAAGAAATTAACCAAAGCTAGAAAGCTTGCTTACTGCCTTTTGATTGCTTTACGAAAGCTCTGCTCTACTTTTAGGCTAATCTGAACAAAGTTCTTACTGACCAGCCTTTATGATAAGCCTTGCAACGACCTGAGACTTAAGGAAGGCTGTTGAAATGGAACATTGAATTGAGCCAATACGACATAACCTATCACCCTCAAAGTGCAATCCAGGACCAAGCTTTAGTGAACTTTATAGCTGAATTCACTGCAAGAGATGATTCTCCGGAAAGCAGTGGTTAGAAGGATACTGGATGGATGATGTTTACGGATGGTGCATCTAATGAATGACGTGGTGCTTGAGTTGCACTTGTCACTCCTAAATAATATCCGATCTGTTATGCCTTGAAACTCAACTACGATAAACAATGAAGCAGAATATGAGGCCTTGATTGTGGAACTCAAGATCGCCAAAGAACTGGGATAAATACTTTACACATAAAGCCAAGGACTTCCCTTTGTATTCAAGAAAGAGCTTATTTTATTAAATTTCCCTAAATTATACTCAATTAGGGTTACAATTCTTTGATTAGGAAGTTACAAGATTAGAATGAGAGAAATCGGATCCCCCAAAACTGGACCCCATAGGTCTGATTTATAGATGCAGACGGCCCTCCTTTCGACTCTATGCTCTCGACTGGGTCGGATGGTCTCCCTTTTATATGCAGCTGTGTCGAAAGGTTTGCCATTCATCTGCTATTATGGACCTTTCAACTTTGTCGAAAGGTTTGCCTTTCTTTATGTTTTCATGAACCTATCGACTTTGTCGAAGGGTTTGTCTCCTTTATACTGTTTTGAACCTTTCGACCTTGTCAAAAGGTTGCTCTTCACTTGATTATTGTGAACCATTCAACCTTGTTGGAAGGTTCCTCTTCATCTGATTGTTGTCGGGAGCTGTGCTTCCCTTCAATGTTGTCGAAAGGTTGTCTTTCATTCTTTGCTGACTTGTGAGTGCTTCTTTCTTCATAAACCTTTCGACATTGTCAAAAGGTACTTTGAATGTGTTTCAACCGATTTGAAAGGCTTGCTATGCTTTCGAAAAGGTCACTATGGAGTTGCTCACACTTGCTTTGACTCCTTCATCCTCTTTGAAAGGTAAGAACTTCTTAGATATTGGGAGATGGAACCTTTCGACTCCTCCGAAAGGTTTGGGACCGCTAAACTCTGATGGCTGCATCCCTTTGACTCCTTCGAAAGGTTTGGGTTGTGCTTCTTTTCCCATGTCTTTGTTGAAAGACATTTCGACTTAGTTGAAAGGTTGATTTTTTTTGTGTAACATTTCCCCCCCCCATGCGAAGGGATTTTCTTGAATTTCCAATTCATCTTTGTCGAAAGCTTTAAATCTTCCCGCCTCTTAGCCTTCCCACGTTAATCTGGGACGTCCACTTAAATCTGATCCAACGGTTGAGAATTTGGGCGACTTATCTTATATATTACACGTCTTCTCTTTCTTCTTCTTTTACTTGAAACAAAAATTATTGCACATAAGTAAAAGAATTCTCCAAAACTTTATGAATTTCAATTTATAACAACAAGGTAATCTATTGAATCTGATTCATAAATTTTAGTCTAATCTCTACTCTTATCGGTTTCCAATCAGATTTCCAGTTTTCTAAACCCAAAATCGATAAAAATGTTAGTTTGGTTTTCTGAAATTTTTTCCTTCTAAATTAGTTTCTAACAAAATTCATCTGTGGCTTTGAATTTTAAGCTGGTGATGTTTGATAAAGGAAAATCCCCTTATCGGGTTCAATTTTTAATCCAAACTCTCTAAATTTAGTTTTTGTTTTTAATCCTTGGTTTTTGACTTGTTGATAATTTTTATTCTTCTTCGAAATTGAATTAGATCGATTCCAGATGAGACCAGTTTTGTTAATGGGTTTGTTTTACTTGTTCTTTACGAAGAATTTGAAAACTGCATCTATTACCGGGTTTGGGTTTGGTTGAACCCAATATGATAACCTGGAACGCACTCATGTAAAATTTGGTAATACAAAATGACCTTTATACCCCTTCGAAAGAGATAGAGGTAGCAATAATAGATTTTCCCTCTTTATACCTTTCGATGGGGTCGGAAGGTATTGTGATATTAACTTTACCATTGTTGTCGAAAGGTTAGATAATTAAACGGTCTAACCTTTTGATAACAAGCTCTAGACGAGATTGGAGAATTTCAAACCTTTCGACTACTAGCTTTCGAAAGGTTGGAACTCATCAACCTTAGAGCAACTTCTGCCCATCTTTGTCGAAACGGTTAAAGTATGCATGAGTCAAACCGGAAACCATTCGACTTCGATGGGTAGAACGTGTTTTAACAACATTGACCAGACCTTTTGACAATATCAACACTTTTAACTTAAGAACCTAAGGTTTTGGTTTCAATCATGTCGAAAGGTCTTGCCATTTGACCTTGTGTTACACTTGGAATATATCCTGGTTTCCATAGAGCTTTCGACATTGTTGAAAGGTAATAAATGGGTTAATATTTCATCTCTACCTTTCGACTTTGCCATAAGCTTAAGGAATTTATACCATTATTTATTCGCTTTCTAAATTTTCAATAATTTTGAAGTATGATGGTTAAGATTAATGTCATCATTCCTTCCGACATTGTCGAAAGCTTTTGCTATCAAGTTTTTGACTTAAACTTTCTGCACCATTTTTTAAAACTTTGTGTATGTCTTCACACTTAAGCTATCCAAGCAAACTTATTTACTTTTGAATTCTTAATTACTTTTTAAATTCATAATTGATCAAGGGTTTTAACTAAAACGTTTTCACCTGACATAATCATGAGTTCTCCAAAAATCAAAGCCACTGCTAAGCAATCTTCCATCAAATCTCAGAGCGAAGTCAGTGCCATACTCAAAGACTTTGGTATAACTGGGATCGAAGCCATCCCCCCTAAACCAACAGATATAGTTGACAACCCTCCAAAAGGGTATTTTGCATACACAGCCATCCACATATGGCACAGTGGCTTTCTTCCATTTCCCAAGTTTTTGCTTTCCTACTTGTCCCATGTTGGAGTTGCTCCAATACAGCTATCTCCAAATGTTTATACCCATCTTCTGTCTCTTGAAATGCTAGCGTTGGAATCTGGACTTCCTTCGCTCAATCCTGAAGTTCTAAACTCCAAGACCAAGCTGGTAAGGTTAAGCAAACTTAACAAGCAGATCTATAGAGTTAATGTATATAAGAAGCTGATTTATGATGGCATCAATAAGTTTAAGGACTAGGAAAATCAATTTTTCTTTGTCAAGTGCTTTGCGGACATTCACGGGGCCTTTGCCTCCCCCCGTAAGTATATTTTAATATTGTCTTTGCTTTCCTCTGTGCTTTCTATTAGCTAATCTCCGACCTTTTCAGGTGAACCTCTAAGACACTTAGTAATGCTAACCAGAAAACCATCGATTCTCTAACTACTGCTTCAGAACAAACTGGAAGCAGGCTGAGGCTTCTAACTCCTTCGAATCTATGGAAACATTCTTTGCTACTGCCTGGCTAAAGGATTCTAGGAACTCCTCCCACAATCATGCACAATTCTCATGGCAAGCACATCTTTTCCTCGGGCGATGCTGAACATTTTACTTCAATGTCTCCCATTTGTTCTGACACTTCTGGTATACTGTTAGTTTTGTATTTTTCATCTTTGTCTCTGAAACTCTTTAAGTTACTCTGACTGATCTTATATTCATTTGAATTCGTTTTAGCTCTCTCCAAGGCCATTGAATCTTCAAGTGGTGCTGCCCCTCCTCCATCTTCTTTGGATGTTACATCGATCTTGGAGGCTTTCGCCAAATCTAAAAGATCTCGGAAGAGAAGACTAAAAGAGCCTTCTAAAGATGCTCCTCTAGCGAAAGTTGCAAAAATTATTGATGTGGAGGAGGAAGAAAATGCACATCCTCAGAGAAAGCTTCAGAAAGCCCTACCGTTGAAGCTCCTAAAGACAAAGTGGAGCCAACTCCAACTACTCATGCACCCTCTCCTCATATTACCATTACCAATTCCCAACTGCACTAGCACAGATGCAGCTCGATCTTCTAGAGACTCCTTCTAAGGCGCAAATTCCTCCAGAGTCTTCATCTTTTGTTCCTCCACCGACTAATTTCGACAAACTCGTCAAGCTTATCCTTCATTCAGAATCTTTCACTTCTTCTTCTATGCCATCATTTAGTCCAGACTTGGAAGAAAATCATCGCTCTCTGATGAAGCAACAACTTTTGGTAAGTTTTCACCTATTTAGTACTATCATCACCGGATCTTTTTAATTGCTAACTTGTGTTTCTCTTCTTTTTGTTGTAGATTTCTAGGAACTGGATTTCTTTAAATGAACATGTCTCCAGGCTCTCTGCTGGATCCTCCAAGCTACAAGAGGAAAATACTAAGTTGAGACATAAATTATCTTCTTTGGCTGCCGCTCAGAACGACACTTCCTCTGAGTTGGAGCGAATTAAGGCTTCGCTTGCCGGGGCTAAATTCGATCTAGAAGCGAAGAGGCATGCTCACCAACTTACCTTCGATGAAAAATTTGCAAGGGAGT
Organism: Allium fistulosum; assembly: GCA_030737815.1. NCBI lineage: Eukaryota > Viridiplantae > Streptophyta > Magnoliopsida > Asparagales > Amaryllidaceae > Allium > Allium fistulosum. Next base: position 1,137,622,796 of record CM060906.1, read on the forward strand.
TGGCTTTAAAAGATCTGGAAGAGGAGAAAACTCACTTGGTTACTAAGAACACTTTATTGAAAGATAAATTCAAGAGGACCAGAGCTTCACTCGAGTTAGCTATTCAAACCCTCTCTGATTTCAAAAAGCAAGTCTTTGAGTTTGCCGAATCCACCTTGGGGCCCCTTATGATGAAACATTATGAAGATGCCTTCATGCTTGCTTACGCTGACAATCATGAGAAATGTCTCGACCTTAGCTTCCCCTCTTTCGACCCAACCATAGCCGAAAGAGTAATGGATAAAATTAACTAAATTAGGCAGGGCACCGAACCCGAAGGCGGGGAGGAGGTAGTTAATGTGTTGGAAGCTCTTTCTTTTGACATTCCCTCCTTCGACATTGAATCCGATTCTGAATTTGAGGGTGATAAATATATTGACCCTGAGGAAAAAGGCGATGATGGTGATGCCCTTGATTGGGATAGTGATTATGATGATGAAAAAAATGATAACCCCTTTGGAGGTCAAGGCCTGGGTGGAGATAAAGGAGGGCCTTATGATGCTTCAGGGATGGACAGTGGTGATCAAGTCAAAGCTCTTGAGAAAGAGCAATCCCCTTTAAAATATATGCCACCAACACCTCCTGGTCCATCTACCCTTTCAGAGGAGGAAACTGCTCCGACTCATACCAAGGATCCACAAGAAAAAGAACAAGCTCCCCAGGCTCCTATTCCAGTTTCATAGGTATGGGCTTCTCTGTTTAAATGTCTTATACTTCAAAAATTATAATTAGTGATAATTCATTTATCTCAGATAAAGGAGAAGTCAAATTTTCCCCATAAAACAAAACTTGAGAGAAAACAAGCAAAAATTAACAAGTTATATAGGGAGTTAGACAAATTAATAAAGGAACACAATGCTCTATCTCAGAAATATCATAGTCTGGACAGGAGTACCTCCGTTTTAGCATCTTTTAAATATCAGAGGGCGGCTCCTTTATTAAAGAAAGCGCGTCACCGGTACGACGCTCTATTAAAGGAAAATAGAGGTTAATAACTCTATTCTGGATGATCATGGAAGAGAGATACATCTTAGTCAACTTTTTGTATAAAGCATATTGTAGACAATCTATCATAGATTTTTCATACTTGGGGGAATTCGGTGGGGGTCTTCTTAGATGTTTTCACAAAAGATACTTAGATGAATTCGGTTCTGACCCGCACCCTGGAGCTTGCTGGAACTTACCATAGGTCAAATCGATTCTTCAATATCTTCCCCCTGAAAAGCTTAAGTACTATAAGGACAAATTTGTTTCTGCGTTTTTTTCTAAGTCTATTTTGTATGAACCGGATGAGTGATTGTAAATATGTATCAAGTAATTGATTTATGAATACATGCTTTCATTATGTTCTCCATGCTTAGTTTCTTTTACTGTACTATTTCAGAATATCAGTTCTTTAGGTCGAATTGTCCCAAGAGATCACTTAAGTCAATACGTTAACTTGGGGAGATTTTGCTCTAAAAATGCACCAACTTTAAAGACTTCGAAGTTAGTGAGATATTGTTTTCTTCGGAATTTACAAAAATTATACTTGGAATACCCTCGTCTCCGCTTTGACTTCCTCAGCGAAGAATAGGAATCATTCTTAAAAGAAATTGAAACATTCCATTCCAAGTTAATTTGTGGTCGTGATAATCCACCAGCAAACAAATGGAATTATAGTAAATGTCCACCGGTTATAACTCCTAAAGGGGTCACTATACCTTTTGATTCGACAATCATGCTTTCTGCTAATACTTTAGACAAAGTTAGGAATGTGATCTCTCAACTTTAGATGTGATCAAAGTGTTTGTTGTACCTTTTGACTTTGTGGTTATTTGAGTTGTAATTCATTGCTACAATAATAAAAATATCTTTTATCCTAATTTTGATTTTCTCTCATTTCCTTTTATATAAATAGGAGCTATAGCCATCTATGTTTCATCATTCTCAAAATTTACTTTCTCACGTTGACGCTATTAGAGATAGATTATTAAAGGAATGGCGAGATCGTGGTCCATGACGAAGTCCTTCTCGAGCGTTTTGGTGGCAACACTGAAGCCATGAAGTGGCATAAAAGATATCTTATTAAAAGACCATCGCCAGTGGTTATAAAGACCATATAGCCTATCTTGATGCCGATGTCAAAAAAAAGGATGAGATGATCACTGCACTTAAGAGACAAGTGAAGACCAATCCCACAATTGATTTTGACCAAAGGATGTCTGAACTTGTTCAACAAATAAGTGATTTGGAGTTGAAGTTAAAAGATAGCCAAGCACAGTGTGCCTCTCTAGAATTCATCTTGGGAGGAAAGACTCCAAAGATTAATCTTCCGGCCCTTCAAGCAACTCCTTCAGCTGCCAAGCCTACTAGGTCAAAACTTCTCGCAGCTCAAAAATTTCCTACTATGCTCAACCCTCCCCCCGGCTTAGACGACAATGTAGTGGGGAACTGGTGTTAGAGGGTAAAATTCGAAATCACCAAATATTTTGATAAGTAGCAAAAGATGAAGTATTCTCAGACTATCACTGAGTAAGCTGCTAAAAATTAGAAGCTAGAATGTGATAATTATTTGCTCGACAAGTGGGTCGCAGAGTTAGAAAGAGAGAATAAAACAGTCAGGGCTGCGAATAGAGCTTTTAATCGCCCCTTAGAGACCAACATCGATGCAATTGATGATGAAAACCAAATAAGGAGAAAAGAAAAGAAGCATAAGGAAGTTCTCCGTGCAGCAATCAATCATGTCGTAAATCCTTCAGTAGCGGAGACTCTAAATAAAGCAGCTCAAGATTTGTAATTTATTTATGTATTTGAGCCATGTAAATCTATCTTGTACATAATTTTATCGTTTGTAAATGACTTCATAACTTATGTAAATTATAGAAATTTTGTAAATATCACCTGATTTGTGATCCTTTTTTGTAGTGTAACTTTTGATATGCCTTTAAATCGCTCATTCAGCAACTTTTGTGATTGCTAGATTTTTTTACTCCTTGTCATTCTGATTTTCCTGAGAAAACATGTAGCAAACAATATCTTTAATTGATAGCTTGAAATTGACATATTTGTTTACGCATATCATTTGCCTAGATTAGCAAATTATCTTGCCAATTGTATGGAAAGTAATTTATTCAACATGTTAAGATCTCATCTTTAACCATGATGAGAAATGTTCAAGGATTTAACTCCTTCAACTTGTTCGAAAGGCGTAAAACTTGTTGGTAGTAGATTCCACCTTATCATAAGGTCATGAATGTTAAAATATAACTTTTATTAAATAAAGAACCTGGTTCAGGAGTCCATGTCTGAAATTTTGAAGTAGTAACTCTCTCACCCATTCCTTAACATTAATGGGATTTAAGAAGTTAGAAGCCCATAGTTCTCATTTGGAGGCTCTTAATAGCGATCTTTTTGATAATATTCTTGGCCCAGATTTAGGCATTTGAGATGAATAAAAATCCGATGATCTTGTACCCAGATTAGGGTTTAAATAAACAGCAGTTTTAATACCCAGGTCCAAGTATAACAAGTTAGTGATTGATAATGATTCGAAACCCAGATTCGGGTGTTAGATGATGAAACCTTTATATGAAAGACTCAAAACCCATATCCGGGTATTATATTTTGAAATTCATATATGAGAATCTTGAAGCCCAGATTCAGGCTTTAATAGATGATGTTAAGAAAGTCTCGTAACCCAGATTCGGGTATTAATAAGTGGAGTTCTGTTCTCCTGCTCTACTTTTGTCTTCTTTGATATAAATGAACCCTCCAGAGTTTGAATTTATATAGGAATAATTTGATTGGCTGCCTCTTAAGTTAGGACATCTGAGTCCATTATTGGTTGAGCCTCTTTTTGGGCTTGGACGTCTTAGTCCATTAATGAATGAGCCTCACTTAGGCTTGGACGTCTTAGTCCATTATTGAATGAGCCTCACTTGGGCTTGGACATCTTATTCCATTATTTGATGGGCCTCTTCTTAGGCCTGGACATCTTAGTCCATTGTCCAGTGCTCTTGGTTAGCTCATCTTAGAGGCTGGAACCAAAGATTTACCCGACCTCCCTCCAGGAGGCGTCTTGCCCTGGCCCTTTTGCGGCGCGGACAGGGGCTTGTTTAGTGCTCTATCCTGGCCATCTTAGGTGCGGATAGAGGCTTACTCCGTCCTCCCTTTAGGAGGTGCCTTACCCTGGCCATAGCATGGTGCGGATAAGGGCTTAGCATCTGAAGGTTGCTCTTCATCTGATTGTTGTCGAGAGCTATGCTTCCCTTCAATGTTGTCGAAAGGTACTCTGAATGTGTTTCAACTGGTTCGAAAGGCTTGCTATGCTTTCGAAAAGGTCTATGGAGTTGCTTACACTTGCTTTGACTACTTCATCCTCTTCGAAAGGTAAGAATTTCTTAGATACTAAGAGATGGAACCTTTCAACTCCTTCGAAAGGTTTGGGACTGTTAAACTCTGATGACTGTACCCCTTTGACTCCTTCAAAAGGTTTGGGTTGTGCTTCTTTTCCCTTGTCTTTGTTGAAAGACCTTTCAACTTAGTCGAAAATTTTATTTTTTGTGTAACAAACATGACTCGACCATTCATTCGCTAACCCTCACCGTTAATGTGGGGGCAGGAGTATAAATCAAAACAAACGTCACCTTTTACTCACCTAACTCTTGTCCTCAGATTGTAGGCGGGATTATAAACCAAAATGGATGTGACAAGACCGTCCAATCCTTAACATTTTGCCCGAAGTAAGCAAAATGAAAGGTCCATACTTGGTGTAAGGTGGGATCTTACTTATGAACTTTGAATCGACGCTCGGAGTTTAGCGTAACTAGAAATGAACATTGTAGATGAGGATATGCGAGCTATGATTTTAGGTGCCTAACTTAAACTGGTGCTCGAAGTTTGGTGCAATCAGATATTATTATCCTGTAAAAGGATACTCGAACCACTGTTCTAAGTGGTTAACCTCAACTAATGAACCACTGTTCTAAGTGGTTAACCTCAACTAATGCCTAGAGTTTGGCAATTCAACAATTACTTTACATTTACAGGAGCGAATAAAGGCCGATGAACTATTGAACGGACTAAGGACTTAATCCAACAATTATCACTAAAAGAAATGTATCATGAGTACACTGAATGGAAAGTACAGTTTATAATCAACTTAGACAAGTTTGAACAAAGAATCGATGAAATAAAACCATTGTTATTCAAATAAAACTTTGAAAGATAAATACAAGTTTATTTATGTAAGCAAAAAACAAAAGCAGGGCCCGAATCCGTGCAACACCATACAAATAAAACGAAAGTAGGAAATTAGAAAAATCCTAAGAACTGAGATATGACCTAAGAAATGTCAAGAAGATAGGCGATCACTTTTTGGGTTTCTTCTTTGTTTCTTTCTTCTCCTTCTTCTATGTAGAAGAAGGAGCAATGGATCCTTTCGACTATTTCCTTATTCTTCCCCTACTTCCTCTGCCCTTAGACAGAGCGCTCTACGATGATCCAATAAGCATGCTTTGAGAGTTGCCTGGTGGAGGAATAGAGACCAGAACGTAGATAGGCTGATCGGGAAGCGCTATAGACAGAGGGGGAGGAAAGGTCTCCATCTTTTATAACTTGACCTTTTTGGCCAGGACCAGTTCCTGCTCAATCGAACTCATGGTGTGACCTAACAAAGACTTCGAAATACCAGTGACAATGACATCATCTTAAAGAGCATCTATCATCTACTTGCCAGGGCCAAAAGTCTCACCAGTTGGGATCATTGGCACCATTGTTGAAGTAGTTGTGGTAATCGATTCTGCGGTAGATGCCCGTTGTTCCGACTAGGGCTCCATGTCGGGAAGAGGGACGATCTTAGCCTAAGCTGAAACTTAAGGGTCATAAAAAGATAGATTAGTGATGTTGATCGATGACACATAAATTCTCTGAAATACAAGAGAAGTCAACGAGATACCTTCATCAATCTAGGGTCCCGTGTAGGCCGGAGTGCTACTAGAATTCTCTTTGAGAATGGGAGAGAGGATAACGGGCTTGTGCATTTGAGGCCTCTCTGGATCATCCCCAGGATCAGAGGATGAGTCAAGAGCAGCTTGGGACCCTGGTGTGTTTGGCTAGTAGTGGCATCCTGTGGCATCGATACGGGGCCTTCACCTAGATCTCTTTGCACTATAGTGGCTAGCCCCGGATGGAGAATATGTTGACCCGCTTTCAACACCTTAACCTCATCTCCTACCAGGATCTCCTTCTCGAGCTGCTCCAGATCCACCTCATCACCTTTGAGAAATTCCTTCTCTTCTTCGACAATTTTATCCTAGGTAAGGGAAAGGATTTTGGGATAGTCACGCTTGAACCAATCCAAGTTAAGTAAAATGAGTACGTTAGCATTGTACTTGTTAAGCAGTGGCTCAAACTTTTCCATCATCCATTACTATGTGGCCTCAATCTTCTTCTTGATAAGCGCGTCTATGTCTCTAGTACCTTCGACCGCCTTGTACCCCTCTTCTTTGGCATTGAGCAGCTCCTCGCAGTAATCTGAGCTTGTTGGAGTGCGTCGCTCTTTTGTTTTGTTTCACAATCAATCTTGGCCTTCGGCTCAGCCCCACTCTTGTTAATAGCATCTGTCTCTAGCACCAGGGCATGGTACAGATGACGTGCCTTTTAAATTTCATCAAGATGCTTGGTCTTTTCAACTTCGAGTGCCTTGATGGTAACCTCAGCCTTTTTTTCGACTTCGACTTGACATTTTCTTAGTTTTTGACCTCGGCATCAAGATGAGCTATGATCCTTTTATTATCGACTTCGATGAGCTTATGATTCTTAATCCCAGGCTTCCTTTCCCTCGAAAACTTAGAGATTTTTTCAACTACTCATGACCATTCATTGTACTGGTTATAAACGTTAGTGATGTAAGCAATGGTCATCTCTTAGACGCCATACAGAATTCTCTTCAAACTGAGCACGAATTAAATCCATTGAAATAAATATTTAGAAATTGTTACTTTAATTTAGCCATTCGAGCGTCGGCAGTAAGTTGTTGCTCCACGGTGACGATTGGAGCTTCATTAGTTTGCTTGTCAAGTCTGTGTTGAGAAGGAGAGTGCAGCAGTAGTTTTATTATATTTGATTTTTTCTTTGTATTAAAGCACACCATGTAGAATAAATGATTACTTTAATAAGTTGTATTATTTAAAGTTTATTCTATATGTTTAGTGTTGTTGTATATTTGTCAAATAACATTTGTATTAAATTGGTGGTTTTCATTAGTAGTTTAAAACGGATGGGTTTTTAAGCAATTTTGACTGTTCGAAAAATACGCGTTGTCACAGCTGGTATCAGAGCTTAGGTTAGGTGACTAAGTAGAATTTGTCTAGTTTACTAAATCAACCTAGGAATTTTCAAATGAAACTACCTTAATTTGATAAGTAAAAATGGGTAGGATAAAGCACCGTACCTCCGACCGGGGTTATTGGTGATATTATATTTGGTGTGCTTAGCATTTGTCAATTGTTTGGTTTTTGTTACATTTTTCCATTCTTTGAATTTCGAGTACAAAATTCTTTTAAGGAAGAAGAATGTAACGACCCACAATTTTTAACGTTTCGAATGGGAATACTTAATTTACTTAAATATTCAAATTTGATTCGAATTTAATAAATAATAAGAAAATCATTTTTTAATAAAATGACTTGATTTTTGATGACATATTTTTAATTTAATTTATTGGATTTTTCCATAATTTTTAATTTGAAAAATAATTAAATTTTCGTTTGACGTATTTTACGACAAACGTCGGCACTTTTGAAACTTAAAAGAATAAGTTAACCTATCTATTTTATTTTTGTTTTGTGATCGTGTCGCATTGTTGTGCACGAACGTATTTTTAATTTTGTCATTCACGACTCGTAGGCGAACGTGTTATTATGTGGCAGGGTACCGCAAATCTAACTTTTCAAAAATAAATTTAAATAAACACACACTTTACATTTACACAATGCACACACACTTTCACCATACTTCATTTCATTTCACTTCCTTCCACCGTACTTCCATTCGATCCTCCACTTCACATATGCCTTTGCCATATCTTCCCTTGTCCTTGCACATGTTTTGGATTAGATAGCGATGAGGTATAGTTGCCTATATAAACACATATACATGCATGGAGAGATGGATACACAGAGCATACATCTACTTTATTTTCTTGTTAAACAAACTTCCTCATCAAACTTCAAAAATCAACCTCTCTGAAACCGTAAAAAATTTGCCAAAGTGATTAAATACAAAGTTGTTCGTTTAGATCCTTAATATTTTATAAAAGTAGTTGCTTTGAGTTCCGATAACTGGAGTGGCCATGGTTGCTCGAAGACAGTAGACGGGAAAGTTTTGCTGTAAACTTAAAAAAATTAATATTCTCGATCCATGTAGAATTAGCCGGCGTTGTTTGTGTCATTGGGTTCGTGAGGCATGGTATTTTTTATAGAAGTTCGGCGGCGTTTGGTGATGGTGACTAACGATCATCAGAAACTAGGGTTGTCGTTGGTTGGTGATTTAGGCGACGAGAGGCGAAGTGGAGTTTTGTGTTGGCTCTAGATTGGGGAATGGCACCTTGTGGTTGAAATTGGCGGAGTTCGATGCTCGAATGGGGTGCGTGACATTTTGCAGCGAGAAGGGGGAAGTTACGGACGGATTTGGGATGGAGGACTCGATCTTGGAGATGTGGGGTCCGTCGGGAAGAGGGGGTGAAGAGGAAGTTGCTGGCGAAGTCGGTTCGTCGAGCGTGGAGGGAGATATGGCCATGCGTGCATAGTGGGTGCGTGCACATAAACGTGTATAGGTTTTGGAATGGAGGGGAGAAGGAGAAGCACTATTCAAAATGGGCAATGGGCGGTATGGGCTAGGTTGGGTGAGCTTGGTTGATTTATTTATTTAATTTGACGATTTAGTTAACTTTGAAAATCCATAACTCACTCATTTTAAATCCATTTGACCCACGAATTTTGGCGTTCGAATCATAATGACATCTAGAATATATTAGTATGGTTATTTGACACATTTGGTGAAGTATAAAATATTGATAAATTAATAGTGATATAATCTAATTATGATTAACGTAGTCAAATAATTACATTTCATTAGTGCTATTCAATTAGCAGAATAAAACACCGTTCTGCTATTATAATAATTTATTGGTTATAATGATTATTTTTGTTGATTAATTATTTGGTTGTTTGAGTTATGCTCGACCAGCTTATGAGCATTTTCCATTGTATATCTATTGTTGATTTTACTCAACTAGTATATGAGCAATTATCATTTTCATGCATGGGTTGGGTAGACCATAATTACATACGATTTGGGAATGAACATCTTGTGATTATAATCTCAAATTTTGACTATAAGATGTTCAATTAAAATATTGGTTAAGGAATTAATTATAATAAAAAGAGTTGTTATAATTTTTAAAAGGAAAGATATTTTTCTTTTAAATACGAAATGTTTTCCAAAGAGATAGATAAATATTTTGGAAATAAATTTTTATAAAAACGTTTTTTCATATTTCGATATAAAAGATATTTTGGGAATAAATGTTGATTTGAATGTTTTGGATCAAAGAGGATTTAAATAAAGGGAATTTCAATAACTTAAATCCCAGTGATTTGAAATTGATTTCGAAAGGATTATGGGAAAATAAACAATACTGTGTTTGAAAGTTTTTGTGATTATTAATGTAAAATGATTTGTTACTTCGGAAAACAAAATGATTTGTTATGTTACTGATGATTCGGGTAACCCGTAAATAAAATGTAGGCAAAAGGGCGGTTTAACCATTAGTATAGTCTACTCTTTGTATGGAGGGATATACTTTGTTTATTTATCTTGTGAACGTTGGGACCCAATTGCCTTATTATTGGGAGAAACCACCCGATCTGGTTGCATATATTTTGATATGCTTTTATAGTAGAGTATTTTTGGATTTCTAAATAAATAATCAAATAAACCACCATATTATTATACAGCGTAATTGATACCAGTTTTGAAAAGGTTTTTACTTAAATCCCATAGAAAAGTATTATTTGATATAAAAGATATATATTATTACTTCAAAAGGATTTGAAATGAAACTGGGAATTTAGTTCAAAGAAATTATTTTTGAATAAGTATTTTCAACAAAGATATGTTTTGAAAATAATAAAGTTAATTAGATTTCATAAATCTAAATTTGAAGATTAAGCCGAAGGGGTAGTTTGGAAATTGCATATTTGTTTGTTTGTGCATCGTAGGCTCCTTCAGTCCTATTTATGAATAAGGGAAATACGTTGGCTTGATTCTATATCTAATTAGATACCCAATTAGATAGGGTACGTAAGCAGTCGCAAGTGGTTGTGACGCAGGCTCAATAATAATATATCTTTTTCATATTTATTATTTGATAATTATCATATGTTGTTGTATCTTTCCTACTTATTATTTTATTCTGCATTGACTTGATATTTGAGTTTGCAGGAATGACTGCTGCTATCTCTCACACCAGAGTGTGCAGCAGTAGATTTATTGTATTTGAGTTTTTCTTTGTATTAAAGCACACTCTTTAGAATAAATGATTACTCTGATAAGTTATATTATTTAAAGTGCATCCTATACATTTAGTGTTGTTGTATATTCATCAAATAACGTTATGTATTAAATTGGTAGTTTTCATTAGTAGTTTAGAACAGACGGGTTTTTTTAGCTATTTTAACTGGTCAAAATATTCGGGTTGTCATGGTAGGGAAGTACGGTCTGAACACCAGGCAATAATCACTACTACACCTCTTCGTATGCATCAACCACATAGCGAATCTTTGGGGCAGTCCGCTACCGTTCCTATTAAGACATTTCCCATTCCAAGAGGGAGAAGACCAACCTATACAGACTTGGGCTTCCTGCCTAATTTTTCAAACATCCCGCTTCAAATTTCCAAGATCCTGCCAATGTCACGGTTTCCCGCCAAAAACCCATAATTAATCCAGGCACGACGAATGGGAGTTATAGATAAATGACAAGTGGAAAAATTGGAAGGCGGAGATTGAAGAGAAAAGATCAAAGACGATCGCAACAACTGACAATGATATTATCATACTACAAAAGGAAACATTAGAGGACAAAGAAATGGATCTTTTTCCTTCTTCGCTATCTTCTTCTTCCCAATAAGGAAAATAAGAAATAAGAATATTGTGTACCTTGGGCCATTGTAATCATTTGTACAAAAACAACAAATATATAGTGGATTATCCCATGGACATAAGATTAACAATAATTTGAACCACATAAATAAATATGTCCTTTACTTTCTATTATTCTACATTTTGATCTTGATTTCCATTTGTTTACAAACCATTTTGACTTTTCAATAAAAATTTAAAGAGCAACTACTCGATTATGTAAGCATTAAGCAACATAATCGGTTTTCAATGGTAAATTTAATATAGATTAAATTCACCAATTCCCATTCGTGGAAGCACTTAAGCATTATATTTCTCCACAATCTTGTTAAGTGTGGTGAAGCCGAAAAACTTCACCAACAATGTATACCTTAAACAACTCAATTACAAGACTGGATGTAAATATGAAGTTTCACTCAGCTCACACAACCGACAAGATTATTGTTTCTTTCACTTTTTGAACAATAATGGATGTGATTGATGATGGACATTTGCATTGTTAGTAGAAAACTAAATTTGAAGAATTGTGAGTTGTAGCTGACCACTTGTACAATAATCTGTATTTGATAACTACTAGTAACAATGTTAAAATATTTCGTTGTGCAATAATTTAAGTATGGTACAAAAATCAGGTCGATTATATGTTTGATTGTGCAATAATTTAAGTATGGTTATGTTTGATTATGCAATAATTTAAGTATGGTATGAAATTCAGGTTGTTTATATGTTTGATTGTGCAATAATTTAGGTGTGTGCAATAATTTATTTGCCTACTTTTAGTGTGCACTAGTATATCCGTTTATCAAGAAATTGTGTTTATATTTCTACTTTTATGTATTGATGTATGTAATATTTATACGCATAACGATTTGTATCATGTTGATATATGTAATATCTATGCGCATAATGATTTGTATCTCACTTCAACCGACGATTAATTTTTTTGCTTCAACTTACATTTGCTTGGGATTTTTCAATAACTGAAGCAAATGAGCCACTTTTGTTTTGGTTGTCATGAAATAGCCGAAGCAAAAACCGTAATTAAATGCTTCGGTTGTTCAATGAACTAAAGAAAATGACTTATGTTGCTTCGGTTCAAAAACCAAAGCAATAGGTTTTGGCATATTGTTTCATTTTTATTTGATTTGATTGTTGAGCTAGAGCAATAAGGAGCAAACAACCGAAGCAAATGACTTGTTATGTGGTAGTGAATGCGGGTCGACCTTCTTCTTTATTGCAAGAAATAGAAGCAAAACCTCCTCTTCCTCAATATCTTATAGCATATGTATTTTTAATTTTTTCCTCTCCTTTATTGAAAAATTTGTATACTCCTTTGCCACAATTAGGGCCATATCCTCTTCCTCTTTGGTTATGACATCTTCCATTTTTAAATGTCTCATTTTCCCCAAGGTGGGTTTTATTTGAAAAGCATGCTCTAATTACTCTTCTTTGGTACTCTTTCCTTTAATGTTCTTTATGATCTTGAAGTGGTCCCATGAGTTGATTAATGTACATGGTTTTTAGATTTTTAGTTTTCTTAGTTGGTATAACTATATAGCAAAATTTGGAATACAAAAACCATAGAACTTTCTCAACTATTCTAAAACCTTCTATTTGTATCTATATTTTTTCATTCGATGGAGCTAGATAGAACCCATGAAAACTAATCATTAATTGATTCTGATGATAATAATAATAATAATCTTTACTACTAATAATGAGAATTCCATGAACTAATTTCAACCGTGTCTTTTGTAATTACCAAAAATCAAAAGCTATTTTGTTATCGAATCCAAACTTCTCTATTATCCCTTTTCCCTCTCTTCCTCGCGCATTCCATCTGATAACCTAGATCGATTCCACAACTACTCACAGATCTTCTATCGTCATGATCGATTGATAATCTCACCGCCATAATCCTTCTATCAGACCGCATCACACGTTTTTCAATGGAAGCTTAAATCTAACAGACCGTTTGATCGTGGATACTCATATTTCTCAGATTGAATTCCATTCAGTTTCATTTTCTTCTCCAACGCTAATTAATTAATTTGATTTCAGATCTAACTGATTTCCATAGAAGGTAATGTCAGATATTTTATGATTGTTCTCAATTGTAAGGTTTTATTTTCTTTTCCCTTTATTTCTTAACAATAAATTATTACATGGGTTCAAATGTGTGAATTTTACATGAAAGAGGCCACTACAAGAAAACTAGCCTTTAGTTGCATAAATTGGTGGCATTTATTTGTGAATGCAACTAAAAACATTTCACCCTATAGTCAAAACGTGGCAAAAATTATTTTACCTTTCGCGCCTTACCAAAATCTTTCCGCCTAAGTCTAATAAACGTAACCAGTACATTCCCTATCATTAAATTATCTAACACTTATAAATTTTCTAAACCTAAGGAACAAAATTTCCCAAATCGCTTCAAAATAATTTCCCAAATCGCTTTTTGATTCAACCGTTCCTCTCCACATCACTCATCTCCACATCATCGTTTATTCTCATCGTCGCATCTACTCCTCTCCACATCATCGTGGTAGCTCTCCAGCACGATTTTCTCCTCGTGGTGCCCTAAATAGGTACATTTAGGTTGAATTTTATAAATCGATTTTCTAATTGTGATTAAAGCTTGCGCATAAAATTGTTTGTGATTATTTCTGGTTGTTCGTTATGTTTACTATTTTATTGATACTGCAAGTTATTATAGATTATATTGCAAGTTATTTTGTGATTGTTTATGATTACTGTAGGTTTTATTTTGTGATTGTTTGTGATTACATCTTAGAATGTAATTGTACAGTTTATTGTTTTGATATTTTCAATAAAAAATAGAATTTTTACTGAGAAATTTTGTGATTGTTTTCATTGTAATTACTGCAAGGGTATCTCAGTTATTTTGTGATTACTGACGTCATTACTGCAAGGGTAGCTCAGTTATTATGTGATTATTTGCATTGTGATTTATTAGTTAACGAAACCGGATGAGCAATCTATTACTGGTTGGAAACATGTGTTTTTCTGGTTCTACAAATAGTAAAATTTGATAGAAATGATACAATACTACTTAATAAAGAAAGCAATTTGTCTGCCTTTTATTTTACAAGGAAATAACAAATACAAATATGTATTACCATATATTCATTCACAGTTTGGACCTTGTACACCATTTCTGTTCCTCAAAAGTTATTGGTACTTTCATAAACTTCAATGCCAAGAAAAGCTTTCATTCATGAAAGCTTTTCTTGCTTAGTTCTTAAAATAAATCGTTCAACATGGCTAGGAGAACAATTTTTAATGCAAAAAGAAATAAAATGATACTGTCAAGTAAACCTTAGTAGTGGTTGTCTTTGTAATGTGGACCTTAGTGATGGACAAGTAGAGCTATATGGATGCAACAACTAATAATATAAGCAACCAATGTTAACACACACTTATAAAATTCATACTAACATCTTTGGTATTTTTGAAATAAAAATAAAGGATGTGTCCATATATATTTTGTAGTAACAGCAAACTCTCAGTAATTTTAATCAACTTTAGGCTTAATTGATCTAAATCAGTTAACTTCAGAACATTTTTATTAGCACATACATATCACAATACATGCATTAAAGAGTGTTAACTTTACTTTTTTTTATCGAACCCAGATTTTCTCTGCTGTCAGTACTTCAAGTCAATGTTTAAGTGTGTGTCTTTTGTGGATCATTTTTCTGCAAATGCACAAATAATGTTTCATGTCAATGTTTATGCTCAGCGTTCATGGACTAAAAAGGAATTTGAAACCATTCTATGGTCACATTCCCATCTTAAATATTATCTATACATAGAAAGGGAAACTTGATATCAAAAATTTCATAATGAAGGACTAATTAGCTATAAATTCACTACGATAGCCTGAATATATTGGTGTTGTGTTGTTTTTATAATAGAATATCATTTTTGAAACCAGTTTTTTTTCTAGAAAATGTTGGATTTGATTGGGTTCATGTTTGATAACTAGACACACTAAGATTGCACTGACAATCAAATCACCTTTCTTCAAAACCTTGCACTGATATATCAATTACAAAACATAACTAAATGAAACAACAATAGAAAAATACTTAGAAGAAACAACAATTACCGAATTATAAAATGTATTACCGAATTATAAAATACACTTGCTGATGTGATATTCTACTATTTCAGTATTATTTTCACGAGCTTGAAATATTTTCTTAGTTTCAGACTAGAAATTTGAAAGATAATATTTTGATTTTTAAACATTCGTATATTTTCCAACCAGTACGACTTCATTTAAGGTAGTATGGAAGATCCACACCCGCATTCGCAAATGTATGGATTACTCATGTTTAATATGTTCTTTTTATATGCAATTTTAATTACCATTTGCTGAATGGCTTCACATTTTTGGGCGTTCACAATATAAATAATTTTCCGGCAGATGCGTTTACATGGTCACATGGAGTTATCTCAATGATACATATCTATATGCGTTATATTTTCAGCAAATGCGTCATAATTTCAGTCACCAAACGAAGAAAAACAAATCTATGTAACCTTGTGAATGAGGTTTGATTCATGTGTGCAGTATCCTTAAAATAAAAACTATCTCTGTTATTTCATTCACTGCAGCACATGCTATCTCTGTTATTATTCATTTTATGTGGTTTATTGTAGTTTATTATCCTTACTATGGGCGTGTTACCAATGTTCCAGATAGTGCATTATTTATAAGATGCTAGGATGTTTTTTTGGGTAATAACTTCAACGTCTAGTTATTTTTTTGATTACAACAGATAACCAATTTATACGTCAAAGATTGGAAACTTATTTGCCTTCGTATGTCGAAAATGGAAAAAGACTGGGTTTTTTTAAGCAGGTGATAAAACCATGATTAACTTAATATGTATTTTGAGAATTATAACATATAATCTAATATTAAAGCTCAATTTTTTATTTGTTTTACTTTTTTCATAGAACTAGTATAGAGTACCGACAAGGAGCAATGAATTTTGTGAATGCTGCAAAGAGGAATGCAAGAAGTGTAGAAAAAATTTTATGCTCTTGCAAGGATTGTCGGAATCTTAGTCGTCATGATGAACAAATCATCGTTGAACATTTAATTATAAAAGTAATGGATCCTATATACATGGGTGGTGTATGGTTTAACCATGGTGAAGAGATAAATGTAGAGAAGAAAACAAATACGTTTGATGTATATGATCTATTCAAGATGATTCACTATGAAGATGAAGATTTTTTGAATCAAGATTTTTTTGATGATGATAAAGATAATGTTAATTCTCAAAGAAAAGAGGATGAGTTACTCAAGAACTTGGAAGATGCAGAAAACATATTAATATACATTTGTAAATGCAAGCATAGAAAACATATTAATATACAGTTACAGAAATTACATGTTTTGATTATTCCATTATTAAGTATTAATGTGATTATTTACAAAGTTTACATTACAGAGTTCATATACATGTATTAATAACTATTGTATTCAAGGTTACATAATAGATACTGTTAACTGTCCTTTATATGAAGTATTCTTAAAATAAGTTACTGTTTTTTGTTTCATTTGCAGAAAAAAATGCATTCAAGCTTTGTACGTACTCGCAACCAGAGAAAGGCTGATGAGGAATCTCAGAAGTATAAGTCAAAGCGGAAGTATAATCCAAAGAAAAAGGTTAAGTTTCCAGCTGGTGCTTGCACCGACAGTGAAGAACCAACAGTCAACGCTAAGAAATAAGCCATTGTTTGCAATGAAAACAAAGAACAAGAGCCACCTGTTACCCCCTCCGACCCAAATGAAGAAGGACTTCGCTCAGAAAATGAAATCCTTCCTGAACAAACTGATGATGATGAGGGAGAAATTGGGAGAGCAAGTGAAGCTGAATCCAGAATTACACCTCGAAAAAGAGGCGGTAGAGGTCCGGCAAAAGCAAAATGACTCCTGTTAAGCAGTTAGGATCGAATTGAAGTTGAGTTCAATGATATAGGTATACCAATAGGGAAAGGGTCAGTACATTTATCCTCTTTTCTTGGACCGCTTGTGCGGGAGCTGGTTCCATACACACTTGATGATTGGAGGAATCTAAGTGATGAGTTAAAAGTTGTTTTGTGGCAATCGATTCAGGTATGAGTTAAAAATTGTTTTTGTTGTTTATACATCTGTTTGCAAGTTGCTACATTGCTACATTGTTACATCACGTATTATAGTTTTGGCTGAAAAAAATTGTTTGATGCATACATATGGCTGTTGTTTGATTTTAATATCATGTTTTCATGTATTGTTGCAGATTAGATTTAAACTGGAAGAGGATTGGCAAAGAAAAGCTGTATTTCAACAAATGGGAATAATTTGGAGATCGTCAAAAAGTAAATTGGTTCAAAAATTAAATAAAGTGGAGAACGAAGAGGAAAGACTAAAACTGAAACCTACCAACATCAAAAGCATGAACGAATGGAGAAGGTTTGTGAAAGCGAAAACAAGTCCGGAGTTTAAGGTAACACTATTCACTATTTTATTTGCTAGAACACTTTAAAAGTTAATGATTGGGATCCAATAACACATATGGTTATTTGCACAGCAGAGTTGATTATCATTTTAAAAAGAACAATTTTATTATCCAATAACACATATGGTTTTGTTTTAGTCTCAAAAAAAAGAAAACATTTTGCATTAAAAAAAAGAATACATGGTTTTGTATTGTGTTATCTTGCATTAAAAAAATTGTTGGATTTGTTTTCATCTTGCATTGGAATTTTCAACTAGTTTGCTATAGGATTTCATTTCCTGGCTTTTGCGTTTCGTTTTCTGTTTTACATTGCTGTTGCATTCCATACTTCAACAATCTTGCATTGCATATACCCAAAAACAAAAATAAAACAAAAAACATTGCATTGCATCTTAGATTTTAGTTTTCATTTTTACATATCTGTTTCTTGTGCTCACTGTTTTCACTTGATATTATGTTCAATTCTCAAATATCTTGTTTTCTATTTACAAAACAAAATATCCATGTTTCTTCTTTACATTGCCTTTATCAAACACTTCTCAAACAACTTCTCTCTGTCACTCTTCACTTCCTCAACCAAGCTGTCATTATCCTATTAAAATATATCAACTTCTCTCTGTCACTCTTCACTTTCTCAAACAACGAAGCTGCCATTATCCTATAACAATATATCAACAATATATCTTTCTATTTTATAGAAACGAAGTGAGAAATATTCGGCCCTTAGGGATAAACAACTTCCACACACAACTGGTCGTAAGGGAATGGCTAGATTGACCGAAGACATGGTTAGTTAATTAAGTATAGCTTTATTTAATATTATTTTATACTTGTCCGGTTTTTTATTTAATGTTATCCTAAATTTAGAAAAAAGAAAGTCCAAGTCCATCGTCCATAACTAGAGCTGATGTTTGGATTAAATCTCACATAAAAAAAAATGGTGAACCGATGACCGCGGAAGCTGGAAATGCTATTGTAAGTTTTTTTAAATTTTATCTGTATATAAAAAATTGTCCGAAACTACGATAATTTTACCATTGTACATTATCTATTTGTATTTATTTATGTAGGAGAAGATTAAAAAATTTGGTAGCCTATCACATTCCGGTTCGTCACATAATGTCAGTGGAGATGCTCTTGTACATGTACTCGGACAAGATAAACCAGGACGGTTAAGGGCATTGGGAAGGGGTTGCACTTTAACCAAGCTAGCTGTGGCCTAGGCCAAAGGTAAACAAGTATCGCAGTGTCGAGAGGAAATAGCAGAAATGAAGAGTATGCTGCAGGTTCTGATGAACCAGAAGGTAAACTATTAAAAGTAATTTATATATGTAAAATAAAAAATTCAAAGTGCCATATAATTTAAAATATTAAAAAGAACAAATTTATTCTCTCTCACGAACTTATTATATGTTCTCTGCCATTTTAAGTATGGTCATTTTAATTTTAGCAAACTTATTACATTAACTGATCAAAGTCCATTTAGTAGTTTTCGATAGTCAATTAAACACCTACATTACATTTAATTGAGTGCTTTTACGATTAAAATATTCTGATATTAGAGCTTTGCTGCAGGGTGTAGAAAGTTCGAAAAGGAGCACATCTGATTTGGTAAAAATAATAATTATATTACTCAAGAAATAACATTTAGATTTTAAATTTTGATCCAGTGATTGCTATAATTTTTGGTTGAATAATTGCAAAGCAATGACGATGTATGTTCGATGTTGAATTGGGATGGAAACTGTGAAGTTGTTGCCAATGGGAGGGTGTTGTCCAGGGACCCAACTGCGGTTGTCAATGGCATTCGTCTTGGACCAAATGCTGTGAGCGTTATTGTAGATATCATGGACATACCAGATACTTATTTATGGAGGCCTACACCTAAAATGACAGTATTAGCAGACGATGTGAATAAGGTAGTAGCTTGGCCATCAACTTGCATTAAGATGGCGCTGCGAGTAAATTTGAACGACGTCAGTATGGTAAATTTTACACTTCTCATACTAAACTGTTGAATTACACTTCTCATTGAAACATACTAAAGTTTTACTTTTGGTTTTTAGATATTAGTACCCTGAATTAATCCATTTGAATAATTTTTTTATATTAACAGCACTGTCCACAATATTATGGTTGGAATTACACTTCTCATTTTATAACCTGTGAATTAATTGCTAAGTAATTTGCTAAGTAGAAATTTATTTGTTTGTTAAAATAAACCATCTTTATATTTATTTGTTTGTTAAAATTACACTTCTCATTTTATAACCTGTGAATGATTTGCTAAGTAATTTGCTAAGTAGAAATTTATTTTTTGTTAAAATAAACCATCTTTATATTTATTTGTTTGTTAAAATTACACTTCTCATTTTTAGAGTAACAGCACTGTCCAAGACGAAAAATGCAAGATTTATGGTTGGAATGAGGGTGAAGGGCTAGTTGCCGAAAGAAGAGTCTACTCCAGAGAGCCACAATATGTTGTTAATGGTATTCCGCTCCGTCCGTCAGCCGTTGTGATTTCGGTCGACAAAGTAATAAATAAAGATGCTTATTTGTGGCGACCGACATGTGATATGTCGTGCATTGGAGATGCATTTGGTAGGAAAGTAGCATGGCCAAAATCAAAAGTTGAAGTTGATAAAGAAAATGGAAATGACAGTGTAAATTGTGCGACTTCTCCCATGAAATCTACACCCTTGGTCATGAAGAAATCAGAGCATGTAAGAATTAATTTTCAAAATTAAAGAAATTACCTGTGTATGAAAGTTTATTTATTATGTGTATGTATATATTCTGCATAATAATCTCTTTTTTTCCAACCAATTGCAAAGTTGACAAAAGATAGCAAATGCCAGTTGATCGATTTGGGTGGAACAAACGTAGTGGCTGAAGGAACTGTTGCATTAACTGATCCGATAACGATGGTCCATAGTCGTATATTGGGACTTAATGCTGTAAAAGTTTGGGTTGATATTGTGAGAGATGCAAATGCAGAGCTATGGAGACCTGTAGACCAACATCGGAGTTGATGTGCATGGAAGATGCACTTGGCGTTCCCATAGCTTGGCCAACGGAAAAAGTCATTCTGAAAACAAACTGAAAGGTATATAGCTTGTTCATCATAAATGTTTTCAAACTTTGATTCTAATACCCTGACAATATTCCTAGATAATCGACTATAAAAATTAGTTATATTACTCAATAAATATTGGTGTAGAGCTAGAGTTTGTGTGGCTGTTGATAGTGGATGGAACAGAGTTTGTGTGGCTGAAGTGTTGAATTTATATAACCAATTTTAACACATTCACCGTGTACTAATAAAGGTTACTGGAGCCCGGTACAACTTTGATAGAAAAGTATATCCCTGGTTGATGTAACAGAACCAGTTTTAACAGCTTCAGTGTACTCGCTGCGTAGCCTGATAAGCTATCACATTATCAACAACATATTGTTCTAACAATAATGCAATACTTTGGTAAATTAACTACCAGCTTGTATTCAACATCCACCAACACAGTGAAACTGCGTTGCCCCAACTGTAGGTGCTATGAGCCAACAGGGTCGCGTTGCTCGCTACAACTAAGGCGAACACACGTTCATTCTTTAACATAT
This sequence comes from Allium fistulosum, assembly GCA_030737815.1. Lineage (NCBI taxonomy): Eukaryota > Viridiplantae > Streptophyta > Magnoliopsida > Asparagales > Amaryllidaceae > Allium > Allium fistulosum. The sequence goes on from CM060906.1 coordinate 1,137,644,175, forward strand.
CTAAACCCCTAGTAGTTAGTTAAATATCATTCTACACTTAAGCACTGAATGGTCACAATCTGCCACATGATAAAGGCATTTATCTTTGTCATAAGTTCATCTGCTAATGTGCAAGTCTAGTGCACTGACTTCACAAATATGATGTAAAAGTTGTTGGACGATTACAATGTGCTCACATCAGTGGTTAATACGCAGAGGCATATTTGTTTGAAGTATTATAGTCTAAGGACTTCTATATTTGTCCATTTTTTATCTTTGATACCTTCACCTCACAAATATTTAGTAACATGATTATTATTGTTTACAGGTAGATAAACGTTTGTGAAGAATTCAAGCAGCAGCACTGGTTTTTGGTATGGTAGCAACACATGTATGTAGTTAGGTTGATTAAAACTGTTATGAAACTATTATGAAACTAGTATGTATGGTAGCAGCACTACTTTTGCTGCATGTACTATTATGAAACTGTTTATGGTAGTTTGGTTGTGTAAACGTATGGTTAACCTTTTGTCTTGACACTAATGTTATGATATAGTGGTGATTATGTAATTGCTTTTGTTTGTGTTATTGTGGTTCATTGAATGTGTATGTGTTTATATATTACGTTATTGTATAAGTTTGGAAGTAATTGAATTGGAGGCGAAATCAGATGCAGTCGTGGAACAGCAGGCAGTAAAATCGAAACATACGGTGGCGGAGAAAAAACGCCACCAAAAATAGTAACTCGGCAATTATAGTAACTCAGATAATCTCCGTGGCGTTCAAAAAGTGCTGCAAAAAATAATAATACGTGCAACAAAAAATAAGATAGTACACGGCACCTTTTCGGTGGCGTTTCTTAAACGCTGTAGAAAAGATCTTTAGTAACGTTTAAAAAATGCTGCCAAAAATTCATTTACAGTGGCGTTAAAATAAATGCAACAAAAAATCATGGATTTTTAGTCGCATGTTTTCTAGCGGCGTTTATCAAAACGCCACCAAAACTTTTTGTGGCGTTTTTTGTACGCCACTAAAAATCAAATTTCTTGTAGTGGGTGGTTCTAAAAGCAGTTTGGATGAAGATGGAAGGTATTTGGTTTTTATGTTTGTTCATTGCTCTTTAAGCATGACGAAGGAGGCGATTTAGTTACTGATAATTGTAGAGATCGAGGGGGTGAAGATACCTGTGAGAAGATGATGGTAAAAAGGAACACTACTATTGACTTGAGGTTAGTCCATGTTAATTTATGTTGAATTTCACGCATGTGATATGAAACTATGTTTTTGGCAGTTGTTATTTTACTTAAACAACCGTCGTTTAAGCATGGATGCATATATGTGTTAACCAATTTAATGACAGCTGATTACATGATGCATAAATCAATTTGGTTAATCAATTGGTTTGTTTATTTTGAATTTCACTTTGGTTTCTAATATTTTGTCTAAAAATAACAATTGAATATACCAAATAATCAATCTATCGCAAAACTTAATTAACGTTGTAATCCATTATTGCCATTTAACAAATCAATTTCAAAAGTAACTTCACCATAAGAGTTATGGGAATGAAGGGCATAATATAAAAAATAGTGCCATATCGCCTTCTCACCAATTTCTTTTTATTTATAGGTAATTAGTTTGATAGAAAAAATAATAATTATGGACATATTTTACATCACGATGCATAGCACCAGACTTTTCCTTCTATACTACGAGTATACGGACGTACTATAAATTGATGATCGATCCTTTTAGGCTGATAGTTGTTATAACCATTATGTGTAATGGATCAAAATGCTTCACTCAAATGTAATTCAATTTAAACATTGGTGATCTTTTTCTTAAACATATGTTTTGTTTAAGGAATAGCCTTTTTCATCTAAAACTTAATTAATGGAATTAAGTGTGATTCATCCAAACCAGTCAAATCATATAGCCCCTTGAATATTCACCTATTTAATGCGTGTTCCCTTCATATCTGGTCAAAGTAGCATGCTCCTCTGCTTAATACGAGTTTATTAACTAAGGGATCAAAATCATTTTGTTTCTGTAAATTTGAAATGAAATAAGTCTATCACATTGTCATGGTGAGAAGAATTCAACAGAGACTGAAATTGTAATAAAAATAGAATAGTTGTATTCATTGCTTTCATATTTCAATTCATAGCCTTGCATAAGCAGGAAGATACCCATTATAAACGAAATGGATATTTAATGATCGCTATGAGCATAATGAGGTTGCAAGTGAAAAAATTTCTTCCATGTTTTGTTGTGGAACAAGTACATTTATTTTTCAGTTAATACATTTCTTATCCCTTAGACAGCTAAGCTGTTGCCTGGGTTTGTTATGTGTCATCTATTTTTACTTCATTACAGTTTGAAAATTTCTTTTTGAAATTGTACTTCATCGTGTTCAAATGTAAAAAAGTTTTGCATGCCTTCTCCCATGCAATATGTAGAATATGGGACCATGATTTCAAATTTGGCCAGTGTAGAACTTCGAATTTATAAAACTAAATGTCATTTTTTATTATGCAAGTTATAATTTCCTTAACTATTTCTCATATTGTGGTAATTTTTCATTGATTTGCAACATATATGCTGATAGAATATATTTTACATATATTCTAGACGTTAAAATATCAAAGAATAAATGCAGGTAATATCAGGAAATATTTTAACGTCTAGAATATATGTAAAATATATTCTATCATATGCCCATTTACTTTACATTAAATATTTAAAATGAAGCTGAGTATTATGGCCTACATAGATGGAAAAGTTGTCATAATGAGTGTATACCAGACATCATGGAGGGCAAGTATATTAATGCACAATGTTTCAGGCTTAAAGCAGGAGACTATCTTCTACTAAACATGATTTAGTTTGTGATGTTCTTTTGTTGTTAAACTTTCTATTTATGTCATGTTGTCCTCAATTTCATTTGTCATCTTTTAATGCAAATTAGTTGTACATTAATATATGTACAGCAGTGAATAGAGTTTTCTAACAATCTTATGGGCGGATACAAAAAATAACACTGAATTTTTATACTACCCTGAATGATAAGTTATGTTTTAACATTGTCATGAGTATATGACTGTTATGGGTGAAAATATAGTCATGTTAATGATAACAGCAATTCTATTTTAGACTGTGCGCATCTCTACTACTAATAATTTAGTGTTTTGTTTATTGTTCCTTCACTACAATTTAGTGTTTTGGAGTTAACTTGATACGAATAATGTGTCACCCACGGTCTCTTTTGCTGTCATTGCCTCCGTCACTTCTTACAACAATTGTTGTTTTTCTATAGGGAATATAATATCTTTTAAGTGATGGTCGAGGATAATGTAAGTAGTGCACTGCATCCAAATGATTTAAAGCTTGCATCGGCTAAAGTGATTAACAAAATCTTGCAGGAAAGCATGTCCAGTTAAAATATTATTTTTCATGTATATTTGCCTTCTGTTGTCTAACAACACGCTACTTTTGTATGTATGTTTTATATAGAGAAATGCTAAATGCTCAAAATTTTCAATATGTTGGTTTATTTACTGTTTGTCGTGTGAATTTCAAGCTCCATCTGTCAATGTTATTAATACTATACAAAATGATATCTTCACGTGTTATTATATTCAAAGGTTTCGTTTGCATATAAAAATCTGGACAAGCAATTGACATATTTATAAATATCTATAGTAGTTTCATGAATATAGCAGTATTACGTGCCATTTTAGAGGTTTAATAGTAGATTCAGTAATGATTGTTTTATGACATTATTTATATGAGAGAATTTTATGGCTTATTTAAGGATGGGTAATGTGTTTTTTTAATAGTATAGTTATATGCTATATCAATAGCAGATAAATTAGTATGGTTATATACTAACATGGGGATTCCATGATCTGCCTAAAGCAACTGTTATTTTGTTCAAAATTGCTCATGTTTAAACCATTTTGTGAGTCATACCTAATTGGAGTTCAGCGAGTCATAATTTTTTTTATAAGTTGGGTAATTGGTTCGAATCACGCTACGCAAGTTAACTTCTCGCACCAAAGTCGAGCGCATAACCACTGAAACAGTGGTGTTGGACCATTGAGTCACAAATATGGAGTGTTGCGCAAATAAATCATTTAAATTTGATCTTTGAAGGGCAGTTTATGTTCTTTGATGAAATTGGATGGATGGACAATCATAAATTTATGACAATGTTCTCTGAAGTATTATAAATACAATTTAAACGATAAAGTTCATAGTGCATAAGTGCATTATTAATTAAGTCAATAATTTGCATTTAACATAGTTTTCTTTTTTATAAATATAACAAAAATGTACCCAAAAAATTATTTTAAAAATACCATCTTTCACATAAATGATATACATAATTAGTAACTTGAAATTAATGACAGTATTGAACATGCTCTTGGCTAACAAAAAATCATTGTATTGATTTTATGTGAAAAATAAATATGAAATAAACCGGTATTAAATTATGATGCAACTACGATAGAAGGCTAATCAATGCTTTATAATGCCTACACGTGGTCCATACCTTAAAATGAAGAAGAATTTATTGACACTATGACATGAATGGAGAAAATGTGTATTATATTTGTAAACAAAGCACTGTACATGCTAAAAATAACAAAATATTATACATGCTTTGAAGCATGCTACACAAGTGCATTGTTGAATTAATGCATGCACATTGTGATTAGATACAGGCTCACAACCCACGTTAGCTAAAAGAGCATACGCATATAAAAGTACAAGTATTATTTCCATTTTTAGCAGTATAAAATAAACTAAAACAAAAGAAACGAATGATAAAATAGGAATGCTTTCAAGTTATTAGTTCTATGAATGTTCTTCAGTTGTCTCGGTGTTCTCGGTCATTGTTTTAGGTTCAGTTTATGCTGATAATGGTACTGTCAAATCTACTTCAACAGGTGCAACTATAAATGCAAGCACGTTGTGATTAAATGCAAGTCCACCTAGGCGTGCTTATATACTCGTAATAATAATAATAATAATAATAATAAGACTAAAAATAATTTACAAGTAAAAATTGGGGGATATTGATTTTGTTAAGGAAAAAAATATAACTTTGTTACAAAATTTGACTACGGTTTTTTTATTTGTTATATTTTACTTACTTACAAATGTGGAAACTCCTCCTCTTTATAGTAACACATCTGGTATCCAAAAGCTTTTGATGATTTCATGAAAGAAATGAGTTTAGTATTTGAGATGACGAATGTTAGACTCATGTCATACTATCTTAGAATCCAAGTTATTCAGAGCAAACATATTATTTTTATTTCTTGGGGAACACTAGTAGATGAAATATTAATGAAATTAGAGGTGGATGGATGTGATTGACATGTAAAAGTGTTTATTTTTGCGCTCATATCTTACCTTTGTTGTATATAAATAAACGTTACATTTGGTATTTTTGGGTATTTCTACAGATATACAGATTGAACAAAAGAAGTTGTAGCTGAGTGGTTAAGGCATCTCCTAAATGGCTGAAGGAGTTGAGTTCGAATCTTGGAAAACGCATTATATTTGCATATGAAAATGGAGGATTATTGAGAAGATATGCATATACATATGAACATACTTGTGATTGATTGTATACATAAAAATCAATCACAATTCTTCTCCCAATCAATCACAATTCTTCTTCCAATCTAATCACATCAACAAATCATCCTCAAATCTCAATCACCCATCATGCCACATGTCAAAGATCTGAAGATGGGCTATCTCTCATGAATATTTATATTCACATGATCAAAGAGAAGATATTCATTTTTATGGCAACATATTTTATAAATTTTTGATGGGAAACAACTTATACTCTATAAATACCCAGGTGTATTCAATGTAAACTATATCTTATATCTCATAATTTCTAGTGTAGAATAAAGCTCTTCTTCTTCTATTTTCTGTTTTTTCTACACTTAGATAATTGTGCCTTCTATCAGTTAGCTTTATTAGACATAATTATATAAGGTTTTCTTCCTTTTCATTAGTGATAGACCGTTAATTAGTTTTAGCGGCTATCCTAATTTTATTTTTTGTTTATCTGAATTTCTGTTTGTTTTTTTGTTTTTCCATTGTTAAGAACTTGTGAAGGAGTTCTTATTTAACTCTTAACAACTTTTCCATGACAAATAGTTGGATCCTTCTATGAGAAAATGATTGGAGTTTAAATCAACATTTCTTCACTTGTCTATTTTTCTGCATTTTTTGTAGTTTAGAAATCACCTCCAAATTCATATAACTCGCCCACGAAATTACATAAACAATAGAATTTAATTTTCCTCCCTATGTTCGACCTGCATACTACACACCTGTGCGCTTGCAGTATTATTTTTAATTTGTGATTTTCTAATCCCATAGAAAAGTGTCAAACAAGTTTTTGGTGCCGTTACCAGGAAGGCAACAATTAAATTTTATTATTTATTTAATTTCCGATTCATGTTAGTTTTTCTTGTATTTTGTTTCCCTTTCTAATCTAAATTTTTGTTTTTGTGTATCTAATCAAAAAAAGGAAGAAAAAGGAAACAAATAAATATCAATCTGTTTACGGATTTCATAATTTTTTTCTTTTTTTAGCTTACACAATCTCTTCTTTTTTTTCCTTCTTTTTAGATTACAAAGTCTCGTCTTATTCTTTTTTTCTTTCCCTTCTTTCCCTTTTTGCCTATTTTAGGCCACATATATCGCAGTATCTTTGCTGCAACAAAAAAATTTCTTTTTTTATGTGTATTTCTCTTTTGAAACTTTTTAGATTTTTTTTGTATTCTTCTTTTCAGATTTTTCTCTTTTCAGTTTTTATTTTTACTTGTTTTTCTTTTCAAAAAAAAAGTGAGAGATTTTGCCATTTGTTTTCTATTTCTTTTCTCTTTTAAGAATTTGTTTTCATTTTTTTCTCTGATTTCAGTCGCAATTTTCAAATTTGTTTCCCTTTTATTTTGCATTTCCATTTTTTTCAATAAACAAAAAAAAATACCAAAAAAATAAAGGAGATTCTGCACTTTTCCAAATTTGTTTCCACCTTTGTTTTTTGTTTCCAAATTTTCTACTTTTTTTTCTTTTTACAAATTTTTTCCCTTTCTACATAAAATAAATAAATAAATGAAAATAAAAAAGAAAAATCAGGTTCGTGTTGTGTTTTCTGATTAGTTTTTTTGGTTGTTTTGCGTTCATTGCTGATTCACTGTGTTCTTTGGTTCTTTTTAGTTTGTGTCTTTGTTCTTTTTTTTAGTTGCATTTTAACTTGCATCTTAGTTAGTGTCAAATAAAAAAAAACAGCACTTGAAATTCAAATTAAACTCACACGTGACGATAAAGGATCCAGGGGTTGAGCGATTGCAAACAGTGGAGTTTGAATCGTTAGCGCTACTCAACTGCTTTAGATGGAATGCCATACCCCACTGTAAGTCGTTCTTTCACTATAGGTGCTCATTCCGACGTATAAAACTTGCTTGTAAAAATTTTTCTACAAGTGTCGCAACTTGCTTGTACAATTTTAATTTCTGCAATTATTATTGTCTGATTGTGTTTGGCTGCAAATTTCTAAATCAATCTAGTTAGGAGCAAGTTCCCATGATAAACATAACGTGGGGAAGTAATTACCCTTTCCTTAGCTCCAAAATAAGCAGAATCATCATCTCCCTTTTTTTCAACTTTAAAAGACATTATATGTTGGCCCTAGAACAAAAATGAGCTCATAGGAGAAAATAGTATAATTGAAAAGGGGTGTTTTTATGAAAGTGACTGTCTCGTACGATTAGATCACGGATATATAGTAGTTCAATTTTTTGAACTATTAGCAAAAGAGGTTGCATACTACCCAGAAAAAAATTGGTCGTATCCCTTAGTATTTATACTATACGTGAATGGCCATAAGGCCCTCTTCCCGCTTCTAATTGAGACTGCCAACTAATAAAGAAGAACTTAGTATTTTATACTATTTTGAAGTAAGAGCCACTTCTAAAAACTTTTCAAAATGAGTGAAATCAACCACAATTCACCAAGGGAGTCTCGAATAAATAAAAACTTTTCACACAAGCTTGATCCACAAAATTTGATGAATCAAAACTTTCCAAATCTCAACGTCAGAGTAGATAGACCCTTACCTCTTAGGGAGCTATGCTATCCAACAAGAACTGTCCAACCTTCGACCATTCTCTTTCCACCGGCCAAAAGAAATAATTTCGAATTGAAAAGTTCTTTCGTCCAAGGAGTTCCAAATTCACGGGTTCAGAAAACGCGTACGAAATTCTTCAGGATTTCAAATTCTACACTTCCACACTGAAAATGCAACAATTGTCCAATGAGTCCATCAAACTTCGATTGATTCCATTTGCCCTACAAACTAGTGCAAAAGGATGGCTGAATTCTCTACCACCACACTCTATTCGAAGTTGGAATGAGTTAAATGATATCTTTGTGAAAAAGTTTTTCCCTTTCCACAAAACTCTTAAAATCAAAATGAAATCAATCAATTCACACAAAATGAAGGAGAAACTTTTTCACAATATTTTAAACGATTTAAAGAACTCTTATATAGTTGCCCTCATCATGGAATACGCAAAACAATTATATGCCAAGTTGCATATGAAGGGCTCAACTATCCTACTCAAATCCAACTTGAAACCAATTGTCAAAATGATTTTATGAGCAAATCTACCGATAAGGCATGGTCATTCCTCGAAGACTTTGCCGAAAAGGGCCAACAATGGAAATCGATTCATGTCCCATCCCATACGAGACGGGCACATGCAATTAACCCCTCATTGTTTCCCGTTGACGATTCCCAGGCCGAAGGAGGAATGCCCCAGGTGTACCTTACGGAACAGGCCAATGCCCTAGCCCACAATAATGCCTACACTTCTCCATACCCCTCCAACTAGCGAAACCATCCAAATCTGTCGCGGTCAAACACTAATAATTTTGCGAGCCCTTCGCATTTTTATCCCATGAACCAAAACGCTCAACCTTCTCAAACTGTACCTTGATTTAAACCTTCGAACCAACCAAATAGGCATCCTAACTCTTCAGCTCAACCTTCTCAAACTCCTTCACATTCTCAATCTCCTCAACCTTCATAAGAAATTGTTCGACTAGAGAAACAAATAAGCAATCATGATGCTAAAATTGAACAAATGGTGAACATGATGAAGGAACTAATGAAAAGTAACGAGAAAGGAAATTTCCTAGTCAACCCGAAGAAAACCCAAAGTATAATTCTCGAAGAGTGCACTCTTGTGAGGATGAAAATGAAAATCCAGTTAACGCTGTCACCACATTGAGGTCTGGAAAGAATGTGGACAACCAAGTCGGCAACCCCGATGTTAACGCTGAAAATTGAACGCTAACACCCTGGTGTGTGTAAAGAAAAAGTGAAAGTACCACCCGTTGGTACGGAAACAGAATATAAGCAGAAAAGTAAAGAGACAGCGGTTAAAATGTTAACGCTGAAAATTGAACGCTAACACCCTGGTGTGTGTAAAGAAAAAGTGAAAGCACCACCCGTTGGTACGGGAACATAATATAAGCAGAAAATAGCAGAAAAGTAAAGAGACAGCGGTTTTATAGTAGTTCGGTTAGAGGGCTAGCCTACGTCCACTTTAAGTTTCTTTATTGCTGGTCTGATTACAAATTGATACAATGCACTTCAAATACAATTCACTTTGATTACAAAACACTTCAGACTAGTAGCTCAAACTTCGATGTAACGAGGCTCTTTGAATCCATGTCGGGTGTGCAAGATCTCTTTCGAAGCTTGTTGTAGTGTCTTCGGTGTTTGGAGTTCTTCAAGTGTCGGTTCAGTTAAGAAAGTGGCAGAGTATCGGCGCTTCAGAGAATGATCGGAAAAGTTCCCTTTTAGTTGGACTAGGGCTGTATTTATAGGGGAGATTCTGGACTGGTTCGTAGGTCGTGACCGACCTAGGATAGGTCGTAGGTCGTGGTTGACCTAACAGGCATGTCTCACGGCTTAACAGAGGCGTGCTTATTCGTCTGAATATACTGGCAAGTCATAGGTCGCCAACAATCTAGGAGGAAACGGTTGCGGCATAGAGATTTGCCTTTGTTTGCTTAGGTCGCGAGCGACCTATCATAGGTCGTTAACTTGCTATGTCACTTAACTCACTAGGTCGTTAAGCCGTAGGTTCTCTTAGGTCGCTCACTGTTAGGTCGTTGAGTGTTTAAGCCACTAAGTTGCTAACTCCCTTAAGACTTTAGGTCGTTAAGTCGCTTGAACCTCTAGTCAGTTAGGTCGCTACCTTCTTAAGTCGTTGAGCCGCTCTGTCTTCATTTGACTACTAGGTCCCTTTATTCCTTAGGTCGTTAGGCAGTTAGGTCGCTAGGTCGTTCCTGTAGTTAGGTCGCTAGGCTCTTTAGGTCGCTTATCTCCTTGGGTCGCTGAATAGAGGAGTTAACATTTGCCCCTCGAAGTACACGCCTAGGTCGTAGGTCGTGTGCTTCGATCTAATCTTGTTAGGTTGTGAGCGTCCCACGGATTGGATAACCCGCGTGTCCGTTCACCTCCTTATTTTTTGCCCCATATAAACCGTTAGCTCGCTTCCTCCTCTTCACCTAATTGCTTCAGCGATCACTTACGCCATTAACGATCTTCGGAGCTCTCAGAGACGAATTCATCCAATCCATCTTGTCATCGATTCAATTCCTACAATCCCTATCATCACACTGCGTAAGTAAATTCGTCCTCCATTCGATTCATGATTTCCATTAACTCACGAATCTGGACTACCCATTTTCTAACTCCAATTCATTTTTGTGACGTGCTCCACCGTGAACCTTATTTGTGATTGATCTTCGACTGTCATCGGTCATATTGCTGTTGTCGTCCGCGATAACATTGTAGTGCATCAGATTTTGTGGCCAACTTGAAGCAATTTGAATCGACTTTTTGGGTGATTCTTGATGATGAGAGGAGACGATAATGGATTACAGTATTTCGAGTCATCTGGTCTGCGAGTTTAGAGGTGATGATAAGGTCCTTTAAGGGTTATCGGGTTAATGGATCTCGAGTTGGCGGGTTGATGAGTTACTAAGTGGAGAGGAGGTCAACTGGTTAAAGGAAGCGAGGCATTAGCTTGGACGGGAGATAGCTCAAGTTTCCCTTAAAAACGACCTAGCGAATCTGAGCGACCTATGAACCTTCGCGACCTATTACACTTGACCGACCTAACTAGTTGCGGCATAGGCCTTAGGTCGCGGCCGAGCTAGGACTTGGAGAAATTCATATTATTTTGACCTGAAGTCTTATTCTCTTATAAGTATCACGACCTAAAGAACTAGCAACCTAGATTAACTCGCAACATTACTTCTAGGTCGTGGACGAGCTAATACTTAGCTAAAAAATGCTTTGCCTGTCTTGAAGCATAATTTCGACTTGAATGCTCAACTTGAACTGCCGGACTGAACTGCCTAAACCTTGAATTGCTTGAACTTTGAACTGTCTGGACTTTAAATTGTTTGAACTTCTTTACAGATTTACTAACTTTTAAAGCTGACAACCTGTTAAATACAATATTTGCAGAAAACTGAGACGAATATACTGCCATTGACTGCCCACATCGAATGACAGATTAGTCGATAAAGAATAATTAACTTAAATGAACTGTGCGAATGAAATGCTGTAAATCAACCAATTCAAGTGAAGTATTAAAGCAAAACTAAAATAGTTAACTAAAGTTGATTTGTTTGCATTAACACTGCACTTGAGTTTTAAATTAACAAGTCCTGAAATCTCGTAATCGACCAACTGTCAACTAGTTTAATTCCAGTTATGTTTGCTTTCTATTTTTATTAGTTCTGCACAACACTTCACACTTTTTAGGAAACGTGCACCTTCACATTTGAACATCCAGTTGATTGTGTAGAATGACTTCTCAACAAGAAAAGGTAACAGTTCAAGCTTGAGAGGCTATTCCTATTCCTGCTCCATTAACGGATCCTCCAGAAAGGACCTCAACTACACTAACATATAAAGTTTTCCGCCAACTGTGCACTCAGTTCAGGATTGCTGAAGCAGATGCCATACTTCTTGAGAAAAGCGACACTGCTGATATACCACCTTCTGGTTTCGTCGCAGTGAATCGTCAAATGTGCATGAGTGGAGCGATCCCTCCTTTCAACAACTTTCTTCAGCAACTTCTTCTCCGACTGGCTATTTCTCCTTTTCAGCTACACCCCAATGGCTACGCCATCTTAATGGGATTGTGTGTATTGTTCAGGAGGACACTTGACCGTCTTCCGAGCTTCGAAGAGATTTGTTACTTGTGCACTTTTGCAAAAAACAAAGACCATCCTTCCATCACACTTGTGAGAAGTGCCAGGAACCGTAAATTGATCATCGGTCTTCCTAAGAGCGCTCACGGGTTTCTGAGTCAATTTTTCTTCGTTCGATGTCCTCCGGGATTTTACGCTGTCTGGAGAGAAGGAAGTAAGATTATTTACCTTTACTCCTTCTATTTTCTGAGCTTTTCGAAGTCTGAATTGCCAAGTGCTAACTTCGCCCTTCCTTTTCAGCGCTTCCTCCTCCTTCTAGAGAACCTGGCCATAAGCCAACTTTTGAGAGGCTTATGGCTGTGCCGATCGAGGAGAGAAGCATCAAATTTCTATTGAAAGACGAATTTCTACATCAGTTCGGACTTCTTCACTCTTCCCGTTCTACTCAGCCTCATGAAGTCCCTAATTCTCCAGCAAAGACATCAGATGCCCTAGCTTCTGTCGAAGAACTTACACCGAAAGAACCTACCACTGAGGCTTCACTGGTGAAGTGTTCTACTTCTATTGACGTTGCGGGGTCGTCCGGCAAATTTGCACTTGCCCCGGTTATTGAGGAAGAAGAAACTCCTCGTCATTCCGAAAAGGCGGCTGATGTAGAAGTTGAAAAAGAAAGTTCTGCCAGGCACGACGGTGATGACACTTTTGAGGGGTTGAGCGATCTGATGATAACTTCACAGGAGCTTTTTGAAGATGACGTTTCAAAAGCTATTTCTCCTGTAGTTGAGGCGACCTCTACCTTACAACAGATTTCAACCCCCGCTGTACAAGTCATTACTACCTCTACACCAAAGAGTGGTTTGTAGTCTGACGCGCATAGTTTGTACACCACACACACTTAGGATACTTAGCACTTATGCGTACTTAGCTTCTTTACTTTGAAGATTTCTAAATTTTATCTCTTTTTCATTTCCATATTCTCCAATGGGGCAAAGCAGTTCATACTATGACGACTTTCGGCGCTATGGAGGGCGTGACACCTATGACCACAGATGCTATCTCCCTGTCCATAGGGAAACCGATAAAGAAAGAGTTGCTAGGAAGGCTCGAGAAAGAAGAGCTCATGAGCAACAATACGAGAGAAGGGATGAACGGTACGACTCTTCTCACAGGAGCGATGATTCTCATAAAAGGAAATCCCATGATGATAAGGGGAAGAGTCACATTGTTGAAGATCCGAGCAAGCGGGTCAAGCTTAGCGATGCGTCTGCAATTTCTAAAAAGCCTGATGCTCCTATCTCTATAGAAATTCCATCTGGTTCTCCAACTCTTAAGAAAGCTGATATTCAGACAATCATTAGCAGGCCTCGATATCAGGTTGAACAAGGCCCGTCAACTCTCCAAAGCCGATTTCCACACTGGTGCTTGAAGGGAGTTCGTTTTGATCTCGATTTGGTCCCCATCGATAAACAAGCTATGTTACAAAATCTTGATGTCGTTAAACTTGATATCGAGAGAATATCGGGATGGCAGAAGCTTGTTGATGAACTTCAAAGAGTAAATCGCGCCAACATCGAAGCTATGTTGACTATGGAAAACGACAAGTTTGAATGGAAAAAAATTCTCGAACAGTACGATGCTGAAATGAAGAGCATTGCCGATGACTACGGGAGACTTAAGGCCGAAGTTGAGAAACTAAAGAATGAGCTTGCCACTTCTTCCACTTCCTATACACAAAAGGAAGAGATGCTCCAGAAGCAAGTTCGAGATGCTCATGCTGCTCAGCGAGATGCTGAAGCCAAACTTGAAGTGGAGCAGCATGTCATTGAAAAATACCGCAATGACACCGCTCAGCTGCGGGAAAAGTCAGCTCTCAAGATTTGGAAATTGCAAGGCTGCAAGCTCAGCTATTGAAAACCGAAAAAGAGCGCGATGAGGCCATCTCTGGAAAGGAAGCAGCTAAGCACTCGCACGAAGCGACGAAGGCCACTATTAGCTCAACTTTATTTGATTTTTATCTTCATAGTGTTTTGAGGCGCGGAAGCCTCTCATTCTTGGGCCCAAAGTATGAGATCACCTTGGCTGAAGTGTGGGAGGCCGTAGTTGATATGCTCGGAGGTGCTGGCTATTATGAGGCAGAGCTTGAGGCATATTATTTCGATGATGAGACTCGTGCCGCTCTTGCCAGAGGAAAGGAGCAACTCGCTAAAGTACGAGCCGAATCGACGGAAGAGGAGCATCCAGGGAAGGAAGCACCTTTAACTGCCCCCGTCCATACTTCGATTTCGGCCGACGTTAACATTATAGGCTCCAGTTCCCATTCTCCGCCTCCTGCTAAAGTCAAAACTGAGATTACAACTGCACGGGGCGGAGATGAAGATGAAGAAAGCGCCGAAGCACAGGCCTATGAGATTGACATTACAAAGCCAACTTCTCCAGGTAACTTCGAAGTTGAACCAGGTCAAGCGGATTACTTGTTTGCTTCACCTGAGCTTGATGAATTTCTCGCTTATTACTTAAGTCCTGATGGGCCAATATCTTCTCTTTTTTCGGAGAATAGTGATTTTAACTTCTTTTCTTCTATAGCGGAAACACTGAATGCTGCGCTAACTTCTCCCCTTCTAGCTGTTCCTCCTCCATCCCTTCAGATCACTCCTGCTTCTCAGCCGGGATCGCAGGAAGAACAAATAGGAGCCCTTCAAGGCTTGGACGATCCACCTACTTCGCAAGAGCAGAAGACTGGGGAACCTAAAGAAGGCGAAAAGACCCCGAAGCAAACTTATGATGACGACACAAAGCTTTCTGAGTTTTTTACTCCGGGCAGTGAGTCTTCTTCGAAAAAGAAGGGGAAGCGCGCAATTGCGAAAAAGAGAAGGAAAAGCACTTCTGCTACTGGAGAGGAAGCGGAAGTTGATCCAGCCATACCGCCTTCTCCTTCTTCCCCGACCCGTCAACGCCGGCTTCAGAAATTAATCATCAAGTCGGGAAAGAGCTCCAAAGGTAGCGGGAAGAAGGAGTGATGAACTGACTTCATGCTTATCATTTTGCTTTTTTGTATGTACTGACCGAAGATTGTGCGGATACCGGCCTCCGCTTGAAACCTGCATATGTACAAAAAATTTGATAGTATGGAATAAAAATGACACTTTTTACTTGTACAATTTCTTGTCAGTATATGTGTGAATGCATTTATTCCTTGTTTTTGCACAAGTTTCTTTGTTTACTTTGCGTAATATTGCAATGAGCTTGTGGTATGTTGTTTGAGTATCTCTTTTATTAATGTAGCTATATTATAACATATTGCCCTTATACCACTGCTCATTGTAATATTCTTCATTTCGAGGAGACTCGTATTCTTATTTTAGAGAATAATTGTTCCGTTTTTGTGGAAGTATTATTCTACTTTAATAGAATGCGCCTTGTTTTGGAGAAGTTTTTTTTTTACACTTTAACTTTCGGAGATGGTCACTTTTTATTTCTGAGAAGTGGACACTCCTACACAGTAAAGCGGACCTCAGAAGAGGGTTTTACTCAGCACTTCAATTTCTGGGGAAGAATTTTTTTCAAGATAAACAAGTTGATCTTCCTTGAGAGTTGAAGTGTGCCTCTGAGGAGGGCTTTCTTTCTTTTTTTTCTTTTATATTTGTTGTGTTCGCTTGAAATTACTTCCTCACAGTTGAATGGAACCACGGGGCGGACGCAAGTTACTTGATTGGATGTTCGTTTGCACAAGCGATCGCAGCCAATTAACAAGGGCCCTGTGCCTTCATGTTGTGAAGGTGCTCCTCCGGTGGTTCCATCAATTTTGTTGTTTGAGAAGAGCATTTCATTCTGGAACGTGCCTCCGAAGAGGTCTTGTGCCTTCGGAGAGGTCTTGTGCCTCCGAAGAGGTCTTGTGCCTCCGAAGAGGTCTTGTGTGCCTTAGGGAAGGTCTTCTGCCTCCGGAGAGGGCAGTATGTGCCTTTGGTGAAGGCTTGTGCCTCCGAAGAGGTCTTGTGGTGCCTCGGGAGAGGTCTTGTGCCCCCGGAGAGGTCTTGTGCCTCTGTAGAGGTCTTTATTTGATTGCCTGGAAGTTACTTTCTCACAGTTAAATGGATCCACGGGGCGGACGCAAGTTACTTAATTGGATGTTCGTTCGCACAAACGATCGCAACTAGTTAACAAAGGCCCTGTGCCTTCTGTGGTTCCACCAACCTCTTTGTTGAGAAGAGAACTTCCATTTTTTGGCATGCCTCCGAAGAGGGCTTGTGCCTCCGTAGAGGTCTTTATCCTCCGAAGAGTTGTGCCTCCGAAGAGGGCTTTTGTTGATTGGCTTGCCAGGAAGGTTGCGTCTCTCAGTTTAGTCGGTCCACGGGGTAGACGCCAGCTATCCAACTTTTTTGGAGAAGATTCCTTTTTGGCTGCTTTTGTGTCCGCTCGCCCACGTCTTTTCGTCATCTGCTCATTAGTAGTTTCTTGTTATCGCTTCCAAGTTCGTGTTCCTTTCTTTTGCAAGTGGTTTGCTTTATCTGAAGAAGTGTATTTCACTGTTAAGTGATTCCACGGGGTAGGCGCAAGTTATCTAATCAGATGTCTGTTTATACAGACGATCATAATTAATTAACAAGGGCCCAGTTCCTTTGCCTTGGGAAGGTGTCCCTTCGGCGGAATCACTAACTTTTTGCATGAAATCCATCTTATGCAGGATTTGAATCTGGAACTTTTATGACTTGAAATTTGTTTATTGGGTGATTTACAGGGCTCACTTGGCCTTGTGATGGGTAAGCTTTGTTTTAACGGTCTGCAATATTAAATCGACATTTTAGCAATACATTTAGAGTATTTACACATCGAAATGAAACAGACATTTTATAATAATAAAGAACACAAAATTTATAGTGGTTTGGCCAAGAATTGGGCCTACATCCACTTTATAGCTCTTTTATTGATTATCACTGATTTTACAATGGTTTACAATACAATTGATACATCCATAATCATTTTACAATTTCAAGCAGAGCTTTTTAAGTAAAGTATGGACGCAAATGGTTGCTGTTCCAGGCTCTTGGGATCGGATCTCCTTCGACAGTTGTGAGTTTGAAGGTGCCATCAAGAAGTTTACGACCTATGACATATGGTCCTTCCCAATTTGGTCCAAGCACTCCAGTTGCTGTCATGATCCTCTTCAAGACTAAGTCCTCGATTTCAAAGCTTCATTGACGAACTTTAGAGTTGAAGTGCCTAGCTATCCATTGCTGATGGGCCGCAACTCTGAGCCTAGCTTCTTCCCTTCTTTCATCAAGAAAGTCAAGTGCTTCGAGTTGTAATTTTTCGTTTTCAGCCTGGTTGAAATGAATTCTCCTATGTGAAGGGACTTCTAGTTCTACTGGAATCATTGCTTCTGATCCATATGCCAATGAGAATGGAGTGTTCCCAGTCGCAGTTTTATGGGTTGTTCTGTATGCCCATAGTGCTAGTGGTAGCTTATTAACCCATCCACCTTTTGCTTTTTCAAGCTGTTTTTTGATGGTTGACTTGATAATCTTGTTCACCGCTTCCACTTTCCCGTTTCCTGCGGATGAGCCACTGCCGAGAAGCTTTTTCGAATTTTGAATCGCTTGCAAAAGTCCTGGAACTCTTCGCTTTCAAATTGAGTACCGTTGTCTGTGATTATCTTCTGCGGCACACCATACCTGCAAATGATATTTTTAGTCACAAAATTTATCATCTTTTTAGAGGTAATAGTAGCCAAAGGTTCTGCTTCAGCCCATTTAGTGAAATAATCAACAGCAACAATAGCATATTTGATTCCCGACTTGGCAATTTGTAAAGGTCCGATTAGATCTATCCCCCAAATGGCGAATGGCCATGGACTGACCATCTGTGTTAGTTCAGTGGAAGGTGCTCTTGGGATTTTTGCAAATCTCTGGCACTTGTCGCATTTTCAGGAGTAGATAGCAGCATCTCGATTAATATCTGGCCAAAAATACCCGTACCGGAGAACTTTCTTGGCAAGGGTTTGGCCACCTGAATGATCCCCACATTCTCCTCCATGCACCTCTGCTAAATTGTCTTGGCCTCTTCCTTGGTTACACATCGGAGTAATGGCAGTGAGAATCCTCGCCTGTATAACCGGCCGTCTTGAATTACATATCTCGATGCTTTTCTTAACAGCTTTCGGCGTTCTTTAGAATTTTCTGGCAGGGAGCCGTTGAGTAGATATTCTTTGATTGGGGTCATCCATGATTCTTGTTCTTGAGATACAGCCATGATCCAGTCGATATCCATCTCATCAGTGCTTGGGGCTGACAAGACTTCCACAAGAACCAATCCCAATAATTGAGCTTCTCCGGAACTTGAATACTTTGCGAGAGAATCCGCCTTCATATTTTCCTCTCGAGGTATGTGGCTTATCGAATAGTGATCGAAATCATCGAGAAGCTCACAAGCCTTTGACAAGTAGGCAGGCAGATTTCCTCCTTTAGCTTGAAACTCCTTCTTGACTTGACATACAATAAGCTGAGAATCACTGAAAATATGCAATGCTTTGATGTTCAGTTCTTTTGCAATCTTTAATCCATCAATTAGAGCTTCATATTCTGCTTCATTATTTGTATAAGGAAATTCCAACCTCAATGCGTAACATAATGATCGTCCTTCGGGGGTTTCAAGCACAACCCCAGCTCCGGAATAGTAATCATTCCTTGAGCCATCAACATATAACTTCCATCTCGTTGGGATGTCAACCGTAACTTCTTCTTCGCTGTCACCCTTATCTGTGTACTCTGCGATGAAATCTGCCAAAGCTTGTCCATTGATTGCTCTTCGGGGATGGTAAGTGATATCATATTGGCTAAGTTCAATATTCCACTTCAGAAGACGGCCCGAAGTCTCAGGACGAAATAGGACTTGCTTTAGAGGCTGGTCGATGAGAACTTTGATAGGATGAGCTTGAAAATATGGCCTCAACTTTCTGGAAGCAATCAGCAGACAATAGGCGAGCTTTTCTAGTTTTGAATAATTCATTTCTACCTCGGTGAGTCTTTTGCTGATATAATAGACCGGGCGCTGAACTTTCGCATCTTCCCGCACTAATGCTGCACTTAGGGCGTGAGACGAAACTGCTAAGTATATGAAAAGATCTTTGCCATTGTTGGGCTTGGAAAGTATTGGAGGCACTTCCATGTGACGGATTAGTTCATCGAAAGCTTTCTGGAATTCAGGAGTCCATTCGAAGTTTTTCTTTCCTTTCTTTAGAGCGTCAAAGAAGGGAATGCATTTATCAGTGGCTTTGGAAATAAACCGACTTAAAGCAGCAACTTTCCCATTGAGGCTCTGTAGTTCCTTCTTTGTCCTAGGGGCTTTGACTTCTCTCAGAGCAGTAATTTGAGCAGGATTAGCTTCAATGCCCCTAACGCTTACGATAAATCCCAAGAATTTTCCGGACTCTACTCCGAATGAACATTTCAAAGGATTGAGCTTCATTCCATACTTTCGGAGAATTGCGAACATTTTTGCTAAGTGATCCATATGGTCAACTGCTTTCTTTGATTTCACCAACATATCATCAACATAGACTTCCATAGTTTTCCCAAGCTGTGATTTGAACATTGCATTAACAAGCCTTTGGTATGTTGCCCCTGCATTCTTCAGTCCGAAGGGCATAACTTTGTAGCGGTAAAGACCAACATCGGTGATGAAGCTCGTATCTTCTTGATCCGGCTCATGCATCATAATCTGGTTATACCCAGAGTAAGCATCCATAAAAGACAACAATTCGTGCCCGGCTGTTCCATCTACCGGTTGATCAATCCTTGGCAACGGGAAACAGTCTTTGGGGCATGCCTTGTTTAAATCTGAAAAATCGATGCATACTCTCCATTTTCCATTTGCTTTTTTAACCAGTACTGGATTTGAAACCCAATTTGGATAAGTGGACTCTCTGATGAAACCATTCTCCATGAGCCGATCTACTTCTTCCTTTAGCGCTGTTGACCTTTCTAGACCTTGGGTTCTCCTTTTCTGTTTCACGGGTGTGAATTTCGGATCAATATTCAGAGTATGTACAACAATCTATGGAGATATTCCACACATATCGGCGTGACTCCAAGCGAATATGTCCAGATTTGCTTTCAAAAATGATATCAACATATTTTGGACTGCCACACTGAGTTGCGAACCCACATTTAGTACTTTGTTTGGGTTTTTAAGATCAACAGGTACTGGTACCGTTACTTCCATTGGCATCACTCTATTCTCCCCTGCACTGGCCTTTCTGGGGTCCATTTCTCTCCTTGTACCACTATGCTCGCCAATGCAGGGGCCACCCTGTACTTGCTACAAGGTTGGCTTTTTGATGCGGAGCAGGGCTGCCGCATCTTTTCCCATCTCTCTCTTCCTTGCCTCCCGAAGCTCTATAAGATAACATTCCCGCCCAGCATTTTGATCCCCTTTAATGATGCCAACACCATTATCTGTGGGAAATTTCATAATTAGGCACCACGGGGCAAGAATGGCATTGAATGCAGCTAGAGTTGGTCGGCCCAGGAAGGCATTGTAGGCAGAAAATCCATCAACAATTACAAAAGTCTATTTTCGAACCACCTTTTTCTGTCCCTCTCCAAGTTCCACAAACAAATCGACAGTTCCAATTGGCTACTGTGGTTCACTAGTAAACCCAACAATCTTCTGCGATGAAGCCTGAACGTCAGTCGTTGGAATCTTCATTTGATCAAACGTCTTCTTGAAGAGTATATTGCAAGAGGCGCCGCAATCAACAAGCACTCGTCTTACAATAGCTGGTCCAATTCCTGTAGAAATGACCAAGGGATCCATGGTTGGAGCTTCAATACCCATAGAATCTTTAGCTTTAAACACAATGTCATCATTAGAAGTTCTCTGCTATTTCAGGGGTGCAACGTCTTCTAAAACAAAAACATCTTCTTCTGCTAGGGTATATTTCAAAGCACGAGCATATCTTTCCATCTCTCCCAAGCTTCTGCCCGCTGGGTGTGGGCCTCCTGTAATCACATTGATAACAGGCCTCTCAGATTCATGTCCGGTAGTGCCCTCACCTGAGCCAGATGGGTGAGTAGGGGGTTGCTGCCCCTGAGCAGACGAAGTTGGGTCATTTCTGTTCTTCTTAACATACTGTTGCAGCTTGTTTTGTCTGAGCAATTCTTCAATCAAGCTCTTCAAATGACGACATTCGTTGGTATCATGGTCGGGTTGGTTATGAAATCGACAGAATTTTCCATTTCGCATAGCATTCTTTCCATGCTTTATCTCAGTTGGTTTAGGATACTCCACGGCATCTTTGGTGGCAAAGAAGATATTCTCCAGAGTGTCGGTTAAGGGGGTGAAATCTGAAGGTTTAAAGAAGCGAGGTTTCTTTATATCTTTTTGTTTCTTCCCATCATTATTCTCCCTCTTCTGACCTCGGAAATCTTTCTTAGCTGAAGCAGCAATGTTATTCTCCACTCCTGTCGCCACCACTTTCACTGGAGCAGGAAGATTTTCCAAGCGCACGAACTCGTCGGCTTTCTTATAAAATTTCTCGAGTGAATTTGGCTCCTTCATTTTCAGCCATTTCCCAAATTCACTTGACTTATCGATAGCCCACATCAGATAAGTCAAAACCATCCGTGGCTCCGCGTTGTCGACTTCAGCTAGAGCTATAATGAAGCGATTCAAGAAGGACTTAATAGACTCTCCCGGATTCTGCTCAAGGCTAGACAATGACATTATGTCTTTCGCCTTTGAAGCGTACAGTCTGAATTGCTCTTTAAACTTCCGAGTTAAATCAGAGAACTGGTCTACAGATTGGGCCGGCAGCTTTGTAAACCAGAGTAGTGCCACCCCTTCCAAGTACACCAGAAAGTACCGGCATTTAATTTCATCCATTGCCCTAGCACCCGTCATGTGCCAGTCGTATTTGTACAGAATTTGATTGGGGTCGCTTATCCCTCGGTAAGCTGGAATGGTAGGAGGAACAAACTTTCTTGGAAATTCAGCTTTTAGAATTTTCTCAGTGAATGGAGTCTTACTTGGAGCGAACCCCCAGTCATTCTCATCTTCATTCCTTTGCATGCTCTCTTTCATGATCTGTCGTATCATTTCCGAGAGGTATTCCTCGTTGTTCAGAGGCTCTATGGGGCAGTCATCAGCCATTTTCTCAGAAGTTTGCTTAAACAAACGTTCGTGAAGAGTTGATTGTGGCCTTGTCACTCCGGGTTAGGGAGGTGCCCCTTCGGCAGTGCCAGCTGCCCTTTGAGGAATGTTCCTCCCTTCAGAGTTGTGAACATCATCAACAAAATTTTCCTCATTATTCGCTGGTTGACGGTTAGCTCCGAGCATAGCATTCAACCTATCTAGCATTAAGGTGTTCTGGGTTTCAATTTGCTGATATAACCCAGACACAGCAGCATCTAACTCCGCTCGTGTCACTCTAATGCTTGGAGCTGCTTGACTTGATGAAGGAGAAGTAGCAGTGTTATCATGAGTATTAACGGATCTGGAAGACTTGCGCTTTCTTCCAGGAGCCATTATTTCCAACAAACTTCTGGTTTTTAGAGAAACTTTTTCCACAAACTCTTGCGAAGCAATGATGACAATATTCCTGAGTTGGGTTCTCAGTGAAAGCACCAAAATGTTAACGCTGAAAATTGAACGCTAACACCCTGGTATGTAAAGAAAAAGTGAAAGCACCACCCGTTGGTACGGGAACAAAATATAAGCAGAAAATAGCAGAAAAGTAAAGAGACAGCGGTTAAAATGTTAACGCTGAAAATTGAACGCTAACACCCTGGTGTGTGTAAAGAAAAAGTAAAAGCACCACCCGTTGGTACGGGAACAGAATATAAGCAGAAATTAGCAGAAAAGTAAAGAGACAGTGGTTTTATAGTGGTTCGGCTAGAGGGCTAGCCTACGTCCACTTTAAGTTTCTTTATTGCTGATCTGATTACAAATTGATACAATGCACTTCAAATACAATTTACTTTGATTACAAAACACTTCAGACTAGTAGCTCAAACTTCGATGTAACGAGGCTCTTTGAATCCATTTCGGATGTGCAAGATCTCTTTTGAAGCTTGTTGTAGTGTCTTCGGTGTTTGGAGTTCTTCAAGTGTCGGTTCAGTTAAGAAAGTGGCAGAGTATCGGCGCTTCATAGAATGATCGGAAAAGTCCCCTTTTAGTTGGAGCTAGGGCTGTATTTATAGGGGAGATTCTGGACTGGGTCGTAGGTCGTGACCGACCAAGGATAGGTCGTAGGTCGTGGTTGACCTAACAGGCATGTCTCACGGCTTAATAGAGGCGTGCTTGTTCGTTTGGATATACTGGCAAGTCATAGGTCGCCAACGATCTAGGAGAAAACGGTTGCGGCATAGAGATTTGCCTTTGTTTGCTTAGGTCGCGAGCGACCTATCATAGGTCGTTAACTTGCTATGTCGCTTAACTCACTAGGTCGTTAAGCCGTAGGTTCTCTTAGGTCGGTAGGTCGCTCCCTGTTAGGTCGTTGAGTGTTTAAGCCACTAAGTCGCTAACTCCCTTAAGACTTTAGGTTGTTAAGTCGCTTGAACCTCTAGGCTGTTAGGTCGCTACCTTCTTAAGTCGTTGAGCCACTCTGTCTTCATTTGACTACTAGGTCGCTTTATTCCTTAGGTCGTTAGGCAGTTAGGTCGCTAGGTCGTTCCTGTAGTTAGGTCGCTAGGCTCCTTAGGTCGCTTATCTCCTTGGGTTGCTGAATAGAGGAGTTAACACCCGACATTCCTCCAAAGTCTGCCCATGCTCCAAAGTCTGAAACTCATTCGACACCCACGCTTGTTGATCCAAATGATCCTCTTTCTTCGTCTAAGGTCGGCAATCCCGACCAGTCTTCATCTTTGGATGTTGGCAACCCCAACATTCCAGCATCTATAGCTTTGTCGCCTTTACCTCGTGATGCGACATCCTCTTCCTCAAACGAAAAAACTCCTAAAAGAGTCTATAAACCCAAGGCTCCTTTTCCTCATAGACTCAATACAAAAAAGAAGTCCGCCAATTTTGATAAAATTCTTGAAATTTTCAAACAAGTTCGAGTGAATATACCACTCCTTGATACCATTAAGCAGATTCCCAATACACGAAATGTCTCAAAGAGCTTTGTACTCGAAAACGTGCCACCAATGTCCCAAAAACTGCATTTCTGACTGCAAATACTAGCTCTGTCCTTGCGAATTGTGCCCCAATCCAGTATAAGGACCCCGGTTGTCCTACAATTGGTTGTCGAATAGGCAACACTCACATTAGCCATGCCTTACTTGATCTTGGTGCTAGTGTCAATATTTTGCCTTACACTATTTACTATCAACTAGGACTTGGAGAATTGAAACCCACGAACATCACAATTCAACTAGCTGATCGATCTATCAAAAAGCCCTTGGGCACTATTGAAGATGTGCTAATCCAAATTGAACAATTCTAATTCCCCGTGGATTTCATAGTCCTAGAGACTGAACCTGTTTCAAATCCTAGCGCTCAAATCCCTCTGATATTAGATCGTCCCTTCTTAGCAACTTCAAACGCTATCATAAATTGTAGGAATGGTCACAGACATTCCTTTGGACACCTAACCATCGATCTAAACATTTTCAATCTTAATAAACAATCAAGGGAATTCGAAACAGACGAAGTTGATATGATCCAAACGCTGGTGGATGGAAATCTTGGTGACACGTTTGACCCTCTGACGATGTGTCTCGATCATTTTAATTCTGACTTCAATATCGACAAATACACCTCTGAACTGAATGATTTGCTAGTCCTCTCTTACAATTCACAAAAATTCGACCAACTAATGTCAACTGAAGTCGCAACAGAAGACCCTCCTAAATTTGTCCTCAAACCTCTTCCACACGATCTTAAATATGCATTCTTGGACCCACCTGAAAATCTCCCTGTGATTTTGGCCTCCGATCTCATGGAGGACCAAGAAAAACAACTTTTGAAAATCCTAAGGGAAAATAAAGAGGCGTTGGGATGGGTTATCATGGACATTAAAGGAATAAGCCCCTCAATCGTTGAACACCGGATTCATCTAACCGAGGAGGCCAAACCCACTCGCCAAGCTCAAAGGCATTTAAATCCCAACTTAAGAGAAGTCGTGAAGGAGGAGATCATCAAATGTTTGAATAATGACATCTCTACCCAATATCTGATAATACGTGGGTAAGTCCGGTACAAGTTGTACCAAAGAAATCGGGGATAACTGTGGTCGCGAATGATAATAACAAACTTATTCCCACAGAAATCAAAACCAAATGGCGAGTCTGTATCGATTATCGAAAACTCAATTCGGCCACCAGAAAAGATCACTTTCCCCTTCCTTTCATCGATAAAATGCTCGAACGTTTGGCTTGCCATGAATATTACTGTTTCCTCGACGTTTTCTTTGGCTATAACCAAATCCCCATCGCTCTAGAAGACCAACACAAAATGACTTTCACTTGTCCTTTTGGAACTTTCGCTTATCGTCGCATGCCCTTTGGTCTTTGTTACGCTCCTGCCACTTTTCAAAGATGTATGATGAGTATATTCTCTGATATGGTGGAAGATTTTCTTGAAATATTCGTGGACGATTTTTCTATCTATGGGTTATCTTTGACCAATGCCTTCATCGTTTAGAACGTGTCTTAAAACGTTGTAAGGAAACGTCACTCGTGCTTAATTGGGAAAAATGCCATTTCATGGTAAAGAGAGGAATAGTATTAGCCCATGCTGTTTCAAAAGATAGTCTAGAGGTTGATAAATCCAAAGTCGACTTAATTGCTAACCTACCTCCGCCTAGGTCGGTAAAGGATATTCGCTCGTTTCTTGGACATGCTGGATTTTATAGGAGATCTATCAAAGATTTTTCAAAAATTTCAAAACCACTTTCAAATCTGCTTGCCAAAGACGATAAATTTGACTTTTCCATTGAGTGCAAAACATCTTTTGAAACCTTGAAATCGATCTTGACCTCGGCACCTATAATCCAACCCCCGAATTGGACTTTGCCTTTCGAACTAATGTGCGACGCTTCTGACTATGCCGTTGGAGCCATCTTAGGCTAACGTGTCGATAAACTTCCTTGTGTCATCTATTATGCTAGCAAAACTCTAAACGATGCTTGGTTTTATTACTCAACCACTGAGAAAGAGTTTCTAGCAGTTGTCTTCGCTCTTGAAAAATTCAGATCCTATCTCGTAGGTTCTAAGGTCATAGTTTACACCGATCATGCCGCATTGCGCTTTCATCTTTCGAAAAAAGATGCTAAAGCCCGCTTAATCCGTTAAATACTCTTTCTTCAAGAATTTGACCTAGAGATACGAGATAAAAAGGGTTCTAAAAACGTCATAGCCTATCATCTCTCTCGTATTGTGCATGAGAATGCCAATGACACTCAAATAAATGATCACTTTCCTGATGAACATATACTTTCCATTTCTAGTACACCTTGGTACGCCGACATCGTAAATTATCTTGTCACAAACGAAATGCCTTCCCATTGGTCGAAACAAGACGAACAAAAATTTCCCTCCAATGTTCGAAACTTTTATTGGGATGATCCTTATCTCTTTAAATACTGTCCTGATCAAATCATTCATAGATGTGTCCCTGATTATGAATATCACAACATTATATAATTTTCACATAACCAAGCATGTGGGGGACACTTCGGAACAAGGAAAACCGCTGCAAAGATTTTTCTGTGCAGATTCTATTGGCCTACTCTCTTTCGTGACGCATACGAATTTTGTGCATGAATGTGCTCGATGCTACAAATGGGCCGAATCTCCAAGCGAAACATGATGCCTCTGAACCCAATCCTTGTCATTGAAATTTTCGATGTTTGGGGCATCGATTTCATGGATCCGTTTCCTAATTCATTTAGAAATTTTTACATCTTACTTGCCGTGGACTGTGTCTCTAAATGGGTTGAGGCCATCCCTACCAAAACAAATGACAATAAAGTTGTTGTCAAATTTCTGAAGGAGAACATATTTTCTCGTTCTGGTACACCTCTTGCTATTATAAGTGACAATGGTACTCATTTCTGTAATCGTGCCTTCGAATCTCTTCTTAAGAAATACTCGATCACTCATAAACTGTCTACTCCATATCATCCACAAATTAGCGGTCAAGTTGAAATTTCCAACAGGCAAATCAAACAGGTTCTTGAAAAGACTGTCAATTCCAACAGAAAAGATTGGTCCTCTAAATTAGTAGATGCCCTTTGGGAATTTCGCACAGCTTATAAGACCAACCTTGGAATGTCACCATACCGCTTGATCTTTGGAAAAGCATGTCACCTCCCTTCCGAACTGGAACATCGAGCACTTTGGGCAATCAAATACCTTAATTTTGACTTTGAAAAGGTAGGATCACATCGAAAGCTACAATTGTCAGAAGTTAAAGAACTGAGAAATGAAGCCTACGAAAATGCAAAGATTTATAAAGAGAGAACAAAAATGTATCATAATAAATCCATACTTCGAAAGACATTTGAAGTAAGCCAAAAGGTACTCTTATATAATTCTAGGCTTCATTTATTTCCGGGCAAACTAAGATCACGTTGGACTGGACCATATGTTGTAAAGACAGTGTACCCATATGGCACGATCGAAATTGAAAATCCAATGGATGGCTCTATTTCAAAGGTCAATGGGCAGCAACTGAAACCATTCCTAGAATTTGAGCATTACGAGGAAGACGAATTTGTGGACCTCCACGAATCCAGTCATGCTTCTTAAGACACCTAGATCAAGTCAGGCTATATATATTCTGTTTTCCTTTTCATCATTTGCATGATTTAGACAGTAGGAACACTGCCTCATCCAAGTATGGGGAGGGTATCATTCATATATCATTTTTTACATCAATTTTTTTTTCATCACGACTTGTTCAAACTAGTACAATAAAGTAAGTTAACGGTTTCAGTCATTTGATGGATTTTTTTTTGTGAATCACTAAGATAGAATGGAAAATATAATGAAAAGATGAATTACGAGAGATAATAGTGTAACTAGTATATAGGGAGACTCATAGGTAATGGTTATGAAATCTCTAAATTATAGCTTTGTTTAAAAAGTGGTTGCTTTAAAGTACTTGCATTGACACTTGTTTTTTCCAGTAGAGTTAATAAGCGCTAAGATGATTTTTCATAACACTCTCTTCTAAAAAAACATAATAATAAAATTCCAAGGATATCCAATATTGCTAGTACATCTAGTGTTGGTGTGCAAACCCGTCAAGCTCTACCCCAACTCTCACGTAAGCCCACGATGCAGTGCATGGGTGGTATACATTGGTCTCATTTTATGAGTTGGACACCTAAGGATTACCGACACCTTGTTGACATAGTCAGCGTCGGTCTGCACAGTCCGCCAAGCTCTGTCCTGACTCCCACGTAAGCTCACGAGGCAGTGCATGGGTGGTATACCTTGGTCTTTTAAGTTAGGTGTATAGATTTTTATTTTTGCAAATAAAGAGAGAGTAAGCAATTGAAACCCAAGCACCTTCTTGACTTTATTGATTTGACTAGTTATACAAACGGAAATAACAATACTACTTTGCAAACTATGACAAGCAAACGAAGATTCTATTGCATGGCTGCACTATGTTATCAACTGAACCAACTAGCCAAACTAGAGTTTAACGTATGAAATCTTGAATTATGTTGGAAAATTGTGACTAGTAGGAACAAAAATTTCTACAAAATGACTTAGACTTGTCTACATTACTGTGTTGCAACTATTCTGAAATAAGTCATGTTGTCATTTGTATATATTCGTTGCATTCATGTAACAACATTAGAATCATCACATATTGCATTTAGATTTTGTGGGTAGTATCCGCTGAAAACCCTCACGAGACACCACTCGTCCAACTAGAGACACCTAAAGGTTTAACGGCTTGTTGCATACGCTCAATGCAATCGTGATTCCTATGAAAGTGTGACCTACCTAGTTTAGTTTTTATTTTTGTTTTACTCGAGGACGACTAAAAGATAAGTATGGGGGTATTTGATTGACATGTAAAAGTGTTTATTTTTGCGCTCATATCTTACCTTTGTTGTATATAAATAAACGTTACACTGGGTATTTTTGGGTATTTCTACAGATATACAGATTTGAGGAGCCTTTATGTTAAAATGGAGCAAAAGAGAAGAAAAAGGGAGATTTGCATTGGATTATACCAGCTACTCTAAAATGATTGAACAAAAGCAGTTGTAGCTGAGTGGTTAAGGCATCTTCTAAGTGGCGGAAGGAGTTGAGTTTGAATCCTGGAAAGCACATTATTTTTGCATATGAAAATGGAGGATTATTGAGAAGATATACATATACATATGAACATACTTGTGATTGGTTGTATACATACAAATCAATCACAATTCTTCTCTCAATCAATCATATTTCTTCTTCCAATCAAATCATAATCAATCAACATCTTCCAATCAAATCAAGCAATCACAATCACATTCAGATGACTATCTCTTATGAATATTTATATTCACATGATCAAAGAGAAGATATTCATTTTTATGGCAACATATATTGTAAATTTTTGATGGAAAACAACTTGTACTCTATAAATACCCAGGTGTATTCATTGTAAAAAATATCTCATATCTCATAATTTCTAGTGTAGAATAAAGCTCTTCTTCTTCTATTTCTGTTTTTTTACACTTAGATAATTGTGGCTTCTATCAATTAGCTTTGTTAGACATAATTATCTAAGTTTTTCTTCCTTTTTTATTAGTGATAGACCGTTAATTAGTTTTAGCGGCTATCTTAATTTTATTTTTTATTTATTTGAATTTCTGTTTGTTTTTATGATTTTTCTGTTTTTCCATTGTTAAGAACTTGTGAAGGAGTTCTGATTTAACTCTCAATAACTCTTCCGTGACAAATAGTTAGATCCTTCTGTGAAAAAAGGATTGGAGTTTAAATCAATATTTCCTCACTTGTCTATTTTTCTGCATTTTTTGTAGTTTAGAAATCACCTCTAAATTTGTCTAACTCGCCCACGAAATTACATAAACAGTAGAATTAAATTTTTCTCCCTATGTTTGACCTGCATACTACACACCTGTGCGCTTGCAGTATTATTTTTAATTTGCGCTTTTCTAATCCCATAGAAAAGTGTCAAACATGATGTTGTTAGATTTCGATGATATAATATTTCCATATTAAAGAATATTTGAAAGAACTATTGATTTTGATGATTTGATATTTCCAATTACAGAAGATTTGGAAGATATTTGAGATAAATGACTCAAATATATTGCCTCTTTTATTGAAATTAAAGAGGGTAATGAATTATCTTTACGAAAAGGAGAATTATTTTGGAAGAATGAAGTAATCAATTAATTCCCCAATCATTTGATTAAAGAAGGCATCTTACCAAACGTATGCATATTGAAAGAAACTAGAAAATCAAATGAGTAAATATTTCTTATATGAATAGGAGAATTGATGAGGCATTGATTTATAACCATAAATCAATAACTTCAATCCTAAGTAATAATCTCTATATAAAGATAGTCATTTTTTAGAGGTTAGAATCATATTCCCAAGTTGTATTTCTTATTATTCTTCTTACCCTCCATTTTCAATCTTTGTGCAAAAACGTGTATTTTATATATAAAATAATTTATTTGAGAAAACAAGCTTTTAAAACCATTTTCCGAAATCAATTTTGAAGACAATATTTGAAAATTCTCTTATTATAGATAATAAATAGATTTTATAGCTTAAAATAATTAAAAAATATTACATAATAATTATTTTAAATGCCAATTTATTTTAAAAATTATTTCAAAATTGTTTGAAAAAATCTATGTTCGAAATCAAAGAAATCACTCAAAACCGTCATTCAAATTCAATTCAAATTCAATTCAAATTTGAATTTCAAATTGTTAAAATAAATTTCTTTTTCAAAAAGTAATAAAATCTCTTGCTTTCAAAGTGGATGTACACTATCTCGCAATAGTTGAACCACTATCAAATCTATGTGTGAACTCCTTGTTATTCTATGATTTGATATTTGGATTCTCTTGTAGTTGCTTATTTTATTACATTACAATATGATCTTATTGTTTCCACATGCTTTTGGGTTTTTTTAGTTATCTGTATGAATTTACCCTTAATGGTCGAGTATCAGAGCTTTGAAGGTTATTCTTAATGTCAAGGGCTAGAAATTGAATGATAAAATAGCAAGATCTAGGGATGGAAGTGAGAAGGTTAGACCTATCAAGAAGTATGCACCCGACACAAAAGGTCCATATGTAGTATCTGGTTTGTAGTTGCTTATAGAGAAGTAGAGTGGAGATAAATATTTCGAGTAGTAGTCGAAGATGAATGCGATGTTAAGAAGAAATCATGTTCATCCGGCTATGTTTGACGCAGAATCATTCCAGCAGATATCTTGGAATTGGAAAGAAGAGAGATGGAAAAATGGATCTTTACTACCCTCCAATTTTTCATGGGTGAGAGCATCATCCCATATATCGGTAGTGGAACTATCACTAGAGGCTTGTGGAAGAAATCAGAGGATCTCTATATGAAGAAGTCGCTTATGAATAGTTTGATTTTGTTGAAGACTTTTTTGTACTTATAAGATGTAGATAGGTATGTCGTTGAAAGGACATCTTAACTTCTTCAAATGACTTGATGCTGAAGATGAAAGCTGCTAATTTAAATGTGAACGAAGAGCAAAAGGCTATGGTGGTATTGTGCTCTCTTCCAAAGTGATACACGATATTCATCGGAAGCTTGATTTATGGTAAAAGCACGCTAACATTAGATGATGTGAAGATGGGACTCCTAAGTGAAGAGATAAGGGATTAGATGAAATTACTGAGTGAAAGAGGAGAAGCTAGTAGTAGTCAAGGGTTGTTCGTAGAGAGAGAGAGAGAGAGGTGATCCAAGTCGAGGAAGCTAGGAAGTGGTTGGAGAGACAAGTCAAGAGACAACGAATGTCATCACTGTAGCAAGTATGACCACTGGAAGAAAGATTTTCCAGATTTGAGGAAGATAAAGGAAGCAGCTGGTTCTTCATCTATTGTGGTGGAGAAGGTTATTTTTGATAATGTGTTGACTACAACTTTTTCTACTATAATAGACAATTGAATGTTGGATTCAAGGGCATCATTCCACATGACGACTAGGAAGGAATACTATGTTCTTATAAAGGTACGGAGGGAAGTGCCATATTGATGGGGAATTATGCTACTTTCAAGTCATTAGGAGGCAGATTAGTGCATATTCGCATGCACGATGGTATGGTGCACACTATCACTAGAGTCCGCTATGTTCCAGGTTTAAGAAAATCTCTTCTGTCTTCGGGTCTACTAGCATCTTTGGTTTGCAAGATTATGATAAAGTCGGATAGCTCAAAGATGTCACATAACGCTCTTGTATTGTTGAAAGGAGTGAGGGTCTAAAATATTTATCTGCTGAAAGGATTCACAATGCTTGGAGAGTCGTGTGTTG
Source organism: Allium fistulosum (assembly GCA_030737815.1). Taxonomy (NCBI): domain Eukaryota; kingdom Viridiplantae; phylum Streptophyta; class Magnoliopsida; order Asparagales; family Amaryllidaceae; genus Allium; species Allium fistulosum. The sequence continues at coordinate 1,137,676,919 of CM060906.1, forward strand.
GAGTTGATAGTTCACAAGCTTTAGATGCTACTAGACTTTAGCATCTCAAATTGGATTATATTTCGGAGAAGAGCTTGGAGTTTCTTTATAAAAGGAAGGTTATCAAGGATGAAAGCTTCAACCATTTGGAATTCTTCAAAGAGTAGATAGGGGAAGCATGTAATGGTTTCTTTTTGGTGTTGGTAGACATAACTCCGACTTCGCTATCATCACGAACACCAAAACTTTATAAAAGTAGTTATCGATGAAAGAGATAAAATACTTAGCTCCTTCAATAGAAGCAGGAGCTACTGGTGTCCAAACATCCATATGAATATACTCTTCGAAGACACGTCACTACAATAGTAGATCCATAACAAAATGGACTCCCTGAAAAGATGAATAGGACTCTACTAGAGAAGGCTCATTGTTTGAGGTTGACGGTAGGTTTATCTAGAGGCTTTTGGGCTGAAGCTTTATTTATTATAGTGTATGTTATCAATCGAATTCCATGCTCGGCTTTTGATGGGAAGATTCCAAAGAAAGGTGGAAAGGTACATCTACGCATATTAATTATTTCGTATATTCGGTACCCCTGCATATGTTCACTATACAGGAAATGGCAACTTAGGGACAGGATCCTATCAAGGAAAAAAATTGGGTTGTATAGAATGCATCAAAGGATATCGCATTTGGAATCATGTTGTAGGAAAGTAGTGCAATTGAGACATGTCACATTTGATGAGTCCGTTATGTTCAAATCGAAGGACAATCCACCTAGTTCGGTAGATTTTGAAGCTGAAAGGCCTAAGAGATGGAAATTATTCCCATATATCAGCCTAGTAGTAGATCCAAAGCTGCAAAAGAAGATAGAGTAATTGCAGTTGTTGACACATCACATGAAGGTCCATAGGATTCCTCAAGCAATGATGGTGATGGTCGTGAAGCTAGAGATGATTCGGCTCAAGGTGGAGTTGAAAGAAGCTTAGACTAATTTACACCAATTCGAGCCAACTTTAGAGTTAGAAGGCCACCAAGTCAGGAACTATTCAAATCTTAGCATCGATGATCAGTTTGACTACACACTACATATAGTACAAGATTAACCTTTTGACCTTGAAGAAGTCATGTTGAGTGTCAGATCGAAATCGATGCATTCTATGGAGGGGGAGATGGATTAATTGAGGAAGAATCAGAGTTGGGAATTGGTACCACCTCCTCAATGAATCCAAGATGAAAGATGCAAATGGGTGTATATATATAGTGGATGACATTGGGAGATACAAGTATGGACTTGTTGCAAAGTGGTTTTTACAGAGGAAGGAGACGGAGTTTGATGAGGTGTTTGCTCTGGTTGTTAGAAATACTTCTATCCGCATATTCTATTATTGCAACTCACAACATGGACTCGGAACAATTAAATGTAATGATGGCCTTTTTGCATGGAGAGTTAAAGGACACCTTCTGTATGAAGCATCCAGAAGGGTTTGTAGAGGATAGAAAGAAGGAATGGGTTTGCGAGCTGAAGAACTCTATTTATGGTTTGAAGTAGTCGCCTAGGCAATGGTACAAGAAGTTTGACTGTTTTATTCTTAATCTTAATTTTGATTGAAGCGTAACAACGTCCGCGTTTATTTTAAGCATATGAATGATGGTAATTGGATATATTTACTCTTAAATGTGGACAATATGCTAATTGCTTCCAAAGAAAACGCAGAAAATGACAAGTTAAAATTGAAGCTGAAGGTGGAATTTGAGATGAAAGACCTTGGAGAAGCAAAGAAGGTTTTAGGGATGGAAATCCAAAGAGAGAAAGCAGAAGGTGTTGAGATTGACAATTCAGAAATGGCTTGCTTGGTTTTGCATGGAGAAGGCGAAGGTGACTAACATTCCCATGTCATTGCACGTTCAGCTTTCAGAGAAGGACTTTACGATCTTAGACGAAGACAAAGCTTATATGGAGAAGATACCTTATGCTAGTGCAGTTAGAAGTTTGATGTATGCCATGATCCAGGTATTGCACATGTGGGTGGTTTGGTTAATCGCTATATGGTTAATCTGGGGAAACTTGCATTGGTAAGCAGTGAAGGTACTTTAGAAGTTGTGATACCTTCTCGGAGTTACAAAATCAAGTTTATAGGGGATGTTAAAAAAAAATATTTTATGAAGCATTGATTATTTTGGCCAATTCTAATTTTGGCATTCTTTAAAATAATTAAGTTATATTGAAACAGCTAAAAATTTAGCCTAAAGAAAAATCTAGATATATGTGATACCAAATAGTCTCTAAAGTTATTTATTTTAGAAATGTGTAAAGGTCCCATGCTAATTATAGAAAACGCTAGATTATGATCATTGGCCATTAGATAGAGTGCATATGAACCATTCATTTAAAAGATGTATTACTATACATATGGGTAGGTTTTCTCATTTGTAAGTAATCAAAAGAAAGCAAATAAATTGTAATCATAGTTTGTAAAAAAAATTATTCTCTTATTTACAAAATCAATATCTCTCAATTTCCACTTGCAAATTATATTAACTGTTGTTGTTGTTGTTGTTGTTGTTGTTATTATTATATATAGATTGCTATCATATATATATATATATATATATATATATATATATATATATATATATTTGTTTTTGATTTTTGGATTTTTTTTTAACATGGATGAAGACGGATTTTACTTGTTTGACAAACTTGTATATAACATTTCAAAAGTAAATAGTTGTTTTTAATACTTGTTTGTATTTCATTTTAAAGTTTGGTAGTTAAGAAGTTGAAAAGTTATTCGAAATCAAATGCAAAATGATTAATTTGTCTTAAGCACTAAAAAAAGGTGTTACGAATGTCAAAGTAGAATAATCTAGGTACAGCAGTGACCTTGATTTCATGGTGATCAAGATTAGGCAAGAAACTGTAAAAAAAAAGTCCAATTCAGGTCCCCCAACATTCATCTCATATCTTTGACAATTCATGGTGACCGATACGATAATAAAAGAAGCCAGAACGTGTCGGTGATAATCCAGTAGCTATGCAACACACAAGCATGCGAGGAGGCTTTATGGACAAACAAACCAAATCCGCAGATTTGAAATATAACTACAGACTCGTAAACTGGAAATGTCTGTTGCTTTATTATTATTTTTCTTCTCTTTTTTACATCTTAACTTACTTTAACATAGCTACTAGATAGCTTATGTGTATATTTTCTTTTTCAATATTATGCTTTTGAAGATAACTTGGTTAATATATTTTTCTGAAATTTGGTTCCTTTATTAGTAAATAAAAAATACAACACTATAGTACAGTCCATATCGGCCCATATATAGCCCTTGATGTTTGGGCCGAAACATGTAGTAAGAAACAAACAAGCACACCATTACAAAACAAAACACTCATCTCTAAGTGCAGCCAAAGAGAAACTATAATTGGGGATAGCGAAGAATCATCCAACCTCATTCAAACCAACGCCCCATTTCAGCAAAATCTACTCATTTTGGTGTGATCGCATAGTCTTCAACCTCGATTTCTTCATAAGATAAGTGATCTCTGTTTGTATCAGTTTGACTTTTCGATTTTGTTCATCTCCGTCTTCTCAAACACTCGTTTGTTCCTTTCCTCCTGGATATGATATATTGTAGTTATGAGGACAAGAGGCTAGCAGGCTGATTTGGTCCTACTTTCGAAAACGATGTCTGATCATGTGGACTTTGTCGTTGAGATTCAGGATGGTATCATTACTTGTAATATTTAATTTAAGCTTCATAAGCACCCATCAGTACCTTGAGTAATTGCAGTTAAAAAATAAATGGTTAATGCTTTCAGGCCGTTCCTTGCACAGGACACAGATATCATCGTAGTTTATTCCTCATTCCCGCAGGCGATCTGTTTTGTTTACACGGCCTAGTAAGACCCTATATGCACAACAGGAAATCTTTTACTGTTAATAGAGTTCCAGATTATAGGGCACCAGTATAATTCATTATAATGTTGCCTGCTTTCTTGCTAAGTTTTCTTGCCAAGTTTCACTAAATAAAAACCATGTCCCACCACACCATTGCCAATAGTTTGATATGCCATGAGTATCTATATGCACTAGTGATATTAAATGTGAAAGCCCTCTGGTTTCGGAAAACCTGAATGAGTTCCACTGATTGTTTTGTAGTATACTTGATACTGCTACATATTTTGATGATGCTAAATAATATCTATCCCAACTTAGAATGTCAATCAGGGACTTATGATCGAGCCAAGGCTCAGACCAAGAAAAGGTTTAGGCTATCATTTCTATGCCTCAACATATTCTTCATTGTGCATGACATCTGTAGTTGCCAAAAGTTTGTTTTGTTGCAATATTTATTCTGCATCCATCTGGACCGCAAGTTATTTTTTGCAATAAATTGCCATACAAGCTTTAAACATGCTACGGTTTTGAGTTCTTTATAACTTTTAATGCCACTGCCTCCTTCTAGCTTAGATACACGTAACTTACTCCATGCTATTTTATATTTCCTCCCAGCCCTAAAGAAGTCAGCAAATAAGTCGTCTATTTTAATAAGAGTAGCAGTAGGCATATGGTAGATTAGTAGCAAATATAGTACCGTAGGTATAATGATTGCATGTACCAATTCTGCTCTACCTGCCATTGAGAGTATATTGCTGTCCCAATTGTTAAATTTCGCTATAATTTTGTGGAGTAAAGATGTGCATTCAGCATAGCGTGAATAGTTAGTAGATACTGGAACACCTAGGTATTTCACTGGTAATGATGCTTCCTGTAATTGGAGAATGCCAAGAATTTTTGCTCTATGGTACAGCTAGTACTAAAGTACACTTTATCTTCAACTGATTCAAAGTCAGGCCTGCTATATTACTTAAATAATTTATGAAGTTTTTAAGAGTTGTCGCACTCTTAGTGTCTACTGTAGCAAAAATTATGACATCGTCTGCGTATAACAGATGAGAGATAATGGGATGTATTTTATTGCTACCATCCTGTTAGCTACTTCAAGCTTTAGCGATAGGTACTCCATTGCCATGCATAAGAGATAAGGTGACAGTGGGTCACCCTGCCTGATCCCTTTGTTTGATGCAATCTTCCCTTGTGGAACTCAATTTATCAGAACATAAAAAGTTGGTGTAGTAATGCATGCACAAATGAGATTAATGACTTTTTTTTGGGATATTCATTTGTTGCAGCATGTTACATATGAAATTCCTGTTCGACCTGTCATTACATAATTTTTTAATGCACCTTTTACTGAAGTTTTCGATGTTCATGTGCTAATAATAGGTTGTCTGCAATGTTTCTTCCTAAAGGCACATTGAGCATCAAAAATCAAATATGTGTGTGCGTGTGCGCGCGTAGACACACACATACGAGCATCTTATAACTGTATAGAGCGGTCCATGGAGTAACTTACACTTAAGTTTTGGTGCATTCATGCATCTCTTGTGACTGATGAATCTATTTTGATCATGTAATTTGTGGTGAAGGCATTGATTTATAACAAATACACTTCTTCTTTCATCATGTTTACCTTCTCACATGAGTAATTGTATTTATTTATGACATTTTGTATTTATTTATGTATCATTGTATATATTATTATTAGCTATAGAGACTTTGACTTTGAGTTGACTTCAATTAACATTGATGCAAATCTCATATGACTAAGGAGAAAAATCATCTATTGTATGGTATTTCACTTCCAATGCTTTCACTCAACCCAACTATAGTAGTTCGATGAACGTTATGCCATAATTTAACTATAATCTAAACGGAGCTTCCACATTGAAGATAAACAGTATTCTCAAATCAAAAGAACTATGTAATTTTCTATTTATGTTTGACCTTAGTTATATTGACCAACTGAAAAACTATCGAGCGGGTTATTCTATAGTAATCTAATAGCTATCAGTACGTAATCTCTTAGTGCCCCTAGTAGTCATGAATAATACATTGCCAAAAATTTGAAGAGCATGATTTACTTTAGTTTCAATGGATGCATGACATCCAGTCTCGATACATCCTGACTAGGAATATTTAAAATGATATATTTACCTTATTGTGATAAACCACTCATGGTTACAATACCTTGTAACTACTATTACAAAACATATCATTCATGGATTTTTACTATATATACACTTTTAATTAAATTAATTAGTTAATTAATATAACTCATTACATCAAACATATAATATAAATAAAACACCTTTTATTTCAATAAAGTCTGGTTACCGAGTTAGATATATGTAATAAATTACATAATTTAGCTCAGAGCATATCCCTAATTCTATCAATTATAACATTTATTTTTGTGATTTTTCTTAACTTGGTCATTTTTTTGTCTCATGTTTTCTCAACTTGACTGGATTTTTAGCCAACTTCGAAAGTGTAATTAGAAGGTGATATTAGCAAATATTGATTAATAATAACTTAGTTAAAAAATAAAAAATGAAGATGCAATAGTAAACTTAAAAGTGAAGAAACAATAGTTTAGATTGATTCGACCAAAGAAGATCTATGTCTAACTATGAGGATTTTTTATTACTTCACTTCTACTACAACAGCCTAGATTAAAAAATAATAGCTAAATTACAAAGATACTTGAAAGCTAATGTTGTTCAACCCTTGTAAGTATGCATGCCTGGTATATTTATATTTGTTGATGAATAAACGGTTGAGATTGCACTAGAAAATGCTTTAGGCCATTTATAGGGGTATGCAGTTGATGCACATGCCAACTAGGACGCCAAAAAGCTTGTAGGTGCAGATAAAGACAACTCGAATATCATATTACTATAGGAATGCTCGAAGCATGGCAAACGACATGGGATTAAAAAGTGGCTACAGCAGAGGTACTCAGGTGGCAACAAAGAACATGAAGGGGTTACTACAAAGTGGCATTTTTTGTCAGATGAACAATGCCAGTTGATGTAGTTCATTTTAGAGGATCAATACATGCAGAGTATCTCTTCAATCGAGGAAGTTCTTTAATTATAGACATGGTTTAAGGCTACTGGAGGAACTTGCGGACAAGGGCGGGTTAGGATGGAAACGAAGATGAATGAGGGAGCTATCATGTGACATGCTGATTGAGCAGACTAACTGTTGGAGGGCTTCAACCTTATAAGACTTGCTATATCCTTGTCGCTCAGTGCCAGTAGGGAAGGCAAGTCTGATACACTTGTCGGACGAGGTGTTCCTTGAGGAAGCATTGTTGGCCCGGCCAATCAGTGGACAAGCAAATCGGGCAAGCCACGCTCTAAACAAGTGTGGTATGTGTGTCGGTCGTTGTAATCCAAGTTCGGTTGGGTAAATTGTTGGACACTTGTGGTAAGCATTCAAGAAAGGTATAGCTTTCTATGTGGGTCGGTTGGATAATACGAGCCGACCTACTTCTCTATTGCGAGAATGCAACGACCCATATTTTTTATGATTGGATATTTAAATAAATGATTTAAATATCGAATCGTTAATTAATTGACGGTCACAAAAATATGATTTTTCACATACCATCGAATTAAGGCTCGAGACCACTTCCTTTGAGTTCGTATCAATGCTGCGAATTAAAATAAGTATAAATATTGCCATATTTAGATATCAGACGATCTGATAGCTGAAAAAGTCTCGAAAAGCGGGAAATTATCATCCCGGAGCACTGTCTTGAATAGCGATGAAATTTATACCATCGAGACTGGAAAAATGAGATGATATGCGTAGACAAGTTTCTTGGCGATCGGACGCACCATTTAATCTGCGAGCTCAAAACGCACGACCGTTTTATTTGAGAATTTAAATAAAATGAATATTTTATTATTTAAAATCAAAACCCTCATTATCCACATTCTAAAATTCTACTATTATATTGCTTGCTTCGGGAAACTATGGTTGCATCCTCTTTTAATTTTCAAAAATCAAAATCCGTTGATTCTCTCAACGAAAAATTCCCAAACCACCTTTATTCAACTCATATCGATGAGGTCTTCAAACCCATATCGGTTTCAAATGGTGCGACAACTTCTAGATTAGATCGACATTTAGGCAGCTACCTAGGGTTTGAGATTGCCGTCGGTTGATGTAAAGACCCGCAAATCCGTCTTCCGAAAACTCGACACCGATACGTCCACTGTACCAACTGTCGAAAAATTGAATGGCGGAAACGTGAAACTTTAGGGTTAAAAGAAGAGGTAGAAGAAGACAGAAGAAAAGAAAGAACAGAAAAACAGAAACAATATCAGAATCTCACATATCGCAGCGGAATAATATACAATAGATAAATCAATAATCTTTAAAACAAAAGACTATATCAGTTTATACATACATCAATCATCAGAGTTACAACAATACACATCACTGGACAGTTATATAAACTTGTCCACATACAGAATACACGGCGGAAATAATAAACAAGTACGATAGTACGCTTCGCCATCCAGCTCATCTCCAAAGCTCCAGAATATCCAGAATATCCTGATAACATAACTCTAGGCTGCCCGTGTGGAAAATTTTGGGCACCCAGAGTTTAAAAAGGGAACAATAAACTCCGAGTCAGTCATGGTGACTGGTGTGAGATCGTAAAACAGTTATTTTCGCAAAGAAAATAAAACAATTCGCAATGCTTTTGGAAAATGAAACTACCATAAGGCCTCCCGCCACACACACAATGCAAACGCAGAATTGGAGGAGATTTCCCCTTATGATAGTCAAAAATGCTTATTACGCAAAATCAATTGATATTATTATTAACGTCTAGTGTGGAAAACATTTCGAAAGTACAATATCAATCTTAGCCAACATACAACCATTGTTGTATGCCTACTATAGCTACTACGTTCAATAGCAGGTTACCGCCACATTCCATAGCAGGTAATACAATTAAAAATCGTACAGAGTTCGTATTGTTTCTTTGGATTTCCAACAAATGGTCAGGCAAAGGAACTTCCTTATACCGAAATAGAAACGCCTCTGGAAAGACGCCCCGGATCCTAACCGGATCTCTGCAAACAAAAGGCCGACGCTACCTCACGCTCTAACCGAGCTGTAACTAGGTAACTAACACACGAGCTATGCCATCCCCCGGTCGTTACCGACCTTTATCCGAGGATCCTCAATCAAAAAAAAGCAACAGCCACACAATATAATCAACATAGGTAAAATATCTGGGCTCCATACCATGATATCACCTTTTATCCAGAAGGAAATGGCATTCCCTAGGGGCGCTACCCCTACAAACCTTTGTCGCAACGTTCCTGTTTCGACCATTACCGGGTTGTGAGGCTCGACGAAGTCTCGTCCACAAAGCTACGCTTTTGCACAAAGCCACGCTTTTTCACAAAGCCACGCTTTTCACAAGCAACGCTTTGATCCACAAATGATCAACAGCACTTCGTGTGCCACATTACCAAATTGGGAATGTATCACTAGTAACCATCAACTACATAACCTCTGAGCTCGTACGTCTCAGAGAAGGGTGTTAAGCTAAGAGAATAAATTCTCCGCCACCAACAGAAATGTATTTGATAGAAACCAGCTTTACATCTCAAAGTGTAATGTCAGACACACATCCATACAAGTCCGTTCCGGGATCGAACGGAACCGAAGGCACTTCCAAAGAAGCCCTTGCAATCCGGATATTCACTAATCACGTACGGACTTCCCATCACAAAAAGAGTGATATAAATCTCTATACCGGAGCAACTCGGTGCAGAGACATTCGACAGGTTGTCCTTTCATTTTCACAAATATCTGGTCTTCACACCGGTCTTCAAATGCTATCCATTCGCGACATATCACTATTCGGAATGGGTTATATGACACAAAGGTCCTCTCCCGGCTTAACCGAATAATGAGCGTTTGTTTTTAAAAACAAATCAAGTGTCATTTCAAAGGCAAATATTGATAGTCGGTTATTTAACTATCAATAACATTCACAACAAACATCCAATTCAAATAATTTTTCCCAAATTATTTATTAAATTTCAAATCTTTTCACAAGATATATATATTCTTCCACACTTCACATTTGGAAATCAATTTCAAATCATATTTCATACTTCACATTTGAAAATCAATTTCAAATCATATTATGGTCCATTTAAACCAATTAGATAAATCCTTATCGATTTATTTCAAATTTACATTTCAAGTTTGTAAATTTATTTCCACACTTCATCACTTTGAAAATCCGATTTCAAACCATATTTTCCACACTTTAAAAATAAATCAATATTTATTTTTAAAACAAATTTCCCTTTCCTTTATAAATTCTATTCTGAATTTACATTCTCAAATATTCACTTTTAACACCAAATCAGCTTTCAAATTGATTTCTCAATTTATTTCAAATCCCAAATCGAATTTCAAATTGATTTCTGAATTTACTTCAACACCGAATCACATTTAAAATTGATTCTAACTTTTAATCCCAAATACCAAATCTTTTTTTTACAAATCGATTTCCAAATTTATTCTCAACACCAAAAAAATCAATTTTCATTCAAACACCAAATAAATTTTTTTTTATCGATTTCACAAATTATTTATTTCAAATACCCAATCAATTATCAATTTGATTTCAAGCAAATTTATCTCCTTTTAAATAAATTCTTTTATTCTTCCAAACCATCTAAAATTCAATTTTTAATTTCAGAAATCCAATTTCATTTATTTCTGGTATCCAACGATACCAAAAATACATTCGGCTAAATTATAGCCTTCAACAAATTCAATCACAGATATAATCATACACAGATTATAAATAATCAATCAAACAACATATGAAATCAATTCAAATGTTTTGAAGAATCCTGTTGGATCCCTCCAACCTGTTTCCCTGCATCCACAGATATTAGCACAATACCAATTCCACTTCGAGGTGGAATATCGCGGTATATGGGTTTTATAAAAATATCATCCGCTTACTAACGGCGCAATAGGGTCTCATCCGCTATATAATTGCGGAAAATCATCAATCAATATATACATATGCCAATATGTATATATTGCTATATATATATATATATATATAGATATATCCTACTATATCTAATATCACAATCCAAACAACAATCAAATCAATAACTGAAAATTCCACTTTTCAATTTTTTTGAGTGAGAAGATCTCACCTTAGCTTTTATTTTTGCAATCCATTTTCATTTCGACCATTTCTTCACGGTTTCAAACCTTGTATAAACAATTATACAATTTATTAATATTCGAACAGATCGAATAATAAATTTTCATTTGATAATTTTGATTCATCAGTGATTTCATTTTAATAGTTAAATTAATTGATAGTTTTATTTAAACCAATACTTTCTAATTTCTAAACAAATCCCTTTTTTAATAAATCTCAAAACTAAATTTTTCCTTTTTTGAACAAATCTTCAGCAACAAAAATAATTGAATAATTCAATTATCTCAATATAAATTCATTATTTTAAATATCTAAACTAATTATTTTCCCAAAATATCTGTGAATATACTTTGTTGTTTCTTTTCAAACAACAGCAGTTTTACTTTTATTGAAATATACAATTCTTCTGTTTATATACATATATAAAATAAAATTGTATACCTCTGTAATCGCGGTGAACTTCACGATCGAAGTCGAACTCGACTTTGGCCGCAATTGTAACATCTCGAAATTTTCGACTTTCGAAAATTCGACATCGATACTCACTTTATCGACTGCCGAACAATCGAATGTCGGAAACCCGAAATATTATGGTTTAGAAAGAAGAAAAGGTAGAGGTAGAAGAAAAGATAGAAGAAAAGAGAAAGAAGAAGAAAAGAACAACATCAGAAACAGAAACAATATCAGAATCTCACATTCGCAGCGGAACAACATATAATAGATAATTGAATAATCTTTAAACAAAGAACTATATCATTTTATACCTACATCACTCATCAGAGTCAATATACAACTCAATACAACAATGGACAGTTATATAAACTTGTCCTCATACAGAATACACAGCGGAATAAATAATATCAGATACAAATACTACGTCTCGTCATCCAGCTTATCTCCAAAGCTCCAGAATATCCTGATAACATAACTCTAGGCTGCCCGTGTGGAAATTGGTGGGCACCCAGAGTTTAGAAGGGAAACAATAAACTCCGAGTCAGTCATGGTGACTGGTGTGAGATCGTAAAACAGTTTATCTTTATAACAACAAAATAATTTTTAAAGTCAATTCGAAATGCTTTTGGAAAATGAAACTACCATAAGACCTCCCACCACACACACAATGCAAACGCAGAATTGGAGGAGATTTCTTCTTATGATAGTCAAAGATGCTTACTACGCAAAATCAAATCCTTTTTGATATTATTATTAGTGCATAGTGTAGAAAACATTTCGAAAGTATAATATAAATCTTAGCCAGCATAGGCATTCCGCACTTATGCCTACTATAGCTACCATCCAAACAGTGGTGACCACCATAAGTGAATGATAGGTTCTACAACTAAAACCGTACAAGTCTCGTATTGTTTCTTTGGATTTCCAACAAATGGTCAGGCTAAGGAACTTCCTATTCCACGATGGGTACGTCCCTGGAATAGACGACCCGAGAACCTAACGTTACGGTTAGATCTCTGCCAACACAAGGCCGGGTTACCTCTACAAAAATAGGTAACTACTGACACGCGTATGCCATCCCCCGATCGTCACCGATCTTCCCGAGGATCCCCGATTCGCAACAACCACAAGGTAATAAATTTGCAGCAACCACAGAGGTTAAGTATCTGGGCTCCATACCATGATACCACCTTTATCCAGAAGGAATGACATACACTAAGGGGCGCTACTCCCTAGAACCTTGCCGCATTCTTCCTGTTTTGACCATTTCCGGGGTGTGAGGCTCGACGAAGTCTCGTCCACAAAGCTACGCTTTCTACAAAGCCATGCTTCGGGTCAAACAAATGATCAACCTATGATCACAAAGATATAAGATCAAACAAATGATCATATCGCAAATGATCAAACACTGATCATTTCACAGCAACACTCAATATGCCACGTTACCAAATTGGGAGTATATCGCTGATGAATTTCAACTACATAACCTCTGAGCTCGTACGTCTCAGAGAAGGGTGTTAAGCTAAGAGAATAAATTCTCCGCCACCAATAGAAATGTATTTGAAAGAAATCAGCTTTATATCTCAAATTGTAACTTCAGACACACAATCCATACAAGTCTGTTCCGGGATCGAACAGAACCGAAGGCACTTCTCACGAAGCCCTTGCATATCCGGATAAATTTCTAATCACGTCCGGACTTCCCGTCACTAAGGGTGATAAAACCTCTAAACCGGAGATCAGTCGATGTAGAGTAACTCGACGGTAATCCTTCCGTTTTCAAAAATATCCGGTCTTCAACACCGGTCTTCGAATGCAATTCATAACGACGTATCACATATTCGGAATGGGTTATACGACCCCATGGTCCTTTCCCGGCTAACCCGAATAGTGAGCGCTTATTCAAAAACAAGTGTGGCATTCAATTTCATCCAATTCACAACAAATACCATATTCAAGGTAATTATTGATAGTCGGTTATTTAACTATCAATAAAGATGCGCAACATCATCAGATTCCAAATAATTTTCCAAATTATTTATTTTCAAAAATATCTTTACTAGATATATAAAATTTCCACACTTCAAAAATAAACCAACGTTTATTCTTTAAAACGGATTTCCATTTATTTTATAAATTCCATATTGAATTTATATCTTTCAAAATATCTACTGATATACGATTTTCAATCGATTTCAATATTCACTTTCGATTTATCTTTAAGAAGATAAATTCTCAAAAACATTTCATTTCATATTGGAAAAGCATTTCCATACTTAGTAATAAGTATTTCACAAATCTATTTATTTTCAACGTTTGAAAATACTCGATATACTTAAATCAAATTAAGTATATATTTCATTCTTTTAAGGAAACCGTTTACTATAACAACATTTATTTGAGTCAAAACGAATGTTACGTAAAACATCGTTACGACAACTCAAAATCACTAGTATAGGGATTCGGAATTAAGATAGATATATAAATCCCAATACTAGATAAAAATATTCCTTTCGGAAATCATTTACTATAACAACAGTGTTATAGTCCGCCATTTCCTTATATTTTAGAAAACGTCTATTTCAACAATGAATGTTGAAATCTATGGTTTCGATACTTAACACGTTTTAAAAACATCTTTTAAAACTATTAACTTCATTTTTTTATATCACTTCTTCGAAAATAAATCCATTTTACTTAACCATATATTCACTGTCCAAAATCGTGAATATACTTTACTAATCAAATTTCAGTCTTTTCTACACATTTATTTCAATAATAATTCGCTATCCAAAATCGCGAATATATCTTCTTTAATAACCTTCTATATTTAATTTATCAAATTCAATTGATCTCGAATTTATAAAACAACGTTTATAAATTCTATTTCTATTTTCTAACAACTTCAATTTAATAAATCTCCTTTATTAACAATTCGATTCATAACTCAAATCTTATACCAACAATCCATAATTATAAGTTAAATACTTATAATTCCTTTATTTTACAAAATCATTTCCATTTATAAGTTCATAATTTATAAATTCCATTTATTTATAAATTCTTAAAAATTCATTTTAACGCTTATAAAAGCTCGTTTTATAATACCAACATTTTAAAGTTATAAATATAAATCTTGTACATCTTTTACATACATCGTTTTTGATAATTCAAAATTTTCAATTAAAACCATTTTATAAATTTCTTAACTATTTATTTTCAAAAGAAATTACCTTTTGGTTATAATCCACAAAACTTAACTTTTATAACTTTAAAGTTTGAACGTTTATTTATTAATCCAAAAATTAAATAAAACGTCTACTTCCAAAAATCACTTTAAAATCCTTTTAAAGTAAAAGTCGTTATTTTTAAACTTCAAAAACTGAATCCGATGATGCAACAACACCAATTAGTCAATCACAACAACAAATACCATATATCATCATATGATAACAGAATATATCACAATATCTGTAAATAAATAACTACGAGTGAGGAATCCAGTTGGATCCCTCCAACCTGTTTCCCTGCATCCAAAGACGTTAGCACAATACCAATTCCACTTTGAGGTGGAATATCGCGGTATATGGGTTTTATAAAAATCATCCGCTTACTAACGGCGCAATAGGGTCTCATCCGCTATACGAGGCAGGAAATCAATCAATCCAATATATACATATGCCAATATGTATATATTGCTATATATATATATAGATATATCCTACTATATCTAATATCACATCCAATAGCAATCAAATCAATAACTGCAAAAATCCACTTTTCATTTGAGTGAGAAAAATCTCACCTTAGCTTTTAAATTTGTAATCCAATTTCCATTCCAGTCATTTCTTCAAGGTTCCAGATCTTGTATAAAACAATTTTACAATCGATTAATATTCGAAATAAATCGAATAATTAAATCTACCATTTTACAATTTTAATTTAACTAAGATTTTCAGTTAAATTAATATTTTTTTTTTCTAACTGATGATTTAAATCTAACGAAAAATCTAATTTCAAACTAACTTCCTTTTGAATAATCCTTTAGAAATTAAAATAAACTTTAAATAAGTTACTAGACAAAGATATGGCTTTATTTTTATATCTTCAAATTGTTTATCATCAATACCCTTTTAAAATGAAAATACATTTATATACTTTGTACATCATTAAATGAAACTTGTAAATTTGGAATACATATGTATTTATTTACTGAATTGAAGTTCTCTGCTAAACGTAATATAACTTACAGTAACACATTAATTTTTTTTATTTTTTTCATCTTTATAAGTATATATACATTTAAATTAAAATAAATCCCAAAAATAAAAACAAATATACCTTACTGTTAATCGAGTAAACCCTGGCTTCGATCGCAAATGACCATCAGCCTACGTGCTCACGCGAACCCCCACCATGCCCTTGCTGCTGCCGATAGCTCGAGTTTCCTCTCTGTCGACATCGAAGTCGACCCCGAAACTTCCCTTTTAGATCGCCACACGACCCCCTCTCATCGCCGCTCCACTCGCGATGCGCGCGCTTCCCCCTCTGAATCGCGACCCAAATCGAATGACCAACTTCCATCAGATCGCGACAAAATCTCACGCGCCTCCTCGCGATGTCGAACAACCCCATCCGCCTCTGTTCCTTGCCTCGCGGTTGCCCACCGAGTCGCCAATCGCTGCCCCCATCACCTTCGAACCCATCGCGATATCCTCCCTTCCAGTTGCTCGCCTGCCCATGCGATTTCATTTCGAGGTGAAACGAACCCTCTACCCTCACGCGCGTGCGCGGCCATGAGGAACTGCAAATCTATTTTTCCCTTTATCAATGCGACTTGATCGCGATTTAATCAAGCCTGGAGTTTGATTTCGAACTCGCGATGTTTTCGTTTGAACTGGATTTGGGGGAAGGTGGTTATTTGAATCTGAAGGGGATGGGTTGCACGTTTATTCTCGTGATTGCAGGCGCGACTTTAGGGAGAGAACATGCTGCCGGTTGACCAAATTTAAATTTAAAATTTAAATCAAATTCGTTTAAAAACTCCAATGCGTTTTCTAACCGTACGGTCACATAACAACTCCGAAAAATACGAAAATTGAAATCCGACAATAATTCAACGTTACGGACCCAATAGAACTGGTTTCGTCGAATTCTGAGACTGTGTGAAAAATGACTATTTTTGAATATCGATACGAACGATAATTTTTCAAACTGAACAATTCACTTCCAAATTCGTTTCTGAAGCTTCTATTATCTTCAGTATCATCTATATGAATTTTACAAACTTTTGAAATATTTTTTTTCAGCTTATGATTGAAGATTCAAATTTTATTCAACTTATAATTGATTAAATTTTATAATTTAATCGTCAGTTTCAAAGTTATATTCGAGATACAAATTAAATTATTGTTCAAATATTTAAAATAAATTAAATATTCTCAATTTAATTTGTTCAAAATTCTGGGTCGTTACAGCAATCCCGAAGCGAGAATCCCATCTCGAATCCACCTCGACCTGCCAATCGCACGCCACCATCGCCCCTCTGCCTTCTGCTGTGTCGCCTCCCAGTCGCAAAACCCCTCCTCGACTTCGACAAACCCCATCTCATCACAAAATCGCTCGCGACCCACTGCCTCAACTCCAAATCGTCTTGATGCTCGCGCCTCCGCCCTCGCGAATCCCCAAAATCCAACGCGCCTTCGCCAATATCGTGCTCGACGATGAAGCCCCATCTCCAGTCGCTCGCGATGCTCGACTCCCCATCGCGCATACGCGCATTTCGCTTCGCCAGCCCCTACTCGAACGTCAATTTTGATTTTCGTTCGCGAAGAGAAACTCGGCTGCCATTATTTCCTTTTTGTTCTTTTCTTCGTTCGAATGGTTTTTGAGTATAAAGGAGTTCGAATTAATTTGAACTGGAACGAGGAATAGATTTTGATTTCATTTGGGAAGGGAAGTTGCGATTTTTCTTTTGAAGGAACTGTGATTTCGTTTTCGTTCGTTGGCTTGTGAACGAGAGGAAACTCGGCCATTTATTTTCTTCGTTTTTTGAACTTCATTTGTTTTGAACGAAAAAAAATTTCTCTGACCATTTGAACGCAATGGAGGGGAGACAAGAGAACACAAATGATGTTGCGTGAAAAGAAATAGGAGACAGGAAAGGATGTTTACGTACCTAAATCAACAGGCTACAGTGACCTTGAAAAGAAAGAATTTCAACTGATGTTGACCGGTATAAATATCCCGTTCAAATTCAAATTCAAATCGTCACGAATTTGCAACTCAAAATTCTCGATATCCTATCGAGACGTGCCGCTAGGCGTTTATAATGTTATACGCCTATTCCGAACACAATGGAAAAGGTTTCGAGTCCAAATTCGATCGTATGGAGAAGATAGCTTTTTGGACCAGTTATAATATTAAAATTTCGATTTAATTTTAGCGCGTTTGCCTATCGTACGGCCAAACGATCACTCCAAACATTACGAAAATTGAAATCCGATAATAATACAATATTACGGATCCAATGAAATTGGTTTCGTCGAATTCCGAGACTGCGCCCCGGAACGCTATTTTCAATTATCGATTTAAACGATATTATTTTCAAAACTGAACAAAACAGTTTGAAATAAAATTCTGAAGCTTCTATTATCTTCAGTATCATCATTACGAATTTTACAATCCTTTGAAATATTTTTCTTCAACTTAAAATTGAAGATTCAAATTTTTATTCAATTCAATAGATTAAATTTTATAATTTAATCGCCAATTCTCCTGACAATTTGAAATTCAAGTCAAACCATCATTCAAATATTTAAAATTAATTAAATATTTTCAATTTAAATTGTCGAAAATTCAGGGTCGTTACACTCTCCCCCCCTTAAAAGAATTTCGTCCCGAAATTACAAGTTAGGAAAAATGGTCCTTAACTCGTCTACTATTTTTCACAATCCAATAATTTTATCAAATTTTCAAAACAAATCTTTCTACTAGAGATTCATTATCATTTAAACTAACTTTCCAACTTCAATTATAAGTTTCAAACAACATTGTTTCCTTAACAATTCAAATTTAAATTTAAATTTTCAAAATTTTCTCAAAAATTTTCGAAAAATTTCGCCAGCGTCTCCTTTGCGCGGCTAATACGATACGACTACAAAACGTCCCTACGGACTCTCAGATTCCAAAAGAAAACAAAATGCCAAGTGGAAAAATCAGAATCTCATCAAATTTCATACTGAAATTTAAATACATACCTTTTGGTCGAGCAATTTCAGATTATCTTCAAAATTAAAATCCAGTTCCATTTCCTTAGCCTTTACAATCCCTGTATATTTACTTGACAATAATGTTCAAATTCACTTATTGGATTCCCAATATCAATTTACTTAAGAATTTCATTCATTCATTTCTTAAGTGCAATATAAGTACAACATACTTTTTATATTCATTTTCACTTCACTAACAAAGTTATATATTTATTTCCATTCAACTTTGCATTTCAATTCCATTTGAATTTAATTGACAATTTCAATTCAATTTGAATTCATCTTACTTTCAAATTTTCATCCAGATTTTCATTTCGAATTTTACTTGAATTCGATTCATCTTCTAATTTCGAATATTGAGCTTTATTCACTTTTATCTCAATTCCCAATTTTAAATCTTTTATCGTTAGTGAAAAATTTCCAAAATTTCAAAATTTTCTAACTTCCAATGAAAACACTTAAAAATCATTTTAAAATGAATATGGAAAGCACGTTCCCCCATGGATTACAGTTACTTGGCGGTTTCGCCACTATCCCAATAGAATTACTTGTAACTGTAGATTTCACATCTCTTGAATTTCGCCATGGTTGTTGCCATAGATCGTAGTTCACACGGCGGTTACACCACTATCCCAGTGGAATCGCTTGTAACCATAGGCATCTCGCCCCTCGAATTTCGCTGTGGCATCTAGATCGCAGTTTACACGGCGGCTGCGCCACTATCTCAGTGGAATCGCTTGTAACTGTGGGTATCACACCCCTCAAATT
Source organism: Allium fistulosum (assembly GCA_030737815.1). Taxonomy (NCBI): domain Eukaryota; kingdom Viridiplantae; phylum Streptophyta; class Magnoliopsida; order Asparagales; family Amaryllidaceae; genus Allium; species Allium fistulosum. The sequence goes on from CM060906.1 coordinate 1,137,696,541, forward strand.
ACGCTCGCATACGTTGTGATCAACCAATATGATCCCATCACGATCAAACAGATACTCATACTGAGTTCCAACACCTTCACAATTTTTTTTTGATGGAAGGTACTTTTTCATATCCTTAGTTTGGAAACATAATATGTCATATATGTATAGTACTGCATTTCCAATTGATTCCATTCAATTTTTAATTGGCATTTCATATTCACATTCATTTCATTTGAAACCATTTCACGAAGTTTCTTTTTAAATTTCAAATTTCCCATATTCAATTCATCCTGAATTTATTTAATCAATAACAAAGAGATTTCAAGTTATTTTTCTTTCTTACTTACTTGAATTTATATACAAATTCAAACCATTTCATTCAACTTCAAATCCAATTTCGATTTACTAACTCAACTTCCAATTCACTATTTCATGAATTAATAATTTATCAAGTTAGTTTACTTGAATTCAATCCATTTTTATTTTATTCCTCCAAGTTTGGATTTTTTATTCAACTTGATTCAAATCAATCTCATTTCATTTTTCAATTCCAGTTCATTTATTTACAAATGTAGCTTCATTTGTTCATTCACTAAATTCATTCATTTTCAATTTGAATCTCATTCCAATCAAATTTCAAATATTTTATAAGTTATCAACTTATTTACATTCCATTGATGAATTTATTTCAAATACTTCTCTTGGAATTCTATTTCAATTTGTAAATTACATTTACAATTTACACTTACAAATTTCATTCGTATATGAATTTTATTTTCCTTATCTTTTAATTCATATTTATAAATTTCATTTTTTAAATGAATTTATCTTCAAATCTTTGGTTATATCATTTTATTTCTTATTCAATTCCATATAACAATGATAATATTTCAATATTATCTCTTCCTAACAACCAAGCATCCAAATACTATGATAATTTATAGAAAATCATTTCTTTTCTATACAAAAATAGTTTTGGGCAAAATTATTTCATTTACCCTATTTTAAAACAATACTGTGTCGGTTTATCTTGTTTAAGAGTTTAAAGACCCCTATCGATTACAGTTGCCACCCTGCACCGACCAGAATCTATAAACAATCAACCGATAAGTCAACACAATACAAAACAAATTTTGTATTCACTAACAAATACGCTCTCATATCTATTATTACACTCACACTCATTCTAGAGCATTACTGACTCTATCTATAATGAGTAACACCCAACAGAGCCAAGGGTTGTCGCTTAACCGGATGCTCTGATACCACTTGTAAAGATCCGCAAATTCGTCTTCCGAAAACTCGACACCGATACGTCCACTGTACCAACTGTCGAAAAATCGAATGGCGGAAACGCGAATCTTTATCATTAAAAGAAGAGGTAGAAGAAGACGGAAGAAAAGAAAGAACAGAAAAACAGAAACAATATCAGAATCTCACATATCGCAGCGGAATAATATACAATAGATAAATCAATAATCTTTAAAACAAAAGACTATATCAGTTTATACATACATCAATCATCAGAGTTACAACAATACACATCACTGGACAGTTATATAAACTTGTCCACATACAGAATACACAGCGAAAATAATAAACAAGTGCGATAGTACGCTTCGCCATCCAGCTCATCTCCAAAGCTCCAGAATATCCAGAATATCCTGATAACATAACTCTAGGCTGCCCGTGTGGAAAATTTTGGGCACCCAGAGTTTAGAAAGGGAACAATAAACTCCGAGTCAGTCATGGTGACTGGTGTGAGATCGTAAAACAGTTATTTTCGCAAAGAAAATAAAACAATTCGCAATGCTTTTGGAAAATGAAACTACCATAAGGCCTCCCGCCACACACACAATGCAAACGCAGAATTGGAGGAGATTTCCCCTTATGATAGTCAAAAATGCTTATTACGCAAAATCAATTGATATTATTATTAACGTCTAGTGTGGAAAACATTTCGAAAGTACAATATCAATCTTAGCCAACATACAACCATTGTTGTATGCCTACTATAGCTACTACGTTCAATAGCAGGTTACCGCCACATTCCATAGCAGGTAATACAATTAAAAATCGTACAGGGTTCGTATTGTTTCTTTGGATTTCCAACAAATGGTCAGGCAAAGGAACTTCCTTATACCGAAATAGAAACGCCTCTGGAAAGACGCCCCGGATCCTAACCGGATCTCTGCAAACAAAAGGCCGACGCTACCTCACGCTCTAACCGAGCTGTAACTAGGTAACTAACACACGAGCTATGCCATCCCCCGGTCGTTACCGACCTTTATCCGAGGATCCTCAATCAAAAAAAAGCAACAGCCACACAATATAATCAACATAGGTAAAATATCTGGGCTCCATACCATGATATCACCTTTTATCCAGAAGGAAATGGCATTCCCTAGGGGCGCTACCCCTACAAACCTTTGTCGCAACGTTCCTGTTTCGACCATTACCGGGTTGTGAGGCTCGACGAAGTCTCGTCCACAAAGCTACGCTTTTGCACAAAGCCACGCTTTTTCACAAAGCCACGCTTTTCACAAGCAACGCTTTGATCCACAAATGATCAACAGCACTTCGTGTGCCACATTACCAAATTGGGAATGTATCACTAGTAACCATCAACTACATAACCTCTGAGCTCGTACGTCTCAGAGAAGGGTGTTAAGCTAAGAGAATAAATTCTCCGCCACCAACAGAAATGTATTTGATAGAAACCAGCTTTACATCTCAAAGTGTAATGTCAGACACACATCCATACAAGTCCATTCCGGGATCGAACGGAACCGAAGGCACTTCCAAAGAAGCCCTTGCAATCCGGATATTCACTAATCACGTACGGACTTCCCATCATAAAAAGAGTGATATAAATCTCTATACCGGAGCAACTCGGTGCAGAGACATTCGACAGGTTGTCCTTTCATTTTCACAAATATCTGGTCTTCACACCGGTCTTCAAATGCTATCCATTCGCGACGTATCACTATTCGGAATGGGTTATATGACACAAAGGTCCTCTCCCGGCTTAACCAAATAATGAGCGTTTGTTTTTAAAAACAAATCAAGTGTCATTTCAAAGGCAAATATTGATAGTCGGTTATTTAACTATCAATAACATTCACAACAAACATCCAATTCAAATAATTTTTCCCAAATTATTTATTAAATTTCAAATCTTTTCACAAAAGATATATATTCTTCCACACTTCACATTTGGAAATCAATTTCAAATCATATTTCATACTTCACATTTGAAAATCAATTTCAAATCATATTATGGTCCATTTAAACCAATTAGATAAATCCTTATCGATTTATTTCAAATTTACATTTCAAGTTTGTAAATTTATTTCCACACTTCATCACTTTGAAAATCCGATTTCAAACCATATTTTCCACACTTTAAAAATAAATCAATATTTATTTTTAAAACAAATTTCCCTTTCCTTTATAAATTCTATTCTGAATTTACATTCTCAAATATTCACTTTTAACACCAAATCAGCTTTCAAATTGATTTCTCAATTTATTTCAAATCCCAAATCGAATTTCAAATTGATTTCTGAATTTACTTCAACACTGAATCACATTTCAAATTGATTCTAACTTTTAATCCCAAATACCAAATCTTTATTTACAAATCGATTTCCAAATTTATTCTCAACACCAAAAAAATCAATTTTCATTCAAACACCAAATAATTTTTTTTTATCGATTTCACAAATTATTTATTTCAAATCCCCAATCAATTATCAATTTGATTTCAAGCAAATTTATCTCCTTTTAAATAAATTATTTTATTCTTCCAAACCATCTAAAATTCAATTTTTAATTTTAGAAATCCAATTTCATTTATTTCTTGTATCCAACGATACCAAAAATACATTCGGCTAAATTATAGCCTTCAAAAAATTCAATCACAGATATAATCATACACAGATTATAAATAATCAATCAAACAACATATGAAATCAATTCAAATGTTTTGAAGAATCTTGTTGGATCCCTCCAACCTATTTCCCTACATCCACAGATGTTAGCACAATACCAATTCCACTTCGAGGTGGAATATCGCGGTATATGGGTTTTATAAAAATATCATCCGCTTACTAACGGCGCAATAGGGTCTCATCCGCTATATAATTGCGGGAAATCATCAATCAATATATACATATGTCAATATGTATATATTGCTATATATATATATATATATATAGATATATCCTACTATATCTAATATCACAATCCAAACAACAATCAAATCAATAACTAAAAATTCCACTTTTCAATTTTTTTGAGTGAGAAGATCTCACCTTAGCTTTTATTTTTGCAATCCATTTTCATTTCGACCATTTCTTCACGGTTTCAAACCTTGTATAAACAATTATACAATTTATTAATATTCGAACAGATCGAATAATAAATTTTCATTTGATAATTTTGATTCATCAGTGATTTCATTTTAATAGTTAAATTAATTGATAGTTTTATTTAAACCAATACTTTCTAATTTCTAAACAAATCCCTTTTTTAATAAATCTCAAAACTAAATTTTTCCTTTTCTGAACAAATCTTCAGCAACAAAAATAATTGAATAATTCAATTATCTCAATATAAATTCATTATTTTAAATATCTAAACTAATTATTTTCCCAAAATATCTGTGAATATACTTTGCTGTTTCTTTTCAAACAACAGCAGTTTTACTTTTATTGAAATATACAATTCTTCTGTTTATATACATATATAAAATAAAATTGTATACCTCTGTAATCGCGGTGAACTTCACGATCGAAGTCGAACTCGACTTTGGCCGCAATCCCGAAGCGAGAATCCCATCTCGAATCCACCTCGACCTGCCAATCGCACGCCACCATCGCCCCTCTGCCTTCTGTTGTGTCGCCTCCCAGTCGCAAAACCCCTCCTCGACTTCGACAAACCCCATCTCATCAGAAAATCGCTCGCGACCCACTGCCTCAACTCCAAATCGTCTCGATGCTCGCGCCTCCGCCCTCGCGAATCCCCAAAATCCAACGCGCCTTCGCCAATATCGTGCTCGACGACGAAGCCCCATCTCTAGTCGCTCGCGATGCTCGACTCACCATCGCGCATACGCGCATTTCGCTTCGCCAGCCCCTAATCGAACGTCGATTTCGATTTTCGTTCGCGAAGAGAAACTCGGCTGCCATTATTTCCTTTTTGTTCTTTTCTTCGTTCGAATGGTTTTTGAGTATAAAGGAGTTCGAATTAATTTGAACTAGAACGAGGAATAGATTTTGATTTCATTTTAGAAGGGAAGTTGCGATTTTTCTTTTGAACGAACTGTGATTTCGTTTTCGTTCGTTGGCTTGTGAATGAGAGGAAACTCGGCCATTTATTTTCTTCGTTTTTTGAACTTCGTTTGTTTTGAACGAAAAAAAATTTCTCTGACCATTTGAACGCAATGGAGGGGAGACAAGAGAACACAAATGATGTTGCGTGAAAAGAAATAGGAGACAGGAAAGGATGTTTACGTACCTAAATCAACAGGCTACAGTGACCTTGAAAAGAAAGAATTTCAACTGATGTTGACCGGTATAAATATCCCATTCAAATTCAAATCGTCACGAATTTGCAACTCAAAATTCTCGATATCCTATCGAGACGTGCCGCTAGGCGTTTATAATGTTATACGCCTATTCCGAACACAATGGAAAAGGTTTCGAGTCCAAATTCGATCGTATGGAGAAGATAGCTTTTTGGACCAGTTATAATATTAAAATTTCGATTTAATTTTAGCGCGTTTGCCTATCGTACGGCCAAACGATCACTCCAAACATTACGAAAATTGAAATCCGATAATAATACAATATTACGGATCCAATGAAATTGGTTTCGTCGAATTCCGAGACTGCACCCTAGAACGCTATTTTCAATTATCGATTTAAACGATATTATTTTCAAAACTGAACAAAACAGTTTGAAATAAAATTCTGAAGCTTCTATTATCTTCAGTATCATCATTACGAATTTTACAATCCTTTGAAATATTTTTCTTCAACTTAAAATTGAAGATTCAAATTTTTATTCAATTCAATAGATTAAATTTTATAATTTAATCGCCAATTCTCCTGATAATTTGAAATTCAAGTCAAACCATCATTCAAATATTTAAAATTAATTAAATATTTTCAATTTAAATTGTCGAAAATTCAGGGTCGTTACAGTTGAAGCGACGAAACGTGAAATAATACATCGCCATCATTTTCTCCTGCCGATATAGACGTTTCCACCAAGTTTCGTCGATTTCGATCAACTCCATCAAAATGCATTCAAAATATGGTCGACAGGATGGGGACAGGTTGCATTCTATTGGGGATGACCGGGTTTGACGTCATTGGGTCCAGGGCGGAGAGAACGTGAAGTGGAGTCTGTTGTGATTGACAGTTTGCGATTTCATGGAGAAATTGTCGAATTAGAGAAGAGAGAAGGTGTTGATGAAGTGGGTTTCTTATGTACAGGAATTGCACGTGCACGGCCTAGGATTAGTGATTTGAAGAAGAAGGATTTAACAAGGGTAATTAAATGATTAGCAATTTTAATTAGTTATTAATTATTTATTTAATCCGTTATCTTTTAAAATGTGTATCTTTTGCATACGAGGTCCGTTTTGGATGTCGTTTCTTGCATTGCGCTCGTCATGGAGAAATCGACTTGGCGATCGTTTGGTCAGATTTAGTGGAGGCGGGTGATATTGTTTCTCACCATATTATGATTTTTAGTATAGTATTAAAACGACGTCTCAAAATGTTTTTTAACTTTAAAACGTGATTTCTAGTATATTAAAACCTATATCTTATTTTGTAAAAGAAATTAAAAGTGTTTTAAAATGGTTTTAAATTAATTTCACATTTTTCCCAAGCACGCACTATTTTATCGATATTGATAGATTTAGGCTATTACTAATATTTATCCCATATTGGTTGCTTTGGATGAATCGTATTGTGTTATTATAGATATATGTAGGCTATTATAGATATTTTTATGCTTGTTGGTTGCATGCCTTCTTGTTTGTTAGTTGTTGAAAATTTCGTTCGAAGATGATATAGGAAAATCACATTAGATAGAGTTTAGTGTATATCGATCGAATGCACATACGATGAGGACTCAAATGATGTGATAGAATTTCATGCATATTGATTACAGTACACATGATCTAGCATGCCTATTTGCAAGATGATGTTACTATTGTGTTTAATCCTCTTTGTTGAGTACATAATCAGGTACATGTAAGCAAATGTGGCTTATTTGGATGTCTACCCGCTTATATTCGCATTTAAATAAAATGATCTTGCTATAAAAGAGAAATGTGACACTTGCGGCATGGATTTGGCTATATATGCTTGGTTGTCATTGGCAACGAGATGCCTTAGATATGAGATGCCTCAGATATGAGATGTGTGTGTGTGTGTGTTGTATCGGGATTTTTTTACAGATCTAGTCGTGGAAAGGAGATGTCTCAGATATGAGATGTGTGTGTGTGTATACATCTATGTTGTATTAGGATTTTTTACAGACCTTGTCGCGCAAAGGAGATGCTGTCGAAATTTTCCATGACATAAGCCAAAATTGAGAGAATAGCCGATGTATAGAATGTTAAATGTTGCCGATAGTTGAGAGGGTCAGTAATGCACAATATTTAGTTGACTTACCTTTCAATTAACGAGTTGGCGTCTGTTTCCTTAGAAATAAGTGCGTAACTTAAACGTTTCGCTTAGCCACATTGATTCGGATTTGATAGTGATTGTACTTAAGGATGAGGATGATGGCTCTAACTAATTCCGAGTCTATTTCCTTTGTTTTGATTACTTTCAGTGGTTGTGCTGAATTGATAAGTGACAATTTTCCTTGTGTCGTTGTTTATATAAGGGTATTGGGTTGTATTCTATTTTTACTTCAATCTAGATTTGATATTATTTGTAGCAATCTTTATGATAAATAATAAGAAGTTTAAATATATTTTGCAAGTGAAAATTGAGAGATAATGATTTTGTTAAGGAGAAAATAAAATTTGGTTAAAAATTTGATTATAATTTTTTTTCGTATTTTCTTTATTTGTACATACAAATGACAAAACTCTCCCTATTTATATTAACACATCTAGTATCCAAAAGCTTTTGATTATTTTAACAAAGAAACAAGTTTAGAATTAAGATGACAAATGTTGGACTTATGTCATGTTATCTTGGAATCCAAGTGATTTAAAGCAAGCATGGTGTATTTATTTCTTAAGAAACATATGCGAATGAAATTTAAAGAAATTCAAGGTGGATGGATGTAAACCCATGAAAACTCAAAAATACACGAATAGAATGTTGTACGAAGCTTTGGAAACATACATAAGAAGAGAATTTGGGTCCTACTTTATTCAAGAGCCTAGTTTCTAGCTTGAGATACTTAAATTGCACAATACCACATATAATTTATGGACTAGGTTTTATTAGTCGCTACATGGAAGTTCCTGCAATGTCATATTTGAAAATAGCAAAACGATCCTTTTTATTAAAGGTGCCGCTAATTTCATATTATTGCATTCACAATCTAACAATTTAAAGTTGACTGGTTACAACGATAGCGATTTCAATGCACATATTTATGATAAAAAAAGTAATACTAGATTTGTTTTCCTCATGTAAGGCAACTTTCGTTCGAAGCTCTAAAAAGCAAGTGGAGGTGAGCATTCGGCTGGTTCAATTTATCCAAATGTGAAAATTATTAAACCGAACTAAAACCAATAAAAATGAACGTAAAACCAAATCGATCAAATTAATTTTGATTAGTTTGGTTGGTAATCTGATTAATTGAACTAAATTTTTTAACATTTCATGTTTGGAATATTCAATGTACATTGAAATAAAACATAAATATATGGTTAAACTAATATTATTTAGGAATCTTATTCTTTTTAATATTAATTTGACAAATATATAAGATAAATAAAATCTATTTGTACCACTAAACAAGTGCAAAAAACTGTTAGAACATTAGTAATTTGAAAATTTAATAAAGGTTTGGTTAATTTGGTTAAACTGATAACGAAACTATTTTTTTGACAAGCCGATTATAGATTAACCTAATTTCAACATCAAACAAAACCGATAAAATAAACTGATATGGTTGGTTTATTACTTTTTTAACCAAAGATTGCTCACCTCTAAAAGTAACCAATCTTGACACTTTCGAACTATGAAGCCGAGTATGTTGCTACTTCATCTTTTGTTTGATATCCAATTTAGCTTCAATTTATTGAAGGAGTTGCACATGTCATAATACATTACAATAGAAAAATTTACGGATAACAAGTCGGTCATAACACTCGCTAAGAATCCCGTCCTCCATGAAGGAATTGCGCATGCCACAATATCGCATTTGTCTACTACAAGTCTTATTTTGTTGTTGCAAGAATGGGTGGAAAAAAGGAGGTACAAGTGAAGTATGCCAATTCGAAAGATCGAGTTGCATGTATTTTCATAAAGACAATGAAGCATGACGACTTCAGAAGGTTTTGATACCTTCTCAGAGTTACAAAACCAAGTTTATGAAGGATGTTGGAAATAAACTTAATTTTATAAAGTATTATCTGTTTTAGCCAATTTTAATTTTGGCATTTACAAAAATAATCAAGTTATATTAAAAAGGACAAAATTTAGCCTAAAGAAGAATTTGGATATATGTTATAGTAAAGAGTCCCTAGAGTTATTTATTCTAAAAATATGTAAAGATCCTACGATAATTATAGAAAACTGTAGAAAATGATCATTAGACATTGGATAGAATACATCTGAACCATTCATTTAGCAGATGTGCTATCTCATTTGTAAGCAAACCAAAAGAGCAAATAAAGTTAAAAAAAATTATAATCAAAGTTTGTAACAATATTTTATTTTCGGCTTTATAAAATAAATATCTCTCAGTTTGCACTTATGATCCAACCAATACCTCCATGCGAATGCCTCAATTAACATAGTACCCTTTCTTCAATAAGGGAACTTCAATAAAATTTAGTCCACTTGTTATTCTTCTTTACATCAACCTAGATCTAATACCACTATTACCAATCTGTATAATAAGAAGAAGATAATATATAATTTGCAAGTGAAAATCGAGAGATATTAATTTTGTTGAGGAGAAACTAAAACTTTGTTACAAAATTTGATTATCATTTTTTTTTCCTTTGTTTGCTTTATTTGCTTACTTACAAATGAGAAAACCCTTCATATTTATAGTAACACGTCTGGTATTCAAAAGCTTTTGATGATTTCAAGAAAGAAACAAGTTTAGAATTTGAAATGACAGTGTTGGACTCATGTCATATTATTTTGAAATCCAGGTGATTCGGAATGAGCATGGTATATTTATTTCTTAAGAAATATATGCGAATGGAATATTAAAGAAATTCAAGGTGGATGAATGCAAACCTATGAACACTCCATTAGACTGTGGTATGAAGCTCTCGAAACATAAACAAGAAGAGAATGTAGATCCCACGTTATTCAAGAGCCTAATTGGTAGCCTGAGATATTTAACTTGCAAGAGACAGGGTATACATTATGGAGTGGGTCTGTATTCACTACATGGAAGTTCCTACGACAACGCATTTGAAGAAAGCAAAAAAGATCCTTCGATATATTAAAGGTATCACTGATTTCAAATTATTGCATTCACGTTCAAACAATTTCAAATTGACTAGTTACGATGATACCGATTGGGCTGGAGATATGTATGATCGAAAAAGTACAACTGGATTTGTTTTCTTCGTGGGAGACATAGCTTTCTTAGAGCTCTAAGAAGCAACTATGAGCGTTTGGTTGGTTGAGTTGGTCTATGGTGAAAATTGTTAAACTGAATTAAAATCAATAAAAATGAATAGCAAACCAAACCGATTGAATTAAGTTTGGTTAGTTCTGTTGGTTATTCGATTTAATTGAACTAAATTTTTTTTAACATTTTATGTTTGAATATTCATTGCACTTTGTAATAAAACATAAATATATGGTTAAAGTAAACTTATTTAGAAATCTTATGCTGTGTAATTCTAATTTTGACACATATATAAGATAAATAAAATTTATTTGTACCACTAAACTAGTCCAAAAAAATCATTAGAACATTAGTAATTTTGACAATTTCATAAAAAATTGGTTAATTTGATGAAACCGATAACTAACTAATTTCTTTTACAAGCCGATTAATTATAAGTTAACCTAATTTCAAAACCGATCAAAATAAACTTGTTTGGTTGGTTTATTTAGTTTAAATAAAAGGTTGCTTACCTCTAAAAGCAACCAATCGTGACACTTTCAAATTGTGAAGACGAGTATGTTGTTACTACTTCATCTTGTGTGCGCCACGCACTTTAGCTTCGACCTATTGAAAGAGTTGCACATTCCACAATTCATATTCATTGCGACAGAGAGATTTATGGATGACAAGTCCTCCATGGCCCTCGCTAAGAACCTTGTCTTCCAAGAAGGAGTTGCACATGCCACAATACCGCATTTGTCATTGCAAGTCTTACATTTTATTTTATTTGCAAGAGTGGATGGCAAAAAAAAGGAGGTACAAGCGAAGTATGTCAATTCAAAAGATCAAGTTACAGATATTTTCATAAAGACATTGAAGCTTGAAGACATTGGAAGGTCGTGATACCTTCATGGTATTACAAAACCAAGTTTACAGGGGATGTTCGAAGTAAACTTGGTTTTGTTCGTTTCTAAGTAAGCAATGGAAAGCAAATAAAGGAGAAAAATATTATAATCAAAATTCATAATAAAATTTATTTTTATACTTTACAAAATCAACATCTTCCGATTTCAACTTGGAAATTAAGTTTAATCTTATGATTATTATTATTATCATTATTATTATAAAGATAAAAATAGCTAACAGATTTTTTATATCTGTACTTGTTTTTGAATTTGATTATTTTTCTATTTTAGATATTATTTTATTTTTTAATATGGCACTACTAAAATCGGTTCGCATAGCGTCGGACAGGGGCGACGGCTAAAAAAAGCGGCCGTCGCTAGCCGTCGCTCGACCTGTATACAGCCAAATCCGAGCCTTCTTCTTCCCCATTCTACAAAACCCAAACCCCCCCCCCTCGTCCCGCCGATTCGGTGCTCAAACGTTCGCTCCCTACCTCCCAAATTGATCCGGTATGTGTTCTAACCTTATTTTCTATTCAATTAGGGCTTAATTAGGGTTTATTTGCATGTTTATTGGGTTTAAAAATTGGTTGTTAATGGCATGTTTATGGGTTTGAGATTGGTAGTTACGTGGTATACGTATGGTGATAGTAGTATTGTAGGTTGATTTGAGAATAAAATCATTTTATTTTGACGTTGAAAACGATGATTAAAGCATACTATTATGATGTTGGTTATTGTAGAATTAACGATTGGTGATGTGATTTGGATTAAGATGGTGATAACATGTTTAAGATGCTTATTGATAAGTTTATGCAATGTCGGTTGTCGATTAGGTGAAAATTTAATTATTTAGCATGTGTTAGTTATAAATGTAAGTACACTACAACTGTGTATTTTGTTCAAATATATCATTTATGCTCACTTGCAATGGCCATGCTAAAGTACTCATAGCCTAAAAGAATTACAATGATTCACTTTTGTCTCATTGTGGAATTTCCAATTAAACGTATATAGTTTAAAATAAAAATAATTCAATTTATTATAAGTGCTAACTTCTAATTTGATTTAAAAAAATTCGTTAATTAAAATTTGACTTAGTTAGCCAAATTTTAAAGCACGTGTTAAAATGTGAAATTTACTTGACAAATATTTATTGAACGTATTATTAAAAAATTTATAGTTGTTAAAATATAAATTAGAAAATTTGTTTTATTTGTGTCAACCCCTTAGACAATTTTTGGCCCCGTCTGACAAGTGTTGTATATGATCGTTATATGGATGTTCGTTTTTACACAGAACGGACATCTGTATTCATCTGATACAATATTTGTTGGATTTGTCCCAGTATTGGACAAGTTACAAACACAATAACGTAATCGCAGTTTATAAATCATTTCAGTTTAAACGGTTAACGAAATTTCGATGGCACTTCCTTTTTTTCCCTGTGTACATGCATTTGTGTACGATACAGGGAATAAAGGGAAGTGCTGCCGAAATTTTGTTGAATCGTTTAATCTGAAATGATTTATAAAATATGATTACGTTATTGTGTTTGTAATGGGAAGTAGGATGACCGGCCGTTAAACAAGTATTAACAAGTGTTGTATATATATGATCTGTATTTTATAAAACAATCAAATAATTTATTAAGTGCAATTTACTAAAGTAATAAAATTTAAAAGTTAGTTTGAAACTAATATATTTGTTCAGTCTAATTTATTAAAGTTTGTTTAAAATTTACTAAAGTTAGTTTAAAATTTACCAAATTAATAAAGTTAGTCTAGTTTACCAAATTATTAAATTTACTGAAGTTCAGTCTAATTTGTCAAATTATTAATAAAGTTTCAGTGAAGTGTTTGTTTGAATTTTCTAATATAATTTTTGCAAATCAGGAGATATGTTCGATTATTTTCTCGATCGTAGTTGGATGTATGAATCCCGAAAAGGTATGAAAGGATCAATAAAGGAATATTTTGTTAACGGTGTACACGAGTTTATTAGATTTGCTAAATCTAATAATGGAAATAACGTAGACATTCGTTGTCCGTGTGCTAAGTGCAAACATCTGAAGCATTGGAAGGCAGATGTAGTAGAAGTTCATTTGTATAAATTTGGTTTTGTACCGAATTATTATTTATGGGATCGTCACGGAGAGTTTGTTCAATATACACCTAATCCTGTAGTGGAAGAGGATGATAATACAGCGACAAATCCAATAGAAAATATGGTGCAAGATGCAGCCCGATCAATGTTTCCATCCATTGATCAAGACGACATTGAAAACGAAAATGGTGAAGAACCGACTATGGAAGCTAAAAAAATTTATGATTTATTGGATTCCGCTAAGAGACCATTGTGGGATGGATGTGAAAGTGGAACCGAATTATCTGTAACCGCTGAATACATCACGATGAAATCAAAATTCAATCTTACAGAAGCATCGTTTACAGCAATTGTACAAACTGCTAAACGACACATGCCACCCAATAATTTGATGTGCGATAGTCATTATAAAGTTAAAAAACTTATGTCTGCTTTTGGATTGCCATACCAGAAGATAGATACATGTGTTAAAGGTTGCTTGTTATTTTGGAAAGACGACGCTCACCTTAAAAAATGCAGAATATGTAACGAGGAAAGATACAAACCAAGGAAAAAGAAAGGAAAAGAAGTCCCTTATAAAAGAATGCATTATTTACCCATCACTCCCAGACTTCAACGGCTATATGCTTCTTCTGCTACAGCATGTGATATGCGATGGCACAGCGTGAGAACACAAGTAGAAGGAACATTGATACATCCATCTGATGGAGAAGCATGGAAACATTTCGATAGGACGTATCCTGAATTTGCTCGAGAGAGCCGTAATGTTAGGCTCGGTTTATGTACAGATGGATTTTCGCCATTCTCTCAATTTGGTAGTAAATATTCATCATGGCCTATTATTGTCACTCCTTATAACTTACCTCCATGGATGTGTATGAAAACTCCATATATGTTTTTAACGATTATCATTCCCGGTCCTGATGATCCGACTCAAGGAATTGATGTTTATCTACAACCGTTGATCGAAGAATTGAAAACACTATGGCGTGAAGGAGTTGAAACATATGACATTTCGAGAAAAAGAAATTTTCGTATGTTCGCTTCTTTATTATGGACTATTAATGATTTTCCCGCATATGGCATGCTTTCAGGTTGGAGCACAGCTGGACGTCTAGCTTGTCTGTCACGTACCGAAATTTTCGACTTTCGAAAATTCAACATCGATACTCACTTTATCGACTGCCGAGCAATCGAGTGCCGAAAACTCCTATAGTGAGGGTTTTAAGAAAGAAGAAAAGGTAGAAGAAGAAGATAGAAGAAAAAGAAAGAAGAATAACAACAGAACAAGAGCAGAAACAGAAACAACATCAGAATCTCACATCGCAGCGGAACAATATATAATAAATAAACACTAGTCTTTTAAAACAAAGAACTATATCAGTTTATACATACATCAATCATCAGAGTCATATACAACAATGGACAGTTATGTAACTTGTCCTCATACAGAATACACAGCGGAATAAAACAATATCAGATACAAATACTACGTCTCGTCATCCAACTTATCTCCAAAGCTCCAGAATATCCAGAATATCCTGATAATATAACTCTAGGCTGCCCGTGTGGAAATTTGTGGGCACCCAGAGTTTAGAAGGGAAACAATAAACTCCGAGTCAGTCATGGTGACTGGTGTGAGATCGTAAAACAGTTTATCTTTAAAATAAACAACAGGAAAACTTTAATATCAATTCGCAATGCTTTTGGAAAATGAAACTACCATAAGACCTCCCACCACACACACAATGCAAACGCAGACTTGGAGGAGATTTCTTCTTATGTTAGTCAAATATGCTTACTACGCAAAAATCAAATCCTTTTTGATATTATTATTAGTGCATAGTGGAAAACATTTCGAAAGTATAATATAAATCTTAGCCAGCATAGGTACCATTATATTATGCCTGCTATAGCTGCCTCCTGAGGAGACAGGTTATACAATTGAAATCGTAAAGGCTCGTATTGTTTCTTTGGATTTCCAACAAATGGTCAGGCTAAGGAACTTCCTTTTCCACGATGGGTACGTCCCTGGAATAGACGACCCGAGAAATAACCTAACATTACGGTTAGATCTCTGCCAACACAAGGCCGGGTTACCTCTACAAAAGTAGGTAACTACTGACACGCGTATGCCATCCCCCGATCGTAACCGATCTTCCCGAGGATCCCCGATTTCCAACAAACCACATAAATAATAATGCAGCAACCACATAGGTTAAGTATCTGGGCTCCATACCATGATACCACCTCTATCCAGAAGGAATGACATACACTAAGGGGCGCTACTCCCTAGAACCTTGCCGCATCCTTCCTGTTTTGACCATTTCCGGGGTGTGAGGCTCGACGAAGTCTCGTCCACAAAGCTACGCTTCTCAAAAAGCCATGCTTCGGGTCAAACAAATGATCAACCTATGATCACAAAGATATAAGATCAAACAAATGATCATATCACAAATGATCAAACACTGATCATTTCACAGCAACACTCAGTATGCCACGTTACCAAATTGGGAGTATATCGCTGATAAATTTCAACTACATAACCTCTGAGCTCGTACGTCTCAGAGAAGGGTGTTAAGCTAAGAGAATAAATTCTCCGCCACCAACAGAAATGTATTTGAAAGAAATCAGCTTTATATCTCAAATTGTAACGTCAGACATACAATCCATACAAGTCTGTTCCGGGATCGAACAGAACCGAAGGCACTTCTCACGAAGCCCTTGCATATCCGGATAATTTTCTAATCACGTCCGGACTTCCCGTCACTAAGGGTGATAAAACCTCTAAATCGGAGATCAGCCGATGTAGAGTAACTCGACGGTAATCCTTCCGTTTTCAAAAATATCCGGTCTTCAACACCGGTCTTCAAATGCAATTCATAACGACGTATCACATATTCGGAATGGGTTATACGACCCCATGGTCCTTTCCCGGCTAACCCGAATAGTGAGCGATTATTCAAAAATAAGTGTGGCATTCAAATTCATCCAATTCACAACAAATACCTATTCAAGGTAATTATTGATAGTCGGTTATTTAACTATCAATAAAGATGCGCGACATCATCAGATTCCAAATAATTTTCCAAATTATTTCATCTTCCAAAATATCTTTACTAGATATAAAATTTCCACACTTCAAAAATAAATCAACGTTTATTTTTAAACAACTTCCCTTTCTTTTATAAATTCCATAGTGAATTTATATTTCAAAAATATCTACTGATATACGATTTTCAAATCGATTTCAATATTCAATTTCAATTTATCTTTACAAGGATAATTTCTCAAAACGTTCATTTCATATTGGAAAAGCATTTCCATACTTATTTAATAATAAGTAATTCACAAATCATTTATTTTCAACATTTGAAAATATTCAATATACTTAAATCAAATTTAAGTATAAATTCATTTCTTTAAGGAAACCATTTACTATAACAACATTTATTTGAGTCAAAACGAATGTTACGTAAAACATCGTTACGACAACTCAAAATCACTAGTATAGGGATTCGAAATTTAGATAGATATATAAATCCCAATACTATATAAAACATTTCCTTTCGGAAATCATTTACTATAACAACAGTGTTATAGTCCACCATTTCCTTATTTCTCGAAAACGTCTATTTCAACAATGAATGTTGAAATCTATGATTTCGATATTAGACACATTTTAAAACATCGTTACAACAATTAACTTCATTTTAAATATCACTTTCCTTAAGAATATATTCACTGTCCAAAATCGTGAATATAATTCACTTAATCAAATTTCAACATTTTCTACACATTTATTTCAAGAATTATCCACTGTCCAAAATCGTGGATAAAATTCCCTTAATAATCTCTATATTTAAAATCAATCAAATTTGATTTATTTTCGAATTTATAAAAACAACGTTTATAAATTCTATTCCCATTTTATAACAACTTCGATTTATACATCTTCTTTAATGACCCATTCAATTTATAAGTTAATATAACCTATAATTCATTTATTTTAAAAGAAATCGTTCTTTTAAACTTCACAAAATTTAAAACTTTCAAATTTCATTAACTTATGAAATCCCATTTTTTCTTCATTTTACACTTATAGAAACTTGCCTTACAATCCCAATATTTTGAATTTATAAATATCCATTTTTGTACATCTCTTATTACATTGTTTTTAATACCTCAAAATTCCAATTAACCATTTTATAAATTTCTTAACTCTTTATTTCAAAAGAAATTACTTTTTGGTTACAATTCACAAAAATCTTAACTTTTTATAACCTTTAAAATTTCAAACGTTTATTTATTTAGAATAAATCACTTCAAAAATTTATTTTACAATCAACATCATTATTTTTATATTTTTCAAAGATGAATCCAATGATGCAACGCACCAATTAGTCAATCACAACATTCAATATCATATATCAATATGATAACAGAATATACATCAATATCTGTAAATAAATAAATACAGTTGAGGAATCCAGTTGGATCCCTCCAACCTGTTTCCCTGCATCCAAAGACGTTAGCACAATACCAATTCCACTTCGAGGTGGAATATCGCGGTATATGGGTTTTATAAAAATATCCGCTTACTAACGGCGCAATAGGGTCTCATCCGCTATACGAGGCGGGAAATCATCAATCCAATATATACATATGGCATATGTATATATTGCTATATATAGATATATCCTAAAATATCTAATATCACATCCAATAGCAATCAATCAGTCAATAAATAACTGCAATACAAAATTTATTTTGAGTGAGAAAAATCTCACCTTAGCTTTTTATTTTGCCATCTATTTCCGATCCAGATTGTTTTTCTTGATTTTAACCTTGTATAAACAATTTTACAAAATTCATTAATATCCGAAATAAATCGAATAACCAATTTTCGTTCGGTATTTTATTTTATCTAACAATTAAATTTTAAACTAAGTTTCCCGTAATAATTTATTTAACTAAACATTTGATTTTTTACTTGATAAATTAAATCTTACTCATAATTCTTTACTGTAAACATTTATCATTTTATACTTATATATTAGTATTTAACTGAAATCAAAATAAACTTGTAATTATACCTCACTGTAAAATGCAAACCCAGGCCATTACTCGCGAGACCCAAGTTCGCTGCTGCTGTGACCCGAGTATGAACCAGCCTCGCCTTCGCCACTATCGATCGAACTCCAGGCTATCCCCCTTACAGCGAGAACACGGCGACCATCATCACTGCATCGCGACTTCGCTCGAGCTACTACCCAAATTCGATCAAAGTCGAACTCGACAACATTGCTTCGCGTGCTCCCAGCTCCACTCGAGACGAAACACTCGACTTCGAACTCCCTCTCACAACGTCGACCATCGACCATCCAGCCACCATCAGTTCGCAAGCACGATGACCGACCCCCACTGCCTCATGTCTGCCTCTGGCCACGACTTCCAAATTGCCGAAGTATCCTCCTACTCGCGACTCCATCGCGCGGTGGTGCCGCCTTCAATTCGTCGCTCTACCAATCGCGATGCTCGTTCGCGACTTCGAACGAATTTTGCAGTCGCCCCTTCGAATCCATCGCGTGACCCAAATTTCGACCCTGCTTCACGGGCTGCCCTCCAGGCGAACGCGACATCACCCAACGATGTTCAGATCGAGATCGCGATCCCCATCCTTCGCGTGAGCGCCTCCTGCCTTGCTCGACTTCGAGCTATATGCTGCCGCGTTCCCCCAATATTAACTCGAACGAATCACGCGCCTCGAGGGAACTGCCTCGTCGAACTCGGTTGCCATTTTAAAATTTGAATGAGAGTTTTTATTTTTATTTTTTTTCTTCGAAACTGATTTAGAACGGAGTGATTTAAAATGGATGGAGGCATGGGTTACGTGATGGGTTGCCTGATTTTTGTTCGGGATCTTAGGCGTGATTTTAGGGGAGTAAACGTGTGATATTTATAAATTTAAATTTTAAATTTAAATTGAATTCCATTTAAATTCCAACGCGTTTAACTATCGTATGGTCACATAACAACCCCGAAAATTATGAAAAATGAAATCCGGCAAAAATACAACATTCCGGACCCAATGGAACTGGTTTCGTCGAATTCCGAGACTGTTTGAAAAATGACTATTTTTAAATATCGGTTCAAACAATTAAATTCAAAACTGAGCAAAACAGTTTAAAAATCAAATTCTGAAAGATTGATTATCTTCGGCATTATCAATATGAATTTTAAAAGCTTTTCGAAATATTTTTCTTCAGCTTAAAAATGAAGATTCAATTTTTTTTATTCAACTTCAATCGATTAAATTTTATAATTTAATCGTCAAATTCAAAGTTATATTGAGGATTCAAATTAAATCATCGTTCAAATATTTAAAATTAATTAAATATTTTCAATTTAATTTGTTCAAAATTCTGGGTCGTTACAAACTTCCCTCCTTAAAAGAATTTCGTCCCGAAATTACAAGTTAGGAAAAAATGGTCCTTAACTCGTCTACTATTTTCAACATCTAATAGTTTTATCAATTTTCAAAACAAATCTTCCTACTAAAGATTCGTTATCTATTCAACTAAATTTCCAACTTCAATCATAAGTTTCAAACAACATTGTTTACTTCAAAATTCAAATTCGAGTTTAAATTCAAATTTTAAACTTTCAAAATTTCTCAAAAATTTTCTAACGCCCTAAATTTCAGAAAAATTTCGCCAGCGTCTCCTTTGCGCGGCTAACACGGCACGACTACAAAACATCCCTACGGACTCTCAGATTTCAAAAAGAAAAAGAAAAAGCCAAGCGGCTAGACAAGAAATCATCAAAAACTCATATTATAATTCAAATACTTACCTTTTGTCGAGCAATTCAAATTCATCTTTGAAATAAATTTTCCAATCCCTTTATACACCTGTATATCCTACTAGCCATTATATCTAGTTACAGCATTCAAACTATTTTGCAAATTCGATTACAAAATTTCAATATAAACTGCTTATACATTTTTACTTCACTATTGAAGTTACATATCTATTATCATTCAATTTTACCTTTCAAATTTCATTTGGATTCAATTCACAATTCCAATCTAATTTGGATTCAATTTAACTTCTGAATATTGAATTTATCAATTATCTTTTATTCATAACTGATTATTTTAAATTAGTTCCAATTACTAATTCATCACAAATTCTATTCTCTTTATTCAAATTCGGTTTTCAACATTCAGTTTCAAATTTATTTTCAATTCACTATTTTGGTTTATAACCACTTATATTAAACTGGATTTCCAATAACATATGAATTTTAACCCATCTTTCAATTTACATTATTCAATTCAATTCATTTGCTTACGAATTCGAAATGAATTTCAACTTTCAATTTCATTTTCATTTAATTGATTCACTTATACTTGCTTTGATTTAACTTCATTCTTTTAAGTTAAATTTATTCTACCAAAATTCAATTGGTATAAGTTATCAACTTACAATATTTCATAAATATTTTTATATATAGTATCCCAGAGTCTTTCCAACCTTTTCAAAACCATTTTTGAAAATAATTCAAATCATCCTTTGAATTTCCAAAACAAAACCCAAATTTTCCAAACACTTCCATTTAAAACAATTTGGCAGCAATTCCTCTTTTGGAAACCCGAAAATGAACATCAGTGATGCTGCAGTCATTACCGAAGTTATTTTCCAGCGACCGAAAAGAGTTTAGAGCTTTCAACTCTCCAAAATACTTTTCAAAACCTTTGAAATTCATATTCAAATCAAAAAGATTTAAACTTCCAAATTTCCAAAATTTTCAAATTCTTTTCAAAACTTTTCCAAAAACTTCTCTGGAATTCCGTTTTCATTTATAAATCACATTTATAATTTACATTCTTAAATTTCATTTGTATGAGAATTTATTTCTTGACTTTGGAGTTACGATTTGAATTTCTTATTCCATTTCATACAATAATGATAACTTTCAATATTGTCACTTTCCTAACAACCAAACATCCATATACTATAATAATTCACAGAAAATCATTTCTTTTATATACAAAAATAATTTTGGGCAAAATTATTTCATTCACCCTATTTAAAACAATATTGTGCCGAACTGTTCTATTCGAGTGTTTAGAAACCCCTTCGATCCAGTTGCGCAGACTGTGCCGACGAAGGTTCATATGCCACTCAATAAACCAATCATCACAATATAAAACAATTTTATATTCAATAACAAATACGCGCTCATATCTATTATTACTTTCAACTCATTCTAGAGTACTACTGACTCTATCTCTAATGAGTAACACCCAACAGAGCAGGGTTGTCGCTTAACCATATGCTCTGATACCACGCTGTCACGTACCGAAATTTTCGACTTTCGAAAATTCGACATCGATACTTGCTTTATCGACTGCCGAGCAATCGAGTGCCGGAAACTCCAATAGTGAGGGTTTTAAGAAAGAAGAAAAAGTAGAAGAAGAAGATAGAAGAAAAGGAAAGAAGAACAACAACAGAACAAGAGCAGAAACAGAAACAACATCAGAATCTCACATCGCAGCGGAACAATATATAATAAATAAACACTAGTCTTTTAAAACAAAGAACTATATCAGTTTATACATACATCAATCATCAAAGTCATATACAACAATGGACAGTTATGTAACTTGTCCTCATACAGAATACACAGCGGAATAAAACAATATCAGATACAAATACTACGTCTCGTCATCCAGCTTATCTCCAAAGCTCCAGAATATCCAGAATATCCTGATAATATAACTCTAGGCTGCCCGTGTGGAAATTTGTGGGCACCCAGAGTTTAGAAGGGAAACAATAAACTCCGAGTCAGTCATGGTGACTGGTGTGAGATCGTAAAACAGTTTATCTTTAAAATAAACAACAGGAAAACTTTAATATCAATTCGCAATGCTTTTGGAAAATGAAACTACCATAAGACCTCCCACCACACACACAATGCAAACGCAGACTTGGAGGAGATTTCTTCTTATGTTAGTCAAATATGCTTACTACGCAAAAATCAAATCCTTTTTGATATTATTATTAGTGCATAGTGGAAAACATTTCGAAAGTATAATATAAATCTTAGCCAGCATAGGTACCATTATATTATGCCTGCTATAGCTGCCTCCTGAGGAGACAGGTTATACAATTGAAATCGTAAAGGCTCGTATTGTTTCTTTGGATTTCCAACAAATGGTCAGGCTAAGGAACTTCCTTTTCCACGATGGGTACGTCCCTGGAATAGACGACCCGAGAAATAACCTAACATTACGGTTAGATCTCTGCCAACACAAGGCCGGGTTACCTCTGCAAAAGTAGGTAACTACTGACACGCGTATGCCATCCCCCGATCGTAACCGATCTTCCCGAGGATCCCCGATTTCCAACAAACCACATAAATAATAATGCAGCAACCACATAGGTTAAGTATCTGGGCTCCATACCATGATACCACCTCTATCCAGAAGGAATGACATACACTAAGGGGCGCTACTCCCTAGAACCTTGCCGCATCCTTCCTGTTTTGACCATTTCCGGGGTGTGAGGCTCGACGAAGTCTCGTCCACAAAGCTACGCTTCTCAAAAAGCCATGCTTCGGGTCAAACAAATGATCAACCTATGATCACAAAGATATAAGATCAAACAAATGATCATATCACAAATGATCAAACACTGATCATTTCACAGCAACACTCAGTATGCCACGTTACCAAATTGGGAGTATATCGCTGATAAATTTCAACTACATAACCTCTGAGCTCGTACGTCTCAGAGAAGGGTGTTAAGCTAAGAGAATAAATTCTCCGCCACCAACAGAAATGTATTTGAAAGAAATCAGCTTTATATCTCAAATTGTAACGTCAGACATACAATCCATACAAGTTTGTTCCGGGATCGAACAGAACCGAAGGCACTTCTCACGAAGCCCTTGCATATCCGGATAATTTTCTAATCACGTCCGGACTTCCCGTCACTAAGGGTGATAAAACCTCTAAATCGGAGATCAGCCGATGTAGAGTAACTCGACGGTAATCCTTCCGTTTTCAAAAATATCCGGTCTTCAACACCGGTCTTCAAATGCAATTCATAACGACGTATCACATATTCGGAATGGGTTATACGACCCCATGGTCCTTTCCCGGCTAACCCGAATAGTGAGCGATTATTCAAAAATAAGTGTGGCATTCAAATTCATCCAATTCACAACAAATACCTATTCAAGGTAATTATTGATAGTCGGTTATTTAACTATCAATAAAGATGCGCGACATCATCAGATTCCAAATAATTTTCCAAATTATTTCATCTTCCAAAATATCTTTACTAGATATAAAATTTCCACACTTCAAAAATAAATCAACGTTTATTTTTAAACAACTTCCCTTTCTTTTATAAATTCCATAGTGAATTTATATTTCAAAAATATCTACTGATATACGATTTTCAAATCGATTTCAATATTCAATTTCAATTTATCTTTACAAGGATAATTTCTCAAAACGTTCATTTCATATTGGAAAAGCATTTCCATACTTATTTAATAATAAGTAATTCACAAATCATTTATTTTCAACATTTGAAAATATTCAATATACTTAAATCAAATTTAAGTATAAATTCATTTCTTTAAGGAAACCATTTACTATAACAACATTTATTTGAGTCAAAACGAATGTTACGTAAAACATCGTTACGACAACTCAAAATCACTAGTATAGGGATTCGAAATTTAGATAGATATATAAATCCCAATACTATATAAAACATTTCCTTTCGGAAATCATTTACTATAACAACAGTGTTATAGTCCACCATTTCCTTATTTCTCGAAAACGTCTATTTCAACAATGAATGTTGAAATCTATGATTTCGATATTAGACACATTTTAAAACATCGTTACAACAATTAACTTCATTTTAAATATCACTTTCCTTAAGAATATATTCACTGTCCAAAATCGTGAATATAATTCACTTAACCAAATTTCAACATTTTCTACACATTTATTTCAAGAATTATCCACTGTCCAAAATCGTGGATAAAATTCCCTTAATAATCTCTATATTTAAAATCAATCAAATTTGATTTATTTTCGAATTTATAAAAACAACGTTTATAAATTCTATTCCCATTTTATAACAACTTCGATTTATACATCTTCTTTAATGACCCATTCAATTTATAAGTTAATATAACCTATAATTCATTTATTTTAAAAGAAATCGTTCTTTTAAACTTCACAAAATTTAAAACTTTCAAATTTCATTAACTTATGAAATCCCATTTTTTCTTCATTTTACACTTATAGAAACTTGCCTTACAATCCCAATATTTTGAATTTATAAATATCCATTTTTGTACATCTCTTATTACATTGTTTTTAATACCTCAAAATTCCAATTAACCATTTTATAAATTTCTTAACTCTTTATTTCAAAAGAAATTACTTTTTGGTTACAATTCACAAAAATCTTAACTTTTTATAACCTTTAAAATTTCAAACGTTTATTTATTTAGAATAAATCACTTCAAAAATTTATTTTACAATCAACATCATTATTTTTATATTTTTCAAAGATGAATCCAATGATGCAACGCACCAATTAGTCAATCACAACATTCAATATCATATATCAATATGATAACAGAATATACATCAATATCTGTAAATAAATAAATACAGTTGAGGAATCCAGTTGGATCCCTCTAACCTGTTTCCCTGCATCCAAAGACGTTAGCACAATACCAATTCCACTTCGAGGTGGAATATCGCGGTATATGGGTTTTATAAAAATATCCGCTTACTAACGGCGCAATAGGGTCTCATCCGCTATACGAGGCGGGAAATCATCAATCCAATATATACATATGCCAATATGTATATATTGCTATATATAGATATATCCTAAAATATCTAATATCACATCCAATAGCAATTAATCAGTCAATAAATAACTGCAATACAAAATTTATTTTGAGTGAGAAAAATCTCACCTTAGCTTTTTATTTTGCCATCTATTTCCGATCCAGATTGTTTTTCTTGATTTTAACCTTGTATAAACAATTTTACAAAATTCATTAATATCCAAAATAAATCGAATAACCAATTTTCGTTCGGTATTTTATCTTATCTAACAATTAAATTTTAAACTAAGTTTCCCGTAATAATTTATTTAACTAAACATTTGATTTTTTACTTGATAAATTAAATCTTACTCATAATTCTTTACTGTAAACATTTATCATTTTATACTTATATATTAGTATTTAACTGAAATCAAAATAAACTTGTAATTATACCTCACTGTAAAATGCAAACCCAGGCCATTACTCGCGAGACCCAAGTTCGCTGCTGCTGTGACCCGAGTATGAACCAGCCTCGCCTTCGCCACTATCGATCGAACTCCAGGCTATCCCCCTTACAGCGAGAACACGGCGACCATCATCACTGCATCGCGACTTCGCTCGAGCTACTACCCAAATTCGATCAAAGTCGAACTCGACAACATTGCTTCGCGTGCTCCCAGCTCCACTCGAGACGAAACACTCGACTTCGAACTCCCTCTCACAACGTCGACCATCGACCATCCAGCCACCATCAGTTCGCAAGCACGATGACTGACCCCTACTGCCTCACGTCTGCCTCTGGCCACGACTTCCAAATTGCCGAAGTATCCTCCTACTCGCGACTCCATCGCGCGGTGGTGCCGCCTTCAATTCGTCGCTCTACCAATCGCGATGCTCGTTCGCGACTTCGAACGAATTTTGCTGCCGCCCCTTCGAATCCATCGCGTGACCCAAATTTCGACCCTGCTTCACGGGCTGCCCTCCAGGCGAACGCGACATCACCCAACGATGTTCAGATCGAGATCGCGATCCCCATCCTTCGCGTGAGCGCCTCCTGCCTTGCTCGACTTCGAGCTATATGCTGCCGCGTTCCCCCAATCTTAACTCGAACGAATCACGCGCCTCGAGGGAACTGCCTCGTCGAACTCGGTTGCCATTTTAAAATTTGAACGAGAGTTTTTATTTTTATTTTTTTTCTTCGAAACTGATTTAGAACGGAGTGATTTAAAATGGATGGAGGCATGGGTTACGTGATGGGTTGCCTGATTTTTGTTCGGGATCTTAGGCGTGATTTTAGGGGAGTAAACGTGTGATATTTATAAATTTAAATTTTAAATTTAAATTGAATTCCATTTAAATTCCAATGCGTTTAACTATCGTATGGTCACATAACAACCCCGAAAATTATGAAAAATGAAATCCGGCAAAAATACAACATTCCGGACCCAATGGAACTGGTTTCGTCGAATTCCGAGACTGTTTGAAAAATGACTATTTTTAAATATCGGTTCAAACAATTAAATTCAAAACTGAGCAAAACAGTTTAAAAATCAAATTCTGAAAGGTTGATTATCTTCGGCATTATCAATATGAATTTTAAAAGCTTTTCGAAATATTTTTCTTCAGCTTAAAAATGAAGATTCAAATTTTTTTTTATTCAACTTCAATCGATTAAATTTTATAATTTAATCGTCAAATTCAAAGTTATATCGAGGATTCAAATTAAATCATCGTTCAAATATTTAAAATTAATTAAATATTTTCAATTTAATTTGTTCAAAATTCTGGGTCGTTACATTGTCCATATTGTATGGAAGAATCACGAGCATTTTCATTAAAGTACGGCAAGAAAATTTCCTGGTTTGACTGTCATCGGTGTTTTCTACATATCAATCATAAATTCAGAATGGATAAAAAGAACTTTAAAGCTAACAGAGTAGAGAATATGCTACCACCTAAAGTTTGGACAAGTGAAGAGATATATGAAATCGTGAAAGACTATCCTAAGATTCATGAAACTGGAAAACATGTCGACATTCCGGGTAAATCGGACATTCATAACTGGTGCAAGCAAAGTATATTTTGGGAGTTACCTTATTGGAAAAATCTCTTACTGCGACATAATATTGACGTCATGCACAATGAAAAAAATGTGTTTGATAACGTTTTTAATACAGTTTTGAATGTAAAGGGGAAAACCAAGGACGATGCAAATTCGAGACGTGATATATTACATTTCTGTAAGCGGCCCGAACTTCAGTTGTACGACGATAACAAAAAACCCAAAGCATGTTATGAGCTAGACAACAAGCAAGCAAAACTCGTGCTCAAATGGGTGGAAGGACTAAGATGTCCTGATGGGATTTCTTCTAACCTTCGCAGATGTGTTGACTTGAAAAACAATAAATTGAGTGGGATGAAAAGTCATGATTGCCATATCATGATGGAATATTTCTTACCTGTGATATTCAAAGAACTGTTGCCAACAAAAATATGGAGTGTTATAACAGAATTAAGTATGTTTTACAAACAGCTTTGTTCGACCACGTTAAAGGTAGATCATTTACGTAAACTTGAAGTAGAAATTCCTGTATTGCTCTGCAAACTCGAGAAAATATTTCCGCCCGGTTTTTTTAATGTAATGGAGCATTTGCCTGTGCATCTGCCATCCGAAGCACTCCTTCGAGGTCCTGTGCAATATGGATGGATGTATCCATTTGAGAGGTGATTTTAAACTCCTCAATATTCTTGTTGATTAGTTGAAAATGTATATTCTTGTACCAATATACAAAATTAATTATTTTTGTTATAGGTACTTGAATCATTTGAAGAAAAAAATTAGACAAAAAGCACGAGTAGAAGGTTCGATTTGCAAATCGTACCTTGAAGAGGAAGCTTCTTTTTTTTTCTCACACTACTTTAGTGACGATGTGAACTTATCGTTTGTAAGTGTTCCCCGTAATAAAGAAGCTGTTGAGCATGATTCTTCTCAAACAATGTTATCTATTTTTAGACAACATGGAAGACCTGCCGGAAAATGTGTGGAAATATGGTTAGATGATAGAGACTACCATGTGGCACACACATATGTTCTTTTAAATTGTGTTGAAGTTGGACCATTTATCAGGTAATACTGAATGATTGTACAGTTCAATTATACGTGTATTTATATATTAATAATTAGGGGAATATAATACATTTATTTGCAGCATATACGAATCACAACATCCATCTGGTGATTTCAGTAAACAATTTGCTGGGTGGTTTGCAAGCTATGTTCACGATCCGAATAACAGTGTTGTTGACGAAGGAATACGACACCTTGCTATCGGACCAAGAAGAAATGTCAAGACCTATCCTATATACTTCGTCAACGGATTTAAATTTAACACCAAAGATTATGGAGCTGAAAAATCAACGTATAACAGCGGTGTATTTGTCAAAGGCAGCGATGATCCAGAAGAGCATATAAAAGATTTATATGGAGTCTTAACACAAATTTTAGAGTTGACTTATTATACACAACCGCTAGAGAAAGTTTTTTTATTCAAATGCAACTGGTTTAGCAACGTTCCCGGTTCTGGAATTAACGTACATAAGGATTATAAGTTAATTGAAATAAAGCATACGTCACATTACTATAAATATGATCCTTTCGTGTTAGCTAAGCAAGCATTACAAGTTTATTTTGCTCCGTATCCATCCTTAAAAAAAGATAAAGCAGACTGGTGGGCTGTTTTTAAAACAAAGGCAAGATTTACATTTGATGGAAATAATATTCCAGATGAAGCAGCGTATCAAGCAGATCTAGAGCCAAATTCCGAAATAATAATAGCCGATGACATCGATGTAGGATCGTTGAATGATGAAGCGAATGTTTTAATAGATGCATTTGTTAGTAACGAAGAAAACGATATAGAGTACGAGACTGAGACGTCTGAATCAGAAGATGATGAAGAATGATCACAGATGGCATCGTTTGTTGTATTATGTGATGTGCTATTCTGAGTTATGTCATGTGTTATATTGAGCTATGTATTCACTTATGCAATGTACTATTCTGAGCTATGTATTCACTTATGCAATGTATTATTCTGAGCTATGTAATATTCTGAGCGATGTATTATTCTGATTTATGCGTTATCGTTTTATTGTATGATTATGTGATGCTCATTTGATCATTATGCTTTTATATATAATATATGATTGTGGCAGATATGGCTGATAGAAGACGTAGGAGTACATCTCAGCCTTCTCCATCTCAGTCTCCTGGAGCTGCAGCGGGTCCTAGTAGCTTAGAGGCAGATACACGCCGAGTTGCAGAGATTATTCCGAAGAGTGTTGGGTAAATGTTAAATTTATTTCAATTATATTATTTAAAATATATAAACTATATAAAATATGCACGTTAACAATCACAGGGGGTTCGAGGTGGAACCATCACAATTTATTTTAGATGTCTCGAAGAAATCATATAAGGGTCGGATGTCAGCAGTTTGGCCGCATTGGGATAACATTCCAGCTCATATTAAAAATGCTATATGGGCCGACTTGATGGTAATTACAATTTATATATTTCTATTGAAAATAATATGCTGTATGTAATTCAAAATAAATTCAATATGCAGGCTGTTGTACGAGTGGAGCCGCATAATTTAGATGTTTTTAGCAATAATTGGAACCAAAAAATGCGAAAGAATTATAGAGAGACAATATCAAGGGCGAAGAAGGCTGGCAAAAAGCCAGGTTGGATGAGCGAGGAAGTCTAGAACGGATTTCTCACATATTGGGAGTCAGAAGCAGCTAAAGTAAGCTATGATGAGAATGCTTACAATTATGTTAGTTGCATTATTTTAATCGTGTATCTAAATTAATATAGGAAGTAGCAGCAAGAAACCAAGCCAATAGGAATAAGAATCCTGGTTTACATCGAGGTGGCTCTAAATCTTTCCAACAGCATAGGAGAGAATTGGTAAATATAAAATATATTTAGCATATGGTGATGCATATCTTCATGTATAACATTTATGCTTATTTTCAATATATCTTATTCGTGTATATCTTCAGTTTGCAAAGTACGGAAGGGAGCCTACAATGGCTGAGGTTTTTAGAGCCACACACGCAGTTGAGTCTGTTGATGATGAGGGGAATGCGACCTATGATTGGACCGACAGCAAAGCTGAAGAAGCGATGGTAAATATGCTAACTCGTGATTCAAATTGTATATATGTAAATTGTATACCAATTATTTCAAAATTATGTTTGTAATTGCAGGGGCGATATGAGACAAAGGCATCGGCATTGACACAGGCGAGTGGAAGAGCAGAGCTTATAGTTGAGGAGTCCAACAGGATTTGGGATTCCGTTATTGCACCGCCTACCCGAAATAGGCGTTATGGTTTCGACAATCAGGAGGTAAACCATTTCACCAATTTCATATTAAAAGATCCACATTATTCTCACATCAAAAGAATTATTTATATACTATCCAATTCATTCAAAATTCATGTGAAATTCTATCGTATTAACTTCAATTATTTCACAAGCTGTTAATTTTCAAAGAGCTTATGGCAAATCGATGGAGGAGGAGCGTATTGCTCAGATGCAGAGGCAGCTGGATGAGCTCAACGATTGGCGAAAGGGCCAACTGGCACAGCAGATAGATGAGCGCATTGCAGCATTTTATCAGGAGCACGGCTCTATGCCTGGGGAGCAGGGAGATGGATCTGATGATGCCGAGGAGGAGGATGATGCATAGTTTTACTATTCTTGTGGGTATGTATTTATGTACGTATTTAGACTAGATTTGATACTTGGGTTTGGATACTTGGCATTTTGGATGATGCTAGCGACGGCCGCCGACGCATTTTTGACGTCGCTATACGCTGCCTTTGTTGTAGTGTGGATTTCAAAGTACTTATCGATTAGTTAACATTGCAAAAGTAAAAAATGGATGTTAATACTTGTTTGTATTTTATTTTCAGGTTTACTAGTCAAGAAAAGAAAAGGTCGGTCAGAATCAAATGGAAAATGACTTATTTGTCTTGGCACTAACGAAAAAAAGGTGTCACGAATGTCAAAGTAGAATAATGTTGATGTAGGTACAGGAATGAGCTTGATTTCATGGCGATCACGATTAGACAAGAAAGTGAAAAAAGTCCAAGTCAGGTCCCCTAGCTTTCATCTCAAATCTTTGACAATTCATTGGCGACGGATACGATAAGAAAATTAGGAGCCGGTACGTGTCAGTGATAACCCAACACACAAGCATGCCAGGAGGCTTTACGGACAAACAGATTCCGGAGATTTGAAATATAACTGCACACTCCTGAGCTGGACATGCCAGTTTCTTTATCTTTATCTTTTCTCCTCCTCTTTTTTACTGCTTACTTCACTGTAGCTAGAAGCTGGAGTAGCTTATCTGCATGTTTTCTCTTTCATTACTATTCTTTTGAAACCAATTTGATTTTTTATACACACACGTACAGAAGCAGCTTATGACTTGTATTGTATAGAGTGGTCCGTGCAGTAACTCACACTCAAGTTTTGGTGCATGCATGCATCTCTTTTTGATCTGCTGAAGACATTGTTTATAACAAATGCACTTCTTTTTTATCATCATGTTACCATCTCGCATGCATCATTGTATTTATTCATCATACTTTGCATGTGCTAATCATGTTTTGATCAATATCCTAATCTGCTCAAGTGTTGTTTTTTTAATAATAATAAGAGTGATGCTTAATTTAAATATATATATTATTTTTTTAATCAATGGTCTTTTTGACACGTTGAAGAGTAGTTTTGTTATTTCAAAAGCGATATTGAACCTGAATTTATAGAAACTAAGATGTTAGACTTTAATCGAAGGAATGGGATGTCGGGTGCAAAAAGCTCTGGCTTGAGCAAGAGCCGAGGATGGGCAGCTTATAAGCCATCTTCATCAATGGATAAACTATTACAAAAACTTGATACCTAAATAAATATCCAAAGAATGTTAAACTGGACAATCCATAAATAAAACTCTTAATAAATTTCCGTATTTAAAGCAAACTACAACACATATATCATAGATTTTACTATTCACCCATATGAATTATCTAATCAATCAATTTAGATTAAACATCAAAAGCACGTGGACATACCCCTCATGTTTGGATTTAAATCTTAACATCATGGAACTCTACAATTTTTACCGTTCAAAAACACTTCAATAAAAAAAAAATCTTAAATCACAATAATAATAATAATTACTATTACTACTATTGTTATTATTATTTCACCAATTTAGATATGAAAATCATTGATTTTGATCGTATGTGAAGCGCCGAGCTTTAGCATTAGAAGGTAGCCAAATGACAATTCATTTTTATTTTCCAACACATGGACAGAAAAAGTACTTTTAAATATAGTAAGGATAAATACAAAGTATCTGCGATTATGAAAAAAAATCTGCATTTACATGAAAATAAAAAATAAAAAATACCTACTTAAAAAATATAGGTTTTCTATATGCACAAAATTAGGTTCCTTTTTAAGTCCAGCTCGTTTGTAAATTATCTCTTTAAATAAAACAACAATTATCTTCCCTCAAATATCTTTATTTCTTATTCTTATTTAATTTCTACGAGTACCAAGTGAAGTAGCAAACATACATTTCGCTCATATTACACAGAAACTACACACTGTACTGAATATAGCCGCTGCATTAAAAAAGCGTCTGAATGCTAATAATAAAATATGTACATCCAAAACTAAAACAAAGAGAGAAATCATCACTTCATCATATATGTTATCATTCTACTCTAATAGTACTCTCTAGTCCGAAGGAAAAGCAGGAAAAAAAACCTAGCACCATTACTAACATTCAAGTTACAAAGAAAACCTTGAACTTAATCCAGAACCCAAGAGCTGCTTCTAGCCTCTATCATCAGTTGGATCACTAAGAGATCGAAACAATGGTGCTTGTCCACCTACACAACATCAAACAACTAAATTTTAGTCACCGTTATCTTCCAATTTAAGGCTTTTCTTCAATATAGAACTTGAAAACTGTTTTGATCAAAGCAACTTACCAAATATGTAAAAATTTATATGCAAAAAAGCATTGCTTATTATTTATCAACCTTTTAGCACAAGTTGTGTCAAATTACTTGTTTCAGAAAAGTAACTTTGAACTACTTTGATACAAC
Source organism: Allium fistulosum (assembly GCA_030737815.1). Classification (NCBI taxonomy): domain Eukaryota; kingdom Viridiplantae; phylum Streptophyta; class Magnoliopsida; order Asparagales; family Amaryllidaceae; genus Allium; species Allium fistulosum. The sequence goes on from CM060906.1 coordinate 1,137,730,388, forward strand.
TTAAAACAATTAAAAAAAAAGACACAAAAAGCATTGTTAAAAGAACTCATGTAGCCAAAGGCAAACTAGGTTCAAATTGCTTTATGCTGACAATAAACTAGCCAAAGTCTAACAACTTGTTTATAGAAAGGTAACTTTCAATTGTTTAGACACCTATAAAGTTAATTAAAACAAGTAAAAAATGACATACAATACCTTTAATCGAAGCATTGTGAAAAGAGCTCTTGCAATGCGCAATAGCACTCTGTATCCCATCATCCTTCTCCACCAACGAATCATCTCTCCTGCTCGCCATCATCTCCGTCGCCGACGACGCCGCCGCCACCGCCGACTTGCTTTTCCCCAACCTCTTCCTTACGACCCTAACCGCCTCCTTCGCCACGTCATCTCCGTACTTCTTCGAAACCCTAACGTATAATGGCTTTATCTTTCTCACGTACTTCTGAAACCCCTCCTTCGGAAATACCACCTTCTCTTCTTCCTCTTTCGCTTCATTTGCCCCTTTTAGGTTGGTCGACTTTTTCGAATTGAAAAGGGAAATTACCGGCACTTCTTCGATTTTAAATTTCACGAAGAATTTGTTGAGTACGTGGAACTTGAGTTTGATGGGGAAGTGAACGGGTTTGGACTCGGGATCGGAAGTGGTGATGACAATGGAAGAGGTGTTGAGGAACAGTTCGTCGGAGGGGGAAAGAGCTGCCACGGCCGTTGAATCTAAAGCATCATCGTCGACGCTGGACGGAGAGCCGGCATCGGTGGTGGTGTTGAGTTTTGTTTGGGAGGAGAACTCGAGATCGAAGAAAGAGCTATCGTCGTCAGCGTCGACCGATTCGGACAAAATGGAGGTAGGTTTGGAGATTTTGTCGGAGTACAACGTTTCCATGGTCGAGGGCTTTAAAAAAAAAAGAATGAGAAGTAGGTGGTTTGATTTTAAGAAGAGAGAGGAAGAGGACAGAGGAGTGTGCAGAATGAAACAGACTTTATAGTTTATACAAATGGAGGAGAGAGATATATGTTTCGTATTTAATATTTGTTTGGAGTCCTCTCTATTTCAGAGTTTAGTCGTGGTCTCTATTTATTTTATTTACCTACTCGTGCATATGCATTTGGACGCTTATCGTTATATTTGTAGCTTTCACGACTCATACCAAAAAGTAGTTCTTGTCATTTTCAAAGTCCTCTGTTCACGTAACAGTATAAACGTAATAATATAAGTGGAAATGAGGACACTCCTCTCTTTTTAAAATAGATTTGTTTTACATTTTTTTCCCTTTAAAAACTATTTTATACATTTTCTTATTTACTTCTTTCGTTTTCAAATTAAGTGTGGTATCAAAACGCATGTTGCATTCGGTTATAAATTATGAAAAATGATAACACAGACATATAAGGGTTTTTAGGCTCAGGAAAAAAGTTGAAGGAAACTTTAGTTTCAAAAACAAGAAGTTTGCTTTTTAGATTGAAAGACAATTTCTAGTATAAATCATAGAATAATAGTTGCAACTATCATTTTCTGTTTACACTATAAATTGTCCTTCAGACTAAAAAAACAAATTTGTTGTCTCTGAGACTAAATTTTTTTGCAACTTCTTTTATGTGCCTATTTTCCTGTTTTATATATTATATAAAATGGAATTAGGAGGGACGTAAAACTTAGTTTTTATAATTATAAGGATGTGCAACAAAATTTTCTATAGGTAATAGTCCACTTTATGATTTTATTTTTCTCCCTCTAGTTGTCGAACATCTCAAATGTTATCTAACCAACACCCCCCCCTCCCCTCCTTATCAATACTAACAACTTTAAAAAAAAGTTCACCACAATAACAATGAATAAATCCACCCGTTTCAACTAGATGATCTACGTCAACAATCAACATTTTGTTTTATTTTCACCAAAAAAAACAAGGACATAAGACATAAGATTACAATAAATACATAAAATATAAGACTATGAAGCTACTAACATATAACCTTAATTATGATACTCAAACTCACCGGTATGCTCCTCCACAAACAAAAATCCTAATTTGATTTGCAATGTATTCTAGGATTTTCTCTAATGGAATTGATTGATGGAATTTCTAATATAAAATAAGATGGAGGTTGGGTTAATTTATTTAAGTTAGAATTCATCATTTACCACGGTATTAGAAGACTGGAAAATCCAACGGATGAAAAAAAAAATGAAGTCTATTGGGTCAAAACTACCAAAAATCTCTTCAAAACTAATCACGTTCATAGATAACCGATTGAGGGTGAATTATCATGATGATCGGTCGCTCATCTTTGTTTTGGTTTAGGTTTGCGACTGATTGTTGTGGAACTCCACCCCTCGATTTGTCACTTTTTAGTAGAGGGTTTTCTTTTTCTTTTTTGCAGGTAGAATACTAAAATGCCAATTTATTTCTAATTATATCGACTGGCCTTCGATTTTCTCCATTACAAAGCTATCAATCTTTACTTTGATTTGATATATATCTAAGTTACACAACACTCCACATCAACTCAAGATATATCCATCCCTCTATCAATACATCTCATATAATTGTTAAGTATGCACCTGATGACACCAATATGTAACGACCCGGGCTTTCGAACTCGTCGAAACCCGTCCAATTTAAACTACGAATGCAAAATACCGATTTAATACCTAACATCGTCTGATAAATATGTAACACTGCTAAAAAGTATAGAATACAAATTCAGTTTATACAACTTAAAAGAGGAATTTATTAATTCTATAAGGTTTGTTTAATACATACCAAAAACCGATGTATACAAATCTACCGTTGCGCGCTCTGATGAGAGAGGCAGCAATGTCCTTACCTGCGAACTCAATAAACATGTCAATGCGGAATAAAATAATAAGCAGGAAAGGTACGTGAACATCAAACAAATAATAACCAATAACAAATAAACAGAAATGGTTATATTATTATTGGGTTTGCATCACTACCACTTAAGACTTCCTACGTACACATGTCTAATTGGGTACCCAATTAGATATCGGATCAACCCGACGTAGTTCTTATACCAGAAATAGGACCCATGGAGCCTACGATGCAATAAACAAATATGCAATTCTCTAATTATATACTTAGGCTTAATCTTCATGTTTAGATTCTATAAATTTAATTAACTTGGTTATATTCAAAAACCCTTTGAGAAGAAAAGTATCTCATAAGACCACGTCGCATATAAAAACGGACGGGTTTTTATCTTATGATAACATAAAACATTTTTTATCAAATCCTTTGATATTATAATAGTCTTTACATAAAGATAAATATTAATCATAGCCGAAATAGCTACCATATTAAATTCCGGAAATGATCATTCACTGTTCTACAAACAAAACCAAACGCAATTATTGGAGATTGGATTTTCAACTGAATAGCGAGGTAAGGAACTACCTCCCGTACAGTGCATTTTTAGAGGAATGCACCCAAGTCCCCTATGTTGGCCTTCATGCGAATTAAGACCGGCCTATCTGAAAATATAATATACGAATAGCACCGGGTATTACATCACCCGGCTATTACCAACCTATCTGAGACATCTCATTGCATACACCACATAATTTAAACCCGAGGTTATAGCGGGTAGAAACTTTTAGATCTAGAAGGTGATTTCGTACCCTGATGGTAGCGAGCCACTTACTTTAAAGCATCCCGCATTTTACCATTCCCGGGTATGAGGCTTTGAGGTAATGATTACCTTTTATATAGCATATATTTAACTGGATTGCCACCTGGCCATTTCCTAATCGTATAACTAATTTCCACAAACGTATAACTCCTAAGCTCGTACATCTTAGGAAAAGGTATTAAACTAAGGGAAGTTGTCTTCTCCAACACCAAACAGATAATAAATTCATAGAGATCAATCAATATGATCTTGAAATGCAACGTCAGACATTCATCCATACAAGCTGCCCAAAGACAGGACAAATCGAAGGCACTCTCTTACCACATCCTGTAGGGCATCACCCCTAGGATTAGTAGCAAATTAGTCTTTGCATATGAAGATTTCAGAACGAAGAGACCACTACTATTTATTTATTTCTAGGGTCATTTCAAAATTATCAACAAGCAATCCTTCCGTTATGATGATACTCGCCTTCAAAATCAAGGTCTTCAATATATCTTCTTTACTTTTGAATATGTAAATTGGTTCGAAGTGGTTTTTAGAGAGGGATTACCCAAATCCGATTCTGGTTCCTTTGAATTAATTATCGATAAAAAGATGTTTTATAAGTAGGTGATTATCATTTGATTTATTTATTTCTTTTTATCAAAAAATATCTCCGATATATATATATATATATATATATATATATATCCTCAAAACATTCTGTTTGGTATGTACAGAATCGTTAAACCCCTCTTTATTAGATTCTGTGGTTTAATTAAACCTTTTTTAACATTTGGAATAATTTCGAGTCATTTTACTTAAATCTTAACAAAGATTTCTAATTTTAAAAAAGTAACATTTTAATAAGTTGCAACCATGTTATCTAAGACGGTAAATCCAATTTATTTTTAAATTTGGAAAATTAAATCTTTTATACTTAACTCGTTTTTGACATTTTGACCTTATCTATCCCTCAACTGGGGAGGCCAGGTGAGCCAGGGCACTGGTTAGTCCTAAACATCTTCTTAGTTTAAGAACCTCATCCAGTTCTCACGAATAGAAAATCAGGTGTACTTGTCGGCTTATTAGAGGCAATATTCAAACATTTGCTTATAACGGCTTTTGTTCAATTCATTTATTTAACCTCTTTTAAATAAATTATAAAATCTTCAAATTATATATAAAACAGATAATTATTCAATTAAAAACAATTGTAAAAGATTTGGAAAAGAATTATTAAGTTTAAAACCATATTTTAATTGTTATTGAAAACGCTTCAAATAGTGCGCAAATAATGTTTTTAAAGTTATATTGATCAAAACGAGTTTTCTATTATTTAAATAATTATTTATATAAATCAAATATCCATTAAAGCATTTTAAAAGATTTATAAATATTTTTTCCTATTTTTACGAAACTTAAAAATATCAATTTTAAATTATTTTTAACTTTGGTTGTTAAACTGCAAAATGGGGATATGTTTGAAAACTTGTTTTGGACTTATTTGAAAATCCACAAAATGAAAACTTGATTTTCTTTCTTCGTTTGAAAACTGTGGATAAAATAGTTCGGAAGATTCTTATCACAAAGAATTTTGAGCTATATTCCACTTTATATACTGAATTAAATTTTACGGTACGAAATCACGAACTACCGTTACGCGACGCACCTAGTTTTGACCTGTTTTTCATTTCTTATTCAAACTTCATCAAATTTGTTTCTAGTGTTTATAAAACATTATTAAAATATTTTAAACCAATTTTAAGAGATTTAAAATTTCATATATACCATTTCATTAATAAAAGAAAAGTGATTTCCTTTACGATTTTCGACGTGTATTTCACATAACTTGTTAATGAAATCAAACAATCATATTAAACTATCAAACTTGACTAACAATCATCACAACCCAGAATAGCAAACAATATTATATCATCCAATATATATATATATATAATAGTATAAATGGAGTTAACTTACTCATTTCCAAGTCCTGTTCTTCCTACCAACATTCACACGAATCGACACTTCATTAAATCATCACTATAGAACTCCTCCTCGCTTTGCATGTGCTTGGCCACCCTCCTCATTCCACCTTGCTCTCGGCCCAACCTCCTCTCACTTGCTTTAGAAGAGATTGGAGAAGATTTGGTTAACTTCTAAAAAAGTTAGAGAGTAATGTGGATTAGTGCTTAAGCACTTCCACTATTTTTAACCCTCTTACTTTTTCTTAAGTTTTGAGAAAGAAGATAGGCTTCTTTAGAAGCCATTACAGAGCATAAGAAAGCTCAAGAATGAAGAAGAAGAATGAATGAATGTGAAGAATAAGTGACAAGGAGGAGTGGTATTTATAGGAAAAAAGAAAAAATATCTTCAAAGTAAAATTACCAACATAACCCCACCTTCCCTATAAACCGCTCCCCCTTCCACCTCTTGTGGCGCACGTAGCCCCTCCATATGGACAAGGTGTAGGTGATGATGGTGTTGGTTTCTGATGTGATATGGTTAAGGTTGATTTGATATTTGCTTTCTAAAGTAATAATTACTTTAAATATGTATTTTATTACCTCATGTAAATATATTTTTAATTTTATTTGTTGTATATGTATATGTTAACATATGTATTTGTATGTTATATATGTGTTCAAGTTACATAAACAATGACTTATACACGTTAAACTGTTACGTATTGGAATTCCGATCTTCAATCATGTTTTCATTTATTAATTAACGTATATATATTTGTAAACAAAGTTTGAAAACTATTTTCTTATTATTATCCATAAATTAAAATGATCATATTTGATTTATAAACCGTATAAATTAAAATTAAATGATTGTTTACAGAAAATGTTATTATATCGATAAACCGATATCGATTTACCTGATAATTTCAAATCTTATTTATAAATTTATAAAACTATCACATTTGATTTATTATCACTTTATTACTATTACAAATGAATTATTATCATTTTAAAACTATTATTTGAATTATTATTACTTATTATCACTCAAAACAAGATTATTTGTATTATTAACCTTTTATTTGAATATTTTTAAAAATAAATATAATTTATCAAAGTGATAAATTTGTGGGTCGTTACACATTAGCTCAAAGTTGACCTGAACAAGTTTGGACATTGTCACTCAAACTTAAATTCCATATCACATTAAGAGAAACCATATGTAACAATAAGTATCCAGCAAGAAAAATCAACTCAATATCAAAATTCTTCGAACATAGACAAAGTGCGAGACAAATTTGTCTATAACACAAGCGAGAGACCATTATAGAAACATCGGCTAGCTTCACCTTATACATTCTATATTGAGCAATGATATTCCAATATACTACCTACATACTATAATCTTCTTCATAAGAATTTTAACCAACTTTCCAAAGTATTACATAAAACTCACCACAGGGCTCTATAATGTTAAATGCATAAGTCATCGAACCAATATGTTCGGTACTAAAGCTAATGGAATGTATTAGTTTCCTTTAGGCTTCCACTTATCCCATCTCTCATATAAATAGGTTGAATAATCAAACACTTAAAAGATGTATACTTTTTAAGCTCTCATTTCTATATCCTCTCTGTAATTTTCATTATTATGGAAGGTGTGCGGCTAATTAGTAACATTTTCAGAAATAATGTCACCGTCGAAAATTTAGTATCTAATCCAACATTTAGTCTCCACTTGGTAGTCTAAAAAAATGTTTGAATCAAACTCTTAACTACTCTATAAGGTGGTGACTCACAATAAACAGTAACATTTTTAATTGAATCCTTGGAAGCAAAAAAGTTTGTGAATCCTTATGATGCAAATTCGCCATTATTTCCAATAACTTTCAAACGCTTCCACGACTGCTTCCCTACCAAAGTCTTTCACTTATTAATCGAAAAAATGTTTTAAGAGAGTCAAGGGTACGTCCAATGACAATTTTGTAATTCATTGTAAATTATTAACTCTGTAAATAAAAAATGTATGTTTTCTATTTTATACTTTTTAAATTGTTATATGTTAATTATAACTAATTCAAGTATATTAAAAACAGAAAGTCCTTAAATGGTATGTTATATGATAATAACTACAAGAAGGTGTAATCATGAGAAAATTATAGCAACATAAAATAACATAATATTTTAAATATTCTTGGTCAACGGGTTTCAAGAAAGAATATTGATATATCCGTTGAGGACTGAGTGTGTAATACTCTCTGACTATTGGGAAATGTTTTACTCATGGCTGTTGGGAACACTTAATGGTTACGTACTCGCAGTCATTGGATAACTTTGGAATGGCTCGTTCAAAAATTTCTTGTTGCTTAATAACAATTAGGTCAAACATGAAATCTAACGGTGATAATGTTACACAATTCCTGGGATTTAAGAACACTGTGGAACTTTAATATGAATACTCCATGGTTATAGTAAAATCATGATATGACGATCCATCAAGCGACTATAGTTGGGTCTAAGTTGATGAATTGGAAGTGAATCATTGCTCAATAGAGAATTCATCTTCTCAGTTGTATGAGGTTGGTATCATGATCAACTATAGTTAACTAAAAGTCAAAATTTCTGGACAGAGCAGTACGGTTGATAATAAATGTTTTTACCAAACAAAGGACTTTTTGATGAAATAATTGAATTGAATATGGATACTATTGGAATTTTGACCAAAATCAAATTTCATAAATCCTAAAGTGATTTAGTTTTGACAAAGATAACATGTGTAAATAATCGTCGCTAAAAGGTACCGCTTAAGAAAATATAAAATTGGATTTTACCGAAAAATCTATAACCGTTGAATTCGGCCAAAGTGTTATACCACGAGCCAAGATGACGTGTGAATGTTAATATTTGAATTATTCAATATTAATCGCTAATTGAATCTAGATCTTTGAGTCTAAAAACTGCATTTATAAATTCTTCGACAAACCACAAGATTTATTTAGTTTATAAAATATTGTAAATTAATTAAATTAATTAATATATAAGAAATATTAATTATTAATTCAATTAAAGTTTTGGGTGTTGATATTAATTATTTGAATGTACATATAAAAGTTACGTATGCATGTATTGGTCTACGATATTAGTATGTATATAAATAGGCTTTAAATATAATTAATTACTTAAAGGCTTCTTGGAAAATTAATCCAATTAGGAGAATATGCGTAGCTAGCTATGCAAAGGAAAGGAGGTGATTGACTTAATTGAAAATTGACTAGGAATCAAAAGGGGAAGGTTTTGGATAAAGAATATGAAAGGTTTATACTCTTCGATCTTAACAAATCTCTCTAGTTTATATCCTCATTCATTTTGTTTATTTTCTCCTTTCCCCCTCGACCATGGTTGAATATTCATTGTAATGACCCAGAGTTTGGTCGCTTTAACTAGACAAATATATATATATATATATATATATATATATAATTTATATAGTCAATAAATTGATTTTATATATAAATGAACACATTTTAATTAATTAATAATGATGGAAAAATCCTTTTCAAAATATGTTTACCAAATTAAATAGTTCGTAGAAAAATGGTAAATGTGACCGAATAATATTTTCCGAAATTTCGACCTTTCGACACTGGAAAGTTGTCGGGAACGTTGTTCGTCTTTGTGCACTGTATATATACATATATAAGAGTTAATTGATAAAACAATAATAATACACTAATAGTATATTATCTTATGTTAATTATGTTTAGTAAGAGATGTGACAAGACATGGTTTTAAAATAATAACTTATATACATACTAAATCATATCATTATCTCTTGTCATTCCTTAAGTACCATCATACCCATCAGGGCTTAGAAGATGTGACTAGAGAGAGAGGAGATGTGACATACGAGGGGGAGGAAGGTGGTGATGTGGCATGTCAAAATGATGACATGTTATGATATTTTAAACTAAGGATAAAATGGTAATTTCCCCACTTTTCTTCATCTATAAATACAGACCCATACACACACATTTTTATTAACATTCTCCTTCATTTTCTAAAAACTTCCTCTCTAAAATTTCCATGGCTTATAAATCCTTTCTAAGTATTTAAAAATCCTAACTTTTCACTTTAAATCTCTTCAGAATCTAGTTTAAACTTTCCTATATTCATTTCTTCATTTTATTCTTCAAGAAACCAAGCCAACACCCACCCCAAACTAGTAGGCCAAGCCCTACACCATCAGGTCGAGCCATTTGAAGCTCAAAACTCAGGAAAAATCTTTACTCTTCGAAGTTCGTGTGTTGTTTCCAAAGTCTATTCGAAGTTCGATGTGTATTTGCGGAGTTCCGGTGAGTAAACTACTTTATTTTGGAAAAGTTTATTTAAATTTACTATATCGTGTTATTGTGATGATAATATGATGTGTAAATTGAACTGTTATTATGTTGGTTGATGTTGATTTGATGGATGTTGGTGTTTTATGTTGAATTTGAGATTTGAATGCGGTGCTGTCAAGTTAGTAAGCATGTAAACATATATTTATATATGTGTTTCATTGTGATGTTAAAAAGTATGGTTAAGAATATATGGTTGTGATCCAAGAACCAAAGTATGTTGTGTTGAGTCAAAGTTAACAACTTTGTGTGTTGCGACGGATGTGAGATCCAATTCAAAATCAAAAACTATGTTTTCTTGTTTAAAAGTTTGAAAATTGTTTCAAAGTTTCTATCTTTGTTTCTATGTTTCAAGACCTCCAAAATTTATGTTTCAAAACATGAAATAGAAAAGAATCAAGCATATTTTTCGCTTAAAGTATGTTTAAGTGAACTACGCTCATAGCAATAGTCGTTATGGACGCAGTTCGATAAAATTTTCGATTTTTGTTTTAAAATGTTTTCTTGTGAATTGGTTTTGCAAAAGTTTTTCAACTTAATTGGTAATATAAAAAGAGATTAAGTTTAGTTAAATTAATATTTTATTATGTAATAAATCAATTAAAAATAATGCGTACTTAATTGATAATTAAGTAAGTGATTAAGGTTAAGTAACACTTAAAGAATGTTAATGACTAATTAGTGATTAATAAAGTTTTAATTAGTGATTAATGAAGTTAAGAAGTAATTTAATGATTAATTATTATTTAATTAAGTGAACTATTTAATTAATTTTTATTTAATAAGTGATTATTTAATTGACTTTTAATTAATTAGGGTTTAACTGATAATGAATTGTTTTAACCTTAACTAAGATGCATTAAGAAGTTAATTAGGACTTAACTAAGTTCATAGAGTTAATTAAAGTTTAATTACGAATTAAGCTTGATTTAATTAAGATAAAATTAGGGTTTAAGACAATTAAATATACTTTAATCTTTTCAAAACTATTTTTAAACCTAAATTGGTTATGTTTTAAATCAATCTTTTTTTCAAGTTAAGTGATTTTAAATCAAAGGATCTCATCATCTGGACCATTAAGTAGCCAAATGAATTAAAGTAGTGATTATAAAGCGTTGACACATTTTATGGAAAGTAAGTTGACTTGTGTTTAACACAAATGATGAATATCGGTAACATGATAAACACTAGGAGGTTAATTTTGATAAGTGGGTCATGATAACTTAAATACATGGAGTGTTTGTCTATATGTAAATCTTGCACCCAACAGTGGAGTTGTTCACTATCAAATAAGTTGACCATTTAAAATTATCGAATTTTGGTTTGAAAAGACCGGGATCGGATGATGAATAGTTATCCGAAAACCACTTCGAACCAACTTAAAGCGTTCGACTTAGATCTATCAAAGTCATGATCAAGATTCAAGACTTGAAGTGCAAGGGCTATCTTTCCATTAATCTTAAGGGTGATTCCAAAATGGGTGTAGTGGAAGTAGTGCCTTCGGTTCGTTCATCTCCTGAATGACTTGTATGGATGAATGCTGATGTTGTGTCAACATCGGGAAGGCAAGGTTAGCATTCCAAGAGAGAAGTGCTATATGTGAAAGGTAATGACGTACCCTCGGTCCTTATCAATTGGAAATGACTAAAACATGGGATATGCAGTAGGGCCATGTGGGTCGCACCCATTAGGGTATGATCATTTCCATCTAGAACGAGTCCCTACTCAGATATACTATAGTCCCAAATGGTTGTTGATCCCTACAAAGGAGGTGATCATATTCGATACTATCCAGAAAGGGATATGCCAGTCCTATGTTGCTAGGGATCATTCGGTACGATCTCGATAGGCTAATCTAGAGGTGTAATGTGGCAGGCGGTACCTAGTAGCCTTGTCATTGTATGAAATCCAATCTCCAATATGTGCCTTTACGATTTTAGTTGTATACCTAAATATGTTGGAATGTGAGATGCAAGCATTTCATATATGTTCTATATTTATTTTAAACCCTTAGACATTATCATAGTATCACTTGTTTTAAACAGAAAGTATTTTTGGTTATCGTTAGGTAAAAACCTGTCTGTGTCTAGGTGCAGCGTTGTCTTACAATACCCTTTGTTTTTGTCCCAAACTAAGTGAGATCGATATAAAGTGATAAGGAAGACCCCACGAGGCTATATTTCAAATCTCAAGTCGTTTGGTCTTTATATGCTCACGTTATAAGCAAATTACTTCACCTAAGAAAGGGATCGGTATAAAAGGGAACGGTATAGACGGGACCAATATAAAAGGGATCGTACAGAAGGGATCGGCATATTTCAGTCAAACAAGTGCAACTCAATGGAAAACAATCAACATCTCAAGATTCATAAGTCCAATACATATAAAATTTTAGGAACAAGATGTGGGGACCCTAGGGAGCCTACACAAGGGATCGTACCTTGAAAGGATAAAGAGAGAAGGATTGGCCCTCTTCCCTCAATAGGGATCAGCTAGAATTAGGAGACAACTCACATTGCACCGAAGATCGAGCAATAACTGAAGTTCTACTCATCCAATGGACATGAAACTTGGAGCACAAGCTTGCTACAATATGTGGGACAACCTATAAAGATTACACATCAAATGAGATAATTCGGAGGGATCAGCCCTTATCCCTCCAAAGGGATCGACTGAAATCAGAAAACATACAACACTACTTTACGTAAAATGCGATATCTCATAGACTTATCTCATAGACCGAAAGTCGGAATGGCACGAAATTTGGAAGGCAAGTAGCTAACATCATGAGGAACCCCTAAGAGAGATCTACCCCATTTGGACACCAACATAAGGATCGAGGACAATCCCTATCGTGGGCCCCAATGGGCCTCAAAATTCTTGTGTGGCCTCGTCTTGGCCTGGAAGTTCTTCTACCGAAATTTCAGCCCGATCCGTGCACGTCTTCCTCTATGAATACAGCTGGCATGGCGACATAAAAGGGATCCTTCTTTCTGTTGCCAAGGCTCTTCCATTTTTATTCTTCATTCTTGTATTAATGGATCCCAGCTGATCCAAACATTCTTGTAATCATAATCAAGTGCAAGATCAATACAAATATGAAGTGGACGTAGGCCTAGTTTGCCGAACCACTATAAAAATCTGTCTGTTCATTTATTTTCTCTGCTATGCTTTAATTTCATTCCTCATTTTAATGTCTACGAGAATCTATTGGGTGTTGATGCCCATTTATGGTGTCAACATTTTGGTGCTTCCACTAAGAATTGAATTCTCAGCTTGATTGGATCTCATCATCTACTTGTGGATCCCCATATTCGAGAGATAGATCTAACTTTCTACCGACAAAATTCAAATTTGAAGGAAATATAAAGGAAGTTGATAGCCATGGTTAGAAGAATTAAATTCAATTCCCGTGGAGTTGAAGAAAATAATTATGCTAGTGTTCTTGTTTGGAGTTGTTCAGGTGTTCATGTCCATTTGGAATGGATCAGATTCATTTATGTATGCATGTTCTTGGGATCAGATGCTGAAGTTCACACTCAAGTTAGCAGAGCCAAAAAATAATTAGATCCCCTATAAGGAAAGGGATCGTACCCGATCCCTCCCATATATAGTCAAGCCTTGTCAAGTTTCAGACTCCAAATGCAATGGTCGATCCCTCTCTCATGGATAAAATGGCCGATCCCCCGTCAAAGCAAAAATGGTCGATCCCTCCATCAAGACCAAAATGGCCGAACCCTCCACAATCAACTACAAACAATCCCTACAAAGTCGATCCCTCCATACCTACTACCGTTCCCACATTCAAACACTTCCCCATGCCATAACTGATCCCATTCTTGAACCTCTCCACTTCATGAGCAAGGATCGGCAAAGTGGAAGAGGAAGGGATCGATGCGCAATTTAAAAGGATCGGCCTACAAATAAAAATAAAGATTCGCTTGTGAAATAATATTAAAAAACTGGATCGGATATGATCCATTTTGAAAAAAAGAGCTCTAAAGACGGTGTATTCTATCCACTTCCCTTACGTCCTGTGACTGACCGAGGCATGAATGAACAAGGAACTTCTTCTCAAACGGTACTTTCAAAAGCTGGAGAACCAAGGTGATATGGCGCAAACTGGGATCAATTATCGGATCAGGCTTCTAGGGTAGATTACGATTGCTGTCAGCTGACCATCTTCTGAACGCTTGATTTAGCAGCTATGGCACGACGGCTTGTGTGACGACCGACCTGAAGGAACTAGGATAGCCCACAGAAAAAGAAATGGGTGAATTTCAAAATATTATTACCCTATTGGATCTTAGTTGGGCCTATAAAGCCTAATTTATTTAGAACATTTCTAAACTTGTTTTAAATAAAATCATTTACTTTATTTAAACTAGTTAAAGGGAAGTTTTTAATTTCATATGTATGGTGTATCAAATACACCTAACATTTAGTTAATGTATAGGGAATGAAACCTTTCATTTTTTTTCCTTAAAACAAGAATAAATTAATTGCATTAAATGAAGAGGGACACCTTCCTTTCATTTTCTCTCTTTAATTTGAATTGATTGATACATTAAATGTTATTGATTAATAATATATTCATGGCAAGATTTATTACTATGTCCATACACCTTAACGAAAACCTGATCTCCAACCGAGAACTCTAAATCTTTCCATCTTTTATCTGCATCACTCTACTGCCTAGACTGAGCCCCTTCATCCTAGCTCGAATGACCTCAATCTTTTTTGCAGCTTCTCTAACAAAATCTGGACCAAGAACCAACCTATCCTCGGTCTCTAATCAACAAACAGGAGATTTGCATGGCTATCCATACAAAGATTCAAACGGTGCCATCCAAATACTAGTCTGATAACTGTTGTTATACGAAAACTCGACTAAATTCAGATGGTCTTCCCATGATCCCCCGAAATCTAATACACAAGCTCTTAACAAATCTTCCAAGATTTTGTTAACTCTTTCCGTTTGTCAATCTGTCCGCGGATGGTAAGTGGTACTCATTTTGAGCTTGGTTCCCATAACTTCCTGGAGACTATTCCAAAACTCGCTAGTGAATAAGGAATCTCTATCACTAACTATACTACTAGGAACTTCGTGTAGTCTGATTACAACTTTCATAAACAACTTCGCTAAAACAGGTGCTGTTCTGGTTGACTTAACTGGAATGAAACGGGCTCTCTTGGTCAATCTGTCTACTATGACCCATATACTTTCATTTCCACTGTTCGACCTTGGCAACCCGTCAATAAAATCCACAGAAATTGAATCCCATTTCCATAAAGGAATATCTAATGGTCGAAGCACCTCACTTGGCTTCTAATGTTCGGCTTTTACCTGCTAGCAGTTCAAACGCTGCTTCAACCATAGGCCCACATCTCATTTCATACCTTCCCAGAAGAAACTTCTTTTCATATCTCGATACATCTTAGTTCCTCCCAGATGAATAGCGAACTTCGAACGATGGCATTCCTCCAAAACTTCTTTCCTTATGTTTCCTACACTCGGAACACATAATCTCCCTTTATTTCTCAACCACCCATTCTGGTCAAGGCTGAAGTCCTTTAAGTCATCGCTCTCAGTTCCACCTCTTAACTTCCTGATCCGTTCAACTAACACTGGATCCTCCTCCTGTTTAGAAGCAATCCTTTCAATCATCACTGGTCGAACTTCCAAACAAGATAATATCACAGTCCCTCTACTAGACCCAGACTCGGATCTCCACTAGACTCTAAAAGCTGACAAGGCTTCTAAATCATTCCACTCAGCAATCGTCGCTAACACTACATTCTGATATTTCCTGCTAAGTGCATCTACAGCCCTGTTGCCTTTCCTCGGTGTGTATTCAATCCCAAAATCATAAGCAGCAATAACCTCTAATCACCTATGTTGTCTCATGTTTAGCTCCTTCTGAGAGAACAAATACTTCAGCAACTTATGATCTGTATATAACTCAAACTTCTCTCCCAAAAGGTAATGTCTCCACACCTTCAACACAAAAATCACTGCAACCAATTCCAAACCATGCGTAGGATATCTGACCTCATGCGGTCTAAGCTATCTAGAAGCATAGGCAATCACTTTACCTTTCTACATCAACATAGCTCCTAATCCTGTTCCACATGCATTTGTATAAACCACCAAATCCTGATTCCCTTCCAAAACAACCAAAACTGGTGCATGGGTCAATAAGTGTTTCAAACTCTGGAATGCTTCTTCACACTTATCGGTCCACACAAACTTCACATCCTTCCTCATTAGCTTGGTCGTCGGTGCTGCTATCCACGAGAAATCCTTAATGAATCTCCGATAATAACCAGCTAATCCAAGGAAACTCTTTATCTCAGTTACTGTATCGAGTATCTTCCAACTATTCACCGCTTCAATCTTATTCGGATCTACTGACAACCCTTTCTCTAAGACTACATGACCAAGAAACTTCACTTCCTTCTTCCAGAAATGACACTTCGAAAACTTTGCCTTTAGCTGATGCTGCCTTAGCATCTCAAGCACCACTCTAAGATGAACTTCATGCTCCTTCTCAACCTTTGAGTATATCAAGATATCATCTATGAAAACCAAAATGAACCTGTCCAAGTGCTCTCGGAACACCCGATTCATCAAATCCACAAAGAATGCCAGCGCATTAGTCAGTCCGAACGGCATAACTAACCATTCGTACGATCCATATCTGGTCCTAACGACATCAAAGGTATACTATCCTCTACTACTTTGAGCTGATGGAAACTTGTTTCCAAATCCAATTGGGAAAATACCTTGGCTCCACTTAACTGATCGAACAAGTTGTCAATCCTTGGCAATGGATATCGATTCTTTATCGTCCTCTCATTCAACTTACGATAATCGGTAAATAGCCTTAACGATCCATCCGGTTTCTTAGCAAACACCGTGGCTGCTCCCCAAGGTGAACTACTCAAGTTGATAAAACTCTTGCCTTCAAAATCCACTAACTGCACGTTCAACTCCCTCATCTCTGTAGGGGTCATTCTGCTTTGCGGCCAACTCAATGGTTCTGCTCCCGAAACCAAATCTATCCAAAACTCAATGGCTTGTTTCAGTGGCAATCCAACTACAGCCTAAAAAACATCCGTGAATTCTCTGACCATGAAAACTCGATTCAGCTCATCTTCCAATTCCATAACACCCAACAAGGCATTCACCTCACCACTGGAACCTTCTACGCCATAAACAATCCTGTTGTTACAATCAGGGTGCCTAAGCGATATTTTCCTATGATGGAAAAATATCCTAGCATCGTACCCACTTAACCAATCCATACCAAGAATAATTCTGAACCCCACAAAATCAAACACATACAAACTGCAAACAAAAGTATGACCTAACAAGTCAAACTCTAACTAGTCACATCTCAACCCTAGAGTTGCATACCCTCCTATAGGATTCGCAACCCGAAAGGTAGTAACTAAATATGTGGGTTCTAGGTTAAGCTTATCTATCAAATATCTATATATAAAAGAATATGATGCACCAGTATCAAATAGAATGCTAACAGACATACCATGACTCTAAAGCGTACCTCCCAAAACCGCCTTTCCTTTCTCCTGAGCTATTGGCTTCAAAGTAGCAGGCTCTAATGCATACACCTTGCCCTTTCCATCCTTAGTGGGTTCCTTACATTGATTCTTATAGTCGCCAATCCGGTCACAATTGAAGCACCGGACATTCTTCTTCCCAGCCACCTCCTTTGCCTTTTCAGCATGAACTCATTAGCAAAATTCCCCTTCTTGTCGCACTTAAAACAGACAACCTCAGACCTCCCTTTTTAGCTACTCCATCCTTCCGAGCACCCTTCTTAGGAAAGAATTTCCTCTTCTGACTCTGCCCAACCTGGACCTCCTTAGCCTTACTCTTCTCTAGAGAATCAAGTATCTCCTCATGCCTTAAGGCCATCTCCACTACAAAATCAGAAGGATCTCTAATATGAGGTAATGTAGCGCTTGCTAACTCGGGCTTCAACCCTCTAATAAACTTCTCATTCCTCTACCTCATTGTATCCACTGAACTTACCCTTATCTGGCCAATTCCTCAAACCTTTTAGCATTCTCCAGAACAAACATCTCTCCCTACTCTAACTCAGCAAACTTTCTGATCAGAGCTGACTGTGCCATCCCAGACATAAACCTCTCCTAGAACCTCCCCTTGAAGTTTGCCCATGTCAAGGTTTCCTCATCCACACCTGCCGTCACACTGTTCCACCAAAACATACCGGCTCCTTGAAGCTATCTCGAAGCAACCCTCCTCTTCTGCTCATCATTGAGACCCAAGTCTGCAAACATTTTCTCACAGTGCAGCAACCAATTTTCCACCTCTATAGCATCCTATGTTCCCAGAAATGGTTTCCTTCAAAGCTTAGCGTAATCTCCTCTCAGCTTAGCATAATGTTTAACAACCGGAACTTCCGAAACTCCTGCTCCTGCAGCATCTCCCCCTACCAGTTCGGCTACAATTCCAGCTTACATCATATTCACAAAAAACTGATACATAGCTCTCACGTCCACTTGAGAGACTCCAACACCCACATTCTCTACTTGTGCCTAACCTTGGGTCCTCCTCGTATTAGGTATGGCATTCCCATCGCTGCCCTCCCCTCTTGGGTTAACTTTTCCTCCTCTACCATCCATATTTGTATTCAAATCTCATGGGATATAGAAAAATAACCTGGTGTGAATAATACTATACATCTCGATTATTGATATTAAGGGAGACCAAGCCGCTTAGCGGAACGGGTTTCCCCTCACTAATATCTTCTTCAAAACTTATATTTTGCAAATCTTTTCCTGCAACCAAACTGGTTTATCAAACTGATTATAATAATAGCAGCAATGTCTATTAACCTATAATCATGTAACTAATGGACTATTTGTCCACGAGTAATAAATGGACTATCAATCCGAAGACTGGGCTAACTGCCCACAAACTGTCCGCAAACTGGACTAACTGTCTGAATCATTTTCTTAGGGTTAACTACCCTTCATCTTTTTCCTTAAAAACCTTTTCAAAATGACTTAACCTTTTAAATCATACTTATACAAGGAAAACATATTCTTAGCTTTTCTCTAAGCTATTTTGCCATGTTATATGTACTTTACTCAAAATAATGTTGATGAATTTTAATGAGGATTACCTATCCCCTCAAAATAAGTTAAAACCCTTTTTAATTTAAAAACACTTAGGCCATACTGTCTAGTTAGTATATTTGAAACCTTTGTTTAAAACCTTTAAACAACCCTTTTAAAACCCTTGAAAGTAACCCTTTCTATACCATTAAAAGCCTTTCCTTTGAATCATTTAAAACTTTAGACATCCTCTTTTACAACCTATAAACCATGCCTTTCGAAAACATTAGAAAATCCTTTCCTCTTCGACCTTTCGAAACCATTGGAAAACCTTCCTTCAAAACCTTTCAAAATCGTTGGGAACCACCCCTTCGAAACCCGCATTTAAAACTCATTCGAAAGCCTTAAAACACTAAACCTTTCGAAAACCTTTGGGTTTAATTCAAAATATGTGGAAACCTTTCCAAACCATTCAAAAATTTACTCCTTCGAAACATTTTAAAACCGTTTCGGTCAAAACTATTTGGATTATGCCTTCAAGTAGAGAAAACGGATCAGAAACCCATTAAAGTCGAAATCATTCCTTTCAAAATCATTCCTATGTAAAGAAGTGATAGTGTCAAAACCATCCCTTTGAAAGCATTGGAGAAGTGGTCAAGTTTAAAAAGAAAAACAAAGTAAAGCAACCTTTCGAAACCAATCTAGGTCGAAAGGTAGAAAGAGCCAGTCATGGGTTTCGACCCAGTCAAAAGCATTTATTTAAAAACTAATGTGCAACCCAATCGAAACCATTTCTTTAAAACTAATTGACCAGGTCGAAAGCCAACCCAGTCGAAAGTTATTCAGTCGAAAGCAGGCAGGCGCATTTTCATTTAAAAGCAAAGTATCGTTTCAACCCCTTCGAAACCCCTGGTTTCGACCCTATACCTTTTGCCTATATCCAATTCACTACGTACTAGTTACCTGATACCATGTGCATTGGTTTCGATGGAGTTGGAGCGAAGGTAAGGGGGCGAAAGCCTGGTGCCGAAAGCATCGAAACACTATAAACCATGTAGATTAGTCCTTTTTAAACTATTTCTTTGTACCTAACCTGCCTTTTTTGTCAAATTGTGATTAGTTGCAAGTTTCTCTTTTCTAAAACTACTGCCAATTTTTAGAAATAACAATTTTAAATCCTTTTTTATAAATATACAAACATTTAAGTCTCATACCTTAAATAATTTTATATATCCATTAAAACACTTAGGAAATCTATAAAAATTCTAGAAAATAATTTTTAATATGATTTCTAACATACATTAATTTTTGACCCAAACCATTAATTATTTAACCGTAAATAAATTTTAACCCAAAATTACATTTTCTTCACCAAAATATTCATATAAAATCCACATAAGTTCAGAAAATTCTAAAAATTGAATCCCATCCCTAAAATATCATTTCTGGTCTAAATAAAAATTCGTGAGGTATTTGGATGTCATTTGATAGGGTTTTCACCTTAAAACTTGTTATAAAGTCTATGTGAACAAACATAAATCATCAACAAGTATATATAATCATTCAATCATCTAAAAACATGGAAAATCATTGCAAATAGGTTCAGATTTCATCTTAAAACCGAAAACAATAAGAAATTTAAGATGTAGTCATTATTCACCTTTTCTTTAGAGATTAAGGAGCTTGAGATTTGAATGGATTTGATTTGATTTAGCTTCTTCCTTAGCTTTTCTTGATCTTCTTCCTCTTTCTCTTATCAATGGTGGCCGGCCTCAAGTTTAAAAATTTTGATAAATGAAAAACGAACGTGCATGGAGATACACAGCCAAGGTTTGAGGATATAATAATGGCCTTTTTCTATTTTACCCCTCCTCTATTTCATTTTAACTCTTATTTTAATTCATTGGTTAAATGGCACGTCTATCCCTTAATAAAAATCAAATCTCAATCCCATAATCACCACATTATTTTATTTTATTTAACTAATTAAATATCCTAAATAATGTTACCAAGACTATGGGGTGTTACAGAATAATGATCATGCGATTTACGTAGTTACTACCCATGTCCATATCCTCATTCGATCAACCGGATCAGAAGTTTTCCGAGCAATCCAGGATGCATGCGACTCACACCAAGGATATGGTGTCATTATCCAATTTATTCCAAGCGGCAGGTGGGTTGCTCGAATCTGGCAGAGATTTAACACCGTTGTCATTAAAGTGAGCAATCCCAACGAGAATATCATACTGATGGCACTAATAAAGGGAATCGATCGCGAGATATACTTTGGCGATTCATTACCTGGAGAGCCTCCTATGACCTTGAATCGTTTATGTTACAAAGAAAATCAGAACCTAAGCAAGAAGGAGGCGAAGTAGACTGGAGAAAAGAACAATGCAGGCCTGTTGGCCAAATCGATTTAAAGCGAGTCTAGCAATGACGATGCCCTAGATGAGGACTCAGATTCTCAGTGATGACGTAGAGTTCTAAAATTCGACTCATATACTCCTTTGAATGATTCAATCGAAAACATCTACTTGGAAACTCATGACTCGGAGCAGTACTAGGAACCAGCCTCGAGAGAGTCCACCGAAACCTAGAAGAAATTCGAGAAATGTTATGTATTTCAAGATAAACATGGTCATAACACCGGTGATTGTAGACACCTCCAAGATGTGATCGAAAAGCTGATCGAAAAAGAAAAGTTTCAACAATATGTCCAAGCCCCACAGAATGGTGGGTAGGGAATAACTTATCTATAAAGAACTCCGATTATCAATCAGACCACCTATGATTCGCTTCCAGCTGAGAAGGGCTGGGGTGAAGTGGAATAGCAAGCATACGAATGTGCTTCACTTATCAATAAGATTTATTTCAATTTCAATTATGTTGTGAACTACGACCAACTTGAACTAAACTACTTCCAAATGATGCAGGTGACCGGGTACTTAAAGTTAGGCGCCAATCAACATCCACGGACCATGATTGGACTTTTGGATGATCATTAAGACGAGCGTGATTAGCTGCTCATCAGCTACCATAAGCCCCTGACTTGGGGGCAAGAACTTGAAGCAGAAAGCGGGTGTGACTTGACCATCCACTTTTTATTTTGTGCCCATCTTGATAGGACATCAATGCCTTGCTCAGAGCTCAGCAAGGATAAACTCCGATGTAATATGGACAGGACTAGTCATCCACTCATCAACCTCCACACTTGACTTGAAGGCCAAAGAAAGACTTGGAGCAGATTTGACCCGATCATCCACTCCCCGGTTCATACATGAAATTTGCCAAAATACATATGCCTCTCCTGAAGCTCAGCAATGTCGAGATCCAACTAAAGTGGACGTGATTTGATTGTCTACATATTAACTCCTGCCTTCGACAAAGTGCGCAGTTTGGAAGCTCGACTTAAAGTAGGAGTGACTAACTGCCTATTCGTCATCCACTACCCTCAACACGTGGACATGACTACAGCTTGAGGTGGATTTTACTTGATCGTCCACTTGGAAATTCTCTCCCTTAACTAGTTGGGAGGAGTACTAAGCAAATTGGACGATACCTAGCCATCCAATACAGGTATGGATGTGATCTAACATCCATCACTTACTCCCTTCCTCGACTTGATTGGAGGAACTACAATCACCAAGTGGATGTGAATCGACCGTCCATTTGTCAAGTTTTGTCCTTGATGTTGAGGGCAGAATTCCATTCCATGGAAGAACGTGGTACGATTGTTCATTTGACAAATTTTACCTTGACCTGACAGGTGGAGTATAAATCAAAAATGGGTGTGATTGACCACCCATTGACTAACTCTGGTCCCCAAAGTGCGGACCGGAGTAAAAACACCAAAAAGATGGATGCATCAAGACCGTCTGTCGATGAACTCGGATCCCCAGAGCGTGGACTGTAGTATAAACACCAGATGGGTATGAATGACCACCCATCGACTAATTCTGGTCCCTAGAGCGTGGACTGGAGTATAAACACCAAATGGGTGTGACTAACCACCCATCGGCCAACTCTAATTTCTAGAGTGTGAATTGGAGTATAAACTCTAAATAGGCGTGATCCGACCGCCCATCAACAAACTCAGTTCCCCAAGAATGGAATAGGGTATAAGCAATAAAATTGGATGTGACCGACCATCCAGTATAAAGTAGGCGTGGCATGATCGTTCATTCACCAACTCCAATCTATGCTGTGACAAACGGATTATAAACTTACCAAGTGGACGCGGTTCGACGGAGGGAGCATATGTTAAAAAGCTAGACGCGATACGACCGTCCATCGATAACTCTAGCTCCAAGAGTGTGATTTGGAGTATAAACAACTAATGGGCACGACAAACTACCTATTGACAAACTTTGCTCCTCGGAGCGCGGACAAGAGTAGTGACGAAAATTGAACGTGGTTCGATCGTTCATCCATTAACTCTCGCTTATGATACGACGGGCTGAGCATAAAAACAGAACGGATGTGACTCGACCATCTGCTTATCAACTCCTCTGAGCAATTCAATGGGAGAAACTTGAAAATAAAGTGGTCGTGATACGACCGACCACTTATTGACTTTTGCCCTGGACGGGGGGTAATGATCAAGGAGCAAGAAAGGCAATTCGATGGATGATTTTTTCCCTGCACAAGGATGATAACGAAGCACATCCTCCTGTCTCTCTCACAAATGACAATGAAAATTGGGATGCCATCAAAGCAGACCCTATTTTCAGAGAAGAAGGATGGGTGGAAGTTCCTCGTAACGTTTAATTTGATTGCTTTATTTAATTTGATTACTTTGTTTGATTTGATTGCTTTGATTGAAATTGTTTGTTTTGATTGATTTGATTAACACTTGGTGTGGATTGATGAATGTATAAATATACATTGATATATTTATAATCATTGATTGAATATCATGTCTATAAGTATAGTTATTTCTTAGTATACTCTATTATACAGTTAGGTACTTGAGTACAAGAATGAGGGGGAGTTATATAGTTTGGAGTTAGTTTGGTTTTGTTGATGACAAAGGGGGAGAAATATAAAATAGGAGAGTTAGGCATAGATTAAGGGGGATTTATTAGATTTAGGGGGAGTTATTATGATAGAAGTTATATTTTATAAACAAAGGTTGTCATCATCAAAAAGGGGGAGATTGTTAGTCCTTGAGATGATGGTTTTGATGACAACAACCTTAGAATAAGATTATAAAATATAAATACTAACATTATAGTTTAGATATATATGTATATGCAGGATTTAACCATGCAGGTACCAAGAATGAAGACTGTACAGTATAGAGATTCAAGATATCAAGATTGAAGACTCATGAGTATCAAGATTATCAAGAGTTCAAGATTTCAAGATAAGTATTGAGTCTAGAATTATGTTAAAACTTCATAATAGCACTGAAATCTTCACTCCATTTTTCTTTTGGGATGGAACCCATTTCTACCTTTTTAGTGGCTTACAAACCCACGACAAGTAGCTTACAAACCTACGACAAGTGGCTTACAAACCCACGAACATCCTAGTTTTGTTCAAGTTCTCGAGTGCTGATATGATGAGATATTCTATAGGAAGAAGCTTGCAAAACTACTTCAAAATGATTTTCAAAACTACTTCAGAATGATTTTCAAAATTGCTTTTCAAAATGTTTTAGCTTTAAAAATTATCTTTTCAAATGATTTTCAAAAAGATGTTTTAGCCTTAAAATGTTCTTTATTTTTGTTTTTAATAAACTCTTGTTTTTAAACTTCGTTTGTTTTAAACTATCTTTTAATTATAACATATTTATACTTAGATTTAAATATAAAATTATAGTAAAATTTTATATATATTATTCTCTATATTTATCTATGTATTTTATCTATAGTCAAGTATATTTATAAAGTTTAAATAGCTTTTAATATAAGATAAAGGTTATTTTCAAAGAAAATCAAATCATCAAAAAATACTTTGGGATTTCGACATGCCCTAGTACCCCATGTCGACATAGTGACAGTTAAATTCAAAAATTTGAATTTCAAAAGAAGTGTCTATTCGTCATAACCTTTCACGAATGGACATGGCTGTTGTTCTTCGATAAATAGGGGTTAGTTTCAACGAATTTAACATCAGATTTTCTAGTTTTTCACTTCTCTTCTTCTTCCACATTTTCTTATTCAAAATCCTATCATTACTCTGCCGAAATCAACATTGAATCTAACTAGATCATCTCTGGTTTGATTCTCTATCACTATCTCAACAAGATCCCAGTGCTATTTAAAGTTATAGGCTTCTTTGTAAATCTATCTAGCAATAAAAGGTGCGATTGTAGCCTTGGAAATCAATCAAGCAAGAAAAGGTGTGATTGTAGCCTTGGAAATCAATTGGTGAACTTGTTACCCTGGAAATCAAGTATCTCTACCCAGAGGATTGTGATTCTGGAGGGTGTACCTCGTAGCCTTGAAACCGAGGGTTGTAATTGTTGAATTGCTTTTGAAAGGAAATCTGTACTTAGTTGTGCGAGACTGGATGTAGGGTAACTCCGAACCAGTATAAAATCTGGTGTGTTCTTTCCTTTACTGCATTTACATTATTTCTGCATCTGTGTTTGATTATGTGATTATATCTGTGTTTGAATATTACATACATTTGTGTTCAAATTAACATAAAATCAAAAAGATTTAGTAATTTCTTATAAACACTATTCACCCCCCTCTAGTGTTATTCCTAGCCTTAAGATCCGCAATCCGCATTCCTCACAAAATTGACCAAGGAAAATGTAGTTCGACCATTTTTTGCGATAACTCTAATTCCCTAGAGCGTGGACTAGAGTATAGACATCAAATGGGTGTGATTAATCGCCCATCAATTAACTTCGATCCCAAGAGTGTGGATCGAAGCGTAAGCAAACGAGTGATGCGATTGACTATTCATTAGTTAACTCTGACCTAGACTCGATAGAAAGCTTAAAAACATACCATAGATGAGGTTCGACCATCCACGAACTAACTCCGCCGACCCAAAACGGGAGGCAGGAGTACAAACCACTAAAAGTTGAACATGACAGCTCACAATAGCTAAGGTACTGTGTTCTTTATGGCTTAAGGCAACGACTGCAAGGATGCCTTAATACAAAACCAATCAGAACGATGTCCGAAGTTACAGGCGACTGACAATATCGTACTGGCGGATCGATGGGCAATATCAATCTGGACCTTTTATATCATACCACTAGATCGACAAGCAATGTGATCCGAGCTTTTTATATCGTGCCGTTGGGTCAACGGTCAATATCGATCCACACCAAACACAAACGAATATGACCCGCATGTCCTTTAAATAAATCTGATTACAGGAGCATGGATGGGAGAATAAACTACGAATGAGTGTGGCTTGACCATTCATTCTCCAACACCCTCCTTCGATCCATTCAGAGGAGTATGAAGCCGGAAGATCATGACCAGACTACACCTAAGCCAACTCTGCCTCTAGATCTGTAACAACGAATAATTTTTAACAAATATTTTATTTGAATTTATTTGAAACTTTGATTTTTAAATCATTTAAAAATTGAAATTTTGGAGTTTTCCAATGTATTTTGGATTTTGGTTATAATTTATTTTCCAAATATAGTAAAATAATGATTTTCTGGAAATTTTATATTTTGGTCAACTTTGGTCAAACTTTGACTTTCAGTTGAAATTTTAAATCTGAATTTTTAATTTCCAATCCTTTTCTTCTAAGCTGAATTTGATTCTGATATTCGTTCTGCTTTTCGTTTTGTCAAATTCTGTTTTATACTTTTTAAATCTGATAAAATTCAGCGTTTTACATGCAATTACTTTCAGTATTTTATTGTCTATTTTTCTATGTTTATTTCTATTTTATTTTTGTTTGGACTTTGATTTTTGTTTGAGTTTTGAGCTTGTTTTGATTTGGGCTTGACTAATGGGCTATGGAAATTCCAAGAGTCTTGAGTTTTCTTTTCTTTAATATGAATTAATGCCTTTTCCATTCCTAGCCGTACAAAACACTTCTCATTCCCATCTCTTTCTCATTTCATTTCCTAACAAAACAAATTATAGTAAGTTATTTCATGTCTTCCTCCTTCTTTCTCTTTTCTTTTTCTCTTTTCTTTTTCTTTGTTGCAAGCTATGTTCGGCCACAACCTTTTAGCCGACCATCTCCAACACTTCACCATCACCATGACCGACCATCATCTCCCCATCACCATTCCTATGCAATGCCGTGACCCCTAGATCCAAAAACCATCACCAAAACATTCTTCAAACCATAGCCGAGCCCCTTACATCACCACTTCCTCTTCACTAGCCTCGACCACCACCTATTCCACCACTTCCTTTGCCTTGGCAAGACCATTCCCTATCCATAGCCGTGCCATTTCATGCGCCATGACCCACTTGACCCAAGCCTAGCACCTAGGGCCGAGCCATGTTAGCCATAAACCGAACCAATAGTGCACAGGACCTTTCACTTGCCTTGTCCTTTTGCCTTCCACAAGCCATCTCTTCACATTCCCATTGCTTAGCCGTGCCTTTTGCTTGCCTAGGCCGAGCCTACCTGACCCAAACTGACCATGGCCGAGCATACTTGCCTTTAAACCAAGATGGTCGAGCCTTATGTGATGATGGTCGAGCCAATTTCACAAGTGGCCGAGCCCACTTATGTTGTCTTACCCATTTTCTTGTCTTTTGTTTTATTTTTCTTACATAAATATTTTCTTATGTATGTTGTATTTTATTTGTTTACAAGATTTGGATTTTGGTGCTACTTCTCCTCGAATTTTATTCGTGCTTTGTCGTGCTTTTCAAAGTTTGGTTGTGTGTCTTGAATTGTCATCTCTAGCTTTAAAAAGGTGAGTTATCACTCTCGACTTCGTACTTATAACATTGTGAAACAATTTCTTATGAATTGTATTAGTGATATGCCATATTGATAGTAGTTTCACATATGCCTGATGTGATATTATTTGATGTATAACCTGATTTTATAACTGTTTCATCACCTGATATGATATGCTATACTATACCTGTCTATCACCTGACATGCTATGATTTATTGTTTATTTTATATTTCTGTTTCTCACACTACAAGTTCCCTCACTATGGGTTGAAATGATACATACCCGAACGGACTTTAGAATAGGGAAAAGTCGTTATGAGCTGAAATTATAGGCTCGAGCGATTTTTATTTGACTTGGGATTGCGGGTTTGAAATGATCAAACCCGGGATTTATATTTCGGATTGAAATGATATATATTTGTATCACTTGACCTAGGTTAGAAAATATTATACAGAACCGTGGTTTATTTTAAATATAAATATTTTCTGAAAATTTTAAGTATTTGGAATATAAAATATATGAGATTTTAACTTAAAGTGGATTTAAATGATTTAAATAAATTTTATAGTGATTTTTCTATAAGTTAAAATTGTATAAGTTAATAAATGATTAAAAATGTAAATTTAAATTTGATTTGACTTAATAATTGAAAATTTGATTTGAAATGAAATTTTAGGCTTAAATTAGTAATAAATTATTTTATTTATGAAATGTATATTTTTAAAGTAAATAAAGTATCAAGTTATTTGTTAAAATTAAAAATTAAGCAATTTAAGTGTATTTTTGACTTAATAAATGAATTATAGTTTAATTGGATATTTTATTTATAAAATTTTATTTTATTAAAATCATAAGTGAAAGGATATCCAAATAAATATTTCTGAAAAGTGAGATATGTTTTATAAGTTAAAAATGGTGAAAAACTGAAATTATAATGTTTTGAAATGTTATAGAAAAACTTAGATTAGTATTGTTAGCATTTCCAAAACGCTGTGGTTTTAAGGTAGCGTTTTATAAGTGCTACCATTTCTCACAATATACTGTTTTTCCAAACACCACTATATGTACAGTAACGTTTTCTAAGTGCTGCTGTTTCTAATAAGATAATATTTTCGAAGTTCTACTATATGTACAGTAACGTTTTCTAAGTGCTGCTGTTTCTAATAATATAATATTTTCGAAACACTACTATATGTATAGTAACGTTTTCTAAGTGCTGCTGTTTCTAATAAGATGATATTTTCAAAACACTACTATATATACAGTAACGTTTTCTAAGTGCTGTAGTTTCTAAAAAGAGAATATTTTCGAACTGCTACTATATGTATTATCTCATTTTCAAAGTGCTACGAATGCTAATATACAATGTTTTTGAAATGTTATAATTGAATGAACGAACTTAGAAATGCTACAACTTTGGAAATGGATATTATTTTGAAAGATATTGACATCGACTTTAAATGGTTTAAAATGAATATGTTTTGATTTGAAATATAAACCATTTTGAATTTATAACCACGGGTTATAATAACGATTGGTTGTTAAAGAGATCGGGATCGGATATGGAAATACGCTCTATCCATACCGAAAACCACTTTAACAACTGTGTACGCGGTGGAGATTCCAGAATGAAGTAGGATGGTGGCGACGATCCTAAGGTATATTTACGTGGACCTAACTCCCATGAGTTAGCATAAGGTGGCTAAAATAGGAGCGGTTCCGGGCTAATGAGGTAGCTCCTCTTATCGGACACATTCCATCGTATACCACTCTATTACTTTGTGATTGATTGGGTGCACCCCTTGATTCGGGAGTGTGACTCGAGTTGGGCGATTGCTGCGGCTTTGCATTACCAACAGTCCGGATGCGTAATTGGTATATCTACCCTGGCATTGCCTAGTTGTGCCGTGTCACCTACCCTAGCGTGCTTTACTACGAGTTTGTTTTGTACCATACCTATTGAGTGCCCTCTGACGACGCCTATTACGGAGGAGATTATGGTACTGTATAGACTATGGGAATATATAAATTGTGTTAAGGTGGAAAATGTAAAGCCTTAACGCTATTTTGATAGTTTACTTTACTTTAGACATTATTATAATAGCGTATCTTACTGCATAGTAGATAGTTTAACGGATCCTTAAAGGAAGGGCGATCCCAAACATCCTTTAAGTTATTGATGCATTTCTATTACAGTTCACTTGAGTTGATTTATATTTTATAAGTATGTATGTCCTGACTCGAGTGTTTTGTGTTTTTCTTTACGCTCGGGTCAGCCTGAGTATCACAGCTTTGGATTCATCTTCTGGAGCCAGAGATTTGTTGGAGTTTATCTGTCTATCTAGTTGTCTATTTCCATTTCAGTTATTTCCTATTCAGCTTTGCTTATGTATTTGTGAACTTATGTATTCAGACTTCTGTTGTATCTGTTTTCAGACTATGGTATTTTGTATCTGTTTTGAGACTGTATTGTAGTAGCTTCATGAACTACTATGTATTTTATTTCCGTTGCGAGTTATTCTGATATTCCGTGTCTGTGATTCTGTGATTTGTTTTATTTGCTCCAAATTTATTTACAATCTATTGTTTTGAATTATTCAAGTCTGACATGTGTGGTTTTATTGTCGATTTGAAAGGTCCAAAATAGTGGGTCGTTATATTTGGTATCAGAGCTTTGGTTTTAGGCAAACCTTAGCCTATGGAGCAAAAACTCATTAGAGATAGGGTAGAAATACCCTAGAATGAGTGAAATCAATCTTAGAATCATTTCTTTGTGAGAAAACGTATTTTTAAGTATAAAATGATTTTTAAATGATTTTAAAAGATTATTTTCGATTTAAAATTTTCTTGTTTTAAAATCTCATTTTATTAATTTCATTCCTTTCGAATCCACCTTGTTATTTGAATTCTTTGATTAGGATTTCCATTCTAGTTGAATCTTATCTTTGTCTTTCTGTTTTACCTTTGTCCTAAAATTCATTCTTGATTTTTCCAGGATGAATCGTAGGAATGCCAAAGGTAGGGGTCGTGGTATTGCCCCAGTTCCCGAGCCTGTTGCACCCATCAGGTTCACCACTCTCTATAAGGAATTCACTCAGCTTGGTGGTACCAAGTTTACTGGATCTGAGAGCATCGTAGAGGCTCCGTAGTGGTTGAGGAGTCTAGAGAGGATTTTCACTGGTTTGGAGATTACTGAGGCTCAGAAGCGTCAGTTGGAAGCTTGGCAGTTTCTAGAGGCAGCCCAAGATTGGTGAGAGTCTGTCACAGCTCAGACGCTGGAGGCAGATATTTCTTGGGAGCAGTTTAGGTATCTTCTTGTGTTGTCTTGTGTTTTGTTCAGTTTTCTCTCTTTGGAATCTTTCTTAAGCTTATCTATCTTTTTCCAAGGAGGCTTTTGTGGAAAAGTGGATGCCCGAAGCCGGGAAGTCCCAGCTATACAGGGAGTTTATGGATCTTAAGAAAGGGAGCATGTAATTTTCTGAATATGAGCGGAAGTTCAATGAACTTTCCAAGTTTCGACCTGGCCTGATTGACACCTCTCTTAAGAAGAATGAGAAATTTATAGTTGGAGCTCGCCCAGAGTATTATGATCGTCTCATTTCTCATGTTCATGGTACCTTCACGGAGTTGATGGACATGGCCATTTGATATGAGAATCCCACTTCTAAGGAAGCTTCCGTTCCTCGTGCTTCTCCATCTCAGCCTGGTTCTGGCAACTCTAAGAAGAGGAAGCCAAATTTTCATCAGCAGAAGCAGAATTGGCTCAAGAATCCAGGTTTAGGATCTACTCCTCGGAAGCATCCTATCGACCTATCTTCCATCACCCGCTTCAAGTGTGATCAGAAGGGACACTATGCCAATAGTTGCCCTATTTCAGTTGGTGCTGCTGTTCCTCCACCTCAGGATACCAGGAACAACCTCTGTCATGTCTGTCTGCAGCCTGGTCAAGAAGGATTGTCCTTTGTATCAGAAGGGCAAGACATATGGTTGTGTGTCTTGAATTGTCATTTCTAGCTTTAAAAAGGTGAGTTATCACTCTCGACTTCGTACTTATAAAATTGTGAAACAATGTCTTGTGAATTGTATTAGTGATATGCCATATTGATAGTAGTTTCACATATGCCTGATATGATATTATTTGATGTATAACCTGATTTTATAACTGTTTCATCACCTGATATGATATGATATACTATACATGTCTATCACCTGACATGCTATGATTTATTGTTTATTTTATAATTCTGTTTCTCACACTGCAAGTTCCCTCACTATGGGTTGAAATGATATATACCCGAACGGACTTTAGAATAAGGAAAAGTCGTTATGAGCTGAAATGATAGGCTCGAGCAATTTTTATTTGACTTGGGATTGCGGGTTTGAAATGATCAAACCCGGGATTTATATTTCGGATTGAAATGATATATATTTGTATCACTTGACCTAGGTTAGAAAATATTATACAGAACCGTGGTTAATTTTAAATATAAATATTTTCTGAAAATTTTAAGTATTTGGAATATAAAATATATGAGATTTTAACTTAAAGTGGATTTAAATTATTTAAATAAACTTTATAGTGATTTTTCTATAAGTTAAAATTGTTTGAATTAATAAATGATTAAAAATGTAAATTTAAATTTGATTTGACTTAATAATTGAAAATTTGATTTGAAATGAAATTTTAGGCTTAAATTAGTAATAAATTATTTTATTTATGAAATGTATATTTTTAAAGTAAATAAAGTATCAAGTTATTTGTTAAATTTAAAAGTTAAGCAATTTACGTGTATTTTTGACTTAATAAATGAATTATAGTTTAATTAGATATTTTATTTATAAAATTTTATTTTATTAAAATCATAAGTGAAAGGATATCCAAATAAATATTTCTGAAAAGTGAGATATGTTTTATAAGTTAAAAATGGTGAAAAACTGAAATTATAATGTTTTGAAATGTTATAGAAAAACTTAGATTAGTATTGTTAGCAATTCCAAAATGCTGTGGTTTTAAGGTAGCGTTTTATAAGTGCTACCATTTCTGACAATGTATTAATTTTCCAAACACCACTATATGTACAGTAACGTTTTCTAAGTGCTGCTGTTTCTAATAAGATATTATTTTCGAAGTAGTACTATATGTACAACAACGTTTTCTAAGTGCTGCTGTTTCTAATAAGATAATATGTTCGAAACACTACTATATGTACAGTAACGTTTTCTAAGTGCTGCTGTTTCTAATAAGATAATATTTTCGAAACACTACTATATATACAGTAACGTTTTCTAAGTGTTGCTATTTCTAAAAGGATAATATTTTCGAACTGCTACTATATGTATTATCTCATTTTCAAAGTGCTACGAATACTAAAATACAATGTTTTTGAAATGTTATAATTGAATGAATGAACTTAGAAATGCTACAACTTTGGAAATGGATATTATTTTGAAAGATATTGACATCGACTTTAAGTGGTTTAAAATGAATATGTTTTGATTTGAAATATAAACCATTTTGAATTTATAACCACGGGTTATAATAACGATTGGTTGTTAAAGAGATCGGGATCGGATATGGACACACTCTGTCGATACCGAAAACCACTTTAACAACTGTGTACGCGGTGGAGATTCCAGAATGAAGTAGGATGGTGGCGACGATCCTAAGGTATATTTACATGGACCTAACTCCCGTGAGTTAGCATAAGGTGGCTAAAACAGGAGCGATTCCGGGCTAATGAGGTAGCTCCTCTTATCGAACACATTTCATCGTATACCACTCTATTACTTTGTGATTGATTGGGTGCACCCCTTGATTCGGGAGTGTGGCTTGAGTTGGGAGATTGCTGCAGCTTTGCGTTACCAACAGTCCGGATGCGTAATTGGTATATCTACCCTGGCATTGCCTAGTTGTGACGTGTCACCTACCCTAGCGTGCTTTACTACGAGTTTGTTTTGTACCATACCTATGGATTGCTCTCTAACGACGCACATTATGGGGGAGATTACAATACTGTATAGAGTATGAGAATATATAAAATGAGTTAAGGTGGAAAATGTAAAGCCTTAATGCTATTTTGATAGTTTACTTTACTTTAGACATTATTATAATAGTGTATCTTACTACATAGTAGATAGTTTAACGGATCCTTAAAGGATGGGCGATCCCAAACATCCTTTAAGTTATTGATGCATTTCTATTACAGTTCAGTTGAGTTGATTTACATTTTATAAGTATGTATGTCCTGACTCGAGTGTTTTGTGTTTTGCTTTATGCTCGGGTCAGCCTGAGTATCACAGCTTTGGATTCATCTTCTGGAGCTAGAGATTTGCTGGAGTTTATCTGTCTATCTAGTTGTCTATTTCCATTTTAGTTATTTCCTATTCAGCTTTGCTTGTGTATTTGTGAACTTATGTATTCAGACTTATGTTGTATCTGTTTTCATACTATGGTATTTTGTATCTGTTTTGGGACTATGTATTGTAGTAGCTTCATGAACTGCTATGTATTTTATTTCCGCTGCGAGTTATTCTGATATTCTGTGTCTATGATTGGTTTTATTTGCTCCAAATTTATTTACAATCTATTATTTTGAATTATTCAAGTCTGACATGTGTGGTTTTATTGTCGATTTGAAAGGTCCAAAATAGTGGGTCGTTACAAGATCCGACAAGAGAATATAATTCGAAATGGACGTAACTGACTATCTAGCTCTGAATGAATATGATGCAACTGTTCATTCGCTGACTCTTACAATGATCTGATTAGAAGAGCAATACAAAATGGACGTGACTCGACCGTCCGCACACTGGTCCTTGCCCTTGGTCCGGTAGGGAGAATATCAATCATTGATTGGATGTGACTTGACCAGCTATTCTTCAGGTCCTCGCCTAGAGTATGGCGACATTTGCGCCCAAAGTGGACGTAATTGATCGTCCAGTACCCAACTCATGCTCAAAATCTGACGGAGCATCGAAGTATTCACCGTGGAAGGAAAAACCAGAATACAATCAAGGATAGGCTAGACTCAGCCTTCCTTCTACTAACTCGATCCCGTGATTCAATGGGAAAGGGTATAAAGCTAAAGTGGACATGACTTGTCTTCCTACTTACCGATGTATGCCCTAGACTTAGAAGCATGAGCATGAAATAAGATGAATGTGAACCGACCATTCGTCGATCAACTCTAAGTCTTCAGAGCTTAGTTGGGAGTATAAATACGACGAGGATGAGACTCGACTATCCATGTAGCATATTTATCACAACCATCACGAGTATTGTAAATCGGATCATAGTTTTGTGCAACGATAATGAAAGAATTAGCTGGATTTCTCCAATGAATCTTGTTGTATTCTCTTGGACCCTTCAGACATTGTGTGATCTCACTGACTATCATGAGCCATGCATTAAATATCGACCCGAGGAATGTCCTGGTGAAACAAAAGCGACGGGGCATGGATCCGGAGAGATCTGCTGCACTTAATAAAGAGGTGGATAAACTCAGAAACAATGGCCCACGAAACCCTCTACCCAGAATGGGTATCTAATCCAATTTTTATAAGAAAAGCTAATGGAAAGTGGTGGACATGTGTCGACTATTCAAACCATAACAAGGTGTGCCCAAAAGACAGCTTTCCCCTTTCGAAGATCGATCGACTGGTAGACTCGACCGCTAGATATGAACTGCTTTAATTGATGGATGGATAATCCAAATACAACCAGATCCCGATACACATCCACGACTTGGAGCACACCAGCTTCATTACCGATTTAGGATTATATTGCTATGTTGTGATGTCGTTTGGACTAAAGAACATTGGAGCTACTTATCAAAGACTAGATTGGGCAATGGACGGAAGTGTATATGGATGATATGCTCGTGAAGTCACGACGATCAAGCGACCACATCGATGATTAGCAAAGATGTTAAGTGTTCTCCGAAAATATGGAATGAAACTCAATCTCTTGAAATGCTCTTTCAGCGTTGCATCGTGGAAATTTTGAGGCTTCATCATCAACTCTCGCGGAATCGAAGCCAATCCCATGAGGATTCGGGTAATTTGGAACATTCGAGCACCAAAAACAATCAAACAGGTACAAAGCCTCAATGGGAAGGTTGCCGCCTTAAGCAAATTCATCTCCAGGATGACTAACAAGTGTATTCCCTTCTTTGATTTGGTTAGAAAAGGGAAGAGGAAATTTGGATGGACGTAGGATTGCATAGATGCATTTCAAGCTCTATTAGATCACTTAGAGAGACCTCCCATCCTATCCAAGCCACTAGATCATGAAGACTTATACATCTATTTAGCGGCGTCGGTACACGCCATAAGTGCTGCACTATTACATGAAGTGAATCAGGTTCAGAGGCCGGTATATTATGTTAGGAAGCAATTGACAGGTTTTGAGAGAAAATACCCAAAGCTAGAAAAGTTGCATACTGCTTGTTGGTTGCATCATGAAAGCTTTGCCCTTACTTCTAGGCTCACATCATCAACGTCTACACCGACCCGCCGTTATGACGGGTCCTACAGCGACATGAGATGTCTAGAAAGTTGCACAAATGGAATATTGAGCTAAGCTAATTCGATATCACTTATCTCCCTCAAAGAGCTATCCAAGGACAGACATTGGCGGACTTCATACCTGAATTCACTACACTAGACGACTCTCCAGATAGTGGTGGAGAACCGACCAACCGATGGAAAATGTGTATGGTTGGAGCATCCAATGATCGATGTTCTGACTCCAGAGTCATGTTAGTGACTCTTGAGGGACGATCAATTTTCTACGCCTTGAAAGTCGACTTCCCTACAACAAATAATGAAGCTCAGTATGAAGCCTTGATCGTCGGGCTCAAACTTACCAGAGAACTAGGAGTGAAAATTTTACAAATCTTTTACGATTCCCGGATAATATTATGCCAAGTCAGGGGTGATTACCAGGATGAAGGAATAGGACTTGCTCCGTATCTTATCCAAGTCCCAGAACTATTGGCTGACTTTGAGTATCATGACATCATGCACATTCCCTGGGATCAAAACAAAGGGGCTGACTCATTGACAAAGTTTCCTAGCGCCAGGGATGCACAACAAATGAGCTTGGTTCAAGTTGAAGTACTAGATGCTCCGAGCATAAACGAGAAGGAAATCGACTGGGTACTAGAGGTGAAGCCTGAGAAAGAGTCGTGGATGACTCCGATTAAAGATTATCTGCAACGAGGGATCCTTCCCGGATGGAGGAATGACAAACGATAGATCCTCGGCAAAGCTTCAGGCTACATCATCCAAGAAGGAGTCATGTATATAAAGGGTTTCTTCATTCCCTTGCTTTAGTGTATCGCCCATGATTAAGTCAAATGAGTCTTGGGAGAAGTCCATGAAGGAGAATGCGGCGATCACGCCGGAGGGCAAACCCTGATAAAGAAAAATACTCCGCCATGAGTATTACTGACCAATTTTCAATCGAGATATAGATGATCACGCTAGACAAGGAGATAAGTGCTAGATGTTTGCAAAAATTCCAAGAGCCCCACCTATGGAAATTACTCAAATGGTCAGTGCATAGCCGTTCGCCACTTGGGGTATTGACATCATCGATTTCTTGTCGATTACTAAAGGTGGTGCGAAATACGCCATCGTAGCAGTGGATTACTTCACCAAATGGGCTGAAGCTCAACCTTTAGGAACAATCATAACGAAAATATGTTGAATTCAAAAACTTCTGCCATCGGCATCATATTGAGAAAAAATTCGTGGTAGTTGCTCACTCTCAATCTAATGGACATGTCGAAGCTGTTAAAAAATCATAAAGCCCATTTTAAAGAAGAGTTTAGGGAAGGTCGGAGGCAAGTAGGTCAACGAACTCCCACTAGCATTATGGGCATACCAAACCACATACAAGTCCATGACTAGCCATACTCCATTTGCTCTTGCATACGGCTCTGAAGCCGTGATTCCTATAGAACTTGAAGTTCCTTGTCATCGAGTGACTTATTACAACCTCTATTTCATTATAAAAAATACAAATAGGGGATTGCAATCCAATTGCAATAATACTATAAAGAATTGGTGATGATCCACGAGCGTACAAATGCATCCTGGAGCCAGTAGCAAGGACATGTACCAGAATGTGCCCGTGTATATTCTAAAAATTCAAATTTTGAAATTAACGGAAATTAAATTCTCACCTGAAACTTTCAAACATGAAACTGGATCAGATAGCCAAAGCTTAATAACCCCATAGAATCGGACACAGATCGCAACTGATCGAATATAATCCTGAATTTATACAATTTGAAATCGACCAAGAGTTATGACGATCAAAGAGAGATATGACACTTTGGGAAAATAATTCAACGGAAGGATAGCAACTATTCAGAAAACTAAATGGATTTCTTTCCGATGACTCCAACTTGATCTGATTCAAAGCATGTCATGTTCGACACCCGACGTATTTGGGGGGCAAGTGTTATCTGGCATTTTGACTCGGCTATATCTAAACTGTCTGGATAAGTTAGACTCGACTGTCATCAAGGCCAGTATCCCGGAGCGATGATTGTGAGGTCCAGAAATCAAGTGCAGGCACTGATATGAAGCGACAATCAATCGAATCTAAGAGATCCAGTATATTCTAAGTATGGATTAGTACCTCCCCCAAGCGGGGGATCGTTGCCTATCCCTCCCCCCACGGAGTCGGTACATATCCTCAATTTTTGTCCCAAACTGGGTAAGTTCGATATAGAGTGACAAGGAAGACACCATGAGGCTACATTTCAAATCTCAAATCGTTTGGAGTTTATATGCTCAATTATAGGTAAATAACTTCACCTATGAAAGGGATCAGTATAAAAGGGATCGGTATAGAAGGGATTGTACAGAAGGGATCGGCATATTTCAGCCAAACAAGTGCAACTCGATGGAAAACAATCAATATCTCAAGATCCATAAGTACAATGCATATGAAATTTTAGGAACAAGATGTGGGGCCCTAGGGATCACACCTTAAAAGGATGAAGGGGGAGGGTTCGGCCCTCTTCCCATAATGGGGATCGGCTAGAATTGGGACACAACTCACACTTCACCAAAGATCGAGCAATAACTCAAGTTCTACTCATCCAATTGACATGAAACTTTGAACACAAGCTTACTACAACTTGTGGAACACCCCATTTGAATCGCACATCAAATGGGATATCTGAAAGGATCGTCCCCTATCCCTCCAAAGGGATTGGCTAAAATCAGAATACATGCAACACCACTTCATGGAAGATGCATTTTCTCAAAAACTGTATGTCGAAATGGCACGAAATTTGGAGGGCAAGTAGCTAACATCATGTCCTTCCAGAGGGATCACACCCTATTTGAACACCAAAATAGGGATCGGGACCGATCCCTATTGTGGGCTCCAATGGGCCTCAAAATTCTTGTGTGGCCTCATCTTGGCCTGGAGGTTCGTCTGCTGAAATTTCAGCTAGATCTGTGCACGTCTTCCCCTATAAACACAGCAGGCGTGGCGTCAGGTAAGGGATCCTTCTTTCTACTGCCAAGGCTCTTTTATTTTTACTCTTCATTCTTATACTAATGGATCTCAGCTGATCTAAACATTCTTGTAATCATAATCAAGTGCAAGATCAATAAAAATGTGAAGTGGGCATAGGTCAAGATTGTCGAACCACTATAAAAGTCCATGTGTTCATTTACTTTCTTTGCCATGTTTTAATTTCATTCCTCATTTTAATCTCTACGATATTCTATTGGGTGTTGGTGCACATTTTTGGCGTTAGCACTATAGAAGATCGACACCTTTAGATATTTATTGGCGTGGTATCTCCATTGCCTTTAGCAATTTGACACTTCTTACTGTTAAGCACTCGGTGCCCTCCTTCATTGTTAACGTTTGGAATCACTTATTTCTTGTTAAAGGCTCGATATCACTTAGTGTTGCAGAAACTTGATACCCTTTAAAGATTCGGCACTTCTTCTCTACTTATTGACCGCTTCGAGTTCGATATCCTTAGAGGCTCTACGTTCTTTCTTGAGTGCTGAATGGCTAAGAATTTTACTTTTCTTCAGGTTTTACACCTTTATTTGCTGTGAGCTTGACATGTTCTCCTTTAGAGGCTCGACACTCGAAATATGTAGTAATAGTATTATTATCTTACACTGATTTAAAATTAGTTATGAAATTTAAATAATTTATTGAATTATCTGATTGGTTTTTAGTCTAACAAATCAGAACAGTATTTCATTAATGGATCTACGTAATAAACTTACTTATATTAATATTTTAAATGTGCTATACAATTTAATATTATAAATGTTTCTATTTAAATATTCTGAAAGATTGTTGACATTAAAGATGTTAAAGAATATTGCAGGAGATTTCAAAATTTATTACAGACCTATTGTATTTTGTAGTTCTCCTCCTAGGTATATTATTTCCAAATATAATTACTTGGGTTCCCAGTACTCTATATATAAAAATGAGTCATGTATTGTTGAGTTATTAATTAAATCATCAATAAAGATGTAGGCTTTTAAAAGTTGCTACTTTCTTCCTCTCTCTCTCTCTCTCTCTCTTCCCCTCTTCTTTTTTTCAATTTTATTTTGTTTTCATCAATAATTTCAACATGGTACCAAAGTAGCATTCTAATTTGAGGTGTTTATCTGATGCTTTCTGTTATAAAATTTCTCCTTTCTCTCTTCTCCTTGCTTACTTTCACCATCACCGAACTCCACAAACATCACGACTCCATCGTACATAAAGTACGTTATCAAACTACCAATTTGGTTCTACCTCCACTCAGATCCGCTATCAACAACCCGCTGCAATCAAATCTAACATCTACATCAAAGAATTCCAACCAAATACATAATCACAACCTGCAACCTGACCTATCTACCAGATCCAAATCCATTTCAGGTGACTCATCAAAATGGATGTTCGCAAATAGGATACGCATCTACTACTCAAAGCTTGCCTCCATGATTTCCAAAGTCCATCTTTGTTTCCTTGTTGTGTTTGCTAATCTAAGTTATTTTGTTTTATGCTGAGAAAAAAATAAGAGAGGGTATTATTATTATTTTATTTTTTGAAAAAAAGAGAAGAAAAAAAAGAGAAAAAAGAAAACGAAAAGAAAGGAAAAAAAGAAAAAAGAGAAGAAAAAATAAAATTGGAATTTTGGGGTGCCAAATTGAAACCCAAACGAACTCTTAAATGTGAATCAGGCGTTGATAAATATTTACATATTTCACCGACTACGCTCATAGAATCAAAGAATGCGGCTGAGAATGTTGTTTTGTCCATAATAATTAACAATAAGAAGTTTGTTATTGGAACTCTTTAAGTAGAAAAATATATTATGATATGTCATATTCCAATATTTGTTTGGGTTTCAAATTGGCACCCCAAAATTCCATTATTATTATTTGCTTCTCCTTTTTTTTATTTTTTATCTTTTTTCTATTTTGTTTTCTTTTATTCAGTAATTACAACATGGTATCGGAGCGTGTTTCAATTTCGATAAAAATATTTTGTGATATAATTTAAATTTTAGAACTACAATTCAATTCATCAAATGTAATAAGAATTCATCAATACTCATTAAGTGATTGCATCCTAACATTTTCCAGATCTGAAGCTTGAAGATGTGGAACCTGTCTGATGTATTACTTAAACCATGCTTCCACTAATGGCGAAATGATCTAAGGTCGCTTTAGAAGGTTTTAGATTTTGGATTTCTTTTATTGATTGGTGTCAGTCTTCTAGCAACGACTATATTGAATGTCGATAGGAATTCCACTTCCAATCCTACAGGAATCTCCTTTTTCCTATTTTCACTTTTTTCAAATTTCGACTCCAGATTTCTGATTGGAATTACTCTTCCAATCACGATTAGAGTTCCACTTCCAAACCCATAGGAAATTCCTTATTCCTACTTTCTCTTCCCAGATGTCGAATTCGAATTGTTTGATTCATTATTATTGTCTTTTTAGATAGTTCTCTACCAATAAGGCATAAGCTAGTATTTCAAGATAGTGTCTCTAGCAGCACTTAATCATTATTTCGCAGCATTAGATGGTTTTGGTGACAGTGCCGATTTCAGGTTCCATTTTTGATCGTGTTTGTTTGACAAACTCCAATTGCTATGCATCTTGAGTTTGAAGGAGGATGTTAAAGTTGTCAAAGAATATTGAAGGAGATTTCACAATTTATTACTTACCTGTTGTATTTTGTAGTTTTCCCTAGTTATAATATATCCAATTATATAATTATTTGGGTTTAAAGTGATCTAGATGAAAATATGAGTCGTGTATTCTTGAATTATTAATTGAGTCATCAATAAAGATGTAGTTCTTTAACGGTTATTAATTTCTTCTTCTCTCTCCATATAACAACCCGCCTCGAAATAGGTCTAAATTTCGGTCTAGAAAAGGCCCATCGAAACTTAGACCTATTCTAAAGCTGGTTGTTGGTTGGTATAAAGAACAATACACAAAGATATTTATCTACACATTGAGAAACTCACCATTGTAGAATAAAATATAATATCATAAAAGTACCCATTTTATTCAAAATTCAAATGTCATAAAAACATAACACAAAACCATAAACAACTACCAACTATCCATAGAACAATAACCTAAAGTTACAACCTTGTTTAGCAGGTACATCGGAAATAAAGGAAATAACAAAAGTAGATAAATAGTAACTGCCACAAGTCTACGTCTTTGCCGCCACCTCTGAAAGTATGCATCAACATCTCTAACTTATGTTGTAATAAGAAGGGAGTTATAACAACAATGTCTGATGAATAAAATCTCGAGCATTTCTATAATAGTACTTGGGCAATATAATTTAAATAAGAATATGTCTTACGTATCTTAACCATATTATAAGTCTTCTGATCGTAAGCCCAAAGGCATTTCCAGTCCATTATTCTTTCAACCCAATAACCAATATTTATCATCAATAATGTCTTAATAGTGCAAAAGATAGTACCCAAGTCACTTGATACCTTTTTAATGGAAACTAGGCAGACTCTGACCATTCAATACCTCATTTAACACAGGTCCTCATCATTTACTACTTCTATCAAGGTGGAATCCTCTCCGGTACTATGTAGCTGATATTGCATGGAATCTCTTTAGGCCACTTACTACTTTGAATCTGAAGCGGACCCTCTTCGAGATATCCTCTACCGTACCCAAACATTTACCCTGACAATTTAATACCTCTGTTACTGGAAAGAGGCGGGCCCTCCACTAGCCACTTACTACCTTTAATACTCAAAGCAGGTCCATCATATTATGAAATTTAAATCAAATGTGATGTCTTATATTTGTCCGACTATTCATAGGTACCAGTAGCCAAATTAATTGAGTAGGTTTACTCTACGAAATTAATACTAACCTCGCGTCCTCCGTGTTTACTTATTATAGGCGATGTCTTACATCAGCCCTAAAGTCACACTGTTGGTAGTAGATTAGCTGGACATACTTCTGTGTGCTTTTGACTGACCTCGAATCCCTGGAACTTAGTCATAAATTAAAACGCTCTCTTAATATATTATCCCACATCTCACCGCATTCATATCAAGGCCTTATAAGAAAAATTCTTATTTGCCTTTACTACTAATTACTTTCCTAAGGGGGATTTAATGACAATTAATATTATAATTAATATGCAAAATACACTATAATTTTACGTTATTTATGCTAATACACACATGTCTAAAATAAGCGTGCGAATATTGCACCCTAAACAAACGTTTAAATGTCAAGACTTCAATTTATACAAGTCCAATTTCATATCAACACATATACCATATATCCAATATACACAATTCAATCAATAGACTTGTATAAAATAGAATCCATAACCAACATATTTTATACCAAAATAGTGGAATCGATCATTAATAAAAACTTACAATTCAAATACTTTTATGCTCTATCCAACTTCTTTGTACAAAATTGAAAAAAGGGATTTCTATTTAAATTGCAGAAATAGGCGGTGCAAACTAAGAACAAAAGAATCTATACCTTACACACCATTTTCTAATTTATTCTTTTCAAAACGTTAATCAGATCCAAAAAAAAAAGATAGGAAGTGGAATAGAATATAA
The DNA here is from genome assembly GCA_030737815.1 of Allium fistulosum. Lineage (NCBI taxonomy): Eukaryota > Viridiplantae > Streptophyta > Magnoliopsida > Asparagales > Amaryllidaceae > Allium > Allium fistulosum. The sequence continues at coordinate 1,137,774,483 of CM060906.1, forward strand.
AACTTTAAAATCGCAATACTTACACAATTCCATTATCTTAATATGAAATAAAATGAGGTTTTAAATTAAGAATTGACATTTAGCTTTAGGGGAATTCTGGGGTTTTAGTTTGATGTTTTCATAGACAAAATTCCCCAAAGGCATATCTAGATCCAAGTTATACTATACAATTACTATAATAGGAAGAATTAAGATTTCCACTCAAAATCAATTCTTAACTCTTCTCCTTTTGGATTTGATATGCCTGCTTTAATTTCTTACCGATCCCTTCCTTTCGGAAATATACAACATGGGTATTGTATATGAATTAGATTTAGAAATTTAAGGATTGGAGGAGAAAAGGATTAGAAATTGAATAATTAAAAAATTAAAATTCTTACCTGAAACCCTGAATTATGTTTCTAAATATTTTAGAAGAGAGACCGACATTTGCTTGGTTCCCAAAATAATTTATGAATAAAAGTGAGGGGCTAGGCTCTTATTTATAATGCTTAGAAAGCACCAGAATCGTCGGATTTAAGTCTATTAAAAATAATAAAATCTGGTATGCTCATTTGCACAAAACCCCAACCGCCACACATAAGGACCCGTCGACCGCCCCTATACTATCGGTCGACCGCTAATGGTATACCGGCCCATGTAGGCGGTCAACTGGTGGTCCTATTTTAGGGAACCTTTATTCTTGTTGTTGATTAATTTATTATATTCTTTAATTACTCCTTTGACGTTAACGTTAATTTTAACGATTACTTAACCCCAAAGTCTAATTGCAGTTACGTTTCGAATTTCAAATTTAAGAATTATTTATTTATTTGAATTCTATTTAAATTATTTTGAATCCAAAAACTCCAAACGTTTATAACTTTTCATTTGAGCTCCGTTTTCAAAACATTATATATGGAAATTGATCAAAATTTTGCCACGAATGCAATGGCATAACTTCCACAGTCAAATTTTGACATTTGTAAATTTCCATTTTTGCTCTTTCTTATTTAATTAATTTATTTAACTTATTTACTTCTTATTAATTTTCACGGAACGTTACATTCTTCTCCTTAAAGGATTTCGTCCCCAAAATATTTTCAAAGGAGCGAACAACGTAAAGCGTAATACACATCCATGTTATAAAACTAAGTTATCTACACTTCCATCTACTCAACCAAAAGTGCAAGTTGATTATGTATGGGTGTATGCAAAACATCCTAAACTTACATATATATGAGGACAAAAAGTGATGGTAAAGAGTGTAGCAAAACATGTAAGGATGTATGCAAAACATCCTAGTGAGTGTATACTATAGGTGAGCTCAATCTTAGTGTGAGTGTATGATCATGACATATAAGTATGTATGCAAAACATGCTAAACTTGCATAAAATTTCTATATGAGTGCAAAAAATGATGGTGAAGAGTGTAGCAACCATTTCCTACCAACTTATCCAGTGGCTTCTTACGATAAGAAAGTATTCCTATTCTTTCCAAAATTGAAAAAGGCCCAACAAATCTGGTGTCAACTTTCCTGACTTTCCAAATTTTATGACCTTTTTGAGAGGGGAACTTCAATGAACACTATGTCCTTAACCTCAAACTCTAACGCCTTTCTTCACTTGTTCGCATAGGATTTCTGACGATCTTGTGCTGCCTTCATACATTGCCTAATCAACTCTACCTTTTTCAAATTTTCATGAATTAAATCTGGTCCAAGTAAAATTTTGTCAGTGGTTTCCCACCAACAAATTGGCGATTTGTATGGTCTCTCATAAAGCGCTTCATAGGATGCCTTACCAACCGTCGCTTGGTGTTTATTATTATATGCGAATTGAACTAAAGGTAAGTGCTGCTCCCGATGTCCTTCAAAGTCTTCCAAAGTCCCTGATGCAATCTCCTAACAAGTCCTCCAAAATCCTATTTACCATTTTGGTTCGTCCTTTTTTCTGTGGGTGGTGAGTAGCGCCAAGATTTAATGAAGTTCCTAAAGCTACTACAAACTGTTCAAGAATTCGTTGGTAAATAAGGGGTCATATCACTAACATTGCTAATCGGAAATTTCATGAAGTCAAACCACCTTCTTGATATAAATCTATGCTAGAGACGATGCGATCCTATCGATCTAATGGGAGTAAAATGGATGCTTTTAGTTAGTTTATCCATTATGTTCCAAATAGCGTCATTGCCTCTTTGGCTCCTAAGTTACCTGAAACATCTACCGTCTCCTCATCTTTCTGTTGGAAGTAGGCTAGCTCGTGATGGAAGAAATGAGAGAATTTTGATTTTTTTTTACATTTGGATTTTTAATGGGCCTATGTAGTCTAAATTAATTTAGAACTTTTCTGATTTTATTTTAAATAAAATAAGTATTTTATTTAATATCATCTTTTGTTTTATTAATATAATTCTAAAATAACAAAGTGTGAGATATGAAAAATGTTTGAATATATCAAATATATTCATTCCTTAATTGCGTGAAAGAATAATTAAATAAAAGGCAAGTATGATCAATTGATAGCAGAAATATATGAATAAATAAGAATGAATTTTGAGCCAATCACACAAGGGACAAAAAGGAAAGGACTAAAAGATGACAAAGATGATTAATTCATCTTCCCTCTTTGACAAACTTAACATATGTAGCACTCAATTAATAATCAATGAATAGTTATGATACAAGAATAAGAACAGCCAACAATAATTGATATGGGTGTACTGTTGCCTCATTTTTAATTGTTTGATAATAATAAAGCGTTTAAATTATGCAATTTGAAGTATAAACATTAATTTTTATATGTACACACACACACACAAAATATATGTATGTGTGTGTAATTATGTCTGTATGTATAAAGATTAAACCAAAACTTATTTATTAATTTAAAATAAACTTCCAAATTACATTAAAATTCTCAAATGTATTTTTGAACCTATGTAAACTTAAATTAACTAACAAAATACATATGTATATAATTAAATCAAGAGATTCAACTTATATGAACAAATATTGTATTTTTTATTATAAAATAAAAGTGAAACATACTAAACTAAGCAATATATTAATATCCTTTGAATACTTAAAGAAGGATATTTGTGATCTTAAATAGGGTAAGAAAATTTAAAAAATTATTGTAATCAACTTATTATCAAAACACCCTTTTAATCATATATTAGTTTAAGTTACAATACAAATGTAAATAATAAAAACTTATAAACTTTCAAATCTAAAAATATACTTTGATTTAAGTGCTTAAAACATAGATTTATAATTAAAATATTGTACAAATCATATACAAATTTCAGTTTTGATTTATCAAAATAAAACCCAATCAATTAATATGAGCATACAAACTTTTAGATCTAAAGAATTACACATTGATTTGTATGTTTAAAACATAGATCTAAATAAAAACATACTATGAATCATACTCAAAATTCAGCTTTGATTTATCAAATTAAAAATAATAATCAATTAGTATGAACATGCAAACTTTCAGATCAAAAAAATTACACTTTGAATTGAATATCTAAAACATAGATCTATGATTAAAACATCGCCTAATCATATACAAATTTTAGGTTTGATTTATCTAAAATAAAACCCCAATCAATTCATATAAGATCGTACCTTAATTCCCAAGCCTTGAAGTACACTCGAAATAATGAATTCTCCTTTAGATGTAGCCAATAAATCACACTTTGAACGATGAACCAAAGCTCCTTGATTTAGAAATCGGCCTCTGGATGCTACAAGGATCAGGAGGAATAAACCACTTTTCATAAATTGATTTTATTTGTATTTGATTTTAGGAATTTTTAAAGCCATGGAACTCATATTTTCAACCATTAGAGAGGAATTGGAGAACCAGAAAAGTAACAGACAAATGAATGAGAAAGAATGAGTTGTACATAGAAAACAACTTAGTGGATATGTCTAATTGAAAGAATGAAACATTTCTATTTCTTTAATTAAAACTTGTCTAATCAATTCTCTTGATTATCTTCCTCTTTCCACTCCTATTTCTTTACATGGTATGGCTGAAATTACATGCCATCAAATGACATCGATATCGTATACTAATGCATGCTAATATAACTTTTATAATCGCTTTCAATAATTACAAACAACTCCCAAACATCAAATAAATTAAATAATAGTTAATATTTCTCAAATATTACTTAATTTACAACATCTTATAAATTAATTAAATCATGTGGTTTTTCAAAAAATTCATCATTGCGATTGTGCGACTCAAATGTGTAAATTCAGTTAGCGTATTGAATAATTAAAATATCAATGTTCACGCACCACCTTAGCTAGTGGTGTGACATTTTGATTAAATTTATCAATTACGCATCTTTTGGTAAAATCTAACTTTACTTATTTAAGTGTTACCTAGTAGTGACAATTATTTACACCAATTCTCTTCGTCAAAACTATATCAATTTGGATTTATGGAATTTTGTAGTGGTCAAAATTCCATTATCGTCCATATTCAACTTTATAGTCTAAACACAAAGTCCTTGGTTCAATAGTAATAATTATTATTAACTGAAATACTCTGGCCAGAGACCTAGATTTTGAGTTGACTTCAGTTGACCATAATACTAACCTCATATAACTGAGGAGATGAATCCTCTTTTGAATAGTGTTTCACTTCCAATGCTTCCACTCGACCCAAATATAGTCATTTGATGGGTGTCATACTACGATTTAAATGTAATCAATATGAAGCTTCCACATTGAACATCAATAGTATTCTCAAGTTGAGAGAACTATGTAAATTAGTTACATCGATATTTTCTATTTGACCTTTATTTTATTAACTTACAGAATACTATCGAGTATTTTACCTGGATTTTATATTTTTATAAAATACTTGGAATCTATTTTGTTATGCGCATGGTATGGTATTATAGAGCCAACACTCTTAATGATTTAATTAAACTACCGAGGATTATGTACATTTTCGACATTGATAAGAAACTCATATATTCTCTTCAATGTGCATGAATAGTTACTAGACACTCTAATGCTGTAACACCCCGTAAAATTCAATAAGAAAGTAAATAATTAAAATAAGGTTAAAAATGAAAATTTCGTAAATGTTGGAATTTGGTCACGGGAGTTGCACCATTATGTCTATGGCGATTTTCTTATCAATTTCCATATATAATATGTTGAAATCGGAGTTAAAATGAAGAAGTTATGGACATTTGAAGTTTTCGAATTTAAAATTTAAAATTTTGAAGTTGAACTAAAAATGTGAGGTTTGAATATTAAAATTTGAATTTAAAGTGTGTAATGTTGAGGGATACTTAACATTTTAGTAACACGTTAAAGTTAACGTGTATAACATATAAATTAATTGATTAACTAATATATTAATTAAAAGTTAACTAAAATAAAACATACGGTCTATAATATAAGGGGACCGGTCGATCGCTGGTGGCCGACCGCTTGGTTCAAGCAGTCAACCAGTGGATGTCTGTGGCGGCTAGGTTTTGATGTAATTGAACGTATCATATTTGATTATTTTAATCCGACGATTCTGATTCCTTCTAACCTCTATACATAGACCTCTAGATCCTCCACTTTTCCTTCATAAATTGTATAGCAACCCCGAAACTCTGTCAAACTCTCTCCCCTTAGGGTTTCAAAAACTGTAAACTTTTTCGTAAGTAATTCTAATTTGTAATCAAATTTAAATTAATCGTTCTTCTCCCAATCTTCTTATTTCTAAAATCTAATATAGTACAAGGAATACAGTGATTTCCGACGGCTCCAAGCCATCCGCGGCGGTCGAAAGCCGTCGGAAATGCCGTCAGTATAGAGAACACGGCTTTCGTCCATTTCCAACGAAAATGATGACAGCTTTGCGACGGCCTCCGACTGCCGTTCCGACGTTTTTTTCGACAGTGCTAATGTCTACGTGGTTTAAAAACATGCCAGAAAACAGTTGGACGCCGTCAGAAGCCATCAGAGTTTTCAACCGATTAACCGTCGGAGTATTTCGACCTATAAGCCACCGGAAACCGTCGGTAGCCATCGAAAATCTAGGTAAATTTTTTTTTCAGCATCCCAATAGCACATCAATATCAATATATATCACAACACATCAAAATCAATATGTATATCAGATATATAAGCAAAAATTAATATCAATTTCAATATCAATAATAATATAAAACTCAAACATTTCAAATCAATATAAAACAAACCATCCACCCAACTACAATATCTACATCTAACATCAATATACAATATATAAATCCAACATCAAACCCCACAAATCAATATCAAACACCATATGTCTATAAATCAACCTCACCATCTCTCATTGTATATATACACAATTTTCAAAAACAAAAACTGCAAAATGTACCTCATGACTCGTCATTGGCTCCGGAACCACTAGACAAAGAGAATGCTCCATGACGCTCCATATACTCGGCCAAATGTTGTTCAGTTGCTCCATTTGCGTTGCTCAGAGGCGGTCCTGCTCCTGCAGCTGTGCAATCTACCGTTGAAGCTCATTAGTCTCAACATTGTCCTAATCCTTTTGATAGGCCTTTTGTGAGGCACGATCTTACAAAACAAGTCGAAATATGTTAAAGTTATCGCATAACTTTTAAAAAAATTAAGCAATTTTTATAACTTAGTTAATTTTTATAAATTACCGATTGGTTGCCAAAGCGAAGCGCCTATTCTCTATGTCGGATCCATAATAGAGTCGAAGATAGCACCCTCCTCATTAGTGGTCAATTACTCTCGTCCCGAATGCTCAAGCATCTGCACACGTGCTTGCATAAATCTGCTCCTCGTCGTCGATCTGCCTGACGGCATGAGTACGCGCAAATACGTCCATATACGAGACAGGAGCCTCATGCGCTCTTTCCTGCAATAATTGGTGTATATTATTGTTGTTCATACAAATTTATAAAAAAATGTAATAAATGTTCGTAATTGCAATTAATCAATTTGTCTGGCCCTCGTGATGATGCTGAAATGATTTCGAGCCACCATGGTGTGTGACTAGATTTTTCTACCTGTTTGTTGAGTTCCTGCCTGACTCCGCTTGCAAATTAAAAATTAAGATTATATTTTACAGGTATAAATTATGTATTCTCTACTGAACAAATTAAGGTGACATCTAATAGACTTACCCTAAATTCATTACTACCCCACTATGCAACCCAAGCATCCCATACGCTGGCGCCCATCCAATTTGGCTTCTTCCCGGATTTTCTGATGGTAGACATCGTATCCCGGTAATTCTTTGCAAACTTTGAGTTTCATTGGAACTAGCAAAAAGCAACATCCTCCTCTTCTAGGTCTACCGCACCCTGTATATATGTTGCAAAATATAAGCTATACATTTATACTTAGTCAGCAAATTGTAAAGTGATTATATATAATGATATATAATTTTACAGTTGCCAAGTAGTCCTGCCAGATGCTCTCCCAGACATGTCTTGGGATCCTCCTCCATTTCGGCCAGCACGTAGTCATACGGCTCATGTATGCCTACTTAAATATTCTTAGCACTATATTTGAAGGCTCAAGCTCAAAACCCCTACAATGAATATGATACAAACAAATCATGACTAATATATCATACAACATATTTATGATGCTGAAGTAAATTTAATACTTACGTGCCATCTGCTTTCGGTATCAATCTAACCACTGTACGTGGCGCCTCCATTAACGGGCCGCTTCCATCACCTTCGCTACGAACGGTTCCTCTCTGAGACAAAGATGGGAAACCGGATTGCGAAGAACTCCGCCGCCTTAAGAAAGACCTATGTAATAACTATCGTATACATATTATTTTATTATGGCAGAACATATCATTCAATTATGAGTAAACATATCAAGATTTAACATTAATAATCGCATATAGCATACAAAAAAGTGTAAAATCAATACTCCTATAAATTACCTTTTTTTAACATGTATACTATTAAATCAGTCCTCGTCATTTTCTGATTCAGACTTGGTCTCGTACTCTATATAGTTTTCCTCTGTGGTCTCAAATGCTTCTACTAGGTCTAAAATCGCTTTAATCATCTGTTATTGTAATTTTGCCATTTTCCTCAATATCCGCTTGGTACGCTTGTTCGTTTGGAATATTCTTTCCATCAAACGTAAATCTTGCCTTCGTTTTAAAAACTGCCAACCAATCCTCTTTATCTCTTTTAAGAGATGGATAAGAAGCATAATAAACTTGTAGTGCTTGTTTTGCTAGTATAAACGGATCGTACTTATGATAAAATAATGTATGCTTTATTTCAATAATATTATATTTTTGGTGCACGTTGATTGCAGAACCTGGAACATTACTGAACCAGTTGCATCTAAATTAATAAACTTCTTCCGCAGGTCTGGTGAAATATGTTGATTGCAAACCCTAGTTAATATGCCATAAAAATCATTTATGTGACCATTTGGATCATCACTACCTTTAACATATACACCGGTATTGTTAGTTAATTTTTCAGCTCCATATTCTTTGGTTTTGAATTTGTATCCATTGACAAAGAATATTAGATATGTCTTGACTTTTCTTTTTGGTCCCATCACAAGGTGTTTCATTCCTTCGTCGACCACATAATTTACCGAATCATATGCGTGACTAAAAAACCGGGAAGAATTTTTTTTGCTGGTATCGCCGCTTGGATGTTGTGATTCGTAAATACTGCATATATAGATAATATATTGCATTATAATTAATACATACATGTATTATTCAAGTAAATAATTTTAGATGTGTTATTTAATAATACCTAACAAATGGCGCAACTTCTGCATAGTTAAGAAGAACATATGTGTGGGCTACATGGTAATCTCTATCGTCTAACCATACTTCCACAAATTTTCCAATAGGGTGTCCCTGCTGTCTAAAAATAGATAGCACTGATTCAGAAGAATCTTATTAAATACCCTCATCATTTCGCATAGCACTTTCAAAAGATAAGTTCACTTGGTCACTGAAATAATGAGAGAAAAAGAATGAAGCTTCATCTTCGATATATGATTTGCATATTGAATCTACAACTCATGCTTTTTTTCTCACTTTTTTCTTTAGATTGTTTAAGTACCTATTAAGAATAATTATAATTAAATTTTATTACATGTGGTTAAACTAAAATTTAACATACTCAATATTAATACCTTTTAAACGGATACACCCATCCATATTGCACAGGACCTTGAAGACGTGCTTCAAACGGAAGATGAATAGGTAAATGCTCCATTACATTAACGAAACTCAGAGGAATTATTTTCTCCAAATTGCAGAGCAATATAGGAATTTCTTCCTCAAGTACACGTAGATGATTAACTTTTAATGTAGTTAAACAAAACACCTTATAAAACAAACTAAGTTCTGTTACAACGGTCCAAACTTTTGTGGGCAACAGTTCTTTGAAAGCAATGGTTAACAAAGTTCCATCATTATATGACAATCATGACTTTTCATCTGACTCAGTTTACCGTTCTTATAGTCGACACATCTACGAAGATTAGAGGAAATCCCATCAGGAAATCTTTATCCTTCCACCCACTTTAAGAGTGCTTTAATTTAGTTACCGTCTGACTCATAGCATGGTTTGGGTTTTTTGTGTCATTTGGCTTCATATGAAGCTCAGGACGATTGCATATTGCCACTATATCACGTCTTTATTTCAAATCATCTTTAGTTTTTCCTTTAACAATCAAAACTGTGTTAAATACATTATCAAACACATTTTTCTTGTTGTGCATCACGTCGGTATTATGACGAATTAGGAGATTTTTTCAATAAGGCAACTCCCAAAATATAATTTGTTTGCACCAATTATGAATCGTCGATTTACCTTGAATTTCAATTTGTTCGCCAGTTTCATGTATCTTTGGATAATCCTTTACAAGGTCAAAAATATCTTCGCTTGACCAAATCGTCGGTGGTCGCAAGATCTCAAGTCTATTACTTGTAAAGTCTTTTTATATTTTCTAAAAGGATGATTAATATGGAGAAAGCACCGATAACAGTCAAACCACGAAATTTTCTTCCCATGTGGTAAAGAAAATTCTCATGTTTCTTTCATGCAATAAGGACAAGCTAGACGACCAACCATAGTCCAACTCGAAAGCATTGCATACGCAGGAAAATCGCTTATAGTCCAAAACAGAGAAACAAACAAACGAAAATTCTTTTTTTTGAAATGCCGTAAGTTTCAGCACCTTCACACCACAATGTTTTCAACTCTTCAATCAACGGTTGTAAATAGACATTGATTCCTTGTGTTAGATCATCAGAGCCAGGGATGACAATAGTGGGAAACATATACAGAGTTTTCATACGCATCCACGGAGGTAAATTGCAAGGTGTATCGATTATAGGTCAAGATGAATATTTTGAACCAAATTGAGAGAACGGTGAAAATCCATCCATACATAAACCAAGTCAAACACTACGGCTCCCCGCTGCGAAAGCGGGGTATGTCTTATCAATATGCTTCCATGCTTCTCCTTCAGTTGGGTGCGTTAACGTACCATCTTCCTGTGTTCTCACACAGTGCCAAATGATGCGTGGTTACAGAAGATGCATATAACCTTTGAAGGTTAGGAGTGATGGGTAAGTAATGCATACGCTTGTACGAAACTTTCTTTCCCTTCTTTTTTCTTAGTTTGTATCTTTCCTGATTATATACTTTACAATTCCTAAGATTGATGTCTTCTTTCCAAAACAACATGTAACCATTTAAACATGTATCTATTTTTTGATACAGCAAACCAAAAGCAGACATAATTTTTTCACTTCATAATTATTTTCGCACATTAAATTGTCGGGTGGCATATGCCATTTTGCAGCTTGTACTATAGCAGTAAACCCGGCTTCTGTGAAGTTGTATTTTGATTTCATCGCAATGTATTCTACAGTTACTGATAGTTGAGTATCGCTTGTACAACCATCCCAAAGGGGATTCTTAGCTGCATCCAATAAACCATAAAAAAATTGCTCCAATACTTGGTTCTTCTTTGACATTAACATCGTTACCATCAACTTCAATAGTAATGAACATTGAACTTGCTGCATCTTCAACCATATCTTCTATGAGTTTCGTTGGAATAATTTTAGTATCCACCTCCTCCTCCGAATGTACGGGATTAGGTGCTATAAGTATCCTTCTACTACATGGACAATGAATTTCTTCATTGTTCTCATTATTACTTAAAGCGAATTCAATAAAGATGTGCACAATATTTTGAAAATGTTCACTTATTGAGCCTCCAATTTCTCTTCTTTGTTAGTACATCCAGCTCCGATCGATAAAATAATTGACTATTTTTCCTACTTTTAAACATAAAAACATATTAATAATTAATGTATTGACATTTTACTTTTCAATTAAATCATACATTTAAATTTTCGCAAATATATAATATTATTCTATTTAATTTTATTTTCAAACAAATTTACACAAACTATTATATGAATATAATCTACAATTTTTAGGTTATTGTTTTACACTTTGATGGTTGGTCATCCCACTTCCCATTACAAACACGGTACTAATTATATTTTTTAAATCATTTCATTTTAAATGATTCAACAAAATTTCGGCAGCACTTCCCCTTTGTTCCCTATATCGTACACATATGCATGTACACAGGGAACAAAAAAAATATTGACAAAATTTTGTGAACCATTTAAAATGAAATGATTTGCAAATATAATTACTTTATTCTGTTTGTAACCTGTCCAATATAGGGAAAAATCCGACAAATATTGTATCGAATGTCCATCCTTTGATAAAAAAGAATATCCATACAACGAACATATCAATACTTGTCGGACAGGGCCAAAAACTCTTTATGAGATTTATAAAAAGTAAAGCGTATTATACAAAAAAATTACAATAATTTATTTACATTCTAAGAAACGCATATACTAGATCGTAGTTTTCGTCATCTTAAAAACGCATACACTAAATCCTGAGCATCGACTCTAATTAATTCAAACTAGCACTAATGCGCGTATGCACTAATTAATCAATACATATAAACAAATTAACACATATAAACACTAAAATTTTTTTCCTCAACATTTAAATGATAAACAATTATAATAACAACCTAATTAGCATTCAATAGGGTATAGCGGACAATCAATAGTGTATTATACAACTATAACAATAAATTAACCCCAATTTAAAAAACCAAATTAATTATGGTTTAGGAATAAAACCTGATTGGAGATTAATGAAGGGCCTAGGCTTATCGAGAGTGGAGAATGATGAAGTTGGAGATAATCGAGGAGGCACGAGGGATGGCTGACGACGGGGAGGAGGTGGTGGAGTTAGGGATTTGGTTTATTTTAGGGGAAATGAGATAATGAAGATGGCTCTCGGCCTAGAGCCTGTATACACACTTTTTTCTGACGACCGCCGACGGCTAATTTACATCGGTTTTCGACGGCTTGCGACGACCACTATATTTTATCTATGAAAATGCCATGGAGATCGTCAGCCGTCGGTAGCCGACGTAAAATGCTGTCGAAGGTCGTCGGAAGCTTCCATCGCTATTTACTGTTGTTCTAATAGCGATATATACTATCTATTTGTTGTATATTCAAAAAGGGGAAGATCTAACATAGAATTAAGAGCGATATAAATCAGATCTTATTTTCTTCTCTTCTTCTTTTGATTCGAAAATCAGTTAGGATTTTCAAGTAAGAGGTTTAGATATTTAGTTCTTTTGATTTTTGATTCTATTCCACTCTAGTTTTTAATTCTAAATCTAATTTCTATATACAATTTACTTTGTTATATATTTTAAAAGAGAGAGATCTGAAAGAGAATTAGGCGTGGTGGAATCAAATCCAGTTAGGAAGCAAACAATTCTCTATCGGTGGAAATATCAAGTTTTTCACATTTTTTGAAATTGAATAGTATTTATTTGGGTTTGATATATGCCTTGGGAAATTTTGGTAAATGAAAACATAACATCTAAAACCTCCAAAATTTCCCTAGATAAATTTCAATCTTTGTATATGTTGGAATTATAATCGTTTTTGGTATTAATATATTAGAATCGAATTAATTGTTTAGAATTAGATAATCTATGGTCCGCTCAATCTTTTTCCCTTGTTTAAATTTGAGTGTTAAAGGGTTCAAAAAAACAAGTTAGAAATGGTACATAAAGTATGAATTGAATTGTTTGTGGTTTGCACCATCTATTTCTATCACTTAAATAAATAAGGGACTCCTTTCTCACTTCAAAACAATGTATATAAAGGTTGAACTGAACATAGACGATCTAATTTGTGAAGATCAGTTTCTTTAAGCAAAAAAGGATTCTAATATGTTAATATGGAACAAGTTGTGTGTATTTCATGTTTGTACAAATCTATTTTATTTGGCTATGGTAATAGCCGATCTTGTTGGAATTGTGGACTTGTATGAAATTGATATTTCAAAATATCTTGTATGCGAATTATTATCAAATTATTTTTACGTAATGATTAGACCATAAATTCCACACATAAAATATGTAAATATATTAACATATTGATTATTAAAAACCAATAGCATACGGATTATAGCGTATTAAGCGCGATAATTACTATTATTAGAATAATTATGTAATATTAATTTGTGGGAAGGAAGTTAGTGTGAATTAGGGAATTCATCCCTAATTAGAGGAATAATAAGGGGATAACTTATATGGCCACAACTATTTATCGTGTAAGATAATGTACGTATATAGTTGGTATAAATATACCGTATAGGAATGGGAGGTTAGTCCAAAGTTATATGGAAGTCTGCCCCGTTAAATCTAGCTACCAACGGTGTGGCTTTGCGGACTAATGTGGGACATGCCTATAATAAATAGCCATAGTGGATGTAAGGTTAGTCCCAATTCTATACGGTAAATCCGCCTAGTCAATCTGGCTACAAGTACCTACGATTAGTCGGATTAATGTGAGACTTCACTAGTGGGTTAGTCATAAGTTGCGCTATGGATGCGGTAGGTGAAATACATAGGAGGGGTCCGTTTCGAATTAGATATTAAGCGGCTATAGTAGGGTCAGCTTCTTTCTTAAATGAAGTATTAAGTATCCTAATAGGATTTCTTACGATGTCAGTAAGGAAGAACCATATAGGGACCTATCTTGGGGTTAGGTCTAAATGACGAGGATCTTTCTATTTATAGGTCTTAAATGATTAGAGTTTGCGTAATTCCCATTAAAGAGGTATTAAGTGGTTTGGGTGTTTCCTCTTACATCGTAAATGTCAGCTATGTTGGAGTTGTATAGTTAGACTGGAAGAGCCTTAGGGCTTACAGTTGACTTTTCTGTAGTTGGACTGGAAGAGCCTTCGGGCTTACAGTTGACTTTTGTATAGTTGGACTGGAAGAGCCTTCGAGCTTATGGTTGACTTTATACATAGGTTATATGGTTGGACTAGAAGAGCCTTATGGCTTACAATTGACTTTAAGCGTATGTTATGATTTTAAATACGTAGGAGATATTTTTTAGTTAAATAATACTCTCAAAGTACAATTATGGTAAAGCTTGAGATTTTCATTTCACCAGAAATTTGTTGTTCTGACCCACTCCTCATTACAACACACAAGTTAGAGGGGGTAATGCTAATTTAGGAGATGAAGGTGGAGATGAAGACTTATGGCAGTTATTTATTTATTTATTTATGCTTTTTAAATATTTTTATTGTACCCAATTCAAACAGTTATGTTATTTTGAAATATTATACTATGGAGGCTTTATGTAAACATGTTGTAACATTTAACATGTTATGTTTCTGAAAAGGTTTTGTTTTATGAAATGGGTACCTATTTCTGATACAATATTTTATCCATTCCTCTGTGAGATTCTAAAAGTATAGATAGATAGCTCTGTGTACTATGTATTGTTTAATTTTATCAACTTAACAACTCACCTTGAGATGAGCTTAAGGTTTGATGGGATTTTGTTGGGTTGAAATTAGGTCCATTTTGGGAAGGGTTGTTACAAATGTGATGTGTTCATTTAGGTTATTTAATTTTATTTCATCCTATGTAATCACTTTTATTTTTGGATCGTATCTAGTTCTATTTCACTGCCAATAATTTCTCAAAGAAATTCCTTCACTATGAAATTGGTATTTCTTGGAACAACATTTGCTTCTAAGTGCAACGGAAAAGGTTTTCAAAAACATTTTATGAATTTCCTTATATATAAAATTGATTTGGCTTTAGTTTACAAAACGTATGTTTAAAACATAAATATGCCATCTAATAACAGGCTTTCCCAAGCTCCTTTTTGGGATATTCATGATCCATCATGAACCATTATTACGTGTAATCTTTCGACTCGCACAACCTGCCAACTACTTGGCCTATGATATGTTGGGGTTTCTTGCAAACCCTTATCTTGTATGATTTTGCAAACCATTCTTTAGATGAAATTAATTTTAACTTTGTGTACTACCCTTAAGTACACAACCTTATTGAAAAAAGTTAATCTCAACTTCACTCACACTTAATCGTACTTTGTTTTTCAAAGTTCGATTACTCCTAATGGATAATCATTATGTATTATAGGAAGGAGTGACTTTTGAGATTGAATCTGTATTCATTTTTAGGTACGTTCGTAACTCTTTCCATTGTACTGACATATTCAATCAAATCATTTTATTTTATTGCATGTTATATTATTTACTTCGGTTTTATATTTTATGATCTTGTCGTAGACATATTGCATGTGTATCAAATGCACATATCCATGTCGGTGATAAATCATTAATGAATATAACCAAGTACGTGGAACCGATTTGTTATTAATAGACTTGTGATTATATACAATAATATGCATCAATCCGAAGAGTTCATCAACTCTTATGATGCTCCCATTAAATGGGTGCATGGCCCTTAATTGTTTGATATATAATAATCAGTATCATATGATTCATAATCATCATATAATAAAAATTATTTCTCAAAACTATGGCTCAGTTTATAATTCCAAAATAATTGTAAATAATTCCATATACTTGTGTATTTTCCAATATATCACTTTTTTTATGAAAACAAGTACGATATTTTAGTTTTATTTCATTACGAATACTCACAATATTCGTATTGAAATATAACTAAGTCTATATTTCAGTCGACACCAAAAAATAGTCATTATTTCATAAATAATGTTCGGTATGTTTTATAAAAATAATTTTAGTGACTTGATGCAACCAATATGTGTTATACGGGATGCTTCGACCATTTTCGTCATTAATAATAGCTTGAATTCGGAGGTCCATTATTCACTTAATATAGATTATGTATTTCATATTATGGAACTACTTTACGGCGGAGAGTTTCTTGATCAAATATCTTGTACTTAAAGAAATAAATCTCATAGAAGATAATTTTCTCCATGAAAATACACTTTTTTGGAACAGAAATCATATTTCTTATTCCAATGTTAAGTATAAATCACTATTATTACAATCCTTATTTTCGATGTTTCCTTATGAAGCAGAAGTGACCATTCACTCACTTCATCCCAACTATCACTTAAATCACATCTACTCTTGTACATTCATTTCTCTCTCTAAATAGTGGAACCATTCAAAAGAATATCCATCACTATAATATCATAAAAAACTCTTTACAAAAGCGCTTTCAATCATCCTTAATATCCAAGGACATCAAATATGATGTACTTTGCGTAAACCGATCAAACTGGCATTTTAGCGATCGAGTTCTTAGATTTATATTATAGGGTTTATTTGATGTTTATCGACTAATATTAAATGTGTGTGTATAATAGTTAGAAATACACCAATCGATATACATTTAAATTGGATTTCAATGTGTTAATTATTGATCGAGCTTGAAATCATTTTGACACCCATATGGTGCTTAATAAAGTGCGGCCATGAATAGCCTAGGGGAGGACAATCATATGATGGCTAAGTGTTTGATTTTGAATTAAAAGGTGAAGAAAATGTAAGAGAAAAACAAGAATCAGGATCCATATATTTTTTCCTTGGTATCTCATCTATTTAAGGCTCTCTAACCCACACTTTATTTTATTTTTTCACTTTTTCCACTCCTCTAGACCAGTTTAGGCCTACCTCTCCCTCTCCCCTATCAAAAAATTATAATCTTTGAAACATCAAACCAAATTCAATTCATTTGTTGGTGTTAACTGCATTAAGAACGTAGCATATTATGGATTCAAGATTCAATCAAGTTATGATTAGATTCAACATTTCTAGTTATATCATTTAGGCTAAGGTGAAAGGTAATAATCTATTTAATATCATATATATATATATAGAATTTTTATTACGTCATATATGTGATTTAATAGCTATTGAATGTATAACAGATCCTTATATGTCATTGCCGTCAACATTTGGATGAATGTGCTTTGTTATATATAAAAAACTGTATATATATGCATACATACTGCATTCAATAGCAAAATAATAATAATAATAATAATATTATTATTATTCATTTATTTATATTTTGAAAATAAAAGATAAATATTATTTAAAACTAGTTTAGTTAAGAGAATATACATAAGGCATACATACAAATAAATTTTATGTATTTTTTTCATATTGTAATTACTAGTCGAATGTTTATGGTTTATTATATATAATTATACAAGTAATATATGTAATTATGAACATATATATATATATATATATATATTAGCCGAATGTTTTTAATTTATTATAATTATACAATTATACAAATGATACATATAATACATACAAATTATATAATTATACAAATAATGCATATAAATTTGAAGTATATTTTTTCATATTTTAATTACTAGCTGATTGTTTATGATTTATTATATATATATAATCATACAAATAATATATATAATTATGAATATATATATTAGTCGAATGTTTATGTTTTGAAAATAAAAGAAAAATATTATTTAAAAAGAGTTTAGTTAAAAACACATACATAATGGATATAAATACATACATATGAATTTATTTATTTAAAACACATGTAAATTTTATGTATATTTTTCATATTTTAATTGCTAGCCGAATGTTTATGATTTATTACACACACACATACATACAAATAATATATAATACAAATAATAAATCAATATGAATTTACTAATATATACATTTATTTTAATGTATATATATATATATTTTATTACTTACACATATTTTAATATTTTATGTGGCGCAGTTGTGTCCGCAGTGGTAGAGACACTTGCAACCTATTAATGAGGTCACGAGTTCGATACCCATCTGCCCAACTCCCTCAAGGCGGGAAGTTGCGTTTTCGGTTAAATCCAACTAAACATGGTTGGAAAACGAATGTTTCCTGCTAGGCTACCTAACCTCCCATTCCTGGCTCTGGTCGGACTAGCTGGGTTGGGGCTCTACTCTTCGGAGTGGGGTTTTCTAAAAATAATTTTTATATTTTTATATGGATATAAACATACACACCTTTATAAAAAATACGGATAAGTACAATAAAACAAAAGATGATATTAAATAAAATATTGATTTTATTCAAAATAAATTTAGAAAATTTCTAAATGAATTTAGACTCCATAGGCCCAATAAAGATCCAAAATGGTAATTTTTTTTGAAATTTACTCATTTCTTCTGCTGTAGGCTGACCCGATTCCAACAATGGTAACAGAAACCATTAGCCTATACGGTCTAAACTAGTCATGTTAGAGCTAACTAGTTAAGCTTGCGCACTTAGTATGGTATCTAAAGAGGTACTGTCTGAGATTGAAATTGGGTAATCAAGTATCCTGTCCTATCCAGTTACCGGCCTGGCCTGAAAAGTGAAGTGAGCCCAAAGATTGCTCCTAATAGAAAAGGCCCAATTTGTATTGGGACTCGGATTAATTTCCAAAATTGTTTTGAAAGTTAAGAGAAGATTTTAAATTTTAAATTTCAATTTATAATAAAACATGTTTATTATTAAAGTTTATAAAATATCGTAAATTTCAACTAGAAAAGGTAATCACATTTTCAAAATCTTTGAAAATATTTAAATATTAATTTCAAAATTTAAAATTTATGAATTAGATTAATAAAATAAATAAATCAAATGAGTTAATTAATCAATATTTATTGCATGTATTATTTATGATGATATATGTTATGTTATTTTAAAGTGTTTAAGACAACATATGTATATATGTATGTATATACGATAAATTTTGAAATTAATATAATTTAACTAAAATTGTTTAACTAAATAAATAAAATAAATGGTATATAAGATATATGTAATATAATATAAAGGTTATGGTATACACAATAAATGTTATGGTAGATATGTCCAATATAAAAGTTGTACTGAAATACTAATATAAAGCTAATTAAAGAGTTAATTAATTAAAGAGTTAAATAATTAAAATTAATTAAAGAGTTAATTAATTAAAAATAATTAAATAAGGTTTAGTTAATATAATTTCATAAATAAGATTATTATATAAGTTAATTAAATATAAAAGTTATATAATAATGAAACTTATATAATATGAGTTTATAAATTGAAGGCCGAACATTAAGAAACCCTAAATAAACTTAAGAAATAAATATATACGTATAGTACGTATACTATGATTTTAGATGTGTCCGACACTTGAATCATGAGATATTTCATAAAAAATACATTATTCCATAAGTCGATGTCACTCAGTTTAATATATTGAAGATTATGAATCTTTAATATAAAACTATCCTATATCATTTATATATTAATAAATTACTTGCATACTCTTTAGTTGTTGAGCTTTCCTCAAGCAAGGTACGTTGTATGCATTACGATTAATATATTGGATAGACGAGGTAAGATAACTGCATGTATTCGTTGAGCTTTCCCAAAGATATGTGTTTTATACTTAGGCCGTCGTAAAATGATAGGTCTTAGTGAATAATCCCACTTTACTTGTTGAGCTTTCCTCAAGGTAATGGCAAGATTAGGACAAGGAATCAAGGTTTAGGAGTTATATGTGATACAATCGGTAAAGAGTTATTCATCGTATGCGGGCCTTTGATTTGTTGAGCTTTCTTCAAGGTTAGGACCCCAAGGCATATGAGTCATAACATCTACTAGTGAAATCGAACGACTTCTATTTTTGCTTAAGGTTTGGAGAAACATAAAAGACTAGTTGGAGCCTTATTAGGAAAATAAAATGATAACATTTAACCTTTCTAATATTGTAAGAAAATATGCTATATAATATTATAATAATCTACATTGGTAAATTTGTGCATTTAAAGTGATTGATAAAATGTTTATCAATTATGGTATACAAATGAACTAAATTAAAGGTTAACTAATAAAAATATAAAATATACTTACTAATAAATGATTATTGCACGCTAACGTTTTAACACTCATGCAAGCACCTGATTATACAACTACTTAGTATGTTAGTAATTTGGTCGCTTGTGTGTTAATGTGGTCAAGACCATGTATTGCATTCTATGAGTTCCAAACTCAAAAGCAATACGAGACTATGGATATTTGATCTATATATGATCACATATAAGTGTTATATGTTGAATGATCACTGTTCATAATGTATGATACTTTGATGAAATTAGTTTATTCGAAGCAAACAAATAAACCGTATTATGAGATTGAGTATTCAATTTGGTAGATTACAATAAAGATCGTATCGTGTTAAATGTAATGCAAAACCAAAACTTTTATAATTAATATTATATATATTAATTTAATTCATTTATAACAATTATAATTTAATCAAATCATACGAGAATGGGAGTATTCAAAATTTCGATTGTGTGACTGTTAGGTGTAAATTTAGCCAGTTGATTAAGATCGAAAATTCAAATATCAACATTTACACATCACTTAGCAGGTGGTGTGACATTTTGACCAAATTTATTGCATACTTGGTTATAGCAATATCCAATTTTACTTTATTTAGCGTTGCCTGGTAGGGACTATAATTTTCACCAATTATCTTTGTCAATATCACATTAGGACAGATGGAATTTGGTAATGGTCAAAATTCCAATATCGTCCATATTCAACTCTATTGTCCAAACACAAAGTCCTTGGTTCAATAACAATAATTATTATTACCCAAACTACTCTGGCAAAAGACTTTGACTTTGAGTTAATGTCATATGATCATGATACTAACCCTATAAAACTGAGGAGACGAATTCTTTCTTGAATAGTGTCTTACTTCCAATGCTTCCACTTGACCCAACTATAGTTGTTCGATGGACGTCGTGCCACAATTTAACTATAATCAAAGCAGAGTTTCCACAATGAAGCTCGATAGTATTCTCAAGTTGAGGGAATTATGTAATATTGTCACATCGATATTTTTTGCTTGACCTCACTTATATTAACCAATAGAAAACTATCGAGTGATTCATTCTATGGATATCCAATAACTATCAGTACAGAACCCCTTGGTGCCCTCAGTAGCCATGAGTAATACACTGCCCAATATTGGGAGTGCGTTGCATACTCTAATCTCAACAGATGTATCAATATCAGGTGTCAATACAAATTGACTAGAACACTAAAATTATATGTTTATGTTATTGTGATAAACCACTTATGATTATAGTACACTATAACTACTATCGCAGAACATACCATTTACGATTTTCTATTAAATATACTTTTAATTAAGTTAATTAATTAATTAATAAAGAATTCTATCAAGTATGTAATAGAAAGAGAACAACTTTTATTTTGAACAACCTTGGTTTTCGTGTTAGATATACATAGCAATTACATAATTGCATCTAGGGCATACCCCTAACTCTATCATTCTTCCACTTACATTTGGTGCCAATTATGAAATCTAATTCTCATTTCTTTGATCAGGTTGATGAGAACTGATCGAGTTAGACTCTTTGTGAATGGATCTTCTATGCTATTTAATTATCTACTTTGTCAATCAACTCCCTTTGATTCTGATAAATAAACTTTATCATGTGGAACTATTCGGAGTATGTTTCTCGATTTATAGTGAGCTCTTATCATTACATTGTTATCATATAACAATGATGTAGTATTCTTATTATTTGGAATCACCCCTAACTCAATTATAAATTTGTGCATTTATATTTATATGCATTGCTTTTATTTTGACGTTATTCAAGACGATGTACTCAGCCTTTTCGTTGAATCATCCACAACCTTTTGTTTGGAACATTTCCAACTTAGAGCTTCTTAATTAAGGTTTGAACGTGTATTTAATATTGACATGTTATACTCAATAGCACTTATGAATTCGAGTCTAAACACACCTTTATAAAAAGTTCGTTGTTTCTATGAATAATTCTCCAGTTCTTATAAATACTCGAGAATATTCTAAATTACCATTTAGTGATCCTAATTTGTATTTGATATTTGCTTAATGCATCGAACATATAAGCAGATTATGATACTGTAGAAAATAGAACATGTAAGATAATTCCTGTTGTTAAAGCAAAAGGAATCTGTCTTACATAGTCTTTATTAAACATTTTAATAAGGTGTCTCTGGATATCATTTGGGACATTCCCAATATACTTTGTACTTAATATAAAATATATAATTTACAAATCCAATATCGAATATTAAATAATCAAACTATTACAGATTTTAACATAAGTATGTAGTAAACAATCAGTGGTACGTTGTTGCGGGAAATGCGGATTATGGATCTTAAGGCTAGATTAACACTAGAGAGGGGAGGAGGTGAATAGTGTTTAATCGATTTTATGGAAATTTTGAAATCTTTTCAAATTACACAAATACAGATGCAATTTCACAAATATAGAGACAAACATAGAATCAGACACGGATGCAAATAGTAAATAATAGTAGTAAAGGAAATTACACACCAGAATTTTATACTAGTTCAGAGTTACTTTACATCGAGTCCCACAAAATTTCTTGTGCATATTTCTTTTCAAATATAATGTTGATATTACAACCTCGATTTCAAGGCCACGAGATACACCCTCCTGTCTCATAGTCCAGGGCAAACTTTCTTGATTTAACCAGGCTACAAGATCACCTAATCTATTTCCGGGTTATAATCACACCCAATTGATTTATAGGCTACAATCACACTGTTTTCAATCACACTTTGATAGAGAGAGACTCAATACACTTCGATCTTTCGATCTTTGATTACAAATGATCATATAACTCTGAATAGCACTGAGATCTTTAAGAGAGAGTGACGAAGAATCAAACTAGAGATGGTCAAGTTTGATTCACTTAGAATTTCGGCAGAGTTTTATTAAAGCATTTGAAATATAAGAGATATTTAAGTGGAGAAGAAGGAGTGAAGAAATGAAGAAAAACTAACTTAAAATTCGTTGAAAACAACAGGTACTTATAGGAGAACAATAGTCATGTCCATTCGCGATAGGTTACGACGAATAAACACTTCTTTTGAAAATTTGAAATTTGAATTCTACAATCACCATGTCGACGTCGGGGGATGAGGTATGTCGACATGCCTATGTATATTTTGAAAATTAATTTTTCTTTAAAATGATTTCTAATCTAAAACTAGTCAAAATAATTTCAAAACTTTGTAAACCATTTTGAATATAGTTTAAACTTATAAAAGAGATTTAAAAAGTAATCTTAAAATTATATAATCTATAGTATAAAAGTAATATTAAAAACTAAGTATAGAATATGTTATTGAAATTTAAAGCTATAATATTAAAACTAGGAGATAGTTTGAAAACAATAGATGATTTTGAAATCAAAATATAAAAGATAATAAGAATAGTTTAAGGCTAAAATATTTAAACCGAGAGAGATGACTTTTAAAACGGTAGCTTTTGGAAAAATAGTTAAAATAAATCATTTTGAAAGTTTCGTGGATTCCATTCCACTAGAGAAGGTTGTGGGTTCCATCCCACTAAAGAGGTCGTGGGTTCCATCCCACTATTAAAGCGAGAAGGTGGATTTCATTCCATAATTACAATCCGAATAAATATTTTAGTGCTATTATGATGTTTTAAAATAAATCTAGACGCTATTACTTATCTTGATATCTCGAACTCTTGAAATCTTAAAATCTTAAACTCTTGATATCTAGAACTCTTGATACTCAAGCGTCTTCGGTCTTGGTTTCTTCAATCTTGAATTCGTCAGTCTTGAATCTCTATACTGTACAGTCTTCATTCTCAATACCTGCATATATATCCTACATATACATATATATCTAGACAAGAATATTTGTATTTATATTTTATAACAAGTCCTAAGGTTGTTGTCATCATAACTATCATCTCAGGAACTGACAATCTCCCCCCTTTTGACAATGACAACCTTTGTTTATAAAATCTACTCTAACAAATTTTGATTCTACTCCGACTCCTCCTTATTTCAAAAACTTCCCTTTAATCTACTAACTCCCCCTTAATATAAGCCTATCTAACCTATTTTATAATTCCCTCCCTTTGTCATCAACAATAACTAAGCCTAAACTACATAACTCCCAATTAAACTAATACTATAAGCTAATAACGAGTATAATAAGCAAATCACAAATCTAGTTTTATTATATATAATATTACATTATACATGTATATGAAACATAGACACATAAATATATACAAGTACACAAAATATAAAACTATTAATATAATAACAATCTAACGAGAGTCCTTGACAATTGGTGACTTGTGAATCGAACAATTAGGGCAATGGAGACAAAAGTTTCCATGTTGTTCGACCAAATTACCATTTTTGAAAAAACAGACTTCTCCAATGCAAATAACTTTATCATCTTCATCCATTTGCGCTTCTTCCTCTTCTTCTTCTTCTTCGTCGTCCTCTAATGGATTACGAATACGTATGTTAGAGGAATCATCTTCAATCACGGTAGGATCTGCATGATTATCCATTAGAAATTTTTGAAAATTTCTAAGGATCTTGCCTTGTTTCTCACGTTCCTTTGCTATCTTTATTTGCATGACTTATAATTCAGTCAGCATTTGTAGGTAATCCTTCAAAGTTTCCTCACTCTTTATCACTCGAGCCAATGTAGTTCGTTGAAATAGACCAGAATTAGGGGAAGGGAAGGAAAAGGTTGTATTTTGGTTTGATTTAGAAGAGGAGGCCATTATTTTATATTTTCAGAAGTTTATTACAGAGAAAATGAAGAGAGAAGACAAAAGAATTCGAAATATTATGGTTTATATAACCACCAAACAGATTTTAGAGGGAAAATCAAAATTCAAATTTTACCGTTGTATGTCGACATGGGGGGCAGGGGCATGTCGACATCCTTATGAAAATTTTGACAATTTTTTTTTCTATATTTATTTAAATTATATGTTACTATATCTATATTATATATCTCAGTTATAGAACATATACCTAGTTCTCTTCTTAATTTAGTAAAGGATGATTGATTCAAGGGTTTGGTCAGAATATCAGCTATTTGATTCTCAGTGTTGATAAATTCAAGAAAAATAATTTCTTTACTTATATTATCTCTGAGAAAATGATGTTTGATATCAATATGTTTGGTTCTAGAGTAAGATTTTTGGATAAATTTATTGCACTTGTATTGTCATAATAAATTGGTGATTTTGAAATATTTAATCCAAAATCCTTTAGGGTCTATTGCATAAAGATAACTTGAGAACAAGCCAAAGCAGCAGAGATATATTCTGCTTCAGTTGTTGATAGTGAGACAGTATTCTGATTTTTACTAAACTAGGAAACCAGAGAATGTCCTAAAAAGTGACAAGTTTCACTTGTACTTTTTTGGTCTGATTTACAACCAGCATAGTCAGCATCACAATATGAGATTAAATCAAATGAATCATTTTTAAGGAAAAGTAGGCCATAGTATAAAATGTGTTTAACATATCTTAGGATACACTTAACAGCTTTTAAATGGGTTTCTTTGGGTTGAGATTGATATCTTGCGTAGAGACAGACACTATGCATGATATCAGGCCTACTCTCAGTTATATAGAGTAGCGATCCAATCATTCTCCTGTATAGTTTTTGGTCGACATCCTTTGACATGTCTTCTTTATTCAAGGCTTCATTGGTTGCCATATGAGTGGGTTTTCCTCTCGTAGTGGTCATACCAAACTTATTAATTAGATACGTCGCATACTTTTCTTGACTAATGAAAATACCACTGTCTAATTATTTTATTTGCAATCCTAAAAAGAAAGTAAGTTCACCCATATGACTCATCTCAAACTCTTTTTTCATTATTTCATAAAACTCTTTGTTCATTTCATTGTTTGTTGATCCAAAAATTATATCATCTACATAAATCTGTACTAATTGAATATCATTTTTGTTTCTTTTAATGAAAAGAGTATTATCTACTTTACCAATTTCAAAAATTGACTGTAATAGATATGATCTTAGTCTGCCATACCAGGCTTTAGGAGCTTGTTTCAGACCATATAAAGCTTTCTTTAATTTGTAACCATGATTTGGAAACTTTTCTTCTTCAAAAAGTGGGGGTTGTTCAACATAAACATCTTCTTTAACCAAATCATTTAAAAATGCACTTTTGACATCCATTTGGAATAATTTGAAATTTTTATGGTTTGCGAAAGCAAGTAGAATTCTAATGGCTTCTAATCTTGCTACGGGTGCAAAGGTTTCATCATAGTCTATTCCTTCTTCTTGACAATAACCTTGCGCGACTAACCGAGCTTATTTCTAACGACCTCACCTTGTTCAATTATTTTATTTTTATGAACCCATTTAGTTCCTATTACAGTTTTGTCCTCAGGTCTAGGAACGAGTTCCCATACATCATTTCTGGTGAATTGATTTAGTTCTTCTTGCATAGCAAGAATCCATGAATCATCAGATGATGCTTCCTATAGATTTTTGGGTTCAATAGTTGATATAAAAGCAACATTACTCATCTTGTTTAGTTGATTTCTAGTTGTAACAACAGATTTAATATTTCCTAGTATATTTTCTATAGGATGATCTTTTAAAAGCATGATCCTTTTATTAGGATAAATAGTTTCACAATTTGTTTCATTTGATTCATTATTTATAGTAACAAAATCATCTTCATCATTTATTTGAACAAAATCTTTGAAATTTTCATCAAAATGTACATACATTATTTCTTCAATGTTGTTAGTTTTTAAATTAAAACTCTATATGCTTTACTTCTATTAGAATATCTGATAAAGATTGCTTTGTTGAATTTAGGATCAAATTTATCCAAATTGTCCTCTGTATTTAGAATAAAGCATTTACTTCCAAAAACTTTAAAATACGATACCTTTGGTTTCTTATTGAAAAGAAGTTCATATAGTGTTTTATTGGTTAGAGGTCTAATTAAAATCCTATTCAAAATGTAACAAGCTATAGCGACTGCTTCAGCCCAAATATTTCTTGGTAATTTACTATCTGAAAGCATAGTTCTTGCACACTCTTGAATCGTCCTATTTTTACGCTCTACCACTCCATTTTGTTGTGGAGTTCTTGGAATGGAAAAATTATGAGTTATTCCTTTTTGAGAAAAGGATATAAATATTTTTCTTCCTAATTCCTTCAAAGATAATATTTGATTTATTATCTTTGATGTGACACTTATCCTTTTTCAAATTCAATTTTGTAGCCTTTATCACATAGTGGACTTATGCTAAGTAAATTATGTTTTAGATTCCTAACTAACAAAACTTCAGAAATAGTAGGAGTTT
The DNA here is from genome assembly GCA_030737815.1 of Allium fistulosum. Lineage (NCBI taxonomy): Eukaryota > Viridiplantae > Streptophyta > Magnoliopsida > Asparagales > Amaryllidaceae > Allium > Allium fistulosum. The sequence continues at coordinate 1,137,802,183 of CM060906.1, forward strand.
TAGAGTTATCGACATTACCGATGCCAATCACATATCCTTTTGAATTGTCTCCAAAGTTGACCATTCCTCTATCTTCATAAATTATGTCGTTCAGTATCTCCGAATTGCCAGTCATGTGTCTTGAACATCCACTATCAAGTATCCATTTGTTTTTCTGGATTTGCACCATTTGTCAATTGAGTGTTGATTCTTCAAAAGCCATGTAACACATCTGTTCCTGCACAAAACACCAATTCTGAAGATAACTTGATTTTCTATAATAACAATATGCAGACTTATGAGACAATGATGATTTGGATAGTTTTGAACCAGTGTTAACAGAATCTCCAAAAATTGCCATTTAAAACTTTTTCAAAATTCAGATTATGATAACTTTGAAAACCAATGCTCTGATACCAAATGTTGGAAATGCGGATTACGGATCTTAAGGTTGGATTAACACTAGAGGGGGTGAATAGTGTTTAACTGATTTTATGGAATTTTTGAAATCTTTTCAAATTAAACACATACAGATGCAATTTCACAAATACAGAGACAATCACAGAATCAGAGACAGATGAAAATAGTAAATAAAAGCAGTAAAGAAAAGAACACACCGGAATTTTATATTGGTTCGGAGTTACCCGACATCCAGTCCCACACAATTTCTTGTGCAGATTTCTTTTCAAATATAATGTCGATATTTCAACCTCGATTTCAAGGCCGCGAGATACGTCCTCCTGTCTCCGAGTCTAGGGAAAACTCTCTTGATTTAACCAGGCTACAAGATCACCTAATTGATTTACGGGCTACAATCACACCTAATTGATTTACAGGCCACAATCACACTGTTTCCAATCACACTGTGATAGAGAGAGACTCAATACACTTCGATCTTTCGATCTTTGATTACAAATGATCCTATAACTTTGAATAGCACTGAGATCTTTGAGAGAGAGTGACAGAGAATCAAACTAGAGATGATCGAGTTTGATTCACTTAGAATTTCGGCAGAGTTTTGTTAAAGCATTTGAAATATAATAGAATATTTGAGAAGAGAAGAAGGAGTGAAGAAATGAAGAAAAACTAACTTAAAATTCGTTGAAAACAACTGGTATTTATAAGAGAACAACAGTCATGTCCATTCGCGAAAGGTTACGATGAATAGACACTTCTTTTGAAAATTTGAAATTTGAATTCTACAATCACCATGTCGACATAGGGAGATGAGGTGTGTCGACATGCCTATGTATATTTTGAAAATTAATTTTGCTTTAAAATGATTTCTATTATAAAACTTGTCAAAACAATTTCTAAACTTTGTAAACCATTTTGAATATCGTTTAAACTTATAAAAGAGATTTAAAAAGTAATCTTAAAAATATATAATCTATAATATAAAAGTAATATTAAAAACTAAGTATAGAATATATTTTTGAAATTTAAAGCTATAATATTAAAACCAGGAGATAGTTTAAAACAAGAGATGATTTTGAAATCAAAATATAAAAGATGGTATGAATAGTTTAAGGCTAAAATATTTAAACTGAGAGAGATGACTTTTAAAAGATAATTTTTGGAAAAATAGTTAAAATAATTCATTTTAAAATTTTCGTGGATTTCATTCCACTAGAGAATTTCGTGGGTTCCATCCCACTAAAGAGGTCGTGGGTTCCATCCCACTATTAAAGCGAGGAGCTGGATTCCATTCCATAATTAAAACCCGAATAAAGATTTTAGTGCTATTATGAAGTTTTAACATAAATCTAGACAGTATTACTTTTATTGATATCTTGAACTCTTGATACCTTGAAATCTTGGACTCTTGATACTTTGAACTCTTGATACTCATGAGTCTTCAATCTTGGTTTCTTCAATCTTGAATTTGTCAGTCTTGAATCTCTATACTATATAATCTTCATTCTCAATACCTGTATATATATCCTATATATACATATATATCTAGACAAGAATATTAGTATTTATATTTTGTAACAAGTCCTAAGGTTGTTGTCATCAAAACCATCATCTCAGGAACTAATAGTTGTTACTTATAGTCTAGAAATATTTATGTTACTTTTAGTGGTTCTTTCTTACAGACACATGCTTCCTCTGCATTTTGACTGAAAATCAAACTATTTGATAATTTTATCAAAATACTTACACAATTCGGATGCTGATAGAATGATACCTTCGTATCATTTCTCGGACCATATTTGAAAACCCATAAACTCAATATCGCTCACACTGTCTTCAAGACACTTGGGTTTTTATATGCAAACAATCTATTCTAAATCCTTATTTAGAATATTCCATTTCAATACATATGTACCAAAATACTAAGCTTTGCTAAGCTTGTGAGAAAATCCAAATTAACTTGAGCACTTTTAATAACAAATCTATTATGCTAATTTTGAAATTTGAAATTTACGATGTAATTATTATCAACGTTATTCATTATATTCCAAATGCATTAGTCTTGCTCTCGAAGACTCATTCGCGGCTGATGGATCATATCAATTCGGGTACAACTATTAAAATCAAACTTTTTTTTACTGTGCTTGGAATCCATTTCAAATTTGCGTAGCATACCATATTGCAAAGTCAATACTCTTAATGGTTTAATTGACTAGCAAGGATTACCTATTCTCGACTTTGATAAAAAAACTCATAGTTTCTCTTTAGTGTGTAAGAATATTTATTAGAAATTCTAATGTGTTGTGCTCGTTTAGGTTTGGTTAATTTCATTTCATCACATGTAATCAGTTTCATCTTTGCATCATTTTCAAATCTATTTTACTACTAATAATTTCTAAAAGAAATTCCTTCGCTATGAAGTTGGCATTTTTTGAAACATCAGTTGTTTCTCGGTGCAATGAAATATGTATTCATATACAGTTTATGAATTGCCTTATATACAAAACTAATTTCATTTTAGTTTACAATACTTATGTTCAAAATATAAATTTGTCAGCCAATGACAATCGTTCCCAAACTCCTTTTGGGAAGATTTATACAAGATCCCTCACGAACAATTATTACATGCAGTCTTTGACTCACACAACCTGCCAACTCCTTGGCCTAGGATATGGTAAGGTTTCTTATAAACCCTTATCTTTTATGATTTTGTAAACCATTTTTTAGATGAAATTAATTTTAACCTTGTGTACTACTCTTAAGTACCCAACCTTATAAAAATAAGTTAACTCAACTTCACTCAAAACAAATCGCACTTTATCCAACAAAGTTCAATTACTCCTTATCAATACATCATTATGTATCATAGGGAGGAATGTCTTTTGAGATTGAATCTCTACTCATTGTCGTACTTTCGGAACTCTTTCCAATATACTTACCTATTCGATCAAATCGAATCACTTCATTTTCTAATGCATGTAATTTCATTTACTTCCGCTTTATATTCTATGAAATTATCATAAATGTGCTACATGGGTTTCAAATACACATGTTCATATCTATGATAACTAATCAGTGAATACAATGAAATACGTGTCGCCATTTTGGTATTATTAGACTAATGATTGTATACATTTACATGTATTGATTCCGAGATTTCATCATCTCTTATGGTCGCTCCACCGAATGGGTGCATTTCCCTTTATTGTTTAAGATATAATTCACCAGTACCATATGATTCATAATCATATAATAAAAAAATTATTTCTCCGAACTTTGTCTTAGTCATAATTTCGAAACAATTGCAAATAAATTTAGATACTACAGTATTTTCCTATGCATCACAAATGACACCGTATTTACACCTCACTACATATTCACTCAACACTCGTATTTTTATCTTTAACTCTGTTCCAGCTTGAATCCAGCATCTTAACTATCTGCAAAATAAACACTGACGCAGTAAAATTGAAAAGAAATATTTTTGCAGTGCAAACTAAATTGTGTGTTTCGAAAATGTTATTTGCCTCAGTTATTTGGGTATTTCGTCATTTATATTCTTTTAAATCATTATACAGGAACACTTGTCACATGCACAGTGTATCACTGTACATGCCACAAGATCGTGCACACCGATATACATTTGCGTGTTAAACTACAGGGACATGTGAGCACAAGGTCAAACCCGAGCCTAGGCTGAATTCCACTCACGTGCACGCAAAACAACATCCAACACTAAAAATATACACATGATCAAACCAGATTTCAAGAGGTGACAACAGAGCATGGAAGTGAAGCCTCAATCAAGACTTCAAGTACAAAGCAAATGACCAGTCTAGACATATCAATGCAAGTCTAACAAGTAAATAGAGCCAAGGCACTATAACTCGACAATCAGACATGCACATGATACCATATGCAAGAACCAAGTGCACATGAAACAGAGGCCAGAATCAAAAGTATACCTGACTCCAAGAGGACACAACCACACATGCAACTGCAATGTTATGAAGTCATGAACACAAGATAAATGCAAGACAAACCAAGCAACCAAACTGCACAGTAGAACTCGAACCGATATAGGTCCAACCAAAAAGAGTTCACTTCAGACCAAACCAGATATAAGCAGTAATGACCACATACAAATCAGGCCTTCCAGTGAAACAAAAGCACTAGACAGAATGTACACAAAGGCACAGACCACATGATAATGCAAACTCGAGAACACAACAAGGCTCAACAAAATGTACAAGCCAGTGACTTCAATGCACAGGGGCTCAAATCAATGCAAGTGTACAGACCAACATGGGTAACAAGAACATAACATATAACACATAACAAGAACAGAACAGTTCAGAGAACACAAATGCAAAGCACTTAATTAACAAGTGCATATACAAAAAGCTTCAGGCCGTACTCAAAATGCAATAAGGACTGACTCAAGTGGAACCACTAGTGTGACATGAAACAAGACCAGGCTACAATGCAGATACACACCAGCCTTATAGCTTACAACATGAAGATTCACGTGAATGCAAATGTACACATAAATGAAATGCAAAAGCAATGATCACAGTAAAGACATCAAGATCATACAAGTGCACAAATGTATACATGAAGCTTCAAACATGAACCAGACTCAATTGCAATAGAGACCAGGAGCAACAAAATTAAAGTGCAATAAAGCATTCAGACATGAACTCAATGAAGCAGAAATTTACAAAACAAATGATCACACATTTAGCAGTTCAAACAAATCAGTGCAGTTCGATGAAAGTCAAGAATTTTTTCATCAAGTCAAAGCTAGGTGATAATATTGATTAAATTAACAAGTCGAAGTCAAAAATCACGTTAACACAATATATTATCTCAAATATTCCAATGCCAAAATAACAGGAGAAAAGGACGAAACCAAAATTCAAATTCATGGAGTATACATACGTGATGGAACAAGTCAGCAAATATCACAACGTTCAAGCAAAAATCAATGGCCGAACAAAATTCACAAAAGAATTCAAATAGAAATATATGACCATATATTTAGGGATTTTATCCCAATTTAATCCCACAACATCATCGACAATAAATTAGATTCGAGTTCAAGAAAATCAGAGAGCAAGCACTGAATAAAATCACGAAACTCGAATCGAAGTCGAGTGCAATCAAAATCAAAAAGGGGATAAAATTGCATACCATTCTTATCATTCATGCTCGACTGAATTGGAGCTACCGCAAGCAGTCAAAGCCAAAGAGATTAACAATGCAATTTAAGGGAAAATTATTCACGTCTTTCAACCAATTTCAAGCGGCACTTCAATCTTTAAAAAACCCTAATTCCTTTTTGAAGAAAACAGCCGAAATTACTAAGGATAAAGAGAACGGCCAAAGATTTCTCAAAGTAAAAAGGGAAGAGCGACTTCATTTAATTTCTGGTGCGTCGGCCTTTATTTTTGGCCTAATTTTTATAATAGGGGTTTGTTTTGTTTTAGTTGTATCTAATTTGTGATATACTTTTAAATTTGTGAAGCTCTAGTTGTGTAACTAGGTTACGAACTACGGTGGTGTAGTTTGAGAATTCGCAACTCAGTGGTTGAGTTGTTGTAGGGTTTTGAGCATAGAGTTAGGTTAGTCATTAGCGGGTGTCGCAAGTTTACATGTGTAAGCGTCTGACTGCTTAATTTCTAGTAGAAACCTTGGGGGAAGCACTAGGCAGGGTTTTGCCGAAGCTGGGTAAATTTGTGTGTGATTTCTTTTGCATTACTTTATGTTATTGTTTTTATATCCGCATTTATTTTTATTATTGTTAGTATCACCTTATTCACCCCCCCCATAGGGTAAAAACGATCCTACAAGTGTATCAGAGCTAGGAACAAAAACCAAATTTTGTTTTAAAAATTTGAATTTTTGAAATGGCTTCTTTTAATAATGCTTTTGCTGAGGGTCAGTCCATAGTTAGACCACCCATGTTCAATGGTTATTGGAAAAATAGAATAATTTTTTTTTGAAAACCATTAATGCTTGGAATATTGTTGAAATGGGATATGGGACACCAACAATTATGGTAGATAATCAGGAAGTTGAAAAACTTATGGATCAATGGACTGATCAAGAAAATAAATTGCAAAATGCTAAAGCTATGAATTCTATTATTTGTTCATTAGATCAAATTGAATTTAACCGTGTCTTACATTGTCTAACTGCATAAGAAATTTGGCATACGCTTGAAGTAACTCATGAAGGAACCTCTCAGGTTAAAGATTCCCGCCTTTCCATGCTTAGTACTGAGTACGAGAACTTCACAATGGCAAAGGATAAAAGTGTCAAAGAAATGTATGGACGACTTTCAAATCTAGTATACAAATCAAAATCCCTTGGAAAACCATACACGAAGTTGGAAATAGTTCGAAAAATCCTCAGAATTCTTCCATGAAATTTTGAAGCAAAAGTGACTGCTATTCAAAAATCGAAGGATTTGAAACATGTTAAAGTTGAAGAACTCATCGGAAATCTCACCTCTTATGAGCTAGAAATCTAATTCAAGGAAGAACGCGAAGGAAGTAATTCACGAAAGAAATCAATAGCTCTGAAAAGAACAACAGAAAGTGAAGATGATGAGGATGGAGCAACTGAACTGGGTCTGTTAATAAAGAGATTCAAAAGGTGGAACCGCAAATAGGGAAATCCTACCCTAAATCAACAACCGAAGAATAGAATTGTCAAAATTCTAGACAACTCAGAAGAGCAGGAGATCATTTGTCACAACTATAATAAACCTGGTCATATCAAGTCTAATTGTCCTCAGAATCGACTCGACAAAGGAAAGAAACAGAAAAGAAGAAGTTTTACAGCCACTTGGAATAAAAGTGATGATGATGATAAAAGCACTAGCAGTGAGAATGAAAAGGCAAAACTGTGCCTTCGAGGATAAATAAGTGACAGCGATGATGACGAGCCAAGCGAGGTATCGAAACTTACTCACTTGCAATTACTTATATATTTCCATGAAGTAAATGGTTGTTTTAAAGATTTAAGGAGAAGTGCGCTAAAATTGAATCACAAAGAGATAGTTTGATCGAACTAAATAAGCAGCTTGATCAATTGGTTAAAAACTATCAAAATAAGTGCCCTAAGTCTGATAAGTGTCCATCAATTGAAGAATAAATTAAAAAATCAGAAATTAAAATATGTTATTGAATGAAAATGAATCGCTTAAGTCACAAGTCCAACAATTGTCTACAACCTTAGGAAAATTCTCCAAAGGAGAAAGATCGCTAAATATGTTATTAAGAAATCAAACCGTTAATACTGTTAGACAAAGACTTGGGTTATTCAATCTAAAAGAGTTAGAAGTGAAACTAATCATGTTAACTACAAGTGCACGATTAGAAAAATTGGACACAATCAAAATAATTGCTAGTTTAGACCCAAACTCGTATGTGATGATCTACTGTTCTGTGATGTGTTTTACATTTGAGTTGTTATATTTTGTTCTGTTAGATCTTATAGCCATTATAGTCTTGTATTAAATATCTATTGGATATGTCGATCCACATGGAAAAAATATATTATAAGCTACATTTATCGATGTATTCAGTAGATAGTTAAGACAAGGCTACGATGGTCGCTCATATCCAGCTCTATTCTTCGTATTAGCAGACGGTATTACCTTGTAATACTCTTTGCTAATATGGGTCTTGGAGTGGGGCGTTACAGCTAAAACCATACCAATTTGGGTTCCTAAAGGCCCAAATGTTAAATCCTTTAAAATCAAACAAATCTGGGTGCCAAAAGGAACAAGTATAGACTGTTTTGGTTCTACGCAAACTTGTTTTTCAAAATCTTCTTTCACCAACAATCATGGACCTATAAAAACAAATAGGTCACAAAAATCTTTTCTCGTGTAGATATGGTGGTAGGCTAAGGAACAACAAGAGCGGTAGCTGGATTCTGGCTGTCCTAGGCACACGACGGGCGTGGCAGAGTCAAAATGGGTCAAACGATCTATTATATTGAAAATCAGCACCATAATCAGATTTCAATAAGCCAGTGATCAACTGAGAAAATTTGAGCACCATAATTAAATTTGACAACGATGAAAAAGGTAAGGTAGTTGATCAAAAGAAATATCGAGGTATGATTGATCACTTCTTCATCCTACTGCTTCTAGACATTATGTTCTCTGCTTACATGTGTGTACGGTTTCAATCATATTCAACAGAATCTTATTTTAAAAGTTGTAAAATGATTATAAGGTATATGTTGCATACACCATGGCTTGGTCTATGATATCCAATTTATGATAACTGTGATTTAAAGGGGTATTCAGATGTAGATTCTGCTGGTAGTCTAGTTGATAGAAAAATTACTAGTGGAATGTGTTTTATGTAAGGACATTCATAAGTTGCATTACATTTCCAAATAAAATATCTGCATAATTTTCATTTTAACAAATTTTCAATTGGCACACATTTTTTCATAAAACCCCTTTCAAAAAATAGTTTTTGTTGACTTCGTTTCAGATTAGATAGTTTAGAAATTTGATTTTATATTTATTTTTAGATTTGATCTTAAATGAATACATTAAATAATCTGGCTCCCTACTGATTATCGAAAAGATAAATAGTGACTGAAAAACTGATGAGTGTTGATATTAATCGTATATTATGACCTGAGATAGTATATTTAGTAAATTTCTTTAAAAATTTAAACAAAATTTTTAATAACTTTGATTGGTAAAAATTCCATGACCATCTCTATTTCTATCATATTTCTAATGACCATCACTCATCAAAGCCCAATACAATATGTCAAAATGTGGTATTTTAAATGGGAAATTATTCATTTTTTAAATTTAATTAGCAATGAAAATATCCAAAGTATTCGCTCTCATTTAAAAGTCCTCACGGTTATGCATGTATGGAACACATATCAAAATTGATTATTAAATAGATGAGAGTATTCCAATCCCATTTAAAGGTCCTCACGGTTATGCGTGGTTAGAAAATACTTGAAATTCATTTTAAAAAAAATTGGAAATACTACTAATCTCATTAAAAAGTCTTAACGGTTACGCATGGTTAGTAAGTATTCAAATTCCTGTCATAAATATACCACAAATAGATACAACTAAATGGTTTTATATACCGACATCACCCCTATCACTCTAAAGTGGAATATGCGCCTAACAGAGTATTTGTGATTTTTGTTTGATTTTTTATTGAAATTTAATATTTATACTCAATTAGGTATTAATGTTGTATTGATGTCTACCACTTTAACTCTATTTTTCTAACACTATTACTATTTTGCTGATAACAAAAGGGGAGAGAGAATTTAAGATTTTGGCAAATAAGTCAAGTCGTATTTTTTATTCGCATATTGTTTATTTATTTTCATGCATTTGTGAAGGGGGAGCTTTGGTGTAGGGGAAGCATTCAAATAGGGGGAGCTAATGGAATTCTTCATGACCAAATACATTTAATAGAGTCAGAATCTTAATATATATTTGTTATCATCAAAAGGGGGAGATTGTATAATACAATAGCCTATGATTTTTGTTTGATGATAATAAACATATATATATATATATGTATATATTCGTTAAATGTATTTGTTTTTGTACTATTTTATTTTTCACATAATTACATAAATATTTGTTGGATAAAATAAATAACACAGAATTCAAATTCAAACAAATATTTTATTCAAACAAAGGTTTTATTACCATTTCGAATAGTGCAAATTTAAGCTCTCACTATACATTTACACATTGTTAATTATAATTCAATCTCAATTACAATACAATTTTCATTTCACAATTTACACCTCACTACATATTCACTCAACACTCGTATTTTTATCTTCAACTCTGTTCCAGCTTGAATCCAGCATCTTAATTATCTGCAAAATAAACACTGACGCAGTAAAATTGAAAAAGAAATATTTTTACAGTGCAAATTAAGTGTGTTTTGAAAATTTTATTTACCTCAGTTATTTAGGTTGTTCGTCATTTATATTATTTTAAATCAACATACACGAACAACTTGTGACATGCACAGTGATACACTGTGTATGTACAGTGATACACTTGATTAAGTACAGTGATACACTACTGCGTACATTCACAGTGATACACTATTGCGTGATACACTGCTACGTACATTGATACACCAACTTGTGACATGCACAGTGATACAACTACAGGGACAGGTGAGCACAAGGTCAAACCCGAGCAGTGATACACTTTGCATGTCACAAGTTGTATTTGGTCATGAAGAATTCAAAATGCATAATGTCACCGTGCGTGTCACTATGCGTAATGCACAAGGTCACAACTCTGTCGCCATTACAACTACAGGGACAAGTGAGCACAAGGTCAAACCCGAGCAGTGATACACTGTGCATGTCACATGTCACAGGTGAACAACATGCGTGATTATACATTGCTACATCAACATACACGAACAACTTGTGACATGCACAGCGATACACTACTACGTACATTCTGTCTGGAGCTTTTGTTTCACAAGGCTGTACGAACAACTACAGGGACATGTGAGCACAAGGTCAAACCCGAGCTTAGGCTTGATTCAACTTAGGTGCACACAAAACAACATATAACACTTCAAATATACACATGGTCAAACCAGATTTCAAGAGGTGACAACAGAGCATGGAAGTGAAGTCTCAATCAAGACTTCAAGTACAAAGCAAATGACCAGTCTAGACATATCAATCCAAGTCTAACAAGTAAATAGAGCCAAGGCACTATAACTCGACAATCAGACATGCACATGATACCATATGCAAGAACCAAGTGCACATGAAACAAAGGCCAGAATCACAAGTATACCAGACTCGAAGAGGACACAACCATACATGCAATTGCAATGTTATGAAGTCATGAACACAAGACAAATGCAAGACTAACCAGGCAACAAAACTGCACTGTAGAACTCGAACCGATATAGGTCCAACCAAACAGAGTTCACTTCAAACCAAACCAAATATAAGCAGTAATGGCCACATACAAATCAGGCCTTCCAGTGAAACAAAAGCTCCAGACAGAATGTACGCAAAGGCACAGACCACATGACAATGTCGACTCGAGAACACAACAACGCTCAACAAAATGTACAAGCCAGTGACTTCAATGCACAGGGGCTCAAAGCAATGCAAGTGTACAGACCAACATGGATAACAAGAACATAACATATAACACATAGCAAAAAAAGTACAGTTTAGAGAACAAAAATGCAAAGCACTTGATTAACAAGTGCATATACAAAAAGCTTCAGGCCATACTCAAAATGCAATAAGGACTGACTCAAGTGGAACCACCAGTGTGACATGAAACAAGACCAGGCTACAATGCAGACACACACCAGCCTTACAACATACAACATGAAGCTTCACAAGAATGCAAATCTACGCATAAATGAAATGTAACAGCAATGATCACAGTAAAGACATCAAGACCATACAAGTGCACAGATGTATACATGAAGTTTCAAACATGAACCAGACTCAATTGCAACAGAGACCAGGAGCAATAAAATCAAACTGCAACAAAACATTCAGACATGAACTCAATGAAGCAGGAGTTTACAAAAGAAATGATCACACATTTAGAAGTTCAAACAAATTAGTGCAGTTCGATGAAAGTCAAGAATTGTTTCATCAAGTCGAAGCCAGGTGATAACATTGATTAAATTAACAAGTCGAAGTCAAAAATCACGTGAACCTAATATATTATCTCAAATATTCAAATGCCAAAATCAAAAGAGAAAAGGACGAAACCAAAATTCAACTTCATGGAGTATACGTACGAGATGGAACAAGTCAAGAAATATCATATCTTTCAAGCAAAAATCAATGGCCAAACAAAATTCACGAAAGAATTCAAATAGAAATATACGAACTTATATTTAGGGATTTTATCCCTATTTAATCCCACAACATCATTGGAAATAAATTGGATTCGAGTTCAAGAAAATCAGAGAGCAAGCACCGAATAAAATCTCGAAACTCGAATCGAAGTCGAGTGTAATCAAAATAAAAAAGGGGATAAAATTGCATACCATTCTTATCATTCATGCTCGACTAAATTGGAGTTACCATAAGAAAACAAAGCCAGAGAGATTGACAAAGCAATTTAAGGGAAAAATCATCACGCCTTTCAATCAATTTCAAGCGGCGCTTCAATCTTTAAAAAACCCTAATTCCTTTTTGAAGAAAATGGCCGAAGTTACTAAGGATAAAGAAAACGGCCGAAGATTTCTCAAAGTAAAAAGGGAAGAACGACTTGATTTAATTTATAGTGGACCAGCCTTTATTTTTGGCCTAATTTTTATAATAGGGTTTTGTTTTGTCTTGTTTTAGTTGTATTTAATTTTTAATTTACTTTTAAATTTGTGAAACTCTGGTTGTGTAACTAGGTTACGAACTACGGTGGTGTAGTACGAGAATTCACAACTCAGTGGCTGAGTTGTGGCAGAGTTTTGAGCGTAGAGTTAGGTTAGTCATTAGCGGGTGTCGTAAGTTTACATGTGTAAGCGTCTGACTGCTTAATTTTTAGTAGAAACCTTGGGGGCAGCACGTAGGCAGGGTTTTGCCGAAGGTGGGTAAATTTGTGTGTGATCTCTTTTACATTACTTTCTGTTATTGTTTTTATTTCTGCATTAATTTTTATTATTGTTAGTATCACCCTATTCAACCCCCCCTCTAGGGTGAAAACGATCCTACACTAACTCGTAGTTCTTTGCCCTAATCTCATTTCCACCTTGAGTTTGCTCAACAAATCGAAATAGATTATTCACTTGTACGTAGCATTTCACGACGGCCTAAGTACTGAATATGTATCTTGAGTTTGGTTAACAAATGCATATAGTTATCATACCTATTCTATTATATATATTAATGTACTACACATAACATCCCCAGCTTAAGTTTGCTCAACAAACATAGAGTATGCAAGTAATGTATTAATGTATAAATGATAGAGGGCAACCGTTATATTAAAGGTTCGTATCTTTAATGTATTTAATTGAGTAATATCGACTTATGGAATAATGTATTTCTTATGAATTACCCTATGATTCAAGTGTCAGACACATCAGAAACTACATTATACGTACTATACATATGTATTTATCCTTAAGCATGATTGGGATTCATACTATTCCACATTTTATTATACATTTATATTATATAAGTTTCAATTATTATAAAACATTTATAACTTAATTAACTTATGTAATAATCTTATGTATGAAGTATATTGATTAAATCTTATTTGATTATATTGATTAAGTAACATTTTTATTAATTTTAAACATTATAAATTAAATATTTGCACTATAACATTTATAGTTATATACATATATCTTATATATGTGAATTATATTATTTATAAATTACTTTTAATTAAAACAATTTTAATTAATTATAAATAATTTTAATGTATATATGTTTGTGTGTGTACTACCTTAACATCTTAAGATAATATTACATATATAAACATATATGTTATTTAATTTAATAAATTAGGTTTTAATTAATTATCAATTTAATTAACATAATTAGTTAATAATAATTTTCAAAAATAATTATTTTATTTTTAAAACAATTTGAATTTTTTTATAATAGTTATATAATCATTACTAATTTTAAATCTTTTAAATTTAAAATATAATTTTTACTTATTTTAAATTTTATTTTAATTTCAAAAGAGATTTTGAAAATTAGCCCAAGGCTCAAATCAATTAAGGCCTTCGTATTGGGGAAAACTTTCAGCATTACTTTATCATTTCGGGCTAGGCCAATAGGCACGTAGGGCTAGTAGGCCGGCATGACAGAGTACTTGATTGCTCAAACTCAACCTTTGGTGCTACTTTTCTAGACATCCTAATATATGGGTATGCTATAATAAGTTAGCCTTATTATGGCTAATTTTGACCATATAGGCTATTTGGCTTTGATACCATTGTTGGAACTGGACCAACATGCAGTAGGGTGTTTGACCCCCGTTTATGCATTTTCTTTACGTATATTTTAAAAATAGCACTACACATTGAATTTTTTATGTGTTATATAGGTTTTTAAGGTGGGACCAAAGACTGAAGAATCATAAAGAAAAGCCACAAAATTGAAGATTTCTTATGCAAAAGTATCAGTGGTTCGGTGGTTATGCTTCAAATTATACACCAGGAGGTTAAACGTTCAAGGCCTGGGTAACGCGTTATTTTTTTTCATTAACCAAAAAAAGTGAAGATTCTCCCATAGATGGCATGCATTGACCAGATATTATACACATGGATTTGAGTAGATATCATATCCTCCTTTTTGGTGAGGAGGTGTCATTTTTATGATGGAAAATATACTCATGGATTTGATTAGAGCAAATTATGAATGTATCTATTGGAGAGAATATCTCATGGATCTACCAAATCAATCAAAATTAAAACTTGTCATTTTCTACATCATAGGATCGATTTTTTGGCCATATACACTACTCCTCACTTGGATGATATTTGGGCTAGATTCATTACTTATACATTTAGAAAAGGGCTCTCCATGCCTATAAATACTCTCAAGCGAAGACCATTGAAACTACTACTAAGTTTTTTTATTCTCAATCATTGTTATTTTCTTTTATGGAAACTTTAATAAACCTCTGTTCTTCTTATCTTAGTTTATTTCACATTTTTCTACATAGTTAATTGTATTGTCTAGTCAATTAGATTTGCTAGAAAACAATTACAATTTTATTTTATGTTCTCTGTTCTTCTGTTTAATTATTTTTATTATTTTGACTAACTACTGTATTTGATATAGAACCGATTAGGTTCAAATTTGTTTCAGATATAATATTAGTTTTTGTTGATATTATTTAAAAATCACCTTTCAATTTCGTTTAACACGCCTAAGGTTTTCTTTTAAAAACAATCAAGTTTTAACAACTCCCTGTGTTGGACCAGCATACTATACGTCTGTGCACTTGCAGAATTTATTATAACTTGTGCTTTTCTAATCTCATAGAAAAGTCCATCAAGTTTTTCGCGCCGTTGCCGGAGAGTTAATTTGGTTTTTATTGTTTTTTCTAAACTAGATTCGTGTTAATTTCTTTCCTGTTTAGTTTTTGTGTTTCTGGAAAAAAAATCTTTTCTTCTTTATTGTCTGTTCTCTTTTTATTTCCTTTGTTTTATTTTATTTTATTTTATTCAACAAAAAAACATTCCTGATCGTCAGAATTGGCGTATTATTTGTACATGTTAGATACGATATAGTCAAAATATAAACAAGAACACCAAAAAAATCTCATCTTATTTCTATCCTTTTGCAATTCTGTTTCCATCTTTAACATTAAAAAAATATTCTTTGCATTGTATTTCTTTCCGTTTACCATTTGCTTTTACATTTGTTTCTCTAAAAAAAAGAACAAAATTGCGTGAGAACAAAACTAAAGGTGTGAAATAAGGAGGCTATGTTTTTTTTATCTAAGGGTTGTTTTTTTATTTTCCACCCCTTATTTCTGTTTCTAGTTTTTTTTTTCTTCCTTCGTTTTTTATTTTAATTTTCTACATCTTATCATTCCTTTTTCAAAAGAAAAAAATCAAAAAATAGTCAAGGACCAAAGGAAAAGAAGTCAAGCAATGAAACAAGGATCTAGAGGTCGAGCAATTGTAAACAGTGGAGTTTGAATCGCTAGCGCTGTTCAATTGCTTTGGACGGACTGCCATACCCCACTATAAGTTGCTCTTTCTCTACAAGTGCCCACTCCGACAAACAAAATTTCTTGTAAAAAATTGCATGTGCAGCAACTTGCTAGTAAAATTTTAGTTCCTATAATTATTAGTTGGCTGCTATATTGGTTGCATTTCTAAATCAATTTAGTTAGAAGAATAATCACATAATGAATATAAGGTGGGGGGAAGTCATTACCCTTTCCTACACTCCAAAATAATTAAATTCATTACATCTCATTGTGTTCCTACTTTAAAAGACATTAGACGTTGGCCCTAGGACAATCACGAGCTCGTAGGAGAAAATAGTTATAATTGAAAAGAGGTGCTTTGTGAAATTGACTGTCTCGAATAATTAAATCACTGAAATATAGTAGTTCAATTTTTATTAACTATGAGCAAAAGAGGTTGCATACTACCTGTAAAACATTGGTTGTATCCCTTAATATTTTATACTGTACGTGAACAACCATAAGACCCTCTTCTCCCTTCTAATTGAGTCAATCAATTAATATAGTACAACTATGATGATACACATTTCGAAAGATTTAAATCGACAATAATCCACACATGTCCGACTTAAACAATTCAGAACGTAGATAATCAATGAGGTTAAATAAGAAAAATAAGAAAAGAAGAAAAAAACAAAATACAGAATCTCACAGCGGAAACGATAAGATATAATAATCAAATAAACAATTTATGAAGCAGTTTACTATACATTAGATTAAAATCTATACACGTTTATCAGAGTAATATATACATCAGGGATAAGTAATCAATATACAAGATATCAGGAATGAGGGAATAATAATAATACTAATATGCCAAAATTTTCGTCTTCGTCCTTCAGAGAATAATCTTCAATACGCTGAAAAAACTCAAGACTGACCCGAACGTAATGAAAAGACAAACACTCGAGTCAGGACTAAAATACTCTTTTGTAAGTCAAATCAATATCACAGATATGAGTGCAATAACTTAAGAGATGTTATGAGATTTTCCATCTCCTAAGGACCCGTTAAATTATTTATATATAATACTAACGCTATAATAGATAATGTCTATCGGTAAAAAATATATCAAAATAGCGTTAAGGCTTACGCTGATCCACCTTAACACATTTTTACAGTTCTAAACCAAAGTCGTAATGGGCTCGTATATGGATTAATATGATAAGGCACGTGAGACATGCCCGAGGTAGGATTTAACCAGTTTACCCTTTCTGGTTGGTCGTAACCCATCTATGGCCGACCACGACAATCAATCCAAACGAAAAAGGTGCAACCATCGAATACGAAATCACAATAGTAATACGAGGGATCAACGTCACTAGAGGTAGCTAACATCAATGGCCAAACATAAGCTCCTATTTTAGTTATTTCAATTATGACACGAGTGTCAAAGCTATCCTCATCGTTCTCTTACTTCATTCCAGTAAATGTCGTCCATTCAACCACTACTTTCGGGATATCATCCAACGCGTACACAGTTGTTAAAGTGGTTTCAATATTGACATAGAGTATGCCAATAAGAGGCCCCGGTCTCTTTAACAACCAATTGTCATTTTACACACCGGTTGGTTCTTTTATATTTCGAAACAATTCAAATTTGATATCAAAATATCATATTCGTTTCAAAATCAATTCATTTTCAAATTTACCATATTCACTTCAAAAATCATATTTTACTACAAAATGTCAATTCAGTTCGATATATCGATTCTACTTCAAAATTTGATTTGAATTACAATTTAGGTTATAACTTCACTTTAACCCAAATTCGTATTTAAACCCAAGATTTAAATATAAACATGCCACTCTTTTTACCAGTTTGAATTTTAGAAAATAGTTGAAATAGTTTTAAAATAGTTTAATAGTTAAAATAATTTAATAAAAAATTATTTAAGTAATAAAAAATGGTTTATATAGTAAAATAGTTTGGAAAATCAAATTAATTTGAATATATAAAGAAAATAGATTTGAAATAGTTTATACTAAAAAAATTATTTAAAAATAGTTTCAACGTCAAACCGATTCAATTCTAAATTTCCCAATTCAAATCAATTCCAATTTCCAATTCGATTTAATTGATTCGATTCCGATTTCAAATCGATATTTACTTCGATTCCAAATTAATTTCAATTCCAATTTCAAATTTTTATTTAAAATTCCGATTCCAAACTAATTTAAATTCCAATCACAAATTAAATTAGATTTTCCTTCCTTATCCAATTTAAAATCCGAATCTTCAAATATAATTAAATTCCAAGCTCAATTTCGAAATATCATTTTATATCATCTTTTACTTAGAAATATTCAAAGTTCAAATAAAAGTCCAATCCTTTAAAACAAATCAATATCTGAATTTCAAATCATATTTCGATTATAACTTCGACACCTCACTTCAATTATTTAAAACGAATTCCTGTTATCAAATTTAAATTTCAACATTTCGAGTTTAAGTTCGAAAATAATTCGATTTCCATAAATTTGACTTTATTTTTAAAAATCAAAATCAATTGAATAATTTAAAACAAGATTTTAAAAATCATTTAATTTAACCAATCCGGTGACCGTATATAATTCTCTATCCTATGGCCAAGTGAATCAGTTATTTCAATTTAATTCAGGGATGGATATATATCATTTCAATCCATAAATAAATGGCATAGCTATATATCATTTCAATCTATTTCTTAATTTATTCGAAGTAATTCAATTTACAGTTTTATATACTGTAAATAATATACAGAATGATAACATGATATATAAAAATAAATAAACATCCAAATTATCAACAAATCGCATCGATCACAACCAGTCATCCAAAACAGTAAATGAAATTCACAAAAATTTCCTAATTACCAATATCGGGTATTTTACTAGCAGTTAAATTCTAGTTTTTATTTAACTATCAATTCAAATTCTATCAGGTAATTTAGATGTCAATTTAAATGTTAATTAAATTTATCAACCAAACATCAATCAATTCAAATCATTTCAGAATTTCAATTCAACTATTATTAAAATATTTCATTCAATCGTGAGCGTATGAAACACTCATCTTTTTATTTTACACTGAAAATAATTTCAGCTCCAAATAAACTCCAACTTGATCCCAAATCGTAGTCGGCATCACAAAGAATGCACTGCAACTCGTTTCATCCGTAACTAACCTCATACGAAATATTTAAAAAAAAATTACCATCGATTAATTAATATACTAATTGGTAGAAATTAAAAAAAACAAACCTAAACACTCACGCCTGATTCCATCTTCCTATGCGCGACTCCGATCCTCTGCTCTTATTTTTTTCCGAACGTTGCTTCCCAAAATATGTCGCCGATCCCTCAGGTTGTTGTCTCCTCCTTATGCGCGCACGAATCGGCTCACCAAACCCTAGCTATGATCGAACGCCCTCTCCATCTTGCACCGCCACTTCCAACAGCCCAGTCAAAGCCATGGCCGTTCGTCAGTGTCCCATTCCCCTCGCTCACGCTCAATAGCCATTATTCGATCTTGATGTTTTTTTATAGATCGGCCGCCTCTTTTTTTTCTTCTTCAATTCAAATAAAAAAAAGAAGTGGTACGGTTGAATGTGGGCTTGGGCTTGAACGAGATAAAGTAAGTTTGAACTTTTTTTATATCATAAAAATAAGAAAATACGTCGCCCATTTAGCCCGCTCAAATCCGAATTCCAAACGAAGCTTGCCGCCTAACGTTTGTAATGTTTTACCCCCATTCCGAACACAATGGAACTAGTTCCGAGACTTAATTCGATCGTATGCAGAAGATAGCTTTTCGAATCGAATTATTTATTTAACTTCTGAATTTTAAATTCTACGCGTTTCAAGCTCGCATGGCCAAACGACTAGTCTGATCGCTACGAAACTTGAAATCCTACAATAATTCACCATTACGGATCCGATGAAACTGATTTCATAGAAATCCGAGACAGTGGCCAACATGGCTATTTTTACTCATCAATTAAAACAATTAATTCTCTGAAATTAATTCAATCACATTAAATTTGATTTTTTTAAGTTTAACAATCTTCATTGTTGTTTAAATAAAATCTTAATCAACTTCCTACACCATTTTCATTCACATTAAATTCCGAATTCAATTATTTAAACAGTTCCTAATATTAAATTTAGACAACTTAATTGTCCAATAAATCAATATAGTTAAATCATTAAATTCCAAATAAATTTATTAAAGTTCATATCCAATAACTTACATTCAAAATCATTAAATTTTTATTTTTAACCATTTTTATCCAATAATCACATTAAATTTATAAATTCAAAATAGCTGAAGATACGGGTCGTTACACACTCCCCCACTCAAAACTTTTCATCCTCGAAAAGGCGTTAAGTGAAGAATTTAACATACAATATATTTTATTCAAAATAGTCAACTTATAAAACATAAGCATCTTATTTGCAAACTATCACTACGCTTCTACTACGCACTCCGATTGGCTTACGGAAAATATAACTTATATACAAAAACGTTATAAATTTTTTTTTGAAAACTTCAAAAAAATTCCAACTCCTGGATTTATGGAAAATTTCGGCAGTCTCCATTGTGCGGCTCGATTGGAAAAATTTACAATATCAATATAATCATATAGTACACCTAATATATATCAAATATATGTCTCATCTCAATGCTGAGGCATCCCGAAGGGCAAAAATATAAAATCACGGTATGTAATCCGAGATACGTACCTTATTATTAATAACGCGAGCGAGTTCGCTCGTATTAAGCAAGCAAAAGCAACAAAATGCGCAAGCGAGCTCCATAACTAGCATACGTCCTTCCGTACCTACTAAACACTCAATAATAGATGAGAATATGTGTATGGAAAGAGCAATCAATAGATAAAACAACTACACAACAACCATATAAGCAAACATAGCCATGCATTAAAAGAAACATCCAAACAATCATATTCATGCAAGTTTTATTCATAACCATACTAACACCCAATTGGTTCATTTTCCATTTATTCATATTTATTTATTTACATTGAATCGACTTATATTCAATTTCATTTGTGTCCAATTTTTTTCGTTCATTTAAATGTTATTAAGCTCACAACACTTATTTACATTCATTTATCGTTACATTTATTTCTTTGCACTTCCATTATTTCATTTCAGCGATTCATATAATTAATTATACTCAAGTAATTTAATCCCATACCACATTCCATATATTTAAAATTGATTCACATTCACTTATTAATATTCATTTTGTTAATCATACAATTGATTTGTATTCAATTCATTCGCTTTTAATTTTACATTCAACTAATTTGGTTTCAATCCATTTTTATTCAATTAACTAATATTGATTGCATTCACATTTGATTTATTTCAATTCAATATACTTACATTTAATTGATTTGTTTCAATTATTTACATTTTTTTCATCTACATTTAAATTTAATTTACATTCCATTGATTGATTTTTGTTTATCCAAATGCTTAACCACATTCATAATTTGGTTTTCTTTCAATTTATTCAAATTTATTTCATTTACATTCAATTTATTCAATTCAATTTGTGAAATTCCAATTGTTTCACTTTTTTGTTTAAGCTATTTCATATAAATTCATTTATAAATCATTTATAAAAATTATTCCACTTAACCATGCTTAAGTTAAATCTATTTTATTTCCACCTAGTATATCCTCCTTTTTCTTTTTATACTAACATCATTTATAAATTATCTAAATTCATTATAAATATTTTATACAACACAATCACGTTTATTATTACTACTTCATATTTTAAGTTATTATTAACTCATCTATTTTCTTCATTTATTCAAATTCATATTATTAAGTTACTAAAGTAGTTTTTCTTTTATAACTCAATTCATATTAATAAATATATAATTTCCTACCACGATCAATTCATTTAACCTCTTTTAAGTTAAATTCAATTTATAATTTATTCCAATAACTTATTCCATATTATATTAATAAACATTCAATTTTTTTAATTTAAACTACTCCACTTGCAATTTAAATTTCCCTTTATCCAATTTTAAATCAAATCCAATTACTCATACTAAATTTTTACTTACATTCATTTATTTTTATTCGATTTCTCACATTAAGTTTTTTTTCTTCACACTTAAATTGCATTTTATTTAAAAATTCAAGTTCATATTCATTTGATTAATTCGTTTTATAGCTTAAATGAATTTAATTCACTTTACCAGTTTATCTAGTTTCACCTAATATCAAATTCAATTTTATGTAATATTAAGTTAAACATCATTTTTATTTTAATCCATTACTCATTTTATTTCATCTTATTCAAGTTAAATTTTCTTATCATTCACATTCAACAAATTTAAATTTGTTTTTAGCTTACTATTCAAAAATCTATAAATTATACAATTTGTTCATTTTATTATTTTTATCCACTTCATTTCAATTACATTTCATTTATTCAAGCTTCTTAAGTTAAATGTATTTTATTTACATCATTCCACTAACTCCATTTAATTTAACAATGCTAAGCCAATTATTTTACTAGTATCTAAAATTCAAAAAAAAATCTTTGTTTGTTTAACGAAAATTTAACCATTTTAAATTTGGTTTAATTTCCTATTCAAATTTATAAGTTATAACTTATTTCTTTTCTATACTATTTTAAATTTCAATTTCAAAACTATTTCCATATATTTATCAAATCATACTCAAAAAATATATTTCTTTCACAATCAAAACTTGTTTTAATCGAATTTTTTTTTCTTTTGGTAGCAAATTTTTACTCAGGAACTACAAAATGAATACTGGCGATGCTGTAGTCATCCCCGGAATTATTTCCCAGCTATTAAATGAGTTCAATGCTTTTATTTCTTTCAAAAATCTTTTTCAAAATATTTTTCTAGTCAAAACTCCTTCAAAAAATATTAATAGTAATTTGTAAGTCTTCGAAAACATTTTTTTAAAAACAAAAGGATTTTAAATTCTAAAATTCTAAATTTTAAAAATCATTTCTATATACAAGCTATATTATAAATACACTTACACAAATTTCCTTAACTTATTTACCAAAATATTTCATTAATTTACAACTTGGTCCTTTTAAACAATTCTTATTGCAATTATATTTCAATTCAATTTACTTATTAAATATTTCATAAAATAAAATTCATTAAGTATTCATTTTATGTTATTTTTTCCCAACCAATAATTGATGATAACTAAATATTATCATCTCCTAACAATAATTTCATTAATAATTAACCTTATATATATATAATATAATTTTGGTAAAATTATTTCCTTTACTCGATTTTAAAACAATATTATGTCGACTTGCCTCGTTTAAGTGTTTACAAACCCCTATCACTAACACGGTGTCCCGCACATCAACCAGAATTCGTAAACAACTCAACGGATAAGTAAACACAATATAAAACATTTATAACACTAACAAGTACGCTCTCTCATATATATACACTCAAACAGACTCATTATGGGGTATTACTACACTATCTCAAATGAGTCAAACCCCACAAAGCCAAGGTTATCGCTAAACCTGGCTTTGACACCAACTGTGATGATATACATTTCCAAAGCTTTAAATCGACAATAATCCACACATGTCCGACTTAAACAATCCAGAACGTAGATAATCAATGGGGTTAAATAAGAAAATAAGAAGAGAAGAAGAAAAAAAACACAGAATCTCACAGCGGAAACGATAAGATATAATAATCAAATAAACAACTCATGAAGCAGTTTACTATACATTAGCTTAAAATCTATACACATTTATCGGAGTTATATATACATCAGGGATAAGTGATCAATATACAAGATAGCATGAATGAGGGAATAATAATAATAGTAATATACCAAAATCTTCGTCTTCGTCCTTCAGAGAATAATCTTCAATACGCCGAAAAACTCAGGACTGATCCGAGCGTAATGAAAAGACAAACACTCGAGTCAGGACTAAAATACTCTTATGTAAGTTAAATCAATATCACAGACATGAGTGCAATAACTTAAGAGATTTCACCGGATTTTCCATCTCCCAAGCATTCGTTAAACTATTTATATATAACAGTATACGCTATAATAGATCATGCCTATTAGTAAAATAAATATCAAATAGTGTTAAGACTTTATATAGATCCACCTTAACAAATTTTTACAGTTCTAAACAAAAGTCGTAATCGGCTCGTATAGGGATAAATATGACAAGGCACGTGAGGCAATGCCCAAGGTAGAATTCTACTAGTTTACCCTTTCTGGCTAGTCGTAACCCATCCGTGGTCGACCGCGACAATCAATCCAAAAGAAAAAGGTGCAAGCATCGAATACGAAATCACAATAGTAATACGAGGGATCAACATCGCTAGAGGTAGCTAACCTCAATGGCCAGAGATATGCTCATGTTTTAGTCATTTCAATTATGACACTGAGTGTCAAAGCTATCATCATCGTTCTCTTACTTCATTCCAGTAAACGTCACCCATTCAACAACTACATTCTGGATATCATCCACCACATACACAGTTGTTAAAGTGGTTCCAATATTGACACAGAGTATGCCAATAAGAGGCCCCGGTCTCTTTAACAACCAATTGTCATTTTACACACCGGTTGGTCCTTTTTTATTTTGAAACAATTCGTATTTGATATCAAAATATCATATTCGCTTCAAAATCAAATCCATTTTGAAATTTACCATATTCGCTTCAAAAATCATATTTTGCTACAAAATGTCAATTCAGTTCGATATATCGATTCTACTTCAAAATTTTATTCGAATTACAATTTAGGTTATAACTTCACTTTATCCTAAATTCGTATTTAAACCCAAGATTTAAATATAAACATGCAATTCTTTTTACCAGTTTTAATTTTAGAAAATAGTTTAAATAGTTTAATAGTTAAAATGGTTTAATAGAAAATAATTTAAGTAATAAAATTGGTTTATATCGTAAAATAGTTTGGAAAATCAAAATAGTTTGAATATTTAAAGAAAATAGATTTGAAATAGTTTATACTAAAAAAATTTATTTAAAAATAGTTTCAAAGTCAAACCGATTCAATTCTAAATTTCCCAATTCAAATCAATTCCAATGTCCATTTCGATTTAATCGATTCAATTCCGATTTCAAATCGATATTTAATTCGATTCCAAATTAATTTCTATTCCAATTCCAGAAATTTATTTAAAATTCTGATTCCAAACTAATTTAAATTCCAGTCACAAATTAAATTGGGTTTTCCTTCCATATCCAATTTAAAATCCGAATCTTCAAATATAATTAAATTCCAAGCTCAATTTCGAAATATCATTTTATATCATATTTACTTAGAAATATTCAAAGTTCAAATAAAAGTCAAATCCTTTAAAACAAATCAATTTCTGAATTTCAAATCATATTTCGATTATAACTTCGAAATCTTAATCGAATTATTTAAAACAATTCCTGTTATCAAATTTAAATTTCAACGTTTCAAGTTCAAGTTCGAAAATAATTCGATTTCCATAAATTTGATTTTATTTTTAAAAATCAAAATCAATTAAATAATTTCAAAACAAGATTTTAAAAATCATTTAATTTAACCAATCCGGTGTCCGTATATAATTCTCTATCCTATGGCCAAGTGAATCAGTTATTTCAATTTAATTCAGGGATGGATATATATCATTTCAATCCATAAATAAATATCATAGCTATATATCATTTCAATCTATTTCTTAATTTATTCGAAGTAATTCAATTTACAGTTTTATACTGTAAATAATATACAGAATGATAACATGATATATAAAAATAAATAAACATCCAAATTATCAACAAATCGCATCGATCACAACCAGTCATCCAAAACAGTCAATGAAATTCACAAAAATTTCATAATTACCAATATCGGGTATTTTACTAGCAGTTAAATTCTAGTATTTATTTAACTATCAATTCAAATTCTATCAGGTAATTTAGATGTCAATTTAAATGTTAATTAAATTTATCAACCAAACATCAATCAATACAAATCATATCAGAATTTCAATTCAAGTATTATTAAAATATTTCATTCAATTGTGAGCGTATGAAACACTCATCTTTTTATTTTACACTGAAAATAATTTCAGCTCCGAATAAACTCCAACTTGATCCCAAATCGTAGTCGGCGTCGCAAAGAATGCACTGCAACTCATTTCAACCGTAACTGACCTCATACGAAATATTTAAAATTTTATTACTATCAATTAATTAATATACTAATTGGTAGAAATTAAAAAAACAAACCTAAACACTCACGCCTGATTCCATCTTCCTATGCGTGACTCCGATCCTCTACTCCTATTTTTTTTCCGAACGTTGCTTCCCAAAATACGTCGCCGATCCCTCAGGTTGTTGTCTCCTCCTTACGCGCGCACGAATCGGCTCGCCAAACCTTAGCTATGATCGAACACCCTCTCCATCTTGTGCCGCCACTTCCAACAGCCCAGTCAAAGCCATGGCCGTTCGTCAGTGTCCCATGCCCCTCGCTCGCGCTCAGTCGCCATTATTCGATCTTGATGTTTTTTTATAGATCAGCCGCCTCTTTTTTTTCATTTTCAATTCGAATAAAAAAAAGAAGGGGAAAAGAAGGGGTGCGGCTGGGAATGTGGGCTTGGGCTTGAACGAGATAAAGTAAGTTTGAACTTTTTTTTATATCATAAAAATAAGAAAATACATCGCCCATTTGGCCCGCTCAAATCCGAATTCCAAACGAAATTTGCCGCCTGACGTAAATTTTAACCGTTTTAATAACGTAATTAGTTAAAATTTTGTGAAATTTTAAACGATAAAATTTTGAAATAAAAATTTAATATTTGGAATACGTCCAGTTAAACATAGCAACTGGTAAATTTTCGTCCGAAAATACGAAAGTTTATTTCGCGCGTAAATTTACTTCAATTTAATTAGTAAAAAGCGATGAAAATAAAATATTTCCGAAACCTAAATATTTTTACATAGAAAAATTCTAAACCATCTTCTGAGCAAGATGTCAGTTTGTCATTTTTCTAAAATCGGACATCTTTGGCTCCGTCGATCTTATTTTTCAGCGTTTTTCTTGCATTTTCCGCTATTAGAAAATTCGAATCTTTATAATTTGACTTTACCACTGATATCCGTATACCGTTTTGATCGTCTCGTCGTGCTGATCTCTATGGTATATTTATTTCGGCGTTTTGAAGGTCGGTTCGCAGCGAAATCCGTGAAACGGTTAATAATATCGGTATCTGTTTTGAGTCCTTTAATTTCCGAGTCCTTTCGTTCTCTTGTCCATTCAAATTTCAAACGGCTGCAGGCATTTATTTTCGGTTGTTACTTTTTCCACATTTCAATGCAATGACTGTCTTTATTCCCATCAGTTTTGAAATGTGAAAAGCTTTATACGGTTGCATTTATTAATTTGAAGGTTCCCTATAACTTTCCCATTTCAAAGTTTACATTTTTGCTAGTACGATTTTAGCTCATATTCTTCCACTTTGAAGCATTCCTCCACATAACTTCTTCCCACCTCTGCCTTTTCCCCTTTCATTTTTTTTCAAAACTGTTCATCGAGAGAAAAAAATAATAATAACGCCACTCCTCAACACCCATCACCTGCCGACAACATCCAACCATTACCATCCCCTCGGCCTCACTGCCACCGCAACCCAAAAACTAATAGCACAGCCTCAAACTCCACCGTGCCGACCTCTCTTTGACTTGCCTCCATGCCTCAACCGTCCATCGTTCCATTGACAGCAACCCCACCTCTGAAATCACCACACCCTCTTCCACCCGAACCTGCCTCTGCCAGAGCAACCCGACCCGCCTCCGCATCAAACCAGCCCATCTTCCTCGGCTTTCCCACTAAACACCGCGTGCCATCTCCCCTCCAACAGTCCACAACCCTACAGCAGCGACCACCACTCCTTGACCGCCTTCCCCTTGCTCCACGTCCCCACCGCTGACCTGCACCCTATCCAACCACAGCTAAAGCCATACAACAGCCGGCCTCATCTTTTCCTCCGCCCAGATCCACTAACCGAACCCACATGACCACCCTCTCCTTCACTCTCGATCTCAGCCACCAGTTCACCGTTCCCTCTCCGTGCTTCACCCCTCCAACCCTTCGCAGCCTCTCCCCGAAACACCAGCCTACCCAAAACCCAGCTCGCGCCCTCCACCTTATTTCCACCACCGCCTATCTCCATGCAACCGTCAGCTTGTCCCTCCCCGTCACTAGCCTTTCTTCTACTTGCATATATGAAGACACATGGTCTTGCAGCATGCATTTGTGATCTTGGAAACCTATAGGTGATTTGTCGTGTACATATTTAACTATATATAAGTTGTATGTTTGTTGGTAATCTACATAGTATATATATGTTTTGTAAGTATTGCAAACCTGTTTTCATTTTGACGCATATGTCTTTAGAGATATATAAAGTTGTATTCAAGTATATATATATATCAGTTTGTATAAGATATGTTGATGCTTTAATGTATATTTATAGTAGTTATATATGAAAAGTTACTTACGTTTTACAGCAGATTTGTTCATATGTCATTTTGATATATAGATATAGTATTGTTCGTAGATTAGTGTACATATATGCTGTAAATACCTATTAGCCATGCATATGATGTCAGTGGTTGTATGATGGTTGGAGAAAGAAAGCTTATTAGTTAGTATAATATGTCAGGTTTTCTTTTAAAAGTTTCGTGTGTTTTGAAATAGCTTTTAATATTTCTTATGTCTTAGCTTGTATATAGTGTTTTATAGGCATATGTTATTCATATACTGTCGATTTCAAAATAATACGCATATATGAGCTTATATCTGTTTGTACAGGTAGTATTATATGAACGCTATGTTTGTATGATTTTCTTTTCAAATAGCCTGAAGCAACTAAGTTTTATTTGTTTATATGGGTATAATTTTGTAAATTTTTAAGTGAGTAAAATTATAAAGTTATATTAGCTTATGAAGTATACTACAGTATATTGTATTTTAAAGTGTACTTGAAGTTGGAGTTTTTAATATATTATGTATGGTCTGTTATTTTAAGTATACATATGTACATATAGGGGCTGTAATGGTTAGTCGATGTCGGTAGTAATTTATGTAAGTGAGTTATAATATGATGTTATATATATAAATGTTGCGTGTGGGAGTCCATTTTATAAATATAGACGTCTAGCATATTCATACATGTGTTGTAATAATACGAAATATATGGATGTTGATATTAATGACTATGTTTTAATTTGAATAATAGATTGTGAAATACACCTATAGATATATTTTAAATTGAAATGTATCTGAACCTAGAATATGATTTTTATCTATATATAGTTATATATAGTTATATATATAGGTTCACCTATACCGATTTTCTTTATTGATCCAATTCTGACTTGATCTCGTCTATTTCTATTATCAGCTATATCCGTCGAATTCGTGCCAATCTATTTTGCTTTGGAATGCGTGCTTGATTTGTAACCCTTCTCATTCCGTCCATCTCTAGCCTCGGAAGGTGAGCAATCACTCACGATTAACATTCTTTTATTTATTAAATTTGATTTCAATTGAAACGACAATTGAAATATGCTGCTGTTAGTTAATTACACTGTTATATATGTTATTGCCTATATTAGTTCACCTGTGACATCTGACACCATTATCTGTTAATTATTTATGCGATGATAATACAGTTTGGCTGATAATTGATTGATTGTTGATGTTTATATTGGATGTTAAATTGTTAATGTTAAAATGATAAATAGTATGAAATTGAACTTGATATAGGATAATTAAATGTTAAATTTGATTAACTGACATTTGTATAATACGACCCCTTTAACTGTTGAATTTATTGACACGTAGGATTTGTTTAATTATACTTTGAATCACTGAATGTATGTTGTTAAATTGATGATGGATGAAATTGTAATAGATGACAAGTGAAAACCGTAGTGTAATAAATCTTTGATCTACATGAAATGATAGTGTAGATTCTAGAAATAATTATATTAATTCGTACAAATAACAATGCGAATTAATACGGTTATTTCGGGATTATTTGAATTGATTATTGGATTATTATTGATTGTTGTTATTGCTTGTTTATTTACTTTGACACCATCCCAGTTATCACACTGCAAGTTCCCTTTGTTATGCTTTGATTTTTGAATTGAATTGGAATCGGGTTGAAATGATAAATACCCAAATTGAACTTTGACCTAGGATAGGAAATTAAATAAAACCCGATTGGTCAATAATTTGATTTAAAAATAAAACGAAGATTTTATTTGAATAAATAATATGGTTTTGAATGAAGTTGGAATTTGAATTTTTAATGAAAGGAAAATGTTAATATTTAATAATCTGAAACAAAATATTAACGATGTAATTGATGAAAGAATATTATTTAATTTGAGAAATGATTGAATTAAGTTTGAAATTATAATTAAGTTTGAAATTATTAAACTTTGAAATTATTTAATAATTAAGTTTTGAATTATTTAATAATTAAATAAGGTTAAATTATTTAATGATTAAATTGAATTGAATTCTTTAATAAGTAAAAATTGAACTTTTGAATAAGTGAATTTTACTTCGTAAATAATTGAAATTGAGTTTTCTTTATTAATTAAGTTTTGGAAAATTATTTAAGTAAGTAAATAAGTGAAATTGAATTTCTTTAACAAGAAATAAAATGTGATTTATTGAAATTAATGTAAGACTTGAAAATTAAAGGATTTGATTTGATGAATTTAATTTAATTCAAATTTTAAGTTTTGAAATAAGGAAGTTGAATTTAAATAATGGATTTAATGAATTGGAAATTTAATGGAAATTGTTTTGAATGGCAAATTAACTTAACGAATATTAAACGAAATCGATAAATGAATTTGAAATTGATTTGAATGTTAAAGTATATTAATTCAAATGATTTGGAAGGAAACTTATTTGCGAACTTGAATCAATATGTGAATTGTTTTAAATAGAAATTGAAATTGAATTATAAGATTTTGAAATGGTAAATTGGAAGTTTTGAAACGATTTTGGAAATTGATTTCGAAAGACAAATGAAATGTTGATTTACGAATTCTAATTGAATTGAAATTGATTTGGTTTTTGAAATATATAAACGACCAATCGGTGTAATAATTACGAAAGTTATTAAAGAGACCGGGATCGGTAATGGATATACTCTCTATCTGAACCGAGACCACTTTAATAACTATGCGCGGAGTGATGATCCAGAATGAAGTGGTTGGAATGATGTACGTGATGACTGAAGAAAGAGAACGATAATGGATAGCCTTGACACTTGTGTCAAATTGGAAATGACTAAAACAGAGCTGTGCCGGGCCAATGGAGGATTAGCTACCTCAAGTGGACACACTTCTTCGAACTACTTATACTTGTTGTCGATTGGTGCACCCTTGATTTTGGGAGTGTTGTTTCACGGTGTTGCGGGCGCTGCGGCGTTACGTTCTCACCAGTCCGGATCAGGCGAACGGTAGTATCACTACCTTGGGTATTGCCTCATGTGCCTTGTCATACTTGTATTCCATTTATTCGCGACCACTACGATTTTGATTTGTACCTTTAGTATATAGATTGCCCTCTGGTGACTTCCGGTTTTGGGGAAACTACGGTCTTGTATATGCTTTTGGGAATAAAAATGTGTTAAGGGTGGAATGGGCCATGACTTAACGCTATTTTGATATCTTCTTATATTACTGATAAACATTATCTACTTATCGTACACTACTACATAGTAGATAGTTTAACGGATCCTTAAAGGATGGTTATTCCAAACATCCTTTGAGTTACTTGTATTTCAATTGCTATTTCACTTGAGTTGGATTTATTAATATAAGAATGTTAATCCTGACTCGAGTGTCTTGTGTTTTTGCTTTACGCTCGGGTCAGACTGAGTGTACCAGTATTCGAGACTCACCTTTGGAGTTGGAGCTTTGCTTGAAGATCCAGCCATCTATTCTGCTTTCAGTATTCGATGATTCCAGTGATGTATTCTGATTTGTATCTGATGTATCGTATTATTCTTCTGTTGTAAACTCTGATGTATTTTATATATATTCATATAGTAGCTTCATGAACTACTATCTCTTTTAATTCCGCTGCACTTATTACTCTGTGTTTGTGATCTGTGATTATTTTATTTACTGTATATGTTCAGTTTTGCCAATTTAAATTAACAACGCGGTATTTTGAGCAATTCAACTCCGGCATGAGTGTCTACCTATACACTTATAATGGATGCGAATGGTCTAAAATTTCGGGTCGTTACAGTTGGTATCAGAGCTTTGGTAGCTCTAGGCAAAACTCAACATATAGGGTAAATGTATTTACAGAATCACTCTCATTCGAGTTTCAATCTCTTCCTTTGACTCAATTCCTTTGAATTTTGGAACGTCCCCCTCGGTTTCGAAATTCATTCTTGTCCTCACTATTCGTCTTCTAATTCCGGAGTATCCCACAACTCCATTTTGAATGATATCTATAATAGATCGGCAGTCTCGCCAATCTTCGAATGATTCGTAAAGGAGCAAGACTCCTTTACAATAGGCATTGATTTACCGGAGATTTCTGTATCCTCGGTTTACGATGCTATCTATTTTCCGCTATACCTGAATTCTATTTCTTGAGATTGAATGTCGATTTACCTCGGAATTCTACACCGATCTTATATTTGAAGTTACGGACGACCCGGTTAAGGTTGCCCGTGAATTAAATAAACTCATCCATCTCCCGATTGTGGTAATTGAATTATCTTATATTCTGTTTCAAACTTATTTTCGAATCAAAATTCTCTTTGATTTGAGTCAACAAAAAAAAAATTTGAATCCCTATCCTTATTTTGAAAATTCATCCCTGTATCGTCGAGCAAAGAAATGTATTTGTAAATTTATATTAAAATGTGTTTTCAAATTTGATAAACAAAATAGTTTTGTATGATTATATTATATATAAATATAAGTTTTCTGGAATTAAGATTGTTAATGAATTTGTTGTCTGAAATAATAATATTTGATTTTCATTTATTGTTTTGTAAACCATTGACTATTGCATAATATAAATAAATGAATTTATAAACTTAGTTATAAATTGATTGGAATTTGAAATGAATTTAATTCAGAAATTTGAGAATTTATTAGTTTCCGGTGATTTCAAACTTTGGTTTTTAAAATTTTGAAGTATATATTATCCAAAGTATTTTGAATAGAAATCGGTTCTAAAGAATTTTAAAATGTTGAATCAGTGTTCTTCTCTTTGTCACTGGAAAATAATTTCGGTGATGGTGGCCGCATCATCGACGTTCATTTTCGAGTTTCGAAGTGGAGATACTATTCTGTAGCATTGCTACGGTTTGTTTTGAAAAATATTTTGATTTGAACTTCTTCAGTTATAATTTGATTTATATATATATAAGTATCTTATTTTAAAATTAAATTTGATTTGATATAAATATATAGATATATCTCTAAACTGTTTGAAGAAAATCGGAGATTTAAATTCTTAAATTTTAGGTTAAAGATGATTTCAATTATAAACTGAAGTCAAATTCTTGGATAAATATTTAACTTGAAATAATTGGATTTGAAAATATTATTTGTATAGTATTAAATTTCATTTCAATATAACTTACCTAAATTATCCAGAAGTTAAAATGTAATTGGATAATATACAATATAAAATAATTTTATAAATAAAATTTGGGTGTTTATAATAAATGTTATACACTAAATTTTGATTATAAAGGTGCCAATAGAGTTAGATAGGATAATAAGTAAAACTCAGTTAATAATGAAATAAATTTGTTTTGAAAGAATTAATAAATTTGTTTTGAAAGAATTAATAAATTTGCTTTGAAAGAATTAATAAATTGAAATTTGATCAACTTATGAAAATACCTTGAATTTAAAAGAATTTAGTAAATATAAATTAACTTAAATCGAAACTTTTATGGTTTAAATTAATTTATATGGGTTAAATATATGTGATTGGATATATTAAGTAGAATAAATTTAACAATAATTTAGAATAAAGAAGAATTTAAATTTGTTGAAGAAAATATGATTATAATAAAAGACTATTCAAATTTATGGTTTTAGAAGTTGTAAATTGAAGATAATTGGATGATAAGATAATGAATTTAGAAATGGTTAAGATTGATTTTAGTGAAATCAAATGGATTAAATCAATTATTGAATATCAATTAATTTAAATTTGAATTTATATGGTTTAAATTAATGGTTATTATGTATTTCAAATCTGTTTTTCTTTCTGGTTGTTTCTATTCTTCTACCTCGTTCCTTTTCGGGGACGAAAAGTTTTGAGTGGAGGAGAGTGTAACGACCCGTAAAATTTTAACCGTTTTAATAACGTAATTAGTTAAACTTTTGTGAAATTTTAAACGATAAAATTTTGAAATAAAAATTTAATATTTGGAATACGTCCAGTTAAACATAGCAACTGGTAAATTTTCGTCCGAAAATACGAAGTTTATTTCGCGCGTAAATTTACTTCAATTTAATCAGTAAAAAGCGATGAAAATAAAATGTTTCCGAAACCTAAATATTTTTACATAGAAAAATTCTAAACCATCTTCTGAGCAAGATGTCAGTTTGTCGTTTTTCCAAAATCGGACATCTTTGGCTCCGTCGATCTTATTTTTCAGCGTTTTTCTTGCATTTTCCGCTATTAGAAAATTCGAATCTTTATAATTTGACTTTACCACTGATATCCGTATACCGTTTTGATCGTCTCGTCGTGCTGATCTCTACGGTATATTTATTTCGGCGTTTTGAAGGTCGGTTCGCAGCGAAATCCGTGAAACGGTTAATAATATCGGTATCTGTTTTGAGTCCTTTAATTTCCGAGTCCTTTCGTTCTCTTGTCCATTCAAATTTCAAACGGCTGCAGGCATTTATTTTCGGTTGTTACTTTTTCCACATTCAAATGCAATGACTGTCTTTATTCCCATCAGTTTTGAAATGTGAAAAGCTTTATACGGTTGCATTTATTAATTTGAAGGTTCTCTATAACTTTCCCATTTCAAAGTTTACATTTTTGCTAGTACGATTTTAGCTCATATTCTTCCACTTTGAAGCCTTCCTCCACATAACTTCTTCCCACCTCTGCCTTTTCCCCTTTCATTTTTTTTCAAAACTGTTCACCGAGAGAAAAAAATAATAATAACGCCACTCCTCAACACCCATCATCTGCCGACAACATCCAACCATTACCATCCCCTCGGCCTCACTGCCACCGCAACCCAAAAACTAATAGCACAGCCTCAAACTCCACCGTGCCGACCTCTCTTTGACTTGCCTCCATGCCTCAACCGTCCATCGTTCCATTGACAGCAACCCCACCTCTGAAATCACCACACCCTCTTCCACCCGAACCTGCCTCTGCCAGAGCAACCCGACCCGCCTCCGCATCAAACCAGCCCATCTTCCTCGGCTTTCCCACTAAACACCGCGTGCCATCTCCCCTCCAACAGTCCACAACCCTACAGCAGCGACCACCACTCCTTGACCGCCTTCCCCTTGCTCCACGTCCCCACCGCTGACCTGCACCCTATCCGACCACAACCAAAGCCATACAACAGCCGGCCTCATCTTTTCCTCCGCCCAGATCCACTAACCGAACCCACACGACCGCCCTCTCCTTCACTCTCGATCTCAGCCACCAGTTCACCGTTCCCTCTCCGTGCTTCACCCCTCCAACCCTTCGCAGCCTCTCCCCGAAACACCAGCCTACCCAAAACCCAGCTCGCGCCCTCCACCTTATTTCCACCACCGCCTATCTCCATGCAACCGTCAGCTTGTCCCTCCCCGTCACTAGCCTTTCTTCTACTTGCATATATGAAGACACATGGTCTTGTAGCATGCATTTGTGATCTTGGAAACCTATAGGTGATTTGCCGTGTACATATTTAACTATATATAAGTTGTCTGTTTGTTGGTAATCTACATAGTATATATATGTTTTGTAAGTATTGCAAACCTGTTTTCATTTTGACGCATATGTCTTTAGAGATATATAAAGTTGTATTCAAGTATATATATATATCAGTTTGTATAAGATATGTTGATGCTTTAATGTATATTTATAGTAGTTATATATGAAAAGTTACTTACGTTTTACAGCAGATTTGTTCATATGTCATTTTGATATATAGATATAGTATTGTTCGTAGATTAGTGTACATATATGCTGTAAATACCTATTAGCCATGCATATGATGTCAGTGGTTGTATAATGGTTGGAGAAAGAAAGCTTATTAGTTAGTATAATATGTCAGGTTTTCTTTTAAAAGTTTCGTGTGTTTTGAAACAGCTTTTAATATTTCTTATGTCTTAGCTTGTATATAGTGTTTTATAGACATATGTTATTCATATACTGTCGATTTCAAAATAATACGCATATATGAGCTTATATCTGTTTGTACAGGTAGTATTATATGAACGCTATGTTTGTATGATTTTCTTTTCAAATAGTCTGAAGCAACTAAGTTTTATTTGTTTATATGGGTATAATTTTGTAAATTTTTAAGTGAGTAAAATTATAAAGTTATATTAGCTTATGAAGTATACTACAGTATATTGTATTTTAAAGTGTACTTGAAGTTGGAGTTTTTAATATATTATGTATGGTCTGTTATTTTAAGTATACATATGTACATATAGGGGCTGTAATGGTTAGTCGATGTCGGTAGTAATTTATGTAAGTGAGTTATAATATGATGTTATATATATAAATGTTGCGTGTGGGAGTCCATTTTATAAATATAGACGTCTAGCATATTCATACATGTGTTGTAATAATACGAAATATATGGATGTTGATATTAATGACCATGTTTTAATTTGAATAATAGATTGTGGAATACACCTATAGATATATTTTAAATTGAAATGTATCTGAACCTAGAATATGATTTTTATCTATATATAGTTATATATAGTTATATATATAGGTTCACATATACCGATTTTCTTTATTGATCCAATTCTGACTTGATCTCGTTTATTTCTATTATCAGCTATATCCGTCGAATTTGTGCCAATCTATTTTGCTTTGGAATGCGTGCTTGATTTGTAACCCATCTCATTCCGTCCATCTCTAGCCTTGGAAGGTGAGCAATCACTCACGATTAACTTTCTTTTATTTATTAAATTTGATTTCAATTGAAACGACAATTGAAATATGCTGCTGTTAGTTAATTACACTGTTATATATGTTATTGCCTATGTAACGACCCGTATTTTCACGGATCGAAAAGTTCGTCAAATCTGGAGTTTTAGCGTTTTGGGCCATTTCAGATTTTAGGCAAATTTTGCCTAAGTCCTAAGTCGTTCACGACTTAGCATAAGTCGTGAGTCGTATACGACTTAGGAGATAGGAGTGACCCAGGGTTTGGCGACTTAAGGAAATAAGTCGTAGCTGGGCTAGGTTAGTAGGTTGAAGTTAACTCGGCAAGTGTTAAGTCGTAGGTTGTAAGTCGT
The DNA here is from genome assembly GCA_030737815.1 of Allium fistulosum. Taxonomy (NCBI): domain Eukaryota; kingdom Viridiplantae; phylum Streptophyta; class Magnoliopsida; order Asparagales; family Amaryllidaceae; genus Allium; species Allium fistulosum. The sequence continues at coordinate 1,137,839,911 of CM060906.1, forward strand.
TGCCGAGTTAAGGGATAGACAACCTATGGAAGTGACCGACTTATGTTATTGTAGACGACTTAAGGTTTTGAGTTGTGTTAAGTCGGCTGACGAGTTAAGGTAGTGGTCGACTTAAGACCTGGACGACTTAGGAGTTGAGTCGTACCCAAGTTATCTGATGAGACGTATACTTACTAAGTCGTATGTCTAGTTGAGTCGTGTATTCAGTTAAGTCGTATCCCAGTAGCCTAGCTAAGTCTTGAGGTTGATAAGTCATAGTCGAGTTAACCGTTAAGTCGTACGGGATCTAGGTTTTTGTTGAGTCGTAAGTTGAGCCCTTTGATGAGTCGTACCTCCTGATGAGTCGTAGCTTTGTGCTAAGTCGTGGACGACTTAGTGGTTGAGTCGTCTAGCCAGTAAGGCGCGTGCGCACTAGGTCGTAGACAGGGGTGGTTCGGTAAGTCGTAGGTACCTGTGATGAGTCGGAAGAGGCTATAAGTCGGAGACGACTTAGGAGATAGCTGTTAAGTCTTGAGTCATGGTGATCTGATGAGTCGTAGACGACTCATGGAGGCAGTCGAGTCATGGATTTCAGCTATAAATAGGAGAGCTTCTCTTCATTTTTGGGATCCGGATTTTGAAGCGACGAAGTGCTGCCATTTTGAGAGCTCGACTTCTACACTTCTTCACTTCTTTTATCCACTCTAATCTAGTGCTTCCTTCCATCCAAGTTGAAGATCAAGATTGAAGATTCAAGAGCTAAAGTTGAAGATCTTCATCTTTTCAAGAGAGATTTCTTCGTTTGAAGCGGATTCGTGATAGATCAAGCTTGATCCTTCGCTGTCCAGATCTGAAGCGTATTGATTTGAGGTTGTTTAGGTGATTTGGTGAGTGGTGATTATCTCTCACACGGATCCAAAGGAGTATATCGGATTGTTGGCTCGATTTGGTGTTAAATTAGTGATTTCCATGCATTTTCTTCATCCTAAGTGTAGATCCATATAGATCCATTTTTCATGATGATGTTACATCCATTTTATCATATGTTAACCTATGCAAAGTTCATTCATCAAGTTTGTAGAGATATAATCCATGTTTTCATGCTTATTGGACTTTCAACTCTTTAATTACGAAAATGTCATTATTGTTATAATTGTCTACTTAGATCATATTTGAATGCTTGATTGCTTGGATTGATGTTTGATTTGATTGATTGTTATGAACTAGATGATTGATGATTAGATTTAGATCGAAGGTGATTCAAAAGCTAAGGGAAAGGCTCTTGAATTAGGGAAAGCTGCTCGTGGCATATGTAGCGGGATGATGAAGCTCTTATGCATTGATTTGATGATGTGATGATGAGATGAGGCTTTGCGAGGATGTAATGAAGTGAGGCAATCATGTGATGAAGACTTGGTCTAATCCAGACGGGATCATTCCAAGCATGTTGATAACTCGGTGATATGATTCGAGTTGAGGATAATGAATGGATACGAGAATAGTCGTCGAGGAGGATGACTAGGAGGCTTGGATAGCATCGTTGTTGAAGGTTCTAGTATGCTCTAAGCAAGAGTATGTTTGGGCAGATTCGATAGTCCCAACGGCCAACTGTCGATGGTCGAGTACTCTGGGCAGATTCGATAGTCCTAGGCACGGGCTGCGACGACGTGCGGGAGTTATGTCTAGAACCGGGGTTTCCATTAGCCCTTGACGGACGGCTGAAAGAATGTGCCAGTCATTCAATTAATGGTGATATCGAAGCAATGATAACAGTGATAGCCAGAGTCATGGATGTTTGGTTGTATCGTCATTCGGACTCAAGAGCGGTATTTTCTGGGTGCTTATCTGATTTAGGCCTTGGTACTTGGAAAACATCGCCCTTGAGTCGAGTGATAGTAGCTTTACTTTAAATTGTATGCTCTGCTATGTTTGCTTCTGCTTAGTGTGTGTCTGGGGGCTATCACTATAGAATGAGGTTGGAGTGGGAGGGTTGTATTCCTATTCCTTTTCCTTTATGCTCTTTTGGTATGTTGTTAGTTAATTTACTGCTCACTAAGACTGTTGTCTGACTCAAGGCTTTATGTTTTAATTCTTATTGCCTTGGGCTGTTCGTCCATTTTGGGACGGGCAGACTAGGTAGCAGGTGACAGGTGCTGTTCTCTTCTCACGATGCTGATATCGATGACGAGCTAGAGGGTTGCATACTACCTTCTTATTATATGTACTGGATATTCCGCTGTTTTGTATTCTCTGAGAGATATGTAGTGAGGCTTGATGTATTGACTTTGTGGATGCTTGTATTCAACTATTATGGAGTTTTATATGATGTCATTTTGTTCTGTAAAGCTTCACTATACATATGTTCTATTGTATTTTGTCCATGCGCTGTGAGAGATACGATAGATCCTGTTGTTTTAATCTACCCTGACAATCGTCCATGTTCGCCTGGCTCACTTTACAGCGCACTATCTCTAGATTCAGTGCAGGGGTCATGGGCGGTCGTCACATTTGGTATCAGATCCTTGGTTAATCGATTTTACCCAACGCTCGCCGTCGTAACTACGTATGAGAGACGTAATTGTATTTTGATGGATGAATACTATATATAATATAGTAGCTTAGTAGAGTTTGAGTCTTTTATGCAGTTGTTTCTCTAGATGTTCTAATCATTCCTTTTTATAGATATTGAGAATGAGTCGAAGAGGGAGACCAGCTGCTAGGGAAGGCCGTGCTACTGAAGAGACTGCTGATTATGCAGCCATGTTCGAAGCTATGATGACTTCGATCATGAGAAGGATACCAGTTCCGAGGGCAGCAGTTGATGTTGGAGTTCAAGTCCAAACTCCGAAACCAGTGGATTTTGCTAAGCTGTGCAAGGACTATACTGCTCTTGGAGGGAAGGTTTTCTTGGGAACAGAATCTACCATTGAGGTCCAAAGGTGGATAGATGCTTGTAGAAGGATTTTTGGTGATTTGGGAATTGATGATGCAACTAAGAGGAAGTTGGCATCAAGGCAGCTTCAAGGGAGAGCCTCTGATTGGTTGAACTCTATCACCATCAATACTGCAGAGGAAGAGATTACTTGGGAGCAATTCCAAGTCAGATTTGAAGCTAAGTTCATTTCTACAGCTCAGAAGTCCGTTCTATTCAAGAGGTTTGTGGAGCTCAAGCAGGGTGGAAGATCTGTTCTTGAGTATGTTTCTGAGTTTGAAGCTTTGTCCAAGTATGCCCGGTCATATATTGAGTCTGCTTACCAGAAGAATGAGAAGTTTGTGACCGGCTTGGATAGTTATCTTGGGAGACAGTTGGTGGATCATTGGACGATTCATTTGAGAAGCTTGTGGAGAAAGCTCTTAGGCATGAGAGTCTGTTTCCTAAGGAAGGACCTGTTGTTGCTGTTACCAAGGGAGAATCTAAACCACAGCAGGGTGGAAACCAGAAGAGGAAGCAGTAGCAGCAGAAGGGTAAGGATGGCCAGAAGAAGCAGAAAGGCGAGGTGACTTGCTACAATTGTCAGCAGAAGGGCCATTTCTCTAAGGATTGTAAGAATCCGAAGGTGCCAATGAAGTGTCACAACTGTGACAAGCCAGGGCACATCAGAAAGAATTGTCTAGAACCGAGGAAGGACAAGCAGATTGTGCAAGCTTATGCTTTAGGAGCTGTTTCGTCGTCTTCGAAAGCTCCTACTGCTGAGGAGAAGGGAAAGAGTGTGGTTGTTCAAGGTACTCTTTTCCTATGTGGTGTTCCAGTTAGAGTTCTGTTTGATACTGGGGCGTCGCATTCATTTGTTTGTAGTGAACTCGTAGGCCGGTTGGGTTTGGAACCGGATATTGTTGATAGGCCATTGGTTGTGACTAATCCAGTTGGCGGTTCGTCTTGTTTGTGTATGTTATGCCGTGGTCTAGTTGTATCGAGTCATGGTTGCTCTTTTGTTTGTGATTGTTTTGTTCTGAACTTTGCGGGGTTCGGAATTATTTTGGGTATGGACTGGCTTAGGAAGTATGCGGCTAAGGTTGATTGTGAGAGGCTGGAGGTGACAGTCGAGAATGTGGAGGGGCGAAAGATTGTGATACGATGTAAGCATGAGGAAGGCGTCTTCATGAGCTTCATGTATTCGCTAGTTGTTCCACGGGATGGACTGTCTTTAGTGCCAATCGCAAATGGATTCGAGGATGTCTTTGACGAAGTCAAAGGGTTGCCGCCGCATAGAGAGATCGAGTTTCGTATAGATCTAGTTGAAGGAGCCAGACCTGTTGTGATGCCTCTTAGGCGGATGGCGCCTAGGGAACAGCAGGAGTTGAAGGTGCAAGTTGATGACCTTTTACAGAAAGGATTCGTTCGGCGTAGTGTGTCCGAGTGGGGTGCACCAGTTGTGTTCGCAACCAAGTCAGATGGGTCGTTGAGATTGTGTGTGGATTATCGTGAGCTGAATAAGGTGACTAAGAAGAACAAGTATCCATTGCCGAGGATAGATGACTTGTTTGATCAGCTTCACGAAGCTAAGGTGTTTTCTCAGATGGATTTGGCAACGGGATTTCACCAGTTGAGAGTAGCTAAGGATAGTGTGCCGAAGACTGCTTTTAGGACACCATCCGGTTTCTTTGAGTGGCTGGTAATGCCGTTTGGGTTGACTAACGCGCCAGCATATTTTGTGGATCTTATGAATAGAGTGTTCAGAGATCAGTTGAACAAGTTCGTACTTGTGTTCGTGGATGATATTCTGATTTATTCCAGAACGGAAGAAGAGCACAAGACGCACTTGCGTATTGTTTTGGAAATCTTGCGGAAACATCAGCTGAAGGCTAAGTTTTCGAAGTGTCACTTCTGGAAGAGTGAAGTAAGGTTCTTAGGCCATGTGATTTCTGGAAATGGAATAGCGGTTGATCCCGCTAAGGTGGCAGCAATCCAGGATTGGGTTAGACCTAAGAATGCATCTGATGTGAGAAGTTTTCTTGGATTAGCAGGATATTATCGACGGTTTATCAAAGACTTTTCCAAGGTAGCTGCACCGTTAACAGGATTGACGAAAAAGAACAAAGTGTTCAGTTGGGATGCTAAGTGTGAGCAAGCTTTCGGAATCCTGAAAGAGCGATTGACGAGTGCTCCTGTTTTGACTATTCCAAGTGGGAATGATGAGATGGTGGTTTACACCGACGCATGTGGTACGGGACTTGGAGCAGTGCTGATGCAGAAGGATAAAGTTGTTGCGTATGCCAGTCGACAACTGAAGCCGCATGAAAGGAATTACCCAACTCATGATTTGGAATTGGCGGCGATTGTATTTGCTCTGAAGATGTGGAGACATTATCTGTTGGGAGTTCGATTCGAGTTGTTTATGGATCACAAGTCGTTGAAGTATCTTTTCTCCCAAAAGGATTTGAATCTTCGGCAGCAACGTTGGCTAGAGTTTTTAGCATCATATGATTTTGGTATAGCTTATACTCCGGGAAAAGGCAACGCAGTGGCAGATGCGTTAAGTCGAAGACATGCAGGATTGGAAGCCATGTTTTCTGAATGGAAGAATCTCGAGTATTTAGCTGGATTTGACTTCAGGCCTAGATGCGAATTGGAACCTGAGATGTTGGCAAACTTATCAATAAGACCCACTCTTGTGGAAAGGATTGGTGAGAGCCAAAAGCGAGATGATAAGCTTGTCAAGATTATCCGTGAATTGGAATCTGGATTGGATCCAAAAAAGGATAAAGGATTCGTGGTCGATCGAGAGGGTTGGCTTCGGAAGCAAGGACGACTAGTTGTTCCCGATATAGATGAATTGAGGAGTGAAGTCCTGAAGGAAAGTCATCACTCGAAACTGACAATTCATCCAGGTGGAAATAAGATGTATCGGGATATGAAGAGAACCTACTACTGGGAAGGTATGAAGAAGGATGTTGGAAATTTTATTTCCAAGTGTATGAACTGCCAGTTGGTGAAGGCCGAACAGAAGAAGCCAAGCGGATTGCTTCAACCATTAGAAGTTCCTACATGGAAGTGGGAGCAGATATCGATGGATTTTATTGATGGACTACCTAGAACAAGAACGGGAAATGAAGGGATTTGGGTCATTGTGGACCGTCTGACTAAGAGTGCTAGATTCATTCCTGTTCGATCGACTAGGACTGCATCAAGGTTGGCTGAGTTGTATGTTAAGTGGATAGTTCGTTTCCATGGTATTCCGAAAAGTATAGTGAGCGATCGAGACCCATTGTTCACTAGTGGATTTTGGAAGTGCTTCCAGGAAGTCTTGGGAACCGAGTTGTGTTTAAGTACAGCTTATCATCCCCAAACGGATGGTCAGACCGAGAGAGTCAACCGAGTTTTGGAAGATCTTCTTAGAGCTTGTGTTTTGGATTTCGGAGGATCATGGGAAGATCACCTTCATTTGGTGGAGTTTGCATACAACAACAGTTACCAGTCAAGTATTGGTATGGCACCGTATGAGGCATTGTATGGAAGACCGTATAACTCTCCGACATGTTGGTTGGAAACTGGAGAAAAGTTGATGCTTGGGCCAGAGATGATTCGTCAAACTTCAGATTGTATAGAGATCATTCGGCAACGAATGAAGGCAGCCCAAGACCGTCAGAAGAGTTATGCTGATAAGCGTCGAAAGGATTTGGAATTCGACGCAGGAGATATGGTTTTTGTGAAGATTTCTCCACTGAAGAATGTTATCCGATTCGGGAAGAAAGGAAAATTGACTCCGAGATTTGTTGGACCATTCCCGATTATCGAGCGAATTGGAAAGCTCGCTTATAGATTGGAATTACCGGAGAAGATGTCGGGTGTGCACAATGTTTTTCATTTATCGTATCTACGGAAGTATGTGCACGACTCGAATACAGTGGTTTCTGCTGATAGCTGTGAAGACTTCGAAGTTGATCCAGTCGATAGAAGACCTCGTAAGCCGCTTCGTGTTGTTGAAACCGACACGAAACAGCTTAGGAGGAAGGTAGTTAAGTTGCTCAAGATACAATGGGGTGACGATGATAACGACTGTACGTGGGAGGTGGAAGAGAGGATGAAAGCAGCTCATCCTGAACTCTTCAAGGTATGGCCCTAAGGTGTCGTGTCATCTCGCGATATTGTAACTTGTTCTAATTTTAGAATTCTGTACGCTAAGCTAGAATTGGATGCATGGTTTGCTGATTGTTATGGATGGTAGGCGTACAGAATAGTTCTGATTGCTATGATTGTTTGGGATTTCGGGGGCAAAATTCCTAAGGGGGAGAGAATGTAACGACCCGTATTTTCACGGATCGAAAAGTTCGTCAAATCTGGAGTTTTAGCGTTTTGGGCCATTTCAGATTTTAGGCAAATTTTGCCTAAGTCCTAAGTCGTTCACGACTTAGCATAAGTCGTGAGTCGTATACGACTTAGGAGATAGGAGTGACCCAGGGTTTGGCGACTTAAGGAAATAAGTCGTAGCTGGGCTAGGTTAGTAGGTTGAAGTTAACTCGGCAAGTGTTAAGTCGTAGGTTGTAAGTCGTTGCCGAGTTAAGGGATAGACAACCTATGGAAGTGACCGACTTATGTTATTGTAGACGACTTAAGGTTTTGAGTTGTGTTAAGTCGGCTGACGAGTTAAGGTAGTGGTCGACTTAAGACCTGGACGACTTAGGAGTTGAGTCGTACCCAAGTTATCTGATGAGTCGTATACTTACTAAGTCGTAAGTCTAGTTGAGTCGTGTATTCAGTTAAGTCGTATCCCAGTAGCCTAGCTAAGTCTTGAGGTTGATAAGTCATAGTCGAGTTAACCGTTAAGTCGTACGGGATCTGGGTTTTTTTTGAGTCGTAAGTTGAGCCCTTTGATGAGTCGTACCTCCTGATGAGTCGTAGCTTTGTGCTAAGTCGTGGACGACTTAGTGGTTGAGTCGTCTAGCCAGTAAGGCGCGTGCGCACTAGGTCGTAGACAGGGGTGGTTCGGTAAGTCGTAGGTACCTGTGATGAGTCGGAAGAGGCTATAAGTCGGAGACGACTTAGGAGATAGCTGTTAAGTCTTGAGTCGTGGTGATCTGATGAGTCGTAGACGACTCATGGAGGCAGTCGAGTCATGGATTTCAGCTATAAATAGGAGAGCTTCTCTTCACTTTTGGGATCCGGATTTTGAAGCGACGAAGTGCTGCCATTTTGAGAGCTCGACTTCTACACTTCTTCACTTCTTTTCTCCACTCTAATCCAGTGCTTCCTTCCATCCAAGTTGAAGATCAAGATTGAAGATTCAAGAGCTAAAGTTGAAGGTCTTCATCTTTTCAAGAGAGATTTCTTCGTTTGAAGCGGATTCGTGATAGATCAAGCTTGATCCTTCGCTGTCCAGATCTGAAGCGTATTGATTTGAGGTTGTTTAGGTGATTTGGTGAGTGGTGATTATCTCTCACACGGATCCAAAGGAGTATATCGGATTGTTGGCTCGATTTGGTGTTAAATTAGTGATTTCCATGCATTTTCTTCATCCTAAGTGTAGATCCATATAGATCCATTGTTCATGATGATGTTACATCCATTTTATCATATGTTAACCTATGCAAAGTTCATTCATCAAGTTTGTAGAGATATAATCCATGTTTTCATGCTTATTGGACTTTCAACTCTTTAATTACGAAAATGCCATTATTGTTATAATTGTCTACTGAGATCATATTTGAATGCTTGATTGCTTGGATTGATGTTTGATTTGATTGATTGTTATGAACTAGATGATTGATGATTAGATTTAGATCGAAGGTGATTCAAAAGCTAAGGGAAAGGCTCTTGAATTAGGGAAAGCTGCTCGTGGCATATGTAGCGGGATGATGAAGCTCTTATGCATTGATTTGATGATGTGATGATGAGATGAGGCTTTGCGAGGATGTAATGAAGCGAGGCAATCATGTGATGAAGACTTGGTCTAATCCAGACGGGATCATTCCAAGCATGTTGATAACTCGGTGATATGATTCGAGTTGAGGATAATGAATGGATACGAGAATAGTCGTCGAGGAGGATGACTAGGAGGCTTGGATAGCATCGTTGTTGAAGGTTCTAGTATGCTCTAAGCAAGAGTACGTTTGGGCAGATTCGATAGTCCCAACGGCCAACTGTCGATGGTCGAGTACTCTGGGCAGATTCGATAGTCCTAGGCACGGGCTGCGACGACGTGCGGGAGTTATGTCTAGAACCGGGGTTTCCATTAGCCCTTGACGGACGGCTGAAAGAATGTGCCGGTCATTCAATTAACGGTGATATCGAAGCAATGATAACAGTGATAGCCAGAGTCATGGATGTTTGGTTGTATCGTCATTCGGACTCAAGAGCGGTATTTTCTGGGTGCTTATCTGATTTAGGCCTTGGTACTTGGAAAACATCGCCCTTGACTCGAGTGATAGTAGCTTTACTTTAAATTGTATGCTCTGCTATGTTTGCTTCTGCTTAGTGTGTGTCTGGGGGCTATCACTATAGAATGAGGTTGGAGTGGGAGGGTTGTATTCCTATTCCTTTTCCTTTATGCTCTTTTGGTATGTTGTTAGTTAATTTACTGCTCACTAAGACTGTTGTCTGACTCAAGGCTTTATGTTTTAATTCTTATTGCCTTGGGCTGTTCGTCCATTTTGGGACGGGCAGACTAGGTAGCAGGTGACAGGTGCTGTTCTCTTCTCATGATGCTGATATCGAAGACGAGCTAGAGGGTTGCATACTACCTTCTTATTATATGTACTGGATATTCCGCTGTTTTGTATTCTCTGAGAGATATGTAGTGAGGCTTGATGTATTGACTTTGTGGATGCTTGTATTCAACTATTATGGAGTTTTATATGATGTCATTTTGTTCTGTAAAGCTTCACTATACATATGTTCTATTGTATTTTGTCCATGCGCTGTGAGAGATACGATAGATCCTGTTGTTTTAATCTACCCTGACAATCGTCCATGGTCGCCTGGCTCACTTTACAGCGCACTATCTCTAGATTCAGTGCAGGGGTCATGGGCGGTCGTCACAGCCTATATCAGTTCACCTGTGACATCTGACACCATTATCTGTTAATTATTTATGCGATGATAATACAGTTTGGCTGATAATTGATTGATTGTTGATGTTTATATTGGACGTTAAATTGTTAATGTTAAAATGATAAATAGTATGAAATTGAACTTGATATAGGATAATTAAATGTTAAATTTGATTAACTGACATTTGTATAATACGACCCTTTAACTGTTGAATTTATTGACACGTAGGATTTGTTTAATTATACTTTGAATCACTGAATGTATGTTGTTAAATTGATGATGGATGAAATTGTAATAGATGACAAGTGAAAACCGTAGTGTAATAAATCTTTGATCTACATGAAATGATAGTGTAGATTCTAGAAATAATTATATTAATTCGTACAAATAACAATGCGAATTAATACGGTTATTTCGAGATTATTTGAATTGATTATTGGATTGTTATTGATTGTTGTTATTGCTTGTTTATTTACTTTGACACCATCCCAATTATCACACTGCAAGTTCCCTTTGTTATGCTTTGATTTTTGAATTGAATTGGAATCGAGTTGAAATGATAAATACCCAAATTGAACTTTGACCTAGGATAGGAAATTAAATAAAACCCGATTGGTCAATAATTTGATTTAAAAATAAAACGAAGATTTTATTTGAATAAATAATATGGTTTTGAATGAAGTTGGAATTTGAATTTTTAATGAAAGGAAAATGTTAATATTTAATAATCTGAAACAAAATATTAACGATGTAATTGATGAAAGAATATTGTTTAATTTGAGAAATGATTGAATTAAGTTTGAAATTATAATTAAGTTTGAAATTATTAAACTTTGAAATTATTTAATAATTAAGTTTTGAATTATTTAATAATTAAATAAGGTTAAATTATTTAATGATTAAATTGAATTGAATTCTTTAATAAGTAAAAATTGAACTTTTGAATAAGTGAATTTTACTTCGTAAATAATTGAAATTGAGTTTTCTTTATTAATTAAGTTTTGGAAAATTATTTAAGTAAGTAAATAAGTGAAATTGAATTTCTTTAACAAGAAATAAAATGTGATTTATTGAAATTAATGTAAGACTTGAAAATTAAAGGATTTGATTTGATGAATTTAATTTAATTCAAATTTTAAGTTTTGAAATAAGGAAGTTGAATTTAAATAATGGATTTAATGAATTGGAAATTTAATGGAAATTGTTTTGAATGGCAAATTAACTTAACGAATATTAAACGAAATCGATAAATGAATTTGAAATTGATTTGAATGTTAAAGTATATTAATTCAAATGATTTGGAAGGAAACTTATTTGCGAACTTGAATCAATATGTGAATTGTTTTAAATAGAAATTGAAATTGAATTATAAGATTTTGAAATGGTAAATTGGAAGTTTTGAAACGAAAATTTTGGAAATTGATTTCGAAAGACAAATGAAATGTTGATTTACGAATTCTAATTGAATTGAAATTGATTTGGTTTTTGAAATATATAAACGACCAATCGGTGTAATAATTACGAAAGTTATTAAAGAGACCGGGATCGGTAATGGATATACTCTCTATCTGAACCGAGACCACTTTAATAACTATGCGCGGAGTGATGATCCAGAATGAAGTGGTTGGAATGATGTACGTGATGACTGAAGAAAGAGAACGATAATGGATAGCCTTGACACTTGTGTCAAATTGGAAATGACTAAAACAGAGCTGTGCCGGGCCAATGGAGGATTAGCTACCTCAAGTGGACACACTTCTTCGAACTACTTATACTTGTTGTCGATTGGTGCACCCTTGATTTTGGGAGTGTTGTTTCACGGTGTTGCGGGCGCTGCGGCGTTGCGTTCTCACCAGTCCGGATCAGGCGAACGGTAGTATCACTACCTTGGGTATTGCCTCATGTGCCTTGTCATACTTGTATTCCATTTATTCGCGACCACTACGATTTTGATTTGTACCTTTAGTATATGGATTGCCCTCTGGTGACTTCCAGTTTTGGGGAAACTACGGTCTTGTATATGCTTTTGGGAATAAAAATGTGTTAAGGGTGGAATGGGCCATGACTTAACGCTATTTTGATATCTTCTTATATTACTGATAGACATTATCTACTTATCGTACACTACTACATAGTAGATAGTTTAACGGATCCTTAAAGGATGGTTATTCCAAACATCCTTTGAGTTACTTGTATTTCAATTGCTATTTCACTTGAGTTGGATTTATTAATATAAGAATGTTAATCCTGACTCGAGTGTCTTGTGTTTTTGCTTTACGCTCGGGTCAGACTGAGTGTACCAGTATTCGAGACTCACCTTTGGAGTTGGAGCTTTGCTTGAAGATCCAGCCATCTATTCTGCTTTCAGTATTCGATGATTTCAGTGATGTATTCTGATTTGTATCTGATGTATCGTATTATTCTTCTGTTGTAAACTCTGATGTATTTTATATATATTCATATAGTAGCTTCATGAACTACTATCTCTTTTAATTCCGCTGCACTTATTACTCTATGTCTGTGATCTGTGATTATTTTATTTACTGTATATGTTCAGTTTTGCCAATTTAAATTAACAACGCGGTATTTTGAGCAATTCAACTCCGGCATGAGTGTCTACCTATACACTTATAATGGATGCGAATGGTCCAAAATTTCGGGTCGTTACAGGCTGGGAATGTGGGCTTGGGCTTGAACGAGATAAAGTAAGTTTGAACTTTTTTTTATATCATAAAAATAAGAAAATACGTCGCCCATTTGGCCCGCTCAAATCCGAATTCCAAACGAAATTTGCCGCCTGACGTTTGTAATGTTTTACCCCCATTCCGAAAACAATGAAACTAGTTTCGAGACTTAATTCGATCGTATGCAGAAGATAGCTTTTCGAATCAAATTATTTATTTAATTTCTAAATATTAAATTCTACGCGTTTCAAGCTCGCATGGCCAAATGACTAGTCTGATCGCTACGAAACTTGAAATCTTACAATAATTCACCATTACGGATCCGATGAAACCGATTTCATCGAAATCTGAGACAGTGGCCAACATGGCTATTTTTACTCGTTAATTAAAACAATTAATTCTCTGAAATTAATTCAATCACTTTAAATTTGATTTTTTTAAGTTTAAAAATCTTCATTGTTGTTTAAATAAAATCTTAATCAACTTCCTACACTATATTCATTCACATTAAATTCCAAATTCAATTATTTAAACAGTTTCTAATATTAAATTTAAACAATTTAATTGTCCAATATATCAATATAATTAAATCATTAAATTCTAAATAAATTTATTCAAGTTCATATCCAATAACTAACATTCAAAATCATTAAATTTTGTATTTTTAACCATTTTTGTTCAATAATCGCATTAAATTTATAAAATTAAAATAGCTGAAGATACGGGTCGTTACAACAACTTAGTATTTTATACTATTTTGAAGTAAGAGCCATTTCTGTTAAAAATTTTCAAAAAAATGAGTGAAAAAAGCATAAGCAACCATTATTCACCAAGGGGATCTCAAATAGATCAAAATTTTCACATGAGATCGATCGACAGAATTTAATGAATCAACACTTTCAAAATGTCAACGTAAGAGAGGACAAACCCATATCTCTTATGGAGCTATGCTATCCAACAAGGACTGTTCAACCTTTGGCTAGTCTTTTTCAACCAGCTGAAGGAAATTATTTCGAATTGAAAATTTCTTTCATCCAAGGGGTTCCAAAATTCACGGGTTCGGAAAACGCATACGAGTTTCTTTAAGATTTACAATTCTACACTTCTACCCTGAAAATGCAACAATTGTTGGACGAGTCCATTAAGCTTCGATTGATTCTATTTTCTCTACAAGCTAGCGCAAAACGATGGTTAAATTCTCTAGCACTACACTTTGTTCGAAGTTGGAAAGAGTTTAATAATATTTTTGTGAAAATGTTTTTTCCTTTCCATAAAACTCTTAAAATTTGAAATGAGATTAATCAGTTCGCATAAAATGAAGGAGAAACTTTTTCACAATATTTTGAACAATTTAAGGGACTCCTATATAGTTGCCCTCACCATGGAATATCCAAAACCATTTCGTGCCAAGTTGCATAAGAAGGGCTCAGCTATCCAACTCGAATACAACTTGAAACTATGCGTCAAAATAATTTTATGAGCAAATCAACCGATGAGGAGTACACGCAATAAACCCCTCATTGTTCCTCGTTGAGGACTCCTAAGTTGAAGGAGAAATACCCCAAGTGTACCCTTCAGAACAGGCCAATGCCCTAGCCCATAATAATGCTCACACTTCTCAATATCGTGGTCAAACCCTAATAATTTTGCGAACCCTTCACACTTTTATTCCGTGAACCAAAATGCTCGAACTTCTCAAACAACCCCTCGATCTAAACCTTCGAATCAACCATATAGGCATGCAAACTCATTCGCTCAACCTTTTCAACCTCCTCCACCATAATCGCAAGACATCATTCGTCCAGAAAAAAAATCAGAAAATAACGATAGGTTGGAGACAATCATAAACGAAAAAATGGTGAAAATGATGAATTTGCTTTTGAGTAATTCAAAAAACAAAAAGGGAAAATTTCCTAGTCAACATGAAGTGAACCCAAAGTATAATTCTCAAGGAGCGCATTTTAGTGACGACGACAATGTGAATCCGGTTAATGCTGTCACCATATTGATGTCTAGGAAGAAGGTAGACAACCAAGTCGGCAACCCCGACATTCTTCCAAAGTTTACTCATGTTCAAAATTCTGAAACTCATTTGACACCCACTTATGTCAGTCCAATCGACTCTCATTATTCATCCAAGGTTGGCATTCCCGACTGCTCTTCATCGATGTTGGCAACCCCATCATTCCAGCTTCTATAGCTTCGTCGCCTTCACCTCCTAATGTGACTTCCTCTTCTTCAAATGAAAAAACGGACGAAAAAGTCTCTGATTTAAGCCTAGTGATTTATAAACCAATCATGGATAAAAATCTTATCGAGGCTATCAATCATATGGTTGTTGATACGCTGAAAATTTTGAACACAAATAGGGGTTGTGATAAATTGCCGTTGATTAGAGATGATTTATTAATAGATGGTGTTGGTTCTCATGGGGAATTTGTTTGGTTGTTCATAATCTAGTTATGGTCTTGAGTAGTGATAATAAGATGGCTGCTCTTATGCACGGCAAATCGCATGATGATGTTAAGTGTAAAGATGCTGGAGTTATAAAATCTTCAATGCGTGACTGGGTAGAATTTAGAGATGATAAGGTAGGGTTTAATGTTGGTATTGTTAATTGTTCAGAGAAGGTTGATAGGGTTTTAGACAGTGTTTCTTTGAATAACATTCTTTATAAAGTGTTGGTTGATGGTAGGCATAGGGCCGTATTTGAGGAGAAGTCTGATTATTTGAATAATGAATTGGTCCACTATGGTTTGGTTAAGGAGTCTAATGGTTCTGTTTCGAATGATGTGTGTTCTAATTTGATTGGAGATGTTGGTTCTGATCAAGCTGTCTATTATTGGACCGGGGGTTTCAGATTTTTTATGTATTGGTATCTTGTGGCTATAGGTAAATTTCCTCATTCTCCTGCCCATGCTAGATAATTAATTCATGTAGCCAATTTAAGGAGAAGAAATAGTAAGAGAAATTCAGCTAGTAGTATTAGAAGAAGTCATCGTTTAAATCATAAAGCTTTTTAGTCTTTTGATTGAGGGTTGTTGATTTTTTGGGGGTTTTTGTGATTTTTGTTGTTTTAGAGTTTGTTAGTGGTTTGTGTAGATGTTGTAATTTGTGTTGTTTCAGCTTGGTTGTTGCGGTTGCGGTTGCGGTTGCGGATGTTATTTCAGATGGCTGCTACTCTTTTGGTGTCGGTTTAGGCCTTGGTATCTGGATGGTGTTGTCTCTTTAGGGTTGGTTTTTAGTTTCTTAGGAGTTTGGGAGGGTTTGATTTTTCTTTTGTATGGGGGAGTCTTTTGCTACCTGTCAGGCTGGTTGGCAGCTCCTTTACTATTGTTGTTATATATATGTGCACGTGTGCTCTTCTCTCCTGTAAAGGATCACACATTTTTCTCAAAATTTTTTTTATATATTAATATGATAACTTTAGATGTGTGTGTATATATATATATTGAAAATAATTTTTCTTTATAAAAGTGTATATGTAACATATATCCCTATTAAAATATTAGAATTATATATGTAAATAATAAAATATATATACATTAAAATATATGTGTGTGTGTGTATTCATAGATTCATTTTGACATAAATTAATAATTACACACACATGCATGCATGCATGCATGGATGGATGTATGATCATAAACCTTCGACTAGTAAATGATTTTTTTCAATTTTAATGGAAAAAACATTTTTTAGTTATGATTTTGACGTGGAAATCATTTTAAAAATCAAATTTCTTTTGAAAGTAACCTTAATGATGCATAAAATTTTACTATACAAATTTCGCATGTTTTATTTTTGGTATGTACAAATGTCGTAACACAGAAGTTTTGTATTTAGATATATTTATGTAGTAAATATACATATTTGGTTTTAAAAGAATTAAAATCCATAAAACATGTTATGAAAAAATATACATAGAATTTATATGTATTATATATATATATATGTATGTATGTATGTATGTATATATGTAGGTATGTACGTACGTACGTTCGTATGCATTAGGTATACGTTTTTAATTAAACTACTTTTAAATAATATTTATCTTTTATTTTCCAAATCAAAATAAATGAATTATTATAATATAATTCTTATTTTTCCACCGAATGCAATATGTACACATACATTCACACACACACACATAAATAACAAAACACATTCATCCAAATGTTGATGGCAATGACATATAAGGATTCGTTATATATTCAATGGCTATTCAATCACATATATATAACATAATAAATATTATATATACATTTATTATATGATATTAAATAGATTATTACCTTCCACCAAAGCCTAATTGATACACCTAGAAACGTTGAATCCAATCAACCCTTCATCGAATCTTGAATCCAAAAAATGTTACCTTTTGAACACCGTTACCATCGACAAACGAATTGAATTTCGTTTGAAATTTTGTGACACGGGGAGAGGGAGAGGTTGGCCTAATCTAGTCTAGAGAAGTGGAAAAAGTGAAAAGAATAAAGTGAGGGTTAGAGAGCCTTAATTAGATGAGATACCAAGGAGAAAAATATGAATCTAGATCCTTATGTTTCTCTTACCTTTTTATCCTCTTTTTAGTTCAAAATTTAACCCACCCATAGCCATCATATAGTCGGTCTCCCTGGGCTAATCATGTCTGCACTCTATCAAGCTCCATATGAGACTCAAAATCATTTCAAGCCAGGTCAATAATTAGCTGATTCAAATCCAATTTAAACGCATATCGATATCATATAGCGATTAACGTATGTATAGCCATACATACACACATTTAATACTGATCAATAAACATCAAATCAAATTTTATAATATTAATTAAATTATAACAATTATAAATTTATTAAATCGGGTGATAATCGGAGTATTTAATGTTTTAGTTGTGTGACTCTTATGTGTAAATTCAGCCAGAGATTTCATACCGATGGTCTGCCTCAATGTAGGATTTCACAAGTGCAAGCAACTCTGCCGATGACCAAGTAACGTCGGACATTTTGGTAATGCTTAAGTTTATCTACTTGCTTTGTACAAAATGTACGATTCATAAGAACTTTTATAAGTAAAGTATATGATATATGGCCGTTCATTGCACTATCACAAAAAGACAAATATCTAGCTATACTCAATCAGAAAAGGATAGTAATATCCCACAACTTGATCATTTTTACTATAACACTTGTGTGCTGATATAAGTAAATTATAAAAAATATTAAATACACACTGTACAAAAAATAGACAAGACCTATACTACTATCATAAATTCAATTTTGTCGGTTAAGTGGATGATGATTATATTTGACATAACAATACAAACTTAATTATTCATTGAGTCCAAATTAATCTTCATTGCAACAAACATAAGTTACAACTTAAATTAAATTGTAAATGCTTGTAATACATAAACAACGTTATACTAAGCCATAAACATACAAATATGACTAACGGTTGGATGATCCCTTTAGAGGTAGCACGATATTCTATAATTTTTCTCTTCATTCCCTAACGTTGTTTAGGTTCAAGCTTAGACATGTCGCAACTTAACATAGCCAAGATAAAATTTTCATTCTTCATCTCCATTTTCTCTCTTTTGAGTTCCAAATACTCTTCTTGCAAACGAATATCTTCTCTTCTTTTTTCCTCTTTCTCGGCCTTGCGCTCATTTCATTTCTGCGGTATTCTCTCATCCTTTTCTGCCTCTATCAACCTTATCTTTATGTACTGAAGACAAATGTTCAACTATTCTACCATAATGGACGTTGTAAACAATTTTATTCTTCAACTTACATTTCCCTACCGCCCTCACAGCATTATTACTACGAAATGGAGGGGTTTCCTATTCTTCAACGGTCGGGACATCTAAATCTCCTGTATTGCAATCAAGATTCATTCTTCTTAATGCAAACTAAAATTCATAATGTTTCTTTTTATCATTCTCCATTTGATTTTCTTCTTATGGAGATTGAAAACATGCAAAAGGTTTAACATAACCCCCATGTTTTGTTGTACATAGGCTTCATTTACACGTTCG
This sequence comes from Allium fistulosum, assembly GCA_030737815.1. NCBI lineage: Eukaryota > Viridiplantae > Streptophyta > Magnoliopsida > Asparagales > Amaryllidaceae > Allium > Allium fistulosum. Next base: position 1,137,858,602 of record CM060906.1, read on the forward strand.
AGCTGAAAATTTGAATAAAATACTAGAGGATTGCAATAGTAAATAATTTAGTGTAATGATGATTGATAGTACAAATGTACCAAGTTAACATCTATACCCCAACTTTGTTTTCTCCTCTCCGTTAATGCCATGATCTCATTCCATTTTTGGCATATTATGTTCATACGTCTTCATTGAATTTTTAAAGAATCAACAGTTCTAGGAATACTATTGGGGAGACGAACATGGATTAAGTTTGAAATAGAAACCTAAAAAGCGATGTCAATTTGTGATGTACCTTTATCATCAATAGAACATTCTAGCCAACAAATAGCAAGTTTTTGTTCGTTTTTTGACCATTTCCTTTGAAGAATTTTAGATGAAATTTCATTTACTCTAAGAATTAGGGATTCGTTTGTGTTGATTCCTTCTAGATTCGGTCTTTTTTAAATCCATTGGGATTGTTGAGTGAAATTGTTCTTTCAATCCTATAAGATTTCATCTTCCACAAAGCTTCCATACTCATTTTGATTTTGATTGAAAGCTCCATCAAATGCTTCAAATTGCCAGGTTAAATTTCTGCTATAGTTGTTATTTTATGTGAAATTACCACGCAAGCTACCTTTAAAATTTTGTGAATGATATGTGGACTAATATTTGAATAATGGTTGTTAAATTGATCATTCAAGCTTTGACTCGTTTGCTGTGATTGTTAATACGAACAAACTTGGCATGCATATTGAAAATTTTATTGATAATTCTGATTGCTCTGTCAATTAGACGAAGAATTATCATAAACTTCAGAATTTTGATTAAAATTTTGAAATTGTTGAGGATGGAAGGACGTCGAATTCTTTCCTCTTTGATTGTTAGACATTTTTACAACTAAATGTGATACCGATATATGGAATTTAAAAAACGACGAAGAAGAAATAGAAAGAAAAAAAATTGTATTTGAAATGGCAAAAATTCTAAAATTTATAGAACTTAATGCAACGGTAACAAATATAACATCGTTGTCTTACGGCATTAATATTACAGGATAACTAGACAACGACATAATTTTTGTTATTGTCGTCTATGATTTACCCGACATTATTAATATTGGTTATTTACCCAACATTAATAATGCCACACAAATAGTGACTGTGAAAGTCACCAGAAGGAAGTGACAATCACTAGTGAGCTCAAAATTGAAGTCTGTTTGAGGGTTCAATCACCATCCCCATTGGGATGCTTTAATGCTCCGGACGTATATATGTGTAGGATGGACCCAAAAGATTGGTAAAACAGTAATGAAAATTCCCAGGGAGTTAAATAAGAGAGAAAATACAGAGTTAAGCTATCTACAGTAAAGTTGCAAGTTGTCTAGGCTCATAAAAACAGGAGGTCACCTGTCGAAACTGAAAAAACAAAAAAAAAGGAAAAAAGATAAAGAAACTGACATCTACCGCTCACGAGTCTGCAGTTATTTCAAATTCTACTGCAAATCTCCAGAATTCTCTCTACCCTATAAAGCCTCGCATGCTTGTGTGTTGCCTACTGCATTACTGACACGTACCGGTCCTCCTTTGTATCGTATCGGTAGGCAATTTGTCAAAGAATGGACCCTTATTACATATAAAAAAAGTGACTAGTGAGGCAGTTTTACTTTTGATGTGATATTAATTTTGGAATCATGATCGCCATGAAATCAAGGTAACTGTACGTGCATTATTCCCATTATCCCCTTTTGGCATTTCTTCCATTTTGTATAGTGCCAAGACAAAATAGTCTTTCTATTGTATTAGACTCTGAAATTTAGAGCTGTCAAAGATCAAAAGTATTGATGACTGGTTTGGCTTTAGGAAATTCAGAAACTATAAATTTAAGTATGATTTATGTAAAGGAAAGATAGATTATAAAACATGTCAGTCATACCATGTAAGCTCATGACAAAGCAACTAAATGTTAATATAATTTGTACATTAGACCAAAACAAAGAGGAGATCATCACTACTGCATATGGTATTCTACTCTAGTACTCTCAAGTTACAGAGAAAACCTTGAACTCATTCCAAAATCCAAGAGCTTCTTTTCTAGCTTCTATCATCGGTTGGATCACTAAGTGAACGAAACAATGGCGCTTTTGCACCTAAATCATAACATCAAACGAATCAGATATAGAATTTGAAGTCATGAGCATAAAAGACAAATTACAAATGAGTTTCTTTTAGTCCCCAAGTAAAATGACACAAAAAGCTATGTTTTGTGTAGATGCCTTGTATTTGTTGAAAATTTGAAAAAAGCAACTTACCAAACTTTTAAAAAGTTGAAGAAAAAGGCGCTGAATATGAGTTATACATCAACCTTTCGTTATTGTCAAATAACTTGGTTTAGAAAGGTAGCTTTCAACAATTTATTAGACACCTTGAAAGTTATTTAAAACTAGTAAAAAATGACATAATTAATACCTTTAACATACGCATTGTGAAAGGATTCCTTGCAATGAGCAATAGCGCTCTGTATGCCATCCTCCTTCTCCACCAACGAATCATCTCTCCTCTTTCCCACCATCTCCGCCATCGGCGACGTCGCCGACGCCGCCACCGCTGATTTGCTCTTCCCCAACCTCTTCCTTACAACCCTAACCGCCTCCTTCGCCACGTCATCTCCGTACTTCTTCGAAACCTTGACGTAAAGTGGCTTTATCTTTCTCACGTACTTCTGAAAACCCTCCTTCGAAAATACCACCTTCTCTTCTTCCTCTTTCGCTCCGTTCGCGTCTTTTAGGTTGGAAGACTTTCTCGAATTGAAAAGGGAAATGACCGGAACTTCTTCGATTTTAAATTTCACGAAGAACTTGTTGAGGACGTGGAACTTGAATTTGACGGGGAAGTGAACGGATTTGGACTCGGGATCAGAAGTGGTGATGACAATGGAAGAAGTGTTGAGGAACAGTTCGTCGGAAGGGGAAAGAACCGCCACGGACGTTGGATCTAAAGCATCGTCGTCGACGCTGGACTGAGAGCTGGCATCGGTGGTGGTGTCGAGTTTGGTTTTGGAGGAGAACTCGAGATCGAAGAAGGAGCCATCGTCGTCGGCGTCGAACGATCCGGATAAAATGGAGGTGAGTTTTGGGACTTTGTCGGAGCTTAACATTTCCATGGTTGGAGAAGGAAGGAAACAATGATTTTGAAAAAGGTATTTTTTTTTTTTCTGAAGAAAAGAAGAACTGAGAAGTAGGTGGGTTAAAATTGATGAAGCAAAGAAGAGGACAGAGAAATGTGCAGAATGAAAGAGACTTTATACAAATGGAGGAGAGAGATAATTTTCGTATTTTATATTTGTTTCGAGTCCACTGTATTCAAGTGTTTAGTCATGGCCCTCTATGTATATGTATTTTTTCCTGCCTGCACATGCATATGCACTTGACGTTCGTCTTAAACAGACTATTAATAATAAAAAATGCTGCAAATAAAACTAACCACCTTAGTAGCCGTCCTCGTCTTCTTTCAATTTTTCCAATCACCTGCGTCTACGACTCGATCCAACTGTATGAATCTTTTTCTCTCGTCTCCCAGTACAATCTAATATTCTCATATCATTCTACGATTGCAAATCAAGGTTGAATCGAAAATCCTATATTCAACGGTTGAGAATAGTTTATCGATTTATGGTTGATTCAAGCACTCTTTCGACAAACGGACACTTGTCTTCTCTTTTATTCGTCGAGGGGTTCGAAAACATGTATAATTCGATGGGCTTTGGTTGTTTTGAATATTTAACCAGTTTTTTAATTAATTTGCTAATCTTCATTAGAGAGGAATTAGGTGATTTTGGGATTATGATAGAAAAGGGAGAATAGAGTGACAACTACGATTTCTTAACATTGTATTTATATGTAAAAAAAAATAGTCATGTTGGGCCAAAGCGGTCGTAAAGTCCCGAAAATCTCATTTTCGAATTCTATCAAAAGTATATCATGTTATATATAGAAATATGCATTTTCAATATTTTTAAACTTAATGGAACCGTCAAAACACTCGAGAAGACATCTCTAATAAAGTTATCTTTCACCACCTATTGAATTTAAACAGATAACCAATAATTAATGTATCAGATTTTCGAGTCAATGCATTCTTCACCCTTAAAAGAATTATGTCATCACAATCCCCCAAATACAATCCTCAACCAAATCAACAAAGTATCACCATGGATTTTGAACAACGTGAAATTTCAGACACTTTGTATTTAAATATCTCAATTTTTTTAAATATTTAAATCTTGAATTAAATGTTATTAAAATAATTTAATAACCTTATTAACCCCCTTCTTTATTGTAAGTAATATTGTTAAATTTATTTTGGAAAAGTTTTTATCCAAATAATTCTTTGAAGAAATATTGATAATATGATCGAAAATCGTTTTATCGATAAACAACCTTTTAACCATCAGGGGTTGTTGAGATTTTTGTTACATGCACTTATTTACTTAAGAGAAAACTAAAATGAAATAAAAATATTTTTTCATTTATGGAAATAAACATTTTAGATGATGTCATGGATGATGTCGTTGAAGATATTTTGTGTGTAAGGATAAAAGGAAAATTTGCTTAGGATATTTTTCATGTAAAGTGAAAAGCATGCAAGGCACATGGGAGGATCTTTTGAGTTAGTCTTGGCCATGTATAGCAGAGGTTTTGGTGTGTTAAAATACTTCATAATTTTACAAAACTTAAAAGAAAACAAAAGAATAGAAATGGTGGAAGTGGATTATCACTAATCCACTTTATTCTTCATTAATATTTCTCTAATTAGTTCAAAACTTCTCCAAACTCCACCAAACCTTAACCGAGGCCTTAGAACACCTTAGAAAGCATGGATCTAAAGTCAAAGTGGAATAAAGATGAGAAAAAGATGGGATCTTGTTTAGGCCATGAGCAAAGGAGGAAGTGGAGAGCATGGTTTTGTGATTTTGGTGTTACAGATTGGATCTTTAGGCTTTTGATGATGGTAGGAAGTGGTTCTTTTTTTCTTGGGCGTTTTTGCATGGTTTATTTACGGGTTTGGTGAGTTATCTCACTATCTTGTATGTATATATTGTGTATTTGTGTGGTTGAAATATGAGGTTAAAGCGACATTAACTAATTAAAGTTATAAACTGTAGACCCCTCTTGCTTTTGAAAGAAAATGACAACTTTAAATAGCATAACATTACTTCTATTACCCTATTAAACATGTGGTGTGGCCTTGACTTAATGTTTAAATGGTGGTTAGGTTTGTGTGTTGAATTAAAGTATGTTTGAAAGTACTTGAAGCGAGAATAGTCGATATAATTGCACTTCGATATCCTTTAACGTTAACTCATGTAAGTGGAAGATTTATGATCTTAACTTGGGATTATTTGATTTGGTTGTTCTCTACATATATTTTGGTGTATTGGATAGTAAAGAGTTGATTTGGAAAGTTATATAAATTGTGAACCAAAGTTGTGAAAGTTAGAAGCGAAAAGGTCGCTATGGATGCACTTTGAAAATGCCTGGTGTTCGACGATTTTCAAAGTTAACTTTGAGAGACATCCTAGGGGATTCTTTACATTTTTAATAAGTATGATATGTGTACTTATTACTGGAAAAAGATTGGAGTTTAAAAGAGTTTGGAACTAGTTGAACCAAGTGGCTAAATTTGGTGAAAATTTGGTTATAAATGCACTTTGAAAATATAGCTTGTTTTCAGGAATTTTTGTAAATTAATTGAAAGATATTCTTTGAGGTTTCTTTCCATGGTTTTTAAGTATCCTGATTGTAGTATTTTTTGTAAAAAGTTCAAGTGTTAAATCATTTTATCAAGTTGTTAAAACTTGTCACAAAGATTGTGTTTTTCAACGTTGTTCTTTAACAAGGACTTTTATAAATGCTATAGCAAGCCACTTATGGTTTTAAGTGTTCAAAAATAATATTTAAATTTGGTATTTTTGCCTGATCTTTTGAGCGGTGTTTTCTAACATATTTTTCAATATGTTAAAGTTAGTTTGAAGTTTAAATATATTTTTAATGTTTATTTATTAATTTTGGAAATAAATGGGGTTTTAAATTATAAAACATGTTTATATATTTTTAATGTTTATTTATTAAGTTTGAACTTCTTTTCCTTTCTTCTTTCTTGGTTTGTATTTTTCATCGTTACATATTCTACATTTTCTAAGGTTAACGCCATCTTTCCAATACAACATGCAACCTTTTACACATGTATCTAACTTTTCGTATGGCAGACCGAAAGAGGACATCAGTTTTTTCACTTTATAATGACTATCGCACATCAGATTATTGGGTCGCATGTGTTGTTTTGCAGCTTGTACAACTGCTGTAAATGCAGCTTCTGTAAGGTTGAATTTTGATTTCATAGTAATGTATTCGGCAGTTACTAATAGTTCGGTTCCGCTTTTACATCCGTTCTACACGGCCTCTTAGCAGAATCCAATAAATCATATATTCATTTAGCTCCCGCAGTCGGTTCTTCTTCAACATTTACATCTTCATTGTCGGCTTAAATGGTAGGAAACATTGATCGTGTTGTATCTTCCACCATATTTTTATCGGATTCGTCATAATATTATCATCCTCTAACGCTACATGATTAGGTGTAGGTTCAACAAGTTCTCCATAATGATTCCAGAAATAATAATTCGTCACGAAACTATATTTATACAAATGTACTTCAACTATATCTGGTTTCCAATGCTTCAAATGTTGGCACTTACTACACAGGCAACGAATTTCTTCGTTATTTCGATTATTAGATTTAGCGAATCTAATAAATTCATGTACGCCGTTATAGAAATGTTCCTTTATTGAACCTTTCCTACCAGTTCTGACTTCATACATTCAAGTACGGTCGAGGAAATAATCGAATATTTTTCCTAACTTGAAAATATATATTAGTAATTTGGACAACACTTCAGTTCACTTCTCTTCTACGCATAACTTGCACTCAAATGGTATATTGTTATTGTATTTTCTAAAACAAAGTAAAACCATTTAGAAATAAAGGCTTCACACACCACACTTCTATCTACTTTCGACGGCACTTCAGTTCACTTTTCTTCTACGCATAACTTTGCATTCAAGGGGTGTATTTTTGTCGTTGTATTTTCTAAACTAAATTAAAACCTTTTGGGACTAAAGGCTTTAATTTTTTAGCATCAATCATTTGTTGAAATAATATTTTATGCTTATTTTCAAATCAACATTATATTCATTTCAATTTTTTTTAAAATCGATTTGGGTAAAATATTTATTTCTCAATTTTTTGGAAAATCGATTTTAGTACAATATTTGTTCTTATATTCATTTCTTAATTTCTTTACAAAATCGATTTTAGCAGAATATTTGTTGTTGTTATATTCATTTCCTATTTTTTTTACAAATTCGATTTTAACGGAATATTTGTTGTTGTTATTTTCATTTCTAAATTTCTTTACAATACAATATTTGTTCTTATTATATTATTTTCTTAACATTTTATAAAATCAATTTTAGAAGAATATTCGTTGTTGTTATATTCATTTCTTAATTCCTTTACAAAATCGATTTCATTAGAATTATTTGTTGTTGTTATATTCATTGTTTAATTTTTTAGAAATCCATTTCACTAGAATATTTGTTGTTGTTATGCTCTTTTCAAAATTTGATAATTCATTAAACTATTTAAACGTTTTATTTAATAAATTTGAAAATTTAAAATTTATTTCAACATTCAGTTTAAAATTTAAAATATTAACTTAACTATTTTGTAAACTAAAATTTTAACTTACTATTTTATACCAACCACTAAAACTTATAATTATCACACACTTATCAAACATTATACGCTTATCAATAAGCATATATTAATCAACGATTACAAACTAATTTTTGAGTTTTAAATCAACCCAAATTTTTGTTTACAATTTAAATAATCAAACCACTTATTAACTTTTCTAAATCAACTAACATACCATTATCATCAACTAATATATAGTAATCATCAATTTCAAAACCATAATCCACTAATTTCCTAAATTAGGGTTTTAATTATATACCCAAATCAACTAATAAACTATATTATCATTAACTACTAAGATATAATTATCAATTCGAAATCCTTAAATCAGCCAATTTCAAATCCCTAAATAATCAACTAATTTAGTTTATACCTAAATTAAACATAGATAATGAAGAGGAGGAGATACCGGCAAGTTTAGAGAGTTTGAATTGGCGACGAAAGGCGGCAACGGCGGGAAGCGGCTGAGGCGGCGGCTGGTGGTGATTTTGGAGGGAAGCTGAATGTTTTGAGAGAGGGGAGAGAGTGATTGTTTCGGTCGTGGGTTCTGCCTGTATCTTCAGATCATGCGTTGACTAGCTAGCGACGGCTGCTTTTTTTTAGCCGTTGCTAACCGACGCAAAGGGCTGCCGCAATGGAGGCCGTTCTAGTAGTGATCGGAAAACAAATCCACAATTCTAATTCTTTTACAAGTAAACTGGCCGCACAACAGGTTCCTCGATCACACTTTAGGACACACACGGACAGTCGACGTCGCTTGTCAACATCCCTCCTGCTAAAGACTTGAAGTAACTACAAAACTTAGTTCAAAATTCTCATCCTATTTTGTTTCAATTCTTTCAGTAGACAAGTCAAGTAGTTATACAAGCACTTCACTTTACAAAATTTTAGTGTCGTTTGTTCTTAGCTAATAAGAATAAACCCCTGCCCTACACACGTTGCAAGCGAATTAAAAAAAGAAAGAAAAGGCACATTGCAGTATGCATGTGTGTATGTTATACTCATCTGTCACCTTATTTAGAATACAATTATGCGATTTTCACATGTTTTATCACATTCCAATTAACATTCTATTTATGATAAAAACCGATGCGTTTCACTTTTTTCTTTCAACTCATTGTACTAAAAAACAAGTGAGAATTCATGAACCGAATAACTAAAGGAAGCATAAAATAAAAGGTTAGAAAGATTTGCTACCATGTAATGGGACATCAGAAAATGCAAGGGAGTATATAATGACTTTGCGTGGTATGCAACATTTTAGAGTTTATAACGGAACAATTCATTCCCTATTCACTGTGAACATGCATGAAAAGTAAATGCCTTCCTTTTGTTGTCTTCAAGGCATCATTTCTTCATATATTAAAATAAGCGGATTTAACAACATGCACGTTAAACCAAATAAAATATGTGTAGTCTACCATATATGCCATTTGAATCATCTCAAAATTATATAATCAATGGAAGATTAATCTACAAGTGTCATTGCATCAAGGATGCTACATAAACTCCACCTCTTTAATCGAGACCAAACATTAGAAAAATGTACTCATTAGAGCATCTCTACTGCATACAATTAAATATGTGAGTTATAGCTTTTATATGATGCTATAATAGAGTGGGAGGAAAACATTATCTATTAATGTTGCGTTAGAGATATAGTCCAGTAGAGGAACCATGTTGCAACACTTAGAGAGTTTAAAGGGAAGGTTCATCTCCTATGGACTTGAACATGAAATGAAATCTAACAACAGTATAATTTGGGACTCTCATGTCTAAAATAGAATAATTATATTGTCATAACTGATCGTTTATTCTTTCCTTTTGCTGTTTATGTTATCAATGGCCGTGTCCCGCGGTTATCTAGTTAACTTTTTTAACTTATGTTTGACAGGTTTGAGAGAGTAGAGAGCAGTTATTAATGATAAAAAATGGACACCAAACTTCTGCTGTACGTAGGAAGATACACGTCGTATACAAGCTTTTAAGTTTGGTTACTTATTTCTAATTAATACTTATAAATAATAATTTAGACTAACACCAACAAATATAAATGATTTAAGAATAAATTATTGAACTTGTAAATAATACATAAATTTTTATAGTACTTCTTGTTGAGATTCTACAATTCAAATTATATGTCATTTTGAAGAGAATTATGTGTTTTTTAGTATGAAAGAGACAAGAGGTCGTTCGGAACATCGATGAAGAAGTTATGGTAAGAAAGAAAGTAACCACGTTGTTTCATTATTTTTAATATGAAAATGCACAAATTATTGGATTGCATTTGCATGAAATGACAAATAAATAAATACATGCACACGTTATGAAATAACATATATGCACACGTTTTGAGATTATTTATTTTCATCTTTGCTAATTAAAGAAATGAGTAAATTATTTGCTATATTTGCACAATTTGTTACCACTGTAAATTGTCTTCATTATCTTATTACCATATCCTGCTAATTTAATCGACGACTCTTATGAATTTGCACTAACTATATATTGAGGGTGGACTTCATTGTAAACATATCCCATCATTCAGCCAGCAATCACTTGATAGAGTGTCTCTTCTTGTTAACATTAATTTTTAGGCCTTTGATATGTATACTCTTATCTTGTAATCTCTTGTAACTCTTTCATGAGTAATAAAATCTTTTTTTTGGACTGAACGTACGCTGTACGCTATCTTGATGATATTGGAATCTGTAAATATTGTGTGTCTTTTTTTCTTCATAATTGTTTACTATTTATTTGGGATAATAGAATAATTGTTGCTAGATTGAGTGATGTTCAAATTGACAAAGCTAGATCTTGTTTTTGTTGTTTTTCCGCATTTTTGCAATTTTTACGCAACACTTCTCCCATGTTAACTGTAGGTAAAAAAGCATTTGCGAATGCATCTATCATATCATATGATATCAAGAAAAATTAATAACCAACCGTTATCATTACCGTAGAATTTTGGAAAGAATTAAGGAAATTATGGATCCACATTTGAAATAAATATTGGTTTACATATTTTTTTATCTGGTGCGGATATCAATACCATTTTGTTATCTGTTGAAACAATTACATTGGATTTTATAGTTTAAAATCTTACATTAGTATCAGTTGTGTTTGTCTCTGTCGTTTTCTTTCAATGCGTGCGTAATTTCCATCTATTAGACGACAATGAATGTTAGTTTGACAATGAAGGTTAGTTTGAAATAAAATCCACATGCTCATAACTTATTATTATCGTATTTATGCTAGTTGATCCATATGAGATCGGCTTAGAAACTTTTAGTTCACATTTAAAACTGAATGTTATCTTTAAAAGTACTAGTGGGTTAGAGCCCAGGATAACTTTGGAGGTGCAAGAAGAAATAAAGCCCAGCCCATTAAGAAAACTTCAAAACCCTGTATCTGTCTCGCGTAGCTGAATTAATTATACATATTCGTGCCGTCTTTCCATCATTCGTTTCTCCTCCACGACAGTCACTGAACCCTATATCCTTCTTTTTCTTCCTCGCTCTGATTTAGCTGACGTAGAAGCCTAGAAAAAGGTAATTTGGCTATCTCGTTCATTTCAGTTTGTTTGCTATCTGTACATCCGCTGCTCAGTAATATTTTTGATAATTTTGATTTTTCTCAGTAGTTTATTTAATTGTCATTTAACATTGTTTGTTTACTTGTTTAGATAAATGGTAATTTTTTCAAATGAATTATGAATAATTGTGTAATTGGTGATTGATTGTGTATAGGGAAATTCTTGGATACACGATAAATAAATAATACTTAGGATTAAGGGCTAGGGAAAATTGAGAAGATTACTTTTGGGCTGATTCAGGGCTCTTTGTGGTAGATTGAATTGAGATACATTAACTGGTAATTTGATTTACGATTGAGAGACTAGGGAAAATTGAGAAGATTACTTTTGGGCTGAGCTAGGCCTTGTGGTAGATTGAGTTTAATTGTTTCAATAATTTTATGGGTAATCAAAGTTCAATTCTAACTATAGTTGTTAGAATAATATAGTTTATTATGCATGTTTATTTTATTTGTTTTAGTTATCCTAGTTTGTAGCCTTGACACTACTGTTGTGCAAATCATGCTTAGAGTAAAGGAGCTTCCTTTTGTTCTCGTTATGTAATAGTCTATTATAAACGGCTGCTAGTTTATTGAACAATATAGTACAGTAGATGTCTGTTTCTTAACTTATATTTGTATATTTTTGTATCCCAACAGTGGTATCAGAGTAGGCTTTTAGATCCTCAATGTTTTGATTTCCGGCATCAATAGCTCACATGCTATTGTCTGCCGGGTCCAAAGTAGCTTAAAACATTGCAAAGTTTTGGCCACAAATTTTCCCATATATTTAATTCCAGGAAATGAACTACCAGTTCAAATATAGTTTTCTGAAACAATTTCTCTAGTTCATTCTTGCTCCTCAAAATCCACTATATAGAACACAAAATTCTTTTAAAGAGTGGTTCCAGTAACTTCCCTGGTATGATGGAACCTTGTGGGAAGTACCGTAGCATTGTATGAGTTACTTTTCTAGCTACGGTTACTGTTTAAAGAGTGGTTCCATTAACTGTTTGAAAGGAAAGCTTGAAAGTCACTATTTCTACTTGGGATTGAATCAGTTTAGATTTGATTACTAACACATCATGAGCTTTGTTTGATAATGTCATGTAGAATGGTTGATATAAAAGGTCAATTTAAAGTGTGCTCGAAAATTGTTGGATGAGATCCTGTATATGAATAGGTATGCCTATTAGTGAAGTAGGCATGTTTGGTTTCATATATATTCAACAAGCATATAAGAAAGAACCACAGCTCTAGTTTGTCGAAGACGAAACGAAAATACTGCAGTACCAAGATGACCCAATTGTACCAATTGTAGAGATCAACTGTGAAGTTTGAACTCCTAGAATGAAATCAAAATGTATTTACCATGGCGCAACAGTAGCAAAACAGTTAACGTCAACCAACATGAGCATTCAATAAGCCAGAAGATCTAGTAGTTGATGTCAAATATTCTTACAAGGCCATTTAAAATGATATTTGCTGCAAAGCTTTTGCAAGTGAAAATACCGTACATTTTGAAACATAAGTGAGTGTCGCCGTAAAAGTCTGAGTTTAAGGGGGGGATGTTGAAGCTTAAGCCAAACTCAAACTTATTTGATTGCTAGATTCATATAAACAACTAGGTGTGGCTAAAGTAGCATGCACGTTACTGTTTTAATAAAAGTCCCATATATTTTAAGCTAGAAAAGTAACTCATATATTTTAAAGCTTAAAAGTCCCATATATTTAAAGAGTCCCATATGTTTGACACATATCCAGGTTAAGGGAAGCGTTAAAATAATATATTTTATTATGCATGTTTATTTTATTTGTTTTGCTATGTCATATTTATCCTAGTTTATAGGCATGGCACTACTGTTGTGCAAATCATGCCTAGAGTACAGGAGCTTCCTTTTGTTCCCGTTCGTTATGTAATAGCATATTATAAAAGGCTGCTAGTTTATCGATAATATAGTATAGTAGATCTTTGTTTCTTATCTTTGTTATTTTTATATCCCAACAAGAGTAGAATAATAAGGTTAAATTTTGATTGTGTTTGATCATGTTTGATTGTTAGTGAATAGGTAGTATTTGATAATGTTTATTTTGTTAATCACATGATATAATGTTTATTAGGATATGTTAAAATGATGAATTAACCATCAATCAAGAAACCAAAAATTCTTCCATCTTTTTTTATTAGAAAGAAAACAATGGTGATAGACCATAAAATGATCATTCATCTTGGAAGTTGATACACCTAAATTCAACTCTCATTCTCATATTTATCCTCTTCCAGTTAATGTCCCTCACTTCAATCTGACAATTGTTGAATGAGATCCAACATTACAATCGCTGGAATATGAAATCTAATTTTGTACTAAAAGAGATGAAAGTCAATGAATTTATACTATTTTTGTGCCGTATCACCCAAAATCAACTCAGTACCCTAAAATCTTCACTGGAAAGCAATATTTTTTTATTTCAAGTTGTGTGATTATAACAAAATTCTATAAATTTCAGTAATAATTTAAAAAATTGCTCTTTTTATTATTAGCAGTTTATTTAATTTTTCTTCTACGGTCCAAATTGAAAAGTGCACATGTGGACATATGATTTGACAGCAGATGAACTAAGTTACTAAGTGCATTTTAATTTTTAACGTAATTTTTTTATTAAGCATTGAAGTTTTGAATAAATCCTTGCTCGGTTTATTTAATCAAGTCCAAAATTGTTTAATATTTAGATATAATTGTAAATGAAAATGCAAAACTTGGCACGTTACTTTTATCATTCTCTCTATCATCGAACGCTTTTCGTTACTTTTTAATGTTATAATTTTTCTGTTGGTGGAATTGTATTTGTATAAATACTTGTATTAGTATAATAATTAATCTAGAAAATAGTTTCTAGTATTCTACTTTAAAACTAGAAATATACCTAGTTGGTCTTGATTGTTTAGTCAAATATTGAGGCATCATGATCGACATTATACTTTTTATTATTATAAATTAACATGAATAATTTTAGTCATTTAATCTTATTTTAAACGAGCGATTAATATAGATTTTGATAGAGTTAAATAGTGATATTGCGTGTTTCATGTGTATTTTATTCAATTATATTGGAAACTGATATTTTAGGTGAATGGCATAAATGGTCTTAGAATTTGAAATCAAAAAAGTAAACCACACGAAGTTTTTATGTGCTTCTTATCACAAGCTTTTTATGATAAAATCATACTATTTTCATTTTGTGTTACAATTACCCCTCCAATACTTGTATTAATTCTTCGATCATTTGCTATGTTTCCCTTTACATTTTCATAAAACTAGTAAAACACATCTTTTTAGTATCAAAATTACTAATAAATATCTACTTGGATATGCTTTCTGTAGTCAAAGAAAGAAATAAAAAAAGTAGTGCATGCGCATATGTCTAAACTTCAAAATCCTTTTCTTCACAATGAAACGTACATGTATGTTGTGTAATTGTTGTTTCATATAACATTGGAGATAACCGATAGTTATAGTTTCTTAATAAGAATAACAAGATAAGATCTCAATAAGGACCACCTCAATGTTTTAGGTGAATGGTATAAATGGTCATAGAGTTTGAAATCAAAAAAGTAAACCACACGAAGTTTTTATGTGTTTCCTAAACACAAGCTTTTTATGATAAAATCATACTATTTCATCTCGTATTACAATCACCCCTCCAATACTTGTATTAATTCTTCGATCATCTGCTATGTTTTCCTTTACATTTTCATAAAACTAGTGAAAATTCATCTTTTTAGTATCAAAATTACTAATAAATATCTACTTGGATCTGCTTTCTGTAGTCAAAGAAAGAAATAAAAACGTAGTGCACGCACATATGTCTGACCTTCAAAATTCTTTTCTATAGAATGAAATACACGTGTATGTTGTGTAATTGTTGTTTCATAAGATGTTGGAGATAACCGATAGTTATACTTTCTTAAATAAGAATAACAAGATAAAATGATCGATAAGGACCACCTCAACGTTTTAGGTGAATGGTATAAATGGTCTTAGAGTTTGAAATCAAAAAAGTAAATCACATGAAGTTTTTATGCGCTTCTTAACACAAGCTTTTTATGATAAAATCATACTATTTTCATTTTGTATTACAATCACCACTCCAACACTTGTATTAATTCTTCGATCATTTGCTATGTTTTTCCTTTACAATTTCATAAAACTAATGAAAACTCATCTTTTTAATATCAAAATTACTAATAAATATCTACTTGGATCTCTGCTTTCTATAGTCAAAGAAAGAAATAAAAAAGTAGTGCACACACATATGTCTAAACTTCAAAATCCTTTTCTATAGAATGAAATACACGGGTATGTTGTGTAATTGTTGTTTCATAAGATGTTGGAGTAACCGATAGTTATACTTTCTTAAATAAGAATAACAAGATAAAATGATCAATAAAGACCATTTCAATGTTTTAGGTGAATGGCATAAATGGTCTTAGAGTTTGAAATCAAAAAGTAAATCAAATGAAGTTTTTATGTGCTTCTTAACACAAGTTTTTTGTGATAAAATCATACTATTTTCATTTTGTATTACAATCACCCCTCCAATACTCGTGTTAACGAATTTATTCGTCAACTCCAAAAAGTGTAAGGAGAGTGAGACTTGGTTGGTAAAAGACTAAGGCAATCCTAGGCTAGTTAGCTAGGAAGGCGGATGCTCCATGTTGAATCCATATTAATCTTGAAATCATGAGTGCTTGGAAATTCTAAACAAGTTATGATCGAAATCATAAATGCTTGAGAATTTGAAACAAGTCACGACTTAAGGAATCATCATTGATATGCTATGAGGTTGTTGAATATACAAAGCTTTATTTGCAAATGCCACAGGAGTACAAAATGTTCAATAGTGAAGCCAATGTTCAATAGTGAAGCCAATGGTCACGTTGAAGTCATATATGCTTGAGAATCATAAGTCAAAGTTCTTGTCTCTTATTCAATATGTTATGCGATTGTAAATGTACAAGCCCTTATTTGCAAAAAAGGTTGTAAGATTACAATTGGCATTAAAATCCCCAAATTGATTAGGGTTACAAAGTAAGAAATAAGGGAAGAATTAATCACCTTTTTCTTCATGCCCCTAGTTCGTATTTATACGGTTTGAGAGGTGCGACATGGTTGTCACGTGTCACTTCGGCATGCTTGGCCTTCGGCATCAACTATCTTGATGGCGCCTAGTGCTATGCTTTGTTTTAATGATCTTCGACATTCCTTTATATATTAACGAGTTAAGACATCATGTTTTAACACTTAAAATATCCACATCCGCCTTAATAGCCTTCGGTATCAACCCAGGAGGTAAAATCATGCGATATCATTTAAAGGTCGAAAAATTACAGTACCCTTGTTTGTGTTGATGATTCCGACATCACTTCAAGAAGCAAAGGCATACGACATCCTTTGCCGCATTGTTGAGCTGCAAGATCAATTGTTGTTTTTTTATAACTCCCGCTTATGTTGATGTGCGGAATCATGTTGGGCTAATGATTCCTAACACCACTCTTAGTTCGATGATGTGCCACATCGGTAACACACAAAAACTCTTGTAAATACTGAAGATCTTCGACATCAATGCCACCTTGCGACATTCTTTGAAGGCGGGTAACTTGCGATATCAATGAGATGCAACATCGAAGAAAGGCGGCATTAAAGGGATGCAACATTAATTATATATCACGCCTTTATTGAATTGATATCATGCGATATCAATTGGAGGCGGCATCGCCTAGAATTCAACATCAATTCTTGACTTGATGAAGTGTAGTGTTGGCTTCCTACAACATCATTTACTGGTGATATGCGATTTGGTCGAGTTGCGACATCAATGATATACGACATCTCTAAGCACATTGATGACTTGCGATATGATTTTCTTTGACATTATCACTTCCCTGAGGATATGCGAAATTGATGGTATGCGACATCATTGTAGGCTCTCGATATTCTTTCACTTGCTATTCTTTGACATTGGCTTTCGTATCTGTGATGGGCGGCATCCTGCCAACGACGTCAGTTTCCAATTGTCTTTTTTGCTTTGTTGATTGGCGCGTCAAACCATGTTGCCCTCGAGTTCGCATCACGTTCCCTTGTGAATAACAGTGAAATGCGGAATGCTTTATAATGCCGCGAGATACTTTGGCCTTTGAGTTCGACATCCTCAATGTCGACATGCCCTCATGCTTCCGGAATCCCGAATGACAGTAACAACTTGTATTAATTCTTCGATCATTTGCTATGTTTTTCCTTTACATTTTCATAAAACTAATGAAAACGCATCTTTTTAGTATCAAAATTACTAATAGATATCTACTTGGATCTGCTTTCTGTAGTCAAAGAAGAAAAAAAAAGTAGTGCACACACATGTCTAAACTTCAAAATCCTTTTCTATAGAATGAAATACACGTGTATGTTGTGTGATTGTTGTTTCATTAGTGATAACCGATAGTCATACTTTCTTAAATAAGAATAACAAGATATAATGATCAATAGGGACAACCTCAATGTTTTAAAATTATCTACAATAACTTCAGTTAGCATTTACAAATTACAACATATTTAGAGTATAATATGGGATGCATAGTCGTAAATAAGCACCCTTTGTGATGTGTATATATTCCATAAATATGAGGTCCAAGGCTTTACTGATTTTTATATGCACCGATCATTTTTAACTTTTAATGTCTATTTACAGAAACCACCATGGCTTCCAATAAAAGCCCTAACCCTAATTCATCCATCTCAAAAGATCTGAAAAAGAAATATTATAAAAAGAAAGATGATAAAAAGAATGAAGATCTGATAAAATTACAATCTTCTTGTAAATTAATGTTATTCATGTAGGTTTTTTTGTCTGGGTTAGCTGATAATTTGGATCCTTTATTTCAATTTCATACAGTCTGATGAAGATCTGGTGTTGAAGCAGCAATTGGAACTGTATGTTGAAAGAGTTCAGGACATAGACCCTGGCACCCAGCAACTAGCTCTTGAAAGCATGCGGTAGTAATATTGATACTTGTGATACTAACCATTTTGCAAATATTTCCTTTTTATTAAAGGACAGAACACAGTAGGTCAGTACCATATACTATATTATGACCTTCGACTATAATCAGAACACGGTAGATCAGTAACTCATACTATCTTATTTCACAGCTTTGTTACAATCAACTTAGGTATAACATATACTCATCATCAGAATTTAGAATAAAACTTGTTATGAGAGATTCAGAAGTTACCGTGTAATTGCATGTTACCCTAGGGAATATATACTTAAGAGATCAAGGATGGAATGCAAGCAGTTTTTATTTATTTTTCAATAAAAAAGCAAAAAAAAGCAATTGCTTGATGTTTTATGCTTGAACTTAATATGATAGTCATGTATATATTTTCACTTTATAAAAAAAGCTAAAAAAGGAAATAAGTGAAGCTATTGCTAAAGGCCCACTGATGGTTTGAATAACTATGTTTGTTGCAAAAAGAAAACTTACGGTAAAAGTCAACTAAACAAGGGAGAAAAATCGCAGCAGTCTGTCAAAAAAGATGATTAAAAATACAAAAAGAGAGGAGTATAACAGAGAGCTGCCCATAGATTAATGGATAATCAGACATATGCTAAATAAGGTTGTTTTAGTTATTTTCCTTTGCAAATATGATTGTAGTTGGTTATAAAAAAATTCTCAATTGATAAAAGTTAGTTTGTTGAGATACCTGGGTGTGTTTTTTTTAAGTGAAAGAGGTATTTTGAAAGGGGTAAGTTAGCAAAAGGAGAATTTGTTTTTGTGTTAGGAAATGGGTATGAGAAAGAATGTCCGGTATAACAGGAGCATTGGGAAGGGGGAATACGATTATTGTTGTTTTTTTTTTGGTTGGGGGTTGGTTGGGGGGGGGGGGCAAGAATGTCCGTTATTATTTGAATATCCTTACAAAGTTTTTTGCAATTATTATGTTTTGAATGAATCAGGCAGGAAATTTGAATTGAAACCAGTTCAATGACATCTGTTCCCAAACCTCTGAAGTTTCTCCATCCCCACTATGAAACCCTTAAATCATATTTTGAGACAATGGCAGAGTCGGAGTTGAAGGCACACAACTGTAGATAAGTATAGACCTACAGATGCGATAGCTTTTCCACAAAACAAACTATCCATACTTCTGTAGCAGAAATACCTTGCAGACGTACTGTCTTAGCCTTGACTATGTCAGTTGAGGGAGAATGAGGAAGTGATTAAGTGAATATATATATCCACTAAGTAATCTTATCCATGTCCATATTTCATATGACTGTTGTTATTGCAAAAACACACACACAAAAATATTTATTCATACCTATTTATAGTAAGTATATTTATATATCCCTAGACGATAATACTACCTTTAGTTAATGAATTGTTATGTATGAAGACTGTACTCCATTTTAAGAGAATGCGAGACTAAATTTGAGTATACTTTGTTCAGAGGTGTGCACCTTGATCTGGCATCAATAAACATACATGTTTATTTGTTATTATAAACAGTGGCATTTTTAGGAAAATTAGCTTCTTTAGCTTCACTTAGTTGTTAAAACTTATAACTCTATATTTGATGTTCCCATGAGAGTTTGAAGTACAGATTATTGGGCTCGGAAGGTGATATTGGCTAGTTTTCTTTTGATTTGACTGGTTTTCTTTTGAACCAAATAAAAAAAGTGCCATTGATATTATTTTGAACCAAATAAAAAAAGTTTGATTTAACAACTAAGAGAAAGTTTCTATATTAAACTTTCTATGTTAAAAGAAAACCTTCTATATTAAACTTTCTATATTAAAAGAAGTAGGGTAAAGAAGCTAATTTTAATATAGAAACTTTCTATATATTCAGCAATTTTAATATAGAAAGTTTGATTTGATTAGTTTTCTTTTGAACCAAATAAAAAAAGTAGGGTAAAGATCTAATTTTAAGGCATAAACGCTCAACATAAGTTAGAAATTTATTATAGTCACCAAATCTGGATTGTATATATATCATGATATTCTTCGGTTTTTTTATATAAAATTAAACAATATCTCATTTTCCTATACAAATGTGTGAAAATGAAAGTAAATTAACTTTAAATATTTGGTTTTATACCTCATGATTTTTTTTGCACATCCGCTATTTTCCTCTATATCCCCGCTTTATCTCCACTATAACTTTTTACACCTTCATCGCTATGAAACCGCTAAGCGCTTTAACTGCACAACTCTACTACATTATGTTTTATTATTTTTTCTGGCTGTGACTCATGCAACATGAAAGATATTTATCTGCTTTGAGTACCTGGGATATATGGTTTCAACATTTTTAACCCAAATAATTCATGTGCACTGGTTTTTGTAATAGCAATACGTATCGTATTGGACTATTCTCTGCATCCCGATATGTTTTATCCTTTTAGGCTCTTGGCGATACCATTGTACTATGTTACGTTAATTGTTGAATGTGAATGAAATGATTTTAAAAGATATTAGATGTTATGTTCTGTAAATTTAGTTCCTAATGTTATTATCATACACGTAATGTTTCTTTACAAATGTGGTTTCTAATGTTATTATCATACATGTATCCGAATTTCTTTTGAATAAGGAAGCGAAGGCCAGATAAAGAATTATAGTACACAAAATTGATTCTATCTGATATACATATTCATTCCAAGATTGCCTGACAAGTGTACTATGGGTAATCTGAATTACATCGGCTAATGGAACTTTGTTACTGAATGCAGTATGATGATATGCCCATAGATGCGTTGATGGAGCTTGTGCAACAGATAGTTGCTTTTTGCATGAAGGTATTCTTTGGTGCTAGCTTTTGTGCTTTTTTACCTATTGTTTCCTATTTTTCTAGTTATTTTTACATTGTGTATGCCCATAAATAAATGCAAATGTTCACCAAAATTTGATCTTTTTTTTCTAATGGCAGCATAATGCTGAACCTGAAGCAGTTGATCTGTTGATGGAGGTAAGGTCATAAAATTTTGTCTGTCAGATAAAACGGAAGTGCATTATGAACGTACTTTCCTTTCCATCATATGCAGGTCGAAGATCTTGATGTGTTAGTGGAGCATGTTGACAAAACAAACTACAAAAGGACATGCTAGTATCTAATTAGTTCTTCCAGGTTTCTATTAAAGATGCTCTTGAACATTATAGTTTTTAGATCTTTGTACTAGTTAGTTGGAACTAATAGATGTCAGTGATTTTATCGAGGTAACTATTATAGGGATTATTACCTCAGTGCCAAAACACATTACGTGGGACGCTTTAATTGGGATGCTTTTTCAATTTTGGACAAAAACTGGACACTGGAGTCAGTTAAATTTTAGTGTAGTTTCAATATTTTATCATATAAACATTCAATATTATTCAACTATTGTTGGATATATGAAATATCAATATTTTAACTGATGTATTATCGATCCAGTAAAACCTTTTTGGTCATCTTGTATACACAATTATAACTTCTTGCAATTATAAGTTCCGAAACCCAGCATAAATAGTTTCGTACGTTCATAAGACCAATTGATGGATAGATCTTTTTACAGTAAGAAATCTGAAAAAGAGGGGTACCATCAAATAGTCATGTAACATCTAAATTTGGAATTTATTGCATATTTAATTATGTTGTGGCAAAATATGTATCAGATTTGAATTTTGATAAAAATATCATCGGAAGTGAAATTTGACATAATGTCTTGAAGTTTTGATGTTATTTGTAAATTATATTGTGCACGTTCAAATTATGTGTTAATGTAATCCCTCCAAGAAAATTATGTCTTTAGTTGAAGGTTTTGTTATTCTAATTTTTTCCATAGTACAAATGTATTCTAAAACTGCAATAACATTTGGTACCAAGTTGGATGGGAAATTCATATCTATTGTTATGTACTATATTTAATACTATTTCAAATAATATGTATATTTAATGTTTAAATGATAGAAAACAAATGATGAAATTTAATTTTATGGTTTATTAATGGATGATCTTTCAAATACAATGTGGTCAATATTTAGTTAAATGTTAAAACTTACAGCTGATTTTATATAAAAGAAACTACATGTAGGCCTGTCATATCCGCATTCGCATTCGAAATCATTTTCGGATATCCGCATTCGCGGATACGGACGGATATCGGATAATTATCATATCCGCTAACGACCGATAAATCAAGAAATATAAATTAATTTTTTTAGTTTAACATAAACTTTTTCAATCCCACTAATTATGAAAGTGTTAAAAATAAATAAATATAATGATAATAAATAGTTTTGAACAGTTAATATGCATTTAGTGCGAATAATATAAACTTCTAAATTAATAAAACCATAATAAATATTTTTCACTGTACTAAAATATACAAAATTTAAACTATAATCTTGAAAAATACCGGACGGATAATTTTCGGATGCGGATGTCTTTATATCCGCATCTGCATCCGTTTTTCCGGATATCAGATATTTATCCGTTTTTCGGATGCGGATGCAGACAGATTTCAGATTTTTCGGGTATCTATTGACAACCCTAACTGTGTGCTAACAAGTAAATGAACGACAAGTTAGCTTATTTGATGCATAAACATAAATGCAATTTCACTTGACGTACGAATAAGAAACATACTACATCATTGCTGTGATTGGGGTCATGGGCGGATGCACACGAGGACTGGCGGGGGCTTACAAGTTTTATTTCTATTTTACTAGTTTAACTTTGTTTTTTCCATTAATTACTCATTTAATATTAAAACTTCAGTGCAATTTACAATGAATTTTGCACTATGCTATTTATAATTACTTCTGCACTATTTCACTAGTCAACCTAATCTTTGACATATTTTTCTCAGATGATAAAACATAACCCAACTCCACATCAGCTTTCTCATATCAACATCGCTCCCATATGCTCTTCCAACATCATGTATGTACATAACCACTTAGTCTATTGTGCTCGCTTATTATGATCGCTCTTTTGTTGTTGTGCTCGTCTATTTCAAACGCTTGCGTGCCATTGCGCTTACCAATTGTAACCCCTTGTTTGTTGTACTTGTTTGTTACAACGTTCACCTGTTGCAGACATTCACCTATTGTGATTGTCTGCTGTTGCGCTCGTCTACTACGATCGCTTGTCTGTTATTGCGGTCTCTCGTGATTGCTCGTTTGTTGTCTTGCTTTCATGTCATGTCCGTGGCTATATTAGATGTTTTATTTATTATTGCATCACTTCCATTGGTATGTATTTCTCTTCCTCTTGGTATTACTTCCTCTGAAGAGAAATTCAGGATCCGCCACTGATTGGGGTAACACAATGATAAAACTGGATTATCATTATGGTTAGGACTTAGTACATATAGTAGATGTTGCAATAAAAAGATCATTGATTGGTACTGTATATCAATATTAGTAGTATTAAAAAAATAAATTCAAAATGCCTTGAGAAAAGCTTCTTTTATTGTAAGAGCATCTTCGATCCATGATTAATTTTGATGTAATGTCAACCACATCAGCAATTAAAAAATGTGTTTTTTAATTCTTTTTTCAATGCTAATGTAATTTGTAATTCTAAGATGACATTGTGAAGTGTAATGTTTAATTTTGAACATTGCACGTCACGATATGAAGTATTGCACATAAATAATTATTAATATATTATATAAATTACTTTAATTATCTACGAATAATAAAATGACATGTATGGAAAAAAATGATCGTTTTTTACATTTGCATTGAAGAGAAATTGTAAATATCATTATCACGTATGCAAATATTGAATTAACATTGTCTACAATGTATTGGCAAATAAGCTTTACATGATATTAATTATGAAATAGGTTGGAAATGCTCTAAAAAATTAGTTCCAAAAGGCAATTGTGATGGATGCTTTTAACTTATGTTTGTTCAAGACGATCCAGTCATTTATTTTGGATAAGTTAGGATGACTTTTTGTAAACAATTTGTTTCTTAGAACAAAAATCAAAAGTACAACCTTACATCCTCTAATTTGTAAGCTGCATGCAATTTCAGCTTCAGCCATGCAATTTAAACCTCAGAAGAGCAATATGATGTTTAAATGTTAATTTTTTTTCTCTAATAATGGTTTTCAGCTTTTCCATAATGAAACTGACATTTTGACTAATACTTGAGGATACCTCATGTAGCTTAATAATATACGTTAACCAGATTTTTATTGTTGAAAATGAATGATTTATTATGTTTTTTTCTTTTTTCTTTTTTCTTCTTTCTTTTTTAGAATGGAATTTTGAGCTAGCATCACTTTGTAACAATAATCGACTCCATCTATCTACGTTTGATATTTCTGGAAAGTACTATAAATATATATAAATAAGAGAAGTGCAAATATTGCCTCGTTTATCAGTAGGCCTGTCAACGAATACTTTTGGATATGGATAGTACTATATCCGTATCTGCATCCGAAATCATTTTCGAATATTGAATATCCGCATCCATGAATATGGATGAATATCGAATAATTATCCTATCCGCTAATGACCGATGAATCAAGAAACATAAATGAAAAATTTTAGTTTAACATAAAAGTTTATCAATCCGATTGATTATTAAAGTGTTAAAAATAAACAAATATGATGATAATAAATAGTTTTGAATAGTTAATATGCACTAAGTTCATATAATATGAACTTTTAACTTAATGAAACAATAAATAAACGTATTTCATTGTACTAAAATACACATAATTTGAACTATAATCTTGCAAAAATCCGGACGGATAATTTTCGGATGCGGATGTCTACGTATCCGCATTTGCATCCGTCTTTCCGGATATCGGATATTTATCCGCTTTTTAGATATGGATGCAGACAAATTTTAGATTTTTCGAGTATCCATTGACATCCCTATTTGCTAGTTCAAAGTAATATAAATATATTTAATTTGATTTGGCTCTTTTGTTTTTATTTTTTGTTTGTCTATTTTGGGGATGCATTTTGTATCAGCGGTTTTGGGAGCCTCTTGTCTCCTCCACTTATTTTAAATCGCAGTCTCCTTTTGTATTGTAGTTTGAATCTTCTCGTATGTTAATATATAGAAATAATATGTACTTTTTTTCCTTGCAAGACACACATCTAGGTTATAAGTTGTAAGGTTTTGATGAGACGTATTATGAAAATATATGAATTTATTCATAATAAAGAACCATTTCAAAAAAAAATATTGTAAATAATAAATAGAAGGGTAGGGTTGTAAATTGATATAGTAGTATGCAGCTACTGTTTCTATTATAAATATATCTATATACAAGACTAGTACAATGTACATAAATAATACAAGACAATTTTTTCAGTTTACATTTCTTTCTTTCATGGTATCAAAATCTCTTTCCACATAACGACATAAAGATGTCCTGCCTAAGCCTCATCAAAAAAGAATCATTAACCGAAGCCGGCTGCATCGATATTCTCTTCAGAGATAACCTCGTCATTAGAAAATTCCCGGCCTTTCGACCAAGTATCCTACAATTTCACATGTATCTGTTCATAACCCACAAGAACCTAAATCCGTGTCTCGCCAAGAACTCAGTCAGAGAAACCTCATCACCCTGAACTTCTGGCTGCATCAGATTACGATCATCAAAGAATCATCCCATCCTTTGATCAAGAATACATCAAATGGCTGACGGAGATGATAGAGTATCATCTGCATATCTGCTTCTCCAACTGGTAACCGTCCCCAATCATCAAGAGTCGAAGAAATCTCCAAGAGCATCATAAATCCCCGAAATCAATTTATCACCATCCAATTAGATGAAAGTAATTTCTTGCTTTGGAAATTTTAACTGCTATTAGAGGGTATGGTCTGGAAGAATATATACTTGGAACTTCTCCTACCTGCAAAATTCATAGCTAATAAAGAAGGAGCACTGATCAGTAATCAGGAGTATAAAATACATCAGAAACAAGATAGTCTTCTAAGTTCTTGGCTACTATCCTCCGTAAGTGCAAATCTATTGCCATAACTTATTCGGTAAGGTTCTCGACCATATATTGATATGTAGTATGTTGTATACTACTTAAGATTTGTGGTATTAATATGTACTACCATCTAAATACTCAATTTCAAACAAAAAACTTATTTAGTGCAAAACTGCACATAAAATCTGGGTAACGGTGGAAAAAATATTTAACTCTCAATCATCACCAAGAGTAATGCACCATAAGAGACAAATGCAGAATCTACGAAAAGAAACCACATCCATGAGAGAATATCTGACCAAAATTAAAACACTTTGTGATCTATTTGATGCTGCAGGTCACAAAGTGTCGGACACTGAACAAGTTCTTGCAATTCTAAAAGAGTATGTGTCAGTTGTTGCAGTTATATCATTCAATGAAACCACACCATCCATCCAATATGTACATTCCACTCTCTTAGCACACGAAGGAAGAATAGAGCAAAAAACCATATAATTCAGATTACACTGTCAACTATGCATCAAATTTCAGAAACAAAAATCAAGAAAGAAACTCAAATAACAAAAATGATTTCAAGAATGATCAACCAAATCAAAGAAGTGGTCAAAGCTTTAGAGGCAGAGGTAGAGGAAGATGGTATGGCAATAATAGAGTGAGATGTCATATTTGTGAAAAGCATGGACACATTGCAAACAAATGTTGCTTCAGATTTGATCATAATTTCTCGTTGAATCAGCAAAGCAACACCAGTCAGAGAGGTTTCCACCCCAATGCAAACCTAACCCATACAAACCAAGAAGCAAGAAACCAAGCAGAGAATTCAAGAAATCAAGGTGACATGGAAATTCTATCAAGGCCAAAAGATATTCAGAGTGAGAGTTGGTACCTTGATTCAGATGCAACTAATCATATCATAAATAATCTACACAATCCGAATCTTGAAAACAGAGGGTACAAAGGTAAACAATCTATTTTTATGGGAAATGGTGATTCAATAAAGATTACTCATACTGGAAATGCATGTATCAGAAGCAAGAGAGAACTACATCTCAGTAACTTATTAAGAGTACCTCAAATCAAGAAGAATTTGATGAGTGTTTCTCAATTTTCTAATGACAACAAAGTATATTTTGAGTTCTATTCAAGATATTGTTTGGTTAGAGATTTACTAAATAGACAAATCTTACTATAGGATAATGTGCACAATGGTCTCTACATGTTCAATCTAGTGAAGAATAATAAATCTGCCGATGAAAGAAAATGGTGCAATTATTCTGAATCAAGTGTTAATGTTGATGGTAAAAGTGTCTTTGATATGTGGCATTATAAATTGGGGCACCCAAGTACAAATGTTGTAAAACAAGTATTGAAAAATAATAATATCAGTTTTGAGAATACATCTTTACCATATGTGTGCGCATATTGTCAAATGAGAAAAAGTCACAAATTAGCATTTTTAGAATCACCGAGTACGGCAAACCACATGAGATGGTGGCAACTGATCTGTGGGGTCCAACCCTAATTAACTCTGATTATGGGTTCAATTGTTTTATGTCTTTGTAGATGCATTTTCAAGATTTACATGGATTTATTTTCTCAAAACAAAGGCAGAAACATATAATGGAGTGGTTCAATTCATAAATCAAACAGAGAAATAGACCAATAATTAATTAAAGATTATTCAAGCAAATGGAGGTACTGAATTCAAACCCCTAAAGGAGCACTTTTTGAAAAATGGAATCATTCGTAGAACTACCTGCCCTCACACTTCAAAATAGAATGGACAGGTGGAAAGAAAGCACATGCATATAGTGGAAACAGGTCTCACTTTTGGCACAAGCATCGCAACCTTTGAAATTCTGGCTAGACTCATTTGCCACTTTAGTAATA
The DNA here is from genome assembly GCA_030737815.1 of Allium fistulosum. Lineage (NCBI taxonomy): Eukaryota > Viridiplantae > Streptophyta > Magnoliopsida > Asparagales > Amaryllidaceae > Allium > Allium fistulosum. Next base: position 1,137,886,855 of record CM060906.1, read on the forward strand.
TCTAATCAACAAGCTACCAACCAAAGTCTTGCAGAATAGAACTCTAAAGAAGTCCTTTTCAACACAAAACCTGATTATGTTGATCCAAAGACCTTTGGGTGCTGATGCTTCCCATGTTTGAGACCATACAACTCCCCCAAAATTAGTTTCAAATCTGCACCCTGCACTTTTTTGGGCTATGCATCACATCAAAAAGGATACAAATGCTTAAATAGCAATGGCAAAATAATTATATCTAGACATGTTGTTTTTAATGAACACATCTTTCCTTCTGTAGTTGATGCAAGGAAACTAACACAAAAGGTGTACAATGCAAGAACATTTAATTCCTCTCATACCACTGTACAATGATGAATAGGTTGAGAAAGATGACGCGGAAGCTCAAGATGAAACTGTTCCACAACACACTATGTCCTCATCCAGAACAGGTCATGGAAATGTAGTCATCAGAAAGTTCCATCAATCCTTCTCAAAGCAGCCATAGTCAAAGTCAACTACAAGCACAAGACAATGAACAAATCTCATGAAACTCAATCTCTCTATTCTCAGGAACCTACAAACAGTAATACAGAACCACTACTTGCAATGACTGAACACCATATGATAACAAGAGCAAAGAGAGGAACATTCAAGCCAAAAATATATACATAATCTTTAGAATCAGAAGAACCTGTCACCTATGAACATGCAATAAAAAGTGATGAATTGAAGTTAGCAATGAATGAAAAATATAATGCCCTCATAAGAACAAGACATGGAGTCTTGTACCTCTTCCAGAGCATAAAAATTTAATTGGATGCTAGTGGACATTTGAGTTAAAAAAGCACTCAGATGGAACAATTGCTAAGCATAAAGCAAGTTAGTAGCAAAAGGATACACACGGCAATATGGGTTTGAATTTACTGAAATCTTTTCCCCTGTTGTACAACCAACCACTATCAGAGTAATCCTTACTATAGCTCTTCATAAAAATTAGAAAATTAGGCAATTGGATATGAATAATTTAATCTTAAATGGTGAACTTCAAGAGGAAGTATACATGGAACAATCCCAGTGATTTACACAAACTACTCATGCTGGTATGGTGTGTAAGTTAAACAAGGCAATTTATGGACTCAGCAAGCTCCAAGGGTGCGGTATTATAAACTAAAAGAAACTTTGATCAAGCTAGATTACAAGTCAACAAAGTCTGACAACTCTCTGTATATAAAGCACAATGGATGCACTACAACATACATACTAGTCTATGTAGATGATTTCATAGTTACTGCCAGCAATGAAGTTGAAATTCACAACACAATTCATCATTTGAACCAAGAATTTCCTATTAAGGACTTGGGTGATCTTAGCTACTTTTTAGGCATTGAAGTAAAGAGGAAATCCAATACAGAATTATTTCTAAGTCAAAGAAAGTATATCTCAGATGTTCTGATTAAAGCCAAAATGGATCAAGCAAAACCCTTACCAACTCCCATGACAAGTAATCTACATCTATCTAAGCATAAAGGAGAAGCTATATTCAATGAAAAATAGTACAGAAGCATTATAGGAGCATTGCAGTACATAACTATAACCGGGCCAGAAATTGCCTTTAGTGTGAACAAAGTGTGTCAATTCATGCAAAAACCATGAAATGAACATTGGAGAGCAGTAAAGATAATTCTCAGATATTTAAAAGGTATAATAAATCAAGGTTTATGCCTAAAGTCATGCAAAAATCTAAACATTTAGGGATATGCAAATGCAGACTAGGCTACTGATCCAGATGATCGTAGGTCAACTACTGGTTACTGTATATATTTAGGAGCAAATCCAATTTCATGGTGCTAAAAGAAACAACCAACAATATCTCATTCAAGTACATGGGCATAGTATAGAAGTGTGGCAAATGCTACTACAGAGATTATGTGGGTGGAACCATTGTTATATGAATTAGGGTTTCGAACAAACAGCAGACCCACGATCTGGTGTGATATCTAAGTACGGTATCACTATCAGCAAATCCAATACTACATTCCAGAAAAAATCACATGGAAATCGATCTTTATTTTGTTCGAGAACAAATTATAAATGGGAGACTAAATGTAAATCACGTACCTCCAACTTACCAGAGAGATGATATCTTCACAAAGCCATTTTCAAGCAAAAAGTTCGAGAGATTGAAGCAAAATTTGAGAATCGAAGATGTCGGCTAAAGCAGAAAGAGGGCAGAAAACCCTTAATCTATTCGAGGGAAATAATGAGAGAAGTGCATATATTGTATCGTTTACCGGTTCAAAGTAATATATCATAAAGAATAAATAATAGAAGGGCAGATTTGTAAATTGACATAGTAGTATGCGGCATCCTTTTCTATTATAAACATACAAGACTTGTATAATGTACATAATGAAATAATACAAGACTTTTTCTTCCGTTTATATTTTTTCTTTCATATATGCACATACTCATCTCCACCTTCCATTTTGTTTTATTACGCACACAACACACACATGTTTTTCTTGTACCTACGATGCATTTGTCTGAAAGGAAATTGCAAATAGTTAGGATTTAAAAATAAACATGTGAATGCATATTGAAAATTATTATTCATCCACACTGTTATCCCGCCTTTTGGCAAGGCCGTGATACCAGGAACTTAACTGGAAACCAAGGACAGTCCGTCCCGAAGATCGGTTAGACGCGGGTTTGCTATGGATGTCGATAAATTTTGTCCGAGTCCGGATCAGGCTACAATTGACAAGACATGACAAGCAAAGCTGTGAAAACCAACGTTCCAAGTTTCAGGTCAATCCGAGTTCGTATGCTCAAGATATGATCGATGCAAGCCAAAGAAATTGCCTCAATCGCATCCATCAAAATGCACCAGTTTGTATCCATCAATGGAATATGTTTATTCGTATCGATCTATTCGACTCCACCATCAAACAAGCTCCACTTCGTATCGGTTGGTGGTTGTCTATTTCGTATACACCGAAGATGACCTTCTTCGTATCCATCCTAGGAGAGCCTTGTTCGAATCCATCAGGCTTCGTTAGTTCGTATCCATCAGGTGATCTTGGTTCGTATCCATCTATTCGTGTCCATTGCCACACAACTGTCTTGTTCGAATCCATCGAAGACGGTCTACTTCGTATCCATCTGAAATGCGAGTGGCCAGTTCGTATCGATTAAGTTTCAACATGCTTCGTATCGATCGATCACAGATCGATATGAAACCAACACCTCTCCTCGATACGAGATGGCATGCAGAAGATCGATGCGAAGTAAAATACATCCAATCGATACGAACATCATAATATGATCGATACAAACAAGGCAACGATCTTCGATACGAACAAGGCAAAAACCTAGGGATGACTCGGTCAACTCGGCATCGAAAGTGGGGCGATCCAAAAATCAAGCGCCACGTCAACTCGCAGGCTTGTGCTCAACCTCGAGTCGAAGTGATCGATACGAACAGTATCGATGCGAAGGGATCCGTAACCGAAAAACTCTAATTTGCATCGATCATAACTTACAATCCAAAAGTCCAAATGCTATGAAATTTTCACAGGAGCTTACGTACGACCTAAGGAATGTTCATGCCAAGTTTCGACTCGATTGGGTCAAATCTTGATCGATACGAAATTCGTTCGTATCGATCACGGATCGAGTCGATATCGGTGGGATCGATCGTGTGGGCCCACCCATGTGCCAAAAGAGCTCTCCCGAGATCTGAGCGAGATATTTGCATCCTACGCCTATAAATAGCGCCCCAGAGCCTACAGAAAGGGGATCTTTTGGCTCTCTGACGTCCAGACTCTGCCGAAAACATTTTTGCGCTACAAGGCTGCTGTTGTACTCGAATTTCATCACTGTAATTCGCTGTAATCAGTTGCAATCATCAAGAAAATATCAATAAAATCATCAATTTCATAGTGGACGTAGGCAATACGCCGAACCACTCTAAATTTCTACGTTTCTGCGTACTTTCTTATTTGTTTTTGAAGTGTTTGTTAGATAATCCTCTTTTTACATTTGCTTTCTTCATTTTTATCTCTTCAAACCCTTCCGAAGAGTGTTGTGCCCAATTTTGGTACAAACACTTTGGTGCTTTCACTGAGAAAAAACCAGTTTTTCCTTCTGCTCGTTGGATCTACTGCCGATACCGGATTGCAAACATCCAAGGAGAAGATCCAGATCTCAATTTCAGAAGTTCTTCCATCCTATTCAGATTTGCTACAAGTCTAGGAGAGAGCTTCATCATCCACCATGGTTAACACAAGGACTACTTCCACAGCTGCAGATCCTGAAGGACGGGACAGACAGAATCCCGTACAACTGCCTCCAACTGAACAGAATGCTACCGGACCATCGGATCCGCAAAGCCCTGTCACCAGAGAAGAATTTTAGATGTTGATGCACGAATTGACTCAGAACCGCCAACAGCTCCGTGCTAATGCGGAACTAACCAACCAACTGAACCATCAACGATGAAGGAGATCCAGAAGGGATCAAGCTTCCTATTCTTCCACCGAGAGTTCAGCCTCTTCCGATTATCATCACAGGTCTACACGCCCACGGTTAGACGGAAGTTACACATAGGCCACTGGGCATCAGCATACCTTGAATGTTGGGCATTTAAGAGTTGGCCCATCAACTAGCCGTCAAACTGGACCCTCCTCCCGAGGAGGCGCTACCCCACATCATGTTACTGATAACTGTACCACAATAGCCACTGATTTGGGTGTTGAGACCCGAAATCAGACAGATCCAAACCATCACCAGCATGAATACCATCCTGAGCCTTACGTCCCCGAGGACATAGAACCAAGGAGGCGAGACACGGACCGTCGATAGCAACCGACCCCTCCTCGCATTGTGGAACCCGACCACACCTTGGCCCAACCTGCTCAAAATGCCCAGATGCCCGATCTGTCAGCAATGATCCGTCAAATGATCCATGAAAGTCAAGGGCTTAGCAATGACAATTGGGGAATCTCCCGGAGTCAATACTCCTTTTACTGATGAGATACTTTATGCTGAACTACCTCGGCGATTCAGGATGCCGACTTTACCCGTTTATGAAGGGAATTCTGACCCTAATCAGCATATTCTGAAGTACGATTGGTTGATGAACGCTGCACGAGCTGACGATGCAGTCAAGTGCCGAAGCTTTCCGATTTCACTAGGGGGTATAGCGACTATGTGGTTTACCCGACTGCCACCTCGATCTATCTCATGCTTTGATCAGTTGGCAACAAAATTTATCGAGCAATTTCGTATGCATGTCGCGAGATCGAAGGACGTTAATACTTTGTCTAGTGTCACTCATGCTCCTGGAGAGACACTCAGGCGTTATTTAGAGAGATTTTATGCTGCATGCGCTGAGATCAGCAACCCAAATGATAACTCTATTCTTATGGCACTGACTAAGGGGATTGAGCCCGATTCTGATTTCGGTAATTGGTTGGCCGGAAACCCCCCACATCATTGGACCGTTTCTATTCCAAGGCAGTCCAATTCTTGAGAAGGGAGGATGTGAAACAGTCTAGGAAGAAGGATGATGCAAGGCCTAGTGTGGAAGGAGTTCAGAGTAATATTGCTGTTAAACAATCCGGGGAGAGTTCTGGAAAAGTGCAATTGAACATTCAAAATAAACAAGATCAACAAAAAACAATGGTAACCAAAATAGAAAACAGGATCAGAATCGTGGTCCACGGCGTAGAACTCCAATGTTTGATAATTATACTCCTCTGAATACGTCACTGGAGAACGTATATCTACAAACCTGCAATACTATTCAGTACAAGAAACCTGCTTCGAAACAGTCATCGAAAAAGCAAATTCAGATGGGGAAATTTTGTAGATTCCACGAAAACTACGGCCATAACACAAATGAATGCCGTCACTTGCAGGATCTCATCAAAAAGTTGATAAGAGAAAGGAAGTTAGAACAGTTTGTTCGGGCACCGCAGTCTGGAGGTGCGGGCCCATCGAATCAAAATCATGTGCCGAATCCGGCTAGACAGGAGGAACCCGCTCGTACTGGCGGGAGATTGGTGATAAACACTGTTTGTGGTGGTCCTCATCCAGCAGACCGAAGCTGGAAGGAAATGGAGTCGTATGCCAGCTCTATCAGGCATGCAGACTTTGAATGTTGTAGTAATTCTGAAGATGGGGCTCCGGGCAAACAGCAAAGAATGATGACAGATGACATCGTATTTCGAGGTCGGGATGTTGACAGGGTCGAAGCCCGCACTATTGATCCGCTAGTCATATCAGCTCAAGTAGGTTCTGCTTGGATGAAGAGGATCTTGGTAGACAGCGGAAGCTCTGTGAATATTTTGTTTAAACGAGCTTACGACCAGATGAGAATGGAGACTAAAGACTTGAAGCCATGTCAGTCTCGCATTCACGGTTTCAACGGGAGTGCAACTATACCCACCGGAGTGGTGGAATTGCCAGTGGAGCTGGGAATTGGTGAGCGCCGGAGAGTCTGGATACTACAATTTGTTGTTTTGGATATAAACTCCACATACAATGCTTTCTTGGGACGACCAGCCCTAGCTGAATTCAGGGTTGCCATCGCCCTATGGTGTTTGACTTTGAAATTCCCTACCGACAATGGTGTCGGAGTTGTTCAAGGGGATCAGGCCGCATGGCGAGCCTGTTACGTTGCTGAGCTGCGTGAGGTGCAGCGGAAAGAAAAAGGAAAGGGCGTAGAGGAATCTCTCTGTGTCCGCTTTGCGGATAATTGACAATTAGCGCCTGGGCCCGGGCACCCCAACCAATTCCAAAGAGATCTTGACCCAAGAGATACCAAAAATGAAGATGAAAGTAAAGACAGTCAAGCTTCTCCGGCCGAACCGACGATCGATGTTCCAATCGACGATAATGATGACTCAAAGATGGTAAAGATTGGATCTCAGCTAAGCCAACAAATGCGAGAGGAATTGGTTGAATTTCTCCGGGTAAACCTTGATGTGTTTGCCTGGACGCACTCTGATATGTGTGGGATCTCGTCGGACATCGCGAGCCACACGCTGAATATTGACCCACGGTACATCCCGGTCAAGAAAAAAAGGCGTGGTATGGATCTAGAGAGATCTGCCGCCCTTAAAGAAGAGGTAGATAAGCTTAAGCTGAATGGATTCATTTGAGATGCATTATACCTGGAATAGGTATCCAACCCTGTACTTGTCCGAAAACCAAATGGGAAATGGAGAACATGTGTTGACTACTCAGACTTGAATAAAGCTTGCCCCAAAGATAGTTTTCCACTTCCAAGAATTTATCAACTTGTAGACTCAACGCTGGACATGAACTTTTATCCTTCATGGATGCGTACTCTGGCTATAATCAAATACCCATGCACTTGCTCGACCAGGAACATTCCAGCTTCGTAACCAATATGGGACTCTATTGCTATAAAGTTATGCCTTTTGGACTTAAGAATGCTAGGGCAACTTATCAACGGTTAGTTAATCGAATGTTCGCTGACTAGATCGGAAAGACCATGGAGGTATATGTGGACGACATGCTAGTCAAGTCGCGATTTTCTACCGATCACATCAAAGACTTGGAGTCAATGTTTAATATCCTCCGAGAATACAGAATGAAGCTCAACCCTTTGAAATGTCACTTTGGGGTAGCATCCGGAAAATTCCTTGGGTTTATCGTCAATGCTCGAGGAATCGAAGCCAATCCCGAAAAGATCTGGGCGATCAGAAATCTTGAAACCCCGAGAACTATAAAGCAAGTCCAGATTCTCAACGGGAAAGTAGCAGCACTGAGCAGATTCATTTCAAAGTCCACTGACAAACGCATTCCCTTCTTCGATCTGATCCAAAAAGGGAAACGAAACTTTGAATGGACTGCGGAATGTGAGGGTGCATTTCGAGCACTAACTCAACATCTCTTCACACCGCCAATCTTGTCAAAGCCTATCGATCACGAGAAATTGTACATTTACTTGGCGGTATCAGAAAACACAATCAGTGCCGCCTTAGTCCAGGAGGAGGATCGAATACAAAAGCCGGTCTACTACATAAGCAAGCAGCTTACCGGAGCTGAGAGAAATTACCCGAAGCTAGAAAAACTGGCTTATTGTCTTGTTATTGCCTCGAGGAAGCTCCGTCCATATTTCCAAGCTTACCCAATCACTGTTTACACCGGCCAGCCGTTACGACAAGTCCTTACGCGTCTTGAGACGTCTGGTAGGTTACTTAAATGGAATATTGAGTTAAGTTAGTCTGACCTTACTTACACTCCAAGGCGAGCCATTCAAGGACAAGTCCTAGCAGATTTCATTGCTGAATTTACCGTTCCAGAGGACTTGCCCGAAATCAGTGAATCTTCCAAGTATATTTGGAAGCTGCATACAGATGGTGCATCAAATGACCGTTGCTCAGGTGCAGGGGTTGTGCTGGAAACTCCTGAAGGTCGATCTATATGTAGGGCTGTAAATTTTGTACGAGTGTCCGATGTCCGTTCGTGTCCGTAACCGAAATACGTCCGTCCGAGTCCGTTCGATTTTCATTTAGGACACGAGCTAGGACAAGAAAATTTGTACGAGAAAAAATATTGTCCGGTCCGAGTTCGTTCGAATTCGTCCGAATTTCTTATAGTTCAGTATATCTGATGGAAATTCTATTAAACAACATAAAATTTGATGTAAATAACATTGTCCGTCCGTGTCCGTTCGGGTCCGTGTCCGAAAAATGTATGTACGAGTTCGTCCGATTTCATTTAGGACACGAGCTAGTATAACAAAATTTGTACGAACATAAATCTCGTCCGGTCCATGTCCGGTCCGATTTTATTTAGGACATAAACTGAACACACCTCCGTCCGGTCCGGTCCGACCGATTTACACCCCTATCTATATGTTATGCTCTAAAGTTCAACTTCCATGGAACTAATAACGAGGCTGAGTATGAAGCCCTACTGGCTGGATTGAAACTTGCCAGAGATTTGAAAATCATTGCGGTGGAAATTTATTGTGATTCGCAATTGATCGTGTGTCAAGTTCGAGGGGAATACAAAGCCAGGGATCGAAGACTGGCCGCTTACCTTGCTCAGGTTTAGGAGACATTGAATCAGTTTGACTATTATGCTATTTATTACATACCACGGGAACACAACCAGAAAGCTGATTCGTTAGCAAAGTTAGCCAGTACAGGCGAGGCACAACAAATGGGACTTGTTCCTGTAGAAATATTATCTTCGCCAAGCATTGATCAGATGGAAACCGATTGGATATTTGATGTCGTTTCCGAAAGGGAATCATGGATGAGTCCATTCAGAAATTATCTCGAGCACGAAACCTTGCCAGAGCGTAGGAGTGAAAAGAGACAAATTCTTCGAAAAGCTTCTCGGTTCACCATTCAAAATGGAGTTATGTATAGAAGAGGATACTCTATTCCTTTACTCCGGTGTATCGCTCACGATGAAATCAAACGAGTATTACATGATGTACACGAAGGAGAATGTGGCGATCACACCGGGGGGCAAGCACTCGCTAAAAAGTACTCCGGTATGGATATTATTGGCCGACTGTAAACCATGATGCATCAGATTATGCCAAGAAATGTGATAAATGTCAAAAGCATGCTCGGATTCCAAGAGCACCGCCTACTGAGATAACTCAAATGGTTAGCCCATGGCCGTTTGTAGTATGGGGCATTGATATTAGTGGCTCTTTACCTCTAGCCAAAGGTGGTGCGAAGTACGCCATCGTAGCAGTTGATTACTTTACCAAGTGGGCAGTCTACAGTTCATAATTTATGCCTCTATGGATCAATCAAAGATTACAACTTCCGACGCGAAGACGATAACCGTTTAACAAGTAAGATGGAACCATTCAGAGTGAAGATTGCGGCTTTTCAAAGCACGTCGTGTTCTCACAAGACGTACTTTGGGGGGCAAATGTTATCCTGCCTTTTGGCAAGGCCATTATACCAGGAACTTAACTGGAAACCAAGGACAGTCCATCCCGAAGATCGGTTAGACGCGGGTTTGCTATGGATGTCGATAAATTTTGTCCGAGTTCGGATCAGGCTACAATTGACAAGACATGACAAGCAAAGCTGTGAAAACCAACGTTCTAAGTTTCAAGTCAATCCGAGTTCGTATGCTCAAGATATGATCGATGCAAGCCAAAGATTATGTGGGTGGAATCATTGTTATATGAATTAGGGTTTCGAACAAACAACAGACACACGATCTGGTGTGATATCTAAGTACGGTATCACTATCAGCAAATCCAATACTACATTCCAGAACAAATCACATGGAAATCGATCTTTATTTTGTTCGAGAACAAATTATAAATGGGAGACTAGATGTAAATCACGTACCTCCAACTTACTAGAGAGATGATATCTTCACAAAGCCATTTTCAAGCAAAAAGTTCGAGAGATTGAAGCAAAATTTGAGAATCGAAGATGTCGGCTAAAGCAGAAAGAGGGCAGAAAACCCTTAATCTATTCGAGGGGAATAATGAGAGAAGTGCATATATTGTATCGTTTACCGGTTCAAAGTAATATATCATAAAGAATAAATAATAGAAGGGCAGATTTGTAAATTGACATAGTAGTATGCGGCATCCTTTTCTATTATAAACATACAAGACTTGTATAATGTACATAATGAAATAATACAAGACTTTTTCTTCCGTTTATATTTTTTCTTTCATATATGCACATACTCATCTCCACCTTCCATTTTGTTTTATTACGCACACAACACACACATGTTTTTCTTGTACCTACGATGCATTTGTCTGAAAGGAAATTGCAAATAGTTAGGATTTAAAAATAAACATGTGAATGCATATTGAAAATTATTATTCATCCACACTGTTATCCAGCCTTTTGGCAAGGCCGTGATACCAGGAACTTAACTGGAAACCAAGGACAGTCCGTCCCGAAGATCGGTTAGACGCGGGTTTGCTATGGATGTCGATAAATTTTGTCCGAGTCCGGATCAGGCTACAATTGACAAGACATGACAAGCAAAGCTGTGAAAACCAACGTTCCAAGTTTCAGGTCAATTCGAGTTCGTATGCTCAAGATATGATCGATGCAAGCCAAAGAAATCGCCTCAATCGCATCCATCAAAATGCACCAGTTCGTATCCATCAATGGAATATGTTTATTCGTATCGATCTATTCGACTCCACCATCAAACAAGCTCCACTTCGTATCGATCGGTGGTTGTCTATTTCGTATCCACCGAAGATGACCTTCTTCGTATCCATCCTAGGAGAGCCTTGTTCGAATCCATCAGGCTTCGTTAGTTCGTATCCATCAGGTGATCTTGGTTCGTATCTATCTATTCGTGTCCATTGCCACACAACTGTCTTGTTCGAATCCATCGAAGACGGTCTACTTCGTATCCATCTAAAATGCGAGTGGCCAGTTCGTATCGATTAAGTTTCAACATGCTTCGTATCAATCGATCACAGATCGATACGAAACCAACACCTCTCCTCGATACGAGATGGCATGCAGAAGATCGATGCGAAGTAAAATACATCCAATCGATACGAACAGCGTAATCTGATCGATACAAACAAGGCAACGATCTTCGATACGAACAAGGCGAAAACCTAGGGATGACTCGGTCCACTCGGCATCGAAAGTGGAGCGATCCAAAAATCAAGCGCCACGTCAACTCGCAGGCTTGTGCTCAACCTTGAGTCGAAGTGATCGATACGAACAGTATCGATGCGAAGGGAACCGTAACCGAAAAACTCTAATTTGCATCGATCATAACTTACAATCCAAAAGTCCAAATGCTATGAAATTTTCACAGGAGCTTACGTACGACCTAAGGAATGTTCATGCCAAGTTTCGACTCGATTGGGTCAAATCTTGATCGATACGAAATTCGTTCGTATCGATCACGGATCGAGTCGATATCGCGTGGGATCGATCGTGTGGGCCCACCCACGTGCCAAAAGAGCTCTCCCGAGATCTGAGCGAGATATTTGCATCCTACGCCTATAAATAGCGCCCCAGAGCCTACAGAAAGGGGATCTTTTGGCTCTTTGACATCCAGACTCTGCCGAAAACATTTTTGCGCTACAAGGCTGCTGTTGTACTCGAATTTCATCACTGTAATTCGCTGTAATCCGCTGTAATCAGTTGCAATCATCAAGAAAATATCAATAAAATCATCAATTTCATAGTGGACGTAGGCAATACGCCGAACCACTCTAAATTTCTACGGTTCTGCGTACTTTCTTATTTGTTTTTGAAGTGTTTGTTAGATAATCCTCTTTTTACATTTGCTTTCTTCATTTTTATCTCTTCAAACCCTTCCGAAGAGTGTTGTGCCTAATTTTGGTACAAACACACACGATAATTCAATAATACATTTTATTAGCATATTTGACAATATCTTAACATGGAAATATTTAAATGTACAAAACGAAAGCATTTCCTTCCCTAGCAAACCACTATGACTAAACTCTCAATATATGAAACCAAAAACCTATAACCTTGATTCTATATGACATCAATTGTTATGTATGACGGTCGAACCAAGCTTCCCATCTCCAGCACGTGGCATACGCCTATAAGTTGGCAAAAGGAATCCCTAATGTTACATGCCTACTAACCCATATTTATACAAGCTCTGATACCACTTGTTATGTAACGACGGTCGAACCAAGCTCCCCATCTCCAGCACATGACGTACGCCTATGAGTTGGTACACACTTTATTGTAACAAAAGGAATCCTCAATGTTACGTGTCTACCAATCTATATTTATACACCATTTCTCCAAGTTATTTAGCGATGTGAGACTATTTCTATTTCAATCCGTCGTTCCTCCTTAGTAAGATTAATAAAATATATTAATTAAATAAGCTAATTAATTAATGATTATATGCATGTATCGTATATTATGATATTTGTTGTGTTGTTTTAAATGTTAAATTAACATAAATATACATGTATGTATATAAATGAATTTCGAAATTAATATAGATTTACTTAAAAATTTATAATTAAATAAATTAATTAAAAAGTTAATTAATTAAATAATATACACACATATATGATATATTTCTTACACTATAAAGGTTACAATATATAATAAACATTTAATATATATACGTTAATATATAATAAACATTTAATATAAATGTTATATTAAAATAATATAAAATTAATTAAAATGTTAATTAATTAAAATTAATTAATATTATACATAAAACTATTATATAAGTAATATGAAATATAAAAGTTATATAATAATAAAACTTATATAGTATGAATGTATATATTAAATGTGGAACATTAAGAAGCCCTAATTAGACTTAATGAATAAATACATATTTTCATATGTGTCCGACACTTGAATCACGAGGGTATTTCGTTAAAAATACATTATTCCACAAGTCGATATCACTCGATATAATATGTTCAAGATTATGAATCTTTAATATAAGGTTGTCCTCTATCATTTATATATTAATAGATTACTTGCATACTCTTTAGTTGTTGAGCTTTCCTCAAGCTAGGGATGTAATATGTAGTGCTATTAATATATTGAATAGACGAGGTAAGACAACTGCACGTATTTGTTGAGCATTTCTCAATGTACATGCATTATACTTAGGCCATCGCGAAATGATAGGTCCGAGTAAATAATCCCAATTTACTTTTTGAGCTTTCCTCAAGGTAAAGTCGAGATTATGGCAAGGTACCAAATGTTAGGAGTTGTATGTGATACAACTGATAAGGAGTTATCCACCGTACATGGGTCCGTAATTTATTGAGTTTTCCTCAAGGTCAGAATCCCAAGGCATACGAGTCCTAACACTCAATAGTGAAATCGAAAGCTTCTATGTTTCGCTTAGGGTTTGGTGAAACAAAAGACTAATGGGAGCCTTATTTGAAAAATGATATGATAACATTTAATCTTTCTAATAGTGTAAAAATATATGCTATATAATGCCATAATAATCTACATTGATAAATTTGTGCATTTAATACGATTAATAAAACGTTTATCAATTAAGAGATACAAATGAACTAAATTGAAGATTGACAAACAGAAATATAATATATATACGAACTAATAAATGCTTCTTGCATGTTAATGTTTCAATACTCATGCAAGCGCCTGATTTTACAACTACTAAATACCTTCGTAATTTGATCGCTTATATGTGTATTTGCTCGAGACCGTGCATTGCATTCTATGAGTTTCGAACTCTAAAAGCAATACAAGTATATGGATATTTGATCCATTTACCATCATAAAATAGTGTTATATAGGGCACAATCACAGTTTGTAATGTACCATACTTCGATGAAGATAGTTCATTCGAAATAAGCCAACAAGTCATACCGTGAGATCGAATATTCGATTTGATTGATTATAATAAAGATCGTATTATGTTAAATGTAATACTAGACCAAAACTACAAGATAGATCTAAGAACTAGATCGTTGAAATGTCAATTTAATAAGTTTACGCAAGATGCAACTTATTTGATGTCCTTAAATGTTAAGGATGATCGAATTCGCTTTTGTAAAGAGTTCGTTATGATATTATAGTAAGGGATTTCTTTTGAATGGTTCGACCATTTAGAAAGAAAAACAAATGTACAAGAGTAGATGTGATTTAAGATACAGTTGGGATGAAAAGAGTGGATAGTCACTTCTGCTTCATAAAGAAACATCAGAAACAAGAATTATAATAATAATAATTGATACTTAACATTGACATAAAAACTACTATTTCTATTTTGAAATGTATTTTCATATAGAATATTGTATCCTATGAGATTTTTTTTTGAATTCAAGGTATTTGATCAAAGGACTCTCTACTATAAACTAGTTGTTGTATGTGAAATAAATAATCTATATTAAGTGAATAACGGACCTCCAAATTTAGTATGTTATTATAGTAATAGTGGAAATGGTTGGAGCATGCCATATAACACTAATTGATTGCATCAAGTTACGAAAATTATTTTTATAAAACGTACCATACATTATTTATGAAATACCGACTATTTTTCGACATTGACTGAAAAATAGATATAGTTATATTTCAATGTTGATTTTATGAATATTCGTTATGAAATAAACTATAATGTGGTTTTTTTTCATAATAAAAGTGATGCATTAGAAAATACAAAAGTATCTAAAATCATTTATAATTATTTTGGAAATATAGACTAGGCCATAGTTTTGAGAAATAAGTTTTATTATATGATTACGAATCATATGATACTGGTTAATTATATATTAAACAATTAAGGGCAGTGACCCATTTAAAGGGAGCGTCAAGTAGATGAACTCTTCGGATTGATACATATAGATGTATGCAATCGTAAGTCTATTAAAACCAAAATGGTTCCACATACTTTGTTGTATTCACCGATGAATTCCCACAGATATGGACATATGTATTTGATATGCATGTATAAATGTATGATAAGATCATAGAATATAAAACATAAGTGAATATTATAACATGCGATAGAAATGTTACAATTTGATCGAATGGGTGAGTATATTGAAAAGAGTTCTGTATGTACCTAGTAGGAATAAAGATTTAGTTTCAAAGGTCACTCATTCCTATAATATATAATAATGTATTGAAAAGGAGTAATCGAACTTTGTTGGACAAAGTACGATTAATGATGTGTGAGGTTGAGTTAAACTCTTTCAATAAAGTGTGTACTTAACAGCAATACACAAGGCTAAAATTAATATCATCAAAGAATAGTTTACAAAACCACACGAGATAAGGGTTTATAATAAACCCTTACATATCCTAGGCTAAGGAGTGACAGGTTGTGCGAGTTGAAAGACTGCACGTAATAATTATACGTAAGGGAACCTGTATGAATTGTCCCAAATGAACTTTAAGAACAATAGTCATTAGCTGACTAATTTATGTTGTGAACAAATGCAAAATCAGCTTTATATAAGGCAATTCATAAAATGTTTATGAATGTCTGTTCCATTGCACTAATAAACAACCGTTGTTTCAAGAAGTACCAACTTTATAGCAAAAGAATTTTTTTGAGAAATTATTAGTATTAGAATAGATTTGGATATGACCCAAAGATGAAACTGATTACGTGGGATGAAATGAAATTAACCTATCCTAAATGAACACATCGCATTAGAGCGTCTAATAGTATTCTCACATATTGAAGAGAAGCTATGAGTTTCTTATCAATGTTGAGAATTGATAATCCTCAGTTGTCAATTAAGCCATTTAGAGCATTGAGTCTATGATATGGTATGATGCACTAATGCAAAAGGATTCCAAGTATGTTATCAAAATACGATTTTAGTAGTCGTATCTAAAAGAATGTGATCCGTCGGCCGTGGTTGTGTCTTTAAGAGACTAATGTGGTTGGAATTTAATGAGTAATGTTGATAAGAATAATATTGTAAATTTCAATTGTAGAAATTAGCGTTACAGATTCATTATTCAACGTACTCAAGTCAATTCTGATTTACTCACAAAATTATTGCTAGTATTACTTCAGGTTCTGGTATATATATGTTGAAATAGAAAGTTCTAAATATAGATTTAGACGACTGTTTGCACATAACAACCAAATTGTCTTGAAGTCGGCGAGAGCAATATTGAGTTTATGGGTTTATGGATATAATCCAAGAAATGATAGAAAGTATGAGTTATAAGCATCAAAATCGAACATATGTTTTGATAGAAATATCAAATAGTTTTATTGTCAATCAAAGTGTAGAGGAAGCATGTGCTCATAAGAAAGAAAGTTAAAAGGTACATAGATATTTCTAAATCATAAGTAAATAACACACTACTGATTTTTTAACGATGTACTTGTGCTAAAATTAGTTTTAGTTGTTTTAACACTCGATGTTGGATTTGTAAATAAAGTCTTTTATAGTAAGTATTAAAAGATATTGAGTTACCAAAATGATATGCAAGGATACCTTATTAAAATTTAATGTGAAGTATGTAAGATGAATTCCTTATGCATTGGCAATAGAAATTATCATACACGTTATGCTGTCAATGATATCGTGATTTGTTTATGTATTTAATACATGAATCAAATATCAAATCCAAACTGATCTCACTAAATGGTTGTTTGAGGTGTTCTCGATTCTGAAATACCAAAGAATTGTTTACAAAAACAACGAACTCCTTATGAAGGAGTGTTCAGACTTAAACTTTCATAAGTGGTATTAAGTATAATATGTCAATGATAAATTCAAGTTATAATCTTTAAATTGAAAATGTTCCAAATGCAAGACAGTGCCCGATTCAATGAAAATACTAAGTACATCGTTTTGGATAGCACTGCTATAAAACAATGTATATAAATTTAAATGCATAAATTTATAACTGAGCCGAGGGTAAATCCAAATATTGAGAATCCCATAACATTGTAATATGATAATAATGTCACGATATAGTTCATAACAGAACTTAGAGCTCATTGCATGTCGAGACACACACTCCAAATTGTTCCACATGATAAAGGTAGTTTATCAACGTTGGAGAGAGTAGTTTGATAGAGTAGATAATTGAAACATAATAGCATACCCGTTCACTAAGGGACTGACCTAATTGGTTTTGGGAAAACAAATTAGAGAAGTTGGAATAAGATTCCATAATTGACCCCAAGTGCAAGTGAGAGATTAATAGAGTTAAAGGTATGCCCTACGGGCAATTATGTAATTTGTTATATATATCTAACTTGATAACCAATCTTGTTCGAAATAAAAGAAATTTTCTTTCTATTATATACTTAATATAATGTGTTATATTAATTAATTAATTTAATTAAAAGTATATTAATAAAAAATCCATAAAAGGTACATTTTGTGATAGTGGTTACAAAGTGGTGTAACCATGGGTAATTTATCACAATAAAAATAAATATACCATTTTAAATGTTCCTAGTCTAGATGCATTGAGATTGGATATCGATGTATCCATTGAGACTAGAGTACGTGAAGCTCTTCAAATGTAGGGCAGTGTATTACTCATGACTGCTGGGGGCACCAAAGAGTTACATACTGATAGTTATTGGATAACTATGGAATGACTCACTCGATAGTTTTCTGTTGGTTAATATAACTAAGGTCAAACAGAAAATATTGATGTGACTGATTTACACAATTCTCTCAACTTATGAATACTGTGGATCTTCAATATGAAAACACCGCTTTGATTATAGTCAAATCATGGTAAGATGTCCATCGAGTGACTATAGTTGGGTCAAGTGGAAGTATTGAAAGTGAAGCACTATTCAAGAGAGGATCCATCTCCTCAGTTATATGGGGTTAGTAACAAGGTCAACTCAAAGTCAAAGTCAAAGTCTCTGGCCATAGCAGTTCAGTTAGTAATAATTGTTATTATTGAACCAAGGACTTTGTGTTTGGACTATGGAGTTGAATACAGACGATATTAGAATTTTGACCATTATCAAATTCCATGAGTCTAAAGTGATATAGTTTTAACGAAGAGAATTGGTGTAAATAAATGTCACAACCGGGTAATGCTTAACAAAGTAAAATTAGATTTTACCAAAACCAAGTAAGCGATAGATTAGGCCAAAATGTCACACTACCTGCCAAGTGATGATTCTTATATGTATTGATGTTTTTTGTCACAAGTTAGATAGGTTATATATATGTATTCACTTATAATATATATATATATATAAGTCAGATATGTACAACCAAATATTTTATATACAATAATTATTGTTTTATTAATTTATACATATACGTATATATATATCATTTAATTATACATATACAGTTTATATTTAATTATAATATCATTCTATGGTAATAATTGTGTTAATACCTCAGTTATTGATTTTGATGATAAAACCTTGATAACAACATACATTTATATAGAATATGGATACTAATGTTGTACCAAGTTATATAGTATATTGTGTAGTATATTACATAGGTATTGAATCGAAGACTATGCGGTATAAAAAGACCCAAAGAATGGATATGAAGACTCATGATTATAAAGACCGAGATATGAAGATCTCAAGACTATAGTATAATATACAAAGTCATAGAATATTGTTAAAGTCCTTGTAGCAATCTTTGATCTCCATTTCTTATTTTCTTATCCATTATTTTAAAACAGAATATATTTAAAAGCACTTTATAAAAGTTTTTAAAGTTTAAAATGTTTATAAACTATGTTTAATTTGTTTTACAAAGTATCAAAATATTTTACAAAGCATAAAAATTTCAAAACATTTTTAAACAAAAGTATTTTCAATTTTCAATGAAATATGTCAACATATACCCTATGAGTATGTCGACATACATACCGCAATTTTGAAATTCAAATTTTGAAATGAAGTGCCTATCGTCGCAGTTCTTCGTCTATGGACATGTATGTTTATTCTCTATATATAGGGGGTTTCAAACAAATTTTTCAACAACCACTTTCTTATTATCTTCTCTCCTCTTACTCTGCCAAAATTTCTAGTGAAAAATTTATTCAAATCTCTTCAAATTCAACTAGAATCAATTTAATCTTCATAGTATTGATTCTCTGATATTTACTCTCTGATTTCAATCATCTCTCTCTCAATTCAAGATCAAAGTGCTACTTAAGAGGCTATAAGATCCACTATATCCAAAGATCAAGAAATTATCTTTGGAAAAACCATCAAACTCTATTTGCATTTGCTTAGGTGTGATTGTAGCCCGTTCAAATCAATGAGGTGTTCTTGGTATACTGGAAATCCAAGTGGGTTGCTGATAGCCCGTCCAAATCATGTGGGTGTACCCTAAGCCTGGAAAATCAGGTGGATGTGTCTCGTAGCCTTGAAATCGAGATTGTATTGGTTTTGTCGTTTGCCCGTTGAAAGGTTAGCGTTTTGAAAAGAAACCTAGTCAAGCAATTGTACGGGACTGGACGTAGGGTAACTTCGAACCAGTAAAAAAATCCCGGGTATGATCTCTCTAATTCTCTATTTTTTACTTTACTGCATTTATACTTATTCGTGTTTGCATCTGTGATTGTTCATTCTGCATTGTTTAATACTAAACATGAAATAAACTTGAAAAGATTTATAAAAATTAGAAAACACTATTCACCCCCTCTAGGGTTTAATTAGCCTTACGATCCATAATTCCGCCACCCACACTTAGTATCAGAGCATTAGGTTTTCAAAAATTCATGATTTTATTTTTGAAAAGTTTTAATGGCTAGCAATACTATTGGTACACTTGTTAACACATTTGTCGAAGGATAATCTACTGTCAGACCCCTGCTTTTTAATAACACTAACTATACTTATTGGTCATGTAGAATGAAAATTTACTTACAGTCGAATGGTTTAGATATTTGGAATGTTACACAAAATTTACTTACAGTCAAAGGCACTTGCACAGAATAATTCTAAAGACATGAATATTTTGATTTGTTCACTAGATAAAAATGAATTTAATATAGTGTCTATTTGTAAGTCTGCATATGAAATTTGGGGAACACTGCAAGTTACACATGAGGGCACTAGTAAATTGAAACAGACTAAAATTTCCATGTTAACTAACCAGTTTCAGTTGTTAAAACGAATCCAAACGAGTCCATTTTGGACATGTACTGTGGATTTCAAGATATATTGCATTCATTAGTTCATTAGGTAAAAATTTCTCTAAAGAAGATTAAGCCCCAGGAAAATCATCAATCAATTAGCCATAATCTCTATCTGGAAGATATGCAATCAATCTCTCTCTCTCTCTCTCTCTCCGAGTAATAGAATCTCATTTCATAAAACTGTTGGTTTCGATTTGCATCAATCTCTTCCGTTTCTCCATCATTAATATACTGGCAAGTAGATTAGAAAAATTATCAATTTACTCTCTTCGAAGTAGGATCAAAAGACACTAGCAATAGAGGAGGCTAATCTGATTAGTACTCCGAAAATTAAAGAGTTAATAAGCAAGTTAATGTCCTATGAAGCACAAATGCAGGGTAGAAGAGAAACCAAGGCAACAGAAAAGAAATCCATCGCTTTAAATGCAATAAATAACGATCGGGATTCTTACGATGAAATTCCCTTCATGACCAGAAATTTCAAAAAATTTCTAAAATATAGAAGGATAAACAACTTTCGAAAACCTAAAACAAGAATCATGGAACTAGAACTGCGACAAGATGCTTCAACTGTGATGAATCCGGACATTTTCAGAGACTCTGCCCGCATCCGAATAAATCAAAGATCTCACTGGCAGATGATTCAGCCAGAAAAAGAAAAAGGGCTTATATAACAACTTTTGATACTTCAAACACTTTCTCTAGCGACGATGAACAAGATACTGAAAATATGAATATATGTTTCATGGCAACAATAGATAATCAAAACTGATCAACAAAAAGCGGCAAAAAGGGTACCTTTTTAATTGTATATCATTTTTTTACGTTGATTATGGTTTTTAGGAATATCATATAGATTAATAATAATATTGGATGAATATAAGTATATAAGTATTAATGTATATAGAAATTCAAATTTTAAAATTCCCTCACTTTTGTAATCACTCCCATCTTCTGAAAAAGCACCTTTTTGACCAAAGAACATGACTCTTCACTCTTTATTAATTAAATCTGTCTCCATCCATTCATTTCTCACTTTATTTTAAATTTCAATTATCTCTTCATTATCTTACCATCTCAAAAACTCAAAAATGGCTTCCTCAAGTTTAATTCCTAAAACCATTAGGCTCTCTAAGAAAATAAAACGTTTTCTCTTCAATAAGAATTTTGCCATTGAAGCCTGTATGGAATATGCTACTTCTGGAAAAGTTTCTCTCGGAAGATTTGCTAAATTCGAAGATCTTTTTTCTTATGGTTTACAAAATCTTTGTTCTAAAAATGAAATTCTTGGTTTGATTGAATCTTCTCAAAATGATTTTGTTTGTTACCCAGATTTGGTCAAAATGTTTTATGCGAATTTAAACGAAAATTTTTATCAAGGAGAAGAAGGTCAAGTTTGGAGCAGTGTCAATGGTACTCAAATTGTTTCAAACTATGAACTTTTAGGTAATATTCTTGGTTGTAAATCTAGTGGAATTGACCTCTCCACTTTTCAAATTGATGAACAAAATCGTGAAACTTTTCATGATTTTTTCGAAAGTGGTGAAGAATATGAATTTAAACACAAGATTCTTCTACTATAATTTAGACTTATAAGTCTCATTTTACAACAAAGTATCACTCTAAGGATGGGTAATTATAATGACCATACTCAAAAAGTTTTCATAGCGCTTTTCGCTCTTTATGGTCACTGCAACATTAATTGTGCATGTCATTTTAGATGATTTTGTTCAAAAGAACATTTCTAGACATGAGAACACACTCTACCATGGTGTGTGTCTTACTAGAATTTTCATATATTTTGGTGTTGATATAAGAGGAGAAATATCTATTCCTCGAAAAGTTTTCAACAAAGCAATGATCTCTCTTATGCACATTCCACCATTTTTCGAACCATGTGAGACTCTTCCCGAAAAGGAGAAAAGGTTGGCATGGAAAGAAGAACAAGAAATTCAACAGGAGGAGGAGGAAGAAGGAGATGATATGGAAGTGGAAGTGGAAGTGGAAGAGGAGAGGGAGGAAGAAATAGAAACTTCCTTGGAAAGTTTTGACAAACCATCCCACTATTCCAACAAAGAAATCCTTAGGACCAAGAGAAGCTTCTTAAAAAACAAATGAAGCTTAAGCGCTCATTTAGTAAGAAGATGACTTCTCTTTCCAACAAAGTAGACAAATACTTTGGAAAGATCATTTGCAAGCTTGGTGGCTCTTCATCATCATCATCATTTACATTCTTCTAAAGCCTATCCAGTTGTCTGCTTATGATGTCTAGCTTTGTATTGTGTGTTTTTCAGTTTAAGTTCATGTTGTTTTTATGTAATTTCTTTTATTAATCATTTAAACCCATGCACCCCTCAAATTCTAAGTAATGAAATATATTTCTTACTGTCTTATATTGTTTATTAGTCTTTGGAAGTTATAAATATGTAATGGTATAAAATAAAAACAACAAATATAATAAATACACTAGTTTGGAAAATTTAGGTATGTATGTCGACATACATGTTACCAATATGTCGACATATAACGGGCAGAAAGTAAATTTTTTAAAGTACAAAATAAAAATAACCAACATCCATCTATTCATTCCAAACGACTTTCTGCTCTTATATAAGCCGATTTCTACCAAAAAACTCACTCATCAATTTATTATATACTCTCTTTTCATTCTCAAACATATTTTTACAAATATGACTTCTCCACATCAGAAATTATGTGAAAATCTTGAAAAAATTCTTCAGTCTTTCAAAGATATTCTTTCTTTTATCCTAAAAATTCAAAGGCATTTAGAATTGAGTCAAATGCAAATGATAGAGGAACAAGAAAAGCATTTTGACGCCATTCAATGGATGATTTCTGCCCTAATCAAAGATCAACCATCCAACAATCCAGATGCACTATTAACAATGATAATGAAGATTCGGATGCTATCAAAGTAGATCTAATCTTTGGGTCTGACAATTGGGTCGAAGTTACTCGAAATGTCTAGTTATTAGGTCTGAAATTAATATGTAAATATATATATACATACTCTTAGAATTTGGTTTGATTAATTTGGTGTGTGTGTGTGTGTGTTTGGATTGGATTTGATTGGTGTGGATTTTTATTGGATTTGATTTGAATTATACATATGGATTGAATTTGTATAGTTTAAATTGGATATATAAAATCTAATTTATAAAGTCCACGTTATCATATTAAATAGCGCCTTATTTCATATAATCGTAATATATCTCATATATTGTATATCATTTATCTTATTTAACTTAGTTATTGATTTTGAATCATATAGTTTCTAAGTATTTTAATTTAGGGGGAGTTTTTAATTTTTCACCCATTTTTGTTGATGACAAAGGGGGAGAAAAATATTAAATATACATATGCATATGTTCCGGGGAAGTTATCTAACTCAGAGGGAGTTATATCAAATTTTATACAGTGATATTTAATGGTTGTCATCATCGAAAAGGGGAGATTGTTAATACCTCGGCTATTGATTTTGATGATAACAACCTTGATAACAACATACATTTATATAAAATATGGATACTAATGTTGTGCCAAGTTATGTAGTGTATAGTGCAAGATATTACATGGGTATTGAATCGAAGAATGTACGGTATAAATGACTCAAAGAATGGAAATGAAGACCCATGAGTATAATGACCAAGATATGAAGATCTCAAGACTATAGTATAGTATATAGAGTCGTAGAATATTGTTAAAGTCCTTGGTAACAATCTTTGATCTCTATTTCTCATTTTCTTATCCTTTATTTTTAAAATTTATTTAAACATATTTTATAAAAGTTTGCAAAAAATTATTTTGAATTTCTTTGTAAACAAAGGTTAACTTTTTTAATTCCTAAGTAAAAACTTGAACAGAAGCTGCAAGCATACATTAGAAATCCTTGGCGATTTGAATTATCCAGTAAGTCAAGATGTACAATTATCAGCCTTTATTCCAAATAGTATAAATAGCAGTTATAGTAACATTTTCCCTCAGTAAACAAATAAAAGATGGAGAAAAAATAACTATCTTAATGGTATTTATTTTAAATTTGAATCTAGATCAAACAATTATGCAAATAAAATAATATATGTATAACTTATGTATTTATTTCAAATTGGTTTCTAACTATACCAAATTCTTTTATTCACATTCATTTCCACATTATAGTATATTTTCTTCAATACTGATATCCCCTATAAATCATTTCATAAATCCTCATTTAAGTTTATAATCACTCTCTTAAACACCACTTACGTTTATTTACCACTTTAAAACTCAAGTTTATACCTATTCCAAAAATTTACGACTTTAACTTAAAATTTGTTAGTTACCAAAAACTTATTTCCTTATGTTGTTTCTAAACACTTAGCTCAATTTCTAAATCCAATTTAGAAGTCCCGACTATCCAAAATCGTTGGAAATTCCATTTCATTTCAATAAATAAAAGCAACAAACAATATATCAAAATGAGGTACAAAACCAATCTACTTTAATGCATAGGCTACATATTATACTTAGTTGAAAATTTTAGAATTAACCACCCAATTTTTTTTAACTCTATTTTAAAATAATATATAATATATATCTTTTTTTATAACAAATCAAGTTTGGGATTTAAATCAACTTGTTTACTAAAACATTATAAAGAAAATAGCCATGGTAGCAATTTCTCACTTGAAAACCCGAAAATGAACGCCGATGATGGTACAATCATCACCGAAATTATTTTCCAATGACCGAAGTGAGTTTAGTGCTTTCTATCCCCTTAAAAATCTATTTTAATTCCCTCTATTTCCTTCAAAATATTTTAGAATATTTTTTTGAAAAAAGGTACTTTATTAATAAGATAGAAAGCATATACTTCCATGATATGCCTTATTAAAACTTTGCAATCCCCCTAACCTAAATGGATGCCTTACAAGGAAAAAGAGTACATATCATGTCCATATATTAACAATACAACCGTCAGTTAGCCGGAGACCAAGTTGTCAAATAGATGGAGGAGTAAACAAAGATAGACATACTCAAAACCATCCATACGAAACAACTTAGGGCCAATAACAAAACCAAACATACAACAAAATAAAAACCATTACATTATACAACAACTAGCCATCTAACTAACCCACCAAATTAATAAAATATCTCCACCGCATCTGATAGCTTCAATAAACATCCTTCTGAAGAGAGAAATGAAAATGCCTTTACTAAAACTCAGAACTAGAGAAATCCACCATATTAGTACAATAATGGCAGAAAGCATCATAATCTAAGATCAAAGAGACCGGTCAATCTTTTGACAACTGAGAGATAAGCTCGACCTCAAGTTCAAGAAGGATGAAGGTCTGGTTTAGGATCCACTGTAATGCCAAAATTATTCAAGATAAGTTCCAAATCTTTACTTATCTCCTCTTTATTCAAATTGTTTTGAATTAATTTCTTGTAATCTTGGATTATGAGAATGATTCTTACTTGAGCTGAAAGCTCACTGCCTTTGAAAACCCGAGAATTTCGTTCACACCGGATGTGCCAAATTAGAGAATTAAAAGCTATGTTGTTGAAGTGATTAAGAAATTGGTTACTTCTCTGATTTTGGCACAAGATTTCCAAAATTTGATTGATTTCAAAGGAATTTCCAATATTAATCTGAATCTTGCGCATAATTTCTTCAAGTATTTATTTCGAATATGAGCATTTGAAAAGTAGATGGTCCTTATCTTCATTTTGGTTTAAATAGAAATGACAAGACCGATCTATAGCATTATGTCATCTGCTGATTCTATCCTTTGTGTTAAGTCTGTTTAACTTAGCCAGTAGAGCACATGTGGACATCTTTGGTGCATAGTGTTTAACCCAAATAATGTTTGCCCATTTAAATTCAGTATTTTTGCTTCTAATATGGTTCCAGGCTATTTTAGTACTGAATTGAACATATTTGCCAGGGATCCAATGCCAGAAGTCCTTATGTCTTTGGTCATGGATTTTGATATTATGCACAGTGTTTTGAATTTGTATAAGCACACACTCCAAGTGATTTTTCCATTCCTTATTTGATATAAGAGTAGATACTGATCTATGTCTTCCACCAGTAACAACCATTGTGTTCCATCCACATTCATCCACCAATGAATACCCATTAATCCATGGGTCTGACCATATTTCAGTATGTTCACCAGTCATAATTTTTCTGTCAATAACACCTTTGCACCATTGTCTTGCTTTTAGCAAAGATTTCCATGTGTAAGAAGCATTATTATTCATTGCAGCAGTCCAGAAGTTTATATTATTGCAGTATTTATTATACATCCATTTAGCCCAGAGTGATTCACCTTGAATAAATTTCCAAACCAATTTAACTGCTATCGTTTTTGCAATTTCCTCAATCTTTTTGATACCAAGGCCACCTTCATCTTTAGTTTTACAAACATCATCCCAACACATCTTTTGTGCTTTAGATTTTCATATAAAATTGGCACATAGAGAATTAATTCTTTGGATAACAACAACTGGAAAGTGAGTAAATTGCAACCAAAATTGAACCGTTGGGAGGATCGCAGTTTTTATTAGTTCAATTCTGCCACTGATATTGAGCAATTTGTTGTTCCAATGACTATTTTTTTTATTGATTTTGTCTATTAAATATCCAAAGTATCTAGCTTTGAGTTTATTGTTAGATAAAAGGATGCCTAAATAAATCACAGGAAGGTTTCCAATAGTGATATTTAAAATATCAACAATTTGTTATTTGTGATTAGCTCCTTTACTGAAAAACATAGTTGATTTGTTTGCATTTAAATCAAGGCCAGCTAAAGTTTTAAATATCTGAAAAATATGCAGGATGCATTCGGCATTTTTCCTAGTAGCTTTGGCCATAATCAAAATATCATCAGCATATAGCAAGTGGGATTGGTTCAATATTATAAATAGGGGTGATATCACCTTTTAAATACTCCGCCTCTAGATTAATTGTAAGGAATTCCATGGCTATAGAAAATAAGTATGGTGATAGAAGATCACCTTGTCTTAATCCCCTTGAACTCTCAATAAATCCAAAAGGAATTCCATCAATTAACACCGAAAAATAAGGGGTAGCTATACACTCATAGATGAGATTAGCAAATAATATAGGGAACCCCATGGAAATCAGCATATGATGAATAAACTCTCTACTTATTTTTGTCATGGGCCTTATGCAAATCAATTTTTAGGCAAAAATTATTTGAATTTTTCCTATTAAATCCTCTGACCATTTCGTGAGAAAGTAAAGAATTCTACGTGATTAATCTCCCAGGAATAAAGGTATTTTTTTATGAAGTAAGGTCGTTCATATAAGATTTTAATCGATTACAAAGAAGATTGGCTAAAATCTTATAGGTGACATTACATAGAGAGAACGGTTTAAAATTAGGCATATCAATTGCATCCAGTTTTTTTGGGATTAGGCAAATGAAAGTATGATTTATTTCCCTAATAATTTTACCTGATTGGAGTATACCATTCATAGCATTCCAGATA
The DNA here is from genome assembly GCA_030737815.1 of Allium fistulosum. Taxonomy (NCBI): domain Eukaryota; kingdom Viridiplantae; phylum Streptophyta; class Magnoliopsida; order Asparagales; family Amaryllidaceae; genus Allium; species Allium fistulosum. The sequence continues at coordinate 1,137,914,982 of CM060906.1, forward strand.
TCATTTTCAAGTTGTTCCCAATGTAATTTGAAGAATTTTGAATTAATTCCATCTGGCCTGGGGGAATTGTTGTCATTAATTTGAAATACCGCAGTTTTTATTTCTTATGATTAAAAATGCTTGCATAAGTTATCCCTTGCATTCTCAAATAGGACTTTTTTTACAAACAATGCCTGGAAATTGATATGTGGCCTGAGATGTAGAAAACAGCTCAGTGAAATAGTTAATAGCTTCGTACGCAAGTTTATCTGATGCTGATGACCATATTCCATTAGAATTTAGAATAAAACTACTTCTACGATTAGGATTATTCACATTAACCCTATTGTAAAAGAAACTGGTTGGCCTATCCCCTTTAATCAGCCAGTTTAGCTTCATTTGTTGTTCATTTTCAGCTACAATTTTCCTCATCAAGGAGTGAATCTGTGCAGTTTTTGAACTGTACCGATCTATCAAATTCTCATTCAATGGATTTTGTACTAATTGAGTATATAGTTGATTAGCCTCTTCTTTTAATTGTACTATCACTTTATGAATGTTATTTTTATTGTTTCTCCAAACTTTTAGATCAGTTTTACCTTCTTTCAGTCTGCACAGGAGGATATGCAGGTGATTACCCTGGAATTCTTTTGTAAAAGCATCCTGAATGGAAGAAAGATAGTCTGCTTGAAGATGCCAAGAATTGCTATACCTGAAAGGTATTCTATTTTTTCTTTTGTTATTTATCATGAATTTGATGTTAATAGGGCAATGGTCACTAATAGAGTGATTTCCAAAATTAATACCAAACTGATAGAACCTTTCCATCCAGAGATTGTTAACAAAATCACGATCAATTTTACTGTGAATAGAAAAATTTTGTCCTCCTCTCCAAGTAAAATAATTACCTGTAAAATCTGGTTCCGCAAGATTAGATAAGGAAATACAATTGATAAACTCCTGATCGCCCATTGAATTATAGAGACCATTATTAATTCTATCTTTTGTCGAAAGGATTGAATTAAAATCTCCCACCACAATCCATGGGAAGTTAAAATTAGATGATTCCTCCATAATATATTTCCATTATTCAATTCTTTTCGCTTCATTATTGAAAGCATAGATCGTCGTACATAAAATACTAACACCATTAGCATTGTGTAATATACAAGAAATGAATTGTTCACTAGAATGCAATATGATGTTCAACCATTGGTATGAATCCCATATGATTAGAATTCGACTTTTTTGATCATTAGAAATATTATAAGAATGTTTCCAATTACTATTGATTTTACCCATAAATCTCTCAATGTTTTCCATTGATAGCCTATTTTCGAGAATACCAAGGAATGCAAAATCTTTTACTATTGAACAATTGTAATATTTCCATCTGTTTAGTCAAGGCATTCATGCCCCGGATGTTTCAAAAAATGAACTCCATCTATTAATTATTGTCTGGATTGCTACTGTCAACAGGGGAAGTAGGAGCCCCCAACGTCTTATGTTTTATCGTTTTTTTATTTTTCCCTTTCAGCTGATTAATCAAAACGGTCCATGCAGGGTTTTCTATAACATCTGATGAAGTGGTGGCTTTAAATTCAAATGGAGCTTCTTCTGTTCTGATTTTCCAAGTAGCCTTTGTTCTGGAAACATGTTGCGGTTCTGTGCTGAGATTCACTGTATCTGAGCAAGGCAGCATATCTAGAGGCGCATTAGGCAGTTCATTAGAGTCTCTATTCTCTGATGGTTGTTTCTTCATATCAGTAGTTGTAGTGAGAGATTTTCGTTTAGAAATCATATTAAAAGTCGAAGACAACTTTGCTCGGCTGGACTTTTGTATAATCTTTCTTATTGTGATTGACTGTGATATTTTTTTTACCATCAAGTTGTGAGTTGATGAGAACATGTTCCTGAACTGGATTAACCATTTCTAGTTGAGTATTTGCGGTATTTGGCATATCATCCAAATTATTTTCATTACTCCTGCTATCATCAATGTTCATATCATTATTTTCACTCGACTGGTTCTGCATAGGGTCTTTAGGTCTCCATACTTTAGTGAATTGACAATGTGCGTTGACATGTCCAAAGCTATTGCAATTAGAGCAAATAGTTGGTTTCCATTCGTATGCCATTTCCTGCCATATGATTTCCTCTGTCCCCGTAAGAATAGGAATCTTACTCGGAAACTCAACTAAATTATTGATTTCAATTAAGACTCTAGCATAAGTAATTTTAATTATCCCTTCCGTGAATTTGTCCAGTTTGATGGGGGATCCAAGGACAGAGGCAAAATGACTAATCCCTTCCTCTATCCAATAATTGAGTGGTAATTAGGGAAACGTACCCAAATCGGAATAGAGTTGAGGAGTTCTTTATTAAGTTGCATCCCAAGAGACCATCTCTTCATCATCATTAGCTTTTTATTATAGTAGTATGAACCACCTTCTATGACTTTATCACAGTCTTGTTTATTGTTGAACTTGATAACATAAAATCCATTCTCTTTAGAGTATATTTAGAAATCTTCTTCAGGCTTCCATACTCTAATAATATAATCTTTGAAGTATGGATAATATGGCTTAGATCCAACAACATAAAGCACAATGGCATTCTCCCATTGTTTTCTAGCATCCTGAACAACCTCTACTAACATTTTGGCACATTGCAACGAGTTAAATTCACGAGGATGGTAAAACTTTAAAGGAATAGAAACTGGTATATTATTTCCCTTGACAACTTCACTCCATGCCCGGCTAGACGAAGTGGAGAAATTCCATTTGTTGGTAGCAGATCTATTATCTGGATGAATGGGGCGATTTAGATTCTTGTTGACATGGGCGAAATTGTAACGATCATGTGGGTTATAGGAGGATCTCAGATTCTTATTATGATTGTTATTGGATGTGTTACTAGGTTGTGAAGTTTTCTACTGAAATTTGTTTTGGCGCTTCCATTTTTTTATGCGTACATGGATGAAGCCATCTTCACTTTCGATGGTAGGATCTTAACTTTTTAAAGGTGGGAATCCCGGAGGAGTATCAAAGGATGTCGGCAGAGGATCTGGGAGAGGAGGAGATTGGAGGCTGGAGGGTGTAGGGGAAGTCATACGCAATCAGGAAAAGGCAGAAATAGGAAGAGATGGAAAAAAATGAGGCAAAAACTGAAAGGGAAACTGGTAGCTCAGGCTGGAGGCGAATTAGGGTTTCGCCATGGCTGCAACTTCATATTGCAATAACTTTTACAAAAGGCATTGAATTAACCGAAAGGAAATGAACACTGAAGCATCTTTTAGAATATTTATGTTTCAAAATACTTTAAAATAATAATAATATTATTATTTTTTCCCAAAACCATTGAAAAACAATTTCCAAAACTTTAAAAATCCATTTCAACAAACACCGAGGGTTTTAGTTCTCAAATCCTCAACTTAAATCCTTTTATTTATAAATTACATTTATAAATCATATTCATATAATTTCACTTTCTTATACATAAAAAATCATCTCACAAATGTCACTTTATCGATTATAACAAATAGTTTTTATTTAAAAATCAAATCTTAACCCAACATCAGCCTCGAACGCCTTATAATCAAATTGTGAAACTAAATTCACAAGGTATTCATTTTTAATGTTCTCACAGTCACTAATCTACCCAACCCATGCAGTAAAAGGAGAAAACTGCTCTAACCTAGCACGATAGTTCCTACCCATAAACTGGTCGGGCACAACTACTCAATCAACAAACAATAGCCAATACTCCTAACTGGATGAGCGCGACCAATCAGACAATAAATGATAAAAACTGAGCATTATCATTTCCTAACAACCAAAGACACCATATATAACTATAATAATTTCTGAAAAATTATTCCTTTATATATAAAATATAATCTAGGTAAAATTATTTCATTTACCCAATTTCAAAACAATACTATTTCGGGTTGCTATGTTCAAGTGTTTAGAAATCCCTATCAATAACGTTAGCTACTCGTATTGACCAGAATCCATAAGCCACTCAACAGATAAATCAATACAGTATAAAACATTTTTATATGACTAACAAATACGCGCGCATAACTATAATACACTCAAACTCATTCTAGGGTGCTACCGACCCTATCTATAATGAGTACCCCACCAATGCATGGTTCTTGCTTAACCTTGCACTCTAATACCAAGTGGTAACGACCCACGTTTTCATATAGTTTAAGCTGCCAATAAACCACACATGTCCAACCCAAACCGAACGGAAATGCGGATAGTTAGGTAGCAGAAGGAAGAAGACAAGAAGAAACTAAACAAAGAAAAAAAAGACAGAATCTCACAGTGGAACGAATAATCTATAATATACAAAAAAATCTTTACACAAAGAAGAAATGTAATATACATACACCAATCAGAGTACACTATCCTATTTCAGCCCGAACAACTATAATAGCCTGTCCTTACAATTGCTGATAAATACAACCAACAGACAATACGGTGGAACAAAAAGAAATATGTAGATACGTCTTGGACCTCCAACTCATCTTCTGAGCTCCAATGCATCCAAAGCAATATGTAAATATGTTTGGTCTGACCCGAACATTATAATACAATAACACCCGAGTCAGTTTGGAAACAAAGCGTAAGAAAACACACCCAACTGGATTTTAAAGTTATAAAAAAACTTTTGAAATCAAAAGTATATCGTAAGACCACGCCATACATAAACACGGATGGGTTTTTACCCTACGATAACCAAACCATTTCATATGAAATTCTCTGATATTATAATAGTGTCTAAGATACAAATACATATTAATCATAGCCGAAATTGTTTTATTAATTAAATTCCAATATAATAAGTATACAACTAAAACCATAAAGGCACGTATTAGGGAATGGATTCCATACAATGATTGGACTACTGGAGTACCGCCTGTCACGGTGCGTCTCTAGATAAAATAACCCTGAGGACCTCGCAAGGATCCCCTGCTAACACAGGACCGACCTACCACTTAACCGGTAGTACCGAATATGACCACCCCTCCATTAATGGGCCGCGAAGCATATAAATGACAGATAATATTGACTCTAGACAGGGATGATCATACCCTACTTGGGAGCGACCCACTTAGCCCTGCTTCATCTCCCATGTCTTAGTCATTCTCCGTTGATGAGGCTTGAGGCTACGTTTTACCTTTTTATATAACACTTTCCACTTTGAGTGCTATCACTGTCCTCCAGGCAATAATGCAATGTCGGCATTCATCCACACAAGTTAGATCTGGAACCGAACGAAACACTTAAGAGCTCTGTCTTCAATCCCATCATCTTCAAGATGTCTTCACTTCAAAACGCTTGAGTTGGGTCAAAGTGGTTTTTGGATAACATATCCGATTCCGGTCTCTTCGTAACAACATTCGATAGTTTCCGGTAAATTCAACCCCGGCTCTTTTGGAAATAAGTAGTCGAAGATAAGAGCGGAGACCACCTCCTAACCATTAGTGGACAGATTTCCTTAGCATTTTTCCTAAGAGAACGAAATGAGATTTATACGCACAGTACAGCATCATTAGAGATGGCCGTGCCATATAACCCACGTGTTTCTCCTAGATATTTCCAAAGTTACGTTTTGGGTCCATATTTGATAGTCGGTTATTTAACTATCAACAAACATACATTCAAATTAGGGATTTATTTCAAAAGGCAAAACCGACATTGGTTAAGCCCATAAGTAACCACTAGCTTCCTTAATTAATCTTTTTATTAATTAAATTCACTTTGTAATATTTGTATCAAAATACTTTTACGAAGGTATATTCACAAATCCCTATATTTTTAATACTTAGAAAATATTCATATACTTATCTTAATGGTATAAGTATATTCGCAAAATGGAGGAAGATTTCCCTTTTTCACAATTCTAGAACCATTTATAAATTCCTTTATAAATTTCCAAACCCATTTATAATGATTTTATAAATCACAAAAACTATTTATAACATCTCTAAATCATTTCTCAAATCATTTATAAACTCATTATAATTCCATAAAACTAATTATAAATTCCTTTAATAGATCTATAAACCTCTTCCTTAAATTCTTCTATAAATATCTAAAACCATTTATAAAACTCTTTTTACCCTTTTACTAATCTTCCTTTAAGTTTTCCAAACCATGTTATAAGATTCCTCTTATAAAACCCAAATCTATTTATACAACTCTTTTTATAAATCTCGCAAACACTTATAAATAAATTCTATTCATTTACTTTAAAACACTATTATAATAATACTAATTAATAGTAAACATTATAAATAAATAATAATTATTAACTTTGGATTATCTTAAAAATAATAATCAATGATTCAAAACATCATTAATAAAACAATAATAATTAATATTTATCATTACTATAAATAATAATAATTAACTTCCAAAATATTATTAATAATCATTATTATTAATTTCATACCAATATTAATTATTTGAATAATTAACTTTTCAAAATAGTAAAATGTTGATAGATATCTTTAAAATAATATTAAATATAAATAATTAACTTTAAACAAAATTAAATATAAATAAATGACTTTTTAAAACAATGTTAAATAGAATAAATAACTTTTCAAAACAATGTCAAACATAAATAAATAACTTAGAAAAAAAGATAGATAAACAGGTTGGAATAAAATAGAAACTAAATCCTTTAAAACAAAATATTTTCGCAACCCAATTTCAGATTTAAAATCATTTCCTATCTCAAAAATCCATTTCCAACTCAAGTGGAAATTTATAGTATTTTTAGTGTACTAATTTGAGGCAAATAGCTAACAAATGCTTAACCAATATCGATATTGATTTTCTATCACTATTGGGTATTAGTTAAACATATACCAATGTCATAACCCATAGGATTAACAAACAGGTTTGATGTTTAACAATCATACAATAAGAATATTATTGAAAACATTTCAATAAAGGTGAGGAATCTCGTTGGATCCCTCCAACCTATCCCCTTGCATCATAGCTCTACACACACACACGAGTAATTTGGCACATGCGATGCACGTGCACGGGAGGAATTGGTATTAAAAAATGTTGTTTGTAAGGTTTTTTTATTTTACAAAATGAATTTGACGTGTACGTAATGTTGCATTTTTTATGTGTGTACTTGCACAAATGTTATTCTTCACCATCAGGGGAAAAAATGAAAGTAAAAGAATCTAAATAAAAGCATGATAAAAGGTACAAATGTGCAAAGTAATGTCAGTTTGCAGAAATGCTAAAGCATTGGCAATAGTCTTCATCCTTGATGGTCCATTTACATTATGAAGAAGATAATTTGGTATTGGAGAACCATAAACCTAGTAATCCATAAAAGGTAAAACATGGAGAGCATATGTTGATACTATGCTAAAATAAAAAGTTTTCTTTAGCTGTCATTTCAAGAGTACATGTTTATCAAGTGCACGTATTGCAGATTCCACTTGCCTAATGTGGAGCTTTGAGAAGCCTTTGGCTCTTGACAATTTCCATGCTCAATGTTCAATTCAAATTTTGTAAAACTGAAAAGAAAAGTATAAAAGAAAATTGTAATATGAATTAGGTGAGAAAGGAACATCATCCCATTTCCATGCATATGTAATTAGCTATGCAAGTTCTATATACGTGCATAACTTGCTATATTAAAAAGATTGCAAAGTTTTAAATAACGTACTTCCTTATGGCTATGGCGCAAATCACATATTAAAAGCAATTCAATAAAATAAGCTATATTAAAAGAGAAAAAAATAAGCTATGCCTTTGATAATTAGGCTAAAAATGATTTAAAACCACCTAAGAGTACCTCTTTTTCCTTGACTTCTTTTCTTAGTTTAGATCATCATTCACACATATTTTTGTTCATTCATACAAATATATTACAATTTACGGGGAAAATACATAGGCTTATATGTACTAGGAATAAGGTGATTACAGTCAATGAGAGAGAGAGAGAAAGGTTAGAAACTGCAATTTGTGGAACAAATAATCCAAGATATACACATGCTACTTGTGGACAGTGGTTTAGAAGTCAATTATTCTAGTGTTTGGCAATATGAATGAAATAAATAACATTATTAAATGCTTAGGAAATTCTTAGTGGTCATATATATAACTACAATTCATTACATGTTACATCAGGAAACCATCAACATCAAGCAAATATTATTAACTGATATATGTTAGATAACAAAATTGATATTCAAAATCTACAAGTCCTGAGCTCGTCAGATTACCATTTTTCATCTTTAGCAGCTTTGGTGGAAACAGTAGTTTCTTGCAATACCCAATTACTTTAGCCACTATCTGCTTTAGAGTAATGTCCTATAAATACAGATCTTGATGCCATAAATACTGCTTAATTGCAAAATTCCACACTCATAGTCAATTAATCAATCCAAATTGAACATTCAACACATCAATTTCTACAAAGCCGTTTGCAATTATCAAGTGAAATGACTGTTACAGATCCATTGGAAAAATCAAAACCAAGAAGTCTTGTAAGTATGTATTGAAACATAATTAACAATTGGTGTTTTACCAATATTAATTTTAAGCCATATCTTACTGGATCCCGCTACCTCCGGTGCATACTTCAGTCCCAATGCATATTTTTTGAGAACCATATATACCATTACTTGCAATTGCACCTCAGTCAAGATAATTTAGCATATTGATAACACAAAAATATAAATAGCGGTTAGCAAAGAAAAAGTATAATAAGTTTGACATAAATTCACACATCACTTCTCTACAGTCTACGTTACCTGATAAAAATAACCAATCCAGCTCATATCAAGAGAGAACAATTCTAGAATCATAGGAGTAGTAAGAATATTACTATTTAGGAAGTAAGATAAAGCAAAAGCAGGATTTTGAAATATCATCTACTTCGGATCATCGATTTCTCAATGGTATCTCTAAACATTTACAGGAATAAATTAAACTCCTAAACAAACAAATTAACAAAAAAAGAAGTAAATTATAACTTTTAGGCGTAAACCAAGACGGTTTGTCATTAGTGCTAGCCTCCACATCATCATTCACAGTAATCACCATTGATATTGATTTGGAATCCGAAATTGATTTTGAATCCAAAGCCGTAACAATTTCTTCACTTGTTTCGGTTGCATATCCGAATCTTCACCCATAAACCTAAAAACCCATAATAATTGAATCTTTCGAATGGATCAAAAAACAATTTGATAGAAGCCAAGGACGAATTAAGTTGAGAATGAGAAAGCTTGCCTTGGTTTCTCCTATTCCTTTGCAATCACGTTTTCTTGGTAGTTTAATATTAAATTATTATTTTAGTTTCATCAAAAGCCAATTGAGTGTCCTCTGGAATCGAAAAATTCATCTCAATTTAAAAAATTAACAGTACAAACCATATTTGTTCACAACTTAATCATAAACACGAACCAAAAATTCAACTTTTCTCAAACATAATCAAACCAATAAAATATATTATTAATGTCAAAAGAATGTAGTAAGCAAAATTTCACATTTTTATGAATTTACCTGAAAACAGTGAAGTCTTTAGTCCCATCTTTCATCTTCGATTACCGAACACCATTCATATTCTCTATTTTTAGTAACTGGCTTCCCGTTAATTTATGAATTAAGGAGATGTAATAATCATTGATGTGAAATAGATAATTGTTGAGGAATGTGAAAGAAAATAAGAACGTGGAATCTATACGTGATGAGTATATGGGTGGGGACAACGACTATAAGGGACAAAAACGATGTAATAACTTTAATATTTATAATGGCATATTTGGAAGTCTGAAAAAGGCTTCACTTTGACTAAGTTGACTAGGTATTTGCTTTATATATAAGATATATATATATATAACCAATAGTAATATTTATTCTTATAAATATATATTAATGGCGACAGATCCTAAAACTGCAGGAAACCATAACGGTGAATCTTCCGCAATCGAAGAAGAAGACGACACAGGCTGGCAAAAAGTCATATACAAAAATAAAGGAAAACGTCCAATTGGGGAGAATCTGCAGCAATATAGGAAAGAGGATCCCAATCAGCGCGTATCTTCAGTGGGCTCTAGAATCAATAAACCAGAATTCAAGGAAGGGAAAAGGACATGGGCATATGCTATTGCAGGTAATACGCGTATTGAAGGTGGGGTTAACAATTTCGAACCCCTAGAAGATGCAGAGGGTCCCTTTGCGGATCTGGATGAAGTGGTATTTAATTCAGCTAAAAGCATGTGGGGTACATCCATTTATATTTATGTAGCTGGGAAAAGACCTTATTATATTCATCTTAATGCTTACATTAAAAGAGAACGGAAACCTTTAGGTAAATGGGATGTATTTCCTAGAGAAAATGGCTTCTATCTTATTAAATTTAGTATCGAACTGGACTGTAAAAAGGTTTTGGAAGGAGGTCCTTGGTTCATTGATAGTAAACTTATTTTCACTAAGAAATGGGAACCTAACCTAAGACTTGAGAGAGATATGTTGGAAACACATCTTGTTTGGGTTAAACTGATGAATCTTGACCTATCCCTGTGGAATGTGCGTGGTATTAGTAAAATTGCAAGTCTTATTGGAACCCCCTGGCTATGGATGACTACACTAGAAATGTTAAAAGGTTGAAATATGCTAGAGTCTTAGTAGAAATCAAAGCTAGTGATTCTATTAAAAAGCAAGTTCATGCCAAAGATAGAAGTGGTAATATATATATATATAGGAAGTAGAGTATGATCACATACCACCTGTCTGCACCAGATGTAAGTGTTTTGGACATTCTACAGAACAGTGTGAAATTGTAATAGGTCCCATTAAGCAGGTGTGGAGACAAAAACATACAGAAGAGACTAGTCAATTTGTGCCTACGCAAAATGTACAACAAAATGAGGCACAAATTGACTCTAGTACTGAAGAGACCCTTATACACATAAAACAGTCAAGCATAGCAGCTAGTAACGAAAAGGAAACACTTGGGGAAACACCTGATGTTCTGGAAGATATAGAAAAGGCAGTTGACCCATCATTGGTAAATACCGAGGAAACTGCAAATGACCATATCTCTGCTGGGAAGTCATCAGAGTTAGTGCCTGCCACATCAGATGAAATAGATGAGATAAACAAAATTGACCTGGAAAAACTGGACTCAGATACAGACCTAGAGGAACATAGCCCTAATAAATACACAAAGACCAATTTAGAATATTCTAAACAATTTCAAAATCCAGAGGTTAAAGGAAAGACGAAATTAAATCGTGAGGTTTCTCCTATGAAACTGAGGAGTAGACCTTCAAACTCCAAATGTCAATAATTAGTTGGAATGTAAGAGGTCTAAATAATGATATTAGACGCTTAGACCTCTTAAACTTGAGGAGATCCTATTCTCCTTCTATTATAAGTGTTTTAGAAAATAAATTCAATAACGATAATCTATCCTTTTTTACCGACTCTCTGGGAGAGGAATGGTCCTTTATGCATAATAATAATGTAGGTGGTAAAGGCCGTATCCTATTACTATGGAATAAGTTAAACTGGAATATCAGTCTCCAGAAGAAAGATGACCAACACATAACAGTAGATGCTACTAATATGGGTGGTCTGAAATTGACTTTGAGTTGTGTATATGCTAGTAACTTGACCTCTCAAAGAACTAACCTATGGCAAGTCATCAAGGATATAGGTAAATCTACTAACAACCCTTGGATTGCGCTAGGGGATTTCAATTCAGTACTCAGAGTAGAGGAGAAAAAAGGAGGTCTTACCATGAGAGTTTCCCAGTTAAAGGAATTCAATAACTGCATAATAGAAGCGAGGCTGCTTGAACCTGTCCACAGTGGCCTGAAATACACATGGAGAAGTGGTGAAAACAAAAGGATATCATGCAGACTAGATAGAGTGCTTGTTAATGTGAAATGTATTACTATGTTTTCAAACATTAGAGTAAACATTCTCCCTCCATCTACTAGTGATCACAGTCCTATTCTTGTTGATTTAGTAGATAAAGGATTGGTAATCAAAGGCAGACCTTTTAGATATTGCAACCACTGGCATGAAATAGAGGGTTACAAAAAAGCTACTAAATTCAATGATTTACCAAGGGTTGAGGGATCTCAATGCTATAAACTACTTCAACTCATAAAAAAAGTAAAAATTGACATAAAGAATTGGAACAGATGTAGACCAAAGGAAGGAGACCAAATCTCTAATCTGCAGGGGAAATGTGAAGAACTCCTGGCTGTAATAGATAATGGAACTGATGATGACAACACATGGCGTAACTATTATCAAATTCAAAGCAATCTAAAAGAATCACTTAGAACTAAAGCTGCTGAACTTAAACAAGGAGAAATGGATAACTGAAGGGGATGAATGCACCAAATTCTTTTATGCTAAAATGGCTATTCGCAGCAATAAGAATAATAACATTCATATTATTAATCAGGAAGGAAACTTAACAATCAATGCAGCAGAATTTGAAGAGCAAGTAATCAAATATTATAATGATTTGTTTAATGGGGAAGTTTGCAATAACTTACCAAGCATTCAATGCAGGAGATAGGTAAATTCCCAAGGCAGAAGGATGTTGACCAGGCAAATCACTGAGGCTGAAGTCTTGGAAGCTCTGAACTCCATCCATATTGACTCCAGTCCAGGACCCGATGGATTCGGCTCCAAATTCTACATTCTCCATTGGAGTGGCCTGAAAGAACATATTATATCAGATATGCAAGAAATTTTACAAACTGGAAAGTTTCTCAAAGAAATCAATCACACCTTCATCTGTCAGATCCCTAAAATAGATAATCCATCAAAAATTGAGGATTATCGGCCTATTGCTTGTTGCAATGTGATATACAAAATTCTAAGCAAGTTTCTATGCAACAGAATGAAGATGATTTTACCTGATCTCATTTCCGATTGTCAAAGCGCTTTCATTAAAGGTAGAAGCATCTCTGAAAATTCGCTTATGGCTCATGAATTGGTAAGGAATTTTAATAAACCAGGCACTGATAAATTCTGTCTAAAAGTTGATCTCCACAAAGCATATGATAAAATTAGTAGACAATTTATTATCCATATGCTCACTGCTATGGGCTTTCCTACAAAATTTGTGAGTCTAATAAATGAATGCATATCTACACCTACCTTCTCTATCCTGATTAATGGCATACCAAAAGGTTTCATTGGGTCCAATAGAGGCATCCGGTAGGGTGACCCTCTATCCCCTTATCTGTTTGCAATTGCCACGGAATACTTCACTCTACAAATGGAGTTGGCTACTCACCACAAGCTTATTCAGACTATTTATAACTTCCATCCTACTGTGAGTCACTTACTTTATGCAGATGACTTGCTCATCTGTATAAAATCCAGTAATGAATCAGCTTTAGCAATCAAAGACATTTTCATTAACTTAGAAAAGTATGCTGGTTTAAAACTGAATGAACAGAAAACCAAATGTTATTTTAACAAAACATGTAGACGGAGAGTAGAGGTGCTGGATCTCTTAAAAGCGAAGGAAGGTAACCTGCCAGTCAAATACTTAGGGATTCCATTATCATCAAATAAAATCACAGACAGAGAATGTACAGCCCTCATATCTTCTATCAGGGATAGAATGCAGGGATGGAGCTCCAAACTGTTGTCTCTTGCAGGTCGAATTGAATTGGTACACACTGTTATTCACTCTAAAGTTAACTTTTGGCTGCAAACTTTTCAACTTCCTAATGCTTCTATCCAAAAAATTGAAAGGGTCTGTGCTGATTTCATTTGGAAGGGTGGTCTACATAAGATCAAATATGATAAACTATGCAGACCCAAAGATGAAGGGGGTGTGGGCCTTAGAAGACTTAAAGATATGAGAACAGTCCACACTCTCAAACAAGCTTGGAGAATTATTAATGGGAAAGGATTATGGGGTAAATCGATGAGGAGAAGATACATCAAAGGTAATTTCTGGCAAATGCCCATTGACAATAATGCTTCAACAAATTGGAAGGCAATTTTGAAGGCCAGAGACATATTAGCTTCGCTTTGTACTCGTGAAATAGCAACTGGAAAGGAAACTGACCTATGGAGAGATCCTTGGATTCAAGGTGAATCATTGATTGACATATTGGGAATTCATACTTTCTCTGACTTTGGATGCCCGAATAATAAAGTTCAAGATGTGATCAGTAATAATAGGTGGGATTGCTCATCACTGCCAATAAATCAAGATAAAAAGGAAGCTATTCAATATATGCCTATTTATTATGGCAGAGAGATGGACATATGGGTCTGGAAGCCTACTGGAAAAGATTTCTCCACTAAGGATACTTGGAATGAAATCAGGCTAAAAGACAGTAAAGCAACATGGAGTAAAATCATATGGGATCATGTTAATAATCCGAAAATGGCATTCACTGCTTACAAAGCGATACTGAAAAGATTACCTACCAGAGATAGGTTATCGAAATGGGGCTTGATAAATGAAACCGTATGTTCCTTATGCAATCAGAATTTAGAAACGCATGAACATTTATTCTTTGAATGCGTCTACGCTAAACTGGTGTGGAATTCGTGCAACAATCACTTAAACTTAACCCTCCACTCTAATAATCTTGAAGAACAAATCAATTACCTGGCTCAGAGAGGTCGCGACAAAGACATTGAATCCAAACTGCACAAAATCGCCATCACAGTGGCTATTTGGAATATTTGGAAGGAGAGGAACCGTAGATTTTTCCAATGCAAACAGATGAATCAATTTGAAGTTAGTAAGCTAGCGATTGGAGACATGAAGTTAACTCATAAAAGGATTAAGGAAAATCCTCTTACCAGGCAGGTACAAGACGCAACTCTTACTGAAGAAGAGGATCAGAACTATCCAGAGGAAGGAATCCCAGAAACGAGTTATCAGCCGTCATGATTTCGAATAGTCTGAGTGAGGATGATGAAGTTGTTTTTATGGAAAGGGTTCAGTTGCGTTATTTTTTTGTCTGTTCTTTGTACTGATCCAAACTGGACAATCACTTTGGGCTGAAATGCCTTAATAAAATCTTACCCATTTACAAAAAAAATAACAACCAATAGTGGTGAGAAATCCTATTGAATCCCTCCAACATGTTCCCCTGCATCACAAACAATATATAATTATATAATAGGAGTCATCCGCTACTAGGCGGGTATATAATAAAGGGCATCCGCTTCAGGGGGAATAAATCCAAACCAACCAATAAAGAAAGAAATCATCCAAGATCCAATCACTAATTTTTATCAACTCTATAATATTACCAATTAACCAAAAAGGTAAGATTAACTCACCGAAACTTCAGTTGTCGCTCGCGCGTTCTGGATCTGTCTGAATTCGAATGACGTTCGAATTTAATATAAAATTCCACTAGCTCTAATCTCCACCAAACCAATTCCATAATGTAGGTCTCACTGATACGAACCTAACATGACTAACCGCGTTCAATTTGTATCTAGAATGAATAAGATATTTAATTTACAAGAATTTAATTAATTAAAATAATCAATTAACACTAATCACTCAATAACATTTAATTACCCAAAAACTAATCCTTCTTCCACTCTTCTTTCCGCTCATTGCAAAATTTAATTCCACCCACGGCCAAATAGTTCACCCACCTCCCTCTCCCTCTACACTCGACAGAATCGAGAGTCGACGAATCCGTTGAACTCCCCTATACGAATGCTACCTGAACATCACTGCCACTTCGTTTCCGATCACCCCTCCCACATCGCCCTGGCCTTGCTCCACTACCATACCTGAACGATGAACCACTCAAAGAGGCACCGGCCACCACCAAAATTCCATCATAGCTGTCGAATGCTCTGCTAAACTCAAATACGATATCCACTTCCCAAATCAAGCGCTATAACATTCGATTTCCCAAACCCTAGTTTTTATTCAAACAAAAGCTTCACTGTTAAATTTCAAACTAATGCTGCGACCTTCATTATCTTGCCAAATGATAGATTTAGGCGTATGTTACTCAAAGATTTTAGTTTTGTATTTTTTTGTTGATGCTTATTCCATTTGTTCTTGATTTTTAAACGAGGAGGCCATTTCCTCTTTTGTTTATTGGAAATGAAATGATATAGGGGAGAACGGGCATGGATTTTAAACATGGGGTAGGGTGTTAAATAGTGAGGTACGGTGTAGGTAAGGTAAGGGCATGGTGTACTTATTATTATATTCAATAAAATCCGACACTACATCCCCGAAAAGTCTCAAACTCCTAATGAAGCATTCTCACTGGCATTCTATACTCAATACCCTTATTCCGAACTCAATGGAACTATTATCAAGACCTAATTCGATCATACATAGAAGTTAGCTTTTAAAATCAAATTATATTGTTGTTATCCCGCCTTTTGGCAAGGCCGTGACACCAAAAAGTTAACTGGAAAACTAAAGACAGTTCGTTGTAAAAGTTCGTTATACACTGTTTCACCACAGACATTGATGAATTTTAATCGAGTCCGGTTCGGGCTACAATTGATAAGACATGTCAAGCAATGTCACGAAAGGCAACGTTCCAAATTTCAAGTCAAGCCGAGGTCGTACGCTCAAGATATCATCGATGCAAGTGGAGCACATGGCCTTGGGTTCGAATCCATAGGCAGAAACGTGCGTTCGAATCCATCAGCCTTCCCCTGCTTCGAATCGATGAAACCCCTTTTACTTCGTATCCATCTGGCCTCGGTGCTTCGTATCCATCGGTGAGTACTCTGTTCGAATCCATCGATTTGACTCCACATGGTTCGCATCCATCAAACAGACATTCGCTCGAATCGGTCCAGATGAGTCGATTCGAAACAACAAAGCTACAAGCTGGTGTCCTTCGGGTCCATCAGATGAATTCCTTCGAAACCACGAAGGCTAATCACTTCGTATCCATCCGAAGCCATTGCTTCGAATCCACCCTATTAAGACAACTTCGTATCGATCAACTATTGTATACCTTGATCGATACGAACGAGCATGCTTTCGAATCCATTGCCTCGAATCCACCAGGTCAAAGCGGCTAAAACCATGGATTCGACCCAGTCAACTCGGAGTAAAAGTCGGATCGATGCAAAGAAGGCGCACCACGTCATCACGAAGATGCGTTGAACCATCGAGTCGACCCTATCGATTCGAATGAATGGAGTCGAAGACATCGATTCGAATGAATGGAGTCAAAGACATCGATTCGAAGAAGCCGGTTTAAGGAGGATCGATTCGAAGAGGATTCACAGCCGATACCATGATCTTGAATCGATCATAACTCGAGTTCTACAAGTCCAAATGCCATGAAATTTTCACAGAAGCTTGAGCACATGTTGAAGATTGTCCACCCCAAATTTCAGCTCGATCGGACAATTTCTTGATCGATTCGAACCAAGGGTCGAATCGATCCTAAAGTGGGCCCGGATTCCCAGAATTCGGGCATGTGGGCCCCCTCACGTGCCAGAACTGGTCTCCCTTCAATTTAGGCGAAATATCAGCCTCCTACACCTATAAATAGAGCCCCTGCTCATTCAGAAAAGGGGTTGAAGAATTTTAGGAGCAAAAGAGCGTCCAGACTCTGCCAGATTTACTCAGAACCACCACTGCTTCCTTAGATTCAGATTGTAATCATATAATCAGTTGTACTACATCAGAAGAAATTGTAATCATCAAGTGAACATCAATAAAATCATCAACTTCAAAGTGGACGTAGGCAAGATCGCCGAACCACTATAAATCCTGTGTCATTTACTATTTTTATTGAGTTTCCTGAGTGATTTGCATACCTATTCCTCTACATATTTGATATCTGTGATCTGTGATTGCGAACTGGTGCTTTCAACGACTATTGGGTGTTTGTGACCAATTTTGGCGCAAACATTTTGGTGCTTTCACCGAGAAGGCTAACTCAGGAGTTCTATCATTTGAAAGTTGAATCAGAAGGCTAAGAGATTTAGATCCGAAGAATCATGACAAGACAAACAAGTAGAAGGCAGAGGCCAGAGCAAAGTCAGCATGGAGGGAGTCAAGAGGCTTCCTCGGGGGCAAACCAAGCATCGATCTTCATCACCAGGGATGAGATGGAGACAATGATGAAGAGACAGGAGGAAATGATCCAGAATTTGCTTCAACAGATTGGACAACTTGGAGCGCAAAATCAAGGAGCAACCAGAATCCAGAACGGAGCAGAACCATCTGGCGCAGCGCCAGAGCTGGGGGGCACACACTTAGAGCATGTTGATCCAATCCCAGGAAGAGAGACAAGGACATCCGAGCAACCTGGCGGCGATAGAGGGATGAACGCTCAGCCAGGGGGGCAGACACCTGAAAGCTCACACGGACTCGAGGGGCAGGTCGAAGGTGGTGAACGAGGACTACAGCTTGGAGACAATGATAGATTGGAAGAGATTGTCAGGCGAGCCATGAGAGGCGGATTAGTAAACAGAGATCTTGAAGACGTGAACAGGAGTCCCTTTTCACCTGCGATTAGGCTGGCTCGGAACCCACCAGAGTTCAAACTGCCAACAGTAGAAAGGTATGATGGGAGGACGGACCCTGCGGTCCATCTAACGAGGTATATAAGGCACATGGAAGTGCTGGGGGCATCACAGGAAGTCATGGCCCGATGCTTCCCATTGTATTTGACAGACATAGCAGCTTTATGGTTCAGACAGCTAGAGAGCGGCTCCATTGGAACATGGACCGATTTGATTGAGAAATTTATGAGGAAATTCAGGGTTCACATTTCAAGGCCCAAGAATGTGATGAGTTTGGCAACGCTAAAGCAGAAAGCTGGGGAGTCTTTGAGGAATTTCCTGACGCGGTTCAATGCGGCAGCAGCATCGGTGTATCGGCCAGATCCATCCATGGTTATGATGGTAGCTGTGTCCGGAATAGCTGATGGCACAGAATTCAAAAATTCATTAACTAAGGATCTGCCTATGGATCTAGGAGAATTCTATCATGAGGCAGAAAAGTTTTTGCGATTGGAAGACGCTAATGCTGAAAGAGAAGAAGGAGAGGGAATAGAAGTTTATGCACTTAAAGACAAAAGGCCTTTTGAAAAGGATTCAGACCAAGATAAAAGAAAACGAAAGGCTGAGGATAGTGGTGACGGGCCAAAGCGGCAACGGAGGGAGCCGCGATTTACCATCTATTCAGAACTCAACGAAGGTTTGGAGCGAATCTACCAAGACACCCGAGAGCAAGTTGCCTATCGTAGACCAATACGACGGGATCCAACTACCAACGAGAGAAAATCAGACAAATATTGCTTATTCCACGAACTGAATGGTCATAACACCAACGACTGTAGACATCTGAAGGATGAGGTGGAAGGGCACATCAGGAACGGTATGCTACATCAGTATGTGAGGAGGCGAGCTCCAGTGGTGGAGCCAGAGCGACCACCGTCTACGTCAGCCAGGGGTGCCCCCGAGTCGGGACATCGTATGATTATCAATTAGTTGAAATAACGATGGACAAGTCGTAAACCTCTCACCAACACGGGTAAGTCATTTACACATATGCGAGATCACGAGCGGGCCATAGGCATGCTCTGAATGACTATTAATCCTATCGTTGTGGGAGTTTACACTTTGACATCCTTGCTTTGCTTTTGTTCCATCTTGATTTGAATATTTGAACTTGATTCTGTTTAACATTTCTGCTAAAGACTTATTTTCAATGAGAAAATGCTACTTGTGATGTCATAACGGCTAAACCACTTACACATGTACGGGATCGCGAACGGTCCCTAGGCATGCTCTGAGATGACGATAAACCGTTGCAACAAACAATCCGGGAATTCACCCGAACGTGAAACCTGACATTGATAATACTAAGTCCCCCCCGGGCACACTCATTCGCCTCGAATGGCACCCGACCTCGAACGGTCACCATTTGCTTCGTACTGCACCCGACCTCGAACGGTCACCATTAGCCTCGAACGGCACTCGACCACGAACGGTCACAATTCACCTAATATGACATTCGATCGCGAACGATCACATTTTTGCCTCGTACGGCACACGATCGCGAACGATCACATTCCTCTTTCCACGTCACCCGACCGCGAACGGTCATAATTCGTCTAGAACGACACCCGATCACGAACGGTCGCAACTCGTCTAGAACGACATCCGACTTCGAACAATCACAATCCGTCTAGAACGACATCCGACTTCGAACAGTCACAATCCGTCTAGAATGACATCCGACTTCGAACAGTCACAATTCGTCTAGAACAACATCCGACCATGAACGGTCCCATTTCTTTATTTGCCGCGAACGGCATCCGACCACGAACGGTCCCATTTCATTATTTTCCATGAACGGTAAGTGACCTCGAACGGTCACATATCATCTCAAATGACATACGGTCGCGAACGATCGTCATTCATGGTCAGGAAGAACTATCAATTTCTTTGCAGGTCAACAACAGGATATGAACATCCAGCTTATGGTATTACAAAACACGCCTTCCTATCGCAAGACATATTTTAGGGGGCAAATGTTATCCCGCCTTTTGGCAAGGCCGTGACACCAAAAAGTTGACTGGAAAACTAAAGACAGTTCATCGTAAAAGTTCATTATACACTGTTTCACCACAGACATTGATGAATTTTAATCGAGTCCGGATCGGGCTACAATTTATAAGACATGTCAAGCAAGGTCACGAAAGGAAACGTTCCAAATTTCAAGTCAAGCCGAGGTCGTACGCTCAAGATATCATCGATGCAAGTGGAGCACATGGCCTTGGGTTCAAATCCATAGGCAGAAACGTGCGTTCGAATCCATCAGCCTTCCCCTGCTTCGAATCGATGAAACCCCTTTTACTTCGTATCCATCTGGCCTCGGTGCTTCGTATCCATCGGTGAGTACTCTGTTCGAATCCATCGATTTGACTCCACATGGTTCGCATCCATCAAACAGACATTCACTCGAATTGGTCCAGATGAGTCGATTCGAAACAACAAAGCTACAGGCTGGTGTCCTTCGGGTCCATCGAGATGAATTCCTTCGAAACCACGAAGGCTAATCACTTCGTATCCATCCGAATCCATTGCTTCGAATCCACCCTATTAAGACAACTTCGTATCGATCAACTATTGTATACCTCGATCGATACGAACGAGCATGCTTTCGAATCCATTGCCTCGAATCCACCAGGTCAAAGCGGCTAAAACCATGGATTCGACCCAGTCAACTCGGAGTAAAAGTCGGATCGATGCAAAGAAGGCGCACCACGTCATCACGAAGACGCGTTGAACCATCGAGTCGACCCTATCGATTCGAATGAATGGAGTCGAAGACATCGATTCGAAGAAGCCGGTTTAAGGAGGATCGATTCGAAGAGGATTCACAGCCGATACCATGATCTTGAATCGATCATAACTCGAGTTCTACAAGTCCAAATGCCATGAAATTTTCACAGAAGCTTGAGCACATGTTGAAGAATGTCCACCCCAAATTTCAACTCGATCGGACAATTTCTTGATCGATTCGAACCAAGGGTCGAATCGATCCTAAAGTGGGCCCGGATTCCCAGAATTCGGGCATGTGGGCTCCCTCACGTGCCAGAACGGGTCTCCCTTCAATTTAGGCGAAATATCAGCTTCCTACACCTATAAATAGACCCCCTGCTCATTCAGAAAAGGGGTCAAAGAATTTTAGGAGCAAAAGAGCGTCTAGACTCTGCCAGATTTACTCAGAACCACCACTGCTTCCTTAGATTCAGATTGTAATCATATAATCAGTTGTACTACATCCGAAGAAATTGTAATCATCAAGTGAACATCAACAAAATCATCAACTTCAAAGTGGATGTAGGCAAGATCGCCGAACCACTATAAATCCTGTGTCATTTACTGTTTTTATTGAGTTTCCTGAGTGATTTGCATACCTATTCCTCTACATATTTGATATCTGTGATCTATGATTGCGAACTGGTGCTTTCAACGACTATTGGGTGTTTGTGACCAATTTTGGCGCAAACAATTGTATTAATTTCCTAAAATAAATTTCTATGCGTTCGAGCTCGCACGTTCACACATCACGTCCGATCGTCTTGAAACTCGACTGCGTATAACAATTTATTATTACCGATCCAATGGCACTAGTTTCATCAAAATCCAAGACAACGTCTCAAAATGATATTTTCACACGTTAATTTAAACGAATTATTATT
Organism: Allium fistulosum; assembly: GCA_030737815.1. NCBI lineage: Eukaryota > Viridiplantae > Streptophyta > Magnoliopsida > Asparagales > Amaryllidaceae > Allium > Allium fistulosum. The sequence continues at coordinate 1,137,937,186 of CM060906.1, forward strand.
AAAATGATTTTAATCACCTTTAATTATAATTTAAAAGTTTACTATTATCATTCTTACTCAAACCGAATTTAAATACGATTTTGAAGTCACTTTTATTCAAATTAAATCCAAAATTAAATTATTATCTTCACAATTCACATATTCAAATAAATCCTCTATTTGAAATTCAAGCTATTTGGTTTATAAAATTATCATTTCTCATATATATATGATATATGTGTTACACTATAAAGGTTACAATATATCATAAACATTGTCAATGATAAATTCAAGTTAAAATCTTTAAATTGAAAATGTTCCAAATGAAAGACAGTGCCTGATTCAATGAAAATACTAATTATATTGTTTTGGATAGCACCACTATAAAACAATGTATATAAATATAAATGCACAAATTTAGAACTGAGCTAAGAGTAATTCCAAATATTGAGAATCCCAAAACATTATTATATGATAATAATGTCATGATATAGTTCATAACAGAATTTAGAGCTTATTGGAAGTCGAGACACATACTCCGAATTATTCCATATGAAAAAGGTAGTTTATCAACGTTGGAGATAGTTGATTGATAGAGTAGATCATTGAAAAATAATAACATACCCATTCACTAAGAGACTAACCCATTTGGTTTTGAGAAAACTAATTAGGGAAGTTGGAATAAGATTCCATAATTTCCCCAAGTGCAAGTTGGAGATTAACATAGTTGAAGGTATGCCCTATGGACAATTATGTAATTTGTTATATATATCTAACTTGATAACCAATCTTGTTCGAAATAAAAGATATTTTCTTTCTATTATATACTTGATATAATGTGTTATATTAATTAATTAATTTACTTAAACGTATATTAATAGAAAATCCATAAATAGTACATTTTGTGATAGTGGTTACGAAGTGGTGTAACCATGTGTAATTTATCACAATGAAAAAAAGCCATTTTAAATGTTCCTAGTCCAAATGCATCGAGATTGGATATCGACGTATCCATTGAGACTAAAGTACGTAAAGCTCTTCAATTGTTAGGAAGTGTATTACTCTTGACTGCTGGGGGCACCAAAGGGTTACATACTGATAGTATTGGATAACCATGGAATAACTCACTCGATGGTTTTCTGTTCGTTAATATAACTAATGTCAAACGGAAAATATTGATGTGACTGATTAACACAGTTCTCTCGACTTGTGAATACTATGGATCTTCAATATGAAAGCACCGCTTTGATTATAGTCAAATCATGGCAAGGTATCCATCGAGTGACTATAGTTGGGTCGAGTGGAAGTATTGAAAGTGAAGCACTATTCAAAAGAGGATTTGTCTCCTCAGTTACATGGGGTTAGTAACAAGGTCAAATCAAAGTCAAAGTCTTTGGCCAGTTGAACCAAAGACTTTGTGTTTGTTGGATCTTATGTTTGATTAATGACAAGAAATTCAATCGACACGAAGATTCATGAATCTACGACAAAGAACTACGAAGACCGGACTCAACAATATAAAGTATGGTTCATATATATGTTGTTTAGAGTCAAAGTCTAGTTTTAGCTATGTTTAAACCTATCCTCAAGTAGTTCACAAACACACACATTAAAACGACGACACTCATTTTTTAACCAATGGCCTATAGAAACTGAAGATGCTCAGGTCAGTCGACTGAAACACATCCCTCAGTCGACTGAACCTGTGCACATGCACATATAATTTTAATTACAGGTCAATCGACTAAATATTCAATATTAGATGACTAAACATCAAATTCAGTCGACTAAACATCAAATTCAGTCGACTAAACTGAATATTCAGTCGACTGAATTATGCCTATTTTGAACAAAAAGTTTTCGTTTCATTTCAGTCGCCTAACTAATAATATTCAGTCGACTGAATATGTTCTAACCATCAATTTTTCAAATTTCCTGAAGAGACATCTCTCTTCAGCGAAGAGGAATCTCTTCCAGGAAGAGTTGCAACGATTTGTTTTCAACAGAACTTTTAACCAGGAGTTGCAACTCTATAATCTCTATATATACACACTCAATACAAGATTAAATTAACAATTCTAATTCTATTTTCATACTTTCTTGAATTCTGATTTTCTTGCTTTGTTGCTTGAAAATTTGAGCAATCGCGTATTTATTTCTCTAATTCTAAAGCAATCTAATCTTCCTTATCTTCACGTACACACTAATATACATATTTTACTCGAGGAAAGGATTATAGGAAGGGTGTACTTCATTTGACAAATATGTGTTGTAACAAGAGCACGCAAAGTCAAGAAAACATTTCACTTGTATCAAAGTCCTGTTCGGTTGCTCGGGCGGGAAAATCCTGTTCGGTTGCTTAGGTGATCAAAGTCCTGTTCGGTTGCTCAGGCAGTGTAAACCTATTCCTCCGTGTTAAGTAAGGGTTGCTATTTTAAATTCCAGAAGGAGTCTGGGACTGCACATAGAACGGGAGTTTGTACCAGTATAAAAATCCCTGGTATCATCTTCATTACTGCTCTTTACTTTTATATTTTTATTCCGCACACATGTATAATATTAGCTTATATTCCATATTACGATCCTATAGCATAGTCACTTTCATTTGGTATCAGAGCCTGGGATTCTAGAGATCGTAACAACATCCTAGAATAAATGGCCATAAAGAGATATAGTCAAGGCAATAGGATGAGGAAGAGCAATAAAGAAGAATCAAAGGAGCAAACAAACAAATGCTTCATGGCTATACTCAGATCATAATCGGTATGCTTGGATTCTTTATATAAAGATCTTTTGTTACCACATGATGAATTATTAAAAGATTGTAAAACTTTGAATAAAGTTAATAGAATTGTTTTAGCTAAGTTAAAAGATTGTGAGCAAGAAATTTCCAATATAAAAGTGGAAAATAAATTTTTGGTAAAACAAACTAAATGTTTTGAAAATACCATAGAAGAACTTGTTTTACAAAAAGATTTCCTATAAAAAGAAAATGAGCAGTTAGAAGATAAAAACAATGATATTTTGGAGGAAATCAATGTTTTGCAAAATAAAAGTACCTTTTTGGAAAATTCTTTAAATAATTCTAGCTCTTTAATTTTGTCTCTTGGAAAAAGAATGAATCTTTAATTAAAAAGAATTTAGAATAATCTAAAGAATGCGAGATTTTAAAAGATAATAGTAATATTTTGCAAAAAGAACTAATTCTAAAGAAAATTTTGAAAGATTAAATAAAGAAATCAGTAATATTTACAAAGGTAAAGATATCTTATCTTCCTTAGTTACAAATTTGAAAGCTCATAATGATAAAAACGGTTTGGGCTATAAACAAGCTAAAAGTAAAAATAGTACTAGATATGCATTCTTGTATACTAATTTTAGTACTAGTACAAGTAGCCAAGATAGTTTTAAAACCAGTTACAGTCATAATAGTACTTTGTTTAGAAATGATAGAAATTATTTTTCAAGTACTAAGCTAATGACTAATAGTATTAAGATATGGATTCCAGCTAATATGATTGATCATGATAAACAACTTTATATTAGGAACTATTATAAGAATGTGATTTGTAATGAAAACTATATCTATAAAGGTTCAACCATACCCAAATGGGTATGGTTTCCTAAAAATTAGGAAATTATAAGAAACTTGGTTATCACATGCTTTAAATGTTAATTTTTTTTGATACCTTAGATTATAAGTATTAGTTATCTTTAAAAAGTTTTCATTATTTTTTTCTTTTAGACGGTACAACCACACCTATTTTGGTAAGGTTTTCATCCTATGATTAACCCTTGGACCCTAACATAGTAAGGGGGTACCAAAATGATTATTATTTATTGCAGGTACTTGGAAAAACAAAAGAAAAATGATAGATTTTGGAATTTTAAAGGATGTTCCATATATTTAATAGAATTATGTCGTCATATAAACTCTCCTTTTTGTCGATGACAAAGAGGGAGAAAAATATTGCTCTAACACTATTTGCAGCTGGAATAAAAGCACAGATTCAGGGGGAGAAACTGAAAGATAAGGCTAGCATATTTCAAGTGGAGATATAGAACTACGGAGCAATATTGTCGAGATTCATTCATATCACAAATGGAGTTGTCATCATCAAAAGGGGGAGAATTTTGGATCTTATGTTTTGATTAATGACAAGAAATTCAATCGACACGAAGATTTATGAATCTACGACAAAGAACTACGAAGACCGGACTCAACAATATAAAGTATGGTTCATATATATGTTGTTTAGAGTCAAAGTCCAGTTTTAGCTATGTTAAAATCTAACCTTAAGTAGTTCACAAACACACATATTAAAATGACGACACTCATTATTTAACCAATGGCCTATAGAAACTGAAGATGTTCAGGTCAGTCGACTGAAACAAATCCCTTAGTCGATTGAACCTGTGCATATGCACATATAATTTTAACTATAGGCTAGTCGACTAAATATTCAATATTAGTCGACTAAACATCAAATTCAGTCGACTAAACTGAATATTCAGTCGACTGAATTATGCCTATATTGAACCAAAAAGTTTATGTTTCATTTCAGTCGACTAACTAATAATATTCAGTCGACTGAATATGTTCTAACTGTCAATTTTTCGAATTTCCTAAAGAGACATCTCTCTTCAGCGAAGAGGAATCTCTTCCAAAAAGAGTTGCAACGATTTCTTTTCAACAGAACTTTTAACCAGGAGTTGCAACTCTATAATCTCTATATATACATATTCAATTCAAGATTAAATTAACAAATCTAATTCTATTTTCATACTTTTTTGAATTTTGAGTTTCTTGCTTTATTGCTTGAATATTTGAGCAATCACGTATTTATTTCTCTAATTCAAAAGCATTCTAATCTTCCTTATCTTCATGTACACACTAATATACATATTTTACTCGAGGAAAAGATTATAGGAAGGGTGTACTTCATTTGACAAATATGTGTTGTAACAAGAGCTCACAAAGTCAAGAAAACATTTCACTTGTATCAAAGTCCTGTTCGGTTGCTTGAGTGGGAAAATCCTGTTCAGTTGCTTAGGTGGTCAAAGTCCTATTTGGTTGCTCAGGCGATGTAAACCTATTCCTCTGCGTTAATTAAGGGTTGCTAGTTTAAATTCCAGAAGGAGTCTGGGACTGCACATAGAATGGGAGTTCGTACCAGTATAAAAATCCCTGATGTCATCTTCATTGCTGCTCTTTACTTTTATATTTTTATTCCACACATATATATATAGTATTAGCTTATATTCCATATTACGATCCTATAGCATAGTCACTTTCAGTGTTTGGACTATGAAGTTCAATACAGACGATATTGGAATTTTGACCATTATCAAATTCCATAAGTTTAAAGTGATATAGTTTTGACGAAGAGAATTAGTGTAAATAAAAGTCACGACCGGATAACGCTTAACAAAGTAAAATTGGATTTTACCGAAACCAAGTAAGCGATAAATTTGGATAAAATATCACACTACCTGCTAAGTGATTTGTGAACATTAATATTGAATAGTTCGATGTTAATCGCTGACCAAATTTGCACTTGACGAGTCACACAACCGAAATGATGAATTCTCTTTTGACCAAACGATTTAATTAGTTTATACTTATTATAAATTAATTAAATTAATTAATAGTTATGAAAAATTAATTATAAAATATTGATTATGATTTGAGGAATAAATATTATTAAATATATTTATAGTAGTATAAATATATTAATCGATATACGATATCGATAAGCGATTAAATTGGATTTAATTAAATAATTTTTCTCTGGACTTAAATGGGACCTTGGCCCATCTTGGTGGGTATGATTTTTAACAAATATAGGGAGATAAGGGACAGCCCAATTAGGGTAGAGTTTTTGGTTTTTGGATGGCTTAGATTAAGGGAGAACTGGTATGAGATGTGATCCACTATTTTCTCTTTTCCATCCACTATTTAAACACCTCTAACCCTAATTGCGAAAAAGAATTTTTGCTGCCACTCCTTCCTTCAATTTCTGGTCGACTTAATTCCTTAGGTGGCCTTTCATATCAAGCTCAAATTAATTCAAAATCGACCATTATCCGATAGTTAAAGGCCAACGGCTCAAGGATTAGCAGTCTACCGAATTGAAAAGCTTTCAAAGGAGAGAGAGAGAGTTAATCATTACAAGATGTGCTTCAAAGCAATGGGTTTAGGTATGTTTTTCATTGAATTATAGTTTATAGTTTCTGAATAATATTTCATTATATACATATATTATAATTTTACTTTTAGTAAGGTGACGATTCTTATATGTATTGATGTTGTCACAAGTTAGATGGGTTATACGTATGTATTCACATATAAAAAATAATTATATATATAAGTCAGATATGTACAACCGAATATTTTATATATAATAAATATTGTTTCATTAATTTATAATACGTACATATATATCATTTAATCATACATATACATTAGATATTTAATTAAAGTATCATTCTATGGTAATAATTGTGTTAATACCTTAGTTATTGATTTTGATGATAACAACATACATTTATATAGAATATGGATACTAATGTTGTATCGAGTTATATATTATATAATGCAGTATATTACATAGGTATTGAATCGAAGACTGTGTAGTATAAAAGACTCAAAGAATAAACATGAAGACTCATGAGTATAAAGACAGAGATATAAAGATAACAAGACTATAATATAGTATATAGAGTCATAGAATATTGTTAGTGTCCTTGGTAGCAATCTTTAATCTCTATTTCTCATTTTCTTATCCTTTATTTTAAAACAAAATATATTTTTAAAATATATTTAAAAATACTTTATAAAAGTTTTTTAAAGTTTAAAATGTTTATAAATTATGTTTAAATTGTTTTACAAAGTATCAAAATATTTTACAAAGCATAAAATTTTCAAAACAATTTTAAACAAAATTATTTTCGATTTTCAAAGAGATATGTCAACATATACCATATGAGTATGTCGACATACATACCATAATTTTGAAATTCAAATTTTAAAATGAAGTATCTATCGTCGTAATTCTTTGCCAATGGACATGTCTGTTTATTCTCTATATATAGGGGGTTTCAAACAAATTTTTCAACAACTACTTTCTTATTATCTTCTCTCCTCTTACTCTGCCAAAATTTCTAGTGAAAATTTTATTCAAATCTCTTCAAATTCAACCAAAATTAATTCAATCTTCATTGTATTGATTCTCTACTATTTACTCTATGATTCCAATCATCTCTCTCTTAATTCAAGATCAAAGTGCTACTTAAGAGGCTATAGGATCCACTATATCCAAAGATCAAGAAATTATCTTTGGAAAAACCATCAAACTCTATTTGCATTTGCTTGGGTGTGATTGTATCTCATTAAAATCAATGGGGTATTCTTGGTAATCCAAATGGGTTGCTTGATAGCCCGTCCAAATCATGTGAGCCACGTTCGGCTTCTCCCCTCGACCGGCATTGATCCTCGTTCGGCCTGCACTCTCCGCTCAACGCATTACCTCGATCAGCAATAGAGATATCGTTCGGCCTTTGCCATTCGGCATTCATGGTTCGACACATAGGGGTTACTTGCTTTGGGCCGAGGTATCTTGCCGTTAGGCCCACCAGGGAAGTCCAACCCATCTTCGTCTATAAATAGAGAGGCAGGGGCACAGTGAAATGGACCTTTTTTCGAGAACACTGGGGAGACTCTGCCGCTTTCAAGACTCGTTCTTTTTACTTAGCAATTGTATTTGAGTAGTTGGTGTACGGATTGTATCTGTAATCAATTATCAAGTAAAGCAATAAAGATTAACCTCAAAGTGGACGTAGGCAGTTACACCGAACCACTATAAATCTGGTGTTCTCGTCTTTGCATTCAATTTAGCATATTGTTCTCTGTTTAAATTTACTTTCTTCATTAATCACTCTACATAATCTTTCTAAACGGGGTTAGTGACCAATTTTGGTGCTAACACTTTGGTGCTTTCATTGAGAAATCGTGATTGTATTGGATTTGCCTTCAGCCCATTGAAAGATTAGCATTTTAAAAAGAAATCAATTCCAGCAATTGTATGTGACTAGACATAGGGTAACTCTGAACCTGTATAAAAATCCCTAATGTAATCTTTCTATTTCTCTATTTTTTACTTTACTGCATTTATGATGTAACTGGACCAGCCCACAGCGGAAGAAATAGGTGAATTTCAAAATTTTACCATTTTGGATCATTAATGGGCCTATGAAGTCTAAATTCATTTAGAACTTTTCTAATTTTCTTTTAAATTAAATCAATATTTTATTTAATTTATAATAAAGTTTTACTTTAGTTTAATGTGTATGTAAATTAGAGTATATCAAATATACTCTTATGTACATATTTATGTGTACTGGAATGAATGTATCAAATACATTCATGTTGTGAAATATAAGTGTAACATATAAGAAGTGTATATTTGTGTAACTAAGCATGAAATTTTTTAGAGAAGGAAAACCTTTGGTTTTCTTTCTCTTGACATGTATAATAAATTGAGGAAAGATAAGTCTATAAATATAGAGGGAGAAACCCTTACATTTCTCCCTCTTTTTAATTACTATGAATGGCATATTAATGACATTTACAATAAATTTGCATATGCCATTGTCGTCCAAGTTTTTGTTAAGTAATAAAATATACATGTATAATAATTGATAAGTTTATACATACACATGTTAAAATAAGTTTTCCTATATATATATATATATATATGAGTTTGTCAAAACAAGAATTAACAATTGTAACAAAGGTTTCAATTAAGGAAGAGCTTGAAATTAAATTCTACAGTTTCACAAAACGGCCCGTTTTGATTTAGATTAAAATAACATAAACACATGTATATCTATATGTATAAATAATTACAAGTTATGTATTAGATGGATCATGAATTTACTTAAAACTGGCAACTCTAGTATAATGGTTAATGGTATTTTAGGTAATAAAATTAAATCTAAGCGAGGTTTAAGGGAAGGTGATCCTTTATCGCCTCTTTTGTTTAACTTAGCTGCAAATGTTTTCGCTAAGATAATTAAAAAAGCGGTTGATAATGGAGATTTGGGGAATGTTGGTAACGATATCTTGCGTAATGGTCTATCTGTACTTCAATTTGCGGATGATACCTTACTATTTTCCTCTCCTTTGCCTAGGCATGTTATTACTCTTAAATTTATTTTATATAGTTTTGAACTTTTATCAGGTTTAAAAATAAATTTTGATAAAAGTTCGTTTTTAGTTTTAAATGATTTTGAAAAGGTTGAAAATTTAGTTGCTAATACGCTTAATTGTAAAACTATGAAAAGGTTGATAAAAGTTTGGTTTTAGTTTTAAATAATTTTGAAAAGTTGGTTTTTTTATTAGACCAACTAAACTTAAACATGATGATTAGTTTATTATCATAGATAAAATTAAAAATAAGATTTCTAATTGGAACGAGGGATTTTTATCGAGAGAGGGTAGATTAGTTCTGATAAACTCTGTTTTATCAGCTCTCCCGATCTATTGGATGTCAATGCATCTTTTTCCTGAATGGATGATTAACAAAATTGATAAAATAAGGAGGGACTTCTTATGGAGTGGGGAAAACTCTAACAGTAGTATTAAATGTTTAGTTAATTGGGAAACTGTTTGTAAATCCAAAAAGGAAGGTGATTTAGGAGTCATTAATTTGCGTAACATGAATTTGTCTTTGCTAGGGAAATGGTTGTGGAAATTTAAGGATATTAATGATAATACTATTTGGAAAGAAATCATTTCTAAATATTACTATAATGGTAGTTATAATTTACATCAAATTACTCCTACAGTTATAAGTAAATTGTCTAATTTTGGAAATCGATTTTAATATGTCATGAGATTTTTAACCTATGTACTAATATAATAGTTCATTCTGGAAGTAGTACTTCTTTTTGGCATGACCGTTGAATTTTTGTTATCCCTCTTAGGATATAATTTAATGACCTTTATGAAATTTGTAACTTTAAGAATGCTTTAATTATGGATGTTTTTTTCTCCCGAAAATGTCCCTCCTTGGAATTTTAGTTTTAATAGAATTTTAGTAGGTACTACTCTTAGGCAACTTTCTTTACTTTATGCTAGATTGAATCTTTATAATATTGATAATGAAAATGATAATATTGGTTGGGAATGGGATAAGAGTAAGAAATATACTTCTAATTCTTTTTATAAATTTCTTAACTTCTCGGGTGTAGCTAATAACTCTTTTAAATTTATTTGGAAAAAAAATGCTCCTCCTAAATCTAAAATTCATATGTGCTTAATGATGCACAGAAAACTAAATACTATAGAATTTTTAAAAAGAAAAAACTGCAAATTGATAATAAATGTTAAATTTGTAACATGCATTTTGAAGATATTAAACATGTATACTACGATTGCATAGATACTTACTATATTCTGAATAATACTCTCAAAATCTTAACTTTAGTCACACAAATAAATTTCTGATTGTGATTACTATTGGAATAATTTTAGATTTAAGTTTAAAATGGAAAATATACTTTTACTTGACACTTTATTCATTATAATTTGTATATTTGGTTCGAGAGAAATCAGAGAATCTTTAATAATAATTATAGTCATATTAACAAATTGATTTTTATAATTTCTTCATTTTGTTTTAATTGGTCTTAAATCCTAAATATAAATTAGCTAAAAACAATCATTTTAAAGAATATTTTAATAAGGGTAGTAATAATATTAAATTATTGAAGCATAAAAACAATATTTTTGACATTAATAATTGTAGTATTAACAGTTTTTTCAAACTTAAATGATGATTTCACTGTTCATCATAATATCCTTTTGCTCAAAGGACCATAAGGTTAAGTTTTGATGTGTTTTAGTTTTAGTTTGTTTTTGTTTTTGTTTATAGATTTTTAACTTCTTTTGATCATGGATTCTTTTTACTCTATTTTTCTAACTTTTTCTTGTATTCTGTCCTATTATCTTAGCTTTGGTTTCTTTACTTTTATTTTATTAATACATAAATATATATGTATATTATTGTTATAATTTTTTAGTACTTTTTGCAGATACAGGTTTTGGTCAGAAATGGTGTTAGATTCTTTTTGCAGGTTCACAGAATTGCTGAGTGGCAGGATTGCTGTTTGCAGGGCAGAGTTCTTCTCAGTTCTTCTTTAGCTTCATTATGGCTTTCTACTTTCTGGATGATTCACCTTCAGTGAGGTGCTCTCTCCAACTGTCTATAGTGTGGCGCTATCCATTCCAGATCATTCGCATTTCCTTTTCTTCCAAGTCAGCAACATGGCATTTCCTTCTCAGATGGAGCTGGCTTCTAGTTTCACTGGTGCAGAGATGTTCCATACATTTTTAGGTACTTCTAACACCTCAATACCGGGTGGTGGCCTTGCCGGAGCTCGATATTGAGGTGTAATGGGCGGCGGCCTTGCCGGAGCTCATTCTAGCGGTACCTGAGATATTTTCCTTGTATTTGTACTTTGATTAGCTACCTACCAGGTATGTTGGCAGCACCTTGTCTTCTGTGATATATACATATGTACATGTGTGCTCTCCTCTATTTTAGAGGATCACACATTTCTCTCAAATTTCAAGTTATGTATTCATTTTAAAATAACACATATATTTATATTTATGTATGAAGATTGCAGTTTAAGTAACATATATGTTTAAATTTAATGCTAACAAAATGATTCAATCTTTTAATCTTAGGTATGAAATAAAAGTCTATAACTTTCGAAAACCTAAAAACAAGAATCATGGAACTAGAACTGCGACTAAATGCTTCAACTATGATGAACCCAAACATTTTCGAAGAGACTGCCCGCATCTGAATAAGTCAAAGATCTCATCGGTAAATGATTTAGCCAAAAAAAGAAAAAAGGGCTTACATAGCAACTTCAGATGCTTCAGACACTTCCTCTAGCGACGATGAACCAGATACTGAAAATATGAATATGTGTTTCATGGCAATAATAGACTAATCAGAACTGACCAATAAAAAATGGCAAAAGGTACCTTTTTAATTTTATATCATTTTTTTGGTTGATTATGGTTTTTAGGAATATCATATAGATTAATAATAATATTAAATGAATATAAGTATGTATGTATATAGTAATTCTGATTTTAAAATCCCCTCTCTTTTGTAATCACTCGCATGTTCTGGAAAAGGACCTTTTTGACCAAAGAACATGACTCTTCACTCTTTATTAATTAAATCTGTCTCCATCCATTTATTTCTCACTTTATTTTAAATTTCAAATATATCTTCATTATCTTATCTTCTCAAAAACTCAAAAATGGCTTCCCCTAGTTCAGTTCCTAAAACCATTAGGCTCTCTAAGAAAATAAAACGTTTTCTTTTCAATAAGAATGATGCCAATAAACCCTATATGGAATATGCTACTTTCGGAAAAGTTTCTCCTAGAAGATTTTCTAAATTCGAAGACCTTTTTCCTTATGGTTTACAAAATCTTTGTTCCAAAAATGAAATTCTTAGTTTGATTGAATCTTCTCAAAATGATTTTGTTTGTTACCCGGATTTGGTCAAAATGTGTTATGCGAATTTAAATAGAAAAATTTATCAAGGAGAAGAAGGTCAAGTTTGGAGTAGTTTCAATGGTACTCAAATTGTTTTAAATTGTGAAATTTTAGGTAATATTCTTGGTTGTAAATCTTGTGGAATCGATCTCTCCACTTTTCAAACCGATGAACAAAATTGCGAAACTTTTCACAATCTTTTCAAAAGTGGTGGAGAATTTGAATTTAAACACAAGAATCTTCGACCAAAATCGAGACTTATAAGTCTCATTTTACAACAAAGTATCACTCTGAGGACGGGTAATTATAATAACCATACTCAAAAAGTTTCATAGCGTTTGCGCTCTTTATGGTTACTACAACATCAATTGTGCATGTCATTTTAGATGATTTTGTTTAAAAGAACATTTCTAGACATGAGAACACGCTCTACCATGGTGTGTGTCTTACTAGAATTTTCATATATTTTGGTGTTGATGTAAGAGGAGAAAAATCTATTCCTCGAAAAGTTTTCAACAAAGATACGATCTCTCTTATGACATTCCACCATTTTTCAAACCATATGAGACTCTTCTCGAAAAGTAGCAAAGGTTGGCATGGGAAGAAGAAAAAGAAATTCAACAAGAGGAGGAGGAAGAAGGAGATGACATGGAAGTGAAATAAGAAGAGGAGAGGGAGGAAGAAATGGAAACTTCCTTAGGAAGTTTTGATAAACCATTCCACTACTCCAGCAAAGAGATCCTTAGGAACCAAGAGAAGCTTCTTAAAAAACAAATGAAGCTTAAGCGCTCATTTAGTAAGAAGTTCACTTCTCTTTCCAACAAAGTAGACAAATACATTGGAAAGATCATTCACAAGCTTGGTGGCTCTTCATCATCATCATCTACATCCTTCTAAAGCCTATCCAGTTGTCTGCTTATGATATCTAGCTTTGTATTGTGTGTTTTTTAGTTTAAGTTCATGTTGTTTTTTTTATTAATCATTGAAATCCATGCACCCTTCAAATTCTAAGTAATGAAATATATTTCTTACTAACTTATATTGTTTATTAGTCTTTGAAAGTTATAAATATGTAATGATATGAAGTAAAAGCAATAAATATAATAAATACACTAATTTAAAAAATTTAAGTATGTATGTCGACATACATGTTACCAATATGTCGACGTATAATGGGCAGAATGTAAATTTTTTAAATTATAAAATAAAAATAACTAACATCCATCCATTTATTCCAAATGACTTTCTACTCTTATCTAAGCCTATTTCTTCCAGAAAACTCACTCATCGTTTTATTCCATACTCTCTTTTCATTCCCAAACATATTTTTACAAATATGTCTTCTCCACATAAAAAATAATGTGAAAATCTTGAACAAATTCTTCAATCTTTCAAAGATATTCTCTCTTTTATCCTAAATATTCAAAGGCATTTAAAATGGACACAAATGGAAATAATAAAGGAACAAGAAAAGCATTTTGAGGCCATTAGATGGATGATTTCTTCCCTAATCAAAGATGAACCATCTAACCACCCGATGCACTATTAACAACGATAATTGTAACGATATGATCTTTCGATGCTCGAAAGTCGACATCAATACAACCACTGTATCAACTGCCGAACTATCGAATGCCGAAAAACCAAATTGTTAGGGTTGAAAAAGAAGAGGTAGAAGAAAACAGATAGAAGAATAAAGAAGAAGAAACACAAACAACAACAGAATCTCACATTCGCAGCGGAACAATATATAATAGATGAATGAGTAATTTTTATAACAAAGAACTATATCAGTTTATACAATACATCATTAGAGTTTACAACAACAACACACATCACTGGACAGTTATATAAACTTGTCCACATAACAGAATACACAGCGGAATAATAATATAAGTGATACGTCTCGCCATCCAGCTTGCCTCTAGATCTCCACAACAACTTCTGAATTCCAGAATGACATGATAACCTGACTCTAGGCTGCCCGTGTGGAAAATTATGGACACCCAGAGTTTAGAAAGGGAACAATAAACTCCAGGTCAGTCGAGGGACTGGTGTGAGATCTTAAAAACAGTTATTTTCACAAAGAAAATAAAAGAAATTCGCAATGATTTTGGAAAATGGAACTACCATAAGGCCTCCCGCCACACACAAAATGCAAACGCAGAATTGGAGGAGATTTCTCCTTATGATAGTCAAACATGCTTGATACGCAAAATCTTTTTCATATTATTATTAGTGCATAGTGTCGAAAACATTTCGAAACTATAATACTAATCTTAGCCAGCATAGGTACCATTATATTATGCTTGCTATAGCTGCCGCCTGAGGAGATAGGTTATACAACTGCAATCGTAAAAGGCTCGTATTGTTTCTTTGGATTTCCAACAAATGGTCAGGCTAAGGAACTTCCTATGCCACATGGGTACGCCTCTGGATGGACGTCCCGAGAACTTAACCAGCTCTCTGCCAACACAAGGCCGGGTTACCTCTGTAACTAGGTAACTACTACACGAGTATGCCACCCCCCGGTCGTTTGTGACCTTTATTCGAGGGCCCTCGATCACAAAGCAACAATCACACAGTAAATGAGATTGGAGCAACCACACAGGTAAATATCTAGGCTCCATACCATAATATCACCTTTTTCCAGAAGGAAATGACATACCCTAAAGGGAGCGACCCTCATAACCATGCCGCATCTTTCCTATTTTGACCATTTCCGGGTTGTGAGGTTCGATGAGGTCTCATCCACAAAGCTACACTTTACACGAAAGCCATGCTTTGATCAACAAATGATCAGCAACACACAGCAACACTTAGCATGCCACACTACCAAATTGGGAGTATATCACTGATAACCTTCAACTACATAACCTCTGAGCTCGTACGTCTCAGAGAAGGGTGTTAAGCTAAGAGAATAAATTCTCCACCACCAAACATAAATGTATTTGAAAGAAATCTGCTTTATATCTCAAAGTGTAGTGTCAGACATACGACCATACAAATCTGTTCCGGGTTTAAACAGAATCGAAGGCACTTCCAAAGAAGCCCTTGCAAATCCGGGTATTCACAATCCCGATCGGACTTCCCATCACATAGGGAATCTCTATACCGTCGCTACTCAATGTAGAGACAATCGATAGGTTATCCTATCGTTCTCGCAAACTCCCGGTCTTCAACACCGGTCTTCAAATGCTATCCATTTACGTCGTATCACTATTCGGAATGGGTTATATGACACAAAGTCCTCTCCTGGCTAAACCGAATAATGAGCGCTTTTTTTAAAACAAATTCAAGTGCCATTTCAAAGGCAAATATTGATAGTTGGTTATTTAACTATCAAACAACATTCACAACAATCAAGCCAATCAAAATAATTTTTCCAAATTATTAAATTTCAAAATATCTTTGCAAGATATATATTTTCCACACTTCATCACTTTGAAAACAAATTTCAAATCACTTTACTCGCGGAATAAAATTCCCGATGTTATTTATTTCCACTGTGAATTTAAATTTCCAAATATTCACTCATATACGATTTTTCAAATATTCACTTTCAACCCCCAAATCAATTTTTAATTTGATTTCTAAATTTATTTCAACACCAAATCAAATTTCAAATTGATTCTTCCATTTATTTCAAATACTAAATCAATTTTACAAATTGATTCCCAAGTCTATTTTCAATAGAACAGAACATTTGCAAATTGATTTCTAAGTTAATTTCCAAATAACAAACCATTTGCAAATTTATTTCCAGATATCAAATCATTTTACAAATCGATTTCCAAATTTATTTCAACACAAAATTCATTTTCATTCATCACCAAATAAATTTTCATATTGATTTCCCCAAAGATTTATTTTCAAATACCAAATCAATTATCAAATTGATTTCTAAAAATTTATTTCCTTTTTAAATAAATCCCTTTATTCTTTCCAAATTAATTAAAATCCGTATTTTAAATAAATTCTTCATCTTTTAAACAATATTATCCAAAACCCATTTATTAATATCTTTTCCCATATTTTGGAAATAATTCGATAAGATTTCAAAAATCAACTTTATGCTTTTAAATTCCTACCTTTAAATTCACCCAATTCTTCAAAAGGGATTCACTTAAAATTCCTGCTTTAATTTCAAAAAATCCAATTTTTATTTATTTCTGGTATTCAACGATACCAAAAATACATTCGGCTAAATTATAGCCTTCAACAAATTCAATCGTCAATATAATCATTCACAGATTTTTAATAATTCATCACACCACATATGAAACAAATTCATATAATTTGAGGAATCCAATTGGATCCCTCCAACCTGTTTCCCTGCATCCACAGATGTTAGCACAACAATTAAATACCCATTCCACTTCGAGGTGGAATATCGCGGTATATGGGATTTATAAAATATCATCCGCTATTATGTGGCCATAGGGTCTCATCCGCTATATAATGCGGGAAATCAATCACCAATATATATATATATACTACTATATATACTATCACATCCAAACAGTCAATCAATAACTGCAATTCAAATTTTAATTTGAGTGAGAAGATCTCACCTTTGATTTTAATTTGCAGTCCATTCCAACTCCTTTTCATTTCCGGCTTGTTTGCTTTATTGTATTAGACCTTGTATAACAATTATAAAATTTTATTAATATTCGAAATAATCGAACAATCAAATTTCCATTTAACAATTTTAATTTAAACTAGTATGTATTTTAAAATTCCTTTTAAACCTTATATATTTTTCTTTAAACCTTATCCATATATACATACATACATATATATATATATATATTTGTTTTTACTGTTTTAAGCTATATATAATTTAAATCTGAATATAAATATACTAGTAAGTCAAAACGAGAAAGACGAAATATGAATATCTCACCGTTGACCAAGTCAGACTATTACCACGAACCAGTCGCCTCGATCCCTTCACCCACGAAAATGTCGTGACCCCGAGCTCGAGCTTCGCCCTCACTGACATCGAAGCAAACCCTAGCCTACTTGCGAGAGTTGCCAATCATCTCGCAGCAATGTCAAAGAAGAACCCATCACCTATCTCTTCATGCGACTTCACCGTTTAGCTCGAGTTCAAGCTCGGAACCGCCCAAATTTCAAACGTGAAAACCCTTCAGATCGCGACTTCGCCTACAAATGATTGCCGAAATTCGAGCACCTCGACTCCTTCGCGATATCGTCTCCTTGAGTTTGGCATCCCACAGTCGATCGTGACGAGCACCGCGAACAAAAATCGCTCGATTTTTGGTTTTGCGAATATCTGAAAGTAGAATGAGATGAGGAGAAAAGGGCTTGCGATTTTTAAATTGAGAAAAATTTTCTCGGCCATTGATTTAAACTGAACGAATTTAATTTTCTCTGAAATTTTGAGTAGCTCGGCCATTATTTTATTTTTGAACGAGATATTTTTTTCCTTTCGAAATGTTTGAACTGAGGGAAAGGATAAGGATCACGTACACATCGCTCATTTGATTTGATGGAATTTCAGCTGAAACGAAATGCTTGAATTTGACAATATATATTAATTTTAAATTTTCAAATGACTCGATTTAAGCAGCCTAAAATCTTGACCTCCTATCGAGGTGTGCCGCTAGGCATTTATAATGTTATACGCCTATTCCGAACACAATGGAAAAGGTTTCGAGTCCAAATTCGATCGTATGTGGAAGATAGGTTTTTAGACCAGTTATAATATTAAATTTCAATATAAATTTCAATGCGTTTTGAGCTGCCACGGTTAAACGTCAACTCCGATTGCTACGAAAAATGAAATCCGATAATAATACAATATTACGGATCCAATGGAACTGGTTTCGTCGAATTCCGAGACTGTGCCTTAGAAGGCTATTTTTAAATATCGATTTAAACGATAAAAATTCAAAACTGAACAAAACAGTTTCAAATTCAATTCTGAAGCCTTTATTATCTTTAGTATGATTAATATGAATTTTCCAAGCCTTGAAAATATTTTTAACAGGCCTAAAACTCCAAATTCAACATTTTCCCCAATTTTTAATTGTTTAATTCAAGAATTAAATTATCCAACAAATATTGATATTTGAAATTCGAGTTAGAAATTCACTCTTGAATATTTAAAATCAATTAAATATTCAAATTTCAAATGTCAAAAATTCAGGATCGTCACATTCTTCCCCCCTTAAAAGAATTTCGTCCCGAAATTACAAGTTAAGAAGAATGATCCTCAACCCGTTTATCATTTTCCCCAAAACCAAACAGTTTTATCAAATTCTCAAACCAATCTTCTTTTCATTAAAGATCCATTATTACTTTAACTAATTTTCCAAAATCAACCATAAGTTCCAAATAATATGGTTTTCTTAACAATTCAATTTTCATTTCAAATTAAAATTTTAAATTCAAAATTTTCTCAAAATTTTTCTAACTCTCTAAATTTCCAAGAAATTTCGCCAGCGTCTCCTTTGCGCGGCTAACTCGGTACAACTACAAAATGTCCCTACGGACTCCTAGATTTCAAAAGAAAACAAACGCCAAGTGGCTAGATAAAAAACCTAATCAAATTTCATACAGAAATTTTAAATACATACCTTATTGTCGAACAAATTCAAATTTATCTTCGAAATCAAAATCCAATTCCCTTTTCCTATAGCCTTTATAATCCCTGTATACTTTACTTAACAATACTGTCCAATTACAATATTCAAAAATCTTTTTGCACGTTTATACTTTGATTTCTATCCACTTATTCACAATCACCATTTTACAACTTCCCGTTTAATCTTCATTCACTTATTAAGTTAGAATATTTCCTTAATTCTAAATTTTACTTAAGAACCATTATCCATTTCTTAAGTTTAATATAAGTATTTACATACTTCTTATATTTATTTTCACTTCACTAACAAAGTTATATATTCATTTCCATTCAACTTTGTATTTTCGATTCCATTTGAATTCAATTTACTTCATTTTAGATATTGAATTCTATTTACCTTATCTCAAATTCAATTTTGAAATCATTTGTCGTTACTGAAAATTTTCAAAAATTCCAAATTTTTTTCTAACTCCCAAAATTTTTCGAAAATTTTGGCGGAGTCTCCTTTGTACGGAGGAGCTTTCGCAATTTGACAAAAGATATAAATATATATACATCGACCCACTCGGTCGGAAAAACAAAAACATTTCATATTTCCTATTTCCTATTTTTATTGCGTAGGCGTACCTTATTTAGCATTTTAAGCAAAGCGGCTTATTTATTTAGCTATTTGCGCGACCAAGATGCAGCCAAATGGCCCCATGTACCTGTACTTACTCAATTTAAACAAGTAAGTGACATTGACGCAGCGACGGATAACAAAATTGTATGAAACGGTGAAAGTAGCAATCGGTGGATTGAGAATACCAAACGCCCAAATCCGTTGATCTCAAAGATGCCGGATTCTAGCTATCTTCGTCACGTTGATCGCGCACGATGCCGTGAAAGAAGATCTACAATTCTTCAGACGTTGATCAAGCGCACTTGATATCGTGAATTGGCTTCAACAATCGTTGATCCGAGCGCACTCGAATACCAAAAGTGGAGATAGGAGATCACACTCAACTACCAATTTGAGAAGTGGCACAAAGCACACAAACAAATTTTTATTCAAAATCAATCAACTATTACAAATGACACAACATCCCTATTTATAGGGTTACAACTCACACGACTCAACACTTGACAACACATAGGTCGTGAACGACCTAACACCTACGACCTAAAAACAAACAAATACAATACAACACATTACATTACAACACATTACAAGGCCATCACGACCTAACTTATTTACAACACACTAGGTCGCACACGACCTAACACAAACTACCTACGTCATAACAGTAAACGACTTACATATACAACATTACATCTCTTCACGCGACATAAGAACGTAGTACAAAACAGCAACTTAAGGACATAAGCTTCCACGACATAAGATCTTCATGTGACTTAAGTATCAGCAACCTAAGATCTTGTGCGACCTAACTACTTCAAGCGACTTAATGATCAATGCGACCTAAGGTGGTCACGACTTATAGTCAGGTGGCACAATTGAGAACGCGGCATCAGTAGTTGAGCGACCTATCTTAGGTCGTAGCTCGGCATCAGTAGTTGAGCGACCTACCTTAGGTCGTAGCTCGACAAGGTCGTAGCTCGAAAGGTCGGAGCGATCTAAAGTAATTGAAACATCTGAACGACCTAAGGTGCACGATCTAGCACAGCGCGCTGCATCATCCTCCACATCATAACTCGTTAGGTCGCTGGTAGGAATAATACTCAGGAACGACCTATGACACAAGCGACCTAAGTCATATCTCGCTATATTGCCATAATGGTACGTTGCATCATCCATCTCTCGTATCTCTCTAGGCCGTATTTCATTAGGTCGCTGGCGACTTATGAGTTCGTTAGGTCGCTCGTGACCTAAGATAAGCTCTAAATCTTGGATTGGAAAATCAGGCTCAGGCTGGGCTGCATGATCCTCTCCCGGTTGACAGAAATTCGTCCTCGAATTTACAGTTGCTTCATCTTCGACACTCTCATCCTCGTGAAATAGAACCAAGTGTTTGATATTGTCAACTTTAGTAATAGGACGATGATCCGGCAAGCTCAACCTACAATCATTCTCACAAATTTCCTTTATAATTTCCAAACGACATATTCCTCCGGCATCTAGCTTGTTGTACGTACCAACAAGAAATCGTTCAACCCTCAAGTATATAGATTCATTGCCACTTTGTGTCTTCATCAAATCCAATACAGAGTCCATACTTACGTCCACCCATGATTTAGTATGTATAGGTAATGACATACATAATCCTGACTTCGTTGCGGTCTCTTTTGAAATTTGATAACTCTGACTCTTCTGAACAAACCTTTCAACCCCTTTCCTTATTGACGGCCCAAAACAAAACGTTGTAACCAACTGCATGGTATGATTACGGCCCACGTGTCTTTCTACACGTACATCTTTGATAACTCTTATTTGCCAACTGCGTTCCGGAGTATACCACTGTCTTCCCTCAAATAGTAACCCAATAACCAGTCTTCTCAACTCTACCTGTTCTGTCGGACACATATGATTACGTGGCATATGCGGTACAATAGCACCTGACACTTGATTAACATGATGTTGTACGTCCCTCAGTGGCAGTAATTCCTTGGATAACTCTGCAGAAGCTACATCTTCACATTCATTCACCACTGGCTTATCCTCTTCGAGAATTTCAACACTTTTACTGGTTTCATTTTCATTCAACAGGAATACTTCTGTGCTATCCTCCACTTCTTTAACAAACTCTCTTGTAAATTGTAGACTAGTCGAATCCACTTACTTCATCAACAAATTACCCTCTTCAACTCCTGACTTACTTTCTTCACCCTCATCCAACTTTGCTGATTGTGAATTTTCAACCTCATGTTCATCAGATTTCATTGGTTGAAAATCATCAACTTCATCTTTATCAAACTTTGGTGATTGAAGACAATCGACTTCATCTTCCACATCAACAAATTCCTTTAAAGATAGCAAAGTTTTAAGTTCTACAATCTCCTCCAACTTGCTTTCTTCTTGTTGTCGCTTCTTAGGAATTAAAGTGATTTTAGTACCTTCAAACATGAAACTGTAACATTTAGTACGACCATCATGTTGCACAGTTCTATCATATTGCCATGGTCTCCCCAACAATAGATGGCATACATCCATATCAACCACATCACACCAAATTTCGTCTTTGTATTTCTTCCCAATGGAAAAATTAACACAAGCTTTTCGATTAACCTTCACCTCCCCTCCTTTCCTCAACCAAGCCAATTTGTAGGGGTTTGGATGCTTCTCTATTTTCAATGACAACTTCTTTACAGCTTCTGAAGAAATGATATTATCACAGCTTCCTGCATCAATGACAAATTTACAAACCTTTCCCAGAATAGTGCATGTTGACCGGAAAATATTGTTCCTCAACCATCTAGAATCATCCTCTTGCTTTGGTGTTAAACAAGATCTCCTCATCAACAAACTACAACCCTCATCTCCTGTCAATAATTCTTCTTCTTCAACTGGTAGTGAATTGACACAACCTACCTCTACATCTTCATTCTCAATCTCCGTAATCATTGCTCGCTTCTTGGGCTTTGTACATTCATTTCTTTTATGGCCCAACTCTTGACAATTAAAGCATTTGAGACTACTATTGACCTTTGCTTTGTTGACTTCATTACTAACATCCTTGTCCTGGTTGTTGGAATTCGTAAACACACCACCTCCTCGTCTCCCTTGTTTTTCGCAAGCCAACGCTTTCTGATGTGCTTCAGCAATAGATCTGGGATCAAACATATTCACCATGTCTTGAATCTGCATTCTTAACCCTCCAACAAATCTAGCGGTCAATTGCTCTTCTGTCTCCATGATATCATTCCTCGCAATCAATTGATAAAATTCATCTGCATAATCATTAACGGTTTTTGTCCCCTGCCTCAAGTTCTACAAACGTTGATACATAAGAGATTGATAATTGTAAGGCAAGAAAGTAGCTTTCATCAACTTCTTCATCTTCTCCTATGACTCAATCTTTGACTTCCCCATTCTCTCTCGTGTAAGTTTAGTTTGTTGCCACCATGCCATAGCTCTCCCTTTCAAACGAGTAGCAACCAACTTAACTCTTCGATGCTCAGGAACCTCCTTAAAGTCAAAAATTTCTTCCACATTAGACAACCAATCCAAAAATTCCTCCGCTACCATTCCACCCTTGAATTCTGGAATTTCAGTTTTCATCCCCGATTCCCATCGATGATCATCTTCAACATCCCGATATGCATTTCATACTTGGTCTCGATCTCGAGAATAAACACTACATCTACCACCATCTTCATCAAAAACTGATGTACTTTGATAACAATCTCAACCATCCACATCTCTATGATCACGCATATCTCTTCTACTTTGTCTTTCATAATCACGATATGGCTCATGTTCAAACTCACGTGGAGTTCTTCTCTCTTCATTCCTATATTCATGATGATCTCTTCTTAATGAAACTGAAGATTCTCTTCTTTCTCGGAAAGATTGTGGCGACACCCTCCTCGCTTCCGTAACCGATGGCGAAACTCTGTTTCCTCCATGGTTCGAGACTGGCGACCTTCTCCTTTGACCTTGATTCATGTCATTCATCAGTTTCTCTAACTTCCCAATGCCTTCATCAAACTTTTCATTGATACGTTGTTCCATTTGCTCGGCTTCTTCTCTTCTATACAATGCTTCAACATTTTGATGGGGATTAGCTCTTCTCGGAGGCATGATTGAATCTTCACAAACTTTAACTTAAAACTTTCGGCCTTGAATTACAAAATGATGCACAGCTTCTTCGCTAAGCTCGGATCTACACTTCAACTCTCAGCCTTGACTTTAACTCTTCAATAAGAATTGGCTCCAAGACTCGGCTTAGCTATGATTGGCTAATTCTAGCTCTGATACCAAATGATGCAGCGGCGGATAACAAAATTGCACGAAACGGTGAAAGTAGCAATCGGTGGATTGAGAATACCAAACGCCCAAATCCGTTGATCACAAAGATGCCGGATTCTAGCTATCTTCGTCACATTGATCGTGCACGATGCCATGAAAGAAGATCTACAATTCTTTAGACGTTGATCAAGCACACTTGATACCGTGAATTGGCTTCAACAGTCGTTGATCCGAGCGCACTCGAATACCGAAAGTGGAGATAGGAGATCACACTCAGCTACCAATTTGAGAAGTGGCACAAAGCACACAAACAAAGTTTTATTCAAAATCAATCAACTATTACAAATGACACAACATCCCTATTTATAGGGTTACAACTCACACGACTCAACACTTGACAACACATAGGTCGTGAACGACCTAACACCTACGACCTAAAAACAAACAAATACAATACAACACATTACATTACAACACATTACAAGGCCATCACGACCTAACTTATTTACAACACACTAGGTCGCACACGACCTAACACAAACTACCTACGTCATAACAGTAAACGACTTACATATACAACATTACATCTCTTCACGCGACATAAGAACGTAGTACAAAACAGCGACTTAAGGACATAAGCTTCCACGACATAAGATCTTCATGTGACTTAAGTATCAGCGACCTAAGATCTTGTGCGACCTAACTACTTCAAGCGACTTAATGATCAATGCGACCTAAGGCAATGCGGCATACGGTCTACGACCTAAGGTGGTCGCGACTTATAGTCAGGTGGCACAATTGAGAATGCGACATCAGTAGATGAGCGACCTATCTTAGGTCGTAGCTCGGCATCAGTAGTTGAGCGACCTACCTTAGGTCGTAGCTCGACAAGGTCGTAGCTCGAAAGGTCGGAGCGACCTAAAGTAATTGAAACATCTGAATGACCTAAGGTGCACGATCTAGCACAGCGCGCTGCATCATCCTCCACATCATAACTCGTTGGGTCGCTGGTAGGAATAATATTCAGGAATGACCTATGACATAAGCGACCTAAGTCATATCTCGCCATATTGCCATAATGGTACGTTGCATCATGCATCTCTCGTATCTTTCTAGGCCGGATTTCATTAGGTCGCTGGCGACTTATGAGTTCGTTAGGTCACTCGCTACCTAAGATAAGCTCTAAATCTTGGATTGGAAAATCAGGCTCAGGCTGGGCTGCATCAGACATATATAGGAAATCTATTAACATTTCACTCATTTTCAATAACAAACAAGTAGTTTTCGTAAACAATACACTCAAAATAATTCCCATAAGCTATTTATATGGTTTCGATACAAATTAAATTTCTTACAACTATATCACACATCATTTCTATTTAATTCAAGTGATTTACAACTCACTTTCTTACATTCTATTCATTTGTAAGCGAAACAGAATTTATACCCATTTCAATTGATTCAAAAATCAATTTTTTTTATTTGCTTCTATTAACTCATAGAATTTTATATAATCTCGTTTGCATCAAACGTCAACCATTTATTATGCAAATTCGACGATATTCATTCAGTAGAATATCCATTTTAGTTTATAACTAATTTAAATTGATACCAACTCAATTTACAATTTATTCTATTTTATTTCCAATTGATTCCATTCAATTCAATTTGCATTCCATAAATCAAACAAATTTCATTGAAAACCATTCAATAAAATTCGACAACAACCATTCCACAAATTTTTTCTTAAGTCGAGCTTTTATCCAAATATTGCTTAAGTTATTTCAACTCAAAACTCAAGTTATAGTTTCCTTATAAACAATTTCTAATTTAAATCTTTGATTTTATTTTTTTTCATTTATCAAATCCATTCCATCTACTAATTTAATTCAATTAGTATATTCACTTATCCTTTTTAAATTTCAAATTCCATATTCAATTCATCTCGAATTTACTTTATCAATAACAAGGAAAATTTCAATTTATTTTTTCTACTTACTTGAATTTATATGCAAATTCAAACCATTTTCAAATTTAGCTCACAACTCAACTTTAATTTAACTAATTCAACTTCCAATTCATTATTTCATGAATTAATAAATTATCAATTCAGTTTACTTGAACTCAATCCATTTTATTTTATTTTTTTCCAAGTTTGGATTTTTCTTCAACTTGATTCAAATCAAATCTCATTCCATTTTTCAATTTCCAATTCATTTATCTACAAATGTAACCTCATTTGTTCATTCACAAATTCATTCCTTTTCAATTTGAATCTTATTCCAATCAAATTTTCAAATATTTTATAAGTCATCAAACTTATTTACATTCCATAACATTTTAAAGGAATTCCAGAGTCTTTTAAACAATTACTCACATTTCAAAACTAACTTTGAAATTTCAATCCAAATTCTTTAATCCGTATTGCAACAATTACTCTGGCACTTTATTTTAGTTTACAAAACTCATTTATAAACTTCATTCCATTAATGAATTTTATTTCAAATATTTTCCTGGAATTCTATTTCCAATTATAAATCACATTTACAAATTTCATTTGTATATGAACTCATTTCCTTATACTTTCAATTCATATTTATAAATTTCATTTGTTAAATGAATTTATCTCCAAATCTTTGGTTATACCATTATTTCTTTCCGTTTCCATATAACAATGATAATAATTCAATATTATCTCTTCCTAACAACCAAGCAACCATATACTATAATAATTTACAGAAAATGATTTCTTTTCTATACAAATATAGTTTTGGGTAAAATTATTTCATTTACCCTATTTTAAAACAATACTGTGTCAGTTTATCTTGTTTAAGAGTTTAGAAACCCCTATCGATTACAGTTGGCCAAACTACACCGACCATAATCTATAAACAATCAACCGATAAGTCAACACAATATAAAACAAATTTTTGTAGTCACTAACAAATACGCGCTCATATCTATTATTACACTCACACTCATTCTAGAGTACTACTGACTCTATCTCTAATGAGTAACACCCAACAAGCCAGGGTTGTCGCTTAACCAATTGCTCTGATACCATATGTAACGATACGATCTTTCGACGCTCGAAAGTCGACATCAATACAACCACTGTATCAACTGCCGAACTATCGAATGCCGGAAAACCGAATTGTTAGGGTTGAAAAAGAAGAGGTAGAAGAAAACAGATAGAAGAATAAAGAAGAAGAAACAGAAACAACAACAGAATCTCACATTCGCACTGGAACAATATATAATAGATGAATGAGTAATTTTTTTAACAAAGAACTATATCAGTTTATACAATATATCATTAGAGTTTACAACAACAACACACATCACTGGATAGTTATATAAACTTTTCCACATAACAGAATACACAACGAAATAATAATATAAGTGATACGTCTCGCCATCCAGCTTGCCTCCAGATCTCCACAGCAACTTCTGAATTCCAGAATGACCTGATAACCTGACTCTAGGCTGCCCGTGTGAAAAATTATGGGCACCCAGAGTTTAGAAAGGGAACAATAAACTCCAGTTCAGTCGTGGGACTGGTGTGAGATCTTAAAAACAGTTATATTCACAAAGAAAATAAAAGAAATTCGCAATGATTTTGGAAAATGAAACTACCATAAGGCCTCCCGCCACACACACAATGCAAACGCAGAATTGGAGGAGATTTCTCCTTATGATAGTCAAACATGCTTGATACACAAAATCTTTTTCATATTATTATTAGTGCATATTGTCGAAAACATTTCGAAACTATAATATTAATCTTAGCCAGCATAGGTATCATTATATTATGCCTGCTATAGCTGCCGCCTGAGGAGACATGTTATACAACTGCAATCGTAAAGGGCTCGTATTGTTTCTTTGAATTTCCAACAAATGGTCAGGCTAAGGAACTTCCTATGCCACATGGATACGCCTCTGGATGGATGTCCCGAGAACTTAACCAGCTCTCTGCCAACACAAGGCCGGGTTACCTCTGTAACTAGGTAACTACTACACGAGTATGCTACCCCCCGGTCGTTTGCGACCTTTATCCGAGGGCCCTCGATCACAAAGCAACAATCACACAATAAATGAGATTGGAGAAACCACACAGGTAAATATCTGGGCTCCATACCATAATATCACCTTTTTCCAGAAGGAAATGACATACCCTAAAGGGAGCGACCCACATAACCTTGCCGCATCTTTCATGTTTTGACCATTTTCGGGTTGTGAGGTTCAATGAGGTCTCGTCCACAAAGCTACGCTTTACACGAAAGCCATGCTTTGATCAACAAATGATCAGCAACACACAGCAACACTTAGCATGCCACACTACCAAATTGGGAGTATATCACTGATAACCTTCAACTACATAACCTATGAGCTCGTACGTCTCAGAGAAGGGTGTTAAGCTAAGAGAATAAATTCTCCGCCACCAAACAGAAATGTATTTGAAAGAAATCTGCTTTATATCTCAAAGTGTAGTGTCAGACATACGACCATACAAATCTGTTCCGGGTTCGAACAGAATCGAAGGCACTTCCAAAGAAGCCTTTGCAAATCCGGGTATTCACAATCCCGATCGGACTTCCCATCACATAGAGAATCTCTATACCGTAGCTACTCGGTGCAGAGACAATCGATAGGTTATCCTATCGTTCTTGGAAACGCCCGGTCTTCAACACCGGTCTTCAAATGCTATCCATTTACGTCGTATCCAAGGATACCAAAAATACATTCGGCTAAATTATAGCCTTCAACAAATTCAATCGTCAATATAATCATTCACAGATTTTTAATAATTCATCACACTACATATGAAACAAACTCATACAACATATGAAATAAATTCATATAATTTGAGGAATCCAGTTGGATCCCTCCAACATGTTTCCCTGCATCCACAGATGTTAGCACAACAATTAAATACCCATTCCACTTCGAGGTGGAATATCGCGGTATATGAGATTTATAAAATATCATCCGCTATTATGCGGCGCATAGGGTCTCATCCGCTATATAATGCGGGAAATCAATCACCAATATATATATATACTACTATATATACTATCACATCCAAACAGTAAATCAATAACTACAATTCAAATTTTAATTTGAGTGAGAAGATCTCACCTTTGATTTTAATTTGCAGTCCATTCCAACTCCTTTCCATTTCCGGCTTGTTTGCTTTATTGTATTAGACCTTGTATAACAATTATAAAATTTTATTAATATTCGAAATAATCGAACAATCAAATTTCCATTTAACAATTTTAATTTAAACTAGTATGTATTTTAAAATTCCTTTTCAACCCTATATATTTTTCTTTAAACCTTATCCATATATACATACATACAAATATATATATATATATTTGTTTTTCCTGTTTTAAGCTATATATAATTTAAATCTGAATATAAATATACTTGTAAGTCAAAACGAGAAAGACGAAATATGAATATCTCACCGTTGACCAAGTCAGACTATTACCACGAACCAGTCACCTCGATCCCTTCACCCACGAAAATGTCGTGACCCCGAGCTCGAGCTTCGACCTCACTGACATCGAAGCAAACCCTAGCCTACTCGCGAGAGTTGCCAATCATCTCGCAGCAATGTCAGAGAAGAACCCATCGCCTATCTCTTCGTGCGACTTCACCATTCAGCTCGAGTTCGAGCTCGGAACCCCCCAAATTTCAAACGCGAAAACCCTTCAGATCGCGACTTCGCCTACAAATGATCGCCGAAATTCGAGCACCTCGACTCCTTCGCGATATCGCCTCCTTGAGTTCGGCATCCCCAATCGATCGCGATGAGCACCGCGAACAAATCTCGCTCGATTTTTGGTTTTGGGAATATCTGAAAGTAGAACGATATGAGGAGAAAAGGGCTTGCGATTTTTAAATTGAGAAAAATTTGCTCGACCATTGATTTAAACTGAACGAATTTAATTTTCTCTGAAATTTTGAGGAGCTCGGCCATTATTTTATTTTTGAACGAGATATTTTTTCCTTTCGAAATATTTGAACTAAGGGAAAGGATAAGGATCACGTACACATCGCTCTTTTTATTTGATGGAATTTCAGCTGAAACGAAATGCTTGAATTTGACAATATATATTAATTTTAAATTTTCAAATGACTCGATTTAAGCAGCCTAAAATCTTGACCTCCTATCGAGGTGTGCCGCTAGGCGTTTATAATGTTATACGCCTATTTCGAACACAATGGAAAAGGTTTTGAGTCCAAATTCGATCGTATGGAGAAGATAGCTTTTTAGACCAGTTATAATATTAAATTTCAATATAAATTTCAATGCGTTTTGAGCTGCCATGGTCAAACGTCAACTCCGATTGCTACGAAAACTGAAATCCGATAATAATATAATATTACGGATTCAATGGAACTAGTTTCGTCGAATTCCGAGACTGTGCCTCGGAACGCTATTTTTAAATATCGATTTAAACGATAAAAATTCAAAACTGAACAAAACAGTTTCAAATTCAATTCTAAAGCCTTTATTATCTTCAGTATGATTAATATGAATTTTCCAAGCCTTGAAAATATTTTTAACAGGCCTAAAACTCCAGATTCAACATTTTCCCCAATTTTTAATTGTTTAATTCAAGAATTAAATTATCCAACAAATATTGATATTTGAAATTTGAGTTAGAAATTCACTCTTGAATATTTAAAATCAATTAAATATTCAAATTTCAAATGTCAAAAATTCAGGGTCGTCACAATAATGAAGATTGGGATGCTATCAAAGAAGATCCAGTCTTTGGGTCTAACAATTAGGTTGAAGTTACTCGAATGTCTAGTTATTAGGTTTGAAATTAATATGTATATATATACATACTCTTAGAATTTGGTTTAATTAATTTGGTGTGTATATTTGGATTGGATTTGATTGGTTTGGATTGTTATTGGATTTGATTTGACTTATACATATGGAATGAATTCGTATAGTTTAAAATGGATAAATAAAATCTAATTTATAAAGTCCACGTTATCATATTAAATAGTGCCTTATTTCATATAATCATCATATATCTCATATATTGTATATCATTTATCTTATTTAACTTAGTTATTGAATTTGAATCATACAGTTTCTAAGTATTTTAATTTAGGGGGAGTTTTTAAATTTTCACCCATTTTTGTTGATGACAAAGGGGGAGAAAAATATTGAATATACATATGCATATATTCTGGGGGAGTTATCTAACTCAGAAGGAGTTATATCATATTTTATACAAGAATATTTTTAATGGTTGTCATCATCAAAAAGGGGGAGATTGTTAATACCTCAGTTATTGATTTTGATGATAACAACATTGACAACAACATACATTTATATAATATATGGATACTAATGTTGTGCCAAGTTATATAGTGTATAGTGCAGGATATTACATGGATATTGAATCGAAGACTGTACAGTATAAAAGACTCAAAGAATGGAAATGAAGACCCCTGAGTATAAAGACCAAGATATGAATATCTCAAGACTATAGAGTCATAGAATATTGTTCAAGTCCTTGGCGACAATCTTTGATCTCTATTTCTCATTTTCTTATCCTTTATTTTTAAAATATATTTAAAAATATTTTATAAACGTTTTTAAAGTTTGAAAAAGATTATTTTGAATTTCTTTGCAAACAGAGGTTAACTTCTTTAATTCCTATGTAAAAACTTGAACAAAAGCTACAAGTACACATTAGAAATCCCTGCCGATTTGAATTATCCAACAAGTCAAGATGTACAATTATCAGCCTTCATTCCAAAGAGTATAACTAGTCAGTTATAGTAACATTTTCCCTCAGTAAACAAACAAAAGATGGATAAAAAATAACTATCAACAAGAGAAATAATAATAATAATTAGTAATATGGAATCTCTAGCTTCAAGATCACTAGTATGCACAGCTACGTTAATAATTTTGATTAGCACTAATACAGACATAACTGGTATGCAACTGCTCAGTGCTTACTCTGCTTTTTTGTAACTAGAGTAAAAGTTACTTGCATTATTGTATTCAACATATAATAAGATACGAAGGTTTTGTTTATAAGCCTTCTATTGGGTGAAAAAGCTTACCTGTATATAAGAATTATGATCTATTAATTTTCATTCATTTGTTGCATGAAGGTTCAACTTGTTGTGCATATATTCCAATGCACGGTTGATATCTAATAAGCATGTATCTTTTGTCCATAAATACATCTTCCACATTTAATATAAAGTAGCCTTGTGAATTATTTTTATTGCGCTTTGTACATGAGATAATATTCCACCATCAGACAGCATAATTGCAGTTTTCTCCATTGACCTTTGCTTGATAAACTAGTTATTGTTAATATCATGTGTTCTAGTGTTAATATCATGTTTTCATGTATTGTTGCAGATTAAATTTAAATTGGAAGAGGATTGGCGAAGAAAAGTCGTATTTCAACAAATGGGAACAATTTGGAGATCCTAAAAAAGCAAGTTGGTTCGAAAATTAAACAAAGTAGAGAACAAAAAGGAAAGACTTAAACTGAAACCTACCAACATCAAAAGCATGAATGAATGGAGAAAGTTTGTCAAGGTGAAAACAAATCCAGAGTTTAAGGTTACATTAAGATATTTTTACAACAAAAAGTATTTGTTATGTTATAGTTTATTTCAGCCGTGTCCCTGATGTTAGATTTATGGTTATGTTATGGATACAGTTAAAACTTGTTCTATACATTTGTTATAGTAGCTTAAATCATATCGTTCATTATAACCGATGCCCTTAAGTTGTTGTTCTACTCAGGAAATTTTAATTAGTCTGATTTGTGAAGTCAAAATCTTATTTTTAAAGCCATGTTCAAGTCTAGTCGGTAAGTTACACTGTTGTTACCCATCTCTGTTTCTCAGGCTGTTGTTCTGAAACTTGGGACTGGAAGTTTTGTTATATATTAAAGACTGCAAGTTTTGTTAAGCAAGCATTCTTAACATTTCTGGTAAATCGATACCATGGTGTAACAATGCTCCCTTGCTCATAGATGTTTCCGAATATTAATAATAGGAGTGTTGTAGTTATATGTGTTATAATACCCAAGTTTATGCTTTGCAAAAAAAAATTCGGGTTTATTGTATAGCACATATGGTTATCTGGTGTAATATCCAAGTTTAATCCCCTCTCATCACCAACCATGGCTGAACATGATTCCATCCTGGAAGTGGTGTAGCATGGTTGCAAGATTCTTTGAAAAATGAGTGCATTGTATTTGATATATTGCTTTATAAAGTAACATATTTGATGCTCATTTGTACTTTTAAAATGTTGGATAAGCCTCCTATGGTTTTCTGTTGATGTTCTGGCGATCTCTGTCCTTTTTTCTAATTCATATGTTGCCAATTACATGTCTAATTACCACTATAATTATTGGCTTCTATATGTATCCAAATGATCATCATATTTCCAAAATGTCTAATTATTTTTTTTATAGTTACAATAAAATCAATGTTCATAAAATTCATCATGTTATTTATAAATTCATCATGAGTAAATGTTATGTATATTGCATTCACTTATTTGAGTACACCATTTAAATTCACTTATTTGAGTACATCATCTTTTTATACTTCTAGTTACTAAATTCTAACACCTTCCAATGTTTTCAGAAACGAAGTTAGAAATATTCAGCCCTTAGGGATAAACAACTTCCGCACACATCTGGTCGTAGGGAAATGACTAGATTGACTGAGGACATGGTTAGTTAATTAAGTATAGCATTATTTAATAGTATTTAATACCTATTAGTTTATTTATTTAATGTTATTCTAAATTTAGAAAAACGAAAGTCCATATTCAATGTTCATGACTAGAGTTGATGTTTGGATTAAATCTCACGTTAAAAAAATGGTGAACCGGTGACCGTGGAAACTGCATATACTATTGTAAGAATTTTTTATTTTACCGGTATATTAAAAATTGTCTAAAACTACGATAATTTTACCATCATACATTATCTGTCTGTATTTATTTATATGAGAGGAGATTAAAAAAATTGACAGCCTATCATAGTCCAGCTTGTCATAGAATATCAATGGAGATGCTCTTGCATATGTACTGGAACAAGATAAACCAGGATGGTTAAAGGCACTGGGAAGGATTTGCACTTTAACCAAGTTAGCTTTGCCCAGTCTAGAGATAAACAAATATCTCAGTGTTAGCAGCAAATAGCAGAATTGAAGAGTTTGGCACATATGTTGGTGGACAAGAATGTAAACTTTTAAAAGTGATTTATATATGTAAAATATAAAATAAGGGATATTTAAGTTTCTTACAAATTTAAGAAAAATTAAAATATGTCAAACTATATTTTAATTAATGCATTTAATGTAAAATATACAAACTAAAGCTAGATTCATTTAATGTCATTTTCTAAAATCAACCGACATCAAAGTACAGTTGAAAAGCTAGAAGGTACAAGACAAATGTGATCAACTAAAACTTTGAACAATGACTGCTTTCGAAAATAGGAGCAACTGAAAATGATTTTTGTTATGACTTGTTAAGATGAGGAAACCCTCTTTTATGCGCGTTTCTGATAAGTTACGAACTTGATTTCTATTACGCAATGTTCAACATCGCCAGGACCAACCCTGCTAAAACTAGCACAACCTTTTGTTATTTGATGGAATTTTGATTTTTCTTTCTGTTTGCAGTGCTTAATTTTTTAGTGTAATGATGTGAAGTGCACTACTAATATGTATAATTGATTCTTTCAATTTGAAAACTCTATAACTATGATCTGATAAAGATTATGGTTTGATTTGGCTTGTGGGTGTAGTTTGAGTGTAATAAATATACAATGGTGTACGGAGACTCACATTTACTGCTTGTTTGCTATACAAAACCTGCCAAAATGACAAGTGTCAAAGTTATGTATTGTTAACCCGGCCTTTTGGCAAGGCAGCATACATGCGGATTTAACCTAATCGACTGCATGGTTATCGAAACTGGAATATTATGGACTTGGTTCAAACGGATGGATGGATAGTCAGTTACGGATAATAAGTACGGACATGAAGCCGAGATTGAGCATGGTCGATGGATAAACGACGTAGGGTATTTGGAATATGGATTTTGGAAAGAGATGAGTTGCTTAGAGTATGCTTCGAGTCACCATAGGGTTCACTTCGGGTCGGCGAGTGATTGGTTTCGGGTTGACATATTTACTTGAGGTCGGCATTGCTTGGGGTCGATTTTGGAAGTACTTTGGGTTGGCGTAGCTTTGGTTCGGGTCAGCATACTGGGTGCTTCGGGTCGGCAAGGAGGCAAAGTCAAATCAGCATATTATTTGGGGTCGGCATCAACTTCGGGTCGGCATTAGGGAGCGCTTCGGGTC
This sequence comes from Allium fistulosum, assembly GCA_030737815.1. Classification (NCBI taxonomy): domain Eukaryota; kingdom Viridiplantae; phylum Streptophyta; class Magnoliopsida; order Asparagales; family Amaryllidaceae; genus Allium; species Allium fistulosum. The sequence continues at coordinate 1,137,972,669 of CM060906.1, forward strand.
GGCATACTTCGAGGGGTCGGCATATGGCAGTACTTCGGGTCATTGTGGCGTTTACTTCGGGTCGGTGTCTTTGGACATGGGGTCGGCAAGGAAGGGAACAAGGGGTCGGCATTAAGAAGGTTGGATTGGGTCAGCATTAGCTTTGCTCCGAGTCGGCTACGAGGTGGACTTCGGGTTGGCAAGGCTCCAGCTCCAGGTCGGCATTGAGAGGAGATAGGATGGGATCGGCGTAGGCTAGAGATCGTGCTACTTCGGGTCACTACAGAGATTACTTCAGGTCAGTACATTGGTAACTTCGGGTTCGACTTTGGGTCGGCATAGGATGGACGAGTTAGGCTCGGCAATCATGATGGTGGGCCCGTGTAGGTGAGGAGGCCCTGTAGTCGAGATTTCCCCTATAAATATAGCAGGTGCGGCTTCAGTAAAAGGGATCTACATATGTTTCTCTTCATCTTCCACCTAAAGGCTACTCTACCATTTTTGTTTTAGAAATTCCGAATTGTAACTATGATCAAATTTCAGTATAATAAAAAGGATCTTTTTGGAGTGGATGTAGGCCGAAATTAGCCGAACCACTATAAATCTTGTCTTTTTTACTACTTTCATTTTAATTTTGGCTATTCTTCATATTATACTCTCTACATATACTCTATCTATGATCTGTGACTAGATATTGGTGCTTTCGCTTGTAATTGGGTTCGGTGGTCAATTTTGACGCCAATATTTTGGTGCTTTCACTGAGAAAGCTAGTACTCGGGGATTTGGAAGCTAGGATCTCAGATCTAGAGGCTTGGATATTTGGATCTTGGAAGCAATGGCTAGGAAATCAACAAGGAGACAAAGAGCATGGACAAGTTGGAAACAATGATGGATGCTATGCAGGAAAGGATGCTAAAGAGACAGGAGGAAATTCAGGATCAGAACCAGAGAAAAGACAATTCTTGGCTAGATATTGGATGGCGCTTTGGATTTTGGCATGGATCAGAACTTGGATGCGCATTTGGAAGTGGATAATCTCGGATTCCCTCGCGGACTCGGGGGCAAGATGGAAATGACAATCGAAGACCACTTATGGATGTTGGAACAACTAGAAATTAGAATCCCTGACTTGTAGCAGAAATCAGTAGGCTTAGATATGGATTGGATCAACCGGGGCAAACCCCGACCAAGGAGAATGGATCAGCAAAACTCCCTATGGAGATGGGGGCATGGAATTGGATGGCTTTTCTTGGAAATGGATAGAGGTAATGGAACATGATAGCCATCATCCACCACAAATCGGAGCTAGCCCGGCTTAAGGGCACAGGTCATCATCTCTTGATGGCGTGGAATTAGTAATAAATCCCGTAGTAATGCGGCTAAGTCACTTACACATGTACGGGATCGAGGGCAGTCCTTAGGCATGCTCTGAGATGACGATGAACCGTGGTGCCCGGGTTTATGAAATCTTGTTTTTTCTGTGTACTGCAAACTTTTGTTTCATAGGTCACGGTTACGGCCCCGACCGGAGAGATGGGGCAATAACCGCGAGTTGCGAGTCCCTTCGCCGGAGAGCGACAGGATGGACTCAAACTCGAATTAAGTCATCGACCGAAGAGTCGAGGCCAGAGAAGGATGTTCACGGATTAAGTCCTTGATTGGTGATCGAGGTCGGAGTAGGATACCGCATGGATTAAGTCCTCGACCAGGGATCGAGGCCGGAGTAGGATACCCCATGGATTAAGTCCTCGACCGGAGAGTCGAGGCCGGAGAAGGATATTCACAGATTAAGTCCTCGGCTGGGGATCGAGGCCGGAGTAGGATGCCTCATCGATTAAGTCCTCCACCGGAGAGTCGAAACCAAAGAAGAAATACCATGGATAAGCCCTCGATCGAAGAGTCGAGGCTAGAGTAGGATAAAATGACCTAGAGAGGTCCATAGATTTAGGTTTGGACCCGGAGAGGTCCTGGATTTGGGTATGGACCCCGAGAGGTCCCTGGTTTGGATACAGGACCCGGAGAGGTCTCGACTTTGGATTTGGACCCGGCTAGGTCCCAGATTTGGATTATAGGACCCAGAGAGGTCCCATACTTGAATAAAATAATCCGGAGAGATCGTGGATTCGGCTAATAGATTTGCAATGGATTGATAATTGGATATTAACTTGGAACAGTCATGGATTTCACTAACGATCCAAAGAGATCAAGGAATTGGATTGGCGATGGATTAGATTCAAGGTTGGAAGATATGGCAATCAATGGATCATGGACTTCGGATTTTGGACTTATGGCAATACAAAACACGCCTTCCATTCGTAAGGCATGTTTTGGGGGGCAAAGTGTTAACCTGCCTTTTGGCAAGGCAGCATACAAGAGGATTTAACCCAATCAACTGCACGGTTATCGAGACTGGAATATTATGGATTTGGTTCAAACAGATGGATGGATACTCAATTATGGATAATAAGTATGGATATGAAGCCAAGATTGAGCATGGTCGATGGATAAACGACGCAAGGTATTTGGAATATGGATTTTGGAAAGAGATGAGTTGCTTAGAGTTTGCTTCGAGTCACCATAGGGTTCACTTCGGGTCTGCGAGTGATTGGCTTCGGGTTGGGATATTTACTTGAGGTTGGCATTGCTTGGGGTCGGTGTTGGAAGAACTTCGGGTCGGCATAGCTTTGGCTTCGGGTCGGCATACTAGGTGCTTCGGGACGGCAAGGAGGCAAAGTTAGGTCGGCATATTGTTTGGTGTCGGCATCAACTTCGGTTCGGCATTCACTTAGCTTCGGGTCGGCACTAGGGAGCGCAACATACTTTGAGGGGTCAGTATATGGTAGTACTTCGGGTCATTGTGGCATTTACTTCGGGTCGATGTATTTGGACATGGGGTCAGCAAGGAAGGGAATAAGGGGTCGACATTGAGAAGGTTGGATCGGGTTGGCATTAACTTTTCTCCGAGTCAGCTACGAGGTGGACTTCGGGTCGGCAAGGCTCCAGCTCCGGGTCGGCATTGAGAGGAGATAGGATGGGATCGGCCTAGGCTAGAGATCGTGCTACTTCATGTCACTACAGAGATTACTTCGGGTCAGCACACTGGTAACTTCGGGTTTGACTTTGGGTCAGTATAGGATGGACGAGTTGGGCTCGGCAATCATGATGGTGGGCCCGTATAGGTGAGGAGTCCCTATAGCCAAGATTTCCCCAATAAATACAGCAGGTGTGGCTTTAGAAAATGGGATTTACAATTTGTTTCTCTTCATCTTCCACATATAGGATACTCTGCCATTTTTGTTTCAGAAATTTCAGATTGTAACTGTAATCAAATTTCAGTATAATAAAAAGGATTTTTCTGGAGTGGATGTAGGCCGGAGTTAGCCGAACCACTATAAATCTTGTCTTTTTTATTGCTTTCATTTTAATTTTGGCCATTCTTCATATTATACTCTCTACACATACTATATCTGTGATCTATGACTGGATATTGGTGCTTTCGCTTGTAATTGGGTGTTGGTGGTCAATTTTGACGCCAACATGTTTAGCATGCCTGGTTTCCTTTATAACTTTTTGTCTCATTAAATTTAAGATACCTTGTAAACTAACTGCCAATATAATTAATATCTATTTGTGATTTAATTGTGCATATACACTTAAGTGCTCCTAAGGTTAAAATATCCTAATATTAGTGCTTTGGCACAGGGTAAAGAAAGTTCGAAAGAAGGGAGCACACCAGAATGGGTAAAAAATAATTATATTACTGAGAAACAACATTTGGACTTTAGTTTTTGACCCAGTATTGAAATAATTTTCGGTTGAATAATTGTAAAGCAATGACAACGTATGTTCGATGTTGAATTGGGATGGAACCTTTGAAGTTGATGCCGGTGGGAGAGTGTTGTTCGATGAACCAAATGAGGTTGTCAATGTCATTCGTATTGGACCAAATTCTATGAGTGTTATTATAGATTTCATGGAAAAATCATATGCTTATTTATGGAGGCCTACACCTGATATGACAGTACTAGCAAACGCTGAGAATAAGGTAGTAGCATGGCTATCTACTTGCATTAAGATGGCCCTGCAAGGACACATGAATGAAGTCAGTACGGTAAATTTTACAATTCACAATAATGTCGTAGGTCTTTCAAAACTTAATTTAGAAATATGTCATGTACAATATTTTCACTTAATCACTAAACTCTTGATTTACACTTCTCCTTTTTAGAGTAACAGCGGCACCCAAGACCACAAATGCAAGATTTATGGCTGGAATGAAGGCGAGGGGGTAGTCGACGAAAGAAGAATCTACACCACTGATCCAGAACATATTGTTAATGGTATTCCACTCGGTCCATCTATCGTTGTGATTTGGGTGGACAATGTAAAAAATGGAGATGCTTACTTGTGGTGACCCACGGTTGATATGTCATGCATTAGAGATGCAGTTGCTAGGAAAGTAGCATGGCCATAATCAAAAGTTGAAGTTTATAAAGTAAATGAAAATGAGAATGTAACTGTGTGACTTCTCCCCTAAGAACCACACCCATAATCGTGAAGAAACCACATGTAAGTAAATATTCTGCAGTTTATAGTATGAATTTTTTTCCCATGAATTAGTTTTTGCACCATTGTCTTCTTCTCCTTCTCCATATTTTTCTTTATACCTTTTTGTTTCTTTTGTTTGAACTTGAATTTGAACTTGAATAATTTAGGAGAGTTTACTGCATTGTAGTTATAGTTGGGACTAGAGATATTTGGTTGAGTTGTCTGTATGAAGAGAAGGGAGAAGCAATTGCCAATTTATAAAAGCGACCATGTTCAGTTTAAAGTTGGACTGAAGCTTGAAATTAGAAAATAAGTTTAAATGGTCCTGGTCAGCGATATATGATGAATGATGGAATGCAGACCAGTTCTTCTTTTTATCATTTATGATGAATATAATTATGGTTCTTGTGTGTCGATGTTATTACTTTTTTTGTAGGTTTGCTTTACAAACGAATGAATAAAATACCTAGAGTAGCAAATGGGTGTGAATTATGTTGTGATTTCGATACAAAATCACATAGAAAAAAAGAAGGTGATAATGCATGTTTATGTAGCACTTTAGCACGTGATTTAGGGCAGCTGCATTATTTAATAATAATGCATAGAAAAAGAACAAAAGTTTAATGCATTGCATTACCTTAGGTTGTACGAAAATTATAAATATTGTATATATATTCAATATTTATGTATATGTATATATTATGCATAATAATCTCTTTTTTTGCCTGTCGATTGCAAAGTTTGCAAAAGAAAATAAATGCAAGTAGATTAATATGGGTGAAACGAATGAAGTAGTGGCTGAAGGAACTATCGCTTCAACTAATCTAATAACCATGGTCCATTGTCGTCCATTAGGACATGATGCTGTAAAAGTTTGGGTTGAAACTGTGAGAATTCCAAATGCAATGCTACGGAGACCTACATCCAAGTTGACATGCATGGAAGATGCCTTTGGTACCACCATAGCTTGGCCGATTGAAAAAGTAATTAGGTAAACAAAATGAAAGGTACGTAATTCAGCATTTAATGTCTTTCCTTATGTAGAAGATTTAACATTAATGCATATACTACTTTACTAATATACTTTAGCATTTAACAGATGCCTTTCCTTTTGCGTGTAATTCTTTCTCTTCTAAAGTGTTTACTCTGTTGACAAAGATATGTATAGTCCAATTACATCTTCTGAAGTGTTTACTTCTATAGAGAAACCATACTAGCTAAATTACTTATAGTCCAATTACATCTTCTACATTATGTTTCTCATAAGTGCCTTATCCAGACTTTACATTAAGTCCACTAATACCTTAGTATTTTGTTGTTGAGGATATCATGGTTTTGAATTCGTTTATGTCAGCGTCAGTGTAATTTATTTTCATGTTTGAATACAAATATTGTCCCTGTCGGTGCCCAAATATTGCCTTATTTTCATCTCTGCCTATGCCAAGTTGTGGTTGCAATTTATTTTCTTGCTTTGTCCTTGTCAGTTTCATTTCGCGCTTGCCTTGACATGTTCATTTTAGCTTTGTGCTATGGCATTGAATTATATTGTCATTTTTTTCATTTTAGCTTGTACTATGGCCTGTAGTATGACTTATTTGATTTTTCGCTGCCTTAACTTTGTTCATTTTTAAATATACTAATGGCTTGAAATATTTTAGTCCCTGTTAGTTTATATGTCATGCTATTGCTCTAAAATAATTGCCTTGAGATATTTTTAAATAGTCAGTTGCAAAATTTTCATCCCTGTCTGTTTTTATGGTCTGTTGCCTTGAAAATATGGATATGCCCTTTTGTTTTTTATTATTATTTTTGTATGTACCTTGACTTTGTTTATTTAAATGGTTCTTTGCTTTGAAAAGTCACACAATAAAGCAAAATTACTTTGATTTCCACTTCATCCTTGTCCTTTCTACTTTGTCATTTTGTTGAATTTGAAAGACACGAACCCCAAGCCTTGAAATATTAAAAATGCATGTTGTCATCTAGATCATAGGTACTAGTTTATTTGAGTGTTGCTTCTCTTTAATATTTTGCTCTTGTTACCTTCTCTGTTTCGTTGATATAGTAGTTTGGATATGATGTGTATATTATATGGGGTCGTTACTGAAACTACTATATGGTTATTATCATTTTTTAACCCTTCTTATTATATTCTTAAGGTTACTGTCTGACATGCCCTTCATATTATCTTATCACTGAACGCATGCCATTATCACATTTGCAGATAAGTACTATTGCAGTTGATATTTTGAATGAAGCTTCAGGTATAGCTTAGGTATTGCATGCCATTATCACATTTGCAATATCACACTACACATTTACAATATCACATTTGGATAAAGTCTCAGTATTGATTATAACTTGAGTTCTATTGCTGATTATTATTTGTCTATAGGTAGATCAGCGTTTTTGAAGAAATGATCGACATCAGCACTAGTTGTTTATGGTACTTGTTAGGTAGTTTGGTCGTTTATTGTACTTGCTTAGTTCAGTTGTTTATTGTACTTTGGATGCAGCACTATTATGACATACTGTTTATAGTAGTTCGATTGTGTAAACTTCTCTATGTACAGTTAACTTCTTGCCTTGAAACTACTGTTTGGTTATGTACTAGTTTGTTTATGTCAGTGCAGTTGTTTACGTATTTTGTGGTAGTTTGAATGTGCATGTATTTGAATGTGTATGTGTTTATGTATTTTTTTTATGTTTGAATGTGTTTATGTTTGAATGTGTATGTGTTTGAATGTGTATATGTTTATGTATTTTGCGGTTGTTTATGTATTACTTATAATATAAGCTATGAACAAAGTGAATTGGAGGGCGAATGTGCAAGCAGAGGTGGAATATTTTTTTACTAGCGTTTAGAAAACTCTACAGAAATATCACGCGGTAAAAAAAGCTACCAAAACGTATGGTGGCAAAAAAACACTACAAAAAATATAGTGTTGATGAAACACTACAAAACATATATGGTAGCATTTAATAAACGTAGTTGTAGGGTTTGGCTATAAACTGTGCCCTTTATTACAGTGTTTAGAAAACGCTGCTAAAATATTTTATAGTAAAATAGTACCTTTTGGTGGCATTTTCTAAATTCTACAATAAAGATTGATAGTTGCATTTGGAAACGCTGCAATAAAGGAATTTATGGCGGCGTTTAAAAAAATGCAACTATAAATCATGGATTTTTAGTTGCGTGTTTTTTCGCGGCGTTCACTAAAACACTAACATAAGTTTTGGTAGCGTTATTTGTGCGCCACCAAAAATACCTTTTTCCGTAGTGCCTCTTAAGTTAAAGTTTGATTTCAATTTGTTAATTTAATTTTAAAACATATAATAGATTACAAAGTTTATGTGTGTGTGTGTGTGTTTGTGTGTATGTATGTGTGTGTATTGTTTTTATTTAAAACATAGTTTGTAGTCTTTCACATATGTATACATATATGTGTTTGAATATTCAAATTATTGAAATAACATTAAATATGAGTAAATGAAAGGAGATAAATCCTCCTATAACGACCCAGAATTTAATCGCTATTTAAATGAATATTTAATTATATTTTTAAATAATTAATAAATGAATTTTTATTAACAAATAAAACTATTTTAAATAATAACTAATGATGATAAAATCGTTTTTAAGTTTTGTTTACCAATATATATAGTTCATAGAGAAATAGAAAATGTGACCGAAAATTATTTTCTGAATTTTTGATTTTTCATCGGTTAAAAGTTATTTAAAATGCCACAACACTATTTTAAACACATATGCATACACTACAAACTATTTTAACATGATGAATACATGTGTACATGCATGTATATACTTCTCTTTAAAAGTGTATATATATATATATAAGAATAAGAGAAAATATTTTATAAAGAAAAGTGTATGTGTGCGTGCGTGTGTGTGTGTATATATATGCATATGAAAATAATCTTTTCAACACAAAGTACAAGGTGTATGGCATGAATATGCAAGATGGGGGGTACAAGTGAGGATGGAAAAGGGGGGAGAGGAGTGGAGTGCAGGCATGTATACATATTTAATATAAGCATTTATATAATTTTAATTATTTTCCTAAGCCTATATATACCTCTTCTGTTTCATGTTTCTCATTTTACAATCTCCAGCTTCATTTCAAAATTCCTAAGAGTTTGAAGTAATATCCATGGTCTCTCTTCATATTTTCTAATTTGAGAAAAAATCACTTCTTTTGCTAAAAATCTCCTTTTTAGTTCATAAAAACACTTCTACAAGCTCTACAACACCTCTCTTTCGAAATACAAGCATCCAAACCCCACTAGCCTACGTGGCCGAGCCTAAGCTCCATATGGCCGAGCCCTACTAGCCCTGGCCGAGCCCAATTGGGTGTTCAAACAACCGAAGTTTTTAAATTTTGCAAGATCCTTAGTTGTTTTCAAGTTTAGCAAAAGTTCGCCTTGAGTTATTAAGTTTCGATGAGGAAAACTCTTGTTTTTGGAAAAGAAAATAACTTGATTTTGATGAACTATATGTTGTGAAAATATAGTGGTTGTTGTGTTGAAATATCATGTTGTTTTGATGGCATATGATTATAAATTTGTGGTTGAGCTTGGATTTGTAATTTAGTTGTTAAACGATATTTTTGGATATGAGTATGTTAATGGTTGATTATGATATGATGGTAGTGTGTTTGTAAAACAAAACCAAGTGTATGTGATGTAAATGCTATGAAGTTAGCACCTTGAAAAGTCGCAAAGGACTTGAGATCCGATTTGAAAATAAAAGGCATGTTTTCTAGTTTTTGGATTTAGTAAATGTTTTACAAGCTTTCACCTTTTGTTTAAGTTTCTAAACAATTCCATTTGTGTTTCAAAGATGTTGTCTCTAGAGTTAAAGTGATATTTTCACTAAAAATCAATTCTAGCGAACAGCGCTCATAGCGATAGTCGCCATGGATGCAGTTCGGAAAATTTCACGATTTCAAGTTTTAATGTATTTTCTTTTGGATTGTTTTTGAAAACCCATTTCAAATTAATTAAGTAAGTCAAAATCTTAAGTTTTAGTTATTTAATAACTTATTTATTTAATTTATCAATTAGGGTAATTATTATTTTATTAATTAATTATGTAATTAGGTTAAGTAATTAGAGTTTAAGAAATTATTAACCAAGTTAATTATTTTTAATTAAGGAAGTTTTAAATAATGATTAATTAAGATAAAAGAAAATTAATTTTTATTTCATCAAGTTTATTTACTTTAACTAATTATTTAATTAGAGTTAGTTATTTAATTAATTATTATTTAATTAAGGGTTAGTTATCCACTTAATTTGGGTTTAGTTCTTAAATGAATGTTATTTAATCTAAGTTCAATTAAAATTTAATTATAAATAAACTTTTTATTAATTAAGCTTTAAAGTAATATTTTTGATTTAATTAAGATTAATTAAAGTTTAGTAAAGTATTAAACTTATGATTTAATTAAAGCTTATTTATTTTAAAGTTTCTTTCAAAACTCTATCGGTTATTTATTTTAACCAACTTTCTTGTTTAAGTAATTTGTTTAAAACCAAAGGATCTCTTACCCATGCTATTAAGTAACCAAATAAATAAAAGTAGTCATAATAAAATGTTGACACATTTTATTAAAAATAAGTCGACTTGTACTTATCACAAATACCGCACTTTGGGAACGTGATAAATATAAGGGGGTTAATTTCGATAAGCGGGTCATGAAAATCTAAGCATATGGAACGTATGTTCATATGTAAATCTTACATCCTAATAGTGGAAAGTCCACTATAAACAATTTGACCATTTAAAAATGATCGAACGTTGGTTTGGAGAGACCGGGATCAAATAGCGGTTGTTATCTGGAAACCACTCCGAACCAACGGAAGCGTTCGAATTGGAAATAGTAAAGGCAAGGTCCAAGATGAAGACTTTGAAGTGAAAGGGCTATTTGCTACTAATCTTGAGGGTGATTCCAAAACGAGTGTAGTGGAAATAGTGCCTTCGGTTCGTTCATCTCCCGAATGACTTGTATGGATGAGTGCTGACATTGTGTCAACATCTGGAAGGCAATGTTAGCATTCCAAGTGGCAATTTTATATAAAAGGTAAAGATGTAGCCTCAAGCCTCATCAACCTGGAATGACTAAAACATAAAAGATACATGATAGCTAAGTGGGTCACTCCCATTAGGGTAAGGTCATCCCTATCTAGAGTCCCTACTATCAACTCATGTATGCTTCAGTACGGTTGTTGATCCCAACTAAAGGGTGATCTTATTCGGTACCATCCAGAAAGGGGTAGGCCAATCTTGTGTTGGCAAGGGATCCCGGTGAGGTCCTCGATGTTATTTTATCTAGAGATGCACCGTGATGGGCGGTACCCTAGTAGCCCAGTCATTGTATGGAATCCATTTTACATTAAGTGCCGTACAGATTTAGTTGTTCCCAAATATGTTGAAATGTGAGATGCAAGCATTTCAGCTATGTTATATTTAACTTGAAAACCCTAGATATTATCATAATATCATTAGACTTCTACATAAAGTGTTTTGGTTATCGTAAGGTAAAAACCATTTGTGTTTATGTGCGGGGTGGTCTTACGGGATACCTTTGATTTTCAAAGTGTTTTATAAAAGTAAATTTAAGTTGTTGAGTTTACTCACACCAGACCCATATCTGACCCGGAGTTTTATTTATTTTTCCTAAAACTCTTGGGTACTCAAATTTTTATGAGTAGCCAAGTGATCCAGGTTTTTTACGGAAGCATTTTCGAGGAGCTAGAGCATGTGGCTTCACCATTAGCTAGTTATTATCTTATTCCGCCATGTTTATGTATGATCTACGTATTTTTGTATGGGTAGGTAGTTATAACTGTCCAGTTGAAGGTGTAATGTTATGACTCTGATGTATTATTATTATGGAAATGAGTATGCAATATCTTATGTTATCTATTATATGTTGTTCTGATTCGTGGTGAGATTCTGTGATTGTGTAGTTTCTTCTTATCTTTCTTTTTCTTCTACTCTTAATGGCTCGCCTTTCGGTGCAAGAAAGGCGATCGTTACACCTCCACATTTTCCTCTCCTTGTTAATTGCTTAGTTTACTATAATTGACTGTCATTTTGAATATATGTAAACTTTCTATTAGTTAAAATAACTTTATAACATATTATGTATAAGTAAATATAAGTAAACTATACACACACACACACATATATATATATATTGTTATTTTATGTAATTTCAAAATAAACTAAGGACATCAAAGGCATATATAAAGAGAAAATGTGTCCATAATGGTGTAAATCCCAACACTTGTATACGTACACATTAACTATGTACACTGCTTATATGTTGTACTTGCACTATACACACATGAATGTATTTTATACATTCATTATTATATATTTAAATTCAAATTAAATTTAAAAGTCCTTTTGAAAAATTTAAATAAAATAATATTCTATTTAAAACCTCATTAGATTGGATCTAATAATCTTTTAGACTTCACAGGCCTAACAGATCCAAAATAGAAATATTTTTGAAATATACTTATTTAACCCACTTTCGACTGGCCCGATTCCAACAATGGTATCAAAGCATAATATTTTATGTGGTCTAAATTAATCATGTTAAGGCCAACCAATTAAGCTTACAAATTTAGTAATGTCTAGGCTAGGGTTTGGGTAATCATGTACCCTACCCTCCTTGGCTACCAGCCAGCCTGAAAAGTGAAGTGAGCCTGAAGGTTGCCTTTAATAGAAATACCCAATTTGAAATAGGCATTGAGCTAATTTTCAAAATTATTTTGAAAATTAAAAATGAATTTTAAATTTAGAATAAGAAATATGTTATAAATGATATAATGTGATTTCAAAATTGTTTGAACTTAAATAAGATTTTTAAGTTAAAAGTCAAATTTAAAATAAGAAGTATATTATGAATGTTATAATATAGTTTTCAAAAGTGCTTTGAAAATATAATAAAAATATTTCGAAAATTTTAATATTTATCAATAAGGTTAATAAACTAATAGTTAATTAATTAAAGTATATATTGTATAATATATATAGATATATATGTTACATTATCTTGAATTATTTAAGATAATGTAAGTATATATGTATATACATAAGAAGTTTTTGAAATTAGTATTTAATTAAATTGTTTAATTAAATAAGTCACTTAAAGTTAATTACCAAATAATAACACATATATACATACATATATATATATATATATATGTAGATATAATGTATAACCATAAATGTTATGGTATACTATTCAACTAAAACATATAATTGAATAACATAAAATTAATTAAAGCATTAATCAATTGAATTAATTAATAATGTACATAAGAATATTATATAAGTTAATTAAATTATAAAAGGTTATAAATAAATTAAAATTGTATAATATGAATGTATAATATTTATGGAGTTGGAAAGAAACCCAAATCAAACTTAAGGAATAAATACATACATACATACAGTATGTATACCGTGATTTCATATGTGTCTGACACTTAAATCACAAGGGTATTTCAAAAGAAATACATGATTCCTTAAATCAATATCACTCGAATAAATATAATAAAGATTATGAATCTATAATATGAAAGTTGTTCTCTACCATTATATGTTAATAAATTACTTGCATACTCTCCAGTTGTTGAGTAAACTCAAGCTAGAGATGTTATGTGTAGCATTATTAGTATATTGATAGGCATAGTAAGGTACATGTACGTATTTGTTGAGCAAACTCAAGGTACGTACATCTACACTTAGGCCATTGCGAAATGGTAGTTATGGGTGAATAATCTCTTATGATTTGTTGAGCAAACTCAAGGTCGAGATTGAGATTAAGACAATAACCATGGATTAGGAGTTGTATATGATACAACCGATAAAGTGTTATCCATCGCTTGTGGGCCTATGATTTATTGAGCAAACTCAAGGTCAGAATTATAAGGCAAGTGAGTCCTAATGCCCACTAGTGAAATCGAAAGATTTCTATGTTTTTCATAGGGTTTTGGGAAACATAGAATTCTAGTGGGAGCCTTATTGAAATATGAACATTTAGTCTTTCTAATATGGTAAGAACATTTAGTCTTTCTAATATGGTAAGAACATTTGCTATAAAATATTAAACTAATCTACACCAATAAATTTGTGCAACTGATAAAACTGATAAAATGTTTATCAATTAAAATACACATATAAACTAAATTAAGGATAGACAAAGAAATATAAATATACTTACGTAAAATCCTTTGTTTGTTATCGCTTCAAAACCCATGCAAGAAACCAATTATACACTATTAAGAACATTCGTAACTCTGTCGCTTAAGAGTTTATTTATCTAGGATTGTATATTTTCATTTATGAGTTTTGAACTCTAAAGCAATACAAAATATGGATATTTGATCCATGCTAAATAACATATAAAGGTTTTATAGTAAAAAGTCATATTTATAATGTATGGAATGAAACAAGTTCATTCGAAATAAGCAAATAAACCATAAAGGGTGAACATTTATTAAATACGATTGATTACAATAAGGACATCCTTTTGAATGGTTTGACCATTCAAAAAGGAAACCGGATGTACATAAGTGAATGTAACATAGGTGGGATGAAAATAGTGAATGGTCATTACTGTTTCATGAAGGGATATCAAAAACGAGAATTGTTCAAAATACTAAAAGATAATTTGTCACAACCCGACTTCCTACGCCCAGGAAATCGTATCGTTTTGAAGAAAAGAAAGAGGTGAGAAAGTAGAAAGAAAGAGAAGAAGAAGAAACAACAACAGAATCTCAACAGCGGAACGAATAAAATATAATATATCACATAAATTAATACATAGTATCATATACATCAGAGTTACACAGATAGTACATCACATACTAGACAGTTATAAACACCTGTCTAGTTAATACAACTCACACATCACAGAGATACAACACAGCGGAACCACTATATATCTATACGCTGAAGCCTCCTGCTCCATTGCTCCTCCAGAATTCGTCAAAGCTAACCTGAATCCCTTGACTACCCGTAAAAATTTGGGTACCCGAGAGTTTATGAAAAACAGAAATAAACTTCGGGTCAGACATGGGTCTGGTATGAGTAACAGGTTAAAGTTGTTTAACTTTGAAAACCATTTGAAAACAAAGGTATCACGTATGACTCCCCACAAATAAACATGGGCAAGTTTTTACCTTACGCTAACCAAAAACTTTTGATAGGAAATCCGGTGATATTATAATAGTGTCTAGGGTTTTCAAGTAAATAGAAAATAGCTGAAATTGTTACATCTATTAAATTCCAGCATACTAGCCACAACGTGGGTAATACAATCAAAACCGTAAAGTCTCGTAGGGAAAATGGGTTTCCAACAATGGCTGGGCTACTGGGGTACCGCCCGTCACAGTACGTGGCCTAGATCACCGTACCGAGGAGTACGCCCGCTCCCCTGCAACACAAGGCCGGACCCATCCCTTACTGGACAGTTCCAAATAAGATCACCCCACAGTTGGCGCGACCAACCGTACACTAAACCGAAATAAATAGGGACATCTAGACAGGGGTAAACCTTACTCTCAAGTGGGGGCTACCCACGAAGCCTTGCTGCACCTCCCCTGTTTTAGCCATTCCCGGTTGATGAGGCTTGAGGTCACGATTACCTTTATAGAATTCATCCCTTAGAATGCTCATCGCCCACCTGACGATGTTCTGAAAGCATTCAATCCATACAAGTTCGTTCCGGGTTCGAACGAAACCGAAGGCATTATCTCGTTACACTCGTATTGGAATCACCCTCAGAGTTAACGACAATAACCCTTGCACTTTGAATCACCATCTCGAACCTATAAGAACTATCTCCGTCAAACTCATTACGGAATCACCCACAGAGTTATACTGACGTATAGTTCTTATACCTCGAGTCTTCACTTGCTCCACTTGGATTTCACGACCTAACGTTAATTTGGAATCGATGTGGTTTTCGGACTCCAAAATATGGAAACCCGATCCCGGTCTCACCGAAATCCAAAACGTGTCTTTTAGGGCCAAGTTGTTTTAAAGGTTTAAAACAATTCAATTCAATTATCTTTATATCAACACAGATAGATAAATCACAATATCACAGATAGATAATACACATCATCATCATAAATAGATAATCTATATCATCACACTTCAATCACATCATCCATATCACAACAATATTACTCATCTCATATCTGAGATCACAATCAATCAATGGGATCCATATCATCATATATAAACAAGGATTAATAATCACATCATTGATAATTAATTTAAAATGAATTAAATTAATTATCTTACCTTTAATTAATTTAAAGTTAATTAAATTAATTACTTCATCATTATTAAACTTGCTTATACTACTATTAATTATAAATCAATTAATCAATCATCATCCCATTTTTCCTTTTAATTAATCATCCCCGATTAACTATCTTTAATTACATTTAAGTAATTATCTTCAAATTATTCCACAGATTAATTTCTTTAACCAAATATAGAAGTAAATCCCTACATTACTTCATTTATTACTTAACCAGAGTTAATTACTTGCCTAATTATTTATTTTAATAAATCTCTTCATTTATCAATTATATTCCAGATAAATCCATTTTAATTTCAACATTAATTATAAAAATTAATGATCTCAAATTATAATTACAAATTTAAATTAATTACATCAAAGTAATTTATCCTTAAATTAATCCAAAATATTAATCACCTTTGATTAATCGCAATCAGTAATTAACTCCTTTAATTACTTCATTAAATAAATTAATTACTCCATAATTAATTATCTCAAATTAATCCTTTGATTAATTTTACAAAGTAATTATACTCAAATTACTTTATAAACAAAACATCATCCCATTAATTACGTCCTGTAATTAAACATCAATTACTTCTCTAAGTAATCATACTTATCACATCATCAATTTGATTTATCCAAATTAATTAAAATAATTTAATTAACCCAAATAAATCAAATTACTAAATCAATTAAAATGAGTAATTATTTTCTTAATTACTTCCTATCAATTAGTTATACTTTAACAGTTATAAATGCTAATTTCAAGTCATCAATCCAATTAACGATTAATAATCAATTATATTGATTAATTATAAATAATCAGTTAACCGTCTTCATTTACCTCTATTGATTTATATACTGAGGTAATTTACTTATATTAATTATTATAAGTTAAATTTTCCATTTATAAAATAAATTAAGTCAAATCCATAAAAATAGCATATAAATTTCTTAATTCATTTAAACTTTGATTTATACATTAAACCTTAATTTCAAAAAAAAAATTTACTTTTAAATTTTCATTTTTAATTCCCGATTTAAAAATGAAGACAATCTAACTTAAACAAGATTTTAACAACTTAAACCCCTTTTTAAAACTTATTTTAAATATACTTACTCTATAAAAGAAGTTTAAAAGGAAATTTTAAAACCATTCTACAATAACTTAAACTATTCAAAGATACTCCTTTTATCTCAAAACTCGGATACTTTTTGAGTTAAGTCCAGATTAACTTTGAATTAACAACTTTACCTACTTTAAATCACCATCACTATTTCTTTCGTTTAACCACTTAACATTTAAGAATTGTTTGAGCAACTTAATATTTTTTTTTTAAACTTTAATTTTAAACTAGGGTTCAAAAATTAGATTTGAAGCCAGATTTTAAAAACTTAATTTTAAACTTTTATTACATCAGAGTTTCACAAATTTGAATTACAGTTTTATACTTGAAACTGAAACAAGTTGGATAACCTGGCACAAAAACCCAACCCGAGCCCTGACCTATTTTACTTCGAGTAAAACCCATCTGGACTTCGAGTAAAACAACCCTCTTCTTCGAGACAAGCCCAGGCAACACTTCACTGCTCAAAACAAAATCTCAGAGGCACAGATGTACACCGTGCATATGCACGATCGACACCGCCAGCTCCGATCATCATCGATGATACCCTCAGGTCGGCGATCACCCTCGCACCTAATCACGACCCTCATAACTTCGACAACGACTCAAAATCAAAATCGAACCTCCACTCAGACCTGGATCGACAACTGCGCCCACCACCTCAACCTGGAAACCATCTCGTCCCCGAAATTTCGACCACCAGAGAGTTTGTAACTCCGCCCACTCCATCGCCTACCTCCTTGCTTCCGTCCCCTCGAGTTTGGTTGAACTCGATCAACCAGAGCAAGTGAACGATCCCCAAACAATAAGCACATCAAAACTAGGGCTCCTGACCAAAATCCATCACCGCTGTCGCCACAGTGAAATGCATCACCATCAGGCATTTTCCCCCTTATCTCCGATCATCTACGCACCCCTAGGAAGAACCCAAACTTTTCCAACCACTTGGATCACCAGAACTTTCCCAGACCACTATTTCTGTTCTAACCAGAAATGTAAACTAAAAACTCATCTAAAATATTGGATTCCTCTTTTAAAAATCAAGTTTTGAGTTAATGTTTCAGATTAGATACCTGAAATAATAAATTTAAGTGTTTGAATTTACACTAGTATTCAGTTTAGACTGTTGTTTTTAATTTCCAGAGACTTTCCAAGTTTAACTTTAACTAAATTAAATTTTTAAACATTTATCTATGATGAAACAACAATTATTGTTTAAGACTCAAACCATATTAGTAACTAGGTCAAGAGATACAGATCTTAAATTAGAACTGAGCATGAAACTGGGAACAGAGATACACACCCATATAAACATTCACATATATACTCAAGAATTTATTTATATAAATATCCATAGCATACTTATTTTCTGGATATGATCACGCAACCAAACAGGAGATTAATTTTTTTAAAAAGTTATTGTTACTCACCAGGATTTTGTAAAAGAACAAAGCAAATCTGGTTTTGCTTAACAACAAGCTTTTGGAAATAGTTTGGATTTGCTAACAGAAGCTCCTCTTGATTTCTGTTTTGTTGGATGATTTGATGTTGTAGAATCTTTGTTTTAGGATTTTGAATGAAGCTTTTATCTCAGTTTTTACTTGGCTCGAAAGAAAATGAAAAGGTGATATGGGGAAATAGTTTACAGGGTGATGTTTATACAAGCTACAGGGTATAATTTCTTATGCAAAACAGTGTACAAGTTTGTACAATTTATCAGAGATAATTTTATAGTTTGGAGGCTGAAATCGTGAGTTTATGTACTAGAGAAGATATGTGCCTTACTAGCATTTAATGCTACTGTCCTTAATATGCTCCTTTCCTTTACCAGCCTACACATTTTCTTGATTTTGTTGTACTCAAAACTGCATACCCATCATATTCGAACCACTTGACTTCATACTTATCCTATTTTTACACTTGCCTGAGTCTTAGCTTACCAGTTACATGCATATTACATTTTACTTTGCTTTTAAATCTTGTTGTTCTTAAATTTGCATGCATAACATTTCGAACATTAGTTTCTATGCTGTCCTGTACAAGCTTTAGTTATAATTTTTCTTAGTTCAATTGACTATGCAGATATATCCTTGAAGCTGGGAAAATCTTCTTGTATGTGCTATGCAAATATATTACTGGCTTATCTTCTTATTATATCTTCTTGTTTATATTTGAATTGTGATTGAAATGTAAATGAGTGTTGTTCTAATATATTGTTTGATATGTTGTTTGATTATAAAATGTAATGGATGTTGTTTAGATGTGTAGAGTGTTTGTTTAATTGTTTAATGTGTTCGTTTTATTATTTGCAAAACTATGAATTTTACTAAATCGTATTTGTTTCATCTATATTATTGTTAACTTGTTATTTTTAATTTTTAACGTTATTTAAAATAAATTACACATTTAACAACTTGAAACGATTCATAAAAGAAATTATATTTTTATTAATATTATAAAAGTTCGTTTATCAAATTTAAAATAGTTAAACAAAAGAAATTATATCACTTTATTTAAATTACTTATTTTAAAATATACACTAATGTAACATTTGACAAGAATTGAATTCAAAACTTATATATTAAACTCAAATTATTAAATTTTTATTGCCAAAAATTCCGGGATGTCACATTCCTCTCCCCTTAAAGAATTTCGTCCCCGAAATTTAAAACAAAGGTAATTTAATAATCTAATTAAAATTTTAACTTTTAAACACAAGCATATATCAACAACCATAGCAATCAAATTATCCAAACAAACAAATCTATCTATTCAGACAAAAATTCCGAATAGGATTCTCTCGAGTTTCCCCCGAGTAAAAGTATCGGGTTACTCGCTCTATAGAATCCAACCAGTCAATATCACTAAGCTACGGAGCTCCTACTCCTCTAGATCTATAAAACAAGATAAGATATCAGACTACAGATGAGTCAGACTCACAACCAAAACTCTCCTGAACTGCTGGCTCCAAAATCAGAAATAGAGTCTTACACATACTCCCTCAGAGACACGTGAAACACATCGAATCTCAGCTATCCAAACTGGTAATTCACTCCAGGAGAACAAACACTAACCTCTCCAGAATACAGAGAAAATCCAGAACACCTCGGAACTAATCTCCCAGACTTACCAAACTATACAGCTCCTTTAATCAGAGAAACCTACTCAAAATCAAATCTCCGATTATGAAATCCAAATTCTTTTGTCTCCTATCTACCAAACTCTTCGGATGATCCAAAGCTGCTTCCATCACTACCAATCAGCTAAATCTCCGCTGATGCCCTTCAGAACAATCTGAATCCAAAAACAATCCAGTAGAACGATCTTCTCACTATCAGCCAAAATCAAGAACACAATCTCTACCATCCTCCGTAGAAAACAACTTCTCTTCTCCAGAAAAGAAAAGCAGACGCACTCCCAACTGCTTCCGCTACACAACTCTGATATGGGTAGAAGAAATATAGATGATGCACACAAGCACAAACTCCCACTAATACCAACTGTGATGGACCTAGGCTTTGCAACCATCAGTCAGAAATCACAACTGGTAAGCCTCCCAACTATTCCGAAAATATGGTTCAACAGATCCAAAATAACTCAGAAGTTCCTCCAAAAACCATCCTACTACTAAGTTAAACCATCGGTATCATTCCTGGAATACAGTCGATACCAAACTAAATCTCCAGATGTTAACAAAACACTGACTTCCATCCATTACCACTCAATTATAAATTTGTTTGTTTATTCATAAATTTAGTTTTCAATAAATAAATTTTGTTTCCCAACACTTATTACTTCCAGTCCACTTCTATTAATTCTACACTTCACTTTCATTTGACACGATTTAGTTACATTCCAATTTAATTCAAACTTTAAGTTTTCCAAACCCTATTTCTTCCACAACATTTTAAATTTACTTCCAGAGTTTAAGCAATTTCCAAAGTACAAAATCACCTTTGAAATCAACTATATCCAAAATTCTTTGGCAATTCAAATATTCTTTTGAATTTCAAAACCAAACCCAGTTCACAAACAATTCCAATTTAAAATAATTTGGTAGCAAACTTTTCTCTCGGAAATTCGAAAATGAACATCGATGATGCTGCAGTCATCACCGACGTTATTTTCTAACAACCGAAAGAGTTCAAATGCTTTTATTTCTTTTAAACATCTCAAATATTTTAAATTTTAAATCTTTCCAAATTTCAAATCCAACTCAAAAATATCCTAGAAATAATACCATATTTTTTTCCAGAACCTTTGAAAACACTTCCAAATCCAAAAGAATTTAAATTTTCTCAAAATTCCAGATCCATCCAATTTCTATTCAAACATTACCCTGGAATTTTATTTCAATTTCAATTGCAAATCACATTTATAATTCACATTTACAAAATTCCATTTGGTTATATGAATTTATTTCTTGACTATTGATTAAATTCCAATTCTTATTAAATTTTCCCAATGACAATGATAATCGTTCAATATTATCATTTCCTAACAATCAAGCAACCATACATAACTATAAAAATTTTCGGAAAATCATTTCTTTTATATACAAAAATAATTTGGGTAAAATTATTTCATTTACCCTATTTTAAAACAATATTGTGTCGGTTTATCTTGTTAAGAGTTTAGAAATTCCTATCGATATTGTGGCGTCCCACACACCGATCAAAATCTATAAACACCTAACCGATAAGTCAACACAATATAAAACAATTTTATATTCACTAACAAATACGCTCTCTCAGGAAAGAAATCACTTAAGAGCCTAGGTATTCGCTCAACCTAGGGCTCTGATACCACCCGTCACAACCCGACTTCCTACGCCCAGGAAATCGTATCGTTTTGAAGAAAAGAAAGAGGTGAGAAAGTAGAAAGAAAGAGAAGAAGAAGAAACAACAACAGAATCTCAACAGCGGAACGAATAAAATATAATATATCACATAAATTAATACATAGTATCATATACATCAGAGTTACACAGATAGTACATCACATACTAGACAGTTATAAACACCTGTCTAGTTAATACAACTCACACATCACAGAGATACAACACAGCGGAACCACTATATATCTATACGCTGAAGCCTCCTGCTCCATTGCTCCTCCAGAATTCGTCAAAGCTAACCTGAATCCCTTGACTACCCGTAAAAATTTGGGTACCCGAGAGTTTATGAAAAACAGAAATAAACTTCGGGTCAGACATGGGTCTGGTATGAGTAACAGGTTAAAGTTGTTTAACTTTGAAAACCATTTGAAAACAAAGGTATCACGTAAGACTCCCCACAAATAAACATGGGCAAGTTTTTACCTTACGCTAACCAAAAACTTTTGATAGGAAATCCGGTGATATTATAATAGTTTCTAGGGTTTTCAAGTAAATAGAAAATAGCTGAAATTGTTACATCTATTAAATTCCAGCATACTAGCCACAATGTGGGTAATACAATCAAAACCGTAAAGTCTCGTAGGGAAAATGGGTTTCCAACAATGGCTGGGCTACTGGGGTACCGCCCGTCACAGTACGTGGCCTAGATCACCGTACCGAGGAGTACGCCCGCTCCCCTGCAACACAAGGCCGGACCCATCCCTTACTGGACAGTTCCAAATAAGATCACCCCACAGTTGGCACGACCAACCGTACACTAAACCGAAATAAATAGGGACATCTAGACAGGGGTAAACCTTACTCTCAAGTGGGGGCTACCCACGAAGCCTTGCTGCACCTCCCCTGTTTTAGCCATTCCCGGTTGATGAGGCTTGAGGTCACGATTACCTTTATAGAATTCATCCCTTAGAATGCTCATCGCCCACCTGACGATGTTCTGAAAGCATTCAATCCATACAAGTTCGTTCCGGGTTCGAACGAAACCGAAGGCATTATCTCGTTACACTCGTATTGGAATCACCCTCAGAGTTAACGACAATAACCCTTGCACTTTGAATCACCATCTCGAACCTATAAGAACTATCTCCGTCAAACTCATTACGGAATCACCCACAGAGTTATACTGACGTATAGTTCTTATACCTCGAGTCTTCACTTGCTCCACTTGGATTTCACGACCTAACGTTAATTTGGAATCGATGTGGTTTTCGGACTCCCAAATATGGAAACCCGATCCCGGTCTCACCGAAATCCAAAACGTGTCTTTTAGGGCCAAGTTGTTTTAAAGGTTTAAAACAATTCAATTCAATTATCTATATATCAACACAGATAGATAAATCACAATATCACAGATAGATAATACACATCATCATCATAAATAGATAATCTATATCATCACACTTCAATCACATCATCCATATCACAACAATATTACTCATCTCATATCTGAGATCACAATCAATCAATGGGATCCATATCATCATATATAAACAAGGATTAATAATCACATCATTGATAATTAATTTAAAATGAATTAAATTAATTATCTTACCTTTAATTAATTTAAAGTTAATTAAATTAATTACTTCATCATTATTAAACTTGCTTATACTACTATTAATTATAAATCAATTAATCAATCATCATCCCATTTTTCCTTTTAATTAATCATCCCCGATTAACTATCTTTAATTACATTTAAGTAATTATCTTCAAATTATTCCACAGATTAATTTCTTTAACCAAATATAGAAGTAAATCCCTACATTACTTCATTTATTACTTAACCAGAGTTAATTACTTGCCTAATTAATTATTTTAATAAATCTCTTCATTTATCAATTATATTCCAGATAAATCCATTTTAATTTCAACATTAATTATAAAAATTAATGATCTCAAATTATAATTACAAATTTAAATTAATTACATCAAAGTAATTTATCCTTAAATTAATCCAAAATATTAATCACCTTTGATTAATCGCAATCAGTAATTAACTCCTTTAATTACTTCATTAAATAAATTAATTACTCCATAATTAATTATCTCAAATTAATCCTTTGATTAATTTTACAAAGTAATTATACTCAAATTACTTTATAAACAAAACATCATCCCATTAATTACGTCCTGTAATTAAACATCAATTACTTCTCTAAGTAATCATACTTATCACATCATCAATTTGATTTATCCAAATTAATTAAAATAAATTAATTAACCCAAATAAATCAAATTACTAAATCAATTAAAATGAGTAATTATTTTCTTAATTACTTCCTATCAATTAGTTATACTTTAACAGTTATAAATGCTAATTTCAAGTCATCAATCCAATTAACGATTAATAATCAATTATATTGATTAATTATAAATAATCAGTTAACCGTCTTCATTTACCTCTATTGATTTATATACTGAGGTAATTTACTTATATTAATTATTATAAGTTAAATTTTCCATTTATAAAATAAATTAAGTCAAATCCATAAATTTAAATAGCATATAAATTTCTTAATTCATTTAAACTTCGATTAATACATTAAACCTTAATTTCAAAAAAAAAATTTACTTTTAAATTTTCATTTTTAATTCCCGATTTAAAAATGAAGACAATCTAACTTAAACAAGGTTTTAACAACTTAAACCCCTTTTTAAAACTTATTTTAAATATACTTACTCTATAAAAGAAGTTTAAAAGGAAATTTTAAAACCATTCTACAATAACTTAAACTATTCAAAGATACTCCTTTTATCTCAAAACTCGGATACTTTTTGAGTTAAGTCCAGATTAACTTTGAATTAACAACTTTACCTACTTTAAATCACCATCACCATTTCTTTCGTTTAACCACTTAACATTTAAGAATTGTTTGAGCAACTTAATATTTTTTTTTAAACTTTAATTTTAAACTAGGGTTCAAAAATTAGATTTGAAGCCAGATTTTAAAAACTTAATTTTAAACTTTTATTACATCAGAGTTTCACAAATTTGAATTACAGTTTTATACTTGAAACTGAAACAAGTTGGATAACCTGTCATAAAAACCCAACCCGAGCCCTGACCTATTTTACTTCGAGTAAAACCCATCTGGACTTCGAGTAAAACAACCCTCTTCTTCGAGACAAGCCCAGGCAACACTTCACTGCTCAAAACAAAATCTCAGAGGCACAGATGTACACCGTGCATATGCACGATCGACACCGCCAGCTCCGATCATCATCGATGATACCCTCAGGTCGGCGATCACCCTCGCACCTAATCACGACCCTCATAACTTCGACAACGACTCGAAATCAAAATCGAACCTCCAC
Organism: Allium fistulosum; assembly: GCA_030737815.1. Taxonomy (NCBI): domain Eukaryota; kingdom Viridiplantae; phylum Streptophyta; class Magnoliopsida; order Asparagales; family Amaryllidaceae; genus Allium; species Allium fistulosum. The sequence continues at coordinate 1,137,997,898 of CM060906.1, forward strand.
TCAGACCTGGATCGACAACTGCGCCCACCACCTCAACCTGGAAACCATCTCGTCCCCGAAATTTCGACCACCAGAGAGTTTGTAACTCCGCCCACTCCATCGCCTACCTCCTTGCTTCCGTCCCCTCGAGTTTGGTTGAACTCGATCAACCAGAGCAAGTGAACGATCCCCAAACAATAAGCACATCAAAACTAGGGCTCCTGACCAAAATCCATCACCGCTGTCGCCACAGTGAAATGCATCACCATCAGGCATTTTCCCCCTTATCTCCGATCATCTACGCACCCCTAGGAAGAACCCAAACTTTTCCAACCACTTGGATCACCAGAACTTTCCCAGACCACTATTTCTGTTAAACTAAAAACTCATCTAAAATATTGGATTCCTCTTTTAAAAATCAAGTTTTGAGTTAATGTTTCAGATTAGATACCTGAAATAATAAATTTAAGTGTTTGAATTTACACTAGTATTCAGTTTAGACTGTTGTTTTTAATTTCCAGAGACTTTCCAAGTTTAACTTTAACTAAATTAAATTTTTAAACATTTATCTATGATGAAACAACAATTATTGTTTAAGACTCAAACCATATTAGTAACTAGGTCAAGAGATACAGATCTTAAATTAGAACTGAGCATGAAACTGGGAACAGAGATACACACCCATATAAACATTCACATATATACTCAAGAATTTATTTATATAAATATCCATAGCATACTTATTTTCTGGATATGATCACGCAACCAAACAGGAGATTAATTTTTTTAAAAAGTTATTGTTACTCACCAGGATTTTGTAAAAGAACAAAGCAAATCTGGTTTTGCTTAACAACAAGCTTTTGGAAATAGTTTGGATTTGCTAACAGAAGCTCCTCTTGATTTCTGTTTTGTTGGATGATTTGATGTTGTAGAATCTTTGTTTTAGGATTTTGAATGAAGCTTTTATCTCAGTTTTTACTTGGCTCGAAAGAAAATGAAAAGGTGATATGGGGAAATAGTTTACAGGGTGATGTTTATACAAGCTACAGGGTATAATTTCTTATGCAAAACAGTGTACAAGTTTGTACAATTTATCAGAGATAATTTTATAGTTTGGAGGCTGAAATCGTGAGTTTATGTACTAGAGAAGATATGTGCCTTACTAGCATTTAATGCTACTGTCCTTAATATGCTCCTTTCCTTTACCAGCCTACACATTTTCTTGATTTTGTTGTACTCAAAACTGCATACCCATCATATTCGAACCACTTGACTTCATACTTATCCTATTTTTACACTTGCCTGAGTCTTAGCTTACCAGTTACATGCATATTACATTTTACTTTGCTTTTAAATCTTGTTGTTCTTAAATTTGCATGCATAACATTTCGAACATTAGTTTCTATGCTGTCCTGTACAAGCTTTAGTTATAATTTTTCTTAGTTCAATTGACTATGCAGATATATCCTTGAAGCTGGGAAAATCTTCTTGTATGTGCTATGCAAATATATTACTGGCTTATCTTCTTATTATATCTTCTTGTTTATATTTGAATTGTGATTGAAATGTAAATGAGTGTTGTTCTAATATATTGTTTGATATGTTGTTTGATTATAAAATGTAATGGATGTTGTTTAGATGTGTAGAGTGTTTGTTTAATTGTTTAATGTGTTCGTTTTATTATTTGCAAAACTATGAATTTTACTAAATCGTATTTGTTTCATCTATATTATTGTTAACTTGTTATTTTTAATTTTTAAGGTTATTTAAAATAAATTACACATTTAACAACTTGAAACGATTCATAAAAGAAATTATATTTTTATTAATATTATAAAAGTTCGTTTATCAAATTTAAAATAGTTAAACAAAAGAAATTATATCACTTTATTTAAATTACTTATTTTAAAATATACACTAATGTAACATTTGACAAGAATTGAATTCAAAACTTATATATTAAACTCAAATTATTAAATTTTTATTGCCAAAAATTCCGGGATGTCACATTCCTCTCCCCTTAAAGAATTTCGTCCCCGAAATTTAAAACAAAGGTAATTTAATAATCTAATTAAAATTTTAACTTTTAAACACAAGCATATATCAACAACCATAGCAATCAAATTATCCAAACAAACAAATCTATCTATTCAGACAAAAATTCCGAATAGGATTCTCTCGAGTTTCCCCCGAGTAAAAGTATCGGGTTACTCGCTCTATAGAATCCAACCAGTCAATATCACTAAGCTACGGAGCTCCTACTCCTCTAGATCTATAAAACAAGATAAGATATCAGACTACAGATGAGTCAGACTCACAACCAAAACTCTCCTGAACTGCTGGCTCCAAAATCAGAAATAGAGTCTTACACATACTCCCTCAGAGACACGTGAAACACATCGAATCTCAGCTATCCAAACTGGTAATTCACTCCAGGAGAACAAACACTAACCTCTCCAGAATACAGAGAAAATCCAGAACACCTCGGAACTAATCTCCCAGACTTACCAAACTATACAGCTCCTTTAATCAGAGAAACCTACTCAAAATCAAATCTCCGATTATGAAATCCAAATTCTTTTGTCTCCTATCTACCAAACTCTTCGGATGATCCAAAGCTGCTTCCATCACTACCAATCAGCTAAATCTCCGCTGATGCCCTTCAGAACAATCTGAATCCAAAAACAATCCAGTAGAACGATCTTCTCACTATCAGCCAAAATCAAGAACACAATCTCTACCATCCTCCGTAGAAAACAACTTCTCTTCTCCAGAAAAGAAAAGCAGACGCACTCCCAACTGCTTCCGCTACACAACTCTGATATGGGTAGAAGAAATATAGATGATGCACACAAGCACAAACTCCCACTAATACCAACTGTGATGGACCTAGGCTTTGCAACCATCAGTCAGAAATCACAACTGGTAAGCCTCCCAACTATTCCGAAAATATGGTTCAACAGATCCAAAATAACTCAGAAGTTCCTCCAAAAACCATCCTACTACTAAGTTAAACCATCGGTATCATTCCTGGAATACAGTCGATACCAAACTAAATCTCCAGATGTTAACAAAACACTGACTTCCATCCATTACCACTCAATTATAAATTTGTTTGTTTATTCATAAATTTAGTTTTCAATAAATAAATTTTGTTTCCCAACACTTATTACTTCCAGTCCACTTCTATTAATTCTACACTTCACTTTCATTTGACACGATTTAGTTACATTCCAATTTAATTCAAACTTTAAGTTTTCCAAACCCTATTTCTTCCACAACATTTTAAATTTACTTCCAGAGTTTAAGCAATTTCCAAAGTACAAAATCACCTTTGAAATCAACTATATCCAAAATTCTTTGGCAATTCAAATATTCTTTTGAATTTCAAAACCAAACCCAGTTCACAAACAATTCCAATTTAAAATAATTTGGTAGCAAACTTTTCTCTCGGAAATTCGAAAATGAACATCGATGATGCTGCAGTCATCACCGACGTTATTTTCTAACAACCGAAAGAGTTCAAATGCTTTTATTTCTTTTAAACATCTCAAATATTTTAAATTTTAAATCTTTCCAAATTTCAAATCCAACTCAAAAATATCCTAGAAATAATACCATATTTTTTTCCAGAACCTTTGAAAACACTTCCAAATCCAAAAGAATTTAAATTTTCTCAAAATTCCAGATCCATCCAATTTCTATTCAAACATTACCCTGGAATTTTATTTCAATTTCAATTGCAAATCACATTTATAATTCACATTTACAAAATTCCATTTGGTTATATGAATTTATTTCTTGACTATTGATTAAATTCCAATTCTTATTAAATTTTCCCAATGACAATGATAATCGTTCAATATTATCATTTCCTAACAATCAAGCAACCATACATAACTATAAAAATTTTCGGAAAATCATTTCTTTTATATACAAAAATAATTTGGGTAAAATTATTTCATTTACCCTATTTTAAAACAATATTGTGTCGGTTTATCTTGTTAAGAGTTTAGAAATTCCTATCGATATTGTGGCGTCCCACACACCGATCAAAATCTATAAACACCTAACCGATAAGTCAACACAATATAAAACAATTTTATATTCACTAACAAATACGCTCTCTCAGGAAAGAAATCACTTAAGAGCCTAGGTATTCGCTCAACCTAGGGCTCTGATACCACCCGTCACAACCCGACTTCCTACGCCCAGGAAATCGTATCGTTTTGAAGAAAAGAAAGAGGTGAGAAAGTAGAAAGAAAGAGAAGAAGAAGAAACAACAACAGAATCTCAACAGCGGAACGAATAAAATATAATATATCACATAAATTAATACATAGTATCATATACATCAGAGTTACACAGATAGTACATCACATACTAGACAGTTATAAACACCTGTCTAGTTAATACAACTCACACATCACAGAGATACAACACAGCGGAACCACTATATATCTATACGCTGAAGCCTCCTGCTCCATTGCTCCTCCAGAATTCGTCAAAGCTAACCTGAATCCCTTGACTACCCGTAAAAATTTGGGTACCCGAGAGTTTATGAAAAACAGAAATAAACTTCGGGTCAGACATGGGTCTGGTATGAGTAACAGGTTAAAGTTGTTTAACTTTGAAAACCATTTGAAAACAAAGGTATCACGTAAGACTCCCCACAAATAAACATGGGCAAGTTTTTACCTTACGCTAACCAAAAACTTTTGATAGGAAATCCGGTGATATTATAATAGTTTCTAGGGTTTTCAAGTAAATAGAAAATAGCTGAAATTGTTACATCTATTAAACTCCAGCATACTAGCCACAACGTGGGTAATACAATCAAAACCGTAAAGTCTCGTAGGGAAAATGGGTTTCCAACAATGGCTGGGCTACTGGGGTACCGCCCGTCACAGTACGTGGCCTAGATCACCGTACCGAGGAGTACGCCCGCTCCCCTGCAACACAAGGCCGGACCCATCCCTTACTGGACAGTTCCAAATAAGATCACCCCACAGTTGGCGCGACCAACCGTACACTAAACCGAAATAAATAGGGACATCTAGACAGGGGTAAACCTTACTCTCAAGTGGGGGCTACCCACGAAGCCTTGCTGCACCTCCCCTGTTTTAGCCATTCCCGGTTGATGAGGCTTGAGGTCACGATTACCTTTATAGAATTCATCCCTTAGAATGCTCATCGCCCACCTGACGATGTTCTGAAAGCATTCAATCCATACAAGTTCGTTCCGGGTTCGAACGAAACCGAAGGCATTATCTCGTTACACTCGTATTGGAATCACCCTCAGAGTTAACGACAATAACCCTTGCACTTTGAATCACCATCTCGAACCTATAAGTACTATCTCCGTCAAACTCATTACGGAATCACCCACAGAGTTATACTGACGTATAGTTCTTATACCTCGAGTCTTCACTTGCTCCACTTGGATTTCACGACCTAACGTTAATTTGGAATCGATGTGGTTTTCGGACTCCCAAATATGGAAACCTGATCCCGGTCTCACCGAAATCCAAAACGTGTCTTTTAGGGCCAAGTTGTTTTAAAGGTTTAAAACAATTCAATTCAATTATCTATATATCAACACAGATAGATAAATCACAATATCACAGATAGATAATACACATCATCATCATAAATAGATAATCTATATCATCACACTTCAATCACATCATCCATATCACAACAATATTACTCATCTCATATCTGAGATCACAATCAATCAATGGGATCCATATCATCATATATAAACAAGGATTAATAATCACATCATTGATAATTAATTTAAAATGAATTAAATTAATTATCTTACCTTTAATTAATTTAAAGTTAATTAAATTAATTACTTCATCATTATTAAACTTGCTTATACTACTATTAATTATAAATCAATTAATCAATCATCATCCCATTTTTCCTTTTAATTAATCATCCCCGATTAACTATCTTTAATTACATTTAAGTAATTATCTTCAAATTATTCCACAGATTAATTTCTTTAACCAAATATAGAAGTAAATCCCTACATTACTTCATTTATTACTTAACCAGAGTTAATTACTTGCCTAATTAATTATTTTAATAAATCTCTTCATTTATCAATTATATTCCAGATAAATCCATTTTAATTTCAACATTAATTATAAAAATTAATGATCTCAAATTATAATTACAAATTTAAATTAATTACATCAAAGTAATTTATCCTTAAATTAATCCAAAATATTAATCACCTTTGATTAATCGCAATCAGTAATTAACTCCTTTAATTACTTCATTAAATAAATTAATTACTCCATAATTAATTATCTCAAATTAATCCTTTGATTAATTTTACAAAGTAATTATACTCAAATTACTTTATAAACAAAACATCATCCCATTAATTACGTCCTGTAATTAAACATCAATTACTTCTCTAAGTAATCATACTTATCACATCATCAATTTGATTTATCCAAATTAATTAAAATAAATTAATTAACCCAAATAAATCAAATTACTAAATCAATTAAAATGAGTAATTATTTTCTTAATTACTTCCTATCAATTAGTTATACTTTAACAGTTATAAATGCTAATTTCAAGTCATCAATCCAATTAACGATTAATAATCAATTATATTGATTAATTATAAATAATCAGTTAACCGTCTTCATTTACCTCTATTGATTTATATACTGAGGTAATTTACTTATATTAATTATTATAAGTTAAATTTTCCATTTATAAAATAAATTAAGTCAAATCCATAAATTTAAATAGCATATAAATTTCTTAATTCATTTAAACTTCGATTAATACATTAAACCTTAATTTCAAAAAAAAAATTTACTTTTAAATTTTCATTTTTAATTCCCGATTTAAAAATGAAGACAATCTAACTTAAACAAGGTTTTAACAACTTAAACCCCTTTTTAAAACTTATTTTAAATATACTTACTCTATAAAAGAAGTTTAAAAGGAAATTTTAAAACCATTCTACAATAACTTAAACTATTCAAAGATACTCCTTTTATCTCAAAACTCGGATACTTTTTGAGTTAAGTCCAGATTAACTTTGAATTAACAACTTTACCTACTTTAAATCACCATCACCATTTCTTTCGTTTAACCACTTAACATTTAAGAATTGTTTGAGCAACTTAATATTTTTTTTTAAACTTTAATTTTAAACTAGGGTTCAAAAATTAGATTTGAAGCCAGATTTTAAAAACTTAATTTTAAACTTTTATTACATCAGAGTTTCACAAATTTGAATTACAGTTTTATACTTGAAACTGAAACAAGTTGGATAACCTGTCATAAAAACCCAACCCGAGCCCTGACCTATTTTACTTCGAGTAAAACCCATCTGGACTTCGAGTAAAACAACCCTCTTCTTCGAGACAAGCCCAGGCAACACTTCACTGCTCAAAACAAAATCTCAGAGGCACAGATGTACACCGTGCATATGCACGATCGACACCGCCAGCTCCGATCATCATCGATGATACCCTCAGGTCGGCGATCACCCTCGCACCTAATCACGACCCTCATAACTTCGACAACGACTCGAAATCAAAATCGAACCTCCACTCAGACCTGGATCGACAACTGCGCCCACCACCTCAACCTGGAAACCATCTCGTCCCCGAAATTTCGACCACCAGAGAGTTTGTAACTCCGCCCACTCCATCGCCTACCTCCTTGCTTCCGTCCCCTCGAGTTTGGTTGAACTCGATCAACCAGAGCAAGTGAACGATCCCCAAACAATAAGCACATCAAAACTAGGGCTCCTGACCAAAATCCATCACCGCTGTCGCCACAGTGAAATGCATCACCATCAGGCATTTTCCCCCTTATCTCCGATCATCTACGCACCCCTAGGAAGAACCCAAACTTTTCCAACCACTTGGATCACCAGAGCTTTCCCAGACCACTATTTCTGTTCTAACCAGAAATGTAAACTAAAAACTCATCTAAAATATTGGATTCCTCTTTTAAAAATCAAGTTTTGAGTTAATGTTTCAGATTAGATACCTGAAATAATAAATTTAAGTGTTTGAATTTACACTAGTATTCAGTTTAGACTGTTGTTTTTAATTTCCAGAGACTTCCAAGTTTAACTTTAACTAAATTAAATTTTTAAACATTTATCTATGATGAAACAACAATTATTGTTTAAGACTCAAACCATATTAGTAACTAGGTCAAGAGATACAGATCTTAAATTAGAACTGAGCATGAAACTGGGAACAGAGATACACACCCATATAAACATTCACATATATACTCAAGAATTTATTTATATAAATATCCATAGCATACTTATTTTCTGGATATGATCACGCAACCAAACAGGAGATTAATTTTTTTTAAAAGTTATTGTTACTCACCAGGATTTTGTAAAAGAACAAAGCAAATCTGGTTTTGCTTAACAACAAGCTTTTGGAAATAGTTTGGATTTGCTAACAGAAGCTCCTCTTGATTTCTGTTTTGTTGGATGATTTGATGTTGTAGAATCTTTGTTTTAGGATTTTGAATGAAGCTTTTATCTCAGTTTTTACTTGGCTCGAAAGAAAATGAAAAGGTGATATGGGGAAATAGTTTACAGGGTGATGTTTATACAAGCTACAGGGTATAATTTCTTATGCAAAACAGTGTACAAGTTTGTACAATTTATCAGAGATAATTTTATAGTTTGGAGGCTGAAATCGTGAGTTTATGTACTAGAGAAGATATGTGCCTTACTAGCATTTAATGCTACTGTCCTTAATATGCTCCTTTCCTTTACCAGCCTACACATTTTCTTGATTTTGTTGTACTCAAAACTGCATACCCATCATATTCGAACCACTTGACTTCATACTTATCCTATTTTTACACTTGCCTGAGTCTTAGCTTACCAGTTACATGCATATTACATTTTACTTTGCTTTTAAATCTTGTTGTTCTTAAATTTGCATGCATAACATTTCGAACATTAGTTTCTATGCTGTCCTGTACAAGCTTTAGTTATAATTTTTCTTAGTTCAATTGACTATGCAGATATATCCTTGAAGCTGGGAAAATCTTCTTGTATGTGCTATGCAAATATATTACTGGCTTATCTTCTTATTATATCTTCTTGTTTATATTTGAATTGTGATTGAAATGTAAATGAGTGTTGTTCTAATATATTGTTTGATATGTTGTTTGATTATAAAATGTAATGGATGTTGTTTAGATGTGTAGAGTGTTTGTTTAATTGTTTAATGTGTTCGTTTTATTATTTGCAAAACTATGAATTTTACTAAATCGTATTTGTTTCATCTATATTATTGTTAACTTGTTATTTTTAATTTTTAACGTTATTTAAAATAAATTACACATTTAACAACTTGAAACGATTCATAAAAGAAATTATATTTTTATTAATATTATAAAAGTTCGTTTATCAAATTTAAAATAGTTAAACAAAAGAAATTATATCACTTTATTTAAATTACTTATTTTAAAATATACACTAATGTAACATTTGACAAGAATTGAATTCAAAACTTATATATTAAACTCAAATTATTAAATTTTTATTGCCAAAAATTCCGGGATGTCACATAATTAATATGGAATGAGAAATGTGATCTCTATTCCAATTGTGGTATGATATAGAAAATTGTTTTCTATCAAGGTATTTCTTTGAGTTTAATATATTTGATCGAAAAGCCTCGACTATAAATTAGTTACAGTAAAAGAAATAAATAGGCCATAATAAGTAGTTGAATGTAGTTTCGTATTTTATATGTTTATATATATATAGTAATAGTGGAAATAGTGGAAGCATGCAATATAATACTTATCATTGGATGCATCAAGATACGAAAAATTGTTTCCACACATACACCAAGTATTATTTATGAAATAATAAATTTTTCGGTATTAAGTGAAAATGAATATAGTTTTATTTTGTTATGAATATTTTGAATATTAGTTATGACATAAATATATTAGAATAACAGTATTTGTTGCATTAGTTGCATAACATAGAAGTATCCAAAAAAATTAACAATTATTTTTGGTATCGTGATTCGTGGATTAAGCCATATCTTTGAAATATAATTTTTAATCATATGGTACTAGTAAATTATATCTCAAACGATTAAGTGTAATGCATCCATTTAGGGGGAGCGACAAACGATTTGGTAAACTCTTTGGATTGATACATATAGATATATGCGATTCAAAGTCTAATAATACCAAAACAGTATCACATACTTTGTTAAAATTCACTGATGAGTTGTCATAGAAATGAACATGTGTATTTGACGCACAAGTAGTTTGTCTATGATAAATTCATATAATTTAATATGAAAGTAGAAAACATAACATGAAAAGGTAATTCGATTTGATCGAATAAGCAATTGTGTTGGAATGATTCCAAAAGTACCTAAAAACGAATAAGATTCAATCTTAAAAATCACTCCTCTTGATGATACATAATGATGTATAGATAAGAAGTAATCGTACTTTGTTGGACAAAGTACGATTAATGATGAGTGAAGTTGAGTTAATTTATTTCTATAAAGTCGTGTGTTTAAGAGTAGTACACAATGTTATAATTAATTTCATTTAAAGAATAGTTTACAAAATCATACACGATGAGGGTTTATAAGAAACCAAAACATATCCTAGGCCAAGGAGTTGGCAGATTGTACGAGTTAAAAGACTGCACGTAATAATTATACGCGAGGGACCTTGTATGCATCAACCCAAAAGTAGTTTGGGAACGATTATCATTTGATGAAAAATTTATCTTTTGAATATGAGTATAGTAAACTAAAACCAAATAATTTTCATACATAAGGCGATTCATAAAGTGTTTATGAACACTCGTTCAGTTGCGTTGAGAAACAATTGTTGTTTTAAGAATACAAACTTCACAGCGAAAGAATTTCTTTTTGATACTATTGGTAGTAATGTGGATTTGGATATGATCCAAGGAAAACTGATTATGATGAATGAAATAAAATTAACCCAGACCTAAATGAACACAATGCATTAAAATGTCTAATAAGTATTCTTGTATGTTGAAGGGAAACTTTGACTTGCTTATCAATGTTGAGAATAAACGATTGTCAACTAAATCATTAAGAGTATTGACTCTGTGATACGGTATGATACATAAATCCAAAAGGATTCCAAGTACATTATCAAAATATAATTTTAATTGTTGTACCCGAAGAGATATGATTCATCAGTCACAAATGCGTCTATAAGAGAAAGACTAATTCAGTTGGAATACAATGAGCAACATTGATAAGAAAACATCGTGAATTTCGGTTGTTGAAATTAACGCAATAAATTCATCATTCGATATACTCAAGTTAATTTGTATTTTACTCAAAAATTATCGCCTGACATGACTTTGTGTTTTGTTACGTATGTATTGAAACAAACAATTCTAAATAATGACTTAGAATAGGCTGTTTGCACATAACAACTAAAGTATGTCGAAGTCAGAGAGAGCAATATCAACTTGTGTTAAAATTAGTTCTAGTTTAGTTGTTAATACTCAATAATGGACTTGAAAATGACATCTTTTATAATCAGCATAAAAGGATGCTGGGAATGTTTCAAACAATACACACACACATACACACTATATTAAAGTATTTAATATTGAGCATGTAAGATGGATTCCATATGCATTGGAAATATGAATTATCATACATGTCATATTGTCTACAATATCGCACTTTGCTTATGTATTTGATACATAGAACAAGTATCAAATCTAAATTAAGTTCACAATATCAAAATCGAGAGTGTTTTCAAATATTTATGAAATATTAGAGAATTGTTTAAAGAAACAACGAATTCCTTATGAAGGAGCGAGCGGGCTCGAACTTCATTAGCAATATCGAGTATAGTATGTCAATCCAAAATTCATATTCAAACTTAAGTTAAGAACCTCAAGTTGGACTTGTCCGAGTAATAAATACCGGCTATTCAACCAAAGGCTACTGCAATGTAAAAGATATAAATAAATGCACAAATTTATAACTGAGTGAGGGTGATTCCAAACGTTGAGAATCCCATGACATTGTAATATGATAACAATGCCACAATATAGTCCGTAAATGAACCTAGAGCTCACTAGAAGTTGAGAGACATACTCAGAATAGTTCCATGTGATAAAGGCATTTTATCAACATTGGAGAGAATTGATTCACAGAGTAGATAATTAAAAAAAAATAACATACCCATTAACTAAGGGATTGATCCGATTAGGTTTTGAGAAAACCAATCAAAGAAGTTAGAGTAATATTCCCTAATTGATCCCAAGTGCAAGTGAGAGATTGATACAGTTAGCGGTATGCCCTAGGGGTAATTATGTAATCTGTTACATATATCTAACTCTGTGACCAATATTATTCAAAATAAAAGGTAGTTTTCTTTCTATTATATACTTGTTGCATAGTGATATAAATAATTAAGTAATTAATTTAACGTGTATACATATGGGAAATTCTTAAATGATATATTTTGTGATAGTAATTAAAAAGTGTCATAATCATGAGAATTTTATCACATTAAAAATAACATATCGTTTTAAATATTTCTAGTCAATATGTAATAAGACTGGATATTAATACATTCGTTGAGACTAGAGAATGCAACATGCTCCAAATGTTAGGTAGTGTATTACTCACGGCTGTCGGGGGAACTAAGGGATTACGTGCCGATAATTATTGTATAACTATAGAATGAATCACTCGATAGTTTTCTGTTGGTTAATATGACTAAGGTAAAACATAAAATATTGATGTGACAATATTACACAGTTCCCTCAACTTGAGAATACTGTTGAGCTTCAATGTGAAAACTCCACTTTGACCATAGTTAAAACATGGCATGACGTCCATCGAACAACTATAGTTGGTTCGAGTGGAAGCATTGGAAGTAAAACATTATTCAAGAGAAAATTCGTCTCCTCAATTATATGGGGTTAGTATCACGAGGTCAACTTAAGTGAACTCAAATTCAAAATCTTTGCCAAAGCAGTAGGGTTAATAATAATTGTGATTATTGAACAAAAGATTTTGTGTTTGGACTATAAAGTTGAATGTGGACGTTATTGGAATTTTGAGCATTACCGAACTCCATAAGTCTTAATGTGATATAGTTTTGACGAAAAGAATTGGTGTAAAAGATTGTCACTGTCAGGTATCGCTTATAATAAGTAAAATTGAATTTTACCAAAAAGATGTATAAGCAATCAATTTAGCCAAAATGTCACATTACCAACTAAGGTGGCATGTGAACATTAATTTTTGAATCATTCGATATTAATCGCTGATTGAATTTACACCTCTGAGTTGGACAACTATAATGATAAATACTCCAAATAAACCATATGATGTAATTAATTTACAAATTGTAAATTAATTCAATTAATTAATATTTATAAAATATTAGTTACTAAATTTTATTTGATTTGTTTGAATATCATTAGCATTTAATAAATGGTGTATATTAAATTTATAGACATGTATGTTGATATATGATATTGATAAAATATTTAAATTGTATTTAAATAGATTAATTGCTATGTGGTTTTGGAAAAAAAATCTTTAAGACCTACATGCATGATGGAAAGGGAGAGTTTTCAAATGTGATTTGAAAATCTAAAGGAATAACTAAAAGAAATAAATAAATCTTCATCCTTTATTCCTTTTATGACTCACTTAAATCTCATTTATGAAATGATTTTTGTCCTTCTCTTTTTATTTTTGTTCCGCTGAAAATATGAAGAGGGAGTATAGGAGTTGATGAGATTTAATAGGTAAGTAAATAGGGAAGCTTTTTAAAGAAGGGAATTAAAAGGTTTCGATTAATGTTTCCTTTAAAACATATCTTTCTCGTTCATTCTTTTCGTGACAAAAGTTTATTTTCTTTCTTGTACTCTCTTCCTCAACCTCTTAATGGCCTCCATGAAAAAGAAATCCTCAAAAACAAATTCAAATAAAATCGATAACCATTAAGGTGCTATTTGCCTCTAGATCATTGCAAAATCCAGATTTTGATTAAATCGAATCAGAATTTTATTTTTCATTCAAGATGCAAATCTTAGGCTTCATCTTTAGGTATCTAATTTTATTTTATTATATATTCACCATGTTTGTGAAGATTAAATCTTATACATGCTATATCTAATCTCATTATTTGTTCATTTTGTTGACCCAAAGTTTAAATCTGACATATGTTAATTGATTGTATGTTCGTCATGATGATATAATTAGATCCTAAATTTACAACATCTTTTTTATTTTATGTTCATATTACATATACAGTTTAGATCTCCATTTTACAACGAATTTATATATGCCTAAGTTGTTCGATCTAATTTTGCCGTTGTTTTAGAAAATATTATTAAAAAAGGACAAACAAACAAATAATTTTGGATTGGAAACTAATAATAAGTAATTAATGTATTTTGTACCTCATTATGTACACAAATATAAATTAACTTTATATGTAAATTATTTAAAATTGTATTGGAGATTGAATATATGTTTCACATATTTGTGGTTTTAAATAAAATTTTGGTTCTTATTGACATTTTTCAAAAGTTGTTTCAATTAAAAAAGGAAAAAACATAAGTGGACTTTTGTGCAAAACATCATAAACCATTTGAATCCCTCTTAAGTTAAAGTTTGATTTCAATTTGTTACTTTGATTTTAAAACACACACACATATATATACTGTATTAATTCAAAACATAGTTTGTAGTTATCCATATATGTATATTATATGTGTTTGAGTGTTCAAATTGTTTTGAAATAGCATTAAAGATGAGTAAATGAAAGGCGATAACTCCTCTACCTTTTCTGTAATATCCCGGAAATTTTAACAATATCAATTTAATAATCTGTTAAATAATTAAATTGATATTGATGATCTTTGATAATAAGATTTGAATTTAATTTAATAATCTGATTAAATTAGTATTAATTGGTGATTTTATCTTTTAAAAGTTAATAAGATATTTTCTATTTGAATATATATATTTATTTATATATATTGTAAATAGAAGCTTTGGGTAAATTGGGAATTTAGATTTAATTTAATTGAATTTGAATTTAATCTTTGAAATTCAAGAGAATAAATATTTAAATTGTTTTGGATTTTAGAATATTTGTATACACTTTTATTTTAAAATATAATTTGCTTTTGTTTCTTTAAAATGATTTATATATATATAGATAAGTGTTTAATAAATAAGAAAAAGGCTTTTTAATTACTTTAAAATAAATAGAAATAAGATAATTACTTAAAAGACATGTGTCTTTATCTAATGACTCATTTTAACATGTGTAATTTAATTAGCTAATGTAATGACAAGTGTCTTAATTTTTTTCATTTTCTTTTATTTTTATAAAATCATAAATTCACTTACATATATACATATGCATTCCCTTATTTCATTCTTTCTATTTTTTCTTCTCAAAAACAAGAAAAAACCAAATGTAATTCCTCTAATTAATCTGAAATCAGTAAACAAATATGCCTCAAATAGAAATCAAAATCAACTTCTAAATCAAAGATCAAAACCTATCTGCATATTTCAAAAGCAAATTCAAAACTGTCTGCATTCATTCTTCTCAAAACTGAAAGCAAGCATGCAATTATAAATCAAAGCTTTGGATTTCGAAATTCTTCAAACTGGAAAACAAGCATGCATGTGGTTCAAAGCAGTTTTAAGCATTCAACAACTCCAGTTTTTAAATCAAGTGAGGCATGCAAGTTTAAAGATTTCAATGAGGCATTCCAGTTTAAGGTTCCCAGTTTCAAGCTTTTCAAAGATAGGCTCTGTCATCTTTATAATGGTGAGTAACTTTTAAAACTTAAAGTAAAATATGGTTGCTTGCTAATATAGTTGAAATGAATAAGTATTGCAAGTATAAATGAGTTTCTGATGTGAATGTTTATAGTGTGTTTGCTATTACAATTAGATGCTCTGTTCTGCCTTTTCAAATCTGTGAGTAACATCACAAATTTAAAGCTTTAAGAATATGTTAATGTTGCATGTTCGTCTCTAAGAACAAGTATGTTTGTGAAAATATTTAAATCTCTGTGTGCCTGTATATGAATGTTTGGTGTGCATTGCTGTGTGACTGTGTTCCCTCTGTTTTTAGTTCCAGGCTGAGATTTTCAAATCAAAATCTCTAACTCTTGATAAAATCTTGTAAAGACCTAAAGTATTGAATAAAATTGGGTGTTGAATCATGGCTGTAAGTCTAAAAATATGTTTAAGTCAAAATAATTTATATTGTCTCTGGAAATGAATAAATTTCAGTACAAATTTAAAATAAGGTAAATGTCTATCTTCAAGATGTATAGATTCAGGTATATGAATCGAATTCTTAAACTAAAATTCGATTTTTAAAACTAAAATCATAGTGTTTAGTTTGGAATTAAGGCCGCAGTTCTTATTTGAACAGAAATTGGGTTTTAATCAAGCTTTGGCGATCGAGTTGATTGGAGTGTCTGGGGTTCTTGGTGGAGTAGTGTAGTGATCAGAAGGGTGTGGCAAAAATGTCGAGAAGATGAATAGGGCTCGGTGGAGGCGATGGGTGGTTGACGAAGTATGTAAACCTAGTTTTGTTTGGTCTGGCAATTTTGATCATATCGCTCTTTCCAGTGGATCGAGTGTATCGGAATTCGGGGTATTGGGAGCTGGAGCGTTAATGTAGACGAGGCTGGAGTGGGTGGATCTCAGATGATCGGAACGGCGAGCTTTGGTTGATGACAGGCTTTGACAATTCGAGCTGATAAGTTCCAGGCCTGGGAGATGATCGAATTTCGAATTCGAGCAGTAATCGATGAAGTGATGATCGTAGATTGGTTGGTGGATGAACGTCGATGTGGTGGAGTGGTCGTGGATGGACGGAGTGGACGTTGATGACCGTGCACGTGCACGCGATCGAATTTCTGGTGAGTTGTTGTTTTAACAGAGGGTAACTCGAGTTGTTTCGTGGGAGACTCGGGGTTTTTATGGTTTGGCTCGAAGTAGAAATTGGGTGAGTTTCTTCGTTTAGCTGTAGGGTTTTGACAGGGAAAGCTCGGGTGAGACTCGGGAAAATTAGGTTGCGACTCGAAGGAATTTGTAGTGGTCTGGAGTTTAGTTGTTGCCAGTTTTTTTTTTAAAGAAGCCTGTTTGTTTAAATTTAAAACAGAGTTTAAATTGTGAAGGAATATTTAAAACAGGATTTAAATCAAAGTTTAAAAATATAAACTCAAGTTTAGTTTTGAATCTTAGATTTAAGATAAATAAGTTTTATAAATTCAAATATTTTAATAAGTTTAAATGTTTATTAAATTTAAATGTTTTGAATTTAAAAAGAGATATGTTTAAATCTTGTAAAATTTCTTTTATAAGAAAAATATTATTTATCACTTAAAGGTTTTAAATTGATTTTAAAACTTGTTGAAGTTAAATTATAAGTTAATGATTTATATACATTTAATTACTAGGGAAATTAAATGGATAATTAATTTATCTAATAAATTAATAAAATGAATAATACTTAAAAGTAATTAAAGGTTTAATCTTAAAGGTTTAAGATTAATTATTTTTAGAATAATTAACTTATAAATAAGATTCATTAATTAAATAGAATTTGATTTTTAATTAATGATTAAGATAAATTAATTAGAATAGTTAATTTATAATTAAGGATTATAAATTAAAATATTAATTAATGTTTAGGAATCAATTAATAAGTAATTAAAGATTAATTAAGTAGGGTTAACACTTAATTAATTAACTAATTAGAGTTTAATTAATTGGTTATTAAGGTTTATTAATATTGGAATTAAGAATAATTAATCTAAGTTAATTACTTAAGGAAAGAAATTAAAGAGTTGTAAATAGTTAATGGAGGTCATTAACTATGGATTATTAAATAATTAATTAATAGGATTAATTTTGATAATTAATTAGATTAATTAATTTAAAGATAATCAATTATAGAATTTGTTTAAATGAATTACTTAATGGAAGTAATTAAGAATTAATTACTTATTGTAATTAATTAAGTTAATTTGATTTAGTTTAAGTAAATTAATTAAGTTTAATTAATTTAGAATAATCAATGGATGATTTGATAAATAATTACTTAATGTAATTAGTAAGGTATAATTATTTAGAGAAGTAAATAATAGATAATTACTGGAAGTAATTAATTGAATGGTGATTGTATTAATGGAAGTAATTTGAGTTTAATTACTTGGAAATTAATCAAGGGGTTAATTAAGAAATTAATTAAGGAATAATTAATTTAGTAATTAAGGTGGTTAATTACTATATGAAATTAATCAAAGGTGATTAATAAATGTTGTTTAATTTAAAATTAATTACTTAATGTAATTAATTTAATTAAAGTAATTAATAATTAAGTTGTAATTAAGGATCATTAATTAATATAATTAATGATGTAATTAAGATTGATTAATTAAGTATAATTAATAAATGAAGTGATTAATTAATGTAATTAATTAAGGTTTAATATAATTAATTATAGTGATTAATTTAATTAATTATAGTTAATTAATTAATGAAATAATTAAAGGTTAATTACTATAAGTGGTTAAGGTTAATTAATTTAAGTAATTAATTAAAGATAAATTACTTAAAGGTAATTAAAAGATAATTAATCAAAGATGATTAATTGAAAAAGGTAATTAGAGGATAATTAATTAATTTGTAATTAATTAATGTTTAAGTAAAAAGGATTTATAAAATAAAAGTAATTAATTTAATTAACTTTAAATTAATTAGAGATGATATAGATCATTACTTATGGATGGATGATAATACTGAATGCTTTGCATTTGATTGATATCTCTGATGAGATATATGCTATGTGATATGGATGTTTAGTTGAATTGTGATAATATGGATTATCTGATGATATTGATAATGTTGATTATCTATTGTGAATTTTCTTTCTAAGTGTATAAAGATAATTGAATTAAATTGTTTTAACCTTTAAAACAACTTGGCCTTAAAAGATACGTTTTGGATTTCGATGAGACCGGGATCGGGTTTCCGTATACCGGATTTCCAGGTCTGGAGACCCGAATACCACATCGATCCAAATTAACGATAGGTCGTGAATCAAGTGAAGATGAAGATTCAGAGTGCAAGGGTTATTGTCGTTAACTCTGAGGGTGATTCCAAAACGAGTGTAACGAGATAATGCCTTCGGTTTCGTTCAAACCCGGAACGAACTTGTATGGACTGAATGCTTTCAGAACATCGTCAGGTGGACGATGAGCATTCTAAGTGATGTGTTCTTTTCTAAAGGTAATCGTGACCTCAAGCCTCACAAACCGGGAATGGCTAAAACAGGGGAGGTGCAGCAAGGTTAGTGGGTAGCACCCAAGTAGGACAAGATTACCTCTGTCTAGATGTCCCTTTCTATTTTCGACTTAGTGTGTGCGGTTGAATCATGACAACCGTGGGGTATCTTGTGCGGGAATTATCCAGTAAGGGATGTTCCGACCTTGTGTTGCAGGGGATTGGGAGTGATCCTCGGTACGGTGATCTAGGCCACGTACTGTGACGGGCGGTACCCCGGTAGCCCTGCCATTGATGGAATCCAAACTCCAATAAGTGCCGTACGTTTTAGTTGTGCCCAACTATGTTGGAACGTGAGATGTAAGCATTCCAGCTATTTCATATTTATTTGAAAACCCTAGACCTATTATAATACAATCGAATTTCCTATCAAATGTTTTGGTTAGCGTAAGGTAAAAACTTACCCATATATATTGGTGGGGAGTCTTACGTGATACCTTTTCTTTCAAAAGGTTTTGAAGTTAAACAAGTTTAACCTGTTACTCACACCAGACCCATGTCTGACCCAAGTTGTTTATTTCTGTTTTATAAACTCTTGGGTACTCAAATTTTTACGAGTAGCCAAGGGATTCAGGTTTAGCTTTGACGAGTAATCTGGAGGAGCAATGGAGCAGGAGGCTTCGGCGTTGTAGATATAGATAGTAGTTTTCCGCTGTGTTGATCTTTGTATTGATCTGTATTGTGTTGAGATGTAATAACTAGACAGATGTTTATAACTGTCTAGTATGTGATGTGTAATCTGTGTAACTCTGATAGATGATGTATATGATACTATGTAATATTTATGTGATATATTATATTTCGTTTCGTTTCCGCTGTGAGTATCTGTTGTTGTTTTCTTTTCTCTTCTTCTCTTTTCTATTTCTCACCCCTTTCTTTCTTTCTGTCGATGCGATTTTCCGGGAGTGGAAAGTCGGGTCGTCACATTTTCCTCTCCTTATTAATTGCTTAATTTAACATAATTGATTGTCATTTTGAATATATATAAACTTTAATTAGTTAAAATAATTTTATAATATGTTATATATAAGTAAATATAAGTAAACTATATATATACATATATTGTATCTTTCCTGATTACATATTTTACAATTCCTAAGATTGATGTCTTCTTCCCAAAACAACATGCAACCATTTAAACATGTATCAATTTTTTGATACGGCAAACCAAAAGTAGACATAAGTTTTTTCACTTCATAATGATTTTCGCACATTAAATTATCCGGTGACATATGCCGTTTTGCAGCTTGTACTATAGCTGTAAACCCGGCTTCTGTGAAGTTGTATTTTGATTTCATCGCAATGTATTTTGCAGTTACTGATAGTTGAGTACCGCTTGTACAACCATCCCAAAGAGGTTTCTTAGCAGCATCCAATAAATCATAAATCTTTTATGCTCCAATACTTGGTTCTTCTTCGACATTAACATCGTTACCATCAACTTCAACAGTAGGAAACATTGAACCTACTGCATCTTCAACCATATCTTCTATGAGATTCGTCAGAACAATTTCAGTACCCACCTCCTCCTCCGAATGTACGGGATTAAGTGCTACAAGTTCTCCATGACGATCTCACACCAAATAATTCGGCACGAAACCATATTGGCGCAAATGAACTATTACCATATCCGGTATCAAATGCTTCAATTATTTGCACCTACTACATGGACAACAAATTTCTTCGTCGTTCCCATTATTACTTAAAGCGAATTCAATAAAGATGTGTACACCATTTTGAAAATGTTCACTTATTGAGCCTCCAATTTCTCTTCTTTGTTGGTACATCCAGCTCCGATCGATTAAATAATTGACCATTTTTCCTACTTTAAAACATAAAAACGTAGTAATCATTTATGTGTTGACATTTTATTTTTCAATTAAATCATACATTTAAAATTTTGCAAATATATAATATTATTCTATTTAATTTTCGCAAATATATAATTACTCTATTGTGTTTGTAGCTTGTCTAATAAAGAGACAAATCCAACAAATATTGTATCGAATGAATATAAATGCCCGTTCTTTGATAAAAACGAACATCCATACAACGATCATATACGATACTTGTTAGATGGGACCAAAAACTATCGAAGGGATTTATAAAAAGTAAAGCATATTATACAACAATTTATTTACATTCTAAGAAATGCATACACTAAATCATCATTTTCGTCATCTTAAAAACGCATACACTAAATCCTAAGCATCGACTCTAATTAATCCAAACTAGCCCTAATGCGCATATGCACTAATTAATCAACATATATACACCAATTAACGCACATATACACTAAACAAATTTTTTTTCTCAAGGTTTAAATGATAAAAAATTATAATAACAACATAATTAGCATTCAATAGGGTATAACAAATAATCAGTAGGGTATTATACAATTATAACAACAAATTAATCATAATTTAACAAATCAAAATTAATTAGGGTTTAGGAATAAAACCTGATTGGAGATTGATGAAGGGCCTAGGCTTGTCAAGAATGGAGAATGATGAAGTTGGAGATGATCGGGGAGGCGCAGGGGCTGGCTGACGATGGGGAGGTGGTGGTGGGTTAGGGATTTGGTTGATTTTGGGGGAGAGGAGATAATGAAGATGGCTCTCGGCCTGGAGCCTGTATATACGATATTTTCCAATGGCTTTCGACAACTGCCGACGACTAATTTACGTCGGTTTTCAATGGCTTTCGACGGCCACTGTATTTTATTTACGAAAACGCCACGAAGTTTGCCAGCCGTCGGTAGCCGTCAGAAATCACTGTCGGCGGCCGTCGAAATCTTCCGTCGCTATTTACAGTATTCTTTGTAGTGTTTCAAGTATATTGGACTTTTGGATTTTGGGATATCTATTGTTTTCCATTGAGTTGCATTGTTGGGCTGAATACGATACGATGCCTTTCTTGGGTGAAGTAATTTACAGCATACATACTCCAAACGACTTGAGATTTGAAATGTAGCTTCATGGGACCTTCCTTCTCACTTTATATTGATCTCACCCAGTTTTGGACAAAAATTGATGATATGTACTGATCCTCTAGGGGAGCAAATATGCATCGATCCCCTGTCGGGGGAGATACTAATCCGTACTTAGAATATTCTGGAGAGTCTATCTCTCGGTCTCGGTTGATCGTCGCCTTATATCATTGCCTACACTTGATTTCTAGACCTCACAATCATCACTCTAGGCTACTGGCCTTGATGACAGTCGAATATAACTTGTCTAGTCAGTTCAAATATAGTCGGGTCAAAATGCAGATAGCACTTGCCCCCCGAAGTACGTCTTGTGTCGAACATGACATGCTTTGAATTGAAGCAAGTGAGAACACTGGAAAGAAATCCATCTAGTTTTTTGAGTAGTCGCTATCCGTTGAATTATTTTCCCAAAGTGTCTTATCTCTCTTTGAACGTTATGATGCTTGGTCAATTTCCAATAGTATAAATTTAGGATTATATTCCATCAGTTGCTATATGTGTCCGGTTTTACAGGGCTAGTAAGTTTTGGCTATCTGATCCAGTTTTGTCTTTGAAACTTCAAGTGAGAATTAATTTCTATCGATTTCAAAAATTGAATTTTTAGAATATACACGTGCACGTTCAAGTACACGTTCTTGTCATTGTCTCCTGTATGCTTTGTTTAATTGTGTTTTTTTCCTCTGGTTATCATATCACTTTTTTTAATTAGGTTTGACCATTATTTGATTTCCAAAGATGATATTAAGGAGTACCTTCAAGATCAAGCATGGAGAAGATGCAACTCCTTTTCCATTAGAATATTAAAGCACAACGATGGAGTATAAATTATACTATGTGATGTTGTGATAGCTAACCACGAAAACAAAATTTATATATGTATGGCTTAAGCCTGATTATTGGAATGAAAAATAAAGAAAGTTTTGATTGTTTTAAATTGATGTTTAAAGTCATCATGTATGCACAATAGGTAGCTTTTATACTATTCAGATTTTAATTATTCAGAACTGGTATTCAATCCAGAACTGTCTGATGTTACACATCTATCAACTCATATTTACACACCAAACTCCTCTAATTATAGGTGTTGTGAGACTATTCTAATTGCCAATATCCCCCACTTCATACATGTCTACATAAAGTCATAGACCTCTGCTGAATTCCTCGATCAGTCCTACAAAATTGTTTCTCATCGTATATTTTTGTATCAAATTTTCGGCCATTATAGAATCATTCTTGGTCATTCAATTTTTCGTTGATGCTAGTTATGCACATGTATGTCTACAGGACACCACAAATCTACACTACCTCATCAGTCAACTTTTCTTCATTTCACACACCGTCATTCCTTCTTCATTTTCTAGTATATATGTATATATCTGCTACTCATTCATAGATTTATTTAAAAGTGACAATTTATTCATTTTGATGACAACAACAGTTTTAAGATCTCTTGAAATCACTTTATTAGTCATGCAGATGACAAGCATGATGCACTCATGCATGCACATGATGTGAAATCACTATAGAATATCATTTTTAAGGGCATTTATGTAACTTTGACAACGGTTGAAACATTGATATACCATTGAATCACATACAATTCATTTTATCAGTGGTTGATATAGGGATAGTAGTCATGCACTTGTGATGCTCGTGAATGTAAAACTGATAAAATATCATATATTTATTTGTGTTTTTCAAATGTAAATCATAGATTTGTTCCATTGTTTAATCCCAAACCTATTTACATCCATTCAAGTAGCCAACCATTTTACTACAATGGTAATCCTGTATAATATTTTTGCTCATTAACGTGCACTAACTTGTACCATTAAAAGGAAAATGTTTTTGGATACAAGAGATTGCTGATTCTTTATCATAGTAATATATTAGCTTTTGATAAATCTTCATAAGGGGGAGTTAGGAAGACAATACCCCTATAAAATCTGCACTCAAAAAATAGCCCTATAAAAACATTACAACCTTTTCCTTATTATCCGGAATAATTCATAAATTTTACTCTAATCAAATTTTAAAGTTTAAGCAATTTTGGTCTTTTAACAAACCTTACACTTAAAATTTGTGTTTTAGCTGAACTTCCTTACAATGTTTTATTTTATAAAACAGCGAACTTAAATAAAGTCTTTTTACTTATTTTTTCGAATTATTTTAAAATATAAAAATTGGCTTTAAATTAAAAGGTTGAAGTTTTTGTATTCTTATTTTTCCTTTTTAACATATTTCAAAAAATGTATATTTGCAATTTGATTTGCACATGGCAATCAAGGTTATTTATTTAGCAAGTAATAAAAATAGCATCATTCTCTAAATCTTATTAGCCACACTTATCTCTAATAACTGTATTTATATACACACAGACACACACATACCATTTCTCCCTTTATTTAAGCTATATAGACACACACACACACACATATATACATTCATTTTCAATATATATATATATATATTCAACTATAACTTCCAATTAGCGTGAAAAATATATTAAAGATCTAAATTAGAATGAACATATTTTGTTGAATGAGCTTGGTTCTACTCATCTAAGCAAGTGTAACGGCCCGTTTCTTCGACTCCCAGAAATCGACACTAATACATCCTCGATATTCACGTGCCGTAAATCCAAGTGCTGGAGAAGCGGATTATTAAGGGTAAGAAAGAAAAGAAAGAAAGACAGAATATAATCTCACATATATTATTTCAACAAATAATCTTTACAGTGGAAATTAAAATACATTTATCAGAGTTAAACATAGACAGTTATAAATATCTATCCTTACGAATGCGGAATACTATAGCACAAGAATATGGTGGAAATAGACAAAAATCTTTTGACTCCATGCTTTGAGCTCCATCTAGCTTCTTCTAAGCTAAACCAGACTACTAGGCTGTCCGGAGAAAATTAAGGCACCTAGAGTTTAAGGAAAGGGTAAATAAACTCCGGGTCAGTCATGAGACTGGTGTGAGAACTCAAAATACGCGTTTTGAAAACAAAAGGGTATCTCATAAGACCACGCCGCACATAAACACGGAATGAGTTTTTACCTTATGATAACTAAAACATTTTACATCAAAATACTTGATATTATTTTTAATGACATATCTTTGAAAACATTTGCAATTAAACTTATTAGTCTTAGCCGAAATTGTTACCATTATTAAATTCCAGCATACTAGGCTCTACAAACAAAATGGCAAGCGCTTATTGGAGAATGGATTCCATACAAATGACCAGGTGAAGGGACTACCTTCCGGCAGTACATCTCTAGAGGAATTTACCAAGGTCAACAGAACATATGCATCTCTACCAACACAAGACCGGCCTACCTTTCCTTAGATAGTACTGAATATGTCATCACCCCGGTCGTTGCCGACCTATCCAAGAGCACTCTTATATACACCACATTAATTTAAACCCGAATGTCATAGTGGATAGAAATATATCTAGAAGGGGATGATCATGCCCTAATGGTTGTGAATCACATAGCCTTGCTTCATCCAACCCTGTTTCGGTCATTTCCGGGTGTGAAGCTTGAGGTAACGATTACCTTTCACATAACACATCATCTTTCTTTAAATGCCACACTACCATTCTATCGATCACATATTGACTTCCACAAACATACAACCTCCGAGCTCATACGTCTCAGAGAAGGGTGTTAAGCTAAGAGAAGTTGCCTTCTCCGCCACCAAACAGATGTATGTTTATAAAAGTCAACGATGAAATCTCAAGAATGCAATGTCAGACATCCATTCATACAAGTTCGTTTTGGGACTGAACGAAGCCGAAAGTACTCTCCTACCACATCCTGTCGAGAATTTACTCTAGGATTAGTAGCGAGGAGTCCTTGCATCGAAGATTTCATAACGAAGCACTACTTGTCACCATAAATATATGATATGGTAAATTTCACCTCGAGGGACTAGTGGTAAAATCATTTCATTGAAATCTTAACAAAGATTTCTTAATTCAAAACTCTTAATTTTAATTGAGTTAAAACCATGTTATCTAGGATGTAAATCCCAAAACCAGTAAATATTAAGTGAGCAGAATCTATAGAAATCATCTAATTCTATTCAATATCAATCCCCGTATTCAACAAACTATAGGCGGAATAATGGTGAAATCACCTTTTAAATTCCATGAATAGTATGAATTCCCTTTTCGGGCTTTAACACCAAGTACAAGAAGATCATCTCTATAAAATCCAAGTTGTTTAAATCTTGGAAAATTAAATCTTTTTATACTTAACTCGTTTCCGACATTTTGACTTTATCTATCCCTCGTCGAGGGAAGAGGCCAGGTGAGCCAAGGCACTGGTTGCTCCTGAACTCTCCTTAGTTTAAGTACCTCACATCCGGATCTCACGAATAGAAAAATCTAGTCTACTCATCGGCTTTTAGAGCCAAGATTAAACCACTATTTACAATAGTTTTTCTTTAAATCATTTATTTGAACTTTCTTCAATAAGCTAGAAAACTTCCAAATCATTATCAAAAACTCTTAATTATCCATTTGAAAATATTTATAAAGGATTTGGAAAATAATTGTTAAGTTTGAAATAATATTTCAAAAGTTATAAAAAAGTGCCGCGGAAAGTGCTTTTTAAGCTATATTAATCAAAATGACTTTTTATTATTTGAAAATCCATTTTTACTACTCAAATCACTTTTGAACCATTTTAAATGATTTATAAGATTTATTTCACATTTTTAAACAATTTAAAAATATAATTTCCAAAGAAATCCAGTTTTGGATTCCGAACTACAAATTCAGGATTTTTCAAAAACTTGTTTTACTCATATTTCAAAATCTACTTATCGGAATCTCTATTTTCTTTCTTCATTGGAAAACTATGGATATAATAGTTTGGAAAATTTTTATCTCGAAGAATTCCGAGTTATATTCCAACTTTTACACTAGTTTGATTTTTATAGCGGGAAATCGCAAACTACCGTTACGCGACGCGCTTATTTTTGACCAAATTTTCTATTTCTTTCCAAACTTCACTAAAACACTTGTAAATGTTTATAAAACATTTTAAATACATTATAAATCATTTATAAGAGATTTAACAATTCCATATACACCAACTTATTAATTCAAGGAAAGTGATCTCCTTTTGTGTTTATCGATGTGTATATTCGTGACTTGTATATATATATATATATATATATATATTCCATATTCATATGAAAACAACCAAACTTCATAATCAAAGCATATTAAACATCGATTTGCAACATCATATCATCATCCAACATATAGTATAATAGTTATAGGAGTTTTCACCTTAGATTCGAACGATCTAACTTTAAATCGGCTATAGCTCCGCTACGATCGAATTAACCTCTACGAAATCGAGCTCCGAAGCCTTGAAGTGGATAGGCATAGCCTTGGGAGTCTTGGAGGTGCTCAGGGCCATGAGTGTAGGGGAGGGAAGACTTGGCCTAGGGTGGATCTAATGGTGGCCATGAGTTTGAGTGGTGGAAAGGAGGTGTTTTGACTTGTTTTTGAAGTGAATTGATACTATATACATGTGTATATATTTTACTAGTATTTTTCCATAACTTTTTCTCATTATTTTCTAAGGCATGGAAACCATTAAAGAAGCTATTAGGAAGCTTAAGAAGAAGGAAGAAGAAGAATGAAAAAGAAGAGAGTAGGGTATTTATAGGAAAAAAGAGGAGTATAAAAGAAGATATGCATACACCACTTTTTCCAAGCTTCTCCAACACATTTCTCCTTTAAAATACACGGCCATAGCCCTCCCTCATGTGCACATCATTTCCATCCACTCATGTATGCATATGTTGACTTGTTTAAGCTTAAGAAGGAAGCTTTACTTAAAGTATTTTAGTTTTTTATACTATCACTACAACAAAATGTATCTATCATAGCGTTTCATAAACGCTATAAAAACCTTTAACGACGTTTTTAACTACGTTGTATATTAACATGCCACTATATGTCAGACATATACCATAGCAAGGCAGAAAACGATGTAGAATCCACGTATCTATAGCGTTTTTGGATGTCATTAATACGTTTTACAACGTTCGTCTTCGCTTAGAAATATATTCAATAGCGGTTATAATATGCTATGTTAACTTTTTACAACGTTCTTTTCATTGCTGTGATTTCTTTTTACAGCCTTTCTTTTGTTGCTATGATGTTTATTACAGCATTTTCTGGAATGCTTGGGTCCTATTTTATAGCATTTCTATAGTGACCAAAAGTAGTAATACATACAAGCATACAAACCAAGATGCAGTTATGGCATCAAAAGTAACTTCGAATCCATAACTTGTTGCGGTATGTTACTATTATTTTCCATCAAATATATCCATCCACCTGCAAAGGAAAAATTCTTTATTATACGTACTTGATTAGGATTAAAAGACAGAAACATTCAATAGCTAGTTCTCAAGTTATTTTAAGCTTTATAAAACAAACATGTGAAAACTTATTTATAAAACTTAGCCAACTTAATTAAATATTTATAAAACTTAGCCAACTTAATTAAATATTATAAAACTTGGTTAATTTTTATTAATATGTTTAATTTTTATAAAACTTAGTTAACTTAGTTAATTTTTATAAAGCTTAGTTAATTTTTAGAAACTTATTTAATTTTTTAGCTTACTAAAAGACCTTACACATAGAAAAACAAAATTGTCTATTATATGGCAAACTAAGTAATACATATTTCTATGGTTAACCATATAATCTTCCATGTCAGTATATTCGTTTTGTACACGTCTTAGTTTTGTCACAAATTTTAATATTACTTATTTTATAATAGATTAATCTTAGCACCTTATGAAATCATACTTAGTACCGTATACAAAATCATGTGTATAGCACCTTATGAAGAATGTGTTCTCATCTTAGGTAATTAAAACAAATCATGAGAAGTTATAACTTATTAGTATTAGTACTGTATATAAAACATGTATAACCTGGTTATATTTATATAACTTACAGAAGAATACTGGAACAAGAATGCGTATAAGCTGGAGCAGTCTTTGATTGCAAGTAGAGGTAGCGCTTCTATCGCCAATGCTTGCATGATCGATGGCCACCTTGGACCTCGTCATGACTGCACTAATAAAGAAAAGAGGCTTTATTGTAATTAATTTGGTTAGTGAGATGAAGAATGTTAAACTTGAGTTGAATGTTGTGTTTTTGGTTGCTGTTTTTGAGTTGCTCAGAGATAGAATGTGATAATGTAATTAATTTGGTCACCTTTTGTTAGGCTGATGTTTGAGAACATTTGATTGACCACTATGTGTTTGTGTACTAGTATTGTAATTCACTAAATTGACTGAATGACATATCATGTTTGATTTTTTTTTGTTGTATAGTTATAACTTTGAAAAATACGTGCTATTAGCACTACAAATGAAACTTATACAATTGTCAGTGAAAGCCACAGCTGCCGAATCTTAAGTACATCATCAAGTATTCTTTTCTTATTTAAGGATGGAGCAAACATGAGAAAAATCATATTTACTTCAATGTCAGTTTAATGAAATCATATTTTTGTAGGCAGACAAATATCTTTTTGTCCTTGGTTTAATAATTACTAAAAGCTAATTTAAACATAGAAATTGGACCTCCATACACATAATTAAATCATATAATCTAGAAGACACGTAGAAATCCACATTGTTTATATCTCATCCCATCCAACTTGACGGAAAGAAGCAAATAAATCAATATTATCAAAGCTGCCAATTATCATCTGTCATTTAAAATTACAGGAAATAATGATTCAAGCAACATTTCATGAGCCTTTAGGAACATTCATGTCAACATTAAAGGTATTGATTCAACGGTAACCACTCAAAAAAAATCTTAGTAAATTTTTTATAAAACTTAGTTAATTTTAAAGGGATTCATGTCAACATTCATGTCAACATTAAAGGTATTTTATAGAACTTAGTTAATTTTTATGAACATTCATGTCAACATTAAAGGTATTGTATAGAACTTAGTTAATTTTTATAAAACTATGTTATCTTAGTTAAATTTTTTAATGCTTATTTTATTTTGATAAATCTTATTTAATTTTTATAAGACTTAGTTAATTTTTATAAGATTTATTTAATGTTTAATAACTTTATAAAATCTAGTTAATTTTTATAAAACTTAGTTAATTCTTATAAACTTAATTCATTTTTATAAAACTTTGTTAACTTGGTCAATTTTTACATAATTTAAATAATTTTTATAAACTTAATTAATCTTTATAAAACTTAGTTAACTTTTATAAAATTAGTTAAATTATATAAAATTAGTTAACATAATTACTTTTTATAAAACTTAGTCTACTTAATTAATTATTTTATAAAAGATAGTTAACCTTTAAAAACTTGGTTATTTTAAAATTTTAATTAATTTTTACGAAACTTATTTAACATGGATAAATTTGATAAATAAAATATTAATATTTTATAAAACATAGTTAACTTAGTTAATTTAATATTATTATTATTAGTATTATTATATAAATTTAGTTGGTTTTTAGAAAATTTAGCTAACCTGGTTAATATTTTATAATTTATTATTATCAGTATTATTTGTACTATTATTATTCTAAACCTAAACCAAGAATTATTATTATTATTAGTATAAAAATAAATATTTTATAAAACATAGTTAACTTAGTTAATTTATTATTATTATTATTATATAAATTTAGTTAATTATTATTATATAAATTTAGTTAAATTTCTATAACACTTAGTTAATTTTTATAAACTTATTGGATTTCATAAAATTCTAACACCTCCTTTGTGCGGTTAGTGCTTTTTTCCGGACACCTTAGTTCAATATATATTTATATTATTAAAATAAGATCGGATTTGTGGTTAGTACTTTTCCACACACCATAATGTAATATATATTTACACGATCAGAACAAGATCGGATTCATATTATATATGAAAAAATATAAACCATATTTCACACATATTTAAATGCATAAAAACATACCTTTTATTAGCAATTTTAGCTAGCAATCTTCCATATAGCAAAGCAATGTTTTTTAGACTTATATAGAAAAGTAAAAAGAATAATTAGGGTGCAAATCTATAAAATAGTTAAATGCTTAATATAAAACTTAATTAATTTTTACCAAGTCATTCGTAGATTTGATGACCACCTGGGACAATTTCTAGCATGTGAGCCGAGGTGGGACATTTACAGGCTTGCACATACCTGCTTAATGAGAAATTATGTGACGGTATGCAAGATTAGTTCAAAACACAAATTTACTTCAGAAAATCTTAAAAGCTTACCACCATATTTTGCAAGTGTTTGAACCTCTTGTTTGGAACAAAGTTGTAAATAGCATTTATGCACTTATGCAAGGTTGCCTCTGCATTTGCATCTAAGTTCTATCAACAGCCCTTCTTATTACTTCTAAGAAACATGATCATGTTTCAACATAAAGCAACATAATAAAATTTTCTAATTTTCAATATATATTCATCATAAACCATAAAATAATTACTTATTTTAGAAAGCTAAGTATATGGAAGTTAGATTTCAATTAGAAACCTGCATTATTCGTGGTAGCCCTTTGATTGCTTAGTTCCACATTACTACTTCTGCTTGCTACTTCGTGTATAAGCAAAAGTTCAACGTATTTGTACCTGAATGTAGTCAGTGACCATTTTGCTCAAGTAGTATCAATTGAGATAATAACCTATTAGCTCGATATCAATTCGAAATCTGAAATAAAGAATATAATGTTAATAGATAAGCCTAAGTAGCAATTTTTAGAGCAAATGAATATGAAGATGGACAGTTACTCATTTTGCACATGCATCATGCACCGGTACATAGTATACATTGACACACATTCAGCAATGCCTGATATGTATATACAAGATGTACATGTTAAAAGATATTCATACTTAAGAAACCACAAATGTTATAGAATTTATGTAACCTCATTATAATAAAAATTGCTTCAAGATCTAGAATCCTAGAACCAATTAAATATACTCATGTAATCAATGAAACACTATAAAAGCTATGAGACAAGGCAAAGTTTGAAGGTTTTTGTAGGCATAATTCTACTTTGGAACAAAAAGTGCTTCCAAAGTCCGAAACCACTATTACTGTTGTTTTCATAAATATCTTTAAGTATAAAATAGATGAAAAATCTAATAATGCTACCATAAATAATTATGATGTAGACGATGATAAGATAACTTCAAAGCAACTGAAGTACTCATAGATTGAAAGACTTTGCCCATTTTTGCATAACTATTTGGTTTTTTTTTATAGAAGCTAGGAAGCAGTAGTTATCATCCACAAGTAGGTCTCAGTGAAAAAAATATGAATGTCAGATGGCAAATTGTATGTGTATGGGGGCTTGTTGAATTTTGCAATGCAAACCGACATGAATAAACTTACGAAAACAAACTTACAAGCATCCATCTACGCAGTAGGAAGATATCCCTACCTATCTTCTGGGGCATAAAAACTCAACACAGAAATAATGACTCACAAAAATAAACTTACAACCATTCATCTATGCAGTAGGACGATATCCCGACCTGTCTTCTTAGGTAGAAAAGTTGCAACCTTAGCATTGCTTGATCATCCCATGCTGAGTTGCATGCCTAAAATTACCAAAACACATTGATAATAAACCTAAATTTATGAATTCCTACTAAATAAAAACATTAAAAAGGCTTTCTTAGCCAACCCATTATTCAAAATCCCCTGCTCTTTAAGAAAACAAATCATAGTTAGTACAATTTTTGAATTAGCAAATTCCCAAACAAAACACTGCATCTTTGTGAGTTTTAGCTCATCGACCATTAAACACAGTTTCTATTTTAGTTGAGTATATACGAATAGGACGAGTAGAATGATAAGCAATTATTTCTAGTTTCCTATAAATTACCAAAACATCCCTACCAAATAATTCAAGTGTCATGCAAAACCAACAGGTTATGCCAAAACTGAATTCCCTAAGTGCTACATTGATAAAATATTGAAATGCAAGATCAACTGTAAAATCATTAAGAGCATCAAATGCTAGTTGTCCAATAGTAGAACATATGATATTTAATGATCAAATTTTTGTATCACAAGAATGATATATTTTATCAAAACTGAATATAACTACTATTGTATCAAACATGTATGTTCATGTAGCATACTATATAAGTCTAATTATTCCATACCTGCATAAGTGAATGGAAAACATAAGAAGAATAGAAAACAAGCCCAATCACTACAAGGAAAAAGGCATTTTCCGAAGGTAGAAAACCGTCGACGGCCGTCGGAGACCGTCGGAAGCCGTCGGAAAATGCCATAGGAAAATAAGGTGTCGGCGTGCAGTGTTTCCGACGGCTTCCAACACATCTCGCCGTTCGTATTTCCGACGGCCTCCGACGAATTTCGACGGATTCCAACACTTGTCAGAAGCCATCGGAAACCGTTGGAAAAATTGATCTGAAAGCGGTCGGAAGCCGTTGGAAAAATATAACCTGAAAGCTGTCAGAAGCCATCGGAAATCTGCTGCATTTTTTTTATATTTCTGCTGCAATATAGACTTCCATCCACATTTCCCATACAAACACTATTCTACAGAATCCAATATATAATATTCCAACCAAATATCAAAAACCAAACTATACACAATTCACCAAACAAAAAAATACATAAAATTAAGTCAAAACACATAATCATCAACCAACATCCCCAACATCCACATAATTATACAACAAAACAGCTAAGTGTATCATAACATAGTACATAAATCAACAACTACCTCCACCATCTACCAAATCATACAAAACAAAAAAAACATACCGACCAAAACAATCAATCAATCTCCTCCAGAACCAGAGCCAGCAGAGGAAGGGAAGCGGCCACCATACTGTTGCATGTACTCGGCGATACGCTGGTTTAGCAACTATGTGGTCTCTATGGCCTGCCGACGGTTCTGCTCCTCCAGCTTCGCCACTCTAGCCCGCAAATCTTCGACCTCTGCTAGATCGATCTGAGCTCTAGTATGCCTACCCCGTCTTTGACTGCTGGCCTATAATAAATATTTAATTTAGCTGTGTGATCTCTGTAAGTGTATGTGCAGGTATGTGAATGATTAGCAGTGTGATAATGTTATTTAATTTAGTTTATGCATGTTTATGTAAGTGTATGTGCAGGTATGTGAATGATTAGCAGTGTGATAATGTTATTTAATTTAGTTTATGCATGTATAATGTATACATTTGAAAATATGTTCTTTTGGCCGTTTTTAAATTATGATTCAACCATTTATTAACAAAAATAATAGTACATTACATTACGAGATATCACTGCTTTTGATCTATTTAACAATAAATGTGACAAATTTATGCATGTGTACAGCATATATCGGGCAAACTAAGTTAAATAACATGTTTTTTTCGTTATTTTTTTTGAAATGACATTCAAGTAACGAATTAATATATTTTGGTAATGCATAATGCTTTCATAACGAAGTGACTCAAAACCAATGTACTGAATTTGAAAACTTATATGATACCTAATATATTATTTACTTACCACTTGATTGCCAAATCCGTATCGTCTGCCATGCTCCGATGGATCCAAAACCGACTCAAAAATAGCATCCTCCTCATTCGTCGTTTGCTGATCTCGACCCGTATCAGCAAGGAGTTTCTGGCGCTGCTCCATAAAATTTTCCTGCATTAACAAATTAATATCATCATATCTTATTTCATTATATTTTAACAAGTAGAACAATTACTAATACTGGATAAAATGAAATATGCTTACATGGCTCTTGCTGGATTTATCGTCGTGCCATGTATACGAAACTGTCTCGTCCGGATTTACATGCTCGACAGCATGTGTACGAGTAAAAACGTCCATATAGCCCACGAGACCATGCGCCTCAGCTTCCTGAAATTGATTTTTACATACAATTATTGTACATTTAAAATTATATAGCACAAACTATTTACAATTTGCATTCAGTAAATTTACCAACTCCTGCCGATACTGCTGAAATGACTTCGACCCTCCGCGATGAGTGACAAGATTTTTATTTCTGTTTGCAGAGTTTCTTTCCAACTTTGCATGTACATTCAAAATTTGATACATTATTTATCGATCATGTATTTTTTGATATTTACTACCAGTCAAAAAATTTAAAAAAAATTAGTATGCTTGCCTTCACCTCGTCAGTTTCATGGTATCCCAACCATGCTTGCCATACGCTCTACCCCATCCAACGTGGTTTCTTACCTGATTTCTTGATTTCGGATATCGAGTCCCTATAGTTTTTACGCATCTTCTTCATCCAATATTCTCGTGCCAACTACATATCGTCTGTTTGAATGTCTATCTCAGCCTGTGTTTCACGATAAAAAGCAAAAAGAATATTAAACTTTAAACGATAAACAGTAAAAAAACGACAAAAACGAATTAAAAATGGAAAACAGAAAAATATACTTACTAGGACATCCTGCCAAATACACTCTACTATGTGGGGAGGGATGTTATCCCACTTCGACCAACACACACTCATCCTACTCCGGTAAGAAGCTCTAGAAACATCCAACACAACCTTCGAGGGAAGTAGGTCGAACCCCCTGTTTTTAAATATGATACAAATAAGTACATACGCATATAAAAAAAATGCTGAATAAAATTTAATTCTTACCCCTCTGCTCTAGGTACTAAAGAAACTACAAGACGCTGTGATGCTTGCGATGGACCACTGCCATCGCCTCCTGAAGATCAGGAAGAGCTCCTACCTCTAGATGACATTACGATAAACCTGTGACATATATACACATCATTTCAAAAGAGAATAATAACATGATAATGAAATATATTTCATACATAAATGACATCAACGGTATAAATTGCTAAATTAATGACTGAAATGGAAATAGAAATGGAAGTGTGTTATACCTGATTCATAATGGGTCTCATGTTCCGACGATAAGCAGATTACATTGCATTTTTAATAAAAATTGCTAAATAAATGACAAATGGAAATGACATAAAACATGTAAACAATGGTAAACGTACAGATTTGGTTTCATAGTTACATCAATTTCATAATACATCAAGAATTCAACATAGTTACATCAACTGTAAAAAAATTAGATTCGGATTTTTATCAATCATCATCGTCTTCTTATTCAGATTCGGTCTTGTTTTCTACGATAATTTCCTCTGCACTGTCAAACACTTCTACCAAAACATTTGATTCATCGATCAAAGGACCAAAATCTGTATGATCGTCTATAATTATTATTTCGATATTTTCCTCAAGATCTGCCTGATAAGCTTGTTCGTCTGGAATATTCTACCCATCGAATGTAAATCTGGCCTTTGTTTTAAAAACTGCAGACGAATCTGCTTTATCTCTTTTTAGAGACGGATAAGGAGCGTAATAAACTTGCAATGCTTGTTTGGCTAGTACAAAAGGATCGTACTTGTGATAATGCGATGTATGCTTTATTTCGATAAGATTATAATCCTTGTGCACATTAATTCCAGAACCTGGAACATTGCTAAACTAATTGCATCTAAATAGAAACACCTCCTCCGTGGGTCGTGAGAAATATGTCAGTTGCAAAATTTGTGTTAGAACGCCATAAAAATCATTTATGTGATTTTCTGGATCGTCACTACCTTTAACAAATACACCAGTATTATTCGTTAATTTTTCTGCACCGTATTCTTTGGTGTTAAATTTATATCCATTGATGAAATATATTGGATATGTCTTGACCACTCTTTTTGGTCCTATCGCAAGATGTTTCAACCCTTCGTCAACAGCACAATTTCTCGACTCATAAACGTAATTTGAAAACCAACCGAAAAATTCTTTACTGAGATCTCCGTTCGGATGTTTACGTTCATAAACACTGTATATATAAACAAATTATTACATTAGGTTATACACGCGCATGCATTATAGAAAAGAATAAAACACAAATTATTATTTCATATTACCTAACAAACGGTGCAACCTCGGCACAATTTAGAAGAATATAAGTGTGTGGTACATGAAGTTCTCTATCGTCTAGCCATATTTCTACACATTTTCCAGAAGGCCGACCATGTTGTCTAAAAATAGATAACATTGCTTGAGAGGACTCTTGTTCGTCGCCTTCGTCATTACGAGGAACACTTTCAAATGATATATTCACATGGTCACTGAAATAGCGAGAGAAAAAGAACGAAGCTTCTTTTTCGATGTAAGATTTACATATCGAACCTTCAACTCGTGCTTTTTGCCTCACTTTTTTCTTCAGATGATTTAGATATCTATGCAAAATTAATTTACATTAACTTCATCTTTCAAATGCAATTAAAAAATTACGTGATAACATATTACATACCTCTCAAATGGATACATCCATCCATATTGGACAGGACCTCGAAGTCGTGCTTCAGATGGGAGATGAACAGGTAAATGTTCCATTACATTAAAAAAACCTGACGAACATATTTTCTCTAATTTGCAGAGCAATATAGGAATATCTACTTCAAGTTTACATAAACGTTGCACTTTTAAAGTAGTCGAACAAAGCTCTTTGTAAAACATACTATGCTCTGTTACTACCTTCCAAACTTTTAACGACAGTAGTTCTTTGAACATAACGGGAAATAAATTTTCCATCATTATGTGACAGTCGTGGCTTTTCATTCCGCTCAATCTACCGTTTTTAAAGTCAACACATCTACAAAGATTTGATGATATCCCATCAGGAAATCTTAACCCTTCCACCCATTTTAACACAACTTTAACTTGATTATTATCTAATTCGTAACATGTTTTGGGTTTTTTACTATTATTTAGTTTCATATGAAGCTCAGGACGTTTGCATAATTCTTCTATATCGCGTCTTGATTTCAAATCATCCTTCGTCGCCCTTTCAAATCAGCCTTGGAGTGATGGGTAAGTAATGCATACGCTTGTACGGAACTTCCTTCCCCTTCTTTTTTCTTGGTTTGTATCTCTCCTGATTACAAATTTTACAATTTTTAAGGTTTGCGTCTTCTTTCCAAAACAACATGCAGCCTTTTAAACATGTATCTATTTTCTAATAAGGTAAACCAAAAGCCAACATAAGTTTTTTAACTTCATAGTGATTTTCACACATTAGATTATCGGATGGCATATGTCTTTTTGCAGCTTGTACAACAGCCGTAAACCCAGCTTCAGTGATGTTGTATTTTGACTTCATCGCAATGTAATCTGCGATTACTGACAGCTGAGTGTCGCTTTTACAACCATCCCAAATAGGTTTCTTAGCAGCATCTAGTAAATCATAAATTTTTTTGCTTTAATATTTGGTTATTCAATATTTCCATCATCGTCATCAACTTCAGCCATAGGAAACATTTATCGTGCTACATCTTCGACCATATTTTCTATACGGGTCGTCGTAACTACTTCATTAACGACACTTTCAGACTCTACAGAAGTATTTGCTACAACTTCTCCATACCGATCCCAAACATAATACCCGAGTACGAAACCATTTTGGCACAAATGAACTTTCACAATATCTGGTAACAAATACTTAAAATATCTACACCTACTACACGGACAACGAATTTCTGGATCGTTTTCGTTAATACTTAAAGCAAATTCAACAAATACGTTTATACCATTATAAAAATCTTCTTTTATTGAGCCTCTCAGTCCTTTTCTTTGGTACATCCATCTCCTCCGATCAACAAAATAATCAATCATTTTTCCTATTTGAGAAAATGAGTCACAAGTTCAAAATTTAATATTTATTTTCAAGAATACAAATTCGAAGAAGATTATTTTCATGGTCATATAATATTTGAATTTAAAGAACTATTTCACAAATTAAAAAATATTTTCGAATATGACACATTTTATTTTTTAACATATCGATACAAAATTTTGTACAAAAAGATATTTTTTTCCATGGTCCGGCATCCTACTTCCCATTACAAACACGGTAAGCATTTACATTTCGTATATTACTCCGTCTCAAACGATTTAATAAAATTTCGGCAGCATTTCCCTTTTGTTCCCTGCATTGTACACAAATGCGTGTACGTAGGAAACAAAAAAGAAAAGTTAGGCCAAAATTTAATGAACCGTTTGAGACGAAGTAGTATACAAAATGTAAATGCTTACTGTAATGACCCCGAATTTTATATAAATTTAAATTGATGATTAATTTAGTTTTTGAATAAAAATTGTGAAATTAATCGATAAATCGATGCGAGTTTCCCCGAGCACAAATAAAAATGTGTTAAATTATTTGAATTTAAAATCTTAAATATAAATGGTTTAAAAATAAATATAAAAATACAGACATTTGACACAGGTATAAAATAAATAAATGAGTAATTTTAAATTTAGAATTGATGGTTAATAATAATTTGAATTTATGAATTAAATACAAGACAATAAATATTAAAGTAAAATTGATAATAAATAATTTAAGCTAGAAATAGAGATAAATATATATATATATATATATAAGATAAACTATAAAAATATAAAGTAAACAAATAATTGCTAAAATTTTAACAACAAATTAAAATCTAGAAATTTATCTATGTTATAAAATAAATATAAAGTAAATACATATATATCTTAATCTCATGATTAATAAACATTACAAACAATACAAATAGAATAGACTACAAAATAATAAAAGAAAAATAAAATAAAGTAAAAATAGAAGTTTACTCATATTATAAAATAATGAGACAAGGCAAAATAAAATCTAATAACATATTAAAGATTTATATTATAAAGTAATATTATAAAGACAAGTTAAAAAAGAAAATAAAATATATTCATATATGAAACATTGTAAAGGAATGAAACAAATATATATAGA
This sequence comes from Allium fistulosum, assembly GCA_030737815.1. NCBI lineage: Eukaryota > Viridiplantae > Streptophyta > Magnoliopsida > Asparagales > Amaryllidaceae > Allium > Allium fistulosum. Next base: position 1,138,038,179 of record CM060906.1, read on the forward strand.
TAGGCATTAGCTTGCAAAGGAAGACATGAAAAAAAATATTCATTTGTACATAGCAATTAAAACAAGCCACCATATTATCATATCAGCCACCATTCCAAATGAAAAAAATCTCTGAGCATAATAAAAAATCTTGTACCTGATATTGTACAAAATAACAACACTTTGTAACTTGTTTATATCCATCATCCTCTTCATTCCAGTTCGTTCATTTTAGCTGAGAAAAACTGAAGAAAACCTCACTTAAAACTTAAACAAAAACTTAATTAAAACAACAACACAAATTCAATTCAAACCAGAGATCAAGGAAGATTTCAACTTGCAAATTTTCAAGCCTGGTTCAAAAGAACTCTGTTCTTTCTTCAAACCACTGTGAGTAACTTTCTTTTAAATGTGGATCAGTTGCAAGTTAGATCAATGATAAGTATGTTTATATATGTGTGTATGTATATATATATATATATATATATATATATATGTATATGTATATATGGATATGTATAAGTTCTCAGTAAATGGTGTGTGTAGGCTGTTATAAACATTCTCTGTTTTCAAACTCTAAAACATAAGTCTGTTTCAAAAATCATTTCTGCTCAACCTACTTGATGTTTGGACTTAGGATCAAAACCAAAAATATTTGTTTGACCTTGAACTAAATTTTAAAAATATATTCAAGTTAAAATAACTTGGTATCATCTCTGGAAAGCAAGACGTCTGAGCACAACTTTAAATTAATCAAAATTCGAATCTCTTAATTTTCGAATTCAGGTATCTAAACTGAATCCTCATACAAAAATATGATTTTTAAAGCAAAAATCAAAAATTTTAGAACTAGGAATTGAGAGCAGTTCAGGTTCGTTCGAATTTCATTCCTTTGTCGATTTCCGATGATCTTTGTGACTGGAAGGGTCAGGTTTGCTCGTGGTGATGGAGGAGCCTAGGGTGGTGATAGGAAAAATGGTCGGAGGCGGCCTCGACCACTGTGGCGACAGCGGCGAGAAATTTCTTTTTGTAAACCTAGTTTTAACATGGTTTCATTTTTGGTCTCGTTCATCATCTAGGGGTGATCGAGTGCTATGGACTGTTGGGGGATGGAGGAGGAAGTGTCGACGAAGGTTTTGCCAGAATTCCAGATTTTCTAGTGGTCGAGTTTAGGTGGACGACGATGTTTCTGGCTTTGGTGAGGAGTACTTTGGTTGTTCCAGGCTTCAATTTTGAACTCGAATTCGATTTCGACGTGATGGTGGTTCGAGCTTGATGTTGGAGTTGTTGGAGTCATTCTCCTTTGCAGATCATTTGGAGTGATCTCTTCCATTGTTGTTATTTCCGATGTAGCATTGTATCATATCTCTGATATTCTTGTATCATATTGATATCATTGTTGTATATCATTCTGGATATTGTATTCATTGGAGTTATATATGATATCATTGATTTCTTTATTCCGCTGTTTTGTTATACTTACTGTGTTATAAGCTCCGGAGAGCCAGATTCGGCGTTTGAATCTACGGCATTTGAGTACAAGTGAAGTACGAGTGCCGATTTTCGAAGGCTGAGTCCGGGATCTTTATACTTACTGTGTTCATAACTTGTCCAATACAGGGACAAATCCAATAAACATTGTTCCAGATGAATATAAATGGTCGTTTATTGAAAAAAAACAATTATTTATATAACGATCATGTACAACACTCGTCAGACGGGGCCAAAAACTCTCTAAGGGACATTAGTTAATTAAATGTCCCGCGTATTTTATTAATACATTTCAAAAAATTATTAATATACCACATTTGTTCCGCCTATTTTATTGAATAAGGCTGCTTTAATATTATTATGATTTTCCAATACAATCAAATTCTTTTAGACTCGTGCATTCATTATTATTATACAAGTCAAAATGTTATACAACTCATTTCTTATTCCAATTAACACAATAAAATGGTATAAACAACACATATACAATGGTTTACATATACACACAATCATAAATTATACATACTCTTTAAAACTTCACGATAACATATGAAATAGGTATACCATGGGATGTTATAAACCGTTATTATGCTATTGGAAACAATTGCAATTACTAATTAATCCTAATTTATCAACTTATGCAAATCTAGATTTAGGGTAAAAATTAGATTTTTGGCGAAAATAAGATATTATACCTGAGACTGAGAGCAATAGAGTTTGATTAGGTAGCCGTGGAGGATCCGGAAGCTCAAAATTAGAGATTGTAAGCTTAGAGAAGGGAATTGGGGGTTTTTTGCTAAAACATTTCGTGTTGAGAATGAGGAAGAAGAAGGCACGGCTGAGCCCTGTAATTCGCGAATTTTCGACGGCTTCCGACGGCCGCCGACGGCCCGTCGAACGCCGTCGGAAAAGAGCCGTCGGAAGCCGTCGGAAGCCGTCGCTCCTTGTTGTCGGAATAAAAGCCTTTTCTAGTAGTGAATTTAGTGAAGACTGGAGCCTCGATTTTCAAACTTGGTGAATATGACGCATCCTTGAAAAGAAATAGTATTTATCACAAGAAGACTTGATGAGAGATACCTATGTTAGAATCCCTTCAGGTAAAAAGATTGGCCTACACTCAAACCCTTATCAATTCATGAAATAAGAAAAATAATATGATTAGCGAGACAATCTGGATTACTGATATTGAGAATACATGCACACACATGAAGAAATATCGATGGATCGTGTTATTGGTAAGTATTAGCGAAGGAAAACCAAGACTTGTCATAGAATAATGTATTGCTATACAAAGAAAATTATTAAGCGGTTTCATGCTAATCATATACTATTCCTTACTAATTAAGTAATAAAATTTGCCCACTGTCCTTGTTTACAAACATTCACCAGATTGTCAGATTTTACAAGTCCAGCAACCCAAACAACCAAATACCTTTTTAATTTCTTTCAATTCCAACAACAGTGGAAACCAATAAAACATATTACAGGAATTTGCATTGAAACTAGAAAGAAGCCTTAGGAGTATTGAATTGCAAAAAAATAAATTGATGTACAATTTAGGAAAATACATATAAACTAAGAGTTTTGAACTTCTTCTGATTGTCATGGATTATCTTTCTTAAATTTCTTTTATTAGTAAGCTCTAACATCGTAAGACTCCGGTATAACAAAGAAAGACTAATATAGAATATTAGATAATTTTTATAAAACTTAATTAATTTGTTTAAACTTAATTAATTTTTTAAAACTTAGTTAACTTAGTTAATTTTTATAAAATTTAGTCAATTTTTATGACAATTTAACAAATATTTCAAAATAGAGAACATGATTTTTATAAAACAAATTTTTATAAAACTTAACTTGTTTAATTTTAAAAAAATGGTTAGCTTATTTAATTATTATAAAACTTAATTAACTTAATTAATTTATTATTATTATTACTATAATATTATTTTATTACTACTACTATTTTTTTTTTTTTTTTTTTTTTTTTGGCAAAGCCAGCGGGGTTAACTGGGCCCCTACCAGTTTTATTGCAAACTACAATAAAAAGAACTACAGAGGATTAAACAAAAGGTAGAAAAAAAACAGAAAAAAGACACATGAGAATGAAAACAACACAATCATGTCCAAACTTGGATCATAGACTGAGGGAAGTTGCTAGCACAGTTTTTCAAAAGCTTGTAGGTGCGGCACTTGACTTCATTCCATAATTCATTTTCATTTCTTCTAACATTTTCAAAGACTCTGGAATTTCTCTCTCTCCATATCACAGCCATATAAACTTTCAAACAAACTGCCAGTACTCTACCTTTCTCAGTTCTCCACCTTGTTGATTTGTATATAATACTCCACAGAATTATTGTTGTGTGACCAGTCAGATTAGTACCTGTAAGACCACCCATCTTAAATAAGATATGTTGCAAAGCAGGACAATCGAAGTATAAATGTTCAGTTGTTTCTTCTTCAAGTTCACAGTACAAGCACCTAGTAGGACAGGCCATCCCATACTTGTGCAGCAGACTTCTAGTAAGTAAAGCACTGTTAATCACCTTCCACAACATAAGATTATCCTGTGGAACAGAGTCACTTGACCAAATAACTTCATACCAATTTGCTGCAGGCAGAGGAACATTTTCAGTTAGGGATTTGTATACTTCCTTGACAGAGTGAGGTTTGCTGTGCCATTGCACATTATTGCTTTGAACAGCAGTGAAAGTAATTTGTTGAATATTAGACCAAGTTTGCTGTATGACATGGTTACTGCTGTATGGTAACTGAATTTTACCATTATGTAAGAACACAGTAGCATCAGCAGACAAATGAATACCAGATTGGATGATTTGAGTGTAAGAACACAATTTAGATAAGATTAGGCCATTTCTAACCCAAGGTTCATTCCAAAAATTTACAGCAGATCTGGCATTAATTGGATATTGTATCATAGGAAGATAGACTTCTCTGTACTTTAGCAAGCTTCTCCAAGTCCAACTACTCAGTTGTGGGATTTCCATAATCCAGAAATGCCTGTTCTTGATATTGTAATGCCATGTCCATTCTACCCATAAATTACTTCTTCTATTTATGATTGCATCAAATTGTTTACTTATAGCTGCAATGTTCCACTTCCTGACATCTAATACTCCCAGCCCACCAGATTTCAGGGGAGCTTCAAATTTGGAAAATGCACACGGTACAAATTTTCTGTTGTGTATACTTCCTGTCCAAAAGAATCTATTCATTGCTGATCTGACTAGTTGTAGTAACTTAACTGGTAGAATCATAGTTCGTGCCCAGTAAACGATAGATGAGAAGACCACAGATTTTATGAGAACTAGCCTGCCACTTTGTGTTAAGAACCTATTTTCCCAAGCTGACATAACAGAGGTAATTTTATGGTATAATGGATAACAATCATCCTTTGTTATTCTTTTAGTTATTAAAGGTAGACCAAGGTACTTCATGTCATTTTCCATGCTAGAGAATCCAGACTGTTGGTGGAGGTCAGAAGCCAGACCAAAACTGATTCCAGTAACAAGCAATGATGATTTGTTTTGGTTAATAGATAGGCCAGTCATTTTGTTAAAGGTTTGCAAAGCATCCTTAATACCATTCAAAGAAGGCAACTCAGGTTTTGTGAACATCATGACATCATCAGCAAACATGATAGATGTAATATGATGATGAGAACACTTTGGGTGGAACTTTATGATTTTATTGGCATAACTTGTTCTGAGGATGACAGTTAGCACTTCCATGACCAAAAGAAACAAGTATGAAGATAACGGGTCCCCTTGCCTTATTCCTTTACTACCTCTAAAACTGCCAACTGGTCTACCATTTATTACTACAGAGTATGATGGAGTGGATATACAGACATATATCCAAGACACAAAAGTTTTAGGGAAACCCATCACTGCCATGATCCTGACTATTGATTCCCAATGTATTGAATCGTAAGCCTTTGATATATCAATTTTGAGAGCAGCTGCAGGGGGGCCATAACTTTTGCCATAACTTTTGAGTAGTTCTTGAGCCAAGAGGACATTATCAATAATGTCCCTGTTAGGTAAAAAAGCTGATTGGTTGTTGGAGACAACAGTTGGAAGCACTGATACTAACCTGGTAGCAAGAATTTTAGATATGCACTTATACACCACATTACAACATGAAATTGGCCTATAAGAATTAACTGTAGAGGCAGGAGAGCACTTGGGAATAAGAGCTATATTGGTACAGTTGATTTCACCAAGAATTTTGCATTTGTTAAAGAAATTGTGAATAGCCTTGCAAAAATCATTGCCAAGTATACTCCAAGTGGTTATAAAAAAGACTACATTTAAACCATCGGGACCTCCAGATGAATGTTTGTTCATAGAGAAAAGGGTTGACTTGATTTCCTCATCAGTGATAGCCCTTATTAGAGAAGAAGCTTCCAAGTTTGAGATGTTTGGTAGTGCAGTTTTAGATATTAAGTCCAGATCAGGAATAAAGCCATCATGATTACCATATAGCTTAGCAAAATATTGAATGAAAGCAAGGTCAACAGAATCAGGAGTTGAATGGAGAGTGCCATGCTCATCAGTTATACTATGTATATTTTCTCTAGCTTGCTTTACTTTAATTGAATCATGATAATACTTTGTGTTTTTGTCACCTTCATCAAGCCATTTTTTGTGTAGTTGCTGTCTCTTCATGTTGGCTTCCATATGCAGAGCAGAATTTACTTTCATAAATAATTTCCTCTCCTCATCAGCTGCTTGAACATCAAGAGGGTGTTCCATCATATAGTCCTGCTTTATCTTCAGTTGATGTGTAAGATTTGTAGACAGCAGACCACCATTACCAAAGGTTGATGATGCCCAATGTTTAATAGCTTGCTTAATATTCTTGAGTTTCCTGTAAAACTTAAACATAGGGTTACCAAAGCAATTAAAATCTGCATTAACATGGGAAACTAATACAAGAAAGTGCTCATGCTTAACCCAAGCATTAAAAAATTTGAAACTTCTCTTATCTCTTCTCAAATGGTTTCCAAGCGTCAGAATTAGAGGGGAGTGGTCAGATAGAATGGGTTGAGGGAGGAAAACAGATAGAGTTGGCCATTGTGAAAGGGCTTGGAATATTACTACTACTATTATTATATTATATTATTATTATTCTTTTAAATTTAGTTAATTTTTACTACTATTATTATTATATTATATTTTATTACTACTACTATTATTATACTATATTATTATTCTTCTTTTAAATTTAGTCAATATCATATGGAATTTCCTGAAATGAATGTAAATTTTGTTTAAAATACTTTATTCAACAATTGCATGTATATTGTTATAAACTTATTAATTTTTATAAAACTTAATAAAATTTTATAAACTTATTTAATTTAAAAAAAAGTTTGTTTATTTAATTATTATAAAACTTAATTAACTTAGTTACTTATTTTAAACTTAGTTAATTTGTTGTTGTTTTTATTATTATTTTATTACTGCTATTATTATTATATTATATTATTCTTCTTCTTTTAAATTTAGTTAATTTTTATAAACTTAATTAATTTTTATATACTTAGTTAACTTAGTTAATTTTTATATCCTTTAATTAATTTTTATAAAACTCACTTAATTAACTTACTTGAATATTTGCAAGGCTTAGTTTATAAATTAGTCAAATAATTTTAGTTAATTTTTAAATAACTTAGTTAAATAAAAGCAGGATTCCTGCACTGACTCAAAAAAAACTGCATTTACACAACTATTTAACATAAATGTGTTTGGTTAAATAATTAAACAGAAGGCCGTAGCAGCAGTTACATAGAAACGATAAGGAAATGTATTTAGAAGAAAAGCATAGTGTAGAATTTTGATGTTCAAGTTTAAATCCTACAAACGTAGAGTTTTACTGCCAATTTGACCCGTGTACAGTTACTTTGAAATAAAAGAAAATAGTTAACACACCTTTTCAGACAAAGGCTCTCTTCCGTACGGAGAATCAGGTGCCATGTACTCGAATATAGGTCTACTTGCTTTTGTGATGCCCTTAAGATCCTCGTTTATATGGCCTTCCTGGTCAGTATGGTTGTTGCTTGTGCTATTGGATTTGCAACTTAAATCTTGATAGGTAACTCCGCCATCATTCTCCTCCACGCGATGTCTTTAACTATAATAGAAAAAAGAAAAACATACATATTAAAAACTCACTCTTCTGTACAGTACTCATGTGATAAATATCCTCATCTTCATAAATAAGAAGAATATGTGATGGTATGTTAATGTGATAATATGTGACCATAGAGCTGAAACAAGAGGTGTTTATTCCTGTATCTGTGCAAACTTTGCTCAATCTAAAAATAGGCTGATGATTTTAATGCTTTAATGATCAAGAAATATGAACAAGGAAAGGAAAAGGAGCTGAAAGAATTGGCTGATTCAAGGATGAGCAATATTCGATTAAAACCAAATTAACCGACCGAACTAGTTAATTTCGGTTGGTCTAGTTCGGTTTTGAAACTAAATTGATTTGAAACCGGTTTGTAAATTTTTTTTTGTTTATCGGTTTAACCGAATTAACCAAACATTTATTGTGTTATCCATTATGGTATTGTAATACTTTAGCTAATTGGTTTAATGATAAAATACAAAGTTTACCTATTGAAAATATGTCAAATTTTATTATAAACATATAAAATATGTGGAAGTGTCTTATCATAGTAATGTGATATATTGATCTCGTTAACATAAAGAACTATAGGTAAAATCATGAACTCAGTCTTGCATCAATATGATACATGGAAAATGTTAGACAATGTTTTAATTGAAAAGCAACAAGGTCACATGAAGAATAAATTTCATATGACAGAAATGTAAACTAAGGCATAATTATCAAAAAGAATAACAAACTATAGAGTATAAGTGGAAACTCAATAACAGTAACATAAACTATTTGAAACGTATGATCATCCACTATTTATCAGTCATCGAGGCTTATATTTTTTCAAAAGTTTGGCTTTAGGTTCTAACTTTTAGCTTGGAAGATAACTTAGCGCAGATAAACTGGCTTTTCCAGTTTAGTTGAATCGATACTTTGCAAATCCCTTTAACCGATTTCATGACTAAAAAGTGGAAATAATGAGAACTAGACCGTTTAAGATGTCAATTGTAGTGCCTTCAAAATTTTGAAATCAAAATCTTCAAAAAGGCCAAGATTTCAAAGTTCTACTAGGACCTCAACTTCACCTCTAACAATTGTTCGCAGTCAAAATCATGTAATTCATATGGCTAAGGAGAGAAACCGCTAGAATCAGCCTAGGTCACTTATGATTTCTATGTTTCGATCAGAACGTAAAACCAGGTAAAGTCAGGATGGTATTTCAGACTTGAAATACAAGATAAGTTGGACTAGTATCATGTTTAGTAAGTAATCACAGAGACCTAAAGTTATACCATTAGCATATATTTGTGCAAGAATTTCATACACCATAATCAGTTAATCAAAAGTATGCAGACATTAGTTAAGATATCAGAATCCAGAACTTTGTAGGAGGTGACATTTAACATAAGCTTGAAAGCAATTATAACTTACAAACACATTAAAACATCAAGATATCTCACTACAGCTCATGGTCTCATAGAGATACAAAAACACTACTATGGATAAAATGACAGGAATACCCACTAGCCATCGAAAATTTAAACAACAATTGGGTAAAGTGAAAAACTATAAATATAAAGCATTTTAAAATGAAGGTTTTACTTAAGGACAATAAAGAACAAGCATGTTCTACAAAAATATCTTCAATGAAATCATATAAGTTTTATAACAAGCAAACGAATTTAAAAAATGAAATGTACCATTAAATAAGGTATAAAAATATTCAACTGTTAATTATTAAGTATTAATCAAATGACACGTCAAATAGATCGAACGTATAACTAAATTTCAATCCTTTCTCTAATGATTTACATGTACTGGAACTTTCAAGGCAGGCATCAACGTCAGCATTAAATTATCCTAATCCAAAAGATGAAATTTTACATGAGTGAAACCAACACGTGAAATAAATAAATTTGTTGTCATGCAATCAATTTATGAAAAGTGACTTCATTAAATCAAATATTAAGTACAATCATTATACTATATATATAAGTTATTGGTTCCTAGTAAACTAAACTAGTGTAGCAGAGGAACCAAAACATCTAATGGTTGATGTTAGTAATTCCAACTTCGTTTTTTTTGTAAATTATCATGAGATAAATACACATGCTAACCACATTTTTAGGAATTTATTGTCGAATCACCTATTGGCATGCAATATTTTATAGTCTACAACATATATTTAAATAATAGTACATCATAGGCTTTTTAGGAATTGCGTGAGGTAGTCAACAAGCCTTGCTGTACATTGTACTATTCTTGAAGGAAACTTGTCAGTTCTTTGAAATAGAACGAACACACAAACATAATTAATACACTTGTTGTTATCAGAAAATACTAACAATCATATAGCATAAGCAACCAAATCAAATTGTCCTTTCTTTAAAATCCTACTATAGATGAAGGAAGCACCTTCTAGAAATTAATTAACATTTGAAGTCCATAAAATACTATCAAAATCTTAATAGTGGAGTTTAACAAATACCAATCGATTGGAGTGGTAAATATACTAAACCAATCAGTCTAGCAAAGATAAAATAATGCAAAAATTACTGAATTGATTAAATCATGCACAATGACAAAATAACATACCTGAGCTAGGGTTTTCAGAGTAAAGCCGAAAAGGAGAGGGGAGATAGAGTTTCCAAGTCGAGTTTGGTTGTGATGATTTAGAGTTCGAATCGGGGAAGAAAGGAGGAAATAGGGTTTTCTAAGAGAAGTCGATAAGAAAGGGGCTTTTTGAATAAAGAAAACAAGAGGGAACGAAAATGTTTTGCTGCTCAAGTTTTTCATTTTAAAATGGGCATAATAATATAGCGTGTAGACGGTGTATTTTTGCGGAACTAATAATAGAAAGACACCAATATGGCTTCCCATGCTATCCTACGTTGCCATCAAAATTATATTTTCTTGTAGTGTATGTATGTATACATATGTTCATGTGCATGTTAGTGGATGCATTTGTATGTTACATATGTTTACATGACATATAAACAACGTTGCATTGATTCCGAACAACTTTCGTTCGATAAACCGTTGTCGATCGGAGAACCGATTCCTGGTCACATATTCACTTATACTTTAACGTACATATATTTGTAAAAAAAATTCAAAATAAATTTCTTGTCATTTTAAATGAATTAAAATGACCACGTTTCATTTATAAAACCATATAAATTTATGTTAACAATTATCTACAAAAATCGTTATTATACCGATAAAGCGATATCGATTTTTCCTTATATTTTCAAATCAAATATATCTCTTTATAAAACTATTATAAATAATTTACTGTCACTTTATAACTATTTAAAATGAATTATAACCTTTTTAAAATCATTATTTGAATAATTATAATAATTATTAATCATTGAATCCCAATTTAAATTAAATAAATCAATTATCATATTTAAGGGCATTATTAACAATGTTAAAAACACACTTTATTTTCAAAATCAAATCAATTGATTTTATTCCATATTCTTGTTTAATTATAAAATAAGTGTATGCATTCAGCTCCGTGTACGACGTTTTACGATTATAGAGCTGTTTATTGATAAAATAGTTTTCGGCCATTTTATTGATTTAGATTTCGTGGAAGATATTTTTGTAAATATTTATTCAAAACAAGATTACTATTACTTATTATCACTCAAATCAATATTATTTGTATTATCAATCTTTTATTTAAATAATTTAAAAATAAATGTAATTTATCAAAGTGATAAATTTGTGGGTCGTTACAGCAAGCTTTCAAATCTCGAATATTAGACAAAATCTCGGACTGACATCTTGGTCTATATCTTGGGTCGAGATCTTAAGATCTTAGGTGAGATGAGTGTCATATAACTAAAAATCATGTTTGAAATCTCGTCTCGTCTAAGTGCAAAAAGTTTGAGATCTTCGGTGAGATGAAGGAGATTTAAAACTTTGCATTGAAAATTAGATGAAAGCTTTACCATAGTAACATATTTATTTATTAGTGCAAAAGTAAATGCATGATAAAAAAAGGGCGTTCTTTATATGTTATGCACATCTACAAATTTTGCCTAGATAGGCACATGATTTTAAAGGCTTCAACACTTGAGCTTATTTTCGAAAAGCAGATATATGTAATATGGTATAATTTTAATTCCAAAACATCTAGAATAAAAGAATTGAATTATATGATTATATATGAATATGACAAATTTTACAAAAAGAAAAGATTTAAACTAAAAGGGAATAACTAAAACCATTTATATGTTTTAGTCAAGGTTGGGATCTCTGTTTTAATCTTGGTTTCGAACTTTTGTAGTTTTAGAAATTTCAATCTAATTTGTAAATTTCACGAATTTTAGTTCTAGTTTCAATCTCGGATATCGTTAATTATTTTTCATATAGTTACACATATATTTGTTTAATTATTGAAATTAAATGCATAATTTATCTTTAAATAAAAATCAGATATAAATGAACAATATTGGCTAATTATAACTATTTATAATGCTAAAAATGTTTATTCAGTGCTTCATTGTCAACTTTTTTTGTTATATCATTACTTTCAATACAAAAAAGCTAGATTTAATGTAAAAGGGAAAACTAAAATCATTTGTATGTTTTAATATCACTTATGAAACCGAATTTAAATCATAAGACAATTCATACCATGTAAATTATTATGTTTTTGCACTTTTATATGACAACACTTATAAGCAGTGGCGGAGCTAGGTTTGAAACTTAGCTAGGGCCAAAGTAAAAAAAAATTATCCCATATTGCCAAAAATAACACACATTTTATTGTATATATACCGATATCTTTGCAATCATTACAAATCTGTTAGAACCAAAGCTCTTTGGGCCAATTGGGCTGAAGCATATCCCAGCTAGGACCAAATATTCCATCTCAGCTAGGGCAAGAAATTTGATGTAATGTTTTTGTGCATTGTACTTCAATTTCTCACCTAGGGCGGTGGCCCCAGCTAGCCACACTGTGGCTCTACTTCTGCTTATAAGTCATAACACTTATGAGTGTTAAGTGGAAAAGAAATACCCTCCAATAGGAGAGATGTGCACATTTATTATTCAATATGTGCATGCTTTGTGTTGTTGCATGTCTACCTTTTTCGAGATAGGATTGGGCAATAGACACATTCTACATTGCATTCTCCTTGCAGAACCTGTTACTGACTCTCAATAACAAGTCACTGAGTGGTACTCATGTGTTCTTTAAAGTTTTGTAGTTCCTTTGCAAATACCGTGCCTATGTGAAGTGACCCACTTCTTTTGGATTTATTTGTAATGATTTTCTGTTGAGTTTTTTTTACACAATATATATATATAAATCAATGGATCACTTCTCTTAATTAATTTCCCAAGATCCAGAATTCACCAATACAAAAATATTAGTATATAAGCCAAATCATGTCATTTATATATATGAAGATATATAAATGTTTCCTTGCTTATCAGAGTATTTGAATTAGCAAGGAAATTCAATCACACATTATTTCTCATATTCCAGAGAATTGGTGTCACATAGCCATTTCTACTTTTTAATTTTCTTCTTTTGAACTCAAGCTTGATTAATATTAAATTCAAATATTACCACCTATTATTTTCTTGTTTTACTTCTCAAATTAATTGATTCTTGGATATACAAGCCATACATTTGATTTCTGGAATTTTGTAAGTTGATACTTATTGTTTTAGATTAAATAAAGGGTGTTTAAAACAACTCATGCATATTTGTTTAGCCCGGGATTTTTATTTCAAACACAACCAATTTTATGTCAGGTAAAATACTCCTATTCTGGTTCATTATGTATATATATTTATCATATGAATAATGAGGTGATAAACTAGGTTGAAGGCCAAGCAGAGAAAAACAATACATTTTAGCAAAGTGCAAACACAAACATGCACAAACCAATCATGACAAACAAAATGCACAGATCCAGGTTAATAGAGCAAATAATGATCATATGAGTGATAGTGTTGTGATCTACTTTATAAATCATACAACTTCTGATATTTGGAGCTAGAAAAAGTGTTGAATCTGATTTTTGAAAGATCTTTGCACTCTTCTGGGCTAAAACATATAGAAATGGAGTGCTGAACCTTTAAACACTTAACAACATTACTCTGCCTACCTGTTTGAATACATGTTGTTTACCCTTAATCTTGTCTTGCCACTTAGTATCAGTTTTGAAGTCATAGTATCAGATTTTTCCCCATTTCAATTTTCCAAGTCTTACCCATTTATAATTTTCAGGTTTCATGATATCTTAATTCTACTTTTGTTCTAGCTATATCACAAGATTTTTGTTGCAATTAAACTTAGCTTACCCTATGGTTTTTCTTTTCAAAAATCTGGTGACTAAAACTTTAAGCCTTCACATGTACTTATATCAACTTATAGGACATGCATAAGCCTTACTGGTTAGCCAAGATTATATTCAACCCAGATACTCATTATTTTAGCACATACTCATTCAAACAGTTCTAACTTCATAACCGAAGTGCATCAAGCTTGCCAAGGAAAATATGTCCACATATCAGATTATATGGCATCTTCTCCTTCACCATGATCTACTAGAATCATTTCAGAACCTGTTTCTTAAATCCACAACTCACAAACACATACAACACTTAAGTTTCTTTTTCTTCTTACATGTTCTTTTCAAGATAACAAAGCAAAAGACAATCCTAAAAATACTTAAAACATAATAGAATTTGTCTAACTTATTTATTACAATACACTGCTACTTTTCTTAAACACTTTAAATTCATCAAGATCTCCAAATATCCATGCAAGCAAGCTACTCATGCCTTTTTCCCTGCAGCACTGCTTTGAGCTGCCTCAATAAAAATGAGACACCCCAAATATTGCAAAGGCAACAAATAGGGTCAGAAATAAATTCCGGTGTGAGTGAAATCAAAGATTGCAATAACTTGTAGATTACTATGACAGGGTAGAGAGCTCATATATTTTTGATGCTATTCATTTTCATGTTAAAACCTAAGTATATGTATCTTTAAACTTATCTAACAATCATACATCCAAGCATTCATCCATCTTACTTCATTCAGTTGTACATGCACAAGCTCTTATGGAATAACATCCTAAATTCCATAGCATAATTTCTCAACCTCATTTTCATTTTATTTGGTCTGAATCTCTTTCCATTGATCACCATGTGTGCATTGCAAAGGGGCTCAGTTCTGTTAACCCTTTACACAGAGGCCTACAGGACTTAAGCAAGTCATGCACATACCCATCATCCACCTGATGATGAGTAGACCAAGGCACTACTCCTAAATTATTTTATAATTTAGAGACCATGCTTATTTATTTTCTGAAGAATTTTCTTTTTAATTCCAAAGATGCTTATATTCTTCCCTTCTTTCCATAATTCAAAAATTATTAAGCTCACTCAAAGATTATATCCAAACATACAAGACATTCATGTAAAATTGCACATCTCATTCCAAAGTCATTTCTGCTTAATGACATTTTCTAAAACCTGATTGTATATTTATTTCTAGAGATTTTCCCATTGTTTACATAAATTTGAAGAAGTCATGTGAAACGCTATATTTATTTTTACTGTGAACATAGGATATGGTTTTTGAGAAAAACCCATAAAAACATATTGGCTTATGATCTGAACAAATCAGCACATATTTGTAATATTGCATTGTTCATATCATTTTTAATATAAACTAGGCATAAGCATGAATCTCATTATTCACACTGCCTACTTCTTCTTTTTTTTATCGATACCCTATTTCTCAGTAAAACATTTAGTTCATTTTCATATAAAAACTAGAATATAAAATCTATTTCTGTGATTAGAGTATTTGTTTGATTATTTATATTTTAAAATAAAAACTAAAACCATCACAACAGATCAAAACAGATTAAAATCTCATCCAAAAATTCAACCAGAATACCATCCATGATCAGCATATTTTCATCCAGAGAATAAAATCAAATAGAAAATCATAATGTAATTTTTATATAAAATAACTTGGCTGCCCTTAACTTGGGTCTTAATGCCTCAATTCTCATAAGTGATTAATCACTCACCTTCCTTCCTCTTTTCCCCGAGGATGCTTAAGCTTGAAGATAATGTGAGTTTTGCTTTTCTTTTTCTTTTTATTTCTCTGTTTTCTCTTAGAAACAAACTACTGCTCTCCCCTCATTTTTAAAACATTTAGCTAGGGTTTAGTAGAGAGAAAAGCCCATTTGATCCTCATATAATCTAGAGAATCATGTATATATGTTTATGGCTAAATGTGCCATTTTCTTTTTGATTTCTATTTCAGGTAAGAGCAGTTGCTTCTCTGCTTTTCTGTGTACATGCTATTTGCATGATTCACCTATACATTATTTATTTGTGTGACTTAGCTTCATTGTATATTTTTGTTAAACCTGAATAGTTCACTCATACCCCCTTTTTATTATTATTCCTAGCTATTATTTCAAACTATTTATTTTTCTCTTTATTTATTTTTAAAAATGTATTTATGCGCAAATAATACTAAGCTGGTTTTATGCAATTTAATTATCAAAAATTTTTATTTTATCACTTGATATTTCTCTGGCTTCTCATTTTTAATATATGTACACATATGAGATATCTGTATGTAAAACTCACTCATACTTGATCATTTTCTTCTTATTATTATTCATAGGAAAATTACTATCCTCTTATTTAATTATTTCACTTACTCTTAATATTTATTTTCAAACTATTTTATTCTTTAAATATTCTTTGTTAACTGATTTCCAATTTTCTTTTAAAATTATTTTTATCTCAAAAATTTGGGTCTTCACATTTTCCCCTCCTAAAAGGAATTGTGTCCCACAATTATTATTATACTATTTTTTTCATTACATAATATAATTTCATTTTAGAAATTTCAGAAACTCATACATTCAAGACCAATCAAGTACACATAAGTAATATTTAAATTTTATTAAAATTTTAGGCATACCTTTAAGCAGAAAACAGATTAGGATATTTATCCTTCATCCTATCTTCAGCCTCCCATGTACAATCATTTTCATCTAAGCTCCACTGGATTTTAACCAATTTAATTACTTTATTTCTCAATTTCTTTTCTTCTCTAGCCACAATGCCCACTGGTTCTTTCTTATAAACCAATTTTTCTTGAATTTCAACATGTGTAGGAGATTCAAGAATGGTCTCCTTATCATGCACCCATTTTCTCAATTGAGATACATGAAATACATCATGTATATTACTCAATTCCTCTGGCAATTTTAGCTTATAAGCCAAAGTTCCTATTCTTTGAATAATTTCATATGGACCTATATATCTTGGTGTTAATTTTCCTGCCTTACCAAACCTCGGTATTTTTCTCATTGGTGAAACTTTGAGGAATACATAACTTCCTACTTCAAACTCCACTGGCCTTCTTCTTTTATCTGCATATGCTTTTTGTCTTTCTTGTGATGCTCTCATTCTTTGCCTCACTAATTCAATTCTTGCAGAAGTTTCTTTCACATTTTCTGGTCCAAGCAATACTCTTTCACCTACCTCCATCCAACATGCAGGAGATAAACAAGGCTTTCCATACAAGGCCTCAAATGGAGCCATACCTATAGTGGATTGGTAGCTATTGTTATAAGCAAATTCAGCCAAGTAGAGATGATCTTCCCAGCTGCCTCCAAAGTCAAGTATACATGCTCTAAGTAAATCTTCTAAAATCTTGTTAACAATCTCAGTTTGCCCATCTGTTTGTGGGTGGTAGGCTATGCTTAAGCTTAATTCTGTCCCCATGGCTTCTTGAAAGCTACCCCAGAACCTTGAGGTAAACAAGGTGTCTCTATCACTAATGATAGTCTTGGGGATGCCATGTAATCTTACTATCTCTTTCACAAATAATTGAGCTAACTTGTGAGCATTTCTGTTTGAATTCACTGGAATAAAATGTGCTGTTTTTGTGAGCCTATCAACCACTACCCAAATACTATCATTGCCTCTTCTTGTTCTTGGCAAGCCATCCATAAAATCCATTGAGATACTTTCCCATTTCCAGGTAGGCACTTCTAAAGGTTGCAGTAGGCCTGAGGGTCTTTGGTAATCTGCCTTGACTTGTTGGCAGGTTAAACACTTTGTTACATACTTTGCCACTGCTCCTTTCATTCCTGGCCACCAATAATTCCTTTTAAGATCATGGTACATTTTTGTACCTCTTGGATGTATGGTATATTTGGTCTTGTGGTGCTCATCCATAACCTCTTGCTTCAGTTCTTCCACATTGGGTATGCAGAGCTTCCCTTTCTTCCTTAAGTAGCCTTTATCATCAACTTCAAAATTTTCCACTGATATACCTTGTGATATCATGTCCTTCTTTTCCTTTAAATTAGTATCTTGATTTTGCATTTTCCCTATTTTATCAACCAGGGTTGATCTCAAGGAGATGATACTTAATTTTCCATAATCAATCATGTCACCCTATATATTGTCTGATGCACCAATTTCTTCCTTCATTTCTACTTCACTAAGGATCGTTAAATCCTTGAATTCAGTCATCATTAAGCTTGCCAATCTTGCTTGATGCCTACTCAATGCATCTACTACTTTGTTAGCCTTTCCTGGAGTATACAATATATCAAGATCATAGGCAACTAAAAATTCTACCCACCTATGTTGCCTCATATTCAAGTCTTTTTGGGAAAACAAATACTTAAGTGATTTATGGTCTGTGAACAATTCAAATTTAGTACCCAACAAGTAGTGTCTCCATAGCTTCAATGCATAAACAACAGCAGCAAGCTCTAAGTCATGTGTAGCGTATCTTGTTTCATTTGGCTTGAGTTGCCTTGATGCATATGCTATGACTCTAACATGTTTCATAAGTACTGCCCCTAACCCAGACCCACTTGCATATGTATATACCACTAATCCTTCATTTCCCTCTGGAACTTGCAAGACTGGAGCTTCCATCAATGCTTTCTTCAATGACTCAAAAGCTTGTTCACACTTTTCTGTCCATACATATGGTTACTCCTTTTTGGTTAGTTTGGTCAGTGGAATGGCTATCCTTGCAAAGTCTTTTATAAATCTTCTATAGTAACCTGCCATTCCCAAAAATGATCTCACCTCAGTCACTGATTTGGGTCTACTCCATGATTGCACTGCCATGACTTTGTTTGGGTCTACACTAACCCCCTGTTGAGATATAATGTGTCCCAAAAATTTAACTTCATTTTGCCAAAATGTGCACTTGGTAAATTTTTCCTTTATATTATGTGCTCTTAGTCTTGACAAAACCAGATGCAAATGCTTTGCATGCTCCTCTTCTGATTTTGAATACACCAATATGTCATCAATAAAGACAACCACAAATTTGTCTAGAAAATCTCTAAATGTCCTATTCATTAAATCTACAAAATAAGATGGTGCATTTGTCAATCCAAAAGGCATTACCAAAAATTCATATAGCCCATACCTTGTGTTGAATGCAGTGTATTTAATACTCTCTTCCTCAACCTTCATCTGATGGAATCCAGAGGCTAAGTCTAGCCTTGAAAAGATTTTTGCTCCATTTAATTGGTCAAATAAATCATCAATTCTGGGGAGTGGGTATTTGTTCTTGATGGTGACTTTATTTAATTCCCTGTAAACAATACACATCCTCATTGTACCATCCTGCTTCTTCACAAATACCACTGGTGAACCCCAGTTTGAACTGCTAGGCCTTATGAAGCCTTTCTGCTCCAATTCCTCCAATTGCTGTTTTAATTCCACTAATTCTTTTGGACCCATTCTGGTAGGTTTCTTAATGATAGGACTTGCTCCTGGGATTAACCTTATTTGAAATTCAACTTGCCTATCTTCTAGAACTCCTATTACTTCTCCAAAAACATCTGGGTATTCCTTTATCACTTCTATATCTTCTAAAGTCAATTCTTTTTCAATCATGCTCCATATTTGATTAAGGCAATTTGTTTTGGCTATTTCACTCATGATTATAATATTTTTACCATTTTCTGTTTTCAAAGAAATAGTAAAATTTTCTAAATTCAAAATTGCTTTGAATTTACTCAACCAATCTACCCCTAGAATAATTCCTATTCCAGGATATTTCAACACAAATAAGTCAGATTTAAACATATTTCCTCCTATGTTTAATTCTACTTCCAAACATTTTAATTCTAACAGACAAGGGCTACCTAGGGGACTCTGAATAAACAAGGGTTTTTCAACTAAATTGCATGTGAGTGCCAATTTATCCACTATGTTTTGTGATATTAGAGAGTGTGTAGCCCCAGTGTCATATATAACTGAGATTGGATAATTTTTAATTAGAAGTATACCTTCTAATTGTCCAGAATTTCCCACTGCACTTGCCTTTGCTTTGCCTTCCAATGCTCCTACCTTTGCTCCTTTCTTGAACTCTGGGCAATTCCTTTTGATATGGCCTTCTCTCCCACAATTATAGCAACTGAATGGGGTCTTCTTAGCTGCTTGACACCTATTGCTTATGTGTCCTTCTTTGCCACAGTTGTAGCAAGTAATTTCTTCTTTGCTTCCCTACTAGTTGCTCCTTCAACCTTCTTATCTGCATTCTTTTTGTCATAGGGATGTGCTCTATTTTTCCCCTTCTTTTGGTATTAGCCCTCATGTTCCTGAATTTCTCTCTGGCATTATCATGTTGTTCAAAAGAAAGAGTGAGATATATGACTTGATCAAATGTTTTGTCTTTGTATGGTAGCATTGCTCTACTTAAACCAGCATTTAATCCTTGTATAAACCTTGAATTCTTTGATTCCTCATTCCCTATTAGCATGGTTCCATACTTAGACAAGCTCTCAAATTTTTGAGTGTATTCAGTCACACTCATTGTCCCTTGCCTCAATTTTATAAATTCCTCAAGCAGTGTTTCCTTAGCTGTTGCTGGAACAAATCTAGCCTCAAGCATATCCTTGAATTGATCCCATGTTATCTCATTTCCTGGTCTTCCTGTGATGATTACCTCCCACCAATCTAGTGCTACTCCCTTGAGCCTTCTGGAAGCTATTTGCCTCTTCCTTTGATCATTTATTTGCATGTTTGCAAATATTCTTTCTAAGGTTCTCATCCATGTTTGCACACACATGACTCCTTCAGTGCCTTCAAAATCCTTGCCTCCTAAATTTGAAAATGTTTTCAATAGCTTAGCCAACTCCTCATGAGGATTTCCTTCCCTCTAAACTGCTCCTTCCCTAAATGCCCTCACCAAATCTTGCAAATTGACCAATGGTGTTGCATTAGAGGATCCTGCTCCAGTGCTTGGTGGTCTTCCTACCATGATTCACTATTCAATTGCATAACTAGTTAGTCTTGTTTCTAATTTAATTATTTCAGCAATTTATTCCTACTGAGAGTATTATATTTATTATTTTAATTAATTTCTTTTTTTTTTCATATGCTATGTTCTTGTTAACATAGCTCCGATACCAACTGAAGTGACCCACTTCTTTTGGATTTATTTGTAATGATTTTCTGTTGAGTTTTTTTTACACAATATATATATATATATATATATAAATCAATGGATCACTTCTCTTAATTAATTTCCCAAGATCCAGAATTCACTAATATAAAAATATTAGTATATAAGCCAAATCATGTCATTTATATATATGAAGATATATAAATGTTTCCTTGCTTATCAGAGTATTTGAATTAGCAAAAAAATTCACTCACACATTATTTCTCATATTCCAGAGAATTGGTGTCACATAGCCATTTCTACTTTTTAATTTTCTTCTTTTGAACTCAAGCTTGATTAATATTAAATTCAAATATTACCACCTATTATTTTCTTGTTTTACTTCTCAAATTAATTGATTCCTGGATTTACAAGCCATACATTTGATTTCTGGAATTTTGTAATTTGATACTTATTGTTTTAGATTAAATAAAGGGTGTTTAAAACAACTAATGCATATTTGTTTAGCCCGGGATTTTTATTTCAAACACAACCAATTTTATGTCAGGTAAAATACTCCTATTCTGGTTCATTATGTATATATATTTATCATATGAATAATGAGGTGATAAACTAGGTTGAAGGCCAAGCAGAGAAAAACAATACATTTTAGCAAAGTGCAAACACAAACATGCACAAACCAATCATGACAAACAAAATGCACAGATCCAGGTTAATAGAGCAAATAATGATCATATGAGTGATAGTGTTGTGATCTACTTTATAAATCATACAACTTCTGATATTTGGAGCTAGAAAAAGTGTTGAATCTGATTTTTGAAAGATCTTTGCACTCTTCTGGGCTAAAACATATAGAAATGGAGTGCTGAACCTTTAAACACTTAACAACATTATTCTGCCTACCTATTTGAATACATGTTGTTTACCCTTAATCTTGTCTTGCCACTTAGTATCAGTTTTGAAGTCATAGTATCATATTTTTCCCCATTTCAATTTTCCAAGTCTTACCCATTTATAATTTTCAGGTTTCATGATATCTTAATTCTACTTTTGTTCTAGCTATATCACAAGATTTTTGTTGCAATTCAACTTAGCTTACCCTATGGTTTTCTTTTCAAAAATCTGGTGACTAAAACTTTAAGCCTTCACATGTACTTATATCAACTTATAGGACATGCATAAGCCTTACTGGTTAGCCAAGATTATATTCAACCCAGATACTCATTATTTTAGCACATACTCATTCAAACAGTTCTAACTTCATAACTGAAGTGCATCAAGCTTGCCAAGGAAAATATGTCCACATATCAGATTATATGGCATCTTCTCCTTCACCATGATCTACTAGAATCATTTCAGAACCTGTTTCTTAAATCCACAGCTCACAAACACATACAACACTTAAGTTTCTTTTTCTTCTTACATGTTCTTTTCAAGATAACAAAGCAAAAGACAATCCTAAAAATACTTAAAACATAATAGAATTTGTCTAACTTATTTATTACAATACACTGCTACTTTTCTTAAACACTTTAAATTCATCAAGATCTCCAAATATCCATGCAAGCAAGCTACTCATGCCTCTTTCCCTGTAGCAATGCTTTGAGCTGCCTCAATAAAAATGAGACACCCCAAATATTGCAAAGGCAACAAATAGGGTCAGAAATAAATTCCGATGTGAGTGAAATCAAAGATTGCAATAACTTGTAGATTACTATGACAGGGTAGAGAGCTCATATATTTTTGATGCTATTCATTTTCATGTTAAAACCTAAGTATATGTATCTTTAAACTTATCTAACAATCATACATCCAAGCATTCATCCATCTTACTTCATTCAGTTGTACATGCACAAGCTCCTATGGAATAACATCCTAAATTCCATAGCATAATTTCTCAACCTCATTTCATTTTATTTGGTCTGAATCTCTTGCCATTGATCACCATGTGTGCATTGCAAAGGGGCTTAGTTCTGTTAACCCTTTACACAGAGGCCTACAGGACTTAAGCAAGTCATGCACATACCCATCATCCACCTGATGATGAGTAGATCAAGGCACTACTCCTAATTTATTTTATAATTTAGAGACCATGCTTATTTATTTTCTGAGGAATTTTCTTTTTAATTCCAAAGATGCTTATATTCTTCCCTTCATTCCATAATTCAAAAATTATTAAGCTCACTCGAAGATTATATCCAAACGTACAAAACATTCATGCAAAATTGCACATCTCATTCCAAAGTCATTTCTACTTAATCACATTTTCTAAAACCTGATTGTATATTTATTTCTAGAGATTTTCCCATTGTTTACATAAATCTGAAGAAGTTATGTGAAATGCTATATTTATTTTTACTGTGAACATAGGATATGGTTTTTGAGAAAAACCCTTAAAAACATATTGGCTTATGATCTGAACAAATCAGCACATATTTGTAATATTGCATTGTTCATATCATTTTTAATATAAACTAGGCATAAGCATGAATCTCATTATTCACACTGCCTACTTCTTCTTTTTTTTCATGGATACCCTATTTCTCAGTAAAACATTTAGTTCATTTTCATATAAAAACTAGAATATAAAATCTATTTCTGTGATTAGAGTATTTGTTTGATTATTTATATTTTAAAATAAAAACTGAAACCATCACAACAGATCAAAACAGATTAAAATCTCATCCAAAAATTCAACCAGAATACCATCCATGATCAGCATATTTTCATCCAGAGAATAAAATCAAACAAAAAATCATAATGTAATTTTTATATAAAATAACTTAGCTGCCCTTTACTTGGATCTTAATGCCTCAATTCTCATAAGTGATTAATCACTCACCTTCCTTCCTCTTTTCCCCGAGGATGCTTAAGCTTGAAGATAATGTGAGTTTTGCTTTTCTTTTTATTTCTCTGTTTTCTCTCAGAAACAAACTGCTGCTCTCCCCTCA
Organism: Allium fistulosum; assembly: GCA_030737815.1. Taxonomy (NCBI): domain Eukaryota; kingdom Viridiplantae; phylum Streptophyta; class Magnoliopsida; order Asparagales; family Amaryllidaceae; genus Allium; species Allium fistulosum. Next base: position 1,138,062,211 of record CM060906.1, read on the forward strand.
TTTTTAAAACATTTAGCTAGGGTTTAGTAGAGAGAAAAGCCCATTTATCCTCATACAATCTAGAGAATCATGTATATATGTTTATGGCTAATTGTGCCATTTTCATTTTGATTTCTATTTCAGGTAAGAGCTATTGCTTCTCTACTTTTCTGTGTACATGCTATTTGCATGATTCACATATACATTATTTATTTGTGTGAGTTAGCTTCATTGTATATTTTTGTTAAACCTGAATAGTTCACTCATACCCCCTTTTTATTATTATTCCTAGCTATTATTTCAACTATTTATTTTTCTCTTGATTTATTTTTAAAAATGTATTTATGCCCAAATAATACTAAGCTGGTTTTATGTAATTTAATTATCAAAAAGATTTATTTTATCACTTGATATTTCTATGGCTTCTCATTTTTAATATATATATACATATGAGATATGTGTATGTAAAACTCACTCATACTTGATCATTTTCTTCTTATTATTATTCATTGGAAAATTACTATCATCTTATTTAATTATTTCACTTACTCTTAATATTTATTTTCAAACTATTATATTCTTTAAATATTCTTTGTTAACTGATTTCTAATTTTCTTTTAAAATTATTTTTATCTCAAAAATTTGGGTCTTCACATTTTCCCCTCCTAAAAGGAATTGTGTCCCACAATTATTATTATACTATTTTTTTCATTACATAGTATAATTTCATTTTAGGAATTTCAAAAACTCATGCATTCAAGACCAATCAAGTACACATAAGTAATATTTAAATTTTATTAAAATTTTAGGCATACCTTTAAGCAGAAAACAGATTAGGATATTTATCCTTCATCCTATCTTCAGCCTCCCATGTACAATCATTTTCATCTAAGCTCCACTGGATTTTAACCAATTTAATTACTTTATTTCTCAATTTCTTTTCTTCTCTAGCCACAATGCCCACTGGTTCTTTCTTATAAACCAAATTTTCTTGAATTTCAACATGTGTAGGAGATTCAAGAATGGTCTCCTTATCATGCACCCATTTTCTCAATTGAGATACATGAAATACATCATGTATATTACTCAATTCCTCTGGCAATTTTAGCTTATAAGCCAAAGTTCCTATTCTTTGAATAATTTCATATGGACCTATATATCTTGGTGTTAATTTTCCTGCCTTGCCAAACCTCAGTATTTTTCTCATTGGTGAAACTTTGAGGAATACATAACTTCCTACTTCAAACTCCACTGGTCTTCTTCTTTTATCTGCATATGCTTTTTGTCTTTCTTGTGCTGCTCTCATTCTTTGCCTCACTAATTCAATTCTTGCAGAAGTTTCCTTCATATGTTCTGGTCCAAGCAATACTCTTTCACCTACCTCCATCCAACATGCAGGAGATAAACAAGGCTTTCCATACAAGGCCTCAAATGGAGCCATACCTATAGTGGATTGGTAGCTATTGTTATAAGCAAATTCAGCCAAGTAGAGATGATCTTCCCAGCTGCCTCCAAAGTCAAGTATACATGCTCTAAGTAAATCCTCTAAAATCTTGTTAACAATCTCAGTTTGCCCATCTGTTTGTGGGTGGTAGGCTATGCTTAAGCTTAATTCTGTCCCCATGGCTTCTTGAAAGCTACCCCAGAACCTTGAGGTAAACAAGGTGTCTGTATCACTAATGATAGTCTTGGGGATGCCATGTAATCTTACTATCTCTTTCACAAATAATTGAGCTAACTTGTGAGAATTTCTGTTTGAATTCACTGGAATAAAATGTGCTATTTTTGTGAGCCTATCAACCACTACCCAAATACTATCATTGCCTCTTCTTGTTCTTGGCAAGCCATCCACAAAATCCATTCAAGTCACTAGTGTTTATGGTAGTAATTTTGAAAGTGAAAGAAATAGGTTATGGTGTAGACTTAAAGCTATGAATCATGTTATTGAATCTCCTTGGATTATAATGGGGGACTTTAATACAGTTCTTCATTCATATGAAAAATCTGGAGGAAGTCATATACCCCAAAGTAAGTTAGACAAGATTAACAAATTTATGATTGAAACTGGTTTGATTGAGACTTGTATTTCTGGAAATAAATTTACTTGGAAATCTAGTGTTGAGAATAATATTCATTGTAAACTTGATAGGGTGCTAGTGAATAATGAATTTTCTAAAACTTTCCCAAATTTTGATTGTAGCACCTTAGAACAGAATGCAAGTGATCATACACCTATTTTCATAAAGCTTTTTAATGAAGTGGATAATCTTGATTAAAAAATTTGCCTTTTAGATTTAAAAATGGATGGATTTGTGATGAGAAGTATGATGGTTTAATTAAAGACCGTCTTAATTTTTCTTCTGAAGGTAATAAAAAGTTTCAGTTTAATATGTTATTGAAACATATTAAACATAACTTAAAAGATTGGAATAAAAATCATTTTCTGGATAAAAACATTCTGATCAAACTTAAGAAAGAAGGGAAAACTTTACAAGATCCTATTGATCAAAAACCTAAGGATTTAAATTATGTTAATTTTTTTTGAGAATCAGCAGAATCTATCCAGAGAAATGTACATCAGTTCTGTTAATGCTAAACAAAAAACTAAAGTGGATTGGCTTACTTTGGGGGATGACTGCACCAAATTTTTTCATGCTAAAATGTCTTCTAGAAGGCATATGAATAACATATGGAATATTATTGACAGTTGTAACAACCCGGGTTTTTCATACACGAAAAACCGGACCATTTGTGCTAAAAAGAAGAGGTAGAAGAAGAAAAATAGAAAACAAAATCAGAATCTAACCATCGCAGCGGAATAAAATATAATATATATTAACAGATCTTTACACAAATCAAAACTATATCAGTTTTATATAATATAGCATCAGAGTATACACCAGAGAACACATAACATACAACTGGACAATAACCATATCATGTTCTCAATACAACAGAGTACAACAATCAACACAGCGGAATATCTATATATAAACAAGTACGGGAGATACGTCTCGCCATCCAGCTCATCTCCTGAGCTCCACAGCATCATATCCTGTAACCTATAATACTCGGTCTGACCCGAGCATCATATAAAACAATACCCGAGTCAGTCTGGAATACCAGCGTGAGAAAATCACACTCAATTGATTATTAAAGTTTCAAAAATCCTTTGAAAACAAAAGCATCTCGTAAGACCACGCCACAAATAAACATGTCGGGTTTTTACCTTACGATAGCTAAACACTTTATATCAAAATCCTCTGATATTATAATAGTGTCTACAAAAAGTAAAATAGAATCTAGCTGAAATGCTTGCATCTCACATTTCAACGATAGTTGGGCACAATCAAAACCGTACAGGCACGTAGGGAGAATGGATTTCCAACGAATGACTAGGCACTGGGGTACCACCTGTCACAGTACGTGGCCTAGATCACAGTACCGAGGAGTACGCCCGCTCCCCTGCAACACAAGGCCGGAACCATCCCTTACTGGATAATTCCGAATAAAATCACCCCACGGTTGGGATCAGCAACCGCACCACTAAGCCGAAATAAAAAGGGACATCTAGACAGGGATGACCTTACCCTCCAATGGGAGCTACCCACGAAGCCTTGCTGCATAACCCCTGATTTTCAGTCATTCCCGGTTGATGAGGCTTGAGGCTAAACGATACCTTTACAGCACATATCCCTTAGAATGCCCATCGCCCACCTGACGATGTCACGAAAGCATTCGTCTATACAAGTCCGTCCCGGGTCCGAACGGAACCGAAGGCACTATTCCTACTACATCCATTTTGGAAATATCCTCAGGATTAGTAGCGACTAGCCCTTGCACTTCACTGCTCCATCTTCGACTCTGAACACGTTACATGAAACGTACAAACCGAATCGAAGTGGTATTCGAGTCTCCAGACCTAGAATCCCGGTATACGGAAACCCGATCCCGGTCTCTTCGAAACGATCAGCGCATTGGCCAATATTGATAGTCGGTTCTTTAACTATCAATTAACATTCACAATCATCCATCAAACAATAAATAATTTCCCAATTATTTATTAATCTCAAATATCTTCGCAAGATATATTTCCAAATTTTCAAAACTCATTTGAAATAATTTCAAAAAGTTTTCGCTTACGGAATACATTTCCCAAATGTTTATTTCCTCTGAAACACAAAGTACAAAATACTTTTAGATTTAAAAATAATTTAAAAACACTTTATTATAAAATATACTTTAAAACATTTAAATTCAAAACTATTTTAATACTTTATTCAAAAATTTATACTTTAAGAATATTCAAAATGAAGCTACTTAATAAAATATAAAACTAGATTTTTATCATTTAAAACATAATACCAAACCATCTTTAAACAATTACTATTAAAATAAATTTGAAAGATACTCGCTTTAAAGTTTAACATTTATAAATAATAGATTTTCCAAAAAACATATTTTAAATCAACTTTAAACCGCTAGCTTATACTTAGAAGTTTATTTTGAAAACATACTTGGCTATTCAGGGAGATACACTTTTCTTTCACATTCTTCAAAATAAATCACTATTTATTTTTAAACCAATTCATATCCCTTTATAAATTCCCACCTTGAATTTATCTTTTCAAATATCCACTGATATTTTATTTTACTTTATAAACCCAGTTTATAAATTCCAAAATCTCACTTCACTTTTAAAAATCCCGTTTAACGCTTAAATCAAATCCCAAATTGATTTCCGATTTACTTTACTTTGAAATAAATTCCTTGCTCATTTCATTTATTTCAAAATACTTTTAACTTAAGATTTATTTCTTTCCAAAAATCCAATTCAATACATTTTGATAATTTCTTTTTCTGAAATATTCAATCCAACCATATTATTCAATATTTCAATTACCAATAAAATCATCACAGGATATCAATATTCATAACACAGAATATAAAACAGTCTAGAAAATTTTGAGGAATCCAGTTGGATCCCTCCAACCTGTTTTCCTGCATCCACAAACGTTATCACAATACCAATTCCACTTCAAGGCGGAACATCGCGGTATATGGGATTTATATAAAATCATCCGCTATTATGCGGCGCATAGGGTCTCATCCGCTATATAATGCGGGAATATCAACTCCAATATATATATATATATATATTTATTCCAATATATATATTGATATATATACTACTATATATACTATCATATCAAATCAATCCAATCCAATCAATCAACCAATTATTTAAATTTAACCGTTTAAATTTAAATTAAACCAGATGAGTGAGATTAACTCACCTTTGATGTTTGAAATTCCAATCCAAATCTCGACTTGTTTCTTCATAGTTTAAACCTTGTATAAGCAGTAGATTATTTCATTAATATTGAACTAATTAAACAATTACTTTCTATTAAATAGATTTGATTGACCAAATTTTTAACTCCAATCAAATTTCCTTTTTAAAACCTTTTTATAATTAAAATCAACTAAATAATTTTAGTAAATAAATGTGTGTACGCGCGCGCGCGCATATATATATATATATCATCATCATCATCATCGTCATCATTATTATTTTAACTACACACATATATACTGAATTTTGAACAGAATGGTTTTGTATCTCATTGTAAATAAATTTTCTTTAAACTGTTTATAGCTGAAATATTTTCCTTTTCTGATATTAAAATGTCCACCATTAACTTAATCAAATCATAATTTAAATTTACAATATACCTGTTCGGCCAACAAATATCTTGAACAAAACGGATGTTTGAGCGCCTCTGACCGCTGCCTGCTACACTCCTCTTCATCGTGAACCACCAACTTGATGCCGTCGATCCCATCTCGAGGCATTCGACCCCTAATTACTCAACAAACCCTAGCTCGAGCTTCATGCCGACATCACCACTCACGCCATCTCCCTTTTATCGTTGCTTTTACGAACCCCCAAGCCCCAGCTTCGATCCTACCCACTCCATCACGCGCGTACCCTGGCCCATCGTCGCGACTGACTTCGATCGCGTGCCCACGCCAGGTGCTCACGCGCCACTAATCCCTTTTTGAGAACGATTCGATAGCTCCCCCGTCCTTGAAAAAGAAAACAGTCTCGTACTCGATCACCTTTCCCCCTTCGATTGACGCGCCTTAAATCGCAGTCTTCCCGTGGCCTAGAACTGAGTTGAATTCAATCGCAACTGATTTTGAATTCGAACGAGTATATATTTTTTTTCTTCCAGACCGATATGAGATTGAATTAGGGTTCGGCCATTATTTATATTCCATTTTATTTTTAAAGTTGATTTCATTTCCTTTTTACTATGAGGTGTTTGGCTGAAAACAAAAGGTGAGGAAGCGTGTTTGGGGAAAAGTGTGTTGAGGAAGCAATTAAAAGTTCTGATGTGAAAAAGAAACAGTGACGTGAAAGATTGACCAGTCAACTATATAAATTATTTAAAGTTTAAATTAAAACCGTCTCAACAAACGCAACTTAAAAACTTGACCTCCTATCGAGGTGTGCCGCTAGGCGTCCATAATGTTATACCCCTATTCTGAGCGAAATGGAAAAGGTTTCAAGTCCAAATTCAATCGTATGGAGAAGATAGCTTTTTGGACCAGTTATAATATTGAAATTTCGATTAAATTTCAGCGCGTTTGCTTATCGTACGGCCACATGATCACTCCAAATATTACGAAAATTGAAATCCGATAATAATTCAATATTACGGATCCAATGAAATGGGTTTCGTCGAATTCCGAGACTGTGCCCCGTAAGGCTAATTTTAAATTCAATTTAAATGTTATAATTTCAAAACTGAACAAACCATTTCCAAATTCAATTTTTAAAAGTTCCACCATCTTCAGTATGAACAATATAAATTTTCTAAGTCTTTAAATTATTTTTTTTACAGACTTAAAATCAAGATTCAATATTTTACCCAATCCCGATAATTAAATTCAATAATTAATTATCCAAATAAATATTGTATAATTGAAATTAAAGTTAAAATTTAACCTTCGAATATTTAAAATAAATTAAATATTCACATTTCAAATATACAAAAATTTCGGGTCGTCACATTACAAAATAATTTGGGTAAAATTATTATAGTTATATATATATGGATGCTTGGTTGTTAAGGAGTGATAATATTAAGTTATTATCACTATTGTGAGAAAATTTAATAAGAAATTGAAATCATAACTAAAAGCTAAGAAATAAATTCATATACATATGGGATTTGTAAATGCAAATTAGTAAATGTGATTTATAATTTGAAATAAAATTCCAGAGTAATAGTTGTATGTGAATTGAAAGGATTTAGAATTTGAAATTTTGAGAAAATTTAATTCCTTTGAGTTTGAAAATGTTTTTCAAAGGTTTTGAAGGAATAACAGTGATATTATTTTGGGGAAAATGAATGAAATCCAAAACTTGAATTATTTAAATGGATAGAACTCCAGGAAAATAGTTAAAGTGATTTTTGATATGAGAATCAAATATTGGACTGAAATTGAAGAATAAACTAAATTGAATAAATTAGTGAATGGAATATGGAAATGGAATTCGAATTTGGCTAAATGGAAGTTGAATTGTGGGTTAATAATAATATTGGAAATGAACTCGAGTTATAATTAAATGTAACTTGGATTGTTAGTAAATGGAATATAAGTGGAAGTGTAGTCCAATAAACTAAAGTTGGGTTATCATAGAGATGGTTTGAATTTGTGAATAAAATCCATGTAAGTAGAGATAAATTAAATCTATGAACTTGGATAAAATAGAAATTATCAAGTGCAAATTAAGTCGAAAGACTAATAAATTGAATGTGAAATGCGAAATAAATTTGGAAGGGAGAGAATAAGGTATAAATTGAGTTGGTATCAATTTAAATTAATTATAAACTGGAATAGATATTCTATTATGTGAATACCATTGGATTTGCATAAAGATGGTCGTCATTGACGCAAATGTGATTGTCTAATACTCTATGAGTTAATATAAGCAATAAAATTGATTTTTGAATCAATTGAGATAAATATGTGTTAGTTTGGATTAAAATGAATAGAATATAAGAAATGAAGTGTAAACCATTTAAATGGAAGCATTTAATTTGTGTTAGAGCCTAATAAATTCACTTATGGAAGTGTTTAGTGAATATTGCTTATGTTATGTAGGTGTTAGCTATTGAAATTAATTGAAATGATAACAAACTTTGAATATTTGTCACTAACCTGTTTAAATTGAGTTAGTACAGGTTCAGGGAAGCCGCTTGGCTGATTTTGACTGCGTTAAATGCTAAAATAAATCGCCGCTTGCTTTAAAAATGCTAAAATAAGGTACGTTTACGCAAAAATTCAAAATAGGAAATATGAACTGCTTATATTGATATATATTGTGATTTCCGGCCTGAGGCCGATGTATATATATATATTTGTGCATCCTGCGATATCGCAGAAGTCCCTCCGTACAAGGGAGACTCTGCCAAAATTTTCCGTAAATTTTGGGAGTTAGGAATTTTTTTGAAATGTGAGAAAATTTTCATTAACGATAAATGATTTTAAAATTGATAAGCATAAAGAATTGAACTGAATATGGAAATCTAATTGAAGTGTGTATTTAAAGTAAGGTGAAATCAAAGAAATTAAAGAAGTGAAGTTTGCAAATAAACTGTTAATCGAAATTTGAATTAATTAGCAAGTGCAACTAATTCAATATTCAAAATGGAAGCCAAATTTAAAATCAAATGGAATTGTAAAGGGCAAATGTGATTAGAATTTAATATGAACTTCAATAGTGAAGTTGAAATAAACATAAGAGGTATGTAAACTATTTATATTGAACTTAAGAAGTATGGTGAGATTCTTAAGTAATTTGGTATTGAGGAAAATTATTCTAGATGAATAATTGAATGACGATTAAAATTTGAAGTTGTGAAATGAGAAAATTGTGGATAAGTGAATATAATCAAACTGAATGCGAAATAAAGGGAAATTGATAGTTAATAATCAATGGATGTAAATACGTAGGATGTACGTATATTATTTTATTCGCATAGTGATTTGATCCGGATTCGAGCACAGAATTTCGAGGTAATTATATCGATCCGAGTTAGGATTTTTCACTCGATTTTCAACGGCGAGCCTGGATATGGATTGTTGATTGATTCTGGATATTCTCTATCATAGTTGGTGGCTATGCAAGGAGAATGACGGTTTCTGATCGAGAAAACAGATCTGAGTCCGCACTAGAAGGTTGGGTTGGCGATACTAGTTCGGAAGTGAAATTGTGTGATCGATTGAGCGATCGAATGTGATATTGAGTACGAATGATATATGTGCATCGTACGGGCATAAGTAAAACAAATATTGAAATGTGTAAAGGAAATGTCTAAAATGATTTTGAATCCTATGATTGGATATTATTGCTTAATAGGATATACAGGTGTATAAAAGCAATGGATAATGGGGATTTTTGATTTTAGAAGATAAAATTTAATGGCCCGACAAAAGGTATGTATTTGAATTTCTATATGAAATTTGACTGGGTTTTTGGATCCAGCCACTTGGCTTTTTGTTTTCTTTTTGAGATTGGGAGGCCGTAGAGCCATTTTGTAGTAGTACCGAGCTAGCCGCGCAAAGGAGACGCTGGCGAAATTTTTTGGAAATTTAGAGAGTTAGAAAATTTTTGAGAAAATTTTGAAGGTTTAAAATTTGAATTCAAATTTAAATTTGAATTGATAAGTAGGTGATATGGGTTGAACTTATGAATAAGTTTGGGAAGTTAAAAGATGATTAGTGTATCATTAATAAAAGATTGTTTGGGTATTGTTAAAACTGTTTGAATTTGGAAAATAGTTAACGGGAATTTGAATCATTCTTCCTAACCGGTAATTTCGGGGACGAAATTCTTTTAAGGGGGGAGGAATGTGACGACCCGAAATTTTTGTATATTTGAAATGTGAATATTTAATTTATTTTAAATATTCGAAGGTTAAATTTTAACTTTAATTTCAATTATACAATATTTATTTGGATAAATAATTATTGAATTTAATTATCGGGATTGGGTAAAATATTGAATCTTGATTTTAAGTCTGTAAAAATAATAATTTAAAGACTTAGAAAATTTATATTGTTCATACTGAAGATGGTGGAACTTTTAAAAATTGAAATTGGAAATGGTTTGTTCAGTTTTGAAATTATAACATTTAAATTGAATTTAAAATTAGCCTTACGGGGCACAGTCTCGGAATTCGACGAAACCCATTTCATTGGATCCGTAATATTGAATTATTATCGGATTTCAATTTTCGTAATATTTGGAGTGATCATGTGGCCGTACGATAAGCAAGCGCGCTGAAATTTAATCGAAATTTCAATATTATAACTGGTCCAAAAAGCTATCTTCTCCATACGATTGAATTTGGACTTGAAACCTTTTCCATTTCGCTCAGAATAAGGGTATAACATTATGGACGCCTAGTGGCACACCTCGATAGGAGGTCAAGTTTTTAAGTTGCGTTTGTTGAGACGGTTTTAATTTAAACTTTAAATAATTTATATAGTTGACTGGTCAATCTTTCACGTCACTGTTTCTTTTTCACATCAGAACTTTTAATTGCTTCCTCAACACACTTTTCCCCAAACACGCTTCCTCACCTTTTGTTTTCAGCCAAACACCTCATAGTAAAAAGGAAATGAAATCAACTTTAAAAATAAAATGGAATATAAATAATGGCCGAACCCTAATTCAATCTCATATCGGTCTGGAAGAAAAAAAAATATATACTCGTTCGAATTCAAAATCAGTTGCGATTGAATTCAACTCAGTTCTAGGCCACGGGAAGACTGCGATTTAAGGCGCGTCAATCGAAGGGGGAAAGGTGATCGAGTACGAGACTGTTTTCTTTTTCAAGGACGGGGGAGCTATCGAATCGTTCTCAAAAAGGGATTAGTGGCGCGTGAGCACCTGGCGTGGGCACGCGATCGAAGTCAGTCGCGACGATGGGCCAGGGTACGCGCGTGATGGAGTGGGTAGGATCGAAGCTGGGGCTTGGGGGTTCGTAAAAGCAACGATAAAAGGGAGATGGCGTGAGTGGTGATGTCGGCATGAAGCTCGAGCTAGGGTTTGTTGAGTAATTAGGGGTCGAATGCCTCGAGATGGGATCGACGGCATCAAGTTGGTGGTTCACGATGAAGAGGAGTGTAGCAGGCAGCGGTCAGAGGCGCTCAAACATCCGTTTTGTTCAAGATATTTGTTGGCCGAACAGGTATATTGTAAATTTAAATTATGATTTGATTAAGTTAATGGTGTACATTTTAATATCAGAAAAGGAAAATATTTCAGCTATAAACAGTTTAAAGAAAATTTATTTACAGTGAGATACAAAACCATTCTGTTCAAAATTCAGTATATATGTGTGTAGTTAAAATAATAATGATGACGATGATGATGATGATGATATATATATATATATGCGCGCGCGCGCGTACACACATTTATTTACTAAACTTATTTAGTTGATTTTAATTATAAAAAGGTTTTAAAAAGGAAATTTGATTGGAGTTAAAAATTTGGTCAATCAAATCTATTTAATAGAAAGTAATTGTTTAATTAGTTCAATATTAATGAAATAATCTACTGCTTATACAAGGTTTAAACTATGAAGAAACAAGTCGAGATTTGGATTGGAATTTCAAACATCAAAGGTGAGTTAATCTCACTCATCTGGTTTAATTTAAATTTAAACGGTTAAATTTAAATAATTGGTTGATTGATTGGATTGGATTGATTTGATATGATAGTATATATAGTAGTATATATATCAATATATATATTGGAATATATATATATATATATATATATATATATTGGAGTTGATATTCCCGCATTATATAGCGGATGAGACCCTATGCGCCGCATAATAGCGGATGATTTTATATAAATCCCATATACCGCGATGTTCCGCCTTGAAGTGGAATTGGTATTGTGCTAACGTTTGTGGATGCAGGAAAACAGGTTGGAGGGATCCAACTGGATTCCTCAAAATTTTCTAGACTGTTTTATATTCTGTGTTATGAATATTGATATCCTGTGATGATTTTATTGGTAATTGAAATATTGAATAATATGGTTGGATTGAATATTTCAGAAAAAGAAATTATCAAAATGTATTGAATTGGATTTTTGGAAAGAAATAAATCTTAAGTGAAAAGTATTTTGAAATAAATGAAATGAGCAAGGAATTTATTTCAAAGTAAAGTAAATCGGAAATCAATTTGGGATTTGATTTAAGCGTTAAACGGGATTTTTAAAAGAGAAGTGAGATTTTGGAATTTATAAACTGGGTTTATAAAGTAAAATAAAATATCAGTGGATATTTGAAAAGATAAATTCAAGGTGGGAATTTATAAAGGGATATGAATTGGTTTAAAAATAAATAGTGATTTATTTTGAAGAATGTGAAAGAAAAGTGTATCTCCCTGAATAGCCAAGTATGTTTTCAAAATAAACTTCTAAGTATAAGCTAGCGGTTTAAAGTTGATTTAAAATATGTTTTTTGGAAAATCTATTATTTATAAATGTTAAACTTTAAAGCGAGTATCTTTCAAATTTATTTTAATAGTAATTGTTTAAAGATGGTTTGGTATTATGTTTTAAATGATAAAAATCTAGTTTTATATTTTATTAAGTAGCTTCATTTTGAATATTCTTAAAGTATAAATTTTTGAATAAAGTATTAAAATAGTTTTGAATTTAAATGTTTTAAAGTATATTTTATAATAAAGTGTTTTAAATTATTTTTAAATCTAAAAGTATTTTGTACTTTGTGTTTCAGAGGAAATAAACATTTGGGAAATGTATTCCGTAAGCGAAAACTTTTTGAAATTATTTCAAATGAGTTTTGAAAATTTGGAAATATATCTTGCGAAGATATTTGAGATTAATAAATAATTGGGAAATTATTTATTGTTTGATGGATGATTGTGAATGTTAATTGATAGTTAAAGAACCGACTATCAATATTGGCCAATGCGCTGATCGTTTCGAAGAGACCGGGATCGGGTTTCCGTATACCGGGATTCTAGGTCTGGAGACTCGAATACCACTTCGATTCGGTTTGTACGTTTCGTGTAACGTGTTCAGAGTCGAAGATGGAGCAGTGAAGTGCAAGGGCTAGTCGCTACTAATCCTGAGGATATTTCCAAAATGGATGTAGTAGGAATAGTGCCTTCGGTTCCGTTCGGACCCGGGACGGACTTGTATGGACGAATGCTTTCTTGACATCGTCAGGTGGGCGATGGGCATTCTAAGGGATATGTGCTGTAAAGGTATCGTTTAGCCTCAAGCCTCATCAACCGGGAATGACTGAAAATCAGGGGTTATGCAGCAAGGCTTCGTGGGTAGCTCCCACTGGAGGGTAAGGTCATCCCTGTCTAGATGTCCCTTTTTATTTCGGCTTAGTGGTGCGGTTGCTGATCCCAACCGTGGGGTGATTTTATTCGGAATTATCCAGTAAGGGATGGTTCCGGCCTTGTGTTGCAAGGGAGCGGGCGTACTCCTCGGTACTGTGATCTAGGCCACGTACTGTGACAGGTGGTACCCCAATGCCTAGTCATTCGTTGGAAATCCATTCTCCCTACGTGCCTGTACGGTTTTGATTGTGCCCAACTATCGTTGAAATGTGAGATGCAAGCATTTCAGCTAGATTCTATTTTACTTTTTGTAGACACTATTATAATATCAGAGGATTTTGATATAAAGTGTTTAGCTATCGTAAGGTAAAAACCCGACATGTTTATTTGTGGCGTGGTCTTACGAGATGCTTTTGTTTTCAAAGGATTTTTGAAACTTTAATAATCAATTGAGTGTGATTTTCTCACGCTGGTATTCCAGACTGACTCGGGTATTGTTTTATATGATGCTCGGGTCAGACCGAGTATTATAGGTTACAGGATATGATGCTGTGGAGCTCAGGAGATGAGCTGGATGGCGAGACGTATCTCCCGTACTTGTTTATATATAGATATTCCGCTGTGTTGATTGTTGTACTCTGTTGTATTGAGAACATGATATGGTTATTGTCCAGTTGTATGTTATGTGTTCTCTGGTGTATACTCTGATGCTATATTATATAAAACTGATATAGTTTTGATTTGTGTAAAGATCTGTTAATATATATTATATTTTATTCCGCTGCGATGGTTAGATTCTGATTTTGTTTTCTATTTTTCTTCTTCTACCTCTTCTTTTTAGCACAAATGGTCCGGTTTTTCGTGTATGAAAAACCCGGGTTGTTACAACAGTTCTGGTAAGTCTACCAATTCTTATAACTCTATTGTTGAAGAAGCTTTGAATTTGTATAATGAACTTTACTTTTCTGAAAATCAAATTCATAATTTCCCAAAAATCATTTGCAAACATAAACTGAACAGTGTGGTAGAAGAAATTCTTCTTGCTCCTGTGTCGGAAATTGAAATTAAGGCTATTATTTTTAATGCTGGGGATAATAAAAGTCCTGGCCCTGATGGTTTTAATGCTAAATTTTATAAAAACCATTGGGATTGCTTAAGAGGCCAGGTGACTGATGTTGTTAATGAATTTTTTGAAAAAGGTAAACTTTTGAAAAGTATGAATCATACTTTTATTACTTTAATCCCTAAAAATAAAAATCATCTAGCATTGGTGACTATAGACCTATACCTTACTGCAATGTTATTTATAAGATTATTGCTAGTGTGCTTAGCAATAGAATTAAGGTGTTTCTGCCCTTTCTAATCTCAGAAAACCAAAGTGCTTTTGTTCCTGGCAGATTGATATATGAAAACTCTATGTTAGCTCATGAGATGGTAGGAACTTCAATACTAAAAGTGGTGATAATATGTGCCTTAAAATTGATTTACAGAAGGCATACGATAAAGTCAACAGATAGTTTATTTACCATATGATGAATAACTTGGGTTTTCCCATAAAATTTTGTGATTTGGTATATGAATGCATTAGTACCCCTACTTTCTCTATCCTAATTCAAGGTAAACCAGTGGGTTTTATCAAAAGCAATTGGGGTATTAGACAAGGTGATCCTCTATCACCATATCTATTCACTATGGTCATGGAATATTTCTCCATTCTTGTTGAGATAGAACTTTTAAAGGGTTATATTTCTCCTATTAATAGAGTTCAACCTATTATTTCTCATCTAATATATGCAGATGATTCGATGCTCTTTACAAAAGCAAATGAATAGAATGGTTATGCTATTTCACAAATTCTTATGAATTTACATAAGTATGCAGGTTTGCAGGTTAATAATCTTAAGAGTAAAGCATATTTCAGTAAATGCAGTAAATACAAAAATGAAATGTTAGACATATTGCATGTTACTGAAGGAAAGCTGCCAATTAAATACTTAGGGCTACCACTTTCTGTTAATCAAATTAAAGATAGTGACTGTTCTATGCTTATTGAAAAAATTCAAGAAAGAATGGAAACGTGGTCATGTAAACTCCTCTCCATAGCTGGGAGAATGGAGTTGATTAAAACTATTATTTATGCCATTATTTTATACTGGCTTCAAACATATCATATCCCATCTGCATCTATTAAGAAATTAGAAAGTAGATGTGATGATTTCCTTTGGAAAGGGGGTTACTATAAATCAGTTGGGAAAAATTTTGTAAACCCAAAAAAGAAGGGGGGATGGGGATTAGAAATTTGAATGACTTAAGCATCACATATCATTTAAAAATGTTATGGAGATTTTTAAGCACTGACTCATTATGGTCAAAATGGATGAAGGATAAGTATCTCAAAAAGGGTAATTTTTGGAATATTTTGTCTAAAGATAAACAATCAAATGCTTGGAAATAGATTTTAAAATGTAGAAACATTGGTAAACCTCTATTAGAAAGGATTTTTAAATCAAGGAATGAAACTAATTTATGGTTTGACCCCTGGTTTCAGCATGATCCTTTGTAAATAGAATTGGCTGGGATAATTTAGTTATTTTTGGCAATGCTAATGCAAATGTTTCCATGATTATCAAAGATAATCAATGGCAGCCTCAACTACATCCCATTACTAATCCACATAAGAATGTAATCAGGTATATTTCCATTGATTCTAATGCAGAGACTGATTACTGGGAATGGACTTCTAGTTGTAAAGGGAAGTTTTCTTTTAAAAAAACTTGGGAGTGTGTCAGAAACAAACAGTCTATAGTAGACAGGTATCATTGCATTTGGAACAAAGTAAATAATCCAAAGAAGGCAATCCGTTCATATTTTGCTATAAATAATAGATTATCAACTTGGGATAGAATAAAGAAGTGGGATAAAAATGCTAAATCACTTTGTTCCTTATGCAACAGTGCGGATGAATGTATTAATCATCTATTTTTTGAGTGCAGTTATGCCTATTACATCTGGAATCAAATTCAAACTACATTGGGAATTCAGAACAATGGGCTTATGGGTCTTAAACATGCAGTTCAACATATCAACATTACTTTCAATGGCAAATCATTAGAGAAAGACTTTGCAAATGTTCTGCTTACTACTGCTATCTATCATATATGTAAAGAAAGGAACAATCGCAATCACAATAAAGAAAAACTTACTAAAGAGCAAAGATGGTTACTAATAGAGTCGGATAGCAGAATTATGCTTCATAAATCAAAGAAAAAAGTTAAAAATCAAACCAAGTATGCCCATTTAGCTGAACACTGGAGTAGAGAAGCAGGTAACAAGCATATGGAGAGGTATTTGCATAACCCGAAAATCATTTCAAACAAGTCGAAACTTCATCAAAGCAGTTCTGATAAAGCTAGCAACTTTCGCTCATACAAAGTTCAGGAGTCAAATAATATGAAGGATTCTTCATTTTTATGCTATCGGAAGCTCAGATCTACTAATCAAATTAGTGATCTAAACAACAAAAGCTTAGATAGTGGATTAGAAGTGAAGAGGAGCAGATTCAAGGATGTTCTATCTTTTTGGGAAAGAGGGGAGAAGAGCGGAGCTAAAGAGTATGGCTGAAGCTCGCGTGCATCCGCCATTTTTAAGTTTTCTGTGTAAGTTAGGGTTTCTCGCGTTATATCGGCGGTAAACCTAAATGTGATTTGTTTGTAGTCTTCGGGTTTTCACCCATTTATTTTTTCTTTAGGCCATGGGCCATGTACCCTTATTCAAAAAAAAAACTTATCGAGTTCCTCGAGAAGCATGATTTTGATCGCATTTGTCGAGCTCATCAAGTAAGAGATTTTTTATAAAATCAATTTCTTAATTTATTTGAAGGTGTTCTATACTTCAAGATAATGACAAGCATGTGATTTTTTTTCCTGTTCAAAAAAAGGGTAGTCAGTTTTCACTTGAATTTACCCTTTACTTACCAATGAGTATGGATAACTACGCAAGTATTTTTTTATTCGAGTAGCAAATTTATGAGTTAAGTTTTGGCATATGTGATGCATGTGCATTACTTCTTTCTTGAAATAAACATATCAATCAGCTTCTGATTTGCATATAGTGTTATCTATTTTTTATTTGACATTAACTTTTAAAAACAAGGAAATTTTTTCAAATATAAACTACACCAAAAAGCTCTTTTATAAAAAAAAGGTGACTTTGCAAACTTGTTACTCTCAAGTTTTTTGTGCAACTATATGTTGCATATAACAGAGCACACTTTCAGGTGCAATTATGGACTGTGTATAGTTAATGTTATGTTTTTTATATTCTCTTTGCAAATATTTTAGAAGTATCACTTTTATGTCTTAATTCGTGAAAAATCATCCGCTGTCACAAAAAACATACATACTGTATAACAACCCATTTTTTAAAATATTTTATTAGATATTGTTGATATTTTTACTTATTCCAATATGAAAATTTTCTATTTGACGTTTACGATGCGTTTGATAAGATGTTAAAAAATTGTTAGATCGAAATAAACCGTGTTGTTATTTTGTAGTTACAATTAAATATTCTCTTAACTTAATTCATGGATAACCCCTTAACTTAATAATCCATTAATTTTGTTGTTACCTTTAGATATCCTTGGTATATACTAACGGTTACACATAAGATATATAAAAACAAGAACATCCGCTTATTCCCCCTCCCCAGCACCTCAAGGCATAGATCCGATAGCACAACACCTCGACAAACCTAATGACGGATTCATCCATGTCACCCATCGTCAGAACCGACGAAAACAACCAGCATATTCTCATCCACAAGCATGCTCGTCGTTCAACAAACCATGGACGCGTCCTAATCCTCCAACTCGATTCAGAGGTGAGTTCGATCATTTAGATCGAAACAGCTTTCCCCGATTGAACTCAAATCGAAATTCCCCACATCCACCATCCCTATTGAAACAGATAGGAAACCCCTGAAAACTATGCAATAATTCAATAGTTATATATATGGTAGGATCTTGTCCATACTATCATTATTTCAAAGCCTATATTGAACGGGTGTGGAAACCAATAGGTGAATCTTTCATTCACACCAAGGATAAAGGCTTCTATGTTATTAAATTTGAAAATGAAGATGATTGTAAAAGAATTTTTGAAGGGACCCTATTTTTATGATAGAAAGCTTATGATGATGGGAAGATGGATCCTTATCTTAATCCAACAAAAGAAATGTTACAAACTATTTCGGTTTGAATTCGTCTTTTAGATTTTAAAACTGATTTCTGGTCCGAAGTAGGAATAAGTATAATTGCGTCCACTCTAGGCAATCCTACATAAATGGACCAACTCACGAAGGATATGCTAAAAATTTCTTTTGCATGGGCATCGATTGGAAATGAACAACGATTTTTGCTTTCCAAGCGAAGTCACCATTATAACGGTGAACAACAAAGTTTTTACGCAATCGGTCGAATACGAATGAAGATCAAACGTATGTCCAAATTGGAGATGTTTTGGACATCCGGAGAAATTTTGTACGTTCGAAAAGGTACAGATCCCCAAAACTACAACAATAAATGGGGAACAGAGTAATCAAATGGACATGGACAATGGAACAAATATATTACAAGAACAGGATATTTTTGCAAATACAAGGACCTGTAATCAAAATGGACAGACAAACGAGAATTACAATGAAGTAGGAAACTCAAACAATGGGCCCAATCAGCATGCCACTTCACGTCCAAACAATAGGCTCCGTTTGTTTAAAATGCTGAATTCTGAATGCTGATTGCTGAACTCTGAAGTCTGAATGCTGATTGCTGAATGCTGAATTCTGAATATCACTTACTTGTTTGTTTTCATTCAGCATTCAGAACAAAAAACAACATTCAGCATTCAGAACAAAAAATAAGCACTAAAAAAGTTATGAATTATTTTGTCTGAATGGATAGCTTTATTCAGAACACTGATAAAAAACAAACAACATAGAAGTTCTGAATTTTAAATCAGAACTTAGATTCAGAACTTCTTAATAAAAACAGACGTAGCCTAAAATACATAACATCAGTTCAAGACAGTGCAATAATGTGATATCCCGGGAATTTCAAAGAAATTAAATATGATAATCTCTTTAATAAATTAATTAAATTAGCAATATTGTTATATTAAAAACAATAAAATGTATTGTATATATATATATATATATATATGTGTGTGTGAATATAGATTTTAAGTGGAATATTTTTTTCAATTGAAATAAATGGATGTTTAAATATATATATACATCAAAATTTGATTTTAAAATTTTATTTAAAAATTGGTTAGATCTTATATTTGGATTCAAAGAGATGATATATATATCTATTTATATATATTGGATTAAAGGTATGTATAAATGATTTTTATAAATATAGTTTGTTTTATTCCATTTCTTTTAGAAGATTTTTCATTTATATAATTAAAAATATGCATTAGTTATTAGGAAATAAATTATAAAATCTTTATTTAATAAATGTAAAAGTATTTATGCATGGAAAAAAATAGGTGTTAACATTTAAACACTTTAAAATACATGTGTTAAAATATTAAGAGGGTTTAGTGACAAGTGTCACAATTTCATTTTTATTTTCTTTTTAAATCAAAAACCAAATTCTATATATATATCTACTTCTCATAACTTTTCCCTTTTTTCTACCTCATTCTCTAAACATTCAAGCTACAGCCAGCACGTTTTCAAAACTGAAGAGAAAAATACCCAAAGCTTTAAACATTCAAACAAATTCCTCTCCACAATTCTAAAATCTGAAACCAAAAATCCAAGTTGAAACTTCCTCAAAATCTAAAACTGCAAGCTATTTTCAAACTGAAGAAATCAAAGATCAAAACAACTGCAGCAAGTTTCAAAAATCAACAAACTCAAATCTAAACAAACAATTCAAAGTGCTGGAACTAGCTGTTTAAGTTTTCAAACATCTCAGCTCTGTTCAAATCATCTCATTTCAGATTCAAAGTTCTGTTCAACATCTCTAAACCAAGTGAGTAAACTAAATGATAAAAACAGTAATATAGTTGTTTGTTTTATTTCCTGTGACAGTACTATATGAAAAGTTGATTTAATGATTGAATTTAACAAGCTATATATGCATTACTATGATCATATACCTGTATATGTATGATCTGCTCTGTTAAATGTTCTAGTAAGCAAAACAACCTTAGATCTACCATGACATCTTATGACTACCTATTTAAAGTAATTGTATGAATGTAATTATGTTTGCATGTTTATAGATTATGTAAATAAATGTGTTCATGCCTGTAAATAGAAATTTTGGCTCTGTTTAAGTTTACAGGGAAGGAAAAATTGGAGAATTTAATTATTCTTCCTCCATTTCTTTTTAAGGTTTAATATTTAAAACAAATATGCTTAAAATTTACCAGACTTTAATTTTAATATACTTTTAAGTATCATTATTCTGTTAAATTTGCTGGGATCAAGAAATACAGGAGCCATTGAATAATATGTTAAAATCAAGTGTGAAGATTCATTGATTCAATTATATAATTTGAATAGGCTCAAGAAAATATGATTTTTAAAAAGGAAATCCTGATTTTTAATATTGTATCGAGTAAGAAATCCTAAGTTAACCAGAAAATGGGTTCTGAGAGTTTTCTGACGATCGAAGGGAAATTGGTACTCGAGGTTTTGATCGAAGTTGGGTTGGTGGTCAGGGATATTGAGAAAAATGCTTGATGATTTTACAATCATTGGTGGCATTGGCTATTGAGCAATCTAGGGTTTAACACCTTTGTTCCTGTTGTGATGAAAACAAGATGATTTGAGCACCTACGGTGAATCGAGCTTCATGGGAGTGAGGGGGATGGATGCGTGAAGGACTTGGGAGAATATTGACGAAGTTTCAGGTGGAACGATGGTCAGAGGCGTGGTGGCGAGGCGTTCGTTCCAGGCGATGTCGAACTGCTGTTCGAATTGATGTCTCGTTTTCGATTTAGGCTAGATGTTTGCAATTTGATGCTCGAAGTTGAATGGCGAGTTGATTTACGATTTGCCGGAGATGAGCGAGTTCGCCGGAGTTGGCTGGAATCGCCGTGCACGTGCACCACGGTGAAGTGTGTGTCAGGAATAATGGAGACGTGGGCGACTCGAAGGAGTCTCGGGTTTTTAGATGGCCAGACTCGAAGTTTTCTCGTGTGTGTATAGGGTAGGTTAGCAAATTTAGTTTTTAAAAGAAACTAGGGGAAGGAAGAAGAAGTTGAGGGGAAGACTCGAAGCGATCTCGAGTAAAATACGTGGATGACTCGGAGCAGGAATCAGAGAAGTGTAGCACGTTTTAAAGTTTTAAAAATAATAAAAGCTTGGAATTTTAAAATGTTTCTATGTTTAAACTTTTCTAAACTTCTTTTTAATTGCTTTTAAAACTCTATTTTATTGGTAGGGTTGTTAAATTTAAGTGTGTTAAAACTTAAATAAAATGTTTTAAAACTAAATCATTTTATAGTTATAATTAAATGTTAATTAAAGGTTAAACTTAATAATGTAATTAAGTAATTAACAAAAGAAAATGATTTGTTAAAAGATATTTAAGAGTTTGATAATTTAATAAAGAGTAATTAATTAATTTTAATTATTAATTAAATAAAAATAAATCAATAGTTAAAGATTATAATTAATTAGAGTTTAATTAATTTGTAATTAAGAATTATTAATTAGATAATTAAAGTCAATTAATTAATAAATTAATAGTTAATTAATTAAGTAATTAATTGGTAATTAGTAATAAATTAATTGATCATTAAGGGTTAATTAATCAAGTATTAAGGATTACTTAATATAAAATTAAGTTTTATTAATTAATAATTTAGGTTTATTAATTAATAGTTAAAGGATAATTAATCTCTGATTAAGGTTAATTAATTTACTTATAAAAGTAATTAAGGTTTGATTAATTAATTAAATGATTGTAATTAATTAATAATTGATTAAGCAGAATAAGTGATTAGTTCTTAAGTAATTAATTTAAGATAATTAAATTAATTATAATATAGATTAATAAATTCTGTTTGGATGATTGTTGAAGTAGGATGTCTGGATTGATAGATATCTATTGGGTGATATTCTATGATACTGTGATTAGTTGAATATATCTGTAATGGATGTATGGATTATCTATGATAAATGCTATGTGAATTCAAAGTGATGAATTGAATTGTTTAACTTTAAAACAACTTGACCTTAAAAGATACGTTTTGGATTTCGATGAGACCGGGATCGGGTTTCCGTATACCGGATTTCCAGGTCTGGAGACCCGAATATCACATCGATCCAAATTAACGATAGGTCGTGAATCTCAAGTGAAGATGAAGATTCAGAGTGCAAGGGTTATTGTCGTTAACTCTGAGGGTGATTCCAAAACGAGTGTAACGAGATAATGCCTTCGGTTTCGTTCGAACCCGGAACGAACTTGTATGGATTGAATGCTTTCAACACATCGTCAGGAGGGCGATGAGCATTCTAAGTGATGTGTTCTGATTTAAAGGTAAATCGTAACCTCAAGCCTCATCAACCGGAAATGGCTAAAACAGGGGAGGTGCAGCAAGGCTTCGTGGGTAGCACCCACTGAGAGTAAGGTCATCCCTGTCTAGAGAAGTTCCTTTTATTTCGGCTTAGTGGTGCAGTTGGCGACGGCCATCTGTGGGGTGATTTTATTCGGGATTATCCAGTAAGGGATGGTTCCGGCTTTGTGTTGCAGGGGATTGGGAGTGATCCTCGGTACGGTGATCTAGGCCCCGTACTGTGATGAGCGGTACCCCGGTAGCTCTGCCATTGTATGGAATCCAATTTCCAATAAGAGCCATACGATTTAGTTGTGCCCAACTACGTTGGAATGTGAGATGTAAGCATTCCAGCTATTTCTGTATTTTATTTGAAAACCCTAGACCCTATTATAATATAACCAGATTTCCTATCAAATGATTTGGTTAGCATAAGATAAAAACTTACCCGTGTTTATGTGTGGGAAGTCTTATGTGATACCCTTGTTTCCAAATGATTTTCAAGTTAAAACAACTTAACCGTTTACTCACACCAGACCCATGTCTGACCCAGAGTTTATTTCTGTTTTTCTTAAACTCTTGGGTACTCAAATTTTTATGAGTAGCCAAGTGATCAGGTTTTGCTTAGACGAATTTTGGAAGGACCTGGAGATGGAGACTTGGCGTAGTTATATATGTATATGTATCTTTCCGCTGTGTATTAACTCTAAGATGTATTTTGTGGGTGTAATGTAATGACAGATACTTATGACTGTCTTGTTTTGGATGTTGTATATATGGGTAACTCTGATATGTGTAAAAACTATGTAATGGATATGTGATATATTATATTTTGTTCTGTTTCCGCTGTGAGATTCTGATATCTGTTAGTTCTTTCTTCTATCTTTTCTATTTCTATCTATTTCTTTCTTATTGATGATACGATTTTCTGTGGAATGAAAGTCGGGTCGTCACAGTTGGTATCAGAGCATAGGTTGAGATAATACCTAGGCTCTGGAGTAATATCTATCTTGAGAGTGCGTAGTTGTAATTTTTATAACTATATATATACACCTATCTAAATTTGTTGGGTTACCTGTCCAGGTTGCCAACATGAGTTCTCGAGGAAGAAGAGGCAGAGTTGCAAGAAACATGTCGACCAATGATGGAAGAGGTCAGAATGCTAGTGAGGCTGTAAATCCAATACCGCCTCGAGTTAGTTTTGCTGCATTATGCAAGGATTTTACCAACCTTGGAGGGAGTTCTTTTAAAGGATCCGAGACTATAATTGAAGTTCAAGCTTGGCTACGCTCATGCGAGCGCATTTTTAAGAGTCTTGAGTTGTCTGACGAGCAGAAAAGAGTGATGGCATCATGGCAACTAAAGGAAGGTGCTGCAGCTTGGTGGGATGCAGTTACCGTGAATATTGCTGAAGATGAGATTTCTTGGAGCAAATTTAAAGGATTGTTTGAAGAACAGTTCATGCCAACAGCTGGGAAGACTCGTTTATATAGAGAATTTCTGGATTTAAAGCAAGGAAGTATGACTGTTTCGGAATATGAGACCAAGTTCAATGAATTATCTCGCTACGGACTTGGATTGATTGATACATCCCTTAAGAAAAATGAGATGTTTGTGCAAGGAATGAGGCCTGAGTTCCATGAAAAGATGACGGCTCATCTGAAAGGATCTTTTGTTGAGTTGATCGACATGGCTTTACGATATGAGGAAATCATGAAAAAGAAACCAGTAGCAGTTGTGGAAGCTTCAGGAGGAAATTCTTCCAACTCAAATAAAAGGAAGTTCAATCCGAATTGGAAGAAGCAAGGAAAAGGGAAGCAGGGAGGAAGCAATGGACCCCGTAAGTGCTATATTTGTCAACAAGAAGGTCACTTGGCTAATAGATGTCCTAGGAAAGAATCTCAGCAGCAGCAGTATAATGGACCAGGAGCAGAAATGGTTCAGAAGTTTTTGTTCTATAACTGTCATCAGCCCGGACATATGATAAAGAATTGCCCGCTTCTTCAGAAAGCTCAGCTGAACAAAGTTTTTGCTTTGGAAGGTGCACCCTCAACCACTTCCAAGGGCAAAGGAGTTTTGGAAGGTACTTTGCTTATCAATGGTGTTTATGTTAAAGTATTATTTGATTCTGGAGCATCTCTCAGTTTTATTTCTTTAGAGACGGTAGTAAAATTTCACCTTACCCCTAGTATCGTAGAAGATTCTATTTGCGTCTCTAATCCCATAGGTGGAGTAACCCGACTTGATAGGATTTGTAAAGGATTGAGGATTACTTATCTTTCCCATAGTTTTGCATGTGAACCTTATGTATTAGATTTTAAGGGGTTTGACCTTATTCTGGGAATGGATTGGCTTGATAGACATAAAGCTGTCCTAAATTGTGAAGAAAGAACAGTTTCGTTAGAAACTGATCTGGGTAGGATTGCTAAAGTAACGTGTGATAATTCTGGAATTCACTTGAGTAGTCTTTTACATGGAGTTGAGACTTCTCAAGAGAAGGGAGGAGATATTGATGTGGTTAAAGATTTTCCTGATGTATTTGAAGAAGTCAAATGTTTACCTCCACAACGAGAGATAGAGTTTCGAATTGATCTAATTCTAGGGGCAGTACCAGTTGTCCAGCCTAGTAGAAGAATGGCACCAAAGGAGAGAGAAGAATTGGTAAAGCAGACTCAAGATTTCTTATCGAAGGGTTTAATCCGACCTAGTTTTTCAAGTTGGGGTTCGGCTGTTGTCTTTGTAACAAAGTCGGATGGATCACTAAGGTTCTGTGTTGATTATCGAGAGTTGAACAAAGTGACCATTCGAAATAAGTATCCTTTGCCTCGTATTGATGATCTTTTTGATCAATTGAATGGAGCTTATGTTTTCTCCCAATTGGATTTAGCTTCAGGTTTCCATCAGCTAAGGGTAGCTGAAGATAGTATACCCTTGACTGCGTTTAGGGGACCAAATTGTTTCTATGAGTGGTTGGTTATGCCTTTCGGATTAACCAACGCTCCAGCCTACTTTGTTGACCTGATGAATCGAGTTTTTCGGGACGTGTTGAATAAGTTTGTACTCGTATTCATCGATGATATTCTTATCTACTCCAAATCTGAAGAGGAGCATAAGCGACATTTGGAGATAGTATTGGAGACTCTGCGAAGGCATGTTCTGAAGGCCAAGTTTTCGAAATGTCATTTTTGGAAGTCGGAGGTTAGATTTTTGGGCCATATTGTTTCTGGAGAAGGTATCTCTGTAGATCCAGCAAAGGTAGCAACTATTCAAGAATGGAAGCAACCGAAGACTCCGACGGAAATTCGCAGTTTCCTAGGTTTAGCTGGCTACTATAGGAAGTTTATTCGGGACTACTCTAAGATTTCTTCGCATTTAACTAAGTTGACTAAGAAAGGAGCAAAATTTAAATGGACCCCCGAATGTGAAGAAGCATTCCAGGATTTGAAGGCAAGACTGACTAGTGCACCTGTTCTAGCTGTTCCCGATGGTAAGAGCAAGTTTGAAGTCTACACTGACGCTTGTATTGTAGGAGTGGGTGCGGTGTTGATGCAGAATGGAAGAGTCATTGCGTATGCGAGTAGGCAGTTGAAGCCACATGAAAAGAATTACGCTACGCATGATCTGGAATTGTTGGCTATTGTTTTTGCTTTGAAGATTTGGAGGCATTATCTGCTAGGAGAGAAGTTCGAGCTTTTTACGGATCACAAACCTTTGAAGCATCTTTTCTCCCAGAAAGATCTAAATTTGAGACAGCAGCGATGGGTTGAATTTTTGGCATCTTATGATCTGGATATCTTGTATACTCCAGGGAAGGCAAACGTTGTGGCGGATGCTCTAAGTAGGAATGCAATTCTATCTCTTTTGGAAGTTGTTCCGTCTCTCCAAGAAAAGATTATAAGTAAGCAGATGGAAGATAAAACTTTTGAGGAACTAATTCTTGGAACAAAAGAAGGTCGATACTCAGATTTTGAGGTTGACAACCAAGGAGTGTTAAAGATTAATAATCGCCTCTGTGTACCAGATGTGGATGGGTTAAGGCGGGAAGTACTATCAGAGGGTCATCGCTCCAGACTGAACATTCACCCGGGAATATCAAAGATGTATAAAGATGTGAAGAGAGTCTTTTGGTGGCCAAATATGAAGAAGGATGTAGCTACTTTTGTTAATAGATGTGCGACCTGTCAGCAGGTGAAAGGCGATCAGCAGAAGACCGCAGGATTATTACAGCCTTTGGAAGTTCCTCAGTGGAAATGGGAAATGATTTCTATGGATTTTATCGACGGTTTACCAAGGACTAAAAAGGGAAATGAAGGGATATGGGTAATTATTGACCGGCTAACCAAAAGCGCCCATTTTATTCCGGTTAAGGCAACCCGTACTGCAGTATCTTTGGCCGAGATTTTCTTGAAAGAAATTGTTAGACTGCATGGTGTTCCAGTCAGCATAGTAAGCGATCGTGATCCTATTTTCACCAGCAAATTTTGGGAGGCATTGCAGTCAGCTTTGGGAACGAGTTTGAGTCTGAGTACAGCATATCATCCCCAGACAGATGGGCAGACGGAGAGGGTAAATCGTATTCTTGAAGATATGCTTAGAGCTTGTATTCTAGATTTTGGTGGATCTTGGGAAGACCATCTACATTTAGTAGAATTCTCGTACAATAATAGTTACCAAGCAAGTATCAAGATGGCACCCTATGAAGCGTTGTATGGAAGACCTTGTAGATCACCATCCTGTTGGGTAGAATCGGGAGATCGTCTAGTTCTCGGTCCAGATTTGATTCGAGAAGCTTCTGAAAAGGTAGAGCTTATCAAGAAGAGGATGAAAGCAGCGCAGGATCGTCAAAAGAAGTATGCAGACAAAAGACGAAGACAATTGGAATTCGAGATTGGAGATATGGTCTTTGTCAAAGTTTCCCCGATAAAAGGAACTATTAGATTTGGGAAGACGGGAAAACTCGCCCCAAGATATATTGGTCCATTCCGAGTGCTGGAGAGAATTGGTACCGTGGCATATAGGATTGAGTTACCAGATCGGATGGCTGGAATTCATAATGTATTTCACGTATCTCATTTGAGAAAGTACGTGCATGATCCATCCCTTATTGTGGAGCCAGCAATGCAGGAAGATTTAGAGATCGAGCCGGACTTATCTGTTGTAAAGCATCCTGTTCAGATAGTCGATCAAGATGAGAGGCAACTCAGAAACAAAGTGGTGAAGCTAGTCAAGGTGCAGTGGAGCGAGGATCCCAAAGATTGTACCTGGGAGACTCTAGACAGTTTTAGGAAGGCTTATCCGGATCTGTGTCCGGATAACTAGTGATTGTTTGTTTGAGTAAATTGTCTGTTTGATTGTTGTATGGATGATATGTATGCTTAGTTTGTTGAAATGAAATAAAATTTTGGATTATCTTTTGTTTTAATTTCGGGGACGAAATTCTTTTAAGGGGGGAGGAATGTGATATCCCGGGAATTTCAAAGAAATTAAATATGATAATCTCTTTAATAAATTAATTAAATTAGCAATATTGTTATATTAAAAACAATAAAATGTATTGTATATATATATATATGTGTGTGTGAATATAGATTTTAAGAGGAATATTTTTTTCAATTGAAATAAATGGATGTTTAAATATATATATACATCAAAATTTGATTTTAAAATTTTATTTAAAAATTGGTTAGATCTTATATTTGGATTCAAAGAGATGATATATATATCTATTTATATATATTGGATTAAAGGTATGTATAAATGATTTTTATAAATATAGTTTGTTTTATTCCATTTCTTTTAGAAGATTTTTCATTTATATAATTAAAAATATGCATTAGTTATTAGGAAATAAATTATAAAATCTTTATTTAATAAATGTAAAAGTATTTATGCATGGAAAAAAATAGGTGTTAACATTTAAACACTTTAAAATACATGTGTTAAGATATTAAGAGGGTTTAGTGACAAGTGTCACAATTTCATTTTTATTTTCTTTTTAAATCAAAAACCAAATTCTATATATATCTACTTCTCATAACTTTTCCCTTTTTTCTACCTCATTCTCTAAACATTCAAGCTACAGCCAGCACGTTTTCAAAACTGAAGAGAAAAATACCCAAAGCTTTAAACATTCAAACAAATTCCTCTCCACAATTCTAAAATCTGAAACCAAAAATCCAAGTTGAAACTTCCTCAAAATCTAAAACTGCAAGCTATTTTCAAACTGAAGAAATCAAAGATCAAAACAACTGCAGCAAGTTTCAAAAATCAACAAACTCAAATCTAAACAAACAATTCAAAGTGCTGGAACTAGCTGTTTAAGTTTTCAAACATCTCAGCTCTGTTCAAATCATCTCATTTCAGATTCAAAGTTCTGTTCAACATCTCTAAACCAAGTGAGTAAACTAAATGATAAAAACAGTAATATAGTTGTTTGTTTTATTTCCTGTGACAGTACTATATGAAAAGTTGATTTAATGATTGAATTTAACAAGCTATATATGCATTACTATGATCATATACCTGTATATGTATGATCTGCTCTGTTAAATGTTCTAGTAAGCAAAACAACCTTAGATCTACCATGACATCTTATGACTACCTATTTAAAGTAATTGTATGAATGTAATTATGTTTGCATGTTTATAGATTATGTAAATAAATGTGTTCATGCCTGTAAATAGAAATTTTGGCTCTGTTTAAGTTTACAGGGAAGGAAAAATTGGAGAATTTAATTATTCTTCCTCCATTTCTTTTTAAGGTTTAATATTTAAAACAAATATGCTTAAAATTTACCAGACTTTAATTTTAATATACTTTTAAGTATCATTATTCTGTTAAATTTGCTGGGATCAAGAAATACAGGAGCCATTGAATAATATGTTAAAATCAAGTGTGAAGATTCATTGATTCAATTATATAATTTGAATAGGCTCAAGAAAATATGATTTTTAAAAAGGAAATCCTGATTTTTAATATTGTATCGAGTAAGAAATCCTAAGTTAACCAGAAAATGGGTTCTGAGAGTTTTCTGACGATCGAAGGGAAATTGGTACTCGAGGTTTTGATCGAAGTTGGGTTGGTGGTCAGGGATATTGAGAAAAATGCTTGATGATTTTATCATCATTGGTGGCATTGGCTATTGAGCAATCTAGGGTTTAACACCTTTGTTCCTGTCGTGATGAAAACAAGATGATTTGAGCACCTACGGTGAATCGAGCTTCATGGGAGTGAGGGGGATGGATGCGTGAAGGACTTGGGAGAATATTGACGAAGTTTCAGGTGGAACGATGGTCAGAGGCGTGGTGGCGAGGCGTTCGTTCCAGGCGATGTCGAACTGCTGTTCGAATTGATGTCTCGTTTTCGATTTAGGCTAGATGTTTGCAATTTGATGCTCGAAGTTGAATGGCGAGTTGATTTACGATTTGCCGGAGATGAGCGAGTTCGCCGGAGTTGGCTGGAATCGCCGTGCACGTGCACCACGGTGAAGTGTGTGTCAGGAATAATGGAGACGTGGGCGACTCGAAGGAGTCTCGGGTTTTTAGATGGCCAGACTCGAAGTTTTCTCGTGTGTGTATAGGGTAGGTTAGCAGTTTTAGTTTTTAAAAGAAACTAGGGGAAGGAAGAAGAAGTTGAGGGGAAGACTCGAAGCGATCTCGAGTAAAATACGTGGATGACTCGGAGCAGGAATCAGAGAAGTGTAGCACGTTTTAAAGTTTTAAAAATAATAAAAGCTTGGAATTTTAAAATGTTTCTATGTTTAAACTTTTCTAAACTTCTTTTTAATTGCTTTTAAAACTCTATTTTATTGGTAGGGTTGTTAAATTTAAGTGTGTTAAAACTTAAATAAAATGTTTTAAAACTAAATCATTTTATAGTTATAATTAAATGTTAATTAAAGGTTAAACTTAATAATGTAATTAAGTAATTAACAAAAGAAAATGATTTATTAAAAGATATTTAAGAGTTTGATAATTTAATAAAGAGTAATTAATTAATTTTAATTATTAATTAAATAAAAATAAATCAATAGTTAAAGATTATAATTAATTAGAGTTTAATTAATTTGTAATTAAGAATTATTAATTAGATAATTAAAGTCAATTAATTAATAAATTAATAGTTAATTAATTAAGTAATTAATTGGTAATTAGTAATAAATTAATTGATCATTAAGGGTTAATTAATCAAGTATTAAGGATTACTTAATATAAAATTAAGTTTTATTAATTAATAATTTAGGTTTATTAATTAATAGTTAAAGGATAATTAATCTCTGATTAAGGTTAATTAATTTACTTATAAAAGTAATTAAGGTTTGATTAATTAATTAAATGATTGTAATTAATTAATAATTGATTAAGCAGAATAAGTGATTAGTTCTTAAGTAATTAATTTAAGATAATTAAATTAATTATAATATAGATTAATAAATTCTGTTTGGATGATTGTTGAAGTAGGATGTCTGGATTGATAGATATCTATTGGGTGATATTCTGTGATACTGTGATTAGTTGAATATATCTGTAATGGATGTATGGATTATCTATGATAAATGCTATGTGAATTCAAAGTGATGAATTGAATTGTTTAACTTTAAAACAACTTGACCTTAAAAGATACGTTTTGGATTTCGATGAGACCGGGATCGGGTTTCCGTATACCGGATTTCCAGGTCTGGAGACCCGAATACCACATCGATCCAAATTAACGATAGGTCGTGAATCTCAAGTGAAGATGAAGATTCAGAGTGCAAGGGTTATTGTCGTTAACTCTGAGGGTGATTCCAAAACGAGTGTAACGAGATAATGCCTTCGGTTTCGTTCGAACCCGGAACGAACTTGTATGGATTGAATGCTTTCAACACATCGTCAGGAGGGCGATGAGAATTCTAAGTGATGTGTTCTGATTTAAAGGTAAATCGTAACCTCAAGCCTCATCAACCGGAAATGGCTAAAACAGGGGAGGTGCAGCAAGGCTTCGTGGGTAGCACCCACTGAGAGTAAGGTCATCCCTGTCTAGAGAAGTTCCTTTTATTTCGGCTTAGTGGTGCAGTTGGCGACGGCCATCTGTGGGGTGATTTTATTCGAGATTATCCAGTAAGGGATGGTTCCGGCTTTGTGTTGCAGGGGATTGGGAGTGATCCTCGGTACGGTGATCTAGGCCCCGTACTGTGATGAGCGGTACCCCGGTAGCTCTGCCATTGTATGGAATCCAATTTCCAATAAGAGCCATACGATTTAGTTGTGCCCAACTACGTTGGAATGTGAGATGTAAGCATTCCAGCTATTTCTGTATTTTATTTGAAAACCCTAGACCCTATTATAATATAACCAGATTTCCTATCAAATGATTTGGTTAGCATAAGATAAAAACTTACCCGTGTTTATGTGTGGGAAGTCTTATGTGATACCCTTGTTTCCAAATGATTTTCAAGTTAAAACAACTTAACCGTTTACTCACACCAGACCCATGTCTGACCCAGAGTTTATTTCTGTTTTTCTTAAACTCTTGGGTACTCAAATTTTTATGAGTAGCCAAGTGATCAGGTTTTGCTTAGACGAATTTTGGAAGGACCTGGAGATGGAGACTTGGCGTAGTTATATATGTATATGTATCTTTCCGCTGTGTATTAACTCTAAGATGTATTTTGTGGGTGTAATGTAATGACAGATACTTATGACTGTCTTGTTTTGGATGTTGTATATATGGGTAACTCTGATATGTGTAAAAACTATGTAATGGATATGTGATATATTATATTTTGTTCTGTTTCCGCTGTGAGATTCTGATATCTGTTAGTTCTTTCTTCTATCTTTTCTATTTCTATCTATTTCTTTCTTATTGATGATACGATTTTCTGTGGAATGAAAGTCGGGTCGTCACAAATAATTTAGTAGACTCCGATTAAATTGCGCTCTGAAACAAGATTCAATTAAAACAATATAAACATGAATGAATCTCAGCCACTAACTCCAATGCCAAACACTTAACGATTTGCTACAGTTTCAGATACAGTCCCTGATTCAAGGATAAACATTCAGTCTGAACCTAGTCTAGCATAATACATGTAACGACCCGTAAATTTCAACTGTTTTAATAATGTAGTTAGTTGAAATTTTGCGAAATTTTAAACGATAAAATTTGGGAATATAAATTTGAAATTTGGAATGCGTTTAGTTAAACATAGCAACTGGTAAATTTTCGTCCGAAAATATAAAGTTTATTTCGCGCGTAAATTTACTTCAATTTAATCAGTTAAAAAACGATGAAAATAAAACATTTTCGGAACCTAAATATTTTTACATAGAAAAATTCTAAATCATCTTCTGAGCAAGATGTCAGTTTGTCGTTTTTCCAAATTCGGACATCTTTGACTCCGTCGATCTTATTTTTCAACGTTTTCTTGCATTTTCCGCCAGCAGAAAATTCGAATTTTTGTAATTCAATCAAACTACTGATATCTATATACCATTTTGATCGTTTCGTCGTGCTGCTCTTTGCGATATATTCGGTTGTGTGTTTTAGAGTCTGGTGTGTTGTACAATCTGCGAAACGATCTTTCATATAGGTTTCGCGGTCGAGACTTTTGGTATTTCCCGTGACCTTTTATTTGCTCACCCACGAAACCAATGGGACATTTATATTTATCATTTTCGAAACAACCATCTGACTTTCTGCATTTCCCAAAAAAAAAATTCATTTTCCTTCACTTGTTTCGGTTCGAGAAAAAAGTGATAAATTTATGTATGGAATACCATTCGCTCATCCTCTACCAGCCTGTTCATTCTTTCCTCATTTCTCTCTTATCTCCCTCCTGTAGCCTCCATCAAAACAACACAACACCCGCATCTTCCCAAACCACCATTTCCAAACTCCTTCCCCGAACAGCAAACGCACGCGCACCCACACCTCTTCCCCTCAGCCGCACATGCCCCGAACAAAGCCACCTCCCTGTCACCTAAACACCGCCCTTCACCCCACCACCGAGCTGCGTTTCACTACCCTTGCGTCCTCCTTCCGCGGCCACGCTGACCCTACCCAACTCGACCGAACAACCTCCGATCCATGAGCACTAGATCCGTTCCTCTCCATTAGCTTGTAAACCGTACCTCATATAGTTGAGTCGCCTATCAATTGCAGGTATATTCACTTGATTTATTATTATTATTATTATTATTTTATTTATATCTCATATATATATCACCTATGAGAATGCATAATTATGCGTTACTTGATTTTGTTTTGTTTTGAGGAGTGGTTGAGTGTAGTTAATGTATTTGTTCATTAAGTATACTTTGCTGTATATATGGGTTATATGTATTATACATATAGGATTACAAGCTTTGCAGTGTTACATGCATAAGGGTTTTCCAAACCATATTCTTATTTAGTCTTTATATATGTAAGATATTAGAGTACTATGGGTACTGTTAGTATAAAGTGTAGGGTATTCATATATTTTGTGTTCAGATGTTAGAAAATTTTATGTAAAGAATATTAAGTTGCGACAGTAGTATATGCGTGATATAGGGTAATATCATATAAGGATATAAGTTGGTACAATTTGTATATATAAAGTGTACGTATTTAACTTTCATTGTTGTTTGTGAGATATATTCATATTCGTTTTCAAATATAATATATACTGAAGTCTTGGTCTATTGTTTATCACTTATACATTATATATATATATTGTTTAATAAATATTTGAACAAGGTTTGTTTGCATTAGCTATAGTATTGGCTTTTATAAAAATATGTACGTTCGTCAATTTCAAAGTTTGGGATTTAACAGTGGTTGTATATGAAATGTGTTTTGGTTTTTGTAGAACTTTGCCACAAGTTATGTATTTATATTGTTTACAGATTTGATTTTTGTATCTGGTTGTACATCTATGTTATATCATATTATATATAAGTTTTGTTGTTTTCCAAGTTGGCATGTATGTTTATAAGTATATATTTATAACAGGTCTATTATATATGTTATATTTCTTTTTATATAAAATAATAATATTGTTATGTTAGTATTAGTGTTTGTAGATTTCTTTGTCACAGTTAATATACAAAGTCATTCTGAAAATGGGTCTCAACATTGTTTTTTTAAACTTGTATACGTTTATGTATATTTCAATATGAGGGTTGCAGTATTTATTTCTAACTATATTATATTTGATTTTTAATACATGTGTTTAATACAAACTAATGATTTTTCTTACACACGTATTCTGTTTTGATATTTGTCTTAAAATGAAATATTGATTTAATAAGAAAATAATAATGTTATATTTTCAGCCTAGGTCCATCTGATTGGGATTTATTCTCGTCAAATTTCTGTTATCAGCTTTATCCGCCAAATTCATGTCCATCTAGCTTTGTTTTGGAATTTGTACTTGGATTCGTAACTCAATTCCATCATCTATTTCTCTAGCCTCGAAAGGTGAGCAATCACTCACGATTAACGTTCTTTTATTTATTAAATTTGATTTCAATTGAAACGACAATTGAAATATGCTACTGTTATTTATGCTATTAACTGTATCAGTTCACCTTTGACATCTGACACCATTATCTGTTATATATGCAATGATAATCCAGTTTGGTTGTTAAATGATTGATTGTTTGATGTTTACAATTGGACGTTAAAATTGTAATGTATAAAGTGATAAATATTATGCAAATAAATTTGACGTAGGATAATTAAAATTTGAATCAACACATATGTTGAATTTGATTTAGTTGAATATGACCCCTTTTAATTGTTAAATTAATTGACATGTAGAATAGTGATAGTTACACCTTGAACCATTGAACGTATATTTGATTAATTGTTGTAGTATTAAAATTTAAATCGAATGACAATTGAAGAACCGTATAAATATTAGTGTAAAAATCTTTAATCTACAAGAAATGATAGTGTAGATTCTAGAGATAATTATATTAATTCGTACAAATAACAATGCGAATTAATACGGTTATTTCGGGATTATTTGAATTGATTATTGGATTGATATTGGCTGTTGTTATTGCTTGTTTATTTACTTTGACACCATCCCAGTTATCACACTACAAGTTCCCTTTGTTATGCTTTGATTTTGAATTGAATTGGAATCGGGTTGAAATGATAAATACCCAAATTGAACTTTGACCTAGAATAGGAAATTAAATAAAACCCGATTGGTCAATAATTTGATTTAAAAATAAAACGAAGATTTTATTTGAATAAATAATATGGTTTTGAAATGAAGTTGAAATTTGAATTTTAATGAAAGGAAAATGTTAATATTTAATAATCTGAAACAAAATATTAACAATGTAATTGATGAAAGAATGTTGTTTAACTTGAGAAATGATTGAATTAAGTTTGAAATGATTTAATAATTAAGTTTGAAATTATAATTAAGTTTGAAATTATTAAACTTTGAAATTATTTAATAATTAAGTTTTGAATTATTTAATAATTAAATAAGATTGAATGATTTAATGATCAAATTGAATTGAATTCTTTAATAAGTAAAAAAATTGGTCTTTTGAAAAGTGAATTTTACTTCGTAAATAATTGAAATTGAGTTTTCTTGATTAAGTAAGTTTTGGGAAATTATTTAAGAAAGCGAATAAGTGAAATGGAATTTCTTTAACAGGAAATGAAAATGTGATATTTTGGAATTAATGTAAGACTTGTAATTGAAAGAATTGATTGGACGAATTTAGTTTAATTCAAAATTGTAAATTTTGATTTAATGAAGTTGAACTTAAGAATTGATTTAATGAATTGGAAATTTAATAGAAATTGTTTTGAATGATTAAGTAACTTAACGAATATTGAATGAAATCGATAAATGTGTTTAAATTGATTTGAATGTTAAATTAAATTAATTTAAATGATTTCGGAATGAAACTTATATACGGACTTGAATCAATATTTGAATTGTTTTGAATAAAATTTGAAATTGAATTATTGGATTTTGAAATGAATTTGGAAGTTGAAACGTAAATCTTGGAAATTGGTTTTGAAAGAGAAATGAAATGTTGGTTTACAAATTCTAATTGAAATTGTAATTGATTTGGTTTTGAAATAAATAAATGACCAATCGGTGTAATAATCACGAAAGTTATTAAAGAGACCGGAATCGGTTATGGATATACTCTCTATCTAAACCGAAAACCACTTTAATAACTATACGCGGAGTGATGATCCAGAATGAAGTGGTTGGAATGATGTACGTGTTGACTGAAGAAAGAGAATGATGATGGATAGCCTTGACACTTGTGTCAAATTGGAAATGACTAAAACAGGAGCCGTGCCGGGCCAATGGAGGATTAGCTACCTCAAGTGGACACACTTCTTCGAACTACTCATTACTTGTTGTGGATTGGTGCACCCTTGATTTTGGGAGTGTTGTTTCACGGTGTTGCGGGCGCTGCGGCATTGCATTCTCACCAGTCCGGATCAGGCAAACGGTAGTATCACTACCTTGGGTATTGCCTCATGTGCCTTGTCATACTTGTATCCCTTTATTCGCGACCACTACGAATTTGTTTTGTACCTTTAGTATATGGATTGCCCTCTGGTGACTTCCGGTTTTGGGGAAACTACGGTCTTGTATATGCTTTTGGGAATAAAAATGTGTTAAGGGGGATAATGGTAATGCCTTAACACTATTTTAATATCTTATTATTACTGATATACATTATCTACTTATCGTACACTACTACATAGTAGATAGTTTAACGGATCCTTAAAGGATGGTTATTCCAAACATCCTTTGAGTTACTTGTATTTCAATTGCTATTTCACTTGAGTTGGATTTATTAATATAAGAATGTTAATCCTGACTCGAGTGTCTTGTGTTTTGCTTTACGCTCGGGTCAGACTGAGTGTACCAGTATTCGAGACTCACCTTTGAAGTTGGAGCTTTGCTTGAAGATCCAGCCATCTATTCTGCTTTCAGCATTCGATGACTCCAGTGATGTATTCTGATTTGTATCTGATGTATCGTGTTACTCTTCCGTTGTATCTGGTTTAACTCTGATGTATTTTATATATTCATATAGTAGCTTCATGAACTACTACCTCTTTTATTTCCGCTGCATTTATTACTCTGTGTCTGTGATATGTGATTATTTATTTACTGTATATGTTCAGTTTTGCCAAATTTAAATTAACAACGCGGTATTTTGAGCAATTCAACTCCGGCATGAGTGTCTACCTATACACTTATAATGGATGCGAATGGTCCAAAATATCGGGTCGTTACAGTTGGTATCAGAGCATTGGTAGCTCTAGGCAAAACTAAACATATAGGGTAAATGTATTTACAGAATCACTCTCATTCAAGTTTCAATCTCTTCCTTTGACTCAATTCCTTTGAATTTTGGAACGTTCCCTGCGGTTCCAAAAATTCATTCGTGTCCCTCACTATTCGTCTTCTTTCAATTCTGGAGCACCCCATAACTCCATTTTGAATGATATCTATAATAGATCGGCGGTCTCGCCAATCTCAAATGATTCGTAAAGGAGCAAAACTCCTTTACAATAGGCATTGATTTACCGGAGATTTCTGTATTCTCGGTTTAAGATGCTATCTATCTCCTGCTATACCTGAATTCTAATTCTTGAGATCAAATGTTGATTTACCTCGGAATTCTACATCGATCTTATTCTTAAAGTCACGGTCGACCCGGTTAAGGTTGTCCGTGAATTAAATAGGCTATTCCATCTCTTGATTCTGTTAATTGAATCACCTTATCTTTTCTTTCGAATTTGTATTCGAATCAGAATTCTCTTTGATTTGATTTCCATCAAAATTTGAATTTCTATACTTGCTTTGAAATCCATCCTTGTATCGACGAGCGAGAAAGTGTATTTGTAAATTAATTTTAAAATGTTTTTTTTATTATGTTGTTTGAGTTGTTGATGTTGATTTGGGTTTTTGATCGATTCGTCTGATCAACGCTATCGATAGGATTTCCAAAACACTTGAGCAGAGCAAACTGACACAATATCGGTTTCAAATTTGATAAATAAAATAAAAGTTTTGTATGATTATATTATATATAAATATAAGTTTCTGAAATTAAATTGTTAATGAATTTGTTGTCAGAAATGATAATATTCGATTTTCATTTATTCTTTTGTAAACCATTGACTATTGCATAATATAAATAAATGAATTTATAAACTTGGTTATAAATTGATTGGAATTTGAAATGAATTTAATTCAGAAATTTGAGAATTTATTAGTTTTCGGTGATTTCGAACTTTGGGTTTTAAAATTTTAAAGTATATATTATTGAAAGTATTTTCGAATAGAAATCATTTCAAAGGATTTTTAAATGTTGAAATCAGTGCTCTTCTCTTTGTCGCTGGAAAATAATTTCGGTGATGGCGGCCGCATCATCGACATTCATTTTCGAGTTTCGAAGTGAAGATACTATTCTGTGGCTTTGCTACGGTTTGTTTTGAAAAATATTTCGATTTGAATTTCTTCGGTATAATTTGATTTATATATATAAGTATCTTATTTAAAAATTTAATTTGATAGATAAATATATGATATATAACTCTAAATTGTTTAAAGTTAATCGGAAATCTAATTCTTAAATGTTGTTAAAGGATGATTTTAATTACAAATAAAACCAAAATTTGGAATAAATATTTAAACTTGAAAAATTGAATTTGTATATTGTTCAACTGCATTCTCATACAACTTACTTAAATCATTCAGTAGTTGAATATATAATTGGATAATATATAAGATAAATTGAATTTATAAATAAAATTTGAGTGGTTATAATAAATGTTATACACTTAAATTTTAATTATAAAATATTAATAGAGATGAATAGAATAATAAGATAATTGAAAAATAAATTTTGTTTTGAAGGTTAATTAATAAATTGAAATTAGAACCATATGAAAATACCTTGAATTTAAGAGAAATTAATAGATGTAAATTAATTTAAATCGAAACTTTTATGTTTTAAATTAATTTATATGGGTTAAATATATCTGAGTAGATAGAATAAATTTAACAGTAATTTGGAATAAAGAAGAATTTAAATTGCTGAAAAATATGATTATAATAAAAGACTATTCAAAATTTATGGTTTTAGAAATTGTAAATTGAAGATAATTGGATAATAAGAAATGAATTTAGAAATAGTTGAGATTGATTTTAGTGAAATCAAATGGATTAAATCAAATTATTGAATATTAATTAATTTAAGTTGAAATTTTATTTGGCTTTAAATTAGTTGTTTATTTTGTTTTCAAAACCAATTTTCTTTCTGGTTGTTTCTATTCTCTTACCTCGTTCCTTTTCGGGGACGAAAAGTGTTGAGTGGGGGAGAGTGTAACGACCCGTAAATTTCAACTGTTTTAATAATGCAGTTAGTTGAAATTTTGCGAAATTTTAAACGATAAAATTTTGGAATATAAATTTGAAATTTGGAATGCGTTTAGTTAAACATAGCAACTGGTAAATTTTCGTCCGAAAATATGAAGTTTATTTCGCGCGTAAATTTACTTCAATTTAATCAGTTAAAAAACGATGAAAATAAAACGTTTTCGGAACCTAAATATTTTAACATAGAAAAACTCTAAATCATCTTCTGAGCAAGATGTCAGTTTGTCATTTTTCCAAATTCGGACATCTTTGACTCCGTTGATCTTATTTTTCAACGTTTTCTTGCATTTTCCGCCAGCAGAAAATTCGAATTTTTGTAATTCAATCAAACTACTGATATCTATATACCGTTTTGATCGTTTCGTCATGCTGCTCTCTACGATATATTCGGTTGTGTGTTTTAGAGTCTGGTGTGTTGTACAATCTGCGAAACGATCTTTCATATAGGTTTCGCGGTCGAGACTTTTGGTATTTCCCGTGACCTTTTATTTGCTCACCCGCGAAACCAATGGGACATTTATATTTATCATTTTCGAAACAACCATCTGACTTTCTGCATTTCCCAAAAAAAAA
Organism: Allium fistulosum; assembly: GCA_030737815.1. Taxonomy (NCBI): domain Eukaryota; kingdom Viridiplantae; phylum Streptophyta; class Magnoliopsida; order Asparagales; family Amaryllidaceae; genus Allium; species Allium fistulosum. Next base: position 1,138,103,170 of record CM060906.1, read on the forward strand.
ATTCATTTTCCTTCACTTGTTTCGGTTCGAGAAAAAAGTGATAAATTTATGTATGGAATACCATTCGCTCATCCTCTACCAGCCTGTTCATTCTTTCCTCATTTCTCTCTTATCTCCCTCCTATAGCCTCCATCAAAACAACACAACACCCGCATCTTCCCAAACCACCATTTCCAAACTCCTTCCCCGAACAGCAAACGCACGCGCACCCACTCCTCTTCCCCTCAGCCGCACATGCCCCGAACAAAGCCACCTCCCTGTCACCTAAACACCACCCTTCACCCCACCACCGAGCTGCGTTTCACTACCCTTGCATCCTCCTTCCGCGGCCACGCTGACCCTACCCAACTCGACCGAACAACCTCCGATCCATGAGCACTAGATCCGTTCCTCTCCATTAGCTTGTAAACCGTACCTCATATAGTTGAGTCGCCTATCAATTGCAGGTATATTCACTTGATTTTTTTTATTACTATTATTTTATTTATATCTCATATATATATCACCTATGAGAATGCATAATTATGCGTTACTTGATTTTGTTTTGTTTTGAGGAGTGGTTGAGTGTAGTTAATGTATTTGTTCATTAAGTATACTTTGCTGTATATATGGGTTATATGTATTATACATATAGGATTACAAGCTTTGCAGTGTTACATGCATAAGGGTTTTCCAAACCATATTCTTATTTAGTCTTTATATATGTAAGATATTAGAGTACTATGGGTACTGTTAGTATAAAGTGTAGGGTATTCATATATTTTGTGTTCAGATGTTAGAAAATTTTATGTAAAGAATATTAAGTTGCGACAGTAGTATATGCGTGATATAGGGTAATATCATATAAGGATATAAGTTGGTACAATTTGTATATATAAAGTGTACGTATTTAACTTGCATTGTTGTTTGTGAGATATATTCATATTCGTTTTCAAATATAATATATACTGAAGTCTTGGTCTATTGTTTATCACTTATACATTATATATATATATATATATATTGTTTAATAAATATTTGAACAAGGTTTGTTTGCATTAGCTATAGTATTGGCTTTTATAAAAATATGTACGTTCGTCGATTTCAAAGTTTGGGATTTAACAGTGGTTGTATATGAAATGTGTTTTGGTTTTTGTAGAACTTTGCCACAAGTTATGTATTTATATTGTTTACAGATTTGATTTTTGTATCTGGCTGTACATCTATGTTATATCATATTATATATAAGTTTTGTTGTTTTCCAAGTTGGCATGTATGTTTATAAGTATATATTTATAACAGGTCTATTATATATGTTATATTTCTTTTTATATAAAATAATAATATTGTTATGTTAGTATTAGTGTTTGTAGATTTCTTTGTCACAGTTAATATACAAAGTCATTCTGAAAATGGGTCTCAACATTGTTTTTTTAAACTTGTATACGTTTATGTATATTTCAATATGAGGGTTGCAGTATTTATTTCTAACTATATTATATTTGATTCTTAATACATGTGTTTAATACAAACTAATGATTTTTCTTACACACGTATTCTGTTTTAATATTTGTCTTAAAATGAAATATTGATTTAATAAGAAAATAATAATGTTATATTTTCAGCCTAGGTCCATCTGATTGGGATTTATTCTCGTCAAATTTCAGTTATCAGCTTTATCCGCCAAATTCATGTCCATCTAGCTTTGTTTTGGAATTTGTACTTGGATTCGTAACTCAATTCCATCATCTATTTCTCTAGCCTTGAAAGGTGAGCAATCACTCACGATTAACGTTCTTTTATTTATTAAATTTGGTTTCAATTGAAACGACAATTGAAATATGCTACTGTTATTTATGCTATTAACTGTATCAGTTCACCTTTGACATCTGACACCATTATCTGTTATATATGCAATGATAATCCAGTTTGGTTGTTAAATGATTGATTGTTTGATGTTTACAATTGGACGTTAAAATTGTAATGTATAAAGTGATAAATATTATGCAAATAAATTTGACGTAGGATAATTAAAATTTGAATCAACACATATGTTGAATTTGATTTAGTTGAATATGACCCCTTTTAATTGTTAAATTAATTGACATGTAGAATAGTGATAGTTACACCTTGAACCATTGAACGTATATTTGATTAATTGTTGTAGTATTAAAATTTAAATCGAATGACAATTGAAGAACCGTATAAATATTAGTGTAAAAATCTTTAATCTACATGAAATGATAGTGTAGATTCTAGAGATAATTATATTAATTCGTACAAATAACAATGCGAATTAATACGGTTATTTCGGGATTATTTGAATTAATTATTGGATTGATATTGGCTGTTGTTATTGCTTGTTTATTTACTTTGACACCATCCCAGTTATCACACTACAAGTTCCCTTTGTTATGCTTTGATTTTGAATTGAATTGGAATCGGGTTGAAATGATAAATACCCAAATTGAACTTTGACCTAGAATAGGAAATTAAATAAAACCCGATTGGTCAATAATTTGATTTAAAAATAAAACGAAGATTTTATTTGAATAAATAATATGGTTTTGAAATGAAGTTGAAATTTGAATTTTAATGAAAGGAAAATGTTAATATTTAATAATCTGAAACAAAATATTAACAATGTAATTGATGAAAGAATGTTGTTTAACTTGAGAAATGATTGAATTAAGTTTGAAATGATTTAATAATTAAGTTTGAAATTATAATTAAGTTTGAAATTATTAAACTTTGAAATTATTTAATAATTAAGTTTTGAATTATTTAATAATTAAATAAGATTGAATGATTTAATGATCAAATTGAATTGAATTCTTTAATAAGTAAAAAAATTGGTCTTTTGAAAAGTGAATTTTACTTCGTAAATAATTGAAATTGAGTTTTCTTGATTAAGTAAGTTTTGGGAAATTATTTAAGAAAGCGAATAAGTGAAATGGAATTTCTTTAACAGGAAATGAAAATGTGATATTTTGGAATTAATGTAAGACTTGTAATTGAAAGAATTGATTGGACGAATTTAGTTTAATTCAAAATTGTAAATTTTGATTTAATGAAGTTGAACTTAAGAATTGATTTAATGAATTGGAAATTTAATAGAAATTGTTTTGAATGATAAAGTAACTTAACGAATATTGAATGAAATCGATAAATGTGTTTAAATTGATTTGAATGTTAAATTAAATTAATTTAAATGATTTCGGAATGAAACTTATATACGGACTTGAATCAATATTTGAATTGTTTTGAATAAAATTTGAAATTGAATTATTGGATTTTGAAATGAATTTGGAAGTTGAAACGTAAATCTTGGAAATTGGTTTTGAAAGAGAAATGAAATGTTGGTTTACAAATTCTAATTGAAATTGTAATTGATTTGGTTTTGAAATAAATAAATGACCAATCGGTGTAATAATCACGAAAGTTATTAAAGAGACCGGAATCGGTTATGGATATACTCTCTATCTAAACCGAAAACCACTTTAATAACTATACGCGGAGTGATGATCCAGAATGAAGTGGTTGGAATGATGTACGTGTTGACTGAAGAAAGAGAACGATGATGGATAGCCTTGACACTTGTGTCAAATTGGAAATGACTAAAACAGGAGCCGTGCCGGGCCAATGGAGGATTAGCTACCTCAAGTGGACACACTTCTTCGAACTACTCATTACTTGTTGTCGATTGGTGCGCCCTTGATTTTGGGAGTGTTGTTTCACGGTGTTGCGGGCGCTGCGGCGTTGCGTTCTCACCAGTCCGGATTAGGCAAACGGTAGTATCACTACCTTGGGTATTGCCTCATGTGCCTTGTCATACTTGTATCCCTTTATTCGCGACCACTATGAATTTGTTTTGTACCTTTAGTATATGGATTGCCCTCTGGTGACTTCCGGTTTTGGGGAAACTACGGTCTTGTATATGCTTTTGGGAATAAAAATGTGTTAAGGGGGATAATGGTAACGCCTTAACACTATTTTAATATCTTATTATTACTGATAGACATTATCTACTTATCGTACACTACTACATAGTAGATAGTTTAACGGATCCTTAAAGGATGGTTATTCCAAACATCCTTTGAGTTACTTGTATTTCAATTGCTATTTCACTTGAGTTGGATTTATTAATATAAGAATGTTAATCCTGACTCGAGTGTCTTGTGTTTTGCTTTACGCTCGGGTCAGACTGAGTGTACCAGTATTCGAGACTCACCTTTGAAGTTGGAGCTTTGCTTGAAGATCCAGCCATCTATTCTGCTTTCAGCATTCGATGATTCCAGTGATGTATTCTGATTTGTATCTGATGTATCGTGTTACTCTTCCGTTGTATCTGGTTTAACTCTGATGTATTTTATATATTCATATAGTAGCTTCATGAACTACTATCTCTTTTATTTCCGCTGCATTTATTACTCTGTGCCTGTGATCTGTGATTATTTATTTACTGTATATGTTCAGTTTTGCCAAATTTAAATTAACAACGCGGTATTTTGAGCAATTCAACTCCGGCATGAGTGTCTACCTATACACTTATAATGGATGCGAATGGTCCAAAATATCGGGTCGTTACAATACACCTATCATCAATACAGGGAATCAGTAAAAATATGGAGATACAGCATAAGGAAACCAGTGAAGACGCAGACAGAACAAGCAAGCGTTGCTGAAAGTCAAGAGCTGGAAACCCAGAATGCACAAGTTAATAACCCCCCCAGACGACAATGTATGTTCTCGCACAAGAGCGAAGCATAGACAGAAGCAACGACAAGATGAAACCCCATTCGAATTCTCTGCCTCTAAACCTGTGGACGTGGTAGAAAATTGATGCAGCGCGAAATAATGATCAAACGACTTACCTTAAGTCGTGGCCGATTCTTCCCTAAATCGCGAAGCCCAGCTAAATCGCGAGTCGTTCCTCCTCCTAAGTTGCGAACGAGCATCGCAAATGAAGAAAGGTCGCATACCGTGAATCGCGGCAAAGCCCTAAGCCGCCTCCAGCCTAGATCGCTCATCCTAAGTCGCCTCCTCCTCAAGTCTCGGAGAAACCCAGTAGGTTGCAAACGATCTTACTATGTCGCGAAGTCGTTTCTGAATTTTAGGTCGCGAGTCTCCTATGTCGTGAAGATCCTTAGATCGCTGAAGCGAAGGTCGCAAATGAAGTAGGTCGCTGAAGTCTGATGTTATGTCGTGAACGAAATTCCAGTTGAGTCGCTCCATGATTAGGTCGCGAGAAGTTAAGTCGCAGACGACCTACCTTAAGTCACTGAAGCCATGAATTCTTATGTCACGAATTTCTAAAGCTTAGGTCGCGAGAAGATATTAGGTCGCCATTGTTAAGTCGCTCTGCCTAAGTGTTAAGTCGTTTGTTTAGTCGTTGTTTGTTATGTCGTTTGTTTCTTAAGTCGAACTGTATGCTATGTCGCTTGTATTCTCTTTCTTAAATCATTTGTATTGTACTATTGTTAGGTCGTTTGTGTTGTGTTGTAAACCCTATAAATAGGGATGTGATGTCATTGTAAAAAGGGGTTGAATTTTAAATAAAATTTGGTTTGTGCTTCTTGCCTCCATTAAAATTGGTAGTTGAGTGTTATCTCCTATCTCCACCTTCGGCATTCGAGTGCGCTCAAATCAACGATTGTTGAAGCCAATTCACGGAATCAAGTGCGCTTGATCAACGTTCGAAGAATTGTAGATCTTCTCTCATGGCATTGTGCGCGATCAACGTGTCGAAGATTGCTAGAATCCGGTATCTTCGTGATCAACGGATTTGGGCATTTGGGTATTCTTAAATTCACCAATTTATCATCGATTCACCGATTATTTTCGCTAATCGTGTGAGATCCTGGATGGATTCGATTTACATCGTCGAATTCGCTTCCTAAGCTGCATCAGTTTGGTATTAGAGCTAGATCGCAAGAAGTTTGCATCATTTGAAGAATTGGGTTTCGAGAATTTGTAGTTTGGAGATCGGATTTGCAATTGTTGAGAAGTTTGGTGTTCATCATGAAGTTGCAACAAGTTGGGAGTTTCGATCCATATCATTTTGGATCAAAGTTCGAAAAGTGTTTGAATTTTTGAAGATTTGTTTGAAGTTCAATCTTGCCACCGAGACGAGCTCAACGTCATCACAATGTTGATGCTTTGTATGGAAGAGAAGATGCTGAACAAATGGAGCAATGAATTAGTGATAAATTCAATAAGAAATTTGATGAGGGAATTGGTCGATTAGAGAGAATGATGCTTGAAATGAATCAAAGTAGAAGAAGGGTTTCACCTGAATCGAGCCATGGGGGAAATAGAGTTTCATCACATTCAGATCGGGAGAGAAGAGAAGATCATGATCGTAGAAATGTTGACGATCGTGATAGGAATGTGGATGATCGTGATCGGAGGAATGTAGATCGAAGGGATGTTGGTGGTAGAAATGGTGGTGGTAGAGATGTTGGTGGTCATGATCGACATCGATATGCATCAGATTTTGATGAGGAGTTTGATGGTGGTAGTGTTCATGGTCGAAATCGAAACCAAAGAAGAAATCATTCAGAGTATGATCACAAATGGGAGTTCGGAATGAAAATTGAAATTCAAGAGTTTAAGGGTGGTATGCAGGCTGAAGAATTTCTAGATTGGTTATCTAATGTTGAAGAGATCTTTGATTTCAAGGAGGTTCCGGAAGATCGTCGAGTGAAGTTGGTTGCTACTAGGTTGAGAGGGAGAGCTATGGCGTGGTGGCAGCAAACCAAACTTACACGAGAACAGATGGGGAAGTCGAAGATTGATGCTTGGGAGAAAATGAAGAAGATGATGAAGGCTACATCTTGCCTTACAATTATCAATCACTCATGTATCAGAGGTTGCAGAATCTGAGGCAAGGGACGAAGACTGTTAATGATTATGCTGATGAGTTTTATCAACTGATTGATCGAAATGACATTATGGAGATGGAGGAACAATTGACTGCTAGGTTTGTTGGGGGGATGAGGATCCAGATCCAGGATATGGTAAATATGTTTGACCCTAGATCTGTGGCTGAAGCGCACCAGAAGGCGTTCGCTTGGGAGAAGCAGGGAAGACGAGGAGGTGGTGTGTTTCCAAGTTCCAATACTCAAAGCAAGGGTGCTAGTGGGAGTTCCAATGTTTCTAAAGCTGTCAGTAAACCAGTTGTGAATGAAGTTTCGAAGGCAAAGGTCAACAACAGTTTCAAGTGTTATAATTGCCAGGAAGTGGGTCACAAGAGTAATGAATGCCCGAAACCGAAGAGGCGAGCTATGATTGCTGAAGTGGAAGGTGAGGATGTTGATGAAGGTTATTCTAGTCCAGTTGAGGAGGATGAACATGATATCGCATCGGGAGATGAAGGATGTAATCTAATGTTGAGGAGATCATGTTTGACACCGAAGCAGGAAGAGGAGGCTAGTTGGTTGAGGAGTAATATCTTTCAGCCGACATGCACTATACTGGGGAAGGTGTGTAAATTTGTGATTGACGCGGGAAGTTGTGACAATATCATTTCTACCGAAGCTGTGAGAAAGTTGCAGTTGAAGACGGAGAAGCATCCAAATCCTTACAAATTAGCATGGTTAAGGAAAGGAGGAGAGGTGAAGGTGTACAGGCGAGTTCATGTTCCATTTTATATTGGGAAGAAGTATAAAGATGAGATCTGGTGTGATATGGTGGAGATGGATGTTTGTCACTTGCTTTTGGGAAGACCATGGCAGTATGACCGAGCAGTGCAGCATGATGGTCGAACCAATAGCTACAGCTTTATGTTTGAGGGTACTAAGATCATTTTAGTTCCGAAGAAGAGACAACAAGGAGAGAGCAAGTCAGAAGAGATTGAGGAGCTGAAGACTTTGTTGACTTTGAAGGAGTTTGTTGAAGAAGTAGCGGAGAGTCCAGAGGTGTTCTTGTTGATTGGACATGAAGCTACTGAATCTGTTGAAGTTTCAGAGGAAGTAAAGCCAGTGTTGGAAGAATTCAGAGATGTGTTTCCTGAAGAGTTGCCAAAGGAGTTACCACCGTTGAGAGATATTCAACATCAGATTGATCTTGTGCCAGGGGCGGCATTACCTCACAAGCCACATTACTGGATGAGTCCTAAGGAGCATGAGGAACTGAGAAGGCAGGTGGAGGAGTTGTTAGAACAAGGGCATGTTCAGAAGAGCTTGAGTCCTTGTTCAGTGCCAGCCTTATTGGTACCGAAGAAGGATGGGACTTGGCGGATGTGTACGGACAGTCGGGCTCTAAACAAGATCACTGTGAGATACAGGTTTCCTATGCCGAGGTTTGATGATTTGATTGATCAGTTGAGTGGGGCTGTTGTGTTCTCAAAGATTGACTTGAAGAGTGGATACCATCAGATTCGTATTAGACCGGGTGATGAGTGGAAGACTGCTTTTAAAACTGGGGAAGGTCTATACGAATAGTTGGTTATGCCGTTTGGCTTGTCAAATGCTCCTGGTACTTTTATGAGAGTGATGAACCAGATTTTCAGACCATTTATTGGGAAGTTAATAGTAGTTTACTTTGACGATATTTTGATCTATAGTGGGAGTATGGAAGAGCATATCCAGCATTTGCGAGAAGTGCTGTAGATTCTACGACAGGAGCAATTCTATGCAGCAACGAAGAAGTGCGTGTTCATGACGCACAATGTTTTATTTCTGGGATATGTTCTGTCGAAGGAGGGTATTCAAGTGGATGAAAGCAAAGTGAAAGCTGTCAGGGTTGGCCACAACCCAAGACAATTACTGAAGTAAGGAGTTTTCATGGGTTGGTATCTTTTTATCGAAGATTCATTCCACATTTTAGTAGTGTGATGGCACCTGTAACCGATTGCATGAAAGGAAAGAAGTTCATGTGGACAGAGGAAGTAGAGTTAGCTTTTGAGAGGATCAAGACACTTTTGACGACAGCACCCATTCTGGTAGTGCTGGATTTTCAGATATTGTTCGAGTTACACACTGATGCTTCGAAGGTTGGGATTGGTGGAGTATTGAGTCAGAATGGAAGACCGGTTGCTTATTTCAGTGAGAAGTTGTCTGGAGCCAAATTGAGATATAGCACTTATGACGTGGAGTTTTACGCAATTGTTCAAGCTGTGAAGCACTGGAGGCATTATCTGTTTCAGAAGGAGTTTGTTCTTTATACGGATCATGAAGCTTTGAAACATTTGCAAGGGCAGGACAAAATTTCAGCTAGACACGCTTCATGGGTCGCGTATCTGCAACAGTTTACTTTTGTTGTAAAGCACAAATCAGGGGTGACAAATCGTGTAGCTGATGCCTTGAGCAGGAGAAATCATTTGTTGACGACGATGAAGGTTGAAGTGACAGGATTTGAACTATTGCCAGAGTTGTTTGAGGAAGATCCTTACTTTGCGAAGATTGTTGAGAAAGTCAAGGATGGGAGTACTGATGAGTTTTTGTTGGTAGATGGATTCTTATTCAACAGGAATCGATTGTGCGTACCAGATTGCAGCTTGAGAATGAAAATTGTAAAAGAGTTGCATGAAGAAAGACATGTTGGTCGGGATCGCACATTGCAGTTGATTTCTCAGTCTTATTATTGGCCCTCGATGAAGCGGGAAGTTGAAAAGTTTGTTCGAAGATGTCATGTTTGTCAAGTTTCAAAAGGGACAGCTACAAATGCGGGTTTGTATATGCCTTTACCTGTTCCTACAAAACCGTGGGTTGATGTAAGCATGGATTTTGTGTTGCGCTTGCCGAGGACTCAACGGGGAAATGACTCTATATATGTTGTGGTAGACCGTTTCTCGAAGATGGTACATTTTGTTGCTTGTAAGAAGACGGCAGATGTAGTCCATGTGGCACAGTTGTTCTTTAGAGAGATCTATCGCTTGCATGGTTTACCAGAATCTATAGTTTCGGACAGGGATACCATATTTTTGAGTCATTTTTGGATGAGCCTATGGAGAATGGTTGGGACGAAGCTGAAATTCAGTAGCGCTTATCATCCACAGATGGATGGACAGACTGAAGTTGTGAACATATCCCTGGGTAATCTATTGCGATGCCTTGTGAATGATAATTTGAAGAGTTGGGATTCAAAGCTATGTCAAGCAGAGTTTGCACATAACCATGCAGTTAATCGTAGCACTGGGTTCAGTCCATTCCAGGTTGTGTACTCGACCATTCCTAAAGGACCGTTGGATTTATCCGTAGTACCACAGCAGAAAGGAGTGATCAAACGAGCTAGTGATTTTGTGAATGAATTGCAAGAGTGGCACAAGGTTGTGCAGGAACGATTTCTTAAGGCGAATGAGAAAGATAAGCAATCCGCAGATATTAAACGACGACATGTTGACTTCAAAGAAGGAGATTTTGTATATGTAGTATTGACCAAGGATCGATTTCTTATTGGTACTTACAATAAACTAGCTGCTAGGAAGATTGGTCCTTTAGAAATCATAAAGAAGATCAATGATAATGCGTATCAGTTAAGGTTGCCGAAAATTATTCATACTTCTGATGTTTCCAATGTCAAACACTTAATTTCGTATTATGGGGAGAAGTTTGTCGAGGAAGAGGAAAGTGTGAATTCGGGACGAATTCTTTTCAACCAGGGGAGGATGATGCAGCGCGAAATAATGATCAAACGACTTACCTTAAGTCGCGGCCGATTCTTCCCTAAATCGCGATTCGCTCCTCCTCCTAAGTCGCGAACGAGCATCGCAAATGAAGATAGGTCGCATACCGTGAATCACGGCAAAGCCCTAAGCCGCCTCCAGCCTAGATCGCTCATCCTAAGTCGCCTCCTCCTCAAGTCTCGGAGAAACCCAGTAGGTCGCAAACGATCTTACTATGTCGCGAAGTCGTTTCTGAATTTTAGGTCGCGAGTCTCCTATGTCGTGAAGATCCTTAGATCGCTGAAGTGAAGGTCGCAAATGAAGTAGGTCGCTGAAGTCTGATGTTATGTCGTGAATGACATTCCAGTTGAGTCGCTCCATGATTAGGTCGCGAGAAGTTAAGTCGCAGACGACCTACCTTAAGTCGCTGAAGCCATGAATTCTTATGTCGCGAATTTCTGAAGCTTAGGTCGCGAGAAGATATTAGGTCGCCATTGTTAAGTCGCTCTGTCTAAGTGTTAAGTCGTTTGTTTAGTCGTTGTTTGTTATGTTGTTTGTTTCTTAAGTCGAACTGTATGTTATGTCGCTTGTATTCTCTTTCTTAAATCGTTTGTATTGTACTATTGTTAGGTCGTTTGTGTTGTGTTGTAAACCCTATAAATAGGGATGTGATGTCATTGTAAAAAGGGGTTGAATTTTAAATAAAATTTGGTTTGTTCTTCTTGCCTCCATTAAAATTGGTAGTTGAGTGTTATCTCCTATCTCCACCTTCGGCATTCGAGTGCGCTCGAATCAACGATTGTTGAAGCCAATTAACAGAATCAAGTGCGCTTGATCAACGTTCGAAGAATTGTAGATCTTCTCTCACGGCATCGTGCGTGATCAACGTGTCGAAGATTGCTAGAATCCGGTATCTTCGTGATCATCGGATTTGGGCATTTGGGTATTCTTAAATTCACCAATTTATCATCGATTCACCGATTATTTCCGCTAATCGTGTGAGATCCTGGACGGATTCGATTTACATCGTCGAATTCGCTTCCTTGGCTGCATCAAAAATCCTGCATGGAAAAGCATGGTTTCACTGTTAAAAACAAAAGGTAAAAAAGTGAAATGGGTAAAGTTAAATTTGAGCGCTTCCTCTCACACCATTTTAGGGAGCAACCTTTCGAATTTGGCTTGATGAATATGCTAGTTTGGAATGTGAGGGGTCTAAGCAGCTAGATGTTGCACAAATACTAAAACAGAAACAAGCATCAATAGTTGGTTTATTAGAAACTAAACTATCAGAAGACGAAATTATCGAAGTGGTTCATTTCCTTAAAAAAGATTGGAATTTTACCTTTTCCGGTGATCAGCATCAAAAGGGTAGAATACTAGTACTACGGGATATTTTGCACTTTAGTGTATGCACACAATCAAACGGATAGAAGAATTAGGTTATGGGAATACATAAAAGAGCAAGCCAATATCATCAAACTCCCTTGGGTTTTAGTAGAAGATTTCAATGCTATCCTGTGTAGTTATGACAGAATCAATGGTAATTATAGTTTGAATTCGATGAGGAATTTATTGAATGTGTGGGACAAGCAAATCTTTTTGAACCTCCGTGCATAGGAAATTACTATACATAGAGGGGAGGATATAATATGTCCATACAGAGCAAAATTGGCAGAATTTTCATTAACAAAGAATGCTATGACGGATTCCCTCGATTTTCGGTTTTCATTGCTAATCATTCTACTAGTTATCATACCCCAATCATATTTAATTTGCCACTAATGGACAACGTCCCAGAAATATCTCATTTAAGTATAATGACGTTTGGCATCTCTACCTAGAATATCATGCTATTATTAATAGGGAATGGAACAAAAGTGTTATTGGCAACCCTCTTTTTCAACTTTTATCCAAGTTAAAGAAAATAAAGGAAAGTCTCATATTATGGAGCAAAGATATCTTTTCAAAACAAAATGGTACTAAGAGGTTAAGGAAGGAATTGGAAGTGGGAAATTGTAACGACCCCAAATTTTATAAATATTTAAATTAATAATTAATTGAATTTTTGAATTTAAAATTGTTAATTAATTTCATTCTGAATAAAAATAGTAAAATAAATGGTTTAAAGTGAAATTAATCGATTTATTTATTGCGAGTTTCCCCGATATCCAAGTATATTCTGTATAAATCATTTGAGATTAAAATATTGTAAATAGTGTATATGTGAGTATATGTGTATATATTGAATGTATATATATATAGGTATATACGAGCAAATTTAATATATATATGTAGATATATATATATATATATATTTCTATTTGAATTTAAAACTTAAATAAATGGTTTAGAGATAAATGATAAATATATATATATATATATATATATATATATATATTTGAATTGATGGTTAAAGATGGTTTGAGTTTATAAAATAAATATAAGACAATAAATATTAAGTAAATAATGATAATTAATATTTGAACTAGAAATTGAAATTAATATAAGGTAAGTTTTAATAAAAATAGAAGTAGAATATTTGTTAAAATCTAACAACAATTTAGAATAGAAATTTATTTACATTACAAAGTAATAAGATTTAAATAGAGAAAACAAATAAACATAGAAATTGTCATTTTTAATTCTTGATATATATATATATATGTAAACAAAAGATAAAACAAAATATCTACAAGCTTGAAGAATAAGATAAAGTAAATATATATATATATGTAAGTATATATGTAAGCATGAAAGCTGCCAGGAAAATGAAACAAATTCATTTATGTACACTTGCAAAATGAAATGAAGCAAATATATATGTAATTATGTATGAAGGAAATAGCCTGCAAATGAAACAAATTCATCTAAGTTCAAACTCAAACAAAAAATAAAGTGATAAATGTTGCCACCCAAAACATGTACAGCCGAAAACATGGCTAAGCATGGAAACCAAGTACCAGGCAATTAATGCAAAAGCATAGGGTATCATTACATTTAATGCAATATCTTTAGCCTCCACAACATCTCATGTCAACCGAGCTAAATAAGCAAAGCAAAGAAAAGATCTTTGTCCTTGATTGTATAAACAAATACAATTCCCCCCTGTACAAAGCATGATATCAGCCACTATACAAGGAAGAAAAGTGATCACTTGTACTAAATAAATAACATTACCCTATACAAATACATCATCCAATGATCTAGATATCAAACTTCTTCATTTCAGTTTCGAAAATCCTTAGCAAAGAAAAACTGAGATATCACTTTGTAAACAAATAAACTAAAACAAAATTCAAAAAAAAATGTAAATCAAAGCCAGAGATCAAGAAGAAAAGTTCCAGTTGAATTTGCAAAACTGTTTCATCAAAAGTCTCTGTTCTTTCCTCTGAAATAGGTGAGCAACCTTCTTGAATCTGATGTATATCTTGTTGTTGATCTGATATTGAAGTTGTGATTTTGCTTGTATGATTATCTGCATATGTGTGTATATCTATATACATAAGAATTAAAGATGTATATACAGAGGCATATATCCCTGTTTTAAAAGTTTACAGGCTAAACAAAAAAACAAAAAGAAAAATACAAATCTCTTTAATCATTCACTGTTAAACTTTGATGATTAAACAAAAATTGTTCAAATTATCAAGACCAAAGTTTTAAAAATATTTCTTTGTAATAAAAATGAGTGGGTTTACTGAAATGGACTAAAACACAGTAAAATCAAATTTTATCAAAAATTTAATTTATTAAATTTTGAGTTTTGACTTCATGATCATGTTCGCCTTAGTAAACCATGATTTTTAATGAAGAAATTATGATTTTTAACTTAGTAATTCTCGAGCTTGAGGGAGTTGAACGGGAAATGGGTTTTCGTGTAAATCTGGTGATCGATGAACTTTTAGGGCTCGGGGTTTTTGTCGAAGCTAGCTGGTACATCGGTGGATACGAGAAAAATACTAGGAAAATTTTGTATTGCGTGATTCGTTTGGTCGAATCAAAATTTGGGTTTTAGGTTGTTCTCGGCTGGGCTTGAATGTCGTGACATTTGCGACGTAGAAGATGGACCGGAGGCATTCGCTTTTGGGGTGAAGGTAGCTCGTGGTCGTGGTGTTCGATGGTGGGGACGGCGAGTTCAACGGCGTCGAGGTGTATGGCCGTGGGGAAGTTTTAGTGGTCGTTGTTTTCTGCAGTTTCGAGCTTGAGGTTCGAAATTTTGATTCGCGAAGAAATTCTTCGATCTGGGTTTGGATTCGTGATCGCGAGAGTTCTTGGAATGGTTGAGGAGCATCGCGACGATCGACGTTGGCCGGAGTTGCCGGTGCACGTGCACCGTGCACGTTCGTGTACCAGAAGTGATCGACGTTTTGGGGAAGACGAGCTCGACTCGGTGAAGTGTTCGTGCGAATGGAAGTTAGACTCGAAGTAGACGAGTGTGGTGGAAGACTCGGGACAGGCTCGTGTTTTGTGGGGTTTTACTCGGGTTGTTTCGTTCAAGAATTCTGGGTTTTTAACTGAGAGCTTGATTTTACAAATTGTTATCAAGTTCAAAAGCAAAAGTAAACAAGTTTTAAGCTATGAAAATAATCTTGTTTTCAAAGATGAATGTTTAACAAGTTTTAAAATATAATTAAGTAAATAAGTTTTAAAGAATATGATAATCAAGTTTTCAAAGATGAATATTTGGTTAATTTAATTAAAACATGTTTAAAAAAAAGGGATTTGCAAAGATTTAAGTGTATTAAAAATTAAGGGTTTAAATTGTTTTGTTAAAAGTAAAATCTTATTCAAATATAAAATTATTTCTAAATGTTTAAGTGAAGTTAATGATAGAAATTAATATGTAATTTAAATGAAAAGTCTATCTTTAAAGGTTGAGTTTAATTAAGGATAATTAAATAATAAATTAAATTAAAGCTTAATTACTATTTGTAATTAAGGATAATTACTTAATGAAGTAATTAGTATATTGATAATTAAAGATTAAGGGATGATTTACTGATTAATTAATTAATCAAAACGATTTGTAAATTATTAATGTTAATTAACCAGAATTAATAATTCATAGGAATTTTATCTGATTTGAATTAATCAGACAATTAACTGACCTTACTTATGAATGATTGTATCATATGAAATGCCTTGAATTGATTGTCCTATCTGATCTGTGATAATTTGTTCTGTAGATTGTCGTATGTATAGTTTATCCATTTATTGATGATACATCTGTTTATATATCTATGATCTGTGCATGAACGATAAGCGTTATAGTTTATATCGCTTATCAACTATATCCCTGTATTCTGATCTGTGATGATTGAATGATATTGCATTATTGTGTGTGAAACCTCTGGACTACACTTTTACACACACAAATATGGATTTCACGTGGAAATCGGTTAAGTCACAGATAATTTAAATTTGATGTTTTCGAAAATTGAAATTTTAATTTCAATTGATTTTGAAATTGGAAATTTGGGTTTAAAGTGAAAAGCTTTTGAAATAGAATTTCAAAGATAAAAGTTATTTTGAATAACTTAATCGAGTTTTAAAAATTTAAATAATTTGATTTAAATTTGAATTCAAGTTTGAAATTGAATCCTATGATTTGAAACTAGGGATTAAAGATGATATAAATGTGTTTATATGAATTTAAACCATTTTAAAAGTAAAATTTTGAGAATTTGGATTTAACCCAAAGATTTTAACTCGTATGAATCAGATTTCCAAAATGAAAACTGTTTGTTTTAAAGGAATAAAAGCTTTCAGATAAGAAAAGAAATTCCAGTTTAATTAAAGGAATTTCAAGATTGAATTGAAAAATGGTTTTTCCAAGTTATAAGTTGAAAGCTATGAATTAAATCTGTTTATTTTTAACAGATTTAAAAGGATGATTTATTTAAACCATTTGAGATGAAATTGTTTTGAAAAGCTATAAGTTAAATCTTTGATTTAAAGATTTAACGAGTTAAATTGAAATGGAAATTGATTTGGAAAATCTGTGAATGAATCTTTTGTTTAAAAGATAAAAATCTGGAAATTGTTTAAACCATTGAAGGTTGTTAAAATAAATCTTTTTGTTTAAAAGATTTGAAATGGTAATCGATTGAAACCATTTAAAAAGGAAGTTGAATTATTAAGTTGTGACTTAATTGAAATCCCAATATCCATATATTTTTAAATATTACGCTCACTATTCGGGTTAGCCGGGAAAGG
The DNA here is from genome assembly GCA_030737815.1 of Allium fistulosum. Taxonomy (NCBI): domain Eukaryota; kingdom Viridiplantae; phylum Streptophyta; class Magnoliopsida; order Asparagales; family Amaryllidaceae; genus Allium; species Allium fistulosum. The sequence goes on from CM060906.1 coordinate 1,138,119,971, forward strand.
ACCTTTGGGTCGTATAACCCATTCTGAATAGTGATACGTCGTATATGGATAGCATTTGAAGACCGGTGTTGAAGACCGGATATTTTCGAAAATGAAAGGACAACCTGTCGAATGTCTCTGCACTGAGTCGCGCCGGTATAGAGATTTATATCACTCTTTATGTGATGGGAAGTCTGGACGTGATTAGAAAATTATCCGGATTTGCAAGGACATCTTTGGAAGTGCCTTCGGTTCTGTTCGAACCCGGAATAGACTTGTATGGTTACATGTCTGACATTACACTTTGAGATATAAAGCCGATTTCTTTCAAATACATTTCTGTTGGTGGAGGAGAATTTATTCTCTTAGCTTAACACCCTTCTCTGAGACGTACGAGCTCAGAGGTTATGTAGTTGAAATTTATCAGCGATATATCCCAATTTGGTAATGTGGCATGCTGAGTGTTGCTGTGTGATGATCAGTGTTTGATCATTTGTGATATGATCATTTGTTTGATCACTTATCTTTGTGATCATAGGTTGATCATCTGTTGACCCAAAGCGTGGCTTTTTGGAAAAGCGTAGCTTTGTAGACGAGACTTCGTCGAGCCTCACAACCCGGTAATGGTAGAAACATGAATCGTGCGGCAAGGTTTCAGTGGTAGCTTCCCTAGGGTATGACCATTCCTTCTGGAAAAGGGTATATAGTATCATGGTATGGAGCCGAGATACTTACTCATGTGGACACACTTTACTTATGATGTGTGATGTTGGATACCGAGCGCTCGGATAAAGGTCCCAAAGGACCGGGGGTGGTATATCTCAGGTTTTGTATATTCCCCGGGAAGGGGGGTAGCCGGCCTTGTTTGGCAGAGAACAGTTTGGTTCTCGGAGCGTCCCGCCAGAGGCGTTTCTTTCGTGGAATAGGAAGTTCCTTAGCCTGACCATTTGTTGGAAATCCATCTTCCAAATACGAACTTTGTACGGTATTAGTTGTAGAACCTGCCATCTACTTATGGTGGCGCCCCACTGTTTGGATGGTAGCTATAGTAGGCATAGTTCGAAATGTCTATGTTGGCTAAGATTGATATTATATTATCGAAATACTTTCTACACTATGCACTAGTAATAATATCAAATGATTTGATTTTGCGTAGTAAGCATCTTTAACTATCATAAGAAGAGATCTCCTCCAATTCTGCATTTGCATTGTGTGTGTGGCGGGAGGTCTTATGGTAGTTTCATTTTCCAAAAGCATTGCAAATTGACTTTTAAATTCTCTGCTATTTGTTTTTAAAGATGAACTGTTTTTGTTGCTCACACCAGTCCCATGACTGATCCGGAGTTTATTGTTTCTTCCCTAAACTCTGGATGCTCAAAATTTTTCTACACGAGCAGTCTAGAGTTGGGTTTTTCAGATAGTCGGATTAGTAGATTATCTGGAGCTAGTTCAGTCTTTGGATATGGACTACACTTGCTTATCTTTGTGCCTCGTTATTGGGAGTTCGAGCATATCTGGATTGGTGCTTTGAAGATGAAGATTATCCGCTGCTGATGTAATCGTTTTCTTTTCCGCTGCTATTTGTTGTATCATAGCTCTGATGTATATTGATATTCATTGTATCACTCTGTTGTATCCGATATTGTATATCAATATATTATTCTTTTTATTCCGCTGTGTTATTTACTTAATGTTGTTATAAGCTCCGGCGAACCGGATTTGAACGGTCGAATCTACGGCATTCGAGTACGATGTAAAGTATGGATGTCGATTTTCGAACGCGAAAATCCAGATCGTTACATTTGGTATCAGAGCTGAGGGTAAACCTTTAGCTTAGGAGTATAACACATTAAGTAGCTCATTAGAGATAGAGTCAGTAGTACTCTAGAATGAGTATTCCTCAGATATCTGTTCGAATGCCTCAGTAAATTCTCTTACTATCCATTGATAGTGAGTATGAGAACAAGAAGTGAATGAGATAGGGGACAGGGAAATACGACTAGAAATAGTCAATATCCTATAACAACAAGGAAATAATCTTTTCTCTATAAATCTCTTTTGTTCAGTATCTTTTCTCAATTCTTCGATAATTTCTGGTCGATCCAGAAAGGAGATTCGATATATTTGAATGGGACATAAACTCCAGATAGGCCAAATTGTTTGTATGGATGAATTGGTTGCTTTGTTTGCTATGGTTAATATGTATACCTTAGTTCTAAACTGAAAGTTTTGAAATTGTATCTGTGTATCTATCTATTCTTTGGGCCCCAGTATATTCTACGAATTGTTAGTTATCCTTTCGAACTGACCGATGCAACTGCATATTTCGTAGATCTGGATAACCCAAGTATCTTGTGAAGTGTCAAATAGATTCGTTCTTTTATCTACTATTGATAGTCTGATTTGGTCAGCCAAATACAGAATAGATATTCGGTTTGATTCAATGAAATATTCTTCATCTATCTTTTTATCTCCTTGGCAATTTCGAGGACGAAATTCTTTTAAGGGGGGAAGTCTGTAACGACCCCAAATTTTATAAATATTTAAATTAATAATTAATTGAATTTTTGAATTTAAAATTGTTAATTAATTTCATTCTGAATAAAAATAGTAAAATAAATGGTTTAAAGTGAAATTAATCGATTTATTTATTGCGAGTTTCCCCGATATCCAAGTATATTCTGTATAAATCATTTGAGATTAAAATATTGTAAATAGTGTATATGTGAGTATATGTGTATATATTGAATATATATATATATAGGTATATACGAGCAAATTTAATATATATATGTAGATATATATATATATTTCTATTTGAATTTAAAACTTAAATAAATGGTTTAGAGATAAATGATAAATATATATATATATATATATATTTGAATTGATGGTTAAAGATGGTTTGAGTTTATAAAATAAATATAAGACAATAAATATTAAGTAAATAATGATAATTAATATTTGAACTAGAAATTGAAATTAATATAAGGTAAGTTTTAATAAAAATAGAAGTAGAATATTTGTTAAAATCTAACAATAATTTAGAATAGAAATTTATTTACATTACAAAGTAATAAGATTTAAATAGAGAAAACAAATAAACATAGAAATTGTCATTTTTAATTCTTGATATATATATATATATATATATATATATATATATGTAAACAAAAGATAAAACAAAATATCTACAAGCTTGAAGAATAAGATAAAGTAAATATATATATATGTAAGTATATATGTAAGCATGAAAGCTGCCAGGAAAATGAAACAAATTCATTTATGTACACTTGCAAAATGAGATGAAGCAAATATATATGTAATTATGTATGAAGGAAATAGCCTGCAAATGAAACAAATTCATCTAAGTTCAAACTCAAACAAAAAATAAAGTGATAAATGTTGCCACCCAAAACATGTACAGCCGAAAACATGGCTAAGCATGGAAACCAAGTACCAGGCAATTAATGCAAAAGCATAGGGTATCATTACATTTAATGCAATATCTTTAGCCTCCACAACATCTCATGTCAGCCGAGCTAAATAAGCAAAGCAAAGAAAAGATCTATGTCCTTGATTGTATAAACAAATACAATTCCCCCCTGTACAAAGCATGATATCAGCCACTATACAAGGAAGAAAAGTGATCACTTGTACTAAATAAATAACATTACCCTATACAAATACATCATCCAATGATCTAGATATCAAACTTCTTCATTTCAGTTTCGAAAATCCTTAGCAAAGAAAAACTGAGATATCACTTTGTAAACAAATAAACTAAAACAAAATTCAAAAAAAAATGTAAATCAAAGCCAGAGATCAGGAAGAAAAGTTCCAGTTGAATTTGCAAAACTGTTTCATCAAAAGTCTCTGTTCTTTCCTCTGAAATAGGTGAGCAACCTTCTTGAATCTGATGTATATCTTGTTGTTGATCTGATATTGAAGTTGTGATTTTGCTTGTATGATTATCTGCATATGTGTGTATATCTATATACATAAGAATTAAAGATGTATATACAAAGGCATATATCCCTGTTTTAAAAGTTTACAGGCTAAACAAAAAAACAAAAAGAAAAATACAAATCTCTTTAATCATTCACTGTTAAACTTTGATGATTAAACAAAAATTGTTCAAATTATCAAGACCAAAGTTTTAAAAATATTTCTTTGTAATAAAAATGAGTGGGTTTACTGAAATGGACTAAAACACAGTAAAATCAAATTTTATCAAAAATTTAATTTATTAAATTTTGAGTTTTGACTTCATGATCATGTTCGCCTTAGTAAACCATGATTTTTAACTTAGTAATTCTCGAGCTTGAGGGAGTTGAACGGGAAATGGGTTTTCGTGAAAATCTGGTGATCGATGAACTTTTAGGGCTCGGGGTTTTTGTCGAAGCTAGCTGGTACATCGATGGATACGAGAAAAATACTAGGAAAATTTTGTATTGCGTGATTCGTTTGGTCAAATCAAAATTTGGGTTTTAGGTTGTTCTCGGCTGGGCTTGAATGTCGTGACATTTGCGACGTAGAAGATGGACCGGAGGCGTTCGCTTTTGGGGTGAAGGTAGCTCGTGGTCGTGGTGTTCGATGGTGGGGACGGCGAGTTCAACGGCGTCGAGGTGTATGGCCGTGGGGAAGTTTTAGTGGTCGTTGTTTTCTGCAGTTTCGAGCTTGAGGTTCGAAATTTTGATTCGGGAAGAAATCCTTCGATCTGGGTTTGGATTCATGATCGCGAGAGTACGTGGAATGGTTGAGGAGCATCGCAACGATCGACGTTGGCCGGAGTTGCCGGTGCACGTGCACCGTGCACGTTCGTGTACCAGAAGTGATCGACGTTTTGGGGAAGACGAGCTCGACTCGGTGAAGTGTTCGTGCGAATGGAAGTTAGACTCGAAGTAGACGAGTGTGGTGGAAGACTCGGGACAGGCTCGTGTTTTGTGGGGTTTTACTCGGGCTGTTTCGTTCAAGAATTCTGGGTTTTTAACCGAGAGCTTGATTTTACAAATTGTTATCAAGTTCAAAAGCAAAAGTAAACAAGTTTTAAGCTATGAAAATAATCTTGTTTTCAAAGATGAATGTTTAACAAGTTTTAAAATATAATTAAGTAAATAAGTTTTAAAGAATATGATAATCAAGTTTTCAAAGATGAATATTTGGTTAATTTAATTAAAACATGTTTAAAAAAAAGGGATTTGCAAAGATTTAAGTGTATTAAAAATTAAGGGTTTAAATTGTTTTGTTAAAAGTAAAATCTTATTCAAATATAAAATTATTTCTAAATGTTTAAGTGAAGTTAATGATAGAAATTAATATGTAATTTAAATGAAAAGTCTATCTTTAAAGGTTGAATTTAATTAAGGATAATTAAATAATAAATTAAATTAAAGCTTAATTACTATTTGTAATTAAGGATAATTACTTAATGAAGTAATTAATAGATGGATAATTAAAGATTAAGGGATGATTTACTGATTAATTAATTAATCAAAACGATTTGTAAATTATTAATGTTAATTAACCAGAATTAATAATTCATAGGAATTTTATCTGATTTGAATTAATCAGACAATTAACTGACCTTACTTATGAATGATTGTATCATATGAAATGCCTTGAATTGATTGTCCTATCTGATCTGTGATATTTTTTTCTGTAGATTGTCGTATGTATAGTTTATCCATTTATTGATGATACATCTGTTTATATATCTGTGATCTGTGCATGAACGATAAGCGTTATAGCTTATATCGCTTATAAACTATATCCCTGTATTCTGATTTGTGATGATTGAATGATATTGCACTATTGTGTGTGAAACCCCTGGACTACACTTTTACACACACAAATATGGATTTCACGTGGAAATCGGTTAAGTCATAGATAATTTAAATTTTATGTTTTCGAAAATTGAAATTTTAATTTCAATTGATTTTGAAATTGGAAATTTGGGTTTAAAGTGAAAAGCATTTGAAATAGAATTTCAAAGATAAAAGTTATTTTGAATAACTTAATCGAGTTTTAAAAATTTAAATAATTTGATTTAAATTTGAATTCAAGTTTGAAATTGAATCCTATGATTTGAAACTAGGGATTAAAGATGATATAAATGTGTTTATATGAATTTAAACCATTTTAAAAGTAAAATTTTGAGAATTTGGATTTAACCCAAAGATTTTAACTCGTATGAATCAGATTTCCAAAATGAAAACTGTTTGTTTTAAAGGAATAAAAGCTTTCAGATAAGAAAAGAAATTCCAGTTTAATTAAAGGAATTTCAAGATTGAATTGAAAAATGGTTTTTCCAAGTTATAAGTTGAAAGCTATGAATTAAATCTATTTATTTTTAACAGATTTAAAATGATGATTTATTTAAACCATTCGAGATGAAATTATTTTGAAAAGCTATAAGTTAAATCTTTGATTTAAAGATTTAACGAGTTAAATTGAAATGGAAATTGATTTGGAAAATCTGTGAATGAATCTTTTGTTTAAAAGATAAAAATCTGGAAATTGTTTAAACCATTGAAGGTTGTTAAAATAAATCTTTTTATTTAAAAGATTAGAAATGGTAATCTATTGAAACCATTTAAAAAGGAAGTTGAATTATTAAGTTGTGACTTAATTGAAATCCCAATATCCATATATTTTTAAATATTACGCTCACTATTAGGGTTAGCCGGGAAAGGACCTTTGGGTCGTATAACCCATTCTGAATAGTGATACGTCGTATATGGATAGCATTTGAAGACCGGTGTTGAAGACCGGATATTTTCGAAAATGAAAGGACAACCTGTCGAATGTCTCTGCACTGAGTCGTGCCGGTATAGAGATTTATATCTCTCTTTATGTGATGGGAAGTCTGGACGTGATTAGAAAATTATCCGGATTTGCAAGGACTTCTTTGGAAGTGCCTTCGGTTCTGTTCGAACCCGGAACAGACTTGTATGGTTACATGTCTGACATTACACTTTGAGATATAAAGCCGATTTCTTTCAAATACATTTCTGTTGGTGGCGGAGAATTTATTCTCTTAGCTTAACACCCTTCTCTGAGACGTACGAGCTCAGAGGTTATGTAGTTGAAATTTATCAGCGATATATCCCAATTTGGTAATGTGGCATGCTGAGTGTTGCTGTGTGATGATCAGTGTTTGATCATTTGTGATATGATCATTTGTTTGATCATTTATCTTTGTGATCATAGGTTGATCATCTGTTGACCCAAAGCGTGGCTTTTTGGAAAAGCATAGCTTTGTGGACGATACTTCGTCGAGCCTCACAACCCGGTAATGGTCGAAACAGGAATCGTGCGGCAAGGTTTCAGGGGTAGCTTCCCTAAGGTATGACCATTCCTTCTGGAAAAGGGTAGTATCATAGTATGGAGCCCGGATACTTACTCATGTGGACACACTTTACTTATGATGTGTGATGTTGGATACCGAGCGCTCGGATAAAGGTCCCAAAGGACCGGGGGTGGTATATCTCAGGTTTTGTATATTCCCCGGGAAGGGGGGTAGCCGGCCTTGTTTGGCAGAGAACAGTTTGGTTCTCGGAGCATCCCGCCATAGACGTTTCTTTCGTGGAATAGGAAGTTTCTTAGCCTGACCATTTGTTGGAAATCCATCTTCCAAATACGAACTTTGTACGGTATTAGTTGTAGAACCTGCCATCTACTTATGGTGGCGCCCCACTGTTTGGATGGTAGCTATAGTAGGCATAGTTCGAAATGTCTATGTTGGCTAAGATTGATATTATATTTTCGAAATACTTTCTACACTATGCACTAGTAATAATATCAAATGATTTGATTTTGCGTAGTAAGCATCTTTAACTATCATAAGAAGAAATCTTCTCCAATTCTGCGTTTGCATTGTGTGTGTGGCGGGAGGTCTTATGGTAGTTTCATTTTCCAAAAGCATTGCGAATTGACTTTTAAATTCTCTGCTATTTGTTTTTAAAGATGGACTGTTTTTGTTGCTCACACCAGTCCCATGACTGATCCGGAGTTTATTGTTTCTTCCCTAAACTCTGGATGCTCAAAATTTTTCTACATGAGCAGTCTAGAGTTGGGTTTTTCAGATAGTCGGATTAGTAGATTATCTGGAGCTAGTTCAGTCTTTGGATATGGACTGCACTTGCTTATCTTTGTGCCTCGTTATTGGGAGTTCGAGCTATATCTGGATTGGTGCTTTGAAGATGAAGATTATCCGCTGCTGATGTTATCGTTTTCTTTTCCGCTGCTATTTGTTGTATCATAGCTTTGATGTATATTGATATTCATTGTATCACTCTGTTGTATCAGATATTGTATATCAATATATTATTCTTTTTATTCCGCTGTGTTATTTACTTAATGTTGTTATAAGCTCCGGCGAACCGGATTTGAACGGTCGAATCTACGGCATTCGAGTACGATGTAAAGTATGGATGTCGATTTTAGAACGCGAAAATCCAGATCGTTACAGAAATCATACTTGATCAATCACCCAACAGAGACCCAGGCACTGGATTCTTACAGGAATAAAGTTGACCAACTTGCTGAGATGCTGCGAAAACAAGCTATGGAAAATTTACCGCGCTCAAAATTTAAATGGTTAACTAAATGAGACAAAGCAACACATTTTTTTCATGCTAAGTTTGCTAAACCTAAAGCCAGCCCTACAAACAAAATGATGTTGGATGCACAGGGAAATTGGGCCGACCCAAACGAGCGTTTAAACAGGGAAGCAATACATTTCTTTTCTAATCTATTTAATATCCCGGTTATTTCAAATAATTCTTCACATATCACTTGTAAAATGATTATTACATATAATACTAGAAGATCGATGGATACACCTTTTGATCTCAGTGAAGTAAAAGAGGCATCGTTTCAAATCGATGACAATACCTTAAGCTCCAGGACCATATGGTTTCAACTCTAAACTTTACAAAATCCATTGGGATCTTATCAAAAATGATATTCTTGGAGCAATGGTGGGTATCCAGCAGTCAGGTAAAATTATTAAGGAGATTAATCATACTTTTATATACTTAATTCGTAAAAAAGTAGACCCATGGACCCAATCAGATTATAGATCAATTTCGTTATGCAATGTGATTTATAAAATTTTAGCAAATCTTTTGTGCAATAGGATGAAAAATTACTTGAATGATCTTATTTTAGTAAATCAGAATGCCTTCTGTAACGACCCGTAAATTTCAACTGTTTTAATAACGTAATTAGTTGAAATTTCGTGAAATTTTAAACGATAAAATTTTGAAATAAAATTTAATATTTGGAATACGTCTAGTTAAACATAGCAATTGGTAAATTTTCGTCCGAAAATATGAAAGTTTATTTCGCACGTAAATTCACTTCAATTTAATCAGTTAAAAAGCGATGTAAATAAAATGTTTCCGAAACCAAAATATTTTTACATAGAAAAATTCTAAACCATCTTCTGAGCAAGATGTCAGTTCGTCATTTTTCCAAATTCGGACATCTTTGGCCCCGTCGATCTTATTTTTCAGCGTTTTACTTGCATTTTCCACCGGTAGAAAAATTCGAATTTTTATAATTCAATCGTTCCACTGATATCTGTATACTGTTTTGATCATCTCGTCAAGCCGATCTCAACAGTGTATTTATTTGTGTGTTTCGAAGTCCAGTATGTCGCGGAAACCGTTAAACAGTCAATCGTATCGGTACCGGTTTTGTGACTTTTAGTTTTCATACCTTTTGAATCTCTTGTCCATTCAACTTTCTATCGTTTAACTCAAGAGCCTTATCATTTATTATTCACTGACTTTTGAGCTCGGAACTTGTGTTGTTTCATTGTGCTACGTTACTTCAAATGTACAGTTTCTATTTTTTTATATAGCTTTCTGTATAATTCTCTGCTCATTATTTTTGAAATCAACGTAACTTTTCAAATTTGCTTTAACAGTTGTCAAGGCCGAAACCAGAAAAGAGAATATTTTCATAAATATATATGTTGTACGTTCAATGTGACTTTATAACTTCATTTTCCTTAAATTTGCAAGGCTGGAAATAGTTTCTGTCACCTTCCTCCTCATCTTCTTTTCTTCTCTCTTTTAATTTTTTTTACTTTCAAACTGCTTCCCCTACTTCTTCACTTGACTACCCTTCCACCATAACACTTCGTGCCTCCTCCATCTCAACAATTTAGCTTCGGCCACAACCATCACCGCTCCTCTCCACCGCCGACCTAGATCTGCAACCGAACCCCAAGCCTCCACCCCACAGCCCCGACAAGCATCGCCGAACCCACCATCTTCTCACAACCGCCAGCCACCCTCCGGCTCCACCATGCGACCTCACCTTTGCCGCGCCCAGGCCAACAAAGCCATCAGCACCGACCACCCTAGCCTACCCCTCACTTGACCGAGCATAATAACCAGCCTCCTCCAAAAAACCCAACGCGATCGAGCCTGGCCTTGACCGAACCCCTCCGCCTCTGGCCAAAATCACCACCGCCACCTCACCAACCACTCCAGACCGGCCTCCACCCGCCCCTCCACACGCGTAGCCACTGCCTCGCCTTGATAGTACCTTCTCCTTCCACCTCCACCCTGCGTTGTGCCTCCCTCCTCCTTCCCACATCTGTTGCTCGCGTGCAAACCCAAGACTCAACCTTCGGCCGTGGCCACTTCCTCCTTGCGCGCAACCCAGTCGTTTTCCAATAGCCTGCTCTTCCTCTAGGTAAGTGATATATCATACATAAGTTATTATTTTTCTATAAATATATACTGTTACATAAGTTTTCTATTTAAGTTTTGAGTTTAGTTTTATACGTGTGTGCTTTATATATGCAGATTCATATGTAAGATATATATTGTTCTTATTTTTGTCAGCAGTGAGTGTCTTTGCAAAGTCTGGTATATATATATTAGTTTAACATGTATCATATATATATTGAAATGATGTAAGTTTTAGATATATGCGTGTGTGCTTAAAAGTATAAATGTTTACTGTGCTGTATATATTTGTTACTCTATATAGTACTTTCTGTCACTGTTTAAGTTTTATATATTATAATAAATTAGTTATTGATTTTAAGATGTTATGATTATATAAGTATAGAATAGTTTACCTTAGTTGTTTTTTTTCTGTATATGTGTTATAAGTATAAAAGAAAAAAAATAGAAAAAAAAAGCAGCATGTGTGTTTACTGTAAAGGCTTAAAAGGTACAGCCGTGCCTCCCTCTTTGTAGTATTATATGTATACTATGTCATATTGTATTACTTTATATTATATTACATTATAACAGTGTTTATTTGAGTTGGGTTTGTTTGGTGTTATAAGTGTTATCCTATATATGACTGGGTTAGTAGTACATGTATATTTTATAAAAGTTATATAATATATATTTTGATTAGTTGCCATCCTTTCATATATAAATTTATACGTATATAATAATAGATGATACACCATTAGTTATACAATCTGGTGAATATATATGGGTCTGACTGCATTCGATTTTGGCGCTAAACTTATATATAATAGTGGGTATATTTTATATTATATATGTTGTAGATCATATGTATGCATTTAGTTTGGTATATATGTGTAACGTTCAAAAGTATTTGCTTAAGCATTCATATATTTGTTTCGACTTTGAAATTTTATCTTTGCATTGAATAAGAGAATATAAATACATATATGTATTGATTTCAAGATATATAATGTATGCAGGTTTGATTTTATATGTGTGCTTTAATTTAAAACTATGGTTTTGAAAACCATATATATATTTATATTCAATTTAATATATATATTTGAATTTAGAATATGATTTTTCTTTTATATAGATATATATAGTTATATATATATAAAAAAAAATCACTTATATAACTAATCTTCATCGATTCAGTACTGATTTGATTTCGTTGATTCCTATTTATCAGCTTGTCGGTCGAACTCGTGTCCATCGTGCTTCACTTTGAAATCCGTGCTTGGATTCGTAACTCATCTCAATCTCGTTCGTCTCTAGCCTCGAAAGGTGAGCACTCACTCACGATTAACGTTCTTTTATTTATTAAATTTGATTTCAATTGAAATGACAATTGAAATAAGCTGCTGTTAGTTAATTACACTATTATATATGCTATTACCCGTATCTGTTCACCTATGACATCTGACACCATTATCTGTTAATTATTTATGCGATGATGATAATACAGTTTGGCTGATAATTGAATGATTGTTGATGTTTATATTGGACGTTAAATTGTTAATGTTAAAATGATAAATAGTATGCAATTGAAATTGATATAGGATAGTTAAATGTTAAATTTGATTAAATGACATTTGTATAATATGACCCATTTAACTGTCAAAATTTATTGACACGTAGGATTTGTTTAATTACATCTTGAACCACTGAATGTATGTTGTTAAATTGATGATGGATGAAATTGTAATCGAATGACAAGTGAAGAACCGTATTAATATTAGTGTAATAATCTTTAATCTACATGAAATGATAGTGTAGATTCTAGAAATAATTATATTAATTCGTACAAATAACAATGCGAATTAATACGATTATTTCGGGATTATTTGAATTGATTATTGGATTGATATTGGTTGTTGTTATTGCTTGTTTATTTACTTTGACACCATCCCAGTTATCACACTGCAAGTTCCCTTTACTATGCTTTGATTTTGAATTGAATTGGAATCGGGTTGAAATGATAAATACCCAAAATTGAACTTTGACCTAGGATAGAAAATTAAATAAACCCGATTGGTCAATAATTTGATTTAAAAAAAATAAACGAAGATTTATTTGAATAAATAATATGGTTTTGAAATGAAGTTGAAATTTGAATTTTTAACGAAAGGAAAATGTTAATATTTAATAAATCTGAAACAAAATATTAACAATGTAATTGGTGAAAGAATGTTGTTTAATTTGAGAAATGATTGAATTAAGTTTGAAATTATAATTAAGTTTGAAATTATTAAACTTTGAAATGATTAATAACTAAGTTGAAATTATAATTAAGTTTGAAATTATTAAACTTTGAAATGATTAATAATTAAGTTGAAATTATAATTAAGTTTGAAATTATTAAACTTTGAAATGATTAATAATTAAGTTTGAAATCATAATTAAGTTTGAAATTATTAAACTTTGAAATTATTTAATAATTAAGTTTTGAATTATTTAATAATTAAATAAGATTAAATTATTTAATGATTAAATTGAATTGAAATTCTTTAATAAGAAAAATTGAACTTTTGAATAAGTGGATTTTACTTCGTAAATAATTGAAATTGAGTTTTCTTTATTAAGTAAGTTTTGGAAAATTATTTAAGGAAGTAAATAAGTGAAATGGAATTTCTTTAACAAGAAATGAAAATGTGATTTTTGGAATTAATGTAAGACTTGAAATTTAAAGAATTGATTTGACGAATTTAATTTAATTCAAAATTGTAAGTTTTGTTTTAATGAAGTTGAACTTAAGAAATTGATTTAATGAATTGGAAATTTAATAGAAATTACTTTGAATGATAAAGTAACTTAACGAATATTGAATGAAATCGATAAATGAATTCAAATTGATTTGAATGTAAAAATTAAGTTAATTTAAATGATTTCGAATTGAAACTTATATACGAACTTGAATCAATATTTGAATGGTTTTAAATAGATATTGAAATTGAATTATAAGATTTTGAAATGGCAAATTGAAGTTTTGAAACGTAAATTTTGGAAATTGGTTTTTGAAAGACAAATGAAATGTTGATTTACGAATTCAAATTGAATTTGAAATTGATTTGGTTTTGAAATAAACAAACGACCAATCGGTGTAATAATTACGAAAGTTATTAAAGAAACCGGGATCGGTAATGGATATACTCTCTATCTGAACCGAAAACCACTTTAATAACTATACGCGGAGTGATGATCCAGAATGAAGTGGTTGGAATGATGTACGTGTTGACTGAAGAAAGAGAACGATAATGGATAGCCTTGACACTTGTGTCAAATTGGAAATGACTAAAACAGGAGCTGTGCCGGGCCAATGGAGGATTGATACCTCAAGTGGACACACTTCTTCGAACTACTTATTACTTGTTGTCGATTGGTGCACCCTTGATTTTGGGAGTGTTGTTTCACGGTGTTGCGGGCGCTGCGGCGTTGCGTTCTCACCAGTCCGGATCAGGCGAACGGTAGTATCACTACCTTGGGTATAGCCTCATGTGCCTTGTCATACTTGTATTCTATTTATGCGCGACCACTACGATTTTGATTTGTACCTTGAGTATATGGATTGCCCTCTGGTGACTTCCGGTTTTGGGGAAACTACGGTCTTGTATATGCTTTTGGGAATAAAAATGTGTTAAGGGTGGAATGGGCCATGACTTAACGCTATTTTGATATCTTATTATTACTGATAGACATTATCTACTTATCGTATATTACTACATAGTAGATAGTTTAACGGATCCTTAAAGGATGGTTATTCCAAACATCCTTTGAGTTACTTGTATTTCAATTGCTATTTCACTTGAGTTGGATTTATTAATATAAGAATGTTAATCCTGACTCGAGTGTCTTGTGTTTTGCTTTACGCTCGGGTCAGACTGAGTGGTTCAGCTTTCGAGACTCACCTTTGGAGTTGGAGCTTCGCTTGGAGATCCAGCTATCTATCCAGCTTTCAGATATTCGATGATTCCAGTGATGTATTCTGCTTTGTATCTGATGTATCATATTACTCTTCCGTTGTATTTGGTTTAACTCTGATGTAACTTATATATTTATATAGTAGCTTCATGAACTACTATCTCTTTTATTTCCGCTGCACTTATTACTCTGTGTCTGTGATCTGTGATATTTTATTTACTGTATATGTTCAGTTTTGCCAAATTTAAATTAACAACGCGGTATTTTGAGCAATTCAACTCCGCCATGAGTGTCTACCTATACACTTATAATGGACGCGAATGATCCAAAATTCCGGGTCGTTACAGTTGGTATCAGAGCTTTGGTAGCTCTAGGCAAAACTTAACATATAGGGTAAATGTATTTACAGAATCACTCTCATTCGAGTTTCAATCTCTTCCTTTGACTCAATTCCTTTGAATTTTGGAACGTTCCTCTCGGTTCCGAAATTCATTCGTGCCCTTCACTATTCGTCCTCTTTCAATCCTGGAGCACCCCATAACTCCATTCTGAATGTTATCTATAATAGATCGGCGGTCTAGCCAATCTTCGAATGATCATAAAGGATTAAACTCCTTTATAATAGGCATCGATTTACCGGAGATTTCTGTATCCTCGGTTTACTATGCTACCTATTCCCTGCTATACCTGAATTCCATCTCTTGAGATCGAATGTCGATTTACCTCGGAATTCTACAACGATCTTATTCTTGAAGTCACGATCGACCCGATTAAGGTTGCCCGCGATTTACATAAACCTATCCATCTTCTTATTTCGTTATTTAATCATCCTTTCTTCTGTTTCGAACTTATCTTCAAATCAGAATTCTCCTTGGTTTGAGCCTATCAAAATTTGAATCTTTATCCTTGCTTTGAAATCAATTCTTGTATCGTTGAGCGAGGAAGTGCATTTGCAAATTTATATTTAAAAATGTTTTAATATATTGTGTTGTTTGAGTTGTTGATGCTGATTTGGGTTTTCGATCGATTCGTCTGATCAACGCTATCGATAGGATTTCCAAAACACTTGAACAGAGAAAACTGACACAATATTATTTTTCAAATTTGATAAATAAAATTGTATGATTTTACTATAAATATTTATAAGTAAAATTTTCTAAAAATTTAATAGGTTAATTAAATTGTTTGTTTGAAATGATAATATTTGATTATCATTTATTGTTCTAAATAAATTTATAAATACGGTTTATAAATTGATTTGGAATTTGAAATGAATTTAATTCAGAAATTTGAGAATTTAATTTCCTAAAATTTCAAGCTTTGGTTTTAAAACTTTAAAATGTATATTATTGAACGTATTTTCAAATAGAAACCGTTTTCAAAGAATTTTAAAATATGGATATCAGTGCTCTTCTCTTTGTCGCTGGAAAATAATTTCGATGATGGCGACCGCATCATCGACATTCATTTTCGAGTTTCGAAGTGGAGAAACCATTCTGTAGCTTTGCTACGGTTTTGTTTTGAAAAAAAAAATATATATTTTGATTTGAATTTCTTCAGTATATTTTGATTCACATATATATATATAGGTATCTTATTTTAAAATTTAATTTGTTTTGATATAAATATATTATATATATCACTAAGTTGTTTAAAGTTAATCGGAAATCTAATTCTTAAATTTTGTTAAAGGATGATTTTAATTATAAATAAAACCAAAATTTGGAATAAATATTTAAACTTGAATAATTGAATTGAGAAAATTTTATTTGTATATTGTTCAACTGCATTCTAATACAACTTACCTAAATCATTCAGAAGTTGAATATGTAATTGGATAATATATATAATATAAATTGAATTTATAAATAAAATTTGAGTGGTTATAACAAATGTTATACACTTAAGTTTTAATTATAAAATGTTAATAGAGATAAATAGTATAATAAGATAATTGAAAACAAATTTTGTCTTGAGGGTTAATTAATAAAATTGAAATTAAATCAACTTATGGAAGTACCTTAAATTTAAACCAATTATTGAATATAAATTAATTTAAATTGAAACTTATATGGTTTAAATTAAATCATGTGGTTTAAATATATGTAATAAGATATATTAAGTGAAATAAACTTAACAATAATTTGGAATAAAGAAGAATTTAATTTGCTGAAAAATATGATTATAATAAAAGACTATTCAAATTTATGGTTTTAGAATTTGTAAATTGAAGATAATTGGATAATAAGATAATGAATTTAGAAATAGTTGAGATTTATTTTAGTGAAATCAAATGGATTAAATCAATTATTGAATATCAATTTATTTAAATTTGAATTTATATGGTTTAAATTAATTGTTATTTTGTATTTCAAATCTATTTTTCTTTCTGGTTGTTTCTACTCTCCTACCTCGTTCCTTTTCAGGGACGAAAAGTTTTGAGTGGGGGAGAATGTAACGACCCGTAAATTTCAACTGTTTTAATAACGTAATTAGTTGAAATTTCGTGAAATTTTAAACGATAAAATTTTGAAATAAAATTTAATATTTGGAATACGTCTAGTTAAACATAGCAATTGGTAAATTTTCGTCCGAAAATATGAAAGTTTATTTCGCACGTAAATTCACTTCAATTTAATCAGTTAAAAAGCGATGTAAATAAAATGTTTCCGAAACCAAAATATTTTTACAAAGAAAAATTCTAAAACATCTTCTGAGCAAGATGTCAGTTCGTCATTTTTCCAAATTCGGACATCTTTGGCCCCGTCGATCTTATTTTTCAGCGTTTTTCTTGCATTTTCCACCGGTAGAAAAATTCGAATTTTTATAATTCAATCGTTCCACTGATATCTGTATACTGTTTTGATCATCTCGTCAAGCCAATCTCAACAGTGTATTTATTTGTGTGTTTCGAAGTCCAGTATGTCGCGGAAACCGTTAAACAGTCAATCGTATCGGTACCGGTTTTGTGACTTTTAGTTTTCATACCTTTTGAATCTCTTGTCCATTCAACTTTCTATCGTTTAACTCAAGAGCCTTATCATTTATTATTCACTGACTTTTGAGCTCGGAACTTGTGTTGTTTCATTGTGCTACGTTACTTCAAATGTACAGTTTCTATTTTTTTTATAAAGCTTTCTGTTTAATTCTCTGGTCATTATTTTTGAAATCAACGTAACTTTTCAAATTTGCTTTAACAGTTGTCAAGGCCGAAACCAGAAAAGAGAATATTTTCATAAATATATATGTTGTACGTTCAATGTGACTTTATAACTTCATTTTCCTTAAATTTGCAAGGCTGGAAATAGTTTCTGTCACCTTCCTCCTCATCTTCTTTTCTTCTCTCTTTTAATTTTTTTTACTTTCAAACTGCTTCCCCTACTTCTTCACTTAACTACCCTTCCACCATAACACTTCGTGCCTCCTCCATCTCAACAATTTAGCTTCGGCCACAACCATCACCGCTCCTCTCCACCGCCGACCTAGATCTGCAACCGAACCCCAAGCCTCCACCCCACAGCCCCGACAAGCATCGCCGAACCCACCATCTTCTCACAACCGCCAGCCACCCTCCGGCTCCACCATGCGACCTCACCTTTGCCGCGCCCAGGCCAACAAAGCCATCAGCACCGACCACCCTAGCCTACCCCTCACCTGACCGAGCCTAATAACCAGCCTCCTCCAAAAAACCCAACGCGACCGAGCCTGGCCTTGACCGAACCCCTCCGCCTCTGGCCAAAATCACCACCGCCACCTCACCAACCACTCCAGACCGGCCTCCACCCGCCCCTCCACACGCGTAGCCACTGCCTCGCCTTGATAGTACCTTCTCCTTCCACCTCCACCCTGCTTTGTGCCTCCCTCCTCCTTCCCACATCTGTTGCTCGCGTGCAAACCCAAGACTCAACCTTCGGCCGTGGCCACTTCCTCCTTGCGCGCAACCCAGTCGTTTTCCAATAGCCTGCTCTTCCTCTAGGTAAGTGATATATCATACATAAGTTATTATTTTTCTATAAATATATACTGTTACATAAGTTTTCTATTTAAGTTTTGAGTTTAGTTTTATACGTGTGTGCTTTATATATGCAGATTCATATGTAAGATATATATTGTTCTTATTTTTGTCAGCAGTGAGTGTCTTTGCAAAGTCTGGTATATATATATTAGTTTAACATGTATCATATATATATTGAAATGATGTAAGTTTTAGATATATGCGTGTGTGCTTAAAAGTATAAATGTTTACTGTGCTGTATATATTTGTTACTCTATATAGTACTTTCTGTCACTGTTTAAGTTTTATATATTATAATAAATTAGTTATTGATTTTAAGATGTTATGATTATATAAGTATAGAATAGTTTACCTTAGTTGTTTTTTTTCTGTATATGTGTTATAAGTATAAAAGAAAAAAAATAGAAAAAAAAGCAGCATGTGTGTTTACTGTAAAGGCTTGAAAGGTACAGCCGTGCCTCCCTCTTTGTAGTATTATATGTATACTATGTCATATTGTATTACTTTATATTATATTACATTATAACAGTGTTTATTTGAGTTGGGTTTGTTTGGTGTTATAAGTGTTATCCTATATATGACTGGGTTAGTAGTACATGTATATTTTATAAAAGTTATATAATATATATTTTGATTAGTTGCCATCCTTTCATATATAAATTTATACGTATATAATAATAGATGATACACCATTAGTTATACAATCTGGTGAATATATATGGGTCTGACTGCATTCGATTTTGGCGCTAAACTTATATATAATAGTGGGTATATTTTATATTATATATGTTGTAGATCATATGTATGCATTTAGTTTGGTATATATGTGTAACGTTCAAAAGTATTTGCTTAAGCATTCATATATTTGTTTCGACTTTGAAATTTTATCTTTGCATTGAATAAGAGAATATAAATACATATATGTATTGATTTCAAGATATATAATGTATGCAGGTTTGATTTTATATGTGTGCTTTAATTTAAAACTATGGTTTTGAAAACCATATATATATTTATATTCAATTTAATATATATATTTGAATTTAGAATATGATTTTTCTTTTATATAGATATATATAGTTATATATATATAAAGAAAATCACTTATATAACTAATCTTCATCGATTCAGTACTAATTTGATTTCGTTGATTCCTATTTATCAGCTTGTCGGTCGAACTCGTGTCCATCGTGCTTCACTTTGAAATCCGTGCTTGGATTCGTAACTCATCTCAATCTCGTTCGTCTCTAGCCTCGAAAGGTGAGCACTCACTCACGATTAACGTTCTTTTATTTATTAAATTTGATTTCAATTGAAATGACAATTGAAATAAGCTGCTGTTAGTTAATTACACTATTATATATGCTATTACCCGTATCTGTTCACCTATGACATCTGACACCATTATCTGTTAATTATTTATGCGATGATGATAATACAGTTTGGCTGATAATTGACTGATTGTTGATGTTTATATTGGACGTTAAATTGTTAATGTTAAAATGATAAATAGTATGCAATTGAAATTGATATAGGATAGTTAAATGTTAAATTTGATTAAATGACATTTGTATAATATGACCCATTTAACTGTCAAAATTTATTGACACGTAGGATTTGTTTAATTACATCTTGAACCACTGAATGTATGTTGTTAAATTGATGATGGATGAAATTGTAATCGAATGACAAGTGAAGAACCGTATTAATATTAGTGTAATAATCTTTAATCTACATGAAATGATAGTGTAGATTCTAGAAATAATTATATTAATTCGTACAAATAACAATGCGAATTAATATGATTATTTCGGGATTATTTGAATTGATTATTGGATTGATATTGGTTGTTGTTATTGCTTGTTTATTTACTTCGACACCATCCCAGTTATCACACTGCAAGTTCCCTTTACTATGCTTTGATTTTGAATTGAATTGGAATCGGGTTGAAATGATAAATACCCAAAATTGAACTTTGACCTAGGATAGAAAATTAAATAAACCCGATTGGTCAATAATTTGATTTAAAAAAAATAAACGAAGGTTTATTTGAATAAATAATATGGTTTTGAAATGAAGTTGAAATTTGAATTTTTAACGAAAGGAAAATGTTAATATTTAATAAATCTGAAACAAAATATTAACAATGTAATTGGTGAAAGAATGTTGTTTAATTTGAGAAATGATTGAATTAAGTTTGAAATTATAATTAAGTTTGAAATTATTAAACTTTGAAATGATTAATAACTAAGTTGAAATTATAATTAAGTTTGAAATTATTAAACTTTGAAATGATTAATAATTAAGTTGAAATTATAATTAAGTTTGAAATTATTAAACTTTGAAATGATTAATAATTAAGTTTGAAATCATAATTAAGTTTGAAATTATTAAACTTTGAAATTATTTAATAATTAAGTTTTGAATTATTTAATAATTAAATAAGATTTAATTATTTAATGATTAAATTGAATTGAAATTCTTTAATAAGAAAAATTGAACTTTTGAATAAGTGGATTTTACTTCGTAAATAATTGAAATTGAGTTTTCTTTATTAAGTAAGTTTTGGAAAATTATTTAAGGAAGTAAATAAGTGAAATGGAATTTCTTTAACAAGAAATGAAAATGTGATTTTTGGAATTAATGTAAGACTTGAAATTTAAAGAATTGATTTGACGAATTTAATTTAATTCAAAATTGTAAGTTTTGTTTTAATGAAGTTGAACTTAAGAAATTGATTTAATGAATTGGAAATTTAATAGAAATTACTTTGAATGATAAAGTAACTTAACGAATATTGAATGAAATTGATAAATGAATTCAAATTGATTTGAATGTAAAAATTAAGTTAATTTAAATGATTTCGAATTGAAACTTATATACGAACTTGAATCAATATTTGAATGGTTTTAAATAGATATTGAAATTGAATTATAAGATTTTGAAATGGCAAATTGAAGTTTTGAAACGTAAATTTTGGAAATTGGTTTTTGAAAGACAAATGAAATGTTGATTTACGAATTCAAATTGAATTTGAAATTGATTTGGTTTTGAAATAAACAAACGACCAATCGGTGTAATAATTACGAAAGTTATTAAAGAAACCGGGATCGGTAATGGATATACTCTCTATCTGAACCGAAAACCACTTTAATAACTATACGCGGAGTGATGATCCAGAATGAAGTGGTTGGAATGATGTACGTGTTGACTGAAGAAAGAGAACGATAATGGATAGCCTTGACACTTGTGTCAAATTGGAAATGACTAAAACAGGAGCTGTGCCGGGCCAATGGAGGATTGATATCTCAAGTGGACACACTTCTTCGAACTACTTATTACTTGTTGTCGATTGGTGCACCCTTGATTTTGGGAGTGTTGTTTCACGGTGTTGCGGGCGCTGCGGCGTTGCGTTCTCACCAGTCCGGATCAGGCGAACGGTAGTATCACTACCTTGGGTATAGCCTCATGTGCCTTGTCATACTTGTATTCCATTTATGCGCGACCACTACGATTTTGATTTGTACCTTGAGTATATGGATTGCCCTCTGGTGACTTCCGGTTTTGGGGAAACTACGGTCTTGTATATGCTTTTGGGAATAAAAATGTGTTAAGGGTGGAATGGGCCATGACTTAACGCTATTTTGATATCTTATTATTACTGATAGACATTATCTACTTATCGTATATTACTACATAGTAGATAGTTTAACGGATCCTTAAAGGATGGTTATTCCAAACATCCTTTGAGTTACTTGTATTTCAATTGCTATTTCACTTGAGTTGGATTTATTAATATAAGAATGTTAATCCTGACTCGAGTGTCTTGTGTTTTGCTTTACGCTCGGGTCAGACTGAGTGGTTCAGCTTTCGAGACTCACCTTTGGAGTTGGAGCTTCGCTTGGAGATCCAGCTATCTATCCAGCTTTCAGATATTCGATGATTCCAGTGATGTATTCTGCTTTGTATCTGATGTATCATATTACTCTTCCGTTGTATTTGGTTTAACTCTGATGTAACTTATATATTTATATAGTAGCTTCATGAACTACTATCTCTTTTATTTCCGCTGCACTTATTACTCTGTGTCTGTGATCTGTGATATTTTATTTACTGTATATGTTCAGTTTTGCCAAATTTAAATTAACAACGCGGTATTTTGAGCAATTCAACTCCGGCATGAGTGTCTACCTATACACTTATAATGGACGCGAATGGTCCAAAATTCCGGGTCGTTACACCTTCATTCCAAGTAGACTAATCTCTAAAAACTCTCTACTTGCTTGAGAGGGTTCAATAGAAAGACTTCTAATAATTTATGCATGAAGGTCGATTTACATAAAGCATATGACAAAATTAACAAAGAATTCATATACTATATGATGCTTTGCATGAGTTTCTCTGAAAAATTTGCTCATATGATATATGAAGCATCTCTACTACCACCTTCTCAATTTTATTGAATGGTAGCCCTATTGGTTCTCAATTTCATTGAATGGTAGCCCTATGGGTTCTCAATTTTATTGAATGGTAGCCCTATGGGTTACTTCAACGGTAATCAAGGTATTAGGCAGGGAGATCCTTTATCTCTTTGCCTTTTTACAATCACAATGGTATATATTACGATTTTTTTAGACATGGAATTTCATGATGGCAACATTTCTCCTATTTTTTCTATTGAACCACAACTCACTCATTTACTTTATGCGAACGACATTCTAGTCTTTCTGAAAGCCAACTCTAAAAAAGCAAATAGTATTGCCAAATTTTTTAACATCATCAAGGAGTCCGTGGATCTAGAAATGAATGAACAGAAGATTACCTTGTTTTTCAACAAAGGGGCTAAGGAAAGGGACCAAATTATGAACATTTTGAAGGTTCGGTCTGGGAATCATCCAATCACATATCTGAAAATTCCCTTATCTCACATTAAACTAAAATCTAGAGATTTTGGATTACTTTTACATAAAATAAACAAAAAACTACATAACTGCAAAAAATAGGATGTTGAACATAGCTGGTAGAATTGAGCTAATTAAAACAGTGATTTATCCTATGATCGTGTTCTGGGCTTAATTTTGACAACTACCAACATCTGTCATTATCAAAATCAATTCATCATGTTCCAACTTTGTTTGGAAAAACAAGCATCATAACATGAACTAGAATGACACGTGTCGTACGAAGAATGAAGGAGTACGAAGAATGAAGGAGGAGTGGGATTAAGGAAAATAGAGGAAATTATGAAAGCGATTTCCCTAATGTTAAATTTTGGTGATACAAAATCACAAATAGAAGGAAACAAATATGCAAAAAGGAAAGTAATCACATGTTTTCATTATGAAAATGCATAAATTATTGGACTGCATTTGAATAAGATGACAAGGAAATATATGCATGTGCAAGTTATGGAATAAAATATATGCAAAAGGATATGTATATTATTTGTTTCTCAGTAATCGCATTGGTTTGAGATTATTTTCTTCCATCTTTGCTAATTAAAGGAATGAGTGAATTACTTGCTATGTTTGCATCATTTGTTACCATTGTAATTTGCCTCCATTATCTTCTTACCATATCTTGGTAATTTGATTGATGACTCATATGAATTTACATTGATTATATATTAAGGGTAGACTTAATTTTAAATCTATCCTGATATTCAACCAGTGATCCTCAAATAGAGTGTCTCTTCTTATTATCCCTAATTTAGGGTTTTGGTATGTAAACTCTTATCTTGTAATCTCTTGTAACTCTCTCATATGTAATAAAATTTCTCTCCTTTGGACTGGACGTACACTACCTTGATGATAGTGGAACCAGTATAAATATTATGCGTCACTTTCTTTTTTATAGTTATTTACTATTTATTTGGAGTAATAGAATAATTGCTGCTAGATTAAGTGATGTTCAAATTGGCAAATCTAGATCTTGTTTATTGTTTTTCCGCATTTGTGAAATTTTTGCACAACGGATTGGTATTAGAGTAAGGCGCTTTGTTTAAATTTGTGCATCAATGGCTTCTAGAAAGAGCGGTAGATCCGATGGTGATTATGCTATTACTCATTTGGATGGAAAATGAGATTTTGTGCAATATGGAAGTTAAAGATGGAGGAGATTATGTTGAGAGAGAAGAGCGTTCTAGTCTTGGAAATTTGGTGATAAGGAGTTTAGTGTGTTGAAGGGACAGTTGGATTTGAGAACCTGTATCTGCTTCATGTAATCTATATCTTGCGAATAATATAAACCCTAAGATCTAGAATTACATGATTATCACATATGTAATGAATTAATAAAACATACCTCCAGACATCTTGTATACGAATCAGCAATGGTTGTTGTCGAAGGCTGTATCAATGGATAAAGGAGAATAGTTTCTCTCTCTTTTCCTATATTTTCTTTATGTGTTTTCTATTACCATTGTGATGGGCAAAGGTTAATATTTATAGGCAGAGAGAGGACCAAATTTCCAGATTTGTAGACTTAATCTTGATCGTCCGTCAAGATCAAGATGAGAGAAATTAACGCTCTAGATTATAACCGTTTTATTTATTAGCATATTAATAGGAAAACCCTTTAGATTATTGACCATATAATGAGGAAGGAAACGTTTGAGGAAGGAAATGGTCCATTAATGTACCACATAATGAAGAATAAAACGTTTCGCATTAATTTCCTTACAAAACGGTCAAATTTCCTTACAGTCTCCCACTTGGTCAATAGTAAGATCCATTAATGTTTTCGTATTAAGGTCATAAGGTGCGCATGATATGCTAAACTTTTCTTTAGTCAGTTATCATAAGTGTCTTGGCTAATCTAGTGGTCAATGGAAGTCATGACGTGTACACGTTATTTTGCAACATGCTTACTTCCATGTACTATGACATTGACAACTTTCATAACTAGACCGTAAATGAGCATAACTTAATGGTCACATAATGTCTTGAAGCAAAAGACTGTTTCTGTTATCATTTATCTAAATGTAAATGTGTACACATTATAAAAAAGAAATAAAAGATGTCTAAATTATTAAGAGCTCAATAATTGTTATGTCTAGATAAGTACAAAATAAATGGCATAATAAGAAGATAATTAGGAACTATCTGCAAGACCCATGCTATCAGTATGTCTCTGAAAGGTCTTTAGAGGTGGTCCTTTCGTGAATATGTCTGCCACTTGTAAGTCTGTACTTATCGATTCAACAATAATTTTCTTTAGTTTAACATCTTGCTTCAGTAGTAGGTATTTAAGGTCCATGTGTTTGGAACCTTTGGTTATCCTATCATGCTTGGAGAAAAAGGTTGCAGCTTCATTGTCGCAGTAGACAGTTAGTGGCTTAGAGATAAAACTTAAAGTGCCAAATTGTGAGACAAAATTACGCAGCCATGTTCCCTGAATTGAAGCCTCATAACATGCTACGTATTCAGCCATCATGGTGGATCCGAAAAGCATCTCAGATTTCTGGCTTCTTCATGATATTGCACCTCCACATAAGAGGTACACATAGCCAAGAGTGCAGATCCTAGTGTTAGGACATCCAACAAGGTCTGAATCAGAATAACCAGTTACCTGTAGGTTACTTGATTTTCTATAGGTGAACATGTAATTCCTTGTTCCCTTTAGGTATCTCAGTACCTTCTTTGCAGCTTTCCAATGAGCTATTCCTGGGTTACTTTGAAATCTACCCAGCATACCAACTGCATGACTGATATCAGGTCTTGTACAGACATGTGAATACATCAAACTCCCTACAAGAGATGCATAAGGATATTTGGTCATTTCTTCTCGTTCCATAGGAGTCTTTGGGCACTGCTCAAGAACAAGTTTGTCTCCTTTCTGCAGTGGGACAGGACTAGAGGAACAATTCGTCATGCCAAATCTCTCAAGAATTTTGTCAATATATGCTTTTTGAGACAATCCTAGAATTCCTTGTGATCTATCACGGAATATTTCTATTCCTATCACATAGGAAGCCTCACCCATATCTTTCATTTCAAAATTCGTTGAGAGATAATCCTTAGTTTCACGTAATAAACCAAGGTCGCTGCTAGCCAATAATATGTCATCAACATACAGAATCAAAAATATGAACTTGCTCCCACTGAACTTGAGGTATATACAAGGGTCAACTATGTTTTCTGTGAAATCAAAAGTGGTAATGATTTCATGAAACTTTAGATACCATTGTCTAGAAGCTTGTTTCAGTCCATATATTGATTTCTTAAATTTGCAGACCATGTCTTCCTGTCCTTCAATTATGAAGCCTTCAGGTTGACGCATGTAGACTTCTTCTTCCAAGTCTCCATTTAGAAAGGCTGTTTTCACATCCATTTGATGTAACTCGAGATCATAATGAGCTACTAATGCCATGATAATTCTAAGAGAATCTTTCCTGTAAACATGAGCAAAAGTTTCATTATAGTCAATGCCTTCTTTTTGATTAAAACCTTTGAAAACAAGTCTGGCTTTATATCGTTCAATTTTACCATTGCAGTCACGTTTGGTCTTGAAGACCCACTTACAACCGACTGCTTTATGTCCTTGCGGTAATTGAACGATTTCCCAAACTTGATTATTATTCATAGATTTTAGTTCATCTTTCATGGCATCAATCCATTTAAGAGAGTTAACATCCTTAATGGCTTGTGAATAAGAAATTGGGTCCATAGTTCCTTCAGATTCTATTAGATAAAGCATATAATCATCAGGAATAGCTGATCTTCTTTGTCTTTGAGATCTTCTTAATACTAGTTCTTGTGGTACTTCATCAACATTATGATTGGTGATAATTTCATTATGGAGTTGTTGATCATTTATTGGGTTTCCCTCATTGTGAACATGTTCAACAATGGGATGATTCCCAATATCTTTCGAAATAGAGGGTAAGATAATGGGTACCCTTATTTCATGAATGACCACTTCTTGTTGTTTTGTACTCCCACTGATTTCACCATTCTCATAGAATTTGGCATTGCCGGTTTCAACAATTCTTGTACTATGGTTAGGACAATAAAATCTATATCCTTTAGATTTTTCTGGGTAACCTATAAAGTAACCACTGACTGTCTTAAAATCCAATTTCTTTTCATTTGGATTGTACAGTCTAGCTTCAGCTGGGCAACCCCAAATTTAGAGATGTCTTAAACTAGGTTTCCATCCTTTCCAAAGTTCAAAAGGAGTCTTTGGAATGGCCTTACTTGGAACTCTATTTAAGATGTAGACAGCTGTTCGTAATGCATCCATCCATAATGATATAGGTAAATTTACATGACTCATCATGGATCTAACCATTTCCATATATGTACGATTTTGCCTTTCAGCTACACCATTCTGCCATGGAGATCCAGGCGTTGTGTATTGTGCAACAATTCCAAGTTTTTGAAGAAGTCTAGCAAAAGGTCCAGGATGTTGTCCCGTTTCATCATACCTTCCATAGAATTCACCACCCCAATCTGACCTAATGATTTTCACTTTTCTTTCTAATTACCTTTCGACTTCAGTAATGAACACTTGTACAGCATCCACTGACTGAGATTTTTCATGCAACAGATAAAGATAGCAATAACGTGAAAAATCATCGATAAAAGTGATGAAATATTTCTCTCCTCCAAAAGTTGGAACATCAAAAGGTCCACAAATATCTGTATGTATTATTTCAAGAAGTTGTGTACTTCTTGTGGCTCCTTTCTTTGTATTTTTTTGTTGTTTTTCCTTTAATACAATCAACACATGCTGTAATGTTAGCGAAATCTAGGTCCAGTAGGACACCATTTTTCACTAACCTCTTGATTCTTTCACTGGATATATGACCCAGTTTTTCATGCCACAAGAAGTAAGAGTCATTCTTGGATGACTTTCTTTTAGTTTCTTTTCCATGCAGGGTGAGTTGGATTTCAGCATTTTGTTTAAGATGAAGTTTATAAAGTCCATCAATTAATATTCCAGAACCAATAAGACTAGAATTTTTAAATAAACTAAAATTTCCATTTCCAACTTCAAAAGAATATCCAAATTTATCAAGTACACTTACAGAAATCAAATTACGGGAAATAAACGGAACATAAAGAGTTTGACATAAATCTAACTGATAACCGCTATCTAAAATAAGACGAAAAGTTCCAATAGCTTCAACTAGAGCTTTATCTTTATTCCCCATGAAAATGAAATTCTCACTTGGGTTTGTGGCTTGGATCGTAATGAATCCCTGCATAGAATTCGAAACATGAACGTTAGCAGCAGTATCAATCCACCAAGTAGAAGAAGGTACATTAGTAAGATTTGATTCGAAATGACTTACGAAACCCATTGGGTTACCTTTCTTTTCGAACCATGCTTTGCGCTTAATACAATCTGCCTGGAAGTGTCAAGGTTTCTTGCAGAATTTGCAGACATCATCCTTCTTTTTCTTCTTGGATGGTTGAGTGGCGTCATCAGATTTGGGTGGTGCTCTTTTATGTTGTGAGTTGTTCCTTTTGTCAGCTTGTTTTCCAACCCCTTGAGTGAAATAAGCAACTTTAATGCCTTGCGATCCCTGCCTAGACTCCTCTTGAACCAGTTTGTTAGTCAATTCATTTAGACTCCACTTTTTCGTAATAGTGTTGTAATGAATTTTGAATGGTTCATACTGAGGAGGTAAGCTAGTGAGAATGAATTGGACGAGAAAGGCATCGTACATAACCAATCCCAAGTTCTTAAGTTTGGCAGCAAGGTTAATCATTTCAATGACATGAGCGCTCATTGAGCGAGAACCATCAAACTTCATGGTTACAAGATCCGCCATAAGTTTCCCAGCAAGGGATTTGTCTGCAGTCTTGAATCGATTTTCAATGGATTGCAAATATTCTTTTGCACTTTCAGTTTTCGGTAGAGAGGTTTTGATGTTGGTATCAATCACCATTCGCATAAACATCATGCTGAGCCTATTAGATCGTTCCCAATTATCATGGAGTTTGTTTTCCTCAGGTGTACTTGTGTCAGTAAGTGGGGCTGGCTTTTCCTTAAGGAGAGCCATGTCCAGTTCAAGTACGCCCAAAGAAAACCCAACTTGCTCTTTCCATTCTGAGTAGTTGGTTCCATTGAGTTTGACAATAGACGTAGCGTACGAATTAAGGTTTGAGGGCATTGCAATTGCATATATAAAAGAAATGTAGGCTTCTTTATTAGAATAAAACACAACATGTCATAATAAGAAGTTAGGTTTAGCGCTTCCTGTGGGTAGGCAGTAGAACCATACTCATGAAAGAATAATAAACATTAATGTTTCATGCGTTATTGTGCAAGCAGCAGCCGCCTGTGGACGGGACTGCATGCATCAGACCAGAGGAAATAAGGAAATTAAGTGCGGAAGCAAAAACTAAAACAAGAGAGAAAAGAGATAAACATTAATGTTTTTTTTTTGAATAAACTTTTGTCATTCTTTCAAGTAATCCACAGCAAGGATAATAAATGTCTAGTAACTCCAATTAAATTCCATATATGAATTTAACATATAAATAATTATTTTGCAAATCATATATAGACAATTATCTTGCAAGTTCTGGATCATGAATTTAATGTCAAACTAGAAAACAATTGTTTTCAATATGTATACTTTCTGAAAAGTATTCGCATACAATAAGTTGTTCCATATTATACAGTAGGTCAAATATTAAAGTAGAAAATTAACTTTTGCGGAAATATGAACTTTCCGGATCCAGATCTAAGAATACAGTAAATAGAACAATATTGATAATCATGATTACTGTAGGAACTTAAATAATATGAATATTAAACTTGAATCATATTAATATTAATAATCATTATCATTATCATAGTAAATTACAAACATCATATCATAGATCTATGGTAGTTTCGTTTTATATATTGATGGATAATCATGAATTCTAAAATATGCTCTGATACCACATGTAATCTATATCTTGCGAATAATATAAACCCTAAGATCTAGAATTACATGATTATCACATATGTAATGAATTAATAAAACATACCTCCAGACATATTGTATACGAATCAGCAATGGTTGTTGTCGAAGGCTGTATCAATGGATAAAGGAGAATAGTTTCTCTCTCTTTTCCTATATTTTCTTTATGTGTTTTCTTATTACCTTTGTGATGGGCAAAGGTTAATATTTATAGGCAGAGAGAGGACCAAATTTCCAGATTTGTAGACTTAATCTTGATCGTCCATCAAGATCAAGATGAGAGAAATTAACGCTCTAGATTATAACCGTTTTATTTATTAGCATATTAATAGGAAAACCCTTTAGATTCTATTGAACACATAATGAGGAAGGAAACGTTTGAGGAAGGAAACGGTCCATTAATGTACCACATAATGAAGAAGGAAACGTTTCGCATTAATTTCCTTACAAAACGGTCAAATTTCCTTACACTTCATGGCTCAATGTTGATGTGAGATTCTTATGTTGATTTCCATGGGAAATTTGTTGTTTGGCAGATAAGGTATGTGGGAGGAGAGAGATTTGTCTTGCATATAGAGATTTTGATTAGCCTTGTTATGTCCATTGGTTTTTGTTTTTTGGCTCTGTATTTGGATTGGTGATTGAGAGGATTTTTTGGCCTTGGTGGCTTTGAGATTATTTTGGTACCTACTTCTTTTGATTTTGAATATTTGCAATATTTTGTTGGCGGACGGGGGCATAGTCTGAGCTCGTTAGCAAGATGTGATGGGGGGTGGACTTGCCGAAACCCATTGGGTAAATATTCATTTTTGATCTGTATCTCGTTAAGAGATTTTGGTTGAAAGTGGAGTTTGATTTTAAGAGTTTTATGTTGAGAAGAGAACTTGAGTCGAGGTGGGGTGTTGGAGATATGTGATTTTGCATCAAGGTGGAGTGTTAAATTTTGGTGATACAAAATCACAAATAGAAGGAAACAAATATGCAAAAAGGAAAGTAATCACATGTGTTCATTATGGAAATGCATAAATTATTGGATTGCATTTGAATGAGATTACAAGGATATATATGCATGCGCAAGTTATGGAATAAAATATATGCAAAAGGATATGCATATTATTTGTTTCTCAGTAATCGCATTGCTTTGGGATTATTTTCTTCCATCTTTGCTAATTAAAGAAATGAGTGAATTACTTGCTATGTTTGCATCATTTGTTACCATTGTAATTTGCCTCCATTATCTTCTTACCATATCTTGGTAATTTGATTTATGACTCACATGAATTTACATTGGTTATATATTGAGGGTAGTCTTAATTGTAAATCTATCCTGGTATTCAGCCAGTGATCCCCAAATGGAGTGTCTCTTCTTGTTATCCCTAATTTAGGGATTTGGTATGTAAACTCTTATTTTGTAATCTCTTCTAACTCTCTCATGTGTAATAAAATTTCTCTCCTTTGGACTGGACGTACACTACCTTGATGATAGTGGAACCAATATAAATATTGTGCGTCTCTTTCTTCTTTATAGTTATTTGAAGTAATAGAATAATTGCTGTTAGATTAAGTGATGTTCAAATTGGCAAATCTAGATCATATTTACTGTTTTTTCACATTTGTGCAATTTTTGCACAACACCTAAAACTTATGTGGCGGCATCTACAAAATGATTGCTTATGTGCTAAGTGGATGAATAATAGATATTGCAAGAACAAACTTTTTTGGACTATCTTAGAAGACAATTCCTCTTCTTATACATGGAAATTGATCCTTAAGTTTAGGATTCAATCCAAAGAGATAATAGAAAGGAGAGTTGTCAATGGTTGGTTCGATCCCTGTATATATGGTCACTCATTAAAGGATCTATTAGGATGACAAGCAATTTCAATCATTAGGGACTCCAATAGAAAAGTATCTTCCCTCATGTCCAAGGGACAATGGAGAGAAGATAATTACTGTTTGCCCCCTCATATAACCCGACAAATCCATAATATCTCCATTAGCCAACATCGTAGCGAAGATTTCTGGTTCTGGAAGGGACAAAGCAATAGAAAATTTTCATTTAAATCAGCTTAGAATTATACCAGGGTGAAATACTCTGAATTTCAGTTGCGCAAACACATATGGATTAATGCGAGCTCGCTAAAAATGTCATTATGCGCTCTAATGGCGAATATGGACAAACTAAACACTTAAGAGAAGATATCCAAATGGAATGCAGACAGAGAATAAAGTGCAAACTGTGCGGTGAGGCTAACGAAATAAGAAACCATTTATTCTTTTACTGTCAATACTCCAGAGATTTATTATGCAATTTAATTAGGGGCATTTCACCAGAAGGACAAACTATGCAGTCCAATTAGTTTCTAGGACACACACTCAAAGAAATTACTTTCAAGGCCAAAGTCAGCAGAATAATTACTTTTAAGGACAAAGTCAGCAGTCCGATTACTTTCAAGGACATAATTTCTTAGGTTTTTAGGCCCTAGAAACTAATTATTTTGCATTTTGTCCTTGAAAGTAATTAATTCAGTTGTGTATCCTAGAAACTAATTCCACTTGCTAAAGAGGCCCTTGTGGCTAATTTCCACATTTGATTACTAAACTGCAATACCAATGGGTGGAAACTATGCAATAAGTGATATCTTTGATCAAGTTCTCTGTCCAAACAAGAGAAGTAAGGCATTTCAGCAACTTATAAGCATTGTATTCACTGTGCTAATATGAAATATATGGATGGAATGTAATTCCAGAGAATTCAAACAGATAGAAATTACAACTAATATTCACTTCGAACTAATAATCAATGATATCGGACTACTACTGCAACAACCAAACATTCGAAAAGAAGACATAAGGGGAATGAAACTTATCTTTTGTGATTTCGCTTTTGTACCGCAAAATACCAAACAGCACAACAACGATTTGATCACTGCGAACTTGAACGACAATGGTTGAAAGTTGTTGGTAGTGGTGCTCGGTCGGATCTGAACATTTCAAGAGCGTAACAGTAGTACTGGTACAAAGTGAATTGGTCGCTGATGGAGAATCGATGTGAGGAGTAACCGCATGCTTCCAAATTCCGTGCGGACGCGTAGTTGACATTATTTTTAGTTTATTTATTAAGGCGAGTTAAGGATTTATGACGAGGTTAGATGAGCATGCGAACTGCTGCTTCTTTTAGAGCATCTCCAATACATTTCACAAATAATATCATATAAAGCTTATGTGTCAATAGGTTGTAGACAATGTTAAGTCAATGTTTACATACATGACAATAACATTTACAATTTCTCTCCAATGCAAATGCAAAATATGATCATTTGTTTCATACGTGTCATTCTATTATTCGTAGACAATTAAAGTAATTTACATAATTTATTAATAATTACTTAGTTTAATACTTCACATTGTGATGTGCAATGTCCAAAACTATACATTGAACTTCACAATGTCATCTTAAAATTATTAATTACATTAGCATTGGATAATGTATTTTAAAAGACATTTTCTAATTGCTGATGTGGCTTGACATTACATCAAAATTAATGCTGGGTTGAAGATGCTCTTAGTGTTTTTTACTTGTGGGTATTCTTTCAGTTGTTTTTCCTTGATTTTTTTTTATTTTGGCCCACTTTTGTAAAGTGTTTACACAAATAGTCCAGTTTTTAAACTGTTTGCGCCAAAATTGATCACAAACACCCAATTGTCGACGAAAGCACCAAATCACAGTCACAGATCACAGATAGCAGATATGTAGAGAATAAAATATGAAAAGCACTCAGAAAAATTAAAAGGAAAGCAATGAAAAACACATAGATTTATAGTGTTTTGGCGTTCTAACCTACGTCCACTTTGAAGAGTTTGATCTTTATTTACTTTTTCTTGCGGATTACAACAGCTAATCTCGAGTACAACAGCGAAATTCGAGTACAATAATGGATTCGACAGAGTCTGGACGTCAAAGAGCTAAAAGATCCTTTTTCTGTAGGTCCTGGGCATCTATTTATAGGTGTAGGCTGCAAATATTTCGCCCAGATCTCGGGGGACTTCTTCTAGCACGTGAGCGGGCCCACGCGATCGATCCCATGTGGTTCGCACTCGATCTGTGATCGATACGAACGAATTTCGTATCGATCAAGACTTCGTCAAATCGAGTCGAAATTAACCATGAACATTCTTTAGGTTGTACGCAAGCTCCTGTGTTCGTAGTATTTGGACTTGTAGATTGTGAGATATGATCGATGCAAGTTTGGATTTTATGTAGGCTGCTTCGTTCGCATCGATCCCCTTAGTATCGATCGGTTCATATCGATCCGGGCACGTGTCTGAAAGTTGACATGGCACTAGTTTCCAGGATCGATCCACATTTCATGTCGAATCGACCAAGCATTTCCAAGGTTTTCGCCTCGTTCGTATTGACCTTAATTGCCCTGTTCGTATCGATCGGTCGCATTGCTCTGTTCGTATCGATCGGTCGCATTGCTCTGTTCGTATCGATCGGTTGCAAAACCAAATAACTTATCCAAAAATACACTTAAAATGTTTAAAATAAACTATTTAAATCACTTATTCAAAATATTAGTTATGAAATTCCATAATAATTTCCAAAGTAAAACTTTAGCCAAAGACTACTTTTAAAATAAAACTATAATATAAGGTATAATATAATATTTAATAGTTATCCTTTACATCAAAATACTAAATTACCCTTTAAAAATAATTACTACTAAAATTAACTTAAATAAATATTTACTTTAACAATTTTAAAACAACTAAATAATAATTTTTCTAAAACATTCTTTCAAAACCACTTTTAAAACTTCTAATTTATACTTAAAAATCTCCTTTGAAATTATACTTGGCCTTTCAGGAAATTACACTTTTCATTCCAATATAACCGTCTAACATTTATAAATCCTTCTCGATTTATTTCCACTTTAATTTACGTCCCATTCCCGTAAATTTTCTTTTCCTCATTTTTAAAAATAAACCACTATTTATTTTTAAACAAATCACCCTTTCCTTATAAATTCCCACTGTGAATTATACTTTAAAATTATCCACAGATAAATATTTCACTTTATTTATAAACCCCGTTTATAATTTCCATACCCTCATTTTCCTTTAAATCCCAGTTTCAAACACTTAGTCGATTTTCAAATCGATTTTCAAAATTAATTCCATTTTAAAATAAATTCCTTTACTTACCCGAATTTATTCCGAAACCAATTAATTCCATATTCACTCCTTTATTTATGATTTAAAATCTTATTTAAATCGGAAATACCAATTTCATACTTTATTTCCAGATTTTCCCTTTGTTTGTTCCCAACTCATTTTAAATCTTGAATTTAAAAATAAATCCTTTTATTCTTAACAATATTCGCTTAAGTCCTTAATTTCAAAACCTTTTAATTTACATTTATTTCAAAGACTCTATTCTTTTCCCAAATTTCCGGAGTTTATTAAATAGGATTTGAAACAAAACTATTTACTTTTTTCTCGATTCTTTTCATTTTAAATTTATCCATCTTTACTATAAATTCCTTACTTTAAATTTTCCCCTTTTTATTTCCCTTTAAAAATTCAATATTTATATTCTTTTAAATGTCACAATATATCCAGTAATATATTAACATCAAATAAATAAATTTTCCAACATAATATCACAGATTATTTAACATTTCATATAACTGAATATGAAAATCAATTCAACATTTTTGAGGAATCCAGTTGGATCCCTCCAACTTGTTTCCCTGCATCCACAGATGTTAGCACAACAATTAAAATACCAACCCCGCTTCAAGGCGGGATATCGTGGTATATGGGGTCATCCGCTATTTTGTGGGGCGCATAGGGTCTCATCCGCTATATAAAGCAGGAATATCAATCACTCCAATATATATACTACTATATATAATATCACATCCAGACTGATAATAAATTATCATTTCAAGCAATCAACCAAAATTTAAATTTAACTATTTAAATTAACCAGAAATCCAATTTGAGTGAGATTAACTCACCTTTGATTTTTGTTTGCAACCCATTTCCATCTCGACTATTTCTTCACGATTTTGGACCTTGTACAAACATTGTATAGTTTATTAATATTTGAAATAAATCGGACAATCAATTACCGTTTTAATAAATTTAATTAATTAACACTTTAATTTAAACTAATTTTCCTTTAAAAATCTTTTAGTAACTAAAATAATTTAATGAGTTAATAAAACATGTTAATCACCGTAATACATACTATTTTAAAATTAGATAGTAGGTTTACAATTTGTATATGTATATTTATTTTTATTTCTCTTTGAAACTACATAAACCAAAAATAGTCTATATAGATTTTAATAATCAAATTTTTATTTAAACTCCACAATCACTTGGGACTTTATTTTCCTAAATCTTACCCATATATATATGTGTGTGTGTATTTTCTGTGTTAAAACCTTGTATACATATGGGTATTATTTTTCTTTCCAAAATCTTATCTGTATATAAATTCATATATATATTAAATTAAAACAGAATGGTTTTTTTATTTATATCTTACTGTAACATTTTTTTTCTGTATATATTTTAAATCTTAAATAGTAAATTGGTGTATTATATATATTTTCAAATCTATATATATCAAGACAGTAATTTTCTTTTTCTGTAAAATATATATATATGTCAATTAAATTTTAGATTAAAAAGAAAAATGGATCGTATACCTCACAGCCTCGGGACGAACTCGCCGTCGTACGACACACCGACTTCCAGCTCACCATGCGTCGGCCCTCCCCCTAGAGTCGATCGCACCTTCAAAAACGTCCCTGAGAAGCTAAACTCCACCCCGAGTATGGATCCAACCCAAGCCTTCCCACCGTTGATCAACTCCGCAATGACACCACCCTAGTCTTCGAGCTTGCTTGAACGAGAACCGCACCACCTCACTAGCAAACTCCACTTGATTCAGAAATTAGAAGCCCTAGGTCCAACTTCGCTGAAAGCTATTCGCGATATGCAAGAGAAGCCGTCCCCATCGTGCGCGCGAACCACCGAGCGTGCCTCCAAGATCGATCGTCGATCGACGATGTAGTCGGCCCCTTTGAACTCATGAAATTTGTCGCGATTTGAAATCGTGCCCAACACCTTCGATTCGAATGATTTCGGTTCGATTAATTTCTGAAGCCAGAGGAAGGATTCGCGATTATATAAAGGAGGCTCGCGATTTTAAATGTTTTATTATTATTTTTCTCTTTTTTTATACGAATTGAATTTTAGAGGAAAGGTGCTCGGTCGTTTTTTTATTTGAATTGAAAAGAAGAAGCGGCCATGAAACTCGATTTTATTTCTTCGAACTGAGATGCTCGGCTGTTTGAAAAAAACAGAGGAAGGTTGCGTGTTTTAAGGTGGGAATGGGGGAACAAGGTGTGATGTTGAACAGAAGGTGGCTTGCAAAAGAAGGCTACAGTGCTCTGAAATGCAAAATCCGCTTAGAAAGAAAAAAGGTGTGATGGTGAAAGAATTACACCTGAAGGTTGGGTTGTATGTGAATATATATATACTTATATATTAAATTGAATCCAAATTGTCTCGATTTACGTAGCTTAAAATCGCGAACTCCTATCGAGGCGTGCCGCTAGGCGTTTATAATGTTATACCCCTATTTTGAGCACAATGGAAAAGGTTTCGAGGCCTAACTCGATCGTATGGAGAAGATAGCTTTTTAGACCCAATTATTATATTGAATTCTCGATATAAATTTCAGCGCGTTTACATACCGTACGATCACACGACAACTCCAAACACTACGAAATTTGAAATCCGATAATAATACAATATTACGGATCCAATGGAACTGGTTTCGTCGAATTTCGAGACTGTGCCTTGGAAGACTATTTTTAAATGTCAATTTAAACGATATATTTTCAAAACTCATCAAACCACCTTTTAATTCAATTTTAAAACTTCCATTACCTTCAGTATTATCAATATAAATTTTATAAGCCTTTGAAATATTTTTAACAAGCCTGAAACTCCAAATTTCATATTTTACCCAATTTCCAGTAATTAAATTCAATAGTTTCATTATCCAATATATAGTGATATTTTAAATGCAAGTAAAAAATTAACTTTTAAATATTTAAAATCAATTAAATATTCCAATTTCAAATATCTAAAATTCCGGGTCGTTACATTCCTCCCCCCTTAAAAGAATTTCGTCCCCAAAACTGCTAGTTAAGAAGAATGGTCCAATACCCGTTTACTATTTTCCCAAAAGCCAAATAGTTTTTAAACAACTTCCCCAAAACAATCTTTTTATTAAAGACACCCTATCACTTCTACTAACCTTCCAACTCATCCATAGGTTCCAAATAATATTACTTACTCAACCATTCAAATTATAATTTAAAACCAAATTTTAAATTATCAAAATTTTCTTTCAAATTTTTTCTAACTCCTTAAATTTTCGAAAAATTTCTCCAGCTTCTCCTTTGTGCGGCTAGCTCGAAACAACTACAAAATGCCTCTACGGGCCCCAAATTTTCAAAAGAAAACAAAAGCAAGTGGCTAGATCAGAAAATCATCAAATTTCATATGACAATTTGAAATACATACCTTTTAGTCGGGCAATTCAAATTCATCTTCTAAATCAAAACATCAATTTTCTTTTGCCTTTAAAACACCTGTATATCCTACTTAGCAATAATATCTAATCACATAATTCAAAATCATTTTATTCACTTTCTTTTCAAAATTTTCAATATTTGCTTTACTTAATCCCGTATGATGCACATCTATCATCCGTACGCAATACCAACTATGATCGCTTACTCGATCACATAATTTCACTTTCGAACTAGTATTGTCCACCCGACTTCCTAGTGCGGACTCAGATCTGGTTTCTTGATCAGAAACCGTCATTCCCCTTGCATAGCCATATACTATGATAGAGAATTTCAGA
Organism: Allium fistulosum; assembly: GCA_030737815.1. Classification (NCBI taxonomy): domain Eukaryota; kingdom Viridiplantae; phylum Streptophyta; class Magnoliopsida; order Asparagales; family Amaryllidaceae; genus Allium; species Allium fistulosum. The sequence continues at coordinate 1,138,159,498 of CM060906.1, forward strand.
ATCAATCAAAAATCCATATCTAGGGTTCGCCGTCGAAAATCGAGTGAAAAATCCCAACTCGGATCGATATACATATCTCAAAATTCTGTGCTCGAATCTAGATCAAATCGTTATGCGAATAAAATAATATACGTACATCCTACGTATTTATCTCAATTGATTACTAGCTATATCAATTCTCTTTGTATTCACATTTATTTTGATTTCCATTCTCTTATTCATAATTTCCCTTTTCACCACTTTTATTAAATCTTCATTCAAATATTAACTTGGTATATTTCTCAGTTCCAAATTTACTTAAGAATTTTACCATCCATTTCTTAAGTTCAATTTAAATATTTTATACACTTCCTATATTTATTTTCACTTCACCACTTAAGTTATCCATTTTTATTCAATTTATACTTCCAATTTCATTTGTTTCCAATTTGCCTTCCAACTACTAATTTATTTACAAATCAAATTTAATATTGAACTCTATCCACCTTATCTCAAACTCATTCTTAATTAACCATTTCTTTAAATTAGTTCCACTTACTAGTTTATTCAAATCTCAATGAATTTTATTTCCAAACTCTTATTATTTTTAGTCCACTTCGAACTAATTCTTCAACTTTATTTTACTTAACACAATTCAAATTGATTTATAATATTGAGTTTCAATTCCATTTACTTACAATTTAAATTAGTTTGTTCATTCCCACATTTATTTCCAACTTAATGAATTTTTATTTCAATGGCCATTTCATTTAGTCTACTTAGATTTTTTTTTTAATTCACTTTTACTTAACTAGATTCAATTACCTTCCAATTAAATTCAAATTTTAAACTTTTATAAGTTTTCCAACTTATTTATATTCCATTTACTAATCTCCTTTAATTGGTTTACTTTCTAACTTATTTCATTTTCACACTTACTTTAATTTAACTCTTCTTCAAGTTAAATTTTATCTAAACAACTTCAATTTTTATAAGTTCCCAAACTCATTTAAATTCCATAAACATTTTTAAATAAAATTCCAGAGTCTTTTTAAACAATTACTCAACATTTCCAAAATCTTTTTTGAAATCAATCGTATCCCAAAATCCTTTGGTATATCAAATTATTCTTCGAATTTCAAAACCAAACCCTGTTTTGCAAATAAATCCCAATTCAAAACATCCAGGCATCAACTCCTCTCTTGGAAACTCGAAAATGAACATTGATGATGCTGTAGTCATCGCCGAAATTATTTTCCAGCGACCGAAAAGAGTTTAGTGCTTTTACTTCTCTAAAACATTTCAAATATTTTTCAATTCCAAATCTCGCCAGATTTCATATCCAATTCAAAAATATTTTCCCAAATAATATCTCCATTATTCCTTCAAAACCTTTGAAAATCATTTTCAAACTCAAAGGAAATTAAATTTTCCAAATTTTCGAATTTCAAAATCCTCTCAATCTATATTCAAACATTACATTGAAATTTTATCTCATTTCATCACATTTACAAATTTCATTTTGTTATATGAATTTATTCTGCTTAACTTTTGATTATAATTTCCAATTCCTTATTCAATTTCCATATAACAATGATAATAATCTAATATTATCATTTTCTAACAACCAAGCAACCATATATACTTATAATAATTTACGAAATTTTTTTTCTTTCATATATAAAAATAATTTGGGCAAAATTATTTCATTTACCCTATTTAAAACAATATCGTGTCGAATTGTTATGTACAAGTGTTTAGAGATCCCTATCAATAACATTAATTACTCGTATTGACCAGAATCCATAAGTCACTTAACAAACCAATCAACACAATATAAAATAATTTTATATTCACTAACAAATACGCGCTCATATCTATTAATACACTCAAACTCATTCTAGGGCGCTACTGACTCTATCTCTAATGAGTAATCCTCACCAGAGCCAAGGTTCTCGCTTAACCTTTGACTCTGATACCAAGTGTAACGACCCGCAAATCCGTACCACTTTGAGACGACAATATTCTCCATCAGTTCAACTCAAAGTGGTCGGAAATACAAACCATTTGGGTTAAAGAAGAAAGTGGTAGAAGAAGAAAATAGAAACAACATCAGAATCTCACAATCGCAGCGGAACAACATATAATATATAATAATAGATTTTTATACAAAAGAATCTGTAACTGTATAATACTTACAATCATCAGAATACAACACAATCCATAGCACACAACTGGACAGTTATAATAACTTGCCCTCACAAAAGCTGACTATATAGCTTACACTGCACAGCGGAATATACATCAAGTACGTGTGATATGTCTCGCCATCTAGCTCGTCTCTTGAGCTCCAAAGCATCCTATCATGTATCTGTAATACTCGGTTTGGCCCGAGCATTATAATAAAATAACACCCGAGTTAGTCTTCAAAACCAGCCTGAGAAAACACACTCAATTGGATTATTAAAGTTTTCAAAATCCTTTGAAATCAAAGGTATCTCGTAAGACCACACCATAAATAAACATGTCGGGTTTTTACCTTACGATAACCAAAGCATTTTTATCAAATCCGTCTGATATTATAATAGTGTCTATAGAAAGTAAAATAGAATCTAGCTGAAATGCTTGCATCTCACGTTCCAGCATAGTTGGGCACAATCAAAACCGTACAGGCGCTTATTGGAGATTGGATTCCATACAATGATAGGGCTACTGGGGTACCGCCCGTCACAGTACCTGGCCTAGATCAGCGTACCGAGGACCACTCCCGATCCCCTGCTTCACAAGACCGGAGCTACCCTTACTGGATAGTCCGAATAAGATCACCCTGTGGTTGGGATCAGCAACCGCCCACTAAGCCGAGATCAAAAAGGGACATCTAGACAGGGATGACCTTACCTTAATTGGGTGCTACCCACTTAGCCTTGCTGCACCTCCCATGTTTTAGCCATTCTCGGTTGATGATGCTTGAGGCTATGCGTTACCATTTTAGAACACATTTCACTTAGAATGCTCATCGTCCTCCTAACGATGGTCTGATAGCATTCGTCCATACAAGTTGCCCTGGGTCTGGACAAGCCGAATCACCGTCTTCATCATCTTCACGGTCTTCATTCACAAATGTTCAAACCAGATCGAAGTGGTTTTCGGATAATTAAACCAGATCCTGGTCTCTTCGAAACGATCAGCGCATTGACAAATATTGATAGTCGGTTATTTAAGTATCAAATAACATTCACAAGCCAAATATTTTATTTCCACTGAAAAAGCACCAAGTCTTATCAAATTTAGTTTTCACATAAACTAAATCACTTTATCCAAAAATACACTTAAAACATTTAAAATAAAACTATTTAAATCACTTATTCAAAATATTAGTTATGAAATTCCATAATAATTTCCAAAGTAAAACTTTAGCCAAAGACTACTTTTAAAATAAAACTATAATATAAGGTATAATATAATATTTAATAATTATCCTTTACATCAAAATACTAATTTACCCTTTAAAAATAATTACTACTAAAATTAACTTAAACAAATATTTACTTTAACAATTTTAAAACAACTAAATAATAATTTTTCTAAAACATTCTTTCAAAACCACTTTTAAAACTTCTAATTTATACTTAAAAATCTCCTTTGAAATTATACTTGGCCTTTCAGGAAATTACACTTTTCATTCCAATATAACCGTCTAACATTTATAAATCCTTCTCGATTTATTTCCACTTTAATTTACGTCCCATTCCCATAAATTTTCTTTTCCTCACTTTTAAAAATAAACCACTATTTATTTTTAAACAAATCACCCTTTCCTTATAAATTCCCACCGTGAATTATACTTTAAAATTATCCACTGGTAAATATTTCACTTTATTTATAAACCCCGTTTATAATTTCCATACCCTCATTTTCCTTTAAATCCCAGTTTCAAACACTTAGTCGATTTTCAAATCGATTTTCAAAACTAACTCCATTTTAAAATAAACTCCTTTACTTACCCAAATTTATTCCGAAACCCATTAATTCCATATTCACTTCTTTATTTATGATTTAAAATCTTATTTAAATCGAAAATACCAATTTCATACTTTATTTCAAGATTTTCCCTCTAATTTTCCCAACTCATTTTAAATCTTGAATTTAAAAATAAATCCTTTTATTCTTAACAATATTCGCTTAAGTCCTTAATTTTAAAACATTTTAATTTACATTTATTTCAAAGACTCTATTCTTTTCCCAAATTTTTGGAGTTTATTAAATAGGATTTAAAACTAAACTATTTACTTTTTTCCCGATTCTTTTCGTTTTAAATTTATCCATCTTTACTATAAATTCCTTACTTTAAATTTTCCCCTTTTTATTTCCCTTTAAAAATTCAATATTTATATTCTTTTAAATGTCAAAATATATCCAGCAATATATTAACAATAAATAAATAAATTTTCCAGCATAATATCACTGATTATTCAACATTTCATATAACTAAATATGAAAATCAATTCAACATTTTTGAGGAATCCAGTTGTATCTCTCCAACCTGTTTCCCTGCATCCACAAATGTTAGCACAACAATTAAAATACCAACCCCGCTTCAATTCGGGATATCGCGCTATATGGGGTCATCCGCTATTATGCGGGGCGCATAGGGTCTCATTCGCTATATAAAGCAGGAATATCAATCACTCCAATATATATACTGTGATGACCGCCCATGACTCCTGCACTAAACATAGAAATAATGCGCGGAAAAGTGTGCCAGGCAGCCATGGATGATCGTCGGGGGTAAGTTAAAACAGCAGAATCTATCGTATTACTTACAGCGCATGGATAATATACAATAGAGAAAAATATACATAGTGAAGCTACATAGAACAGAATCACATCAAATAAGCCTCATAGTAGTTTGATACAAAAATCTGAATAGTCAATATATCCAGCCTCACTACATATCACTCAGAGAATATACAAGAAGTGGAACATCCAGTACATATAATAAGAAAATAATATGCAAGCCTCCAGCTCGTCTTCGTCATCAGCATCGTTGGAAACTAAGAATAGCACCTGTCACCTGCTACCTAGTCTGCCCATCCCAAATGGATGAACAGCCCAAGGTAATAAGAGTTGAACATAAAACCTTGAGTCAGACAACAGTCTTAGTGAGCGGTAAATTAACTAACAACATACCAAAAGAGCATAAAGGTAAAAGGAATAGGAACCCAACCCTCCCACTCCACCTCTTCCTACAGTGATAGCCCCCAGACACACTAAGCAGAAGTAAACATAGTAAAGCAAACATTTAAAGTAAAACAATTATCACTCGAGTCAAGGTCGATGTTTTCCAAATACAAACCCCCAAGGCCTAAACCAAGATCAGATAAGCACCCAGAAAATATCGCTCTTGAGACCGAATGACGATACAACCAAACATCCATGACTCTGGCTATCACTGTTATCATTGCTTCGATACCACCGTTAATTGAATGACCGTCACATTCTTTCAGCCGTCCGTCAAGAGCTAATGGTAACCCCAGTTCTAGACAGAACTCCGCACGTCGTCGCAGCCCGTGCCTAAGACTATCGAATCTGCCCAGAGTACTCGACTACCAACTGTAGTCTTTTGGGACTATCGAATCTGCCCAGCGTACTCTTGCTTTGAGTCTGCTAGAACCTTCAACAATGGTGAAATCTCAGCCTTCTAGTCATCCTCCTCGACGACTATTCTCATACTAGCTCAAACCCCCCTCGAGCCAACCATTATCAACGAGCTCGAACCATCCCTCGAGTTATCAACATGCTTGGAATGATCCCGTCTGGATTATACCAAGGCTACATCACATCATAGCAAAGCCTCATCTCATCATCATCATCAAATCTATCCATATGAGCTTCATCATCCGCCACATATGCCACGAGCAGCTTTTCCAATTCAAAAGCCTTTCCCTTAGCTTTTGAATCATCTTCGACCATCTTGTCTAAATCCAACAACTAATCAACTAATCTATAGCAATCAATCAAATCAATCATTAATCCAAGTAATCAATCATGCAAACAAGATCTAAAAGCAATTATGACTAAAATGGCAATTTTGTAAATAAAGAGTCCAAATCTAACAAGCATGAAACATGAGCAATATCTCTACAACTTGATGAATGAACTTGCATAGATTAACATATAGTAAAATGGATGTCAAATCATCATGAACAATGGATCTATACTTAAGTTTACGAAAATGCATGAAAATCACTATTTTAACACAAAATCAAGCCACAAATCCGATATACTCCTTTGGATCCATGTGAGAGATAACCACCACTCACCAAATCACCTAAACACTTCAAAAGCAACACACTTCAGATCTGGACAGCGAAGGATCTAACTTGATCTGTCAAAATTTCCACTTCAAACGATGAAATCTCTCTTCGAAGAATGTAGATCTTCAACTTTAGCTCTTGGATCTTCAATCTTGGATGGAAGGAAGCACAAAATTAAAGTGGAGAAAAGAAGTGAAGAAGTGTAGTTCTCGAGCTCTCAAAATGGCAGCACTTCGTCGCTTCAAAATCCGGATCCCCAAAAAGTGAGGCAAGGACGTGTATTTATAGGCTGGAAATCCTTAGGTCGTCCGCCCCCTTAAGTCGTCCACGACCTAACTATCCCCGACCTATGACTTAACGACCCAAGCCTATGCGCATCCACGACCTAACGAGTTAGCAAATACTACGACTTAACTTCATAAGCCCTCACGCGACCTACGACCTAACACTCATAAGCGGCTTAGCGACTTAACGCTACATGACCTAACGATCTAACGCATAGCCGACCTAACGATCTAACAGGAGTACCGACCTAACACACACCTTCACGCGACCTAACAACTTAGCCTTTACGCGACCTAACTAGGTCGTCCCACGACCTAACTACACCCATCATACTAACATAGGTCGTCTACGACCTAACTAAACACGACATAGCGACTCAACGACCTAACACTTTACACAGGGTCTCAACGACCTATCCTTAACTAGTCCACGACCTAACTTCCTTAGGTCGTTAACTCACTCAACCCCTAGGTCGCTAAACCCCTTAAGCCGCTTCATTCCTCAGGTCATTAACCTTCTTAGGTCGGTCAATTCCTTAAGTTGCCAACTGCTACCACTAACTCCCTTAGGTCGCTCGACCGACCTAAACTATAACACGACCTAAGCTTCGAACGACTTAACAACACTATCGACCTAATGACAACAGTTTAATGATTTTTCGATCCGTAAAAATACGGGTCGTTACATTCTCTCCCCCTTAGGAATTTCGCCCCCGAAATTCCAAACAAACAAGAGCAGTCAAAAACTATTCTGCATGCCTACCATCCATAGCAATCAACAAACTATGCGTTCAATTACTAGCCTAACATGCAGAATTCTAAAACTAGAACAAGTTACAATGTCGTGAGATGACACGACACCTTATGGCCATACCTCGAAGAGTTCAGGATGAGCTGCCTTCATCCTCTCTTCCTCCTCCCATGTATAGTCGTTAACATCATCACTCCATTTTATCTTGAGCAACCTAACTACCTTCCTCCTAAGCTGTTTCGTGTCAGTTTCCACAACACGAAGTGGCTTACGGGGTCTCTTATCAACTAGGTCAACTTCAAAATCTTCAGCTATCAGCAGAAACCACAGTATTCGAGTCGTGCACATACTTCTATAGATATGATATGTGAAAAACATTATGCACACCCGACATCTTTTCTGGTAACTCCAATTTATAGGCGAGCTTTCCAATTCGCTCGATGATCGGGAATGGCCAACAAATCTCGGAGTCAATTTTCCTTTCTTCCCGAATCGAATAACATTCTTTAGTGGAGAAATCTTCACAAAAACCATATCACCTACGTCGAATTCCAAATCCTTACGACGCTTATCGGCATAACTTTTCTGTCGGTCTTGGGCTGCCTTCATTCGTTGCCGAATGATCTCTATGCAATCCGAAGTCTGTCGAATCATTCCTGGCCCAAGTATCAGCTTTTCTCCTATTTCTAATCAACATGTCGGAGAGTTACACGGTCTTCCATACAATGCTTCATACGGTGCCATACCAATGCTTGACTGGTAACTGTTATTATACGAAAATTCTACCAAATGAAGGTGATCTTCCCATGATCCTCCGAAATCTAAAACACAAGCTCTAAGGAGATCTTCCAAAACTCGATTGACTCTCTCGGTCTGACCATCTGTTTGGGGGTGATAAGCTGTACTCAAACACAGTTCAGTTCCCAAAACTTCCTGGAAGCTCTTCCAAAATTCACTAGTGAACAATGGGTCTCGATCACTCACTATACTTTTCGGAATACCATGGAATCGAACTATCCACTTAACATACAACTCAGCCAACTTTGATGCAGTCCTGGTTGATCGAACATGAATGAATCTTGCACTCTTAGTCAAACGATCTACGATGACCCAAATCCCTTCATTTCCTGTTCTTGTTCTAGGTAGCCCATCAATAAAATCCATCGATATTTGCTCCCACTTCCATGTAGGAACTTCTAATGGCTGAAGCAATCCACTGGGCTTCTTTTGCTCAGCTTTTACCAACTGGCAGTTCATGCACTTTGGAAATAAAATTTCCAACATCCTTCTTCATACCTTCCCAGTAATAGGTTCTCTTCGTATCCCGATACATCTTATTCCCACCTGGATGAATTGTCAGCTTCGAGTTATGACTTTCCTTCAGAACTTCATTTCTCAATTCATCTATATCGGGAACAACTAGTCGTCCTTGCTTCCAAAGCCAACCCTCTCGATCGACCTCGAATCCTTTATCCTTTTTTGGGTCCAATCCAGATTCCAAATCATGGATAATCTTGACAAGCTTATCGTCTCGCTTTTGGCTCTCGCCAATTCTTTCCACAAGAGTCGATCTTATCGATAAGTTTGCCAACATCTCAGGTTCCAATTCACATCTAGGCCTGAAGTCAAATCCAGCTAAATACTCGAGACTCTTCCATTCTGAAAACATGGCTCCCAATCCTGCATGTCTTCGACATAACGCATCTGCCACTGCGTTACCCTTTCCCGGAGTATAGGCTATACCAAAATCATATGATGCCAAAAACTCTAGCCATCGTTGCTGCCTAAGATTCAAATCCTTTTGGGAGAAAAGATACTTCAACGACTTATGATCTGTAAACAACTCGAATCGTACTCCCAATAGATAATGTCTCCACATCCTCAGAGCAAAAACAATCGCTGCTAACTCCAAATCATGAGTCGGATAATTCCTTTCATGCGGCTTCAGTTGTCGACTTGCATACGCAACAACTTTACCCTTCTGCATCAGCACTGCTCCAAGTCCAGTACCACATGCGTCGGTGTAAACCACCATCTCATCATTTCCACTTGGAATAGTCAAAACAGGAGCACTTGTCAATCGCTCTTTCAGGATTCTGAAAGCTTGCTCACACTTAGCATCCCATCTGAATACTTGGTTCTTTTTCGTCAATCCTGTTAATGGTGCAGCTACCTTGGAAAAGTCTTTGATAAATCGACGATAGTATCCTGCTAATCCAAGAAAACTTCTCACATCAGATGCATTCTTAGGTCTACCCCAATCCTGGATTGCTGCTATCTTGGCGGGATCAACCGCTATTCCGCTTCCAGAGATAATATGGCCTAAGAACCTCACTTCGCTCTTCCAGAAGTGACACTTCGAAAACTTAGCCTTCAGCTGATGTTTCCGTAAGATTTCCAAAACAATACGCAAGTGCGTCTTGTGCTCTTCTTCAGTTCTGGAATAAATCAAAATATCATCCACGAACACTAGTACGAACTTGTTCAACTGATCTCTGAACACTCTATTCATAAGAACCACAAAATATGCTAGCGCATTGGTCAATCCAAACGGCATTACCAGCCACTCAAAGAAACCAGATGGTGTCCTGAAAGCAGTCTTCGGCACACTATCCTTAGCCACTCTTAACTGGTGAAATCCCGTTGCCAAATCCATCTGAGAAAACACCTTAGCTTCGTGAAGTTGATCGAACAAGTCATCTATTCTTGGCAATGGATACTTGTTCTTCTTAGTCACTTTATTCAGCTCACGATAATCCACACACAACCTCAATGATCCATCTGCTTTGGTTGCAAACACAACTGGTGCACCCCATTCGGACACACTACGCCGAATGAATCCTTTCTGTAAAAGATCATCAACCTGCACCTTCAACTCCTGCTGTTCCCTAGGCGCCATCCGCCTAAGAGGCATCACAACAGGTCTGGCTCCTTCAACTAAATCGATACGAAACTCGATCTCTCTATGCGGCGGTAACCCTTTGACCTCATCAAAGACATCCTCAAATCCATTAGCGATTGGCACCGATGACAGTCCATCCCGTGGAACAACCAGTGAATACATGAAGCTCATGAAGACGCCTTCCTCATGCTTACATCGTATCACAACCTTTCGCCCTTCCACATTCTCGATTGTCACCTCCAACCTTTCACAATCAACCTTTGCTGCATACTTCCTAAGCCAGTCCATACCCAAAATAATTCCGAACCCCGCAAAGTTCAGAACAAAACAATCACAAACAAAAGAGCAATCATGACTCGATACAACCAAACCACGGCATAGCATACACAGACAGGACGAACCCCCAACTGGATTAGTCACAACCAATGGTCTATCAACGATATCTGGTTCTAAACCCAACCGGCCAACAAGTTCATTACAAACAAAAGAATGCGACGCCCCAGTATCGAATAACACTCTAACTGGAACACCACATATGGAAAGAGTACCTTGAACCACAACACTCTTTCCTTTCTCTTCAGCGGTAGGAGCTTTTGAAGATGATGGAACAGCCCCCAAAGCATAAGCTTGCACAATCTGCTTGTCCTTCCGCGGTTCTGGACAATTCTTTTTAATATGCCCCGGCTTGTCACAGTTGTGGCACTTCACCGGCACCTTTGGATTCTTGCAATCTCTGGAGAAATGGCCCTTCTGCTGACAATTGTAGCAGGTCACTTCGCCCTTCGGCTTCTTCTGGCCATCCTTACCCTTTTGCTGCTGCTGCTTCCTCTTCTTGTTTCCACCCTGTTGTGTTTTAGACTCTTCCTTGGCCACAACAACAACAGATCCTTCTTTAGGAAACAGATTTTCGTGCCTGAGAGCTTTCTCCACAAGCTTCTCAAATGGATCGTCTAGATGATCCACCAACTGCCTCCCAAGATAAATGTCCAAGCCTGTCACAAACTTCTCGTTCTTCTGATAAGGAGATTCAATATACGACCGGGCATACTTGGACAAAGCTTCAAACTCAGAAACATACTCAAGAACTGGTCTTCCATCTTGCTTGAGCTCTACAAACTTCTTAAATAGAATAGATTTCTGAGCTGTAGAAATGAACTTAGCTTCAAATCTGGCTTGGAATTGCTCCCAAGTAATTTCTTCCTCCGGAGTATCAATGGTGATAGAGTTCCACCAGTTAGAAGCTCTCCCTTGAAGCTGTCTTGATGCGAGCTTCCTTCTAGTTGCATCCTCGATTCCCAAATCACCAAAGATTCTTCTACAAGCATCTATCCATCTCTGGACTTCAATGGTTGACTCTGTTCCCAAGAAAATCTTCCCTCCAAGAGCAATATAGTCTTTACACAGCTTAGCAAAATCCACCGGTCTTGGAGCTTGAACTTGAATTCCAACATCAACTACTGACCCCGGAGCTGGCATCCTTCTTAAGATTGAAGTCATCATAGCCTCGAACATAGCAGCATAATCAACAGCCCCCTCAGCAGCACGGCCTTCCCTAGCAGCTGGTCTCCCTCTTCGACTCATTCTTAATATCTATAAAAGAAATGATCAGCACACCTTGAGAAACAACTGCATAAAGGACTCAAATCCTTCTAAGCTACTATATTATATATAATAATCATCCATCAAAATACAATTACGTCTCTCATACGTAGTTACGTCAGCGAGCATTGGGTAAAATCGATTAACCAATGCTCTGATACCAAATGTGACGACTGCCCATGACTCCTGCACTAAACATAGAAATAGTGCGCTGAAAAGTGTGCCAGGCAGCCATGGATGATCGTCAGGGGTAAGTTAAAACAACAGAATCTATCGTATTACTCACAGCGCATGGATAATATACAATAGAGAAAAATATACATAGTGAAGCTACATAGAACATAATCACATCAAATAAGCCTCATAGTAGTTTGATACAAAAATCTGAATAGTCAATACATCCAGCCTTACTACATATCACTCAGAGAATATACAAGCAGTGGAACATCCAGTACATATAATAAGAAAATAATATGCAAGCCTCCAGCTCGTCTTCGTCATCAGCATCGTTGGAAACTAAGAACAGCACCTGTCACCTGCTACCTAGTCTGCCCATCCCAAATGGATGAACAACCCAAGGTAATAAGAGTTGAACATAAAACCTTGAGTCAGACAACAGTCTTAGTGAGTGGTAAATTAACTAACAACATACCAAAAGAGCATAAAGGTAAAAGGAATAGGAACCCAACCCTCCCACTCCACCTCTTCCTACAGTGATAGCCCCCAGACACACTAAGCAGAAGTAAACATAGTAAAGCAAACATTTAAAGTAAAACAATTATCACTCGAGTCAAGGTCGATGTTTTCCAAATACAAACCCCCAAGGCCTAAACCAAGATCAGATAAGCACCCAGAAAATATCGCTCTTGAGACCGAATGACGATACAACCAAACATCCATGACTCTAGCTATCACTGTTATCATTGCTTCGATACCACCGTTAATTGAATGACCGACACATTCTTTCAGCTGTCCGTCAAGAGCTAATGGTAACCCCAGTTCTAGACAGAACTCTGCACGTCATCGCAGCCCGTGCCTAGGACTATCGAATCTGCCCAGAGTACTCGACTACCAACTGTAGTCTTTTGGGACTATCGAATCTGCCCAGCGTACTCTTGCTTTGAGTCTGCTAGAACCTTCAACAACGATGAAATCTCAGCCTTCTAGTCATCCTCCTCGACGACTATTCTCATACTAGCTCAAACCCCCCCTCGGGCCAACCATTATCAACGAACTCGAACCATCCCTCGAGTTATCAACATGCTTGGAATGATCCCGTCTAGATTATACCAAGGCTACATCACATCATAGCAAAGCCTCATCTCATCATCATCATCAAATCTATCCATATGAGCTTCATCATCCACCACATATGCCACGAGCAGCTTTTCCAATTCAAGAGCCTTTCCCTTAGCTTTTGAATTATCTTCGACCATCTTGTCTAAATCCAACAACTAATCAACTAATCTATAACAATCAATCAAATCAATCATTAATCCAAGTAATCAATCATGCAAACAAGATCTAAAAGCAATTATGACTAAAATGGCAATTTTGTAAGTAAAGAGTCCAAATCTAACAAGCATGAAACATGAGCAATATCTCTACAACTTGATGAATGAACTTGCATAGATTAACATATAGTAAAATGGATGTCAAATCATCATGAACAATGGATCTATACTTAAGTTTACGAAAATGCATGAAAATCACTATTTTCACACAAAATCAAGCCACCAATCCGATATACTCCTTTGGATCCGTGTGAGAGATAACCACCACTCACCAAATCACCTAAACACTTCAAAAGCAACACACTTCAGATCTGGACAGCGAAGGATCTAACTTGATCTGTCAAAATTTCCACTTCAAACGATGAAATCTCTCTTCGAAGAATGTAGATCTTCAACTTTAGCTCTTGGATCTTCGATCTTAGATGGAAGGAAGCACAAAATTAAAGTGGAGAAAAGAAGTGAAGAAGTGTAGTCGTCGCTTCAAAATCCAGATCCCCAAAAAGTGAGGCAAGGACGTGTATTTATAGACTGGAAATCCTTAGGTCGTCCGCCCCCTTAAGTCGTCCACGACCTAACTATCCCCGACCTACGACTTAACGACCCAAGCCTGTGCGCATCCACGACCTAACGAGTTAGCAAATACTATGAATTAACTTCATAAGCCCTCACGCAACCTACGACCTAACACTCATAAGCGGCTTAGCGACTTAACGCTACACGACCTAACGATCTAACGCATAGCCGACCTAACGATCTAACAGGAGTACCGACCTAACACACACCTTCACGCGACCAAACAACTTAGCCTTTACGCGACCTAACTAGGTCGTCCCACAACCTAACTACACCCAGCATACTAACATAGGTCGTCTACGACCTAACTAAACACGGCATAGCGACTCAACGACCTAACACTTTACACAGGGTCTCAACGACCTATCCTTAACTCGTCCACGACCTAACTTCCTTAGGTCGTTAACTCACTCAACCCCTTGGTCGCTAAACCCCTTAAGCCGCTCCATTCCTTAGGTCGTTAACCTTCTTAGGTCGGTCAATTCCTTAAGTCACCAATTGCTACCACTAACTCCCATAGGTCGCTCGATCGACCTAAACTATAACACGACCTAAGCTTCGAACGACTTAACAACACTATCGACCTAATGACAACAGTTTTACGATTTTTCGATCCGTAAAAATACAGGTCGTTACATATACTACTATATATAATATCACATCCAGACTGATAATAAATTATCATTTCAAGCAATCAACCAAAATTTAAATTTAACTATTTAAATTAACCAGAAATCCAATTTGAGTAAGATTAACTCACCTTTGATTTTTGTTTGCATCCCATTTCCATCTCGACTATTTCTTCATGATTTTGGACCTTGTACAAACATTGTATGGTTTATTAATATTTGAAATAAATCGGACAATCAATTACTGTTTTAATAAATTTAATTAATTAACACTTAATTTAAACTAATTTCCCTTTAAAAATCTTTTAGTAACTAAAATAATTTAATAAGTTAATAAAACATGTTAATCACCGTAATACATACTTTTTTAAAATTAGATAGTAGGTTTACAATGTGTATATGTAAATTTATTTTTATTTCTCTTTGAAACTACATACACCAAAAATAGTCTATATATATTTTAAAAATCAAATTTTTATTTAAACTCCACAATCACTTGGGATTTTATTTTCCTAAATCTTACCCATATATATGTGTGTGTGTATTTTCTTTGTTAAAACCTTGTATACATATGGGTATTATTTTTCTTTCCAAAATCTTGTCTGTATATAAATTCATATATATATTAAATTAAAACGTAATGGCTTTTTTTATATATATCTTACTGTAACATTTTTTCTTCTTCTGTATATATTTTAAATCTTAAACAGTAAATTGGTGTATTATATATATTTTCAAATCTATATATATCAAGACAGTAATTTTCTTTTTCTGTAAAATATATATATATATATATATATGTCAATTAAATTTTAAATTAAAAAGAAAAATGGATCGTATACCTCACAGCCTTGGGACGAACTCGCCGTCGTACGACACACCGACTTCCAGTTCACCATGCGTCGGCCTTCCCCCCTAGGGTCGATCGCACCTTCAAAAACGTCCCCGAGAAGCTAAACTCCACCCCGAGTACGGATCCAACCCAAGCCTTCCCACCGTTGATCAACTCCGCAATGACACAACCGTAGTCTTCGAGCTCGCCTGAACGAGAACCGCACCACCCATTAGCAAACTCCACTTGATTCCAGAAATTAGAAGCCCTATGTCCAACTTCGCTGAAATCTATTCGCGAGATGCAAGAGAAGCCGTCCCTATCGTGCGTGCGAACCACCGAGCGTGCCTCCAAGATCGATCGTCGACCGACGATGCAGTCGACCCCCTTGAACTCATGAAATTCGTCGCGATTTGAAATCACTCCCAACACCTTCGATTCGAATGATTTCGGTTCGATTAATTTCTGAAGCCAGAGGAAGGATTCGCGATTATATAAAGGAGGCTCGTGATTTTAAATGTTTTATTATTATTTTTTCTTTTTTTATACGAATTGAATTTAAGAGGAAAGGTGCTCGGCCATTTTTTTGATTTGAATTGAAAAGAAGAAGCGGTCATGAAACTCGATTTTATTTCTTCGAACTGAGATGCTTGGCTGTTTGAAAAAAAACAGAGGAAGGTCGCGTGTTTTAAGGTGGGAATGGGAAAACAAGATGTGATGTTGAATAGAAGGTGGCTTGCAAAAGAAGGCTATAGTGCTCTGAAAAGCAAAATCTACTGAGAAAGAAAAAAGGTGTGATGGTGAAAAAATTACAGCTAGAGGTTGGGTTGTATGTGAATATATATATCTATACTATAATGCAAAACCTTGGTCAAACCGGTCAAAGTGAAGTCTTTTTCGGATTTCCAAATTTACCCTCATATCATACAATTCAAAACAACTGAAACAGCAAACTATATGGGAAGGAATTTCCGTCATTTGTACAGCACGTTTCACAAAGAGATGGTAATGTGCACGATCTGACACATAGTAGTTACTTCTTTCCTCTTCTTTTTTGTCTGTTCACTATAACCTTTCTCCTCAACTTTTTCATTCATTCAACGAATCCAATTCCGTTCACTTCCTAAATCACACTTTTAAAATTTTAGTATTGGATCTTCAGTTGCTGAAAAAAATCACTTTTCTAATGTTTTCCTGTTCGGTCTTCTACCGAAGGGAGGAGGAGCATCTAGAAGCACGAACGGCTAGCCCATGGTCTTAATTTTCTACAGATAAGTGCTATTTTGACATACAGATCAAATTATTCACATCTTTGGTAGATTATTTTAAACTTTTTTTAAGTTGTAGGTTAAACAGAGAGAATTGGGAATGAATTGGTAATAATGGGAGCTTGGATCACCATCATCCATATCATGCCTTACTTTCTTCACTATCTCTGTCAACAGAAAGAGAAACCCAAGCTTAAATTTTAATATAGTCACTACTTCGTTGCTTTTCTCCAAGGTATGAATCTTGATGTTGTTTTATTACCATTTCAGAAGAAAAAGTAAACATACCATGCTTTGAGTTGCAATTTATTAGCTTTGCAATTTGGTTTTGCTTAACTGTAACTTGATTTATGTCTTGAGTATCATCAGAAGTTTTCATACGTTGTATAACCGTAGTAGCAGCCAAATGAGGCAGATCAAAATTATTTTGTGAATTACCCAAAGTATTCTATATCATGCTCTTCTAAATTACATTTTTTTCGCAGAAGTAATCATGGAAGTTGAATATATTTCCATAAAAATAACACGCTAATCGATGTATATCCAATTTTCTGCAAGCTATTATGCATATGGCACAGTTATTTAATGTTGATACTAACCATTGTGTCAGCTTTCTTTTCCCTCAAGATCCAATAAACGAATGCTTTGTTTTTTTATGTGTGTTTACTATTTTGCAGTAGAAGAAAAGAAGACACTGGCTTAATTAGAATTTATTTTTGATTTAACCGATATGTTAGTTTTATAAGCCTACTTTTCAACTCTATTTCAGCCGTAAATGGATTAATTCCTTATTTTTGGTGCCCTCAATGCTCTATTCAACCAGTTAAGTATCTTAAGATCCAATTTATTACATACATACAAATGCATTGAGCTAATTGCATGCCGTATAATAATTATTTTTATTATGCATATTCAAAATTTAGATACTCAAACTTCTGCAACTGTTGTTGCAAAGATGAAATTATACTAAACAACATTTGGATATAGGTTATAAAGATCCAACAAATCATTGGGTAGCAAGAAGGCAAAGACTTGGAGTATCTGCTTGATTATTGATCATTGGGTAGCAAGAAAGCTGTTAGTTCAGTTAGCACAGATATTCCACTTCTTCTACTAGGTTATATGCATTTTTCTTCCATGATAAAATGCATTTATTAAACTTCCAACGTATATTCACCAGGCATAATAGCATAAGGCTAGAACATAGGATGAGGTTAAAAAAGTAACAACCTACCGTTTGGTTCTTAACATGCCCTGACCCAACTCAATAGTAACATCTGTACTTTTAATCATATACATTTTATGACTGCCTTTGCTACTGCAACCGAGTAAGAACAACACACTTCTTTAAAATTGAATTATAAATTCAAAATGTTAACTGAGTTGTTTATTTATATACACTTTTTCATCAACTATGACCTGCTACCGTAGGCAAGTAATTACATAGTTACAATTACAGCTTGGACACAACAAAGTTAGAAATCAAGAGGGCTTTGTGCCGATACGTGAAGAAGTACAAAAGGAACAGAGGTACTATTTTTTTCCTCATGTTTCGCTTATTTGTTTATAGATTGTTCATTTTACTACTACCCACCATTGTACAAAATTCAAACGAGAAACAATGATCTTTTAACAACGACAAGCTATAGTTCTTTACTGACGGAACCTACTTTTATCTAATTTGCTATTTTGATTTATGTTTGACGGGATGCTGGCTGATATAGTGATAGATTTTCACTCTTCCATGTACCAAATTAATGTTAGTTACTTTTTTTGATTTTCCGAACTTAAGTATTTTACCTAAGTATGGATACAAAATTAATGGAGTATATTGACGTTTCGAGGTACTGAAACTGTACATAAGCTATCAATTTATGTACTTATTATTAGCAGCTTTATACAAACCATTATGTATGGACTGTAAGTTACATAACATAAATAGACGTATCTGGAAAAGAAGGGAACCAATATGTACTGTCCGTATAAAAGACTGCAGAGGATAAAGCAATTTCCTTTTTTGTCTACATAAAACACTATAGACTATTAACCAATTCGCTTATCGGCTTAAAATTGTACGGATTTTCCACAGTTAATTTGTACCTTTTCCTATCCAACCAATTACATATATATTAAACTGTTCAAATTACCTGACCAATGTTCTGCTTCGCTGTAAATTCATTTTTCCCATCCACTCATCATGTACTGGATCACCTCCCTTCCCTCTTTATATATCTATATCGCATTGCTTCACCTCCGTTCTTTCAACAAACCAACGTTGCTATTACACTGCTTCCCACTGGCCGTTAAAACCCAATATTTCAGCCACAATTATAGAGTTTTGGCCATAATTAGGAGCTTGGGATACTTATACCTGTAACTACGAAGCCCTAAACAAAGTTTGATACTGTGCAAAACTTACAATGGAAAATGAATGATGATGCATGAATAGTGATTGGTAAGGTTAAGGTATTTATATTTATTATTTCTTGAAAACTGACAAAAGCTTTGATCATAATGAGTAGTGAATCGGAATGTGAGAAGCTGCAGCAGGTGGTGCACTTCTGAATCATAGTCTATGTGAAGCAGCAACCTAAGATGGAGATTTAGATTATGATGCAGTGTGTGCATAATGAAATAGAACATTGTATAGTGTGTAGCAATGCGAACATAGTGCAGTCTGTAGCAGTCTAAATAGAATGATAGAGGATGTTAGAAAACTGCAGAGTTGAAGTGGAAGGACGGCTATGCTAAAGTGGAGTAGACAGTGATGCTGAAATGATGAAAATTTTGCCATGTGTTTGAGCTGTCAGGGAGTGAATATGTGTGTTTGAGAAGAGCGAACTGACATCTATGCCAAAGTAGAGTAGATTGTTACTAAACCATGAATTGTTTGAATTGCATGAGTAGAGGTAAGTTTCGTTTATACAAACTACCCTTTGAAAAGTCATGCTTTATTACAAAAATATTTAATGATATCTGTTCGAGCCATGTACTGTATTTTACAGGAAACTCAAATTGCGGAGGTTTTGATCCAATTTGGACATTTGTGAAGCACACAGGAACGCTGATGACTTTAGGAGTTTATGCATCATTTTCCAATTTTGGTTTATGTCACTAGAAATAAAATGATCTTTGTCATGAATGTAAATGATAAGCGTTCATTCTCCAGTTGTTAACTTCTCTTTTAATAACTACGCTCTACATGTTGTCCATGCATTGAGTGTTCATGCATTCAGATTTATGCACCCTCTCTTCTCACAAACACACCCCACACCTGTATTGTTTACACCATTTATCTCAACCATTTAGCTCGATATTGTTGTAACTTTCTCTTTGCATATATATAGACATGATGTTGATTTATCCTTTACCCGGTTTAAGCAAAAGAACGACCTAAAATTTCAGAAGCATATTCAGTTTATGTTGTCCCCTGTTTTGTAAGTTGCAATGTACAATAGTGCTTAATAATATTTAATTATTTGTTTGTCTTTATAGATTTTTTATGAATATGACTTAGAATGTATGAACATATGTTCGAGTTACCTGTTTATAACAGATTGAACAACCTGTTAATTTGTATTACACAACCGAAAGTAATAATTGTAATATTTTAATGCTCAAGTACACAACAAAAAGAAATAATTTAACAGAATAATATTTTTTTTACACAGAAAGTATGAATAACATGGCAGTAAACATAAATAAATCAGTCAACTATTTTGATCTATATACTTTTATGCTTTTTGCGAGGGTGTCAATGTAAGTTTAAGCTAGAACATTCAAATTTAGGTAGCATATTCCAAGATATTGACATGAGCCATTTCTCAAGATTACAAGTTTACGCTGACACCAAAAAAGTATGACACCAAAGGTATTACAACTATTACTAAAGATACACACACATTGTGTACATATGTATGTATGTGTCTTTGTGTATGTATATTTCACTACCATAACCGTAGCGCATACAAAATTTTCACCCTTCCTTTTTGGCACACGTCCAACGGACGTGCCACCATACTCGTGTGTGTGTGTATATATATATATATATCTTATATATAAAGCAAATACTTGAGGAGGTGAAGCCTTTTTTGAATTGCCAAAAATACCCATGTTTTCTTTGAACTACAAAATCTATTTTATAACATTCCAGTATGTCCGTATTTGTCTTTCCAACCTCTGATCCACCACGTTCCGCTTTTCCAGCCCATCTCTCTCAAGTCATTTCTCAACACCATTTCTGTTTCAAACTTCACGTCTCTTTCACAACCTAAAATCCCTAGATCAGCAAAAAATTTCAAGATCTACAGCTGCTTCTACATTCAAAATTGGTAGCTTTGCTAAAATATGGTAACATTTTTTTTGTTTAATTGGTCTTATGTTAACTGAAACTCGATTAATTGATTTGTCATTCATCAAATTTTTTATATTGTTGATATAATTTGATAGATTACATATGTAGGGTTTGAATCCTCTTCGCCAGTCATTCTTTGTCGCGTCTCAATCTTAGTCGCTGTTTAAGTAGTAAACCAAGAAGAAAAGGACGAGGTTTCGGAAATGAAAGGGCTTAGACACAACAAACTTAGAAAATGAGAGGACTTCATACCAATAATTGAAGAAGTACAGGAGGAATGGAGGTACTGTTTTTTTTAATGCTTTGCTTATTTGTTTACATATTGTTCATTTCAGTATTGTCTACCTTTGTATCTATAACTCAAATGGAAAAGAATGGTCTTTCATGGAAGAAAAAGGCGAGGTTTCAGAAATGAGAGAGCTTGGACACAACAAACTTAGAAAGAGAGAGGACATCGTACCGATAAGTGAAGAAGTACAAGAGGAATGGAGGTACTGTTTTTTTTCTTTTTTCCCCCTCCCTCATGCTCGCTTATTTGTTTATAGGTTGTTGATTTCATTATTATCTACCTTTGTATCCAAAATTCAAATGGAAAAGAATGATCTTTTAGCAATGATAAGCTATAGTACTTTACTAATGGAACCTAATATTATTTAATTTGATACTTTGACTTATATTTGATGGGATTCTAACTAATGTAGTGATAGATTTTCACTATTTCATGTACCAAATTAATGTTAGTTACTTTTTTTATACTGCCCAACTGAAAATAGATAGAAAATTAATCCAGTATATTGATGTTTTTAAGTATTGAGATTGTACACAACCATCAACTTCTGTCCTTGGATTTTCTTGAAGCAGAAATAGGTCCCACATCTGATCTTGCTGATGTTTGGTCATGTAAAAATAGTTATAATAAGATATGCTAATAGATCACATGTTCTTTGGCTGAGAACTTAGTATAGGGCTATACTTCAGTTTCTGTTTTATATTAAAAAAAAGAGATATTATAGTAAACATGTTTACTTATGGCCATATGTTTGAGATTCTAGGAATGACTCATTTGGTTATTAGCATTCAAACTACTACTGCTAAGTAGTTATTGTGCAGTAGTTATTGTTTGACTAAAATTTCCTTTTGTGGTTGTTTGTAATGTGTATAAAAAAATAAAGATAGTTTCACTGGAATTACTTATGGCCACATGGTTAGTGTAGCTATTGAATCTAATGGAAGGGCATTTCAACTATACAAATTAACATAACTAATTTGTTCAATTACTTACCATGTAATTAGAAGCTGTTATTTCAGTTATCCATCTAACCGATATTCCACTTATTCTACCAGGTTACATGCATTTTTCTTGCACAATAACTTACATTTATTAAACTTCCATGGTATATTCACCAGGCATAATAGCATAATCCTAGACAATAGGCTGAGATCAAAAAAGTAACAACCTACTATTTGGTTCTTAATATGCCATTACCCAAATCAATAGTAACATGTGTACTTTTAGTCATATATAATTTCTGAATGTCTTTATTAATGCAACCGAGTAAGAATAACACCCTTCTTTACCTTTGCATTATAAATTCACAATGATTTTTGAAGTTTCGAAAATGCCTCTCATTTGTATTATCGGCTGCTGACCAATTTTCCCAAGTTGAAATGTATCCTTTTAAATAACCAAGTTGTGTCGTTCCACTTGCATTTGCCCATTTTTCACAACATACGTTGGCCCACTTCTCAGACCATAACACAATAAACGAGACTCTCCACTCTTTTTATTATTATATAAACTCAACGTACTTTAGCATACTACTCATTTTTTCCTGAAATGTACACTTTTGTTACTCTTTTCAATGCAAAAGGTTGTGCACTTTTCTCATCTAATAACTCATTTGTTTGTTTTGCAGAGTTTACTTCCCACTCAATACTTCATCAAGATAACGAAGGTATATTATTTAATAGTGTAACTATGTTTGGGATAATATATGAATCTGATATTATTTATATATGAATAATTTCTTTCACGTTTTATATTTAATAACCTAAAATTAAAGTAAACTCTGACATGAAATATATAACCTATTTTCAAGAGTTGCTAGTTTCACGTCTTATCACTATCAACCTGTAATAATAAAATTATCGGCATTGATTTTAGATGCCTACCATCTTGGTTTAAGAACCCAAGCTGTTAAGGTGCCACAAGCTACCTGGATTATTACCTTTCACTATGCTATCAAATATGATCATACATGTTTGCTTATTCTATTAATGATAATCTGATGGTAGACCTTGGTCGCTATTTATGTATGACTTTCTTTCATGTTTTGTTTAAATTTTTTCATTTATTTGATGGTAAAATTATCTACTGTTATCTATCTATTCATTTATGATTTAACAATGTAACTTTGTTTGGGATAATATATGCTTCTGATATTGTTTTATATATGAATACTTTCTTTCTCGATTTATATATGAATAATAACCTAAAAATACAGTAAACTATGACATGACATGTATTACATATTTTCAATAATTATTAGGTTCAGGTCTTATCACTGTTAGCCCGCAACAATAAATTATCAGCATTGGTGTCAGATACCTACCATCTTGCTTTAAGATCCCAATCTGTTAAGGCGCCACAAGCTACCTGGGTCATTCCCTTTCACTATGCTGTTAAATTCCATCATACATGTTTGCTCATTCTATTGATGAGAATTCGATGGTAGACCCTAATCTCTGTTTAGGTATAATTTTCTTTCACGCTGCATTTATATTTTTTCGTTTGACTGTTAATTATCTATTGTTATCTACTGATTCATTTGATGATTTAATAGTGTAAATTTGTTTGGGGTAATATAAATGAATAATTTCTTTCCATATTGATTTTTCTATTTGGGGCTTTTTGTTCCAATGTGACTCCTTTTTGTACGTTTCTCTTTCTTTCAACAATTCATTTTAGATAACCATCAGCATCTTTTTTCTTCTTATTTCTATTTGGAAAAAACCCAAATGTTCAAAATCGTCTATTGTTATTATTAGTAGAAATTCTTTCATGTTTGCCAATTATATTCATTGATTAGCCTAATGAGTTTCATTAGTTAAATACAATTGTTTGTCAGTTATATCATGTGAGTTTAGGTAAGTACTTACGTAACACTAACCTACTGTTCTTATTGTTGCAAAATAGATTCATTCGAGATGCTTTTATTGGCGTATATATATGTAATATTTTTCCCACTCTATAAATTTAGTACATATTTGTTGTTGTTTTTTTAGATTTATGCAATGATGCAGCTGTACACTATGGTTGCATGATTATTTTATATGCATTTTTGTTCAGTTATTCATTATCTTTTGCTTATGCATCCCTTTAGTACTTAAGGCAGGCTATGATAATGTAAGCCTATTTTGAGGATTCTTACTTATCAAGTTTTTTCATCTGTTAATTTTACAATTAATGTTAGAAAGATAAAAGTTGCTTAATTTAGTATGATAATATTAGTTGTTAAAATTGCACAATTGGAGTATTAACTAAAATATTATATATAAAGCTTGAGACAAATCACCCATTAGGAATAAAAGTGATGGAGAGAATTATATTTATAGGTTTGTGATCCTGTTACGTAAACCAAAACCTTTAATGTATTATTATTAGGCTCTAGCCTTATTTTTGTTTTTATCATTTGAATAGTGATAGGGCAAAACCAGCTGAAGAATTGTCACTTCAAAGAGACCAAATAAAGAAAACAAAAGAGGCAAGTGGAGATATGGTCAGTCATAGATGCAATTTTAAAGGGTGTCAGTTTGTCCATTGTTATTATATGCTATACAAGTTGCTGTGTTATTGCTAATGTCTATTATAAGTTGAATTATTAATAGGTAATTAGCATTTAGCATAATATGGTTGTTACCATGAATATGAGGCATGAACCAGTATAACAATAAATAATACATGAACTTGCATATATTAAATTTCCAGGGATTTGTTCTACTAGAACCATTTGACTGATCATAAATTCATTTATTAGGGTAATGGATGCTTGATCTGGCTTTCACATGGCATAAATAAATATATCAAAGGTTAGTCGGTTGATTTATTATAAATATATGGTACGATATCAAAAGTTTTAACTTGGATAACATCTCTATTTTTTCCTAACCATCAATGTTATTTCATTTCTAAATTATCAGCATAAGTTTAAGGTGGAGGAGGGCTACCAAGACATATGCTGCCACCATTGGTTTCAAGGAAAAAACCAACTTCACATGCATCACTCTCCACATCAATGGTCCTTGGCAGCACCAATAAACAGAGTAATACAGTTGTGTCGTCATTGCCTCCTCTGATGGTTCCATTGATAATTTCAGCTACATGTTCTAATTTATTTTTATGGGAAGTTGGCCATTTTAAAAAATACAAAACCTCGGTATCATAAGGTGTGGGTGCTTAGATGAATGATTTTGATTCATCAAAAATGATTGTTGTAGTGATGGAGCCTGCGAGGGAATTTGGATCTGCTTCCTAACTTTCTAAAACTTTACCGAAAAGGCAATCAAAAGCAATCTTCGGAAAAGAGAGAGACGGGACTAGGAGTTTGAATTTTGTAAAATATATGAAGTAATTGTCGACCGTTTTTCCGTTCTATATAAAATTTCCATTAATGTACTTATTACCCCTCTAATTATTTTGTAATCAACTAAAATAATTTTTTGTACTCAAAATAAATGTTTTTTTCATGAATTATGTGAGCCTATGCCATGTTGGCTTGGTAATCAAGCTTTGTTTCTGATTTTTTTTCGTTTTCACGTGTATTCATTGTATTTTGCAATAAAAACAAGTTAACATACATTTTTTTCGCGCAAACAAATTTGTATCTCAATACATTCCAAAGAATTAGTTTGCATTATGGTGGATGAAGGGAAAAGGATTAGTGAAGTGTTTTCAGACTTAAGGTTTAGTTGGCATTAGGTGGACGATGGTCTTATAAAGATGCTGAAGAGAAGATATTTCCCGGCTTAAGGTTTGGTTCCATTTTGCTGATTCACTTTCTTATATTGAAATCAATGTTTAAGTTGTTACTTTAAGAATACCAGCATTATAGAAGAAACTTATGGGTCATGAATGCAAAGGAAATATTTATTTCTATTAAGATGATGGTAGTGCTGATCACTTTACTTCTTGATCTAACTAAGTTTCATGATTTTTATTTTATTTAATGCTGAGTGGAATTGTCTGAGTTAATTATTGTGATTAGATTATTTTGTATTTTTATATTGTTAATTTACCTTCTACTCAGAAAACTTTGTAAGTTTGAAATTTTTATGTGTATTGAGAGTATTTTCTCTATACAAAAGAAATTATGTACTATGTAATATGCTGAGTTATTTCGCTTGCTTGCTTTGGGTAGCAACGTAATATACGAGTGAGCAATGCTACTATGCTTGCTAGAGCGTGAGTTAGCTTAAATGATTTCTTACGTTCCGCTTTGTGTGCTTATTCAAATTGCACCGGTATCGGTTTCGGTATGTTGTCACGTCATTTTGTAAGATAAAAAACCTTACAAACGTTGTTTCTTAATACCGATTCCTTCTTTGCTCTGATTAATGAAGTATTCGCTGAACTCAATGACAGATTAGGTGATCCTAATTTTATAATGGATAGAGCAATATTAGCCCCTACAAACGAAACAGTGGATGACATTAATAACAAAGTTATAGAACTGTTTCCAGGTAGTGAGCGCATTTACTACTCCTTTAACAAAGTCGAAGAAGATACACATAATCTATACCAATACAAAGTTTTGGTGAAAATGGAAAGATTCGAAATAGAAATGGCACACATACTAGAAATGTTGTGTATAAGGATGTGTTATTACAATGTACTCACGAACTTAATTAACAATACTACATTTTTCCACTTCACATGTTGTAGTTTTACTATAATTATTACTCTACAACATTGGGTACACATATAAGTTCTTCACCATTATTTTCTTACTCCACTTACATAAATAAGGGATTTTTAATCCGCCCATAAATGAGTAATATCTGCACTTATAATCTTTTTCTCCATTTTATTGTTTTTTGGTCATATATTTAGCTACAGCTTATACAAAATACAAAACTGGGTTTACAAAAAAATCCTCCTTTACTACTCCAACTCACTTTTGGTTCACATAAAAATTCCCTTAAAAACCGTTTTTAACTCCGCCATCAACTTACTACTGATGCCGGTCTCAAGCCCGGAATAAGGAGGAGAGAAAACGGTTACGACAACTACACTTACTACCTACAATTTACTATCAAATAGTTTCTTAGGTGCAACAACTCATTATGTTTCCCTATCCCCACAAAATGCTTTCATATCTACCTCTGATCACCTACTATACGTAACGAAGACCATATTCTATTTCCATTACAAATCAAATTTATTCTCTACGGTTTGCATGAACATGCGTTAATAATTCGTTACACCATATGTATATTACTTTTCTTCCTACCCACACAATGTCAGTCTGATCTAACGCTTCTTCCCATGTTCGATACAAATTTTCTACGTCCACGTCCATCTGCTGTAGATTCATTCTGCATGTCAATATCCAAAATATTCAACAATACATGTACGTCACAGTCATTTTGTCGCATTCAACAACTCTCAAAGACATTGTTTCTTAACACCAGCTCCTTTTGCGCACGTGCATCGCACGTGCCAATCTACTCGTATATATATATATATATATTAAATTGAATCCATATTGTCTCGATTTACGTAGCTTAAATTCGTGAACTCCTATCGAGGCGTGTCACTAGGCGTTTATAATGTTATACCCCTATTTCGAGCGCAATGGAAAAGGTTTCGAGGCCTAACTCGATCATATGGAGAAGATAGCTTTTTGGACCCAGTTATTATATTGAATTCTCGATATAAATTTCAGCGCGTTTACATATCGTACGATCACACGACAACTCCAAACACTACGAAATTTGAAATCCGATAATAATACAATATTACGGATCCAATGGAACTGGTTTCATCGAATTCCGAGACTGTGCCTCGGAAGTCTATTTTTAAATGTCAATTTAAACGATATATTTTCAAAACTGATCAAACCACCTTTTAATTCAATTCTAAAACTTCCATTACCTTCAGTATTATCAATATAAATTTTATAAGCCTTTGAAATATTTTTAACAAGCCTGAAACTCCAAATTTCATATTTTACCCAATTTCCAGTAATTAAATTCAATAGTTTCATTATCCAATATACAGTGATATTTGAAATGCAAGTTAAAAATTAACTTTTAAATATTTAAAATCAATTAAATATTCCAATTTCAAATATCTAAAATTCCGGGTCGTTACACCACCGATGCTGCCGCTGCATTGAATCGCGTTAGAAAACTCCTCAAAGACTCCCCGGTTCTTTGCTTCATTGTCACTAAACTCATCACATTCTTAGGTCTTGAAATGTGAACTCTGAACTGCCTCATAAACTTCTCAGTCAAATCGGTTCATGTTCCAATGGAGCCGCTCTCCAGTTGTCTAAACCATAGTGCTGCAATGTCCATCAAATATAATGGGAAGCACCGGGCCATAACCTCCTCTGATGCCCCAGTACCTCCATATGCCTCATATACCATGTCAGATGAAATGCAGGATCCGCCCTCCCATCGTACATCTCCAGTGTTGGTAGCTTGAATTCTGGTGGATTCCTAGCCAATCTGATTGCGGGAGCGAATGGGCTCCTGTTCACGTCTTCCAGATCTCTATTAACCAGTCCGCCTTTCATGGCTCGCCTGACCATCTCCGCCAATCTGTCACTGTCACCAAGCTACGGCCCTTGCCTGTTGCCTCTGATTTGCCCCCCGAGTTCACGAGGGATTCCTGGAATCTACACTCCTGGACGAGTATCCGTCTCTCTATCGATGTCGTGTTCCACAACTCCACCTGATGTCCTACCTGTGGTTGGATCGATATGCTCTGGGTGAGTGCCCCTAGCTCTGGTGCTGCTTCTGATGGTCCTGCTCCATTCTGAATTCTGGGTGCTCCATGCTCCCGATCCCTATCTCCAGCATTTCCTGCAGTTGCATTCCCTTGATTTTGCACTCCAACCTGACCAACTTGCCGAAATAGATTCTGCATCATCTCTTCTTGCCTTTTCAGCATTCCCTCCTACATGGCTCCCATCATCATCTCCATCTCGTCTCGGGTGATGAAGACTGAGGCCTGATTTGCTCCTGAAGAAGCTTCCTGACTCCCTTCATGCTGGCTCCTTTCAGTTCTTTGTCTTCTTGTTGATTGCTTGGCCATGGTTCCTTCTAGATCTGATTCTCTAGCTCTCCAAATCTGAACTTCAAGCTTTTGAATCCCCGAATACTTTGCCCTCTCAATGAAAGCACCAAAATGTTTGTGCCAAAATTGGTCACAAACACCCAATTGTCGACGAAAGCAACAAATCACAGTCACATATCACAGATAGCAGATATGTAGAGAATAAAATATGAAAAGCACTCAGAAAAATTAAAAGGAAAGCAATGAAAAACACACAGATTTATAGTGGTTCGGCGTTCTAGCCCACGCCCACTTTGAAGAGTTTGGTCTTTATTTACTTTTGCTTGCGGGTTACAACGGATTACAACAGCTAATCTCAAGTACAACAGCGAAATTCGAGTACAATAATGGATTCGGTAGAGTCTGGACATCAAAGAGCCAAAAGATCCTTTTCCTGTAGGTCCTGGGCTGCTATTTGTAGGTGTAGGCTGCAAATATTTCGTCCAGATCTCGGGGGACTTCTTCTGGCACATGAGCGGGCCCACGCGATCGATCCCATGTGGTTCGCACTCGATATGTGATCGATACGAACGAATTTTGTATCGATTAAGACTTCTCCCAATCGAGTCGAAATTAAGCATGAACATTCTTTAGATTGTACGCAAGCTCCTGTGAAAATTTTATAGCATTTGGACTTGTAGATTGTGAGATATGATCGATGCAAGTTTGGATTTTTTGTAGGCTGCTTCGTTCGCATCGATCCCCTTAGTATAGATATGTTCGTATCGATCCGGGCACGTGTCTGAAAGTTGACATGGCACTAGTTTCCAGGATCGATCCATAATTCGTGCCGAATCGACCAAGCATTTCCAAGGTTTTCGCCTCGTTCGTATCGACCTTAATTGCCATGTTCGTATCGATCGGTCGCATTGCTCTATTCGTATTAATCGGTTGCGCTGCCTTGTTTGTATTGATCGATTGCGCTATTCTGTTCGTATCGATCAATTGCTCTGTTATTTTCATACCAATCGAGTGCTTGGGTCTGTTCATATCGATGGGAAGTGTTGTTTGATCGACACGAACTAGACACTTGTATTGAAGTCGATGGATACGAAATGGGCAATAGCCGATCGGTTCGAACTGGGCCTGCCTCCTAATGGATACAAAGAAGACTATCCTCGATGGATATGAACAAGACAACTGTTGATCGATACGAAGTGGAATTGTTTGCTGATGGAGTAAAATAGATCGATACGAATAAGGCATGATGGATACGAAAAGTTGAGGCCTGATGGATACGAACAGTTGATGATTGATGGACACGAACAGTTGAGGCCAGATGGATACAAATAGTAGAGGATTAATGGATACGAACAAGACCTTTCAGTTGATTGCTTGAATTGCATCGATCATATCTTGAGCATACGAACTCCGATTGACTAAAAATTTGGAACGTTGGCTTTCACGGCTTTGCTTATCGTGTCATGTCAATTGTAGCTTGATCTGAACTCGGTCAAAATTTATCGACATCCATGGTGAACCTGTGTATAACTTGTAGTTGAGGAGAACTGTCTTTGGTTTCCAGTTAATCTTTTGGTGTCGCGGCCTTGCCAAAAGGCGGGATAACATAAACTAATATCAAATATAGTCCTGTTTTGACCAGCTCAGCGCTGAACTGGTCAAAATGCACCGGCGACATTTCAAATGTTGCCAATGTAATTTTTTTTAAGAAAAAAACACCGGCGACATTTCAAAAGTCGCCAGTGTTTTTTCTTAATTTTTTTTTAGTTGGCTCCTTTTGAAAAGGCGCCAACTAAACTGAAAAACTTATAACACCGGTGACATTTGAAATGTCGCCAGTACACTCTGACCAACTCAGCACTGAGCTGGCCAAAACAAGGCTATATTTGATATTAGTTTTAAAACGAGACCATTTGCGTAATATGTTTCAAAAAGGGCGCTAAAATGCAAAAAAATCTTTCTTCCTTGTGTAAGTTTGTAGTGAGATTCTTGTATGGGACTAGGGATGCATAGAAAGGTACAGTGGTTTTTCGGAGTACTTGATGGTGAAACACTCCCACCAATGTTTGTTCCGGCTTCTCCAAATTTGTATCTTTCTTTTCAAGTAAATAAAGAACCATTTAGAAAAGGATATATAGAAAACCATGAGAGGCACGTACACATGTTTATGTAGATATGTATATGTATATATGAAAATAAGATGTAAAAGCAATATTAATAATATAATTATTGCGATGAGCAGTGACATTTATCATAAAAGCAACGTTGCAACGACCCATATTTTTGAATCTTTGAATTTGAATATTTAATTTATTTAAATATTCAGATTTGAATTTAAAATATATTAAAAATCTATGTTTCAAATTTAGACCTGAATTTTCCTGTTTATTGTTTGTTATTTATCATACGAAGTTGTATCCTTCCTGCTTACCGTTTTATTCTGCATTGACATGTTTATTGAGTTTGCAGGAATGACTATTGTTGTCTCTCTCATCAGAGTTATGCAGTAGTAGATTAATAGCGTTTGAGTTTGGTATGTACTAAAAGTACACCCGGTAGAATAAATGATTACTCTGATAAGATGTATTATTGAATTTGTATCATATACATTTGGCAGTGTCATATATTTATCAAATGATATTATGTATTAAATTGGTAATTTTCATTAGTAGTTTTAGAACGGGATGGGTTTTCGGCGATTTTGACTGGTTCGAAAATTTCAGGTCGTTACAGCTGGTATCAGTGCTTAGGTTAGGTGTCTAAGTAAAATTCATCTAGGATTAGTAAATCAACCAAGGAATTTTAAATGAAACTACTTTAATTTGATAAATAAAAATGGATATGACAAGGCACCGTACATCCGATCGGGGTTATAGGTAATATTATTTTTGGTGTGCTTAACTTTTGTTGATTGTTTTTAGAGAAGTACGGTTGTGTAGCAGGGAACTACACAGCCGATTAGAAATAATATATATAGGTAGTGTTGGTTCGATCAAACTTTTGTTGATTGTTGCTGTAACAAACCGTTTTTCCTTACCCTTTGAGCTTACAATAAACCACACATATCCAACTCTAAGTGAACGAAAAGGCAGATTGTTAGGTTAAATAAAAAGAAAAGAACATAGAACAGAGAAAATCAGAATCTTACAGCGGAGTCGACAACATATAATATAACAAGGACAGTAGAAATTGTCACTCCAAACATACATAGTATATCAGAGTTAAAAACAAACCTTATCAGCTGGGCAGTTATAAAATTTCGACCTTACAAATGTCGATAGGTATACTATATAATACAGTGGAAAATAAAACTACGATAGGCGAATCTTCAGCTCCCCTCCACAATCTCCAAAACTCAAAGACAACCTAGGAAAATACTCGGTATGACCCGAGAATTATAGATAAATAACACCTGGATCAGTTTGGAAATACCAGCGTGGGATAACTCGAATAATGAGGAACACATATAAAAGTTCTGTGAAACCACGCAGCTAACGCGGAACGGGTTTTTACTTCACAAGAATAACATCCATACAGGCAAGAGTAGAAATAAATATCAAGAACAAATCCAAGTAAGAATGGGCATAATTAATAATAAAACAAGACTTGAAAGAATGGAAATAAACCAAGTAAAATCCAAACTGGACCGAATGGATAGAACAAGAAAAACAGACCAACTTGATAGAATAGACTAAATAAGGTAACAATCCAAACTTGATAGAATTGACTGAATAAGGTAACAGTCCAACTTGATAGAATGGACTAAAACAATACTTACATGCCGTGATGAGGAGTTGACTCTACTCGTGGCAATTTAAAGCTAAAACAGATTCAGGGTTTCGAATCAAATAAGGAAAGGAAACTTTCCAACAAATGACAAGGAGAGTGCGACCCTCCTTAAATATACCTCTAGTAATATACTCTTGAGAAGGTCATATATCGGTGACCTCCTTGGGAAAAGCACCAGTCAAACCTCATCAAACCTTTCCGAGAATCCGGATATTTCACATCTAAACACAAACCGTTTTTCATGTGATGGTACACAAAAATCTAGATGAGACATGAAATACCCTTTTGATGGGAGCAACCCCACATAGCTGGATGCCCCTTAGCTCTTTGGATTTAGTCGTTTCCTACAAAGGATAACAAAGCTCAACGGAGCAATAAATTGTCTTAGAATGACGTTAACAAAGAAGCTGAAGTAATTGATAGCTGAGATACCAACTATCGAAGATATAAAACGATTGTATATGGAAATTAAGTCTTGTATACTTATCACCACTCATTGAATTCAAACTTGTATTTTTTCTTGGTTAACAATAATACCGGACAAGTCAAGGTAGTGTTACCTCAAAGTCATGTCCAACGATTATTCTTAGCTTTTGAAATAACGACAAGTTTACATCTTCGATATTTAGTGCTAATTATCACTACACCTTAACAACCATTTCGTAACACTTATTTTTTTCAGTTGCCAACACTTATTTGTGTTGTAAATTAATCACAACAATATCCGTTGCTAAGCTAAAAATGTGTGACCGAAAATACACATTTACACTTTTATTATTGCTAACACGTATTTGCGTTGAAAAATCTACTTAGATTGAAATTAACTGAACGTTGCTAAAAAAAAGTAAATAAGCATTTTTTTTTTCTTCCGTAGCCCTAATTCCCTTCTCGACGCATTCTTCCATTTCGACTTCAGGGAATCGATTTCGGCCTCGACCTCGGGCGCTCGATCTCGCCATCGACTTCAGGTGCTCGCTCTAGACTTCAAGCGCTTGCTCTCAACTTCCGGCGCTTGCTCTCAACTTCAGGAGGCACTGTCGACTTTGGGTTGTTCTTCTAGGTATGGTTCTATTAAAAGTGCTCTCAAACATTATGATTTTGTACTAGTTTTCGTCTTCCTCGGTAATACTCAAAAGAAAGAGGAAAGATTGATGAATCTTTATCAGCTCCTTCAATTTAAACTCTATAGATCAACGTTCAATGAATAAAGTAGAAGGGAGTGATACAGGATCGTTAGATCTTAAAGGTATTATGCATTGAATGGAAAATTTAACAGCAATACCAACTAGCTTGATTGCTATTTGAAAGGTCCAATTTTTTTGTTAGGTAATTACACATAATTTTGTGGCATTTTGAATCATGTTGCCCATGCTGTAATAATAGTTTACTGCAGTATACCAGGTATTAGTTTGTAAGTACGTATTTATCATGTTTCTGTAGTTAATGGTTTTTTTTGACTATACATTTCTAATGAATTTATTCTTTTGTGTCATATTAATTTTATGTAGCCTCTAATAAATTTATTTGTTCTTCTCTTATTAATTTTATGAAGACTCTTATTATTTTCTACCGATTTAATATTTCCTTTTGGATTGTTGTCATAAATTAAAGAAATTTCTGTGAGGGTTAAACTATAGAGATTTCCAGTCAGAAATACTAATTCCAACAGATCCTTAGTATTGTGGGGTTTTAAATGTGAATACCCTTTTGTTATATTGAACTATTTATGCGGTATTAAGTATATTTACTATAAAAGTGCATGTTCCTCATTAAACACTATACTTAGATTTTTTATTTTTTTGGATCATACAGTACTTAGATTTATGGTAATGATCTATTATACTATATTTCTCTATCACTTATAGAGTTTCTATATAACAACCGTCTATCTTTTACAACTGTCTGTCATTTACAACGACAAGGTTTAATGTTACTTTAGGGTAGTATTATCTAAATTGTTCGGTTGATTACATGATCAACTTATTTTTCCACGTGATCTTTAAAGGAGTAATTGTCATGCTGTTTGGATCAAATCATTTTGTTTCTATTCCTACTCATTTTAAAGCTTTGCTCACTTTTTGTTCTTTGGCTACGTGTCTTTTTGAAAGAAACAATCAATGAAGAAAATGTATGTTTAATATTTTATATGCTTCTATTTTTTAATTTTATAGTTTAGACACGCTTAATTTAATTGAAATCTAATCAATACATAACAAAGCCAGAGTGTTCTATCTATTTTAATTCAAATTATCTTTAATTCATTCTCTAGAAATCTTTCTTTTTTGCTATAAGTTTTATATACTAGCTAGATACTGTACTTTAAATATAACTGGAGTTTATGAAATTAAAAGGTTTTATTTATTTTAGTTCAATTTTTCTAATTTTTCCCACTCTCTAATTTATTTTGATATCCACATTTTTTTTCAAATTTCAGTTGAAAAATGGAACTACTTATGTCTATAAATTTAAATTGAAAGTTTTTCTTTCTTATATAATTTCGGATTCATTCATATTTTTTTTTTTTTCAAAAACCATAATATTATAATAGAATGGAGAAACAAGCCTTTCTCGGCTCACAAAATACAGCAAGACTTACAAAGTATGCGACCCACATACTCGATAAACAAAGTATCAGAAAAAAGAAGAAAAAGCTAAGCTTACAGTAGCAACATAGTACAAAGCTAAAAGGACTAAATAAGCAGCCGCTCAGCCAACAATCCCGCTACACCCAAAGGTGTAGGCCAGTCCACCTCAAAGAAAACCACCCACCGACAAAGAGTGCAAGAACCACATAGAACCGCAAGCCAACACTCGCTAACCATAGAAAACCATAAAAGCTGGCCTCAAACAAACCCAACCAGCGAAACAGCAATACCAGGTGAGCTCGGGTACCAACATCCGACTAGAATAACAGAAAGCTGAAGTGCAATCAATGGAATCAATCCTAGAAGAATATAAAACTCCCAACAAATCCTGGACCTGAAAAACTAGCGACCACATCAAATCAAACAATAGGGGGGGAGGGAGAGTCAGGAATGTTGGATGTAGACCAACGCCCTGACAGGTGGATTCATTCATATATGATGTAAATAAAATTGGATTTTGTGATTTCAATTATGTAAATCTTTGTTGAATTTTATGCAGTGGATGGTTGTGGTAATGCCGCTTTACTTTGCATATATATTACTTGAATCTAAACTTAGATTCCATTTTATTACAACTTTTGATCATGCCTCTTTAGCATATTTCGTTAGGGCTGTTATGGTAACGGTAAATTTACCATTACCATACCATTACCAGTCAATTGGTTACCATTTTAAACTAAAGTCGGTTCACCAGCATAATCAGTACGGTAACGGTAAATTTATCATTTTTTGTGGTAAAACATCGGTAATAGTTTTTCAAAACCAGCGGTGACGGTAATTTACCAGTCCATTCATAATACATTGATATTCGTGTAAAGATGTTGTATTACAGGCATTTAGAAGTAAGAAATAATTCAATTTATTTCAGTAATTCAACTCAAATGATGATAAATACACTTCTTTTCTATGTCCTTTATTAAGTGACCCAATGAGATATAAAATGAAGCATCATTCAGTGTAAAAATATATCAACTTATTATTTTTCTAGACAAACGGTAGTTTACCATTACCAGTGTAACGGTTACCAGTTTATCGGTATACTAGTCGTCAGCATACCAGTCAATCGGTAACGGTAAACAATTTTAGTTTACCAGTAAAAACGGTACGGTAACGGTATTTACAAAACGGTAATGGTAACCATTAGCATAACAACCCTATATTTCGTACAAAGAAATCAACTTTTCATTACATTGAACTAATATGTAACAAATTGGCAAGTAGTTCTTTGCTTTATGCTTTGAATTTACTAATTTAAAACCATTTTTTATTTCAATTTTTGTATACTAGCTCATGACTGTACTTTTACAAGAATTAGAGTTTATGAAATCATTGTGCTTTATTAATTTTGTCTAAATTTTTTTTTCTTCTGATTCTAATCGATTTTGATACATGTTTTATGTTTTCAAATTTACTGATCACATATTTATATGTCAAATCAAAGTTTCATTTTTCTTCTTACGTTTCAGTTTCTAAATTTATTTGATGGTTCAGTTTTATATGACTTTTAATGAGTTCTTGAAGTCATTGTTCACAGTACCATAAAAAGGATAAACTCAGTATTGACTTAGTTCAACCACATCAATTAACCATGATTTTGTTAATTAATTCAATATACACATGTTAGGTATATAAAATGTGATTAGTATGTCAAAACTATTTAGGTACGAGTAAATGCTAAACAAGTACATATGACATCAAAATGCTAAGTTTAATTAAGGCACCATTGTATTGACTGTTTCCTCATTTGGACAAGTTTTTCCCCACCATTAGTATGTTTCTATGTATGTTACATGTAAACAAAATATATTTTTCTTTTTATGCATGATTTGCATATTAATTGAATATTTGGTAATTTACGAGGAGATTGAGTTATTTGTCAAACTCTTTCCAATTATCGATGAGATCAGTTTGAGTATATATTTTATACACTGAATTGAATATAAACCAAGTATAAATTAGCGTATCAAGAGCCAGCCGACAAAGTATATATTCTATGATGAAAGTATAAGATTTAAAGGATGTTCCATAATTCAGACACTTTCCAATTTTGGTTCTTTTTATCTAATGTGGTGGAATGATGATGAGATTTGATTCATGAATGCACCTGCAGAATTATCATTACCAGGTACTAAGCAAGATTGTTTGAACTTCTTTAATTTACGACCATGAGTTTTATTTTTCAAATATTCTTTCTTTACATACAGATGTAATCATTTATTTATCCAGCACTAAGCTTTTGTGCATAAAATTGCAATCCCAGTTTTGCTGTTAAATTTTTGAAAAATTCGCTCCTAGTTGCAGAGCAGAAAAATCCTAGCTCTTATTTGTGGAAAAATCATAGACTGGATTCTTGCAAAAAAGAAAATGACACGAGGAAGAAGTGAATTTGAAAGGGGAAGGAAAATGAAAGTTTAGGAAAAGAGAACTAGTTTGAAAGAAGTATTTCAAACAGGACTGAAAGAGGTAAAATGATAAACGAAATAGAATTTAAGTAGACTTGTCATCGCATGACAGAATAATTTGAACTGTACACTCCAACATGCAAACTGATGGGTCATAACGAGTAGTTAGGCCTGTCAAACGGGTTGGGTTAGGTCAAAATGGGTTGGGTCGAGTTTGACTCAACCCATTTATGATCCATTCTTTTTTACCCATTTATGACCCAACCCATTTATGACTCAACCCACTTAATAAGTGGGTTACCCATTTAACCCATTTAAAAATTTAAACTTAATTTGACTAATAAAAAACAAATAAATATAAAATAATTTTAATTTTAATTTTTATGTTTTGAGTTCCGGTAAAAAATTAAAATTCTAATTTTCATCAAAATTCAAATACGGGGATGCGGTAGCTTATTATTTTCTAAGTACAACTGTCAGTTCCCTTGGAGAACTATAGTGTGCGTTCACACGATGAAGTATCTGAGTGTTTCATACTGTCCGTAATTTAGGTGGGAGTTAATCGGTCGAAGTCCCGCCTGATTCTGAGTTAGAACGAAGGAGTTATTGCAGTCCGAACAAAAAAAATAGCGGCTTCTGCACTAGGCGGAGTTCAAATATGTGGATGTGGTAGCCTGTTATTTTCTAAGTACAACTGTCAGTCACCTTGGAGAACTACAGTGTGCGTTCACACGATGAAGTATCCGAGTGTTTCATACTGTCCGTAATTTAGATTGGAGTTAATCGGTCGAAGTCTCGTCTGATTTTGAGTTAGAACGAATGAGTTATTGCAGTCCGAACAAAAAAATAGCGGCTTCTGCACTAGGCGGAGTTCAAATATGGGGATGTGGTAGTCTGTTATTTTCTAAGTACAACTGTCAGTCCTCTTGGAGAACTACAGTGTGCGTTCACACGATGAAGTATCCGAGTGTTCCACACTGTCGGTAATTTAGGTGGGAGTAAATCGGTCGAAATCCCGCCTGATTCCGAGTTAGAACGAAGGAGTTATTGCAGTCCGAACAAAAAAAATAGCGGCTTCTGCACTAGGCGGAGTTCAAATATGGGGATGTGGTAGCCCATTATTTTCTAAGTACAACTGCCGGTCCCCTTGGAGAACTACAGTGTGCGTTCACACGATGAAGTATCCGAGTGTTCCACACTGTCCGTAATTTAGGTGGGAGTTAATCAGTCGAAATCCCGTCCGATTCCGAGTTAGTAAGAGGAGTTATTACAGTCTGAACAAAAAAAATAACGGCTTCTGCACTAGGCGGAGTTCAAATATGGGGATGCGGTAGTCTATTATTTTCTAAGTACAACTGTCAGTATCTATGAAAAACTACAATGTATGTTCAAAATTCTTATTTTTCGAATTTATATTATAATTTAATGTTTTTTAATAAATGGGTAAATGAGTTACTCATTTACAACCCTTTTAAAAATGGGTTGACCCAACCCATAACCCATTTAATTATATTCATAAATGGGTTGACCCAACCCATTTATAAGTAGGGTAAACGGGTTGGGTTAATGGGTTGGGTCATATTTTGACAAGTCTACGAGTAGTACAGTATTGTGCCTTAGTTTAAACTATTGAGGCCATGGTGGCCTCAGTTTTAAACTAAGGCCGTTGGCATCGGTTTTAAACTGAGGCAATGTTGGCATCGGTTTTAAACTGAGGCAATGTTGGCATCGGTTTTAAACTAAGGCCATTGTGGCATCTGTTTTAAACTGAGGCCATTGTGGCATCGGTTTTGAACAACGGAGTGGGAAATTCTAGTAAAGTGTATATTCTAGGTATTGCTGATAGATGTGCATAACTGTTTTAGATATTAAGTGCTATCGAAGAAAAGAAATGCCTTTAGTGTCTGTTAATAAATAAAAAAACCATCTGACCAGTTCTGGATTTTACCACCCCAAAAATCCAAATATGTCATTGCATATATGAAGTATTTAATTTCAAAATATCGTCCTTGCATATTTGCTTGTTTTATTTAATGTCCTTTATTGTTAAATCATGTGTTATCACCTTGATTACTATTTGCCATTCTTTTTAGTATAAATTTCAATTTTATATTATATTTAATGCATATAGGTACTTATAGAAGAAGCAGAAAAAAGAGGAAATTGGATGGTAGTTCTAGTGGTAATGGTGAAGTAGAAGATCTTGAAAATGATCCAATTGCAGAAGTTTTTTGTTTCGATAGAAAGAAAAATTATCGTTGAGCAGTTAGTTCTACTTCTTATATGAAATAAGTAAAGATGAATCAAGTGGTAAAAGCTATAGCTGAAAATAGTCAATTGATACTTAATTATGTATGGAATTGGTATTAGTATGGAATTGGTAAATTATGTATTGATAACTTAACTATGTATTGAACTTCTCTTTTGTTAATTGATACTCTGTTTTATTACCGATTATGAATATTGTTTACTGATTTTGATTGGGTTATAATTTGCTAAGTTAAAATAATATTTCATATTAAATATAGTTTACATTATATCTTTTAACATTCAAACCATTATATCTTTCAACATTCACATTATTGATAAGTGTTTATTTGTTTGTATTTATTTGTAACACTTATAAGCGCTGGAAGATATTTTTCCCCAACGCTTATGAGCATTGGAAGATTTTTTTTTCCAACGTTTATAAGCGTTGGAAGATATTATTTCCCAACGTTTATATGTGTTGGCAAAAAAAATCTTGCAACGCTTATAAGCGTTGCAAATAAATGCCCACGCTCCTATAGCGACACATATAAGTGTTACTGAAATTTTTGGCAATGCTTATAGTCATTGGAAATCCTCTGTTTTGGCGTAGTGTATACAAATAAATCGTTTCCATATAAGTGATTCGTTTTACGAAAATAATTCATTTACCTAAGCAAATCAAACTTTTTCTTTTAAAAACGAACTGAATTTGTGCTTGATTTTCATATTTTCACATTGGTAAAACACTTTTAGAATTAGTTCTTGATTGTTAAAATGTTAAGAGAATAATTTTTCAAAGTGCGTGACCCCGAAGGTCTAAACCAACATCGGACCGAACACCCAGAAAATTATCCAACTTAACATCCCAATAATCAGGTGCTAATTCCTTTTTATAACTTTAAAACAATATTAGTTATCCTGAAAGATAATTAATCACATTTAAAATCTCTTTTAAATAAACAAGTCCATTATCTTTAATAATATAGATAATTATCTCCAAACACTTATATAACATTGGCAAATTAGCTTTAAAATCTCTATTAAATCAGTTTATTAACTTTAAATCAGTTTATTAAAGCAATTTTATTATACTAGTTAATTTACTTTAATCACTTTTATTAAATCGATTAATTAACTTTAAATATCATTAATTACAAAGATTAATTAAATTCAAATAATAATTAGTTAAAATGAATAAGTCATCTCAAACATCATTTATTAAAATGATAACTAATTTTAAATTTCATTAATTAAAACAATTAACCAAGTTCAAATAAATTGGCTTAACTAATCAAACTTCATTAGTCAAAACGATTAATTAAAAACATCATCTGTTAAAATAATTTATTTAATTACAAAACATCATCAATTAAAATTATTTAACTAAATTCCAAATATCATTAGTTAAAACAATTAATTAAATTTAAAAACAATCATTAATTAAACTGATTAGTTAAATTCATATATCATTATTTAAAATGATTGATTACTTTTAAATATCATTAATTAAAATGATTATTAATTTCAGTTATCATTAATTGAAATAATTAATTTAATCCCATCATCATTAATTAAAATAATTAATTAAGTTCAATAAATTTATTAAACTCCATTATCCTTAATTAAAAGAACTAATTAAACTCAAATAATCATTAGCTAAAACGATTAATTAAGTATAAAACATCATTAGCAAAAATGATTAATTAAATCTAAAAATAAACCAATTTTTAATCATCATTTATTAAATTGTTTAATTAATCTCAAAATCATTAGTTAGAATGATTAATTAATTTCAATTATCATCAAAATGATTAATAAATTTCCAATATTCTTTTTAGTAGAAGCACAAGCTCAAGTTCATACGATAGGGTTTTAGGGATGAAATTTAATAAACGACGGTATAGCGAAGTCGCTATAATGACATTTAAACTATTAAATGGAATATCGGTAATCAATTTCAATTAACCATCAATAACAACGTATGGAGGTCAATAAATAATATGTTGGCGAGAAACCCACTTTGGGTCTCTCTATAGATTTTTCCCGCAAAACAATGATTATGGATAATATATAGATAATCATATGGATTATATGATCAAATTAATATGTCATTCATTTTCCAAACAGAAATTCAACCAAACAATCAATCAAACAATTTAATTAACATCCAAGCAATCCATAAATGTTTATAATATCTTTGATATGATATAATAAAATTAAATGTGAGTTAAACTCACAATGATTTTCGTTTCCGCCGAAACGGCCCGGTTTCGGACTAAAATCGAACGATCGTCCAATTTTAGTCTAAATTTTCACCTGCTCCAAATTCGACCAAAACAATTCCATCGCGAAGATCTCCACATCACAAGTCCAACGTAAAATACGGCGTTCGAATCCGACCTCATATGAGTGAGATATGAATTATATAAATTATCGAATAAATTTTAAATTGAAAATAAACTTCTTATAATAATTTACACTATTACCCCTAACATCGTCTTCTTCCTCCTTTCCCCAAAATCGTGCACAGCACTGATACGAACACCCAAACCCAAAATCACATTTGTGCATGTTTCAACCGACATGGAGCATTGCTCCGCTAAACGTCGAACCGCCTTCGCCGATGAACTCCTCTTGCCGAACACGACCTACCCATACCCAAAACTTCATGACCGCCCCTCCCTCAGAGATCGCGATCTGCTCCTCGACATCTCTGACCCCCCACCAGGTCGCACAACCCAAACCTCAAGTGGACCTCGTAAAATACTTGGACCAAGGTGCAAAATCTATCCCCGAAACCAAATCCGGACTCCGATTCACCAATCAACGACCCAGTGCTCCAGAATTCCAAACCCTAGCACCTCAATCACCATTGGCCATTCCAAAAATTCGACCGCAACTCACGAAAAAAATATAGGATGGAAGCTTATGGCCAAACGAGTGCAAAAATAATTTTTTCATGATTTTTAAATAATTATATAATTAGATTTTAATTTTTGAATCCTTGATTTTCAAAGAA
This sequence comes from Allium fistulosum, assembly GCA_030737815.1. Lineage (NCBI taxonomy): Eukaryota > Viridiplantae > Streptophyta > Magnoliopsida > Asparagales > Amaryllidaceae > Allium > Allium fistulosum. The sequence goes on from CM060906.1 coordinate 1,138,202,907, forward strand.
AGAGGCCCCGTTTATGGTTACAGGCAATAATTACAAAGCGGAGGGAAGCATGGTCTTCACACATGGGTATGGGCCTGATAGTGATGGGGTATGGGGGGTATGGCCTAGACATGGCAAACTTGAATATATACATTATTTAAAATTTAAAATATTCATAAAAAACATACCCGAAAACCTCGAACTCCAAACGAGACGTGCCACCTGACGTTCTATATGTTATACCCCTATTTCGAAAGCAATGGAACTTATTTCCAGACCTAATTCGATCGTATGCAGAAGATATGTTTTTGGACCTAGTTATTATGCTAAATTTTCGATATTAATTTCTAGGCATTTCGATCTCGCACGACCAAATGTTACGTCTGATTGCTACAAAATTCGGTGATGTAATATAATTCACTATTACGAATCTAATGAAACTGGTTTCGTCGAAATCCGAGACTGTGCCCTAGAACGACAATTTCCAGATTTAAATATTTAATTATTGATATTTATTCGATCTATTTATATTTGTAAATAAATTTACAAATTGAGTTCACCAATATTATTTATTAATTAAAAGGAGCTAAATAAAATTATTAAATCCATTTAATTCACATTTAGTTCACACTTCAAATATTTAATTATTCCCTATATTTGAATTATAAGCTATTAAATTCCAAAATTCAATTATTTTAAATATTTAAATTAATTAAATATTTAAAATCAAATAACCAAAATTTTGGTTTGTTACAGTTGCCTTCGTTATATTTTTCCATTCTTGGAATTTCGGGGACAAAATTATTTTAAGGGGAAGAATGTAACGATCCGTATTTTTGAGTCTTCGAATTTGAATATTTAATTTATTTAAATATTCGTATTGAATTTAAAATATATTAAAATTTATGTTTCAAATTTAGACTCGAATTTTAATAACTCATTTTTAATTTATTTATAACATTTTTTCATAATTTTTAATTTGGAAAATAATTAAAAAAAAATTGACTCTTTTGTGGCAAACGTCAATACTTTTGAAACTTCACAGAATAAGTTAACATGTCTATTTTATTGTTGTTTTATGATCCTGACACATTGTTGTGCGCGTTTGTAGTTTTATTTCTGTCATTCGCAGCTCGTACGCGAACATATTATTGTGTGGCGGGTTACCGCAAATCTAACTTTTCAAAAAAAAAATTAAATAAACACACACTTTACATTTACACGGTTCACACACACTTTCACCATACTTCATTTCATTTCACTTCCCTCCACCATACTTCCATTCAATCCTTTACTTCACCCGTGTCTTTGCCATATCTTTCCTTGTCCTTGCACATGTTTTAGATTACTTAGCTATGAGGTATTATTTCCTATATAAACACATATACACGCATGGGGGAAGGAGGAACCTTTTTTCATCTTCCTCTTCCATTCTTTTCTTCTCTTTAAATGTAAACCTTCACCACTTTAAACTTTAAAATTCACTACGTCCCAAACCATTCACTGTTAGCTACGACTTCCAGCACAGAAGTTGTTCATTTACTTTCCTAGTATTTTTAGAAATTGGTCGCTCGGGATTTCGTCAAGAGACGAGTGAGATATGGCCAAATAATAGTAAGCAGGAAAATTTGCCTTAAACATTCGAAAATTAAAATCTCTTAATTCGGTTCGAATTGGACAATTTCGTCTACGCCATTAGCCTTGTAAGGGCTTGTAGTATTTTTGGTGAAGTTTCGGTGAGATTTGGTGATGGTCGACGATAGTGTTAGAAACTAGGGTTTCAGCTAGTCAGAGTTGGAGGTGGAATCAGGCCATGGGGAGAAGTGCATTGAGTACGGGGTGGAAAAGCGAGCTAGTGGGCCGATTTTGGTGGGGTCCGGTTGTCGTTTGGGTGTGTGTCCACCAGCAGTGGGGGGCAAGCTACATGCAGATCTTGACGTGGTGGACTGGAGTTGCAATGGTGGCGTCGATCGGGTCGAGCTCACGATGAGAGGCGAGGTGGTGAAGTCGGATTGGAGTTTCGTGGAGTGGATGGTCGTGTCATCGTGTGCACATGCACGAATTTGGTTGTGAACTTTACTGGAAACAAAATGGAGGAGGAGGAAGATGAAGCACTATTGCAAGCGGGTTGGGTTGAGTTTGGGCTTGTTTAATGGGGTGAGGTTTATTGAATTAATTGAGTTAATTAAAATGTGTTAACTTTAAAAATCCATAACTCGCTTGTTTTAAGTTAGTTTGACCCGCAGATTTTTGTATTAGGTTCGTAATGACATTTATAATACATTGACATACTTATTTGACACATTTGATGAAGTATAAAATATTAGTTAAACTTAATTACGTTTATTTTGGTTAAATAATTATATTTCAATAGTGACATTTGTTTAGTAGAATAAAACACCGTTCTGCTATAAATAAGTTGAATAGATTATTTTGGACATCTATTGATCAGAATAAATCTATATTCTGGTATTGGATAAATTTGAAAATTTACTTATATATACCGGTTAATTCTGATTTATGTGCTATTATTCAATTTGTTGAATTATTGATAATAACGTGTTGTTATTTATGTGTTAGAATTTTATAGTTTGACTATGCGATGTTCGATGAAAATATTTGATTAAGTAATAGTTATAATAAAATATGTTTACTACAATTTTAAAGATGTTTATTATTAAATGAAATGGTTGCTTTAAAAATAAATAGAAATATTTGGAAATAAATATTTTAGAAGTGATTTTTATATAAAAGAGATTTATATAACAATGGTTTATAAAATGTGCTTTATAAATAAAGTGGATTTCAAGAACTTGAATCCTTGTGATTTGAAATGGCTTTCCAAAGATTTGAGAAAATAAGAAACTCTATGATTGAAAGTATTTATGATTATTAGTGCAAAATGATTTGTCACTTCGGGAAACAAAAAGGATTTGTTATGTTACCAATGATTCGGTAACCCATAACTAAAAATTAGGCAGGAGGATTCATGCAACCCTAGGTATAGTCCATTCTTAGTGTAGAGGGATATAATTATTTATCGATTTTAAAGAGCTTGGGACCCCGCCTTGTTATTGTGAGAAACCTCCCGATCTGGTTGCATATAATTTGATATGCTCTTATAGTAGAGTATTTTGAGATTTTCAAATAAATACATCTAATATGACACTATGTTATTATACAGAGTATTTGATCTCGTTTTCAAAAGTGATTTGTTTTATATCAGGAAGAAAAGTATGATTTGATACAAGGAATATATATTATTATTTCAAAAGGATTTTAAATGAAACCGAGAATTTAGTTCGAAAATATTATATTTTGAAATAATAAAGTTAATTAAATTTCAAAAATATAAATGTGAAGATTAAGCTTAAGGGGTAGTTTGGAATTGCATATTTGTTTGTTGCATCGTAGACTCATTGAGTCATATTTATGGTAGGAGAATTACGTTGGCTTGATTCTGTATCTAATTGGATACCTAATTAGATAGGGGCACATAGACAGTCACAAGTGGTAGTGACGCAGCCCCAACAATAGTATATCTGTTTCCTATTTATTGTTTGTTATTTATCATGTAATGTTGAATCCTTCCTGCTTACCATTTTATTCCTCATTAACATGTTTATTGAGTTTGCAGGAATGACTATTGACGTCTCTCTCATCAGAGTTATGCAACGGTAGATTTATAGTGTTTGAGTTTGGTATGTACTAAAGCACACCTTGTAGAATAAATGATTACTCTAATAAGTTGTATTATTGAATTTGTACCATATACATTTAGCAGTGTTAAATATTTAACAAATGATATTAGGTATTAAATTGGTAGTTTTCATTAGTAGTTTTAGAATAGATGAGTTTTTAGTGATTTTGATTGGTTCAAAAATTCCATGTCGTTACAAACATCCAGGCAACAAACTATTGATGGTTGATCAACGATAGAATAAAGCAACCAAATTAAGAGCAAATATGAAAACTGTTTTAAATGTACTTATAAGACATTAGTTTTCAAAAGGCTGTTCAAAAGATACCAAAGTGAGAAGTTATCATCCAATTATTATATATGCTAAACCCAAAAATACAAGAGTCCTCAACTTTCGAACTCCATATTCACTAATAATACCATTGTTCATCACTTGGCCAATTGGTAGCACGAATTATAGTAATCTCCTTTTTGCTTGCGGTGCTCTTATCCGCACTAGTGACATAGCATATGGCGTTGATATCAAATGTAACCTCAATTTGAAACTAGCCAGCTGGTGAAGGAGGAATACCATCAAGCATAAAGCTTTCAAAAGATTTGTTATTCCTCGTCCATACTCTATTGCCTTTTATCATGTTGTTTACAATATTGCTTTGGTCAGCGGTTACTCTATAATATACATCTGTCTTGAATATTGAATTGTTAGGTCATTCTTGGACTTATTTCATTCCTAGTTTGTGTTGGTATTAATTGACAAACTAGATTATAGAATTTGCATAATGGTTTGATATTAAAGTAGACAAATTCATAACAAAACTACATAAAAACCAATTTTGATAAACATGATTGACTAACGTATAAAATGATCTATGCTCACCGGTTTTGATAACTGAGCCTAGTATCTTCAAGCTGCAAAGCCATGAAGAATACACCTCTTTATCTCATGTCTTTAGTCAATTGCTAAAAATCTGCCAAGTGAAATAGAATATTTTGAATTTTATTCAAGAATTCTTCGAGTTTGTTGTGCATTAAATAGTCAATATTGAATTTGATAACTTATTGGTTAAAACAATAGACATATTTGGTAAAATTTCAATCTTATATCATCTTTAAATACAAAAAAATCCATATAGATAATATAAGATTGATTTTTTTATCAAATATTGCTTGTTGTTTTTTAACCAATATGTCACCAAAACCTATATTGACTATTAGTGCACAATAGACTTGAAGAATGCCTGAAGAAATTCGAGAAAATTATATTTAAGTTAGCAGATTTTCAGTAGTTGATAGGAGACTGGAGATAAAGAGGTGTAGTCTTCCTGGCTTTTTAGCTTGAAGATACTATGCTCAGTTATCAAAACCGGTGAGCATAAATCATTTTATTCGTTAGTTGATCATGTTTCTTTAAATTGGTTTGTATGTAGTTTCATTATAAATTCTTTCGCTTTGATACCAAACTGTTATGCAAATTCTATAATCTAGTTTGCCGATTAATACCAACATTAACTCGAAAGAAAATAAGTCCAAGAAGGGCCTAACTCATTGTTTAATTTCTAGTTATCCTGAATTAATCAAGTCAATTTGAATACAACAATTTAGTCTGAATACCAGACCTAAGTCGAAATAAAAATAAGCTGTTAGAAGGCATTATACATTAGTAGAGATTATTTTGAATTAAGCAGTTTAGTTTATTTCTGAGCTTACAGAAAGATGTTTACATAAATTATGATAATATCAACTTGTATTTTATCATGTTATAATATACATGCAAGGGTAGAGACCTTAGGTGACAAATATCTGCTAGGCGTTACTACGCTTTCCCTTGGTCTATAGACCTTAAGTGGTGTGGTTATAGAGGTGATTCCGAGGAAACACGCCTGCCAACATCTAATATAGTGGTATTTTGTACAGTGATCGCTGACCAAAGCAGTGATGTATTAGAAGCTTCATAGTTCATAGTAATGGTATTCCTCTTGCACCGGCTGGCTTGCTTCAAATTGAGGTTGCATTTGATATCAATGCCAACGGTATATTTTGTGTCACTGTCGTGGATAAGATCACTACAAGCCACTTGACCAAGTGACGAAGAATGATGTTATTAGTGAATATTAAGTTGGGAAGTTGATGGCTCTTATCTGTGTTTTTGAGTTTGGTATGGATAATACTTGAATGATAACTTCTTGCTTTGGCATCTTTTGAGCAACTTGTTGAAAACCAAAGTATTACACTGTATTTCGTCGAAGGACTTTTAAATACATGTATCTAAGGCCGAAGGGTCTATGGGTGGCTCATTCTTGAAAGAAATGAACAAAACTGAAAGGAGTGATCTACCCTATAATCTTAAATCCTACAGTTGTCATAAGTAGACTATGAAGTCTAAAACTACTAGTATAGTTACTGAAGGGTTATGTACCAAAGGGATTAATATGTAATGCTTAACTTACTTTCCAAAGGACTGGACTTGAAAACTTAAACCAGAAGGTCAATATTTCATAACATTGTGTTTAGTTGTCTACGAATATAAACTATTATACAAGAACTAAAGACCGAATGATACAATATGTCGGAAGACTAAAACTTTAGGGGATAAGATAAACCTAATGAATGTGCAACAAGACTATGATACTATGAAATCTCCACCATCCACGTGTAGCTTCCAGATTTAATTAAAGGGAAATCATCCACAAAGTACACATTAGCAATTCACAGGTGGCACTCAAAGCAAGTAGATCAGGGTCAAATGTCCGCAATTTAATGTCTCAGCCAGATATACAAGCCATGTCATTAATTCGCATCCTCTCAAAACTGCGATAAGTAGGCGTTGACCCCAATGCACAGGAGAGGGAATAATTCAGATACTAAGTTATAAAATAATTGTACTTTCCTATATTAGAAGTTTTGTAAAAACTCACTAATGATGGATCGTGCCAGCTCACCCATGTAAAAGCCTCTCGGCTTCAATATAAACTTAAGAAGGAAAGTATAAAATGGACGTAGGGCTTAGACTCGAATCACTATAATTCTGTGTCATTATTTATTGCTTTTCTGCTTTCATCTTTGGCATGATTAACATTTTTTACTTTGGCATTAAATCTAAAAATTAGCTCAACCCTCAACGACTACCTATAGCCTTCGGTAACCAACCTACCAAAACTCAAAAAACTTGTTTAACGATTGAAGCATATCAATCCATCCTTGTGTGTTGGTCGTTACAAAAAATCAAATTGGTATTTTGGCGTTAGGAGGGACGTCAACTCCGAGCCTTTGTCTAGAAAACTAGCCTTATCATACCATAGATTGCTATAGTAAAGAATTCTATAACGAAGATCCTTATTCAAAATTACCCCTTAACCTATGTATTCAACTTATAAAAGAAGATAATAACAAACTCTTGGCAACCTGTAATGACCCTAATTTTGACTAACATTATTCAGGAGACTTAATTAGATAAATTAAATAGAATAATGTAAAGATTAAAGTGGTGAAGTGATTAAGATTTGTATAATTATAAGGTAGCCGTGCCTTAATGAATGAACAAACGAAGATTTAAAATGAAATAAGTAAAGGTAATAAGATAATGGCAAAATAGAGATAGGTTATATTCGTATACCCTAAACCCTTATCACATTCTCATTTCCAACATTCACAAACCAAACTAAATATAGAGCTTGGCCGGCCACCATTAGAAGAAAACAAGAGGAAGATAAGCAAGAAAGCAAGTAGGAAGCTTAAGCAAATTAATCTAAGAGCAAATCTCAACCTCCTAAACAACAAGCTAAGGTGAATAATAGATTACATCTAATTTATATTGTTTTCGGTTTCTAGATAAGATCTGAATTTATTTTGAAAGAATATTGTCATATTTTGATTGTTTAAATGGATATATATATATACTTGTTGATGATTTATGTTATTTCATATAGATTTTATAATAAGAATTAATTTGAAAAACCTATTAAATGACATCCAAAAGGCTTGCATTTTTTATATAAGGTCAGAAATATTATTTTAGAGATGAGTTTCAAGTTTCATAATTTTCTAAGTTGTTGTGGATTTATTATGGATTTTCTAGTAAAGAAAATGGGTAAATTGGGTTTAAATTAATTTCAGCAATTATATGTTAGCTTTGGGTCAGAAATCTAAATATGTTAGAGAACATATTAAAAGTGATTTATGGGAATTTTTAGAGAATTTTCCTAAGTATTTTATTAAAGATATAAAATTATTTAAGGTATGGGACTTAAATGTTTTATATGTTTATAAAAAAAGAAGGGGCGGACTGTTAAATGTTTTAAATTGTTAATTATTGAACTCGGCAGCACCTTTAGAAAAGATTTTTGAAAAAGAATTGGCAACCGATAGTATTTTGACAAATATGGGAAGTTAGTTGAAAAGCAATTACTTTAGATAGTTATAAAACAGTTTTGATAATATTTACTACTTCACCACTTCCTTGCAAGCTTTCGACCCCATACTTCTGCCTTTGACCAAGTCGAAGCCAATACACATGGTATCAATGCCTTGGTACATATTGGATTGGAGACAGGCGGAAGGTATAGAGTCAAAACATGCTTTCAAAGGGGTAGGAGTTGCTTATATACTTTGAACTATTTCTGCTTACAAAGGATGCTTTCGAAAGGGTTATATTAGCTTCCGACTTAGTCCAATTTCTTTGTTTATATAAAATGGGCTTTGGAGTGGGTTGCTGCCTTTTTTTTTAAAAACAAGCTTTCGAAAGTGTTTGAAACCCAGCTACCGCATTCTATATTTCGACCTAGTTAAGGCTATTTTTATTGCCTTTAAGCAATGGTTTGGAAGGGTGCTTTTGCCTTTAAACTTGGAAGTCATTTCTCCATGCTTTCGAAAGGGTTAGTTTCGAAACCATCCACTTTCTTTTAATTGGAAATAATGCTTTCAAAAGAGTTGCTTTCGCCCCAGTACATTTAAGACCCTTTACTTATATTATAAACCCAAAGGTTTTGAAAGGAATGGTTTTAAATAGTTTCGAAGCTATGTTCCACAAACTTTTACTTGAACCCTGTGCTTTCGAAAGGTTTGTTTTAAGTAAAGGACTTTAATGCTTTCGAAAGGTATAAAATGAAGGTTTCAAAGGGGAGGTACTCCAATGTTTTCAAAAGGTTTACTTGAGTCTTTAAATGGAAGGGTTCCAATGCTTTCAAAAAACAAGTTTTAAGTATTTTGAAAAGAGGATGTCTAAGGTTTATAAAATTTCGAAGGGATACCTTCAATGATTTCGAAAGGTCTATTTTAAAAGAGGCTTCAAAATGTATGTTTTGGCCTTTCGGCCTAGTGTTTCAAGGTATAGTAATTAACTTATTTTGAAAGGGACACTTTCAATGGGTTCGAAAGGTATTGTTTGAAGTTTTTAAGCAAAGGTTTCGAATGGTTTACGTTGGTTTCATGGCCTAAGAGCTTTTAAGTTAAAAAGGGTTTTTAACTTACTTTGGAGGGCTAGATAGTCCCATTATATTTCATCAACATTGTATTGTGTAAAGCATATAACATGACAAAGATATTTAAGTAAAGCAAAGAGTATATTTTCCTTGTTTAAGTATGATTGAAAGGGTTAAATCAATTTGAAAGAAATGTTCTTAAAGAAAATTTGATGGGGCAGTTAACCTTAAGTAAATGACTCAGATATTAGAATACCACATGAGACCGGTATAGGGTCGCGCCCTATACTTTAGCTAATAACCCCCTAGCTAATATAAGTCCAAAATTCAAGTGTGTAGGTCTTTGTCACAGGTAAGACTAAAATGATATTACACATAGAAAGGTATATACAGAGAGAAGATAGGTTATTGGTGAGCCCGCAAAACCATCAGGTTCAGTTGACCCTAGAAGAAGATAGTTAAGGGCATATAGACCGGTAGTGTGTCTAACAGATGTTAGATAATTGATTATGTCTGGTAGGCCCGAGTCAGCCAATGGTTAGTAGTTAGCTAAACAAAACTATATTGTTCAAACAGATAGTCCATTTATTACTTGATTTATATACATATATGATATTGCTATTATTGCTTTAATCAGTTTGATTATTGGATTCTGATTTGCAAGAGATATGTTTTAAAAAAGGATATTAGTGTGGGGAAACCCATTCCGCTAAGCGGCGTGGTCTCACTTAATATTAGTAAACTAAGATGTAATAGTATTATTCACACCAGGCTTTATGTCTGACTCGAAGTTTATGTTTTTCCCTTAAACTCTCGAGTGCTCAAAATATGATTTGAGTAGACTGAAAGTTAGGTTTTTCAGGTTTAGTAGGTTAGACGAATAAGCTTCCGAAGACATCCAGAAGGCAAGGCTAGCTATATATGAGCTATTTAGTTTTATTTCCACTGTTTTTTATTAATACTGATTTGTCTATTTGGTACTCTGATCATCCAAGAGGGCATCTTCATATGTTGCTCTTAGCGTAATTTGTAATAAGTATATTGGATCAAAACCTGGGAATCGATAAAGAATTATGTAACTGAATATGAAATATTGATTTGAAATGTAATCGGAAAAGTGTGTTTTAAATCTACGATGATTTTATTTCATATTCACGTACTTCTGATATTATGGATACCATTAACATTACCGTATTTTGTCACTAGAAGTTAATACTATGGATGACTGCAGCATCTGTAGCGCTTAGCTTCGAGCCTCAAGATAAGGGGTGTTTTGACTTGGTATTAGAGCATATGTTTATGAAAACTTAAAATAAATTTCAAACTTAAAATGATTTTGAAAACATAATCCTAAGGAATTAGAGAAAAATTTAGGTATGGGATAATGCTATAGTAACGTACTTGTATTTGTTGTATATAAGTGTACACTTTATCTCTATTCTCCCATCTCTCTTAGGTTGTTCTTCTGTATCTTACACAGACTCGAATGCAGATTTTATAGATGTAAGATATGGATGTTAGAAGTGGAAGGGTTAACCTGTATAGTTAAAGCGCTCGACAGATTCAATGCGGCGGAGTTGCAAAAAGTCATTGCGGGGATACATCAAGGATATAGTGGGATATAGCGGATGACTCTAGAATAGCATATAGAACTCATATTTAATGTTTTTACAAATATGTAAATGGTAATTAATTGAAAAATTAACGTTCAATTGAATTATAATTAATACATAAATTATTTTAAATAAAAACATATGCGAATATACTGTAAATAAACGTAAAACTGTTATATAGCATAATTGAGTTTAGTAGAATATTAGAGTATTTTCATTTATAAAAATATATTAAAATTCAATTAAATAAATTAATTTCATAATTTTTATAATGTATAAATGTCATTTTTAATTCATTTCTTTTAAAGAAGATATAGCAGAAATAGCGGAATATTGCGGGAATAACGGAATATAGCGGAAATAGCGGGGCTTAAAGCGCAAATGTTATATTTGGGGCTATATGGAAAAATCATAGTGGTGGAAATCCACTATGAGATATAGTTGGGTTATAGTGGGGTAATAGCGGAGCATTAACTGCACAAGGGTTAACATTGGTGGAGGAAGCACCATAACCAATAGAAATGCCAGGCCAAACACCAAGAGGAATCCAAGTCAGACACAAGCTGTTAATGTGGGTGATGGAACACTGCAAGTTGATATAGGAGCTATGTATTGTGTAACATCATGGATTTTGCCCGCTCGAAAATCGACATCCATACTTTACATCGTACTCGAATGCCATAGATTCGACCGTTCAATCCGAGTCGCCGGAGCTTATAACAACATTAAGTAAATAACATAGCGGAATAATTGAATAATACATTGATATACAATATCTGATACAATATCTGATACAACAGAGTGATACAATGAATATCAATATACATCAGAGATATGATTAACGAAATAGCAGCGGAAAAGAAAACGATAACATCAGCAGCGGATAATCTCCATCTTCAAAACGCCAATCCAGATATAGCTTGAACTCCCAATAACGATGCACAAAGATAAGCATGTGCAGTCCATATCCAAAGACTGAACTAGCTCCAGAAAATCTACTAATCTGACTATCTGAAAAACCCAACTCTAGACTGCCTGTGTAGAAAATTTTGAGCATCCATAGTTTAGGAAAGAAACAATAAACTCCGGATCAGTCATGGGACTGGTGTGAGCAACAAAAACAGTTTATCTTTAAAACAATTAGCAGAGAATTTTAAAGTCAATACGCAATGCTTTTGGAAAATGAAACTACCATAAGACCTCCCGCCACACACACAATGCAAACGCAGAATTGGAGGAGATTTCTTCTTATGATAGTCAAAGATGCTTACTACGCAAAATCAAATCCTTTTTGATATTATTATTAGTGCATAGTGTGGAAAAACATTTCGAAAGTAGAATATAAATCTTAGCCAACATAGACATTCCGAACGATGCCTACTATAGCTACCATCTAAACAGTGGTGACCACCATAAGTAAATGGCAGGTTCTACAACTAATACCGTACACAGTTCGTATTGGAAGATGGATTTCCAACAAATGGTCAGGCCAAGGAACTTCCCATTGCCACATAGGTACGCCTCTGGAAAGACGACCCGAGAACCAAACCAGATCTCTGCCAACACAAGGCCGGGTTACCCCTAACTGCGTAACTACTGACACGAATATGTCATCCCCTGATCGTAACCGATCTTCCCGAGGATCCTCGATTCCAACAACCACATAAGAATAATAATGCAGCAACAACATTGGTTAAGTATCTGGGCTCCATACCATGATACCACCTCTATTTAGAAGGAATGAAATACACTAAGGGGGCGCTATCCCCTAATAACCTTGCCACATCTTTCCTGTTTTGACCATTTCCGGGGTGTGAGGTCCGACGAAGTCTCGTCCACAAAGCTACGCTTTTCACAAAGCCATGCTTCGGGTCAAACAAATCATCAAAGTAATGATCACAAAGATAAATGATCAAACAAATGATCATATCACAAACGATCAAACAATGATCATTTCACAGCAACACTCAGCATGTCACATTAACAAATTGGGAGTATATCGCTGATAACCTTCAACTACATAACCTCTGAGCTCGTACGTCTCAGAGAAGGGTGTTAAGCTAAGAGAATAAATTCTCCGCCACCAACATAAATGTATTTGAAAGAAATCGGCTTTATATCTCAAAGTGTAATGTCAGATATGTAACCATACAAGTCTGTTCCGGGTTCGAACAGAACCGAAGGCACTTCTTACGCAGCCCTTGCAATTCCGGGTATTCACAATCCCGTCTGGACTTCCCATCACAAAGGGTGATAAAATCTCTATATCGGGGCCAGTTGATGCAGAGACATTCGACGAGTTGTCCTTTCGTTTTTGAAATATCCAGTCTTCACCACCGGTTTTCAAATGCTATCCATATACGACGTATCACTATTCGGAATGGGTTATATGACACAAATGTCTTTTCCCGGCTAACCCGAATAGTGAGCGCAAATCATATGGATATTGGGGTCTTAGTTAAATCACGGCAAAACTTTTCATTCGAATGGTTAAAACAAATTACCATTTTCAAATCTTTAAACAAAAAGATTCATTTCACAAAGTTAACCCCATTCACAAAGATCCATTCGTGGATTTCAAAACAATTTCCATTTTAATTGGATTAACTCATTAAATCTTTAAATTAAAGATTTAACTTATAGTTTTCAAAACAATTTCATTTCGGATGGTTTAAACAAAACATCATTTTAAATCTGTTAAAAATAAACAGATTTAATTCATAGCTTTCAAAAAGAATTCATTCATAACTTGGAAAACCATTTTTCAATTCAATCTTGAAATTCCTTTAATTAAACTAGAATTTCATTTCTTATATGAAAGCTTTTATCATTTGAAAACAAATAGTTTTCGTTTCAGAAAAATCCCATTTTATTTGCACGAGGTAAAGCCCTTGAATTATATTCACATTCCCAAATAAATATTTTTAAAATGGTTTGACCTATATATAACTAGTATAACATCTTTAATCCCTAGTTTCAAATCATTGAATTCAATTCCAAATCTTGAATTTAAGTTTAAATCAAATTATTTAAACTTCAAAACTTTATCAAGTTATTCAAAATAAATTTCATCTTTGAAATTCCATTTCAAAAGCTTTTCACTTTAAACCCAATCCATTTCCAAAACATTTGGTTTTAAATATTCAACTTTTAAACTATTTCAAAATCTGTGACTTAATCGATTTCCTTGTGAAATCCATATTTGTGTGTGTATGGTGTGGTCCAGGGGTTTTACACACAATAGTGCAACATCAATCATCACAGATATATCGATAAGCGGTAAAATCGATAACGCTTATCTTCATTCACAGATTCATAGATAAAATAAAATTATCAGTCACAAAGATTCACTATTACAATTCGATGTGGGTTTCGGATAACCAACTGGAATCCGACTCCCTGTCGCATTGAAATTCAAGTGCCGTTTTACGGGCCAAGGATTTCATATTCACATAGGAGTATATCACAGAAATAGAAATTACAGCTCAGCACAAAGTAATTCATATCACAAAGCATCACAATCACAAACAGGGATATCAGACTGCTCAAAGCTTTTCAATAAAAATCAATCATCTAACAATTAGATGAATTAAATCAGTTACTTTAATTTCCTTTAAATCCTACTTGTTAATTAATTATATATCAAATAAATTTATCATACAATAATCATCTATCTTAATTAATTCTTCTTGATAAATTATTTTTAAATTTCATTAAGCCATTAACAACTTAATTAATTAGGTAATTAATCCTTTAATTTTAAATTAATTAATCTTTTAATTATTCACAAATAAATTTACTCAAATTTCAAATTATCATTCAATTTATTACATTCAGTAATTATCTATGAATTACTTCTCTAAGTAATTTTATTTTCCAAATTCATCAAGTGATTATTCTGAATTAAACTTAAGAAATTAATATTTTGAACAGATTCGATTATCTCAATTAATTACATTGAATGATAAATTCCATGATTATAAATTGATTAACCTTTTTACGTAATGATTAATTAATTAAAAAATTATTCTTTAATTATTAAGTAATTATAAATCATTAATTATCTAATGATCATTAACAAAATAAATTAACTTAACTTTTAAGTTAAAACTTGAAAACATTTAATTAAAACTGTAAATCACAAAACCCGAGACTTTCCCGAGCCTTCCACGAGCCAAAATTCCATCTGCTTCGAGTTCTCCCCCAGATCAACCCGAGACACTTTAAATTTTGTTTTAAAATTTGTTTAAGTTATTTTCACCCGGTACTCCATCATTCTACTCGAGTTCGACTTCGAGTCGAATGCCAGCTCGCTCGTGCTTGAACCCGAGCCGCCTTCTTCTTCCACCATCTTTTGGAAACAGCTGATACAAGTGATCCCACGTGCACGTGCACTGGTCACTGGCGATGCTCTTGCGAACATCGTGACCACCAGCAAGTCGCGATTCATCCCTTTATTAGAAATCGACACTCGATTCGGCACCAAAATTTCTAAATCGAAAATGAGCCTCGCGTTCGAAACTACAACCCAATCCCTCCTCAGCAAATTGCCTCGCCACCATCACACCGACCACCAGAGACACCCGCACTTCGTCCACACCACGATAACACGACAAGCTTCCTTCCTCTTGAATTTCGTGAAGCTCGATCACGCGTAGATGACGAACTCGTCACGTTTACTGGCATGACCAAATCCTTAAACAAAACCCTAAAATGATCTAGTTTCTTAAATTCACTCAATAGGAAATTTTTTTGATAAATTTTACGAAATCACAGGTACTTAAACTTGCTCCAATTCAAATTTCAACCTTTTACATTGATTCAATTTCCTGGAATTGGTGGAAATGCAGTTTTATTTCAAATTCGAACTGCACTTAAATCCTTTATCTAAAAATCATAATTTTTACTTTAAAATCATATTTTTGTATAAGAGTTCAGTTTGTATCCCTGAATTCAAAAATTAAGAAGTTATAAATTTGACCAATTTAAAGTCTTGCTCTGTTCTTTTAAATTTACAGAGATAATACTAAATTGTTTTAGCTCAAATAAAATTCTAAACTAAAGCTTATAATAAAACAACCAAGTTTTATTTAAAGCTTGTATCCAAATTATGCTTAGACCAAGAGATTTGGATTTGTTTGTAAATCTGGCCTAAAAAGAACAAAAACAAGAACAAAGATACAGGCATGGACAGAGTTACATATTCACACTTACATATACTCAGGAACAACAACATACATATTTTCCAGATATGAACTTGAAACTAATTTTAGATACTTAGGTTTTCAAAGGTGAAGGTTACTCACCTTTTATAGGGAGGAGAACGGATCTTCATTGTTGAACCAGGTTTGAAATTTGCAAACCTGAAATCTTGCTTCTTTGATCCCTGGTTTGAGTAGATTGTTTAAGTTGAAGTTTTGTTTTAGTTTTGAGTTTTGTTTACTCCTATTTTCCATTTCTTTCTTTTGTTTTAAATCTGCATTTTTTTGAAGCTTGTTGAGGTTTGAGTTGATATATAGGGAAGAAGTTTACAGGCTATATTATATTTGTACAAAGTGATAAAATTTGTGCAGGGGATTATTATTGTTTGTTTTATACAATAGGGTATATTATTTTGTACAAAACTAGGCATGGCTGAAGATGATGTTAGGGTGTACTAAAGATATTGTATTATGGGCTGCATTACTTGCTTTATACATAAACACTTGTTTCTTGCCTTGCATTTCGACTGAGATGTATTATATTGTGTACTTTGTCTATGTTCCTTCACTTTCTTTTGCTTTGTTTCACATGTGCTAGAGATATTTGTTGTCTTATGCTTTTCAATTCAGTTTGTATTTGTTCAAGTTGTATTGTTATTTTATGTGTTCATCTCATATTTAATATAGTTATAAATCTATTTGAGAAATTTGTTTAACATCAACAAAAATTTTATTTCCTTTTAAAGTTAAACATCTACATTTAATTTCTTACTCATCATATATACTTTTATTTCTGATTTTAAAAATATTGTTATTATTTAACTCTAATAAAAATTATCTTATTTTCATAAATGTTATTTAAATTCAAATTATCATCATTTCTAAATTTTTTAAATCTTTTATTTATCTGGTATCCAAAGTATATATATATACATACATATATACACAATATTTAAATTTAAATGATTTAATATATTTTCTATTCGATCGGAGAAACTCGCTTCCATTTATAATTAATTTTACAATTTTAATTCAAAAATTCAACAAATTATTAATTTAAATTAAATTAAAATCTGTGTTCGTTACAAACTTCCCCCCTTAAAAGAATTTCGTCCTCGAAATTCGCAGGCACGAAAAATAACACAGATAGATCAAAGATAGAGAAATACCTTTCCAGATCAAACTGTATATCCATTTTGTATTTAGCTTTTCAAAGCAGAATATCAACAATTTAAAATTTTCAATTAATTTTAAATTTCCTATTTATTTAGAATTTCCTATTCATATTCATTAAGGTTTAAATCAAAAAGCTGATAAGAAACCGATGAAGATACTAAGTAAGGATTTTCTACGACGATTCGTAGAGCCATCATCATATCGAAACTTCTTCTGGAGCTGCTACGAAGAAATCAAAAGAATTTGGAAACGAATCAAAAGAGATTGATAAGAAAGTTGTTTCCACTATTGTAGGGTATTGACCATTTATAGTCGTATTCCCCTGTCTCATATCTCGTCCTCTTCTTGCACTTATACTCACTATCAGCGGATAGTAAGAGAATTTACTGAGACATTCAAACGGATATCTTAGGGATACACTCATTCTAGGGATACTTCACCTTATCTCTAATGAGCTACCTAACGTGTTATACTCCTGAGCTAAAGTTTTAACCTTAGCTCTGATACCAAATGTAACGTCACGGATTTTGCCCGCTCGAAAATCGACATCCATACTTTACATCGTACTCGAATGCCATAGATTCGACCGTTCAAATCCGAGTCGCCGGAGCTTATAACAACATTAAGTAAATAACACAGCGGAATAATTGAATAATACATTGATATACAATATCTGATACAATATCTGATACAACAGAGTGATACAATGAATATCAATATACATCAGAGATATGATTAACGAAATAGCAGCGGAAAAGAAAACGATAACATCAGCAGCGGATAATCTCCATCTTCAAAACGCCAATCCAGATATAGCTTGAACTCCCAATAACGATGCACAAAGATAAGCAAGTGCAGTCCATATCCAAAGACTGAACTATATCCAGAAAATCTACTACTCTGACTAACTGAAAAACCCAACTCTAGACTGCCCGTGTAGAAATTTTGAGCATCCAGAGTTTAGGAAAGAAACAATAAACTCCGGATCAGTCATGGGACTGGTGTGAGCAACAAAAACAGTTTATCTTTAAAACAATTAGCAGAGAATTTTAAAGTCAATTCGCAATGCTTTTGGAAAATGAAACACCATAAGACCTCCTGCCACACACACAATGCAAACGCAGAATTGGAGGAGATTTCTTCTTATGATAGTCAAAGATGCTTACTACACAAAATCAAATCCTTTTAGATATTATTATTAGTGCATAGTGTGTAAAAACATTTCGAAAATAGAATATAAATCTTAGCCAACATAGACATTCCGAACTATGCCTACTATAGCTACCATCTAAACAGTGGTGACCACCATAAGTAAATGGCAGGTTCTACAACTAATACCGTACACAGTTCGTATTGGAAGATGGATTTCCAACAAATGGTCAGGCCAAGGAACTTCCCATTGCCACATAGGTACGCCTCTGGAAAGACGACCCGAGAACCAAACCGGATCTCTGCCAACACAAGGCCGGGTTACCCCTAACTGGGTAACTACTGACACAAATATGTCATCCACCGATCATAATCGATCTTCCCGAGGATCCTCGATTCCAACAACCACATAAAAATAATAATGCAGCAACAACATAGGTTAAGTATCTAGGCTCCATACCATGATACCACCTCTATCCAGAAGGAATGACATACACTAAGGGGGCGCTATCCCCTAATAACCTTGCCGCATCTTTCCTCTTTTGACCATTTCCGGGGTGTGAGGTCCGACGAAGTCTCGTCCACAAAGCTACGCTTTTCACAAAGCCATGCTTCGGGTCAAACAAATGATCATATCACAAATGATCAAACAATGATCATTTCACAGCAACACTCAGCATGTCACATTACCAAATTGGGAGTATATCGCTGATAACCTTCAACTACATAACCTGTGAGCTCGTACGTCTCAGAGAAGGGTGTTAAGCTAAGAGAATAAATTCTCCGCCACCAACAGAAATGTATTTGAAAGAAATCGGCTTTATATCTCAATGTGTAATGTCAGACTTGTAACCATACAAGTCTGTTCCGGGTTCGAACAGAACCGAAGGAACTTCTTACGAAGCCCTTGCAATTTCGGGTATTCACAATCCCGTCCGGACTTCCCATCACAAAGGGTGATAAAATCTCTATATCGGGGCCAGTCGATGCAGAGACATTCGACGAGTTGTCCTTTCGTTTTCGAAAATATCCGGTCTTCACCACCGGTCTTCAAATGCTATCCATATACGACGTATCACTATTCGGAATGGGTTATATGACACAAATGTCTTTTCCCGGCTAACCCGAATAGTGAGCGCAATTATTAGAAATCATATGGATTTTGGGGTCTCAGTTAAATCACATCAAAACTTTTCATTCGAATGGTTAAAACAAATTACCATTTTCAAATCTTTAAACAAAAAGATTCATTTCACAAAGTTAACCCCATTCACAAAGATCCATTCATGGATTTCAAAACAATTTCCATTTTAATTGGATTAACTCATTAAATCTTTAAATTAAAGATTTAACTTATAGTTTTCAAAACAATTTCATTTCGGATGGTTTAAACAAAACATCATTTTAAATCTGTTAAAAATAAACAGATTTAATTCATAGCTTTCAAAAAGAATTCATTCATAACTTGGAAAACCATTTTTCAATTCAATCTTGAAATTCCTTTAATTAAACTGGAATTTCATTTCTTATATGAAAGCTTTTATCATTTGAAAACAAATAGTTTTCGTTTCAGAAAAATCCCATTTTATTTGCACGAGGTAAAGCCCTTGAATTATATTCACATTCCCAAATCAATATTTTTAAAATGGTTTGACCCATATATAACTAGTATAACATCTTTAATCCCTAGTTTCAAATCATAGAATTCAATTCCAAATCTTGAATTTAAGTTTAAATCAAATTATTTAAACTTCAAAACTTTATCAAGTTATTCAAAATAAATTTCATCTTTGAA
Organism: Allium fistulosum; assembly: GCA_030737815.1. Lineage (NCBI taxonomy): Eukaryota > Viridiplantae > Streptophyta > Magnoliopsida > Asparagales > Amaryllidaceae > Allium > Allium fistulosum. The sequence continues at coordinate 1,138,222,937 of CM060906.1, forward strand.
ATTCCATTTCAAAAGCTTTTCACTTTAAACCCAATCCATTTCCAAAACATTTGGTTTTAAATATTCAACTTTTAAACTATTTCAAAATCTGTGACTTAATCGATTTCCTCATGAAATCCATATTTGTGTGTGTATGGTGAGGTCCAGGGGTTTTACACACAATAGTGCAACATCGATCATCACAGATATATATCGATAAGCGGTAAAATCGATAACGCTTATCTTCATTCACAGATTCATAGATAAAATAAATTTATCAGTCACAAAGATTTAGTATTACAATTCGATGTGGGTTTCGGATAGCCAACTGGAATCCGACTCCCCGTCGCATCGAAATTCAAGTGCCGTTTTACGGGCCAAGGGTTTCATATTCACATAGTAATATATCACAGAAATAGAAATTACAGCTCAGCACAAAGTAATTCATATCACAAAGCATCACAATCACAAACAGGGATATCAGACTGCTCAAAGCTTTTCAATAAAAATCAATCATCTAACAATTAGATGAATTAAATCAGTTACTTTAATTTCCTTTAAATCCTACTTGTTAATTAATTATATATCAAATAAATTTATCATACAATAATCATCTATCTTAATTAATTCTTCTTGATAAATTATTTTTAAATTTCATTAAGACATTAACAACTTAATTAATTAGGTAATTAATCCTTTAATTTTAAATTAATTAATCCTTTAATTATTCACAAATAAATTTACTCAAATTTCAAATTATCATTCAATTTATTACATTCAGTAATTATCTATAAATTACTTCACTAAGTAATTTTATTTTCCAAATTCATCAAGTGATTATTCTGAATTAAACTTAAGAAATTAATATTTTGAACAGATTCAATTATCTCAATTAATTACATTGAATGATAAATTCCATGATCATAAATTGATTAACCTTTTTACTTAATGATTAATTAATTTAAAAAATTATTCTTTAATTATTAAGTAATTATAAATCATTAATTATCTAATGATCATTAACAAAATAAATTAACTTAACTTTTAAGTTAAAACTTGAAAACATTTAATTAAAACTGTAAATCACAAAACCCTAGACTTTCCCGAGCCTTCCACGAGCCAAAATTCCATCTGCTTCGAGTTCTCCCCCAGATCAACCCGAGACACTTTAAATTTTGTTTTAAAATTTGTTTAAGTTATTTTTACCCGTTACTCCATCATTCTACTCGAGTTCGACTTCGAGTCGAATGCCTGCTCACTCGTGCTTGAACCCGAGCCGTCTTCTTCTTCCACCATCTTTTGGAAACAGCAGATACAAGTGATCCTACGTGCACGTGCACTGGTCACTGGCGATGCTCTAGCGAACATCGCGACCACCAACAAGTCGCGATTCATCCCTTTATTCGAAATCGACACTCGACTCGGCACCAAAATTTCTAAATCGAAAATGAGCCTCGCATTCGAAACTACAACCCAATCCCTCCTCAGCAAATTGCCTCGCCACCATCACGCCGACCACCAGAGACACCCGCACTTCGTCCACACCACGATAACACGACAAGCTTTCTTCCTCTTGAATTTGGTGAAGCTCGATCACGCGTAGATGACGAACTCGTCACGTTTACTGGCATGACCAAATCCTTAAACAAAACCCTAAAATGGTCTAGTTTCTTAAATTCACTCAATAGGAAATTTTTTTGATAATTTTTACGAAATCACAGGTACTTAAACTTGCTCCAATTCAAATTTCAACCTTTTACATTGATTCAATTTCCTGGAATTGGTGGAAATGCAGTTTTATTTCAAATTCGAACTGCACTTAAATCCTTTATCTAAAAATCATAATTTTTACTTTAAAAATCATATTTTTGTATAAGAGTTCAGTTTGTAACCCAGAATTCAAAAATTAAGAAGTTATAAATTTGACCAATTTAAAGTCTTGGTCTGTTCTTTTAAATTTACAGAGATAATACTAAATTGTTTTAGCTTAAATAAAATTCTAAACTAAAGCTTGTATCCAAATTATGCTTAGATCAAGAGATTTGGATTTGTTTGTAAATCTGGCCTAAAAAGAACAAAAACAAGAACAAAGATACAGGCATGGATAGAGTTACATATTCACACTTACTTATACTCAGGAACAACAACATACATATTTTCCAGATATGAACTTGAAACTAATTTTAGATACTTAGGTTTTCAAAGGTGAAGGTTACTCACCTTTTATAGGGAGGAGAACGGATCTTCATTGTTGAACCAGGTTTGAAATTTGCAAACCTGAAATCTTGCTTCTTTGATCCCTGGTTTGAGTAGATTGTTTAAGTTTAAGTTTTGTTTTAGTTTTGAGTTTTGTTTACTCCTATTGTCCATTTCTTTCTTTTGTTTTAAATCTGCATTTTTTGAAGCTTGTTGAGGTTTGAGTTGATATATAGGGAAGAAGTTTACAGGCTATATTATATTTGTACAAAGTGATAAAATTTGTGCAGGTGATTATTATTGTTTGTTTTATACAATAGGGTATATTATTTTGTACAAAACTAGGCATGGTTGAAGATGATGTTAGGGTGTACTAAAGATATTGTATTATGGGCTGCATTACTTGCTTTATACACAAACACTTGTTTCTTGCCTTGCATTTCGGCTGAGATGTATTATATTGTGTACTTTGTCTATGTTCCTTCACTTTCCTTTGCATTGTTCCACATGTGCTAGAGATATTTGCTGTCTTATGCTTTTCAATTCAGTTTGTATTTGTTCAAGTTGTATTGTTATTTTATGTGTTCATCTCATATTTAATATAGTTATAAATCTATTTGAGAAATTTGTTTAACATCAACAAAATTTTTATTTCCTTTTAAAGTTTAACCATCTACATTTAATTTCTTACTCATCATATATACTTTTATTTCTGATTTTAAAAATATTGTTATTATTTAACTATAATAAAAATTATCTTATTTTCATAAATGTTATTTAAATTCAAATTATCATCATTTCTAAAAAAATTTAAATCTTTTATTTATCTGGTATCCAAAGTATATATATATATACACATATATACACAATATTTAAATTTAAATGATTTAATATATTTTCTATTCGATCGGGGAAACTCGCTTTCATTTATAACTAATTTAATAATTTTAATTCAAAAATTCAACAAATTATTAATTTAAATTAAATTAAAATATGTGGTCGTTACAAACTTCCCCCCTTAAAAGAATTTCGTCCTCGAAATTCGCAGGCACGAAAAATAACACAGATAGATCAAAGATAGAGAAATACCTTTCCAGATCAAACTGTATATCCATTTTGTATTTAGCTTATCAAAGCAGAATATCAACAATTTAAAATTTTCAATTAATTTTAAATTTCCAATTTATTTAGAATTTCCTATTCATATTCATTATGGTTTAAATCAAAAAGCTGATAAGAAACCGATGAAGATACTAAGTAAGGATTTTCTACGACGATTCGTAGAGCCATCATCATATCGAAACTTCTTATGGAGCTGCCACGAAGAAATCAAAAGAATTTGGAAACGAATCAAAAGAGATTGATAAGAAAGTTGTTTCCACTGTTGTAGGGTATTGACCATTTATAGTCGTATTCCCCTGTCCCATATCTCATCCTCTTCTTGCACTCATACTCACTATCAGCGGATAGTAAGAGAATTTACTGAGACATTCAAACGGATATCTTAGGGATACACTCATTCTAAGGATACTTCACCCTATCTCTAATGAGCTACCTAACGTGTTATACTCCTGAGCTAAAGTTTTAACCTTAGCTCTGATACCAAATGTAACGTCACGGATTTTGCCCGCTCGAAAATCGACATCCATACTTTACATCGTACTCGAATGCCATAGATTCGACCGTTCAAATCCGAGTCGCCGGAGCTTATAACAACATTAAGTAAATAACACAGCGGAATAATTGAATAATACATTGATATACAATATCTGATACAACAGAGTGATACAATGAATATCAATATACATCAGAGATATGATTAACGAAATAGCAGCGGAAAAGAAAATGATAACATCAGCAGCGGATAATCTCCATCTTCAAAACGCCAATCCAGATATAGCTTGAACTCCCAATAACGATGCACAAAGATAAGCAAGTGCAGTCCATATCCAAAGACTGAACTAGCTCCAGAAAATCTACTACTATGACTATCTGAAAAACCCAACTCTAGACTGCCCGTGTAGAAAATTTTGAGCATCCAGAGTTTAGGAAAGAAACAATAAACTCCGGATCAGTCATGGGAATGGTGTGAGCAACAAAAACAATTTATCTTTAAAACAATTAGCAGAGAATTTTAAAGTCGATTCGCAATGCTTTTGGAAAATGAAACTACCATAAGACCTCCCGCCACACACACAATGCAAACGCAGAATTGGAGGAGATTTCTTCTTATGATAGTCAAAGATGCTTACTACGCAAAATCAAATCCTTTTTGATATTATTATAGGTGCATAATGTGGAAAAACATTTCGAAAGTAGAATATAAATCTTAGCCAACATAGATATTCCGAACTATGCCTACTATAGCTACCATCTAAACAGTTGTGACCACCATAAGTAAATGGCAGGTTCTACAACTAATACCGTACACAGTTCATATTGGAAGATGGATTTCCAACAAATGGTCAGGCCAAGGAACTTCCCATTGCCACATAGGTACGCCTCTGGAAAGATGACCCGAGAACCAAACCGGATCTCTACCAATAAAAGGCCGGGTTACCCCTAACTGGGTAACTACTTACACGAATATGTCATCCACCGATCGTAACCGATCTTCCCGAGGATCCTCGATTCCAACAACCACATAAGAATAATAATGCAGCAACAACATAGGTTAAGTATCTGGGCTCCATACCATGATACCACCTCTATCCAGAAGGAATGACATACACTAAGGGGGCGCTATCCCCTAATAACCTTGCCGCATCTTTCCTCTTTTGACCATTTCCGGGGTGTGAGGTCCGACGAAGTCTCCTCCACAAAGCTACGCTTTTCACAAAGCCATGCTTCGAGTCAAACAAACGATCATATCACAAATGATCAAACAATGATCATTTCACAGCAACACTCAGCATGTCACATTACCAAATTGGGAGTATATCGCTGATAACCTTCAACTACATAACCTCTGAGCTCGTACGTCTCAGAGAAGGGTGTTAAGCTAAGAGAATAAATTCTCTGCCACCAACAGAAATGTATTTGAAAGAAATTGGCTTTATATCTCAAAGTGTAATGTCAAACATGTAACCATACAAGTCTGTTCTGGGTTCGAACAGAACCGAAGGCACTTCTTACGAAGCCCTTGCAATTCAGGGTATTCACAATCCCGTTCGGGCTTCCCATCACAAAGGGTGATAAAATCTCTATATCAGGGCCAGTCGATGCAGAGACATTCGACGAGTTGTCCTTTCGTTTTTGAAAATATCCAGTCTTCACCACCGGTCTTCAAATGCTATCCATATACGCCGTATCACTAATCGGAATGGGTTATATGACACAAATGTCTTTTCCCGGCTAACCCGAATAGTGAGTGCAATTATTAGAAATCATATGGATATTGGGGTCTCAGTTAAATCATAACAAAACTTTTCATTCGAATGGTTAAAACAAATTACCCTTTTCAAATCTTTAAACAAAAAGATTCATTTCACAAAGTTAACCCCGTTCACAAAGATCCATTCATTGATTTCAAAACAATTTCCATTTTAATTGGATTAACTCACTAAATCTTTAAATTAAAGATTTAACTTATAGTTTTCAAAACAATTTCATTTCGGATGGTTTAAAAAAAACATCATTTTAAATCTGTTAAAAATAAACAGATTTAATTCATAGCTTTCAAAAAGAATTCATTCATAACTTGGAAAACTATTTTTCAATTCAATCTTGAAATTCCTTTAATTAAACTGGAATTTCATTTCTTATATGAAAGCTTTTATCATTTGAAAACAAATAGTTTTCGTTTCAGAAAAATCCCATTTTATTTGCACGAGGTAAAGCCCTTGAATTATATTCACATTCCCAAATCAATATTTTTAAAATGGTTTGACCCATATATAACTAGTATAACATCTTTAATCCCTAGTTTCAAATCATAGAATTCAATTCCAAATCTTGAATTTAAGTTTAAATCAAATTATTTAAACTTCAAAACTTTATCAAGTTATTCAAAATAAATTTCATCTTTGAAATTCCATTTCAAAAGCTTTTCACTTTAAACCCAATCCATTTCCAAAACATTTGGTTTTAAATATTCAACTTTTAAACTATTTAAAAATCTGTGACTTAATCGATTTCCTCGTGAAATCCATATTTGTGTGTGTATGGTGTGGTCCAGGGGTTTTACACACAACAGTGCAACATCAATCATCACAGATATATCGATAAGCGGTAAAATCGATAACGCTTATCTTCATTCACAGATTCATAGATAAAATAAATTTATCAGTCACAAAGATTCGCTATTACAATTCGATGTGGGTTTCGGATAACCAACTGGAATCCAACTCCCTGTCGCATCGAAATTCAAGTGCCGTTTTACGGGCCAAGTGTTTCATATTCACATAGTAATATATCACAGAAATAGAAATTACAGCTCAGCACAAAGTAATTCAGATCACAAAGCATCACAATCACAAACAGGGATATCAGACTGCTCAAAGCTTTTCAATAAAAATCAATCATCTAACATTTAGATGAATTAAATCAGTTACTTTAATTTCCTTTAAATCCTACTTGTTAATTAATTATATATCAAATAAATTTATCATACAATAATCATCTATCTTAATTAATTCTTCTTGATAAATTATTTTGAAATTTCATTAAGCCATTAACAACTTAATTAATTAGGTAATTAATCCTTTAATTTTAAATTAATTAATCCTTTAATTATTCACAAATAAATTTACTCAAATTTCAAATTATCATTCAATTTATTACATTCAGTAATTATCTATAAATTACTTCACTAAGTAATTTTATTTTCCAAATTCATCAAGTGATTATTCTGAATTAAACTTAAGAAATTAATATTTTGAACAGATTCAATTATCTCAATTAATTACATTGAATGATAAATTCCGTGATCATTAATTGATTAACCTTTTTACTTAATGATTAATTAATTAAAAAAAATTATTCTTTAATTATTCAGTAATTATAAATCATTAATTATCTAATGATCATTAACAAAATAAATTAACTTAACTTTTAAGTTAAAACTTGAAAACATTTAATTAAAACTGTAAATCACAAAACCCGAGACTTTCTCGAGCCTTCCACGAGCCAAAATTCCATCTGCTTCGAGTTCTCCCCCAGATCAACCCGAGATACTTTAAATTTTGTTTTAAAATTTGTTTAAGTTATTTTTACCCGTTACTCCATCATTCTACTCGAGTTCGACTTCGAGTCGAATGCCTGCTCGCTCGTGCTTGAACCCAAGCCGTCTTCTTCTTCCACCATCTTTTGGAAACAGCTGATACAAGTGATCCCACGTGCACGTGCACTGGTCACTGGCGATGCTCTGGCGAACATCGTGACCACCAGCAAGTCGCGATTCATCCTTTTATTTGAAATCGACACTCGACTCGGCACCAAAATTTCTAAATCGAAAATGAGCCTCGCGTTCGAAAGTACAACCCAATCCCTCCTCGGCAAATTGCCTCGCCACCATCACGCCGACCACCAGAGACACCTGCACTTTGTCCACACCACGATAACACGACAAGCTTCCTTCCTCTTGAATTTTGTGAAGCTCGATCACGCGTAGATGACGAACTCGTCACGTTTACTGGCATGACCAAATCCTTAAACAAAACCCTAAAATGATCTAGTTTCTTAAATTCACTCAATAGGAATTTTTTTTGATAATTTTTACAAAATCACAAGTACTTAAACTTGCTCCAATTCAAATTTCAACCTTTTAAATTGATTCAATTTCCTAGAATTGGTGGAAATGCAGTTTTATTTCAAATTCGAACTGCACTTAAATCCTTTATCTAAAAATCATAATTTTTACTTTAAAAATCATATTTTTGTATAAGAGTTCAGTTTGTTACCCTGAATTCAAAAATTAAGAAGTTCTAAATTTGACCAATTTAAAGTCGTGGTCTGTTCTTTTAAATTTACAGAGATAATACTAAATTGTTTTAGCTCAAATAAAATTCTAAACTAAAGCTTATAATAAAACAACCAAGTTTTATTTAAAGCTTGTATCCAAATTATGCTTAGATCAAGAGATTTGGATTTGTTTGTAAATCTGGCCTAAAAGAACAAAAACAAGAACAAAGATACAGGCATGGACAGAGTTACATATTCACACTTACATATACTCAGGAACAACAATACATATTTTCCAGATATGAACTTGAAACTAATTTTAGATACTTAGGTTTTCAAAGGTGAAGGTTACTCACCTTTTATAGGGAGGAGTACAGAGCTTCATTGTTGAACCAGGTTTGAAATTTGCAAACCTGAAATCTTGCTTCTTTGATCCCTGGTTTGAGTAGATTGTTTAAGTTGAAGTTTTGTTTTAGTTTTGAGTTTTGTTTACTCCTTTTTTCCATTTCTTTCTATTGTTTTAAATCTGCATTTTTTTGAAGCTTGTTGAGGTTTGAGTTGATATATAGGGAAGAAGTTTACATGCTATATTATATTTGTACAAAGTGATAAAATTTGTACAGGTGATTATTATTGTTTGTTTTATACAATAGGGTATATTATTTTGTACAAAACTAGGCATGGCTGAAGATGATGTTAGGGTGTACTAAAGATATTGTATTATGGGCTGCATTACTTGCTTTATACATAAACACTTATTTCTTGCCTTGCATTTCGGTTGAGATGTATTATATTGTGTACTTTGTCTATGTTCCTTCACTTTCCTTTGCTTTGTTTCACATGTGCTAGTTTTATTTGCTGTCTTATGCTTTTCAATTCAGTTTGTGTTTGTTCAAGTTGTATTGTTATTTTATGTGTTCATCTCATATTTAATATAGTTATAAATCTATTTGATAAATTTGTTTATCATCAACAAAAATTTTATTTCCTTTTAAAGTTTAACCATCTACATTTAATTTTTACTCATCATATATACTTTTATTTCTGATTTTAAAAATATTGTTATTATTTACATATAATAAAAATTATCTTATTTTCATAAATGTTATTTAAATTCAAATTATCATCATTTCTAAAAAAAATTAAATCTTTTATTTATCTGGTATCCAAAGTATATATATATATACATATATACACAATATTTAAATTTAAATGATTTAATATATTTTCTATTCGATCGGGGAAACTCGCTTCCATTTATAATTAATTTTACAATTTTAATTCAAAAATTCAACAAATTATTAATTTAAATTAAATTAAAATATGGGGTCGTTACATATTGGTTCTTCATTAACATGATGCAGGCAGGAGTTGTTGTGGGTTTAGTTGGAGGAAATGCTGAAGGAGGAAATCTGGGAGCTTCAGTGGTCAATAATTATGCTGTGTTGAATAGAGACTATGCCAGGTTAGGAGGAGAACCGTTTATCAGGACTGAAGACGCAATTGAAGTGGAGAATTGGTTACTTCATTGCAAGAGGATCTTTGCTGATTTGAGGCTTAATGATGAGCAAAAGAGAAGGCTTGCTTCTAGACAGTTACAAGGAGCAGCACTATTTTGGTGGAACAGTGTTACTGTGGGAGTCAATGAGGAGACCATGACTTGGGCTGAATTTAGAAGGAGGTTTAAGGAGAAATTTATGTCAGATGTTGCTAAGTCAGCTCTGCTCAGGAAGTTTATGGAGTTCAAGCGGGGAGACATGGCAGTACTTGAGTATGCTACCATATTTGAGAAGCTATTAAGATACAGATACGCTACGGTTGATACTGTTATTAAAAGGAATGAAAAGTTCATTCGCGGATTGAAGCTTGAGCTTGCTAAGGCCACATTATCGCATATTAGAAACCCGTGCAATGTAGTTGTTGAGATGGCTTTGAGGCAGGAAGAGATGATTGCTTTTCTTGTGGGTAACAAAGCAGGGGGAGCTCAAGGAGGGCAGAACTAGAAGAGGAACTTTTTCCATAAGAAAGGCGCTCAGAAGAGTGGAGCTGCTAAAAAGGGAAAGACAGAAGTTATCTATTATAAGTGTGACAAGAAGGGACACCGTGCCGAAAATGCAAAGGAAAGAAAGATGTTGACAAGAAAGGAGTGAGATGTTCCAACTGTAATCAAATTGGACATTATAAGAACAGTGTAAGGAGCCAGCCAAGGATGGAAAAGAAAAAGTGTTCGCATTGAAGCCCGCTACCTCGAGACCAATAGCAGAAATATTATTTTAGAGATGGGTTTCCAGTTTCATAATTTTCTAAGTAGTTGTGAATCTATTATGGAATTTCTAGTAAATAAAATAGGTAAATTGGGTTTAAATTAATTTCCGCTATTATACGTAAGCTTTGGGTCAGAAATTTAAATTTGTTAAAAAACATATTAAAAGAGATTTATGGGAAATTTCAGAGAATTTTCTTAAGTATTTTATTAAAGATATAAAATTATTTAAGGTGTGGGACTTAAATGTTTTATATGTTTATAAAAGGAGAAAGGGAAAATTGTTAAATGTTTTAAATTGTTAATTACTGAATTCGGCAGCACCTTTAGAAAAGGTTTTTGAAAAAGAATTGACTGCCAATAGAATTTTGACAAATATGGGAAGTTAGTTGAAAAGCAATTACTTTAGATAGCTATAAAACAGTTTGATAATATTAACTACTTCACCACTTCCTTGTAAGCTTTCGACCTCATACTTCCACCCCTGACCATGTTGAAGCCAAATGCACATGGTATCAATGTCTTGGTATATAGTGGATTGGAGAAAGACAGAAGGTATAGAGTTGAAACATGCTTTCGAAGGGGTAGGAGTTGCGCTTATAAACTTTGAACTATTTCTACTTACAAAGGATGCCTTCGAAGGGGTTATATTAGCTTCCGACTTAGTCTAATTGCTTTTGTTTATATAACAAGGGTTTTCGAGTGGGTTGCCGCCTTTTTTGTTTTAAAACAAGCTTTCGAAAGGATTTGAAACCCAACTGTCGCATTCTACCATTCGACCTAGTTAAGGCCGCTTTTATTGCCTTTTAAACAATGGTTTCAGAAGAGTGCTTTTGTTTAAACTTGAAAGCCGCTTCTCCATGCTTTCAAAATGGTTGGTTTCAAAACCATTCGCTTTCTTTTACTTAGGAATAATGCTTTCAAAAGATTTATTTTCGCCCCAGTTCTTTTAATTGTTTATATTAAAAGTTGAACCCAAAGGTTTCGAAAAGAATGGTTTTAATTGGTTTCAAAGCTATGTTCCACAAAATTTTACTTGAACCCAGTGCTTTTGAAAGGTTTGTTTTAAGTAAAGGACTTTAATGCTTTCGAAAGGTATAAAATGAAGGTTTCGAAAGGGAGGTACCCCAATGTTTTCGAAAGGTTTACTTGACTTTTTAAATGGAAGAGTTCCAATGCTTTCGAAAGACAAGTTTTAAGTATTTTGAAAAGAGGATGTCTAAGGTTTACAAAGCTTTCGAAGGGATACCTTCAATGATTTCGAAAGGTCTATTTTAAAAGAGGTTTTGAAAGGTATGTTTTGGCATTTCGGCCTAGTGTTTCAAGATATATTAATTAACTTATTTTGAAAGGGGCACTTTCAATTTGTTTTAAAGGTATTGTTTAAAGTTTTTAAGCAAAGGTTTTGAATGGTTTACCTTAGTTTCATGGCCTAAGAGCTTTTAAATTAAAAATGTGTTTTTAACTTACTTTGGAGGGATAGATAATCCCATTATATTTCATTAACATTGTTTTGTGTATAGCATATAACATGGCAAAAATATTTGAGTAAAGCAAAGAGTATATTTTCCTTGTTTAAGTATGATTTAAAGGGTTAAATCAATTTGAAAGAAATGTTTTCAAGGAAAATTTGATGGGGTAGTTAACCCTAAGTAAATGACTTGGATATTAGAATACCAGATGGGACTAGTATAGGGTCGTGCCCTATACTTTAGCTAATAAGCCCCTAGCTAATATGTTTGCGCCAAAAATGGTCACAAATCCCAAATGTCGTGAAAGCACCAGTGTATGAACATAGATCAACAATAAATGATCACCAATCACAGATCTAAGTAATGTAGAGGATAAAAAATTAAGAATAATCGACTTAATACAGAAAGAAATAGACAGAGACACAAGATTTATAAAGGTTCAGCTATCTCCGGCCTACATCCACTCCAAAAGTTAATCTTTTATTGACTTTCCTTGCTGGTTACAGCTGATTACAATGAAGAAATTCGAGTACAACAGTAGCTTAGTAATGCAAAGGTGTTTTCGGCAGACTCTGGACGTTGGATAGCCCAAAAGATCCTTTTTCTATAGGCTCTGACATGCTATTTATAGGCGCTCTATGCAAATATCTCGCTTAAACTTTGGGAGACTTCTTATGGCACGTGAGTGGGCCCACGCGATCGATCCTAGGTGATTTCGGCTCGATCCATGATCGATGCGAACCAATTTGGTATCAATCAAGATTTGATCCAATCGAGTCGAAATTTGGCATGAACATTCTTCAGGTTGTACGTAAGCTCCTGTGAAAATTTGGTGGCATTTGGACTTGAGAATCTCCAGTTATGATTGATACGAATTAGAGTGATCCTGAGGTGTTCAATTCGTATCGATCCATTTTGTATCGATACTGGTTCATATCCACGTGCTACCATTCATCTGTTAACGCTTTCGGTCTTCTTCGTATCCTTCGGCCGCTCGTCTGTTCGTATCCATCGACCAACCTTCCTTCGTATCGACTCGAAGTATCCAATGTCGATCGATACAGACAGTATCGATTCGAATTAGACTGTTATGCTCCATCCTGACCAATACGAAACCATCGAGTCGAACAAATCATCATGTGCTCATCTGTTCAATCCGAGTTCGTATTCACCGAGTCGAAATCCACTTGACCGTTCCTCCTGATCGATATGAACGTGTCGATCCAAAGTAAATAACCGAGTCCACTTTTATCGATACGAACTGTATCGATACGAACTGTATCGATACGAAATGTATCAATACAAATCGTATCGATACGAAAACATCAATACGAAACCAGTTCCTTCCAAAATTGATCCATCCATATCCCGATCATACAAACTCTGATTGACCTAAAATTTGAAACGTAGCCTTTCCTAGCCTTGTCCATCATTCCCAATCGATCCCGTCTTGATTGGAGCTCTGCAAAATTTTGACGACATCGATCATAGCCTTGTTTCCAATAGACCTCCAATCCTGATATCCATCCTTTCCAGCCAATTTGTTGATATTCCAGCCTTGACCAAAAGGTGGGATAACATTTGCCCCCCAAAACATGCCTTGTGGTAAGAAGGTGTGTTTTGAATAGTTCCGAATCCGACATCCGAAATCCATATTCCGTCTATAACCATACCGTTCGATTCATAATCCAAGCCATCCTATCCGAGTGCATCATTCTTGACTACTCCGAGCTGATGTCTGATTCCAAATCCAGTAACCAAAGCCTTAGCCAATTCCATATCCATCCAAACCCGATAACCGAGTCCTAATCCATCCTTATCTAATAACCAATAACCGAATCCAGGACCTCTCCGGGTCGATATCGAAGTTCTTTGCCGTTCATAGCCAATATTCATATCCGTAACCTCTCCAGGTTCTTGCCAAGCGCAATCCACACCTGACGACCATGGTCCAGTGTCCTTGAACGTTGAGTATTTTCCATGGCTTAAGTCCTAAGCCGAATCCTGGTCGCTCTGGACCCTTGTCGAGCATAGTCCATACTCGACGACCTGAAATAGTAACCGATAATATAGGGCCTAAGTCCTAAGCCGAATCCTGGTCTCTCCCGACCCTTGTCGAGCATTGTCCATACTCGACGACCTGAATAAGTCGGTTTGCCACGCTCGGACAAAGCGACTTACCCCTTGTTAGGTATAATACATACCTGACGACCATTTACCAAAAGCTAGATAAAAATCCAATCAAAATCCAATCCAAAATCCAAATCAAATAGGAAAACCAAAAATCCACATCCAAAATCAAAACCAATATCCAAGCATGAAAACAGTCGTCCAAACAAAAGTCCAAACCAGAAAACAAACAACATCAGGAGTTCAAACCAAACTCCAAAACCGAGCCAGAAAAGACAAATGTCCAAACCAAAAGAAAAAACTGATTTCACAAACCATAGCATCGTGATTTACCATCATTCAGAGCATGCCTAGGGGCCTCCTCCGTCCCCGTACATGAGTAAATGACTTGGCCGTCTGCTAGTAGTTTGCTACTTATTATCATCCCTGTCAATTGATAACCAATCGACCATCATTCCTGGGCCTTGCGCCATCGTTGTTTGAGGTAGACGGTGGTTGCTCCTGTTCCACCATCGCATTCCGAGCCCCGACATATTGTCGCAACTGTTCATTCCTTACATGCTCCTCAATTATGTCCTTTAGATGCTTGCAGCTGTTGGTGTCATGTCCGTCCAAATCATGGAAGAGACAGTGCCTTCCTAATGCCCTTTCACGTTCCGAGGGTTCTCTCCTTGCTGGCCTTCGGTAGGGAAGGCGGTTCCGAGTCTCCATGAATATCCGTTCCAACGTCTCGTTTAATCCCGTGTATGTGGAAAACTTCGGCTCCCTCCACCGCTTCCTAGCTTTTCCTGATTCGTCATCCAGCTTCCTTTTTCCTTTATCTTTATCCTTATCCGAGCCTCCGCTAGATGGCTGATGTGCATGTAAATGTGCATATTTTTACCACCATATTTAATCTATTTAAATTAAATAAATGATCATATCAGGCATTTTAACTTGTTTAAACCAAAATTCATATTATTTTCAAATCGTCACATATTCATCTTCATCCAAGGGCAAAATGGTCATTTTTGTGCATATATTATTTTGAGAAAAATTAATTGGAAATTTATATATATTTGTGTAGGAATTTGATCTCAAATAGGAGTGGTTTCATGAAGACACATGCATGCAAAAGAGTGAAGAGAACAAATGAAGATGGAAATAATTCAAAGTGAAGATAACGGAGGACCCCACCTACCCACCTACCTTAATGTACAAATTAGAGGCTAATGCACATGCTTATGGAATTAATGGTTTCATGTACACTCAAATGAGGATTATTTGAAGCTAATGATTACTTGGCCTCCACACTTCCTAAGAGGGTATTTTAGGTATTCCCCAAAAATATGAATTAGGGTTTAACACATGTATAAAATCCCCTTATGTTTCATATAACCCTCTTCCCCCTTATTCTCTCTTTAGATTAGTTTAGGCTCAAAATAAAAGAAAGCTTCTCTTTTCTTTTCATGGCTACTTAGCCATTTTTATTTCATGTAATTTCTTTTTATGCAACTTTAAATACATGCTCTTTTCTTCTTTTCTTGTTTAATTCCTTTCATGTTGTAGTTTAGATTTCTTTTATTTTTCATGCAAGTAGAATAGTAGTTCTCTTTTCCATTAGCTTTCATTTTCCTTTTCTTTTGCTTTCATGTTGCTAGCTACATTTGTTGTTTTGATAACAAATATGAGAGGCTAATCCCTTCAATTTAGGGGTAACGAAGCCTCTAATCATGTAGCTTCGACATTTTGATAATTATAGCTCTCTTTTTGTGCTAAATGACAATGCTTGAAGTGGTTTAATTTGCTTGTTTTTGCTTTGAATTTGATAGCCTATATTATTGACACCAAACAGGCTATGCTTAAACAATCACTAACACAAATGCCTCTTCATCAAAATATGATTATGGCATAAGAAAGTGATTTGAAATTCAAATTTGATGGTCTATATTTCTAATTAATAGTTAATAGGCCATACTTAAAATAGATTTCATTTTCAACTTTGTTGTCATTTTCATGAGAGTTAGTAAGTGGTTTAAAGGTTGTGTTATAGTTTGATGGCTTATGTTGAGCTAATTAATAGCACAAATGAGCCATACTTATGATAAACACATCATTTAAACTCACTTATGACCAAAAAATAGAACGTAATTTCATTAATTGTTAAATTATATGATCTAGAGAGTGGATTTATCTCTAAATTTTCATTTAACTCTCATATTTTTATCTATTTTTCTTTTGCTAGTTTTTGTTAGTTTCTTACATTTTTAGCTAATCACACTTTCAACTTTGGTTAATTTGATTGAATAGAAATTTAAAACCATCAATTCCCTGCGGATCGACCCGTATTCGCCACGTACTACAAGTGTACGTCGTGCGCTTGCGGTTATTTTATTTCTAAATTCGTTCGACGGTTTTCTAAACCGATAGAATTTCCGTCGACGAACAATGGCCTTCCATCCTCAGCCGCATTCACCTCCTTTAATTTCATATCTGAACACGCATCTTCCTGCCGAAGGAATCTCTCAGCTTCGTGAAAGAATTCTCCTAGTTCCATTGGTGGGTCCCATATTAGAGACACTTTGAAATATGAATTCTCCCTGACTCCTGATACTGCTGCCATTAAAACCATCGATGGATCCGGACGATCCACCAAAGCAACCGCTGCATTGAACCGAGTTAACAAACCTCTGAGCGATTCGTCTATCCTTTGCTTTACTGATGTTAGCGTCATCACGTTCTTCGGCCTTTTGATATGAACCTGAAACTGCTTCAGAAACCTGTCCACCAATTCTGTCCATGTCCTAATAGATCCTTCTTCCAGCTGTCTGAACCACATAGCAGCTATATCCGTTAATTACAGAGGGAAACATCGGGCCATCACTTCCTCTGATGCCCCCAGCACTTCCATATGTCTTGTGTATCTCATCAAGTGATCAGTAGGATCAGCCTTGCCATTGTACACTTCCAAAGTAGGTAGCTTGAACTCTGGTGGATTCCGAGCAATTCTGATGTCACGAGTAAATAGACTCCAATTTACTCCTTCCAGATCTCTGTTTGTCAAACCTCCGCCTATAGTTCGCCTGATAATCTCAGCCAGTCCAGCGTTGTCCGTCAAGGGTTGCCCCCCGAGTCCCCAAGGGAATTCTAGTACATACTCTTCATCCCGCGCTCCTACATTCCTTCCGGCATCTTGTTGTGTGGTGTCACCTGGAATTCCTCCATGGATTGGTCCATTGTTGCCGGGTGGTGTGCCCCCATGTCTGGATCCATCCAGATTAGCAGTTGCGTGCTGATCAGGGGTTGTGCCTTGTTGAGTTGCTCCATTCGACGCCTGTTTGGTCCTTCTGCTTCAGCTCCGTGGATCTGAACTCTTGAAGCTCCAGCTGTTCCTGCTTGTCCAAACTGTCTGAGGAGGTTCTGCATCATCTCCTCCTGCCTTTTCAGAAACTCTTCATGCATAGCTCCCATCATCATCTCCATCTCGTCTCTGGTGATGAAAGCTGAAGTCTGATTAGCCCCTGATGATGTCTCCTGGCTTCCTTCGTGCTGACTTCTCTCGGCTCTTTGTCTTCTACTTGATTGCCTTGTCATAGCTCTTTAGATCTGAACCCTTAAGCCTTCAAATCCGAACTCCAAATCTGGTATAGCGGGTGCTAGTTGTTCTCAGTGGAAGCACCATAGTGTTTGCACCAAAAATGGTCACAAACCCCAAATGTCATGAAAGAGCCAGTGTATGAACATAGATCAACAATAAATGATCACCAATCACAGATCTAAGTAATGTAGAGGATAAAAAATGAAGAATAATCGACTTAAAACAGAAAGAAATAGACAAAGACACCAGATTTATAGTGGTTCGGCTATCTCCGACCTACGTCCACTCCAAAAGTTAATCTTTTATTGACTTTCCTTACTGGTTACAGCTGATTATAATAAAGACATTCGAGTACAACAGTGGCTTAGTAATGCAAAGGTGTTTTCGGTAGAGTCTGGATGTTGGATAGCCCAAAAGATCCTTTTTCTATAGGCTCTGACATGCTATTTATAGGCGCTCTATGCAAATATCTCGCTTAAACTTTGGGAGACTTCTTCTGGCATGTGAGTGGGCCCACGCGATCGATCCTAGGTGATTTCGGCTCGATCCGTGATCGATACGAACCAATTTGGTATCGATCAAGATTTGATCCAATCGAGTCGAAATTTGGCATAAACATTCTTCAGGTTGCACGTAAGCTCCTGTGAAAATTTGGTGGCATTTGGACTTGAGAATCTCGAGTTATGATCGATACGAATTAGAGTGTTCCTGAGGTGTTCAATTCGTATCGATCCATTTCGTATCGATACTGGCTCGTATCGATACCATGCACATGCTCGTTGGCGACGTGGCCCTATCTTCAAGGCTCGATCTATTTTTCATGCCGTGTTGAACGCTTCTTCCTTCAAACCATGTACATTTCTAGTTCGCATCCAAGCTTCGTGCTTTTCGGCTTCGTAATCATTTATTTGCATCCATCCATTTGCATCGGTCACATTCGCGTCTATCAATTTGTATCCACCGGCTGCTTCCTTGTTCATATCGATCAGGCTGTTGCTATGAATCGATACGAACAAGACCAATACAAACTCTGCCTTCGTATCCATCTTCTCCTGTAGTTCGTATCCACGTGCTACCATCCATCTATTAACGCTTCCGGTCTTCTTCGTATCCTTCGGCAGCTCCTCTGTTCGTATCCATCAACCAACCTTCCTTCGTATCGACTCGAAGTATCCAATGTCGATCGATACTGACAGTATCGATTCGAAGTAGACTGTTATGCTCCATCCTGACCGATATGAAACCATCGAGTCGAACAAATCATCATGTGCCTATCTGTTCAATCCGAGTTCGTATTCACCGAGTCGAAATCTACTTGACCTTTCCTCCTGATCGATACAAACGTGTCGATCCAAAGTAAATAACCGAGTCCACTTTTATCGATACGAACTGTATCGATACGAAATGTATCGATACGAATCGTATCGATACGAAAACATCAATACGAAACCAGTTCCTTCCAAAATTGATCCATCCATCTCCCGAGCATACAAAATCCGATTGACCTGAAATTTGAAACGTAGCCTTTCCTAGCCTTGTCCATCATTCCCAATCGATCCCGTCTTGATTGGAGCTCGGCAAAATTTTGACGACATCGATCATAGCCTTGTTTCCAATAGACCTCCAATCCTGATATCCATCCTTTCCAGCCAATTTGTTGATATTCCAGCTTTAACCAAAAGGTGGGATAACATAATATAAGTCAAAAATTCCGGTGTGTAGGGCTTTGTTACAGGTAAGACTAAAATGGTGTTACACACAGAAAGGAATATACAGAGAGAAGATATGTTATTTGTGAGCCCGTAAAACCATTAGGTTCAGTTGACCCTAGGAGAAGATAGTTAAGGGCATATAGCCCAGTAGTGTGTCTAATAGATGTTAGATAATTGATTATGTCTGGTAGGCCCGAGTTAGCCAATGGTTAGTAGTTAGCCAGACAAAACTATATTGTTCGGATAGATAGTCCATCGATTACCTGATTTATATGTATATATGATATTGCTATTATTGCTTTAATCGGTTTGATTGTTGGATTCTGATTTGCAAGAGATATGTTTTCAAAAGGGATATTAGTGTGGGGAAACCCGTTCCGCTAAGCGATGTGGTCTCACTTAATATTAGTAAACTAAGATGTAATAGTATTATTCACACTAGGCTTTATGTCTGACTCGAAGTTTATGTTGTTCCCTTAAACTCTCTAGTGCTCAAAATATGATTTGAGTAGATTGAGAGTTGAGGTTTTTCAGGTTTAGTAGGTTGGACGAATAAGCTTCCGAAGACATGCAGAAGGCAAGGCTAGCTATATATGAGCTATTTAGTTTTATTTCCACTGTTTTTTTATTAATATTGATTTGTCTATTTGGTACTCTGATCATCCAAGAGGGCATCTTCATATGTTGCTCTTAGCGTAATTTGTAATAAGTATATTGGATCAAAACCTGGGAATCGATAAAGAATTATGTAATTGAATATGAAATATTGATTTGAAATGTAATTAGAAAAGTGTGTTTTAAATCTACGATGATTTTATTTCATATTCACGTGCTTCTAATATTATGGATACTATTAACATTACTGTATTTTGTTACCGGAAGCTAATAATATGGATGACTGCAGCATCTATAGCGCTTAGCTTCGGGCCTCAAGATAGGGGTGTTTCACAACCATTGTCTCAATATAAGCAAATAAAGAGCCTATGGTTATATTTATGAACTCCAAGCTTTTCAAATCAGATGACTTTTGGGATATTCGAAGGAATCGCTATAAGAAAGTGTACAACAAAGAAAAATGGTCAAAATAATGAATAAAGAGATAAGAGATTTCCATACTATGCTAATGGCGTACGAACATCATGATCAAAAGTCCAAAAGCGTCAAAATACCTAATCTCAAAAGCTTAGAAGAAGAATCCAAAAAGAAAATTGAAAAAAGAAAAGATTCACTCCACTCTTAATGATACCCTTGTCAATTTCTTTCAGAATACCCAAAACAATCTATCTTACCTGTTTGTACCAAAATTGGGCACAACACTCTTCAGAAGTATTTGAAGAGATAAAAATGAAGAATAGAAATGGAAAAAGAGGGTTATCTAACAAATACTCCAAAAAAAATGATAAAAATACGCAGAAACACAGAAATTTAGAGTGGTTCGGCGTATTGCCTACGTCCATTATGAAATTGATGATTTTATTGATATTTCTTTGATGTTTACAACTGATTACAGCGGCTAACAGCGGATTACAACGGATTACAATGGTGAAATTTGAGTACAACAGCAGCCTTGTAGTGCAAAAGTGTTTTCGGCAGAGTTTGGACGTCAAAGAGCCAAAAGATCCTTTTTCTGTAGGCTCTGGGGTGCTATTTATAGGTGTAGGATGCAAATATCTCGCTCAGATTTCGGGAGATCTCTTCTGGCACGTGAGTGGGCCCACACGATCGATCCTAGGTGATTTTGATTCGATCCGTGATCGATACGAACGAAATTCGTATCGATCAAGATTTGACCCGATCGAGTCGAAACTTGGTGTGAACATTCCTTAGGTCGTACGTAAGCTCCTGTGAAAATTTCATAGCATTTGGACTTATAGATAGTGAGTTATGATCGATGCAAGTTTGTGGTCCGCGTGGAGGCTGCCGCGTTCGTATCGGTTTCCTTCTCCACGTTTTCCTCTCTTTGTATCGATACAATCCGCATCGATGACGTGTCTCGAAAATCCAGGAAAGATCCACCTTTCGTGCCGCGTTGATCGCTTCCCTCGTATCGATCGATACGATTACGATCGATACGAACATGGCTCCTTCGTATCCATATGCCACCATCCATCTGCTAACATTCTCGGTCTTCTTCGTATCCATCCACCAGCGCATGCAGGCCTATTTGTATCCACCAACTGTGCCTCTGTTCGTGTCGATCGCTTTGCTCTGTTCGTATCAATCGCTTTGCTCTGTTCGTATCGATCGGAATGAGTCTGTTCGACTCGAACCACTGTGGCATTGTTCATATCAGTTGAAGTTGTTCTGTTTGTATTGGTTGGTCTTGTTCGCATCGATCGTCATTAACTTTAGTCGATCGATACGAAGTTAAACTAGTAGCATGGATACGAACAAATGATAACGCGATGGATACGAACAACAGGTAACACGATGGATACGAATAGGTGGGTAGCACGATGGATTCGAACAGATCGATTTGAAATGGATACGAACAGATGGGTAGCGCGATGGATTCGAACAGATCGATTCGAACTATGGCCTTTTGATGGATACGAACAAGGTGGTTGCTGAAATTTCATCGATCATATCTTGAGCATACGAACTCCGATTGACTTGAAATTCGGAACGTAGCTTCTACTAGCCATGATTGTTGTGTCATATCAATTCTAGCTTGATCCGGACTCGGACAAAATTCATTGATATCCACAGCAAACCTGCGTATAACCGATCTTCGGGACGGAATGTCCTTGGTTTCCAGTTAAGTTCTCGGTGTCACGACCTTGCCAAAAGGCGGGATAACATTTGCCCCCCAAAACATGTCTTTTAGTGAAAGGCGTGTTTTGAATAGCTTCAAATCCAATGTCGTGAGCTCATGTTTTATCCATAGCTATAGTATCCTCAATCAAGTTTATGGTTGTTCGAAGCCGAGTCGATATCCATTTCAGCTTGTGGAAATCACTAATCAAATCCTATGGCCTCTCCGGACCATGGACAGCCACTTCGGACCCTTGTTAAGTCCATTCTAAACTTAACGATCGAATAGAAATACCCTGTCGCGTTCCGGTGCTACTTTCTATCCCTTGCACTCTGGCCCCAGTGAGGGCATATAGCGATGCCTTGGTCCTCCTAGACCGATCATAGCCTCTCTGGCTCTTGCTGGATCCCATCATGTTGCTCTCCGGTGAATGGGAAACAGCATCGAGTGAGCCGATCCTATCGCTCTCCGGCGAAGCGGCAACACCCCCTGCACTCCGGTTCAGCGTCCTTGAACATTAAGCAATGTCATGGCCTAAATCCCAGGCCGATTGCAGCCACTCCGAGCTCTTATCGAACCCCGATCCAATCACTCTACGGTGAATGGGGAACGACGTTAAGTGAGTTGATCTTGTCACTCTCCGGCGAAGCAACTCACTTCTTGCACTCCGGACCCCGTCTCTCCGGGTAGGGTCATAAAGCGATTAATTTCAAATTGATTTTCAATATTCATCCTGCAATTTTTCCGGTTACAGGTTTATTTTATGAAATTCAAGTTCATTTATTAAATTCAAATTTCAAATGTTCAATCACAAACAAAGGAAAAATCTAGATACTGCCTCTCCGGGCAGAGCGGTTTATTTCCATCTCAGAGCATGCCTGGGGATCTCCGGTTCCCTTACATGTGTAAGTGGAATAGCCGTTTTATTTTGAAATCAAATCTAAGAATTTTAAGTAATCGACCAAAGTTCAAGTCTTGAGCTTGGTCCTTGCCATCATGATCAATTGATGACGAGTCGTGATCCCGATCCAGGATTAGCTCTGTTGGGTGCAGGCGGTAGTTGCTCAGGTCCTACGGCCACTGTCCGATCTTTCATGTATTATGGCAATCTACCACTTCTAGCATGCTCTTCCACCTCGTCTTTCAAATGGCGGCATTCATCAGTAGTATGCCCTTCCAACTCATGGAATAGGCAATACTTTCCACTTCTACGTTCCCGTTTTGTAGGTTCCCTCCTGGGTGGTTTCCGATAAGGGAGCTGCCCCCGAATCTCTGTTAAATCCGTTCCAGGTTTGCTGTCAAGTCAGCGTATTGTTTGAATCTGAGCTCTCGGAATTTCTTCCGTTTGTCAGGACCATTGTATCTATCATCCTGTTTCCGCTTTCCTTTATCTGTTCCAGACAGTTCTTTGGAGGTTCCTTCGCCTTGCACGGCATTTATTTCCTGCCTCTCAGCGTGTGAATCCTCTAGCCGAATGAATCTTTCAGCTTCATGATAGAATTCCCCAAGGTCCTACGGTGGATCTCTTGCTAAAGAATACTTAAATTTTGTACCTTCCGCAACTCCTGCTATCGCCGCCATCAAAATCATCGATGGATCAGGGCAATCTACTGAAGCCACGGTCGCGTTGAATCGTAACAGTAAATCTCATATGGACTCTCCGGTCCTTTGTTTCATCGAAGCTAAGGTCATCACACTCTTGGGTCATGTCACGTGGACCCTAAACTGCCTCATGAAGCGTTCCACTAGCTTGCTCCATGTTCTGATTGATCCATTCTCTAGCTGCCTGAACCAAAGCGCAGCCAAATCTATCAAATATAGAGGGAAACATCGTGCCATCACTTCCTCGGATGCCCCCAGCACTTCCATATGCCTGATATATTTGGTAATATGCATGGTCGGGTCTGACTTTCCATCGTAATCTTCCAGCATGGGTAACTTGAATTTTGGAGGATTCCCTGCATTTCTGATATTAGGAGCAAATGGACTCCGACTAACTTCCTCTAAGCCTCCGCTCGATAATCCTCCCCTCATAATCCATCGCACTAGTCCAGCAATTCATTCATCTTCATCCTGAGGTTGTCTCCTTAGCATGTTTCCATCCTGCCCCCTATGTCCTGAAGGGTATTCTGGATAATATTCTTTGGGTAGCTCGTTCATGTTGGCATTGGCTTTAGCCTACTGAGCTCCATCTATGGGTTTTCCTATGTCAGATCTCGAGGGTCTACCTCCAGGTCGTTGTTGATTGCCTTCATGTTCTGTATTCTGATCTTGGATCTGGCCTTCGGCCATCCCTGTGGCTCCGGCTCCGGCTCTAGCTCCTTGTCCTACGTTTGTAGCCACCGTGGCTGGTCCGAGGTTCTATGGACTAGCTGCTCTCATCTGTTTGAAGAAATTCTGCATTCCTTCTTGTTGGCTCTTCAATAATCTTTCATGCATTGAATCCATCATAGCCTCCATCTCATCTCTAGTGATGTAGATCGAAGCTTGACCTGCCCCAGCTCCGGAAGAGGCCTCTTGACTTCCCTCTTGTTGGTTCCTTTCTGCTCTCTGCCTTCTACTTAATTGCTTTGCCATAGCTTTTCCAATCTGAATCCTTAAGCCTTCAAATCTGATATCCAAGCGGTAGAATTCCTGAGTTCGGTTCTCAGTGAAAGCACCAAAGTGTTTGTACCAAAATTGGGCACAACACTCTTCGGAAGTATTTGAAGAGATAAAAATGAAGAATAGAAATGGAAAAGGAGGGTTATCTAACAAATACTCCAAAAACAAATGATAAAAATACGCATAAACACATAAATTTAGAGTGGTTCGGCGTATTGCCTACGTCCACTATGAAATTAATGATTTTATTGATATTAATTTGATGTTTACAACTGATTACAGCGGCTAACAATGGATTACAGTGGTGAAATTCGAGTACAACAGCAGCCTTGTAGTGCAAAAGTGTTTTCGGCAGAGTCTGGACGTCAAAGAGCCAAAAGATCCTTTTTCTGTAGGCTCTAGGGTGCTATTTATAGGTGTAGAATGCAAATATCTCGCTCAGATCTCGGGAGACCTCTTCTGGCACATCAGTGGGCCCACGCGATCGATCCCAGGTGATTTTGACTCGATCCGCAATAGATACGAACGAAATTCGTATCGATCAAGATTTAACCCGCGAGTCGAAACTTGGCGTGAACATTCCTTAGGTCGTACGTAAGCTCCGGTGAAAATTTCATAGCATTTGGACTTGTAGATAGTGAGTTATGATCGATGCAAGTTTGTGGTCCACGTGGAGGCTGCCGCGTTCGTATCGATTTCCATCTCCACGTTTTCCTCTCTTCGTATCGATACAATCTGCATCGATGGCATGTCTCGAAAATCCAGGAAAGATCCACCTTTCGTGCCACGTTGATCGCTTCCCTCGTATCGATTGATACGATTACGATCGATACGAACATGGCTCCTTCGTATCCATATGCCACCATCTATCTGCTAACATTCTCGGTCTTCTTCGTATCCATCCACCAATGCCTGCAAGCCTATTTGTATCCACCAACTGTGCCTCTGTTCGTGTCGATCACTTTGCTCTATTCATATCGATCGCTTTGCTCTGTTCGTATCGATCGGAATGAGTCTGTTCGACTCAAACCACCATGGCATTGTTTGTATCAGTTGAAGCTGTCCTGTTTGTATTGGTTGGTCTTGTTCGCATCGATCGTAATTAACTTTAGTCGATCGATACGAAGTTGAACCGGTAGCATGGATACGAACAAATGATAACGCGATGGATACGAACAACATGTAACATGATGGATACGAACAGGTGGGTAGCGCGATGGATTCGAACAGATCGATTCGAAATGGATACAAACAGATGGGTAGCGCGATGGATTCGAACAGATCGATTCGAACTATGGCCTTTTGATGGATACGAACAAGGTGGTTGCTGAAATTGCATCGATCATATCTTGAGCATACGAACTCCGATTGACTTGAAATTCA
The DNA here is from genome assembly GCA_030737815.1 of Allium fistulosum. Classification (NCBI taxonomy): domain Eukaryota; kingdom Viridiplantae; phylum Streptophyta; class Magnoliopsida; order Asparagales; family Amaryllidaceae; genus Allium; species Allium fistulosum. The sequence goes on from CM060906.1 coordinate 1,138,248,909, forward strand.
GAATGTAGCTTCTCCTAGCCATGATTGTTGTGTCATATCAATTCTAGTTTGATCCGGACTCGGACAAAATTCATCGATATCCACAGCAAACCTACGTATAACCGATGTTCGGGACGGACTGTCCTTGGTTTCCAGTTAAGTTCTCGGTGTCACGGCCTTGCCAAAAGGCGGGATAACATTACCCAAATTACCCTCATCCTAAGGGCGAGAGTTAGAAAAGCAAAACCTAATACCATTATCTTGAGAAAAAATGGACACAAAACAGACAAGTGCCGAAAACTTGTTTCTGCGATTGAAAATACGTTCTAAAAGGAGTGCTTTAAGAATTTGTTAAGAAATAATTTTAATGCTTTGTTTTGTTTTGTTTCAGGAAAATTAATACAATTATACTTTTGGCTAATGCATAATAAATACATTTCTTTATTTCGGCTAAAGAAGTTATTAATTTTGAAAACTCAATAAAAGCATAATAAAAGGGGGTAAATCATGATCGAAAAGATTATTAAGCAGCAAATGATTTCAAAAGTATTGCTATTAAAAAGTGAATTCAAGAAGTTATACTCTCAACATAGACTAGCTCTTCAGTATCCGCTTTTAGCATTCTTATTCCTATCAGTTTTCTTATTAACTTCCTCATTGACCTTCAATATTCTGGTATTTCCTATTTGCTTTTGAAAATATACCATTTCTGCCAGATTTATACTTCAGGGCACTTATTTTCCTTCTCCACGGCTTCATATTTCATCTTTATATTTTTGGAATTCTTATCTGAGCTTTGGAAGTGATCCCTTTCAGCTAGATTTATATCTGAAGGGCATTATTAGGGTCTTGTCTCATGTTACTCTTTTCATTTTTCGTTAGCCACGGACCTTGTCTCATGCCACATTTTCTATCTACGATGGCTTCTTATAGAACGAGTGCTTGGATCTTGATTACAAAGCATACACCAAAATTGCTTTACTCGAATGATTTTCAAAAGAAAATTGTTAACGAAAAAACAAGACGGCTTGGATTTGCAACTCTCGAATGCCCGCCTTGTAGAACTTTTTAAAAAAACCGACATTTAACTTCTCCATCGAGGGTGTGTCTTCGAAAAAGAAAAATCTTTTTACATTTGGCTAGGCATCACATGGTTGTGAAAAGTGTTACTCCAAAAGCCTACAACGTAGTAAATAAAAACTAAAGTTTTTTTCGACCATAAGTTAATGTGCTTCATTAATAATAACATTTTTCTAAGTATTTCCGTGTCCACAACCCCTTTTATCCATGATAAATTTGGTTGGGTGATCTTGGCGAAGAGAGGGTAGTTAGTTCTATGTGGATTTGTTCCCACATAACCCCATATGTGAAGCGCCCACAACAAAACTCTTATCATCACCCGCAAGAGTAGACAATTTCACCTAGAAGTAGTATTACCAATCGATATAAAATCAAAAAGCATGCAACGGACCATGGAATCCTAAGCTTCCATCTTACAAGTTATATGCCTTAAACATCAAATAGTAGACTCAGTAGAGCTCGATACAATTGGATAAGACATCACTTAGTTCAAATTATATGCTAGATACCTCAAAATTCAGTTAGAAGGATCGATAAATCCCGAGACCTTAATAGATTATGGATTTCAAAATGCCAAAGCTTCTATAAGAATAAAATATCAGTGAATACTTTAGTTTGAAAGTTAGAATAATATTGTAGTTGCTTTTGTATTTGCTTTTGTACTTCAGTAGTTTGTTTTCCTTTACTGTTGCATTACTGCTAATAAGTGTTGTGTACACCTATATATATCAGTGTACTTGTATCAGACTTTATGCTTTTCTATTATGAATAAAGGTCCTCTTTCTTCTTCTCCAATCTTTTCATGGTATCAGAGCATAATCGCCTGGTGGCAAAAATTTTCAGATCCAATATTCAAATTCTCATCTAACTTCATATCTCAATCAGATCCAAATCATTTCGATCAGATCTAAGTTTTCACTCTTGTTTCTGTTTCGTCCTAGTTATTGCTGTCTTTGTTCTCTTCTGGATCCCTAATATCTCGTGTTCATCGATCATGGTAGATCACACCAACAATCAATCCACCACTGATTCATCCAATATGGCCAATACTAATCAACTCTCTAAAACTCTTGAAGAATCTTTAAAATCGATAATTAATCCCCAAACTCAGCTTATTACCGTGACATTGGATGAAAATAATTTTGTATTATGGAAATTTCAGGTGGAAACTGCTATCAGGGGATACGGACTGGAGAAATTCATCAGTGCTGATACTATTATACCACAACAATTGATTACTAATGCTGAAGGACAAGTTGTAGCAAATCCAGATTATATTACGCATAGCAGACAGGATAGCTTACTGTGTGCTTGGCTAATCTCTTCGATCAACCCTAGTCTTCTAACACAAATAGTAGGAAGTAAAACATCCTTAGAGGTATGGAATGCTATACATCTCAATTTCAATTCTCAAGCCTCTGCTAGAATTATGAGTTATAAGAGGCAACTGCAAAATGTGAAGAAGAATAATATGAGTATAAGAGAGTACCTAAACAAAGTCAAGGTTCTATGCGATATGCTTGAATCATCTGGGCACAAAGTCAATGAAACCGAACAAGTGTTGAATATACTCAATGGACTAGATGATAGTTTTGAATCTGTGATTGCTGTTATACTATCTAAAGAGACTACTCCTTCAGTGCAGTATGTTACTTCTGTTTTGTTAGCACATGAGGGTTGACTGGAACAAAAACAAAGTGTAGCACAAGATTTCTCAATCAATTATGTGGCAAATATGAAAGTTAGACCTCAACAACAAAATAACTTCAAACCAGAGTCTGCTAATGAGAATTTCAATCATAAACAGAGTGTATCAGGTGGAAAAGGGTATGGAAGAGGAGGAAGATTTGGTAGAGGAAGAGGACGAGGCAGAAATACTAACAACAGACCGAGATGCCAAATTTGTGGAAAGATAGGTCATGTAGCTGTGAGGTGCTATTTCAGATTTGATAATAACTACACAAGCAATCAGCAGATCTCACCTAATCAAAGCACATCAAGACCAAATATATACAGTGCCAATCTGAATCAAGCTCAAATCAATACCAGCACATTCTCCAGAGGTCTGAATCAAACCAATGAAAGTCAAGACACAATAGTAAGAAATTATGACATACAGGATGAAGCTTGGTTTCCAGATTCAAGAGCTACACATCATGTCACAAACAAACTGCAGAACTTGAACCTTGGGGGAGCTACATATCAAGGTAAAAATTACATTTATATGGGAAATGGTGCACCTGTAAACATAACACATGTAGGAGATGCTTGTGTTAAATCTATTAAAAAGGATAAACAGCTTCTTTTAAAGAATTTACTTAGGGTACCTCAAATTAAAAAAATTCATGAGTGTCTCGCAATTTGCTAGAGACAATGAGGTATTCTTTGAGTTTCATCCCACTGTTTGTCTAGTCAAGGACAAAACAAGTGGGGAAGTTTTACTTCAAGGCACAACACATGATGGGTTGTATAAATTCAATCTAAGAAGTGGTAGAAAGAACTGGAATGAAGTAAGACTGTGCAACTATGCTGAAAACAAAACTGACGATACATATGATATTTGGCATAGAAAGCTTGGGCACCCTAATGTCAAAATTATGAAACTTGTGATGAACAAAGAAAATATATCATACTCAGATCCTCAATTACCATATGTCTGTAGTCAGTGTCAGTTGGGAAAAAGCCACAGGTTACCATTCAATGCATCAGACACTATTTATCATCAACCCCTAGAGCTGATTGAATGTGATCTTTGGGGACCTGCCCCAATTAATTCTAGCCATAGCTATAGATACTACATAACATTTGTAGACGCATACAGCAGACATGCCTAGATATATTTTTTAAAACAGAAGTCAGAGGCATGTGAAGCTGTCAAACAGTTTATAAATCAAGTGGAAAGGCAGCTAGACAACAAATTAAAAACATTTCAGACTGATGGGGGATCAGAGTTCAAACCATTGAAAGAATTTTTTAATGAAAAAGGCATATTGCATAGACTCACCTGCCCACATACTTCTCAGCAGAATGGAATTGTTGAAAGGAAGCATAGGCATATAGTAGAGTTGGGTCTGACTTTGCTAGCACAGGGTAGTATGCCATTGAGATTATGGCCTGAGGCATTTTCTACAGCGGTATACCTGATTAACATGCTACCCACCAGTGTGTTGAAGAACATAAGTCCTCATGAAACATTATTCAAGCAGAAACCTGACTATAAGAGATTAAGAGTTTTTGGATGTTTGTGGTTTCCATTGCTGAGGCCATATAACAGACATAAGATGGATTTTAGATCATCAAAATGTACCTTTCTCGGCTATGGGTTAAATCAGAAGGGATACAAGTGCTTGACTAGTGATGGAAGAATTATTATGTCCAGACATGTGATGTTTAATGAGAGAATATTTCCATTTGCCAATATTGAAGAAAGAAGAGAGGCTTAGGTAACAGATATCAAACAACATATGCCTTTAATACCAATATATGAGTCAGAAACCAAGAAATATGAATCAGCTGCTACACAAGAAGATAGAGGAAATGAAGCACTCTCCTCACTGAGATTATCCTCCACCAGTAACAACAATAATGACCTCGAAAGATATGAAGACAAAGATTTCACTGACAGGGTACAAGAGGAGAATATACAAGATTCCTCATCAAATATTCAATCATCAAATTCATCAGAAACTGCTCAGACTGGGGAAGAAATTCAACATCAGCAAGGTCATCATATGATCACAAGATCCAAGGCTGGTATTTATAAACTAAAAATTTACACTGTTCAAAGTCATATACAAGAACCAACTACTTTTGAACAGGCTATACAGCATGAAGAGTGGAAGAAAGCTATGGAAGAAGAGTACAAAGCACTGATGCACAACAAGACTTGGAAGATAGTGACACTGCCCAGGAACAAAACTGTGATTAGATGTCGATGGACATACAAACTAAAATACAAAGCAGATGGAACAATGGATAAATGCAAGGCCAGGTTGGTAGCTAAAGGCTACACTCAACAACCAGGTTTTGATTTCAGGGAAACGTTTTCTCCTATCATCAAACCCACTACAATTCGTGTTGTCTTAACCATAGCTCTACATAATCAGTGGTCTATTAGACAATTAGATGTAAATAATGCCTTCTTGAATGGTGAGTTGGAAGAGGAGGTATATATGGAGCAACCCAAAGGCTTTGAAGTTATCAAAGATGATCGGCAAATAGTGTGTCAGTTGAACAAGGCAATCTATGGTCTGAAACAGGCACCTCGGGTATGGTTTGAGAAACTGAAGAAAACTTTAATGGTGTTAAATTTTAAACCAATTAAATCCGATAACTCCTTGTTCATTCAAAGAAATGAGAATGGAGTGATATATGTTTTGGTGTATGTAGATGATTTCATTGTGACAGGAAGTAATAGTGCAGAAATTACTAGACTGACAAAGCACTTGAATGATAGTTTCAAATTAAAAGATCTAGGGGAACTGAATTTCTTCCTAGGGATTGAAGTGAAGAGAAATAACAATGGAGAAATATTCTTGAACCAAAGAAATTATATTAACACAGTTTTGAAAAGGGCAGGAATGCAGAAAGCAAGAAGCTTACCTACACCAATGATCAGGAATCTACAGCTTACAAGAAGTGATGGTGATCCAGTAGAAGATATGCAGCAGTATAGAAGTATAGTAGGAGCTCTCCAATACATTACTATAACTCGTCCAGAAATAGCATACAGTGTGAATAAAGTCTGCCAGTTTATGCAGAAGCCATTGAATACACACTGGAAGGCAGTAAAGAGAGTTCTTCGATATCTAGCTGGAACATTGGATCATGGCCTAAAATTGTATGCTCCGGGAAAGCTTAATATCAGTGCCTTTGCAGATGCTGACTGGGCAGCAGATAGGGATGATAGAAAATCTGTAAGTGGTTATTGTGTATATTTGGGGAAGAATTTAATATCTTGGTGCTCGAAGAAACAAGCCACTGTCTCAAGATCGAGTACAGAAGCTGAGTATAGAAGTGTTGCTGCAGTGGTTTCTGAAATAATGTGGCTGAAATCATTGTTGTTTGAAATACTTGGGGAGGAGAAGATCATGGCCATAGTTTGGTGTGATAATGCTAGTGCAGTGGCATTGACTGCCAATCCTGTTTTGCATAGCAGAACAAAACATGTTGAGTTAGATTTATATTTTGTGAGAGAACAGGTTGTAATGGGAAATATATGTGTTAATCATATACCTGCCTTATATCAACGTGCATACATCTTGACTAAATCACTGTCTTTTAATCATTTTGCTAGACTGAGAGAAGGACTCAATGTCATAAAGGAAGAGGAAGAAATCTGCAGCAAAGAGAAGAAGATTGAAAGAAGAATGAAGGAGGAAGAGAGTTCAATTTGAAGGAAGGAGTTAGAATAATATTGTAGTTGCTTTTGTATTTGCTTTTGTACTTCAGTAGTTTGTTTTCCTTTACTGTTGCATTACCGCTAATAAGTGCTGTGTACACCTATATATATCAGTGTACTTGTATCAGACTTTATGCTTTTCTATTATGAAATAAAGGTCCTCTTTCTTCTTCTCCAATCTTTTCAGGCTAAACACACTTCCTTCATAGATTAGTCCGAATGCTAAGCGTGCTACCTCCGGTAAACCTAGTTCGAAGAGTAAGCGTACATGCCAAAGCAATAGATAAGATCCAAGGGATAGATGCCTTGAAACTCAGATGAAAGCATCGTAAGGGCTTAAGCCCAAAATCAACAGTTATGTATTGAAAGAATATTAGCAAGTAGACTTCGAATGCCAATGCTTTGACCATTTTAGTTAGAAATTGATGAAAGTAAATTCGGTGAGACCCGAATACGTTGGTTAAGACATTTGGAAAAGACAGTTACTTATAGAAAGAATAATAGGATACATACCCCAAACATCTAAGCTCCATGTAAAAGAACTGAATGTTAGCTGAAAAGAGAAAAGAAATCCTTCGGAAATGAAAGATGAATGAAATATGAGAACAAATCAAGACATCCAAGCTCTCGAAGTAGCATTATTGATAGCCAAAAAAGCTCTAGAAATAAAAAATTATTCGATAGATTCGGTAGAATCCGAAACATAATCTTAGAAACAATTAACAAGGCAAAATACCAAAATGAAAGAAAGTATTGAAAGAACGGGCAAAACCAAACGGTTGGATACCAAAACTTAGAGTAATATGGAATCGAAATGAGTAAGAAAGGATCAAATGGATTGGTATGTAATTCTTAGGTACCAAAAGGATAGAAGCTTCTCTATATTGAATAGTGAAAGACATAAATATTCAATATGCTACTAAAATGATCTGTCAAAGTGTATGTTATTCCAAGCACAGAGAAAAGTACTTCTACAAATTTTACAAAATTACAAGTAAGATTATTACAGAGATACATGTTTACAACCAAAAGTAAAAGTAAATTAATCTAGTTTATCTTTTGACAATGGCCTTTCCTTGGCCTTCTACTGCTTCGATTTCCAAAAGAGAGCTTTACGGAACATGTACCTTACCGAGGTCTCGTAAAATAGTGGTCCGGCTAATCCTCCGAGGACCCGAAATAATAGGTCAAGAAGTTGGATATGTTGCACACTAAAATTGTGAATTTCTTATTACGTGCATAATGCATTCAAGATCACCTCAAAGATAAGTCTAGAAGAACTCTGTAAGCAACCACGGCTTTAATAACGTATTCATAGTGACATTCAATCCGAAGGAGACGATCTAACATTTCAAATGTTTGCTTTTTGGCCTTAGCACTAACCTCATCAAAAAGTTGATTCCAATGCTTTTATATATGATCATATATCTTTTCAGCCCGCTTCTTCTTATACTGGCTAAAATACATGATTGATCCATCTTTAAGTTTTACCAAAACATCAACTAGGCATCCGATTGATATTGGAAGTGGACTCTTTGTTGTAGGCTCTAACTTTTGGGTAGAACCATGCCCTCTTGAAACAACTTAGTTTTATGCGAGTAGTAGAGTTTGACCGAACTCCTACCTCGTCTTCTTTCTTGTTTCGGTAGAGAAGCAACCGTGACGCCTTTAGGGTCACCTTTGACTCAAATTATTTAAGTTTAATTGTTTAAAGCTCTTCATTAGAAATATCTAGCTGTAGACGAAGGTAAGCTATTCCATTAAGTAAATCCGTAACAAGGGTCTCCGAGGTTTTCCCCAAAAGTGGAATAGCCTCCGGAAGAGATTTCACATGCTCTTCATGGTATTGGACCATTTGCTTAAGCTTTGCATTCGCTTTTAGAAGCTTTGAATTATTGTCATTCAAAAATAGCTTGGACCGGAGGAAATCAACTTTGGCTTTAGTGCATGAATTTTTACTTGAAGAGTTTGAATATGTTCGACTTTAGCATCATAAACCTTTTGGATAGAAAAATGTGCTTCTTTATTACTTAGACAATTTAGGCATTCGGTCATGTCCTTAATAAATAAAATATGAAATTAAAGAGAAAGCTAAGTTACTTTTCAGTACATGAAAACATAAAGCTTACACACATTGAAATTATAAAAGAAGATACAAGACACTAAAAGTTTCTTAAAGACCAAACTTTTCCTATGTACTAAGTAATATCTTAAGCCCCCTAGACTTACCATCATCTATAGTTCTAGAAGGCTTGACCATATTATAAAAGAAAGGTCCTTGCCTAATCCTACTTTAAAAGCCGAAAGTTCGAATGAAGATGATTCTTTAGGTTCAGAGCTTGGCATTATAAGAGGAATATATTTAGGAGTAGCTATACCACAAGTAGTTGTTCCTTCGGAAATAACTAAAGGAGGACTTAAGTGTGTAAGCATAGGAATTGCTTCATGGGGCTTAGTAATTTTACATAATACAGAAAAGTCGATAAATTTGTTGCTTCGTTTACCGAGCCAACCTCTCTTTCCTGCGAGTTGGTAGATGAAGTCTCGACCTGGGCATGAGAAGTGCTTTGCCCTCGGTTTTCTTAAGATTTACATATTTTTCCAAGAAGTATTCTTTAACCTTCGGGGGATTGCTTTCCAAAACTCAAAGGTAAAGGGTTGGCCCTTGTCTCGTTTTCCGGTGTATGCTTTAAAAAGAATGTTGAAAGCCTTCTTGCTAGCAATGTCATTGGCTTATGCCGGAGTGAGCATACCCTTTGCCTCATTCAAAATCCTTATTTCTTCAATCAACCCTTTTAAATTTCATTTTGAACCCAAAAGTCCTCTTTGAATTTAAGAATTTTCTTTAGCTTTAAAGTCCTCGGTCAGCTCGAGATATAGTAGTTAAGGCGTAAGGCTTGAGCATTGGGCTTTTTTGTGCGTCTTTTATACAAGTGTGGACTTTGGACAGGAGAGCAAAGCAGCGAAGGTTGAAGGCGGCGATGACAACAACTGGCGGTAGTGGCGGGAGGACTCGATGGCAGCACGTAGCAGATCCTATTTTTTTGGTTCGACTTATATTTTGAAACTCTAAAACAAAATTGACCAAGTCGATTTCAATTTGGATGACCAATCAGGTCGGGTTTCTGGTCAAATAAGGTTTGGCCTACAAAATAACTATGCCTACTCGAGGCGTGCCAAATTGAGCCTCGTCGCTTAAAAAAACCACACCTTCTGCGCTTTTTATGCTCCTCCACTAGTGGTGATGCCTCATTACCTGAAAAGGCACGTGAGGTGCGCCTAGGCACGTGCCTTGATAACTATGGCGTGAGAATCTCTGATTCATGGGAGGCTTTGGCTTCAAATGCCTCATTGTGTAAACCTTCGATTAGTCGTCGAAGATTGAAAATTAATTCCTTATTTGCTTCAGCCTCATCAGAAGTATCTTTTGGACTCTCGAATCCAGATTGAACGACCGAAAGCTTTATAGCTATCCGTTGAGTACATTTATAAAAGTATGAAACAAGAAAATGTATTCGAAGAATATTTATTTTGTTTTGCTTACCCGAAGGGCGTCTTGATGGCCGAACTCTATTTTGTAATTTATATAAATTATTCTAACTCATTTACATTAATTATTATATTTATATATATATATATATATATACACATATTACATATATAATGATGTTACTTGAATTTTATATCTATATATAATGGGAATACTCCCAAATGAAGCTTTTGAAGTTACATAGATATCCTTGGTGAATTCTGTACCAACCAGTGGACAATTTTGTCAATTCTTAACCCACGTTTCTTATTGCCTAAATCCACTTTCTTTTAACTTACCTATCATGTTGTTTTTCAATTTTTTAATCTTCTTCTCGATTGTATTTTTAAGAGAATCTTTTACATATTCGTATTCCTTAAACTCTCAATTTCCACGCTACTCTCTTCATGCGTTATGTAAAATAATGAAAGAAAACAATGGACATCGATCGACATCGAGTAAGATGTTGATTTTTAGATCGATTACAGATTCAAATCGATTACATATTTGTTTGTTTTCATAATCGATTTTCAATTGATTGTTCAATTTTGTTGTCCAAGAGATGCACGATGAGAGGACAACTTATATAACCAAGAGTACGAAGTCAAAAAATGGCACTAAGCGTTGACGTGTTTAACAATAGATTGAGCTACCAGGATTGTTGAATATTCCTTGATTGTTGTGATGACGACCAACTTCTTCCCGTGTAATTTCATGGAACCGTCGAAGAGGGCGTTCAATTCCTAAGTGGCCACATCTGAATCCAAGATTGGGATTGTGCATGTTTCTTGAGGGAGGTATTGTAATTTCAACATCACTGATTAATTTTAGTTTAGTATCAAATCTGTTTTTTTAACCAAAAGTTTTATTTTATTTACAATTTCCACATTTTATACAATTGATACTTCGTTACATATATCTATATAAGTAGACAAACAAACTTTAGAGAATATTGCCATATTATTAGTTTGTAAAAATCTTTGATACTATTATGTCCTATGTTGTTTGTAGGAGGAGCTACAATGGAACAATTTACTTATACAGTGCTATATTGAGAGTGAGGTTGTAATCCCTTATCAGCTTTATTTGTGCTTGAATTTCTCAGCTATAAAGTGGATTATATGGTAGGGATTCATCTTCTGTTGATATATGGCCATGTATGAATTGGTATCCTTAGCTTGAATAGTTTCTCAGCTGCGGATATGAATGAATTTGAATAATTTCTCAACTCCACATAGGTTTATGGTCAAGGTTCCTTGCTTAGATTTGCTTCAAGCATATATAAATGTTAAGTCAATTTGATATAAACTAATTTTTTAAAACTAAATTTATAGATAAACTGATAAGTTCATGATTTAGTAATAAATATCCTTAATTTCTTTCTGAAAAAAAAGATGGATAAATATATATAGGGTCTAATATGATTTTGTGTTTTCCTTTACAATCCACTTTTCATATGCTAAATTTCATTTGATACCTACATCTATCAGTTTTCTAATGACATCTTTTACACATTTGTTGTTCAAAAGTACATGAATACCTCACAAAATCTACTTCCTTTAGTTCATATATTTAAAAACCAGCTAGCTTGCTACTTAATTATCTTATAATTTGTCTTTATTTTATGTGCATCAATTTATGAATGGGGTATTCTGAAAAATCAGGTAGAACTTTGTTATCGAATGCAATGTTGCTCTAAAATATTCTTAAGTGCCGAGCTTTCATAATTATTGTTATGCCAGCACTTATAAGGCTGTCTAGACTACTTATTTAATATGTTACTGCCATAATATAAGAGTGAATATAGCCAAAGAAAAAGTGTTATATATTGTAGTTAACTCTAGATGTAAAGCTATAAACTAAAGTAGTTAAACAATGATGCTCTTATGTATTTTGACGAAGATAATTGTGTACTTTTATGGTATGCACATGTATATACATAGAGATACCCAAATTATGTTTTGCAATATTTGGAAGTGGTAAATATGTATTACAATATAGCAATATATTAGTAAATATGTATCAAACATAGTAATATATCAAGATGGTGATTTTTTTGATTTGGAAGAGGTAAGCATGTATCAAAATATAGTAATATAGTAGTAAATATGTATTAAACATAGTAATATATCAAAATGGTGTTTTTTTGCTACATTCGGAAAAGATAAGTGTGTATCAAGATTAGTAAGATATTCGTAAATATATACTAAATATAGTAATATATCAAAATGGTGTTTTTTGCTACAATTGGAAGCGGTTAATATGTATCAGAATATAGTAATGTAGTGATAAATATGTACCATAATATAATAATATTTGAAAACATTCTTTTCGCAAATGGTACAATCCTAAATAATACCAAAAATGCCAACTCTAATTACTTATAGATTTCAATACGCAAGTTAAAATGATTATATATATTGCTTTAATATTATACATGAAAGGACTTTATGCATTTTTACTATTCTTCTTCTTAGGAAACTACAACTAAGTTTTATTTTTAAAAAGAGTATAATAAAATCACCATTTTTTATTTGTTTTTGAACTAACTCAAAAATTTGCTTGTGGGGTGTGGTGGAGTAAGTGATGAGATGATTTCGATGGACAAATAAATACTGACATCATTAAGGTGGATCCAATTGGGCACTACTTTCATGTAAGATCCTTTAATATTCTTCTAAATTTTCACATAGTAATTATTTCGTTAAAAGAGGTTTTAAATATTTTCAAGTGGTTAACAATGGTGATTGTTGTAATTGCAGTACTAGGAAGAACTTAGAAAAGGAGAATTTAAATCTATACATCTTTTAGACTAAAATTTCGATTACATTGCATAGTACCAACTGTTTTTACCTACAACGCAGTGCCATTTAATTTTTTTAATGATTAGCATTTTTAAAGAAATGTGAATGTATATGAAATGTTAATGTCTCAAATGTTGGGGAAAATCTCAAGCTCGCCGTAGGAACAACAAAACCCAACCTTGTAGAAAAACAAATAGGACCGAATGATTGTGAGGCAAAACAAACAACAGATTATCACCAGCTAAAAGCAATCACAGATTAAGTAATAAAAGAAAATAACACATGACATTTATAGTGGTTCCACTACTGCGAGGTAGTGTACATCAACTTGGGGAGAGGAGATTTTATTACTTTCTAAGAAGATAAAATTTTACAAGATTGATAATGGAGAAGAAGAAATACAACTGAGAGAGATAATTCTACTCATGCTAATCTCTGCCTTCATATAGAGATTATTACTTGGGGTTGAAGTAATTGATTTATGGTCAAAAATCAATGCCTCATTAATTCTTCTATTCATACAGGAAACATTTATCCATTTGATTTTATAGTTTTCCCCAATTTACATGCGCCTGATAAGATTCTTTCTTTAATCAACTAATTAGGGAATTAATTGATTACCTCAATCTCCCAAAATAAATTTTCTTCTCACGTAGGTAATTTATTACTCTCTTTAATGCTATAAAAGAGGAAATATATATTTGAGTAATTATCTTAAATATCTTTCAAATATTTTGCAATTGGAAATATTGTATCACAAAATCAAATTATCTTCCAAATCTTCTGCAATTGGAAATATTGTATCACCAAATCTTACAATCTCCACCTTGATACTATATTTTGCTGCAAGCCTATCAACTCCACCTACATCCTCTTACTCCAAGTAGCTCTCGGACAATACACCACAGATACTTTCTCAATGAGCTTCGGTATAGCCATCTCCCATTTCACTTTGTCAACGAATTCCGGTAAGGCCACCACCCGCCAACAAAGTGTTGAAAGTAACCTCTCCAAGTAGGACCTATCAATCTCCATAATGAAAATAAACGTCTCCATCTACCAACTCACTCTCCCCCATGCCACCATGTGGCACCTAGCACTTCATCAAGCGAATCATGTTCGAGCAATGCTCGAACTTTGCAACAGGTAACGACTTATTAAACATATCTGATGCATTCTCCTCTATGTGAACCTTCTGAAGACGTACAAGCTTCTCTTCATCCATAAAGACAAGAAAGGACTCTCTCACCTCAATATGCTTTGTCCTTGAGCTGAAAGCCAGATTTTCAGCTAAGTGAATTGCACTTTGGCTATCACAATTCACTTTTATACCTTCATACACGAAGCCCAAGTCACACAACAAACGCTTCAAGTAAAGCGCCTCCTTAGCCACTTCAACCGCAGCTATAAGCTTTGGCTCTGTAGCAGACAAAGCCACAATCGTCTACAACCTCGCTCTCCAACTAATAGCCATTCCACTAATGGTGAACGCATAACCTAAGGTTGACTTCCTTCGATCTCTATTACCGGCATAGTCAGAATTACAAAATCCAACCAAGCTGAAATCTCTATCTCTGCCGCCAAAGACAAGCCCATGGTCTGGAGTCCCTCTAAGATATCTGAAAATATACTTCACTGCCTCCCAATGCGTCTTTCCTGGATTTGAAATGAATCTACTCACCAATCCAACTGCCTGTACAATGTCAAGTCTAGTGCAAACCATGGCATGCATCAGACTACCAACTGCACTCACATAGCGAACCATCTCTATATAAGCCTCGTCCTTCTTCGAGATTGGAAAGCCTCTACTAGAAAGCTGTATGTGCAAAGGCATGGGTGTGCTAATTTCCTTTGCTCCTTCCATGCTAAACCAAGCAAGCACCTTTAGGATATATTCCTTTTGAGTGAGACTCAAAAGTCCAAGCTTTCTATCCCTTTGGATTTCCATACCCAAAATCTTCCTTTCTTTTCCAAGGTATTTCATCTCAAATTCCGCCTTAAGATTCAACTTCAAACTATCAATTTCAGCTTTATACTTTGAAGTAATCAACATAACATCCACATAAAAGAGTAAATACACCCAATAACCATTCTTCAAATGCTTGAAGTACACACAAGCATCTTTAATGCTACGATCAAAACCAAGTGAAAGCATAAGAGAATCAAACCTCTTGTACCATTGTCTAGGTGACTGCTTAAGTCCATACAATGACTTTTTAGCTTGCAAATTCAATTCTCTTTTCCATCTACGACATATCAGTCTGGATGCTTCATGTAAATGGTCTTATCCAAGTCTCCATACAAGAAAGTGGTCTTCACACCAAGTAGCTCCAACTATAAGTCATGAGCGGAAACTATAGCATGCAAAATACGGATGGAGGTGTGTCTCACTACAGAAGAAAAAAATCTCATCATACTCCAATCCCTACCTCTATGAAAACCCTTTAGCAACAAGTCTAGCCTTGTATCTTCCATCATCCTTCACCTTGAACACCCGCTTGCAACCTATGGCTCGGCTTCCTTGAGGAGGAGGTACCAAATCCCAAGCCTTGTTCTTCTTCAACGACTCTAGCTTCTCTTCCATAGCGCACATCCACTTCAAACTATCACATGACTTTAAAGCTTCATCAAGTTCAAGCAGCTCCTCATGAACCACATGTAGGGAATAATCAAACTGATCATTAAGGATAAGGTTTGATACTGCCAATCACTATACCTCTTAGGCGGCCATATAGTCCTACAACTGGCTCGAGTAGGTACAACTTTACCTAAACTCCTTTTAGCTCTACCTGAACTGAACTTCCTCTAGTCTCATTCACATCACCAACACTACTATAAGGCACCTATGGACTACTATATGATGTCACATCAACTGCATCTATCTCACTCTCAACGACATCAATAACTCTGCTACCAAGGTTGTAAAATAGGAATTTCTTTCAAAATAGGAACCTCTTCCACCTCCTTAAGCCTATCAGAAACATCTGATGTGGTAGGTAAGTCTTTCTTAGGATTGAACATTGCTAACCCATCAAAAGTAACATGTATAGAATGAACAATCTTCCTGTCAACAGGGTGCCAAATAGATACCCTTTGATACCATTTGTGTATCATAAGAGGATTTCCTTGTATGCTCTAGCCTCCAAATTATCATCATTGTATGGTGAACATACACAGGATAACCGAAAATACGAAAATAACCCAGGTACATGGCTTTACCTCTCCACTTCTCTTCTGGAATCTTCCCATCTATGGCTGAGCACGTAATCTGATTAATAATATGTGCCACAGTCGATAATGCCTCAGCCCAAAAGCCTCTAGATATGCCCACCGTCAATCTCAAACAATGAGCCTTATCAAGTAAAGTCTTATACATCCTCTCAACAACCATATAGGATTGCGGATCACCTGGTATAGTGAAATGTCTCTCGATGCCATGCTGTCTACAGAAGTCGAGGAACTCCCCAGAGACAAACTCGCCGCCGTTATTAGATCTCAACATCTTCAACTTAGAACTAGATTGGTTCTCAACAAGCACCTTTCAAGCCTTAAAATTCTCAAAGCTCTTTGAATTGGCCTTCATCACATACACCCAAACTTTCCAGGAAAAATCATCAATAAAAGAGATAAAATACTTTGCTCCCCCAATGGAAGCAGTAACAACTGGTCCCCAAACATTTGTATGCACATAATCAAGTACCCTCTCTGATCTATGGAGTCCAACTCCAAAGATACCTTAGTCTGCTTACCTAACACACATTCCTGGCAAAAATCCAACTTGTCTAAGTCACCTTTGATCATCTTCCATCTACAAAGCAACTCTAAGCCCTTCTCAGAAATATGACCCAACCTAAGATGCCAAAGTCTGGTGGCATCCAAGCACAAGAACTATCAACTCCAATACACGACTCTTCAAAAACTATGGTCCCTCGAAACCTTCAAACCATCCTTCTCTAAAGTGACCTTGCACCCCATGGATGCCAACTGCCCCAAAGAAATCAAGGACTTCCAAAGACCCAGAACATACCGGGTATTTGTCAAAGTGTGTATCACTCCGTCAAACATCCTAATCCGCACTGTACCTTCTCCCAAGGCTTTATAACCAGCATTATTACCCATAAGGATTGCACTTCCCTTTCTGTCGACAGAAGAACTGAAGTAATCCCTATTAGGCGTCATATGAGAAGACGTCCCTGAATCTAGCACCCAGTGGTTTGATACATCTGATACCACTGTAGATAACACATCATCAAATACAGCTTTCTCTACCGCAAATGATGAAGAACCATCTTATTTCTTCTTCTTCCAATCCGGACAGTCTCTTTTCCAATGGCATGGTTTCTTACAATGGTGACACTTTCCGTCCTTATACTTTCCTCTATAATTATTATCAGTCTTTCTAGATTTGAAACGCCCCCCTAGAGTTCCAATTTTTCTTCTCCTCTCTCTCTCTCCAGCAAATAGGCCTTGACTACTACTTCCTCCTCTACCTTCACCCATCTCCTTCATCTGATCCCTCAAGTCCTTAGATAGAAGACACGACTTCACATCTTCAACGGTCAAAGTATCTCTCGTAAAGATAAGGCTGTTAGCGAAACCTATGTAGCGCTCTGGAAAGGACACAAGAGCACCATAGCTATATGCTCTTCATCTACCTTCAAATCCATAGTCTTCATCTTCATCACTAGATCGTCGAAGAAACTCAAATGATCTTTGATAGAAGTACCATTTCGCGTCCTCATGGTGAAAAATGTCTTTAACAAAATCAAATGATTAATCAAAGATTTCTTCAGATAGAGATTTTCCAGCTTGGTCCAATTGCCTTTAGCAGTAGTTTCACCGCTAATCTTCTTCCTTTCCGCGGTTGAAATTTTAGCCATCAACTCCTCAGGAGCAAACACCATAAGATGAACTTTATTTCTCATTAGAACATCTTTCATCCTCCATTGCCATTTCTCAAAGTCTTTATCACTGTTCCACTTCTCTATTGCTAAACTAGATCCTGATGCAATATAGGTCCCTCTAACATAGGCTCTTGGTACAACCGGTGGAGTCTTCTCATCTCCTACCATAATGTCTAACACCCTTTCTCAATCAACCTTGTCGCTCTAATACCAGACTATTGGGGAAAATCCCTCAAGATTGCCTTAGGAGCAAAAAAACCTAACCTTGCGGAAAAACAAATAGGACCAGATTGATGGTGAGGCAAAACAAACAACAGACAGTCACAAGCTAAAAGCAATCACAGATCAAGCAATAAAAAAAATAACACACATGATTTATAGTGGTTCCACTACCGCGAGATAGTGTACATCCACTTGAGGAGAGGATATTTTATTACTTTCTAAGAAGAGAAAATTTTACAAGATTGATAATGGAGAAGAAGAAATACAACTGAGAGAGATAATTCTGCTCATGCTAATCTCTGCCTTTATACAGCGATTATTACTTGGGGTTGAAGTAATTGATTTATGGTCATAAATCACTGCCTCATTAATTCTCTTATTTATACAGGAAACGTTTATCCATTTGATTTTCCAATTTCTCCTAATTTACAAGCGCATGATAAGATTCCTTCTTTAGTCAGCTAATTAGGGAATTAATTGATTACCTCAATCTCCTAAAATAAATTTTCTTCTCACGTAGGTAATTTATTTCTCTCTTTAATACTAATATATATTTGAGTAAATATCTCAAATATCTTTCAAATCTTCTGCAATTGAAAATATTGTATCACTGAAATCAATAATACCTTCCAAATCTTTTGCATTTGGAAATATTGTATCACTGAAATAAACAAGATCTTCCAAATCTTCTGCAATTGAAAATATTGTATCACCAAATCTTACATCAAAATCATGTAAACGTTCAACATTTCATACCATGGTGAATAATGAGAAAAAACTATTAACTGCATTACTAATTTGTTAACCTTAAGCAGTTTGAAATGGTAATTAAACTCAGTTACCTCCTCTTCATTTTTGTGTTGTTTAAGCTAAGTTTCTAGTCAAAGAAATCCATGTCTAACCTTTTGATTGTAATAAAATATCTTTCAAAACTTCATATTGTTAGGGTGTCTCGCATTGTATTTAGCTAATGGACGCACATGTCCCACATCATGAAAAAATAATGGAGGTGGATTTGTATATAAATGAGTTTGATCGCATGTAACAATTAGGGATTCCATTTGTTAAAAGGTGTTGACCAAACTCATATGTTGCCTCCATGCAGGGATGTGCAGATTGGATTTCAACATGGTATCAAAGCCGATGGTAATGCCTGAGACAATGGACGCTACGCAAAAGATCTGCAAATCATGGTGGCTAGCAGTGTAGACTTAAGTAGTCAGACTTAAGGTGGAGCAAGATCATGGTACGTTGGATCTGCTAGAATGGCACGGGAATAAAGTCTCGATATGGTGCAGGCATCGTGTTGGCGTATTGGAAGACGCATGGACGGATGCAAGCCAAGGTGGAGTTCTGTTGGGGTGTCTCACATTGCGTTTGGCTAATGGGTGCACATGTCCCACATCGTGAAAAAATAATGGAGGTGGAATGGTATATAAATGAGTTTGGTCGCATGTAATAATAAGGGATTCCTTTTGTTAAAAGGTGTTGACCAAACTCATATGTTGCCCCCATGTAGGGATGTGCGGATGGGATTTCAACAATCTGATGGGGTGTCTCGCATTGTGTGTAGGTAATGGGCACATATTGGAAAAACAATAATAGTCACACATTGTGAAAAATAATGGAGGCGGAGTGGTATATATATGAGTTTGGTCGAATGTAACAAAAATGGATTGCTTTTGTTAAAAGGTGTCGACCAAACTCATATGTTGCCCCTACGGAGGGATGTGCGGATGGATTTCAACATTGTATCAGAGCCGATGATAACGCCTGGGATAGTGGACAATGCGCAAGAGATCTGTAAATCGTGATGGCTAGTAGTGTTGGCTTAAGTAGTCAGACTTAAGGTGGAGCTAGATCATGGTACATTGGATCTAGTAGAATGTCATGGGAACAAATTCTCGATATGGTGCAGGCATCATGTTGACATATTGGAAAATGCATATATGGATGCGAGTCAAGGTGGAGATTAGTTGGGGTGTCTCACATTATGTGTGGGTAATGGGCGCATATTGAAAAACGAATAACAGACCCACATCGTGAAAAATAATAGAGGCGTAGTGGTATATATAAGTTTGGTCGAATGTAACAAAAAGAGATTCATTTTGTTAAAAGGTGTCGACCAAACTCATATGTTGCCCCCACGGAGAAATGTGCGAACGGATTTCAACACATATGTCATCATTTCATAGTCATACACCTTAATAAAAAAAATTTAAAGTGAAAATATAATGACTGCTACAAAGTAAAACCTATAACTAAATAGATGTAGAGTTTTTTTACAACAATTAATACATTAAAGAGAGGTATAATGTGGGCTGATAGGAGTGTCGCTTGCCCTATTTGTAGCAAGGTATGACTACTCCCTAATTTTTTACTAATTGTCAATAATATAATTATTTTGTTGATTTATTTGTTAACAGGTTACAACTCTAAACATTTGAGGTATATAAGCATATAAAGAAAGCCTGTTTACAACCAGGTGCCAATTTTCAACTTGGATTCTCCTCTTACAACAATATTATGGAGTTATTACTTTGCATAAATGTTGAAATGTCTTGCCTTGAGTCACCAAGAGTGTATAATGATTGATTTACTACATGATTTAATTATACTGTTTCATTTAATTAAATCTCTTTGTCAAGTATTTTTCATACGTTGATTGTTACATGTTATTGAATAATGTAGACAAGGTAGAAGGAATTTAGCAGGCCTTACATGTCATGCTTAACATTATATTTTGGAGAACAATGGTGATTGGTATGTATACCATTCTAAGAGCATCCTTCTTTTTGTCACTATTAATCATCGAGATTCGTTGTAGTCTAATTTGACAATTTTGGTTTCTTTATCAAATTATGTAATTTGATTATGTTAATTTTAGAGAGTAGTGATCCATATAGAACTTATTTTTTATTTAGGTTTTTTCTAATCGCATTAGATAATTTGATTTTGTTAATTTTAGTATTTAATTTATTTCTAATGAATGTTTGGATAATATTATTCAGTAATTTCTGTAACACATGGTTTATCATTTTCTTATCTTTATCTATTATCACAAACCAAAATCCTTCTCTTTTATTATAAAGCAAAAATCCATAAGAAATGCAATGCGGCTTTATTTGCACAATAATGACTTTTCATATTTTTCTATGCATAAGTCTATATATAATGAGAATACCTTATTTTAAGCTTTTGAATACCTTATTTCATATTTTTCATATTTTCCTAGGGTCCATGTGGTCATTCCACTCCCACATACACGTTCTGCACAAGTCCTTCCGAAAATCTATGTTTCTTGATTATGCCCATATCTCATATTTCTGTGTCCTTATTGTAATAAAATTGCAACTATTACTCTGATAGTATTCCTGGTCCATGTAAGTTAATTTATGTTTGAATGAATCATGTCTATCTATGTTATTTATTCATATAGGAAATGATTTGGAATTCACATTATTTCATTTACTTCCTGATTTTGTATAAAATAAAGCAAGTCTATTACATCTTATGTAAAAAATTAAGGATGCCACCAACACATTGTTATATATGCAATGATTTGCCATAGTTCCACTTACTAATTAAGTATGTACGATGATATAATCTATAATATATTTGCCCATTTGTCTTTTATTTATTGTCCTAACTAAATTTTAAATTTTATTACTGTGAAACTATTGTACAAGTGACATGATGTTATAATATTATTAACGATGATATCTTTAGCAGCAAAGAGAAAATAACATCAATAAAACATGCATAAATTTAACGTCCATTTGAATAACTTATATTTGGATAAGCATGATTTAAGTGCGTTTTGTTTTCCATTATAGGCTTAAGTATTTATCTTAATCAACGATTTCAATCATTGAAGGAAATGGTAACAACTCCAGTCTTACCACACGTGAAGGAGGATAAACATTGTACTGGAATATGTATGACAATCATTACATTTTACATAAATTCAGAAGAGTAGACACTGATTTTGCATTTCATGTATGCAACTATCTATCCTTTAAGACCTGACATATAATGAACCAATGATTACTACTTATTTTCGGTTGAAGAGATTTTTGTTTCTTTCCTTCAATGTGTATTATTTAATGATTTGAATTTCAAACAAAATAGTTGATAATCGATTTTTGTTAATCACGTGCATCACACGTACATATGTCTTGGTATAATTAATATGAATATATATACATATTTGTACAACATACAATACATATAGGATGAGTTAACATGTCCATTGCGATGTAAATCCCAATATTTATATACGGATATGTTATACCTTGCATGGAATATCATGTTAAACATGCACACACATACACATATGTATATGATACGTATGTATAATATATATAAACTAAAAATAAGTTTAATAAACCTTTATCAACAATTTATTAATTTAAATGAAATATATGATTTTATTTAAATTAAATGGGAATTAGTTTAAAGGACAAAAATTTGTATTTTTTTAGCCTCAAGTACACAACCTCCATATTTTAGCCATAATGAAAAATATTCTTCCAGAATTAGTCATAAGGACAAACCGCCAAAATTACCAACCATCACTCCTCACACCATGAATCGCCGCCATCACCTGCACCACCGGCCTCGTTGTCGCTCCCAACACCACCACAATCGTCAAAATCTGAAATTTTAGTAGTAGGTTCAACACTACTACTATGTAGTATCAGTTTTCTTTTATTAAATAAAATGATACTATGTAGCATCATTAATGTTATTATAAGCTAAAATATACATATACTTCTACATTTCTAATTTAAATTTACTCCTTCATAATCACTATCAATACATATCCTACTATACATAAAGAAAAGGTGCATCATTAATTTTTTTCAAAAAAAAAACATAAAAACTAATACCGCGCATTATCATTATATATACTATCAGAAAACTTCTACTATCAAATGTGTATAAAACTGCTAATATCAAATGTATATCTACTATCAAAAAACTGCTACTATCAAATGTGTATAAAACTGCTACTACCAAATGTGTATAAAACTGCTACTATCAAATGTATATCTACTATCAAAAAACTGCTACTATCAAATATGTATAAAACCACTACTACCAAATGTGTATAAAACTGCTATTATCAAAATGTGTATATAGTATCATTTACTGCTACTACCAAAAAACATAAAATGTGTATAAAACTGCTAGTATAATTCATAAATACTATTAAATGTGTATAAATTGCTACTATAATTCATAAATACTATTAAATGTGTATAAACTGGTACTACAATTCAAAAAAATCTACAATTCAGAAACTGCTACTACAAGCATAATAAGTATTAAAAAAATGATACTACAATTGTAATTTTTATCACATGTAAAATATAGCAAACAACGTTGAAAAAATCGATATTATATAGTATTATTTTATTCTTATTTAATGCAATTAAAAATATTATTATAACTCGTAAAATGCTACTGCAAAATAGCACTATAGTCTAAGATTACACACTCCACCTACAAAATAATATTATAAATCATAAAAATACTACTACAAATCAAAAAATGTTAAATAGTTCAAAACTGCTACTGCAATTCACAAAACTGATACTACATAGTAGCACCGTCCTTCTGCTATATTATATCGAAAAGTTTGTCCTTCTAACTAAAAAATTGAGAGCATGTCCTTGGAGCTAAAAAAATGGATGAATCTTGTCCTTCATATTTTCCTATAAATTAATTTTAGAAGTGTTCCAAATAAATTAGACTTCATAGGTAGTAAAGATCCAATATAGTTAATATTTTTGAAATTCATCCATAACTTTCGGTGGTCATGAAAAGAAGGGACACCTATTTTGTTTCAGAAATAACCTCAACAAGCCTTGACCTAACGGTTTCTTTAGTTATGTTAAAAGCTTTTAACCCCAAAGGTGGAAAACGAGGAGATTTATTTTATTGGGAAGTTTCATGTTAGCTTGTGGATTTGAAGTTGCTTCCACTGCCTTTTCGATAGGAACTATCTTATGTTCCTAGCCTTGCCTGAATCCCTTTTTTTTCTAAAAAGGGCACTTTTAACCAAAAGACCATCCAGTAGTTTTCACAGTCATAGATTGCTTTGATAAAGTAAGAGCATTAATAGCTAGATCATCCATACCTACAAATGAATATCAAAGCTTATTTATAAAACATTGAACATATAACAAACACATAGAAATAAGCTTAAGTTCTAAGCACAAATAGCCAAGTCCTAAAGATTCGAGGACTACCCTCGGGTTGAGGGTTTGAGGCAGACGAAGAACTAGAAGAATGTGTAGACTTCTAGAGTAACATGACTATGCCTCTTCCTTTTCTTTTCGGTCCTCACGGTTTGAGTGACCCGAAGGGTCCTTTGGTGTGAATTCCTGGGGGCATAACCCCTGAAGGAAGCAGTAATGGAAAAAAGACCGTACACCCTAAGATTCATAACAGTCTAGACCAAATGTCTTCGGTATTGGTCCATTGGAAGGGAAAAAATATCATTGGAACGAGATTTGAATTCTTTTGAAACTTCCGACTTTTCAAGTTATCTGGAAAAATATAAGATTAGTTAGAATCACAAGTATAAATTTATAGAATGCAAAAATACTTAAAAGTTGAAATATAAACATATTGGATAGGTAGTAATGATTTAGGGATCCGTTGACTGAACATAAAACCACCTTTCCACAATTATCTTACTAACAAGCCTCTCGAGGGGTTGCTTCTTTCAGATTTGCAGGTAATACGTAGGTCAAAGAGTTGCGATCTTAGAGTCACGTAAGTCAAAGAGATAATTTATCTCATCGTGGGATAATTCTTCATACCTCAGAAGTGATACATTATCTTTACAGCAGAGAGTGTTCTATAAAATCGGACGAAGTTGAAAGGGGCTTATGTTATAAACTTGTAAGGGGTCAACAATGAAGGGAGATAAAGGTAATAAAAGATTATTGACAAGTATTCTACTACCCAAACAAAACATCCCTCCGCTGGGGTGAACCGTGTATCATTTGGTCTAAGAGGTATAGCCTTAACTTTGGTTATACCATGGTCCGATATGGTTCAATCTAATTCATCTTGTCTAGCCAAAGTTGAATAATCTCTCATAATCTAGTCAAAGTTGAATAATCTCTCATAGTACAGTCAAAGTTGAATAATCTCACATAGTCTAAAATAAAAACTGAAAGTATAAAAGTTTAGGCAAACTTTAAGAAATTAATGAAATTCTTGAACATTTAAACAAAAACAAATAATTGTAGTTAATGTTAAGCAAATATAACCACATCCCATTTTATAAACATTAATCCATCAAATTAACGATTAAAGACCACAAATTTAAAGGGAACCAATGTTTATCCGACAAGAGAATTAATCAAAACCGGTTAAAGCTAATTATTCCCAATTAGGTGCACATACTAAGATTTAATTGAAATAGAATTACAAATTCCTGTAGAACTAAAAGAAATCGATCTAAAATCAATAAGAATAATTTGAACAAAGCAGCTAAAAACTACTTAACCGAATTTTATTATATTGATGAAAAAGTGGTCCTCGTGTGAGGAGAGCACACTTAACCTAATTCAACAATCGAAAAAACATGTACAAAACTCAAATCATATAAAAGCAAAAATAAATGAGCAAATCTGGTGTTAAATGGCTAAATGAGTAAATGATGGATCGTGCCAGCTCATCCTTGTAAAATTTTAGTCTCTCGGCTTCAATATAGACTAAAGAAGGTAACTATAAAGTGAACGTAGGGCTTAGATGAACCACTATAAATCTGTGTATCTTTATTTATTTCTTTGCTACTTTCGTATTTGGCCCGATTAACATCACTACTATAGTTCTAAAACTCAACTTAACCCTCGACGACTATATATAGCCTTCGGTAACCAACCTACCGAAGCTTCAAAAAATTGTTCAACAAAAGTGAAGCAAAGTCTTCGATCCTTGGATTTTTTTACTTTATTAAGTCTTATAAGTACATTTTGAGCAGCTTTCATCTTTGCTTTTAGTTTTGTTGCTTTATTCTATTGTTGATTAGTTATGAATAGTTTATTACCTAGATGTTGCTTTTATAATAATTGTTACTACTTATTGCAATAATTCTACAATGTTGTTTTTAACTCTTGGTTTCATATATACTTACTTCTACTTAGATATACATGTGTACGTATGTGTGTCTCTTATGGTTTTCTACATATCTTATGTGCAACCATTAGTATATATTAACGGATATCTAATTGTAACAAAAAAATTAGTGCATCATTAAGTTAAACGGTTATTCACAATTAAGTTAACTACATAGTTTTATTCCAGTTTATCAAAATTTTAATATTAAACATCGAATGATTTTTTTAATATCTGAATGAATAAAAATATCAACAATATCTGATAAAATATTGTAAAAAAATGGGTTCTTACACACTTGTAGATGAATTTTCACGCTATACTTGATGCTATTTTTAAGACAAAAAGTGATATTTTTCAAATGTTTAAGATTTATGCAAAGAGAATACAAAAAACTTATAGTTATTTCTTCTTTTTCCACATGCAATGCATGTCCGTAACTACTTTTTTTTCTTTCTTTGAAATAAATAAATTAATTAACATCTAATTTGCATATGGTGTTATCTATTTTTAATTTGACATTACAATATAAAAAATAAGGAATTTGACCTTAAAAATAATTTTTAATGAAAGAAACACTATTCTTGAAATTTTTAAAAGATATATTTAATGAGTTTGAGAACGAAAAAAATGTTCAAAAATTGAGAATATAGAAAAGAAAATGTTTTTGTCAAAACTCAGATTTAAACCCATTACTTTATATATATATATATGTAAAGAGGTGGGTTCAATGACACTCCAAACAGTGCAGCACCCTTATTTGGGGAAAATCAACGGGCAACAACGGTGTTGTACTGTTTGGGGTGCCATTGAACCCTTGAATGAAATGACATGTTATGTCTGGAATTTAAAAGAAATTGCTTTAGAAAATCATCTTGAATGAAGGTTAATATTTCGATGTTAACTCTGAGAAAGAGAAATTAAAAGTGGGGTACCTTATAATACTAATTATATGTCAATTTGTCACTAGCAACCTTTTGAAAACAAATCCTTGTCGAATAAAAACAATGGTGTTACTGTTTACACCCATCTAAATGCTCATTAATGCCACTTAAAAATTTAATAAAATTAGATCATAAAAATTAATTCAAACATCCACCTTAAACTTAAGAGAGGGTTTAGAAATAACTACATAGAAATAAAATAAAATGTAAACCTTGACCACAATTTATTTTTGATGAAGCGCGTACCTCAAATCACGCCACCATATGTCGCGAGCTCCAGTTCTAGACTTACAACCTAAATCTAAGTCGCGAACGACCTAATTCTTCACTCGAGCTCCAGTTCCAGACTTACGACCTAAATCTAAGTCGCGAACGACCTAATTCTTCACCGCGAGCTAACTCTAAGTCGTAGCCGTGCTATCCTTCACTGCGAGCTAACCCTAGATCGCGAACGACTTATTTTATGTCGCGCGATTTCTCTGAATTCCTCCTCCCAAGGTCGCGAACGAGCAAAGCTCCGACCTAACCCAAGTCGCGAAGGAAGTAAGAGAAAGAAGGTCGCTGATGCCGAAGATTTTTAAGTCGCGAGAAGAGGCTTAAGTCGCTGAAGTTGCTTATGTCGCTACCGAAGTTGCTTAGGTCGCTGACATCCTGATTTAGGTCGTTACTTGCTTAGGTCGGACTGTTGTTGGGTCATTTTGTTTGTATTTTTTTTGTTAAGTCGTGTATTGTGTAACTTTCTTATGTCGTTTGTGTTGTGTTGTAAACCCTATAAATAGGGATGAGATGTCATTGTAAAAAGTTAGTCAATTTGAATAAAATTTCTTTTGTGTGCTTTTGTGCCACCATTAAAATTGGTAGTTGAGTGTTATCTCCTATCTCCACCTTCGGACATTCGAGTGCGCTCGAATCAACGATTGTTGAAGCCAATTCACGGAATCTAGTGCGCTAGATCAACGTCGAAGAATCGTAGATCTTCTCTCACGGCATCGTGCGCGATCAACATGTCGAAGATAGCTAAAGTCTGGCATCTCGCGAGATCAACGGATTAGAGCATTTGGGTATCTCCAATTCACCGATTTTTATTGCTTCATCGAATCGTTTATCGATCTGATTGACACGAATACTTCAATTCGTCGTCAAGTGTTATTTCCGCTGCGTCATTTGGTATCAGAGCTAGATCGCAAGGTGTTTGCGTAGATTTTTGGAGTTTGTGCGAGATTTACATCATTTGGAGAATTGGGTTCTCGAGATTTTGAAGAGATTTGTTCGTTTGGTGATTTTTTGAAGATTTCAACAAGTGGGTAGTTTTGATTTGAAGATTTTTAGATCGAAGTGAAGTTTTTGTTGGAATTTGTTGAAGAGTGATCATGCCTCCGAGAAGATCTAACCGTTATCGCAACATTGATGCTTTGTATGGGAGAGAAGAGGCCGATGAGACGGAGCAAAGAATTAACGAAAACTTTAATGAGAAGCTTAATGAAGGGATTGGTCGATTAGAGAGAATGATGTTGGAGATGAATCAAAATCAGAGAAGGGTTTCACCTGAATCTAGCCATGGGAGAAGTAGAGTTTCACCGCATTCAAATCGAGAGAGAAGTGTTGATAGTGATCATAGAAGTATGGATCGAGATTATGATAGAAATGTTGATGATCGAAATCGTGATAGAAATGTGAATGATCGTGATCGGAGGAATGTAGATCGAAGGGATGTTGGTGGAAGAAATGGTGGTAGTAGAGATGTTGGTGGTCAGGATCGACATCGATATGCATCAGATTTTGAAGAGGAGTTTGATGGTGGTAGTGTTCATGGACGAGGACGAGGTCAAGGAAGAAACCATTCAGAGTATGATCACAAATGGGAGTCCGGGATGAAAACTGAAATACCGGAATTCAAGGGAGGTATGTAGGCCGAGGAATTTCTTGATTGGTTAGCTTATGTTGAGGAAATTTTTGACTTCAAGGAGGTTCCGGAAGATTGTAAAGTGAAGCTGGTTGCTCCTAGGTTGAGGGGGAGAGCTATGGCGTGGTGGCAACAAACCAAACTTACTAGAGAGCGGATGGGGAAGTCGAAGATTGTTGCTTGGGAGAAGATGAAGAAGTTGATGAAGGCTACTTTCTTGCCCTACAATTACCAATCACTGATGTATCAGAGATTACAGAACTTGAGGCAAGGGACGAAGACTGTTTCTGATTATGCTGATGAGTTCTACCAGTTGATGGCTCAAAATGACATCATGGAGACAGAAGAACAATTGACCGCTAGGTTTGTTGGGGGACTTAGAACACAGATCCAGGATATGGTGAACATGTTCGACCCTAGATCTGTGGCAGAAGCACATCAAAAGGCGTTGGCTTGGGAGAAACAAGGTAGACGTGGGGGAGGTGTGTTTCCAAGTTTTACGGGGCAGAACAAAGGAGCGGGTAGTAGTTCTAATGTTCCTAAAGCATCGAGTAAGCCGGTTGTCACTGAAGTTGCAAAGACCAAAGTCAACAGCAGTATTAAGTGCTTTAATTATCAAGAGTTTGGCCACAAAAGCAACGAATGTCCGAAACCGAAGAAGAGAACTATGATTGCTGAAGTGGAAGATGAGGATGTAGAAGAAGATCTCAATTCACACCGTGATGAGGAGGAAGAAGAGGTGTCGGGAGACGAGGGATGTAATCTGATGCTACGGAGATCTTGTTTAATCCCGAAGTAGGAAGAAGAGTCGAGTTGGTTAAGGAGTAACATTTTTCAGTCAATGTGCACTATTTTGGGGAAGGTTTGCAAGTTTGTTATTGATGCGGGCAGCTGTGATAACATCATTTCTACCGAGGCTGTGAAGAAATTGAAGTTGAAAACGGAGAAACATCCTAGTCCTTATAAACTTGCTTGGTTGAGGAAAGGAGGAGAAGTAAAGGTAGAGAGGCGAGCTCATGTTCCATTTTCTATTGGGAAGAAATACAAAGATGAGATTTGGTGTGACGTGGTTGACATGGATGTTTGCCATTTGCTGTTGGGAAGGCCGTGGCAGTACGATCGGGAGGTACAGCATAATGGTCGAACAAATAGCTACAGTTTCTTGTTCGAGGGCACGAAAATCACTTTAGTTCCGAAGAAGCGACAGCAGAATGAGAACAAGCTGGAGGAGATTGAGGAATTGAAGACTTTGTTGTCCTTGAAGGAGTTCGTGGAAGTGGTAGATGAGAGCCCTGAAGTTTTTATGTTGATTGGGCATGAAAGCAGTGAAGTTATTGAAGTTCCAAAGGAAGTGAAGCCAGTTTTGGAGGAATTCAAAGATGTGTTTCCAGAGGAGTTGCCGAAGGAGTTGCCGAAGGAGTTACCACCGCTTAGAGACATACAGCATCAGATTGACTTGGTGCCAGGTGCTGCATTGCCTCATAGACCGCACTATCGGATGAGTCCAAAAGAACACGAGGAGTTGAGGAGACAGGTGGAGGAATTACTGGAACAAGGGCGTGTTCAGGAGAGTTTGAGTCCTTGTGCAGTGCCAGCTTTGTTGGTGCCGAAGAAGGATGGAACGTGGAGAATGTGCACAGATAGTAGAGCATTGAATAAGATTATGGTGAGATATCGATTTCCTATGCCAAGACTGGATGATCTGTTGGATCAGTTGAGCGGTGTTGTTGTGTTTTCGAAGATTGACTTGAAAAGTGGTTACCATCAGATTCGTATTAGATCGGGTGATGAGTGGAAGACTGCTTTTAAAACTCGGGATAGTCTGTACGAATGGTTGGTGATGCCGTTTGGCTTGTCGAATGCTCCGAGTACATTCATGAGAGTCATGAACCAGATTTTTCGACCATTTATCGGGAAGTTCGTAGTGGTATATTTTGATGACATCTTGATCTACAGTGGAAGCACTGAAGAACATCTACAGCATTTGCGGGAAGTGTTGTTGGTTTTACGACGTGAGGAATTTTATGCTGCAACGAAGAAGTGTACCTTCATGACCACAAGTATTCTATTCTTGGGCTATATTGTGTCGAAGGATGGTATTCAAGTTGATCAGAGTAAAGTTGAAGCTATTCGAAATTGGCCACAGCCTAAGACAATAACAGATGTAAGGAGTTTTCATGGTTTAGCATCATTCTACCGAAGATTCATTCCACACTTCAGTAGCGTGATGGCACCAGTTACGGAATGTATGAAAGGGAAGAAGTTTGTTTGGACTGAGGAGGCTGATTCTGCTTTTCAGAGAATCAAGACACTCTTGACCACAACACCCATTCTTAGATACCCAGATTTTCAGTTACTCTTTGAGCTAAATACTGATGTGTCCAAGGTTGGAATTGGGGGAACGTTGAGTCAAAGGGGTCATCCTATTGCCTACTTTAGTGAGAAACTGACGGGAGCTAAAACGAGATACAGTACTTATGACTTGGAATTCTATGCTATAGTCCAAGCCATAAAGCATTGGAGACACTATCTATTTCACAAAGAATTTGTGCTATACACTGACCATGAAGCTTTGAAACATTTGCAGGGGCAAGATAAAATTTCAGCAAGGCATGCTTCGTGGGTTGCTTATTTACAACAGTTTACTTTCGTTGTGAAGCACAAATCAGGAGTTACTAACCGAGTTGCCGATGCATTGAGCCGTAGAAATCATTTGCTAACAACTATGCGAGTGGAAGTAGTGGGATTTGATTTGTTGCCAGAGTTGCTTATTTCAGATTCTTATTTTGCGAAAGTACTAGATCAGGTGCAGGAAGGGAGTTCTGATGATTTTGTGATGAAAGATGGATTCTTGTTCAAAGGAAATCGATTGTGTATTCCAGATTGTAGCTTGAGGTTGAAGATTGTCAAAGAATTGCATGAAGAGGGTCACGTGGGCAGAGATCCTACATTGCAGTTGATTTCGCAATCATATTTTTGGTCTTCTATGAGAAAAGAAGTTGAAAGATTTGTGGAGAGATGTCATATTTGTCAAGTTTCCAAAGGGACAACGACGAATGCGGGATTGTATATGCCATTACCCGTGCCTACTAGACCATGGGTTGATATCAGCATGGATTTTGTTTTGGGATTGCCAAGAACTCAGCGAGGGAATGATTCAATATATGTTGTAGTGGACAGGTTTTCGAAAATGACACATTTTATAGCCTGTAAAAAGACCGCTGATGCAGTCTGTGTTGCTCAATTGTTCTTTAAAGAAGTGTATCGACTACATGGGCTACCTGAATCCATTGTTTCTGACCGGGATACGCGATTTCTAAGTCATTTTTGGTTGAGTTTGTGGAAGATGGTGGGACCGAAGCTGAAATTCAGTAATGCTTATCATCCACAAACAGATGGGCAAACGGAAGTGGTGAATAGATCGTTGGGAAACTTGTTGCGATGTCTTGTGCAGGATAATTTGAAGAGTTGGGATATAAAGTTGTGTCAGGCGGAATTTGCACATAATCATGCTGTCAATCGAAGTACTGGATTTAGTCCATTTCAGATTGTATATTCAAGCTTGCCAAAGGGGCCGTTGGATTTAACGATAGTACCACAACCGAAGGGGACAGTTAAGCGAGCTGCTGATTTTGTTGATGGGTTGACAAAATGCCATAGAATCGTTCAGGAACGATTGGAGAAGACGAATGAGAAGTATAAACAATTGGCAGATAAGAAGCGAAAAAGTATGGACTTCAAAGAGGGTGATTTTGTGTATGCGGTGTTGACGAAAGATCGTTTTCCAGTTGGAACGTACAACAAGTTGAAAGCTCGAAAGATTGGTCCTTTGGAAATCGTGAAGAAGATTAATGAGAATGCATATCAGTTGAGACTGCCGGATCATATCCATACTGTTGACGTTTTCAATGTCAAACATTTAATTCCGTATTATGAGGAGGAACTTGTCAAAGATGACGAGAGTGTGAATTCGAGGACGAATTCCTTCCAACAAGGGGAGGATGATGAAGCGCGTACCTCAAATCACGCCACCATATGTCGCGAGCTCCAGTTCCAGACTTACGACCTAAATCTAAGTCGCGAACGACCTAATTCTTCACTCGAGCTCCAGTTCCAGACTTACGACCTAAATCTAAGTCGCGAACGACCTAATTCTTCACCGCGAGCTAACTCTAAGTCATTGCCGTGCTATCCTTCACCTCGAGCTAACCCTAGATCGCGAACGACTTATTTTATGTCACGCGATTTCTTTGAATTCCTCCTCCTAAGGTCGCGAACGAGCAGAGCTCCGATCTAACCCAAGTCGCGAAGGAAGTAAGAGAAAGAAGGTCGCTGATGCCGAAGATTTTTAAGTCGCGAGAAGAGGCTTAAGTCCCTGAAGTTGCTTATGTCGCTATCGAAGTTGCTTAGGTCGCTAACATCCTGGTTTAGGTCGGACTGTTGTTGGGTCGTTTTGTTTGTATTTTTTTTGTTAAGTCGTGTACTGTGTTACTTTCTTATGTCGTTTGTGTTGTGTTGTAAACCCTATAAATAGGGATGAGATGTCATTGTAAAAAGTTAGTCAATTTGAATAAAATTTCTTTTGTGTGCTTTTGTGCCACCATTAAAATTGGTAGTTGAGTGTTATCTCCTATCTCCACCTTCGGAAATTCGAGTGCGCTCGAATCAACGATTGTTGAAGCCGATTCACGGAATCTAGTGCGCTAGATCAAAATTGAAGAATCGTAGATCTTCTCTCACGGCATCGTGCGCGATCAACGTGTCGAAGATAGCTAAAGTCCGGCATCTCGCGAGATCAATGGATTAGAGCATTTGGGTATCTCTAATTCACCGATTTTTATTGCTTCATCGAATCGTTTATCAATTTGATTGACACAAATACTTCAATTCGTCGTCAAGTGTTATATCCGCTGCGTCAATTTTCCATCATCTCAACCATTAGTTAGTGACAATAAAAAACGAGATGAACAATTACCACATAAGTAAAAATATTTTATTAATTCATACTAGGAGTTGATGTGTTGAGGTATTTAATTGTATTTAAAATATGCAAGTAAAACAACATTTTTTTTTCTGTTAATATTTTAGTAAATGATAATTTAATATATTTGACTATATCATGTTAGGATTTTAATATACTTTAAGACTGATTAATCATGAAACCCTAGATTCGAATAGGTGATCCATATTGATTTAATTGAAAAGAAATAGAGGAAAGTAAATAGGTTAGCGGAAGTCATACCTGAATTCATAGTTGCTATTGGAAAAGTAAATTTGGTTTGGTTTTCCATATTGACACAAACCCTAGACCTTATATTAGATTTGAATTCATAATTGTTGCTTTCATAAACTGATTAAGAGAAAGAGATAGATCTGAAAGATGAGAGTTGGATCTGATTTTCCAAATTGATATAAACCCTAGATCTGAATTATTTCCGTAGAAGAGATTAGGAGAATAACTGGAGCTTATGTAATTTGGGGATTATAACCCCTTATTTATAATGTTGGCATTTTCTAATTTGGCCCTTCAACAAAATAGAATTGCTCCAGTATCTATACATTAATACCATGACAATTATACCTGTAAGCCTTTTAACTTTAATTCATAATTTAATCACTTTAATTAGGCTTTACACCAAAATAGCACGACACGTTTATTTTACATATGTGGTTCACATATTGAAATTTTCCAACATATTATACTACTTTATATTACAACTAGTTTTAGCGTTCTTTTTTCTTGTCTTATTGAAATAGCAACAAAAGTAATAAAGATCAGATATTTGAAAGAAGGAAAAGCTAAATTATTCTTATGAGAAAAAGAAGAAGAAAAAGATTGGTGGGATGTGGATGGATGAGTGAAGTATTTGAGTGGATGAAAAAATAAACAAGTGAGAGAAGTGTTTAAATGAAAATAGTATCATCCAACAACAAAGCCTTGTGAGTAAAAATCAAAGCCTTGCTGACTAAAAAACAAAGCCTTCTGAGTAAAAACAAAGCCTTGGTGCTTAGAAACCGAGTAGAAACAGGGAAATGTGGAATTTAATAGCACCGTTGCTAATTGAGAATTCAAATCCAGAGAAAGAGAAGGAAAAAATAAAAAAAATGGAAGCTCAGACTGCGAATGTGGAAGAACCCTCCGTTAGAAAGAAGAAGATTGCCAAGGCCAGCACATTCGCCCTCCTCTCCGGCGCAACAATCCTCAGCACTTTAGCCCTCTTCACCCACTCTTCTTCCTCCTCCTCCTCCTCCATTATACCGATCAAACTCATCTGCCAACCCACCCCCTACTGCCAGCAGTGCGAGGACGCCCTCTTCAAATCCGCCAACTCCACCTCCGACCCCAAATTGCTCCTCCAAACCCTCTTCCAACTCACCTTCCACCATCTCCGATCCGCCCTCCGCCGCTCCATATTCCTCCATCACGCCGCCGTCGACCCCACCACCAAATCCTCCCTTTCCAATTGCACCTCCCTCCTCCACCTCGGCGCCGACGACCTCAACACCTCCATCGATCAACTCGCTCACCTTCTCTACATCACCAGAATCCATCTCATAACCAAAGATTTGAAAAACGAGCTCACCGCAGTCCTAGACTACCAGGAAACCTGCATCCACGGGCTCCGAAACACTACTGGTAATACCGCTGTACGGATGATAAAAGCCTTGAACGCCTCGTTTCAGCTGAGCAGTAACTCGCTGGCCATAGTTGATAATATTTCTGAGGTGCTCCACTCGTTCCATTTGCCCTTTTCCAACGGGGAAGAAGATGGGTTTCCAGCTACGGTTGGGCACCCAAACAAACCTAAAATCTATTAATTTTATCACAACAGCTATAGTTAAAAAACTTGAAAAGGATTTACTACCTACGTATATGTTTTACTTCAATTATTTTTCAACTATTTTAAAACCATCTTACGTATATAACAATATTTGAATTTACTTCACAGATATTTGTTTTTTCCCTAAAATATTAATCTTCTTTTTATGAAATTTATTGAAAAAAAATCTTTGGTTATCTTATTTTAGGAAATATTTTTTTGCTATATTTGGTTTCTACATTTCGTACTGTACTGTACTGTAGTGAAAGTAGGAAGCCGAGGTGAGTTATGTATGTTATGGAGCTGTTCACTTTAATTAAACTATTTGTATTTTGGTTTTCACATGTTATTTTATTTTCCTCTTATTTACGGTATACATATCTTTGTTTGTGATTTACTTGTAGTTATTTTATGTGTTTCACCTAACGCATATGCACTGCATTAAAGTTGTACTGTATGTATTTATTTTAATGCATGATGAGATGAAGTTGTGACGCAGCCTACAGATCATACAACTCACGAATTGATGAATTTGCGGAAAATGAATCGATGAAACAATATGAATCGATGAATTGAAGATACCCAAGTGCCCAAATCTGTTGATCTCTCGAGATACCGGATTCTAGCTATCTTCAACACGTTGATCGTGCACGATACTGCGTTAGAAGATCTACGATTCTTTGACGTTGATCTCGCGCACGAGATTTCGTGAATCGGCTTCAAATTCGTTGATTCGAGCGCACTCGAATATCCGAAGATGGAGAAAGGAGATAACACTCAACTTCCAATTTTAATGGTGGCACAAAGCACAAACCAAATTTTATTCAATATTCCACTCTTTTACAAATGACAACGTACCCCTATTTATAGGAAATTACAACACACACGACTCAACAGTTACAATACGACTTAAGAAAATACAAACAAACGACTTAATAAAATACAACGACCTAACAACATTATACGACATAAGAAAAGAAACAGCGACATAAGGAAGCTTCGATGACATAAGCACTTCAGCGATCTACTGGAGCGAGAACGACATATCAATCAGCGACCTACTGGAAGAAACGACATAGCAATCATTCTGAGCGACATAAGTAATTCTGAGCGACATAAGAAATTCTGAACGACATAACAAACTTCGCGACCTAAGGAATGACGTTCGCGACCTAAGAACTTGCGGCATAGCGATATAAGAACTTCAACGACCTAAAGAAGCTCGCGACTTACTGGGAATTCGCGACATAAGGAAAATCTGCTCTGCTCGTTCGCGACTTAGGGCTGGAGCGACCTAGGGCTTCGCGACATAAGTATGTCGTTCGCGACCTTCTTCATCTTGCTCGTTCGCGACTTAGGCTGGAGGCGACTTAGGGTTTCGCGATATAAGTATGTCGTTCGCGATTCAAGGTATGCCGCTGCATCAAGTTGTATGTTACTTATTAATCTGTACGTGAAAGTGAAATTGCACTGTTTATTTATGATACTTTTATATGTGCTAAGAGGTGCTTATTAATATGATAATTTGAGACTCTTTTATCACCGTGTCTATGGACTTTACTATATACATTGGAGACCATATTAGTGTCTTTAGAGAGTTTAAACTCAGTGACTTACTTAAGACAAATTGATTAGTCTTAAGTTTTGTTGAGACAAATTTTTCTGGTCTTTGCAAAATTAGGGACTTGATTTTAAATACACATCATCTGTCTTTACTGGGTCTTAAAGAGAAACTAAAGATTGAATAATTTAAGTTAAGACCAATATTAGGAGTCTTAAATCATTATAATTTTTGTAGTGCTATATGCACAAGGAAATTAAATGATACTTACTGTTTTCAGTGCTCTGTTTTCATTAAATGATAATTACTGTTTTCAGCGCTCTGTTTTCATAAAAAAGTAGAAGGTATTAAGATTACAGAAGGATACCGAGAGATGATCTGGCTACTTTATTTCCATCGTATGATTGAAATTATCATATATTCCCAGTTTTTTTTTCTTTTGTTTTTGTCCGCATGCCGTTAATAGCGAGAATAAATGAGATATGAAGTTTCTAACCAAGTGCAGTAAGCATAACATTTGTTGGATAAATACAGTGCAAATGTTTAACATATGCCTTCATGTTTAAGTATGATAAGAACGTCAAAGATAAACGGAATATTCCACCAATATAACAGAATAATTAAGGAACGTTTTGATATTATATATATCTGTCCTTAATGTTAATTGTGATATTAGACTTACGTATAGTCAAAGCTTCACTACGTAATGTCAGAGCATAGTGTAATGAAGATTTCTTCCGCCAGTTGGGAAAATAAACTTGTGAAGCAGACAGAATACTGCACTTGGAATTTTTGCTTTCATACTACACTTGGACACATTGGACCCTGTTTTTCCCCTTTCTTTTTTGTCAGCATCCCAACAATTTTGTAGCAAGCATGACAAAGCTTGTAGGATAAATACAATGAAAATGTTTGTACATACGCCTTCATGCTTAATTATGATATGAACGTCCAAGAAACTTTTTTTAAAGAATTAATGGAAAAATTATTTTAAAGAATTAATGGAAAAATTCAAATGGTTCCTTGGTTCCAAAGGTTCCTGATGGAAATTCAATTTAGCCATAATTAACCCTAATCAATTCAAGAGAAATCAAAACGGTAAACAAATAGGGATTAGCGGAAGCGTACTAGAATCCATTAGATAAAATTGTATGGAGGTTGTGATCCAAGAATACGATTTCTTCTGTTTTGCGATGTTTCTTTCTAATGGGATGAAAGAAAATGAGAAACGTACGTATTCTCGGGGACCCCAACGGCTTTTTATTAATTGATAATAAAATCAGTTATTTTATATTTACAATTTATCCCCTTATTAAATTGTAAATACCGCTTGATGTTTTATACCTCAATTTTAATAACATCGTACACTTTAACATATGTGCCCACAATAGAATTTTAATCCAACAGTTCCTTCATATAGATCCATTTTCTATTTGGACTGATAACATTTCATAATTAAAACATTCTTCTACCCATTTTGTATTTAAGAGATCACTTTTGAAACTTTTTTTTAAGTTAATAAGTTTACAAAAGAAAAAAAAAAGCAAAAGGGTCTCCATCATCATATATGAGGAAAACCATTAACATTAACGCTTCCGTCTAAATATGTCATCACTTCAAAATTGTAAGATTTAAATTCTTCTGCTATTTTATTTTTGATTTACGGATTCTGAATTGATTGTGTTATAACTGTAAAACATATTACGATCTTAATAACTAGATCTTATTTAATTTGTATAAATGTGTACACAAAGATGATATATATGTGCAATAATGTTGCAACAACTTCCGTTCGATGAAAAGTCGAAAATCCAAAAGATAAATTTCAGTCACATTTTCAATTTTCCATCGAACTATTTATTTATGTAAGCACATGTCTATAATGAGTTCACTGTTATTATTTATAAATTAAAAGAGGGTTATTTAATTATTAAAAACCATTAATTGAATATTTAAAATTAATTAAATATTCATAATCAAAGCGATAAATTTCTGGATCGTTATACATATTATGTGTAGTAAAAATTTTATGCTGCTACGTTTAATTAGACTATATTTGAATATAATAAACTCACTTCCGTCGTTTGAAAATAATTCTCATGATGACTGCAAAATCGTCGACGTTCATTTTCGAATAACCGAGTAGGGGATGTTATAGTTGGTATCAAAGCATAGATTTAGGGACACTTAAGTAAAACCGAGCTATAAGGTAGGAATAATACCTAGAATAAAATAAAAACCCTAGGAGGGGATGCTCTACCGTATGTATATAATATACTTACATGTTACTACGAGGGAATATATCTACCCTTCTATTATTGTTTCACTCTCTCACTTTCTGTTTCTAACCCTACAAGGGGAAACGCAATTTCCGACGGCCAAAAACCGTCGACGGCCGTCGGAAGCCGTCGGCCGCCGTCGGAAAAAGCTTACGTCGGGGAGCAGTACTTCCGACGGAGCCTGTCGAACATATTTCCGACGGGTACCAATGGTTTCCGGCGGTTTCCGACGGATGCCGACATGTGTCGGGATCCGTCGGAAACCGTCGGGAATAGTGAGCTACAGGCTGCCGGTAACCGTCGTTAGCCGTCGGAAATTTTGACCTGTAAGCCGTCGGAAGCCGTCGGAAATCTGCTGTGTTTTTTTTTATTTTGGCTGCAAATATAGCCTTCCAACCACATTTCTCTTCCAAACACTATTATATCAATACTGCACAATCCAGTATAAAATATTCCAACCAAATATTAAAACCCAAACTACACAATATTCAATAAACACATAAATAAATAAAATTAAATCAAAAAAAATACATAATATACATAATCATCCCAACATTGACAATAATCATAACAGTAAGTGTTATATCATGTTATGATACACAAAATCATCAACGTCCTCATCCACATCGTTATACAACCATAAAACCAAGTGTATCAAACGTATTTATACATAAATCAACAATTAAATCACCCGTCTACCAAATCATTCAAAACTAAAACAGAACATACCTGAACGAGCAAGCAAGCAAGCAATGAATCAATCTCCGCCAGATCCAGAGCCAGCCGAGGAAGGGAAGCAGCCACCAAACTGCTGCATGTACTCTAACAACTATGTGGTCTGCATGGCCTGTTGGCGGTTCTGCTCCTCCAGTTGGGACACTCTAGTCCGCAATTCTTCTATATCGGCTAGATCGCTCTGACCTCTATTCTGCCGACCCCGTCTCTGACTGCTGGACTGCAACAATGGAAAAATGAATAAAATTCAAGTTTATTGTTTTGAAAAGGTCAAAATATCAAATTTGAAGTATTTTAAGAAAAAGTAAATTATTTACCGCTAGATTTCCAAATCCGTATCGTCGACCATGCTCTGCTGGATCCATAACGGACTCAAAAATAGCGTCCTCCTCATCGGTCGTCAACTGATCTCGACCCGTATCAGCAAGGAGTTTCTGCCGCTGCTCCATAAACTTCTCCTGCATTAACAAATTAATAATATCATATCTTATATCATTATAGTTTAACAGTTAAAACAATTACTAATACTGAATAAAATGAAATATGCTTACATGGCTTTTGCTGGATTTATCGTCCTGCCATGTATATGAAACAGTCCCGTCTGAATTAACATGCTCGACAGCATGCGTATGGGTGAACACATCCATATAGCTGACAGGACCATGTGCCTCGGCTTCCTGAAGTTGATCGTTACATACAATTATTATACATTTAAAATCATATACATAAACTATTTACATTTATTATTCAGTAAATTTACCAACTCCTGCCGATACTGCTGAAACGACTTCAATCCTCCGCGATGAGTGACGGGATTCTTATTTCTATTTGCGGAGTTTCTATACGACTCTGCCTGTACATTCAAAATTTGATACATTATTTTTCGATCACATTAAATTAATAATTCAAAAAAAATTAGTATACTTGCCTTCGCCTCGTCCGTCTCCCAGTATCTCAACCAAGTTTGCCACACGCTCTCTCCTATCCACCGTGGTTTCTTACCAGATTTCTTAATCTCCGATATCGTGTCCCTGTAGTTCTTGCGCATCTTCTTCATCCAGTATCCTCGTGCCAGCATCATATCGTCTGTCTGGATGTCTATCTCAGCCTGTGTTAAACAAAATTACAGTTTAAACGATAAACAGTAGGAAAACGACAAAAACGAATTAAAAATGGAAAATAGAAAAATACACATACTAAGACATCCTGCCATATGCACTCTATGATGTGAGGAGGGATGCTATCCCACTTCGGCCAGCAAGCACTGATCCTACTACGATAAGCAGCTCTAGAGACGTCCAGCACAACCTTAGAGGGAAGTAGGTCGAACCCCCTATTTTTTATGTACGATATAGATAAGTACGTATATCATAAAAAAAAATAAGATGCTGAATAAAATTTAATTCTTACCCATCTGCTCTAGGAACTAACGATACTACTGGACGCTGTGGCTCTTGCGATGGGCCACTGTCATCGCCTCCTAACGATCGTGAAGAGCTCCTAACTCTATTTGACATAATGCTAAACTTGTGACATATACACATCATTATATAAGACAATAATAACATGATAATGAAATATATTTCATATGAAAATGACATCAACGGTATAAATTGCTTAATTAATGACTGAAATGGAAATAGAAATGGAAGTGTGTTATACACCTGATTCATAATGGGTGTACTCTTCCAACGATAAGCAGAGTTCATTGCATTTTTAATAAAAATTGCTAAATAAATGACAAATGGAAATAACATAAAACATGTAAACAATAGTAATCAGATTTGGTTTCATAGTTACATCAATTTCATAATACATCAAGAATTCAACATAGTTATATCAATTGCAAAAAAACAGATTCAGATTTATATCAGTCATCATCATCTTCTTATTCAGATTCGGTCTCGTTTTCGACGATATTTTCCTCTGCACTGTCAAACGCTTCTACCAAAACATTTGATTCATCGATCAAAGGACCAAAATCTGTAAGATCGTCTGTAATTATTATATCGTTATTTTGCTCGAGATCTGCCTGATAAGCTTGTTCGTCCGGAATTTTCTTCCCATCGAATGTGAATCTGGCCTTTGTTTTAAAAACTGCAGACCAATCTGCTTTATCTCTTTTTAGAGATGGATAAGGAGCGTAATAAACTTGCAATGCTTGTTTGGCTAGTACAAAAGGATCATACTTGTGATAGTGCGACGTATGCTTTATTTCGATTAGATTATAATCCTTGTGCACATTAATTCCAGAACCTTGAACATTGCTAAACCAATTGCATCTAAATAGAAACACCTCCTCCGCGGGTCGTGAAAAATATGTCAGTTGCAAAATTTGTGTTAGAACGCCATAAAAATCATTTAAGTGATTTTTTGGATCGTCGCTACCTTTAACAAATACACCAGTATTATTTGTTAATTTTTCTGCACCGTAATCTTTGGTGTTAAATTTATATCCATTGACGAAATATATTGGATATGTCTTGACCACTCTTTTTGGTCTCATCGCAAGATGTTTCAACTCTTCGTTAACAACACAATTTCTCGGCTCATAAACGTAATTTGAAAACCAACCGGAAAATTCTTTACTGAGATCTCCGTTAGGATGTTCACGTTCATAAACACTGTTCATATAAACAAATTATTACATTAGGTTATACACACACATGCATTATAGAAAAGAATAAAACACAAATTATTATTTCAGATTACCTAACAAACGGTGCAACCTCGGCACAATTTAGAAGAATATAAGTGTGTGCTACATGAAGATCTTTATCGTCTAACCATATTTCTACACATTTTCCAAAAGGCCGACCATGTTGTCTAAAAATAGATAACATTGTTTGAGAGGACTCTTGTTCGTCGCCTTCGTCATTACGAGGAACACTTTGAAATGAAATATTCACATGGTCACTGAAATAGTGAGAGAAAAAGAACGAAGCTTCTTCTTCGATGTAAGATTTACATATCGAACCTTCAACTCGTGCTTTTTGCCTCACTTTTTTCTTCAGATGATTCAAATATCTATGCAAAATTAATTTATATTAACTTCATCTTTCAAATGCAATTAAATTACGTCATAACATATTACATACCTCTCAAATGGATACATCCATCCATATTGGACAGGACCTCGAAGTCGTGCTTCAGATGGGAGATGAATAGGTAAATGTTCCATTACATTAAAAAAACCTGGCGGAAATAATTTCTCTAATTTGCAAAGCAATATAGGAATGTCCACTTCAAGTTTACGTAAACGTTGCACTTTTAAAGTAGTCGAACAAAGCTCTTTGTAAAACATACTAAGCTCCGTTACTACCTTCCAAACTTTTAACGGCAGTAGTTCTTTGAACATTACGGGAAATAAATTTTCCATCATTATGTGACAGTCGTGACTTTTCATTCCGCTCAATCTACCATTTTTAAAGTCAACACATCTATGAAGATTTGATGATATCCCATCAGGAAATCTTAACCCTTCCACCCATTTTATCACAGCTTTAACTTGATTATTATCTAATGCTTTGGGTTTTTTTACTGTCATTTGGTTTCATATGAAGCTTAGGACATTTGCATAATTCTTCTATATCACGTCTTGATTTCAAATCATCCTTTGTCTTCCCTTTCACATTCAAAATTGTGTTAAAAACATTATCAAATACATTTTTCTCATTGTGCATCACATTTATGTTATGGCGAAGCAGAAGATGT
This sequence comes from Allium fistulosum, assembly GCA_030737815.1. Taxonomy (NCBI): domain Eukaryota; kingdom Viridiplantae; phylum Streptophyta; class Magnoliopsida; order Asparagales; family Amaryllidaceae; genus Allium; species Allium fistulosum. Next base: position 1,138,292,924 of record CM060906.1, read on the forward strand.
TTCCAATACGGCAACTCCCAAAAAATACTTTGTTTACACCAGTTATGAACAACTGATTTGCCTTCAATTTCTGTTTGCTCGCCAGTTTCATATATCTTTGGATAGTCCTTAACAAGTTCATATATGTCTTCGCTTGACCATATCGTCGGTGGTTGTCTGGTTTCTACTCTATTAGCTAAAAAGTTTTTCTTGTCTCCTCTGAAGGGATGATTTACATGGAGAAAATATCGATGACAGTCAAACCTTGAAATTTTCTTACCATGAGGTAAAGAAAACGCTCGAGTTTCATCCATGCAATATGGACATGCTAGACGACCGGTAGTACTCCATCCCGAAAGCATTGCATAGGTAGGAAAATCACTTATAGTCCACAACAAAGAAGCAAACATACAAAAAAATTTCTTCTTGGACACATCGTATGTTTCTACTCCTTCGTTCCACGGTATTTTTAACTCCTCAATCAACGGTTGTAAATATACATCAATTCCTTGTGTCGGATCGTCGGGGCCAGGAACGACAACAGTAAGAAACATATATTGTGTTTTCATACACATCCATGGAGGTAAATTATACGGTGTGACGATAATGGGCCAGGATGAATATTTAGAACCAAACTGAGAAAATGGAGAAAAACCGTCCGTACATAATCCTAATCTAACATTTCGACTGTCCGCTGCAAAATTTGGATACGTTTTATCGAAATGCTTCCATGCTTCTCCATCGGCCGGATGTGTCAATGTACCCTCTTCCTCCGTTCTCACGCTATGCCATCTCATATTAGATGCAGTTACAGAAGATGCATATAATCTTTGAAGTCTTGGAGTTATGGGTAAGTAATGCATACGCTTGTACGGAACTTCCTTCCCCTTCTTTTTTCTTGGTTTGTATCTCTCCTGGTTACAAACTTTACAATTTCTAAGGTTTGCGTCTTCTTTCCAAAACAACATGCAGCCTTTTAAACATGTATCTATTTTCTGATAAGGTAAACCAAAAGCCGACATAAGTTTTTTAACTTCGTAGTGATTTTCACACATTTTATTATCGGATGGCATATGTCTTTTTGCAGCTTGTACAACAGCCGTAAACCCAGCTTCAGTGATGTTGTATTTTGACTTCATCGTAATGTATTCTGCGATTACTGACAGCTGAGTGCCGCTTTTACAACCATCCCAAATAGGTTTCTTAGCAGCATCTAGTAAATCATAAAAAAAATTTGCTTCAATATTTGGTTCTTCAACATTTCCATCATCTTCGTCAACTTCAACCATAGGAAACATTGATCGTGCTGCATCTTCGACTATATTTTCTATACGGGTCGTCGAAACTATTTCGTTAACGACACTTTCAGACTGTACAGAAGTATTTGCTACAACTTCTCCATGCCGATCCCAAACATAATACTCGGGTGTGAAACCGTGTTGGTACAAATGAACTTTCACAATATCTGGTAACAAATACTTCAAATGTTTACAGCTACTACACTGTGAAGACCCAAAATTTTTGAGAATAAAAATTACTTTAAAATAAATAAAAGAATGAATAAAGTAAATAAATAGGAGAATGATAGTTAGAGAAAATAAGAATGGGAAGAAAAATAGCTTGAAAATAAATATCAGAAGAGAGTGAAGAAATTATGCAAGGAATAAATGTTTTTATACAAGTGATGAGAGGAAAATGATTAAGTATAAAATGAATTCAAAAATTCACATGATTTGAGTAGGTGTGAATATTGTATAGAAAGTATATATATTTATATATACATATGATCAGAGATGTATGGGATGTTAAAAATAAAAATCCTTTTGATAATTAAATTGCATAGAAATCAGTCAAGAAATATTTATGAGTGAGAATGTATTTTGAAATAAATTAAGGAAGAAATAAATAAAACAAGTTAACTGAAAATTTAACTTATAAAGAGGGAACATGAGAAATAACTCGGGTATAACAAGAATACATTGTCAAGTGGAGTCATAGGAAAACAATGTGCAGGTAAAAATCATGCAAATAGCATGCATTCAGAAAAAGGGAAAACAAGTTGTTTAACCAGAAATAGAAATCAAAAGGAAATGGCATATTTAGCCACAATTGCACACACTAAATTCTTTGAGTAATGCAAGGTTAAAATGGGTTTTTCCTTTAGTAAAACCCTAGTAAAATGATTTAAGTCAAGAGAGAAAGCAGAGGTTTTCTCTGAGGAAAAAAAACAGTAACACATTAAAAAAAAGAGAAGAACTCACACTGTTTGCAAGCTTAGGCAATCTCGGGGAAAAGAAGGGAAATGTGAGTGATTAATCAATCTCATGAGGCTAAGGCATTAAGACCCAAGTTCAGGGCAGCCATTTTATTTTTTTGCTTGATCAATTTGTTTTTCTCTGAATAGATGAATGCTGAGAATGGTTAGTGTATTGATAAATCTTTGGTTGATGCTTTGATTTGTTTTGTTTGATTGTTTGATAAGAATAATGCCATGATCTCTGATATGGATCCAGTACCTTAAACCATCAGTTAGTAAATATGTATAGTAAGACAAATACATTTTATTATGAAGTAGGGTATTACTGGAAAATAAGCTAGGCAGTGTGAACAAAGGAGGTTCAAGCTTATGTCCAGATTGTTTTAAATTTGAGATGAACAATGCAATAAATTATTTATGTACTGATTTGTTCAGATCTAAAGCTAAAATGTTTTATGGGTTTTTCTCTAAAACCTTACCCTATGTTCACAATAGAATTTAGTATAAGAATTTTTATATGATTCTACTGGATTTGTTTAAGAGATCATGACATTCTTGAATATTCAAGTGATAAAACAAATTTTGAATGAGACAACTGGAAAAATGAAATAAAGCATTATTTTCATGAATAAATGTATGGTCAGTTGAAATCCCTGAGTGAGTCTAACTCTCTCTCTGATTTGTTTTAAAAGAAAGAATGTAAAAGCATTTCAAGAGTTAATAAATCTTTCTGAAATAAGAAATGAGACTGGTCACTAGATTATAAAACTAATCTAGGAGAGAAGCCTTGATCTATTCATCATAAGGAGTATGATGGGTATGTGCATGACTTGTTTAAGTCCTATAGGCCTTTGTGCAGGGGTTAACATAATTGAGTCCCTTGCAATGCACACATGGTGTTCAATGGCAAAGAGATATGACCAAATTAAATTGATAAATCAAGATTTAGAGCTGAACTATGGAATTAAAATGAGTTAATTCCATAAGAGTATGTGTACATGTATACTGTATTGAATGAATGGATGATTGCTTGTGTGCATGAGTGTAGTAGGAGCTTAGATATATATATATATATATATATATACCTAGTTTACATTATAAATCCAAATTGCATCTAGCATATGAATACTCTGCACAATAATTTAAAAATGACAAGTTATTATATTTTGATTTCACTCATACCAGAATTTTATTTCTGACCCTATTTGTTGCTTTATAACATCTAGGGTGTCTCATTTTTATTGAGGCAGCTCTAGATGTTGCTGCAGGAAAGAAAGCATAAGAAACTTGTATGCATGGACAATTGAAGATTTACTTGCATTTAGAATGTTTAAGGAATTTGGCAGAAATGTTGTAATAATTAGGCCAGGAAAAAACTTCATTATGTTTTAAGTATTTTCTGGATTGATATGTGTTTGTTTTTCTGAGAAGAGAACATGTAAGAATTTAGTATTATATATATATATATATGCATATGGGGGTTTCTTTTTAAGTAACTGATCTGGATAGTCTCTGGTGAAGTATGATATAGGAGATCATGTCATATAATTTGATATGTGGTCATGTCTCTCTTGGCAATGTCTGATGAACTCTTAAAATGGTAAAGTAGAAATGATCATGGGAAGAAAGGAATATAGCACAATCAATGAATCTTGTAAAGGTTGAGTAGAACCAAAACTGGGCTAACCAGAAATACATGAATATGACTTATAATTGATATAAGTACATGACTAACCTGAAAATGAAATTTATAACTTTAGTCTAGGCATTTAAATTACAGTAGAAATTTGCATTGCTCTATGAAGTAGATCCATGTATATTTTGGTAAAACTTGTAGGTCTCACTGCACCATGCTTCACACATTTTATTACCTAAATACAAGACTCAAGTCTGAGTGCATTTGATCATGATCAACCTGAGGCAATTAAAAATGACTTGCAGTCCTGTTTGTAAAAGACAAGACTTTCACCACACAACTCAATAGACACTACCACATATTGTTTAGAATACTTCAGTTATCTACTTGATAAGTTCACCTGAGAATTTTGTATTAATTTGGTTTGTAACATGGCTTTAACTATCTTGTCTTCAATCATATGCTAAGTCCTAGATTAGTATATGTGTTTGCATATGTACTCTGCCTAAATACATTGTTTCCTCTGCTTGAACTTCAACCTAGTTTAACATCTGATCATTCATAGGATCCTTGTTTAACATATAAATCAGAACAAGAATACCCTAACCTGACACAAAAATTGTTAGAATATGAATTATGAATCCCGGGCTAATTTGTAATGAGTGAGTTATCTTAAACACCCTGATATGTAGCATAGAATCTAGTAGTGGCAAATTACAAAAATCCCAGAATCTGAATATTCTGCTTGTAAAAATTCAGGGATCAAATAATCTGAGGAGTAAAACAAGAAAATAAGAAAAATGGAGTTATTTGATTTGATAATCAAGCTTGAGTTTAAAAAAAAAGAATGAACAGAAAAGGCTATGTGACACCACATCTCTGGAATATGAGAGATTAGGTGTGATTGAATTTCTTTGTCAATTTAAATTACTCTGATAGACAAAGAGCCATATATATATCTTCATATATATATATATGAATTAAGTTAACTTTATATACTAATAATTTATATTGGTAAAATAAGGAATCCTGGAAAAATTAAATTAAGAGAAGTGGTCCATTGAAGTATGTATATATATATACATACACATATAAAAAAAAACTTAACAGAAAATTCTCTAAAATACTTGAATCAAAAGAAGTGGGTCACTTCTGTTGGTATCCGAGCTATGTTGTTAAAACATAGCATAAATATATTATCCAATTTTCTTGTAGGGATAAAATTCTAAACAAAAAATATAATAATGATAGAAATAAATATCCACAGTAGAAGTAAATTTCAGAAAATAATTAAATTAGAAATATGACTAACTAGCTATGCAATTGAATAGTGAATCATGGTAGGAAGACCACCAAGTCATGGAGCAGGACCCTCCAACACAACACCAATGGTTAACTTGCAAGATTTGGTGAGGGAATTTAGAGAAAGATCAGTGCACAGGGAAGAGAATCCTCATGAGGAATTAGCCAAACTATTGAAGACATTTTCAAATTTAGGAGGCAAGGATTTTGAAGGCACTGAGGGAGTTATGGGAGTGCAGACATGGTTGAGAACTTTGGAAAGGATATTTGCAGATATGCAAATTAATGACCAAAGGAAGAGGCAGATAGCCTCAAGGAGACTCAAAGGAGCAGCCTTAGATTGGTGGGAGGTGATCATCACAGGAAGGCCAGAAAATGAGATAACATGGGATCAATTCAAGGAGATGCTTGAGGCAAGGTTTGTTCCAACAATAGCTAAGGCAACATTGCTTGAGGAATTCATAAGGCTGAGGCAAGGACCAATGAGTGTGACTGAATATACTCAAAAATTTGAGAGTTTGTCCAAGTATGGAACTATGCTCATAGGAGATGAAGAATCAAAGAATTCAAGATTTATCCAAGGATTAAATGCAGGTCTGAGTAGAGCAATGTTACCATAAAAGGATAAAACATTTGATCAAGTCATAGACCTTGCTCTTTCTTTTGAACAACATGACAATGCAAGGGAAAAATTTAGGAGCATGAGGGCTAACAATCAAAAGAAGGGGAAAAATAGAGCACATCCCTAGCTATGACAAAAAGAATATGGATAAGAAAATGGAGGGGCAGCCACTGGGGAAGCTAAGAAGAAGGTTACTTGTTATAATTGTGGCAAAGAAGGACACATGAGTAATAAGTGTCAAGCAGCCAAGAAGGCACCATTTAGCTGCTACAACTGTGGGAAGGAAGGTCATATTAAAAGAAACTGCCCAGAATTCAAAAAGGGAGCAAAGGTAGGAGCACTTGAGGGCAAAGCAAAAGCAACTGCAGTGGGAAGTTCTGGACAATTGGAAGGTATACTTCTAATTAAAGATCACCCCATCTCAGTTATATATGACACTGGAGCAACACATTCACTAATATCCCAGGATTGACTCTCACATGCTATTTAGTTGATAATCCCTTGTTTATTCAAAGCCCACTAGGTAGCTCTTGTTTGCTAGGATTAAAATGTTTGGGAGTGGAATTAAACATAGGAGGAAATGTGTTTAAATCTGATTTGTTTGTATTGAAATACCCTGGAATAGGAATTATTTTAGGGGTAGATTGGTCGAGCAAATTCAAAGCAATTTTGAATTTGGAAAATTTTACTATTTCTCTGAAAATAGAAAATGGTAAAAATATTATAGTCATGAGTGAAATTGCTAAAATAAATTATTTTAACCAAATATGTAGCATGACTGAGAAAGAATTAGAACTGGAAGACATAAAAATTATAAATGAATACCCAGATGTCTTTGGTGAAGTCATAGGTGTTCCAGAAAATAGGCAAGTAGAATTTCAAATAAGGCTAATCCCAGGAGCAAGCCCAATCATCAAGAAGCCTACTAGGATGGGTCCTAAAGAATTAGTGGAGTTGAAACATTAGTTGGAAGAACTGGAGCAGAAAGGCTTCATAAGGCCTAGTAGTTCAAACTGGGGCTCTCTAGTTGTATTTGTGAAGAAGCATGATGGTACTTTGAGGATGTGCATTGATTATAGGGAATTAAACAAAGTCGTCATTAAGAACAAATACCCACTCCCCAGAATTGATGATCTATTCGATCAATTAAATGGAGCAAAGGTCTTTTCAAGGCTAGATTTAGCCTCTGGGTTTCATCAGATGAAGGTAGAGGAAGAAAGCATTAAGTATACTGCCTTCAACACAAGGTATGGATTATATGAATTTTTGGTGATGCCTTTTGGATTGACAAATGCACCATCATATTTTGTAGATTTAATGAATAGAACATTTAGAGATTTTCTAGACAAATTTGTGGTTGTCTTTATTGATGACATATTAGTGTATTCAAAATCAGAAGAAGATCATGCAAAACACTTGCATCTGGTTTTGTCTAGACTGAGGGCACATGATTTAAAGGCCAAATTCTCTAAATGTACATTTTGGCAGAATGAAGTAAAATTTTTGGGGCACATTATATCACAACAAGGGGTTAGTGTAGACCCAAATAAGGTGATGGCAGTGCAATCTTGGAGTAGACCCAAATCAGTGACTGAGGTGAGATCGTTTTTGGGAATGGCAGGCTACTATAGAAGGTTTATAAAAGACTTTGCAAGAATAGCCATCCCATTGACCAAGTTAACTAAAAAGGAGCAACCATATGTGTGGACAGAGAAGTGTGAACAAGCTTTTTCATCACTAAAGAAGGCACTGGTGGAAGCTCCAGTCTTACAGGTTCCAGAGGGTAATGAAGAATTAGTGGTTTACACAGATGCTAGTGGATCTGGATTAGGGGCAGTGCTTATGCAACATGGTAGAGTCATAGCATATGCATCAAGGCAGCTCAAGCCAAATGAAACTAAGTATGCTACACATGACTTAGAACTAGCTGCTGTAGTATATGCATTGAAACTATGGAGGCATTACTTATTAGGTGCTAAGTTGGAATTGTTTACAGATCACAAGTCACTTAAATATTTGTTTTCCCAAAAAGACTTAAACATGAGGCAACATAGGTGGGTAGAATTTCTAGCTGCCTATGATCTTGATATATTATACACCCCAGGAAAAGCTAATAAAGTGGCAGATGCATTGAGTAGGCATCAAGCAAAAGTGGCAAGCTTAATGATGAGTGAATTCAAGGATTTGACAATCCTCAGTGAAGTAGAAATAAGAGCAGAAAGTAGAGTAGCAGATAAGGCACACAGTGATATGATTGAATATGGTAAACTAAGCCTCATTTCCTTAAGGTCAACTCTGGTTGATAAAATAGGACAAATGCAGGATCAAGACACAAATTTAAAAGAGAAGAAAGATATGATGTCACAAGGCATGACAGTAGAGAATTATGAAGTAGATGATAATGGATACTTAAGGAAAAAGGGGAAACTCTGTCTGCCAAATGTAGAGGAACTGAAGCAAGAAGTTATGGATGAGCATCACAAAACAAAATATACTATCCATCCAGGTGGTACAAAAATTTACCATGATCTCAAGAGAAATTACTGGTGGCCAGGAATGAAAGGAGCAGTGGCAAGATATGTGGCAAATTATTTAACATGCCAACAAGTTAAGGCAGACTATCAAAGACCCTCAGGTTTACTGCAACCTTTGGAAGTGCCTACTTGGAAGTGGGAAAGCATTTCAATAGATTTTGTGAATGGTTTGCCAAGAACAAGGAGAGGCAATGATAGTATTTGGGTAGTGGTTGATAGGCTTACAAAAACAGCACACTTCATCCCAATAAGTTCAAACAGAAATGCTCACAAGCTAGCTCAGTTATTTGTGAAGGAGATAGTGAGATTGCATGGCATCCCCAAGACTATCATTAGTGATAGAGATACTTTGTTTACTTCAAGATTTTGGGGTAGCTTTCAAGAAGCTATGGGGACAGAACTAAGCCTAAGTACAGCCTACCACCCACAAACAGATGAGCAAACTGAGATTGTTAATAAAGTTCTAGAAGATTTGCTGAGAGCATGCATACTTGATTTTGGAGGCAACTGGGAGGATCATATTTATTTAGCTGAGTTTTCTTATAATAATAGCTACCAGTCCACCATAGGGATGGCTCCATTTGAGGCTTTATATGGAAAGCCTTGTTTATCTCCAGCATGTTGGATGGAGGCTGGTGAAAGGGTGTTGCCTGGACCAGACCATGTAAAAGAAACTTCTGCAAGAATTGAACTGGTAAGGCAAAGAATGAGAGTAGCTCAAGAGAGACAGAAAGCATATGCAGATAAAAGAAGAAGGCCAGTAGAATTTGAGGTGGGAGACTATGTGTTTCTCAACGTTTCACCAATGAGGAAAATATTGAGATTTGGCAAAGCAGGGAAACTATCACCAAGGTATATAGGACCATATGAAATTGTTCAAAGAATAGGGACTTTAGCTTATAGGTTGAAGTTACCAGAGGAATTGAGCAAAATACATGATGTATTTCATGTATCCCAATTGAGAAAATGGGTGCATGATAAAGAATCTATTCTTGAATCACCTACATATGTTGAAATGCAAGAAAATCTGGTTTATAAAAAGGAACTAGTGGGCATTGTGGCTAGAGAAGAAAAGAAACTGAGAAATAAAATAATTAAACTAGTTAAAATCCAATGGAGTTTGGATGGGAATGATTGCACTTGGGAGGCTGAAGAGAGGATAAAGGATAAGTATCCTAATCTGTTTTCTGCTTAAAGGTATGTTTAAAATTATGATGAGACCTTAAAAATTATTTATGAGTGTATGATTGATTTAGAATGAATGAGTTTCTGAAACTTCATTCAATTGAAATTATGCTTTGTATACATTTGGATGGAAATGTATGAGAAAATAATTGTGGGACACAATTCCTTTTAGGGGGAGAGTATGTGAAGACACAAAATTTTTGAGAAAAAAAATTACTTTAAAATAAATACAAGAATGAATAAAGTAAATAAATGGGAGAATGATAGTTAGAGAAAATAAGAATGGGAAGAAAAATAGCTTGAAAATAAATATCAGAAGAGAGTGAAGAAATTATGAAAGGAATAAATGTTTTTATACAAGTGATGAGAGGAAAATGATTAAGTATAAAATGAATTCAAAAATTCACATGATTTGAGTAGGTGTGAATATTGTATAGAAAGTGTATATATATATATATATACATATGATCAGAGAAGTATGGGATGTTAAAAATAAAAATCCTTTTGATTATTAAATTGCATAGAAATCAGTCAAGAAATATTTATGAGTGAGAATGTATTTTGAAACAAATTAAGGAAGAAATAAATAAAACAAGTTAACTGAAAATTTAACTTATAAAGAGGGAACATGAAAAATAACTCGGGTATAACAAGAATACATTGTCAAGTGGAGTCATAGGAAAACAATGTGCAGGTAAAAATCATGCAAATAGCATGCATTCAGAAAAGGGGAAAACAAGTTGTTTAACCAGAAATAGAAATCAAAAGGAAATGGCATATTTAGCCACAATTGCACACACTAAATTCTCTGAGTAATGCAAGGTTAAAATGGGTTTTTCCTTTAGTAAAACCCTAGTAAAATGATTTAAATCAAGAAAGAAAGCAGAGGTTTTCTCTGAGGAAAAAAAAAAACAGTAACACATTAAAAAAAAAGAGAAGAACTCACACTGTTTACAAGCTTAGGCAATCTCGGGGAAAAGAAGGGAAAGGTGAGTGATTAATCAATCTCATGAGGCTAAGACATTAAGACCCAAGTTAAGGGCAGCCATTTTATTTTTTTGCTTGATCAATTTGTTTTTCTCTGAATAGATGAATGCTGAGAATGGTTAGTGTATTGATAAATCTTTGGTTGATGCTTTGATTTGTTTTGTTTGATTCTTTGATAAGAATAATGCCATGATCTCTGATATGGATCCAGTACCTTAAACCATCAGTTAGTAAATATGTATAGTAAGACAAATACATTTTATTATGAAGTAGGGTATTACTGGAAAATAAGCTAGGCAGTGTGAACAAAGGAGGTTCAAGCTTATGTCCAGATTGTTTTAAATTTGAGATGAACAATGCAATAAATTATTTATGTACTGATTTGTTCAGATCTAAAGCTACAATGTTTTATGGGTTTTTCTCTAAAACCTTACCCTATGTTCACAATAGAATTTAGTATAAGAATTTTTATATGATTCTACTGGATTTGTTTAAGAGATCATGACATTCTTGAATATGCAAGTGATAAAACAAATTTTGAATGAGACAACTGGAAAAATGAAATAAAGCATTATTTTCATGAATAAATGTATGGTCAGTTGAAATCCCTGAGTGAGTCTAACTCTCTCTCTGATTTGTTTTAAAAGAAAGAATGTAAAAGCATTTCAAGAGTTAATAAATCTTTCTGAAATAAGAAATGAGACTGGTCACTAGATTATAAAACTAATCTAGGAGAGAAGCCTTGATCTATTCATCATAAGGAGTATGATGGGTATGTGCATGACTTGTTTAAGTCCTATAGGCCTTTGTGCAGGGGTTAACATAATTGAGTCCCTTGCAATGCACACATGGTGTTCAATGGCAAAGAGATATGACCAAATTAAATTGATAAATCAAGATTTAGAGCTGAACTATGGAATTAAAATGAGTTAATTCCATAAGAGTATGTGTACATGTATACTGTATTGAATGAATGGATGATTGCTTGTGTGCATGAGTGTAGTAGGAGCTTAGATATATATATATATATATATATATACCCAGTTTACATTATAAATCCAAATTGCATCTAGCATATGAATACTCTGCACAATAATTTAAAAATGACAAGTTATTATATTTTGATTTCACTCATACCAGAATTTTATTTCTGACCCTATTTGTTGCTTTGTAACATCTGGGGTGTCTCATTTTTATTGAGGCAGCTCTAGATGTTGCTGCAGGAAAGGAAGCATAAGAAACTTGTATGCATGGACAATTGAAGATTTACTTGCATTTAGAATGTTTAAGGAATTTGGCAGAAATGTTGTAATAATTAGGCCAGGCAAAAACTTCATTATGTTTTAAGTATTTTCTGGATTGATGTGTTTGTTTTTCTGAGAAGAGAACATGTAAGAATTTAGTATTATATATATATGCATATGGGGGTTTCTGTTTTAAGTAACTGATCTGGATAGTCTCTGGTGAAGTATGATATAAGAGATCATGTCATATAATTTGATATGTGGTCATGTCTCTCTTGGCAATGTCTGATGAACTCTTAAAATGGTAAAGTAGAAATGATCATAGGAAGAAAGGAATATAGCACAATCAATGAATCTTGTAAAGGTTGAGTAGAACCAAAACTGGGCTAACCAGAAATACATGAATATGACTTATAATTGATATAAGTACATGACTAACCTGAAAATGAAATTTATAACTTTAGTCTAGGCATTTAAATTACAGTAGAAATTTGCATTGCTCTATGAAGTAGATCCATGTATATTTTGGTAAAACTTGTAGGTCTCACTGCACCATGCTTCACACATTTTATTACCTAAATACAAGACTCAAGTCTGAGTGCATTTGATCATGATCAACCTGAGGCAATTAAAAATGACTTGCAGTCATGTTTGTAAAAGACAAGACTTTCACCACACAACTCAATAGACACTACCACATATTGTTTAGAATACTTCAGTTATCTACTTGATAAGTTCACCTAAGAATTTTGTATTAATTTGGTTTGTAACATGGCTTTAACTATCTTGTCTTCAATCATATGCTAAGTCCTAGATTAGTATATGTGTTTGCATATGTACTCTGCCTAAATACATTGTTTCCTCTGCTTGAACTTCAACCCAGTTTAACTTCTGATCATTCATAAGATCCTTGTTTAACATATAAATCAGAACAAGAATACCCTAACCTGACACAAAAATTGTTAGAATATGAATTATGAATCCCGGGCTAATTTGTAATGAGTGAGTTATCTTAAACACCCTGATATGTAGCATAGAATCTAGTAGTGGCAAATTACAAAAATCCCAGAATCTGAATATTCTACTTGTAAAAATTCAGGGACAAATAATCTGAGGAGTAAAACAAGAAAATAAGAAAAATGGAGTTATTTGATTTTATAATCAAGCTTGAGTTTAAAAAAAAAGAATGAACAGAAAAGGCTATGTGACACCATATCTCTGGAATATGAGAGATTAGGTGTGATTGAATTTCTTTGTCAATTTAAATTACTCTGATAGACAAAGAGCCATATATATATCTTCATATATATATATATGAATTAAGTTAATTTTATATACTAATAATTTATATTGGTAAAATAAGGAATCCTGGAAAAATTAAATTAAGAGAAGTGGTCCATTGAAGTATGTATATATATATATACATACACATATAAAAAAAACTTAACAGAAAATTCTCTAAAATACTTGAATCAAAAGAAGTGGGTCACTTCATACACGGACAACGAATTTCTAAATTGTTTCCGTTATTACTTAAAGCGAATTCAACAAACACGTTTATACCATTATAAAAATCTTCTTTTATTGAGCCCCTCAGTCCTTTTCTTTGATACATCCATCTCCTCCAATCAACAAAATAATCAATCATTTTTCCTACTTGACAAAATGAGAAGTTCAAAATTTAATATTTATTTTGAAGAATACAAATTCGAAAAAGATTATTTTCATGGTCGTATAATATTTGAATTTAAAGAACAACTTCACAAATTTAAAAATATTTTCAATTATGGCACATTTTATTTTTTAACGTATCGATATAAAAATTGTATAATTTTTTTTTCATTGGTCAGGCATCCTACTTCCCATTACAAACACGGTAAACATTTACATTTCGTATATTACTTCGTCTCAAACGATTCTATAAAATTTCGACAGCATTTCCCTTTTGTTCCCTGCATTGTACATAAATGGGTGTACGCAGGAAACAAAAAAGAAAAGTTAGGCCGAAATTTTATGAACCGCTTGAGACGAAGTAGTATACAAAATGTAAATGCTTACTGTGTTCATAACTTGTCCAATATAGGGACAAATCCGACAAACATTGTACCAGATGAATATAAATGGTCGTTTTTTTGGAAAAAACGACTATTTATACAACGATCATATACAACACTCGTCAGACGGGGCCAAAAACTCTCTAAGGGACATTTGTCAATTACATGCGCGCATTTGACGAAAAAATACAGTTTTACTCACTGTTCACATTTACAAAAATATATATTAATTAATTTAACACATTTATTCGACGTATTACATCAACTTAAGGCTGGTTTAACATTTTTGTCATTTTTTAATACACACAATTATAATTTAGAGTAATGCATTTTTTTTTGTTTCATAAGTAAATACGTGCACAATATAATACTCCGAGTTCATTCATTCATTTTATCTTATTCCAACTAACGTATACAATCGTACAATAAAGGCATACACAACAATTTACATATACATGAACAACCACAAATTATACATGTTTTTCACAATTTCACGATAAAAGATGAAATAAGTATACCATGTGATGCTATAAACTGTTATTACGCTATTGGAAACAATTGCAATCCCTAATTCGCCCTAATTTATCAATTTATGCAAATCTTAAATTATGATAAAAAAATGAGTTTTTTACAAAAATAAGAGATTATACCTGAGATTAAGAGTAATGGAGGTTGATTAGGCAGCCGTGGAGGATCCGGAAGCTCGAAATTAGGGATTGGAAGCTTGGAGAACGAATTGGGGGATTTTTTGATATAATTTTCGTATGAAATGAGGAAGAAGAAGAGGGCTCGGCTGAGCCCTATAATCGCAGTTTTCCGACGGCTTTCGACGGCCGCCGACGGCCCGTCGAAAGCCGTCGAAAATTAGCCATCGGAAGCCGTCGGTCCTCGCTGTCGGAATTCAAGGCTTTTCTAGTAGTGTAATGAAGGCTTGCTTAATAGAAAAGACAAGATGGCTTGCTTAATATCTGACTCCCAGTAGAGTTCACTACTTCACGAGTTTATAGACTTGAAGCAGGGAAATAATTAAGTGGAAGGGTACATCCAGATGTTTAATCCTTTAGCTAAGTATGGTAGAGAGATCATCAACACTCCAGGAAAGAAGAATGAGAAGTTCATCATAGGCTTGAAGTAAGGTCTTGATCATAAGGTAATGGCTCACCTAGCATCCCCTTTTGAGTTTGTGATTGATATGGCTAGAAGATATGATGGAATGTATCAGGGGCAAAGGAGAGTATAGACCAAGCCCAAAGCTGAGATTGCTCCGTATACCAAAGGCAAGAAGGGAGTGCCAAAGGGAAGGGGTGGAGAGTTTACTGCTGCAGAAGTTTTATGTTATAATTGTGATAGAAGAGGCATTATGCTACAAACGTTGGGCAGTATATTACACATGACTTTTGGGGCACTATGGGTTATGTATTGATAGTTATTTGATAATATGAAACGACTCACTCGAAAGTTTTCTATTTGTTAATATAATTAAGGTCAAACAGAAAATATTGATGTGACTGATTTACACAGTTCTCTCGACTTGAGAATATTATTGATCTTCAATATAAAGGCTATACTTTGTTTATTGTCAAATTATGGCATAACATCCATCGAGTGACCATAGTTGGGCCGAGTGGAAGTATTGGAAGTGAAACACTATTCAAGAGAGGGTTCGTCTCCTCAGTTATATGGAGTTAGTATCACGGTCAACTCAAAGTCAAAATCTCTAGCCAGAGTAGTTCGGTTAATAATATTTGTTATTATTGAACTAAGGACTTCGTGCTTGGACTATAGAGTTGAATATGGAAAGGCATTGAAATTTTGATTATTACAAAATTTCAGAAGTCCAAAATGACATAGTTTTGATGAAGAGAATTGCTTTAAATAAAAGTCACAATCGGCTAACCTTAACAAACTAAAATTGGATTTTACCAAACTAAGTAAGTGATAAATTTGGCCAAAATGTCACACTATCTACTAAGTGACGTGCGAACGTTAATATTCAAATAGTTCGATATTAATCGCTGACCAAATTTACACCTAACGAGTCACACAACCGAAACGACGAATTTTTCTTGGACCAAACGATTTAATTATTTTGTAATGGTTATAAATTAATTAATATTGTTGAAATGTTAGTTATAAATTGATTTTATTTGATAAATAGATATTATCAAATATATTTATTTTATAATAGTATAAATATATTAATCGATATATTATATCGATAAGCGTTTAAATTAGATTTAAATGCAAAATATTAGTTTTGGTCATAGATGGGTTTAAGGCCAGGGGGATGCTTTGCTCAGCCAAAATAAGGGTAATATGCGGCCATGGGATGGTGCTAAAGAGTCGTTGAGATAGAAGGCTAAGATGGAAGAGAGTTAGTAAGAGATGATGTAGAATCTTGACTCTAAAGTATCTCATAACTCTCCTCTGTATAAGCATCTCTACCTTTATTTGTTTTCGAACTTTGGAGCCTCCATTCTCATTTCATTTCAGGCCAAGATCTATACCAACCATCCTTCATCTATTCAAGTGCAAATCAAATCATATCAATTGCTATTCGATAGTTCAAGGACTAACACTCTTCTGAATTAAAAAGTAGTTTGAGGATCAGATCTTATAGTTTCAAGATGTATTTACAGGCTTTGGTTATAAGGTATATTCCTAACATGTTAAAAATATTAATTGATATATATATATATAATGTCTATTTCATGTATTATATTGTTAGTTGGGTGACGACTCCAACATATAAATATATTATCACAATTTTGATTGGTTGTATGTTTATATATATATATATATATTAATAAAAAATATTTATAAACACACGTCTAAGTAGCACGACTCAACTGAAAAAAACAATTTTTATTATTTAAATAAATTAATATATAATATTTATATATACATACATGGTTTATAATTTAAATACTACTTTATACATACGTAAAATATAGAAATATAATTTATATATAATGTTTTAATAGGTATAATATTTTCAACAGTAACAAAATATTTTATATATTGTTTTTAAATAATATTTAAATCAGTTAATCATATAAATAATTATATGAATACATATATGTATTAAAAATTGCATTTTATATTCCATAAAATTATATTAATACATATTATACTCTCTATAAAAATTTAAAAAATCCTTCATTTATATTTTAAAATATTCAAATATAAGCCGAAAATTAAAAATTAGATTTTTAAATTGTTTTAAATCGTAAAATTATATAATAAAATTTCAAATTACAAAATTATCATCTAAAATTTATTGGAAATTTAAAATTCAAATTTAGATTTGAAAAAGATAATTTTATTAAATTCTAATATTTTTCGTATGGTTTTTATTATAATAAATATATTTTAAATTAAAATTTGAAAAAAGAGTCATGTGCATGACCAGATATTTATATATATTTATCATAAATTTTTTTGTAATTTTATCTGTATTAAGATATATATATATAATTATATATATATATATACACAAATAAGTATTTAATATACATGTAACAACCCTATATTTTGTGATTATTTTAATTGTATATTTTGATTATTTTAATTGATTTCCTGATTTGAAAACTTTATTTTATTTATTAAAATGGATAAATTTTGTTATTTTAAATATAAATTTTGATTTTGATATGAATTAGAATTCCAAACATGACTAAATAGAATATTTTTCCAGAAAAGTGAATTTTGGTCGATATGGTCAAACTCTGAATTTTAAATTTAAAAATTTGAAAGTTTGAGAATTTGAATTTTATCTTTTACTATGAAAGTAAATAAAATTTTAATAATAATGCTTTTCGTTTCATTAAAATCTGATCAATATTGTGAAAGTTATGCCTTTTTAACTATTGAGTGTAATTTGCTGTATTTAACAAAATTGTTTATTTTAAATTATATAAATAAAATTTTATTTGGTCATGTAATTTTCTAATTTATGTTTATATGGGTAAAATAACATGTTATGTATATATTTTGGTTTTAAATCATTTTTCAAAGCGTAATTGACATTTTGCAATGTCAGTTGTATTCTGTTTATAATTTCTAATTTCCAGTTTCATTTAATTAAAAAAATTATTTGTTTATTTTCTATTTTCTTAAGACTTTATTTTATTTTCATTTACACTGCATTTTTTTCAGAATTTATTATTTTTACTTGACTTTTATTGGTTTAG
Organism: Allium fistulosum; assembly: GCA_030737815.1. Lineage (NCBI taxonomy): Eukaryota > Viridiplantae > Streptophyta > Magnoliopsida > Asparagales > Amaryllidaceae > Allium > Allium fistulosum. Next base: position 1,138,310,917 of record CM060906.1, read on the forward strand.
AAGTAAAGTTATAATTTTTCTAAAACTGATGATATACTATTTGAAATTTTTAAGTCCTGTTTTGAATTTTTAAACAATTTCTTTAGTTCTTTTTCTAATTTCTCTAAATTTAATTATTTATTCCATTTTGAAAATATAAATGAATTATTTTACTTCACATTTTTGTTTTAAAATATTTTTAAAATGAAGTAGATATTTTTCTAAAGGTTGTGATTATTTAATTGTAATTTTGAACCCTGTTTTCAATATTTAAGCAATTTCTTTAATTCTTTTTCTATTTTCTTTAAATTTAATTATTTATTTTTATTTTATTTTACTTTGTTTCAGTTTTTAAATTAATTTACTGAAATTTTATTTGTTTATTTGATTTAATGGAAAAGGAAATATGAAGAGACTAAAGCTTTATAACGTGTGACTTTTCGGCTGCTAGTCTTTTCATTTACTTTACTTGGCCATACACTACCTGATCTTTAGCCATGAGTTTTTAATTGTAATTCATGTGAAAAACCTTTCTTCTCACTTCATTTTCACGGCCAAAAGAATGGGTAATGTCTTCTCTTAATTTTTCTACTTTTTCTCCTTTTTTTCCACTTTTTCTATTTGTTTTGGCCTTGTTCTCTTGCTATCTTGCTCGACCACCCCTAGCTAGCCATGGCCATCACCTCCACCACCTCCTCCTCTTCACCAGCAACCACCTACCCGTCTGATGTGACCAGGCCGTACCACCCCATGAGGCAAAACTCCACAAAACATGGCAACATCCCCTTGAAAACATGCATAGCCACCACTAGTTGCAACATACCTTCATCCATCACCTTGGCCACCACCTCTAGCCGCCACCACCACCTTGCTACCACCACTACACATCATCTCAACCTCTGGCCAGACCTGAACATGATAGGACCGAGCCCAAACACCCATGGCCGAACCCAAAGTATGAACCAAAACCACCATATTGCATAAGCCTCTTCATATTCATGCGTAGTAACTCCTCCACCACTTCAATGCCTTGTAGCCATGCCTTTTTAGGTCCAAACCTGAACCAAAACATGTACAAACCTGACCTAATTGATCCCCTAGGCCATGCAAACAAGTAGAGAAAGCAAGGCAAAAAGTTTCGTATTCAAATCGCTTTTTGTTTCAAAGTTATTCAAATTCGATCGTGTTGATTTTTAACTATTGTTTTGGTTTTGTTTTTGGGTTGTAACACAAGATCTATAACTTGGATCTCGCTCTCCACTCAATTTCATAGCTTTGTCATTGTGTTCTAGTTTGGGTTGTGTCATTTGAACTTGCATCTCCAGCAAAAGAGGTGAGTAAATCTCACCTGACATTTTATACTTATGCAAATGTGAATTGACAACAATTGAATGTGTAGTGCTATTATGTTATGTTATCCCTGTCTGTGATTATTAATTGTATGATGTTAAACCTGTTTATTTACCTGTCATCTCATCTGTTACTAATATATGTTGTTAAACTATTCATTTATATCTGTTTATCACATTGCAAGTTCCCTATAAATTAGATCACTATGGGTTGAAATGATACATACCCGAACGGACTTTAGAATAGGGAAAAATCGTTATGGGCTGAAATGATAGGCCTGAATGATTTTTATTTATTTCATTTAACTTGGGATTGCGGGTTTGAAATGATAAAACCCGGATTTTCCTTTGCAAATTATGGATTGAAATGATATATTATCCGTATCATTGGACTTAGGTTAGAAATTTTATACAGACTATGGTTAAAATATATTTTTCTAAAATTTTTAAAATATTTTGAAAATGTAAATATTATGATAATTTGAATTTAAAAATGGTTTTTATAAAGTGTTATTGATTTTTCTATAAATTAAAAATAGTTAAATAAATAAATGTTTAAAAGTTGAAATTTGAAGTATAACTTAACTTGGAAAATGTGAAAGAGTTTTAAAATAAAAGTTAAGTTAAGAAAATAAAATGGAATTTAAATAAAATTATGAAATGGTAAACTTAATTAAAATGTTAAGTAAATGAAATGTTATAAATTTTACATTTATTTTATAAGTGAATTATTAAAGATTTGATAATTGTTTGTGAATGTTTCACTTTGTAAAATCATAAATTAAGGGTTATTTAAATGATTGTTTTTAAAGTGAGAAAATATGATTTTTATAAGTTAAAATGGATTTAAATAAATTTTAATTGTTTATGAAATTGTAGTGAAAGTTTGGAATTTAAATTAACAACATTCCTGAAATGCTATCATTTCTAAAGTTAAAGATATTACAGCATTTTGTAAATGCTGTAATTGATATAAATGAACTAAATGGCTAAAATGAACTAAGTGTTGTAGTTGCTGAATTTAACTAAAGTTTTATTTGAAATCTAAACCTATTACAGCATTTAAATGTTGTCTTTTGCTAATTGAATTGTTTTTAAACATAACTTTCCGTAGCATTTCTAAATGCTGCAAAAGTTGAAATTTCACTGTTTTAATATATTTAAGTGAATAAATGAATTCTGAAAATGGTAAAATTTTGAGAATTGAATATTTGACTATTAAATATAATAACTTCATTTTTAAATGATTTAAATGGAATATTTTGATTTGAAATATTTTGATATTTTGAAATGGATTTGAAATGATATTTGTTTTCGAAGTATAAAATACCGTTTGGAATTTTAACCACGGGATGTATTTAATTTATGGTTTAACTGATCCTTAGAGGATGGGAGATCCCAAGCATTCTTTAAGTTATTGTGCATTACTACTACAGTTCACTTGAGTTGGTTTACATTATATAAGTATGTATGTCCTGGCTCGAGTGTTTTGTGTTTTGCTTTACGCTCGGGTCAGCTTGAGTATTTATAGCTTAGCTTTGGATTGCTTTTCTAGAGCTAGGAATCGCTGGAGATTCTGCTTGTCTAGTTATCTATTCCCTTTCAGTTTCAGTTGTTCTATTTCAGCTCTGGTATTTATAAACTTCTATGTATTTGAGATTTCTATTGTATATGTTTTTCCATATTGATATTATGTATTTTGTTTGAGATTTTGTTATAGTAGCTTCATGAACTACTGTGGTATTTTAATTTCCGCTGTGAGTTATTCTGATATTTCTGTGTATGTGATTCTGTGATTGATTTTATTTGCTCCAAAATTTATTACAATCTGTTATTTTGTATTATTCAAGTCGGACATGTGTGGATTATTGTCGATTTGAATGGTCCAAAATAGTGGGTCGTTACATTTGGTATCAGAGCTTTGGTTTTAGGCAAACCTTAGCCTGCGGAGCAAAAACTCATTAAAGATAGGGTAGAAATACCCTAGAATGAGTGAAATCAATCTCAGAATCATTTCTTTTTGAGAGGACGTATTTTCGAAGTATAAAATGATTTTCAAATGATTTTTAAAGAATTTTCAAAGATTATTTTGATATAAAATTTTCTTGCTTTGAAAGTTAAATTTTCTAAACTTCATTCCTTTCGTATCCACCTTTTTAGAAATTTCTTCGATTAGGATTCCTTTGAACTTGGGAATGCTCCCACTTGTTCAGAAATCCATTCCTATCTCCCCTAATTGTATTCTTTTGATTTTTGGTGCATTCCATGACTCCACTTTGAATGACCTCTATAAAGACCGGCGATTTCGTCAATCTTTGAATGATATTTAAAAGGGTGAAACTCCCTTATAATTGGCATTGATTCACTGGAGATTTCTGCATCCTCGGTTTACGATGTTTTCTATCTTCTGCTATATTTAGATTCTATCTCTGGCGATCGAAGGTCGATTTGCCTTAGATTTCGCATCGATTATATTCCTGAAGTCACGGTTGACCCTGTTAACGTCGCCCGTGATTTATATAGGTTTATCCATCTTCTATTTGGTAATTTAATGATCTTATCTTCGTTGTGCTTATCTTTGAATCAGAATTCTATATGATTAGAGTCCCTCTTAATTTGGATCTCTGTTTTGCTTTGAAACCCATCCTTGAATCATCCCTTCAAAAATTTGTGGTTGATTGTCTTTTGAAAATTGTGTATTAATCAAAGTTATTATTTTGATAAGGATGACCATATTTTATATATAAAGGTGAAATGTTTTCTATAAGGATCTATATACCTTTTAAACGAGAATTTGAAGTTTTAAAAGGATTAGAAAATTTTGAAAATTTACAAGGAATGGTTTCATATAAAATGATTTATAACTGAAGGTTTTGAATCTGAATTTGAGTGATTGAACTCCAGCATTTTGGAACTGGTTTAAAGATTTTGAAATAATAAATAATATGATTTGAAAGTATTTTCCGAATATGAAATGTTTCGAATGATTTTAATGAGTTTCAAATGATTTCGAAGAAATTTCAAAAGAAATTTGAGAAAATAGAAGTCCAGAACCCACTTATGTCGCTGGGAAATAATTTCGGTGATGAATGCATGCATCATCGACATTGATTTTCGAGTTTCAGAGTGGGGGAGAGGCCACTTTGGTAACTTTGCTATGCGATTGATTTGTGAAACCAGTTTTTGATTTCAAATTCCGAAGTGTGATGTGATATTCGAAAGATATATGTATATATATTTGAACAATTTGAAATGAGCCGGTGTTCAGTCCTCGAGTTTCGGATTTGAAATCCATCTTTTGAAATTGATTTACTGATTTGTTGTTGATTTCCAACACTTGGATTGAAATATGATTTCTTCGACTATTTTGAAGGTTCGAGCACTTCCAAATCAAGGTTAACTTTTCAAAGCTAAGTAATTTTGAAAATTATAAGGTATATAAGTTTGGTATGTATGTTTAAAGTATGTAGTAATATGATTTAAATAAGTTGAAACTGCTTTGTTAAGTAAATGAATAAGGCTATTTTGAATTTTTCTAATATGAAATTTAGATTTGAAATGTTTTGAAAAGAATTTGGTCTTCAAAATATTTTGAATAAAATTTAGTTTAAATGTTTTAACTGGGTAACATCTTTATAAAACTATATATTGAACAAGTTGGAATAGATACATAAGTTGTACGTATGCTGTTTTATTCGCATAATTAATTTGATCCAAGTTTGAGCACACAAGTTCGAGGTGAATTTCACCATTTCATGTTAGGATTTTTCATTTGATTCTTAAGGGCAAATATTTAATATGGATTTTGGGCTGGATTATAAATTTCTCTATCATAGTATATGGCTATGCAAGGAGACTGATGGTTTCTAGTCGAGAAACCATATCGAAATCCGCATTAGGAAAGTCGAATGGACAATACTAGTTCGAAAGCGAACTTGTGTGATCTAGCGAGCGATCGAATGTGATTTTGCGAAATGATGACATATGTACATCTTATATTCTAATATCATTGATATACTTGCCGCTGAAATTGGAAGTTGTTGGGTTGGATATCTTTGTAATTTAATTGGAATTCTTTCTTTTATGAAAAACTACTATCAATTTAAAACCATTTTTCAAAACTATTTTTCTTTTATTCTTCTCAAACAAACAGTTTTATTCTATTTTACATACAAACTATTTTACAAACTATTTTATATACAAAACTATTCTAAAAAAAATCTTTTAGTAAGCAAAGATGTTCAATCCCATATGGCTCTTCATGCAGCGAAATTTATTTTTAAAATTTTGATTTCTGATATAAGATGGACCATATGTAAATATAAGATGATTTTGAAAACCATTGATTTTGGAAATGAATTGGTTGACTTAAATTTTGTTGATTTAGAAATTTGGATTATTTTCTAAACTTAAGATTTTGGAAAATTGTATTGATATTGAAACAAATTGAAATTTGAGAACCTTGTGTTACTAAATACTTGATTTGGGAGTTATCGAACTTATATAAAATTTGGTTTGTATAAGTATGATGTTGATTCGAAAACTATGGATTTGAAAAGGTACTCAATTTGAAAAGTGAAATCTTATATAATTGAAGTCTATATAAGTGTGATTTGATATACTATTGATTTTGGAAAGTATTTGATTTGAAAATGAAATCTTATATATAATGGACTTTATATAAGTATGATATTTGAAAGTGATTTGAAAAGGTACTATATGATACATATTTTCGAAGTAAAGATATGGAAAGTGCCTTCTGCTTGATATCCGCTTTGTGGCCACATTGTGGATTCATTCAATCGATATTTTTCTCTGATTTTTGGTTTTTCGGATATGATACTCGAGTTTCCATTGAATTCCATGGCAATCTCCACGGTCTTACGAGCGCGACTTCATGGTGTAATCGCAGGGTTGGGGGGTGGCCTACAGGTACTGTAACAACCCGTAAATTTAACCGGTTTTTAATACCGTTATTAATTTAAATTTGGTGAAACTTTAAACGATAAAATTTTGAAATATAAATTTAATATTTGGAATGCGTCTAGTTAAACATAGCAACTGGTAAATTTTCGTCCGAAAATATGGAAGTTCATTTCGTGCATAAATTTACTTCAATTTAATCAGTTAAAAAGCGATGAAAATAAAATGTTTCTGAAACCTAAATATTTTTACATAGAAAAATTCTAAATCATCTTCTGAGCAAGATGTCAGTTTGTCGTTTTTCCAAATTCGGACATCTTTGGCTCCGTCGATCTTATTTTTCAGCGTTTTTCTTGCATTTTCCGCTATTAGAAAATTCGAATTTTTATAATTAAATCGTACTGCTAATATATGTATACCGTTCGGATCGTCTCATCGTTCTGATCTCCGTAGTATATTGATTTCTGTATTTCGATGTCCGGTACGCAGCGAAATCTGTAAAACGATAAGCCGTACTGGTACACGTTTTAAAACTTTTGGGTTTTTTGTGTCTTTTCAGTTGTCCACTGGTTCAAATCAAATAGACGTTTGCTTTTATTAATTCCTAAATTCTCGAGCTCTACTTCCTCTATTCCCAACCTTAAATTTATTGTGCTATTCTACTTTTATAACTTGCTCGTTTCTTCTTTCCTCCTTCCTTCTTAATTTTACATAAAATTTACAATAAGTTCTGAACAAATTTTCTTCTCCTCTCCAAGTTTTTCCATTATCCTTAAGCCACTTACGTGCATGCCTCCCTTCATCTTTACACCTTCCACCACCATGCCATGCTCGGCCTCCTCTCATCACCAAACTCCGGCCACTACCTCTTCACTTCAACCGAGAGCACCGACTTCCGCCATCGCTCACCCTCCCCATCAAAGCCTTCCCTTCCCACGCATGCTCTTCCGCATTCGCCTGTTGCCTCCTCCGCTCGAATCCCCATGCAACCACCCACCGCGCTCGCAACCTCCGCTTGCACAGCAGCTCACCTTAGCCACTGTCTCGGTTTCTTTCCACCTCTCTTCTCCACCGCGTACCCACACCCGACACCTCTAGCCGAGTCGCCGCCTTCCCATTGACATCTACAGCCGAGCACCCTATCCTCCACCTCAGGCCAAAGCCTACCACTCGAAGTTTCTCTCCCACTCTCTCCTCCACCTCTTCGCTTCTTCATGACCGAGCAGTGGTTCTTGTGAAAGAAATAGTAAGGCAATCTGTATTTATATGAATGTATACGCGTTTTCAAATTTCTTGCATATGGGTTATATAATCTTGTTCATAGTCTGTTCATCTATATTTAAGTACATATTGCTTTAAATATAGCTTGTAAGTAAGTTTATATATGACCAGTTGCTATATATATGTTATATATAGGTTTTCGTTTTTGTTTTAAAATAAACGTTTTTTTTTCCGTTCGTTTATATGTAGTATGTAAATATAGCAAGTTTGTTAATATTTTAATTATATATTTAGTGTATGCTGTTTATCGTGAGCTATTTGTGATAATATAAAAAGCTGTATTGTATAGTTGCAGTATTTTATATGTGTTATACAGTTGATATATGTTATATATTTGTTACTGTAGAAGCAAGTACATAATTCCTATTTGAAACTTGGTTTATTGTTCTCATTATATATATACATACCTTATATATCTGGGTATATATCTAAGTGCATGAGTTGGTTTTCAAACATAGGTGAGATTATATATTTGTTCATATATTAGTTAAAGATATATCAGTATATGTGAGTTTGTATATGGTTGTTTAGATTTCGCCGGCTTATTTCCTGTGAAGTAAGTTTTATGTTAGTTTATATATCACTTCAAATATATATATAGATGTTTATAAATATGTTTCGTATGTTATTGGTTTGATTTGAAGAATTTAGTAATATGCATAGATTTTAAAATTATAAGTCTGTAATGATTTTAAAAGATCTGTTGTATATATATTTATAAAAGTTATATATATAATATGTGTTATAGGTTCTAGTTATGGGTTGTCTTTTATAAGCTTAAAGTATTATACAACTTTATATATGTGTGTGTCTATAATATAAAATTTTGTTTCCATAATGCCTATATGAGCATGCATTAATTAGTTTTCAGAGATATGAATATATGGAGACTTTGTTCGAAGTGTTGAATTAAACTTTAATTTGAGATATATGATAAAATTGATTTTATTAATAATAAAATGATATAAATTTTTTTTTTGTCATATCAAGATGGTTCTAATTCGTTTCATCAAATTCTTATCTCTCAGCTTTGTCAAATTCGTGCCAATCTAGCGTTGCTTTGGAATTCGTAACCTGTTGTGTTGTCTATCTTCTCTAGTCTCCAGCCTCGAAAGGTGAGCAATCACTCACGATTAATATTCTTTTATTTATTAAATTTGATTTCAATTGAAACGACAATTGAAATATGCTGTTGTTAGTTATTTACACTGTTTTATATGCTATCACCTGTATCAGTTTACTTGTGACATCTTACACCATTAACTGTTATTTATGAAATGATAATCTAGTTTGGTTGATAAATGATTGATTGTTTGATGTTGACATTGGACGTTAAATTATAATGTTGTAAGTAATAAATAATTTGAAATTGAAATTGACGTAGGATAGTTAAAAATTTGAATTGACATATGTGTTGAATTTGATTAGTTAAATTTGTACAATATGACCCCTTGAATGTTTAATTATTTGACACGTAGTAAAATAGTTAATTACCCTTGAACCATTTGAATTTACGCTGTATTAACTGATGAAGTATTAAATTGAATAATTGATGTCAAGTGAAGAATTGCATAGAATAATTTGTATAATAATCTTTAATCTACATGAAATGATAGTGTAGATTCTAGAAATAATTATATTAATTCGCACAAATAACAATATGGATAAATACGGTTATTTCGGGATTATTTGAATTGATTATTGGATTGATATTGATTGTTGTTCTTGCTTGTTTATTTACTTTGACACCATCCCAGTTATCACACTATAAGTTCCCTTTGCTATGTTTTGATTTTGAATTGAATTGGAATCGGGTTGAAATGATAAATACCCAAATTGAACTTTGACATAGGATAGAGAATTAAATAAAACCCGATTGGTCAATAATTTGATTTAAAAATAAAATAAAGATTTTATTTGAATAAATAATATGTTTTGAAACGAAGTTGGAATTTGAATTTTAATGAAAGGAAATGTTAATATTTAATAATCTGAATCAAAATATTAACATAGTAGATGATGAATGAACGATGTTTTAAAATTTGGAATTATTAATAATTAAGTTTGAAATTATTTAATAATTAAGTTTTGAAATTATTAAGTAATTAAATAAGATTGAATTATTTAATAATTAAATAAAATTGAATTCTTTAATAAGTGGAATTGAACTTCTTGAATAATTGAAATTGAGTTTCTTTATTAATTAAGTTTGGAAAATTATTTAAGTAAGTAAATAAGTGAAATTGAATTTCTTTAACAAGAAATAAAATGTGATTTATTGAAATTAATGTAAGACTTGAAATTTAAAGAATTTGATTTGATGAATTTAATTTAATTCAATTTGTAAGTTTTGATATGAGGAAGTTGAATTTAAATAATGGATTCAATGAATTGGAAATTAAATAGAAATTGTTTGAATGACAAATTTACTTAATGAATATTGAATGAAATCGATCAATGAAATTAAATTGATTTGAATGTTAAATTAAATTAATTTAAATGATTTCGGAATGAAACTTATATACGAACTTGAATCAAAATTTGAATTGTATGAAATAAAAAATTTTGAGTTTGAATTATAAGATTTCGAAATGGTAATTTGAAAGTTTTGAAACGTAAATTTTGGAAATTGATTTCGAAAGAGAAATGAAATGTTGATGTACAAATTCTAATTGAAATTGAAATTGATTTGGTTTTCGAAATATAGAAATGACCAATCGGTGTAATAATTACGAAAGTTATTAAAGAGACCGAAATCGGTTAGGGACATACTCACTGTCTAAACCGAAAACCACTTTAATAACTATACGCGGAGTGTGATCCAGAATGAAGTGGTTGGAATGATGTACGTGATGACTGAAGAAAGAGAACGATAATGGATAGCCTTGACACTTGTGTCAAATTGGAAATGACTAAAACAGGAGCCGTGCCGGGCCAAATGGGGGCTAGCTACCTCGAGCGAACACACTTCTTCGAAACTATTCATTACTTGTTGTCGATTGGTGCACCCTTGATTTTGGGAGTTGTTTCGCGGTGTTGCGGTCGCTGCGGCGATGCGTTCTCACCAGTCCGGATCAGGCAAACGGTAGTTTCACTACCTTGGGTATTGCCTCATGTGCCTTGTCATACTTGTATCCCTGTATACGCGACCACTACGATTTGTTTTGTGTTATACCTATGGAGTACTCCTTGATAGCCCACTAGTTTACGGTGGAGTTTACAGTGCTGTATAGACTATGATGCTTATAAAAATGTGTTAAGGGGGATAATGGTAATGCCTTAACACTATTTTGATATCTTATATTACTGATAGGCATTATCTACTTATCGTACACTACTACATAGTAGATAGTTTAACGGATCCTTAAAGGATGGTTATTCCAAACATCCTTTGAGTTACTTGTATTTCAATTGCTATTTCACTTGAGTTGAATTTATTGATATAAGAATGTTAATCCTGACTCGAGTGTTTTGTGTTTTGCTTTACGCTCGGGTCAGATTGAGTGTACCAGTATTCGAGACTCACCTTTGGAGTTGGAGCTTTGCTTGAAGATCCAACCATCTATTCTGCTTTCAGTATTCGATGATTCCAGTGATGTATTCTGATTTGTATCTGATGTATCGTATTACTCTTCTGTTGTAAACTCTGATGTATCTTATATATTCATATAGTAGCTTCATGAACTACTATCTCTTTTATTTCCGCTGCATTTATTACTCTGTATCTGTGATCTGTGATTATTTATTTATTGTATATGTTCAGTTTTGCCAAATTTAAATTAACAACGCGGTATTTTGAATTATTCAAATCCGAGATGTGCGGATGCAAATGGTCCAAAATATCGGGTCGTTACAGGTACGGATGTTTATTGGGAGATCCAGGCGTAACCATTGTGTATCTGCGATCTATTGGGTAGCTTGGTAGCATAATCAACAGGGGCTGCGAGAGCCTAGGGTACGGATGTTTCCTGGGAGATCTAGGCGTAACCATTGTGTATCTGCAGTACTACCAGTCTTCATGGCGTAATCGCAAGGTTGGAGGGTGGCCTACGGGTACGGATGTTTCCTAGGGGATCCAGGCGTAACCATTGTGTATCGGCGATCCATGATCGACATGTTTTTTTTTGGATTGTACTTTCCATATCTGTTTTTAAAAGTTTTTTCAGTATTTTTACTGGGTGTTGAAACAAGTCTACTAAGTACCTGGAGAATTCTAGCTTTGCGCCTGATCAACGCACTTCCAGAGTCTACAGGAACGAGGATAAACTTGTTAAGACATCGAGTTATAAAAGTATTTTGATAAAATATTATATAAAGGATATTTTGATCAGTTATTTCCTTTCTAAAAGATTTTAAAGTGTTTTAAATATTGTTTACTTCTTAACTAACAAGTTGAATTTAGAGGACTTTTATGGATATAATAAAATAGATTTAACCAAATTATTAAGTATTAAAGAATTCCAATTGAAATTTATATGGTTTTAAATTAATGTCTCATCCTTGTCTTTCGTCCTATTTTCCCTTCTAGCTATTCCTATTCTCCACCTTGTTAAACTTACCTATAACAACAGTTATCAGGTATAATTTTAATCTTTTTATCATCTTGTCTTAATCCTATTCCATTCTATCTTTTCTGTGTTTTCCGTACCTCATTCGTTTTCGAGGACGAAAAGATTTGAGTGGGGGAGAGTGTAACAACCCTGTATTTTGTGATTATTTTAATTGTATATTTTGATTATTTTAATTGATTTCCTGATTTGAAAACTTTATTATATTTATTAAAATGGATAAATTTTGTTATTTTAAATATAAATTTTGATTTTGATATGAATTAGAATTCCAAACATGACTAAATAGAATATTTTTCCAGAAAAGTGAATTTGGTCGATATGGTCAAACTCTGAATTTTAAATTTAAAAATTTGAAAGTTTTAGAATTTTAATTTTATCTCTTACTAAGAAAGTAAATAAAATTTTAAGAATAATGCTTTTCGTTTCGTTAAAATCTGATTAATATTGTGAAAGTTATGCCTTTTTAACTATTGAGTGTAATTTGCTGTATTTAACAAAATTGTTTATTTTAAATTATATAAATAAAATTTTATTTGGTCATGTAATGTTATAATTTATGTTTATATGGTAAAATAACATGTTATGTATATATTTTGGTTTTAAAACATTTTTCAAAGCGTAATTGACATTTTGCAATGTCAGTTGTATTCTGTTTATAATTTCTAATTTCCAGTTTCATTTAATTAAAGAAATTCTTTGTTTGTTTTCTATTTTCTTAAGACATTATTTTATTTTCATTTACACTTCATTTTGTTCAGAATTTATTATTTTTACTTGACTTTTAATGGTTTAGAAGTAAAGTTATAATTTTTCTAAAACTGGTGATATTCTATTTGAAATTTTTAAGTCCTGTTTTGAATTTTTAAACAATTTCTTTAGTTCTTTTTCTAATTTCTCTAAATTTAATTATTTATTCCATTTTGAAAATATAAATGAATTATTTTACTTCACATTTTTGTTTTAAAATATTTTTAAAATGAAGTAGATATTTTTCTAAAGGTAGTGATGATTTAATTGTAATTTTGAACCCTGTTTTCAATATTTAAGCAATTTCTTTAATTCTTTTTCTATTTTCTTTAAATTTAATTATTAATTTTTATTTTATTTTACTTTGTTTCAGTTTTTAAATTAATTTACTGAAATTTTATTTGTTTATTTGAATTAATGGAAAAGGAAATATGAAGAGACTAAAGCTTTATAACGTGTGACTTTTCGGCTGCTGGTCTTTTCATCTTCTTTGTCTTTTCATTTACTTTGCTTGGCCATACACTACCTGATCTTTAGCCATGAGTTTTTAATTGTAATTCATGTGAAAAACCTTCCTCCTCACTTCATTTTCACAGCCAAAAGAATGGGTAATGTCTTCTCTTCATTTTTCTACTTTTTCTCCTTCTTTTTCCAGTTTTTCTATTTGTTTTGGCCTTGTTCTCTTGCTATCTTGCTCGGCCACCCCTAGCTAGCCATGGCCATCACCTCCACCACCTCCTCCTCTTCACCAGCAACCACCTACCCCTCTGATGTGACCAGGCCGTACCACCCCATGAGGCAAAACTCCACAAAACATGGCAACATCCCCTTGAAAACATTCATAGCCACCACTAGTTGCAACATACCTTCATCCATCACCTTGGCCACCACCTCTAGCCGCCACCACCACCTTGCTACCACCACTACACATCATCTCAACCTCTGGCCAGACCTGAACATGACAGGGCCGAGCCCAAACACCCATGGCCGAACCCAAAGTATGAACCAAAACCACCATATTGCATAAGCCTCTTCATATTCATGCGTAGTAACTCCTCCACCACTTCAATGCCTTGTAGCCATGCCTTTTTAGGTCCAAACCTGAACCAAAACATGTACAAACCTAACCTAATTGATCCCCTAGGCCATGCAAACAAGTAGAGAAAGCAAGGCAAAAAGTTTCGTATTCAAATCGCTTTTTGTTTCAAAGTTATTCAAATTCGATCGTATTGATTTTTAACTATTGTTTTGGTTTTGTTTTTGGGTTGTAACACAAGATCTATAACTTGGATCTCGCTCTCCACTCAATTTCATAGCTTTGTCATTGTGTTCTAGTTTGGGTTGTGTCATTTGAACTTGCATCTCCAGCAAAAGAGGTGAGTAAATCTCACCTGACATTTTATACTTATGCAAATGTGAATTGACAACAATTGAATGTGTAGTGCTATTATGTTATGTTATCCCTGTCTGTGATTATTAATTATATGATGTTAAACCTGTTTATTTACCTGTCATCTCATCTGTTACTAATATATGTTGTTAAACTGTTAATTTATATCTGTTTATCACATTGCAAGTTCCCTGTAATTAGATCACTATGGGTTGAAATGATACATACCCGAACGGACTTTAGAATAGGGAAAAATCGTTATGGGCTGAAATGATAGGCCTGAACGATTTTTATTTATTTTAATTTAACTTGGGATTGCGGGTTTGAAATGATAAAACCCGGATTTTCCTTTGCAAATTATGGATTGAAATGATATATTATCTGTATCATTGGACTTAGGTTAGAAATTTTATACAGACTGTGGTTAAAATATATTTTTCTAAAAATTTTAAAATATTTTGAAAATGAAAATATTATGATAATTTGAATTCTAATTTGAATTTAAAAATGTTTTTTATAAAGTGTTATTGATTTTTCTATAAATTAAAAATAGTTAAATAAATAAATGTTTAAAAGTTGAAATTTGAAGTATAACTTAACTTGGAAAATGTGAAAGTGTTTTAAAATAAAAGAGTTAAGAAAATAAAATGGAATTTAAATAAAATTATGAAATGGTAAACCTAATTAAAATGTTAAGTAAATGAAATGTTATAAATTGTACATTTATTTTATAAGTGAATTATTAAAGATTTGATAATTGTTTGTGAAAGTTTCACTTTGTAAAATCATAAATTAAGGGTTATTTAAATGATTGTTTTTAAAGTGAGAAAATATGATTTTTATAAGTTAAAATGGATTTAAATAAATTTTAATTGTTTATGAAATTGTAGTGAAAGTTTGGAATTTAAATTGACAGCATTCCTGAAATGCTATCATTTCTAAAGTTAAAGATATTACAACATTTTGTTAATGTTGTAATTGATATAAATGAACTAAATGGCTAAAATGAACTAAGTGCTGTAGTTGCTGAATTTAACTAAAGTTTTATTTGAAATCTAAACCTATTACAGCATTTAAATGTTGTCTTTTGCTAATTGAATTGTTTTTAAACATAACTTTCTGTAGCATTTCTAAATGCTGCAAAAGTTAAAATTTCACTGTTTTAATATATTTAAGTGAATAAATGAATTCTGAAAATTGTAAAATTTTGAGAATTGAATATTTGACTATTAAATATAATAACTTCATTTTTAAATGATTTAAATGGAATATTTTGATTTGAAATATTTTGATATTTTGAAATGGATTTGAAATGATATTTGTTTTCGAAGTATAAAATACCGTTTGGAATTTTAACCACGGGATGTATTTAATTTATGGTTTAACTGATCCTTAGAGGATGGGCGATCCCAAGCATCCTTTAAGTTATTGTGCATTACTACTACAGTTCACTTGAGTTGGTTTACATTATATAAGTATGTATGTCCTGACTCGAGTGTTTTGTGTTTTACTTTACGCTCAGGTCAGCCTAAGTATTTATAGCTTAGCTTTGGATTTCTTTTCTAGAGTTAGGAATCGCTGGAGATTCTGCTTGTTTAGTTATCTATTCCCTTTCAGTTTCAGTTGTTCTATTTCAGCTCTGGTATTTATAAACTTCTATGTATTTGAGATTTCTATTGTATATGTTTTTCCAAACTGATATAATGTATTTTGTTTGAGATTTTTTTATAGTAGCTTCATGAACTACTATGGTATTTTAATTTCCGCTGCGAGTTATTCTGATATTTCTGTGTATGTGATTCTGTGATTGATTTTATTTGCTCCAAAATTTTTTACAATCTGTTATTTTGTATTATTCAAGTCGGACATGTGTGGATTATTGTCGATTTGAATGGTCCAAAATAGTGGGTCGTTACAATACATATATATATATATTTATTTATAATTATAAATATATGTTTAAAATATTATATTTATGTAAGTACCGTTCTCAACGTTACAACAAAAATATATATATCTGATTATCTGTTGTTCTGTGATGTGTTTTGCATTTGAGTTGTTGTATTTTGTTTTGATAAATCCTATAGCCACCTATGGCTTTGTACTAAGTATTTATTGGATATATGTCGGTCCACTTGAATTAGAAAAAAAATATAGAGCATTTATCGACTTATTCAATAGATATTTAAGACAAGGCTATAGATAGTCACTCCTAACCAGCCCTATTCTCCGCATTAGCAGACGATATTACCTAGTAATACTCTTTGTTAATGTGGGTCTCGGGGTATATTGTATTTAATATATTTTGTAAATGACTTAAACATATTTATGTAGTTATATATATATTGTTAATATTTCACACTTATGTTTATATATACATATTTATATATTTACATAAATTTATTTAATTAATAATCATAGTTTATATATATGTATATATTTATAATATTATATATATATAAATAAAAGTATATAAACATACATTTGGACAATATATTTGTATATTGGATGAGCTAACGTGTCCGTTGCGATGTAAGTCCCAACATCTATACACAAACATGTTATACTTTGCACGGATTGATATATTACAGATGCACACACAAATATACATATATGTGTATATAATACACATATATATATAATATAACATAAATAAATAATACTATATCATTTTATGAATTTAAATAAAATAAATATTTTATTGAAAAGGAAATTTAGAAATGTTCTAAATAAAGTAGACTTCATAGGCCCAATAAAATCCAAAATGAGATTGTTTTTGAAATTTACTCAATTTCTCCACTACGGACTGGCCCAATTCTAATAAAATCGGGAGGACTGCACATTGAAAACCTAGGATAGGGCTAAGAGGACCTCCAGAGTAGTTCGTTTTAGATTAGCGTACAAGCTATGTATTGAATTATGTTGATTGTAAACCATATATATGTATGAGTATTATGGTTGACAGTTGTGTTAGTCGATGGCACTAGTACATTTTATTTATGAATTGAGTATTCATGGGTATGCTAACAGTAAGTTTGGGTTAGTTGGCAAATCTCTACCATGCCTTAATTGAATTTCGGGGGCCAAATTTATTTAAAGGGGAAGAATGTAACAACCCATAATTATCGATTAATTTAATTAATTAAAGGGGCTAGATAAGCAAAATGAGAAGTAAATGGGTGATGAATTAATAAAAAGAGCATGTGGGCCCAAGCCCAAATCATTGAGAGAGAATAAGCATTACTCTATTTCATTTATTCATCTCATTCTACGCAAAATAAAAATAAAAGCTTGGAAGAAACATTAATGGGAATAGCCTAAAGAGAGAAAATAAAGAGAAGGAAAAGAAAACGCTTGCTAGGGAAAATAAAGAAGATTAAACAAGAGACTTATGTGAATGATACTGAAACTATTTTATCGTTCTCAATTATTTGAGTTTGGTATGATTTTGTATGCTTTTATATGATAAAACTTCTTGTAGATTAAGATTTACAAGTAAGAATGTTATAATAAATGTATTGGGAAGAGTAGATGAACATGAGATGTTTAGACATATTTCCCTAATGATTTCGAAAAGCCATGAAAACTTAATATGATGTTCTAATCATGGTCTTAGAAATGGGCTTTTTGTCTAAGAAGTTTTTTACATTGAAATAATTTATTATGAACTTTTTGAGGAAAATAGTCAGAAGATAAATAAGGAAAATACCCAGAAAACAGAAATAGAAAATAAAGAATGTAAAAGAACTGGTTACAAGTTTTCAAGAATTTTCTTAATAAGTTTCCCATGCGGGAAATAAACTAATGTAGACATGAAACTACGTCGGTGGAACTACATAGGGAATTTGTAATTTATTAATACATTGAGAAATAAGTGTTAAAAGAATAGGGGATAAGATCCATATAAAAAGTTGAAAAGATAAATAAAGGACACCGTTAATAACAAAAAGTAGAGTAGTGGTGTATCAGATTGCGACACGTGTGTAGGCGGTAACATGCGTGTTAAATTTTGTAAGAATTTGTCTAGTCCGAAGCCGAGGTGATGGCCTAACATTAATAAAGACGGGAAGTTAGGGTAGTGATTTGCCAAAGGAATCCAGGGACTTTCAAGAGAAAGTAGTATTGCATAGGGGTGTTAATCGAGCGGACCGAACATGACATAGGCATGTTCGTGTCCTGTACTATAAGTGTTTCGGACGGACATAGACCAGACGAGACTTTGGCCTAAACACTCTTCGTACGAGCCGAACAACGGACAGATGATGTATGGACAATAGAAAATTCGTCAAACAATTCGTACGGACAAAATATCGTGCAAATTTTCTTATCCTAATTCATGTCCTAAGAAACGGACGAACAAGGACAGACATTTTTTATATTTGAACTGTGCCGGACAGCGGACAGTCGTACAAAATTAACACCCCTAGTATTGTGCCGCCATATGTAGAAGATATACTACGTCGCAATTATGCAATGTTGAATAAGACATACCGCGCCGCCATATGTAGAAGACATATCGCGTCGCAATTTGAAAGAATACACTTAGCAGTAAAGAGTATGCTGCACATAGTTTGGTGTAGGGTGTACTGTGACAAGGTAAGGCATGAGAGAAAGTAAAGGGTGTACCGCGCTAAAGTAAGGTGTGAACGAAACCTAATAAAAGACAACTATGTTAGGTTCAGAGGGGGGAGGGGGCTCGGGGTTAGTGAAGGGGAAAGAATTCATGTGCTAGAGTAAGGCGGAAGAGCAATTGACGCCGAGCAGGAACGCTTGCATGCACACCTGAAGAAGGTGAGGAGAGGAATTCAACTTCCAAGGGTCTACATGTGGCTATTTCTTTGCAGTCTCAAATTAATAAAGCTTCATAGGGCCGGTTCTATGTAGTAGGAGGGACTACATGTGGCTGATTCTTTGTAGTCTAGGATTTAATAAATAAATAGATACAGACTACTTGTGGATATTTCATAGTAGTCCCAAGTTTAAATTAATAATAACTATGGTATGGGTGGCTGTAACATTGCAGATCTAATCTAAATAATAAATATGGTATGTAGGTAGTTGTTTCACAGATCAGAACTAAATAAGAAATATGGACTACGAGTGTAGTTCATAGTGGTCTGAAGTTTAATTAAGAAATACTATAGGGGACTAATTATATATAATTTAATTTCAAATGAACGAATTTAAAGGAATACTACGGGCAGGGTTTGTATAGTATAAGACATTTAAAGAATAAATTAAAAAGGGAAGTTGTAAGGGGTTGATTTCGTGCTGTCTCAGATTTAAAGAATAATCAGTAAGGGAACATAGTAGGAACTATTCTGGGGCATAGTAGCGTGATTGTTTCATCTATGAAGTTGTAGATAGTGCAAGGAAAACTCTTTCCGCTAATCATGGTGTGGTCTCACTATATATTTGTATTGTGTTTTTAGGCAAGTAGTATTGCACTAGACTTTATGTATGACTCGTATTTTTATTATTGGTTAAAACCAAGGGGTACTCATTTGAGTAGACCGATTTATAGGTTAGGCCGGTTTTGGACCAAAGAGCACAGATCGAAGATCGAGTAGGTGGCTCTGTTATTTATTAAAGGAATCTATTTCCATTGTTTTGTGGGCGTTGGAGACATCCTCATATGCCATCTTGGCTCTATATTATTCTGTTTGGTATTATATTTTGATCCCTACGTGGGTATGACTTTTGGGTTAATTTGAAAATGATGTATGTAATAAGTTCTAAGACATGTTATGTGTAGCAAAAATGTTACACTGCTCTATTTAGTTGGACTGTATTTGAATATATTGAACTCACTTCCATTATTTGAACATAATTCCTATAATGATTTCAGTATCATCGACGTTCATTTTCGGATAACCAAGTGGGAATGGTACAAGCATGTAATTTGTGAGAACTGAAACATGAATGAGATCTAATAAATTACATCGATGGACATAAACAAATTGAACCATTAAAACAATTAAATTCACTTAATAAATCATAATGGCAATTAAATTTGGTAAAATTACCGTTCATAATTTATTAAATATAAAATATAATTATTACCTTTAAATCACAAAATTCATTTTAATAAAGTGGCAGTTACAATTCAAAGTTGATAAAAACTGACAAAAACCAATTATTAAAAATAATAATGTTATATGGTTTAAATTACTTATAAAAAAATATACAATAAACCATGGAGAATAATAACAGATTCAAAATTCAATATATATAAACATATCAAAACTCTTGGTCATGATCTAGTTCGAAAAAAAATTTCACACAAAATTAGTTGTATTAGATCTAACATATCAAAAGGAGAGTGTCCATGTGATTCATGACAAGATGTCACTTGGTTAAAGGTGTGAGGAATGCGGATTACGGATCTTAAGGCTAGGAATAACACTAGAGGGGGGAGGGTGAATAGTGTTTATAAGAAATTACTAAATCTTTTTGAGTTATTGTTGATTTGTACACAAATGTATGCAATATTCAGACAGATATAATCATAGAAACAAACACAGATGCAAAAATAAAGTAAATGCAGTAAAGGAAAGAACACACCGGATTTTATACCGGTTCGGAGTTACCCTACATCCAGTCTCGCACAACTAAGTACGGATTTCCTTTCAAAAGCAATTCAACAATTACAACCCTCGGTTTCAAGGCTACGAGGTACACCCTCCAGAATCACAATCCTCTGGGTAGAGATACTTGATTTCTGGGGCAACAAGTTCACCCAATTGATTTCCAAGGCTACAATCACACCTTTTCTCGCTTGATTGATTTCCAAGGCTACAATCACACCTTTTCTCGCTAGATAGATTACAAAGAAGCCTATAACTCTGAATAGCACTTGGATCTTGTTGAGATAGTGATAAAGAATCAAACCAGAGATAATCTAGTTAGATTCAATGTTGATTTTGGCAGAGTGATGATAGGATTTTGAATAATAAAATGTGGAAGAAGAAGAGAAGTGAAAAACCAGAAAATCTGATATAAAATTCGTCGAAACTAACCCCTATTTATAGAAGAACAACAGTCATGTCCATTCGTGAAAGGTTATGGCGAATAGACACTTCTTTTGAAATTCAAATTTTTGGTCCTAACTGACACTATGTCGACATGGGGTACTAGGGCATGTCGACATCCCAAAGGAAATTTTAATGTTTTGATTTTCTTTGAAAATAACCTTTATCTTATATTAAAACTATTTTAAACTTTATAAATATAATTGAATATATATAAAATACATAGATAAATATAGAATAATATATATATAATTTTACTATAAATTTATATTTAAATCTAAATATAAAGATAGTTTAAAACAAACGAAGTTTAAAAACACGAGTTTATTAAAAAAACAAAGAATATTTTAAGGCTAAAACATCTTTTTTTAAAATCATTTGAAAAGATAATTTTTAAGGCTAAAACATTTTGAAAAGCAATTTTGAAAATCATTCTGAAGTTGTTTTGAAAATCATTCTGAAGTTGTTTTGAAAATCATTTTGAAGTAGTTTTGCAAGCTTCTTCCTGCAGAATATCTCATCATATCAGGACTCGAGAACTTGTACAAAACCAGGATGTTCGTGGGTTTGTAAGCCACTTGTCGTAGGTTTGTAAGCTACTTGTCGTGGGTTTGTAAGCCACTAAAAAGGTAGAAATAGGTTCCATCCCAAAAGAAAAAATGGAGTGAAGATTTCAGTGCTATTATGAAGTTTTAACAAAATTCTAGACTCAATACTTATCTTGAAATCTTGAACTCTTGATAATCTTGATATTCTTGATACTCATGAGTCTTCAATCTTGATATCTTGAATCTCTATACTGTACAGTCTTCATTTTTGATACCTGCATGGTTAAATCCTGCATATACATATATATCTAAACTATAATATTAGTATTTATATTTTATAATCTTATTCTAAGGTTGTTGTCATCAAAACCATCAACTCATGGACTAACAAAAGGTCTTCAACATTACATATCCATGGAAAATACATTGACTAACATCTATGTGCGTACATAATAGAGAAAAAAAATATCCTTTTAAATATTTTGTCCAAAATTATAAGAAAATATTTGTATGTAAATTTGTTGAATCCGTATAGCTTTTATACGAACCATTGAAAATTAATTTCGTAAAAATTGCATCTTATGTGAATTTACGATTGCACTGATACCAAATGAAAGAGATCTAATAAGCTCGTATTATGTTTAACAATTATAACACAATCAATCCAGAATTCGTAAATCCAAAATAAAATAGCAAAGGAATTTAAATCTTATAGTTCTGAAGTGAAGACATCTTTAGGAGGAAGCGTTAATACTACTAATCAATGGTTTTCCTCATATCTGATGATAGAGTCCCGTTTTCGTTTTCTTTTCCTCTTTTATTTTGTAAACTTATTGGACTTTAAAAAAACATTTCATAATTGGCCTCTTAAATACAAAATAGGCAGAACTTTTTAATTAAGGAATGTCAATAGTCCAAATAAAGAAGGGGTCTATAAATATTCTGAGGCAACCTTTGTGGCCAGTATAATTATTAATAGCAGTATGAATTTTTCTGTCAAAAATTCAGATGCCTTTTATTAATTCTTTAAATGAAATTGGTGCACAATAATAGCATAGGTCACATAATAAATAAGACTAACATAATAAAGCATACATTTAAAATTGACCAATATAGTTTTCATTAATCCTAAAGCTGTTTAGTTAGAAATACCAAACCAAACCAATGTAATCAGAATAACAAATGTCATTATTTGATCCACATTAATTATTGCAAAGGTACTCTTTCCAACATTTGTTAATAATCTTTATTCGGTCCTCATAAGTAATTTTCTTAGATTTGATAACATTATGCACATCACATTGAGCAAATTTATAAATTCAAAGTCAATACACAATTACACTATGGGAAAAAATGCATCAGACAACAGATATGCTCCATTGTCTGATTGCATATCTATCTGTCATTAAATCCCATGATGTCTCATTTCACATCAGACCACATACATGCCATGTCGTCTGATATGCACTAACACAACAAAAAAACCATATGTTGTTTAATGTTGTAGTATCATTTCTAGAATTTCCTATTATACAACATATATATATGGACTGATATACATACCAATTATACTTATATTATATTTGCAAAATGAAATGAATGAATCGCAATTTTATTTAAACAAATAGTATATTTCAAATTAAATTCAAATGCAATACAACTTTCAAATTCACTCTCATATATACAACTTTTCTCTACACTCTCATATATAACCTTTTTTTACTCGCTCCCACTCACACTCACTCGAGTTTATTTTTGATATGTTGATCTTGATTTGCTTGATCCAGCTTGTACCCAGCCATCTCCTATACCTGTCAAATAAACAACGCAGTAAAATGAAAAGGAAACAAACCTAAATTGCATAATTAAGTTGAATTTGAATATTAATTTTGCCTCAGTTCATGGGTTTGTTTTTCTTCATGTTTTAGACAGGGACAAATATATATGTGCATAGACAACTTATGATATGCATAGTGTATCACTGTGAATATAACAAGGTCAGACATCGATTAAATCTCACGAACTGTTGCACAAACAAGTAAAGGCACAACACATGAAAGTGCACAAATCAGATTAACCACCAACATTCACTATATATACATACATATGTATGTGTATACATGGAAATTCAAAGCAAAAAAAGTTTCAACAATTCAACAACATAAGATCAAAAAGTACAAGTATGCATTGCCTTGAACAGGGCAGTGGAATTGCACCATCAAATCAAAGCAAAGCCCCATCAAAGCACCATCAAACAAAGCTTCAAAGTCACAAAACAAAATTGACAACATATAAAAGAGTTAAACCAGACTCATAGGTTCAAACATGTTAGTTATTGAACAAGTGCCACAAATTGAACAATATTAAGTCCATATCACTAACAATTTCATATCACTGC
Source organism: Allium fistulosum (assembly GCA_030737815.1). Lineage (NCBI taxonomy): Eukaryota > Viridiplantae > Streptophyta > Magnoliopsida > Asparagales > Amaryllidaceae > Allium > Allium fistulosum. Next base: position 1,138,335,134 of record CM060906.1, read on the forward strand.
CTTGAACAAGTGCCACAAATTAAACAAGGAACAAATAGAACAAATGCCGCAAAATTGAACAAGACACTAACACTAACCACAATTTTGAACCACTAACATTCACACATATATACATACATATGAATGTATGTATATACATGGATGATATTGGAATCAAAGTGCACAACTTTACCTCGACCGATAGTTGGACTTACTACAAAGTACTAATCCAAGGAAAAACAAAGTGTAGACAACAATGCAACATGTGAACAAGTATCAGTTTCAGGCTAAACCATAGAATCAGGTTAAACCATAGAACACATACATACATGTATGCATGTATATACATGGATGAACTAAGATAGCATATCTAACATACACATATAAACATATGTATATACATGTATATATGTACATAGTGAGCAACATGCAATTCAAACCATCGAATTAGTAAATAGAATATGAAGTAAAGGCACAAGAACATGAAAGTGCGCATGAAAATGTATATAAGAAATCAAAGCACATGAAAGCAATCTAACAGAACAACATGAAGTAAAGGCACAAGCATATGAAAGTGCACAAACAAGTAAAGGCACAAGCACATGAAAGTGCACAAGCAAATAAGTTCAAGTATAAGTATAGTGAGCAACATACACATAGAAACACACACATAGATATATATACACACACATATGTATACATGTATATATGCAACACATGTTCAGTGTTGAAGTGCACTACCATGAACAACAAGGTCCAACATAGCAATCCACTTACCTAAACATAAAGTCAAGAGCACATGGTCAGGCAACATAGTGAAAAACAAGGTCCAACATAGCAATCAAATTAGCAAATGGAAACCAAAGCAAAAATTCAAGAATTAGAAAATCATCAAGTGCATTCAAACATAAATCGACAGCCGAGAAAAATAATTTGAAAAAATTCAAATCGAAACATATTTTCGCATATTTAGGAAATAAATTCCTATATAAGGAACCCAAATGATCACCGACCGGAGATTAGAAGTCAAGAATAATATAAATCGAAAGAGGCATATATCATACCAATATCAATCGAATAAACTCACCAAGGAGGAGCCGCAACCATTAATAGTCAGTAAAGCAAAGTACGCAATCTACAAGAAAGGAAGGGAGCAAGGTTATTCGAAGCTTAACTTTCAAGCAGCGACTTTCATGAAACTCTAATTTCAAAACGAAGATGAAAGAGGCGGCACTGATTAGGAAACCCTAAGTTTATCGAAGAACATTGAAGGGGATAGGAGAAGGCTGGGGTCAGCAACAGGCGATGGTTAGGATGAGGGATAGGCAATGGCGGTGAGGAATTTTGATAAGGACATTGAGAGGGGGAAATAATTAAAAGAATGCAGCCACGAAATAATCTAGGCAACATTGAGAGGGAAACCAAAATTTTGATAAGGAGCCAAAATGAAATTTTTGATAATTTCAATCAAATAACAGATAAAATGTTATCTGAAGGGCATGGATGAAATCTCAATAGAACGAAGATTTCACGAACTATGACACACAATATATGGTTTTTCCATCTGTTGTGTGAAACATTGGTAAATATTGGGATAACAACAAATCTATCTTACGTTGTGTGATCGCTATTGTCTGATTCACTTTGTGGCATAGTGTTAAAGACTTAGTACACAACATTATATACATTCATATATATATATATAGTTTGTCAACACCAAAATTATAATACAGTAAATAAATCCATGCTGGCAACATGCTCTTTGTAAAAAGTGGATGAAAGCGTTTTTGTTAGAGAATCAGCTAACATAGCTCTTGTATTAATATGTTGTATCATAACAGTATCATAATGCACCACTTGATTTATTATTCTTAGAGAAGATAACTTTAACATCCCCTATCTGGAAGCCCGAAGCTAAGCGCTACAAATGCTGCAGTCATCCATAATATTAACTTCCGGTGACCAAATATGGTAATGTTAATGGTATTCATAATATCAGAAGCACTTGAATATGAAACAAAATCATAGATTAAAAAAACAACTTTTTTGATTACATTTCACAAAACCATGTTTCATATCTAATTACATAATCCCAAATCATTTCCCAAGCATTGAACAAATATAATTATTACAAAATACGCCAAGAGCGGCATATGAAGATGCACCCTTGGATGATCAGAGTACCAATAGACAAACTGCCTTAATACAATCACAATGGAATTTAAAACAAAACAACAACTCCTAAATAGCTAACATCATCCTCGTGCTCGTCTCTGGAAGCTTTATTCGTCCACTTACTAAAACCTATAAATTCTCAACTCTCAACCTACTCAAATCATATTTTGAGCACCTGAGAGTATAAGGGGAAAACATAAACTTCGAGTCAGACATAAAACCTGATGTGAATAATACTATACATCTTGGTTATTTTGATATTAAGCGAGACCACGCCACTTAGTGGAACAGGTTTCCCCACACTAGTATCTCTTTTCAAAACATATCCTTTGCAAATCAAAATCCTGCAATCAAACTGATTAAAGCAATTATAGAATTATCATATATGTGTATAAATCAGGTAACAAATGGACTATTTGTCTGAATACTATAGTTTTGTTTGGCTAACTACTAACCTTTGGCTGACTCGGGCCTACCAGACAAAATAAACAAATAATCTAACTTCTGTTAGACACACTCCTGGATGGTCTGTCCCTAACTTACTTCTCCCATGTTCAACTGATCCTAATGGTTTTTCGGGCTCACCAATAACATATCGTTCTCTATATATATTCCTTTCTATGTGTAACATCATTTTATTCTTACCTGTGACAAACCCCTACACACTTGAATTTTGGACTTATATTAGCTAGGGGCTACTAGCTAAAGTATAGGTTGCGACTCCATGTCAGTCCCATCTGGTATTCTAATATCTATGTCATTTTACTTAGGGTCAACTACCCATAAATTTTCTTTGAAAACCTTTTCTTTCAAAATGATTTAACTCTTTTTAAATCATACTTAAACAAGGAAAATATAATCTATGCTTTACTCAAATCACTTTGCCATGTTATATATACATTACTCAAAACATTGCTGATGAAAACATTCTAAACCTTTGTTTAAAACCTTTAAACAATCACTTTCGAAAACATTGAAAGTACCCCTTTCGAAACCATTGAAAGTGCCCTTTTCGATACAAGTAAGCTACTTCACTTTATAACCTTAGGCCAAAAGGACAAAACATAACTTTCAAAACCATTAACAATAGACCTTTCGAAGACATTGAAAACACCCTTTCACAAGCTTTATAAAACCCTTGGACATCCTCTTTTTAAAACACTTTAAATATGCCTTTCGAAAACATTAGAAACCTTCTATTTTAAACACCAAGATAAACCTTTCGAAGACATTAGGGAACTACCACTTCGAAACCTTTAACATACACCTTTCGAAAGCATTAAATCCTTTTCATAAATCAAACCTTTCGAAAGCATTGGGTTCAAGTAAAAACATGTGGAACAACCTTTAGAAACCAGTCAAATCCATTTCTTTCGAAACCTTTGGGTTTAGCTTTCAAAATCTCAAAAGGGTCTTAAAAGAACCGAGTTGAAAGCAACACTTTCGAAAGCAATTTCCTAAGTAAAGAAGTGGATGGTGTCGAAACTTATCCCTTCGAAAGCATTGGAGAAGTGGCACTACTTTTAAAACAAAGGAACCCTTTCGAAAACATTGCTTTGAAAGGTTGAATGTGGCAGCAAGGGGTTTCGACCCCTTCGAAAGCTCTAATTAAAAACAAAGGCGCAACCTCTTTCGAAACCTTTCTTTAAAACATTTGACTAAGTCGAAAGCTATCGGAAAGCATTCTCTTAGAAAGCAAGCAAGCACATTTCCTTTTTTAAAAGCAAACTAGGTTTCGACCCCTTCGGAGCCCCTGTTTCGACCCTATACCTTTCGCCTATTTCCAATCCACTACGTACCAAGTCTTTGATATCTTGTGTATTGGTTTCGACTAAGGTGGAGGCGGAAGTATATGGTCGAAAGGTGCTACCGAAAGTGGCGAAATAGCAAAAGCATACAGAAACTGTTTTCTTTCTTTATAAAGTAAATTCTTTCCAACTAACTTGCTTATTTTTCAACATATGATTGGTTGCTAATTTCTTTTCCCAAAATCTTTTCTAAAAGTGCTGCCAAAATTCAAAATTAAACAATTTAAAACATTTATAAATTTCCCATTCTCCTTTTATAAACATATAAAACATTTAAGTCCCAACCTTAAATAATTTTATATACTTATTAAAACATTTAGGAAAATTCTATAAAAAATATCATAAATCACTTTTAATATATTTTCTAACATATGTAAATTTCTGACCCAAAGCCAACATAAAATAGCCATAATTAATTTTAAACCCCAATAGAAAATTCATAATAAATCAACATTAATCCAGAAATTTGTGAAATGAAACCCATCTCCAAAATATTATTTTTGACCTTATCTCAAATTCGCAAGGCATTTAGATGTCATTTAATTGGTTTTTCAAGTTAAATCTTAACATAAAATCTATATGAAAAAACATATATCATCAACAAGTATATGTGTATATATATATATCCATTTAAACGATCAAACGTGGCATATCATTTGCAAAACAATTTCGGATCTCAGCTAAAACCGAAAACAATACAAATATGGGATGTAACCAGTTATTCACCTTTAGCTTTGTTGTTAAGGAGTTGAGATTTGATCTTGGATTGAATTTGATTAAGCTTCCTTCTTATGATTCTTGCTTTATCTTCTTCTAATGGTGGCCGGCCTCTCTTACTTTTGTTTTAGTTTGTGAATGTATGAAATGCGAGAGTGAGTGAGGGTTTAGGGTATATGAATATAACTTATTCCTACTTTGCCCTTACCTATTAGCCTTTCCTATTTCATTTTGATTCCCTTTAGTTCATTAATTCATTGGCACGGCTACATTCTAATTACACAAACCTCAATCCCTTAACCATTTATATTATTTCATTTAATTTAACTAATTAAATGTTCTAAATAATATTACTAAAAATTAGGGGTGTTACAGACTCCCCTCCTTAAAGAATTTCGTCCTCGAAATTGTGATAAGGTACTCATACAAATCAATCAAAAAGGTAAAACATATCATGAAACAGGTCAGGATAAGCATCTCTAATCCAGCTTTCAGTTTCCCAAGAACAGTCTCTCTCGTCGTCGCTCCACTGGACCTTAACTAATCTGACTGTCTTGTTCCTTAGCCTCTTCTCATCTCCTGCGACTATACGAACTGGCTTTCTAACTATAGTCAAATTTGGTTCCACTACTAAGTCCTCTAACATAGTTAGTGCTATAGTAGTCTCCGGATCTCGAACACACTTCCTTAGATGAGAAAAGTTAAAAACATCGTGGACTCCTGCCAAACTGTTCGGTAACTCTACCTTATATGTGAGTTTCCCAATCTTTTCTACAATAGGAAATGGTCCAACGAATCTTGGTGACAACTTCCTCGATTTCCCAAATTGAATTACACCTTTCATCGGTGATACCTTAACGAAAACATGACCTCCAACTGATAACTCTAAGTCTTTCTGTCTCCTATCAGCATAACTCTTCTGCCTAGACTGAGCTTCCTTCATTCTAACTCTAATTAACTCAATCTTTTCTGCAGCTTCTCTAACCAAATCCAGACCAAGAACTAACCTATCTCCGGTCTCTAACCAATAACTAGAGATTTGCATGGCCTTCCATACAAAGCTTCAAACGGTGTCATCCCTATACTAGCACGATAACTGTTGTTATACGAAAACTCGACTAAGTGTAGATGGTCTTCCCATGATCCCCCAAAATCTAGCACACAAGCTAGTAACAAATCTTCCAAGACTTTGTTAATCCTTTTCGTTTACCAATTTTTTTGTAGATGGTAAGCGGTACTCATCTTGAGCTTGGTACCTAAGGTATCCTGTAGACTCTTCTAGAACTCGTTAGTAAACAAGGAATCTCTGTCACTTACTATACTACTAGGAATTCCATGAAGTTTAACTATATTCTTCATGAATAACTTAGCCAAAACAATTGCCGTCTTAGTTGACTTAACTGGAATGAAATGGGCACTCTTGGTCAATCTATCCACTATAACCCATATACTTTCATTTCTTCAAGTTGATCTTGGCAACCCGTATATATAAAATCCATCAAAATAGAATCCCACTTCCAAACTGGAACCTCTAATTGCTGAAGTAACCCACTTGTTTTATGATGTTCTGCTTTTACATGTTGACAGTTCAAACACTGCTTCACCCATAAGCCTACATCCCTCTTCATACTTTCCCAGAAGAAACTTCTCTTCATATCCTGATACATCTTAGTTCCTCCCGGATGAATAGTGAACTTCGAACGATAGCATTCTTCTAAACCTTCCTTCCTAATGTTTCCCACATTTGGAACACATAGTCGTCCTTTCTTTCTCAACCATCCATTTTGGTCAAGACTGAAATCCTTCAAATCATCGCTCTCGGTTCCATCTCTTAACTTCCTAATCCGTTCAACTAATATTGGATCCTCTCCTTGCTTAGAAGAAATCTTTTCGATTATCACTGGTCGAAATTCTAAACAAGACAACACTACAGTTTCTGCACTAGAACTAATCTTAGATATCCATTGTACTCTGTATTTAGTCAATCCTTCCAAATCATTCCACTCGGCTATCATTGCCAATACTGCATTCTGATGTTTTCTGCTAAGTGCATCTGCAACCTTATTGCCTTTCCCTGGTTTGTACTCAATACTAAAGTCATAAGCGGCTAAAAACTCTAACCACCTCCGCCGTCTCATATTCAACTCCTTTTGAGAGAATAAATACTTCAATGAATTATGATCCGTATACGATTCAAATCACTCTCCCAGAAGGTAACGTATCCACACCTTCAATGCAAAAATCACTACAGCTAATTCCAAACCATGAGTCGCATATCCAACCTCATGCGGTCTAAGCTGTCGAGAAACATAGGCAATCAGTTTACCACTTTGCATTAACAAAGCTCCTAATCCTACTCCACATGCATTTGTGTATACCACAAAGTCTTGATTCCCCTCCGTAACAATTAACACAAATGCATTCGTCAATAAGTGTTTTAGCTTCTGGAATGAATCCTCACACTTATCAATCCAGACGAACTTCACATCCTTCCGAGTTATCTTAGTCATCGGTGCCGCTATCCTTGAAAAATATTTAATGAATCTCTGATAGTAACCAGCTAATCCAAAAAAACTTCTTATCTCAGTCACTGTCTCGGGTCTCTTCCAACTATTCACAGCCTCGATCTTAGTTGGATCTATTGACATCTCTTTCTCTGAAACTACATGATTAAGAAACTTCACTTCTTTCTTCCAGAATTGACACTTCGAAATTTTTTCCTTCAGTTGATGCTGTCTCAATGTCTCTAGCACCACTCTAAGGTGAAATTCATGTTCTCTTTCATCTTTAGTATATCAAAATATCATCTCTGAATACCAACACAAACCAATGAAAATGCTCTTGGAAAACTCAATTCATCAAATATACAAAGAATGTTGGCGCATTTGTTAGTCCGAACGACATCACTAACCAGTACGATCCATATCTGGTCCTAAATGCCATCAAAGGAATACTCTCCTCAACCGCTCTAAGCTGATGGACTCCTGTAGCCAAATCCAACCGAGAAAATACTTTGGCTCTGCTCAACTTGTCAAAAAAATCGTCAATTCTAGGTAACATATATCGATTCTTTATCGTCTTCTCATTCATCTTACGATAATCTATACATAACCTTAACAATCCATCCGGTTTCTTCACAAACACTACTCCCTAAGGCGAACTGTTTGGTCTGATAAAATTCTTGCCTTCCAAATCCACCAACTACACCTTCAGCTCCTTCATCTCAGTAGGTGTTATTCTACTTGGTAGTCTACTCACCAGTTCTACTTCGGGTACTAAATCTATCTGAAACTCAATGGCTCGTTTCGGTGGTAGTCCTACTATAGGTTCAAAGACATCTGCGAATTCTCTAACAATGAAAACTCGATTCAACTCATCTTCTACCTCCATAACACCCAACAAAGCATTAATCTCACAACTAGGGTTTTCTACGGAGTATACTATCCGATCACTACAGTCGGGGTGTCTAAGTGATATTTTCCTATCATGGCAAAATATCCTAGCATCTTATTTACTTAACTAATCCATACCCAAAATAATTTTGAATCCTATGAAATCAAACACATGCAAACCGCAAACAAAGGTATGACCTAACAATTCAAACTCTAAGTGGTCACATCACATCCCAAGAGTCGCATAACCTCCTATCGAATTTGCAACCTTTAAGGAAGTAAATAGGTACGAGGGTTCTAGGTTAAGCTTATCTACCAAACAACGAGATATAAAAGAATGCGATGCACCATTATCATATACAACGCTAACTGACATACCATGAATCATAAACATACCTCCCAACATAGCTTTTCCTTTTTCCTCTGCTGTTGGCCTCGAGGTAGCTGGCTCCAATGCAAACACTTTGCCCTTTCCATCCTTGGCTGGCTCCTTGCACTAGTTCTTAAAAGTGAAGGATCCAGGTCGGCACAACTCAATATTACAACTAACTTGCCACCAGCATCTCGGGCTATCCCTAGCTCCATGGAAGATTCTTTAACCATCCCCGAGTATGATCCGAATAAGCCTAAGCTTTCTCCAATTCCTGAACGCGGTTCTAAAGGTACTTCGGCCCAACTTGGGAGCCACACCGAAGAAGGTATTTCGCTGACATCTCCCGCCATTCAAAAGGTTGGGGTGTCACTAGTTGATATTTCTAATCTTTTCACCTATTTTTCCTCAACTTTAGATCCACCAACTATTATTCCTTCTCCCTCACAAGAGCCTCAATTGGGATCACAAGCGGTCGTGATGGAATCTACTACAGTTACAACTTCAACCATTGCTCAGGGTGCTTAAGAAGAAACCTTCGTTATCGATGAACAATTCATGGAGGCACTATTTAAGGAAAGAAGCAACCCACACCACGAAATTCCTTTTGATAAGGATGTCATAATCACGAGCTCCTCTGACCTTATTGATGAGCTTAACTTGAAGGAGCGTGTTTATAAGGAAGAGTTATTGAAAAAGAAGGCGAAAGCTGAGCCTGTTGATCTGGATTCCAATCAGCCAATTCTTATCCCACTTCCGATAATTCCTCCTGGCGAGACAATTCCCTAAGATGAGGTCTCCATTGCTTCTGGTGTTGACAGTGCCTCGATCCTTCATGCTTCTAGAGATGATGCCGCCTTAATCCTCATAACTAAAGATGTTTCTTCAAAGAAAGGCCAAGGCGAAAAAGGATCGACGAGAGGATCGAGTGGTAGTTCAAATAGATCCACTCCCAAGAAATAAAAGAAAGAGAAGAAAACCAAGAAGTAATTGTTGGGTTGTTGTGATGTGTAAATAGCTTGAATGGCTACTTATTTATTTTTGTTGGCCATGTTGGTGCGGGTATGACCCCCACTTTTACTTCTCATTTTGGATAAAATTGCATTGTGAACAACAAGTTTAATGTGAATAACAATTCTTTTGCTCTTGTGTAGAATTCTTATACATGCTTGTTTAAATGATCGAGCTATTATGTTTTCCATTTAATGTACTTGTAATTCATCGCTCGTTGGATCAGATATTGATCTGATTTATCCATCCCAATGTCTCCCTGAGGCCGCGGCTTCGAGTCGTATTCAAACGTTAGGCTTTAGCTCTAACGTTACGTTGTCGGATTCTGCGATCAAGTCATTATGACTCTGCTCCCAGTCTCAGGTTGGCAGGTTGATTAGCGGATGGTCGAGTTACATCTCCACTAACTTCATTCTCATCCTGTCAAAGTCAAGTCTGAGTTATTTAAGTAATAAGTGGTTGGATCACACTTATTTATTCATTTATGCTCATATCCACACTTTGGGGATGAAGGTAATTTCAAAGGTGGTCGGTCACACCCATTTAGCATTTATACTCATATTTGCACTATGGGGACAAGAGTCATTTCATAGTTTGTCAGTCACACCCATTTAGCATTCATACTCATATCTGCACTCAGGACGTGAGTTATTTCATAGGTGGTCAGCCACACCCATTTAGAATTAATACTCATATCCGCACTTTGGGGACATGAGTTATTAGGAAAACTATCGAGTTCAATTCTCCTTAGTTAGTCGTTCTACACTCAATTATGGGGTTTGATTTAATAAGTGATCGGTCGAATTTCATTCACTTCCGAGTTATGTTGGTCCCATCAAACAATGGGATTTAGTTGGTCGTATATCGTAACTAACATGTACTGCAATGGCAAGTCATATATATGATGGAAAATTCCAAACTCTATTGCTGAATGGAATGGGAATGACAGAGTCAGCTGTCTTATTACATATTTGGAAAATAGAATGCTAAACCAAATCCTGAAACAAAATAGCACTAAATGGAAAAGAAATAAACTAAGTGAAATAGCATCATAAATGCTCGCTATTCCATGCCCTTGAGAGTGTGATGCCATCAACAATTACTAGCTTGAAAGTTCCCTCTCCAAGCCTCTGCTCAATGACATACGGTCCTTCCCAAGTTGGATTCATATGCAACAGGCAGGAAAAACCCTTTTCAAGATGAGATCGCTAATTTTGAAATTCTAGGTTGGACTTTAGTGTTGTAGTATCGGGCGACTCGATACTGGTGCGTAGCTGCCCTCAAATCTGCTTCTTCGTGCTTCTCATCTACAAACTCTAGATATTCCAAGAGGAGATCTTTATTCGATCTGGGATCATAGTAGGTCACTCGATGAGAAGGAACTTCGAGCTCGATAGGAATAACATCTTCAGAACCGTAAGCAAGGGCGAATGGAGTACGGCCAGTCGCGGACTTATGGGTGGCCCTATAACCCATTGTACTATCGGGAGTTCATCCACCCACTTGCCTCTAGCCTTTTCCAATTAATTTTTCAGAATGGATTTTATGATTTTGTTTCACAGCTTCAACTTACCCATTTGCTTGAGAGTGAACGACTGGTGCAAATCTCTTTTCAATATGATGTCGATGGCAGAAATCTTTGAATTCAGCACCGTCGAATTGAGTCCCATTATCTGTTAGAATTGTTCGTGGAAGACCAAATTGAAAAATAATGTTCCGGACGATGAAGTTGATTACTTTCTTGGTTATGATCATGGCTAAAGGTTTCGCTTCAGCCCATTTGGTGACAATAGCGTACTTCACACCACCTTTAAAGATCGGTAAGGAACCGATAATATCGATACCCCATATGGCAAATGGCCATGAGCTGACCATTTGTGTAATTCCGTCAAGGAAACTCTTGGAACTTTTGCATATATATGGCACTTATCGCATCGCCTTACATAATCAGCAGCATTTCAATTGACGGTCGACCAATAATACCCGTAACGGAGTATTTTCTTTGCTAGAGTTAGCCCCCCAGTGTGATCGCCACATTCCCCTTCATGAACTTCCTTTAGGACTCATTTTATTTCATCATGAGCGATACACAAGAGCAGGGGAAAGGAAAAACCCTTTATATACATAACTCCTTCCTGTATGATATATCGTGAAGCTTTATGAAGGACATGTCGTTTTTCATTCCTTCATTCAAAAAGAACTCCTTATAGCAAATAGTTATTAATCGGAGTCCTCCATGACTACTTCTCAGGCTTTGTCTCTAGTACCTGATCGATTTCCATCAGGCTTATGCTCGAAGCATTTAATACTTCGACTGAAACCAAGCCCATCTGCCGCGCATCCCCGGTACTAGCAAACTTTGCAAATGAATCAGCCTTTTTGTTTTGATCCCGAGGAATGTTCGTAATATCATAGTACTCAAAGTCAATCTACAATTCTTGGACTTGAGTAAGGTACGGAGAAAGTCATTGTCCTTTAACTTGGTAATCTCCCCTGACTTGGTATACAACCAATTGTGAGTCGCAAAAGATTTCAAGAGAGTTTATTCCCAGTTTTCTAGTGAGTTTAAGTCCAGCAATCAGAGCCTCATACTCAGCTTCATTGTTTGTTGCAGGGAAGTCAAGTTTAAAGCATATCAAACTGACCGATCTTCCGGAGTTACAAGCACAATTTCAGCTCCAGAACAACGATCATTGGATGCTCCATCTATATATAACTTCCACCGTATGGTAAGGGTTTCATTGTTTTTCTGGGAAATCAACTTGTGCAGTAAATTCTGCTATAAATCCGCCAGTGCCTGACGATGGATAGCTCTCTGAGGAAGATAAATGATGTCGAATTGGCTAAGTTCAATATTCCACTTGATTAGCCTTCCAGACGTATCATGTACCTGTAGGACCTGTCGTAATGGCTAGTCGATGTAAACATTGATTGGGTGTGCCTGTAAGTAATGCGGAGCTTTGATGAAGAAATCAACAAGCAGTATGTCAGTTTCTCTATCTTCGGATAGTTCCTTTTAGCTCCTGTCAATCACTTGCTAACATAATAGACCGGTCCCTGGATTCGATCTCTTCGCAAAGCAACAAGCGCTTATAGCGTGTACCGACACGACTAAGTAGATATATAAATCTTCACGATCCACCGACTTTGACAGGATGTGAGGTCTCTCTAAGTGATTCACCAAAGCTTGGAATGCGTCTTTATAATCCTACATCCATTCAAAATTCCGTTTTCCTTTCCTAATTAAGTCAAAGAAAGGAATGCATTTATCGGTAGCTCTGGAAATAAATCAGCTTAGGGCGGCAACCTTTGCATTCAAGCTCTGTACTTGTTTGATAGTCTTTGGCACTTGGATATTGCGAATAGATTGGATCTTCTAAGGATTAACTTCGATTCCGTGGGCGTTAACGATGAAACCCAAGAATTTTCCTGATGCAAAGCCAAAAGAATACTTCACAAGATTAATTTTCATTTTATAATGTCGGTGGATGTCGAACATTTCTGCTAGGTCTCTAATGTGGTAGTTGGATCGTCGTGACTTCACGAGCATATCACCCACATATACCTGCATCATTTTTCTGATATGAACTTTAAATATTCTGTTGGGTAGCCGCTGGTGGGTCGCTCCTACGTTCTTTAGTCCAAATGGCATCACCACATTGCAATATAATTCAACATTAGTAATGAAGCTGGTGTGCTCTTTATCAGGAATGTGCATCGGGATCTGGTTATATCCTGAGTATGCATCCATGAAAGATAGCAATTCGTGTCCCATGGTTGAGTCCACCAGCTGGTCGATCGTTGGAAGGGGAAAGCTGTCTTTCGAGCATGCCTTATTCAAGACCGAGTAATCATCGCATGTCCGCCATTTCCCATTTGCATTTCTTACAAGTACATGATTAGATAACCACTTAGGGTGGAGGGCATTGCGAATAAACCCATTGTCTTTGAGCCTATCCACCTCCTCTTTAAGAGTAGCAGATCTCTTCGGATCCATGATATGCCTTTTTTGCTTCACCGACACATGTCTCGGGTCGATATTCAATGCATGGCTCGCAATGGTAGGCGAGATCCCACACATGTCAGAGTGAGTCCAAGTGAATACGTCGAGATTCGCTTGGAGAAATCCAGAAAGTTCTTTCATCATTGGGGGGCTGAGCTATGATCCGATCTTTAGGACCCGTGACAAGTCATCGTGTTTGACTCTGATGTCAATCGTCAGCTCAACCGGTGCAACCTCGGTCTTTTGGGGCTTCTTCTCATCATCTCTTGGATCTATATCTTTATAGAGCTGACTATGGCGCCTGAGCCAAGGCTCAAGCGCTAGTTGTCAAACTTCAGTGGCTTGGATGTGGACTAACTTGTCCACACCCTTACCTTTCACCTTCCGTTGAGCATCCCTCAACTCAGCTACATAACATGCATGTCCGGTCGCCTGATCACCACGAACAACTCCAACACCACTATCTATTGAGAATTTCAAAGTCAAACACCATGGGGCAAGAGCTACCCAAAATTCAGCTAGGGCCGGTCAGTCCAGAAAAGTGTTGTATGGAGAGTCAACATCTAAAACAACAAAAGGTAGAATCCGCACTCTCCTATGGTCACCTTCTCCTAACTCCACGGGCAATTCAACATAACCAACAAATTAGGTTGTAGCACCATTAAAGCCATAAATGTGGGATTTAGACGGTTTCAAGTCCTTGGCTTCCATCCTCATCTGATCATAAACTTTTTTAAAAATTATATTTACAAAACTTCCACAATCAACCAATATCCTTCTCACTAAAGTAGGGCCGATCATGGTCGAAATGACCATTGGGTCGATCATCTGAGCCTCCTCTTTGTCTGCATCTCTGTTTCGAAACACAACATTATCTGCCATTGTGTGCTTTTGTTTTGCCGGAGCTCCATCTTCCGTACTCAAACAACATTCAAAATTCACATGCTCGATCACGCTAGTGCAGCGCTTCATCTCATGCCAACTTTTATCAGCCAGATGCGGTCCTCCGACTTTTGTATTGATTACCAATCTTCCACAAGTCTGCGCGGGTTCCTTAGCCTTTTGCAGTGCTTGTCCTCAGTTGGGGTCGGATGTCCCCTGCCTGCCATCCTGTAAGGTTTTTACAAACTGCTGTAACTTTCTTTCTCGAATAAGCTTTTCGATAATATCCTAAAGATGCATGCATTCATCTTTGTTATGACCATAACATTTGTGAAATCGATAATATTTTCATGTCTATTTCTGCTTCTCCATTGATTCTTCCGGAGGCAGCTTCCTATACTGCATGGTATTGCAGGTAGACAGATAGATATTATCTAGGGATATGTTTAGTGGCATGTAAGTATCATATGTCGGAATCCTAGGCTTTCCTCTTCCAGAATCCCTTTTCCGATCTCGGCCTCTATCTCCTCCTTTCTTCTATTGATTGGGTTTGTTCTGGATATTCACTTGAACTTTTCCGGAGCTATCATCAGACCATTTTACCATAATATTACTCTGTACTCCCTTTCCACTTGGTCCCGCAACATTCTTCTTTCTAGAACATTTAGCTTCCTCCTTTCTCAAATACTTAGCCGCCTTCGCATAGAAGCGATCCAACGTTGCGAGTGGCTTGCCAGCTAACCAATCACCAAAACCAGACTCCGGATCAATCCCTCTTGTTACGGCCATCAATATTGCACGTTCATTCGAATTACTGGTTTGTACGACAGCCGTATGGAATCTCTCTAGTAATCTTTCAGCGATTATCCCGGAGCCTAAGTCACGCTGGATAGAAACATCACATCTTTAGGGTGAGTTGTATGCATACGGAACTGCTCCATGAACCTTGTTGCCAAATCATCAAATTTAAAGATCGACCGTGGGGGTAACCTCGTAAACCACATTGTTGCTATTCCAAAGAGAGTTATAGAAAAACATCTACACTTAGTTGCATCATCTGCTCATGCGGAATCCATTAGCCATTCGTATCTCATGATGTGCTGCCTGGGGTCGGTTTTTCCCTAGTAGGTAGGCATTGACGACATGTTGAACCTCCTTGGATGCTATACATGTAGGACATTTTCAGTGAATGGGGTATGGCTTCTCAAGATTCCCCAGTCGTTATTAGTCAAGCCTTGGATCTCCCTCACTAACTGTCTAACCATAGCCAAAAAGTCCAGCATTTGAATAGTTGGTGCCAAGTGGTGGTCATGTTCCACCTCACGTGAATGGTCCGGTCGATGTCTACGAGCCATTCCACGCTTTCTTGCTTCACCATCCTCCCGATGTATACCATGTACATTCACTTCATCATCATTCTGGGGTAGCAATTGGTCGACATTCAACCGAACTCCATCATCTAGATTAGTCGCGACAATTCCAACTTGGATCCCAGCATGTACAGCTAAGTTCCCTCCTTTGGAGGAGGGATCGATACCGATCCTTACGGAGGGACCAGCGTCGATCGATCCTGGCAGACAAGCCACGTCTTCCTATTGATGCCCCGAAGTTTCTATGCAATATCCGTCTATTCTACGATGCATGTGTCTATGATAGTCGTCCAATGAACTAGAACTCTCTGATGCCGAGTGAGGGGTACGGTCACTCCTAGCTTTCTCTCGTTATTGCTAATTGAGTTGGTTCATTAGGTTGCTATTGGCTTGAATCTGCTGATTCAATTGTCGACGACTATCCACTAGCTCTCTCATCGGATTCTGGAATTCAGCTCTTGTATTGGAATTAGCTGGATTTCGGACTTCAACTATATCAACATTCACATCCATTGGTTGACTGCTCGGGCCTCCTACCTAGATGCTAGCATTCTCGTTTCCTTCTGCATTCGGAGAAGTAGATCTAATGTTCCTTACCATTGTTGATAGCTTTGCTTAGATATTTGCAAACCTGAATAGAACAAGGAAACTTCTTCAAGATAACTGTGGATCTCCTTCGGAGGATTTATGCAATCCAGTAGTAACAAAGGGATCCTAATAAGTTGAGAACCAAGGCTTCTCAGTGAAAGACCAAAATGTTTGCACCAAAATTGGTTACAAACATCCAAGAATAATTTTTGTAGAGAAATAAATGAAGAGAAGTAAAATTAAACCGAATAAATGAATAAGTAAGCAACAATGAATAAGCGTTAATAAAAAACACAGAGGTTTATAGTGGTTCGACGTTGTGTGCATATGTCCACTTTTAATATTATGCTTTATTACTCTCTTGTAAATCGGATTACAATGGTAGAATAGTGCTAGCACTTGATTACAATGGAGTCTAGAGTAACAAGCAGCATAAATATCCCTTAAATGAAGAGTGAAGCTGGTATTTATAGGTTGAGATGATGAAATACCTCGCCAGAAATTCGGTAGAAGAGTCTCCAAATCAGTAGGGGCCCACCAGAATGATTGGTGGTTAACAATCAATGTGCAATCGTTCGTGGGTGGTCCCATAGGCCTCCTAGCATTACCCCAAAATATGGTGTCATTCCGACGTACCGTTTGTGAGATATCATCTAATCTTCATTGAATATGGATCGTTTTGGTGATTCGTACGATCGGCCTCCTTTTCCAAGATTTGGGAGTTTAGTCATAGGATCATTTTTTTGTGCTGCACTCTTCAATATATTTATGCTTTGAAAGTTTCAAGTGCGCTGGCTTTGTAGATTTTGTGATATTGATCGATCTTCGTCGATCTACGCTGTTTTATGGATCGTTCTAGATCGATCCATATACATTCTTCGTTTGTCCATAATTTAAGCGTATGAAATCCGATTGGCTTGAAATTTGAAATGTAGCCTCACGAGGCCTTCCTTGTTGCTTTATATTGGTTGCACCTTGATTGGGATTCGATCTGAATCTGCTCGACCATCGTCCATAGTCTTGTATATCATTGATTCTCAAGGTTGGTAACTACCCATTTTTAGCCAAATCTACGGTATCACGGCTTTGCAAAAAGTTGGGATAACAAAGATTAAAAGATATTTTATTTACAAATAAAGTTTTAAAAGTTACGGTCCATACAGTGATAGTCGCTGCGGATACACTTTGGAAATCTATGATTTTGTAAAGTATAAAAGGGTTATCTACCTTAGATATTTTGTAAATTCTCTCTGAATGTGTTTTATAAATGTTGTATAAGTATTTTAAAAGGGGTTTGAAGTCTTAAATATATTTTTAAGAATTTATTTGAGGTATTTAAATAAGAGGTTTATATAAAGGAATTCCCTTTACTTTTCGAAGTCAAATTCTCTTTAATGGCTTTATATGATTTGAATGGATGTTTTAAACTTTGTTTAAAGTGTTTATAAGGATTATTTGATATAGTAAAGCAAGAAGAATCTTAATGGAAAAAGAAGTTTGTTTATAACACTCTGTTTGTTTTAAATAGTATATGGAATTTATGAAGTCTTATACTTGACATTAAGCATCGAGGTAAGGAAACTTCAACTTAGCCTAAAAGATTAGAACATTACCGAGTCAAGGTTTGAGAGATAATAATAATCCAACTTAAACGGCTTCAATGTTAACAAAAGGATAGTTTAAGTTTGAAATCGAAGATTGATGTTGAGTATATGAAGTATTATTTCCATATACGAATTTGGTCACTTATGGAAATTAAATAGTCCTATACTTGGCACTAATAGCCAATGAGTAGATTGACCCTCTATCTATGAGATCTAGAATCATAGTGTTTGCTAAGGTAAGGCTAGAAGCAATCTGTTTCCTAACTTACCTGAATTGTTTTTGGACGAGGGATGGAGTAAGTCGAAATATCGAAAACATGACAAGTATAGGAGATTCGATTTCTATAAATGATCTTTATAAATTATGGTGGTATGGAAAATATTATTTTTATACCTAACACCAAATTTTGATGTAGCGAAACTTGTCTCTATCTGTGAGAATTAAGAATGTTTACCAAGCCAAGGATAGTTCTCTAACTTATCTAACTTCATTCTTAATCAAGGGATAGTACAAGTTTGAAATTAGAAAGTGGTGGCAAGCATATTTGGTCTAATTTCCATACGATCTATTTACTTACACCAAAAAGGAAAGTGGTTTGGATTTATAGTAAAAAATGATTTTAAATGACATTTGTTTTAGCCTGTTTAAGTGTGATTTTTGAAAAAGAGAAATATTTCTTAATGTTTTGTGAATATACTTATACCATTGAGATAAGTATATGGATACATTTTCTAAATATTGAAAGTGTAGTGTTTTGTGAATATATTTATGCCGATAGATAAGTATATGGATATTTTTCCAAGCATTGAAAGAGTACAAATAAATAGTGAATGAGTAGTATACATACACACCAGATATATATATATATATCTGTGTGTGTGTGCGCTTCTGTATATATATATATATATCTTTTGTAAAGGTATTTCAATACAAATAAGTGAAAAGAGATTTTGATTAGTAAAAGATTAATTAAACAGGTTTAGTGCTTTCTTTTGTGCTTAAATCATGCTTGGTTTCCATTTGAAATTAAATCTCTGATTTGATTGCTTTCTTATTTGATAGTTAAATAATCGACTATCAAATTTTGTCCAATTTTAACTTAGGAAGTATATATAAGCTTCACATGTTCATGTGGTTTGAGATCCATTGGGAGAACTCATTCCGGTGAAACGTCTCTCACTTTAAGGGCATACATTCGAGATCCCCTTGGGAATCTTATATCAACCGCTTACTTGTGAAAGAACCGGGATTGAGTTAACCGAAAACTATCGATTGTTGGTTCGGAGAGACCGGGATCGGTCAAGCATGAGTTATCCGAAAACCACTTCGAACTGGCATAAGCGTTCAAATTGAAGACATCTTGAAGATGATGGAAATTGAAGATAAAGTTCTTTGAAGTGCAAGGGCTACTTGCTACTAATCCTGAGGGTGATTCCAGAAGGAATGTAGTAGAAGTAGTGCCTTCGATTTGTTTATATCCCAAAGAACTTGTATGGATGAACGCTGGCATTACACAATTACTTGGAAGGCAGTTTTAGCATTCCGGGTGGGATTTGCTAAAAAGATAAAACATAGCATCAAGCCTCACACTCAGTAATGACTAACACAGGGGATATGCTTCAGGGTTAATATGACTTACTACCATTACAATATGGCCATCACTTGTATCTAGATCGATATACAGATTATGTATGCTTGTGGCCACGGAAACAGTTTGTTGGGGACAAGCGGGGTAATGACATATTCGATACTATCTTGTAAGGGGTATACCGGACCTGATTTGTAGGGGATCTATGTGAGGCCCTCGTACATTTTTCTAGGGGTGTACTGTGATAGACGGTACCCCAATAGCCTTGTCATGGATGGAATCCATTCTCCAATACATGCCTTACGAACTTAGTTGTGCCAATACTAGAATGTGAGATGCAAGCATTTAACCTATGTTATATATTTATTTTCAATCCTTGTCATTATTATAATATCACTGGATTTTGTAATAAAAATGGTTTGATTTTCGTAAGGTAAAACCCGTCCATGTTTATTTGCGACGTGGTCTTACGAGATACCTTTATTTTTGAAAGGTTTTATAAATATAAAAATACATATGATTTGAGTTTCTCATGTTGATTTACCAGACTGAACCGGGTGTTATTTTCTTATAATGCTCAAGTTAGCCCCGAGTATATTTCTAGATTTAGCTACGGATGCTTTGGAGCCTCAGGAGACGAGCTAGATGCTTTCAAAACATATTCATGTACTTTATTTTCACTGCATTTCTTTTATTGTATTTATCATCATTTGCAAGGACAAACTGTTATAACTGTCCAGGCTAATGATGTTTGTTTACTCTGATGGTTGTATGTATATTAAAATTTATTTTTTGTAAAGATTTATTGTATATTGTATATTACTCGTCGTGATGTGAGATTATGTTTTGTCTTTTCCTTTCGTTCACCCTAATAATCTTTTTGGCACTTGGATGCTCAACACGTGAATACCATGGATACATTAGTGTCAACTTTTAAGGGTCGAAGAGGCCGGTTGTTACATGTGGTATCAGAGCTTAGGTTGAGCAAACACCTAGGCCTTGGTGGGGTAAACTCATTAGAGATAAGGTTAGTAATGCCCTAGAATGAGTAACTCATTAAAGATAGGGTAAGTTACATCCTAGAATGAGTTTGAGAGAGAGAATGTGTTTGTAAGCACGTATTTGTTATTGCTATAAAAATGTTTTCTGTTGATTGATCCGTTAAGTGATTATGAATTCTGGTCGAGACGTGGGATGTCACAGTGTCGATAAGATTTCTAAACACTTGGACAAGGCGAATTGACATACAAATTTTAAAATTGGTAAATGAAATAATTTCATCTGGGATTATTTTATATATATAAAAGAATAATTTTCAAAAATTGGTATAGTTATTTATGATGTCTTTGTTTGTTGGGAAATGAAAATATTCAATTATTATCGTTTATTATTCGATTAGTCATGCTCATCCAGTTAGGAGCATTGGCTATTTGTTGATTGTTATGCTCGGTCGGTTCATGGGCATTTATTGTTTTGATTAGATTAAATACGAACACATTGTGAATTAAGTTTCATGATTTGACTATAAGGTGTTCAGAATTAATGTTGCTGTAAAGGGTTACTATAATAAAGAAAGTTATTATATAAAGATGATTTTACAAAATTTGGTTTGTATAAATGTGTTTTATAAATGAAGAGGATTTTTGAGTATTTGAACCCCCGGTATCTTTGAAAAGAGATTTCAAATGTTTTTTTGGAGAAAATTAATAAAAGTACCACTTGAAAGTATTTATAAGCATAAATATTACAAAGAGAATTTTAAGTAAGGAACATTTCTTTAGGTAGTTTTGGGAACGAGTCTCGATTAGTTTTGGGGTAATTTGAATAATCTTCTAAGTGACAATCGGATGTTTGCTTAGGTGAAATTGTAGTGCACTTGGTGAATTATTCCCTTTGTTATTGTACGATCGAAACGAGTTCGAATCCGAATGAACCCAAAGCAAGTAGTAGTAGCTATTTTGTTAAAATTATTTATATGGAAATATATACAGTATTGTTTCAAAATGGGATTCAAAAGAGAAGAAGTATTTTTGTGGTAACTAATTCAAGTGGCACGAAAATGACTAAAAATAAGCAAGAGATCTATTCGGATGGTGAGCACTTAAGTATTACCCTTCTTGGTAAGGGGATGTATGATACTACTTAGTAGGACCTAGTTTCTTGGTATCATTTTGGTGTTACTCGATCTGTATGTATATTTTCTATGGATTTAAATATATAGTATCATTTCAAAAAGGCTTTGAAATAAAAATTGAGTATTTTCTCGTAAGTTTCCTTAAAGAGAATATATTCAAAATAAAAAGTAATTTGATAAAAGAATGTGTTGATAAATGAAATATCTAATATGGGTTTATATAATTCTTGGTTAGAGAAGAAATAAATTAAAAACAAGTTTTAGTGGGTTAAATTTAATAGGAAGGTTTTAATAAACTTTGTTTATTAAACCGTGTTTTTGATTTAGTATCTAAGTTGTGAGAAACTATTTGATATTATTGGGCTGACTAATTAACATCTTTACCTTAGTGGTGTCTAAGGAAAAGTAAACTCTAAGACTGAGTTTGGATAACAGCATTCTACTCTTCTTAGCTACTTACCAGACTGGATGGGTAAAGAGGTCAAAAAGGTCGGCTCGGTTTTAAGACCTAGATTAATTTTGGGCCTGTGTTTGAATTTAAAAAGAGTAAGATTATATCAGATAGTTGTATATACTCTCAGGATGTAGTAGGGTATTATACAAGTTTAAAAACTTAAGTTATGTTTTTATGAAATGTTTTAATAAATAATTTTGGGAAGTAAAAAGAAAGTGGAGTAGTATAATTATTAAGTTATCCTAAAGGGATAAAATCATAAGTTGGACTTGGATCATTTTATTCGCATGACAGTTCTTGATCCAAAGTTCGAATACAAGATTTCTAGGTGATATACGCTATTCCAAACTAGGCATTTTCGCTCGATTTCTTGATGGTGAATACTTGAGATGGATTCATGGGATGATGTGAGTGTTTTATCATAGTTTAAGAGTATGTAAGAAAAACATAAGTATCAGATCAAGGAACCAGATCAAGGTCCCACAATGGAGAAGTTAAAGTGGTCTATACTAATATGGATGAGAGATTTATGTATGCGAACCAATGATCGGATATTGCGTACAAATGACTCATGTACATTCTATAGGCTTAAGTAAAAGGGTTAAGATTGTGTGTTGGCTTATTTCCTTCTTTGTTTGTTAGTGAAGGAATTTCGGGGTCGAAATTCTAAAGGGGTAAGAATATAACAACCCGGAGTTTTATCGCTTTGATTATGAATATTTAATTAATTTTAAATATTCAATTAATGGTTTTTAATAATCAAATAACTCTCTTTTAATTTATAAATAATGATGATGAACTCATTATAGATATGTGTTTACATAAACAAATAGTTCGATGGAAAATTGAAAATGTGACCAAAATTCATTTTTTGCATTTTCGATTTTTTATCGAATAGAAGTTGTTGCAACGATGTTGCAGACATACACACACCTTTGTGTGCACATTTATACATATCAAATAAAGTTAAAAATTGCACAAAACGATTAAATAAAACAAAGTTTAAGGTGTTTTCTAGAAGCTTGTTTAAAAGTGATTTAAAAGTGTTTTTATTTCCTTAAGTGTTGCCATCTTAGCGTTGATTTCAACCATTATTACGTCGTCGTGAGCTGCTTGAGTATCAGGCGGAACGCTGGCAGTCGGAGCCGAAGAGCTGGCCGCGAACGCACTTCCACTCATAACAAATGGCAAGTTAGAAAGCGGATCGTTGTTAGTGCCTAGAAGCTCGTCTATCATTTGCTCGTTAAAGGTGAAAGCGCTCACATCCACTCCTCCGCCCATAGTAATAGTGGTGGTCGTTGTAGCCTCTGTTATGATAGCCTCCTGCTCTTGATTTTGTTCCTGGGTTGCAGGGGCATGGTCGGTACTGCTTCTATAACTAAATGGAGATAAGAGAAAATATTAGAAATCTCCTTTGATAGTACTCCAGACTTTGAATAGCTTCGAGAAATGTTCGGAATACCTTTATCAAGTTGGCTCGCGGCAGGGGCTGGAGTTCCTCCTGGCACGTGCTCGCGAGCTAGAGATAGTTGTGGCTGATCCGGATCATAGGCCAGCATAGGTAAAGGATCAACCGCAGGAGCGGATTCAGGCTGGGTTGACGCAGGGATCTCAGAGCTTGTATCGTGATGCCCAATGCTAGAGCCATCTCCAACCTCCGAGTGCTGAGTAGGGAGCTTCTCTTTCTCAAATGCGACAGCTGTGTCATGAAAAATTCTCATCTCTTCCTCGTTCAACACTCGGTTTTCCAAATAAAATTCATCGAGGGATTCAGTATGATGCTCCGCCTTATCCTCGACCAAGAAACGGTGCCAGGCACTATGTAAGTGAGTTAGGTAGTCTCTGACCCAGCTCAAATCACGGTATCTCAAAACGTTGACATTGTTGGTAACTAAGAGATCTTCGATGTCGCTCTCAAGTCTGGCCTCCGCTACCCTGACCTCAACCTCAACCCTAGCCTCGGCCTCTTGAGCTTTCAACTTCGCCACATCCCGCTCGTTTCGAGCCTCCACAGTTTGGTCATTGGCCTCCTGAGCGATCTTGTTAGCTTCATCTTTTTCCTTAACAACTTCATCGTATTTAGCTTTAAGCTTCGCCAGCTCCTGGAATGATTTATCTTTTTCAGTAGTGACTATGGCATTCCTGTGGCCCATATCATCTACTAACTTTAGATGCTCATACCTCATCCATTTCAACTCCCTATTAGCCTCGTCAACCTTTTTCAGGGCCTCCATTTTTGGAATTCCTTAAAGTATCATTCTCTCCAGTGAGCACTGTGACGATCCGATCCTTTTGGGCGATGGTTTCTTGGAGCTCTTCAATTTTCTTCGCCCACTCAAACGCCACGGCTGAAACTTTCTCTGCAGGCTTCTTCCACTCTCGGTATTGGCCAAAAGCATGATAGACATGATCATGAACGATTTTTTCTGCTCCATCTGGAAGCACCATCAAATTTGGAGGAAAATGGAAGCCGTTGAAGCATATGTTTGGAAAATCTCTCTTCAGTTGAGCTATCCAAGCGGCTCTCTCACCTGTCGACTCTGTAACCGGCGATGTAGCTGCAACAGAGGTGTCCACCCCGGTCATACGGCGATGTTCGTCAGGTCTTGGAATTACCGGAGGCGTCGGTTGGCACGAAGTCACAACGGCCTGTGTCCCCGAACTGGGAGGTGGCAATGGAATCCTGGGTGGAGGGGAGCATGATCGGGAACGGCGTCTATCTCGCCTCTCATTTTCTCTTTCTCGTTTCCTTTCCCTTTGTCTGGCTCTATCTCTATCATAGTATTTCCTGTCTTGGCTAGAGTGGCGGCGTTCATAGTCAGAGTCACGCTTACGAGATTCCCTATAAGAACTGGAGGATTCGCGTGTTGTGTGGAGGCTACCGAGCATAGACGGTTTCTTTGACATTGGATCTGAAATATTAAAAGAAAGGCAAAGTTAGTTATCTTTGGAGATTGGACAACTCGTGAGTAATGAGTGTGTGATGTCATGAAGTGTGTGTATGCATGTGCAAACCCCCCAACCAACCGGTTGTAATAGCCATATTCGGAGGAGTTGGCTCTCCTATGTCTAAGGAGCTTTGAAGCCCCTCTGATCCGGTATCTTGGTGCAAAGGCAAGTCATCGGGAATGGGGATGTCTGCCAGTCTCGCAAAAGAGCTCTCCATTTGCGAAGGAGGAATCTCTTGACTAGTAGCAGGTAAAGAGACTATGACGGTTTTGCGCCTTACATATTTTCGAGCAATAGACTTGCCTCTTCTCTTCCACTCTAAAGATCGAAGAATTTGCGAAGGCCCAGCTGCGGGCTCGTTTCCAGCAGGCATATTCTCATCACCGCTTTGTTCAGTAATTACTATCCCGGGAGCTCTCCTTCGAGCTTGCCTCACCGGGGCTATCCTAAGAACTCCTATGAGTCCAATGCTTTGATCTCTATCAATTAGCCTAATGGCAACTAGATTTTCGTCTGTAAGGACTTCATCAATCTCTCTGTACTCGGCGGGCACCTCTTAAAGAACCCTTACTATCTCCTTAAACTGAGCACCTTCATGTCTCAGAATTGAAGTTGCAAAAGAAAGAAAGTGTTAGACTCGACATCGACTACTATTATCCAGTTAATTAGCAAAGAGGCTAGTGCACTTATGTCTTGCTAGCTACCGTCTGGCGAACCCCGGTGGACATCGAACGAAGAACCATTCGGTCTTGAAATAACTCAAATTGCTCCACGCCCCGACCATGATCTGACAGTTCCTAACTGCCTCTAAGAAAGTGAAGGAAGGGTTGTCCCCATGGCTCTTTCATAGAATAAGAATCTAATCTCTTCTACCGTCGGAGGATGGAAGAGATGCTCCATGAAGATGACAAAAAGACTGTTCAGCAGGGCATAACCATTCAGTTGCAATTGGGATGGAGCAATCCTCAAGAAAAATAGAACTTCTCGGATGAACAGGTTAAAAGGAGGAAGTGTCCCGGCTACACACATAAACCTGTTGCAGGCTGTGTACCCTTCCGGGGGGTTATGGACTCTATCTTCTGGCCTCGGCAGTAAGACGTCATCCAGCGACAACCCATGCCTTAGGCAAATCCTGCCTAACATGTCTTTAGAAATATTAGAGCGGACAGAGTCTTGTGGATGTGCGATAAAAAATGCTCTCGGTAGTTCATCCGAGCAGGGCTAATAGCGTCGGCTGCAATAACCGGCATTTCAATTGCGGGAAAGGGTGGACTCTGGACATCCTGTGATTGTGAACTTCGAGGTTCCACAGCTATTGAACTCAGTAAAAATCATTGTTAGACGACAATAAACCAGTGTTTCCCCCAGTGTTAAATGCGTGAATGTGTTGTGCAGTGCAGTGCTACATGATTCTTAAGAAATTCTACAGGATTTACGAGATGTTCAAATGACAAGACTTCGAAATTCAACCGGAGTGGCCGTCATCGCTGACCGTCACAACCGAGCCATCTAGACTTCGGAGAACGATCCAAGTTAAAGTTCGTCAAATTTGTCAAGTTACAGTTCCATCGACGAACTTCGAAGGGCAGTCAAATATGCAATGAGATGGCTAAGTCCAATTATGCAAGGCGGAAGCTTGCCGGAGTCAAATGTTCAAGTGTTCAAAAATTTCGTATCCATCAAAGTTCGGACTTGGATCGATCGCCAGAATTACAATTCGTATCAGTTATGGAAACAACAGTTCGTGTCGATCATGGTGCACCACTTCGTATCGATCACCCAAAGGTCGTTTCGTATCGATCCAAAATTCCCTACTTCGTATCGATCAGCAGCGACATTTTCGTATCGATTGCCAGGCCCAGAATTTCGTATCGATCGCTCTGGATCGATACGAGTATCAACCATCAATCGATCGATACGAACGTCCACCTTCCATCAACACGAAGCAACTCTGCCAATCGATAAGAAGCTGCGTTATATCTGCATCGATACGAACTCGATCTTCATCCATCATCGGTACGAAAGCTCCTTTCGTGTCTATCTACACTTCTTCTTCTCCAATCTGCCCGAGCTCCATCTCCTCCTTCCTCGACCTTGCTCCGACCATCTCCGGCTTCCTCTTCACCAGAATCGACCACGAATACGTGTAGAATGGCACAAGAATTCGAATCTCGTCATTTAAATGTGGATTTAATGATTAATTACCTAAATTGAAGTGTGGATTCGAAGGATTAAAAGAGCTATATGGATTTCGGGGCAAGAGCAATTTCTATTTCTCGGTTTTTTGATCGATACGAAAGCAAGGGAAAAGTGAAAACAAGTAAAAAAAATATTCTAAGTCCTAAAAGTATTTATATGGATACGAGGCCAAGATGAGAAACGATTCGTCTCCCAGTTATGATTGACCAGTGGGAATGGTCTCCCCTCCAACCGATACAAAGTGACCTATTCGTATCCATTTACCATCGATCCATAGCACAGCTTTTCATACCCATCAAGCTATCGATGTGAAAGACAAGTAAAGACTTATTCGAACCATTCAGACCCATCAAAGATTCATCGATACGAAATGGCAATTTCGTATCCATTGTTTTGAAGTCCACAGAAATTCGTATCCATCGATACGAAGCATTTTAAAAGGCCGACTGATTCGTATCGATTACCATCGATACAAAGAAGGTTTTTCTACTTCTCAAATCGATCTAGGAGAGGATCGATACAAAGGGATACTCAAAAATGACCATCAAGCATTGTTACAACTTGAATTTCACATCGATCCAGGAGAGGATCGATACAAAACTCGATACAAAAACTTGGCAACGACTCGTGAACGTGCAAACGTTAACGGGAGTCAGGTTAACATGCATGCATGTATGACAAACTAATATTCAATTTTCAAAATTCACAGGAGTTGGATGCTCACCTGGTGACAATTAAAACAGTGAACAACAGGTCGCTGACACTCAACACTCAGTTACAACGATGCACTGGATAATCATTGGCAGTCAACAATTCAACATTTATATTACTGGAAATCAATCAAATGTTACATCTTTTAACGAAAAGACAACAAATATTCAACGAATCAGATAGAAGTTTTTAGGCTGAAGATTGCAGTTTTTCAAAGCTCATCATGTTCACACAAGACGTACTTTGGGGGGCAAATGTTATCCCGCCTTTTGGTAAGGCCGTGACTCCAAGGAATTGACTGAAAACCGAAGACAGTCCGTCTTGAAGATCGGTGGTTATACACGGGTTTACTATGGATACTGAAAATTTTTGCCCGAGTCCGGATCGAGCTACAGTTGATATGGTACGACAAGCAAAGCTATAAAAGTCAACGTTCCAAATTTCAAGTCAATCGGAGTTCGTATGCTCAAGATACTAATCGATCAAGATGCATGGATGAAACCTCATTTCGTATCCATCATGGTTCAACCTCCTTCGTATCCATCAAATTCAGGCTGATTCGTATCCATGGGAAATTGTCACTTCGTATCGATCTCATTTTTACATGCTTCATATCGATCCAACCATTCACATATTTTGTATCGATCGGCCATTGATCGATACGAAGAACATATATTGGACGATACGAATGTCATCCCTTTCGATCGATAAAAAGCGGCCGATGAATGATCGATATGAAATAAGACAAGTTACATCGATACGAAGTCAACATTAACAATCGATACGAAAGAGGTTGAATTACATCGATACGAAGCAGCCTCTAGATCATCGATACGAAGAGAATTGTTCCAGGTCGATACGAACAAAGCACATAAGAGTGGAAGACTCAGTCACTTGGCATGAAAAGTGGATCGATCCTGAAATATAGCACCATGTCACCTGATCGACACGAACAAGCATGGATCCGAAGCAATCGATACGAATGGGATCAATACGAACTCGGCAGCTTTTTGCAAATCCAAACTTGGATCGATCATAACTCAAAATCTACAATTTCAAATGCTACCAAATTTTCACAGAAGCTTGCGTACCACCTCTACTTGGTCTCTGATCGATCTTAGCCAAATTGGGGTCATTTTTGATCGATACGAATTGTATACGTATCGATCATTGATCGATCCCAAATGTCCAGGGATCGATCTGGTGGACCCACCCACGTAAGAGAAGGGGTCTTCCGAGATCTGAGCCAGATATTTTCAGTATACATCTATAAATAGCAGTCATAGACCTTCAGAAAAGGGACTTTTGGCTGTTCTACGTCGATACTCTGCCGAAATTGCTGTTGTACTTCGATTGTACTGTTGTAATCCACTTGTAACCAGCGAGTTATAATCAATAAACGTCAATCATTTCATAGTGGATGTAGGCCAAACGCCGAACCACTCTAAATCTGTGTGTTTCTGTACTTTTTCTTATCTGCTGATTGGTGTGTTTGTTATATCTATCTCATTTTACATTTAATTTCTTCATTTTATCTCTTTAAACACATCTAAAGAGTGTTGTACCCAATTTTGATACAAATAGCTATGGATGCACTTAGGAATTGTTTAGTATTCAGAAATTTCTATGGAACTTTGCAAAGAGCTTATTAGGGGTTTCTCATCATATTTATTATTTTTTATATGTATGTTTCCTCCCATAAAATGTTTGGATTGTAAAAAGTTAAGTAACATTTGAAAAGTGGTCAAAACTCCACTTGTGTAAAATTGCCATGTTTTAGCCTTTGTTTTGGATTTTTAAGATTTGAAAAGATTTTTAAATTTAGATATTTTGTTTCATTCTTTTTACAAGTGTTTCCTAACTATTATTAGGGTATTCTAAAAGTGGTTTCAGATTTTATAAATTTTTAAGAATTAGTTATGAAATTTTAAAGAAGAGGTTTTACTTAAATATATAGAAAACATGCTTTTCCAAGTTTTGAAGTAAATTTTAAAGTTGTTATTTTTAAGTAATATTTGAATAAATGTGTTATTGTAAGTAATTTAAAAGAAAATTTAAGTATATATAGTTAGAGAAAATTAGTTGGTTATTTTAGTATAAAAATCTTATGTAATATTATCTTTTAAATTGTTTTATTAAATATCTAATTTTATAAATAAATATTATACATATATCTTTATATCATTTTAAAAAGGGTTTCAAATTATAAACAAAGGATTTAGACAGGGGTTATGAATTGCTTAAGTGGTTAAATCGTGTTTTGTTTAATTGCTTGTTTGAAAAGTCATCAACTATGCTTAACACTAAAAGCCGACGAAGCAAGCTTACCTATTTATGAGAGTTAAGATTGATGTTCAAGTAGGGACAAAACCAATAGTGCTCTAATCTATCAGCTTTCCTCTTAACTGATGAATACTTAAGTCGGAACTGTCAGAAATGTCTTAATTGAGTTGATTTCTTACTAGTTTATGAAAATCATTAATACTATACTTAATACTAAAAGCCAACGAGATAGGCTTATCCACTACATCAGAAAAAATATTTCACCACGGCTTTAGACCACGGTTAATTGATTTTGCCACGACCTAGGGCCGTGGAAAAATTTTAGCCACGACGTACGGCCGTGGCTAAATTTTAGTCAAACAATTACAACTTTGGTCACATAGAACAACTTTGTGAGTTTACAAAAGTATGGGTTCCAAAACAGTCTTAGACATTTATATACATAATAATTCTGAAATGGATATTGGTGAAGCATTATAAAATAATAACAATAATCAAGAGCAAAATGCTAATCCATTTCCCATTGATAATACAATTGAAACTTAAGATAATATTAATATTTAGACCCAACAAATATAGCAAACAATGTAGAAAGTGTTTAAAATTCATCACAAAATGGCAGCAATCAAATAAAGACAAAACTCTAATTTAGTCCAAGTCACAAATTTATAGTCCGAAAATACAGATAGAAAAAGTTCAAACTCAGTGCACATCTAAAGATCCAATACGGTACTGAATAACAATAGAGATTACATTGATCTGGAATAAGGAAATATAATGACACATGTCTTAGGTATCAAGGAAAAGAGTCATACAGAGTCGAGCATTTAGAGCTTAATGCAACAGTATTTGATGCCCAGAATTCCAACAGAGTCAAAAGCATCGGATGTTATAGATAACCCTGCATAAAGCAGTATAGCCAGTCAAATTAAAATAAGTGGTAGGAAATCTAAATGATCCAAAACAAGCGGTGTTACTTCTTTCCCAAAAATAAGAAGTGAGCAAAAAAATAACTAATTTATGGAATTCATAGTGTGGAATGTAAGGGGTATGAACTCCCATGCAATACATTTGATCTTTGATGATCATAATTTTTCCCCAGACAGTGGTCTGAGTTCAAGCTTACTATAAGGGATCTAGAGAAGCAGCTTGAACAGAAAAGCAAAGAAGTGACATGTACATTTGAAGAAAAACAGGACATGATATACAGTGATTACTTTACATATTCTAGAGATTCAGGAGACCAAGATAAAGAGTGTGAATTTTACCTGAAAAGTGAACTAGAATTGTACAAGAAAGACCGTTAGGACTTACAAGTGCACGAGGAACAGCTAGCAAATTTCTTATTTTCAAATAGAAGAACTTGACTAACCAGCTTAATTGCCAGTGGTAAGTGCTTCTTGGAAGTCTGGTTTGTAGTAACAAGCTACCACTAATGTGCTATAAATTCACGTCTAAATTTTTTATTTTTTTACAAGATATAATCTTTTTGTTAATATATTCATAGTGTAATAACTTTAAAAACTTCCTTCGAAAAAAAGATTTAGTGGGTATTCTACTTGGGTATCTGAAAGGAAACATCGTTGGTTATTTGAACTGTGTAATAGTTTGTTAATAATCATCAAATAAGACTTCCACTTAAGGAATGTTAACAGAATTTTAGTTCTTAAAACAACTAATACTTGGTACAATTTTGTTCATATGTTATAGTATCAACAAAGCAATTGTTTTTACTACTTAAATGAGTGCAATCACATGAAAATTAATTCTTCTTTGTAAACAGTATTATTAGAGTGTGTTTCAGAAAATCTAGAAAGGCACTGTCTAAAAGTTGTGTAAACTTTCCATGTAAATGATATATACATTAACTGTCAAAAACGAGATATTAAAACAAAAAAATCATAGCATCTCTTCAAGATTAAAGAATGCACAACTGCAGCTCAGGATGCGGTATGAATGTTCAGCGCACACAACCATTGTTCATGATCTTGAATTTCGAATTGAGATCCTAGAAAAAGAACTTGAGAAACAATCTAAGGAACATGAAGCCGATTTGGAAAATATAATACAAGCCAAAGTTAAAGAAGAACAAAGAGCCATACAGGCAGAGGAAGAACTAAAAAAACAAGATGGATGAATGCTAACACGATCGAACAACTTTAACATGAACTAAAAGATCTTTCTTCACAATCTTTAACATTAATTTGTGCAAATGAGGAAGTGGTGATGGGGAAACTAGACAAATTTAGAGTACTGCACCTATAGAATTTTTATCTAACTTCATTATTAAGGAAAGAGACTCAAGAATCGTCATCGGTGAAGAGCCAGAACCAAGTAAAATGGCATCAACTTATACATCTGTGCTACCATCTTACAATGTAGAAATTGAATTAATTAAATATACGTTATCCTTGTACTATTGTAAGATGGTAGCACAAACTAAACATAATTAATTCAATTTTTGAACTACAAGGGTAACATATATTTAATTCAAATTTTGAACTACAAGGATAATTAATTCAACTTTTGAACAAAAATTAAATATTTACATAGAATTATTAGTTTATCTAACTAAAATTTAACGATTCAAATTTATATGAGCACACATCCAATTTGAAAATAGATAAAGTCATTTTAAAATTACCAAAGTATAATAATACATACATACCTGCTTATGCGTCTACAAATATCGAATATTACTCTTTGGATCGCACACATAACCACCAATTCCAACTTCACCAAATATCATATCAAGAGGATGATTTTGTTTGCTTGTTTTCTTTTCTGGTAGCAGTATATTATCCACAACCAGCTTCTCATGTGTTGGAAGTACAAGTTTTCCGTGTATAGTGGACGTTGTCGAATCTCTATATACAGAGGCTACTACAATGATCTCTACGTCAATGTTCAGGGTTTCACATTTTTGATTGGCCAAACCAGACGAATTCAACGAATTGGCAACGTCGTTATTCAACATTCTTCCAACACTTCCCTGAGGTGTACCACTTCCTCCTTTATTTGAAGTAATGTCCGGTGTACGATTTCCTTGACCTATGTATCCCTTGAACAAGTCGACCAACGTCTTAAATGTACCATCCATATTATTCATCCTAGCTTTCAAGTCTTTCGAGCCTCTTTGAGCCTTTTTGAGTTGATTACGTGCAATATTAGAAGTCCTAACTTGGGTCCTTGATATCTTGGCTCTAATACTTCGAGTCCAACCTCTTTTATCCTTGCCAAACACTTGTGATAGGATATCCTCATCCAATGGCAAGTCTTCTTCATCACTATCAATGATTGATTCATTTGCTTTTGCAACTTTATCCTAAAATATGATAATACTTGAGATGTTATGTATTACAAAAACTTTATAGAATAACTGAATTATTATTTGTTTAACTTACGAAGTACGCAGAAGCCAAATTTGATGTAGTGCCATCCTTTTTCATGTGATTTTTATCCCATACTTGACGATGTGTGATTTCTTTTGTTGGATTTGCACCAGCCTGCAACAAAAAAGATGACAGCGTGACTTGTACATTGAAGACAAAAAACATAGTTGTACATCAATGCTCAATCACATGTCATTTACAAATCCCATAAACTATTATGTAAATGAAGAGCATGAAAATATACTAGATAGAAGAATGATAAATACATAAGGTAAAGCTAATAATGACAATGACTATGATAACATGCAAAAGTTAATAACAACAATGACTATTGACTACCATAAGATGATCACGACATTCAGAATTTGATTTATACTCTAGTGTGTTAGAGAACGAGTCAAATGAATACATTACTGAGTATATATCAAACCGATCAAGCCAATTTATGATTAAACAAGTCAAGCAATGAAGCCAGGTTGAACCAGTCTAGCCAAGGGCATTTATGTAATTCTCACAACTATGGAGCGGGCCAAAGTTCTGTCTAAATATACTTGTATACTGATGCAAAAGATAACATTGTATTCAATTCTTGTATCAGATTTCAAAATATAATAAAGCAATCATTTCTCTTTTATGATATCAGAGCTGATATAGCCTAACGGCAATTCTATCATCAAGTCATACCTCTACCAGTCAATCTTCATCATTTAGCAAGAAGACTGTTTAGTCCAATTTTTCTCCTCTCAGAAAATTATCATCATTGAGGAGACTTTCTCGATCATTCAATCCAAGTACCCCGTATAATCTGTTCAAGAACTCAACCAGCAAAAATCCAGTGCCTTACCAGTGAAGACTGATCAAAAAGATCTCATCATTTTAGTTTTATGGCTGCACCAGAAAGATCATCAGAGATATTCTCCTCATATGATCCATTTCTTGTTCAATGGTAGGAAATGATGATAATACATCTCATGCATCATCACTACCTCAAACCACTCAAACCACCCATACCTTTGAAATTGAAGAAATCACCAAGAAAATCATCAATCCAAGAAGTGAACTCATTAACGTACAACTTGATGAGAACAACTACTTACTCTGGAAGTACAACATTCAGACTGCCATAAGGGGATATGGCCTAGAATATTTCATTCTTGGCACATCCTCAATTCCTGCAAAGTTTATCACCAAAGAAGGAGTATTAATCAGCAACAAAGAATACACAATATATCAAAGACAAGATAGTCTGCTGAGTCCGTGACTACTATC
The DNA here is from genome assembly GCA_030737815.1 of Allium fistulosum. Lineage (NCBI taxonomy): Eukaryota > Viridiplantae > Streptophyta > Magnoliopsida > Asparagales > Amaryllidaceae > Allium > Allium fistulosum. The sequence continues at coordinate 1,138,370,013 of CM060906.1, forward strand.
AACTATTAGTGCATGCCTACTGCCACAAATAATAGGAATCTGTAGAGCAAATTTTCAATGCACAGTCATCAGCAAGAATCATGAATTACAAAAGGCAACTGCAAAATATACGTAAAAATGAAATGATGATAAGGGAGTACTTATCAAAAGTGAAAACTCTGTGTGACCAATTAGGCTCACCAGGACATAAGGTTTCTGACACTGATCAATTACTTGTTATCTTAAATGGATTGAATGAAGAATATGATCCATTATTGCAGTTATTTCATCAGTAGAAAAACTACCAAGTATATCATATGTACACTCTACCTTACTTGCACATGAGGGAAGGCTTGAACAAAGAAAATCATCTAATTCAGGTTTCAGTATCAACTATGCATCTACCTCATCAAATTTTAGATTCCAGAATCAAGAAAGAAATCATAATGCAAGAAATGATCAAAGCAGTCAAAGGAGTGGTCAGACTTACAAAGGTAGTGGCAGAGGCAGATGGAATAACAACAACAACAAAGTTAGATGTCAGATCTGTGAAAAATATGGTCATACAACAAACAGATGTTACTTTAGGTTTGATCCAAACTATTCGGCAGGTCAACAAGCAAGTAGTAATCAGAGAAACTATCAACCAAATGTCAACATGGTGCACTCAAGTCAAGAATTCAAGAATCAAGGAGAAAACTCCAAGATCCATGGAGAGGTTGAAGTCTTGACTAGACCAGAGGATATAGCAAATGATGCATGGTATCCAGACTCAGGTGCAACTAATCATGTTACTAGCAACTTACAAAATCTGAATCTAGGCAATAAAGAATTCAAAGGAACGCAATCTATTTTATTGGTAATGGCAAATCTGTTAGCATATCTCGTATTGGAAATGCAAGTATCAAATGCAAAAGAGAATTACACTTGAACAATTTACTCTATGTGCCACAAATTAAAAAGAATTTGATGAATGTTTCTCAATTTGCCAATGATAATCATGTGTATTTTTATATTTATCCAAGATTTGGTGTAGTCAGAGACTTGCTAAGTAAGGATATTTTATTACAGGGTAAGGTACACAATAGACCTTACATGTTCAGTCCGTTGAAGAATAAAAAGGATGTTGTTGAATGAAATTGGTGTAATTACACAAGCTCTTATGACAATGTAAATGACAAAAGTATCTTTGATGTATGACATTATAAACTTGGACATCCAAGTGTTAATGTTTTAAGGAAAGTTCTTAGAAATAATAATATTCACTTTAAAGATGTCAATTAGGAAAAAGTCATAAACTGGCATTTTCCAAATCTACAACTGAATACAACAAACCATCTGAAATGGTGGATGTTGATTTATGGGGACCAGCTCCCATCACTTCAGACTATGGTTATAAGTATTACATTTCATTTGTAGATGCCTTTTCTAGATTTACTTGGATTTATTTTTTAAAATCAAAGGCCGAAACATTTAATGCAGTAGTACAGTTTATTAACATAGCAGAAAAGCAGACCAGTCGGCCATTGAAAATTATACAGACAGATGGTGGAGCTGAATTTAAACCACTAAAAACTTATTTTGCAAAGAAAGGAATAGTTCACAGAGTTACCTGCCCTCATACTTCAGAGCAGAATGGTTTGGTAGAGACGAAACACATGCATATTGTTGAAACATGCCTAACACTTATGGCACAAGCTTCTTTACCTATTAAATTCTGGCCAGATGCCTTCTCAACTTCAGTATATCTAATAAACAGACTTCCAACAAAGGTGTTGAAATTTAAAACCCCCAATAAAATGCTTTTCAACACCAAAGTGGACCACTCAAGTCTGAGAACATTTGTATGTCTATGCTTCCAATGTTTAAGGTCTTACAATGTTCACAAGCTAAGTTTTAGATCAGCACCCTGCAGCTTCCTGGGATATGCAACACAACAAAAGGGATATTAGTGTTTAAGTAGCAATAGTAAAATATTTATTTCTAGACATGTTTCTTTTAATGAAAATGTTTTTCCCTCTTCAGGAAAAGATATAAGAGCGAATCAAAAGATATACAATGCAAAAGCTTGTACACCTCCAATACCACTGTTTAAGGAGGAATATGAAGGAAAAGCTGATGCCACCAGAAATGGTGAAACTGATGAGCAAAATAAATCAATGCAATCAAGAGAGACATCAAGGGGCACAAGCAATTCAGCTAATAATAATTATAACAATGAGCAAGTATCAGATCATGATCAAGAGCTTCATGAAGATAACCATCAGCATGAAGCCACTCAATCACATGGGCCAACACCTATACCAACTGGACATCATATGATAACAAGGTCAAAAGGAGGCATTTTCAAACCCAAGGCATATACAACAACTTTAGAACTTGAAGAACCAGTCACATATGAACAAGTATAAAAAAAGCAACAAATGGAAAATTGCAATGAATGAAGAATACCAAGCTCTCATGAAAAATAAAACTTAGGACCTAGTGCAGAGACCAGAACATCAAAATATAATTGGGTGCAAGTGGACATTCAAACTAAAAAAAAATCCAGATGGAACCATCAACAAATACAAGGCAAGACTTGTGGCCAATGGATAAACACAACAATTGTTGGAATATAAACTTGATTTATTGAATTACAAAAGCGTTTCTAGAATTACGTTTCCTTTGTAATCAAGTAAAAGCGTTTCTAGAATTACGTTTCCTTTGTAATCAAGTAAAGGCGTTTCTAGAATTACGTTTCCTTTGTAATCAAGTAAAGGCGTTTCTAGAATTACGTTTTCTTTGTAATCAAGTAAAAGTAATTCTAGAATGATCTATTAGGGACTATAAATAGAGGAGCTCTCCCCTCACTTGTAAATGTAGCAAATTAAGCAATCAAGTATTCAAGCAAAGAAAAAATAATAATAAAGTATTATTTGTGAGAACAAGTTTCTTCTCTTTGTGTGTGAGTTGTGTGGATTAGTGAGAACAAGTTTCTTCTCTCTAGTCTCCAACCCTTTTTTTAATATACATATTTCTACAAAGTGGTATCAGAGCAAGGTTTAGGGATGACTTCCAACAATATGTTGCAACCTCAACTTCCTCGTTTGACGGGAAAGAATTACAATCAATGGAGCATTCAAATGAGGGTCTTGTATGGCTCTCAAGATCTTTGGGAGATTATTGAAAATGGATATGAAGAACCGGAGAATCAAGCAACACTTTCAACACAACAATTGAATACTTTGAAAGAGATTCGAAAGAAGGACAAGAAGGCTCTTTATTTTATCTATCAAGCGGTGGATGAAGCAATTTTTGAAAGAATCTCTTCGGCATCAACATCAAAGGAGGCACGGGACATCCTCAACAAGGCGTACAAAGGTGAAGAAAAGGTAAAGATGGTAAGACTTCAAGCTCTAAGAGGTGAGTTTGATTTACTCAAAATGAAAGAAAGTGAATCGGTGGAAGAATTTTATAATAGAACTATTTCTATTGCTAATCAACTTCGAGTCAATGGTGAAGAAATTTCGGATAAAAGAATTATTGAAAAAATTCTTCGAAGTATGACAAGGAAATTTGAGCATGTTATTGTTGCTATTGAAGAATCAAAAGATTTGAATACTTTTTCTCTTGAAGGATTGTTGGGCTCACTACAATCTCATGAGCTTCGCATCAAACAATTTGATTCCTCTCCTTTCGAGCAAGCTTTTCAAATTCGAGACACCAACCGTGGTGGTTTTAGAGGAAGAGGTAGAAGATCAGCCCGTGGTAGAGGACAAGGAAGAGACCAAATTCAAAGTGAAAATTCAAGCTCATCTCAAGGAGGAAGAGGAAGAGATCGTGGAGGATACAGTGGAAGAGGAAGAGATAACTCTTATAATATTCAATGTCATTATTGTCATAAATATGGGCATATGATAAAGGATTGTTTTAAAAGAATTAATGATGAAAAGGATAATTCTAATTTTCTACATGAGAATTTGGAGACACAAGATGAAAGTATGCTTTTTGCTTGTAATGTTCAAGAAGCTTCTTTTGATGATATATGGTATATTGATAGTGGTTGTAGTAACCACATGACCGGAAATAAAAGTTTCTTTGTGAATTTTGATGAAAGTGTCCAACGAGAAGTCAAGACAGGTGATAACAAAAGGCTCATTGTCAAAGGCAGTGGTGATATTCCGATACGGACAAAGCAAGGTACAAATTATATTTCTAATGTTTATTATGTTCCCGATCTTAAACACAATCTTTTGAGTGTTGGGCAACTTTTAAAGAAGGGACATAATGTGAATTTCAAAAATGATTTATGTGAGATCAAAGACAAAACTGGTGTTCTTATTGCAAAAGTGAATATGACACCAACAAAAATGTTTCCGTTGCAAATTAAAAATGAAGCATTTCCATGTTTTGCTAATATTGTCAATGACAAGTCATGGCTTTGGCATCTTCGTTATAATCACTTGAGTTTTAGCACTCTATCCAAGATTTGCAAAGATCATATGGTGAGAGGCATTTCAAATATTAGCAAACAAGATCAAGTATGTGAAAGTTGTGTTTTTGGCAAGCACCATCGAGATCCATTTCCAAAAGAAAAGGCATGGCGAGCAAAGAATCCTTTGGAGCTAGTGCATTCGGATTTATGTGGACCTATGCGCACAAACTCTCTTGGAGGTAATCGGTATTTTCTCACTTTTATTGATGACTATAGTCGCAAGATGTGGATTTACTTTCTTAAAGAAAAATCTCAAGTATTTGAAGTGTTCAAGAATTTTAAAGCACTTGTGGAGAAGCAAAGTGGTTTTTCTATAAAGACACTCCGATCCGATCGTGGTGGAGAATATATGGTGGAAGAATTTGGAAATTTCTTAAAGGATCATGGCATTCATCATCAACTAACGGTCCGCTCAACCCTCAACAAAATGGGGTGGCCAAAAGAAAGAACCGTATCATCATGGAACTTGTTCGAAGTATGTTGAAGACAAAAGGATTTCCTAAAACATTTTGGGCCGAAGCTGTAGCATGTGCATGCTATGTTCTCAACCGTGCGGCAACTAAAAGTGTTCAAGGAAAGACTCCACAAGAAGCATGGAGTGGTCACAAGCCATGTGTCTCCCACTTCCGAATTTTTGGAAGCATTTGTTACTCTCATGTGCCGGATGAAAAGAGAGGAAAACTTGATGACAAATCTGAAAAGTGCATCTTTGTTGGCTATAGTGAAAGATCAAAGGCATATAAATTATATAACCCCATCACAAAGAAGACTATTATTAGTCGTGATGTAATTTTCAATGAGGAAGAAGCATGGGAATGGAAAAATGAGAAAAAGAGTACAAGTATCTTGCTTGATAATGATGCATTTGAGCCAATGGAAGAAGAAGAATCGACTCCACCTACTCCACCATCTAATTCTCCTCTAACCTCATCATCTTCAAGTTCAGAATCAACACCTAGAAGGACAAGACCTCTTGTGGAGATTTATGGAGAAACAAGAAGAATTTTAGAAGATGAATTTGTTGATTTTGCTTTATATGCAACTGCGGATCCGGTTGATTTTGAAGAAGCCGCCAAGGAAGAAAAATGGAGACAAGCCATGGATCAAGAAATTGATGCAATTGAAAGGAACCAAACATGGGAGTTGGTTGAAGTACCTGAAGGAAAGAAACCCATTGGAGTCAAATGGGTTTACAAGACAAAGTTGAATGCACAAGGTGAAGTTGAAAAACATAAGGCACGATTAGTTGTGAAAGGCTACAAGCAAAAGTATGGTGTTGATTACAAAGAAGTTTTTGCTCCCGTGGCACGTCTTGAAACAAAAGGAGAAGTAGTTGTCAAGCATTGCAAGATGCAAGATCAAATTGCCGATATTTTAACGAAGCCTTTAAAGTTAGAGATTTTCAAGGAGTTAAAGAAAAAACTTGGTATGCGTAATATGTTTAGCTCAAAGGGAGGCAAATCAAGTTTAAAGGGGGGTGTTGGAATATAAACTTGATTTATTGAATTACAAAAGCGTTTCTAGAATTACGTTTCCTTTGTAATCAAGTAAAAGCGTTTCTAGAATTACGTTTCCTTTGTAATCAAGTAAAGGCGTTTCTAGAATTACGTTTCCTTTGTAATCAAGTAATGGCGTTTCTAGAATTACGTTTTCTTTGTAATCAAGTAAAAGTAATTCTAGAATGATCTATTAGGGACTATAAATAGAGGAGCTCTCCCCTCACTTGTAAATGTAGCAAATTAAGCAATCAAGTATTCAAGCAAAGAAAAAAAAATAATAAAGTATTATTTGTGAGAACAAGTTTCTTCTCTTTGTGTGTGAGTTGTGTGGATTAGTGAGAACAAGTTTCTTCTCTCTAGTCTCCAACCTTTTTTTTAAATATACATATTTCTACAACAATATGGTTTTGATTTTACAGAGACCCTCTCCCCAGTGGTAAAACCCACTACTATAAGAATTGTTCTCACTATTGCATTACATAAAAACTGGAAAATAAGACAGCTGGATATGAATAATGTCTTCCTGAATGGGGTTCTCAAAGAAGAAGTATATATGGAACAACCACAAGGGTTCAAGCAAAGCAAGGATGACAATATGGTATGCAAACTAAACAAAGCAATTTATGGATTAAAGCAGGCACCTAGAGTGTGGAATGATAGACCAAAAGCAACACCGATACAATTGGGGTATGAGGCAGCCAAATCAAATAACTCATTATATATCAAGCATAGTGAAGATACTACTACTATTATATTAGTGTACATAGATGACTTCATAATTACTGGAGATAATGAAACATAAGTCAACAAAGTAGTTCAACATTTAAATCAAGAATTCACTATCAAAGACTTGGGTGAATTAAATTACTTCTTGGGTATAGAAGTGAAAAGGAAATCCAATTCAGAAATCATTCTAAGTCAAAGAAAATACATTTCAGAGGTTCTGATTAAAAGCAAAATGGATCAAGCCAATCCTCTACCTACACCAATGGTAAGCAATCTACATCTATCCAAATACAGAGGTGAAGTTATATGCAATGAAAATCAATATCGATGTATTGTTGGGGCACTTCAATACATAACCATCACAAGGTCTGAAATAACATATAGTGTCAACAAAGTCTGTCAATTCGTGCAACAACCACGTGATGAACACTGGAAATCAGTAAAAAGAATACTTAGATATCTAAAAGGCATAAAAAATCATGGATTGCATCTAAAAGCATGAAATAATTTAAACATACAAGGATTTGTAGATGCAGACTGGGCCAGTGACCCAGATGACAGACATTCAACCACTGGTTACTGTATATACCTGGGAGAAAACCCTATTTCCTGGTGTTCCAGAAAACAACCTACCATATCTCGATCAAGCACAGAGGCGGAATACAAAAGCGTTGCAGCTGCAGCTATTGAAATCATTTGGATAGAATCTATATTGTATGAGTTAGGGTTTCTAGTAAAACAAAAGTCGATAATCTGGTGCGACAACTTAAGCACAGTATCACTATCAGCAAACCCAATCTTGCATTTGCGAACAAAACATATGGAAATCGACCTATATTTTGTTCGTGAACGCGTAATCAATGGAAAACTAAGCATAAATCACCTACCAGCCACTTACCAGAGAGTCGATCTACTTACCAAACCATTATAGAGGAAGAATTTTGAAAGATTGAAACAAGAAATTAAAGTTTTCGATGGTGGCTGAGAAAAGGGGAAGAACGAGAAAACCCTAGCTCAATTTGAGGGGGAGTATTAGAGAATGAGTCAAATGAATACATTACTGAGTATATATCAAACCGATCAAGCCAATTTATGATTGAACAAGTCAAGCAATGAAGCCAGGTTGAACCAATCTAGCCAAGGGCATTTATGTAATTCTCACAACTATGGAGCGGGCCGAAGTTTTGTATAAATATACTTGTACACTGATACAAAAGATAACATTGTATTCAATTCTTGTATCAGGTTTAAAAATATAATAAAGTAATCGTTTCTCTTTTAGGGTGAATCACACTTTACTTTAAGATATTTAGCCAATTCTTTCACCTTTAATAAATGAAGTAGCATACAGTTATATTCATACATTTTCAACTTACCATTAATGTACGTAGATATTATCTATTTTGAAGGTATCAAATGTTGGAGTAAAAGTTTATGGGTATGAAAGAAGGAGTTGGATTTGATTTAAGACATAGGTCATATGGTCGATGTTTCTTTAAATAGTATTTATGTTAAATTTGGACGATTTAAATCTATTCCAAATCTATTAGGAAGAAGATATTAATTGATTACCGTAATCAGTCAAACATGGAAAACAAATTGGAAAGAGTGTCAATTAACATCATAATAGATATTAATTGATTTAAGGAATTAATCAGATAAAGATATATGTGGAAACAAACACAATTATGCTAGATTTGTATTGAAATCAAATCAAGTGAATCTGGAAACATTTCATCCCTATCTTCAAGGCAATCTTCATTCTTGCTCCTATAAATATGAAGATTTTTGCTCATCTTTTATTAACACAAGAAAACAAGAGAGTTCTCCATAAAATATCTTCAATAAGATCCCTATTTCTATATCTATTGTAGGGTGAGAAAATTTATATTGAGTGATTTGTTTTCTTCTCATATTGTACTCCCCCTAGAAGTGAAGAGGCAATAAAGGTTGTTGCGTCCGAGGACGTAGGCATAGCTGAACCTCCTTATTTCGGTGTGTTCTTTCCTTTCTGTCTTATCTATAATTTGTGCTCTTTGATTTTTCTTTTTATTCTCTTTGTTAGATTGAAATTGTTGAGATTGTCGACAGACTAGATCATTGGGTGTACTGCTTCCGCTGCCCAAAACTCTGATTTTCAATACAATTTGCCTTCAGTACTATTCAATTGAATTGATTAGATGGGTTGAATTGATTTATTTGAGGCCAGGCAAGCTCGATAAGATTCTTCTTGCTGTCGAAGAGATTGCATTTAATCCTCATATCATTCTCAAGGTTGCTGGGTTTACTTGATTGATTATATACAATATTTAAATTTGTTTGGTTCTTTTTAGCAATGTTGGTATTTCAGTAGTGTTAATTGTCTTATGGTCATCGTTAGGTGCTTAAGTCAATACGTTCGGTATAAGTTATATAAATCCTAAACAAAATCAATTTCCCAAATTCGAAAAAATTGGAAGTTTTGCACTAATACCAATTGTTATCGTAAATTGTAATGCAAGAAGTACAAATATCTAAGTTGATTATATTGAAAATGGACTTGGACTTAGATTCTCAGAAACTAAGTACTCATAGTATTCAACAAAATAATCTTCGTGGTTTAAGTAAAAAATAATTTTTATCTGGTAACATAGTTATTGAACTATATCACCTGTAATAGCTATAATGTTATTTGAAAAATTACATATTGTAATTAGACTATGATTATCTAAAGATGATAATATATTTTGTTACATGACTAAACAAATAAATTTATCTTTTTGCCTATTGGAGCTGCGTATTGCGAACATAAAATCATCAGATACCATTACCATGTTTTGTGTTATAGATTTACTTTCTAGTAAGTATGATCAAACTTTACATATTGATAAGTGCTCATAAACATATCTGCATATCAATTAAATATTCAATAAATAAGTAAATCAATTTAACTAGGTGTCTTAACTATAAATAGAAGATGATATTTTTGAACATGTCAGCTCTACCATAAGGTAGAGGAGCTTAGCAAATGAGGATATTTACTAATTTAATAAAAAAAGTAGTCTACCTTCGTTTATTTAATAAAAAAAGATGAAACAAACATACCATTTCTCGTTCTACTACAGCGTGACTTGTATGTCCAGTATGATGACCATAATTGTACATTAATCTGTTTCTTTTGCTTATATCTCTTCTTTTCCTTGCACTGGGTTTTGCTTCGTCTCACAAAAACTCATCCCAAACTTCTTGGCTAATTGTTGGTGGTCAATTTTTCAACCTATCTTTGTCATTATCGAATTTTTCCATCGTAGTTTGTCCTCAATTCACTTTTGTGTCTCCTAAATGACTCGGACATTTTTTTTTAAAACAAGTCATTTGCATCTAACTCTAATTCGTAAGATGTTTGTGAAATTAAGAGTTTTTACTTTGAAAAAGGTACTTTATTAACAAAAAAAGAGATCATATACTTCCATGATATGCCTCGTTAAAACCTAGCAACCCTCCTAACCTAAGCGGGTACCTTGCCAAGAAAAAGAGTACATATCATGTTCATATATTAAAAGTACAAAATGTGAAACAAGTTTCTGCATGCCAAGTTGTCAAATAGATGGAGGAGTAAACAACACTCAAAACCATCCATACAATCAACTTGGGGCAGAAATCCAAAAATAAAAAAACAAACACAGGACCTAATAAAATAAGTCACATGAATATAAGAAACAAAAACAGTGTCAAAAGCAAATAAAGCAGCGATTCCCACATGTCTTCTAGTTTCTTCCACAGGAGAGAGAAATTCATCATTAACTAAAATCAAGGTTTTAAATCTCGGATTTCGGTCACGTTTCGTCTCGAATATTTTAGAGACCCAATCTCGTATCGGGCGAGATCTCGGACGAGATAAATGTATATCGGGCATCCATCTCAGATTTACATCTCGGGTCCTAAAGTTTATCTCGGAGCTATCTCGGAATATTTGGTATTTTAATATAAAATTTCATACAACTAAATGTATAAATTCTAATTAAAATAATAATTTAATTGGTTTGATTTGTAGTAATAACACTTTCGTCATGAGTAGCTTGAAAAAACATCCACACTATATGATGTAAATAAATAATAATGATTTATGAATTGAACATATAATATCACAACAAGATGAAGCAAACATGAAATATAAAGTCACATAGGCACCCCACTTTCATTTGTTCAAATAGTTACTTGACTTCTCTACACTATAAACAAATAATTGTCAATAACATTACTAATGGTTTTCTTACATTGTATATATTTCATAGTAAAAACAAAATATAGAACCATCCCACATTTACAAATAAACATATGATTAAAACTCCAAGCTCCAAACATATAAAAGATCTTGGTAGTCATTAGTCAACAAAATTAAATCAAGCATTCCACTATTCAAATTTTAATTACAAAAGTGACTAATTTAATCATATAAAATTTAGCTTAAACTAAAAAAATGATGGAAACACCATTAATTTCTGCATATGAAATGAACTATGTTAAGTAGCTTAACTGGATACTATGAATTAAATTGCAACGAAATGCATTCGCGGCCGAAATGAATGTGGAGGATAGAAGAATGTATTATATTTAGTAAAGGAAATAATTTTATGGAATTTGGGCCAAGCCCACTAAAAAAATCAAAATAAAAAAAAAACATAATTTCGGCCGAGATTTCGCAAATAGATCTCGACCGAGATTCAGGTCAACCAAGATTAATTCGAATTTTTCTGTTTCAAATCGCTCAAGGTTGAAAACGAGATCTCGGCCGAGATCTCAAACGAGATTACCGAGATTTAAAACCTTGACCAAAATAGATTTGAGAAATTCAACAACTTGAACCGGAAAAGCATGTCGGAAGCTACGAACTCAGAGGATACAGTGAGCACAGCAGCTTCAAACATCATTAAAGATAGAACGGAGTTCAGGGAGGTCGGTTATTGGATCTATGGTCGATTGCATTGTTCAGAATTGGTAAGGTAAGTTCAATCTCCTTATTTTCTATCTAATTTTCTATCTAATTTTCTATCTTACTATGATTTTATACTTAAATAAGTTTCTACAGTCTTGTAAAATGAGCAAGCCTTTAACTTTAAATGGTAGTTCAATGTTGTTGAAAACCCGTGAGTTCCTCTCACACCATATATGCCAAATTGTTGAAGTTAGAGCAGTGTTTATGAGATAATGAATTGCTAGATTACCTTTCTGATTTTGACAAAGATACTCAAGAATTTGATTAATGTCATAGCTATTGCCGAGAGTAATCTGTAGCTTTTGAGTGATCTCCTTAAGTAGATTCTACGAGTACTCACACTAAACGAATAGTTGATCTCTTTCTTCAAACTATTGTAAACACATGGCACAAGTACGGTTAATGTCTGGGTTCCATTTACTAATTCTATCTTTTATGTTTAACTTATTTAATTTAGCAAGTAGGCTGCATATAGACATTTTAGGAGCACAAAAATTATCCCAAATGATAGTGGTCCAATTAAACTCTGAATGTTTGCATCTAATTTGATTCCAGGCTGATTTAGTATTGAATTGGCCATCATTATTAGGATTCCAAAACCAAAAATCTTGTGGCAGTTGATTATACATTTTGATATTGCTCACTGTTTGCTGAATTTGAGTAGGAATGCATTCTAAATGCTCTTTCCATTTATTACCAGAAAGTAAACTGGACACTTTTCTATTATGACTACTAGTAATGGACATTGAGTTCCATCCAAAATTTTCTATCAGAGAGCCTCCCATAATCCAGGGTCAAACCAGACATCTATATTTGCAATTTTTCTATCAATTAGACCTTTACAAATTTGTCCGGCTTTAAGTAGTCTCCAAGTAAGAAGCATTATTGTATAAGAGCAGTCCAGAAATTAATGTTGTTGCAATATTTATTATGCATCCATTTTGCCCATAGTGATTCACCCTGAATGAATTTCCGTAATAGTTTGACAGTAGTTGATTTAGCAATGTCTTCAATTCTTTTAATACCAAGTCCACCTTCACTTTTGGTTTTACATACATCATCCCAAGACATATTATAGGCTTTATTTTTTCAAATGAAATGAGCACACAGAGAATTTATTCTCTGTATCACATTCATAGAGAATTGGAAAAATTGCATCCAAAATTGAAGCATTGGGTAAATGATAGTGTTAACAAGTTCAATTCGACCACTAATGTTGAGTAATTTATTTTTCCAGTGGTTAAATTTTTTGTTAATCTTGTCAATTAACCATCCGAAATCCCTAGCTTTTAATTTGTTGCTAGATAATGGAATGCCCAGATAGATAATAGGCAAATTATCACTATTGATGTTAAGAATATTAGAAATCAATTGTTTGTTGTTAGCACCTTTGCTAAAAAAACACAGTAGACTTGTTTTCATTAATATCAAGTCCAATAGAAGTCTTTAAAACCTGAAATATGCTCTGGATGCTTTTAGCATTCTTTATGGTTGCTTTGCCCAGGATTAGAATGTCATCTGCATACAGTAAATGAGTAATCATAGGTTTAGTTATATATAGGGCTGATGTTACCTTTCAAGTATTCCATATCAAGATTAATTGTTAGAAATTCCATAGCAATTGAAAATAAATATGGCGAGAGAGGGTCTCCTTATCTAAGACCTCTCGAACTTTTAATGAAACCATATGGTGATCCATCAATTAACACCAAAAATGAAGTAGTAGATATGCATTCATATATTAGATTGGCGAATAGCAGAGGAAAACCCATCGCCATCAGCATATGATGAACAAATTCTCTGTTAATTTTATCAGAGGCTTTATGTAGGTCAATTTTCAAGCAAAAATTATTAGAATTTTTCCTATTGAAACTCCTAACCATTTCATACGCTAGAAGGGAATTCTCGGTAATCATTCTGTCAGGAATGAAGGTATTCTGATTATATGAAATAAGCTCATTCATATAAGCTTTCATTCTATTTCAAAGTAGATTGGCTAAGATTTTATATGTTACATTGCATAATGAGATTGGTCTATAATCAGCAATATCAGTGGCATCAATTTTCTTTGGAATGAGACATATGAATGAGTGATTAGTTTCTCTTATAATCTTTCTAGACTGTAGTATACCATTCATTGCATTCCAAATATCATTTTTTAATTGTTCCCATTGAACTTCGAAGAATTTAGAATTTACGCCATCGGGTCCAGGAGCACTATTATCATTAATTTGGAATAAAGCTGATTTTATTTCCTCTAACTGAAATGGTATGCATAAATTGCTTCTAGCATTGTCTGAGAAAATTCTTTTACATGTAATGCCTGAGAATTGATATATAGCCTGAGATGATGAAAACAAATCAGAGAAATAATTAATGGCTTCACATGCTAGTTTTTCTGATGCTGAAATCCAAGATCCATTCTCATTAATAATAAAATTGCTCCTTCGTTTAGGGTTAACAGCATTAACTTTACTGTAGAAGAATTCAGTTGGTTTCTCTCCTTTAACCAACCAATTAAATTTCATTCTTTGTTCATTTTCTATTGCGATTTTCCTCATAATATGATGTATTTCTCCGATTTCAATGTGTACTGTTCTATTAAATTATCATCCAATGGGTTTTGAACTAACTGCTTATAAATATCATTAGCTTCCTCCTTTACTTTCTCAGCCAAAGCATGAATATTACTTTTATTTTTAATCCAATTCTTCAATGCAGTCTTAGACAATTTCAGCTTGCATAAGAGGCTGTGAAGAGGATTTCCAGCAAAAACAGTCAACAGAGCATTCTGAATCGATGAGTGGTAGCTCTCCTGGAGATGCCAGGAATTATTGTATCTGAAAGGTAACCTATGCTTTGATTTATTATGAAGTAAAAGGTTAATAAAAATAGGAGTGTGATCGCTAAGAGAATGATTTCCGAAATGAATACCAAATTGAAATTTGTTCAACCGTAGAAAATTTACAAAAACACGGTCAATTTTACTATGAATATAGAAGTTAAGACCTCCTCTCCAAGTAAAGAAATTTCCAGTAAAATCAGGCTCAACTAGATTAGAAGAAGAGATGCAGTCAATAAAATTTTGTTCGCCCATAGAATTGTATAGACCATAATTAACTCTATCTTTAGGAGATAAAATGGCATTAAAGTCCCCCGCCACAATCCACGGCAAATTAAAATTAAAAAATTGCTCGGTAATATACTTCCATAACTCTGTTCTCCTTGTTTCATCATTAGAGGCGTATATCGTAGTGCATAGAACACTTATTCCATTCACATTATGAAGGATACAAGATATGTAGTGTTCATTAGTGTGAAGAATAATATTAGACCAATGATTTGGATATCAAATAATCAAAATTTAGCACTTTTGGTCATTATGAATATTGTGAGAATATTTCCAATAATTAGAAGACTTAGTCATGAATCTATCAATACTATCAGATGATAGTTTATTTTCAAGAATAGCCAAAAAAGGAGATTTTTTTAATATTCAAAATCTACAGTACTTCTAACTGTTTCGCATGGGCGTTCATACTCCTTATGTTCCATAAGAGAAACTGCATTATAAATTTACTTCTAGACTGCTACTATCTACAAGGGAAGTAGCAGTCCCCGTTGTCTTTGTTTTTTTGGTTTTCTTATTTTTACCTTTCAACTGAGTAACTAAATTGGACCATGCAGGATTATCGATGACATCGGTGGAGTTAGTGGCTTTGAATTCGAATGGCACCTCCTCAGTTCTCATTTTTCGAATAGATTTAGATCTGGTTGCATGAAGAGATTCAGTCTCCAGGGTGTTTGAAACAGGGTCCGGGGAAATAGCAATGTGGGCATCTGAATTCGCATTTTTGTCATGGACTTCTGTATTTTTATTGTAACTTTGATTCATATCTGTATTCGATACAATATTCGAGTTATTCTGTTGAAAAACTGTATTAGTGGTCGTATACACAGTATTTGACTGGACATTTTGAAATTTTTTGTTAAATTGTTCATTTACTAAATCCTTCATACAATCATTAAGCCTGTTGTCACCAGCATTTTTATGATCTGTATCATTTGTCTTTAGTGGATTATCCATGTTAGAGAAATCTGAATGCATGTTGATATCGTTATTAGCATCAACAACCATATCCATACTGTCACTCATGTTATTTTGTGGAGGAGATTTAGGCACACAAATTTTGATAAATTGACCGTGTGTATTGGCATGTCCAAAACTAAGGCAATTTGAGCAAGTAGATGGCTTCCATTCATACGACACTTCTTGCCAAATAATTTCATCCTTCTCCGATAAAATCAAGATTTTGTTTGGGAAATTAAAAGAGTTATTGATTTCGATTAATACTCTAGCATAGGCTATTTTAATAATACCTTCTGTGAATTTGTCCAGTTTGATGGAAGAGCCAATGACTGAAGCAATACGACTAATCCCTTCCTCCGTCCAAAATCCAGTGGCGGGTTAGGGAATCGAACCCATATCGGAATAGAGTGTAAAAGTTCTTTATTAAGTTGCATTCCAAGCGACCACATCTTCATCATCATTAGCTTTTTACTATAATAGTAGGGACCTCCTTCCAATATTTTATCACAGTCCTGCTTGCTGTTAAATTTGATGACATAAAATACATTTTCCTTAGAATAAATCGAAAATTAATTAGCAGGTTTCCATACTCTATTGATGTAATTTTTAACATATGGATAATATGGTTTAAGGCCAACAACATGAACGACAATGACATTATTTCATTGTTTTCTAGCATCTTTAACAACATCTTCAGACATTTTAGCACATTGCATAGAATTAAATTCACGAGAATGATAAAATTTTAGCGGAATAGAAATAGGAATATTATTATCTTAACAACTTCGTTCCACGCTCAACTAGACGAAGTAGAAAAATTCCATTTATTGGTAGAAGCTTTTGGTTGCAGTTTGGTTAGGACGGTTAGAAGTGTTGGTGATATTAGGATTATCCTGGGGCAAATCTTGATAAGGAGGGGATCTGACTGAACTATTCTTCGAAACACGAGCAGTGTTGTTATGAGTTTGAGATTGGTTTATAAAAGATGTTTGTCTTTTCCATTTCCGAGACGGAACTGGAATGAAACCTTCATTCAAGTCAGCCTGAGTATCGGTAGGGTGCAAGGAGGGGAAGCCCGGAGGCGGGTCAGAAGGGGATAACGGTGGATCTGGAGGAATGGGTTCTTGAGGGAATGAGGAAAATGATGAGGCCATAATTGGAAATGAGGGATTAGGTTTGGTTGACAGAAGATGAGGGCGATGGGGAAACAGGCGGCGGTGGCCAGCCAAGGCGGGCGGCAGATCGAAAAAAAAAAAGGGAGAAAGTCGCACGAGAGAAAAATCGAACGCTAGGGTTTGCCTTCTGATTAGCAATAATGTAAGATATTTTGTTCGAAATTAAGAGCTGTTTACGTAAGAAAAAAAAGCGATACGAAAGAATATTTTTACAGAGAAAAACGGAAAGCGGTACAAATCTATTTTAGCTTAACATCAATTCATTCTAAACGTCGTTCTTATATTTTTGGGTACTGTATCCCAACTTTCATTTAAGATCGGCACATGAATTTGTACTAATTTACCAACTCGAGTGCTTACTTTTCCAACGAACTAATTTACCAACTCGAGTGCTTACTTTTCCAACGATTGTTGAAGGGAGCACCTAATGCATTTATGTTTACTTTTTTGAAATGTATAGAGGATGATTGCATCATTGAATGGGTTGACGCTTCTATAGGTTCTGAGATTGTTACTACCTTCTTGGTTACAATCCAAACAAACAAGACCACCTGCAACAAACAATTCTTGATTGTATGCTAACAATATATTACATTAAATTTTTAAAAGCATTAATAAAGAGAAGTTTCATGTTTACTAATGCTAACAAAATCACTCAACGTCTTTAGAAATGAATATGCTAGATATTTGGAAATAGTCTAATTTTCTCTGCATATATTGGTCAGAGTTCATACAGTTTTTAAACGCTGTCCAAGTCCAAGTGATTCAAGTAATTGTGCAACTGCTCATAGATAGAAAATATTGAAATTCAACTAAGCGTATATAAAGATTGAAATTGATGCCAATACTGTATGTATTTATAATACTCTAATTAGTTCCATTTTTTGCAATATGAACGGTTCTTATATTGCCTACTGATATTTTGGGTTTTGAATTAAAATGAATGCCATAATGAACAGATGCTTATTGGGTACATGGATTGTCTTCTATTTTGAGACTTTACCACAATAGTTTACTTTTCAAGCAAGCATTATAGCATGCATAGTTGAAATCGTACAACACAATATAATGAATTAAATTTTAAAATTTGACAACACGAAATGGAAGAGGATTGATTCAGCGGTATTGAAGATTATGCAATTAATGAAATGGAGAAAATGTTTTATTATCTCAAAATGATTATTACATTCAAAAACTGATCATCAGTAGTTTCTGCCTATATACAGAAATATAACAGTATAATACTTATTGGGTTAGGCCCAATATGATGAGGCCTGCTTGATGCAAAACCGCATGCGGTTCAATATAATACAAGTGAGATACGCATATTTACATTTCATCTAATAAGCGGTACAATGGTGAAAACGGTTGATTGGTGGAGTTAGGAAGTGGAAGATATGATGGTTTGAAGGGGAGCATCAGAGCAGCAACAGGTGG
This sequence comes from Allium fistulosum, assembly GCA_030737815.1. NCBI lineage: Eukaryota > Viridiplantae > Streptophyta > Magnoliopsida > Asparagales > Amaryllidaceae > Allium > Allium fistulosum. Next base: position 1,138,388,371 of record CM060906.1, read on the forward strand.
AACTTGTCAACCTGGAGCTATGCCGGCAGACTGATGTAGGCTTGGCAGTTATTGGCGCTGAGTTACTGAAGCCCAGGCTTGCACAATTCAGTGGCAGAAGCATTCTAATGCAAATTGGCGCGCTTTCAATCAAATGGCAGAACCATGTAGAAAGATGATTTAAGTCTGACAATTTCTTTTAGAATTTCTCTCGTTTTACATGCGCACACATACTCACATGCATTTTTCAAGTGACACTACCTGAAAGTACCGAAAGCCCCTATATGCATACACATTGCACTCATGCGCAAGTGCACAGAGTAAAGTGCAAACTACTGCTTGAACAAATAATTGTATATATTTGTAGAAACACAAAATAAAGACCACAGCCTTACAGAAAAAACAACAATAGAAATCTATAAAGATAGTGTAGGTAAGTACATTTGATATTTATAAAAATAACTACAACAGGAATAGCAAATAAAATAACTGGTTAGGATATTTTTGTATCCTGTCACAGATTACCTGTTAGACAAAATTTCAAGTTCAAAAGAATTAGACGAAATCTCAGTTACTTTAATGATTAATTGCATGGTGACATTCTTATATGCTTATTTATTTATTTATCTTTACACTGTTTTCTTGCTTCATATATATTCATAATCTCTTTGGAAAATATCACCACTTCTTAAAGATGGTGTGCAGAGTAATTACCATACTTCACGGCAATTATGTATTTTTATACAGTAGTTTTTGTATGGAAAATTGCTCTAACTTACAATATTAGGTACTGCATCATTTTTTCTAATTCATGTTATCTTATATATAAAGTGTAAATTTTGCTTTCAGTTTACATCATTGTACACTTGGTATCTCTATTATGTGCACTTTGTGGGAAAAGAATTAATCAGCAAAAACAATGTCATGCACAACAAACATTACAAATGCCCATAGTAAATAAATTCTAAATTCAGTTACACTTGAAATTCAACTCAATTCAATTTATTAACATATGCATTTGGTAAGGTCTTCAATTTTTTTTTGTCTTCAAAAGCTGATTGATGGAGAGTAGAAAACTCAATGTCATCCACATTTGTAGTCAACCGTTTTGGTGTGTGCAAAATTACAAACCATCCGTTATTTTTTAAACCTTTTGAGTAAAACACTTAACTCGCTTCTGATGCAAAAATAAATGGCTCATCATTCACTCTATCTTTGGTCTTTAATTTCTCTATGTTAACGGTAATCAAGTTTGAAACAATATCTATCTTGGAACCATTGACCTTATCTTTAAGCTTTACTCAATCACAATAAAAAACCGTTTGTTTGAATTCAATGTAATACAACTCAATTATCTACCGAATAACTCCATAATAGGTTGCTTCTGCTAATTTTTATTCTTTCGGCTCGCTCTAAATTTTGTAATTGCTATCATACAAACACCACTGTTTTGTGTTACCACTCGTTCATCATAACTTTTAGGGAAAACTGTAAGAGTATTCACTTGGTACTTCATATAACTACACGTCTTAAACTCGGTCCGTTCACCAACCGCCAAAGAGTTGAATCAACATCATTGGTCTTCACCAACTAAAAAAACACAATAAGCGAAAAGCAAGATCGTGACAGTGTATGATCCACTTAAATACACATGAATACGTAAAAAGATGTAATACCTCATCACTTAACCATAGAGTAAAACTTTGACAAGTTTCCACGGATGTAACCCTATTTGAGATTGAGATTTAGTACTTTTCACATAGATGTTATACCTCCTGCGATAAACACGTTTCAAAACGTATATATGAGTTAATTTACAACAATGGGAATCAGGATAAACTAGTGAACTTACTTCTCCCATTCATCAGCAAAAGAACGGAAGCTTAATTCACGAAAACATTGCACCCAGTAAATTTTTGGGGGAATTAATTTAAAGGACAAAAATTTGTATATTTTTTGTCTCAAGGACACAACCTCAATATTTTTACCATAAGGACAAACATTCTTTTAAAAATTATTCATAAGGACAAATATTTTCCAAAATTATTCATAAGGACAACAAAACTGCTACCAAGCTAAAAATTGATACCTAAAAACTGCTACCGATAACTACAAACTGATACTATAAATGACTAAAAACTGATACCTAAAGAAAATTGTCCTTCAGGATAAAATATTGAAGGTCTGTTCTTAAGACAAAAACGCTGAAATTTTTTGTCCTTTACGATAATTTCCTGATTTTTACCCTGGTATATTTATTTTCTCTACGTCTAATTATTATTTCACACAAAACAAAATTCACGAAACAAAACCATAGAGCTTCTCCATCGCAACCTTCTCTGCCTCCACATCCCTCGCGCGTCTCTGCCTTGACGTTGCGCATCTCCACCTCCAGCCTATAGTTAACCCTCATCGCTACCAAAACCACCTCGCGCATCTCCATCTCCATGTACGCAGTCCACCTCGAGCTCTGACGCGACCGCAGTCCACCTCGGCCTCAGATCCGACGCCTCATCTCAGTTGCGACCGCGCAACCCTATCCGCCAACGTAAATTGGGATGTACCTTAATTAGAATTTTTTATTTCTTTAATTAGAATTTTTAGGATATGATTTTTTATTTCTTCATTTGTTTACAACATTTGTTTACGGTCTGCAGTTTAATTAGGATCAAAATTGTCCACGGTTCCCAACAAAATGTTTCAATACATTTACTGAGATTTAAATTAGAGTTTTAACAAAAAAATTGGGTTTGTTATTATTTGGGTTAAATTGATTGAAATTAAAGCTAGTAATTCAAAAAAGATCGAATTGTTATACAATGTTTTTTAACTCAATTGAATTTTTATGGTAAATAACGTTTTTTAAACTCAAATAATGATTTTTTAAACTCAAATTTTTTTTTTAAACTCAAAATATTTTTTTTTAAAACTTATATAATACTTTTTTACCTCAAATAATAATACAAAATTTAACTCAAATAATATTTTGTAAACTCAAAAAAAAAAAATTTGAATTCGAAATATGTTTATTTAACCTTATAAAATGGTTTTTGCACTTTGAAAATGTTTTTTAAAATCAAATAATGTTTATTGAACTAAAAATATGTTTTCAAACTTACATAATGTATTTTAAACTAAATAATGGTTTTGGAACTAAAAATATGTTTTTTGAACTTAAACACTGTTTTCTGAGCTTAAAAATTAAATTTTAAACTTAAAAAATGTTTTCTTAAGTCATATGTTGGTTGTTGAACTAAACAATATTTTCATACTCGAATAATATTTTTTAAACTCAAATAAAATTTTTTGAACTCAAAATATGTTCTTTTTTAAACCTTATACAATTGTTTTTGCACTTTTAAAAGTTTTTTAAAATCAAACAATGTTTTTTGAACTAAAAATGCGTTTTTTAAAATTACACAACGTATTTAAAACCAAGTAATGGTTTTTGAACTTAAATAATATTTTAGATATTGTTTTTTGAACCCAAAATGTAAAATTTAAAGTCAAAATATATTTTCCATACTCATATGATGTATTTGAACTAAACAATGATTTTTTAACTCAAATAAAGTTTGTTGAACTCAAAATATGTTTTTAAACCTTACAAATGGTTTTTGCACTTTAGAAAAGCTTTTTTAAAATCAAATAATGTTTTTTGAAGTAAAAATATGTTTTTCAAACTTACACGATGTACTTTAATCACTGTTAGGTTTAAGGTCTTGGCTGATATGAAAACACCACAGAAAAAGATTTATTTTCATTCATTACATCCAACTTAACTCAAAGATTGATACAACACCCCCATTGAAATGAAAATTTGTTTAGAAAATGTAACCTGAATTTGCTGAATAATTTCAAGTCCCTAGCAGAAATAAGCAAGATGTTCCTGATGTGATATGTAAGACTGAAAGCAAGTCATTAATTTTTCTAACTGCATTGCTAATGTTGATATTAAACTTCACTTAAATTTTATCTGTTACATTGTTGGCTTGGCAGTTCATCTGTACATCTTCTTGACTTGATGATCAAGTATTGAAATGCACATGTATTGTTAGCTATACTTCATGAAGTATGGAATGCATCTGCATGCAAAGCTGGAATCTTTGGATACTGCATAATATGGTTGCTGTCGACTTTAAACCGCATAATGGACTACCAATTAACAGTGAACTGTGAGAAGACAGGATGATTGTTCACAATGTCGTATCCAGGATATATTTTATCAACAGCTTTAGTATGTACCCAAATATTAAAACTTTAGTACAAATCGTTTACTAGGATGTCTTTCATCAACATATTATGTAGAATAATGTTCAAGGCTAAGGTAGCTCAAGATGGTTAAAATTTCTGGTTATGTCATTATATGAAATCTTTAATATGCACTAAGGTAAAACTTTTAACACTTTGTTGTTATGGTGGTAAAGACTAAAGAAAAATCAAAGACACAAGTATACAATTATACAAATTTTAGTTCATGCAAAATGATATTTACTCACATCATTAACATTTAAATTAATATGCAAAATGATATTTGCTCACATCGTTAGCATTTAAATTAATAATGAGGACATTCAAATATTGCGTTGTTTAATATGTTGATTTCATTTCTTAGTGGGATGATCTTCATCGGAAACCGACATCCTAGTAGGTCTATTGCACGACTCATAAGGTCGACTTCAACAATGATGGATCGACCAATAACGTCGTGAAGCAGTTTGCAGTAAGCGAGTAAAAAACAGTTTAAATAATATATGCATGTATTTGTGATTCTAATAAGTATGAAAAATATCAAGGACCACTAACTCAACTAGTTAGTGGTATGACGCTTTAGACACAGGTTGTAAAGGTTTATGACTTCGAACTCTGAGATATTAAAATGAGTATTGTTCTTGAACAAAATACCACATTTACTATCAAAAAATAACAAGTATAAGAATTAAAAAAACAGATAAACTATCAAGTTCATATTGACGAGCTAAAATGTAAAGGTGCGAACATCACATATATGGGTTGAAAACGAAGTCTTTCGCGCCATCGACACTTCTATGCCCGAAAGGCCAGACCGTTGTCTCGATCATTGAGGTAGAGACAATACTAACGTTCCAGACCAATCATTGTAGTACATCAACCGCATGGAGTAGAAGTTGATAACAACGGAGACCAAGATCAAAATATTTCAATCAAATTATGAGAGGATTAGCTAATTGGTTGAAGAACACATTGATGGACAAGCAGACGTGTCACGTCAGGACCGGGACCACATAGAAAACGGGTGAAATTTTGTTTGATATACAATTAAGGGTTGTTTGATTTTATTCATTGTGATATATTTATATACATCTTCTACATGGACATGTTTTTCATTTAGATTTGCATGTATGTGACATTGGTTTAAATTGTATTGGATAATACTATGAACGTAGTATGTTATATGAATGTTTCATCGATTATGTTATTTTTTGTTGTTGTTTTATAAGGTTATAAGTGACTTTATTTTGTTTAATTCTGATATATATTTCATTGCTTATTTAGCATTATTGGAATAACTGTTTTGGAGGTTGAATTTGAAGGTTAGAATTACAGCTGAAATAGTGCAAAATTGGTTTAGAATAATGTCAAAATGTCTTCGTTAAGATGTGGAAAAATCCGTGATGTATTTTAAAAATGGCGATGGTAAGGCGTATAATTGACATTGGAGAAAAGAACATTGGTAAGGCTTTGGAAAACTATGACGCCAATTTGACATTGGAAAAACGTCGAAAAAAAAATGATGTAGGAAAGGTGTGGATTCTTTTTTAGTCTCAAAGGAAACAACCTACTTCGCCATTCACTCTAGAATCTCGTTTACAAATCACCAACAACGTTTTGTGTTTTCTCATGTGTAATATGGGTGCTTGATGTATATTATATTTGTAGGAATATATTGTCAAAGAATATGTGACATGGTACGGTATTCGTTTTACACAGGAGATGATGTAAAATCTGATGGAGAAAATGGTACGTGAAAAAGGGTTGGTGTGCGAAGTTTATAAAAGAAGTTGAGAAACCAAAAGATAACTAATTCATGCAGGATTTAATAATTGGCTTGAGTAACAGTTCAGTGCTTCATGGGAATGTAAAAAAGAAAAGTAAACGATACCGCGTGAATTATATCTATTCATCACAACAAACCTTCTTTGTGTTTATATCTATTCATAATCAAGCTTTGTTTTTGAAGATGCTTCCTTGTTATTTCTAATCAAGCAGTATGATTTGGACTCATTTGAAAGAACCAAGACGACATATGGTTATTATAACTTAAGCAGATTTTAAGTGCAAAGATTAAGGTGCCAACTGAATTTGGACTCAACAAAATTTATTTAACTTTGAACAATTGAACACATGGAATCTTAAAATTGTATTCGGTTACCTTCACTCTCCACGGTCGCTCCCTATTTCATAATTAAATTCTAAAACAAATCTCTTAGTCGTTAATTACACTACTTTTCAAAGATATTTATTTCTAATATTTAAAAATAAGGTTTTTAACTGCATTTAGTAATGCAGTTAAATACTGCAATTTTTAACTCCATTACTAATAGTGCAGTTTTTTAATTGCTTTACTAAAAGTGCAGTTTTTAACTACATTATTAAAATGCAGTAAAAAGCAGCATTTTAATACACCATTAAAATGTAGTCTTTAACTGTATTTTTGTAATGCGGTTTAAAACTGCTTTAATTGCTGCAGTTTTAATTGTATTTTAACAATGCGGTAACAAAAATGCACCTAATGCAGTTAAAAACTGCACTATAATAACGGAGTTAAAAACAACACAACACTATGTTGCAGTTTTTAAATGCATTTCTGAAATGTAATTAAAGACTCTAATACTAAAGTGTTAGTGATGTATTTATTACTGCATACCTAAAATGCAGTTAAAATTGCGTATCTTGGATGCAACTATAATTTCATCAATAAGATGTTGTTTTAACTACATTAATTGTTATAATTTTTTCAAATGATATAATTAAGAAATATGATTATTGTAACAACCAGATTTTTTAGCAATAATTAATTTAAGTTAATAATAGTAATTTAATTAATTTTGAATTTGGTGATTTGTTTGAAATGAGTTTTTGAAGTTATTTAATAAAAAGATTTAAATCGTAAAATCATAATATTTAAATCTTGAACAGGTTAAAAATGTGGAAAATGAATTCTTTAGAAAAAGTGATGATTTGATGTATAATATTGATTTGGAAGGAGAGCGATTGTTCAATAGGAATTTGTGTTCCAAATATCCTTAAAAGTGTTAAGGATCTGAAAAATTTAAAGTTAGGCTTTAAGACAAATGGTTTTGAAAACTATTTAGGAAACAATTTAATTATCAGTATAGGTATAATAGGAAAAACAAGTAACAGATCTGGAATGAAATTCAAGATCAATTTAAATGGTATTGTACAAAACATTACCAGTAAAGGAATAAAAATGATAGAACCAAGACGTATTAATCCAGAAGATTTAGCTGGTTTAGAATGACAGCTAAAAGATTTTGTAGAAACAGATAAAAGTATCTTAGTTCCAGAATCACATCATATATATAACAACCAATTTGGAGAACTTAGTCTCAGATTTGGTAACTATAAATCTAAACAAAATGAAGATGAGACAGATACAGAATCGGAACTAGATTCAGTTAGAATAAATTTAAACGAAGTAATTAGTGAAGATTTCAATGGTATGAATTGGGATAAAGAACCAACTTATGATCATTATGATACATATATAGAAGAAGATATAGATATTTTAGGTTATTTAATAGAAGAAGAAGATTATAAAGAAAAAAATTTAGAAGTTGAAGAAACCTTCAAGACGGAAATGAAGAAAAATTTAAATGAAATTATTAACAGAAAAATTACAGTTGAAAACATTAGAGACGAGATAGACGATATGATCATTAGTTGCATTACAGAATTAGACATGACTTACGAAGATGCCTTCACAGCCCTGTCTAAATACTATAACATGCCTTTAGTAGAAGATATTCTTAATAAACAAATTCCATTAAGTGATTTCTTTATAGAAACCCATTTTATGGATCAAGCTATGGTTCCATCTAATAAACGTAGTAGATTTGACAAAGAACCAAGCGAACAATTTACTGAAGGTCCACTTCAGAGAGAACCTTGGGTAAAAATAGATTACGAATATAAAGAAAGCCCATATATAGGTAAAGGTACTAGAAAACCATACGGAAAATTATACAGCCATAATATGTTACTTTTAGAAAACCAGTCTCCTCAGCTATGGCCTGAAGAAATACTAGTTTGGGAACAAAATGTGGTACGTTATTGGGAAACAGCTAAGAAACCAGAAATGGACATGTGGGCAGTCTTAGAGACAACTCTAGGTCCATTAGCATTAGGTATTTACCAGAGTAGGAAAACTGATAACCCAGCTCTAATTGTAGAACAGAAAGCTATGGGAAATAACCCATACAACTTTACAAGTTTTATTAGATTACTTTTAATAGGTAATGATCCAGGCAAAGGTGGTACGCTGATGCAAGAAACAGCCATAAGAAATTTAGAACAGTTAAGTATTAGAGATTTTAAATACATTAAAGAATTTTCTCAATATTTTGCTGTAACATAGCACAAACGGGTAAAGCAATGGAATAAGACTTATGTAATAAGTATTTTTCCAAACTACCAGGTGATTTAGGCAGGCAGCTAGAAAAAGATTGGAATGAACGGTATGGAAAAACACCAAAGCTAGGAATAGGTCCTAGAATTATGTTTGTCTTCCATGAATTAGAAAAACGTTGTAGAGAAGCAACTCTACAAGGCCAGATTCGTAGGCAAGCATGGGCATTTTGTAAAACAACCATATATACACCACAGGCTTATGGATATTATAAGTCTAGAAAATATTTACGAAAATCTAAACAATTTGATAAACAAAAAAGAGATAGATATATTAGAAAAACAAAGCCTAATAGGAAATGTACATGTTTCATTTGTGGTGATCCAAACCACTTAGCTAACATATGTCCTAACAGACAGAACAATAAATATAGGGCTAATTTAGTTGACGAATTAAATGAATATGAAATAGAATCCGTTAATGAAGAGGATTTTAATGACAATGATTCTACCGTATTATTTCTGACAATGAAGGAGAAACTAGTTCTTCTCAAAACAGTATTTCTTATACATTAATGAATACAGATAATAATAAAAGTTGTGATCACATTTGGATTCAACAAAGAGGCAATGATCACATTCCATGTTTACTTTGTAATAAATACCCATAGATTTATAAACGTTTTCAATGTGACAATTGTTTCAATGAAATTTGCTTTTTGTGTGCTAAAACACATTTTAATCAAGATTTAATAGCTAAAAAACAGACTGTTAATGAAAAGAGTGTTTTCCAAGAAATACTTGATAAACATGATGCACAGATTAAGTTACTACAATTAGAAGTTGACTTTCTTAAAAAAGAAATACAGACTTTTAACGAAAAAAAATTATAACTCACATGAATCAGGTGCTACTTCTAAGGAATCAGGATCTAAAGAAATCGAAAATGAAATATAACATATTAATAACATGATAGAAGAAAATACAGAATTCTCTGTCAATATAAACAAATATAATACATCCTTACTTATAATAACTTGTAGAATTTGGTTTGACCAGAATAGTTTTATAGACACCATAGCCATCGTAGACACAGGAAGCACTAAAAGTTTGATAGCACACTCTTTAGTTCCTTCGCAATTTCATACACCATTAAACTATGTGATTACCTCTAAAACAGCTAATCAAAGTTTAATGACACTTACACATAAATTACCAAACGAGTCTATGATTCAGTTCAAAGACTTTGCAGGAAATTACAGTTCAAAATATGAATTAGGACAATGTATTCTTACACCCAAAGAAATTAAAAGCATAGAATTTTTATTAGGTTTAAAATTTATTTTAAACTACAGAGGTAGCATTGCTATTTCTATAAATAGTATTACTTTTAGTAAATATAATTACCCTTTACCAACAAATTATCACACTTATACATCAGAGCGAGCTCGAAAGAGTGGTGGGCTTGGTGAATTAGATTTTTTACAACCAGACAAACAACATAAACATAATTCTTCAATACAAAAGGAAACAAAAAATGCTTTAGCAATTTTAGCATTTGAAACAATTAGAGAATTTGAAAAGGGAAAAGAAGTAAAATTTATTCCCCATCAGATTATCTCTAAACTAGAAAAACTAGGATTTATTGGTGACGATGTTACCAAAAACAAAGTTAACCACTCTTGCAAAATTAAGATTATTAATCCATAGATGATTATTCACCAGCTGATGTCAAGGAATTTAAAGAACAAATAGACGAGATGTTAAAGCAGAATCTGATTAGAAGATCGGATTCAAAGCATAGATCAGTAGCTTTTTTGGTCAGAAATCATTCTGAGCAAAAAAGAGGAAAACCCAGAATAGTTTATAATTATAAATGTTTAAATGATAACACTGAAGACTATGGTTATAATATCCCTAATAAAGATACGTTAGTCAATCTTATTCAAAATAAACGTATATTTAGCAAGTTTGATTTGAAATCTGGTTACACAATCAACTTAAATTAGAAGAAAATTTCAAACCATGGACAGCTTTTATGTGTTCAAAAGGGCATTTCAAATGGAATGTTCTTAGTTTTGGTTTAAAAACAGCTCCAGCATTATTTCAAAGATTTATGGACAGTATTTTTAAGAAATATGATTTTTGTCTAGTTTATACTGATGATATCTTAGTTGCAAGCAAAAGTATACAAGAACACCAACAACATTTAAAAACAGTATTTCAAGAAATAGAAGACAATGGGTTAGTTGTTTCTAAAAAGAAAATGGAATTATTTAAAAGAAAATTTTCATTTTTAGGTTTAGAAATAGAGGATGGTAAAGTAGAACTTCAGCCACATATTTCACAAAAAATACTTGAATTTCTAGATAAATTAGATGGTAGAAATTCAAGCGTTTTTAGGACTAGTTAATTATAATAGAAAATTTATTCCACACTTAGCTAAGCTAGTAGGACCATTGTATGGTAAGATATCAAAAAATGGAGAAACACGATTTAATATAGAGGATATAAAACTAGTACAGAAAATTAAAGAAGAAGTTAAAAAAATTAAATCTTTAGAATTACCATTAGAAACAGATGACATCATTATATAATGTGATGGTTGTAAGGAAGGTTGGGGAGCAGTCCTCAAATGTAAGCCTTCTAAATATAGCTATAAGACAACAGAAAAAATTGCTGCTTATGCAAGTGGTAATTTTAATACAGTTAGTAGTTGGACTTCATTAGATTATGAAATCCAAGCACTTATAAACAGTTTAGATAAGTTTAAATTTTTTCTAAATAAAGATTTTATAGTTGGACAGATTGTGAAGCCATTGTTAAGTTTATTTCTAATGAAAATTCAAAAAAGAAGAATAAAGCAAGGCGGTTAAATTTACAGAACTTAATTCAAGGTAATGGTTATGTTATACAGTTTGAGCATATAAAAGGCAAGAATAATCAGCTTGCTGACATTCTTTCAAGAAAATTATTATCAGTCTTTGCTAATAGTTTTCCTAATTTGCAGGATATTCATCTCATGAATATAGAAACGAGTAGAAAAACGAAAGATAAAGAAATAGTTGAAACAAGTAACAAAACAGTGGATGAGAAATCTCCATTAACCTCACAGTTGATAAAAACAGAGGTGCAATCGCCTAAAACGCCACCAACAGCACTTTCGGTGGGTAACTCCCTGAATAATTCTCCAGCTCAATCTCTAGTTAGAAATCAAACGACGGCGGCTAACACCCTGTGTATGACTTTTGGACAAACATCTCTTATTTTATACAGGAATGATGACCCAAGAAGATTCAAAACTTTAGTCAAAATTACAGATCCTTCTCAACAATGCTTACTAGATCATTTATGGAATCTTAGAACAATAGAGCCAGAAAGAAAAAATAAACAAAAATTGGGCAATTGTGTTGCTTATTACTTTTCCAAAATTCAGCAGAAGCCACTTGGAAAAAATTATTTTTGTTATGTAGTTTTCAAGGGTAACTATACAGGAGTATTCAAACACTATAATCAGGTCCAGATAGCAATACAGAATTTCTATAATCCAGTTTAGAAGGGTTTTTATATGCTTTCAGAAGCCTTAAATGAAGCCAAAAGAGTCTTCGGCCCAAACTATTATGTCGAAGAAAATTGTTACAAAACTTACTCTCAAATGGCCTCATCAACTCCACAATCCCCAGATAACATAATCAACGACCAAACCAGACAGTTAAACAACTTGCAAAACCTCTACCAGAAAGCACAAATACAGATAAATGTTCTTATGGATAAGAACATGCATTTAGAAGATTACCTCCAGAAAGTTAACTATAACCAAGAAACAGTTAACTTAATGAATCAAAGAATAAAGCAATTAGTCGAAGATAGAGACGAAACAAGGAAACAACTACCTAAGCGACCAAGAACATTGTCTCATCAACAGCTCAGTAATCACTTAAAGCTACGACCAGCACCAGTCTTGGAAGAATTGTATAAATACTCAGGTATGGAAATCAAGATCAAGATTGAAAAGATGGTGCATGACAGTTGGAATAATCATCAGGTAGAATTACAGCTTAGACTTAAGAAATACTACGAAGAAATAATTCAAGGAATCCAGTTTAAAATAGTTCAAGATCGAAGATCAAATATGCTCAGAATTCAGGTAAACATTGACTGACTACCAAACAATTTAGATGAACTTATTGATATGTTTGATCATGGAATGGTATTAAGTATAACATTCCATAACTCGACACCAGCAGATACTTTAAAAAGATTTGGAGAACGATTCTATTTCATTGCATCGCAGTATTTAAGAGTATTTCCAGGTATTATTGTTTGTATTAGTTCAACAACACCATTGTTATTATCAGATAGCAACTACAAGATTAGACCAGCTAGCCATCGCATGGCACATCGCATGGCAATCTTTAAGCATAAAGGTTATACAAGACTTCATGCTAGTAGAAGTCTTAAAGATTATTTTCAGTTATACGAAGGTTCACCTATTTGGTTTGGAGCGCATATGCCATGGCAATATCATCAGCACAGCACAACGCTTAGTCCTCCACCAAATTGGAAAATTTTAGTTCTACAAGCAGAAAGTTCCAGATATCAAATTTAGGGTGAGATGAAATTAAAGGTTTTATTACCCTTACCAGCAGCAATTCATATGTTCAACCCCAAAACAGATGTACTTATTTATGACAGACTTGATTCTGAAGAAGAAGATAGCAGTCCAGATTTATCAACAATAGCCACGAATGAAGAAATGGCAAGAGAATATGGTACAGAAAATATGGTAGATACGGATTAAAAACCATATTTCTACCTAGAAGCTATAGATACAAAATATTGTACCAGAGACTTCTCCAGAAGAAGAATAATCCACGTGTAAAGAAATAGCTGACAGCATCTCAAAGTGCGGCATACATTATTCTCCACCAGCAATAAAAGACAAGACAACGCATAAAGAAAAGATAGTGGGTGACGTTTTTAATTATTGTACGAATATTTGTAACCTATGTGTGTAAGTTGAAGTTAACCGGATAGACCGGCTAGACTTCTATATATAGTAAGTTTGTATGAAGGAAGACACAATTCGAGTTTTCAGAAAATATTTGTAAGCTTTTGAAATTAATGGCAGCTTAAAGTTTGTTCTCATTTCTCTGTGCAATATTTTTTCTTCTTCAGACTTCACAATTTGAGAGAGTATCTATAAAAAAAAGGCTTTTTCTTCCGTTCCGCAGCACGTCTTCTGTCTACTTCCGCTCCACCATAAACACCTCAATCTGTTCAAAAATATGGCTAATAACAAGGTAAAATACTTTGTTTTTCCATATTTATTTCTATTTCTAATTTTTTTGCTTATATCAGTATGTTTCATTTCGGAAAAAATGTCTGAAGATATATATATATATATATATTACTGTTATTCGCCTTATCCAGTATGTTAAGCTTTATCGCAGGATTTATATTAGGAATCTGGATTCAAGCGTTAATAGATTTCTTCATATTACTATATATATTAGAATTTGTTTTTATGGATTTTTAAGGTAAATTCTACCCCCTCTCTCTTTTTAATATATATATATATATATATATATATATATGCACTTAACCTGGTCATGTTGGGTGTTCTTGCTCATGTGTGTGTTCCTTCTCATTTGTGCGTTCTGGTGTTTCGTGTTGTGTGCATATAAGTGCATCTATGTATATATTTTGTGGGTTGTTGTTATTCAATGCATGAATTTGGGTATTCTTCTATGTGTGAATATTTTCCTGTCAACATGCTTCTTAATTGCTTATGAGTATTTTTGAGAATGGACCGAGTGCTTTTTAATGTTTTAGCCTTTATATGTATCAACTATTTTTTGTAACAATGCTTCTATTATATTATATCATTTTTAATTTCGTTGTAGTAAAAAGGTGTAGAATTTATTATTTGTGTTTTCATATCTTTTGTATGTTAGGGCATTCTTATTTATATGAACAAGTTTTAGAAATTTATCATGTATGTATGTATGTATTACATCTGAAATAAACCAAATCAAGTATAGCTAACTTCTAGTATATACATTTAGTATTATTTATACAAAGGTAAATATAAGCTCAATAAATCAATAATATGGGACTAATTGTATTAATAAGTAAACTTTAATAATTATTTTAGAAGTGTAAAACTTAAATATATGAGCTAAGCTTTGTAAATGTATTTATTCGAATAATCTAATTTTATTATTGTCCTAATATCACTCTTCTTATTAATTGAATTCGAATATATAAAATAATTATTATATGAAATGTTTAGCTTTATAAACCATTTTTGGGTTTTAAAAGAGGAAATAAATTTTCAAGTGTTATTTATGAATACAAATTATTATTACAATATATATAAAAGATGGAGAAATTCGTTATAATTACATAGAAAACCTCATCTTTCGAGTTTAGTTGATTATCCAAATAATTCTAAATAATATATTAATTTTTTATCATCTAATCCTAAGTATTAATTTTGTTATATGAAATTATATATTGTGAATGTTTCATTATAACGTATTGATTTGTTTGTTTATATTTATTTGAATATTCTATTTTTATATTAGTTTCTAATTTCTTATCTTCTTTACATTGATTTTCATAATACGAGTGATTTTCCATTGATATCGATTTAGTTGATGATTTTAATATGATACGGTGTGACATCCTTTCAGCGCTATTTATTGATATTTGTTCTGTGTGACGAGAAATTAGAATAAACGGTTTAGTGATATCATTTGGTATGGGAATTTCGATAACAATTTTTCGGTTATTCATTGGACTTGTTATATAGAATAAAGAAGGGCAAGTGTTGTGTATGAGTACTGAATAATCGGACTGGTAACACACGGTGGTATGGGACGCTGTTGTGTTATTTATTCAGTTATCCTTTACTCGTGGATGACACTTAATACAGGGATACGAGTTATGATATTCACTGTGGTAAATATATTATAGCCCCGTGTTGACTTAGGTGAAGCCATGTCAACGATTATATCGAGTCGTGTGTCGGCATATGTATTTAGCTGTGTAAGCATATGTTTAGTGTCGTTTGTCGGTACATGTATTTAGCCATGTATCCACGTACGTATATTACCGTGGCTCGGTATGTGTGTACAGTTATGTTCGGCTAGTATATATTTACAATATCTTTCTACCACTGTCCAACTCTCTTTATGTTTCAAGAGTGAACCAGATTGACCAGTATCCACCCTAACGGCCTGATCGCGGTGGTTGCGCCTCGGATCTTGTAACGACCCGTAAATTTTAGTGGTTTATTAATTTAATTCATTTGAATTTTTGTGAAATTTAGACAATAAAATTTTGAAATATAAACTTGGTATTTGGAATACGTCTAATTAAACATAGAAAATGGTAAATTTTCATCTGATAATATGAAAGTTTATTTTATTGTGTAACTTTATTTCAATTTAAAACAGTTAATATTTGATGATAATAAAATGTTTTCCAAACCTGAATATTTTTATACAGAAAATTTGTAAATCATCTTTTGAGTGAGACGTCATATTTTGTTTCTCCAAATTTTAACTGCTATTGCTCCGTTTTTCTTATTTTCGGCAAAATAGTAGCATTTTCGGTACCGGTTATCGACTTTTGATAGAATAATCGTACCACTGATATATGTATACCATTTTGATCGTCTCGTCGTGCTGATCTCTACGGTATATTCAATTCTATGTTTTGAAGTCCGGGTGACAACGGAAATCTACGAAACGACTTCGTATCGGTTCCGCATTTGTATCTTTTAACTTCCCATACTCCTTCAGATTCCACCGTCTATTAACCAACATCCATCAACAATTATTATTTCAGCTTCTAACCATTTCTATTCCCAACGTTCAGCATAATTTGTTAGTTCACGTATTATATGCTGCTTCCATTCATTTATAAAAGAAAGAAAGCAAAGCTTGCATTTTCCCTCTATCTTCCCTTTCATTCGCCAGCTCATCATCTTTTACCCTCTTCCCATGCCTTAGTACGCAACCCAAACCCATTCTTCCCTGCATGCTTGGCCTCCCCTCCTTCAACTTCTAGCCAACCAAGCCCGCGCATGTGACCAAACATCGAGCAGCTGGCCATCACCACCACCCGATCCACTTCAGTTCTCACGCACGCACAGCAAGCCGATCTCCTGCTTTTCGTGCCTTCTTTTGTATGAAATGGTATATATATATATCATTTAATTGAATATTATATAAAACGCATAGGTTATCTGTTATATGTAATAGGTATATGTTCAAATATTGTTTGCATCAGTAGCACATAGGTTAGATTTTTTTTAAAAGAAAAGAAGTAAGTATGGGCATAGGTTAGATATATTGATTTGGTGTGCACCCTTGATTCGGGAGTGTGGCACGAGGTGGGCGATTGCTACGGCTCTGCGTTACTATCGGCCCGGAAGTGTAATTGGTTTATCTACCCTAGCATTGCCTAGTTGTGCCGTGTCACCTACCCTAGCGTGCTTTACTACGAGTTTGATCTGTGTCGTACCTATGGAGTATCCTCTGGTAGCTCCAGTTTACGGGGTATTACGGTACTGTATAGACTATTGGCACTATAAAATGTGTTAAGGTGGAAAATGTAAAGCCTTAACGCTATTTTTAAATAGTATACTTTACTATAGACATTATTATAATAGCATATATTACTACATAGTAGATAGTTTAACGGATCCTTAGAGGATGGTTATCTCAAACATCCTTTAAGTTACTGTATTTCAGTTGATATTTCACTTGAGTTGGATTTATTGATATAAGAATATTAATCCTGACTCGATTGTTTTGTGTTTTGCTTTACGCTCGGGTCAGACTGAGTGTACCAGTATTCGAGACTCACCATTGGATCCATCTATCGATTCTGCTTTCAGTTATTCAGTTAATTCCAGTGATGTATTAAGATTTTTGTATTTGACTATTGTATTGAGACATCTATGTATTCGAGACATCTATGTATTCGAGACCTCTGTTGTATCTTATTAACTCTGTTATATATATAGTAGCTTCATGAACTACAATTCTTTTGTTTCCACTGCATTATTGTTATATTACTCTGTGTTTGTGATTCTGTGATCTTTATTTACTGTATATGCTGAGATTTGCCAAATTTAAATTAACAATCTGATATTTTGAGCAATTCAAGTCCGACATGTGCGGATGCGAATGGTTGAAAATTTCAGGATGTTACATGTGGTATCAGAGCTCTGGTTTTTGGCAAAACTCAGCATATGGAGTAGATTTAATTACAGAATCACTTTCGTTCGAGTTTGAATTCCTTTTTCTTCGATTCGGTTTCCTTTGAATTTTGGAACGTTTCCCCTCGGTTCCAAAATCCATTCTTGTCTCTCCCTATTCGTATTTTTCTGATTCTGGAGCACCCTCATAGCTCCACTGAATGATTTGTAAAAGAGTGAAACTCCTTTACAATAAGCATCGATTCACCGGAGATTTCTGTATCCTCGGTTTAGATGCTGCTATCTTTTGCCATGCCCAAATTCTATCTCTGGCGATCGAATGTCGATTTGCTCTAGAATTCTACCTCGATCTTATTTTGAAGTCACGATTGACCTGGTTAAGGTTTCCTGCGATTTATATAAGTCTATCCATTCGTTTCTCTCTTTGAAATCTATTTATCTCCCTGTCGAGCCTATCTTCTAGTTGAATTCTTTGGGTTAGGATCCCTCTATATTTGGATCTCTATCCTTATTTTGAAATCTCTTCTTGTATCATCGAGTGAGGGAGTGTATTTGTAATTTATATTAAAACTGTTTTATATATTGTGTTGTTTGAGTTGTTAATGTTGATTTGGATTTTCGATCAATTCGTCTGATCAACGCTATCGATAGGAATTCCAAAACACTTAAACAGAGCAAACTGACACAATATTATTTTCAAATATAGTAAATGAAATAATTTTTTTGTATATTATATATATATATAAGTATAATTTTCTGGAATTTAATAAATTAATTAAATTGGTTGTTTGTAATGATAATATTTGATTATCATTTATTGTTCTATAATTGAATTTATAAACATGGTTTATAAATTGATTTGGAATTGAAATGAATCTAAATCAGGAATTTGAGAATTTAATTTCCGGTGATTTCAAACTCTGGTTTTAAAGTTTTAAAATATATATTATTTAAAGTATTTTCGAATAGAAATCGTTTCAAAGAATTTTAGATGTTTAAATCAGTACTCTTCTTGAAAGAGTACGTGTAGTACTAAGGATCGTGTAATATGGTATATTAATGCGGAAACTGGTAATAACAGTAAAGTAAAAATTAAAGTAAGCACACTAGGAATTTTTATACTGGTTCGAACTTCCCGTTCTACGTCCAGTCCCAGAATACCCTCTGGATTTAAACTAAACCCCTCACTTAACCCGGAGGAATAGGTATACGACACCTGAGCAGCCGAACAGGAATTTTTCCGCCTCAACAACCGAAGAGGACTTCAACTTAATACAAAATGTTTGTTGACGAATGTGTTCTAAATAATACTGATTGTCTTTTGATAGTACAAACTTTCCTATAATCAAATCCTCAAGAATATGTATGTGTGTGAAGATTTAGAAGGAAGATAATCACGTAGAATCGAAGTATATGAATAAATTCAAGGATTCTAGTGATATTGAATAAGAGTGAATGCTTTTATTTGCAGAAATGAAAAGAGATTAGATTTCAGAAATATAAACAAGAATCGGTGATTGTAGAAGTGAATTGAATATGTTTATATAGTTGTAGAAGAGTTGTAATCTTTCATGAATAGTTTTAGTCAACAGTAGTGTCCATACCTCTTGAAATAGAGGACATTACTCTTCATGAAAAGATCGCGTCTCTTCAGAAAACTAGCCGTTTTTCTCTGGTCGGTCGACCGGAAAACCTGGCCGGTCAGCTGAGTTTACAGACGTGAATAAAAATAGTGCATATCTGTGCACTTGACACAGAGTCGGTCGACCGAAGTTTCTGGTCGGTCAGCCGACCTGCTATCAATTGCACAGTGCACACTTATTTGTGTATAAATCAATATAAATCAATTTTTGTGTGTGTGACTACTTGAGGAATGATTTTAACAATATTCTAAGACTCAATAAAATAAAATATTCATACTAATATCTGGATTGTAGTCTTGTCTCCTTTGTAGTGCACAATATATGGTTATTCTCCTTTTTGTCGCTTTCATATAGTATTCTCGTCGTATGATATTGAAGCTTGTGTCATGAATCAAAACTCATGAATCAACATTCTCCCCCTTTTTGATTGATGACAATACTTATGTGACGAAATTATAATTCTCCCCCTAAATATATGGCGACTTTTCTGCAAAGAATTTGTTAGTTTTCATATATTTCTCCCCCTTTGTCATCGACAAAAAGGAATACTTATTAGATGTAAAAAAAATGAAATATGTAACACAAGTAAGAAAACATCGAGTGTAAATATAACATACTCAAACCAAATAGGAAAATTAATGATGTTTACTTACTTCACAACATCTAAAAATAGACATATTGTTTATATAAATTATATGAGTGTTAACAATATAAATAACTACTACTTATAATGTAAGGTATCAAAAAACAATGAACATTTAAAGCATGCGATACCCAAGGTTCTTATAATTTCCTAATTTTTAGGAAACCATACCCAATTGGGTGTGGTTGTACCTTTATAAATATAATTTTCATTATTAATTACCATATCAAAATAATCATTAATGCATTTTTCTTTATTTTTCCAATTAACAGGAACCCAAATACTTAGATAATTTTTATTCATATTTCCCGTCAATGAATTTGTACTTCTAGAGAAATTATAAACATTATTAGTCATAGTAGTGTTTGAATTTCTATGAAAAATTGGTTTCGACTTTACTCGAAATTTAGTAGTAGCACTAACATTTTTATTGTACATAAAAGCGTATCTAGTGCTATTTCTACGATTAGTTTTATCATATCCTAAACCATTTTTATTGTTAATAGGTTGTGAATTCTCAATAAGTCTAGATAAATTTTCTCTTCCTTTATTAAAATTTGAAACATTTTTAGTGATTCCTTCTAGTTTGGTCTTTAGACTTGAATTTTCTAGTTCAACCATTTTAATATTAGTCTTTAAAACATGATTTTCAGAAACAAGACCATCATTCTTTTCTTTTTGAGTTTCAATTTCTTGACTCAATAATATAAGTTGAGAATTAACATTTGAAAGTGAGTCTTGAGTTTTCTCAAGTTCTTCTTCCAATATTTTCTTCTCGTCTTTAAGCATATCTCTTTCAAATTCTGCCTTGTTCTTATTTTCTATGGCCTCTTTATATTTTCTTTTAAGACTTTTTAAAGTATCTAATAATTCAGAATTTATTTCTATCATATCATCAAAAGTAAAATTACTAACCTCATTATCTTTTGTCATATTACTTAGAAATAGATATCAAATAACTTTGTGACGGTTATAGGATAACCTTGCTCTGATACCAAATGAAAGAGTACGTGTAGTACTAAGGATCGTGTAATATGGTATATTAATGCGGAAACTGGTAATAAAAGTAAAGTAAAAATTAAAGTAAGCACACCAGGAATTTTTATACTGGTTCGAACTTCCTGTTCTACGTCCAGTCCCAGAATACCCTCTGGATTTAAACTAAACCCCTCACTTAACCCGGAGGAATAGGTATACGACACCTGAGCAGCCGAACAGGAATTTTTCCGCCTCAACAACCGAAGAGGACTTCAACTTAATACAAAATGTTTGTTGACGAATGTGTTCTAAATAACACTGATTGTCTTTTGATAGTACAAACTTTCCTATAATCAAATCCTCAAGAATATGTATGTGTGTGAAGATTTAGAAGGAAGATAATCACGTAGAATCGAAGTATATGAATAAATTCAAGGATTCTAGTGATATTGAATAAGAGTGAATGCTTTTATTTGCAGAAATGAAAAGAGATTAGATTTCAGAAATATAAACAAGAATCGGTGATTGTAGAAGTGAATTGAATATGTTTATATAGTTGTAGAAGAGTTGTAATCTTTCATGAATAGTTTTAGTCAACAGTAGTGTCCATACCTCTTGAAATAGAGGACATTACTCTTCATGAAAAGATCGCGTCTCTTCAGAAAACTAGCCGTTTTTCTCTGGTCGGTCGACCGGAAAACCTGGCCGGTCAGCTGAGTTTACAGACGTGAATAAAAATAGTGCATATCTGTGCACTTGACACAGAGTCGGTCGACCGAAGTTTCTGGTCGGTCAGCCGACCTGCTATCAATTGCACAGTGCATACTTATTTGTGTATAAATCAATATAAATCAATTTTTGTGTGTGTGACAACTTGAGGAATGATTTTAACAATATTCTAAGACTCAATAAAATAAAATATTCATACTAATATCTGGATTGTAGTCTTGTCTCCTTTGTAGTGCACAATATATGGTTATTCTCCTTTTTGTCGCTTTCATATAGTATTCTCGTCGTATGATATTGAAGCTTGTGTCATGAATCAAAACTCATGAATCAACACTTCTCTTTTGTCGCTGGAAAATAATTTCGGTGATGGCGGTCACATCATCGACATTCATTTTCGAGTTTCGAAGTGGAGACTACACTTTTGTTTTAGAAATTAATTTGATTTGAATTTCTTAAGTACGATTTGATTTATATATATATAGGTATATTACTTTAAATTTAAATTGATTTGATATATATAGTATATACATAATATCTCTAAATGGTTTGAAGTGAATCGGAAATTTAATTCTTAAATTTTGTTAAAGGATGACTTCAATTATAAAATGAACCCAAATTTTTTTAATAAATATTTAAACTTGAAATAATTGATTTGGAAATTTTTATTTGTATAATACTAAATTGCATTCCAATATAACTTACCTAAATTATTCAGAAGTTAACTATGTAATTGAATAATATACAATATAAAATGATTTTATAATAAATATTATACACTTAATTTTAATTATAATAATGTTAATAGAGATAAATAGAATAATAAGTTGATTGAATAGTAAATGGGACAAATTAAATAAAATTCTGTTTTGAAAGAAACCCTTTTTGTATCAAATATTAATAAATTGAAATTAAATCAACTTAATGAAATACCTTGAATTTAAAAAAAAAAATCAATTATTGAATATTAATTAATTTAAGTTGGAATTTATATGGTTTAAATTAATTGTTTTATTTTGTTTTTCAATCTATTTTCTTTCTGGTTGTTTGTATTCTCCTATCTCGTTCCTTTTCGGGGACGAAAGGTTTTGAGTGGAGGAGAGTGTAACGACCCGTAAATTTTAGTGGTCTATTAATTTAATTTATTTGAATTTTTGTGAAATTTTAAACAATAAAATTTTGAAATATAAACTTGATATTTGGAATACGTCTAATTAAACATAGCAAATGGTAAATTTTCATCTGATAATATGAAAGTTTATTTTATTGTGTAACTTTATTTCAATTTAAAACAGTTAATATTTGATGATAATAAAATGTTTTCCAAACCTGAATATTTTTATACAGAAAATTTGTAAATCATCTTTTGATGAGACGTCATATTTTGTTTCTCCAAATTTTGACTGCTATTGCTCTAGTTTTCTTATTTTCGGCAAAATAACAGCATTTTCGGTACCGATTATCGACTTTTGATAGGATGATTGTACCACTGATATTTATATACCGTTTTGATCGTCTCGTCGTGCTGATCTCTGCGGTATATTCAATTCTGTGTATTGAAGTCCGGGTGGCAACGGAAATCTACGAAACGACTTCGTATCAGTTCCGCATTAGTATCTTTTAACTTCCCATACTCCTTCAGATTCCACCGTCTATTAACCAACAGCCATCAACAATTATTATTTCAGCTTCTAACCATTTCTATTCCCAACGTTCAACATAATTTGTTAGTTCACGTATTATATGCTGCTTCCATTCATTTATAAAAGAAAGACAGCAAATCTTGCATTTTTCCTTTATCTTCCCTTTCATTCGCCAGCTCATCATCTTTCCCCCTCTTCCCATGCCTTAGTACGCAACCCAAACCCGTTCTTCCCTACATGCTTGGCCTCCCCTCCTTCAACTTCGAGCCAACCAAGCCCGCGCATGTGACCAAACATCGAGCAGCTGGCCATCACCACCACCTGATCCACTTCAGTTCTCATGCACGCACAGTAAGCCGATCTCCTGCTTTTCGTGCCTTCTTTTGTATGAAATGGTATATATATATATATATCTCATTTAATTGAATATTATATAAAACGCATAGGTTATCTGTTATATGTAATAGGTATATGTTCAAATATTGTTTGCATCAGTAGGACATAGGTTAGTTTTTTTATAAAAAAAAGTAAGTATGGGCATATATATTATACTTGTTTATTCATGCTGTACATATTTATATAGGCTTATACTATCTATATAAATCTTTTATATGTCTACTGTAATATATATGTTAGTGAGTTGTTTTATAATATTGATTTAAATTTTAATATATATGTAACTTATATAGCTTTAAAAATATTGTTTTAAATATACAATATTACAGCTTTATATACGTATAATATAGTGACTGTTTTATGTTTATGTATACATATATTTATATGTGTAAGCTTGTATATAAGTGGAAAAAATCTGTTAGCTATAAAATAAACTAAGATTTTATGTTAAAATGTTATCTCAGTTTATATTACATATTTTATAATTGTTAAGTTTTTATTTTGTTGTATGTATGTTCTATATATCTATAGTTTATTCAAGTTGGAATTAAGTATACATATCTATCAGTTTATATATTAGTTAATATATATGAAAGTTTTACAACATAATTACTCATGTATATAATTGTACGTATACTATATATTCGCTTTTTAGTATGATCTGTTGAAGTATAAATATATAGTTTATAAGATAGTGACCTTTTGAGTTAAATATATGTTACAAAGCTTTTCTATATTTGTAGTTTACTTTTCATTTATTTATTCCTGATGCTTGCATGTATATGCATATGTATTGATTTATATATTAGCTTTGAGTGAAAAGTGCGTATGAGTGAAAAAGTGAGTACAACTCTTGTTTTATAACTTTCCAGTTTTATTTTATTAGTACCCATATTAAGTTTATATAATGTATATAATAATAATATATTGTTTTATTAGAAAAAAATTTATATATACTATGTAAAGGATAGTATGTCTGAACAAGATTTATTTTGATTTGTATAAAGTGTTGATTTTTGAATATAAATTATATATCTTTGATTTTAAATACTTATATTTTAAGAATAATGATTTGAATTATATATATATATAATTTCTATTCCTGTCAAACTGATTGATTTTTTTTCTCATCGGTTCCTATTTACCAGCTCTATCCGTCGAATTCGTGCTCATCTTGCCTTGACTTGGAATTCATGCTTGCATTTCGTAACTCAATCTCATTGTCTATTCTCTCTAGCCTCGAAATGTGAGCAATTACTCACAGTTAACGTTCTTATATTTATTACATTTGATTTCAATTGAAATGTAACGATCTGATTTTTCGACGCTCGAAAGTCGACATTAATACGTCCACTATATCAAATGCCGCGCAATCGAATGCTGGAAAACCGAACCATTAGGGTTAAAAGAAGAGGTAGAAGAAAAGATAGAAGAAAAGGAAAGAAGAACAGCTACAGAAAACACAGAATCAGAGACAATATCAGAATCTCACATTTCGCAGCGGAACAAAATATAATAGATAATCACTTGCCTTTTAAACAAAGAACTATATCAGTTTATACATACATCAATCAGAGTCAATATACAACTCAATACAACAATGGACAGTTATATAGACCTGTCCTCCTACAGAATACACAGTGGAAATAAATAACAAGTACGGAAGTACGTCTCGCCATCCAGCTTATCCCCAAAGCTCCAGAATATCCAGAATATCCTGATAAAATAACTCTAGGCTGCCCGTGTGGAAAATTATGGGCACCCAGAGTTTAGAAGGGAAGAATAAACTCCGAGTCAGTCATGGTGACTGGTGTGAGATCGTAAAACAGTTATTTTCACAAAGAAAATAAAACAGATTCACAATGCTTTTGGAAAATGAAACTACCATAAGACCTCCCACCACACACACAATGCAAACGCAGAATTGGAGGAGATTTCTTCTTATGATAGTCAAAGATGCTTACTACGCCAATCATTGGATATTATTATTAATGTCTAGTGTGGAAAACATTTCGAAAGTATAATATTAATCTTAGCCAGCATAGACATTCCGAACTATGCCTACTATAGCTACCATCTAAACAGTGGGGCGCCACCATAAGTAAATGGCAGGTTCTACAACTAATACCGTACAAGGTTCGTATTGTTTCTTTGGATTTTCCAATAAATGGTCAGGCTAAGGAACTTCCTTTCCTCCTGCCGAATAGGATCGCCTCTGGCTGGACGTCCCGAGAGACAAACTGCTCTTTGCCAAACAAGGCCGGGTTACCCCTGTAACAGGTAACTCACGAATATGTCATCACCCGGTCCTTTGGGACCTTTATCCGAGCGCTCGGTAACCATCATCACACATAATAAATAAGTGTATCCACATGAGTAAGTATCTGGGCTCCATACCATGATACCACCCCTTTCCAAAAGAAAATGACATACCCTAAAGGGCGCGACCCTCATAACCTTGCTGTAACGACCCGTAAATTTCAACTGTTTTAATAACGTAATTAGTTGAAATTTTGTGAAATTTTAAACGATAAAATTTTGAAATAAAAATTTAATATTTGAAATGCGTCTAGTTAAACATAGCAACTGGTAAATTTTCGTCCGAAAATACGAAAGTTTATTTCGTACGTAAATTCACTTTAATTTAATCAGTTTAAAAGCGATGAAAATAAAACATTTTCGAAACTTAAATATTTTTACATAGAAAAATTCTAAACCGTCTTCTGAGCAAGACGTCATTTTTCGTTTTTCAAAATTCGGACTTCTTTAGCTCCGTCGATCTTATTTTTCAGTATTTTTCTTGCATTTTCCGATATTAGAAAATTCAAATTTTTATAATTCAATCATACCACTGATATCTGTATACCGTTTTGATCGTTTCGTCGCGCTGATCTCTGCAGTATATTCGGTTGTCCGTTTCGGAATTCGAAACTCGACGAAATCTGTAAAACGTCGGACCGTATCGGTAACCAGCGTGTCCATTGGTCTCCTATACCCTTTATTCCTACCGTGCAAATCAATACCAGCCAGCCATTGATATTCCCAAAATTTAAAGGTGACCATCACTATTCCCGGTGCCAATTTATTTTATGCATGTTCGTTCGTTTCTTGGTGCACTTATTTCCTTTTCCATATGAACCGTTAGTTCTTCATTTGTTTTATTTATTTTTTTTCTTCTTTTCTTCAAGCCTCCAACAATGAAACCCATCTCCGACCCTTCAGCCTGTCACACAAGACCACACCACCGAGCCATCCCTCCACGCGCAGCAGCACACGTGGCCAACACGTTGCCGATCCTCCCCTTCTCCTGGCCAAGTGCCATCATCACCTTCGAAAATACCTACTTCGCCCACTGCAACCCCGTGCCCACCATTCGCCTTCACCTCTCTCACGCAACCATCCACTACAACTCACCACTTCCCTTTATTCCCCTCCATCTCACCACCTTCATTTGCGTCAACAGCCACCCGAGTCCACCCACCAGACCAAACCCCTGCTCCTCCACTCCATAACAGCTGAATACATCCACCTCCGACTTGCCCTCTGCCACTTTCCTTGATCATCAAACTCTCGCGCGAACACACCAACGCATTGCCTACCGAACCCGAGAGCCTCCTCAGCCGACTGTGCTTCATCCACCTAAACCCCAGTCGCCTTGTGCCATCCACAACCTGCCGACGAACCTGAACCGCCCCTAGCCTTAAACGTCGACACCCTGCATAGCTCGCCCCGCTCCGATCTGCTGACGACACCTATCTCTTCTTCATTTTTCCTAAGGTATATGTATTATCTATTGGTTCTTTATATCGTATGTATATAGTCTGATATAAAGGCTATTGCTAGAAAGATAAGATTTATATAAATATATAAATAAGTTTTATCTTAAAAGATATTTTATATATGGTGTTGTTTATTTCTCTTATTCTGTTAACGTTAAAATATATACGAATATTTGTTGTATATAAATATGATTCACATATCTCCTATTTACAGTATAATTTTTAAATACAGACTTGCACTTATTTTGCCTTTCTATATTAGTTATATATTTAAATGTACATTTGGTTACAGCTGATATACTAGTATATACGTATATGCTTTACATTGGTTTACACGTTTTGGGAAGTTATACATATTTTTCTTTCACCAAGTTTCCCTGAGCCTGCACGGGTTTGGTCTCAAGTATATATATATTTTGATATATATGTTTATGCATAGATTGGTTTGCAGTATTGATTTCATTTAGTATATATAGGTAAGTATATATATTTTATATAGTTCTGTTATATTGAAATGAGATGAGTTTGTATGTATAGATTTTTGTTTTAATCTGTTGAGTTAACTGTATAAGTTAAGTATATATATATGTCTCGTTATACAGTTTTAAAGTTATAAAATTTCAAAGTTGTTTACAGTATATTAGTTATATACAATGATCTGCCGTTTATAATATGAGTTATATAAGTTTCGAGTTTATGCAAGTTATATATAGTAAGTTATATAATTGGGTCACTGTTGGATTTATATTAGTTGTAATAGTTATAAATTTTAGTTAAACCATATTATATGTTGGTTAATAAATTTTATATATGTTTTTAAACTTAATATGTTACAGTACTTTGCTGGTTCTCTGGAAACGTACCTCTATGAAAGCTAATACCTTGTTCTGTTGAGTTATAGGTATGTAATACATAGGCTATTTCTATAGTTTATAAATTTAAGATTTTATATATTATAAATATCGGTTATGTAATATTACTAATAACAGTTTTATGGAAGCTTGGTATATATATAATGAATATAATGTTCTGTACATATAATTGTTGACATAAAGTTGGGTCTGCATACATTGTTTACATATATATTTAATATATACTTAAGTTTAAATATGGTTTGATATATATGGTTATATATTTATATATAAGTCCACTAGATCAATTATCTTTGTCGATCCAGTTCTGATTACATTCGCCCATTTCCATTCACCAGTTTTGTTCGTCAAATCGTGCCAATCTAGCTTGCTTTGGAAATCATTACTTGGATTTGGTCAAGTTCACAACTCAAATGGTAGCTTGTTGTGTTGTCTGTCTTCTTGTGTTCTCTAGCCTCGAAAGGTGAGCACTCACTCACGATTAACGTTCTTTTATTTATTAAATTTGATTTCAATTGAAACGACAATTGAAATATGCTGCTGTTAGTTAATTACACTGTTATATATGCTATTACCCGTATCTGTTCACCTATGACATCTGACACCATTATCTGTTAATTATTTATGCGATGATAATACAGTTTGGCTGATAATTTATTGATTGTGGATGTTTATATTGGACGTTAAATTGTTAATGTTAAATGATAAATAGTATGCAATTGAACTTGATATAGGATAGTTAAATGTTAAATTTGATTTAATGACATTGTATAATATGACCCCTTTAACTGTTGAATTTATTGACACGTAGGATTTGTTTAATTACACCTTGAACCACTGAATGTATGTTGTTAAATTGATGATGTATGAAATTGTAAATTGAATGACAAGTAAAAACCCGTATAAATAATTAGTGTAACAATCTTTAATCTACATGAAATGATAGTGTAGATTCTAGAAATAATTATATTAATTCGCACAAATAACAATGCGAATTAATATGATTATTTCGGGATTATTTGAATTGATTATTGGATTGATATTGATTGATTGTTATTGCTTGTGTATTTACTTTGACACCATCCCAGTTATCACACTGCAAGTTCCCTTTGCTATGTTTTGATTTTGGATTGAATTGGAATCAGGTTGAAATGATAAATACCCAAATTGAACTTTGACCTTGGATAGAGAATTAAATAAACCGATTGGTCAAAAATTTGATTTAAAAATAAATTGAAGATTTTATTTGAATAAATAATATGGTTTTGAAATGAAGTTGAAATTTTAATTTTAATGAAAGGAAAATGTTAATATTTAATAATCTGAAACAAAATATTAACAATGTAATTGTTGAACGAATGTTGTTTGATTTGAGAAATGATTGAATTAGCTTTGAAATGATTTAATAATTAAGTTTGAAATTATAATTAAGTTTGAAATTATTAAACTTTGAAATTATTTAATAATTAAGTTTTGAATTATTTAATAAGTAAATAAGATTGAATTATTTAATGATTAAATTGAATTGAAATTCTTTAATAAGAAAATTGAACTTTTGGATAAGTGAATTTACTTCGTAAATAATTGAAATTGAGTTTTCTTTATTAATTAAGTTTTGGAAATTATTTAAGAAAGTAAATAAGTGAAATTGAATTTCTTTAATAAGAAATGTAATGTGATATTTTTGGAATTAATGTAAGACTTGTAATTGAAAGAATTGATTTGACGAATTTAATTTAATTCAAAATTTTAAGTTTTGATTTAATGAAGTTGAACTTAAGAAATTGATTTAATGAATTGAAAATTTAATAGAAATTGTTTGAATGACAAATTTACTTAACGAATATTGAATAAAATCGATAAATGAATTTGAAACTGATTTGAATGTTAAATTAAGTTAATTTAAATGATTTTGAATTAAAACTTATATACGAACTTGGATCAATATTTGAAGTGATTTAAATAAAAATTGAAATTGAATTATAAGATTTTGAAATGGAAATTTGGAAGTTTGAAACGTAAATTGTGGAAATCGATGTAGAAAGACAAATGAAATGTTGATTTACAAATTCTAATTGAAATTGAATTTGATTTGGTTTTGAAATATACAAACGACCAATCGGTGTAATAATTACGGAAGTTATTAAAGAGACCGGAATCAGTTATGGATATACTCTCTATCTAAACCGAAACCACTTTAATAACTATACGCGGAGTGATGATCCAGAATGAAGTGGCTGGAATGATGTACGTGTTGACTGAAGAAAGAGAACGATGATGGATAGCCTTGACACTTGTGTCAAATTGGAAATGACTAAAACAGGAGCCGTGCCGGGCCAATAGAGGATTAGCTACCTCAAGTGAACACACTTCTTCGAACTACTCATTACTTGTTGTCGATTGGTGCACCCTTGATTTTGGGAGTGTTGTTTCACGGTGTTGCGGGCGCTGCGGCGTTGCGTTCTCACCAGTCCGGATCAGGCAAACGGTAGTATCACTACCTTGGGTATTGCCTCATGTGCCTTGTCATACTTGTATTCCCTATTCGCGACCACTACGAAATTGTTTTGTACCTTTAGTATATGGATTGCCCTCTGGTGACTTCCGGTTTTGGGGAAACTACGGTCTTGTATATGCTTTTGGGAATAAAAATGTGTTAAGGGTGGAATGAGCCATGACTTAACACTATTTTGATATCTTATTATTACTGATAGACATTATCTACTTAGCGTACACTACTACATAGTAGATAGTTTAACGGATCCTTAAAGGATGGTTATTCCAAACTTCCTTTGAGTTACTTGTATTTCAATTGCTATTTCACTTGAGTTGGATTTATTGATATAGGAATGTTAATCCTGACTCGAGTGTCTTGTGTTTTTGCTTTATGCTCGGGTCAGACTGAGTGTACCAGTATTCGAGACTCACCTTTGAAGTTGGAGCTTTGCTTGAAGATCCATCCATCTATTCTGCTTCAGTATTCGATGATTCCAGTGATGTATTCTGATTGTATCTGATGTATCATATTACTCTTCTGTTGTAAAACTCTGATGTATCTTATATATTCATATAGTAGCTTCATGAACTACTATCTCTTTTATTTCCGCTGCATTTATTACTCTGTGTCTGTGATCTGTGATTATTTATTTACTGTATATGTTCAGTTTTGCCAAATTTAAAATAACAACGCGGTATTTTGAGCAATTCAATTCCGACATGAGTGTCTACCTATACACTTATAATGGATGCGAATGGTGCAAAATATCGGGTCGTTACAGTTGGTATCAGAGCTTTGGTAGCTCTAGGCAAAACTTAACATATAGGGTAAATGTATTTACAGAATCACTCTCATTCGAGTTTCAATCTCTCCTCTTGACTCAATTCCTCTGAATTTTGGGACGTTCCCTGCGGTTCCAAATTTCATTCGTGTCCCTCACTATTCGTCTTCTTTCAATTCTGGAGCACCACATAACTCCATTTTGAATTATATCTATAATAGATCGGCGGTCTCGCCAATCTTCGAATGATTCGTAAAGGAGCAAAATTCCTTTACAATAGGCATTGATTTACCGGAGATTTCTATATCCTCGGTTTACGATGCTATCTATTACCTGCTATACCTGAATTCCATCTCTTGAGATCGAGTGTTGATTTCCCTCGAAATTCAGCATCGATCTTATTCTTGAAGTTACGGACGACCCGGTTAAGGTTGCCCGTGAATTGAATAAACTCATCCATCTCCCGATTTTGGTAATTGAATTATCTTATCTTCTGTTTCAAACTTATTTTCGAATCAAAATTCTCTTTGATTTAAGTCAACAAAAAAATTTGAATCCCTATCCTTATTTTGAAAATTCATTCCTGTATCGTCGAGCAAAGAAATGTATTTATAAACTAATATATAAATGTTTTAATATATATACTGTGTTGTTTGAGTTGTTGATGTTGATTTGGGTTTCCGATCGATTCGTCTGATCAACGCTATCGATAGAATTTCCAAAACACTTGAACAGGGCAAACTGGCACAATATTATTTTAAAATTTGGAAAATGAAATAAATTTGTTTGATTATATTATGAAAATATAAGTAAATTTTTTTTTGGAATTTAATAGGTTAATTAAATTGTTTGTTTGAAATGATAATATTTGATTATCATTTATTGTTCTAAATAAATTTATAAATACGGTTTATAAATTGATTTGGAATTTGAAATGAATTTAATTCAGAAATTTGAGAATTTAGTTTCCGGTGATTTCGAACTTTGGTTTTAAAATTTTAAAGTATATATTATTGAAAGTATTTTTTTCGAATAGAAATTGTTTTCAAAGACTTTTAAAATATTGAAATCAGTGCTCTTCTCTTTGTCGTTGGAAAATAATCTCGGTGATGGCGGCCGCATCATCGACATTCATCTTCGAGTTTTGAAGTGGAGAAACCATTCTGTAGCTTTGCTACGGTTTTGTTTTGAGAAAAAATAATATTTGATTTGAATTTCTTCAGTATAATTTGATTTATATATATAGGTATCTTATTTTAAAATTAAATTTGATTTGATATAAATATATTATATATATATCTCTAAATTGTTTAAAGTTAATTGGAAATCTAATTCTTAAATTTTGCTAAAGGATGATTTTAATTATAAATAAAACCAAAATTTGGAATAAATATTTAAACTTGAATAATTGAATTGGGAAAATTTTATTTGTATATTGTTCAACTGCATTCTAATACAACTTACCTAAATCATTCAGAAGTTGAATATGTAATTGGATAATATATAAGATAAATTGAATTTATAAATAAAATTTGAGTGTTTATAATAAATGTTATACACTAAATTTTGATTATAAAGATGTTAATAGAGTTAGATAGGATAATAAGTAAACTTAGTTAATAATGAAATAAGTTTGTTTTGAAAGAATTAATAAATTTGTTTTGAAAGAATTAATAAATTGAAATTTGATCAACTTATGAAAATACCTTGAATTTGAAAGCAATTAGTAAATGTAAATTAATTTAAATCGAAACTTTTATGGTCTAAATTAATTTATACGGGTTAAATATATGTGATTAGATATATTAAGTAGAATAAATTTAACAGTAATTTAGAATAAAGAAGAATTTAAATTGCTAAGGGAAAAATATGATTATAAGAAAAAGATTATTCAAATTTATGGTTTTAGAAATTGTAAATTGAGGATAATTGGATAATAAGATAATGAATTTAGAAATAGTTGAGATTGATTTTGGTGAAATCAAAGGGATTAAATCAATTATTGAATATTAATTACTTTAAATTTGAATTTATATGGTTTAAATTAATTATTATTTTGTATTTCAAATCTGTTTTTCTTTCTGGTTGTTTCTATTCTCCTACCTCGTTCCTTTTCGGGGACGAAAAGTTTTGAGTAGGGGAGAGTGTAACGACCCGTAAATTTCAACTGTTTTAATAACGTAATTAGTTGAAATTTTGTGAAATTTTAAACGATAAAATTTTGAAATAAAAATTTAATATTTGAAATGCGTCTAGTTAAACATAGCAACTGGTAAATTTTCGTCCGAAAATACGAAAGTTTATTTCGTACGTAAATTCACTTTAATTTAATCAGTTTAAAAGCGATGAAAATAAAACATTTTCGAAACTTAAATATTTTTACATAGAAAAATTCTAAACCGTCTTCTGAGCAAGACGTCATTTTTCGTTTTTCAAAATTCGGACTTCTTTAGCTCCGTCGATCTTATTTTTCAGTGTTTTTCTTGCATTTTCCGATATTAGAAAATTCAAATTTTTATAATTCAATCATACCACTGATATCTATATACCGTTTTGATCGCTTCGTCGCGCTGATCTCTGCAGTATATTCGGTTGTCCGTTTCGAAATTCGAAACTCGACGAAATCTGTAAAACGTCGGACCGTATCGGTAACCAGCGTGTCCATTGGTCTCCTATACCCTTTATTCCTACCATGCAAATCAATACCAGCCAGCCATTGATATTCCCAAAATTTAAAGGTGACCATCACTATTCCCGGTGCCAATTTATTTTATGCATGTTCGTTCGTTTCTTGGTGCACTTATTTCCTTTCCCATATGAACCGTTAGTTCTTCATTTGTTTTATTTATTTATTTTCTTCTTTTCTTCAAGCCTCCAACAATGAAACCCATCTCCGACCCTTCAGCCTGTCACACAAGACCACACCACCGAGCCATCCCTCCACGCGCAACAGCACACGTGGCCAACACGTTGCCGATCCTCCCCTTCGCCTGGCCAAGTGCCATCATCACCTCCGAAAATACCTACTTCGCCCACTGCAACCCCGTGCCCGCCATTCGCCTTCACCTCTATCACGCAACCATCCACTACAACTCACCACTTCCCTTTATTCCCCTCCACCTCACCACCTTCATTTGCGTCAATAACCACCCGAGTCCACCCACCAGACCAAACCCCTGCTCCTCCACTCCATAACAGCTGAATACATCCACCTCCGACTTGCCCTCTGCCACTTTCCTTGACCATCAAACTCTCGCACGAACACACCAACGTATTGCCTACCGAACCCGAGAGCCTCCTCAGCCGACTGTGCTTCATCCACCTAAACCCCAGTCGCCTTGTGCCATCCACAGCCTGCCGACGAACCTGAACCGCCCCTAGCCTTAAACGTCGACACCCTACATAGCTCGCCCCGCTCCGATCTGCTGACGACACCTATCTCTTCTTCATTTTTCCTAAGGTATATGTATTATCTATTGGTTCTTTATATCGTATGTATATAGTCTGATATAAAGGCTATTGCTAGAAAGATAAGATTTATATAAATATATAAATAAGTTTTATCTTAAAAGATATTTTATATATGGTGTTGTTTATTTCTCTTATTCCGTTAACGTTAAAATATATACGAATATTTGTTGTATATAAATATGATTCACATATCTCCTATTTACAGTATAATTTTTAAATATAGACTTGCACTTATTTTGCCTTTCTATATTAGTTATATATTTAAATGTACATTTGGTTACAGCTGATATACTAGTATATACGTATATGCTTTACATTGGTTTACACGTTTTGGGAAGTTATACATATTTTTCTTTCACCAAGTTTCCCTGAGCCTGCACGGGTTTGGTCTCAAGTATATATATATTTTGATATATATGTTTATGCATAGATTGGTTTGCAGTATTGATTTCATTTAGTATATATAGGTAAGTATATATATTTTATATAGTTCTGTTATATTGAAATGAGATGAGTTTGTATGTATAGATTTTTGTTTTAATCTGTTGAGTTAACTTTATAAGTTAAGTATATATATATGTCTCGTTATACAGTTTTAAAGTTATAAAATTTCAAAGTTGTTTACAATATATTAGTTATATACAATGATCTGCCGTTTATAATATGAGTTATATAAGTTTCGAGTTTATGCAAGTTATATACAGTAAGTTATATAATTGGGTCACTGTTGGATTTATATTAGTTGTAATAGTTATAAATTTTAGTTAAACCATATTATATGTTGGTTAATAAATTTTATATATGTTTTTAAACTTAATATGTTACAGTACTTTGCTGGTTCTCTGGAAACGTACCTCTATGAAAGCTAATACCTTGTTCTGTTGAGTTATAGGTATGTAATACATAGGCTATTTCTATAGTTTATAAATTTAAGATTTTATATATTATAAATATCGGTTATGTAATATTACTAATAATAGTTTTATGGAAGCTTGGTATATATATAATGAATATAATGTTCTGTACATATAATTGTTGACATAAAGTTGGGTCTGCATAAATTGTTTACATATATATTTAATATATACTTAAGTTTAAATATGGTTTGATATATATGGTTATATATTTATATATAAGTCCACTAGATCAATTATCTTTGTCGATCCAGTTCTGATTACATTCGCCCATTTCCATTCACCAGTTTTGTTCGTCGAATCGTGCCAATCTAGCTTGCTTTGGAAATCATTACTTGGATTTGGTCAAGTTCACAACTCAAATGGTAGCTTGTTGTGTTGTCTGTCTTCTTGTGTTCTCTAGCCTCGAAAGGTGAGCACTCACTCACGATTAACGTTCTTTTATTTATTAAATTTGATTTCAATTGAAACGACAATTGAAATATGCTGCTGTTAGTTAATTACACTGTTATATATGCTATTACCCGTATCTGTTCACCTATGACATCTGACACCATTATCTGTTAATTATTTATGCGATGATAATACAGTTTGGCTGATAATTTATTGATTGTGGATGTTTATATTGGATGTTAAATTGTTAATGTTAAATGATAAATAGTATGCAATTGAACTTGATATAGGATAGTTAAATGTTAAATTTGATTTAATGACATTGTATAATATGACCCCTTTAACTGTTGAATTTATTGACACGTAGGATTTGTTTAATTACACCTTGAACCACTGAATGTATGTTGTTAAATTGATGATGTATGAAATTGTAAATTGAATGACAAGTAAAAACCCGTATAAATAATTAGTGTAACAATCTTTAATCTACATGAAATTATAGTGTAGATTCTAGAAATAATTATATTAATTCGCACAAATAACAATGCGAATTAATACGATTATTTCGGGATTATTTGAATTGATTATTGGATTGATATTGATTGATTATTATTGCTTGTGTATTTACTTTGACACCATCCCAGTTATCACACTGCAAGTTCCCTTTGCTATGTTTTGATTTTGGATTGAATTGGAATCGGGTTGAAATGATAAATACCCAAATTGAACTTTGACCTTGGATAGAGAATTAAATAAACCGATTGGTCAAAAATTTGATTTAAAAATAAATTGAAGATTTTATTTGAATAAATAATATGGTTTTGAAATGAAGTTGAAATTTTAATTTTAATGAAAGGAAAATGTTAATATTTAATAATCTGAAACAAAATATTAACAATGTAATTGATGAACAAATGTTGTTTGATTTGAGAAATGATTGAATTAACTTTGAAATGATTTAATAATTAAGTTTGAAATTATAATTAAGTTTGAAATTATTAAACTTTGAAATTATTTAATAATTAAGTTTTGAATTATTTAATAAGTAAATAAGATTGAATTATTTAATGATTAAATTGAATTGAAATTCTTTAATAAGAAAATTGAACTTTTGGATAAGTGAATTTACTTCGTAAATAATTGAAATTGAGTTGCTTTATTAATTAAGTTTTGGAAATTATTTAAGAAAGTAAATAAGTGAAATTGAATTTCTTTAACAAGAAATGTAATGTGATATTTTTGGAATTAATGTAAGACTTGTAATTGAAAGAATTGATTTGACGAATTTAATTTAATTCAAAATTTTAAGTTTTGATTTAATGAAGTTGAACTTAAGAAATTGATTTAATTAATTGAAAATTTAATAGAAATTGTTTGAATGACAAATTTACTTAACGAATATTGAATAAAATCGATAAATGAATTTGAAACTGATTTGAATGTTAAATTAAGTTAATTTAAATGATTTTGAATTAAAACTTATATACGAACTTGGATCAATATTTGAAGTGATTTAAATAAAAATTGAAATTGAATTATAAGATTTTGAAATGGAAATTTGGAAGTTTGAAACGTAAATTGTGGAAATCGATGTAGAAAGACAAATGAAATGTTGATTTACAAATTCTAATTGAAATTGAATTTGATTTGGTTTTGAAATATACAAACGACCAATCGGTGTAATAATCACGGAAGTTATTAAAGAGACCGGAATCGGTTATGGATATACTCTCTATCTAAACCGAAACCACTTTAATAACTATACGCGGAGTGATGATCTAGAATGAAGTGGCTGGAATGATGTACGTGTTGACTGAAGAAAGGGAACGATGATGGATAGCCTTGACACTTATGTCAAATTGGAAATAACTAAAACAGGAGCCGTGCCGGGCCAATGGAGGATTAGCTACCTCAAGTGAACACACTTCTTCGAACTACTCATTACTTGTTGTCGATTGGTGCACCCTTGATTTTGGGAGTGTTGTTTCACGGTGTTGCGGGCGCTGCGGCGTTGCATTCTCACCAGTCCGGATCAGGCAAACGGTAGTATCACTACCTTGGGTATTGCCTCATGTGCCTTGTCATACTTGTATTCCCTATTCGCGACCACTACGAAATTGTTTTGTACCTTTAGTATATGGGTTGCCCTCTGGTGACTTCCGGCTTTGGGGAAACTACGGTCTTGTATATGCTTTTGGGAATAAAAATGTGTTAAGGGTGGAATGGGCCATGACTTAACACTATTTTGATATCTTATTATTACTGATAGACATTATCTACTTAGCGTACACTACTACATAGTAGATAGTTTAACGGATCCTTAAAGGATGGTTATTCCAAACTTCCTTTGAGTTACTTGTATTTCAATTGCTATTTCACTTGAGTTGGATTTATTGATATAGGAATGTTAATCCTGACTCGAGTGTCTTGTGTTTTTGCTTTACGCTCGGGTCAGACTGAGTGTACCAGTATTCGAGACTCACCTTTGAAGTTGGAGCTTTGCTTGAAGATCCAGCCATCTATTCTGCTTCAGTATTCGATGATTCCAGTGATGTATTCTGATTGTATCTGATGTATCGTATTACTCTTCTGTTGTAAAACTCTGATGTATCTTATATATTCATATAGTAGCTTCATGAACTACTATCTCTTTTATTTCCGCTGCATTTATTACTCTGTGTCTGTGATCTGTGATTATTTATTTACTATATATGTTCAGTTTTGCCAAATTTAAAATAACAACGCGGTATTTTGAGCAATTCAATTCCGGCATGAGTGTCTACCTATACACTTATAATGGATGCGAATGGTGCAAAATATCGGGTCGTTACACTTGCCGCAACATTCCTGTTTCGACCATTTCCGGGTTGTTGAGGCCTTGACGAAGTCTCGTCCACAAAGCTATGCTTTTTTCAAAAAGCCACGCTTTGGGTCAACAGATGATCAACCTATGATCACAAAGATAAATGATCAAACAAATGATCATATCACAAATGATCAAACACTGATCATCACACAGCAACACTCAACATGCCACATTACCAAATTGCGAATATATCGCTGATAAATTTCAACTACATAACCTCTGAGCTCGTACGTCTCAGAGAAGGGTGTTAAGCTAAGAGAATAAATTCTCCGCCACCAACAGAAATGTATTTGAAAGAAATCAGCTTTACATCTCAAATTGTAATGTTAGACACGTAACCATACAAGTCTGTTCCGGGATCGAACAGAACCGAAGGCACTTCTCACGAAGCCCTTGCAAATCCGAATAATTTCCAATCACGTCCGGACTTCCCATCACTAAGGGTGATAAAACCTCTAAATCGGAGATCAACCGATGTAGAGTAACTTGACGGTAATCCTTCCGTTTTCAAAAATATCCGGTCTTCAACACCGGCCATCAAATGCGATTCATAACAACGTATCACATATTCGGAATGGGTTATACGACCCCACGGTCCTTTCCCGGCTAACCCGAATAGTGAGCGCTTATTCAAAAATAAGTGTGGCATTCAAATTCATCCAATTCACAACATATACCTATTCAAGGTAATTATTGATAGTCGGTTATTTAACTATCAATAAAGATTCGCAACATCATCAGATTCCTAATAATTCTCCAATTTATTTATTTTCCAAAATATCTTTACTAGATATAAAATTTCCACACTTCAAATTATTTTTCTAAACAATTTCCCTTTCCTTTATAAATTCCATAGTGAATTTATATTTTCAAATATCTACTCATATACGATTTTCCATCGATTTCAAATATTCACTTTCGATTTATCTTTACAAAGATAAATTCTCAAAAACGTTTCATTTCATTTTGGAAAAGCATTTCCATACTTATTTAAAAATAAGTAATTCACAAATCTATTTATTTTCAACATTTGAAAATATTCAATATACTTAAAACAATATTAAGTATACATTTAATTCTTTAAGGAAATCTATTTGAGTCAAAACGAATGTTGCGTAAAACATCGTTACGATGACTCAAAATCACTAGTATAGGGATTCGAATTTTTAAGTTAGATGTATAAATCCCAATACTACATAAAAACATTTCCTTTCGGAAATCATTTACTATAACAACAGTGTTATAGTCCACCATTTCCTTATTTCTCAAAAACGTCTATTTCAACAATAAATGTTGAAATCTATGATTTGGATATTTACCACATTTTAAAACATTGTTAAAACAATTAACTTCATTTCAAATATTGCTTTCCCAAACATAATCATTTTATTCAATAATATATTCACTGTCCAAAATCGTGAATATAATTCACTTAACTATATTTCAATAATCTCTACACATTTTATTTCAAGGATAATTCGCTATCCAAAATCGCGAATATATTTCCTTTAATAACCTTCTACATTTAATTTATCAAATTCAATTGATTTCAAATTTATAAAACAACGTTTATAAATTCTATTTCTATTTTCTAACTTCGATTTTATAAATCTCCTTTAACGACCAATTCAATTTATAACTCAATGTATATACCAAAAATCCATATTATAAGTTAAATACTTATAATTCATTTATTTTACAAAATCATTTCCATTTATAAGTTCACAATTTATAAATTTCATTTACTTATGAATTCTTAAAAATTCATTTTAACGCTTATAAAAACTTGTTTTATAATACCAAAATTTTTAGTTATAAACATCAATTTTGTACATCTTTTCAATAAACCGTTTATAATACTTAAAAATTCTCAATTTAACCCATTTTATAAATTTCTTAACCTTTATTTCAAAAATCACAATTTGGTTATATTCACCAAAAATCTTAACTTTTATAACTTTAAAATTTTAGACGTTTATTCATTTGAAATAAATCAATTCAATAATTCAATAAAACGTCTACTTTCAAAAAATCACTTTAAGAACCCTTTTAAAGTAAAAGTCGTTATTTTTAAATTTCAAAACTGAATCCGATGATGCAACAGCACCAACTAGTCAATCACAACAACAAACATCATATATCAATATGATAACAGAATATACATCAATATCTGTAGATAAATAAATACTGGTGAGGAATCCAGTTGGATCCCTCCAACCTGTTTCCCTGCATTCACAGATGTTAGCACAATACCAATTCCACTTCGAGGTGGAATATCGTGGTATATAGGATTTTATAAAATATCATCCGCTTACTAACGGCGCAATAGGGTCTCATCCGCTATACGAGGCGGGAAATCAATCAATCCAATATATACATATGCCAATATGTATATATTGTTATATATATAGATATATCCTACTATATCTAATATCACAATCAATAGCAATCACACAATCAATAACTGCAATTCAAAATTAAATCTGAGTGAGAAGATCTCACCTTTGCTTTTATTTTGCAATCCATTTTCATTTCAGCTTGTTTCTCCATTTTCAGACCTTGTATAGACAATTTTACACAATCGATTAATATTTGAAATAAATCGAATAATTAAACCTGTCATTTTACAATTTTAATTTAACTAAGATTTTCAGTTAAACTAATAATTAAATTTAAACTATTTTCCCGTTAAATAGATTTTAAAAGTCGAATCTTTATGTAATTTATCCACATCAAATTTTTATCTATATAAACTAATCTTTTGTTTACTGTAAATTTTAAACAAACTGGTTTACAATTTACTGATCATTCCATATTGGTCTATCCATATATACTTTAATAAACTATATATATATATATATATTTTCCTAAATTTAAATAAATCAAAATATACCTTACTGGTTTTCAGATCGTACGCGAGCTCCAGGCAATCGCCAACATCCCCATGCTTGACACATGCTGCCGACCTTCCCACGCTCGCACACGAGCCACTGACAGCTACCCCCAGGCCACTCAATTCGAGGCTTGAACCCTCCCTCGAGATTCGCCACTTGCCGCTCGACCCAGAATTAGACGCGCACCCAACCCTAGACCATCGACCGAAATCGCGACACAGCCTATGCCCTCCTTCTAGCATCGAGTGCCCTAAAAACCCCAACGAGCTCGATTTGGGATCGAGTAGAGGAACTCAGTTCGAATTTGATTTGAATTCGATTTGAACGAGATCGAATCTCATCCTATCTCCGTTCAATTCGCATATGCTAGCCACCATTATTTTCGAATTCAATTTTTTCGTTCGTTTGTTTCTCTCGACTATTTATTTTCTGATGAACGAACTTGAATTAGGAGGCAGTCATTTGATTTAAACGAGATTGTTTTCTTTTGAACAAAGGAATTGTTTATTTTAAAGGGTGACGCGTGTTCAAAATAAAGACAGATGTTAGATTAGGATAACACTTGTATGTGATTAAGCAGAGAAAAAGTAGTTGTGGGGATTTGACCAGCTTTTTAGACCGACTATTTAAATTAAATTTCGATATAAATTCAGTGCGTTTATATATCGTACGCTCACACAACCACTTCAATTATTACGAAAATCGAAATCCGATAATAATACAATATTACGGATCCAATGGAACTGGTTTCGTCAAATTCCGAGACTGTGCCCCGGACCGCTATTTTTAAATTCAATTTAAACAATATAAATTCAAAACTGAACAGAACAGTTCCAAATTCAATTCTGAAAGTTCCAGTACCTTCAGAATTATAAATATAAATTTTCTAAGCCTTTAGATTATTTTAAATCAGCTTAAAACTGAAAATTCAACATTTTTCTCAGTTTCAATAATTAAATTCAATAATTTAATCGCCAAATTCCATTCTAATATTTGAATTTCAAATTAAATTATCATTCGAATATTTAAACTCAATTAAATATTCATATTTCAAATATCAAAAATTCAGGGTCGTTACATGAAACGACAATTGAAATATGCTGCTGTTAGTTATTTACATTGCTATACATATGCCATTATATGTATCTGTTCACCTGTGACATATGACACCATTATCAGTTATTTATCATTGATGATATATGTCTGTTACTGTTGTTATTTTATTATCATATCTGTGATCACTCTGCAAGTTCCCTGTTAGTGTAGAATCACCATGGGTTGAAATGATACATACCCGAACGATCTGTAGAATAGGAGAAAATCATTATGGGTTGAAATGATAAACCCAAGCGATGTTCATTAACATTGAATTTGGGATTGCGGGTTGAAAAGTTATGTACCTGTATATATTTAAATTACGGATTGATATGATAAATATCCGTATCACTTGACTATAGGATAGAAAATTATATACAGACACCGTTGGTCTATATATAAATATTTTGAAAATGATTTCTATGGTTTTGAAAAGAAACATATGGTTTTAATAAATATTGATTTTAAAGATTTATTAAAGTTGATTTAATAAAGTTGATATATAATACGTTTAAGTATTTATATAAAATATATGTCTTCAAATATAGAGTTAAAATG
Source organism: Allium fistulosum (assembly GCA_030737815.1). Classification (NCBI taxonomy): domain Eukaryota; kingdom Viridiplantae; phylum Streptophyta; class Magnoliopsida; order Asparagales; family Amaryllidaceae; genus Allium; species Allium fistulosum. The sequence continues at coordinate 1,138,432,362 of CM060906.1, forward strand.
ATTCGGGTTGGAAAGATAAATTTGAAATTGATTTGAAATTATATTTATTTAAGAATATTACTTAAATAAGTTTGATTTGAAATTTATTAAATTTGAAATTTTAAAGATATGTTTTATAACTTGAATTTGATTAAAGGTGACTTAAATGAATATTTCAAACTTATATAAATTTAAATGGGATATTTGGTTTATTTAAATTTGTAAATTGAAGTTGTATTTAGATGTTATTGAAATGATTAAGTAAATATTTCAAAACTAAATAATAGTAAAGTGAATTTGATATATATATATATATATATATATGAAATTATCGAATTTAGTTTTTGAAATGTTGAATATTTAAAGCTTTGAAATATATTGAAATTGAAATGGTTTATTTTATGGTTTAAATATGTATTTGAAATCGATAATTTGAAATGGTTTATTTAGAAACTGAATCGAATTGAAATTGATGACTTGAGATTTGATTAAAATTTGAATTTTGGAATTCGAGTTGATTTGAATTGATTTATGAAATTTGTGGAAACTATTTTATTATATAAAGTATTTATAAATTATATTTAAAACTATTTTATATTATTTTATAAACTATTTTTAATATAAACTATTTTAATATAAACTATTTTAAATATACTAATTATTTTAATATAAATTGTTTTAACTTATAACTACTTTATATAAATTATTTTATAAACTATTTTATTTTATATACTATAATTAATATCTAAACTGTTTGAAGGGAAATGTTATGATTTTTCAAAGTACTATGATTTCAAAATGTTTTGATTTCCGAAGTGTTTTGATTTTAAAAGACTTATGATTTCGAAAGCGTTACAACTTTTGAAAGTGATATGATTTCTGGAAATGGATATATTTGAAGTGAAAATGATATCGTTTTGATAGGGTTTGAAATGGAAATGATATTTTGGTTTTGAAGTATAAACTATTTTTAAATGACCACGATGTTATAATAATGATTGGTTGTTAAAGAGACCGGGATCGAATATGGGCATACTCTTTGTCGATACTGAAAATCACTTTAACAACTGTGTACGTGGTGGAGATTCCAGAATGAAGTAGGATGGTGGCGACGATCATATATGAGGTATATACGTGGACCCAACTCCCGTGAGTTGGCATAAGGTGGCTAAAACAGGAGCAATCGACGGGCTAATGAGGTAGCTCCTCTTATCGGACACACTCCATCGTATGCCATTCTATTACTTTGTGATTGATTTGGTGCGCACCCTTGATTCAGGAGTGTGGCTCGAGGTGGGCGATTGATGCGGCTCTGCATTACCACCGGCCCGGAAGTGTAATTGGTATATCTACCATGGCATTGCCTAGTTGTGCCGTGTCACCTACCCTAGCGTGCGTTACTACGAGTTTGATTTGTGTCGTACCTATGGAGTATCCTCTAGTAGCTCTAGTTTACGGGGTATTACGGTACTGTATAGACTATTGGCACTATAAAATGTGTTAAGGTGGAAAATGTAAAGCCTTAACACTATTTTTAAATAGTATACTTTACTATAGACATTATTATAATAGCGTATATTACTACATAGTAGATAGTTTAACGGATCCTTAGAGGATGGTTATCCCAAACATCCTCTAAGTTACTGTATTTCAGTTGATATTTCACTTGAGTTGGATTTATTGATATAAGAATGTTAATCCTGACTCGATTGTTTTGTGTTTTGCTTTACGCTCGGGTCAGATTGAGTGTACCAGTATTCGAGACTTACCTTTGGAGTTGAAGCTTCACTTGGAGATCCATCTATTGATTCTGCTTTCAGTTATTCAGTTAATTCCAGTGATGTATTAGTATTTTTGTATTTGACTATTGTATTGAGACATCTATGTATTCGAGACCTCTGTTGTATCTTATTTAACTATGTTATATATATAGTAGCTTCATGAACTACAATTCTTTTGTTTCCGCTGCATTATTGTTATATTACTCTATGTCTGTGATTCTGTGATCTTTATTTACTGTATATGCTGAGATTTGCCAAATTTAAATTAACAATATGATATTTTGAGCAATTCAAGTCCGACATGTGCAGATGCGAATGGTTGAAAATTTCAGGATGCTACAGATTTGTGAAACCCCAGTGTCGTTCGTTGGCATCGTTCTAGCCGTTTGTCAGCAACGTTCTAGTCGTGCATCGACAATAATTATAGCAGTGTGTCGGTGATTGTAGAGCCGTACGTCGATGATGGTTAGCCCTTTGTGTCATATAGGCCAACCGTCTGTTACTATTAGGGGTAAAGCAGGGCCGTGACCAATGCAAAGCTTAGTCCTACATCGTGTATATGACATGCGATGGATAAAATTCACGATATCCATCAAGGTGACCAAGACTGTAGGGGCCATGCTGGTTGGGCACGTCTGTCCAGTTCGCCAGTTACTTGTGTAGTCTCCTAAAGCAGGTGTGTCTATCAGGCTTCCGTCTGGTTCTAGTGTGTTATGATATAGATAAGTACTTATTCTCCTACTGGAGATGATAAGTTGTGATTATACAAGAGACTATGTCCTGTGTATGATCTATCCCTGTATCCTTCTTTGGCATATGTCGCCTATTATCTTTCTTTGGCGTATGTCGCCAACTATTATTTATTTTCGTGTGTTGCTTTTATATCTTGTCGGCGTGTGTCGCCAACTACCATTCGTTGGCATGTGTTGCCAATTATCTATCTTAGACATGTGTCGTCAATTATACATTATTGGCACCAATTATATTTTTATAGGCATGTGTCACCGATTATATCTACCTTTGGCATATGTCGCCAGTACTAAATTTTAATTCTAGATGTCTTCTTATATTGATATTTTGGATTGTTTCGAGTTTGAATGTTGATTTCTAGATATGTGTGATTCACCCATTTGTTGGTTCTACGATTTCAGTTTTGATGTGTTTCTATATGGGTGATGCCATCTTTTGATATCGATGTTAATTGGTTTCACATGGGTTTAAGATATTTGGATGATGTAATGACTTGATTATTATTTATGGCATAATACACATTTTCTATATTTATATGCATCGTTTAACATATCATTTGATGATCGGATTATATTAAAGAATTATTATATTACCATTCCATGTTTACATTGAGTTACACTTATTTTAGTTACTTAATTAGACATAGTCTAACATCTGTGTTATTTTATAATGCTCGGTTCAGCCCAAGACATTTTAGGTATAGGGATGGCAAGACCAGCATTTATTTTCGTAGGCTTAGAGGAGTTTACATAGGAATTATTATGTGATATTTGTATGACATCGATTCACCGTATGTGTGTGTAACTAACATTTGAGTTGTATTGTATTCTATATTATATGTTATATCTACAATTGACTCTATATTCTCTGTTGTTTATTGTATATTGTGTATTGTTCTGTCTAGAGGTACACGTGTCTATTTTTTGTACCGGTATTGTGTACGTATAGGTAAGTTATGTATATTTGATGTTTTAATATGTACTAGTGTTAGACCAAAGAAATATTCACGCGTGTACTCCTTATAGCCTCATTCTCCGTATTATCTGGCAGTATTATTCAGTAATACTCTTGGATAGTACATGTATAGAGGTAGGATGTTACAAGTTGGTATCAGAGTAGGTTCAGAATAATACATCGTATTTCAGAGACACGAGTCGAGACCTTATATGCGAATTAGATTTCTCGACCCTTGGGAGTGTTGGGTAATTTTCTATAATAAAAAATAGTATATTATATATATATATGTATGTATATATAGGATGATTATCAGGGGTAATCATTTGGGGACGTATTTGTGGTTTTATAAAAAATATAAGCACTTAATATATAATTAATTAATTTCTTTTCTTTTAAGTATACGATAAAAGGGGTTGGAGTAGCAAGGATGAAAGGAGTTAGTCCAACCCATAGTATTGGTATTTATAATTTTGGACGGTTTGATATTGCATTGTAATGTTTGATTTGAGATATTGTAGTTGAATTTTGATTTGTTTTATCAGAGTGAACGGTGGAATTATTAGTTTCCACGGAGTACCTTTATTTAATCTTTTATGTTTATTTGATAATTTGAAGTTGCAGAAATTTAATTTGATTTTGGGATTGGTGTATAATTAGTAAAATTATCAAACAAATTTAATTATTTGGTTTATATTATTGTAAATATATATAAATAGTGTTTGCTTGTCATTATAAGTTGCTTTTTGAAATGGTTTGTTGAGTAGTATACATATGGATATGTGCGTTTTAAAGACTGTTTGAAAATGTTTTGAAAAGAATTAGCAAGTATTTAGTGGAAGCAAAGGGTTGTCATAAATAGATATTGGTTATTATTATTATTATTATTTTAAAAGATTTTAGTAGTAAGGTGAATGTTTTAATTAGAAATTATTTGAAAAGTATATGTTATGAGTAAAGTATTAAATGGAGATTTGGAAATTATTTTACTGAGACTAGTATATTTGATAATTTGTGAAAGTAACACTTGTAGATGTTTTTAGAAATGAAAATTGTGTTAACTTGTCTTTTGAGTGTGTTAAGGATTTCGGTCGATGCGAGTGCACATGTATTCGATAGAAATTCTTAAACGCTTGAATGAGATATTTGAACACAATAATTTAGAAGATATAAATAATTTATAGAAGATTATGGTATTTTGAAATGGATTTGAATATTTTAATGGAAAATTTAGTAAAGTAAATTAATTTGGTAAAGTGATATTTAAGATTTATATTTGTAGAGGTTCTGGAAATCAGAGTTATATTTATTATTTTGGCAAATGGTTTGTAAAGGATACTTTATGATAGTATGTAATTTTGGTGATAGTTGCAGCCATTTGATATTAGTGCACGGCTGTGATCATTGGTGAGGCAGTATTGCTTATGTGGTCAGTATTGCTGCAAATTGATATTAGTAATCACTATAGTAGATGGCAAGGCGACATCACTTTATTTTATAATATTTGAGAATTTGTGAATATAAATATATGTATATTCGATAATGTTTATATATAAGATGTGTAAATGTTAAGGAGTTTTGGGATTTTAAGATATGGATATGTTTATACATATAAACAATTTAAAGAAATATTTTGTTTGAGTTAATTAAATTGATAATTATTTTGATAGGTCATATAGAATTATTTTTGAAGTGTTAAATTTTGGAGATATATTTAGAATTTTCCTCCTAGATCTAATTTAAAGGTGTTAACTAATTGTGTAAATTTATGGAAAAGAGTTTGCAAAATAGAGTTCGAAAATAATTTTGTTATAATAAAATGTTAAAAGTTAAATATTAAATTGGAAGAATATATGTAGTATATGTATATATGATATTTGAGAAAAAGAAAATAAGAAATTATTTTAAATGAAGAGTTGTGACAATTTGTAAAGTAATTTTTCTTTGGGTAATGTTTAGTAAATAAATTTAAATAGTATGGTTAAGTTACGTATAAATGATTTGTTATAGATTCTTCCTTATAGGAAATTACGAGGACGCAATTTTGTTTTGGGGGGAGTCTGTAACAACTTATTTTTTTAGCAATATTTAATTTAAGTTAATAATAGCAGTTTAATTAATTTGGAATTTGGGGATTTATATGAAATGAGTTTTTGAAGTTATTTAATTAAAAGATTTAAATCGTGAAATTATAATATTTAAATCTTGAATAAGTTAAAAATGTAGAAAATGAATTCTTTAAAAAAAGTGATGTATTTAAAGTATAATATTGATTTGGAAGGAGTGTGATATTCCAATAGGAATTTGTGTTTATATAAATTAAATAGAAATTTAGTTAGTATAGAAAATAAGAATAAAAAAAATATATATTTACCTACTTTATTTAAGCCCAAGCCCAAGTCTTATTACCCAGACCTATTTTCTAGATATCTCCATTTCTAAATTCTTCGTTCTTTAGTAAAATATTTATGTACACTTCATCACCCCATATTTATCTTCCTAAGCTTGCAAAAATATACAAAACTCTCCTCTCCTCAAAAAAATTGGAAATCAAATTAAATAAATTATAAAAAAATTCCCTAATTTAAAGACGTGCTTCTTGGCACCCGTATACATCTGGGGAGTGAATCAAGTGTGTTAGCAATAAGTCATAAGCTAGATTTTGTTGCTTATAACTTATAAGTCATTGTCATACCCTCTGAAACCCATTATCAAACACCCTCTAAAACTTACAGTTAAAATAAAAACGAATAACAATAAGAAAGATTGAAAGATACAGGTACTCAATAGAAACTCATAAATAATTTTCTCCATTACAAAATTTCAACATTTTCTCAACATATTCAATCCCTACTGCCAATTCGAACTTAAATTGGAAAAAAGAAGAAAAAAATGGAAGCTAAGACTGTGAACATCGACGGCCTCTATATTAGAAAGAAGAAGATCACCATCGCAACACATTCACCCTCCTCTTTGGAGCAATCCTCGACGGTCTAGCCAAGGTCACCCACTCTTCCTCCTCCCCTATGAGATCGATCAAAATGATCTACCAAATGGAGTTAGGGGTATACCCTAGGAACGTGATGTGATTTGTTACACATATCTAACTCGATAACCAATCTTGTTCAAAATAAAAGGTGTTTTCTTTCTAGCATACACTCGATATAATGTGTTATATATTAATTAATTATTTATTTAAAATTATATTAATAAAAATCCCTTAATGGTATATTTTGTGATAGTAGTTACAATGTGTTGTAATCATGAGTGATTTATCTTAATAAAATAAACATACAGTTTAAATATTCATATTCAAGATGTATCGAGACTGGATATCGATACATCCTTTAAGACTAGATTACATAATGCTCTCCAAAGGTTGGGTGGTACAATACTCATGTTTGCTGGGGGCGCCAAGTGGTTATGTAACGATAGTTATTAGATAATTGTGGAATGACTCACTCGATTGTTTTCTGCTGATTAATATAATTAAGGTCAAATAGAAAATATCAATGTAACAATATTTCACAATTCTCTTGACTTGGAAATACCAGTGAGCTTCAATGTGGAAACTCTGCTTTGATTATAGTTAAATCGTGGTACAGTGTCCACCGAATGAGTATAGTTGGGTTGAGCAGAAGTATTGGAAGTGAAACACTATTCAATGGAGGATTTGTCTCCTAATTTATATGAGATTAGTATATGGTCAATTGAAGTCAACTCAAGGTTAAAGTCTCTAGCCAGAGCAGTTCAGTTAGTAATAATTGTTATTTTTGAACCATGGACTTTGTATTTGGACTATAAATTTGAATATGGACGATATTGGAATTTTGACTGGTACTATATTTCATAAGTCCTAATGTGATATAGTTTTGACAAAGAGAAATAGTGTAAATGATTGTCACCACTAGGTAACGCTCAAAATGTAAAATTGAATTTTATCAAAACTATGTAAGCAATAAATTTGCCCATGATGTCGCATCACCTGCTAAGTGACGTATGAACGTTAACATTCAAATTGTTCAATATTAATTGCTGACCAAATTTACACCTAAGAGTCACACAACTGAAACGTCGAACACTCCTGTTACACTTGATTTAATTAATTATAATTGTTGTAAGTTAACTAAATTAATAAATATTTATGATATATTAATTATAAAATTTTATTTAATTTGTGTTGATCAATATTAAATAGTGTATACATAATAGTTATAAATACACTTATCGATATACGATATCTGTACGCATTTTAATTAAATTTAAATATGTTATTTATTAATCAGGCTTGAAGTGTTTTTTAGGCCCAAAAGGGGCACATACTAGGCCAGCTATAGGAGGGATTAGCGTGGCTTGGATTTGATTCAAATTGAGGTGAACGAGTAAGAGAAGAAGGTCGATCAAGATCCAGTTTTTTCTCCTTAGATCCTACTCTATGTATCATCTCAAAATGCACCCTAAATGAAAGAATTTTTATGCTCTACTCCTTATTTCATCTCTGGCCAAAAATTAATACCCCCTCTACTTCAAATTCAAGACATTCTAACGTAAAATTAAATCAAATACAAATGTCTGTAGTTGTTGAATTCAGACTAGTAGCATGCTCTAGATTCTGAAATTATTTCAAGGAGTTCTGATTCTTTGTTTCATGGTGTACTATATGGGCATTAGGTGAAAGATAAAACTTTCTATTTACAATGATATATTAATGTATATAATGTTTATTATATCATATATGTATCTAGATGGCAGTTGAATATATCATGAATTTGTATAATTTTGTGTTGTTTTCATTGGATGGAATATATATATATATTCCATCTAATGAATATATATATATATATGTGTGTGTGTGTGTGTGTCTGTGTGTGTGTATTTAATAAAAAAGCTATATATATATATATTATAACATGCTTATGGTCAGATTTTTTTTTTGAATTAAATATTATTGTTAAATTGATTTTAATGTAAAGCTTAAACTAATACAATATATAATTACATAAAGCATATTTTTTTATTAATATTTATACATGCACATAATGTTTTTGAAAATAGAAAAATTATATATATATATATATATATATTTTACAAAAGGTTCTTTATTGAATATATATATATATATAGTTAAATTCGAATATATATATATCAACTAATTGACCCCTGATTTCTACCCTAAGTTTCTATTTAAATAATGAAGTGAGTGGAAAGAGATAGGAAGAAGCATTATTTAAATAGAAAATTTAGGTGGAAATCATAGACAATTGGGGTGCTTCACCATTTGGGATGCCATTAAATGCTCCTCGTATATATATATATATATATTATAAAATATGCTTATAAATATTTTGATATAAAATATATATATTTAAATGTTTTTGAAATATTTTTTAAATTTTAAACGTAGATTTTCGTAAGGAAATCAATTGATAAAAAATGATTTTTTAAACAATTTAAAATCGAAAAAAAACTTATATGGCTAAAAACATATTTATAATATATATTTAATTATTGTTTTATTAAATATATTTATATGTATTTACACACACACACACACACATATATATATATATATTAATATTTAAACATTATTTTATCATATATATATATATATATAGTTTTTAAAAAAACTTCTATGGATTTTGAATATATATACACACACTTAAATTTGAATTATCCAATCAAAATATAAACTTTAAACATTATATTTGTTTTGAAATTATAAATCATATAATTTTCACATTTTACAAATAATATACAATATGTGTGTGTATATATATATAATACACATATATATTGACAACATACATATATATAGGGGGCTAACATGTTCGTTGCGATGTAATTCCAGCATCTATGCACCGGCATGTTAAACCATGTACACCATTTATATTGTATATGCATGCACACACTTATGTGTGTATGATACACATGTCAAATTATAAAATATAAATTTAATAATAAATAAAACTTTATTTTAAATTAAATAAAATATTGATTTTATTTAAAATTAAATTTAGACAAGATCTAAATAAACTTAGACTTTATAGGTCCAATAAGATCAAAACGGAAGAATTTTTTTGAAATTTACCCCTGTATCCCACCACGTGCTGGCTTAGATACAGCAATGGTACCAAAGCCCAATAACTTATGCAGTCAAATTTTTCTTGTCACGGTTAACTAATTAAGCTCACAACATAATTAGTATGGTGTCTAGAAAGGTAGTGTCTAAGGTTGGGTTGTTGGGTAATCAAGTACACTGCCCTAATTAGCTACCAACCTGGCCCGAAAAGTTATTGGAGCCCAAAGGTTGCCCCTAATAGAAAAGTCCAAATTTGAATTGGGCATTGGGCTAATTTCAAAATTGTTTTGAAATTAAAATAAAAGTTTTATATTTAAAAGTTAAATTTAAAATAAAAATATACATTATAAATGTTATAATATAGATTTTCAAAATGTTTGAAAATATAATATAAATATTTAAAAAATTATAATATTAATAAGATTAATATATAAATAATTTAATTAAATAGTTAATTAATTAAAATATATATACATGTATAATATATATAAGATATATGTTATGTTGTCTTGAATTTAAGACAATATAAGTATATATGTATATAAAAGGATTTTAAAAATTAACAACATTTAATTAAAATTGTTTAATTAATAAACTAATTAAAAGTTAATTTATAAATAAAATACATATATCGAGATATTTGTATAAGTATGAAGGTTATAGTATACATATTCAATATAAAATGTTATAATTGAGCAATATAAAATTAATTAAATGTTAATTGATTAAATTAATTAAATACGATTTAATTAATATAATGTTATACACAAGACTATTATATAAGTTAATTAAATTATAAAAATTATATAATAATAAAACTTATATAATATGAATGTATAAATTAAAAGTGGAACATTAAGAAACCCTAATTACACTTAATGCACAAATAAATATGTATAGTACGTATATCGTGATTTAAGATATGTCAGACACTTGAACCTTGAGGGTATTTCATAAGAAATTTATTGTTCCATAAGTCGATATCACTCAAATAAATATATTAAAGATTATGAATCTTTAATACAAAGTTGTCCTCTACCATTTATATATTAATAAGTTACTTGCATACTCTTTAGTTGTTGAGCTTTCCTCAAGCTAGGGATGCTATGTGTAGTACTATTAATATATTGAATGGACGAGATGAGATAACATACATATTTGTTGAGCTTTCCTCAAGGTATGTGCACTATACTAGGCTATCATGAAATGGAGGGTACAAATGAATAATCTCCATTTATTCGTAGAGCTTTCCTTAAGGAGGATATGAGATTAGCATAAGGAACCATGGGTTAGGAGTTGTATATGATACAACCGATAAAGGGTTATCTATCATTTGTGGGCCTATGATTTGTTGAGCTTTCCTCAAGGGCATAATCCCAATGCATATGAGTCCTAAAACCCAATAGTGAAGTCGAGAGAGTTCTATGTTTCGTCTTAGGGTTTTGAGAACATAAATGATTAGTGGGATTAGAAAAATGAAATGGTACATTTAAGTTTTCTAACACTGTAAGAACATATGCTATATAAAGTTATAATAATCTACAAAGATAAATTTGTGCAATTAATATAATCGGTAAAGTGTTTATCAATTAAGATACAAATGAACTGAATTAAAGATTGACAAATAAAAATATAAAATACACTTATTGATAAATATTTTTGCATTTTATTGTTTCAATACCCATGTAAGCACCTAATTTTACAACTACTAAATACATTTGTAATTGGTCACTTATATGTTTATTTTCCCAAGACCGTGTATTGTCTTTCATGATTTTCGAACTCTAAAAGCAATACTTGACATGGATGTCTGATTCGTATTCATTCATATACATATGTTATATGGTGAACGGTCGTAGTTCGTAATGTATGAAACCAAGATAAATTTGATTCATTTGAAATAAGTAAATAAACCATAATGTGACATAATGTATTCAATATGATTGATTATAATAATGATCTTGTTTTGTTAAATGTAACACTAGACCAAACACTGCAAGATAGATCTAAGAATTAGATTACTGAAATGTCAGTTTGATCAGTTTACATATAGTGCAATTTATTTGATATCCTTGAATGTTAAGGATGGTTAAATACAACTTTTGTAAAGAATTCATTATGATTGTAGTATGGTTTTCTTTTTGAACGGTTCGACCATTCAGAAAAGAAAGTGAATGTACGAGAGTAGATGTGAATTAAGGTACAGTTGAGATAAAGAAGTGAATGGTTAACTCTACTTCATAAACAAACATTGAAAATGAGAATTGTAAAATAATAATAGATACTTACCAAGGAATGAGAAATATAATTTCTATTCCAAAACATATATACATATAGAAATTATTTTTTATGAGATTTATTTCTTTGAGTTTAAGATATTTGATCTAAAAACTCTCGACTATAAACTAGTTATAATGTATGAAATAAAACTCCATAATAAGTGGTTAATGGAGCTTCGTATTTTATACATTATTATATTAATGGTAGAAATAGTGGGAGCATACCATACAATACTTATTAGTTGTCGCATCAAGTACAAAAAATTGTTTTCGTGAATATATATCAAATATTATTTATGAAATAATAACTGTTTCGGTATTGACTGAAAATAGACATAATTTTATTTTAATATGAATATTATTGTAACATCTCCTATCTGGAGGCCTGAAGCTAAGCGCTATAGATACTGCAGTCATCCATAATATTAACTTCCGGTGACCAAATACGGTAATGTTAATGGTATTCATAATATCAGAATCACATGAATATGAAACAAAATCACAGACTTCAAAAATAGCTTTTCACATTACAATTTCACAAACATGTTTCATATCCAATTACATAATCCCATAACATTTCCCAGGCATTGATCAAATATAATTATTACAAGTATGCCAAGAGCGACATATGAAGATGTCCACTTGGATGATCAGAGAAATACTAGACTAACTGTCTTAATACACACATCAGAATTTTAAAACAAAATTTTATAATTAGAATTGCCTCCTGCACGTCTTCGGAAGCTTTATTCGTCCACCTACTAAAACCTGAAAACCTTCAACCCTCAGTCTACTCAAATCAATTTTGAGCACCCGAGAGTTTAAAGGGAAAACACAAACTTCGAGTCAGACATAAAACCTAGTGTGAATAATACTATACATCTTGGTTATATATGATATTAAGTGAGACCACGCCGCTTAGTGGAACGGGTTTCCCCTCACTAAAATCTCTTTAAACCATATATTTTTGCAAATCATAATCCTGCAACCAAACTGATTAATCAAACTGATTATATCAAAATAGCAATATCCTTTATTCTAAAAACAGGTAATTACTGGACCAACTTTCGAAACAAATGTAGTTTTATTTGGCTTACTACTAACCTTTGGCTGACTCAGCTTACCATACAAAATAATAAAAATGATCTAATAACTATTAGATAAGTCTTATGGACGGTTTGTCCCTAACTTACATCTCCAAGGGCCTCCTGATCCTAATGGTTTTTGTGGGCTCACCAATAACCTTTTTCTTCTTTGTACATCTATTCCTTTCTGTGTGTAACCATAATTTAAGTCTACCTGTGACTAAGCCCTACATACTGGAATTTGGACTAAAATTAGCTTAGGGCTAAAGCTAATGTATAGGGCGCGACCGTACACCAGTCCCATCTGGTCTTCTATATCTGAGTCATTTTCTTAGGGTTAACTACCCTTTAAATTTTTCTTGAAAACCTTTTCAAAATGATTTAAACCTTTAAATCATACATATACAAGGAAAATATAGTCTTTGCTTCACTCAAAGCCTTTTGCCATGTTATATATACTTTGCCCAAAATAATGATGATGAAATATATTAAGGATTTCCTATCCCTCCAAAATATGTTAAGACCCTTTTTAACTTAAAAACACATTGGCTATATTGCCAAAAGCAATTCATTCGAAACCTTTGTTTAAAACCTTTAAACAAGCCTTTCGAAACCATTGAAAGTACTCCTTTCGTAACCACTGAAAGTACCCCTTTCGAAACCATTGAAAGTACCCCTTTCAAAACCATTGAAAGTACCCTTTTCGATATAAGTTGTAAAGGCCTGCAAATCTGTACCACTTTGAGCGGACAATATTCCATACCAATTCAACTCAAAACGGGCGGAAATGCGAATCTTTAGGGTTAAAGAAGAAAGAGGTAGAAGAAGAAGATAAAACAACATCAGAATCTCACAATCGCAGCAGAACAAAATATAATATAGAATAACAACTTTTAAATACAAGAAATCTGTAGTGTTATATATACATACCATTTCAGAGTACAACAATTAATCATAACTTTGGATAGCTTATTATCTGTCCTTACACAGCGGAATAATAATCAAATACGGAAGTACGCTCTGCCATCCAGCTCGTCTCTTGAGATTCTTAGCTTTTTAACCTGAATCTGTACAACTCGGTCTGACCCGAGCATCATAATAAAACAACACCCGAGTCAGTTTGGAAAACCAGCGTGAGAAAAACACACTCAATTAGATTATTAAAGTTTTGAAAAGCCTTTGAAACAAAGGTATCTCGTAAGACTACGCCACAAATAAATATGCCGGATTTTTACCTTACGATAACCAAAACATTTTTATCAAATTTGTCTGATATTATAATAGTGTCTATAGAAAGTAAAATAGAATCTAGCTGAAATGCTTGCATCTCACGTTCCAGCAATAGTTGGGCACAATCAAAACCGTACGGGCGTTTATTGGAGATTGGGTTCCATACAATGGCAGGGCTACTAGGGTACCGCCCGTCACAGTACTTGGCCTAGATCAGAGTACCGAGGATCACGCCCGATCCCTTGCAACACAAGACAAGAGCTACCCTTTATTGGATAGTCTGAATAAGATCACCCCACGGTTGGAGCGACCAACTGCCACACTACCGAAACAAAAGGGACATCTAGATAGGGGAAATCTTACCCTACTTGGGCGCTACCCATTTAGCCTTGCTGCACCTTCCCTGTTTTAGCCATTCCCGATTGATGAGGCTTGAGGCTATGCGTTACCTTTTTAAGAACGAGTCTCACTTAGAATACTCATCGTCCTCCTGACGATGTTCTGAAAGCATTCATCCATACAAGTTGCCCTGGGTCTGGACAAACCGAATCACCGTCTTCATCATCTTTACGGTCTTCATTCGCTAACGTTCAAACCTGATCGACGTGGTTTTCGGGTAATTAAACCCGATCCCGGTCTCTTCGAAACGATCAGCGTATTTGCCAATATTGATATTTAGTTATTTAACTATCAAATAACATCCATAAGCAACCATCAGATTTTAAATAATTTTCCAAATTAATTATTCCAAATATCTACTTAAGATATTAATTTCTCATTTCAACACTTTGAAAATAGTTTCCAAATCACGTTTTATCCTCATGGAACCCTTTCCCAAAACTTAGAATATCTTTCCTCTTCATTTAATATTCACATTTGAAAACCCTTCATTTTAGTCCTTATCTCTTTCTCGAAATCCTTTACAACTTTATTTGTAAATTTCCCAAAGCCCTTTACACTTTTACAAAATTCCAGTTTACTTCCACTTCCTTTGTATATATTATTTCACCTTCCGAAGTTCGCTCATCTTATTCTTTAGAAATTTATTTAAAATTCCCATCATACCCTTTATAAGATCTTCCCTTCAAATCTTATTCAATTTCAATAACTTCACTTCCCATCTCAAGAGGATTCATACTTGAGTTTAAAACATTTAAAATTATATATAAAAAATAAGAATAATAGTTTACTTTTAAAAATATGGTTTTAGGTAACTAAAATATCAACTTCTTAAAACATTAAAAGTTTGTATTCAGTTATTAATCTATTTAAAGAATTGATTATAAAGTTAGAATTTTATTCGATAAATACCAAGTATACAATAGCTAACTTCTGATATTCCAAATCCATATTATAATAGTTTAAAGGTTAAGTTTAAAATCCCGCTTTAAACAATTCCAGTTAACTTAACAAAAGTCTACTTTTAGAAATCCAAAACTTACCAATTCGATTCATAAATTCCTCTCAATTCGTATTACATTTCCTGTACCACCATTTCTCACATTCGAATGTATTTCTCTATTTCTTTTCAAATAACCCGATATAAGTTCACACCATTAACTTATATTCCAACATATCCATTGATATCAATCTATCTCATTTATAAACCCCGTTTATAAATTCATAACTCCTTTGAGCTTCCCACTTATTTATAAAACAATTTTATTTTAAAAGTCTAATTTTTTTTAATTTCCTTCCTTAATACATTCCAATTTATTCAAATCTATTTTCAACTATTGCTTAAGTTCTTTTCTAAAATTTCCCAATATCCTTCAAGTTCTTTTGTATAATTTATTTCAAAAATCTCCACTTAAATCAATTTTACGAATGATTAAGTATAGCCCACATTAGTTAATATATATTTATTCCACTTAATTCCCTTTAAAATAAATCCAATTTACAATATGAATTCTTACCATTCAGATTCCCTTAATAAAACTCCTTCATATTAATTATTTACCAAATTCATTTCCAAGGATGTTTAACATTTGATAATTCAATTCACATAAACCATATCAATTTGTCATATCATATATATCAACATATATATAATGAACAATAAATATTTTTGAGGAATCCTGTTGGATCCCTCCAACATGTTTTCCCTGCATCCATAGATGTTAGTCAACAAATAAAATACCAATCCCACTTCGAGGGGGATATCGCGGTATATAGGGTCATCCGCTATTATGCGGGGCGCATAGGGTCTCATCCGCTATATAATGCGGGAATATCAGTCACTCCAATATATATATATATTACTATATATATACATAACATCCAACGGATAAATTATTATAATTCAACCTGCACATCCACTGATTTAAATTTAACATTTAAATTTAATTTATGGCATCCAAATGAGTGAGAAAATCTCAACTTTTCTTTTATTTGCAGTCCACTACCATCTCGACTTGTTTTCATGACTTTTGACCTTGTATAAACAATTATATGATTTTATTAATATTCGAACAAATCGAACAATCAATTACCGTTTAATAAATTTAATTTAAACTAATAATTTAATTTTAACTAATGATTTAATTTAAACAAATAATTAAATTTTAAACTAATTTTCCCTTTTTTTATAAAAAAAATCCTTTGGTAACTAAAATAAATTAAACAAGTTAATAAAACAAATTAATCACCATAACCTTTTATTTTAAAAATTAACTAATAAGTTAAAAATGTGTATATGTATTTTTATTCTTGTCTTTTTTTTGAAAACACATATCCATATGAAAATAGTCTATATTGATTCCAAAATCTATATAAATATATACCTATAAATAATCTATATTACTATTTAAAAATTTCTATTTTCTAAATCTTATATATATATTATTTTCTGTTTTACTGTTTATACATATATTCGTTAAATCCCAATGGAAATAAAATCCCTTCTAGCATATATATTTTCCTACTTTCTGTATATATATGTATATATATATATGTATAAAAAGTCTGCATATATATACGTTTTTTTCTAGTCACTGCATATTTATATATATATATATATAAAACTTGGCCTTACTGCAAATCTGCTTACTGTAAACATTTTTTTACATATTCAAATTTAAAGTGAAATAGATAAATTGAATATACCTTACTGCCTTAACCCTCACGACCCAACAAGCTCGCGAAATTGAGCTCGCAACCCTCCTTGTCGCCATCGCACTTCCCTCGAACAGCCTACGCGCACCACCGAACCTCGACAAAGCCGCCTCCATCGCGACATCCCATCCTTTCCTCCTCGATTAGCCATCTCCCACACTCACCGCTCCAGCAAGCATCACCAGCAGTGCCCTCCCCTCGCGTGCGCGAGCGCGCGCCCCCTCACCAGCGACCCTCGGTCGCTCTCGCGAGCTTGGAGTTCGAGTCGGCTCCATTTTTTCCTTTTTTTTGAAAGCTCGATTTCGATTTCGAATTGGGAAATAAAAAAGGCGGAAGACGAGATTTTTTTTACCAATTTTCGTTCTTCCATTTTTTTCCTTTCGATTTTGCTCTTCTAATTTTTGTTTAGTTGTGAAATGTTTGAACTTCGGCTGTTAATTAAAGGAAGAGGGAAGATACCTTGCGTGATGAAAATGCCTTACTACAGTGACCTACAACAGTGATTTAGAGGTGAAAGCAAAAAGCAATGATGTGAAGTATTTTGACCAGTCAACTATATATAAATATTTAAATTTAAATTTAAATCGTCTTGAATTCGTAGCTTAAAAAATTGACATCCTATCGAGGCATGCCGCTAGGCGTTTATAATGTTATACCCCTATTTCGAACGCATTGGAAAAGGTTTCGAGTCCTAATTCGATCGTATGGAGAAGATAGCTTTTTGGACCCAGTTATTATATTAAATCTCGATATAAATTTCAGCGCGTTTATCTCCCGTACGGCTAAATGATAAGTCCAATTACTACAAAATTTGAAATCCGATAATAATACAATATTACGGATCCAATGGAACTGGTTTCGTCGAATTCCGAGATTGTGCCTCGGAAGATTATTTTTAAATGTCAATTTAAACGATATATTTTTAAAACTGAACAAACCACTTTTAAATTCAATTTAAAAAGTTGCACCGTCTTCAGTATTATTTATATAAATTTTACAAGCCTTTAAAATATTTTTATCGAGCTTAAAACTCACGATTCACAATTTTACCCAATTTCCAATTATTAAATTCAATAATTTAATTATCCGATAAATAGTTATATTTGAAATTCAAGTTAAAAATCAACACCGGAATATTTAAAATCAATTAAATATTCTAATTTCAAATATCTGAAAATTCTGGGTCGTTACATTCCTCCCCCCTTAAAAGAATTTCGTCCTCGAAATTTCTAAGGTAGAAAGAACGCTCCAAACCCACTAACTCACTAAAACCCATGAACTTTATCAAACCCACTTAGTGAAAATCCCGTATTCACTTTCCTAATCTTTTGATTCCAACCTAAACAATTCATTTTAATTCTAATCCCAAAATCCTTTATTTCCAATTCCAATTTGAAATCAATTCATTGTTAACAAAAAAATTCCAAAAATTTTCTAACTCCCAAAATTTTCGAAATTTTTTGGCAGAGACTCCCTTGTACGGAGGAGCTTTTGCAATTTTACAAGAGAGATAAATATATATACATCGACCCACACGGTCGGAAAAACAAAAAACAAAAAACAAAGCAATATTTAATATTTCCTATCTTTTATTGCGTTGGCGTACCTCTATTTAGCGTTTTTAAGCAAGCGGCTTATTTATTTAACAATTAGCGCAATCAAAATCCAGCCAAACGTCCTCCAGGTATCTATACTTACTCAATTTAAACATGTAAGTACGAAATATGTGCAATTTATAACATTTCTCTTATTTAAACAACTACAACACATCAATTCTAAAAGCAATGCACAATAAACAATTTCCATAAAATTTTTATAAGGTTTCAAAACTAATTCAAATGCTTTCACTCGCTTTTCTTACCATTGCATTCAATTTAAGTGATTTACAACTCACTTGCTTATCTTCAATTCATTTTTAAACGAAACAAACTCATATTTATTTCAATTGATTCCAAAAACCAATTTTACTTGCTTCTATTAATTCATAGAATTTTATTTAATCTTGTTTACGTCAAACACCAATTATTTCTATGCAAATTCGGCGATATTCATGTGAATAAATAATTACTTAAGCTTATATCCATTTTAAATTGATCCCACTCAATTTATATTTAATTCCATTCCATTTTAATTTATTAACCCCCCCAACACTTGCATTTCATTTCTTATCCGCATATGTTTCATTCAAAACCATTTCATTAAGCTTGAAACATCCCATACTAATATATTAATAACCATTTTCCAAATTAATTTAAGCCACGCTTCCATCAATATATAAACTTAAGTCGTTTATATATTTTTTTTAAAGTTATTTCACTCCATAACTTAAGTCCATTTCTTTCTTTCACAAATTCTATTTCCATTTTAATTTGATTCTCATCCAATAAAATTCCATTTAATTCAATTAGCTCATTCTCTTAATCCATTTTAATTTCAATTCCATTCCCACTTCGTTAAAATAATATCCAAGGCCATATTTAACTCATTTATACTCGAATTGGATTTTATTTGCAACTCAAATCATTTCTATTTTAATCCAATTCCATTTTATTTGCTAACAAATCCAAGTTAAATTTCATTTATAACTCGAGTTCATTTCGAAACTCCACTATTTACTCCCAATTCAACTTCTGTTTTACCAAATTTGGTTCCATTTCCATATTTCATTAACTAATTAATTATCTAATTAGTTCACCTCCAATTCTCAAACCAATATTTTATTTTTACCTCAAAAATCATTTCATTATTTTACTTGAGTTCAATTTTATTTTATAATTTCAAGTTTGGATTTTTATTTCATTTTCCAAAATACCGAACAATTTTATTTTGGCTCATCTATTCCACTTTTAGATTTTATAAGTCACACACCTATTATTCACGCTTCAACCATTCTAAGCTCAAATATACTCACATTTTATTTTTAACTCGAGACCTTTATCTACAGCCCAAGCATATTTTATTCATACATTTCAACCCTCTTATAAGCTATCAAAGCTTATTTATTTCAATTCAATTCTTATTCAACTTATTTCTATTAAAATAAGAATTTTATCCCATTCAATATCATCTTAAATGAATTTTATTCCAATTCAATTTTATTTAACTTAGCTCCAGTTAAATCTAGCATCATACTATTCTTTTGTCTTCACACAATTCATTTGAATTTTATTAAGTAAGAACTTAATTCCATTTAATATCATCTACAACTCAATTAATTTGCATTTCACTTAATTCAAATACAACTCAATATCAATGAACTTAGATTAAGTCTATTTATTTCTACCCACTTCCATTTTACTTAGCTTAAGTTAATTCCAATCCAATTTAATTTCTATTTCTCAATCAAATTTAATTTTCCAATCCAATTCATTCACATTCTAAATTTTATTTACTTCACCAATTTATTTATTTATTTATTTTCAAATTATCATCAATTAAATAAAAAATTAATTTGTCAACTTAATCCAAGTTAAATTCTCATTTTTAACTTTTCACTTTTTATTTTAATTCCAAAATTCAATCTCATACTTTCCTTGGTTATACAAGCCATTTTATATCTTTGTAAATCTCATTTGGCTATAATATTATCATCCAAATATCCAGGTTATATAATAAATTCAGAAAATATTTCTTTTTATATCAAAATATATTTTTGGGTAAAATTATTTAATTCACCCACTTTTGAAAACAATACCGTGTCGGTTTATCATGTTCAAGTGTTTATAAATTCTCATTGAATTAGTGACCAACTTACTCGATCAGAATTCATATTCCACTCAACCAATAAGTCAACACAATATTAAAACATTTTTTATTCACTAACAAATACGTGCTCATATCTATTAATACACTCAAACTCATTCTAGAGTACTACTGACTCTATCTCTAATGAGTAATCCCCAACAGAGCCAAGGTTCTCGCTTAACCTTCAGCTCTGATACCAAGTGTAAAGGCCCGTAAATCCGTACCCCTTTGAGCCGACAATATTCCATACCAATTCAACTCAAAACGGGCGGAAATGCAAATCTTTAGGGTTAAAGAAGAAAGAGGTAGAAGAAGAAGATAAAACAACATCAGAATCTCACAATTGCAGTGGAACAAAATATAATATAGAATAACAACTTTTAAATACAAGAAATCTGTACTGTTATATATACATACCATTTCAGGGTACAACAATCAATCATCATTTTGGACAGCTTATTACCTGTCCTTACGCAGCGGAATAATAATCAAATACGGAAGTACGCTCTGCCATCCAGCTCGTCTCTTGAGCTCCTTATCTTTTTAACCTGAATCTGTACAACTCGGTCTGACACGAGCATCATAATAAAACAATACCCGAGTCAGTCTGGAAAACCAGCGTGAGAAAAACACACTCAATTGGATTATTAAAGTTTTGAAAAGCCTTTGAAACAAAGGTGTCTCATAAGACTACGCCACAAATAAATATGTCGGGTTTTTACCTTACGATAACCAAAACATTTTTATCAAATTTGTCTGATATTATAATAGTGTCTATAGAAAGTAAAATAGAATCTAGCTGAAATGCTTGCATCTCACGTTCCAGCAATAGTTGGGCACAATCAAAACCGTACAGGCGCTTATTGGAGATTGGGTTCCATACAATGGCATGGCTACTAGGGTACCGCCCGTCACAGTACTTGGCCTAGATCAAAGTACCGAGGATCACGCCCGATCCCTTGCAACACAAGACAGGAGCTACCCTTTACTGGATAGTCTGAATAAGATCACCCCACGGTTGGAGCGACCAACTGCCACACTACCGAAAGAAAAGGGACATCTATATAGGGGAAATCTTACCCTACTTGGGCGCTACCCACTTAGCCTTGCTGCACCTTCCCTGTTTTAGCCATTCCCGATTGATGAGGCTTGAGGCTATGCGTTACCTTTTTAAGAACGAGTCTCACTTAGAATACTCATCATCCTCCTGACGATGTTCTGAAAGCATTCATCCATACAAGTTGCCCTGGGTCTGGACAAACCGAATCACCGTCTTCATCATCCTTACGGTCTTCATTCGCTAACGTTCAAACCTGATCGACGTGGTTTTCGGGTAATTAAACCCGATCCCGGTCTCTTCGAAACGATCAGCGTATTTGCCAATATTGATAGTTAGTTATTTAACTATCAAATAACATCCATAACCAACCATCAAATTTTAAATAATTTTCCAAATTAATTATTCCAAATATCTACTTAAGATATTAATTTCTCATTTCAACACTTTGAAAATAGTTTCCAAATCACGTTTTATCCTCACGGAACCCTTTCCCAAAACTTAGAATATCTTTCCTCTTCATTTAATATTCACATTTGAAAACCCTTCATTTTAGTCCTTATCTCTTTCTCGAAATCCTTTACAACTTTATTTGTAAATTTCCCAAAGTCGTTTACACTTTTACAAAATTCCAGTTTACTTCCACTTCCTTTGTATATATTATTTCACCTTCCGAAGTTCGCTCATCTTATTCTTTAGAAATTTATTTAAAATTCACATCATACCCTTTATAAGATCTTCCCTTCAAATCTTATTCAATTTCAATAACTTCACTTCCCATCTTAAGAGGATTCATACTTGAGTTTAAAACATTTAAAATTATATATAAAAAATAAGAATAATAGTTTACTTTTAAAAATATGGTTTTAGGTAACTAAAATATCAACTTCTTAAAACATTAAAAGTTTGTATTCAGTTATTAATCTATTTACAGAATTGATTATAAAGTTAGAATTTTATTCGATAAATACCAAAGTATACAATAGCTAACTTCTGAATATTCCAAATCCATATTATAATAGTTTAAAGGTTAAGTTTAAAATCCCGCTTTAAACAATTCCAGTTAACTTAACAAAAGTCTACTTTTAGAAATCCAAAACTTACCAATTCGATTCATAAATTCCTCTCAATTCGTATTACATTTCCTGTACCACCATTTCTCACATTCGAATGTATTTCTCTATTTCTTTTCAAATAACCTGATATAAGTTCACACCATTAACTTATATTCCAACATATCCATTGATATCAATCTATCTCATTTATAAACCCCGTTTATAAATTCATAACTCCTTTGAGCTTCCCACTTATTTATAAAACAATTTTATTTTAAAAGTCTAATTTTTTTTAATTTCCTTCCTTAATACATTCCAATTTATTCAAATCTATTTTCAACTATTGCTTAAGTTCTTTTCTAAAATTTCCCAATATCCTTCAAGTTCTTTTGTATAATTTATTTCAAAAATCTCCACTTAAATCAATTTTATGAATGATTAAGTATAGCCCACATTAGTTAATATATATTTATTCCACTTAATTCCCTTTAAAATAAATTCAATTTACAATATGAATTCTTACCATTCAGATTCCCTTTTTAAAACTCCTTCATATTAATTATTTACCAAATTCATTTCCAAGGATGTTTAACATTTGATAATTCAATTCACATAAACCATATCAATTTGTCATATCATATATATCAACATATATATAATGAACAATAAATATTTTTGAGGAATCCTGTTGGATCCCTCCAACCTGTTTTCCCTGCATCCACAGATGTTAGTCAACAAATAAAATACCAATCCCACTTCGAGGGGGATATCGCGGTATATAGGGTCATCCGCTATTATGCGGGGCGCATATGGTCTCATCCGCTATATAATGCGGGAATATCAGTCACTCCAATATATATATATACTACTATATATACACATAACATCCAACGGATAAATTATTATAATTCAACCTGCACATCCACTGATTTAAATTTAACATTTAAATTTAATTTATGGCATCCAAATGAGTGAGAAAATCTCAACTTTTCTTTTATTTGCAGTCCACTACCATCTCGACTTGTTTTTATGACTTTTGACCTTGTATAAACAATTATATGATTTTATTAATATTCGAACAAATCGAACAATCAATTACCGTTTAATAAATTTAATTTAAACTAATAATTTAATTTTAACTAATGATTTAATTTAAACAAATAATTAAATTTTAAACTAATTTTCCCTTTTTTTATAAAAAAAATCCTTTGGTAACTAAAATAAATTAAACAAGTTAATAAAACAAATTAATCACAATAACCTATTATTTTAAAAATTAACTAATAAGTTAAAAATGTGTATATGTATTTTTATTCTTATCTTTTTTTTTGAAAACACATATCCATATGAAAATAGTCTATATTGATTCCAAAATCTATATAAATATATACCTATAAATGTAACAACCCGGGATTTGCATTACCAATTAATAAATAAAAGTTAGGATTTTATTTATTTTAATGAAGCATAAAAGGATTTGGAATAACAAAATTTATTTGAAAAAGGCTATTTTAAATAAATGGGAAATATGGGATTTTAAAATGAGGATAAAATGTTATTTTTGAAAAGTTAAATATTTTAGGAGAGGATTTAAAATGGGTTTGAATAAGAAATGTGAGTTTTATAAACATATATGAACACTTAGAAATTTTTTGAAAACATGGAAATAACTCTCTTCATATTGGGTTATTAAACCTTACCCAATAACCCACCCTAAACTTCCTCTATAAATTATCTCAAACTCTCCTAACCTCATTCATCAAAACCCTAATCAAAACCCTAACCATTTCCTAAAGCTTTCATAACAAAAATGGCCTCCATCTTCATCTCCTTCTAGTTTTAGCTTATGCAAGTCATTCTATGCAAAGGTAATGCAAATACCCACCTCAAATCCATTTTTATATCTTTCTTATTTCTGAAATTGATTTGGTAACACATGTTTTATGTGTTTTTTTGATCTTATAGCCTCCTAATCATCTTTTGCTAACTTGGGTTGATGCTATAGTAGTCTTTGTTGCTTTCTAGAGAGGTATATTGCTAAAAACCTCTTCTAATATGTGTTTAATCATCTTTTGATTTTGGTAATCAGTTAATAACACATGTTTTATTATGTAACATGTGAATCATAGCTCTTTGATCATCTTTGCTTTCATTTTGTGGTGTGCAAATAAGGTACTTGTAATATATGCTAGCTGAAATTATAATTAGTTTATTGCTGTTAGTAAATTAGGCATATCTTATTCATCTTAAATCGGAATTAAGATTTTCTTGAAGTTCTGGAAAGTTTATTCTGTACCCTATAACTTTTATGTTTTGTGCTTTGCCTAATTTTGAGGTTTGAATGGTCGAAATCATGCTTGTTTGTCGCCTACCTGACAACAAACTACAGGGTTGATAAAATAAAAACCTGAAATTGATTTGGCCATAAGTTACTCGTTTCTTATCCAAATCTAATAATTTTGGATGTTCTGGAAAGCTTAGATGTAGAGATAAAACTTTCATGTTTTGAGTTTCATGAAATTTCGAAGTTAATTTGGTCAAAATTGTACATTCTTACCACTGTCCCGAGAGCACAACGACAGTGATATAAAATTTAGATCTGAGAATTGTTTTAGTCATAGAATTTTCATCTCTATTCGGAATTTGACGATCTTGGTCATTCCGGAAAACTTAGAAACTAAGCTACAACTTTCATTTTATTCATTTTGCCAGAATTTGAAGTTTACTATGCCAAAATTGTGGTTTTTCATCTCTGGCCAGTTAGTGCATAGGTATAGGCCTTAGTCTCTTTTCTCCCGTTGTTTTCAGCGTAGAACCCCGACTTTGCGACGCCATCCCGGGCTCGTCCTTTGTCGGATTTCACCGTTTTTGGTCTCTTTAAAAAGATGAGATCGAGATCTTTAACCATGCAAAGTTTGGTTTAGATCTGGGTGCATTAGGTACTTCGTTTCTATTGCCGAAGTAGCACCCAGAAACTGTTTTACAATAGTGATCATTTTCAGTTATCGTCGGACCAACTTCGAAACATTGTCGTTTCTTCGTTTCAAGTTGAAACCGAACGATTCTTGTTGAATATCAAAGTAGGAGTACTTTCTATGCTCCTGCAAATTTTCATCAAGATCTGAGTTCATGTGACCCTTCGACCATGTCGTCGAAGGGGGACCTTTACACTGTTTTGACACAGTAAAGTTTTATGATTTTTGTCCGACTTTGAGACGACGCCGTTTCTTTGTTTCAAGTCGTAATTTCCCGATTCTTTTTGCATCTTAAAGTAGGGATGTTGGACTACATGCCTGCAAATTTTCATGACATTTGGACACAGTTTGCTGGTCCAAATAAATTGCCGAACTTTGGTTCGCGTCAGTTTTTTTGAATGTTTACAAACACTTAGAATATTTTTCAGTGATTTTCTGGTTTTTTTTATTTCTTTGAGATTTGTCTCTACATTTCATACACGGGTTTTATGAATCATTTTCAAAAGATTGTTCACTCCTAAATGGCTTTCGAAATTATTATATAATATTATTTTTAATTATTAAATTAATTACTCCATAATAGGAGATTTTTCAAAAGTCGTTTTAAAGTGATTTCAAAATCAATTATAAATCCGTTTCGCACCATTATTTTCTATAATAAAAACCTCACACTCACTTTTTAGCACGTCGAGCGAAGTGGAAAGGTGCTTAAACGGTTAGGAAATCTCCGGCCTATGGAACCGTGTGTATTTTCTTTCCGGTTAATCCCCGACCTATTCGATTGATCGTTTTGACCTTTGGGTCTAGTTTACCGATGATACGAGGTGGACTTTTTATTGTTTGGAGTGTGAGCTTGCTATTGGTAAGGAAACCGTTTAGTGCGAACGTGGGGTATGGGACTCATTGTTAACACTTTACGGGTTCCTCTCCAAGAAGTTAGTGACACATTAGCCTCTGGGCGGCCAGTACTGGACCTCTGGGTCACCACGCCTCTGGGCAACCGTCTCTGGACACCTGCTCTATGGAGCAGTTTATTTTTCGGCATGCGCCTCTGGGCCTTTATCCTTCTGGGAAGGATCTTGCCGTCTCGCGCGTTCCGCATATGTGCGAGTGATCGATCACAACTCTACAGTACTTGGCAACAACGACTCTTGTCGGTGCACGTGCAATATTGGTATTATTTGATGATTTTTATATCCATTCGAGTACCGCCATTCGGTGTTGGTTCTATGGAACCATACGATGTAAGTGCGATTACCTTTTGGATTCACAGTGTCTCTGGACACTGCTTTTCAGTGTTGGATTTCATTGACTTTTCAGTATATCCCCATTGCTCTTTGGAGCATCGATCTTTGCTTGGGCATTGATTACAGACTCTGGTCACTCTTGGGATTATTGCCTATGGGCATCTTTTTATAGCTTTGGCTACGCCGATGATATGAGGCGATTTTATTTATTCTACACTTTGGTGTTGATTTCTCTATGGAGATTTTTATTGTTTATTGATGATTAGGGATCGTCATTATATTCATGTGGTTCATAATATACTTCTCTTTGGATAAGTACTGTTTTATTTATGTACCACATTACTATATATCTCAGTTATTACTGATTGTTTAGCTAGCCTGACCCGAGTGTTTTCGCTCGGGTCAGACCGAGTTATTTCAGGTTAGGTCTCTGGACTTAGCTTCTGTGCTTCCGCTTGGACATTATCTGCTATGCTGATAGATAGCGCTTTTATTTGTCCACTATTCCGCTACTCTGTTATTATTCAGACTTTGATATGTACATATTTTCGACTCACATGTGTGAGCAGTGGCTTTGTACCCACTTATAGTATTTGGATCTGTATGGACGATGTATTGTACTGGGATTTTATATCTGTTATGTGATTCTGTTTTGTGATGTTTTATCATTTATTACTATGCTTGTTTCTGATAGGTCTTTAGCCATTGTAATTTCGTTATAAATATTTATTGAATATGTCGAACCACTTGAGAAAAATATATAGATACCATCCTTTCGACGTATTCAGTAGATAGTTATAGCTTGATTACAAATGGTCGCTTCCACTATACTATATTCTCCGCTTTAACAGACAGTATTACTCCCGTAATACTCTTTGTTACAGTGGGTCTCAGAGTGGGGCGTTACAATAAATAATCTATATTACTATTTAAAAATTTCTATTTTCAAAATCTTATATATATATATTATTTTCTGTTTTACTGTTTATACATATATTCGTTAAATCCCAATGGAAATAAAATCCCTTCTAGCATATATATTTTCCTACTCTCTGTATATATATGTACATATATATATATGTATAAAAAGTCTTCATATATATACGTTTTTTTCTAGTCACTGCATATTTATATATATATATATATAAAACTTGGCCTTACTGCAAATCTGCTTACTGTAAACATTTTTTTACATATTCAAATTTAAAGTGAAATAGATAAATTGAATATACCATACTGCCTTAACCCTCACGACCCAACAAGCTCGCGAAATTGAGCTCGCAACCCTCCTTGTCGCCACCGCACTTCCCTCGAACAGCCTACGTGCACCACCGAACCTCGACAAAGCCGCCTCCATCGCGACATCCCATCCTTTCCTCCTCGATTAGCAATCTCCCACACTCACCGCTCCACCAAGCATCACCAGCAGCGCCCTACCCTCGCGTGCGCGAGCGCGCGCCCCCTCACCAGCGACCCTCGGTCGCTCTCGCGAGCTTGGAGTTCGAGTCGGCTCCATTTTTTTTCTTTTTTTTTAAAAGCTCGATTTCGATTTCGAACTGGGAAATAAAAAAGGCGGAAGACGAGATTTTTTTTACCAATTTTCGTTCTAACATTTTTTTCCTTTCGATTTTTCTCTGCTTATTTTTTTTTAGTTGTGAAATGTTTGAACTTCGGCTATTAATTAAAGGAAGAGGGAAGATACCTTGCGTGATGAAAATGCCTTACTACAGTGACCTACAACAGTGATTTAGAGGTGAAAGCAAAAAGCAATGATGTGAAGTATTTTGACCAGTCAACTATATATATATTATTTAAATTTAAATTTAAATTTAAATCGTCTTGAATTCGTAGCTTAAAAAATTGACATCCTATCGAGGCATGCCGCTAGGCGTTTATAATGTTATACCCCTATTTCAAACGCATTGGAAAAGGTTTCGAGTCCTAATTCGATCGTATGGAGAAGATAGCTTTTTGGACCCAGTTATTATATTAAATCTCGATATAAATTTCAGCGCGTTTATCTCCCGTACGGCTAAATGATAAGTCCAATTACTACAAAATTTGAAATCCGATAATAATACAATATTACGGATCCAATGGAACTGGTTTCGTCGAATTCCGAGATTGTGCCTCGGAAGATTATTTTTAAATGTCAATTTAAACGATATATTTTTAAAACTGAACAAACCACTTTTAAATTCAATTTAAAAAGTTGCACCGTCTTCAGTATTATTTATATAAATTTTACAAGCCTTTAAAATATTTTTATCGAGCTTAAAACTCACGATTCACAATTTTACCCAATTTCCAATTATTAAATTCAATAATTTAATTATCCGATAAATAGTTATATTTGAAATTCAAGTTAAAAATCAACACCGGAATATTTAAAATCAATTAAATATTCTAATTTCAAATATCTGAAAATTCTGGGTCGTTACATTCCTCCCCCCTTAAAAGAATTTCGTCCTTGAAATTTCTAAGGTAGAAAGAACGCTCCAAACCCACTAACTCACTAAAACCCATGAACTTTATCAAACCCACTTAGTGAAAATCCCGTATTCACTTTCCTAATCTTTTGATTCCAACCTAAACAATTCATTTTAATTCTAATCCCAAAATCCTTTATTTCCAATTCCAATTTGAAATCAATTCATTGTTAACAAAAAAATTCCAAAAATTTTCTAACTCCCAAAATTTTCGAAATTTTTTGGCAGAGACTCCCTTGTACGGAGGAGCTTTTGCAATTTTACAAGAGAGATAAATATATATACATCGACCCACACGGTCGGAAAAACAAAAAACAAAAAACAAAGCAATATTTAATATTTCCTATCTTTTATTGCGTTGGCGTACCTCTATTTAGCGTTTTTAAGCAAGCGGCTTATTTATTTAACAATTAGCGCGATCAAAATCCAGCCAAACGTCCTCCAGGTATCTATACTTACTCAATTTAAACATGTAAGTACGAAATATGTGCAATTTATAACATTTCTCTTATTTAAACAACTACAACACATCAATTCTAAAAGCAATGCACAATAAACAATTTCCATAAAATTTTTATAAGGTTTCAAAACTAATTCAAATGCTTTCACTCGCTTTTCTTACCATTGCATTCAATTTAAGTGATTTACAACTCACTTGCTTATCTTCAATTCATTTTTAAACGAAACAAACTCATATTTATTTCAATTGATTCCAAAAACCAATTTTACTTGCTTCTATCAATTCATAGAATTTTATTTAATCTTGTTTACGTCAAACACCAATTATTTCTATGCAAATTCGGCGATATTCATGTGAATAAATAATTACTTAAGCTTATATCCATTTTAAATTGATCCCACTCAATTTATATTTAATTCCATTCCATTTTAATTTATTAACCCCCCCAACACTTGCATTTCATTTCTTATCCGCATATGTTTCATTCAAAACCATTTCATTAAGCTTGAAACATCCCATACTAATATATTAATAACCATTTTCCAAATTAATTTAAGCCACGCTTCCATCAATATATAAACTTAAGTCGTTTATATATTTTTTTTAAAGTTATTTCACTCCATAACTTAAGTCCATTTCTTTCTTTCACAAATTCTATTTCCATTTTAATTTGATTCTCATCCAATAAAATTCCATTTAATTCAATTAGCTCATTCTCTTAATCCATTTTAATTTCAATTCCATTCCCACTTCGTTAAAATAATATCCAAGGCCATATTTAACTCATTTATACTCGAATTGGATTTTATTTGCAACTCAAATCATTTCTATTTTAATCCAATTCCATTTTATTTGCTAACAAATCCAAGTTAAATTTCATTTATAACTCGAGTTCATTTCCAAACTCCACTATTTACTCCCAATTCAACTTCTATTTTACCAAATTTGGTTCCATTTCCATATTTCATTAACTAATTAATTATCTAATTAGTTCACCTCCAATTCTCAAACCAATATTTTATTTTTACCTCAAAAATCATTTCATTATTTTACTTGAGTTCAATTTTATTTTATAATTTCAAGTTTGGATTTTTATTTCATTTTCCAAAATACCGAACAATTTTATTTTGGCTCATCTATTCCACTTTTAGATTTTATAAGTCACACACCTATTATTCACGCTTCAACCATTCTAAGCTCAAATATACTCACATTTTATTTTTAACTCGAGACCTTTATCTACAGCCCAAGCATATTTTATTCATACATTTCAACCCTCTTATAAGCTATCAAAGCTTATTTATTTCAATCAATTCTTATTCAACTTATTTCTATTAAAATAAGAATTTTATCCCATTCAATATCATCTTAAATGAATTTTATTCCAATTCAATTTTATTTAACTTAGCTCCAGTTAAATCTAGCATCATACTATTCTTTTGTCTTCACACAATTCATTTGAATTTTATTAAGTAAGAACTTAATTCCATTTAATATCATCTACAACTCAATTAATTTGCATTTCACTTAATTCAAATACAACTCAATATCAATGAACTTAGCTTAAGTCTATTTAATTCTACCCACTTCCATTTTACTTAGCTTAAGTTAATTCCAATCCAATTTAATTTCTATTTCTCAATCAAATTTAATTTTCCAATCCAATTCATTCACATTCTAAATTTTATTTACTTCACCAATTTATTTATTTATTTATTTTCAAATTATCATCAATTAAATAAAATTTAATTTGTCAACTTAATCCAAGTTAAATTCTCATTTTTAACTTTTCACTTTTTATTTTAATTCCAAAATTCAATCTCATACTTTCCTTGGTTATACAAGCCATTTTATATCTTTGTAAATCTCATTTGGCTATAATATTATCATCCAAATATCCAGGTTATATAATAAATTCAGAAAATATTTCTTTTTATATCAAAATATATTTTTGGGTAAAATTATTTAATTTACCCACTTTTGAAAACAATACCGTGTCGGTTTATCGTGTTCAAGTGTTTATAAATTCTCATTGAATTAGCGACCAACTTACTCGATCAGAATTCATATTCCACTCAACCAATAAGTCAACACAATATTAAAACATTTTTTATTCACTAACAAATACACGCTCATATCTATTAATACACTCAAACTCATTCTAGAGTACTACTGACTCTATCTCTAATGAGTAATCCCCAACAGAGCCAAGGTTCTCGCTTAACCTTCAGCTCTGATACCAAGTGTAAAGGCCCGTAAATCCGTACCCCTTTGAGCCGACAATATTCCATACCAATTCAACTCAAAACGGGCGGAAATGCAAATCTTTAGGGTTAAAGAAGAAAGAGGTAGAAGAAGAAGATAAAACAACATCAGAATCTCACAATTGCAGTGGAACAAAATATAATATAGAATAACAACTTTTAAATACAAGAAATCTGTACTGTTATATATACATACCATTTCAGAGTACAACAATCAATCATCATTTTGGACAGCTTATTACCTGTCCTTACGCAGCGGAATAATAATCAAATACGGAAGTACGCTCTGCCATCCAGCTCGTCTCTTGAGCTCCTTAGCTTTTTAACCTGAATCTGTACAACTCGGTCTGACACGAGCATCATAATAAAACAACACCCGAGTCATTCTGGAAAACCAGCGTGAGAAAAACACACTCAATTGGATTATTAAAGTTCTGAAAAGCCTTTGAAACAAAGGTATCTCGTAAGACCACGCCACAAATAAATATGCCGGGTTTTTACCTTATGATAACCAAAACATTTTTATCAAATTTGTTTGATATTATAATAGTGTCTATAGAAAGTAAAATAGAATCTAGCTGAAATGCTTGCATCTCACGTTCCAGCAATAGTTGGGCACAATCAAAACCGTACGGGCGCTTATTGGAGATTGGGTTCCATACAATGGCAGGGCTACTAGGGTACCGCCCGTCACAGTACTTGGTCTAGATCAGAGTACCGAGGATCACGCCCGATCCCTTGCAACACAAGACAGGAGCTACCCTTTACTAGATAGTCTGAATAAGATCACCCCACGGTTGGAGCGACCAACTGCCACACTACCGAAAGAAAAGGGACATCTAGATAGGGGAAATCTTACCCTACTTGGGTGCTACCCACTTAGCCTTGCTGCACCTTCCCCGTTTTAGCCATTCCCGATTGATGAGGCTTGAGGCTATGCGTTACCTTTTTAAGAACGAGTCTCACTTAGAATACTCATCGTCCTCTTGACGATGTTCTGAAAGCATTCATCCATACAAGTTGCCCTGGGTCTGGACAAACCGAATCACCGTCTTCATCATCTTTACGGTCTTCATTCGCTAACGTTCAAACCTGATCGACGTGGTTTTCGGGTAATTAAACCCGATCCCGGTCTCTTCGAAACGATCAGCGTATTTGCCAATATTGATAGTTAGTTATTTAACTATCAAATAACATCCATAAGCAACCATCAGATTTTAAATAATTTTCCAAATTAATTATTCCAAATATCTACTTAAGATATTAATTTCTCATTTCAACACTTTGAAAATAGTTTCCAAATCACGTTTTATCCTCACGGAACCCTTTCCCAAAACTTAGAATATCTTTCCTCTTCATTTAATATTCACATTTGAAAACCCTTCATTTTAGTCCTTATCTCTTTCTCGAAATCCTTTACAACTTTATTTGTTAATTTCCCAAAGCCGTTTACACTTTTACAAAATTCCAGTTTACTTCCACTTCCTTTGTATATATTATTTCACCTTCCGAAGTTCGCTCATCTTATTCTTTAGAAATTTATTTAAAATTCCCATCATACCCTTTATAAGATCTTCCCTTCAAATCTTATTCAATTTCAATAACTTCACTTCCCATCTCAAGAGGATTCATACTTGAGTTTAAAACATTTAAAATTATATATAAAAAATAAGAATAATAGTTTACTTTTAAAAATATGGTTTTAGGTAACTAAAATATCAACTTCTTAAAACATTAAAAGTTTGTATTCAGTTATTAATCTATTTACAAAATTGATTATAAAGTTAGAATTTTATTCGATAAATACCAAGTATACAATAGCTAACTTCTGAATATTCCAAATCCATATTATAATAGTTTAAAGGTTAAGTTTAAAATCCCGCTTTAAACAATTCCAGTTAACTTAACAAAAGTCTACTTTTAGAAATCCAAAACTTACCAATTCGATTCATAAATTCCTCTCAATTCGTATTACATTTCCTGTACCACCATTTCTCACATTCGAATGTATTTCTCTATTTCTTTTCAAATAACCCGATATAAGTTCACACCATTAACTTATATTCCAACATATCCATTGATATCAATCTATCTCATTTATAAACCCCGTTTATAAATTCATAACTCCTTTGAGCTTCCCACTTATTTATAAAACAATTTTATTTTAAAAGTCTATTTTTTTTTAATTTCCTTCCTTAATACATTCCAATTTATTCAAATCTATTTTCAACTATTGCTTAAGTTCTTTTCTAAAATTTCCCAATATCCTTCAAGTTCTTTTGTATAATTTATTTCAAAAATCTCCACTTAAATCAATTTTACGAATGATTAAGTATAGCCCACATTAGTTAATATATATTTATTCCACTTAATTCCCTTTAAAATAAATCCAATTTACAATATGAATTCTTACCATTCAGATTCCCTTTTTAAAACTCCTTCATATTAATTATTTACCAAATTCATTTCCAAGGATGTTTAACATTTGATAATTCAATTCACATAAACCATATCAATTTGTCATATCATATATATCAACATATATATAATGAACAATAAATATTTTTGAGGAATCCTGTTGGATCCCTCCAACCTGTTTTCCCTGCATCCACAGATGTTAGTCAACAAATAAAATACCAATCCCACTTCGAGGGGGATATCGCGGTATATAGGGTCATCCGCTATTATGCGGGGCGCAT
Source organism: Allium fistulosum (assembly GCA_030737815.1). NCBI lineage: Eukaryota > Viridiplantae > Streptophyta > Magnoliopsida > Asparagales > Amaryllidaceae > Allium > Allium fistulosum. Next base: position 1,138,467,603 of record CM060906.1, read on the forward strand.
ATGGTCTTATCCGCTATATAATGCAGGAATATCAGTCACTTCAATATATATACTACTATATATATACATAACATCCAACAGATAAATTATTATAATTCAACCAAGCACATCCAGTGATTTAAATTTAATTTATAACATCCAAATGAGTGAGAAAATATCACCTTTGCTTTTATTTGCAGTCCACTGCCGTCTCGACTTGTTTCCATGACTTTTGACCTTGTATAAACAATTATATGATTTTATTAATATTCGAACAAATCGAACAATCAATTACCGTTAAATAAATTTAATTTAAACTAATAATTTAATTTTAACTAATGATTTAATTTAAACAAATAATTAAATTTTAAACTAATTTTCCCTTTTTTTATATAAAAAAAATCCTTTCGTAACTAAAATAAATTAAACAAGTTAATAAAACACATTAATCCCCATAACCTATTATATTAAAAATTAACTAATAAGTTAAAAATGTGTATATGTATATTTATTCTTATCTTTATTTTTGAAAACACATATCCATATGAAAATAGTCTATATTGATTCCAAAATCTATATAAATGTATACCTATAAATAATCTATATTACCATTTAAAAATTTCTATTTTCTAAATCTTATATATATATATTATTTTCTGTTTTACTGTTTATACATATATTCGTTAAATCCCAATGGATAAATCCCTTCTAACATATATATATTTTCCTACTTTCTGTATATATATGTATAAAAAGTTTGCATATATATACGTTTTTTTCTAGTCACTGCATATTTATATATATTAAAAACTTGGCCTTACTGCAAATCTGCTTACTGTAAACATTTTTTTTACATATTCAAATTTAAAGTGAAATAGATAAATTGAATATACCTTACTGTCTTAACCCTCACGACCCAACAAGCTCGCGAAATTTAGCTCGCAACCCTCCTTGTCGCCACCGCACTTCCCTCGAACAGCCTACGTGCACCACCACACCTCGACAAAGCCGCCTCCATCGCGGCATCCCATCCTTTCCTCCTCGATTAGCCATCTACCACACTCGCTGCTCCACCAAGCATCACCAGCGGCGCCCTCCCCTCGCGTGCGCGAGCGCGCACCCCCTCACCAGCGACCCCTGGTCGGTCTCGCGAGCTTGGAGTTCGAGTCAGCTCCTTTTTTTTTCTTTTTTTTGAAAGCTCGATTTCGATTTCGAACTGGGAAATAGAAAAGGCAGAAGACGAGAATTTTTTTTACCAAGTTTCGTTCTGCCATTTTTTTTATTTTGCTCTGCTAATTTTTTTTTAAGTTGTGAAATGTTTGAACTTCGGCTGTTAATTAAAGGAAGAGGGAAGATACCTTGCGTGATGAAAATGCCTTACTACAGTGACCTACTACAGTGATTTAGAAGTGAAATCAAAAAGAAATGATGTGAAGTATTTTGACCAGTCAACTATATATATATTATTTAAATTTAAATTTAAATTTAAATCGTCTTGAATTCGTAGCTTAAAAACTTGACATCCTATCGAGGCATGCCGCTAGGCGTTTATAATGTTATACCCCTATTTCGAACGCATTGGAAAAGGTTTCAAGTCCTAATTCGATCGTATGGAGAAGATAGCTTTTTGGACCCAGTTATTATATTAAATCTCGATATAAATTTCAGCGCGTTTATCTTCCGTACGGCTAAACGATAACTCCAATTACTACGAAATTTGAAATCCGATAATAATACAATATTACGGATCCAATGGAACTGGTTTCGTCGAATTCCGAGATTGTGCCTCGGAAGATTATTTTTAAATGTCAATTTAAACGATATAATTTTAAAACTGAACAAACCACTTTTAAATTCAATTTAAAAAGTTGCACTGTCTTCAGTATTATTTATATAAATTTTACAAGCCTTTAAAATATTTTTATCGAGTTTAAAACTCACGATTCACAATTTTACCCAATTTCCAATTATTAAATTCAATAATTTAATTATCCGATAAATAGTTATATTTGAAATTCAAGTTAAAAATCAAAACCGGAATATTTAAAATCGATTAAATATTCCAATTTCAAATTTCTGAAAATTCTGGGTCGTTACATAAGTAAACTATTTTACTTTATAGCCATAGGCCGAAAGGCCAAAACATACCTTTTGAAACCCTTTAACATAGTCTTTTCGAAAACATTAAAAACCATTTTCTTTCGAAAGCTTTGAAACCTTAGACATCCTTTTTAAAACATATAACTTGCCTTTCGAAAGCAATTGAAACCCTTCCATTTAAAATGCTCTAAATACCTTTCGAAACTATTGAGGAACCTTCCCTTCGAAACCATAATTTATACCTTTCGAAAATACTAGGGAACCTCCCCTTCGAAACCTATATTAGGCACCTTTCGTCAGCATTAAAGTGTACTACTTAAAACAACTCCTTTGAAAGGATTGGGTTCAAGTAAAATCTTGTGGAACATAGTTTCGAAACCATCAAAATCATTTAAGTCGAAACCTATGGTTTTATATTTCAATAGAACTAAGGGTCATAAAACAACAGTCGAAAGCTCTCTTTCGAAAGCATTTTTCCTAAGTAAACAAAGTAGATGGTTTCGACACCATCCCTTTCGAAAGCATTGGAGAGTGGCTTCTTTAAGAAAATCGAAAGCATCCCTTTGAAACTATGTTTAAAGGAAACGGCCTCAACTGGGTCGAATGGTTGAATAGTGGCAATGTTGGTTTCGACACTGTTGAAAGCCAATTTAGAAACAAAGGCGACAATCTGAATCGAACGCTTATCTTTAAACCAATTAAGTCGAAAGCCATCTCATTCGAAAGCAAGCAAGCGCATTTTCTTTCCCAAGCCAAAGCGTTGTTTCGACCCCTTCGGAACCCCTGTTTCGACCCTATGCCTTCCGCCTATTTCCAACCCACTACGTACCAAGTATTTGATACCATGTGTATTGGTTTCGAGCTAGATGGAGGCGGAGGAACATGGTTGAAAGGTAGCTGCCGATTAAGGCGAGACAACAAATACTTACAAAACTGCTTTATTTCTTTTTAAAGTAATTTCTTTCCAACTAACTTGCTTATTTGTGAAAATCTAATTGGTTGCCAATTTCTTTTCAAAAAGCTTTTCTAAAGGTGCTGCCTAATTCAGATTTGGTTCAATTAAAACATTTTCAAAATGCCCCTTCTCCTATTTTAAACATATAAAAAATTTAAGTCATATACCTTAAATAATTTTATATACTTAACAAAACACTTAGGAAAATTCTCCAAAAATTCCAAAAAACCTCTTTTATATGTTTTCTAACATATTTAAATTTCAGACCCAAAGCAATCATATATTGGCCGTAAATAATTTTAAACCCAAATTAACATTTTTTCACTAGAAAATTAATAATAAATCCTCAATAATTCAGAAAATTATGAAACTTGAAACCCATCTCCAAAATAATATATCTGACCTCAAATTAAATTCGCAAGTCATTATGATGTCATAAACTAGGTTTTCTAAATCAATTATCATCATAAAATGCATATAAAATAGCCTAAATCATCAATTAGTATATATATATATATATCCATTTATCATTCAAAACATGGCAAAACATTTGCAAATACTTTCAGATTTAATCTAAAACCGAAAACAATTAAAAACTTGAGATGTAGTCATTATTCACCTTTGCTTTGATGTTAAGGAGATGAGATTTGATCTTGGTTTATGTTCATTAGCTTCTTCCTCTTGATATAGCTTAATTTCCCCTCTTTCCTCTTTAATGGTGGCCAGCCTCCAGTTGGTTTTAGTTTTAATTTGTGGACTTGTGAAAATGAACGTGTGGAATGTATAGTGTGAAGATTTAAGGTATAAGGGTATTGCTTCGACCTATTTTTCCTGTGCCTACTCACCCTAACTTAATTCATTTTAGTTCCAATTAGTTTATTAGTTTAACATAGGCACAACTACCCTTATTATCATAAATCTCACTCTCTTAACAAATTACATTATTTCATTTAATTTACCTAATTAAATGTTCTAAATAATGTTACTAAAATGTAGGGTGTTACAGATTCCCCTCTTTAAAGAATTTCGTCCTTGAAATTACAATAAGGCACTTATCAAATCAATCAAAAAGGTAAAACATACCATGAAACAAGTTAGGATAAGTATCTCGAATCCTGCTTTCAGTTTCCCAAGTATAGTCTCTCTCGTTGTCACTCCACTGGACTCTGACTAATCTAACTGTCATGCTCTTTAGCCTCTTTTCATCTCTCGCGACTATACGAATAAGCTTTCTAACTACAGTCAAATTCGGCTCCACTACTAAGTCATCTAACACAGTCGGTGTAATAGTAGTCTCTGGATCATGAATATACTTCCATAGATGAGAAACATAAAAACCATCGTGGACACCTGCCAAACTATTTGGTAACTCTACTCTATATGCGAGTTTCCCGATCCTCTCAATAATAGGGAATGGTCCAACGAATCTCGGTGCCAACTTCCCTGATTTTCCAAATCTGATAACACCCTTCATTGGTGATACTTTGACAAAAACATGATCTCCAATTGAGAACTCCAAGTCTTTCCGTCTCTTATCAGCATAACTTCTCTACCTAGATTGATCTTCCTTCATTCTAGCTTGAATTAACTCAATCTTCTCTGCAGCTTCTCTAACCAAATCTGGACCAAGAACCAATCTATCCCCGGTCTCTACCCAACAAATGGGAGATGGCCTTCCATACAAAGCTTCAAATGGTACCATCCATATACTATTCTGATAACTATTGTTATACGAAAACTCGACTAAGTGTAGATGGTCTTCCCATGATCCCCCAAAATATAATACGCAAGATCGTAATAAATCTTCCAAGATTTTGTTAACTCTTTCCGTTTGCCCCTCTATCTACGGATGGTAAGCGGTACTCATCTTGAGCTTGGTACCCAAAGTCTCCTGTAGACTCTTCTAGAACTCGCTAGTGAATAAGGAATCTCTATCGCTTACTATACTACTAAGAATTCCATGAAGTCTAACTATGTTCCTCATGAACAACCTAGCCAAAACATGTGCCATCCTGGTTGACTTAACTGGAATGAAACAGGCACTCTTGGTCAACCTGTTCACTATGACCCATATACTTTCATTTCCTCTATTTTACCTTGGCAGCCCGTCTATAAAATACATCGAAATAGAATTCCATTTCCATACGGGAGCATCTAAAGGCTAAAGTAACCCACTTGGTTTCTGAGTTCGGCTTTCACCTGCTGACAGTTCAAACACTGTTTCACCCATAAGCCTACCTCCCTATTCATACCTTCCCAGAAGAAACTTCTCTTCATATCCTAATACATTTTCATTCCTCCTAGATGAATGGTGAACTTCGAACGATGGAATTCCTCAAGAATATCTTTCCTAATGTTTCCCACATTCGGAACACGCAGTCTTCCTTTCTTTCTCAACCACCCATTCTGGTCTAGAAGAAATTCCTTCAAGTCAATGCTCTTCATTCCATCCTTTAACTTCCTGATCCGTTCAGCCAACACTGGATCCTTCCCTTGCTTAGAAGCGATTCTTTCGATCGTAACCAGTTGAACTTCTAAACATGACAGCATAGTAGTCTCTATACTTGAACTACTCTTAGATCTCCAATGTACTCTGCATGTAGTCAACGCTTCTAAATCTTTCCACTCAACAATCATCGCCAACACTGCATTCTAATGTCTCCGGCTAAGTGCATTTACAACTTTGTTGCCCTTTCCTAGTGTGTACTCAATACCAAAGTCATAAGCTGCTAAAAACTCTAACCACCTCTACTACTCATGTTCAGCTCGTTCTGAGAGAACAGATACTTCAACGACTTATGATCCGTAAATAACTCGAATCTCTCTTCCAAAAGGTAATGTCTCCATACCTTCAATGCAAAAATCACTGCTGCTAATTCCAAGTCATGGGTCGTATATCTAACTTCATGAGGTCTAAGCTGTCTAGAAGCGTAAGCAATCACTTTACCTCTTTGCATTAGTACATCTCCTAATCCAACTCCATAGGCATCTGTGTATACCACTATGTCCTGATTTCCTTCTGGAACGACTAACACAGGTGCATTCGTCAATAATTGTTTCGGCTTCTAGAATGCATCCTCACACTTATCTGTCCAGACGAATTTTATATCTTTCCGAGTTAGCTTATTCATAGGTGCTGCGATCCGCGAAAAATCCTTAATAAACTTCCGATAATATCCAACTAATCCCAAAAAACTTCTTGTCCAAGTCACCGTCTCGGGTCTCTTCCAACTATTCACTGCTTTGAACTTAGCTGGATCTACTAACAACCCATTCTCTGAAACTACATGACCAAGAAACTTCACTTCCTTCTTCTAGAAATGGCACTTTAAAACTTCACCTTCAGCTGATGTTCTCTCAAAGTCTCAAGCACCACACTAACATGATCTTCATGCTCTCTCTCATCCTTAGAGTATATCAGAATATCATCTATTAACAGCAACACGAACCTATCCAAGTGCTCTCAAAAAATTCGGTTTATCAAATCTACGAAGAAAGCCGGCACATTAGTTAGTACGAATGGCATCGTTAACCATTCGTACGATCCATATTTGGTCCTAAATGCCGTCAAAGAAATACTCTCTTCAGCTACCCTAAGCTGATGGAATCCAGTCGCCAAATCCAACTAAGGAAATACTTTGGCACCACTCAATTGGTCAAACAAATCGTCAATTCAAGGAAATGGATATCGATTCTTTATCGTCCTCTCATTCAACTTATGATAATTGATACATAGCCTTAACGATCCGTTCGGTTTCTTCATGAAAACCATGGCTGTATCCCAAGACAAACTGCTTGGTGTAATAAAATTCTTGCCTTCCAAGTCCACCAAGTGCACCTTTAACTCCCTCATCTCGGTAGGTGTCATTCTGCTTGGCGGTCTACTTACTGGTTCTGCTCCAGGTACTAAATCTATTTGAAACTCAATGGCTCGATTCAGTGGCAATACAACTATCGGCTTAAAAACATCTACGAATTCTCTAACCACGAATACTTGGCTTAACTCGGCTTCTACCGCCATAACACCCAGCAATGCATTAACCTCACAACTGGGGTTTTCTATGAAATATAATATCTGATCTCTACTGTCAAGGTATCTAAGCGATACCTAGCATCGTATTAACTTAACCAATCAATACCCAATATAATTTCGAACCCTTTCCAGTACGACACTCGTGAGCATAATGTCCTTTCCTGCCACACTTGTAACAGACCACCTCAGACTTCCCCTTTTTCGCTGTTCCTCCCTTCTGAGCATTCTTCTTGTGGAAAAATTTCCTTTTCTGGCCTTGCCCAATCTGGACCTCTTTCACTTTACTCTATTCCAACGCATTTAGTATCTCTTCATGCCTCAAAGCCATCTCCATAACCACATCACAGGGATCTCTGTGTAGGATCGATTTCACCCTAGAGGGGGGGGGTGAATAGGATGATAGTGTTAATTATAAAAATTATTGCAGAAGTGTATATTAATTTTAACACAGATCACAGCAGAATAAACACAGCATATATAATATAAAAGTCGAAGAGAACAACACAGAATTTACCCAGCTTCGGCAAAACCCTGCCTACGTGTTGCCCCCAAGGTTTCTACTAGAAATTAGATAATCAGACGCTTACACACGTAAACTCGCTATACCCGCTATTGACTATCCTAACTCTATGCTCAAAACCCTGCCACAACTCAGCCATTGAGTTGCGAATTCCCAAACTACGCCACGTAGTTTGTCCAATAGTCACACGACTAGTAAATACAACTGTTTAAAAGAGAATTTAAATTTAAAAACAAATTTAAAAACAAATAACCCTAATTTAAATATAAACTAAAGCCCAAAATAAAACACGCCGACCTAAAAAAAATGAGTTCCCCTTTTCTGTTTTTATTATATCGACCGACTTCCTTTTGTATTTGATTCTATTTCACTGGTGACGATTCAACAATGGCTTCGTTCTTTTATTCCTTTTCTTCCAAAAATTAGGGCTTCTGGTATGATTGAAGTCGCCGACTCCAGTAGCTACGATCGAGATAAATAGATTCCAGTTCCTTGGGTTCGTCGATTGTTTGTCTCTTTGAATTTCTATCGGCGACTTCAATTTGATCAAGTTCGAATTACAATTGGTATGTTAATTTTTCTTTTGCTTTTACTGGTTTTGGCTTGCTTGAACTTGATGATAATTGCCGATGATGTTCATTGTTTATATAGGGTTCAATGCCCTAAATTTTTGTTCGTATTTCATATACGACTTCGTCTGATAATTTATTTGAATTTGTCAATTACTTTGTTTCGGCCAGTCGATGTTGCTTGAATGCTTGAGATTGATTCTGACTTTGTCACTCTCATATATTCGATGATTACTTGATTACCACGATTTTGATTTATTTCGTGGTCACCACGGTGTTGATATTGAACTGTTCGATCTTTCCCTGGTCATCACGTTTCTAACTTCGATTTGTATTTCTTTGTTGACATCGGCCTTGACTTTGTTTGACAATGTTGATTTTCGATACTGTAATGTTACTTTCTATGTTGGCATTGATACTTGATATTTTTGGACTTCTGTGATCACCGATGCTGTGTTGTTACATATGTATATAATTGTTCCATTTCCATGTTCTTTGAAGTGTTTCTGCACTTCTGGTTTCTCTTGTGGACCTTCACACCTGTAGTCATCATGTTCATTTGTTTATATGTGCACCATGGTTCATCTATCAATTATTCTGATTTAACTTTGAGATTTTGAACAAATTTGGGTTCTCTGTGCACTTTGGGTTTGCTGCTGTTTCGTATCTTCTTTCTCTGGTCCACTTGTTGTATACTGGTGCTGTGCTTGGTTTATGAGTTCTGTTGCATTTTGGTTTTGTGTTCACTGGTCTCTCTGGTGCACTTTGTTGTACCTGGTTTGTATGCATTGAGCTCTGTTCAATTTTGTGTTTGTTGACTACGGCCAGTTGATTTTGTGAAGTGCTTGGATATTGAGCTGCTTCATTTTGATATTGGACTTGCAACTTTGTTCAAGTGTGTATACATATCAGGTTGTTTTCATTGCGGTCATCTACATTTGGGTTTAGATTGCATATGCTAGTTTGAGTTCTGTTGCCTCTTGCACATGCTCTTTGATACATGTTTGAACTGACTGTGTCATTTGCTTAGTGGCAGTTTGCATTCATCTGTTATGTGTGTATTTGTGTATTTGTCTGGTTCATGTATCATGTACTGATGCACTTGAACCTGATTTGAGGTATTTGTATTCATCCCTCTTGATGTTTTGTTTTCTGGTCTTAAGTTCTGGTTTGTCAAGACTAGTCATTCATTTGACTGTTGTCTTCATTGTTGTATTGAGTTGAGTCATGATAGCAGTGACTTGACCTCTATTGCCCTATGTTGAATCCAGCTTAAACGCTCGGGTTTGACCTTGTGCTCGTGATGTGACTTTATTTATTTTGCACTTGAGTTGAACCTGATTTTTTGTTTGGGTTTGACCTGTGCTCACCTGTCCCTGTTACTATATCAAGTGTATATACATATATCGGTGTGCACGGCCTTATAGCATGTACAGTGATACATTGTGCATGTCACAAGTTGTTCGTGTGTGACAAATTCAGAATTAAATAATGACGAACAACCCAAATAACTGAGGAAAATATTATTTTCAAAATCACATTTTTATTTTATATTGCAAAAATATTTCTTTTTCAATTTTACTGCGTCAGTATATATTTTTGCAGATTGCTCAGATGCTGGATTCAAACTGAAGTGAAGTTGAAGATAAAATACAAATTGAGTGAATGAGTGATGTGTAGTGAGGTTAAATGTAAATATGAAATTGTGATGTACTGTAATCAAAATTGTATGTATATAGTGAGAGCTTGAATTTGTACTATTCAAAATTGTAATAAATATTTGTTTGAATAAAATTTTTGTTTGACTTCAAATTCTCTATGTTATTTATTTTATTCAGCAAATATCTATTTAATCTGTGAAAATAATAACAAATACATTTAAATGAATATATATATATATATGTTTATTATCATCAAACAAAAAATCATGTAGACGCATATTCAACAATCTCCCCCTTTTGATGATAACAAACATATATTTAAGATTTTGACTATATTAAATGTATTTGATTATTCAGTTTGCTCCCCCTATTTGAGTGCTCCCTCTTTACACAATACTCCCCCTTCATATATGCATGAGAATAAAAATATGCAAATGTGCGTAGATGCAAATTGAAAATATTTGCCTTTATTTTACCAAAATCTTAACTTTTCTCTCCCCCTTTTGTTATCAGCAAAAGAGTAAAAGTGTTAGAAAAATTGAGATAAAGTGATTGACATTAAAACAATATTAATTCCCAATCGAGTATAAATATTAAATTTCAATAAAAAATCAAACAAAAACCACAAATACTCTGTTTGATGCATATTCCACTTTAGAATGATAGGGATGATATCATCATATAAAACCATATTGTTGTGTTTATTTGTGGTATATTTATATTAGGAATTTGAATATCTACTAACCATGCATAACCGTTAGGACTTTTAAATGAGATTAGTAGTATTCCAAAAAAAAATTTAAAAATGAATTCAAGTATCTTCTAACCATGCATAACCGTGAGGACTTTTAAATGGGATTAGAATCAACTTGTTTATTTAATTAATCAATTTTGATATGCGTTCCATACATGCATAACCGTGAGGACTTTTAAATGAGCATGGAAGCACATAATCAAAAATCCAAGAAATTCACCCATGCATAACCGTGAGGACTTCTAAATGAGAGTGAATACTTTGGATGTTTTTATTTGTTAAAAATATAATAAAATGAAAAATGAATGATTCCCGTTTACAATACCACATATTCTCATACTATATTGGATTTTGATGAGTGATGGTTGATAGAAAAATGATAGAAATAGAATTGGTCATGGAATTTTTATCAAATAATTTTTTTATAACTATTGTTTAAATTTCTAAAGAAATGTATTAAATATACCGTCTCGAGTTATAATATATGATTAATATCAACACTCATCACTTTTTCAATCACTATTTATCTTTTCGATAATTAGTAGGGGGTTAGATTAGTTAATGTAGTGATTTAAAGGTCAAATTTCTACAATACCTAAGTTGAGACGAAGTTGGCAAAACCTATTTTCAGGAAGGGGTTTTGTAAAGATGTCTTGCAATTGAGACTCGATTGAAACAAAATTTATGCAGATATTTTCTTTGGAAATATGATCTCTAATGAAATGATGCCTAACATCTATATGTTTTGTCCGTGAGTGGTGTACAGGATTATTCGTGAGATCAATTGCACTTTTGCTGTCACACATAATTGGCACACGATTAAAATTTAAGCCATAGTCCTATAAAGTTTGTATCATCCATAAAATTTGAGCAGAGCAACCACTTAGAGCAATATACTCTGCCTTTGTGGTGGATAATGCAATACAATTTTGTTTTCTACTTGACCATGCAACTAATGAATGTCCTAACATAAAACACGCTCCACTAGTACTTTTCCTATCAACTAGACTTCCAGCATAATCTGCATCTGAGAATCCTTTTAATTCAAAATTATCATTTGTTGGATACCAAAGACCAAACCGTGGAGTGTGTAACAAATATTTTATAATTCTTTTAACAGCTTTTAAATGAGATTCTTTTGGGTTAGATTGAAATCGTGCACATAAGCAGACAGAAAACATGATGTTAGGTCTAGAAGCGGTAAGATAAAGGAGTGATCCAATCATACCTCTATATTGCTTTTGATCAACGGCCTTACCTTTTTCATCATTGTCAAGCTTTATTGTTGTGCTCATGGGTGTTCTAGCCGGTTTAGCATCTTTTAATCCAAATTTGTTGATAAGTTCCTTGATATATTTTGTTTGAGAAATGAATGTACCTTTATCACTTTGTTTGACTTGAAATCCTAAAAAGAATTTTAACTCTCCAACCAAGCTCATTTCAAACTTTTCCTGCATAACTTTTTCAAATTTCTCATACAACAAATTGTTAGTAGCACCATAGATGATGTCATCAACGTATATTTGAACAATCAAAAGATCATCATTTTCTTGCAACAGAAATAGTGTGGTGTCTACACAGTCCTTTTTGAACCCATTTTCAAGAAGATAAGTACTTAGACATTCATACCAAGCTCTAGGGGCTTGTTTTAATCCATATAATGCCTTTTTAAGTTTATATACATGATTAGGATATTCATGACTTTCAAAACCTTCTGGTTGTTCAACAAATACATCTTCTTTTAAAATTCCATTAAGAAAAGCACTTTTAATATCCATTTGTCTTAGTTTAAATCCTTTGTAACAAGCAAAAGCTAACAATATCCTAATTTATTCTAGTCTAGCTACTGGTGGAAAAGTTTCATCAAAGTCAACTCCTTCAATTTGACTGTATCCTTTAGCGACTAGTCTAGCTTTAGTTCTAATCACATTTCTAGATTCATCATATTTATTTTTAAAAATCCATTTTGTTCCTATGACTGGATAATCCTTATGTCTAGGTGCTAGACTCCAAACATTATTTCGCTCATATTGATTTAGCTCTTCTTGCATCGCCATAAACCAGTTTTCATCATTAAGAGCTGTTTCTATATCTTTGGGTTCTATTTCTGAAATAAATCCACTATATAGACACAGGTCACACAAATTTCTAAAAGAAGACCGAGTTTGAATACCTGCAATAGGATTTCCAATTACAAACTCTAGAGGATGATCTGCTTTGAATTTTAATTTTTCTGGATCCAGATTTCTTTGGACTTCTTTTGTGGTTGTGGTTTCTTTTGTTTTTTCATTTTCATCTTTTTCGTTCTCCTCTTCTACATTTCTTTTGATGGTTTCCTGTTCATTAATGCCTTCATCAAATTTCACATTGATAGACTCCACAATTGTTTTGGTGCTTTTGTTGTAGACTCTATAAGCTTTGCTTCTAGAAGAGTATCCCATGAACATGCCCTCATCGGCTTTTGCTTCAAATTTTCCTAATTGATCACTTGTATTGAGAATAAAACATGGACACCCAAAAACTTTGAAGTAAGCAATGTTTGGTTTCTTTTTGAACCATAGCTCATAGGGTGTTTTGTTAAGAATTGGTCTAATCATAACTCTATTCATTACATAGCACGCTGTATTTACTGCTTCTGCCCAAAAATGCAAAGGTAACTCATACTCATTTATCATAGATCTAGCCAATTCTTGTAATGTTCGATTTTTTCTTTCAACCACTCCATTCTGTTGAGGTATACGTGGTGCAGAGAATTCATGTTTGTAACCATTTTCATCACAAAAATTTTCAAATTCATAATTTTCAAATTCTCCACCATGATCACTTCTTAACGAAATAATAGGTACTCCTTTTTCGTTTTGAACTAATTTTGAGAATTTTGTGAAGTATGAAAAAGTTTCTGATTTTTTGGCTAAGAAATATACCCATGTGTATCTTGAGTAATCATCAACTAATACAAAACAATATTTCTTACCTCCTAAGCTAGCAATGTCGTTAGGTCCAAAAAGATCCATATGAATTAGTTCAAGAACTCTAGAGGTGTTTACATTGTTTTTGGCATTAAATGATGATTTTTTAAGTTTTCCCAAATTACAAGCTTTACATGAAATTTCGGTTCCAAAGTCATGTGATGGCAGTCCTCTTACTAGATCTTTTCTTTTCAATTTGTTTAACACATTCATGCTAGTGTGCCCTAATCGTCTATGCCATAAACTTACTTCTATATCCTTAGCTACCAAACATTTTGACAAGGTGAGATCATCAAAAGATAGAGAATATATATTACCTTTCCTCTTACCAGAAAATAATATTTCTTTTGATGATTGGTCAATAATTTTGCATAAATTAGAGTCAAAAATAACATTCATACCTTTATCACATAGCTGGCTGATTGATATCAGATTGTGGTGCAGATTTTCAACATATAGTACATCATTTAAGGCAAATGTATTGTTACCTACTTTACCTTTTCCGACAATTTTACACTTGTCATCGTTACCCATTGTGACTCTGCCACCTTTGAATTTTTCTAGGCTAAGGAACTTTGATTTGTCGCCCGTCATATGCCTGGAGCAGCCAGAATCCAAGTACTATTGTTGTTGTTCCTTAGCCTGCCAACATACCTACAGAAGAAAAAAATTTGGTGACCTATTTGTTTTTATAGGTCCATTGTTGTTAGTGACAGAATATTTTGAAGAATAATTTTGTGCAGACCCATAACTATTTATATATGTTCCTTTTGGCACCCAAATTTGTTTAACTTTGAGGGTTTCTACATTTGTGCCTTTTGGAACCCAAATTGGAATTTTTTTCACGTGTTTGGGTCTATACCAACAATTATTTTGATCGTGTCCAGTTTTTCTACAAGTAGTGCACATTGAATTGACTTGATCAATTTTACTTCTATTACGTTCTTTTTGAGTATACCCAAGTCCTTGTCTATCAATATTGACCGATTGTTTCCCTAATAGCATATTCAATGATTTTTCACTTTTGGAAAACTTATCTAAAGTAGTAGACAATTGTTGGGCTTGTGATTTTAGTAATTCGTTTTCTTTCAATAATTGTGTGCACCTTTTATTAGAGTTTTCTCTTCTCGTACTTTCGCTTTCTTTTAAAATCAAAATTTCATTTTCAAGTGTTTTTATATTAATTTCCGATTTTTTGATTTCTTCTTCAAATGATGGACACTTATCACACTTAGGGATCCTACTTTGATAGTTTTCCACTAATTGATCAAGTTGTTTATTCAATTCTATCAAAGTATCCTTTTGTGATTCGAGTTTGGTGTATGATGTATCTATCCCTAAGTCGTTCAAAACAACCATTTACTTCATGAAAATGTATAAGCAATTCAGAATGAGTAAGTTTTGATACCTCACTTGGCTCGTCGTCATCACTGTCAGTTATTTCACCGTGAAGGCATAAATTTGCTTTATCACTCTCACTTCCAGTGCTATTACTTCCATATTCATCGCTGTCATCCCAAGTGGCTGCAAAACTTCTCCTTTTCTGTTTCTTTCCTTGGCTGAGTCAATTTTGTTGACAATTTGGTTTGATATGACCGGGCTTATTGCACTTGTGACAAATGATTTTTTGCTCTTTCAGGTTTTCTAGTGCTTTGTTTAATTTGCTCCTTACTTGATGATTTTTGGTCGGATTGCCATGCTTTCGATTCCACTTTTTGAATCTTCGTATTAATAGAGCTAATTCTGCATCACCATCATCATCATCATCATCACTTTCAATTGTTCCTTTTAGAGCTATTGATTTCTTTCGAGTGTCTCCTCCTTCACGCTCTTCCTTGAATTTTATCTCTAGCTCGTAAGTGGTGAGATTTTCGATATGTTCTTCAACTTTCAACTGTTTCAAATCTTTTGATTCTTGAATTGCAGTCACTTTGGCTTCAAAGCTTCGTGGAAGGACTCTGAGGATTTTCCGGATTATTTCCAACTCTGTGTATGATTTTCCAAGAGCCTTTGATTTGTATATGACATTGGAAAGTCGCCCGAACATCTCTTTAACATTTTCTTCCTTGGCCATCGTGAAGTTTTCATATTCGCTGCTTAGCATGGCGAGGCGAGATTCTTTGACTTGAGATGTTCCTTCGTGAGTCACTTCGAGTGTGTGCCATATTTCATGCACAATTAGACAATGTGAGACACGATTAAATTCAAATTGATCCAATGAACAAATAATAGAATTCATAGCTTTAGCATTAATATTTTATAATTTATTCTCTAGCTCTGTCCATTGTTCCTTTGGTTTTTTAATTTTTTGATTATCTACAGTTATAGTTGGAGTTCTATAACCTGTCTCAACAATATCCCAAGCGTCAATGGTTTCTAGAAAAATTTTCATCCTATTTTTCCAGTAAGCATATTCACCATTGAACATTGGTGGTCTAACTATGAACTGACCCACTGCAAAAGCATTATTAAAAGAAGCCATTTTAAAAATTCAAATTTTTAAAACAAAAATTGATTTTTTGAAAAAAATCGAATTTTTAAATCAAAAATTTGACTCTATCCCTTGCTCTGATACCACTTGTAGGATCGATTTCACCCTAGAGGGGGGGTGAATAGGGTGATAGTGTTAATTATAAAAATTATTGCAGAAGTGTATATTAATTTTAACACAGATCACAGCAGAATAAACACAACACAGATAATATAAAAGCAGAAGAGAACAACATAGAATTTACCCAGCTTCGGCAAAACCCTGCCTACGTGCTGCACCCAAGGTTTCTACTAGAAATTAGATAGTCAGACGCTTACACACGTAAACTCGCTATACCCGCTATTGACTATCCTAACTCTACGCTCAAAACCCTGCCAAAACTCAGCCACTGAGTTGTGAATTCTCAAACTAGGCCACGTAGTTTGTCCCCTAGTCACACGACTAGTAAATACAACTGTTTAAAAGAGAATTTAAATTTAAAAACAAATTTAAAAACAAATAACCCTAATTTAAATATAAACTAAAGCCCAAAATAAAACACGCCGGCCTAAAAAAATGAGTTCCCCTTTTCTGTTTTTATTATATCGACCGACTTCCTTTTGTATTTGATTCTATTTCACTGGTGACGATTCAACAATGACTTCGTTCTTTTATTCCTTTGCTTCCAAAAATTATGGCTTCTTGTATGATTGAAGTCGCCGACTCCAGTAGTTTCGATCGAGATAAATAGATTCCAGTTCCTTGCGTTCGTCGATTGTTTGTCTCTTTGAATTTCTATCGGCTACTTCAATTTGATCAAGTTCGAATTACAATTGGTCTGCTAATTTTTCTTTTGCATTTACTGGTTTTGGCTTGCTTGAACTTGATGATAATTGCTGATGATGTTCATTATGTATATAGGGTTCAATGTCCTAAATTTTCGTTCGTATTTCATATACGACTTCGTCTGATAATTTATTTGAATTTGTCAATTACTTTTTTTCGACCAGTCGATGTTGCTTGAATGCTTGAGATTAATTCTGACTTTGTCACTCTTGTATATTCGATGATTACATGATTACCACGATTTTGATTTATTTCGTGGTCACCACGGTGTTGATATTGAACTGTTCGGTCTTTCCCTGGTCATCACGTTTCTGACTTCGATTTGTATTTCTTTGTTGACATCGGCCTTGACTTTGTTTGACAATGTTGATTTTCGATACTGTACTGTTACTTTCTATGTTGGCATTGGTACTTGATATTTTTGGACTTCTGTGATCACCGATGCTGTGTTGTTACATATGTATATAATTGTTCCATTTCCATGTTCTTTGAAGTGTTTCTGCACTTCTGGTTTCTCTGGTGGACCTTCACACCTGTAGTCATCATGTTCATTTGTTTATATGTGCACCATGGTTCATCTATCAATTATTCTGGTTTAATTTTGAGATTTTGAACAAATTTGGGTTCTCTGTGCACTTTGGGTTTGCTGCTGTTTCGTATCTTCTTTCTCTGGTCCACTTGTTGTATACTGGTGCTGTGCTTGGTTTACGAGTTCTGTTGCATTTTGGTTTTGTGTTCACTGGTCTCTCTGGTGCACTTTGTTGTACCTGGTTTGTATGCATTGAGCTCTGTTCAATTTTGTGTTTGTTGACTACGGCCAGTTGATTTTGTGAAGTGCTTGGATATTGAGCTGCTTCATTTTGATATTGGACTTGCAACTTTGTTCAAGTGTGTATACATATCAGGTTGTTTTCATTGCGGTCATCTACATTTGGGTCTAGATTGCATATGCTAGTTTGAGTTCTGTTGCCTCTTGCACATGCTCTTTGATACATGTTTGAACTAACTATGTCATTTGCTTAGTGGCAGTTTGCATTCATCTGTTATGTGTGTATTTGTGTATTTGTCTGGTTCATGTATCATGTACTGATGCACTTGAACCTGATTTGAGGTATTTGTATTCATCCCTTTTGATGTTTTGTTTTCTGGTCTTAAGTTCTGGTTTGTCGAGACCGGTCATTCATTTGACTGTTGTCTTCATTGTTGTATTGAGTTGAGTCATGATAGCAGTGACTTGACCTCTATTGCCCTGTGTTGAATCCAGCTTAAATGCTTGGGTTTGACCTTGTGCTCGTGATGTGACTTTATTTATTTTGCACTTGAGTTGAACCCGATTTTTGGTTTGGGTTTGACCTGTGCTCACCTGTCCCTGTTACTATATCAAGTGTATATACATATATCGGTGTGCACGGCCTTGTGGCATGTACAATGATACACTGTGCATGTCACAAGTTGTTCGTGTGTGACAAATTCAGAATTAAATAATGACGAACATCCCAAATAACTAAGGCAAATATTATTTTCAAAATCACATTTTTATTTTATATTGCAAAAATATTTCTTTTTCAATTATACTGCGTCGGTATATATTTTTGCAGATTGCTCAGATACTCGATTCAAACTGAAGTGAAGTTGAAGATAAAATACAAATTGAGTGAATGAGTGATGTGTAGTGAGGTTAAATGTAAATATGAAATTGTTATGTATTGTAATCAAAATTGTATGTATATAGTGAGAGCTTGAATTTGTACTATTCAAAATTGTAATAAATATTTGTTTGAATAAAATTTCTGTTTGATTTCAAATTCTCTGTGTTATTTATTTTATTCAGCAAATATCTATTTAATCTGTGAAAATAATAACAAATACATTTAAATGAATATATATATGTTTATTATCATCAAACAAAAAATCATGTAGACGCATATTCAACACTCTGATGTGCGGTAAAGTAGCTCGAGCCAAATTTGGCTTCAATCTCTAATAAACTTTTCATTCCTTTTCATTACCGTGTCAATAGTGGCATACCCATATCGGGCCGACTCTTCAAACCTTCTGGCATATTCTAAGATGGACATTTCTCCTTGCTCTAGCTCAACAAACTTTCTAATCAACGCAGACTGCGCCATTACTGACATGAACCTTTCCTGAAATCTCCTCTTAAACTCTGCCCATGTCATTGTCTCCTCATCCACACCAGCAGTTACTGAATTCCACCAAAATAAAGCAGCTCCTTGAAGATGTCTTGAAGCAAGTCTCCTTTTCTGCTCGTTGTTGAGCCCTAAGTCAGCAAAAATCCTTTCACAGTGTAGCAGCTAGTTTTCACCTCAATAGCATCTTCAGTTCCAATAAACGGCTTTCCCCCAAGCCTAGCATAATCTCTGCTCAAGTTAGCATAGTGGTTGACTATCAGAGCTTCTTGAACTCCTCCTCCAACAACATTCCCTCCAACAACTCGAGCTGCAATTCCAGCTTGCATCATGTTCATGAAAAACTGATACATAGCACCTATATCCATTTATGGGATTCCAACACCCGTATTTTCAACCCGACCTTGACTTCTTCTAACATTCGGTCAGGCATTTCCATTTGTGGTGGTGTCGTCTCCTCCCATATTAACTCTGCCTCTTCTTCCGTTCATATATGTATTCAAGCCTCGTGAGATACATAAGAATAACCTAATAAAGATAGGAGACTAGAGATAAATCGTATACTTATATCTAGCAATTACAAGTACGTTACTATAGCATTATCCCATACCCCGATCTTAACTCTAATTTCTAAGGATTATGTTTCTCAAAAATCATTTTCAGTTAAAGTATTTCATAAACTGTGCTCTAATACCAAGTTGTAACGTCCCCTATCTGGACGCCCAAAGCTAAGCGCTACAGAAGCTGCAGTCATCCATAGTATTAACTTCCGGTGACCAAATACGGGCATTGTTAATGGTATTCAATATCAGCATCACACGAATATGAAACAAAAGCACAGATTTCAAAAACATCTTTATACATTACAACTTTAAAACATGTTCCATATTCATATTTACATAATCCCATAACGTTTCACATGCAATGGTAAAATGTAGTTATTACAAAATACGCCAAGAGCAACATACGAAGATGCCCCCTTTGATGATCTGAGTCATATTGTCATAACTGACATATTACTCATAGAGGAAATAAACACAAAACAAGAATTGTGACTCCTAAATAGCTAACTATTAGCCTCCTGCTTGACTCCGATAGCTTTATTCGTTATCCTACTAAAACCTGAAAGAACCTTAACCCCTCAGCCTACTCAAATCAATTTTTGAGCACCTAAGAGTTTAAGGGGAAATATAAACTTCGAGTTAGACATAAAGCCTAGTGTAATTAATTTTATACATCTCGGTATATACGATATTAAGTGAGACTACGCCGCGTGGCGGAACTGGTTTTCTCTCACAAAATCATTTTTAAACATATCTTTGCAAATCATAATTCTGCAACCCAAAACTGGTCAAATATATGTAAAGCATTATTATGTAAACATACATAAATCTCAGGTAATAAAAGAACTATCCGTTCAAACACTTTACTTTTATTTGGTTGACTATTAACCTTTGGCTGAGTCAGGCCTACCAAACAATATAACAAAATAATCTAACATCTATGAGACACGACTTCTGGACGGTCTATCCGTAACTATCTATTAAATACTTCTCTTCTGGACGGTTCGTCCCTAACTTAACCTCTCCCAAGGTCACCTGATCCTAATGGTTTTGCGGGCTCACAAATAACCTATCTGTAAACAAATATATATTCCTTTCGGTGTGTAATCATAATTTTAGTCTTACCCATGACAAAGTCCTACACACTGAAATTTTGGGCTAAATTAGCCGGAGCCAATAGCTAATGTATATGGCGCGACCCTATACCAATCCTATCTGGCATTCTAATATCTGAGTCATTTTCACTTAAGGATATCTTCCCAAAATTTTCCTTGAAAACTCTATTCAAAATGATTTAAAACCTTTAAATCAACTCATCCAAGAAGAATACATATACTATATGCTTTACTCAAAATCACCTTGCCATACTATATATAAACTTTACTCAAATCTTTATTGATGAAAACATTTTACATTAGAAAGTACCCCTTTCGATCCCATTGAAAGTACCCCTTTCAAACCATTGAAAATATCACTTTCGCAACCAGTAAAACCCTCTAGCCCGAAAGGCCAAAACCTTTCCTTTCGAAAGCATTCTCAAAAACCCTTTCGAAACCTTTGAAATCCTTCCTTTCGAAAGCTTTAAAACTTTAGACATCATATCTTAAAATACTTCCAAATATTGCCTTTAGAAAACATTGGAAAACCTTCCATTTCATCTCTTTCGAAACCATCAGACAACATTACCTTTCGACTACTTCGAAACCCTTTGGGGAACCACCCCTTCAAAACCAATTTAAACATCTTTCGAAAGCATTAAACCTTTAGAAACTCAAACCTTTCGAAAGCACTTGGGTTCAATTTAAAACATGTGGAAAAACACCTTTTAAAATCATCCAACACAAACTAGCCGAAACCTTTGGGTTATTCTTTTAAAAAATCACTAAGGGTCACAAGCAACAGGGTCGAAAGCATCTCTTTCAAAAGCTATAGTTTTAGTAAGAAGCGATGGTGCCGAAACCATCCCATTCTAAAGACATAGGAGAAGTGGCAGGGTTTTTATTAAAACAAAACAACTCCTTCGAAGGCATAGCTTCGAAGGGTATAAGGTGGTAGTAAAAAGGTATCGACATAGTGGGAGATAGTCATTCTAAAGACAAGGCATTTGCTTTAAAACCAGGGACTTAGTCGAAAGCACTAAGTCAAAAGCTATTATTAAAACAAAGGCACAACCCTTCCTTCCTTTAAAACCGTTTACATAGTCGAAAGCTTATATAGTCGAAAGCTACTACTTAGAACATAGGTGCAACCACTTATATCTTTCTTTAAATCAAAGTTGAAACAACCTAGGCGAAAGCGCATAGGCAAAAGCTTCATAGTCGAAAGCAAGCAGGCGCTTTTCTCTTTTAAAACACGCAGGCGCTTCTACCCTATCGGAACCCCCGATCTCAACTCTTACATTCCGCCATTGTCCAATTCACTGTGTTCCAAGTAGTTAATACTATGTGGATTGGTTTGTGATGGAGGTAGAGGTCTAAGTCGAAAGGTACCTGGGTGAAACCAATTTGGGCAAAACATGCCTTTAACATGATTTTCTGATTTTAAACCTTTTTAAGTAAACTTTTTAACTAACCTGCTATATTTGTCAAATTCTTATTGGTTGTTGTTTTCTTTACTAAAAGTACTACCAACATTTCAAAAATAAATTAGTTAGATCATTTACAAAATACTCCTCCTTAATTAAATATATAAAACATTTAAGTCCCATACCTTAAATAATGTTATATATTCATCAAAACTCTTTGGGAAATTCTACAAAAATTCCAGAAAATCCTTTTTAATATGTTTTCTAACATATAAAAATTTCGGACCCAAATTAATAATAATTTAACCGTAAATTATTTATGACCCAATAAATCATTTTCTTCACTAGAAAATTAATATAAAATCCACATTAATTCAGAAAATTATGAAAATTGAAAGGCATCTCTAAAATATCTTTCCCGATGTAAGTTCAAAATTGCAAGGCATTTGGATGTCAATAATAGGGTTTTCACATCAACCATATCATAAAATCAATATGAACAAGCATAAATCATCAACATGTATATATAAACATTTTGCTCTTCAAAATCATGGCAAAACATTTGCAATGAGGTTTGGATTTCTCCTAAAACCTAAAACATTTATAAAACATGACTTATGGAAATCATTCACATTAGCTTTATTATTATAAATGTGAGTTTGAATGAATTTGATGTAGATTAAGCTTCCCCTTTATCTTTCTTCTTCTTACTCTTGAAAATGGTTGTTGGCCTCTCTTAACTTTTAATTTTTGTAAATGAATGCAAGTGAGAACTTACGGCTAAGGCTTTAGGGTATTAGAATGCCCATTTTCCTATTTTACCCCTTTACTTATTTCCTAACACTTAAGCTCCATTTTAGTTCATTATTTGTTCATTAATTATGGCATGACTACCTCTTATTAATCACAGATCTCAATCCATAATCAACTTACATTATTTTATTTTATTTAGCTAATTAAATCTTCTAAATAACGTTACCAAAAATATTGGGTGTTACAGACTCCCCACCTTAAAGAATTTCATCCTCGAAATTAAGATAAGGTACATATCAAACAATCAAAGGTAAAACATACCATCAAACAAATCAGGATAAGCGTCTCTAATCCTGATCTCAGTCTCCCAAGTAAAGTCTCTGTCATCGTCACTCCACAGGACTTTCACTACTCTGACTATCTTGTTCCTCAACTTTTTCTCATCTCTCTCGACCATCTGGACAGGCTTCCTAACTATAGTCAAGTCTGGTTCCACTACTAAGTCCTCTAACACGGTCGGTGCTATAGTAGTGTCTGGATCCCTTATGCACTTTTGCAAATAAGACACGTGAAACACGTCGTGGACTCCTGCCAAACTACTCGGTAACTCAACTCAGTACGAGAGTTTCTCGATCCTCTCTAAAATAGGAAACGGCCCTACGAATCTTGGTGCTAATTTCCTTGTCTCCACGAAACTGATAACACCTTTCATTGGCGATACTTTGACGAAAACCTGATCTCCAACAGAGAACTCTAAGTTTTTCCGTCTTCTATCTACGTAGCTCTTTTGCCTAGATTGAGCTTCCTTCATTCTTGCCCTTATCAACTCAATTTTCTCCACGGCTTCTCTAACCAAATCGGGACCAAGTACTAATCTATCTCCAGTCTCTAACCAACAAACTGGAGATTTACATGGTCTTCCATAAAGCCTCAAATAGAGCCATCCCAATGCTTGCCTGATAACTGTTGTTATATGCAAATTCGACTAGATGAAGATGGTCTTCCTCTGATCCTTTGAAATCTAATACACAAGCTCTTAACAAGTCTTTAAGGACTTTGTTAACTCTTTCTGTTTTCCCATCAGTCTGTGGATGGTAAGTGGTACTCATCTTGAGCTTGATACCTAAACTTTCCTGTAGACTCTTCCAGAACTCGCTAGTGAATAAGGAATCTCTCTCACTAACAATACTACTAGGAATTCCATGCAGTCTAACCACATTCTTTATAAACAACTTCGCTAATACAGGTGTCGTTCTAGTTGACTTTACTGGAAAGAAATGGGCACTCTTGGTCAATCTATCCACTATGACCCATATACTTTCATTTCCACTGATCGATCTCGACAACCCATCTATGAAGTGCATAGAAATAGAATCCCACTTCCAGACTAGAATATCCAATGGCTGAAGCATCCCACTTGGCTTTTGATGCTCGGCTTTCACCTGCTGATAGTTCATACACGGTTTCACCCATAAGCCTACATCTCTCTTCATTCCTTCCCAGAAGAAACTTCTCTTCATGTCCTAATACATCTTCATTCCTCCAGGATGAATAGTGAACTTCGAACTATGGCTCTCCTTTAAAACTTCCTTCTTTATGTCTCCCACACTTAGAACACATAATCTACCCTTCTTTCTCAACCATCCGTTCTGGTCAAGACTGAAGTGCTTCAAGTCATCGCTCTCTGTTCCTTCTCTTAAACTTCTGATCCTATCAGCCAACACTGGATCCTCTTCCTGCTTAGAAACAACCTTCTTTACCAATACTGGTCGGACTTCTAAACAAGATAAAACAACAGATTCTCCACTAGATCCTGCTTCTGATCTCCACTGCCTCTACTATCAGACAATTCTTCCAGATCTTTCAACTCTGCTATCATAGCCAAAACTACATTCTGATGTTTTCTACTAAGTGCATCCGCAACCTTGTTGTGTTTAACCGGTGTGTATTCAATTCCAAAAATCATAAGCAGCAATAAATTCAAGCCACCTCTGCTGTCTCATGTTCAACTCCTTCTGAGAGAACAAGTACTTCATCAACTTATGATCCGTATAAAGCTCAAACCTCTCTCCCATAAGGTAATGTCTCTATACCTTCAAAGCAAAAATCACTGCAGCTAACTCCAAATCATGGGTCGGGTACCTAACCTCATGCTGTTTAAGCTGTCTAGAAGCATAGGCAATCACTTTACCTCGCTACATCAATACTGCACCTAAACCAGTACCGCACACATCTATATAAACTACCAAGTCCTGATAACCTTCTAGAACTACTAACACGGGTGAATGGTTCAATAAGTGTTTGAAGCTCTAGAATGCTTCTTCACACTTATCAGTGCACACGAACTTCACATCCTTTCGCGTTAGCTTTGTCATCGGTGCTGCTATCCATGAAAAATCCTTTATAAACCTTCTATAGTATCCGGCTAGTCCATGAATGCTTCTTATCTCAGTCACAGTTTCCGGCCTCTTCCAACTATTCACGGCCCCGGTCTTAGTCAGATCCACTGCCAATCCTCTCTCTGAGACTACATAACTAAGAAACTTAACTTCCTTCTTCCAGAAATGACACTTCAAAAACTTTGCCTTCAGCTGATGTTCCCTCGAGGTCTCAAGCACTACTCTAAGATGAACTTCATGCTCCTTCTCATCCTTAGAGTATATCAGAATATCATCTATGAACACTAGCACGAATCTATCCGAATGCTCTCTGAAAATTCTGTTCATCAGATCTACAAAGAATGCTGGTGCATTAGTTAGTCCGAACGACATAACTAACCATTTGTACGATCCATATCTGGTCCTAAACGCCATCAACGGTATACTATCTTCTGCTACTCTAAGCTGATGAAACCCTATAGCCAAATCCAACTGATAAAATAGTTGATCGAACAAATCGTCAATCCTTGGCAATGGATATTGATTCTTGATCGTCTTCTCATTCAACTTTTGATAATCAATACATAGCCTTAGCGATCCGTCTGGCTTATAAACGAATACAGCGGCTGTCCCAAGGCGAACTGCTTGGTCTAATCAAATTCGTCCCTTCTTAGTCCACCAACTGCACCTTAAATTCTCTCATCTCTGTAGGCGTCATCCTACTTGGTGGCCTACTCACCGGTTCTGCTCCAAGCACCAAATCTATCCGAAACTCAATAGCTTGTCTCGGTGGCAATCCAATTACCGGCTCAAACACATCTGTGAATTCTCTGACTATGAAAACTCGGCTTAGCTCATCTTCCCATTCCAACACACCCAACAAAGCATTCACATCGCAACTAAGGCTTTCTAAGGTGTATACAATCCGTTCACTGCAACTAGGATGCCTAAATGATATTTTCCTATCGTGGAAAAATATCCTAGCATCGTGCTCACTTAACCAATCCATACCCAAGATAATTCCGAACCCTATAAAGTCAAATATATGCAAACTGCAAACAAAGGTGTAACCTAGTAAATCAAACTCTAAGTGGTCGCATCTCATCCCAAGCGTTACATACCTCCTATCGGATTTGCAACCCTTAAGGAAGTAACTAGGTACGAGGGTTCTAGGTTAAGCTTATCTACCAAACATCGGGATATAAAAGAATCCAATGCACCAATATCAAACAGAACGCTAATAGACATACCGTGAATCTGCAGCGTGCCTCCTAGAAGTGCCTTTCCCTTTTCCTTCACTCCTGGCCTCGAAGTAGCTGGTTCCAATGCATACACTTGGCCCTTTCCCTCCTTTGCGGGCTCTCTACACTAGTTCTCGTAGTGGCCGATTTGATCGCAATTGAAGCACTTGATTTTCTGCTTTTCGATCACCTTCTTTCCTTTTCCCTTTTTCTTTCCTTTTCCCTTTCCAGTACGACACTCGTGAGCATAATGTCCTTTTCTATCGCACTTGTAACATACCACCTCAAACTTCCCCTTTTTCGCTGCTCCTCCCTTTTGAGCATTCTTCTTGAGGAAAATTTTCCTTTTCTGGCACTTCCCAACCTGGACCTCTTTCACTTTACTCTATTCCAACGCATTCAGTATCTCATCATGCCTCAAAGCCATCTCCACAACCACATCACAAGGATCTCTGATGTGCGGTAAAGTAGCTCTTGCCAACTAACTCTAGCTTCAATCCTCTAATAAACTTTTCTATCCTTTTCATCACTGTGTCAATAGTGGCATACCCATATCGGGCTAACTCTTCAAACCTTCTGGCATATTCCAAGAAACAGACATTTCTCCAAGCTCTAGCTCAGCAAACTTTCTAACCAACGCAGACTGCGCCATTACTGACATGAACCTTTCCTGAAACCTCCTCTTAAACTCTGCCCACGTCATTGTCTCCTCATCTACACCAACAGTTACATAATTCCACCAAAATAAAGCAACTCCTTGAAGTTGTCTTGAAGCAAGTCTCCTTTCTACTCGTTGTTGAGCCCTAAGTCAGCAACAATCCTTTCACAGTGTAGCAGCCAGTTTTCCACCTCAATAATGTCTTCAGTTCTAATAAACGGCTTTCCCCCAAGCCTAGTATAATCTCTGCTCAAGTTAGCATAGTGGTTGACTATCGGAGCTTCTTGAACTCCTCCTCCAGCAACATTCCCTCTAACAACTCCAGCTGCAATTCCAGCTTGCATCATGTTTACGAAAAACTGATGCATAACACCATATCCATTTATGGGATTCCAGCACCCGCATTTTCAACCTAAGCCTGATCTTGACTTCTTCTAACATTTGGTCGGGCATTTCCATTTGTGGTGGTGCTGTAACCTCCCATATTAACTCTGCCTCTTCTTCCATCCATATCTGTATTCAAGCCTCGTGAGATACAGAAGAATAACCTTATAAAGATAGGAGACCAGAGATAAAGCGTATACTTATATATAGAAATTACAAGTACGTTACTATAACGTTATATCATACCCTGATCTTAACTCTAATTTCTAAGGACTATGTTTCTCAAAAATCATTTTTAGTTAAAGTATTTCCATAAACTATGCTCTGATACCAAGTTGTAACGTCCCCTATCTGGAGGCCCAAAGCTAAGCGCTACAGATGCTGCAATCTCCCATAATATTAAATTTCGGGGACCAAATATGGGCGTTGTTAATGGTATTCAACATCAGCATCACATGAATATGAAACAAAAGCACAGATTTCAAAAACAGCTTTTCACATTACAACTTCAAAACATGTTCCATATTCATATTTACATAATCCCACAATGTTTACCAAGCAATGGTAAAATATAGTTATTACAAAATACGCTAAGAGCAACATATGAAGATGCCCTCTTGGATGATCAGATTCATATTGTCATAACTGACATATTACAGACAGCGGAAATAAACAGCGGAAATAAACATAAAACAAGAACTGCGACTCCTAAATAGCCATCTGTTAGCCTTCTGCTCGACTCCGGTAGCTTTATTCATCATCCTACTAAAACCTGAAAGAACCTTAACTCCTTAGCCTACTCAAATCAATTTTTGAGCACCCGAGAGTTTTAGGGGAAACATAAACTTCAAATTAGACATAAAGCTTGGTGTGAATAATTTTATAAATCTTGGTATATACGATATTAAGTGAGACCACGCCACGTAGCGAACGGGTTTCCTCTCACAATATCATTTTTAAACATATCTTTGCAAATCATACTTCTGCCACCCAAAACTGGTCAAATATCTGTAAAGAATTATTATGTAAACATACATAAATCACAGGTAATAAAAGAACTATCTGTTCAAACACTTTAGTTTTAGTGGAAATTAGCCACAAGGGCCTCTTTAGCAAGGGAAATTAATTTCTAGGACACACAACTAAAATAATTACTTTTAAGGACAATACGCAAAATAATTAGTTTCTAGGGCCTAAAAACCTATGAAATTATGTCCTTGAAAGTAATTAGACAACTGACTTTTTCCTTGAAAGTAATTATTCTACTGACTTTGGCCTTGAAAGTAATTATTTCACATGCGTGTCCTAGAAATTAATTGGACTGCAAAGTTTGTCCTTCTGGTGAAATGCCCCTTAGTTTTATTTGGCTGACTATTAACCTTTGGCTGACTCGGGCCTACCAGACAATATAATAAAATAATCTAACATCTGGCAGACACTACTTCTGGGCGGTCTGTCCTTAGCTATCTGTTAAATACTTCTCTTCTGGACGGTCTGTCCCTAACTTAACCTCTCTTAGGGTCACTTGATCCTAATAGTTTTGCGAGCTCACCAATAACCTATCTATGGACAAATATATATTCCTTTCGGTGTGTAATCATAATTTTAGTCTTACCTATGACAAAGCCCTACACGCTGGAATTTTGGACTAACTTAGCTGGGGCCAATAGCTAATGTATAAGGGGTGACCCTATACCAGTCCCTTCAGGTATTCTAATATCTGAGTCATTTTCACTTAAGGATATCTTCCCAAAATTTTCCTTGAAAACTCTTTTCAAAATGATTTAAACCTTTAAATCAACTCACTCAAGGAAAGTAAATATACTCTATGCTTTACTCAAAATCACCTTTCCATGCTATATATATACATTACTCAAATTGATGAAAACATTTTACATTAGAAAGTACCCCTTTCGATCCCATTGAAAGTACCCCTTTCAAACCATTAAAAGTATCTCTTTCAAAACTAAGTAAAACCCTCTAGGCCGAAAAGCCAAAACCTTTCCTTCCGAAGCCATTCTCAAAAACTCTTTCGAAACCTTTGAAATCCTTCCTTTTGAAAGCTTTAAAACCTTAGACATCATATCTTAAAATACTTCAAAACATTGCCTTTAGAAAACCTTGGAAACCTTCCATTTCATCTCTTTCGAAACCATCGGAAAACATTACCTTTCGACTACTTCGAAACCCTTTGGGGAACCACCCCTTCAAAACCAATTTAAACACCTTTCAAAAGCATTAAACCTTTAAAAACTCAAACCTTTCGAAAGCACTTGGGTTCAATTTAAAACATGTGGAAAAATACCTTTTAAAATCATCCAACACAAACTAGCCGAAACCTTTGGGTTATTCTTTTAAAAAATCATTAAGGGTCACAAGAAACAGGGTCGAAAGAATCTCTTTCAAAAGCTATAGTTTTAGTAAGAAGTGATGGTGTCGAAACCTTCCCCTTTCGAACACGTAGGAGAAGTGGCAGGGTTTTTATTAAAACAAAACAACTCCTTTTTAAGTAAACTTTTTAACTGGGCGAAACATGCTTTTAACATGATTTTTTGATTTTAAACCTTTTTAAGTAAACTTTTTAACTAACTTGCCATATTTGCCAAATTTTGACTGGTTGTTGGTTTTCTTTACTAAATGTACCGCCAACATTTCAGAAATAAATTATTTAAATCATTTACAAAATACCCCTTCTCCTTAATTAAATATATAAAACATTTAAATCTCATACCTTAAATAATTTTATATATTCATCAAAACTCTTTGGAAAATTATACAAAAATTCCAGAAAATTCTTTTTAATATCATTTCTAACATATAAAAATTTAAGACCTAAATTAATTATAATCTAACCGTAAATTATTTATAACCCAATAAATCATATTCTTCTAGAAAATTAATATAAAATCCAGATTATTTCACAAAATTATGAAAATTGAAACCCACCTCTAAAATATCTTTTCTGATATAAGTTCAAAATTGCAAGGCATTTAGATGTCAAATAATATGGTTTTCACATCAACTATATCATAAAATCAATATGAATAAGCATAAATCATCAACATGTATATATAAACATTTTGCTCTTCAAAATCATGGCTAAACATTTGCAATGAGGTTCAGATTTCTCCTAAAACTGAAATTTTTTATAAAACATGGGATTTAGAAATCATTAACCTTAGCTTTGTGATTAAAGATGTGAGATTTGAATGAATTCGATGTAGATTAAGCTTCCCCTTTATCTTTCTTCTTCTAACTCTTGAAAATGGTGGTCGGCCTCTCTTAACTTTTAATTTTTGTAAACGGATGCAAGTGAGAACTCACGGCTAGGGGTTTAGGGTATTAGAATGCCCATTTTCCTATGTTACCCCTTTACTTATTTCCTAACACTTAAGCTCCATTAAGTTCATTATTTATTCATTAATGATAACACAACTACCTCTTATTAATCACAAATCTCAATCCACAATCAACTTACATTATTTTATTTTATTTAACTAATTAAATATCCTAAATAAGGTTAACAAAAATATGGGGCGTTACACCTTTTCTTTCACAAGATTTGAAACCATAGACATCCTTTTTCAAACATATAACTTTCTTTCGAAAACTCTCTTTCGAAAAAAAATTTCCTAAGTAAACAAAGTAGATGGTTTCGACACCATCCCTTTCGAAAGCATTGGAGAGTGGATTCTTTAATAAAATCGAAAGCATCCCTTCGAAACCATGTTTAAAGGCAACGGCCTCAACTGGGTCGAAAGGTTGAATAGCGGCAACGTTGGTTTCAACACTGTCGAAAGCCAATTTAAAAACAAAGGCGACAAACTGAGTCTAAAGCTTATCTTTAAACCAATTTAGTCGAAAGCCATTTCATTCGAAAGCAAGGAAGCGCATTTTCTTTTCTAAGTCAAAGCGTTGTTTCAACCCCTTTAGAACCCCTGTTTCGACCCTATACCTTCCGCCTATTTCCAATCCACTACATACAAAATCTTTAATATCACGTGTATTGGTTTCGAACTAGATGGAGGCGGAGGAACACAGTCGAAAGGTAGCTACCGATTGAGGCGAAACAACAAATACTTACAAAACTGCTTTATTTCTTTTTAAAGTAATTTCTTTCCAACTAACTTGCTTATTTTTCAAAATCTAATTGGTTGCCAATTTCTTTTCTAAATGTGCTACCGAATTCAGATTTGGTTTAATTAAAACATTTGCAAAATGCCCCTTCTCCTATTTTAAACATATAAAAAATTTAAGACCCATAGATTAAATAATTTTATATAAAATCTCTTTTAATATGTTTAACATATTTAAATTTCAGACCCAAAGCCATCATATATTGGCCGTAAATAATTTTAAACACAAATTAACATTTTTTTCACTAGAAAATTCATAATAAATCCACAATAATTCAGAAAATTATGAAACTTGAAACCCAGCTCCAAAATAATATACGTGACCTCGGATTAAATTCGCAAGTCATTAGATTGTCGTAAACTAGGTTTTTTAAATCAATTCTCATCATAAAATGCATATAAAATAGCCTAAATCATCAACAAGTATATATTTATATTCATTTATCATTCAAAACATGGCAAATCATTTGCAAATACTTTCGGATTTAATCTAAAACCGAAAACAATTAAAAACTTGAGATGTAGTCATTATTCACCTTTGCTTTAATGTTAAGAAGATGAGATTTGATCTTCATTTATGTTGATTAGCTTCTTCCTCTTGATTTTCCTTAATTTCCCATCTTTCCTCTTTAATGGTGGTCGGCCTCTAGTTGGTTTTAGTTTTAGTTTGTGGACTTGTGAAAATGAACGAGAGGAATGGATAGTGTGAAGGTTTAGGGTATAAGGGTATTGCTTCTAGCTAATTTTCCCTTGCTTACTCACCCTAACTTATTTCATTTTAGTTCCTCTTAGTTTATTAGTTTAACATAGGCACGACTACCCTTCTTATCACAAATCTCACTCTCTTAAAAAATTACATTATTTCATTTAATTTACCTAATTAAATGTTCTTAATAATGTTACTAAAATGTTTGGTGTTGCAATTACTAAAATTCATTGTAGGATATACCTATAATAATGGTATTTGTTTTCATAACAAAAGTGATGCATTAGAAAATGCTGAAGTCTCTAATATATTTTTATAATTATTTTGGAACTATGGACCAAGCTACAGTTTTGAGAAATAATCCTTTTATCATATAATTATGAATTATATGGTACTAGTGAACTATATCTCAAATAATTTAGGGCAAAGCACCTATTTAGTAGGAGCGACATAAGAGTTGCTGAACTCTTTAGACTGATACATATAGATATATGCAATCATAGGTCTGATGATGCCAAAACAATTCCACATACTTTTTTAAAATTCACCGATGAATTATCATAGAATTAAAGATGTGTATCTGATACACATGTAATATTTCTATAATAAATTCATAGAACATAAAACAGAAGTAGATAACATAACGTGCAAAGGTAGATTAAATGATTCGATTTGATCGAATAAGTGAGCATATTGGAAAGAGTTCCAAATATACCTAAAGATGAATAAAGATTCAATCTCAAAAGTCACTCCCCTTTATGATACATAATGATGTATCGATAAGAAGTAATCAGACTTTGTTAGACAAAGTACGGTTGATGATGAGTGAAGTTAACTTCTTTCTATAAGATTGTGTCCTTAAGGTTAAGTACATAAGTTCAAATAATTTCATCTAATGAATAGTTTACAAAATCATACAAGATAACGGTTTATGAGAAACCCCAACATATCCTAGGCCAAGGAGTTGACAGGTTGCGCGAGTTGAAAGACTGCATGTAATAATTGTTCGTGAGGGATCATGTATGGACCACCCAAAGAAGTTTGGGACCAATCAATATTGATTGAATAGTTTATGTTTTGAACATAAGTTTTATAAACTAGAACCAAATCAGTTTTATGTATAAGAAAATTCATAAAATATTTATGAATACTTATTCCATTGCACTAAGAAAATAATTGTTTTAAGTAACATCAATTTCATGGCAAAGGAATTTATTTTAGAAATTATTGGTATTAAAATAGATCTGGATACAAACCAAAGATAAAATTGATCATGATGGATGAAATGAAATTTACAAAACCTAAACGAACATAATGTATTAGAATGTCTAATAAGTATTCTCTCACATTAAAAAGAAACTATAAGATTCTTATCAATGTTCAGAATAGATATTCCTCGGTTGTCGATAAAACCATTAAGAGTAGTGACTCTACCATACGGTATGATGTGCAAATCTGAAAAGCCTTCCAAGTACATTATCAAAATATGATTTTGATAGTTGTATCTGAAGGAATATGATCCATTGCCCATAAATGTGTCTTCGAAAGAAAGACTAATGCAACTGGAATATAGTGAGTAATAAGAATAACATTGTAAATTAAATAGTTGAAATAGATTCATCATTCTATATGTTAAAGTTAATTTGGATTTTATTCTCAAAATTATTGCCCTGTATGACTTTGAATTTTGGTACATATGTATTGAAACATAAAATTCAAAATAGTGATAGGAATAGATCATTTGCACATAACAACCAAAGTGTCACGAAGTCAGTCAAAATGATATTTAGTTTGTAGGTTTTTCGAATAGGATCCAAGATCGGTACGTAAGTATCGTTCGATGAGCATCAGAGTTGAATAAGTATTTTAATGAAAATATCAAATAGTTTGATTTTCATTCAAATACAAAGGAAGCACGTGTCTACAAAAAAGAACATTAAGGGTACATATATATTTCTAAATTATAAGTAAACATCTAACTATTGATTATCAGCGATTACCTATATTACAATTAGTTCTACTGTGGTTGTTTTATTCTCGATATATATGATTTGATAAAAAAATCTTTTATAATTAATGTAAAATAATGTCGGGAATGTCCCAAACAGTATGCAAAGTCACCTTACTAAAATGTTTAATATGGAACATGTAAGATGGATTACTTATGCATTGGCAATAGGAATTATCATACATGTTGTATTGTTTAAATATCGCATTTTGCTTACTTATTTGATGCATGAAGTAAATATCAAATCCAAACTAAGATCACCAAATGGTAGTTTAGAGTTTCTTGAGTATTTACAAAATATTAGAGAATTGTTTATAGAAATAACAAACTCCTTTTCAAGGAGTATTCAGACACAAACTTCATAAGTGATATTAAGTAAAATATGTCAATATTAAATTCATATTCAAACATTAGTTAAGTAATTTTAATTTGAAAAATGTTCCAAACAAATGGTTGTGGCCGATTCAACAAAAGGCCAAGTAAATCACCTTGAATAAAGCGTAATAGAAGTAGTATATAAATACAAATGCACAAATTTATAACTGAGCTGATGGTGATTCCAAAATGTTGAAAATCCCATGACA
Organism: Allium fistulosum; assembly: GCA_030737815.1. Lineage (NCBI taxonomy): Eukaryota > Viridiplantae > Streptophyta > Magnoliopsida > Asparagales > Amaryllidaceae > Allium > Allium fistulosum. The sequence continues at coordinate 1,138,502,544 of CM060906.1, forward strand.
ATGTTATATGATAACAATGCCCCGATATAGTTCGTAAAAGAACCTAAACCTCATTAGAAGCCGAGAGACATACTCCGAATAAATTCCACATCATAATGACAGTTTATCAATGTTGGAGAGAATTGATTGACAGGGTAGATAATTAAAAAAATTAGCATAACCATTCACTAAGAGACTGACCCGATTAGTTTGAGAAAACCGATCGATGATGTTGGAATAAGACAATGTGTTGTAATCATGTGTGATTTATCCCAACAAAATAAACATACCATTTTAATATTCCTAGTTAAGATGCATCAAGATTGGATATTGATACATCCTTTAAGAATAGAGTACATAACACTCTCCATAGGTTGCACGGTGTAACACCTCATAAATTTACGATCATAATTCAGTAATTAATTAAACTCCATAAATGAAATTTGAGCAAACAGTGGAATTTAGCCCCAAATCTTGCACCATTGCGTTCATGGTGATTTTCTGAGCAACTTTCATATTTGGAATTGGAGTTCAAACGAAGAAGTTATGAGCGTTTAAAGAAATCGAAACGAAAATAATTAAATAAAGAAATATAGTAATAAATAATAATTAAACCGGGATCCTACCAATCGACTTCTACTATGGGGTAGTCGACCACTCAAAGAGGAGCAGTTGACTAGTTGAGATATTTTGGCTGCGATTTGAACCTCAACCAATGGCCCGGATTTAATAACTAAAATCTGACATATACGACTAATTCGAGAGCTTACAAATACAGGTCTAACCCATCCCTTCTCTTCTCATATTTTCTTATTCTGTGTAGAAAAGCTCTACCATTTCCTCTCCTCCACTATTCCTCCTGACTTTAAAATTGTTTGTATTTATACAAATTAGACCAGAGTGGAAAATCAATAGAAGAAGAGAAGGAGCATATTAGTGTGGCGCAAATAAAAAAGTAAATTTCAGTATTATAAATTTATATTCCCCTTCTTCCCAAATCTCTTCTCAGATCTGTAATTTTAATGGTATGTATATACACCTTTATGCATATTTCTTGGGATTAGAAAGGAAATGGAGTTGACACAAGGAATCAGATTCAGATCTGGAAGTTTGAAAATCTCACAATGGTGAGTAGGAAATTATGTGATCTACTTATAACACTGGAATTTATTTCGTTGGAATTTTATCTGATGATTATACCTCAATAGAAATTTAAAGAGTTGTAGGCTTGAATTAAACGAATAAATCATTATCTACATACTCTTTAAATAAATAAGAATATTATTTAAACCCAGATTTGGAAATCAGTGTCCAAGTTATTAAAGGTTGAATATGGATAAAGATGTAGAATTTGTTCCAGATCTACAATGTGGTTGTAAAAATATTAGTGTAAGTCGGATTTGCTCTGATTCTATTTGGAATGTGAGATACTGATGCAGCGCGCACCTCGACCTCGCGAGCGACCTACATAGATTGCGAAACCCTAGATCGTGAGGAAGAATCATTGCAGAATTCCTTAGGTCGCAGGCGACCTATCCTAAGTCGCGAGCGACAGTGCGCGGCATCTCCAGTAGGTCGCGAACGGTAGCTAAGTCACGAGCGACATTCCCTAAGTCGCGGCACGCCTAGGTCGCTCCTCCTCCTCCTTAAATCGTGGAGAAACCCAGTAGGTCGCGAACGACCTTACTATGTCGCGAAGTCCTTCCTGAATCTTAGGTCGCGAGTCTCCTATGTCGTGAAGATCCTTAGGTCGCTGAAGCGAAGGTCGCAAACGAAGATTAGGTCGCTGAAGATCGCTAGGCCGCAAATCCTTAAGTCGCGAAGCTCCAGAATACCGCTCCAGTAGGTCGCTGCCGAGTTTCTTAAGTCGTTGTTTGTATTTCTTAAGTCATTGCAGAAGCAGAGTTGCCTTATGTCGCTTATTTTGTTAGGTCGTGCCGCTTGTTGTTGAGTCGCGTAATGTTGTAAGTCACAAGTTGTAAGTCGTTATTTCGTTTGTTCTTATGTCGTGTAATGTGTAGTTTGATAAGTTGTATGTGTTAGGTCGTGAGTCGCCTGTGTTGAATCGTGTATGTTAGGTCGTGAGTCATGTGTTGAGTTGTGAACGAGTTATGTGTGTTGTAACCCTATAAATAGGGGAGTGTTGTGTCATTGTAAAGAGTTGAATTTGGAATAAAATTTGGTTTGTGCTTCTTGCCTCCATTAAAGTTGGTAGTTGAGTGTTATCTCCTATCTCCACTTTCGGCATTCGAGTGCGCTCGAATCAACGATTGTTGAAGCCAATTCACGGAATCAAGTGCGCTTGATCAACGTTCGAAGAATTGTAGATCTTCTCTCACGGCATCATGCGCGATCAACGTGTCGAAGATTTCTAGAATCCGGTATCTTTGTGATCAACGGATTTAGGCATTTGGGTATTCTTAAATTCACCAATTTATCATCGATTCATCGATTATTTCCGCTAATCGTGTGAGATCCTGGACGGATTCGATTTACATCGTCGAATTCGCTTTCTAGGCTGCATCAGTTTAGTATCAGAGCTAGATTGCAAGAAGTTTGCATCATTTCGAGAATTTGAAGTTTGGAGATCGGATTTGCAATTTTGAGAAGTTTGGTGTTCATCGTGTTCATGGTGAAGTTGCAACAAGTTAGGAGTTTCGATCCATATCATTTTGGATCAAAGTTCGGAAAGTGTTTGAATTTTGCTCGTTGGGATTTTTGCGCACCGAAGTGAAGTTTGAATTTTTGAGGATTTGTTGAAGATTTGACAATGCCTTCAAGAAGAGTTAATCGTCATCAGAATGTTGCAGATGTGTATCGAAGAGAAGATGCTGAACAAATGGAGCAACGAATTAGTGATAAATTCAATGAGACGTTTGATGAGGGGATTGGTCGATTAGAGAGAATGATGCTTGAAATGAATCAAAGTAGAAGAAGGGTTTCACCTGAATCAAGCCATGGGGGAAATAGAGTTTCACCACATTCAGATCGGGAGAGAAGAGAAGATCATGATCGTAGAAATGTTGATGATTGTGATAGGAATGTTGATGATCGAAATCGGAGAGATGTGGATGATCGTGATCGGAGGAATGTAGATCGAAGGGATGTTGGTGGTAGAAATGGTGGTGGTAGAGATGTTGGTGGTCATGATCGACATCAATATGCATCAGATTTTGATGAGGAGTTTGATGGTGGTAGTGTTCATGGTCGAAATCGAAGTCAAGGAAGAAATCATTCAGAGTATGATCACAAATGGGAGTCCGGAATGAAAATTGAAATTCCAGAGTTTAAGGGTGGTATGCAGGCTGAAGAATTTCTAGATTGGTTATCTAATGTTGAAGAGACCTTTGATTTCAAGGAGGTTTCGAAAGATCGTCGAGTGAAGTTGGTTGCTACTAGGTTAAGAGGGAGAGCTATGGCGTGGTGGCAGCAAACCAAACTTACACGAGAACGGATGGGGAAGTCGAAGATTGTTGCTTGGGAGAAAATGAAGAAGATGATGAAGGCTACATTCTTTCCTTACAATTATCAATCACTCATGTATCAGAGGTTGCAGAATCTGAGGCAAGGGACGAAGACTGTTAATGATTATGCTGATGAGTTTTATCAACTGATTGCTCGAAATGACATTATGGAGATGGACGAACAATTGACTGCTAGGTTTATTGGGGGGTTGAGGATCCAGATCCAGGATATGGTAAATATGTTTGACCCTAGATCTGTGGCTGAAGCGCACCAGAAGGCGATGGCTTGGGAGAAGCAGGGAAGACGAGGAGGTGGTGTGTTTCCAAGTTCCAATACTCAGAGCAAGGGTGCTAGTGGGAGTTCCAATGTTTCTAAAGCTGTCAGTAAACCAGTTGTGAATGAAGTTGCGAAGGCGAAGGTCAACAATAGTTTCAGGTGTTATAATTGCCAGGAAGTGGGTCACAAGAGTAATGAATGCCCGAAACCGAAGAGGCGAGCTATGATTGCTGAAGTGGAAGGTGAAGATGTTGATGAAGGTTATTCTAGTCCAGTTGAGGAGGATGAACAAGATATCGCGTCGGGAGATGAAGGATGTAATCTAATGTTGAGGAGATCATGTTTGACACCGAAGCAGGAAGAGGAGGCTAGTTGGTTGGGGAGTAATATCTTTCAGTCGACATGCACTATATTGGGGAAGGTGTGTAAATTTGTGATTGACGCGGGAAGTTGTGACAATATCATTTCTACCGAAGCTATGAGAAAGTTGAAGTTGAAGACGGAGAAGCATCCAAATCCTTACAAGTTAGCGTGGTTAAGGAAAGGAGGAGAGGTGAAAGTGGACAGGCGAGTTCATGTTCCATTTTCTATTAGGAAGAAGTATAAAGATGAGATCTGGTGTGATGTGGTAGAGATGGATGTTTGTCACTTGCTTTTGGGAAGACCATGGCAGTATGACCGAGCAGTGCAACATGATGGTCGAACCAATAGCTACAGCTTTATGTTTGAGAGTACTAAGATCATTTTAGTTCCGAAGAAGAGACAACAAGGAGAGAGCAAGTCAGAAGAGATTGAGGAGCTGAAGACTTTGTTGACTTTGAAGGAGTTTGTGGAAGAAGTAGAGGAGAGTCCAGAGGTGTTCTTGGTTATTGGACATGAAGCTACTGAATCTTATGAAGTTCCAGAGGAAGTAAAGCCAGTGTTGGAAGAATTCAGAGATGTGTTTCCTAAAGAGTTGCCAAAGGAGTTACCACCGTTGAGAGATATTCAGCATCAGATTGATCTTGTGCCAGGGGCGGCATTACCTCACAGGCCACATTACAAGATGAGTCCTAAGGAGCATGAGGAACTGAGAAGGCAGGTGGAGGAGTTGTTAGAACAAGGGCGTGTTCAGGAGAGCTTGAGTCCTTATGCAGTGCCAGCCTTGTTGGTACCGAAGAAGGATGTGTATGGACAGTCGGGCTCTAAACAAGATCACTGTGAGATACAGGTTTCCTATGCCGAGGTTCGATGATTTGATTGATCAGTTGAGTGGGGCTGTTTTGTTCTCAAAGATTGACTTGAAGAGTGGATACCATCAGATTCGTATTAGACCGGGCGATGAGTGGAAGACTGCTTTTAAAATTAGGGAAGGTCTATACGAATGGCTGGTTATGCCGTTTGGCTTGTCAAATGCTCCTAGTACTTTTATGAGAGTGATGAACCAGATTTTCAGACCATTTATTGGGAAGTTCGTAGTAGTTTACTTTGACGATATTTTGATCTATAGTGGGAGTATGGAAGAGCATATCCAGCATTTGCGAGAAGTGCTGTTGATTCTACGACAGGAGCAATTCTATGCAACAACGAAGAAGTGCGCATTCGTGACGCACAGTGTTTTGTTTCTGGGATATGTTCTGTCGAAGGAGGGTATTCAAGTGGATGAAAGCAAAGTGGAAGCTGTCAGGAGTTGGCCAGAACCCAAGACCATTACTGAAGTGAGGAGTTTTCATGGGTTGGTATCTTTTTATCGAAGATTCATTCCACATTTTAGTAGTGTGCTGGCACCTGTAACCGATTGCATGAAAGGAAAGAAGTTCGTGTGGACAGAGGAAGCAGAGTTAGCTTTTGAGAGATCAAGACACTTTTGACGACCGCACCCATTCTGGTACTGCCGGATTTTAAGATATTGTTCGAATTACACACTGATGCTTCGAAGGTTGGGATTGGTGGAGTATTGAGTCAGAATGGAAGACCAGTTGCTTATTTCAGTGAGAAGTTGTCTGAAGCCAAGTTGAGATATAGCACTTATGACATGGAGTTTTACGCAATTGTTCAAGCTGTGAAGCACTGGAGACATTATCTGTTTCAGAAGGAGTTTGTTCTTTATACGGATCATGAAGCTTTGAAACATTTGCAAGGGCAGGACAAAATTTCAGCTAGACATGCTTCATGGGTCACGTATCTGCAGCAGTTTACTTTTGTTGTAAAGCACAAATCAGGGGTGACGAATCGTGTAGCCGATGCCTTGAGCAGGAGGAATCATTTGTTGACGACGATGAAGGTTGAAGTGATAGGATTTGAACTATTGCTAGAGTTGTTTGAGGAAGATCCTTACTTTGCGAAGATTGTTGAGAAAGTCAAGGATGGGGTTACTGATGAGTTTGTGTTGGTAGATGGATTCTTATTCAAGGGGAATCGATTGTGCGTACCGGATTGCAGCTTGAGAATGAAAATTGTAAAAGAGTTGCATGAAGAAGGACATGTTGGTCGGGATCGCACATTACAGTTGATTTCTCAGTCTTATTATTGGCCCTCGATGAAGCGGGAAATTGAAAAGTTTGTTCGAAGATGTCATGTTTGTCAAGTTTCGAAAGGGACAGCTACAAATGCGGGTTTGTATATGCCTTTACCTGTTCCTACAAAACCGTGGGTTGATGTAAGCACGGATTTTGTGTTGGGCTTGCTGAGGACTCAACGGGGAAATGACTCTATATATGTTGTGGTGGACCGTTTCTCGAAGATGGTGTATTTTGTTGCTTGTAAGAAGACGGCAGATGCAGTCCATGTGGCACAGTTGTTCTTTAGAGAGATCTATCGATTGCATGGTTTACCAAAATCTATAGTTTCGGACAGGGATACCGGATTTCTGAGTCATTTTTGGCTGAGTTTGTGGAAGATGGTGTGAACAAAGCTGAATTTCAGTAGTGCTTATCATCTACAGACGGATGGACAGACTGAAGTTGTGAACAGATCCCTGGGTAATCTATTGCGATGCCTTGTGAATGATAATTTGAAGAGTTGGGATTCGAAGCTTTGTCAAGCTGAGTTTGCACACAACCATGCAGTTAATCGTAGCATTGGGTTCAGTCCATTCCAGGTTGTGTACTCAACCATTCCTAAAGGACCGTTAGATTTATCTGTAGTTCCACAGCAGAAAGGAGTAATCAAGCAGGCTAGTGATTTTTTGAATGAGTTGCAAGAATGCCACAAGGTGGTGCAGGAACGATTGCTTAAGACGAATGAGAAATATAAGCAATCCGCAGATGCTAAACGACGACGCGTTGAATTCAAAAAAGGAGATTTTGTATATGCAGTATTGACTAAGGATCGATTTCCTGTTGGCACTTACAACAAACTAGCTGCTAGAAAGATTGGTCCTTTGGAAATCGTGAAGAAGATTAATTAGAATGCTTATCAGTTGAGACTGCCGGATCATATCCATACGGCTGATGTTTTCAACGTCAAACATTTAATTCCGTATTATAGGGAGGAGCTTGTCGAAGAAAAGGAGAGCGTGAATTCGAGGTCGAATTCTTTCCAACCAGGGGAGGATGATGCAGCGCGTACCTCGACCTCGCGAGCGACCTACATAGATTGCGAAACCCTAGATCGTGAGGAAGAATCATTGCAGAATTCCTTAGGTCGCAGGCGACCTATACTAAGTCGCGAGCGACAGTGCGCGGCATCTCCAGTAGGTCGCGAACGGCAACTAAGTCACGAGCGACATTCCCTAAGTCATGGCACGCCTAGGTCGCTCCTCCTCCTCCTTAAATCGCGGAGAAACCCAGTAGGTCGCGAACGACCTTACTATGTCGCGAAGTCCTTCCTAAATCTTAGGTCGCGAGTCTCCTATGTCGTGAAGATCCTTAGGTCACTGAAGCGAAGGTCGCAAACGAAGATTAGGTCGCTGAAGATCGCTAGGCCGCAAATCCTTAAGTCGCGAAGCTCCAGAATACCGCTCCAGTAGGTCACTGCCGAGTTTCTTAAGTCATTGTTTGTATTTCTTAAGTCGTTGCAGAAGCTAAGTTGCCTTATGTCGCTTATTTTGTTAAGTCGTGTCGCTTGTTGTTGAGTCGCGTAATGTTGTAAGTCGCAAGTTGTAAGTCGTTATGTCGTTTGTTCTTATGTCGTGTAATGTGTAGTTTGATAAGTCGTATGTGTTAGGTCGTGAGTCGCCTGTGTTGAATCGTGTATGTTAAGTCGTGAGTCATGTGTTGAGTTGTGAACGAGTTATGTGTGTTGTAACCCTATAAATAGGGGAGTGTTGTGTCATTGTAAAGAGTTGAATTTGGAATAAAATTTGGTTTGTGCTTCTTGCCTCCATTAAAATTGGTAGTTGAGTGTTATCTCCTATCTCCACTTTCGGTAGTCAAGTGTGCTCGAATCAACGATTGTTGAAGCCAATTCACGGAATCAAGTGCCCTTGATCAACATTCGAAGAATTGTAGATCTTCTCTCACGGCATCGTGCGCGATCAACGTGTCGAAGATTGCTAGAATCCGGTATCTTCGTGATCAACGGATTTGGGCATTTGGGTATTCTTAAATTCACCAATTTATCATCGATTCACCGATTATTTCCGCTAATCGTGTGAGATCCTGGACGGATTTGATTTACATCGTCGAATTCGCTTTCTAGCCTGCATCAGGTACCAATCTATGACACCCCCACCTCGAGACCCACATTAATAAAGAGAATTACTGGGTAATTCTGTCTGCTAATGCGGAGAATAGGGCTGGTTAGGAGCGACCATCTATAATCTTGTCTTAAAAATCTACTGCATACGTCGATAAATGCTCTATATTTTTTTTCTATTTCAAGTGGATCGACATATCCAATAAATGCTTAATACAAAACTATAGGTGGCTAATGGATCTATCAGAACAAAATACAATAACAGAATACATATCACATCACAGAATAGTAATCATCATATATATAAATACATATACACAAATACATCCCAGTATGATACAAACTAATACACAAAAGTGGTATAGAGACCACACTATATACATCTAATCAAATACATATCAGAGTCAAGTGGAAAGAAATATAAACTACACAAAAGTGATAGGATGATATCCAAGCAGATGCATCAAAGCCAACTCCCATAACTGATAGCTAACCTGAAACAACTCGGTCTGACCCGAGTACAAAATACACGGGTCAGTCTAGCTAAAACAATCAGTTAATGGGGATAGACGATAATACGAAGCATAAGATACAAGGAAAAATTCTTTTTGAATGAGAAGAGGCAAAAGAAATAATACAACCCATGACTTAAGTGAACTAATGTCGCTTAAGTAGACAAAGACCTCAAAAGAGGTAAATTCAATAATAATAATACTCAAATAATATAAACATTTGCCTCATATCATCGGCGACATCCCAAAATTACATGGTTATCATGAACCATATCTCCTCAAAAGGAGAAACATCAATACAAACTCTCGCCAAAATGGCAAACATAAAACATTCTCAAATAGGATGATCCAAAACTCAATTATAGATGAATCTCCAAATTCAATTATACCTCATATCATCAGTATAAATGTATATAAATCTTAATCTCAACTCACTAAAATGGCAAAACACAGAATATCCTATAAAATCATGAAATTATCCAAACTCATAACTCAAGGAACTCGATAAGAGTTCAAAACATCATAAATGAAATCACCATATATATAACATCTCATATAGCACTAGGCTATCGATGTAATAAAACATCTTAAAATGGTGAAATCATAATAAAACAGAAAACTCAGAAAATCCGGATTGGCCAAATCCCCGATTGTAATGCCGAAGCAATGCTGCACGTGCTAAACTCGGACGGCCGAAGCCTCAGACAAGGTTGCTAACACCTCCCAAAGCAGGTCATCCTCATGACAAGGTCGCTAACACCTCTCTAAGCCATTTTGTCAGCCCTAACAAGGTCGCTAACACCTCCCAAAGCAGTTCGTCCTCATGACAAGGTTGCTAACACCTCTCAAAGCAGTTCTGTTAGGTAAACATCGTGAATGTGTCACAAAACTCACGGATAGGAACCCAAAAACTGTCAACGTGTGTCCTATACCACACGTTCGCACTTAGTGGTTTACTAGCCGCTAGTCGATGCCACACTAGAAACATCATAAAACTCAAAAAATCATATCTCGCCCCGTCTCATTGGCAAGTGATAAAGTGAAACCATACTCATCTCATCTCATCGATAAGTATTAAATGGCATTGTAACTTGTCCCATCTCATCGACAAGTGAAAACATCGTGATGGTTCCTCATAAACTATAAATCTCAAAATATGAAATCATATACTCAAGACTTGCCTTATATCATTGGCAAGTAAACAAAACATCGTGATGGTTCTCATCGACCATACTCCTACATAGGAGATCTCAAACCATAATACTTGCCAAATATTGGCCATCATAAATAATTCCAATAAATAGAAATTATAAAACTCAAAATACGCCATAAAATGGCAAAACATCTCAGAATCAATAATCTCAAATAGCCTCGATTGTACAAGTCCGAAATTAACTGAAATAGTAAATGCACATGTCCCATACCACGTGTTTTACTAAATCGTTTAATTCTCTTTCTCATATGTTCAAATAGTGTAAAAGTGTATATTTTATATTTAAAATAGTTTACTAGAGGAAACAGGATTTTAAAACTTTTTCCTGAAAAGATTAATAAAATCAATATTTGAAATTCCTTTACTATAGGAAATAAATAGATTTTATATTAGAAAAAAATAATTTTAAAATACTATATAATAATAATTTGAACTGTCCATTTATTTCAAAAATCACTTCAAAAATGGTTTAGTGAAAACCATGCTCGAAAACAATGAAAAACAAGAAAGATAACTCAAGATCAATAACTTGAATTCAATACGAATTCAATTCAACCAAAATCAATTCAAATTCTATTTAAATTTGAATTTAAAATTCTCCAAATATAGCTAGCCTAATGATAGACGTCATAGCTCTCAAACTATCTCAAAAACAACATCAAAACCGAATTCAATATGCAGTAGACGTATACAGGACGATAGGATGTCCAAGGAATACCATTGATTCCGAGGTAGCGGCCTAATTCAGTATATATATCATATTATATTTTCTTTTTCGCTGTTAGTTTACTTTGATCGATTTCTGACATGCTCACGTTTATTACAGGTTACTAAAACCAATGATCTGTATCCTAATGGACTTGGCTTTCGATTTTTGTTGTAATTGAGGCCCATTAAGGTGCAGGTTGTTACATTTCGTATCCCAGCCTAAGTTAGTCGATCATAAAGATTAGGATATACCGAGAGTACATATTTGTATTTTTCTATCTAAATCTACGTCGAACTCTATAAATTAAAACTTTAGAATAAGTTGTAACCATATTCCAAAAGGATGGGCAAGGCAATTATGAGTTGGAAAATTTTATAGAGTTAAGAATTACACGACTACCCGGGTTACCCCATGGAACATTGGCTGTACGTAAGGCGTTAACTTTGAAGAACATGAGCATGACATATGGAAGGATCCTAGAGGCAGGATGGTGTTTTACTTTATTGTTGATACTTAGTCCCTTATGATTATGGATTTCGATGGATTGTCAAATGAAGATGCACATTTTATCTAGACAATCAGGAATTAAGAACCTAAATATCACTGACATTCGAAGGCAAGTTCTCGTAAGAGAATGTTCATCAATCACCTTAAGATGACGAACCAGATTTTTATTGAAGAGAAGTAAATCCCATGTCTTAGTTCGACCCCATGTGAGAATACCTTGAAATATTTAAATAACTTTTTCAAAAGAGGATATATATATATGTATATGTATATATATATATATATATGTATAATATGTTTTCCAACGGTCCATTTGGAAACTGTTGTTTGGAAAGTAAGAGAGTTTTGAAAATTTATTTTTATACGAAATATATTGTTTGCACAAAAATTGGACAAATACATCTAAGTTCGAATTTGGTTAAGTCGCGTTTACGTTGTTTGATATGAAATTTTCGTTGTTTCAATATGTTAACAGATAGTTTTTGCAGTCACAGAATAGTTCACAGGTTCAGAGTTGGAAAGCGGTAAAAGGAAATAAATCACAACAAATTTTATAGTGGTTTGGCCAGAACGTGCCTACATCCACTGTCCATCTTATTATACTTCTTTGATTTGATTACAAGTACAAGTTTGATTAGAAAGAGCAAAAACTTAGAGCAGTTGGAATGGTTTTCCCTTTTCTCTCAGAAATTCGGTCCCCATTGTTGTTGAGGAGCTCTGGTATTTATAGAGTGGAGTTGTGAAGTGTGGAGGTTGAGATTATAACTTCCTGAATCTGGTTCGGCATCTGGGTAGGAGCATTTGGATCGGCGTTTGGTCATGGAGCTTGCTTCACTTGGTTGCTTTTTCATGTCTGGTTCGGTGTTCTTGCTTTGGGACTTATTATTTGCCGGACCAAACATTTGGTCCGGCATGCCTATGTACTGGAGCAAATGTTTGGTCCAGTATTGGATATGTTGTGCCGGACCAAATATTTGGTCCGGCATATCAGAGAATGCCGGACCAAATATATGGTTCGGCATGTTGGTCCAAATATTTGGTCCAGCATTTTAGAGAATGTCGGACCAAATTCTTGGTCCGGCAGTTCTGCCTTCTATGCCATAATTCAACCCTGCCTCCTTTCTTCCCTCTCTCTCTCTACCCACTGAAAAACTGAGCCAACACTTGCCTCCCAAAGTATGTTGTGTAGTTAAACGATGTGCTTTGTTTGGTTCGGCGCTAAGCTTCTACAACCGGTTGAAAACTCGAGACCGTTCGTCTTTCCTTCCTTTTCCCTTTTAAATATCGCTTCCCTCTTTTATTTTCTTAACAAAATTTCTTCAATTTACATCAAATCGATTGAACTTCGAATTTGGCCAGTTTTTATTGCCTGAACTCTTGATATTTCCTCATCTTTATTACTCGAGTTAAAGCTTACTAAATTTGATTTATGTTTTAAGGTTTTAGGGGAGTTTGGTATGTGTTGTGTGCGTGAATAGATTTTGCTCCGAATTGAGGGGATTCGAGAGTGATTCGGTGAAGGAGAAATTCATGCTTAGTGAAGGTGGGGTGGCCGTGACTGTGGAGGGTGAAAGAGTTTTCCTGTAGGGTTAGCGATTCCTGATGAAATGTTGGTTCATGTTATTGGATTTGGGTACATTATGCAATTAGCTGGTCTTCCTGATCCAAGTTATTGAGTGACATGTGCGGTTGGGCTGTAAGGTCTGACTATGCTGGCTATAGTATAGGAGGTAGTGCTGTACTTTGTTCCCACAATGGATTCGGTAACAATTCTCCAACAAATCATCATATTGATGCTCCACTTGGTCACAAGCTCACGTTACCAAGTTCGGCTAGGCTAGGGCACGAAACGTGTTTCTATGTGGTGTGGTTATGTGTGTAGCTTGGCTGTAGGAGGGCGAGCTTTGGGCCAACATAGTTATCATTCGATGGGTTTGGTTCAGCATCGTGATGCCGTTCGGTCTGTGGGATAGTGTAAACCGGACTAGATTAATTCGGGCACAACGATCATAGTTATGCCAAGCCAAAGGAGGAGATTCTTGAAACGATAGTTTGAGTTCCATAAGGTTAGGTTTGGAGTATGGTTTTAACTGGATCAGGCAATGGGAGGCTTTAGACGAGCGCTTAAATTTCCATTTACGATTGCATATCTACTGGGATGTTGAACTTATGCCTGCTTTTTATTTCTTTGTGTAGGAAAAATGTCGTCTGGTCACGAGCTCCGATCTAAACATGCATCATCACAGCCTGCCGGGGCTGGCGCTTCTTCTTCTGACGTTCTTGCCAATCCTCCAAAACAACCCAGCTCTGCGTATTCTTTGGTAGAGGGTTACGCTCCCAACCAGACGCTGGTAAAGCCTTCTGAGTGTTATCCTAGGGTGCTGACAATATAAAAGCTTAATTCCAAAGCTATGACATTTGGGATTGTTCGCCGAGACATGATACTGCCTGGATCGAATGGTAGGGCATGCTCTCCTCTAGAGGGATACATGGCATACAGTAAATATCACTGTGTGTGGTGCAATTCCTTCGCTCACACGTTGGATTTCCAGCTTCGTGGTCTATTTAAAAGTTGCTCCGCTGCAGCTTCAACCTAACTCATATGCTATCTTGACGTGCTTGTATCTAATATTCATGAAGCGCTATTAGAGAGCCCTTATCCATAGAGAGATCAGGTAATTGTACAATGTGGGAAGTTATGAAAAAGGGAGTCCCTTCATTAGCTTAGAGTCAGCTCACAAATTCAAGCTTGTTCTTGATCTATACTCGAAGTTTAGTATGTTTAAGAAGGAGTACTTCTTTGTGCGTGATGACGTCGTTCCTCAACATGTCTTCACTTCCAGGTGTAATTCTCCTTTATATCCTCTTCAAAGTTTTTCTGTCGACTCGGTTCCTTAATGCTCCATATTTTTTAGGTTGTGTGAAGGCGGCAGAGGATGAGGGTTTGAAAAAGATGGCTAAGGAAATATTAGCTATCCCGGAGGATGAGAGGGAAGCCTCGTTCTTGCTCCGTGACATAGCCATTCGCTTTTGCAACTTAATTGGTCCTGGTCAATCCGTGTTCAAGATCAGGCCAAGCTCAGCCGAGAGAGCAACGGGAACCGAAGGAGAAGGGAGATATGTGGACAAAGGCAAGGATCCGGAGGAAGAGGGTGAAGGGGCCGGAGCACCGAAGAAGTTGAGGCGTAAAAAGAGCACAGTTTGCCCTCCCCGTTCAGGGAAATCTTTGCACATACGGGATGCTCCTTCCCCTGCTGACGAGGAGAGTTCTCGTTTGGAGGGTGACAGTGAGGAGGAGGAAAGGTCGGAGGGAGATTCTAGGGTGACAGAATTGGAGGCCCACACTTCTCAGGATGTGGAGATAATTGGTAGAGAAGGCTTGGGCATGACTCCCTTGAAGAATGACGAGGCTATGCGGGAGTGGCCCGAGCAATTAGATCAATCCGAGCCGGTTCCTGAGCCAACTTTCGCTGCTGACCCCTCTCAAGAGAATGTAGCTATGGGTGACTTGGGTGGAATGTCGTTTCTTCCAGTGCAAAGCGGAGTAGGAATTAGCAAGGCGTTCGGGCTTTCCCCAGGTACTTTCGATTTCTGCCTGGATTTAAGGGTACTTCTTGAGAATTTTTTTTAGACAAGTCCCAATCTCCACTTGCTCCTTAGTCCAATGAAGTCCGGTCACCGTGTGTCCTTCCTCCAAATGGAGTCCCATCCCAGTGTATTTCCCACTTAATTGAGACCCCGCCCCGGCCACTTGATCCAGTCTCCCCTAAAGGTTTGTGGTACTTGCGGTGTCCAAGTGTCTTGCATCTTTTGTGTTTATGCTTTCTTCGTTTCTCTGCTATAAAGTTGCTATTTTCTTTGCAGGGAAAAGAAGAAATCCGAAGAGGAATGAAATGTCCCGGCAACTTGAACAGTTCAAAAGGATGAAGGGTGCCTCCATTCCTTCTAAGAAGGCCCCTCAAAAGGAAAAGACCGCGCAAGAGAATGTCGAGGAGACTCTATCAGGATTGGGTAGAGGAGAGAGCCACAAGACGTCCCAGAAACACGTAAGTTCTCCAGATAAGGACACTACCTCCCCCGATTCTCAAACTTCTTTCCGTCGCGATCGTCAAAACCCATCTGGTCCTGAAGTGCATGAGGTGCATGGTGACTTATGGGAAGAAAATGTCGATGTTTATTCCTCAGGATTTCAACCGCCGATGAGGAATCCCATCAAGGGTCACCCTGATATCAACCCTGGCTATGCGGGTCATCATCCAGCAGATTCCGATACCGAGTTCCTTCTACCTCAAAATCCTCTGGTACGAATCCTAGATGAGGCAAAAACTCTTGACTTCGCTAATCTGACGACGAGGATGGTCCAGGTTACCGATAAGACTAGAAAAATCATCTATTATCAATCCCGCATAGCCAAGGCCAGTAAGGAAGTCGGGAGCGCTAATGTACAGTTACGCCTGGACGTGGAGGATCTATGTAAAGCGCCCTGGGAGAAGGAGGTGAAGTTGGAGGCGGTTGAAGCGTCCCGTGTAGCCGAGATAAAGAAAGCCAAGGAAGAAGCGATGAGAGAGGTTACTGACTTATGCAAGGCAAAGATCGATGAGGCTATAAGTTTAGTAGACGAAGCTAGGTAGAAGGATCTGGAGCGGATCCGCTCTCTCAAAGGTAAGATGAAGAAATCGCGGGAAACCTTGGCTGAGCTGAAGAAGTGTCAGGGTAAGTGGCGGAAGGAAAAGGATTCATACAAGGCTGAGATTGATATGCTGAAGGAGGAGCAGATTCGGCTGAGGAAGGATAAGGAAAAGTATATGAATAAAGTAGTGTCCCTCCAAACCGAAGTCAACAAGTCCAGTGACTTTTGTGAGACGCTTAACCAAATGCAGAAGGACACTTACTACATGTTCTAGAAACAGGGGAACCTTCAATGGATGGACGACTATCCCTAAGTGATGGCAGGAATCCACGATCGACTCATTAAGGAGACTAAGGCTGCAGTTGCGTAGGAGGAAGGAGCCGTGTACGATGTTGGAATAGTGAACCATCAGTTCACGATGGAAGAGACCAAGGCCATCGCCAAGGGATACGAGTTGCTGGCGGAGGATGAGGACGATGAAGATAGTTCAGACTTCGAGGGGCTTGGTGATCCACGCTATATTACCGCAGGTATCTCTTCTTTTTACTTTTGCTTTGTTATTACTTATGCCAGACTGTAAAACTTATGATTTTTCTTACTTGCATCGTGCAGGGGTGCCTTTAGGATAGGTTGGGCCTTCAAAGGGTGCTGATGGGGCGTCGTAAAAAGAGGACGAGTCTTTTGAGCGATTTGAGCTTTCGAAGGACATGGCCAGAGGGAGCGGGCCGAGTGACAAGGGTGTCCCTCCTTCTTATTCGAGGAAATTTTACTTTCTCTTTTTGTGTGTATTTTGGAGGATGTATGGTTGTTCTGCATATGTGTATATGCATAAACGAAATTTTTTGTACATATAGATCTTAATGTTGTAATGTTCGACTTTTGTCTTTTGAATGTTTATCTGGAATGACTTTTATGACGCGTGATTTTTATAGTCCGTCTTGTCTGCTTGTGAACTTCTTATGACTTAGTTAATCGTTATTGTGTTCTGAGATGTGGAAAACCATAAACGCGTTGTTATATTCAGGGCCAATTATGAACGATAACTACTCAGGCTATTGCCCGAGTCATGAGTATTATTCGATTTATCGTTGCCGACGTGCATAATGCCGATCATCAACTGCGAACTAACCCTGGCTGCGGCCACGCCTTAATCATGGGGTTTATAATCAGTTCGCAGTTGCCGGCGAGCCGAACGCCAATGATGAACTGCCTAGGCTATAAATCGTACCTAATCTGTGGCTTTTAGTCGGTTTATCATTGCCGACTTAGGGGTGCCGATCGTCAGTAGTGAATTTCCAAGGCTTGTTTCTTGCCTCTTGTCATAGCTATCTTATTTTAACCACTGCCAGTAAGTGCCTGCGACTGCTCGCGGTAGGAATAGTCATCAGATAAACAACTAAATGAAGGAAAGTTTAAATAAGACAAGTAATGTGAGACATCAAATTTTTATAGTGGTTCGGCCGAAAAATGCCTACGTCCACTGTCTTACTTTTATTGCTTCAGTAAATACATGCCTCCTTATAGTTCAAGAGAAATAACGATGGAGTGTTGGAGATTCCATGCTTTCCCAAACACCTCCATGTCTACTGTTGATAAGATGTAAGCTCCATTATGAAGATCCTTATGAACAACAAACAGCCCCTCCCAAATTAAGTCTAGTGCTCCTGGCCGTGGGAAGACCCGCTTGAGTACCAAGTCTCCTTCTTGTAGCGCTCACGGCTTTACCTTAGAGTTGTATTTCCTTGCCACCTTCTGCCTATGAGCGGCGGCTTTGAGGGCGGCGTCATTTCTCTTCTCCTCGATCAGGTCGAGTGACATGCTCAAGAGCTCCTCGTTTTCTTCCGGATTGTAATGCATCCTTCAGTGCGAGGGGACGACTGTTTCGACTAGGAGCATGGATTCGGTCCCATATGCTAATGCGAATGGCGTATGCCCTGTCGCGGACTTGTAGGAAGTTTGGTTGGCCCATAGTGCAGTAGGCAATTCGTCGACCCATGCCCCCTTTGACTTCTCTAGCTTCTTTTTGATCAGTGTTTTCAAAACCTTGTTTACCGCTTCGACATGCCCATTTGCCTGGGGATAAGCTACAGCCGAGAAGCTTCGAGCAATCCCATGTTCTTGGAACTAATTGGAGAATTCTTCGCTACCGAATTGGAGTCCGTTATCCGATATGATCTTCCGCGGTACCCCATACCTGCACAGGATGTTACGTATCAGGAAGTTTATTACCTTGGTAGATGAAATTTTGTTCAAAAGCTCTGCTTCCACCCATTTGGTGAAATAATCAACTGTCACTATGGCATATTTTGCTCCTCCTTGGCCCATGGGGAGTTCCCCGATTAGATTCATCCCCCAAATTGCAAAGGGCCAGGGGCTGACCATCTGGATCAAACCGGTAGGTGGCAGTCTCGGGATTTTGGTGGATCTTTGGCATTTGTCACATTTCTTAGCAAACTCGGCTGCGTCCTTGTCAGCGTGGGCCAAAAGTATCCATAGCGTAGAATCTTCCTGGCTAGAGTTTGTCCTCCGGTGTGATCGCCGCAACTCCCTTGATGGATGTTATTAAGGATATCTTTTACTTCGTTCCCAGCGACACACCTTACTAGTGGGTTGGAAAATCTGCGACGATACAGTATGCCGTTCTGGATGGTGTAGCCAGATGCCCTTCTTAGGATTCTCCTGACTTCGTTCCGTTCTATTGGTAAGGTTCCATCTTGTAAGTATCTGATGATGGGGGTAATCCACGTCTCCTCCACGTCTGTGGTCACTGTGATTTGAAGACACTCGAAACTTGGTGTGAGTTGACTCATGACGGGGGTTGCCCCCGGCATTGGCTCGGTTCTTACGCTTGCCTCTTTGGCGAGGGCGTCTGCCTCTTGATTTTTCCCTCGTGGGATGTGTTTTATTACATAGTAGTCTAGCTCATCGAGGAGGGTTTTGGCCCTTTTTAGGTAAGATGCAAGCTTTTGTCCGCGAGTTTGGAATTCTCCAAGGATCTGGTTCACAATCAGTTGTGAATCATTGTGAATACTTATCGATTTAACTCATATTTCTGTAATAATCTCTAAGCCAGCTATCACTGCTTCGTATTCAGCTTCGTTATTGGTTGCAGCGAACTCTAGTCTTAGTGCATAGCTTAACTTTCTTCCTTGGGGTGTGACTATTATGACTCCTGCCCTCGAGCTGAGCTCGTTCGACACTCCATCAACGAACATATTCCATTTGACGGTTTCCTCCATTTTTACTGCTGCATCCTCATCTCGCATCGTAAACTCAGCTATGAAATCAGCCAAGGCATGTCCTTTAATTATGGTGCGCGGATGGTAAGTAATGTCATACTGGCTCAGCTTAATGCACCATTTTAACAGGTGCCCTGACATGTCTGGTTTATGTAGGACTTGTCTCAAGGGTTAATCCGTTAGAACCCTAACGGAGTGTGATTGAAAGTAATGTTGTAATTTCTTGGATGCTATGAGCAGACAGTAAGCCAATTTTTCGATCTTAGGGTATCTAGCTTCTGTGCCCGTAAATCTTTTACTAATGAAGTACACCGGTCTTTGGACACGATCATCTTCTCATACTAGTGCGGAACTTAGGGCGTGGGAGGATACAGCTAGGTATAAATAAAGGCTCTCTCCATCCATTGGAGTGGAGAGTACCGGTGGTTTCTGCAGATGTTCGAGCAAACTCTGGAAAGCTTAGTAGCATTCGTCAGTCCATTCAAACTTCCCTTTGTCTTTTTTGAGGGCTTCAAAGAACGGGACGCACTTGTCCGTTGCTTTGGATATTAATCTTCTTAGAGCGGCTACCTTCCCATTTAGGCTCTGCATTTCCCTTCATATTGAGGGATTTTGACGTCTTTCAAAGCTTGTACCTTTTCAGGATTCGCCTCTATCCCTTTGGCATGTACAATGAAACCTAAGAATTTATCCGAAGATATTCCAAAAGATCATTTTAGTGGATTCAGCTTCATTTGGTATTTGCGTAGTACTTGGAACATCTCGTCCAGGTGGCTCGGATGATCCACTTTGATTTGACAAGCATGTCGTCAACATAGACTTCCATGGAGTGACCAATTTGTTGCTCAAACATCTTATTAACTAGACATTGATAGGTGGCACCAGCGTTCTTAAGCCCGAAGGGCATGACCTTATAGCAATACAGGCCTAGATCCATGATGAAGCTAGTGTGTTCTTGATATGGCACATGCATGGGAATCTGGTTGTATCCTGAATATGCATCCATGAATGATAACAACTCATGCCCTGCGGTTCCGTCCACCAATCGGTCGATTCGGGATAAAGTAAAACAGTCTTTGGGGAAAGCATCATTAAGGTTGGAGAAGTCAATGCAAGTCCGCCACTTTCCATTATGCTTCTTCACCATGACCGGGTTGGAGATCCATTCTGGGTAAATGGCTTCACAGATAAAACCATTGGCGAGTAGGTTCTTCACTTCTTCGTTGAGAGCAGTTGATCATTCTACCCCAATGCTTCTTTTCTTTTGTTTGATCGGGATCTTGGTTGGGTCAATATTGAGGGATTGGCAAGCTACCTATAGGGATATCCCCATCATGTCCTCGTGGGTCAATGTAAATACGCCCAAGTTGTTTCATAGAAATCCTATCAGTTGGACTTTGAGGTTCTGGTTTAATTGAGAAACTATCTTTAAAAGCCTTGTTTTGTCGTGTTCGTCTACCATCACATGCTCCATAGCCTCCACGGGCTCTGCGTTGACCTCCTCCTCTCTATCTCTGGGGTCCAATTCGTTGAATGGGTCACTAGTACATTCAAGAGGAGGGGCCTTATTTGATTGCTATGCTTCCGCATTTTTGGCGCAGAGGACGACACCCACGCCTATCCCTTTTTCCTTTTTCTTGTTTTGGCAAAGTTCAGTCTCATAGCAATCGTGAGTTGCGTCTTGGTCACCTTCTGCTTTCCCTATTCCGTTATCAGTTAGGAATTTCATCTTTAGACACCATGGTGCTAATATTATCTGTAAGTCTGATAATGCGGGCCTTCCTAAGAATGCGCTGTAGGTAAAGTGCTTGTCACCAGCACAAATGTTTGCCTCTGGACAACTGATCGAGGGTGACTTCCTAGCTCAACAAACAGGTCTAGTTGCCCAAGTGGCATTGTGGCTTCCATAGTGAGCCCGTGTAAAGGCTTATGGCACAAAGATACATCTTTCATCGACAATTTCATTTTATTGCATGCATGTTTGAATAAAATATTCACCGAGCTTCCTGTATCGACGAAAATGCGAAACACCTTTGCTGGGCCGATCCAGGCAGAGATAACCAAGGGGTCAGTGTGTGGATACTGTTTTCCAACCAAATCTTCGTCATTGAAGGTTATGTCGACTCTTTCTCTACGTTTTGCGATGTGACCTTCAGTTATGGTGTGAATGTATCCTTCCCTATCCTTCAAGGATTTTCCATACTTCTCCATTTCTGCCAAACTTCCATCGGCTACATGCGGGCCTCCAGATATGGTGTGGACAATTATATTTTCTTAGTTGGAGCGGCTCGTACCTGCTCCATCCTTATTATTCCCTTACGGGGGTTTCCCAGATCCTTCATGGGCCGGAGCGGGAGAGTTACGTCCTTTCTGCACGTATCGCTCTAGTTTCTTTTTTGGATGTATTCCTCGATGAGATCCCGTAAATGTTGGCATTCTTCGGTGTTATGTCCATGACACTTGTGGAAGCTATAATATTTCCCTGTTCTAATTGCGGCTTCTGACTCTTTTTTGTACGGAGGGCGTTTTTATTTCAACTCGTCTTGAGTAGCCATGTAAATGTTCTCCACGGAGTCATTTAGAGGCGTGTATGAATCAAATCTTGGTCCAGGTCTGTATCGTCGCTTATTGCCTTTTTCATTTCTAGAGTTGCCTTAGTGGCCACTTTTTCCTTCGCTGTTCTGTTTATTCCCCACCCCTCGATGTGGGGCACCCATGTTTCCTTGGATGCTAGAAGCCTTTGAGGGTTGCTCGCTATGTCGGTGGGCCACCGCGTCCTCCAATCTCATGTATTTTCCAGCTTCATGAAAGAAATCCTGAAGAGTTAGAGGCTTTTCCTTTGTCAATCTTCTCGCGAGCTTTGAATCTGGGTGGATGCCTCCGCATAGCGCCATCAGTGTGAGCCTTTCATTGGCGTCTTGCACTGCTGCTGCGGCGGGGTTAAAGCTGGTAATATATTGCTGTAGCGGTTCTCCTGCTTTTTGTTTTACGTCTGATAGGGAATTGGCGTCCTTGGGCTGTTATTCGTGGACTCGGAATTGACTTATGAATCTTTCCTTCAACATTTCCCAAGAGCTAATAGAGCCATGAGGCAGGCGACAAAACCATGTGGTTTCTAAGTCTGATAGGAATAGCGGGAAACATTTACACATCACACCCTATGTAGCTCCATTCATGAGCATGTGTTGGGTGTAGCGCTGTAAGTGGATGATTGCGTCAGATGTGCCTTTGTAGGGATCCATGATAGGCATCTTCCATTCCCGAGGAGTGGTTGTCGCTTCTATGTCCCTGGTGAATTGGCTGGAGAACCTTGCTCCTACCCCTCTTTCGAGTTGTTCGCGCTTGAGCTATTCCCTGAAGAGGCATGTCATCCTCTCCTTGGATTCTGGGGCAGCCCTAGGAGAAGTGGGGGCTTCCCTTTGATGCTGATGGCATCTGGAACCTTGGTTGAGGTTAGACTGGTGATGATTGGCTCGAAGCATGACAGGGTTAGCCACAGTCGGTCCTTGCCTGGTGCCCCCTTGACTAGGTCCAGCTCTTGGGGATCTTTCAGGACCGACTTCGGGCTGAGTCCTGGCTCGTTTTCGAGTTCTTGTATCTTCTTGATTAAATTCGTCATTTGCAGGGGATCGGTTCCGTCTACGCGACTCTCCAGATTGAGACTCACCTCGAGATTCAATGTTGTGAGTGGATTCCTCCGTGCCTCTTAAGCGTGTCATGCATTGGTCCACTAAAGCTTTTTGCTAAGTAGTGAAGCGGTCAGTCATCTCATTCACAACCCTGTCTAAGTCTTCTCAAGTGACAACTGAACCTGGAAGTTGAGAGTGGGTGGCTGGGTTTTCTTGATCCCCTTGGACGGGATTGAGGGACTAGTAGTGGCCGCGCTCTTACCCTTATCAGCATTCTGATTAGAGGGAGCCATGTTATAATGATGTATTAAAGCTTGGAAGTAGAGTGGACAGAAGAGTTCGGCTCTCCACGCCGCTCTCAGTGAAAGCGCCAAAAATGTTTTCACAAAAATTGGACAACACCTCTAAGTTCGAATTTGGCTAAGTCGCGTTTAAGTTGTTTGATATGAAATTTTCACTGTTTTAATATGTTAACGGATAGTTTTTGCAGTCACAGAACAGTTCACTGGTTCAGAGTTGGAAAGCAGCAAAAGGAAATAAATCACACCAAATTTTATAGTGGTTCGGCCAGAACGTGCCTACATCCACTGTCCATCTTATTATACTTCTTTGATTTGATTACAAGTACAAGTTTGATTAGAAAGGGCAAAAACTTAGAGCAGCTGGAGTGGTTAAGTCTCAATGGAGTTTTCTCTTTTCTCTCAGAAATTTGGTCCCCGTTATTGTTGAGGAGCTCTTGTATTTATAGAGTGGAGTTGTGAAGTGTGGAGGTTGAGATTATAACTTCCTGAATCTGGTTCGGCATTTGGGTATGAGCATTTGGATCGGCGTTTGGTCATGGACTTGCTGCGCTTGGTTGCTTTCCATGTCTGGTTCGATGTTCTTGCTTTGGGACTTCTTATTTGCCGGACCAAACATTTGGTTTGGCATGCCTGTGTACCGGACCAAATGTTTGGTTCGGTGTTGGATATGTCATGCCGGACCAAACATTAGGTCCGGCATATCAGAGAATGTCGGACCAAATATCTAGTCCGACATTTTAGAGAATGTCGGGTCCGACAGTTCTGCCTTCTACGCCATAATTCAACCCTACCTCCTTTCTTCCCTCTCTCTCTGCCCATTGAAAAACCGAGCCAACATATATACACCAATGAATTTGGTCATATTGTAAAGCTTTAGTTTAAAAAGAAAGTTTTGAAATTCTTAAATATATAAAATAAGTGTTTGATTTTGGTTTAAAAAGTTGTTGGGTGAAAAAGAGTTTTCCATTTTGGAAACAAATTAAAAGTGAAAGCGGGCATGTGTATATATAGTTCGACAACTTTTTTTCCTATTTAAAGAACTGAAAAGCTTTTATAAATTCTCTCTTAAAGGGGCTGATAAAATAGAAATGACATTTATATCAGTCGGGGTATGTTGTTAGGAAGTGTAGAGTAACCTGTCAGCAAATAGGAGGAATATTCCCGTGTATAATAATACGGAGAATAGCAGCTTCAATATTTTCGAGTTCCTGTAGCTGTCGACATCAGCAATAGTGTAAGTTATGAGTACTGCAAAATATTAGAGGATAGGTTCGAAAGGCTAAACGATAAGCCAAGGCACCATTGTGAAGAGGATAGGAATTTTTTGAATCGTGTCGGATTGAAGAAAATGGCACGAAATGATAATTATTGTTATTATTAATTAAATTCGGCCTGAATAGGATCCAGGTTCAACCTACGCTCAAAATTCGACGATTGGTCGACCCCTAGCGGTCGATCGATTGCCCTAGGAGCGGTCAATCTGTTAACGGGTTTAAGGCATGACCCGGACCTGGAACACGACTTTATAAGACGCGTCCGTTAAACCGCCTTCCCCCATCATTTCCCTCCTCTCCACAATAGCCGGACCCACTTCCTTCTCCCCAAATCAGGTCGTTGATCCTCCTCTCCATTCCACGCCAATGACGAGCAATGTCGCCTACCTCTCCATTGTTGTAGACCCACTCTAGTAGCAGCTTCCCCTCCCAAGCACTAATGTTTCAATGCCAGATCAGGTCCCGCCATCTCTCCAGATCTGAACCCAATCTCTCTCTGTGACTTCCGCTCAGTCCATAGCACAACCTCGAACCTCTGGCTGCGAGTCTCACCCCTCAAGAGATCACTTGGCTCGACCGGAGCAACTAGAAAATCTCCCTTTACTTGG
The DNA here is from genome assembly GCA_030737815.1 of Allium fistulosum. NCBI lineage: Eukaryota > Viridiplantae > Streptophyta > Magnoliopsida > Asparagales > Amaryllidaceae > Allium > Allium fistulosum. Next base: position 1,138,527,504 of record CM060906.1, read on the forward strand.
CATCAGCAAATTTCACCTTTCTTCAGGGACGACCAGTTAACTTTGGAGATTTTGCCGCCTTTGGACTCGAGGAATTGTTCACGACAGTGGGATTAGCACTGATCCTCCATTATGACACTTTTCAGTGGGAATGCTATCTGCATTGCATGTGTCTATTTGACATAAATTTGGCATACAACTTTGATGAAGGCATCAGCAATCTCTAGTCAGAAGTGAAGGGAGTCGAGATTGATTTGTCTAACGACAATTTCGACGATATTTTGATGATAGCCACGGAGGATGTGGATTTGGATGATTTTGAGATTGCTGATTCGACAATTTTGCAGCGAATCTTTTCTAGAGATATCGGGGTCTGGAGGTCATACAATTTGAGACCTATAGCCCAGTTCTTCGTTCGCATATTTCAGTAGAACATCATTCCAAAGATGGGGATCTTTGGTCAGATTTATTCGTTGGTATAGAAGGCCACCTACGCCATCATGGGTGGTATGGCTATCATTTAGGCTTGTGTTATTACAAGCAACTGTATTAGCCTTGGAGTTGGTACTCCCAAGAGCTACTTTCCATATTGCCATCTTTTGACTTGTGTCTTTAGGCAATACATAGTGAACCTCTCCGGAGAACAAGTTCAGAAGAAGGTCCCTTCCCCATTCGATTGAGCCTTTCTTAAGAAGATAGGGATCCTTGAGCCACCAACTAAGGTAGTAGTACTAGTAGCAAAAGAGCAGCCATAATAGGAGATAGAGCAAGGATAGGGTGCGGGAGGATACCAGAGCCTGAAGCTAGTCACTCATCGATAGGTCCAGGCAGAGATCTGAGATTCGAGTTTAGCAGCAGCGCCAAAGCCACGAGATTGGGTGCATAGCCAATATGTTATGCCCATTTCAGTGTCGCGGCAATGGATCGAGCTCCCGTAGAGGATCAGGACCATCTCATAGTATGTAGGTTGTATTTTGGGTTTAGTAGTGTTGTGTTGTCATTTCCCTTCGAGCATTTGTCCTTTTCTTTCTTTAGGTTGTTGGTTGTAACCGTTGGTAGTCTCCGGTATAAAAGACACGTTTGGTATTTTATGAGATGTGTTCCTATCTATTCACTGTACTGTTGTCTCTGGATAGGTAGACCACTCTAATATGTATTTTGGAAAGAAACGGTATAAATATGGGGAATCTCATAAAGACACTTAACTAACGGCAAATGCAATATAAGAGTAGGAGTTTATTAAATAATAGATTTTAGCAAGCGAAGGACAGACAAAGGTTGTTGTGAAATCACGGGTCATTATTCCTGTTTGCACAAAAAATGGGCAAACACCTCCAAGTCGTATGATTTAGTCGATTTTCTGTTGTTCTTAGTGATTTGGATACTTTATGCAAATATGTAAAAAGCAGGGACTAAACTGTAAAAGACACCCAGGTTTATAGTGGTTCGGCCAGAATGTGCCTACGTCCACTTTATATCTTATTCTCCTTTACTGTTCAGATTACAAGTACAAAGCTTTGATTACAAGTGTATGAAAGTTGTTTGAAAGTTCTGTCCGTTCTTGAGCTCTCCATCTTGTTCGTCATTGTTGTACCCTTGCCCCTCTATTTATAGAGTGAGGTTGGGGGTAGGGGTCTTGGATGTATGTAGCTGCTGGTGGGCCTGGGCTGATGCAATCTGGCCTAGCAATGTTGGTTCGGTAGTGCTTTGGTTCGGCCGTGGGTGGTGGCGTGGATTGATCCGGTAGTAGAGGATTGGTGTTGATTCGGCTAGGCTTTGGAAGCGAGTTGGTCCGGTGGTGGGAGTAGGTGATTGACTCGGTAGGGAGTGGTTCGGTAGGGCCTTGGCTCGGCAGTGAGTGGTCCGGTAGGGAGTGGTTCGGTAGGGCCTTGGTTCGGTGGTGAGAATACGCCCAACATTTGCCCCCCAAAGTGGGGCATATGCTTGCATATGTCGCACTTTGTTTTCCTCAGTTTTTTTTCAGTTTGGATTCTCCCATTCGGCCCAAGTGCTGAACTAGCTGGTCCGGTTATCCTATGCTTGCCTATAAGTAAGGGCCTTATGCTCTCGTTATTCCTTACTATCCGAAATAGCCGAACCAAATTCTTGCCTGCCGAATCAATCATTTCACCGAACCAGTTTGATTGCCGGACCAGGTGAGCTTTTCTTCCGCCGAATAAACTTTATGCTTGAATTACCGAATGATCTCCTAAGGAGCGTAAGTGCCGAATGAACTTCAAGTCTCGAATTACCGAACGGTACTTTTATGTTTTGAAATATAAATGAGACTCCAGACTGTTAGGTATTTGCTTGTTTATATTTCTATACTCCTTGTTCTAATGATACGTTTTCTCGTGTTTGCAGATAATGTCTCATAAAGTAGAAACCCGTTCTGATAAAAAGAAATCTAAGGATAAAGGAGAGTCCTCCATCGTGCCCCCAGTCCAGGCAGAACCGGGACGACATGGACCTACCCCGAGATCGTTAGTGGACGGGTACGGTCCATAAGAGCTCTTGAACTCACCGCCTGACTGCATTCCCAGCTCCCTCAAAGATGAGCAGCTTGACGCTATATCTAGATCTTTTGGGATTGATAGAGCGCAGATGAGGTTGCCGGGGAACGGAGTGATGCTGTATAACCCCCCAGAAGGATATTTTGCTTATAGCGGGTATCATTGCATGTGCGGTGCCATCCCTCCGATTAACGCCTGGATAGTCAGCTTCATCACATACTTGAAGGTGGCTCCTTTCCAGCTTCAGCCTAATTCCTATGCTATCTTGGTGAGTTTTTTATTATCTTCCAGAGGAGATACGGGCGTCCTCCTTCCAACCGGGAAATCCGGTACTTGTACAACTTGAGAGGCTACAAGAAGGGGTCTCCGTATGTTAGCTTAGAGTCGGCTGTGTCCTTCAAGCCAGTCCTGGATTTATATTCGAAATTCAGCATGTTCAAGAAGGAATGGTTTTTTGTCAAAGATGACTCTGTTTCTTTCCGCCGCTTCACCTCTGGCTGTAAGTTGAATCTTATTTATGATTTTTGTTCTGACTGCAATACTCCTCCTTACGTGCTTTATTTCTTGCTAGCGATAGGTGGCTTTGCGGTTGTAGAGAACGATCGTCTGGTTCGGATGGCTGAGGAAATAGAAGCCATTCCGAAAGGGGAGAGGGCGGCTTCTTATTTGATCAGGAATGCTACTCTTCTGGGGCTCAACCTGATTCTACCACGTCAGTCTGTGGTCAAGCAGAGAGACACAGCTGAGGAGAGGGCCGCCAAAGCTAAAGGAGGGGCTACGGCGAAGAGCAGTAAAAGGAAACCCTTCTCAAAGCATCCAATTGTCGGGGGGAAGAAACTTAAGAAATCCGATGGACCCTCCCCCAGCACATGTCCAGACGTTCCGAAGGAGGAAGATGAGGAGGAGGAAAGAGGCGAGGGTGAAGGAGGTGAGGCGGAGAGTGGAAGTGGTGGAGAAGGTGATTGACAGAGTGGTGATGATGGTGGCGACGGATAGAGTGGTGATGGTGCTGGGGCTTTGTCTTCTAAGCAAGCGGGTGTGATCCAGGAGTGGACGGACGATGCTTTCCGCCTAGCTTTCGAAGGGCTGGAGGAAGAACCGGCTCTGGTAGAGGAGCCTAAGAAAGCTGACAAGGCCGGAGCCGGCGCCGACTCATCTTCCAAAAGTGTTCTAGTTGAGGCAGACCCCGCGACTCAAGGTGAATTTTTGACTTCTGCAGACTCCAATTATGATAAGGACTTAGGATTATTTTATTGTCAGCTCCCGTCCTGGAATGAGTTCCAGGACTTATTGCAGTATCCCACTCCTCCCCAGGATTTGTATAACAAAAGTGTCTCCTTACGTTTCCTAACTTGACATATTTCTTGAATTATAGTTCAACGTCTGCTTGTAACACTTGGTTTTTGTCCCAGGATCGGGTAAAGTGGCCAAGACATCGGGTGTTCGGAACCGTCTTGAACAATATAAGCTTCTAAGGGCTTCCACTAAGCCAAAGCCTCCGACTAACCGCCCTGGAGACGTAGTCGGCTACCGTCCTCTTCTTGGAGTTATCGAAGAGGATATCCAAAAGAAGAAGAGGAGTCGCTCCTTGTTGGAATCTCCACCTGACCCTCAGCCCCTGACTCAGCCTCTTCAGGATACCACGGAGGAGAATACTGAGCTTATTCCTTCCCCACACCCGTCTGAAAATCCTACCGTTACCCCGATAGACCATCCTGGCTTGGCTCGTAATCCGTTTGCGGGTCATCCGGATCTGGATCCGGGTTCTCACGATATTTCCTTTGATGAGGCTACTGGTGAACACCTTCTCCCTTGTAATCCCATGGTAAGGGTGCTTGACGAGGCCAAGTCCCTAGACCTTGATTTGCTTACCACTCGGGTTGTAACCTTGGGGGACGAAGCTAAGGCAAACATTGACTGGGTTGCTGAGGAAACCAGGAAGCTGATGGGGCATCATGCTCGACTGGTTAAGGCTGGAGAAGAAATTGGCAATGCTAACATTCGACTGCATTTAATGGTTTCCGACCAGGCCAAATAACTCGCTGATCAAGCCATCCAGATCTCTCAACATGAGATCGCATCTAGGCAATTAAAGAAGACCATGGAAGAGGTCAGTAGGGCAGAGATGCGGAAAATGGAGGCCGTTTGTAAGGAACGGATTGATATGGCTATTGCAACGGTGGATGAGGTTCGGAAAGCGGATCTCGAGCGGGTACATGAGTTGTCCGGGAAACTTGAGGCTGCGGAGCTTGCTCAAACCAAGCTGAAGGAGGAGATGGAGGCGATGAGAAAAACCTTTCAGGCTGACTGCTCGCGATACCAATCGGAGAGGGACGCCACCATTGCAAAGCTGTTGGCTTCTGAGGACCGAATAAGGGAGTTCGAGGAGAATGAGGGGATAATGGATGAGATGCTTCAAGATATATACTTTCGCACTTGGGAACAGGGCAACTTATCTTGGATGGATGATTACCCCCGAGTCATGGCCAGGATTTATCTCAGGGCCCTGGAGGAGGCTAAGTCCGATGCAAATAAGGAGGGTGGCGTGGCCTTTAGAATGGATGTGGTTACGGCTCAATTCACCAAGGAGGAGAAGGTGGCGGTGAAAGAGGGTATGCGACTGCTTGCTGCTGAGGAGGTTGGTGTACAGTTGGAGGATGATGATCAAGGAGCAGAGGCTGGTAAGTCTTCTGTTTTAGCTTTTTGTAACCTGACTGCTTATCGCTTATCTAATGGATTCTTCTTCTGGATTGGTCAGGCGAGACCTCTGAGGTATCGACTACCTCCGGCCAGCATGCTGAGAGTTTCGATCCCGTGGCTAAGTAGACCTTGGAGGGCCGGCAGGATAGAGGTGAAGCTCCGTTGCGGCTGACTCCCTGACTTGACCTGGATGTCTTTTTGGTTTGTTTGACATTGTTGTCTACGCTAGCTCTAAAACATTAATGTAACTTTTAGGCTGTAATTATGTTATTGGTAATAAACGACTTTATTCTTAGCCTGTAATTTTTAACTTAAGCTGATTCTGTCATATTTGACTGCCTTAGTTATTTTGATGTGTTGCATAAGAAATACAGCTATGCACATGCCTGTGATTCCATCGTGTTTGATGCCAGTTTCTTGCTTAAGATATAATTTCATACCTTGCAAAGTTAATGTGATGTGCAAATAAATTATAGCTATGTATTTATTTACAAGAGAAGAAAGTACCGCCCTTCATGTCTTAGTTGTAGATGGTAGCTTTGAATGTCTTATATGACTGAGTATGGAATGTAGCTGATTAACCTGTCATCCCATTGTGAGTTCTTATCCCCATCGGTGAGCATCTCCTACTTTGTGTCCTGTACTTTAGGGATCGTTATAGAGGATAGGAGGAAAGTTTTTAAATAAGATAGAAAAAGTAAAACTTCCAACCACGGAAGGCCTGCGATGTGCTTAAGTTCGAGGCAAACGGGTTTTGTAGTCACTTTCCCTAGCTGTGGGTCTTGGAGACATTTGTCACCCATCTTACGCCTTCGTGGGGAGTTTATCTTTTTTACCACAGCCGTACTTAAGACACTCGGAGCCGAGATCGCGCACAGTAACTACCCGGGCCAATATGGCCCATAATCGTGGGTATTATTCGATTTACCGTGGCCGGCTAGCGTGGGTGCCGATCGTCAACCGTGAACTACCCCTGGCTGGCCACACCTTATGTTGGGGCTTAAAGTAGGTTCACGGTTGTCGGCGAGCCGAACGCCGTAATAAGCTGCCTAGGCTATGGTTGGCCTACTCGGTGGCTTATAATCGGCTCATTACAGTTGGCTTTAAGGGCCGATCGCGAGCAATGAGTTAACCCGCAGCAGAGGGATGCTGGAGCAAAAGTGTCTCATTGGCGAGGGCATAGATTTGCATAGTACCTGTTAGGTCTTGTCCAGGTGAAGTCGCACCGTGATGTGTCTTGAATGGAAATGCCATTACACAGGATTTCGTTCAACAGAAAAGGATAAGGTTAACAAGCAGCCAAGATATAAACGAACAAGTTAAAAAGAGACAAGTTTTTAAAGTGGTTCGGCACGAAAATGCCTACGTCCACTGATTCTCTTTGTTAATTCACTTCATATGGGCAGTACAAGTTAAGAAAAGTATCGACGAAGGTGTTGGATGTTCCATGCCCTCTGGAACACCTCTCCGTCCACTGTTGACAAAATATAAGCTCCGTTGTGGAGATCTTTATGAATTACATATGGTCCGTCCCAGATTGGATCTAGCGCTCCGGGGCGCGGGAAGATTCGCTTAAGGACAAGATCTCCTTTTTGTAAGCTACGATGCTTGACTTTGGAGTTGTATTGCGTTGCCACTTTTTGCTTGTTAGCTGCTGCTTTGAGGGCTGCATCATTTCTTCTTTCCTCAATTAGATCCAAAGACATATGAAGGAGTTCTTCGTTCTCTTCTGGGTTATAGTGGATCCTATGGTGGGAAAGCACTATAGTTTCAACTGGGAGCATAGCCTCCGATCCGTATGCCAAAGAGAAAGGAGTATGCCCCGTTGATGTTCTGAAAGATGTGCGATAGGCCCAAAGTGCCGTAGGAAGTTCATCCACCCAAGCGCCTTTTGACTTTTCAAGTTTCTTTTTGATTAGAGTTTTGAGAATTTTGTTGATAGCGTCGACTTGTCTGTTTGCCTGGGGATAAGCTACAGATGAGAAGCTTTTGTGAATTCCGTGCTCTTGGCACCAGTTGGCGAACTCCTCGCCGTCAAACTGAAGTCCATTGTCCGATATGATTTTAAGTGGGACTCCGTACCTGCATAGAACATTTTTGATCAAGAAGTTAATAACTTTTGCTGAAGATACTTTATTTAGGGGTTCTGCTTCCACCCATTTGGTGAAATAGTCGACTGCCACTATAGCATATTTGGCTCCGCCTCGGCCCATTGGCAGTTCGCCAATCAAGTCAATTCCCCATACTGCAAAGGGCCAAGGGCTGATCATTTGAGTAATCTCAGTTGTTGGTAGCCGCAGAATCTTAGCAAATTTCTGACATCTGTCACATTTTTTGACGAAATCTAAGGCGTCTTTGTTTAAGGTGGGCCAAAAATATCCATATCGGAGTATCTTCTTTGCCAGAGTCTGCCCTCCAGTGTGATCTCCGCAGCTTCCTTGATGGATGTTGGATAAGATTTCCTTTGCTTCCCTTCCAGCGACACACCTTAATAAGGGGTTAGAGAAGCCGCGCCGATAAAGGGTGCCTTCTTGTATTGTGTAGCGAGAAGCTCTCCTCAAGATTTTCTTGACTTCGTTACGCTTGTCGGGCAGTGTGCCGTCTTGTAAGTATTTTTGGATGGGAGTCGTCCAAGTTTCCTCTTTGATTGCAGCTATCAGATTCACCTGCTCGAAACTCGAGGTCGGTTGCTTTGAGATGGCCACTGCTCCGTGTTTGCACAAAAAATGGACAAACACCTCAAAGTTATATGATTTAGTAGATCTTAGGTTGTTCTTAGTGATTTTGGAGATTTATGCAAATATATGAAAAACAGGGGCTAAATTGTAAAAAGACACGCAGATTTATAATGGTTCAGCCAGAATGTGCCTACATCCACTTTATATGTTATTTCTCTTCTTTTGTTATGATTACAAGTACAAAGCTTTGGTACAAGTAAAAGAAAGTTGTTTGAAAGTTCCTTCCGTGCTTGAGCTCTCAAACTTGTTCCCATTGTTGTACCCCTGCCCCTCTATTTATAGAGTGAGGCTAGGGGTAGGGCCCCAAGATGTGTATAGTTGCTGATGGGCCTGGGTTGATGTGATCTGGCCTGGTACGTCTTGGTTCGTCATTGCTTGGTTCGGAGGTGGTTGGAGTGTAGAATGGACCGGTAGTTGCTTGGACCGGTGGTAGGATGGTGAGGTTGGTCCGGTGTGGAGATGGTTCGGCATGGGCTGGTCCGGTTATGGAGTTGGTTCGGTGGTTCTGTGGAGGAAGGTTGGTCCGGTGAGGTGTGGAAGAGGAGTTGGTTCGGCATGAGGTGGTTCGGTGGGAATTGGGAAGGGTCTGGTTCGGTGAGAAGTATGTTGGGTGGTCCGGCTTGTTTGGTTCGGGGAGACCGGATGAAATATATCCAACACTTGCCCCCCAAAGTGGGGTACGTGCTTATAGGTGCCGCGCTTTGTTTTCTTGTGGCTGGGATGGCTTCGTTCGGTCTTGGGTGTTTGGAAGGATCTGGTTCGGCGGGAAGCATGTTGGGTGGTCCGGCTTGTTTTGCTTATAAATAGAGGCATTAGGTTACTATCATTCTTCATCGTTTTGAGACAGCCGAACCAACTTGATTACTGAGCCAACCTGATTACCGATCCGGGTATGTTTAAATGCCGAATGAACACGAGTGACGTGAATGCCGAATGAACTCGCGTATGTGAATGCCGAATGAACTCGAGTATGTGAATGCCGAATGAACACGAGTGACGTGAATGCCGAATGAACACGAGTGACGTGAATGCCGAATGAGCTCGCGTATGTGAATGCCGAATGAACACGAGTGACGTGAAAGCCGAGTGAACACGAGTGACATGAAAGCCGAGTGAACTCACGTATGTGAATGTCGAATGAACACGAGTGACGTGAAAGACGAGTGAACTTTTAACCTTCACCTTACCGAATGACAATGGGAATTTGAGCATTTATGAGTGAAACTCTAGACTGCACACACTCGCTTCTTTACTTCCTTTAGTCTAACGACATTCTTCTTTGTGTTTGCAGATAATGTCTCATAAAGCGGAAACTCGATCAGACAAGAAGAAATCCGGGGGCGAAGGAGGTTCCTCTGCCGTGCCCCCAGCTCAGCCGAATCAAGCACGTCACGGACCGACCCCGAGATCGCTAGTGGACGGGTACGGCCCTCAGGAACTTCTGAACTCCCCGCCCGATTGCTTTCCTAGCTCCCTCAAGGAGGAACAACTTGATGTCATTTCCCGATCCTTTGGAATCGATAGGGCGCACTTGCTATTGCCTGGGAGAGACGTTATGCCGTATGATCCTCCTGAAGGGTACTTCGCCTACAGCAGATACCACTGCATGTGTGGTGCCATTCCTCCTCTTAACGCTTGGATAGCCAGCTTCCTCACATATCTTAAGGTGGCCCCATTCCAGCTTCAACCCAACTCCTATGCTATACTGGTGAGCCTCTTCGTCATTTTCCAGAGGAAGTATGGTCGTGCTCCTTCCAACCGAGAGATCCGGTATCTATATAATCTGAGGGGCTATAAGAAGAGGTCCCCATACATTAGCTTGGAGTCAGCTGTGACCTTCAAGCCGGTCTTGGATCTGTATTCCAAATTCAGCATGTTCAAGAAGGAATGGTTCTTTGTCAGGGACGAATCCGTTTCAATTCGGAGTTTTACTTCTGGATGTAAGCTGATGCTTTTACTTATAATTTCCATTACGATTGCGATGCTTCTTCTCATACTTTCTCATTTTTGCTAGCGACAGGTGGCTTTGCGGTTGTGGAGACTGACCGCCTGGTTCAGACGGCGGCTGAGATAGAAGCTATTCTCGGGAAATATAGATCATCCGCCTTCCTGATCAGAAATGCGATCCTTCTGGAGTATAACTTAATCCTTCCACAACAGTCAGTAGTCAAGCTGAGGGAAATGGCGGAGGAGAAGGCGGCTATTCAGACTAAGGGAGGTGTTACGGTAGAGAGTAGCAAGAGGAAACCTTTCACAAAACCTCCAGCCGTTGGAGGTAAGAAACTCAAGAAGTCGGACAGTCCCTCCCCCAGCAATTGTCCACTTACCCAGGGGGAGGAAGACATAGAGGAGGAAAGAGGTGAGGGTGGAGATGGTCGGGAAGGTGATAAAGGTGGCGATGGCATCGGGGCCTTGCTTCCTGGGCAGGCGGGTGAGATTCAGGAGTGGACGGATGATGCGTTCCACCAGGCTTTCGAGGGGCTGGACGAAGATCCGGCTTTGGTAGAGAAAACCGGGACAGCGGACAAGGCCGGGACCGATGCAAGCGAGTCTTTTCAGACCATTCCAGCCAAGGTGGCTCCGACGACTCAAGGTGAACTCTTGACTCCTGCATGCTTCATTAATGATAGGGACTTAGGAATATTTTATGATCCGCTCCCGTCCTAGAATGAAATCCAGGACTTATTGCAGTACCCTACTTCTCTCCAGGGTTTGTATAACAGACGTGCTTTCTTTCTTCTTTTAACTTGTACTTTACCGCGTTTCTCGAATCATATAGTGATGTAAGTTTGTGATACTTGTTCTTCATGTCAGGAGCAGGTAAGACATCCAAGGCCTCGGATCTTCGGCACAGGCTTGAGCAATACAAGCTTTCAAAAACTTCCGCTAAGCCGAAGCCTTCGACCCACCGCTCCGGGGATTTAGTTGGCTACCGTCCTCTTCTCGGGGTTATCGAAGAGGGTATTCAACGGAGAAAGAGGAGTCATCCTTCATCCGAACCTTCACTTGGTCCTCAGCTCCCGGCTCAGCCTCTTCATGATATCACGGGGGAGGATAGCGAGTTTGCACTCTCTCCGCGCACGCCCGGAAACCCTACCGTTATTCATATCGACCGTCCTGACTTGGCTCGTAATCCATTTGCGGGTCATCCTGACCTGGATCCAAGCTCCCATGATATTACCTTTGACGAGGTCACCGGTGAGCACCTTCTTCCCCGCAACCCCATGGTACGGGTACTTGATGAAGCTAAGTCCTTAGATCTCGATTTACTCACTACTCGTATAATTACTATGGGAGACGAGGCCAAGGCTAATATTGATCGGGTGGCGGAGGAGACTAAGAAGCTGATGGGGCATCATGCCCGGCTGGTTAAGGCCGGAGAGGAGATTGGGAGTGCCAACATCCGACTGCGATTGGTGGTTTCGGATCAGGCCAAACAGCTTGCGGATCAGGCTATTCAGATTTCTCAGCATGAGGCTGCTTTTGGACGACTAAAGAAAACCATGGAAGAGGCCAGCCGGGCCGAACTGCGGAAAATGGAAGCTACTTGCAAAGAACGGATTGACATGGCTATTGCCACGATGGACGAGGTTCGGAAAGCGGATCTTGAGCAGGTGGAGGAGTTGTCCGGGAAACTTGAGGCTGCAGAGCTTGCTCAAGCCAAGTTGAGGGAGGAGATGGAGGCAATGCGGGGGTCCCTTCTGGTTGACTGCTCGAGATACCGATCGAAGAGAGATGCTGCCGTTGAAAGGTTGTCGGCTTCCGAGGCCCGGATGAGGGAGTTTGAGGAGAATGAGGGGATGATGGATGAAATGCTTCAGGACATGTACTTCCGAACTTGGAAGCAGGGCAACCTATCCTGGATGGATGATTATCCTAGGGTCATGGCTAAGATTTATCTTCGGGCTCTGGAGGAAGCTAAGGCGGATGCGGATAAAGAGGGTGGTGTGGCCTTCAGCATGGATGTGGTCACTGCCCAGTTTACCAAGGAGGAGAAGGTGGCGGTGAAGGAGGGTATGCGGTTGCTTGCTGCTGAGGAGGCAGGTGTGCAAGTAGAGGATGACGACCAGGATAGTCAAGGAGCAGGTTCTGGTAAGTCTTCCTTTTTTAGTCTCTCCATTAACTTAGTTGTTTTATCACTAATGAATCCTTTCTTTGACTGGACAGGTGGTCAACAGGACAAAGACAAGACTCCAACGCAGCCGGCTCCCTGATTAGACCTGGAAAATTCTTTTTGTAGACTTGACATGGCTATATACGTTAGCTTTAAAACAGTAGAGCAACTTTTAGGTTGTAATTCTTGCTATTTGTAATAATCGACACTATTCTTGATGTGTAATTTTTTAACTTAAGCTGATTCTGTCGTCTTTTGATTGTTTTTGTTATTTTGACATGTTGTATGAGAAATATAGCTATGCATATTCTCGTGATCAAGTAGTGTTTGATGCCAGGATAATTTCGTGACTTGCAATGTTAGTGTGAGGTGTGAATAAATTATAGTCACGTGTTTACATATGAAAGAAAGAAGTACTGCCCTTTATATCTTGCTTGTAGGTGGCGGCTTTGAATATCCTATGTGATCGATTGAAGGATGCGTTCCAATATCTTGCTGCGAATATCCGCTTCTATTAGTGAGTGTCTCCTGTTCTGTGTCCTGTACTTCAAGAATTGTTACAGAGGATAGGAGAAAAGTTTCTCAAGTAAAATTGGAATATGTGAAAAAGTAAAACTTCCATTCACGGAAGGCCTTCGATGTGTTTAAGTTCATGGCAAACGGGTTTTGTAGTCACTTTCCCTAGCTGTGGGTCTTGGAGACATTTGTCACCCATCTTACGCCTCCGTGGGGAGTTAATTCTTTTTTACCACAGCCGCACTTAAGACACATCGGAGCCGAGATCGCGCACAGTAACTACCCGGGTCATTATGGCCCGTAATCGTGGGTATTATTCGATTTACTGTGGCCGGCTAGCGTGGGTGCCGATCGTCAACTGTGAACTGCCCTTGGCTGGCCACACCTTATGTTGGGTCTTATAGTCGGTTCACAGTTGCCGGCGAGCCTAAGCCGTAATGAGCTGCCTCGGCTATAGTCGGCCTTCTCGGTGGCTTATAATCGGCTCATTACAGTTGGCTTTGAGGGCCATCGCGAGCAATGAGTTAACCCGCAGCAGAGGGATGCCGGAGCGAAAGTGTCTCATTGGCGAGGGCATAGATTCGTATAGTACCTGTTAGGTCTTGTCCAGGAGAAGTCGCACTGTGGAGCGCCTTGAATGAAAATGCTATTTGCATAGGATTTTGTTCAACAGAAAAGGATAAAGTTAACAAGAAGCCAAGATATGAAGGAACAAGTTAAAAAGAGACAAGTTTTTTTTAAAGTGGTTCGGCACGAAAATGCCTACGTCCACTGATTCTCTTTGTTAATTCACTTCATATGGGCAGTACAAGTTAAGAAAAGTATCGACGAAGGTGTTGGATGTTCCATGCCCTCTGGAACACCTCCCCGTCCATTGTTGACAAAATATAAGCTCCATTGTGGAGATCTTTATGAATTACATATGGTCCATCCCAGATTGGGTCTAGTGCTCCGGGACGAGGGAAGATACGCTTGAGGACAAGATCCCCTTCTTGTAAGGTACGATGCTTGACTTTGGAGTTGTAGTGTGCCGCCACTTTTTGTTTGTGGGCTGCTGCTTTAAGGACTGCATCATTTCTTCTCTCCTCAATTAGATCCAAAGACATGTGAAGGAGTTCTTCGTTCTCTTCAGGGTTATAGTGGATTCTACGGTGGGAAGGCACAATGGTTTCAACTGGGAGCATAGCCTCCGATCCGTATGCCAAAGAGAAAGGAGTATGCCCTGTTGATGTTCTGAAAGATGTGCGATAGGCCCATAGTGCCGTAGGGAGTTCATCCACCCAAGCGCCTTTTGACTTTTCGAGCTTCTTTTTTATTAGAGTTTTCAGAATTTTTTTGACGGCTTCGACTTGTCCGTTTGCTTGGGGGTACGCTACGGATGAGAAGCTCTTGTGAATTTCGTGCCCTTGGCACCAGTTGGTGAATTCCTCGCTGTCAAACTGAAGTCCATTGTCTGATATGATTTTGAGTGGGACTCCATACCTGCACAGAACATTTTTGATCAAGAAGTTAATAACTTTTGCTGAAGATACTTTATTCAGAGGTTCCGCTTCCACCCATTTGGTGAAATAGTCGACTGCTACTATAGCATATTTTTCCCCGCCTCGGCCCATTGGTAGCTCGCCGATTAAGTCAATTCCCCATATTGCGAAGGGCCAAGGGCTGGTCATTTGAGTAATCTCAGTCGTTGGTAGCCGTGGAATCTTAGCAAATTTTTGGCATCTGTCACACTTTTTGACGAAATCTAAGGCGTCCTTGCTTAAGGTGGGCCAAAAATATCCGTATCGGAGTATCTTTTTTGCTAATGTTTGCCCTCCGGTGTGATCTCCGCAGCTCCCCTGATGGATGTTGGATAAGATTTCCTTGGCTTCTCTCCCAGAGACACACCTTAATAACGGGTTAGAGAATCCGCGCCGATAGAGGATGTCTTCTTGTATTGTGTAGCGGGATGCTTTCCTCAAGATTTTCTTGACTTCGTTACGCCCGTTGGGTAGAGTGCCACTTTGTAGGTAGTCTCGGATGGGAGTCATCCAAGTTGCTTCTTCGGTTGCAGCTATTAGATTCACTTGCTCAAAACTTGGGGCCAGTTGCTTTGAGATGGTTACTGCCCCAAAGATGGTGATGTCTCTCACACTTGCTTGCTTTGCTAATTCGTCGGCCTCTCGGTTCTCCTCCCGAGGGATGTGTTTGACTAAGTAGTGGTCCAATCGGCTGAGAAGTAACTTGGTCTTCTTTAGATATGCTATGAGTCATTCTTCTCGAGCTTGGAATTCTCCTAGTATTTGATTAACAATAAGTTGAGAATCGCTGTGAAGACACAAAGAATTGGCTCTGATTTCTATGGCAATTTCTAGTCCAGCTATCACTGCTTCGTATTCTGCATCGTTGTTGGTGGCAGCGAACTCCAACCTTATAGCATAGTGCAGTTTATTTCCCCTGGGAGTGATTATTACCACACCTGCCCCCGAGCCTTGTTCGTTAGATGCACCGTCCACAAAGAGATTCCACTTGATATCTTCTGTTATTTCCAATTGCTCCTTATCCTCGTTGGTAGTGAATTCTGCAATGAAATCAGCCATGGCTTGTCCCTTGATGGCGGTGCGAGGGTGATAGGTGATATCATATTGACTCAGCTCAATGCACCATTTAAGTAGTCGCCCGGAAGTGTCGGGACGATGGAGTACCTGCCTCAGCGGTTGATCGGTCAGAACTTTGATGGAATGGGATTGGAAGTAGTGACGTAGTTTTCGTGAAGTGATTAGTAAACAGTATGCTAACTTCTCAAGTTTAGGATATCTAACTTCTGCCCCAGTAAACCTTTTGCTGACGAAGTAAACTGGCCGTTGCGTGCGGTTGTCTTCCTTTACCAAGGCAGCGCTTAGGGCGTGAGATGACACAGCGAGGTATAGGTATAATTCTTCTCCTTCGCTTGGAGTTGAGAGTACCGGTGGTTTCTGGAGGTGTTCGATTAAGTGAAGGAAAGCGGTCAGGCATTCGCCAGTCCATTCGAACTTTCCCTTGTCTTTCTTTAGGGCTTCAAAAAAGGGGACGCACTTGTCCGTCGCCTTGGAGATGAATCGGCTTAGAGCGGCCACTTTTCCGTTCAAACTTTGCATTTCCTTCCGAGTGGAAGGTATCTTGATATCCCTTAGCACTCGGACTTGTTCAGGGTTTGCTTCAATTCCTTTGGCATGGACGATGAATCCCAGGAACTTTCCTAATGATACTCCGAAGGAGCACTTTAGAGGATTCAGCTTCATTCGATATTGGCGAAGTACTTGAAACATCTCGCCCAGGTGGCTCACGTGATCGTCGGCTTTCCTTGACTTTACCAGCATGTCATCCACATATACTTCCATAGTTTGTCCTATTAGCCCCGCAAACATCTTGTTGACGAGGCGCTGGTAGGTGGCTCCTGCATTTTTAAGTCCGAAAGGCATTACCTTATAGCAGTATAAACCTCGATCGGTGATGAAACTAGTGTGGTCTTGGTCGGGAGCATGCATAGGAATTTGGTTATATCCTGAGTATGCATCCATAAAAGATAGGAGTTCGTGCCCGGCTGTGCTGTCCACAAGCTGATCGATTCGGGGAAGTGGGAAGCAATCCTTCGGGCAGGCGTCCTTTAAGTTGGAGAAGTCAATGCATGTTCGCCACTTCCCATTAGCCTTCTTTACTAGTACCGGGTTAGCGATCCACTTTGGGTAGATGGCTTCTCATATGAAGTTATTGGCAAGTAGGTTCTTTACTTCTTCATCGAGGGCTGCTGATCATTCTGCCCCCATACTTCTCTTTTTCTGTTTTACTAGCACCTTGGTAGGATCGATGTTTAGTACGTGGCATGCTATGTCTGGAGAGATTCCAGTCATGTCAGCGTGCGTCCATGCAAATACATCCAAGTTGTGGTGGAGAAAATCAACGAGTTGTTCCTTCAATTCTGCTTTTAGTTGGGACCCGACTTTCAATAGTCTACTCGAGTCGTGTTTGTCCACAGATACAAATTCCATAGCCTCTGCAGGCTCGGCGGTGGCCTCCTCCTCTTTGTACCTGGGGTCTAATTCATTGAAAGGGTCACTGGTATATCGAAGAGGAGGGGCTTTCTTTAGTTGCTATGCTTCCAAATTTTTCGTGCAGAGGGTAGTCTCTGCACTCTTCCCTTTATCCTTCCTGCGGTTATTGCGAAGTTCAGTTACATAGCAATCTCGAGCGATGTCCTGGTCTCCCTCTACTTCCCCTATTCCATTGTCCGTTGGAAATTTCATCTTCAGGCACCATGGGGCCAGGACAATTTGGAAGTCAGACAAGGCTGGTCTTCCTAAGAAGGCATTGTAGGCCGAGTGGTTTTCTATCAGCACAAATGTTTGTTTCCGCACAACGGAGCGGGGATGACTTCCAATTTCAACAAAGAGGTCCAGTCGCCCGAGGGGCATCTTCGCATTTCCAGTGAAACCGTGTAGTGGTTTATTGCAAGGAAAAACATCCTTTATTAACAGCTTCATTTTGTCGAATGCATGCTTGAATAGGATATTCACTGAGCTTCCAGTGTCTACTAGAATTCGGAAAACTTCGGCTGGACCGAGCCGGGCAGAGATAACCATGGGATCCGTGTGAGGGTACTGCCTTCCCTCCAGGTCATGCCTACTGAATGTGATGTCATCATTCTCTATCCGCTTCGGGTGGCGTTCTTCTGTAATAGAATTAACGCATTCTTCATTGTTTCTAAGTGACTTTCTGTACCTTTCCATCTCTGCCCAGCTTCTGTCGGCGATGTGTGGCCCTCCCGAGATGGTATGGACCACTATCTTCTCTTGACTGGAGCCGCTGGTGTTCCGATTTCCTCTGCCTATTTCTGGGGAGGTTAGCCTTGGGTTCTCATTGGCAGGAGCTGGAGTCCTGTTCTGACCTTTTACATAGCGTTCTAGTCTCTTTCTTCTAATGTGTTCTTCAATTAAGTCCCGGAGATGATGGCATTCATTGGTATCATGCCCATGGGATTCGTGGAAGCGGCAGAATTTTCCAGACTTAATTGCGGTATCTGATTCCTTCTTGTACGGGGGGCGTTTGTATTTAACTTCGTCTTGAGTGGCCAGGAAGATGTTTTCGATCGTTTCATTCAAAGGGGTGTAAGTGTCAAATCTCGGTCCTGGCCGATATAGACGCTTTTCTCCCTTCTTGCCCCCAGCATTGTATCTAGAGTCATTTCTTCGAACGTCCTTTGCTACAGCGGGCGTGTTGCCGTGAGCTGCCTTATTTCGTTGCCCTGTTTGCCTCTCAGTGGCAGCGTCTTCAAGTCTCATATATTTCCCAGCTTCATGGAAGAAATCGGGTAAAGTAGCTGGTTTTTCTTTTGTCAATCTTCTAGCAAATTTAGTATCCGGATGCACACCACAACAGAGGGCCATTAAGATAAGCTTCTCATCGGCATCTTGGACTGCGGCATTGAATCGGGTTAGATATTGCTGCACTTTCTCTCCAGGTTTCTGTTTGATACTGAATAAGGAATCAGCGTTCATGGGTTGCTCCACATGAATGCGGAACTGGCTGATGAACTTTTCTTTCAACATCTCCCATGAGCTGATGGATCCTTGGGGTAGATGGTAGAACCAGGAGGTAGCTAGATCTGCTAAGAATAGTGGAAAGCATTTGCATAGTACTCCTTCTGTTGCTCCGCTCATGAGCATATGCTGTGTGTATCTCTGTAAGTGTACAACGGGGTCAGAGGTTCCCTTGTAAGGTTCCATTGTTGGCATTTTCCATTCTCGGGGGGTGATGGCAATTTCGATATTGCGGGCAAAAGGGCTGGTTACCCTAGCGCCTATCCCTCGATCTCTTTGATCCCGTTGGACGCACTCTCTGAACAAGCGTGCCATCCTTTCATCAGAATTTGGAGCAGATAGAAATGAGTTCGGTTCTTCTTTGTGGAATTGATTCTGTCCAGATGACCTGTAGGGATGGTATCGTCTATCATTCCTAATATTTTCCAGTGGCTGTCTTTGGTCTTCTGGGAGCATGCTAGGGTCAGCTACAGTTGGCCCTTGCCTTGATCTTCCCCTGCTGGGTTTTGTTCTAAGCACTTCCTCTGGTTCAACTTCGGGCTGGACTCTAGCTCGGCCCAGTTCATTGGCGTTTCTGTGGTTAGGCAGCATGACAGGCTCAGCTACAGTTGACCTCCGCCTGGTACCTCCCCCGTTGGGTTCGGTTCCAAGCGTTTCCTCGGGTCGGAGTTCGGTCTCGGCTCCTACCATGGCTGCTTATGTCGTTAGCTTCTTCGAAGAAGGAAGATCTTTGTCACCTCCGAGATCCTCCAGACTGGGACTCACCCCATGATTCAGTGTTGCAGTTGGACTCTTCAGCATCCCTTAAGCGTGACATGAGTTGGTTCACCAAGGCTTCTTGTTGGGATGTGAAGCGGTTAGTCACTTCCCATTAGCCTTCTTTACTAGTACCGGGTTAGCCACTTCCCATTAGCCTTCTTTACTAGTACCGGGTTAGCGATCCACTTTGGGTAGATGGCTTCTCGTATGAAGTTATTGGCAAGTTGGTTCTTTACTTCTTCATCGAGACCTGCTGATCGTTCTGCCCCCATACTTCTCTTTTTCTGTTTTATTGGCGCCTTGGTAGGATCGATGTTTAGTACGTGGCATGCTATGTCTGGAGAGATTCCAGTCATGTCAGCGTGCGTCCATGCAAATACATCCAAGTTGTGGCGGAGAAAATCAATGAGTTGTTCCTTCAATTCTGCTTTTAGTTGGGACCCGACTTTCAATAGTCTACTCGAGTCGTGTTTGTCCACAGATACAAATTCCATAGCCTCTGCAGGCTCGGTGGTGGCCTCCTCCTCTTTGTCCCTGGGGTCTAATTCATTGAAAGAGTCACTGGTATATCGAAGAGGAGGGGCTTTCTTTAGTTGCTATGCTTCCAAATTTTTCGTGCAGAGGGTAGTCTCTGCACTCTTCCCTTTATCCTTCCTGCGGTTATTGCGAAGTTCAATTACACAGCAATCTCGAGCGATGTCCTGGTCTCCCTCTACTTTCCCTATTCCATTGTCCGTTGGAAATTTCATCTTCAGGCACCATGGGGCCAAGACAATTTGGAAGTCAGACAAGGCTGGTCTTCCTAAGAAGGCGTTGTAGGCCGAGTGGTTTTCTATCAGCACAAATTTTTGTTTCCGCACAACGGAGCGGGGATGACTTCCAATTTCAACAAAGAGGTCCAGTCGCCCGAGGGGCATCTTCGCATTTCCAGTGAAACTGTGTAGTGGTTTATTGCAAGGAAAAACATCCTTTATTGACAGCTTCATTTTGTCGAATGCATGCTTGAATAGGATATTCACTGAGCTTCCAGTGTCTACTAGAATTCGGAAAACTTCGGCTGGACCGAGCCGGGCAGAGATAACCATGGGATCCGTGTGAGGGTACTGCCTTCCCTCCAGGTCATGCCTACTGAATGTAATGTCATCATTCTCTACCCGCTTCGGGTGGCGTTCTTCTGTAATAGAATTAACGCATTCTTCATTGTTTCTAAGTGACTTTTCGTACCTTTGCATCTCTGCCCAGCTTCCGTCGGCGATGTGTGGCCCTCCCGAGATGGTATGGACAACTATCTTCTCTTGACTGGAGCCGCTAGTGTTGCGATTTCCTCTGCCTATTTCTAGAGGGGGTAGCCTTGGCTTCTCATTGGCAGGAGCTGGAGTCCTGTTCTGACCTTTTACATAGCGTTCTAGTCTCTTTCTTCTGATGTGTTCTTCAATTAAGTCCCGGAGATGATGGCATTCATTGGTATCATGCCCATGGGATTCGTGGAAGCGGCAGAATTTTCCAGACTTAATTGTGTTATCTGATTCCTTCTTGTACGAGGGGCGTTTGTATTTAACTTCGTCTTGAGTGGCCAGGAAGATGTTTTCGATCGTTTCATTCAAAGGGGTGTAAGCATCAAATCTCGGTCCTGGCCGATATAGACGCTTTTCTCCCTTCTTGCCCCCAGCATTGTCTCTAGAGTCATTTCTTCGAACGTCCTTTGCTACAGCGGGCGTGTTGCCGTGAGCTGCCTTATTTTGTTGCCCTGTCTGCCTCTCAGTGGCAGCGTCTTCAAGTCTCATATATTTCCCAGCTTCATGGAAGAAATCGGGTATAGTAGTTGGTTTTTCTTTTGTCAATCTTCTAGCAAATTTAGTATCTGGATGCACACCACTACAGAGGGCCATTAAGATAAGCTTCTTATCGGCATCTTGGACTGCGGCATTGAATCGGGTTAGATATTACTGCACTTTCTCTCCAGGTTTCTGTTTGATACTGGCTAAGGAATAAGCGTCCTTGGGTTGCTCCACATGAATGCGGAACTGACTGATGAACTTTTCTTTCAACATCTCCCATGAGCTGATGGATCCTTGGGGAAGATGGCAGAACCAGGAGGTAGCTAGATCTGCTAAGAATAGTGGAAAGCATTTGCACAGTACTCCTTCTGTTGCTCCGCTCATGAGCATATGCTGTGTGTATCTCTGTAAGTGTATAACGGGGTCAGAGGTTCCCTTGTAAGGTTCCATTGTTGGCATTTTCCATTCTCGGGGGGTGATGGCAATTTCGATATTGCGGGCGAAAGGGCTGGTTACCCTAGCGCCTATCCCTCGATCTCTTTGATCCCGTTGGACGCACTCTCTGAACAAGCGTGCCATCCTTTCATTAGAATTTGGAGCAGATAGAAATGAGTTCGGTTCTTCTCTGTGGGATTGATTCTGTCCAGATGACCTGTAGGGATGGTATTGTCTATCATTCCTAATATTTTCCAGTGGCTGTCTTTGGTCTTCTGGGAGCATGCTAGGGTCAGCTACAGTTGGCCCTTGCCTTGATCTTCCCCTGCTGGGTTCTGTTCTAAGCACTTCCTCGGGTCCAACTTCGGGCTGGACTCTAGCTCGGCCCCATTCATTGGCATTTCCGTGGTTAGGCAGCATGACAGGCTCAGTTACAGTTGACCTCCTCCTGGTACCTCCCCCATTGGGTTCGGTTCCAAGCGTTTCCTCGGGTCGGAGTTCGGACTGAGTTCGGTCTCGGCTCCTACCATGGCTGCTTATGTCGTTAGCTTCTTCGAAGAAGGAAGATCTTTGTCGCCTCTGAGATCCTCCAGACTGGGACTCACCCCATGATTCAGTGTTGCGGTTGGACTCTTCAGCATCCCTTAAGCGTGACATGAGTTGGTTCACCAAGGCTTCCTGTTGGGATGTGAAGCGGTTAGTCACTTCAGCCACAACCCTGTCTAGATCCGCCCTAGTAATTGCTGCCGGCTGTCCCGTGGCAGGGATTGTCGGATTTGCTTGACCTCCATTTGGTACTGCTGTTGGAATGGGATGATTTACTTGATCTGTGACCACTGGATCTGGAATACTGCTGGTTGCGATGTTTTTTCCTTTGTTAACATCTTTCTTCTGCTTGGGAGGCATGTCTTCCAAGCAATGAGCGATGCTGTTAGGAAGAAGGTTAAGTGGGAGAAACTAAAGTCCTGAGTTCAGTTCTCACTGAAAGCACCAAAAATGTTTGCACAAAAAATGGGCAAACACCTCCAAGTCGTATGATTTAGTCGATTTTCTGTTGTTCTTAGTGATTTGGATACTTTATGCAAATATGTAAAAAGCAGGGACTAAACTATAAAAGACACCCAGGTTTATAGTGGTTCGGCCAGAATGTGCCTACGTCCACTTTATATCTTATTCTCCTTTACTGTTCAGATTACAAGTACAAAGCTTTGATTACAAGTGTATGAAAGTTGTTTGAAAGTTATGTCCGTTCTTGAGCTCTCCAACTTGTTCGCCATTGTTGTACCCTTGCCCCTCTATTTATAGAGTGAGGTTGGGGGTAGGGGTCTTGGATGTATGTAGCTGCTGGTGGGCCTGGGCTGATGCAATCTGGCCTAGCAACGTTGGTTCGGTAGTGCTTTGGTTCGGCCGTGGGTGGGGGCGTGGATTGATCCGGTAGTAGAGGATTGGTGTTGATTCGGCTAGGCTTTGGAAGCGAGTTGGTCCGGTGGTGGGAGTAGGTGATTGACTCGGTAGGGAGTGGTTCGGTAGGGCCTTGGCTCGACAGTGAGTGGTCCGGTAGGGAGTGGTTCGGTAAGGCCTTGGTTCGGTGGTGAGAATACGCCCAACAATTCCTGTTCCTTAGGAAGCTAAAATTTAAAAATTGATTAATGATTCGTCATATTAAAACAAAAAACGAGCTTTAAGGTTTTGAATTAATTGTGAATGCTAGGATTGAACATATGTGTTAACTTATAACTAATTTCCAACTACGTTAAAAATTGGCTTGATTTATTTAAATGGAAAAGTTGAATGTTTTGGAAAATTGCGTTAAAATAAATATAACATCTAAATTATTTTTTACATTCAAATTATTTCTGGACGTTTCTATCCAAATGCTTTAAAAGAAAGTGGTGCTTAATTGTTTTGGAAGCTTGACTTTTCCAAACCGTGTGCAAATTTGATTAAAAAACAAAAATGATTTTTTATGGAAATTTTTTGGTTTCCTAATGTTATATACTAAGCGTAGAAAAGATAAATGGGTTAATAAATATGAATTTAGCGATGCATTACGGTTGACGCTAGGATAAACGCGCACGATAATAAGGGAAAAGCTGTTTTTGCCTTAGAATTTCTATTTCCATATCTTTTCAACGGCATACAAGAATTTGTTTTTGGATTCAAAGTACAACGGGATTGGTATCAAATAGAGTAGTAATAATGTAAAATTCTCCACCTAAGTTCCTTTTCTTGGCATAAGAGTAAACGTCTAGGATACGAAAATATGACGCGTTAAATTTTTGGATGTAGGAATTGGATGCAAAATTGGTTGAACCATGCTTCTATTCGTAGGAGTATGGAATTTTTATGTGAAAAAGGTCTTTCAAACATGCATACATATAGAACTGCTAGTATATATAGGTTGTTTGCATCATATTTTCAAAAATAATTTTAAAAGAATACATTCATATAGGAGGGCCCGATTTAGAATCATTCTGCATACATGTTGTCTATGATGTGATACACTATGCACTGGTGCACGTTTGGCTGAAAAATTGGTTGTACACTGATTGTTTAGGTAGTTTAGGGTGATTACTGCATTACCCCATAATTTAAATATTGGAATAATTTCGGGGACGAAATTCTTTTAAGGAGGTAGAATGCAACACCACATAAATTTATGATAATAATTTAATAATTAATTAGGATCTAAAAATGGGATCTGAGAAAATAGTTCAATTAATCCACGAAACTTGCACCATTGCATTTGCAACAATTTTCTGAGCAACTTTCATATTTGGAGTTTCGCGATGGGAGTTCAAACGAAGAAGTTACAAGCGTTTAGAGAATTCCAAACAAAAATAATTAATCTGGGACCCCACCGATAAACCCCTGCTGTGGGCCGGTCGACCGCTCATAGGGGAGCAGTCGAGCGACTGAGGCATTTTGACTGTGGTTTGAACCTCGGCCAACAGCCCGAATTTAATAATTAAAATCTAACGATATGATTGATTCGGGAGCCTAAAATACAGAACTAATCCCTCCTTTCTCTTCTCATATTTTTTTATCTAGGGAAGCAAAGCCATGCCATTTCCTCTCCTCCACTATTCCTCCTAACTTTAAAATAGTTTATATATATACAAATTGGAGAGGAGTGGAAATAAATAGAAGAAGAGATGGAGCTGATCAGCGTTGCGCAAATAATAAGGCAGATTTCAATACTATAAATCTATATTCCCCTTCTTCTCAAATCTCTTTCAGATCTTTAATTTTATGGTACGTGTATACATTTTTATACATATTTCTTAGGATTAGAAAGGAAATGGAGTTGATTCAAGAAATCAGATTCAAATCTGGAGATTTGGAAAGTTTTTAAATGTGAGTGGGAAATTATGCGATTTACTTATAACACTGGAATTTATTTCGTTGGAATTTTATTTTATGATTATGCCTCAATTTAGAATGTGATTTTTGTATTTTAATTTGTTGGATGTTTTGTCTGGACAGGACATTTAGTTCATGTCGCTATTCCCGGATCTAGGGGAGAGTACGTAAGATGGAATAATTTCTTAGACGTATTACCCTATCCCCAAGGGTTGGAACCACTTCTTACGAGTCAGTGGAATCTTTATGCCCAAAACCCTGATTCCGGTAGTCATTTATTTGGCACCTCCCAAGGAGCGGGAACTGCCATTCTAACCCTTTTTGGGGGATTCCATCCACAAACGCAAAGTTTATGGTTGACCGATACTGTTTAATCTCCATGAATTTTTCTAATATCCTAATTTCATAGAAAAAGTGCAACGTTTGATTTGATAAGTAATATACATCAAAAGAAGAAAAAGAAGTGTAAAAGTATGCATTTCTTTTCCAAAGTTTACATTGTCTATTTCAATAAACAGAAAATAAATAATTCCTTGTAATTTCAAACTAAGCAATCTCTAAACTTAGGTTAATTATGGAAGATTATAATGGGAAACCTTTTTGGAAGGATGATTTTAATAGATTAAAATATAGAATGAAATAATCTAGTTAAAGGACTAATAACTGGAAACATAATAATATTTTATAGACATATATAACCGCGCTAAAACATTAAAAATAAAAATATAATTAATACAACATATTATGCATTTAATGTTCGCATTATATGTAAATTGAACGTTAATAGATAGTAAATGGTAGAACTAGGATATAAAGATGGAAGGATTGTAAGCCCAAAAATGAATAGCCAATAAATGTGCAATAAATTGGGAGTTACAATAATTTAAATAAGTTATAAATGGATGAATTAGGACTCAGTAATGAAATTGGTAGGTTAACCTTGGAAAAGATAAGGAAGAAATAATGGTAAGGTTTGAATAAGTAAATAAATGTCTCTGTAAACGTCCGTTAGGATAATAATAATTTATTATAGACAAAATGGGACATTTATAGAGATAATAAATAAAACATGGTAGGTAGAAATTAAACATTATAAGGCAGTATAATTATCATTAGAATAAATTATATCCTTAAATATGCAAATAGAGATTAGTGGGTTTTGTCCGATAATAAAGCTTAGAATAATTAATTGGACTTAGTGGGTTGGGATACGAGGTCAATAGAGTTACATAAAAGAAGTCTGCCCTTTACTCAAAGGCTACCGGTAGTTGTGTACACTTACTACTGACGTGATACATTTCCAACCATAGGGTCCATGGGAAAAAGGGATATGCCCTAACACATAGGACCTGCTTCGGGGATTGAAGGTATTAAATTATTGTTTGAGGGTCTACCTCTTTCCGTTATATGAAGTATTAAATGGTCAGGGTTAGCGGTTATGCATAGTAAGGGATATCTCAGAAAGGTCCGCTTCAATAGGAAGTATTAATTGGCCGAAGAGATTTTCATGCAATGTCAACTAGATAGATACCGGTGAGGAGTCCCCCTTTGATTATGTATTAAATGATGGGGACCTGCCTTAAATAAGGCATTAAATGGTCAAAGTCTATCTAATTCTATTAAAAAGGTATTAAGTGGCTTGGGTACTATCTCTCACATGGCTAAGACATTATTAGTGATAAATGTGACACTTATATATTATAAAGCCTTATATAGAAGTCATCAGTCTCTGTAGCTTGGACCGGTAGACTCACGTTGATGATGCAAAGGGCCCGCTTCGGAGAATGAGGTATTAAATAGCCATTGGGTCTGCCTTCTCCCTATTCCAGAAGTTTTATGTGGCTGGGATTTGGGTAGGTTGTGCACAATAGGCATATGTTAGTATTATACCTTGGAGAGGATTACGTAGTCATATCGCATGCACATTAAACGGATTAACCGTTAATAATAAGACATAACATTTAAATAGAAACCAATCGGTACAAGTTTGTGTTATGGATAAATGTATATGTATATTTTATATTTTATCCCCTTTTGTCATCAACAAAAATGGATGAAAAACTAAAAACTCCCCCTAACAAAAATGCTTAGAAAATATATATTCAAAATCAATAATCCGAGTTAAACTGATATGATTATATATGATGATATATGGTAAGTATATGATAAATAATGCAGTATTTTATACTAAATACGATAATGAAGACTTATAAGTTCAATTTTATTTCAAACTATACAAATTAAAGTCATATATACAAGCCAATCCAACTCCAAACAAAATCAAAACAATCCAATCATTCAAACCAAATCAGTCAAACCAAATAATTCAAACAATCTAAACTAAATCCTAAGAGTACATATCAAATCCAAACCTAATAACTAGATGCTTCATGGAACTTCAACCCAACCGTCGGACCCAAAGATTGGATCTACTTTGATGGCATCCTAATCTTCATTATTCTTGTTAATAGTCCATCGACAACGAATGACACAAAATGCTTTTCCTATTCCTTGTTCTTCTGCATTTAACTTAAATTTTAAACGCCTTTGATTTCGTAGAACAAAGGAGAGAATGTCTTTGAAAAATTGAAGAGGTTTTGCAAGATTTTCACATAATTTTTTATGTGGAGAAGACATTTTTGTGAAAATATGTTTGAGAATGAAAAGTGAGTATAGGATAAAATGATGAGCGAGTTTTCTGGAAGAAATATGCTTAAAAAGGAGTAGAAAGTTATATGAAATGAATGGATGGCTGGTAGTTATTTATATTTTCAAATTTAGAAAAAAAATTCTTTCTGCCAGTTATATGTCGACATATAGGTAGCATATATGTCGACATACATACATAAATTTTTAAAACAAGAATATTTTCTATAATTTTTGTTTTTTATCTTATACCATTATATATTTATAACTTCCAAAAACTAATAAACAATATGAGAGTATAAGAAATATATTTCATTACTTAGAACTTGAAGGATACATGGATTTTAACAATCAATAAAAGAAAATACATAAACAGACATGAAATTAAATCAAAAACACACAATACAAAGCTAGAGTCATAAGTAAATAACTAGATAGGTTTTAGAATGATGAAGATGAAGAGCCACCAAGCTTGCGAATGACCTTTCCAAAGAATTTGACCATTTTGTTGGAAAGAGATGTGAACTTTTTACTAAAAGAACACTTAAGCTTCTTTTGGTTTTTAAGAAGCTTCTCTTTGTTCATTAGTATCTCCCTATTAGAGGGTTGGGATGGTTTGTCAAAACATTCTAAGGAAGTTTCCATTTCTTCCTCCTCTTCCTCTTCTTCTTCCACTTCCGTTTCTTCCCCTCCTCTTCTTATTCAATTTCTTTTTTTCTTCCCATGTCGACCTTTGCTACTTTTCAGAAAGAGTCTCATATGGTTCGAAAAATGGTGGAATGTGCATAAGAGAGATATTGGCTTTGTCGAAAAAATTTCGAGGAATGGATTTTTCTCCTCTTAAATTCACACCAAAATATAAGAAAACTCTGGTAAGATACACACCATGGAAAAGTGTGTTCTCATGTCCAGAAATGTTCTTTTGAACAATGTCATCTAAAATGACTTGTGCCCAATTTATGTTGTAGCGACCATAAATAGCAAAAAGAGCTTTGAAAACATTTTGAGTAGGGTTATTATAATTTTCCATCTTCGGAGTAATACTTTGTTGTAAAATGAGACTCATAAGTCTCAATTTTGGTCGAAGGTTCTTGTGTTCAAATTCAAAATGTTTATCACTTTTGAAAATATCGTGAAGAACTTCATGATTTTGTATATTAATTTGAAAAGTGGAAAGGTCAATTCCACTAGATTTACAACCAAGAATATGACCCAAAAGCTTATAATTTAAAATGATTTGAGTACCATTAACACTACTGCAAACTTGACCTTCTTCTCCTTGATAAAATTTCCCATTTAAATTCGCATAAAACATTTTGACCAAATTGGGGTAACAAGCAAAATCATGTTGAGAAGATTCAACTAAACCAAGAATTTCATTTTCAAAAACAAAGATATGTAACCATAAGAAGAAAAATCTTCGAATTTAGTAAATCTTCCGGGAGAAACCTTTCCGGAAGTAGTATACTCTATATAGGCTTCAATGGCATCTTTCTCATTGAAGAGAAAGCTTTAGTTTTCTTAGAGAGCCTAATGGTTTTTGGATTGTGATTATAGAAAGCCATTATTGAAAGTTTGAGGATATAAGAGAGCGAAATGATATTTGAAATTTGAAATAAAGTGAATGAAATGATAGGATGGAGACGGAGTAAATAAATAGAGAATCAAAGGACATTTTGCTTGAATCCAAATATCATTCTTGATGTTCCTTAGCCCGCCAACATACCTACACATGGTTAGAAAAATATGACTTAGAAAACTTTTGTCGGTCATTTTGCATTAGTGAGCAAATGACTTAGTATTTTTGGATGGTTCAATTCAAGGTAGTTATTAGTATAGCCCTCCATACTTGTTTAAACTTTTTATTCTTGTTCCTATACCAACATCTACAATAGCTATGTCCAATTTTACCATACCGTAAAGCACTTCAACCTTTAGCATTGACATTCATATTTTTTCCATTGTATTGTGATTTTCCAAAACCAAGTCATTTTCTATTGTTTTCATATGGTTAACCACCCAACGACATATTTAATGACATTTCACTTCTAGAAAATTTTCTGATAGTTGACTCAAGGTGTTGGACTTGAGACCTTAGTGTCTCGTTTTCTTTTATAAGCAAGGTACGCCTATTGATTAAATTTTCCCTTTTTGTGTCATCTTTTTTCTTAAGATTGGCAATCTCGTTTTTAAGAGTCTCATGGTTTGTCTTATATTCACTCTGCTTGTTATTTAAAGGTTAACACTTTCCAAATTCATAGTTTTGAGAATTAACTTTTCCAGCTTTGTTTCTACCATATCGTTAATGCAAAGTAGTTCAACTTTTAGTTTCCTGGTTTCTAAGACTGAGACTATCAACTGTTCTTGTTAGTCATAGCACACTAAGAGTAAACCTTGACAACTAAAATTTGATACCTCGCATGAATTGTCATTATTAGCGCTTTGGTTTAAATGTCCCATAAACATAAATTCACTTTGTCTTCGTCACTTCAGTACACTCTTCTCCTTCTTAGTCATCCCAATTAGCTGCAAATACCCTTCTTTCCTTCTTTTCCCCTTTTCACTCTGAATTAGTGGACAATTAGTCTTTATATGACCTTCTTTTCTGCATTTGTAGCGAATGATTTCTTCATCCGAACATTTTGAGTTCTTAGGCTACTTTAACTTGACACCTTTCCTTTTTTTAAATTTGGAATCTCTTCTAGGCCAATTTCTAAGACCATTCATCAACATTGCTTGCCCTATAATAGGATTATTCTCATCGTCACATTTAAGTGTACAATTAAGTGCAAATGATTTATTCTTTGAATCTGCATTGTCCTGGCCTTCCCTTGCTTTTAGTTCCATCTCATATGCATAAATTTCCAATCAAATCTTTCTTGCTTTGTTTGATCAGATCTTTAGATTCCTGTATTGCGGTTATCTTTGCCACAAAGGTCTTTGGAAGAACTCTAAAAACTTTATGGACCAATTCTACATCGATTTATACCTGGCCTAAAGCTCTAGAATTATATGCCAACACCGAGAATCGCACATACATCTCTTTATACTTTCATCTTTTAACATTACAAAATTTTCATATTAATTAGTGAGTAGAGCAAGAAGTGATTCCTTGACTTGAGATGTTCCTTTATGATTAACCTCCAGAGTTTGCCAGATTTTCTATGTAGTAAGACAATGAGAGATTCAATTAAATTTAGTTTCATTAAGCATGTAAATAAGTTCAATCATTGCTTTAGCATTTAATGAAAGAAGTTTCTTATTAACTACTTCACATTTGTCGTTAGGTTTTGGATATTCTACCCCATTGCAGTTGTGATAGGTGGAGTGTAGCCAGTTTCTACTGGGGTTGGCAATTAGTCCCCAAAACCACAAACTAGAACTTAATCGACCTGAACCTTATGGGTCTCGGGTCGGGTCTAGGTGATGAAAAATACCATAAAGACCCAAACAAATTGACCCGAACTTACCCGACCCGAAAGGCCCAACCAAAAAACATTGAAATATATGCATTTTAGTGTTATTACCTAACTGGACCCGAACTGTAATGACTAGAATTTCGACCCTAGAAAATCGATATTAGTAGATCCTTGGTATTCACATGCCACAAATTCAAGTGCCAGAAAAACCGATTGTTAGGGGAAAAAGAAAATAAAGACATAATAGAATCTCACACGAATGGAATATCATATATTATTTCAATATATAATCTTTACAGCTAAAATTAAATACCATATCAGAGTCTAACATAGATTCAGCCTGGACAGTTATAAATCTCTATCCTTACAGTTATCGAAAATCAACAATACAAATGCAACGAAAAAATAGAATATGTCCATACGTTGATGAAGTTCTCCAGTTCTCCTCTGAAACTCCAAGCATCTTCAGCTAATATTGAAACTACTTGGATCTGACCGAGTATTAAAAATACTCGGATCAGGCTTGATAAACCAACGTGCGACATGATTTATAAATATATATGATGGTGTTATAGATCAAATTTTATGTAGTTGA
Organism: Allium fistulosum; assembly: GCA_030737815.1. Lineage (NCBI taxonomy): Eukaryota > Viridiplantae > Streptophyta > Magnoliopsida > Asparagales > Amaryllidaceae > Allium > Allium fistulosum. The sequence goes on from CM060906.1 coordinate 1,138,558,614, forward strand.
AACCTTTTTGAAAAACAAGAGCATCTCATAGACCATGCCGCACATAAATAAGGATGGGTTTTTATCTTATGATAACCAAAACAATTTTATACTTTAAAACTATTTGATATTATAATAGTGTCTACTTTTGAAAACACCTTCCAAGTAAATGTATTAATTATAGGCTGAAATTGTTACATTAATTAAAGTCCAACATACTAGGCCTACAAAGTAGGTTTTACAATCAAGTTTGAAAGCACTTATTGGAATTGGGTTTCCAACATGATAGGGAATTAGTGGTCATTTCTTTTGAAATCCATGCATAAACAACTAGTACCTCAGTGGCATTCACTTATCTCAAGCAAGCCTCTGAACTTTGTTGGATACACTACTATGGAACATTGTATTACTCAGTGGCTATACACCTTCTCCGTCAAGCCTCCAATACCTATCAATATGCCTTGAGGCCTAGATTCCACTGGCACCTCCATACTCATAAAACCTATAGCTCGAAATATAGGTCAGACCACATCATTACCCGTATCATCTTTGGGGTGTGAGGCTCGTATGTGAGGCTACGCTCAACTTCTACAAAGCCACGCTTTATTTCATATAAAGCCACACATTCTTTCATATAAAGCCACACTTTGCCTTTCTCATAACAGGTTCCACTTTGAATGGAACATTTCCATTTCTAACAACGCACTATTGATTTCCATAAATGTATAACCTCTGAGTTCGTATGTCTCAAAGAAGGGTGTTGAGTGTAAAAGAGTTACCTTCTACACCACCAAACAGATGCACGTTTATAAAGATCAATATATGTAGTCTTGGAAATGCAATGTTAAACACTCATCCATACAAGTTGTCCAAGAAAAGGACAAACCGAAGGCACTCTCCTACCACATTGTGTCGGGAATTACTACTCGTATTAGTAGCGAGAAGTCCTTGCATTGAGTAAAAAGGGATCCGTGGAAATTATACTAATTTTACTCAATATCAATTTTCGTATTCAACAAGTACTATTCATCGAATAACGGTGAAATCACCTTTTAAATTCATACGGTTAGTACGAGTTCCCTCCTTGGAATTTAAAACCAAGTATAAGAAGATTATCTCCATACAATCCTAGTTGTATCAAATTAAATTTATAAATTTTGAATCTTTTATACTTGTCTCGTTTCCGACATTTCGACCTTATCTATCCCTTGTCCAGGAAAGAGGCCAGGTGAGCCAGGGCACTGGTTGCTTCCAAACATCTCCTTAGTATAAGCACCCTACATTTGGATCTCACGAATAAAAAATCCAGTCTACTCATCGGCTTTTAGAGCCAAGATTTAATCTCTTTATTTATAATAGCTTTTCTTCAAATCATTTACTTAAACTCTTTTAAATAAAAAATAAAACCTCCAAATCATTATTAAAATGGTTTTTTTATTCTTTTGAAAACATTTATAAAAGATTTGGAAAAGAATTGTTAAGTTTAAATCCATATTTCAAAAGTTACTAAAAACTGTGCAAAAAGTGCTGCGAATAGTGCTTTAAAGCTTATTTAATCAAAACGACTTTCTATCATTTAGAAATTCATTTTTATAACTTAAATCCCTTTTTAAAATATTTTAATATATTTATAGGATTTATTCCATATTTTTAAAGAATTAAAAATACCCAGTTTCTAATCAATGGCTTCGAGATCTAGATCTGGAGATTAGGGTTTTTCCCTTTTCTCCTATTTTCTATCGATTCTTCCAAGTAATCTTGTTTTTCTCTGCTTAATTCTATACTCTGTCTTCACTTCTTTCTCCTCAAACCTGGACTCATGGGATCTTTGCGGGATGATGAAGGCTGGGAGGAGGTGAGAAGGAAAAGGGGAAAGGCTCTGGCGTCTTTGGGACCTGAACAAAGGCTCAACCTGGGAGGGAAAAGACCGAGCAGACCTGGGGTTATTCCAGATCGGAACACAGGGAGGAAGGTGCAGGCGGATCATGCTGGGCAGACATCAACAAAATTTTCGAAAACTACAAAGCTGAAAGCCTTTCAGCCTAGAAGCAACCCAAAACTCAAATTCACTATCTCAGAGAACGCTAAAAAATTTTCATACAGTGAGGCAGTGAAAGCTGGAGCAGTAGGAGATTTAGGAAACCTAGATCTTGAATTTATTGAGCCTAAAGTAGCGGATGGTAAAAGGATCGGTTCCCTTTCTTCTGAAGCTATCAAAGAAGCGGAGGGAGGCTGGGAATTATGTATATTATTGTACGTGGTTGGCTATAAACCATGGCTTAGAACATTTGAGGGATATGCCAACAGGGTTTGGGCTACAAAGAATCTGTTTTCAGTTCACTCAAGGAATAATGGATTCTTTGTAGTGAGATTTGGCTCTGAGGAGGATTGCAACAAGATTTTGAAATCAGGTCCTTGGTTCATGGACCGGAACCTGATCATCATGAAGCGCCTGTCCCCAGACATGAGAACAGATAGAGATTTACTTACATCCTTGCCTATGTGGGTCAGACTTCCTGGTTTAAGTTTTAAGTTGTGGGGTAATAAGGCAATTAGTGCACTAACAAGTACCATTGGAGTTCCCATAAAGATGGACGAGGCCACGAAAAATAAATCTAGATTAGCCTACGCCAGAGTTTTGGTTGAGGTTAACGCCACCTATGGTATGCCTAACACCATTGAAGGTATGGACGACAATGGGAGGAGTTTCATTCAGAAAGTGGAATATGAGAACCCTCCTCCCATATGTGGCAAGTGCATGTGCTTCGGACACGTAACTGATGAATGCCCAATGACCAAGTCTTGGGTTCCTAAACTGACCCAAGCTGTCAACTCTGATAAGGAAAGCCCTGTGGATCCAAGTCTTGTTGGCTGTTCGGAAATAGTAAGGGAGGAAGGTGGAAATGAGATTTTTAATGATCTGGAAAAACAGTTGATTGATGGCTGTCCCACTGATTCCCTTAATTCTGAGTTAATGCATGATGGTCATTTGTCTAATAAAGAAACCAGGAATTATGTGGCGGAGGTTTCATGTGGGGATGGTATGACCGAAATCTTACAGCCAGAAGTGCATCAAGAAAATCAAAACCTAAATGTTGATTGCCCTCCTATTGATGGGTCTCGGGATAGATATCAGATAGCTTCTAATGAGCTGGAGACTGAAAATAGGGGAGAGTCCATTGCAGAACAAAAGCAAACAGAAGTCTTACCCTTGAATCAGATTTTAGAAGGAGCCGCATCCTCAGAAGAGCGCGGTGAGAGGGCAATATCAGAAGCACCAGAGTCAGAACCTGTTTCTCTTACCGAAGTAGGAGTCAGTGAAGGTTGCATCAATGTTCCTCTGGCCAGATCGGATGTCCCTCCTGATCAAGGAATCAGTGAGCCATTCATTCCTGTGTCTACAACTACCCCGGGAGCCAGAGATCCGAGAACATCACCTCCGAAGTCACCTTCAACCCACATAACTATTCTCAAACGCCCTTCGTCATCATCGGATTCTCCTTCTTTTCCAAATTCTCTTTTTTCTATTGATATTTTTATTGATGATTGTATAATTAATAATGTTAATTTTAGGAGAGGCACTGAACCTTGTACTGACATACAGGTGCAAGATAATCTGGATCAGGATACAGAAACGATAGAAGAGGTAGAGGAACAGAATACTTATGATAATGCAGACCCAGCTCAGGAGGTACTTGTGGAGCAACCTCTTCCTAAGCCTCAAGATATAGAGTTTGAGAATATTCAGAAGGAAAAGCTTGTTCGTAAGAATCCCAAGTGGGTTCAGATACTAGGCATTTCTACGGAAGACAAAGGGGAGTCCTCCAGCAGTAGGTCGCTGAGGACCCGCAATAACAAGGTTATTTAATTTCAGTAGCATGCTGGAATGTTAGAGGGTTTCATAACCCCAACAGAATGGGAGAAGTGAGAAAACTCATTGATAAGTATAAAATAAGTTGTTTCAGTGTTTTGGAAAATAAGCTGTTGTTTTCGGATATACTGAAGCTGGAAAAAGCGTTGGATGATAGATGGAAAATAATAAGTAACGTCTCTTGTTATTTTAAGTGCAGGATTTTTGTTCTCATCGATGGAGATTCTTGGGATTTCAATTATATTAGTATGAGTGATCAACATATTACCATTGAATTGATCAATACCTCGAAATTCAAATGCAATCTAACTTTTTTCTACGCTCATAACTTTGTTGAAATCAAGAAAAGACTATGGAAGAATTTACAGGAGGATGCTATCAATATTTACAGACCATGGCTGGTTCTTGGGGACTTCAATTTCATTCGTAGTTCCTCAGAAAGAAAGGGAGGTAACCCAGTGACATTTGGTAACTTGTTTGAACTAGATGATTTGTCTAACTACACAGGTCTTAATGAGATCAATATTAAAGGTTATGAATTTTCTTGGTGGTTTGGTCCGAGCCGAAACATATTTTCTAAGATTGACAGGGTTTTTGCAAACCTAGACTGGATCAACTTATTTACAGACTTATCGGCTGAATATTTGCCTCCTTCGGTGAGTGATCATAATGTCGTCCTCGTCTCGCTTTTTCCTAAGCCTATGGACAAGAATAGACCTTTCAGATATATGAAACATTGGTCTTTATGTGATCAATACTTCCCTCTGATCGAGAAACACTGGATTTCTAATCATGCAGATCGACCTCTATATCAAATCATTAATATTCTCAAGAATATCAAGAGAGAGCTTAAGATATGGAGTGCTAAAACACGTAATACCAAACAAGAGGTTAATGTTCAGAGAGAGAATTGTTCTAGACTCCAGAAACTACTGGAAAAATCACATGATCACAATTTAGCTTTGGAATTTCAAAATGCCAAGATTAATCTGGATTTAGCACTTAAAAAAGAATTTTTGGATACCAAACAAAAGGCTAAATGTGATTAGATGATGATGGGTGATGAGGCTTCTTCTTCTTTTTACGCTAAAATGTCTAGTAAAAGAAGTAGAAAGCGTTTGACCAACATTGTAGTAGATGGAAAGGCGGTTTCAGATGATTTGTTTGTTGAATCGGCCATTGATTTCTACAAACGAATCTTTAACCTTCCCTTATGTGACCATTTCCCAGAAGTTATTTGTAAATCGATTATTTTTTATTACGGTGCTAATTTTTTGAATGATGGTATATCTATGGAAGAAATTAAATTTGCATTGTGGGATATTAAAGATACTATTTCTCCAGGTCCGGACGGTTTTAACGCAATGTTTTTCAAAACTCATTGGAATCTTTCGAAATACTTAATTTTCAAAGCTTTGAACGATATTTTTCAGAAGGGTCTTATTATCAATGAGTGGAACCATACGTTCATGCACTTGATTCCAAAAAAAGACCATTCCACTTGCATTCAAGATTTTAGACCCATTGCCTGTTGTAATACTTTATATAAGGTTTTCACCAAAATCATGTGTAACAGATTGGGTCCTTTTTTGGATAAGTTGGTGTCCCCGAATCAGACGGCATTTATCAAAGGTAGATCAATAGGGGATGGTATTTTGTTTGCTCATGAAATTATCAAGGGTCTCGGAAGAAAGGATAATAAAAATATGTGTATCAAAGTTGATTTAAAGAAAGCATATGATTCGATTAATCGATCTTTTGTTATACATATGTTAATAAGCTTGGGTTTCCCAAACAAATGTGTGAAAATTATTGAAAACATTATAAAGACTCCTGTGTTTTCTATCATTGCAAACGGAGAAGTGCACGGTTATTTCAAGAGTTCTAATGGTCTTAGAAAAGGAGACCCGCTTTCCCCTATTCTTTTCACTTTGGTCATGGAATATTTTACGTTATTGATGGATGAAAAAGTCAGGGTTGGTCTTATTTCCCCAGTTACAGACTTTGATAACAAGTTGACTCACCTAATTTACGCTGACGACGTTATTGTTTTTACTAAAGCCAATGTCCAAACTGCAAATGCTATTGGTGATGTTTTCAAGACCGTGAAGAGAGTTACTGGCTTGGAATTAAGTTTTGAGAAATCTAACGTTTTCTTTGGGAAAAGGGTGGATTGTTGCACTGATATTAGTATGATCCTCAATATTCAGCAATCGGTTCTCCCAATAAGGTACTTGGGTATTCCCTTGTCTAGCGCTAATTTGAGGGATAAGGATTGTTCTCCTTTGATAGAGAAGATCAAGTTAAGAATTGGAGGATGGGAAACAAGAATGCTTAGCTTAGCTGGGAGACTTGAACTAATTAAATCTACCATTTACCCCATAATACAATTTTGGATGCAATGCTTTTGTCTCCCAGCCTCTACTGTTCAAAAAATTAAACATTTGATTCTTAACTTTCTATGGAAAAGTCGTAGCAGTAAGATTCCATGGGAGATTTTGTGCAGGCAAAAAGAAGAAGGAGGAATGGGTTTGAGAAATCTAGAAGAGATGAATCGAGCGTTATTTATCAAATTGATATGGAAAGTAATTAATTCAAAAGGAATTTGGGCGGAATTTATGCATTGTAAATATATTGGCCATAAAAGTTTTTGGGAAAGTAACCAGCGATCGGACGACTCAGGAGTGTGGAAATTTATTTTGAAGAATAGACGTGAAGCTTTGAAATGCCTTTCTCTCAACATTGCTGATGGCAAAACTATTTCTCTATGGTATGACCCATGGCTAAATGGAAGTTCCATTATGGAACGTATTGGTAGAGACACAGCTTTCAGAACTGGTATGGAAATTTGTCTCTTAGCAGGATTTTAAGGAATGGTGAGTGGAAGTGGGACTCGTATAGCTTTTTATTTCAAATACATGCAGAAATTGAAGGTGTCAAAATTCACAAGGATAGGGAGAGGGATTTCTGGTCTTGGGAGTGCTCTAAGGATGGTTTGTATCAGTTCAAAAAAGTTTGGAACACGGTTAGATCCAGTTTTGAAATTAAGTACTGGACGTCTTTGGTCTGGAATAAAATACACGTTCCAAAAATGGCGGTATGCCTGTTTAAAGCCATTAATGACTATTTATTGAAAAAAGAAAGGTTACTTCAGAAGCAGATTGTCGTGGACTGTAACTGTGTTTTTTGTAATAACCAAATTGAAACTATAGACCATCTATATTTTCAATGTAATTTTACAGAAAACATTTGGCTCTGGAGCTGTAAAAAAAAATTTAAGTCGCCAAAAAGTTTATTCTCTTTTTCTCTGAAAGAGTTATATAGAAAATCGTTTCTATCTCAAGCTTAAAAAGTTTCAATTCAGATTTGTTCCAACTATCTCTCTCTGTTTGTGTTTGGCATATTTGGAAAGAAAGGAATGATAGGATTTTTCAGAATTGTTCTAATGAAAGGTCGCAGATCTATACCAAAATTTTCCAGACAATGAATATCAGAATGGCAAAATCTAAACATTTTAAGCACATTACTGGCATGAATGAAGCAATAGCACTGAAATGGGGATATACCTCCCAACGCTGAATTGGGGCATCATCTGCTTTATCATAAGTATCGTTCTTCTGACAACTTCTTGTTCCTGTATCTAGGCTCTAGTTCTCACGCACCTGTATTATTTACATAGTCCTCATCTCCTCTCTTTTAATTTACATAATAATTTACAATTATCAATAATTATCGATTTAGTTCATAAGGTTGCAGGTCGCAGGTTGCTCCGAGAGCTCGTAACCATGTCCTAGTCACAAAAGAAGTTTTAGATTAGAGTTATGAGATTTATATCGAAGGTTTTGTCAGATCTTATACATGCCTTGTCAGCTATGGATGGACCTAAAATCTCATGTTTGTTGCTGCCCTTCGATTCCTTGATGTTGTCCCGATCTCCTTAGTTTCAAAGGAAATATGATTAGTTTTGCATTCAAAGATTAAAGACTTCTCCTTTTTAGGTGTTAGAAACTTATCTGCTAAGTTCTTCATTGTTCTTCACGAGGAGGTGCTGGTTTCTGGATTTGTTTCCATTGGTTTGATAGATGCTCCGAACTGGAAGTAGAAGAAGACGTTTCGAGTACCAGTCGATCTTCGATAGATGCTCCGATCTTGTAGTGATCTATGTTGTGATTTTCGTTCTTCCTCTCTCGCCGCCATTATTGTTCTTTTTTATTTTTTCTTTCGAGATGAGTAAATGAAGTAGATGAAAGTGTCGTATTGCCTTATCTGCTTTGAGAGCATTCTCGAAGTTTCTGGCAATTGCTATTTGCTTGGTGGGCTTTGGGCCTATAGTGTTGAACGTTTAGTTCGGGTCTGTTTAGTTTGTTTTGAGGCTGGCTTAGCTTTGCATTGGTCTTGCCTTTTGGCACTTGTAAATATTTTGCTTATAGTTCCTTTCTAATAGAAAAGTTTGAACCCGTATTCAAAAAAAAATATCCAGTTTAAAGAATTTATCGCTTTGGTTTCCGAACTACCAAAGCGCGATTATTTTGGAAACTTGATTTGCTCATATTTCAAAATCTACTAAATAAAATCTCGATCCTTTTCTTTTGTTTGAAAACAATGGTTTTAAAAGTTTGGAAAATTCTTATTCCAAAGAATTCTGATTCTGAATCCATCGTATAAATGGACTCGGAGTCAAAAATCGCGAACTGCCGTTACGCGACGCGCTTATTTTTGACTTGATTTTCATAACTTGTCAAAACTTCTCCAAATTGAGTTTTAATGTTTATAAAACACTCATAAACCATTCTAAACCATTTTTAAGATTTTTAATCATCCCATAACACCTTTATAATTTATATTCATTTTTTTCCATATTATAATATTTATTTCAACCTTTTTCATATACAAATTCACAAAGAGGATAATTAAACTTCATATATACATAAATATTGATTTATTTTCTATTAATTAAATATGGTTAATTACCGAACCATTTCTTATTATGCTCTCATTATTTATCACAACCAAGTTATCAACCAAATATCCAACTAATTATTCAACCAAGCTTATTAATTAACTAATTAGACTTGCATATAATCATTTTAAGTTTTAAATACTTAACAATAGATTAGTGTACTCACCATTATCCGAACCGATACTTCCTACAAACATTCAACAAATCAATGCATCACTAAACATCTCCTAAACACACAAAGCTCACGGCCATGCACCTCCACCTTGCCTTTGCTCTCAGCCTAACCTCCTCTTCCTTGCTAAGAATGCATCCCATGATGTCTTATACTCAATACTAGAGTTTAGAGGAGATTAGAGAAGATTTGGTTAACTTTTGAAAAAGTTAGAGAATAATCCGTGGGTTAGTGCTTAAGCACTTCCACTATTTTTAACCCTCCTACTCTTTCTCAAGTCTTGAGATTAAAGAAGAGAGGCCTACATTGGAAGCCATTAGAGAGTATTAGCTCAAGTATGGTGAAGAAGAAGAATGAATTTGTAAAGAATAATAGAGGGTATGCCTCCCTATTTATAACATTTCTAACCATGTAAGCCTTCCCTACATCTACCTCCCCTTCCTTGATATTTTCGGCCTATGTCACCCTCCTCCATCACCTCCTACATCATTATACACAGCACAAACCCCCCATGTGCTCTTCCATGTGCTTGTGTAAGTGATGTGTAGTTTTCTTTTTAAAAGTAAACCCTTTTTGTTTCTATTTGCTAAATGTATATACGTATGTATATGTTTATATATATGTGTGTGTTCATGGATGTGTGTATATGTATATGTGCATATGTATGTGTTAGGGCCAACTTTGGTCACTAACACCCGAATCCAGATGAAAGTACCAAATACCAGTCACCGCATACAGATAGAGTGTATGTAGAGATTATAAATATGAAGAACAGTGAAAATTAAAATGAAAGCAGTAAAGAACAACAAGTTTTATAGTGGTTCGGCTATCTTCGGCCTACGTCCACTTCAGAAGTTTCCTTTTTATTGCTGTAATAATCGATTACAGTTACAAAATGGCAGAGTAGTCCTAGTCTTAGAAAATAGAAAGCCAGAGAGAAGAAAGAAGATCCCTTTTCTGAACCCTCACATGCTATATTTATAGGCAAATCCTGAGTTGTTGGGCTTTCTGAATGATCCAGGCCCATCAAGGCCTTCCACCGAGCCACATACCTCCACAACGCCGAGCCACATCGGCCTCTCCACAGTGCCTGGCCACACATACCTCCACAATGTCGAGCCACACCGGCCTCACCACATTGCCGAGCCACACCGGCCTCACCACAATGTCGAGCCACACCAACCTCACCACAATGCCAAGCCGCACCAGCCTCACCACAATGCCGAGCCGTCTCACCAATGCCGAGCGACCCTAACCTCACCAATGTCGATCCATCTCACTAATGCCGAGCGAGGTTCGATGCCGAGCGATGTACAATGCCGAGCAAGGTTCAATGTTGAACGCCTTCCAATGCCGAGCGAGGTACAATGCCGAGCGACTTCCAATGCCGAGCGAGGTACATTGCCGAGCGACATCACCAAGGCCGACCGACCCTTGACTTCCAAACCGAACCATGCAACTTCTCCACTTCTCGACCGAATGACATATCCAAGTGAACTTCATCATTTTAAACCGAACCCATCATATTTCATCCTCGATAATCGTGAAGTTGGTTAAGTTGAATCCGCCTCTCCATGGCCTTGCCAAAAGGTGGGTTAACATTTGCCCCCCAAAACATGCCTTGCTATTGGAAGGTGTGTTTTGAATAGCTTCACTTCCGATACCTGAAGTATGAATGTTGTCCACATCCATACTTTTCGATTCATAATCTAATACATTTTACCTAAGTGTCATCGCCGTATCCTTATCCAAATCTACGACTACTCTGAGTTGATATCCAATTCCGAATCCAGTAACCAAATCCTTAGCCAAACTCATATCCATCTGAACTCGACAACCGAGTTCCAATCCATCCATTTCCAACAACCAATGACCACGTCCATGACCTCTCCGGGTTGATGTCCAAATCCGGGACCGTTCCGGGTCCATGCCCAAATCCTTAGCTGTTCATAGCCAATATCCAAATCTGTAACCTCTTTGGGTGCTTGCCAAGCGCAATCCACACTTGACGACCTATGTTAAGTAATTCCATAGTGTTTCTGGTTCAGTGTCCCTGAATGCCGAATAATGTCGTGGCTTAAGTCCTAAGCCGAATCCTGGTCGCTCCGGACCCTTGCCGAGCATAGTCCATACTCGGCGACCTGAAATAGTAACCGATAATATAGGGCCTAAATCCTAGGCCAAATCCTGGTCTCTCCGGACCCTTACCGAGCATAGTCCATACTCGACGACCTTTTAGCCAAAATCCAGAGAAAACCCAATGAAAATCCAATCCGAAATCCAAATCCAAACAAAAAACCAGAAATCCATATCAAAAATCCTAATCAAAATCCAAATCAAAAATCAAGCATCCAAACCAAAACCCAAACCAAAAAACCAACAAGACCGGGAGTTCAAACCGAACTCCAAAATCAAAGCGGAAAAAGAAAGTGTCCAAGACAAAAGGAAAAAACAGATTTCACAATCCCGGGCATCACGGTTTATCATCATCTCAGAGCATGCCTAATGGTTATCTCCGACCCCGTACATGAGTAAGTGACTTTTCCTATTTTCCCGGAGTTTGTTACTTATTCCAAACCATCAAGATTAGTTGATGACCAACCGGCCACCATTCTTGAGCCTCATGTCCTCGTCGTTCAAGGTAGGTGGTGGCTACTCCTGTTCCACCGCCGCATTCCGAGTTTCGACGTATTGTTGCAATTGACCATTCCTTACATGCTCCTCAATTATATCCTTTAGATGTCGGCAGCTGTTAGTATCATGCCCGTCCAGGTCATGAAAGAGGCAGTGCCTTCCTGATGCCCTTTCACGTTCTGAGGGTTCCCTCCTTGCTGGCCTTCGATGAGGAAGGCGATCCCAAGTGTCCAAGTATATCCGTTCCAATGTTGCATTCAATCCTGTGTAAGTGGAGAATTTGGGTTCTCCCCAGCGCTTCCTTTTCCCTTTATCCTTGTCTTTACCTGAGTTTTCACCGGACGGTCCTCCATCCTTAACCATGTTTACTTCCTTTGACTTCATATCCAAACATGCATCCTCTTCCCGAAGAAACCTCTCGGCTTCATTAAAGAATTCCCCGAGATCCATTGGCGGGTCCCATATTAACTATACTTTGAAATCTGAATTATCCCTAACTCCCGATACTGCAGCCATCCGAACCATTGATGGATCCGGCTGATCCACCAAAGCAACTGTTGCATTAAATCGATTTAAGAAAGTCCTGAGCGATTCATCTGCCCTCTTCTTGAATGACGTCATTGTCATCACGTTCTTTGGCCTTTTTATGTAAACTCGAAACTGTTTCAAGAACTTATCCACCAGTTCTGTCCATGTCCCAATAGATCCATCTTCCAGCTGCCTGAACCACATAACAGCTATATCTATCAAGTACAAGGGGAAGCACCGAGCCATAACCTCCTCTGTTGCCCCCAGCACTTCCATATGCCTGGCATACCTCATCAAGTGGTCAGTGGGATCCGTCTTTCCGTTGTATACTTCCAGTGTGGGCAGCTTGAAATCGGGCGGATTCCTAGCTATCTTGATGTTCTGGGTGAACAGACTTTTGTTGACTCCCTCCAAATCTTTATTTGTCAGACCTCCGCGAATGGTTCACCTGATGATGTCAGCCAATCCAATGTTACCTATCAGGGGTTGCCCCATATCCATGTTTCCTAAGTGCCCTCCAAGTCCACGAGGAAATTCTGGCACATACTCCTCGTCACGTACTCCTGTATTCCTATTGGTGTCGGGCTGTATAGCGTCATCCAGTATCCCTCCATAGACTGGTCCAGCATTACCTGGTGGTGTGCCCCCGAGTCTAGGTCCATCCAGATTGTTAGTTGTTTGTTAATTGGGAGCTGCCCCCTGCTGAATCACTCTGTTTGCCTATTGGTTGAGTTCCTCTGGTCCAGTTCCAAGAACTTGAGCACCTACAGTTCCTGGTTGTCCAAATTGCCTAAGAAGAGCCTGCATCATCTCCTCTTGCCGTTTCATCATCTGCTCCGGCATAGAATTCATCATAACCTGCATCTCGTCCCGAGTTATGTAGATGGATGCATGATCCTCTCCAGCTCCAAAAGAGGTCGCTTGACTTCCTTCCTGATTGCTCCTTTCCGCAGTTTGCTTTCTTGTTGGTGGTCTAGCCATTACTCCCTAGAATCCAAGTTCCAAAACCCCTGAATGCTAGCGCTCTCAGTGAAAGCACCAAAATGTTAGGGCCAAAATTGGTCATTAACACCCGAATCCAGATGAAAGTACCAAATACCAGTCACCGCACACAGATAGAGTGTATGTAGAGATTATAAATATGAAGAACGGTGAAAATTAAAATGAAAGCAGTAAAGAACAACAAGTTTTATAGTGGTTCGACTAACTCCGGCCTACGTCCACTTCAGAAGTTTCCTTTTTATTGCTGTAATAATCGATTACAGTTACAAAATGGCAGAGTAGTCCTAGCCTAAGAAAATAGAAAGCCAGAGAGCAGAAAGAAGATCCCTTTTCTGAACCCTCACATGCTGTATTTATAGGCAAATCCTGAGTTGTTGGGCTTTCTGAATGATCCGGGCCCATCAAGGCCTTCCACCGAGCCACATACCTCCACAATGCCGAGCCACATCGGCTTCTCCACAGTGCCGGGCCACACATACCTCCACAATGCCGAACCACACCGGCATCACCACATTGCCGAGCCATACCGACCTCACCACAATGCCGAGCCACACCAACCTCACCACAATGTCGAGCCGCACCAGCCTCACCACAATGTCGAGCTGTCTCACCAATACCGAACGACCCTGACCTCACCAATGCCGAGCTATCTCACCAATGCCGAGCGAGGTTCGATGCCGAGTGATGTCCGATGCCGAGCGAGGTTCGATGCCGAACACCTTCCAATGCCGAGCGAGGTACAATGCCGAGCGAGGTATAATGCCGAGCAACTTCCAATGCCAAGCGACTTCCAATGCCGAGCGAGGTACAATGTCGAGCGACATCACCAGGGCCGACCGACCCTTGACTTCCAGACCAAGCCATGTAACTTCTCCACTTCTCGATCGAATGACATATCCAAGTGAACTTCATCATTTTAAACCGAATCCATCATATTTCAGCCTCGATAATCGTGAAGTTGGTTAAGTTGAATCCGCCTCTCCATGGCCTTGCCAAAAGGCGGGTTAACAGTATGTATATGTATTAAAACGTTGTATTGATTTCTTTACAACTTCTATACGTTAAACCGTTACGAATTCCGATTCCGATTCTTGATCACATTTTCACTTATTAATTAACATGCATATAATTATAAACAAAATTTTGAAAAGTAATTTCTCATCATTATTAATAAATTTGAATGATCTCATTTGAATTATAAAAACATATAAATCGATATTAAACAATTGCTTACAAAAAGTGTTATATATCGATAAAGCGATATCCATTTTCTTATATTTTTCAATTCAAATATAAAACTTTATAAAACTATTATAAATGATTTATTAACACAATATAACTATTTAAAATGAATTATTATCATTTAAAACAATTATTAGAATAATTATTGGGACGCCCCCCCCCCCCCCCCCCCCCCCGAGGCCCACATTAACAAAGAGAATTACTTAGCAACTCTATCTGCTGATGCAGAGAATAGGGCTGGTTAAGGGCGACCATCATAGTCTTGCATTCAATAAGAGCTAAGTTTGTCGATTTGGTACTCATTTGTTGCATTTCTTTCTCTTTCCATTTTGACTTAACTATTCGACATACTCAATTCCTATCTAATACACTACTATAGTGGCTACATGATCGATTGAGAAACAAAACACAATAACAACATCAATCACAAGTCACAGAACAACAACACAGATAATATACATACACATACATCAAATGTAATACAACCCGTCACAAGTGGTATTCAACCACAATATATGTACATACATCCTAATAAAAGAATATATACATCCCTAGTTCCCAACAAAAAGACTACAACACAAAACAAAGCCATCTATCCAAAGGCGAAGGAGAAATCCAAAAGACATAGCTAGCAAAAGGGGTCCAACATCCTAACCTACAACTCGGTCTGACCCGAGAAATGAATACACGGGTCAGGATAACTAGAACTTGATATTAGCATAAGATAAAGTGATAAGACTGCATAAGGGAAGTATTCCTTTAATTCTAAAGGAATAGTATGAGTAATGTCTAGTTATACATACAAGGGTGGAAGCTTCATAGATCCCACAGTTAACTCATAAAAAGGTTTAACATATCATAAATGGTTCATGTTCAATGGAATTCAAAATAAGTGAATCTAGCAAACTCATGAATCATAGAAGAAGCATCAAAATCCTCAAAATCAAATATCACGGAACTATAAAATGAGTTCAAAACCTCATTATTGAAATCAACATAAAAATGCATATATCTATAAGCCTATCTCTAACTCAAGGCTACAATAAAATTATCATCTAAAAATGGTAAAATTGAAGCAATTCAAAACTTATAAAAATCCTCGGATTGGCTAAATCCCTGATTGCATGCCGAAGCAATGTTGCACGTGCCAAACTCAGACCAGTACTATATATATATTATAGGTACCCATCTCAGTCGACCGTAGTCGTAATACATCATGACGACCGAAGTCGTAGAACATCGTGACGACCGAAGTCGTACAACACGTGATGACCGAAGTCGTAGAACACCGTGATGACCTGAAGGTCTATAGTACTGATAAACATCGTGAATGAGTCACAAACTCTCATACAGGAACCCAAAAAGTGTTAACGTGCATCCCATACCACACGCTCGCACTTAGCGGTTTACTAACTGCTAGTCGATGCCACACTAGAAAACATCATTAAATCAAAGTCCTCAGAAAAATCATATCTCGCCTCATCTCATTGGCGAGTAGTAAAAAGCATCATACTTGTCTCATCTCAGCGACAAGTATAAGACATTGCGATGGTTTTTATATAAACCATACTTCCTAAAAAGGAAATCTCCATCTTAAAACTTGCCTCATTTCATCAGCCAATAAAATACATCATGATGGTTCTCATCGATTATACTCCTAAATAGGAGATCTCGAACCATAAAGTTCGCCAAATAATGGCCATCTCGGAAGATTCATAAATATAGGAATTAAAATCCTCAAAATGCGCCATAATATGGCCATTCCCAGAAATCATCTTAAATCAATATACTCGAGTGGTTTCGATCGATACAGGTCCAGAATTAACCGATAAAATAAAATCACGTGTCCCATACCACATGTTTTACTAAATCGTTTAATTCTCTTTCTCATATGTCCGAAAAGTGTAAAAATAATATATTTTATATATAAAATATTTTACTTGAGAAAACAGGATTTTTAGATAACTTTCTGAAATCATTTTGAAAACATTTATTTGAAATTTCTTCTTATTATAGGAAATATATATATATAATACTCCAAAATAATTTATAAATGATTTGAAAATATTAAATAATAATGATTTCAAAAACCAAATTATTTAGAAATTTTCTCAAAATTTATTTGAAAGAAATAGTGCGAAAAACGTTGAAAATACACCCAATCGATATTCAAATTTTTTAAATTTCAAATTCCTCCAAAACTCGGCTAATCCATTAATGGATACTATAGCCCATAATCATCATTAGAAACATCTCGAAATTTGCATAAAAATTGGCCACAAAAAGCATAGAAATAGGTAAGCAAACAAGGCAAAAGGGCTCAGATCAAAAAGCAGAACAGTCACGTACCTAGGCCGACAGCGGTCGACCCAGAGCAGTGGCCAAGTCGACCTCCAGGTCGACCTATGACTGCTGGGTCGACCTACCTGTCTACCCAGGCTACGGATTATCTCCCCTGGGTGTTTTCTGCTTCGTACCGAACTTTGAACAGCAAATTGGACTATCAAACGATCAAGTTTTGCAACAAAAATTGACATGCATAGAGTTTAACATCTAAACTACAATCCGGAAAAGGTCCAGCAACAATTTGAGTTAAAATAAAGAAGTTATGGCCACTCAAAGTGGCAACCAGAAATAAGGAATTCAAATAAAACAAGAGACAAAGAAATATACGTAAACTGAAGCTTTTACAGAGCAGTTTCTTACAGCAGCTCAAGATCTTAGTTAGCATTTGTGAGTATTTTACTCACCTTAGCAATTTGGCAAGAATTCGATAGTAAGATGAGAGCTTTGGTGAAGAAGAGAAGCTTTAAGACCCTGTAAAACCTAGAAAAGAAGCATGCAAAAAAAAAGTTACAGACAATCCTCTCTCAGATTCAAAATGTCAATTTGATGAAATAATCTAGTGTATTGGTTGTGATTACGTTATCTTATCTTTGTTTGGTTGATTAACACTTGAATTTTCAGCAAAATTTGGAAAAAGCAGAATTTAACAAGAAGTGGCCATGGTTTTCTTTTTAATGTAATTGTTTTTAGAAGAAGAAAGGAACGAGTAAAGAGGAAAAACAACGTACAAGTTAATTTTTTCTTCTTTCCTGAGGCTTCTAGAATGGGTTTAGGATCTAAACCATATACCCATTAAGCCCAACAATAATACTTAGTGAAATTTACTAAGTATATGCACACATTTCACCTATTCAACAATATAAACTCATATTTTTCTTATTTTGAAGCCAAGTTAAGTTTATACACAAAAGTGTATATAAACAAAAATTGTTTTCTCAACATAATAAAATTTATTTTTATCCATAAAACCTTATTTTTGTCAAAATAACACAATTTACACCTTTTTATCTCATAACACCATTTTTAACATATCCATTTATACAAAAATGGTTTTCGTATCAAATAAAATACAACAAACCTTCCTAACTTTATTTAAACATCAAAATATTATTTTAAAACTTTATTTTCATCAATTTATATTTATTTCAACAAATTTAATGTTGAAATACATCACTTATTTAATTTATTAGCTCTAAACTAATAAAAACCCAATATTTGCAATTTATTTAACCAAATACTTATCCAATCTAATTTAAAACCCAATATTTATTCTCAAACACATTGTTTATTGGAAATAAACAATCTTTAACATATTTTAACTTCTCTATTTCATTTTATTTCAATATTAAATTATAACTATCGTTATAATTTAATATCATCGGTAATCACCAATACCAGGGTGGTTACAAACTCCCCCTTATAAAAATTGCATCCTCGCAATTTCTAGAGGAAATCTGTATTTAACAAACTTTATTTCATCAAACAAAAAAAATATAGATAGATTAACATGGAAAATTCTTACCTTCATCGTGAGAAGATAAGAATCCAGGATACGATCACTCGATAAATTCTCCGGTTTCCCAAGTGCGGTCATTGGGATTATCGGACCATTGAATCTTCACGAGCGGAACACTCTTATTTCGAAGATGTCTAGTCTCTGAAGCAAGAACTCTCATAGGGTGCTGCACAAAAGATAGATCAGGAGAGACCTCCAACTTATCTAAAGCACAAGAATCAAGCACATAATCTGAATCTCGTATACACTTCCTCAACTGAGAAACGTAGAATACGTCGTGAACTCCAGAAAACTGATCAGGAAGTGCTACACGATATGCAACAGGACCGATACGCTCTGTAATAGGAAATGGCCCGATATAGCGTGGTGCTAATTTCCCCGTTTGGCTAAAGCGTATCACTCCTTCAGAGGAGAAGCCCTGATATAAACAAGATCGACCATTGAGAATTAAAGAGGCCTCCTACGGTTGTCCTTGTAGGATTTCTGTCGACTCCGAGCCTCTTTCATTCTCTCTCGGATAAGATGGATCTTCTCAGATGATTCACGACTAGACTTGGGGCCTAAAATGAGCTTTTCCCCCGACTCAAGCCAACAAGATGGAGAACGACACGGCTTTCCATATAAGGCTTCGAAAGGAGCCATGCCGATAGAAGATTGGTAGCTATTATTATAAGCAAACTCAACTAAGGGAAGATGATCCTCCCAGCTACCTCCCAAATCCAAGATACAAACATGAAGCAGATCTTCTAAGATACGATTCACCCGTTCAGTCTATTCATCAGACTGTGGGTGATAGGCTGTGCTAAGATTAAGCTTTGTGCTCGAAGCTTGCTGAGACTCTGCCAGAAGTGACTCGTGAAAAGAGGATCACGATCACATACAATAGATGAAGGAACACCGTGCAATCACACGATATCCTTATTATATAGCTTCGATAAGAGAGATGCCATCCTATTAGATTTAATAGGAATGAAATGTGCAGACTTGGTAAGACGGTCCACAACAACTCAAATACTGCTATGGCCTGACCTCGAACGCGGTAAGCCATCAATGAAATCCATAGAAACTTGGTCCCATTTCCACAATGGAATCTCTAAAGGCTGAAGGAGACTACTGGCCCGTTGATGCTCGGCCTTAATAAACTAACAAGTCATGCAATTTCTTACATAACTTGCAACATCACACTTCATTCCTTCCCAGTATTAGAGACGACGCATATCAGCATACATCTTGCTGTTGCTTGGATGAATAGTATACTTAGAACAGTGACACTCATCTAGAATGTCCCGCTTAAGTTCTGGAATAGAAGGCACGACAAGACGGTTCTTCTTTCGAAGACACCCATGAATATCGATGTTGAAATCCCTCATCTCAATATCATCTTGGGATTTAGACTTACACTTCTGAATAAGAGCAGAGATCTCGAAATCTTGCCGATGTTCCTCGGCAATCCGATTTAGGAGAGTAGGACGAGCTTCCATTCTATATAATAGAATAGGACAATCAAAAGTGGAAGCACGATCCTGAATATCACATATGGAAAGGGTCTCAAGAGCTTTCCATTTTGCAATCATCATGGAAACAATAGCTGAATGCTTTCAACTCAAAGCATCAACTACTCGATTCCTTTTGCTAGGGGTATACTGAATATCAACATCAGAAGAAGCTAGAAACTCGAGCCATCGTTGTTGTCGCATATTGAGCTCCTTCTGGGTGAACAAATATTTGAGAGACTTGTGATCAGTGAAGAGAGTAAAATGTTCACCCAACAGATAATGACACCATAACTTCAAAGCAATGACGATGGCGGCAAGCTCTAAATCTTGGGTAGCATATCGAACCTCATTCAAACGTAATTTCCTTGAGGCGTAGGCAACCATCCTATCCTTCTACATAAGAACAACATCAAGGCCGTTGTGACTGGCATCGATATAGACTATAAGATCCGGATTCCCATCGAGAACCACAAGAACATGAGCATTAGTGAGAAGCTCCTTCCATCTCTGAAAGGAAGCCTCACACTTATCAGACCATAAGAAGCGAATGCCTTTCCTCGTAAGGCTAGTCAAGGGTAGCACAATACGGGAAAAGTCTTTGATGAAACAATGGTAATAACCTTCCAAACCCAGAAAGCTACGAATCTCATGAACATTCTCAGGCCTCTTCCAATCCTGGATGGCTTCGATCTTAGACAGATCGACCAAAATGCCTTCGGAAGAAACAACATGACCTAAGAACTTAACTTGTTTTTCCCAGAAATGACATTTGGAAAGCTTTGCTTTGAGTTAATGCTGACAAAGAGTACTCAAAACAATTCTAAGATGTCGAGCATGATCAACTTTGGACTTAGAATACACAATAATGTCGTCGATGAAAACAAGAACAAGCTTATCGAGATATTCTCGGAATACTCGATTCATAAGGTCGACGAAGTAAGCAGGAGCGTTCGTCAAACCGAACGGCATGATGAGCCACTCATATGATTCATATCGAGTGCGGAATGCTTTAAGTGGAATGCTGTCTTCCGCAACTAGGAGCTGATGAAATCCGGTGGCGAGGTCAAGCTGCGAGAAGACCTTAGCGCCACTCAAATGATCGAACATATCATCAATCCTAGGCAGGGGATAACGATTCTTGATGGTTAACTCACTAAGTTTGCGATAATCCACGCATAACCTAAGAGTCCCATCGGACTTCCTCATGAATACCACCGCGGGACCCCACGGTGACGAACTAGATCGAACGAAGTGCTTGGCTTCAAGCTCAAGGAGTTGCTTCTTGAGTTACTCATTCTCTTTCGTAGACATCCTCGTTGGAGGACGACTAACTGGCTGTGTGCCTGGGATAAGGTCGATGTGGAACTCGATAACACGCTTGGGGTGGTAATCTCGAAACAGGCTCAAATAAATCAGGAAAGCCACAAACAACAGGAATCCGAAACACATCATCATCATCGTCTCGAGATTCAAGAGAGAACAGAAAAGCTTCGGAATCACGCTCGATATCCCAAAGAATAAGAGATAGCTGAGCAGGAGAGTCATGATGTCGAAGATATAAGACTCTCTAAACATAGAATCCTAGCATTGTATCGAACTAGCCAGTCCATACCCAATATCATATCGAATCCAAGACAAGGAATTACGTGCAGATTCGCATGGAAAGAAAAGCCACAAATAAGAACCTCAACATCATCACAGAGCATACTAAGGGTTGCGGATCCCCTGATAGGATTTGCAATCCTCAAAGAAGTAATCAAGCAAGAAACATCCAATTGTAAAGCATCAAGGAATTCCTTTGATACGAATGAATGTGACGCACCCATATCGAATAGAACTCTAATAGATTGATCATGGAAAAGAATGGAACCTTCTAAAATAGTAGGAGATATACCTTGAGACTGAGAGGCACTACCAGAAGCCTTCGCAACATTGAGATTCCCCGAACTAGGACCTCCGTCCCTCTTAGGACAAGCAGAAATCAAATGCCCTTCTTTCTTACAATATAAACACCTCTTAGGATTAGCACATTCCCTCACAAGATGATCGCGAGAACCACAATTTTAACATGCCACAACCTTGGCTGAAGGAGGCGTAGCATGAGGATGAGAAGTAGAACCACCTTGCTTTTTCTTCTTACTAGGCTAGAATGGCTTGGATTTGCGAAAAGGAAACCTCTTCTTGTTCGGATTTATCCGAACCTCTACCTCACCATCACTATCTTTCTCCTTCTCGACCACTTCAAGGTGAAGGGCCGCATCAAGAAGTTCCTCAAAAGACAATTTGAGTTGGAGCATAAGAGATTTTTTTTATTATTTCTTAAGTCCAAAAACGAAAGATTTTTCTTGTAAGGAGTGCTAATATGCTCAAGACCATATTTGGACAAAGCCTTGAATGAAGCCACATACTCTGAAACTGTCGACTTCCCTTGCTTATGATCAAGGAAACGTCGAGCCAAGATAGCTTTCTTAGATTCTGGGACAAACTTAAGCTCGAATCTCCTCTGAAATGCTCCCACTCTAAGGTAGACTCATCAATCTCCGCAATGAGCAATTCATACCAATACAATGCACGTTCTTGCAACATACTAGATGCGACAAGAACGCGATGGTGGCTAGAAATCTCCATGCGAGTAAATATGCGCGCGCATGTACGAAGCCATGCCTGGACCTCTAAGACTGACTCCGTGCCTTTGAATGGTTTGCCTCCAAGATGAGTATAATCGCTACTCATGCGCGCAAATATAGATTTGCACGGAGGGGGTGAACGGGCTGGAGTTGGAGGCTGCGTGCTCCTAAGCAGCTCAAGAATCTGATCGGTCGACATATAAACTCCTTCGGGACAAGAACCACTGGACGGTCCCGCCATCGAAGTGTGACCTCTTCCTCTTCCAGCCATTGCTTAAAGTTAAGATAGGATTATTCACAGGGGTAGATATTAGCAATTCAAATTAAATAAAGATCACTACGGAATTATAATTAACATTCCTAGACATATTCCTTTCTATCTACCCCCAAAGGACTCAAACGGTTAAGGACAAGGTCGGGACTGAATATGATTGAGGAAGATGTTTACAAGTGTATTAAACTTGATGTATGATGATTATGTATACCGTTCTATGTTTATTACATTTTTTTTGAATTCTACTCTGATACCAAGCCGTGACGCCCCACCCCGAGGCCCATATTAACAAAGAGAATTACTGAGTAACTCTGTCTGCTGATGCGGAGAATAGGACTGGTTAAGGGTGACCATCATAGTCTTGCATTCAATAAGAGCTAAGTATGTCGATTTGGTACACTTTTTTTCATTTCTTTCTCTTTCCATTTTGACTTAAGTATTCGACATACTCAACTCCTATCTAATACACTACTATGGTGGATACAGGATTGATTCAGAAACATAACACAATAAAAACATCAATCACAATTCATAGAATAGCAACACAGATAATAGACATACACATACATCAAATGTAATACAACCCGTCACAAGTGGTATTGAACAACAATATATATGCATACATCCCCATAAAAGAATATATACATCACAAGTTACCAACAAAAAGACTACAACACAAAACAAAGCCATCTATCCAAAGACGAAGGAGAAATCCAAAAGACATAGCTAGCAAAAGGGGTCCAACATCCTAACCTGCAACTCGGTCTGACCCGAGTAATGAATACACGGGTCAGGCTAACTAGAACTTAATATTAGCATAAGATAAAGTGGTAAGACTGCATAAGGGAAGTATTCCTTTAATTCTAAAGGAATAGTATAAGTAATGTCTAGTTATACATACAAGGGTGGAAGCTTCATAGAACCCACGGTTAACTCATAAAAAGGTCTAACATGTCAAAAGTGGTTCATGTTCAATGGAATTCAATATAAGTGAATATAGCAAACTCATGAGCTATAGAAGAAGCATCAAAATCCTCAAAATCAAATATCACGGAACTCTAAAACGAGTTCAAAACCTCATTATTGAAATCACCATAAAAATGCATATATCCATAAGCCTATCTCTAACTCAAGGCTACAATAAAATTATCATCTCAAAATGGTGAAATTGAAGCAATTCAAATCTTATAAAAATCCCCGAACTGGCCAAATCCCCGATTGCATGCTGAAGCAATGCTGCACGTGCCAAACTCAGACCAGTACTATATATATATTTTAGGTACCCATCTCAGTCGAGCGTAGTCATAATACATCGTGACGACCGAAGTCGTAATACATCGTGACGACCGAAGTCGTAGAACATCGTGACGACCGAAGTCGCAAAACATCGTGATGAGCGAAGTCGTAGATCATCGCGATGACCTAATGGTCTATAATACCGGTAAACATTGTGAATGTGTTACAAACTCTCAGACAGGAACCCGAAAATTGTTAACGTGCGTCCCATACCACACGCTCGCACTTAGCGGTTTACTAACTGCTAGTCGATGCCATACTAGAAAACATCATTAAATCAAAGTCCTCAGAAAAATCATATCTCGCCTCATCTCATTGGCGAGTAGTAAAAAGCATCATACTTGTCTCATCTCATCGAATAGTATAAGACATCATAATGGTTTTTATATAAACCATACTTCCCAAAAAGGAAGTCTCCATCTTAAAACTTGCCTCATTTCATCGCCCAATAAAATACATCATGATGGTTCTCATCGATTATACTCCTAAATAGGAGATCTCAAACCATAAACATTGCCAAATATTAGCCATCTCAGAAGATTCCTAAATATAGGAATTAAAATCCTCAAACTACACCATAATATGGCCATTCCCAGAAATCGTCTTAAATCAATATATTCGAGTGGTTTTGATCAATAGAAGTCCGGAATTAACTCATAAAATAAACTCACGTGTCCCATAAAACGTGTTTTACTAAATCTTTTAATTCTCTCTCATATATTCGAAAAGTGTAAAAATAATATTATATATATATATATATTTTACATGAGAAAATGGGATTTTTAAATAATTTTCTAAATTCATTTTAAAGACATTTATTTGAAATTCTTCTTATTATAGGAAATAAATATATATAATATTCCGAAAGAATTTATAAATGATTTGAAAATATTTAATAATAATGATTTCAAAAACCAAATCATTTAGAAATTTTCCCAAAATTTATTTGGAAGAAATAGTGCTTGAAAATGGAGAAAAACGTTGCAAAATACAACCAATCGATATTAAAATTCAAATCGAATTCAAATTCAAATTTTTAATTGTCAAATTCCTCCAAAACTCGACTAATCGATTGATGGATACTATAGCCCATAATCATCATCAAAAACATCTCGAAATTTGCATAAAATCGGTCATAAAAACCATAGAAATAGGTAAGCAAACAAGGCAAAAGGGCTCAGATCAAAAAGCAAAACAATCACGTACCTGGGCCGACAGGGGTCGACCCAGAGCAGTGGCCAGGTCGACCCCCAGGTCGACTTAGAGGCTACTGGGTCGACCTGCCTGTCGAACTAGGCTACTGATTATCTCCCCTGGGTGTTTTCTGCTTTGTACTGAACTTTGAACAGCAAATTGGACTATCAAACGATCAAGTTTTGCAACGAAAATTAACATGCATAGGGTTTAACATCTAAACTACAATCCGGAAAAGATCAGGCAGCAATTTGAGTTAAATTAAGAAGTTATGGCCACTCAAAGTGGCAACCAGAAACAAGGAATTCAAATAAAACAAGAGACAGAGATATATACGTAAACTGAAGCTTTTACAGAGCAGTTTCGTACAGTAGCTCAAGATCTTAGTTAGCATTTGTGAGTATTTTACTCACCTTAGCAATTTGGCAAGTATTCGATAGCAAGATGAGAACTTTGGTGAAGAAGATAAGCTTCAAGACCCTGTAAAAACTAGAAAAGAAGCATGCAGAATCAAAATAAAAAGTTACAGACAATCCTCTCTCAGATTCAAAATGTCAATTTGATGAAATAATCTAGTGTATTAGTTGTGATTACCTTCTCTTATCATTGTTTGGTTGATTAACACTTGAATTTTCAGCAAAAATTGGAGAAAGTAGAATTTAACAAGAAGTGGCCATGGTTTTCTTTTTAATGTAATTGTTTTTACAAGAAGAAAGGAATGAGTAAAGAGGAAAAACAACGTACAGGTTATTTTTTCTTCTTTCCTGAGGCTTCTAGAATGGGTTTAGGATCTAAACCATATACTTAGTGAAATTTGCTAAGTATATGCACACATTTCACCTATTTAACAATATAAACTCATATTTTTCTTATTTGGAAGTCAAGTTAAATTTATACACAAAAGTGTATATAAACAAAAATTGTTTTCTCAACATAATAAAATTTATTTTAACTAAAAAATTTATTTTTATCCATAAAACCTTATTTTTATCAAAATAACACAATTTACATCTTTTTATCTCATAACACCATTTTTAACATATCCATTTATACAAAAATGGTTGTCTTATCAAATAAAATACAACAAACCTTCCTAACTTTATTTAAACATCAAAATACTATTTTAAAACTTTATTTTCATCAATTTATATCTATTTCAACAAATTTAATGTTGAAATACATCACTTATTTAATTTATTAGCCCCAAACTAATAAAAACCCAATATTTGCAATTTATTTAACCAAATACTTATCCAATCTAATTTTAAACCCAATATTTATTCTCAAACACATTGTTTATTGGAAATAAACAATCTTTAACATATTTTAACTTCTCTATTTCATTTTATTCTCAATATTAAATTATAACTATCATTATAATTTAATATAATCGGTAATCACCAATACCAGTGTTGTTACAATTATAATAGTTATTAAATCATTAAACCTTAATTTAAAATCATTGGTCAATTATTAAATATAAGGACATCACTGATAATGTCATAAATACTTTTAATTTCCCAAAAATAAAATAAATAATTTTATTTTATATTCTTGTTCGATTATAAAAATAAGTGTATGTATCCAGCTCCGTGCGCAACGTTTTACGATTATAGAGTTGTTTATCGATAAAACGGTTTTCAGCCATTTTATCGCTATTTTTCCAAAGTATATATTTTTGCAAATACTTATTCAATATAAGATTATCATCATTATTTATTGTTAAAGACAACATAATCTATGTTGAAAAGCTTATATTTGAATATTTAAAAATAAATATAATTTATCAAATTGATAAATTTGCGGACCGTTACACGAACCGACCCGACCTGAACTAAAGCTTGGGTTGGGTCGGATCTAGGTTTTAAACCGTATAGTTTGGACCATATAAAGCCCGACCCGCTAGAACCGAGACCTATCTGCTTAGATCTGGGTCCATCAGGTCGGGTCTAATTACCACCCCTAGTTTCTACGATGTCCCAAACATCATATTCAACAAAGATCATATATATTTTCATCCTAGCCTTCCAGTAAGCATAATCAGTTCCATTAAACATAGGTGGTCGCGCTATCGGTCGGCCCTTAGAAAGAGTATTATTTGAACTAGACATGTCTCTAGAGTAATCCTAACAGCCTCGGCTCTGATACCACTTGTACTCTAGGATTTCCATGGTGGCGAACAATGATACCTCAGACACTAGTTTTATTGGAAACGTGCCAGCACGCAACAGGTTAAATGGATGAATTTCAATTTTTTTTTACCAATTTGGATCTTTGTTAGGCCTACGAAGTCTAATTAATCCAATCTAAAATTTTAATTAAATAAAATCTTATTTTACTGGATATATTGATTTGATTAAATAATTATTTCACTTTGAATCTAATATGAGTATATCCAAATACTCAAAAGTATAAAGTGCATACGCAACATAATAAACTATGTAAATAGGTAATTTGTATGTGTATAGATGCTAAGATTTACACCACTACAAACACATTCGCTCTTTATATACACATCAGTTGTCCAAAATAATATTTAAAATTATATAATATATTAATAATTTTAGAAATAAAGTTTTTTTCATAAAAACAAAACATTTTTACCAAGTTAATAATTTTAAAATTTAAAACCTTTTAGCAAATCTAATACTTTACTTGTAAAACAATTTAAAACATTTGTAGATCTATAATTTAAAATTATACATATCTATAATTATATAATATATATATGTTATAAATAAATTTAAAAATTATAATACTTTAGATAATTTATAGTTTACGGGAATTTTTTTTATTTGTTTACTTATTTATATTTAATCTTACTATACTATTTGTTATATAATATGTATACATATGAAATTTCCTTTCGACGATAATTTTTTTTAAAAACTAAAATATTATTATGTTAAAAAATATATAAACTTATAAATACATATATTAGTAAATATTTATATGTAGGTATGTTATTTAAAGAACAGTGTATACAAACCAACATTTATAAATAATATATACAATAAGTTTTTTATTTTACTTCTGAAAGAAATATGTGCTAAAATTTAACCTAAAATGATTTTTAAATGTATACATACTTATTTATAAAATTGTGTATATATATATCTCTGTGTGTGTAAAACTGGTTTTATCAATTAAACCGTTTTTAGTATTTAATAAATAATAATATCCTTTATAACGTATGTATATTTGTATAAAAAATCATTTTTTATTTTATTATAAAAAATATTTAAACTATATATATACATATATACATATGTATGTATGTATGTATCTATGTAAACACTTGTGTAATTTTGAATATATATATACATATATATATATATATGTATTTATGTATGTATGTATGTATGTATGTGAACACTTGTATAATTTTGAATATATATATATATATAAACAATTTCACTTGAAAATAATACACACACATACACACATTATTCCATTTACATTTGCATTACAAATTTCTTTTTACAATTTTTATTCTCTTTTTTTACATTATTCTTCATAGTTCCCTTCTGTCACCTTACAACACTGCCACTGCCTCTTCACCACCTCTCTGCCATCACTTGAACACACTTTGTCACACTTCATCACCACCTGTTACATAGCATCAATCACAAACACACTGCCTGAACATCACACAACTACTCAATACAAATACAACTGTTCCACAACTGCCTTCACTACCTGAACATCACACTTCATCACACTGCCAGCACCCTTCATCATCACAACTTCATCACCACAAACCACACTTCTGTTACATAATCACACTACCTAGCACCCTTCCACCTCCTCCTGTTCCACACCCACATCCATCAGTGTTAAACCATTAAACCGAACTACCATTACGCTACAATTGCCATACCCACTTCTCCACTGCCAGAGAAACCCATCACAACTGCCCACAATAACTCCTCTAACCACTACCTCCTCCCACTGCCATCAACCAAGCATACATTATACAAACAATCTGACTACTCAACACTACTGCATTTTCTCCCCCTCCACATAACCCTGCCTTTGTGCATCTCTTTGCACATAACCCACTCCACTAGACCTCATCCTCCTTCACTACTTTCTGCATACAAAAACCAACTTATTCATCCTCCTACTGCATTTGCTACATTACTTCAACCTCAACTGCTACATATACATCACCAGTATCCTCCCTCATATACAACTTCATCACCCCTCTACATACATATCCTTCTTCATCCCTTCACTTCTACAACAGCATAAACAACAACTATTGTCATTTATACTGCCACCCCTCTGTTATTCACAACATTCAAACACACTTCCCCATCATTTTCTGCTAGCATCTCCCTTCCTCACCATCATCATTGCCACACTTCCTACTAATTGCCACTAACATCCTCACTGCACTGCAAACATCACCAACTCCACAACCATCTGCCAACTAACTACTCTACCACCTCCAAAGCACTCACTAACCCTTTGCCATCAACAAACTACCTACCCTCTGCTTCTGTTCCTCCCAACATCAAAAACTGCCTCCCCACTGCTGCCACATCATCACCGACTTGATGCCACCACTGCAAACTCATCACCTTCTCGTCCACCACACTTCAGTGCATCATCACCCATAACTGCCAACCTGTACACATTTCAAACCACCAACCTATACAAACTTGCATACTTTACATCCACCTCCTATACTGCAACCTTCACAACTTCACATCCAACAACCAGATCAACCACCTGCCACTACCACCTAATCCACAGCCTCTACCACTCCACTTCTGCCTTAATCACTTCCCTGCATCACCTCTGTTCCTACACCAATACAGTCAGCCACCTACTGCATCACTTCCCTCCATTACAAACTTCCCCTACCTTACCGCAAATCCTAGCCTTGCAAATTATCATCAAAACTTCTACACTACAACAAGTCCATCAGCCCACAACCCTACCTTCACTACAACCTACCACAATTCTACTGCACCTCCTCCCAAACCCACACCATCCATCCAAAAAACCAAAACTTCCTCCTAAGCAACCAAATCGAACCTCATCCTCCTCCTCCCCAAATATGCTACTACATCGAATATCCCCAACCAACAAACTGCCATCGATGCCTCCCTCCTCCTGCATCAAATATCCCCCACCCACGGCACGATCAAACCACCAATATCGCAACTCTTTCCAAAATCATGGCACCACCTGGAAAAACCCAAATCGTCTAAAATAAATGCGAACCCTTAGCATCAAAAATCGCGACCATTTGATCGAGAGCTCAAGTCACGATTGTGCAATATTTTTAAATTTTGCATTTTTAACTTTTTAGTTTGATTTGCGTTTCTGTTTACAGAGAGAAGTAGAGATTTGTGATATTTCATTTTGTGTTTTCCTTTGTTTAAATCAAGTTGCGTTGTAGGCTTCTGAACTTTATTTGTTGGGCCGAGTCTGTCTTTTTTTTTATTTCTTCTTAGCATAACTTCATTTTCATTTAAAAAAATTGTTTTTCTTTTCGTCTATCCTTATATTTAAAGTAAAAATTTATATACATCGTTTTTCAACACTTTTTCAGGTTCCAATTAGAAGAAAAGGAGAAGAATTGCATTCTTGCTTGCTTTAAAAAATCGCCACTTTAAAATAAAATTGCTAATAATTCTGCACACTCCGATATCGTGCTCTTATCTCTTGTTGTTATCTTCATTGCATTATTGGTTGCTTGCATTTTAAAAAATTTCAAAAACAAAAGCAAATTTCATTCATAGTTGCATTGCTAAAATCACGTTTAATTTCTTTCTTGCGTTCATTTCATCTTATTTTCATTTTTAAGGGCGACACCCAAATCCACATAAGGTGGGGGATTTCATCACCCCTTCCTTGGCCCACAAATTGCATTTCATTATAGAATTTTCTAATAATAACGGTTAGACTTTGAACTTAAGGGAGTCACGAGCTCACCTAAGGCTTAATTATATCTTAAGAAGTTCTCTTCTTTCGATAATTTATATTCTTGGTGTTTAGGCTATGGCGGAGCAATAATCATATATAAATATTATAATAATTCGTAAATATTATGGTGATTGTTTCTCTGAAGGTGCTTATACCTTTGGCTGCATTGCTACGGTGATTCATGGTGCACCGATAACTCATGTCCGTTACTTGGCTAAGAACTACCTTGTTTGATTAAGACAAAGTGTGATTCTACAATTTTGAGTTAGGAGCTACTAATGATAGAAAATTTGTAATTAAGTCCTTGCATTCATTTAGTTTTATTAGTTCATGCATATTAAAAAAATAAAGCAAAATCAAAACTATTTTTTTTAACTTAGTTCTTTTTCAAAATAAAAAAATCTTTTTAAATCTTTTCCTTAAAAGAAAATTTTCAAACAAAATCAAAAACCCAAAAAAAAACAAGCATTTTATCCGAGTTAGTTTTTTTAGAAAAAAATCCAACAAAAAATAATCTTTTCGAAAACTAAAACTAAAAGTAAAAGAAAGCAAAAACATATAAAAAATTTGAAAATGAAAAAAAGCAAAATTCAAATCACTCTTTTGAAAAATAAATTCTTTTTGGTAAATACTTTTCCGTTTAAAAAAACAAAACAATTTTTCATTTCATTTTCTAAACTCTGCTTCATTCTCTTAAACTCGTTGCTCACTTCTTTCTCACCTTGACTTTCTCTCGTGCATGAGTACTTAGACTTATGACACAACAACAAATCGTTTAACTTGAATGAACAACCTTCCAACGATGGCGAATGAGAACACCTCTTTAACTCTCATGGATAGATACTTTCCTAATAGTGTTTCTATTCCTTCCTGCATCACATTACCCGTCCCTGCGGGGAACCATTTCGAAATTCATTCCAATCATATTGCCACGCTCCCAAAATTTGGCAATTTTTAACACGATGACACATACATCTTCCTAACAAAATTCGAACAAGTATGTGCAACTATTAAACTTCAACAACTTTAAGATGATGGAATCAAACTTCGGTTAATTCCATTCGCCCTTACCGATTTTGCTGAGCTTACCATCAAATTCGATCAAAACTTAGGAAGAATTTGTTAAAGTTTTCTTAAAAAATTTCTATCCCTTGGGAAAAAAAATAAAGTCCGAAATAAAATTGGGAATTTTCATCAATTTAGGGGTGAACCATTCGGAAAATATTTTGAAAGACTTAAAGAGCTTTTGATAAAATGTCCATACCATAATTTTGAAAAATGGACCCTTTGCCAAATCTTATACGATGGA
The DNA here is from genome assembly GCA_030737815.1 of Allium fistulosum. Taxonomy (NCBI): domain Eukaryota; kingdom Viridiplantae; phylum Streptophyta; class Magnoliopsida; order Asparagales; family Amaryllidaceae; genus Allium; species Allium fistulosum. The sequence continues at coordinate 1,138,591,000 of CM060906.1, forward strand.
CTTGAAAATAGTTCACGAACCATGCTTGGATCTATGTGCTAAGGAAATTTTCTCGCCCAACAGCACGACGATGTTTGGCAATTTATTGAAAACCTAGTCGAAAAGTCGTCCCAATGGGAACGATCGAACGAAAAATCAATCTACTCACGATCGGTGCACACTCGATAGGATCATCTTTGGCTTTGAAAGCTAAAATCAATGCAATGATTAATAAATTCTACAATGTTTTCTCATCAAATCAAATGTACCAAGCTTCCTAACCATTGTGTTATAAATGCAATGATCTGAATCATATAGCTGATCAGTGCCCAAATTTGATAGAACAACTCAATGCTTTCAATAAGGTTAAGAATGACCCGTTTTCTCCAATGTACTATCGTGGTTGGAGAAATCATTCGAACTTTGCTTGGAACCAAAATAATTCCAAAACGAATTTGGCTCGTCCCAATTTTCAAGCATTTTCGAACAATGCTTTGAATCCTCCCTTTCAACCCAATCATTTTCAACAAAATTTTGCGGGTCTATCTCAAAATCAACCGCAATAATCTTTTGCTCCACAAGACGATAAACAATAGACTTCACTTGAGAAAAGTCTTGAAACTTTGGCTAAAGCAACCACTAAAAGCCTCTAATCAAATAGTAATTTGCAAAATTTGTTAACCTCGTACATGCAGAATATGAGTCAATTGATTGCTAAAATAGAAATGCAAATGAGTCAATTAGCCATGTTTGTGAGTGAACGTGAATGAGGCACATTCCCAAGTCAGCTAGTTCCGAATCCCATAAATCAAAACACGAATTCGAATCAAGCTTATGTCATTCAAGAAAGCAACGTCAACCAAATAAATGCTATCAAGACTTTGTGTTTCGGTAAACAAATCAACAACGAAGTGGACAATCCAAACGATTTACTAGAAACTCCACTTGACACTTTTAAAACGACAAGCGAATTTGAACAAAACATTAAGCCAAACATTGAATCAAATTCCACTCCAAATTCTTCTTCTACTCAACTAGATCAACCTATTGAGTATCATGTTCCATTTCCACATGGCCTTCGACCCAAGAAACACTCTGATCAAATGGAAAAGATGTTGGAAATTTTCAAACAAGTCAAAGTTAACATTCCTCTTCTCGATATCATTTAACATTCCTCTGAACAAAAACGACACACTCATGTACCCAAGAAAGTTTTCTTAGCCGCCTAACTTAGCGAAGTCTTGTCCCAATCAATTCCTATCAAATACGAAGATCATGTATGTCCGAGAATCTCGTGCACAATAGGAGACAAAACGATTAACAAATTCTTTCTAGACTTGGGTGCGTGTGTTAATTTGATTCCTTATTAAGTTTACCAGTAACTTAGCTTGGATGATCTAAAACCGACGAAAGTAACTCCTTAATTTTCCAATCGTTCAATAAAGAAACCCGTGGGAAAAATCGAGGACGTACTCATCACAATCGGTCAATTCATATTTCCTATCGATTTCATTGTCCTTGAAACACAACCTGTAAATAATACGATGAGACAAATTCCATTGGTTTAAGGCCGACCTTTCTTGGCTACTTCGAATGCTCCAATAAATTATCGAAACGATTCGATGAAAATTTCTTTTGGAAACATGACTTTGGATCTTAATATTTTCAATCTTGAAGATTAACCGAATGAACCACATGACCAAACATTGGAAATTAGCTTCATTCAAGAAAAATTTGATAAAGAAACAGCTGATTTAAACCACGAACGCGAGACCGAATACAAACAACTGTTTCAAGATGAGCCTAACGAGGTTGAAAATGTGCTTCCGTTTGAACCTCTCACTATTAAGTCAGAACTTAAACCAAATTCTTTGATTGATCAACCCACGAGGTTGGACCTTAAACCCCTTCCCGATCACCTTAAGTACGCATACTTAGGTGACAACAAAATGTTTCCCGTCATAATCTCTTCAACTTTCTCTCTTAATCAAGAAAATTCCTTTCTTTCAATACCATCGAAAAAAAGAAGGAATTGGATGGTCGATCACTGATATAAAGGGAATTAGTCCCACTCTTATTCAACATTGCATCCACTGAATTGAGGATGCCAAGCCTGTTCGTGACGCGCACCGAAGGCTTAACCCAAAAATGAAGGATGCAATTCGTGATGAAATTCTTAAACTCCTCGATAACGGAATCATATACCCAATCTATGATAGTTTGTGGGTTAGCCCAATTCATATCGTGCCTAAAAAGTCTGGACTTACCGATATCAAGAACGACTCAAATGAACTCATTCCAACTCGTACTCAAACGGGTTGGTGTGTTTGCATTGATTATCAAAAATTAAATGCTGCAACACGAAAGGATCGCTTTTCTCTTCCTTTCATCGACCAAATGCTTGAACGTTTAGCCGACCATGAATTCTATTGCTTTCTTGATGGTTATTTAGATTATAACCAAATTCCAATCGCTCCCGAAGATCAAGAGAAAACGACTTTCACATGTCCCTTTGGCACTTTTGCATATCGACGTATGCCTTTTGGCCTTTGCAATGCTCCTGCTACATTTCAAAGATGCATGGTCATCATTTTTCTGATATGATTGAATGCTTTCTTGAAGTGTTTATGGATGATTTTTCCATCTTTGGAAACTCTTTTTTCGAGTGCTTACACCATCTTGAGTTGGTTCTTAATCGTTGCAAGGATAAAAACTTAACGTTAAATTGGAAAAAAATGTCATTTCATGGTCAAAAATGGCACTGTCCTTGGGCATGTCATTTCAAATAAAGACATTGTGGTAGATAAAGCGAAAGTTGATGTAATTGCAAATCTACGAATTCCTAAATCTATCAAGGACATTCGTTCATTCCTTGGACACGCTGGTTTCTATCGACGCTCTGTGAAAGACTTCAGTAAAATTGCTCGACCTCTTACGACTCTTTTAGGAAAAGACATTCCATTTGACATTAATTCTGACTATGTTTCTGCTTTCGAACGTCTCAAAAACGAACTCATTTTTGCTCCCATCATTTGCTCATCCAATTGGGATCTTCTTTTCGAAATAATATGTGATGCTTCTAACTTCGCAGTTGGTGTTGTCTTAGGACAATGCATCAACAAAATTCTTAATGTTATCTACTACGTTAGTATGACTCTAAACGATGCTCAACTTAATTACACGACGACTTAAAAAGAACTTCCAACTGTAGTCTTTGCACTCAAAAAATTCTAACCTTATTTGATTAGCTCACACATTACTGTTTACACTGACCACTCCGCTCTTAGATACCTTTTCGCTAAAAAGGATACTAAGTCTCGTTTGATCCGTCAGATCCTTTTCCTCCAAGAATTTGACCTTGCGATCAAAGACAAAAAAGGATCCGGCAATGTCATCACCGATCATCTGTCGCGTCTTCCAAACGCACCATCTTCTTTACCGATCAACGAGAACTTCCCCAATGAACAACTCCTTTTCATTTCTATCAATCCATGGTATGTCGATATAGTGAACTGTTTAGTCACTAAGGAAACTCCTTTATTTTGGTCGAAAGAAGATAAATATAAATTTCTTTCCCAAATCAAATACTTCTATTGGGATGATCCATACTTGTTTAAATACAATTTCGACCAAATCATTCGATGTAGCATCCCAGATTGCGAAATCAAAAGTGCTCTTTCATTTTGTCATGACTAAGATTGTGGTGGTCACTTCGGTCCGAAGAAAACCGCAGAAAAAGTGCTTCAATGTGGTTTTTACTGGCCTACGCTTTTTAAAGATGCATATGAGTTTTGTAAAACTTGCGATCGCTGCCAAATGGTAGGAAGAATCTCTCAACGAAACGTGATTCCTTTGAACCCCATTCTTACAATCGAAATCTTTGATGTTTGGGGTATTGACTTTATGGGACCGTTTCCCAACTCTTTCGAAAATTTGTACATTCTTCTTGCTGTAGATTATGTCTCCAATAGGGTTGAAGCCATTTCTTGTAAAACAAACGACCACGAAGTAGTTGTGAAGTTCGTAAAAGAAAACATCTTCTCGAGGTTTGGAACACCTCGCACAATAATAAGCGATAATAGAACCCATTTCTATAATCGTTCATTCGAAACTCTAATAAAGAAATACTCGATAACCCATAAGTTATCCACTCCTTATCATCCTCAAACTTATGGTCGAGTTGAAGTTTTAAATCATCAAATCAAACAAATTTTGTAGAAAAATGTGGATAAAAATCGAAAAGATTGGTCACAAAAATTGACAGATGCCATTTGGGCTTATAGAACTGCGTATAAAACCAATCTTGGGATGTCTCCTTTTAGGCTTGTATATGATAAAGCGTGCCATTTTCCCATTGAACTTGAACATAAAGCATTGTGGGTGATTGAGAACATAAACTTTGATCTTGAGAAAGCTAGCGAAAACAAAAAATTGCAACTCAACGAGTTAGTGGAGATTAGGAACGACACGTATGAAAACGATGAAATTTACAAAGAAAGAACAAAATTTTCATGATAAGTCTATCCTAAGAGAAACGTTTTCGCTAAACCAAAAAGTTCTATTGTATGACTCTAGACTTCACTTATTCCTTGGGAAATTAAAATCAAGATGGACCGGTCCATTTATGGTACGAATTGTTTTTCCATATGGTGCCATAGAAATACAAAACCCCAGGGATGGAACAATTTTCAAAGTTAATGGTCATCGTTTGAAACCATACCTGGAATTTCCAAGTAATCAACAGTAGGAGCTCATGACTCTTCATGAGCCATACTACGTCAAGTAAGAAATGTTAACCCTCTTTTGTAAATATGTAAATATTTTTCCCCATTACACTCATTATATCATGCATTGACTATGGGGACACAGTCAAAAATTTAGTGTGGAGGGTAGGAGTCTCATGTTCATTTTTTATTTTTCATGGTTTATTTTTTGCATTTTCTTTTCAAAACTCAAAACCTAAAAAAAAAAGAAAAAAAATCCCAAACCAAATTTTCTTTTTAGCATATTGATTTACTTTTGAAGAAACACTATAGGATAAGTATATGTTTTTGGTTACTAAATTGAAATTTCTGAAAATTTATTTGTCTCAACAAAAATAAAAATAAAGTTTGATTACAAGTAACTATGGTTTAATTAGTATATAGGAAGGTTCATATGTGATAATTATGAAGTATATCCTAATTGAAATCTTTGTTTAAAAGAGTGGTTGATTTAAAGTAAAGGTGATAACATTTTTTATCTTCTAAGTTAAGTGGTGCTAAGATGATTTTGTGAAACTCTCTCTTTACAAAAAAAATTAAAGAAAAAAATGGTTTTTATAAAAATAAGAAACACCTAGACTCATGCATTCACACGCAAGTGTGTACACTCGCCATGCTCTGTACTCTTCTCACGTAAGCCCGAAAGGCAGTGCATAATCGGTATATCAAGCCTCAGTTTACCTAAGTTAGGTGTTTGTAAATAGATTTAATAAACATAACCACCAAGAGTCATGTGTTCATATGCAAGTATGTACCTCGCCCTGCTCTGTACCCTTCTCACGTAAGCCTGAAAGGCAGTGCATGATCGGTATATCTGGCCTTAGTTTATCTGAGTTAGGTACGTAAATAATAATAATGTTAATATTTTTCAAAGTGGAGAGAGCAAGCAATTGAAATCCAAGCACTATTTTCACTTATTTGATTTTATTTGTTATTCTAAAGAAATCAAATACCACTTTGCGAAACATAGATAATCAACTAAAGGATCCTTTACATAGTCGCACTATGTAATCAACCAAAACAACTAGCCAAACTAGAGTCTAATTATGATCTTAACTTAATTTTTGTAGGAAGTTTTGATGAGTAAAAGGACTAAAATTTCTTGATAATGATAAAACTTATATTTAACATACACGTGTCAATTTAAAAGTAATTTCTTCATTTGTAAATATTTTTTAAAATTTTCATATGTAGAATATGCATATCGCATTTGGATTTTATGGGTAGTATCCGCTGAAAACCCTTACAAGACAACAATCATCCTACTAGGGGCACCTAGAGGTTTAACGGCTTATTGCATATGCTTAATGCAATCGTGTTTCCTACGAAAATGGATTTATCGTAGTTTAAGTTTATTTGAGGATGAATAAAAATATAAGTGTGGGGATATTTGATGTGGTAACCATACACAAGGGCAGATTGTTATTGGGGTGAATAAGAAAAAGAGAAAGAAATAAAACAAAAAACAGAATCTCACAGCGGAATGACAAAATATTATAATCAAATAACAGTTCATGAAGCTGTGTACAAAACATTTGATTATACTTATACAATACAAAATCAGAGTTACACATATCAAAGATAAACAATAATAATAATGCAGCGGAACAGTATGATGTAGTAGAATAATATAGTAAATAATAGTAGTACAAATCTTCGTCTTCGTCCTCCAGAAATAAGGTCTTCAAATTCTGAAATGCTCAGGCTGACCCGAGCGAATTGAAAAGACAAAACACTCGAGTCAGAACTAAAAGATCTTATGTGAGTTAAATCAACGGTAAATAAATGTGAGTCTAAACGGCATCGGAGATGTTTACGGGGTTTGACATCTCCTATCCAGTGTCTAACGTGAGTGCAGTAACTTAAAAGATGTTCGGGATTCACATCTCCTAAGGATCCATTAAACTATCTACTATGTAGTACAATACACTATTATAATATGTCTACAGTAATATAAACTATTAAAATAGCGTTAAGGCGTTACATTTTCCCCTTAACACATTTTTATTTCCCATAGTCTATACAGTACCGTAAGCTCACCCGTAAACTGGGTGTCGTCAGAGGGCACTCCATAGGTATGGTACAAACCAAACTCGTAGAAGGCGCGCTAGGGTAGGTGACATGGCACAACTAGGCAATGCCAGGGTAGATATACCAATTACACTTACGGACCGGTGGTAACGAATAGCAGCTACTACTGCTCACCTCGAAACACACTCCCGAGTAAAATCGAAGGGTGGCCACCAAATAAATCGCAATGTCAAAATATAGTATCGATGGAATGTGTCCTATCGGAGGAATGACCTCACTTAGCCCGACGATTGCTCCTGTTTTAGCCACCTTAAGCCAACTCATGGGAGTCGGGTCCATGTATATACCTCATATAGGATCGTCGCCACCATCCTACTTCATTTTGGAATCTCCACCGCGTACACCGTTGTCAAAGTGGTTTCGGTATCGACAAAGAGTATGCCCATATCTGATCCCGGTCTCTTTAACAACCAATCGCTTATTACACACCGGATGGTTCTTTTACATTTCCAAAACCATTTCATAATTGATATCAAAATATCATATTCAATTCAAATCATATCATTTTCGAAATCATTACTCATATTTACCTTTGATATTATATCACATTTGAAATCATAGTTCGAAATTATATTTTCTTTCAAAAGTCGTGTTTCCAAAATAGGTTAAACTCTCATTTAAAAATTATCATATTGAACCAAATATGTTATTTAATCCCCAACTTAGGTTATAATGTCGCTTAACCACATTCACTTTAAAAATCGAAAATTTGAATGTAACCCATCCATTTTACTTAGTTTGGAATTTAGAACAAAATATTTTAAATATTTATAAATAGTTATAAATAATTAATATAGATTTAAAATAGATTAAATATAATTAAAATAAATTAAATAGCTTTAAAATAGATTAATTAGATTTAAAATAAGTTAAAGCAGGTTAATTAGTTTAAAGGTTTGAAAATCTTAATAATTAAAGTCGTTAAAATAATATATTTTTTAAAACAGTTTATATTAAAAACATAAATTTGTAATTTATATCAATTTAAACTATTTATTTCATTCCATCACATTTGGACCATTTCAATATCCCAAAACCCAAATTTCCAATTTTCCAATTCAAATTCTAATAAAATATTTAATTCAATATCGCTTAAATCCGTGGTAAAACATCGATTTAATTACTTCAATTTCAATATATTTCAAAGTTATACTTCAACGATTTTTAATAATCAATTTCGATAAACTTCACTTATATTTCAAATCACTATAAAATTTCAATTTTATTCCTTCAACAAATCTTTCAAAACAATTCAATTTTAATATAAAACTCGAAGTTCGATAAAAATTCGATTTATATAACCCATATTTTATTTCAAAATATCTTTTAACTCAATGTAAAATTCAAGGATTCAAAATCATTTAAATTTAACCAATCCGGTGTCCGTATATAATTCTCTACCCTAAGGTTAAGTGATACAGATAGTTATCATTTCAATTCGAAATTTCAAAATTTTATATTTACGGATATATATCATTTCAATCTGAAATCCTAAAAATATTAAATCCATAAAATCGCTCGAGTCTATCATTTCAACCCATAACGATTTTTCCTTAATCTATTGATCATTCGGGTATGTATCATTTCAACCCATAGTGAACTTGCAGTTTATAACGATATAAAATAAAACATCCATTCATCCAATATCAGCAATCAACATCCATTACAAACATCATCCAAATCAATCAATAAATATCAATATAGAACTGATAATCAATAACAGGTATTTAACTTGCAATTTATATTCAATAATAAATTAAATAACGATTTAATTCAGATAAATTCAAATTAACTGAGATGATGATTTAAAATATACCAAATAGTCATAAATAAATTTCTAATCACATCATAAATTTAATTTAACAAACATAAGAAATTTTAGAAGTTGTGAGTGGGTTAAAGCACTTACCTTTGAATTTAAATCGAATTTAAATTCAAATTAAGCCCAAAATTTGAACAGTCTCAGAATTCGTCCAAACAAGCGTCAAAATGTCCGAAATTTCAATACGATCCTATTGCAAGAAACCTTGCATAAAACGGACCTCGTATGCAGAAGTTATTAAGGTTAGAACATTTGAATTTAAAATTTAAATAAAATTAAATTTAAACAAATAAAACAAAATGCTACTGTACCCCATAGGGCCACGTCATCACAAGCATCGACTTCTCCAGCAAAATTTTTGAACGAGACCTAAACCCTAATGCACCCAGCCGTCTCCACGTTGATCCACGACGCCGTCGCTACGTACAGCTCCACCACGCCAGGCGCGCCTCCGAAGGCCACGCGGTCAATCGCGACACCATGAATCGGCGAACGACGAACAAAATATGCCAACCGCCGCCTCTTTAACAAAACCCTAGCTAAATTTTAACTGACGATCCATCCATCAACTCGACGTACAAAACATTCCGATGAGCCACGCTCGGTCTCCTCTTCACGACCCTACCCTCGATTCAACGATCAGTCGATGATGATCGAAACGTGATGAACGGCCCTGGATAATCCATCAATTTCCAACCAAACCATGCTTCAATTTCTAAAATGAATTGCAAATCTGAGATGCGCTCGTCGAGAGCTTCAAATTGATATAAAATTCGATATATTTTGAGGAGTTTGATTTTATAATTGAATTTGAAATCGAATTTGCAATTTGGGAATTAGGGTTTTGTTTGCCATTGGAAAAAGGAGATGAGATGGAGATGTACGTACAGACAAATAAGAATAAGAAGTGGCAAGGGTTTATAACGAGCTATTTATAGGCGAAGTTGAAATAGAAAAGAATGGATCGGATTTGATTTGGATTGGAACGATAAGAGACCCGAAAAGCCCGTTCTGTCTCCGGAACAAAATTGGGTCAACCCATATATCAAAATAGATGCTTTCAATAATTTTAAAATCAATGGAACGGGTTTCAAGTCCTAATTCCATTGTATGAAGAAGTTATGCCAAAATCAGCTTACTTCAAATTGATTTCAATTGATTTCAATTAAATTTGATTTCAATTATATTTGATTTCAAGGCGTTCCGAGCCCGTACGATCAAATGACAAGTCCGATCGTTATGAAACTTGAAATCCTACAATAATTTACCGTTATGGATCCGATGAAACTGGTTTCATCGAAATCCGAGTCAGTGGAAAAAATGGATATTTTCAGTTAATTAAATAAATTAATATTAAATTAATTAAATCACTTTTGGATTCAATATTTAATAATTTCCAATTTCTATCATTTTTGATTTCTTAATCACTTACAATAATTTAAACAAATTTAGATGTCAATTTAAAGTTGACTAATCCATCAGTTTCAGTGTTTAAATTTCAATTTCATTAAATTTAGAAATTATAAATTAAAATTACAAAAATCCATTTATTAAATTTTTAAACCTTGTTATTCAAGTCTTTATTACAATAAGGATATAACTAACATTGTTTTACCTCTTAGTACATTAATAATTCCCAATTTCATCTTAATTTCCATTTACGTAATATTTAAATATTTAATTGCAATTAATCCAATTATTATAATTTAAATTCCAATAAATTAATAAATCTTGATTTCCATTCTTTTTATTCAACCAATTATCATTTTATGAATAAAATTAACATTATTTCCAAATATTAACTTAATTTACATTGACATAATATTTAATTACATTTATTTGAAATTTATTTCCAATTTAAATTAACAAACTAAATAGATAGGTAACCTACAATAGTTTGCAACAGTTAACCTTTAGTCACATTAATAGGCTTTTATTACTTACAAATCAATGTTACCATTTATTTTCATAATACTAATTTCATTCAATTTCCATTAAGTATCTATTATTTCCTTGGTTAATCCAATATTTCATTTATTGACTTTTATTCAATTGTGGAAATTAGCCACAAGGGCCTCTTTAGCAAGTGGAATTAGTTTCTAGGACACACAACTGAAATAATTACTTTCAAAGACAAACGTAAAATAATTAGTTTCTAGGGCCTAAAAACCTATGAAATTATGTCCTTGAAAGTAATTGGATTGCTGACTTTGTCCTTGAAAGTAATTATTCTGCTAACTTTGGCCTTGAAAGTAATTTCTTTGAATGTGTGTCCTAGAAACTAATCGGACTGCAAAGTTTTTCCTTCTGGTGAAATGCCCCTATTCAATTTATAACCAAGTATAGCATTTTTATTATTTCAATTAATTGGAATTTCATTCAATTTATCAAAAATTTACTTTAATTAACATTGTTACATTTCATTTTAGTATTCATTTCATTATTATATTACAACTTTTTATTTTTGTTATTATTTCATTTTTAATTAACAGATTTTTATTTCTTTCAATATTAAATCACAAATATTATTTAATTAACCATTTTAATTATCGAAAATTTACGGGTCGTTACACTCTCCCCCACTCAAAACTTTTCGTCCCCGAAAAGGAAAAAGGAGGGAAAAGAAGAATTTATAAATCAATATATCTTATTCAAAAAATTAAATTTATAAACAAATAAATTTACAAAATTGATTAATTTAAATAAAATATATCCATTTATAACCATTAAATCCTTTTATACTCAAATTAATAAAGTTTGGAAAACATTTCTCTAAATTTTCTAAGTCCAAAATATTTGAAATTTTTTGGCAGAGTCTCCTTTATACGGAGAGGTCTGGGAGAAATAATATCAATAATACAATATATATATCAAAAAATTTCAAAATAATATATCCCAACAGCGGGAAAACAATATAATATCGCTAGAAAATCGTAATCTGAGAACGTACCTATGTGTCGGGCAAACAACGCTTAATTATGAAACCAAAAGCAGTGGCAATCGCTTCCATAACCTGTATTTCACTTATATAATCCAAACAGAGTTAATAACTATATAAAATGAAATATTTAAAGTTGTTTCAACCAGTAACAAACAAATCAATATAAAACAACAATCACTGGCAACCACAGCATACAATCATCATATGAAATCAATAAAATCAACTATCCATCCATAGCAAACAAACAAATGGTTTGTTCGGGTTCAGAAATTTTTAACCACCTAGAATGACAAATAAACTACCGAGTGCACCATTTACTCAACAGTCTTAGAGGAACGCAATAGATTATTCATACATCTTAAACAATTAGAAGTATCCTATCCCAAATAACCCATAAACCAAAACAAACAATAATTTACAATGTACTTGAGTTATTCCTATTAAATTTCTTTCACAACATTTTTGCAGTTTCTATTTTTTTCTTTTCACACAAGGATCATATCTTTAACTTACATTTATCTCTTACAAAATTTTATTCTCATTCATTCATTCAGTGTTTATTTCATTTATTTTTTTCCTTTATTACTTACAAAAAAAATCATTTTCATTTATTCATATCATGTCAATCTCTTTTATTACATTACATTCATTTTATTATTTACTTAATTATAAATAGTTTCAATATTGACTTAAGTTCAAAATCCTTTACTTACAATACTCATTTTCTATTTCATTTAATTAGTAGTACTACAAATTTTAACTCAAATTTATAACTATTTTCATAACAAATTTTTTTTTATATAAAAGTAAATTTCATTGAACACTTCCATTACATAAGTTTTGTTGGATATGCAAGCATATGATTTTTGTTTGATGATAATAAACATATATATATATATATATTCATTTAAACGTATTTGTTAATGTACTATTTTATTTTTCACATAATTAAATAAATATTTGCTGAATAAAATAAATAACATAGAATTTAAATTCAAACAGATATTTTATTCAAACAAATATTTATTACAATTTTGAATAGTACAAATTTGAGCTCTCACTATATATATACAATTTCAATTACAATACAATTTCAATCACATCACAATTATCATTTACATATTCACCTCACTACATTTCACTCATTCACTCGTATTTTATCTTCAACTTCATTCCAGATTGAATCCAGCATCTAAGCAATCTGCAAAAATACACACTGTCACAGTAAAATTGAAAATGAAATATTTTTTCAGTGTAAAATAAAATGTATTTTTGAAAATATTATTTGCCTCAGTTTTTTGGGTTGTACGTCATCATTTAAATTTGAATTCATCATACATGAACAGTTTGTGACATGCACGGTGTATCAGTGTACATGGCACAAGGCCATGCACACCGATATACACTTGATAAAATTACAAGGACATGTGAGCACAAGGTCAAACCCAAATCAAAAGCCGGGTTCAACTCAAGACAAATAAAGTCACGATCTCAGCACAAGGTCAAACCCGAGCTTTAAGCTGGATTCAACTCAGGTGCAATACAAAACTATGGGTCAAGATACATACAACACGGCCTCGACCAAAATTAGAATATACACTTGAACCAATGGCCAGATCCAAACAACACAAGTGCACTAGGGCAGTTGTACATTGGAATCTGACTCAAGGAAAGGTACAATAAGGTGAAGATATCAAGTGCACCAGTACTAAATAGAAGTATGGATGAACTCACATATATATAAACAATGCCAACAATATGGATACATTGAAGTATACAAGTAATGCAGACAACTGGGTTTAGTTAAATATGGTTGTAGTGAAGACTACAAGTTCAAAGCATGCCATCAACTCACTATACAAGTACATCCTCAACAGTGTCGACCAGTTCAAAATGAAACAGCAAGAATGATTCAAGAAAAGCAACCATAGAATCACTAATGCATATAGAACAGAGACCAGAGAAACAAGTAAACCAGACTAAAATGGCAACTGGCAACAAGTAACTTATATATGCTATAGAGCTCGAGGCTACAACCCAATATATATATATATATATATATATATATATATATGCAAAGTCGACATGCACACATCAAGTATACATGAGCAACCATTTTTCACAGAGCAAAGCAAAGTAATCGAACCAAATGCCATCAAGTGAACATATACATATATGTATGCAGTCAGTCCAATGTCCAACCAAGTCTAACCAAACAGTGAACCATAATATCACAATCGAGACAGATCAACTGATGCAAGTGCAGTGAGATAAACAAGTTAGGAGTAAAACACAGCAGTGAAACAAGAGGCAACGGCAAGCACTTCACAAAGTCAGGCCGAAGTCAAGGTCAAAATTTTTTTTAACAGTAGAAGTTTCAAAGTAACCAAAGTTAGAGAAGTCATCAAAAATCGTCGAGGACAAGATCAAAATGGTGGCCAAGATGATCGATCAAGTCAGAGTAAAAAAACTTCCAGATTATCCACAAATCAAAATTGCAGAAGTTCATATTATCAAAAAATTCCAAAATGGCCGAGCATTGAAAATGTTACAGTAAATTTAATAGTTTTAACAAAGTCAATGTCAAGTTTCAAATTAGAATTCAAAGTCGATATTGAACAAGTCAGTGCCGAAGTCGAACAAGTCAGAAATCGTGGTGGCCACGAAATCAAACAAGCCGTGAGAAGCAAGAAATCAAAATATATACGAATTGAACAAGTTAGTAATCATCTCAAGCATCCAAACGAAGATCAATGGCCGCACTATATTAATTGACGAATTCAAACAAATGCATACGACCGAAGGAATAGGAATTCAAATCCTATATAAACGATTAACATCATCGGCAATCAATTCGTTCGAGTTCAAGCAATATCATAGAGCATAAAATCAATTAGGAACTCGAATCAAAGTCGAGTATAATATAAATCGAAAAAGGAACACACGTACCAATTCAAGCATCATTCAAACTCGACTAATTGGAGGCGACCGCTAGCTAAATTGAAGAAGCATTGAAGTCATTTGAGGAACGACCAACAATCAGCACTCCAGATTGCAAAACCCTAAAAACCGAAAGAGGAACAAACGAGAAGCAGCCATTTTTATCAAAGAAAAAGGAACGAGGCCATTATTTTACAGAAGAGCAAGGAAATAAAAGAGAAAAGGGCCGGCAATTCTCTTTGTGATAATTTTTATTGGGCCGATTCCTTTTATTATTTGGGCTTTATATTTTAATTAGGGTTTTGTGTGTTTTAAAATTATTTTAAAATTTGTAATTTCCTTTAAACTTTGTAATTTACTAGTCGTGTGACTAGGGGACAAACTACGTGGCGTAGTTTGAGAATTCGCAACTCAGTGGCTGAGTTGTGACAGGGTTTTGAGCATAGAGTTAAGGTTAGTCGATAGTGGGTGTCGCGAGTTTACGTATGTAAGCGTCTAACTGCTTAATTTCTAGTAGAAACCTTGGGGGCAGCACGTAGGCAGGGTTTTGCCGAAGCTGGGTAAATCTGTGTGTTATATTTCTTCAATTTTTATTATACTATTATATGTGATGCTGTTACACGACTGTTATCTGTGCTAAAATTATTTTATATATACTTCCGCAATAAATTTTTATAATTGAAAGTATCAGCCCATTCACCCCTCCTCTAGGGTGAAATTGATCCCACAAGTGGTATCAGAGCTAGGTACAAAAGTTATTTTTGTTTTAAAAAGTTTGATTTTTCAAAGACCAATTTTTTTTTTCAAATTTGAATTTTTAAAATGGCTTCTTCTAATGCTTTTGCTGAGGGTTGTTCCAGTATTATCCCTCCTGTTTTTGATGGAACAGATTTTTTGAATTGGAAATTAAAAATGGAATTTTATTTAAAATCTGTTAATTCTAAATGTTGGGATATTATTAAAAATGGGTGTGATATAATAGATGAGAAAAATATTGTTCTTGCTATGCATATATTATATTCTCATATTAATCAAGATAATTTTAACCTTATTTCTCATTGTGAAAATGCACAGGAAATCTAGAATACTTTTGATGCAATATATGGTGCGAAAGTCAATAGCAATGGGAAGTTCTCCACAGTCAACTCAGAAATGTGCTTCACAGGATTGGCAAAACAATGATGAAGTTTCAATAGCCGATGAGATAAGTGATTTTCCAATCAATGATTTAGTTCTCTTGTGCCGAAAATTAATTGAAAATAATAAAGATCTTGAGATGGAAAATAATAATTTGAAAAGGGAACAAACTAAACTTCATCAGAAAAATATTGATTTGAAAAATGAGCTTAAAAATAAAAATTGCAAAAGGTGTTTGAATCTTGAAAAAGAATTTGCCCGTCTCCATGAAAACTTTCAGAAGTTAGAAAACGAAGATTAATGAAGGAGAAAAACAAAACTGAGTTGATTTGTAAAAACAACATTTTGCAAAAAGAGTTGGATAGCTTTAAGAAGTCAGAAATTTCTAAATGTTCGATTTTCAAAAGAAATTAAATGAGATCAATAAAAATTTAAAAACCCCTAAAAAAGAAACCGTGATCACGAGTTTGAAAAGGAGATTGATAAAATCAATGATTTTGAAAAAATTGAATTTAAAAAACTCCAAATCTTTGAAACTGAGATGCTTGAAATTGAGAATAAAATTAGAGAGCTTCAAAAGGAAAATATGGACTTGTCAATGAAGAATTTTGAAAAGAGAGAAAATAGCATTAGTTGTTGTTCGAAGCTAATAAATGAAAATAAACTTTTAAAATCCAAATTAAATAAACTTGAGTTGGTTACTCAGAAATTTTTTACTAGAGATAAATCATTTAAAATACTCTTAGAAAACCAACTCTTCGAGAATAAAAGGAATGCATTTGGATTTGCAAAAGTATCAAAATATGGACAAACAACTAATAACACTGTTAAAGTGAAAAGTGTGAGATCCAAACATGAGAAAACAATTCCAATTTGGGTTCCAAAAGGCACGAATATAAAATCCCTCAAAATTAAACAAATCTGGGTGTCGAAAGGAACATATATAAATAGTTTTGGGTCTCTACAAAATTATTTTTCAAAATTATCTGCCACTAACAACCATGGACCTATACAAACAAATAGGTCACAAAAATATTTTATCGTGTAGGTGTGGTGGCAGGCTAAGGAACAACAATAGTGTTATCTGGATTCTGGTTGTTCCAGACACACAACGGGCGATAAATCAAAGTTCCTTAGCGTAGTATAAAGGTAGCAGAATCACAATGGGCATCAACGAAAAATTATCGTAAAGTTAAAAAGGGAAAGGTATATTTATTTTGAATGATATATTAAATGTGATAATCTGCACCATAATCTGCACCATAATGTGACTTTTTCAAAATTGAGGCCAATTATTCATTTATGCCGAGAATTCTAGAGACTTTGAATTAGTTCATATAGATGTGCTTGGACTAATGATGGTGTTTTATTAATACATGTGGATATATTTGACTTGACATTATATTTTGTGTACATGGCTTCAAATTCAAATTCAATTCAACTTCATTTAAAAGCTGTTAAAAATGATTTTGAGATATTTTGTTGCACACTTCATGATCTGGTCTATGACATCAATAATCTTGAGTGAAAGAGAAATTCAAATGCAGATTTCACTGGTAATCTAGTTGATAGAAAAATTACTAGTGAAACGTGATTTATGTTGAGACATTCATTAGCTGCATCGCATTTTTCAAAGAAAAAATCTGCATATTTTTCATTTCAAATAATTTTCAAATTGCAGACATATTTTCTTTTATAAAACCCCTTCTAGAAAATCATTTTTGTTGACCTTGTTTCAGATTAGTCATTTTGGAAAATTTGATTTTATAATTATTTTTTGATTTGATTTTAAATAACTACATTGACTAATCTGACTCCGTACTGATTATCTAAAAGATAAATAGTGATTGAAAAAGTAACGAGTGTTGATATTAATCTTATATTATAACTTGAGACGGTATAATTAGTAAATTTCTTTAGAAATTTAAACAAGAGTTATAAACACTTTTTTGTTGGTAAAAATTCCATGATCATTTCTATTTCTATCATATTTCTATCGACCATCACTCATCATAATTCAATATGGTATGTCAATATGTGGTATTTTAAATGGGAAATTATGCGCTTTCATTTTATTATATTTTTAGCAATAAAAACATCCAAAGTATTCACTCTCATTTAAAAGTCCTCACGGTTATGCATGGGTGAATTACTTGGGATTTTTTATTATGTGCTTCCATGCTCATTTAAAAGTCCTCATGGTTATGCATGTATGGAACGCATATCAAAATTGATTGATTTAATAGACAAGTTGATTCTAATCCCATTTAAAAGTCCTCACGGTTATGCGTGGTTAGAAGATACTTGAATTCATTTTTTAATAAAAATTTAGAATACTACTAATCTCATTTAAAATTCCTAACGGTTATGCATGGTTAGTAGATATTCTAATTCCTAATATAAATATACCACAAATAGACAAAACTATATGGTTTTATATGATGACATCATTCCTACCATTCTAAAGTGGAATATGCTCCTAACAAAGTATTTATGATTTTTGTTTGATTTTTTATTGAACTTTAATATTTATACTCTATTGGGTTTTAATGTTGTATTAATGTCTATCACTTTGTCTCTATTTTTTCTAGCACTATTACTCTTTTGCTGATAACAAAAGGGGGAGAGAAAGGTTAAGATTTTGGCAAATAAAAGTCAAATATTTTATTTTCTATATGCATCTAGGTTCATTATTCATTTACATATTTTTATGCATATATGAAGGGGGAGCTTTGTGTAGAGAGGGAGCATTCAAATAGGGGGAGCAAATTGAACGAACAAATACATTTAATAAGCTCAAAATCTAAAATATATGTTTGTTATCATCAAAAGGGGGAGATTGTTGGATATGCAAGCATATGATTTTTGTTTGATGATAATAAACATATATATATTCATTTAAATGTATTTTTTAATGTACTATTTTATTTTTCACATAATTAAATAAATATTTGCTGAATAAAATAAATAACACAGAATTTAAATTCAAACAGATATTTTATTCAAACAAATATTTATTACAATTTTGAATAGTAAAATTTTGAGCTCTCACTATATATATACAATTTCAATTACAATACAATTTCAATCACATCACAATTACCATTTACATATGCACCTCACTACATTTCACTCATTCACTCGTATTTTATCTTCAACTTCATTCTAGATTGAATCCAGCATCTGAGCAATCTGCAAAAATACACACTGTCGTAGTAAAATTGAAAATGAAATATTTTTGCAGTGTAAAATAAAATGTATTTTTGAAAATATTATTTGCCTCAGTTATTTGGGTTGTTCTTCATCATTTAAATTTGAATTCATCATACACGAACAGTTTGTGACATGCACAGTGTATCACTGTACATGGCACAAGGCCGTGCACACCGATTGTGACGCCCCACCTCTATGCTCACAATAACAAAGGGTATTAAAAGAAATACTATCTGTTATTACGAAGAATAAGGCTGGATAGGAGCGGCCATCCGTAGTTAGGCCTTACACTAATATTGATTATCTCGATAGGAGTAGTATATATTCTTTCATCTCTTTAATCTTTGTTTATTTACTCCCATCGACATATTCAATTCTAGTATAAAATGAACTACGATGGTTCATAATAGATTAGGACAATATATATAATAATAACACAGATAAGCTAAATGCGGAACATAGCTAATATAAAAATCTCATATATATACAACTGAAGGCAGTTATAATACATGTGATACAATACATATGATACAACTACAACTGTCGACACTAGAAGTTACATATACAAGTACATTATTGTAAATAATATACATGAATACATATCATCCTATACTATGACAACGACTACTCCAAAAGATATGAAGAGACTTCATAGCTCAAGCAGCAACCCAAAGCAAGATATCAACAACCTGAAATAACTCGGTCTGACCCGAGTATTAAATTCAAAAGAAAATAATACACGGGTCAGTCTATTATTAATGCACGGAAGCAATAATAATTAAAGAATCAAATAGACGACAGTCAAAATAAATCTCGTATATCCAACTATTCAATAAGAGAATCGGATAACGATAGATATAACACTAAATGGTGTTAAACACAAATCATCAAATTCAAATCATCAACAAAGATATATAAAAAAGATTATCAATGAAGATAATTTAGAAAACAACAGAATTGCCTAAACGACAATTAACAACAAAGTCTAATTATTAAATAAATAATTAGAAACTCATAATCTAATTATCAAATAGATAATTAGACAACAACAAAATGATCAAATCAAACCAAATCAGAATACAATTCCAAAATATTGAATTGAACTCACAAAACAATTCAAACAATTGAAATAACACTTAAAAAATCAATACTGTGTGGCTGCAGTACACGCACGCATGCACTGCCTCACCACAACAGCATATGAAATCATCACAACACCAAATGCCAACAACTCATCGAAACTGCAGAGGTCAAGTCACTGCTCAACTCAACTGCAGCAACACAACCGTGCAGTAGTACATAAACGAAATCAACATCATCATTAAAGATTTCAACATATGATGGAGCATGCTAGTGCACGGTGCAAAGATGAATGCACATATGGATGTAGACATGCCAAAGTTTTGTGAAACTGAAAATGAACAAAATACCAGAATTCATCATCAAGGAACAGTTTTCTTTTTAAAACATCCTCAAACATTATCACGTAACCAAAGCAATGCCAAAGTCAAACGAAATCACTTCGTCAAAATCAAGTCAAAGCCGAAGACAACATGAAGCTGCACCCAAGGAATAGCAACAAGTGATGCATCAATGAAACAACTCAACAAATGCATATACAACAAAACTGCACATGATCATAGACAGGTGCCAAGATAGGGCAACAAGTAAGCAACTCAGTGCCAACATAAGCACTGACCAAAATCAATTCCGGAACATAAATCCAGACCAGAATGAAGAACAAATGAATCAGAATACAAATTCAAGTGAAACTTCCAGATCAGAGATGCAGACCAAATAGCCAACATGATCAATGAAGGCAAGATGAGCTACATGAACACTAGTGGTACAAAATGCAAACTCAACAGTGAAACAACAATGGTGCAACACAGTGACAAGCTACCCAGATTCAAGGTACAATCATGTACAACAAGACTGCAAAAATTCAAGAAGGCACCAAACTACTATAAAATGCAAAAGGTCAAGTCACAACTATCATGACTCAACACAACTGCAAAGCAACTCAACTCGAAGCAATATACAGTGACAATATGATACAGTGACACAGCCAATTCGAGCACGTATACATGTATCAGAGAGAATATGCAGAGTATAACAAAATCAAGGCCGCAAGTAATCAAGTGCCCAAGGATGCCGAAGTCAGGTGACTTCAACTCAAAATATAAACCAAGCAGTAATTAACCAGTAAACAAACTGCAGTTCAATGTCAACGCAAAGGCGATGACCAAAGATGGCAAGTCATGGAATAACATAAACAAAGTCAGATAAATCTCAAGCATCCAACAACATCAATCGGCCAGAGAAATCGATGGACAAATTCAAACATATATACACGAACGAGAAAACAGGGATTCAAACCCTATATAAACAAATCATCATCGGCTAAATCAATTCAAAACCATCAATCGAAATGCAAACTGTCTAGAGTAATAATACCAGAGACTACAAAGAAACCAATGTTAACGCTCAAATTAGATGTGAGTGAAAAATCACTCACCTTTGTTTCAACGTGCGCAAATTCCAAAGATCGAACATCGAAATTGAAGCCGTGGCATCACAAAAACGAGCGAACCCTAGCAGCCATTTTCGATTTTCTTGAAAACCCTAATTACTGAAGGAAGAGGGACAAACGAAGAAACGAGAGCCGCCATTTTCAATTTCGTTCGTTTATTTTGTTTTAGGGTTAGCAATCAAAAGTAAAAGAGGAACCGGTTATATGCTTGATATTTATCGCCGCCCCCAAAATAAAAGAAACGTGGCCAAAATTTTAAAGCCCAGATAATCCCTTAACAAATATTTAAAAGAATTTAAACCCGATTAAAAATTCCAAACAGCAATTAACAACCAATTTAATCGTCATTTGACGATAATTAATTGTTACTAAACCCCGGGTTGTTACACCGATATACATTTGATAAAATTACAGGGACAGGTGAGCACAAGGTCAAACCCAAATCAAAAGCCGGGTTCAACTCAAGACAAATAAAGTCACGATCTCAGCACAAGGTCAAACCCGAACTTTTAGCCGGATTCAACTCAGGTGCAATACAATACTATGGGTCAAGATACATACAACACGACCTCGACCAAAATTAGAATATACACTTGAACCAATGGCCAGATCCAAACAACACAAGTGCACCAGGGCAGTTGTACATTGGAATCTGACTCATGGAAAGGTACAATGAGGTGAAGATATCAAGTGCACCTGTACTAAACAGAAGTATGGATGAACTCACATATATATAAACAATGCCAACAATATGGATACAGTGAAGTATACAAGTAATGCAGACAACTGGGTTTAGTCAAATTTGGTTGCAGTGAAGACTACAAGTTCAAAGCATGCACATCAACTCACTATACAAGTACAGCCTCAACAGTGTCGACCAGTTCGAAATGAAACAGCAAGAATGATTCAAGAAAAGCAACCACAGAATCACTAATGCATATAGAACAGAGACCATAGAAACAAGCAAACCAGACTAAAATGGAAACCGGCAACAAGAAACTTATATTTGCTATAGAGCTCGAGGCTACAACCCAATATATATGTGCAAAGTCGACATGCACACATCAAGTATACATGAGCAACCATTTTTCACAGAGCAAAGCAAAGTAATCGGACCAAATGTCATCAAGTGAACATATACATATATGTATGCAGTCAGTTCAATGTCCAACCAAGTCTAACCAAACAGTGAACAACAATATCACAATCGAGATAGATCAACTGATGCAAGTGCAGTGAGATAAACAAGTTAGGAGTAAAACACAACAGTGAAACAAGAGGCAACAGCAAGCACTTCACAAAGTCAGGCTGAAGTCAAGGTCAAACATTTTTTTAACAGTAGAAGTTTCAAAGTAACCAAAGTCAGAGAAGTCATCAAAAGTCATAGCGGACAAGATCAAAATGGTAGCCAAGGTGATCGATCAAGTCAGAGTAAAAAAACTTCCAGATTATCCACAAATCAAAATTGCCGAAGTTCAGATTATCAAAAAATTCCAAAATGGCCGAGCATTGAAAATGTTACAGTAAATTTAACAGTTTTAACAAAGTCAATGTCAAGTTTCAAATCAGAATTCAAAGTCGATATTGAACAAGTCAGTGCCGAAGTCGAACAAGTCAGAAATCAAGCCGTGGTGGCCACGAAATCAAACAAGCCGTGAGAAGCAAGAAATCAAAATATATACGATATGAACAAGTCAATAATCATCTCAAGCGTCCAAACGAAGATCAATGGCCGAACTATATTAATTGACGAATTCAAACAAATGCATACGAATGAAGAAATAGGAATTCAAATCCTATATAAACGATTAACATCATCGGCAATCAATTCATTCGAGTTCAAGCAATATCACAGAGCATAAAATCAATTAGGAACTCGAATCAAAGTCGAGTATAATATAAATCGAAAAAGGAACACACGTACCAATTCAAGCATCATTCAAACTCGACTAATTGGAGGCGACCGCAAGCTAAATTGAAGAAGCATTGAAGTCATTTGAGGAACGACCAGCAATCGGCACTCCAGATTGCAAAACCCTAAAAACCGAAAGAGGAACAAACGAGAAGCAGCCATTTTTATCAAAGAAAAAGGAACGAGGCCATTATTTTACAGAAGAGCAAAGAAATAAAAGAGAAAAGGGCCGGCAATTCTCTTTGTGATAATTTTTATTGGGCCGATTCCTTTTATTATTTGGGCTTTATATTTTAATTAGGGTTTTGTGTGTTTTAAAATTATTTTTAAATTTTAAATTTCCTTTAATCTTTGTAATTTACTAGTCGTGTGACTAGGGGACAAACTACGTGGCGTAGTTTGAGAATTCGCAACTCAGTGGCTAAGTTGTGGCAGGGTTTTGAGCATAGAGTTAAGGTTAGTCGATAGCAGTTGTCGCGAGTTTACGTATGTAAGTGTCTGACTGCTTAATTTCTAGTAGAAACCTTGGGGGCAGCACGTAGGCAAAGTTTTGCCGAAGTTGGGTAAATCTGTGTGTTCAATTTCTGCATTTTTTATTCTGTTATTATCTATGCTGCTGTTACACGACTATTATCTGTGCTGAAATTATTTTATATATACTTTCGCAATAAATTTTTATAATTGATAGTATCACCCTATTCACCCCTCCTCTAGGGTGAAATCGATCCTACAAGTTTTACTTGTAAAAATTTCCATTACATATTCTTTTAACATTTCGACTTTTTATAATTGGTAAGTTATATATATATATATATGTCTTTAAGAATGCAATTGAAAGTTGCACAAGTTTGACTTACTTATTTTAATTAACTTAAGGTTCACTAATTATCATTTCTTATTTTCATATTCTTTTCGTTTACAAGTTACAAATTTCAAATTCCTTGTATATTTCAGTTATAACTTAGTATATCAATTCTTATTTTCATTTAGAAGTTTCAATTATTAAATAGTTAAAATTTTATTCCATTACAATGATTGAAATCTCTAATTCATAGAAATTTAAGAACTAAATGTCGGGTTCCATTTCAAATCATTTAAAATAATATATACATATATATATACACACACTCATAACTTTTATATCCAATCATATTTAAACTTTAAAATTTTTATTTTTTTATCAAAATAAATCTGTAGTAAAACTACTACAATGGCCTTTCCACTTTGAAACTCGAAAATGAAGGTCGATGATGCGTGCACTCATCACCGAAATTATTTTCCAACAACAGAGAGGGGAGTACATAACTTATTTCTTTCCTAAATTTCTTTAAAACAATTCTTTCAAATTATATTGAAATATTTATATCAGAAAATACTTCTAAATATTATTATTATTATATTCCAAAATCATTCGAAAGAAATTTCAAAAATCCCAGAATTTAAGTTCTAAATTTTCCAATTTATATTTATTTTATTTTCAAATCTTATTTCCAACCAATATTTATAAATTTTACTTCCTAACAACCAACATATTACAACCAAATATATACCATTTATAAATCATTAATTTATATATAAAAATATACAATAGGTAAAATTATTTCATTTACCTACATTTCAAAACAAATATTGTGTCGGTCTATTCTATTAAGTGTTTAGAAATCCCTATTGATGTCATAGCGTCCTATGCATCAACCAGAATGTATAAATACAAAACGAAAAAAATTAACACAATATAAACATTTTATGTAACGACCCGAAATTTTCGATCCCGAAAATTCCAGATAGTTAGGAAAAGAAGAAAAAGATAGAAGAAGAAGAAACAGAACACACCACAGATTCTCACATTCGCAGCGGATCAAAATATAATATCAAATAATAACAGTTTACAAAGAATACTATATCTGTCAATTTACATTTATAATACATCAGAGTTACTCTCATACACAACACTGAGCATATACAAATCAAATATATCTCAGATAAACAGAAATAATAGTCACAGCGGAACACTCCATACGTCCTGCCATCCAGCTCGCCATCCCTGAGCTCCAGAACGTCCTTACCTGGAAATCTGTAATACTCGGTCTGACCCGAGCATTACATCAAAGTAACACCCGGGTCAGGCTGGAAACCAGCGTGAGTAAACCCATCTAACATGGAATGCACAGGCATACAACTTATATAAACCCGGGGTAACTTATATCAATCTTACAACTTCACAAGTTGTTATAAACGTCAACCATTTCACACGACAATTTCTAAGTGCCAAACTTAGATTTAAATAGTCCAATTTACTTAAGTCATTACACTTCAGGTATTTTGTTTCCCATATCAAATTATAGGAATCGAAGTGGTTTCGGGTATGTACTGATACCCGACTCCGGTCTCTTCGAATCCAATGTCATCTTAACTCAGCAATCCATTATTAACACATAACCATATTACCCGCGCCCATCCAACACATCATATCACGAATCATTTCATATCAGGGGTATCAATTCAATTCATGACATCTAATATTCATCTAATCATACATAAGCAAGACAAATCAATCACCTATTAAGTCCTGTTTATTAATTAATCTCAGCCCAATTGATTAACCATCCCATAACCATTCATCTTAATTTATCCTCCTTGATTAATTATTTCTTAATTACATCATTATCTAATTTCTTTCATTAAGTAATTATACTTGACCACATTTCATGAATGATTATCCTTAATTAATTGTATCCATAAATGAACCCCAATTACTCATAAACAGTAATTACCCCTCTGAAAATTTCTTACTTAAAAGATTAACCCCTTACTTAATTATTAATTCTTTTTGATTAATTACTCCACATACTTTATCCTTAATTACTTCTACTAAGTAATTACCCTTTTATTTCTTCCCATTAAGTAATTCCTTTAATTTATTTCATCCTATAATTATGAATTACTTCGCTAAAATCTCATCAAGCATTTATTATTTAATTACTCATCGAGAGATTACAAATAAATTTCAATCGGGTAATCCATCTCTTAATTACCCCTAAACCCAATTAATAAATCCTAATTGCAGATTAATTGTTCTCCAACCATTTATTAATAACCCTTAATTATTGATTAACACAACTTAATTACAAATTAAGTAGCCTTAATCACCAGTTAATTAGATTACTTAATTTATTTAACTACTAATAATTCGTTAATTAACTTTAAGTAGTTAATTATAAATTTATTTATCATTTAATCATTAATTAATCCAAACTCTAAATTCAAATATGAAGTAATTATTCTTAATTTTTCTTCAAAGTAATTAATTGATATTAAGTACTCAACTTAGCTTAACTTAAAATAATAATTAGGTGTTAAAACATTGTTATTGACTAAATTACTCAAAACTCGTATTAAGGACTTAATTGTTAATCCTTTAGTAGGTTTACAATGCTTAACTTGTTTTTAAAAAAAAACAAGAAGCCTACTTTATTTTTATATAATACTGCATAAAAAAAAGGAACTCGAGACTGCCCCTCATTATCTCGAGTCACACTAATTTTGCTTTGAGTCAAATCCAAATAAACCCGAGCAAACCATCAAATTACTACGAGTAAAACCCGAGCAATTCTTCCCTGCCAAACCAGAAACGACAATCACCAGAAATGTCCACCGTGCACGTGTACCACCGGCTGAAGCTCCTCCGTCCCTCAGCGAACCTTCCGGCACTTCAACTATCTTCCAGACCTTCATTCCTTACCCTCGAATCATTCATATACATTTCCAGTTAAAATCGAGCAAGGTAGGTGAAAAACTGGGACACATACCCATCACCAGAATTCCCTTCGACACCTCGCCTCCGATCACCTGAGCATCTACGACCCCGGCCACGCCTTCGCCTAACTTCCACGCACCCAATGCCAAAGCCCGACGACACTCGATCACCCAGAGGCCTCGCATTACTCCAGTTACCAGACTCGACCAAAATTAGGTTTTTAAACCTAAATTACTTCGCCGCTGACGCCACGACGATCAGAAACCACTCCATGAAATTTTCCTATGCTCGCCGTACATCCTTCCACCTTCAGACGAAGCCCCGACCTCCCAACAACTGTCGATCACCAGAGATCCCTCAAAACCCCTTCTCTGGTTAACTTGAAATTTCACACAAGATCCCAAACTAAAAATCATGATTTCTATCTTAAAAATCATATTTTGTAAAGAGGATTCAGACTATATATGTGAATTAACAAATCGATGTACTTGATTTTTAACAAAAACTAAAGTTCCTCTGTTCTTTATATTTTTCCAGACAATATTTTTGTTTATTAAACTTAAAAATAGTTTTAAATCTTAGTTTAACCTTAAACAAACATAATTTGTTTAAATACCCTAGCCTAACAAAGATTAGAATAAGAGGAATTGAAATTTTCCTTAGTTTGGTACTCTGTACTTTTTAAATAGGGATGAACTTTTATATATCCACATGCACACAAAAAAAAATCCACTCATATACATCCACACAATATATAACTATTACAGAGATTATCATGCAACAGATATCCATACTTAAGATTTTCTTTTTTTATAAAAAGGGTGTCACTCACTGTTATAATATGTTTGAACAGAGGCTTGAAAACTGTTGTATAACAGAGGCATAAATATTTGTATATAAACAGATGCGTACATATCCTTTTTCTTAATACTCATTAACATATGAATTTATCCATGCAAACCTATATTCCCACATCACACAAAAGACTATGCATCAGATCAAACATTAAAGGAGGAAGTTTACTCACCAAAAATTTTGAACAGAAAGCAAGTTGTTGATGAATAAAACTGCAGATTTGAATCACAGGAAAAACTTCTCTGCCTTGATGATGAATGAATGAAAACAGCAGATGATGTTTATTTTCCTTTGTTCTTTATATTCTTTTCAGGTTTGCTCTTAGGTTTTTGTTAAGTTCTATCAACGAACACAATAATATGATGGATATATACATAGGAAGGACTTGGATAGACAGGTTGTATCTAGACAGCCTTACATGTTTGACCAGGTTAATTTTGTATTAAATTTCTGCAAAGATGATACACAAATTTCGGCTGTAAGATTTTATTTGACAAATAGTTGTGCTAGCATTAAATGCAAGAGTCCTTTATGCTTGTATATGTGTTCATAGATATTTCTTTGATCCTTTACAGTAATTGTTATTGCCTTCTCTTCCAAGTTTACATATTTATTCTTTATTTGTTTGTACAAATCTTGTATATATTTTGTCTTGTTTAGCCTACATACTCATCCAGTTTGTACATATATATTACTGTTTTGTTGCTTTGTAACTAAATGAATTCCTATAGTTATCATGATGCTAGAAATTATCAAAGGTGTTTACTTTATGTTGTCATGTAACCATATATACTGAATTCTATTTCTATCACAAATATTTATTTCTAACTTAATATTTATTATCTTGTATGATTACATGTATATATATTTATTTTTAACAATATACTTGTTTTATATCTAGATTTAATATTGATAAGATTTATTTTACTTGAACTATTATTGTCCCGACTATATCATATATCATATATATATATTCGTTTTAAAAATAATAACCTGTATTTTAATTAATTCAATTAAATATTGATTAGAATAATACTGCCAAAAATCCGGGATGTCACATCCCTCCCCCCTTAAAACTTTTCGTCCTCGAAAAGGAACAAAGTCAGAATTTATGAAAATGTTTAAAACCAGATAAATTTTCTTTGATCATTTTTAAACCACATTAAAAATCTATATAATATTTCTAAAACATTTTTATAAAAATACTTTTATAACTCGATGTTTCGACAAGTCTATCTTCGTTCCCATAGAAATTCGGTCATACGTTGATCAGGCGTAGGACTAAAAATCTGTAAGTACTTAGCAGACCCATTTTCAACATCCAGTGAAAATACTCGGAAAATAATTTTATTGAAAATATAGAAAACGGTTTCGAAAATAGAGGAAATATCTTTGGTAAAAATGCTCTGGAAATCATCACACCCATCCATGGTCACAGTTACATCCTGGGTTACGTTGCCGTCGCAGCAAAAGTCCATGTAACTGATTACACCATAGAACCCACAACAGATCGCGGTTACACCCAGGGTTACGTTGCCATCACAGCAAAAGTCCATGTAACTGTTGGCTCTCAGCGGCACACACGATTTTCGCTGTCAAAATGAAACTTCTCCACTCCCACATAGGTCTCAGTCTGCCGATATAAAATCAAACGCAGACTGTTGGCTCTCAGCGGCACACAAGACTTTCGCTATGTTACCATAGTGTCGCAGTCTACCGATATAAAATCAAACATAGACTGTTGGCTCTCAGCGGCTCACGCGACTTTCGCTATGGTCTGCAGTAGATCGCAGTGACATCGAGTTATACTGTCGTCACAGCATAACCCAAATGCCTCTGTGGGCACCAGCCCCTCGACTTTCGCTACACAAATAATCCTCAGGAACTAGTTTTGTCCGGACTCCTCACAGGATCAACTTTAGAAACCCCCCTTGGGGCTCAAGGCAGTACCACCCAGTGGCACTCCTGAGAAGTTCATTTCAAGGGAGCGCCTTTTTCCCCAGAGCAAATCCCAAAACACTTTATACTATACACATATAGTATTTTCCAAATCATACACCTAGTATGAATCTCATATAAATGCTTTTACACAAAATCGATTCCCAAATCGATAATTCACAAATCAGGCTTTCCCAAATTCCAATATTGATTTTATCCAAAAATCAAAAGCCTTTTCCAAATCCAAAGGTTCCCAAAACCTTTTTCTCAAAACCATTTCCATAAAATCTTATATATATATATATATATATAAAAGTTTTGAAAAATCTTTGAATCAATTTATACTTGTATAAATTCACTTTTATACTTCAAATACTTTCAAAAATCATTTTCTTCTGGCAATAGTTTCAACAAGGGAAGTTTTATCATATATAACAAAGATATATAACTTCGTTTTTAGTCCAAATCAAATATTTTAATTTGGTTACTCTATAAAGTCGCTTACCAAATTACTTACTTTCATAAAGTAAATTTTAACTCAGAAAAATATTCAATTTCCACTTTATTTCCATAAAGTTAATTTCTACCATAGAAATATAAATTTTTAAATTTATTTTATTTTAGTTCCTCATATATTAACAAATATATTTCCCATTTCAAAAATCATCTTATAACCTTTTATCTACAACTTCAAAATCAAATTTCCATCTTTATTCATTGTCAATTTCTCAAAATATACTTTCAATTTCAAAAATCTTTTCAGTTTTTATCCACAAATTTTCAATGCCAATTTCATTCAACCCGTACGATGTCCCCATATCATTCGTACGCAATACCAATCTGATTGCTCACTCGATCACATAATTTCACTTCCGAACTAGTATCGTCCACCCGACTTCCTAGTGCGGACTCAGATCTGGTTTCTTGATCAGAAACCGTCATTCTCCTTGCATAGTCACACCTATGATAGAGAATATCCAGAACCAATCAAAAATCCATATCCAGGTTCGCCGTCGAAAATCGAGCGAAAAATCCCAACTCGGATCGATAATATTATCTTGAAACTCTATGCTCGAATCTGGATCAAATCACTATGCGAATAGAATAATATACGTACATCCTACGTATTTATCTTTATTGATTATCAGTCCAATCAATTTTTCTCTATTCACATTCACTTTGATTTTACTCACTTATTCACATTTACCTTAATCCCCATTTGGATTATCACTTCAATTCTTATCTCGGTTGGGTTTTTAGCCAATAACAATTTGAACTCCGACCAGTTTATATTAAGAAAATAGCTTGAAAATTTTAAAAATAGATAAGTAGTTGAAAAATAATTATCAGTTGAAAAATAGATAGTAAAATAGTTAAGTAGTTGTAAGATAGTTGAAAAATAGTAATTATTTATAAAACAGTTGAAAACAGTAATCAGTTTATAAATCAGTTGTAAAATGGTTAAATAGTTCCAAAAGTAATTGTAAAACAAGCTTAAGATAGTTTTAGGTTTAAAAAGAAAAGTTGTAGTAAATAGTTGGGAAAAATAGATTTATATTAGAACAATTTATTTTGAAAATAGTCCAGAGTCAAACTGTTTAATACCCCATCTCCATTTCCATCAATTCAATTTAAATTTCCACTTTCATTTAAATTGACTCAATCCCAATTTGAATAACTTCAATTTTATTTCAAATTAATCCAATTCAGATTTCCCATTTGAATTTTATACTTATCCATCATAAATCACAATTCCCATTAATTCAAATCAAATTCAGTTTGAACTAATTCAATTTAAATCTCAATTTCAAACCATCTCGAATTATATAAATTCGAGTTAAATTTTCAAATGCTGATTTATTCCCCTAATCCAATTAACATTTATCTTCAATCAATATCTTTAAACAATTTAATTTTTGAGTTCAATTCTCAAAATTCCATTTTAAGTTATCTTTACTTAACTTATTTCAAAGTTCAAATGATAATTCAAACCCCTTTTAAACAATTAAATCTTTGAATTTCAATTTATTACCCAAATTCAATCTTGGAACCAATCCTTAATCATTTCAGTTTACATGTTCATTTTAAACATTCAAATCTTAATGTTCAAAGTGATCCAAATTTTTCAAGTTTAATTTTTATCTTTAAAATCAAAATTACTTAAGTAATTTCAAATTAAAGAGTAATTCCATTTAATTTCAATAATGAAATAGATATTATCTCAATCTACTTCTTAATTCATTTACATAATCAAATTCACAGTCTCATAATTACTGATAATAACAAGATGATATTAAGATAAATAAACATCTAATTTATTTAAAACATTCATCATCCACTACCCATTCCAGACCTCAATCCTATCTGAGACCACATATAATTCCCTACCAAATCAACCCATTTAACTTTCCTAAGTTAAATCTCAATTTCATCTTGAAATTTCCAAATTCAGGTTGTTTGTTCCAAACTTATTTAACTTCCTTTAAGTTAAATTCAATTTAATCTTGTCAAACTTACTCAAATTTGAATTCCCACTTCAAATTTTAAACTTCACATTAATAAATCTTATAAGTTCAAAAACTTATTACCTTGCATATCACACCTCATTTCCCAAATTTAAAACTCAACATTTATAGTTTATTTTCAAACCATCTTTGGTTTTAATTTAAGACAGACCCTTTTTTTTTTAAGTTTTCAAACAGCTTCTTATTTTAAAATAAGATCACATTCAAGTATATTCTAACAATATTATTTATTCTTTTCTTTTAACACTTTGAAACAATTTAAATGTTTCTAAACTTAGGTTTAAACTTCACAATTTAAATCTGTTCTAATTTACAAGTTATACTCATCTAAGTTTATATCCTTAACACGTTTTATTTTGCTTACTCATTAACACATATTCCATTATTAAATACAACAACCATTTATGATAATAACCAAGATTATCATATCTGGAAACTAATTCATTATCATCTTTATTCTGAAAACATTTTTTTCTACAAATTCAGGATTTTAATTTTAGTTTGGATCCATTTCAATATTTATCTTTATTCAATTAAAATTTGGTTGTATTACTATTAACACTTAATTCTCATTATTCTATTTGATTCCAATGATTTAACAACCAATTACCTTAATATTTATTAAAAGGAATATTGCTTTATATATCAAATATAATCTTATATAAAACTCATTTGAAATCTTTATATATGAAAATAACAAGTACGCTCTCATATATATACACTCAACTCATTCTAGGGTACTATTGACCCTATCTATATGAGTATCCCCCACCAGAGCCAAGGTTTTCGCTTAACCTTCGCTCTGATACCAACTGTAACGACCCGAAATTTTCGATCCCGAAAATTCCAGATAGTTAGGAAAAGAAGAAAAAGATAGAAGAAGAAGAAACAGAACACACCACAGATTCTCACATTCGCAGCGGATCAAAATATAATATCAAATAATAACAGTTTACAAAGAATACTATATCTGTCAATTTACATTTATAATACATCAGAGTTACTCTCATACACAACACTGAGCATATACAAATCAAATATATCTCAGATAAACAGAAATAATAGTCACAGCGGAACACTCCATACGTCCTGCCATCCAGCTCGCCATCCCTGAGCTCCAGAACGTCCTTACCTGGAAATCTGTAATACTCGGTCTGACCCGAGCATTACATCAAAGTAACACCCGGGTCAGGCTGGAAACCAGCGTGAGTAAACCCATCTAACATGGAATGCACAGGCATACAACTTATATAAACCCGGGGTAACTTATATCAATCTTACAACTTCACAAGTTGTTATAAACGTCAACCATTTCACACGACAATTTCTAAGTGCCAAACTTAGATTTAAATAGTCCAATTTACTTAAGTCATTACACTTCAGGTATTTTGTTTCCCATATCAAATTATAGGAATCGAAGTGGTTTCGGGTATGTACTGATACCCGACTCCGGTCTCTTCGAATCCAATGTCATCTTAACTCAGCAATCCATTATTAACACATAACCATATTACCCGCGCCCATCCAACACATCATATCACGAATCATTTCATATCAGGGGTATCAATTCAATTCATGACATCTAATATTCATCTAATCATACATAAGCAAGACAAATCAATCACCTATTAAGTCCTGTTTATTAATTAATCTCAGCCCAATTGATTAACCATCCCATAACCATTCATCTTAATTTATCCTCCTTGATTAATTATTTCTTAATTACATCATTATCTAATTTCTTTCATTAAGTAATTATACTTGACCACATTTCATGAATGATTATCCTTAATTAATTGTATCCATAAATGAACCCCAATTACTCATAAACAGTAATTACCCCTCTGAAAATTTCTTACTTAAAAGATTAACCCCTTACTTAATTATTAATTCTTTTTGATTAATTACTCCACATACTTTATCCTTAATTACTTCTACTAAGTAATTACCCTTTTATTTCTTCCCATTAAGTAATTCCTTTAATTTATTTCATCCTATAATTATGAATTACTTCGCTAAAATCTCATCAAGCATTTATTATTTAATTACTCATCGAGAGATTACAAATAAATTTCAATCGGGTAATCCATCTCTTAATTACCCCTAAACCCAATTAATAAATCCTAATTGCAGATTAATTGTTCTCCAACCATTTATTAATAACCCTTAATTATTGATTAACACAACTTAATTACAAATTAAGTAGCCTTAATCACCAGTTAATTAGATTACTTAATTTATTTAACTACTAATAATTCGTTAATTAACTTTAAGTAGTTAATTATAAATTTATTTATCATTTAATCATTAATTAATCCAAACTCTAAATTCAAATATGAAGTAATTATTCTTAATTTTTCTTCAAAGTAATTAATTGATATTAAGTACTCAACTTAGCTTAACTTAAAATAATAATTAGGTGTTAAAACATTGTTATTGACTAAATTACTCAAAACTCGTATTAAGGACTTAATTGTTAATCCTTTAGTAGGTTTACAATGCTTAACTTGTTTTTAAAAAAAAACAAGAAGCCTACTTTATTTTTATATAATACTGCATAAAAAAAAGGAACTCGAGACTGCCCCTCATTATCTCGAGTCACACTAATTTTGCTTTGAGTCAAATCCAAATAAACCCGAGCAAACCATCAAATTACTACGAGTAAAACCCGAGCAATTCTTCCCTGCCAAACCAGAAACGACAATCACCAGAAATGTCCACCGTGCACGTGTACCACCGGCTGAAGCTCCTCCGTCCCTCAGCGAACCTTCCGGCACTTCAACTATCTTCCAGACCTTCATTCCTTACCCTCGAATCATTCATATACATTTCCAGTTAAAATCGAGCAAGGTAGGTGAAAAACTGGGACACATACCCATCACCAGAATTCCCTTCGACACCTCGCCTCCGATCACCTGAGCATCTACGACCCCGGCCACGCCTTCGCCTAACTTCCACGCACCCAATGCCAAAGCCCGACGACACTCGATCACCCAGAGGCCTCGCATTACTCCAGTTACCAGACTCGACCAAAATTAGGTTTTTAAACCTAAATTACTTCGCCGCTGACGCCACGACGATCAGAAACCACTCCATGAAATTTTCCTATGCTCGCCGTACATCCTTCCACCTTCAGACGAAGCCCCGACCTCCCAACAACTGTCGATCACCAGAGATCCCTCAAAACCCCTTCTCTGGTTAACTTGAAATTTCACACAAGATCCCAAACTAAAAATCATGATTTCTATCTTAAAAATCATATTTTGTAAAGAGGATTCAGACTATATATGTGAATTAACAAATCGATGTACTTGATTTTTAACAAAAACTAAAGTTCCTCTGTTCTTTATATTTTTCCAGACAATATTTTTGTTTATTAAACTTAAAAATAGTTTTAAATCTTAGTTTAACCTTAAACAAACATAATTTGTTTAAATACCCTAGCCTAACAAAGATTAGAATAAGAGGAATTGAAATTTTCCTTAGTTTGGTACTCTGTACTTTTTAAATAGGGATGAACTTTTATATATCCACATGCACACAAAAAAAAATCCACTCATATACATCCACACAATATATAACTATTACAGAGATTATCATGCAACAGATATCCATACTTAAGATTTTCTTTTTTTATAAAAAGGGTGTCACTCACTGTTATAATATGTTTGAACAGAGGCTTGAAAACTGTTGTATAACAGAGGCATAAATATTTGTATATAAACAGATGCGTACATATCCTTTTTCTTAATACTCATTAACATATGAATTTATCCATGCAAACCTATATTCCCACATCACACAAAAGACTATGCATCAGATCAAACATTAAAGGAGGAAGTTTACTCACCAAAAATTTTGAACAGAAAGCAAGTTGTTGATGAATAAAACTGCAGATTTGAATCACAGGAAAAACTTCTCTGCCTTGATGATGAATGAATGAAAACAGCAGATGATGTTTATTTTCCTTTGTTCTTTATATTCTTTTCAGGTTTGCTCTTAGGTTTTTGTTAAGTTCTATCAACGAACACAATAATATGATGGATATATACATAGGAAGGACTTGGATAGACAGGTTGTATCTAGACAGCCTTACATGTTTGACCAGGTTAATTTTGTATTAAATTTCTGCAAAGATGATACACAAATTTCGGCTGTAAGATTTTATTTGACAAATAGTTGTGCTAGCATTAAATGCAAGAGTCCTTTATGCTTGTATATGTGTTCATAGATATTTCTTTGATCCTTTACAGTAATTGTTATTGCCTTCTCTTCCAAGTTTACATATTTATTCTTTATTTGTTTGTACAAATCTTGTATATATTTTGTCTTGTTTAGCCTACATACTCATCCAGTTTGTACATATATATTACTGTTTTGTTGCTTTGTAACTAAATGAATTCCTATAGTTATCATGATGCTAGAAATTATCAAAGGTGTTTACTTTATGTTGTCATGTAACCATATATACTGAATTCTATTTCTATCACAAATATTTATTTCTAACTTAATATTTATTATCTTGTATGATTACATGTATATATATTTATTTTTAACAATATACTTGTTTTATATCTAGATTTAATATTGATAAGATTTATTTTACTTGAACTATTATTGTCCCGACTATATCATATATCATATATATATATTCGTTTTAAAAATAATAACCTGTATTTTAATTAATTCAATTAAATATTGATTAGAATAATACTGCCAAAAATCCGGGATGTCACATTTTATAACATTAACAAATACGCTTTCTCATATATATACACTCAGCGACTCATCATAGGATATTACTACCCTATTAATAAAGAGTCGGACCCCACAAAGCTAAGGTTATCGCTAAACCTGGCTCTGATACCAACTGTAACATCCTGCCTTTTGTACGCTTTAAGCAGACACACGTGCCAACTCAAACCATACACAAGGGCAGATTGTTATTGGGGTGAATAAGAAAAAGAGAAAGAAATAAAACAAAAACAGAATCTCACAGCGGAACTACAAAATATAATAATCAAATAACAGTTCATGAAGCTGTATAAAAAACATTTGATTATACTTGTACAATACAAAATCAGAGTTACACATATCAGAGATAAACAATAATAATAATGTAGCGGAACAGTATGAGGTAATAGAATAATATTGTAAATAATAGTAGTACAAATCTTCGTCTTCGTCCTCCAGAAATAAGGTCTTCAAATCCTGAAATGCTCAGGCTGACCCGAGCGAATTGAAAAGACAAAACAATCGAGTCAGAACTAAAAGATCTTATGTGAGTTAAATCAACGGTAAATAAATACGAGTGTAAACGGCATCGGAGATGTTTACGGGGTTTGACATCTCCTATCCAGTGTCTAATGTGAGTGTAGTAACTTAAGAGATGTTCAGGATTCACATCTCCTAAGGATCCGTTAAACTATCTACTATGTAGTACAATACGCTATTATAATATGTCTACAGTAATATAAACTATTAAAATAGCGTTAAGGCGTTACATTTTCCCCCTTAACACGTTTTTATTTCCCATAGTCTTTACAGTACCGTAACCCCACCCGTAAACCGGGTGTTGTCAGAGGGCACTCCATAGGTATGGTACAAACCAAACTCGTAGAAGGCACGCTAGGGTAGGTGACACGGCACAACTAGGCAATGCCAGGGTAGATATACCAATTACACTTCCGGACTGGTGGTAACGCATAGCAGCTACTACCGCCCACCTCGAAATACACTCCCGAGTAAAATCGAAGGGTGGCCACCAAATAAAAAGGAAAGTCAGAATATAGTATCGATAGAATGTGTCCGATCGGAGGAATGACCTCACTTAGCCCATCAATTGCTCCTCTTTTAGCCACCTTAAGCCAACTCACGGGAGTCGGGTCCACGTATATACCTCATATAGGATCGTCGCCACCATCCTACTTCATTTTGGATTCTCCACCGCGTACACGGTTGTCAAAGTGGTTTTCGGTATCGACAGAGAGTATGCCCATATCCGATCCCGGTCACTTTAACAACCAATCGCTTATTACACACCGAATGATTCTTTTACATTTCCAAAACCATTTCATAATTGATATCAAAATATCATATTCAATTCAAATCATATCATTTTCGAAATTATTACTCATATTTACCTTTGAAATTATATCATATTTGAAATCATAGTTTGAAATTATATTTCCTTTCAAAAGTTGTGTTTCCAAAATAGGTTAAACTGTCATTTCAAAATTATCATATTGAACCAAATATGTTATTTAATTCCCAACTTAGGTTATAATGTCGCTTAACCACAGTCACTTTAAAAATCGAGAATTTGAATGTAACCCATCCATTTTACTTAGTTTGGAATTTAGAAGAAAATAGCTATAAATAGTTATAAATAGTTA
Source organism: Allium fistulosum (assembly GCA_030737815.1). NCBI lineage: Eukaryota > Viridiplantae > Streptophyta > Magnoliopsida > Asparagales > Amaryllidaceae > Allium > Allium fistulosum. Next base: position 1,138,629,801 of record CM060906.1, read on the forward strand.
ATATAGATTTAAAATAGATAAATATAATTAAAATAGATTAAATAGCTTTAAAATAGATTAATTAGATTTAAAATAAGTTAAAACAGGTTAATTAGTTTAAAGGTTTGAAAATCTTAACAATTAAAGTCTTTAAAATAATATATTTTTTAAAACAGTTTATATAAAAAACATAAATTTGAAATTTATATCAATTTAAACTATTTATTTCATTCCATCACATTTGGACCATTTCAATATCCCAAAACCCAAATTTCCAATTCAAATTCTAATAAAATATTTAATTTAATATCGCTTAAATCCATGGTAAAACATCAATTTAATTACTCCAATTTTAATATATTTCAAAGTTATACTTCAATGATTTTTAATAACTCAATTTCGATAAACTTCCCTTATATTTCAAATTCACTATAAAATTTCAATTTTATTCCTTCAACAAATCTTTCAAAACAATTCGATTTTAATATAAAACTCGAAGTTCGATAAAATTCGATTTATATAACCCAAATTTTATTTCAAAATATCTTTTAACTCAATGTAAAATTCAAGGATTCAAAATCATTTAAATTTAACCAATCCGGTGTCCGTATATAATTCTCTACCCTAGGGCAAGTGATACAGATATTTATCATTTCAATCCGAAATTTTAAAATTTTATATTTACGGATATATATCATTTCAATCTGAAATCTCGAAAATATTAAATCCATAAAATCGCTCGAGCCTATCATTTCAACCCATAACGATTTTTCCTTAATCTATTGATCGTTCGGGTATGTATCTTTCAACCCATAGTGAACTTGCAGTCTATAAAGATATAAAATAAAACATCCATTCATCCAATATCAACAATCAACATCCATTACAAACATCATCCAAATCAATCAATAAATATCAATATAGAACTGATAATCAATAACAGGTATTTAACTGGCAATTTATATTCAATAATAAATTAAACAACGATTTAATTCAAATAAATCCAAATTAACTGAGATGATGATTTAAAATATACCAAACAGTCATAAATAAATTTCTAATCACATCATAAATTTAATTTAACAAACATAAGAAATTTTAGAAGTTGTGAGTGGGTTAAAACACTCACCTTTGAATTTACATCGAATTTAAATTCAAATTAAGCCCAAAATTTGAACGGTCTCAAAATTCGTCCAAACCAGCGTCAAGAATTTCAATACGATACCATTGCAAGAAACCGTGCATAAAACAGACCTCATATGAAGAAGTTATTAAGGTTAGAACATTTGAATTTAAAATTTAAATAAAATTAAATTTAAACAAATAAAACAAAATGCTACTGTACCACATAGGGCCACGTCATCACAAGCATCGGCTTCTTCAGAAAAAAATTTCGAACGAGACCTAAACTCTAACGCACCCAGCCCCCTCCACGTTGATCCACGACGCCGTCGCTACGTACAGCTCCATCGCGCCAGGCGCGCCTCCCAAGGCCACGTGGTCAATCACGACACCACGAATCGGCGAACGACGAACAAAATTTGCCAACCGCCACCTCTTTAACAAAACCCTAGCTGAATTTTAACCGACGATCCATCTGTCAATTCGACGCACAAACCATTCCGATGAACCACGCTCGGTCTCCTCTTCACGACCCTACCCTCGATCCAACGATCAGTCGATGATGATCGAAACATGATGAACAGCCCTGGATAATCCATCAATTTCCGACCAAACCATGCTTCAGTTTCTAAAATGAATTGCAAATCTGAGATGCGCTCGTCGAAAGCTTCAAATTGATATAAAATTCGATATATTTTGAGGAGTTTGATTTTGTAATTGAATTCGAAATCGAATTTGCAATTTGGGAATTAGAGTTTTGTTTGCCATTGGAAAGAGGAGATGAGAAGAAGATGTACGTACATATAAATAAGAATAAGAAGTGGCTAGGGTTTATAACGAGCTATTTATAGGCGAAGCTGAAATAGAAAAGAACGGATCAGATTTGATTTGGATTGGAACGATAAGCGACCCGAAAAGCCCGTTCTGTCTTCGGAACAAAATTGGATCAACCCAAATATCAAAATAGATGCTTTCGATAATTTTAAAATTAATGGAATAGGTTTCTAGTCCTAATTCCATCGTATGAAGAAGTTATGCCAAAATCAACTTACTTCAAATTGATTTCAATTGATTTCAATTAAATTTGATTTCAAGGCGTTCCGAGCCCGTACGATCAAATGACAAGTCCGATCGTTATGAAACTTGAAATCTTACAATAATTTACCATTACATATCCGATGAAACTGGTTTCGTCGAAATCCGAGTCAGTGGCCAAAATGGCTATTTTTAGTTAATTAAATAAATTAATATTAAATTAATTAAATCACTTTTCGATTCAATATTTAATAATTTACAATTTCTATCATTTTTGATTTCTTAATCACTTACAATAATTTAAACAAATTTAGATGTTAATTTAAAGTTGACTAATCCATCAATTTCAGTGTTTAAATTTCAATTTCGTTAATTCAGAAATTATAAATTAAAATTACAAAAATCCATTTATTAAATTTTTAAACCTTTTTATTCAAGTCTTTATTACAATAAGGATATAACTAACACTGGTTTACCTCTTAGTACATTAATAATTCCCAATTTCATCTTAATTTCCATTTACGTAATATTTAAATATTTAATTTAATTTAATTGCAATTAATCAAATTATTATAATTTAAATTCCAATAAATTAATAAATCTTGATTTTCGTTCTTTTTATTCAACCAATTATCATTTTATGAATAAAATTAACATTTATTTCCAAATATTAACTTAATTTACATTAACATAATATTTAATTACATTTATTTGAAATTTATTTCCAAATTAAATTAACAGGCTAAATAGATATGTAACATACAATAGTTTGCCACAGTTAACCTTTAGTCACATTAATAGGCTTTTATTACTTACAAATCAATGTTACCATTTATTTTCATAATACTAATTTCATTCAATTTCCATTAACTCTCTATTATTTCCTTGGTTGATCCAATATTTCATTTATTCACTTATATTCAATTTATAACCAAGTATAGCATTTTTATTATTTCAATTAATTGGAATTTCATTCAATTTATCAAAAATTTACTTTAATTAACATTCTTACATTTCATTTTAGTATTCATTTCATTATTATATTACAACGTTTTATTTTTGTTATTATTTCATTTTTAATTAATAAATTTTTATTTCTTTCAATATTAAATCACAAATCTTATTTAATTAACCATTTTAATTATCGAAAATTTATGGTTCGTTACAGATGTGCACGTAAAAGTGCATATTTTACTTCCATATTTGATCTACTTTTATTTATATAAATGAGCATATTAGGGTATTTTACATGATTGAAACAAAATCTAAAGTGTTTCCAAATCATCATTCATTCATCCTCATATGGGGGCAAAAAAGTCATTTTTGTATGTGTTAATTTTTGATAAAATTTTCTTGTACATTTTAATGTTGTTTTCTAGGAATTTGAGTGATTATTGGAAGTGGTTTCATGTACGTATGCATGCACAAGTGAAGGAAGACAAATGAATGAAGAAATAAAAGAATTCATGCAACATGGAGGAGCCCACCTATCCACTAACCCATGGACGACAATTAAAAGCTAATGAAGATTAAAAGCACATGCACATGTTAATGGAGGTTTAAAGGTATGTTAGTGGGGATTAATTAATTTCCTAATGATTACTTGGAGGTTACACTTCCTAATGGATATTTTGAGAAGTCCCCTAAAGTATGAACTAGGGTTTTAAGCATGCATAGATACCCTTAATGTTTCATGTAATGATCTTCTTACTTTTCATGTAAGTTGTAGCCACAAAATCAATGAGAAATAAAATGGCTTTTTAAACCTCTTCTTCTTTTTCTACATGTTTTTCCATTTCATGCTTACTTTTATTTACATGCTTTCTTCTATTTCATGTTAGTAGATTAGCTTTCTTTTCATTGCAATTAGTTTAGATTTAATTTATGCAAGTAGTTTAGTTTTCTTTTCTTTTAAGTAGCTCTTACTTTCCTGTCTTTTTAATGTTGCAATCTACGTGTGTTGAAATGATAACAAAAATGAGAAACTAAACCCCTTCAATTTAGGGGTAATGAAGCTCTCTTAAATCATGTAGATTCAACATATTTTCTAATTTATGATCTCTTTTTATGCTTCATGCATGGATAGTTAGATGTTGATGTAAGTTTATTAGTGAATTTGTGTAATGTCCTAGGCTTTTCAACCTTCAGCAACGGTTCACGACCGGTAGGCTTTTCAACCATCCCAGCCCCGCTGTGGCTTACAGTGATACCTCGGGTTTGCTTTTACGGCCACCCTCTCGAGTCGCAACCAACCCCAAAAGGCCTTATACTACCCCCGGGGACATGTAGGGGTAAGAGTCTCCCGTTCGCCACCTAACGCAAAGCGAGAACCCCCTATCACGCTGTAATGTAGCAAACCCGATCCCTTGATTAATTTCACAAGTAATTTAATCCAAATTACTATCATATTTAAATCACCTTCAATTAATTACATAGAGTAATTACCATTAATTACTTCATTAAGTAATTCCACTTTATTAATTACTTTCATTCATAACATTTTAATAATTGATTATCTTTAATTAACCAATCTAGTGATTAAATAAAATTATCACATTTATTATTTATTAAATAAATCTTAAGTAAATGACCTTCATTTACTACTAATAATCCCCTTAATTTCTTTTCTTAAGAAATTTAACTTAGATAAATCAATATGAATTACAGATTAATTTATCCTTAATAACCAGTTCTTTTTGATTCCAATATCAACTAGAATTAACATCTTACCTTAGTTTACATTTAATTAATTTACCTAAATTAAGTTTTCAATATTAACATAACATAATCTTGGCTTAACCCATTTAAGTTACTAAATACATAACTTATTAAATCAATGTTAAAGAATTCATTTACACTTGAATTTTTCTTTTAAGAAAAGTCTTAAAACTAATTTATTTAAATTTTAAAAAAACTGGGCTTTAAAAAAACTTATAAAAGAAACAGGCTTTGATCCTGCTTCGGGTCCTACCCCTACTTCACTCGACTCCTGCTTCGAGATAATCCATCTTCCTACTCGACTCAGTCCCCAATCCCCTTTCTTCTATATTTTAACTAAGATATTTCTAAGTTATAAACTGCCACAAAGAAACTCACGCGTACTCGAGTTCTAACTCGAGCAAATCGACAGTTTACTCGAGAATCGTTCGAGTATCTCGATTCTAAAACCCAGACAAACATCGATACACCATCGCCGTGCACGTGCACAACTTTTCTGGTGAACTCCGACCAACCCCATCGCCTCCCACACATCGAACAACCTATCGTCATCGAATTAAACTCACTCGAGAACCCCCATTCGTCCTTAGTCGAAATCAAGCACCACGATCCAGATTTCCCTCAAAACCAGGCTTCCAACATCGTCTTGTTCCCCCTTTCTCTGACCACCAGAGGCGAAGCAACTCCAGCTACACCACGACAGCACGCCCACCTTTCATTTCCCAAAGCATCACAACACTCGATCCATCGATGGAGGCAAACGAATCGCAAAAGTGGTCATCTTTAAAACTAGGTTTAAAATCTTAAATCTACCGCCGCTACTACCACGATGAACTGGAACCGCTCCAGATATTTTTCTCATCACCTACGTAGGCTCGTCCACCTTCGCAAGAAATTTCGACCACGCTAGTGCCTCCGACCGCCTGAACTTGCCTAAAACCCATTCTCCATTCAAACAAGAACTGCACCTGATTCCTATCACTAGAAATCAAAACCTTTGTTTTAAAAATCATGTTTTGGTTATCGTATTCAAATTATAATCCTGGTTTCGTAAAATATTATATTTGAGTTTGGCTTAAATAAGAGATTTCCCTGTTCTTTTGATTTTCCCTGGCCAATCAAGTTTTGTTTTAACTTAAATTAAATCCTAAACTCTAATCTATGATAAATCAAACAATATTTGTTTATAACTTAAATCATAATATTAACTAAGTTAAGAGATACAGGATTTTTCAATTAAAACTTAAGTATATGATATCTGTTGCATGCTATAAATTTTTGAATGCATGTGATGATATTGGCTTGTATTGAAGTTCTTAATTTGAATTTATGTGAATTGGTATAAATATACTATATGACCCTGTCTGTTTACATAAACAAGCCTGTATTCTGTTCTTTCAAACAAGTGAGTAAACAATTTATTTAAAAATTTAAGTAGTAATTTTCTGTTGCATGATTTTGAAATGGTGTTTGTTTATGCGCATAGCAGTTTGCCTCTGTAGATATAATTATGCTATGGGTTTTGATATATTTGAAACTGTGTGTGTTGATTTCCTTTTCCTCTCTGTAAAGTCTGAGTTAAAACCAAATCTTCAAGTTATTTTCTAATTAAACAACAGTTAGGATTTTGGTTCAAGCAAAATAAGTTAGATTAAGTACAAACCAAGAACCAGGGATAGAACTAAGTGCTGGTATTTGAAATTCATCTGGAAACAAATAATGCAGTAACAAATTATTATCAATGTTTGAAATCAAGTGTTGAATTTGATTAAAATAATTATATAAACTAAAGTATCACTGGAAATTATGAATTTTGGAAAGAAATTCAAAATTTTAAAAATTGTATTGAGTGAGTACTTGGGGGTTTCCTGAAAGTTGGGTTTTGGTCTAATTCTGTTGATCCATGCATCTGGGTTGCTCGAGATTGATGATGGAGCTAGGTGAAACATTGGAGAGGATAGAAAAAATGGTTGAAGGGATGATAATTCACTGTGTAGTTTAAATTTGCTCGAGATTTGTTTTAAACCTAGTTTTACGGGGTTTCAATGTTTGTTTGAGTTCGTTTTGCTCTGTTGATCGAACTGCTTGGGGATTTGGGTATTGGAGGATGGTGGGTTGACGAGTACTTCACCGAAGTTTCAACGACGATGGTGGTCGGAGGAAGGAATATGAGTTGTTGACAGGTTTGGGAAGATTTCCAGCTTCTTGTTCCAGGTTGAGATTAATGTTCGATTTCGATTGTTGATGTTGTTCGAGTTTCTGGTGATCGAGATCGTAAGAGATGGCCGTGGACGATATGCCGGCGATGGCAGCGATGATCGGAGGCGATCGACTCGCCTGTGCACGTGAACGTGTGTCAGGATGTCAGTTTTAGTTTGGGTATAAGCAGAGAGTGGTACTCGAGATTTTTGAGTGCGTGACTCGAAGCAGTTAAGGTTTTTACTCGAAGCATTTCAGTGGTTGGCTCGGGTAAATTGAATGGTTACAGGTTTTAAAGCCTGTTCGTTTTTAAATTTTAAAATTGATTTAAAATTTGAAAACAGAAATTTAAACAAAGTTTAAAATAAAATTTTAAAGTATGGATTCAATTTGAACTTGAATCCCAGTTGTAAAAAAATAAATAAGTTTTTATTTTATAATATTTAAAAAATGTTTAAAGTATAGTTTAAAAAGAGTTTTAATTTAAATGAATGGGTTTAAAAATCTTATAACTTTCTTTTATAAATGTTAAGTGTTTCTTTAACATTTGGTTTTAAAAAGGGGTTTGATAAATTTGATTTAAATTTGCTTAAAGTTAAATTTATAATTTATTTTAAAAACTTTAATTTGAAATGAAATAAAAGAAAGGTTTAAAAGTAAAAGATTTCAAAGCCTTTTGTAAATGATAATTAAAGTAGTTAAAGGTTAATACTTTAATTTAGAAAGTAATTAAGGTTTAATGATATATGAGTCATTAAATTAATAGGATAATTAAAGAATAATTTAATAATTTGATTAATTAATGGTTTAGTGTTAATTAATTAAATAATTAAGATTATAAGTTAAATTAATTAAGGGTTAATTAATTTGGGATTAAGAATCATTTATTTAGATAAGTATAGATTTTAATAAATGATTAGAAATTTATTTCTCAAGTGATTAAAGGTTTGTTTAGCAATTAATTAAGTAATAGAATTAAATTAATTGGTAATTAAGAATTTATTTAGTTGTAATTTATAAATAGTTGATTTAAAGCTAAATTACTTAAAGAAAGTAATTAAGGGATTGTTAATAATTAATGAGAAATCATTAATTAGGAATTATTTAATAATTAATTAATATGATTAATTTTGATAATCAATTAGATTAATTAATTAATGATAATCATTTATAAAATGGGTTAAGTATAATTACTTAATGGAAGTAATTAAGGTAATTAATTACTTAAGGTAATTAACTAAATAAATTGATTAAGTTAAATTAATTAATTAAATTAATTTAAGATAATCACTTAGAGATGAGATAAATATAATTACTTAAATGTAATTAGTGAAGAGTAATTACTTAGGAAAGTAATTAAAGTTAATTAGAGGATGTAATTAACTAAAGAAGATTTTTAATAATAAAAGTAATTTAGTTTAATTACTTTTGTATAATTAATCAAGGGATTAATTAAAGGATAATTAATTTTGGAGAAATTAATTTATGGAAGAGTAATTAAGGGTAGTTAATTACTAGATGAGATTAATCAAAGAGTGATTAATAAATGTTGTTTAATTAAAGGTTAATTACTTAATGTAATTTATTTAATTAAAGTAATTAATAATTAAAAATGTAATTAAGGGTCATTGATTAATATAATTAATAATGTAATTAAGGATTGATTAATTAAGATTAGTTAATCAATAATAAGTGATTAAAGTAATTAATTAATTGTAATTAATTTAGGATTAATGTAATTAATTATAGTTAATTAATTAATGATGTAATTAAAGATAAATTACTGTAATGGGTTAAGTTAATTAATTTGTGAAATTAATTAAGAATTAATTACTTAAAGTAATTAAAGGATTATTAATCAGGAATGATTAATTAAGATGGATACTTAGAGTAATGATTAATTAATTGGTTTAATTAATAAGCAGGATTTATAGAATGAAGTAATTAGTTTAATTCACTTTAAATTAATTAAATGATATAAATCATTGCTTAAGGATGGATGAATGAGATTGAATGTATTTCATTGTTTGATATCTCTGATGAGATATGATTGATATATGATATGGATGTTTGGTTGAATTATAATGATAATGTGAATCATCTGTTTGGGATGATAATGTAGATTATCTATTGAATTATCTATCTTTGTGTATATAGATAAGAATTGAATTGTTGTAACCTTAAAACAACTTGGCCCTTAAAAGATACGTTTTGGATTTCGATGAGACCGGGATCGGGTTTCCGTATACCGGAATTCCAGGTCTGGAGACCCGAATACCACATCGATCCAAATTAACGATAGGTCGTGAATCTCAAGTGAAGATGAAGATTCAGAGTGCAAGGGTTATTGTCGTTAACTCTGAGGGTGATTCCAATACGAGTGTAACGAGATAATGCCTTCGGTTTCGTTCGAACCCGGAACGAACTTGTATGGATTGAATGCTTTCAGAACATCATCAGGCGGACGATGAGCATTCTAAGTGATGTTCTGATTTAAAGGTAATCGTGACCTCAAGCCTCATCAACCGGGAATGGCTAAAACAGGGGAGGTGCAGCAAGGCTTCGTGGGTAGCACCCACTGAGAGTAAGGTCATCCCTGTCTAGAGAAGTTCCTTCTTTTATTTCGGCTTAGTGGTGCAGTTGGCGACGGCCATCTGTGGGGTGATTTTATTCGGGATTATCCAGTAAGGGATGGTTCCGGCTTTGTGTTGCAGGGGATTGGGAGTGATCCTCGGTACGGTGATCTAGGCCACGTACTGTGATGAGCGGTACCCCGGTAGCTCTGCCATTGTATGGAAATCCAAATTCCAATAAGTGATAACGGATTTGATTGTATACTTATGTATGCTAGAATTTAATAATGTAACAATTTCGGCTATTTCATATTTATTTGAAAACCCTAGACCCTATTATAATACAATCGAATTTCCTATCAAATGTTTTGGTTAGCGTAAGGTAAAAACTTACCCATGTTTATTTGTGGGGAGTCTTACGTGATACCTTTTCTTTCAAAAGGTTTTGAAGTTAAACAAGTTTAACCTGTTACTCACACCAGACCCATGTCTGACCCAAGTTGTTTATTTCTGTTTTATAAACTCTTGGGTACTCAAATTTTTACGAGTAGCCAAGGGATTCAGGTTTAGCTTTGACGAATTATGGAGGAGTAATGGAGCAGGAGGCTTCAGCGTTCGTAGATATAGTATTCCGCTGTGTTGATATCTGTGTTAGAGTCTTGTATTGTATTTGAGTTGTAATATATAGACAGATGTTTATAACTGTCTAGTATGTGTTGTATAGTTGTGTAAACTCTGATAAGTGTTGTATACTATGTAATAGTTTATGTTATTAATATAATTTATTCTTTCCGCTGTGAGATAGTTGTTGTTGTTTCTTTCTTTCTTCTCTTCTTTTCTATTCTCTACCCCTTTCTTTCTTATTAATGATGCGTCATTCTGTGGAATGAGTGGCAGGTCATTACAATTTGATAGCTTATGTTGTTTATCACAAATAGGTTATTCTTACTCAAACATAAACACAATTTACATTAACATCTAACTAAGTGATTTTGATCATATAATTAAAATAGAATCAAAATTTGATGATCTATGTTACTAATCAAAACTAGTAAATAGATCATGCTTAAAATAGATTTTGTTTTAGTTTCATATTCATTTTCATGACATTTAATAAAGTGGTTTTAGTGTTGTATTAAAGTTTGATGGTTTAAGTTGTGTTAATTAATAACACAAATAGATCATACTTATGATAAATACATCACTAATACTACTAGATTAAAATGAGAGATCATACATTTGATTTTATGTTGATTTATGTGAGAGTATGAGAGTGGATTTGCCTCTAAATTGTCTCTTAATCTCATATTTTTATTCATTTTTGTTTTAGTTAGTTTTTACATTTTTTAGCTTAAAACAATTTCAAACTCTTTGGGCTAATTTGATTGAGTAATTTTGAAATTAATTCTTTCCCTATGGATCGACCCTTACTCACGACGTACTGCAATTGCACGCCGTGGGCTTGCGGTTTTAACGATTATATTTCTAACAGCGATTTTCTAACCGATACAAAATTCCGTCATTTTAACAACAGTTGACCATGATACTAACCTAATATAACTGAGGAGAGGAATTCTCTATTGAATAATATTTCACTCCTGATACTTCAACTCAAACTCAAGCATAGTCGTTCAATGGACGTCATGCCATTGTTTAACTGTAATCAAAGTGGAGTATCCATATTGAAGTTCAAAAGTATTCTCAACTCAAGAGAACTATGTAATATCATCACTTCTAGATTCTCTGTTTGACCTTAGTTATATTGACCAACAGAAAATCTCTTGAGTGGTTCATTTCCTAGTTATCCAATAACTTTCAATACGTAACACTTTGGTGCCCCCAACATCTATAAGTAATACACTGTCCAATATTTGGAGAACGTTAAGTATTATAGTCTCAATGAATATATCGATATCATGTCTTGAAACATCTTGACTATGAATATTTAAAATAACATATTACTTTTAATATGATAAATTTCCATTATTCAATCACATTGTAATTACTGTCATATAACATATCATTTTAGAATTTTCTATTTAATATACTTAAATTAAATAATCAATTAACATATCACAATATGACAAGTATATTTTATTGATGTTAAGAGTGATACTTTATTCAAGTAGAACACTCATTATCATGTCTCAAAGGCTCGAACCCATGACCTCTAGAACCTATTTTCTAGTGCCACAGTGCTAACCACTCGAATTAGAGGTCCTTGACTTACAATTATATAATACAAAGAGAAACATCTTTTATTTCGAACCAGGTTATATTTACCAAGTTAATAATTTACAATAACTTACAAAATTGACCTTAGGGCATACCCCAAACTCTATCAAGTTATACGTTCGGCCTCTCGACCTATACCAACCAATCGTAGGAAATGCGAAGGCAAGAGTCAATGCTTGGCCACATACACCATAGACTACAAGGAGAGAATCCCCCATCATGCATCAACTAGCTCTGATACCACTTGTAAAATCATGTAATATACCCTAAAGGGGGGGTGTCATCGGTCCTTGGGTAAAATAATGCGGATTAAAATAAATGCAGTAAGTAAATAACACAAGGATTTACCCACCTCAGCCTGACGCCTACTGCTGCCCGCAAAGTTACTATATTTTTAACAAGGTTACAAACACCTATAAAATTGCACTCTCCGCTAACCTGAATATACTAATCCTATGCCTAGTAACCCTGCCTTTACTTTACCCCTAAGTCAAGAATTCCTGAACTACAACCCGTGGTTCAAACCTAGATAAATCTATAGTTTCTGAAAAGAAAATAAGGAAGAAACAAAACAGAAACAAAAAAACCCTCGTAAAACTTTCTATTAGGTGAGTACTACGTAGCTTTGAGTGGTGCAGTCCAAAGTTCTAAGTTCAAATGACGAAGTGACGGTTGAAGTTGGTCGTGATTTGATCGAAGGTGATACAATATAGCTAGGTTTTTGGTTGATCAATGAACTAAGTGGAATTCATTGGATTTTCTACCGATTTGATCGGATATAGAGAAATGCAAAGAATTGAAGCTTTTTATAGTATTGAGTAGATTTAAATATATGAGATATTTTGTATATCTATAGGACTTGTATAGGTGGACCAAATCTTTGCAAAAGATCTCTATTTGATAGTATTCTTTTTTTGAATGATTTTCAACTTAATATATGATCCAGAGATTCAAAGAGAATATTACAATTGATTCTTCATTTTTTATTGTCTTTGAACACATCCCTTAGCATTGAATTGTATATATGAAATTTTGGATTTAGTTATCTTATTTCCATTTGTGACAATATAATATATTGTGGAAATCAAGTAATTGATTTGCATCAGCCATATATTGAAGAAATGTAATTTATCGATTCCGTTGGCCATATATACCTCAAAATATTCTAACTCTGGTCATTGACAAATTCGTCCTAAAATTTATTTCCATATTCCAGATTCTCTCCTCTTTGTTCTCAATGAGGTCTGAAATTTTGGATTTTGATATTTTATTTCCTTTTATAACAACAGAATATATTGAGGATATCATGTAATTGGTTTGCATCAGCCATATACTGAAGAGACGAAATATATTGGTTAGGTCAGCCATGCATTCCCCAGAATTTCTAATTTCAGTCATTGACAAATTCTATCCTAAAATTTATTTCGGTGTTCCAAATTCTCTTTTCTTTGTTGTGAATGAAGTCTGAATCTATGCATCCATAACACTAAACAAACATATTAAATAAAACATATGTTTTCTTAATATCAAATAGAATTCATTGATTACATGATTTCACAAATTACATCTACAGTAAAACATTTATAATTGCTTGTGTTTTAAAAGTAATGTTATAAAAATCAAAATAACAAATAGCAGATGGTTTTTCTTCGTTCATATGCTCCAACAAAGGAAACCTATCTTCTTCCCCATTTGACTAAGACAAGGCAAACAAATGGGTCACCTATGAAATATTATTGACGATGACCAACGAGTTACTGCTCAGCTGAAACAAGCTAGTTAGAGATTTCCTTCTCATACAATGGCATTGCTAGTGGTATTCTGAAACCTATCGATGTAGGTTTTCTGGTATATTCGAACTTTGCTGAGGTAGATTTTTCAATCGTTTGCTATTATATGGATTCTGGTGATGTCGAGTAGTGTTAGGCCACAGGTTCAACAAATTCGATTGCAAGTTGTTAAGCAAGGAAGAGTAAACAAGTTTGCAAACAGTTTGCATTCAGGCACTGACAGTGGCATTTCATCGAACATAGGGGTGCAGACTGCTTCCATGGCTACCAGTGGCGATTCAGGAGGGGTGCAGTCTGATTCCAACCATCAGGCGAACCTGCTTGGCTCCAGGGATACAGCCAACCCTTCAGACAAGCCCAGTATTGGGTAGATGGTGTGTGCACGTGCACATGTGCACGTGTACACCGTTTTGTTAAGATCTGTTCAAATGGCAGTGGTTGTAATTAATTATTTGATCCATTCAAAGTTTGATTAGGTCATGTTATGAGCTGTATTCAAGGTCTAAAGTATATATAAATAGGCTATGTAATCATTTGTAATTGGCAATTGAGAAGAGATAAATAAAAGAATTTATTCATTACTTTGATAAGTTCTGTTTACATATTTCCTCTCTCAAAAATACATTTTCTATCTGTACAATCTTTTTATTACAATAAACCTTCCAGTCTTCAAGAATTCCAGTTTTCGATCACCTGTTGTCTTTCCTGTTATTATCCTTGTTATTTCATCATGGTTGGTACAAGGCACAGGAAAGTTGGTCATAACACATTGGTATCAGAGCCGGCAAGGTCAGAGGATCCACCAGAACTAACTGATGATGACAATCAGACTGATCAAGATGAAGAAGGTGTGGAAACGAGCAGACAAGAGCAAATCAGTATAAAAAATTCCCTGGCCATCAGAGAATTGCAAGAAACTTCCACCACTCTTCAAGAAACCACTCAACACATGAATGTCAAGATCGACAGTATCAGTGAAGCACTCACTGCTATAACCAGGGAATTGAAAGAACTCAAAAATATGAGGGAAGTTGGTAGTGGAAGAGGAGAAACCAGTAATCAAACACCATCACGCGTCACCCCAGCAGCAACCCCATATATTCCACCACCCCAGAGGTATCACCAAATACCTAATCAAGAATTCAACTACCCACCCAGAAATGGCCAGAATAACCATGGCGAGACAGCAACAAGAAATAACACACCTCGGCTTCTACAAAACACAATCATCAAATTAGAATTTCCTACCTATGATGGTGACGGTGGAGTATTAGAATGGCTTAGTCAAGTTGAAAAACTTTTCGTTTATCATAATACACCAGAGAATGAATGGGTGCCAACCTTCTCCTTCCACCTCAAAGGGGAAGCTCACCTCTGGTTTGGTTGGCTGATCAAGAAGGTCAAGAATTATGACCAATGGGTAATTTTTAAAGAAGAATTGTTGACTAGATTCGCACCAGAGGAGTTACAAAGACCCTACGGAGCCATCTCTAACCTCAAACAGACCACAACCGTAAGACAGTACCTCAAGAACTTTGAGCAGTTACAAGGATTATGTGAAGCACTCCCCGACCAATTCTTGTTGGAGAAATTCATTGATGGATTAAAAGAGGAAATTAGGTATGATGTATTGTCACTCAACCCCATTGATTTCAAGGAAGCAGTTAGTCTAGCAAAGGTGTTTGAATGCAAGAGGAATTGCAAGAAAAAGAATAAAGTTAATAAACCAATCAAGAATCTCAATCAAAGCAGTTACTCTAAATCCACAGCTGTGACCAAACCAAATGTGGAACATCCATCTAGAATCAAGGGCCTCACACCACAAGAAATTAATGAAAGAAGGAGGAAGAATCTCTGCTTTGGTTGTAATGAGAAATGGCACCCGGGACACATATGCAAAAATAAACAAGTTTACATTATGGAAGGAGTAATGTCATTACAAGACTCTGATATCAGTCAGGAAATAGAAGAAGGTAATGATTCACAAGGGGAGACTGATTCACTGGTAGAATTGCATACAGGCAGTGATAAAAAAGAAGAGACTTATGCTATTACCATCAATGCAATGTGTAGTATACCAACTCTGTATACCATCAGGGTACAAGGCCTTATTAATGGGCATCCTATCACTGTTCTCGTTGATTCAGGATCAACCCACAGTTTCATTAATTCAGATATAGCCAGCAAATTTGGATTACCAATTCAAGAAGCCCAAACTTTTGTGGTTCAGGTAGCTAATGGTGATAAGATACAGGGTAATGGGGTATGTAGAGGGGTAACTTTTAAATGCCAAGGGTGTCAGATGGCTATTGATTTATTGTTGATACCACTAGAGGGATGTCAGTTAGTGCTTGGTGCACAATGGATGAAGGAAGTGGGGGAAGTATCATTTAACTTTGCTAAACTTCAACTAAAGTTCCATTATCGTGGTAAAGAGCATATTTGGCAAGGAGTTAAAGACAGTAATAGGTTGGTGGATGAAAGAAACATTGTAAAAGAAAGTGCAAAGGGTCAATTATCATTACTGCTTTGTTCAAAGGAGATTCAAGTGGGGGCACCCATCAATAAGCAAGACATACCTCCTGAAATACATCAAATTCTTATACAATATCCCACAGTCATTTCCTCTACAACCACCTTACCTCCATCCAGAAAATATGACCATAAAATTCCTCTTATTTCTGAAGCCAAGCCTGTCTGTTTGAGGCCATATAGGCATTCATATCACATCAAGAATGAATTAGAAAAACTTATCAAAGAAATGCTGGAAACAGGTATCATACAGCCAAGTACCAGTGAGTATTCATCACCAGTGGTCATGGTAAGGAAAAAAGATGGATCATGGAGGTTGTGCGTGGACTACCGTACACTCAATCAGCAGACACTCAAAGATAAGTTCCCTATACCTCTTATTGATGATTTATTAGATGAATTACATGGCTCAAAATTCTTTACTAAACTTGATTTGAGATCTGGGTACCATCAAGTAAGAATGCACCCTAAAGACATTCATAAAACTGCTTTTAGAACTCATGAAGGACATTATGAATTTTTAGTCATGCCTTTTGGGCTTTGCAATGCACCTTCAACCTTTCAAGCATTGATGAATGATATATTTAAACCCTACTTAAGAAAATTCCTCTTAGTATTTTTTGATGACATTCTAATCTATAGCCAGACTTGGTCTGAGCACATACACCATATTAAGTTGACATTGCAGGTATTAAAAGACAATCAGATGGTAATCAAACTGTCTAAGTGTTCATTTGCGAAGGGGCAGGTTGCTTATTTAGGGCATATCATTTCAGAAAAAGGAATTGCAGTAGATCCAGAAAAGATAAAGGTAATAAGCGACTGGCCACAGCCAAATAATATTAAAGGTCTGAGAGGATTCCTTGGTCTTACTGGGTATTATAGAAAGTTTATCAAGCACTATGGATTGATAGCCAAGCCTCTAACCAATCTGCTGAAGAAAAATGCATTTACCTGGAATAAAATAGCAACTGAAGCTTTTGAGCAGCTCAAACATCACCTAATTAACCCACCCATATTATGCATGCCAGACTTCAACAAGGAATTTGTTATTGAGTGTGACGCCAGTGGAGTGGGAATAGGGGCTGTACTTACTCAAAATGGAAAACCTATTGCTTACCTGAGTCAAGCATTGAATGGGAAAAATTTGCTATTGTCCACATATGAGAAAGAATTGTTAGCATTATTGCTTGCTACCAAGAAATGGACACAATATCTTATGGGAAGGAAATTCATTATCAAAACTGATCACCAAAGCCTTAGACACCTGCTTTCACAAAGACTCACTACTGGAATACAAGGAAAATGGTTGGCAAAGCTGCATGGATTTGATTACAAGGTTGAATATAGGAAGGGAAAGGAAAATACTGTGGCTGATGCGCTTTCAAGATTACCAGAGGAGCATGAAATCCAGATGATACAGTGTAAAGCAGTGGCCACACTAGAGGGGAGCTGGATACAAGAACTTAAAAATTACATGGAACAATCAACATATATTAAGGAATTAAAGAAAAAGCTGGAGGAAGGCAAGCTTGAATCATCAAAATATACAATGGTAGATAATCTGTTATATTATAAGAAGAGGATAATGTTGGATCCAAATTGCAAAGAAATAATACAAACTATACTACATGAGTACCATTCTTCTCCACTGGGTGGACATGCTGGAATCAAAAAGACAAGACACAAGCTTAAGCAATCATTTTACTGGAAAGGAATGAGATCAGATATTGAAAGGTATATAAGGGAATGCGATGTCTGTCAAAGGAACAAACATGAAAACATATTAATTCCCGGCCTGCTACAACCATTACCTGTGCCAGACAAAATCTGGTGTGACATCTCAATGGATTTTATAATAGGACTACCAAAGAGTTACAAGTACACATCTATATATATAGTGGTGGATCGACTCTCTAAGTACTCACACTTCTTTCCCTTACAACACCCTTATACAGCTAAAGATGTTGCTAATATATTTTTCGATGGAGTATTTAAACTACATGGTATGCCCCATAGCATTGTTAGTGATAGAGATTGCATCTTTACTAGCAATTTTTGGCAAGAACTGATGAGACTGCAAGGATGTACACTTAAAATGAGCTCAGCCTACCACCCACAGTCAGATGGCCAAACTGAAGCTGTCAACAAGATATTGGAAGGATACCTGCGCTGTTTTGTTTGTCACAAGCCACAAGAATGGTCAAAATGGCTCACCATGGCCGAATACTGGTACAATACCAGTTGGCAAAGCTCCATCAACACTACACCCTACCAGGCAGTCTATGGGATACCACCACCAACCTTGATATCTTATGTGCCAAAAACTGCAAGGGTACCTCAAGTAGAACAGGAGCTATACTCTAGAGATATTGTAATACAATTATTAAAAGATAGTCTAAGACACACACAAGAGAGAATGAAGAAACATAGTGATGCTAGAAGGACTGAAAGGCAGTACAGTGAAGGAGATTGGGTGTATCTTAAATTGCAGCCATATAGGCAAATTACTGTGAGAAATTTGAAAACCACCAAATTATCCCCCAAGTACTATGGGCCATACAAGATTATTCAGAAAATTGGAGAGGTGGCCTACAAACTAGAGCTACCCATTGGAGCACGCATACACCCAGTGTTCCATATTTCACAGCTTAAAAGAAGGGTAGGCAGTGGGGTTATTGTTCAACAAGATAATCCTACATTTATGGAAGAAATTGTTGATGAGCCAGAGGCCATCTTGGACAGAAGGATATTTCCAAGGAACAATAAAGCCATTACACAAGTGTTAATTAAATGGAAACAAAGAACACAAGAAGAATCCACTTGGGAAGACTATTGGGATTTGGTAAAGAGATTTCCTACTTTTGACCTTGAGACAAGGTCAATTTTTGAAGGGGAAGGGAATGTTAGGCCACAGGTTCAACAAATTCGATTGCAAGTTGTTAAGCAAGGAAGAGTAAACAAGTTTGCAAACAGTTTGCATTCAGGCACTGACAGTGGCATTTCATCGAACATAGGGGTGCAGACTGCTTCCATGGCTACCAGTGGCGATTCAGGAGGGGTGCAGTCTGATTCCAACCATCAGGCGAACCTGCTTGGCTCCAGGGATACAGCCAACCCTTCAGACAAGCCCAGTATTGGGTAGATGGTGTGTGCACGTGCACATGTGCACGTGTACACCGTTTTGTTAAGATCTGTTCAAATGGCAGTGGTTGTAATTAATTATTTGATCCATTCAAAGTTTGATTAGGTCATGTTATGAGCTGTATTCAAGGTCTAAAGTATATATAAATAGGCTATGTAATCATTTGTAATTGGCAATTGAGAAGAGATAAATAAAAGAATTTATTCATTACTTTGATAAGTTCTGTTTACATATTTCCTCTCTCAAAAATACATTTTCTATCTGTACAATCTTTTTATTACAATAAACCTTCCAGTCTTCAAGAATTCCAGTTTTCGATCACCTGTTGTCTTTCCTGTTATTATCCTTGTTATTTCATCATGGTTGGTACAAGGCACAGGAAAGTTGGTCATAACAAGTAGGTGAGAAAGTTGGTCGATGGAGGTGTTGAGCTTGTTAGTGGCACGAAGGATGATAGAAGTGCAGTTGGAGATAGCGGAGTTGGTGATGGGGTCAATGGAAGAGTTAGTGTTGGGGTCGATGGCAGCATAATGGAGGAATCTAAAGCATTGGATAGTGGATTCGAGTTAGTGGAAAGTGAGTTGGAAGAGGGATTAGAGACACAATTTGGGATCGAAGGTGGAGTTTACACTAGTGGATTAGGAGAGGGAGTCCTCGCATTGCTGGCAGTAGCGAATGGGTTGGTAATGTTGGATCTAGGATAGCATGTTGCAGGGTATATGGGTAAATTTCCAAAAAAAAATCTTTCATTTGGATCTTAATGGGCATATGAAGTCTAAGTTTATTTAGACCTTATCTAAAATTTTTTTAAATAAAATTAATATTTTACTTAATTTGAAATAAAGTATTATTTATTATTAAATTTGTATTTTATAATATGATATGTGTATCAGACAAACATAAGTGTGTGCATGCATGTTCAACATAAACGGTGTATATAGTTTGACATGGCCATGTATAGACGTTTGGATTTGCACCATAACAGACCTGTTAGCCTCTCAATGTATGTGTGTGCTGTCAATATATTTTATGTATTATATATAGATATATATTTATACTATAAAACATTATCTGCAAATAATGTAAAAATTAAAAGATTTATAATTTCAAAAACATAATGTTTAAATTTTATATTTTGCATCTAGATAATTAAAATTTAATTTAATAAATTAATTTCGAACATACACACACACATTAATAATTTGAAATCTAAGGGAAACTTTAAAAAAATTATAAATACGTATATAAGATAAAATAATGTTTAAATATTAATTCATATATATATGTGTGTAAATACAGATAAATATATTTAAATAAAACAATATTTATATATACTTCTAAAGCACAAATTTAAAGGCGTTTTTATAATATAAGATAGCTTACTAATATTTTTCCCCAAGGACAAAAACATTCAAATTTGTGTTTGAGCTCTAACTAGCACGCTCTTTGTTCTTCTTCTTCTTTGAGCTCTTTCATCCTTCTTCAATGAAGTCTGCTTGAGTATCTGTTTTACTATCAGTTTGAGTAAAGTTTGTAGGTATCCATTTTAGTGTCAGTCGGTATCATTTTTTATACTGTTTTATTTATTTGTTTTTGTTTTTTTGTTGTATAAAGAAAATTACCGTACTAGGGTAAAATGACAATATGAAGCAAATATTTTTTATTGATGTTTTTTGCAGTGGTGACAATATGCATATGTTCTTCATATGTTAATGCTATAAATCTTATTTCTAATTTTGATAAGCCTGTTGTTGGTACCACTGTTGAAGATGTTATTAAGGCACCTAAGGAGAAATGTGGTGCTGGTAGACCTTCTATCAAACACAAAGGAGGATTTGCATATTTTCAAAATAAGCAAAATAGATGTGGTGTATGCAAGCAATTTGGTCACAATAAGCGTAGTTGTCAAGCTTCTAAGAAGATATGATTTTTCTTTCATGTTATTATGAATTTGTTGAGATTTATACATGGTTGTATGACTTTTTTAGCAATTTTTTGTAATTGAACTTGTTTATAAGAGTATATTGGATTTAGCACATTTTTAATTTGACACTGATTTGGTGTTTCTAATTGAAATTGATTATATAGTATTATTTGTTATTTCAGTTTCAGTATTAATTTTGTAGATAAAGCAGTATCGGTTTTACTATTTATTTGTTTGTAGGTTATATAGTGTCATTTGTAGTTTCGGTTTCAGTATCAATTTTGTAGTATAACTAGTATTAGTTTTATTATTTATTTGTTTGTAGGTTGTATAGTATCATTTGCAGTTTCACTATTAGTTTTGTAGTGTAACCAGTACCGGTTTTATTATTTATTTGTTTGCAGTTTATATAATATCAGTTGTACTGAAAAGTATCAGTTTTGTAGTATAAATAATATCGGTTTTATTATTTATTTGTTTTCTTGATTAAGTCGGGTATTAGTTTTTTGTAATATGATTATATCATTTTGTAATGTCATTTTGTAGTGTATCCGATTAGCTTTTGCATCCATATGTACCTGATTAGGTTGTAGCATTTTTTAGGTATGAAGTTGTGCTTCCAAGTAGCTTTTGCATCACTACGTACTCGATTGGGTTTGGCATCCTGTTAGCTTTTGCACCAATACGTAACCAATTAGGTTTGGCATCCATTTAGTTTCACACCCAATTAGGTTTGACATCCCATTAGCTTTTGCATTCGAAGGTATGCTCGGTTATACAATATATCTTGAGCATAGATTGGTTTTCATCTGTACGTAATTAGCTATGGCATTCGGTTAGCTTTTGCATCAATACGTACCCAATTAGGTTTGGTAACTAGTTAGCTTTTGCAACTATACATACTCGATTAGGTTTGGCATTCGGTTAGCTTTTGCATAGTGTGGTATGCTCGGTTAAACAATATATCTCAAGTATAGATTAATTTTCATCTGTAACCGATTAGGTTTGCCATTCGGTTAGCTTTTACATCAATACATACCTGATTAGGTTTAGCATCCAGTTAGTTTATTCATCAATATATACCCGATTAGGTTTGGCATTCGGTTAACTTTTGTCTTTGATGGTATGCTCGGTTAAACAATATATCTTAGGTAGATTGGTTTTAATTTATACCTGATTAGGTTTCATCCGGTTAAGATTTGCGTCAATACGTACCCGATTACGTTTGATATCGGGCTAGCTTTTTCACCAATACATACGTGATTAGGTTTAACATCCGTTTAGCTTTTGCATCCATGTGTTCCCAATTAGGTTTGACATCCGGTTACCTTTTGCGTTTGATGGTATGCTCGGTTAAACAATATATCTCGAGTATAGATTGATTTCCATTTATATATGATCAGGTATGGCATTCGGTTAGCTCATGAATCAATACATGCACTATTAGATTTGGCATCCAGTTAGATTTTGCAACCATACATACCCGATTAGGTTTGGCATCCGGTTAGCTTTTGCATTCTGCGATATGCTGGGTGAAACAATATATCTCAGGTATAGATAGGTTTTCATCCGTACCCAATTAGGTTTGGCATTCGGCTAGTTTTTGCATCAATACATACCTAATTAGGTTTGGCATTGGGCTAGTTATTGTGTTTGATGATATACTCGGTTAAACAATATATCTTGGGTATAGACTAGTTTCCATTTGTACGTGATTAAGTTTGGCATTCGGTTAACATTTGCATCAATACATACCCGATTAATTTTAGCATTTGGTTAGTTTTTGCACCGATTCAATTTGGCACCCATTTAGCTTTTGCATCCATACATAGCCGATTATGTTTGGCACCTGGTTAGCTTTTGCGTTAGTACATATTCGATTAGGTTTGGTATTCGGCTAGCATTTGCATCAATATGTACCTAATTAGGTTTGACATTCGGTTAGCTTTTGCAATAATATGTACCCGATTAGGTTTGGCTTTTTTTAGCTTTTGCATTCGGTGGTATGCTCGGTTAAACAATATATCTCGAGTATAGATTGGTTTCCATTCGTACTCAATTAATTGATGTGTAGTATGATTTTTTACCTGTTGCTATTTTTGCATTAATTGAAGCTTGGCGAGTAAGATAAGATGATCAACTATGTTGTAAATAGCTAGAAGATATTATGTGGCATGGCAAGCGGTGAGTTATTACGTGGTAATGTTGGTTTTTTATTCAATATTAGTTTTTTGGTATCAGTTTTTGCATGCTATTAGTATTAGTTTCAGGTATTAGTATCAGTTTTGGCATTATATTAGTATTAGTTTCAGGTATTACAAAGTATGATATCGGTTTGCATGCTAATAGTATAGTTTCAGATATAACAAAATATGGTATCAGTTTTTGCATGCTATTAGTATCAATAAAAGTTTCAGGTATAACAAAATATGGTATCATTTTTTGCATTCTACCAGTACCAGTATTAGTTTCAGGTATGATAAAATATAGTATCGGTTCTTGCATGTTATTAGTATCAGTTTTAGTTATAACAAAATATAGTATCGTTTTGAGGTATAAGAAAATATGCTATCAATTTTTGCATACTATTAGTATCAGTTTCAGGTATAACTGGAAATAAAATATAGTCATAACATAGTATCACATATAGGTAAATTTAAACAAAGCTAATGTTTACAACATCAGAAATAAGATCACCGTTTTTACAACAAATTGACAAATTTTTGACAAGTGCTTTTATCTACATCAAAAAATAGCAAAATTCAATTAGTTCTGACATAACGTCACAAATTTATATTAGTTAAACTGAATATCAAAGCAATTTTTACAACAAATTTACTTTTTTATATTTTCTTTCTATTCTAGTCTTGACATGAAATCAATAAATTCCAACAGTGATCGTTATCTGTCAATATCTCTAACATAATTCTTGCTCTGGTTTGCAACATATGTTCAGGTTCTATCTTGATCAAAATTTGGCTTTTGTTCAGTGATATGATAAGTATCATGATATATATTTAACAGTCAACCCTGTTTAAAGCAAAATATATTGTTAGTATTAGTTTGCATCACTTATAGTATCAGGTATATTACAAACATATAAAATTGTATTTAAGAGATAATAGTGCAAACATGTTATATGCTTTAAAATGAAATAATTAACAGTTTTAGAATCAATGTTAGCATCAGTTTTAGTGCTTGTAGGTATCATTTTTTAGATCCATGATAATTGTTTATTTCTGTTTTAATTATATATAGTTTTAGTATTAGTTTTTGCGTCTATAGGTATCAATTTTTGTGCCTGTATGTATCGATTTTGATTAAAGAAAATGTTTATTGAACTAAAAGAAAATAGCTTATGTATCAATCGATCCAATTCAACGTACTAGGCATATAAAGATGTACAGTACTTTATATAAAATATCATAATGCAAACACATGACAAGTTCTAAATATTAAGCAACTATCATTTTAGTCTTACTATTAGTTTCATTTCTGGTATAAATTTTTTTGTCAGTAGGTATTTTTTAACAGAAAAATAATATATTTGATACCGGCAACGAATTCATAAGATATCAAACATTTGAAATGATATACTGTAATATTGTGCATTTCCATCTCCATACAGAATGGACCAATTTCAACCTATAAAGAATTACGTAATCTCCTTCTACAAAGTTGAAAATAACGGTACATATACAAACAATTATATAAGATAACTCTAGCAACAACGAAAATCACCTGAGTTCGAAGCATAGTGTCGACTTCCATTAATATAGCAAAAGAAGCCATTACCAATTCATCCTTCTTCTTCTTCTTCTTAGCTACTCTCTGTCCTCTCTTCCTTTTATCTTTATGACTGTTAATCTTCTTCTTAGTCGACATCTCTTTAGCTGCGATGTCATTTTCAACGCTTCAGACATTTTCTTTCTTCTTTGACTGAGCTTTGATTCTATTATGGTATGAGATTTGTCAGATGATTTGCATAAAATTAAAGAAATTTTATTAGAGTTTTGGGTTTGGATTTGGGTGTAATTTAAAAAGGGTTTAGGGAAGGAAGCTAGGAACCAGTTTGGGAGGAGTAAGGTTCGGAGTTGCATTTTTGGAATCGAAGAGTGAGTTTGAAATTGAAAGAGAGTGTCAAATGAAAGGAAATAGAAAGGTAAGGAGAATGATTTATTTCATAATGGGCTTTGGGTCTATCCTTATAGCAAATAAAGGTGCATGTCTTTGTGCTTAATTTATTAGGATAATTCCTTTAATTTTTTTTCCTTATATATTATAAATATGTTTTTGGTCGTACAAGTTTTTTTTGGTTTTAAATTGCTTTAAAAAAGATCAAATTTGTTCTTATTATTATTATTCGGTTTCTATATGAAAATTTATGCTTAAAATTACAAAATTTTAAATTTTCAAAAACATTTTGATATATATTTTTTATATCAAAATATTTTTAAGCATATTATATGTTTACATATTTTTCTTTTTGAAAACAAGGAAACCTGTTCAATCACTACCGACATTATGATTCCTGAACAGTAAACCTAGGGAGTAGATGGCTGGCCCGCCACAACTACTATTCCAAGTAAGCCAGACCTTTCAGTTGACATGGTGCAGGTGGTGGGAATCGAACCTTAAACCTCCCATGAGGGAGGCGTATCGCCCCACAACTCGACCAAGCCCACGGACATGTTTACTGTTTATAGTCTATATATCATTCAATTTAAACTGAATTGAACTATAATATGTATACATACATATATGTTTATATATATATACATATATGTTTATATATATATATATGTGTATGTATGTACGTATGTATATTATAGTTCAATTCAATTTAAATTGAAAGATATATAGACTATATTTTCAAATTTAATTATATATATAAATAATTTTTTTATTTTCAAAAACACTATGCGCATAATATATAAATATTAATAAAAATAAAAAATACAAGCTTTATGTAATTATATATTGTATTAATTTAAGCTTTACATTAAAATCAATTTAATAATAATTTTTAAAACTAATTTTGTCTAACTAGTTCTAAGCATGTTATATTATATATATATATAATTTATTAAATATATATATATAATTTATTATATATATATATTCCATCCAATAAAGACAACACAATGTTATATAGATTCGTGATATATTCAACTGCTATTTACACACATATATGATATAATAAGCATTATATACATTAATATATCATTGTAAATAGATAATTTTACCTTTTACCTAATTCCCTGATAGTACACCTTGAAACGAAGAATCAAAACTCCTTGAAACAATTTCGTAATCCAAAGAATGCTACTAGTCTGAATTCAGCAACTACCGACCTTTGTATATGATTTAATTTTGTGTTTGAATCTGAAGTGGAGGGGGTATTAGTTTTTGGCCAGAGTTGACATAAGAAGGAGAGCCGAAAAATTCTTTCATTTAGGATGGAGTTTGAGATGATATAGAGTAGGATCTAAAGAGCAAAAATAGATCTTGATCCATCCTTTTCTCTTACTCATTCACCTTAATTTGTATCAAATCCAAGCAACCCTAGCCCCTTCTATAGCTGGCTAGGTATGTGCCCTTTTTGGACCTCAAAATCACTTCAAGCCCAACTAATAAATGGCACATTTAAATCTAATTCAAATGCGTATCGATATCATATATCGATAAGTGTATTTATATCTATTATTTATAGACTATATAACATTGATCAACACAAATTAAATAAAATTTTATCATTACTATTTCATAAATATTAATTAATATAATCAATTTGTAATGATTATAATTAATTAAATCAGGTGGTAATAGGAGTATTCAATGTTTTGGTTGTGTGACTCTTAAGTGTAAATTCTACCAATGATTAATATCGTACAGTTAGAATATTAATGTTCATATGTCACTTAGCGGAGGTCTAACATTATGACCAAATTTATCATTTACATAGTTTCGATAAAATCTAATTTTACATTTTAAACGTTACTCGGTAGTGTCAATTATTTACACCAATTTTGTTCGTTCAAAACTATCACATTAGGACTTATGAAGTTCAATATTGATCAAAATTCCAATATCGTCCATATTCAACTTTAAAGTCCAAATACATAGTCCATGGTTCAATAATAACATTTATTATTAACCAAACTGCTCTGGCCAAAGACTTCGACTTTGAGTTGACTTCGGTTGACCATGATACTAAGCTCATGTAACCAAAGAGATGAATCCTCAATTGAATAGTGTTTCACTTCCAATTCTTCAACTCAATCCAGCTATAGTTGTTCGATGGACGTTACACCATGATTAAACTGTAATCAAAATGGAGTTTCCACATTGAATCTCAATAAGTATTCTTAATTCAAGAGAATTGTGTAATATTGTGACATCAATATTTTCTATTTGATCTAGTTATATTAACCAATAGAAAACTATCGAGTGAATCATTCCACTATTATCCAATAACTATCAGTACGTAACCCTTTGGTTTACCCATTGGCTATTAGTAATACACCGCTTGTAACAACCCGCACCTTTATGGGCCGAAATTTCAACAAAAAATGAAACCTAAGTCCATTAGGGTACAGATCATTGGATTTGGTAACCTGTAAGAAACATTAGCATATAAGAGATCGATCAAACTAAACCTACAATGGAAGAGAAAATATAATAGGATATAAATACTGAATGAGGCCACTACCTCGGAATCAATGGTATTCCTTGGACGTCCCATTGCGCTGCCAATACCGAGCATAAATAAGAAGACTTCTCCATCAACCGTTTCGTCTTGCTCCAGTGACATGTTCCTCTAAATCTATTCTATAGGTTGTAATAAGGAGGGGGTCGGAACAACTTTCTGGTGATTGGGAAATTGCAGATACATATTCATATATTTAGGGGAAGTTATATCATATTTTATACATATAGGATATTAATGGTTGTCGTCATCAAAACGGTGGAGATTGTTAATACCTCAGTTATTGATTTTGATGATAACAACCTTGATAATAATAATACATTCATATAAAATATGGATACTGATGTTTTGCTAAGTTATATAGTATATAATGCAAGATATTATACAGGTGTTGAATCGAAGACTGTACGGTATAAAGACTCAAAGAGTGGACATGAAGACTCATGAGTATAAAGATCAAGATATGAAGTTCTCAAGACTATAATAAAGTTTATAGAGTCATAGAATATTGTTAAAGTCCCTGATAGCAATTTTTGATCTCTATTTATCATTTTCTAATCCTTTATCTTTAAAACAAAACATATTTTTAAAATATATTTAATAATATTTTATAAAAGTTTTTCATAGGTTAAAATGTTTATAAACTATATTCAAACTATTTTACAAAGTATCAAATTATTTTACACAGTATATGATTTTCAAACATTTTTAAATAAACAAGTTTTCAAATTACACTAGCCTATGTCGACATATAGGCAGATGGTATGTCGACATACATGCCGCAATTTTGAAATACAAATTTTGAAATGAAGTGTATATTCGTCGTAACTCTCCGCGAATGGAAATGTCTGTTTATTCTCTATATACAGGGAGTTTTCAAGCGAATTTTTAACAATTACATTCTTATTATCTTCTCTCCTCTTACTCTCCTAAAATTTCTAGTGAAAAATATATTCAAATTTTCTTAAATTCAACTAGAATCTGTTCAATCTTCGTTGTAATGATTCTCTACAATTTACTCTCGATTTCAATCATCTATGTCTCCTAATCAAAGATCAAAGTGTTGTCAAGAAGGCTATATGATCCATTGTAACCAAGATCAAGAAATTATCTTTGGAAAAACCATCAAACTCTAGCTGTATTTGCTTAGGTGTGATTATAGCCCGTTCAAATCAATTGGGTGTACTTAGTAGCCCAGAAATCCGAGTGGGTGTGCTTGTAGCCTGTCCAAATCAAGTGGGTGTACCCTGAGCCTAGAAAATCAGGAGGGTGTGTATCGTAGCCTCGAAATCGAGATTGAAATTGAGTTTGCCTTCTACCCATTGAAAGACTGGCAGTTGAAAAGAAATTTATACAAGCAATTGTACGGGACTGGACATAGGGTTACTCCAAACCAGTATAAAAATCCTGGTGTAATCTCTAATTCTTTATTAATTTGCATTTATACTTATCTGTATTTGCATCTGTGATTGTTGATTCTACATTGGTTAATAATAATCTTGAAAGAATTTTAAAAATATTCATAAAAATTAGAAAACACTATTCACCCTCATCCATTGTTTAATTAGCCTTAAGATCCATAATTCTGCAACCCATAGAGATGAAAAAGCCATTTTGTGGCACAGAAGATTAGCGCATGCTAGCATGAGATTACTAAAAAAGCTTGAGAGAGAAAAGAGCTATTTAGAGGTTTGCCTTAGTAGAAATTTGAAAATGGCAATGTGTGCAAAACTTGTAAATGGGTAATTTAATAGAGCATCTTTTCTTGCCAAAAATATTGTGAGCACCTATATAATTCTTGAATGGTAAGAAATATTATTACATGTTAGCTGATGATTACTTTAGATTTACTTAGGTTTACTTCTTGGCCAAAATGTATGAAACTTACTATTTTTCAAAGTTTGCAAAACTTATTTAGAATTAGAAAGGTGTTTCAATAATAACTTTAGGAAGTGATCATGGTGGAGAACGTGAAAATTTCAATTTTGAGATCTTTTGTGAGAAAAAGGTTTTAAACATGAATTCTCTGATCCATGAACTCCTCAACAAAATGGAGTAGTCGAAAGAAATAATTGTACAATGCAAGAAATGGCAAGATCCATGTTAATGATTATAACCTTCCTTTGTCTTTTTGGGCAGAGGCGGTGAATACTTCATGTCATGTAATGAATAAAGTGATGATTAGACCAATACATAATAAAATTTCTTGTGAGTTATGGTTCAACAAGAAGCCTAACATTGCATATTTCAAATTATTCAGTTGCAGGTGTTTCATTCTTAATATAGATGATAAATTAGGTACATTTGAGTCCAAAACAGATGAAGGGATTTTTATGGGCTAGTCATCAAGAAGAAAAGCTTATAGAGTTTTTAACAAGTGGTCGAAAATTATTATAGAGTCAATCAACTTAAAGTTTGATGAGTCAGATGTTAATGTAATTGCTGAAAATAACAAAAGTGGTGGTGGGGAAGATGGTGCAAATGAAGTCACGGTTAAAGATGACAAGCAAGTTGATACCGTACCATTGACCCTATAAAACCAAGCTTGGAAATAGAGAATTTGAAGTTCAAATCAAATTACCAACTAGAATTTGACGCAGCCTACAGGATCACACAACTCACGAATTGATGAATTCGCGGAAAATGAATCGATGAAACAAGATGAATCGATGAATTGAAGATACCCAAGTGCCCAAATCCGTTGATCTCTCGAGATACCGGATTCTAGCTATCTTCAACACGTTGATCGCGCACGATACCGCATTAGAAGATCTACGATTCTTCGACGTTGATCTCGCGCACGAGATTCCGTGAATCAACTTCAAGTTCATTGATTCGAGCGCACTCGAATATCCGAAGATGGAGAAAGGAGATAACACTCAACTTCCAATTTTAATGGTGGCACAAAGCACAAACCAATTTTTAATGGTGGCACAAAGCACAAACCAATTTTTATTCAAAATCAACTCCTTTTTACAAATGACAACACACCCCTATTTATAGGAAATTACAACACATACTCGACTTAACATATGCGACATAACAACACATTACAACACAAATGACTTAACAAACAAACGACATAAGATCTACACGACTTAACAAAAAAATGACATAAGATCTACACGACTTAACAAACAAACGAGTTACAACTTCATACAATTTAACAATAATGCGACATACGACTTACACATCATACGACTTAACAAAACAATGCGACATAGCGATATATCATTCCTCAGCGACATAAGAACTTCAACAACCTAACTGGAGTGACATAAGAAGCACGCGACCTAACTGGAGCGACATAAGCGGCATAAGAAACTTCGGCATAGCCATCAGCGACATAAGGAAGCTCGCGACCTAACGAAGCTCGCGACATTGCAATCAGCGACATAAGGAAACTCGCGACATAGCAATTCTGGAAGATCTGCTCGCGACCTACGGAAAATCTGCTCTCGACCTAAGGCTTCGCGACATAAGGCATGTCGTACGCGACCTAAGGAAGAAGTGACTCCGACTGAGCGACTTAGGAGTTCTGGAGCAACATAAGGAACCTACTCATCCGCGACCTAGGGCTCCGCGACCTATGACTGCTCGTCCGCGACCTAGGGCTCTACGACCTATGGCTTCGCCGCGAATTAAGGTATGCGCTGCATCATCCTCCCCTTGTTGGAAACAATTCGACCTCGAATTCACGCTCTCCTCTTCTTCGACAAGCTTCTCCCCATAATACGGAATTAAGTGTTTGACATTGAAAACATCAGAAGTATGAACATTTTCCGATAACCGTAACTGATACGCATTATCATTGATCTTCTTCAAGATTTCTACTGGACCAATCTTTCGAGCTTTCAACTTGTTGTAAGTTCCAACTGGAAAACGATCTTTCGTCAATACCGCGTAAACAAAATCACCCTCTTTGAAGTCCACACTCCTTCGCTTCTTATTTGCCAATTGCTTATACTTCTCATTTGACTTAAGCAATCGTTCATGAACAATCCTATGACACTCCTGCAATTCATTCATGAAAACACAAGCTCGTTTAACAACCCCTTTCTGAAGTGGAACTGTCGACAAATCCAATGGTCCCTTCGGAATTGCTGAATATACCACTTGAAATGGACTGAATCCAGTACTTCGATTAACGGCATGATTATGTGCGAATTCTGCCTGACACAGTTTCACATCCCAGCTCTTCGAATTATCCTTCACAAGACATCTCAACAAGTTTCCCAAAGATCTGTTCACCACTTCCGTTTGCCCATCCGTTTGTGGATGATAGGCGCTACTAAAATTCAGCTTAGTCCCCACCATCTTCCACAGACTCAACCAAAAATGACTTAGAAATCGAGTATCCCGGTCAGAAACAATAGACTCAGGTAGCCCATGTTGTCGATAAACCTCTTTAAAGAACAATTGAGCAACACGGACTGCATCGGTGCTCTTCTACAAGCTATGAAATGCGCCATCTTCGAAAATCTATCCACCACAACATATATAGAATCATTCCCTCGTTGAGTTCTTGGCAAACCCAAAACGAAATCCATGCTAACATCAACCCATTGTCTAGTAGGCACGGGCAATGGCATATACAATCCTACATTCGTAGCTGTCCCTTTGGAAACTTGACATATGTGACATCTCTGCACAAATCTGTCAATTTCTTTCCTCATGGAAGGCCAAAAATATGATTGAGAAATCAACTGCAAGGTACGATCTCTTCCCACATGACCTTCTTCATGCAATTCCTTCACAATCTTCATTCGCAAACTGCACTCTGGTATACACAACCGATTTCCCTTAAATAGAAAACCTTCTACCAACACATACTCATCCGTCCTCCCTTTCTCGACTTCATCTACAATCTTGGCAGAGTAAGGATCCTCAACAAACAAATCTGGAAATACATCAAACCCCGTCACTTCAACTCTCATTGTAGTCAACAAATGATTTCTTCTACTCAATGCGTCTGCCACATGATTTGTAACTCCCGACTTATGCTTTACAAAAAATGTAAACTGTTGCAAGTATGCGATCCATGAAGCATGCCTGGCTGCAATCTTATCTTGTCCCCGCAAATGTTTCAGTGCTTCATGGTCAGTATACAACACAAACTCTTTATGAAACAAATACTGTCTCCAATGCTTTATGGCTTGGACAATAGCATAGAACTCCAAGTCATAGGTACTGTATCTTGTCTTGGCTCCAGAAAGTTTCTCGCTAAAATAAGCAATTGGATGACCCTTTTGACTTAACACTCCACCAATTCCAACTTTAGAAGCATCAGTATCTAACTCAAAGAGCAACTGAAATTCCGGGTATCTAAGAATCGGTGTTGTAGTCAAGAGTGTCTTGATCTGTTGGAAAGCAGAATCAGCCTCTTCAGTCAACACAAACTGCTTTCCTTTCATACAATCTGTCACTGGTGCCATCACGTTGCAGAAATGTGGAGTAAACCTTCGGTAGAATGATGCTAAACCATGGAAACTTCTCACTTCAGTTACAGTCCTGGGTTGTGGCCAATCCTTGATTGCTTCAACTTTACTTTGATCCACCTGGATACCTTCCTTGGACAATACATACCCCAAGAACAAAACACTGTGCGTCATGAACATGCACTTCTTTGTTGCCGCGTAAAATTGCTCTTGACGAAGTATCATCAACACTTCCCGCAAGTGTTGTAGATGCTCTTCTGTGCTTCCACTGTATATCAATATATCATCAAAGTATACCACCACGAACTTTCCAATAAACGGTCGAAAGATCCGATTCATCACTCGCATAAAAGTACTAGGTGCATTCGAAAGACCAAATGGCATGACCAGCCATTCATACAACCCCTCCCGTGTCTTGAAGGCTGCCTTCCATTCATCTCCTGGTCGAATTCGAATCTAATGATACCCACTCTTCAGATCAATCTTTGAAAAGATAGCAGCTCCACTCAACTGATCTAACAAGTCGTCCAATCTTGGCATCGGGAATCTGTACCTCACCGTAATCTTGTTTAGTGCTCGACTATCTGTACACATTCTCCAAGTTCCATCCTTCTTTGGCACTAACAAGGCTGGTACTGCACAAGGACTTAAACTTTCTTGTACGCGCCCTTGTTTAAGTAACTCTTCCACCTGCCTTCTCAACTCTTCGTGCTCCTTTGGACTCATTCTATAATGTGGTCTATGTGGTAACACAGCTCCCGGAACAAGATCAATCTGGTGTTGTATGTCTATCAACGGTGGTAACTCTTTTGGTAATTCTTCAGGAAACACATCTTCAAATTCCATCAGCACTGGCTTAACTTCCTCAGGAATTTCAACCGCTTCACTACTTTCACGTCCAATCAACATAAATACTTCAGGGCTATCCTCTACTTCTTTGACAAATTCCTTTAAAGATAACAGAGTCTTTAGCTCCTCGATTTCCTCCAACTTTCTTTCACTTTGTTGTCGCTTTTTAGGAACTAAAGTGAATCTAGTGCCATCGAACATGAAACTATAGCAGTTAGTCCTACCATCGTGTTGCACGGCTCTATCGAACTGCCACGGTCTTCCCAATAACAAATGACATACATCCATATCCACCACGTCACACCAAAGTTCATCCTTATACTTCTTTCCGATGGAAAAAGTTACACAAGCTCTTCGACCAACCTTCACTTCCCCACCTTTCCTCAGCCAAGCTAATTTGTAGGGTTTGGGATGCTTCTCTGTCTTTAACGCCAACTTCTTTACGGATTCTGTAGAGATGATGTTATCACAACTCCCTGCATCGATAACAAACTTACAAACTTTTCCCAAAATAGTGCATGTCGACTGAAAAATATTACTCCTCAACCAACTAGTCTCCTCTTCCTGCTTTGGCGTCAAGCAAGATCTCCTCATCATTAAAGAATATCCCTCGTCTCCCGTCAATAATTCTTATTCCTCCTCAACCTGTGGTGAATTGGAACATTCTACTTCTGCATCATCATCCTCAACCTCAGCAACCATCGCTCGCTTCTTAGGCTTCGGACATTCATTGCTCTTATGACCAAACTCCTGACAGTTATAACACTTGAAATTGTTGTTGACCTTGGTCTTAGTAGTTTCATTGACAACCGATTTACTAACAGCCTTGGAAACATTAGTATTGCTACTAGCCCCCTTCACCTGATTGCTCGAACTTGTAAACGCACCACCTCCTCTTCTACCTTGCTTCTCCCAAGCTAGAGCCTTCTGGTGTGCTTCAGCAACGGATCTCGGATCAAACATATTTACCATATCCTGAATTTGCATTCTCAATCCTCCAACAAATCTGGATGTCAAATGTTCCTTCGTTTCCATGATATCGTTTCTAGCAATCAGTTGATAAAACTCATCTGCATAATAATTTACCGACTTTGTCCCTTGTCTCAAATTCTGTAAGCACTGATACATAAGAGACTGATAATTATAAGGCAAGAAAGTAGCCTTCATCAACTTCTTCATCTTTTCCCATGAAACAATCTTCGATTTTTCCATTATTTCCCGTGTAAGTTTAGTTTGTTGCCACCATGCCATAGCTCTTCCCCTCAATCGTGTAGCAACCAACTTAACTCTACGATGCTCGGGTACTTCCTTGAAGTCAAAAATTCCTTCAACATTTGATAACCAATCCAGAAACTCTTCCGCTAGGATTCCTCCTTTGAATTCTGGAATCTCTGTTTTCATCCCCGACTCCCATCGACGATCATCTTCGGAATCTCTATTTCGATTTCGCCCTTGGTCACGGTTTCGACAAGAGCTACTACCACTATCACTGGATTCCTCCAAATCTGACGTATGTCGATGTCGATTCTGACCATCAACATTTCTGCTAACACGCACGTCTCTTTCTCCCGAAACTGACGGTTCTCTTCTTTCCCGATCCGATGGTGGTGACATTCTTCTCCTCTTAGAATTTGACGGCGAAATTCTATGTCCACCTTGATTTGAACCTGGCGATGCTCTTTGTCGAGTTTGATTCACATCCATCATGAGCCTTTCCAATCTACCAATTCCCTCATCAAACTTCTCATTGAATTTATCACTAATTCGTTGCTTTATTTGTTCAGCATCTTCTCTTCGATACACATCTGCAACATTCTGATGACGATTAACTCTTCTTGGAGGCATTGTCAAATCTTCAACAAATCCAAACACAAACTTCAAATCTCGAAACTTCACACCCAAAGAACTTGGAAAAGTTTGTCTCCTCGCTCTGATACCAAATGACGCAGCCTACAGGATCACACAACTCACGAATTGATGAATTCGCGAAAAATGAATCGATGAAAGAAGAAGAATCGATGAATTGAAGATACCCAAGTGCCCAAATCCGTTGATCTCTCGAGATACCGGATTCTAGCTATCTTCAACACATTGATCGCGCACAATACCGCGTTAGAAGATCTATGACGTGAATCGGCTTCAAGTTCGTTGATTCGAGCGCACTCGAATATCCGAAGATGGAGAAAGGAGATAACACTCAACTTCCAATTTTAATGGTGGCACAAAGCACAAACCAAGTTTTATTCAAAATCAACTCCTTTTTACAAATGACAACACACCCCTATTTATAGGAAATTACAACACATACTCGACTTAACATATGCGACATAACAACACATTACAACACAAACGACTTAACAAACAAACAACATAAGATCTACATGACTTAACAAACAAACGACATAAGATCTACACGACTTAACAAACAAATGAGTTACAACTTTATACGATTTAACAATAATGCGACATACGACTTACACATCATATGACTTAACAAAACAATGTGACATAGCGATATATCATTCCTCAACGACATAAGAACTTCAGCGACCTAACTGGAGCGACATAAGATGCACGCGACTTAACTGGAGTGACATAAGCGACATAAGAAACTTTGGCATAGCCATCAGCGACATAAGGAAGCTCGCGACCTAACGAAGCTTGCGACATAGCAATCAGCGACATAAGGAAACTCGCGACATAGCAATTCTGGAAGATCTGCTCTGCTCGCGACCTACGGAAAATCTGCTCGCGACCTAAGGCTTCGCGACATAAGGCATGTCGTACGCGACCTAAGGAAGAAGCGACTCCGGCTGAGCGACTTATGATTTCTGGAGCGACATAAGGAACCTGCTCATCCGCGACCTTGGGCTCCGCGACCTATGGCTGCTCGTCCACGACCTAGGGCTCTACGACCTATGGCTTCACCGTGAATTAAGGTATGCGCTGCATCAGAATTGGTTGTAGGTAATTCGATGGTAGGTACTCAAACACGTTTTTCTTTGAATAGAAATCTTTGTTCTATGTGTATTCATAGTGGTTTTATTTTTGAAATTGAACCATAATCTATTGATGTTGCACTTCGTGATGAATGCTAGATAATTGCTTTTCAAAATGAACTTAACCAATTTGTGAGAAATAATGTTTGGAAATTAGTTTGTAGACCAAATGACTATCTAATTGTATGAACTAAATCAGTGTTCAAAAATAAACTTGATGAATCTGGAAACGTAATTAGAAACAAAGCTCGACTCGTTGCAAAAGTACATAATCAAATAGAAGGTATTGATTTTTAGGAAACATTTCCCCAGTTGCTAGGTTAGAGGCCAATAGAATATTGTAGGCTTTTGCATGTTTTAAAGGTTTTAAACTTTAAAAAATGGATGTAAAAAATGATTTTCTAAATGATTACTTGAAAGAAAATGATTTTGTAGAACAACTCCCAATTTTGAAAGTCATGAAATTCCAAATCATGTGTACAAACTTGAAAAAGCATTATATGGAATCAAAAAAGCTCTTAGAGCTTGGTATGAGTGTCTTAGTGTATATCTTTTGGAAAATGGTTTTAAAAAGGGGAACACTGACACTACTTTATTTCTATTACAAGAGCATGATGATTTTTTGATTGTACAGATTTATGTTGATGACATCATTTATGGTGCTACTAATGAAATATTACATCAAAAGTTTAAAAAAATCATGCAGGATAAATTTGAAATGAGCTTGGTAGGAGAATTGAAATATTTCTTAGGATTTCAAGTCAAACAAGTTGATAAGGGCATTTTAATCTTGCAAACAAAATATGTGAAAGAATTGCTGAAAAGATTTGAAGTTGAGAATACAAAACCACTTAGAACGCCCATAGGTCCTTCAACCAAGCTTGACAAAGATGAGAAAGGTATTACTGTTGATCAAAATACATGTCAAGGTACACTTGGTTTATTTCTCTATCTTATCGCTTCTAAACTCGATACTATGTTTTTTGTCTTCTTATGTTCACATTTTCAAGCTAGTTCAAAAGAATCTCACCTAAAAGCCACAAAAGAATTTTGAGATACTTTTTACACACAAAGAAGTTTGGTCTATGGTATCCCTTATGTGAAATGTTTTACTTAATTTGTTATTATGATGCTAACTATGTTGATTGTTTTGTGGATAGGAAAAGCACTAGTGGAATATGTTTCTTTTTAGGTCACTCTTTAGTTTCATAGTCAAGTCAAAAACAAAATTCTATTGCATTGTCTACTACTAAAGCAGAATATGTTGCATTATGAACTGCTCAAATTCTATGGATGAGACAAAACTTATTAGATTTTCGCTTGATACTTCAACATGCACCCTTAAAATGTGATAGTAAAAGTACAGTTAATCCATCAAGCAATCCTAATCATCACTTACATACTAAACACATAAACGTACGCCATCATTTCATTCGAGATCATATTTAA
The DNA here is from genome assembly GCA_030737815.1 of Allium fistulosum. Taxonomy (NCBI): domain Eukaryota; kingdom Viridiplantae; phylum Streptophyta; class Magnoliopsida; order Asparagales; family Amaryllidaceae; genus Allium; species Allium fistulosum. The sequence goes on from CM060906.1 coordinate 1,138,668,497, forward strand.
AAAGAGGCATTTGCATTAAATTCATCTTCATTGAGTCACAACTTGCTGACATCCTCATAAAATCCAGATCAGAAGATAGATTCTTTAGATTGTGTCTAGATCTAGGGATCATGGATATAGAATAGTACAAATTTTGTATGGTTCGTTTTTTCTTTGATCAGTTCATTTTTCTTTTGGTTTCAGTCTCTTTCTTTTTCTGCGTTCATTCCTTTTTCTTCAAAAGTTAAATATTTTAAAAAAAGGCAAAATACACTTTCATATTGTCACAAAGTTTTGCTTGTTGGAAAAAGTGTCTATGATTGAGTTCAAATTTTTTATGCTTATCAAACACACAAGTAATGATTGCAAAATTAATTGGAGATGGATTGTTAAACTCTTGAATAGAATATCAATATTATATAATACAGTTTAAGAGGTGAGCATGAGTTACTAGTATTTTATTTCACATTACTGCATATTCAACTACATCTTCTTATCTATCACATTCCATCGATCCATGTTTTCTGTTCTATATATTTGTGGATAAGATTGACATAAACCAAAAATTGGTAAAGTTTGGTTGGAAAAATTGAGTATTGGGGACAAGCCATGTACATGCTCTATATGAAAAGTAAATCACATAATAATAACCATTATAAAAAAACCTAAAATTTTAATGGTTAAAGGCCTACGCATGAAAAATGGATGCTTTATTAATGTAAAGTTACATTACCAAGAGTATTCGACCTATGCTAAAAATGCTTTAGTGTCGATGTTTATCAACTCATCAAGTAATGCTTATAATTTCCCTCATCTAAGAGACCTCACGGCTATGTAAGGAATAGGTATCTTGATCTCATTCCTAACGAGTTAGGGATAACCAGTCCTCAAAAAAATACTTCACTTGGTTTATTGATCTGTGGTTGGAATGATTGAGCCTAATGTTAAATGAACCAGGTATCATTGTTTCAATTTTTTAAAAAGTTGTCATCTGTTTTATATATTTGGGATATGTTTTTGATCAATGATAGATAATGTATTCTTGTGTTCAATGTCAAACTGGAAATATATAATTTTTGATACTCTTACTATTGATGTTTTGACTGGTTGTTTTACTATATTATTTTGTTATTTATTCTTTCTTTTGGTGAAAAAAAAGAGGGAGAGAGGTTAAGATTTTGATGGCAGCAAATGCGTTGGCAATATATAAGATGTTTTCTAAGTTTAAAGTGGGAGTGAGAGATTAAAATCTAAGAGGAAGAGAGGTTAAGCATGTGTGTAGGGGGAGCTTAAGTCAGATTGTGGAATACTAAACATTTTTCTTTTTTCCCACATATCAAACACATCTATATTATAATTCCACACTTTTTATTCATAAATTTTTAACATCTGTTTGTTATCATATAAAAAAGGGATTGTGGAATAATGCAATGAATGAATTCCGTTTGACATTAAAAAAAAATATGTTTTATTTAATGTGTTTTTTCACTGTTGTGTATGTGTATGTGTAGGATTCAGACATCATTCACAACAATTAGAAGAGAATTTAGAACATGGTAATAAATTTTAGGAACGAATTTGTCAAGGACCAGAGTTAGAATATTGTAAGGAATATATGGCTGATGCAATCAATATGCTTCGTCTCTTCAATATATGGTAGGCATAAAACCAAGTACCAGACCTCCTCAATATATTTTATTATCACAAAAGGAAATAAAATATCTAAATCCATAATTTCAGACTTTATTCACAACAAAGAGAAGAGAATTTGGGATATGCAAATAAATTTTAGGAATGAATTTGTCAATGACCAAAATTAGAATACTTTGAGGGATATATGGCTCATGTAATCAATATATTTCATCTTTCAATATATTGATGACATAAATCAATTACTTGATATACTTAATATACTATGTTGTCACAAAAGGAAATAGAATAACTAAATCCCAAAATTTCATATATAGAATTCAATGCCAAGGGATGCATTTAAAGACAATATAAAAGGAAGAATCAATTGTAGTATTCTCTTTGATTCTCAAATTCAATATTTCTAGATTTGTAAATGCTAAATCATTATTTTATTCTACGGGATCATATATTGACTTGAGAATTATTCCAAAAAGAAAAATATCAAGGAAATATCTTATAGAAATCTTTTGCAAAGATTTGGTCCTCTATTAGAAGTCCTATAAATATACAAAGTTTCTCGTATCTTTAAATCTATCAAATTACAAGCTCAATACCACAAAAAGCTTTAATTCTTTTATATTCTCTATATTCGATTAGATCAGTAGAAAATCCAATGAATTCCTCTCAGTTCGCTGATCAACCAAAAACCTAGCTATATTGTATCACCTCTTATCAAATCACGACCAACTTCAGCCGTCACTTCATCGCTAGAACTCGGTAATTGCACTAACTCATAGCTATGTAGTACTCATGTGATAGAAAAAAGCCCCACAATTATTAAAATTTCCAGCCTTTCACAGCATTTAGAAAAAAGCTGTTATAAGTTACACTTGAAAACATTTTAATTCCGCAAAGACAGCACTTAAAAACTGCTGTAAAAACTCAGTTTTAGTTGAAATTTGGTTCAAAACAGCATAGACAGCATTTCCAGAAGTGCTGCGGTAGCTCAGATTTCAAAACAAAGGTTTTATTTCTTTTCAGCAAAGATTGCAGACCACCATAGCATTTTCCAGAGAATGCTATTATAGACTCGAGTTAAGTTTAGCCTACTAGTTCAATTACAGCAACTACAGCATTTATAGAAATACATAATAGCTCTTTTATTAGCTTTTAGTTCATTTCCAGAAACCATGGCACTTCTGAATGCTATTAAAAGTGATTTCCAGATTTTTGTGTATTTCCAGCAATTAATAAACTTCATTTTAAACCCTTTAAACATTTTAAAAATCATAATTTAACATTCAAAATGTTCATTAACATATCGTTAAACATATCATTTTTATATCAATAAATTCCTTAAAATTAAATTAAATTTCAACAAATTCCTTTAATAAATTCAAGTGTAAAATTCCAATTCTTCACATTTTAAATGAATAGCTTAACACTTAATTTTTTTTTCACTTTTCCAATATAATTCAACTTTCATTTTTTTAATATTTATATAACTTAAATTTTTATTTAAACAAAATTCCAAAATTTCCCAATTTAAGTTATATTTCCAAAATCCACCTTTTCCATTCATTTTAAATTACATTTTTACCTCCAGAAAAATCCAAATTTCTTTATTCTAACATTTCAAAATCCAAATCAAATCGAATTTTCATAAATTTACACTTTTAAAAATATTTAAAACCTCCAGAAAACTTTATAAAAATAACCAAGGGCCTTTATATAGTTTTCTAACCTAGGTCAAGTGATACAGATATATATCATTTCAATCCGCAGTTTAAAAATAAAAATCCGGGTTCTATCATTTCAAACCCGTAGTCCCAAGTCAAAATAAATAATTAAAAACCGTTCAGGCCTATCATTTCAGCCCATAACGGTTTTTCCCTATTCTAAAGTCCGTTCGGGTATGTATCATTTCAACCCATAGTGAACCTAATCTACAGGGAACTTGCAGTGTGATAAACAGATATAAATGAACAGTTAACAACATATATAAATAAAAAATGATATGACATGAAATTTAACAGGTTTAACATCATATATAAATAATCACATGCAGTTATAACATCATTTTGAATTCTACACATTCAGTTGTGGTCGCTTCACAATTATATAAGTATGAATAGTCGTGTGAGATTTACTCACCTCTATAAGCTGGAGATTGCAATACAATTGACACAACGGAATCAAAAGCACAATGACAAGACTACGAATTCGAGTGGAGAGCGAGATCCAAGCTATAGATCTTGTGTTACAACCCAAAACAAAACCAAACAAATTATCAATTTCAATGCAACCTTGAAATGATATAACTTTGGAATAAAAACAAATATGAATGCAACGACTTTTGCCTTGCTTTCTACATTTGCTTGCACAGCCTAGGGGATGTTTTGGCTCATGTTTGGCATGACTTTAGCTCAGGTTTGAACATAGGAATGCATGGCATAAAGGCTAGAACATGTGGAGGAAGTTACAAGGTAGGAATGTGAAGGGGTTTAGGCTAAAACATGGTTTTTGGCAACCAAAAGGGCTCGGCCATGGGGTTATAGGCTTGGCCAGTCAAACTCAGGTCTGGACAAAGGTTGGAGTTGTGTGGGGAGGTCTAGAAAAGGTGGTGGTGGCGGCCTATGGTGGTGGTTAGGGTGGTGGTTGAAGTGGATGAAGCCAAAGTGGTCAAATTCCATGTTTTTAGGCTATAGATTGCATTTTTAGTGGATTTGGTCACCATGGAGGGCTCGGCCATGGTCATGGCTGGAAGTTTAGGTGGTGGTGATGGCAGGGAAGAGGTGTGGAGAGTGGTGGCCGTGGTTATGAGGGAGAGGCCGATCCAAAGCTATGGAAGAATCAAGGCAAAACACATGAAAAATGAAGAGAAAGTAGAAAAATATAAGAGAACCCATTACCTAAAAAGATCTAGCCGTAAATGAAATGAGATGAAGTAATTTCTCACGTGAAATTGAAGTGAGAACTCATGGCTACAATGAGGTATACGGCCAAAAACTCAAGGCAATGAAAAGACAAAGGAAAATGAAAAGGTTGGCTAATGAAAAGTCTTAGGTTAAAAGCTTTTTAAACTCTTCATATTTCCTTTTTCTTTTAATTTTAAATAAAACAAAATAAACTCAGAAGTAAGCTTTAACAACTGAAACAAAGTATTATGAAATAAAAATAAATAATTAAATTTAAAGAAAATAGAAAAAGAATTAAAGAAATTGCTTAATATTGAAAACAGGGTTCAAAAATTACATATAAATCATCACAAGCTTTAGAAAAATATCTACTTTATTTTAAAAATATTTTAAAACAAAATGTGAAGTAAAATAATTAATTTATATTTTCAAAATGTAATAAATAATTAAATTTAGAGAAATTATAAAAAGAACTAAAGAAATTGTTTAAAAAAATTCAAAACAGGACTTAAAAATTACAAATAGAATATCACTAGTTTTAGAAAAATTATAACTTTACTTCTAAACCAATAAATAGTCAAGTAAAATAAAATAAATGCTGAACAAAATGAAGTGTAAATGAAAATAAAATAAAGTCTCAAGAAAATAGAAAATAAGCAAAGAATTCTTTAATTAAATGAACTGGAAATTAGAAATTATAAACAGAATACAACTGACATTGGAAAATGTCATTTACACTTTGAAAAAAATGTTCTAAAACCAAAATATATACATAACATGTTATTTTACCCATATAAATATAATTTAGAACATTACATGACCAAATAAAATATTATTTATATAATTTTAAAATAAGCAATTTTATTAAATACAGCAAATTACACACAGTATTTAAAAAGGGCATAATTTTCACATTATAAATCAGATTTCAATGAAACGAAAAGCAGTATTCTTAAAATTTTATTTAATTTCATAATAAAAGATAAAATTAAAAAATTCAAACTTTTAAAATTTTAAATTTAAAGTCAAAGTTTGAACATATTGACTAAAATTCACAGTTTTGGAAAATACTCTATTTATTCATGTTTGGGATTATAATTCACATACAAATCGAAATTAATATTTAAAATAACAAAATTTTCCATTTAATAAATAAAATAAAGTTTTTAAATCAGGAAATTCAATTTAAAATAATTACAGAATACAGGGTTGTTACAATTTTTCTATTACAATTAACTTGGACATTTACTTAAGTTCATTGATTATTATATGTTGACCCCTTATATACCTATTGTTATGTGATGCCATGTTAGACTAGATAAGTAAAACCAAAATTAAAAGCACCATTTTGGTCGCTAAGCCTTTGTTTGATTTTGTAAGGATAAATATTCTTTTTCTTTGAAATGGTTTCAAAGTTATTGCATTTTGAACAAGTTATTTAAAGAATGATTTGACCAATTTTTTTACTAAAGATGTTTTTAATTAATGGAAATGTTTTTTTCATGTTATAAAAAGAAGTTTATAAAGGAATTTGAAAATGTACAAGGTATTTTTGGGTAAATGGATCTGAGTTTTTAAGCAAAGAAGGTTTCATAAATAAGGAAGATTTATAAAAAGGGAATTGCTTATTAAAGGAAGCTAAATTGATTTAAGATTATTTAAGGAGTTGTTTAACAGAAAAGGTTTATTAAGAAGTTTTATAAATGATTTGGGTATTTATAAAAGAAGTTTTATAAATGATTGGGCTATTTATAAAAGAAGTTTTAAAAAATGATTTGGATATTCATAAAGGGAGTCTATAAAAAGGTTTGGATATTTGTAAGAAATTTATATGAAAAGTTGGATATCTATAAAAGTGATTTATACAAATGATTTTGAATGTTTATAAATGGGTTTTATAAATGAATTGAGAAGTTGGAAAGTATTTTGAAATGGATTTGGATTTCAAATAAAAGAGATTTCATGAATGAAATAGATTGATTAAAAATGATTTATCGAAAGAAGTATAAAAATAATTTAAGATATGGGTTTTTCTAAACCGACCTTTTAAAAATGGTGGTATGGAACATCCGTTCCACACTTAACACCGAGGGAATAGTGTTTTGGGTTGTCCTTACCTCCAATTTAAACAATATTTTTTTAACCCTTTTTAACATGATTTGGAAGTATGAGTTATTCACAAATGCTTTATGTATATACTTATGTCCGAAAGATAAGTATATGAATGTTTTAGACAAGCATTTTGAAAAGAGATTTATTAAATAAATATTTGTTTTGAGGCTTAATGGTTGCTATGGATAAATAAATCTCAAATGGAATTGACTGTTTGTTTATTTGATAGTTAAATAATCGACTATCAAATATGGACCCAAAACGTAACTTTGGAAATATCTAGGAGAAACATGTGAGTTATATGGCACATTGATCTCCGCTAATGTTGTACTGTACGTATAAATCTTGTTTCATTCTCCTAGGACAATGATAAAGAAATCCATCCACTAACAATTAGGAGGTGATCTTCGCTCTTATCTTTGACTATTTATTTCTTAAAGAACCGGGTTTGAGTTTACCGAAAACTATCGAATGTTGTTTCAAAGTGACTGATCTTATCCAAAAACCACTTCGATCTAACTTAAGCGTTTTGAAGTGAAGACATCTTGAAGATGATGGAAATTGAAGACGGAGCTCTTAAGTGTTTCGTTCAGTCCTAGAACGAACTTGGATGGATGAATGTTGGCGTTGCATTGTTGCCTGGAGGGTAGTGTTAGCATTCCAAGTGGGAAGTGCTATATAAAAAGTAAAATGTAGCCTCAAACATCATCAACCGAGAATGACTAAAACATGGGAGATGCAGCATGGCTAAGTGGTTCGCTCCTAAGTAGGGTATGATCATCCTTATCCAGAGTTGATATTATCTCTCATTAGTATGCTTCGGGGCCTATTAAACAAGAGGTGATCATATTTGGTACTATCCAGTAAAGGGTAGGCCGGTTCTATGTTGGCAGGGGTCGATAGGTTCGACCTCAGTGTTATTTTGTCTCGAGATTAATAAGTATTTGTATTTTAGACACTACTATAATATCATAGAATTTCATATGAAACGGTTTCGTTATCGTAAGGTAAAAACCGGTCCGTGTTTATGTGCGACATGGTCTTATAAGATGCCTTTGATTTAAAGGTTTTTATAAAGTTAAAATGTATGCTTTACTCACATCAGACCCATGTTTGACCCGGAGTTTATTTTCTTCTCCTAAACTCTTGGGTGTTCAAATTTGAATGGGCAGCCAAGTAGTTTAGGTTTTTCCATAGATTTATTTTAGAGGAGCTTGGAGAAGGTAGCTTCATCGTTAGCTAGCTATATTTTCTTATTTCCGCTGTATTATATGTATATTGTATCAGTTAGGTGGGAACAAGCTGTTCTAGAATTTGTATTAGAAAGACTCTAATGTAACATTTTTGAAATGATTTCGTAATATACTATGTTGAGTAATATATATTGTTCCGTTGCGTTGTAAGATTCTGTGTTGTTTAGTTCCTTCTCTTCTATCTTTCTTTCTTTCACCCCTAATGACCCGTCTTTCGAATGACTAAATAATCGGCACACGAATACCGAGAATGTATTAAGTGTCGTCTTCGGAGTAAGAAAGGTGGTTCGTTACATAGTCTATTACTCATGGCTATTAGGGCACCAAGGGGTTACGTACTGATAGTTACTGCAGAATTATGGAATTACATGCTCGAGAGTTTTTTGTTGGTTAATATAACTAAGGTCAAGCAGAGAATCTTGAAGTGACGATATTACACAGTTCTCTCGACTTGAGAATAATGTTGAACTATAGTGTGGATACTCCACATTGATTATAGTTAAATCATGGCACGACGTCCATCAAATTATTATAGTTGGATCTAAGTGGAAGCATTGGGAGTGAAAGACTATTCAATAGAGAATTCATCTCCTCGTATCACGATCAACTGTAGTCAACTTAAAGTCAAAGTCTCTGGCTGGAGGAGTACGGTTGATAATAATTATTATTATTGAATCAAGGAGTTTGTATCTGGACTAACCAAGTTGAATGTGGATAAAATTTGAATTTTGACCAAAACCAAATTTCATAAGCTCTAAGGTAATATACTTTTGACATAGAGAGCTAGTGTAAATAATCGTTACAACCAGGTGAAGCTTAAAATAGTAAAATTGGATGTTATTAAAAAATATGTAAGCGATAAATTCAACCAAACTGTCGCACCAATGGATAATGTGACATGTGAACGTTGATATTTGATTTTTTTGATATTAAGCGCTGACTGAATTTAAGCCTAGGCGCGCAACCGTAGTGATGAGTACTCCGAAATACCAAATGATTTGATTATATTACAAATATTGTAATAAACTAAATTAATTATTAAATTTTATTTGATTTTTTTGAATTCCATTAGAATGTAATAAAGCATGTATATAAAAATTTATACATATACGTATTGATATACGATATCGATAAATATTTAAATTTGATTCAAATTGATTAATTGCTATGTGGGTTTGGAAATTTATGAAGCTTTATATGGCCTCAAGCATGGCCGACCATGGGAGCCTAGGTAGAGGGGTTTAAGTCTTTCAAAATGGTTTTGAATGGGTAGAAAAGAAAGAGTAAACGAAGGAGATATTTTCTCCTCCTTTACCTATTCTTAATGCCACTATATGAACCACCTCATCTCATTATTTTTGGAATTCACCCACTTGTCTATTCCAGTCGAAAAGTCCCATAGCCATTAAAATCCAAAAAGTATATCAGAAAAAAATCAAATTCATATAAGGTAATGCTTATCTCTCGATCGTAACATAATCCAAAGGATTCAATTAGATCTCAAAGTCATTCAACCATTGAAGATGTTAATTTTTGGCCACATATTCAGGTAATGATCTAATCCTAATTTGATAACATACTATATCATATCAGTGCAACTTAGATCATATACATATATGTATGCTTTATAACAAATTTATATTTGTTTGTGTTGTCTAATACATATTTATATCTTCAAATTGTCTTTTTTAAAACACATGAAAACATAATTATAATATATTAACTATTTCCGACCAGATTATTAAATAAATATATAATATTTTTTATTTTAAAATTATTTATTAAGCTATAATATTTTATAATACGGTAATTGTTAATATATATTTATGCAATATATATTTTAAAAACGTTAAATTATTTAAAATCATTATATATATACATACTTTCGGTTTTAAAAGAAATTATTTTTGTATTATAAAAATCAATATATATTTCCAAATCACTATACATAAATTAATGTACATTCATGTTTAATAAAAAATATAATCAACAAATCCATAGAGATTTGATAAAAAAAATATTTTTTAAAAACCTTTCCATCGAAAAAAGATGTTATATATATATATTATTTTAATAACTTATTTAAATCAGTATAATTTTAAATTAAATATAAGTATATGCATCTATATATTTCGAATTAATTTTTTTGATAAATATAATCTTATATATATAATATAATTTTAATTTAAAATTCATAAATAAATATTATTTAAAATCTAGATCTGATTTTGAATTTTAAATTAACATAAGATATATAAGATATTAATTCAAAATATTTTGAATTAGTCAAAATCATATATATATATATATACATATATATATATATATATAGACACACACACAAACAATTTTAAAAATAAAACTACGGACAATAAAGACTTGTATAAAGAGGCAAATGTGTCTGTTGCATGTAAATCCCAACACCTATAAACGTACACACTAACAATGTACACTATTTAAATGTTGCAAGTGCATTATACACAAAAGTATATTCAGATATACTCGAACTAAAATTTAAATTTAAATTCAAACTAAATATATTATTTAATTAAATTAATATAGTAAATAAAATAAGATTATTTTTAAATAATATTTATATTGGACCTAAAATCAATCAAACTTCGACGGTCCAACAAAGATCCGAAATGGTAAAAAACAAGTATAATGATATATGTGAATTTATCTTAAAATGTATATATCGGTCCAACAATGATCTGAAATGGTAATTAAATTAATCTATTAAAAATAAGATTATTTTAAAATTATATTTATATTGGACCTAAAATCGATTAGACTTCGTTGGTCCAAAGAGTATATTCACTCATTTAATCCACTGCGACCCATCCTGGTCCATCAATGGTGTCTATGTCCAATAGCCTATGCAGTCTAAATTAGCTACATTATGGCTAACTTATTAAGGTCTAGCCATTTAGTAGGGTGTCTCAAAAGGTAGTTTCTAAGGTTGAGTTTAGGTAATTAAGTACTCTACCTGCATGGCTTTTGCTCTAGGCCGAAAGGTGAAGTAAGCCAAAGGTTATCCAAATATAAAGGCCCAAATTGATTTTGGGCCTTCGGTTGATATTTTCAAAATCTATTTTATAATTTTAAATTATATTTTAAATTTAAAAGTTAAGTTTAAAATATGAAATAAATTTTATAAATGTTATAAAAAAATTTAAACTTCTTTTAAGAAAATTAATAAATTATTTTAAAATTTTATTTTAATTAATTAGATTAATTAAGTAAATAAATAAGTAAAAAGTTAATTGATTAAATTAAAACATGTATAATGATATATGTGTATTTATCTTAAAATGTTTAAAGTAAATTATAATAATTTTTTTGAAATTAATAAAATATTATATTAATTAAAATTGGTTTAATTAATTAAATTAGTAAATATTAATTAACATATATAATATACATGTATATATATATATATATATATATATGTATAACTATTATAAATGTTATAGTCAATATTCATTTCTAAATGTTTAAAATGAATAAAATTAAATTAAATAAAGTTTCAATTAAATAAATAATTAAATTTGATTTAATTAATAAAATTAAGATGAAAATAAATACGATTTAATTAAATAGAGTGGAACTATAAGAAACTCATATTACGTTTAAGGAATAAATACATTCGTATAGTACTTATATTGTGATTTCAGATGTGTTTGACACTTGAATCGAAATGGTATTTCATAAGAAATACATTATTCTCACTACAAGAAAAGTCAAATTTTATAGCGCCAATAGATAACGCTATACTCTATAGCGTTATTCTTTATATTAATTTGCTTTATTTAAAGTAGGAATTAACTAGGTAACACTTTTCACTCCTCGATTATTTTGGTGACCGCTTCCTCCAATTACCTCCCGCTTATTTTTCATTCCAATTTTTATTCCATTTCAAAATCCAGAGAAAAGCCTAATTCTTTCTCTCTTTCAAATTCCTAATTCACTCCTTCCTCAATTCACTCTTTCCTTATTTTCCTCCTTTAGATCCATTGGAAGCTAAAGCGGAGAAAACATCTACTTTAGGCATCGCCAAAATCTAGGACACCACTCACGAGCAGGCAGCACGATCAAAAATACAATTAGATGTAAAACTGCAGAACGATGACACTCTAGAACAGTGACGACACAATCAAGACGCCGTAACTCCAGAAGGCGGTGAATCTAGAACAATGGCAACATCATGGAAGGCGACAGCTGCTCCAATCAGACATTAGATGGGGGAGGCGAGCTGTGGACAATAGTTTATTATCTTCATCGACATTAAATTGAAAGGGAAAAACGGTATTCCATCGAACCTACTGGAAATTGTTATAGAAGTGGCGGTGCGGGTGCTGCTCTGGCTAGTTTTGTAAGAGGTATGTTAGATATGGTATTACTCTTGTTGTGCATGACTATGATGTCCACTACACTAATATTTGTATATTCATTAGTATAGTTTTTTCTTCTAGATGTTCAAGGTATATAAATATTACCTTATGCAAACAGGCCTTCACAACCTACAAAGCTATAATGAGAAGACTACCTACCAGAGATAGGCTATCAAAATGGGGAGTGATAAACGAAACTGCTTGTGTCCTGTGTAATCAGAAAATCGAAACACATGAGCATCTGTTTTTTGACTGTAATTTCTCCAAATTGGTATGGAAATCGTTGACAAATTCCTCAGCCCATTCTAATAACTTAGGAGAAGAGATCACATACCTGATTCGGAGAGTACACAACAAAAACTTGGAAGCCAAATTGAATAAAATCACCATAAATGTGGCTGTTTGGAGTATTTGGAAAGAGAGAAACCGTCGCGTATTTCAAAACAAACAAAGAAGTCATTTTGAGGTCAGTAAGCTAGCAAAAGGAGTCATGCAGATAATTCAAAGGAGAATTAAAAATAATTCCATTACCAAGCTGGAACGAGACAAAGCTCGAATTGCAGTAGAGGATCCGAGCTTTCCATTGGTAGAAATCCCAAGTACGAGTTATCTTCACCAGCCGCCATGAACGAAGGAGAGAGGAGAAAGAAGCTGCGGTATTTCTGGAAAGTACTTACTTTATGATTGTATATTGTCGGACTTGTCTTTATGTATTGAACCATTTTGGGCTATCGCTATGGGCTAAAATGCCTTAATAAAATTCTTACCCATTTACAAAAAAAAACAATAAATGTTATAAATAAATAATAATTGTTAAATTTAAAATAAGTTGAAAATAATATTTAATAATTTTAAAACATTATTGAATAAACAATAATAATTAATCTTTACCATTATTTTAAATAGTAACAATTTATTTCCAAAACATTATTAATAAATCATTATTATAAATTTCAAGCCATATTAATTGTTTAAATAATTAACTTTTCAAAAAAATTCAAAATATTGATAAATAACCTTTAAACAACATTAAATATAAATAAATAATATTTAAAGCAATATTAAATATAAATAATCTTAAAACAATATTAAATATAAATAAATAACTTAGAAAAGACAGATAAAAAGGTTGGAACAAAATAGAAGTTAAATCCTTTAAAACAAAATATTTCCGAAACCCAATTTTGGATTTAAAATCATTCGTCTCAAAAACCAACTTCAACTCAAATGGCGATTTATAGTATTTTTAAAATACTAATTTGAGGCCAATAGCTACCCAATGTTTAACCAATATAGATATGATTTTCTATCACAATAGGGTTTAAGTGTTAAACATATAAAATGTCATAATTAATAGAGACAACAATCAGGTTTAATATCCAATAATTCATATGATAGGAATATTATTGAAATTAAAATCAACAATGGCGAGGAATCCTGTTGGATTCTTCCAACCTGTCCCTCTACATCACAAACAGTATATAGTCATATAATATGGGTCATCCGCTACTAGGCGGTATATATAAAAAGGTCATCCGCTCCAGGGCGGGAATAAAACCAAACCAACTGATAAAACCATAAATCATCCAAACATTCAATTAATAATTTTTATCAACTATATAACATTTCTGGTTAACCAGAAAGGTGAGTTTTAACTCATAATTATTCCAGTTGCCATCGAGGCGTTCCAGTTTGGGTTATAATCGAATAGGCATTCAATTTTAACCCAATTTTCCACTAGCTCCAAATCCATCAAATCCAACTCTATATTGTAGTATTCCCTGGTATGATTGCAACGCAACTCACCGCGTTCAATTTGGACCTCGTATGAATTAGATATGGATTAATGAACGTTTGAGATTATTTAAAATTTTAGTTACTTAGAATAATTAAGTTTTTAAACTAATCATTTTTCCCTCCTCGCTCTCGTTTACAACTTAGGCGCACAAGAACCCAACAGTGACCATGTTTCACATCGTGCCACCGCCTTGAGTCGCCTACCGCTGCTGCGAGTCGCCTAGGGAAAGCCCTAACTCCCCTCTTTCTACTGACCCTAGTCACGACGGCTCCGCTGCCCCCAATCGCCGGAAATCGATCGTGCTTGTCGCACCGTTTATTTCCATTTCCCCACCACCACTGGCCACGCCGCGCCACCAAACTCCGGCCGAGCCTAACTCTAGTCAACCCCTACATTTCTACTTCACGAGACATCACCCCAAAGTCCACCAATTCGCCAAAATCAATGAAACCACGGTCGTCGTTCATTCCTCCTTTGCCTCTGCTTCAGTCCATGATACTTCATCGCCACCATTGATTTCCTTTATCTCGTCATCGTCGACATTTTCTTAGTTAATGACATGACCTAAAATCACCTCGAGTGGCTTCGGCGAATCAAAGCCGTTGGATTCAGTTGAGTTGAATTTGAAAAAAAAGGCAAACTTGTTCTCTGTTTGGACGCGATTTTTTATAGGGTAGTAGGTATGGGGTAAGGACGTGGGGAAAGTGCTAAAGAGTGGAGAGTATGGTGAGGGCATGCGCTTAAGTATGGTGAATATATATATATATATATATATATATATAATTTAAAATATCTGGCTCTACACGTTTGAAAAATATCATACTCTTATCGAGGCGCAAATTCTTATCGAGGCGTGCCCCCGGGCATTCTATATATAATACCGGTATTCCGAACATAATGGAACTATTATCGAGACCTAACTCAATCATATGAAGAAGTTAACTTTTCAAACCTAATCAAATTATATTAATTCCCACAATTAATTTCTAAGAATTTCAAGCTCGCATGACCAAGCGATACGTTTGATCGTCACAAATTCGTTAACGCATAATAATTCACTATTCTAGATCTAATGGCACTGGTTTCTCAAAATCCGAGATAGTGCACTGGAATGCTATTTCCACACGTTAATTAAAATGAATTTTTATTAAAACCAAATAAATCACCTTTAAATCTAAATTTAAAATTTTATTATTTCATTCTTATTTATTCTGAATTTAAATAAGATTTCAAAATCATTTTCATCAACATTAAACAGCAGATTCAATTATTTAAATATTCCAATTATTTAAATTCACTATTCAAAGAAATTCCTATATTTGAAATTTAAGCTATTAGACTTCTAAAACTAATATTTCAATATTTAAAATCAATTAAATATTCCAAAATCAATTGACTAAAATTCTGGGTCATTACATATTTAAAAGAATTCATTTTTTTAATTTAAAATATAATTATTTATAGATTATTAATTAGCATACATATGTGTGTGTGTGTGTAATTTTTTTTTTAAATTCTCAGTCGAAAATGATTTTAACTATTTTTATGTCAAATCCACATAAATTTAGCATTTTTTATTATTAAATAATACATACATTGCTTAACTAAAAGGATTTTAAATTTATATTTATATTAATAATTAGAATATGAAATAAAAAATTATTTTTTAAATCCAAAAGCATATATATTTATAAGTTAGTTTTAAATAATCCTATATATAAAACCACTATTATATATATTTACATATATCATATTAATAATTTTAAAAAAAAAATATTAAAAAATCATTTTAAATTTTGAAAAATTATTTTAAAGGTTTAAAGTATGACAAAAATAATATACATATTATGAGGTTGTTTGATATTTTTTTTATTTAGATAATTTTGAATGCATAATTAATATTTCGTAAATATTAATTAATTTAAATAATTTATAATAATTGTAAATTGATTAAATCATGTGGTATTTTGAAGAATCTACCAATGCATTTGTATAACTCGCAGGTGTAAATTCATTCAACCATTAATATTGAATATTTCAAATATTAACGTTCATACGTCACCTTACTTAGTGGTGTGATAGTTTGGCCAAATTTATCACTTATACATCTTTCTTAGGAAAATTCTATTTTACAATTTTAAACGGTCCCCAGCAGTAGCAATTATTTACACCAATTCTCTTTGTCAAAACTATATCACTTTAGGAAATAGAATTTAATTTTGGTTAAAATTCGAATATCATCCATATTTAACTTGGTAAGTCCAAATACCAAGTCCTTGGTTCAATGATTACAATTATTATTAATTGTACTGCTCTGGCCAGAGACTTTGACCTCTAGTTGACTACTGTTGACCATGATATTAACCTCGTATAACTGAGGAGACGAATTCTCTACTAAATAGTGTTTCACTTCTAATGCTTCAACTCGGATCGAACTATAGTCGTTCGGTGGACTCCTTGCCATGATTTAACTATATTCAAAGTGAAGCATCCACATTGAAGTTCAATTGGATTCTCTAGTCGAGAGAATTGTGTAATATCGTCACTTTGAGATTTTCTATTTGGCTTTAGTCATATTAACCAATTGATAACTCTTAAGTAAGTCATTCCATAGTTGTCCAATAAATATTAATACGTAAACCCTTAGTGTCCCCAGGAGCCATGAGTAATATACTGCCCAATATTTGGAGAGCATTGCATACTCTAGTCTCAATGGATGGATAGATATCCTGTCTCAAATCATCTTGACTAGGAATATTTAAAATAATATGTTATTTTTAATGTGATAAATTTCTCATGACTACAAAACGTTGTAATTAATATCACATTACAAATCAATTAAGTATTTTCTATTTAATATACTTAAATTAAATAATTAATGAAAATATCACAATAGGACAAGCATACAATAGAAAGAAAAACACCTTTTTCTCCAAACGAGATTTTATTACAAAGTTAATCATTTACAATAAATTACAGTGCATACTCCTAACTCTATCAATCTCCTACTTGCAGTTTAGGTCAATTATGGAATTTCAATCACATCCCTTTGATCTATTTGCTGAGAACTGGCCGAGCTCCTCTCTTTATGAATGGATATGCTATGTTATTTTAATTATCAACTATATCAATCAACTCTCTCTAATGCTGATAAACTGCCCAAATCATGTGTAACTTATTCGGATTACGTTTCTCGACTTCCAGTGGGCTCTCGGTTCTTTCATGATCTATATTACAACATTGTTAGAACATAATAATGTTATGTGATTCTCAACATTTGGAATCACTATTAGCTCAGTTATAAATTTATGCCTATATATAGAGCTTTTATTGCAGCAATATTCAAGGCGATATACTTAGTCTTTTGATTGAATCAGCTTTAACCTTTTCGTTAGGAACATTTCCAACTTAAAGCTCCTTAACTAAGGTTTGAACATGAATTTAATGTTAACTTGTTATACTCGACATCACTTGTGAAGTTCAAGTCTGACTACTTTTTCATAAAAAGCTCATATCAAAATACTAAGTTAAGTACAATATTGTAAACAACGTAGCATCTATGATAATTCTTATTGCTAACACATTATGAATCCATCTTACATACTACATATTAAACATTTTAGAACAATGCCCATGTATATTGTTTAAGACAATCCCAACATCCTTTTATTCTAATTGTAAAAGATGTCTTTTCAAACGCTATAATGAGAAACAAAAAACCAAACTAGAACTATTTTTAATATAAGTACATCGTTAACAATCACTAGTATGTTGTTTGCTTATAATTTAGAAATATCTTAGTACCTTTCAATATTCTTTCTTATAGGCACAAGCTTCCCCTGCATTTTGACTAAAAATCAAACTATTTGATATTTCTATCAAAATACTTGTTCAACTCTAATGCTTATCGAATGATATTTTGTATCAATTCTTGGATCATATCTGAAACCCACAAACTCGGTATCGCTTCCACTGACTTCGAAATACTTTGGTTTTTATGTGCAATTGGTCTATTCCAAATTATTATTTAGATTTTTTTCCAACATATAAGTACCAAAACTCAAACTCAAATTGGTGATATTTTTTCAAATAAAATACGAATTAACTTAGACACATTGTTGCGTTAATTCAATAATTGAAATTTACGATGTTATTCTTATCAACATTGGTTACTATATTCCCAACTACATCGGCCTTCCTAAAGATACATTTGCGCCAATTAATCATATCCCTTAGGGTACAACTATCAAAATCATATTTTGATATTAAACTTGGAATCCATTTCGAATATGTGCATCGTGCATTATGGCATAGTCAATAGTCTCAAGGATTTATTAACAACTTAAGAAGTTCCTTTTTAGGCATTGATATGAAACTTATAGTTTCTTCTCAATAAAAAAGAATACTTATTAGACATTCTAATGTGTTGTATCCTTTTAGTTTTAGTTAATTTCATTTCATCCCTCATAATCAGTTTTATTTTTAGAAGTATCCAAATCGCTTTTACTATCAACAATTTCTGAAAGAAATTCATTTGCTACATAGTTAGTGTTTCTTAAAAACAACAATCATTTCTCACTGAAACATAAAAGGTATTCATAAACATTTTATGAACTGCCTTATACATAAACAATTGATTTGGTTTTAATTTACAAATTTTCTATTCAGAACATAAATTGGTCATCAATATTGATTGGTCCCAAACTCATTTATAGTGGTCCACATAAGGTTCCTCACAAATAATTATTACGTGCATTCTTTCGAATTGCACAACCTATCAACTCCTTGACATATTATATTTATGGGTTTCTTATAAACTCTTATCATGTATGATATCATAAACAGTGTTTACATGAAGTTAATTTTTAACCTTATGTACTACTTTTAGTGCACAACCTTATAGAAATAAGTTAATTCAACTTCATTCATTATCAATCGTACTTTATTCAATAAAGGCCGATTGCTGCTTATCGATACATCATTATGTATCATAGGAAGGAGTGACTTTTGAGATTGAAGCTTTATACATTTTTAGGTACATTTGGAACACTTTCCAATATACTCACCTATTCGATCAAATTGAATCATTTTACTTCCTTTTGCATGTTACATTACTTTCTTCCGTTTTATATTCTATGAACTTATTATCAACATATTACATGTGCATCAAATTCACATCTTTATTCCTATGACCATTCGTCGGTGAATTTTAATGAAGTATGTAGAACCATTTTGGTACCATTAGACTTAAGATTGCATAGATTTATATGTATCTATCCAAAGAGTTGACCAACTCTTATGTCGCTCCTACAGAATAGGTGCTCTGCCCTTAAACGTTTAAGATACAGTTCATCAACATCATATGATTCATGATCATATGAATAAAGAATTATTTCTCAAAACTGTGGCTCAATCCATAATTCAAAAATAATTGTAAAATGTAACACCCCACCTCATACCCATATTATCCAAGAGTATTACTAAGTAATCGTTGTCCAATAATACGGAGAATGAGGCAATATTGGGCCGTCACACGTGAATATTCCCTTGGGCTAACACATGTATGTATTCAAAAATCAAATAAATAAACTCACCTATACGTACAAAATATCAGCACAAAACAATAGACACATGCATTGTGTTTCCAGGATAGAATAATACACAATATGAAATGAATATCAGAGAACACAGAGTATTAACACAACGAAAATATTTAATATAATATACACCCAAATCTAAGTGGGATAAAACAAGTCAAATACGTATTATCACAAAGTAATACAATGTATAACCAGCATACAACTCAATATCATACATACATGAGATAACTCAATACACAATAATATATATATACAATAAATGCCCAACATCCACAAACTGGTCATCTCATCCTATAACCTGAAATATCTCGGACTGACCCATGTATTATGTAAATAACACATGGGTCATACTATGTCTAAAATGCAGATATCAATGTATCTCAATAATAGCATGATATATTAGAGGTAGCATAAAAGGATGTATGGGTGCCTCAATGTAGAGATACATCATAAAATATGTATAAGCAATATTATACATATAGAAAGTCATGTCAAACTATATACTAAGTGACTAATGTCAAATGGGTGAAATAATCCATGCATCCAAATATCATTAATATATATGATCATAACAACATAGGACATGCTCTCAGCAATGTCCCTGATCACCTCTCAGATAATGGTAAAGCAAACATACCCGGGATCCATCATAATCTATACATATAAAACATAGACAAACAATTATCGAAATCATACGTACAAGAAATACAAATACAGCATACCTTCGGTAGCCATGGTCATCTCTCAGATAATCATAAAGGTAAGACGTGGTCTAACTCCATGCTCTTAGCATCTCTAGCTATACTTGATAGCAATATAATCAATGTGTATGGGGTTACTCAACTATATGGACACATAGTCCAATGAATAATCAACGAGATCGATAATCACATAATGATCACCTGGACATTTAGCCTCATAGTAACCGTCTTGGCTCTCAGCCAAAGAAATAATCGTATGGTCTGATAGATCTCTAATAATCCACTCAGCTCTTGGTATTATAGATAATCATCATGGAATCTCGGTCCAATGGGCTCTCAACACCATATATAACTATATCGGCATTAGTCTTGATAAATTATGTGGATGGCTCTTAGTGACATCTATAATGATCTCATATAGGTGAATAAGTAATGTCTATATCAACAATAACCAAACGGGAGACTAACAGCTCTCGGCCTGCTCCAGAAGCCTTACTCATATGCTCTTAGTGCTACTCCTACAATCGTTAGTTACCTCGATGGTCATTATGAACAAATATCCATCGGGTGCAAGTCTATGCTATGTAATGGTCATAACCATGCAAGTGCCAATGGTAACTGACTACCGGCCAAAGTGACACAAGGTAGTGGCTCTCTGCCATATACACAAAACGATGTGTCATGAATTCGAGGAGTGATCCCACGATCAGGCCGCTAGGATGGATACTAGCCAATCCAGTTTACTTCCTGGCGTATTATAGAAGTATGGACATAGGATAGACACACTTATGGCTCTTTTACCTGCAAAAACCTAATTTTTCCATAATTCAGAATTTTCACAACTCTTTGATGAAAAGTTTTAACAAAATAGATTAGAAATAATTCAATTGCCCTTTATAAGGAAAACTCTTTCAGTTTCATAGTACTTTACTTCAAAGGTTAAACCTTTCAAAATTTTACTAAATTTTCAAAAGCTCTATTTTTACTAATACAAAATTCATTTTACCAAAATATATTTCAAAAATACCAAAACCTTTATTTACTCAAAACCTAATTATCCACACTTCATATTTATATACTTTTTTTAGTAGAATAAGCCACTGGTCGATCGCTAGTGGTCAATTGGTAGACCTACCGGTCGTGCATCTCGGAAGCAAACTGACGATTGAACAAATCACTCCAATCCAAATTCAATTCAAACACAAGCCAAACACAAGATTTCGGGGTCATGCACACACCCAAGCAATTCATACACATCAAGATACATGCATTTAGACATAGGTTTTGTGAGTTGAATACTCACCTGAAGCCTGCTACTATGTCTTCCCCTTTACTGCCCCACCTTCTTCTTTATTGTATCCACTTCCTCAGCCACCCAAACACAATCAAAACACAATCTTCTACTAAACTAGGGGTGTTGTTTGCTGTTGAAGCAACATATGTTAATTTAGGGATTTAAGAGAATTTATTTCTATTTATTTTAATTTTTAAAAGAGGAAAGGGTTTGAGATAAATTTTTGTTTTACGAAGTAAAAACAAAAAAAATTAATTATTTGGAAACGATGAATTATGAGGTTTTATCGAATAAGTGAATTTCTGAATATTTTTATTCATTTATCGTTGGATATAAAAATATTTAAATGATTTATATAAAATAATATTCAAAATTTATATTTTAAAGGATTTGTTCATTCTATTTGAATTTAATAAATTTGGAATTTGGTAAATAATATCTTGATGTTCGTAGCAAGTTGTTGTTATCTAATTATCGTACAGAAACTGTTAATTTAAAAATTATTATATATTATTAAGAAGAATTTTGGAAGTACATGCATAGTATTCAATTATCACAATTTTTAATGATATAAAGGAAATTGTTTAAAAGGTCTTTGGGAATATATATATATATATATATATAAGAATTTGAATTAAGCTATTATGGAAAGCGTAATTTTAAGAGATTAGGAACTGAATTTTAATTTATAAATTTCTTTTAATCAAATGAGAGATTTGCAAAGATTTGCTTTTGAAACTATAAATGGATTTTGAAGAAAGAATGAGAATTTTATAATTTGGTTCTCGTTTAATTGAAAAACTAATGTTTGAAATTGTTTTGAAGATTGTAGGAAAAATGTATTTTAAAACCTCTTTTAAACCCAATAAATGTAGTGTGGCGTGTTTTTATTGATTTATATAGACTAATATTGCATGGATTTTTAAATTGTGAGAAATTTGAGTAAACGGAGTAGCAATACCATTTGGTATGGGACTCTCGGTAATATTCTTCCTCTTACACCTAAGACTCGCAGTATAGAATACCATTGTATACGGAGAGTGTAGTTTACGGGCATTGAATAAACAAGCAAGTAACACGAGGTGGTACGGGACGCCCGTGCTTATATTTGTTTTCTTATTATTTGTCAGTAAATGTCACTTTCATTTGTAGGTTAGTAATTTCATATTATCGTCTAGAGGTGACTCTTTAGGGCTTAGTAGTCGAGATTCCTGTTACTCTCCAAGGACTACAAGTTGGAGTTATGATGGTTTTTATAGATTCATCCTTTTAGGACTAACTAGTCGAGTATTATTATTATTATTATTTACTCTTAAGGTTAGTAATCGAGGAATCATATATTGTGACACTCTCATTGGGACTTTTGGAGTCGAGAAATTAGTGTGGCTCTCAATAGGACTCGTCGAGTTGAGAGTATCAGCTATCACTCTCATTAGGACTAATTTAGTCAAGAGTATTTGTTCGGAATCTACGTCATAAGGTTCACGCCATAATGGATAGCACATGAATAGGACCCACCAGATAGGCTAGTTATTCATCCTAGCGGTCCTCAATGCAGGGTCATGCCCTGGATCTGTGATGTCACCTTGTGTTTGTAGGATAAGAGTATTGCTCTCATTAAAGCCATTATCCTGACATCACTTAAGGACCAACATCCTTTACCAAGGGCAAGTAGTAATCATGACCCATGCTCAGCGTAGTTTGGTAGCGTGTTTATGACATGTATATGGATGATTAGTGTTGCAATTCAGAGAGTAACTAAAGGACTGTAGGTGATGAACTGCAGTCATTTGCGGACCAGTGCTGAAGTACGTCAGTCTCCCATCCGGATGACTTAGTTAGATCCACTATTTTGTGAGACAATTGATGTTATCATCTCACTAGAAATAATGATTACTTGACATTGGAGACTAGATGTGTGTTAGTCTATAATTTGAGATAGCCTAACTCGGGACAGCTGCGTGTTGTCTTTCTATGACATTAGAGACATGTTGTGTACTTATTTGTCATTCTCTCTTAGAGCTCATCGCTAAGAGATATATTGATGTGATTTATATTTATCCCTTATGGCCACTCAGTTGAGAGTATTACCTCTCATTAGGACTGTTTAGTCATAATATATTATTGTATCGATTCATGTGTTTGATAGTATTTGTGTGCTATATTTTGAGTCTGCATATCATACTATTTGCATATCTCTTAGGGTCATGCAATTGAGAGTTCTTACCTCTCATTAAGGCTGATGGTCGAAATATGCATTATGGATTGATGTTTTAGTTCATTGTTGGTTATTTCATAGTACTTCACTCATGCCATTCTTGAACCGTATGATATGATAATTGATTGTACATATGTTTGATATTTGATATGCATGGTTTCAGATGTTGATATCACTTTGATATGCATATTATTACACCATGCCAGTTGTTATATATTGACATCTACACTTTAGACATACTATGACCTGTGTGTTATTTATATAATACTTGGGTCAGTCCGAAACATTTCAGGTTCGGTGAGAAGATGAACAGTTTGTGGATGTTAGGCATAAATAAAGGATAGAGTATTATTGTTATCATTTGTGTTATTTAGTTTTGTGTATGTATGATGTAACATCCGAGAATTTTATCATTTTAATTGTGAATATTTAATTAACTTTAAATATATAAGTAATTGGTGTACCAAAATCTAAATAACTTATATTCAAATATAGGGGTTGTTTAAATATTTGAATTGTGAATTAAATATTAATTAAATGGATTTAATAGTCTGATTTAACTCTTTTTAATTAATAAATAATAATGGTGAACTCATTATATAAATTTATTTACAATAATAAATAGTTCGAATAAATTACAAGAAAACCAATTGTTAATAAATTAACTTGATTTTTATTGATGTATTTTAAATAAATTTATAGGATTTTTCCATAATTTTTAATTCGAAAAATATTTAAATTATCATTTGACGTATTTTACGGCAAACGATGGTATTTTTGAAATTTCACAAAATAAGGTAACCGGTGTATCTTATAATTGTTTTGGAATTGGGTTGCATATTTAAGCGCGATCGTATTTTTGTTTTGTCGTTCGTGGTTCGTACGCGAATGAAATTCTGTGTAGCAGAATACCTCAAATCCTTTTTTTCAAAACTTTTTAGATCAAATCAAAATTCAAAATTTTCAAAATTACTTTATAATGATGTGATGGGTGGCTGCAGAATCTTGGTTTGCTTGAAAATATTGTGATGGGTGGCTGCAGAATCTTGGTTTGCTTGAAAATATTGTTTACCTTAAGCTTGAAGTAAGAAATTGACTTTTCTTTATAAATTAGGCAAGTTCATTTTTCCTTTCCCTCGTTCCTTTTCATTTTTTTACCTTTCTTTACTCTCATGTTTCTAGTAAACGAAAATGGCCTCAAACCTTCAAAATTAGAAATCTATCCCTCCACTCCACTAAATATTACAAAACAAGGATCTTTGTGTTCGTGTTATCTAGATCTACAAATCTATATGCTCAGAATTGGGTTTGCCTTGGACTAAAAATTATAAAACAAGGATCTTTGTAATTCGAAGAATTTACCAATGCGGTTGTCCGACTCGCATGTATAAATTCAATCGGTGATTAATATTGAACAATTCAAATATTAATGTTCACAGGTCACCTTAGTTAGTGGTGTGATGGTTTGGCCAAATATATCGCTTATACATCTATGTAGGTAAAATCCTATTTTACAATTTAAGCGATACCCGGTAGTAACAATTGTTTACACCAATTATCTTCATCAAAACTATACTACTTTAGGGCTAATTGAATTTGGTTTTGGTCATAAATTTAATATCGTGCACATTCAACTTGGTAAGTCCAAACACAAAATACTTGGTTCAGTAATAAAAATTATTATTAACCGCACTGTTTTGGCTAGAGACTTTGACTTTGAATTGACTACAATTGATAGTGATATTAATCGCATATAACTGAAGTGACAACTTCTATATTGAACAATGTTTCAATCCTAATGCTTCAACTCAGACCCAACTATAGTCGTCCTATAATTCCCCGAAAATTTAACAGAAATTTAATAAGAAAATAAAATTAATTAAAACAAGGACTAAAAAGAAAATTTTCATAAACGTCCTAATTTGGCTATGAAACTTGAAACATTGCATTCGTAGTGATTTTATGAACGATTTTCATATATAACACTTCGAAATCGGAGCTAATACGGAAAAGTTACTAGCATTGGAAGAATTGAAAATAGAATAAAAACTTAAAAATAAAAATACACAAATTAACATAGCAATAGGTCGACCCAGGATGATCGATGGTCGACCGGTAGAGGATGATCAATGGTCGACCGGTAGCGGTCGACTCAGGGGATGGGGCGGTCGACCATCGTCGGTGTAAAATCAAGACTTCAAAGACGTTTTCGGATGGTCCACATGCATTGCTTCGTTGCCACGTTTTAAATGAGTGTGCCTGATCATTATAAAGATTCACCAGCATAAATCCAATGGCCTAAGATATTTTCCAAACCCTATAAATTCAAGCCTAACCTAACCCTAAAATCAATATAACAATTCACGGTAAAGAAACACTACCTAATTCCAATTTCTCCTCTAACCTTAAAATTCTTCAAAAATCAAAATAAAATCAACCGGGAGAACACAAGCAATTAGGTCTAGACAGAGCAAGCGGAGCTAGCATATAGAGGGGCGATTCTCAAGCAAAGTAATAGAAAGAGCTTAGGCTTGAGGTGAGTGAGGACAATTTTGATTAGATGATTGTTACAGTTAGGTTTAATCTATTCTATTTGATTTAGGGTGCTAGTAAATTTAAAATTGAAATTGTAAAACCATAATCTAAAAACTTACAATCTAGGGTTGTGCGACCTGCATTTTCGACCCTCAAAAGTCGATATTAATACATCAACGGTATTCACGTGTCGAGCATCTAAGTGCCGAAAGGATAGATTGTTGGAGTGAAGGAAAGGAAAAGACAGAACATGCTAAATCAAAACATTTTATGTGCATTTACTGATGCTAAGTAATATTTTTCGAAGATTTAATAAATCTTCCTTGAAATAGATAAATATATTCTTACCCTAGTCTATAGTGTAATTGGTAATAATCCTTTTGATTTTTGGAAATATTTTTCTCAAAAATGTTTTTAGTAAAACTTTTGAAATAAAATTGTTTATTAAAAAATAAGGTTGGTGTATATTACTGCACCTTTGTATGATATGTATATTTGCACTACTTCAGGTTTTGTTTAGCAAGAAGGAATGTCTTATTTGTAAGTCTGAAAATTCATGATTCATGAACTAATAGACTTTGCAGACAAGAACACACTTTTCTTTAAGAATCCCTTCTTTTAGGAGGGTTTTGAGCATTTACCTCCTTTCCAGAGATCGGTGTGTGCCAGAGGATTTACTATGAATCAGAAGAGTATAAAGTAATCCTTTATACTACATAGATTTAGGCCTTGAGGTAGAGAGTTATTTTATCCTAGATATCTGAACTATCCTCTTTTATGGAAAACTATGTTATTTTTTGATAAGAAAACCCAGAACCTCTCGGATGTTATTCATAGTAGATTGGTCTTCGTTTTAACCTACAAAGAAATTCGAATTTTATGTTAGCACATGATGAATTTCAAGTACAAATCAAATTAGGAATTTTGATGAGTAGAGTTGATCCATTGTGGGAAACTACCACAAAATTTCACGGTTTGACTAGAATCAGAGTTAGAAGTTGCAAAAGCTACTTTTCTGTTGTAAATTTTTTAGGTTTCAAGTGCTTGGACTATTCTCTTTAGAGCAAGAAATCTTTTAAGTTTCCTTAATGAATTCCTTCATAAATACTGATTTGATCATGTTCTGAATTATTCCTGCCAAGATGCGACATTCGTCGGTCTTATGCCCATTTACTTTATTATAGGCACAATAATCTCTTCTATATTTGGTTCAGGATGACTATGTATTTTGTAAGAAGTAGGGAAATTTCATCACCTTTTTCCACGGTGAAAATGTGAGAAATGGGTTTGCTTAAGTCTATATAAATGGATTCGGAAATCTCCTTTCGACTCCCTCTTTTACTTTCACCCCCTTTTGTTCTTTTGTTGGGATGATTGGAGCTGAACTTTTCTTCTTTTTTGTTTCGTTGAGATTTCTTCTTGGCATGGTACATCTCGTCCGTACAAATGAATTTCTCAGCCCGGAAATGGAAGTATTGTAGATCTTTACATCATGAATATAAAGTTCTTTCTAAAAAGGAGTTTTCTCAATTAGTCCTAAATAAACTGCCATTAGCTTTTCTCTATCTGTTACATTTTCTGCTCTTAACGCTTCTGTATTAAATCTCTTTAGCTGTTCGCCAAATAATTCACCTGGCCTTTGTTTGATATATGCTAAAATACTAGAGTTTATAGTTGGGTCCTTATATGTGTAAAACTGCATTGAGAATTCATAAGAAAATTGCTTCCGAGAGTAGATGGTCTTTTCCTGGTAATGCCTAAAACATTTGGTAGCTGCTCCATGAAAATTTATGGGGAAAAGCTTACAATGAACTACCATAGTGATGTTATACAAATCCATTTGACTTTCAAAAGCTAAAAGGTGATCATCTGGATCGGTAGTTCCATCATATTTTAGTCAAGGAATTTTGACATGAGACGGAATTCTAACAGCCGTTATTTCTTTTGTAAAAGGAGCTTTTCGAAAGCTATTATTTTTCCTTAGGTCAAGGGTTCCTTTCTCCTTAAGCATATCTTTTGTCATTTCGTGGGAAGTGTCCCTTTGGTAGGTTTTGTCATCATAAGAGTTCCTCTTGTAGGGCTTATACTCTCTATGTGAGATTAAGCTATTTGATTTTTCAAGGTATCTTCCTGCTTGACTTTCTTGATTTTCGATTTGTCGACTCATTTTAGCCCTGGTGCTTTCTTTTGTTTGCGATCTTGGAGAACATATTTCTGGTTCCTCATCTTGGGTTTTACTTAGAGACTTTGCTTCATCCCCTTCTTCCATAAGCTTGGCCACACTGCTTCCGAGCTTTGTTAAAGTTGAAGGTTGTCTAACCTCCATATTCTTTATATTGAATTTCGGGATGATATTGTCTTCCAAAGTCAATTGTTGTGTGACTTCTTTATTTGTGATGTTATTATTTCTTCTAGCTCTCACCAATATCCCTGAAACAAAAGAACTTTATGCAATCAATTTATGGAGAGAATTATAAGGAATTGAAGATTTGAGCCCTCCTTCAAGTGCTAAAATGTTAATGAATTTCTTCTTTAACACCCAAAAGGTATAGGGAAGGGAAACTTGGTCGAATGAAGGCTTGGATGTCCCTTATCGACCTTAATGAGTGTTGGCAAAAACGAAAGTTGGTTGAGAATGAGCTTAGTAACATAAGCTTAATGTGTTCAAGTCATGATAAAGTCATAGGTAAGTTGATGTCATATGATCTTGAAATCAACCTACGTAGGCAATCTTATGCAAATAGGAATCAAGAATATGAGTGCTTTTGGAATTCGAAGTAAGCTATGATTAGAAATCACAAGTGCTATGGAACTCAAGCCATAATTCAGGACGTTTTATTCATATCCCATGTAGTAGTTGAATGCACAAGGTCCTAGTGCAAAAGGTACAACCGACACTAAATCCCAAAATCAATTTAGGGTTACAAAGTTTAAAATGTAAGAAGTTGAGGAAAGAATGATCCGCCTCTTCTTCATACCCCTTAGTCTATATTTATAAGAGTTGAGGGATGCATCATGGCTATCATGTGTCCATGCGGCATGGCCGCCATGTGTCCGTGCGACATGCTTGACCTCCGACATTATCCAGGTTGATGGCACATTGCATCATATTTCAGCACCCACTCGCTTGATAGTGAACTTCGGTGCTTAGCATTCGTCCTATAACAACCCACACTCCAGTGGGCCTAGATTTTTTGCTAACTCGAAAACCCAAGTCCACTAAAATATTGATCTCTGGTTTGGTATCCTACAAAGAGAAATCATATCGGAGCACTAATGGTAATAACTCGCAGTGGAAATAAGTAAATATAACAGAATAATATCATTACTGACCAAAAATTGACATCTCAAATGTCAAGAGCCTCAACTAGACAACTACTCCTAATCAATACCAGTACCCGCATTTTTAAATCATGTGGGTTGTAATGAGAAGGGGGTCAGAACAACATTTTGGTGACTAGAAATTATACATCTTATACATAACACTAGCTTATGCTCATTGTTCACTATTTCAAGTTATTTCAGACTTCATCCTTAGTCTCTACGATTCCATTGCTACGTACGAACTTTACCCATCTACACCATGTAAATTTATACACACACACACACACATATCCCCTACTAATGGACCAAGATACTATCCCCACTAGTATCTACTGCTTAGCACCTCGTAAGGATCCATCTCTTTGCTACATCGTGATCATCATATCACCTGAGGAAATCCTACCGTGCACACCGACAGCCTCCAGTCTATGAGGCTATGTATTCTTCAAGGACTTTTCACAACGTACGCCAGCCTTCCATGCACTTGTGTATGCTTCTTATCATGGATTTCCGACCCCATGCACCTCCACTCCATCCATGTTTTGAAGGAACCTCTGTATGGGTTAACTAGCCTTGCCCACAGAAACAAACTAACAAACAATCGTGGCAGTGCTTAACCCAACTGAATCAATCCTGGTAGGCAGCATAGACAAGTTAGGTGTAACTCGGTCCTTTTCATTGACCACAAGGGACTGATAATGAGCTCGCTAAATATGCAACTTCTTCCCCTATTTTTATTACCTATGTACGCCAGCCTTTTGCGCACCCTGTTGCAACTCATTTGGTACCTATGCACGCCAGCCTTTTGCGCACCCTGTTGCATAAGTCTGATCTCACCCATCGTCCGTTTAGATTGCCTAGTGCAATCAAGGTAATACTCTCCTCAGAAAAATTTGAAATAGACCACTAGTGATTGTACAGTCTCGCCATCCATAAAAGTCTGCCCGTTGCCTGCAATTACGGAGGTTCCAATCCAAGCACACCTAACCAGAAGGTATCCATTTAACTATATGCAATCTTATACTCTCCACAGGTCCTATTAGTTGGATATGTTTTCAACGTCCCAACACAGTCTAAAAATCTTCAGTCATTTATTCATTATAATTAAAACAGACAATTTATAATTATAACGGACAATTTATAATTATTCACATCCATCATAAACGCATATCCGAGGCTATGTATATACATATTTCAGACTCATGTATATTTATTCTTCTTTCATTTTCTTTATTGCCTCACATATTTTATGTCTAACTCTAAGTCTTTATTCTTATTATGTGCTTATCTTCTACTTCATCAAACTTATTTACCGCCTCTCATTTTCTATTATTGATATCGTTGCTGCTACATTTAGTAGTTCAACTTCGATTTCTATTCCATTTCATTTAATTATCAGACTTAATCCATTTCCTTTCCTACTTCTTTTTCTTGCCTATTACTCATACTTCCTTTTTCATTGGTTTTAACTTTACTAACCTTTTAGTTTCATTCTTATTTAAATATTACACTTTTAGGAGTTACTACATTTTAATAAATTGTAATATAAACTTTAACAATTAACTGTTACACAGTAAATTTCCAAATTTTATCACAAATAGGTGGTTTGTGCGATTTTCGTAATTACGAGGAGTTCTCTTTTTATTTATTGAAATAGTCGGTACAAAATATAGTAACCACATTTGTTTTGTATATCTCTTTCTTTTATAGACATATATTTGTTTCTTGTCAATTCAAATATTACACTTTTGCTAAATTTAAACTTGTCAATATATGGAAATCCACTTACAATACAATGATATACATTCCAATGAATTAAAATATCACTAAAATCTCAAAAGTCCAACTAACTTTATTTTCAGTCTTAATCACCAATATTAAATAAAATGAAATCCTAATTCATTACATTTTCAATTAACTAATCCAACCTAAAATTGATAACTAAAATCATTTCGCAACTGCAAAATTAAATCACATTACGAATCTGTAATTGTCAATACAAACTTATATGCAAATTTACAGTCTTCAACATTTCATATATATGAATTCATTTAAAATTAAATTAACAGACTCAGGCATATAGGAACAAATCCGCAATGATATAATCTAATATTATATAAAAATATATAATATTCCCACTCACCTTCAATTAGCGCTTCCAAATCTCTAGATCTAATCCAGATTTAACCCTGTTTTCTGTATTCTTTATTTTTGACTAACTATTCGGATCCATGGACAATATTTATAAAGACCTCATTAGAAATCGGATTAGGAAAATAAGATTTAGATTTAATAATTAGAACTTGATCTAAAAATTTACCTTTGATGTAGCAACCTGATTTGAACCTATTTCCTATCCTTTGTTCTTTTCTATTCTTCTTCAAAGCATATCCGTGAAATCCAGATCTGTATCTATGTATTTAGAAATTTTTGGAGGAGAAGAGAAAGCGACTGAGCTTCGGTGCTCATTAGAAAATAATGAGTTAGAAGTGAAGCCCTAGGTCCTAATTTATAGAGGTTCAAACCAGCACTAACTGTCGGATGGAACTAGACTGAATTTGACCCACACGACCAATTCTTCACTGCCGCTCACAAACCCTTCAGGTCGACTGCCCCATGGTCTAGGTCGATCGCTCATTTTCGAACTGAGACCCCCTTGGATCGACCCATGCCTTGCTACAAAGGCGATTTGAGATTATTGTTTGATTCTTATGCTTTGTTTCCTTCGTTAACTTAATCACGTTATCTCTTACCCAATTTGTGATTATTTAACGTTTAAGTAATGGTTAATTTTAACTGTGTTTAATTAATGTTAATTAATTACTAATTATTTTCGACTCCAGAAATTCAAATGTTAATAACCTTTTCGTTTGAGCTCCGATCGAAAAAGTCTATATATGAAAATTGATAAGAAAATAACCACGAATCTATTGGTATAAGTTCCATGGCCAAATTCCAACATTTATAAAAGTTCCATTTTCACTGTTTATTATTTATTTATTAATTTCTATTTTACTTAATTAACGTAAAAATATGGGGTGTTACATTCTCCCCCCTTAAGAGAATTCTATCCCCGAAATTCCATAAGGGTTCAATCATGTAAACCAGCACATCCATTCTACATTAACAATCAATTAGTGTACAATCAATTCTTCAACAATCCGTGTAAATATGCATAATTCAACCAACTTTTCATCCAATTCTTACCATCCAAATTCCTAGCACGCCGTTGCTAACATCCATATTTAGAAAAATTTAATTTTCTAAACCTATTCTCTTATGTTTGGAAGGGGTCGAGATGGAAAATTCCATATTTCCTCCATTCTCTTATGTAACTTTTTCCATTGTACCATGGGATCTACTCATTTGCTCCTAATCCTATTTCCTACATTACCAAGTACAGTTTGCATAAGTAACTATTATTTTTAAAGTTCAAAAACATTACTGTTTCAAAAATCATCTTTTTAAATTTCCCCCATCGACAAGATTCCTCGAAAAACTTTCATAAACAAAGAAGCTTACTTGTCGCTCACCGTATCCATTTTACTGCAACTACTACTAGGTAGTAAAATCTACACTAATCAACTTATCGACAATTCCCCAATGTCAGCATGCGGTATTTTTAAAATTTCTAAATCTTAAAATCTTTAGCTTTTAAAATCTTTTCAAAGATATGTATATATATATATATATATATATAATGAAAACTTTTCATAAATAATTTTTTCATAAAATTTTTCTTTTTCCAAATATATGTATAATTACTTTTTTTATAAATAACTTTTTCCGCATTTCTAATATTTGGGTTTAGTCAACTACCTACCGTCCATAACGAACTTCACTTGATTGCGCGGTTAATTTTTAAGTTCTCAAAAACTTTTCTTCCTTATCAGTATTAACCAACACACATGTTCAACATCAAAATTCAGTCTTTGAGGAACATGAACATTGACCGGTGGCACACTTCTTTGTACTCCTGTCCTCCGCTTACTGAAATTTATTTTCCAAAAAAATTTCTATTCTTTACGAAATCTACATTTTCCATTTTACTTTTTTTTAGTAGTTAGTCAAATAAATTTTCTTAGTTTATTACTTAACTTCCAGTTTCAACTATTTTCTTTTCCCTCACATTAGTTAAGTGACATACTCTAAAATTTTCTTTTTATTACTTTCTTAATCATTATGGTCCACCTAGAAAACATGGAAAAAAGGACATTTCCCTAAACGTACGTAGTTCATAGCAACAACTAATGCTTACAACCCTCGAAAAGAAAAATTAGCACCGGAAGGAAACACTACTACCATTACTAGAATGGACCTTTCTAATAAGCCATCCCTCTACAATAACCTTCATATCTTATCCTTCCTTTATTAATTACAAAGAATAAGGTCTATTCATCTCTTCCATTCCGTACCCAATTATGGAATAACTATGCCTCTTCTTACTACAGTGGATAAGAAATACAACCTATGAAATCTTCATATTAAATGACAACTAAGCTTAGGGAAATAACATTCCAATCTCTCTCTTGTTTCCCCAACTTAAGTCTACTAATATTCTCCATGTATGTTTACCATCTGTTACAATCTTCTCTTAATCCCAATCATTTGATAATATCCTCAAACCTTGGTATTTCCTTTATCCTTAAGCCTCATAAAACCATATCCCAAAACTTATAGAAGTGTAATTTAATACCCTTTTTATGGTTTACACACATATCAACATAACATTCCTTGGCTCTTCTAGTGTCTCTCAAACTATCTGGGTATTTCTTGTTATTATTCCAAAAGTAGTCATAGCTATATCTTTCATAGCCTTATTCTTTTCCCCGTCTCACTTAGGCACTAATTCTTATATACTCCACATTTAAAATTCTGGTTTGGTCTTTATCATTTTTTTTCAAAAATTAATACTTTAAATTTTTTGAAATATTTAATCCAAAAACTCCTGTCTTTAAAAGTGCTATTTAGAAACTTATATTAAATTCAAAAATACTTGGTGTCTTAACCCTTTTCAAAACTTACATTTTAAGATTTTTGAATTTAACTTATTCACTAAACTTTAAAAGGGAACGTTGCTAATTTTAAGTTTAAAATTAAATCGGCTTTTTCTTTTAAAGACCGTTCCAACTCTTATTAAAAATTTAGGATTTATAGTTCAACCATTTATTAAGTTTTCCTTCAAAAAAACTTAATTATTTACACCGAAACATTTCTTTCAAAAGTATACTTTACATGTTTCTAAAACATCTTTCATACTTTTTAAATTATAAAAACTGGAGTAGATAAAAACAATTCTCATCCTATCACTTTCTTTACATCTCATACTCTCCCTACATCCAATGTTTGGAAGAGTTTCTAACATCATGAAAGGGGGGCTTCTAAGAAACATTAGCAATAAATGCGATAACAACAGAAAATGTCCATTTTCCTTTGTTCTGCTTCTCTAATTAGGTTACTAGCATTGTTTTAATATAATTTACTAACACTTTTTATTATACTTAAGAATCTTATATTTTAATGTATTGGAACTACTTTATCCTCTAAGAGAAATTGTTAACGCTTTAACTCTCTATGAATCGCTTAAAAGAGGATTCGTGTTTTGTGTGAAATTACAAGGAAATATATTTTATTTTCTTTATTGAAATAGACAATACAAAATACGGTACTTTTGATATTTTGTACATCTCTTCCTTTGCATTTACATTCCTTATTATTTCAAACAAAACAACTTTATTTGTAACTTGATTTATTCATAGAAACTTATTTTGTTACCTCTTTTCATTCCAATGAATTAAAATATGTCAAATCCCAACCTAATTACAATAAGCCAAACCTCCCTTTCATTTATTCTTCCTCACTTCCTACTATTCAATTCTTCAGCCCAAACTACACTAATTCCAACTATTTTTCTCTTAATTTATCATCATTTTTCTTAAACTATTGTAGTGCAGCCATTTACAGCTTCATTTTTAAGACCCTAAGTCTTCTTTTCTATAACATTCACCTTATTCTGATTTATATACCATGCATATCGTCCACCTATACAAATATTTTTCATATCTTAAAAACTGTCATTACATAGAAAGATTCACGAGCTATATTGCTCTATCATTTCTTTTCAAAAGAAAACAGCCTCTGATAAAATTTCCTTTACTAAAATCAAACTAGCTAAATATATATTTCCTTACAAGACATTTATTATTATTATTATTATTATATATACATACAAAATTCAACAGTCACTTGCATTTTCGTTAAAAGTCCTCTTAAAGTATACAATTTATACCTTTTCTCATTTTCCAAAAATTTCATATTGTTGGGTTGGACTCAAAGTGGACTTCTAAATATTTTCTCATGACATCCTTTTTCCCAAATCCAAAAATCCAATCATTAATTAGGAGTGACTATATCACACCTTTTCTTTAGGAACTTCCATATCTTCCATTATCTATAACATATGGATTCTTATTTCCCCTTTATCTGGACCTATTGTATATCATCAATCAACAATCATATGGGGAACTACAATCATTAGGCTACTGAGGCCCGACTAAGGAGTCATGTACCATCCAGCTTCAGGGATTTTCCATATGAAATTATTCTATAGGGTCTAACGTATATTATATTTATATCAAAAATACAAATACGTTCACTATAACACCCCACAATTTTTGACAGTTGAATATTTAAATGATTAATTTAAATATTTAATCGTTAAGCGACGGAATGCCTCTTACACACGATTTTTACAAACGAGCGAATTAGGACTCGATACACCTATGGTTGAGTTCATTTTTTCAATGTGAATAAAATGAGTATAAACTTGACTATATTTGGAGTCGATGAATTTCGGGGATGAATAGTGTCAAACGTAGAGATTTGGGCTAAACTCACTAGCTTGCCCCTAACATAGCTTATATTTAGCTAACATCTTCATTCATTTCTCATTCCACGTTCATTTATTTTTCCATCTCTTACTCACTTTCCTAATCTCAACTTAAGCCTAAACCCTAGATCCATTAATTAATTCTTGCCTAAATAAAATTCTATAAATTCTGATAAAATAACCATAAATCCTCTCATGCTATTCTCCACATAAACCCCAAAGGAATTTTCCTAATTTGAAGTTTGGGGTTTCATCTTGGATTTCAAGAGAGCTAATTTATATGTTTTGGTGATTTAGAGCTTGATTTGGAGAAGAAGAGGTGAGTGGGATGATTCTCCTATTAAATTTGTGTATTTTACTTTATTAATTCGTTCATTTATAATTATGAAGTATTATGGAATGATTTGAAGATTTATATGCTAGGGTTTAGACTTGTATTCATGTTACAAACATGTTTCCTTAGCTAATTAATTGTTTAAGACCCTAATACTATATTTTAAAAATAGTTATTAAGCCCTAGATTGGATTTGGGCTAATTAGGTGATTGTTTGTGATGTTATTGTTTGATTTGGGATTAATTATGTAGAGTAATGATGTGCACGTCATTAGTAATAACTAATTAATCCATTTGAATTAGTTAACAAAAGGTTAGTAGACTAATTAAAGGGGTTTAGGAATTCTACACCCCTCACTAAAGTGATTAGAGACCCTATAAACCTTAATTAGTATTTATAAAATGGTCTCATGATTTTATAAACGAAGTATATATTTTATAAAATGGATATGAGATTTTATAAAATAGTAAAAGGTGAATACTTGATTTTGACAGAAGTGATTAAGTATATTAAAGGCTATAATGAAACAATACAATAGCTCATCCATCATGTAAATGAATCTAAGCCTGCTAAATCGTATATAGCAATCACCTCACATAAGCATGTCATATCAAACAATGTAATTGCATTTCTAATGAAAGAAGCATACAATATATTAAAGCCCGTACGATGTATGTATGCCATCCTTACATAATATCAAATCCAACCAGTAGCTCGATCACACAAACTTCTCTTTCGAATTAGTATTGCTCACTCCACTTCCCTAGTGCGGACTCTAATTAGGTTCCTTGTTTACAAACCTCTGTTTTTCTTACATAGCCATATGCTATGATAGAAAACTTCAATGTCATATCAAAAATCCATAATAAGTGTTTTCGTTAAAAATCGAGTGAAAAATCCTTATTCGGATCGGTGTAAATCACCTTAAAATCATGTACTCGAATGTGGATCAAGCATTGTTATGCAAATAAAATGATCTACGTACATCCTACGTATTTATTCCATTGGTTTCTTAACTATACCAATTTTTTTTACTTCACGTTTGTTTATACAATTAGTATTTCATTTGATACTAAAATCATTTATGGAAATAATTTCATAAAAAATTACTTTAGTTTTTATAAACATTTCATAAAGACCTATCTTTATTTTAAAACCATTCCATATTTAAGTTCACATTCGTATAACACTCTTTTACATCCTAAGAATGTATACACCATATAAATTTGCTTTACTTAACCTAAATGTCCAACAAATTTAAAACTAGTTTAAATTCTTACCAACTTCCCATTCTAGAGTTACAGAACTATACTTTTATATGTTCACAAACACTTAACTTCAAGTTCTCAACTAATTCAGAAGTTTTCGACTGTCAAAAATCATCGAAAATTTTGTTTCATTTCAACAAATGAAAACTACCAGCCAATGTATCATCATGAGACACGCAAACCAAACTACCCTAATGCATAGGATACATGCATCCATAATATAACTTAACAGAAAACTTAAGAACTAAACACCGGGTTTTATTTCAAATTATTTGAAATAATAATAATACAGACATCTCCTTTTTGTATACCAAATCATAATTTTGGGATTAAATCAAAATCTGTTTTACCAAAACAACTATGTAGCAAATTGCTATAGTAGCATTTCAATTTTGAAACTAAAAAATGAATACCGATGATGCTGTAGTCATCATCATAATTATTTTCTAACGACAGAAGTGAGTTCAGCACTTTAAAATCATAGCTTTCGGACTTAACCAAAAAAAATTTCAAGGAGGTATCAAATACTTCATAAATATTACTAAGTACCATGATCTAAATTTCATAAACCAATTTCCCAACTATTACTTTCAGAAAATACTACTATTATTTTCCAAAAGCTTAGAAAAATAATTTTCAAAAACTGTGGGATTTAAGTTCTCAAATTCTCAATTTGAAATCCCTTTTATTTATAAACCATATTTAAATAAAGTTACTTCCTTATCTAAATTATTTCACAAATATATATATATCTTTGTTAAGATTATAATAAACAACTTTAATTAAAATTAAATTTTAACCTATCATTATCACCGAATGCCTTATAGTCAAACTGTGAAATTTAATACATAAGGTGTTCATTTCAATATTCCCATAATTACTATCCACCCAACACATGCAGTTAAAAGGTAAAAATGCTTATATGCTAGTCGTGCACAAAGCATTAATTAACAAACATTAGTCAACGTTCATAAACTGGCCGAGTACAACTAATCAAACAATAAATGATGATAACTGAATATTATCATTTCCTAACACATAAACACATTATAAACAACTATATCAATTTTATGAAAATTATTCTTTTATATACAAAATATAATTCTAGGTAAAATTATTTCATTACCAATTTTAAAAAACAATACTATGTTGGTTTGCCTTATCCAAGTGTTTAGAAACCCTTATCGATATAGTGGCATCCCACGTCTCGACCAGAATTCATAAACCACTCATAGACCAATTAACATAATATAAAAAAATTATAGCACTAAAAAATATGCGCTCTCGTATATATAATACACTCAAGCTCATTTTAAGGTGTTACTAGCCCTATCTCTAATGAGTTTACCCCCACTAAGGCCTAGGTGTTCGCTTAGCCTAGCTCTGATACCACGTGTGACGACCCACCTTTTCAACCCTCAAAAGTTGACACTAATACATCCACCATATTCACACGCCGAGCATCTAAATGTGGGAAAGATGGATTGTTGGGGTGAAAGAAAGGAAAAGACAGAACATAATCTAACATCGTGACGAGTAATATATAATATACACATGATCTTTACAAAAAATATAATATACATACATCAATCAGAGTAAACTAACATATCATTAGCCTGGATAGTTATAATACCTTATCCTCACAAATGCTGATAAATACAAAAAACAAATGCAGTAGAAATAAAATATACGTGAATACGTCTTGAAGGCATCCAGCTCGTCTTTTGATGCTCCAAAGCATCCATAACTAAATCTGAAAATATGCTCGGGCTGACCCGAGCATTATAAGAGAATAATGGCCGGTTCAGTCTGGTAAACCAACGTGAGAAACACAAATCAAATGGGTTTATAATGTTATAAAACTTTTCAAAAATAAAGGAATCTCGTAAGACCACGTCTCACATAAACACGGACGGGTTTTTACCTTACGATAACCAAACCATTTCTATAAGAAATCCAGTGATATTATAATAATGTCTAGGGTTTAAAATAAAATTTAATATAACCAAAATGGTTACACTATTTATAGTCCAACATATTTAGTATACAACTAAGTCCGTAAGGGCATGTATTGGAAAATGGATTCCATACAATGACAAGGTAACGGACTACCTTCCGTATAGTACACCTCTAGATAAAATATACCGAGGCTGCAAACATTGCACCTCTACCAATAGTGAACCAGCCTACTCCTTCCTGGATAGTATTGAATATGATCATCACTCAGGCTGCCAACTTTACAAACCGCTTCCTTGGCCATAAGCATACATAATCCAAAAATATCGATCTAGATACAAGTGATGACCATACCTTAATGGTAGCGAACCACATAGCCCTACTGCATCTACCATGTTTTAGTCATTTTCGAGTGTAAGGCTTGAATTTACATTTTACCATTTAGCAAATCCCCCTTGGAATGCTAACACTGCCCTCCAAGTAACAATGCAATACAAGCATTCATCCATACAAGTTGTTCTAGGAGTAAACAAATCAAAAGCACTACTTCTACTACATCCATTTTGGAATCACCGTTAGGATTAGTAGCAAGTAGACCTTATACTTGCAAGAACCAAGATGTCTCAAATTGGAACACTTATGCTAATTCGAAGTGGTTTTCGGATAAAATATCCGATCTCGGGGTCTTTGAACCAACAATTGATAGTTTCAAAACTGGCCAATATTTTATAGTCAATTATTTAACTGTCAAATAAACAAACAATCAAATCAGAGACTTAACCAAGCATGATTAAGCACATAAGCAACCATTAAGCCACTTAATTAATCCTTTCATTAATTAAAACCTCCTTTTAAATATACGTATTAAAATACCTTTGACAGAAGATATATTCACAAACTCTCCCTACACTTTTCAATACTTAGAAAAGTATTTATATACTTATCTCAACGGTATAAGTATATTCACAAACCTTTTCACTTTCAATACTTAGAGAAGTGTTTATATACTAATCTCAACGGTATAAGTATATTCACAAAACACTACACTTTCAATACTTATAAAACCTTTTCATATACTTATATCAACGGTACAAGTATATTCACAAATCTTAAGAAATATTTTATATTTCCAATAACATATTTAAATAGGCCAAAACAAATGCCATTTCAAAACATTGTTTACCATAAACCCAAACCACTTTTCTTTTGGAGTAAGTATATGGATCGTATAGAAATTAAACCAAATATACTTACCACCACTTCCCGATTTCAAACCTGTACTATTCCTTGATTAACAATGTGGACCGATAAGTTAGCATATTATCCTTGTTTCAACATACATTCTTAATTCTTAGGAAAGGGACAATTTTCCCTACCTCAGAATTTGGTGTTAAGTATGAAAAGAATGTTTTCCATACCACATAATTTAAAATGATCATTTATAGAAATCAAATCTCATTCCCTTTATAAAACTATTTTTTTATAAATCTCTTTCATATTTATAAAACTCCCTTTATAAATCTACTTTCTATTTATAAAACTTCTTTTATAAATCTCCAAATTTATTTATAAAACTCCTTTATAAATATCCAAATTTATTTATAAAACTCCTTTTATAAATACTTAAATTTATTTAATGTCATATACTTATCACAATCTTCAGTTTCAAGATAGGACTGAATACTTTCAATTTTAGCTTAAAATCCTACTTGCTCCAAACTCAACGAAATCAACTCCAATGCGTAGATAACACTCCGATGAGTACAACGCAAAAGACCGTGTCTCGATTGGACGTTGTAAGTAGATAATATGAATTTTATAAGTTTTCGAATTAAAATATTCATTAATTAAGTAATTAACTTAACTAATTAATCACCCACCCTAATCCACTTCTTCCCCAATTCATCTCCTAACATGCACACATGTACAAAAACTTTGTCGTGCACCTCAATAAACTTTGCCATGCACCTCCCCATCGATTCCTCCTCCTTTACTTGACGATTCGATAAGTGAATTTCCTCGACGAACCCCCCTTCGAAATCTCTATGCATTGCACACCCCGACGTCGAGCTCTATCGAGCCTACCAAAAATCGACTTGTAGCTGACCCTCGTTCCCCTTGCCACAATGTCGCACTTTGCTATGGTGAGCCGGAGTTCCCAAAAATTTGAGGAAAGGTGCTCCTTACCTAGTTGAACACAAATCCACACTCCATTTCGCCAATCTCCACTTCGATCGACTCCAAAGTCGAAACCTAGTTCGACGTCGACTTTCTTAGATGTTGTCGCATAGTACGGCACTACCATAGATTTGGTGCTCTACTTCCTATAAGTTCAATGAATCAATTCTCAACACCTATCGTGGCCCGTAGCTCCAGGCTTAATTGGGGGAAGGTGGCGGTTGCTTATTCCTTTTAAAGGAAATAGTGATGAAAATGAATTAAATTGAAAGAGAAGAAGCAGGGTGAGGGTAATTTATAATAATATAAATATTATAATTTAATTTCGTTTTTTAATCATCACGTGTTTCGAGCTCACATGATCACACAACACGTTCGATTGTCACGAAACTCCTCGTCGCACATCATCTTATTATTCTAGTTTCGATGACACTAGTTTTGTCAAAATCTAAGACAATGCCATAGAATTACAGTTTCATGCTTTTCGAGATCGTTTATCGATAAAACGTTTTCGGTCACACTATCGATATTAATTCAAACTATTTATTTGTGTAAATAAATTTTGATAATAAGTTAGCATTTATCATTTATTAATTAAAAGTAGATATTCAACTTTAAAAATCATTTAAATTTAAATATTTAAAATTCATTAAATGTTCACAAAGAAAACTATAAAATTCCGGATTGTTACAAGGGTAGAATTAAAATCATTGTAAATTGTTAAACCTATATTGATACTTGCACACCTTTTTTCTATTTAAACTGTAACTCTAAGTAATCCCTAAATATGTAAACCCTAAATTGAACATGATATTGAAATTGAAAACATGAACTGGTCAAATTAGCGTTAGGGTTCACCATAAAACTAAAATCGATAGGAATTAAACAAAAATCAATAATCGACAGTAAAACTCATGTAAATCATAATTTTAGCCTACAACCGGCCGACCATTGATCCCTAGCGATCGACCAGTAGCAGTCGACCGGTCAGGGTTAACGATCCACCAGTCGACACATAAAATGCAAAATCTGAACCTCGTCTTAAGGCTTAGGTTAGAAATAAATATAATTTAAGATAAAAAATTATATAAATGTTAATTGCTTGTTTAAGTCTATTTTGTGACTAAATGTATATATTAGAGATAATGGGGAAGCTAGTTCCTCATTAGAGAATGCTAGGTCCTTTTAGAGTTGGGTTGTGACGCCCCACCTCTATACCCACGCTAGCCAAGGACACTACGGGGTAATACCGTCAACTAGCACGGAGAATAAGGCTGTTGAGGAGCGACCATCTGTATAATTGCTTTGTGCGAGTACCGATATGCCAGATAAAAATATAACTTTTCATCTCAAGAGGAAATCCGACATACCGATACAAACTCAAAGCTACTACACAATGGCTATATGGACTTCGGAAACAAATATAGAAATAAACGTAACACAAATCAGTCACAGACAATTCATATCACAAAGGCGGAAATAGATATGAATATAACACATGAAAGTGTACATCTGAGTAGTGGTCAAATAAGATCCACAATAACACAAAAGAATAGATACAAGTGCAAGGCAAAAGAATATGTATACATCAAGGAGTCTAATCTCAAAGGTATACAACAAAAACTACTAAACTAGAGTATTTAGCCAAAACTCAAATGATGGTTCCAGATAGGAAGTCAAGAGGAAGCACCTGTAAAATCTCAGTCTGACCCGAGTATTATTTATAAGAAAATAATAAACGGATCAGTCTAGCTATAAATATCAGATAAAGTGGTATAGAATAAGAGATATGACAAAAACGTATCATAACCATAATACCATACTGTGATAAGTACGTAATTGAAAATCAACAAGAGATTAATCAATATCACAAGAATCTTCTCAAAGATTAAAAAGAATGTCATATTCTTTATTTAATTCACCAAGCCACAATAATGACATACATATTAATGCCAATTGTAAAAGTTGGTGAAACATAAATTCCAGAAATCAACCATTAGAAATCCAGAAATCAAATAGTCCAAAGCAATGACGTCGTACAGCGTAACGTCCGATGATCCAGAGAAACAATAAATAGGAACAACGATGTCGTACAGCGTAACGTCCGATGAACCGAAGCAAAATAAAAAGGAACAACGATGTCGTACAGCGTAACATCCGATGAACCAACACATAGGAAAATGGAACAACGACGTCGTACAGCGTAACGTCCGATGAACCGAAGCAAAACAAAAAGGAACAACGATGTCGTACAGCGTAACATCCGATGAACCAACACATAGGAAAATGGAACAACGACGTCGTACAGCGTAACGTCCGATG
Source organism: Allium fistulosum (assembly GCA_030737815.1). NCBI lineage: Eukaryota > Viridiplantae > Streptophyta > Magnoliopsida > Asparagales > Amaryllidaceae > Allium > Allium fistulosum. The sequence continues at coordinate 1,138,713,203 of CM060906.1, forward strand.
AACCGAAGAAAAATAAAAAGGAACATCGATGTCGTACAGCGTAACATCCGATGAACCAACACATAGGAAAATGGAACAACGACGTCGTACAGCGTAACGTCCGATGAACCGAAGCAAAATAAAAAGGAACAACGATGTCGTACAGCGTAACATCCGATGAACCAACACATAGGAAAATGGAACAACGACGTCGTACAGCGTAACGTCCGATGAACCAACACGTAGTAAAATGGAACAACGACGTCGTACAGCGTAACGTCTGATGAACCAAATCACGATAAAACAGAACAACGACGTCGTACAGCGTAACGTCCGATGAACCGAATCAAAGAGACATCGCACATTGCTAGTCTAAACCATAAAATGATCATCATCGATCATAAAGAAGTGTCGATTACACTAAGCTAGTAAATATAAGAGTTTAGCTTCATGTCCCATAACCACTTGCTTAACTCAAATATTTACGAACAGATTGTAGATCTCCACTTGAAAATTGTCACAAGAGTTTCAATCGAACAAGTCCAAAAATTAACCGACGAAGTAAACGCAAGCGTTTCATACCACTCGTTTTGCTAAGCCATTTAATTATATTTTCTCATACGAATGAGGTAAAGATTTGTATATACTAATAGATTGGAAAACAGTTTTATAAACGAGTTTGATATTGAAAATAGAGTTGAAATCGTTTTAATGAAAAGGTTTTGATATTTACTACTAGTATAGAAAACCTTTATATTTTAAAGTGACAAATCATAGAAGTGATTGTAGAAACAATCAATCATAAAAATTCACATTCGAAGACGTGAATCGAATCCAAAGAAACCAATAAAGAATCCATCGAAATAGATATTCAAAAATCCCTAAAAAGGAGTCATCAAAGTCATAATAAATGATAACAACAAATAGGATCATCACGAATCGATTTAAATTGGAAATTCAATCCAAAAAGGCAAACTGAACTGAAACAGCAGGTTCAGTCGACTGAATAGAGTTTTCAGTCGACTGACCCTGTACCTGGAAATTTTCCAGATTCAGGAACCTTTCTGTTCCAGGTTCAGTCGACTGAACAGAGTTTTCAGTCGACTGAATCATGCCTGGAAACTTTTGGGTTCCAGGTTCAGTCGACTGAACAGAGAATTCAGTCGACTGAATCATGCCTGGGCTGTTTTTCAGCCTATACAAATGAAGAGCAAACTCTAACAAAATGCAATCGGACGAACATAGGCTCTAAGGGATTATGCCAATCAGTAACCCGGCCCTATATGCTCCACGGTGCATCACCAAAAGCATGATCAAACATCCATAAAAAGATTTACACACAAATTTGACTTCAAAAACCAAAAATTGGAATATTCACAAAACCAATCCAAAACAAGAGCAAATGCATATGAAGAGGTGTTAGGAATTCATACCTAACAACCAAATATAATTATAGTCATAGATGTGAGATAAAAATCTCACCTTTGAACAAAAACAATGAAGAAGGAGCTTGAAGACAAGGGAAGAACAACCACTCTTCAATCTCAACACAAGAAGCTTGAATCAAAGCTTAAAAGAAGAACATCCCCAAAGTTAGGTTTAGGAATTTCTAAAATTGGAAGGAGAAAGAGTTGGAGAAGAAGAAGGAGATGCTTACCAATGGGTTCACTTTGATTTTGGAGCAAGAAATCAAGATGCAAGAAGAAACTAGGGTTTGAAATTTCCATTTCCCATTCTCTTCCACCATTGTTGCTTTAGAACTGAAAAGAGGAGGAAGTGAGAGTGAATGGGGAGGAGTGGTTCAGATTTGGGTATTAGTTGGCTAGTGGGCTGAACCCAAACCCAAGGTGAAAATGGTCAAATGTTTGACTAGCTCCAAACATATCAAAGCTTACACTCAAAAAGATCGCAAACGACATTTTGAACTCAATGGAAGTCGTCTCGAGTCCCAATTCGACTGTTTGCAAAAAGTAGCTTTTCGGACTTCAATCCGATTAATGATTCTATATTTAAATAAAATATTTAAATATAAAATCGATAAATATGCGGGTTGTTACAGACTCCCCTCCTTAAAGAAATTGCGTCCTCGCAATACTTAAGAAGAAAATAAAGAGTAACAACCATAAAAGCATATCAACACAAAAGAAAATTTGAAATAAGAAGTTCACCATAAAGAGCACGAAAGAGTTAGTCCGAAAGTTTTCGTTCGATGAATTCTCTAGATTTCCCAAGAGAAATCCTTGGGATTTGAGAACCATAGAACTCACACAAAAAGAACATCTTTATTTCGAAGGCGCTCAACCTCCGAAGCAATGATGTGAATAAAATGTTGCTCAAAAGTCAAATCTGGTGAAACTTCAATCCCTACTATAACACCAAGCTCAAGAATAAAAATCGAAATCCCAAAGGCATTTCCGTAGTTGAAAGACGTGGAAAACGTCATGAATAACAGAAAATAGAGCCGGGGCAACGGCGTAGTACAATAACGGTACGCCAGAGAAACGAGAAACTCGAATAATTTGGAACAACGGCGTAGTACAATAACGGTACGCCAGATGAACCAAAGCTCAAATAATTCAGAACATCGACGTAGTGCAAACGGTACGTTAAATGAACCGAACACCATAAAAGAACATCGGACGCTAGTCCATAAAAGAAATGAGACGAAGCTCAATAAAACGAAGTATATCGAAACGTCCGATGTTGGTAAAATGATCATTCCATTTGGACATCATCGAAGGAACAACCACTTGTTGTTTACAACAAAGTGCATTGGCAACACGATTTCCCTTCAGGGAATAAAAGAAGATCAAGATCATAAGATGCCAGGAACTCGAGTCAACATGAAGTTCCTTATGAGAAAATAAATATTCCAAAGATTTATGATCGAGGCGGAGAATAAATTTCACCCCCAAAAATGATGATGCCAAACTCTAAAAGTGAAAACAATAGCCGCGAGCACTAGATCATGAGTGGCATACCTAGTCTCGATCGGCTTAATGATTTAGAAGCAAAAGAAAGAGAACGACATCCAAACCAATACAATTAGCATTGGTACAAAAGATAAAGTCTTGGTTCCCATCGGGAATCACAAGAATAGAAGTATCGGAAAAGAATTCTTTCAAATAATCTTCTTTCCCGAAAAACTAAAACTTTCAAAATCACAATTATCTTAATGTAATAATCTTTCTAGAAAAATTTACATTTTTACAAGTCAATATACTGTGTCTGATTGTCTCATCAAAGTGTTTAGGAGATTCCTATCGATAACGTTGATCAAGCGCATCGACCAGAATTCTTAAAGCACTCAATGGGCAATACAATCACAAAATCATATTCTATATGATAAACATGTTTTCTTAAAAAAAACTTTAAGAATATTCTTTGCTCGTTTAAGAGCAAAATCAAATTGTACTTATAAATAAATCTTATGAAAAAGATTTGCAAAATTTTAAATTGCTGTTTTCATCCAAAATCAATAAATATAAGAATGGAGTCATCGAGATATTCGTAGAATACTCGATTCATAAAATGGATGAAATAAGCGGGACAAACTGAGTGACATAATAAGTCATTCATAAGGATCATAATGAGTGCGAAATACGGTAAATGAAATGCTAACTCCCACAACTCGAAGCAAATGAAAATTGGTGGTAAGGTCGAGCTAAAAAGACCTTATCACTACTCAAAAGATCGCTTAGGTGATAATCCTAAGACAAGCTCAAAAATACCCAAAAAATTTCACAAACTACATGAATGAGAGAAATAACACTTTCCTCATCATGTGAGCTTAAAGAATAAAATGATGCCATCAAATCGGAATCAAAATCACAAAGGAAAAATAGAAATCTGCTTAACAGATTGAAAATGTCGAAGATGAATAGTCCACACGGGACAAAGGATATGGCTTCCTAATAATTAAGCCAATCCTTACAAAAGTCAATTCCGAAGCATAAGTAAAAATCAGCTCAGAAAGATAAATCACATAAAATAATTTCGACATCAATAAAAAGCAAATTGAGTGTTGCGGATCCACCAATCCGGATTTGCAATCCTCAAAGAAGTAATCAAGCCTAGAAATGTCTAAAGAAAAATAATCACAAGTTCTTTTGATATAAAAATGATGAGATGAAACTCATATAAAAAAAGAACTCGAATAAGACAATCACAAAATAAATGTCATCAAGGATAGAATGGATACCTTGACCAAGAGAAGTGTCACTAGGGGAAATAGGATAGAACGGCACGAAGACACAAATTAAATCCTAAGGCACAATTCCTAAGAAAGACTTAGGACATGATCCTTGCTAGATTATTCTACATTGTTCCGAAGTTTGGCTCTGATACCAAGCTGTGACGCCCCACCTCTATACCCACGCTAGCCAAGGACACTACGGGGTAATGCCGTCAACTAGCACGGAGAATAAGGCTGTTGAGGAGCGACCATCTGTATAATTGCTTTGTGCGAGTACCGATATGCCAGATAAAAATATAACTTTTCATCTCAAGAGGAAATCCGACATACCGATACAAAATCAAAGCTACTACACAGTGGCTATATGGACTTCGGAAACAAATATAGAAATAAACGTAACACAAATCAGTCACAGACAATTCATATCACAAAGGCGGAAATAGATATGAATATAATACATGAAAGTGTACATCTGAGTAGTGGTCAAATAAGATCCACAATAACACAAAAGAATAGATACAAGTGCAAGGAAAAAGAATATGTATACATCAAGGAGTCTAATCTCAAAGGTATACAACAAAAACTACTAAACTAGAGTAGTTAGCCAAAACTCAGATGATGGTTCCAGATAGGAAGTCAAGAGGAAGCACCTATAAAATCTCAGTCTGACCCGAGTATTATTTATAAGAAAATAATAAACGGATCAGTCTAGCTATAAATATCAGATAAAGTGGTATAGAATAAGAGATATGACAAAAACGTATCATAACCATAATACCATACTGTGATAAGTACGTAATTGAAAGTCAACAAGAGATTAATCAATATCACAAGAATCTTATCAAAGATTAAAAAGAATGACATATTCTTTATTTAATTCACCAAGCCACAATAATGACATACATATTAATGCCAATTATAAAAGTTGGTGAAACATAAATTCCAGAAATCAACCATTAGAAATCCAGAAATCAAATAGTCCGACGCAACGACGTCGTACAACGTAACGTCCGATGATCCAGAGAAACAATAAATAGGAACAACGACGTCATACAGCGTAACGTCCGATGAACCGAAGCAAAACAAAAAGGAACAACGATGTCGTACAGCGTAACATCCGATGAACCAACACATTGGAAAATGGAACAACGACGTCATACAGCGTAACGTCCGATGAACCGAAGCAAAACGAAAAGGAACAACGATGTCGTACAGCGTAACATCCGATGAACCAACACATAGGAAAATGGAACAACGACGTCGTACAGCGTAACGTCCGATGAACCGAAGAAAAATAAAAAGGAACATCGATGTCGTACAGCGTAACATCCGATGAACCAACACATAGGAAAATGGAACAACGACGCCGTACAGCGTAACGTCCAATGAACCGAAGCAAAATAAAAAGGAACAACGATGTCGTACAGCGTAACATCCGATGAACCAACACATAGGAAAATGGAACAACGACGTCGTACAGCGTAACGTCCGATGAACCAACACGTAGTAAAATGGAACAACGACGTCATACAGCGTAACGTCCGATGAACCAAATCACGATAAAACGAAACAACGACGTCGTACAGCGTAACGTCCGATGAACCGAATCAAAGAGACATCGCACATTGCTAGTCTAAACCATAAAATGATCATCATCGATCATAAAGAAGTGTCGATTACACTAAGCTAGTAAATATAAGAGTTTAGCTTCATGTCCCATAACCACTTGCTTAACTCAAATATTTACGAACAGATTGTAGATCTCCACTAGAAAATTGTCACAAGAGTTTCAATCGAACAAGTCCAAAAATTAACCGACGAAGTAAACGCAAGCGTTTCATACCACTCGTTTTGCTAAGCCGTTTAATTATATTTTCTCATACGAATGAGGTAAAGATTTGCATATACTAATAGATTGGAAAACAGTTTTATAAACGAGTTTGATATTGAAAATAGAGTTGCAATCGTTTTAATGAAAGGGTTTTGATATTTACTACTAGTATAGAAAACCTTTATATTTTAAAGTGACAAATCATAGAAGTGATTGTAGAAACAATCAATCATAAAAATTCACATTCGAAGACGTGAATCGAATCCAAAGAAACCAATAAAGAATCCATCAAAATAGATATTCAAAAATCCCTAAAAAGGAGTCATCAAATTCATAATAAATGATAACAACAAATAGGATCATCACGAATCGATTTAAATTGGAAATTCAATCCAAAAAGGCAAACTGGAAATGAAGAAGATCTATCATCCTCTCTACGACGTGACTCATAATATGAAGAAGATTTATGGGCCGAACGAAGAGTACCCAACATTGATTCTCTCCCGGACATCGTACCTGAAAGTGAGAAACGAAAGAAAAGTTAGTGATCTCTTAAGTTGGACAATTTGCGATTAGAAAATCATGTAGTACAGTGAAGTGTATGTATGTGCAACCCCCCGACCAACCGGAAATGTAGGCCACGCTCTTAGCAAGCGACTCGCTCAAATCAAGAGCACTGTCAAGCTCCTCAATCCCGGTGTCGTGTTGAAACGACACATAATCCAGAATCAGAATATCAGCAAGCCCTTCGAAAGGATTCTCTACTTGCGGGAGAGGAGCCTCCGAAATTCTAATTCGCGACACAGGCAAAGATACAACCACGGATTTCAATCTCGTGGATTTAGAACGCTTATGAGAAACTGCCTTGCCTTTTCTCCTTCCTCCTAAGTCTTGGAAACTGCCAGAAGGCCCAGCTATAAGTTCATCGTCGGTGGGTGTTCTCTCCGAATCAACCACTTCGGTTATCACGATGTCGGGCGCTTTGCGTTTCACCCGCTTCTTCGAGACCATTCTAAGTGTCCCTTCCAGCCTTATGATTTGCTTCCGTTCAATCAGCCAGACAATTCTCAAGTTTCTGTCGGTTAGAACCCAGTCAACACTCCTCTCTTCACCCGGAACTGCTTGGAGGATCCGGACTAACTCTCTGAAATATCCACCATCGGGTCGTGAGATTGCGGCTATAAAAGAAGAGAAGTATGTCAGTTTGAGGTCGATTATTATTATCTCGATAATTCATGAGAAAGACTGCAACGCTTACGTCTATCCAACCATCGCCTAGCGAATCCAGGGGGGCATCGAACGTAGAACCATTCCGTCTTAAAGTAACTCAGCCTTCCCCAGGATCTCGTTACTATTTGACAGTTCCTAACCGCTTCCAAGAATGTGAAAGAAGGGCTATCTCCACGGCTCTTAATGTTGAAGAGATATCTAATCTCGATCGGCTTTGGTGGTCGAAAGAGAATTTCCATAAAAACGATGAAGGTGCTATTCAGCAAGGCGTATCCGTTAGGGTGTAGCTAGGATGGAGCGATTCCAAGGAATGACAGCATTTCCCTTATGTACTGATTAAATGGAGGAAGTGTCACTGCCGTGCAAGCGTGACGATTGAAGGCAGTAAACCCCTCTGGGGGAGCATGTGGTCTATCATTTGGCCCTGGCAATAATACGTCGTCAAGCGACAAGCCATGTCTTAAGAATATCCATCCAAACATATCTTCAGAAATGCCGGACGGTATAGAATCTTGTGGATTGCAGATGAACTTGGCACCTGGAAACTCGTCCGGGGCTGGATCTATGACTTCGGCCTCGATGGCCGGTATCTCGATTATTGGAGGAATTGAACCTTGAACTTCCCGCTGTTGTGAACTTGAAGGTTCCATGACTAACTAGCTTATGAAAAATCATCGTTAAACAGATAATAAACCTGTGAACCCCACAGTGTGAAGTGTGTGAATATGTTGTGCAGTGCAGTGCTGTATATCACTTGGAAAAGTTCTACAGAGTATGAATAATCATGCAAACAACGAGACTTCGAGACATAGCTGGAGTGACCGTCATCGCTGACCGTCACAACCATGCCATCCAGACTCTAATGGTCGATCTGAGTTAAAGTTCAGAAATTTTTTAACCAAGTTACAGTTCCATCGACGAGCTTCGAATGATGGTCAAGTATGCAGTTCAACAATTAAGTCCAAATATGCAAGGTTGAAGCTCGTCGGAGTTAGATGTTCGAACGTGCAAAAGGTTTCGAGATTAATCAAGGTTCAATTCGCATAGGCCCAAAGGTTCATTTCATATCGATCGAAGGCTGTAACTTCGTATCGATCAGCGTCAGAGATTTCGAATCGATCCGTGTTGATCATTTCGTATCGATCGACTAACCTCCATTTTGTATCGATCCTAAGCTGTCGATTTCGTATCGATCAAACGTCTCCGCCTCGTATCGAATCCCTCAATCGATACGAAATCCAAGGGTAAGGGATTGATACAAAATTCCAAAATGAAAGATCGATACGAAACCTCCAGTTAAAACCAACACCAAATAAAACACCTTCTTCCCCAATCGATCGATACGAAATTCAGAATGACCACTTCCTTCGCATCCCTCCTTACTCCTTCTTCCCCAAGCAATTAACGTGTCATTACTCCTTCTCGACTCAACGATGACCAAATTCCGGCATCGACAGCGACGGAATCGACGATGAAGTTGAATGAGCCGGCACTAAGATTCGTGTCTCGTCATTTTCAGAATGGATTCGTCATCTATTTACCTAAATTCAGATGTTGTTGCGCTAGATTAAGGAATAAGTTGAATCGATTCGAAGGCAATATTTCTTTCTCGAATTCTTTATCGATACGAAGACAAGGCAGAAAGGTAAAAAGTAAAAAGTGAAAATGGACTAAGTCCACAGTATTTATATGGACTTGAAAGTGAAGGTAAAAATGATTCGCCTCCTAGTGAATTCAACCGGTTACAAAGTGTCACCACAGAATCGATTCGAACAAGCTATTCGAATCCATCAACTCGAGCCTTTATCGAAGCGAAGTTCAAAACGAAGGCTTTTTTGAGCCACCCAAATCCATCAATACGAAGCCATTGTTCGTATCGATCATTTTTGACTCCATCCCCAGTGCAACGATATGAACCGTGCTGTTCGAATCCATCGATTCACGACTCCCAAACACTTATACCCATCGGTACAAACTGGCCAGTCGAATCCAATGGCTCAATGCTTCATCGATGCGAAGGGCATTACGAAGACCTGATGGAGCCACGGGAAACTATCGATACGAAAGTTAATTTCGTATCTATCGAATCTTATATTGATCGATGCAAAATGTTCATTTCGTATCCATCAATACGATGTATACCGATGCAAAGACAATGTTTCAACCTTTACATCGATTTAGGAGAGGATCGATACGAAGGAGCATTCAAAAGCAACCATCGAGCGTTGTTACAATTCGAATTTCACATCCGTTCAGGAGAGGATCAATATGGGATTCGATACGAAATGAACTGACAACGACTCGTGAACGTGCAACGTTAACGAGAGTCAGATTAACATATATGCATATATCATGGACTAATATTCAATTTTTAACATTCACAGGAATTGGATACTTATCTGATAACGATTACAACAACAAATAGCTAATCACTAGCATGCAGCAATCAGTTACAACAATACAGGGTACAACAGTTGACAATAACAGTTCATGTTACAGAGAAAATCAGTCAAAGATTACAACTTTCAGTGAAAAAACGATAACTGTTCAGAATAAAGATTACAGCTTTTCAAAGCACATCATGTTTCCATAAGATGAACTTTGGGGGGCAAATGTTATCCCGCCTTTTGGCAAGGCCGTGACACCAAGAACTTGACTAGAAACCAATGACAGTTCGTCTTAGAGATCGGTTATACGCAGGCTCACTATGGATATCGATGAATTTTGTCCGAGTCCGGATCAAGCTATAATCGACAAGACACGACTAGCGAAGTAATGAAAGTCAACGTTCCAAATTTCAAGTCAATCCGAGTTCGTATGATTAAATTACGATCGATGCAAGTTGATGGAAATAGCCCCAATTTCGTATCCATCACTAGGCCGCACTTCGTATCAATCGATTTCGAATCCATCACCAGAGTCTACTTCGTATCGATCGACTTCGAATCCATTACCAGAGTCTACTTCGTATTGATCAACTTCGAATCCATCACCAGAGTCCACTTCATATCGATCGACTTCGAATCCATCACCAGAGTCTACTTCGTATCGATCGACTTCGTATCCATCACCAGAGTCTACTTCGTATCGATCGACTTCGAATCCATCGATTCACTCTGTTAGAATCCATTAGTGGATCACTGTTCGTATCCATCGAATCGAAGCGCTTTTATCGATACGAATGTTATCCCAACTTTTGGCAAAGCCGAGATACCCAAAGATTAACTGAAAATCAATGATTATTAGTCATTGATTTCGATTGTGCATCGCAGGTTCATCATGGATATCGATGATTTTTGCCCGAGTCCGGATCGAGCCGTAATTGACAAGACATGACAAGCAAAGCCATGAAAGCCAGTGCTCCAAGTCTCAGGTAAATCGGAGTTCAGATGAGCGAGATGTGGTCGATACAAGTTAGATGAAGTGCGTTGTTCGTATCCATCAAAGGCCTGTTCGAATCGATCAGATTTCGTATCCATCAGAAACCATCGCATTGGCTTGTTCGAATCGATCAGCTCCGTGTCCATTTGGGCGACGCCGCCTCAAACTGTTCGAATCCGTTCTAGAACTTTGTTCGAATCGGAGTTGTTCGAATCCATCCGGTGTTGGACTCCTCGCATCGATCCGTAGGCGGTAGCGTCATATCAGTTTAGCTCGTATCCATCGTAGGCGAAGCATTTCGTATCGATCAGGGGTATACCCAGTTCGAATCGATTATGGAACCTTGGTTCGTATCCATGTGGTTCGTAGTTATTCGAATCGATAGCGCATATGTCCTTCTTCGTATCCGTATAATCGATGCGAACGTGGACTACGACGAATCGATAACCGGTTCGAGTAAAGACAGAAGCACGTGGATGCGAATAAAGAGCTGGTATGCGCGAAGCTTCAGCGCTAGATGCGAATGACTCGTTCGACGCGGCAAAAAAGGTGGAAAGATCCAAGAGTTCCGCACCACGTCACTGCGCGCTCACGTGCCCAGGTCGATTCGGAGCGATGGATACGAATCCATGGATTCGAACAGAGCAGCACACACGAGAATACAATCTTGTATCGATCATATCTCACAAACCGCTGGTCCAAATGCAACGAAATTTTCAGAGTAGCTTCCATGCAAGGTAAAGAGCAATCCTGCCAAGTTTCAGCTCGATCGGAGCATTTCCTGATCGATACGAAATTGACTCGAATCGATCACAGATTGAGTTGAAACTTGGTGGGACCGGTCGCGTGGGCCCCCTCACGTGTCAGAAAAAGTCTCCTGAAGTTTGGGCGAGATCTGAGCCTCCTACGCCTATAAATAGCCCCCTGAAGCCTACAGAAAAGGGATCTTTTTCGCCATTCATCGTCCAGACTCTGCCGGATTCAACTCTACTCCTTTCCATTGCTGTTATCTTCAGATTCATTCATTGTATTTGCTGTAATCATCTGTAATCAGCGAAGAACTTCAATAAAAGATAAAAATCCTTGAAGTGGACGTAGGCCAGAGATAGCCGAACCACTATAAATTGCGTGTCACTGTTCATTATTTCTGGATTGTTGTTTGTGCTTGCTTAGATCTGATATTTGTGTATGAATATTGCTGAGTTGTATTCATACACTGGTGCTTTCACAACACTTGGGGTTTGTGACCATTTTTGGTGCAAACACTTTGGTGCTTTCACTGAGAAAAACTAGCACCCGCTACACCAGATTCGAAGTTCAGATTTGAAAACTCGAAGATTTGAAGACAATGACTCGACAAACAAGTAGAAGACAAAGAGCTGAGAGAAGCCATCAAGGAGGAAGTCAAGAGGCATCCTCTGGTGCTGGAGAAGAGCCGGCTTCGATCTACATCACTAAAGACGAAATGGAGACCATGACCAATCTGATGCACGAAAGAATGATGAAAAGTCAACAAGAGATGCTGCAGAATTTCTTTGAACAGATGAGAGCTGCAGGGACGCAGAGCCTAGGACCAGCTACAGCGGCTATGAATGTGGAACAGGGAGCTAGGACTGCGGAACTTGATGAGGGACAGAATGCAGATCCAATGGACAATCGACAAGGACTCGGGGGCAGACCCACGGGATCCGATACTGGAAGGCCGACAGACGGAGCTCAACAAGCTAGGGCCAATGTTGATGCTAACGGGCCACACGAAGAGTACATACCAGAATACCCTTCAAGACCAGGAGGGCAACCCCAAGATGGAGATGAAAAGATGGCTGGATTAGTCCGACGACTCATGAGAGGAGGATTGTCTATCGGAGGATTGGAGGAAGTCAGTCGGAGTCCGTTCACCCCAAATATCAGGAATGCAAGGAACCCTCCAAAGTTCAAACTGCCGACGCTGAACCCGTATGATGGAAAGTCAGACCCGACCATGCACGTTACCAGATACATCAGGCATATGGAAGTGCTGGGGGCATCCGAGGAAGTGATGGCACGATGCTTCCCTTTATTTCTATCAGATTTGGCTGCGCTTTGGTTCAGACAACTAGAGACTGGATCAATCGGAACATGGGGTGAGCTGGTGGAATGCTTCATGAGACAGTTTAGGGTCCATGTGACGCGACCCAAGAGTGTGATGACTTTAGCCTCGATAAAGCAAAGGACCGGAGAGTCCATAAAAGATTTTCTATTGCGATTCAATGCAACGGTGGCTTCTGTAGATCGCCCGGATCCATCAATGATTTTGATGGCGGCAGTAGCAGGAATTGCAGAAGGCACCGAGTTCAAAGATTCTCTGACCAGAGATCCACCGCAAGATCTAGGAGAGTTCTATCATGAAGCTGAAAAATTCATTCGACTAGAGGAATCACGAGCCGAGAGGCAGGAAATAAACACTACACGAAGCGAAGGAACCGCAGGAGGACAATCTGGAGTAGACAAAGGCAAGAGAAAGCAGGACGATGCACAGGACGGTCCTGATAAACGGAAGAAATTCCGAGAACCCAGATTCAGGCAATTCACAGATTTGACCGCAAGCCTGGAAAGGATTTACATTGAAACTCGGGGGCAACTCCCCTATCGAAAACCACCCAGGAGAGATCCCACGGAGCGGGAACGCAGGACTGGAAAATACTGCCTATTCCATGAGCTGGATGGACACACTACCGATGAATGCCGCCACCTAAGGGATGAGGTGGAAGAACATGCCAGGAACGGTAAACTGCCACAATATGTCAGAGAACGGGCAGCAGCGGTAGGGCCTGAACAACTACCGCCTCCACCTAACAGAAACGATCCTGGATCAGGATCACGGCTCATCATCAACTGATTAAGATGGCAAGGGCCAAGTTCGAGATCTGGACTTCGGCCAAATAATTTCATTAGATTTGCTTTCAAAATAAAACGGCTATTCCACTCACTCATGTACGGGAACCAGAGAGACCCCTAGGCATGCTCTGAGGCGATATAGACCGTTCAGCCCAGAGAGGCGTTGTTTACTTTTTCCCTGATGTTTGAGATTGAACATCTAGGGTCTGAATTTAATAAATAAACTTGAATTTCCTGAATAAGCCTTTGACCGGAGAGTTAAAGGACGAATATTACGTACTAATACAAAATTATGATCGCTTTATGACCCTACCCGGAGAGACAGGGTCCGGAGTGCAAGAAGTGAGTTGCTTCGCCGGAGAGCGACAAGATCGACTCACTTAAGCGTTGTTTCCCCTTCACCGAAGTGTGACAGGATGGGATCCAGCAAGGGCCCGGAGAGGCTATGATCGGCCGACGATTTAGGCCAAGATATCGCTTAATGTTCAGATACACTGAACCGGAGTGCAAGAAGTGGGTCGCTTCGCCGGAGAGCGACAGGATCGACCCACTTAACGTTGTTTCCCCTTCACCGGAGAGTAACAGGATGGGATCCAGCAGGAGCCCGGAGAGGCTATGATCGGTCGAGAACGACCAAGACATCGCTATACGCCCTAGCTGGGGCCAGAGTGCAAGGGATAGAAAGCAACGCCGGAGTGCAATAGGATCTTTCTATTCAATCGCTAAATCTAGAATGGGTTTGACAAGGGTCCGGAGTGACCATCAATAGTACGGAGAGACCGTAGAATTTCATTCTTAACTTCCACTGGGAAAAAATTGATAACAATTCGGCTTCGAACAGCCATGGACTTGATTGAAAACGCTATAAGCTATGAGTAAAACATGAACTCACTGCATTTAACTTGAGACTGATCAAAACACGCCTTTTAACAAAAGGCATATTTTGGGGGGCAAAATGTTATCCCAACTTTTGGCAAAGCCGAGATACCCAAAGATTAACTGAAAATCAATGATTATTAGTCATTGATTTCGATTGTGCATCGCAGGTTCATCATGGATATCGATGATTTTTGCCCGAGTCCGGATCGAGCCGTAATTGACAAGACATGACAAGCAAAGCCATGAAAGCCAGTGCTCCAAGTCTCAGGTAAATCGGAGTTCAGATGAGCGAGATGTGGTCGATACAAGTTAGATGAAGTGCGTTGTTCGTATCCATCAAAGGCCTGTTCGAATCGATCAGATTTCGTATCCATCAGAAACCATCGCATTGGCTTGTTCGAATCGATCAGCTCCGTGTCCATTTGGGCGACGCCGCCTCAAACTGTTCGAATCCGTTCTAGAACTTTGTTCGAATCGGAGTTGTTCGAATCCATCCGGTGTTGGACTCCTCGCATCGATCCGTAGGCGGTAGCGTCATATCAGTTTAGCTCGTATCCATCGTAGGCGAAGCATTTCGTATCGATCAGGGGTATACCCAGTTCGAATCGATTATGGAACCTTGGTTCGTATCCATGTGGTTCGTAGTTATTCGAATCGATAGCGCATATGTCCTTCTTCGTATCCGTATAATCGATGCGAACGTGGACTACGACGAATCGATAACCGGTTCGAGTAAAGACAGAAGCACGTGGATGCGAATAAAGAGCTGGTATGCGCGAAGCTTCAGCGCTAGATGCGAATGACTCGTTCGACGCGGCAAAAAAGGTGGAAAGATCCAAGAGTTCCGCACCACGTCACTGCGCGCTCACGTGCCCAGGTCGATTCGGAGCGATGGATACGAATCCATGGATTCGAACAGAGCAGCACACACGAGAATACAATCTTGTATCGATCATATCTCACAAACCGCTGGTCCAAATGCAACGAAATTTTCAAAGTAGCTTCCATGCAAGGTAAAGAGCAATCCTGCCAAGTTTCAGCTCGATCGGAGCATTTCCTGATCGATACGAAATTGACTCGAATCGATCACAGATTGAGTTGAAACTTGGTGGGACCGGTCGCGTGGGCCCCCTCACGTGTCAGAAAAAGTCTCCTGAAGTTTGGGCGAGATCTGAGCCTCCTACGCCTATAAATAGCCCCCTGAAGCCTACAGAAAAGGGATCTTTTTCGCCATTCATCGTCCAGACTCTGCCGGATTCAACTCTACTCCTTTCCATTGCTGTTATCTTCAGATTCATTCATTGTATTTGCTGTAATCATCTGTAATCAGCGAAGAACTTCAATAAAAGATAAAAATCCTTGAAGTGGACGTAGGCCAGAGATAGCCGAACCACTATAAATTGCGTGTCACTGTTCATTATTTCTGGATTGTTGTTTGTGCTTGCTTAGATCTGATATTTGTGTATGAATATTGCTGAGTTGTATTCATACACTGGTGCTTTCACAACACTTGGGGTTTGTGACCATTTTTGGTGCAAACAACGAACAAGCCAACTTCCATCGATACGAACAAGCCAACTTCCATCGATTCGAACAAGACAAATACTTCGATACAAACACAGCGAAAATCCCGGAACCACTCTATCAACTCGGCGAAGAATGTGGATCGGTACGATGAATGCGCGCCACATCACCACCTGATCACACGCAAGCATCCATTCGAAATGATCGAGTCGAAATGGTCGATTCGAACGAAACAGCCTACCCAGTAACTCTAATTCAAATCGATCATAACTCGATATCTACAAGTCCAAATGCTATGAAATTTTCACAGGAGCTTACGTACATGCTAAAGAATGTCCATACCAAATTTCGACTCCATTGGACGCAATCTTGATCGATACAAAATTCGTTCATATCGATCACGGATTGGGCCGAAACTTTATGGGCTCGGTCGCGTGGGCCCACTCACGTGCCAGAAGAAGTCTCCCGAGATCTGAGCGAAGTATCAGCCTCCTACACCTATAAATAGACCCCCCGGAGCCTACACAAAAGGGATCTTTGAATTCTCCAATGCCCAGACTCTGCCGGATTCAGTTCTAAAGTCCATTGCTGCTGCTGCTAACGAATTTTATTGCTGTAATCCATTGTTATCTGCTGCAACCTGCAGCAATCAATTGTTATCATCGAAGAAACATCAATAAAGCGATCAATTTCATAGTGGACGTAGGCAATACGCCGAACCACTCTAAATCCCCGTGTTTCTGTGCATTTTTATCATTTACATATCTGTTTTTTGGAGTTTTTGTTAGATAATCCTCCTTTTCCATTTAATTTCTTCATTTTACCTCTTAAAAAACTTCCGAAGAGTGTTGTGCCCAATATTGGTACAAACAATGCCAAAGGCACGGTTTGTCATTGGACGATGTTCTGTTACCGAGGCCAAATGATAGACCGCATGCTCCCCCAAAGGGGTTTACTACCTTCAATCGCCATGCGTGCGCAGCAGGAACACTCCATCTGTTCAACCAATATATTAGGGAAGCGTTGTCCTTCCTTGGAATCGCCCCATCTCAATTACACCCCAACGGATACGCATTGCTGAATAGTTTATTTATTGTATTCATGGATCATCTTTTCTGACCATCGGCTCCTACAGAGATTAGATACCTCTTCAACATTAAGAGTAGGGGAGACAGCCCATCTTTTTCCTTCCTGGAGGCGGTTAGGAATTGTCAAGTAGTAACCGGATCCTGGACAAGGCTGAGTTACTTTAAAATAGAATGGTTCTACGTCCGGTGCCCTCCAGGATTTGCCAGTCGATGGTTAGTCAGACGTAAGTGTTACAGTCTTCTTCAAGTGTTATCAAAATAATTGCGGTTGGTGTAAAATTAACATCTTCTTTTCTTTACAGCCACAATCTCACGACCTGAAGGCAGGTAGTTCAAAGAAATAGTAAGGGTCCTTTAAGAAATTCAAAATGAAATGAGGGACATCGATTCGGTTCTAATCGATAGAAATTTAAGAATCGTCGGTCTAATCGAGTGGAGACAAAGCATAAGGCTCGAAGGGACACTGAGGGCAACCTCAAAGAAAAAGAAGTTGAAGCGCAAAACACCCGGGGTCATAATAACCAAAGGAGATGACGAAGAGAGAACGCCCACGGATGATGAACTTGTTGCTGGGTTTCGGCCGGATTCCAAGTAACCGGAGGAAGAAGAAAAGGCAAGGCCGCTGCTTATAAACGCCCTATGTCTCCAAGGTGGAATCAGCTGTGGTTTCTTTGCCATTCCCTGGTATTAGAATCTTAGAGGCTCCTCCCTCGCCAATAGAGAGTCCTTTTGAAGGGCTTGCCGATATTCCGATTCCGGATTATGTGTCGTTTCAACATGACATCAGGTTGGAGGAGCTTGATAGTGCTCTTGATCTGAGCGAGTCGCTTGCTATAAGTGCGGCCGACATTTTCGGTTGGTCGGGGGGTTGCACATACATACACTTCACGGCACCACACGATTTCCAATCATAAATTGTTCAATTCAAGAGACCACTAACTTTTCTTTCGTTTCTCACTTACAGGTACAATGTCTGGGAGAGGATCGATGTTAGGGAGCCTCCGTTCGGTTCGAAAGTCCTCCACTTACCACGAGTCCCACAGGAGAGATTCAGATAGAGACCGCGATCGTGGGTACTCCAATCAAGAAAGATACGAGCAGGATAGGGATAGAGACTATAGATACCGATCTAGGTCCCATTCTCCACCTCCTAGAATCCCTTCACCACCTCCTGTTCACGCCTCACATCCATCAGAGCCTCCGCGACATAGACCGTCTTCTCAAATTTCTAGGCCCGAAACTCATCGCCAAAGAGCTGAAACTATGGCCCTCATAATTGCAGAGCAGGCCATAACCGAGCCCACGGGGGAAGGTGTAATAAAGATTGCCTAACTTAAGAAAGATTTCCTAAACATTTGCTTTGACGGCTACATCTTCCCCCCTCACCTAAAGAGAATCCCTTCGGAGGCTGAAAATACAATGCATGATTACATTCATGACATATACGCCCAATATAGAGAGTGGATGAAGGCCGTAGAAAAAGCTTCAAAGGTGGCCTTTGAGCGAGCTAAAGCGATTGAAAAGATGGAGTCTGAACTCGCTCAAAGGGACCGAATCATCCAAGTTCTCAATACCGAAGCCGAGTCTTCTCAGAAATCTAAAATTGAGGCCACCAAAAAGGCTGATGAGGTGAATGTGGCGATGGAGAGATTGAGGCAAACACATGTTGCCTTGGTGGAAGAGATAAGCCACCGAAATACTACAGTCACCGCCGAACGGGACGCTGCCCTGAGAGAACTTGGCGAACTTAAAGCTAAATTTTCCGAATCGCCAAGGAAAGGGACGATGCGAATAATGTAGCCCAGGAGGCATGCAAACAGGCTGTTTTGCTTCGGGGTGAACGGGATGCAGCCATGGCTAAGGTCCGCGAGGTGGAGACTAAGGTTAAGGAGGAGGTGAAATCGGCTGAGTCCAGGCTAGAAGCCGATATTGAAGATCTTCTTGTTGTTTACAATGCTAACATGCTGAGGCACAGAGGCCTAGCCTGACTCGACGACTACCCGACACATTTACACAACGCCTGAGGTCGATTGGTTGAGGAGGAGAAGGCGGTGCATCTGGGTGAATCAGTCGACGAGTTTGAGGTCGAGAATCGTTTGCTGAGTAAAGATGAACGAAAGATTCTCCACGAGTCGATGATTCTGCACGAAAAGGAGAGGCTTGGCACCCAGCATTTAGAAGTGGGAGAAGGCTCAGGGGTTGAACACCACGATGCAAGTCTTGAAGTTCCTATGTCATCCCAGCCTGAACCCTCACCTGCGGTTGATCCCCAAGCTGTTCCTGCCTACAATCCGGATCAGCCGTAGATATCTCCGGCTATAGAGCGAGTTACTGAAGCCGTTCAGCCATCTACAAGCCAAACCGAGGAAGGTACTCTGAACATTCTTCATACTTGTTCATGGTTGAGAGCTTTATTCGATTTATTTACTGACAGTCTTCCTTTTCTTTTGTCCAGTGACCAAATTCACACCGATCGTGCCTCCTACAACTGAAGAATCACACCAAACGCAGGAGGCTATTGTCACCGAAGCAACCACCATAACTACAACTACGCCACTTGATGGAATGCAGGGAAGCACACTTATTTTTGATGAGTAGATTATGGAGGAACTCCTTGGTCATCATAGCGATCCTTTTACGGACCTACCATTCGTTATGGGTGGAAGCACACCTGCTGCCGGCTCTTCAATGCCTACCACTGATGCTCCCAGTGAGGCTCAAGCAACCCGCAAAGAAGAAATATTGGTCGAAATTGACGTTGAAATGGAGGCAGCAGCTCATGACGGTAGTTTTGGAGGTGGGATGGCGGCACCCAGTCCAGCTCCATTAAGGATGATATCACCTAGTGGTACAGTTATTGACACCAGCACGCCTATCCCGCCTCCTATAGTCGATCCAGTCCCTCCGACCCCGCCTTTAGGGAACATTCCCGTGCACTTGAGCTCAGATGAGGAAGTTGATATCATGCCCTCTCTTGGAGATCAGCCGTCGAAAGGCAAAGGCTCAAAAAGAAAATTAAGTGGCAGCTCCAATGGGTCAACATCGAAAAGGAAGCCAAAAAAGAAGAAAGAGTAGTCGTGCTTCTTTGGTTTATTTTTGGTAGATAGATAGGAATCTACTTTTTTTTTCTTTCGTAGGCCGTGTATAGATGCGGGTTCGGCCTCTGCTAGTAGAATTTTTTTGGAATAAACTTGTACATGAATTTCTTTCACAGATAATAGAAATGAAACTCTTCTTTTTTGGCTTCTTCTCAGTTATTGTGTATTTACTTAAGTGTTTCAATATCTGAAGTGCACTTGTGAAGTTTCAGCTTCCGAGTCAAGTTTGTCTTTATTTGTCAGATTCGGAAATTGCGGACACGATTCATGATCGGGAAGTGAGTTGAACTTTGATGTCGCACTGCTTTAGTCAATGGTCGACACTTAAGTTATGCCCCTCAGTCTTGGGGATGAGTTGTAGAACATCAGCCAGCGATTGCATCTCACTTATAACATGTTGAGTTTAGTGCCACTGAATGGATGTTTGAGACAAGCGGAGATTGAGTGGTTCAACCACACTCGTTTGATTATCGATGATCACATCCGCACTTCGGGGATTTACATTTGTTTACTGGCGGCTGGTTACGCCGGTTTAAATTTTAATTATATGTCCGCGCTCTGGGGACTTGGAGTCGACATTTATACTCCGACTCGCACTCTGGGAGTTCGGAGTTGGTGTTTACACTCCAATTCGCACTCTGGGAATTTGGAGTTGATGTTTATACTCCATTTTGCACTCTAGGAATTCGGAGTTGGTTGATGTTTATACTCCGTTTCGCACTCTGGGAATCCGAATTTAATATTTATACTCCAATTCGCACTCTGGGAATTTAGAGTTGGTAAACAGACGGTCAGTCACATCTATCGCATGTTTTTTGGATTTCGCTCGCACTCTGGGAGCGAAAGGTGTATCAGGATCGTGGATGGTCGGATCACATCCACCCTGAGTTAACAACTGAGGTCGTTAGATGGACGGGTCCACCCTCCTCAAACTTGGTTTAGATACGGGCGAAGTCGTCAGGTGGACGGATCCACCCTCTCCGAAAATGTATTTGTAATTTTATACTCTAGTTCGCACTCTGGGAATCTGGAGTTAGGTGAAGGATTGTCGTGTATCAATCCTTTTTTGACTTTGGTGTGATGGCTTGTCCTCGAGCTCGGGTTTCACTTAGCAAGTGACCAGTCGTATCACAGTCACTCCCTATTTTAATAAATCCCACCGTATGATGGAACTTAGCTCTCCGTGCATAGTGATGGTCATATGAAGTATTTCAAGTAAATCACAGCTCTGGCTCGAAGAGATTGCATTTTATTGCTGAAATAAGAAAATATGGCAAAGTCAGTTGCCTTATTACAAATTCTAATCTCGAAATGTAGAAACAAATTGCAAATGAAAACTAAACTGAATGAATAAATAGAGCCTGTTATATGTAGTAGCGACGAAGACTCTCGCTGTTCTAGGCTCTCGGAAGAGTGAGACCGTCAACGGTCGATAACTTGAATGTGCTATCTCCGAGCTTTCGTTCAATAACATATGGTCCTTCCCAAGTTGGCTTCATATGTGAAGGGACCGGATAAATTCTTTTGAGTACGAGATCACCAATTTCAAATGTTCGGGGTCGGACCTTGGCATTGTATAATCGGGCGACTCGACTCCGATACGCGGCTGCCCTCAAATCATCCTCTTCACGCTTCTCATCCAATAAATCGAGAGATTCAGCAGGTAATATAGCATTTGTCTTTGGATCATAGTATGTAACACGATGAGAAGGTACTTCTAATTTGACTGGAATAATAGCTTCTGAATCATAAGAAAGAGAGAATGGAGTATGACCGGTTGCGGACTTGTGGGTTGTACGGTAGGCCCATAAGGCCATAGGAAGTTCATCGTCCCATTGCCCCCGGCCTTTTCCAGTCGTTTCTTCAGAATGGACTTTATAACTTTATTGACTGCTTCGACCTGTCCATTCGCTTAAGGGTGCGCAACTGCAGAGAATTTCTTTCGAATGCGAAACAGTTGGCAGAAATCTTTAAATTCAACACTGTCGAATTGGGTTCCGTTATCAGTGATAATGGTGTGTGGCAGACCGAATCGACAGATAATGTTGTGGACTACAAAGTTGATCACTTTTTTCGTCGTTATGGTAGCAAGAGGTTCAGCTTCAGCCCACTTTGTAAAGTAATCAACTGCGACGATAGCGTACTTCGCACCACCTTTTGCCAGAGGTAGAGAACCGATGATGTCGATGCCCCATACTGCAAACGGCCATGGGCTAAACATTTGAGTTATCTCGGTAGGTGGGGCTCTAGGAATTCGAGCATGCTTTTGACATTTATCACATTTCTTGGCATAATCCGACGCATCACGATTTACAATCGGCCAATAATACACGTATCGAAGTACTTTCTTGGCAAGTGCTTGCCCCCCGGTGTGATCGCCACATTCTCCCTCGTGTACATCGTGTAATAATCATTTAATTTCATCGTGAGAGATACACCAGAGTAAAGGAACAGCGTACCCTCTTTTGTACATGACTCCATTCTGGATGATGAATCGTGAAGCCTTCCGAAGGACTTGTCTTCTTTCACTCCTGCGCTTCGACAAGATTCCATGCTCAAGGTAATTTCTGAACGGAGTCATCCACGACTCCTTATCGAGAGTGACTTCACATAACCAATCTGTTTCCGCCCGGTCAATACTTGGGGAAGATAACGTCTCTACAGGAACGAGTCCCATTTGCTGCGCTTCACCAGTGCTAGCTAACTTTGCCAATGAATCGGCTTTCTGATTGCGTTCTTGAGGTATACAATAAATGGCATAATAATCAAACTGATTCAGTATTTCCTGAACCCGAGCTAGGTAAGCAGCCAGTCTTCGATCTCTCGCTTGATATTCTCCCCGAACTTGACACACAACTAACTGTGAATCACAATAAATTTCCACAGCGATAATTCTCAAATCTTTAGCAAGTTTTAATCCAGCTAAGAGGGCTTCATATTCAGCTTCATTATTGGTCGCACGAAAATCGAACTTTAAAGTATAACATATAGATTGGCCTTCGAGGGTTTCAAGTACAACCCCAGTGCCTGAGCACCGGTTGTTTGATGCACCATCAGTGTACAGCTTCCAGACGTATTCGGGAGATTCACTAGTTTCGGGAAAGTCCTCTGGGATGGTAAATTCAGCTATGAAATCGGCTAGGACTTGTCCTTGAATGGCTCGCCTTAGAGTATAAGTAATATCAAACTAGCTCAGTTCGATATTCCACTTGAGTAACCTACCAGATGTCTCAGGCCACGTAAGGACCTGTCATAACAGCTGGTTGGTGTAAACAATAATAGGATGGGCCTGGAAATATGGACGGAGCTTCCTTGATGTAATAACAAGACAATAAGCCAGCTTCTCTAGTTTCGGATAATTCCTTTCATCTCCAGTCAATCGTTTGCTGATGTAATATACTGGCTTCTGTATCCTGTCTTCTTCCCGAATTAAGGCAGCGCTGATAACGTTTTCTGATACCACCAAGTAAACATACAACTTCTCATGATCAATAGGTTTTGACAGAATAGGTGGTGTGGATAGATGCTGAATTAATGCGCGGAATGCGCCCTCACACTCCATGGTCCATTCAAAGTTTCGTTTCCTTTTCGGATCAGATCGAAGAAGGGAATGCATTTGTCAGTGGACTTTGAAATGAACCTGCTCACTGCTGCTACTTTCCCGTTGAGACTCTGGACTTGGTTTATAGTTTTAGGGGTTTCTAGATTTCTTATTGCCCAGATTTTTTTAGGATTGGCTTCAATTCCTCGAGCGTTGACGATGAAACCCAGGAATTTTCCAAATGCGACTCCAAAATGACATTTCAGTGGGTTAAGCTTCATTCTGTATTCTCGAAGGATGTTGAACATTGATTTCAGGTCTTTGATACGGTTAGTGGAAAATCGTGACTTCACAAGCATGTCATCTACATACACTTCCATGGCTTTCTCGATTTGATTGGCAAACATTCGATTGACCAACCGCTGATAAGTAGCCCCGGCATTCTTGAGCCCGAATGGCATAACTTTGTAACAGTAAAGTCCCAGATTGGTTACGAAGCTGGTATGTTCCTGATTTGGTAAATGCATAGGTATCTGATTGTAGCCAGAATACGCATCCATGAAGGATAAGAGTTCATGTTCAGCTGTTGAATCTACGAGCTGATCAATTCTGGGAGCGAGAAACTAGCTTTAGGGCAAGCTTTATTCAAATCGGAGTAATCGACGAATGTCCTCCATTTTCCGTTTGATTTTAGGACAAGCACGGGATTCGACACCCATTCGGGATATAGCGCATCTCGAATAAACCCATTCGTTTTAAGCTTTTCTACCCCTTCTTTAAGGGCGGCAGATCTCTCTGGATCCATACCACGCCTTTTCTGTTTGACCAGGACATGCCGCGGGTCAATATTCAAAGTGTGGCTCACAATGTCCGGCGAGATCCCACACATATCAGAATGCGTCCAGGCAAATACGTCAAGATTCGCCCATAGAAACTCAACCAATTCCTCTTGAGTCTGCTGGCTTAGCTGAGATCCAATCTTTATCATCTTTGAATCATCATCATCGTCAATCGGGACATCGATTGTCAGTTCGGCCGGGGAAGCTTGACTTTCTTTAGATTCTCCTTCACCTTCAGTTTCTCTTGGGTCAAGATACCTTTCGAATTGGTTGGGGTACCCGGGCCTAGGCCCAGGCATTAATTGTCAATTATCAGCAAAACGGACGCAGAGAGATTCCTCTACGCCCTTTCCTTTCTCCTTTCGCTGCGCCTCCCGCAGCTCAGCAACGTAACGGGCTCGTCTAGCAGCCTGATCCCCCTGAACAACTCCAACACCGTTGTCAGTGGGGAATTTCAATGTCAAACACCAAGAGGCGATAGCTGCCCTGAATTCAGCAAGGGCCGGTCAGCCCAAAAAAACGATATACGGGGAGTCTATATCCAACACAACAAATTGCAATATCTGGACTCTCCGGCGTTCTCCAACCCCTAACTCCACTGGTAGTTCCACTACTCCGATGGTTATAGTGGCGCTTCCATTGAAGACATGGATTCGGGACTGGCAAGGTTTCAAATCTTTGGTTTCCATCTTCATCTGATCATAAGCTCGTTTAAACAAAATATTCACTGAGCTTCCACTGTCAACCAAAATCCTCTTCATCCAAGAAGGACCTACTTGAGCCGATATTACCAGTGGATCGATAGTGGGGGCTTCGACCTTATCAGCATCTCTATTTCGGAACACGATGTCGTCAGTCATCGTCTTCTGTTGTTTGGCCGGAGCCCCTTCATCAAAATTACTACAACATTCGAAGTCCGTATGCCTAATAGAGCTGGCATACGACTCCATTTCCCTCCAGCTTCGGTCTGCTGGATGGGGACCACCATTAATAGTGTTTATCACCAGCCTCCCGCCGGTACGAGCGGGTTCTTCCTGCCTTACTTGGTTTGGTGCACGATTCTGATTTGATGGGTCCGCACCTCCTGACTGCGGCGCCCGCACAAACTGATCCAACTTTCGTTCACCTATCAGCTTTTCAATGAGATCTTGTAAATGACGACACTCATTTGTACTATGGCTATAACTTTCATGAAATCTGCAAAACTTCCCTGTTTGGATTTGTCTTTCCGACGACGGCTTCGGAGAAGGTTTCTTGTACTGCATGGTATTGTAGGTCTATAAATACACATTTTCCAACGACGTATTCAATGGAGTATAATTGTTGAACATGGGATCTCTACGTCATGGACCACGATTTTGATCTCATTTTTTACCTTGATTTCCACTGTCCCTCTGCTGGTTCTGTTTGTTTTGTATATTCAACTGAACTTTTCTGGAACTCTCCCCGGATTGTTTAACTACAATGTTACGTTGAATTCCTTCCATGATGGGCCCTGCGTCATCCTGCTTCCTAGACTGTTTCGCATCTTCCCTCCTCAAGAATTAGATTGCCTTGGAATAGAAACGGTCCAATGACACAGGTGGCTTCCCAGCTAACCATTTCCAAACTCGAAATCAGGATCGATCCCCTTAGTTAATGCCATCAGGATAGAGTTGTCATTGGGATTGCTTATTTCTGCACACGCAGCATGAAATCGCTCCAAGTAACGTCTAAGTGTCTCTCCAGGAGCTTGAGTGACACTAGATAGAGTATTAACATCTTTAGGTCTCGCTACGTGCATACGAAATTGTTCAACAAACTTGGCGGCCATCTGGTCGAAACTAGAAATGGATCGTGGCGGCAAACGAGTAAACCACATAGTAGCAATGCCCCTTAAGGAAAATGGGAAACTACGGCATTTAACTGCATCATCAGCTCTCGCAGCATTCATTAGCCATTCATACTTCAGGATGTGTTGAATGGGATCAGAATTTCCTTCATAGACTGGCAAAGTTGGCATCCTGAAGCACCGAGGTGGTTCAACATATAATATGTCATCAGTGAAAGGGGTATGACTCTGGGAAATCCCCCAGTCGTCATTAGTGAGGCCCTGACTTTCACGGATCATATGACGAATCATCGTCGGTATATCCGGCATCTGGATATTTGTAGCATGCTGTGTCAAGGTGTGGTCGGATTCCACAATGCTAGGCTGGACCGGGCGCGGTCGACGGTCCGTGTCTCGCCTCCTTGGTTCAAGATTTTCAGGGACATAAGGTTTTGGAGCATGTTCTCGTCGGCGATGATGCAGATCAGCTTGATTTCTAGCATCAACTCCTTGTTCGGTAGTGGTGGTGGTAGCGAGGTTGCCTGTGACATGGTAAGGAATGGTACCCCCTCGGGAGGAGGGTCCGGTCTGATGACTGGTGGATGGTCCAGCCCTGGGTTGTCCAAGATTTAGGGCAGGTTGGTGTCCGGTGGCCTGGGTGTAGCTTACGTCTAGCCGTAGGCGTGTAGATCGGTGATGATCATCGGAAGAGGCTGAACTCTCCGTGGAAGAATAAGAAGCTTGATCTCTCCTAGATCTCCTTCGCTGCTGGAGCTGCAACTGGTTGGTCAATTCCGCGTTAGCACGGAGTTGCTGAGTAAGTTGCTGACGACTTTGAGTTAGCTCTTGCATAACCATTTGGAATTCTTCCCTGGTAACAGGTCCGGTCGGATCTGATGGTCCGACAACATTCTGGTTGGATGGAGGCGGTTGTACGGGATTCTGTCTATCCCGTCCTTCCTGATCAGCAGCTGTAGAAGTAGTTCGTGTGCTAACCATGATGAATTGATGTAGTCCTTTCCTAGATCTGATGCAAATGTGAATAGGATAGAAGGGCTTTAAGGCTTGAGATCTGGATCTTCTTCTTGGATTTATGCAATCCGGTATCGATAGCAGATCCAAAGAGCAGGAGAAAAACTGTGTTTTCTCAGTGAAAGCACTAAAGTGTTTGTACTAAAATTGGGCATAACACTCTTCAGAAGAATTTGAAGAGATAAAAATGAAGAAATTAAATGGAAAAAGAGGATTATCTAACAAACACTTCAAAAACAAATAAGAAAGAACGCAGAAACACAGAAATTTAAAGTGGTTCAGCGTATTGCCTACATCCACTATGAAATTGATTATTTTATTGATATTTCCTTGATGATTACAACTGATTACAGCGGATTACAGTAGTGAAATTCGAGTATGACAGCAGCCTTGAAGCGCAAAAATGTTTTCGGTAGAGTCTGGACGTCAGAGAGCCAAAAGATCCATTTTCTGTAGGCTCTAGGGTGCTATTTATAGGCGTAGGAGGCAAATATCTCACTTGGATCTTGGAAGACTTCTTCTGGCACGTGGATGGGCCCACACGATCGATCTCATGAAGTTTCGGCTTGATCCGTGATCGATACAAATGAGTTTCGTATCGATCAGGACTTGCTCCAATCGAGTCGAAACTTGGCATGAACCTTCCTTAGGTTGTACGTAAGCTCCTGTGAAAATTTCACAGCATTTGGACTTGTGGATTATAAGATATGATTGATGCAAACTTGCATTTTTATGAAGGCTGTCATGTTCGAATCGATGTCTTCGTATCGATCCATTCGAATCGATCCAGGCACGTGCTAGCGGGTTAACATGACGCGCACTCTTCAGATCGATCCACTTTTTATGCCGAGTTGATCGAGTCGTTCCAAGGTTTTCACCTCGTTCGTATCGAGCTGGAACAATCCCCTTTGTATCACTCCCTTGTCGTCCATTTCGTATCGCTCGTTTGAGTTAGGTTCATACCGATAGCTTACACTCCTATTCGTATCGATATAGGCTCAATTATTTCGTATCGGTCCTGGGATGCTTAATTCATATCAATGATTCAGTTGCACATTTCGTATCAATTGTGTAGTCTCGTTCGCATCGATCCAGGTCGCTTTAACTTGATGGATACAAACAAACAATATTGCTATGGATTCGAACAGAGGTTCCACGATGGATACGAAACAGCTCGTCTGATGGATACGAACAAGAGAGTCACTGATGGATACGAACAGTGATAGCTCGATCAATACAAATAGCGGTGAGATGATGGATACGAATAGTGGTTTCATGATGGATACAAACTAGATGACCGATGGATACGAAGTACTGTTGCTCGATGGATTCGAAATGCAGCGCTCGGATCGATACGAACAGTTTGCCTATTTGAATTGTGCTGACTATATCTTGAGCATACGTGCCTGGATTGACTTGAAATTTGGAACATTGGTTTTTACAGCTTTGCTTGTCGTGTCTTGTCAATTGTAGCTTGATCCGGATTCGGACAAAATTCATCGACATCCATAGTGAACCCGTGCTTACTCGGCATTCGGGATGAGCGATCCTTGGTTTTCAGTCAATTCCTTGATATCTCGGCCTTGCCGAAAGGCAGGATAACACTCTTCAAGTCTATTCTCCTCTTCTTTAATTACCAGTGCGATTTTATGCTACGCACACATGATTTAGCGTATAATTTATTTAGAAGAAATTAAGGAAAATGGGAAACTTTGAAAAAAAATTAGACTGAAGGACATCCAGTTTCATATTTAGACCGAAGGACAAATGTTAGTTATAATTAGCATTATATTCAATTTTTACACTATACAAACTAGTTATATCTTGCATTATATTCAGTTTTACACTATACAAAATACTAGTTATAATTAGCATTGTCCTCCAACCTAAAAAACAAACCTGTTGTTCTTCAGCCTAATCTTTTTTCTAAATTTGTCTTTATGGCTATTTTCCTGATTTATTTAACAGTGATTTTTTTTACTATTAGCACCAAAATTGGTCACTAACCTCGTAGAGAAAGATTGTGTAGAGATATAAGTGATGAAGATAAATTAAACAAGGAAGAGAATGCTAATTTAAATGCAGAAAGTAAGAACACCAAATTTATAGTGGTTCAGCGTAATTGCCTACGTCCACTTTGAGGTTAAACTTTATTGATCTTCTTAATAGTTGATTACAAATACACTTCGTGAATCAAATGCTTGAATGAAGTTATTAAGTAGAGAAGATGAGTCTCAAAAATGGCAGAGTCTCCCCAGTGTTCTCCAAAAAGGATCCATTTCATTGTGCCCCTGCCCTTCTATTTATAGAGGAAGATGGGTTGGACTTCCTTCATGGGCTTAGGAACAAGGTGCCTCTGCCCATAGTGGGTGAATCTGCGCACCAGGCCAGGCAGGCCGAATGCTCTTGCTTTATTGTGGGCCTGACAACTTGCTACCACCTCCAGTCTCTCCTTGATCAGAATCTTGTCTAGTGCTAATGATAATTTCTTCAACCGTCGTTTTGTAACCGGGCCAAGATGTCGGTTAACACTTGCCCCCCAAAGTGTGTCGTGTGAAACAACACAACACGCTTTGAATCAGCGAGTATTCCTTGTCTTCAGAAAGAATTCCACCATGTTTCTTGAATAGTCATTATCCTCCAATTTATCCTCCCAAGGTGTTGTATCCTTCTTTGGTCATCGTGATGCTCGGTCGATTCCCAATATTATAAATCCAGGGTTGTAGTTCATTAGTGGCCATCCGTGTCTGATTCTGCAGAGCTAATAAGCTTCGGCTATATGATCTAGCCTTCTCTTAATAACCCTTAGTGAGAATTCAATTTCTGTTGATTTCAAGAAGTTGAACTTTTTCGGATGTACACATGCACGTTCGGGTACATGTTCTTGCCATTGGCTCTCGGATGCGTTTTATATGCTCATAAGTCATCACCAACTCCGTCTAGTTTAATTGCAATTCAATCGCGATTCCTTGTTTGTATTTTCTGTGAAATAAGGGTTGCAATCAGCCACTTGAGGAGTTTTCCAAACCTCTCTTCAGTACAGACTCTATGATTTTGTTCACAGCTTTAACCTGTCCATTTGCAGTTATAATGGATCATGGAAGGTCATAAGGACATATGACGTTACGGATAAAGAAGTTGATTATTTTCTTCATCTTGGTCGTGGTTAAGAGTTCTTCATTTGCCCATTTGGTGACGTAATCAATTGCTATGATGGTGTATTTCGCACTACCTTTAGGATCGACAAGAAGATGATTTCAGTGCCCCCAAGTGCCAAACGGCTATGAACTAGCCATTTGACTAATTTCCATCGGCGGGGTTCCCAGATTTTTTGCATACATCTTGCACTCGTCACATTGTCTAGCATGATCAACCGCATCTGGGTTGATAGTTGGCCAGTAATACCTATAACAGAGTATCTTCTTTATCATGGTTTTCCCCCTGATGTTATTACCGCATTCTTCTTCATAGACTTTGCTCAAGATATCATCATGGGCGATATACTGAAGCAAGGGGATGGATAAACTCCTTTTGACACACGACTTATTCTTAGATTATCTGGCGTGAAGCTTTGAGGAGGATGTGTCGTTTTCCATTCCTCCGTTCAGTAAGAATTCCTCATTGTAGATAGTCTTTGATAGGAGTCAACCATGACACCTTTTCATTTTGTTCGCTGAGTACGTGTGTAATGATGTAATACGTGAAGTCGGTTAGTAGCTCTTGGACTTGGCCGAGATAAGGAGCAAGACAATGCCCCCTAGCAAGATCAACTTCCTTAAATTTGTATACTACCAATCAAGAATCACAAAAGATATGTAAAGTTTTCACTTCAAATCCTCTAGCAAGTTTGAGGCTGGCAGTCAAGGCTTCATACTAAGCATCGTTGTTTGTTACAAGTAAATCGAGTTTTAGGACGTAGCAGATTGATCGTTCCTCAGGAGTCATTATCAAGCCATAACACTGATCATTGGATGCTCCATCTACGTACATTTTCCATCTTATGGTTGGTTCTCTGCTACTCTTCGAGTAGTCATCTGAGGTAGTGAATTTGGGTGTGAGGTCTGCTAATTTCCGTCCTTGGATAGCCCTTCGTGGGAAATAAGTGATATTGAATTAGCTTAGTTCGATAGTCTATTTAAGTAGTCTTTCAGACGTCTTAGGTCATTGTGTGCCCTGTCGCAACGGCTGGTAGGCATAGACGTTGATGGGGTGAGCCTAAAAGTAAGAGTGGATCTTTCATGATGAAATCAATAGAGATTGTGCTAGCTTTTGTAGCTTCGGGTTGATATCCAATGCATGGCTTGCGATAGTTAATGAAATCACATATGCATGTCAGAATGGGTCCAAGGGAACATATCATCATTTATTCAGAAAAATCCAACTAATTCTTTTATCATCACTGCACTGAGTTGTGATCCGATATTCAGCACCCGGAAAAGGTCGCCATGGCTGGCTGCTATGTTGACCGTCAGCTTAGCAGGTGCCATCCCAGATTCTTTGAGTAAAGATGTAACTATTTTGCATAACATTCAATGTGAAATATGGTTGGGACGGTCAATGTTGATGGTTACTCTGGTCGAATCCTAGAGTCTTGCCATGAGTTGTTAAGTCAAATAATGAAGGGCTCTGAATGTTCTAATTGATTATCTGCAAATGGCCAAAGATCAGGCTTAAAAGCACGTTGAAGGAAATGTCAAGTAGGGGCCAGCCTCGAGTTGTGTGCAACTGCATAGCTGGATCTTGCTATGAGTTTGAATTTGCTTGTATATTCGAGTAACGCATTTTCTACTCAATGCATTCATGATCCTTCACTCGCCCTTCGGGTTGGAGTGACAGTCAGTTGCCCCCAAGCTTTGGCATCGATTTAACGATTCTATCTCTAGGCATCCTTTCGGTCGTTGCCTTGAGTAGCTGTAAGCACTATATATAAGTTTTAATACTGAGCTATCGTGGCCAGTTTTTGGATGACCATGCGTCTTCTCCCAGTCTCGGGTTGATAAATGTACTGCATGGATGGTTGAGTCTCGTCCTAGCCATGTTTATGTTTTCACCTAAACTCCAAAGACATAGAGGTGATTGGTGAATAGTCGGTTCACATTCATCTTGCTTCTCGCTCGTGCCCCCAGGTCTAGGGCATGTACCGATAAGTAGGAAGGCCAGCCATGCCCACTTTAGCTTTACTCTCTTTCCCATTGAATCGTGGGATCATGTAAGTCGATAGGAGACTAGGTCTCGCCTATCTTGGATTTTATCGTGGTTTTTCATTCCAAGAGGAATACTTCGATGCCACGTAAGTTTCAGGGCGTAATTTGGACAGTGGATGGTCATCCACGTCCACTTTGGTTCATGCTCTGTAATTAGATCTCGGGGTAAGTTGGCTACAAATGCAGTCGGGTTATGCTCATCCAGTTTCATACTCCTCCTGACGAATCGAACGAGGGTGCAGGAGAATTTTTGACCAAGTATTCGTGGTTTACCCTCCTTTCCATACTCTGGGGGTCATAGTTTTTCAAAAAACAAACATCCGAGTCACATTCGTATGTGCTTGGTGCGGATCGGCATTGACCCTTGGTCTGAGGTATGATATAGTAGGTTGCTCGTAGCTTTGGATGCCGTTTCGATTGGTTCTGTATTGAGGCCTCCATGCAGTCGCTGCCTCAAGTTATAAAGAACGCCACGCTAGAGCTATAGTAAGCTGTCGTATTCGGCTTTTTACTGTTTTGTACCCCTGCCCCAGCATTGATTTGGCCAGGTCACTAGTTGGATGGTCAAACTCCATCCTCAGCGGGTTAATAATCCTCCTGTCGATTCCAGGCCGAAGTTTGCGGAATAGAAAATGGTCGGAATCCACTCGTCCATTTATCAATGTTTATACACCACTCTACATTCTGGTGACTTAGTGTTATTCTCCCTCCGATTTACTCACGCCCAATTTGTGTTCATGCTTCGGTCCACGCTCCGGGGACTTAGAGATTTGTCGAACGGTTTACGCTTTAGTCCACAGTTCGAGACGCAGAGATTTTCGTCAACTCGTTTATACTCTAGTTCGCACTCTGGGAACTTAGAGTAATCTGGTCCGCTTCTGGGATTTAGGGATTTTTCTGAAGTCGTCTATAATCTAGTCCATGCTCTGGGGACTGAGAGTACTGTAGTCCGCACTCTGGGGACGTAGAGGTTTTTGAGTCATTTATACTCTAGTCCGCACTCAGGGACTTAGAGTACTTTAGTTCGCATTCTGTCTCCCATTCCAGAGGGTGAGACCTCTCGGATGGCTGAGAGTTTGCCCGAACCTGGTAGATAATCCTTCTCTTTAAGGTTCTCTTTAAGATTTCGAAAGTCGTTATTCTTTATGCAGGACTATTGCATTCTTGTTTTCCACGATTTTGTGCAGGCCGTTCTGACCCCGAGCCCACTCCGAGGAGCGATGTCGCCAAGGAAGTGGGGGAGAAAACAAGTGAAGCCACTCACGCAGGGGAGGCTTCTGGTCCAGACGCTCAGGTGATCGGAGCACTTGACGAAGACAAGTCTGAAACCTCCTCTCCTACCGACGGGGGTTATGAAGTAGAAATTACAGGCGCCTCTGAGCACACATCCGGATTGAGCATGGAGGAGTGGCTCGAGAAAGAGAGGGAGGAGACGGTCAAGGTCATAGTAGATCCCCGAGTTGTGGACTTGGACGATCCTTTGAACAAGCCGTTGAAGGTCATCCTTCCTGGCGGGTCCAAGCCCATGGAAGGCCCCCGTATTCCTTCAGTTGCTACACCTCTATCAAAGAAGAGTACCAAGGGTAAATGCTCTGGAGAGGAGCCGTCTGGAAAGAAGTTGAAGAAGCACAAGAAGTGATTACTATCCTCATTCAACGAGGGTTAGTTTAAGTCATGTAATTATTTTCATCTATTTCCTTAGTCCTTGTAGATAGAATGTCGACTCTGAACTTTGGAGGGGTTGTAATAGAAACTCATTTCTGAATAAGGTTTAGTTCCTTTTTCTGTCTTACAAAAGACTCTTATTGTTCAGTTTTCTTTGTGATTGTGATTTTAATCCAAGCAGTTGTGAGTAACATAGACTTCTCAGTCCATCTTCATATAATTCGGAAACTCTTCGGGAGTCGTTGAACTTCCATTCTGTGCTTCGAGCACTTAGAATACTTTCTAGCCCGTATGTCAGGGATTTGACAAATTCAAGTCATTTGTGTCATATTTCATATTCAGGGAACTTGGAGATCCGATTCGCTTATATTCGAGTCTGCACTCTGTGGAGTTAGAGTACTCTAGTCCGCACTCTGGGGACTTGGAGGTTTAAGTCATTTATACTCTAGTCCGTGCTCTGGGGACTTAGAGTACTCCAGTCCGCAATCTGTTTAAGTCGTTTATACTCTAGTCCGCGCTCTAGGGACTTAGAGTACTCCAGTCCGCACTCTGGGGACTTGGAGTTTTTAGTCATTTATACTCTAGTCCGCGCTCTGGGGACTTAGAGTACTCCAGTCCGCACTCTGGGGACTTGGAGGTTTAAGTCATTTATACTCTAGTCCGCACTCTGGGGACTTAGAGTACTCCAGTCCGCACTCTGGGGACTTGGAGGTTTTAGTCATTTATACTCTAGTCCGCGCTCTGGGAACTTAGAGTACTCCAGTCCGCACTCTGGGGACTTGGAGGTTTAAGTCATTTATACTCTAGTCCGCGCTCTGGGGACTTAGAGTACTCCAGTCCGCACTCTGGGGACTTGGAGGTTTAAGTCGTTTATACTCTAGTCCGCACTCTGGGGACTTAGAGTACTCCAGTCCGCACTCTGGGGACTTGGAGGTTTTAGTCATTTATACTCTAGTCCGCGCTCTGGGGACTTAAAGTACTCCAGTCCGCACTCTGGGGACTTAGAGGTTTAAGTCGTTTATACTCTAGTCCGCGCTCTGGGGACTAAGAGTACTCCAGTCCGCACTCTGGGGACTTGGAGGTTTTAGTCATTTATACTCTAGTCCGCGCTCTGGGGACTTAGAGTACTCCAGTCCGCACTCTGGGGACTTGGAGGTTTAAGTCGTTTATACTCTAGTCCGCGCTCTGGGGACTTAGAGTACTCCAGTCCGCACTCTGGGGACTTGGAGGTTTAAGTCGTTTATACTCTAGTCCGCGCTCTGGGGACTTAGAGTACTCCAGTCCACACTCTGGGGACTTGGAGGTTTAAGTTGAGAGCAGTCGTATTTCCACTCTTTAATTTGTATTCATCTACTGTATCGAGGCTAATGTCGTCGAATGAACAATCGAACCACGTTTGCTTACGGAATGAGATTCTTCCCCCCAGGATGAGGGACAAAATTTGGAAAATGGACGATCGATTCTTATCCGCTTGGTGATTATAGCTCTTCCAATCAAGTCAAGGAAGGAGGTATATGACAGATGGTTGAATCACATCCATGTTGGGTTAGATAGCCAAATCTCTTACAATTTGCTCCGTATCTCCTTCTAGAAAATAAGGATAATAGATTGTTGAGTAGACAAAGTAAGTTGCATATGTTCCAAGGTGCAGTCGTGTCCATATATTGACAGTGATGGTTAGCCAGTACGCAGTCTACCATAGCTACTTCAAGTTGGGCTTTCGAACAAACTTTCGTGTTCAGGGTAGGATTTGATGTGTAGATGATCAAATCACGTCCACTTTTGACGGATCCCGGCATCATTGAGCTTCATGAGGGGTATCTGTATTTTATCGAACTTTGTTCTATGACTCGATTGGAGTGGATGATCGGGCCATATTCATTCCAAGCAGTTTAGGTCTCTAAGTCAAATGTGGAGGTTGATGGATGGATGGTCGGTTGTTCGAATCGATCATAAGTTGAGCATACGAACTCGGATCGTCTTGAAACTTGGAACATTGGCTTCCCTGGCTTTGATTGTTATGTCTTGTTAATCGTGGCTCGATCCAGACTCGGACAAAATCCATCGATATCCATAGTGAGCCTTTGTGTAACCGATCTCCAAGACGAACTGTCACTGGTTTCTAATCAAGTTCTTGGTGTCACGGCCTTGCCAAAAGGCGGGATAACATTTGCCCCCCAAAGGACGTCTTGTGTAAACATGACGTGCTTTGAAAAACCGCAGTCTTTCATGCTGAATATTTCTGTTCAATTGATTGCTTGACAGTCGTCTCTTAATCGTTTCGTTGCAATCTTCTTTTAGACAAATGTTCAACTAGCATGCTTTGCTTTGGTTTTGCCCCCAATTTTGGGGATGAGTATGGAGTTGATGTATGTTTATACTCCGTCTCGCACTCTGGGGGTACGGAGTTGAGTAGATGTTTATACTCCATCTCGCACTCTGGAAATACGGAGTTGATTAATGTTTATACTCCGTCTCGCACTCTGGGAGTACGGAGTTAAGCGAATGTTTATACTCCGTCTCACACTCTGGGAGTACGGAGTTGATCAATGTTTATACTCCGTCTCGCACTCTGGGAGTACGGAGTTAAGTAGATGTTTATACTCCGTCTCGCACTCTGGGAGTACGGAGTTGTGCGAAGGATCGTCGTGTATCAACCCATTTTTAGCCTTGATGTGATGGCTTGCCCCCAAGCTCGAGTTTCACTTAGCGAGTGGCTGGTCGTATCGCAGCCGCTCTCTACTTGAATAAATTCCACTTGCAGGATGGAATTCAGCTCTCTGTGCATCGTGATGTTGTACATTGTATTTAATCCATAGCCCCAAATCAAAGGCATATGGTTGATGATGAGCAATAGAATTATTCTCGTCCAGATGTAACTCTACACGTCCGATCATGGTCTGCGTAGATTGGTTGGCAACCAAATCTGAGTACCTGGACACATCTCATTGATATGTGAAGCAGCATCGTGTGCTCGCTATTCGACTCCGCCCCTGGCTCCTTTCAAAGGGATGTTGGCCGTCAACCGTCCAATTGATAATCATAGCCCTTTATTAATAGGCATCAGATATTCGCTGCCCGCCATTATGCAGGACTTGTACATACTATTGAAGCTTTCCTTTCCAGGTCATCTTTTCGATCACACCTCGGAGGTGTTTGTAATCGCTCATGTTAGGATCAGTGAGCATATGGGAATATACAACATTCCCCTGATTTTCTTTAGACTTTGGTGTACTCTCTCGAGGTTGGTTTCCAGTACCACTCCGAGTCGTGAGTCTTCAAGTAGAGGTTGTCAATTGAATCTTTCAAAGAGCATATGAGCTGAATTCTGAAGTCTTGTTTCGGCTACTGGGATCTACATCCTTAGCCAACGGGCCTTCATTGTTATTTTTCTTAGTCTGCTCCACTCCTCCTCACTTTAGTTCTGATTCATTTTGTAGAAGAAACGATCCATAGTCGTAGGAGGCTCTTTAGCTAACTAGCTGCCAAAATATATCTGGAGGTCGACTTTCCTCAAACGCGATCAGTATGATACCCTTGTTAGTATTTGGAATAAATTGCTTAGAGCATTGGTTTGCTTGGGGTCATTAAATTCGAAGTGCTGGGTCAGCGAAGAATGGTGCTTGGAGTCATCTTGGCGTTTGCTAGAGTCATATCATCTATGTTCTCCAACCTTTGGGAGTACCGTTTGAATAGAGGTTGCTTGTCTGTTCCCTTGATACCGTTCATAAGCTGCCGCTAGATCCTCTATGCCCTGGTCGATCATGGGATGTCAGGGAAGTAGATAGAATGTTCCTTTATTAAGTTGAGTTTTGAATTCACTATCCGGAGGCACTGCGCTGCGGCTAGGGTTCAGGGTCGTATAAGAGGGTCGTACCCGAAAAAGATTTTTTAGCCTCATTTTCGAAAACTTGGGTCATACCCGAAAAAGATTTTTTTTTGTAAATAGGGGTCGTATAAGAGACCGGTGTAACTTAAGTTTCGATCGGCATTGAGGGCCGTTCGGCATGACAAAGTTGCTCGGCATACAAGATTGTTCGGCATTCACACTGTTCGGCATTCACACTGTTCGGCAATCCACACTGTTCGGCATCCACACTGTTCGGCATCCACACTGTTTGGCGTTCCACACGTGTTCGGCATTCAGACTGTTCGGCGTCCACACTGTTCGGCATTCCACACTGTTCGGCATCCACACTGTTCGGCATTCGACACGTGTTCGGCATTCACACTGTTCGGCGTCCACACTATTCGGCATTCCACACTGTCCGACATCCACACTGTTCGGCATTCCACACTGTTCGGCATTCACACTGTTCGACATTCACACTGTTCGGCATCCACACTGTTCGGCATTCCACACGTGTTCGGCATTCCACACTGTTCGGCATTCCACACTGTTCGGCATTCACACTGTTCGGCACAATCGAGTCGTTCGGCATACAATACCGTTCGGCATTACAGAGGTGTTCGGCCTAGAGGTATGGTCGGCCTGGAAGGGCATTCGGCCTAGAGGTATGTTCGGCCTGGAAGGGCATTCGGCCTAGAGGTATGTCCGGCCTGGAAGAGCGTTCGGCCTAGAGGTATGGTCGGCCTGGAAGAGCGTTCGGCCTAGAGGTATGTTCGGCCTGGAAGAGCGTTCAGCCTACCCCTTTTCTGGAGCGTTCGGCATACGCCTTTTCTGGGGCGTTCGGCATACGCCTTTTCTGGGGCGTTCGGCATATGCTTTTTATGAGGCGATCGGCATAAGCCTTTTCTGGAGTGTTCGGCCGAATTGCCTTCAGAGGAGGGTCGGCCTTCATTCAACTTGAGTGCAAACTTCAACGTCCAATCCCCAGATCTTGCATACATCAGTGAATCCAATCTACGGCTATCAGCTTCCTTTAGATTTCTTTCAAATCTGAGTAGAATAGGAAGTTTTCTAGTAAACAACTGGATCTATCTCGCGAATATGGAAATCCACTAGTAGATGATGAGATCCAATCAAGCTGTGAATTCAGTTCTCAGTGAAAGCACCAAAGTGTTAGCACCAAAATTGGTCACTAACCTCGTAGAGAAAGATTGTGTAGAGATATAAGTGATGAAGATAAATTAAACAAGGAAGAGAATGCTAATTTAAATGCAGAAAGTAAGAACACCAAATTTATAGTGGTTCAGCGTAATTGCCTACGTCCACTTTGAGGTTAAACTTTATTGATCTTCTTAATAGTTGATTACAAATACACTTCGTGAATCAAATGCTTGAATGAAGTTGTTAAGTAGAGAAGATGAGTCTCAAAAATGGCAGAGTCTCCCCAGTGTTCTCCAAAAAGGATCCATTTCATTGTGCCCCTGCCCTTCTATTTATAGAGGAAGATGGGTTGGACTTCCTTCATGGGCTTAGGAACAAGGTGCCTCTACCCATAGTGGGTGAATCTGCGCACCAGGCCAGGCAGGCCGAATGCTCTTTCTTTATTGTGGGCCTGACAACTTGCTACCACCTCCAGTCTCTCCTTGATCAGAATCTTGTCTAGTGCTAATGATAATTTCTTCAACCGTCGTTTTGTAACCGGGCCAAGATGCCGGTTAACATTTACACTATAAGAAAATCTGCTTATAGCGGCAACATTTTGCGTCGACTGGCGACGGCTAAAATACGCGACAGTCAAAAGCCGACGTAAGCCCCGAATATACAGCTCGACCCCCGAATAGCAAAATCATTAGTTTTCCACCAAAACCTAAATCCCTAAAATGATGAAAGATTTTTTGCCACCCCCCTTCCCCCCTCCCCCCTCCAAAAAAGTCACCTCCATCCGCCTAAACCCTTCAAAGCTCGCCGATAACTTTTTCCTCTCCAATTTCTGCTTAATCTAGGTATGATTAAAATCCTGATTTCGATAATTGGTTGATTATGTGTAAGAAATTGTTAATTATTCCGTATTAGTTTATGATAATAATGTATTAGTTGATTTGGATATATAATTAAAACCCTAATTTCGATAATTAGTTGTTTATGGGTTTGAAATTAATGATCATTGCGTATTAGTTGATGATAATAGTGTATTAGTTAATTTGGGGATATTGATCATTGTTTTGATTGTTTAATTTGTAATTAAAAATTAAAGTTGATTTAAAATCCAACATTTAGTGTACAATTATTGATTAATATGCTTATTGGTAAGTTTACACTAATGTTTGTTTTAGTTTACACAAAAAGTAGTGTATAATTATTGATTAATATGTTGCTAGATTGGTACGGTTAAACATAAGTAATATTTTTTAATTAATTAGTGTGTATTAATTAAAATTGTTAGTGGTTAGTATAAAAGAAATTTATTTTAATTTCTTATAAGTGCAAACTTCAAATTTTAGTTTACAAAATTGGTAAGTTAATATTTAAATAGTTAATTGAATTGTAAAATATGCTTAAAAATTTCAAATTTAGTTAATCAAATATTTAAATAGTTGAATGAATTATAAAACTAAGAAATGAAGTGAAGTGAAATAATAAATTAAGAAATAATAAATTATGGTTTGAAATAATAATTTTTTTTGAAACAAATATTCTATCAAAATCGACACTAGCCTTTTACCTCGGCCGACGACGGTTAGAATAAGCGGCCAATGCTAACCGTCGGTAGTCGATGCAGATCTGTGTACACAGATCAAAAACTCGCGTAGCTGAAAACTTTTCATTCTTTCGTACCAAAAAGTAAGGTCGATTTAAAATCCAAAAATTAGTGTATAATTATTGAATAAAAATGATTCATTGGGAGGACCATGAGAAATCCACTTCGTACCTTCATCATCAAAGCCTCTTCGCTACTCCAAACTCTACACCTATTTTTTTTGTCTTGTACTTGTTTTCTTTCTAGTGCTACTTTTCTTGTTGAAGCCGGTATTTAGTAAGTAAGTAGTAAATAAGTGAAGTGGCCATTGGAAAGGAGAAATAGGGCTCATTTCACGTATATCTATTTCTTCTACTTTATTCTTTTGTAACGTTCTCTTTTGTTATTTCAAAGCAACGGTTCTCTCTAATCTTTTCTTACTCGCCTTACTTGAAACCTATCCATTTTTCTTCGTATCTATAATCTAAAAACTTCTCACCTCCGTACCTTCTGTACTTTCCAGTTCAAGCAAGAGCCACTACAAGAAAATGTGCTATTAATAGCAAAGGGGGATTGCATGAAAACTTAGGTTGCTATAGTTAAGTAGTTAGTGATTATCTAGGTCAAAAGATTGCTTGTTTCAATGTTGTTGTTAAACAAAAAAAAAGATTGGCGCTCTAACATTTCGTGTTTCCTCCTCCCTGTTCTTATGTCGCTTTTCACCTTCACTTTCCCAAAATCCAAAACTAGAAACCTATTCACTCACAAATCTTATCTTCGCCCATGAATTCTTGTTTAATTTCACCTCTCGCTTTCGGTTGTCTTCCCTTCTGCTCACCCTAATTATCGGCAATAGCGTCCATCTCGATTTTCATCTTATCCACTTCGTCATCCTAATCCCAAAAAAGATCACGACGAGATGCAGTCAGGAGGCATCACAACAGCACTGCGACTGATTTCAGACTTCAATCTACGGCGAGCGACGACGACTCTAACTCAGGCAGCAGGCAAGTACCTTTTAAACCTACAAATTATTTCGACTTACTTTCTGATAACTTAAAGACCACTGTAATCAAGAATTTTTTTGTTAATTGTTCTTCAATTTTTGCATAAAAAGTTATATTTCTGATCGAAGACCAAGATTGGATAAGAATATTTTTACTGTTCAATATTCTAGGTTAGCGTGGCTAAGTAAAGATTCCATAAACTAGGCGGAAGAATCGGAATTATATAACAGCCAAAACTAGAAGTGCATTCTTGAATCTCTGTAATTTTGAAATTCATCAACTATGTTCATAATTAAATTTCCCAAAAAAAAAATTCATGATCAAAAAGATCTAAGGGACATGTTTAACTTAGATTAGTGATGCTGATTTTGACCCCATATTAACATTACACTTACTTCGGTTGTTGTGTGCGAATACTTTTGACAAATTATACTAATAGATACTGTAACAACCCAAAATTTAAGCTATAATAATTAATTAACAAACTAATTAAATGATAAAATAACTTTGTAAAATTATTAGAATTGAGCTATGGAAGTTGCACCATTGTGTCCGCGGTAATTTTCTGGTCAACTTCCATACATAGAACGTCAGAATCCAAGCTAATATGAGCTAGAAACAGAATAAACAAGAACTGAAGAAAAACAAATATATATATACATATATATACATACATACATACATATATATATATGGCCAGGTCGACCAGCCGGTCGACATGGGCGAGGGGGCGGTCGACCGCCCGGTCGATCATGTTGAATATGCTAGTATATGATTTTTGTTTGATGATAATAAACATATATATTCATTTAAATGTATTTGTTAATGTACTATTTTATTTTTCACATAATTAAATAAATATTTCCTGAATAAAATAAGTAACATAGAATTTAAGTTCAAAAAGATATTTTATTCAAACAAATATTTTATTACAATTTTGAATAGTACAAATTTGAGCTCTCACTATATACAATTTTAAATTACAATACAATTTCAATTACATCACATTTTTCACTATACAATTGTCATTTACTATGTTCACCTCACTACATATCACTCATTCGATCTTATTTTATCTTCAACTCTATTCTAGGTTATATCCAGCATCTGAGTTATCTGCAAAGTAAACACCGACACAGTAAAATTGAAAAAGAAATATTTTTGCAGCGTAAAATAAAATGTGTATTTTGAAAATGTTATTTTCCTCAGTTATTTGGGTTGTTCGTCATCATATTTATTTTGAATTCATCATACACGAACAGCTTGTGACATGCACAGTGTATCACTGTACATGGCACAAGGCCGTGCACACCGATATACACTTGACAAAACTACAGGGACAAGTGAGCACAAGGTCAAACCCAATCAAAAGCTAGGTTCAACTCAAGTGCAATAAAATAAAGTCATGACATGAGCACAAGGTCAAACCCGAGCTATAAGCTAGATCCAACTCAGGTGCATGCAATACAAAATAATGTGTCAAGACAAAACTGAAGTGGCTACAATTCAAGTTCGCAACAGCATAATGAAATCACTTGAATAACAAACCAATGGGTCAAGACACATAAAACAAGCCTCAACCAAAAATTAAGTGATGTACACATGAATGCTATGATCAAAGACAACAACATCAACCACCATTCAAACTCAAGAAGACAAAGGCATCATACATATGTAGTTGAGGCAACCTGACTACTTGGCTGGAAAGACCACACATGAAAATGTACACACCAGTACAAGAAAATCCAGACAACAAATAAATAAAGCATAAACAAAACTAGCATACAAGTATAACATGAATGTGCAAACCATACATACAGAGCTTGAAGTGATTAGAAGGATCAACTAAACCCAAAAATGATGTGTAGAAAACTATGGATGTGCACAATGGATATGCAATCACTCAGCTTCAACATGCTCACATAACCGAGTAGTGAATCAGACTCAAGTAAATCATCACAAAAAAATGCAATGACCAGAGGCAACTCTAAGTAGACTCAAATATCATATGCACTGGCTCAAAAGAAATGCAACATAAAGATGGAGTGAGTGGATGAATATATATGCATCAGGCCCCAAATGCCACAGTGACTTCAACATCAAACCAGACAAGTTGATATGCAGACAGTAACACAAATGCTTTCAGACTTCATATATACATATGTTTGCACATATACACATGCAGTTAGACATACCAAACAAATAAGAACGGTGTACCGAACTGTCTGAACTAAATGCCTAAGCACATGATTCAAATGCAAACACCAGATTCAAGTACACAAATGAAGACATATACAAGTGCATCAAACCACACAGCAGCTCGAATGAGCAAGTGCACTAGACCAGTAAAACCCATGAAGACCAACAGCATGTGCACAACAACTCAATGCAAACAAAGAACATGAATACATATGAAGTGATTGTGATCAAGAAGTGTAACTCGAAGACAAATTCAAGCTAGTATATCAGGTCCATACACATAAAGACACAGATGTACAAAACCAAGTGCAAAGCTCAACTAATACAAGTGCAGTGCGATAAACAAGTTAGAGAGTAACACAGTGAACAAACAATGTCGTAGGAGATTCCAAAATTACCAAAGTCAAGGCAGAATTAA
The DNA here is from genome assembly GCA_030737815.1 of Allium fistulosum. Lineage (NCBI taxonomy): Eukaryota > Viridiplantae > Streptophyta > Magnoliopsida > Asparagales > Amaryllidaceae > Allium > Allium fistulosum. The sequence continues at coordinate 1,138,757,587 of CM060906.1, forward strand.
ATCTGAATTTATCAAGTCAATTTTCATCTCAAAGTTCAGCAAATTCAAAGCCGTTATGACCAAGAAAAATTGAATAGGCCAAAATCGAAGCTGTGAGAATCAAGCAACAAAATATACGAATTGAACAAGTCAAGATTAATCACCAACATTCAGGTTAAATCGAACGACAAAGCATATAAATTGACGAATTCAAACCAGATGTATATGAACGAAGATTAAGGGACTCGAACCCTATTTAATCCAATCATCATCGGCATTTCAAGGGTATCGAGTTCAAGGAAGCTAACCAGTAAAGCAAAAAGCATAAATCGCATACCATTTTAGTTCGAACTCGATCGAATTGAAGCAGCCGTTTGGGAGTCAAGTGATAAGTTGATTGTCGAAGAAAACTGTAAATAATCCATCATTCAATCAATAATTAAAGTCGGCATCTTCAAAATCACGAAGCCCTAATTATCAGAAATAAAGAGGAACGAACGAGCTAAAGGAAGCAGCCATATTTTTTCTCAACGCAAGGATACCAGACCGAAGATAATATAAAAATCAAAAGGGGATTCACTTTTATTTGGGCCGGTTTCTTTTATATTGGGCTTTATTTGTTAAATTAGGGTTTTATTGTTTTTAAGTTGTTTTTAATCTGTATTTCCTTTTAAACTTTTGTAAATTCTAGTCGTGTGACTAGGGGACGAACTACGGTGGTGTAGTTCGAGAATTCGCAACTCAGTGGCTGAGTTATGGCAGAGTTTGAGCGTAGAGTTAGGTTAGTCGATAGCGAGTGTCACGAGTTTACGTGTGTAAGCGTGTGACTACTTAATTTCTAGTAGAAACCTTGAAGGTAGCACGTAGGCAAGGTTTTGTCGAAGCTGGGTAAATCTGCGTTGTTCTATTTCTGTTTTTATTCTACTATTATTTGTGCTGCTATTATTCTGCTATATCTGTGTTGCGATTATTTTATATACTTCCGCATTAAATTTTTATAATTAATAGTATTACCCTATTCACCCCCCGTTAGGGTGAAATCGATCCTACAAGTGGTATCGGAGCTAGGAACAAAAGCAATTTTTGTTTTAAAAATTTGATTTGTTAAAAACAAAATTTTGTTTTAACATTTTTAAATGGCTTCTTTTAATAATGTTTTTGCTGAGGGTCAGTCCATAGATAGACCACCAATGTTCAATGGTGAATATGCTTACTGGGAAAATAGAATGAAATTTTTTCTGAAAACCATTGATGCTTGGAATATTATTGAGACAGGTTATAAAGCACCAACTATAGTTGTAGATAATCAAGAAATGGATAAACCAATGGATCAATGGACAGATCTAGAACATAAACTACAGAATGCTAACGCTAAAGCTATGGATTCTATTATCTGTTCATTAGATCAAATTGAATTTAATCGTGTCTCACGTTGTCTAACTGCGCAGGAAATATGGCACACACTCGAAGTGACTCACGAAGGAACATCTCAAGTCAAAGAATCGTGCCTTGCCATGCTTAGTAGCGAATACGAGAACTTCACAATATCCAAGGAGGAAAATGTCAAAGAGATGTATGGATGACTTTCCAATATTGTATACAAATCAAAAGCTCTTGGAAAATCATACACAGAGTTGGAGATAGTCCGAAAAATCCTCAGAGTCCTTCCACGGAATTTTGAAGCCAAAGTCACTGCCATTCAATAATCAAAGGATTTGAAACAAATCAAAGTTGAAGAGCTCATCGGAAATCTCACCACTTACGAGCTAGAAATGAAATTTAAGGAAGAACGCGAAGGAGGTGATACTTGAAAGAAATCAATAGCTCTTAAAGGAACAACGGAAAGTGATGATGATGATGATGGAGCAGCTGAGCTGGCACTGATAATAAAGAAATTCAAAAGGTGGAATCGCAGATACGGAAATCCAGCTCTAAATCAACAATTGAAAAGCAAAATAGTCAAAGCACTAGACAACCTAGAAGAGTAGGAGATCATCTGCCACAAGTGCAATAAACCCGGTCACATCAAGCCCAATTGTCCTCAAAATCGACTCAGCCAAGAAAATAAATCGAAAAGGAGAAGTTTTGCAGCCACTTGGGATGAAACTGTTGAAGATGATAAAATCACTGGCAGTGAGAGTGAAAAAGCAGATCTGTTCCTTCGAGGAGATAAAACTGATAGTGATGACGACGAGCCAAGCGAGGTATCAAAACTTACTCATTTAGAATTGCTTATATACTTTCACGAAGTAAATGGTTGTTTCGAACGACTTAGGGAGAAATACGCTAAAATTGAATCACAAAGAGATACTTTGATAGATTTAAATAAACAGCTTGATCTATTGGTTAAAAACTATCATAACACGTGCCCTAAGTGTGATAAGTGTCCATCACTTGAAGAAGAGATTAAAAAATCAGAGATTAAAATTAAATCACTTGAAAATGAAATTCTGATTTTGAAAGAAAGTGAAAACACTAGAAGAGAAAATTCTATTAAAAAGTGCACTCAATTATTGAACGAAAATGAATCTCTCAAAACACAAGTCCATCAATTGTCTACGACTTTAGGAAATTTTTCAAAAAGTGAAAGATCGTTAAATATTCTATTAGGGAAACAAACTATTAATACTATTAGACAAGGACTTGGGTATAATCAATTAGAACGTGATAGAAATGAAATTAAACAAGTCAATTCAAAGTGCACGATATGTGGAAAAACTGGACACAATTAGAATATTTGCTGGTATAGACCCAAACACGTGAAAAACATTCCAATTTGGGTTCCAAAAGGCACGAATATAAAATTCCTTAAAATCAAACATATCTGGGTGCCGAAAGGAACAAATATAAATAGTTTTGGGTCTACTCAAACATATTTTTCAAAATCAATTGCCACTAACAACCAAGGAACAACAAGAGTGATACCTGGATTATGGCTGTTCCAGGCACACAACGGGCGACAAATCAAAGTTCCTTAGCCTAGTACAAAGGTGGTAGAATCATGGTGGGCAACAATGAAAAATTATCATAAAGGTAAAATAGGTAATGGTATATTTCGAACGATTTATTCAATGTGAAAATATACACCATAATCTGAATTAAATCAGCTAGTTATGTGATAAAGAAATGAATAATGATTTTGATTCTGACTTATTCAAAATTGTTGGCTAATTATATTTTTATGCCGAGAATACTATAAGTATTTCTAGAGATTTTGAATTAGTTCTGTTTGCGCCAAAATTGGTCACAAACCCTAAATGTCGTGAAAGCACCAGTGTATGAACACAGATCAGCAGTAAATAATCACAGATCTCAGATCTAAATATTGTAGAGGATAAAAAGTGAAGAATAATAAACTTAAAACGGAAAGAGATAGACAAAGACACAAGATTTATAGTGGTTCAGCTATCTCCGGCCTACGTCCACTCCAAAATTTAATCGTTTATTGACTTTCCTTGCTGGTTAGAACTGATTACAGCAGATTATAATGATAAAATTTAATCACCAATAACCGAATCCAGGACCTCTCCGGGTCGATATCCAAATCCGTAACCTCTCCGGGTTCTTGCCAAGCGCAATCCACACTTGACGACCGTGGCCCAGTGTCCCTGGGCGTTAAATAATTGCCATGGCTTAAGTCCTAAGCCGAATCCTGGTCGCTCTGGACCCTTGTCGAGCATAGTCCATACTCGACGACCTGAAATAGTAACCGATAATATAGAGCCTAAGTCCTAGGCCGAATCCTGGTCTCTCCGGACCCTTGTCGAGCATAGTCCATACTCGACGATCATTTATCAAAAACCAGATAAAAATCCAATCAAAATCCAATCCAAAATCCAAATCAAATCAGAAATCCAAAAATCCATATCAGAAATCCAAACCAGAAAGCAATCATCCAAACAAAAGTCCAAACCAGAAAACAAACACCATCAGGAGTTCAAACCAAACTCCAAAACCAAGCCAGAAAAGACAAATGTCCAAACCAAAAGAAAAAGCAGATTTCACAAACCATAGCGTCGCGGTTTATCATCATTCATAGCATGCCTAGGGGCCATCTCCGTCCCCGTACACGAGTAAAATGACTTGGCCGTTTGCTAATAGTTTGCTTCTTATTTCATATCACCCCGGTCAATTGATAACCAATCGATCATCATTCCTGGGTCTCGCGCGGTCGTTGTTTGAAGTTTACGGTGGTTGCTCCTGCTCAACCTCCGCATTCTGGGCCCCGACATATTGTCGCAGCTGTCCATTCCATACATGCTCCTCAATTATGTCCTTCAGATGCCTGCAACTGTTGGTATCATGTCCGTCTAAATCGTGAAAAAGATAGTGCCTCCCCGATGCCCTTTCACGTTCCGAGGGTTCTCTCCTAGCTGGCCTTCGGTAGGGAAGGCGATTCGGAGTCTCCATGAATATCCGTTCCAACGTCTCTTTTAACCCTGTGTAAGTGGAAAACTTTGGTTCTCTCCATCGCTTCCTAACTTTTCCTGATTCGTCGTCCAGTTTCCTTTTTGCTTTATCTTTATCTTTATCCGAGCCTCCGCTGGATGGCCCACCCTCCTCAGCTGCGTGCACCTCCTTTAACTTCATATCTGAACATGCATCTTCCTGCCGAAGGAATTTCTCAGCTTCGTGAAAGAATTCCCCAAGATCCAATGGTGGGTCCCGTATTTGAGATACTTTGAAATCTGAATCCTCTCCGACTCCTGATACCGCTGCCATTAAAACCATCGATGGATCCGGCCGATCCACCGAAGCAACTGCTGCATTGAACTGAGTTAAGAAAGCTATGAGTGATTCGTCTGTCCTTTGCTTTACTGACATTAGCGTCATCATGTTCTTCGGCCTTTTGATATGAACCCGAAATTGCTTCAGAAACCTGTCCACCAATTCTGTCCATGTCCTGATAGATCCTTCCTCTAGTTGTGTGAACCACATCACGGCTATATCCGTTAGGTATAGAAGGAAACATCTGGCCATCACTTCCTCCGATGCCCCTAGCACTTCCATGTGTCTTGTATATCTCATCAAGTGATCAGTTGGATCAGCTTTCCCATTATATACTTCTAGCGTAGGTAGCTTGAATTCTGGTGGATTCTGTGCCATTCTCATGAGCAAACGGACTCCTGTTTACTCCTTCCAGATCCCTGTTTGTCAATCCTCCGCGCATAGTTCTCCTGATGATCTCAGCCAATCTAGCGTTGTCCGTCAAGGGTTGCCCCCCGAGTCCCTAAGGGAATTCCGACACGTATTCCTCATCGCGCGCTCTTGCATTCCCGCCAACATCTTGTTGTGTGGTGTCAACTGGAATTCCTCCATGAACTGGTCCATCGTTGCCGGGCGGTGTGCCCCTGAGCCTGGGTCCATCCAGGTTAGCAGTTGTGTGCTGATCAGGGGCTGTGCCTTGTTGAGCTGCTCCATTCAATTGCCTGTTTGGTCCTTCTGCTCCAGCTCCATGGATCTGAACTCCTGAAGCTCCAGCTGCTCCTGCTTGTCCAAACTGTCTGAGGAGGTTCTGCATCATCTCCTCCTGCCTTTTCAGAAACTCTTCGTCCCATCATTGTCTCCATCTCGTCTCTGGTGATGAAAGCTGAAGTCTGATTAGCCCCTGATGATGCCTCCTGGCTTCCTTCATGCTGACTTCTCTTTGTTCTTTGTCTTCTACTCAATTGCCTTGTCATAGCTCTTTAGATCTGAACCCTTAAGCCTTCAAATCTGAACTCCAAATCTGGTATAGCGGGTGCTAGTTGCCTTCTCAGTGAAAGCACCAAAGTGTTTGCACCAAAATTGGTCACAAACCCCAAATGTCGTGAAAGCACCAGTGTATGAACACAAATCAGCAGTAAATAATCACAGATCTTAGATCTAAGTAATGTAGAGGATAAAAAGTGAAGATTAATAAACTTAAAATGAAAAGAGATAGATAGAGACACAAGATTTATAGTGGTTCGGCTATCTCCGGCCTACGTCCACTCCAAAAGTTAATCTTTTATTGACTTTCCTTGCTGGTTAGAACTGATTACAGCAGATTATAATGATAAAATTCGAGTATAACAGCTGCTATGGAGTACAAAGTTAAAATCGGGCAGAGTCTGGACGTTGAGAAGCCAAAGATCCTCCCCTTTCTGTAGGCTCTGGGGTGCTATTTATAGGCGTTCCATGCAAATATCTCGCCCAAACTTCGGGAGACTCCTTCTGGCACGTGAGTGGGCCCACGCGATCGATCCCATGGAGTTTCAACTCGATCCGTGATCGATACGAACGTAATTCGTATCGATCAAGATTTTGTCCGATGGAGTCGAAACTTGGTGTGAACATTCCTTAGCTTGTGCTTAAGCTTCTGTAAAAATTTCATTACATTTGGACCTGCAGATCTCCAGATATGATCGATACGAAATGTAGAGTTTGTGTGACATTTCGTTCGTGTCGATCAATTCGTATCGATACATGTTCGTGTCGATGCCCTTCACGCGTGTGCTGGTGACGTGGCCTTATCCTCAAGGTGTGACCCATTTTCCACGCCGCTTTGAACGCCTCTTCCTTCGATTCACGCACATTTCCAGTTCGCATCCATGCTTCGTGCTCGTTCGTATCCATCTGCCTGAATTGGTCACGTTCGTGTCCATCAATCTGTACCCACTACGTCGTATTGATCATGCGACCTGATCGATACAAATTTGCATCGAGTCGAACAACGTTGAGTCGAACAGCATCGAGCCGAACAGCATCGAGTCGAACAGCATCGAGTCGAACAACATCGAGTCAAACAGCATCGAGTTGAACAGCATCGAGTCGAACAACATCGATTCGAACAACATCGAGTCGAACAGCGCTGTATCCTTTCCCTGATTGATACGAATGCCTTGTTCGTATCAATGGGTATCGATACGAAATGCATGGATACGAACAGTATCGATACTAAACCTGTTTCTTCCAACATTGATCCATCCATATCTCGAGCATACGAACTCCGATTGACCTGAAATTTGAAACGTAGCCTCTCCTAGCCTTGATCATCGTTCCCAATTGATCCCGCCTTGATTGGAGCTCGGTCATATTTTGACGACATCGATCACAGCCTTGTTTCCAATCGATTTCCAACCCTGATATCCATTCATTCCAGCTAGTTTGTTGATATTCCAGCCTTGACCAAAGGGTGGGATAACAAGTTCATATAGACGTGTTTGGATTAATGATGGTGTTTTATTGATTGATGATTACTCATGATACACGTAGATATATTTTCTTATCTTACTGCTTCTGGATCTGGCACTATGGTCACTGTTTGTAAATTTGCTCGGTTTCAATTCAAATCCAAAAGAATTTCATTTAAAAGCTGTAAAAAGATTTTAACGTATTTGTTGCAACTTCACGGTCTGGTCCGTAATATCTAACTAATGAGAATCTTAAGTCAAAGGAAAATTCGGATGCAGATTACACCGGTAATCTAGTTGATAGAAAAATTACTAGTGGAACGTGATTTATGTTGAAACATTCAGTAGTTGCATCGTTTTTCAAAGAAAATATATGTATATTTTTCATTTCAAATGATTTTCAATTAGCAGACATCTTTCTTTTATAAAGCCCCTTCTAGAAAATAGTTTCTGTTGACCTTGTTTCAGATTAGTCATTTTAGAAAATTTGATTTTATAATTATTTTTGAAATTGGTCTTAAATGACTACATTAACTAATCTGACTCCCTACTGATTATCGAAAAGAAAAATAGTGATTGAAAAAGTGATGAGTGTTGATATTAATCATATATTATAACTTGAGACGGTATATTTAGTAAATTTCTTTAGAAATTTAAACAAGATTTATAATAACTTTTGACGGGTAAAAATTCCATGACCATCTCTATTGCTATCATATTTCTAACGACCATCACTCATCAAAATCAAATATAGTATGTCAATATGTGGTATTTTAAACGGGAAATTTTTCTTTTAATTATATTTTTGGCAATAAAAACATCCAAAGTATTCACTCTCATTTAAAAGCCCTCACGATTATGCATGGATGAATGACTTGGAATTTTTTATTATGCGCTTTCATGCTCATTTAAAAGTCCTTACGGTTATGCATGTATGGAACACATATCAAAATTGGTTATTAAGTAGATAAGTTGATTCTAATCCCATTTAAAAGTCCTCACGGTTATGCGTGGTTAGAAGATGCTTGAATTCTTTTTTTATTAATTCTTTTTTGGAATACTACTAATCTCATTTAAAAGTCCTAACGGTTATGCATGGTTAGTAGATAATCAAATTCCTGATATAAATATACCACAAATAGACATAGCTATATGGTTTTACATCATTCCTATCATTCTAAAGTGGAATATGCGCCTAACAAAGTATTTATGATTTTTTTTGTTGAAATTTAATATTTATACTCGATTGGGTATTAATGTTGTATTAACGTCTATCACTTTATCTTCATTTTCTAACACTATTACTGTTTTGCTGATAACAAAAGGGGGTAGAAAAGTTAAGATTTTGGCAAATAAAGGTCAAATATTTTATTTTGTATTTTCTATTTGCATCTAGGTTCATTTGCATATTTTTATTTGTTCTCATGCATATATGAAGGGGGAGCTTTGTTGTAGAGAGGGAGCATTCAAATAGGGGGAGCAAATTGAATGACCAAATACATTTAATAAATTAAAAATCATAAATATATGTTTGTTATCATCAAAAGGGGGAGATTGTTGAATATGCTAGTATATGATTTTTGTTTGATGATAATAAACATATATATATATATATATTCATTTAAATGTATTTGTTAATGTACTATTTTATTTTTCACATAATTATATAAATATTTGCTGAATAAAATATGTAACACAGAATTTAAGTTCAAACAGATATTTTATTCAAACAAATATTTTATTACAATTTTGAATAGTACAAATTTCAGCTGCCGAATGTTTGATGATAATAAGCGGACCTTGGTTGCCAATTTCTTTTCCAAAATCTTTTCGAAAAGTGCTGCCGAATTCAGTATCCCCTATTTTAAACATATAAAACATTTAAGTCTCATACCTTAAATAATTTTATACACTTAATAAAACACTTAGGAAAATTCTCCAAAAATTCCCATAAATCACTTTTAATATATTTTCTAACATATTTAAATTTCTGACCCAAAGCTAATATCTAATAGCCGTAATTAATTTTAAACCCAATATAACTATTTTCTTCACTAGAAAATTCATAATAAATCTACGATAATTTGGAAATTTATGAAACTTGAAACCCATCTCAAAATATTATTTCTGACTTCATATCAAAAATGAAAGTCATATGGATGTCATTTAATAGGTTGTCCAAATCAATTCTTATCATAAAATCTATATGAAATAGCCTAAATCATCAACGAGCATATATGTTCATTTAAACAATCAAAACATGGAAAAACATTTGAAAGATAAGCTCGGATCTCTACTAGAAACCAAAAATCATAAAAATGAGATGTAATATATTATTCACCTTTAGCTTGTGTTAAAGAGGTTGAGATTTGCTCTAGAACTAATTTAATTAAGCTTCCCTCTTGAATCTTGCTTATCTTCCCCTTGATTTCTTCTAATGGTGGCCGACCAAGCTTGGTTTACTTTTAATTTGTGAATGTTGCAAATGAGAGTGAGTTAAGAGTTTAGGGTATATGAATATAACCTATTCCTATTTTTCCCTTATCTTATTATCTTTGTTTTTCATTTGCTTATTCATTATTTAATTAGGCATGGCTACCCTTCAGTTATACAAATCTCAATCTCTTAACCACTTAATCTTTACAATATTCTATTTAGTTTATCTAATTAAATCTCCTGAATAATGCTATTTAAAATTAGAGGTGTTACGGACTCCCCTCCTTAAAGAATTTCGTCCTCGAAATTACAATAAGGTACTCATACAAATCAACCATAAAGGTAAAACATACCATGAAACAAGTCGGGATAAGCGTCTCTAATCCTACTCTCAATTTCTCAAGTACAGTCTCTCTCGTCATTACTCCACTGGACTTAAAATAATATGACTGTCTTGTTCCTTAGCCTCTTCTTATCTCTCGCAACTAAGTGAATTGGCTCTCTAACTATAGTCATATCCGGTTCCACTACTAAATCATCTAACACAATCGGTGCAATAGTAGTTTCTGAATCTCGAATAGACTTCCTCAGATGAGAAACATGAAAAACACCATGGATTCCTGCCAAACTGCTCGGTAACTCTACTCTATATGCGAGTTTCCTGATCCTCTCTACAATAGGAAATGGTCCAACGAATCTCAATGCCAACTTTCCTGATTTCTCAAATCTGATCACACCTTTCATTAGTGATACCTTGACGAAAACATGATCTCCGACTGAGAACTCTAAGTCTTTCTGTCTCTTATCATCATAACTCTTCTGCCCAGACTAAGCTTCCTTTATTCTAACTCAAATTAACATAATCTTTTCTGCAGCTTCTCTAACCAAATCCGGACCAAGAACTAACCTATACCTGGTCTCTAATCAACAAACTAGAGATTTGCATGGCCTTCCATACAAAGCTTCAAACGGTGCCATCCCTATGCTAGTTTGATAACTATTGTTATATGAAAACTCAACTAAGTATAGGTGGTCTACCCATGATCCCCCAAAGTCTAGCACACAAGCTCTTAGCGAATCTTCTAAGATTTTGTTAACTCTTTCCATTTGCCCATCTGTCTGCGGATGGTTAGCGGTACTCATCTTGTGCTTGGTACCTAAAGTATCTTGTAGACTCTTCCAGAACTCGCTAGTGAATAAGGAATCTCTATCGCTTAATACACTACTAGGAATTCCATGAAGTCTAACTATATTCTTCGTGAATAACTTATCCAAAACAGGTGCAATCCTAGTTGACTTAACTGGAATGAAATGGGCACTCTTGATCAATTTGTCCACAATGACCCATACACTTTCATTTCCTCGGTTTGACCTGGGCAACCCGTCTATAAAATCCATCGAAATAGAACCCCATTTCCAAACTGGAACCTCTAAAAGCTGAAGTAACCCACTTGGTTTCTGATGTTCGGCTTTACCTATTGATAGTTCATACACTGCTTCACCCATAAGCCTACATCTCTCTTCGTACCTTCCCAGAAGAAACTTCTCTTCATATCCTGATACATCTTGGTTCCTTCTGGATGAATGGTGAACTTTGAATGATGGCATTCTCCAAAAACTTCCTTCCTAATGTTCCACACATTTGGAACTCATAGTAGTCCTTTCTTTCTCAGCCGCCCATTTTGGTCAAGACTGGAATCCCTCAAGTCATCGCTCTCCATTCCATCTCTTATATTTCTAATCCATTTAGCTAATATTGGATCCTCTCCTTGCTTAGAAGCAATCCTTTTGATCATCACCGGTCGAACTTCTAAACATGACAACATAGCAGTTTCTGTATTAGAACTACTCTTAGATCTCTACTGTACCCTGCATGTAGTCAATGCTTCTAAATCTTTCCACTCAGTTATCATTGCCAATACTGCATTTTGATGTCTTCTGCTAAGTGCATCTGCAACCCTATTACCCTTCCCTAGTGTGTACTCAATACTAAAGTCATAAGCAGTTAAAAACTCTAACAACCTCTATTGTCTCGTATACAACTCATTCTGAGAGAATAAATACTTCAGAGACTTATGATTCGTATATAACTCGAATTTTTCTCCCAAAAGGTAATGTCTTCACACTTTCAATGAAAAAATTACTGCATCTAATTCCAAATCATGAGTCGGGTATCTAACCTCATGCGGTCTGAGCTGTCCAAAAGCATAGGCAATCACTTTACCTTTTTGCATCAACACCGGTCCTAATCCTTCTCCACATGCATTTGTGTACACTACTAAGTTCTGATTCCCCTCTGGAACAACTAGCACATGTGCGTTTGTCAATAAGTGTTTTAGCTTCTAGAATGCATCCTCACACTTATCAGTCCAGACGAACTACATAACTTTCCGAGTTAGCTTAGTCATCAGTGTCGCTATCCGCGAAAAATCCTTAATGAATCTCTGATGGTAACCAGCTAATCCAAGAAAACTTTTTACCTCAGTCACTATCTAGGGTACCTTCCAACTATTTACTGCCTCGATCTTAGATGGATCTGCTGACAACCCTTTCTCTGAGACTACATGACCAAGAAACTTCACTTCTTTCTTTCAGAAATTACACTTCGAAAATTTCACCTTCAGTTGATGCTCTCTCAATGTCTCAAGCACCACTCTAAGATGAACTTCAAGCTCTCTTTCACCTTCAGAGTATATCAAAATGTCACTTATGAATACTAATACGAACCTATCCAAGTGCTCTTGAAAAACCCAGTTCATCAAATCTACAAAGAATGATGGCACATTAGTTAGTCGGATCGGTATCACTGACCATTCGTACGATCCATATCTAGTCCTAAACGCCATCAAAGGAATATTATCCTCAACCACTCTAAGCTGATGGAATCCTGTCACCAAATCTAACTAGGAAAATACTTTTGCTCTGCTCAACTGGTCGAACAAATCATCAATTCTAGGTAATATATATCGATTCTTTATCATCTTCTCATTCAACTTACGATAATCGATACATAACCTTATAGATCTGTTCGACCTCTTTACAAACACTACGGTTGCTCCCCAAGGCGAACTGCTTGGTCTGATAAAATTCTTTACTTCCAAATCCACCAACTACACCTTTAGCTCCTTCATCTCGGTAGGTGTCATTCTGCTTGGCGGTCTACTCACCAATTCTACTCCGGGTACTAAATCTGTCTGAAACTCAATTGCTCGTTTTGGTGGTAGTCCTACTACAGGTTCAAAGACAACTGAGAATTCTCTTACAATGAAAACTCGATTCAACTCGTCTTCTGCCTCCACAACACCCAACAAAGCATTAACCTTACAACTAGGGTTTTCTACGGAGTATACTAACCGATCACTACAGTCGAGGTGTCTAAGTGATATTTTCCTATCATGGCAAAATATACTAACATTATATTTACTTAACCAATTCATACCCAAAATAATTCCGAAACTTACAAAATCAAACTCATGCAAACTGCAAGAAAATACATAACCTAACAATTCAAACTCTAAGTGACCACATCTCATCCCAAGAGTCGCATAACCTCCTATCGGATTTGCAACCCTTAAGGTAGTAACTAGGTATGAGGGTTCTAGGTTAAGCTTATCTACCAAACAACGAGATATAAAAGAATGTGATACACGAGTATCAAAAAGAACTCTAACTGACATACCATGAATCAAAAGCGTACCTCCCAACACAGCTTTTCCCTTTTCCTCTACTGTTGGTCTCGAGGTAGTTGGTTCCAATGCAAACAGTTTTCCCTTTCCATCCTTGGCTGGCTCCTTGCACTGGTTCTTATAATGCCCAATTTTATCGCATTTGAAGCATCTAATATTCTTCTACCCGATCACCTTCTTTCCATCTCCCGAGCGACATTCATTTGTGAAATGCCCTTTCTTATCACATTAATAGCAGATAACCTCCACATTTCCATTCTTGGCAGCTCCACTTTTCCGAGCTCCCTTCTTGTGGATAAACTTTCTTTTCTGGTTTTATCCTCCTCGAACTCCACCTATCTTGTTACCTTCAAGAAAAGCAAACATCTCTTCCTACCTCAAAGTCATTTCAACAACTACATCACATGATCTCTAATGTGTGATAATGTGGCCTTAGCAAGTTCAGGCTTCAACCCACGGATGAAATTCTCATTTCTCCTAATGACAGTATCAACCATATGATATCCATATCTTGATAGCTCTTCAAATCTAGTGGCATACTCAAGCACAGCCATATCTCCTTGCTCCAACTCAGTAAACTTCCTAAGCAAAGTTGATTTACCAATTTCTGATATAAACCTCTCCTCAAACCTTCTCTTGAACTCAGCCCATGTCATAGTCTCCTCATTGACTCCAACTGTAACACTATTCCACTAGTATAGTGCTGCTCCTTGTAACTGCCTAGAAGCAAGCCTTCACTTTTGCTCATCATTGAGCCCCAAATCAGCAAAGATGCTCTCGCAATGAAGTAACCAATTCTCCACTTCAATTGCATCTTTAGTTCCAATAAATGGCTTTGCTCCTAGCCGGGCGTAATCCCTACTCAGTACATCATAATTGTTGACCACTGGAGCTTCCTGACTTCCTTTAACTAACCCTACAGCAACTCCTGCCTGCATCATGTTGACGAAGAACTGGTACATAGTCCCTATATCCACTTGTTATGTTCCAACACCCACATTTGCAGCTTGTATCTGACCCAGATTCCTTCTGGTGTTTGGTCTGGCATTTCCATTTGTTATGGTGCTTCCTCTACCTAGGTTAACTCTTCCACTTCTAGCATCCATATCTTATGTCCGTAAAATCTGCGTTTGAGCCTTTGTAAGATATAGAAGAATAGCCTAAGAGAGATGGGAGAGCAGAGATATAACATATACTTATATATAGCAAATACAAGTATGTTACTATAGCGTTATCGCATACCCCAATCTTTTCTCTAATTCCTTAGGATTATGTTTTCAAAATCAATTTAAGTTTGAAATTCTTTTAAGTTTTTCATAAACTATGCTCTAATACCAAGTTGTAATATCCTCTATCTTGAGGCCATGCTGCAGTTATCCATAGTATTAACTTCCATTGACAAAATACGGTAATGTTAATGGTATTCATAATATTAGAAGCACTTGAATATGGAATAAAATCATCATAGATTAAAATAGCTTTTCTGATTACATTTCAAAGCAATATTTCATATTCAAATTACATAATCTCATAAACGATCCCCAGGTTTGATAAAATATAATTATTACAAACTACGCCAAGAGCGACATATGAAGACGCCCACTTGGATGATCAGAGTACTAAATAGACAACTGTCTTAATACAACACAGTGGAAATAAAACAAATTAACACATATAGCTAGCTTTTCCTCTTGTGCATCTTCGGAAGCTTTATTCATCCAACCTACTAAACCTGAAAAAAACCTTCAACTCTTAACCTACTCAAATCATATTTTGAGCACCCGAGAGTTTAAGGAAAAAAACATAAGCTTCGAGTCAGACATAAAGCCTGGTGAGAATAATACTATACATCTCGGTTATTTGATATTAAGTGAGACCACGCCGCTAAGCGGAACGGGTTTCCCCTTACTAATATCCCTTTAAAACATATCTTTTACAAATCAAAATCCTGCAATCAAACTGATTAAAGCAATTATAGCATTATCATATATGCATATAAATCAGGTAACAAATGGACTTTCTGTCCGAACAATATAGTTTTGTTTGGCTAACTACAAACCTTTGTCTCACTCGGGCCTACCAGACATAAAAAATATTCTAACTTCTGTTAGACACACTTCTGGACGGTCTGACCCTAACTTACTTCTCCCAGGGTTAACTGATCCTAATGGTTTTGTGGGCTCACCAATAACCTATCCTTCTCCGTATATTCCTTTATGTATGTAACCTCATTTTAGTCTTACCTATGACAAAGCCTTACACACTGGAATTTTGGACTTATATTAGCTCGGGGCTACTAGCTAAAGTAAAGGGAGCGACCCTATACCAGTCTCATTTGGTATTTTAATATCTGAGTCATTTACTTAGGGTCAACTACCCATCAATTTTCCTTGAAAAAATTTCTTTCAAAATGATTTAACCCTTTTAAATCATGCATAAACAAGGAAAATATACTTTTTGCTTACTCAAATCTCTTTGCCATGTTATATATACTTTACTCGAAACCATGTTGATGAAATATATTGAGGGTTATATATCCCTCCAAAGTAAGTTAAAAAGCCTTCTTAACTTAAAAACTCTTAGGCTATGAAGCCAAGGTAAAACTATCGAAACCTTTGTTTAGAAACTTTAAACAACCCTTTCAAAACGATTGAAAGTGCCCCTTCCAAAATATATTAATTACTATATCTTAAAACACTAGGCCAAAATGCCAAAACATACCTTTCGAAACATTTATACAACCTTTCGAAATCATTGAAGGTATCCCTTCGAAACCTTTATAAACCTTAGACATCCTTATTTCAAAACACTTTAAACTTGCCTTTCGAAAGCATTGGAAAACTTCCATTTAAACTACTTTAAGTACCTTTCGAAACCATTTGGAAACTTCCCCTTCGAAACCTTAGTTTAAACCTTGCGAAAGGATTAAAGTCCTTTACCATAAAAGAAAATTTCGAAAGCATTAGGTTCAAATAAAAGCTTGTGGAACATAGTTTCGAAACCACTTAAAACCATTCCATTCGAAACCTATGGGTTTATCTTTCAATAGAACAAAAAGGGTCTTAAAATAACTAGGTCGAAAGCACTCTTTTGAAAGCAATTTCCTAAGTAGTGTGGGAAGCGGTTTCTTATTTAAAAGCAAAAGCACCCTTTCGAAACCATGTTTAAAGGCAAAGCAGCCTCAATTGGGTCGAAAGGTAGAATGCGCCAACGAATGTTTCGACCCTGTCGAAAGCTAGTTTAAAACAAAAGGCGGTAACCTCTTTCGAAAGCTATCTTTAAACCCTTTCGAAAGTCCTTATTGTATATATGAAAGTAACTAAGTCGAAACCTAGTTTGATCCCTTCGAAAGCATCCTTTCTGAGCAGAAATATTTCAAAGGCTACTCCTAGCCCTTCGAAAGCACGTTTCGACTCTATACCTTTTACCTATCTCCAATCCACTACGTACCAAAGCTTTGATACCATGTGTATTGGCTTCAACTTGGTCGAAGGAGGAAGTATGGGGTTGAAAGCACCCTGGGAAATGGTGAAGTAGTAATTTATAACAGAACTGTTTTTATAGCTATCTAAAGTAATTGCTTTTTAAATAACTTCCCATATTTTTCAAAATTCTATTGGTTGCCAATTTCTTTTCCAAAATCATTTCTAAAAGTGATGCCGAATTCAGTATTTATTTATTTAAAACATTTAGCAAATTACCTCTTCTCCTATTTTGAACATATAAAACATTTAAGTCTCATACCTTAAATAATTTTATATACTGAATAAAATAGTTAGGAAAATTCTCCAAAAATTCCCATAAATCACTTTTAATATATTTTCTAACATATTTCAATTTTTGACCTAAAGCTAATTTCTAATAGCCGTAATTAATTTAAAACCCAATATAACCATTTTCTTCACTAAAAATTCATAATAAATCCACAATAATTTGGAAAATTGTGAAACTTGAAACATATATCTAAAATATAATTTTTGATCTTATATTAATAACGCAAGTCATTTGGATGTCATTTAATAGGTTTCCTTTGATGCCAAAAATGGGCATCAACACCTAATAGAATCTCGTGGAGATTAAACGGTCAATGAAATTAAAACATAGCAGAAAAAGTAAATGAACACGCAGATTTTATAGTGGTTCGACAATCTTGGCCTATGTCCACTTCATATTTTTGTTGATCTTACAGTGGATTATGATTACAAATACGTTTGGATCAACTAAGATCCATTAGTACAAGAGTTAAGAATAAAAATGGCAGAGCCTTGGCAGCAGAAAAAAGGATCCTCTTTATGGAGAATGGCTGCTGTATATATAGGAGAAGACTTTCACGGATTGGGCTGAAATTTTGCCAGAAGAATCTCCAGATCCATAGGGGCCCATCATAACGATTGTTGAGCTTAGCTCAATAATCAATAACGATCGGCCTAATGTTCAACGATTGTTATTCTTGCATCCAATTCAGCTCCAATCCGTAATGTAGACTCTTTATGATGTAAGGTACTTGCTTTCCAAATTTCATGCAATTTCGACGTACCGTTTGTGAGATATCGTATTTTTCGTGAAACTATGGATCATTCACTGTAATATGTTGATCATTTTTATGGATCGGCAATAACGATCGGTCAATAATGATCGTCCATCCTCAAATCTTCACTTTGTGATGTTCGATTGTTGTTGTAGACTCCCCTCTTCATTTTATTGATGCTCTAAAAGTTTCAAGTGCATTGGCTTTCTAGATTTTGAGACATTGATTGATCTTTGTCGATTTATGCTCTTTTATGGATCGTTTTAGAATGATCCATATAAGTCCTTCATTTGTCCATAACTCGAGTGTACGAACTCTGATTGACTTGAAATCTGCAAGGTAGCCTCATGGGGCCTTTCATGTCACTTCATACTAATTACACCTTGTTCTAGACCCGGTCCAAATCTGCCTGACCATCGTCCATAGTCTTGTATATCATTAATTCTCAAGGCTAGTAACTACCCATTTTAGCCAAATCTAAGGTTTCACAGCTTTTCCAAAAGGTGGAGTAACATTTTCCAAATCAATTGTTATCATAAAATCTATATGAAATAGCCTAAATCATCAACAAGTATGTATGTTCATTTAAACAATCAAAACATGGAAAAACATTTGCAAAATAAACTTGGATCTCTACTAGAAACCGAGAATCATAAAAATGAGCTGTAATCTATTATTCACATTTAACTTGTGTTAAAGAGGTTGAGATTTGCTCTAGAACTAATTTGATTAAGCTTCCCCCTTGAATCTTGGTTATCTTCCCCTTGCTTTCTTTTAATAGTGGCTGGCCAAGCTTGGTTTAGTTTTAATTTGTGAATGTTGCAAATAAGAGTGAGTTAAGGGTTTAGGGTATATGAATATAACTTGTACCTATTTTTCCCTTATCTTATTATCTTTATTTTTCATTTGCTTATTCATTGTTTAATTAGGCACGGCTACCCTCTAATTATACAAATCTCAATCTCTTAACCACTTAATCTTTACATTATTCTATTTAGTTTATCTAATTAAATCTCATGAATAATGTCATTTAAAATTAGGGGTGTTACAATATATGTCTTTATACAAGAGACATTCCAGCAGATCTCGGCCTTCTCCTTCTCCTTGTGCAGTGCCAGTGGCACGGCTCCAGATTTATGACCAGTAGCGGAGGTTGTTCCTAGGAGTGCAGAGTAAGTCCGAAATTGATTGCATGTATATTATTCAAAATTTATTAAATGACTACATCAAAATTTATATAGGGGTTTCGAGGTGGAGACTTCGGATTACACTCTTCAAGTCTCCAAGAAGGCAGTCAAGGGTCGGATGTTGGGATGTTGGGCTCACTGGGAAGACATCCCCAAGCATGTTATGAAAGCTATATGGGCCGACTCAATGGTAAGCATAAATTTATAATTCATTTGAAAGTTAATATAATGTATATAATTCAAATTAATTTCAATATGCAAGCTATAGTCCTTGTTGATCTAGAGGATATGGATATTTTTAGAAATAACCGGAACAAAAGGATGTAGAAAAATTATTGGGACATTCTCTCAAAGGCAAAGAATGCGAGTAAAAAACCCTCTTGGATGACCGCTGATGTTTGGGCTGAATTTTTCTAGCTCTGTGATACTCCTGAATTTAAAGTAAGTTATTTAATTTTATATTGTTATTATAATTTGTATAAATTTTGTATATTAGTTGCATTACTTTAGTTAATAATATATTTTACTTTACAGGAAATATCATTAAGGAAGCGTCCAAATAGGAATAAAATCCTGATGTACACCGCGGTGGCTCTAAATCCTTCCAACAACATAGGAAGGAATTCGTGAACTTATAGATTGTGATTGGAAATATCTTATTGATAATTAATCATATTAGTAACATTGTTGATTCAAATATGCAATTTCAATACAAGAAGTATTTGTCTGTATGGTTGTGTTGTTTGAAGGATGTTTTGTTTGATGGACATGAGTATTTGTCTGTATGGTTGTGTTGTTTGAAGGATTTATGGATGTGTTGTTTGATGGAATAGAGACGTTTGATGGAATGTTGATGTAGATATTGACTTTTGCGTTATATACTTGCTTATGTGCGATATGCAATGGTTGTAGTTGGGAAATTGGATTTATATGTGTTGTAGATGAGATGTATAAAGATATGATGATATTTGCATGGTTGGATGGCTCAAAAAGAAGTGATGGATTTAAAAAAATACCCAGTTTAGCAACAGCTTGCGACGGCCTGTTTGTCACGGCTTGCGATGACCTGTTTGCCCAGTTTTATGTCGGTTGGCGTCAGTCAGCAGCATCCCGCCAACCACCCTGGATTTTCCACGTGCTTAATTTGGCGATGCTAACTGTCGCTAAACTTGCGACGACGCCATCGCTATACCTATTGGTGTCGACAGTTTTTGCATCGTCTTTTAGCGACGGCGGGCGACGCCTAGCGTCGCTTTTTAGCCATCGCTAATAGCAATGCCTTTTGTAGTGTTAAATTTTTTAGTTATATGACATTGAAAGCAAATTTTTTATAGATTATAATTTTCCAAATTAGTTTTTCTTGGACCACTACCGATAAATGTTGATATATCAATAAATATTTCTATAACATTAATTAACTATTTTAGAGCATGACTTATAGAACAAACAATATTATCAATTGTTTTTAAATTGGTAAGCATTATATATCTAAGCATGCCTATTTATTAATTTTGAAATGTAAACTACTTTTTGGATATAAAAGAGAAACTCTCATGCAGCCATGGCTGTCTACACAAATCTTGTTGGTAATTCTATCTTTGCTAGCCAAGATCAGATGGGAGTGTTGTTCTTCTTCTCCATCTAATTCCTCCATGTTAAAGAATAAACTCAATTTGATGATAAGTTTAAGAGTCGGTTCTATTTAAGTGAAGAGTCATGTCTATTGAAGTGAGTGTCTATTAAAGTGAAGAGTCATGTCTATTCAGTAAAGAGTCATATCCATTGAAACGAAAAGGTGTCTATCTAAAGAGTTGTGTCTATTTGTAAGGGTATGTCGTCCACTATAAATATATGGTCGTTTTGTTTTGTTTTATGACAAGGAAGAACAAAGTTGAAATAAAAAGAAGTGAGTTATTTATCTACCTCTCCTCTAAATTTTTATTCGCCTTCTCCATCTACAAATTATTATCGGAGCTATGGTGAATTCTGAGAGTATATCGCTGTGGCAGATACGGCTACCACGACTCACCAAGTTGAATTACGACAATTGGAGCATTCAAATGCATGTGTTGCTCAGTGCAAATGAAGCATGGGAAGTAGTCGAAAACTGCTATGCAGAATCAAAAAATATTGTGAACTTGTTAGTGAATTAGATAAAGACGTTAAAAGAAATGCATATAAAGGACAAGACCGCTCTCTACTTCTTGTTCCAATCACTCGATGAGTCGGGGTTCGAGAAAATTACCAGTGTAGCAACTTCGAAGAAAGCGTGTGAAACTTTGCAAAAGGCCTTCAAGGGCACCGACCGAGTTAAACAAGTGTGGCTTCAAACTCATCAAGGTGAGTTGGAAGCGATGAAAATGAAGAAATCAAAAGGAATATCTGACTACATCGCACGTGTGCAAACAATGGTGAATCAACTCAAACGCAATGGAGAAAACCCAACTGATGCAGAGGTTGTGGAGAAGATTCTGCGGTCATTGATCGAGAATTTCAAGAATGTTGTATGCACAATTGAGGAGTTGAAGAATTTTGTAGAAATGACCATCGATGATCTCGTAGGTTCTCTTGAAGCACACGAGAAACGGAAGAAGAAAAAGAAACAAGAGTTGCTCGAGGAGGCCTTACAAGCAAAGAAAACTATCAAAGAAGACAAGGCGATGTATGCACATCAAAATCAAGGAAGGGGATGTGGTCGTGGAGGTTATGGTCGTAGTGGAGGTCGTGGATATGGAAATAATCCAGAAGAAAAAGGCCAGTCGAGCCAACAAAATTAGCATGTTCGAGGACATGGTCATGGGAGAGGCGGCCGGTCAAATTGTCCTAATGTTGAGTGCTACAACTGCGACAAGTATGGGCACTATGCAAAAAAGTGTTATTTCAAGAAAAAGATGGAAGATAACACGAATCTAGTTATAGAAGAAGAAACAAGAGACAGTGGTGTTCTCTTGATGGCCTATAAAGACAATGCTCCTGACAACGACGTAGTGTGGTATCATGATACCGGCGCCAGTAATCATATGTGTGGGAAAAGGCACATTTTTGTGGAGATGCAAGAGGTAAAGGATGGGCACATGTCATTTGGAGGTGCGTCAAAAGTTCAAGCCAAAGGCTAAGGTAAAATATGTTTTTCTCAAAATGAAGGTAAAGAAGGGTTGATTGAAGATGTCTATTATGTGACCGAATTGAAGGGTAACATCCTTAGCATGAGGAAACTATTAGAGAAGAGGTATTCAATTTTCGTGAAAGATCAGATGTTACATTTGAAGAACAAAAAGGACTATTTGCTTGCATATGTAGAGATGGCCAAGAATCGAATGTTCAAACTCAATTTGGGAAACATGTGAGAAAGGTGTTTGCAAGTTAACATGGAGGATAAAGCCTCATTGTGGCACCTACGGTTCGGACACTTACATTACGGCGGCCCTAAAAGGGTTAGCAAAGAAGGATATGGTTCATGGTTTACTAGATATGGATTACACAGAGAAATTTTAAGAGGGATGTGTGCTCGGTAAATGTTGATAACGATGGAAATTTCTATCGGTTAGAAAATCGCCATTAAAAATATTATCATTATAAACCGCAAGCGCACGGCGTACAATTGTAGTACATATGCGAGTACTGGTCGATCCACAGGGAATGAATTAAATTTCAATACTACTCAATCAAATTACCCCAAAGTTTTGAAGTGTTTCAAACTAAGAAAAATTGTAAAAATTAGCTAAAGCAAAAGTGAATAAATTACGATAATAAGAGACAATTTAGAGGCGAATCCACTTCCACTCATTCATATAAATCAATAAGAAATTTAATTATAATCTCTCATTAAAATATTAAGTAGAAATGATTGAGTGATTATTATAAGTATGATTTATTTGTGCTATTAATTAACACAACTTAAATTATCAAACTCAAACATACCACTCAACCCATTTATAAACGTTCATGAAAATGACATGAAAATTAAAAATAAAATCTCTTTTAAGTATGATCTATTTACTATTAATTAGTAACATAGACCATCAAATTTTTTATTCTAACTCAACTTTCGCATCAAAATCACTTAGGCAAATGATCAAATAATTTATGTTTAAGATGGAATAAGCATAGCCTATTTGAGATGTCAACATAGGCTATCAAAATTCACTAAAAAGAAACATAAACCATCATCATTATTTTCCATTAAGCACAGATAAAAGATTACAAATGAAATCAATATGTTAATTTAATATGTTTCATGAGAGCTTCATCGCCTCTAAATTAAAAGAGTTTAGCTACTCATATTTGAAAATATGTTAACATCAAATGATTTCAATATAAAAATAAAAGGAAGAGAAGTGCTATTTAAAGAAAGAAGAAGCTAACTACTTGCATAAAATAAATCTAAACTAATTGCATGAATTAAAAGAGAGCATAAGAGAATAAAAGAGCATCAAAGAGAAATTGCATGAAAGTAAAAACAAGGCTAAGAAGCCATGAAAAAAACTCTTATTTATCTTTGATTTTTTGGTTACAACTTGCATGAAAGGTAAGAACATGATTACAGGAAACATAAGGGGTATTTATACATGCTTGAAACCCTAATTCATATTTTAGGGGACTACCTAAAATGCCCCTTTAGGAAGTGCAACCTCCAAGTCATTAGGTAATAAATTAATCTCCACTAACATGCTTTTAAACCTCCATCAACATGTGTGTTATCCCGCCTTTTGGCAAGGCCGTGATACCAAGAACTTGACTATAAACCAATGCCGGTTCGTCTTAGAGATCGGTGATACGCAGGTTCACCATGGATATCGATGAATTTTGTCCAAGTCCGGATCAAGCTACAATTGACAAGACACGACGAGTGAAGCCATAAAAGTCAACGTTCCAAATTTCAAGTCAATCCGAGTTAATATGCTCAAGATACGATCGATACAAGCTAAGGGAGATCAATTCTATTTCGTATCGATCGACTAGGCCTCTGTTCGAATCGAACAGCTTCGTATCGATCAGTAGGCCCTAGTTCGAATCGGTCAGCTTCGTATCGATCAGAAGGCCCTAGTTCGAATCGGCCAGCTTCACATCCATCACCAGAGTCTACTTCGCATCCATTGATGAGCCTTGTTCGAATCCATCAAGAGAACCACAATTCGTATCAATCAGAGGAATATGCCTTGTTCGTATCGATCGGACATTCTCTTCGCATCGATCAGCTGATCTCTTGTTCGTATCGATCAGCTATCCTCTGTTCATATCCATCGAGCATTGCACTATTCGTACCCATCACAATGTTGCTTGTTTGTATCCATCAATTTGAAGTGACTTTGATCGATACGAACAAGGGCCACCATCATCGATACAACCAAGCCACCTCCATCGATACGAACAAGGCGTGCTACAGATCGATACAAAAAGGGAAGCTAATGATCGATTCGAACAAGACGATCACATCGATATGGACGCGGCAAAAACTCTGGGACGACTCGATCAACTCGGCGAAGAATGTGGATCGATACGAAGAAAGCACGCCATGTCACCACCTGATCACATGCAACCATCGATTCGAAACGATCGATTCAAAATGATCGAGTTGAACGAAACAGCCTACCGAGTAACTACAATTCGAATAGATCATAACTTGAGATCCACAAGTCCAAATGCTATGAAATTTTCATAGAAGCTTAAGTGCATGCTAAAGAAGGTTCACACCAAATTTCGACTCCATCGGACGTAATCTTGATCGATACGAAATTCGTTCGTATCGATCACGGATCGGGCCGAAACTTCACAGGCTTGGTCGCATGGGCCCACACACATGCCAGAAGAAGTCTCCCGAGATCTGAGCGAAATATCAGCCTCCTATACCTATAAATAGAGCCCCAGAGCCTACAGAAAAGGGATCTTTGAATTCTCCAACGCCCAGACTCTGTCGGATTCAGTTCTAAAGTTCATTACTGCTACTGCAAACGAATTTGACTGTTGTAATCCATTGTTAACTGCTGTAACCCACTGGAATCAATTGTAATCATCAAAGAAATATCAATAAAGCTACCAATTTCATAGTGGACGTAGGCAATACGCCGAACCACTCTAAATCCTTGTGTTTCTGTGCATTTTTATCATTTTCATATCTGTTTTTTGGAGTTTTTGTTAGATAATCCTCGTTTTCCATTTAATTTCTTCATTTTATCTTTTCAAAAACTTCCGAAGAGTGTTGTGCCCATTTTTGGTACAAACACTTTGGTGCTTTCACTGAGAAAAAACCCAATTTTTCTTCTGCTCCTTGGATCTCCCATCGATACCGGATTGCAAAAATCCAAGAAGAAGATCCAGATCTCAAGCCTTGAAGCCCTACCATTCTATTCAGATTTGCATCAGATCTAGGAAAGGACTTCGACAATCCATCATGGTAAGTACACGAACTGCTTCTACAGCTGCTGATCAAGAAGGACGGGACAGACAGAATCCCGTGCAGTTACCTCCATCTAACCAAGATGTCGTCGGACCTTCAGATCCATCGGGTCCGGTCACCAGACAAGAGTTTCAGATGCTGCTTCTAGAGTTGACCCAGAGTCGGCAACAACTCACTGAACAACTGCGCGCCAACACAGAGTTGACCAATCAGCTGAATCGCCAAAGGCGCAGAAGATCCAGAAGAGATCAAGTTTCCTATTCTTCCATAGAGAGTTCAGCCTCATCTGACGATCATCACCGATCCACACGCCCACGGCTGGATGTAAGCTACACCCAGGCCACAGGACACCAACCTGCCTTGTATCTTGGACAACCTAGAACTGGACCATCCGCCAGTCATCATACCAGACCTTCATCCCAAGGAGGTGCCGCTCCTTAACATGTCACCGACAACCTTGCTGCCACTACCACTACCGAACAAGGAGTTGATGCTAGAAATCCAGCTGATCCACATCGTAACCAACGAGAACTCACTCCAGAACCTTATGTCCCTGAAAATGTTGAACCAAGGAGGCGAGGCACGGACCATCGACCGTGTCCGATCCAGACTTGCGCTGTGGAACCCGACCACACCTTGGCACAACATCCTTCAAATATCCGAATGTTGGATATACAAACGATGATTCGTCAGATGATCCGTGAAAGTCAGGGTCTCACTAATGATGACTGGGGAATCTCTCGGAGTCATACCCCTTTCACCGATGATATCTTATATGTTGAACCACCTCGGCGCTTCAGGATGCCAACTTTTCCAGTCTATGAAGGAAGTTCTGACCCCAATCAACACATCCAGAAGTATGAATGGCTGATGAACACTACGAGAGCTGATGATGCAGTCAAATGCCGTAGTTTCCCAATTTCCCTAGGGGCATTGCAACTACGTGGTTTACTCGTTTACCACCACGATCCATTTCTAATTTTAATCAAATGGCCACTAAGTTTGTTGAACAATTCCGTATGCACGTAGCGAGGCCTAAAGATGTTAATACCCTGTCTAGTGTCACTCAAGCACCCGGAGAAACACTCAGATGTTACTTGGAGCGATTTCATGCTGCGTGTGCAGAAATAAGAAATCCCAATGACAACTCCATCATGATGGCATTAACTAAAGGGATTGATCCTGATTCTGAGTTTGGAAGTTGGTTAGCTGGGAAGCCACCTGCATCATTGGACCGTTTCTATTCCAAGGCAGCCCAATTCTTGAGAAGGGAGGATGCGAAACAGTCTAGGAAGCAGGATGACGTAGGGCCCAGCGTTGAAGGAATTCAAAGTAACATTGTAGTTAAACAATCCGGGAAGAGTTCCGGAAAGGTTCAGTTGAACATACAAAACAAACAGAACCAGCAGAGGGATAGTGGAAATCAAGGTAAAAAGCGAGATCAAAATCATGGTCCACGACGTAGAGCTCTCATGTGCGACAATTATACTCCATTGAATACGTCATTGGAAAACGTGTATTTGCAGACCTGTAATACCATGCAATACAAGAAACCTGCCCCGAAGCCGTCAACGGAAAGACAAGTCCAAACAAGGAAGTTTTGTAGATTCCATGAAAGTTATGGCCATAATACAAATGAGTGTCATCATTTACAAGATCTCATTGAGAAACTGATATGTGAATGAAAGTTGGATCAGTATGTGCGGCCGCCGCAGTCAGGAGGTGCGGGTCCATCGAATTAGAATCGTGCACCAAATCAAGAAAGGAAAAAGGAACCCGCTCGAACTAGCGGGAGGTTGGTTATTAATACAATAAGTGGTGGTTCTCATCCAGCAGACCGAATTTGGAAGGAAATGGAGTCGTATGCCAGCTCTATAAGGCATGCAGACTTCGAGTGTTATAGTAATTTTGATGAAGGGGCTCCGACCAAACAACAGAAGACGATGATTGATGACATCGTATTCAGAGATAGAGATGCTGATAAAGTCGAAGCTCCCACTATCGATCCACTGGTCATCTCAACTCAAGTAGGTCCTGCTTGGATGAAGAGGATCTTAGTTGATAGTGGAAGCTCTGTAAATATTTTGTTTAAACGAGCTTACGACCAAATGAAAATGGAAGCCAAAGATTTGAAACCTTGTCAGTCCCGAATCCACGGTTTCAATAGGAGCGCTACTATACCCACTGGAGTAGTGGAACTACCAATGGAGTTGGGAGTTGGAGAATGCCGGAGAGTGCGGATATTACAGTTCGTTGTGTTAGACATAGACTCCCCTTATAATGCTTTTTTGGGCCGACCGGCCCTTGCTGAGTTCAGGGCAGCTATTGCCCCGTGGTGTTTAACCCTGAAGTTTCCCACTGATCGTGGGGTGGGAGTCATCCAAGGAGATCAGGCTGCATCGAGAGCCTGTTATGTTGCCGAGCTGCGGGAGTCGCAGCGAAAGGAGAAAGGAAAGGGCGTAGAGGAATCTCTCTATGTCCGTTTTGCTGATAATTGACAATTAGCACCTGGGCCTAGGCCCGGGCACCCCAACCAATTCCAAAGGGATCTTGACCCGAGAGAGACTGAAGATGAAGAAGAATCAAAAGAAAGTCAAGCATCCCCAGCCGAACTGACGATCGATGTCCCAATTGACAATGATGATGATTCGAAAATGATAAAGATTGGGTCTCAACTAAGCTAGCAAACTAAAGAGGAATTGGTTGAATTTTTAAGGGCGAATCTTGACGCATTCGCCTGGACGCATTCTGATATGTGTGGGATCTCGCCGGACATCGCGAGCCATACTCTGAATATTGACCCGCGGCATGTCCCGGTCAAACAGAAAAGGCGTGGTATGGATCCAGAGAGATCTGCCGCACTTAAAGAAGAGGTAGAAAAGCTTAAAGCAAACAGGTTCATTCGAGATGCGCTATACCCCGAATGGGTGTCGAATCCCGTGCTCGTCCGAAAGTCGAACGGAAAATGGAGAACATGTGTTGATTACTCCGATCTGAATAAAGCTTGTCAAAAAGACAGTTTCCCGCTTCCCAGAATTGACCAGCTCGTAGATTCAACAGTTGGACATGAACTCTTATCCTTCATGGATGTGTATTCTGGCTACAATCAAATACCAATATTTACCTGATCAAGAACATACCAGCTTCGTAACCATTCTGGGACTTTATTGCTACAAAGTTATGCCATTCGGACTCAAGAATATAGGGGCTACTTATCAACGATTGGTCAATCGGATGTTTGCCAATCAAATCGGGAAAACCATGGAAGTATATGTAGACGACATGCTTGTGAAATCATGATTTTCCACTGATCATGTTAAAGACTTGAAAACTATGTTCAACATACTTCGAGAATACAGAATGAAGCTCAACCCACTGAAATGTCATTTTTGAGTTGCATCCGGAAAATTCCTTGGGTTCATCGTCAATGATAGAGGAATCGAAGCCAATCCTGAAAAGATCTAGGCAATCAGAAATCTTGAAACTCCGAAAACTATAAAGCATGTCCAGAGTCTTAATGGGAAAGTAGCAGCATTGAGTAGTTTTATTTCAAAGTCCACCGACAAGTGCATTCCCTTCTTCGATTTGATCCGAAAAGAAAAACGAAACTTTGAATGGACCACAGATTGTGAGGGCACTTTCCAAGCACTAATTCAGCATCTATCCACACCACCTATCCCGTCAAAGCCTATTGACCATGAGAAGTTGTATGTATACTTGGCGATATCAGAAAATGCTATCAGCGCTGCCATGATTCGAGAAGAAGACAGGATACAGAAGCCAGTATACTACATTAGCAAATGATTGACTGGAGCTGAAAGGAATTATCCAAAGCTGGAGAAGTTGGCTTATTGCCTTATTATTGCATCAAGGAAACTCCGTCCGTATTTCCAGGCACATCCTATTATTGTTTACACCGACCAACCGTTACGACAGGTCCTTACACGGCCTGAGACGTCTGGTAGGTTACTCAAGTTGAACATCGAACTGAGCCAGTTTGATATTACTTACACTCTAAGAAGAGCCATTCAAGGACAAGTCCTAGCCGATTTCATAGCTGAATTTACCATCCCAAAGGACTTGCGCGAAACCAGTGAATCTCCTGAGTACGTCTGGAAGCTGTACACTGATGGTGCATCGAATGACCGGTGCTCGGGCGCTGGAGTTGTACTCGAAACCCCTGAAGGCCGATCTATATGTTATGCTTTAAAGTTAGATTTTCATGCGACCAATAATGAAGCTGAATATGAAGCCCTCTTAGCTGGATTGAAGCTTGCCAGAGATTTGAGAATTATTGCTGTGGAAATTTATTGTGATTCACAACTAGTTGTGTGTCAAGTTCGGGGAGAATATCAAGCGAGAGATCGAAGGCTGGACACTTACTTAGCTCGAGTTCAGGAAATACTGAATCAATTTGATTATTATGCCATCTATTGTATACCTCGAGAACGTAATCAGAAAGCCGATTCATTGGCAAAGTTAGCCAGCACAGGTGAAGCTTAGCAAATGGGACTCGTTCCCGTAGAGACGTTAACTTCCCTAAGCATTGACCGGGCAGAAATAGATTGGGTATGTGAAACCATTCCCGATAAGGAGTCATGGAAGACTCCATTCAGAAATTACCTCGAGCATGGAATCCTGCCGGAGCGCAAGTGAAAAAAGACAAGTCCTTCGGAAGGCCTCACGATTCACCATCCAGAATGGGGTCATGTACAGAAGAGGGTACTCTGTTCCCTTACTCCGGTGTATCTCTCACGATGAAATTAAGCGAGCATTACATGATGTACATGAGGGAGAATGTGGCAATCACACCGGGGGGCAAGCACTTGTCAAGAAAATACTTCGATATGGATATTATAGGCCGACTGTGAATCGCGATGCGTCAGATTATGCAAAGAAATATGATAAATGTCAAAAGCATCCTCGAATTCCTAGAGCCCCACCTACCGAGATAACGCAAATGGTCAGCCCATGGCCATTCGCAATATGGGGCATCGACATCATTGGTACTCTACCCCTAGCAAAAGGTGGTGCGAAGTACGCCATCGTCGCAGTTGATTACTTTACAAAGTGGGCTGAAGATGAATCTCTTGCTACCATAACGATGAAAAAAGTGATCAAGTTTGTAGTTCGCAACATTATCTGTCGATTCGGTCTCCCACACACCATCGTTACTGATAACGGAACCCAATTCGACAGTGTTGAAATTAAAGACTTCTGCAAACGGTTTCACATTCAAAAGAAGTTCTCTGTAGTTGCACACCCTCAAGCAAACGGACAAGTCGAAGCAGTCAATAAAGTTATAAAGTCCATTCTGAAAAAGCGACTGGAAAAGGTCGGGGGAAAATTGGTCGATGAACTCCCTATGGCTTTATGGGCTTACCGAACAACCCACAAGTCCGCGACCGGTCACACCCCATTTTCTCTCTCTTATGGTTCAGAAGCTATTATTCCAGTTGAGCTAGAAGTACCTTCTCATTGCGTGACGTACTATGATCCGAAGACAAATGCTATATTACTTGCTGAATCTCTCGATTTACTAGATGAGAAGCGTGAAGAGGCTGATTTGAGGGCAGCCGCATATCGAAGTCGAGTCGCTCGATTGTACAATGCCAAGGTCCGCCCGCGAACCTTTGAACTCGGCAATCTCATCCTGAAAAGAATCTATCCGGTTCCTTCGCATATGAAGCCAACATGGGAAGGACCGTATGTTATTGAACAAAGGCTTGGAGATGGCACATTCAAGTTATCGACCGTTGATAGTCTTACTCTGCCAAGAGCTTGGAATAGCGAGAGTCTTCGTCGCTACTACACATAACAGGCTATGTTTATTCATTTAATTTATTTTCCATTTGCAATTTGTTTCTGCATTTCGAAATTAGAATTTGTAATAAGGCAACTGACTTTGCCATATTTTCTTATTTCAACAATAAAATACAATCTCTTCGAGCCAGAGCTGTGATTTACTTGAAATACTTCATATGAACATCACCATGCACGGAGAGCTAAGTTTCACCATACGGTAGGATTTATTCAAAAAGGGAGTGACAACGATGCAACCGGTCACTCACTAAGTGAAACCCTGCTCAGGGACAAGCCATCTCACCAAAGTCAAAAAAGGATTGATACACGACAATTCTTCACTTAACTCCGGATTCCTAGAGTGCGAACTGGAGTATAAAAATACATCTACGAAGAGGGTGGACCCGTCCGCCTAACGACTTCGTCCGTATCCAAACTAAGTTTGAGGAGGGTGGACCCGTTCATCTAACGACCTCACTTGTTGAGTCAGGGTGGATATGATCCGACCATCCATGATCCTGATACACCTTTCGTTCCCAGAGTGCGAACGAAATCCAAAAATGCAGCAGATGTGACTGACCATCTGTTAACCAACTCCGGATTCCCAGAGTGCGGAACGGAGTATAAACATTTACTCCGAACTCCCAGAGTGCGGGTAGGAGTATAAACACTAACTCCAAATTCCCAGAGTGCGAATTGGAGTATAATCGCCAACTCCGAATTCCCAGAGTGCGAGTCGGAGTATAAACATCAACTCCGAATTCCCAAAGTGCGAGTCGGAGTATAAACTCCAAATTCCCAGAGTGCGAATTGGAGTATAAACGCCAACTACGAATTCCCAGAGTGCGAGTCGGAGTATAAACATCAACTCCAAATTTCTGGAGTGCGAATTGGAGTATAAAAATAAACTCCGAATTCCCAGAGCGCGAATTGGAGTATAAATACCAACTCTGAACTCCCAAAGTGCGAGTCGGAGTATAAATGTCGATTCCGAGTCCCCAGAGCACAGACGTATGATTGAAACTTAAGCTGGCATGACCAGCCGCCAGAGAACAAATGAGGATCCCCGGAGTGAGAAGCAATCGCTAACTGATGTTTTACAACTCACCCCCAAGACTGGGGGCAAAACTTAAGTGAAGACCATTGACTGAAGCAGTGCGACGTCAAAATTCAGCTCACTTCCCGGTCGTGAACCATGTCCACGGTTTCCGGGCCTGGCGCAAAAGACAAACTTGACTCGGAAGCTGGAGCTTTACAAGTGCATTTCATACATTGAAACACTTAAGGAAATACACAAGAAGCTAAAAAAGAAGAGTTTCATTTCTACTATTTATGAAAGAAATTCGTGTACAAGTTTGGTCCAAAAAATTCCTACTAGCAGGGGCCGAACCTGCATCTATACACGGCCAGCAAAATGAAAATCAAAATAAACCGAGGGAGCACGTCTACTCCTACTTCTTCCTCGGCTTCCTTTATTGTGTAGACCCGCTGGAGCCGCCACTACCTTTCCTCTTTAAGCCTTTGCTTTTCGGTGGTCGGTCTCCAGGCGAGGGCATAATCTCGACATCCTCCTCCGAGCTTGAGTTAATAGGGATACTTCTTGTAGGTGGAGTCGGAGGAACATGATCGAATGTAGAAGGTGGAATGGGCATACTGGTGTCGAAAACTGTACCACCAGGTGATATCATTCTGAGCGGAGCTGGTCCAGATGCCGCCATCCCACTTTCAAAACTGCCACCATGTGCTGCTGCTTCCATTTCAGCGTCGATCTTGGCTAATATTTCCTCTTCAGTGATCATTCGGGCCTCGCTGGGAGCATCAGTAGTTGGCATTGAAGAGGTTGTAGCCGGAGCGCTTCCACCCATCACAAATGGCAAGTCAGCAAAAGGATCGCTATGACGGCGGAAGAGTTCCTCCATCATCTGCTCATCAAACACAAGCGTGCTTCCCTGCATTTCGCCAAGTGATGCAGTTGTAGCTACGGTGGTCGCTTTGGTAACGATGGCCCCCTACGTCTGATATGATTCCTGAGTGACAGGAGGCACAGCCGGTGCAGCATCAATCACTGGACAAAAATAAGATAACTGTTAATACTTGGTTCGAATGACGATTCTGACTCAAGACAGATATGTGGAATGTTCAGAATACCTTCCTTAGTTTGGCTTGTATGCGGCTGAGCGGCTTCAGCAACTTGCTCTATAGCCGGAGACATCTGTGGCTGATCCGGATTGTAGGCAGGAACAACTTGGGGATCGACCGTAGGTAGGGATTCAGGCTAGGTTGACGCTGGAATTTCAAGATTTTCGTCGCGGTGTTCAACCCCAGAGCCTTCTCCTACTTCAAAGTGCCGGGTGCCGAGTTTCTCTTTCTCATGAGCAATCGTTGACTCATGGAGAACCTTTCTTTCATCTTCGTTTAGCAGATGGTTCTCGAGCTCAAACTCATCGATAGACTCACCTAGATGCACCGCTTTCTCCTCCTCAACCAATCGGCCCCAGGCGTTATATAAGTGTGCCGGGTAACCATCGAGCCAGGCTAGACCTCTATGCCTCAACACATTGGCGTTGTAGACGGCAAGAAGATCTTCAATATCAGCTTCTAGCCTGGACTCAGCCGATCTCACCTTCTCCTCAACCTCAGTCTCCACCTTGCAGACCTTAGCCACGGCCGCATCCCGTTCACCCCGGAGAAGAACAGCCTGTTCGCATGCCTCATGGGCTACGTTGTTTGCATCATCCCTTTCCTTGGCCATGTCATAGAATTTGGCCTTAAGTTCGTTCAGTTCCTTGACCGCCGCATCCCGTTCGGCGGTGACTGTGGTATTTCGGTGGCCCATCTCCTCCACCAAGGCAACGTGTGTCTGCCTCAACCTATCCATCGCCACAGTCGCTTCATCGGCTTTTTTGGTGGCCTCAATTTTAGATTTCCGAGAAGACTTGGCCTCAGCATTGAGCACTTGAGTGATCCGGTCCCTTTGGGCGATCTCGGTCTCCATTTTTTCAATTGTCTTGGCTCGCTCAAAGGCCAACTTGGAAGCTTTCTCAGCAGTCTTCACCCATTCTTTATACTGGGTGTAAACATCATGAATGTAATCATGCATCGTGTTTTCCACCCCTGACGGATTTCTTTTCAAATGAGGTGGGAAGACGTAACCCGTCGAAGCATATGTTCGGAAACTCTTTCCTCAACTGAGCAATTTTAATAGCCCCTTCCCCCGTGGGCTCAGTTGGGACCTGCTCTACAATTATGAGAGGGATGGTTTCGACTCTCTGGAGATGAGTTTCAGATCTATAATTGTGAGAAGATGGCCTATGTCGTGGAGGCTCTGGTGGATGTGAAGTCTAAACAGGAGGTGGAGAAGGAATTATAGGAGGAGGAGAGCGAGACCTAGATCGATGTCTATATTCTCTGGCCCTGTCCCGCTGGTACCTCTCTTGATTAGAGTACGCGCTATCACAGTCTCTATCTGAATCTCTCCTGTAGGAATCATAGTAAGAAGAAGAAGACTTTCGGGTAGAGCGAATACTCCCCAACATTGATCCTCTCCGGACATTGCACCTGAAAATGAGAAACGAAGGGAAAGTTAGTGATCTCTCGGGTTGGACGATTTATATTTATGAATCATGTGGTGCAGTGAAGTGTATGTATGTGCAACCCCCCGACCAACCGGAAATGTCGGCCGCACTCATAGCAAGCGACCCGCTCAGCTCAAGAGCATTGTCAAGCTCCTTCATCCCGGTGTCGTGTTGAAATGACACATAATCCGGAATCGGAATATCAGCAAGCCCTTCGAAAGGATTCTCTACTTGTGGGGGAGGAGCCTCCGAAATTCTAATCCCCGGGACGGGCAAAGATATAACCACAGACTTCAATCTCACGGATTTAGAACGCTTATGAGCAACTGTC
Organism: Allium fistulosum; assembly: GCA_030737815.1. Taxonomy (NCBI): domain Eukaryota; kingdom Viridiplantae; phylum Streptophyta; class Magnoliopsida; order Asparagales; family Amaryllidaceae; genus Allium; species Allium fistulosum. The sequence continues at coordinate 1,138,792,662 of CM060906.1, forward strand.
TTGCCTTTTCTCCTTCCTCCTAAATCTTGAAAATTGGAAGAAGGCCCAGCTTGGAGTTCATTATCAGTGGGTGTTCTCTCCAGATCAACTTCTTTAGCTATTACGACTCTGGGCGCTTTGCGTTTCACCAGCTTCTTCAAGACCGCTCTAAGTGTCCCTTCCAGCCTTATGCTTTGCTTCTGTTCAATCAGCCCGACAATTCTTAGGTTTCTGTCAGTCAGAACCAAGTCAATATTCCTCTCTTAACCCAGAACTGTTTGGAGGATCCAAACTAACTCTCTGAAATATCCACCATCGGGTCGTGAGATTGCAGCTATAAAAGAAGAAAAGTATGTTAGTTTTGAAAACGATTACTATTATCCCGATAATTCATGAGAAGGACTGCAACACTTACATCTATCCAACCATCGCCTAGCGAATCAGGGGGGGCATCGAACGTAGAACCATTCCGTTTTAAAGTAACTCAGCCTTCCCTAAGACCCCATTACTATTTGGCAGTTCCTGACCGCTTCCAAGAATGTGAAAGAAGGGCTATCTTCGCAGCTCTTGATGTTGAAGAGATATCTAATCTCGATCGGCTTTGATGGTCGAAAGAGAATATCCATAAATAGAATGAAAGTGCTATTCAACAAGGCGTATCTGTTGGGATGTAGCTGGGATGGACGATTCCAAGGAATGATAGTATCTCCCTTATATATTGATTGAAAGGAGGAAGTGTCCCAGCCGTGCAAGCATGACGATTGAAAGCAGTAAACCCCTCCGGGGGAGCATGCGGTCTATCATCTGGCCCGGCAGTAATACGTCATCGAGCGACAGACCATGTCTTAAGCATATCTGTCCCAGCAAATCTTCGGAAATGCCGGATGGCACAGAGTCTTGTGGACGACAAATGAACCGGGCACCTGGAAACTCGTCCGGTGCTAGATCTATGACTTCGGCCTCGATGGCTGGTATCTCGATTATTGGAGGGATTGAACCTTGAACTTCCTACTGTTGTGAACTTGAAGGTTCCATGACTAACTAACTTACGAAAAATCATCGTTAAACAGATAATAAACCCATGCATCCCGCAGTGTGAAGTGTGTGAATATGTTGTGCAGTACAGTGCTGTATATCACTTGGCAAGTTTTACGGATTTAAAGAAAGCATATGAACGATAAGACTTCAAAATTCAGTCGGAATGACCGTCATCGCTGACAGTCACAACCGTGCCATCCAGTTATTAGCGATCGATCCAAGTCAGAGTTTGTTAAAGTTCTGTTAAGTTACAGTTCCATCGACAAGCTTCGATAAGCAGTAAAATATGCAGGGTAATAGTTAAGTCCAAATATGCAAGAATAAAGCTCATCGGTCATGCTATCGGTTATTCAAGGTTTTGTATCCATCAAGATCCTGGTTCGTATCAGTCATCAGGAATTTGCTTCGAATCGATCGTCAGTGTCCAGTTTCGTATCGATCAAGGTCAGAGGCTTCGAATCGATCATGGACGATTGGGTTCGTATCAGCCAGGGGATCCCCGGCTTCGTATCGATCACATTCACTCGATGCATTTCGTATCAATCGTAGGAGTATTTTGCAAATCGATCTGAAGCCAAGGACTTCGCATCGATCACTGACCTAGTTTTTGCATCGATCGTTGGAGATAGAATTTCGTATCGATCGTACAGGACGATTCCATGCAACAATCATTGCAGATCGACACGAAAAGAAGATCAAGCCATCCTCCTCCACACTCTTTCTTCCCCAGATCAATTCGAACTCCATTTTTCTCCTTCCTCGACCTTGCACAATATCTACTTCCCCAGACAACGTTCGGACATGAATTCGAATGGAATGGCATGAGAATTTGAGTCTCATCATTTTAGGACTGAGTTTGTTCAATTGATTACCTGATTTCGATAACTGGTTGAAAGGATTAAAGGTTTTGATTCGATTCGAAGGCGAAGAGTAGTTTTTTCTCTTGGTCTCTGGAGCGATACGAAAGCGAAGACGAAGTAAAAAGTAAAAAATGAAAAATGACTAAGTCCACAGTATTTATATGGACTCGAGTGTGAAAGGAAGAAACGATTCGCCTCCCAATGGATTCGACCGGTTGCAAAATGTTACCACTGGATCGATTCGAACGAACTATTCGTATCCATCCACTCGATTTTCATTGATGTGAAATCTGTAACAGGGATTTTTCTGAATCACCAAGGTCCATCGATACAAGACTATTGTTCATATCCATTGCTTCCGACTCCATCCACAATCCATCGATACGAAATCCTTGTTCGTATCGATCATTTTTCAACTCCATCCCTAGTGCATCGATACGAACGGTCAGTTCGAATCCATCAAATCACAGCTCCCAGAAGCCAGTACCCATCGATACGAATTGACTATTCGTATCCAGCGACACAAGGCCCATCGATTCGAAATAAAACAACGGGGGATGTTCTGAAGACATTGAACTCCATCGATACGAACGATCGCTTCGTATCCATTGAACCTCACATCCATCGATTCGAAATGTTCATTTCGTATCCATCTATGCGATGCACACCGATGCAAAGATAATGTTCCAACCTTTTACATCAATTCAGGAGAGGATCGGTACGAGGTAACATTCAAAAAACAACCATCGAGCGTTGTTACAATTCAATTTTCACATCGATTCAGAAGAGGATCGATACGGAATTCGATACGAGATAAACTGACAACGACTCGTGAACGTGCAGCGTTAACGAGAATCGGATTAACATATATGCATATGCGTCGGACTAATATTCAATTTTGAACATTCATAGGAATTGGATACCTATCTGATAATGATTACAACAACAAGCAGCAATCAGTTACAACAATACATGGTACAACAGTTGACAATCACCGGTTCACATTAACGAGAAAATCAGTCAAAGATTACAACTTTCAGCGAAAAAGACGATAACTGTTCAGAATGAAACTTGCAGCATTTCAAAGCATATCATGTTTCCACAAGACGTACTTTGGGGGCCAAATGTTATCCCGCCTTTTGGCAAGGCCGTGACACCAAGAACTTGACTATAAACCAATGACGGTTCATCTTAGAGATCGGTGATATGCGGGTTTACCATGGATATCGATGAATTTTGTCTAAGTTCGGATCAAGCTACAATTGACAAGACACGACGAGTGAAGCCATAAAAGTCAACGTTCCAAATTTCAAGTCAATCCAAGTTAATATGCTCAAGATGTGATCAATACAAGCTAAGGAAGATCAACTCTATTTCGTATCGATCGGCTAGGCCTCTGTTCGAATCAATCAGCTTCGTATCGATCAGTAGGCCCTAGTTCGAATCGGTCAGCTTCGTATCGATCAGAAGGCTCTAGTTCGAATCGGTCAGCTTCACATCCATCACCAGAGTCTACTTCGCATCCATTGACGAGCCTTGTTCGAATCCATCAGGAGAACCAAAATTCGTATCCATCAGAGGAATATGCCTCGTTTGTATCGATCGGCCATTCTCTTTGCATCGATCAACTGATCTCTTGTTCATATCGATCAGCTATCCTCTGTTCATATCCATCGAGCATTGCACTATTCATACACATCACAATGTTGCTTGTTCGTATCCATCAAGTCGAAGTGACTTTGATCGATACGAACAAGGGCCACCATCATCGATACGACTAAGCCACCTCCATCTATAGAAACAAGGCGTGCTATAGATCGATACGAAAAGGGAAGCTAATGATTGATTCGAACAAGACGATCACATCGATATGGACGTGGCGAAAACTCCAGAAGGACTCGATCAACTCGGCGAAGAATGTGGATCGATACGAAGAAAGCGAGCCACGTCACCACCTGATCACACGCAACCATCGATTCGAAACGATCGAGTCGAAATGATCGAGTCGAATGAAACAGCCTACCGAGCAACTACAATTCGAATCGATCATAACTCGAGATCCACAAGTCCAAATGCTATGAAATTTTCGCAGAAGCTTAAGTGCATGCTAAAGAAGGTTCACACCAAATTTCGACTCCATCGGACGTAATCTTGATCGATATGAAATTCGTTCGTATCGATCATGGATCGGGCCGAAACTTCACAAGCTTGGTTGCGTGGGCCCACTCACGTGCCAGAAGAAGTCTCCCTAGATATGAGCAAAATATCAGCCTCCTACACATATAAATAGAGCCCCAGAGCCTACAAAAAAGGGATCTTTGAATTCTCCAATGCCCAGACTCTGCCGGATTCAGTTCTAAAGTTCATTACTGCTGCTGCAAACGAATTTGACTGCTGTAATCCATTGTTAACTGCTGTAACCCGCTGCAATCAATTGTAATCATCAAAGAAACATCAATAAAGCTATCAATTTCATAGTGGACGTAGGCAATACGCCGAACCACTCTAAATCCTTGTGTTTCTGTGCATTTTTATCATTTTCATATCTATTTTTTGGAGTTTTTGTTAGATAATCCTCTTTTTCCTTTTAATTTCTTCATTTTATCTCTTCAAAAACTTCCGAAGAGTGTTGTGCCCATTTTTGGTACAAACAATGTGCATGTGCTTTTAATCATGGACCATATGGTAGTGGGAATGTGGGTTCCTCCATGTTGCGTGAATTCATTTATTTCCAATCTTCATTTGCCTTCAATATATGTGCATGGATTAATCCATAAACCCTCTTCATATTTGCACTTCATTTTTTGCAAATAAAAATAAAAATGTGTAAATAAATTTTCTCAAATTAAATCATACACAAAATTACCATTTTACCCCCTAAATGAAGTTGAATAAATGATGATTTAAAAATAATTGAAATTTTGGTTTATACATGTAAATACCCTACATACTCATTTATTTAAATAAAAGTAGATTACATATGGAAGTAGAAATATGCACTTTTACGTGCACATAAAATACCCCCACACTTATCCTTTTATTCATCCTTGAATAAACTAAAACTAAGATAAATCCATTTTCGCAAGAAACACGATTGAATTGAGCATATGCAACAAGCCGTTAAACCTCTAGGTGTCCCTAGTAGGACAAGTGTTGTCTCGTGAGGATTTTCAATGGATACTACCCAGAAAATCCAAATGCGACATGCAAATTCTACATGATGCAAGTTTTCAAAAATATTTATAAATGAAGTATTTACTTTTAAATTAACTCGAGTAAGTTAAATATAAGTTCTGGTCATTATCAAAAAATTTAGGTCCTTTTCCTCATCAAAACTTCCAACAAAAATTAAGTTATCATCACAATTAGACTCTAGTTTGGCTAGTTGTTTCGGTTGATAACATAATGCAACTATGAAATGGATCCTTAGTTGATTATCAAAGTTTTTAAAAGTGGTAATTTTGTATTTTTGAATAACAAGTCGAATCAAATAAGTGAAAATAGTGCTTGGATTTCAATTGCTTGCTCTCTCTATTTTTTGAAAAGTATTAACATTATTATTATTTACACACCTAACTCAGATAAACTGAGGCCAACTATACCGATTATGCACTGCCTTTCGAACTTACGTGATACGGGTACAGAGCATGGTGAGTGTACACACTTGCGTGTGAAAACATGACTCTAGGTTGTTATTTTTATTAAATTTATTTACATACACCTAACTTAGATAAACCGAGGCCAGATATACCGATCATGCACTGACTTTCGAGCTTACGCGAGAAGGGTACAGAGCATGGGTACAGAGCATGGTGAGTGTACACACTTACGTGTAAACAAATGACTCTAAGTGTTTCTTATTTTTATAAAAACTATTTTTTTCTTATATATATATATATATATGTAAAAAGAGAGTGTTGCGAAATCATCTTTGCACCACTTAACTTAAAAGATCAAAAATATTACCGCCCTTACTTTAAATCAACCACTCTTTTAAATAAAGATTCCAATTAGGATATACTTCATAATTATTACTTATGAACCTTCGTATATACTAGTTAAACCATAGTTACTAGCAATCAAATTTATTTTTATTTTTGTCGAGACGGATAAATTTTCAAAAATTTCAATTTAATGCCCAAAAACATATACTTATCCTATAGTGTTTCTTCAAAAGTAAATCAATATGCTAAAAGGAAAAAAAATTAGGATTTTCTTTAGGTTTCGAGTTTTGGAAAGAAAATACAAAAAATAAACCATGAAAAATCAAAAATGAACATGAGACTCCCCCTATACCTGATTTTGACTGTGTCCCCACAGTCAATGCATAATATAATGAGTGTAACGGGGAAAAATATGTACATACTTACAAAAGAGGGTTAACATTTCTTACTAAACGTAGTATGGCTCATGAAGAATCATGAGCTCCTTCTCTTGATTAGTTGGCACTTCCAAGTATGGTTTCAAGCGATGACTATTGACTTTGAACATTGTTCCATCCTTGGGGTTTTGTATTTCTATGGCACCGTGTGGAAAAATAGTTCATACCACAAATGTCCGATCCATCTTGATTTTAATTTCCCAAGAAATAAGTGAAGTCTAGAGTCATACAAAAGAACCTTTTGGTCTGACGAAAAAGTTTTTCTTAGGATAGACTTGTCATGAAAAACTTTTGTTCTTTCTTTGTAAATTTTCTCGTTTTCATACGCGTCGTTCCTAATCTACTCTAACTCGTTGAGTTGCAATTTTCTGTTTTCGCCGGCTTTCTCAAAATCAAAGTTTATGTTCTTAATTGCCCACAACGCTTTATGTTCGAGTTCGACGGGCAAACAGTACACTTTACCATACACAAGTCTAAAAGGAGACATCCCAAGCTTGGTTTTTATACGCATTTCTGTAAGCCCAAAGCACATCTGTTAGTTTTTATGACCAATCTTTTTTTTTATTTACAGTTTTCTCCAAAATTTGTTTAATTTGACGATTTGAAACTTCAACTTGGCCACAAGTGTGTGGATGATACGGAGTGGATAACTTGTGGGTTATGGAATATTTCTTCATTAGAGTTTCAAATGAATGATTACCAAAATGGGTTCCATTATCACTTATTTTTGTGCGAGGTGTTCCAAACCTTAAAAGGATGTTTTCTTTTACGAACTTCACAACAACTTTGTGGTCATTTTTTTTACAAGGAATGGCTTCAACCCATTTAGAGACGTAATCAATAGCAAGAAGAATGTACAAATTTCTGAAAGAATTGGGAAATGGTCCCATAAAATCAATACCCAAACGTCAAAGTGTTGAATATGCAAGTATATGATATTTGTTTGATGATTAGAAATATATATATATATTCATTTAAATGTATTTGGTAATGTACTATTTTATTTTTCACATAATTAATTAAATATTTGCTGAATAAAATAAATAAGACAGAATTTAAATTCAAATAGATATTTTATTCAAACAAATATTTATTACAATTTTGAATAGTACAAATTTTAATATTGTTGAGACAGTTTATACTTAATGTTTCATGTGAATGCTAATGCTAATGCTTAAGTATATTATGTAGTCTATTTTCAAGATCTGTCCATTAAGTATATTCCAACTCACACATCCAATATCACAAAATGTATCAAACATATCATATCACATCAACCTTACCCATCTCAAATAGTATGTGTAACTCTCAAACAACGTAGCCACAAAGTCAAACTATCTCACACATTTCTAGGTACATATATGTAAAATGTTCTATCACAAACAGAAAAATCTTACATATCAATCCTGATCATCACCTCGAATCCCGCTAATGAAGGAAATGTGTCATGCACCTACATATATGTAGCAATGCGCTCGTTCAGCAACTGGGTCATCTCCAAGACCGATGTCTGTCTCGTTCCTCCAGCTCAGCAATCCTAGCTCTCAACTCTGCAATCTTCGCGTTGTCCTGAGCTTTTTAATAACCGCTTTGCCAGTGTCTAGCATGCATTCTCTTGTATGGAACTTCATTTTCCTTCTTTTTTATTGGTTTTTATCTTTCTTCATTACATATTCTACATTTCCTAAGATTGATATCCTCTTTCCAAAACAACATGCAACCATTTAAACATGTATCTGTCTTTTGGTACGGCAAACTGAAAGCAGATATAAGTTTTTTCACTTCATAATGATTTTCGCACATTAAATTATCGGATGACATATATCATTTTGTAGCTTGTACAAAAAATGTAAATCCGACTTCTGTGAAGCTGAATTTGGATTTCATAGCAATGCATTTTGCAGTTACTGATAATTGGGTGCCACTTTTATAGCCATCCCAAAGGGATTTCCTAGAAGCATCCAATAAATCATGGATTTTCTTTACTCCAATATTTGGTTCTTCTTCGACATTTACATTGTCATTATCAACTTTAACCATAGGGAACATTGATCGTGCTACACCTTTAACCATGTCTTCAATGAGATTCGCCATAACATTATCATTACCCACCTCCCCCTTTGACAGTACAAGAATAGGTGCAACAAATTCTTCTATACAAAATAATATTTTCACTTTATTATTTTCTACTTTTATGGTCAGTCTTCCTACTTCCCATTACAAACACAATAATAATTATATTTCGTAAATCATTTCATTTTAAACGATTCAACAAAGTTTCGACATCACTTCCCCTTTATTCCCTATATCGTACACAAATGCGTGTACATAAGGAACAAAAAGGAAGCGCTGTCGAAATTTTGTGAATTGTTTAAGATGAGATGATTTGTAAAATGTAATTACTTTATTATGTTTGTAACTTGTCTAATGTAGCAAAAAAATCTGACAAATATTGTATCGGATGAATATTGATGTCTATTTTGTAATAAAAAACGAATATCTATTAACGATCACATACAATACTTGTCAGACAAGGCCAAAAACTCTCTAAAGGATTTAAAAAAATAAATTACATTATGCACTATTTTTTTATATTACCATTTTATATTTTAATATTTTATTAATTAGATAATATATTAGCATTATACACTAATTTTGTTTATATTTAATATTTTATTAATTATATAATATATTATTCTTTTTTACTTTTTTATAAAATCTTATATATTTCAATTTTAACAAATTATAAATATAGTATAATATTTTAAAAAAATAAAGTACATTATACACTAAGTTTTATATATTAACATTACACAAACTAATTCATTATTTGAATTCGTAACAATTGAAAAGTAAATAAAAAATATTTTTTCAACGTTTAGCTAAGATTAATTTGAATTTATACACTAATTTGTTTATTATACCACAAACCACATACACATAAACTAGATTTGTATACAATTAAGGGTAAAAACCAATTAAGGATTATGTAGATAAATTATTTTTGTCGACTTTTTAGCTAACAGATACTCTAATTAACACTAAATTATGTTACACTAATAAGCACATACACTAATCAACCCAAATTAGCTCTAAATATACTTTAATTTTCGGATTTAAACACTAACAACCGTAATTTACATATCTCAATCAACCAATGTACAATTGTAAATAATCAATGGACTATTATCAACAAATACAACCACAAATTAACAGTAATTTTGTTATAGTTCAGATTAATTAGTTTAGGGGAAGATATACTTGGTTTTTGTTGAATTAAAGGCGTAAAGAGTTGGAGGTTGAATGTTGGTAAAGATTCCAACGGGGTGCAGCGGCCGACGACAGAGGTGGTTGAATTTGGGGGTAGAAATTAGGCTTGAGGGGGAGGAATAAGATAATGAAAATGTTTCAGCCAGGGCTGCTTTATAATCATGATTTTCCGACGGCTTCCGACAGCAATCGTCGGCTTCTAACGGCTGCCGACAGTTAATTTAAATATTTAATTAAAATTTCACTCTTTTTAAAATAAATTTAATGTAAATTAGTTTGTTAGAAAATTTTAATTTGTTATAAAAATTAAATAGTTTATATTAGTTATCATGAATATAAAATCAATATTAATGATTAAAACCTCTTACTGGCCTTTTTAAACTAATTTAATTTTTTTTACATATATTTACACAATGGTTAAAAAATATATTCAAATTCATAAAACTAATAATTATCATAAATTTCATCGATGTTATATAATTGATGGACTAAAAGTTGCATAAAACGATCGTTTGTGTTTGATTTTCAAGAAAGTTAAATATTGAATATAATTATACAACAAAAGATTATCAACAACACTAATTTAATTAATCACAAACCATCATAAATTTGAATAATTGAATAAAACTGTCTTTTTGATTTTTAGAAATTAAATTAGTATTTTTAAACAAATTTTAAACTTACATAACTAATATATTATAATAATGTAATGAATTTAATTAAATAAAATAAGTAGCTATCAAAAGCCATTGAAAATTAAATGACTGAGTCGTCAAAGGCGGTTGGAAACCTCCGTCGAAAATAGCCCCCTTTATAGTAGTGACAATGCAACAGATAAAAGGGATTGGTTTAATTTTAACTAATTAATTATGATTATTTTTATTTAATACAAATTTTAACTATTTAGAGTGTTGATTGCAAGTAAATCTCTTTAATTGAAGTTAAATTCGATGAAAAAACCAGCTATATATTAATTCTCTTTATTGTGAATCAACTAGAGAATTGATTTTTGTAATTAGTTGATTTATCGTAACTAATTCCTTTTGTTAGCAATATTTCAAAAGCATCGTTGTAACACCATGTAACACCCCACCGCCATACCCATACTATCCAAGAGTAATATTAGGTAATACTATCAGATAATATGAAGAATGCGGCTGTATGGGGTAACACTAGTACGTATCTTGAAATTTATAATCAACTCACAAATACGTACACAGTATCTGCACAAAACAATAATAACGTGTGCCTTCAAAATAAAATAATACACAATATAAAATAAATCATAGAGAATGCAGAGTCATCCATGTAGTGATAGCATGTAATAATAAATATACAAGAGTCTAAGTGGGATATAAAATAGATTAAACTCCCACTATCTCAAAAATATACAATGTATAAATCTAATACATACATCTCAACATCAACATATACATGAAGCTACAAAAATAGATAATGCTACACTAATTACCTAATTGTTTTGCCTTCGTATATCCTAACAATCACTGGCTGGTCTCTTCGTCTTTGAATCTGTAATGTCTGTCTTGGATTGATCCGAGTATTATATAAATAACACGACTCAGACTGTGTCTAGAATGTGGATGTGTCTCTGTGTGTGTGTGTCTGTGTGTATAGCATCTCATTATATAACTAAGGACAAGTAATATCACTCTTCTAATAGTCAGGTTAAACTACATACTAAGTGTATAATGTCAAATGGGTGAAACAATCCAAGCATCCAAATATCATCAAGTATAACAATCACAAACTATATAGGACATGCTCTCTGCAACATCCAAGATTATCTCTCTGATAGCCATAAAGACGATATGCCCGAAGTCCATCTTATTCTATATATATATATAACATAATAATCGCCCAAATCAATCATACACGAAATATGAATATGGCATACCCTCGGTAGCCAGGGTCATCTCTCAAATAACCATATATAAATAGGTATAGGGTCCAACTCCATGCTCTTAGCATCTCTAGTTATCCTTGATAGCTGTATAATCGATGTATACAGGGTTACACAACCGCATATACTCTCAATCTCATAAATAATCCAAGAGGTTGATATCCACATAATAATCATCCAGACTTTCAACCTCATTGAATTCGAATTGACTCTCAGCCAATGAAATAATCATACAGTCTCTCAGACCTCTATTAATCCACTCAACTCTCAGTATTGTGGATAGTCATCGGAACTCTCAATCCTATATGCTCTCAACATCAAAAATATCTATTTCGGCATCGGTCTCGACAAATGATCAGATCGGCTCTCAATCGTAGACATAATGATCTTATATAGGTGAATAAGTAGGTGTCTAAAGCATCTTAGGCTATCTCATCAATAATAACTAGATGAGAGACTAACAGCTCTCAGCCTGCTCTAGGAGCCTTCCTGACACGCTCTCGGCACTACTATCTTAGTTACCTCTACAGCCTCATGACCCAATATCCATCAAGTGTACGAGTACGCTATGCGATGGTCACAACCCTACAAGATCCTCTAGTGATAATAGACTGCTGGTCTAAGTGGCATAAGGGTAGTTGCTCACAGCCATGGCTCTCAACCATATACATCAACATGTGTGTCACGAATTCGGGGAGCAACCACACAATAAGGCCATTAGGATGGATACTAGCCAATTTGGTTTACTCCTCACTGTATAATGGGAGTACATATAATTAGTAGACACTCTTATAGCTCTCAGCCTGCTCACTCTCAGCAAGCATTACCTTAAATATAATACTCCGTATACTCAACCCTGTTAAAGTGACATCTACTTACAAAAAGTAATCGAACAAATATCAGCTCATGCGTCACATACAACCTGGTGTTACTCGTCCATTTACTCAATGCTTATAAATTGCATTAATCATCGTACAATTATTCTAGATAACAAGTCTAAAGAATAACCGAAGAAATATTACCAAAAGTCTCATACCATATGGTACCATAACTCTGTTTATTCTAATTCCTTGTTACACAAAAATATAAATCAATCAAAACATACAATTCTATTATTTATTGATTCGAAAGGGGTTTTAAAATACATTATCCCAAAATCTTCAAAACAATTTCAAATATAAATTCCCAATTGAAAGAAGATCAACTTATAAAATTTCCCATCTTTCCTCAAAATCCATTTTATGTTTCAAAACAAAAAGTCATAAATCTACTATTTCATTACAAAGAAATCTATAAATTACAATTCAATTCCAAATCACTTGAAAACTCTTTCAAAATATAATTCATACATTTTTAAAATTCTACTCTAATAATTGAAAACAATAATAATATTAAATAAGTTGTATAATTCACGATTTCCTTTAAACAACGAATTTAATTAATTCTACTTTTCCAATAAGTAATTTCAATTAAGAATAATCTTCCAAAGCTATAAAGTTAAATTCTATAAATGAAAATTTCTATTTAATAAATAAATTGCATTCCACTTACTAGAACCTCAAAATATTATTTTTGTAAACTTCCAATCTATTAGGTTAAAAATAAAATTAATTTATCACTTTTAAAAATATCAATTTCAAATATCATTACATAACTACCCTTTAATTATTTTTGTAACCAACAATAAGTGAATAAAAATAAAAATATTCCGAGGTTTAACTTATTTAATCAAATCCCAAAAATTCATTATTTTCCAAACAATTTCTATTCATAGAATACTCAAAAATAAATTATTTAATTAATTTTCTATCACGAATAATATTTTCAATTATAATAAAAATCATTCCAAAATCCAATATTTATTCCCAATCTATTTCATTTCTCAAAGTCTTCCATTTTAATCAATTAATTCCCTTCCGATCAATTACTAATATGATCTCATCACAATAATAATCGATCAAAAATATATGATCTCATCACAACAAGGATCAGTCAAAAATATGTAATTAATTTCATCCAATTTAATCCATATCAACAAACATACATCACCAAACAATTAAAAAATATAGAAAATAGGATCCAGATCATATTGGTGAGTTATCCAAATTAATTCACTCAAACAATGCAATTAAGCCCAATCGACCATCTAATGTTATAGAGCAAATCAAGCAATATCAATCAAACAATAATACATATAAAATTAAATGATAGTTGTAAGTAAAAAGAATTTACTCACCTTAGTTTCTATAGCATCTTATTTCAGCCTAAATAATATTTCCTCTTATTGTCCAAAATTAAGAGGTTCTTTGCTTCATCGCCCAAAATCAGATGCAACTCCACCCTTCCCTAATGCTTATGCAAGTATCGCAGCCAAGGGCAACAACTATGTCATGCATGCCTCAGCCCAACCATTGCCAAAACTACATGCTTAGCCATGGACGAGCTGCCTTCAACCATCATTACCATCGCGACATAACAGTGCCACCAAACCCTAGTATGCACACCTCCTTAGCCATGCAACTTTGACCACACCTATAACTAGTAGCCATTAATGAGACAACCCACCTTCGTGCATATGTCAATTGCCAGGCACAAGTACCCTTTCCCATCATGAGCGACCGCTGGTGCCAATTGCCTCTGTGGTCGCGTCCATCTCCTTCAGCGCCGTTCGCCGATGCTAGAAGCCCATTCGTGTCGATGCGATTTTTTTATAAACCACGATTTGATTTATTAGGTGGATTATGGAAAATAATAGAAACATATGGGTTGCATTTTGATTTAGGGCTTAAATCAGAAATGGAAAAGAATCTAGGCATTGGGTTTGGGATTAAGTGTTTAAGGGCTAGGCTTATTTTGCACATTTGGTCCAATTATTTATTTTATATTATTTCCTTTTGTTTTAAAGTAAATTTCAATTTAATTTAATTTAATTTGATCCACGCTTCAATTGCAAAAACATGTTTCGATAACCATATAATTTTATTCGATTTAATACCTATATTTAATCATTTGTTGTTCCAATGTAAAGCAAATCTGTTTTTCAACTATTTTAGTCAAATAAAAATAATTTACACATAAGAATATTTTATATTTAATCAAAACATTTTATTCAATTCAATAAATTATTTGAAAAGAATTTATTGATTTAATTCAATTTATTAAATAAAAATCTTATATTGAATAGAATTTAATTAACTAATTTTTTTCTTTAAAATATCAATTATCAAATATCAAATTCAAACAATTTTATTTTAATTAAATTCATTTAATTTACGACATAGAAAGTATGGTTGTCACACACCCAGTAAAAATTAATAAGAAATTAATTAATTAAATAAGATAACGCTAAAAATAGAACCTTTGTAATTTTTAGAATTTGATCATGAAATTTGTGCCATTGCGTTTATGGTAATTTTTGGATCAATTTTCATGTATAAAGTTTTGAAATCGGAGCTCAAACGGAAAAGTTAGTGACGTTTGAAGTTTTCGGATTCAAAGTAATTTAAATGGAATTCAAATTTAAATAAATAATTAATGCTAAGTTTGAAATTCAAAAATTAACAGTAGTTATACTTGGGGATTAATTAAATGTTAAAACAAAAGTTAAAGTTAAATACTAATTTGGGAATTGAATAATCAAATAACGACAAATAAAATTACATTCCTAAAACAAGGCGATCAATATACTGCTACCTAGTGCCGGTCGACCACTAGCGGTCGGCCGCCTAGGTAAGAGCAGTCAACCGGTTATCGTGGTGGCGGCTACGGTTTTTACGACCAAGAATGGTCTGAATTATATTATTTTAAACCGACTTAAATCCGACGGTTCTCAAGTATATTTTTAGATTTTAAATAGATTTTATTCAAAATGGCGACTTCATGCTCTCCAAAATGGCTATTGGTGACTTTCGCACAACCCTTCTGAAGCTACCCTCCTCTATTTTCTGCATCGCCTTCTCCCTCTTCTGCCATCTATAGTAAAGAACCGTAAAAGTAAACCAAGATTTCAATCCTCTTTTGCAAACCGTTCAAGTACCAGATCTGGTTGCGTGTATGAATCACGCTCTCTCGATGTTACTGTCGCTTCTAGATCTCGTGTTACTCCGCCTCTTGACTCACTTGCTATGCCGAGATTGTTGAATGCCCTAGCTTCTGAATCACCGTCGATTGGTCCGATTTCAGGTATTTCACATCCTACTGAATCCTCCACAATTTTTTCCTATCCTACAACAATCGGTCTCAGCATGGAATGAAGATGTCTTGGTTAATGATAGTTCTGATGTCCATCGAAATGTCATCAGTCAATATAACTCAGCTAAATTGAACCTTAAATATGTTGTTTTTAGGCCTTTGAGGCTGCTGATGATTGTTTGGGTGTGAACAAAATAATGAATGCTCCTTCTATGGATACTTTTAATCATGAAACTGGTCCATTTTCCGATGGAATAGTTGAAGGTAGTGCACAAATTCCCTGCGCTAATAATAATGAACTTGAAGCTGAATTTGTGAAAGCAAATATAAATGTGGCAGAGCCTTCCACTGTTCTTGTTGGTTCGAATATTGCCCCTGGCAAATGTTCTTCTAGGCAAGATATTTCTGGAACAACTTTGTTGAAGGCTGTCTCTTCTGAAGCAAATAATAGTATGTTGAAGGAGTGTGGTCTTGTTAGGCAGTTGGGTGACCACCTGTCCGGTAACACTGTGCCTACCCAGTCTCAATGGTCTTCTCTATTCAAATCCCTACCCAAGAATGCTGGCAGCTATACTCCTAGATCTTTCAAATCGGTTGAGCAAGATGACGTTTCATTCTGCCGGTTGAGGTTGTTCAAGAGGGTGTTAAAATATGGTATGATTATTTGGTAGGTTTTTTTCTCGATAGTGTGGCTCTGTACATGGTTGTTTGTGACACTTGTAAACGTATTTGGAAACCAAGAGGTAGCCTTCAGGTACAGCATTTCAACTCTATGTTTTATTTCAAATTTGGAAATGTGCAAGATAAATTGAGAGCTCTAGAGTCTAGCCCATTAGTAATTGATGGCAAAACTTTTATTGTCACTCCGTGGAGTTTTGGGGTTGATAAAGCAAGAGAGCAAAGCTTATCTATTCCTGTTTGGGAAACCTTCACGCACATCCCTTCTGTGCTGCAACCTTTGATAGGTATTAACTGGCTGGCTAGTCTCATTGGTGAACTAAAATGTTTTGATTTGGATATTGAATCCTGTAGGAACCTTATGTATGCCAGAGCGTAGATTGAGATTACCCTTTCACGACCTTTGCCTTTAAAGCTTAAAGTAAGACTAGATCTAGGAAATGAAGTGGAAGTATACATATAGTACAAATGGAAACCTGAAATTTGCATAGCATGTCATTCCTTTGGTCATACATTGGATACATGCATGGTTGTTCACTTGTCATCCCCTCCTGCCAAGGTTCCTCTTCCAAAACCAGTATTGAAATGGGTACCTAAATCTTGTGATCCCTCTCCTTTGGTTTCTCCTCTAATCTTAATTCCTCATGCAATTTCCTGAAGTGATAGCCACTCTTATAGACACTGAGTTGGAAGCTGATTCTTCCTCTGATGATGAGGATATTTACTAGGATGAAGTTGAGCGTGCATGGGTTCACGCTAAAATAGAAATGAGGTATAATACAAAATTAAAACAATATTATTTGTATGTTGGAGAAGATGGTGAGAGTAGGGCACTATACTACCAAGTTGTGAGGAAGGGCTTTCTTTGTCTACTTTTGGATCTGAAGGTTACCATAATCTGTTATTTTTATTTCTGGATGCATCTTGGGACATGAATTATCTGTATTCTTCGCTATCGAGGTCTTTTGATCCTTCGCTTGCACTGATATTTTCTGATGTTATTGGCCCTGCCAACGATGGCGATGTTGGTTTAGGACGGGAGGATATTATGTCCTCTCATTAGCTATTTAGTCTTCTCATATTTATAGTTTCAGAGGCATTTTAGCTTCTCACCTATATAGTAGCTTAAGTGGTATGGCCACTATAAAACCATATTCAGTTGTTCTGTGCATGTGCAGAATACCCATTCCTTATTTATATATAGTGGCACGACCCACTATAAAGCCAGCTGGCTTTGCCAAAAAAAAATCCGGCGGTTCTGGTGCGTTCTAACTACTATAATTAAGAGCCTAGCCTCCTCACTTTTATTCACAAACTAAATGAAAATCTGTTAGTCTCTTTCTACACACAAAAAGGACCTTTCGCAGCATTTTTGAGAAGCTGCAAAAAGTACCATATTATAGCATTTTACTTTTTTTGCGGCATTTCACAAATGCTTTGATACGTTATGACCCTATTACAACTTCTTGTTAAACAACATCCCTCAAAAGGCTATGAAAGATCATTTTCACAGCATAGATGAAATGCTGTAGAAAGATGTATATTGTTTTATTACTTTTTTAGAACACGTGAATTATGTTGTAATATAATAGAAATATGATTATTGATATGCTTCGTTATATAAAACATATTCAAATAAAATTCAAAAAATAAACATATAAATGCAGTTAAATAGTTCAACACAATATATATAATAAACATATCCAGGTTTGCACAATATCCATAAAACCAAATTTGCACAATATCCATAAACCAAGTCTATACAATATCCATATATAAGTCAAATTACACAAATACTACTCCATGAAAAAATGCATAAAGCCAAAAAATTTATATGCTTACTATGCCAAAAGGACTTCAAACACTTCGATTGTGCAACATCATGCTAATTATTTGCTTCAAAATCTTTAGTTACCTATAATAAAGAAATTCATCAATCAATGACTAACATATAAGTTTTTTTTTGAAATGGTACTTTATATACAACATGTCACTGGGATAACATATCACATGTCAATAAACGTTCGAATCACGCTACGCAAGTTTCGAACTTGTGACCTCTCGCACCAAAGCCGAATCACCTAACCACTTGGACAATGGTGCTTGTCTATAAGTTTAAAATGAAATGTTGCTATATACAATAGCAATTTGAGTATGTACCTAGCAAAACTTGATTGATGACTTGGGACCCTAATGTTGTTATGCTTAGAAGAAGCATGTAAGTATGAAACAATACGTACAAATTAATGAACATCATTCTGATTCAATCATCGTAAGTGTTGGATGGTGCATGCATGGTAGTACAACTATTAATTAGGGATTCCAAATGAGGACAGATTCATACATATTTACAAATGGACTGCTAATAATTTTATTGCATAACTTTTGTCGGCAGAACATGTTTGAGCAGCAAAAGCAAAATTTACTATCCAAAAATATTAGGCACCGAAATGAAATATATTTATAATTTACTACTACTACTGTTATTATAATAGTTAATTTTATAAAACTTATTTAATTTATTATTATTTATAAAACTTAGTTAACTTAGTTATATTATTATTAGTATTATAAATTTAGTTAATTTTTATAAAACTTAGTTAACTTGGTTAATATTTTATAATTTAATGCTGCTACTACTACTATTATTATTTTAAACTTAGTTAATTTTTATAAAAAAAAATTTGGCAAAGCCGACGGGGTTAAATGGTCCCCTACCATTTTATTGCTACACTCGAAAGTAGGAGGAAACACAAGTCAAACTTGCAAGAAATACGAGGGAAAACAAAGTGCAACAATCACTGGGGAAGACAAAGAAAACACAACAAAGATCTGAAATTTTAAAAGGAAACTAACAGAAAATGCCAGGGTCAAAAGCAAAAGATACATGGCAAAGGTCACGTCTAATTTCCCTCATCATATGCTTCTCGAACAAGACAGAGGTGAAGCTCTTTTCCGGTTGGAAAACACGACGGTTTCTTTCATCCCATACCACTTTCATGAATCTTTTGACGACGAATAGGAAGAGTCTACTCGAATCACCTTTACCTCCAGTGTTATCGTAGATGTACTTCCACTGCACAACATTGTTATAACCTTTCCAGTTTCTACCTATTCTCCCGATCCAAGTCTTCCAAAGAGCATTCAGGTAAGCGCACTCAAAAAACAAATGCTCTACCGTCTCAGGAGAATGATGGCAGTAGACACAACCTACAGTAACAGGAACACCTTTGGTGAGAAGCTTAATCTTAGTATTGAGCGCCCTGTTCATCACTTTCCAATGAAGAAGATTGTCTGTCTGAACATTATCAGTGCTCCATATGTGTTGCCTCCATTTACATTTCTCTCCAAAAGGCCCAGACAGGAAAGAGTAAGTTTCCTTGATACTGAACCTATTAACGTTTTTTCCCCACTGGACATAGCTGCTACTATCATTTGTAATATCACACTGAGCCGCCCTATTCCAAAGTTGTTGTATTCTAAAGCTGGAAGTCCTCGGGAAACGAATGGTATTGCCTTGGATGAAGCTCTGAACAGTCGCTTCCTGTCTCACACCAGATTGCACTAACTCAGCGTATGAAAGAACACGCCTTAAGATAGCCCCACGTCCTATCCAGGGATCGTCCCAAAAACTGATGGTAGCACTATGGTTAAGTGGGTATCGAACAAGAGGTAGGATAGCTTCCTTAAGCTTGAAAATAGATCTCCATGTCTAACTGATCTTAGTAGGAGTAGCCATTTTCCAGAAGTTGCCGCCGCGAAGAACATGAATAGTGGACCATTTAACCCATATGTTACTTTTGGCAGTAATGCAGTCGAAAATTAGTCGAGCCATAGCTGAACGATTCCAGTGTAGCATGTTGATAATTCCAAGGCCACCATTAGCAATAGGCCTTTCTAATTTCTTGTAACTAATAGGGGGTATATATCGTCCTAGAGTTTTGCCAGTCCAAATAAATCTCATGATAGCGGAACGAATCATGTTGATGAGTTTTTGAGGTAGTATGAATGTTCTAGCCCAATAGACTTGTATGGAGTAGATAACTGACTTAGATAGAGTAATTCTTCCAGCTTGGCTCAACAATTTGCTTGACCAGGATTCGAGTCTAGAGATGATCTTTTCATATATGGGTAAACATTGGTTGACAGTAATTTTGGCGAAAGTAAGGGGAAGACCAAGATAAGAGATTGTGTTATTACTGAACTGTAAACCAGTGATATCCCTAATAGCATTGTTTTGGGTTGATGTGAGGCCAGAAGTTATCATTTCAGATTTGCGGAGATTGACAGATAGACCAGTTATTGCATGAAAGACATGAAGAACATCCATAATGGCGTGCATAGTAGAGTTGTCAGGAGAACAGAAAATAACAAGGTCATCAGCGAACATTAATGAAAAGATCTCCGGGTTAGTGCATCTTGGGTGGAGACTGATATGTCCAGAAGTCATTTTATTTTTAAACAATTGCGTGAGAAGTTCCATGATGAGGATGAATATATATGGCGATATTGGGTCCCCCTGACGGATACCATGCCTACTTCCGAAGAAACCAACACTGGAGCCATTAACGTTGACCGAGAAACGAACGGAGGAGAGACACTCAACAATCCATGCAATGAATGAAGCAGGAAAATTCATACACTGCATCTTTTACAATGGCTTCCCTCCGAAGCATGTCGAAAGCCTTCATGATGTCCAATTTCAGCATAGCTTTAGGAGAAGAGTTCTTATTGTTATACCCATACAGCAGTTCATGAGCCAATAGGACATTATCTAAAATGTTATGACCTGGCAAAAATGCAGCTTGATTAGGCGATATAATGTTGTTCATAAGAGATTTCAACCTGGTCGCAATAATTTTAGAGATACATTTGTAGATTGTATTACAGCACGAGATAGGCTTGAAGGAGGACACCGTGTTAGGATTGGGAACTTTGGGAATTAGAGCAATATTTGTGTTGTTAAAAGAAGGAATCAGTTTGGTTCATATTTGACAATGTCCCAACATACAAAATAGAAAGTAGCATTAAACCCATCCGGTCCTCCCGCTGATTTCCTATTAAGAGAAAACATAGCCAATTTGATCTCTTCGTCAGTCATAGCAAGTTGCAAGGAGGCATGTTCGTTTTCAGACAGCTTGGGAAGGGATGAGGGAGCAATAAGGTTAACGTCAGGTTCGAAATTGTCGGAGTTGTTGAAAAGATTGGTGAAGTGATTAATGAAAGCCTCGTCCACACCCTGTTTAGTACTCTGAACATTACCTTCGTCATCCTGGATGGAAACTATATTTTCTCTAGAATGTTTGGCCCTTAAGTTAGCATGGAAGAAAGCACTGTTCCTGTCGCCGTCAGTTCTCCATTTAAGTCTCGCTTTTTGATTCATCATAGAAATCTCATTGGACAGAGCAGCGTGATACTGAGTTGATATGTACATCTCCATTGCACTGATAGAAATATTGAGGGGATCATCCTGGAAAGTAATTTGAATTTCTTCCAGTTTATTCCTCCAGTACGAACTTTGTTTACTTCCTTCTCCAAATCTGTTTCTGGACCATTGCTTGAGAGCCAGCTTGGTACTTTTCAACTTGACCTGCAAAATAGACATTGGACTACCATACACAGGTTTTGCCCAAACCTCTTTAACTAAGTCAATAAAATCAGGTTCATTAACCCATGTATTAAAAAATTTGAAACTTGAAATGCTATTAATGCCATCTTCCCGAAGGTGAACAATTTGAGGAGAGTGGTCGGAAAGAAGCAGAGGAGGAAGGTGGTTATATAAGGTAGGCCATTTGGAGTGGGCAAGCTGGTTACCAAAAGCGTGGTCAATCTTAGTATAGGTCCTACTCCCATGTCTTCGTTTGTTGTTCCAAGTGAATCTCATGCCAGTAGTCTTTATTTCCACTAAGTTAGAATCAGAAATAGCAGACCGCAGAGGTTCTATTTCATTAAGAGAGAGCGGATTACCCCCAAGTATATCAGCAAGTTTGTTACAGCAGTTGAAATCACCAAAAATGATCCAAGGATGAGTATTTTGACGAAGCATGGGTAGGTCGTGGAGGAAAGAAGTTCTAGCAGCTTTATTATTAGCAGCGTAGACAACAGAAATGTAGAAGGTGGTGGATGTGATGATATTTTTGGCATGGTAGTGAATGATTTGAGAATTAGCGAAGACTTTGGAAAGGAGGATCAGGTTTGGGTCGAATACAATGAGGATTCTACCATATGGCACCTCATCAAGGTTGTGAATAACGTCCCACCTTGGGTTAATGTATTTAGCAGCTTTGATTGAGTGGACGAGGTTTAATTTAGTTTTGAGAATGGCTAACATACATAGTTTATGCTCTGATATAATATTCTTGCATAGGGATAATTTGGTTTCTTGGTGGGCCCCTCTAACATTCCAAGCTCCAATGGTTTGCATCATTGAGCAGACAAATTTTCAGACTGGGTGATAGATTTCTTGCTTCGAAGGACCATGTTCGAGGCACTGGTGTAGAGAGGAGAGAGAGTTAGATTCTTAGTTAGTCTTGTTTTTTGTGACTGTGGGGAAGCAATAGCTAGCTGAGGGATACTAATCAGCGATGGCAATGTTTTTTTGGGGGAAATGTGTAGAGAAGGAGAATGTTCAGTGCCAATGTTGAGGATATTTGAATTAGTTGTTGAAGAGGTGGATTGAGCAGGTTTGATAATGTTAGAGGGAACAGGAGGTGGAATGTAGAGGAGATTTTCGTGCACATGCACACTGTGCACAAAGGAATTAGCATATGAAGATGGTTGTTGAGAAGAGTTGAAGTTTTGCTGGATTGGTGGATTAACTGTGACTAGAGAGTTGGATGAATTGGAGTTCATAGATCGGGTTCCCAAATTTATAGACAGTGGTAGTGAAGAAGGTAAATCATCAGTGGCAAACTCACTGCATTTTGTTCCTCCCGAAGAAAAAGCTTCAGAAAAGGTGGCATCAGTTGCATTGCTTTGAATATGAGTTGAACCAGTACCAGTTAACCCTGATGTATCACTAACTGGAGTTGCATGCAAGTTTTCCACTGGCGAAACCTCAGTCTCTTGAGAATGGTCCTTTTCTGGTTTATGATTTTCATACATTTGAGCGTTAACATTATTACTTTTACCTTCCATTGTTTGAAGAATATCAAAACTGTTGCTCGTAGGTAGCTTGAAATCAGAAGCAACCACAGTAATACTTTCAGTAGCAGCCTCAGGATTGTCAGTATCCAAAACATACACCATATTATGTAATTGAATTCCTTTCTTATCAGATCTCACTTCGTTTACTGTGTTCATCTCAGTATTTTCCTTTAATTCTACTTCCTCTATTCTGTTGCTCATAGGTAACCTGAAATCAGTAGCTGTTACAGGAATGACTTCAGTAACAGCCTCTGGATTGTTAATATCCAAAACATACACCACATTTTGCTTTTGATTTCCTTCCTTATCAGATATCACTTCGTTTACTGTGTTCATCTCAATATTTTCCTTTAATACTACAACCTCTTTTCCATTTGATCTCTCACTTCCTTTTATACTCTCCTGAATATTTTCCTTATTAATCACCCTTCTGAAACTCCTATTCATTCCCATATTTTTCCTGTTATACCCCACCTTTTTCCATGTTTGAACTTGCTTATTAGACTTTACTTTGTTTTTTGATATCTTTTCCTTGTGCTTATTACCTGTTTCCTTGCCATTCATAGTATTAACAGTTTCTACCTTCTTGTCACACGATTCCTTAACGTGCCCAAAGGAGTTGCACTGAACACAAATTAGTGGTTGCCATAAATACTCAACGTAAATACGTTGAACACCCCCATCAGCCAGGCTAATTAGGAAATCATTAGGTAACTCCCTGTTTGGCTTGATTTCAATCATGCATTTCGCAAATTCCAATCTTTCAAGTCTCTCAGTCCTTTCATCCATACAGAGCATTTTACCTATTCGACTGCTTATCCAGTTAATGCCAAGGTGAGTCTAGGCAAAAAGTGGAATATTACGAAGTTGAACCCACACAGGCACTGAGGGAACAGATCCACATACATTGCTAACAGCGGAATCATATGGCCTAATGATAAAAACTTTATTGTTCATTATGATGGGGTCTCCAAGTAAAATTTTGCTTTTATCTTCTTCAGATGAAAGCAAGAAAAGAAATATCACTCCATCAGATTTAACTTGCACCGATCCTTTTAGTTTCCATATGTTTTTCAGTTTAGCAACAACAGAAGAGAACGACAAAGGATTGTCAAGGAAAAAACCCACCAGGTGATCCTTCCATACTGATGAGCCTGCCTGAACCACGTCGTCTACCAAGTCGAGCACTTCGTCAGAGAATGAAGGGACAAGGTCAACAGGCTTGTACTTCCCCGCATTGAGAGGTTTGCGTTTGAATAAGGAAGTCCAAACTTGTTGACTGCAACCTTGTGGGGAAGGAGATGGATCAGCAAGAGGGCCAGAGAGTGGTATGGCATTGGGTGATGGTAGAGGAGGTCTTCCCAGCAGAGAAGAATGGGATGGAAGATGCTGGGGAGGAGGGTCAGGTGGGAAAGGAGGAGGTTTAAGCTTGGCAGGAAGATGGCCTAAAGCTAGGTTTGGAGAACTAACATTGATGGGAAGGAGGTTTGACTCGGTTGAGGGAGAAAGTACGGTAGGAGGAGGAACAGGGATTGGAAGGACAGGAGATGGTGGAACAGGAGAGGTAGGTACGGGAAAGGATGGAACAGGTACGGGAGGGAAGGGAGAAGATGGCACCATTATTGAGGAAAAAATTGAAAAAAGAAAAGGAGTAATTGAGTTTTTTTTATAAAATTTATTTAATTTTATAAACTTAATTATTATTATTATTATTATTATAAACTTGTTAATTTTTATAAAACTTAGTTAACTTAGTTAAATTTTTATAATATATAGTTAATTTTTATAAACTTATTTAATTTTTATAAATCTTAGTTAATTTTTATAAAAATTATTATTATTATTATTAGTAGTAGTAGTAGTAGTAGTAGTTAATTTTTAAAAACTTATTTAATTTTTATATTATTATTATAATTATAGACTCGTTTAATTTTTATAAAACATAGTTAACTTAGTTATTTATTTATTTATTATATGGATCCATTACTACCCAAAACTATTGGGCACCAATATGAAATATATTTTATAATAATAATAATAATTATTATTATTATAAACTTAGTTAATTTTATAAAACTTAGTTAAATTATTGTTATTATAAATTTAGTTAACTTTTATAAAACTTGGTAAACTTGGGTAATATTTTATAATTTATTATTATTATATTAGTTAATTTTTATAAATTTTTTTTTAATATTATAAATTTATTTAATTATTATTATTATAAACTTGTTAATTTTTATAAAACTAAGTTAACTTAGTTTAATTTTTATAATACTTAGTTAATTTTATAAACTTATTTAATTTTTCTAAATCTTAGTTAATTTTTATAAACTTATTTTAATTTTATAAATCTTAGTTAGTTTTGAATTGTTTTTATTATTATTAGTTAATTTTTATAAAGTTACTTAATTTTTATAAATCTTAGTTAATTTTTATAAAATTAGTTAATTTATTTATTATACGAATCCAGTAGGATATTGTCAATATTTGTGGTTGCAATTTTCAAACACCCGTCTAAACTATGATTGCACATCTTATATTATATCAACTACTGCACAGTTTGCAAATTTATTGATATGAAAAAACATCATATATAGAATATATGATGCAGCGCTCCCTTAAAAATTAAAGTATGAGATCAGTGTTTTTTGTAAAAATTAGAATGGAGCGATACGGTTGATAAATAATGATGATGAACAATTATAATAGAAAAATCATTACATAATATTTTCCATCATTGGAAATTAGCAATAGTATACAATAATAACTGTTATTCAAGGCTAGCATGAAGAAAGGGTTTCCTAATTGAAAGCAATAACAGTGGGTAAGTTGAATAATAATATTTGAAAAAAAATAACACTTACCGCACGAAACTCACTTAAAATTCCTTTACCATGTGATTCTAAATCCTTCAGTTGTGTGTCCATTTTAGCAAGAGCTTGCTCATCAAATGTAAAGGCAACTATCTCCTGCAAAGGACAAGTAAAACACGATATGAATCAAGAAGATAAAATTAACAAGAATGAAATGAACTATAATCATGCAATAAATCAGAGATCAAAGTAGTTCACCTTGTGAGCGGTTTTTGTAAACTTTGTAGTAGAACTGCTTATGGCATATACTATATTTTTAATAAGATTTTTTGAATCTTACGTGATGTCATTTAAGAGTCCAACATGGTTCTGCACCTAAACAAAATTGGAACCTGTTACCCACCCAACATTGTTTTTTCTCACGCCAACATATGTTTTTTCCTCATCGCTTGCAATTTCCTCATGCCAGTATATGTTTTTTCTCCAGTTTTGTCCATTTATTTTCAGCTCATCTCTACTACAACTCATCATTGTTTACATCTTATGATGCTGAAGTCCATTTTGCTCATTTTGGTTGCACACGTTTCGGATGTTGCAATGCTTTTTGATATTCTTTATTGCAGTGTTCAATCAGTCTTGACAATTCTAGTCTCACTCTCACCTGTTTAGTCTTCATCTTGCACTGCATCAATGTCTTCCAAAGTTGTGGCCTGTGATATTAGATTACTGAACAGTTGTAACTACCTCAAATTTGAACTCCAGCTATACTGGCTTGATGAGGCACCGATACTTCTCCATACTTGCTCATTATTTGTTGCATACTTGCTGCATAATTTGTATTACTATCACGTCCTACATTCTTGCTAGAGTTTTCTTCATGAGCTACCTTACTTTTTGCAGTTTTCTTCACGAGCTGCAGTTAATTTAGTTTACTTTTAAATTTAGTTAATTTTATATAACTTAATAAACTTAGTTAACCTTAGCTATTTTTTCTAAAACTTAATTAATCTAGTCAAAAAAACTTTATGAAACTTAGTTATTTTTATAAACTTAAATGATTTTTATAAAACTTGTATAAATTATATAAAACTTGTATAATTTTTATAAACCAGTTCCAGTATTGATGAAGTATACGTAAAATCGGTATTGTTGGTGCACATATTTGCACAGATGTAAAATTAAACTAAGGCTAATATAGATGCCTTATTAGTGCTGGAAGAAAATAGCACTAAATGATTGTCTAAAAAGAGCGTAAGTTGGCCGTATGCAATGCCGGCCCAATCATAAATGTTGCCCTAGTCGAAATTTAGAAAATTGAAGGGGAAAACTATAAATTATTTAATTGTTATTCCAAGACTTGAATCTAGGAGATCACTACAAGGAAAACAGTATTTTCTGACGGTTGAAAACCGTCGGCGGCCGTCGGAAGACGTCGGAAGCCGTCGGAAAAAGGCGTCGGGGCGCAGTGTTTCCGACGGCTTCCGACACAGAGCGCCGAAGATTTTTCCGACGGATTCCGACGGCTTCCGACGGATTCCGACGGCTTCCGACGGATTCCGACGGCTTCCGACGGATTCTGACGGCTTCCGACGGATTCCGACACCTATCGGAAGCAGTCGGAAGCCGTCGGAATAAATGGCCTATATGCTGTCGGAAGCCGTCGGAAACTATTACCTGGCAGCCGTCGGAAGCCGTCGGAAATCTGCTGTATTTTTTTTAATTCCTGCTACAATATTGCCTTCCATCCACATTTCATATCCAAACTCTATTAAACCAATACTGCAGAATCCAGTATACAATATTCCAACCAAATATCAAAACCCAAACTACACAAAATTCATCAAACACACAAATACATCAAAATGAAATACATAATATACATAACCATTCCAACATTCACAACAACCCCAACAAAAAGCGTTCTACCATGTCATACATACACAACATAACACAAAATCATCAACATCCACATCATCATACAACCACATAACCAAGTGTATCAAACATAATCATACAAAAAATCAACAACTACCTCAACCGTCTACCAAATCATATAAAACTAAAAAAACATACCTGAAAAAGCAAGCAATCAATCACTCTCCTCCAGATCCAGAGCCAGCAGAGGAAGGTAAGCAGCCACCATACTGTTGCATGTACTCAGCAATACGCTGGTCTAGCAACTATGTGGTCTGTATGGCCTATCGGCGGTTCTGCTCCTCCAGTTGGGCCACTCTAGCCCGCAAATCTTCGATCTCTGCTTGATCGATCTGAGCTCTAGTCTGCCGACCCCGTCTCTGACTGCTGGCCTGCAATAAATATTTAATTCAGCCGTGTGATCTTTGTAAGTTTATTTGCAGGTATCTGAATTTTAACTGTAATTCTAAACACACAATCATATTGCCTTTTGATGGGCCATAGTGACATTACGGGAATAACTGTCCTAATGAAAGTCAAATGACTTAAAACTAGTAAATTAAACAGTTATTGGGAGAGGCGTAGGGTTTTGGGTAGAAGATGCTTATATAAATCCCTACAATTTAATTAATTATGACTTAAATATCAAATTAGAAGTAAAATAAATTATTTACCACTTGATTGCCAAATCTGTATCGTCTGCCATGCTCTGATGGATCCATAACGGACTCAAAAATAGCATCTTCCTCATTAGTCGTCAGCTGATCTCGACCCGTATCAGCAAGGAGTTTCTGGCAATGCTCCATAAACTTTTCCTGCATTAACAAATTAATAACATCATATCTTATTTCATTATAGTTTAACAAGCAGAACAATTACTAATATTGCATAAAATGAAATATGCTTACATGGCTCCTGCTGGATTTATCGTCGTGCCATGTATACGAAATAGTCCCATCCGGATTTACATGCTCGACAGCATGCGTACGAGTGAACACGTCCATATAGCCCACGGGACCATGCGCCTCAGCTTCCTGAAGTTGATTTTTACATACAATTATTATACATTTAAAATTATATAGCATAAACTATTTACAATTATCATTCAGTAAATTTACCAACTCCTGCCGATACTGCTGAAATGACTTCGACCCTCCGCGATGAGTGACGAGATTTTTATTTCTATTTGCAGAGTTTCTATCTGACTCTGCCTGTACATTCAAAATTTGATACATTATTTTTCCATCACGTCAAATTAATAATTCAAAAAAATTTAGTATACTTGCCTTCGCCTCGTCAGTTTCCCAGTATGCAAACCATGCTTGCCATACGCTCTCCCCCATCCACCGTGGTTTCTTACCAGATTTTTTAATTTCAGATATCGAGTCCCTATAGTTCTTGCGCATCTTCTTCATCCAGTATCCTCGTGCCAGCAGCATATCGTCTGTCTGGATGTCTATCTCAGCCTGTGTTTCACGATAAAAAACAAAAAAAGATTACACTATGAACGATAAACAGTAGAAAAACGACAAAAACGAATTAAAAATGGAAAACAGAAAAATATACATACTAGGAAATCCTGCCATATACACTCTATGATGTGGGGAGGGATGTTATGCCACTTCGGCCAGTAAGCACTCATCCTACTACGATAAGAAGCTCTAGAGACATCCAGCAAAACTTTCGAGGGAAGTAGGTCGAACCCCCTATTTTTAAATACGATTCAGATAAGTACGTACGTATATTATAAAAAAAATAAGATGCTGAATAAAATTTAATTCTTACCCCTCTGCTCTAGGGACTAACGAAACTACTAGACGCTGTGGATCTTGCGATGGGCCACTGCCATCGCCTCCTGATGATCGAGAAGTGCTCCTACCTCTATATGACATTATGATAAACCTGTGACATATATACACATCATTATATAAGAGAATAATAAGATAATGAAATATATTTCATATGTAAATGACATCAACGGTATAAATTGCTTAATTAATGACTGAAATGGAAATAGAAATGGAAGTGTGTTATACCTGATTCATAATGGGTCTACTGTTTCGACGATAAGCAGATTTCATTGTATTTTTAATAAAATTGCTAAATAAATGACAAATGGAAATGACATAAAACATGTAAACAATGGTAAACAGATTTGGTTTCATAGTCACATCAATTTCATAATACATCAAGAATTCAACATAGTTACATCAATTGCAAAAAAAACAGATTCAGATTCATATCAGTCATCATCGTCTTCTGATTCAGATTCGGTCTCGTTTTCTACGATATTTTCCTCTACATTGTCAAACGCTTCTACCAAAACATTTGATTCATCGATCAAATGATCAAAATCTGTATGATCGTCTGTAATTATTATTTCATTATTTTGCTTAAGATCTGCCTGATAAGCTTGTTCCTTCAGAATATTCTTCCCATCGAATGTGAATCTGGCCTTTGTTTTAAAAACTGCAGACCAATCTGATTTATCTCTTTTTAGAGACGAATAAGGAGCGTAATAAACTTGCAATGCTTGTTTGGCTAGTACAAAAGGATCATACTTGTGATAGTGCGATGTATGCTTTATTTCGATAAGATTATAATCCTTGTGCACATTAATTCCAGAACCTGGAACATTGCTAAACCAATTGCATCTAAATAGAAACACCTCCTCCGCGGGTCGTGAGAAATATGTCAGTTGCAAAATTTGTGTTAGAACGCCATAAAAACCATTTAAGTGATTTTTGGATCGTCACTACCTTTAACAAATACACCAGTATTATTTGTTAATTTTTCTGCACCGTATTCTTTGGTGGTAAATTTATATTCATTGACGAAATATATTGGATATGTATTGACCACTCTTTTTGGTCCCATCGCAAGATGTTTCAACCCTTCGTCAACAACACAATTTCTCGGCTCATAAACTTAATTTGAAAACCAACCGGAAAATTCTTTACTGAGATCTCCGTTCGGACGTTCACGTTCATAAACACTGTATGTATAAACAAATTATTACATTAGGTTATACACGCGCATGCATTATAGAAAAGAATAAAACACAAATTATTATTTCAGATTACCTAACAAACGGTGCAACCTCGGCACAATTTAGAAAAATATAAGTGTATGCTACATGAAGATCTCTATCGTCTAGCCATATTTCTACACATTTTCCAGAAGGCCGACCATGTTGTCTAAAAATAGATAACATTGCTTGAGAGGACTATTGTTCGTCGCCTTCGTCATTACGAGGAACACTTTCAAATGAAATATTCACATGGTCACTGAAATAGTGAGAGAAAAAGAGCGAAGCTTCTTCTTCAATGTAAGATTTACATATCAAACCTTCAACTCGTGCTTTTTATCTCACTTTTTTCTTCAGATGATTCAAATATCTATGCAAAATTAATTTATATTAACTTCATCTTTCAAATGCAATTAAATTACGTGATAACATATTACATACCTCTCAAATGAATACATCCATCCATATTGGACAGGATCTCGAAGTCGTGCTTCAGATGGGAGATGAACAGGTAAATATTCCATTACATTAAAAAAACCTAGCGGAAATATTCTCTAACTTGCAAAGCAATATAGGAATATCCACTTCAAGTTTACATAAACGTTGCACTTTTAAAGTAGTCGAACAAAGCTCTTTGTAAAACATACTAAGCTTCGTTTCTACCTTCCAAACTTTTAACGGCAGTACTTCTTTGAACATAACGGGAAATAAATTTTCAATCATTATGCTTCCATGCTTCTCCATCGGCCGGATGTGTCAACGTACCCTCTTCCTTCGTTCTCACACTATGCCATCTCATATTAGATGCAGTTACAGAAGATGCATATAATCTTTAAAGCCTTGGAGTTATGGGTAAGTAATGCATACGCTTGTACGGAACTTCCTTTCCCTTCTTTTTTCTTGGTTTGTATCTCTCCTGATTACAAATTTTACAATTTCTAAGGTTTGCGTCTTCTTTCCAAAACAACAAGCAACCTTTTAAACATGTATCTATTTTCTGATAAGGTAAACCAAAAGCCGACATAAGTTTTTTAACTTCATAGTGATTTTCACACATTAGATTATCGGGCGGCATATGTCTTTTTGCAGCTTGAACAACAGCCGTAAACCCAGCTTCAGTGATGTTGTATTTTGACTTCATCGCAATGTATTCCGCGATTACTGACAGCTGAGTGCCGCTTTTACAACCATCCCAAATAGGTTTCTTAGCAGCATCTAGTAAATCATAAATTTTTTTTTTGCTTCAATATTTGATTCTTCAACATTTCCATCATCGTCGTCAACTTCAACCATAGGAAACATTGATCGTGCTGCATCTTCGACCATATTTTCTATACGGATCGTCGTAACTACTTCGTTAACGACACTTTCAGACTCTACAGAAGTATTTACTACAACTTCTCCATGCCGATCCCAAACATAATACTCAGATACGAAACCATTTTGGCACAAATGAACTTTCACAATATCTGGTAACAAATACTTCAAATGTCTACACCTACTACACGGACAACGAATTTATGGATCGTTTCCGTTATTACTTAAAGCGAATTCAACAAATACTTTTATACCATTATAAAAATCTTCTTTTATTGAGCCCCTCAGTCCTTTTCTTTGGTACATCCATCTCCTCCGATCAACAAAATAATCAATCATTTTTCCTATTTGAGAAAATGAGAAGTTCAAAATTTAATATTTATTTTCAAGAATACAAATTTGAAAAAGATTATTTTCATGGTCGTATAATATTTGAATTTAAAGAACTACTTCACAAATTTAAAAATATTTTCAAATAGAGCACATTTTATTTTTTAACGTATCGACACAAAAATTGTACAAAAATATTTTTTTTCCATGGTCAGGCATCCTACTTCCCATTACAAACACAGTAAGCATTTACATTTCGTATATTACTTCGTCTCAAACGATTCAACAAAATTTCGGCAGCATTTCCCTTTTGTTCCCAGCATTGTACACAATGCGTGTACGCAGGAAACAAAAAAGAAAAGTTAGGCCGAAACTTTATGAACCATTTGAGACGAATTAGTATACAAAATGTAAATGCTTACCGTGTTCATAACTTGTCCAATACAGGGACAAATCCAACAAACATTGTACCAGATGAATATAAACGGTCGTTTTTAAAAAAAACGACTATTTATACAACGATCATGTACAACACTCGTCAAACGGGGCCAAAAACACTCTAAGGGACATTTGTCAATTAGATGTGCGCATTTTACGAAAAAATACAGTTTTACTAACTATTCACATTTACAAAAATATATTTTAATTTAACACATTTATTCGATGTATTACATCAACTTAAGGCTCGTTCGACGTTTTTTTGTTGTTGCATAAGTCAATACGTGCACAATATAATATTCCTAGCTCGTGCATTCATTTTATCTTATTCCAACTAACACAATACAATGATAGAAGCGCTACACACATATACAATCGTAGAATCAAGGCATACACAACGATTTACATATACACGAACAACCACAAATTATACATGTTTTTCACAATTTCACAATAAAAGATGAAATAGGAATACCATGGAATGCTAGAAACTATTATAACACTATTAGAAACAATTTCAATCACCAATTAGCCCTAATTTAACAACTTATGCAAATCTAGATTTAGGGTAAAAATTAGATTTTTGGCGAAAATAATAGATTATACCTGACCTAGAGAGCAATAGACGTTGATTACGCAGCCGGGGAGGCTCCGAAAGCTCGAAATTGATTATTGGAAGCTTGGGGAAGAGATTTGGGGATTTTGGGTTGATAATTTTTGTATGAAAAATGAGGAAGAAGAAGGCTCGGCTGGGTCTGTAATTCGCGATTTTCCGACGGCTTCCGACGGCCGCCGACGACCCGTCGGAAGCCGTCGTCCCCCTCCGTCGCTATTTATCCATTTTCTAGTAGTATATAGAGTATATATTAGCAAGAAACCAATGCACCACACTTTCACATCAAACTTCTTATGCCCGTCTTATTTACTACTAAATTATATTTAATAGCAGCTAGAAATTTTGTTGCCCCCATGGCCATTTTCAATGGTATTAACCTAGGCGAAAGTCTCACTTACCTCCCCTTTGGGCCGGGCCTGGCCGTATGTATAATAAATCAACATCTAATTTAAGTTAAAAACCATTTTCTAATTACCAAACTAACTTTATAACCTCAAGCTATATATATATATATACTATAGTAGGAAACATGAACTCTATATAATTAACAGAGTCAACTAATTATTTACCACAAGGTAGATACATTAACTGTTCATGGTTAAACTAGTGCTAAATGTATACCATTCAATTATGTTAGAAGAATCCTTTGTTGTTTCTGAAGCAAATAAAGCATGGCAATAGCAGTGGACACCCGTGCTAAATGTATGCTATAGTTAACAATGCTCACATGGAATCCATTCTTTCCCGTGATTCCTTCCGCCTTCTCCTCTTCAACACTAAATGTATGTTGTGTTGAATCATAGCGAGACATATGCCATTGTGATTTATGGTACAGTTCGGTTGTTCAGGGTTTGCATTTCTTATTGTTGATGGTTAAATTCACTTAAAATAAAAGAAAATTG
This sequence comes from Allium fistulosum, assembly GCA_030737815.1. Taxonomy (NCBI): domain Eukaryota; kingdom Viridiplantae; phylum Streptophyta; class Magnoliopsida; order Asparagales; family Amaryllidaceae; genus Allium; species Allium fistulosum. The sequence continues at coordinate 1,138,827,487 of CM060906.1, forward strand.
AAATGCTGATCATATGGCCTTATATTAGAAATAAAGTTACTCTGATATATACCTTGATTGCTTAAATAATTAACAACACAGAACGTTTGAGCCACACCCATTTCAACAGCCATAGTAGCCATGTCTATAGCCATATCAATACCGAGGCAAGAATCATGGACAATATGTTCTTCTAGCAATGTTGATGGATCAACTTCCCTTGAAAAGTCCATGCTTCTATTACACAACATTTGGAATAAAAAGAATTAAGCCTAGAAGAACTGTGTAAAATACTACATAATGCACGTGCAGAACACTATAGAAGAACATGTTCAATTTTGAACATAGTATCACTAATAACATACATCCAAGATGCATATACTGGGTCGCAATTTAGTTTTATGATTCAGAATTATGTACATCAACTCATGCTTGTGTGTTAGAATTTGACATAGAGAGGAGGGTGAGAGAGATTTAACAGTAAACTACAAGAGAACTACATTGTTATAATGCTTACATTAAGAAATAATTCAGAAGAGAAAGTTATTTTTTATTGAACTAATTTTGATGCAGCCTAGGAAGCGAATTCGACGATGTAAATCGAATCCGTCCAGGATCTCACACGCTTAGCGGAAATAATCGGTGAAACGATGATAAATCGGTGAATTTAAGAATACCCAAATGCCCAAATCCGTTGATCACGAAGATACCGGATTCTTACAATCTTCTACACGTTGATCGCGCACGATGCCATGAGAGAAGATCTACAATTCTTCGAATGTTGATCAAGCGCACTTGATTCCGTGAATTGGCTTCAACAATCGTTGATTCGAGTGCACTCGAATGCCGAAGGTGGAGATAGGAGATAACACTCAACTACCAATTTTAATGGAGGCAAGAAGCACAAACCAAATTTTATTTCAAAATTCAACAACGTACAAATGAACCAACACCCGCCTATTTATAGGCAAATACAACTCACGCCTCCCATAAGTCGTATGCGACTTAACGACTTAACAAAGAAAAATACCAACACTAGGTCGTTACATGACCTTCAACATACCTCACGACTTAACTACACTCATACAACGACACAACAATTTACACAAACAAGTATACGACTTAATAACAATACAACACGACTTACAAAACAAACGACATAAGAAAGTAACGACCTAAACAATGCACTAGTTACACTACACGACTTAACAAAACCAGGCAACGACTTAACAAATGTGGCATAACAACTTCTCGCGACCTAAGAACTTCGGCTTAAAAAACTCGAGCGGCATAGGTGGAGCGACCTAAAATCATCAGCGACCTAACTTCATCAGCGACCTAAGAGACTCGAGCGGCATAACTGGAGCGACCAAAAATCATCAGCGACCTAAAGAATTCGCGACTTACTGGGGATTTGAAACTCGCTCGCGACTTACTGGAAGTTGCTTGTTCGCTCATGATTTAATGTATGGAGCGACCTAGGGCTTGCGACGTAAGGAAGGTCATTCGAGGCTTAGCTGGAGCGATTTAGGGACGATTCTTTCGCGACCTACTGACTCTTGCCGCGACTTAAGGAGGAGGAGGAGCGACTTAGGCGGCTTCGCGATTCTGGAGCTGCGATTAAGGTACGCGCTGCATCATCCTCTCCTGGTTGAGAAAAATTTGTCCTCGAATTTAAAAGTTCTTCCCCATTGGGTTGTTCATCTCCATAATAAGGTATAAGATGTTTAACATTAAACACATCAGAAGTGTACACATCCTCTGGCAGCTTCAACCTATAAGCATTTTCATTGATCTGTTTCACAATCTTTACAGGACCAATCTTTCGAGCTTTAAGTTTATTTTATGCTCCCACTGGAAAACGATCCTTCGTTAGGACAGCATATACTAAATCTCCTTCATTAAATTCAGCACTTCTTCGCTACAGATCCGCAAATCGTTTATACTTCTCATTCGTCTTCTCCAATCGTTCCTGAACGATTCTATGGCATTCTGTCAACCCATCAACAAAATCAGCAGCTCGCTTAACTATCCCCTTCGGTTGTGGAACTATCATTAAATCCAACGGCCCCTTTGGCAAGCTTGAATATATAATCTGAAATGGACCGAAACCCGTACTACGGTTGATAGCATGATTATGAGCAAACTCCGCTTGACATAACTTCACATCCCAGCTCTTCAGATTATCCTTCACAAGACACCGCAACAAATTTCCCAACGATCTGTTCACAATCTCGGTTTGTCCATTCGACTGCGGATGATAAGCACTAGTGAAATTCAGCTTTGTTCCCACCATCTTCCACAAACTCAGCCAAAAATGACTCAGAAATCTGGTATCCCTGTCCGAAACTATAGATTCTGGTAAACCATGCAAGCGATAGATCTCTCTAAAGAACAACCGTGCCACATGGACTGCATCTGTCGTCTTCTTACAAGCAACAAAATGTACCATCTTCGAGAAATGGTCCACCACAACATATATAGAGTTATTTCTCCATTGAGTCCTCGACAAGCCCAACACAAAATCCATGCTTACATCAACCCACGGTTTTGTAGGAACAGGTAAAGGCATATACAAACCCGCATTTGTAGCTGTCCCTTTCGAAACTTGACAAACATGACATCTTCGAACAAGCTTTTCAACTTCCCGCTTCATCGAGGGCCAATAATAATACTGAGAATTCAACTGCAATGTGCGATCCCGACCAACATGTCCTTCTTCATGCAACTCTTTTACAATTTTCATTCTCAAGCTGCAATCTGGTACGCACAATCGATTCCCCTTGAATAAGAATCCATCTACCAACACAAACTCATTAGTACTCCCATTCTTGACCTTCTCAACAATCTTCGTAAAGTAAGGATCCTCCTCAAACAGCTCTGGAAATAGTTCAAATCCTGTCACTTCAACCTTCATCGTCGTCAACAAATGATTCCTCCTGCTCAAGGCATCAGCTACACGATTCGTCACCCCTGATTTGTGCTTTACAACAAAAGTAAACTGCTGCAGATACGCGACCCATGAAGCGTGTCTAGCTGAAATTTTGTCCTGCCCTTGCAAATGTTTCAAAGCTTCATGATCCGTATAAAGAACAAACTCCTTCTGAAACAGATAATGTCTCCAATGTTTCACAGCTTGAACAATTGCGTAAAACTCCACGTCATAAGTGCTATATCTCAACTTGGCTCCAGACAACTTCTCACTGAAATAAGCAACTGGTCTTCCATTCCGACTCAATACTCCACCAATCCCAACCTTCGAAGCATCAGTGTGTAACTCGAACAATATCTGAAAATCCGGCAGTACCAGAATGGGTGCTGTCGTCAAAAGTGTCTTGATCTTCTCAAAAGCTAACTCTGCTTCCTCTGTCCACATGAACTTCTTTCCTTTCATGCAATCGGTTACAGGTGCCATCACACTGCTAAAATGTGGAATGAATCTTCGATAAAAAGATACCAACCCATGAAAACTCCTCACTTCAGTAATTGTCTTGGGTTGTGGCCAACTCCTGACAGCTGTCACTTTGCTTTCATCCACTTGAATACCCTCCTTCGACAGAACATATCCCAGAAACAAAACACTGTGCGTCATAAACACGCACTTCTTCGTTGCTGCACAGAATTGCTCCTGTCGTAGAATCAACAGCACTTCTCGCAAATGCTGGATATGCTCTTCCATACTCCCACTATAGATCAAAATATCTTCAAAGTAAACTACTACAAACCTCCTAATAAATGGTCTGAAAATATGGTTCATCACTCTCATAAAAGTACTAGGAGCATTTGACAAGCCAAATGGCATAACCAGCCATTCGTATAGACCTTCCCTAGTTTTAAAAGCAGTCTTCCACTCATCACCCGGTCTAATATGAATCTGATGGTATCCGCTCTTCAAGTCAATCTTTGAGAACACAACAGCCCCACTCAACCGATCAATCAAATCATCGAACCTCGGTATAGGAAACCTGTATCTCACAGTGATCTTGTTTAGAGCCCGACTGTCCGTACACATCCGCCAAGTCCCATCCTTCTTCGGTACCAATAAGGCTGGCGCTGCACAAGGACTCAAGCTCTTCTGAACACGCCCTTGTTCTAACAACTCCTCCACCTGCCTTTTCAGTTCCTCATGCTCCTTAGGACTCATCATGTAATGTGGCCTGTGAGGTAATGCCGCCTCTGGCACAAGATCAATCTGATGCTGAATATCTCTCAACGGTGGTAACTCCTTTGGCAACTCTTCAGGAAACACATCTCTGAATTCTTCCAACACTGGCTTTACTTCCTCTGGAACTTCAACAGATTTGGTAGCTTCATGTCCAATCAACAAGAACACCTCTGGACTCTCCTCTACTTCTTCAACAAACTCCTTCAAAGTCAACAAAGTCTTCAGCTCCTCAATCTCTTCTGACTTGCTCTCTCCTTGCTGTCTCTTCTTCGGAACTAAAATGATCTTAGTACCCTCAAACATAAAGTTGTAGCTATTGGTTCGACCATCATGCTGCACTGCTCGGTCATACTGCCATGGTCTTCCCAAAAGCAAGTGACAAACATCCATCTCCACCACATCACACCAGATCTCATCTTTATACTTCTTCCCAATAGAAAATGGAACATGAACTCGCCTGTCCACTTCACCTCCCCTCCTTTCCTTAATCATGCTAACTTGTAAGGATTTGGACGCTTCTCCGTCTTCAACTTCAACTTTCTCACAGCTTCGGTAGAAATGATATTGTCACAACTTTTCGTGTCAATCACAAATTTACACACCTTCCTCAGTATAGTGCATGTCGACTGAAAGATATTACTCCTCAACCAACTAGCCTCCTCTTCCTGCTTCAGTGTCAAACATGATCTCCTCAACATTAGATTACATCCTTCATCTCCCGACGCGATATCCTGTTCATCCTCCTCAACTGGACTAGAATAACCTTCATCAACATCCTCACCTTCCACTTCAGCAATCATAGCTCGCCTCTTCGGTTTTGGGCATTCATTACTCTTGTGACCCACTTCTTGGTAATTATAACACTTGAAACTATTGTTGACCTTCGCCTTCGCAACTTCATTCACAACTGGTTTACTGACAGCTTTAGAAACATTGGAACTCCCACTAGAACCCTTACTCTGAGTATTGGAACTTGGAAACACACCACCTCCTCGTCTTCCCTGCTTCTCCCAAGCCAACGCCTTTTGGTGCGCTTCAGCCACAGATCTTGGGTCAAACATATTTACTATATCCCGGATCTGGATCCTCAACCCCCCAACAAACCTAGCAGTCAATTGTTCCTCCGTCTCCATAATGTCATTTCGAGTAATCAGTTGATAAAACTCATCAGTATAATCATTAACAGTCTTCGTCCCTTGCCTCAGATTCTGCAACCTCTAATACATGAGTGATTGATAATTATAAGGCAAGAATGTAGCCTTCATCATCTTCTTCATTTTCTCCCAAGCAACAATCTTCGACTTTCCCATTCTTTCCCATGTAAGTTTATTTTGTTGCCACCATGCCATAGCTCTTTCCCTCAATCTAGTAGCAACTAACTTCACTCGACGATCTTCCGGAACCTCCTTGAAATCAAAGATCTCTTCAACATTAGATAACCAATCTAGAAATTCTTCAGCCTGCATACCACCCTTAAACTCTGGAATTTCAATTTTCATTCCGGACTCCCATTTGTGATCATACTCTGAATGATTTCTTCCTTGGCTTCGATTTCGACCATGAACACTACCACCATCAAACTCCTCATCAAAATCTGATGCATATCGATGTCGATCATGACCACCAACATCTCTACCACCACCATTTCTACCACCAACATCCCTTCGATCTACATTCCTCCGATCACGATCATCCACATCTCCCCGATTTTGATCATCAACATTCCTATCACGATCGTCAATATTTCTACGATCATGATCTTCTCTTCTCTCCCGATCTGAATGTGGTGAAACTCTATTTCCCTCATGGCTCGATTTAGGTGAAACCCTTCTTCTACTTTGATTCATTTCAAACATCATTCTCTCTAATCGACCAATCCCCTCATCAACCTTCTCATTGAATTTATCACTAATTCGTTGCTCCATTTGTTCAGCATCTTCTCTTCGATACACATCTGCAACATTCTGATGACGATTAACTCTTCTTGGAGGCATTGTCGAATCTTCAACAAATCCAAACACAAACTTCAAATCTCGAAACTTCACACCCAACAAACTTGGAAAAGTTCGTCTCCTCGCTCTGATACCAAACTGATGCAGCCTAGGAAGCGAATTCGACTATGTAAATCGAATCCGTCCAGGATCTCACACGATTAGCGGAAATAATCGATGAAACGATGATAAATCGGTGAATTTAAGAATACCCAAATGCCCAAATCCGTTGATCACGAAGATACCGGATTCTAGCAATCTTCTACATGTTGATCGCGCACGATGCCGTGAGAGAAGATCTACAATTCTTCGAACGTTGATCAAGCGCACTTGATTCCGTGAATTGGCTTCAACAATCGTTGATTCGAGCGCACTCGAATGCCGAAGATGGAGATAGGAGATAACACTCAACTACCAATTTTAATGGAGGCAAGAAGCACAAACCAAATTTTATTTCAAAATTCAACAACGTACAAATGAACCAACACCCGCCTATTTATAGGCAAATACAACTCACGCCTCCCATAAGTTGTATGCGACTTAACGACTTAACAAAGAAAAATACCAACACTAGGTCGTTACACGACCTTCAACATACCTCACGACTTAACTACACTCGTACAACGAAACAACAATTTACACAAACAAGTATACGACTTAATAACAATACAACACGACTTACAAAAAAATGACATAAGAAAGTAACGACCTAAACAATGCACTAGTTACAACACATGACTTAACAAAACCAGACAGCGACTTAACAAATGCGGCATAACAACTTCTCGCGACCTAAGAACTTCGGCTTAAAAAACTCGAGCGGCATAGCTGGAGCGACCTAAAATCATCAGCGACCTAACTTCATCAACGACCTAAGAGACTCGAGCGGCATAACTGGAGCGACCAAAAATCATCAGCGACCTAAAGAATTCGTGACTTACTGGGGATTTGAAACTCGCTCGCGACTTACTGGAAGTTGCTTGTTCGCTCGCGATTTGATGTATGGAGCGACCTAGGGCTTGCGACGTAAGGAAGGTCGTTCGAGGCTTAGCTGGAGCGATTTAGGGACGATTCGTTCGCGACCTACTGACTCTTGCCGCGACTTAAGGAGGAGGAGGAGCGACTTAGGCGGCTTCGCGAATTCTGGAGCTGCGATTAAGGTACGCGTTGCATCAAATTTGGTGCCTTTATAGGCTACCAAACACTAACCCACCAACCTACAAACATGGATCTTAACCACTACTTGCTCTCATTATTATGGGCACATGATAAACAAGACATTGACTAGTTAAAATATAAATACAACTTCTAACAATCCCTACTGCAACTTTTCTACCGGTTCCTCACCATCAACTCTTGTCGATGTATCTGTAACAATCAAGCTTTGATTGAGATGCTAATGGAAAGAAGTTGCTGTTCAACAGCAGATATGAATGAAAAACCAAAACTGGCCGACGTTCATCAAAGTTAGCATTTCCATCATCGGAGGCAGTACTGGAGAATGTCAGGCAGTTGTCAAAAGCTTAAACAGTTGAATACATGGTTTGGGGAGAGAGCTGTTTGAGTGTGCATGTGTGTGCATGTTTGCACGTGCACACTTGATCTCATCAAATCTGGAGTCTTATTTCAGTGTAGTGTGTTTGAATTACTTTGTATAATGGTGTATGTTTGTTTTGTGAGTTGTATGGGTCAGTTTGGGTCAAGACTGGGTTGTTTGTATCAATCGTGGTCCATTTACATGGTACATGAGTGTGTATATAAGGATGTACTTGCATTGTTGTAAAGGGAAGAAATCTGAGAAGCAATTTACATTCCTTTCATTTCAGTTCATTAGCAAAATAGATCAGTTCCTTTTCTCTTTAATCTCTTGTTCTTAGATAATTCTTGTTAGTTGGAATATATTTTAATTTCAGTTCATTTCCTCGTTCATTTTAGCAATTACATTTCCCAATTTATTACATTTCTGCCTTTATACAGTTTTAGTTCTTCTTGTTTCTTTTATATACAGGTGTAATTTTTTGTTGTTACATTCCTGCATCAGTTCAATACCAGTTCTTGTTTCATTTTCAGCAGCTCACCATTCCAGTTCATTTAATTCTTGCAATTTGTTCATATTGATTGTTATAAAATGCTTTTAATTCCAGTTCTTAATTTCTGCAAATTCCCAGTTCTTTACAATTACAATTCTTGTTAAAACTTGCATTTCATCCTCTGTTCATATTTCCTGCAATTATTTTCAATTCATTTACCACTTAAATCCTCTATTAAAATCTTCATTTCATTCAGATCTACCATTTCTTGCTTAAATCCTTCACCTGCACATACAAACAGCCACTATATCATCATCACACTTCATCAAAACACCACAAACTATCACTAGAAAATCATCACACCACCATGAACAAAGATAATGACCCACCAGCGCCTTATAGTATCCTTGCCGTCAAGTCCTTTCTGATAACTCTGTTGAATTTTAACAAGAGAAAGACAATGAATTTGTGCTGAATTGCATTATTGAATTGATAATGAAAAGAGGCTTAAATAGCCATTACAACTGCTGAATTATAGCTCACGACTTCTTCTAACAAAATGATCCTAGAAACGTGGCTTTTCTTTTTTAACAATATGCTTAATAGAGAGAGTAAATAAAGCTAACAAATTTGATCAATTCAGCTCCTACAAAACAGGAAACAAACTAATGACTAATTCAACCATAAATCTTGCACGTGGACTGCATTAGCTTCTTGCCTTCAGATGAATAACTTCCAACAGCTACTTGGCAAGGCTTTGATCAACTTCAACACCTCCCCTTGATCCAAGCTTGTACATGCCGATTTCCTTCATGAAGTGTTCATGCTTAACTTGATTCAGAGCCTTAGTGAACAAGTCTGCATTCTGAAAATTTGTTCCATAGAAATGCAGAACAACCTTCTCTTCAGCTACCAACTTCCTGATGAAGTGGTATTGCACATCAATGTGCTTAGTCCTTACATGAAATGCAGGATTCTTTGTCATAGCTATAGTGGACTTGTTGTCACACCAAATCTCCAACGCCTCTTGTTGCTCACAGCACAAGTCTTTCAACAACTTCTTTAGCCACAAAGCTTGCTTTGCTGCAGCTCCCACAGCAATATACTCAGCTTCTGATGAAGACAGAGCCACAGTATCTTACTTCTTTGCACTCCATGTCACAGCTCTAGAACCAAGATCAAATATAGAACCTGACATGCTCTTTCTATCATCAACACAGCCAGCCCAATCACTATCTGTGTATCCTTTCAACTTGAACTCCTTCACACTTTCATACCAAATGCCACAATCCAGAGAGCCTGCAACGTACTTCAAAATTCTTTTTGCAGCTCCCAGGTGTTGCTTGGTTGGATTGTGCATATATCTCGACACAACACTGACTAAATAGGCAATGTCAGGTCTAGTGTGTGTGAGATAGTTCAGACCTCCCACCATACTTCTGAAAATCCTTTCATCTGCATTCTTAGTACCATCTACTTTCTGCAACTTCTCATTAGCATTCATAGGAGTCTTTGCAACTTCAGATTTCTCCATGTGAAATCTTTTAAGCAAATCTGCTGCGTACTTTCTCTGACATAGAAAAGTACCATCTTTTCCTTGTCTTACTTCCAAACCAAGGAAGTATTTCAATGCTCCAAGATCAGTCATCTCAAATTCAGACAACATTGAGGCTTTGAACTTACTTAGCATGCTTTCTGAAGAACTGAAATATATTATGTCATCGACATAGAGAGACTATAATAAACTCATCCATACCTTGCCTTTTCACATAGATTGTTGGCTCATTTTCACTTCTGTTGAAGCCAGTTGAGATGAAAAATGAGTCAATCTTGCTATACCAGGCTCTTGGCGCCTGCTTTAGGCCATAAAGAGCTTTCTTCAGCTTGTACACCTTCTCTTCTTCACCCTCCTTCACAAATCCCTGTGGTTGATTCACAAAGACTTCTTCCTGCAATTCTCCATTGAGGAATGCAGACTTCACATCAAGCTGAAAAACTTGCAATTTCCATTGTGCAGCCAATGCTAAAACAATTCTCACTGTTTCAAAGCGTGCAACAGGTGGGAATGTTTCCTCATAGTCTATACCCTCCTGTTGTGCATAGCCTTTTGCCACAAGCCGTGCTTTGTGCTTTGAGATGCTTCCATCGGCATTATATTTGGTCTTGTACACCCATTTTAAACCAATTGCCTTCTTGTTTTATGGCAAGCTCACTAACTCTCACGTTTCATTTTTTGAATTGACTTAATCTCCTCTATCATTGCATCTTGCCACTCATTCTGACATACTGCTTCATCAAACCCTGCAGGTTCTGTAACAACCCTAGATTTCTACATATATTTAAATTTGACTTTATTTTATTTTAAGTAATTGTAAATTTTTTTTTTCAAACATTTCATTTTTAAATATAAATGTTGATTATTATGTGAATTATAATTTCAAACTGGTATAAATTGAATATTTTCCTGAATATTGATTTTTGGTCAATTTGGGTCAAACTTTGACTTTAAAATTTTAAATTTAAATATTTGAAATTTTGAATTTTATCTTTTATTATGAAAATAGATTAAATTTTTAGAATACTGCTTTTCGTTTCGTTGAAATCGGAGTTATATTGTGAAAGTTATGCTTTTTACAATATTGAGTGTAAACTGTTTTATTTAACAATACTATTTATTTTAATTTATATAAATGATATTTTTATTTGATATATCTTATTCTAATTTGTATATTTATGCTATATTATATATATTTTGTCTTTTAAATATTTTTAAAGTGTTGATAGAATTTTTCTAAAGTTTATTGAATTTATTTTCAATTTTAAAACCTAGTTCCCATTTTCTTTGCTATTTTCTTAATTTAATTATATATGATTTAAAATTTATTTATTTATTTTATGCATTCACTTGTATTTGCTGTGTTTCTACTTTATTTATATTCATTTTACATGTAGTTAAATTTAAATAAAATTTTTCCAAAGCTTATAGAATTTGTTTCCATTTTTTTAGCCTAGTTTACATTTTTAAGCTATTTTCCTTATTTAATTATATTTAATTAAAATTTATTTATTTATTTTATGAATTCATTTTTTTTTGAGTTTTATCTTTATTTATCAGCATTTTCATTTGTTTTAATATGCAAAAAGAAATTAGGGAAATTTTAAGAGTTTGAGTCCTTTTGTATACCTAGTCTCTTTGTATTCTTGCCTCTTCATTTCAACCAACACCACTTCAATTTTGGCCGTTCTTTTCTCATTCTTTCAGCTGACTATTCTCATATTTTTCACGTACAATCAAAAAATCCTCAACCACAAAAAAATTTCGGCCATCATCTCCTTGGAAAGCTTGGTAAACTTTCATCCTTTTTTTCCATTTTTTTTCTTGTTTTTCTTATGTAACTTGCACTTGCCTTCATCTATTTGCTCGGCCACTCCCTCCTCCACCACCATGGCCACCTCCAACACCACCACATCAGGTTTCCACCACCTCCAGCCCTCTACCCAAGCCTATCCGTGCACCCTTGTGGATCAGATCCACCAAGAAATTGAGCAAAACCCACATATATGTACATAGCCTAGCTTCTTTGCCTTCATCACCTCAAACCACCACCTTGGCCGCCCTTTGCACCACCATCTCCAGCCCTTACCAGACCTGAAACCCTCTGCCACATCACTTCCAGTCCACTACAGACCTGGCCGTGCCATGCTTGCTTGTGGTCGTGACCTTTGTTGCTTTGGAAACCACTTTTGTTGCCTTGAAAACGTTGTTTTGTGCCTTATAGTTGTGCAGTTTCATGCACACAAACCTTTGCTTCATCAACAAACCATGTTAGGCCGACCATACCCAACCAAAACCTGATCCAAATCTTACCTTAGACCTGTAGTATACCTTATGGCTGAACCTAGAGTGTGTTGGAAGCAAGTGCAAAGCATTTCAGCTTTGATTTATGCAGTTATTTCTAGCCTAGTTTAGTAGTTTTGAATTAAAAACTTATGTATATTAGATTGTTTTCTATGACTTGTATTCAAGGGAATTGATACTTTGGCTCTTCCACTCATCTCTGTGTCGTGTTATCGTGCTTGTGTGGATCTCATTTGTGTATTCGTCGTTGTATCTCCAGCTCAAACCAGTGAGTTATTCTCACCAGACAATATGTACATATATAACTAGTGAATTGACCCCTTTTGAATCTGTAAAATGCATTATCATGTTACACCTGCTATGTTATGATTTTATGATGTTCACCCATGCTTAAACACCTATTATATTATATGTTACTGTTATATTATGCTGTTCTATTATTTTTATTAGTTTATCACACTGCAAGTTCCCTTTAGATTAGAATCACTATGGGTTGAAATGATACATACCCGAACGGACTTTAGAATAGGAGAAAATCGTTATGGGCTGAAATGATAGGCCTGAATGATTTTCAATTATTTTCATTTACTTGGGATTGCGGGTTTGAAATGATCAAACCCGGGTTTTCTTTGTAAATTACGGGTTGAAATGATATATTACCCGTATCACTTTACCTAGGCTAAAAATGAAATACAGACCTGTAGTTAAAATATGTTTTTCTAAAAATTTTAAAATATTTTAGAAATGTAAATGTTATAATATTTTGATTTAAATTTTATTTAAATGATTTTTGTAAAGCATTATTGATTTTTTTGAAAATTTATAAGTGAAATAAATTAATGGTAAAGTTAGAAAATCTGAAATGTAAGTTATTTTGGGAAATTTTAATTTGGTGATAATTGGAATTTAAATTAAATATGAAATATGATAAATTCATGATAATTTGGATTAAAGTTAATTTAAATGATTTTATAATATATTAATGATTTTTGAATAAAGTAAAAATGTGAAATGAATGAATATTTAAGTTGAAATTTTGAAATATAACTAAAATTGGAAATTTGTGAATTTGGCTTAAAAGTGAAATTTAAGTTAAGTAAATAAAAATGGAATTAAGTTATATTTGAAAATTTAAACTTAAGTGTTAAGTTAATTTAATTTAATGAATTTATAATTTAATATTGGAATTTAATAAGTGAATTATTATTAAATTTTGATTTTTGAATGGAGGTTTAACTTTATAAAATCATGAATATAAGGGTATTTGAATGATTGTTTTAAAAGTGAAATTATATGATTTTATAAGTTAAAAATGATTTATATAAAAATATAATTGTTTGTGAAATTATACTGAATATTTGAAGTTAATTAACTGCATTTCTGAAATGTTATTAATTCTAATGTAAATGATAATACAACATTTGTAAATGCTGTAGTTGATAATAATGAACCAAATGGCTAAATTTAATTAAAGGCTATTATAGCATTTTTGTAAATGTTATAATGGTTGAATTTAACTAAGTTTATTTGAAACTAATGTAACCCTATTACAGCATTTTAAATGCTGTCTTTTGTTAAATTGAACTGTTTTAAATGTGACTTTTCGTAGCATTTTCTAAATGCTGCGAAAGTTGAATTTTCATTGTTTTAATTAATTTAAGTGAACGAATGAACTTTGAAAAGTTAAATTTTTGGAAATTTAATAATTTAATTATTAAATATAATAACTTCATTTTATGATTTAAAATGAAGTAATTTGTTTTGAAATATAAACTATTTTGAAATATGATATTTTGATATTTTGAAATGGATTTTTGAATGATATTGAATTTTGAAATGATATTTTATTTCGAAGTATAAAATACCATTTTGAAATTTTAACCACGGGATGTATTTAATTTATAGTTTAACTGATCCTTAAAGGATGGGCGGTCCCAAGCATCCTTTGAGTTATTGTGCATTTCTACTACAGTTCACTTGAGTTGGTTTACATTATATAAGTATATATTGTCCTGACTCGAGTGTTTTGTGTTTTACTTTACGCTCGGGTCAGCCTGAGTATTTACAGCTTAGCTTTGGATTTTGTTCTGGAGCTAGGAATCGCTGGAGATTCTGCTTGTCTAGTTATCTATTTCCTTCCAGTTCAGTTGTTCTATTTCAGATCTAGTATTTATAAACTTCTATGTATTTGGGATTTCTGTTGTATATGTTTTCAGAATGATATTATGTAATATGTTTTTGAGAGTTTGTATATAGTAGCTTCATGAACTACTATGGTATTTTATTTCCGCTGCGAGTTATTCTGATATGTTCTGTGTCTGTGATTCTGTGTATTTGATTTCATTTGCTCCAAATTTATTTACAATCTGTTATTTTGAATTATTCAAGTCAGACATGTGTGGATTATTGTCGATTTGAATGGTCTAAAATAGTGGGTCGTTACAGTTGGTATCAGAGCTTTGGTTTTAGGCAAACCTTAGCCTACGGAGCAAAAACTCATTAGAGATAGGGTAGAAATACCCTAGAATGAGTGAAATCAATCTCAGAATCATTTCTTTGTGAGAGGACGTATTTTTGAAGTATAAAATGATTTTCAAATGATTTTAAAGAATTTTCAAAGATTATTTTGATATAAAATTTTCTTGCTTTGAAAGTAAAATTTTCTAAACTTCATTCCTTTTGTATCCACCTTGTTAGTAATTTCTTTGATTAGGATCCTCTAAAATTTTGAACTTCTCTCTTGATTGATCTAGATCCATTGTTGATAGGAATCTATTTTGAGTATGGCAAAATCTGTAGTTTGTTAGGTTGTTTTGAGTAAACTCTGTTGTATCTTTTGCTTAGCTAAAGTTGTCCAACTAAAGATATTTATGCTTCTGTTTTTGTATGTTATGAATTCGAGTCATTCCAAATTTTGAATGGGAATTTTTCTGTATCGATATAGGTTATATATCTCTAATCTTCATTTGGATTCTTATCGAATAGGATTCCTTTGAATTTTGGAATGCTCCCACTTGTTCTGAAATCCATTCCTGTCTCCCATAATTGTATTCTTTTGATTTTGGAGAATTGCATCACTCCACTTTGTATGACCTTTATAGGGTGGCGATTCCACCAATCTTTGAATGATTATAATTGGCATTGATTCATCGGATATTTCTGTATCCTCGGTTTACGATGTTTTCTATCTTCTGCTATATTTAGATTCTATCTCTGGCAATCGAAGGTCGATTTGCCTTAGATTTTCGCATCGATTATATTCCTGAAGTCACGGTTGACCGGTTAAGGTCGCCCGCGATTCATATAGGGTTATCCATCTTCTATTTGGTAATTTAATTATCTTATCTTCGTTTGAGCCTATCTTTGAATTAGAATTCTATTTGATTAGAGTCCTAAATTTGAATCTCTGTTTTTCTTTGAAATCCATCCTTGAATCGTCCCTTGGAAAGTTTGTGGTTGATTGTCTTTTGAAAATTGTGTATTCATCGTAGTTTTTATTTTGATAAGGATGACCATATTTTTATATAAAGATGAAATGTTTTTGATAAGGATTATATACCTTTTAAAAAAATGAGAATTTGAAGTTTTGAAAGGATTTGAAAATTTGAAAATTTTATAAGAAATGGTTTCATATAAAATGATTTATAACTGAAGGTTTTGAATCTGAATTTAAGTGATTGAACTCCGGCATTTTGGAACTGGTTTTAGGATTTTGAAATAATAAATAATATGATTTGAAATTATTTTTCCAAATAAGTAATGTTTCAATGATTTTAATGGGTTTTAATGATTTCGAAGGAATTTCAAAGAAGTTTTCAAAGTAAATGGAAGTCCAGAACTCACTTGTGTCGCTGGAAAATAATTTCGGTGATGAGTGCACGCATCATCGACATTGATTTTCGAGTTTCTGAGTGAGGGAGAGGCCACTTTAATAGCTTTGCTATGCGAGTGATTTTGTGAAACCATTTTTGATTTCAAATTCCGAAGTATGATTTGATATTCGAAAGATATATGTAAATATATTTGAAACGATTTGAAATGAACCGGTATTCAGTCCTCGAGTTTTGGATTTGATATAACCCTATCTATTAAAATTGATTTACTGATTTGTTGCTAATTTCCAACTCTTGAATTTGAAAATGATTTCTTCAACTATTTCGAAGTTCGAGTACTTCCAAATCAAGGTTAACTTTTCAAAGCTAAGAAATTTGAAAAGTATTTTGATAAAGTATATAAGTTTGTTTTGAATGTTTAAGTATGAAGTAATCTGATTTAAATAAGTTGAAACTGTTTTGTTAAGTAAATGAATAAGGCAATTTAATTTTTTTTTCTAATATGAAATTTAGATTTGAAATGTTTTGAAAAGAAAATATTTTGAATAAATTTTAAGTGTTTTAACTTAGTAACATCTTTATGAAACTATATAGGTAACAAGTTGGAATAAATATATAAGTTGTACGTATGCTGTTTTATTCGCATAATTAATTTGATCCAAGTTTGAGTACACAAGTTCGAGGTGAATTACACCATTTCGTGTTAGGATTTTTCATTCGATTCTTGATGACGAATATTTGATATGGATTTTGGGCTCGATTCTAGAATTCTCTATCATAGTATATGGCTATGCAA
The DNA here is from genome assembly GCA_030737815.1 of Allium fistulosum. NCBI lineage: Eukaryota > Viridiplantae > Streptophyta > Magnoliopsida > Asparagales > Amaryllidaceae > Allium > Allium fistulosum. Next base: position 1,138,844,140 of record CM060906.1, read on the forward strand.
GGAGACTGATGGCTTCTAGTCGAGAAACCATATCGAAATCCGCATTAGGGAAGTGAATGGACAATACTAGTTCGAAAGCGAACTTGTGTGATCGAGCGAGCGATCGAATGTGACTTTGCAAAATGATGACATATGTACATCTTATATTCTAATATCTTTGATATATTTTGACGCTGAAATTAAAAGCCGTCGAGTTAGAATATCTTTGCTTACTAAAAGAAAATTTCCAATTTAAATTACAAAGATATATAACCCATAAAAGCAAAGATATTCAATCCCATATGGCTCTTCATACAGCGAAATTATTTTGAAAATTTGATCCTTATGTAAGATAGACCTTACGTAAGTATAAGATGATTTTGAAAACATTTGATTTTGGAAATGAATTGGTTGACTTAAATTATATTGATTTGGAAATTTGGATTTATTTTCTAAATCTATTATTTTGGAAACTTTGAAACTAAAGATAATTAATTTGAGAAGAAATAATTTGGTGAAATTGTATATGATTTTGAAATTGAACTGATATTGAAACAAATTGAAATTTGAGAACCTTATGTTACTAAACACTTGATTTGGGAGTTGTCGAACTTATATAAAATTGATTTGTATGAGTATGAAATTGATTCGAAAACTATAGATTTGAAAAGGTACTCAATTTGAAAGTGAAATCTTATATAATTGAAGTCTATATAAGTATGATTTGATATACTATTGATTTTGGAAAGTATTCGATTTGAAAATTAAATCTTATATATAATGGATTTTATATAAGTACGATATTTGAAAGTGATTTGAAAAGGTACTATATGATACATATTTTCGAAGTAAAGATATGGAAAGTGCCTTCTGCTTGATATCCGATTTGTGGCCACATCTTGGATTCATTCTATCAATATTATTCTCTCTGATTTTTGGTTTTCCGGATATGATACTCGAGTGTCCTTTGAATTCCATGGCGTTACCCATGGTCTTATTGTTCTCTCGTGACTGCATAGCGCAACTGCCTGGTTGAGTCTTGCCTAGGGGTACGGATTGTTTCCTGGGGGATCCAGGCGTAATCATTGTGTATCCTGCAATCTGCATAGGTCGCGAATAGTAGCGCAAATGCTTGGCTGAGTCTTGCCTGGGGGTACGGATTGTTTCCTGGGGGATCCAGGCGTAACCATTGTGTATCCTGCATTCTACTAGTCATCATGGCGTAACTCGCAGGGCTGAGAAAGCTTACGGATATGGATTGTTTACTGGGGGATCCAGGCGTAACCATTGTGTATCTGCGAACCATGGTTAGACAAAGGTTTTGTTTGTTTTTGTTTGGATTGTACTTTCCATATCTGTTTTAAAGGTTTTTCAAGTATTTTCACTGGGTGTTGAAACAAGTCTACTAAGTACCTGGAGAATTCTAGCTTTGCGCCTGATCAACGCACTGCCAGAGTCTGCAGGAACGAGGATAAACTTGTTAAGACATCGAGTTATAAAAGTATTTTGATAAAATATTATATAAATGATACTTTGATCAGTTATTCCTTTTTTTAAAGGATTTTAAAGTGTTTTAAATATTTTACCTCTTTAACCAACAATTTTAAATAATGGTTCATTCTTGTCTTTCAACTTGTTTTCCCTCCTAGCTATTTTTCCCCTACCTTCTTTCGGGATGTCTTCCAACTTATTATTCTTTCTAGTTGTTCCTCCACTTCCTTCCTTTTCGAGGACGAAAAGATTTGAGTAGGGGAGAGTGTAACAACCCTAGATTTCTGCATATATTTAAATTTGACTTTATTTTATTTTAAGTAATTGTAAATTTTTTTTTCAAACATTTCATTTTTAAATATAAATGTTGATTATTATGTGAATTATAATTTCAAACTGGTATAAATTGAATATTTTCCTGAATATTGATTTTTGGTCAATTTGGGTCAAACTTTGACTTTAAAATTTTAAATTTAAATATTTGAAATTTTGAATTTTATCTTTTATTATGAAAATAGATTAAATTTTTAGAATACTGCTTTTCGTTTCGTTGAAATCGGAGTTATATTGTGAAAGTTATGCTTTTTACAATATTGAGTGTAAACTGTTTTATTTAACAATACTATTTATTTTAATTTATATAAATGATATTTTTATTTGATATATCTTATTCTAATTTGTATATTTATGCTATATTATATATATTTTGTCTTTTAAATATTTTTAAAGTGTTGATAGAATTTTTCTAAAGTTTATTGAATTTATTTTCAATTTTAAAACCTAGTTCCCATTTTCTTTGCTATTTTCTTAATTTAATTATATATGATTTAAAATTTATTTATTTATTTTATGCATTCACTTGTATTTGCTGTGTTTCTACTTTATTTATATTCATTTTACATGTAGTTAAATTTAAATAAAATTTTTCCAAAGCTTATAGAATTTGTTTCCATTTTTTTAGCCTAGTTTACATTTTTAAGCTATTTTCCTTATTTAATTATATTTAATTAAAATTTATTTATTTATTTTATGAATTCATTTTTTTTTGAGTTTTATCTTTATTTATCAGCATTTTCATTTGTTTTAATATGCAAAAAGAAATTAGGGAAATTTTAAGAGTTTGAGTCCTTTTGTATACCTAGTCTCTTTGTATTCTTGCCTCTTCATTTCAACCAACACCACTTCAATTTTGGCCGTTCTTTTCTCATTCTTTCAGCTGACTATTCTCATATTTTTCACGTACAATCAAAAAATCCTCAACCACAAAAAAATTTCGGCCATCATCTCCTTGGAAAGCTTGGTAAACTTTCATCCTTTTTTTCCATTTTTTTTCTTGTTTTTCTTATGTAACTTGCACTTGCCTTCATCTATTTGCTCGGCCACTCCCTCCTCCACCACCATGGCCACCTCCAACACCACCACATCAGGTTTCCACCACCTCCAGCCCTCTACCCAAGCCTATCCGTGCACCCTTGTGGATCAGATCCACCAAGAAATTGAGCAAAACCCACATATATGTACATAGCCTAGCTTCTTTGCCTTCATCACCTCAAACCACCACCTTGGCCGCCCTTTGCACCACCATCTCCAGCCCTTACCAGACCTGAAACCCTCTGCCACATCACTTCCAGTCCACTACAGACCTGGCCGTGCCATGCTTGCTTGTGGTCGTGACCTTTGTTGCTTTGGAAACCACTTTTGTTGCCTTGAAAACGTTGTTTTGTGCCTTATAGTTGTGCAGTTTCATGCACACAAACCTTTGCTTCATCAACAAACCATGTTAGGCCGACCATACCCAACCAAAACCTGATCCAAATCTTACCTTAGACCTGTAGTATACCTTATGGCTGAACCTAGAGTGTGTTGGAAGCAAGTGCAAAGCATTTCAGCTTTGATTTATGCAGTTATTTCTAGCCTAGTTTAGTAGTTTTGAATTAAAAACTTATGTATATTAGATTGTTTTCTATGACTTGTATTCAAGGGAATTGATACTTTGGCTCTTCCACTCATCTCTGTGTCGTGTTATCGTGCTTGTGTGGATCTCATTTGTGTATTCGTCGTTGTATCTCCAGCTCAAACCAGTGAGTTATTCTCACCAGACAATATGTACATATATAACTAGTGAATTGACCCCTTTTGAATCTGTAAAATGCATTATCATGTTACACCTGCTATGTTATGATTTTATGATGTTCACCCATGCTTAAACACCTATTATATTATATGTTACTGTTATATTATGCTGTTCTATTATTTTTATTAGTTTATCACACTGCAAGTTCCCTTTAGATAAGAATCACTATGGGTTGAAATGATACATACCCGAACGGACTTTAGAATAGGAGAAAATCGTTATGGGCTGAAATGATAGGCCTGAATGATTTTCAATTATTTTCATTTACTTGGGATTGCGGGTTTGAAATGATCAAACCCGGGTTTTCTTTGTAAATTACGGGTTGAAATGATATATTACCCGTATCACTTTACCTAGGCTAAAAATGAAATACAGACCTGTAGTTAAAATATGTTTTTCTAAAAATTTTAAAATATTTTAGAAATGTAAATGTTATAATATTTTGATTTAAATTTTATTTAAATGATTTTTGTAAAGCATTATTGATTTTTTTGAAAATTTATAAGTGAAATAAATTAATGGTAAAGTTAGAAAATCTGAAATGTAAGTTATTTTGGGAAATTTTAATTTGGTGATAATTGGAATTTAAATTAAATATGAAATATGATAAATTCATGATAATTTGGATTAAAGTTAATTTAAATGATTTTATAATATATTAATGATTTTTGAATAAAGTAAAAATGTGAAATGAATGAATATTTAAGTTGAAATTTTGAAATATAACTAAAATTGGAAATTTGTGAATTTGGCTTAAAAGTGAAATTTAAGTTAAGTAAATAAAAATGGAATTAAGTTATATTTGAAAATTTAAACTTAAGTGTTAAGTTAATTTAATTTAATGAATTTATAATTTAATATTGGAATTTAATAAGTGAATTATTATTAAATTTTGATTTTTGAATGGAGGTTTAACTTTATAAAATCATGAATATAAGGGTATTTGAATGATTGTTTTAAAAGTGAAATTATATGATTTTATAAGTTAAAAATGATTTATATAAAAATATAATTGTTTGTGAAATTATACTGAATATTTGAAGTTAATTAACTGCATTTCTGAAATGTTATTAATTCTAATGTAAATGATAATACAACATTTGTAAATGCTGTAGTTGATAATAATGAACCAAATGGCTAAATTTAATTAAAGGCTATTATAGCATTTTTGTAAATGTTATAATGGTTGAATTTAACTAAGTTTATTTGAAACTAATGTAACCCTATTACAGCATTTTAAATGCTGTCTTTTGTTAAATTGAACTGTTTTAAATGTGACTTTTCGTAGCATTTTCTAAATGCTGCGAAAGTTGAATTTTCATTGTTTTAATTAATTTAAGTGAACGAATGAACTTTGAAAAGTTAAATTTTTGGAAATTTAATAATTTAATTATTAAATATAATAACTTCATTTTATGATTTAAAATGAAGTAATTTGTTTTGAAATATAAACTATTTTGAAATATGATATTTTGATATTTTGAAATGGATTTTTGAATGATATTGAATTTTGAAATGATATTTTATTTCGAAGTATAAAATACCATTTTGAAATTTTAACCACGGGATGTATTTAATTTATAGTTTAACTGATCCTTAAAGGATGGGCGGTCCCAAGCATCCTTTGAGTTATTGTGCATTTCTACTACAGTTCACTTGAGTTGGTTTACATTATATAAGTATATATTGTCCTGACTCGAGTGTTTTGTGTTTTACTTTACGCTCGGGTCAGCCTGAGTATTTACAGCTTAGCTTTGGATTTTGTTCTGGAGCTAGGAATCGCTGGAGATTCTGCTTGTCTAGTTATCTATTTCCTTCCAGTTCAGTTGTTCTATTTCAGATCTAGTATTTATAAACTTCTATGTATTTGGGATTTCTGTTGTATATGTTTTCAGAATGATATTATGTAATATGTTTTTGAGAGTTTGTATATAGTAGCTTCATGAACTACTATGGTATTTTATTTCCGCTGCGAGTTATTCTGATATGTTCTGTGTCTGTGATTCTGTGTATTTGATTTCATTTGCTCCAAATTTATTTACAATCTGTTATTTTGAATTATTCAAGTCAGACATGTGTGGATTATTGTCGATTTGAATGGTCTAAAATAGTGGGTCGTTACAGGTTCTGTAGCTACAAGTGCAAAATCATAGTTTTCATAGATATCAACAAGTGATCTTACGCGGCTTGGAGGAGATTCACTTGATGATGAAGACTGAGTTGATGGAGAACTCTGGCTACTTGAAGATGTTGATGAACCATGAGGTGTTGTTGGAGGAGATTGCTGTGTTGGCACCTCAACTGGTTCATCAAATTCTCCAAGTGTGATTGACTTCTATAAGGCTACACTCCTCTTGCTTGGCTCATTCCACTTCCAACTTGCTTCCTCATCAAAGATAACATTTCTCCTAATGATGATCTTGCCACTGACTGGATTATACAACCTGTAGGCTCTGGATTGTGTTGAGTAGCCCACAAAGATGCACTTCTCTGCCTTATCATCCAGCTTAGTTCTCAAATTAATCAATGTATAGGCGATACATCCAAAAATTCTAAGATGACTTACAGAAGGCTTTTTACTTCTCCAAACCTCAAAAGGTGTAGAGTTCATGACAGCTTTAGTTGGTGAGATGTTGAGCAAATACACTACAGTTGCAACAGCTTCACTCCAGAATGTGTTAGGCATCCCCTTAGCCTTTAGCATGCTCCTAGCCATCTCTACCACAGTCCTGTTCTTTCTCTATGCCACCCTCATTCTGCTCTGGCGTGTAAGGTGCAGTGAGCTCTCTCCTAATGCCATGATCATCACAGAACTGCACAAATTCGTTGGAGACAAACTCTCCTCCCCTGTCTGTTCTCAATGCCTTGACTTGCTTTCCACTTTGCTTCTCCACTAGAGCTTTGAACTTCTTGAAGTTCTCAAAGGATTCAGACTTGGCTTTCTGAAAATAGGCCCAAGACATCCTACTGTGATCATCTGTAATCAATAGGAAGTATTTGCTTCCTCCTAAAGATTCAGTTTGCATAGGCCCACACAAGTCAACATGCAACAGTTCCAGGCATTCACTAGCTCTCCAAGAATTTCCACTTGGAAAGGATCCACGAGCCTGTTTGCCATACACACAGCCTTCGCAAAATTCTAGATTCCCAATTTTGGGCAATCCAAGCACAAATTCTTTAGTACTTAAAAGTTTTAAACCATGAACATTTAAATGTCCATACCTGAGATGCCACAGCTTGGCACTGTCATCTCCTTTCACCACAAGTGCATGTCCTGAATTGTTTGTCAGATTCAAAGGAAAGACTTTGTTCTTTCCCATTGCAATCTTCATTAGTGCCTCATTGCTTTGCTTCTCCTTGATCACACAGACGCCATCTTCAAACACAACTCTGTAGCCACCACACACCAGTTGACCAACACTCAAGAGATTGTGTGCCAGTTTTGGCACATACTGAACATTGTGCAGAAGCCTTGATTTGCCTTGCTCAGTTTGAAAAGCAACTGTACCAAGCCCTTCCACTGTCAATTGCTTCCCATCTCCAAGCCTTACAATACTCTTCTTGCTGTCATCGAGATTCTGAAACAGGTTTCTTGAACTGGTCATGTGGTTAGAACACCCACTGTCCACATACCAGACTGAATTGCTTTCATTGTCACAACTATGTTGAGCTAAAAACAGATTCTCTTGCTCAACATAATTTGACTTTTGTTCCAGTTTCCCTTTCTCCTTGTCTTCATCCTTTTTCCAGCAAGAAGCTTCCTTGTGGCCAGGTTTGTTACAGTAATAACATTTGATTGGCCCCTTGTAATTGCCTTTAGAAGAGTCTTCTCTTCCTTCACCAGATTGGCCTCTTCCACGACCCCTGCCTCTGTAGCCACCTCTTCCTCTTCCTCTTCCTGAGTTTTGGTTCGATTTCTCTTTATTTGAAGACTTTCCTTTGACATGGAACGCTTTCTCCTCTTTCTTGTCATCACCTTTGGAATGTCTCTCTTTATGAGCTTGGAGTGAGCCCATGAGTTCATCAAAGGTGTATGTTTCCATGTCTTTGGATTCTTCGATTGCTGTTACAACATGATCAAATTTGGTTGTGAGACTTCTTAGCACCTTACTCACAACTTGTTGAGATTTGATCTCTTCTCCATATGACCTCATTTGCTGAACAGTGCTTGACACACGTGAGAGATACTCTTGGACCGTCTCTTTTTCTTTCATTTGAGATGTCTCAAACTCTCTCCTAAGAGATTGCAATCTCATTGCAATCACCTTCTTGTCTCCCAAGTATTCTTGCTTGAGAGTGCTCCAAGCTTCTTTTGAAGTAGAAGCCGCTGCAATTCTTGGAAAGACCTCATCATCCAGAGATTGTTGGATAATGTAAAGGGCCTTTGCATCCTTCTTTCTCTTGTCTCTCAAATCTTGGCTTGGTTCAGCCGGTGCATCATCCGTGAACCCATCTTCTACAATGCTCCACAACTCCTGTGATCTAAAGAGGGTTTTCATCTTCAGACTCCAAAAGTGGTAATTCACTCCTTTGAACATGGACAACTGGGTAATTGAGTTCCCATTGCCACCAACACCATTGTTGTTGTTTTGCATTGTTTCTCTCTGTGTTTCCCTGTGTTTTATCCTCACACGAAACACTCAATCAAGCCCCCTAGAATACCCTCTAGCTTTGATACCAAATGTTGAATTTTAACAAGAGAAAGACAATGAATTTGTGCTGAATTGCATTATTGAATTGATAATGAAAAGAGGCTTAAATAGCCATTACAACTGCTGAATTATAGCTCACGACTTCTTCTAACAAAATGATCCTAGAAACGTGGCTTTTCTTTTTTAACAATATGCTTAATAGAGAGAGTAAATAAAGCTAACAAATTTGATCAATTCAGCTCCTACAAAACAGGAAACAAACTAATGACTAATTCAACCATAAATCTTGCACGTGGACTGCATTAGCTTCTTGCCTTCAGATGAATAACTTCCAACAGCTAAGGCTTTGATCAACTTCAACAAACTCCTCATCTCCGGTTCTGGTATGGGTCTCTCTATGTTTGAATTCAATCGAATTTTTAATTCGAATTCAGAAAAATTTAAGTTTCAACTCAAAATGCCTTTGATTCCATGTTTTGTTGATTTCAGATTTCGAAATTTTTTGAGAGCCTTTCTTTTTTGTAATTTACGAGAGAGGAACTTTGGTTGAGGCTAAAAATTGTCAGAAGATACCCTAGGTCCCAATGAAAGTTTGTTAAGGTATTACATTTTAGCTCAGTTCATTTTTATGCAGGCTATGTTTAATTTCTGATTATCCTTTAAGAGTTATGAAATCATCAATAGTATTCTTCTGAATTGTTAACTTATAGCATTGTCATCCTAAAATGCATGGATATAGTTATTCATCACTCTTCATGCTATGTTCTTTTTAGTACTTGTTAAAATATAGTTCTGTTTATATCAAAATGACTGCTTGGGAAATGATTATTTTCCATGTACAAGGTTTACCAAAGTCTATCTTTGATTAAATACTATAAAGTATCAATATGAATAACTATAATATATTTATACAGATTATTATCTTGCTTGTTCAAGCAATATTATTTAGTTTGATCCCTATAGTGTACTCTGTTTAATCTTAATTTCATGCATTTTAATAAGGTATGATATTGATAAACCTATTATAATATTGTTATTTAGTTAACTGGGTACTAAAAGGCAAGATATAACCAACATAATTTATATTGGTACATGTAGAGAAGGCTGCATGTGTACAAACATCCTAAAATCACATTATATTATATATAAAGTATACATTATACGTTTCTGCTATAAAATGCAATAGTCAAATAAGTTAGGAGGATTTGAGTGTTTGGTCGTAACCATGTTAAAACTTGTGTATTTATTAATAGTGAAATATAATTTACACTGAAATTACATATTGCTTATATATTGAAACCAGGACATGCATGGTGCACAATGTTAGAAGTTGTGAATTAATCCTTGTTGTCCTACTCCTTAGCGTAGATAGTACTTGCCTTTCGTGTGTATGCACCTGCCTTTGTAAAGGCTTTCAATTCAATAAATAAAGATATCACAGCAAATTATTCTCTTTCTACTCCCAACAAGTGGTATCAGAGCCATAAGGCTAACAAGTGGTAGCCAACATTTAAGACTATCGTCCATCGGATCAGTTGTCATCAAAATGTTTGCTGTCCAGTTTCGGTCACTGGAGCCGTGCTGCTGAATCAGAGAATATCGATAACTTTGTGTTTGTTGTTGGTGTTGCCAGAAATGTTTGATGTCTAATGTGGACTGGTGATGGCTGCCTGTGAATGAGATATCTGAAGTGTGACTACGTGGAAGTGATTGCGCTATTGTACAGACTGTTGAGTTGGTGTTGTTTGTCAAAGGCAATGGTCGGAGAGATGAACCACATTGGATAGATGAACTGGGGATGCGAGCAGCAGCTCCGAATCAAATTCTGAGGTAAGGAGCAATAATTATTTCAGCTATTAAGTGGTGAGTTTGATTTAGCCTGAAGCTCCATGTCAGCCAGAGGTTGCTAACTCGAATGAAGATGATGCCCCGAATAGTCACTACAACAAAAAAACTGATTATCCGATGCCAAAATGACATCAGTAAAACTAGCGTGGAAAATAAAAATTCCAACCCCCTTTTGACGCCATGCGTTAGGTGTTTTACAACGCCATTTTTTCAACGTCTTTCGAAGCCATTTTTCGATGCTTTACCGATGCCAAATTTAGAATACAATTTCCAGTTTATCCACAACTTACTGATGCCTTTCCGACACCATTTCTGGAGCAATTTTGCAACATTTTTACTATAGTTCTAACCCTCAAACTCAAAATCAAATACATTCATTCCGACAATACCAAACATGCTATGAAACACATATGTCTCAACTAAATAAAATTATCTCACGGACAACATTATAAAACAAGAAAAAACAATGATATGATCGATGAAACATTCAAATAACACATAACATTCATAGTATTATTGATACAACTTATACTAATATCACATACATGTAGGTCTAAACGAAAATCATTTTTGCTTTTTGCTTTTTCTTTTTAAATACCAGTTGTTACTCTCTTTCTTTGTCCTTCGGATATGACTCTCAACGTTTCATCACCAACCATGGTATCAGCACAAATATCAAGTCCTAAAATCTGTTACAGGTAAAAAAAGAATTCAGTGAGTATTTCGGAGGAATATAACTATCTTTATGTATTGGTCAGTATTAACACTTGGATGTCAGATGTGAAGTTTATATATGATTTTGTTTGTTATAAGTCTGTTTTAGCACTAAGTACGTTTAGTATGTAATCAGTGAATGCATTAGTTTCTTACCAATGCAAATTGCCTACAGAAGCAAAATGAAAAAAAATGTTAAATTCTCAACAGAAACTAGTGTCGTAAGAATCAGGAGTTGCTAACAGATTAAAGTACCTTCATGAAATTTGAGGCCTTTTCTCTTCTCATCAGTTCGGCTAACATGTACGCAGAAATTGGTTAAATGTTATGAACTGATTCCATGATCTTAACTAGATTAAATATTAAATAAATTAGTAACATTTGAAGTGAGACATACCATGACGGGTGCCTACACCTTGAACTCTTGTTAACCAGATTCAATTCAAATGTTACTACTTTATTTATTTTTGAATATTTATAAAAGGCATCACATTTTCTTAAATTAGTATTTGCATTACCATATAGAAAAATGATAAAAAATTAGTTTTCAAATTTTGTTTACATTTATATGTAAATTAATTTATAAGTGAAAACATGACCGGGAGTCGGCTTTTCGATTTTCAACGGTTTAACGAACGGAAGTTGTTACAACCTTGTTTATATGTCTTGTGCATATATATAACATACACATGCACATCCTAACATATACATGAATACATATATACATACAAACATACATATACACTTATATATATATATATATATATATATATATATATTACAAAAGATCTAAGATATTTTTACATAAACTTCATCCTTAAGCAAACCAAAATCAAACTCTTACACACATCAACTCGCACACATGGAGACATAAGGACGGGTGGCATTGCCGTGCGCCTTGAGAAAATGATGGAGGGGGTATGGGCAAGGCCATTTTGGTCCTTACACATTTGGATATTTATTTTCAAAGTTTTTCCTATAAATACCCACCGTTTTCTTCATAATTTTACACACTATTCTACTTCATTATCTTCCTCATTCGCATGCTTTTCAATGGCTTCCTACCTTAGAAAAATTATGATGAAAATTTTTGCAAAAAGAAATTAAATTTATAAAAGTATATATATAAATATATATATATATGTACATATATATATGTATTAGCAATCCACTTCAAAAAAAACAAGCTCAAATCTGCTCATTTCCTCTCTCCTAACCCACGACCACCAGCTCCTACCACCAAGGCCAAACCCATTTCCATTTGAAAGAATAGGCTGAGCCGGTTCAAAGGTCCAAGGCTCAATTCCGTAGACTTTGATTCAATCGTAGCAAAGCTATATCGAATTTTCATAAAGTTAGAAACCAATAAAGGTGAGAAACTCTCTCCCTCTCTCTTTACACACACACACACACAATGATGATGTGATATGATTACTATGGATGTTTACTATGATTTGACAATCAGGTATTGGTTGTTTTAATATACTGTTTAATTGTGAAAACAAGTCACGTTAAATACACGTTGATATTACACAAGGAAATCACTTTTCGAATTAAGTTATAAAAGTGATATGGAATCATTAAAGCATTTAAAATGGTTTATAAATGTTTATAAAAACTAAAACCCAATTTGGTAAAGTTTGGACAAGTTATGAAAGTTTAGTCAAAAATAGGCGCATCGCGTAATGGCAGTTCGCGATTTCGCGCCATAGAAAGTTAAATTCATTTATACGATGGAATCAGGGTCAAAATTCTTTGCAATAAGAATTTTCTAACATTATATAATCATAGTTTTCAAACAAAAGAAAACGATCTATATTTTGTTAAGTAGATTTTGAAATATGAGCAAATTAAGTTTTCAAAATAGTCGCGCTTTGGCAGTTCGGAAACCAAAATGATAAATTCTTTAAATGTGATATTTTTAATTCTTTAAAAATATAAAATAAATTCTATAAATATGTTAAAATGTTTTAAAAGGGATTTGAGTTATAAAGGATTTCTAAATGATAGAAAAGTTGTTTTGATCAAATAAGCCTTAAAAGCACTATTCGCAGCACTTTTAATAACTTTAAAATATAACTTTAAACTTAAGTATTCTTTCCCAAATCTTTTATAATATTTTCAAATAAATAATTAAGTATTTTAAAGTTCATTTGGAGGTTTCATAATTATTTTAAAAAGAGTTTAAATAAATGATTTAAAGAAAAACTATTATAATCAAGTGATTTAATCTTGGCTCTATAAGTCAATGAGTAGACTGAATTTTTCTATTCATAAGATCCGGATGGGAGGTGCTTAAACTAAGGAGATGTTCAGAAGGAACTAGTGCCCTGGCTCAGCGGGCCTCTTTTCTAAACGAGGAATTGATAAGGTCGAAATGCCGGAAACAAGGCAAGTGTAAAAGAAATAATTTTTCCAAATTTAAATACAACTTGGATTATATAGAAATAATCTTCTTATACTTGGTATTAAATTTCGAGGAGGGAACCCAAACTATCCGTGTGAATTTAAAAGGCAATTTTACCATTATTTGACGATAGTAATGGTTGAATACGGAAATTGATATTGGGTAGAATTAGTATAATTTTTATCAACCCTTTTTACTCAATAAGGTTTTGTAATATGAATTATGAGAAATAATATTGATTTGGTATTTCCAAAGTTAAAGAGAGGTTTAATGATTCCGTATATATCAGAAATAAATGTTTTAAAGATATACATCTGATGCAGCACGAATAAAGATGAACGACTTACCTTCAGCCGCGTCCCGTGATCGCGTTTCCCTAGGTCGCGAAGGCGAAGAAGCCAAATCACGAAACCCTAAATCGCGAGGAAGAAGATGCTCAGAAATTCCTGAATCGTGATTCCTTTAGTTCGCTCCTCCTTAGGTCGCGAATCCTATGTCGTGAGCAGACAGTTAGGTCGCAAACGAGAGTAGGTCGCGAGCTCCAGCTTCCTTATGTCACGCTCCATTAGGTCGAAGCCACCCTAGGTCGCTGCCGTGCTCCAGCGAAGGTCGCGAATTCCTCCGCCTTAAGTCACGTGCTTCCAGTAGGTCGTGGGTCACTCATCTTTCAAGTCGTGAAGTTATGTCACTGCCATTTCTTAAGTCGCGAGCAAATCTCCAGTTAAGTCGCGAGTCGCCCCTCCTCATTATGTCGCGAATGACCTAAGCCAAATTCCAGAAGAACGAAAACGACATTGCCTTAAGTCGTTTCCAAATAAATCGCGAGCAACATTGCTTAAGTCGCGGCATCGCCAGTAGGTCGCGAACGGACGAGCTTCCTTAGGTCGCCGAGTTTCTTATGTCATGAATTCCAGTAGGTCGCTAATGATTTTAGGTCGCTCCATTTAGATCGCGAATGAAGCCTAGATCGCTGATTCACTTATGTCGCTAAAGCTTAAGTCGTTCCAGAAGCCATTTTCTTAAAGTCGTTGATCTTTTAAGTCGCTCAGCTGTGCTATCTTCTTGGGTCGCTCCAATGTTAAGTCGCGTGATGTTGTTAGGTCGTTTCTTTTATGTCGTTTGTTTTGTTAAGTCGTTTGCTTTGTTATGTCACTTGTGTTGTAACTTTCCCTATAAATAGGGGTGTATTGCCATTTGTAATAGTAAGTTGATTTTGAATAAAAATTTGGTTTGTGCTTCGTGCCTCCATTAAAATTGGTAGTTGAGTGTTATCTCCTATCTCCACCTTCGGCATTCGAGTGCGCTCGAATCAACGATTGTTGAAGCCAATTCACGGAATCAAGTGCGCTTGATCAACGTTCGAAGAATTGTAGATCTTCTCTCACGGCATCGTGCGTGATCAAAGTGTCGAATATTGCTAGAATCCTGTATCTTCGTGATCAACGGATTTGGGCCTTTATCTTGGGTATCATCAATCCATCAATTCATCATTGTATCATTTGCATTTGGGTATTCTTAAATTCACCGATTTATCATCGATTCACCGATTATTTTGGCTAATCGTGTGAGATCCTGGACGGATTTGATTTACATCATCGAATTCGCTTCCTAGGCTGCATCATTTGGTATCAGAGAAAGGAAACGAACTTTTTCGAGTTCGTTGGATTTCAAGTTTGCGTGATTTGAAGTTTGTGGAATTCGAATGTGAGTTTGCTTGTCCTTTTGTGTTCGTGAAGATTCAAACAAGTTGGAAGTTTTGATTCTGAAAGTTTTGGATCGAAGTGGGAAAGTTGTACAGAGCTAGAAGCGAGCTTGTTCAAGTTTGTGCGAGATTTGTTCAAGTCGTGAGCTAGGAGACGAACTTATCCAAGTTCGTTGGGCGTCAATTTTGAGATTTGAAGTTTTTGGAGTTCGAATTGAGTTGTTTGTCCATTTGGGTTTTCATGAGACTTCAAACAAGTTGGGAGTTTTGATTCGAGAATTTTTGGATCGAAGTGAAGTTTTTGTTTGGATTTGTTGAAGATTTGATCATGCCTCCGAGATGTGTTAACCATCATCATAATGTTGCAGATTTATATGAGAATGAAGATTCTAAACAGATGGAACAACGTATCGATGAAAGGTTCAATAAAGGTTTCGAGAGATTAGAGAGAATGATGACTGACATGAATCGAAATCAAAGGAGAGAACCATCATTGTCGATAAATCGAGATCATGGATTTCGAGACAATTATGATTATCGGAATGAAGATAGAAGAGCTCATCGTGGTTACGAGCATGAGCCATAATGTGATTATGAAAGATGTCGAGTAGAGGAAAGAAGAAGTAGAGAAGATGTGCATGGTCATAAAAGAGGCAATGTTCAGAATCGACATCGAAGCTCATCTAATTTTGAAGAAGATAGTTATGGTGATAGTGTTCACTTTCGGTATACAGGTCAAGGGCAAAATCGATATAGGAATGTTGAAGAGAATGGTCATACACGGGAGTCAAGGATGAACACAGAAATTCCAGAATTCTGAGGTGGTCTACAAGCAGAGGAATTCTTTGATTGGTTATCAAAGGTTGAAAAGATTTTTAAACTCAACAACGTGTTTGAAGATCGTCAAGTTAAGTTAGTTGCTACAAGACTAAGAGGAAGAGCTATGGATTGGTGGCAACAAACTAAATCAACCAGAGAGAGAATGAGGAAATCCAAAGTTGTCAAGTGGGATAAGATGAAAAGGACGATGAAGGCAAATTTCTTACCCTACAATTATCAAACTCGTATGAACCAACAGTTGCAGAAGTTGAGTCAAGGGAGTCGAGGAAAGGGTGTGGTTACAAGCTCCAGCAATCAGAATAAAGGTGATAATTGCAGTATAAATGTTTCTACGAGAGTCAACAAACCAGTTATACATGGAATCACTAAAACAAAGGTTGATGACCGAATTAAGCGCTATCATTATCAGGAGTCTGACCATAGAAGTATTGAATATACAGAGTCCAAGATAAAAGCCTTAGTTGTAGAAGAATGTGAAAACGAGGATGTGGATGATTCTACTGAAAGCGAGCCAGAAAAGGAAGAGGAACCGACTAGTCCATTATCTTTCAGCGAAAGTGTTGAAGAAGCAGAAGGTAGTGCTGAAGCGTTGGTTAGGTATGAGGCAAGTGAAGAGCTTAAAACTCCTGAGGAAGTTAAACCAATGTTAGAAGAGTTTGAAGAGGTCGGTCCTATGGAATCGTTCGAAGAATTACCACCAAAGTTTGACAACGAAGATGAAGAGGTCGAGTTAGAGAACGATGAATGTGATTTGTTAATGGAATGTTATTCAACGTTAAAGTATGTGGATGTAGAAGTTGATTACTCTTCACCGCCAAAGATTGATGTCGATAGTATAGAAGAAGAAATTGTGTTCGGAGTTGAGGGAAATAACTTGATGATGGAAGATTCTTGTTTAACACCTGAGCTTATGGATGAGAGCCAGCCAAGTGTAAATTCCTTAGTTTCCGAGAAGCCCGAACAAAGTGAAAGTGAAGCAAAAGAGAAGGCAGAATCAGATAGTTTATTATCTTTGAAAGAGTTTGTCAATAAAATGAAAGATAGTGATGAATTATCAATGTTGATTGAATCTGGAGGAAGTTCTGATTTTCAGAATCCTGAAGAGGTTGAAGTATTTGAAGGGTTTAAAGATGAGATTTCCGAGGAACTGCCTGAAGAAACTAGTCTTGTATTTTTGGAAGAGTCTGTTGAAAAGGTGAAAATAATAATGAATTGTTTGAGTTGACCGGGCAAGGAACGAGTAAAGATCTTGATGTTTTTGAGGAAGTTGGATCAGAATTCGATGAGTCTGAAGTCGAATATTTTGAGGAATTACCCAAAGAGTTACCACCACTACAGGGCATTCAACATCAAACTGAACTAGTACCATATGCTATTTTACTACGGGGATTGTATGATCTTGTGAATCTGAAAGAACATAAAGAGTGGAAAAGACAGGAGAAAGAGAATGATTGTCAGTTGGAGTTGCCTGAATATGTCCGTACTGCTGACATTGTCAACGTCAACTGCTTGGAACTGTTTCATGAAAATAAACATGTCAAAGAAGAAGCGAGTGGGAATTCATTTCAATCAGGGGAAATTGATGCAACACATCAATGGAAGATTCTAAAAGATGATACACCTGAACGAGATAAGGAAAGACAAGAATCTGGGTATGAGTCATCGCACTTCTTCAGTCGTGACTTCCTAAGTCGCTCCGCGATTTTAAACTTCCTTGTATCGTCTCGCATTTTCGTCACGATTTGGTTCTATATCACACCTTCCTATTGGCACAAGCATCATGAGGTCATCCCCCTCAGATCACTTCCTTATGCCGCCTGCCTAATGCCGCGTCTGCTTTATGCCATGTGTTCCTTATGTCGAGCCGCATCTTCACAGGGGCAAGACAAGATCAATCTCAAGAGTGGTTATCACAAGAGCCGCATCAGACCAGATAATGAATGGAAGACAGCGTCTCGAAGAAGAAGGAAAAAGTGTGAATTCAGGACGAATTCTTTTCAACTAGGGGAGGATGATGCAGCGCGAATAAATATGAACGACTTAGCTTCAGTCGCGTCCCGTGATCGCGTTTCCCTAGGTCGCGAAGGCGAAGAAGACAAATCGCGAAACCCTAAATCGCGAGGAAGAAGACGCTCAGAAATTCCTGAATCGCGATTCCTTTAGTTCGCTCCTCCTTAGGTCGTGAATCCTATGTCATGAGCAAACAGTTAGGTCGTGAACGAGAGTAGGTCGCGAGCTCCAGCTTCCTTATGTCACGCTCCATTAGGTCGAAGCCACCCTAGGTCGCTGCCGTGCTCCAGCGAAGGTCGCGAATTCCTCCGCCTTAAGTCGCGTGCTTCCAGTAGGTCGTGGGTCGCTCATCTTTTAAGTTGCGAAGTTATGTCACTGCCATTTCTTAAGTCGCGAGCAAATCTCCAGTTAAATCGCGAGTCGCCCCTCCTCATTATGTCGCGAACGACCTAAGCCAAATTCCAGAAGAACGAGAACGACATTGCCTTAAGTCATTTCCAGATAAATCGCGAGCGACATTGCTTAAGTCGCGGCATCGCCAGTAGGTCGCGAACGGACGAGCTTCCTTAGGTCGCCGAGTTTCTTATGTCGTGAATTCCAGTAGGTCGCTGATGATTTTAGGTCGCTCCATTTAGATCACAAATGAAGCCTAGATCGCTGATTCACTTATATCGCTGAAGCTTAAGTCGTTCCAGAAGCCATTTTCTTAAAGTCGCTGATCTTTTAAGTCGCTCAGCTGTGCTATCTTCTTGGGTCGCTCCAATGTTAAGTCGTGTGATGTTGTTAGGTCGTTTCTTTTATGTCGTTTGTTTTGTTAATTCGTTTGCTTTGTTATGTCACTTGTGTTGTAACTTTCCCTATAAATAGGGGTGTATTGCCATTTGTAATAGTAAGTTGATTTTGAATAAAAATTTGGTTTGTGCTTCGTGCCTCCATTAAAATTGGTAGTTGAGTGTTATCTCCTATCTCCACCTTCGGCATTCGAGTGTGCTCGAATCAACGATTGTTGAAGCCAATTCACGGAATCAAGTGCGCTTGATCAACGTTCGAAGAATTGTAGATCTTCTCTCACGGCATCGTGCGCGATCAACGTGTCGAAGATTGCTAGAATCTGGTATCTTCGTGATCAACGGATTTGGACCTTTATCTTGGGTATCATCAATCCATCAATTCATCATTGTATCATTTGCATTTGGGTATTCTTAAATTCACCGATTATTTCCGCTAATCGTGTGAGATCCTGGACGGATTCGATTTACATTGTCGAATTCGCTTCCTAGGTTGCATCAACATCTCTAGAAGATATTTTTGATAAAGAGAAAGTAATTAATCAGATGATAAGAACCTATTTACTTAACATCTTTGTATCGATGATTGGTTCGAAGGAATCAAGATCGGATTTGGGTAATTCTTATCTGAAAACCACTTCGAACTAATTTACGAGTTCAAAAGTGAAGAAACATTAAAGCCAATGAAGTTGAAGGCAGAGATCTTCATAATGGAAGGATTGCTTGTTAATAATTTCAGAGTAGCTCTCGAGATAAATAAATAGTAGTGGTCCCTTCATTCTAGGATCTTCATATGCAAGGAGTCAAGGACTACTCGCTACTAATCCTAGGTGTAGTACGCAATATGATATGGTAGGAGAGTGCCTTCGGTTTGTCCTGTTCCTAGACAACTTGTATGGATGGATGTCTGACATTGCATTTTTAAGAACACGTTGCATTTATCTCTAAAAACGTACATCTGTTTGGTGGTGTAGAAGGTAACCCTTGTTATACTTAACACCCTTCTTTGAGATGTATGAGCTCCGAGGTTTTACTTTTATTAAAATCAAGAGTGTGTTGTTGGAAATGACAATGTGACATTTTAAGTGAAATTGTTCTAAGAAAGGTAAACGTTACTTGTAGCCTCATACCCGGGGAATTGTGAAACATGGGTTGCTTTAAGGCTACGTGGTTCGCAACCATTAGGGTAGGATATCACATTTCTTAATTTATTTTGTGCCCGCTATGACGACGGATAAAAAATATATGTGGTGTATGGTATGAGAGCTCTCGGATAGGTCGGGAACGGTTGAGGTGATATCATATTCGGTGCTATCCATACCATCTATTAATCTCAAGTTGGCCAGTATTAATTCGCAAAGGACCATCTGTGCGTGGCCTCGGTGCATCCCTCTAGAGATGCATTGTTCAAGAGGTAGTACCTTACCTCGGTATTCGTTAGAAATCCAAATCTCCAATAAATTCCTTTGGTTTTAGTTGTAAACTTATTGTGCCATCAAATTTAACCAATGTAACAATTTCGACTATTTAATATGTTTATTTGAAAAGTGCTTTCAAAAGAATGTCATTAAAATAATATCATTGGATTTTGCATGGAAATGGTTTGGTTATCATAAGGTAAAAACATGTTCCGTGTTTATATACAGCGTGGTCTTATGAGATACACTTTGTTTTCAAAAAAACTCATATTTTGAGTTTCTCACACCAGTCCCATGACTGATCCAGAGTTTATTTTCTTTCCCTTAAACTTCGTATGCCCTATTTTTCCGGGTAGCCTAGTAGTCAAGTTTTGTTTGAAGTATTTTGGAAGAGCTCGGAGTAGAAGATTCTTCTGAAGTTTGTTATCCATTTCTACCACACTCATGTACTATTGTATTCGCATTTGTAAGGACAGATATTTATAATTTCCCATGTTAATGTTAAGTTAAACTCTGATAAATGTATTTAAAATTTTCCACTATAAAGATTATATGTTGAAATAATATATGTTATTCCATTCGTGTAAGATCATGTTATGTTCTTTTCTTCTTTCTACCCTTGTCCATCCGCCTCTACGACGCTTGGATCTGCGGCACATGAATACCGAGGATGTATTAGTGTCGATTTCCGAGGGTCAGAATGGCGGGTCGTCACAAGTTTCAACTCCCAAGGAGAATTAAAGTATTAATTTTGGTCCTTCAAGCAACTCACATGCAAAAAAAAAAGTAATCCTCACAAGACACAATCCAAAACGTGGAAGTTGGTGATTACCGACGAAGAAATCTCGATGTCCACCCCTCTCAAGTTTTTCAATCCCATAGATATCGGCTAGAAGCGGTGTGCTAGAATGACTAACTCTACAATTGACTCAACAAAATAGCACTAGGATAATTCAATAGTTATTTATGTTGTTGGACCGCATCCATATTATCACTATTTTAAAGCCTACATTGAAAGTTTTTGGAAGCTAATAGGAGAATTCTATATTCACACCAAAGACAATGATTTTTATATTATAAAATTTGATAACAAGAAAGAGTATGAGAAAGTGCCGAAATGGAGACCCTATTTCTATGATAGAAGACTCATGATGATGAAGAAATGGATACTCGACCTTGTGCTATCTAAGGAATTGTCACAATCTATTCTAGTTTGGGTGCATTTCTCGAGTTTAAAACTAGATTTTGGGTCAGAAGAGCGTATTAGTAGAATTTTTTCTGTTCTAGGAATCCTTATCAAGATGGATCAATTATGAAAGGGATGATCAAAATTTTGTTTGCCCGTGAAATAATTGAAATTAAAAACGACTTCAAATTTCCAAGTAAAGTCCACATAGTAACCGAGAATAATGAACTTTTAATGCAATCAGTCGGATATGAATGGAGACCTAATGTATATTAAAATTGTAACTGTTTTGGATACTCTTCGAAATTCTATGTATTCAAAAAAATTTAGGTTCCAAAGCGAGGGAAAATCAAGCTTCGACAAATGTATATATGGATATGGATACCCCTACAACAGTTTCACTAGCTTTAGCAAAATGTAGGAGATAGCATGACGCATGGGTATAATAGTGTCAGGAGAACCTTTGTAACACCCCGTAAAATTTGAATAAGAAATTAAACAATTAAAATAAGATTAAAATAGAAATTCTACAAGTGTCAAAATTTGGTTTTAGAACTTGCACAATTGCGTCCGCGGTGATTTTCTTATCAATTTTCATATATAAAGTTTTATAGTTGGAGTTCAAACAGAGAAGTTATGGACGTTTGAAGTTTTCGAAAACAAACGGGTTTAAATTTAAAATTTAAAATTTGAATTTAGATATTTAACGTTAAAGGATACCCAACGCAAAAGTCAAAGTTAACGTGGGTAATTAAAGAATTAATTATATAATTAACAAAAGTAAGCGGTAGAAGAAAACAAACGGTCAAAATAATGATCGGTTGACCGCCACCATCAAGCGATCTACCGTTAGCGGTCGACCGTTAGGTATTAGCGGTTGACCGCTGGTTGTTTATGGCGGATATTTTGAGGCCCGAATGGCTCGGATTTCTTTATTTTCAATTTAACGGTTCTAATTCCTTCTCACCTCTATAAATAGACCTCTAGACCACACTTTTCTTTATAAAATTTTGGTGACGACGTTGAAGGCCTGCCGGATTCCTTCTTCTTCTTTAGATTTGGGAATCAGTTAGGATTTTCAGGTAAGAGATTTAATTATTTATCTCTTTTGATTTTTAATTCTATCTTATTCCTCTCTAGTTTTGATTCTTAATCGAACCTAATTTCTATATACAATCCCCTCCCCTTGTTATATATGCCAAAAAGAAGGGATCTAAAAGGGAAATTAGGAGTGGCGTGAATCAAATCCAATTTAGAAGCAGGCTATTATCTATGAGTGAAAATTCTAGTCTTTCCCATTTTAGTAATTGTATAGTATATATTTGGATTTGATATATGCCTTAGGGAATTTTGGTAAACGATAACATAACAGTAAAACCTCCCAAATTCTTCTAAGTAAATGTCAATCTTTAAATATGTTGGAATTTCAATTATTTTGTATTAACATAATAGAATCGGATCTGTACTTAAGATTTAGATAATTTATAATATATTCTGCTTTATTTATTTTTATTTCACTTGTAGTATTAAAGGGTTCTAAAAGCAAATAAAGTCAGAAATGGCATGCAGATTATGAAATTGACTATTTGTAGTTTGCACCGCCTATTTCTGTAAAGTAGACAAGTATGTGCCCTTTTTTACTTCAAGGTGTTATGTGCAAAGTTGAATATAATATAAAAGATTTAAATTATAAGCTTTGTTTCCTTGAAATAGAGGAGGTAAAATTTACTATATTAATATATGAGATAGGATTGGTATTATTTCTTTTTGTATACAATATAGTTTGTTGGCTAAGGATACTAGCTATATTTTTGTTTGAAGTTTAGAACTTGTATGAGTATGACGTTTCAATTAATAAGTGATTCATTTGCATGTGAATAGAAATATTGTATTCGAATCTCATGCGTGTGTGTGTGTGTATAATATTAACGTACTGAATGTATTTATTAGAATTAATGGGTTTGAAATAGTATTAAAATCTTTTTAGGAAGAAAGTTAATGAAAGAAAAAAATAAAGGGTTTTCCCTTATATTGCCTTGACATTAATTGTTGAGATAGTATATATACATTTGGTGTATATCTGTGTGTGTATTGTATGTTATGAAAAGAGGTATGACTAAGTTATAGGACTGAGAGGTCAGTCTAAAGTACATAGACATGTGCCCAGTTAAATCTGGCTACCAGCCGTTTAACTTTGAGGACTGATGTGAGACATCACCTATAATTAATAACCTTAGTGGATATGAGGTTAGTCCTAATTATGTAGGCTAAGTTTTTCCAGTCACTCTGGCTACCAGCACCTAATATGAGACGTCATAATTAAGTTATGAGTCATAGATTCATTTGGATATGGTAGGAGGGGATCCTAGTGAAGGCCCTTTTCGGGATTGGGGTCTTAAGTGACTATTTTAATCCACCTCTTTCCTATATAAGAAGTCTTAAGTGACCTATAGAATTTCCGACGATACCAGTTAGGGAGAACCATAGAGGGACCGGCCTTTGAGTTAGGTGTTAAAAATGACGTGGATCATAGAGGGTCAAAGTCTACCTAACTTCCAGTGAGGCTTTAAGTGGTTCAGGTACTCTCTCTAGCATCACTACCGATAGCTGGTTAGAGTTTTAGAATTGGACTGGGAAGGCCCATTGGACCTACAGTTGAAGTCATTAGTATGTTACAGCTTTAAATGCGCTTGACATGTTACTTATCTAAACGATACCACCCAAAAACTATTATGGCCAAGCATGATATTTTCATTTAACAGACATTGTTGTTCTAACTCCCTCCTCATTACAACACATAGGTTAGAGGAGACAATGCTGATTTAGGAGAGGAAGGTGAAGATGGAAATTTCTGGCAGTTATCTATTTATCTATGCTTTTTAACTATTTTTATGTACCAAGTTTCAGACAACTATCTTATTTTGAAATATTGTACTATGGGAGTTTTTGATGGACATTTATGAGATTCCATGGTCGCATATAGTATTTTTGAAATGGTTTTCTTTTATGAAATAGGTACATGTTTATGATATTATAATTTATCCATTCCGCTTTGAGATTCTAAAAGTATAGATAGATAGCTCTGTGTACTGTGTATGTTTTCAATTTCACAAACCCAACAGCTCGCTTTAAGATGGGCCTAAGGTTCATTGCGCTTTTATTGGATTGAAAATTAGGTCCGTTTCGGAGCGGGTTGTTACATTTGGTGTCGGATCTTAGGTTACTTAATCAAAGGGAATAGGTATACGTAAGAGTGCATACTTGTTATATTTGAAAGTATTTTTCAATATATATTTCCCTTGAAGAACATACACAAACACATTAGACAAACTTTTAATTTCTGCAATTGATACTATCTTAGGAAACTATCACTAAAAGTTCAAACCAATAATGTAATGACTGGCTTTTTCGACCCTTAAAAGTCAACACCAATACATCTATGGTATTCACGTGCCAAGCATCCAAGTGTCGGAAAGACAGATTGTTGGGGTAAAAGAAAGAAAAAAACAAAACAGAATCTCACATCGTGACAAGTAATCTATAATATATGAAGATCTTTACAAAAAGAAAACTTTTATATACTTGCATCAATCAGAGTATTAACCTACCATCAGCGTAGACAATTATAACAACTTATCCTTACAAATGCTGATAAATAAAAATAAGAATAAAATAGAAGAAGATAAAATACAAGAATACGTCTTGGAGACATCCAATTGTCTCCTGAAGCTCCAGGCTCCATAATTAAATCTGGAAAATATGCTCGGGCTGATCCGAGCATTATAAAAAATTAACGCCCGGATCAGTTTGGTAAACCAGCGTGAGAAAACTCAAATCATTTGGATTACTTAATGTTATAAAAACCTTTTAAAACTAAAGGTGTCTCATAAGACCACGCCGCACATAAACACGGACGAGTTTTTACCTTACGATAACCAAACCATTTTTATTATAAATCCAGTAATATTATAATACTAGATGTTTAAAATAAGTATATAAAGTGCTGGAATTCTTGCAACTCACATTCCAACATAGTTAGGCACAGTTAAGTCCCTAAAGCACGTATTGGAAAATAGATTCCATACAATTCCCAAGCACCAGGGTACCACATACCACAATAAATCTCTAAATAAAATGTACCGAGAGCCTCATATGGACTCCCTTGGAATAAAGACCGGCCTACCCCGTACTGGATAGTACTGAATATGTCACTACCCCGACTGTGGTCAACAATTATACCAGGCCCAAAAGAATATAGAGATTTGAATGCAGGTATGCGTGTACGCGCATGCATATGATTGCAATAGAGAGACTATCAATAAGGTCTCATAGAGACTATCAATAAGACCGGAGACCTTATTGATAGTCTCTCTTCAAGAGTGCTTAAGAAAGGGAATAGAAATCAAGAAAGCAAGTAGAAAAGTCAGAAAGAAAGTCAATAATGGTTTCAAAAGTTGATCTTTATCTATAGATATCAAATAGTTGCATCAAACAGTTGTGATCATTTATAATAGCCATTACTATACGCAGAGATGCTCATAAACGATTGCAACCATTCGAGGCGACTTTTTCAAGAATAGCCATTAAGGGTAATTAGTCGACTGAGTATAAAAAGTCAGCCTACTGAATATAAACATTAATTTACATGGAAAATGTAAAAATTAGTTTGCACAATAAAATGTTCTTGTTCAGTCGACTGAATATATTTTCAGTCGATTGCCCTCGGTCGACTTGAAGTATATTCAGTCAATTAGACTATATAAACTATATTTTTTATGTGGACAGCCCATTTTAAAATCGTTTAACTCTTTGATCTTTGAAAATATTTATACGCAAGTGTGTGTGCATATGAACTACCAAGGAGATTTTACAAGTATATCTAAGACCTAGTACAAACATTTGACTCGACAATCCACATTTCTTAGCTTTTGATATGTAGATGATCCGTATTGCTTTCTCCTTGATTCTTTGATTCAAGAGCTTCTAGTACCTGCAAAATATTATACTCTAGATATATAAAGAGATATAGTTGTCATCATTAAAATATACAAACAAGATTCTAACTATCTCCCTCATTTTAAAGATGACAACTATATAAATTGAGATAAAATAATATATAACTCTCCCCTTTAATACTTGCTCCCCCTGTCAATATTCTCTCCCCCTTTGTCATCAACAAAACGACGAGAATATAAAGAAGGTGAGACTACTCAAATGAACAATATAGAGGATTTGTATGAGATGCACATAAAAGACAAATGACAATTTTTTTGAAAAACAAGGTCCTTACACAAACAATAATTTTCAAATTTATATAATTAATAATTTTAAAATGTATTTATATCATTAAAACATCTCAATGTGTGTGTGTATATATATATATATATATATTTAAGACATAATCTTTTATAGCACTTATATACATAACTCTACTTATATATATAATTGCTACTATAAACAACACTAGATAATCATCTATATATTTTTGTCTAATCAAACAATTATTTGTTTTAGGAACCAAAATCTTTAAAAAAATTAAATTTGAAATATTTGATTTAACTCTACTTTTGGAATTTTCAAACTTAGTATACAGAGTGTTATACTTTTTACGGTTATTGTGTTTAGCTTTGAAAGCAAGGCCATTTCTGTTGCCAAAAGGTTTTAAAATTTTAATTAAATTTTCTAAATTCTACTTTCCTTTGTTAAATTTTGAAACATTGTTAGTAATTAGTTTCAATTGTTGCTTTAGTTCAACAATTTCATTTTTAGCCGAGTCTAAACTAGATTTTTGTTCATAAACCTCATTGCTGAGCTTATCATTCTTAGTTTTGTTGGCTTTAATCTCAACAGTTAAAACAATATTTTGAGAAGTTAAACTTTCACAAGATTTTTGTGAAATTTTTAGTTCTTCTTCTAGAATACTTTTCTCATCTTTAGGCATTCCAATTTCTAATTTGGCTCTATATAACCCACCTATATTTTCCTTATATAACTTCTTTAAATCTCTTAGTTTGTCCTTAAGTTCAATACTAATTTCTAGAATATCATTATAAGAGAGTTCGGAATTTAACTCACTAGTAGCCATGAAGCAAAAGTTTGCTTGTTCCATGTCGCTACCGCTATCACTACTCGAAGAAGACGTGTTCGAATCATCCCATGTAACTTGAAAAGCTTTTCTTTTCTTCTCAAATTTGTCCTTCATCTTTTCCTTGTTTAATTGTTGCTAATCCTTCTTTATGTGTTCGAATTTTTCACATTCGAAGCATTTGATTGAGGTAGAGTTTCCGCCATTTTTAATCTGCATGAACTTCTTGAACTTGTTGTAGTTCTTGGCAATAAACACAATCTCGTTTTCATCTAAATCCAAGTCATCATCATTGGCTTGGAAAACTATGCTCTTTTTCTATTGGTTTTTCTTTTTCCTTGCCTGCAAATTAGCTTCGTACGACATTAAATTTCCTATTGGTTCTTCAACTTTGAGTTGAGAAAGATTGTTGGCTTCTTCGATAGCTAAAACTTTTATTTCTCATTCAATAGTTAAAGAATTCAAAATACGATTAATGAGATCGAATTTTGTAAAAGTAACTCAAAGAGCCATGAGATCATGTTGAATTGTTTGAAATCTAGCATATATATATATATATATATATATCTACAATGGTCTCATTTATTTTTATTTTGAATGATAAAAATTGGTTCTGTAGAGTAGATATTTTAGTTTTTTCGACTTTTTTGTGCCTTAATGAGCGACTTGAAGTATACGCTAGATATCGTATGTAGTTTTACATAGCATAATGCTAGAGAACTCATTATCAAGTGAACAGAATTAGACATTCATAGCTTTAGCATTGTTGGTCGTTGCGGTCTTTTGAGCGCCTTTCCGAGTACTCATTCCAGTAGCAGTAGCTTCATACTTAGTTTGAATAGCTTGCCAAATTTCATGGTTGTTAGCTTTCATAAAGATTCTCATAGATTTAGACTAGTAAGCATAGTTAGATCAAGTGAATAGGGAAGGGCGTGCAATTGACAGACCCTCTAGAAAAGTGCTTTCCATACTATAATGATTATACAAATACTTGTTTATGGTAATTTGAAATGACCAAGCTTGGATACCAAATTAAAGTGCACACAGATCTTGTATAATATGGCTTACATGTATATTCAAGTATATAGTCTAAACTAAGCAATACTAACTAGCAAAGTATTATAAAGAAAAGAAAATAAAAGAAACCACACCAGGATTTTTATACTGGTTCGGACCTTCTGTCCTACGTCCAGTCCTAGACTCCTTTTGGAATTAACTAACCAACCCTTACTTAACCCGGAGGAATATGTAACTTACAAAATGCCTGAGCAGCCGAACAAAACTTCAACCTTTGCCTGAAGATCTCCAACAGGATTTCACAAAATTAGAATAATTCTCAGACTTTGGTTGAGTTCTAGATAACTCAAATACAATCAATTATAGTACAAGACTTCCTATAATCTCCTTGATGATTTAAAATGTGTGCTCCGTGATTATGGAAGTGTAGCAAGTGATTCTTGAGTAAGGAATAAGATCTGTATGCAATAGTTCAAGAGTGCTTAAGAGAGATAATAGAGATCCAGAAAGCAAGTAGAAAAGTTAGAAAGAAAGTTAATAATGATGTCAGAAGTTGATCTCTATTTATAGATTTTAATGAGTTGCATCGAATAGTTACAATCGTTCGAAATATCCATTACTATTTGTAGATATGCTCATGAACGATCAAAACCATTTGAGATGACTTTTTAGTAAGTAGCTGTTATTGGGTAATCAGCCGACTAAGTATGAAAAGTCAGTCTATTGAATATAAACATTAATTTATGTGGCAAATTGAAAAATTAGTTTTGCACAAAGGACTTCTAGTTCAAGTAGTTAGAGGTATGACGCTTTAGACAGAGGTTCTGGAGGTCAAGGGTTCGAGCCCCCAAGATATCATAGCGAGTGTTCTGCTTGTACAAAGTATCACTTTTATTATTGAAAAAATGTTCTTATTCAGTCGACTGTATATATTTTTAGTTGATTGAACAATATAAAATATGTTTTTTATGTAGACAACCCATTTTAAACATATTTAACTCTTTGATCTCTGAAACAACTGTATGTAGGTGTATGTGTGCATATGAACTACCAAGGAGATTTTACAAGTATATCTAGGACCAACTACATACATTTGACTTGACGATCCGTATTTCCTTAGCTTTTGATATGTAGATGATCCGCATTGCTTTCTCCTTGATTCTCTAATTTAAGAGCTTCTAATACCTGCATAATATTATATTCTACATATATACAGAGATATAGTTGCCTTTATTAAAACATACAAACATGGTTCTAACATTACTAACACATAGGTACCAACGTGTCTTCAATTTCGTATAACCTACTAACGGTAAAATGGATATTTTTTCCATTTTGAAATATAAATATATAAGGAAATCAAGTTGCAAAAATATCATATTATCTTCTCTTTATTTAAAATTTTTGTGATTATGAATTTTGTACCTTCATATTTTGCATGAGGTTATCAAATCATGAATTTGGTATCCTTCGATATAACATTTGATTTTTTGAGGGATAATATTTATTTTTAGTATTATAGTTGCATAATATTAAAACAGAACTTTATAAAATCATGTCATGTGGTTCTTATTCATATAATTTGCACTTTTTCAAATAAACTATGATCGTGTTCAAGTGGTTGGAATCACCAAAGCTGGAATATGCATAATTAATGAGTAAAGTTTTTTTTGGCAAGGCCAACCGGTTTTATAGTGGACCGTCCACTTTTATTACGAACGTAATAAAATTGAAGTACAGGAGAAAGGTAAAAACACCTTAACTACTAAGATAAGGAAAAATAAAGCATATGAGTGTAACAGAAAGTCACAGCTACTCAAAGAGTGCCTAGACTAGGTCTTCTCAGAAGAGGGAGAAGCACCATCAGCCACAATCACCAGGGGAGATACCAAAGGGACATTCCCAAAAAGACCAACAAAAGGTCGGAAAAGGATAATAATACGTGGATCAAAATTACTAACAACGGAAGAATATATAAAGGAACGATCCCATGTTGTATCAGCCAGCAAAGCAGAATTCGTCTCGGCAAACTGACCGTCCATATCAAGAACCAAGGAGTCACCAGAAGGCCGGTAATAAAGACAACGAAAGTCCAAAAGGTCATCAGTAACGAATCTAAAATAGCAATCATCTACAGGGTTAAATCTCATATCAGATATGTGATCAACCCAACATTTCTCGGACTCATCCCAAACAACTGACGTACGAGGCGGTAAAGGATCCGGAGGAACCACCAAAGAAACACAAGGGACAACAGAAGCAGCAGGGGAAGTAGGCTGAGCATCAGAACAAGGAGGCGGAACCGGGAAAGGTGAAGGAACCACAGGAGCATCAGAAGGCGATCCCAGATCAGACGAAAGGACCTTAGGAATCCATTTCCGGAGCGGCGGGCGTGGAAGAGGAATCTTAGGAGCTGCTGCAGAGGATTTGGAATGGAGGCAGGAGGTGGCTAGGTGGCCAAAAGAGTGACAGGAGGTACATATATCAGGAACCCAACCATAGCGAACACGGACCTCCGCAACATGCCCAACAGCTAGCTGCACGGGAATAGAAGCAGGGAGAGGCTTGAAGGGGGTAATCTCAATAAGAGCCTTTGCATACATCAATTTATCTCGGGCAACCGTATTAGAGTCAAAGCATTTCAATTTTCCAACATTGCATGCTAACCAATTCAACCCAAGCAAAGGCTGAAGAGCAGAGGGAATCTGCGAAAAGTACACCCAAACGGGAATGGATAGCACTTGCTCACGTGCACTCGCCACAGAGGGTGTCCAAGGAGTGATAATAAAGGGCATTCCAGCAAAAAAAGTAGGCTCAGCACTAAGAACTAGGCGACGATCCTCGGTAGAGGAAAACTTGAGATAATACATAGAGTCAATCAACTTCACTTGCAAATTGCCACGCAGCTTCCAAACCTTACGTAATACAGTGGACGGATCACGAAGACGGTGATTTGGTTCTAGAAAAAAACCAACCAAATAATCAGACCAGAAATCAACTCCAGCTTGGATAACGTTTGGAGGAGGGATCATCACTCCATTCTCTTCAACAATTTCAAAGTCAATTGGAATGTAATCACCCGCATTCCGAGGCAGGGAATTGAATAAAGAAGACCAAGACATCGGGCAATCAGGCGAAGATGCAGAAAGCCCAGGACGTTTCTCAACAGAGGGCATAGGGTTGGGTGCATCCAAACAAACTTCACTGATTAGAGGACCATTACCTTCAGATGCATTAAGACAAACATTTGACGTGCATCGCCTGGACGCATCAGCCTCAACCAATCCCACAACACTTCCAAACAAACCACTCATACCACACTCGTTGATCAAAGCAGACGTAACATGCTTCCCCACTTCACAGAAAGTATTCTCAGGCGAACAAAAAGCGACTCCAGGAGGTGACGGATTGCGCTGCAATCCAGTCACAGATGAAGGGAGATCATCGCCAGTTGTACAGCAAGCAGCCGCACCAACAAAAACTTCACTCGAAACATGAACCTGGGATGAATGACTTGAAGTATGAAGAGGCGGAAATTCAGAGGTCGAATGAAGGTTGGGTTTTGGAACACCTACAACAGACATGGCTCTAAAAAGGCGCCCAGTCTCGTCGAAGAGGGAGAGGGAAGGAGCAGTGAAGGGGAAAGAGAAAGCAAAGAGGACATAAAAGGGGAGAAAGATCTGGACGAGGCGGAAGGAAGGGGAAATCACGGAGGAGGGGGACGCCTTATAGAGGAAGCCATTTTTTAATTGAAAACTTTGGGGCCTTGGATACTTTGTATTCCAAAGCCTTTGGTTAAGCCGGTTTTATAAGTGGCCGTGCACTATGTCTCATTATTGTGGCCGCTGGGTATCGAACCGGTGCCACTACAACACAATGTAGCAAGTCCACTATGTCTTAACCACTGGACCACTAGAAGTTTTTTAAGAAGCCTAATATAAGCCTAATATAGTTTGACCACTACAACACAATGAGTAAAGTTTTTTAAGAAGCCTAATATAACAAAAAAGCAACAATGGATAATAATATACACAATTATTAGTTTAATTTTTTTTACATGATCTATAAACCTAAATGATACTCTAGATGTAAAACGTAGAAGGTAAAATGGTCAAACTATTACTTCTCATCTACGCTATCAGTTTAAAAAATAGTGTTAAGCTTAGTTTGTTTTTTATGTTTTTAGCCTTAAACTTAATGCTATGTTCATTTTTTTTAAATCTCTATAAAGAGTATGTGTTGTTTGGTTGACTTAGAACTTTGATAACATGTTTTTTTTTATAGTTTAGTCATTGCTAATATTATAAATAAACATGATCATATTTTTAGGTCATACTAATGATATATTAATTTAATGAATTAGCATCAAAGTGAATCAATACATCAAAGAAAAATAAATTGAAATCAATGGAATTAGTTCTCTATTTATTTTGAATTCAAAACAAAAATAGAAATATATCAATTAACTCACACTTTTAGATGCATATAATAATAAATATATTCATTCTCAAGTTTGCTCTAATTTTATGTTTGTTATTATATGAAATTTTTATATCAATAATTGTCTACAAATTGAAATGGATTTTATATCATTATTTCTTTAATTAACTTCAGGAAGATTGAAGTAGCATATAACCAATAAATTTAAATTGTACGATTGCTTCAAAAGAATGAACATCAGTTAGTAAAATAATATATTTTGTTCTATTAACACATCAAGTTTATAAATTCTTACTTTCTACTTTATGAAAATTTAAAACTATCAACTAGTATATTTTATTTTGAAAATAATTATAAATTTATCAGAAAATATATGTAATTTAATTTGAAACTTGTTTTTCAAAGTTAAGCGAGGTTGGTTGGACCAATATAAGAATTTTAATAATTAAGAAAATTAAATATTACAAGCTATAAATATAAGGCCGAGAGCTATTATTGGTTAACTTGAAATGTTGCATGTCTGTTTTTTAGTTGATTATTGATGATTTTAGATTAACATTAAATGAGTAATGAATATTTTCTTAATCTTCCATCTATAATATTTAATTAACCAACTAGACTTGAATTGTCAATTAATGGTAATTAATTCATTTAACTAGCACTAAAGAGAATTAATTGAAGAATAAATGTGTAATCAATTTTCTAATATAATTTGGAGTAAAATATAGTGTTAAATTGATATTGTAAATAATTATCTAATTAGTTTGTATTCAAGTTTAGATTAGTAAATATCCTTATCTTAATTTACAACGCGTTCACAGACAAGAGGCTGAGAGGGCGTTTAGCGGAAGCAAATTTTTACGTCCGACTTAATTAATTTACGTCGGATGTAAAAAATACAACGGCGGTCCCCCCCAGTGTTTTGCCGCTTCAAAAGGGAGAGTATTTTCCAAACTTAAATTTTACGTCAAATGTGAATCAATTAACTCAGACGTAAAAAATTAAGTCCAAAAAATACCCAGTATATACCTCCCTACCAAAACTATTTTCAACATATTCACATTCCTTCTTCCTTACATTAATTCCAACAATGTCCAGATACAATTTTGCATATAAATTTCAAACAATGATTTAAAAAACTTAGATAACTCAACTAATAGCGATGATCTATCTAACTCCGATGATGTAGATGTGTATGATGAGGATCTCGAATATATTGCAGGAATGGTGCTAAATCATACTCAGTTAATGCCTACTCCACATCATACCTCTTCTTACACTGTACGAATGTGGGATGGGTTGATAATGTTCTTAATGGTCATGAAAATAGAAGTTAAGATTTTTTCCGAATGAAAAGTGCTACTTTTAGACGCCTTTGTGACGTACTAGTTAATAGGTATGACATAATTTAAACTCAAAAAATAGACATTTCTATAATGATTGGAATGTTTTGTTACATGATAAGTCATGAAGCATTACAAAGGTTGGTAGGTGAAAATTTTAATCGATCCATTGCCATGTAGTTAAAAGCCCGCTAAAGCCTCGCAAAATCCCACTATAGCAAATAGCGCTCTTCGACCGCTACACAATTTTAATTTAGCGCTATTAAATAGCAGATCCGCTTTAAGTCCCGCTATTTTTCGCTACACCCAATAAATCAAGGCTTTTTAGCATACACTTTAGCAACATCAATATACAAAGGTTCATTTAGCTATTTTTTTAGACAAAATTGATAAAGTTTGGGTAAAGACTATTTTAAGGCATAAGTGCTCAATATAAGTTAGAAATGTATTATAGTCAACAAATCTAGTAAGCATAAATTATGATATTCTTCGACCTTATTATATAAGAATAAAAAATATATTTCTTTTTCTACATAAATAATGTGAGAATGAGTATGAATTAGCTTTAAATATTTGGATTTTTATATAATGAAGCTTTTTACACCTTTGCTATTTTTCGCTCTGTCACCCCTTTATCCCCACTATAACTTTTTTCACCTCGACCGTTATATAATCGCTAAGCACTTTAATTGCACGGATCCATTAACACTGTTAGTTTATGTGTTTCTAAGTTTTTGCACACTGTCTTACTTTTGGTCAAAGATAATATTAAACTAGTAGATTTCAATGAGGTTCCTGATAAAATTAGGTACGATACACGATACTATCCTTTTTTCTAAAATATTGTTAGAGCTATAGACGGAACGCACGTATTTGCGAGGGTTAGTAAAGATGAATTGCCAGAGTATATAGGTAGAAAGAAGTTTCCAACATAATTTTTTTTGTTGCTGTTAATTTGATTTAACATTTAGTTTCGTAAAGTCTGGTTGGGAAGGCTCTGCCCATGACAGTAGATTGTTAAATCATGCTATTGAAGAAGTTGAAACATTTCCACATCTGCCACCTGGTAAGTATTACATTATAAACTCAGGATACAAGCTTAGAAATGGTTATTTACCACCTTATCGTGATAAATGCTACTACGTTCCAGAATTTCAAAAAATGTTCCAAAATATCACAATGAAATTTTCAATTTTTATCATTCTAGTTTGTACATGGTTGTGGAAAGAACATTTGGTATTTGAAAAAACATCAACATTTTATGAGATATGCTGATATAAAGTTTCGCCAAACGAGAACAGTTTGTCATTGCATGTTGTGCCATCCATAATTTTATTAGAAAATACAATGGCACATAACCTAATTTTAAAGAAACAGTTAATGAAGAAGTTTCAAAGAAGTTATACTAAAAATTGGCGTGAACGTCTTCAACACAACTATGGTGGTGCAATTCATCAAACATACAATAGATTATTGCAATACGTGACGAAATAAGAAATACTTTGATTGTTGTAAGATGACGTTGTATATGTATTGTTTTACTATTGTATTTCAGTTAAAATCTATGTAATGTTATGTTAGTATATCAGTTAAAATTGAAATTGAATAGGAATTTGCATTATTAATCTAATTAAATACTAAATTTAATTAATAATTAAATAATTATTAATTAGTAATTAAAATTATTTAATTGTTACAAAATAAATAAACATATTCAAACTACACAACATTTTTTACAATATCCTACCTAACCTATAACCAACCTCTAATAAAAAAAATTGTCCGTGAACACCTTAATGTCCTAAAATCATTAAGATTGCCTTTATAATAATCTTTGTTTCTTACTTCTAAAGATGACACTTAATACATCCATGGTATTCATGTGTCGATCATCTAGGTGTTCGAAAGACAATCCATTAGGTTAAAAAGGAAAGAAAAGACAAGAAGAAAGAAAACACAGAATCTCACAATGTAAGGCAATCATATATAATAGAGTATCAGATAGTATATACAGTCAGCTCCAAAATGATACATCAGAGTCGCGACATGTACTAACTTCAGCCAGGGACAATTATAACTACATATTCCTATATTGTTGATACAAAATATATACATATAGCAGAAATAAAGTAGATAACTAGATAACGTCGAAGCCTTCTGCTCCATTCTTTTTCAAAATGTATCCATAAGAATCTCGACTACTTGGCTACTCATATAGATTTGAGCACTTAAGAGTTTTAGAGAAAGAAAGAAAAACTCTAGGTCAGACATGGGTCTAGTGTGAGTAAACTCCAAACAACTGAATTATTATACTTATAAAACTCTTTAAAAATAAAGGTATCTTGTAAGACCACGCCGCACATAAACATGGATGGGTTTTTACCTTACGATAACCAAAACCCTTTTCTATAGAAAATCCAGTGATATTATAATAATGTTTAGGGTTTAAAGTAAATGTTGAATCTTAGCCAAAATGGTTGCATTAATTACATTCCAGTATAATAGGTAGACAACTAAGTCTATAATGGCATTTATTGGAAAATGGATTCCATACAATAACAAGGCTACTAGGGTACCACCCGTTACAGTACACCTCCAAATAAAATGCACCAAGGTTGAAAACCTTTCAACCCCTACATGTCAAGACCGGCCTACCCCTTACTGGATAGTACCAAATATGATCATCCCTCGGTTGTGATGAACAACCACACTGGGCCCCGAAGCATATAGAAATATGAATAATATCGATCAAGATCAGGATTGATCACACCCTAATGGTAGTAAATCACATAGCCTTGAAGCATATCTCATATTTTAGTCGTACCTGGTTGTGAGGCTTGAAGCTACGTTTACCTTTTATATAGCAATCCCACTTCAAATGCTAACATTGCCCTCCAAGAAAAAATACAATGCTAGCATTTGTCCATACAAGTTATTCAGTATATGAACAAACCGAAGGAACTGCTTCTGCTACATCCATTTTAAAATCACCCTCAAGATTAATAGCAAGTAGCCCTTTCACTTCAAAGATATCCATCTTTGATTTCTTCATCCTTAAGATGTCTTCCAATTCAAACGCTTACATTGGTTCGATATGTTTTTCGGATAACTCATTTTATCCAATCTCGGTCTTTTCGAACTGACATTCGAAAATTTTAAAACTAGTCAACTTATCGATAGTGGACAAATCCACTATCTAGTGAAAGTATAAATTTTCATATGAAGATATAAGACATTCTATACTTACTCCCACTTTTCGATTTGAAACAATACTATCCCTTGATTAACAATGAAGTTAGATAAGTTAGAAAATTACCATTGCCTCAACATTCAATCTTACTTCTTAGGATAGAAATGAGTTTTCATACCTCGAAGTTTGGTGTCAAGTATATGATGAAGTACCTTTCATATACTTTATTAATCATGACCCATTTATCAAAATTAACCCTCCCTTGCCCAGAATCGAAGCCAAGTAAGTTATGGCACTGGTTGCTCTTGGTCTTCCCTTAGTTAAAACATTGTGATTCTAGATCTCATGGATAAAGGAAAATCTACTCGTCGTCTTTTATTGCTAAATACAAGTTGACTTACTTTCCATGAACGTGTCAACATTTTAGCACTACTTATTATATTGCTTCATTTTACTTAATGGCATAGACAAGAAATCCCTTATTTAAAACAAAACCTTTTTAAAACAAATCGAAACACCAACTCTATAAACTTATTTCTAGTCTTCGATTTTAAACAAGTACTTTTCATTGGTTAGAAATGAAGCCATTCAAGTTGGGATATCATTATTAAATAAAGTAACTTGAATCAATATCATAATTCCTTTAAATCAAATAACAATCAACTCACTATAAAATAATTAAAATAAATAGCTTGTATTCATAGAATAAGTTATACCCGCCACCTAAATTTTAAATCCTTTTGATTTGGTGTAGCAAATGGAAACCTTTGTTGCCTTGAAGATGAAGAGGGTATTTGGTTTCTTTCCTTAGCTTGTGAATGAATTAAAATAAGATATAGACTTGGGTATTTATAGGTGATTTTGACCCAAAAAATGGACCAACACCCTAGTTTGAATTTGAAAGCACCAGCTCTGTTTTGACAGAACAATATCATAGATAAAGGATATAGAAAAAAGAACAGTGAAAGAAAGAAGATAGAGAATTTTTATAGTGGTTTGGCTGTTAATGAAGCCTACGTCCACTTTATAGTTTTACTATAGACTGATTGCTATTACAAAATACATGTTGATTATAAGGCTTTGATAATCTTAAGCTAGATTGAATCCTCAGAGGTGGAATCCACTGAAGAATCACAATGAATTCATTTGGAGATTGTTGTGAGCGAGGTAGGGAATGAAGAATAATTTCAGCAGAGCTTTAGCAACCAGTCCGGAGAAGATCCTCTTTATGTTGCAGGTAGGTTGGTATTTATATGGGTCGAAGAGCTTTTGGGCCAGGCCACGTCTTCATCAGCTAGCAGGTAGGTAGGAAACGACCCAAGGAGCATTTGGCATGCAAAACGAGGAAGAACCATAGGTCGTTGGCGACCCATGGCCTTGGCTCATTTTGCGAGCCAATGTCTTGGTCTCATCTCGTAGTATTCTTTGGCTAGTTTTTTCTGAAGGGTTGTGGAGATGTATATGTTGTTGATGATCCAAGCACTTAAGATTTTTCTAGAGTTTGGAATTGGAGATGTTTCCATAGTCTTTTATCGTAGTTGTTTCGCTTCAATGGCAATTCACTAGCTGTTTGCGTTTAGCTGTTGATTGAACTAAAAGAATGATGTTCTCTCAGCTTCGTTGATCCCTGTCATCGCCTTAGTCATATAGCTTGACCTTTATTGATCCCTTGCCTTAGCTTTTCTGGTTAAGTCTTGAACCATCCTGTCTACACAAGGTTGTTCTGTTTTCTATTAGTTTCTGCTGGGTTAAAAACCTGGATAACATTTGCCCCCAGAGTATGTCTTCATTGTAAATAAGGCATGCTCTGGAAGTTATCCCTTTCAATATCCAACCGTTGATCTCCAGGTGATTGCATTAGAGCTTTATGAATACATTAAACCAATGTTGTTGTTCGTCTTTCTTTGGTTCTGACTGCTACTACTTGCCGCAAGTATCACATTTCTGCCCGAACTTTCCTGGCATTCCTCGAAATGATGACCCGTTGTAAGAGATCGAGTTCGAGATGGGTTGGTGAAATTTCTTCTCCTCTTTCTCTCTTCTTTCTCTTTTTTATGGGTTGCTAGCGATCCATGTGGGATGGGTTGCTAGCGACCTAACTATTTAAGGGAGTTAAATTTTGCAAGGTAGGGTCAGGTCGCTAGCGATCCATGATGGATCGCATGCGACCCTACTACTTAGTGAAATTTTTAGCTCTTCTTGCTTGCCTACTTATATGTTCGAACCGACCCATAGCTTCTTCACTTGACCTGAACCAATCTTGCCTCCTTACGCGATCCAACCTTCAGCGATTCGTTTCCTGATGATCCAAGCATCATCTCGACCTGATTCATCACTTCACTCGAATACATCCGTTGTTAATTCCCTCAAGCGCTCGCCCATTTTGTGAATTCCTAGCCGACCTATCATCTCGTATGAATCTAAGCCCTAGCTCACTTTCGAACTGTAGCGGACCTTACCTTGTTGCCGACCTGAAGTTAGCTCGCCACCGATCCATTCTACAGCTTGTCAAATTTGATCTTTGATTCTTCTTGTGCCTTTTAGTTCAACTAGAGGTGGGTTTGCTGAATTGGTTTCTAATTATTGCATT
Organism: Allium fistulosum; assembly: GCA_030737815.1. NCBI lineage: Eukaryota > Viridiplantae > Streptophyta > Magnoliopsida > Asparagales > Amaryllidaceae > Allium > Allium fistulosum. The sequence goes on from CM060906.1 coordinate 1,138,883,974, forward strand.
GGTGTAATGACTTAATGATTAGTGTCCATTTATAACATTGATTACGAGAAGTTCGAGTTGATTACGATTTAATGGAGGAAGATGGTAAATCGAGTCTCGGGTTGTTTCTTGGAACGATATTCGGGCTTTGGCCCGGTGATTGATACGTTTAGGTATCTTCGTCCATTAGACCAGAATTGACTTGTGTCCAGTTTCATGGCCGTCATTGCATGTCGCATACATTCACTAGTGGATCCCGATTTTTCCAAAGGATTTGGACCTACCTTGTTCACTTGTTGCACGTTCGGCGTTCCTGTGAGGAGAAGAGTTTTCCATGTCGCTTCGGACAACGGATCCGTTATCGATCGTCGATCGATCATAGGTAAGTGTACAAGGAGTAGAAATAAAAGCTGAAAATGAAGTAACATGGGAAGTTCTTCTCATCTTTCGCTATGAGCGAACTATCTACATAGGATAGGGTATTTATAGTGTTTCGAGCGCCGAGTTTATCCCATATTGATAGCACACCGCACTTTCCCCAGTTCGAACTTGAAATCCGACGTGTCGATTACAAGTTAATGTTCCTTCGGAACTCAAGTGTGGTAGGGGAAACTTATGAATTTGAGATAGAATTACCTGACCATTTTCGGACGTGAAATCTATTATATTGAAGAAGCAGCCATCCAAACGCTGTAAGTCAAGCGGGAGAAGTCCGGCACTCTCCGAAGCTGAGTCATTATCCACCTTGCAAGCCCAGTACGATCAGTTAGTACCAGTCAGGTCAATTGTGGATCGCACGCCCCACCAACTTCAGAGTCCTACTTAACCCACTCGAGAGAGCTTTGTCGGTGGTTTTCGCTAAGGTTCTTTAAAATATATGTACGCAGCATGGAATTCCCGAAGAGGATGTGCGTCTGCCGGCGAAATATGAATTCGCTTATATGCCTCCCCTGGGGTACACCTCTTGTCATCAATATATGTGTCTGAATGGAGCCATGCCTCCCTTCAACGATTTTCTGCATAAGACTCTCTCGAACTTGGGTATTGCCCCATTCCAACTTCATCCGAATGGCTATGCTATGCAGACGTTCAACCGCGCTTTAAGTTTTGATGGGTTACGGTATTTTCTGGCGTTCAATAGGAGAGATGACTGTCCCTCTTTGATCATAATAGAGGCCCAAAGAAACCAAAAAATCATCCAGTGCTTGCAAAGCAATTTATCATGGTTCAAGATGCAGTACTTTTTTGTTAGATGCCCCGAGGGGTTCAACCGTCGATGGACGACGGGGGTAAGCTTTTTTTCGTTTATTGAGCTCTAAGGCGTTGTATGAAGTTTCTAACTAATTATATGTCTTTTGCAGTTATCCCAAGGCCGAATAGAGATGTGACTCTTGATGAAGTTTGCCAAACTTTAAAGGTATTGACGCCGATGATTAGTGCGTTAAAGTTCTACTGACTGATGAGAACTTGCGTCGATACGGACTGTTGGCTTAGGGTAGATCCACCGTTCAGATTGAAACTCCCTCTCCTGGTTCACACAAGATCTACTTCTTCATCCCATGGTTCCGAGGAAGGTCGGGAGAGAGATAGCCCACACGAAGGATCAACTGATGAGGCCCATAGGGATGAAGATGCTGCTGTAATTGGGTTGGGTGGCTCAGCCAGGATGCCTCCAATCCCGGAGGAAGCTGAAGAAGAGTTCACGCATAGAGAAGGCAAGTCCGTAGTGGATTCAGAAAAGGAAGAGGGAGAGTTTGAAAGTAGTAGTGATGAAACCACTGCCAGTGATTACTTCTCATCAGAATCGGAGGGTGAAGACTCAAAGTCTTGCGATGAGACTTCGAAAATGAGTCTCGTTCTCCCGAGTTTGTCCCTTCCTAACACAAGTGGCAAAGGTAAAGCCTTAAAAACTGGAAGATGTCAAGATTCTCCGAGTAGGGATATCGCGGCGGACTTCGGAGATTTTAGCGATGTTTTTGTCGACTTTGACATGCTCATGGAAGGAGAAGTCAAATTTGACACGACGCCCTCCTGTTTGGGCGATATTGCATCAGTAGTTAGCCCAGTTCTGCCTATAATCACCGAAGTCAGTCTGATCCCATCTACGACTGCCATTCATTCTTGTTCGTGACGACGTCTTAGGCCCTTATTAAGGACACACAACACGTTGCACTAGGATTACAATTATCTCCATCCCTTCATATATTTGCTTAGTTTATGTCATGCTTCTGAAATCTTTTATGTGTTCCCTATTCCAGGTATGACGAGGGGACGAGGTTCTCATGACGACTTCAAAGACTTCACCGATTCACAGCGGTACCTCAAGCGCTCCTCTAGCCGCCATCAAGTTCGAGAGACGGAGGAAGAATATACACGGAGGAAAGAACTCGAAGCTAAAACCCATTGCCAAGAAGAGAGAGATTGAACTCGTTCATATAAAGGTGGGTATGAGAAAAGAAGATCTCTTGAGGAAAGAGATGAGCCATCGAAGAAGTCAAAGTTTTATTATCGCCCCCATCCTTTAGAGCTGGCTTTGAAACACTCTTCCGTAGGCTAAGAAATTCCCTTCAAGTCTGCCCCGATTCTGCCCCCAGCTCATATTTCATCCTCTTCCATCGTTACTGCCACTCATGGTGCCTCTCACCCCCACCAAAGGCCTGCCTACGTTATTCCTTCGAGCCCCCTTAGACTTGAGGCAGCGCTTTCGGGTTGGTTCTTAAAGGGGGTCAAGTTTGACCTGGATCTCCACCCTGTTCATAAGGACTCCTACATGCCACATCTCCAAGCTATTCAGAGCGACCTAGAATAGGCAAAACGATGGAAGAAGCTCTGTAACAGCTAGCGAATACAAACAGGAATAACTATCAGGAGATCCTCTCATTCGAGTCGGAGAAAGATGACTTTGAGAAGGCGCTGGCTGAGAGTGACGCCAAGATCAAGCAACTAGAGGAAGAAAAAACAGTGGCATTATAGGACTGCAAGAAGACTGTCGACATGCTTAAAGAGGTGGGAGAAGCCCACAACCGAATAGAAATCATTTATAGAGACGAAATCAAAAAATCTCACAAGGAGGAGGAAAAGTTGAAGCAAGAGGTGAATGCCTGCAGCGCAACGATCGAGGTTCAGTGAAAGACTATCGTTGATCATGACCTCATCGCTGAAGGGCACAACAAAACCATTTCTGACCAGGTCGAGATCATTGCCAAGTTATAGGCTCAAGTCGAGCAACTTAGTGCCGAAAAGACTACTGCCGAAGTTGAGAAAGCTGCTGTGACAGTGGACTATACCTTTGAAATGCATTCGAGAGGAAGATGAAGAAGCTGGACTCAACTATTCTGAATTTCTACGTCAACTCTCTGTTCCATCAAGGAAGTCTCAGCTATCTTGGCCCGAAGTTTCCGTGCACTCTTGCCTTTGTTTGGGAGGAAACCCTATCTCATTTCGCCAATAGCGGCGGCGTTTGTTCCGATCAAGAGTTGCAAGATTCCTATCTTAACGATGAATACAAGAAAGTGCTAAATTAGGGCCAGGAGATTCTCCGAGTCGAACGGGAGAAGGAGGCTACCGAAGTTGCCTTGATGACCGTAGCTAGGCCTTTTATTTTTGGCGTAGGAGAACCATAAGAGCAGCTCCACGACCAGCCTTCTATTTCAGGACTCGATATTATTCCTCATGTGGTGGAGCCCTCAAAAGAAGGCAATGGTGGTGAGTTCGAAGTCGCTATTCTCGACCATTCCTCTGGTGCAAGTAACGTACTTGCTTCTCACAGATTCGAGGGCCTCCAACTTACACCACAAGAGCAAGAGGAGTTTAATGCTTTCCTTTTTTTGGCAAAGCTAGCGGGGTTGACTAGGCCTCTACCAGATTTTATTGCACAAAAATAAAATAATTGATTCAAAACAAGCTTCGAATCAAGCAAAACAACATTGAATAAAAAAGAGAGGAACAAGAGGAAAACAGGCAAAAGAACAAAAATAAAATAGAAGAATTAATGTGCCCATTGAAGAACAAAGTCATCCGGGATAGCACTCCTCTTCAATTGCATGTGAATTCTTTTCCTAACCTCATGCCAAACGGTTTCTAAATTCCTTCTCTGATTTTCAAATACTATTGAGTTTCTTTCTCTCCAAATTTCATCCATATATATTTTCATGCTAACTACCAAACTTCTAGCTCTTTCATTCCTCCACCTCGTAGCCTTATAGATTATGTTCCAGTCCATGAAAGAATGTACAGATGATACAACTCTTCCAGTTTTCCAAACAATTCTTTCGAACATGAATAATAAAGTCGGGCATGCAAAAAACAGATAATCAACAGTTTCTGTAGGATCTAGATTAACCCTAGAGGGGGGGTGAATAGGGTTATCGCAAATTTTCTCAAATTAAACGCGGAAGTAAACAGCAGATAAATAAATATGCAGTAAAGTAAATCACACACAGAATTTACCCAGCTTCGGCAACCCCTGCCTACTGCTGCATTCCCAGATTTCTATTAGAGTTAAACAGTATCCCGCTTACAAACACTCTGACAGACTCGCAGACACTCGCTCCCGCTCACAAACACTCCTACAGACTCGCACACCCTGCTCCGCCTATAGAGTTTCGTTTACTCGCAAACTCTGCTCCCGCCTATAGAGCTTTGCAAACTCGCAGCCTCCCTGCTCACTGAACTAACCCTAACTAGACAATATGACAACACCTAAACCCTAGGTGGTGATTAACTCTAACTGGACTTTGACAATACAAACTGAAATACAAAATACAGTTTAACTCTAGGGAAAAATTTAAATCGTCAATGTAAAATAATTTTTGCCCTCAAATAAAATTGGCCCAAACCTATATTAATTAAACCCGGCCTAAATTAAAATAAAAGCTTTAAAAACTAAAATTAAAACCCTAGACCAATTAAAACTCTCTTTTTCAATAGAGAAACCCAGCCCACTTTTCTTCTATAATACTTCAGCCCGTTCCTTTTATTTACTAAAAAACTTCAGCCCAATTCAATTTATCTTTAATCCCTTTTGTTATTTTACTAGCCCGATCCCCTTTGAGAAGAAAATGGCAATTTCGAAGCTAGGGCTTTGCTCGACTTCGATCCTCTGACAATCTGCAGCTTTGATTGACTTTGATCTTCTGATAATTTGCAGCTTTGATCGACTTCGATCCTCCGACAATCTGCAGCTTTGATTGACTTTGATCTTCTGATAATTTGTAGCTTTGATCGACTTCGATCCTCTGATAGTTTGCGACTTTGTTCGACTTTGATCTTCTGACAAACTGCAGCTTTGTTCGACTTCGATTGTTTCTTCGTACAGAAAATTAGGGCTTGTGAAAAATTAGAAGTGCCGCTCTGTCGAATTTGATGTTGATGCTTGCGGCTCCTCCTCTCGAGTTCGTATGTGATACTGGTATGTGATTTCCTTTTGCTTTGCTGATTTTGGAGTGATTGAATGTGATTCGAGTTATTGGTTTATTGTTCTCTGTTAGCTCGAACTCGAATACCTTTAGTCGATGATGATATCTGGGTTTATATACAAGTCTGATTTGATTTACGTGATTCTCACGCCTTTAAAACATTCTGTTTTTATGCTTGCTATTTTGGGTAATTACGTTGTACCCACGACTTTGATTTTAAAACGTTCGATTCGTTCTCTGATTTATATCTCAGAATCTTTCCTGATTTATACCTCTGACTTTTTCAACTTGTAAACGTGATTAACATATACAACTTTGACTTGAAATTTCTTGACTTCGGCTCTGACTTTGTTACTGTGTTGCATAACTGACTTCATAGATGTTTGTTACTTGAACAGTTGCTTATTTTGTTCATTGGTCTTTGTTTGTTCATTCTGACATCACCTCTGTTTCACTTGAATCTGTTCACTGTGTTCGACATTGCCATGCTACCTTGCTTGTATTAATTCCAGTCTGATAGCTGCATGTTGAACTGTAGTCGAGTTGCATCCATGTAGTCTGTGCGTTATCTAGTGGTTGTGCATTCATGTAGTTCCCTCTGGTCATATGCAGTTGCCAACTAGTTTCCCTTGTAGCTGTGCACTTAAGTCTCTTGTGCACTTTGTTTCTGAGTTGATTTTTCTTGTCGACTTCACTGTAGTCTGGTTCATTAGACACTTGAACCTGTAGATGATTCACTGTTGTACTTGTACCTCTTCTCTGTTGCTGTTGCTGTTGCATTGTTGCATCCCATTCCATGTTTGTATTCACTCCAGATATTCTTCACTTTTGACTATATTGATACTGTATGCCTGCATATCCAAATTGCATATTTACTGATCTTTGTTTTATTTAAGATGCTGTCTGCACTTCATATACTCTGACTACTGTGGCACTGAGCTTGATCTCTGTTGTACACATTTTGTCTTGTTCATATTGAATCATACATGCTTTATTGACCATTCATTCATGTCTGATTCATTACTATAGTTGTGTTGCCATTCATGTTGCTCTCTGCATACTTTGATCCATTGATGCTGTAACCTGTCCATTACATTTGTTTTGGACCTTTTGCTTTCTTTGATCTTGTTGGTTTGGTTTGCTGATTCAATGGTGCTCTTGGTTACTTGAGACTTTGCACATTGGTGCTGCAGTTGAGTTATAGCATTCATGTGTACATTACTTGATTTTGGTTGAGTCCATTTGCATTTGTGTTGAATCTAATTTTGATTTGACCTTGTGCACTCGAGTTGGCGAGGCAGTGCACACGTGCATACGTGTGTACTGCAGCCACTCGTAATTACCTGTCCCTGATATGAATACTGATATGCACAGATATTACACAATCAAAGATGATGACAATAACCCATATATCTGAGAGCTTTAAAAACAAATTTTATATTTTTGCAAATTAAATTCGTTTCTGTTCAGATTACTGCTGTAGATTGTCAATTATACAGGTACACAGGAGACAAGACAAACACTGAAGCTGGACAATGCAGATGAGTGTTTGAGTGATGTAGTGAGGTTGTTAATGTAAAATCGAATTGTGATGTATTCAGAAATTGTACAGTTATAGTGAGAGTCAGAATTTGTACTATTCAAAATTTGTAATAAAAAGATTGTTTGAATAAAATTTCAGTTTGAATTCAAATTCTGTGTTGATAAAATTTCTGTTATTCCTGTATGTGTATAATCTGTAAACACATCTAAAATACGATATATATAGTTTGTTATCATCAAACACTAAACACACATCAAACAATCTCCCCCTTTTGATGATGACAAACATATATTAAAGATTTTGAAATTCCAGTAGATGTGTTTAAACATGAGATATTTAGCTCTTCTACATGTATGCTCCCCCTACATGAATACTCCCCCTACAACTGAGACCACTCCCTATTTAGAAGATTTTGGAAATTACAGACGAATAAAAGAGCTATAGAAAATAACTAACAACATTTAACAAATTTGGTAAGTATTCCAGAAATACTTATTTTCTTATCAAAATCTCTTCCTTCTCCCCCTTTTGTTATCATCAAAAGACTGACAAAAAATAATGAAACAGTAGGGGAAAACAAATGGAAAAAATAGGGAAAAACCATAATATATCATAACAAGATAACATTTTCCACATTTTAGAGAATGGATCAATGATTTGATTTTTATAATGAGAAGAGAGATGTTCTATTCTATTTTAATTTTAAAAAAAAATTGGCATTTAAGCACAAAAATAATAATAAGCACTTACTAATCACGCATAACCATAAGGACTTTTAAATGGGACTAGCAGTTACTCATTAGTTATCAAGCTCCATCCATGCATAACCATAAGGACTTTTAAATGAGAATGAAGTGATGATAACCTCTCATGATCCATCCATGCATAACCATAAGGACTTTTAAATGAGAATGAAGTGATGATAACCTCTCATGATCCATCCATGCATAACCATAAGGACTTTTAAATGAGAATGGATGCATGAGGAATATTTTAAAATTTTCTTTGATTTTTCCTTCTTCTTTTTTTAATTAAAAAAGCAATTCACTCTTCTCATTTTTCAAAACCATTATGAATGATAGAAAGATGGTAGAAATAGAAATGGTCGTGGAATAAGTTACCAAATTAATCATATTATGAAATTTCATAAACCAAACGTATTTCCACTACTGAATACCATATTCGAATCAATCTTTGAATGATATCCAAAACAGGTTTGAATTCTAGAAATTGAAGTTGAAAATAAATATCCAAGAATATTTCAACCAAAGATTGAAAAATGATTAGTCAATTTCCATAATCCCCAAATCCAAACGTAATTTGGAAAATCTGTCTTCGGGGAGGGGTTTTGTGAAAATATCAACAAATTGATTCTTAGTTGAATTCAATGCAAATGTTTTCCCTAGCAATGTGATCAAAAAAATGGTGTTTCACATCAATGTGTTTCATGAGTGAATGGAGAACATGATTATTAGACAATGAAATTAGTGAGTGTCCTAGCATGAAGCATGTCCTACTAGTACTTTTCTTGTCAACTAGTGAACCCGTATAATCAACATCAGAATCACCAACTAAATTAAAGTTTTCACACGAAAGATATCATAGTCCAAATTTGTGTGTGTGTGAAAAATATCTCAAAATTTCGTTTAGTGGTATTCAAATGTGATTCTTTAGAGTTAGATTGAAAAACGTGCAAACACAAACACACAGAAAACGTAATATGGGGTCTAGAAGCAGTTAAGAGCCATTTCAACAGTATCAGATTTAACTTCAGAACACTGTGACAACGAAACGTACACAAACTTTTATTAAATGAAGAGCGAGTGTGTGTACCTTTCGTAGAATCTCAGTTAAAGCAGTATTATTATCTCAAAAACAATTTGAAGTTTTCACCAGTAAATTTTCAACAGTTTCAACAGTTTCTGAAAATTCCTTTTAGAGCATGAGTAATCAGAAATCAATCATAGTTTGACTAAACAGATATAAGTTCAAGAAGAAGATGGTTGATCAATTTTTAATCACAAATCAAAGTTAAGTCATATAAGATCATATCAAGCAAATCAGAACCGGTCAATCATTTTAATTACTTCGAGTAATTCAATTTAAAGATGATTGGTTAAACAATCAGAATTAACAATCATAACTGGCTGATTTGATTCAGATTATGGTGCAGATTCTTACCGGTTATCTATCGATTTAAAATAAAGATAACTACCTGTCTTACCTGTACGATAGTTTTCGTTGTTTGCTCATAGTGAATATGTCACCTTTATACTAGGCTAAGGAACGTTGATTTGTCGCCCATTATGTATCTGGAACAGCCAGAATCCAGATAACACTAATGTTGTTCCTTAGCCTACCACCACACCTACACGGTTAAAGATGTATGTGACCTATTTGTCTTTATAGGTCCATGATTGTTAGTGGCAGAATAACTGTGAATAAATAATCCTTTTGGAACCCAAATTTGTTTTGTCTTTTTATTTTTGTTCCAATAGACATGAAATTTGTTTGTAGAATTCTTAGGAACCCAAACTTGTATAAATCTCGTGTTCTTGTTCCTATGACTACAATTTTCAATATGATGTCCAACTATTTCATATTCAGTAAAGATGCCCTTTCCTTTTGCACTATCGTCAACCTGTGATTTACCAAAACCTAGCCCTTTTCGGTTGTTAGCAAACAGTTGATTGCCTAATAACATATTAAATGATTTTTCTCCTCTAGAAAAGTTATTTAGTGATTTCTCAAGATCTAGGACTTTGGTTTTCAGTGTTGAGTTTTCAGACACAAGCGTAGTGCATCTATTTATAAAATCCTTTTTCCTAGTCTCAATAATTTCCTTTAGATTCAAGTTTTCTTTTTTAAGATTCTCAAAATTATTCTTCAGTTTTGATAATTCAGAATCTAAAGTTTTACAGTTTTTATGTTCTAGGTTTTGAATTTTTTCAAGTTCAGATTCTAACCTAAAATTTTCACGGGCAAGTTCTCTCCTATCAGATTTCAGTTTTTCATTTTTAGAATCAAGAGCTTCAACAATTTTAGTAAGATCGAGGCACAAATAAACAAGATCTTTATAAGAGTAGTTTTTTACCTCATTGGATTCCTCTGAGCTTGCTTCTGAATCTGATCTTGATTCCTTTGAGCTTGCTTCTGAATCTGATCTTACCGTAAGACATAGATTAGCCTCCTCTGAGCTATTAGTTGAAACTTCCTCTCCTTCCTCATCATCCCAAGTTGCTGCGAAGGCCTTTTTCTTCTTTTTCTTTCCTTTGTTGTTTTTGAGAAGTGGACAGTTTTGTTTGAAGTGACCAGGCTTGTTGCAGTTATAACAGATTAGTTCGTTTTCAGAGTTGTCAGAATCTTTAGATGTATTACTACTGGTCTTCTTCTTTCGTGGCTTGTATTTCGACCACCTTCTGAAATTATTGACAGCCACTGCAAGTCCTTCAATTGGATCAACTTCTTCATTATCGCTCTCTTCTCTGCTCTTTAAGGCAACAGTCTTCTTCTTCGATTCGGAATTGATGCGTTCCTCCTTTGCTTTTAACTCAAGCTCATACGTCATCAGATTTCCGATCAAATCCTCCATGCTCAGTTTGCTCAAATCTTTCGATTCTTGTATTGCCGTGACTTTTGCCTCAAAGTTCATCGGTAAGATTCGTAGTATCTTCCTTATTAGCTCTACCTCGGAGAATTCTTTTCCAAGCGCTCTAGCATTGTATACCAAGGTTGAGAAGCGTCCAAACATGTCTTTAATGCTCTCGCCTTTGTCCATCACAAAATTTTCGTATTCATTGCTGAACAGAGCTAGACGAGACTCTTTGACTTGAGAAGTTCCTTCGTGTGTCAGTTCCAAAGTATGCCAGATTTCCTGTGCTGTTTTACAATGAGAAATTCTATTAAATTCATTTTTATCAAGAGCACAGATCAGAGCATTCATGGCCTTAGCATTGGTAGTTTTTAATTTCTTATCATTAGAATCCCACCTATCCTTTGGTTTAGGAATCTCAGTATCACCTACAGTTATAGTGGGAGTTTTATAGCCAGATTCAATAATATCCCAAACATCGTAATCAACAGAACTAAGATAGATACTCATTCTAACTTTCCAGTAAGCATAATCATTACCATTAAACATCGGTGGCCTAGCAATAGATTGCCCCTCAGAAAAAGCATTATTTGACAGATTCATGACTCTAGAGTTAAAGAAAAATTTACCTCGCTCTGATACCACTTGTAGGATCTAGATTAACCCTAGAGGGGGGGGTGAATAGGGTTATCGCAAATTTTCTCAAATTAAACGCGGAAGTAAACAGCAGATAAATAAATATGCAGTAAAGTAAATCACACACAGAATTTACCCAGCTTCGGCAACCCCTGCCTACTGCTGCATTCCCAGATTTCTATTAGAGTTAAACAGTATCCCGCTTACAAACACTCTGACAGACTCGCAGACACTCGCTCCCGCTCACAAACACTCCTACAGACTCGCACACCCTGCTCCGCCTATAGAGTTTTGTTTACTCGCAAACTCTGCTCCCGCCTATAGAGCTTTGCAAACTCGCAGCCTCCCTGCTCACTGAACTAACCCTAACTAGACAATCTGACAACACCTAAACCCTAGGTGGTGATTAACTCTAACTGGACTTTGACAATACAAACTGAAATACAAAATACAGTTTAACCCTAGGGCAAAATTTAAATCGTCAATGTAAAATAATTTTTGCCCTCAAATAAAATTGGCCCAAACCTATATTAATTAAACCCGGCCTAAATTAAAATAAAAGCTTTAAAAACTAAAATTAAAACCCTAGACCAATTAAAACTCTCTTTTTCAATAGAGAAACCCGGCCCACTTTTCTTCTATAATACTTCAGCCCGTTCCTTTTATTTACTAAAAAACTTCAGCCCAATTCAATTTATCTTTAATCCCTTTTGTTATTTTACTAGCCCGATCCCCTTTGAGAAGAAAATGGCGATTTCGAAGCTAGGGCTTTGCTCGACTTCGATCCTCTGACAATCTGCAGCTTTGATTGACTTTGATCTTCTGATAATTTGCAACTTTGATCGACTTCGATCCTCTGACAATCTGCAGCTTTGATTGACTTTGATCTTCTGATAATTTGCAGCTTTGATCGACTTCGATCCTCTGATAGTTTGCGACTTTGTTCGACTTCGATCTTCTGACAAACTGCAGCTTTGTTCGACTTCGATTGTTTCTTCGTACAGAAAATTAGGGCTTGTGAAAAATTAGAAGTGCCGCTCTGTCGAATTTGATGTTGATGCTTGCGGCTCCTCCTCTCGAGTTCGTATGTGATACTGGTATGTGATTTCCTTTTGCTTTGCTGATTTTGGAGTGATTGAATGTGATTCGAGTTATTGGTTTATTGTTCTCTGTTAGCTCGAACTCGAATACCTTTAGTCGATGATGATATCTGGGTTTATATACAAGTCTGATTTGATTTACGTGATTCTCACGCCTTTAAAACATTCTGTTTTTATGCTTGCTATTTTGGGTAATTACGTTGTACCCATGACTTTGATTTTAAAACGTTCGATTCGTTCTCTGATTTATATCTCAGAATCTTTCCTGATTTATACCTCTGACTTTTTCAACTTGTAAACGTGATTAACATATACAACTTTGACTTGAAATTTCTTGACTTCGGCTCTGACTTTGTTACTGTGTTGCATAACTGACTTCATAGATGTTTGTTACTTGAACAGTTGCTTATTTTGTTCATTGGTCTTTGTTTGTTCATTCTGACATCACCTCTGTTTCACTTGAATCTGTTCACTGTGTTCGACATTGCCATGCTACCTTGCTTGTATTAATTCCAGTCTGATAGCTGCATGTTGAACTGTAGTCGAGTTGCATCCATGTAGTCTGTGCGTTATCTAGTGGTTGTGCATTCATGTAGTTCCCTCTGGTCATATGCAGTTGCCAACTAGTTTCCCTTGTAGCTGTGCACTTAAGTCTCTTGTGCACTTTGTTTCTGAGTTGATTTTTCTTGTCGACTTCACTGTAGTCTGGTTCATTAGACACTTGAACCTGTAGATGATTCACTGTTGTACTTGTACCTCTTCTCTGTTGCTGTTGCATTGTTGCATCCCATTCCATGTTTGTATTCACTCCAGATATTCTTCACTTTTGACTATATTGATACTGTATGCCTGCATATCCAAATTGCATATTTACTGATCTTTGTTTTATTTAAGATGCTGTCTGCACTTCATATACTCTGACTACTGTGGCACTGAGCTTGATCTCTGTTGTACACATTTTGTCTTGTTCATATTGAATCATACATGCTTTATTGACCATTCATTCATGTCTGATTCATTACTATAGTTGTGTTGCCATTCATGTTGCTCTCTGCATACTTTGATCCATTGATGCTGTAACCTGTCCATTACATTTGTTTTGGACATTTTGCTTTCTTTGATCTTGTTGGTTTGGTTTGCTGATTCAATGGTGCTCTTGGTCACTTGAGACTTTGCACTTTGGTGCTGCAGTTGAGTTATAGCATTCATGTGTACATTACTTGATTTTGGTTGAGTCCATTTGCATTTGTGTTGAATCTAATTTTGATTTGACCTTGTGCACTCGAGTTGGCGAGGCAGTGCACACGTGCATACGTGTGTACTGCAGCCACTCGTAATTACCTGTCCCTGATATGAATACTGATATGCACAGATATTACACAATCAAAGATGATGACAATAACCCATATATCTGAGACAGCTTTAAAAACAAATTTTATATTTTTGCAAATTAAATTCGTTTCTGTTCAGATTACTGTTGTAGATTGTCAATTATACAGGTACACAGGAGACAAGACAAACACTGAAGCTGGACAATGCAGATGAGTGTTTGAGTGATGTAGTGAGGTTGTTAATGTAAAATCGAATTGTGATGTATTCAGAAATTGTACAGTTATGGTGAGAGTCAGAATTTGTACTATTCAAAATTTGTAATAAAAAGATTGTTTGAATAAAATTTCAGTTTGAATTCAAATTCTGTGTTGATAAAATTTCTGTTATTCCTGTATGTGTATAATCTGTAAACACATCTAAAATACGATATATATAGTTTGTTATCATCAAACACTAAACACACATCAAACAGTTTCTTCATGCAACTCACAAAATACACACTCAGGGCAACAAAAAATACCATATCTAGTCAACAAACTTCTAGTCATCAAAGCATGACTAAAAACCTTCCACATCATCAGATTTTCTTTAGGAGTCGAATCTCTTCTCCATATAACAGTATACCACTTAGTAGTAGGTAACATAGCATTGCCAAAGAGCTGCTTGTATACAATAGCAATAGAGTGTTGCTTCAGATTCCAAGAAATAGAGACAGGTGAGTTGCTAGAGAAGTGTAAACTCTGAATGATACCCCAGAGCTGACTGATCAACTAGTTACTGTTATAGGGTAAATGCATGCTATTGTTAGAGATGAAATCATAGGCTTTAGCATCATAGTGAATTCCAGATTGAACAATCTAAGAATGATCTAACACTTTAGACAGGATCTTGCCTTTACTCACCCAAGGATCATGCCAAAAACTAACAACTGAATTAGGAGTTATATGATATTGAATAATTGGTAGAAAAACATCCCTAAGCTTCAGCAGATTTCTCCAAGACCAGCTACTGTGTTGTGGTATTTCCATACACCAGAAATACTTATTCTTAATATTGTAATGCCATGTCCATTTAACCCATAAACTATCCTTCTTAATCAATAAATCATCAAGGTGCTTGCTAAATGCTGCAATGTTCCACTTCTTAATGTTTATAATACCAAGACCACCCATTTTCAAAGAAGACTCAAACTTAGAAAAGGAGCAAGGCAACAACTTCCTATTGTGAATACTCCCAGTCCAAAAATATCTGTATATGGCAGACCTAACAAGCTACAAAAGCTTACTAGGAAGAATTAGGGTGCGAGCCCAATATACAAGTTTAGAAAACACAACAGATTTAATAAAAACAAGTCTACCACTCTGGGAGAGTTGTCTATTTGCCCAACCATTCATGACTGATGTAATTTTATTAAATAGGGGAAAGCAATCAGCATTAGAAAGTCGTTTAGCAATTAATGGAAGACCAAGATATCTCATATCGGCATCCATATTAGAGAATCCAAAATGCTGATACAGAGCAGCATCATGTTGGTCACTGACACCAGCAACAAGCATGGTAGATTTGGATTGATTTATAGAAAGACCAGTCATGCTTTTGAAGGTCCGCAGCGCCTCTAATATTCCACACACAGAGGAAAACTCTGGCATAGTGAAAAACATAACATCATCAACAAACATAATAGAAGAAATTTGATGGTGAGAGCACTTAGGGTGATACTTGATAAGATTTTGAGAGTATCTGGTTTTTAGAAGAACAGAGAAGACTTCCATAACCAACAGAAACAAATAAGAAGATATAGGATCTCCATGACGAATTCCTTTTTTACTTCTAAAAAAACTAGTAGGCCTTCCATTAATTACAACTGAGAAGGATGGAGTGGATATGCAAACATAAACCCAAGACACAAAAACCTTAGGGAATCCCATCATGGCCATTATTCTAACAATAGAAGCCTAATGAACAGAATCATAAGCTTTGGATATATCAATTTTAAGAGCAGCCCTTGGAGATACATTTCCTCTACTATAACCTTTTAATAACTCTTGGGCAAGCAAGACATTATCAAGAATATTCCTAGAAGGAATGAATGCAGCCTGATTGTTAGACACAACAGAAGGGAGAACATTAACAAGTCTTGATGCAAGTATTTTGGAAATACATTTGTAGACCACATTACAGCAGGAAATAGGCCTGAATGAGGACACTCAGGTAGGTGGGTTAACTTTAGGAATTATTGTTATGTTAGTGGAATTGACTTCTCCCAATAACTTGCATTTATTAAAGAAGTTATGATCAGCCTGACAGAATTCATGACCTAGCACATTCCACGTAGAGATGAAAAAAATGACATTAAGACCATCAGGCCCACCAGAAGAACGCTGGTTCATAGAAAAAAGGACAGTCTTTATTTCTTCATCAGTGACAGGCTGAATAAGTGCAGCAGCTTCATGCATAGAAATACATGGCAGGGAAAGGGAGGAGATTTGGTCTAAATCCGAGATGAAACCAGATGAATTGCCAAGAAGATTAAAGAAATAATCGATAAAGGCATTGTCAACAGTTTCAATAGTAGAATATAGAGTACCTTGTTCATCATAAATACTATTAATGTTTTCTCTAGCATGCTTAACCTTCAAAGAATCATGGTAGAATTTTGTGTTTTTTTCTCCTTCTTCAATCCATCTGTCATGAAGCTGTTGCCTTTTCATACAAGCTTCCAGGTTAAGAGCTTTATTAACCTCCATGAATAATCTTCCTTCCTCTGCAGCTGCATTTTCATCTTCAGGATGCTCCATCATGTAGTCTTGAGAAATCTTTAGCTGCTCCTTCAAAGCAGTAGATAGGAGACTGCCAGAACTGAATATGGTAGAAGCCCACTGTTAGAGAGTTTGTTTGATGCATTTCAATTTCCTATAAAACTTGAACATAGGGTTACCATAGCAAGAAAAATTAGTACTAGTTAGAGAAACTAAAGCATGAAATTCTTCATGCTTGGCCCAAGCATTATAAAATTTAAAACTTCTCTTTTCTCTTTTAAAATGGGGACCAAGAGACAGAATCAAAGGAGAGTGGTCAGACAAAATGGGTTGAGGAAGAAAAACAGACAAGGAAGGCCAGATATTGAGAGAAGGGATGTTACAAAAGGCATGGTCAATTGTTGTGAAGGTTCGAACACCACTTCTGCTTCTGTTGTTCCAAGAATACTTGGCTCCAGACTTGTTAATTAAAATAAGATCAGCATCAGATATGGCTAGATTTAGGGGAGCAAGATCTCTAGGAAGGAGAGGAGTTCCACCAATTTTATCATCATAGTCAAAACAAGAATTAAAGTCTCCCAAAACAACCCAAGGATGTGAATTTTGCCGAAGAGGGGGCAAGGAATTAAATAGTAGACTTCTAGAAGGAACAGAGTTGTCTGCATAAATAAAAGTAATGTAGAAGGAAGTTTGAGATTGAGAGAGAAGGACGTGATAGTGAATGAATTGACTAGAAGATAGAATAGGAGTTAAAGTTAAAACAGCAGGATCATAAAGAACAAGAATTCTTCCATAAGATTCTGAATCAAGATTATGATGATAGGCCCAGGCTGGATTAATATAAGCAGCATCTTTACGGGATAATAGAAGATTGAGTTTAGTTTCCAGAAGACCAAAAAGACAAATGTCATACAAAGAAATAAGACTTTTCACCTAATCAAGTTTTAAATTGAAATGGGCACCTCTAACATTCCATGAAGCAACTTTTTTATTCATGGGATAATTAAAGAGAAAGGAGGGGCTTATTTCGTCTCTTTGCTGAAAGAGCTCTTGTTTCAATTTGCCTAGCAGGCAGAGGGTTAGGGGAGGATGGGTTAAGGATGGTAGATGGATGATCAGAAGGAGGGACGGTTTGAGGAGCATGGGAAGGAAGGTTTAGAGGCCAACCTGGCATTTCAATTGAGAAATTATAGTGAGGTTGTTCAGCAGATTGCATTTCAAGGTCCACTTCAGTTGCATGCATGGAAACAATAATTTGTCTTAATTGAGACTCAAAAGACAAGCACCACTTACTGTCATATTCTAATACAAGAGTATCACCAAATTCATGCACAACAGCTATTCCTTTTTCCACTCCTTTATTACTGCAAGTATCATTAGCATTTAATGTTATTCGCTGTTCTACATCAACAGAAACTTCATTTGCTTGTTTATCTCCATCATCATTATCTTTAAAATTCTTTCCATCACACAAAGTGTTCAGCTTGGAAATTACATCATTTTTTCCAGCACTGAGAATTTCATCTTCCTCCAGAACAAAGACTTCTGGATTGCTTTGATCAAACTCATCAATTTGAAGCAAACTAAACTTATTATTAGTTATAACATGAACAGAACTTGCATTGTCATTCTTGTATGTTTTGTCACCTGCTTCAAGGGTAGAATTGATATCCTCATTACCATTAGCAACAGACATATTTACTTTCCCCTTTGTCAAATTCAGGTTAATCACTTCAATTGCTTCTCTTGAGTTTCTTTTTTTTACCTCTATTGTTATTCACTTTTTTCCAACTTGATTCAATTTAACTTCCTTGACCACCTTCTTAACTGCTTTCACCTTGCTTTGTTCTACCTCACTAACTTTGTGTTTCTCATTTTTATCACAATCACTAACATTGCCTTCATTAGACATGAGAGCTTTCATGCAACTTGCCACTGAATGCCCAAACTCCTTACATGTTATACATATTTCAGGCCTCCACAAATAATCAACTGGTACAATCTGGTCTGTTCGATCAAGTAATTTCACAGAAAAGTTATCAGGCAGTTCCTGATTTGGATTAACTTCAACTAAACATTTAGCAAATGATATTCTTTCAAATTTCTCAGTAGAAACATCCATACACAGCAGTTTTCCAACCCTAGAAGCCAGCCAATTTATGCCCAATGGAGACCAAGCGAACAGGGGAATGTTTGATAGTTTAATCCAAACTGGAACAGCTTTGATTCTACCACAACTATTTCCAACATTTTCATCCTAAGGCTTCACAATAAAAGGTTTATTCTTCATCACTATTGGATCAGATTCAGAAATTCTTCTCCTATCTTCCTCATTTGTAAACTTGAATAAAAAAAGGAACCCATCAGATTTAACACTAATAGAGCCCTTCAATTTCCATGCTCTCTTCAGATAAAAAATGATAGTAGAATAAGGAAGTGGGTTATCTAAAAAAATCCAACAAGGTATTCCTTCCACATAGAATTTCCAGCGTGAACAACTTCAACAGGGGGCACAATAGCATCTCCATTAAAAACAAGTTGGATGTCATGAGGAATATAGCTACCTGCGTTAATGGGTTTAGCTTTGAACAAGGAGTTCCAAGCATGAGGAGGATTGGAAAGGGAGGGCAGAGAAGAAGAAGAGAGGACAATAGCAGAAGGAATGGAAAGGACAGGAGAAGCTACAGAAGAGAAAGGTAAGGTAGTCAAGGATGGGACAGTGGCTGGAGGTACAAGGAGAGGGGCTGAAGGACAAGGTTGATGGGAAGTAGAGGGCAGGGCAGGGTCGGTGGGAAAAGATAATGAAGGGGAAGGAGGGGTCCCCATTAAAAAAGAAAGAGGTTTCGAATGCTAATTAATGCTTTCCTTTTTGATCTTATAGGTCCATCCACTTTTCCTGTTGACGTGCCAGCTACTTCGGCTCCTGTGCCTACTGCCATTTTCACATCTTACACGGTTGTATCTGTTCCTGCTTCAGCTCCCACATCTGCATCTAGTTTGCAACCGAGGCCAAAAGCCGAGAAGATTGTTGCGCTCCATGGCCTGGATGACCCTTCGGTGTCTTTGGAAGGTGACATAACTGCAGCAGAGGCCAAGGAGCAAGAAACGCAGACGGAGTAGCCGTAGAAGACTCATCATGATTTTGTTTCCATTAAGAAGGAAAAGGTGGAGGTCATCAAAGCTTCGAAGAGTTCCCGGAAATCCAGAAAACACAAGTGGAAGGGAGGCACTTCCGAGGAAGTCTTGGAGGAAGAGGAGAACATTGACATCGAAGTGTTTGTTGATGTTACTGGCAGCGAGACTTCTCCTGAAAAGACGCAGAAACTATCAACCAAGGCTGGAAAGGGAAGTGTTGGCAAGAAACGTTGAGCGGTTTGTATGAAGGTGGACTTGATTTTGGCCAACAGCTTGCAAGAAGACTGACTTGTTTTTGTTTGTTTGTTTCTTTTTTTAGTCGTTCTGTTCCAGTGTAGAGTCTGCACTTTACGTCCTTATTGTAGAGTATGTATTTTCCTTTTGTTGGCTATTGTTGTCTGGGTACGACCCCTATATTTTAATCCTATGTACAGAAAATCAAAAGTAATCATTGATATTTTGACTGTACTTTTATCTATCTGTTCATATATGTTCTGTGTACTTGTGCTTGTTTCATTTCATACTTTTCTAGTTCTATGATTGTAGTCAAAGCCCTTCATTCGAAGTAACATAACTTAGAGATTATTAACACTTTGGAAGTAAACAGAACTTTAAAAATTAACCGAACTTGGATAATTTTTGTTTATAAATCTATAACAGTTCTAAAATCTATAAATCTTTAAAGCTTTTCTTTACAGTTTTTAAAATAGATGTAAAACTTTGAGACAGAACTCGAGGACTTGTTGTTGTTTGGAGTAACCGAACTTGTGAACTTATTGTTTTTGCGCGTTTCTGTCTCCGCATAGGTGTATGCCCCTAGTTCACAGGGTTGTTTACTTCAAACAACTTTTGAGTAGCCAATAACTTAAGGTTTAGATAATCTTCATTGAAAATTCGGCTAAGTTAAACTTAATTCTACCTTTTTCTTTTTTTTATTCTTGGGAGTTTTACAACTTTAGCATGTGATCCAACCTTCTTGTGATATTTTAACGAGCACGCAATATACGCATATTTCAAATGTGCATAGTGCATAAGTTAATTGAAGGCAACTTTAACCCTTAAGTGTATACAATTGAAGCTTTTCATTTGTTTGTAGCATTCCAACTTTGTTGGAATTGCGGTCACTATTCTAGGCTATGGGAGCGGTTAGCTCTGATTGTGAGATGTGCAGTTTCTCACGCTTCTCGGCGTTGCTTATCTTCAAGCGACGCGAGGATTTGGTATTTTGGTGCGCGGCTGATGAGATGCGTGGCTTTTTCTTTTTTCTTCGGTGTTGCCTATCTTCGGGAAATCCGAGGAGTTTTTGGTGCGCGACTTATGAGATACACGACTTTTGTTTTTCCTTTGTGTTGCCTATCTTTTTGCAACATGAGAAGTTATTATTTTGGTGCACGGGTTTTGTTTTTTCTCGGTGTTGCCTATCTTCGGGTAACATGAGGAGTTTTTATTTCGGCGCTCCTAGGTGTTGCCTATCGTTGGGCAACACGAGGAGTTGTTATTTTGGTGCTCCTCGGTGTTGCCTATCTTCGGGCAACATGAGGAGTTGTTGTTTTGGCGCTCCTCGGTATTGCCTATCTTCAGGCAACACGAGGAGTTGTTATTTTGGTGCTCCTCGGTGTTGCCTATCTTCGGGCAGTGCGAGGAGTTGTTATTTTGGTGCTCCTCGGTGTTGCCTATCTTAGGGCAATGCGTTATTTTGGTGCTCCTCGGTATTGCCTATCTTTAGGCAACGTGAGGAGTTGTTGTTTTGGTGTTCCTCGGTGTTGCCTATCTTCGGGCAACACGAGGAGTTGTTGTTTTGGTGCTCCTCGGTGTTGCCTATCTTTGGACAACGCGAGGAGTTGTAGTTTTGGTGCTCCTCGGTGTTGCCTATCTTTGGGCAACGCAGAGTTGTTATTGTGGTGCACCTCGGTGTTGCCTCTCTTCAGGAAATGCGAGGAGTTGTTGTTTTGGTGCTCCTCGGTGTTGCCTATCTTTGGGAAAAATGCGGAGTTGTTATTGTGGTGCTCCTAGGTATTTCCTATCTTCGGGCAATACAAGGAGTTGTTGTTTTGGTGCTCCTCGGTGTTGCCTATCTTCGGGCAACACGAGGAGTTGTTGTTTTGGGGCTCCTCGGTGTTGCCTATCTTTGGGCAACGTGAGGAGTTGATATTGTGGTGCTCCTCGGTGTTGCCTATCTTCGGGTAACACGAGGAGTTGTTATTGTTGTGCTCCTCGATGTTGCCTATCTTCGGGCAACATGAGGAGTTGTTGTTCTGGTGCTTCTTGGTGTTGCCTATCTTCAGGCAACATGAGGGGTTGTTATTTTTAGCGCTCTCGTTGCTACCAGAGCAATGCCAATTGTCAAAGGGCAAAGATTGGGTTTTGCCGATCCAACGGTTTGAGTCGATTTGCTTCCATCGACTCGATGGATAATTGTTATGAACACAATTTGGCTGGTTGAAGAAGAAAAATTTATTGAAGAAAGCACAGTATATTTTTTGCCTATTTATAATGCCTCCGGCATATCCGGGATGGCTTATTTGCTGAAAAATAGAAAATACACAGAGTAGTTCTAAATGAAATAGCGGTGGAGTGATTCACTATTCCAGGCTTTGGGAATTGTGACCCCATCGATGGTCCTCAGCTTCAAAAGTCCTGTCCCTGAGCTTTTGATTAATGACATATGGTCCTTCCCAGTTTGGTCCAAAAGTCCCTAGAACAGGGTAAACTCTCTTGAGCACAAGATCTCCAACTTCGAAGGTTTGACTATGAATTTTGGAGTTGAAGTACAGTGCAACCCTTTTTTGGTGGGCAGTAGTTCTCAACTCTGCTTCTTCTCTTTTTTCGTCGACCATGTCTAGGGACTCGAGTAGGTGTTGCTCATTTTGCTTTTGATTGAAATTCTGCCTTCAACGTGAGGGGACTTCTAATTCAAAAGAAATCGTTGCCTCTGAATCATATGCTAAGGTGAATGGGGTGTGGCCAGTTGCCGCTTTGTGTGTCGTCCTATACGCCCATAGTGCGAGTGGAAGTTTGTCAACCCAATTTCCTGATGATTTTTTAATCGCTTTTTGATGGTGGATTTGATGATCTTGTTTATTGCTTCCACTTTCCTGTTTGCTTGTGGATGAGCCACTGCAGAAAAGCTTTTTTCGATTCAGAAGTGCCTATAGAAGTCTTTAAATTTGACACTTTAGAATTGTGTTCCGTTGTCAGTGATGATTTTTTTCGGCACACCAAACTTGCAAATGATATTTTTAGTAACAAAGTTAATGACTTTCTTTGTGGTTATGGTGGCCAGCGGTTTCGCTTCAGCCCATTTTGTGAAATAATCTATGGCAACTATAGCATATTTGGATCCTCCTTTTGCTATTGGAAGGACGCCAATCAAATCGATCCCCCAGATCGCGAACGGCCATGGGCTGACCATCTACGTCAGTTCCGTTGAAAAAATTCTCTTAATTTTGCTGAATCTTTGACAGCGATCGCATCTTCTGGTGTGATCTACAGCGTCACGATTTATTTTTGGCCAAAAGTAACCATATCGAAGTACTTTCTTTGCCAATGTCTGCCCCCCAGTGTGGTCTCCGCACTCACCTTCATGTACTTCCTTCAGGATTCGTCGTGCTTCATCATCAGTCACACACCTAAGAAGCGGGGTAGAGAATCCCCTATTCCATCCTGTATCATGAACCATGGTGCCATTCGAAGGAGTTTCTTCCATTGATTTCGGTCAGTTGGAAGGGTTCCCACAAGTAGATAGTCTTTTATTGGTGTAATCCATGTGTCCGGTTCGACGATGGACTCAAAAATCCATTCTACGTCCATTTCCTCTATGCTTGGGTTGGTTAGCATTTCCACTAGGTCCAACCCCAATGACTAAGTTTTGCCGGAGCTTGCTAGTTTAGACAAATAATCTGCCTTGGTGTTTTGCTCCCGTGGTATGTGAGTTATAGTGTAGTGCTCGACGTTGCTTAGCAGCTCTTGCACTTTTGACAGATACGGGGCGAGATTTTCTCCACGCGCTTGGTACTCCCCTTTCACTTGACAGACGACCAACTGGGAGTCGCTGTATATGTGAATAGATTTTATCTCGAGTTCCTTCACAACTTTTAGTCCAGCGATCAATGCTTCATACTCTATTTTATTATTTGTTACTAGAATTCCAAGCGCAACGCATAGCTAATGGCTCTCCCCTCAGGGATTTCAAGCACTACCCCTGCTCCCGAACAAAAGTTGTTTGATGCAACGTCGATGAAGAGCTTCCATTGCATGCCTGTTTCCAACTGAACTTCCTCCACGTCATCCCTTACGGTAAATTCAGCAATGAAATCGGCCAACCCTTACCCATTGATTGCTTTTCTTGGATGTTATGTGATATCGTATTGGCTTAACTCTATATTCCACTTGAGTAGTCGTCCGGAAGTTTCTGGCAGCTATAACATTTGCTTCAAGGGCTGGTCAGTCAATACTTTAATCGCGTGAGCCTAGAAGTATGGGCGTAATTTTCGGGACGCGATAAGAAGGCAATACGTTAGCTTCTCTAGTTTTGGGTAATTCTTCTCAGCTCCGGTGAATCGTTTGCTAATGTAGTACACAGGCCGTTGGATTCTTGCTTCTTCCCGCACAAGGGCGGTGCTAAGTGCGTGCGGGGAAACTTCTAAATAAACGAATAAGTCTTCTCCATCGACTGGTTTTGATAAGATCGGGGAGTCTCCATGTGTTGTAGCAATTCCTCGAAAGCTGTTTGACAAGCTTCACTCCATTCAAAGTTTTTATTTCCCTTCTTTAGCGCATCGAAGAATGGTATACACTTGACTGTAGCTTTTGAGGTGAATCGACTCAATGCTGCGACTTTTCCATTCAAGCTTTGATGTTCCTTCTTATTTTTGGAGGCATAGACTTCCCGTAACGCTGTTGTTTGCTCTGGATTCGCTTTAATGCCTCAGGCACTTACTATGAATCCCAAGAATTTCCTAGAGGCTACTCCAAAGTGGAACATAAGTGGGTTAAGTTTCATTCCATACTTTCAAAGTATTTCGAACATTTCAGCGAGGTCGTCAAGATGGTCAGCAACTACTTGTGATTTAACAAACATATCGTCCACGTAAACTTCCATAGTCTTCCCGTTCTGGCATTTGAACATAGTATTCACTAGCCTTTGGTACATTGCCCCTGCAATTTTCAAACTGAATGGCATTACTCAGTAGTAGTACAGTCCCAAATCGGTGATGAAGCTGGTGTTCTGTTGGTTAGGTTTGAGCATCAGGATCTGGTTATAGCTCGAGTACGCATCCATAAATGAAAACAGTTTGTGTCCCGCCGTTCCATCCACCGGTTGTTCAATCCTCGGGAGCAGGAAGCTATCCTTCGGACAAGCTTTGTTGAGGTCCGAGAAATCAATACAAGTTCGCCATTTTCCATTAGACTTCTTGACTGGGACTGGGTTTGATACCCATTCAAGGTAGGTTGCATCTCGAATTAAACCGTTAGCCATCAGTTTATCTACTTTCCCTCTCAATGCCTTGGACCGTTCGGGGCCCAAGCTGTGCCTTTTTTGCTTCACCGGTGTGCATTTGGAGTCAATATTGAGAGCATGGCAGGTTATCTCAGGTGATACCCCACACATATCGGAGTGTTTTTAAGCAAATATATCCAAATTGGCATGAAGGATTTTGGTTAGTTTTGAGCGCATCTTGTTTCCATGTTGCGACCCAATTTTCAGGACCCGCGTTGGGTCATCCATACAGACTGGGACGGACATCGTCAATTTAGCCGGTGCTTCCCGATCCTCCCTTGAGCTCTTCTTTATAGGGTCGAAAGCCTTGTCGAATCGGCTATGGTCCCCAAGCCAGGAGCGGTTCTGTAGTTGCTATTCGAAGGGTTCACGGATGTGGAGGGTTTTTCCCACATCCTTTCCTTTTTCCTTTCTTCTTGACTCACACAATTCTGGTATGTAGCATTCCCGGGTGGCGCTTTGATCTCCTTTCACAATTCCGACTCCATGTTCTGTAGGGAACTTCATTGTAAGGCACCACCAGGCTAGTGCTATTCAGAAGTCAACTAATGCGGGCCGTCCCAAGAAGGCGTTGTATGCTGACATTTCGTACATGATCACAAAAGTCTGAATGAGGGTGACCCTTCGCTCACCCTCTCCAAGCTCCACAGGTAGGTCAATTGTTCCCATTGGTTGTTTGGGTTCATCAGTAAACCCTTGAAACTTTGTTTGACACATGGAAATACTTTTCATGCCAATCTTCATTTGATAAAAAGTACGTTTGAAAAGTATATAAACTGAACTGCCACTATCAACCAACACTCGTCGGACTACGGCGGACCTGTTTCCTACTGTCACCACCATTGGGTCATGAGTTGGAGCTTTAATCCCTTCGGTGTCCCGATTGCCACTATGTCATCACTCAAAACCTTTTGCAGCTTGATCAGAGTTTCATCATCTATTGCTAAACCTGATTCCTTCGGGGTGTGCTTTAACGAATTCACAGATCGCTCCATTTCTCCCCAACTTCTTTACACGGGGTATGGTCCTCCAGATATTGTTCCAATAAAAACCTCTGGTTGGTTCGTTTTGACCCTTCTTCGCTAGTTCCAGCTTGATTTCTTTGTTCTCTAGGAGGTTGAGGAATAGGAGGTTGATTGGGTTTTTGTGGCTTTTTCACATATTGTTGAAGCTTGTTGTCTCGAATCAATTCCTTGATGAGACTCTTTAGGTGGCAGCATTGTTCGTATTATGATCGTGTGTCTTGTGGAAGCAGCAGAATTTCCCTGAGTGCTTTTGCTGCTCGGTTGCTTCTTTCCTAAGGGTTTCTTATATTCTTCAGTCTCCTGCATTGCGAGATAAATATTTTCCAAAGTGTCATTCAGTGGGGTGTATTCTTCCTGTCTAAACTCCCTAAATCTTTTGTTGTTGCCGCTATTATTTCTTTTGTCGGAATTCTGCTTTCTTCTTTTCGGTTTATGCGCTTTCCCACAACTCCTTGAGCAGTTCCAGCATTGCATGTGTTTTGACCTGTCGCCACCTCATTTTATCCGTTGTTCATCTGTTGTACACCAGTAGCCTTTCTTTCTAGTTCCTGCGCTTCCTCCAATCTAAGTACTGGGTTGCTTTGCGATTGAAGTCATTCCTGGTGGTAGGTTTCTTCGTCTTAATCCATTTTCCGAACTCCATTTCCAGGTGAGTAGCGTGGACTAACGCCATCAAAACCATATCCTCATTAGGGTTGCTTACTTCAGTTACGGTGGTATTGAATCGGTTCATGAAAGATTTCAATGGTTCGTTGCGTCCCTGGACTAACCCGGATAGGGACATGACATCCTCTGGTTGCGGTATGGAGCCCGAACTGGTCCAGGAATTTCATTGCAAGTTGGTCAAAGGTAGAAATAGATCTTTGAGGGAGTCTGGTGAACCACATAGATGCCATTCCTTCTAGAAAAATAGGGAAACATCGACAGCGGGCGGCCTTTGAAGCATTTGCTCCATCCATATACTAGCTATACTTGTATAAATAGGGTTTCGGATCCTTAGTTCTGTAACGACCCCGAATTTTATATAAATTTAAATTGATGATTAATTTAATTTTTGAATTAAAATTGTAAAATTAATCGATTAAAGTGATGTGAGTTTCCCCGAACTCAAATAAATTTGGTATAAATCATTTAAATTTAAAGATATTGTAAATATTGTATATGTGTGAATATATATGTATTTGAGCATATATGAATGAATTTGAAATTTATGTATATATGTATATTTTTAATTTGAATTTAAATCTTAAATATAAATGGTTTAAAAATAAATATAACAATATAGACCTTGGACACAAGAAAAAATAAATAAATTAAAATTTAGAAATAAAATTTAAGTTAGAAATACATGTTTAGTTTGGAAATAGAAATAAATATTGTAAAGTAAAATACAAAAAAATATAGTTTTTATACAATATATAAAGTAAATATATTGGAATAAATATAAACATCATGTTAAAATTAGAATTCATTTTATATCACAAAGCATGTGAACAAAGCATAAGTATGTACACTTAAACAAATAAGAAATAAAACAAAAATCTATGTAAATGAACCTGCAAAAGAGAGGAGACAGCAAACATGTGTAGGCTGGTAAAATAAACAAGTAAACATATCTATGAAGCCATAAGATAAGACAGTGCAAATACATTCACATACAAACATATGGAAACATAAAGTACTAAGCAATTAATGCTATATCCCTTAGTACATAACATTTTAGTCAACTCGAGATGTTCAAAATTATATCAGCCTCCAAAAACAAATATCTCTGACCTTGGTACAAAAGAAAATTTATAACTCTGTACAAATTTTATTACTTTGTACAAACCCATGTTATATCACCTGTACAAAACATATCTTTGTGTATTTCCTTTATCAATCCTCACTTCAGTATTCGTTCCATTCAAACTGAGAATATATGAAGTAAACATCATCTCCTCTAAAACACAAACAAATTAAATCAAGACAAATCAGAGGATGGAAGAAGGATTTAGCTTGCCAGTTTACAACTTGTTTCAACATAAAAGAAAAGCTTTCAACTTGCAAATATTTACAACCTGTCTCATCATCAAGCTCTGTTCTTTTTCCTGGAAACAATACTGTGAGCAAACTCCTATTTTTTAGAAGCTTACCCTGTTTTGATTTCTTGATGCTTGTGAGTAAACTTCTTAATCAAAAGCTTCAAAATTGTTTTCTTTGTTGATGCCTGTGATGATGGATATAAGTGATGACTTGAGATGGTTAGTCATAGATGTACATGCATGTATATGGATTTAAAAGTGCCTGTGCATATCTGTGTTTAAATAACTTACCTCTGTTTGTTTTAACAGACCAAAACAAGTTCGAAAAGAAAAAAATCAAATTCTCATCCCCTAATTCTTTTTAGGATTTGATATTAAACAAATATGCTTGCATAAACAAGATCCAAGTTTTAAAAATATTCTCGAATTAAAAGATCAAATGGTTTTACTGTAAACCAAGAATAGACAATGAAAACACTGAACTATGTCAAAATTTAGTTTTTTAATTTCTTGGTTCAATTATATTATATGTTTTGTTTTTGAAAGTTATGATTTTTAAGAGAAAGATCATGAATTTTAAGATTGAGAATAACGAGCAGTTGCGAGTTGAACGTAAATTGGATTTTCACGATTTTCCGATGATCCAATCATTTTCGAAGTTTGAAACTTGGCATGGAGGTGCTAGTATGGTCAGGGGTTGAAGAAACAAATGTAAGAAAAAATTTAAATTCGTTATGAAGAGAGTTATTAATCAAACTAGGGTTGAGAACCCAGGTTCGTTCATGTTGAAAGAAGGGGTTGCGGATGATTCTGGGGTGCATCGAGTTGGACGAGGTCCGGGGGAACAGCTTCGTGGATGACCAGAGATGGTAGGGACGCGGTGGCGCGAGGTCAGGTGGACGGCGTCGTGGGGTCGAGGTGGATTTAGTAAAACAATGGGTTCCAGTTTCTAATCGTGCGTCTCGATTTTGATTCGCTGTCATTTTTGTTGATCTGGGTTATTGAGAGGGGTGGCATAGTCGCCGATGACAAGTGAGTGGTCGTAGCGTCGATCAAGGATGGTCAGAGGGGTTGTGCTCGTGCACACGTGCACGAGTTTTCTTCAGCGTGTCTGTAAAATGGAAGCTTTGGGAAGAAGAGTTGAGACTCGAAGAAGTCTTCGGGGAAATTGGATGCAGGCTCGAGTTCGAGCTCGGGTGGTTTTGGGTGGTTCCGGGCCATTTAAAAACTTAACCAAATTTAAGTCGAAATTTTTTGTATCGGGTTGTTTGGGGGAAAAACTCAAAGTATTTAGGTATTTTTCTTGGGTAAGACTCGAAGCGAGTCTCGGGTCTGGGAAGTTGGTGATCAAAACAGTTTTGAATTAAAACTTAACCAAGTTTTAAAACACTGTCCTAGTTAAATGTTTTAAACTAAATATGTGATTTGGTCTCAAATAAAGGAAATGATTTTATCTTAATCTAATTAAGGTTTTGGTAATAAATGAGGTAATGAAAGAGTAATTAATTAAGGTAATTAATTTAAGGTTACTTACTTAATTACTTAAAGAATAATTTGTCAATGTGATTAATTGATGGTTAATTTATTAATTAATGGTAATTAATTAAATGGTGAATTAAAAAATTAAAGGTTAATTATTTAATAATTAAAGGTTGACGAATTATAATTTAAGGTTAATTAATTTATTATTAATGGTTAATTAATAAATGATTAAAGAATAATTAATCAAAATGGTTGAGATTAATTAATGTTAATTAACCAGGAATAGTTATTTATTCATAAGTAATAAATCTGATTTAAATAAATCAGATAATAAATTGACCTTATCCATGGATGTTTGGATTCTAGTGAATGTTGAATTGTTTTACATCCCTGATATGTGATGCTTCATGATACACCCTGATTTGTGTTGTGATCTGTAATTTATTTATCTGTGATATATATATCTGTGATTTCTGTTTCTGTGATATATTACTATGTGAATATGAAACCCTTGGCCCGTAAAACGGCACTTGAATTTCGATGCGACAGGGAGTCGGATTCCAGTTGGTTATCCGAAACCCACATCGAATCGTAATAGTGAATTTTTGTGATAGATAAATTTACTTTATCTATGAATCTATGAATGAAGATAAGCGTTATGGGTTATACCGCTTATCGATATATCTGTGATAATTGATGTTGTTGCACTATTGTGTGTGAAGACCCTTGGACTACACCTTTACACACACAAATATGGATTTCACGTGGAAATCGGTTAAGTCACAGATAATGTAAATTTGATGTTTTTGAAATTGAAATTTTAATTTCAATTGATTTTGAAGTTGGAAATTTGGGTTTTAAAATGAAAAGCTTTTGAAATGGAATTTCAAAGATAAAAGTTATTTTGAATAACTTAATCGAGTTTTGAAAATATAAATAATTTGATTTAAATTTGAATTCAAGTTTGAAATTGAATTCTATGATTTGAAACTAGGGATTAAAGATGCTGTACAAGTTATATATGGGTTTAACCATTTTAAGGTATTGATTTAGGAATTTGAATTTAATTCAAGGGTTTTAACTCGTGTAAATATAACTGGATTTTTCTGAAACGAAAACTACTTGTTTTCAAATAATAATAGCTTTCATTTTAAGAAAGGATTTCCAAATTGTGTTGAACGGTTTCAAGTTTGAAATAGAATTGTTTTGAAAGACTATGAATGAATCTTTGGAAACGAGTTTTGAAAGCTATAAGTTAAATCTTGATTTAAGGATTTAACGAGTTAATTCAATTAAAATGGAAATTGTTTTGAAATCCATGAATGGATCATTGTGAACAGGGTGAACTTTGTGAATTGAATCTTTTTGTTTAAAAGATTAAAAGTGTGGAAATTGTTTAAACCATTGAAGGTTTTTGAAATGAATCTTTTTGTTTAAAAGATTGGAAATGGTAATTTGTTTTAACCATTCGAATGAAAGTTTTGAGCTTTAAGCTGTGATTTAACTGAGACCCCAATATCCATATGTTTTTAAATATTGCGCTCATTATTCGGTTTAGCCGGGAGAGGACCTTTGTGTCATATAACCCATTCCAAATAATGATACGACGATATGGATAGCATTTGAAGACCGGTGGTGAAGACTGGGTATTTGCGAGAGCGATAGGATGACCTATCGATTGTCTCTACACTAAGTAGCTACGGTATAGAGATTCCCTAAGTGATGGGAAGTCCGATCAGGATTGTGAATACCCGGATTTGCAAGGGCTTCTTCGGAAGTGCCTTCGGTTCTGTTCGAACCCGGAACAGACTTGTATGGATGTGTGTCTGACATTGCACTTTGAGATGTAAAGCTGGTTTCTATCAAATACATTTCTGTTGGTGGCGGAGAATTTATTCTCTTAGCTTAACACCCTTCTCTGAGACGTACGAGCTCAGAGGTTATGTAGTTGATAGTTACTAGTGATACATTCCCAATTTGGTAATGTGGCATACGAAGTGCTGATGATCATTTGTTGGTCAAAGCGTGGCTTTGTGAAAAAGCATGGCTTTGTGAAAAAGCGTTGCTTTGTGGACGAAACTTCGTCGAGCCTCACAACCCGGTAATGGTCGAAACATGAATGTTGCGGCAAAGGTTTGTAGGGGTAGCGCCCCTAGGGTATGTCATTTCCTTCTGGATAAAAGGTGATATCATGGTACGGAGCCCAGATATCTTACCTATGTTGATTATACTTTATGGTTGTTTCTTTATGATTGAGGATCCTCGGATAAAGGTCGGTAACGACCGGGGGATGACATGACTTGCGTGTTAGTTACCTAGTTACAGCTGTACAGCGTGAGGTAGCGTCAGTGTGTTAGTTACCTAGTTACAACTATACAGCGTGAGGTAGCGTCGGCCTTTTTTTGCAGAGATCCGGTTAGGATCCAGGGCGTCTTTCCAGAGGCGTTTCTATTTCGGTATAAGGAAGTTCCTTAGCCTGATCATTTGTTGGAAATCCAAAGAAACATACGAACCTTGTACGATTTTACTTGTATTTCCTGTTATGGAATGTGGCGATAACCTGCTATTGAACATGGTAGTTATAGTAGGCATACGATGAAATGTTGTATGCTGGCTAAGATTGATATTATACTTTTGAAATATTTTCACACTATGCACTAGTAATAATATTAAAGAAGTTTTGTTTGCGTAGTAAGCATGTTTGACTATCATAAAGGGAAATCTCCTCCAATTCTGCGATTGCATTGTGTGTGTGGCGGGAGGCCTTATAGTAGTTTCATTTTTGAAAAGCATTGCGGATTTCAATGTTTAAGAGCCTTTTGTGTTTGCTTAAAGATAAACTGTTTTTGTTTGCTCATACCAGTCTCATGACTGACCCGGAGTTTATTGTTCCCTTCCTAAACTCTGGGTGCCCACTATTTTCCACACGGGCAGTCTAGAGTTGGGTTTTTCAGATATTCAGGATGAGTAGATTATCTGGAGCTAGTCAGTCCTTGGACGACTGACCTTGCTTTCCGCTAGCTATGGATTGGAGCATTCTATTGGAGATAATCTATCCACTGCTGGTGTTATCTATTTTCTTTCCGCTGCTATTTCTTGTATCATACCTCTGATGTATATTGATATATGTTGTATCATTCTGTTGTATCTGTCATCGTATCAATGTTATATATATTGATATATTCTTTCTTTTCCGCTGTGTTGTTATACTTAATGTTGTTATAAGCTCCGGAGAACAAGATTCGGCGTTTGAATCTACGGCATTTTGAGTACAAGCGAAGTACGGATGCCGATTTTCGAAGGTCGACTTTTGGGTCTTTACATTTGGTATCAGAGCTAAGGTTGAACTTTAGCTCAGGAGTATAACACATTAAGTAGCTCATTAGAGATAGGGTGAAGTATACCCTAGAATGAGTATTCCTCAGATATCCATTCGAATATCTCAGTAAATTCTCTTACTATCCACTGATAGTGAGTATGACTGCAAGAAGAGGATGAGATAGGGGACAGGAGAATACGACTATAAATGGTCGATACCCTGTAACAACAAGGAAATAATCTTTTCTCTATCAATCTCTTTTGTTCAACATTTCTTTTCAATTCTTCGATAGTTCCTGGTAGATCCAGGAAGGAGATTCGATATGTTAATATGGGATATAAACTCCAAATAGGCCAAAATTGTTTGTTGGATGTATTGGTTGATTTGGTTGCTATGGTTGATAGGTATACTTTGGTTCTAAACTAAAAGTTTTGAAATTGTATCCATATATCTATCTATTCTTTGGGTCCGGATATGTTTTACGAATGGTTAGTTATCTCTTCGAACTGACCGATGCCACTGCATATTTCGTAGATCTGGATAACCCAAGTATCTTGTGAAGTGTTAAAACAGATTCGTTTTCGTATCTATTATTGATATTCTGATTGGTAAGCCAAATGCAGAATAAATATTCAGTTGATTTGATGAAATATTCTTCATCTATCTTTGTGTCTCCCTGGCAAATTTCGAGGACGAAATTCTTTTAAGGGGGGAAGTCTGTGACAACCCCGAATTTTATATAAATTTAAATTGATGATTAATTTAATTTTTGAATTAAAATTGTAAAATTAATCAATTAAAGTGATGCGAGTTTCCCCGAACTCAAATAAATTTAGTATAAATCATTTAAATTTAAAGATATTGTAAATATTGTATATGTGTGAATAAATATGTATTTGAGCATAAATGAATGAATTTGAAATTTATGTATATATGTATATTTTTAATTTGAATTTAAATCCTAAATATAAATGGTTTAAAAATAAATATAACAATATAGACCTTGGACACAAGGAAAAATAAATAAATTAAAAGTTAGAAATAAAATTTAAGTTAGAAATACATGTTTAGTTTGGAAATAGAAATAAATAATGTAAAGTAAAATATAAAAAAAATATAGTTTTTATACAATATATAAAGTAAATATATTGGAATAAATATAAACATCATGTTAAAATTAGAATTCATTTTATATCACAAAGCATGTGAACAAAGCATAAGTATGTACACTTAAACAAATAAGAAATAAAACAAAAATCTATGTAAATTAACCTGCAAAAGAGAGGAGACAGCAAACATGTGTAGGGTGGTAAAATAAACAAGTAAACATATCTATGAAGCCACAAGACAGTGCAAATACAGTCACATACAAACATATGGAAACATAAAGTACTAAGCAATTAATGCTATATCCCTTAGTACACAACATTTTAGTCAACTCGAGATGTTCAATATTATATCAGCCTCCAAAAACAAATATCTCTGACCTTGGTACAAAAGAAAATTTATAACTCTGTAAAAATTTTATTGCTTTGTACAAACCCATGTTATATCACCTGTACAAAACATATCTTTGTGTATTTCCTTTATCAATCCTTACTTCAGTATTCGTTCCATTCAAACTGAGAATATATGAAGTAAACATCATCTCCTCTAAAACACAAACAAATTAAATCAAGACAAATCAGAGGATGGAAGAAGGATTTAGCTTGCCAGTTTAAAACTTGTTTCAACATAAAAGAAAAGCTTTCAACTTGCAAATCTTTACAACCTGTCTCATCATCAAGCTCTGTTCTTTTTCCTGGAAACAATACTGTGAGCAAACTCCTATTTTTTAGAAGCTTACCCTGTTTTGATTTCTTGATGCTTGTGAGTAAACTTCTTAATCAAAAGCTTCAAAATTGTTTTATTTGTTGATGCCTGTGATGATGGATATAAGTGATGACTTGAGATGGTTAGTCATAGATGTACATGCATGTATATGGATTTAAAAGTGCCTGTGCATATCTGTGTTTAAATAACTTACCTCTGTTTGTTTTAACAGACCAAAACAAGTTCGAAAAGAAAAAAAATCAAATTCTCATCCCCTAATTCTTTTTAGGATTTGATATTAAACAAATATGCTTGCATAAACAAGATCCAAGTTTTAAAAATATTCTCGAATTAAAAGATCAAATGGTTTTACTGTAAACCAAGAATAGACAGTGAAAACACTGAACTATGTCAAAATTTAGTATTTTAATTTCTTGGTTCAATTATATTATATGTTTTGTTTTTGAAAGTTATGATTTTTAAGAGAAAGATCATGAATTTTAAGATTGAGAATCACGAGCAGTTGCGAGTTGAACGTAAATTGAATTTTCATGATTTTCCGATGATCCAATCATTTTCGAAGTTTGAAACTTGGCATGGAGGTGCTAGTACGGTCAGGGGTTGAAGAAAAAAAATGCAAGAAAAATTTTAAATTCGTTATGAAGAGAGTTATTAATCAAACTAGGGTTGAGAACCCAGGTTCGTTCATATTGAAAGAACGGGTCGCGGATGATTCTGGGGTGCATCGAGTTGGACGAGGTCCGGGGGAACAGCTTCGTGGATGACCGGAGATGGTAGGGACGCGGTGGCGCGAGGTCAGGTGGACGGCGTCGCGGGGTCGAGGTGGATTTAGTAAAACAGTGGGTTCCAGTTTCCAATCGTGCGTCTCGATTTTGAGTCGCTGTCATTTTTGTTGATCTGGGTTATTGAGAGGGAGTGGCGTAGTCGCTGATGACAAGTGGGTGGTCGTGGCGTCGATCAAGGATGGTCGGAGGGGTTGTGCTCGTGCACACATGCACGAGTTTTCTTCAGCGTGTCTGTAAAATGGAAGCTTTGGGAAGAAGAGTTGAGACTCGAAGAAGTCTTCAGGGAAATTGGATGCAGGCTCGAGTTCGAGCTCGGGTGGTTTTGGGTGGTTCCGGGCCATTTAAAAACTTAACCAAATTTAAGTCGAAATTTTTTGTATCGGGTTGTTTGGGGGAAAAACTCGAAGTATTCAGGTATTTTTCGGGTAAGACTCAAAGCGAGTCTCGGGTCTGGGAAGTTGGTGATCAAAACAGTTTTGAATTAAAACTTAACCAAGTTTTAAAACACTGTCCTAGTTGAATGTTTTAAACTAAATATGTGATTTGGTCTCAAATAAAGGAAATGATTTTATCTTAATCTAATTAAGGTTTTGATAATAAATGAGGTAATGAAAGAGTAATTAATTAAGGTAATTAATTTAAGGTTACTTACTTAATTACTTAAAGAATAATTTGTCAATGTGATTAATTGATGGTTAATTTATTAATTAATGGTAATTAATTAAATGGTGAATTAAATAATTAAAGGTTAATTATTTAATAATTAAAGGTTGACGAATTATAATTTAAGGTTAATTAATTTATTATTAATGGTTAATTAATAAATGATTAAAGAATAATTAATCAAAATGGTTGAGATTAATTAATGTTAATTAACCAGGATTAGTAATTTATTCATAAGTAATAAATCTGATTTAAATAAATCAGATAATAAATTGACCTTATCCATGGATGTTTGGATTCTAGTGAATGTTGAATTGTTTTACATCCATAATATGTGATGCTTCGTGATACACCCTGATTTGTGTTGTGATCTGTAATTTATTTATCTATGATATATATATCTGTGATTTCTGTTTCTGTGATATATTACTATGTGAATATGAAACCCTTGGCCCGTAAAACGGCACTTGAATTTCGATGCGACAGGGAGTCGGATTCCAGTTGGTTATCCGAAACCCACATCGAATC
Organism: Allium fistulosum; assembly: GCA_030737815.1. Taxonomy (NCBI): domain Eukaryota; kingdom Viridiplantae; phylum Streptophyta; class Magnoliopsida; order Asparagales; family Amaryllidaceae; genus Allium; species Allium fistulosum. The sequence continues at coordinate 1,138,920,626 of CM060906.1, forward strand.
GTAATAGTGAATTTTTGTGATAGATAAATTTACTTTATCTATGAATCTATGAATGAAGATAAGCGTTATGGGTTATACCGCTTATCGATATATCTGTGATAATTGATGTTGTTGCACTATTGTGTGTGAAGACCCCTGGACTACACCTTTACACACACAAATATGGATTTCACGTGGAAATCGGTTAAGTCACAGATAATGTAAATTTGATGTTTTTGAAATTGAAATTTTAATTTCAATTGATTTTGAAGTTGGAAATTTGGGTTTTAAAATGAAAAGCTTTTGAAATGGAATTTCAAAGATAAAAGTTATTTTGAATAACTTAATCGAGTTTTGAAAATATAAATAATTTGATTTAAATTTGAATTCAAGTTTGAAATTGAATTCTATGATTTGAAACTAGGGATTAAAGATGCTGTACAAGTTATATATGGGTTTAACCATTTTAAGGTATTGATTTGGGAATTTGAATTTAATTCAAGGGTTTTAACTCGTGTAAATATAACTGGATTTTTCTAAAACGAAAACTACTTGTTTTCAAATAATAATAGCTTTCATTTTAAGAAAGGATTTCCAAATTGTATTAAACGGTTTCAAGTTTGAAATAGAATTGTTTTGAAAGACTATGAATGAATCTTTGGAAACGAGTTTTGAAAGCTATAAGTTAAATCTTGATTTAAGGATTTAACGAGTTAATTCAATTAAAATGGAAATTGTTTTGAAATCCATGAATGGATCATTGTGAACGGGGTGAACTTTGTGAATTGCATCTTTTTGTTTAAAAGATTAAAAGTGTGGAAATTGTTTAAACCATTGAAGGTTTTTGAAATGAATCTTTTTGTTTAAAAGATTGGAAATGGTAATTTGTTTTAACCATTCGAATGAAAGTTTTGAGCTTTAAGCTGTGATTTAACTGAGACCCCAATATCCATATGTTTTTAAATATTGCGCTCATTTTTCGGTTTAGCCGGGAGAGGACCTTTGTGTCATTTTACCCATTCCAAATAATGATACGACGATATGGATAGCATTTGAAGACCGGTGGTGAAGACCGGATATTTGCGAGAGGGATAGGATGACCTATCGATTGTCTCTGCACTGAGTAGCTACGGTATAGAGATTCCCTAAGTGATGGGAAGTCCGATCAGGATTGTGAATACCCGGATTTGCAAGGGCTTCTTCGGAAGTGCCTTCGGTTCTGTTCGAACCCGGAACAGACTTGTATGGATGTGTGTATGACATTACACTTTGAGATGTAAAGCTGGTTTCTATCAAATACATTTCTGTTGGTGGCGGAGAATTTATTCTCTTAGCTTAACACCTTTCTCTGAGACGTACGAGCTTAGAGGTTATGTAGTTGATAGTTACTAGTGATACATTCCCAATTTGGTAATATGGCATACGAAGTGCTGATGATCATTTGTTGGTCAAAGCATGGCTTCTTTGAAAAAGCGTGGCTTTGTGAAAAAGCGTTGCTTTGTGAAAAGCGTGGCTTTGTGAAAAAGCGTGGCTTTGTGAAAAAGCGTTGCTTTGTGGACGAGACTTCGTCGAGCCTCACAACCCGGTAATGGTCGAAACAGGAATGTTGTGGCAAAGGTTTGTAGGGGTAGCGCCCCTATGGTATGTCATTTCCTTCTGGATAAAAGGTGATATCATGGTATGGAGCCCAGATATCTTACCTATGTTGATTATACATTATGGCTGTTGCTTTATGATTGAGGATCCTCGGATAAAGGTCGGTAACGACCGGGGGATGACATGACTCGTGTGTTAGTTACCTAGTTACAGCTGTACAGCGTGAGGTAGCGTCAGTGTGTTAGTTACCTAGTTACAGCTGTACAGCGTGAGGTAGCGTCGACCTTTTGTTTGCAGAGATCCGGTTAGGATCCGGGGCGTCTTTCCAGAGGCGTTTCTATTTCGGTATAAGGAAGTTCCTTAGCCTGATCATTTGTTGGAAATCCAAAGAAACAATACGAACCTTGTATGATTTTACTTGTATTACCTGCTATGGAATATGGCGGTAACCTGCTATTGAACATGGTAGCTATAGTAGGCATACGATGAAATGTTGTATGCTGGCTAAGATTGATATTATACTTTCAAAATATTTTCACACTATGCACTAGTAATAATATTAAAGAAGTTTTGTTTGCGTAGTAAGCATGCTTGACTATCATAAGGGGAAATCTCCTCCAATTCTGCGATTGCATTGTGTGTGTGGCGGGAGGCCTTATGGTAGTTTCATTTTCGAAAAGCATTGCGGATTTCAATGTTTAAGAGTCTTTTGTGTTTGTTTAAAGATAAACTGTTTTTGTTTGCTCATACCAGTCCCATGACTGACCCAGAGTTTATTGTTCCCTTCCTAAACTCTGGGTGCCCACTATTTTCCACACGGGCAGTCTAGAGTTGGGTTTTTCAGATATTCAGGTTGAGTAGATTATCTGGAGCTAGTCAGTCCTTGGACGACTGACCTTGCTTTCCGCTAGCTATGGATTGGAGCATTCTATTGGAGATATTCTATCCACTGCTGGTGTTATCTATTTTCTTTCCGCTGCTATTTCTTGTATCATACCTCTGATGTATATTGATATCTGTTGTATCATTTTGTTGTATCTGTCATTGTATCAATGTTATATATATTGATATATTCTTTCTTTTCCGCTGTGTTGTTATACTTAATGTTGTTATAAGCTCCGGAGAACCAGATTCGGCGTTTGAATCTACTGCATTTTGAGTACAAGCGAAGTACGGATGCTGATTTTTGAAGGTCGACGTTTGGGTCTTTACAAGTTCCATCATAGAAGGGAATAATTGGCATAGTGAATTTGTCTGGGTATCTTTCATTCAAGATTTTATCGGTAAAAGTGGTCCGACTCGGGGCAGACCGCCATTCATCATCCTTTCGGTTTTTATTCTCATCCATCAACTGCTTGATCATGTCTGCTATGTACGCCTCTGATGTCTGGTAGTCCTGGAGGCGGCAATTAGCCATTGCACCAAGTGTTTGGTTCTGCAAATGGTCTTGGCACGTGGGTTGACGCCTAGGCTCTCCTGTCTTCGTAAGAGCCACTCCGGCGGGACCCCGTTGGCTTTCATTTGGCCTAACTGTGGCGTTATGGACATTTTTAGTATCATCGAAAGCGTTAACATTCTCTTCTATCTAATTACCTTGCTCTCCGTCCTCTGAATCGGAGAGATTCACAACTATATCCTCCTGTGGGGTTTTGGCCCCATGAGTTCAAATTGAAGTTCGGGTGCCTTGCGTCAGGTGGAGTATTCTCATTTTCCTTCAGGTTACATCCTATTGTTACCCTTCTTAGTGGTTGCTTTCCGTTTCTTCTATGCAGGTCGGAAATTGAGGAATTTTCTTGTTGTAGCAGTTACCAGCTTAGGCATAGCCCTTGGAGAGGGGTTTGATTGTAGGGTTATCATAGTGTTAAGCTTATCCATTAGAGCCCTCTGACTATTTTCCATTCTCTGGTTGATCTCTTCAGCCATCTTATTCAGCTCGTCCCTGGTGACAACTTCATGTTGACTAGAGGACCCTGGTGCTTGATTTCCTAAGTTAACACCATTTACCACATCTTGCTAGAGACTAACGCCTTCTACAGCTATTGCTGCTCCTATGGATCTCCCAAAGGCAGTTCTTCTTCTTACATGAGCCATTGACCTTAAAATAGATCTCTTTAAGCAAAGACTGGGGATCTAACTTCTGGACCTATGAGATCCATAGTAGATAGCTAGATCTGGATCCTGAGTTGGGTTCTCAGTGAAAGCACCAAAATGTTGACCCAAAAAATGGACCAATACCCTGGTTTGAATTTGAAAGCACTAGCTCTATTCTGACAGAGCAATATCACAAATAACAGATATAGAAAAAGAACAGTGAAAGAAAGAAGACATATAATTTCTATAGTGGTTCGACTGTTAATGAAGCCTACGTCCACTTTATAGTTTTATTATAGACCGATTTTTGTTACAAGAGATGTTTTGATTACAAGGCTTTGATAATCTTAAGCTAGATTGGATCCCCAGAGGTGGAATCCACTAGAGAATCACAATGAATCCCTTTGGAGATTATTGTAAGGGAGGTAGAGAATGAAGAATAATTCCAACAGAGCTTTAGCAACCAGTCCGAAGAAGATCATCTTTATGTTGCAGGTAGGTTGGTATTTATATGGGTCGAAGAGCTTCTAGCCCGGGCCACGTCTTCATCAGCTCGCAGGTAGGTAGGAAACGACACATGGAGCATTTGGCATACAAAACGAGGAAGAACCATGGGTCGCTGGCGACCCATGGCCTATGGGTCACTGGCGACCCATAGACTTGGCTCGTTTTGCAAGCCAATGTCTTGGTCTCTTCTCGTAGTATTCTTCAGCTAGTTTTTTCTGAAGGTTTGTGGAGAGGTATGGGTTGCTGATGATTCAAGCACTTTGGATTTTTTTGGAGTTTGGAATTGGAGATGTTTCCATAGTCTTTTATCGTAGTTTTTTTGCTTCGATGGAAATTCACTAGTTGTTTGCATTAGCTACTGATTGAATTAAAAGAATTCCGATCTCTTAGCTAGGTTGATCCCAGTCGTCGCCTTAATCGTATAGCTTGGCCCTTGTTGATCCCTTGCCTTAGCTTTTCTGGTTAAGTCTTGAACCATCCTGTCTACACAACGTTGTTCTGTTTTCTATTGGTTTTTGAATGGTTAAAAACCCAGATAATAGGTGAAGAGAATATTACTTTAGTAATTACCTAATCTCCTATAGCCTAACCTGATTCGACCAGATTTTGGTCCAATGGCAACCATTCGCATGGCATTACCTGATTCGACCATATTTTGGTCTAGTGGAAATCATTCGTATGGAATATCATTATTTTGTTTTGTTTTATTAGGCATGTCATTATACTATTTTTTTTTATTAGGAAAACAATTATACTATTCTGTTTTATACTATTGTTTTATTAGACTGGTTAGTATACTACTTTGTTTTATTATGCAAATTATTTTCTTAATTCATAAGAAGTAATTATTCTCATTTTTTTCATTAGGCAAGGATAAGTTTAAAATGTATGGTCCAGCTAAAGAGTAGAATATTTTAATTTTTCTTCTTATTCTTAATTAAATTAGTACCTTTAACCGGCTTATAACTCGAATCGTCTTTAAACTAACATTTTTTATCCATAAAAACACTCGAGGCATTTTTTTCAAATTTTATTCGAGTTATAAAATCTGTTATTTAATCATTTGCAAATATATTAAATACTCATATTTAAACGGTCTTAATTCCTAAGAACTAATCATTCTTTTTTGTTTTATTAGGCAAGGATAAGTTTAAAAACTATGGTCCAATCAGAAAGTGGAAAAGTCCAGTTTTGTTCTTATTCTTATTAAATCGATAACCCTAACCGCCTTATAACTCGAACCGTCTTTAAACTAACATTTTATGTCCATAAAATAAGTCGAGGCATTTTATCCAAATTTTATTTGAGTTATACAATCCATTATTTTATCATTTAAAAAAATATTAAATACTCACACTTAAAGTGACTAAATTATGGGTCGTTACACAACCTTTAACCCAATTTGTCCGCGAACGCACCCTTATTTTTATTATCTTTGTTTCATGTGAAATTAAATATAAATTCATTCTCATGGTGTTAATATTATATTTATATATTGGAACCATGTAGGTACTAAAAGATTTTTCAAAAGTTAATTTGTCATCGGTTTCAATAGTTGTTTGTAAATTTAAAAATCTTTTAGGCAAGAGATGTTTCATTGTCTAAATGCTCCAATTTCAAATATGATGATCCTTCATATTTTAAAACTATCAGAAATTATGCTTTAATTAATAAAATTGTAAATTTATTCGAGAATATGCATAACTTATTTAGTTTGAAACCTTACGATAATATTTTTTTAGCTTAGTTCATAGTTGATAATATAGCACGATGACATGCTTCAATTTTTACATTACAAAATTGGGAATAAATAAGAATCTGACTAAAACTATTTTGCTAACAAGTTGAACACTAAACATGGTTGGTAACATATTATTAATGTGCAGACTAAAAGTTCTTACATTTTTCTTGAACATCTGAGTTCGTGCATTGTAAGTGCATATATATAATATACAATAAAATAAATTTCACATATATTTATTCTCACATGTCCAACTTATGTTCTTACATAATGTTAGCATCCATTAAATAACAGTAACGCAGGAGAATTTGTAGTTCTCCTATTAATTCTATAAGTTTTCTCCCATTCTCCTTAATTCTCTTCGATATTTCATTTTCAAATCTCTACAATTTACCATTTTGCAATTATTCAACTAAACCTTTCACACCATTCTATGTTCAAATACCTACTTAGTAAAAATTTCTAAAATCAATTACAAATCACTTCTCAAATTCTCTTCTGATATTTACATTCAAGCATATATATTTTAATTAATTACATAACCAATATTTTAAACTATTTAAATAAAACCAGTTGACTAATATTTACTAATCTATTTTATAAATCCTAAAAAATAATAGTTTCAATATGCATACCACTATCGTATCAACAAAAATGTCAAAATTAATTTTTTATATAAATATAAAGATTTACAAATCAAATAACATAAATTATATAAATAAATAATTGTAAGAAATTTAATTTATAATTAATTTGTCTCAATAAATTTTTATAAATTTCAATGAAGATTTTGTTTTTAAATTCAAATTCTCGCATTTTAAATTTTCTAAAATTAGCTACAAAGCCTACCTCAATCCTATTGTAATATTTTACATTTTGACTAATATTTTTACACTAATTGCATAATCCTAAATTTAAATCACTTAAATGAATACATTTAACAGATATTTATTATTTCATCTAGAAAATCCATGAAAATATTAAAATTCCAACATATAAACGCACGCACACACCTTATTCATATGCATGATGTAACGACCCAACCTTCTACCACCCGAAAGTCACATCGTTTTTAAGAAAGAAAAGGGTGAGAAAATAGAAAAGATAGAGAAGAAGAAAGAAAACAACATCAGAATCTCAACAGCGGAACAAATAAAATATAATATATCACATAAGAGATTACATAGTATCATATACATCAGAGTTACACAGATAATACAACACATACTAGACAGTTATAACACCTGTCTAGTTAATACAACTCGAAACAATTCGATACATCACAGAGATACAACACAGCAGAAATACACATAACACTAACACAGCAGAACCAATATATAGCTATACGCTGAAGCCTCCTGCTCCATTGCTCCTCCAAAATTCGTCCAAGCTAAACCTGAATCCCTTGGCTACCCGTAAAAATTTGGGTACCCGAGAGTTTAGGAAAAACAAAAATAAACTCCGGGTCAGACATGGGTCTGGTATGAGTAAACGGTTAAAGTTGCTTAACTTTTTAAAAACCTTTGAAAACAAAGGGTATCACGTAAGACATCCCACACATAAACATGGAAATGTTTTTACCTTACGCTAACCAAAACTTTGATAGGAAATTCAGTGATATTATAATAGGTCTAGGGTTTTCAAGTAAATAGAAAATAGCCGAAATTGTTACATTCATTAAATTCCAGCATACATAGGTATACAATCAAATCCGATGGCACTTATTGGATTTTGGATTCCATACAATGGCAGGGCTACTGGGGTACCGCCCGTCACAGTACGTGGCCTAGATCACCGTACCGAGGACCCACCCTAAGTCCCCTGCAACACAAAGCCGGACTCATCCCTTACTGGATAGTTCCGAATAAAATCACCCCACGGTTGTGATCATTCAACCGCACCACTAAGACGAAATAAAAGGGGCATCTAGACAGGGATGACCTTACTCTCAAGTGGGGGCTACCCACGAAGCCTTGCTGCATCTCCCCTGTTTTAGCCATTCCCGGTTGATGAGGCTTGAGGTCACGATTACCTTTATCAGAACTCATCACTTAGAATGCTCATCGTCCACCTGACGATGTGCTGAAAGCATTCAATCCATACAAGTTCGTTCCGGGTTCGAACGAAACCGAAGGCATTATCTCGTTACACTCATTTTGAAATCACCCTCAGAGTTAACGACAATAACCCTTGCACTCTGAATCTTCATCTTCACTTGAGATTCATGACCTATCGTTAATTTGGATCGATGTGGTTTTCGGATATCCAAATCTGGAAACCCGATCCCGGTCTCATCAAATCCAAACCGTGTCTTTTAAGGCCAAGTTGTTTTAAAGTTAAAACAATTCAATTCATTATCTATATATACACAGAGATAGATAATTCACAACATCACAGATAGATAATCCATATATCATCAGAAATAGATAATCTAAATCACACAGCATTACTTATCTCGTATCCGAGATTTCAAACCATTCAAGGCAACAATATCATCCATCCATACATAAGCAAGGATAAATAATCACACCATATATAATTAATTTAAAATGAATTAAATTAATTATCTCATTTCTAATTAATTTAAAATGAATTAAATTAATTACTTCATCTCTAATTAATTTAAAGTAAATTAAATTAATTACTTCATCTTATAAATCCTGCTTACAAATTATTAATTAATTTCAAATCAATTAATTAATCAATCTCCAATTTCCATTTTAATTAATCATCTTGGATTAACTAACCTTTAATTACGTTCCAGTAATTACAACTTTCATTAATTTCACAAATTTATTAACCTTAACCATTCACAGTAATTAACCATTTAAATGCTTCATTAATTACATTAATTAATGATCCTTAATAATTTATTTCCATTAATTAATTAACTAAAATTAATTACATTAAACCTTAATAAATCACATTAATTAATTAACTTTAAATATTCACTTCCATTTATCATCCTAAGTCATATACAGGAATTTCCCTCTTGAAATTACTTATCTCAATTAATAAATTAATTAACTCTCTTGATTTATTATACTAAATGATAAATCTTTAATTACTTCTCCTAAGTAATTACACTTTATTTTACTTCCATTAAGTAATCCCTTTAATTAATTACATCCTGTAATTATTCATTAATTACTTTGCCAAGTAATTACCCTATTCAACTTCATTAAGTATTTATACTTAATTTATCATCAAATGGTTATCTTTAATTAATTATTAATTAATTATCTTAAATCAACATATTCATTTGATTTATTACAATTGTAATTCATTTCTAAATTGACTTAAAATAATTTATTAATCTTTCATTACAGATTAAATATTCTTTAATTATTAATTAATAAACCTTAATTATCAATTAATAACTTAATAACAAATTAATTCATCCTTAATTAATCTCTATAGATCAATTACTTCTTATTCATTAATTAATTAATAAAACCAAAATTATTAATCAATTTAAAACTCAATTTCAAACTAAGTACTTCTTAATTACAATTAATCAACCTTTAATTTTCTCAATTAATAAATTTCCAATTTATTAATCTCTAATTATTAGTTAATCAATTATAACCATTATTAATTAATTAAATTACTTAATTATCCTTACATTAACCATTTAATTAACCTTTATCTTTAATTAATTAACTTACCAATTATACTTAATTTCCTAATTAACTAAAGTAATTTCTAAGATAATAAAACTCCTTTAACTTAAGATAACATCATCTTATAAATACACTAATTACCATTTACATTTAAAACCTTTTTATCTTTAAAATTAACTTAAACAATTTTAGATTAAATAAATTTTAAAACACTTTATCAAATGTTAAGAAACCATTGGATTTTATTAAAGTAGTGTTTTTAAAAGAAAGTTTAAATACAGTTTGTTTAAAATGTCAAAAACTCTATTTTAAAACTTTTGTAAAACTGGCTTTTACCTTCACTTCGGGTCATACCCGACTGATACCCGGAACCATTCCCGAGTCTTCTCCCATTTTCCCCGTTCCTTTTAAAACTTAGTTAGATTACAGTTTTAAAAACATTGGCCTACCATCTTCAAATCACTCGCGTGCAGACCCGAGTTATATCCCAAAAACCCCGAGACCATCTTCGAGTCGATCACTCAAAAACACGATCACGCGAGAACTCGTCTTCACCAAACCATCCAGATACACCGATTCACGTGCACGTGCACCATCGCCGGAGTTACCTCCGACCTCTGACGAACTCCCCGGCAAGTCGCTCCTCATCGAAACACCAAAATTCGATCACTAGAACAATCGTTCGAGCCCCAAAACAAAAACGAGCCATTCACTCCAAAAACTGGAACCCACAGTTTACTAAATTCACCTCGACCCCGCGACACCGTCCACCTGACCTCGCGCCACCGCGTCCCTACCATCTCCGGTCATCCACGAAGCTGTTCCCCCAGACCTCGTCCAACTCGATGCACCCCAGAATCATCTGCGACCCGTTCTTCCAACATGAACAAACCTGGGTTCTCAACCCTAGTTTGATCACGAATCAAATATTCAACGATTTATAAATTCAGGTAGCATTTTTCTGGTGATCTCGAATATTAAATCTTGCTGCCACCACGAATTCGAAGCCTATAACTTCTTAGATCATCAGATTTTGTCAAAAATTTACTTTCTGATCGACTTCCATTTCCCAGAGAAATGTGAAATGGAAAATTTTGATTTTTGTTTTAAAAATCTGGTTTCTCAGAGTATATTCAAATTATATAACTGACTTAACAGATTATGATACTTGAATTTAACATATTTTTAAGATTTGCAGCTAAATTACTTGATTTCAGGGAAAGTTCAAATCTACTTTCCTTGGATAAAATTCTAGAGTAAGGTTCATGTTAAAACAACTATATTTGTATAAATCTAGAGCCTATCACAGACTAGAGGAGAAGGAGAAGTGAAATTCGTATTCAACTTAAACTCTGTAAGTAAATAAAAACAGAGAAGAACAAATTATAACAGGGATATACAACATGAATACAAACATCTATCAGAGTTCTACACTTATTCATGCACATACAGTCATCATTTCCATAGAAATTACGCAAACAACATATTCATTAACTTGTTTAGATTTTATTAAAGATGTTTACTCACCTGACTTAAAAAACAGAGGGCTTGCTTCCTTTGAAAACTGGAAAGGCTTGCAAACTGGAAATTTGAAAACTTGAATACTTTCATCTTTGTTGTTCTTGTTTTCCAAGAACAATGATCTTGCATTGACTTAAAACTGAAGGCTTTTAAAAACTGGAGACTTTAAAAACTGAAAGCTTTAAAAAGCTTAAAACTTGAAACTTTGAAACTGAGATGGACTCAAAGACTTCTTTTGAAAGATGCTTCATTTTCTAAAAAAAACTGAAATGCTTTTGCTGTTTGGATTTCAGAAAACAAATGTCTTGCTTGCAACTCAACACTGAAAGCTTTTAAAAAAAACTGGAAGCTTTTAAAATAAAACTGGAACTTGATTCCAGGCTTTTGGAAAAGAAGATAACAAAGCTTGATGTTTTCCTTTGCAAATGTTTGAATGAACGAAAAGAAAGGGAACTTGATAAAAATAAAACAAATGCGGCCCTGATAGTTGTATTAGTACAAAGGTTGATCAGTGATTTTTTTGTTAAGGAGGCTGAAAGGAAGACATTTTGTACAAGTCATTTATTGAGCATGTCATACATATCTTCTAGCTCCATTCGTATAGTACTATATGTTATCCTACCTCTCTTCTTTGCCTGCAAGCCTCAAGGCCAAAGTACAGATATTTATTTAGCTTTGTTTATCTTGTATACATCTTATTAAAATTCGAGTGTACATATCTATTTCACTTTGCAGGTACAACTTGTATATATATTTACCTTGACTTATTTTTACTTTGTATATGTTTTATTTAGTTTAAACTTAATACCTTGACTTATTTTTACTTTGCATATGTATGGTGATAGTTTATCATTACTGCCTTGGCTTTTGACTTAGTTCTTTGCATACATATGGTTAAAGCACAATTATTTCTAGATTTACTTAATGCTTAAATAAAGTTGTTATATTAAATCTATTATATTAGCTAGTGAATTTATGCTTATTTTACATGACCATTTATTATTTGAGACATTTTATTTCTATTTATACTTGATGTATTTAATTAATACATATTTTATATTTTAAACTTAACTACCAAACACTACAATTATATTTATTTATTTTATTCTATTTTTACTTAAGTTAAATATGTTGATAAGTTTATATAGTAATACTTACATTAATGACCATATATTAGTTTTATATTTATATTTAATATTACCAAGATTCATTCAACTTGAACATTATTACTAAAATTACATCAAATTATTATATATAAATCTAAAGTGAATAAGTGGAATTTTATTTAAGTTAAAAATAGATTTTGTTATAATTAAATTGGAACTCTTTTATATTAAATTCCCAAATCAAATTTTTTCTTTAAACATATAAATATACATATCCATATAACACTTATTAAATTAGAATATATAGGACTATTTAAATCCATTAATACAATAACACAGATTAAATCTGTGACTAATTATTCTGATTTAAAAATCAATCTAAAATCCAATTTTAAAACATCCCATTATTAATTAATTGGTTATTTATATTTGAAAATAACAATCTAAATCAAATTTAAAATACTTTAATTAAGAGATTATCGTATTTTAAATTCCTCGAAATTCCGGGATGTCACACATGAAAATGGTAAAATTATTTTTTATTCATATGTAAAGAAAGGAGGAGGGTTGTGATAGGCTTGGCGAGCCAACATAAAACCCCAGCCTCTCTTATTGAAATGGAACCTAATTATATTTCGTTGGGGCGTAACACTCTTAGCGACGCACCATATCAAGGCTCGGGTATGGTGAAAAGTGAGCATGGGCTGGGTCGCCACTCCTTTAGTGGCGCACCATATCGAGGCTCGGGTATGGTGAAAAATATGCAAGGGCTGGGTCGTCACTCCCTTAGTGGCGCGCTGCATCGACGCCCCGATGTAGTGATAAATGAGCAAGGGTCTTCGCACTTTACTCGGCGGGTGCGAAGGGCAAGGAAGCTAGTCGATGAAAGTAGGATTCGGTTAGGTAGTTGGAATATAGGATTATTAATAGGAAAGCTAAGAGAGATAGTTGATACTATGACTAAGAGACGTGTAAATATCTTATGCATTCAGGAGACCAAATGGACGGGCCAAAAGGTGAACGAGATAGAGAACACATGCTTCAAGTTATGGTACACGGGAAAAGAGCGTAACAAGAATGGGGTAGGTATCTTAATTGACAAAAACCTTAGAAACGAAGTGGTCGACGTTAGGAGACAAGGGGACAGGATCATCCTAGTTAAGCTGGTAGTGGGTGATATGATTCTGAACGTCATTAGTTCTTATGCCCCATAAGTAGGTCTAAGTGAAGCCATCAAGAGGAATTTCTGGGAAGAGCTAGATGTCATGGTTAGAGATGTGCCTAGTAGCAAAAAACTTTTCATAAGAGGAGATTTCAATGGCAATGTTGGTACAACTAGTGGGGGGTTTTAGAGAGTGCATGGTGGTTTTGGATATGACGATAGGAACCAAGAAGGAGAAGAAATATTAAATTTTGCTATTGCTCATGACCACATGATAGCTAATACCTTCTTTAGGAAGAGACAGTTGCACTTAATTACTTTTAGTAGTGGCCAACACTTTAGCCAGATTGACTTTGTCCTTACTAGAAGAGACGACAAACGAGCTTGTGTAGATTGCAAAGTCATACCTGGAGAATGTGACATCTCACAACATCAGCTGTTGATATCCGAGTTTCATCTCCGAATACGTGTTTAACAAGGTAAAGGAGCCAAGACTAGTCGGACAAAATGGTGGATGCTCAAAGGAGACACCTCACGGGTGTTTAAGAATAGAGTGATGGTAGAAGGGGCATGGAATATGGAAGGAGAAGCAAATCACATGTGGGATGAGATGGCAAGACGCATTCGAAAAGTGGCTACTAAGGTGTTTGGGATAGCGAAAGAAAATAAACGCGAACCTAAAGATTCTTGGTGGTGGAACAGTGATGTGAAAAAGGCTATCAAAGAGAAGAAGGAATGCTATAACTGCTTACATCATCACAGGAGCGAGGACAACATGCAAAAGTACAAAGTGGTAAAGAAGAACGCAAAGAGAGCGGTGAGTGAAGCAAGAGGTCGGACATATGAAGATCTATATCATAACCTAAGTACGAAGGAGGGTGAAAAAAACGTCTATAGGATAGCTAAGCTCCGCGAGAGGAAGACAAGAGACTTCAACCAAGTTAAATGCATCAAAGATGAAAATAATAGACTTTTGGTGAAGGACGAGGAGATAAAAAATAGATGGAGAGATTATTTCGGCAAGCTATTTAATGAAGAAGGTGATAACACTACTATCGAGATAGACGACTCTTCTTATGACACCTGTAGACATTTTGTTCGGAGAATTCAAGAATCCGAGGTAAAGGAGGCACTAAAATGGATGAAAGCAGGCAAGGCATTGGGACCTGATGACATCCCCATTGAGGTGTGGAGATGCAGGGATAGCCTGGCTAACTAAGTTGTTCAATAATATTTTCAAATCAAATAAGATGCCAGATGAGTGGAGGAGAAGCATACTCGTTCCAATTTTTAAGAATAAAGGAGATATCCAAAGTTGCACAAACTACAGAGTAATTAAGCTTATGAGTCATACAATGATACTTTGGGAGAGAGTCATTGAGCATAGACTAAGAAGAATGACAAGTGTTTCAAAAAACTAGTTTGGCTTCATGCTTGGGAGGTCGACCACAGAGGCGGTTTTCTTGATAAGACAACTTATGGAGAGGTTTACGGAGCAAAAGAAGGATCTACACATGGTATTTATCGATTTGGAGAAAGCTTATGACAAGGTACCGCGAAAGGTGATGTGGTGGGCCCTGGAAAAGAAGAGAGTCCCAACAAAGTACATTACACTTATCAAGGATATGTACGATGATGTTGTGACTAGTGTCAGAGCATGCGATGGTGAAACCAATGACTTTCCCATTAACATAGGATTACATCAAGGGTCAGCTTTGAGTCCCTACATTTTTGCTCTAGTGATGGATGAGGTTACGAAGGGTATACAAGGTGAGATTCCTTGGTGTATGCTATTTGTTGATGATGTTGTGCTAATTGATGAAAGTAGGATCAGGGTTGATAGACAACTGGAGCTGTGGAGACAGACTTTAGAATCAAAGGGATTTAGGCTTAGCAGAACTAAAATAGAGTATATGAAGTGCGGGTTCAGCGGTGTTAGGTTGGAGGATGGAGATGTCACTCTGGCCGGACAAATAGTTCCCAAGAAGGAATCATTTTGATATCTAGGATCAATATTGCAGTATAATGTTGAGATTGATGAAGACATTAGTTTTAGAATTCGAGCGGGATGGGTAAAATGGCGACAAGCATCTGGGATTCTCTGTGACAGGAAGATCCCACAAAAGCTTAAAGGAAAGTTCTACAAAAAGGCAATCAGGCCTGCGATGTTGTATGGTGTAGAATGTTGGCCTACTAAAAGCCAACACGTCCAAAAGATAAGTGTAGCAGAGATGCGTATGCTACGATGGAGCTGCGATCATACAAGAAAAGACCGAATTAGAAATGACGATATACGTGATAAACTTGGAGTAGCACCAATTGAGGAAAAGCTAATTCAACATCGCTTATGATGGTTTGGACATCTTCAACGAAGGCCGCCCGAGGCACCTATGCATGTTGGAATTATAGGTCGTGTTGAATGCTCAAAGAGAGGTAGAGGTCGACCAAGGTTGACATGGGAGGAAGTAGTAAAAAGGGATTTGAAGGATTGGGGTGTATCCGAAGAGCTGGTGATGGATCGAAGCGAGTGGAAGTTAGCGATTCATGTACCAAAACCATGAGCATTGAGTTTTATAAGTTTTAGATTATAGGACTAGGGAACATGAGCCTAAGACGTAGGTTTGGCTTTTGACCAATATTACTATTAGTATCATTATCGCTATTAGTATTATTATTATTATCATTCCTCTTATATATATATATACATATTTTTTTTATTTTATTTTATTTTACTTAGTTATTATTCTTAATTGACTTATTTGACTTTACTTTATTATTGTTATTGTTATTATTATAACTTTTAAATTGATTTTTTCATTTAGTTTTGGGTTCCATCTCTAGCCGACCCCAACTTGTTTGGGAATAATGGCTTAGTTGTTGTTGTTGTTGTATATGTAAAGACATATAGACCATACAATATAAATTATACATGAATAATGATAACAGGTTTAATTTAGAATTCATTTATATCGATAAATTTTTCATGCATTACGTTGGAAAATTATTTTTTTTACTTCAAATACCCGTGTTTCAAAATTTGTGCAATTATTTAGAAAACTCCATCACCTCTATCCTTATATTCCACATTTAAGTCCATATATTTAAATTTATTAGGTAAGTTTTATTCAAACTATTCAAATAAACTCAATTAACAAATACTACGTAAGTTGTTTAACAAATTATAAAAAGTATGAAAATTTTAATATGCATATATATTCAAATTAATAAAAAACTAAAATTTATTTTATTCAAACAAAAAGGTATATAAAATCAAAGAGCATAATTATATATGTAAGAAAAAATAACAAATTTTATTTGTAATTCACTTGTCTTATTTTTATCATGCCATTGCTTTGTAAAATTCTTTTTTTAACTTCAGATACCGATGTTTCAAAATACCTATAGTAATAACAAAACCCTCCTCAATTCTCTTCCAACGTTCTACATTTACGTCCATATATCTAAATTAGTCACATAATCTTAAATTTAATAAACTCAACTAACTAATATCAATTGTTTTGTCTAATATATCTCAGCGTCGATCCTAGGGTTTTGGTACCTAAAGCCAATGCAACCAAGGACCTTATACAAACTTTTCATTCATCACAATAAATTTTGAAAAATTGATTTAATTCCTTAAAAAGAGTTACTTATGACTAATTGTAATTTTCTTTTTAATCTTTATAATACTTCAAGTCTTTTTATATTTTTGTTTTATACATATGAATAATTTGTCAAATTGTCTTGTTGATTTTTTTTGTTACTTAAAATAAAAATGATTGCATGGGAGTGAATTCCTTTTTGCTTGACAAAAATGCTTAGGGTGCCTTATTGCAGTTGCTTTAGTTTGTTTTGACCAATTCATATCTCGGTTTCTATCTCAATTCAAGTGTAACGATCCGACCTTTCGACCCTCGAATGTCGACACTAAATACATCCATGGTATTCATGTGTCATTCACCCAAGTGCCAAAAACTCAGATAGTTAGGGTAAAATAAAAAAAGAAATAAAACAAGGAAGAGGAGAACACAACATCATAATCTCACAACGGAATGGTAACATATAATATCAAAAGACGGTATAAACTGTCACTCTAAGATATATAGCATTTCAGAGTTACAATATTAAGTACTATCATCTGCATGGACAGTTAGAACAACCTATCCTCACATATGTTGATATATACAATACAGTAATGTAGTGGAAATAAGAATACTATAGTAGATAATCATCCAGATCTCTCCATAAACTCCAACGTATCCATAGCTAAATCTGGAAATACACTCGAAACTGACCCAAGCATTATAAGAAAATAATACCCAGATCAGTCTGGTAAATCAGCGAGAAACTCAAGAATTATGTGTGACATATAGCAGCACCTTTTGAGACCACATAGAATATCGTAATGATTATCCCTCTAATGAGTCAACCATCCATTAAGTACATATCTCGATATAATAGATAATGTCTAGGGTGTAGAACGCAGATCAAAAATAGCTGCTGTGCATACGATACAACAAAAATAGGTATACAATCGATATTTCTAAGGCATGTCCGTATATGTGTAAGATTTCCATGAAGATCTCTTCAGTCAAGAAGAATATGACCTCATACACAACGATTAGAGATATCCTTCCGAGCATTGTATATTTCTAAATAAAATATACTATAAGGTAAGCCATAGGTGGTCAACCCCAAGACGTTAACCGAATATCATCAACTCCCGCTAAGAATATCAATAACGTCTCTAGATTGGAGTTGATATACGCTATTTAGGCTCGCTAAATCCTTTATGGCTATGTACCATATCTTTGGTTTTAGTTATTTCAGATGTTGAGACTACGTTAAGAATCTCTCATATAAGTCTTCATCACTCAAACAAAACACGAATCATTAAATGGGTTTCATCATCTCGAACAGATCACGAGTCACTACATAGATTCGTGCATCTCAAATAGATCTCGAATCTCCATATAGATTCCCACATAAGTCCTCCGATGAATACTAACCCTATCCTCTCCCTTGCACTTAACCTTAGGATAGACAGTTCAACTGTATAACATTTCACTTCACAACCGCAACTAGAACATAGATCGTGTATATGGTTTTGAAGTGGTTACGGTTTCGAGTCATTTCATATAAGTACACTTCCCTGTTTACCGGACGTTCCAAAACCAATTGATAAATTTTCGGTTAACTTAACCTCAATTCTTTTAGAAATAAATAGATAATACATAAGGGTGGAGATAATCTCCTATCTGGATGGAGTTTCTTATCATTTTTCCTAGAAGAGCAAGACGAGTTTATATGTAATGTATAACATCTCCGAAGATAACTGTACCATATAAATCTTGTGTTTCTTCTAGATATTTCTTATGTTATTTTGGTCAATTTTGATAGTCAACTAATCGATTATCAAATACAAGATAGATGGTCATCATTGGAAACCAAGTCTCATATATGTATCATACGACTAAATGCACAAATCACAATCAAGTCACACAAGCGACCTCTAATCCCCTTTTCATTTAATTAATGTTTTTTATTAGTAGAACTTCCTTTTACCTAATAAAACTTCATTTATCAATCGCCACTATTCCTTGGTACTCTTCTAATACTTCAAAAAGTATTCATATACTTACCTAGACTGGTATAAGCTTATTCACAAATCATTAACAAGATTTCTTACTTTAAACCTTTACGTTTTCTCTCTTTCAAAAGATTCCATACCTATAATTTCCTTCAAAATATCCATTTTATGGATCTAAGTACTTTCAAAAATCCATCCAAAAGGTTTAAGACTAATGTTACTCAAACATTGTCACTACAAATCCAAAAGCATTTCACTTACGCTTATCTTTAAAACATTCTTTTAAAGATTTATTTACATCCATAAGTATAATAAAAAGGGGTTAAAGACGAATGTTATAACATCGTCACAACCAACCCAAAACCATTTCATACTTGTTACTATCTTTAAAACATTTTTTAAAGATCTAAGTTAATATTTGGTTAAGATCAATAGTTGACAAGTCAACCACCCAGTTAGAACGATCGCTTATAGAAATCAAGGTTTGCATACTTAACACATTTTCGACATTCCAACTTATATTATCCCTCATTCAAGGGTGAAGCCAGATATCTTAGAGCACAGGTTATATATCAAAGCCTTACTTAGACATTTCATTACTGAATCTCACAGATAGATAAGTCTGCCTCGTCGGCTTTTAATGTTAAGTATAGTACTAGTGATTTTCATAAACTAGTAAGAAATCAACACAATTAACACATTTTCGACATTCCTGACTTAACTATTCCTCGGTCAAGAGGGAAGTTGGTAGGTTAGATGTCTATTGCTTCTATCCCTACTCGAACTTCAATCCTAACACTCACAAATAGATAAACCTACTTCATCGGCTTTTAGTGTTAAACATATTTAATTACTTTTAAAATAAGTAATTAAACAAAACACGATTTAGTCACTAAGCATTTTATAACCCCTTTCTAAGTCCCTTGTTTATAATTTGAAACCCTTTTAGATTGATATATATATATGTATATGTATATGTATGGTAATTTATTTACAAAACTAGATATTTAACAAAATAATTTAAAAGCTATTTTATTACATAAGATATTTATACTTCGATAAAATAGTCAACACATTTCCCAAAAAACTATATATACTTAAAAATACTTTTAAAATAATTGTAATAGATTTTATAACATTACCCCAAATATTACTTGAAAATAACAAGTTTATAATCCATTTAAAAACTTGGAAAAACCATGTTTCTTTTATATTTAAAGGTAAACCCTATTTTTTTTAAATCCATAACTAATTCATAAAATTTCATAAAAATGTCAAACCACTTTTAAAATACTCTAATAAGAGTTATCAAACACTTGTAAAAAGAATGAAACCAAATACTTAATTTAAAAGTTCTTTCCAAACCTTTAAAAATCCAAAAAAACCCTAAACGCGGTAGTTTTGCTCAAGTGTAAATTTGATACTTTCGATATGTTCCTCAACTTTTCAACATCCAAATTTTATATGGCAACAAGCATATATATATATATATATATATATATAACATCACAAATATGGTGAGAAACCCTTCAGTATTTATGTACAAAGTTTCATAGAAATTACCAAGCACAAGGCAAATCCTAAGTGCATCCATAGTGACTTTGCTACAAGAGAACTTCCAAATCCAAGTCCAACCTAACCAAAGTTCAACTACAACCTATGTGCTTTTTTTCAGGGTTATGAAAAAAGTCATACAAGTCCATTCAAGTCCATATTTATGGATTACATATGCCATTTGGTTTCAAAGCAAGAATCAAAACTAATTACAACGTATGTCAATATTAATTAAAACAACATATACACAATCAAACACAAGCATATATACACAAAAATTTCATTTAAGGTGGTGAGTAAGCTCACCCTTAACTAAATAAACAAGGAAGTCTAAGCAACCAAGTCCTTCCTTAACCTTGCAACAACCTTTACTTCCTACCTCGACCCTGTTTTCACTTGCCTTTTGCCCAAAACCCCTATTAATGCTCATGACCTATGCTTGAAGGGGGAGACTAACTTTAATTTTTCAAGATCTAACATTGTAGAAGGTGTTGTGATGTTTTCCTAAGACTCTACTCCAAGTTTGAGTTGAATTGGAATTGTTCTGAAATTATTTTGTTTAGGAATTTTGTGAAGTGGAAGACATGAAAGAGAGCTTATTACTTTGTATAAATTTGTAAGATGTAAATCAAGAGGCATACCCCTTCTTATATTAGACTTCTAATGGTGTTGCCTAAGCTTGCTATCACTCCCCTCCTCACTATGCCATTAAAGGCTAACCCCTCTACATGCCCACAACTTCTCATTTACACCTCATACATTATCTAATTACCTTTATACCCCTTACATTAGAAATATCTCTTATCTACTTAGAAGATTCTAGAACATTCCATTTGCTTTATGAATAAAAGTGTGTTAATAAAAGTGTGTTTATTGGCTTAGCACAAAAGGGTTCGATCAATTTATATTGATTAAAAAACTATTTATCGATTAATCAGTTCATCCCAAATTCTCAAGATTGGAACAAATTAGAAATGTAAATTCTCAAACCAAAATTTAATACCTTTTTAAGAAGTCAATAGTCAAAGCGCCATTTGAGTCTCTAAAGGTGATTAATCGGAGTCTTAAAGTCTGTAGTCGCCTGATTTATAGTCGCTGTCGAGTCTTGTGTTGTGCGGAAGTCGATTGAAGTTCGGAGTCACCTCCAGCCCAATGTCGGTCAAAGTCTAGAGTCGCCAGTCGTGTGTCATGTTGGTAGCCTAGCGCAGCTGCTCTTCTCCTCTTCCTAACTCACGATTTGGATTTTATCGTGAACTTTTTTTGGCTTCCTGTATTGATGTTTGATGTATAATGATGCCTTATAATTTGCATGGCCTAAAGCGATTGCTTCTCCTGCTTCACCAAAAGGCTGAGCTTGACAAATCCTATGATGATTTAAATATGTATACCATATTCATGCTATAAAAAAGTGGAAAAAAAATTTTCATTAAAAAATAAGGATATATAAATTACATACATAAATTGTCTAAATAATCAGTATTAACAAATTTAATCGATAATTCTTTATCTTAATAAAATAACCATACATTGTACTACAAAATTCTAGTTATTTTAAGCTACAAATACCTACATTATTAAACTTTTAAAATTATCTTATAAAACACCCTTAATTCTTTTTTTATATCAGTCGTCATATTTATATCATTGAAATAATCTTAAATTTAAACTATTTAAATAAATTTAGTTAACTAATATTGATTAATTTGTCTAAAATTCTAAAAACATGAAAATTTTAATATATATATATATATGTGTGTCATATTAATATTAACAAAAGTGGTAAAATTAGTGTTTTATCCAAATATAAAATTATATAAATCACATAACAAAAATTACGTATAAGCAGTAATAAAAATTTAAGCTATAACTCAATTATAATGCATTTACCATAATAATCTTATCTTACACGCATTGCAAAATTATGTTTTTGATTTCAAATACATCCACATTATTTTTTTTTATAAAAAACCGTGCTTAATTTTCTCTAAATTTATGTTTAAGTCCATATATTTAACTGAATTGTGTAACCTTAAATTCATATTATTTAAATTAATTCAATTAACTAATATTAGCCAATTCGTGCAACGACCCAGAATTTTAGACATTTGATTTTGGAATATTAATTTATTTTAAATACTGAAATGTTAGTTTATAAGCCAAAATAGCTTAAAATTCAAATATAGGGATTTATTTGAACATGTGAATTGAGAATTTAATATGAATAAAATGGTTTCAAAATCTTATTTATATTCAGAATAAATAAGAATGAACATAAATAAGAATGAGATAGTAAACTTTTAATTTCGATTTAAAAGTGATTAATTTTGTTTTTATAATAATTTGTTTTAATTAACATGTAAAAATATCATTCCGGGGCAATGTCTCGGATTTTAACAAAACCAGTGCCATTGGGACCATAATAATAAATTATTGTATGTTAATGAATTTCATGGCGATTGGACGTATTGTTTGGTTGTGCGAGCTCGAAATGTGTAGAAATTAATTAAAGGAATTAAATTAATATAATTCGATTCTAAAAGCTAACTTCTGCGTACGGCCGAATCAGATCCCAAAATTAGTTCCATTGAGTTTAGAGTAGGGATGTTTGGTATCAAACGCCAGTCGACATGCCTCGATTGGAGTTCGAGATTTTAAGGAGTGTGTAGAGCCGGATATTTCTAAATTTAATAATAGGTATCCATCACTTCATAGCCCATACTCACATCAATTCATCCCATACCTCGTCACACTCTACCATCCCTCTTCTTTTCTTTATATAGTTCACTTCTAGTGAAAAAAGAAAAAAAGCCGATCATTGAAAAATCAAAACTATTCGTATAAATTTGAAAAATTGTAAAACCTATATCTTTGGATTGAATAAGTAAAGATCTACATTTTGGTATACGTTGAAGTAGTGCAGCAGCAAGAATAGGGGTTCGACTTCGTAACACTGAAGTTGTATAGTGTAAATTAATTAGGGTTTGATTGTTTGAAAATTATGATGGAGTTTGATAAATCAGTGATGTGATTTAAGTTTTGGGGTTTGAATGGCAGC
Organism: Allium fistulosum; assembly: GCA_030737815.1. Lineage (NCBI taxonomy): Eukaryota > Viridiplantae > Streptophyta > Magnoliopsida > Asparagales > Amaryllidaceae > Allium > Allium fistulosum. The sequence continues at coordinate 1,138,944,151 of CM060906.1, forward strand.
TTGTAGCAAAAATTGATGAAGTGCGATGCTGGGATAGTAATCGCGACCCGTATGGGTGCAAGGTGAGAGGGGATGTCGCGTTTTGCTTGTGGCACATGATGAGCTTTGGGTTATGACAGGGAGGTGGCGATCGAGGATTGGAGTTCGGCGGCGACGTTAGTTTTGGTTTTTCGTCGACGGTGGAGGAAGGATTGACAAGATGAAGTCTCAGCCAACGGGTTTGGTTGTTGGAGTTAGAAGCAGGAAAAAGAACTTTGGAATGGGGGATTAGATTTAAATAAGGGTAATTAAAATTAATGATTGTAATTAAGGATTGTTAGATTATTAAAATTAGTGAATCTTATAATTGCAACATTTAACTCATACTAGGTCAGATTTGAACACGGGTTTTTGCGTTAGGTTCGTAATGACAAATAATGCATTTGGAATTAACTTGGTGATGATTGGAGCTTGTTGAATTTAATGTTAAATTCGAACGTCGTTCGAATTCAGATGTAACCAGAACGCTTCGGTGGTAACTGGAATTTCAGTGAGTTAAACATAGATTTTTGGTTAACTAGTATGTTATATAGTTGGTAAAAATTATTGATTGAATGTTTGGATGATTTACTATTTTATCAGTTAGTTTGGTTTTATTTCCACCCCTAGAGCGGATGACCTTTTATATATATTCACCTAGTAGCGAATGGTCCATATTATATAGTTATATATGAGCTGTGATGCGAGGGAACAGGTTGAAGGGATCCAATAGAATTTCTCACCACTATTTATTTTATTTACATACATACATATATATATATATATGCTATTATATATATGAGCTGTGATGCAGGGGAACAGGTTGGAAGGATCTAATGGGATTCCTCACCATTGTTGAAATGTTTTCAATAATATTATCAAACCTGGTTATTAACCCTATGGGTTATGACATTGTTATATGATCGACTTAAAACCCTGTAGTGATAGAAAGTAAATATTGATATTGGCTAAGCGTTCGATTGGCCTTAAATTAGTATTTTGAAAATACTATAAATTGCCATTTGGGTTGGGACTGTTTTTTGAGACAGAGAGTGATTTAAATAATTTAATTTGGGGTTTCAGAAATATTTTTTTTAAAAAGGATTTAATTTCTATTTTACTCCAACCTTTTTATCTATCCTTTCTAAATTATTTAGAAATAATTTAAAATGTCCATTGTGAGGTCCTCGGTGTTATTTTATCTAAAGATGCACCGTGGTGGACGGTACCCCAATAGCCCAGTCATTATATGGAATCCATTCTCCAATACGAGCCTTTACGGTTTTAGTAGTATACCTATTATGCTAGGATTTAAGGAATGTAACAAATCTGACTATGATTAATAAGTATTTATACTCTAAACACTATTGTAATATCACTAGATTTCTATAAGAAAATGATTTGATTATCGTAAGATAAAAACCCTTCCGTGTTTATGTGCGGCGTGGTCTTACGAGATACCTTTATTTTCAAAAGATTTTTTGAAACGTTAAAATTTAATTAAGGTGTTTTTTCACATTGGTTTACCAGACTGACTTGGTTGTTATTTTATTATAATGCTCGAGTCAGACCGAGCATATTTACAAATTGCTTTATATGCATTGGAGCTCAGGAGACGAGCTAGAGGTCAAAGGCGTATATACATATTTCTTCGTGTTCAGCTGCGTTGTCTATTAGTTGTATTTAGCAGCAATTGTAAGGACATGTTGTTATAACTGTCCGGGCTGAAATAGGTTAGCATACTCCGATTGGTGTATGTATATTACATTTTTCTTTGTGCAAAGATTTGTTGTTTATTATTGATTATTCGTTCCACCGTGAGATTCTATATTATTTAGTTTTCTCCTTCCTTCCTTCTTCTTTCCCTGACTATCTATCTTTCCGTTCAATTTGAGTGGGTCATGTGTGGTTGATTGTCTACTTAAATTGTACGGAAAAGTGGTTCGTTACATGTGGTACCAGGGCTTAGGTTGAGCGAACACCTAGGCTTTGGTACGGATTACTCATTAGAGATGAGGTCAGTATCACCCTAGAATGAGTCTGAGTGTGTATATATGAGGGCATATTTCTTAGTGACATAAAAATGTTTTATATTGTGTTGATTGGTCAGTTAAGTAGCTTATGGATTTCGGTTAATACGAGTAGCTAACGTTATTGATAGGTATCTCTAAACATTTGAACAGGGCAACTCGACATGGTATGTTTTGAAACTGGGTAAATAAAATAATTTAACCCAGATTATATTTTATATACAAAGGAATAATTTTTTAGAAATTATTATAGTTATATATGTTATGTTGGTTGGATTTAAGGTAAAATGTTAACAAAAGTTGTTTATTAAAATCTAAATGAATATAAACATTTGTAAAAATGAGTTATAAAAGAAAGTGAATTTATAAATGTAAATTATAGAGTATTGATTATAATTAAAATAATTAAATAAGAAATGAAATTATATAAGTATGATATATAAATGTGATTTATAAATAAAAAGGAAATGAAATTGTATAAGTATATTTATAAATATGGATTATAAATAATAATGGTTTTAAAACAAGAATTTAAGAATTTAAATCCCGTTGATTTTGAAAATTATTTTTCAAAATTTTGGAAAATAATAATAATATTATTTGGAAAATATTTTTGAATGGAAATATTTTAAAATTGAATTTAAAAGTGTTAAGAAAGCACTGAACTTACTTCGATTGCTGGGAAATAATTTTGATGATGACTGCAGCATCATCGACGTTCATTTTTGGGTTTCCAAGAGAGGAATTGCTACCATAGGAGATTTGTTTTGGTAAAACAAGTTTTGATTTAAAATCCCATATATAATTTATTATAAAAAAGAGATATATATTATATTATGTATTATTTCAAGATAGAGTTGAAATAAAACAGATTGTTTAAATTCTGAAATTATTGATCTAAGTATTTTGTTGAAATTATAAGAAATCAGTTTCGTAACTTATAAATTGAGAAATAATAAGTTAAAACAAAGTTTTAAATTGTTGAACATGAATGTTAAGAAAAGCAAATTTGACATAAAATTTAACTTAAGTTAAATGAAATGATTTTTGAAATGAAATTGATTGTGATTTGAAATGAATTAATGAAGTGAATTAATGAAATAAATCGGTGTATTGAATATGGTTTGAATGTTGTTTTCTAGGATTGAATATGATTTTAAGTTGTAAAGAATAATAAACGTACGAAGTGTTGTATAAAATGTTTATAATAAACTTGAGAAAATTTTGATGGAATGGTTCTTGAGTGATATTAGTATTGAAAGAAATATACTAAGTAATAAAGCAATGTGAATAATGATTATGAATAAATGAATGTAAATAAAAGAATCTGAAAAAATTGGTATAATAAGGAACCAATTAGAAATAAATACGTAAGTTGTACGTAGACCATTTTATTCACATAAGTATTCGGTCCAGATTCGAATACATGATTTCGAGGTGATTTACACCGATCTGAGGTAGGATTTTTCATTCGATTCTCGACGGCGAACACTGGATATGGATTTTACATTGATCATGATATTCTCTATCATAGTATATGGCTATGTAAGGAGAATGGTGGCTTCTAATTAAGGAACCGGATATGAGTTCGCACTAGAGTAGTCGTGTGAACGATACTAGTTCAGAAGTGAAATTGTATGATCGAGCAAGAGATCAAGTATGGTTTTACGTACGGATGGTATATGTATATTATACGGGCTTTAGTAAATTAGATGTTGACGTTGGAAAATGCAAAATGTTGTGGTTAGGAACTATAAGGTTGACTATTACTTGTAAATAAGATGCAGGTATATAGAAGCAAGATCTAGTTTGATTCCTTTGATTTCTTAAGTAAAATTTGGTTGCCCGACTAAAAAGTACGTGTTTCTATTTTGATTAATTGATGATTTTATGACGAGCCACTTGGCTTTTGTTTTCTTTTGATGGTTTGGACATTTAGTGACAATTGGTAGTTGTTCCGATATAGCCGCGCAAAGGAGACGCTGCCAAAATTTTCCGTAAATTTTAGAAGTTAAAAAAATTAATAACATTTCAACAAAATGATTTTGAAAAGTAAATAGGATTGTGGCATTTTTCTTACCTTCGAAATTTTAGGGATGAAATTCTTTTAAAGGGGAGAATGTAACGATCCATAATTTTAGACATTTGATTTTGGAATGTTTAATTTATTTTAAATATTGAAATGTTAGTTTATAAGCCAAAACAGCTTAATATTCAAATATACGGATTTATTTAAATATGTGAATTGAGAATTTAATATGAATAAAATGGTTTTGGAATCATATTTATATTCAGAATAAATAAGAATGGGGTAATAAACTTTTAAATTTAGATTTAAAAGTGATGAATTTGGTTTTTATAATAATTTGATTAATTAACATGTAAAAATATCATTCCGGGGCATTGTATCTGATTTTGACGAAACTGGTGTCATTGGGATTGTAATAATAAATTATTATACGTTAATGAATTTCGTTGCGATCGGATGTATTATTTGGTTGTGCGAGCTCGAAACACGTAGAAATTAATTAAATTAATATAATTCGATTGTAAAAGCTAACTTCTGCATACGATCGAATTAGATCCTGAAATTAGTTTCATCGAGTTCGGAGTAGGGATGTTTGGTGAAGAACACCAGTCACATGCCTCGATTAGAGTTCAAGATTTTAAGGAGTGTGTAGAGCCGGATATTTCTAAATATAATAATAGGTATCCATCACTTCACAGCCCATACTCACATCAATTCATCCCATACCCCGTTACACTCCACCGTCCCTCTTCTTTTCTTTATATAGTTCGCTTCTATTGAAAAAGAAAAAAGCCGATTATTGAAAAATCAAAATATTCGTATAAAATTTGAAAATTTGTAAAACTCATATGTTTGGATTGAGCAAGCTAAGATTTACATTTTAGTATACGTTGAAGTGGTGCAGCAGAAAGAATAGGGGTTCGACTTCGTAACATTGAAGTCATGTAGTGTAAATTGATTCAGGGTTTGATTGTTTGGAAAATTGTGATGGAGTTTGATAAATCAGTGATGAGATTTGAGTTTAGGAGTTTGAATGGCAACTTGTGGCAAAAATTGGTGAAGTGCGGTCCTGGGATGGTCATCATGACCTGTACGAGCGCGAGGTAAGGTGGAATGTCGCGTTTTGTTTGCGGCACGTGATGGGGTTCGAGTTATAACAAGGAGGTGGCGATTGAGGAGTGGGGTTTGGCGGCGGCGTTAGTTTTGGTTTTTCGTCGACGGTGGAGGGAGAATCAACGAGATGAAGTCTCGGCCAAGGGGTGTAGGCTGCTGGAGTTAGAAGCGGGAAGAAGAATTTAGGAATGGGGGATTAGATTTAAATAAGTATAATTAAACTTAATGATGGTAATTAAGGATTATTATATTATTAACATTAGTGAATCTTATAATTGCAATATTTAACTCATACTAGGTCGGATTTGAACGTGAGTTTTTGCGTTAGGCTCGTAACGATGAATACTACATTATGGAACTGATTTGGTGACGATTGGAGCTTGTTGAATTTAACGTTGAATTCGAACGTCATTCGAATTCATACTGAACGAAAATGCTTCAGCGATAACCGAAATTTCTGTGAATTAAACTCGCCCTTTTGGTTAACCAGTATGTTATATAGTTGATAAAATTGTTGATTGAATGTTTGGATGATTTACTGTTTTATTAGTTGGTTTGGTTTTATTCTTGCCCCCAGATGGATGACCTTTTATATATACTTACCTAGTAGCGAATGACCCATATTATATAGTTATATGTGAGCTGCGATGCGGGGGAACATTTTGGAGTGATCCAACATTGTTATACGATCGACTTAAAACCCTGTAGTGATAGAAAATCAATATCGATATTGGCTAAGAGTTTGTAGCTATTGGCCTTAAATTAATAATTTGGAAATACTATAAATTGCCATTTGGGTTGGGACTGATTTTCGAGATGGAGAGTGATTTAAATAATTTAATTTAGGTTTTTGGAAATATATTTTTTAAAGGATTTAGTTTCTATTTTTCTCCAACCTTTTTATATGTTCTTTCTGAATTATTTAGAAATGATTTTGTCCTACTATTATTAATATTGTTCTAAATGTTATTTATTTATATATAATATTGTTTTAAAAGTTATTTATTTATATTTATTATTGTTTTAAGGTTACTTATTTATAACTAATAGTGTTTTAAGGTTATTTATCAATATTTTATTATTTTGAAAGGTTAATTATTTAAATAATTAATATGGTTCGAAACTAATAGTAATGGTTTATGTAACGTCCCGATTTTTCGACGCCCGAGAATCGGCATCAATACATCCACTGTATCAAATGCCAAACAATCGAATGCCGGAAAACCAAACCATTAGGGTTAAAGAAGAAGGAGGTAGAAGAAGAGATATAGAAAACAACACCAGAATCTCACAATCGCAGCGGAACAATATATAATAGATAAATGACTAACCTTTAAACAAAGAACTTTATCTGTTTATACATTACATTAGAGTACAACAAAATCTATAGCACACAACTGGACAGTTATCATAACCTGTCCTCACAAAACTGACTATGCAGTTAATCATACACCGTGGAACATTCATCAAATACGTGTGATACGTCTCGCCATCCAGCCCGTCTCCTGAGCTCCACAACATCCCATATGTATCTGTAATACTCGGTCTGACCCGAGCATTATAAATAAACAATACCCGAGTCAGTCTGGAAAACCAGCATGAGAAAACACACTCAGTGGATTTATTAAAGTTTCCAAAATCCTTTTGAAATCAATGGTATCTCGTAAGACCACGCCACAAATAAACATGTCGGGTTTTTACCTTACGATAACCAAAACATTTCTTATAAAATCCTCTGATATTATTATAGTGTCTAAGTACAAATACTTATTCAAATAGTCGAAATTGTTACATTATTAAATTTCAGCATAATAGGTATACAAACAAAACCGTAAAAGCACGTAGGGAGAATGGGTTTCCATCAATGGCAGGGCTACTGGGCTACCGCCCATCACAGTACGTAGTCTAAATCACTGTACCGAGGATCCACCCTAATCCCCTGCTACACAAGACCGGAGCTACCCCTTACTGGATAGTCCGAATAAGTTCACCCCGCGGTTGGGATCAGCAACCGCCCACTAAGCCGAATAAAAAGGAACCTCTAGACAGGGATGACCTTACCCTAATTGGTTGCTAGCCACTTAGCCTTGCGTGCACCTCCCCTGTTTTAGCCATTCCCGGTTGATGAGGCTCGAGGCTATGCGTTACCTTTTTAGCACACATTCACTTAGAATGCTCATCGTCCTCCTGACGATGTTCTGATAGCATTCGTCCATACAAGTCCATTCCGGGTCCGAACGGAACCAAAGGCACTATTCCTACTACATCCATTTTGGAATCACCCTCAGGATTAGTAGTGATTAGTCCTTGCACTTCACCGCTCCATCTTTGACTCCAAGCTCTTGTCTTCCTCATGAAAACGTTCAAACCGGATCAAAGTGGTTTTCGGGAAATAAATCCCGATCCCGGTCTCTTCGAAATGATCAGCGCATTGGCCAATATTGATAGTCTGTTATTTAACTATCAAGTAACATTCACAAACAATCATCAGGCCGTAATAATTTCCAAATTATTTATTTCAAAATATCTTCGCAAGATATTTTCCTACACTTCAACCCTTTTGAAAACAATTTTCAAATCACTTTCCTCTCGCTGAATAAATTCCAAATATTGTTTATTTCCACTGAAAATCACCAAGACTAAATGCTTTAGATTTTAAAATAATTTAAATCACTTTATCTAAAAATATATATGCTTTAAAATACTTTGAATAAAAACTATTTAAAACACTTTATTTAAAATAAAAGTTATGAAATTTAATAATAATTTTTCAGGTAAAACTTAAGCCAAAACAGATTTAAAAATAAAGGTTATTGAATTCTATACAAGTTTTCCAAATAAAACTTTAGCCAAACTATATTTAAAATAAAACTACTTTATAAAACATAAATATAAATAATTATCTTTTTAAATCATAATACCAATTAACCTTTCAAAATAATTAGTACTATAACTAATTTAATAAATATTTACCTTTAAAATTTTAAACAACTTAAATAATAATTTCTCAAAAACATTCTTTTAAAACAACTTTAAAACTTTTAACTTATACTTAAAATTCCGCTTTGAAAACGTACTTGGCTTTTCAAAGAAATACACTTTTTTTCACACCTTTAAAAATAAACCACTATTTATTTTTAAAACAAATTACCCATTCCTTTATAAATTCCCACCGTGAATTTATACTTCCAAATATCCACTGATATCTTATTTCACTTTATAAACCCAGTTTATAAATCCCATAGTCTCATTCTCCTTTTTAAAAACACAGTTTCAAATACTAAATCAAATTTCAAATCGATTTCAAAATCAACTCCATTTAAAATAAATTCCTTTACTTACTCAAATTTATTTTAAAATCCATTAATTCCATATTTAACTTCTTATTTAAACTGAAAATACCAAATTCATAAAAGTTCTTTTATTTCTTCCTAAACCATTTAAATTCTGAATTTAAAAATAAATATTTTATTCCTTTAATTAATATCACTTAAGTTTTAAATTTCATTTATTTCCGTTTATTCAAAAATCTTCTTTTCCATACTTGGAATTTATTTATTAGAATTTAAAAATCAACTTTTATCCTTTTCCAATTCATTCTTTAATTTATCCAATTCCTCTAAAATTATTTAACTTAAGAATTCTCTCTTTTATTTCCCTTTAAAAATCCAATTTATATATTTTTGATAACTCAGTATACCCAATATTATTTAATCAAACCATAGCGTCCAATATTTTCAATCACCAATATAATTTATCACAGATTATCAAATAATCATATCACAGAATATTAGAACAAACTAAATAATATTAAGGAATCCAGTTGGATCCCTCCAACCTGTTTCCCTGCATCCACAGATGTTAGCACAACAATTTTAAAATACCGATTCCACTTCGAGGTGGAATATCGCGGTATATGGGGTCATATCATCTCATCCGCTATTATGTGGCGCATAAGGTCTCATCCGCTATATAATGCGGGAAATCAATCACTCCAATATATATATATACAATCATATATAATATCACATCCAGTCAATTCAATCATTCAACCAATAATTTAAATTTAATTATTTAAATTTAAATGGAAATCCAAATGAGTGAGATTAACTCACCTTTGATTTTGTTTGCAATCCACTTCAATCTCGACTTGGTTCCTTCCTGATTTAAGACCTCACATATAGGCTCGAACCCGCCTTCCTCCTATGCACAGAGCTCCGACAGCTCACACCATCGCGACCCTCCTCGCTATCGACTTCAGCCCTTTGCCACGACGCGCCTTCACAAGTGCGAGCTTCGCGAGTATCCTCTAACACCGCCCCCGCCTTGCAACTCGCCTTCCTTCGCCCAACGAACATCGCGTCCCAATGTTCGATAAGAGACATCGTCGCCCCACGAAGCCTTTTCATCGCGCACATGAACTCCACCCTTCCCTTAACTCGAGAATTCTCGCACAGAGGAATCAAACTCGTCTTCGATTATATATATATTCTGAGATTGATTGGAAGAAGAGGAGAGGAATTTAGACGCGTTTTATTTGATTTTGGAATAAAAAGGGAGCGCGGCCATGAATTCTCGAATGATTTCAAACGGTTTTGAATGATGAAATGAAAAGGGGAAACTCGGAATAAATAAGGGAGGTATCGAATTCGATTTAGAAAAGAAGCAAGGCCATTCTTGATTTTTTTTTCTTTTGAATGCAAATGAATTTGATATGAGATGAAGTATTATTATTAATGAAGACGTGTGTCTTCAGGGAGAACATGTGTTCGAAAAGGCAAGATACGTGTTGAATCACAAGCTACAGTGTTTCAATGCAACTATATTATTTTTATTTAAATTAAAATTTAAATCGTCTTCAATTCAAAGCTTAAAATTTTTACATCCTATCGAGGCAAGCCGCCAGGCATTTATAAGGTTATACCCCTATTCCAAACTCAATGGAAAAGGTTTCGAGTCCTAATTCGATTGTATGGAGAAGATAGCTTTTTGAACCTTATTATTATACTGAATTTTTGATATAGATTTCAGCGCGTTTATATATCGTACGCTCACACGACAACTCCAAATACTATGAAATTTGAAATCCGATAATAATACACTATTAGAGATCCAATGGAACTGGTTTCGTCAAATTTCGAGCCTGTGTCTCGGAAGACTATTTTTAAATATCAATTTAGACTATATATTTTTATAACTGAACAAAACAAGTTTAAATTCAATTTTAAAAGTTCTATTACCTCCAGTATTATCAATATAAATTTTATAAGCCCTTGAAATATTTTTAACAAGCTTAGAATTCTAGATTCATCATTTTACCCAATTTCCAATTATTAAATTAAATAATTAAATCACTCAATAAATAGCGGCATTTGAAATCCAAGTTAGAAACTAACTTTTAAATATTTAAAATCAATTAAATATTCCAATTTCAAATGTCCAAAATTCCGGGTCGTCACAATTTATTAATACTATTTTGGAAATTAATTATATTATTTATACTAATGTTGAAGATTAATTATTAATGTTATGTTAGAAATGTCTTTGAAATTATTGATTATGTTTTTAAAGGCATTTTGAATATAATAATAATTATTTATGTATAATATTTATTATTATATAATAGTGCTTAAAAGTAAACGATTGGAGTTTGTTTATAAAAATTTTCGAGATTTATAAATAGGGTTTTATAAACATATTTAAAAGTATGTAAGATATTTCTTATTTTAACTAATTAATTATGATCAATTTTATTTAATACGAATTTAAACTATTTAGAGTATTGATTACAAGTAAATATCTTTGATTGAAGTTAAATTCAATGGAAAAAATTAGCTATATATTAATTATCTTTAATGTGAATCAATTAGAGAATTGATTTTTGTAATTAGTTGATTTATCTTAACTAATTCCTTTTGGTAGCAATATTTCAGAAGCATAGTAAGTTCTAACTTTATGAGAGAACATGTAACGTAAATTATTTTCTAACTTTAACAACTATTATCTTAATAGAGAGAAATAGTAAGTAGGAATTCCCCATTCGTTCTTAATAATTACCTTTATTTCCTGTCTCAAATTTACCAAAAGAATAATATAAATGAGAGAAATTACTTATAAATAAGTATTTTCCAACAAATGAACAAAATATTGTTAGGGTAATATTTGTTTATGCTTATAAAGGCAACATTATACTTTACATATTTGTATATGCTTGAAACGAAATATTATTCTATACATAATAAAGCATGAATATAATCTTTATCTTAAATACATAAAAACCATATTGGGTTATAAATACAATATTGTGCCCATGTTTGGATGTACAAATTTTTTTACTAGCATCATACCGATGTTGAATTAATACTATAGAAAAAACCCATGTTCAATATCAGAATGGGTCTATGAAATGCTCAATGTTTGGAACTATGATATAATGTGAAGAATAAAAATGAATGCAGGCTAATTACATGAAAAAAAGACAAAGGGAAGGTGATGAATTAGTAAAAAGAGTCGAATTTAAGTGAAAACAATCTTCAAATGTATAATTAGTTATCAAGTAATGTCGGTTTGTTGAAGGAGGAGATGCGTGCCATATATTTCTATTAATTTAAGTATTTTAATGAATTTGCAGGAAAATAATGAATATTAGTAAAGAAATAATTGATATTGAAGTTTTAACTTTGCTTTCTAGGAAAAAGGCATTAATAACTCTGGTAAACCATTATATAATATAGAGTTAATAGATATTACTATTAAACAAATGAATACAAAAATAATAATACTTTACATGATAATTCACTAAAAAAATTTAGATCAAAGAGTGTAAAGAAACGTAATCAGCGAAGGGAAGTAATAAAAATAGAATATTATTATTAGAGTAAATTAATTGTACATTATTATATTACAAAGCATAATAAAGTATTTTATAAAATAGACGCATACATATCACAAAAGCAACAAATATTTTTATGAATATAGGAATGGTATGCAGTAGAATAACGATTTATAAAATGTAAGAAGTTGCCAAATTTATTTCATTTTATTTTGAAACCAAATATGTGGAAACTAGAAATTATTGTGGTATTATTTTATTTATTATGTATGCAATAATATTTGAAGTAAATGGGAAAAGTTTTTTTTAGCTAATTTGACTACACACTGTATATATTATATATAATTCTCATCTCACATCATGTTATATGTATTAGAGAATATGATGTTCCAAATCTAATATAATATTTTATTTTATTTAATTAGTATCTTGTAATGTCATAACGTGTAAAACGCAAATGTTGAATGCTTATATTTAAATTTTAAAAAAATAGTAAATAAAATGGCTCAAGGCCTACAACCCAGACAAAATACAACTGAAACGGATCTGTTTGATGATCCCTTAACCCAAACACACATCAAATACCCTAGCCGCATAAAGAATAAAAATAAACAGAACTCCAAAAAATGAAAACCCTAAAAAAATAGGGCAATGGCGAAATGAAGCCATCTGCTTCAAAATTTGAAATCAGCTGGAAATCTTTGGACTTTAAGTCTATCAAGAATTCCTCAAGCTCTGAAGCAACAAATAGTTCTTTAGCATTGCCTGATTCTTCTATATTCCTTACCGCTTTCTTCCTGAGCTCTTGAAATCTACTACTCTCTCCTTTTCTCCACACAGATAAGCGACAAATTTTATTGTTTAGTTCACTTCTGTAGTGATTAGCTCCTATATTTTGCATATTGATCTATCCTTTTGCAAATATTATCTTACTGTAGTGAAGGTGCTTCAGGAACACTGTTGAGCGCGTGGTAGTTCTTAGTCAGAATATGTAAGAAAGGCAAGTTATTATCTCTAATGTGAACATTATTATCAATAATAACTGAATTAGATTTATGTTTACTTCCATTGCAGCTTGAATTATTGAAAGCTTTGGAACGGCCGCCCTTAAGAAGGGTACCTGAAGAACCACTGCTAAAGCAATCTTTCAAGTTTTTAATTCTGGATGGAACAAAAGGTTGAGAGTGGTTAATTCTACCATGGGAAATCTCGGAAGAGAATTTCCTACCTTGTAAGTAGTCCTCAACCCTTTCATCATATTTTTCCAGCTCACAGATGGATTGATTATGGTCGATGTTGATATCTTTTTTTCAATTTTTATGAAATAAGATGGTGCTTTCTGCTTCAATGTTTTTCCAGACTAGAATATTATTTATTTCAGTGCCATTGTGAAGTCTGCTATTTCTTTCTTTCCATATAAAGTATATTGTTGTTGTTAGGATAATGCAGGATTTATTGAATTGTTTCTTTTTACTTTTATGAACTTCATGAATTTGCTGCAAGATTTCTCTAATACTTTAAAGAGGCTTTTCTTGGTTGAGCTGCAACTTGTTTTTAGCAATGAACCATATATGTCTAGAGTAGACACATTAAAAAAAATAGACGATTGATATTCCCTGGTTCACTTTTATAAAGAAGGCAATTAATACTGCCATTTTTATTCCACATAAGACATCCGGCTCTGGTTGGAAAACGATTTATAATTGCAAAATAAGCACAAAAAGCCATTTTTGGACAATTTGCATTAGTCCAAATTGTTTTATTCCAGTCCACTTCTATCACATCTCTTTTAATAAACTCCCATATGTTTTTGAAAGAAAATTTACCTTCTGAAGATTTATCGATTGCTGAGTTGAATATTGATGTTGCTAGTTGCATTTGAGTATTCCATGTTGAATTTAGATTGATGTTATAAATTTTTTTCATTGTCTCCTCCAAATTAGTAGAGATTATACCAGCCTAGTAACTTAATCGGGATTTTCCATTAATCCAAGGATCAAACCAAAGGCTGGTTTGTTTACCATCCTTGAATTTTCTTTCTAATAGTTTTGTGCATTTTTCTCTGCATTTGAGTATACTCTTCCAAGTATGAGAAAATTGGTTTTCCATTGTAATAGTCCAAAATATTTTGTTCATAACATACTTTGCTTTCATCCACTTAGCCCATAAAGGTTTGCCTTCTATAAATCTCCAAAAAAAATTGTAATTGCGAGCTTCGTTCGGATCTTTGAAGTTTCTTATCCCCAAACCTCTAAGTTTTTTGTGCTTTGTAACAATGTTCCAAGCTACTTTATGATTTTTCCCTTTCCAAATGAAGTTGGCACATATCCTTTCAATTTTTCCATTGCTTTTGTTGGGATATTATGAGACTACAGCCAGTACATAAGTATATCAGTGATGATAGTATGTGTGAGTACTCATTTGCTTACTATAGATAACTTCTTGCTAGACCAGTTGTCAAGTTTGCCTTGAATAACGTCGTGTACTTTGGCATGGTCCCTATCCTTGATTTGATTGGCACTTAGAGGGAGGCCCAAGTATTTTACTAGCAAATCATTTTCCTAAAATTTTAGATTATTGAGAATTTCTAATTTCCTGCTACATGCTTTACTGAAGTACACCTTGCTTTCATTAATTTGGAGCCTAGCACGAGTGTTAAGATTCTCAAAATTTTCCTAATAGTTTTAGCATTCCGACTGTCTGCATTTTGAAAAGGTAATAAATCATCATCATATAATAAATGAGTAATACAAGGAACAATTGAATTTAATGGTTTGATATTTTTATTCAACCGTTCCTTCAACATTTGTAATGTGAAATATTCCATTGCTATAGTAAAAAGGTAAGGAGATAAATGATCTCCTCACCTAATTCCTCTATTACTATGTATAAAACCACAAGGAGATCCATTGATTAGAATGGAATATGTCACATTAGTAATGCATTCTCTAACCAATTTACAAATTTTTTCATGAAAACCTAGTTATCTCATCATGTGAATAATAAAATTTCTATTAATCTTATCAAATGATTTATGAAGATCAATTTGATGCACATTTTATTTTTCCCATTATGATTAAAATCATTGAGCATTTCATGGGCCAGTAAAGCATTTTCCACTATAAGCCTGCCTGTTATGAAGGCACTCTAATTTTTTGATATTAAATATTTTAGAAAAATATTTATTCTATTGCTTAAAATAGTTGCAATTATTTTATATAAATAAGACTACTGCAGGCAATTAGTCTATAGTCACCCAAACTATTTGGATTTTAATTTTTGGCACAAGAGTAATAGAAGTATGATATATATTTTTCAAAATTTTCCTAGTAGAAAAAAATTCATTTATAGCTTCAAATTAAATACTTTTAATTTCCTCCTAATGAGTTTTGTAAAATTTAGCCCCAAATCCATCAAGCCTAGGGCTTTTTATCATCATTATCATTGAAAACAATATGCTTAATATCCTCTAAATTAACTTGAGCAAGTAAAATTTCCTTACTATTAGCATGTAGCAAGAATTTAGTAGTGATCTTAGGAAAAGATGGATAATAACTAGAATTAAAAAGGTCAGAAAAATAAGAAATGGCTTCCTTTTCTAAAAGAGAAGCTTTGAAACGACCCAGAATTTCAATCATTCAAATTTAGAATATTTAATTGATTTTAAATATTTAAAAGTTAATTTCATAAGATAAATAACTTATATTTCAAATATAGTGATTTGTTGGACAATTAAATTGTTTAATTTAATATTTGAAATTGTTTAAGAAAATGGAATCTTGAATTTAATATGAATACAAATGATTTCAAAAGTTGATTTAAATTTTATTTGAATTAGAATGGAGTTAGAAAACTTTTAAAATTGATTTAAAAGTGAATAAATAGAAATTGGAAATTATTTGATTTAATTAATGTGTAAAAATAGTCATTTTTAGCACTGTCTCAGATTTTGACGAAATCAGTTTCATTGGATCTGTAATAATGAAATATAGTATGCGGTCGAATTTCGTGACGATTGGACGTATCGTTTGATCGTGTGAGTCCGAAATGCGTAGAATTTAATTGAAGGAATTTAATTAAAATAACTCGATTTGAAAAGCTATCTTCTATTTATGATGGAATTGGGTCTCGAGACTAATTCCATTGTGTTCGGAATAGGGATAAAATATGTAGAACGTCAAGTGGCATGCTTCGTTTGGATTTCGAAATTTTAATGTGTGAATAGTGCTGGGTTTATCTTTTATAAATAGTCGTCTACTTCTTCTCATTTGCAAAACCCTTACCCTAAAAGATATTTCAGCCGCCATTTCTAAACCCTCCATTCGATCGCCATTGTTGATCGGAGCCGCCAAAGGCAAAATTAGCCTTTGACGTCAACTAACAAAATGTAGAGAACATCGATACAATGCTAGTGTAAGGGTGGATCGTCGAATGGTCGATGATGGCAATGTCAAATCGCCTCCGTTCACTATAGGAAAATGGGTTCACGGTCGCGGTCTTTATGCGCATGCGGCGTGAGGTGGAGGGCTGGAGCTCGGCGGCGGTGGCGCACGGCGTGGGTGTAGGCGGAGGTGTACGGCGGTGGTGGAGGTGTGGCGAACGATTGGTAAATGTTGAAGTTTTTTTAAAAAAAAATGCGGCCTGTAGCGCACGTGAGGAAATTGGGGGAAGAAGGTTTATGTTTAAAACTTATTATAATTTTAAGTTGATTTAATTTTAATGATATCGAATGTTTAAAAATTCATAACTTGTTCATACTAGATCCATTTCGAGCGTGATAAGTTGCATTACGTTCGTATCAGCATGCACTATGCTGTGGAGTTGGATTGTATAAATTCGGATCTAGTGGGAAGTTTGAGTTAAATTGAACGATCGTTCAATTTTAATTCAAACCGGAGCGCTTTGGCGACTTTTGGTATTTTTGTGATTTAATTTTAGTGATTATATTTTTATGATTATATGCTGTCTGTGATGCAGGGGGACAAGTTGGAGCGATCCAATAGGATTCCTCACACTGTTGATTTATGTTCATAAATATGCCGATATATGGTTTGTTGGATGCATGCTATGTATTTGGATATGATTTGACTTATTTGGTGCTATGGTAGCACTGGGCCATAATTTTGGTATTTTGAAATACTAAAATGATGATTTTAGATTTTAAAAGGATTTTAGAAGTATAAATAGGTTTTAAAATTTTTTAAATTATTAAAGGATTGATTTGTTTTTAAACAAATAAAAGTTATGATTTTTGATGTTATAAAAGTATGGTTTTGAGAAATATTTTGAAGTAGAGATTTATAAATAAGTTTATATAAAAAGATTTATAGAAGCAATATTTTATAAATAATGAAATAGATTTATAATTGGAATTTGTAAATATTAGTAAAAGGATTCGGAGTTTTTTAGTAAATTGATTTTATAAATAAATTTGATTTTTAAAAGAAATGGATTTATAAATGGATTTTGTTAGTAAAATAAGTTTTTAAAAAAGAAGGATTTATAAATAGAATTTTGGTAAATAAAGGAATTTTATAAAATAGAAACTTTATAAAATAGAAAGGAAATTTATAAAAATGGTTTTATAAATATGGAAATGACATATAGCGAAGTTTAAACATGGATTTTGTTTAAAGGGATGTTTGAAAGAAATATTTTGATGAAGTTAATGGTTTTAAAAGTAATTTATCTTTTTAAAGTAAATGTTTTAGAAGTAACAAGTCCAAATGGAATTAAATGGTTTTGAAAATGTTTTAAAATATGATAAGTAACGAAAACATAGATTTCAACAATTATTGTCGGAATAGACGTTTTCGGGAAGTATGGAATGCATGGACTATAACACGGTTGTTATAGTAAATGATTTCCGAAAGGAAATATTTTATGTAGTATATGGGATTATATATATATAATTAATTAATAAAATCCCTATCCTAATGTTTGGGTTGTCGTAACGATGTTTTACGTAACATTCATTTTGACCCGAATAAAGTGAGTTTTGAAGAATAGCTTTCTTTAAATGATTTGTATATATACTCAATTTTGTTTTAAGTATATGGAAATATTTTCTAAGCGTTGAAAATGAAATGATTTATGAATATGTTTATATCGTTAATATAATTATATGGAAAAAAATTCCATTTATCAAAGATTTCAAATGGTTTTGTGGATATATCTTTTTCAAAGATAATTTGAAGTAAATATTTGAAAAGTGATTTAAGTAATAAAAGATTTATTAAATGGGCCTAGTGATTGCTTATGTGCTAGATATTATTTGTTGCTTTGATGGTTAAATAACCGACTAACAAATATTGGCCTCTTTATTGTTGTTGGTTCGAAGAGGCCGGGATCGGTTTATCCGAAAACCACTTCGGACCAACATATATGCCTTTGAATATGTAGGTTTGGTAGACATTGATATGTGGGATTTTTGTAATGAAGGACTGGTTGTTGATCATTTGGGGATAAACTCCCGATATACATATAGTAGCAGTAGTCTCTTCATTATGAAATATCCAATGCAAAGACTAATCGCTAATAATCCTAGGGTTAATTTCCGACAGGATTAGGTAGGAAGTACCTTCGGTTTGTCTTGTTCCTGGACAACTTGTATGGACGAATGTCTGACATAACATTTCTAAATCACGAACGTTGATTTTTTTTTCAAACGTACATTTGTTGGTGGCGTAGGAGGCAACTCCTATTAGCTTAACACCCTTCTCTGATACATACGAGCTCGGAGGTTGTATTTTTGTGGAAGTCAATTAGTGATAAAAGGAAATGGCAATGTGGCATTCAAAGAGGAAAGTGGTATGTGGTATGTGAAAGGTAATCGTGACCTTTGGCCTCACACTTGGAAATGACCGAAATAGGGTAGATGCGGCAAGGCTATGTGGTTCGCAACCATTAGGATATGATCATCCCCTTCTAGATATATTTCTTTCCACTATGACGTTCGAGATGTAAATTATTATGGATGTATGATATGAGGGCGATCGGATAGGTCGGTAATGACCAGGTTGATGACAAATTCGGTACTATATAGTTAGAGGTAGGCCGATCTTGTGTTGGTAGAGGACCATCTGTTGGGCCTTGGTACATTCCTCTAGAGATGTACTGCCAGAAGGTAGTCCCTTCACCTTGTCATTTGTATGGAAATCCATTCTCCACTACGTGCCTGCCATTTTGTTTGTTCAACCCGCGTTTGTGGTTAGTATTCTGTAATTTAATAATGTTACAATTTTGACTATGATTAATATTATTTGTATACTAGACACTAGTATAATATAACAAGAGTTGATATGAAAGGTTTTGGTTTTCGTAAGGGAAAACCCGTCCGTGTTTATGTGTGGGCGTGGTCTTATGAGATAACGTTTCTTTGATAAAGAAAAGTTTTTATAACTTTAAAATTCAGTTGAGATATGTTTTCTCACGCTAGTTTACCTGACTGATCCAGGCGTTCTTCCTTATCAATGCTCGGATCAGATCGAGTATATTTACAGGTTCAGATTGTTGCTTTGGAGCTTCAGTAGATGAGCTGGAAGTCTTCTGGTCGTATTCACGTATATGTTTATTTTTCCACTGCATTGTTGTTTAAATTATCAGCAATTATAAGGACAGGTTATTATAATTGTCCAAGCTGATGATTAGTGATTGATTGTTGTACTATGATGTATGTATATTATATTACAGTTTTTGTTTTGTAAAGATCATTGATATGATATTATATGTTTTTTCCGCTGCGATTGTAAGATTCTATAATTGTTTTAGTTTCTTCTATTTCTTCATCTTCTTCTTCTCCTTTATTTTCTCTACTTCTTCTCTTCTCTTCTTCTCTCTTTCTTTCTTTCTCATCAAGATCCAGTTATCCCTTCCGTTTGGGCTGGACATGTGTGGTTTATTGTCAGCACTGAACGGGTCTGATTTTTGGGTCCTAACATTTTGGTATCAGAGCTTAGGATTTTGTGATACACCTAGGCTTTGATGGATACTAATTATTGATAGGGTTAGTAATGCCTTAGATTGAGTTGAGTGTAATATATATATATACATGCATATATATATATATATGAAAGCGTATTTGTTAGTGATATATAAATGTTTTATATTAGGTTATTTGATTTGTTAAGTTTGAATTTTAGGTTTTGGTTTATGCGTCCAACTAACATTATCAGTTGGGATTCCAAAACACTTGAACAAGCAAATTGACACATTTAAAGTGGGTAAATGAAATAATTTTACCTAAATTATATTTTATATATAAAGGAATAATTTTTCAAAAATTATTAAAGTTTTATATGACATGTTTGGATGTTAGTGAATGGTAATATTTGATTATTATCATTTGTTGTTTGTGTTCAAATAAAGTTATTATTATTATTATTATTATTATAAATATAAACAAAGATAAACAAATAATAAATGGTTTAACATAACCAAAGTGAAATAAGTGAAATATTATATAAGTACAAATTTATATACGTGATTTATAAATAAAAGGAATTTAAAAGAGATAAATAGCACTAAACTCACTTTAGTCATCGGTAAATAATTCGGTTGATGATTGTTGCACTATCATTATTCATTTTCGAGTTTCTAAGTGATGAATGGCTACGTCAGTAATTTACTATTGAAGTTGTGTTTAGATAAAACAAGTTTTGATTGTAAAATAAATTCCAAGTATAATTTGATAAATATATGAAAAAAGGTTTTTGTACTTATAAATTGAAATAGTATAAATAAGAAATAAGTATACAACTTATGAATTGGAATAGGAAAGCAAAACCAAATTTTGAAATGGTTGAACATTTTGGTTAAGCAAACCAAAGAAAATTTGAAATTGAGATATATGAAATAAAAGAATTTAACTTAAATAAAGTTAAATGAATGAAGTAAATGAAATGAAGTTTAAATTAAGAAAGTTTAAATGAAAGTGAATTGAATTTGAAATGAATTGGATAAAATAATGGAATGAATATACACTTAAATTGTAAAATGATTATATAACCCTGAATTGTGAATTGAGCAGGTGAATAAACCTAAGTAAAACATTCATGAAATTTCAAGTAAATAAGTTTGTATAACTTACAGATTTGAAGAATATTAAGCTAAAAACAGAATTTAAATTTGTTGAATATGAATGTTAAGAAAAAGTAAATATGAATTTGATTTATAAAATGAAATCTAACTTAAGTTAAATGAGATGACTTTTAAAATGAAATTTAACTTAAAGTTAAGTAAAGTGGGATGCAACGAGTTAAATAAATTAGAATTTAACCTTTGAAATGAAAATGAACTTAAATTATAAATTACAAATCAATTTGAGTTGTGAAATAAATTGAATATGTTTTAGAATGTTGTTTGATAGAAACAAATTATAAGAACTTAAGTTTTGAAGTGAAAATAAAAATAAGGAGTATTGTATATAAACTTAAGTAAATAATTTTATGAAATGGTTGTTAAATGTTGTTAGTATTAAAAGGGAAATATACTAAATAAATAAATTGGGTATGGAATGAAATGTTATTAAACATGAATTGAATTAAAGTGAAGATTAATACGTGAATATTAATGAAGTGAATGTAAGTGAGATTAATATGAATAAATTGAATTTGATTTAAATAGATGAAGATCAAATGAATGTAAAAGGAATTGAATGTAAATAAAAGAATCGGGAATATGAACAAGATATAATAAGAAATCAATTGGAATACATACGCAAGTTGTACGTATATTATTTTATTCGCATAATTGTTTGATCCAGATTCGAATAAATGATTTCGAGGTGATTTACATCGATCCGAGTTAGGATTTTTCACTTGATTTCTTGATGGCTAATCTTGGATATGGATTTTTGATTGATTCTGATGTTCTCTATCATAGTATATGGGCTATGCAAGAGGAATGATAGTTTTCTAATCAAGGAACCGAATCCGAGTCCGCACTAGAGTGGTCATGTGAACGATACTAGTTCGGAAGTGAGATTGTGTGATCGAGCAAGAGATCACGTATGGTTTTGCATACAGATGGTATATGTACATCGTACGAGGTTTAATAAATTAAACGTTGACATTAAAAAATGTAAATTGATAGGATTAGGAATTAATTGGATGAATATTAATTGTTTGATGGTTTATCTTATTGCTTTTGTTGTATTTGCTATGTTTGCATATAGTTTTTGTACTGGTATCTGTTTTATATTGATACTACTTTCTATATACATGTTCTCATTATTTGATTGAGTGTTTAGTAGGTGCGGATGGCATGTGCTTCGCATTTGGAGCATGCTTTCGTGCTATATTCGTTGTATATGCTCGCTAATATAATAAAAGGTACATATCTCGGATTACATATCATACTTCTACACTTTTTTCCCTACGGGATGCCTAATCCTCGAAGATGAGATGTATATTTGTGATATATATATATATAATGATATTTTCCGATCGAACCAACAAAGGAGACACTGGCAAAAAATTCGTAAATTTAAGGCGTTAGAAATTTTTTGAGATTTTTGGAAATATCTTTGATAACTAAATTTTTTTTGATTTTGAGTTATAACTTGGGAAGAATGAATGGATGATATGAATGAAGTCTAAGAATTGATTTTAAAGACTTAGAAATTTGGTAATCTATTTCCACTAATTGTTTTTGAAAGCTAATGGGTTTCGTGTCATTTTTTCTTACTTGGTAATTTCGGGGATGAAATTCTTTTAAGGAGGGGAGTCAGTAACGACCCAGAATTTTAGTCATTCGAATTTACAATATTTAATTGATTTTAAATATTTAAAAGTTAATTTTATAATTTAAATAACTTATATTTCAAATATAGTGATTTATTGGATAATTAAATTTTTTAATTTAATATTTGAAATTGTATAAGAAAATGGAATCTTGAATTTAATGTGAATAAAAATGATTTCAAAAGTTGATTTAAATTCTATTTGAATTAGAATGGAGTTAGTAAACTTTTAAAATTGATTTAACAGTGAATAAATAGAAATTGGAAATTATTTGATTTAATTAACGCGTAAAAATATTCATTTTTGGCATTGTCTTGGATTTCAGCGAAACCAGTTTCATTGGATCCATAATAGTGAATTATAGTAAGCTGTCGAATTTCATAACGATTAGACGTATCGTTCGATCGTGTAAGTTCAAAACGCGTAGAATTTAATTGAAGAAATTTGATTAAAATTACTTGATTTGAAAAGCTATCTTCTGTATATGATGGAATTGGGTCCCGATACTAATTCCATTGTGTTCAGAATAGAGGTATAACATATAGAACGCCAGGCGGCACGCTTTGTTTGAAGTTTGAAATTTTGACGTGTGAATAGTGTCGGGTTTATTTTCTATAAATAGCCGTCTACTTCTTCTGATTTGCAAAACTCTAAACCTAAAAGATATTTCAGCCACCATTTCTAAACTCTCCATCCGATGGTCGTTGTTGATCGAAGCCGCTAGAGGAAAAATTAGCCTTCGATGTCAACTAACAAAATGTAGAGAACATCGATACGAAACTAGTGTACGGGTGGATCGTCAAATGGTCGACAACGGCGGTGACAAATCACCTCCGTTAGCTGCAGCAGAATGGGTTCACGGTTGCGATGCCTGTGAGCGCGGCGCGAGGTGGGGGGCTGGAGCTCGGCGTGGGTGGAGGCGGCAGCATACGACGGTGGTGGAAGCGCGGCGAATGATGGGTGAACGTCAAAGTTTTTTTTAAAAGGCGGCATGTGGCGCGCGTGAGGAAATAGGGTGGAAGAAGGTTTATGTTTAAAACTTATTTTAATTTTAAGTTGATTTAATTTTAATGATATCGAATGTTTAAAAATTCATAACTTGTTCATACTTGGTCCGTTTCGAGCGCAACAAGTTGCGTTCGTATCAGCGAGCACTACGCTATGGAGTTGAATTGGACGAATTCGGAGCTAGTTGGAATTTTGAGTTAAATTGAACAACCATTCAAATTTAATTCAAACTGGAGTGCTTTGACGACTTCTGGCAGTTTTGTGAGTTAACTCACCTCTCCGGCCTACTTATATTTTTTTATATAAGTGGGGATAAATTTATATATGTTGATTAATGCTTGTTTGGATGATATACTATATATATTAGTTGGTTTGGATATATTCCTACCCTTGGAGTGGATGAGACCCTATTACGTTCCCGTGTATGAGCGGATGAACTTTTGTATACGACTCCGCCTCGAAGCGGTTGATTTTATATTTTTATGATTATATGTTGTTGTGATGCAGGGGACGGGTTGGAGCGATCCAACAGGATTCCTCACAGTGTTGATTTATGTTCATAAATATGCTGATATATGATTTGTTGGATCCCATGCTATTTATTTGGATATGATTTGACTTATTTGGTGCTATGGTAGCACTGGATCATATTTTTGGTAATTTGAAATACTAAAATGATGATTTTGGATTTTAAAAGGATTTCGAAATGATTTTGGAAGATAATTTTAAATTATTAAAGGATTGATTTGTTTTTAAACAAATAAAAGTTATGATTTTTGATGTTATAAAAGTATAGTTTTGAGAAATATTTTAAATAGAGAATTTTGAATAAGTTTACATAAAAATATTTATAGAAGTAATATTTTATAAATAAAGAAATAGATTTATAATTGGAATTTATAAATATTAGTAAAAGGATTTGGAGTTGTTTAGTAAATGGATTTTATAAATAAATTGATTTTTAAAAGAAATGGATTTATAAATGGATTTTGTTAGTAAAATGAGTTTTATAAAAGAAGGATTTATAAATATAATTTTGGTAAATAAAAGAATTTTATAAAATAGAAAGGAAATTTAAAAAAATGGTTTTATAAATATGGAAATGACATATGTCGAGGTTTAAATATGGATTTTGTTTAAAGGAATGTTTGAAAGAAATATTTTGATAAAGTTAATGGTTTTAAAAGTAATTTATCCTTTTAAAGTAAATGTTTTGGAAGTAATAATTCCAAATGGAATTAAATGGGTTTGAAATTTTTTTAAAATATGATAAGTAACGGAAACATATATTTCAACGGTTATTGTTGTAATAGAAGTTTTTGGGAAGTATGGAAGGCATGGACTATAACACTGTTGTTATATTAAATGATTTCCGAAAGGAAATATTTTGTGTAGTATAAGGGATTATATATATATAATTAATTAATCAAATCCTTATACTAGTGTTTTGGGTTGTTGTAACGATGATTTACGTAACATACGTTTTGACCCAAATAAAGTGAGTTTTGAAGAATAGTTTTCCTTAAATGATTTGTATATATACTTTTTTTGGGTTTAAGTATATGGAAATATTTTCTAAGTGTTGAAAATGAAATGATTTGTGGATATGCTTATATCATTAATATAAGTCTATGGAAATGTTTTCCATTTATCGAAGATTTGAAATGGTTTTGTGAATGTATCTTTTTCAAAGATAATTTGAAGTAAAAATTTGGAAAGTGATTTAAGAAATAAAAGTTTTATTAAATGGGCCTAGTGATTACTTATGTGCTGATATTATTTGTTGCTTTGATAGTTAAATAACCGACTATCAAATATTAGCCTCTTTATTGTTGTTGGTTCGAAGAGCCCAGGATCGGTTTATCCGAAAACCACTTCGGACTAACGTATATGTATTCAAATGTGTAGGTTTGGAAGACATAGATATGTCGGATTTTCGTAATGAAGGACTGATTGTTGATCATTTGGGGATAAACTCTCAATATACATATAGTAGCAGTAGTTTCTTCACTATGAAATATCGAATGCAAGGACTAATCGCTAATAATCCTAGGGGTAATTCCCGACAGGATTTGGTTGGAAGTATCTTCGGTTTGTCCTGTTCCTGGACAACTTGTATGGACGAATGTCTGACATAGCATTTCTAAATCACAAACATTGATATTTTCAAATGTACATCTGTTGGTGGCATAGGAGGCAACTCCTATTAGCTTAACACCCTTCTCCGAGATATACGAGCTCGGAGGTTGTATTTTTGTAGAAGTAAATTTGTGATAAACAGAAATGGCAATGTGGCATTCAAAGAGGAAAGTGATATGTGCCATGTGAAAGGTAATCGTGACCTTTGGCCTCACACCCAGAAATGACCGAAACAGGGTAGATGCGGCAAGGCTATGTGGTTTGCAACCATTAGGGTATGATAATCCCCTTCTAGATATATTTCTTCCCACTATGACATTTAGGATGTAAATTATTGTGGATGTAGGCTATGAGGGCCCTTGGATAGGTCGGTAACGACCGAGGTGATGACATATTTGGTACTATCTAGTTAGAGGTAAGCCGGTATTGTGTTGGTAGAGGACTATCTGTTGGGCCTCGGTACATTCCTCTATAGATGTACTGCCGGAAGGTAGTCCCTTCACCTGGTCATTTGTATGGAAATCCATTCTCCACTACGTGCCTGCCGTTTTGTTTGTAGAATCCGCATTTGTGGTTAGCATGCTGGAATTTAATAATGTAACAATTTCGGCTATAATTGATATTATTTGTATACTAGACACTAGTATAATATAACAGGAGTTGATATGAAAAAGTTTTGGTTATAGTAAGGGAAAACATCGTCTGTGTTTATGCTTGGGCGTAGTCTTACGAGATACCTTTGTTTTGATGAAGAAAAGTTTTTATAACTTTAAAATTCAGTTGAGATGTGTTTTCTCACACTGGTTTACCAGACCGATCCGGGCAGATTTCCCTTTCAATGCTCGGATCAGATCGAGTATATTTATAGGTTCAGATTTGATGCTTTGGAGCTTCCAAAGATGAGCTGGAAGTCTTTTGGTCATATTCATGTATATGTTTATTTTTCCGTTGCATTATTGTTTAAATTATCAGCAATTATAAGGACTGGTTATTATAACTATCCAAGCCGATAATTAGTGATTGATAGTTGTACTCTGATGTATGTATATTATATTACAGTTTATGTTTTGTAAAGATCGTTGATACGATATTATATGTTTTTCCGATGCGATTGTGAGATTCTGTAATTGTTTTAGTTTCTTCTGTTTCTTTTCTTCTCCTTTCGTTTTCTCTTATTCTTCTCTTCTCTTCTTCTCTCTTTCTTTCTTTCTCATCAAGATCCGGTTATCCCTTCCATTTGGGCTGGACATATGTGGTTTATTGTCAGCTCTGAACGGGTCGGATTTTCGAGTCCCGACAAGCTTCTTTTATAGTGACACCCTTGTCATTAATTAATTTCCCTATATCATTTCTGTATTTTCTGCTAAACATTTTAGCATAAAATAATTTACTAGTAGCATCTCCACTAGTGAACCAATCAACTTTAGTTTTTGCCTTAAATCGACAGCTTCAACATGCAAAATCATTGATTAATTTCTTTTGCAAATGAATTTTTTTTATTAATTTGCATGTGGTCTAAGCTATAAAAGTCTATACTATCTTGCAATCTCAAACACTCCTGCCTTAGTTGATTGATTTCAGTGTCATTTCTATTTTTATTCCATTGTTTTAAATTTTCCTTAGTTTTCAGCAAGATTTTCCTAAATTTGAATTGGGTTGAACTAATTATATGAGTTTGAAGGCCATTTTTAACAACCTTCTTGTAATTTTCATCATGAGTCTAGCTATTTTTAAATCTAAAAGGAAAATTTACTTTAATTTAAAATTTAAAATTAAGAAATATTTGTAATGGAGTATGATTTCTAGTTCCTTAAGGTAAGGTAAAACGTTTGAAATTAGGAAATAAATATAAAAAAGTGTGATTTACCAACATTCTATCTAATTTGCAATGAATATTTCTAAATACCCCTGATTTCCAAGTAAATTTATTTCCTGAAATTGTAGGCTCGATTAACCAAGATTTAAAAATAAAACTAGAAAGAAATTCCAACTTTTTAAAATGGATTGGGATTCCTCCCTTTTTTTCAAAAGTATGTAAAACAATGTTAAAATCATCTAATACAATCCATGAATTAAACATAGTTCTGCTAAGAAGTTCTAAGTGGTTCTAAAGCATAATTATATCATTCTCTATATTAGAAGCATAAACAAAAGTAGTATCTAACATAAGGGCCCTTTTGTTTATAAATTTACAATGTATGTAATAAAATTCTAGACCATAATGATGTAAATCCCAAACATTGAGGTCCTAAACAACAATAAATTCCGCCATTATTACCCTTAGAATTATTATTAATAACATTGCAATTGGTAATATATCTGTAATCAAAATCTTCAAAGCACTGTAATCAAGTTTATGTTTGTTTGCAACTAAATTGGTCACGAACACCCAAGAATAGTTTTTGTAGAGAACTAAATGAAGAAAATCAAAAATTAAACTGAGCAAATGAATTAATAAGCAATAGAGAATGAACTATAATCAGAGACATAAGAATTTATAGTGTTTCAGCGTTGTATGCCTACGTCCATTTTGGAGATTATTCTTTATTAATCACTTATAAATCTGATTACAGCAGTAGAAAATAGCTAGTGCTTGATTACAATAGAGTCTAAGGTAACAAGTAGCATAAAGATCCTCTGAATGACCCATCAGGCCAGTATTTATAGATGAAGACGACCATGCATCTCTCTAAAATTTCGGCTGAAGGACCTTCTAATCCACATAGTCCCACTAAAGGGATCGCTAGGCCCAATTCCCAAAGAGGAGGGATCAGTACCGATCCCTTTTTTGGTCGAATTTTGGGGAGCGATACCTATGGTGGCTTCCTTATGCAAAAACATGCTAAGCCTCTAATATTCATGTCATTTGGATCATTTGAACTCGAGTTGTTGCTTGATATCTGATTCAACATGACATGAATACTGTCTTCTGGCGATCCCTCCCAAGGGTGTATACCAATCCCACCAATTTTGTCCTTTTGATGTGTGATCCCTAGGGCAGGTTCCCTAGGGTCCTTACATCTTACTCCTCAAATTTCATGTGCTTTGAACTTGTAGATCCCGAGATATTGATTGTTTTATGCAAGAATGCTCTTGTACTTAGATGTGTGCCGATCCCTCCTTTTGGAGCCAAACTATGCCAATCCTTCCTATGCACTGAACCATATCCCATACTTTGAACATTATGTGCTGTGCATCTATCAATTCCATTCAAATCTGAATCTATCAATTCCATTCAATTATGACTTCATATTACCATCTATACCCGACTTCTAGCCCTACAATCATCAATCTAGAGTCGTCGGCTTTAACGGCCGTTAAAGCTAAATCGTACAATCAGTTCAATATAGCCGGGCTAGAATGCCGGATAACACTTGCCCCCAAAGTACGTCTTGTAATGAACACGACGTGCTTTGAATCGTCTAGAAGAGATCCATCTAGCTTCTTAAATGGTTTCCATTCGCTTGTCAAATTCTTTTCTCAAGGTTCTGAATTTCTCATTGATCGTCATGATGCTTGGTCGATTTCCCTTTGTATAAATCCAAGGCTATTTTTCATCAATTGATATATAAATCCAGTTCGACGAGAATAATAAGCTTTTGCTATCTGGTCTAGCCTCGAACTTAGAAGGTTCAGGTTTTATTTCTAATTTTGTTGATTTTATCAATTGAACTTTTTGTTCAAACAAGTGCATGTTCATACACACATTTTAGTTGTTGTCTCATGGACGTGTTTGTACACTCACGAGTCGCCGCCAATTTTCATGCCATTTTGTATGTACATGCTTTCAATAATTTCTATGCCCATATTTATTTGCGTATATACCAATAGCCGATCCCTATCATTCATCATTTTTTTTAAATGTTTGCAGGGATCGACATACATTGTGTCGATCCTTTTCTTTCATTTCTTATATCTACAGGGATCGGCATACCTCATGCTAATACCTCTCTGTCTTTATATGCCCATGCGTCTGCTTATGGGGTTCGGCATACGTATAACCGACCCCTCCTATTATTATTATTATTATTATTATTATTATTATTTTGCTTACAACTATGGGCCGAACATCCCTTTCTTCACACAACGCCGACCCCTTCTTCCCTTATATAAGCCATCACTTTACTTTTCTTACTTCACTCATCCAACTTCCTAATTTGCAACTTTACACTGGACCCTTCTTCCTCCATACACAAAACCGAAACTTCCAATTCTCAGCCTGAAATTCATTCGCAATCTCGTCTATCTACCAGCTTATCTCTTCTTTCCTTTCACTTCGTACATCCCCAAACATTCACCCACATCCTACCCAAATACTCATATAGGTAAGCTTTCTTTCTTTTATCTTTTGGTTACATGATGAGGTAAAGGATTTTGGAGTTTGGCGCAATGACGGAACATCGGTTGAATTTGTTTAGGAGAGATGAAACGTTGCATATGGAGAGGTTCGATGGAGCGAAGGAGGAGGAAGGAGAAGATATAGTGGAGGAGGGGTTGGTGTTGGAGTTTTGGACTTATACCGATCCCTCAGCGTAGAGGCTTGAAGTTAGAGGGTGAAGTAGAGGGATCGATAAGATTAGGGATCGGCAGTCTATTGTGTGAGAGAGGGTTGGATCAGGGATCATTTGGTGTGAGAGAGGGATTGGTGGGATTTGTAGAACTGAAGGGATTAGTAGGATTATGTTATAGAGAGGGATCGACAGAAAGGCTTTGGGATATGGATCGGTATAAAGGATTCGACGTTTAAGGATTGGTGCATATATTTTCTGAATTCAAAATCTAATCCAAATTGACTTGTTTAGAAAATTACTACCAATGCACCTCAAAGAATTAAATATATGATGACAATGAACAATATAACTTGCATATTTACCATCGAACTTAAGATTCAAATAATCAAATCTTTGGAACTTTCATCATGAACTTAAACGTAGCATATGGACTTGAATGACAAATTTTTTACTTTGATATGCCGATAATCGATCCCAAAGCTTTCACAACCGATCAATCTCATTGCCAGTTGAGAGTGTTAGCGATGATGGTCACTCTAGTCGCAATCAAAAGTCTCATTATTTAACTTCATTCTTATTTGAAGTTATTTACTATTATACACAACACTACGCCACACTAGTTCACACTTAGCATGGGAGAACAGGTAATATTTTCACATCTCGATTGTCTACTGAGTATGGTTAATATGGAGTTCAAACGCTCAGAATGTTTGTCTGCATGTCTTCTGAATCGGCTCCGCAACATAGTGATCCTTAAGCAAAATCGAGCTTCGGGACTATATCTGGCAGGTTTTCTCCTAGTCAACAAGCCAAACAGACGGAAGTTTCTGGCCCATCGGTCAACCTTTTTTAAGATGTTCCGGTCCTTCCGATGGAGGATGTAAGTCCTGCTCCCAACGCAGTAGAAGGTGTCATTCCCTTGGATACCCCAGTAGATTCTCAAGCTTCCAGAATTAGCGAGGCTGCCTTTTGCAGGTTGTGTTCCCTAAATGCAATTTGTCGTAGATGTTCTGATTCCTTCGATAAATGACAGGCCTCACCTACCCTCAGAGGGGTACACAACGTGCAAAAAATTTATGTGCTGGGCCAGATGTGCACCGCCCTTCAATTTTTTTATCCGGGAGATGTTAGGATATCTTGGAATAGCTCCCACTCAACTTTGCCCGAACAGCTTTGCCTTCCTCCATGGAACTTTTCGACTATTCATGAGCGTCTTGTTTCAGCCACCAACTCCCGAGGACATAAGATTCATTTGCAACTTTAAATGACGATCAGGAAGTTCTTCCTACGTCTTTCTTGAGCCTTCACCTAACTGCCAAGTCTTAACAGGTGCTTGGAATAAACTTTCTCTATTCAAACACGAGTGGTTCTATGTTCGATATCCACCGGGCTTCGCAAGGCGATAGCTGGAAGGGCGTAAGTGTTGCCTTCACATCATTCTTAAGTCGACCGATCCAAGTCATACTTTGAATCCACTAACATTTCGAATTTCTATAGATGTCCACCTGCGTCCTGATGGCATTAAATTTTCAAGAACGGTCTCCGCTATTCGCGCTATCCCTGTAAAAGATAGGGACTTCAAACTTCGTGTAATCGATGAGTTACTACCTCTATTCAAGCTGTTGGAAGAGGGTCGTAGCTTTGGGCTCCCGAAAGTGCAACATTATCGAGAAACGTCGCAGAGCAAGAAAAGGATGTTAACAATCCTATCATTCCCCCAACCGAGGGGACTCGAGATGATACTGAAGAGGGCGAGATTAGGAATGCCCAGGCCAATGAACCTGATGATGTTGATGCAGGCCTGGGCAAGGCGCCTGTGGTCGAACCACCACAAGGCACACAATCCCAAATTCCAACCAAGAGAAAGAAGAAGTTGTCATATAAAATTCGTAGAAGAAAAACTATCGCAAATCCAGAATTTGTTATCACTTCTATTGATGAAGAATCATCTTTCCAACACTTAGAAAGTTCACTGAAATGATTTTTAAATCTCTAGATTCCTGATGATATTATGACCTACAACTTTCCAAACATCAATATTGAGGGGCTCAATTCTCCTACTAGGTGTGGTGAAGGTATCCTTCCTATCGATAAAGGAGAGAAAAGACCCATAAGCAAGGCTATAGCTACTAGTATATCATGGTTTAACACTAGGACACTCATAACCACATGCACTTCACTACACGCTCTTCATCAATCCTTTGCATAATAGTTACTTACATGTTCCATTTAGTCTTTGTAGGTGCAATGACTCAGCCTCGAGATTTTAATCGCTGAAGGGGATCTTCGATGCATTATGGATCTAGCCGTGGCTCAAAATCTGGCAGGCATAGGGAAAAAGACGACGAACAGGGAAAAAGCTATCATTCAAGGGAATTTTCTGCTTCCAAATGTAAATCCCAGTCTTAGTTATCTCGCCAAGGAGACCAGCCCACTCTTCTTATTTATAGCGGAGACCAGCCTTCCTTCCGCGACCTTCAAATTGCCACATCACATGAGCAGCACTCTAGTTCTTCTAGCTCTAGGCAATATCGCGACCGTAGATCGAGCAAGCATCCATTTGCCACTTCTAATCCATCCTTGCCAATCGCTGTTCCTGACACTTCTACAATGGAGAAATTAGCTAAACTTAAGGCCACGTTCCCAAAAATCTATTTCGATGGGCTTAAATTCCTTCCCACGGTACATATGATCCCAAGGCATGCCAAAGCAAGCTCTCTCGCATGTGTTAACGATGTGTTCGTGCAGCATGAATCGTTAAACATTTAGCGAAAAAAATCTCTGAAGTGTCAATCGAGCGACAATATAAAATAGATCGTCTCAAGCTAGAGGCGATCCACGGTAAAGATATAATCAAACACCAAGATAATGAAATATCGGAGTTGACAACAAAACTTGCTGAGGAAAAAAAGAGTGCCAAGGAAAATCAGAGGCAGTGAGTCATTTGGAAGCTTCCTATAAGAAAGAACTTAATGCTTCCCTCAATCGCAGCACGGCACTTGCTCTGGAAAAGGACTCCTTGCAAAAGGAGAAAGACGTCTTAGCCCACCACGTCGAGGAACTTGAAGAGCTCCTTAAGAAAGAAAGGGAAGAGAAGACTGAGGCTCGGGAAGAATCACAAAGGTACTGCGAAGAGATTGTTGAATCCACGAGCCTGAAATTTAAACTTGATGAGCAATTTTCCAAAATAGAAGCCCTTAATGGGAGGCACAAGAGAAAGGTCGCAAAGAGATGATGGAACAAATTGAAACTTGAGTAGAAGATGATAAGGAGTCTGGTCGGTATGAAATCAAGGACTTGTTTGATCCACAATCATCGAATACAATGCAAAAGTCCTCATCCACAATGACATGAGTTTTCTTGGTGAAGGTTATCTGGAGTCACTTGCTGAAGCTTGGAAGTACATCATTGAGATGAAAAAGAGGGGCTAGGTGAAGCTGAGTTAGATGAAGATAAATCGGTGTTGGAGACCTTCCACAGAAATAAACTCCTAGACCTTGCCACCGTGAGACTCCGATATTTTGATATTTCAACGCCTTCCAATAAAGGGAAACATATTGCTGGATCCTCGAAAACCAATCTTAAGGGCCCCTCTTCTTTCCAAGTGGCTGGAGCACCAGTTTCCTTTGGCCCGGGGCAGGACTTGAGCTATGATCCAGATAGGTCCGGTTATCAATCCAAAGTGCTTACCCATATTTTGTAAAGGGCATTCCAGCAACAACTGAGAGCCAGCCGGATGCAGGTGTTCCACTTAACTATCCACTCTACGAGAAGTTTTGTCCATCATGCCCAATGGTTTTAGGCTTATCTCATTGTTTTAACAAATTGGCAGACCTTTTAGGTCCTGGCCAAACTCCTAAAAGCGACGCCGCTGTGGAGCAATAAGAGAAACTAACAGAGATTCCGGTAGCCACCGAGGTACTGGGGCCCAATGCTCAATTCATCGGAGCATTGAACGATGATAAGGCTGAAGATTCGCTGCCGGTGGATGAATCTGATGATGTCATGATTACCGACACGCATTGATGAGATCAGCCTGAAGGAGCATATTGAGAAGGAGGAGTTGTTGAAGAAAAAGGCTAAAGTAGAGCCCATCGAGGTGGAAATTGACGATCCACACCTTATGCCACTACAAATCATTTCCCCTGGTGGGTGATTCCCTGAGAAATCACTTTAAGCTTCAAATGCTCTCCCGCCAAAAGCGATAAGGGCTCAAGGAAGAGAACAAGCGGAAGTTCAGAGAGTGCCACTCCCATAAAACCCAAAAAGGAGATAAGATCAAAGAAATAGCCATCATTTAGGCTCGGTGTGTCCATAGTCTGCATAGTTGTTTGTTTGTCGTTTCCATTTATTAGTTGTGGTTATATGGGTATGACTCCCGGTTTTTTCGAAATAACTTGTACCATAATTCCAAAACTTATCATGCGAATAAAAGTTGTTATTTTATGTTGAGTTCTCGTGTGTACTATTATTTAAGTAGTTGAACTATTACTTTCCATTCAATATACTTGTAATTCGTTATTCATTAATTCTGGTAAGAATTCATTAGCTCTCTCTCCCAAGGCCTCCATATGGTCATCGCCTTGAGTCGCATCAAACCCTAGGCTCGAGCCTTAGTGTTACACCATCGAATTCAACAATTTTGGGTAATTGCACCCCAGCCCCTAGTCTTAGGTTAGCAGGGTTAGACGTTGGATGGTCGAACTCCATCCTGAGAGGGTTTATACTCTTTTTGTTGATTTCAGGCCAGAGTTCATGGAATAGTGAATGGTCGAACATCATTCATCTATCTGTTTATACTCATATCCGAACTCTAGGGACAAGAGTTAGTTGATAGGTGGTTGAATCACACCCAATTTATGTTTATACTCTAGTCTGCGCCGTGGGGACATAAAGTGATTTTGCGGGTGGTCGATTCACACCAGATTTATGGTTATACTCCAGCTATGGACTTAGAGTTATTTCGCAGGTGGTCAATTCACACCCAATTTATGTTTATACTCTAGTTCGCACTTTGAGGACTTAGAGTTATGTCAGAGAGCAAGATCATATTCTCCTTAATTGATTGATTTGCCCCTAGGGTCCGGGGTTTGATTTAGCGAGCAATCGGCCGTGTCACGATCGCTCTTATTTTATTTCAGTCCCATCGTTTGGTAGGATTTAGTCAATCATCAGATGGTCGAGTTACATGTATTCCTCATTGTGTATCTCGTCCGTTGGATTATGAATGGGAGTTATCGAATGAACAATGGGACAAGCTCATCTTTTTTAGTCCCATTAGGAACTAGCGTGATTGATTAATTCCAAATTCTGGGAACCTATTTGGACATATCGACATCAATCAGTTTCGTCATGTAACTAATACATTATGCTACAGCAAACATAAATATAAAGGAAGTCCAAAATTTTACTTGCTATATGGAAAGGAATGACATAATCTGTCTTATTACATCTGGAAAATCAAATGCTAAAGAAAATTCTAAAAGAAAATACAACTAAATGAAAAAGAAATAAACTAAGTGAAATAGTGTCGTAAATGCTCGCTATTCCACGCCCTTGGGAGTGTGATGCCATCGAAAGGTGCTAGCTTGATAGTTCCCTCTCCAAGCCTCTAGTCAATGACATATGGTCCTTCCCATATTGGATGAGATCACCGATTTCAAAAGTTCTAGGTTGGACTTTAATGTTGTAATATCGGGCGACTCGATGTCGATGCGCAGCTGCCCTAAGTTTGGCTTCCTTGCGCTTCTCATCTATAAAGTCGAGAGATTCCAAGAGGAGATCTTTATTTGCTTTAGGATCATAGTAAGTCACTCGATGAGAAGGAACTTCGAGCTTAACAGGAATGATGGCTTCAGAACCATAAGCAAGGGCGAATGGAGTATGACCAGTCGTGGATTTGTGGATCGTCATGTAAGCCCACAATGCTGTCGGGAGTTCATCCACCCACTTGCTTCTAGCCTTTTCCAAATGCTTCTTTGGAATGGACTTTATAACTATGTTCACAGCTTTAACCTGTCCATTTATTTGAGGATGAGCGATCGCTGCAACTCTCTTTTTAATATGTTACCTCCGACGGAACTCTTTGAATTCAACACTGTCGAATTGAGTCCCATTATCTGTTACAATAGTTCGTGGGAGAACAAAATGACATATGATATTTCAGACATTAAAGTTGATTACTTTCTTGGTTTTGATTATGGATAAAGGTTCTGCTTTGGTCCATTTGGTGAAGTAATCAACTACGATGATAGCGTACTTTGTGTCACCTTTAGAGATTGGTAAGAAACCAATAATGTGTATACTCCATATGAAAATAGCCATGGGCTGACCATTTGCGTGATTCCATTGGCAGAGCTCTTGGAACTGTTGCATATATCTGGCACTTATCGCATCGTCTTACATAGTCAGCAGCATCTCAATTGACAGTTGGCCAATAATACCCGTAACGGAGTATTTTCTTTACCAGAGTTTGCCCCACAGTGTGGTTTCCACATTTCCCCACATGAACTTCTTTTAGGACACATTTTATCTCATCATGAGTGACACATCGAAGCAGGGGAATAGAGAAACCTTTTCTATACGTAATTTCTCCTTACATAACATATCGCGAAGCTTTATGAAGGACTTGTCGCTTTTCATTTCTTTGATCTAGTAGGACACCATGTAGCAAATAGTCTTTAATTGGAGTCATCCCTCTTAGGCTTCGCTTCTAGTGTCCGATCAATTTCTATCATGCTTATACTCAAGGCATTTAATACTTCGACAGGAACCAAACCCATCTGATGTGGATCATCGGTGCTAGCAAACTTTGTAAAGGAATCAACCTCTCTATTTCGATCCCATGGAATATGCGAAATGTCATAGTACTCAAATTTAGCAAACAATTCTTGGACTTGGGAAAGGTATGAAGCAAACTGTTGACCTTTAGCTTGATAATCTCCCCTGACTTGGTATACTGCCAACTGTGAATCGCAAAAGATTCGAGAGACTTTTTTGCCAGTTTTTTAGAGAGTTTAAATCTAGCAATCAGAGCATCATACTCAGCTTCGTTGTTTGTCGCGAGGAAATCAAGCTTTAAAGCATAATAGATTGCCCGATCTTCAAAAGTTACAAGCAAAATTCTAGCTCCAAAACAATCATCATTGGATACTCCATCGGTATACAATTTCCACCATATGGTAGGGATTTCGCTGCTTTTCGAGGAATCATCCTGCACGGTGAACTCTACTATAAAATCAGCCAGTGCCTTACCCTAGATAGCCCTCCAAGGGAGATAAGTGATATCGAACTGACTAAGCTTGATATTGCTCTTGAGTAACCTTCCAGACGTCTCTGGTTGCTGTAAGACCTATCATAATGGCTGGTCAATGTAAACATTGATTGAGTGTGCTGGGAAGTATGGGCGAGGCTTTCGTGATGCAATCAACAAATAGTATCCTAGTTTCTCTATTTCTAATAGTGCCTTTCAACTCCCGTCAATCGCTTGCTGATGTAATACGCCGGCCTCTAGATTCAATCTTCCTCGCGAAGCAATGCAACACTTATAAGGTTTACCGACATGGCAAAATAAATGTACAAATCTTCATGATCCACTAGTTTTGACAAGATGGGGGGTCTCTCCAAATTATTCACCAAGGATTGAAATGCGTCTTTACAATCCTGTGTCCATTCGAAGTTTCTTTTCCCTTTCCTACTCAAGTCAAAAAAAGGAATGCTTTTGTCGGTAGCTCTAGAAATAAATCGGCTTATGGCGGCAACTTTCCCACTCATACTTTGTACTTGTTTAATAGTCTTTGGCTCTTGGATATCGCGGATAGCCTGAATCTTCCCAGGATTAGCTTCTATTCCATGGGCATTAATAATAAAGCGTAAGAATTTCCCTGATGCAACACCAAAAGAACACTTCATAGGATTAATTTTCATTTGGTAATGTCGAAGGATGTTGAACATTTCTACCAAGTTTTTTATATGGTCGCTTGATCGTTGTGACTTTATGAGCATAACATCTATATATACTTCCATTGTCTTTCCAATCCGATCTTTAAAAATCCCTTGACTATGCGCTGGTAAGTAGCTCCTGCATTATTTAGTCCAAACGGCATCACCACATAGCAACATAATCCAACATTGGTAATGAAACTGGTGTGCTCTTGATCGGGAACGTGCATCGGGATTTGGTTATATCCTGAGTATGCATCTATGAAAGAGAGCAATTCGTGTCCCGTGGTTGAATCCACCATTTGGTCGATCCTTGGAAGGGGAAAACTATCTTTTGGACACGCCTTCTTCAAATCTGAGTAATCAACGCATGTTCTCCATTTCCCATTTGCCTTTCTCACGAGTACAGGGTTATATACCCATTTAGGGTAGAGGGCGTCGCGGATAAACCCGTTGTCTTTGAGTCTATCCACGTCCTCTTTAAGAGTGGCAGATCCGCGTCTTTTTTGCTTCACCAAGACATGCCTCGGGTCGATATTCAATGCATGGCTCGCAATGGCAGGTGAGATTCCACACATGTCAGAGTTAGTCAAAGCAAACACATCTAAATTCGCTTGGAGAAATCCAGCAAGTTCTTTAATCATCGAGGGGTTGAGCTGTGATCCGATTTTTAGGTCCCGTGATGGGTCGTCATGGCTGACCGTGATATCAATCGTCGGCTCAACCGGTGTAACCTTGGTCTCTTTGGGCTCCTTCTCATCATCTCTCGGATCTATATATCTATAGAACCAACTATGGCGCTCAAGCCAAGGCTCAAGCGCTAGTTGTCAATCTTCGGAAGCTTGGATGTGGACAGTCTTGTCCACACCCTTACCTTTCTCTTTGCGCTGAGCATCCCTAAATTCAGCTATATAATAGATAGATCCAGTTGCCTGATCACAATGAAAAACTCTAACACTATTATCCATCGAAAATTTCAAAGTCAAACACCATGGGGCAAGAGCTGTTTGGAATTTGGCTAGGGTCGGTCTACGTAGAAAAACGTTGTAAGGAGACTTAACATCCAAAACAACAAACAGCAAGATTCGCACTCTCCTACGGTCACCTTCTCCTAACTCTATGTGTAATTCCACATAACCAACAACTTTAGTTGCAACACTGTTAAAACCATGTATGCGGGTTTTAGACGGCTTTAAATCCTTAGCTTACTTTTTCATCTGATCATAGGCCTTTTGAAAATTAAATTTACTAAACTTCCAAAATCAATCAATATTCTTCTCACCAAGGTGAGGTTGATCATGGCCGAAATGACCATTAGGTCGATCATCGGAACCTCTACCTTGTCCACGTCTCTGTTTCTAAATAAGATATCATCTGTCATTGTACTATACTATTTTGTCGGAGCTGCATCTTTTGTATTTTAAAAATATTCAAACTACACATGCCTAATTGCGCTAGCATAATGCTCCATCTCTTGTGAACTCTTATCTACTGGGTGCGGTCCTCCGACTATCATATTTATCACCAATCTTTTACCAGTTCGTATGGGCTCCTCAGCCCTGCGCGGTACTTGTCCTCAGTTGGGGTCGAATGTCCCATGTCCACCATCCTGTGGGGTTTTTACAAATTACTGCAATTTCCTTTCTCAAATCATCTTTTCGATAATGTCCTAGAGATGCCTACATTCATTCATGCCATGTCCATAGCATTCATGGACCGATAATATTTTTCGGTTTGTTTCTGCTTCTCAGTCGATTCTTTTGGAGGCGGCTTCCTGTATTGCATGGTATTGCAAGTAGACAAATAGATATTCTCTGAGGACGTATTGAACGGTGTATAAGTATCGAACATCGAAATCCTAGGATTCCCTCTTCTAGAATCCCTCTTTCGTTCTTGGCCCCTATACTCACCTTTCTTTTGCTGATTCGGGTTGTTTTGGACATTCACTTGACCTTTCCTAAACTATCATCAGATTGCTTTACTGTAATGTTACTTTGTACTCCCTCTCCACTCCCGCGACACTCTTTTTCCTGGAGAATCAAGCTTCCTCCTTTCTTAAATACTGAGCCGCCTTTGTGTAAAAGCGCTCCAACGTTGCGAGCGACTTGCCAACTAACCAATCGCCAAAATCAGATTCTGGATCTATCCCTCTCGTCACAGCCATCAATATAGCATGGTCATTCAGATTACTGAATTCCGTAATGCCTATAAGAAATCTCTCCAAACAATCATGCAATTATTCTCATGGACTTGAATTAGGTTGGACAGGGACATTACATCCTTGGGACGAGTTGTATGCATCCGAAACTGCTCCATGAACTTTGTTGCCAAATCATCAAATCTAGAAATTGATCATGGGGGTAATCTTATGAACCTCATCATTGCAATTCTAGAGATAGTTATGGGAAAGCATCTACACTTAGTTGCATCATTTGCTCACACAGAATCCACCAGCCATTCGTATCTCATGATATGCTGCCTGGGGTCGGTTTTTCCCTCGTAGGCGAGCATTGATGGCATGTTGAACCTCTTTGGATATTCCACATGTAGAACATTATAAGTGAATGGGGTATGGGATCTCAAGATTCCCCAGTCATCATTGGTCAAGCCCTTGCTCTCTCTCACCAACTGTCTGACCATTGCCAATAAGTTCAGCTTTTGAATGGTTGGTGCCAAGCGGTGGTCGTGCTCCACCTCATGTGAATGGTCCAGTCGATGTCTATATGCTGTTTCATGCCTTCTTGGTTCACTATCTTCCCAATGTGTATCATGTAAATTCACTTCGTCGTCATTCCGGGGAAGAGCTTGGTCAACATTTAATTGAACTCTAGCACCAAACCAACTGTAGCAGCTCTAACTGGAATGCCATAAGGCATGGATGGATTCCCCCTTCTGGTGGAAGGATCAGTACCGATCTCTATGGAGGGATCTACACCAATCGATCCTGGCAAACCACGATGGTCTTCCAGTTGATGCGCCGAAGTTTCTACACGACATTCGTCTGTTCTGCGATGCTTATGCCTATGATACTCGTCTGATGAGCTAGAACTCTTCGATGTCGAAAAAGGAGTGGGGTCTCACCTAGCTTTCCCCAGCTGCTGCGGACTGAGTTGGTTCATCAAGTTGATATTAGTCTAAATTTGTTGATTTAATTGTCGACGGCTCTCCATCAACTCTCTTATTAAATTATGAAATTCAGCTCTTGTAATAGAATCAATGGGATTCTAAACTTCAACCGGTTCAACATTCACATTTATTGGTTGATTGTTTGGGTCTCCTAGTTGGATGCTAGTATT
Organism: Allium fistulosum; assembly: GCA_030737815.1. Classification (NCBI taxonomy): domain Eukaryota; kingdom Viridiplantae; phylum Streptophyta; class Magnoliopsida; order Asparagales; family Amaryllidaceae; genus Allium; species Allium fistulosum. The sequence continues at coordinate 1,138,985,810 of CM060906.1, forward strand.
CTCGTTTCCTTTTACGTTCTATGAAGTAGATCTAGTGTTTCTCACCATTATCAATAACTTTGCTTGGATTTCTACAAATCTGAGTAGTATAAGCAACTTCTTAAAGATAACTGCATATCTCATTTGGGGGATTTATCCAATCCAGTAGCAACAAAGGGATCCTGATGAATTGAGAATCAAGGTTCTTAATGAAAGCACCAAAATGTTTGCAAATAAATTGGTCACAAACAGCCAAGAATAGTTTTTGTAGATAAATAAATGAAGAAAAGCAAAAATTAAACTAAGTAAATGAATCAATAAGCAATAGAGAATGAACTATAATAAGAGACACGAGAATATATAGTGGTTTGCGTTGTATGCCTACGCCCACTTTGAAGATTATTCTTTATTAATCATTTATAAATCTGATTATAGCAATAGAAAATAGCAAGTGCTTGATTACAATGGAGTATAAGGTAACAAGCAGCGTAAAGATCCTTTGAATAGCCCATCAGGCCAGTATTTATAGATGAAGACGACCATGTATCTCTTTGAAATTTCGGCTGAAGGACCTTCTAATCCGCATGGGCCCACTAGAGGGATCGTTGGGTCCAATTCTCAAAGTGGAGGGATCGGTACCGATCTCTTCTTTAGACGAATTTCGAGGAGCGATCCCTATGGGGGCTTCCTTATGCGAAAACATGCTTAGCCTCCAATTTTCATGTCAATTGGATCATTTGAACTTGAGTTGTTGCTTGATATCTAATCCAACATGACCTGAATACTGTCTTCTGTCGATCCCTCCTAAAGAGTGTATACCGGTCCCTCTAATTTTTTTCTTTTGATGTGCAATCCATAGGGTAGGTTCCCTAGGGTCCTTACATCTTGCTCCTAAAATTTCATGTGCTTTGGACTTGTATATCTCGAGATATTGATTGTTTTCTACAAGAAAGCTCTTATACTTTGATGTGTTCCAATCCCTTCTGTTGGAGCCAAACTATGCCGATCCCTCCTATGCATTGAACCATATCCCATACTTTGAACACTCCACATTGCACGTCTGTCAATTCCATTCAATTCTGAATCTATCAATTCCATTCAATTCTGACTTCATATTACCATCTATACTGGACTTCTGGCCCTCCAATCATCACTCTGGAGTCGTCGGCCTTAACGGCTGTCAAAGCTGACTCGTGTAATCAGTTCAATATAGCCGGGCTAGAATGCCGGATAACAATGTTCTATAAGCCAATTATTCTAGGTTTATGAAAAGAAAGTAAATTAGACAAGTCTGATTTCCTTTCTGGGGAATTTAATCCTCTAACATTCCAAGCTATAATACTTATAATTAAAAATTATTATAAAGGACACTCAAAGGATATAGGTAGCAGCTACAGTGAACCATTGTATCTGTTCTCATCTTCCAACACATCCAATTTCTTCCCTTGTTTCTTGTATGATTTTTTGCTTTGTGCTTTTAGTTGATCGTTCCATTTGGAGTTTTTGATGATGTACTTTCTTTTAAAATCACTATCATCTACATCTTCCATACTATTAGTTGCAATAATATCCTTTATATTCTTCGTTCTGCTTTTTTATTTTTGAATTTGCTTGTAGATGAAGAAGTATTTACAACTGGATGAACTACATTTTGTACATTTTGTTCGGAGATTGATTTCCTAGCTTGAGGGGATAGATAGCTTGCTATGTGATTTATTTCAGGATTGGCAGGCGGTACTTTGTCTAGAATTTTTTTAATGAAGGGGCCCTCATCTAGGTTCATAACATCAGATTTAGGAGGGAAGTATTCTTTGTATAACTACTTTTTTTCCTTTAGCTTGTGTTTCAGACAGATTTATGATGTTTTCTTTAGATGCTACAGAATTTGGAATGGGAATTGTATCAACAATCCCACCTAAATTTTGCTCTATAATGATTTTAGGAACTTCATCTTCCTAAGTATTTTTTTGAACAGAGGTAGCATTTACATTATTCTTGCCCATATTTGGTATATAATTTGATGATTGAGGGAACCATCATTATTAAAATCAAAGTGAACCCTTTCAGAATTTGCATTTTTATCAACTTGCATGTTGTCTCTATCTTTAACTGATTTTTCTTGCATTGAACTCTTTTCTTTCCAAACCTTTTTGGTAACACAATTTTCTATAGAATGACCAAAGCTTGAATATGTTTTACACCTAAGAGGAATCCATTCATACTCAATACTTTGCACTAAATTTCTCCATCATGCATAGATATATATGCCTCATTTGGCAAATCAACATCTGCCTTGACTTCTACTAGAATTCTTGCATATGAGAGTCTAGTCTCCTTTGTAGTTGGTTCATCCAATTTCAAAGGATTTCCAACTACACTGACTATTGCACTGAAAATATCCTTATCACGCAACCAAGATTAAGCTTTAGTAGTCTAATCCAAATTGGCATAGTTGCAAGCAAATCTCTACCAAGATTGAGTTTTTTTCTCCATCTTTTTTAAATAATAAGTTTACCATTCAAGAAGTAAGAACCTCCACTGATTGGTTTTTCACAATCCAAAGCATTTGAGAATCTAATGATAAAGAAACCATTACTTCGTGTAAAGATGTCGAATTTGCCAGTGGGATTCCAAGTTCTTACAATGAAGACCTTGAAATGATAGTATGCGGGTCTATTGCTGAATACATAAGCAATAACCGAGTACCTTCACTTATTCTCCGTTCTCTTACTGGCCACTTCATTCACAACAATAATCCTTTCCTTATTGATGGAGAGAGGAGCAACATACTTAAGACCAAAATTAGAGCATAATCCTCCTTTTTTTGATCATCTCAGCCCAAGAAGAGGTATTATTCATATTTGTCTTGAACTGTGCATCTAAATTCACACTTGTTTGATTGTTTCTTGAAGTATTTCTTGCATCTCTGAACTGTGTTTCTAAATACATATTTGTTTGGATGTTTATTTATTTCTTGCATCTGAAACAGGTTTGTAACTCTGATTACTTGAGTAGAAGCCTTTTTTATACGATTGACTAATCTGAGTTACATTTTGGCGATTCAGATTAATCTAATTTGAGCTAATTCCAGTTGGCTGATTTCCCTAAGATGCAGTTCTTATATTCAAAAGCTTGGATCATTCATTTTGAATAGTTTGAAAACCCTCTTCATCAATTCCTGAGGATTTCTCTGTAGGATGTTGTGATTGGAGATTGTGAATTGGTAATGGAGTGTAGATAGAGAAGATGAATAAAAATTTAGAGGAGAGGTAGACAAATAACCCACTTCTTTTTAATTCAACTTTGTTCTTCCTTGTCATAAATCACAACAAAATGACCACAAATTTATAGTGGACTACATACCCTTACAAATAGACACAACTCTTTAGATGGACACCTTTTCATTTCAATGGACATGACTCTTTACTAAATAGACATGACTCTTCACTATATTAGACACTCACTTCAATAGATATGACTCTTCACTTCAATAGACACGACTCTTAAACTTATCATTAAATTGAGTTTGTTATTAAACAAATTACTCCATTAACTCAACATTTTCCATCCTTCATTCCAATCATCATCTTACAAATTTCAAACAACACTTTTAGTAGTGGCTTTGCATATACATTCGCCACTTAGTCACGACTCGCAACTTGACTCATTTGCACGTTGCCTTCCTTCACATATTCCCAAATAAAATGAAAGCAAACATCTATATGCTTGCTCCTCTCATGATGCATCAGATTCTTTGCCAACTCAATTACCGATTTTTTATCAACTCGTATTTCAGTTGCCTCGTGTTGTTGGATTTTTAACTCGTATAGCAAATTTCTCAACCATATTGCATGGCATACACACCAAGATGCTGTCACATACTTTGCCTCACATGTTGATAATGTCACTATTGGCTGTTTCTTAGATAGCCATGTGAAAGCAGTATTTCCCATATAGAATACATATCCTGATGTGCTTTTTCGAACATCTACATCTCTGCACCAATCACTATCAGAGTAACCCACCAGTTTGAAATCATTCATCTCAGAGTAGAGTAACCTGAGTGATTTCACTCTTCAGATTTACCGAAGAATTCTCGTAACATCCTTCGGATGCGAGTATATTGGCTCCTCCATGAACTAACTCACTATATCAACACTATATGCAATGTATGGCATTATGCATGTGAAATACCGTAGGCTCCAAACCAAACTTCGGTAGTTGTTTGCATCCATTCAATCTCCTCCCTCAAACTTAAAGTGTTTCGTACTGAGTTCCATCAGTGTTGCTACTAAATTGCACTCTTCCATCTTATTCTTCTTCAAAATGTCTTTTGCATACGCCTCTTGTCACATAAATATTCCAGATCTTCCTTACCTAACCTCAAGACTAAGAAATTATTTCATCAACCCTAAATTTGTCATTTCAAACTCTCGATTCATAGCCTCTTTAAAATCTTTTATTATCTCCTTGTTATTCCCCATGAATATCATATCATCAACATAAAGAGACACAAACAACAAGTTACATTTTTCTTTCTTCACATATAGTGCATGCTCGTAGGGACAATGTATGAACCCATCGTCCTTAAAGTAGGTATCGATTCGAGTGTTCCATGCATGAGGCGCTTGCTACAGCCCATATAACATCTTCCTTAACTTTAGTACTTAACTCTTCTTCTCGGCTTTCATGTACCCAGGTGGTTGCTTCACATATACTTCCTCTTCAAGCAAACCATTTAAAAATGCTGATTTTACATCCATTTGGTAGAGCGACCACTTGAATTATGTTGCTTGGGACATGAGAAGCCTGATTGTCTCCATTCTCACCACCGAGGCAAAGACTTCATCATAGTCAATCCCCATCTTTTGTTTATAACCCTTCGCAACTAGGATGCCTTATGCCTTTCTATCTCATCGTAGGCATTCATCTTTTTCTTATATACCCATTTTACTCTTATAGGTCGATATCCTTCTGGCAACTCCACCAAGTCCCAAGTTTCATTTTTTTGATAGCCCTCATCTCTTCATCCATCGAAGCTTTCCATTTCTTATCTCTCACGGTCTCTTCAAAAGTAATATTCTTAGCATCTGCCAAAAGACATGCCAAGTGTACTTTGCTTTTTGACTCATACAGGTCTTACAAACTTCGCATCTTTGGTTGTCTTAGCACTTCTTCATCATCAAATGTTTGAGGGATTATTGCTATGTATATCGATGCAGTTGTTGATGGTTCTCCATTTTCTTCCTTTTGCCTCACCTCCATTTGGTTGTTCCAATCACATGCGCTTTCTTCATTCGCCTACACATCTTGGCTCACAACCACCTTCTTTTCAATTGGGTCGAAAACTTGAAAGCTTTTGTCTTCTCATCATACCCGATGAATACGTACTTCTTTCTCTTATCATCTAGTTTGGTTCTTCTTTGTTCTGGTACATACGTGTATGGCAAACTACCAAACACTTTTAAGTGCAATACAGTTGGTTTTTGTCCCCTCTAAGCTTCCTGTGATGTTTGATATGCCAATATCGAATGTGGACACTAGTTTGGCACATAAACTGCACATTGTATCGCTTCTGCCTATAATTCTTTCAACATGTCTTTCCTCCCCAACATTGATCGAACCATGTCAAGAATTGTTCGGTTTTTCCTTTCAGCCACACCGTTTTCCTAAGGTAAGTAGGATGCGGCTAAGAATCTTTTGATCCCTTGTTCCTCACAATAGCTCGTGAAGGCTGTTGACATGTACTCTCCACAGCTATTTGATCGTAAGGCCTTGATATAAAGACCGGTCATCTTCCCTACTAGTACTTTGAATTTCTTGAACATTCCAAATACCTCATATTTTTCAATCAAAAAATAAACCCAAGTCTTCCTTATGTAATCGTTAATGTAAGTGATAAAGTATCTCTTTTCGCTGAATGACTTCGGTATGATCGGGCCACATATGTCAATGTGTATCAACTCAAGAGACCTCCTAGCACGATATTCAGCCTTCTTTTGAAAACATTTCCTTACTTGTTTATTGATGTGAATGTAAAAGTGCAGATTTTTACTTCCATATTTACTCAACCTTTATTAAAATAAATGAGCATATAGGGTATTTTACATGTTTAAAACAAAATTTCAATTGTTTTCAAATCATCATTTATTCCTCTTCATTTGGGGGTTAAAATGGTAATTTTGTGTATGATTTAATTTGAGAAAATTTATTTGCGCATTTTTATTTTTATTTATAGGAAATGAAGTGCAAATATGAATAGGTTTCGTGGATGAATGCATGCACATATGTTGAAGGCAAATGAAGATTGAAAATAAATGAATTCATGCAACATGGAGGAGCTTACATACCCCTTACCTATGGTCCATGATTAAAAGCACAGGCACATGTTAATGGATGCTTAAAAGCATGTTAGTGGGGATTAATTTATTCCCTAATGGTTACTTGAAGGTTACACTTCCTAAAGGGGCATTTTAGGTAGTCTCCTAAAATATGAATTAGGGTTTCAAGCATGTATAAATACCCCTTATGTTTCATGTAATCATGTTCTTACCTTCATGCAAGTTATAACCAAATAATCAAAGATAAATAAAAATTTATTTCATGGCTTCTTAGCCTTGTTTTTACTTTCATGCAATTTTATTTATGCTCTCTTTCATGCTCTTTTATTCGCTTATGCTCTCTTTAAGTTCATGCAATTAGTTTAGATTTAATTTATGCAAGTAGTTAGTTTCTTCTTTCTTTAATTAGCACTTCTCTTCCTTTTATTTTATGTTGAAATAATTTGATGTTAGCATGTTTTCAAATATGAGTAGCCAAATCCCTTCAATTTAGAGGTGATGAAGCTCTCATGAAACATATTAAATTAACATGATGATTTCATTTGTTGTCTCTCATTTGTGCATAATAGGAAATTTGAATGATGATGGTTTATGTTACTTTTAGTGAATTTTTATAATCGATGTTTACATCTCAAATAGGCTATGCTTATTCCATCTTAAACATAAATTATTTGATCATTTACCTAAGTGACTTTGATGTGAAAGTTGAGTTAGAATCAAAAATTTGATGGTCTATGTTACTAATTAATAGTAAATAGATCATACTTAAAAAAGATTTTGCTTTTAATTTTCATGCCATTTTCATGAATGTTGATAAGTGGATTGAGTAGTGTGTTGAGTTTGATGATTTAAGTTATGCTAATTAATAGCACAAATAATCATACTTATAATAAGCACATCAATCATTTGTACTTAATATTTTAATGAGAGATTACAAGTAAATTTCATGTTGATTTATATGAATGACTAAAAGTGGATTTTCCTCTAAATTGCTTCTATTATCATAGTTTATTCACTTTGCTTTAGCTAATTTTTACAGTTTTCTAAGTTTAAAAACACTTCAAAACTTTGGACTAATTTTATTGAGTAGTATTGAAATTTAATTCAATCCCTACGGATTGACCCGTACTCGCATACGTACAGCAATTGTACGTCGTGCGCTTGCACTTTACAACGATAATATTTTAACGGCGATTTTCTAACTGATGGAAATTTCCACCGTTATCAATAAGTTTTGGCTCCATTACCAGAGAATTGCAGTTTTATTTTGGTTTTACTCTTCGAATTTTTTTATAGTCGTTCTATTTTGTTTTGTGTTATTTCTTTCAAAAAAAATTAAAAAAATTTACTTCATTGATTTAGTTATGCCACATTGATTTCTTACCGTTACATCACATTTCTGCATTGTTACAAACTGTGTTACACCCTATTTCTCAACCGAAACAAAACTGCATTATTAGAAATTGTTTTAGTCACATTTCTACATTGATTTCTTATTCACTTCAAATACTGTTACAAACATTCCAAGTTACTAACCACTACCCATCACCTTCCTTGCTCTCTCAGCCTTACATCACTTCCTTTCCTGGTGAGAGCATTCACTGCCATTTCCTACAACCTCTGCCACAAAGCATTCACTGCCTCATCAATTTCATCACTCAAACTCCTCAAACCTCTTACAACACCCAAATTCTCACATTGCCACTAGCAACAACCTTCAAGACCCTAGCATCACCATCCAATCCTCTGCAATAGTTCCCTGCAACAGTTCTACACTGCCACTATCCTCTGCTGCCATACATCATCAACATACATTATCAACCACCATCCTCTGCCTATAATAGTCTTACTTCTACTCCACTCCCACATATTGCCATCATACTGCCATCACCTACAACAGTCACCACCTCACTGCCTAAACTACTGCTCCACTTCACCAAACTTCATCTTCTTCATATAACAGTGCACTTCAACTTAAACAACATCATTACCACTACATCCTTCCCACCACCTCACCATAAATGAACCTTCACTACCAAGAACAACAACTCCATTCACCTCACCACTTCACCATCTATTGCCACTGCCCAAACATTCCATAGTCCAAACAACCATTAACTGCTATTAAACTATCAACCAGCATCCCCTAAGACAACACCTCCCCATACAACTCCTCACCCAATCGCAACACGCACTTCACACAAATCTACAACTCACGAATTCGCCCACTTCAACCAACCTTCACCCGAAACCAAATCACAACCAAAACCACAACATTTGTTTGGCGCAAATCCTCCACCGCAACCCCAACCTAATATCCCTGCACGAATCCAAAAACGCAACAAAAATCATTAGTTTTGGTTTCAAAAATTTTGATTTCAAAATTGTGACAGGCAAGCTTTCGTTTGGAATACTGGATCAATGAGTTTTTGGGGTTCTGTTTTTTATTTTATTGTAGCAGTTTAGTTTCATTTGTTGGGCCGAACCCTTGTGAAGTTAATAAAGAAAAGAAAAAAGAAAAAAAACAAGTTGTTTTTTTGGATTAGTGAATGGTGGTATAATGAATTTGTTTTAGTTCTTCCTTGATATAAAAAAAATAAAAAGGAATTTTATTGGCTTTTAAAATTTTGACACTCGTTTTATGTTCTTTTATTTTAGCTTGTAAATATTTTATTTTAAATTACTTTTATCCATAAAAAACAGGAAAGTTGTTTCCGTTTTAGTCTTATAAATATTCGTGTTCAACAATTTTGCAAGCTGAAATTTGTAGGAACTTAGAAGAAGAAGACTTGCTTGCTAAAAACTGCTTTGCTTGCGTAAAATAAAATTGTTGCTTTTGAAATAATTTGCTAATAATTCTGCATGCTCTGGTATCAAGCTCTTATCCCTTTTTTTATTATTTTCATTACATTCCTGGTTGCTTGCATTTTAAAAAATCCAAAAACAAAAACAAATTTCATTTGTAGTTGCATTGTTAAATCATATTTAATTTCAGTTTTGCATTCATTTCATCTTGTCTGTATTTTCTAAGGGCAACACTCAAATCCACATAAGGTGGAGGATTTCATCACCCCTTCATTAGCCCATAAATTGCATATCATCTTAGTAATTGACTAATAATGACGGTTAGACTTTGGACTTAAGGGTGTCACGAGCTCACCTTGGGCTTAATTGTATCTTGACAAGTTGTCTTCTTTCAACAATTTATATTCTTGGTGTCTAGGCTATGGCAGAGCAATACTCATATATAAATATTATGGTGATTCGTAAATATTATAGTGATTGTTTCTCTAAAGGTACCTAAACCTTCGACTGCATTGCTACGGTGATTCCAAGTGCACCGATAACTCCTGTATGTTACCTGGCTAAGAACTATTTTGTTGGATTAAGAGAAAGTGTGATTATACAACTTTGGGTTATGAGCAACTAACTACTAAGGACAGAAAATTTGTAATTAAGTCCTTGCATTCATTTAGTTGCATTAGTTCATGCATATATAAAAAAACAATAAAATCCAAAACTAAAAAAAATCTACATTTTACTTAACTTAGTTTTTTTAATCCAAAAGAAAACAATCTTTTTAAATCTTTTCCTTTGAAAAAAAAAGAAAAAAAAATTCCATTAAAATCAAAAATCCAGAAAAAAAGCATTGTACTTAAGTAATTTTTTTAAAATAATCTTTTCAAAAACAAAACTAAAAAAAAGAGCAAAAAAACAAAAGAGAAAAAATTTGAAAATCCAAAACAAAAATCAAATCTCCCTTTTGAGAAATAAATTCTCTTTGGTAAATACTTATCCTTTAAAAAAAAGAAAAAACAAAACAATTTTTCACTTCATTTTCTAAACCGTGCTTCTTTTTCTTAAACTTGATTCTCACTTCTTTCTCTTCTTGACTTTTTCTTCTGCATGAGTACTTGGACTCGTGACACAACAACAAATCGTTTAACTCAGACAAACGACCCTCCAACGATGGTGAACGAAAACACCCCTCGAACTCTTATGGATTGAATCTTTCCTGACAGAGTTTCTACTCCTTATATCACGTTACCGCCCCAACGGGTAACCATTTTGAAATTCATTCCAATCATATTGCCACACTCCAAAATTTGGCAATTTTGAACATAATGACCCATACATTTTCTTAACGAAATTCGAACAAGTTTGCGCAACCATTAAACTCCAACAACTTTGTGATGACAGAATCAAACTTCGGTTAATTCCATTTTCTCTTACGGATTACACTGAAATATGGTTGTATAGCTTACCATCTAACTCAATCAAAACTTAGGAAGAATTTATTAAAGTTTTCTTAAAAAAGTTTTATGCCTTGGAAAAAACAACTAAAATCCGAAACGAAATTGTCAATTTTCATCGATTCAGGGGTGAACCTTTCAAAAAATATTTTTGAAAGATTTAAAGATCTTTTGATAAAATGTCCACACCATAATTTTGAAAAATGGACTCTTTGCCTGATCTTATACGATGGACTTGAAAATAGCTCACGAACCATGCTTGAATCGATGTGCCAAGGCAATTTTCTTGCTCAACATCACGATGATGCTTGGCAATTTCTTGAAATCTTGGCCGAAAAATCATCCCAATGGAAACGTTCTAACAAAAATCAATTTACTCATGATCGAGCGCGCACTCGATAGGATCATCTTTGGCTTTGAAAGCCAAAATCGATGCAATGGTTAATAAATTCAACAACATTTTCTCATCCAATCAAATGAACCAAGCTTCCCAACCAATGTGTTATAAATGCAACGATCTGAATCACATAGCCGATCAGTACCCTAATTCGATAGAACAACTAAGCGCTTTCAATAAGGTTAAAAATGACCCGTTTTCTCCAACGTACAATCTTAGTTGGAGAAATCATCCTAATTTGGCTTAGAACCAAAATAATTCCAACACAAATTTGGTTCGTCCCAATTTTCAAGCATTTCCGAACAATGCTTCGAATCCTCCCTTTCAGCCCAACCACTTTCAACAAAATTTAAAGGGTCCGTCTCAAAATCAACCGCAACAATATTTGCTCTCCAAGACGATAAATGATTGACTTCACTTGAGAAAAGTCTTGAAACTTTGGCTAAGGCAACCACTCAAAATTTCCAATCAAATAGCAATTTGCAAAAAAATTTAACCTCGTACATGCAGAATACGAATCGATCGATTGCGAAACTTGCAATGCAAATGAGTTAATTAGCTACCTCTGTAAGTGAATGTGAACGAGGCACATTCCCAAATCAGCCAGTTCAGAACCCCAGAAATCAATACATGAATTCGAATCAAGACCATATCGTTCAAGATAGCAAAGTAAACCAAATAAATGCTATCACAACTTTGCGTTCTGGTAAACAAATCAATAATCAAGTTGTTAATCCAAACAATTTACCGAAAACTCATCTTGACGCTTCAAAAATGATAAGCGAATCTGAACAAAACATTAAACCAAACATCGAATCAAATTCCAATCCAAATTCTTCTTCGACTCAAGTAGACCGACTTACTGAGTATCGTGTTCCATTTCCACATCATCTTCGACCCGAGAAACACTCTGATCAAATGGAAAGGATGTTGGAAATTTTTAAACAAGTGAAAGTGAACATTATGCTTCTTAATATCGTTCAACAAGTCCCAACTTAAGCTAAGTTTCTCAAGGACTTGTGTACCCAAAAATGACACACTCATTTACCCAAGAATGTTTTCTTAGCCTCCGTACTTAGCAAAGTCTTGTCCCAATCAATTCTTGTTAAATACAAAGATCCTGGATGTACGAAGATCTTGTGCATGATAGGAGACAAAACAATTAACAAGTGCTTACTAGACTTGGATGCAAGTGTCAATTTGATTCCTTATTCAGTTTACCAACACCTTGGCTTGGTTGAACTAAAACCAACAAAAGTAACTCTTCAATTTTCCGATCGTTCGGTAAAGAAACACGTGGGTGAAATCGAGGATGTACTCATCAAAATTGGTCAATTTATATTCCCAGTCGATTTCATTGTCCTTGAAACACAACCCTTGAACAATCCGATGAGTCAAATTCCATTGATTTTAGGCTGACCTTTGTTGGCTACTTTAAATGCTCTAATCAATTATCAAAGCAATTCAACGAAAATTTCTTTTGGAAACATGACTTGGGATCTTAACATTTTCAATTTGAAAATTAATTGAATGAACCACATGACCAAACGCTAGAAGTTAGCTCCATTCAAGAAAATTTTGATAAAGAAATAGTTGACCTAAACCATGAATGCAAGACCGAATAAGACAATTGTTTTAAGATGAGCCTAACGAAACTGAAAATGCGCTTCTGTTTGAACCCCTTACCGTTGAATAAGAACTTCCACCTAATTCTTTGAATGAGCAAGCCCCGAGGTTTGACCTTAAACCCCTTCCCGATCACCTTAAGTATGCATACTTAGGTGACAACGAAATGTTTCTCATCATAATATCTTCAAATCTCTCTCTTGATCAAGAAGCTTCCCATCTTTCAATTTTATCCAAAAACAAAGAAGCAATTGGATGGTCGATTACCGATATAAAGGGAATTAGTCTCGCTCTTGTTCAAGATCGTATCCACTTAATTGACGATGCCAAGCCTGTCCATGACGCGCAATGAAGTCTTAACCCAAAAATGAATGATGCGATTCGTGATGAAATTCTTAAACTTCTCGATAACGGAATCATATACCTAATCTCTGATAGTTGGTGGGTTAGCCTAATTCATGTCGTGCCTAAGAAGTCTGGACTTACCGTTATCAAGAATGACTCTAACGAACTCATTCCAACTTGTACTCAAACGGGTTGGCGTGTTTGCATCGATTATTGAAAATTTAATGCTGCAACACGTAAAGATCACTTCCCTCTTCTTTTCATTGACCAAATGCTTGAACGTTTAACCGGCCACGAATTCTATTGCTTTCTTGATGGATATTCCTGCTATAACCAAATTCCAATCGCTCCCGAAGGTTAAGAGAAAATGACTTTCACATGTCCCTTTAGCACCTTTGCGTATCGACGTATGCCATTTGGCCTTTGCAACTCTCCTGCTACATTTCAAAGATGCATGGTCAGCATCTTTTTCGATATGATCGCTTTCTTGAAGTGTTTATGGATGATTTTTCCATCATTGAAAACCCTTTTTTTCGAGTGCTTGCACCATCTTGAGTTGGTTCTTAAATAATGCATGGACAAACATTTGACGTTAAATTGGGAAAAATGTCATTTAATGGTCAAACATGGCATTGTCCTTGGGCATTTCATTTCAAATAAAGGCATTGAGGTAGATAAAGTGAAAGTTGATGTAATTGCAAATCTACATGTTCCCAAATCTGTTAAGGACATTCGTTCATTCCTTGGACCCGCTGGCTTCTATCGACATTTGGTGAAGGACTTCAGTAAAATTGCTTGACCTCTGACGACTCTTCTTGGAATAGACGTTACATTTGACTTTAACTCTGACCGTATTTCTACTTTCGAACGTGTAACACCCCATATTTTAGTAACATTATTTAGGAACATTTAATTTGGTAAATTAAATGAAATAATGTAAAATGGTTAAGAGATTGAGATTTGTGATTAATAAGGGTAGTCGTGCCATGTCAACTAATGAAATAAAGGGTTAAAATGAAATAAAATGTTAGGGTAAGTAGAGAAGGGCAATATAGGAATAAGGCATAACCTTATACCCTAAACCCTTAACCCCCATCATTCTACACGTTCATTTTATACATTCACAAATTATAACATAAGTTAAGAGGCCGACCACCATTAAGGGAAGAAAAGAGAAGCTAAACAAGATTTCAAGGGGAAAAGATTAAGCAACTTAATCAAGATCAAATCTCAACTCCTTAATCTCAAAGCTAAGGTGAATAATGACTACATCTCATGTTTCTTATTAATTTCGATTTAAAGATTAAATTCGAATTATTTTGCAAAGTTATTAGCCATGTTTTTGAATGATAAAATGGATATATTTGATTATTGATGATTTATGCTAATTCATATAGATTTAATTATGTGTTTTGATGTGAAAACAATAATAAATGACATCCAAATGCCTTACAATTTTAGATTTAGATTGAAAATGATATGTAAGGGATGATTTTTGATTTTCATAATTTTTTTGAATTAATGTGGATTTTATATTAATTTTCTAGTAAAGAAAATGGATATTTGAGTTTAAAATAATTTACGCTAAATTATATATGTTTTGGGTCTGAAATTTATATATGTTATAAAACAGGTTAAAAATGATTTATAGGAATTTTTGTAAAATTTTCCTAAGTGTTTTAATTAATATATAAAATTATTTAAGGTATGGGACTTAAATGTTTTATATATTTATAAAAGGAGAAGGGGTATTTTGTAAATAAATTAAGTTGTTTATTTCTGAAATTTTGGCAATGCTTTTAAAAAAATAGCAACCAATCATATTTAGACAAACAAGGTAGGTTAGTTGAAAATATTACTTTAAAAGGCTAAAAATCAGTACGTGCATTTTACATGTTTCATCACTTTCGGCACCTTACTTTCGACTTAGTACTCTGGCCTCCATCTCAGTCGAAACCAATGCGCCTGGTATCAATACTTGGTACATAGCGAATTAGACAAAGGCGGAAGGTATGAAGTCGAAACATGGGGTTCCGAGGGGGTTGAAGCCTTACTTTGGTTTTGGAAGAAAATGCGCCTTCTTTGCTTTCGACTATATAGCTTTTGACTTTGCTAGCTATCGACTGGGTTAAGTTGTTTTAAAGGAATGGTTGGGCCTTTGTTTAAAGAAAATTGCTTTCAACTAGGTCAAAACCCCTTTTCTGCCGCTTTCTACCTTTTGAAGTAAATAGTTTCGAAAAGGTTACTTTGCTTTTAAATATTAGCTGCTTCTCCATTGCTTTCGAAGGGTTGGTTAGAAAATAGCTTTCGAAAGTGTTGCTTTCGACCCTGTTCTTTTATGACCCTTTTGAGATTTTTAAAGATAAACCTAAAGGTATCGAAAGAGATAGTTTTGAATGGTTTTGAAAGGTTGTTCCACATGTTTTACTTGAACCCAAATACTTTCGAAAGCTTTAAGCTAATGGTTTCAAAAGGGCAGTTCCCCAATGATTTCGAAAGGTTTTAAATGGAAGGTTTCCAATGTTTTTGAAAGGCAATATTTAAAGTGTTTTGTAAAGAGGATGTTTAAGGTTTAAAAAGGCTTTCGAAAGAAAAGGTTTACAATGGTTTCGAAAGGACTATGGTGATGGTTTTAAACGGTAGGTTTTGGCCTTTCAGCCTAATGTTTTAAGTGTATCGTAAGGGGTACTTTCAAGGGTTCGAAAATGGTACTTTCAATGGCTTCGAATGGGGTACTTTCAAAGGTTTAAATGTTTTCATCAACAAAGATTTGCGTAAAGTATAAATAACATGGCAAGGTGATTTTAGTCAAGTATAGAGTTTATTTTCGTTGTTTACGTATGATTTAAAGGTTTAAATCAATTTGAGAGAAAAGGTTTTCAAGGAAAAATTTATGGGAAGATTACCCATAGTAAAATGACTCAGATATTAGAATGCCATATGGGACTAGTATGGGGTCGCGCCATATACTTTAGCTAGTAGCCCCTAGCCAATATAAGTCCAAAATTCCAATGTGTAGTGCTTTGTCACAGGTAAGACTAAAATGATGTTACACACGGAAAGGAATATATACAAAGAGAGATAGATTATTAGTGAGCCCGCAAAACCATTAGGATCGGCTGACCCTGGAGAAGTAAGTTAGGGATAGACCATCCAGAAGAGGAGAATCTAACAGATGTTAGATTATTTGTTTATTTTGTCTAGTAGGCCCTCAAAGGTTTGTTGTTAGCTAAACAAAACTATAGTGTTTGGACATATAGTCCATATGTTACCTTATTTGTCTGCATATATGATATTACTTCAAAATTTTGACCAGTTTTGGTTGCAGGATTATGATTTGTAATGGATATGTTTTAAAAGGATATTAGTGAGGGAAAACCCGTTCCGCCAAGCGGCATGGTCTCACTTAATACCAAATAACCAAGATGTATGGTATTATTCACACCAGGCTTTATGTCTGACTCAAAGTTTATGTTTTCCCCTTAAACTCTCGGGCGCTCAAAATTGATTTGAGTAGGTTGAGAGTTTAGGGTTTACAGGTTTTAGTAGGTTGGCGTATAAAGCTTTCGGAGATAAGCATGAGGCTGACAGATAGCTATTTTGGAGTTGTTGTTTTTGTTTGTTGTATTTCCACTATGTTGTGTTAAGTCAGTTATGACTATATAGTACCCTGGTCAATTTAGGGGGCATCATCATATGTCGCTCTTGGCATATTTATGTAATAATTATATTTGATCTAAACTTGGGAAAGTGATGGGATTATGTAAATTGGATATGAAACCTGTTTTGAAATGTAACTGGAAATGTTGTTTTTGAAATGTGTGATTTTGTTTCACATTCATGTGATTCTGATACTATGAATACTATTAACATTACCGTATTTGTTCACCGGAAGTTAATACTATGGATGACTGCAACATTTGTAGCGCTTAGCTTCGGGCCTCCAGATAGGGGATGTTACAACTTGGTATCAAAGCACCGGTTTATGAAAAACTTTAAATTAAAAATGATTTTTGAAAACATAATCCTTAGGAATTAGATAAAAGATCGGGATATGGGATAACGCTATAGTAACGTACTTGTATGTGCTATATTTATGCATATGCTATGTTATCCCGCCTTTTGGCAAGGCCGTGATACCAAGGAACTGACTAGAAATCAATGACAATCCGTCTTGGAAATTAGTTACATCGCAAGTACATCATGGACATCAATGAATTTCGTCCGAGTCCGGATCGGGCTGCAATTGATAAGACACGACAAGCAAAGCAAGGAAAGCGAACATTCCAAGTTTCAAGTCAATCCAACCTCGTATGCTTGAGTTATGATCGAATCGAAATGAAGGAGATACCCCATAATTCGAATCCATAGGAGAAACCCTTGTTCGAATCAATCTGTATCCCTTGTTCGTATTCATCGCGTTAGCATCGCGGCCATCTGGTTCGTATCCATCCAGCTCGGAGTTTTTTCGAATCCATCGAGCCGTTTCTCTTCGAATCCATCCTATGTGATTACTTCGTATCAGTCGACCCAGGCCAACACCAATCGATACGAATGAAATGTTGTTCGAATCCACGATGTGACTGAAGCCTTCGAGTCCATCAAGTCAAAGCGGCGAGATACTTGGAACGACTCGATCAAACCGGAGTGAAAAGCAGATCGACCCGAAGATTGCGCTCCACGTCATCATGAAGTCATGTGCCATCATCGATTCGAAGTGATCGATTCGAACTTACCGGCCTGCCGAAGAACACCAATTCGAATCGATCATAACTCGAGATCTATAAGTCCAAATGCTATGAATTTTCACAGAAGCTTGCGCACATGTTGAAGAATGTCCACGCCAAATTTCAGCTTGATTGGACGTATTCTTGATCGATTCGAATGGATTTCGAATCGATCCCGAAGTGGGCCCAGATTTCCTGAAGGCGGGCGCGTGGGCCCCTCACGTGCCAGAAGTGGTCTCCCGAAATTTAGGCGAAATATCAGCTTCCTACACCTATAAATAGAGCCCCTGGTCATTCAAAAAAGGGGTCGGACAATTTTAAGAGCTAAAGAGCGCCCGGATTCTGCCAGATTTACACCAGATCACCATTGCTGCCTTAGATTCAGACTATAATCATAAAATCTGTTGTACTACGCTATAAGAAATTGTAATCTTCAAGTGTCGAGCAATAAAATCATCAAAATTCATAGTGGACGTAGGCGAAATGCCGAACCACTCTAAATTGCTGTCTTCTTTGCAATTCACTTTCTGTTATTTGGAGTTTTTGTTAGATAATCCTCAGTTTTAATTTTCATTCTTCACTTTTATCTCTTCAAAATTTCCAAAGAGTATTGTGCCCATTTTTGGTACAAACAATTAATATAAATATTTGTTGATTTTTTAGCTAACCTTTTGAGAAAAAAACTAGAAAATGTTGTTTTTTTAAAAAAACAATTTGAGGAATTTTTACGCCATGACCACGCCCATTCAAATCATTTTACTGCGGTCTGCCCACACACGCTCAAAACAAAAATCTCACACCCTAAAAAAAACCCTAAATCGCCGCATCTGCTCACCATATCTACTGTCTTATTCACTAACACCGGCATCCACTCCACCGTCTCTACCATCTGCATCTCAGCGTCGCAGGTGAGAATTTTGATTGTTTTATTATCTTTTCATTTTTAAATTTGGTGTTTACATTTTAGTATTGCTATTTACACTGATCTATCATCTTGCTTATCTTTCTTCTTCTAGTGGTTGATGGGCTTGTTTCTTCCATTTAGAAATTCTATATTACCTTTTCACCATCTTCATTAGGGTTCCCTGCTTATTCAATCTGATATTTAGTAATGATGTTTAGTGGCTTATGAACTGGAATCATACAGATGACATCACATGTGTTAGTCTTAAGCTTGTGTTTTTTTTGTAGAAGATTGTGTGATACATTTTATTATTGGCATATGGTTGCAGCAAGATAGATTGAATAAGAATTACTGATGCTGATTTTGCTGTCATGGCTGGCTGATCATCTTTTTAGTGCTAGTTTTTTGTTTGCATTTCAGTGAATGACTCTAAATGATGTTTTTAGTGATTGAGTTCTGATAATCAAGAAGATGTATTAGTGCTGGATCATTATAATTGCCTAGCCAGAGGATCTTTGGAGGTTGATAAGTTTATTGTTTATACGAATGGGTCTATTAAACCATGGCAGTGGGTAGTAAAGATGACAATATTGAAGGAACTGGGCCAATCTACGCAGCGGTTTAAACGGTGAATTTCAAATTTTCGTTTAGAATCTTATTGGGCCTATGAAGTCTAAAGATTATTAGATCCAATCTAAATTTTATTTTTAAATAAAATCCTATTTCATTTAAAATTAATTTGAATTTGAATTTCAAAATTGAATTTTGAATAAGAGAAGCAATATATTTATATATATGGGAGGTGTATAAGTGTATCAAAATACACCTATACGTGTATGGGTGTGTACGTGAACATATAAGTGTCATAGTATGAAAGTGTCTGTATTTAGGTGTTGGTCTTTACATCGCAACGGACGCCTTAGCCCCTTGTGTGTATTTATATTGTCCCGCTTTTAATTTAAAATTATATATAAATAATGTATGTAAGACTAAACTATATATATATATATAACTTATAAAACATTAAACGTGTGATCATAAAACATGCAATACAAAATATTATTTATATGTACAGTGAACATTAAAACATGTAAAAAGTAAGCATATAAAAGTGATCACGTTATTTTGTTTTCCACTTTAATAGTAATGTACTACAAAACTTATACAACATAAAATAATGTATTGGATAAAACATGCAACATGATATAAAATAATGTATTTAAGAGTAATGAACACGTTATTTAATAAAACATGCAGCATGATATAAAATGTGTCGGCATGACATAAAATGTGTCAGGGAAGGTATATAATATATATTGTATACAAACAAAGGTAAGCTTTATTAAACATGCAGCAAGTGTTTTTTTATGAATAAACCGTATATAGACAAGATATATAAAACATTATTATATAACATGTGAAACCTTTTATATTAGATAAAAAAAATACGTGAAAGAAACTCATCACCATTACAAACAAAATTATTGGCAAACGAAAAGTAATCATGTTAATGGTTTCAAAATCTACCGTATATAAATATATGTACATAATAGAATTGAAAAAGGGACAATATTTGTACACCCAAGATTGTGATAAGCATGTAATTAAGTATGATAAAAAAACAAAAATTGTACCTTTGTATGATGCCAATGATTCGCCGTCAAAACGAGTTATCCTTGAATTGCTATATAATCCAAGCTCCAAACCACCCTTGCTTGTGTTGATTTTGTTTTGATTTTGAGGCACAAAATTTGTTGTTTTCGGTTACAAGTAAGCTAAGACGAGAATAAGCTTTTATTGGAAGTGAAATACTTTTGTATTGATTTTATGAAAAGAGTTGTCCTTGAATTGCATGTAGCACTCTCTTTATATAGTTGTGGTAACCTATAAATATCATGCTGCGCATACTCATTCAAACAAGGCTAAGGAGTCCTTATTGTTTGCTCCTTTTACTCTTTCACATTTTTACCAAATCAAATACAAACATTTCTTATTAGCTGCTGTCGAAAACTACTTTTGGACATTTTGGGCTTCACAAGCCTAAGGTCCAATATTTATACAACCGGATAAAAAATCGTTCCAATATCGTATATTGATAAGATCATATATATAACTTTTATATATACGTATCTGATTAATTTCAATGCCTTATAAATCAAATAAAAATCTAATAATTAATATTTCATAAATATTAATTAATATAATTATTTTTATAATAATTATAAAATAATTAATTGAGTGGTTTTTCCGGAGTATCATTATTTCGGTTGTACGACTCAAAGGTGTAAATTCAGTCAGCGGTTAATATTGAACAATTCGAATATTAATGTTCACATGTCACTAGTGCTAGTGGTGTGACAGTTTGGCCGAATTTATCGCTTACTCATATTTCGATAAAATCCAATTTTAAGCGGTACCTTGTAGTAACGATTATTTACACCAGTTCTCTTCATCTTAACTGTACCACTTTAGAACTTATGGAATTTGGTTTTGGTCAAAATTCCAATATCGTTCACATTTAACTTAGTTGGTCTAAACACAATGTCCTTGGTTCAATAATAACAATTATTATTAACTGATTTGCTCTAGCCAGAGACTTTGACTTTGAGTTGACCATAGTTGACCGTGATACTAATCTCATGTAACTGAGGAGACGAATTCTCTATTGGATAGTGTTTCACTTCAAATATTTTAACTTAGACCCAACTATAGTCATTCAATGATCATAATACCATGATTTAACTATAATCAAAGCGGAGTCTCCATATCGAAGTTCAACAGTATTCTCAAGTCCAAACAACTGTATAATATCGTCACATCGAGATTCTCTGTTTGACCTTAGTTACACTAACCACCATAAAACTCTCGAGTGAGTCATTCCATAGTTATCCAATAACTATCAGTACGTAACCCCTTGATGCCCTCAGCAGCAATGAGAAAACACTGCCCAACATTTGGAGAGCGTTACATACTCTAGTCTCAACAGATGTATCGATATCCTTTCTCGATACATCTTGACTAGGAATATTTAAAATGATATGTTATTTTAATGTGATAAATTTCTCATGATTACAACACATTGTAATTACTATCACTTGACATAGCATTTAAGGATTTTCTATTGAATATACTTAAATTATTTAATTAATTAACATATCACAATATGACAAGTATATAATAGAAATGAAAACACCTTTTATTTCGAACGAGATTTTATTATAGAGTTCATAATTTACAATAAAATACAGAATTGCCCCTAGGGCATACCCCTAACTCTATCAATCTCCCACTTGCACTTGGGGCCAATTATGGAATCTCAATCCCATTCCTTCGATCAGTTTGTAGAGAACTGACCGAGCTAGACCTTTTGTAAATGGATCTGCTATGTTGTCCTTGGTATCTACCCTTTCAATCATGATTTCATTATTGGCGACAAATTCTCGAATGAGGTGGAACTTTCGCCTAATGTGCCTTGATTTCTTGTGAGCTCTTGGTTCTTTTGCAATTTGCATTGCAGCATTGTTATCACAGAACAATGTCATTGGATTCTCAACGTTTGGAATCACTCCTAGCTCTGCTAAAAATTTGCGCATCCATACAGCTTCTTTTGTTGCTTCATTGAGGGCGATATACTTAGCCTCCATGGTTGAATCAGCCACCGTCTCTTGTTTGGAACTTTTCCAACTTACGGCTCCTCCATTTAATGTGAACACATAACCAGATATAGACTTACTATCGTCGATGTCACTCTGAAAGCTGGAGTCTGTATATCCCTTCATAAGAAGGTCTCCATTTCCATATATTAGGAATAAGTCTTGAGTATTTCTCAAATACTTAAGAATACATTTTACGGCTGTCCAATGTTTCTCACCAGGATTAGACTGAAATCGACTCACACATCCTAATGCATAAGCTACATCTGGTCTAGTACATAGCATAACGTACATTATGGAACCGATCGCAGATGCATACGGAATCCTGTTCATACGCTCTTTCTCCTCATCAGTATGAGGAGCATTCTTTTTAGAAAGGACGATTCCAGATTGCGTTGGAACGTTTCCACGCTTGGAATTATCCATACTGAACCTTTTCAATACAGTGTATATGTATAGATATTGGGACAATCCTAGCAACCTTTTGGATCTATCTCTATAGATTCTTATGCCGAGTATATAGGTTGCTTCTCCCAAATCTTTCATTGAGAAGTTCTTGGATAATCATGCTTTTACTGACTGCAACATCACTATGTCATTTCCAATCAGTAGTAAATCATCGACATACAGGACTAAAAACGTTATTGCCTTTCCTTGTTCTTTCCGATATATGCACGCTTCCTCTGTGTTCTGATAAAAACCAAACTGTTTGATTACTTTATCAAAACATTTATTCCAACTTCTTGAAGCTTGTTTGAGTCCATAAATAGACTTTAGTAGCTTGTAAGCTTTGCCTGCGCTCCCACTAGACTCGAAACCTTCTGGCTGTGACATATAAACAGTTTCCTCTAAATCACCATTTAGAAAAGCCGTCTTTACGTCCATCTGCCATATTTCGTAGTCATAGAACGCGGCAAGTGCAAGCATGATCCGAATGGACTTAAGCATGGCTACGGGTGAAAATGTTTCATCATAATCAACGCCTTGAATTTGACGAAACCCTTTTGCAACTAGCCTTGCTTTATAGGTCTCTACCTTTCCATCTGCATTTAGCTTTTTCTTAAAAATCCATTTGCAGCCAATGGGTTTAATTCCTTCAGGTATGTTGGTCAAAGTCCAAACTTTGTTTTCATACATGGAATCCATCTCGTTTTTCATAGCTTCAAGCCAAAGTGCGGATTCTTTACTTCATAGTGCTTGTTGAAATGAGAGTGGAGTGTTGTCTTGCAAGACACGATCCTCAGTCTCACCATCCACAAGAAGATCATAGTATCTCTTTGGTGTGCGAGACTCCCTATTAGACCTTCTAATAGGTTGCGTGTTTTCATATACTGGTGGATTTGATTCTCCTACCGGCTCGGTTTCTACATTAACTTCTTGGATCTCATCCAATTCTACAACTTCGCTGTTAATTTCTTTTGCAAGAAATTCCTTTTCTAAAAAGACAGCATGTCGAGAAATAATAACTTTTTGTTCCTCCGTATTGTAGAAAATATATCCCAAAGAATTTTTGGGATATCCTATAAGTTTACATAAAACCAATCTTGCCTCGAGCTTATTGGGGCCAATGTTCTTAAGATAAGCTGGACAACCCCATACCTTCAAATAATTGAAGTGGGGTTTCTTCCCATGCCACATCTCATATGGTGTCTTAGGTACAGATTTGGTAGGCATCAAATTTAGCATATGTGCTGCAGTTTCTAGCGCATATCCCCAGTATGAGAGAGGCAACTTAGCTTTACTCATCATGGAGCGAACCATGTCTAATAAGGTTCGATTCCTTCTTTCCGAAACACCATTGTGTTGCGGAGTATAGAGTGGAGTAACCTGAGAGATAATCCCATTATCCTTTAAGTACTGTTAGAGTTCTTGGCCAACATACTCGCCTCCTCGATCGGATCGAAGAATTTTTATTTTATTGTTTGTCTGATTTTCAACCTCATTTTTGTATTCTTTGAATTTCTCACAGACATCGGATTTATTCTTCATAAGATATATATATATATATATCCAAGTCTTGAGAAGTCATCAGTGAAGGTTACAAAGTATGAAGATTTATTTTTGGTAACTATAGGCATTGGGCCACATACATCAGTATGCACTAGGCCTAAGAGTTCATTAACTCTTTTGGAGCTCCCACTGAATGAGTGCTTGGTCATTTTTCCTTTAAGACACGATTCACAAGTGTCAAATGATTCAGAATCAAGTGACGGGAGGAAACCTTTGGTTTTTAGTTTGTGTAGTCGTTTCTCACTTATATGACCGAGTCTACAATGCCAAAGATAATTTTGATTTATACTGTTATTCGAAGAATTATTCACAGCACAGATATAATTTGTATTGATCATATAAATGCCATTATTCAAAATACCATCAAATACTTTATTTCCATTTAACATAGCGTTCATAACATTATTTGAATAGTGAAAAACATAACCAGTCTTAGACAATTTAGACACAAAAATAATCTCACAAATAAAGTCTTTTGCATAATAGCAATTATTTAATATCAAAACAAAACCATTAGGCAAAACTAAGTGAAAATCTCCAACTACCGTTGCATCTGCAAGAGATCCATCAGCAACTTGAAATTAACTTCTCCTTTTGCCACGTGCCTTTTGTTCCTAAGTCCCTGTAATGTGTTACAGATATGAGTTCCAGATCCAGTATCTAAAACCCAAGATATTTTATTGATTGCAAAACTATTTTGAATCGTAAATATACCTATAGGAGGGGCAGAACTATTCTGTTTCTTCTCTTTAACAATCTTTAAGTACTCCGGACAGTTCCGTTTCCAATGACCTTTCTTGTGACAATGATGACATTCACCCTTGTCAGCAGTAGCAGCTTTCTTACCCTTTTTATTAACCCTCTTTCGCTTCTTCGAACCTTTCGAAGATGATGTCCCACTTTTGACTACAAGTACGATCGACTGATCCTTCGATTGTGACTCGACAGGCCTCAACATATTGAGGAGCTCCACGAGACTCACATTCATATTGTTCATATTATAGTTTAGTATGAACTGTTCATACTGAGGCGTCAATGAACCAAGGATCAAGTCAACTTGTAGCTCTTTGCTTATAGTCACATCCAATGATGCTAGCTTATCAATATAACCTTTCAACATCAGCACATAATCGTCCATTTTCTGTCCCTTTTTCATTTTGGTGTTGAATAGTTTCTTAGTAGTCTCGTACCTAACGGACCGAGACTGCTCACCAAAAAGTGCCTTTAGACTTTCAAAAATCTCATGGATAGACATTGATTCATGTTGCCTTTGTAACTGCTTGTCAAGAGTTGACAACACGAATACTTGGGCGATTTCAAGATCAGCGGCCCATTTTCTATAAGCAACTTGTAAATTTTCATCGGCGTCATCAATGGGTCTTGTAAGCGGAGTACAAGTTACAGACGACCAAACTCGCTCATATGTGAGTGCAATCTTTATTGCTCTCAGCCAGTCCACGTAGTTAGGTCCAATTAGTTTGTCATTTTCGAAGAAAAGCCTTAGTGATAACATTTTCTGCAATTTTAGTTAAAAGGGGATTAGGACATATTATTCATTGCAAATGTTCTTAGATTATTAGTAAGGTTGAAATGTAATTTTTCATTTTACTAATAAGCTCCCACTAGATTTGCATAGTTCTCTAAACCCAAAAGAAATATGGAAGTCTTTCGACCACTCCAGTGAGTATAAGGACTCGCATGTCTTGGAATTCTGACCTTGAGGAATATCAACAAATCATAATCCCACGTGCGATAGATAACACTTTATCGGTTGTATCATATACAACTCCTTATTCCTTTCTTTGTCCTAATCTCATTTCGACCTTGAGGAAGATCAACAAATCGAAAGAGATTATTCACTCTGACCTACCATTTCGCGACTGCCGAAGTATAATGTACCTACCTTGAGGAAGATCAACAAATACGTACATGTATCTTACCAAGTCAATTTAATATATTAATAGTACTATACATAACATCTCTAGCTTGAGGAAGATCAACAACTAAAAAGTATGTAAGTAATCTATTAATATATAAATGGTAGAGGACAACATTACATTAAACATTCATAATGTTAATATACTATATCGAGTGACATTGATTTTAGGAATAATGTATTTCTAATAAAATACTCTTGTGATTCAAGTGTTGAACACATCAGAAATCACGGTATACGTACAATACGTATGTATTCATTCCTTAAACCTCAGTTGGGTTTCATTAAGTTCCACCTTATTTATTAAATCAAATTTAATTCATTTTTAAATAAATCTTATTTACTTAATTAGTTAATTAACAGTTTAATTAACTTTACATTGAATTTAATTTAATTAAAACATTTTTTTATATTATATATAAATTACAAAAGTCTAAATTTATGCTTATCTTAACCATTTTAAGATGGATATACATATATATATATATGTATCAATTTATTAATTAACACTTAATTAATTTGATTTATCGAATAAAGTTTATCATAAACATTAACTTTTATAAAACATATATTTATATTCCGAATTCAACAATTGAATTCAAAATATAACTTTTCAAAACAGATTTTGAAAAATTCGCACAAGGCCCAAATCAATTTGGGCCTTTACATTAGGGATAACCTTTGGGTTTACACATGTTTCAGCAAGGCCGGAAGGTGAAGCTAAGGCTCACTTAAGTACCCCCTTTCTAGACACCTTACTTTATGAGTAGGCTTTATAGTTAGCCCTAACATTACAAATTTCAGACCGCATAGGCTATTTGGCTCTGATACCATTGAAGGAACTGGGCCAATCTACGCAGCGGTTTAAACGGTGAATTTCAAAATTTCATTTAGAATCTTATTGGGCCTATGAAGTCTAAAGATTATAACATCCAATATAAATTTTACTTTTAAATAAAATCCTATTTCATTTAAAATTAATTTGAATTTGAATTTCAAATTTGAATTTTGAATAAGAGAAGCAATATATTTATATATATATATATGGGAGGTGTATAAGTGTATCAAAATACACCTATACGTGTATGGGTGTGTACGTGAACATATTAGTGTCATAATATGAAAGTGTCTGTATTTAGGTGTTGGTCTTTACATCGCAACAGACACCTTAGCCCCTTGTGTGTATTTATATTGTCCAGCTTTTAATTTAAAATTATATATAAATAATGTATGTAAGACTAAACTATATATATATAACTTATAAAACATTAAACATGTGAACATAAACATGCAATACAAAATATTATTTATATGTACAGTGAACATTAAAACATGTAAAAAGTAAGCATATAAAAGTGATCACGTTATTTTGTTTTCCACTTTAATAGTAATGTACTACAAAACTTATACAACATAAAATAATGTATTGGATAAAACATGCAGCATGATATAAAATAATGTATTTAAGAGTAATGAACACGTTATTTAATAAAACATGCAGCATGATATAAAATGTGTCAGCATGACATAAAATGTGTCAGGGAAGGTATATAATATATATTGTATACAAACAAAGGTAAGCTTTATTAAACATGCAACAAGTGTTTTTTTTGTGAATAAACCGTATACAGACAAGATATATAAAACGTTATTATATAACATGCGAAACCTTTTATATTAGATAAAAAAATACGTGAACGAAACTCATCACCATTGTAAACAAAATTATTGGCAAACGAAAAGTAATCATGTTAATGGTTTCAAAATCTACCGTATATAAATATATGTACATAATAGAATTGAAAAAGGGACAATATTTGTACACCCAAGATTGTGATAAGCATGTAATTAAGTATGATAAAAAAACAAAAATTGTACCTTTGTATGATGCCAATGATTCGTACGTCAAAACGAGTTATCCTTGAATTGCTATATAATCCAAGCTCCAAACCACCCTTGCTTGTGTTGATTTTGTTTTGATTTTGAGGCACAAAATTTATTGTTTTCGGTTGTAGGTAAGCTAAGACGAAAATAAGCTTTTATTGGAAGTGAAATACTTTTGTATTGATTTTGTGAAAAGAGTTGTCCTTGAATTGCGTGTAGCACTCTCTTTATATAGATGTGGTAACCTATAAATATCATGCTACGCATACTCATTCAAACAAGGCTAAGGAGTCCTTATTGTTTGCTCCTTTTACTCTTTCACATTTTTACCAAATCAAATACAAACATTTCTTATTAGCTGCTGTCGAAAACTACTTTTGGACATTTTGGGCTTCACAAGCCTAAGGTCCAATATTTATACAACCGGATAAAAAATCGTTCCAATATCGTATATTGATAAGATCGTATATATAACTTTTATATATACGTATTTGATTAATTTCAATGCCTTATAAATCAAATAAAAATCTAATAATTAATATTTCATAAATATTAATTAATATAATTATTTTTATAACAATTATAAAATAATTAATTGAGTGGTTTTTTCGGAGTATCATCGTTTCGGTTGTACGGCTCAAAGGTGTAAATTCAGTCAGCGGTTAATATTGAACAATTCGAATATTAATGTTCACACGTCACTAGTGCTAGTGGTGTGACAGTTTGACCGAATTTATCGCTTACTCATATTTCGGTAAAATCCAATTTTAAGCGGTACCTTGTAGTAACGATTATTTACACCAGTTCTCTTCATCTTAACTGTACCACTTTAGAACTTATGGAATTTGGTTTTGATCAAAATTCCAATATCGTTCACATTTAACTTAGTTGGTCCAAACACAATATCCTTGGTTCAAAAATAACAATTATTATTAATCGATTTGCTCTGGCCAGAGACTTTGACTTTGAGTTGACCATAGTTGACCGTGATACTAATCTCATGTAACTGAGGAGACGAATTCTCTATTGGATAGTGTTTCACTTCAAATATTTTAACTTAGACCCAACTATAGTCATTCAATGATCATAATACCATGATTTAACTATAATCAAAGCGGAGTCTCCATATCGAAGTTCAACAGTATTCTCAAGTCCAAAGAATTGTATAATATCATCACATCGAGATTCTCTGTTTGACCTTAGTTACACTAACCACCAGAAAACTCTCGAGTGAGTCATTCCATAGTTATCCAATAACTATCAGTACGTAACCCCTTGATGCCCTCGGCAACAATGAGAAAACACTGCCCAACATTTGGAGAGCGTTACGTACTCTAGTCTCAACAGATGTATCGATATCCTTTCTCGATACATCTTGACTAGGAATATTTAAAATGATATGTTATTTTAATGTGATAAATTTCTCATGATTACAACACATTGTAATTACTATCACTTGACATAGCATTTAAGGATTTTCTATTGAATATACTTAAATTATCTAATTTATTAACATATCACAATATGACAAGTATATAATAGAAATGAAAACACCTTTTATTTGGAACGAGATTTTATTATAGAGTTCATAATTTACAATAAATTACAGAATTGCCCCTAGGGCATACCCCTAACTCTATCAAATATTACTTGAAAACAGAGTTAGGTTGGTAGCTTTATTGGAAACTACAGAACTAATAATGATAAATCGTTCATCCTGCATTCTGACCAAGTTAACGACTGAAATGTAGATACTTTGAGTTATGCGTTCTTACCAAGTTTTCTACGATGAAATATCATAAATTTGTCTTTGATGAAATATCATAAAGTTGTCTTTACTTTACAAAAAAATAACTCCAGAAAATCAATCTAACACAATGAGATTTGAACAGTAATCACTAAACAAAAAATGCGATTCAAATCATATTTGGAGATTCATAAGTAAATAACATGTAGACGAACATATTTAGAATTTTTTTTACCGGTGTATAACATGAGGTGACGAACAGTATGAGTACATTGTCTTTTCACTGTATGTATCATAGATGAATATCATTTGGCATCACATTACTTTATTAACTGAGGTAAATATATCAAATGAAGTTCAATTACTTTTCACTAAACTAGACAAAATGGTAAATTTGCAACAAACATTACATGTTGAAGCTCGAAGCACTGTGAACTGATTGCTAAACCCAACATCCAATGTAATACATCATTGTAAAAATTGAAAATTAAATTATAAAATAACCATGGATAGAGAAAAGGAGGGACCGTAACCCCAATTAGGCCTCGTGTAGTCTAAAAGGAACTTGATTTTGATTTTGATTTTGAGTTTGATATTCAGTCGTCCCAATATGCGATCACAAATCGCCTCGAACGGCACCCGACCGCAAACGGTCACAATTCGCCTCGAGCGGCACCCGATCGCAAATGATCACCATTCGCCGCGAACGGCACCCAACCTCGAACGGTCACATACTACCTCGAATGACATACGATCCCGAACGATCGTCATTCGCGGTCAAATAAGACTATCAATTTCTTTGCAGGTCATCAATAGGATATGAACATCCAACTTATGGCATTACAAAACACACCTTCCTATCGCAAGACATGTTTTGATGGGCAAGTGTTATCCCGCCTTTTAACAAGGCCGTGATACCAAAAGATTAGCTGGAAACCAAAGACAGTTCTCCTCGATTGCCAGTTATGTACATGTTAGCTATGGATATTGGTAAATTTTGTCCGAGTCCGGATCAAGCTATAATTGATATGACATGACAAGCAAAGCTATGAAAGCCGACGTTCCAAGTTTCGAGTCAATCGGAGTTCATATGCTCAAGATACGATCGATACAAGCTAAGGAAAATCAACCCGCTATTTCATTTCCATCAAGTAGTCAAGGAAGACCCAACTTCGTATCGATGAGGTTTGAATCGATCAGAGGTGCACAGTTTCGTATCAACCAGGAGAACAGTGTTGTTCGTATCGATTAAGCCTCCATCGTTCGTATATCGAGCCTCCGTTGTTCATATCGAACGAGCCTTTGTCGTTCATATCGATCAAACTTCGGCTGTTGGCATCATTCACTAAGTACTGTTTCGTATCCATCGAATGCGTCATTTCGTATCCATCGGACAAGTGCCCTCTTCATATCCATCGAATGCATCATTTCGTATCCATCAGACAAGCGCCCTCTTTGTATCCATCGATTACCATTGATCTGAGGTAGCACCCTGAAGGTCGATACGAAGAATTTGCATAAGGATGGTTGTGAAATAGACTCTAGTCACCTATGGTTATCGATACGAATGGAGCAACATCAATCGATGCGAATTAAACCACCTCCATCGATGCGAACAAGGCAGCGTCATCGACACGAACTAGGCGAAAGTACTGGGATGACTCGGTCAACTCGGCATCAATAGCGGGTCGATCCAGAAATCATGCGCCACGTCATCTCCTGAGCACGTGCCTAATATCAATTCGAAATAATTGATGCGACGCCATCGATTTGAACAGAGCAGCCCACTGGAGAACATCAATTCGTATCGATCATAACTTGCAAACCACAAGTCCAAATGCTATGAAATTTTCATAGGAGCTTACATACAACCCAAAGAACGTTCCTGGAAAATTTCGACTCGATTGGATCAAATCTTGATCGATACGAAGATCACGGATCGAGTCGAAATTATGTGAGATCGATAGCGTGGGCCCACTCACGTGCCAGAAGAAGTCTCCCTAGATCTGAGCGAGATATCAGCCTCCTACGCCTATAAATAGAGCCCCAGGGTCTACAGAAGAGGGATGGCTTTCCTCTTCCAGAATCCCTTTCTCATTCTCAGCTCCTATCTCTACCTTTCTTTTGTTAATTCAGATTGTTCTGGACATTCACTTGAGCTTTTCCAAAGCTATCATCAGATTGCTTTACAGTAATATTACTCTATACTCTCTCACTACTCGGTCCTAAACATTCTTCTTTATGGAGGATCTGGCTTTCTCCTTCCTCAAATATTGAGCTGTGTTTGCGTCAAATCATTCCAACGTTGTGAGTGGCATGCCAGCTAACCAATCGCCAAAATCAGATTCTGGATCAATCCCTCTTGTTACGGCCATCAATATTGCACGGTCATTCGGATTACTGATTTCTATAACAGTATATAGAATCCCTCAAAATAATCTTTCAATGTTTCTCCCGAAGCCTGGATCATTCTAGATGGGGACATTACATCTTTGGGGGCGAATTGCATGCATTTAGAACTACTCCACACATCTTGTTGCCAAATCATCAAACCTAGAGATTAACCGTGGGGGTAACCTTGTAAACCACATCGTTGCTATTCCAGATAAAGTTGCGGGAAAACATATACACTTTGTTACATCGTCTACTTATGCGGAATCTACCAGCCATTAATATCTCATGATGTGCTGCATGAGGTCGACTTTTCCCTCGTAGGCAGGCATCGACGGCATGTTGAATCCCCTTGGATACTTTGCATGTAGGACATTACCAATGAACGGGATATGGCTTCTCGAAATTCCCCAGTCATCATTTGTCAAGCCTTGGCTCTCTCTCACTAATTGTCTGACAATAACTGACAAGTCCAGTGTTTGGATAGTTGGTGCCAAGTAGCGGTCGTGTTCCACTTCACATGAATGGTTCGGTCGATGTCTACAGACCATTCTACGCCTTCTTGGTTCAACATCTTCCCAATGTATATCTCATAAATTCACTTCATCGTCATTTTGGGGAAGCTTTTGGTCAACATTTAACAGAACTCCATCATCCAAATCGACCGCAACAGCTCCAGCTTGAATCCCAGCCTGCATAGGTAAATTTCCTTCCTTGGAGAAGGGATCGATACTGATCCCTATGAAGGGATCGACATTGATCGTTCCTGGAAAACCACAATGTTCTACATGTTGACACCTCAAAGTGTCCACGTGATATCCATCCGTTCTACGAAGCATATGCCCATGATACTCATCCGTTGAACTAGAACTCTCCGATGTCGAATAAGGGGTAGGACCCCTCCTAGCTTTTCCTCGCTGTTGCTGACTGAGTTAATTCATTAGGTTGATATTAGTTTGAATCTACTGATTTAATTGTCGACGGCTATCCATTAGCTCTCTCATTAGATTTTGAAATTCAGCTGTTTTAATAGAATCAATTAGATTCTGGACTTTAATTGGTTCAGCATTCACAGCCATTAGTTGACTACTCTGGCCTCCTTGCTAGACATTGGCATTCTCATTTCCTTCCATGTTTAGAGAAGTAGATCAAATATTCCTCACCATTGTTGATAGCTTTGCATATATTTTTGCAAAATTAAGTAGAATGAGCAAACCTCCTAAAGTTAATTGTGGATCTCCTTTGGGAGATTTATGCAATCTTATAGCAACAAAAGGGTTCCTAACAAGTTGAGAATCAAGATTCTCCATGAAAGCACCAAAAATGGTCACGAACACCCAAGAATAGTTCTTATTGAGAAGTAAATGAATAAGTAAGCAACAATGAATAAGCAGTAACCAGAAACACAGAGGTTTATAGTGGTTCGGCATTGTATGCCTATGTCCACTTTGAAGATTATGATTTATTACACTCTTGTTAATCAAATTACAATGGTAGATTATTGCTTGCACTTGATTATAACGGAGTCTAGGGTAACAAGTAGCGTAAAGATCCTAAAAATGAACAATTAGGATCATATTTAGAGTGAGATTATGAGATATTTCACTAAGAATTTGGCCGAGGGCTCTCCTGGTCCATAGGGGCCCACCATAAGTATTAGTAGTCATAATTCATCATTTTGGAATGATCGGTAATGGTTATACCGATCCTTATTTTTGGCCTTTGATTGATGTGCGATCGTTTTTGGGCAGTCCTATATGCCTCTAGACCTTGCTTTTAAAATATGGTGTCATTCTGTGTTGTAATTTGTGAGATATTCATCGATCTCTATTTTACCTGGATTGCTTGCTGAGATACACTGATTGTTATGAATGATCGACATAAAACGATCGGTAATTTCATGAACTTGAGAGTTCTGACCTGTGATCATTCTCGAGGGCTCCACTCTTCAATATATCGATGCTCTGAAAGTTTCAAGTGAATTGGCTTTGTTGATTTTAAGGTATCGATCGATCATCGTTGATTTACGCATTTTTATAGATCGTTCCCGATCGATCCATACAAATACTTATTTTCCCGTAACTTAAGCATTCGAACTTCAATTGACTTGAAATTTGAAATATAGCCTCATAGAGCTTTTCTTATCACTTTATACTGATTACACCTTGAATGGGGTCCGATCCAAATCTACTCGACCATCGTCCATAGCATTATATATAACTGATTCTCAGGGCTGATAACCATCCATTTTTAGCCAAGTCGATGATATCACGGCCTTGCCAAAAGGTGGGATAACATCAACATGTTGCCATAGAAATTCAGTGCACTTTAGAAATTGTCACTAAGGTTGATTTGGATAGAATGATGTTGGAGATGAACAAGAAGCTAGTGGAGAGTCAAAACACTATGATGATACAGATGAAAGAGAACCTAGATTTGATGACCCACCTATCCCAAAGGCACAAGAAAAGCATAAAGGAGGTATCAGCTTCTGACTCAAAGAGGGAAGTTCTTCCTCAACTGATAAAAGTCACAGGGAAGGAAAGTAGAAGATGAAAAGGAGATAAGTTGGAACGTCAAATCAGAGGAGTAAGAAAACCCAGGCCATTAACACTCATCTCGGTACTGATCCGACTTCACAAGTTGGCACCTACGTGAGATCTAGAGCCATTGACGATGCTAGGTCATGTTTTGCGCAATGTTGTTTACATTAATGATGAGTATGTTATTGATGATTTGGATGATGGTGATGTTCAAGCAAACGCTACCAAACCAGCATAGAAAGATCATGCGCGAATGACAACTGGATGAATGCTTCTCCCAGAGATAGAGAATCTACATATCTTGGAACTAACCAAGACCATTTGCAAAGTCAAACACTTGGTGCAGGCGTTGATGACCGCTGTCCAGTTAATGCGACTCATCTGGAATATACAGTTGACATGGTGAGGAAGCTGGAGAGTGAGAACCAAGATAGGAATAATAATGACTGGGGTTCATAACTTAGCAGGACTAAATTTATAGAAAACACTTTGTAGGAAAGCTACCTCGGAGATTCCAGATGCTAGTGATATCGTCATATGATGGAATGATGGATCCAAGCCAACATCTTTTGAAATATGAATGGCACATGGATGGTGCAAAACGACCGATGCTGTGAGATTTAGGCGCTTTCCAATATTCTTGGGAGGAGTGGCCATATGTGGTTTACTCAGCTCGCCTCAGTTCCATTTCTTTATTTGGTCAACTAGTTAAGAAGTTTGTGGAGTAGTTCAGACTACACACTACTCATCCTAAGGATGTGATGCCGTTGTCTAATATTTTCCAGAATCCTTGAGAGTCTTTGAAAATTTTCTTGAGTATGTTTAATACAAATGTTACTGAGATGAGCAATGCCAAAAAGGGCATTGATTAGAGACATTCGGAAATGGATTTCAATAAGTGATTGAAGATGAAGCTTCCGCCAACTATGGAAGATTTTTATAGGAAGGAAAACCAATATCTATGCTTGAAGAAGAAGATATGGCCGTTAGAGCGGCAAATTGAAGGCAGTCCGCTAAAGTGGTGTAGAGCAATGTGGTTGTAAAGCAATCTGGTTGGAGCACCAAAAATGTTGATAATAATGTGGAAAATAAAACAACTGAAAAAGAGGGAATCAAAATGTTAGAGGTAAAAAAACTCAATTTTAAGAAGAAACCGAGATTCCCGAGAAGACTACACCCGTTGAATGACACCACGGAGAACGTTTACCTTGCAACTCAAGGTATAAGAAGCCGGCTCGCAGGGGGTTTTGAAATAAGATCAGGTAGCATAAAGTTTTGTATGCTTGTATATTGATATCGTTTCAAAAGGGTGATTTGTTTCAGATCCTGAAGTAAAGGACTAGTTTGAATACTAAAGATATATATATATATATATATTAAAAGTTTTGAAATAAGAGTGGGAATAAAGTCCATTTGTAACATCCCGCTTCCGAAGGCTCAAAACTAACCGCTATGGATACTGCAGTCATCCATAGGTGTCATTTCTGGGTGACCGAAATTGGAATCTTGAAACTATTGGCAACACAGAAACACAAGAATATGAAACAAAAATCAACAAAAAAATTTTTCTCATTACATATTAATAATATTCAAATTTAATTACATAATCCCAGACGTTAACCACGTTCAGATCATATACAACAATATACAAAATACAATAAGAGCGACATATGAAGATGTCCCCTTATGATGATCGAAGAACTAATAATATGAACTTTACAGTTCTTAGTACATCACAGTGGAATACACAAAATAGCTCCTATATAGCTAACCCAGCCTCCTACATGTCACCGGAAGCTTATTCGTCAAAAACCTAAAAGTCTCCCACTCTCGGACTTCTCAAATTAATTTTGAGTATCCGAGAGTTTATGGAGAAACATAAACTTCAAGTCACATAATAAGTCTGGTGTG
Source organism: Allium fistulosum (assembly GCA_030737815.1). Lineage (NCBI taxonomy): Eukaryota > Viridiplantae > Streptophyta > Magnoliopsida > Asparagales > Amaryllidaceae > Allium > Allium fistulosum. The sequence goes on from CM060906.1 coordinate 1,139,022,457, forward strand.
AATAATTTATCATTTCTTATCAATTAGATATCTAGTGAGACTACGCCGCATAGTGGAACGGGTTTTCCCCTAATGGTATCCTAAACAAAATTTTAAATCATTTACTATGCTCCTGCACCCAAAATGATTAGTCTTAACATAATAGGAAATAATACCATAAATCATATATATTGGAATCCCATCCACCCATTTATTAGATTTCCTATCTAAAACAATTTATTAGATATCACATCTAAAAATCTTTAAAATGACTATCTATCAAAATTTTAATAGGACTATCCGTCCCAAATTCATTGATATAAATGCAGATTATCCATCATACATTGTTTTATAAAAGTTGGTGTGGGCTATCCACCGCACACTCCATAGTTTTCCTAAGATGACTATGAACCCTTTGGTTGCCATTATCTGGAAGCTATCCACCTCCAGCATGATGTGGGTTATCCACTGCACAATCCATGGTTTTTCTAGGTTAATCAAGAACCCAACACTTGGCCATTAAAAATTCATGATCACCATGATTATTTATAAAATTCATGATCCTCATGATTTATTTATTTTTCCCATGTATTCCACATGTTTAACTTATTTCCATTGACAGCCCCAGTTAGGTTAACTAAAATAAAAACACATTGGTATCCCCCAATGATTATTTTCAAAAGCATATTATTGTTTGTAACCCTAAACTATGTATCGAAAACATTAAACCCACCCTGGTATTCCCAAAATTTAATAAGAATTATCTATATAAGGATCCCCCTTATATATATTCAAACAGAGATAAGTATTTTATGTTGTAACCCTTCGAAGTAACCCTTCAAATTAGCAAAATTTTACTTAAGAAAAATGGCTTAAAACAGGCGTTTAAACCCCTTCGAATGAAGCCCCATTCAAAAAAAAACATCCGAAGTTAGCCCCTTCGGAAACCTTCCATTTATAAGCTTTAAAACATCTACCCATAAACTCTCTAAACCTTAGCCTTTCGAAAGCATTACAAAATCATACCTTTCGACCTTGTCACAAGGTTTCCTTTCGACTTTGTTGAAAGCCTGGGGTGCCTCCCCTATAAAATCACTTATAAACCTTTCGAAAGCAATGAAAATCAAAACCTTTCGAAGACATTGGATTCAATTTAAAAAAAGTGGAAACCTTTCAAAACTATTCGAAAACAATGAAGTGTTGGTGTTGGCACCAACCCTTCGAAATCAATGGAGAGAGGCGGCAAGTTTTAGAAAACTAAAAGTTACCTTTGACTCCATCTGTGTCGAAAGGTTTGGAAGCGGCAACTATTCTTTCGACCTTGTTGAAAGCTATACCTTTTTACTTTGTCAAAAGGTTTTAATTAAAACAAGAAAAAAACCAATTGAAACCTTTTTCTTTTAAACCATTTGACAATGTCTAAAGCTCTTTGTCGAAAGCTAGCAGGCATAATTTCTTTAAAACCAAAACACAACTTCATCTCCTTCGAAAGCTCTAACCTTTCATCCCTAACCTTTCGACTCCTTCCAATTCACTACATACCAGTTTCCTGATACCATGTGCATTGGTATTTGACCTAGTCGAAAGGTTTGATACCTTTCGACCTTATTGGAAGGTTTGGAATGAAGGCGAAAGTTCTTGCCGAAGGGTTGAAATAGAAGAAAAACTATTTATTTGTACTTTAAAATGGTTCTTTTGTACCCAACCTGCCTTGTTTGTCTAAATCTGATTGGTTGATAGAATTTTATATTCAAAAATGCTACCGTCTTTCCTTATTTGGAAATTTAAACAATTTTGAAAAAGCCCCTTTCTTCTTTATAATTATACAAATCATTTAAGTCTCATACCTTAAATAATTTTATATAACTGTTAAAATATCTTGAAAATTTTCAGAAAATCAATTAATATGTTCTCTTCAACATATTAAAATTTCAAAGCATATGAAGACCCAAAACAACTCGGAATTTAACCAAAACTAAATAAAACGTGTTAATTAGCCCATTAACATTTAAAAACACCTATGTTTTTATCCAAACAAACGTTTAAATGATTATATCTTAACCAAAACACACATATGGATCGGATATAAGCCCATAGCAAAACCAAACATAGAAAATGAGATGGTAAACATGATTATTTCACCTTGATTAATTGATTGGAGAATGAGATAGTTTCCTAGCTTTAATTCCTTAGCTTTTTCTTCAATAAATGCTCTTTCCTAAGCAATTTAATGACCGACCGAAACATAGGTGAGGAGTTAATGAATGAGAGAGTGAAAGTTCTTTAAGGTGGAGGAAGAGATTTATACTAGAAATGTAGCCCCATTTCCAAGTTTACCCCTTAGGAAAATTCCTCCTTCTAAATTTAGTTAAGTCTTATTTTAGTTCATTCATTAAGACACGGCCATTGGATTTATTAATCTCATCTCCCTAATTATTGACATTATTATATTTAATTTATCCAATTAAATATTTTGAATAATGTTAATTAAAATTCTGGGGCATTACAGACTCCCCCCCTAAAGAATTTCATCCCCGAAATTTCAATAAGGTCAAAACAAGAATATAGCCCATGCAAGCAAAGCTAGTATATCCTACTAGCCAAATTATATATAAAACCAATATAGAACATACCATCTAAAATAGCTCAGGAAAAGTTGCCCTAATTATGTCTTCTGTCTCTCAAGTACAGTCCTTCGCGTTGTCGCTCTACTGAACTTTCACCAACTTGACTGTCTTGTTTCTTAGCCTCTTATCATCGTTTGCCATAACACGAACTTGTTGCCTCACAAAAGTCATATCTGATTACAATACTAAGTCTTCCAATGTTGTTGGAGCGATAGTAGTTTTCAGATCATGAACATATTTCCTAAGATGAGAAACATGAAACACATTGTGGACGCTGGCCAAACTGCTCACGTGAAATCATTTTCTTTCTTGAGTAGTATTTGCTTGTTAATAAGAAGGCTCATGTTAAATCATTCATGGAAAAGACATCTGAAGTCAGCTTATTACAAGAAGTTTTTATACCAAAATAATTCCATACACCATTAGATAAAAAGGGAATGCTAAATGACTTTATGGGAAGACAGGTCCCCATGAAATATAAAGTAAAAGGATTACAAGTTCAAATACCAGATATATATAACAACAATAAAGTAAATAATTTTGATTTTGCCTTATTACCACGAGAATTTGAAATTGATTGTATTTTAGGAATGGATAATCTCAACCATCTACCACCTTTTAATAAACACTTTTTGGAACATGACGATACTCTTCTTCCAAGAATCCCACTACCTGTTACAATTGCGTCTCACTATTATCCAACAAACAACTCCAACCTTCCAAAATAAAATGGTGCAAATGAATAAACAGGTTCAAAATAAAGAAAAGGTTTTTACTCCTACCGGAGTGCAACAAAAATCTTATGCTAAAACAATTTTAAAGGATTGGTAAAATATGCAGATGAAAGAAGGAGACCCAAAATTATATGATAAGTTCAACAGCTGTTTTAAGGCTATTCAATCAGGGGATCAAAGGGCAGCAAATTTTTGGCTTTCTCAACTTGAGAAATCATTTTGGGACATAAAGCAATAAGGGGCCAATAAAGATAAAACTATTCATGACATAAAAAATCAAGTATCGAAACTTTTACAATTTTTCAATACATCAAGAAGTAAAGCTCTTGATGCAAAAGAAGCAGAATTATTCAATGGCACATTTGTTAAAGAAAGAGAATTGAAAAAAAAAATGTCTCGAATAGAGACAAATGACCTTTTAAATTTAAGAATTCAAGATTTTCTTGAATTACTTAAACTGTGCCAGGTTGAAAATAAAGAGGCACAAGAAATTTATACTAACAAGATGACTATGGTCAAAAAAAATTTGGCGTCTCTTAAACTTGGAACAGTTGGAACTCAGTGCCAGGAAGAATATTTTATTTTAGAAGAACAAAGGGAAGAGTACTTCCAATGCCAAATGTGAGGAAATGACACGCTTACAGAGGAAGAAATGGCAGCACTGGAAAATGAAATTGGAGAATAGAAGCCAATAATATTTCAGCATCTAGCTACATATATTTTACACCTCATAAAATTAAGAATTTTTCAACCTACCTATGGCCTAGCCTTTTCTGCAGAAATAAATATATCTCCTCATAGCATAAGGCTCCACCCCAACCACCTATATGTCCCTATATTTACCAGATCATCACTCTAGGAAAGCATGGTTCCCCAACTATAAAAGAAAAACCTTAGCAAAGGAAGATCATCAGAAAAAATTCAAAAAAAAAATATTGTATGTGTGTAATAAGAGTTTGAGTTTAAGCTTGTATTATTAAGAAAAATAAGTGCTATTATAAAGAGTGTAATGTTTGTATATCTACGAAATAATAAAAGTGTGATTAGTTATAAAATCCATGTAAAACACTCACTTTTGGTAACGTTTTTCTTCGAAAAATTCTAAAAAAACACTATAGCAAAGCCAAAATTGATGTAGCAATCTGGCAATTCCAAACCCTTCATGACTGCATATTTTTAAACTTGAATATCAAGCACAATTCTGGACTTTGGATATTGGAACCGAAATGATTGAACTGAATTTGGATATTTAGGCATATCAGAAACAGAAACAGGACCATTGGACATATTAAAGCGATCTTGCATTACCTGCATCTCTTCAGGTATGTTTGCTTTTTCAATTATTTTTCTAAATATGATAGCTTAAATTTTATCTTGAGCATAATTCCGTTATGTTTTCTAAGAAATTTTTATCAATTATGTTTTTTTCTTGGTTATTACGCATGGAGTAGGAAATGAACTAATGCTATGCTCTAATTTTGTGAAGCAACGCTATAAGCTAGTTGTTGTAGATTCAAAGCTTAACCCTACCAGAAAGCCACGGTTAGCATAAGTGCAATTAGGTGTACCATGTTTAATCGCAAATTTTTGGGTCAAAATTAACAAGGATTTTAAAAGCTTGTTTTGATAAAAAAATTTCCTAAGAACAACCAATAGAATTATGTTCAAGAATCTCAAAATATGAGTGAAGATAAAATAATTATTCCAGACAATCATAATTGCCATTTTAATTTAAATAATGAACATTATGAACATATTGTTCATCTTCCTATACAAGAAAATCCCAGAAATGGAATTTACAATTATATTATAGACCTTTTGCCAGAAATAAACATTAAAATAAAAGAAATAAATAAATAACTAAAGAATGAAAAAAACAAACAAAATCTATGGGTTTTAATCAAAAAAGTCCAGCAATCCACTGGATGAATAGTATAAAATGGTCAAATATGCAACAAATTATTGGACAGGGGATGCCTTAGTATGGCTAAGGAATATTGAAAAAATAAATTTGGAATATTTACAACAAGTTAAAAATGAAGGATCAAAGCAAGAAGCCCTTGCAGGCTTATTAAAATTACTATTAGCAGACTTTACCGGTGAGAAATTAACAGAAGACAAAAATTATGAAAAACAATTACTGAAGATACAATTATTTGATATTTGCATGTTAGAAGAATTTACTGCCAAATACATAGGTCTAATATATAGCCTAACAACTAATGAACAAAAGATTTTTTGGTTAAAAGCATTTTTCACAAAAATTCCTTACCCATGGGATAATATTATTAAAGAAAGATACGATACCCTAAGAGGTTCCCAGGTAGACGATAACCATAGTATGGGTTTACTAAAAAAATCTTGTATGGAAACTATGGAAAAGGTTTGTGAACAATCAATAGCTCATGAACAAATGAAGAAAATAAAAAATTCTAAACTTGGATTTGCATGTTGTTCCAAATATGCAGAAGATATAAATGTAAGATTTGGTTGTCCTCCAAAATATGGAAAGAAATATAAACCCAAATATCCTAAACAAAAAAAGAAACCAAAATTTAGCATAACAAGAAAAAAAATGGAAACCAGAGTATAAAAAGAAAGAAAATAAATTCTATAAAATGAAATTTAAAAAAGGTTGTAAATGTTTTAAATGTAATAAAGAAGGGCATTATGCTTCTGTGGAATAGTGTGGGGAAATAAAATGGGAAAGTGTGGGGAACATCATAAGAAGAACATATGGAACATCATAAGAAGGTTTACTCCTCTGCCTTCTTCAGCTGCTGGAATAGTGTGGGGAAATAAAATGGGAAAGTTCAGTATTGGAAATGGTTATGAATACTTGATGAAAAATGGAGAGCAGCCTAAGTGGAAATGGTGGAAGAGAACTTGGTGTTTGGACAGTAGTTACAGAGAAAACCTGCTTCTGTGGAAGGTCCTTAATCGTGCAATACATACTAAAACCAAACTTGCTTGTATGGGAATGGTAGTTCATATATACTGTTCTTTCTGCAATGAGCAACCAGAGTCAGTCGAGCACCTGTTTTTTGAATGTAAGTACATAAACCAGCTCTGGTCTGTGGTTCTGAAAAAGCTAAATTCTTATTCGGCCACTACTGACAATCGTGGTGAATGGGAGAATGCATACGCAAGGTCAGGGATCAAGAGGAATGGCATGAGACTGTTTACTGTGGTGTTGAAAAGTTTCATTAATATTGTTTGGAAAGAGAGAAATTCTAGAGTTTTTGATGTAAGCAAAGTTAAATCTGATGTTGAGCTCAAAAATTGGATGACTCACGAGTTGAAGCAATCCATGAGGATGCAATCCTTCAGCATTGATCCAGGGATTTTAGAATCTTTCTGTAGGTTTTAGTCTTTTTGTGTTTTTATTTTTATCTGTTCCTGTGCCTTTTTTTCCTCTTGTTCTTGTGGCGCTGTGTTTGCCTTCGTTTTTCTTGAGCTATGCTCTTTGTTGTACGTGTTCTGTTCCTATCAGTGCTGCAATATAATGGTCGGGGACCATCCAACCCCGTCGGCCTTGCCAAAAAAAAAAAAAAAAAGAAGGGCATTATGCTAACGAATGTTCAACAAATATAAAAAGTATAATCTTAATTGACAAAGAAGAATATGGTATAAATGTTGGTACTATTGAGGATATAACTAGTGAAGATAATTCGTCAATTTATGAAAATGAATCAATTTATTTGGAAATATCAAATGATTCTGATGAAAATAAATCAGAAGATGAGAGAATTAGCTCATCATTCAAAAAATTTAAGATTAACATGATAAAATTAATCAAACACATAATCAAATTAAAATCATAACCTTAACTAATTATGCAATTCTCCCAAAAAAGGAAAGGATAAACTCTCTAGGATATACATTATATGTAGAGAGAAGTATTAATCTAAAAAGATATCATACAACAGAGGGTTTTTTGGATTTAATAATAAAAATTCCATTAGGATACTATGGATTAATTTATAATACTCCTAAGAAAATATTTTTATAACAAACGGGCTAATAGAACCACTTTCAAGAACTAATATTTCCATTTTCCTAAAAAGTACTAGTTTAGAAGATAGATATTACACAATTGGACAAGGAGATCCAATTTGATTACTTGTAATACACAAATACAAAGATCTTCCAATAATAAAGGAAGAATTTTATGACCAAGAAACATGTACTCCATTATGTATTTCTTCATCCCAAACTTCAAGAAATAAAGAAACATATCATGAATACCGAATTTATATGAACACATTTCCATCTGAAGAAATTACAAATCCTAATATACAAGATAGTACTGGAGAACAATTTATTATCACAGATGAAGATCTAGAAAAATTAAAACAAGCAATTCCTCATTCGGATAAAAAAGAAATCTACAAACCTATATCTTTGAAATCAAAATTTCTTAATCAACATACATACATATTTGAACGTACGCAAGGAAATGTAGAATTAAAAGGGGAAGAAGATTTCACTTCAATAAGTCTTCTTCTAAATAAATAAAAAATAAAAAAAAATTAAAACAAAAATATCCAAGAATGAAATATCTACATATAGGATTAATACAACTAAAAATAACTGGTCTTTTTAGATCTGGTATTGTTACTCCAATAATGATTATTTGCATGGATGAATAAATTACAAACAATCTTTTAAATAGTATTATTGGAGGAGCAAAATCTAATCTGGCGAATAGATTGTTTGCGGTAAACATACATCCTGATTTTCGTACGAGTCTTGAAAATCAAAATATAGAGAAAGCTTGTACGTTATCACTTAATCCACAAAATATTGAACTTTTACCAGGTTCCAAAGTCTTAGGGATACAATGGGAACATTGTATGGCTTTAAATGACACGTCCACATTTAAATCAATAACAGCTAAGCAGTTTATTAATATATATGAAGTTGGATTGGGAAAAACAATCCAACCAAAATTAGTTGACATACGACATCTAAAGTCCGACAATGAAATACAAGTTTTTGTAAAATCTTTCAAACCAAAAATAAACGTGGCTGTAGAATATTTTATAGCGTCATGAAATACTATTTCCACAATTACAAAAAATAAAGAAGAAACCTCTTCTTTGAATACATTGCATAGAAAATAATCAGTTCATTAGTTAGTAGATGTAGAACTGACACCCGACATTTTAAAGGGAATTAACCATAGGATGAGTTTTCGATATGAATCCCCAGTTGAAGGTAGGACACTAAAAATCCTGGAAAAACAAAAGGAACAGGAATTAGACCGAATGGTTGTAAAGATTCCATTATCTAACATAAAATGTCATGATTAGGTTCGTAGATTTAAAAAGAAAAGAAGAATTACGTATACATTCCATTGACAGTACGTATTCCTGAATATCAGGAATTCATAATATATGCTTTACTAGATTCCGGTGCTAAAATCAGCTTATTACAAGAAGTTTTTATACCAAAATAATTCCATACACCTTTAGATAAAAAGGGAATGCTAAATGACTATATAGGAAGACAGGTCCCTGTGAACTATAAAGTAAAAGGATTACAAGTTCAAATACCATATATATATATATATATAAGTATATAGTTTTGATTTTTCCTTATTACCACGAGAATTTGAAAATGATTGTATTTTAGGAATGGATAATCTCCACCATCCACCACCTTTTAATAAACACTTTTTTGAACTTGACGATACTCTTGTTCCAAGAATCCCACTACCTGTTACAATTGTGTCTCACTATAATCTTACTACAAAAAATAGCGAAAAAACTACTACGTTAATCGAAAGGGTTAGTACACAAATGCCTAGCAAATTACAACCAAGAATTTGCACGTATAATATACCAAATGCAAATGAATTCGAAAATTTAATACATAATATGTTAGAACCACTCTATTCTAATAATCCATTAAAGTTATTTGACAAAGCACCAAGATATTGTAAAATTTAATTAATAGAACAATATAAAGATTCTAAGGTAAGAGTAAATAGTATTATGGTTACACCACTTGATAAAGAAGAGTTTTTAGAGCAAATAAAAGAATTATTAGATCTTAAACTAATCCAAAAAAGTTTTAGTCCTCATTCTTCTCCAGCATTCTTAGTAAGAAAGCATGTTGAGGTTAAAAGAGGAAAAGCTAGAATGATTATAGAAATTAAATAGTTACACAAAATTTTATGGGTACTTTATTCCTTCTGCGGAAAATTTAATTAAGCAAATTCAAGGAGCAAAATACTATAGCAGATTTAATGCCAAATCAGGTTTTTGGAAAATAAAACTAGATGATAAAGAATCAATTGAACTAACAGCGTTTAGTAGTCTACAAGGGCATTTTGAATGGCTTGTTATGACTTTTGCACTAAAAAAATACTCCTCAAATATTCCAAAAATGGATGAACTCTATCTTTGGACATTTACCATTTATTGTAGTATACATTGATGATATATTAGTATTTTCAAACACAGAAGAAGAATATAAACAACATCTTTCAACTATACTACTCAAAAATGGTATAATTCTAAGCCCTAAAAAAGTTGAATTATTTAAAACAGAAATTGATTTTCTTGGAAAAAATATTAGAAGTGGACAAATAGAATTACAACAACAATTTATACAAAAATAAAAGATTTTCGAAAAACCTTTACTACACTAAAAGAACTTCAAAGTTTTTTAAGATTACTAAATTATGGAAGAAAATTTATACCAAATTTATCTTCCAAAGTCCAATACTTACAAAAGAAACTTGCTGAACAGCAAGCAAAATACAAACAAACAAATGGTGGACAACCAAGGAGATGAAATACCGAAAAAATTCCAATTACATTACAAAAACAAGAAGAAGATGAAATTAAAAAAAAATTAAAGATTTGGTGAAAGACCAAAAAATTCTTTATTTTCCTTCTGATGATGAATTAGTTACCTTACAAACAAATGCTTCAGATAACTTTTGGGCAGGAGTATTAATTGAAAAACAAAAGGAAATAATATCTTATGCTTCTGGAAAGTTTGATAAGACTCGGATTAAATATGCTACATATGATAAAGAATTACTTGCTATCAAGTTAGCAATTAAAAGCTTGAAAATTTATCTATTAATACACATTTTGTTATAGAGACAGATAATAAATCTGTAGCCCAGTTCTTAAAAAGAGGACAATAAATAATCCAGAAGAAAATCTTAGAAGAATTAGGATTGCAATGTATTTAGAAATATATATAATTATGATGTTAAATATATTCCTAGCTACACTAATTTTGCAGCCGATTATCTTACTAGGGCTTAATCCATGGACAAAATTGATATTATCATAGAAGAAATGGAAAGACAACAATCTTTTCAACAAGTTACAACGCCAAAAAAGGAAAAACAATTATGCACAGAAACTTCAACATCAAACAAAAAGCAAGTCTCCATCAAAACATCTACATTAGCAAAAGGAAAAGAAATTATCCAACAAACAACTCCAACCTTCCAAAACAAAATTGTGCAAATGAATAAATAGGCTCAAAATACAGAAAAGGTTTTTAGTCCTACTGAAGTGCAACAAAAATCTCATGCTAAAACAATTTTAAAGGATTGGTACAGTATGCAGATGAAAGGAGGAGACACAGAATTATATGATAAGTTCAACGGTTATTTTAAGGCTGTTCAATCAGGGGATCAAAAAGTAACAAATTTTTGGCTTTCTTAACTTGAGAAATCATTTTAGGATATAAATCAATATGGGACCAATAAAGATAAAACTTTTCATGACATAAAAAATCAGGTATCCAAACTTTTACAATTTTGTAATACATCAAGAAGCAAAGCACTTGATGCAAAAGAAGCAGAATTATTTAATGACACATCTGTTGAAGAAAGAGAATTAAAAAAATAACGTCTTAAATAGAGACAAATGACCTTTTAAATATAAGAATTCAAGATTTTCTTGAATTGCTTAAACTGTGCCAAGTTGAAAATAAAAAAGCCACAAGAAATGAATGCCGACGAAAACGTTCAAGAAATGATCTCTTTATACCAACAACAAATCATTGACGAAAACCAATTACTTTTGTTTTTCAACCAACTTGAAGATACAGAAATTACTAAGCTCATTGAAAAAGAGCATCTAATTAAGAAAAAAACGGAACGCCAAGGATTTTGATCTGTTTTAATGACATTCCCAAATATAAAGAACATACCCAAAAGGGTTTGGTTCATGAAATCTATGTGAATACAAATTGTCCTGAAGACTTTTTAGATACATCCCCGAAGTATGCAAGAAAAAAGTCCTTGAACATGCAAATAAGTTTCAAAATGTATTTTTATTTAGAATTTGGAGCATTTGGGAAGAAAGACAATATATTCATCTTTATCCATCAGTCCAAATTTGGGAACTTCACAAAGTCACTGAATCACCTCAACATGAATTCGAGATATTTGATAAAATGAAGTTCTCAGAAGAAAAGGAAAGGCATCAGGTTGGAGATGAATTTGTTACTGAAGCAATCAACATTGGAATTTACTGTTCCATTTATGAAGACAATACAATATTTTTGTATGACTTTCTTTCTCAATATGAAAGTTATACTAACAAGATGACTATGGTCAAAAGTTTTTTGGCGTCTCTTAAACTTGCACCAGTTGGAACTCAGTGCCAGGAAGAATATTTTATTTTAGAAGGACAAAGGGAAGAGTACTTCCAATGCTAAATGGGAGGAAATGACACGCTTATAGAGGAAGAAATCGCAGCACTCGAAAATGAAATTGGAGAATAGAAGCCAATAATATTTCAGCATCTAGCTACCTATATTTTACACCTCATAAACTTAGAACTTTTCAACCTACCTATGGCCTAGCCTTTTCTACAGAAATAAATATATCTCCTCATGGCATAAGGCTCCACCCCAACCACCTATATGTCCCTATATTTACTAGATCATCACTCTGGGAAAGAATGGAAAGCATGGTTCCCCAACTATAAAAACAAAACCTTAGCAAAGGAAGATCATCGGAAAAAAAATTCAAAAAAAAAATTATTGTATGTGTGTAATAAGAGTTTGAGTTTGTATTATTAAGAAAAATGAGTGCTATTATAAAAAGTGTAACGTTTGTATATCTATGAAATAAGAAAAGTGTGCTTAGTTATAAAATCCATGTAAAACTCTCACTTCTGGTAATGTTTTTCTTCGAAAAATTCTAAAAAAACATTATAGCAAGGCCAAAATTACTGTAGCAATCCGAAAATTCCAAGCCCTTCAAGACTGCATATTTCTGAACTTGAATATCTAGCACAATTCTAGACTTTGGACATTTGGACCGAAACGATTGAACTGGATTTGGACATTTAGGCATATCGAAAACATGACCATTGGACAGATTAAAGCGGTTCTTGCATTATTTGCATCTCTTTGGTATTCGAGCCATTCAGGTATGTATGCTTTTTTAGTTATTTTTCTAAATATGATAGCTTAAAATTTTATCTTGAGCATAATTCTGTTGTGTTTTCTAAGAAATATTTATCAATCATGTCATTTTTTCTTGGTTATTACGCATGGTGTAGGAAACGAACAAATGTCGTGCTCTAATTTTGTGAAGCAACGGTATAAGCTAGTGGTTGTAGATTCAAAGCTTAACCCTACCAGAAAGCCACAGTTAGCGTAAGTGCGATTAGAGGTACCGTTTTTAGCCGCAAATTTTTGGATCAAAATTAACCAAGATTTTAAAGACTTGTTTTGATAAAAATTATTTCCTAAGAACAACCAATAGAATTATGTTCAAGATTCTCAAAACATGGGTGAAGATAATATTATTATTCCAAACAATCACAATTGCCATTTTAATTTAAAAAATGAATATTATGAACATATTGTTCATCTTCCTACACAAGAAAATCCCAAAAATGGAATTTACAATTATATTATAGACCTTTTGCAAGAAATAAACGTTGAAATAATAGAAATAAATAAAATACTGAAGAAAGAAGAAAAATAAACAAAATCTACGAGTTTTAATCAGAAAAGCCCAGCAATCCACTAGATGAATAGTATAAAAATGATCAAATATTCAGAAGAAGAAATAAATAAGATAGATGTTGAAGATATTGATCTGATACATTACAAAAATTCTATTACTCTTCAAGAAAAGGAAATAACAAAAGAAATTGAAAGTATGAAAGTTTACACTTACTATGAAAAATATGCTTCAGCAATTAATTATTTAAGTCGAAAGATTTGAATGAATCGGAAGAAGATAATTATAAAATTAATACTAACGAAACGAAAAGCGCTTTAGCTTTAAGAACTCCAGATTTTCAATCAATGGTAAATATGCCACCAATAAATGCACAGGCACTTCAAACAGATGTTGAATGCCTGAGCATGAAGAAAGTGTTTATAATAATAATTATGAAGGAGCTCGTAATGACCCTTACCCTGAATTCTTAGTCATGGTACAAGAGCGGATTGGATTAGATATCATTCTTCACAAAGAAAATTGAAAGATTTTTATGAAGATCATTCATCTTCAGATCATAATTTAACATTTAATATAGATCGAATCCCACATAGGAAAATGAAAAAATATGTTAATACATGGTTACAACATATGGGTGGAGTAATATATCTGTTACCGCCAGTAATGAATACTGTTGAATTTTTAAATTATGCAACAAGTTATTGGACAGGGGATGCCTTAGTATGGCCAAGGAATATTGAAAAAATAAATCCAGAATATTTACAACTAGTTAAAAATGAAGGATCAAAGTAAGAAGCCCTTGCAGGCTTATCAAAATTACTATTAGCAGACTTTACCGGTGAGATATTAACAGAAGACGAAAATTGTGAAAAACAATTATTAAAGATACAGTTATGTGATATTTGCATGTTAGAAAAATTTACTGCCAAATACATAGGTTTAATATATATCCTAACAACTGATGAACAAAAGATTTTTTTTTGGTTAAAAGCATTTTTCATAAAAATTCCTTACCCATGGGATAATATTATTAAAGAAAGATACGATATCCTTAGAGATTCCCAAGTAGACGATAACCATAGTACGGGTTTACTAAAAAAAGCTTGTATGGAAACTATAGAAAAGGTTTGTGAACAAGTAAAAGCTCATAAAAAATGAAGAAAATAAAAAATTCTAAACTTGGATTTGCATGTTGTTCCAAATATGCAGAAGATATAAATGTAAGATTTGACTATCCTTCGGAATAAGGAAAAAAATATAAACCCAAATATCCTAAACAAAAAAGAAACCAAAATTTAGGATAACAAGAAAAAAATGGAAACCAGAGTATAAAAAGAAAGAAAATAAATTCTATAAACATAAATTTATTAAAAATAAATTTAAAAAAGGTTGTAAATGTTTTAAATGTAATAAAGAAGGACATTATGCTAACGAATGTTCAACAAATATAGAAAGTATAATTTTAACTGACATAGAAGAATTTGGTATAAATGTTGGTACTATTGAGGATATATCTAGTGAGACCACGCCGCTTAGCGCAATGGGTTTTCCTCTTATTAGTATCCTAAAACCTTTTTAAAACCATATATTGTGCTCATGCATCCACAATGGTAAATAACATAGCAATTTAAAATATTATGATGATTTGCATACATATAAACATCTTGGTTTTCCCATCACCCGTCTAATTGACTTCCTGTCATATTTATAGTTTCTAGGGTCACTATTAACCTATTAGTTTTTATGGGCTTAACCAATAACCTTTTCATATTTCATGGATTCCCTGTCTTATTTCATAGTTTTCATAGGATCACTAAGAACCTATTGGCCCCTGCCAATTAACTTAATTAATTCATGGGTTCCCCTGAACCTATTGGCGTTTCCAATAACTCCTCTCTTATCCTAGTTTTCATGGGTTGGCTAGGAACCTATTGATGCCTCCAACAACTTCTTTCTTATCTTAGTTTTCATGGGTTGACTGGGAACCTATTGACTGATGTCAATACTTAATCCAGATATAGTTTTCATGGGTTCACTACAAACCTGGCTCCTGCCAACCATCCTTAATGCATAGTTTTCATGGGATCACTATGAACCTATTGGTTACCCCAATAACTTCTGAATCATAGTTTTCATGGGTTTACTATGAACCTATCTCCCAGACAATTTCAAGGTTGACATCCTACATTCTGGTCTCCCTGACTTCCTGAATGCAATTCTACTCATTCAGGAGTTTAATCAAATTATATCCACTAGTGGGTTAACTTAGCTGGTTCTTCTAACCTCTATCCCCAAAATGCAGTTATGGGACCTTTATCATGTGAATATATTACATTTGAAGAAGCAAATACAATAACTTAGCAATACCACTCCTGTGGGTTTAATATCCTTGAAATCATTTTCATATATGGCATAGTTATCCCATTAACCTATTATTTTATCAAGGCAACACTTCTTCAAATTAAGATACTTAAAAATCTTTTCAAAACTCTTTTATTTAGCCAAATGAGTTTGGGTTACATAGCCTTCCAAAACCTTCGAAACCTTGCTTTCAACCTCATTGGATGATCTCCTTCGAAAGCATATAAATCTATTTTCAAAACATTAGGCTTCTGCCTTTCGAACACTTTAAAACCTTTCTTTCAAAACCTTTCGAATGTATTAAAGTATTACCATTTAACTATTGAAACATAGCTTCAAAACCATTGAAAGTCACACTTTCGACACCATTGAAAGTACCCCTTCCGAAACCATTGAAAGTCCCCCTTTCGAAACCATTGGGTTTATATTTAAAACATCATTTTGTTCCAAAGTGACCATAAGCGAAAGTATCCCTTTCGAGACCTTTCTTTATCATATAAAAGTATTTGGGGAAAATATGATGGTGCAGCACCATCCTTTCGAAAGCATAAAACATCTAGGTAAAATATTGGAAGGTTGGCATCGAAACCATTATCTTCGAAACCATGTCCCCTTTCGAAAACTATAGGAAGTGGCTTATATTTATTAAAACAAAAAGTACCTTTCGACAACGTTGATATCTTCAATTCCATCGAAAGGCTTAAAGTTACAGAAGTGTTTCGACTTGGTCAAAACTACCCCATAAGTAACTTCTTCGGAAGCCACTACTCTAAAAAGGCGGCAGCTCTCCTTCGAAAGCTGGTTTAAAAATACTCTTTCGCAAGCATTGGTTTTGACTCCTTCGAAACCCCTTTGTAAACAGGAAAGCGCTTTTCTTTAGAAAACAAAACAAAGGTATCAACCCCATCGGAAGCTATGTTTCGACACCCTACCTTCTGTCTTTCTCCAATCCATTGTGTACAACCTAAGTGATACCATATGTATTGGTTTCGGCTTTGTTGGTTTCGCCTAAGAAGGTTTCAACTAGGTTGAAAACAGAAGCCCTGGGTCGAAATCTACTTCTAAAGAAGGCAGATCCTGCTTTTTTGACCAAAAGGCCGTTTTTACCAAATAAAGTAAACTTTTTGTAACTAACTTGCCCACATTGATAATTGATTGGTTACCTTAAATTTCCATAATAAATCTGTTAGTAAAAATGCCCAAGAATTCCAGCAATTCACTTTAATCATATTATCTAACATATTAAAATTTCAGAATCAAATTCTTAATATAATTTCTGAAAAATTTATAAACCCAAATAACCATATTTTTCTTTGAAAATTCATAATAATCTTTCATAGCTTAGAAAATATTCAAAATTAAAATCCAACTCCAAAATCATGTTTTCCATAACATAAAATGTTTCCGTGGAATTTAAACATCAATACAAGTCGGTTTTTCCCTAAAACCGTGTATATTCCTTTTTAAACAATCTTGTTTAAATTAAAAAAATTATAATTCAAGCATATCATCATCCAATACATCATAAAAAAAAATTATTCTTAAATTCGAAAATCAGTGATCACAAAATAGAGATGCTGTGATTATTATTCACCTTAGATTGGATAAGGAAATCGAAGATTGACTTGAGATTGATTCTTCTAGCTTGATCCTAAGCTTTAAATTTGAATTTCCTCTTCTCTTCTTCCTCCTAATATCTAGCTTGATTTTTAGCTTTCTTTCGTTTGTTTTGCTTATGATAAAATGATCGTGAATGGCATAGGGATAATAGTGTAAGGGTAGGAAATATGGACGACAATTACCTTAATGCCCCTATGTTTATTTAGTTAACATTTAACCATTTATAACCCATTCATTTTAATTAGCACAACCACTAAATTTATTTACCAATCTCAATCCCTTATCACTCTACATTATTCTATTTAATTTATTTTAATTAAATCTCCTGAATAATATTATTAAAAATTAGGGGAATTAAATGCTCCCCTCCTTAAAGAATTTCGTCCTTGAAATTTAGTAAGGACTAACCATCATACATAGCAATCATCTGTAACTACTCCTAACATCCATACTAGCCTACCAGACTAGTTACTAATCTATATAAATCTAATATAGACATACTATCAAGGCAGATTAGGATAAGCATCTTGAATCCTGTCCTCTGTCTCCCAAGTATAGTCCTTCTTGTAGTCACTCCACTGAACTTTCACCAACTTGATTGTCTTAGTCCTCAATCTTTTATCATCTCTTGCTACAACTCGAACTGGATGCCTAATAACAGCCAAATCAGGCTCTACTACCAAGTTTTCCAATCTCATCGAAGGAATAGTAGTCTCTGGACCATGCACATACTTGCAAAGATGAGACATATGGAATACATTATGGACACCTGCCAAATTTCTCGATAGCTATACTCTGTATGCGGACTTTCAAATCCTTTCTAAAATTAGGAATGGACCAACATATCTCAGGGCCAATTTCCCCGACCTTCCAAACTGTACCACACCCTTCATTGGTGACACCTTAATGGAAACCCTGTCTCTCTTTGAGAACTCTAGATCTTTATGTCTCTTATCTGCGTAACTCTTCTGTCTGGATTGAGCTTCCTTCATTCTTTCTCGAATCAGCTTAATCTTTTCGGATGCCTCTCTAACTAAATCTAGACCTAAAACCAACCTATCTCCATTCTTCAACCAACATGCGGGCGATTAGCATGGCCTTCCATACAAAGCTCAAAAGGCACCATTCCTATACTAGTCTGATAACTATTATTATAGAAAAACTCAATCAAATGCAAATGATCTTCCCAAGATCCACAAAAGTCCAATACACAAGCTCTCAATAAATCCTCGAGTACCTTATTGACTATCCATGTCCGTCCATCCGTCTGCGGGTGATATGTTGTACTCATCTTGAGCTTGGTACCTAATACCACTTGTAGACTCTTTCAAAATTCGCTAGTGAATAATGCATCTCTATCGTTGACTATGCTATTAGGAATCCCATGAAGTCTAACTATGTTCTTCATGAACAACTTCGCCAAAACAGGTGCCATCCCGGTTGACCTGACTGGAATGAGATGGGCACTCTAGGTCAACCTGTTCATTATGACCCATATACTTTCATTTCCCCTATTCCACCTTCACAACCCATCTATAAAATCCATGGATATCGAATACCATTTCCAGAATGGAATCTCTAAAGCTTAAAGCATTCCACTTGGCTTCTGATGTTCGGCTTTCACTTGTTGACATTTCACACACTGTCTAACCCACAAGCCAACATCGCTCTTTATGCCTTCATAATAGAAGCTCCTCTTCATATCCTGATACATCTTGGTCCCTCTAGGATGAATCGTAAACTTGGATCAATGACATCCTTTAGGAACTTCTCTCCTTCAGCTCTCTACATTCGGAACACATAATCGTCCTTTCTTTATCAACCATCCACTTTGGTCAAGACTAAAATCTTTTAGATCATCGATCTCTGATCCTATCTCAAGCCTTCTAATCTTCTCGGCTAAAACTGGATCTTCTTTCTTTTTAGAAGCTATCCTTTCGATCAATACTGGTCGAACTTCTAAACTAGACATCATGGCAGTACCCTGAATAGAACTAGCCGTAGATCTTAACTACACGCCACAACTGGCCAAAGTTTCTAGGTCCTTCCATTCTGCCAACATAGCCAACACCACATTCTGATGTTTTATGGTAAAAGCATCTACTACCTTATTTCCTTTCCCAGGAGTATACTCTATATCGAAATCATAAGTAGCCAAAAACTCAAGCCACCTCTGCTGCCTTATATTCAACTCCTTCTGAGAGAATAAATATCTTAAAGACTAATGATTGGTATACAACTCAAATCTCCCTTCCAAGAGATAATGCCTCCAAGTCTTCAAGGCAAAGATCACTGTAGCCAACTCAAAGTCATGAGTAGGATATCTTACTTCATGCGGTCTAACTGTCTAGATGCGTAGGCAATAAATTTACCCCTCTGCATCAATACTGCTCCCAATCCAGTCCCACATGCATTGGGAGCAGTATTGGTGTATACTACCAACCCTTGGTTTCCATCTGGAACTACTAATACTGGAGCATTGGTCAACAAATGCTTTAACTTAAGGAACCCTTCCTTACATTTGTCGGACCAAATAAACTTCACATCTTTCCTGGTCAACTTAGTCAAAGGTGCTGCTACCCGTGAGAAATCCTTAATGAATCTCCGGTAATAGCCAGCAAGTCCAAGAAAACTCCTGATCTCGGTTACCATCTCCAGTCTTTTCCAATTATTGACAGCTTCGATCTTAACTGGATCGACTGACAATCCCTCCTCTGAAACCACATGACCAAGAAGCCAAACCTCTTTCTTCTAAAAATGACACTTAGAAAACTTCGCCTTCAGCTGATTCCGCCTAAGCATTTCCAACATCACTCTAATATGAATCTCAGCTCTCTTTCATTTTTCGAGTACACTAAAATTTCATCTATAAATACCAACACGCACCTATCCAAGTGCTTTTGGAAAACTTGATTCATCAAATCTACAAATTAAGCAGGTGCATTCGTTAATCCATATAGCATCACTAAACACTCAAACAAACCATACCTAGTCTGAACTGCTGTCAAAGGAATGTTGTCATCTGCCACTCTCAACTGATGGAACCCTGTCGCCAAATCCAGTTGGGAAAACACTCTGGCTCCACTCAACTGATCAAACAGATCATCTATTCTCGAAAGAGGATACCTATTCTTGATCGTCCTTTCGTTTAACTTACAATAGTCGATACACATCATTAACGACCCCTCTGGTTTCTTCATGAACACCGCGGCCTCACACCAAGGCGGACTGCTTGGTCTAATAAAATTCCTTCTCTCTAGATCCACTGGTTGCACCTTCAATTCCTTCATCTCTATCGGTGTCATCCTCTTAGGTGGTCTACTGGCAGGTCCATCTCCTGGTACAAGATCTATTCGAAACTCAATAGCTCGTTTCGGTGGTAATCCTGTAACCAGCTCAAAAACATCAGCAAATTCTCTTGCTACATGAACCTAACTTAGCTCTTCTTCTACCTCCATGACACTTAACAAAGCACAAACACTCCTGCTAGAGTTCTCCACTGAGAATATGTTATGACTATTTGGGTGCCTCAATGATATTTCCCTATCCTGGAAAAATATCCTAGCCTCATACTTACCCAACCAATCCATACCCAAGCTGATCCCGAAATCTACAACATCAAAAACATGCAGACTACATGTAAACTTATGACCTAACAAATCAAGTTCTAACTGGTCACATCTCATCCCTAGAGTTGCATACCCTCCTACTGGATTCGCAACCCTTAAGGAAGTAACAATGTATGTGGGTTCTATGAATAACCTATCAACCAAATACTGTGATATAAATGAGTGTAATGCAACGATATCAAATAGTACCCTAATTGGTGTGCCCTGAATTAAAAGCGTACCTTCCATCATTGTTTTCACTTTCTCTACTGCAGTAGGCCTAGAAGATGATGGTGGTCCTATAGTAAAAACCCTCTCTCTATCCGCCCCGACTGAATCTGGACAATGATTCTTATAATGCCTAACTTGGTCGTAGTTGAAGCATTTCACATTCTTCTTCTCTACGGGCTTCTTCCCTTTGCCTGTCCGGCACTCATGAGCATAATGACCCTTATTGTCACACTTGAACATTAAATCAGCCATCACCTTCTTGGCAGCCTCCCCTTTCTGGGATCCCTTCTTCTTAAAGAATTTCCATTTCTTTTCCTGAGGACCCTGGGATTAAACTGGCTTCTCCCCAACATAAATAGTAACCATCTCTTCATGGCGAATGGTCATCTCAACCACCACATTACAAGGTTCTCGGATATGAGTCATGGTAATTCTAGCAAGCTCAGGTCTCAGTCCTCGAATGAACCTCTCATTCCTTCTATTGTTAGTGTTTATAGTGGCATATCCATATCGAGACAGCTCATCAGATTTAGCGGTGTACTCGATTACTAGCATATCTCCCTGGACTAAATCCATAAACTTCCTCATCAACGCCGACTTTGCCACTTTAGATGAAAATCTTTGCTCAAACCTCCTTTTGAAATCAGCCCATGTCAGCTCTTCCTTCGGAACTCCAACAGTCACACTATTCCACTAGTGAAGTGATGCCCCTTGCAACTGCCTAGAGGCTAGCCTCCTCTTTTGCTCATTATCCAAGCCTAGATTAATAAAGGTCCTCTCGCAATGCAATAGCCAATTCTCTACCTCAACAGCATCCTCTGTTCCAATAAATGTCTTTCCACCCACACTGGTGTAGTCCTTGCTCAACCTAGCACAATTATATCTAACTGGAGCTAGAGGACTAGCTCCTCCAACATTACCAACTACTCCAGCTTGCAAAAGATTGGCAAACAATTGATACACCATCCCCGCATCTACTGGCGGATTTCCAATACCCATATTGGCTTTAGCATTTAGGTTAGCATTAGTTGGTCGACCTGGGTTCCTCTTAGTATTAGGTCGAGCATTTCCGTTGGTTGTGGTGCTACCTCCACCTAGATTTTCTCTTCCTTTTCCTACTTCCATATCCTCTTTCACGTAATCTGCATACTAGCCTTAGTAAGATACAAAAGAACGGTCTAAGAGAGTGGGAAACACATACTTCTATATATATATATATCAAATAAAGTACATCACTATAGCGTTAACCCAAAACCTCGATCATATTTCTGATTTATTGGAATTATGTTTCAAAATCTTTTAGGTTTATCTTTTCTTTTAAAGTTTCATAAACCTATGCTCTGATACTAACTTGTAGCATCCCTCTACTTGGAGGCCCAAAACTAACGGTTACGGATGTTGCAGTTATCCATAGTTATTAATCCTTGGCGACCAAATATGGCGATGCTAGATACATTAATACACAGATCACATATGGAAAAATTGTAACAATTCAAAACACATTTCCACATTCCGTTCAAAATATTTCTTGTTCATTACATATCCCACAAATTAACCACATTCATAAAAAGATAATTATTACATATACGCCAAGAGCGACATATGAAGATGCCCCTTTGGTTAATCAAAGTATACTAAGGCAATAAAACAAGTCTGCCTTTACATCCAAAACAGACAGCGGAAAAAGGTAACTCTAAATAACTAACAGCCTCCTACACGCCTTCGAAAGCTTTATTCATTTAAGAAGAGAACCGGTAAACCTTAAATCTCAAACTGCTCAAAATAAATTGAGTACTTGAGAGTTTAAGGGGAAAACAAAAACTCCAAATCAGACATAAAACCCGGTATGAATAATAATCTAACATCTCAATCCATTTAGATATCTAGTGAGACCGTGCCGCTTATTGGAATGGATTTTCACCTCACTAGTATCCTAAAACCTTTTAAAACCATATATTATGCTCCTACATCCACAATGGTTAAAAACATAGAAATTTAAAATATTATGATGATATGCATACATATAAACATCTTGGATTTCCTATCCTCGGTCTAATTGACTTCCTATCATATATATAATTTCTAGGGTCACTATTAACCTATTAGTTTTCATGGGCTTACTAATAACCCATTTCATATTTCATGGAATCCCTGTCATGTTTCATAGTTTTCATGAGATCACTAAGAACCTATTGGCCCCTACAAATTAACTTAATTAATTTACGGGTTCCCTTGAACCTATTGATATTTCCAATAACTCCTCTTTTATCCTAGTTTTCATAGGTTGGCTAGGAACCTAATGATGCCTCCAATAACTTCTTTCTTATCCTAGTTTTCATGGGTTGACTAGGAACCTATTGACTGATGTCAATACTTAATCTGGAATTTTCATGGGTTCACTACAAACCAATTGGCCCTTGCCAACCATCCTTAATGCATAGTTTTCATGGGATCACTATGAACCTATTGGTTACCCCCAATAACTTCAAAATCATAGTTTTCATGGGTTTACTATGAACCTGTCTCCCAGACAGTTTCAAGGTTTAGGCATCCTATATTCTGGTCTCCTTGACTTCCTGGATGCAATTCTACTTAATCAGGAGTTTAATCAATTTATATTCACTAATGGGTTAACCTAGCTGGTTCTTCTACCCTCTATCCCCAAAATTCAGTTATGGGTCCTTTATCATGTGAATATATTACATTTGTAGAAGCAAATACAATAACTAAGCATTACCAGTCCTGTGGGTTTAATATCCTTGAAATCATTTTCATATATGACATGGTTATCCCTTTAACCTATTATTTTATTAAGGCAATACTTCTTCAAATTTACATACTTCAAATCTTTTCAAAACTCCTTTATTTTCCATGGTTTCTTCCTTAAAAATGAGTTTGGGTTACATAGCCTTTCGAAGCCTTGCTTTCGACCTCATTGGATGATCTCCTTCGAAAGCATGTAAATTTATTTTCAAAACATTAGGCTCCTGCCTTTCGAACGCTTTAAAACCTTTCTTTCGAAACTTTCAAATGTATTAAAGTATTATCATTTAACTATTGAAGCATAGCTTCGAAGCTATTGAAAGTCACCCTTTCGACATATAGAAAGTCCCCATTTCGAAACCATTGAAAGTTCCCCCTTTGAAATCATTGGGTTTATATTTACAACATCATTTTGGGTCAAATTCAACATAAGTGAAAGTAACCCTTTTGAAACCTTCCTATATCATATAAAAGTATTTTGGGAAAATATGATGGTGTCGGCACCATCCTTTCAAAAGCATAAAACATCTGGATAAAATATTAGAAGGTTGGCTTTGAAATCCCTTTCGAAACCATTGCCTTCAAAACCCTTATCCCCTTTCGAAAGCTATAGGAAGGGCTTATATTTATAAAAACAAAAGGTACTTTTCAATAGCCTTGGTATCTTCAATACCATCGAAAGGCTTAAAGTTACATAAGGGTTTCGACTTGGTCAAAACTACCCTTAAGTAACTTCTTCGGAAGCTACAACTTTAAAAAGGCAGCAGCTCTCCTTCGAAAGAAGGTTTAAAAATACCCTTTCGCAAGAATTGATTTCGATTCCTTCGAAACCCCTTTGTAAACAGGCAAGTGCTTTTCTTTAGAAAACAAAACAAATGTATCGACCCTATCGAAAGCTACGTTTCGACACCCTACCTTTCGCCTTTCTCCAATCCACTGTGTACTAACTAAGTGATACCATGTGTATTGGTTTTGGCTTTATTGGTTTCACCTAAGAAGGTTTTGACTAGTTTGAAGGCGGAAGCTCTGGGTCGAAAGCTACTTTTAAAGGAGGCTATTAACCATAAAATATGAATGAAGATAAAGAAGGCCTTTTAGAAAGCTTCCGCACAAATAAAGAGCAGCAGGAGAAGTCACCATTTAGCGATGTCGAAAGGATTGTTCAATCTAATGAAGAAGAGCACAAAATAACTTCAGAACAAGGTTTTCACAACCATGAAGGAAAGAATTACTAAGGCATAACAAAGTAGCTAGATACAAAGCCGCCAAGCACCTTCCAGTTAGAATAGGAGAATATTTCCGCAACCATTCATCATAAAACAAGGACTAAAGAAAAGAAGTTCACATCAAACCTTTTGAAGGAGTCGAAGGAATGCAATTAACAGTTTTTAACAGTCCCCAACCTTTTGAAGGAGATGAAATGTTTCATCTCTCAACATTCAAAGAGTTCTTACCTTCAGAAGAGGATGGAGAAGTTAAAGCAAGAGCAAGCAATCCTATAAGGACCTTTTCAAAAGCATAGCAAGCCTTTCAAACCGATTGGAAAACATACAAAATACCTTCGACAATGTCGAAAGGTTTATGAAGAAGGCAACATTAATGAGTCAACAAAGAATGAAGAACAACCTTCCAACAAGGTCGATGGGTTCACAATTAACAACTGAAGAGAAACCTTCTAATAAGGTCGAAGGGTTCACAATAGCATATAGAAGGCAGACCCTTCGACAAAAGCAGAAGGTTCATGAAGGCTTAGGGAGGAGCAGACCCTTCGACAATGTTTAAAGGTCCATGATTATATACGATGGACAAACCTTTCGACAAGGTCGAAGGGTTTACAACTTCATATAAAAGGTGACCTTTCGACCCAGTTGAAGGCATGAAGCCGAAGGTAAGGCCACGTGCATCTATAAATAGGACCCAAGGGGTCCAGTTTTGGGGATCCGATTCTTCCCATTCCGCTCCCATTCTACAACTTTTGCTCCTGCTCTTTAAGTTTGTAGCCCTAATTTAGGAATCAAATTGAGGATTTACTTCTTAAGCTTTGTATTAAACTTCATCATGAGAAAATAGAGAGAATTAAGGCTTGCAATCAACTTTGAATTTAGGGATGATCATTATCAGGCGTTAACTTAATATTAATGGCTGATCATATATGATTTATTTCTTATCTTCTTTGTTCATTTCGAGTATATGTCATGAAGTTATCATGGGAAATTTCCTCGAGTTCTATTTCCTTACATATGAAATTCATGGTTTTAAACATATATATGGGAAATACAACTCGTGGCTCGGTTCATAAACGATGTCAAATCCCTGATACATTTTCATGACATATCATATCAACTCTTTGACTAAGCATGCCTGAATGATACATACCTTTCAGAGGTATTCTACAAGAGGAATATCTACCTAAGAGGATGAAAGCAGCAAGGAACATAAAATAGAAAAAGAATCTCCTTTCGACAAGGTCGAAAGGTCTGGAATATTACCTTTCAACGTGATCGAAAGAAGGTGAAAGATGTTGATGATTGGCTGCTTTCAAACTTCGAGGGAGATATGACTCGGTAAAGTGATAATTTTGAAAGTCATGTGAATGTGAATAGTTTCGGAAGACAATTACTATCATGATAAACAAGCCGAAAGGTTGGAGAGGCCTCATGAACCTTTCGATGAGGTCGAAGGGTTTGATAATCTTCTATCATCTCAACCATATCGAAAGTTGAAATAAGAACCTTAACCCTTCGACATGGTCGATGGGTAAGATAATCTTCTCTTATATTCAAGTCAATAAAGGTTGAAACAACCTCCTCAACCTCTCGATGAGATCGAAAGGTTTGGAAATTTTTAATTCTTTTCGGTTAGGTCATCTAGGTTAAAGGCAAGAGCTATCGCCTCAAATTTTTTCGACTCAGTCATTCTACTTGAAAGATATGCTTTCAAAGACATGAATCCCCTCAACAGTATAGTTGTGTCCATACAAAATAATCTTATATAAGGCATTGGGGGTGTTGACAAGATTTCTTGTTAACATTTTTGGCGCTAGAAGGAGGGCTTGAACCTCCAACCTTGCTATATTAATACAACTAATTATGGAAATTTGGTTTGTTGTAGGAAAATGAGATCAAAAGCTTTCCACCTTCAATGAAAGGGACGAACGTGTAACTTAACTAGAGGAAAATGTTTCACCATCTTTCAACTATGGGAACAGGGAACAAGGGCAGTCTTCCATACCAGCTCAACTAACTCCACCACCGGCTCAAATTCAACTCTCTCCGCAACTGGCTCCAACTCAGAATCTTTAACCAGAGGATCATGTTGCTAAAATAACACACTTAGAATGGCAAATGGCGAAGATGAAGAATCTCTTAAATGAAGTACTATCCCACCGGTCATCCATGAAAGCTTCCACAGCAGGAGAGGAAGTTGTCTCTTCTAGAAGGAATTTGAAAATCAACGTTGATGCCATGAAAAGTAAAGTTAATATTTCCTTGTCTAAAAAGAAGGATCGCCTTCCACTAAAGACGAATTACCAAGGAATGATCCAAGAGAGAGAGACAAGGACTGTTCTACAAGCTCCACTTCAGATGGCTACAAACCGAATAAGAAAGACTTCTTGAATAATGAGGCTTACCTCAAAGACATAGCAGAGAAGGCTGTGAAGGATCTGTTGAATATCAAGTGCAAGAGAACAGAGGACGAGAGAGTAAATGATAATAAGAGGGTTGCCCCTTTCATTGATAAAATAATGTCAGCACCTATTCCATCTCACGTAGAG
This sequence comes from Allium fistulosum, assembly GCA_030737815.1. NCBI lineage: Eukaryota > Viridiplantae > Streptophyta > Magnoliopsida > Asparagales > Amaryllidaceae > Allium > Allium fistulosum. Next base: position 1,139,050,116 of record CM060906.1, read on the forward strand.
GTTCCTACAATGAAATATCATGGCACATCTGATCCAGATGACCATTTGATGGCATTTGATAGTCAAATGGATTTGTACAATGCTTCTGGTGTCGTTAGATGCTGGCTTTTTCCAGTCACTCTTCAAGGAGCTGCTGCTAAGTGGTACTGACAGTATTATGAGAACACGATCTATTCTGGGAAACAATTCTCTTATGAATTCTCCACTCAATTTTGCATCTACAAAAACCCATCGATCGACTATACAGTACTCGCCAACATAAGACAGAACCATGGTGAGTCATTGGGAGATTACTTGAAGAGGTTTAACACTGAAGCTTTGAAAGCCAAAGGAATGAATGATAGGGATAAGCTGATTGTAGTTCATTCAGGCCTTATAGTCAATTCCCCTTTTTGGAAGGAATTATTCATCCATGGCTGCCGAGACTTACAAGACTTTCATTTTCAGGCCGATAAATTAATTCAAATGGATGAATTATACTATTCTAAGAAGAAGTCTAATCAAAGGAGGGACAATGGAAAGTTCAGCTCAGAAAGGATCCACAAAAAGTCTAGATGGGAGGATACTAATGCCAATGTGGTAGCATTAAACAAACCAATCTCTTACATTTATGCGATGACTCAAGATAAGGTTAATTTCCCGACTTCGTTCAAAGCTCGAAATTATCCAGAGCAAAAGAAAGGAGATAGCTAGTATGCATATCATAAGGCAAATGGTCATAGGACCAATGAGTGTAAAGTACTGGCATTCAAAAACTAATTCGAGAAGGACAGCTAAAAGAGTGTGTGAAAAACTGGTAACAGATTTCATTGCCACAGACCGAGACAAGAAAACCTGCCGATACCACTGTTAATATGATTAAAGATGAAGACCCATTGAACCCGAGTCCACCCCAAAACAGAATTGATGTTATATATGGCGGACCACATCCTGCAGGAAAAAGTCAGAATGCTAGGAGTAGGTGTATCCATAAAGCTAGGAAGGGTGTATTTTCTGTGCAAGAAGAACCACCACTCAAGAACCCAAAATACAACATCAACATGCACACTTTGGTGATCAATCCCCTGGAGTTGAGAAGGAGGATCCATTACCCCCACGACGACCCATTCATGATCATAGTCCAGATAGGGTCTTCATTGGTTACAAAGACCTTGGTTGACACTGGAAGCGCTGTAACTATGATCTTCCGACATGCATTTGATCAAATGGGGATCTCTAAAGACAATCTTGAGCCAAGTCCTGAACCCATCTTCGGGTTCAACAACAAGGGAACAACTCCACTAGGACAAATGAGGCTCTTGGTACAGCTGGGACTCCCTCTGTGCTCTCGTGTTTTTGAAACAACTTTCGTAATCATAGACCGGCCATCATTCTACAACGCTTTCTTTGGATGTCCAGCACTAGATGAAGTGGATGCATTTGTCTCACCTAAATATTTGATGCTCAAGTTCCTTACCAAGAATGGCTGGGGGACTATCCGAGGCGAACAATTCGCGTCAAGGGAAATGTGTTTTTCAGTTTATGGAAAGAGGAAGAGAATGGATGCTAACTCAATAGAGGAAAGGAAAATTGTACAGAGCTAGATTACCGAGGGGAGGTTGAAAGAGTTAAGCCAGTTGAAGAAACCGAGGAAATTCCAATAGATTCTATCGATTCTACCAAAATAATTAGAGTAGGAAAGGATCTCAAGGAGCACTTAAAGTCAGGATTGACAGAATTCTTAAGGGCCAATAAGGATGTTTTTGCTTGGACCCACTCTGACGTGGTTGGAATTGAGTCTACAATCATGAGTCATGCCCTAAATATCAGTCCAAACATCCCTCCGGTCAGGCAAAAGAAAAAACAATTCGATAAGGTAAGGACCGATGCCTTAAAGGAAGAAGTTAAGAAATTGCAACAAAATAGGCTTATCCGAGAAGTCTTTTACCCCAAATGGTTGGCAAATCCATTTTTGGTAAAGAAATCTAATGGGAAGTGACGAACTTGCATGGATTATACAGATTTAAACAAAGCTTGTCCAAAGGACTATTACCTACTGCCAAGGATAGATCAACTGGTCGACTCAACTAGCGCACATAAGCTGCTCTCCTTGATGAATGTGTACTCCGAATACAATCAAATCCCTATGTTTAAACCTGGTGAGGAGCACACCAGCTTCATTACAGATGAGGGGACCTATTGTTATAAAGTTATTCCATTCGGGTTGAAAAATGCTAGGGTAACTTACCATAGGTTGGTTAATTGGATGTTCAAAGATCAAATCGAAAGAAATATGGAAGTTTATGTGGACGACATGTTGGTAAAATCCCAAGAGGCAAAGGATCATCTTGAAGATCTGGATGAAATGTTCAAAGTACTCCACAAGTATCAAATGAAACTCAACCCCCAAAAATGCAACTGTGGAGTTCATTCTGGAAAATTCCTAGGCTACATTGTTAGTGCACAAGGAATTAAGGCTAGCCCAGAGTAGATCGAGGCCATAAGGATATGGCAAAGCCTAAGACGAGTAAAGATGTCATGAGTTTGAATGGAAAAGTAGCAGCGCTAAGCAGATTTATATCAAAGGCTACTGATAAGTACATACCATTCTTCGAGGTGATAAGGAAGAGGAAAAACTTCAAATAGGATGAAGATTGCAAAAGGACATTTCAAGAGTTGAAATCGCATTTGAAAAAACCTCCAATCTTATCTAGCCCCGAAGATGGGAAGGATTTATTCTTGTACATGGCAATCTCAGAACACGCGGTAAGCTCAGTATTGATCAGGAAAATCAAGGAATTACAAGTGTCGATTTATTATGTGAGTAAAAGACTAAAGGATGCCGAAATTCGATATCCTATAATTAAGAAGCTAGCATATTGTTTGGTTCTTACAGCCCGAAAGTTAAGACCTTACTTTCAAGCACACGCAGTGAAGGTATTGACCAACTTTCCATTGAAACAAGTCTTTAGTAAACCTGAAACCTCTAGAAGATTGATTAAGTGGGGAACTGAGCTTAGTCAATATGATATAGAGTATCAACCCAGAGCGGCTATAAAAGGACAAGCATTGGCTGACTTCATTAATGAATGTACGGGATTTATTTCAGAGCAATCCGAGAAGGAAAAGGACTTGAAACCCAAGTGGCAGTTATTTGTGGATGGAGCCTCAAACGAACAAGGGGCTAGGGAAGGATATGTAATAACTACTCCTGATGGACACAAACTTCATTATGCTATACAATTGGGGTTCCCAGCAACTAACAACGTGGCAGAATATGAATCTATGGTTGCAGGATTGACCCTTGCTTTACAACTCAAAATCCCCAAAATTCAAGTATTCAGTGATTCCCAACTAATGGTCAATCAAATCAAATAAGTGTACCAGACAAAAGATCCCAAAATCAGTCAGTATGTGAAAAAGGTATTAAAAATGCTCACACTTTTTGAAGATTTCTCTGTAAATCAAATACCAAGGGGAGACAATTCCCAAGCAGACTCATTGGCTAAGTTGGCAAGTTTAAGAGGGGCCCCAGAGACTCAAATTGTGCATGTGGGATTTCAGGCTAATCCCAATATTGAGGTAAATAAACAAGAGAAAGCTAATGAGCTACTGGTATTGACCGGATCACAGGCTATGGCACAAGAAATGGAGGAAACAGATCAAAAAAGGCCAAGTGAAGAATCTGCAGCTCCCATAACGAAAGAATACTATGAAAATACTTGGATGGCCCCGATTATGAATAATATTGTCAACGGGGAACTACCTGCAGATAAAATAGAGGCACAAAAACTAAAGAGACAAGCCCAAAACTTTACCATTATGGATGGAATTCTATAGGAGAAAGGATATCCCTTCCCTATTTGCGATGTGTAAAACCCGAGAGCGGATTGAGGATATTAAAGGAAGCACACGAAGGATTTTGTGGAGATCACTCCAATGGGATCAAACTGGCCAAAAAGATAATGAGATAAGGGTTTTACTGGCCATATTTAACTAACCAAGCAATCGAGTATGTTAAAAGATGTGAAAAGTTCCAATGCTACTCAAAGTTACCACGTCTTCCTCTGAGTCAACTAACCCCCATTACCAGCCCATGGCCATTTGATGTTTGGGGAATTGATTTAATCGGACAGCTTCCAATCTCCAAAGGTGGAGCGAAATATATTATAGTGGCAATTGATTATTCCATAAAATGGCTTGAAGCAGAACCGCTTCCAAAACTCACCTCTGGGAAAGTGTTAAGATTTGTCATTAAATACATTATCCCAAGGTTTGGGATACCTTACAAGATAATATCCAACAATGGAACCCAATTTGAAAGTGAAGAATTTTCATGATTTTTCCATAAGAATGGAATCATAAAAAGCTTCTCTTATGTCGCTCACCCAAAGGCCAATGGAGCTGTTGAGGCTGCTAACAAAACAATAAAGACGATCTTGAAAAAGAGACTGAATAAGGCAAAGGGGAATTGGGTAGAGGAATTACCCTTAGTTTTGTAGGCATACAAAACATCCACTAGAACTGCAATGAGTCATACCCCATATTCGCTGACATATGGTTGTGAAGCAATGCTACCGGTAGAAATTGAAGTACCTTCTCATCGAAGGATTTCCTATGCCTTTAACCCAATTCAAGAGCTGAAAAAGGAATCACTTGACTTGATTCATGAATTAAGGGATGAAGCGGCCTTAAGAACGGTCGAATACATAAGGAGAATATCAAAGTATTACAACTCAAAGGTAAAAACGAGGTCATTAAGACAAGGAGATTTGGTACATAGAAGAGTAATGGCTAATATGAGAAACCCATCAGATGGGCCATTGGGACCAAATTGGGAAGGTCCACTAATAATTTTTAAGGAAATCCCTCCAAGGGCCTACAAACTATGCCATCCTTACGGTAATATGGTACCAAGAACTTGGAACGCGGAACATTTGAAACCATATTTCCTGACTTTGAATGAATAAAGAATTATATCGAGAATATCTCACCACGATTCACTAAGAAAATCTACATAGTTGGGAGTAAAATTCTCCTTAAACTTGGACTACCTAAAATGGTAGGCTACCAATAATGGTAGAAAGCCCTTGGTCGTGCCAAGATGGCTAAGTCAAAGCACCTCCTAGAGGGAGGATGTAAGCCTTTAACCGCGCCAAAGTCAGAAATGGCCCGGTTAAAGCAGCACAAGCCCTTATCTGCGTCATGCTATGGCTAGGATAAGGCACCTTCTGGAGGAAGGACAGGTAATCCCTTGGTGCCACCACGTTATGGCCTGGCCAAGGTACCGAACAAGCCCTTAGCCGCATCATGCTATGGCCAGGTTAAGACGCCTTCTAGAGGGGGTCGGGTAAGTCCTCGGGCCTACTTGAGAATAAGCTAGCCGAGCGCACCGGAAACCCAGATGAAATACCCGGCGGGCTAAGAAAAGTCCCTGTCTGAAATGGGCACCGCCAGAAATTGGCAACATCTAAAATTACAATAGCCTAAAATGGGCAATACTTGAAATAAACATGAGAATTGGACAAAAGAGTCCTAGCCTGAAATAGGCCAAAACAAATGGATAAAGAAAACTCGGCCCCGAGGAAGAAAAAGCATACAAGATATCATCAAAGCCTGAAGATGGCACATTCGACAAAAAGAATCAGAAAGAATTCTCTGACTTCTCTTCATGAACATCTGCCAGATTGACATTCTGGTCTTTTATTATTAATTACTAGAAATAGTATTCTGGTCTTCTATTATTAATTACCAAAAATGGTATTATGGTCTTCTATTATCAATTGCCAGAAATGGTATTCTGGTCTTCTATTATCAATTGCCAGAAATGGTATTCCGGTCTTCTATTATTAATGGTACTCTGGACTTCTATTATTAATTACCAGAAATGATACTCTGGAAATGGCATTCTGGTCTTTTGACATTAATTACCTAAAACGGTATTCTGGCTTTCTATTACTTATTACCAGCAATGGATTCCTGGTCTTCCATTACTTCTTATCAGATATGGATTTCTAATCTTCTACTGCTTATAGCCAAAAACGGTCTTACGATCTTCCGTTATCGAATGATAAAATAAGTCACCTGAACCTCTAAATGTTTACAATCAAAAGTAATCTCCTAGACTTTCATTATTGATGTCAGAATGGATGCTTTAATTGGTATTCCGGTCCTCTCTTATTATTATCATATTGATATGGGACTTTAGTCTTCTATTATGATGATCAAGATAATTCTGGACTCCCTACTATTATTTTAGCCTTTATTGTTGCAAAATATGAACTTCTAAATTATATATGCATGGTCTTCTAACATTCTATTGCTAAGAGTAAGCTTCTAAACACTTATTCTTGTTAAATAAGGTCCATCCATCATGGAAGCATGGGTCCCTTAGTATAACTTCTGGAACTTTTATCATTCATGGCAAAATAGGAAATAATTACTATCTGGTTCTCAATATTCAAGGATGGATCTCCTGCCAAATAAAATCAGAGTTAAAGGTCAACCAAACTAAAAAGGTACTCGTAGTATGAACTAACCATGCGAATATTATTAGATGTATTGCAAGAATTCAGGGACAATTTGGCAATACTAGAATTTTTGTCCAAAAGAACAAAACCCTTCTTTATACTGGTGGGGGGGACTAAATGTTAACCATAAAATATGAATGAAGATAAAGAAGGTCATTCAGAAAGCTTCCGCATAAATAAAGAGCAATAAGAGAAGTCACCTTTCAACGATGTCGAAAGGATCGTTCAATTCTAATGAAGAAGAGAACAAAAGAACTTCAGAACAAGGTTATCATAAGCATGAAGGGAAGAATTACTAAGGCACAACAAAGTAGCTAGATACAAAGCCGCCAAGTACCTACTAGTTGGAATAAAAGAATAGTTCTGCAACCATTCGTCATAAAACAAAGACTAAAGAAAAGAAGTTCACATCAAACCTTTTGAAGGAGTCGAAGGAATGCAGTTAACAGTTTGTAGCAGTTCCCAACCTTTTGAAGGAGACGAAAGGTTTCATCTCTCAACATTCAAAGAGTTCTTACCTTCCGAAGATGATGGAGAAGTTAAAGCAAGAGCAAGCAACCCTATAATGACCTTTTTGAAAGCATAGCAACCGTTTCGAACCGGTTGGAAAACATACAAAATACCTTTCGACAATGTCAAAAGGTTTATGAATAAGGCAACATTCATGATTCAACAAAGAATGAAGAACAACCTTCCGACAAGGTCGAAGGGTTCACAACGAACAATTGAAGAGCAACCTTCCGACAAGAAGGGTTCACGATAGCATGTAGAAGGCAGACCCTTCGACAAAAACAGAAGGTTCATGAAGACATAGGGAGGAGCAGACTCTCCAACAACGTTCAAAGGTCCATGATGATGTACAATGGACAAACCTTTCGACAAGGTCGAAGGGTTTACAACTGCATATAAAAGGTGACCTTTCGACCCAGTCGATGGCATGAAGCCGAAGAGAAGGTCGCCTGCATCTATAAATAAGGTCCAAGGGGTTCGGTTTTTAGGATCTGATTCTTCCCATTCTGCTCTCATTCTACAATTTTGCTCCTGCTCTTTAAGTTTGTAGCCCTAATTTAGAAATCAAATTGAGGATTTACTTCTCAAGCTTTGTATTAAACTTCATCATGAGAAAATAGAGAGAATTATGGCTTACAATCAACTTTGAATTCAGGGATGATCATGATCAGGCGTTAACTTAATATTAATGGCTGATCATATATGATTTATTTCTTATCTTCTTTGTTCATTTCGAGTATATGTCATGAAGTTATCATGGGAAATTTCCTCGAGTTCTATTTCCTTACATATGAAATTCATGGTTTTAAACATATATGTGGGAAATACAACTCGTGGCTCGGTTCACAAACGATGTCAAATCCCTGATACATTTTCATGACATATCATATCAACTCTTATTTTTGACTAAGCATGCCTGAATGATACATACCTTTTGGAGGTATTCTACAAGAGGAATATCAACCTAAGAGGATGAAAGTAGCAAGGAACATAAAATAGAAAAAGAATCTCCTTTCGACAAGGTCGAAAGGTCTGGAATATTACCTTTCGACGTGATTGAAAGAAGGTGAAAGATGTTGATGATTGGCTGCTTTCAACCTTCGAGGGAGATAAGACTCGGTAAAGTGATAATTTTGAAAGTCATGTGAATGTGAATAGCTCCGGAAGACAATTACTATCATGATAAACAAGCCGAAAGGTTGGAGAGGCCTCATGAACCTTTTGATGAGGTCGAAGGGTTTGATAATCTTCTATCATCTCAACCATATCAAAAGTTGAAATAAGAACCTTAACCCTTCGACATGGTCGATGGGTAAGACAATCTTCTCTTATATTCAAGTCAATAAAGGTTGAAACGACCTCCTCAACCTCTCGATGAGATCGAAAGGTTTAGCAATTTGTTATTCTTTTCGGTCGGGTCATCCAGGTTAAAGGCTAGAGCTATCACCTTAAATTCTTTCGACTTAGTCATTCTACTTGAAAGATATGCTTTCAAAGACATAAATCCCCTCAACCATATGGTTGTGTCCATATGAAATAATCTTATATAAGGCATTGGGGGTTGACAAGATTTCTTGTTAACAGAGGCGAAACCTACTTTTCTGAGCAAAAGGCTGATTTTACCAAATAAAGTAAACTTTTTGTAACTAACTTGCCTACATGTAAACACTTGATTGGTTATCTTAAACTTTCAAATTATTTTACAAATATTTGCCGCATTTTCTCAGATCTAAAAACTTTATAACATTAACAAATAAGCCCTTCCCTTTTTTACATCAATTAAATCATTTAGGTCCTCCTTTCAAAATAATTTAATTTCCATAATAAATCTCTTAGTAAAATTCCCAAAAAAATTCCAGAAATTCACTTTAATCATGTTATTTAACATATTAATAATTGAGACCCAAATTCTCAATATAATTTCAGAAACAAATTTATAAACCTAAATAACCATATTTTCCTTTGAAAATTCATAATAATCTTTTCATAGCTTGGAAAATATTCAAAATTAAAACTAAACTTCAAAATCATGTTTCTTATAACATAAATTTTTTCCATGGCATTTAAACATCAATATAAGCCGGATTTGCCCTAAAACATGTATATTCCTTTTTAAACAATCTTGTTTAAATTAAACAAATTATAATTCAAGCATATCATCATCCAATACATCATAAAATGAATTTACCCTTAAATCCAAAAATCAATGATCATAAAGTAGAGATGTTGTGATTATTATTCACCTTAGATTGGATAAGTAAATCAGAGATTGATTCTTCAAGCTTGATCCTAAGCTTTAAATTTTAATTTCCTCTTCTCTTCTTCCTCCTAATAACCGACTTGATTTTTAGCTTTCTTTGTTTGTTTTGCTTTTGATAAAATGAACGTGAATGGCATAGGGATAATAGTGTAAGGGTAGAAAATATGGGCGTTAATTACTTTAGTGCCCCTATGTTTATTTAGTTAACATTTAACCATTTATAACCCATTCATTTTAATAAGCATGACCACTAAATTTATTTATCAATCTCGATCCCCTTATCACTCTACATTATTTTATTTTATTTATTCTAATTAAATCTTTTGAATAATGTTACTAAAAATTAGGGGTATTACACATAGCTCCTAGATATCAATATAGGTAAGTATGAAGTAAACCAAACGATCAAAAAAGTCTACTTCAATGCTAACCCAAATGCAGAGGTCAACAAGTCCCTGTACCTGTAGAGTCTCGGCCCGACCCGAGTATTTTTTAAAATAAACGTGTTAGACTATATCAAATAAAAATGTGAGATGCTGATATCATAACCATATAAGTTAAAACTAAATAACCCATAATAAAATATGCCATAATAAATGATCGAATTAAGGCATATCAATCAAATTACCATTTCATAAATCCATATCAAGTCTTGATGGACTATCATCAAAAATATGGTGATAATAATTTAAAATTATTTAGAGCTGAAAGATACTAAACATTCATCCCAAAATCTCTAAAGAAATAATCATCACTCATGGAATAATAACACAACGACATGGAGTATAACGACACAAAGTAGATCTTGAAAGGGACGCGGAAGATGATCTTAAGGCTATTTAACACTAGAGGGGGGGTGAATAGTGTTTTAAGAATTTCTTTAAAACTTCTTTGATTTAAATTGAATTAACTAACTTAATGCAAATACACAATCACAGATCAAATCACAGAATCACAAATAAATGCAAATATAAATAAAAAGCAAGTAAAGGAAAGAACACACCAGGAATTTTATACTGGTTCGGTGTTACCCTACATCCAGTCCCGCACAACCCGTACGGCTTTCTATTCAATAATAATCTAGATTACAATCCCTCGATTCCAAGGCAACGAGGTACACCCTCCAGATTCTCAGGTCTCTGGGTAGAACCACTTGATTCATAGGACACAAGTTCACCCGATCGATTTCCAAGGACACGATCACACCTTTATAACCCCACACAAGTTTCTTTGAGTACAAATGTATCTATAACTCTGATAAGCACTGAGATTCTTTGGAGAGAGTGGCAGAGAATCAAACTAGAGATATTCTGGTTTGATTCACTTAAGATTTCGGCAGAATATGGATAGGATGATTAGAAAATAAGATAAGAGAGTAAAGAGGAGAGAAAAATAAAGAAGTAGTTACTGGAAAACGTCCATAACAGTCTCTATTTATAGAGAATGAATGGATGTGTCCATTCGAAGAGGTTTAAACGAATAGACACTTCTTTTGAAAACAACCTTTTCTGTAACGGGAAGCATGTCGACATGACAGGTAAATAGGATGTCGACATGGTCTAGTAAAAAGTGATGATTTGCTTTACTTTGAAAATGATGATTTAAAACATATGCAACTTTATTCAAATGGACTCTATGTATTTGTAGAAGGTATTTAGAAGTAGAAATACTTATGAATGTATATATGTATATATACTAAAATATATTTAAAATCAAAGTAAATAAACTAAAGTAAATATAATATTAAAATAGATTTTGAGGCTAAAATATCAAGGACAATTTTGAAATCAAAATATAACAAAATGATAAATATGATTTTGAGGCTAAAACATTTTTGGAAATGTGAACAAAGGTTTTTCTTTTGAAAAGGAATATTTGAAAATCATTTTATAAAACAAGAGATAATTTTGAAAATCATTTTGAATCAAAATTAGTGGATAACAAAATAGGGCTACTATCCGTTCCACTAGATATTTCGTGAGTTCCATCTCACTAGGGTTCCATCCCTTTAACAAGAACGAAGTGGATTCCATTCCACGAGTAAATTGGATAAAAAAGAATGATAGTGCTTTCAAGGAGTTTTAACAAATATCTAACCTAACTATATTATTTGTCTTGAACTCTTGAATATCTTGAATCTCATGAGTCTTCAATCTTGAACTCTTGATCTTTGTCTTCATCAATTTTGTTTTCTTTACTGTACAGTCTTCTTTTGTTGATACCTGCATATAGATTTCCTGCACATATATATTTTATAACACTTCTATAGTTGTTGTCATCAAAACCACTATCCTATGGACTAACATTCTCCCCCTTTTTGATGATGACAACCTTTGTTTATAAAATATTTATATTCTCCTTATAACTCCCGCTTAATCTATGCCTAACTAACCTATTTTATACTTCTCCCCCTTTGTCATCAACAAAAAAAATGACACTAACTCCCCCTAAATCTATGATATTAATGATAGTGTTATCATTAATAATACTGAAACTAGATATAACAATGCATTAAACATCGTATACTTAGAATGTTATATATGAGCAATATAAGAATAAGAATAATAAGTGTAACCACAGATTATTTTATTCATTTCAATATTACTATATACATGACTATTTAAACTTATAAACACATAAATAACTAAAACAAGAAAATAAACAACTCAACGGTTGTTTTTGATGATGGGAGACTTGTGGACAGGACAATTTGGGTAATGGAAACAGAAGTTTCCATGTTGTTCCACAATGTTCCCATAAGCATCAAAACAAACTTCCCCTACACATACTACTTCATCATCAGTTTCTTCCTCCATTGGTTCTTCCTCTTCTTCTTCGTCTTCGTCTTCTTCTCCTTCTTCATTTGCTTCTATGTTAGAAGAATCTTCAATTACAATTGGATTGGCATGATTATCCATGAGGAATTTTTGAAGATTCCTCATAATTTTCCCTTGTTTCTCTTGCTCTCTTGCCATTCTCAATTGTTGAACTTGCATTTCAGTTAACATCTGCAGCGAATCATTAACTTTCTCCTCTATTTTGATGACACGAGCGAGTATGGAGTTTTGGAAAGGGCCTTGTGAAGGAGAAGGGAAAGAAACTGGTGATATTTGATTAGGATTGGATGTGGAAGCCATGGATTTGATGTTTCCAGAAAGTAGAATGAAGAAATAATGATTGGAGGGAAGAGAAACTCGGAATGGGTGAGTTAAATAACCACCCAAAAAATTAGAGGGAAAAAACGAACTGTTATTTTTACCGTTGCATGTCGACATGACGCATGAATACCATGTCGACATGGTGTTGCAAAATGCTATGGTTAAGAAAACATTCATATATACCCTATGTATACTACTATACTATATACTATATTTCAGAAAGAGAACATATACCTAATTCTCTTCTTAACTTGGTGAAGACAGGTTCTCCTAAAGCTTTGGTTAAAATATCAGCTATTTGATTTTCAGAATTAACGAAATCAAGAGAAATTTTCTCTTTATTTACGTTATCTCTTAGAAAATGGTGTCTAATGTCAATATGTTTAGTTCGGGCATGGAGAATTGGGTTTTTGGACAAACTAATGGCACTAGTGTTATCACAGAAAATTGGAGATTTCGTGATAGATATACCAAAATCATTCAAGGTTTGTTGCATATACAAAACTTGAGAACAAGCTAAAGCAGCAGAAACATACTCTGCTTCAGTTGTTGATAGGGAAACAGTATTCTGCTTTTTACTGAACCAGGAAATTAAGGAATGACCTATAAAGTGACAAGTTCCACTTGTACTCTTTCGGTCTGACTTACACCCAGCATAGTCAGCATCACAGTAGGAAACTAATTCAAATGAATCATTCTTAGGGTAGAACAATCCATAATCAAAGGTGTGTTTAACATATCGAATGATACGTTTCACAGCTTTTAGATGAGTTTCCTTGGGTTGAGATTGATATCTTGCACAGAGACAGACACTGTTCATGATATCTGGTCTACTAGCAGTTATATAGAGAAGTGATCCAATCATTCCTCTATACAAGGTTTGATCTACGTCTTTGGATTGATCATCCTTACTTAACGCTATATTGGTTGCCATGGGAGTTGGTTTTCCACTCACATTGGTCAAGCCAAACTTACTAACTAACTCTCTCGCATACTTCTCTTGACTGATAAAGATACCATTATCTAATTGTTTGATTTGTAATCCTAGGAAAAAGTTAAGTTCACCCATATGACTCATCTCAAACTCTTTTGTCATAATGTCAGAAAATTCTTTGTTCATGTCAGAATTGGTTGATCCAAAAATAATATCATCTACGTACACTTGTACAAGTTGAATATCATTTTTGTTTCTTTTAATAAAAAGTGTGTTATCTACTTTACCTATTTCAAAATTAGATTGCAAAAGATAAGACCTAAGTCTATCATACCAAGCTCTAGGAGCTTGTTTTAGACCATACAGGGCTTTCTTTAATTTAAAAACATGATTTGGAAATTTTGTATCTTCAAAGAGTGGAGGTTGTTCAACATAAACTTCCTCTTTTACAAAACCATTTAGAAAGGCACTCTTGACATCCATTTGAAAAAGTTTGAAATTATTGAAATTAGCGAAAGCAAGCAGAATTCTAATAGCTTCTAATCTTGCTACGGGTGCAAAGGTTTCGTCATAATCTATACCTTCTTCTTGACAATAACCTTGTGCAACGAGTCGAGCCTTATTTCTAACGACCTCACCTAATTCATTTAATTTATTTTTATATACCCATTTAGTGCCTATAATGGATTTATCCTCAGGTCTAGGAACAAGTTCCCAAACATCATTTCTGGTGAATTGATTCAATTCTTCTTGCATAGCAAGAATCCATGAATCATCAGTTGATGCTTCCTTTGGATTTTTAGGTTCTATTGAGGATATAAAAACAACATGACTCATACTGTTTAATTGATTCCTAGTTTTAACAACAGATTGCATATCTCCTAGAATATTTTCTACAGGGTGATCTTTTAAAAGCCTAATCTTTTTATTTGGATGAAAAGTTTCATTTGTAGCATCTACAGATTCATGATTAGAAATAACTAAGTCATCCTCATCATTAGTCTGATCAACTTCTTTGAAATTTTCATCAAAGGAAACATGTAAAGTTTCTTCAATAGTGTTTGTTCTTAGATTAAAAACTCTATAAGCTTTACTCCTGTTAGAATATCCGATAAAGATTCCTTTGTCGGATTTAGGATCAAACTTATCTAAATTATCTTTTGTATTTAAGATAAAACATTTACTTCCAAAAATTCTGAAATAAGATACCTTAGGTTTCTTATTGAAAAGAAGTTCATAAGGTGTTTTATTGGTTAGAGGTCTAATTAAAATCCTATTCAAAATATAACAGGCTGTTGCAACTGCTTCAGCCCAAAAATGTTTTGGTAATTTACTATCAGAAAGTAGAGTTCTAGCACACTCTTGAATCGTCCTATTCTTACGCTCAACTACTCCGTTTTGTTGTGGAGTTCTTGGAAACGAAAAATTGTGAGTAATTCCCTTCTGATTACAGAATTCCTCAAACTTCTCATTTTCAAATTCACCACCGTGATCACTACGAATAGTGATGATCTTGGAAGAAAGTTGGTTTTGAACTCTTTTTGAAAAACTTTTAAAATAATCAAAAGTATCACTTTTATGTTTCAGAAAGATTGTCCATGTATATCTGGAATAATCATCCACAATTACAAAGACATATTTACTATGGTTGATTGATTGAATCTGAGATGGACCAAATAAATCTAGGTGAAGTAACTCAAGAGGTTTTGAAGTAGAAATCATGTCTTTAAGTTTAAAGGAACTTTTTCTAAGTTTTCCTAATTGACATGCATCACATATACTATCTACTTTAAATTGCATCTTAGGGAGGCCTCTTACTAGATCAAGTTTGGATAGTCTAGATAAGAGTTTAAAATTCAAATGTCCAAATCTCTTATGCCAAGTCCAAGGGTCACTTGTATTGGCCAAAAGACATAGATTATCATTTGAAATTTTCATACTAAGAATATAGATATTCTTTTTCCTAACTCCCTCAAAGATAATATTAGATTTATTATCTTCGATGTGACACTTGTCTTTTTCAAATTTAATCCTATATCCTTTATCACATAACTGACTAATACTAAGTAGATTATGTTGTAGATTTTTAACTAACAAAACATTTGAAATAATAGGAGTTTCAGAATTACCCACATTGCCGATGCCAACCACATAACCTTTTGAATTATCCCCAAAATTAACCAATCCTCCATCCTTGTAAATAATGTCATTGAGTATCTCTGGATTTCCTGTCATATGTCTTGAACATCCACTATCAAGTATCCACTTGTTTTTCCTTATTTGCACAGCTTGTCCATTGTGAATAGATTCATTTGCCGCCATGAAGCAAGATTCCTGCACAGTGAGCAACTTTTGTAGACTACCTGATTCTATATAACTATCATGCATCAATTTATGAGACCACAATGATTTGATCATTAAAGAAATATTTTTAGGAAACATTTCAAACTTAGCCATGAACTTTTCAAAAATCAGATTATGAATACTTTGAAAAACTTGCTCTGATACCAAATGAAAGGGACGCGGAAGATGATCTTAAGGCTATTTAACACTAGAGGGGGGGTGAATAGTGTTTTAAGAATTTCTTTAAAACTTCTTTGATTTAAATTGAATTAACTAACTTAATGCAAATACACAATCACAGATCAAATCACAGAATCACAAATAAATGCAAATATAAATAAAAAGCAAGTAAAGGAAAGAACACACCAGGAATTTTATACTGGTTCGGTGTTACCCTACATCCAGTCCCGCACAACCCGTACGGCTTTCTATTCAATAATAATCTAGATTACAATCCCTCGATTCCAAGGCAACGAGGTACACCCTCCAGATTCTCAGGTCTCTGGGTAGAACCACTTGATTCACAGGACACAAGTTCACCCGATCGATTTCCAAGGACACGATCACACCTTTATAACCCCACACAAGTTTCTTTGAGTACAAATGTATCTATAACTCTGATAAGCACTGAGATTCTTTGGAGAGAGTGGCAGAGAATCAAACTAGAGATATTCTGGTTTGATTCACTTAAGATTTCGGCAGAATATGGATAGGATGATTAGAAAATAAGATAAGAGAGTAAAGAGGAGAGAAAAATAAAGAAGTAGTTACTGGAAAACGTCCATAACAGTCTCTATTTATAGAGAATGAATGGATGTGTCCATTCGAAGAGGTTTAAACGAATAGACACTTCTTTTGAAAACAACCTTTGCTGTAACGGGAAGCATGTCGACATGACAGGTAAATAGGATGTCGACATGGTCTAGTAAAAAGTGATGATTTGCTTTACTTTGAAAATGATGATTTAAAACATATGCAACTTTATTCAAATGGACTCTATGTATTTGTAGAAGGTATTTAGAAGTAGAAATACTTATGAATGTATATATGTATATATACTAAAATATATTTAAAATCAAAGTAAATAAACTAAAGTAAATATAATATTAAAATAGATTTTGAGGCTAAAATATCAAGGACAATTTTGAAATCAAAATATAACAAAATGATAAATATGATTTTGAGGCTAAAACATTTTTGGAAATGTGAACAAAGGTTTTTCTTTTGAAAAGGAATATTTGAAAATCATTTTATAAAACAAGAGATAATTTTGAAAATCATTTTGAATCAAAATTAGTGGATAACAAAATAGGGCTACTATCCGTTCCACTAGATATTTCGTGAGTTCCATCTCACTAGGGTTCCATCCCTTTAACAAGAACGAAGTGGATTCCATTCCACGAGTAAATTGGATAAAAAAGAATGATAGTGCTTTCAAGGAGTTCTAACAAATATCTAACCTAACTATATTATTTGTCTTGAACTCTTGAATATCTTGAATCTCATGAGTCTTCAATCTTGAACTCTTGATCTTTGTCTTCATCAATTTTGTTTTCTTTACTGTACAGTCTTCTTTTGTTGATACCTGCATATAGATTTCCTGCACATATATATTTTATAACACTTCTATAGTTGTTGTCATCAAAACCACTATCCTATGGACTAACATTCTCCCCCTTTTTGATGATGACAACCTTTGTTTATAAAATATTTATATTCTCCTTATAACTCCCGCTTAATCTATGCCTAACTAACCTATTTTATACTTCTCCCCCTTTGTCATCAACAAAAAAAATGACACTAACTCCCCCTAAATCTATGATATTAATGATAGTGTTATCATTAATAATACTGAAACTAGATATAACAATGCATTAAACATCGTATACTTAGAATGTTATATATGAGCAATATAAGAATAAGAATAATAAGTGTAACCACAGATTATTTTATTCATTTCAATATTACTATATACATGACTATTTAAACTTATAAACACATAAATAACTAAAACAAGAAAATAAACAACTCAACGGTTGTTTTTGATGATGGGAGACTTGTGGACAGGACAATTTGGGTAATGGAAACAGAAGTTTCCATGTTGTTCCACAATGTTCCCATAAGCATCAAAACAAACTTCCCCTACACATACTACTTCATCATCAGTTTCTTCCTCCATTGGTTCTTCCTCTTCTTCTTCGTCTTCGTCTTCTTCTCCTTCTTCATTTGCTTCTATGTTAGAAGAATCTTCAATTACAATTGGATTGGCATGATTATCCATGAGGAATTTTTGAAGATTCCTCATAATTTTCCCTTGTTTCTCTTGCTCTCTTGCCATTCTCAATTGTTGAACTTGCATTTCAGTTAACATCTGCAGCGAATCATTAACTTTCTCCTCTATTTTGATGACACGAGCGAGTATGGAGTTTTGGAAAGGGCCTTGTGAAGGAGAAGGGAAAGAAACTGGTGATATTTGATTAGGATTGGATGTGGAAGCCATGGATTTGATGTTTCCAGAAAGTAGAATGAAGAAATAATGATTGGAGGGAAGAGAAACTCGGAATGGGTGAGTTAAATAACCACCCAAAAAATTAGAGGGAAAAAACGAACTGTTATTTTTACCGTTGCATGTCGACATGACGCATGAATACCATGTCGACATGGTGTTGCAAAATGCTATGGTTAAGAAAACATTCATATATACCCTATGTATACTACTATACTATATACTATATTTCAGAAAGAGAACATATACCTAATTCTCTTCTTAACTTGGTGAAGACAGGTTCTCCTAAAGCTTTGGTTAAAATATCAGCTATTTGATTTTCAGAATTAACGAAATCAAGAGAAATTTTCTCTTTATTTACGTTATCTCTTAGAAAATGGTGTCTAATGTCAATATGTTTAGTTCGGGCATGGAGAATTGGGTTTTTGGACAAACTAATGGCACTAGTGTTATCACAGAAAATTGGAGATTTCGTGATAGATATACCAAAATCATTCAAGGTTTGTTGCATATACAAAACTTGAGAACAAGCTAAAGCAGCAGAAACATACTCTGCTTCAGTTGTTGATAGGAAAACAGTATTCTGCTTTTTACTGAACCAGGAAATTAAGGAATGACCTAGAAAGTGACAAGTTCCACTTGTACTCTTTCGGTCTGACTTACACCCAGCATAGTCAGCATCACAGTAGGAAACTAATTCAAATGAATCATTCTTAGGGTAGAACAATCCATAATCAAAGGTGTGTTTAACATATCGAATGATACGTTTCACAGCTTTTAGATGAGTTTCCTTGGGTTGAGATTGATATCTTGCACAGAGACAGACACTGTTCATGATATCTGGTCTACTAGCAGTTATATAGAGAAGTGATCCAATCATTCCTCTATACAAGGTTTGATCTACATCTTTGGATTGGTCATCCTTACTTAACGCTATATTGGTTGCCATGGGAGTTGGTTTTCCACTCACATTGGTCAAGCCAAACTTACTAACTAACTCTCTCGCATACTTCTCTTGACTGATAAAGATACCATTATCTAATTGTTTGATTTGTAATCCTAGGAAAAAGTTAAGTTCACCCATATGACTCATCTCAAACTCTTTTGTCATAATGTCAGAAAATTCTTTGTTCATGTCAGAATTGGTTGATCCAAAAATAATATCATCTACGTACACTTGTACAAGTTGAATATCATTTTTGTTTCTTTTAATAAAAAGTGTGTTATCTACTTTACCTATTTCAAAATTAGATTGCAAAAGATAAGACCTAAGTCTATCATACCAAGCTCTAGGAGCTTGTTTTAGACCATACAGGGCTTTCTTTAATTTAAAAACATGATTTGGAAATTTTGTATCTTCAAAGAGTGGAGGTTGTTCAACATAAACTTCCTCTTTTACAAAACCATTTAGAAAGGCACTCTTGACATCCATTTGAAAAAGTTTGAAATTATTGAAATTAGCGAAAGCAAGCAGAATTCTAATAGCTTCTAATCTTGCTACGGGTGCAAAGGTTTCGTCATAATCTATACCTTCTTCTTGACAATAACCTTGTGCAACGAGTCGAGCCTTATTTCTAACGACCTCACCTAATTCATTTAATTTATTTTTATATACCCATTTAGTGCCTATAATGGATTTATCCTCAGGTCTAGGAACAAGTTCCCAAACATCATTTCTGGTGAATTGATTCAATTCTTCTTGCATAGCAAGAATCCATGAATCATCAGTTGATGCTTCCTTTGGATTTTTAGGTTCTATTGAGGATATAAAAACAACATGACTCATACTGTTTAATTGATTCCTAGTTTTAACAACAGATTGCATATCTCCTAGAATATTTTCTACAGGGTGATCTTTTAAAAGCCTAATCTTTTTATTTGGATGAAAAGTTTCATTTGTAGCATCTACAGATTCATGATTAGAAATAACTAAGTCATCCTCATCATTAGTCTGATCAACTTCTTTGAAATTTTCATCAAAGGAAACATGTAAAGTTTCTTCAATAGTGTTTGTTCTTAGATTAAAAACTCTATAAGCTTTACTCCTGTTAGAATATCCGATAAAGATTCCTTTGTCGGATTTAGGATCAAACTTATCTAAATTATCTTTTGTATTTAAGATAAAACATTTACTTCCAAAAATTCTGAAATAAGATACCTTAGGTTTCTTATTGAAAAGAAGTTCATAAGGTGTTTTATTGGTTAGAGGTCTAATTAAAATCCTATTCAAAATATAACAGGCTGTTGCAACTGCTTCAGCCCAAAAATGTTTTGGTAATTTACTATCAGAAAGTAGAGTTCTAGCACACTCTTGAATCGTCCTATTCTTACGCTCAACTACTCCGTTTTGTTGTGGAGTTCTTGGAAACGAAAAATTGTGAGTAATTCCCTTCTGATTACAGAATTCCTCAAACTTCTCATTTTCAAATTCACCACCGTGATCACTACGAATAGTGATGATCTTGGAAGAAAGTTGGTTTTGAACTCTTTTTGAAAAACTTTTAAAATAATCAAAAGTATCACTTTTATGTTTCAGAAAGATTGTCCATGTATATCTGGAATAATCATCCACAATTACAAAGACATATTTACTATGGTTGATTGATTGAATCTGAGATGGACCAAATAAATCTAGGTGAAGTAACTCAAGAGGTTTTGAAGTAGAAATCATGTCTTTAAGTTTAAAGGAACTTTTTCTAAGTTTTCCTAATTGACATGCATCACATATACTATCTACTTTAAATTGCATCTTAGGGAGGCCTCTTACTAGATCAAGTTTGGATAGTCTAGATAAGAGTTTAAAATTCAAATGTCCAAATCTCTTATGCCAAGTCCAAGGGTCACTTGTATTGGCCAAAAGACATAGATTATCATTTGAAATTTTCATACTAAGAATATAGATATTCTTTTTCCTAACTCCCTCAAAGATAATATTAGATTTATTATCTTCGATGTGACACTTGTCTTTTTCAAATTTAATCCTATATCCTTTATCACATAACTGACTAATACTAAGTAGATTATGTTGTAGATTTTTAACTAACAAAACATTTGAAATAATAGGAGTTTCAGAATTACCCACATTGCCGATGCCAACCACATAACCTTTTGAATTATCCCCAAAATTAACCAATCCTCCATCCTTGTAAATAATGTCATTGAGTATCTCTGGATTTCCTGTCATATGTCTTGAACATCCACTATCAAGTATCCACTTGTTTTTCCTTATTTGCACAGCTTGTCCATTGTGAATAGATTCATTTGTCGCCATGAAGCAAGATTCCTGCACAGTGAGCAACTTTTGTAGACTACCTGATTCTATATAACTATCATGCATCAATTTATGAGACCACAATGATTTGATCATTAAAGAAATATTTTTAGGAAACATTTCAAACTTAGCCATGAACTTTTCAAAAATCAGATTATGAATACTTTGAAAAACTTGCTCTGATACCAAATGAAAGGGACGCGGAAGATGATCTTAAGGCTATTTAACACTAGAGGGGGGGTGAATAGTGTTTTAAGAATTTCTTTAAAACTTCTTTGATTTAAATTGAATTAACTAACTTAATGCAAATACACAATCACAGATCAAATCACAGAATCACAAATAAATGCAAATATAAATAAAAAGCAAGTAAAGGAAAGAACACACCAGGAATTTTATACTGGTTCGGTGTTACCCTACATCCAGTCCCGCACAACCCGTACGGCTTTCTATTCAATAATAATCTAGATTACAATCCCTCGATTCCAAGGCAACGAGGTACACCCTCCAGATTCTCAGGTCTCTGGGTAGAACCACTTGATTCACAGGACACAAGTTCACCCGATCGATTTCCAAGGACACGATCACACCTTTATAACCCCACACAAGTTTCTTTGAGTACAAATGTATCTATAACTCTGATAAGCACTGAGATTCTTTGGAGAGAGTGGCAGAGAATCAAACTAGAGATATTCTGGTTTGATTCACTTAAGATTTCGGCAGAATATGGATAGGATGATTAGAAAATAAGATAAGAGAGTAAAGAGGAGAGAAAAATAAAGAAGTAGTTACTGGAAAACGTCCATAACAGTCTCTATTTATAGAGAATGAATGGATGTGTCCATTCGAAGAGGTTTAAACGAATAGACACTTCTTTTGAAAACAACCTTTGCTGTAACGGGAAGCATGTCGACATGACAGGTAAATAGGATGTCGACATGGTCTAGTAAAAAGTGATGATTTGCTTTACTTTGAAAATGATGATTTAAAACATATGCAACTTTATTCAAATGGACTCTATGTATTTGTAGAAGGTATTTAGAAGTAGAAATACTTATGAATGTATATATGTATATATACTAAAATATATTTAAAATCAAAGTAAATAAACTAAAGTAAATATAATATTAAAATAGATTTTGAGGCTAAAATATCAAGGACAATTTTGAAATCAAAATATAACAAAATGATAAATATGATTTTGAGGCTAAAACATTTTTGGAAATGTGAACAAAGGTTTTTCTTTTGAAAAGGAATATTTGAAAATCATTTTATAAAACAAGAGATAATTTTGAAAATCATTTTGAATCAAAATTAGTGGATAACAAAATAGGGCTACTATCCGTTCCACTAGATATTTCGTGAGTTCCATCTCACTAGGGTTCCATCCCTTTAACAAGAACGAAGTGGATTCCATTCCACGAGTAAATTGGATAAAAAAGAATGATAGTGCTTTCAAGGAGTTTTAACAAATATCTAACCTAACTATATTATTTGTCTTGAACTCTTGAATATCTTGAATCTCATGAGTCTTCAATCTTGAACTCTTGATCTTTGTCTTCATCAATTTTGTTTTCTTTACTGTACAGTCTTCTTTTGTTGATACCTGCATATAGATTTCCTGCACATATATATTTTATAACACTTCTATAGTTGTTGTCATCAAAACCACTATCCTATGGACTAACATTCTCCCCCTTTTTGATGATGACAACCTTTGTTTATAAAATATTTATATTCTCCTTATAACTCCCGCTTAATCTATGCCTAACTAACCTATTTTATACTTCTCCCCCTTTGTCATCAACAAAAAAAATGACACTAACTCCCCCTAAATCTATGATATTAATGATAGTGTTATCATTAATAATACTGAAACTAGATATAACAATGCATTAAACATCGTATACTTAGAATGTTATATATGAGCAATATAAGAATAAGAATAATAAGTGTAACCACAGATTATTTTATTCATTTCAATATTACTATATACATGACTATTTAAACTTATAAACACATAAATAACTAAAACAAGAAAATAAACAACTCAACGGTTGTTTTTGATGATGGGAGACTTGTGGACAGGACAATTTGGGTAATGGAAACAGAAGTTTCCATGTTGTTCCACAATGTTCCCATAAGCATCAAAACAAACTTCCCCTACACATACTACTTCATCATCAGTTTCTTCCTCCATTGGTTCTTCCTCTTCTTCTTCGTCTTCGTCTTCTTCTCCTTCTTCATTTGCTTCTATGTTAGAAGAATCTTCAATTACAATTGGATTGGCATGATTATCCATGAGGAATTTTTGAAGATTCCTCATAATTTTCCCTTGTTTCTCTTGCTCTCTTGCCATTCTCAATTGTTGAACTTGCATTTCAGTTAACATCTGCAGCGAATCATTAACTTTCTCCTCTATTTTGATGACACGAGCGAGTATGGAGTTTTGGAAAGGGCCTTGTGAAGGAGAAGGGAAACAAACTGGTGATATTTGATTAGGATTGGATGTGGAAGCCATGGATTTGATGTTTCCAGAAAGTAGAATGAAGAAATAATGATTGGAGGGAAGAGAAACTCGGAATGGGTGAGTTAAATAACCACCCAAAAAATTAGAGGGAAAAAACGAACTGTTATTTTTACCGTTGCATGTCGACATGACGCATGAATACCATGTCGACATGGTGTTGCAAAATGCTATGGTTAAGAAAACATTCATATATACCCTATGTATACTACTATACTATATACTATATTTCAGAAAGAGAACATATACCTAATTCTCTTCTTAACTTGGTGAAGACAGGTTCTCCTAAAGCTTTGGTTAAAATATCAGCTATTTGATTTTCAGAATTAACGAAATCAAGAGAAATTTTCTCTTTATTTACGTTATCTCTTAGAAAATGGTGTCTAATGTCAATATGTTTAGTTCGGGCATGGAGAATTGGGTTTTTGGACAAACTAATGGCACTAGTGTTATCACAGAAAATTGGAGATTTCGTGATAGATATACCAAAATCATTCAAGGTTTGTTGCATATACAAAACTTGAGAACAAGCTAAAGCAGCAGAAACATACTCTGCTTCAGTTATTGATAGGGAAACAGTATTCTGCTTTTTACTGAACCAGGAAATTAAGGAATGACCTAGAAAGTGACAAGTTCCACTTGTACTCTTTCGGTCTGACTTACACCCAGCATAGTCAGCATCACAGTAGGAAACTAATTCAAATGAATCATTCTTAGGGTAGAACAATCCATAATCAAAGGTGTGTTTAACATATCGAATGATACGTTTCACAGCTTTTAGATGAGTTTCCTTGGGTTGAGATTGATATCTTGCACAGAGACAGACACTGTTCATGATATCTGGTCTACTAGCAGTTATATAGAGAAGTGATCCAATCATTCCTCTATACAAGGTTTGATCTACGTCTTTGGATTGATCATCCTTACTTAACGCTATATTGGTTGCCATGGGAGTTGGTTTTCCACTCACATTGGTCAAGCCAAACTTACTAACTAACTCTCTCGCATACTTCTCTTGACTGATAAAGATACCATTATCTAATTGTTTGATTTGTAATCCTAGGAAAAAGTTAAGTTCACCCATATGACTTATCTCAAACTCTTTTGTCATAATGTCAGAAAATTCTTTGTTCATGTCATAATTGGTTGATCCAAAAATAATATCATCTACGTACACTTGTACAAGTTGAATATCATTTTTGTTTCTTTTAATAAAAAGTGTGTTATCTACTTTACCTATTTCAAAATTAGATTGCAAAAGATAAGACCTAAGTCTATCATACCAAGCTCTAGGAGCTTGTTTTAGACCATACAGGGCTTTCTTTAATTTAAAAACATGATTTGGAAATTTTGTATCTTCAAAGAGTGGAGGTTGTTCAACATAAACTTCCTCTTTTACAAAACCATTTAGAAAGGCACTCTTGACATCCATTTGAAAAAGTTTGAAATTATTGAAATTAGCGAAAGCAAGCAGAATTCTAATAGCTTCTAATCTTGCTACGGGTGCAAAGGTTTCGTCATAATCTATACCTTCTTCTTGACAATAACCTTGTGCAACGAGTCGAGCCTTATTTCTAACGACCTCACCTAATTCATTTAATTTATTTTTATATACCCATTTAGTGCCTATAATGGATTTATCCTCAGGTCTAGGAACAAGTTCCCAAACATCATTTCTGGTGAATTGATTCAATTCTTCTTGCATAGCAAGAATCCATGAATCATCAGTTGATGCTTCCTTTGGATTTTTAGGTTCTATTGAGGATATAAAAACAACATGACTCATACTGTTTAATTGATTCCTAGTTTTAACAACAGATTGCATATCTCCTAGAATATTTTCTACAGGGTGATCTTTTAAAAGCCTAATCTTTTTATTTGGATGAAAAGTTTCATTTGTAGCATCTACAGATTCATGATTAGAAATAACTAAGTCATCCTCATCATTAGTCTGATCAACTTCTTTGAAATTTTCATCAAAGGAAACATGTAAAGTTTCTTCAATAGTGTTTGTTCTTAGATTAAAAACTCTATAAGCTTTACTCCTGTTAGAATATCCGATAAAGATTCCTTTGTCGGATTTAGGATCAAACTTATCTAAATTATCTTTTGTATTTAAGATAAAACATTTACTTCCAAAAATTCTGAAATAAGATACCTTAGGTTTCTTATTGAAAAGAAGTTCATAAGGTGTTTTATTGGTTAGAGGTCTAATTAAAATCCTATTCAAAATATAACAGGCTGTTGCAACTGCTTCAGCCCAAAAATGTTTTGGTAATTTACTATCAGAAAGTAGAGTTCTAGCACACTCTTGAATCGTCCTATTCTTACGCTCAACTACTCCGTTTTGTTGTGGAGTTCTTGGAAACGAAAAATTGTGAGTAATTCCCTTCTGATTACAGAATTCCTCAAACTTCTCATTTTCAAATTCACCACCGTGATCACTACGAATAGTGATGATCTTGGAAGAAAGTTGGTTTTGAACTCTTTTTGAAAAACTTTTAAAATAATCAAAAGTATCACTTTTATGTTTCAGAAAGATTGTCCATGTATATCTGGAATAATCATCCACAATTACAAAGACATATTTACTATGGTTGATTGATTGAATCTGAGATGGACCAAATAAATCTAGGTGAAGTAACTCAAGAGGTTTTGAAGTAGAAATCATGTCTTTAAGTTTAAAGGAACTTTTTCTAAGTTTTCCTAATTGACATGCATCACATATACTATCTACTTTAAATTGCATCTTAGGGAGGCCTCTTACTAGATCAAGTTTGGATAGTCTAGATAAGAGTTTAAAATTCAAATGTCCAAATCTCTTATGCCAAGTCCAAGGGTCACTTGTATTGGCCAAAAGACATAGATTATCATTTGAAATTTTCATACTAAGAATATAGATATTCTTTTTCCTAACTCCCTCAAAGATAATATTAGATTTATTATCTTCGATGTGACACTTGTCTTTTTCAAATTTAATCCTATATCCTTTATCACATAACTGACTAATACTAAGTAGATTATGTTGTAGATTTTTAACTAACAAAACATTTGAAATAATAGGAGTTTCAGAATTACCCACATTGCCGATGCCAACCACATAACCTTTTGAATTATCCCCAAAATTAACCAATCCTTCATCCTTGTAAATAATGTCATTGAGTATCTCTGGATTTCCTGTCATATGTCTTGAACATCCACTATCAAGTATCCACTTGTTTTTCCTTATTTGCACAGCTTGTCCATTGTGAATAGATTCATTTGTCGCCATGAAGCAAGATTCCTGCACAGTGAGCAACTTTTGTAGACTACCTGATTCTATATAACTATCATGCATCAATTTATGAGACCACAATGATTTGATCATTAAAGAAATATTTTTAGGAAACATTTCAAACTTAGCCATGAACTTTTCAAAAATCAGATTATGAATACTTTGAAAAACTTGCTCTGATACCAAATGAAAGGGACGCGGAAGATGATCTTAAGGCTATTTAACACTAGAGGGGGGGTGAATAGTGTTTTAAGAATTTCTTTAAAACTTCTTTGATTTAAATTGAATTAACTAACTTAATGCAAATACACAATCACAGATCAAATCACAGAATCACAAATAAATGCAAATATAAATAAAAAGCAAGTAAAGGAAAGAACACACCAGGAATTTTATACTGGTTCGGTGTTACCCTACATCCAGTCCCGCACAACCCGTACGGCTTTCTATTCAATAATAATCTAGATTACAATCCCTCGATTCCAAGGCAACGAGGTACACCCTCCAGATTCTCAGGTCTCTGGGTAGAACCACTTGATTCACAGGACACAAGTTCACCCGATCGATTTCCAAGGACACGATCACACCTTTATAACCCCACACAAGTTTCTTTGAGTACAAATGTATCTATAACTCTGATAAGCACTGAGATTCTTTGGAGAGAGTGGCAGAGAATCAAACTAGAGATATTCTGGTTTGATTCACTTAAGATTTCGGCAGAATATGGATAGGATGATTAGAAAATAAGATAAGAGAGTAAAGAGGAGAGAAAAATAAAGAAGTAGTTACTGGAAAACGTCCATAACAGTCTCTATTTATAGAGAATGAATGGATGTGTCCATTCGAAGAGGTTTAAACGAATAGACACTTCTTTTGAAAACAACCTTTGCTGTAACGGGAAGCATGTCGACATGACAGGTAAATAGGATGTCGACATGGTCTAGTAAAAAGTGATGATTTGCTTTACTTTGAAAATGATGATTTAAAACATATGCAACTTTATTCAAATGGACTCTATGTATTTGTAGAAGGTATTTAGAAGTAGAAATACTTATGAATGTATATATGTATATATACTAAAATATATTTAAAATCAAAGTAAATAAACTAAAGTAAATATAATATTAAAATAGATTTTGAGGCTAAAATATCAAGGACAATTTTGAAATCAAAATATAACAAAATGATAAATATGATTTTGAGGCTAAAACATTTTTGGAAATGTGAACAAAGGTTTTTCTTTTGAAAAGGAATATTTGAAAATCATTTTATAAAACAAGAGATAATTTTGAAAATCATTTTGAATCAAAATTAGTGGATAACAAAATAGGGCTACTATCCGTTCCACTAGATATTTCGTGAGTTCCATCTCACTAGGGTTCCATCCCTTTAACAAGAACGAAGTGGATTCCATTCCACGAGTAAATTGGATAAAAAAGAATGATAGTGCTTTCAAGGAGTTCTAACAAATATCTAACCTAACTATATTATTTGTCTTGAACTCTTGAATATCTTGAATCTCATGAGTCTTCAATCTTGAACTCTTGATCTTTGTCTTCATCAATTTTGTTTTCTTTACTGTACAGTCTTCTTTTGTTGATACCTGCATATAGATTTCCTGCACATATATATTTTATAACACTTCTATAGTTGTTGTCATCAAAACCACTATCCTATGGACTAACAGATCTGCCACATAGTGTCGTGGTCTAATGACACAAAGTAGACAAGATATGTGAATAGTCTAGTGACACGAAGTAGACTAACTATGTGAATTTAACTAACGACCCAAAGTAGATAAACATCATCTGTACCCAATAATACAATGATATGGAGCCTAACGACACGAAGTAGACCCGCAACATAGTGTAGTGGTCTAACTGCACGAAGTACACCATATATGTGGAAAGTCTAACGGCATGAAGTAGACCAACTATATGAATTTACCTAATGACATAAAGTAGGTAAACATCATCTACTGTCCAAACATTTAAAATGTATCGACTCTTAGGTCGATGAAAATGAGTCATCGTCTTTTGGGGATCTATCGAAATGAAATCCGAACACCCTTTAATAATACAACTCTAAGTGTTAGTTACTGTCACTTAAATAATCACCAGAATTTAACTTACTGTCCCATACAAAATGATAAATTCAACTATTTACCAAAATCTAGTAAGTTCCACTCAAACTCTATTTAATAAATTATAATAATAATTGAAATAATTATACGAAATATCCCATACCAAATCGAGAATTCAATTGTTTTTTAAAATTCTTTGTTTCCTTGAAAATCATGAAATTCAAATACATATTCAGTTCGAACTTGTTTGCTTATATTTTTAAATGATAAGAATAAAAAGATTTCTAATTTAAATGGAATGCCTTTGATATGAATTAAAAATCAAACCATTATTTCCCAAAATCGATACTTTTCTTTATTATTAATATATATATATATATATATATAAGTATATATTCTTATAAAGATTTGTCATAAATCATAAAAGCTTTAAAAATCTTATTAAATATACTTTTTAAAATAGAAACCTTTTATATACATATATGTACACACATATATAGATTTAATTATACTAAAGGAATTTCCAACTTTATCATAAGTAAATTATCAATTCTTTTCAAAATTTAAAACTTTTTAATCATTTGACTTTTTCAAACTAATAATTATATATTAAAAAGAATTTAAGGTTTTAACGAATCAAATGCTGCTGGAAATCAAAAGATAACATAGCCTAAACAAAACTAAGAACAAAGCAATTCAACAAAATTATATTAACAAAATACTACAATCAAGAACTGGGCAAAATTGCCTAATTTTTAGCACCACCGGTCAACCGATCGTCATGAAATACTAGCATATTTTGCCTAGTTGATCATTGTTCGCTCTAATGGTTGGGGTTTTGAAGTTTAGTGAATTGCCAAAAGATGATGGATGCAACATCAGGCTTACTCAGACAATAACACCATCAATATCACACTAATTTCATACTAAAAGGGATTGCGTTAAAACAAAGTGACAGTGTTCAACTTTATACTGATAGTTTACAGACTGTTAATTCTTTAATTTCCCATTTAACAACAATCCATTGATTCACATAATCTAACAACAATCAATTCAACATCCATTATTAAATATAGTTGTTTGAGATTCAAAATCTCACCTTGAATAAAAACTGGAATTGAGAATAAGTTGAAGTTGAAAGCCATAGACTGCTCCTACTCCAGAA
Source organism: Allium fistulosum (assembly GCA_030737815.1). Classification (NCBI taxonomy): domain Eukaryota; kingdom Viridiplantae; phylum Streptophyta; class Magnoliopsida; order Asparagales; family Amaryllidaceae; genus Allium; species Allium fistulosum. The sequence goes on from CM060906.1 coordinate 1,139,080,656, forward strand.
CTTCTCAACTTAAATTATCAAATCCAACAACACTTCAACAGCCCCTAATTCCAAATTTCAGAGATTAATTACCAATTTAAAAATCCTAAATTAATGATATACAAAGATAGATAAGAAGACAAATAGTTCATACCTTATTTTCTACCAATATATAGGATTTTCATCGATTTAAAAAAAATCAAAACTAGGGTTGAAATTAGGAGTTGCTTGCTTTCTTCTTTCATTTCTTTTGGTCGGTTGAAAACAAACGTGAAATGATTTGTTAGAAGTTGGAATTAAAATTGGGTAAGGGTATAGAATATTAGGCATCATATTTGCTAATGGGCTTGGATATCAAAGCCCAACGTTTACTTAGGAATTTAATTTAGATTCTTTTAACTTAAACATGTCTTAACCAATTTTTTCAAACAAATTCCTAACCCCATATATATATATATATTTGTGTGTGTATAAATTACTCCTTAACTTAATTAATCAATTTTTTTAACAAAGAGTTCTAATCAAATGAAAAAAGTTCATTCATTAATCCATTTCATAATTAAATCACATTGTTTACAAGATTTAAAATTCTTTCTAGTTAAAATGAGAAATCTAAATTCTTAATTATAAATTCCCAAATCACTGTGTTGAATGTCTCGTTCCGGTGTTTAGAAATTCCTATCAATAACGTTGGCCAAACACATTGATAAAAATCTTAAAATTCTAAACAGACAAATTAAAACAAAATTATATCATGTCTTTAAATTAAATTTCCATTGGTATTATAAAATATCCAAATTTGAAATAAATTTCCCTTTTAATATTAATAAACCAAATCATTTATCCAAATTAAATTAATTTTCTTACTTAAATTCTTAAATTCACAGTTAGGTTTATTAATTAGATAATAATTAACATGGTTGTTACAGACTCCTCCTTATGAAAATTTCATCCCCACAATTTTGTTCAGAAGGAATCTCTAACATAATTGATTAATCTAATTAAAAGAAATTTAAATTATTAAAGAGAGGAAAAAAAGAATTTACAGACTCATGCCTCTAAAAATAACTCAAGATGGATCCGTTGCATATATTCGCGAGTCTCCCAAGTACGGTCCTTGGGATTTCCGGACCATTTCACTTTTATAAGTGGAACATCTTTATTTCTAAGTCGTCTTATCTCCCATTGCCACAATTTGTACTAGCATCTAAGCATAAATCAGGTCAAGAGAAATCTCAAGCTCCTCAATCTATGGAGGCTCTAAAACTGACTCGGAATCTCTAAGACATTTTCAGAGCTGAAATACATGGAACACATTGTGTATTCCAGATAGATGATCAGGTAGAGTAACACGATATGCTACGGCACCGATGCGCTCGGTAATAGGATACGGTCCAATGAACTATGGATATGACTTTCCAGAACTACTAAATCGCATTACTCCCTTCAAATGAGATACTCATACAAAAACAAGATCTTCAACAGCAAATTCCAAGTCTTTTCTCCTCTAATCTACATAGGATTTTTTTCTATTGTGGCTTCCTTTATTCTCTGCCTAATAATCTCTATCTTCTTCGAAGCTTCCCAAATAGAATCTGGCCCAAGCACATATCTATCTCCAACCTCTAACCAACAAGATGAAGAACAACAGCGGTATTTCCATATAAAGCCTTGAAAGGAGCCATACCGATACTCGATTGAAAGCTGTTGTTGTAGGCAAATTCTACTAAATAGATAAGTTACCTCTCTAAGATGCAAGCACGGAGCAAATCCTCAACAACTTTATTAATTTGCTCTATCGGAAGATGATAGGCAGTACCAAGAATTAGCTTAGTACCTAATGCAGTCCGAAGACTCTTCCAGAATCTGCTAGTGAATAACGGATCATGGTCACTCACAATGGCAGTGGGAACGCCATACAGCCTGACCACTTCCTTAATATACAGCTTTGCTAGATAAGAGCTATTCTGGTTGACTTTACCGAAATAAAATGGGTCGATTTAGTCAACCTATCAATAATAACCCAGAGACTATCATGTCCACTCCTCGAATAAAGTATCCCATCCACAGAATCCATAGATACCCGATCCCACCTCCATAATGGAACCTCTAACGGTTGTAGAAGTCCACTAGGTCTTTGACCTTCAGCTTTAACAAGCTGACATGTAATGCAATGCTCCATAAAGTTCCCCACATTATGATTCATCCCTTCCTAAAAATACAACCTCTTCATAGTAGCATACATCTTACTACTCCTTAGGTGGATAGTATATCTAGATTGATGACATTCCCCCATGATATCCTTACGGAGTGTATTAGTGTCCGGCACTCCTAGCCTACCATGTCTTCGAAGACAGCCTCTACTATCAATTGCATACTCGGTCACTTCCTGACTAACACTATAACACAATTGGAAAATATTAGTCAGAGAAGAATCCTGCCTACTATGTGGTCTAATAAAGAAGAACGCACTTCTAAACTATAGCACCAAATTTGATCTCAAATCTGGATTTCTATCTCAGATATCTCATATCATAGGTAGATAATGTCACTAGGTCATTCCACTCTAGCATCATCATAGAAATAACTGATAGATGCTTGCGGCTATGAGCATGAGCTACATGATTTCCTTTCCCAGGAGTATGTTGAATCTCTATATCATATGCAGCTAAAAAATATAGCCATCTCTGTTGCCTCATATTCAGATCTTTCTAAGAAAATAAATATCTCAACTATTTGTGATTCGTATACAAGATGAACTTCTCTCCCATAAGATAGTGATGCCAGATCTTAAGTGCAAAAACTATAGATGCTAGCTCTAGATCGTGGGTAGCATACCGAGTTTCAGTCGATTTAAGGTGTCTAGAAGCATAAGCAACTACCCTATTTCTCTGCATAAGAATTGCTCCAAGTTCGATCCACAAGTGTCAGTATATACTACCAGATCCTAATTCCCATTGGATACAATAAGAAACGGGTGTGTGAGTGAGAAGTTCTTTCAACTTTTAAAAAGTTGATTCACACTTATCTATCCACTAATACTCCACGTTCTTCCTAGTCAAGGTAGTGAGAGGGAGAACCGCTTTTGAGAAATCTCTAATGAAATCCTGGTTGTAACTAGCTAAGCCGAGAAAACTCCTAATCTTAGTAACAGTCTTTGGTCTCTTCCAGTCTTGAATTGGTTCAATTTTAAAGGGATCGACTGAAATACCTTCACCAAAAACTATGTGCCCCAAATACTTCACTTGCTACTGCCAAAAATGACATTTCGAGAATTTTGCTTTTGACTCATTCTCTTGCTATGTCTCTAAAGTAACTATGAGGTGTTCAACATGCTCCTCTTTAGATTTAGGATATACGGGAATATCATCAATAAATACCAAAACGAATTTATTAAGATACTCTTGAAAAACTCGATTCATCAGGTCAACGAAATATACAGGTGCATTCGTTAACCCAAAAGGCATCACTAGTTATTTATAAAATCCGTATCTAGTTTGGAAAGCTGTAAGAGGAATGCTATCATTTGCCACTCTGAGCTGATGGAAACCGCTAGCTAGGTCAAGTTGGGAAAAATCTTAGCATCGCATAACTGATCGAACATATCGTCGATCCTAGGTAGTGTATAACAATTTTTAATGGTAAGCTCGTTCAGTTTTCGATGGTTAATATAAAGCTGAAGAGTACCAACCGCTTTCTTTACAAATACTATGGCGGTACCTCACGGGAAAATACTGGACTGAATCAATTGCTTAGATTATAATTTAGTCAATTGCTTAACCAACTCTTCATTCCCCTTAGCTGCCTTCTGGTAGGAGGATGACTAAAAGGTTGAGCTCCTGGAACAAGATCAATCCTGAACTTGATAGCCCTTTCGGGTGGTGATCCCGAGATAGGCTCAAAACATCGAGAAAAGCAAAAACAACTAGAATATGAGAGATCTCTTCCTTAATCGAAGATTCTAGAGCATATAAAGAAACAAACAGAGTTGGAATAGCTTCGTGGAGAGCTACAGTGACTCGCTCTCCAGATTGAGGATATCGAAAAAATATAGTTCTCTCAGGACATAAAATATGGGCCTCGTACAAAGATAACCAGTCCATTCCGATTATCATACCGAAACCTAAGAACCAAATAACATAAAGATTGGCAAAGAAAGATATGCCACTCAAAATAATTTCCACATGCTTACAAAACAAATTGAAAGTTGCAGATACCCCAATAGGATTTGCAATCCTCAGAGAAGTAATAAGACAAACAAAATCCAATAAAGTAGAATCAATGAGATACTTCGATACGAACGAATGAGAAGCGCCTGTATCGAAGAGAAACTGTATTGTAATCCTCTAAATAAAATCATGCCCTCTAAAATAGAAGGAGATATACCTTGTTGCTGCTGCTGCTGAGTTGGACCACCCAACTAACTGCATTCACATGGCCTTGATTTTTTTAAGCTAACTTAAAACAAGATGATGCTTTATGCCCCGACTTCTTATTATAATAGCATACCATATCATAAGGTGTAGAAGATGTAGAAGGTTCTATCGAGATTTAGGGAAATCTTTAATCAAATGACACTACTCTCCACAATTATAACATGCACCTGGAGGAAAGCAAGAACTATAACTACCACTCTTTCCCTTCTTTCCTTGAAATCCCTTCTTGCTTTTATTCCAAGGCCGCTTCCTCTTTTGAGAAGAACTGGGCTGAGTCCGAGCAGCTTTATTCCCATCACTATCCTTTTACTTCTCCTCGAATCGAAGTGCTGAATCGACTAAAGACTCAAAGGATATATCCAACTGAAGTAAAAGAGCCTTCCTCAATGGCTTGCTCAAGCCATAAATAAATTTCCGGTTCTTCTTCCTTGGAGTATTAATAAAATCTAGGCCATACTTGGACAATGCCTCAAACGTTGCGACATACTCCATGATGAACATCTTACCTTGCCTGAGATCTATAAATCTCCTAGCCATCGCCTCTCTCTGCATCTGGTAGAAAATTCATCTCAAATCAATGTCTGAACTGAGCCCATGTAAGTGGTGCCTCTACAATCTCTTCCTCCAACAGATCATACCAGTCTAAAGCCCTCTCCTGCAACTGACTGGCTACTACTCGAACTCTCTGAACATCTCCAAGCTCCATACTAGAGAAAATGCGCTTGCACGTCTTCAACCATGCCTAAACTTCTCCGATAGATTCGATCCCCTTGAATGATTTATCCCCCAATTGTCTGAAATCGCTGTAGAGACAAGCAAAATCGGAACGAGCTGGATGGACAATTGCAGCCTGACCCTGAGCAGCCCGAACCATCTCAGTTATCTGCTCGAGAGTCAAAACCACTCCTCCCCTACCAGGACCACTAGCTAGACTTGTAGCAGCTCTAGGAGGTCTGCCTCCAGCCATGGCTTGCCGTGCATTCAAATTTTAGATTAGGAATTGATTTCTATAATATATATAGCATAATCATACTTAAAGAAAATTTGAAAATACGGGATTACCTAGTAATCAGTTTATATTCCTATCCCTGATATTTAATTTAATTACTAACTATTACACACCCAAAGGACAAGACGCTAGGCCATCTAGGTTTAAATCTCGACTTTGTGCACTTTATATTCTATAATGTTCTGAATCCAGCTTTGATACCAAGTTGTAACGACTCCACCATTACACCCATATTATTAAAGAACATTACAAGTAATGTCATCTAATAATACAGAGAATACAATTGGTTAAGGGCGATCGAATGTGAATATATCTTTATACTAATACTGACATGTCTTTAATACCTTTTTGAGGATCTAAACTGAATAATTTTGATGTGTGCAGAATTAATACAAAGTAATAAACACATCGATTAAATTATTCAAAACAACATACAATAAAAATAAATAAAAAATCGGAATCACATATCACAATGGAATATCAATACTAGAATGCAAGTCTACATAATATCAATACTAGATCCACATAATATATACATCGTATCCAGATAGGTACATAATGACTACTATATAATATACATGACATAACTCCTACATATCAATATATGTAACTATGAAGCAAACCAAACGATCAAAATAGTCTACTTCAATGCTAATCCAATTCCAGAGGTCAACGAGTCCTTATACCTGTAGAGTCTAGGCTCAACCCGAGTGATTTTTAAAATAAATGGGTCAGAATATATCTAATAAAAATGTGAGATGCTGATATCATAACCATATGACTTAAAACTAAATAAACCATAAGAAAATACGCCATAATAAATGATCAAAATAAGGCATATCAATCAAATAACCATTTCATAAATCCAATATCAAGTCTCGATCGACTATCATAAAAAATATGGTGATAACAATTCAAAACTCAGAGTCGAAAGATACAATACATTCATCCTAAAATCTCCGAGGAAATAATCATCACTAATGAAATAATAACACAGCGACATGGAGTCTAACAACACAAAGTAGATCCCACCACATAGTGTCGTGGTCTAACAACAAAAAGTAGACCAGATATGTGAATAGTCTAGCAACATGAAGTAGACTAACTATGTGAATTTACCTAATGACCCAAAGTAGGTAAGCATCGTTTGTGTACCTAATAATATAGTGACACGAAGCCTAATGACAAGAAGTAGACCCGCCAAATAGTGCAGTGGTCTAACGACATGAAGTATACCAGATATGCGAATATTCTAATGACACGAAGTAGACTAAAAATGTGAATTTATCCAACGACACAAAGTAGGTAAACATCACCTACTATCAAACAATTTAAAATGTATCAACTCTCAGGTCGATGAAAAGTGAGTCATCGTCTCTTGGGGATCTATCGGCTTGAAATTCAAACACCCTAAGATAATACAACTCCAAGTGTTAATTACTGTCACTCAAGTAATCACCAGAATTTAACTAACTGTCCCATACCAAATAGTAAATTCAAGTATTTACAAAAATTTAGTGATTTCCACTCAAACTCTATTTAACAAATTATAATAATAATCAAAAGAATTGTACGAAATGTCCCATACCAAATCGACAATTCAATTGTTTATAAAATTCTTTGTTTCATAGAAAATCAAGAAATCCAAATAGAAATTCAATTCGAGCTTGTTCACTTGTATTTTCAAAAGAAAGAATAAAATGATTTCTAATTTAAATGGAACGTCTTTAATAAGAATAAAAAATCAGACCATTATTTCCCAATATCAATACTTTTCTTTATTTTATATATATATATATATATTGTTATATATTCTTATAAAGATTTATCATAAATCATAAAAGATTTAAAAATTGTATTTACTTATGCATTTTAAAATAGAAACCTTTTATATACATACATATATAGATTTAATCATACTAAAGGAATTTGCAATTTTTTAACAAATATATTATCAATTCTTTTCAAAATTTAAAACTTTTTTATCATACGACTTACTTTAAATTAATAATTCTATATTAAAAAGAATTTAAGTTTTTAACAAATCAAATGCTGCTCGAAATCAAAAGATAACTTAGCCTAAACAAGCTCGAGAACAAAGAAATTCAACCAATTTAAATTATAGAATACTATAATCAAGAACTGGGCAAAACTATCCATTTTTTAGCACCGCCGATCGACCGATGGTGGTGGACTGGTCGACTAGTTGTCGAGAAATAGTGGGCATATTTTTCCCATTTGATCATAGTTCGCTCTGATGGTCGGGGATTTGAAGTTTAGGTGAATTGCCAAAAGGCGATGAATGCAATATCAGGTTTAATCAAATAATAACAACATCAATATCACACTAATTTCACACCAAAAATGACCCGTTTTCTCCAACATACAACCCTGGTTGGAGAAATCATCAGAATTTTGCGTGGAACCAAAACAATCCCAACACAAATACGATTCGTCCCAATTTTCAAGCATTTCCGAATAATGCTTCGAATCCTCCCTTTCAGCCCAACAATTTTCAACCAAACCTTGCGGGTCCGTCGCATAATCAACCGCAACAAAATGCTGCTCATCCTCTCCAAGATGATAAACGTTTAACTTCACTTGAGAAAACTCTTGAAACATTGGCTAAAGCAACCACTCAAAGCCTTCAGTCAAATAGCAATTTGCAAAATTTATTGACTTCATATATGCAAAACACGAACCAATCAATTGCAAAACTCGAAATGCAAATGAGTCAATTAGCCACGTCTGTGAGCGAACGTGAACGAGGAACATTCCCAAGCCAACCCATTTCAAATCCCAGAAATCAAAACGCAAATTCAAATCAAGCCCATGTTGTTCTAGATAGCAACGTCACCCAATTGAATGTTATCACAACTCTGCGTTCCGGGAAACAAATCGATAATCAAGTCGTTAATCCAAACGATTTACCGAAAACTTCTCTCGATGCTTCTAAAACAACAAATGAACCTGAATAGAACATGGAGCCAAACGTTGAATCGAATGCCAGTCAAAACTCTTCTTCTTCTACTCGAGTAGACCTGCCTACCGAGTATCGTATCCCATTTCCACATCGTCTTCGACCTAAGAAACACTCGGACCAAATGGAAAAGATGTTGGAAATTTCTAAACAAGTCAAAGTTAACATTCCGCTTCTTGACATCGTTCGGCAAGTCCCAACATACACGAAATTCCTTAAGGACTTGTGTACCCAAAAGCGACACACTCAAGTGCCCAAAAAAGTCTTCTTAGCCGCCAGTTTGAGTGAAGTCTTGTCCCAATCCATGCCCGTAAAATATAAAGATCCTGGCTGCCCTACGATTTCATGTATAATTGGAGACAAGACGATTAACAAATGTCTGATAGACTTAGGCGCGAGTGTCAATTTGATTCTATACTCTATGTACGAACAATTAGGCTTAGGTGAGCTCAAACCCACAAAAGTCACGCTTCAATTTGCCGATCGCTCGATTAAGAAGCCCGTGGGAGAAATCGAGGACGTGCTCATTCGAGTAGGGCAATTCATATTCCTCGTTGATTTTATCGTTCTCGAAACACAACCCGTGATGAATCCCTCGAGTCAAATTCCATTGATTTTAGGCCGACCATTCTTAGTTACCTCAAATGCCTTAATCAATTGTCGTAACGGTTCGATGAAAATTTCTTTTGGAAACATGACTTTGGATCTCAACATTTTCAATCTTGAAAACCAATCGAACGAACCTCATGACCAAACGTTGGAAGTTAGTGCCATTCACGAAAACCTCGAAAATGAGATAATTGACCTTAGCGACGAACGCGAAGCTGAATATGAAAAAATTGTTTCACGAAATTCCCAGCGAAATTGAATACACTCTTCCCTTTGAATCGCTTCCAGTAGAGTCTGAATCTCAGATCGAAAAACTCCCGAAGTTGGACCTCAAACCACTTCCCGATCACCTTAAGTACGCATACTTAGGTGATAACGAAACGTTACCTGTCATAATTTCTACGACTCTCTCTCTTGACCAAGAAACCTCCTTACTTTCTATTCTTTCGAAAAACAAGGAAGCGATTGGATGGTCGATCTCCGATATAAAGGGGATTAGCCCTGCTATTGTTTAACATCGCATCCATTTAATCGACGATGCCAAGCCTGTTCGTGACACGCAACGAAGGCTTAATCCAAAAATGAAAGATGCGGTGCATGATGAAATTCTTAAACTTCTCGACAACGGAATCATTTACCCAATCTCTGATAGTTCATGGGTTAGCCCAATTCACGTTGTACCAAAAAAGTCTGGGCTAACCATTGTCAAGAACGATTCAAATGAACTTATTCCAACTCGTACTCAAACGGGTTGGCGTGTTTGCATTGACTATCGAAAACTAAATGTCGCAACACGAAAAGATCACTTCCCTCTTCCCTTCATTGACCAAATGCTCGAACGTTTAGCCGGCCACGAATTTTACTACTTCCTTGATGGTTATTCCGGCTATAACCAAATTCCCATCGCTCCCGAAGATCAAGAGAAAACAACTTTCACGTGTCCATTCGGTACCTTTGCTTATCGACGTATGTCATTCGGACTTTGTAACGCCCCTGCGACTTTCCAACGATGCATGGTTGGAATCTTTTCCGACATGATTGAACGCTTTCTAGAAGTTTTTATGGACGATTTCTCAATCTTTGGCGATTCTTTTTCCCAATGTTTGCATCATCTCGAGTTGGTTCTAAATCGATGTAAAAAAAACATTTGACTTTGAATTGGGAAAAATGCCACTTTATGGTCAAACAAGGCATAGTCCTTGGACATATCATCTCAAATAAAGGCATTGAGGTAGATAAAGCGAAAATCGACGTAATTGCAAACCTACCCATTCCCAACACTGTTAAGGACATTCGATCATTTCTAGGACACGCTGGCTTTTACCGACGCTTTTTGAAAGACTTTAGTAAAATCGCTCGTCCTTTGACTACTCTTCTTGGAAAAGACGTTCCTTTCGATTTTAACTCTGATTGTATCTCTTCTTTTGAACATCTTAAGAACGAACTCATTTCTACTCCAATCATTTGTGCGCCCGATTGGGATCTTCCTTTCGAAATAATGTGTGATGCTTCAAACTTTGCCGTTGGTGCTGTCTTAGGACAACGCATCAACAAGATCCTTCACGTGATTTACTACGCGAGTATGACTTTAAACGACGCTCAACTCAACTACACAACAACCGAAAAAGAGCTTCTACCTGTCGTTTTTGCTCTCGAAAAATTCCGACAATACTTGATAGGGTCACACATTACTGTGTACACGGACCACTCCGCACTTCGATATCTCTTCTCTAAAAAGGATGCCAAATCCCGCTTGATTCGTTGGATCCTTTTACTTCAAGAATTTGACCTTATAAGCAAAGACAAAAAAGGATTCGATAATGTCATAGCTGATCACTTGTCTCGTCTTCCGAACGCACCATCTTCTTTGCCGATCAATGAAAACTTCCCCGATGAACAACTTCTTCCAATTTCTATCGACCCATGGTACGCTGATATAGTGAACTACTTAGTCACTATAGAAAATCCCTCATCGTGGTCCAAACAGGACAAATACAAATTCATGTCCCAAGTGAAATATTTCTATTGGGACGATCCATACTTGTTTAAATATTGTCTCGACCAAATCATTCGACGTTGCATTCCGAATAATGAGATAAGTAGTGTTCTTTCGTTTTGCCACGATCAAGCGTGCGGTGGACATTTCGGTCCTCGAAAAACTGCGGAAAAGGTGCTTCAGTGTGGTTTCTATTGGCTTTCTCTCTTCAAAGACTCATTCGAATTTTGTAAAACTGCGATCGATGTTAAATGCTTGGACGAATTTCTCGACGAGATATGATGCCTCTAAACCCCATTCTTACCATCGAAATCTTTGATGTTTGGGGTATCGACTTTATAGGACCTTTTCCCAATTCTTTTGGAAACTTGTATATCCGTCTCGCTGTTGATTACGTCTCAAAATGGGTCGAAGCCATTCCGTGCAAGACCAATGACCGTAGAATTGTTGTGAAATTTTTCAAAGAAAACATCTTTTCAAGGTTCGACACACCTCGCACAATAATCAGTGATAATGGAACCCATTTTTGTAACCGTTCTTTTGAAACTTTAATAAAGAAATACTCGATAACCCACAAGTTATCCACTCTGTATCATCCTCAGAATTGTGGGCAAGTTGAAGTTTCGAATTGTCAAATAAAACAAATCTTGGAGAAAACTGTCAACAAAAATCGAAAAGATTGGTCTCAGAAATTGACCGACGCGCTTTGGCCTTACCGTACTGCTTTTAAAACTAACCTTGGGATGTCCCCATTTCGTTTAGTTTACGGTAAAGCTTGCCATTTACCCGCTGAAATCGAACACAAAGCGTTGTGGGCAATAAAAAACTTAAACTTTGACCTTGAAAAAGCTGGTGAAAACCAGAAATTGCAACTCAACGAACTAGAAGAACTTAGGAATGACGCGTATGAAAACGAGAAAATTTACAAAGAAAGAACAAAAGTTTTTCATGACAAGTCAATCCTAAGAAAAATGTTTTCGCCTAACCAGAAAGTTCTTTTATATGACTCGAGACTTCATTTATTTTCGGGGAAACTTAAATCAAGATGGACCGGACCATTTGTGGTATGAACTGTTTTTCCACATGGTGCCGTAGAAATTGAAAACCCCAGGGATGGATCAATTTTAAAAGTCAACGGTCATCATTTGAAACCTTTCTTGGAATTGCCAAATAACCAAGAGGAGGAGCTCATGATCCTTCATGAGCCAAGCTACGTCTAGTAAGAATGTTAACCCTCTTTTGTAAATATGTACATATTTTTCCCGTTGCACTCATTATATCATGCATTGACTATGGGGACACAGTCAAAATTAAGTGTGGGGGGAGTCTCATTTTCATTTTTTAGTTTTCATGGTTTTTCATGGCATTTTTGAATTTTCATTTTCTTACTTTTAAAAAAAAATCTCAAAACTCCTATATCTCAAAAACATTTTCTTTTTACCATTTTGATTTAATTTTGAAGAAACACTATGGGATAAGTATAAGTTTTGGTTAATATATTGAAATTTTTGAAATTTGTTTATCTTAATAAAAATAAAAATGAAGTTTGATTACAAATAACAATGGTTTAACTAGTATATAGGAAGGTTCATCTATGTTAATTATGAAGTATGTTCTAATTGAAAATCTTTGTTTAAAAAGTGGTAAATTTAAAGTAAAGGATATAACATTTTTGTCTTCTAAGTTAAATGGTGCTAAGATGATTTTGCAAAACTCTCTCTCTCTTAAAATATATATATATATATATATATAATAACATCCAAAGTATTCACTCTCATTTAAAAGTCCTCATGGTTATGCATGGGTGAATTACTTGGAATCTTTGATTACGTGCTTTCATACTCATTTAAAAGTCCTCACGGTTATGCATGTATGGAACACATGTAAAAAAAACAAAGAACAGACTTAATAAAAACCACCTACGGTCGATAGGTGTATGCATGAAAGTGTGTGCACTCGCCATGCTATGTACTCCCCTCACATAAGCCCGAAAGGCAGTGCATGAGTGGTATATCTGGCCTCAGTTTACCTGAGCTAGGTGTGTAATTTTTTTTACAAATAATAAGAGAGCAAGCAATTGAAATCCTAGCACTATTTTTACTTATTTGATTTTTACTTACATGTTAAAACCAAAATTCGATTATTTTTAAACCATCATATTTTCATCTTCATTCAGGGGCAAAATGGTCATTTGTGTGCATGTGTTAGTTTAAGAATTTTTACTTGGACAATTTTTATGATTTTTATAGGATATTTTGGTGCTTATGGAAGTGGGATTCATGATGATATATGCATGCACAAGGAAATACAAAGGAATGAAGAGGAAATAATTCAAGTTCAAGATCATGGAGGACCCCACCCACTTACCTAAATGTACAATTGTGAGCTAATGGACAACTAAGTGGAGGTTAAAGCTTCATGCACTTTTAATGAGGGATTAATTAGTGGCTAATGGTTACTTGGTGGCCACACTTCCTAAAGGGCATTTTGGGAAGCACCCTAAAAATGGAATTAGGGTTTTATGCATGTTTAAATAGCCCACTTGTGTACATGAAAACATCATCTACTCTTTCATTTTACTTAGGAAATTAAGAGATCAAATTGTAAGCTCAATGTTACATGAAATAAAAATGGCTTCCAAGCCTCTTTCTTCTCTCTTTTCTACATGCTTTTCCTTGCTTTTATGTTGATGTTTATTTTTATGTTCTCTTTCTTTTCATGTTCATAGTTTAGATTTACATTTATGCACTAGTTTAATACATTTCCTTCTAGTAGTTAATCTTCTTTTTCTTGTTTGTTCTCTACTTTACTTCATTTTCAATGTTGAAATCTCTATGTGTTGAAATGATAACACAAAAGAGTAGCTAAACCTCTTCAATTTAGGGGTAATGAAGCTCTCAAATATTATGTGATTTCAACATTATATGATTTATGATCTCTTTGTCTATGCTTCATGAAAGCAAATTTTGATGCAAGTTTATACAAGTGGGTTTGATAGCTTATGTTGCTTTTGCAAATGAGCTATTCTTATTCAACATAAACACAAGTTGCATCATCATTTGCTAATCCATTTTTGATTTTGAAATGAAAGTAAAAATGAAATTTAATGATCTATATTACCAGTTACAATAGTAAATAGATCATACTTAAAATAACTTTTGCTTTGGCTTCATTTTCATGAGAGTTATAAGTGGTATAATTGTTGCATTGTAGTTTGATGGTTTGAGTTATGTTAATTAATAACATAAACAAACCACTTATGATCAATGCAACGATTATTTCACTTAATATCAAAGCTAGAGATCATAAATTATTTGTTTGTTGATTTACAAAAATATGAGAGTGGATTTGCCTCTAAATTGTTTTCTACTAATTGTTTTTAAATCACATTTTAATTCTAGCTTTAGTAGTTAACAACTTCATCTCACTTTGGTCTAATTTGATTGAATAGATTTTTAAACTCTAACAATTCCCCGTGGATCGACCCGTATTAGCCACATACTATGATAGTACGCCGTGCGCTTGCGGTAAATTTTAATTTAAATTCGTTCGACGGTTTTCTAAACCGATAGAATTTCCGTCGACGAACAACCATCACCAAGGCTAGTGACACACCACGTCACAACTAGATTCAGTGTTTGATCATGTACCATCCCCAAAATACTATCATCACCAAGGCAGCTGGACCATCGTCAAGGTCCAGGACATAGAGTTGAGCGCCCTCACATACCCTTACCTTATGAAACGCCTATCTTATCTAAAGTCATCAGCGATCTCTTTTGCACATGACTCGACACCGAAACATGCTATGTCCTGTAACATTGCTTCACCTCATTAGACGTGCCTCCTCGGACCATCATCAAGCCCATATACACTTCTCACCTAAAGTACTCGACACCAAGTCCACGTACACTTCTCTCCTAAAGTACTGGACCAAAAAGATTCACCCCATCGATGCGTCAAATTTACTTCACTTCCTCGGTTATCACTCGAACCCCCAAGTTCTCTCGAGTCATTCCAAAGTTGTCCATCAACTCCCTACATCTACTTGTACAACCCTAGAGGAAGCCACCAAAACCCCAAAGCAATCCTAGGAGAAACCCAAAGTGTAACACCCCTTAAAATTAACCATAATTAATAAACAATTAATAAGGCTTCAAAAATGAAATTTGAGCAACCATCAGAATTTGACCATAAAGCTTACACTATTGTGTTTATGGCAATTTTCTAAGCAACTTTCATATTTGAAGTTTTACAATCGGAGCTCAAACGAAGAAGTTATCATCGTTTGAAGTTTCAGAATGAAAATAATTAAAAAACAAAAATAGGAAATAAATAATATTAAATGCATACCCCATCGGTCGCCCCCCCCCCTTAGACCAATTGACCGCTGGTGCTCGATTGCCTATAAGGGAGCGGTCGACTGGTCCTGTAGTGGCGGTTAGGGTTGAACCTTGGTCGATGAACCCAAATTTAATTATTTTAATCTAACAGATATGATAAATTCGAGCGTCCATAAATACGGGTCTAACCCCTCGCTTCTCTTCTTATATTTTCCAACCAAAGTAGCAAGCTCGGTCATTTTCTCTTCTCCACTATTTTTATAGTTTATAAAATATCTATATTTAACAACTTAGAGAAGAGCGGAAAATAAAAGAGAAGAAGCGAATCAACGTTGCAAAAGAAAAAGGTAATTTCTACAATTATGAATATATATTCCCACTAACCTCAAATCTCTTCTCAGATCTGTAATCCTAATAATATATAAATTTATATATATTTATATATATATATATATCTTGTTCTATATATTATTTTGGATTGGAAAGGAGAAGGAGTCAAGTAAAGGTATGAATTCAGATTTGGAAGATTTGGAAAGCTTGAAGGGTGAGTGGAAAATTATATGATTTATTTATAACATTGAAATGTATATCATTGAATTTTGTTTAATTATTATGCATATATAAGATTTGATGAGTTGTAGGATTAAAAAATGTAGAGGACTATCGCCTACATATTCTATAAGATAGGTATCTGGAACATGAATGGTATTTATACCCTGAAAGTTTGAAAATCAGTCCCTAAATTTGTTAAAAATGTTGATAAAGCTGTAAAGTTTATTCCATATTTATAGTTGGGTTAAAAAATGTTAGTATTAGTTAGATTCCCCTGATTTAACTTGGAATGTGAATTTCTATGTTTTAATTTATTAGGACGGGGTATAATTTAATTGTATCTATTTTCATGTAATTTCCATAAATTATCTAATTCCACAAGTGTATAAAAAGAGTGTCGCTTGAAATAATAAAGAATATACTAAAAATGAAAGAGATGTGTAAAATATGGATATTCTTCCCTGTAGTTTGCACTGTCTATTTTAATAAATGAAAAATAGTTATTCTTGTAATTTCAAACGAAGCAATGGTCCCACTTTTGGTTAATTTATGGAAATTTATAACGATAATCATTTTGGAAGGATAGCTCTGATTATTAACACATGGAAATGAATGTTCTAGTATATGAATTAATAGTTAGAAGTATGAATATATATATATATATACACACACGCACACACATGTATAATCACGCCTACCGATAAAAATATTTGTATATTTATATAACGTAATATACAACGATATTCACATTAGTTATAATTAGGACGTTTAGTTATAAATAGCGTAGTAAATTATGGGATCAGCATGTATAAATGGAAAAGAGATAGTAACTCAAATTAACAGGGCAATAATTGTGCAATTCTTATGGAGTTACAATAATTAAATAGGGACATAAATGTATTCAATGAAACTGGTTAAAGGATTTAATATGACATTTATGAGGAAATAAAATGGGCATAATAGGTTGAATTAGAATGACTAAATAAATTTTATTAAAGATTGTCCAATTAGAATAATAATGACCATTTACTAAGGACAAATGACATTTATGGAATATAACAAATAAGCTTATAAGATGTGAATTAAATGCTAGATTGCAGTATAATTTTCATGGTAGGAATTATACAGCTTTAACTATACGTTTATGATAAGCATCAATTAGTGGACCTGGCCTATATTTAGGCCTAGGATAATTGGTTTGGTTTAGCAAGGGCTGGGATGCAAGGTCAGTAGAGTTACACAACATAAGTCTGCCCTTCACTCAAAGGCTACCAATAGTTGTGGATACTTACTACTGGTGTGGGACATCTCTAGCCATAGGATAGGACCCATGGGGAAGAGATATGCGGTTTCGTACAAATAGGGTAATATATACCAATGGCTTGCCTCAGATTTGAAGTATTAAATGACCTAGTACTTTTAAGGAAACAAGACTCGCTCATTTCTAATAAGAGGTATTAAGTAACTAAAAGGGGCATTTTTCTTGACTTATATTAGGTTAGTCTAAATGGAATTTCAGCTCTGGAAGGTCGGCATGCTATGTAAATATTTTTGTTGGACCGATATTTAGTAGTAGGGCTGACATATAGGCTATGACTATCAGTGGTCTCGAGCAGTCGGTAGCAAGGACTCGAGTTATGCCCTGACGAATTTCGTTTAATTTTATACTAGTGTATAACCTTATGGGATACGCACAGACCTCAAAGTTTGATTAGTTAATTGTTTGTTTGTCGAAGGTGGGCTAGTTAAGCATTAGGTGAGTCTTTGAGACGCGTTAGTAATATGGTAAATTACATTATAAAACCATATCTAGGGATCATCGGTCTATGTAGACAGAACCGATTGATAAGCAATTACGTTACAGAGGGTCTGCTTCGAGGTTGAGTTGTTAAATGGACATTGGGTCTACCTCCTCTCTATTTAAGAAGTATTAAGTGGCCAAGGTTTTCTTTTGGTAGTACATCATTTAGATATATATATATGTATATGTATATGTATAAAGACATATATATATATATATATATACATACAATTATACCTCGGAGAAGGTTGGACATATCATATGTGCATATAGGATTGAAACGGATTAGCCATAAATAAAAAACATAACACTTAAGTGGAAATCAATTGACATAAATTAGTATTATGGATAAAATATGAAATTTTCCAATCACTAAAACGTTATTCTGACCCCCTCCTCATTACAACACACATGATATATTTAAAGGGACAGACTACTATAGCAAGATGGGAACGGTAGATAAAGAAGTCTTTTTATTCATGTTCGGTATTGGCAAGACAAATAGATATACAAGGAATAATATTGATTCCAAGGTAGTAGCCTTAGTTATTGGCAAGACAAATAGATATACAAGGAATAATATTGATTCCAAGGTAGTAGCCTTAGTTGATATAAACTGTAACGTCCCACCTCGAGACCTACCTTAGTAAAGAGAATTAACGAGTAATTCCGTCTACTAAAGCGGATAATAGGGCTGGTTAATGGCGACCATCTATAATTTTGTCTTAAACATCTACTAAATACGTCGATAAATGGGATATGATTTTTCTTTTCTATCTCAAGTGGATCGACATACCCAGTAAATGCTTAATCCAAAACTATAGGTGACTAACGGATCTATCAGAACAAAATACAATAACTAAATGTAAAGCACATCACATAACAGTAATCAACATCATATATATACATATACACTGATACATGTTTAGTACAATACAATATGAATACAATAAAGGTGGTACTCGACCACACCATATACATCGAATTAAATATAAATACATCAGAGTATGCGGAAGAACAGAAACTACTCAAAAGAAAGAAGAGCTGATATCCAACATCAACTTCAAGCTAAGTCCAATAATTGATACCCGAAACAACTCGGCCTGACCCGAGTATAAATACACGAGTCAGTCTAGCTACACAAATCAGTCAATATCGATAATATGAAGCAGAATATACATAAAGATACTTCTTCTCAAAAGAGAAGAATGAATCGATAAACTCATAAGCTCAACACTTAAGTAACAAATGCTACTTAAGTGACCAAATACCTCGAAAGAGGTAACTCAATACTCAAATCAAACAAAAGTGCCTCATATCATCGGCATTCATAAAACATCAAATATGGTTTAAGGAAAAACCTAAACCCGCCATCTATGCAAACCCAAAACATGCATAAGGAGATCTCATCTCAAACATGCCATAAGGCAAATATATCTCCAAAGAGGAGAATAAAATCTCAAGTAAACGCCAAAAGGCAAATCTCATATAACATCAGTGTAGGCAATTCAAATCTCAAAATAGAACTTCGAAGAGTTCAAATTCCCGAAAGGTAATCGCCACAAATATGTATTGAATGGTTCAAAGGACCAATTCTGAAAAGGGCGATACACTAGGGAAAATAGTCAAAGAAACCATCTCAAAAGTGTTTGCACGTGCATGTGGCTGAAGCCTTGCCAAGTACTGTTATCTCAAATAGGTACCTCGCCCGAAGGCAAAACGTCACAATGACAAATACGCCGCAATGGCAAATACGCCGCAATGGTAAAAACGTCGCAATGGCAAACGCCGCAATGGCAATGACCCGAAGGTCCAGTACTGGCACGCCACAATGGCAAATGTGTCACAAACTTTCGAGTAGGAACCCGAATAGTGTTAACGTGCGTCACATACCACACGTTCGCACTAAACGGTTTACTAATCGCCAGTAAATTTCACACCCAAAGAAGTAAAAAGTTTACCTCATCTCATCGGTAAACTCGACCCGAAGGTTAAAACGATCAAACGGACAAGTCAGGAATTAACCGATAAGATAAACGCACGTGTCCCATACCACGTGTTCTACCAAACCGTTTAATTCTCCTTCTCATTCGCTAGAATAGTGCAAAAATGCGTATTTTATATATAAAATAATTTATTTGAGAAAACAAGCTTTTAAAACCATTTTCCGAAATAAATTTTGAAGACGATATTTGAAAATTCCCTTTTATAGAGAATAAATAGATTTTGTAGCTTAAAATAATTTAAAAATATTACATAATAATTATTTTAAATGCCAATTTATTTTAAAAATTATTTCGAAATTGTTTGGAAAAATCTGTGCTCGAAATCAAAGAAATCACTCAAAACTGTCACTCAAATTCAATTCAAATTCAATTCAAATTTGAATTTCAAATTCATCAAAACTTGGCTAGCCTATTGATAGGCATTATTTCACTCAAAATATCTCAAAACATCATCAAAAACGAAAGAGAATAAGAGTAAAAATGAGCTGATACAATTCTAAGGTCAATGATTGTTTGTTGCTGTCATCTTGCTCTCAGGACAGCAACATACAACCAAAATTTAGACATAGCAAACTTTAAAATTTCAGAAAACATAAAGAAAAAAACTTGTAGCACATGATCTAAGATTTCCGGAACATCCAAAATTATCAAATTCGGTTAAGATATGAAGAAGTTATGGCCAATTTCGTTTCAGTTTCAAACACGGAGCAAATATTGGTTTTGCTCTCGGGATAGCAGCAAACAAATTCAATTTTAACATAGCAAACCTCAAAATTACAGAAAACTCAATACATGACAGATATAGTACATGATTTCTGTATTCCGAAACATTAAAAATTATCAAATTCGGTTAAGAAACGAAGAAGTTATGGTCAATTTCGTTTCAGTTTCAAAAACACAGAGCAAATATTGGTTTTGCTCTCGGGATAGTAGTAAAAAAATTTGATTTTGACATAGCTAACCTCAATATTACAGAAAACTCAATACATGAAAGTTGTAGTACATGATTTTTTCTTTCCGGAACATTAAAAATTATCAAATTCGACTAAGAAACGAAGAAGTTATGGCCAATTTCGTTTCAGTTTCAAACACAGAGCAAATATTGGTTTTGCTCTCGGGATAGCAGTAAACAAAAATTCGATTTTGACATAGTTAACCTCAAAATTATAGAAAACTCAATACATGAAAGTTGTAGTACATGATTTTTTCTTTCCAGAACATTAAAAATTATCGAATTCCGATCAAAAACGAGAAAGATATAGCTCAAACAATATTAGATTCAAACTCAGGGAATTCTGTCAAAGCTAGAACTATACTTCTGTTTTCAAATCTATTTTAGGTCAATCAAATGGTAAAATATTGAAATATAACCTGAAGAGAAATTAATCCCTATTGAATCTAGTTTCCAGCAAAAAAATTGACCAAAATCAGATAAGAAACGTGTAACTTATGGTTAAAACACTTCTCAGTAGCTAGATTTTGTGAGTTTATATACTCACCTTGCTGCAAAGGTTAACCAAACCTTGAATTGGAGCCAAAGTCGCAAGCTTTAGCCATGTACAGAGTTTCTACAACTTGACATAACTCAAGAAAGAAACATGCAAACCAAACAGAGAAGAAAAATTAACAAACACTACCGTAAATCAGATTTTGATGTGGAAAGGATTTTTAGAAATCGATTACCTGAAGTTAGCTCTTGAATTTACATTATAAAAACACCAATTCTCTTTTTATTTGATAAATTCTTGCTTAGATTTGAAGGAGAAAAGGTTTCAGCCATTTTAGAGTTTCTGGAATTTAACAGAGAAGAGGAATGAAATAAAGTACGTACACTGAATTTCCTTTTCTTATTTCTTTGCTAATAGTTTGCTCGATCGAAATTATGGTTGTATGTTGTTGTCCTGAGAGCAAGATGACAACAACAAACAATCATTGACCTTAGAATTGTATTAGCTCGTTTTTACTCTTCTTCTCTTTTGGTTTGATGATGTTTTGAGATATATTGAGAGCAATGATGCCAAACAATAGGCTAGCCAAGTTTTGATGAATTTGAAATTCAAATTTGAATTGAATTTGAATGACAGTTTTGAGCGATTTCTTTTATTTCGAGCACAAATTTTTCCAAACAATTTCGAAATAATTTTTAAAATAAATTGGCATTTAAAATAATTATTATGTAATATTTTTAAATTATTTTAAGCTACAAAATCTATTTATTCTCTATAATAAGGGAATTTTCAAATATCGTCTTCAAAATTGATTTCGGAAAATGGTTTTAAAAGCTTGTTTTCTCAAATAAATTATTATATATATAAAATACACATTTTTGCACTATTCGAGCGAATGAGAAGGAAAATTAAACGGTTTGGTAGAACACGTGGTATGAGACACGTGCGTTTATCTTATCGGTTAATTCCTAACTTGTCTGTTTGATTGTTTTGACCTTCAGGTCGAGTTTACCGATGAGATGAAGTAAACTTTTTACTGCTTTGAGTGTGAAATTTACTGGCGATTAGTAAACCGTTTAGTGCGAACGTGTGGTATATGATGCACATTAACACTATTCGAGTTCCTATTCGAAAGTCTGTTACACATTTGCCATTGTGGCATGCCAGTACTGGACCTTCGGGTCATTGCCATTGCGGCGTATTTATCTTCAAGACGTTTGCCATTGCGGCGTATTTGCCATTGCGGCGTATTTGTCATTGTGACGTTTTGCCTTCGAGTGGGGTACCTATTTGAGATAACAGTACTTAGCAAGGCTTCGGCCACATGCACGTGCAAACACTTTTGAGATGGTTTCTTTGACTATTTTCCCTAGTGTATTGCCCTTTTCAGAATTGGTCTTTTGAACCATTCGATATATATTTGTGGCGATTACCTTTCAGGAATTTGAACTCTTGGAAGTTCTATTTTGAGATTTGAATTGCCTACACTGGTGTTATATGAGATTTGCCTTTTGACGTTTACTTGAGATTTTATTCTCCTCTTTGGAGATATATTTGCCTTATGGCATGTTTGAGATGAGATCTCTTTATGCATGTTTTGGGTTTGCCAAGATGGCAGGTTTAGGTTTTTCCTTTAAACCATATTTGATGTTTTATGAATGTCGATGATATGAGGCACTTGTGTTTGATTTGAGTATTGAGTTTGAGTTACCTCTTTCGAGGTATTTGGCCACTTAACTAGCATTTGTTACTTAAGTGTTAAGCTTATGAGTTTATCGATTCATTCTTCTCTTTCGAGAAGAAGTATCTTCATGTCTATTCTGCTTCATATTATCGATATTGACTGATTTGTGTAGCTAGACTGACCCGTGTATTTATACTCGGGTCAGACCGAGTTGTTTCAAGTATCATCTATTGGACTTAACTTGAAGTTGATGTTGGATAGCAGCTCTTCTTTCTCTTAAGTAGTTTATGTTCTTCCGCATACTCTAATGTATTTATATTTGATTCGATGTATATGGTGTGGTCGAGTACCACCTTTATTGTATTCATATTGTATTGTACTAAACATGTATTAGTGTATATGTATATATATGATGTTGTGATGTGCTTTATATTTAGTTATTGTATTTTGTTCTGGTAGATCTATTAGCCACCTATAGTTTTGGATTAAGCATTTACTGGGTATGTTGATCCACTTGAGATAGAAAAGAAAAATCATATTGCATTTATCGACGTATTCAGTAGATGTTTAAGACAAAATTATAGATGGTCGCCCTTAACCAGGCCTATTCTCTGCTTTAGTAGACGGAATTACTCGTTAATTCTCTTTACTAAGGTGGGTCTCGGGGTGGGGCGTTACATGTTACCAAAACAACGATCCATATCCTAATGGACGTGGGTACGATTTAGTCGAAATTTAGGCCCATTAAGGTGCGAGTTGTTACACGAAGTCTCCCCTCAACAAACTTGAAGTCACCTAAAAACTTCTCTACCCCATTCCCTGTCCGGTACGAAGTCAAGCACTCAACGTCCCCAAGTCAGCCCCGAAGCAACTACCTCTGAACTCACTACCTTGTTCGAGCCCCAAACTACCCATGAGCATTTACAACCATTCACGCGTACAAACAAACATTATACATACATATTGTTGAATATGCTAGTATATGATTTTTGTTTGATGATAATAAACATATATATATATATATTCATTTAAATGTATTTGTTAATGTACTATTTTATTTTTCACATTATTAAATAAATATTTGCTGAATAAAATAAATGACACAGAATTTAAATTCAAATAGATATTTTATTCAAACAAATATTTTATTACAATTTTGAATAATATAAAGTTGTGCTCTCACTATATATATATATATACAAATTTCAATTACATTACAATTTCAATCACATCACGTTACATACATTTGCACCTCACTACATTTTACTCGTTCACTCGTATTTGATCTTCAACTCTATTCCAGATTGAATCCAGCATCTGAGCAATCTGCAAAAATACACACTAACGCAGTAAAATTGAAAAGGAAATATTTTACAGTGTAAAATAAAATGTATTTTTGAAAATATTATTTGCCTTAGTTTTTTGGGTTGTTCGTCATCATTTAAATTTGAATTCAACATACACGAGCAGCTTGTGACATGCACAGTGTATTAGTGTACATGCCACAGGCCGTACACACCGATATACACTTGACAAAACTGCAGGGATAGGTGAGCACAAGGTCAAACCCAATCAAAAGCCGGGTTCAACTCAAGTGCAATACAAATAAAATCACGACACGAGCATAAGGTCAAACCTGAGCTATAAGCTGGATTCAACACAGGTGCAATCCAAATGTACAAGTTCAATAAAACAGTCAAAATAACTCGACCAGTCCAAAATCACAAATGAACAGTACGACAAGTGGTGAACAGCAATAAAGGAGGCAAACAAATAAATAATACACATGACTCAAACCAGATTCAAGGTCGATGAACCAACTCAATCAATCAAGCTTCAAAAAACTACAATGACAAGTAAGCAGCAACATGCTACAGCAATGAGCAGTCGAGAGAGACCATGTCAACCAAAACATCAACTCAATTCACAACCAAAGGTAAGTCCAGACACTACAAGTTTACACTGACTCGAGGCATGAAATCAGGCCAGAGGATCAAGTGTATTCACAACTATACAAAACCAAGTGCAAGTCCAATATCTAAACGAAGACTGCATGACGATATTCAACAGTGAAACAAATGTATATGAACCACAAACCAAGACTAGTGAGCAGTGCACATGTATACCAGACCAGGCACAAGCTTGAACTAAGAAGAAAAGGCCTCAAAGACAATTTCAGACAAGACCACTTAAACATATATACATATATACATATGATTGTACACATGTATACATATATAAATATATGTGTAGGTCCAACCAAACAAAGTTCAAGCAAGTGAAGCCACCAGACTATATGAATACATGGAGTAATGCAACAAGCATGTTCGAAAAACAACCAGAGCATAGCACATTAGATACAAGTGAACAAGAGAACAATGCCAACTGATCAGAGGAAAGCAACCCACAGCAGTAACAACTAGGTTACACAATCATAGTCAATGGTGAAGCACCTCGTGCTCCAGATGGTACACAAGATAATGGCACAATACAGTGAACTACAATGAACCAGACAAGCTACTTGAACACCAACATCAATAGAACATGCTCAATGAACCGGTCAGAGCAAACTATACCAGACTTGTATGCCACACATAAAACAACAGTGGACAGAGCTCAACAAAACAACTCAAACTCACAATTGAACCAGAACTCCAACCAGATTCAAGAATACAGTTCAAGCCTCAATTGAAAACAGAGCAACCCAGACTAATTTCACACAACAAACACATGATGATATACAACAGAGATGACACTGCAAAACCAAACACAATGCAGGTTAAAGTGAAGTACATAAGCAAATGTAGACAACAGTTTTTAACAAAGTGGACAGTGCAACCAAGGAATATATATATATATATATATATATATATGAAATGCAGTAGTGTGTATTAATCAACATAGTGTGGACAGTGCAACCAAGCTACAGATTTCAAGTACAGTTCAAATGAAACAACTACCAAAATTCATCAGTTTAGAAGCAATTACCGGTTATAGTTTTTAACAAAGTCAAAGCACATCAAGAATTTCAAAATGAACAAATACAGAGAAGCCGAAGTCATAGCACAAAAATTGGAACCAAGTCATAAGAAACAAATTCAAATCACTGGCCGAAGTCAAAATAAATCAACATCGTCAGAGAATTCAAAGCCGTGATGACCAAGGAATCGAGCCTTGATAATCAAGCAATGAAAGTTACGAATTGAACTAGTCTAACCAAATCATATACACTCAAGCAAAATCGAACGACAAATAAATTATCAGATGAATTCAATTCGAATGAAACTTTAGGGAATTAAAACCCTATATAAACCATAACGTTATCGACATACCAAAATCATCGAGTTCAAGCAAATTAACCAGACAAGTAAAAAGGGAAATTACATACCAATTCAAAATTGAACTTGATCGTGAAGCAGCCGTGTGCAGCTCAAAGAGACGGTCGATCGACAGAGTAAGGAAAGCAAAATCACTTATTCGATCAATCAACTTAAGTCGGCAGCTTCAACAAATTTGAACCCTAATTTCTTCGAGAGGAACGAACGAACACCAAGGAAGCAGCCAATTTTTAAATCAAAGGAAAGAGGGCCGATAATACAAAAATCAAAAAAGGGATACTCCTTTAATTATTTTAGGCCGGCTTCTTTAAACTCTGATTTGGGCTTTAATATTTAAATTAGGGTTTTGTTTTCTTTAAATTGTTTATATTTTGTAATTATTTTTAACTCATGTAATTGTCTAGTCGTGTGACTAGGGGACGAACTACGGTGGTGTAGTTCGAGAATTCACAACTCAATGGCTGAGTTGTGGCAGGGTTTTGAGCGTAGAGTTAGGTTAGTCGATAGCGAGTGTTACGAGTTTACATGTCTAAGCGTCTGACTACTTAATTTCTAGTAGAAACCTTGGGGGCAGCACGTAGGCAGAGTTTTGCCGAAGCTAGGTAAATCTGTGTGTTCTATTTTCTGCTTTTTATATTCTGCTATTATCTGTGCTGCTATTATTCAGTTGTGATCTGTGCTGAAATTATTTTACACTTCCGCATTAAATTTTTATAATTATTAGTATCACCCTATTTACCCTCCATCTAGGGTAAAATCGATCCTACACATAAATCAACATCCAAACATACATCAAATCATTATATAATGTATCTATTACACAGTCTAATGCATATAAAGGCAATTACACATCAAAGCAACAAGATTATAACATTTTAAATCATTTAAATCTCGTTTTATACTTCAGGTTGGGTTTTAAACTGTCCCAAAACATGATTGTAACTTTAAAATGGATTCGAAACATGTTAAAACACACACACACATACATATAAGAGGTGAGATGATTAAACACTCACCAAACACCAAAAAGTAACGATTTGCATGCAAAACGAGGCAAATCCAAAAATAGACAGTAAAAATTTAACTTTTCTTTCTCAGAAATGTAGATTTGAATAACTCTAGATATTTCCCTTGTTAATCTATCATAGATCTATGATTCAGACTTGATTTGGCAAAGAAATGATAAGGTTTTGGCAAAGAAGGTGTTAATGGAGATCTATTTGAAGAGATGATAAAAATGATTTGGAGCAGGTTATATCAGCCTATAATAGCCTAAAACCCGAAATGGGTTAGTGGGCCTATCTCCAATCTCACCAATTATCCATTAAGCTGTTCCAAATGACAAATTTCAAATAGCCATATCTTATAGCCATAAAGTCTAAATCGCTATCATGATTACTCTACGGAAAAGGAAACCATCATATATTTCCAATGAAAGTTGTCTCAGCTTCTCAAGCCCTAAGTCGACTGCTATCAAAGATTATAGCCATTATAAGGTTTTAGGGGTAAAATCGTCCAATAAAATTTCTACGGGTCAAAAATATCACTATCCAACATCCTCAAAGTTATAGTGTAATATGAATGATCATGTAAAAATATTATTTTACGATCGTCAGATACATATAATGCGGGTCGTTACATCCATTCCACAACACAAATGATTAACTTATATATAGAGTCGATCAATGTGGTATCAAGTGTTTGTACCAAAAATGGGCACAACACTCTTCGGGAGTTGTTTGAAGAGATAAAATGAAGATTATAAATGTAAAACAGAGGTTATCTAACAAAAACTCCAACAAACAGGAATGTAAAATGCACAGACAAGCAATTTAGAGTGGTTCGGCGTATAGCCTACGTCCACTATGAAGTTTTGATGATTTTATTGATTCTCTTTCAATGGTTACAAGCGGTTACAGCAATGAACAGCGGATTACAGATTAGAATTCGAAATTGACAGCAAAAATAGGATGCAAATCTCAATCCGGCAGAGTCTGGACGCTTCAGAGAAAAAAAACCCTTTTCCCGTTGATTCTGGGGCTCTATTTATAGGCGTAGGAGGCTTGGATTTCGCTCAAACTCCGGGAGACTTGGCCTGACACGTGAGGGGACCCATTCGACCACTTCCAGAGAGTTTCAAGTCAATCTGTGATCGATACGAAATCATTTCGTATCGATCAAGACTACTTCCAATTGAGCTCAAAATTGGTGGAGATGTTCCTTGGTATGTGTGCAACCTTCAGTTAAAATTTCATGGTGTTTGGATCAGTGGATTGAGAGATATCATCGATACGAGACGATGTTCTTCGCTAGGCTGTCTGGTTCGAATCCATTTCTCTGAGCTGGGGGCTTCGAATCGATGGTATCACGCGCCTCTGTGAAGACGTGAAACGCACGCTTCGCCTCGATCCGGTCTTTTCTCCGAGTCGACCGTGTCGACTCCATATATCTCGGCGCATTCGCATCGAGGGATGACGTAACGCACGCGCTTCGTCTCGATCCGGTATTTGCTCCGTGTTGACTGCTTCGACTCCATGTATCTCGTTCCGTTTCCTTCGAGATATGACACGTTATCCAAGCCAGTTGACCTGATGGATTCGAGTAGGACTTCATCCATGGATACGAAGCAAACACTGGCTGATGGACACGAAGTAGACACTGGATGATGGATACGAAGTAGAAATCAAGTGGCCGTTACAAACCAGGTGACTTATTGATGGATACGAACAAGTCCTTCCGGCTGAAGGTTCTATCGATACGAAGCTCATGACTATGTGGACTTAATCGTTCTGATGGGCATGAGATCGATGGATGCGAAAACGAGGACCATCGATGGATATGAAATCCATCGATACGAACTGCTGCTTATTGATGGATACGAAAATGTGCTCTTCCCTTTGCCTTGCATCCATCATAACTTGAGCATATGAACTCGGATCGATCTGAAACTTGGAGCGTTGGTTTGCTTTATTTTTCCCGATCATGTCCCATCGATTGGGGTTTGATCCGGACTTGGTCAAAATTCAACGATATCCATGACAAACGACATTTGGAACCCAACTCCTTGGTGTCCTGGCCTTGCCAAAAGGCGGGATAACATTTGCCCCCCAAAGTACGTCTTGTGAAAACATGACGTGCTTTGAAAAGCTGCAGGTCTTCTTTGAATAACTTTGGAAGTCGTACCCTTTAGCCATTCTCTTGTATCGGTCCTCTCATGAGTCGATGCTAAAAGTTGGAAAGCCTTTCTTCGTATCGATGTGGGTTGACTTGATGGATACGAAAATGATCATTCGTATCGATGGTCACAAATCGCGGTGAATTCTGATTCGAATTGGTGATATCTGGTGGATACGAAATGGATGTTCGTATCGATAGATTCTGATGGATACGAAAGTGACGCTCGTATTAACAGGTCTGCTCTGTTTCGAATCGATGGCTCATAATTTGGATGTTTCGAAACGATGGTGTCTGGTGAACATTTCGCCTTGATGGCTGCACAGCTTGATGGATTCGAAGAGAGCGTTTGCATCGACCCATCGTATTCGTGTGGCCTCCCTGTGCACTCCGAACCGATAAAGCCTGGTGGGTTCGAAACGAGTGCGCCGTCTGACTGGTTGCGACCGGTCAGATTGACTAGGAGTCGAATCGACTCGGTTCCGTCCTAGGCTTCATATAAATACCGGGGACTTGGCTCGATTTCACTTTTTTACCTTTCACTTTTACTGTTGCCTTCTGCATTTTCGTATCGATTCACGAATTTAGAAAGAGATAACAGTTCTGTACTTTCGACTCTATCAGCCTCAATCCACTAGATCTTGAAATCTCAATCTTAAACTAGGTAATCCACCACGAATCTAAATGACGAAACTGTCTTCGATCCGCTCTTTCTTCGTCAATCAACCACTCTGGCAGTTGATAAAACCAGATCTGGTTCGAAGTCCAGATGGCCATGGCGGCGCTCTGGTAGATTGGAGAAGAAAGAGTGGAGAAGGCATAAGCGAATCGATCTAGAGGCCGTGTTCGAATCGACAAAGACAGAGATATCTTTTCTTAGATCCCGTATCGATTCCTGGGATAAGTCAATGGGGGAGATCCAGTTCGCATCGATGGATGTGATGGTGGATCGTATCGACACGAAACGATCAATACGAAAAACTAAAAAATGTATCTTAGTTTCAGATCGATACGAACCTTGCCTTCGCGATCGATGTTTAGCTAAGGCCTTTTCTGATCGATACGAACCAGACAACCAGGGATCGATGCGAAGTACTCTGATCTTTGATGGATTCGAACCTGCCTCCTGATCATCGATTCGAAGCGTGCTCACGGGCATCGATTCGAACCGGTATCATGATGGATTCGAACGAGCCTCTTTTGATCGATTCGAACTTCCCATTATGGATGTGAAACCTCGACATTCTTTAGCATAACTCCGATGAGCTTCATTCTTGCATAACTGGCCTTGATAATTAAATTGCATATTTGACTACCTCTCGAAGCTCGTCGATGGAACTGCCGTTTAACAGAAAAATACAACGAACTCTTTAATCTTGAATCGATCGCTATCACCTGAATAGCGTGGTCGTGACGGTCAGCGATGACGGTCACGCCCGTCTGACTTCCAGAATTTTAGTCGCTTGCATGTTTTCTTTAACTCTGCAGAATTTGCTCAAGTCACGCACAACACTTGCACTACACAACACATTCATGCACTTTACACTGGGGAATGCACGGGCTTTTTGTCATCTAATGATGGTTTCTCGTGAGTTAGCTAGTGATGGAACCGTCAAGTTCGCAGCAGCAAGAAACTCAGAACCCTATCCTTCCCAGACTTGAGATTCCGGTCATCGAGACCGAAGCTATTGGTCCAGCTCCGGATGAGTTGCCCGATGCGTCCTTCATTAACAGTCCACCTGATTCTGTCCCATCCAATATCTCTGAAGACATGCTAGGGAGAATATGCTTAAGGCATGGCTTATCTTTGGATGAGGTACTGTTGCCTGGACCGGATGACAGGCCACATAATCCTCCGGAGGGGTATACTGCTTTTAATCGGCATGCGTGCGCAGCCGGCACACTTCCTCCGTTCAATGATTACATAAGAGAAGTGTTGGCTTATCTGGACATCGCTCCGTCTCAATTGCATCCAAATGGATATGCCTCACTCAACAGCTTGTTCATTGTATTCATGGAGTATCTCCACCGTCCTCCCCGTATGACTGACATAAGATACTTGTTTAATTTCAAGAGTCGGACTGACAGCCCATCTTACACGTTCTTGGAGTCTGTAAGGAACTGCCAAGTTGTCGCGGGGTCGTGGACTAGGCTAAGCTATTTTAAGTCAGAGTGGTTCTATGTCCGATGTCCTCCGGGGTTTGCCAGAAGATGGCTGTTCAGACGTGAGTATTGTCTTTTTTCCCAAGTAATTGACAGGGCAATTTTCGGAGTGAAATTAAACTTACGTCTTCTTTTCTTTTTCTTTCAGCTATCATCCAGCGGCCTGAGGGTGGCTACTATAAAGAGATAGTTCGGGTCCTCCAAGAGATTCCTAGCGAAGAAAGGAATATTGAACTGTTATTGACAGATCGGAATCTCAGAGTTCTTGGGCTGATCGGCCGGAGACAGAGCATAAGACTCGATGGTGCACTAAAGACCGTCTCCACGAAAAAGGTCAAGCGGATGAAGCCCAGGGTTGTGATAATTGAGGAACCCGATTCCGAGAAAACTCATACCGACGAGGAACCGTTGGTCGGACCTGCTAATGCAACCCCGGAGTCCGATGCAAAGAGGAAAGGCAAAGCAGTGGCCTCGAAACAGCCTAAGTCTGGGAGGCGGAAGTCTGTGGTTTTGCACCGTCCTTCGCCAGGAATTAGGATTACGGAAGCATCCTCCCTGCAAGCTGAAGATCAATTCGAAGGGCCTGCTGACCCTCCAATCCCGGACATCGAGCCGGAGCAACACGATGTTGGGTCGGGTGGACCGCGACATATCGTCGATGTTAGCGAGTCCGATCTTGCCAGTGCGATTGACACTTCTGGTTGGTCCGGGGGGTTACACATTCACACACTTTTCACGGCACAACACACTTTCCTAACCATAAACAACACATCGCAAACGGTTACTGATTCTTTGTGGTTTTCTTTTCAGGTACGATGTCTGGGCAAGGTTCTGTGCTTGGTAGTTTGCGCAATAAGCGCCGTTATCACGAGCCACGCAGGAGAGAGGGCGAGAGGGATTACGACTCAGGACACTCTGGTCAGGAGAAGTCTGACAGAGATAGGGGATATGTTCGCCGATCCCGATCTCGCTCTCCTCCTCCCAGGACCTCTGCACCTCCTACGGCCGCAGTTACTCGTCCTCCCGAAACTTCACGGCCTAGGCTGCCTTCTCAAGCTTTGAGGTCTGATCCTCCGCGCAGGACTGAAATAGCCACCTCTTCGGCTACTATACCGGTCCCGACCGAGGCGTCTAGTGAAGGAGCGCTTAAACTGGCACAGATGAGGAAGGAATTTCCCGACATCTGTTTTGATGGTTATGTCTTCCCTCCGCACTTGAAGAGAATTCCGCCAACCGCGGAAACCACTATCCACGATTATGTTGCGGACATCTTTTTCCAGTACAGGGAATGGGGACGGGCCGCGAGGAAGGCGTCTAAAGTGGCATTCGAGCGGGGCTTCACCATTGAGAAGCTCGAAAAGGAGCTGGGTCGCAACGACCAAATCATAAAAGCGCTCAACTCGGAGGCTGAGTCTTCCCGTAAATCCGAGATGGAGGCTCTAAAGAAGGTTGATGAAGTGAACGCGGTCATGACCAGGATGAAGCAAGAGCATTATACCGCCATCGAGGACATGGGTCACAGGAACACTTCTATTACCGCCGAGAGGGATGCCGCTCTCAAGGAGCTTAATGAGCTGAAATCAAAGTTTTCAGAGATGGCGAAGGAAAAAGACGCAGCTAATGTCTCTGCGCAGGAGGCCTGTGATCAGGCGGTGATGCTTCGTAAGGAGAAGGAAGCGGCTATACAACAAGCCCGTGAGGCTGAGGCTGGGGTTGATGAGAAAGTACGGCAGGCGGAGGCCAGGATTGAGGCCGAGGTGGAAGAGCTACTCGTCACTTATAATGCCAATGTGTTAAGGCATCGAGATCTGACATGGCTTGACGATTATCCCACGCATCTCTATAACGCCTGGAACCTACTAGTTGACGAGGAGAAGTCTGGGCACCCTGATGAAGCCCTTGATGAATTCGAGCTGGAGAACCGCATCCTCAATGATGACGAAAAGAAGGTTCTCCATGACTCCATGATTTCCCACGACAAGGTGAGGCTTGGTGCCCAAATCCAGGAAGTCGGAGAGAGCTCTGGTGCAGAACACCATGTTATGAGTTCTGAGATAGTTGTGTCATCTCAGTCTGAGCCAACCCCGATGATCTACCCCCAGCCTATTCCGGCATACGATCCAGATCAACCGCATTTATCTCCTATTAAGGAACATCCTTCTGAAGTTGTTCAGACGACCTCGAGCCAGATCGAGGAAGGTACTCTGAACTAACTTCTTGTATATTTGGATTGAAGAATCTGTGATGAAATGTTGTTAATGACGTGTCCTTTTCCTTTGATCAGTGATAGGAGTTGCACCAGCCGCGCCCCTTACCACCCAAGAATCAGGTCAAGCGCCAGGAGCCATCATCTCTGAGGCGACATCCGTCGCAGCAATGGCACCAGTTGGAGTGACGCAGAGGAGCTCACTTTCTTTCGATGAGCAGATGATAAACGAGCTCCTTGGCCGCCAAAGTGATCCTTTTGCGGACTTTCCATTCGGCTTGGGTGGATTCACGGCTACTTCTGACACCCCGTCTCAGACTACTACGGCTCCTAGCGAAGCTAGGGCACGGCGGGAAGCGGCGATGTTGGCCGAGATTAATGCCGAGATGGCGGCCGCGGCGCACGGCGGTGAAGTAGATGGCGGAGCAGCAGCACAGTGCCCTACTCCTCTTATGATTGTGTCTCCTGGGGGCACACTTACTGATACTAATGTGCCAGCCCCTCCTCCGGCTGCGAAGTCTGTTCCTCCCACTCCTCCCGCGGGAAGCATCCCTATAGAGTCCAGCTCAGATGAGGACGTTGACATTATGCCTTCACCCGAAGGGAGCTTGCCTAAGGAGAAAGGCTCCAAGCGAAAGGGTACTGGTGGCTCCAATAGCTCCTTGAGGAAGAAGAAGCTGAGGAAGCAGAAGGATTAGATATTCTTTTCATAGGCAGTTAGGGACTTTTGTTATTTTTTCTGCTTTTCCCTTTTGTAGGCCGTGTTTAGATGCAGGTTCGGCCCCTGCTAGTAGGAATATTTTGGAAAAAACTCATGTATGAACCATTGTTCTTGAGTTAGTTGGAATAAAATTTTGTTTTCTAGCTTCAGCTTGTGTTCCTTTCTATGCTTGAATATTGCAGTGTTCGGACTTTGGTCCAGTGTACTTGCATTATCTGATTGCTTCAAGAATAGCTCATTTTACTTGTTAAGTATGGAAATCTCGGACTTGAGTTGTGATAGGGGATCGTATCGGAGCTGAGCATCGCATAGTTTCGGGTAATGACTAACATTTGCCTCTACCCCCAGTTCCGGGGTCAAGTTGTGATGATCAGCTTGTGATGGCACCAAGCGAGGACCGAGTGGTCGAACTACGCTTGTTCTCTTATGAATCGTTCCATCCACACTCCGGGGATATGCGTCATCTCGTAAGCGGTTGTTCGCACTTTGGGAACATGGAGTTGACCGTTTATACTCTGCATCGCACTCTGGGAATGCGGAGTTGAATGTTTATACTCCATTTCGCACTCTGGGAATATGGAGTCAAATGTTTATACTCCGCTTCGCACTCTGGGAATGCGGAGTTAAATGTTTATACTCCGCTTCGCACTCTGGGAATGCGGAGTTGAATGTTTATACTCCATTTCGCACTCTAGGAATATGGAGTCAAATGTTTATACTCCGCTTCGCACTCTGGGAATGCAGAGTTAAATGTTTATACTCCGCTTCGCACTCTGGGAATGCGGAGTTGAATGTTTATACTCTATTTCGCACTCTGGGAA
The DNA here is from genome assembly GCA_030737815.1 of Allium fistulosum. Classification (NCBI taxonomy): domain Eukaryota; kingdom Viridiplantae; phylum Streptophyta; class Magnoliopsida; order Asparagales; family Amaryllidaceae; genus Allium; species Allium fistulosum. The sequence goes on from CM060906.1 coordinate 1,139,115,922, forward strand.
TATGGAGTCAAATGTTTATACTCCGCTTCGCACTCTGGGAATGCGGAGTTAAATGTTTATACTCCGCTTCGCACTCTGGGAATGCGGAGTTGAATGTTTATACTCCATTTCGCACTCTGGGAATATGGAGTCAAATGTTTATACTCCGCTTCGCACTCTGGGAATGCGGAGTTAAATGTTTATACTCCGCTTCGCACTCTGGGAATGCGGAGTTGAATGTTTATACTCCGTCTCGCGCTCTGGGAGGACGGAGTCGAATGTTTATACTCCACTTCGCACTCTGGGAATATGGAGTCAAATGTTTATACTCCGCTTCGCACTCTGGGAATGTGGAGTTGAATGTTTATACTCCACTTCGCACTTTGGGAATATGAAGTTGAATGTTTACACTCCGTCTCACGCTCTGGGAGGACGGAGTCGAATGTTTATACTCCACTTCGCACTCTGGGAATATGGAGTTGAATGTTTATACTCCGTCTCGCGCTCTGGGAGGACGGAGTCGAATGTTTATACTCCACTTCGCACTCTGGGAATATGGAGTTGAATGTTTATACTCCGTCTCGCGCTCTGGGAGGACGGAGTCGAATGTTTATACTCCGCTTCGCACTCTGGGAATGCGGAGTTGAATGTTTATACTCCACTTCGCACTCTGGGAATATGGAGTTGAATGTTTACACTCCGTCTCGCGCTCTGGGAGGACGGAGTCGAATGTTTATACTCCACTTCGCACTCTGGGAATATGGAGTTAATTGTAGGATTGTCGTGTGTCAACCCTATTAATATCGGTGTCATGGCTTGTCCCCGAGCTCGGGTTTCACCTAGTGAGTGGCCGGTCGTATCACAGCCACTCTCCATTTGAATAAGTCCCATTGCATGATGGGATTTAGCTCTTCGTGCATCGTGATGTTGTATATCGTACATAATGAATCACAGCTCTGGCTCGAAGAAGCGGCATTTTATTGCTGAAATAAGAAAATGCGGCAAAGTCAGTTGCCTTATTACAAAATTCAAATTTCGAAATGCAGAAACAAATTGCTAAATAGAATGAAATAAATAAAGCCTGTCATATGTAGTAGCGGCGGAGACTTTCGCTGTTCCAAGCCCTTGGTAAATCGAGACCGTCAACAGTCAACAGCTTGAATGTACCATCTCCGAGCTTTCGTGTAATTACATACGGTCCTCCCCAGTTCGGTTTCATGTGTGAAGGAACTGGGTAGATTCTCTTGAGCACGAGGTCGCCGAGTTCAAAGGTTCGAGGTCGAACTCTGGTGTTGTACAATCGGGCGACCCGGCTTCGATGTGCGGCTGCTCTCAAATCAGCCTCTTCCCGTTTTTCATCCAATAGATCCAAAGACTCGGCTAGGAGTATAGCGTTTGTTTTTGGATCATAATAAGTCACGCGATGAGAGAGCACTTCTGTCTCGACCGGAATAACGGCCTCTGCGCCATAAGATAGGGAAAACGGAGTGTGTCCGGTCGCGGTTTTGTGGGTCGTTCGATAGGCCCATAATGCCATAGGAAGTTCATCGACCCACTTGCCCCCAGCCTTCTCCAATCGTTTCTTCAGGATCGATTTTATAACTTTGTTGACAGCTTCAACCTGTCCATTCGCTTGGGGGTGTGCGACAGCCGAGAACTTTTTGCGGATATGAAACCGTTGACAGAAACTCTTGAATTCCGCACTCTCGAATTGGGCTCCGTTATCAGTGATGATAGTATGCGGGAGTCCAAATCGACAGATGATGTTGCGAACCATGAAATTTATCACTTTCTTTGTCGTAATGGTTGCAAGGGCTTTGGCCTCAGCCCACTTTGTGAAGTAATCAACGGCGACGATGGCGTATTTCGCACCGCCTTTTGCTAAAGGTAAAGCGCCGATGATGTCAATGCCCCACATTGCGAATGGCCAGGGACTGACCATTTGGGTTATTTCAGTTGGCGGAGCTCTTGGAATTCGGGCATGTATCTGGCATTTATCGCACTTCCGGGCATAGTTTGCCGCATCTCGGTTCACTGTCGGCCAGTAGTACCCATATCGGAGTATCTTCTTAGCGAGAGCTTGCCCTCCGGTATGATCGCCGCACTCTCCTTCGTGCACGTCATGTAACACTCGTTTGATTTCCTCGTGGGCGATACACCTGAGGAGAGGAACGGAATAACCTCTCCTGTACATGACTCCGTTTTGGATGACGAACCGCGAAGCTTTTCGCTGAATTTGTCTCTTCTCATTTCTAGGTTCAGGCAGCACCCCATTCTCAATGTAATTCCGATACGGAGTCATCCAAGATTCTCTACTAGGAGCGGTTTCAAATACAGAGTTCATTTCTATCCGATCGATGCTCGGAGTGGCCAAAGTTTCGACGGGGACAAGTCCCATTTGTTGCGCTTCACCTGTGCTGGCTAACTTTGCCAGTGAATCGGCTTTCTGATTGCGCTCCCGAGGCACATAATAGATGGCATAATAATCAAACTGGTTTAGTATTTCCTGAACTCGTGCCAAGTAAGCGGCCAGTCTTCGGTCTCTTGCCTGGTATTCTCCTCGCACTTGGCATACCACTAACTGTGAATCGCAATAAATTTCTACAGCGATAATTCTCAAATCTCTGGCAAGCTTTAGGCCGGTTAGGAGGGCTTCATATTCGGCTTCATTATTGGTTGCATGAAAGTCGAATTTAAGAGCATAACATATGGATCGGCCCTCGGGAGTCTCAAGTACAACCCCATCGCCCGAACACCGGTCATTTGACGCACCATCAGTATACAGCTTCCAGATGTATTCGGGGGATTCGCTGGTCTCGGGTAAGTCTTCTGGAACGGTGAATTCAGCTATGAAATCAGCCAGGATTTGTCCTTGAATGGCTCTCCGCGGAGCGTATGCGATATCAAATTGGCTTAGCTCAATGTTCCACTTGAGCAACCTACCGGACGTCTCAGGCCGTGTGAGGACCTGTCGTAACGGCTGGTCGGTGTACACAGTAAGTGGATGAGCTTGGAAGTAAGGACGGAGCTTCCTTGAGGCAATGACCAAACAATAGGCCAGTTTCTCCAGTCTCGGATAATTTCTTTCAGCTCCTGTTAGTCGCTTACTAACATAGTAGACCGGGTTTTGCACTTTGTCTTCTTCCCGGACTAGAGCAGCACTGATCGCATGTTCTGATACTGCCAGGTAGAGATATAGTTGCTCGTGGTCAACCGGTTTTGACAAGATCGGAGGTGTGGAGAGATGTTGAACTAATGATCGGAACGCGCCTTCACACTCCGTGGTCCATTCAAAGTTTCGTTTGCCCTTCCGGATCAGGTCGAAGAAAGGAATGCATTTATCGGTGGACTTTGAAATGAACCTGCTCAATGCTGCGACCTTCCCGTTAAGACTCTGGACTTGTTTTATAGTTCTAGGGGTTTGCAAATTTCTAATAGCCCAGATCTTCTCAGGATTCGCCTCTATTCCTCGAGCGTTGACAATGAACCCAAGGAATTTTCCGGATGCAACGCCAAAGTGACATTTGAGTGGGTTGAGCTTCATTCCGTACTCCCGGAGGATGCTGAACATTGAATTCAAATCTCTGACGTGGTCGGTGGAGAATCGGGACTTCACCAGCATGTCATCCACGTAAACCTCCATGGTCTTCCCAATCTGATCAGCGAACATTCGGTTGACCAAGCGTTGGTATGTTGCTCCAGCGTTCTTTAGACCAAACGGCATGACTTTGTAACAATAGAGTCCCAGGTCGGTCACGAAGCTGGTATGTTCCTGATCAGGTAAATGCATGGGTATCTGATTGTAGCCGGAATAAGCGTCCATAAAGGATAGTAGTTCATGTCCGACCGTCGAATCTACGAGCTGATCGATTCGTGGAAGTGGGAAGCTATCTTTCGGACAGGCCTTGTTTAGGTCAGAGTAATCAACACAGGTTCTCCACTTCCCGTTTGGTTTCCGAACTAGTACAGGGTTGGACACCCATTCTGGATACAAGGCATCTCGAATGAACCCATTCGATTGTAGTTTATCAACTTCCTCCTTAAGGGCGGCAGATCTCTCTGGATCCATACCGCGCCTTTTCTGCTTTACTGGGACATGTCGCGGATCTATATTCAGGGAGTGACTTGCAATACTCGGCGAGATCCCGCACATGTCAGAGTGTGTCCAGGCGAAGACGTCGAGATTCGCCCGAAGAAATTCGACCAACTCCTGCTGTGTCTGCTTGTTTAGTTGGGACCCAACCTTCAGCATCTTTGAATCATCATCCTCACTGATTGGGACGTCCACAGTCAGTTCGGCTGGAGAAGCTTGACTCTCCGTTGATTCGTCTTTATCCTCGTTGTCCCTGGGGTCCAGGTCTTTCAGGAATTGGTCGTGGTGCCCGGGCCGAGGCCCAGGCATCAATTGTCAATTATCGATAGAACGGACGCAGAGAGATTCCTCTACGCCCTTCCCCTTCTCTTTACGTTGCGCCCCGCGCAGCTCAGCAACATAACAGGCCCTTCCTGAGGCCTGATCTCCTTGAACAACTCCAATCCCATGATCAGTGGGAAATTTCAGAGTCAGACACCATGGGGCGATTGCCGCCCTGAACTCAGCTAAGGCTGGTCGACCCAGAAACGCATTATATGGCGAATCGATTTCTAGCACAACAAATTGTAACATTCGGACCCTTCGGCGTTCTCCAACGCCTAACTCGACTGGGAGTTCAGTTATTCCGATGGGTATCGTGGCACTTCCGTTGAAACCATGGATTCTGGATAAATAGGGTTTCAAATCCTTTGTCTCCATCTTCATTAGATCGTAAGCCCGTTTAAGCAAGATGTTCACAGAGCTCCCACTGTCAACCAGGATCCTCTTCATCCAAGCAGGACCTACCTGGGCGGATATGACTAGTGGGTCGATTGTAGGGGCTTCGACTTTATCGGCGTCTCGGCTCCTGAACACGATATCATCGGACATTATCTTTTGTTGCTTTGCCGGGGTTTTATCCTCGTAATTACTATAACACTCGAAGTCCGCATGCCTGATGGAACTGGCATACGACTCCATTTCCCCCCAGCTTCTGTCTGCCGGATGGGGACCACCACTTATTGTGTTGATAACTAATCTCTCGCCCGCACGAGCGGGTTCCTCCTCTCTTTCCTGATTTTGTGAACGATTTTGATTCGAGGGGCCCGCTCCGCCAGGCTGCGGCGCCCGTACAAACTGATCTAGCTTCCTCTCTCTAATCAGCTTCTCGATGAGGTCCTGTAAGTGCCGACACTCATTGGTATTGTGTCCATAGCTCTCATGGAACCTACAGAATTTCCCTGTCTGAATCTGTCTCTCCGATGAGGGCTTCGGAGCAGGCTTCTTATACTGTACAGTGTTACAAGTCTGTAAGTATACGTTTTCCAATGACGTGTTTAGCGGTGTATAACTGTCAAACATCTGAGCTTTACGTCGTGGACCTCGGTTTTCGTCTCTCTTCTTATTCTGGCCATTGTTTCCTCTCTGCTGGGTTTGCTTGTTTTGTATATTCAGCTGAACTTTCCCGGAACTCTCGCCGGACTGTTTGACTGCCACATTGCTCTGTATTCCCTCAATGCTGGGCCTCGCATCGTCCTGCTTCCTAGACTGTTTTGCATCCTCCTGTCGCAGGAATTGAGCGGCCTTGGAGTAAAAACGGTCCAACGACGCGGGCGGTTTTCCAGCTAGCCAGTTTCCGAATTCAGAATCAGGATCAATCCCCTTGGTCAGAGCCATTAAGATTGAATTATCGTTGGGATTGGTGATCTCGACGCACGCTGCGTGGAACCTCTCCAAGTAACGCCTGAGTGTTTCTCCAGGAGCTTGAGTGACGCTGGACAAGGTGTTGACGTCTTTTGGCCTAGCAACATGCATCCGGAATTGTTCCACAAACCTCTTGGCCAATTGATCGAACGAAGAAATTGATCTAGGTGGTAGGCGGGTAAACCACATTGTCGCGATTCCCCCTAGAGAGATGGGGAAACTCCGACACTTCACTGCATCGTCGGCCCTTGCAGCGCTCATCGACCATTCATACTTCAGAATATGCTGGTTGGGGTCACTATTCCCTTCATACATCGGGAGAGTCGGCATTCTGAATCGCCTAGGGGGTTCGGCATGTAACACTTCGTCTGTGAAAGGGGTATGACTACGGGAAATCCCCCAGTCATCATTAGTGAGCCCCTGACTCTCGCGGATCATTTGACGTATCATGGTTGATATATCCGAAACGGGCAGATTCGGAGCGTGATGAGCTAAGGCATGGTCGGGTTCCACGGTGCGAGTAGGGATCGGGCGCTGTCGACGATCCGTATCTCGCCTCCTTGGCTCAACGTCTTCTGGGACATAAGGTTCAGGAGTATGTCCTCGCTGTTGATTGATCGGCTCTGATTGATTTCGGGTATCGACCCTTGTCTCTACTGCGGCGGTTGTGGCGCGGTTATCCGTGGTGTACTGTGGGGCAGTACCTCCTCGTGTTGAGGGACCGGTTTGGAAACTGGTCGACTGTCCTACCCTCAGTTGCCCAACAGTTAAGGCGGGCTGATATTCAGCAGCTTGAGCGCGACTCCCCTCTAGTCGAGGACGGGTAGTTCGGTGGTGATAATCAGATGAAGCTGAGCTTTCGGTAGATGCTCTGGAGACATCATCTCTCCTGGACCTTCTGTGCCCCCGGCGATTAAGCTGGTTGGTCAACTCGATATTGGCGCGTAATTGTTCTGCCAACTGCTGACGGCTTTGGGTCAGCTCCTGGAGCAATACTTGAAACTCCTGTCGGGTGACTAGCCCCGTTGAGTCTGAATGAGTGGCATTGTCTTGATGGGAAGAAGGCGGCTGTGTGGGATTCTGCCTATCCCTGCCTTCTTGCTCTGCAGCGGTAGCGCCAGTTCTTGTGCTGACCATTCTCGGTGGTGGAGTCCTTTCCTAGATTTCGAGCAAATCTGAATAGAATGGAAGGATTCCGGACTGGATATCTGGATCTTCCTCTTGGATTTGTGCAATCCGGTATCGACGGCAGATCCAATGAGCAGGAGAAAAAGCTGGTTTTCTCAGTGAAAGCACCAAAGTGTTTGTACCAAAAATGGGCACAACACTCTTCGGGAGTTGTTTGAAGAGATAAAATGAAGATTATAAATGTAAAACAGAGGTTATCTAACAAAAACTCCAACAAACAGGAATGTAAAATGCACAGACAAGCAATTTAGAGTGGTTCGGCGTATAGCCTACGTCCACTATGAAGTTTTGATGATTTTATTGATTCTCTTTCAATGGTTACAAGCGGTTACAGCAATGAACAGCGGATTACAGATTAGAATTCGAAATTGACAGCAAAAATAGGATGCAAATCTCAATCCGGCAGAGTCTGGACGCTTCAGAGAAAAAAAACCCTTTTTCCGTTGATTCTGGGGCTCTATTTATAGGCGTAGGAGGCTTGGATTTCGCTCAAACTCCGGGAGACTTGGCCTGACACGTGAGGGGACCCATTCGACCACTTCCAGAGAGTTTCAAGTCAATCTGTGATCGATACGAAATCATTTCGTATCGATCAAGACTACTTCCAATTGAGCTCAAAATTGGTGGAGATGTTCCTTGGTATGTGTGCAACCTTCAGTTAAAATTTCATGGTGTTTGGATCAGTGGATTGAGAGATATCATCGATACGAGACGATGTTCTTCGCTAGGCTGTCTGGTTCGAATCCATTTCTCTGAGCTGGGGGCTTCGAATCGATGGTATCACGCGCCTCTGTGAAGACGTGGAACGCACGCTTCGCCTCGATCCGGTCTTTTCTCCGAGTCGACCGTGTCGACTCCATATATCTCGGCGCATTCGCATCGAGGGATGACGTAACGCACGCGCTTCGTCTCGATCCGGTATTTGCTCCGTGTTGACTGCTTCGACTCCATGTATCTCGTTCCGTTTCCTTCGAGATATGACACGTTATCCAAGCCAGTTGACCTGATGGATTCGAGTAGGACTTCATCCATGGATACGAAGCAAACACTGGCTGATGGACACGAAGTAGACACTGGATGATGGATACGAAGTAGACATCAAGTGGCCGTTACAAACCAGGTGACTTATTGATGGATACGAACAAGTCTTTCCGGCTGAAGGTTCTATCGATACGAAGCTCATGACTATGTGGACTTAATCGTTCTGATGGGCATGAGATCGATGGATGCGAAAACGAGGACCAGCGATGGATACGAAATCCATCGATACGAACTGCTGCTTATTGATGGATACGAAAATGTGCTCTTCTCTTTGCCTTGCATCCATCATAACTTGAGCATATGAACTCGGATCGATCTGAAACTTGGAGCGTTAGTTTGCTTTATTTTTCCCGATCATGTCCCATCGATTGGGGCTTGATCCGGACTTGGTCAAAATTCAATGATATCCATGACAAACGACATTTGGAACCCAACTCCTTGGTGTTCTGGCCTTGCCAAAAGACGGGATAACATCAAGCTTGTAAGATTTGCAATAAAAAAGTTACTAAAGCCGCATAATTAGGCTATTGGTGTGAAGCATGTTAGAAGAATGAAAGTACTTGTTCTTTAAAGTAATAATAAATAGTCGAATATTTTTGCTAATTGTTCATTACTCTAGCAATACTTTTATATGATGCAGACACATCGTTGTAATGAAGGTTTCCGATTCATCTGGTGAAGCTTGGTCTACCGCTTTCAATGAGCAAGTGGAACAAATTATAGATGCATTGTCGATGAACTTGATAAGATGAAGAATAAGGAAGGTGAGATAGGTACTAGTTAAAACAAGGAGGCGACATAGATCCCTCGTCTTTTCAGGATTGATGTTGCCCATACTACCGAATACATGAATGACGAAAGGCAAAATTCACTATTAGATCTTACTCACTAATTAATTATTCAACCGAGCCCACATTCTCGCTGGAATAAATCTCAAAATGTCGAATTAAAAAGTTTAGATTTCTACATTTTAACAACGACAACTTTAAATGATTTGAATAACAGTTAAAAGTTTTTTCTTAAATTTTTTTAGAATTACGAGCGAGCATTACATGTTTGATATTTTGATTCATGATTTCGAAATAAGATGATAAATTTAGCTAAGTTGTTTGACTTGTCTATTTCTTCTGCACTTTCTATAATTATTATGTATTCATTTTTTGAATCAATTGTTTTCTCAGTTGTGCTGATTTTATTTCAATATGAACATGCTACACTATTACGTTGATGGTGAACCATTTAGTATTAATGTTGGAAAGAGATAGTAACTCAAATTAACACTTTAAAAGCAATTATTTGTTAACTAAAAATTGTTCTGTCTTATGCGTTTTGTTCAATATTTGTATTTTTGTTTAATGCAAATTATTTGTTGCCAATGGTTGATGTGTTCAATTTATATTAAATTTAAAGTAAATTACTTAACTTTGTGCGGTCATGTTCATACTTCACAAGATACCTATATCCGAAGTCTCTAGAATCGGAAATAGCTATTCTACCAAAACCCTTTCCCTCTCTCTCAGACTACTCCTTTTTCCACACCGTCTTTCTGAACGCTTTCATTTTATATTTCTTTTATTATAGTTTTATCATAGTCGTCGATAGTATTCTTTCTCTCTATCCTATCACAAATCAATCAATGGCATCGGATCTTGAGAAGAAAGCAAAGGAAGCTTTTGTGGACGACGATTTCGATCTCGCCGTCGATTTGTACAGTCAGGCGATCGACATGGACCCAAACAATGCAGGGCTTTTTGCTGATCGCGCTCAGGCTAACATCAAGATCAATTCTTTTACCGGTAACTAAACTCAAGACCGGGAATTGTTTTTCTTGTTCATAAATGACTTTTTTTTGGTTAGTTGTAAATGAAGCATCGTTTTCCCTTCCAGTCAACGCATTGTATATTTAAGGAGTTGGTTATGCGCCGTAGCTTCTGGCATAAATAACTCACTCTATAGCATTAAAATTGTAATAATGAACCCTGTTATTTCAAACTGTATGCTAACTAGTGTGTAGCGTTGCACATGTAATTGTTAAAAAAAAGTGTTAAATTTTCACTTTTTTGCCTAGGAGTTTAATTTGGTTCATGTGATAAAACCTCCAAATCAGTTCTGTCAATACATATATCGCAAATGCACGCATGTGTGTGTGTTTGTTATTTAAGATTTCTTTTCGACTCATCTCTAGAGTTGAACACCTCATTCAAAGATTTTTCCCTAACCCGTTGGAATAAGTAGAAAAAGAATCTTCTACAATATACCAGATTTGGTTCACTTGTTGATAAAGTGAATAAATTTGCCATTTTCGGAAATCCCTTTTGATACAGAATCAATAACCGTGAGAGTAAAATTTTCACATTTAAGGATAATCAACTCAGACAATATGGTATTTTCTGCCCCCACATTATGTAGATGAGCATAGTCAACACATAATCGTACAAATGCAAGATTAATCAAAGTCTCCAAATGCATGCTTATCATATAAAACAATATACTGCGTACATGTATACAATGCCATGTGCTACATAAAAATATATTAAACAAATAACCACTGTGGCACAGTCATCCAACCTCCATCAAGTCCAATCCAATGCTCGAATTTGCCAGAATGCTTGTCATGTATAAGGTCAGTCACAATAAGTGCATAAAACATAAGTGCAAAGTTGCACTATTTGCTATCCATCTTAGCACCTTAAGACTGTATTTCTACGATAATACTTTAAATGGTGAATCGTAGGTTCACATGGATCAATTTGTGATGTGCATACATACATATACTTTAGGAACTTTGCTCCATAGCCTCAAATCATGTTCATGATCTGAAAAGATTAATCTTTGTTTTATTATTTCTTGAATGATGAAATTTGAGAGGTAGCTTCAAACAAGCATCTTGGTATTATTTTATTCAATATGGATTAAGAATTTCTTTCTTAATTGCGTCTACGATGAGTTTTGAATCAAAATTTGAAATAGAATTAGAATTATTAATGGTTGGTTTAAAGTGAGGTTCAAATCAAAAGATTTTACGATTATGAAAAAAATGATATCACATGCATAAGTGCTTCTTAGTTCATCAATGATCCAATAATATGTATGTATATATAGTTATTTAACAATAAAAAGTACTTTCTATCTTTATTTCATAATAACAAGGATGTAAATGTAAAACAAGCATTGTAAAAGCAAATATTTCCTACAACCCATGATTCCAAATTTTGTTCGGCACATTAGGATTCCAGGAATTCCAGATTTGAAATTAACATTTTTTAAAAGGTAAAAACATGTTTTTGTAAATGAAAAAACTGCTAAAACATTAGTGATATTGATTCTTATGCAATAATTCAATATTTTATGATTTATATATAAAATTCAAATGCAAATCGAATTAAGTTGAATACCTGAAATATTCGAAATCCGTCCGTATCTGCATCCGAAAAACGGATAAATATCCGATATTCGGAAAAACAGATACAGATGTAGACACAGAGACATACACATCTGAAAAATATTCGTTCGGTTTTTGTTAAGGTTATAGTTTATATTATGTATATTTTAGTACAATGAAAGATATGTATTTATTATTTTATTAAGTTAATTTTTATTATACTCATTTAATGCATATTAATTAAGTTAATAGTTTATATCATATTTATTTAATGCATATTAATTGCTCAAAACTATTTATTATCACCATTTTTGTTGGTTTTACACTTATAATTAGTTGGATTGAAAATAATATGTTAAATTGAAATTTTCTATTTATGTTTCTTGATTTATCGATCGTTAACGAATATGATAATTATTCGATATCTGTTCATATTAGCGGATGAAAGTATCCGATATTCGAAAATGATTTTGGATGTGGATGAGAATATGACACTGTTTGCACCTGAAAATATCCGTTGACATGCCTAAATCAAATATTTTTTCAATTCAATGAACTAAATTCAGGAGACGTGTAAATATCTTATGCGTTCAGGAGACCAAATGGGCATGCCATAAGGCGAAGGAGGTGGATAACACATGCCTCAAGTTATGGTACATGGGAAAAGAACGTAACAAGAACGTGATAGACATCTTAATTAACAAGAACCTTAAAAACAGAGTGGTTGACGTTAGAAGACTATAGGACATGATCATCCTAGTCAAGCTGCTATTTAATGATATGGTTCTGAACATCATTAGTGCCTATGTCCCACAAGTAGGCCTAAATGAAGCCGCCAAGAGGAATTTCTAGGAAGAGCTAGATGTCATAGTTAGAGATGTGCCTAGTGGCAAGAAACTTTTCATAGGAGGAGATTTCAACGGTCATGTTGGTACAACTAGTGGGGGTATGAGAGAGTGCACAGTGGTTTTGGATACGACGATAGGAACCAAGGAGAAAATATATTGAATTTCGCTATTGCTTATGACCTCACGATAGCTAATACGTTCTTTAGAAAAAGACAATAGTATTTAGTTACTTTCAGTAGTAGCCAATACTCTAACCAGATTGACTTTGTTCTTACTATAAGAGATGACAAACAAGCTTGTGTAGATTGCAAAGTCATATATGGAGAATGTGTTGTCTAACAACATTAGCTTTTGATATCTGAGTTTTGTCTTCGGATACGTGTTCGATAGAATAAAAAAGCTAAGATTAGTCGGACGAAATGGTGGAAGCTCAAAAGAGACACCTCACGGGTGTTTCAGGATAGAGTGATGCGAGAAGGGACGTGGAATCTGAAAGGAGAAACAAATGACATGCGAGATGAGACGACAACACGCATTCGGAAAGTGGCTATTGAGGTGTTTGTGATAACAAAAGAAAAATAATCACGAACCTAAAGATTCGTGGTGGTGGAACAGTGGTGTGCAAAAGGCTATCAAAGAGAAGAATGAATGCTACAAATGCTTGCATCATCAGATTCATCATAGGAGTGAGGATAACATGCAAAAATACAAAGCGGCAAAAAAGAATGCAAAGAGAGCAGTGAGTGAAGCAATGTGTCGGGCATATAGAGATCTATGTCAAAGGCTAAGTACGAAGGAAAATAAAAAAACGTCTATAGAATAGTTAGGCGCTGCGAGGGGAAGACGAGAGACATCAACTAAGTTAAATGCATCAAGGATGAGAATAATTGACTTTTGGTAAATGGTGATGAGATAAAAAAAGACGGAGAGAATACTTCGACAAGCTATCCAGTGAAGAAGGTGATAGCATTATGATCGAGCTGGACGACTCTTTTGATGACACCTGTGAACATTTTGTTTGGAGAATTCAAGAGTCCGAGGTAAATGAGGCGCTAAAACTGATGAAAACAGACAAGACATTATGATCTGATGATATTCCCATTGAGGTATGGAGATGCCTTGGAGACGGAGGGATAGCCCGACTAACTAAGTTGTTCAATAATATTTTCAAATCAAACAAGATGTCAGATGATTGGAGAAACATATTTAGTTCTAACCTTCAAGAATAAATGAGATTTTCAAAGTTGCACCAGCTACAGAGGAATTAAGCTTATGAATCATATAATGAAGCTTTGGGAGAGTCATTGAACATCGATTAAGAAGGATGACAAGCGTTTCAAAAAATCAATTTATTTTCATGCTTGTAAGGTCGACCACAGAGACGATTTTCTTGATAAGACAATTTATGGAGGGAGCAAAAGAAGGATTTAAACATGATATTTACCGATTTGGAGAAAGCTTATGACAAAGTACTGAGAAAAGTTATGTGGTGGACTTTGGAGAAGAAAAAAGTCACAACAAAGTACATTACGCTTATCAAGGATATGCACGATGATTTTGTAACTAGTGTCGAGCATACGATGGTGAAACCAGTGACTTTCTCATTAACATATGACTACATCAAGGATCAGTTTTGAGCCTCTACATTTTTGTCCTAGTGATAAATGAGGTTACGAAGGGTATGCAAGATGCGATTCCTTGGTGTATGCTCTTTGCCGATGATGTTGTGTTGATTGACGAAAATATGATAGAGGTTGATAAACAACTGGAGTTGTGGAAGTGGACTGTAGAATCAAATGGTTTTGGGCTTAGCAGAACTCAGAGTATATGGAGAACGAGTTCAACGGTGTCTGGTCAGAGGATGTAGATGTCACTTTGGCCGGACAAGTATTACCCAAGAAAGAACCTTTTCGATATTTATGGTCAGTGTTGCAGTATGATTGTGAGATCGAGAAGATGGTAGTTTTAGAATTTGAGCGGAAGAGGTGAAACAACGACTAGCGTTTGGCATTTTCCATGATAAGAAAGTCCCACAAAAGCTTAAAGGAAAGTTCTGCAGAACGACAATCAGGCCTGCAATGTTGTATGATGCAGAATGTTGGCCTACTAAATGATAATACGTGCAGAAGATAAGTGTAGTAGAGATGCATATGCTTCGATGGAGCTGTGGTCATACAAGACGAGATCTAATTAGAGATGTTGATATACGTGACAAACTTAGAGTAACACCAATTGAATAGAAGTTAGTCCAACACTGTTTAAGATGGTTTGGACATCTCTCTCTGTAGTCAAAGCGCTCGCCTAGGCGCGCCTAGGCGCCAAAAAGCCCTAGGCGCTAGCCTAGGGCTTTTTTCTATTTCCAGACGCCGGTGATTGGCAAGGCGCCAATAAAGCGCTCTAGGCGACGAAGCGACGAAAAAGCGAAGCCCCAATTAAGCGCGCTTTAGTTGATTGACGGATGATTTAGGGCTTTGGCCCAAAACCCTCAAAATCGAAGCCGATAATGGCTTAATTGAGCTGCTGTTCGTAACAAAAAAACCCTACTGCCCTCGATCTCGACTCTCGATATTAAAAAAAAAACTAATCTCGAGCTGCTACCGAAACTCGACCAAACTCCCACCGCCGCCGACCCTACTGCTGCCGACCGAAGCTCCATTGCCGCCGACCCTACTGCAGTTTTTACTTTTAACTTTTAAAATGCAGTTTTTTTTTAAATGCAGTTTTAACTTTTTTTACATTGAATTTAAATTGAATTTAAATCAACTTTAAATTGAATTTTTAAATGCAGTTTTTACTTTTTTTTAGATGCAGTTTATCTAAAATTAAATCCACATTTTAGCTTAATTTAAATGTTTAAGTTAAAATTTGAAATTGAATTTAAAGTTTTAACTTTTAAGTTTTAATTTCAGAATTTTAAAGGTAAAAGTTGAAAGTTTTATAGTTTAAACTTTAAAATTTTAACTTTAAATTGATTTTTAAAATGCAGTTTTTACTTTTTTTAAATGCAGTTTTTACTTTTTTTAAATGCAGTTTTTACTTTTTTTAAAATGCAGTTTATTTAAAATGCAGTTTTTTTAAATGCAGTTTTTAAAATGAATTTTAAAACGAAGTTAATTTTTTTTTAAAATGCAGTTTTTTTAAGTGCAGTTTTTACTAAAACAGCAAAACTGACGCTCAAGGCGCCCAAAAAAGCCCTAGGAGCCAAAAAGCGCTAGGCGAGGGCTTGGGGCTTTTTGGGGCTTTTTCGCCTTGACTACACTGACATCTCTAATGGAAGCCCACCGAGGTACATGTGTACGTTGGAATTATATGCCGTATCGAATGCTCAAAGAGAGGTAGATGTCGATCAAGATTGACATAGGAGGAAGTAGTAAAAAAGGATTTGTGGGATTATAATATATTTGAAGAGCTGGTGTGGGACAAGTGTGCGTGTAAGTTAGTGATCCGCGTACCCGAACCATGAGCTAGAAGTTTTTTTTGTTTTTTTGTTTAGGGTTGGTTTATGGGTAGTGTTATAAGCTTTAAATTATAGGGCTAGTGAATAAAAGCCTAAGACGTAGTGTTTGGTCTTCAGTCCCTATTACTGTTAGTACCATTATTATTATTATCATCATGGTTTTTTAATTTTTTTATATATTTTAATTTTTATTGTATTTATATCTTTATTTTATTTTTTATTTTTTATCATTATTCTTATTTGTTTAATTATTCTTATTTTTTATCATTATTCTTGTTTATATCTTTATTTTTATTTCACCTATAATTTATGTATAACTAAAGTATACATTATGTTTGTAAAATTTGTTAGTGTATTCATGTAGAAAAGAAGTACTGAAATTCAAAACAGGAATTTGAACGGAATTTTCGGAAAAAAAAAACGGGACTAAAATTTGGAATTTTCCAAAGATAAAACCTCCAAATCAGCTCTGTTATGTATTGCATTAAGATTAAGATTAATAATGTAAATTTGAAATATGCTATAAGTTTCTTTTTCAACTCATCACTAGAGTTGAAATACCTCAATAAAAGTTTTTTTTTCTCCCAACCCATAGGAATTGGTATAAATTTATCTTCTACAATATGCCTATTGGTATAAAAATTATCTTCTACAATATGCCTGATCTGGTTCGCTTATTGATAAAGTGAATAAATTTTCCATTTTTAGAAGTCTCTTCTGATTCAAAATCAATAGCCAATAACCGTGAGGTAAAATTTTCACATTTACGGATAAACAACTTAGATTATAATATTTTCCACTCCACATTATGTAGATGAGCATCAACACATGATCATAACATATATCATACAAACAAAAAGTTAGTCCAAGTCTTCAAATACACGTTCGTCATATACAAAATCTACTGTGTATGTATATACAATGTCACATGCTACGTAAATAATTATCAAACAAGTAACCACTATGGCACAGTCACATCCAACCTCCATCAAATCCAATCCAATGCTCCAATCTGCTACAATGCTTGTCATGTGTAAGGTCAGTCACAATAAGTGCAAAGTTGCACCACTTACCATCCATTTTAGCACCTTAGGATGGTGTTTCTATAAATTTACTCTTTATTACGTCTATGTGGGTTACAGATTTTTGGATAATCATGTACATTAACTGTCATACCTGTTATATGTACATCCAATGCAACAATGTCTCAATATACTATTTTAAATTTGTACTATTTTGATTAAAAGTGGTCAAAATGGAACATCAACTTACCACTCTTGAACACCTGCTATCTCAATAAAAAGGGTCAAATTGAAATATCAATCCACCACTCTCAAAGTTTCACTATCTCGATAAAAAGAGGTCGGATCGAAATATCAACATTTGAAATATCAACTTGGAACTCTCAAATATATAAGAAATCATCTCATAAAACTTGCTGTTTGATTACTTCTACTGAGATACGTTACACGTGTGTCAAAGTTCTACTATCTCAATAAGAAGAGGTCAAATCGAAATATCAACTTGCAACTCTCAAATATATAAGAAATCATCTCATAAAGCTTGTTGTTTGCTCGCTTCTACTGAGATACATTACACGTGTATTCTGCCATAAGTTGAAGTTGATGTTTATGTGACCAAGTGACTTATGCATTTCACATGTGAAAATAAAATGAAATTTGTTATTCTATTAAGATACATAGGTATACATTGGATTTGGTGTTTTTCCTAAGATTCAATATTTGTTACATAAATAAATGAATATTCTTGTAATTATGTTTATTTGATTACGAGTGCTCTCCTCATTAGAGGATCAACTCTTACATAAAAAATATTACATTTATTTGATTGCTTTGAAATTGTGAAGTACGTTGGCATAAATATTTTCTTTTGGGGGGGATGTTGACATAAATATCTTATGTATTACTAGATGTATAGTAATTCTGTAGAGATAAATGAGTGGATGATAATTTTGAAGCTGTGAAGAATTATTTTTGGAAATATTGATTGTGATATTAAAGCGAGTGAGAACCTTAAAAGTCTAGGGAACTTAACTAATAACTTTTTTTTGGAGGGTTTTTGGGGGGGGGGGACAAAATGTTTCTTCTTACATTATGATAGTGTCTAATTTATGGGTTACATGCGATAACATTGTAAAAAATAATAAAATAGTTTAAATTTTTTATTCTGTTATGTGAGTTATACATTTTACTTTAAACTTTGCTATATTTGTTCAGTTTATCAAGATGTGGATTGAATTGTATTAAATATATTTTTACATGAATAAATGAAATTCGGTTAACTACGTTTATTCAATAAAATTAAACTTGACCAATCTTTTGCTAATGTTTGTTGAGGTAGGCATTTAGATAAATCATGAAGTGTTAATTATGTCTAATAAATTTGTTGAGATAAGTATTAGGTATATATGTAATTGACAAATGTTTATACGACTTAATGGTAATTTTGTAGATATAAAGGACTTGGGTGAAAAAGATTGCCAATGATACCGAATAAAGTCGTGAGATATTTGAAAATGCGAAACATAAATTAAATTATTGTTTAGGTGATTAATGAAAGTGGATCTGGATTTTAAAAATATGGACTTAACGAAAACAATATAGGGAATTGAAGGGAAAAGGGATAAAGATTGTACTTTACTATTAGATTGGTACTCAAAAGCAATTAATTTGCTCAAATACATAATAAGAAATATGTGCATAACCACATCCCATCTTACATTATTGCTTGCATAAGTTTATTTTAGGGCATAGCAAACAATGTTCAATAGGATATCCATAGTCGGGGTTCAAACTTGTGATGTTCATCATCAAAAATGATGTCTTTCCATAGGTCAGCTTTCAAGTTCACTTGGCTAATATATACTCATGCAAACTATACATTTTTATCTCTTTATATTTACAGAGGTCAACGGAACTACAGCATTTAGCAGATAATAAAGTTTCGATTAAAATCCTTTGATCTACATGATTATTTTTGCACCTTCCATTCTTCTATACAAAACCATATAACCTGTATGCAAAAAATTTCAAATAATTTTGATGAGATTTGACCGATGTTTTCTGTATCAAATAATCTTGATGAGATTTGGCCAATGTTTTTCTAGAGGAGTTAAATGTTTTACTTCCGGAGCATTTTAATTTATGTGATAGCTAGATGGAGTAAAGTAAATATAACTGAACAGAAAATGCATTTCTTTGTACTTTATTTTATAGGTCAATTTGAGCTAAGGTTTGAAATTCCGTTTTTTGGTTCCTTTTTGATTGTTTGAAAATTTTAATATTTCGGTTCCATTTCCGAGATTCCGGGTGTCCTGTTTTATTTTCAATTTCAGATTAATTACCTTTTGTTTTCATAAATACTGTAACAGATACTATAAATTGTATTTAAGATAAGTTAATAAAGTCTAAAAACCAAATCAACATATCTCTTTAATATATATTGAGGCCTTATAGCCCAATTGCATTGAATTTCTGAAGCCCAAAAGGAATATATTTAATTTACAGAGTGAGTTTTCTTTATCGTATATTGAAGCCTTAGAACCCAATTACACTGAAGCTTTCAAGTTCAAAAAACAATATAATTTAGTTATTCTGCTCCTATAAAAGTCACGATTGTATGCTTCTCCCTTATCAAAGCCTTTAATCCGCTGGAAACCATGAAATTCGATGTCCTAACCAATGCGAGCGACGGAATGACGAGAACGAAACATCAAAGCCCTAATTAACCCAAACATGCGCTCTAAACCTAGTTTGTTTCTCAGGTATTTTTGTGTTTTTTCTATTTTTATACCATTCTTTAAATTCCCAAGTAGAGTTTTGATTCTACTTTTTTTGTGCAAGATGATTTTTTAATACCGTGGACGACATAACAGATTTTTTGGCCAATTTCGGCACAGTCATCACCGGAACAGGGCCGGAATGGCTGGAATTTCGGCGTCCCAGTTGGACGCCAGTCGGAACTTCGAACCTTAATTTGAACAAAATCAATAATCCTAACCAGAAGGGGTATAGTACGTACCCAAGTTAGTTTACTTTAAATTGAGTAGCTAGATATTTCTTTTATTTGTTTCAAAGCAAACGATCAGTCAGTAAATCTGTAATAGCCAATGATACCTAGTTTTTTTATTTTTATTCTTATTTTTATGCAATGAAAAATCAATGAAATGCTTGGAACTTGAAATCGGGCATAGGTCTTTGTGGTTTATCTTGTGGAAATGGTTTAGCTTTCTATATTTTGTAGTTTGTATAAGATTATGAGTAATATGTACACAACTAATTTGTTAAGGAGGTATTTTGTAGTTTGTATAAGATTATGAGTAATATGCACACAACTAATTTGTTAAGGAGGTATTTTGTGTTTGTACCAATAACAGCTTCATGTCTCACCGGTCGTGCAATTCTTCTTGCTGTTAATAATAATATAAATATATAGTTCCATCCTTTTCAAGGTATTGCGATTTTCGTATGTGATGCAATCAATCACTTGCTTGATTTTTTGTGGGTAATTTTATGGGTTGGAGTTGAGAGATTTGCATTAGATGTTAATGCACAATTTGTTTTACAGTTTTAATGAATTCAAGGAACATGATTTGAACTAAAGGGTTGTTTTTTTTGTCTAGTTAGACTCAAGGCTTTAATTGGATATAACTAATGAGAATGCTCATTGCTATTCCACCTAATCATGTTCAAATTCAATTAAAGACCAGATTTTAATATAAAAGACGAGTGTTTAATTTCCACTATTAATAATGAAAGTTCACTTAATAGGATTTCCATCATATTCTTTTGAAATTCCAAAATTATCCTAGATGGCATCTTCTTTCCGGTCACTCATCAATGAAATATCACCGTCGATTTGCAGCATACACCACCATCTCCTTGGCGACCACTCATTAACGGAATTTCACTATTGATTAGCATCCTTCATTACCGATAAACTGCTTGAAATAAAAGCGTCTGTGACCATCAAATGTTTTTCACTTATAACACACGAATAATAAAGTAACATTATTGTAATAAAATTGTTTTTCCCGTGTTTAATATTTCTTAAATAATATATAAATATCTTTATTTACTGGACGCACACAAATGTGTGTATTTATACCAAAGTTTGAGATCTCGGTTTCGGTCTATAATTTTAGGAATTTCAATGCAATTCTAAATTTCGGGAATTTCAATTTTGGTTCTGTTATCCCGCCTTTTGGCAAGGCCGTGACACCAAGGACTTGACTAGAAACCAGCGATAGATCGTCTCGTAGACCAGCTGCGCATAAGGATTGCTATGGATATCAGTGAAATTTGTCCGAGTCCAGTTCGGGCTACAATTGATAAGACATGACTAGAAAATCCGTGTAAGCCAACGTTCCAAATTTCGGAGCAATCCGAGTTCGTATGCCCAAGTTATCGCAGTTAGAAAGAGGAAGGACCTAGGGTCGGATCCATCCCCCTTAGCATTGCTTCGAATCCATAGAGTCATTGCATTGCTTCGACTCCATCAGCGCAGAGGCCCTCGTTCGAATCCATCAGGACCAAGCATTGGTTCGAAACCATCGAGATAGTATTGGTTCGAATCGATCGTAGTTGGCTGTGCTTCGAGTCGATTCGAACATACCCCAAGTTCGAATCCGTTGGAGCTTCCTACACCTCGAATCCATAAAGAGGAGGAGCTTTGAATCCAGGAGATATACCTCAGCTTCGACTCCATGACACTATTGTCTTCGAATCCCAAAGACGGAAGATGCTTCGTATCGATCCGTCATGACCATCCACGATCGATACGAAGGAGCGCGAATTCAATCGATTCGAGGAAAGCACGTCTTCGAATCGATAGTCTCGAATCCACCTGGTCTACGCAGCTAAAAACCCGGGTACGACTTGGTAGAACTCGGAGATAAAAGAGGGATGACCCGAGGCATGCGCGCCACACCATTGTCTTCGCGCGCAGGGAGATCGATTCGAACGAATCGATTCGAACTAAGGTCGATTCGAACCAGGCTGGTCAACCAGAAACGCGATCTTGAATCGATCATATCTCGAGTTCTACAAGTTCAAATGCCATGAAATTTTCACAGAAGCTCAAACACATGATGAAGAATGTACACACCAAATTTCAGCTCGATTGGATGATTTCTTGATCGATTCGAGCCAAGGGTCGAATCGATCTCAAAGTGGGCCCGGATCTCCAGATTTCGGCCATGTGGGCCTCCTGACGTACCAGAACTGGTCTCCCCTCATTTTAGGCGAAATATCAGCCTCCTACACCTATAAATAGAGCCCCTGGTCATTCAGAAAAGGGGTCGGATAATTCTAAGTACTAAAGAGCGTCCAGATTCTGCCAGATCTACTCCAGGACACTGCCGCTGCTTTAGATTGACATTTAGCATTTAGATTCAGTTGTATTGCCTTATAAACTACTGTAATCTTCAAGTAATCGAGCAATAAAATCATCAAAACTTCATAGTGGACGTAGGCAAAACACCGAACCACTCTAAATCGCTTGTCTTTGCAATTTACTTTCTGTTATTTGGAGTTTTTGTTAGATAATCCACAGTTTTAATTTTCATTCTTCACTTTTATCTCTTCAAAAACTTCCGAAGAGTGTTGTGCCCAATTTTGGTACAAACAGGTTCGGATCTTGTTATTTACTTTTCATATAATTAGATATATATTTGTTTAATTTATCGACACAAAACATATAATTTATATTTAATTAAAAAATAATATATAAACAAACAATATCGATTAATTATAAATATTTATAATACTAAAAATATTTATTCATTAGTTTGTTTTCAACTTTTTTTTAGTTACAGCAATTTTATATTTTGTGAATTCGTATGTTTCCTAAGTTAAAATATCAAAGTTTGAGTATTCATTCATTTGAAACTCAAATTAATTCTTTTTCTGAATTTCTTCAGTAAATTCGGAGTTCAATAGTTTTTTTATATTGAACCGAAGTTTTAGTTTGGTTTCGTTTGGTCTCTACTGAACCCTAAACAAAATGGCTGGAATCTCGGTGTTTCGGTCGAAACCTCAAACCTTGATTCATACTAGTATAAATAATAGTTGCAAGCCACATTTATCTTATGTGCTATCTAATTGGACGCAACAAGAGAACTTTATCTATGTTTTTAATATAAACATTGCCGATAGATAATATAGATCATAATTCGTTAACATGTAATAGAATCATACATTCATCGAAAATTCTCTTCCTCCGCCAAATGATTTTTTGTAGGTGTTTGTTTATGTCATCCTTGGTATTTAGATCTTGATATATCAAGAGGATTTTTGACGTTTAGATTTGATAATTTCTCATATAAGGTAAAATAAAAAAAATAGGCTTTGTTTATTTTGGTGCTAATTCGGTTGTTATGGAGTCATGTCATGCAAGGTCTCGAAAATGGGATTCTAATCGTATAGCTGATATTTAAATCTGGAAATGGATTTAAATCGTGAATGGTAGGTTTGAATGGATCAATTTGTGATGTGCATACATATCAATCTGGAAATGGATTCTAATCATAGAGTTTACATACTAGGAACCTTGCTTTATGGTCTCAAATCATATTTATGATCTGAAAAGATAAAATTTTATTTTATTATTTCCTGAATGATGAAATTTGAGATGTAGCTTCAAGCGCATCTTGGTATATTTTTATTTCAGTATGGATTAACGATTTCTTTCTCAATTGCGTCTACAAATCGGAATTTGAAATCGAATCAGAATTGTTAAGGGTTGGTTTAAAGCGAGATTCAAATCATAAGATTTTACGATTTTGGAAAAAATGATGTCACGTGCATAAATGCTTCTCTGTTCATTAATGATCCAGTAATGATATAAAGCTATTTAACAATAAAAAGTACTTTACATATTATCTTTATTTCATATAATAATAATAAGGATGTAAATGTAAAACAAGCATTGTAAAAGCAGAGGCATTTCTTACAATCCATGATTCAAAATTTTGTTCGGCCCGTCGAGATTCCAGGAATTGCAGATTTAAAATTAACATTGTAGAAAAATCACGGTTTTGTAAGAGGGAAAACTGTTAAAATATCAGTGGTATTGATTCTTATGCAATGATTTAATATTTTACCATTTAGATATAAAAATTACATGCAAATGAAATCTTTTTTCAATTCAATTAACTAAATTATATTTTGTTGTAAAAATTGCATGCTGAAAACAAAAGTTGAATCCACTTTGCAATGCTTATAAAAGAAAAGCGATTCCCGAAAAATAAAAGCAAGAAAATGTAAATCATACCATAAATTAGATTATTTTTGGATCAACACTCAATTTTTTATTAAAAAACAAACCACAATAAACATACATAACAAATCTCCAAAACATACATCAAAATTACGGCACTTATTTCATTTCACCTATAATTTCGGTATAAGTATAACTGAAGTATGCATTATGTCTGTAAAATTTATTAATGTATTTATATAAAAAAGCACCAGAAGTACCGAATTTCAAAACCAGAATTTAAAAGTAATTTCCGAAAAAACGAAACAAAAATTTTAGAATTTTCCGACGCCTAAAACAGAACTGAAAACTGGGATTTCAAACCTTAACCAATTAGTGATTTTAATCGATGAAATAAGACATAATATCTAATCAGTAATTGGTGAAAAACAAAGGACCCTAGGTGGCTGCTAAATATTGTTGTTTCTAATTTAGCCTGAGTTAATCACATCTTCTACCTCTATCATTTCAAATTTTATAATAAACCCCGGAATTTTCTTTTGCATCCCATTCCTTTTCTGTTTCTCCTTTGATCTTATTCAATTAGTATGAATTCATTTGAAAAACATAAAATGCCTTTGATCCATCCTTAAATTCATGATATTGACAATATTTGTTAAAAGCAATTCTTTTAAACTACTGTTGTTATGTTCTATTGATAAATTCGGTTTTGGATAGTTCTAGTGCATTTTCATGGCTTTTTTGGGGACGTGAGTTTTTAATTATTTTATAAAGTCATTCAAAATCTTATGTTTACATGGTGTAACTTGAGTATTATTTAGTTTTCCTTTCCATTCTTTTACTATATGGGGCGACATTTTTTGAATAATTTTAAGTTTAATGTTTTGTTCATACAAGTTGAGTTTTTTGGTTGTCATTTTATTTTGTCTTTGAAAATGTAAGATATGGATATTTCAAATTCTTTTTGATAAAGTGGTAAAAGTAAAATTTGGCTTTTAAGTAGAATTTGCAGAATGATAATTTGGGTCTGTTAATTAATGTATGGAAAGGAAATATTATTATTAATTCAGTTTATTTAATTTTTGACATCTTATTTCTAATGACAATTCATGTGTACTGCAGAAGCTGTTGCTGATGCCAATAAAGCAATTGAACTTGATCCTTCAATGTCCAAAGCTTACTTGCGCAAAGGGTTTCTTTTCTTTTCTTTTCTTTTCCAATTTCAGTTTCTCTATACTTTATATAATCTTCTGATGCTGGAATTTATTTTGAAACTAATTAATTAATTTGTTACCTGCCACCATATCCTTATTTCATAGTCTACAGTAATCTTATATCATATATTGTCGACAGCACTGCTTGCATCAAATTAGAAGAGTATCAGACAGCAAAAGCAGCTCTTGAAGCAGGTCTGAAATTGGCACCTGAAGATTCAAGATTTTCCAAATTAATTAAAGAATGCAATGACCGAATTGCGGGTATGGAGCTCACTTCATTTAGAAAAGCTTTATGCCAGTAATGAAATTTATGTACATTATTTATGACCCTGAAAATGGGTACCGTGAAGCTCATGATGCAATGGTTTTTAGTAGGATGCTGCATACTTGTATCATTGTATAGTATATGAAGTTTGTTTAGCTTCAACTGTCAACTGTTGTTGTCACCATCATCATCGTTTTGCCTACTTATATCATTGTACTATACAAAGTTAAATTAGCTTATCATCGTCATCATCATTGTGGGATGTATAGCACTATATTGTATTTTTCTACAATTGGAAGAAATGGTATATAGAAAAGATGAAACATTTTTTCTTGCCACACACATTAATAATTTCAAGTCTCCTTAGAAAGTACATATAACGGAGATTTAAATTCTCAAATATCAAATATGAAAAATGATAAGCTTGACATGTTACCAAGTTACACGATTAGCAGCGAACAAATTACTGGTGCCATGCCTTGTATAAAAAAGTTACATATGACCATTTGTATTATGTACATTGTTACAAACTTTCCCATGGAATTCAAGTAATCAAACTCCATAAGAAGAGAAGTGTTGGAGCTAGATTGTATCATTAGTCATGTTGGTAGAGTATGTGAAGCTGTTTAAGTCATTCCCTATGGTCAGGGTGAAATATCGTGAAGTGGCTCCAAGTCATTCTCCATGGTCAGTTATGTAAAATATTATTCTTGGTTTCCTATTTATAAAAAATAACGATTAGTGTAATTTACAAATCCAAGTAGCGTGGTTTCTCAAATAATTGAAGCAAAATCTTAGTTGTTGTATTTCAAAATTTTATTACATCTCTTCCATACCTCAGTCCTTGTCTTTTTCACGAATATGCATTAATATATACCCGCTTTTGCAGAGGAAAATATCATATTATCAAAGAAAGTGTCAACAGATGCATCAACTACCACATCGAGTCCATCAAATGGAGCTTCTGTCAGCACTAACTCCTCTCAAGAGGTTCCTAAAGTTTCCCCTGTTGCTACACCAGTCAAACCTAAATACAGGTATCCATGTATTTATTTCGCAAGCACATCACAACTTTGTTTGTCACTTATAACTTGGAAAAACAAGTTTATTGTAATCAACAATACCATTAACAACAAAATTACAACCTGTATCATTTTTGGCAGCAAAACCTTCCCAACATCTCATCACAAACCATGTTTCAACCTTAACTCCATAAGATAGAAAACTAAAGAACTATAAAACTAAAGAACTATACTAAATCTCAGAGTATATCTGTAAAGAATAATAACCAAAGATCTAGCATAGTGTCTTGTTTTTAGCTAAAATACTCCCTGTACCTTAATGCAGGCATGACTACTATAATTCTCCTACAGAAGTGGTACTGACCATTTTTGCTAAGGGTATTCCTGCTGAGAATGTAGCTGTAGATTTTGGTGAACAAACAGTATGTTGTATTTGATGTGTGTTTCCCGATATTATTTTATACATTGTCCTCTATGTGAAGTTTTTGACTAATTGTTGCTAATTCTTTACAGTTAAGAGTTGTTGTTAATCTCCCTGGTGAAGAGCCCTACCTTTTTCAGCCACGTTTGTTTGGAAAGGTATAATTTTAAGCTTAGCACTCCCATTCTACTATAGTCGTGATTAACGTGTTTCTTTTTCCTGTTGAATTGGTGTTATGCTTACTGCTAATTCACCCATGATCCATTTCATTGATAGATTAATGCTATGATACATAAAGAAGTGTTTGGCCATCGCATCTTAACAAATGCTCAGATAATTGACTGGTTCTTAATAATAAATATACTAGTGTTTAAATGGACTATGTGTTCTGATTTTTAAGGCGGAGCATGCCAAAGCATGCGCCAAAAGTGTGGAGGTCTTTACTATACAAATTTGATATTCATAAATTATATATATAATAGTTATAAAAATAATAATTACAAATGAATGATATAAATATTAATAAGTTCAGATCTTCATTTGTTTGTTATTTTGGTGTAAATGATATAAATTTAATTGTTCCATTAGCAAGTGTTAAAACTATAACATATTTAAACATATTCAATAAAGCATAAGCATATCACACAATATGTAGTAACAATTTACATTCAAACATGACCAAAAAATATTTGCATAACATGGAATAAATAATAAATAAAAACTCTCAGGTCCAGCCCATATTTATTAGCACTCTAAGAAAAGCACCACTCCATCTTAGTTGTAGGCTGAAATTAAGCATCAAATTGATCAAGTATAACACTAAAGTTGCACATTAGCACTCAACAACGCTTTGTGGTTTCCCAATGATGCTTTGACAATGTAGTTTGTATCTCTGAGGGTCAGAGAGTGTTGTATGTAGCTAACGTATATTGGGTAAAATTGCTATGTGCAAACATATGTGAAATTCCAGTTAGAAAGTACGGTGAAGACCCTTGCTGTTTTGATATTGTTGATCGTTCAGAATGTTATTTAATTAGAAATTTTGTAGCAAGTGGTAATAATGGGAAGTTCAGAAGGGAGATAGCATGGCGAGTATTTGCAGAATTCTGAGAAGACACTGTAAAAATATATTCGTTCAATTTCTTTATAAATAACATCGATTTAGTCATTTTTGCCATGGTGTACTACTTTTTTTATTTTCAGAAAGCTTTTAATGTTGTGAAAATGAAGAAGCTAAGGCCCCGTTTGGTTTCGTTTTGAGTTTTGTGTTTTGTGTTTTCAACATACACTACAAAATACAAGAAAATGTGGGACATTTTTTACAATTCTTAGCCATCGCGACGATGGACGGAAAATGGACGAGATGAAATGTTTTACATCCTTTTGTTATGTCTCAAAACACGAAAAATCAAATAAACTTGTTTTTTATTTTCTATGGTAATTTCATTTTTCAAAATTGTCTGTTTTTCAACAATACATAATAAATACAAATATTTGTTTAGACGAAAACACAAAACTAAAAATAGCAAACCAAACGGGGCCTAATATTTATATCAAATTCTTGTATTATTTTTGCCAATACAAAAGTATGTTTCCCATGGATATTACAACAACCATCCTCAAAACACTGTCCTTGTTGGCTTAAGCTACATGAGGATAACCCATTAATTGTTGTGTACTTTTGCATGTTCAAACACCTTCTACCATTTGTAACAACCCGCAAATTCAAATATTCAAATAAAGACACGCTTCAATATCCCACTTGTAACAGTCTGACATATGTTGTATTCAGCTTAATCACTTTAATGATTCCTCAAAAGGCCTCGACGCTCCTTGAGGGT
This sequence comes from Allium fistulosum, assembly GCA_030737815.1. Lineage (NCBI taxonomy): Eukaryota > Viridiplantae > Streptophyta > Magnoliopsida > Asparagales > Amaryllidaceae > Allium > Allium fistulosum. The sequence continues at coordinate 1,139,144,597 of CM060906.1, forward strand.
GTAGTTCGTTGTATATAATCGTGGAAAGAATATACGGCCTTACGTATTCTAAATGTCCATTGTCTTTAGGTAAAGTAAAATAAATAGAACAAATAACACCTATTTATTATTTTATCCAATCTGTGTTCACATATTTTGTTCGATAGGCTTTAGAACCAGAAGGTACTGATGTGGAATTTAATTCATTTGGCAGTGCTATCATATACAAATTCCACTTATACATGCAAGTTTTGGTCATGTGTACAAAATATGCATATGACAATTAGGATTTTAAATGAATTGTGCGAGTACAAGAACTCATTAATCCAATACAAACAAACAACTAAGCCGTTATTCCCAAACAAGTTGGGGAATAATTTATCATAAATCCAATATCTTAAATAATTTATAAAATTTTAAGTTTAGAAAAAATAAATTCAGGTGAAGTTGAGCTTATTTTTTTCAACATGAATTTATCATAAAGATAAAAATCTGCTTAGAACTAAACACAAGTTGAATGGTCTATTTTTTTACCATTTGAAAAATATGTTAGAGTATTGATTTTTTTCCTACAAAATAGCGTTTTAAATCTCGTTCATCTCATTAGATATCTCATTTCGTACTTGGGCAAGACAAAGCATCAAGTCGTATATTTTGCTTAACATCTATGTAAAACCACGTAATTTTGTTTTTAGAAGAAGATAGATAAGAGGTTGGAGAAGGAAAAAAACGATTTGTTTTTTCATATAAGGGGAAAAACTTTATTATAAAAGTTCATATTTTTTTTCTGTACTACATTTCTTTTCTCTCCCTTCTTACATCCAAGATGAATAACTCCATCTCTATTTATAGGAGTTTACATCTCATACAAACGGTGAAGATTCACTTAAGCTAATGGTTCTCCATAAATATCTTCTAAATATTCTCTAATATAATTTCAAATATATTATTCCATAAATATCTCCTAAATATTCTTTCATGCAATTTCAAATATATTATTCTATATTCTAGATATTTCCTATATGGAAAAATATATATTAACAAAATCAAGTTTATTTCCAACACCCCCTGTAAACTTAATGTTGTAGTACTAAGTAATACTTGAAATCTGTGCATTTCACGTGCTTCGGTGGGAGTAGTGATATTATCCTAACTTTCTTCATTACTTTGACCTTACTAACGTCAAGATCTTTAATGCATGTTCACGGATTCTTGTTTTACTACTTTCATTTCGTTCTTCTTCATCACAATAGAACTTTCCATAAAGTAAGCGTTCTAACTTTCATCTTGTTCCAGTGTCACAGATTTTGAATGAATCATATATTGTATCTTTGCATTCTTTCATAACTTCTCTCTTGCTGTTTTTTGACCAATCCAATTTCTATGTATATTTTCAAATTTCACTTTTGCATGTCATTTCAGAAAACATTACTTGAAAAATAGGTTTGTTCAAAATTATATAAGCTTTGCTCATCTCTTTGTTTTCATGATGACTCATCGCCTATCATTTAGGCTTCCTCTTTGACCATTTCTATTTCTATCTCTTTAACATTCCCCGTTTTCTTTTCTTCATATTTTTGCTCGTGCATCAAATTTCCTCTAAGCTCTTGAATTTCATCTTCTTGATTTATGATTTTCATCTTGTTTGCTTTTGCACTATTCATCATTGACGTAAGCTTCACTTACTTTATTTTCTTCATCTTCTTCTTTTTCATCTTTTACACATTTTCCTTCTTCCAATTTTTCCTTCTCTAACTTCTCAAATTTCAGCAATTTTTCAGCATCTTTCTTCTCATCGCTATCCTTCTTTTTCTCTTGCTCATCAATCGGGTCGTCTTCTTCTATTATTCTTATGTCATTCTTTTCATATACTTCTTTCAATAAATTACACGACTCTTTTGCAGAATTTTCTTCAAGAATATGATCATACGCTTCATCGACGTTCACGCTCATCACAGCACGAGCACGATGATTATTCCATCGTAATTTCGCAAAAGCTTTCTTGTCTATTTGCGATATGCTTTAAAAATCATTCGGCCATCCATAACCATTTTCGACGATCTCCCATAATCATTTGGAGACTAACTCATCTTTCTTTTTCTTGTAAGCCAGCAGTTTAGTACCATTTTCTTGATTTTTTTTTAAATATAACCGGCATTCTCTTCAACTTTATTATTGCTTGGAGCTCTACATTTAGAAGCGTCCAAAATTTTCGCAATTGTAGCATTTAATGCGTGACTTGTCATGCCTTGACTTTGAATTTCCTCTCCCACGACCTCTTGTTGATCTTTCTCCTCTTTGGTTGTCATTGTTGTTATCGTTATTGGGTCTCCAACCTCGTTCTTGACCACAACCCCATCTTTGTAGTACTTGCTCCACAATCTCTTTCTTTTTTCTTGTTTCTTCATAAGTTTGCAATAAACCGAGAAGTTCCTCTATTTCCATGGCCTTTAAGTTTTTGTCTCTTTAATAACGACGATAATATGTTCGAACTTTGGATCTAATGATCTGAGAATCTTCTCCATAATTCTTACATCATTTAACTTATCATTGTTAGGTTGTTAGTAACCGTTAAAACTCTTGAGAAGTAAGCAGAGACAAGTTCACCTTCTTTCATATGCAAAGTTTCAAACTCTTCTCTTAAAGTTTGAAGACGTACCTTTTTGACATGATCGGCTTCTTTGTAAGATGTTCGAAGCTTTCCATGCTTCTTTATTTGACTTTGATCTCGAAACTTTCTAAAAAGTATTGTCATCTAATGCTTAGTAGATTAAACAGAGAGTCTTCTTGTCTCTCATCCTTGAGTCTCTCAAACTATTCCTTTGAGTTTGAGATAGACTATCTTTATTTTCTTGTTTGGTATAGCCTTTCTCGACTATCTCCCATACGTCGCGTGCTCCAAGGAGAGTCATCATCCTTAAACTTCAATTGTCATAATTGATCTTGATAAAGAAAATAACTTTATTACTAAACTTTATTATTAAAGTTCATATTTTTTGTACTACATTTTTTTCTCTTCTTTCTTACATTCAAGATGAATGAATCCATCTCTATTTATAGGAGTTTACATCTCAAACAAATGGTAAAGATTCAATCTAGTTTTCCATAAGTATCTCCTGAATATTCTCTCATACAATTTTTGATATGTTATTCCAAAACATCTCCTGAATATAATTTCTGATATGTTATTCCATAAACATCTCCTGAATATTCTCTCATACAATTTCTGATATGTTATTCCATAAACATCTCCTGAATATTCTTTCATACAATTTCTGATATGTTATTTCATAAACATCTCCTAAATATTCTCTCATGTAATTTCAAATTTATTCTAGATTCTAGATATTATCTATATGAAAAAATATAGATTAACAAAATCAAATTTATTTCCAACAGCATGTACCCATGCACTGGAACATGTGTATATTATGTTGTGTGATGAAATGTAGGATTTATCTTCTTATTATTGCAACAGGCACAAGTGTGCACATAGTTGTACATATATGCAAATATAGGCATGTTAGTACTCGCATCAATCGGAAACTATGTTTTGAAGCTAATGGTGAATGCAGATTTTTTTTATCTCTTGTAAAATTCCTTTTAGGCCTTCGTCTAGGCCTCGCTAGCGTTTGGCAATGCTTACCGCTTAGCTATCCACCTAGGACCGCTAGCTATCCGCCTAGGACCGCCGGCCTAGGCAATGCTTAACGCTTCATATAAGAATCTAAACGTGTATTTAGGCACTAGCTATGAATTATTTGAGTCTCAGTGCAATATATAAGCATCTATATGCTAATTTTAGATGATCTTGCCTCCTTAGCTACCTCTAAACCCATCCAAAACCCTAAATTCCAATTTAGATCAATTAATATTAAACGAGATTCTGAAATTTCCTCTAAAATGCATGATTTACTAAAAAAACACTTGGCTCCAATTAATATTAAACGAGATTCTGAAATTTCCTCTAAAATGCATGATTTACTAAAAAACACTTGGCTCCAATTGATCCATGATTAATACCCGCCTAAACGATTAATCCCTAGTTAATTCCTAGTTTATACTTAGTGCCTAACATCTGCCTAGCGATTTTTACAACCTTGATTTTTTTTTCCAAATCAATTGCTTTTGGGCCTTGGAGAGCTAATATGGGTTGGTTTGCAGCCCAATTCATATCTTGCTGCTCATACGGGTAAATCTGAGTTTATCATTAGCTTCAGTATAACGTTTCCGTTCAAACAAGTATTCATATTCCCAATTTCACTTCTGTTGTTTCGACTTTTGCAGCATTTGAAGTGGTTTGTCAATTATTATTTATTCTCAAGTGAAATTTGATAAAAGAGAAGCAATTCTGTGATAAAACAACCGATTATAGTTGTTATATGGTTAGTTATGATTACTTAATAGTCAGTCCAAAGCCATTATAGTTGATAACCTCCACCCATTAGTGGCAAAGCTTTCCTATGTTTCTGAATGTTACCGCTATTTTTAATATTTAGCACTAAAAAATTCCTAGTCATTACCTATGATTCTTAAATGTTACAGCTGTGCATACCATTTGGCAAGATTCTTGTATCATAATGGCACTAAAATTTTGAAGTTATTATGTCTTGCTATACTGCTAACTAAGATATATTACGAACATGATTACGTTCCTAATCTTTATAACAGTTCATGCTTTTTTTTCCTTGTCTGTATACAAGGCTAATACATTTACAATTGGTTGTTGATTGAGCAGATTGTGCCTGAGAAGTGCCGGTACCAAGTACTTTCCACAAAAATCGAAATTCGTCTCTTTAAAGCAGAGACCATTGCATGGTCTTCTCTTGAATACTGTGATAAGAACGCTCTCTCAAAAAAGATATTTGCACCATCAGGTAACGAGCAGGTGCAACAGAGATTTTTACTAGTTTAAACTGATTTCCCCCCCTTTTTTCTGTGAACTTTTTGTGCAATTTTAGATAATACTTCAATGATATATTCCATTTGTATTTTTCTGTGAAAATATGTACAGCTAGTAATAACCAGCAAAAACCATCATATCCCTCTTCAAAGGGAAAGGTGGACTGGGACAAGCTTGAGGCCCTAGTTAAAAAGGAGGTATTTTGAACATATTCTTGTATTCCCATATATTGTTGTCAACTAAAAAAAAGTTATCAATTTACATATATATACTGACATACAGGAAAAAGAAGAAAAGCTTGAAGGCGATGCAGCATTGAACAAGTTATTCAGTGACATTTATAAGGATGCCGACGAAGATACACGGCGTGCTATGAGCAAGTCATTTGTAAGCTTCCTCATTTTATTTTATTTTATTTTTTTCATTTTCATTTATAAGCATTATTTTTCTCATTATTTATTATCATTTTTTTTTGAAAGTTGGAGTCAAATGGCACAGTCCTGTCTACAAACTGGAAAGAAGTAGGTGCAAAGAAGGTAGAGGGAAGTCCACCTGATGGAATGGAGCTGAAGAAATGGGAGTACTAAAACTTTATCGCTCTTCTTTCCTGTATGTTTTGTTTCGTAAATCAAAGATTCTGTGATGCCTTGAAAACATTTATGATTTTTTGTATACCCATCCATTTAGGTGTGTATTTTGGGTATGATACGTTGAATATTGTGTAGTTATACATATTTGGTCATGATCTTTATGCTTATCCTGTATTTTCTACACTTTTACCAAATTATTTCCTAAATTGTTGCTAAAACTGGTGTTATTAATCATGTATTTTGTAGATCGTTTCTAGATTTTTAGCCTCCTCAAAACTGCATTTCAGTTAAATGTTTATTTGCAACTCAAGTTAACTTATGCTTATACAGGTATAAACTCAACTTACAGATTATGTATGTGAACTAAATTCTGTTCCAATAAAGTCCAGGAGTTGGATAATTACTAGTACTGTCTATCTATTAAATAAGAGAAGAATAGTTTCTAGATCTCTTGTTGAATCTTGGAGTTTTTTATTTTTTATTTTTTTTTATTCTTGTTGATTCTCTTTTGATATATATATATATACAAGTATGGTGGCACGTCCGTTGGACGTGTGCGAAGAAGGAAGTGATGTATTTTGTTTTTGTTACAATTATGATACTGTGAGAGATTATAGTAATTTTTTCGTTAATTACGGGAAAAAAGAGGAAGATGATATGACAAATAAACAGAAATAAGGTGTTGTAAGAAAGACGATAGGTAAATCCGATAATGATGAAGCATCTTTGTAGGAGTTCTTTGGCACGTGCGATGCACGTGTGCAGGAGGGATTGGTATTATGAAACATTGTTTGTTAGTTTTTTTTTGTCACCTTACGAAATGACGTTGTATGTGATGTTGCATTTTTATGTGCGTACATGCACAATTCTTTTTTTTTTTACATTAATGTTGGAATTTTGTATATAAAAGGAGAGTTATAAGATATATACAATAGTTATGGCTCCGCCATTCAAAATTTAGCATCATCCAAAAAGCCGAGCATTTCAAGAAATGATTTCATAAGGAATTATACTGTACATGCATTGATCTTTAGTATAGAGGGGGAATTATATATGTGTGAAGTTAGAAGTTGCGTTGTAGCAGCAAAAGTGTAGTAATCTGGTATGCTGGAATGCAGTTGGGGTTGAAATTAGTAGATGAAATGTTAGTTGGTTGACGTAGTAGAAGGAGATCAGGTCAGCATATTTTTTGTGTTTGAGAATGTGTTATTTAGATGCAGTTGATGGGGATGTGTTGTAGGGAAAAACATTTGTTGTTGTAGTAGCAGATTACTTGTTGGTGTACGTACAACAGAAAATAAGGAGTCGTACAGTTAGAGAAACGTGTAGATGGAAATCAAATTATGTATATAAGTATATTGCATAAGGCAAAGCAGTTGTAAAAGCTATTTTATTGGCAAAGTACAGATGGAGAAAATATGCAGCATAACATGGAATTGATTAACTGTTGTAGTTATACATAGAGTAATCAGTTTTGCGAACGTTCTGCAAGATAGCGCTCAACGGCTCGATCACACTCTTCAATCTGCAGGAGAAAGTTAAAGGGGTTGAAAGTTAGACGATTGATATATGTATGCACAAATATGCGGATGTGTTGAAGTGTAGGTTAGTATGTGTAGCATACCACTTCGGGAGTGAAGAAATCATCCCAATTACCATCTATCGGGTAAGGTGCATGGGGATGATGGTCGGTAGGGATTTATAGTTGATCCGAAGATGCAGACGCTTCCTTCAAGTCCATTTGTTTCTGCGAACTCTTTTTTGTTGGTACGTACGGTTGAAAATGTTGTAGTCGTTTTGCGTTGGTACCATTGTCTGAATCGTGCTGTTGAGCAGGAGGCGATGGGAAGGAAGCAGAAGAAGCAGTTATTTCAGTAGGAAGAGTTTGAAGAAGCTTTGTTGAACGGGTGCATTTGCGTTTAATCCTTTCTGTGGAAAGGTCTCTTGAGTGGATGTTGAACATTTGGTCTGTATTGAAGGAAGTCGGTAGTGAGTTAGAAGGAAACGAAATACGAAAAAAGTAGTGCCATAACAGTGAACAGCTGTATTTGAAAAAGGCGGACGGTGTTACCTTTGTCATTGAAGGAGCAGACTGTATTAAGCAGACAGTAAAAGTGTAGGGAGTTGAGGAGTTTATAAGTTGGTGGGGACGTGAGGCGGTAAGTGGAAGAGGAGAACATGTGAGGGAATGAGGTAGTTGCTGGAGCCTTGTGCACGGTAAGAGTATATTCCGTTCCGACCGAAGGCCAAGTGTTGATCGATGTTAGCCCCCATAGAGGTGAATGCGAAAGCATTGTTGTAAGATCTAATGTTAGTTCGGAAATGTAAACCTCTGTCACTGTCATCAGTGAATAAAGCTAAAAGTTCCGGATGTGGCGGAGGGTAGGAAGTGGTAACTTTACCACTTGAGCAACTATTCCCACTTGTTTCACGGGGAAATAATTTTGCACTACAGTGTCGGCACTGAGTTGGTTGAGGTAGGATATGGCGGAGGAAAGGTTGGGGAGCAGTAAAATTTCGACCACAGTTATAACGGGTAGGAAGAGCAGATTGATGCGGAAGTTGTTGGGGAGGAGATATAGCTGTTGGTGCAGTAGAAGCAGTATCAACTGTTATGTTTGAATGGTTAATGAATTTACAATTTAGAGTTATTTGACGTTTCAAAATACCAAAAAACTATTACCTAAAAAGGGATGGGAATTGAATATAAATTTGCTTAACAAATAAATTCAAGCAGTAAGGTAATAACATGCTGGATAGAAAAAGTAAGTGATGACTGAAGTGTATAAGAGGAAGAACTGAATATTACCATCAGGTGTCTTGTAATAGGAATGAACATATGTGAAGGTAAAAAATGTATGTACTGCATACGTACAGAAAATTGGTTAACAGCAGTAGGTTGAGCGGAAATAAAAAGTAAAGTGTATGAATTAGTAAAAAATAATAAAACACGAATGTTTGCACTTAATTGTATATTTACTTTTTACTAAAAACGGAGAAAATTTCGTAAGGCTAGAATTTGCAGTAGTGTGGTGTTAACATATATTTAACAGTAAAAGTAAATAAGGAATGACGTGTAAAAAGTTTAAAGTTAAAAATGAGCAAATTAATGTATGTCTGACAGTTTTAGTGGAAGTACTGTATGCAGTAAACAATGTTCTGAGTAGAGGAAGAAATTATCAAGTGCAGGATGTTACCAAATTGTTATAATTTTATTGATTTGGAAACCCACTGCTGTTGATTTACAAACCTATAAATATTAATTAAGATAAAAAAAATCAAAGTTGAAATGATTCTGTTCGAATAAAGTGAATGTAAATCTGTATAAAAAAATTTGTATAAAAAATGAACTGTTTACGTAACTAAATTTCCATAACAATTTTTTATTTAAACACAAACTTTGAAAACTCAACTAACTATGAAATAATCAAAGCAAACTCTAAGTTTTCAGAATTTTTTTGAGTATAATATATGTAATAGCAATTCTCAAACATAATGAATATCATTTTTCAAAAATAAAAGAATCGAAGTCTGACTGTAGTTATTAGTAGAGTTGGGCACTATTTTGTAGTTGATGTGTATATGATTCAATTTCAGTATGAAGTTATAATCGCAAAAAATGACAATGACCCATTGTGGAGTCTGTGTATTTTTTTTAACTGCCGTGAAGACGCACCGCCTATAATTCTTGCATATTAACAGTGTACGCATATACAGGAATAAAAACTGCAATCGTGGCAGAAAGGGAAGTCTAAGTAATTCACGACACTTTCCACAGTGGACGGTTGATAAGTGTATAATTTTTTTGTATTAAAAAGGGGCAAAATTGCTGCAGGCTGGAACTTGCAGTAGTATAGTATTAACATAGGTGAAAGTAAACATGAAGAAGGAATGATGTATGAAAGTGTGAAAGTAAAAAATCAGCAACTTAATGTATGTCTGGCAGTTTAATTGGAAGTATTGCATGTCGAAAAACATGTTATGTTTAGAGGAATAAGGTATCAGCTGGTTATAATTTTTTTGATTTGGAAACCCACTGCTGTTGATTTACAAACCTATAAATATTAATTAAGATTAAAAAATCAAAGTTGAAATGATTCTGTTCCAATAAAGTGAATGTAAATCTGTATTAAAAAATTTGTATAAAAAATTAACTGTTTACATAACTAAATTTCCATAACAATTTTTTATTCAAACACAAACTTTGAAAACTCAACTAACTATAAAATAACCAAAGCAAACTTTAAGTTTTCAGAATTTTTTTGAATATAGTACATGTAATAGCAATTCTCAAACATAATGAATATCATTTATCAAAAAAAAGAAAAAGAATCGAAGTCTTCACGGCAGTTTTAAAAAAAAAATTGTACAGTGTACGCATATACAGGAAGAAAAACTGCAATCATGGCAGAAAGGGAAGTCTAAGTAATTCATGACACTTTCCACAGTGGACTGTTGGTAAATGTATAATTTTTTTGTTTTAAAAAGGGGCAAAATTGCTGCAGGCTGGAAATTGCAGTAGTATAGTATTAACATAGGTAACAGTAAACATGAAGTGGGAATGATGTATGAAAGTGTGAAAGTAAAAAATCAGCAAGTTAATGTACGTCTGGCAGTTTAATTGGAAGTATTGCATGTCGAAAACATGTTCTGTTTAGAGGAATAAGTTATCAGCTGCAGGTGGTTACCCAATTTTTTGTTTTTTTATTTGAAAACTCAGTCCCAGTGATATTCATCGCTGGCCTAGGGCTTAATTTATAAGCGTGGATACGTATAAGAATGTAGTAAAACAAAATGGTTGCCACCCGAAAGCATGGTATATGAATCTAGGTCAGGGTAAATAGTACATTTAAATTTGAGGTTGCAAACTGATGTTGGGGAGTTAGAAACAAACGTTTGTTGAAAGCGTAATTGTATAAAAGTGGTTAACAACCTTAATTGCAGAAATGGTGCATATATGTGTACTGTACTTGGTTATAGTGAAGTGTAGATGTTAAAATGTGAAAGAGTTGTAAGCGTGACAGGGAGGGGAAAAGTACCTGTCGAATTTGCCAGCTGTTGGTTTGCAGCAACGGATGTCCTTCTACTTGCGACGACGGACTGTCTAGCTTGTTGACGCCTTGCACGTTGAGTGACACGTCGTCTTTTCCTTTGTTGCTGGTCCATAAAGATGTGGAAAAAATGAGTTATGTGGACGAAAGGTGTGGAGAGGGTGGGGCAGTTGAACTGATATGCCAAAATATTGCTAACGAAATGAAAGTGGAATAGTATGTAGTAGTAAAGGTGAAAAGTGGGGTGAGTGAATAGTGGGAAGTGCATACTTATACAAACATGTAGATTAGATATTTTGCAACTGACATATTATTATGTGGAAGATGTTGAAGGAGTCATAGGTCTGTAATTGTGGCTGAAACAGTAGGGTTAACGGCTAGTGTGTAGCAGGTCAAAGGGAGGGTAGCCGTTTTGGGCAATAAATCAGTTGGAAGATATTTTAAGTCTTATCCGCAGGTAATAGAGGCTTGGTCATTGCTTCTAAATACAAATGAAGCCACCTAACGTGTTCACCTTGGCTGGAAATAAGTTTATCAGATTTTACAATGAACTTCATCACATATTTAGAGTACTAAACACCCATATTGAATCTTCAATTTCAATATATATAAAATCAGGTTGTAACTTGAGCAACAACTAAACAGATATTCATTAGCGACAACCATTGAGCAGAAACGTTGAACTTTATTGATATCCACTACTGAAGAAAAGGTTAAATTACAAAATAAAAAACAACTTCACTTTAATTAAGCAGTGAATGCACACCGTCCCAGCAAAAACTGGATGTATAGAGTCCAAAATAAGTTAACTGTTATAGTAGGTTTAGGTATGGTAATAGCCTATTAATTCATGTATGCTAAGTTCCCATTTACTGATACAGTGAACACTGAATAGTAGTATATCAATGACAATATAAAACAAACTCAGGTCAACTTACAGAGCTTACCACAGTAATGGACAAATTGACAGCCTTCGACGTTGTACTGAAGACTTGTACAGGTCTCCATTTGCATGATTCTTCAGTTGGTTCTGCCTTTTCACTGTTCGAACAGTAAAAACTAAGGTTAGAGCCCAATGGTCTCAATCTTTTAAATCATTTAAAAAAATCAGTACAAAAAATCTAAATTCAAAACATAAACATGAAGGGTGTCGTCTATAATTGGTATTAGAGTTATGTTATCTGGATAACTTTTTTCAAATTTGTTCATCACCATTTTCAGGTTTGTAATATGGAAATTTAACTATGCATACAAATAGCATTGGTATCATTTTGTACAATTCTCTCTTTCATTTGGCCTATGTATTTACAACATCAAAACAACAAGCTGTTGTAAAATCCTTCCTAGTGAAAATCAATCAGCCATGAACTCCTTTTTGTGGCCAACAGTGTATCTGTACTTAGTGATAATTGTGAGGTTGGATTAACTTGTATTTTATTGTACTCCATGTATTTCTAGTTAGAAAATCAGTAAAGAACCGAGTTTAATATACATATGATTTTTTGACTGAATTTGAAAATGAGTCTTTAAGTTGTATCACTATTATCTTATTTTTATTTGTTGCTTCATAGAAAAATCATTTCAGCAGAGATATAAACTGCAACGACCCAGAATTTTGAACAAATTAAATTGAAAATATTTAATTAATTTTAAATATTTGAACGATGATTTAATTTGAATCCCCAATATATCTTTGAATTTGGCGATTAAATTTTAAAATTTAATCTAGTGAATGTTGAATAAAAATTTGAATCTTCAGTTTTAAGCTGAAGAAAAATATTTCAAAAGCTTTTAAAATTCATATTGATAATACCGAAGATAATCGAACTTTCAGAATTGAATTTTAAACTGTTTTGCTCGGTTTTGAATTTAATTGTTTGAACCGATATTTAAAAATAGTCATTTTTCAAACAGTCTCGGAATTCGACGAAACCAGTTCCATTGGGTCTGTAATATTGAATTATTGTCGGATTTCAAATTTCGTATTTTTCGGTGTTAATACGTGAGCACACGGTGAGTAAACGCATTGGATTTTTATCAAGATTCGATTTAAATTAAATTTAAAAATTTAATTAGTCAATATAAATACACGTTTTCTTCCCTTAGTTTCAGCCTAGAATCACGATAAAAGATTCGTGCAACCCATGTTCTCCTGTCTCCCTCCATCCTGTATTTTAAATAATCACGCAATTCCGTTCAGTTCAAAATCACAGAAGGAAAAAACAATAATGGCCGAAGCCCTTTCACTCTCGTTCGAACGAACGAGATTTCGTTCTAATTTATTAAATCGAAAAGCAGAACGAAATATAAAAATGGCCGGCGAATTTATTCTTTTTCACCCTTCTTCAAATTCGATCTCCTCTCCACCCAGTTCGAAGCCTCCCTCCTAAATTTCCTCCTCTCTTTCCCATTTCGAATTCGAATCGAATTCGAACTCGAGAGTGAGCAAGTCACGAGATTTTTTTTTCGTTAAGGCAAGAGGAACACTGCCTTCGTAATCAAGTTTATAGCTTCAGGAGGAAATCTGGGCGCTCGAAACGAGGCGATCGGTGGCCGATGCTTGCGGGGTGATAGGGCGTAAGCGTGGCGACATGCGTGGTCACGAGTTGGATGGGATGGCGAAGCAAGGTTATGTTGTTCAAGCGATCGCGTGTCTTTGGGTTGCCTGGTGGCAGTGGTTTCGACATCGACTGCTGTCTGGTGGTGTGGTTCTCAAGCTAAGCAGTGAGGTATATTATCAATTGCAAATTGTTGTTTTTATTTTGAAACAGTAATTGTAAAATGTTGATTTCAAAGCAGTCTTGTTTTTCTTTAAAAAAATAAATAAAAATAAATCAACTTGAATCAGCTATGTATATATAAATAGAGGACAGCAAGATATATTTATTTCATTTACCAGATACTGACTAAGTTTAGCATATATAGATTGAAATATATATTTTATAAAAACCAGATTTTAACCTCTGTAGATTTATATAACTCATTTTATAAATATATGTGATCTCAAAGAGAAAAATATGTACATTGTTTTTAGACTCACAATTTTTTTTTATGATGTATAAGATGATTAATTAGTTAATTGGCTTATTATTATTTCTAGTTTCTAAGGATACTTTATCTAATAGGAAATTGATCGATAGATTAGTTTGAAATAAAAATAAAATTTAAAAGAGGTAATTAAGTAACTCTTTTAAAAAAAAGAAATTTGATCATTCGATTTGTTCGAATATTAACAAATCATATATAATGTTTTACAAGGTCTTAAATAAAGAAATCAAAGCAGAAATGGATTGGATTGCAAAATAAAAGCTAAGGTGAGATTTTTCTCACTCAAATTAAATTTTGTATTGCAGTTATTTATTGATTGATATGATTGCTATTTGGATGTGATATTGGATATAGTAGGATATATCTATATATATAGCAATATATATATATATTGGCATATGTATATATTGAAGTATGATTTCCCGCACTGTATAGCGGATGAGACCCTATTGCGCCGTTAGTAAGCGGATGATTTTTATAAATCCTATATACCGCGATATTCCACCTCGAAGTGGAATTGGTATTGTGCTAACGTCTTTGGATGCAGGGAAACAGGTTGGAGGGATCCAACTGGACCCCTCACATTGATTGAATTTATTTCTACTGTAATGTGATAATCTGTGAATGATTATATTGATGTTATTGATCATATTGATGTCTGGAAATTGTTTGAAAGCTAAAATTTAGCTGAATGGATTTTTGATATCATTGGATTCAAAAAATAAACGAAATTGAATTTTTGAAATTCAAGTAGAAACCTTTAAGTGAATAAATTTTTGAGAAATTAAATAAAATTGGAAGAAAAGAATTTAAAAGTATAAAAAAGTTGATTTTGTAAATCTTATCGAATTAATTTTCAAAAATTGAGTGAAATGTTAAATAAATGGATTTTTGTAAAATATTGATTATAAATTAAAGAATTCATTTAGATTTGGATTTTTAAATAGATTTAAGGAGACAAAGGAATTTATTTTCTTTAAGAGGAATTTATTTAAAAAGAAATAAGTTGGAAGTCCAATTATAAATTTAATTGGAAAATTGAAACAAGTTTGGAAAAATCAAAATAAAATGATTTGGGATGGGAAATTAATTTAGAAATGAATATTGAAATTGATTTGGTATTGAAGTAAAATTAGAAATCAATTTGGGATTTGATTTTGGGGTTAAAAGTGAATATTTGGGAATGTGGATTTAAAAATGGAAATGATGTTAAAATGGGTTTATAAAAGGATAGAATTTCCAGTTTGTAAAGTTTAAAAGAATGATCTTTGTAAATAAATGAAATTATAAGTATTTAACTTATAATATGGATTGTTGGTATAAAAAAATTGAATTGTGAATTGAATTAGTTAACAAAGGAGATTTATAAATTGAAGTTTTTATAAATAGAATTGAAATTTATAAATGTTGTTTATAAATCCGAAATCACTTATTTTGATAAGTGAATTATAGAAGTTAATAAAAGAAGATTTATAAATCAAAGTTGTCATAAAAGAGAAATAGAATTTATGAACGTTGTTTATAAATTCGAAATCAATTGAATTTGATAAATTGAATATAGAAGGTTATTAAAGGAAATATATTCGCGATTTTGGATAGCGAATTATCCTTGGGATAAAATGTGTAGAGATGATTGAAATTTGGTTAAGTGAATTATATTCACGATTTTGGACAGTGAATATAATATTGAATAAAATGGATATGTTTTGGAGAAGTGATATTAAAAATAAAGTTAATTGTTTTAAAGACATTTTAAAATGTATAAAATATCGAATACATAGATTTCAACATTTTATTGTTGAAATAGACGTTTTCGAGAAATAAGGAAATGGTGGACTATAACACTGTTGTTATAGTAAATGATTTCCAAAAGGAAATGTTTTATGTAGTATTGGGATTTATACATCTATCTTAAATTCTGAATCCCTATACTAGTGATTTTGAGTCGTCGTAACGATGTTTTACGTAACATTCGTTTTGACTCAAATGATTTCCTTAAAGAATGAAATATATACTTAATATTGATTTACGTATATCGAATATTTTCAAATGTTGAAAATAAATAGATTTGTGAAATACTTATTATTAAATAAGTATGGAAATGTTTTCCAAAATGAAACGAAATGTTTTTTGAGAATTTATCTTCTTAAAGATAAATTGAAATTGAATATTTGAAATCAATTTGAAAATCGTATATCAGTAGATATTCGAAAAATATAAATTCACTATGGAATTTATAAAAGAAATGGGAATTCATTTTAAAAATAAATGTTGATTTATTTTGAAGTGTGGAAAAATTATATATCTTGTAAAGATATTTTGAAAATTTAATAATTTGGAAAATTATTTGGAATCTGATGATGTTGCGCATCTTTATTGATAGTTAAATAACCGACTATCAATAACTACCTTTAAATAGGTATCTGCTGTGAATTGATTGAATTTAAATGCCACACTTATTTTTGAATAAGCGCTCACTATTCGGGTTAGCCGGGAAAGGACCATGGGGTCGTATAACCCATTCCGAATATGTGATACGTCGTTATGAATCGCATTTGATGACCGGTGTTGAAGACCGGATATTTTTGAAAACGGAAGGATTACCGTCGAGTTACTCTACATCGGCTGATCTCCGATTTAGAGGTTTTATCACCCTTAGTGACGGGAAGTCCGGACGTGATTAGAAAATTATCCGGATGTGCAAGGGCTTCGTGAGAAGTGCCTTCGGTTCTGTTCGATCCCGGAACAGACTTGTATGGATTGTATGTCTGACGTTACAAATTTGAGATATAAAGCTGATTTCTTTCAAATACATATCTGTTGGTGGAAGAGAATTTATTCTCTTAGCTTAACACCCTTCTCTGAGACGTACGAGCTCAGAGGTTATGTAGTTGAAATTTATCAGCGATATATTCCCAATTTGGTAACGTGGCATACTGAGTGTTGCTGTGAAATGATCATTGTTTGATCATTTATGATATGATCGTTTGTTTGATCATTTATCTTTGTGATCATTTCTATGATCATTTGTTTGACCCGAAGCATGGCTTTTTGAGAAGCGTAGCTTTGTGGACGAGACTTCGTCGAGCCTCACACCCCGGAAATGGTCAAAACAGGAAGGATGCGGCAAGGTTCTAGGGAGTAGCGCCCCTTAGTGTATGTCATTCCTTCTGGATAGAGGTGGTATCATGGTATGGAGCCCAGATACTTAACATATGTTGATACTGCTTATTATGTGGTTGTTGGAAATCGGGGATCCTCGGGAAGATCGGTTACGATCGGGGGATGGCATACGCGTGTCAGTAGTTACCTATTTTTGCAGAGGTAACCCGGCCTTGTGTTGGCAGAGATCCGGTTAGGTTCTCGGGACGTCATTCCAGAGGCGTTCCTTCGTGGCATAGGAAGTTCCTTAGCCTGACCATTTGTTGGAAATCCAAAGAAACGATACGTGACTTGTACGGTTTTAGTTGTAGAACCTGCCATCTAATATGGCAGCTATAGTAAGCATACTATAATGGTACCTATGCTGGCTAAGATTTATATTGTACTTTCGAAATGGTTTCTACACTATGCACTAATAATAATATCAAAAATGATTTGATTTTGCGTAGTAAGCATCTTTGACTATCATAAGAAGAAATCTCCTCCAATTCTGCGTTTGCATTGTGTGTGTGGCGGGAGGTCTTATGGTAGTTTCATTTTCCAAAAGCATTTCGAATTGACTTTAAAATTATTTTGTTGTTTTAAAGAATAACTGTTTTAACGATCTCACACCAGTCACCATGACTGACTCGGAGTTTATTGTTTCCCTTCTAAACTCTGGGTGCCCACCAATTTCCACACGGGCAACCTAGAGTTATGTTATCAGGATATTCTGGAGCTTTGGAAGCAAGCTGGATGGCGAGACGCATATCCGTAATTGTTTATTATTTCCGCTGTGTATTCTGTATGAGGACAAGTTTATATAACTGTCCATTGATGTCCATTGTTGTATTGAGTTGTATATTGACTCTGATTGATGTATGTATAAACTGATATAGTTCTTTGTTTTAAAAGACTAGTGTTTATCTATTATATATTGTTCCGCTGCGATATGTGAGATTCTGATATTGTTCTGTTATGATGTTGTTCTGTTGTTCTTCTTTCTTCTTCTGCTTTCTTCTTCTTCTACCTTTTTCTTCTTTTAAAACCCTCATGCTTCGTATTTCCATGCATCTTGAGTTAATCAATGGAGATTAGTGTTTAATCAAGGAGTACGGATTTGCGGGTCTTGACATAAACTATTTGTATTAACACTTACTGTTAAGACAGCAGTAGATACTGATATCACACAACTTGTATGTTTTTAGTGCACTTCAAATGTAAATCATGGGTTCACATATATTTTGAGACGTTAAGCATCAAATTACAATTCCTTAGCCACAATAAAGAAAAGGTTAAATTACAAAAGAAAAAACAACTTCAGTTTAATTAAGCAGCGAATGCACACCGTCCCAGCAAAAACTGGATGTATAGAGTCCAAAACAAGTTAACTGTTATAGTTGGTTTAGGTATGGTAATAGCCTATTAATTCATGTATGCTAAATTCCGATTAACTAATACAATGAACACTGAATAATAGTATATCAAAGACAATATAAAACAAACTCAGGTCAACTTACAGAGCTTACCACAATAATGGACAAATTGACAGCCTTCGACGTTGTACTAAAGACTTGTACAAGTCTCCATTTGCATGATTCTTCAGTTGGTTCTGCCTTTTCACTGTTCGAACAGTAAAAACTAAGGTTAGATCCCAATGGTCTCAATATTTTAAATCATTTAAAAAAATCAGTACAAAAAATCTAAATTCAAAACAGAAACATGA
The DNA here is from genome assembly GCA_030737815.1 of Allium fistulosum. Taxonomy (NCBI): domain Eukaryota; kingdom Viridiplantae; phylum Streptophyta; class Magnoliopsida; order Asparagales; family Amaryllidaceae; genus Allium; species Allium fistulosum. The sequence goes on from CM060906.1 coordinate 1,139,163,035, forward strand.
AGGGTGTCGTTTATAATTGGTATTAGAGTTATGTTATCTGGATAACTTTATTAAAATTTGTTCATCACCATTTTCAGGTTTGTAATATGGCAATTTAACTATGCATACAAATAGCATTGGTCTCATTTTGTACAATTCTCTCTTTCATTTGGCCTATGTATTTACAACATCAAAACAACAAGCTGTTGTAAAATCTTTCATAGTGAAAATCAATCAGCCATGAACTCCTTTTTGTGGCCAACAGTGTATCTGTACTTAGTGATAATTGTGAGGTTGGATTAACTTGTATTTTATTGTACTCCATGTATTTCTGGTTAGAAAATCAGTAAGGAACCGAGTTTAATATACACATGATTTTTTTGACTGAATTTGAAAATGAGTTTTTAAGTTGTATCACTATTACCTTATTTTTATTTGTTGCTTCATAGAAAAATCATTTCAGCAGAGATATAAACTATTTGTATTAACACTTACTGTTAAGACAACAGTAGATGCTGATATCACATAACTTATATGTTTTTAGTGCACTTCAAATGTAAATCATGGGTTCACATATATTTTGAGACGTTAAGCATCGAATTACAATTCCTTAGCCAGAATAAAGAAAAGTTTAAATTACAAAAGAAAAAACAACTTCACTTTAATTAAGCAATGAATGCACACCATCCCAGCAAAAACTGGATGTATAGAGTCCAAAATAAGTTAACTATTATAGTAGGTTTAGGTATGGTAATAGCCTATTAATTCATGTATGCTAAATTCCCATTTACTGATACAATAAACACTGAATAGTAGTATATCAAAGACAATATAAAACAAATTCAGGTCAGCTTACAGAGCTTACCACAGTAATGGACAAATTGAAAGCCTTCGACGTTGTACTGAAGACTTGTACAGGTCTCCATTTGCATGATTCTTCAGTTGGTTCTGCCTTTTCACTGTTCGAACAATAAAAAAGAAGGGTAAAGCCCATTGGTATCAATCTTTTAAATCATTTAAAAAAATTAGTATAAAAAATCTAAATTAAGAACAGAAACATAGTTGTTCAGGCTTGTTAAGTTGCATTTAATTTCTTTCACTTCTCAACAAAACAAAGGGTAAATCCAATGAAAAAAAAATCTCATAGTGTCAGCTGTAATTGATACACCACTTTTGACTACACTACCATTTGATCTCTTTCACTTGTAAAAAGCAATTCTCAATGTTTTATGTTTGCAAGCTTCTATAGAGTTTCAAAACATGCACAGTATTAAAATATATAAGCACATCACTATGTACAATCTAACGTAAATTGCATTTTAAGTGTGTGTATATACAAATACATGCACTATTCGCCTTAACCTTATGATAAAATTCGCTGGTATGTGAAACATGGTTAATGACGATACAACAGTATCTTAATTTTGTAAGAATAGAACATAAAAAATGCACATAATAGAAAGTAATGTATTAACAAATAATATAAGGTCAAGAAATAATCAATTTAAATGAACTTGAGTTAAATTCTTGTACATATGTGTGTACAAGCAGTTGAATTTAAATGCACTTGATTTGAAATTCGTGTCCATATGTGTGCATTCATGTAGATATGTGTGTATATGCTCTTGAATTTAAATGCACTTGAGTTGAAATTCGTGTACATAGCTGTGTATATGCACTTGACTTGAACCTTTAATCAAATCCAAAAATTAAAGGAGAATAATGGAGCATATTTGGAATTCATGTACATCATACGAACAAATAAAATAAAATCATAACAATTTGAACATAATGCAAAAAAGGATAGAACAATGAGGCTGAAAGTAAAAAAAGAGAGTAGGAACTGGGGAAAACATGAGCAAATGTAATGAAAATTGATGTAGCTAGTGGAGTTTTGTAAGAACAGAAAAAACAATTGTCAAAATTAAATTTAGTTAAAGTGAATATACCCAAAAGTTAAACAAACTATTGAATAAGAGATATCATTTATCATTGAAGATGATGAAATAAAAATTATTGTTCATGATGTAATCCATTAAATGTACCGTACTTATATTTTTTAAGATGATGAAATATATATCATTAAAGATGATGAAATACCAATATTATTCATGATGAAATAACAGATGAATCATCGATTATTGTATATATATTTTTGAAGCTAATTATAGCATATTTAGTATCTATGTCAATCTTGGAACTTGTAAGTATAAATTTTTGATGGTCTTTGCAAAATGAATATATATTAAATGCATGCGAAAAGTGAAATCCAAGATTTGGACAATTAAACATGTTAAGGAAAATATCATATATTTCAAAAATAAAAAAGATTAATTGAGAGTCTAAACACAATAACTGGTAAGGTGAAGCTACTTTTCTATGCTTTTCGTTCACATCCTACAATAAACATCAACAAATGATGGAAATATAATTTCATGCGTTCACAAAACATAGACATAACAGAGTTTCATCTTATGCATGCAAACCTTCTAATCATCTTCAAGATCTATAACAGTAGTTGCCTAAGTCTAAATTTGGATTACTACATCTGGACTTTGATTCTAACCTCAATCTTTCTTTTTCCTTGATACATAAAAATTTGTGTTGATATTTGGTGAACCCATTTCCAATTCTCTCAATTTAATCACTAATTATTATATAAAAAAAGGTTTAAAATAATCAACCAAAAATTCAAACAGTTAGTTCAATATGTCAAAAAATCAGTTACGTGTAGAAAATTAAGAGCATAGAGCAGCATTTTATGCTTGGGAATCCTCCTCCTCCCGTCAGTAGAAGACTGAATAGGAAATACTCAAAAAGCGTCCTGGTTTAGGTAGGTTTAGGTATGGTAATATCCTATTAATTCATGTATGCTAAATTCCCATTTGCTGATACAATGAACACTGAATAGTAGTATATCAAAGACAATATAAAACAAAGTCAGGTCAACTTACAGAGCTTACCACAATAATGGACAAATTGACAGCCTTCGACGTTGTACTAAAGACTTGTACAGGTCTCCATTTGCATGATTCTTCAGTTGGTTCTGCCTTTTCACTGTTCGATCAGTAAGAACTAAGGTTAGAGCCCAATGGTCTCAATCTTTTAAATCATTTAAAAAAAATCAGTACTAAAAACATTTTCTATGAAGGGTGTCGTCTATAATTGGTATTAGAGTTATGCTATGTAGATAACTTTTTTCAAATTTGTTCATCACCATTTTCAGGTTTGTAATATGGCAATTTAACTATGCATACAAATAGCATTGGTCTCATTTTGTACAGTTCTCTCTTTCATTTGGCCTATGCAATACCAAACTGTTGAAAATACATGTCGAATAAGAGGCAAAATATTACCCTTAAATTGCGAATCTAGGGCTGGAGGAGCACAGAAATCATGATGGAATTAGGGTTCCAAGCACTGGAATTTGCTGCGATTACAACTGAACCCAAGATCTAAAGAAATCAAACAAAATCCAAAATGAAAGTCAAAACTTAAGACGGTAATAAAATCGTACCATTTCTGACTGATTGTTATGTACCTTCTAACGATGCTGGCTTTCTCAAAGTCGTTGAAAGGCTTCTACTTTTCAATTAGGGTCGCAAACATCTTCATTGCTGAATGGCGAATATGGAGGCAGTCGATCTTCCTGCAAGCTGAAGAGTATTGGCGGCGACAGCGGATGTAGCAGCAATGTGGGAGGGAAAAGACCGGTCGAAGGAAAGATAGGTCGATGAAGGAGGGGCGGGTGGGCAGTTGAAGGAGGGGGGCAGCCATTTTTTACGCGGAAGGGGGAAGTGGGTTTAGAGGAAAGTGGAAGACGGAGAGGAAAAGAAAGAGGGTGGAAAGGAGATGTGGGAGTAATACTATCGGCAACGTGGGATGGGACTGCAAAAAGACTAAATTGACCTTGTACACGGATGTCTTGTTTTGCTGAACGGTGGGCAATACGGGAAGTTCAAAAAAGGCTTCACTTTGACCTTTTGACCAAGGGTTTGTCATTATAGTATAAGATATATATATATATATATATATATTTGTATATATATTTGTATATATATATATATTTATTTGTATATGTATATTTGTATATGTATATTTGTATATGTATATTTGTCAATTTCAATTTACACTTGTTTTATTAAATCGCTATTATCATTTTAAATGTACATTTAAAGTTTTATAAAATTATCTATAAATAATTCATCAATTACCTCATAACATTTTATGTTCAAAGACAATATATTTATGTTAATTACATAATCAAACATTGTTAAGGACCTTTGGCAACAAGGTTAGGATTGTGTCACTTTAGATGGAGGTTCTAAAGGTCATGGGTTCGAGCTCTTAAGTTATTAAAAAGAGTGTTCTGTGCGGATAAAGTATCACTCGTTCTCAAAAAATTACATAATCAAACATTTAAACCATTTAAATAAATTAGGTTAACCAATATTTCTAATAAATACTAAATAATAACAATTTCAATATGCATACCATTGTTGTACGAACCAAAATGGTAAAACTAATTTTTATTCCATTACAATGTGTAAATCACAGAAAACGATAATTATAAATCTAATTCGTAATTCGTTTATCTTAACAATATCATGGTATATTGCATTGTAAAATTCCACTTTTAGTTTCAAATATCTACATTTAAAATTACTCGATTATTTATAAAAGTCACCTCACTTTTCTCCTTGTATATCATGTTTCAGTCCATAAAGTTAAATTATTTACGCAGTCTTAAATTTGAACTAATTTGATTAATACGGTTAAATTATATTTGTCTATCAATCTATGGAAAATAAAAAAAATTCAGTATTTACATCATATTCATTAACAAAAATGGTAAAATTACCTTTTCATTACACTAAGATACAAAAAGCCACATAATGGTATGTACAAAAACAATAATAAAAGATTCAATTTATTGTTTGCTTAACTCCATAAATTCATCCATATAATGCATTACAAAATTATACATTTTTTTACTTCAAATACTTCAGTTTAAATTTCTATAACTATTTACAAAACGCACTCAGTTCCCTTCTAATATTTTACGTTTAATTTCATATGTTAGAATTAATCATGTACGTAATCTTAAAACTATTAAATAATTCAGTAAACTACTACCGTTGATTAAAAATATGAAAATTTCAATATTTATGTCATGGTATAACATTCATTTAAATATATAAATACATATATTGTATAACGTAATCATATATATAAATTATTATTACGAATTTGATTCGTAATTCATTTATATATATAGTTACCATGCATTGCATTATAAAATTCTTATTTTAACATCAAGTACTTACATTTTGAAATTTCTTCGACTGTTTACAAAATCCTCCTCAATATCATCTAATATTGTACAATTCAATATATATTAATTATGTAATCATGAATTTGAACCGTTTGAACAAATTCAATGAACAAATAATAGTTAATTCATCTAATAAACCCTAAAATATGACGATTTAATATGTATACCATATTTATATCATCAGTGGTAATTTTTTATTTATTTTTTCATTCAAATATAAAGATATAAACAATATACATAAATAATATAATTCAATTTATTCCAACAAATTTATCATTGTAAATTTTATTTTTAGCTTCAAATCCCTAAAATATGACATTTTTTACAACCCCTCTCCATTCTTTGTTAATATTTTATATTCAAATCCATGTATATAAATTACTTAGAAAATCTCAAATTCAAACTATTTAAACAACCTCAATAAATAGTTATTCTATAAATGCAAAAAATATATATCAATTTTAAGATATATGTATACATAAACACATACATACATATATTCCCACACATATACATACGTACATACACACACACATAGATATATATAACAAAACTGAAATAATAATAAAATTATTCTTTTACCGATAAAGGTAATTTTTTAATATATATATATATATATATATATATATATAAGATCACACATATTAAATTATGTACATAAACATTAATAACAAAATTAATTTACAAATAAATTATAATCATCTATTACATAAAATTTCATACATCGAATAACAAAATTTTGTTTTTAACTTCAAATAACTCCATAATAAGACTTCTACAATTTTTTCCTATTATTTACGTATAAGTCCGTATATTTGAACTAATTAAATAATTTTAAATTTAACATATTTAAAAAGATTCAAAATATATTTGTCAACTCATTTAATAAATCATTAAATAAAAATGATAAAATTGGGTTTTTACTAAAATATAAAGATATATAATCCACATAAGTTAAATTATACATTAATAATAATTTTAATTTATAGTTCATTTCTCTGAATTTGTCATACATCATATAACAAGGTTCTAATATTAACATAAAAGTCATAATAATATATTTTACAATATTACTTTTTTTTGGCAAGGCCTATATTTTACAATATTACTGCGTTCAACGCACGAGTTACACACTGGTTTTAATTATATTGATAAATAATTGTATAAATATGTTAAATTCTTTTAATATCCCACCTTTAGCCTTTTCAACAACATCTTTTACCCAAAAGCCATAACAACAGACGCTTTTCTTTGGGAATTTTCGTAAAACACACATTTAAGTTTCAAAATACGTAGTCGTCAATTTTCGAAAGTAGTTTTCAAAAGACAACCATATTTTTAATTTTAGTCATACTGCAATATTTGCCTTTTTGGTTTCTAAAATTGAAAATATTTGCAAGAAACAACTATGCAGTTTTTACTGTAAATGTTGCACTTTTTTAAAAAGAAAAATCATAAAAAAATTAAATTAAATTTAGTTATAGTAAGATGTGATTAATGCAGATTTAATTTTCGAGAAAAAATGAAAAAGGAATTATCAAAAATAATGTTAGAGGTGTAGTCTAATCCGAAGGGTTTTTCATGTATCATGTTTGAAACTAAAGGGAAAATCTAATTTCCACTTTTTCTTTTATCATACCGATGTACCAAAGCTATCATTGTATATCTTCATTCTACCCAATCCTTCTCAATTAATCAAAACCTTAGCTAATCATCTTTTGAGGGGAATTGAGAGGAGAGAGGTCAAATTCAAACATGGAGAAATAAGATTTTCACGCTATCATTTGTTGAACTACACTAAGTACTACGGGTAAAGTAAATCCTAGATCACACCATATTTTGTTCTTTTTTATAATCCTAATATGCTACTAAATATTTTCAACATTTCTACTCAACTCCAGGCTAGTTTTTTATTTTTTTAAATACCATTCCTAGTTCATGTGGACTTGGCTTCTCTCAATTTCCGGTTATCATGATATTGTATTTCGATTATAAACCTTGCATCCAATACACTATCATTCAAAAAGAAAACCTGTCGTATAAAAAGGTGGAAAACGGAAATTGTTCATCATACTACAAGTTCACTATATGAGTAATTAATCAATCTATTTTTTTGGTCAAATTAGTATAATGTTTAGCATTAAGCATTAATAAGGATAAGTTATTCACTCTTTTTTCTCAACTTTGAACTAGAGTGCGAAGGCAAAAATTGTGGTTTCAATAGAATTTGTCAACAAATATTTGACCATTACTGACTTTGACATGGTACGATAATTAGGAATTAATTAAATATACTATGAATCCATGCCGCGCATATGATATTTTAAAATTAATAAACCTTGCATCCAATACACTATCATTCAAAAAGAAAACCCATCATATAAAAAGGTGGAAAATGGAAATTGTTCATCATACTACCAGTCACTATAAGAGTAATTAATCAATCTATTTTTTTGATCAAATTTGTGTAAGGTTTAGCATTAAGTATTAATAAGGATAAGTTATTCACTCTATTTTCTCAACTTTAAACTAGAGTGCGAGGGCAAAAATGTGGTTTCGATAGAATTTGCCAACATATATTTGACTATTACCGACTTTGACATGGTATAATAATTAGGATTTAATTAAATAGACTATGAATCTATTTTGTGCACATGGTATTTTAAAATTAATACGTATTAAAATGATAAATTCATCAAAGCGACAATGGTGGTTCCGAAATAATAAAAATTATGGTAAATAATCGCATAATATAGATCATTTGTCGCATCGAAAATGTAAAATTAAATGAATTTGAATACTAATATGTTGAGATGCGACTAAATTATATATATGGTTATTTTCTATAATTTAAATTCTTTTAGAGAAATTGTAAGTTACTCCTCGTCTTATAAATGAGATATAAAAATTGCATGAAAATAAAAAGATCACTATATTTATTGAACTTTCACCAAATAATGTGATGCTAATAACATCAAATATCTGTAAACAAAAGTTACTTTCAATGTTCCATTTATTGAACTCCAGCTACAAATTTTAGAAGATCTATTTTTTAGAATTAGTAAATCAAATGTTTCCCATAAACAAAGGCATTTATCTTCTTTTAAAAGATATAAGGCAATGTCAATACATAAAAACTTTACTTTTGATTATTTTTCAAAGTTAATTGTCTTCTACCATAATAGTATTACATCGCTCATGCAAATAACATATCAGTGATGGTGTTCATGAACATGCACTAAATCATGAACGAATTATGGTTCCTACATCTATTTATTTTTCCAACAACTTTTATGGCGAATTAACCACTTCCCATTAAGCATGCATCGTTGACATATCTTACATAACCATTGTTAATGAGATTTTTGATCTCACAACACCAATGTGTAGTTGTTGTATCGATGTATGCTTGTACAACTATGAAATAACAAATCAACTATTTGTTAAAATATCAATTCAAGTAGTAATTGTATCATGTTGAATGATTATACAACTATGAGGGTGGAAATTAACCGGTTGTTAATTTAATCAGGTGAATTTAATCTAGAATTTTAGAGAACTAAGCACAAACCAGCAAGTAAATTGAAGAAAAGTAATAGACACTAAAATTTACGTGGTTTAGATGTTAATAAACTTTCGTCCATGGATAAATCAACATTTCAGTTTTTCAAAATATTGAGTAGTAACACTGAATTCAATGGAGATTGGTTACAACTTTTTTTAGTTATAATTCTTTGGCATAAGAACTTTCGATTCTCTTCATCTGTTATAGTCCTTTTCTTTTATAGATGAATGACATCACACAGATTGATGACACTATTCATTCTACTCAACAACCGCCGTCAGATTCCACCATATATCCTCCGTCGGCATTCTTGAATTCTGTGTCATGGATTGGTAGTTTAATTTAGGTGGGATAATTTGGTTTAAGCTGGATAATGTGCATTTGAAATGTTGAAATTAGTGCGTTGTTGTTGGATGCTTGCTACTTATCAAAGAGCTATGCTATGCGTTGATATGCTCGGGGTTGCTCTTGTTTTTGATTGAGCGGCTTTTGGTTCAGTTTTGCATTTGATAATATTTTACAACTTTGCATATCTTTGGTGCCATGACTTCTAGGGAAAAACTTTGCTTTTAAATTATCATGATTTGTTGCTTTCGAGTATCTCAATGGTCACCAATAGTGTTTTCCTATGCAGTTTGCCCTACGTGATTTGTTGCTTTGGAGTATCTTAATGGTCTCTAATAGTGTTGTCCTATGCAGTTTGCCCTGTGTTATTGTAAGGACGTGCTATTTTGGAACCATTCAAATCGACATTCATCCACATATGTTAGACTTGAATTCCTCAAAACAACAGATTGTTAATTTATATTTAGCAAAACTTAGCATATACAGTAAATAAATCAATCACAGAATCAAAGACATAGAGTAATACAACAATAAGCAACGGAATAGATAGAAAGTAGTTCATGAGCTACTATAGAACATCAGAGTCTGAAATAAATACAACAGAAAATCCCAAGTACATAGAAGTCACTAATACAAACTGACAAGTCTGAACATAAACAACTGGAAATAACTGATAGGTGAATAGATAAAGATGGATCTCGAAGCAAAGCTCCAAGTCCCAAAGGTGAGTCTCAAATGATGTGACACTTAGTCTGATTCGAGCATAAACCAAAACACAAAACACTCGAGTCAGGATTAACACTCTTATGCAAGTAAATCAACTCAAGTGAAATGTCCAAGTGAAATGCAATATAACTTAAAGGATGTTTGGGATTCCCATCCTTTAAGGATCCCTAGAATTATCTACAAACATAATACAATATGCTACAAAGATAATGTCTACGGTAAAGTAAAATATTAAAATAGTGTTAAGGCGTTGCCCATATCCCCCTTAACACATTTTTATATAAATATCGTAGTCTATACAGATACTGTAAGCTCCACCAAACCAATGAGATACTCAATTAGCACTCCATAGGTATGATATAAACCAAAGTCGTAGTGGACGCGATAAGGCATATGACAAGGCATGCGAGGTAATGCCAGGGTAGGATACTGCCGTTTTGCGAATCCGGACTGGTGGTAACGGATAACAGATACTGCCGCCCACCTCGGAACACACTCCCATAATCAAATCGAAGGTGGCCACCAAATCAATCACAAAGCAACATATATGGTATCGAAGAAGCTTGTCCGATTAGAGAAGCAACCTCACTTGGCCCGGCGTGGCTCCTGTTTTAGTCATATCAAGCTGACCCCAAGGGGGTCAGGGCTGTGTTTAGACCTCATACAGAATCGTTCGCCAAACCATCCTACTTCGTTTTGGATTCTTCACCATGTGCACAGTGGTTAAAGTGGTTTTCGGTATTGGTAGAGAGTATGACAATATCCGATCTCGGTCTCTTTAACAACCAAACGCTTATTTCACACCATGGTCAATTTTCATTACAAACAGTTCATATTTCATATCAAAATATCATATTCATTTCAAAATCATATCAATTTCGAAATCATATTCACTTTCGAAATCATTATTCGCTTTAAATCATATCAGTTCCAATTTAAATGGTTTGAATATTGAAAGTAGTTTATATATTGGAATAGTTATACATTAAAAATTGTTTATATTTAAAAATAGGTTATAGATTAAAATAGTTTATATATTAAAAATATTTTATATATTAAAAAGAGTTTATATCGAAAATAGTTTCAAATAAGAATTTGTTTCTTCCAATTTAACAAATCAATTGAAATCAACTTTAGTTCCAAAATTCAATTTAAATCAAATCTCAGTTCAACAATTTCAATTAAAAAGGTTAAAGGTTCAATTCAAATTCTAATTAAACCTTTTGTTAATTTATATCGATTTCAAATTTAGGTTTGAATTACAAATTTAAACCACTTCCAATTCAATTGGTTTTCAAGTTTAAATATAAAAACAATTTATAATAACTCAAAATTTTAAATTTGATTTATATTTCAAAATTCAACTTTAATTTTATTTAAATTTAAAAATATTCACTTACTCATTTTTAATAACATTTAAATAAAATATCAAATTACAAGTTGGTGGAGGTTGCATGGTTGGAGGGTGGCAGAAGGCACTAACGAGGGTGAGGGTGGGTTGCGTGAGTTCGAAAGGAGGAGGGTTGTTTGGCAGGTTCCAGAGTTTGAGAAGCAAGGGTATGGGTTTGGCGAGTTGGTTTCAGAAACCACGAAGAAGAAAGCAGGTTCAGATTTTATATATAATAAGCTATATATTATATTTTCAAACGAAACCAGAGTGTTATATATATATATATATATATATTTCAAATGAAAGCACAGAAAGCAAATGAAAGGAAGAGAAGGAAGGAGTAAACGAACCAGAGAAAATGGAACGTGCCAGCAATATAAATCAAAGCTACGGAATAGTGAAAGCCAGATATTTAATTCTGGGAATATTAATAGTTAGTTGCCATTGGTTTCTCCGGTTGGACAATAGAATGGACACGGGGAAAGCCAAAAGGTTCAAAATGGGTACTAATATGGCTAACCGTTTCGCAGATTGCGCCGTGTACCGAACGCCGAAATGCACAAATGAATATACTGCGGAGATCAGCACGAAGAGACGAACATAATGGTACATAGATATAAGTGATACGATCCACCTACCAAATTTTGATATATGCTGAAAATGATGCTAAAACTCCGAAATTAATATAAACGGAGCTAGATCAGTTCAAATTTGGCAAAATGAATTATGACATCTCACTTAGAAAATGATTTACATTTACCTTATATAAAAATATTATGATTTCAAAATATTTAATTTCCAGCAAATTTTAAACCGATTTTAAATTTCAAATTGAAATTTCACAACCGAATAAACTTAAATATTTTTTGATGAAAATCTGATGCTTGCTACGTTAAAATAGACGTATCTCAAATATCAAATTTTCACTGCAAAAATTTTAATTGTTTATTTTCATGAATTTTTTTAGTTAATTACGTTATTTAAATCGTTAAAATTTCCGGGTCACTACACTCTCCCCTACTCAAAACTTTTCATCCCCAAAGAGGAACGAGATAGAAGAATAGAAGGAAAGATGGATTCGAAATACATAGTACCAGATACAACAATTAATTCAAAACCATATAAATTTCATTTTCAAGTGTTAACATTATACATCTCATTACTTATTAACATCCATTTATTATTATCATTCTAATTAACTCACTTTCAATTAATTTACATTCATATCCAATTTATTTGCATTCACCTTATTTACTTAAATAGCATTCTCTTTTTATTATTCAATTTATTTCACTTAACCCATCTTGCAACATAGATTAAGTGTATAAACATTTATTATAACCACTAAATTTTTAATTATAAATTTCCTTAACAAAACTTCATTTTTGGACATCTTATTACTTACATTTTATTTTGTATACTATTCAATTTCATGTTCTCATTACATTCAAACTTTTTGAATATTTCAGGTAAGTTAGATATGTTTTAGAATGCAATTGAGTATTATACAAATTAATTTTATCCTAGTTCAACTGTTTCAAGTTGTTTCAATTTCATTTCTCATTTTAGACACTCTAATTATTCAAAAAATTTACTTCATTTCAATAGTTAAAAACCATCACTTAACATAAACTTAAGAGTTAAATTTTCGGTTTCACTCCAAACCATCTTGAAATAAATATATACATATATATATTTTGTACATCAAATCATACTCAAGAAATTCAAATCAAATCCATTTTCCAAAACAAAAGTATAGTAAAGCTACCAAATGGTCTCCCCACTTTGAGACTCGAAAATGAATGTCGATGATGATGTAGTCATCATCGAAATTATTTTCCAGTGACATAAGAGAAGAGTACCGACTTACTTCTTTTAAAATTCTTTGGAAACAATTTCCATTCGAAAATACTTTCAAATAATATGTTTTCAAAGCTTTGAAAACCAAATTTTGAAAAGCACCGAAAATTCGATTCTCAAATCCTTAGTTTAAATTCATTTCATTTGCAAAACAGATTTATAAACCATGTTTTATAAATTTCATCTCCTTATAACATACAACAATAGTTAATGGTTTAGGAATGTCGACAAAACAATAATAATAATCTAGTACTATCATTTCTAACAACCAATTCATTTAACTATCTAATTTCAGAAAAGTATACTTTTGTATATAAAATATAATCATACATAAAATTATTTCATTTACCGATTTCGAAAAAAAAAAATGTCAATTGGCTTTGTTCAAGTGTTTTGGAATTTCTAACGATAGCGTTAGCTAGACGAATTGATCAAAACCCAAAATTCAAACTTAACAACTCAAACAACACAATATAAATCATTTTATATCAATTACAAATACTGTAACGACCCTGAATTTTTGATATTGGAAATCAGCATATTTAATTGATTTTAAATATCTGGAAGTTAGTTTAATTTGAAATTCAAATATTGCTATGAATTTGGCAATTTAATTATTGAATTTAACTTATTGAAATTGGATAAAAATTTGTATCTTTAGTTTTAAGCTGATTAAAAATAATTTCAAGGCTTAGAAAATATATTGATAATACTGAAGATAATAAAAGCTTCAGAATTGAATTTGAAACTGTTTTGTTCAGTTTTGAATTTTTATCGTTTAAATTGATATTTAAAAATAACCTTCCGGGGCACAGTCTCGGATTTCGACGAAACCAGTTCCATTGGATCCGTAATATTGTATTATTATCGGATTTCAGTTTTCGTGGTGATTGGAATTGTTGTGTGAGCATACGATATGTAAACGCGTCGGAAATTATATCGAAATTTATAGATATATATTAGTTGAATTACATATATACTCACATCAGCACACAAAACATCATCTCGTTTCACTGTAACCCTGAAAACACGCGAGCTTTCACATATTGTTCATCCTTATCCTTGCACGCGACATTATCCTTTCTCCCAGTTAAAACATTTCGAAAGAAAAAGAAAAAAACAAATAATGGCCGAAGCCCTTTTCATTCAATGAAAAAAAAACGAAATCCACTTCGCAGTAAAACCTCGTCCCCAATTCTCTTGTTCAAATAAAGAGGGAAATCAAAAATGGCCGCCTCCAATTCAAATAAAATCATCCAAGAATCAAATCCAGTCTGAGCTTCGATCGCGAGTTGCCCGCGTGGTCGCAAATCAGAGGAGGCAGCGTCGATAGCGGTGGCGCATTAGGCGAATTCGTTCGCGACAGTTAGGGCTGGGGTTTCGCGAGTAGGGTTTCGCGATGGTGGAGTCGTTCGTACGGAAGAGGATGGGTTTCGCGATGACTGGATGCGATCTCATGAAGATTGGTGGTGCGATCTCGTGAAGCCCGAAGTCGAGGAGGTTGAAGTCACGGCATGTTCGTTGTTGGCGATCGTGATTTCCATTTCTTAACCCTCTGACCTAATCGTGGGAATCAGGACTCTACGTGCGATGGTCAAGGAGTTCTAGGGTTGTGGCAGTCTCGTTCGAACATGAAGTTGAGATCGTGATTCTTTTCTTCTGAAGTTGGAGTTCGTTGATTTAGGGGTTGCTGTTTGTTTTGCTTGGAATGAATTACTAAGGTATATAATTGTATCCTTAATTTAAATTCAACGCATGTTTTAAATATTTTATTAGAAGAAAATTAGTTTGAAATTAAAATTATTAGATAAATTAAAAATTTATTTGATGGAAATTTAATTATTCGATTTGTTCGAATATTAATGAAATTTTATATAAATTTTTATACAAGGTCAAAATTGCAAAGAAAACAAGTCGAATTGGAAATGGACTGCAAATTAAAAGCAAAGGTGAGATCTTCTCACTCAAATTAAAATTTGAATTGCAGTTATTGATTGATTGCCTGATTGTGATAATATATATATATATATAGTAGTATATATATATTTGGCGATTGATTTCCCGCATTATATAGCAGATGAGACCCTATGCGCCGCATAATAGCGGATGATATTTTATAAATCCCATATACCGCAATATTCCACCTCGAAGTGGAATTGGTATTGTGCTAACATCTGTGGATGCAGGGAAACAGGTTGGAGGGATCCAACTGGATTCCTCAAATTATATGAATTTGTTTCATGTGTTGTATGAATTTATTTCATATGTTGTGTGATAATTTATTTATAATCCGTGAATGATTATATCGATGATTGAATGTGTTGAAGGCTATAATTTAGCCGAATGTATTTTTGATATCGTAGGATACCAGAAATAAATAAAATTGGATTTTTGAAATTAAAGTTGGAAATTTTAAGTGAATTCTTTTTGAAAGAATTGGGTGAATTTAAAAGAAGGAATTTAAAAAGTATAAAGTTGATTTTTGTAATCTTATCGAATTAATTCCAAAATATGGTGAAAAGATTTTTATAAATGGGTTTTGAGTAATATTGTTTAAAAGTTAAAGAATTTCTTCAAAATAGAATTTTAATGATTTGGAAAGAATAAAGGGGTTTATTTAAAAAGGTGATAAATTTCTAGAAATCAATTTGATAATTGACTTGGTATTTGAAAAATAATTTGAAAAATCAATATGAAAATTGGTTGGTGTTTTGAATGAAAATGGATTTTGTGTTGAAAGAAATTTGGAAATCGATTTGAAAAATGATTTGGTATTTGAAATAAATGGTAGAATCAATTTGAGATTTGATTTGGTGTTGAAATAAATTTAGAAATCAATTTGAAATTGATTTGGTGTTTGAAAGTGAATATTTGGAAATTTAAATTCAAAATGAAATTTATAAAGGAAAGGGAAATTTGTTTTAAAAATAAACACTGATTTATTTTTAAAGTGTGGAAATAAATTTACAGATTTGGGATGTAAATTTAAAATGAATCGATAAGGATTATTTAATTGGTTTAAATGGACCATTTTGAAGTGAAAGTGTATTCTCGCTATAAAGCCGAGTATATTTCCAAAGTAGGTTATAAAATATAAATTAAAGGTTCTAAAGTTGTTTTTTTAAGAAATATTTTGGAGATAAAGTATTTGAACTCGGCAGATTTCCAGTGGAAATGAATAAATATTTGGAAATATATCCCGTGTAGGGAAATTGATTTGAAATTTTTTTTTCAAAGTGATGAAGTGTGGAAAATATATATCTTGTGAAGATATTTTGAAAATAAATAATTTGGAAAAATTATTTAAATCTGATGATTGTTGTGAATATTGTGTGATAGTTAAATAACCGCCTATCAATGTTTGCCTTTGAAATGGCACTTGAATTTGTTTTAAAACAAGCGCTCATTATTAAGTTAAGCCGGGAAAGGACCTTTGTGTCATATAACCCATTCCGAATAAGTGATATGACGATATGGATAACATTTGAAGACCGGTGGTGAAGACCGGGTATTTGTGAAAACGATAGGATGACCTATCGATTGTCTCTGCACCGTTAGCTACGGTATAGAGATTTCCTATGGAAAGTTCGATTGGGATTGTGAATACTCGGATTGCAAGGGCTTCTTCGGAGGTGCCTTCGGTTCTGTTTGAACCCGGAACAGACTTGTATGGTTACATGTCTAACATTACATTTTGAGATATAAAGCTGATTTCTTTCAAATACATTTCTGTTGGTGGCGGAGAATTTATTCTCTTAGCTTAACACCCTTCTCTGAGACGTACGAGCTCAGAGGTTATGTAGTTGAAGGTTATCAGTGATATACTCCCAATTTGGTAATGTGACATGCTGAGTGCTGCTGTGCGTTGATCATTTATTTATCATTTGTGATCAAAGCATGGCTTTGTGGAAAAAGCGTAGCTTTGTGGATGAGACTTCGTCAGACCTCACACCCCGGAAATGGTCGAAA
The DNA here is from genome assembly GCA_030737815.1 of Allium fistulosum. Classification (NCBI taxonomy): domain Eukaryota; kingdom Viridiplantae; phylum Streptophyta; class Magnoliopsida; order Asparagales; family Amaryllidaceae; genus Allium; species Allium fistulosum. The sequence goes on from CM060906.1 coordinate 1,139,180,204, forward strand.
CATGAATGATGCGACAAGGTTATGAGGGTCGCTCCCTTTAAGGTATGTCATTTCCTTCTGGAAAAGGGTGGTATCAGGTATGGAGCCCTGGTATTTAACCTATGTGGTTGCTCCAATCTCATTTACTGTGTGATCGAGGCGCCTCGGATAAAGGTCCCAAAGGACCGGGGGGTGGCATATTCGTGTAGTAGTTACCTAGTGTAAGGGGTAACCCGGCCTTGTGTTGGCAGAGAGCCAGGTTGGTTCTCGGGACGTCCCGCCAGAGGCGTTCCCATGTGGCAGTAGGAAGTTCCTTAGCCTGATCATTTATTGGAAATACAAAGAAACAATACGAACCTTGTACGGTTTTAGTTGTATAACCTGCTATGGAATGTGGCGGTAACCTGCTATTGAACATAGTAGCTATAGTAGGCATAAGTGCGAAATGCCTATGCTGGCTAAGATTAATATTATACTTTCGAAATGTTTTCTACACTAGACATTAATAATAATATCAACTTTTTTTTGTAGTAAGCATATTTGACTATCATAAGGAGAAATCTCCTCCAATTCTGCGTTTGCATTGTGTGTGTGGCGGGAGGCCTTATGGTAGTTTCATTTTCCAAAAGCATTGCGAATTTCTTTTATTTTCTTTGTGAAAATAACTGTTTTACGATCTCACACCAGTTACCATGACTGACTCGGAGTTTATTGTTCCCTTTCTAAACTCTGGGAGCCCATAATTTTCCACACGGGCAGCCTAGAGTTATGTTATCGGGATATTCTGGATATTCTGGAGCTTTGGAGACGATCTGGATGGCGAGACGTACACTCGTACTTATTTATTTATTCCGCTGTGTATTCTGTATGTGGACAATTTTATATAACTGTCCATTGTTGTATTGATTTGTATATTGACTCTCATTGTTGTATTGTATAGAGTGATATAGTTCTTTGTTTAAAAGACTAGTGATTATCTATTATATATTGTTCCGCTGCGAATGTGAGATTCTGATATTGTTTTTGTTTCTGTTTTTCTGTTCTTTCTTTTCTTCTGTCTTCTTCTACCTCTTCTTTTTAACCCTAATGGTTTGGTTTTCCGGCATTCGATTATGTGGCATTTGATATAGTGGATGTATTAATGTCGACTTTCGAGCGTCGAAAGATCGAAATCGTTACAAATACGCTCCCTCATAGGATGATTCAAGAATGGATTTTAGAACAAGGATAGAGATTCAAATTTAGAGGGACCCTAATCAAAGAGCATTCTAACTACGAAGATAGGCTCGGAAAGAAGATAAGATAATTAAATTACAAAAGAGGAAAGATGGATAAACTTACATTTATCGTGGAGACCTTAACCGGGTCAACCGAGACTTCATTTTCAGAAACAATGTGCCCAAGGAATCGAACTTCGTTCCTACAGAAATGGCATTTAGAAAATTTAGCTTTCAACTGATGTCTCTTAAGAGTTTCCAGTACATAGCCCAAATGAGATTCACAATCCTTCACTGACTTAGAAAAGACAAGAATATCATCAACGAAAACCAGGACAAACTTGTTGAGAACATCATGGAAAAAGCGATTCATGAGATCAACGAAGAAGGCAAGAGCATTAGTTAATCCAAAGGGCACGATTAACCATTCATAGAAACCATTCTCTGTTAGAAAAGCTATCTTGGGAATGCTCTCCTCAGGTACACGAAGCTGGTGAAAACCAGTAGCAAGATCGAGCTCCAGGAATAAGATCGATGCAGAATTCAATTTCCCGCTTAGGAGGTAGAGAAGTGACTTCACCAAAACATCAGGATAATCCCCGACTATCTAGGTGGAGTCAAGATCACTAGGCTAAGCATCAAGCGAGAAGATAAAACTGCCTGCATAATCCTGAGGCATTCGACATACGACCACAAGAGAATTACCCTGGTCGTCTACTAAAGAAACGATTCGGGCTTTGCAAGAGATAACTACATCATATCGCTTTAACCAATCACCCCCAAGTAAGACATCAAATGCATCAAAACCCAAAAAATAGAAATCTCCGGTGAATCAACGCTTGTTGTAAAGGACTTTCACCCCTTTAAAAATCATACTAAGGTTGGCGAGACCGCTGATGGGATTAGTCACACATAAGGATGAAGTTGCCAATTGAGGTTGCAAGATGTGCTCAAATTTATTACAAAGATAAACAGAAATAAAGCAATGGGATGCTCCAGTATGAAAAGAACACAAGCAGGAAAAGACAAGAATGAATTTTAGAACAAAGGTAAAGTTCCAAAATTCAAAAGAAATCCAAATCAAAGAAGATCCTAACAAAGAATTTCAAGCTCGAATGAAGATGATTCTATGATTAATTCTACTAATTCTAGGGTATCACTACCCAATCTCTAATGAGTATTTACTCCATTTGCTAAGTTTTTCTTAAACTTGAGCTCTATTACCACTTGTCACAACCTGCTATTTCGAACCATTCAAATCGACAATCATCCACATATGTCAGACTTGAATTTCTCAAAACAACAGATTGTTAATTTATATTTGGCAAAATGTAACGATCCCGTTTTTAAGTCAAATTTAAATTAGCAATAAATATAAAATTTTGGATTTAATTGTGAATTAATTTGAAAATTTGGAAATAAATATATTTTGTATATATAACAAATCTATCTCATAATGCTTAATTAATAAAAACATAAAACATGTTTCATAAATTATAATAAAGTAGGGATTTAAAACATAATTATAAATTAATTTAAAATAAGGACTTAAACATAAATTTAATTATTGTTACCAAGTGTAGGGAAACTAATTCATGCAATTACAAGTGTTAGCAAAATTTCTTTAAAAATTAAAATATATACAAATTATAATGTTAATATCAAAGAGAAAACCTGTTCATTCATTTTCAGTTCAAAATTCTCTAAATCCTTTTGCTCTTCATCTTCTCAAAAGAAAATCAAAACCTGAAAATGAAAACAAAAGAGAATCAAACAAGAAAATTTAATTCAAAAGAAAATAGAAAACCTGAAGCATCTCAAACTTAAATCTGGAATCAATCTTCAACCTGGAATCAATTCAACAATCAAAGTTTCAGAAACAAATCAAAGTTCTAGTTTCAAAACATTTTCCAGTTTCCAGAATTTTGTTCAAAGCTTCTCTGTTTTAACATTCCAGGTGAGTAAACTTTGATTTAAAACCTTTAAATTGTTTAATAACCTGATATATGTGATAATCATTGAAGTTATAATATGAAAATTGTTTGCATGGATATAGATATGCTTGTATATAGATAAATATGCAGATGTTTGTGTATGCATGCCTGTACATAGGTATATACTTCTCTGTTAAAACCCAAAACAGTGGGTAAATTTCTACTTTAACTTAATCTGTTTGTAGATGTAATAGCATGTGATAACCTTTGAAATTATGAAGTGAAATACGCTTGCATGGTTGTTTAAAGATGAATGCATGTGTGTGTGCGTGTATATATATATATATTGATACTGCGTGCATATCTGTGAACACATATATTGGCTCTGTTATTAGTTTTACAGGCCTTAAAAAGGTTCAAAAACAAATTGCTCTTCCCCTAATCTGTTATATGTTATAATGTATAAACAAATTTTGTTTGAAATATCAAGATATAGGTTTTAAAAATATTTTCGAGAAAAATTTGAGGTGGTTTTTAACTGGAAGGAAGAATATACAGGGAAACTCAAAACTTATCAAATTTTCAATTTGCATGAATTCAAGATTCACTTATATCATTTAAATTGATTTCGAAAACCATGAATTTTAAAGGTGAAATCAAGATTTTTAAACTTGTAAATTGAGAGCATTTGTGACTTGAACGATTTTAGTACTTTCGTCGATTACCAACGATCGACGTGGTGTTGAAGGTTGGGGTTGATGTCGAAGGTGGCTTGCATGTTGATGATCACATGAAAAATGCTCGAAGCATTTATAGTTGGTCGAGGCGGTGGCGTCGCGGCGAGGTAGGGTTTTGAAGTGCTGTTTGTCAAGTTGGATAGTCGAGGTGATTCCAATGTCATTGGTACACCGGAACTGATCGCGATGGGGGGAAATGGTTCGTCGTGTTGTGGCGCGTCTCTGGGTGGAGTGGCAAGTTTTCTGGTGGCTGGAGGTGGCTACACGAGGCGAATATAGGTGACAAGTGGTTAATCATTTATTAATTAACCTTTAATAATAAATTAATTAACCTTTAATTATTAATTAATCAACTTTAATTAACAAATCAACCTTTAATTATTAAATAATTAATCTTTAATTATTAATTAATTAATCCTTTAATTAATTACAATAAGTAATTAATCCTCTAATTACATTAAGAGATTATATTCCAATTACTAAGGTCTTAAATAATTAAGATAAACCGTATGCCTTAATTAATTACACAAAGTAATTAGCCTTAAATTAATTACACAAAGAAATTAGCTTTTAAATCAATTACACCAAGTAATTAGATTTTAAATAATCACATCATGTAATTATCCATCAATTAACTTTAAAAACATTTAATCTTTAAAAGCTTGTTTGAAAATAACTTTGATAAATACTTTTATCTTTAAACTTGTTTCTTAACTAACTTTGAAACTTTATATCATTTTCCGTATACTTTAAAACTTTGACTTTTCTTTGCTTTGAAATCTTTATCTCACATCCTCTTTTATTTTCAAATCTGGTACATAATTTACTTTCAAACTTTAAAACCTGAAAACATGTTTTCTTTTAAGATTTGAAACCCTGGTATCTAATTTAACAAACCCGAGCTAAATCACAGAATTCCTGAGAAATCATGCGAGCCAAACTTCGATTTACTCATGCCCATCCCCGAGCCACCCTTTTTCCTTTTGTTTTTAATTTAAATTTAAAAACTTGTTACATGTTAACTACCGCGAACCTACCCGAGAACACCCCCGAGCCAACTACTCAGTTTCCCGAAATCGACTTCGAGTTTCCCACTTTCCTTAAATCCATCAGTGACTAAACCCATGCCTAACATCTTGTGCACATGCATGCCTGAACGAGGCAACTCCGACCAATGCTCCAATTGCCAGCAAGTCGCCGACCCTTCCCTCCATCGTCACAAATGCCCAGATCCTCGAAACATCCACAAAATCAAATTCGAGTGTGTTGAACAAACTGGAACCCAAACTCGACCAACTGGAAATGTCTCCTGCCGCCGCCAATGTCCATCTGGTACCTCGCGATCATGTTCAGACCACCTCCGCAGTCTCACGCTTCTATCCCAACCACTCCGGTCAAGTCCGGTTCACCGACGATGATACACGAGCCTAGGAAACACCAATGACCAAAACTACTCTTAAAACCCTAAATCATCGTCGACCATCCACCTCTATGATCTGAAAATCCAGCAACCATTTTTCCAGTGACCTCCATGCTTCCAGCTACCTCTAGCTCCAGACACGTCAACCAACTTCACACCGATCGATAAAATTTGACCAAAATAGGATTCTCGTTCAACTCGCAAATTTACCTCAAATCAAAACTAAAAATCTTGAAACTATTTTTAAAAATCATAGTTTTTGATTACAAAATAGATTATATAAATGAATCAATAAATCATCTAAGTCGAATTTGGTCATACTTTTGAATTTTACTGTAATTCTTTCTTTCAGGTCAATATTACTTATTAACCATGCTTAAAAGTATTTTTTAGACTAAGATATGGTAAATTTAATCACTTTTTATTTACATCTCAAATCCTAAAAAGAATCAGGGGAAGAGATTTTAAATTTAGAACAGGATTTTGAAACCTGTAATCAAACAGAGGCAAGTTTGCCTGAAACTGACATGCACACCATATTTACAAATATACAGGCATATATTGAATCCATACAAACATTTTCAAAGCATTTTTCTCAACAATCATCCCAAGCATAAGTAAACAAGAGGGTTTAGTTTGCTCACCTGGATGAAGAAACAGAGAAGCAAATTGGAAATTTGGAAATTATTTCTTGATTGATTTGGAACTTGATTAGTTTGAATTGATCCTGAATCTTGCTAGCTCAGGTTGATTTTACAAAGCTTGTTTGAGTTGCCAGGTTTTGATTTTCTTTTCTTTGTTTTGTATTTTGATTCCCAGGTTTTGCTTTGAATTTGCCCTGATTTATTTTGATCTGATTTGTTACTTGAACTTTGATCTATTGCTTGATCTTTGAATTGTTTATAGGCTTGAAATTGTATGATGTAGTTTGTTTTTCAGGTTTTCAATTCTTTTTGAAGATGGAAGAAAAGTTTTAAACTTTGAAATAAAATGAGCAGCCTGGTTTTCTTTCTCTAATACATGTTAATTAAAATTTAGTTTTAAAATAAAACATGCATTTGCCACTTGTTAATACAAAGCATGCTAAGCCTACACTTGTTAAAACAATCCAATTTATGTTTAAATCCTTGTCTCCAATTTTAAAAATCATTTCCATTCCAAATCTTTTATACAAAAGATACACCTTTAAGATCTTCTTCGATTTAAAAACAAAGTTCACCAATCTTTAATAAAGATCCATTCATTATCTGAAATTAACTTAAACCATTTGAAAGAAAGGTTTTTGGGTTGTAAGTTGTGACTTAACTGAGATCCTAATATCCATATGTTTTTAAATTATGCGCTCATTATTCGGTTTAGCCGGGAGAGGACCTTTGTGTCATAAAACCCATTCCGAATAATGATACGACGAAATGGATTGCATTTGAAGACGACTGGTGGTGAAGACCGGATATTTTCAAAAACGAAAGGATTTCTTGTCGAATGTCTCTGCACTGGCTAATCCCCAGTATAGAGATTTATATCACCGTTTGTGATGGGGAGTCCGGACGTGATTAGGGATTATTCGAATTTGCAAGGACTTCTTTGAAGTGCCTTCGGTTCTGTTCGGACCCGGAACAGACTTGTATGGTTGTATGTCTGACATTATACTTTGAGATATAAAGCTGATTTCTATCAAATACGTTTCTGTTTGGTAGCGGAGAATTTATTCTCTTAGCCTAACACCCTTCTCTGAGACGTACGAGCTCAGAGGTTATGTAGTTGATGGTTATCAGTGATATACTCCCAATTTGGTAATGTGGCATACGAAGTGCTGCTGATCATTTGTTGATCGAAGCATGGCTTTTGTGAAAAGCGTAGCTTTGTGGACGAGACTTCGTCGAACCTCACAACCCGGAAATGGTCGAAACAGGAAAGTTGCGGCAAGGTTATTAAGGGTAGCGCCCTTAGGGTATGTCCATTTTCTTCTGGATAAAAAGTGGTATCATGGTATGGAGCCCAGATACTTAACTTATGTGGTTGCTTCAAATCTATTGCTTTGTGGTTGTTGGTGTAGAGGTACCTCGGATAAAGGTCGGTTACGACCGGGGATGGCATACTTGTGTGGTAGTTACCTAGTTACAGCTTTATTACAGCATGAGGTAACGTCGGCTTTGTTTGGCAGAGATCCGGTTAGGTTCTCGGGGGCGTCCTTCCAGAGGCGTACCCATTTCGGTAAGGAAGTTCCTTAGCCTGGCCATTGTTGGAGATCCAAAGAAACAATACGAGCCCTGTACGGTTTTAGTTGTATAACCTGCCATTTACTTATGGCGGTGACCTGCCGTTTGAATGGTAGCTATAGTAGGCATACTACGAAATGTGTATGCTGGGTAAGATTAATATTATACTTTTGAAATGTTTTCTGCACTATGCACTAATAATAGTATCAAAAGGATTTTGCGTATCAAGCATGTTTGACTATCATAAGGAGAAATCTCCTCCAAGTGTGTGCTTGCATTGTGTGTGTGGCGGGAGGCCTTATGGTAGTTTCATTTTCCAAAAAGCATTGCGGAACTCTTTTTACTTCTTTTGTTAAGGATAAAACTGTTTTTGTTTGCTCATACCAGTCCCATGACTGACCTGGAGTTTATTGTTCCCTTCCTAAACTCTGGGTGCCCACAATTTTCCACATGGGCAGCCTAGAGTCAGGTTTTCAGATAGTACATGTAGATTCGATAGCCTACAGTCTTGGTTTGGAAGTTTCAATCTTTGAAGTCGTTGGATTTTGGCGATCGCATTCATGCCTGACCTTGCTTCATTACAACTTGATGGTGGTTCGAGCTTGAAGTTTTTAGTTTTGGCTATGGAGTTGATGTATGTGGATTCATTCTCTTTTGAAGATCATGTTGGAGTTATCTCTTCTGTTGTTATCTCTTCCGCTGTTGTATATTGTCTCTGATATTGTTGTAACCATATTGTATCAACAGATTGTGTATCAATGATATTCATTTTCTTCCCCTGTGTTGTTGTACTTAATGTGTTATAAGCTCCATCCGAACTAGAGTCCGACGTTTGAATCTGCGACATTCGAATACAAGTGAGGTATTTGATGTCGATTTTCGAACGCCGAATTTCGGGTCGTGACACAAAACTTAGCATTTACAGTAAATAAATCAATCACAGAATAACAGACACAGAGTAATACAACAATAAGCAGCAGAATAGATAGAAAGTAGTTCATGAAGCTACTATAGAACATCAGAGTCTGAAATAAATAAAACAGAAAATCCCAAGTACATAGAAGTCAATAATACAAAAGCAACTGACAAGTCTGAACATAAACAATTGGAAATAACTGAAACTGAATAGATAAAGATGGATCTCGAAGCAAAGCTCCAAGCTCCAAAGGCGAGTCTCAAATGCTGTGACACTCGGTCTGATCCTAGCATAAAGCAAAACACAAAACACTCAAGTCAGGATTATCATTCTTATGCAAGTAAATCAACTCAAGTGAAATGCAATATAACTTAAAGGATGTTTGGGATTCCCATCCTTTAAGGATCTGTGGAACTTCTACATACATAATACAATATGCTACATAAATAATGTCTACAGTAAAGTAAAATATTAAAATAGCATTAAGGCGTTACCCATATCCCCCTTAACACATTTTTATATAAATATCGTAGTCTATACATATACTATAAGCTCCACCAAACCGGGGGGATACTCAGTGAGCACTCCATAGGTATGGTACAAACCAAACTCGTAGTGGGTGCGATAAGGCATATTACAAGGCACGCGAGGCAATGCCCAGGGTAGGATACTACCGTTTTGCGGATCCGGACTGGTCGTAATGGATAGCAGCTACTACTTCCCACCTCAAAACACACTCCCATAATCAAATCGAAGGTGGCCACCAAATCAATCACAAAGCACCAGATATGGTATCGAAGAAGCATGTCCGATCGGAGGAGCGACCTCACCTGGCTCGGCTTGGCTCTTATTTTAGTCATATCAAGCTGAGCCGAGGGGGTCAGGGCTACGTTCATACCTCATACAGAATCATTCGCCAAACCATCCTAATTCATTCTGGATTCTCCACCATGTGCACAGTTGTTAAAGTGGTTTTCGGTATTGGCAAAGAGTATGATAATGTCCAATCCCGGTCTCTTTAACAACCAAACACTTATTTCACACCGTGGTCATTTTTCATTTCAAACAGTTCATATTTTATATCAAAATATCATATTTATTTCAAAATCATATCACTTTCGAAATCATATTCACTTTCGAAATCATATCATTTTCGAAATCATTATTCACTTTAAATCATATCAGTTCCAACTTAAATAGTTTGAATATTGAAAGTAGTTTATATATTGGAATAGTTATACATTAAAAATAGTTTATATTTAAAAATAGGTTATAGATTAAAATAGTATATATATTAAAAATAGTTTATATATTAAAAATAGTTTATATATTAAAAAGAGTTTATACCGAAAATATTTTCAAATTAGAATTTGTTTCTTCCGATTTCACAAATCAATTCAATTCAACTTTTAGTTCCAAAATTCAATTTAAATCAAATCTCAGTTCAACAATTTCAATTAACAACGTTAAAGGTTCAATTCAAATTCTCAGTAAACCCATTTTTAATTTATATCGATTTCAAATCCAGGTTTGAAGTACAAATTTAAACCACTTCCAATTCATTAGGTTTCCAAGTTTAAATATTCAAACAATTTATAATAACTCAAAATTTTAAATTTCATTATATTTCAAAATTCAACTTTAATTTTATTTAAACTTGAAAATATTCACTTACTCATTTTTAACAACATTTAAATAAAATCTCAAATTACAAGTTTAAATCAATATTAAATATTTAATTTCAATTTTATTTAAATTTGAAATTATCCATTTAACCCACCATTAATGAAAAATCAAGTTATCAAGTTATAAATTCATATCTTTAAAATCTTAAATTATTAATAAGTTCAAATCAATTCTTATTTAAATTCAATTCTTAAACAGATTAAATTACAAATCAATTTCAATTTATCTTTCCAACCTTAATTTATTTAAAGTTATTACAAAAATCTATTTCTCTAATATTAACATAAATTTTAAATAAATACTTAAACATATTATATATATTAATTAAATTAAATTTTATTAAATTATATTATATTAAATTAAATTAAAACTTATTATTAAATTTATTTTATATTAAATCTAATTTTATATATATTTAAAAATAATAAAATTATAAGTAAAATCTTAAAATTTAAAATTTCAAAACTTAGCTTATAAATTTAAAATTTCCAAACATATAATTTAAAAATCTAAATTTTTACATATATCAAAATAAAATCTATATATATTATATTTAAAAAAAACAATATATATTATATTTAAAAAAAATCAATATTTATCAAAAGACATATTTTCAAAATTCTGGAAATCAATTAAAAATAGACCAACTGTGTCCGTATATAGTTTTCTAACCTATGGTCAAGCGATATGTATATTTATCATTTCAATTCGCAATAATTTAATATTTACGGTATATATCATTTCATCCCGCAATCCCAAAATTTCAAAATCAATAAAATTGCTTGGGTTTATCATTTCAAATCATAACGATTTTCCCTAATCTATAAGATCGTTCGAGTATGTACCATTTCAACCCATAGGGATTTCCTAAATCAATAGGGAACTTGCAGTGTGAGAATAATAAAATAATAATATAAAATAACATAACATATCAATGATGAGCATATATTATAATTAACAATTTAAAATCAATATATATACACAACATATTATGGTGTTATATGTCAATTAACATAGGTTAACAAATTTAAATAATAACATATCATACCTAACAATTAAATTCTAACCAATTCAAAATTTAACAACATATTTCAATCGTCATTTCATGTGATAAAAAATTAATAAATATAAGAATATTAATTGTGAGTGATTGCTCACCTTTCGAGGCTATAAAAATAACAATGGGGAAGAAGGTGACACAGACACGCACATGGATATGCAACAAAGCTAGAAAATTGTTGCTATAACAAATTTCAAACAGCGAGCACAAAAGCAAATAACCAGACAATGACAAGCTAGATAACTGAACAGCGACAAGAAAGATATTGAATTCAATGGAATATATATATATATATATGCAATGTATATATACCTTTGTTTTTTTATAAATAGGAAGAAAAGAAGGCTGCAGCACAAAATAGAGGAGAAATTACCGAACCCTGAGTTCGATTATTGTCAATGCCAGAAACAGGAGAAGCACTTGCTAATGAATTTGAATTAACAAAGTTAGGGCTGAGAGGTGCGTCCAGGTGGCTGTGTGGACGTGGGTTCGGATCGGCAGCGTGGCAAGGCGGTAAGGCAGAGGGAGTGATGGTAAAAGCTGATATGTGGAGTGAAGTGGGTTTGCTCGGCTATTGGTGGTGGAGCAGATGAAGAAATGGTTCGATGATGGGGTACGGCCTGTGGAGGGGAAGGGTGCGACGTGGTGGCAGATCGGTAGTGGAGAGGGGGACGAGGCGGAGGAGGTAAGGGCAGAGACTGTGCTGCTGGGTTACGTGGTGGGTTGCTGTGATGCGGCGTTCAGGTGGGAGGATGGTCGGGTTTGGTGAAGGAAAAAGGTGGCGGGCAGAGGGTTGGTGATGGAAAGAGGCTATGCGATTATTGGTGAAGGAGAGAGGAGGAGCTGCTACTTTAGATCAGGGAAGGTGGGAAGTCGGAGCAGGTGGGTTAGAGCGGTCGAAGGCGACTAGGCAGTGGAGAGGGAAGAAGCGAGCTAGGTGGGCGAGGATGCTGTGCATGGGCTCAGGGGGCTGCTTGTTTGGTTGATGGCTACAGTCGGAGGGCTAGGAAGGAGACAGCTATTGCATGAAGGGGTGGAGGAAGGGCTGAGGGCGGTGACTGGTTGTATGTGGATGGCAGAGGGAGGCGAGTCTGGATGTTGGTGGAGTTTCGATGGCAGGTAGGGAAAAAGATGGCTATGGTGGATGTGGTGTTTGGAGCGGCGGATGAGTTCAAGCGTGGTGGAGGCTGCACGGTTGGAGGGTGGCGGAAGGCACTACCTAGGATAAGGGTAGGTTGCGTGAGTTTGGCAAGGAGGAGGGTTGTTTGGCAAGTTCTTGCATTCGGGAAGCAAGGGTATGGGTTTGGGGAGTTGGTTTCAAAAACCAAGAAGAAGAAAGCAGGTTTAGATTTTATATATAATAAGCTATATATTATATTTTCAAACAAAAGCAGTCTTATATATATATATATATATATATTTCAAATGAAAGCACAGAAAGCAAATGAAAGGATGAGAAAGAAGGAGTAAACGAACCAGAGAAAATGGAACGTGCCAGCAATATAAATCAAAACTAGGGAATAGTGAAAACTGGTTATTAAATTCTGAAAATATTAATAGTTAGTGGCCATTGGTTTCTCCAGTTGGACAATAGAATGGACATAGGGAAAGCCAAAAGGTTCAAAATGGGTACCAATACGGCTAACCGTTTCACAGATTTCACAGTGTACCGAATGTCGAAATGCACAAATGAATATACTACGAAGATCAGCACGACGAGACGAACAGAATGGTACACAGATATGAGTGATATGACCCACCTATCAAAACTCGATATTCGCTGCCGAAAATGATGCTAAAACTCCGAAATTAATATAAACGGAGCTAGTACAATCCAAATTCGACGAAACGAATTATGGCGTCTCACCCAGAAAATTATTTACATTTTTCTTATGTAAAAATATTTAGATTTCAAAATATTTAATTTCTAGCAAATTTTAAACTGATTTTAAATTTTAAATTGAAATTTCACAACTGAACAAACTTAAATATTTTCTGATGAAAATCTGACGCTTGCTACGTTAAAATAGACGTATCTCAAATATCAAATTTTTATTGCAAAATTTTAATTGTTTATTTTCATGATTTTTTTTAGTTAATTACGTTATTTAAATCGTTAAAATTTCCGGGTCGTTACAGTTATGCCAATAGTTATTGTAGTCTTTTGATTTGTTTAGTACAACCTAAGGTTCAAGGTGTGTTATGCGTTATATCAGGAACATGTTCATTTTATAGTTGATGTAGCTTAGGGTTGCATTCTTTTTTATACTGCGTTGTTCCTACATGTCAAAGATTTTATGTGCCGCTAACTTATATTGCACAATCTCTGTAGTTAGCTACGATGTTCTGTTGGCTCTTCTCTATTTGTACAGTTTGGTTAGGAAAATGTGTGTATCGCTTGCTCTCCAAGTCTGCACCGATGTATATTGAGGCAGATTTATGATTTTCATCTAGCTTTTAATAGTTTCGTCAACCTCTTTTGCATTAAATACTCCTTACATATGTTGTAATGACCCACCATTTGTAACACTCGTAATACATGCACAAATGGCACTCGGATTCTATAAGTATCACATATGACGGTTTGTGAGGTAATATTTTAAGACAAGCAGAGCATATCTCTCATAATATATACCAATTATCTCACAGTGTAATATATTTTTTGCAAAGCAAGCTCGTTTTCTAGTGGACAATCGAAATAGGTGTGAGTCATCGTTGTCTCAACAACTACATGAGTCACACTTAATCACACTATTGGTACATGTGCACTAGCAGATGAGTAAAAAATGTGAATTTTTTAAAATATAAATCCTTTTATTAAATTGCGCAAGATCTTATTTTGTGTTTTCATGAACAAAATTTATTTATACCAAATCAAGTTTAGTATTTATTACTAGAAGTGTTTGATTAATATTTTTAATTTTTTTGATAATAAGAGTGAATTAATATTTTTTATTTATTTGCTTTATATAAAATATTTCTTTATTTTTAATATTCAAAATCATATTTGATTTTTTTGAACGACATTGATGATATCTAATTATTAATTTAATTTAAATTAATTAATTTATTTAAATTTAGTTTTAATTTTATATTTAATGATTTGGTCTTTAATGCTATTCATATTCACAATACAAACACTACAACTATATATTAATTTGTAAACTACCCTATTGTATAATGGAAAAATTGACCATTGTGTCATGCATCAATAAAATGTTAATGCGACAAATCAATTTTAAACTAATGATAATGGATCAACACACACACATGGTTGAATATATACTAATATAACCTTTTTATTTGACCCTCAATATTATGTTGTACATACACACACAAAGATACACACACACATGCATGTATGTATTTATGTATGTATGTATAATATTATTTGTAATATAATTTAGCGTTATAACTTTAATATCAATATATACATAACTTATATTTATATATATGTTTGTATGTATGTATTTATGTATGTATGTATAATATTATTTGAAATATAATTTATTATTATAATTATAATTTCAATAAATATATAGAACATATTTAAAATATTTTATTAATATATTTTAATTTTATAAAATTATAAAAAATTCAAAATTTAAAAATTTTGACATTTATAAATGTCTATAATACACATACACATGCATATTACATGCCACTAGGAAATTGTAAATATTTTATTTTAAATAAATTTGAATAGATTTATATACTTGAATAATTTAAAATTTGAGTTAAATTGTGTTCTACATTTGAATATAATATACGCACACACACACACACACTCACTCAATCTCTCTCTCTCTCTCTCACACACACACACACAAAATGCACATGTGCACACATACATAGTTTTTTAGCTGTTATCTAATAAGAAAAAATATATAATTTACTTGCATATGGAAATTGACAACCAAAACTATATCTGTATACTTACATAAGTGTTATCCCGTCTTTTGGCAAAGCCGTGACACCAAAAAGTTGACTGGAAATCAAGAAAAGTTCGTCCCAAAGATTGGTTATACACTGTTTCACTATGGATATCGGTAAATTTTGTCCAAGTCCAGATTGAGCTGCAATTGACAAGACATGACAAGCAAAGCCATAAAAGCCGACGTTTCAAATTTCAAGTCAATCTGAGTTCGTATGCTCAAGATATGATCGATGCAAACTTGGGAATCAACTGTTCGTATCCATCAATCCTCTACTGTTCGTATCCATGAATCCTCTACTGTTCATATCCATCAATCCTCTACTGTTCGTATCCATCATTCTTCTATTGTTCGTATCCATCAAGTGCAACATCGATGGAGTACGAACAGTGCAACATCGATCGATACGAACAGTGCAACATCGATCGATACGAACAGTGCAACATCGATGGAGTGCGAACAGTGAAACATCGATGGAGTGCGAACAGTGCAACATCGATGGAGTGCGAACAGTGCAACATCGATGGAGTGCGAACAGTGCAACATCGATCGATATGAAGGAGACAGCCTTCGAAAAACACAAACTTGCATCGATCATATCTCACAATCTACAAGTCCAAATGCTATGAAATTTTCACTGGAGCTTACGTTCAACTCAAAGAACATCCATGCCAAATTTCGACTCGATTGGACCACATCTTGATCGATACGAAATTCGTTCACATCGATCACGGACCGAGTACAAATCACATGGGATCGATCGCGTGGTCCCACCCACGTGCCAGAAGAGGTCTCCCGAGATCTGTGCAAGATATTTGCATCCTACGCCTATAAATAGCACCCTAGAGCTTACAGAAAAGGGGACTTTTTGGCTCTTCTATGTCCAGACTCTGCCGGATTCATCATTGTACTCGGATTTTGCTGTTGTAATCAGTTGTTACTCGTTGTAATCAGCAAGCAAACTTCAATAAAATTATCAACTTCAAAGTGGATGTAGGCCGGATTGCCGAATCACTATAAACCCTGTGTTCTTTACTGCTTTCATCTAAATTTTCTTAGTGTTCTTCATTTTTAATTCTCTACATACTTGTCATCTGTGATTGTGAACTGGTGCTTTCATTGTCAATTGGATGTTTGTGACCAATTTTGGCGCAAACATTTTGGTGCTTTCACTGAGAACGACAATGTATTCAGGGATTCTAAATTTTGGAGTTCAGATTTGGAGAGTTAGAGAATCAGATCTTGGAGGAACTATGGCAAAGCAA
Source organism: Allium fistulosum (assembly GCA_030737815.1). Classification (NCBI taxonomy): domain Eukaryota; kingdom Viridiplantae; phylum Streptophyta; class Magnoliopsida; order Asparagales; family Amaryllidaceae; genus Allium; species Allium fistulosum. The sequence goes on from CM060906.1 coordinate 1,139,196,572, forward strand.
TCAACAAGAAGACAAAGAACTGAAAGGAGTCAGCATGAAGGGTGTCAGGAAGCTTCCTCGGGAGCGAATCAGGCCTCGGTCTTCATCACCCGAGACGAGATGGAGATGATGATGGGAGCCATGCAGGAGGGAATGCTGAAAAGGCAAGAAGAGATGATGCAGAATCTACTTCGACAAGCTAGTCAAGTTGGAGTGCAAAACCAAGGGAATGCAACTGCAGGAGATGCTACGGATAGGGATCGGGAGCATGGAGCAACCAGAATTCAGAATAGAGTGGGATCATCAGGAGCAACACCAGAGCTAGGGGGCACTCACCCGGAGCATGTCGATCCAACTGCAGGTAGAACACCAGATGGAGTTGTGCAACACAACGTTGATAGAGAGATGGATGCTCGGCCAGGAGAGTAGACTCCAGGAATCCCTCATGAACTCGGGGGGCAGATCAGAGGCAACAGACAAGGGCCGCAGCTTGGAGACAGTGACAGATTGACGGAGATGGTTAGACGAGCTGTGATATCCCGGAATTTTGGCAATATCAATTTAATAATCTTTATTAATAATTAAATTGATTTGTTGATTTTATTTTATAAATTGACAAGTTTAATTCTTTTAAAGGTTAATAATATTTTAAATTAGCAATATTTATTTATATCTTTTCTAACAATTTTAAATTGGTAAGATTTATCTTTCAAAGATTATATAAATGTTTTCTAATTTTATAATGTATATATATGTTGGTGTATATATATATAAATAGGGAGTCTTTAATTTAATAAAAGAATATGTTTTCAAATTATAATATATATGTATATATATTGTGATTTGGAGTTATGTTATAAATTCAAATATAATAATTATCAAAACTAATGTTAAAAATATTTTCCATTTAGAATATATATATATATATATATATATAATTGTATATATTGAAATGGAAAGGTAATGATTTGAATTTAATTAAGATGTTTTCAAACTTTAAATATATATACATGGATTGTAATTTGGAAATTATAATCTAACATAATACTTTTCAAGTGATAATTTCTTATTTATTTTAAAGGTATATTTTAAGCTTAATTTTTAAATAAGATTTAAATTAGAAGTTCAATTGTTTTTAATATTCTTTCATTTTAATTTTAACATAAGGTAAATTGTTTTAAGATTTTTATACAAGGAGTTAAACTCAATTTCTCAAATTTATAAACATATGTTATATGATTTGATCAAAATATAAGTTACTTGAATTCATATGAATATTTATTAAAGGATAAGTATACACATTTTATAATCATATGAATATTAAATAAATATTTGTATAAGGCTTAAATAGATTATTAAAAAGAAAATCACATTTTAAACATTTAAAATAACACTTGTTAACTTTTTAAATGTATGTTAAGACACTTGTAAATCTTTGAGCATAGGTGTAAGAAAATTAAATCATACAAGGGACAAATGTCATATTCTTGACATTTTAATTTAAAATTAAAATTGTAAAATAATAATAATAAGTTTTACTCTCAGCTGAAAGATCATCTTCATCTCAACCAAAATGAAAATCGAAAACAAAAATCAAAAGAAAAATGAAATCTGGAAATCAAAATTCAAAGAAAAGATAAACCTGGAAATTCAAATGCAAATCAGAGCAAAAGGGAAAATCAAGGGCTAAATTCAATATCAGTTCCAAATTCTTCAAATGCAACCTGAAGATCAGAGAAATTAATCAAACAGCAAAGTTTAAAATTCAACAAGATCAAAAACAAAAAGATGATAATCTGGAAATTTCAAACAGAGGCATATGCAAGATTGTTAGGAATCAGAGGCAAGCAAGTTATCAAGCAAAAGATGTAAACATCAACAAGAAAAATTGGAAAATCATCATCAGCAGATTTCAATTCAACATGCAAATTAATTCAAGAACATGCAGTGAAATTTCAGAGCCTGGAACTAACAGCTGCTCTTTGTTCTTTGCTAAATTAGGTGAGTAAACAATTAGATTTTAAAAACAGTTTTTAAACCCTGGATTTCATACTGTTATTTTGAATGAATATCATGCTATTATCTGAAATACTTGAATTGAATTAAAAGCATGTTTGTATATGAATGTTTGAATGCCTGTATAGTTATGATATAGTCTCTGTTGATTTATCAGAGTTTGAATTCTTTTAAAAACCTATATCTCATCATCTAATCACCGTTAGTCTTTGATGTGCAAATGAAAAAGGATTGAAAACATGTAGCATAACTCCTAAAAATAAGATCTGGAACTTATATAGAGTATTTGTCTTGAAATTTTATAAACAACAGTAAAAATGTCAATTTGGTCAAAAATTTATTAATTCAATTTTAAGTCTTGATTATATAATTGTATTCAGTATAGAAAACCATGATTTTTGATATAAATATATCAATTTTTAGTTTAGAATTTATTGAGTATTGCCGAGATGAACGTATGGGCTTTTTCGAGCAATTTTCATCTATCAACGTCGAATTGATCAACGTGATTGAGCTCGAAGGTGGAGGGGGCAATGGAGATCATAGGAAAAATCAAATTGGAATTTATTGATGAGGGGGTTGATCGGAAATCGAGGAAGTAGGGTTTTTGCCCTGTGTTTGTCGTTTTTGTTTTCAGAGGAGATCGCGACGTCTTAATGGGATCGGAGTCGATCGCGTGGTGACTGGTGGTTGCTGGTAGACGTGACGAAGCGATGGTGAGAATCGCGTGGGGTCTCGAGGCAGGGATCATCGGCGATAGACGATTTTTCTGGTGATACGTTTGCAAGCTGATGGGTTAATAGCTCGTTTTCGATTTTCATTCGAATCGAGTTTGTCTGATGGTCGAACGTGGATACGTAGTCGAAACGACTTGCCGGAGACCAGAACGGAGTTCGTCGACGTTTGGTGGGGGTGTGCACGTGCACGAGCACGTTCGTGTGTATTTGGGATTTTGGTTTTGGAGAAGAAGGGGATGCTCGGGTTTTCGTTCGGGGGATGGTCGAGTTTTACTCAAAGCAGGGTGAAGTGAGTTGGTCGCGAGTGTTACTTCGAGTTTCCACGAGTTTTACTCGGGTTTGGTAGGAGCAGGCTTAAGATTTTTAAAAAGGAAATGTTTTAAAGTTTTAAACAAAAGAAACTTTGTTTTGTAATGTTTTCTGAGTTTTAAAACAAAGGTAAAACAAGATTTAACTATTAAACTAGATTGTTTTCTAGAATTGTTTTATTAAGTTTTAAATAATTTAAATAAATAAGTTTTAAAGAATAGGAAAATAGATTTTTCAAAATGATCTTTGTATTAAAATTTATTTAATAACTTTGAAAAGTTTCAAAGATTTTAAAGATTAAAATTAATTTTGTAATTGTTTAATTATAATAAAGAGTTTATCTTAAGTAATGAAGATTTGATTTATTAAAGGAAATTAATATGTGAAATTAATAAGGATAATTCATTTATTGAAAATGATTTAAGAATAGATAATAATTTAATTAAGATAATGTTTTTCTTAATTAAGATCTTTAAGTATTAATAGTTAAGAAATTATTTAATTAATTTTAAATAATTAGTTAAATAAGTAACCAAGTAATTAATTAATGATTAATTAGAGATAATCATTTATAAATTAATTAAGTATAATTACTTGATGAAGTAATTAAGGAATAATTACTGAATGTAATTAAGTAAAGGTAAAATATTTAATAAAGTAATTAGAGGATAATTATTTTATTAAATGGAAATGATTAAGAATTAATCTCCTAGTGTTATTAATTAAATAATTTATTTAATTGACTTAATTAAAGGATTTAAGGTTAATTAATAAGGTAATTAATTATTTGTTAAGGTAATTAATTAAAAAGAATTAATTAAGGGAAGTAATTAAGGGAAGTTAATTACTGGTTAAGATTAATCAAAGGTGATTAATAATTGTGGTTTAATTAAGAATAATTACTTAATGTAATTAATAAAATAATTAAAGATGTAATTAAGGGTAATTAGTTTATAATTAATTAATGATGTAATTAAGAGTTGATTAATTAAGATTAATTAATAAATGGTAAGTGATTATAGAATAACTAATTAATTGTAATTAATTAAGGATTAAAGTAATTGATTAATTAATTAATTAATGAAGTAATTAAAGGTTAATTACTGTATTTGATTAAGAATAATTAATTTGTGAAATTAATTAAAGATAATTACTTAAATGTAATTAAAATATAATTAATCAAGGTGATTAATTAAGTGGATAATTAGAGAAAGATTAATTAATTTATTTGTAATTAATTAATGATTATATAAGTATGATTTATGATGAAGTAATTAATTTAATTTACTTTAAATTAATTAAGAGATGAAGTAATTAATTTAATTCACTTTAAATTAATTAAGATAGAGATAGTTAATTTAATTCATTTTAAATTAATTATGTTGTGATTAAGTAAATCATTGCTTATGTATGAATGGATGACATTGATTGTCTTGAATGGATGTAATCTCAGAAATGAGATAAGTAATGTTGTGTGGTATAAATGCTTGGTTGCATTATGATGGTAATATAGATTACTTATTGTGATGGTGATATGGATTACTTATTTTGTTATGAATCATTTGTTTATTTGATAATGTGATTATCAATTGTGATTTGTGAATTATCTATCTGTATGAATATAGATAAGTTAAATTGTTTAAACCTTTAAACAACTTGGCCTTAAAAGATACATTTTGGATTTCGATGAGATCGGGATCGGGTTTCCAGATTTGGATATCCGAATACCACATCGATCCAAATTAACGATAGGTCGTGAATCTCAAGTGAAGATGAAGATTCAGAGTGCAAGGGTTATTGTCGTTAACTCTGAGGGTGATTCCAAAACGAGTGTAACGAGATAATGCCTTCGGTTTCGTTCGAACCCGAAACGAACTTGTATGGATTGAATGCTTTCAACACATCGTCAGGTGGACAATGAGCATTCTAAGTGATATGTTCTGATTAAAGGTAATCGTAACCTCAAGCCTCATCAACTGGGAATGGCTAAAACAGAGGAGGTGCAGCAAAGCTTCGTGGGTAGCACCCACTGAGAGCAAGATATATCCCTGTCTAGAGGTCCCTTTCTATTTCGGCTTAGTGGGTAGTTGGAACTGCATCCAACTACGGGGTTGTCTTGTTTGGGATTATCCAATAAGGGATGGTTCCGGCTTTGTGTTGTAAGGGAGCGGGCGTACTCCTCGGTACGGTGATCTAGGCCGCGTACTGTGACGGGCGGTACCCCGGTAGTCCTGCCATTGTATGGAATCCAAACTCCAATAAGTGCCGTATGATTTAGTTGTGCCCAACTATGTTGGAACGTGAGATGTAAGCATTCCAGCTATTTTTGTATTTTACTTGAAAACCCTAGACCCTATTATAATATCACTGGATTTCCTATCAAATGTTTTGGTTAGCGTAAGGTAAAAACTTACCCATATTTATGTGTGGGAAGTCTTACGTGATACTTTTGTTTTCAAAGGTTTTCAAAGTTAAGCAATTTAACCGTTTACTCACACCAGACCCATGTCTGACCCAAGTGTTTATTTTCTGTTTTATTAAACTCTTGGGTACTCAAATTTGTATGAGTAGTCAAAGGGATTCAGGTATAGCCTTGACGAATTTTGGAGGAGATTTGGAGCAGGAGGCTTCAGCGTGTAGATATATAGAGTTTCCGCTATGTATGACATATTGTATTGTTGTAGTTGTGTTGTATAATAGACAGAAATTTATAACTGTCTATTCTGTGATGTATAAATTGTGTACTCTGATGAATATGATACTATGTAATATCTTATGTGATATAATATATTTCTCGTTCCGCTGTGAGATTTCTGATGTGTTGTTGTTCTTTCTTCTTTTCTTTCTTCTTCTATCTCTTTCTTTCTTAATAATGATGCGTCTTTCTGGTATAGAAAGGCGGGTCGTCACACGAGCCATGAAAGGCGGACTGGTTAATAGAGATTTGGAAGACGTGAACATGAGCCCCTTCGCTCCCGCAATTAGACAGGCCAGGAATCCACCAGAATTCAAGCTACCAACACTGGAGACGTACGATGGGAGGACGGATCCTGCAGTTAATCTGGCATGGTATATGAGGCATATGGAGGTACTGGGGGCATCGGAGGAGGTCATAGCCTGGTGTTTTCCATTGTATTTGACGGACATTATAGCATTATGGTTTAGACAGCTGGGAAGCGGCTCCATTGGAACATGGACCGATTTGACTGAGAAGTTTATAAGGCAGTTCAAAGTTCACATTTCGAGACCCAAGAATGTGATGAGTTTGGCAGCACTAAAGCAAAGAACGGGGGAATCTTTGAGGAATTTTCTTACGCGATTCAATGCGGCGGTAGCATCAGTGGATCGACCAGATCCATCCATGGTTTTGATGACAGCCGTATCTGGCATAACTGATGGAACAGAATTTAAAAATTGACTGACAAGGGATCCTCCTATGGATCTAGGAGAACTTTATCATGAGGTCGAAGGATTCCTACGATTAGAGGACGCAAATGTTGAAAGAGAGGAAGGAGAGGGAATAGAAGTTTATGCAGTCAAAGGCGGAAATCCTCCCGAAAGAGATTCAGCCAAGGATAAAGGAAAACGAAAAGCCGAAGATAGCGATAATGGACCAAAGCGATCACGAGAAGAACTAAGATTTACTTCCTATTCAGAGCTGAGCGAAACCTTGGAACGGATCTACCAGGACACCAGGGGGCAGATTCCTTATCGAAAGCCAATGAGAAGGGACCCGAACAACAATGAGCGGAAATCCGACAAGTACTGCTTATTCCATGAGCTAAGCGGCCATAGTACCAATGATTGCAGGCACTTAAGGGATGAAATAGAGGGACATATCCGGAATGGCCTGCTATCGCAATATCTAAGGAGGCGAGTCACAATGGTGGAGCAAGAACAACCACCACCTGCACCAACTGGGAACGGCTCAGGATCGAGGCATCAGCTTGTCATCAACTGATTGAAATAATGATGAATAAGTAGCAAACTCCACACCAACACGATTAAGTCATTTACACATGTACATGATCGCGAACGATCCTCAGCCATGCTCTGATACGACTGCCAATCGCGTCAGTGTAGGTGTTTGCACTTTGACGTCTCTGTTTTACTTTTGTTTTCTATTTCGCACGTTTGAACTTGATTTTGTTGAACATTTCTATTGAAATACTTATTTTGAATGAAAATCCACTATTTGTGATTCCATAACGGCTAAGCTACTTACACATGTACGGGATCATGAACGATCCTCAGGCATGCTTTGAGATGTCGATAAACCGCCATAACAAGCAACTTAGAAACTCACTCGAACGTGAAATCTGACGTTAATGATACCAAGTCCTCCCCGGGCACACATAATTTGCCGCGAACGGCACCCGACCGTGAAAGGTCACAACACGCCGCGAACGGCATCCGACCGCGAACGGTCACAATTTGCATCGAATGGCACCTAACTACGAACGGTCACAACTCGCCACGAACGGCACCCGACCACGAACGGTCACAACACGCCGCGAACGGCATCCGACCGTGAACGGTTACAATTCGCCTCGAACGACACCCGACCGCGAACGGTCGCGATTCACCTTGAACGGCACCGACCGCAAACGGTCACATACCGCCCCGAACGACATACGATCGCAAACGATCACTATTCACAGTCAGATAAGATTATCAATTTCTTTGCAGGTCATTAATAGGATACGAACATCTAGCTTATCGAACTACAAAACACACCTTCCTATCGCAAGGCATGTTTTGGGGGGCAAGTGTTATCCCGTCTTTTGGCAAGGCCGTGACACCAAAAAGTCGACTGGAAATCAAGAAAAGTTCTTCCCAAAGATTGGTTATACACTGTTTCACTATGGATATCAGTAAAGTTTTTCCAAGTCCAAATTGAGCTGCAATTGACAAGACATGACAAGCAAAGCTATAAAAGCCGACGTTTCAAATTTCTAGTCAATCCGAGTTCGTATGCTCAAGATATGATCGATGCAAACTTGGGAATTAACTGTTCGTATCCATCAATCCTCTACTGTTCGTATCCATCAATCCTCTACTGTTCGTATCCATCAATCCTCTACCGTTCGTATCCATCATTCTTCTGTTGTTCGTATCCATCAACTGCAACATCGATGGAGTATGAACAGTGCAACATCGATCGATACGAACAGTGCAACATCGATGGAGTGCGAACAGTGCAACATCGATGGAGTGCGAACAGTGCAACATCGATGGAGTGCGAACAGTGCAACAACGATCGATACGAAGGACTCTGCCTTCGAAAAACACAAACTTGCATCAATCATATCTTACAATCTATAAGTCCAAATGCTACGAAATTTTCACTGGAGCTTACGTACAACTCAAAGAACGTCCATGCCAAATTTTGACTCGATTGGACCACATCTTGATCGATACGAAATTCGTTCGTATCGATCACGGACTGAGTGCAAATCATGTGGGATCGATCGCATGGTCCCACCCACGAGCTAGAAGAGGTCTCTCGAGATCTGAGCGAGATATTTACATCCTACGCCTATAAATAACACCCTAGAGTTTACAGAAAAGGGGACTTTTTGGCTCTTCTACGTCCAGACTCTGTCGGATTCATCATTGTACTCGGATTTTGCTGTTGTAATCAGTTGTAACTCGTTGTAATCAACAAGAAAACTTCAATAAAATTATCAACTTCAAAGTGGACATAGGCCAGATTGCCGAACCACTATAAACCCTGTGTTCTTTACTGCTTTCATCTAAATTTTCTGAGTGTTCTTCATTTTTAATTCTCTACATACTTGTCATCTGTGATTGTGAACTGGTGCTTTCATTGGCAATTAGGTGTCTGTGGCCAATTTTGGCGCAAACAATAAGTAAATCATTTTTTGTTTTAGAAAAAAAGTATTTTTTTTAATTAATTATTTTAAAACAAAAAACTATTATTTTTGTAATTAAGCAAAATAAATATTATAAGATATATATATATACATATATAATTACATTGAATCAATATCTATTAAATAATAGTAAAGCAGAAGAATTTGAAGTCCTCTCATTAATTCTAGGAGTTATCAATGTTCTCCTTAATTCTCCCCAACTGGATATTTTATTTTCAGGTTGTTACAATTTACCATTTTATAATTATTCTACTAAACTTTTCACATTATTTTACATTCAAATACCTACTATTAAAAAAATCTACAATTATTTATAAATATTTCACGGTTCTTTTTCAAAAATTTTAATTACAGTCCACACATTTAAATTGATTACATAATCAAAAATGTAAATTAATTGATAAACTTATTCAACTAATATTTATTAATAAATCCTAAAAGATGAAATTTTCAATATGAATATTATAGGCGCATCAACAAATTGGTTAAAAAAATAGATGCAAATATATATCAATCACATAACATACATATATACATTAATGACAATAACAAATTTATTTTATAACTTAGTTACTAAATTAATCTACTATACATTGCACTATAAAATTATATTAACTTCAAATACTTAAAAATTTAATTTTTTTTACACTTACTTAGAAACCCTTCTAAATTATCTTTAAATATTTTACATTCAAGTCTATGTATTTAACTAATTGTGAAATCTATATTTTAAACTATGGAAATAAATATGATTTGCTAATATCTATTAATCCATCTAATAAATCCTAAAAATATGAGGATTTTAATATATACAATGTTCATATATATGAGAAAAACAACAATATTATTTCTTCTTTATTTGGATATATGAAGATATTTAAATTACACAATATCAAATGTATACATAAATAATAATAACTTGTTTTTCTAATTCATTTATCTCAAACAAATATCATACATTACATAATATAATTTCATTTTTAAAAATCTTTAAAAGATAAATTTATATTTTACAACATTATGATGTGAACGTACAGATTAAACCGATAAAAATTAAATTACACAAACATTACCACTTTCAATATGATATCAAATCATACCCAACTCATAACTCAACTAAATGCTACATAATATTATTTTGCAATTATCAAAGTTGTAAGCATGACCCTTCTACCAAAACATGAAATCTATGGTTAACTACAAGAACAAAATTGTGTAAAAATGAAAACTTAAAAATGAATAAAAGTTCACGTCTGATTCAAAGAAAAGTTCATCTGCAGATAAGCTAAACATAAAATCTATGCTCTTATCAATTTTATCCTTTATTTTACATTTAACTCCTTATATTTAATTAATTGTGTCGATCGTTAATTCAAATTATTCAAATAAATTAAATTATTTAATGTTCATTAATCCACTTATAAATCCTTCAAGAAATATGATAATTCAATATATACATAATAATCGTATTAATAAAATGGTGAAGTTACTTATTCACTCATACACACACACACACATATACATACATACATGTACGTACATACATACATACGTATGTATATGTACACAGGCACGTGCACACACACACACGTGTGTGTAATATCACATGACATAAACTATTTAAATATACCGTGTTAATAATTTGAATTTATAATTTTTTGGAGTTAGGACATTAATTTTCACAGATATATGTAGTTAAAGAGTATTGAACCCTCAATCTTATATCTGAACGTCACAAGTCATTTTAGTTTTTGATTAATATATCACAATTAATTTATCATATATTGCATAACAAAAATATATTTTAACTATATGATTAAAATATATAAAATATTTTTTTACCAACATTACCGTGTGCAACGCACGGGTTGCACACTAGTTTAATTGTATTTGTAATACAATTATATCAAAAATAAAATTTGAAATAAAAATACACACACACTATATTTATTATTTGAAATAGTTTTATTTATAAAACATTAATATAAATATTTCAAAAATAATTTTATCATTTTTTGCCAAGATCTTCATGGGATAGTAACATGCAAAAAACATTATATATGTGTATATATATATATATATATATCTATATGTGTGTGAACATATTTGAATTATAAGTTGAGACCTATTTGCTTAAAATATGGGCAAACACCCTAAATCAAAAGCAAAAGGAAAATTAAAAGGAATGAAATAACAATTATAAAGAACACAAGAAATATTTAGAGCGGTTTGGCATCAAATTTATTGCCTGCGTTCACTATTATCTTTGTTAATGACAATCCTTACGGTTCGATACCAATCGTTGTATATTGTCGGATTTGAAGGAACCGGGCTAATCGAAAGAGGGTGAAAATCTCCTATTTTTGGACCGACTAGGTCTATGAGACGACTCCTATTTTTGGGTCACCGAATCTTAATATTTAATTTATTTAAATATTCTTGAATTAAATTATAATAAAATATACGTTTTATATTTAAACTTGATTTTTGATGACGTAATTTGATTTATAAATTTTTCCATACTTTTTTAATTTGAAAAATAATTAAATTTTCGTTTGACGTGTTTTGCGCCAAACATCGATAATTTTGAATTTTAACAGAATAAGTTAACTTGTCTATTTCATTGCCGTTTTATGATTGTCTTACATTGTTGAGTCCGATCATATTTTTATTCCGGTCATTCGTGGTCCATACACGAATGAAATATAGCGTAGCATCTTAAGCCTAAACTTTAACTTATAAATATATTAAACAACATACATACAAATATCTTTCTCAAATTGTGGCATTTCACTCATGTCCTTGCTTTTGAGGGGGCATTGGGGAACACAGAGAGGTTTCTTCTTCGATTTTTTCCCCCCTCCTCTGACCACTTACACAATTCATTTTTACATTTCTCTGGCACATTCTTTCTATGCTTCATTTTTTCTCTATGAACCAAAATAATATACATGCATGAAATAAAATACGCTCTTTAGGCCTTAATTTCTTTTCCTTCATTTTCTTTCCTGTAAAAGCATGGTTGAGCAACTGGGTATGGCTATGGTATGCATACGTGTGTACTTGTATGTGTTTTCTGTGTGTATATGCGCTGTGTGAGTGAGTATGTGATTCCATATGCATGTGTATATAGGATTTCAGGTTTGGGCAAGGCATTTGTGCGCGTGCGGAAAAATAATAATAATTAAAGGAGGGATGCGTGCATGGAGATTCAAAGGGTGCATGCATAACCTTCTACTTTTTATTTTTGCATGCTAATGAACAGCTTGGTTCATTTTTTCCACGCATGGACAGTCTTTCACTTTTCTTTTTTTGGTTTTCAATACAAAACAACAAAATATACACATTTCTGCTAGCCAAATAAAGGAATACACGCATGGAGAAAGATACAGAGGATGGTCATACATGGATGATGGAACACCTCATTTTTATGCACGAACAAACCCTATTTTCTATTTTTGCCTTCCTTTTTTTTTAATAATTCCATTTACTCTCCATACACTAAATTTTAGCCAAAACTTTCAGCACGAAAGTTGTAGATGACGGAAAGGACTACACTTTTCGTTCACGGTGAAGACGGTGCGTTATTTCGTCAACCGGAGCTCGAAATATGGAGGTTGAAAGTAGTGGAAAACTTTTGTGCTTGCATGTGTGGCATGTGTGGGTGAGTTTGTAGCGTGCATGGGAGGTAGCATGAATGGTTTCAGGCGTGCCATAAAAAAAAGAGAATGAGGGAGGAGGTTGCTCGGCTTTTGCATGGAAAGAAGTAATGGCCTTGGCTGACACATGCAAGGCCATAAGAGAAAAATGCATGTGCAGCATGTATTGGGCGCATGCATGGAAGAGTGGGAAATGGTGCATGCAAGTGGATGGAAGGTGATGGAAGTTTGTGGCTTTGGGTAGGTGTATGCGCTGGCCATATATACGAGTTTCGGGGACTTGCGTGTATTATGATGGAAGAAGGAAACTGTACATTCATGAACTGGGTTTGGGTAAGTGATGGGCTGGGCTTGCATATTTGAGATGCGTAATATTTTTGATTTATTTAAGTTAAGATATATTTAAGTTTAGTTAATTAGTTAGGTCAGAATGTTTTAAACTTTAAAATCAAATAACTGTCCCATACGTAGTCCGTTTTAACCGCAGTCTTCGACATTAGATTCGTATTAACGAATAAAACACACTAGTGTAGTTTATTGACCTGTCTAGAGAAGTATAAAATATTGATAGAATATTAGTGACATTTTATTAGCATAACAAATCCTCATTCTGCTATTATAAACAATGTAGATAAACTATTATTCGATAATTGATCTGTTAGATATTGATCGTTAATTATTTAAATAAATAGATGCGTTGCTATTTATTATTATTGTTGACTGATTGTTTGGTTGTTGGGATTGCGCTCAGTCAGTTTATGAGCACTGATTGTTATTGACTGTTGACCTTGCTCGACCAGTTTATGAGCAATTAATTATCCATATGCATGGGTTTGGTAGAAAACAATTGTAGGCTAATACCTTGTGATTATTTCACGATTTGACTAAAAAGGTGTTTGACGATAATATTGGTTCATTTAATAATTATTTATAATAATTTGACGTCAATGGAATTGTTTTCAAAGTTGGTTTTCATAAATGAATGTTTATGAAATGTTTAAAGAAATAGAAATATTTAAAACTGAATATTTTGAAGTTATATTAAAAGTGATTTGTAGAATGGTTTTATAAATTGTTTTATAAAACGGAAATAATTTCGAGGACTAAACCCAATGGTTTTAAGATGATTTTTGAAAGGATTGGAAATGAAAATAATTATAGATAGATTAGAAGTATTTGGAATGATTAGTGCAAATAATTTTGCCACTTCGGGATATAAAGTGATTTGTTATGTTACCAAAGATTCGGGTAACCCATAATCTACGAAAACACATGGGCAAAGGAGGTGCAGATGTTCTGTAGCCTCGGTGTAGTATGCTCTTGGAATAGAGGGATGCACCAATCAATTATTTATTCGGAAAACTAGACCCAGGGTTTTGGTTATGGCTGGTGTTATCCCGTCTTTTGGCAAGGCCGTGACACCAAAAAGCTGACTGGAAATCAAGATAGTTCGTCCTAAAGATTGGTTATACACTGTTTCACTATGGATATCGGTAAATTTTGTCCAAGTCCAGATTGAGCTTCAATTGACAAGACATGACAAGCAAAGCTATAAAAGCCGACGTTTCAAATTTCAAGTCAATCCGAGTTCGTATGCTCAAGATATGATCGATGTAAACTTGGGAATCAACTGTTCGTATCCATCAATCCTTTACTGTTTGTATCTATCAGGCCTCAACTGTTCGTATCCATCAATCCTCTACTGTTCGTATCCATCAATCCTCTACTGTTCGTATCCATCAAGTGCAACAGCGATTGAGTACGAACAGTGCAACATTGATCGAGTACGAACAATGCAACATCGATCGAGTACGAACAGTGCAACAGTGCCCGATACGAACAGTGCAACATCAATCGAGTACGAACAATGCAACATAGATCGAGTACGAACAGTGCAACAACGATCGAGTACGAACAGTGCAGCAACGATCAATACGAAGGAGACAGCCTTCGAAAAACACAAACTTGCATCGATCATATCTCACAATCTACAAGTCCAAATGCTAAGAAATTTTCACTGGAGCTTACGTACAACCTAAAGAATGTTCATGCTCAATTTCGACTTGATTGGGTAAAATCTTGATCGATACAAAATTCGTTCGTATCGATCATGGATCGAGTGCAAACCACATGGAATCGATCGCATGGGTCCGCCCATGTGCCAGAAAAGGTCTCCCGAGATCTAAGCGAGATTTTTGCAGCCTATGCCTATAAATAGCCTCCTAATGGCTTCAGAAAAGGGGGACTTTTGGGTCTTCTACGTCCAGACTCTGCCGAATTCATCATTGTACTCGGATTTTGCTGTTGTAATCAGTTATAACTCGTTGTAATCAGCAAGCAAACTTCAATAAAATTATCAAATTCAAAGTGGACGTAGGCCGGATTGCCGAAGCACTATAAACCCTGTGTTCTTTATTGCTTTCATCTAAATTTTCCGAGTGTTCTTTATTTTTAATTCTCTATATACTTGTTATCTATGATTGTGAACTGGTGCTTTCATTGGCAATTGGGTGTTTGTGACCAATTTTGGCGCAAACATTTTAGTGCTTTCACCGAGAAAGAAAAAGTATTTAGGGATTCTAAAGTTCGGAGTTCAGATTTGGAGAGATAGAGAGTCAGGTCTAGGAGGAACTATGGCAAAGCAGTCAACAAGAAGACAAAGGACTGAAAGAAGTCAGCATGAAGGGAGTCAGAAAGCTTTCTTAGGAGCGAATCAGGCCTCGGTCTTCATCACCCGAGACAAGATGGAGATGATGATGGGAGCCATATAGGAGGGAAAGCTTAAAAGGCAAGAAGAGATGATGTAGAATCTACTTCGAAAAGTTGGTCAAATTGGAGTGCAAAACCAAGGGAATGCAACTGCAGGAGATACTATAGATAGGGATCGGGAGCATGGAGCAGCAGAATTTAGAATAGAGCAGAACCATCAGAAGCAGCACCAGAGCTAGGGGGCAATCACCCGGAGCATGTCGATCCAACCGCAGGAAGGACACTAGGTGGAGTTGTGCAACACGACGTTGATAGAGAGATGGATGCTCGTCCAGGAGAGCAGACTCCAGGAATCCCTCGTGAACTCGAGGGGCAGATCAGAGGCAACGGACACGGGCCGCAGCTTGGCGACAGTGGCAGATTGGTGGAGATTGTCAGATGAGCCATGAAAGGCGGACTAGTTAATAGAGATATGGAAGACGTAAACAGGAGCCCCTTCGCTCCCGCATTTAGACATGCCAGGAATCCACCAGAATTCAAGCTACCAACGCTGGAGACGTACGCTGGGAGGACGAATCCTGCAGTTCGTCTGGCACGGTATATGAGGCATATGGAGGTACTGGAGCATCGGAGGAGGTCATGGCCCGGTGTTTCCCATTGTATTTGACGGACATTGCCACATTATGGTTTAGACAGCTGGGAAGCGGCTCCATTGGAACATGGACCGACTTGACTGAGAAGTTTATGAGGCAGTTCAGAGTTCACATTTCGAGACCCAAGAATGTGATGAGTTTGGCAGCACTAAAGCAAAGAACGGGGGAATCTTTGAGGAATTTTCTGACGCGATTCAATGCAGCGGCAGCATCGGTGGATCGACCAGATCCATCCATGGTTTTGATGGCAGCCGTATCTGGCATAGCTGATGGAACATAATTTAGAAATTCACTGACAAGGGATCCGCCTATGGATCTAGGAGAATTTTATCATGAGGCCAAAGGATTCCTGCGATTAAAGGACGCAAATGTTGAAAGAGAGGAGGGAGAGGGAATATAAGTTTATGCAGTCAAAGGCGGAAATCCTCCCGAAAGAGACTCAGGCAAGGATAAAGGAAAACGAAAAGCCGAGGATAGCGATAATGGACCAAAGCGATCATGAAAAGAACCGAGATTTACTACCTATTCAGAGCTGAGCGAAACCTTGGAACGGATCTACCAGGACACCAGGGGGCAGATTCCTTATCGGAAGCCAATGAGAAGGGACCCGACCAACAATGAGAGGAAATCAGAAAAAGTATTGCTTATTCCATGAGCTAAGCGGCCACAGTACCAATGATTGCAGGTACTTGAGGGATGAAATAGAGGGACATATCCGGAATGGCCTGCTATCGCAATATGTAAGGAGGCGAGCCACAACAGTGGGGCTAGAACAACCACTACCTACACCAACTGGGAATGGCTCAGGATCGAGGCATCAGCTTGTCATCAACTGATTGAAATAATGATGAATCTGTTTTACTTTTGTTTTCTATTTCGCACTTTTGAACTTGATTTTGTTGAACATTTCTGTTGAAATACTTATTTTGAATAAAAATCCGCTATTTGTGATTCCATAACGGCTAAGCTACTTACACATGTACGGGATCACGAACGATCCTCAGGCATGCTCTGAAATGGTGATAAACCGCCATGACAAACAACTTAGAAACTCACTCGAACGTGAAATCTGACGTTAATGATACCAAGTCCCCCCCGGGCACACATAATTCGCCGCGAACGGCACCCGACCGCGAACGGTCACAACTCGCCTCGAACGGCACCCGACTGCGAACGGTCACAACTCGCCGCGAACGGTCACAATTCGCCTCGAACGACACCCGGTCGCGAACGGTCACAACTCGTCGCTAAAGGCATCCGGCCGTGAACGGTCACAACTCACCTCGAACGACACCCGACCGCGAAAGGTCATAACTTGCCGCGAACGGCATCCGACCATGAACGGTCACAACTCGTCTCAAACGGCATACGATCGCGAACGATCACTATTCACAGTCAGTTAATATTATCAATTTCTTTGTAGGTCATTAATAGGATACGAACATCCAGCTTATCGAACTACAAAACACACCTTCCTATCGCAAGGCATGTTTTGTGGGGCAAGTGTTATCCCGTCTTTTGGTAAGGCCGTGACACCAAAAAGTTGATTGGAAATCAAGAAAAGTTCGTCCCAAAGATTGGTTATACACTATTTCACTATGGATATCGGTAAATTTTGTCCAAGTCCAGATTGAGCTGCAATTGACAAGACATGACAAACAAAGCCATAAAAGTCGACGTTTCAAATTTCAAGTCAATCCGAGTTCGTATGCTCAAGATATGATCGATGCAAACTTGGGAATCAACTGTTCGTATCTATCAATCCTCTACTGTTCGTATCCATCAGGCCTCTACTGTTCGTATCCATCAATCCTCTACTGTTCGTATCCATCAATCCTCTACTGTTCGTATCCATCAATCCTCTACTATTCGTATCCATCATTCTTCTATTGTTTGTATCCATCAAGTGCAACATCGATGGAGTACGAACAGTGCAACATCGATGGAGTACGAACAGTGCAACATCGATCGATACGAACAGTGCAACATCGATCGATACGAACAGTGCAACATCGATGGAGTGCGAACAGTGCAACATCGATGGAGTGCGAACAGTGCAACATCGATGGAGTGCGAACAGTGCAACATAGATGGAGTACGAACAGTGCAATAGCGATCGATACAAAGGAGACAGCCTTCGAAAAAAAAAACTTGCATCGATCATATCTCACAATCTACAAGTCCAAATGCTATGAAATTATCCCTGGAGCTTACGTACACATCAAAGAACATCCATGCCAAATTTCGACTCGATTGGACCACATCTTGATCGATACGAAATTCATTCATATCGATCACGGACCGAGTACAAATCACATGGGATCGATCGCGTAGGCCCACCCACGTTCCAGAAGAGGTCTCCTGAGATCTGAGCAAGATATTTGCATCCTACGCTTATAAATAGCACCCTAGAGCTTACAGAAAAGGGGACTTTTTGGCTCTTCTACGTCCAGACTCTGCCGGATTCATCATTGTACTCGGATTTTGCTGTTGTAATCAATTGTAACTCGTTGTAATCAGCAAGCAAACTTCAATAAAATTATCAACTTCAAAGTGGATGTAGGTCGGATTGCCGAACCACTAAAAACCCTGTTTTCTTTACTGCTTTCATCTAAATTTTCTTAGTGTTCTTCATTTTTAATTCTCTATATACTTGTCATCTGTGATTGTGAACTGGTGCTTTCATTGGCAATTGGATGTTTGTGACCAATTTTGGCGCAAACATTTTAGTGCTTTCACTGAGAACGGCAATGTATTCAGGGATTCTAAATTTTGGAGTTCAGATTTGGAGAGTTAGAGAATTAGATCTTGGAGGAACTATGGCAAAGCAATCAACCAGTAGACAAAGAACTGAAGGGAGTCAGCATGAAGGGAGTCAGGAAGCTTCCTCGGGAGCGAATCAGGCCTCGGTCTTCATCACCCGAGACGAGGTGGAGATGATGATGGGAGCCATGCAGGAGGGAATGATGAAAAGGCAAGAAGAGATGATGCAGAATCTACTTCGACAAGTTGGTAAAGTTGGAGTGCAAAACC
Organism: Allium fistulosum; assembly: GCA_030737815.1. Taxonomy (NCBI): domain Eukaryota; kingdom Viridiplantae; phylum Streptophyta; class Magnoliopsida; order Asparagales; family Amaryllidaceae; genus Allium; species Allium fistulosum. Next base: position 1,139,215,564 of record CM060906.1, read on the forward strand.
AAGGGAATGCAATTGCAGGAGATGCTATGGATAGGGATCGGGAGCATGGAGCAACCAGAATTCAGAATGGAGCAATTTGACAGGCCAGGAATCCACCAGAATTCAAGCTACCAACAGTGGAGACGTACGATGGGAGGACAGATCCTGCATTTCATCAGGCACAATATATGAGGCATATGGAGGTACTGGTGGGCATCGGAGGAGGTCATGGCCCGGTGTTTCCCATTGTATTTGACGGAAATTATAGCATTATGGTTTAGACAGCTGGGAAGCGGCTCCATTGGAACATGGACCGATTTGACTGAGAAGTTTATGAGGCAGTTCAGAGTTCACATTTCGAGACCCAAGAATGTGATGAGTTTGGCAGCAATAAAGCAAAGAACGGGGGAATATTTGAGGAATTTTCTGACGCGATTCAATGCGGCGGTAGCATCGGTGGATCGACCAGATCCATCCATGGTTTTGATGACAGCCGTATCTGGCATAGCAGAGGGAACAGAATTTAAAAATTCACGGACAAGGGATCCTCCTATGGATCTAGGAGAACTTTATCATGAGGTCGAAGGATTCCTACGATTAGAGGACGCAAATGTTGAAAGAGAGGAAGGAGAGGGAACATAAGTTTATGCAGTCAAATGCGGAAATCCTCCCGAAAGAGATTCAGGCAAGGATAAAGGAAAACGAAAAGCCGAGGATAGCGATAATGGACCAAAGCGATCACGAGAAGAACTGAGATTTACTTCCTATTCAGAGCTGAGTGAAACCTTGGAACGGATCTACCAGGACACCAGGGGGCAGATTCCTTATCGGAAGCCAATGAGAAGGGACCCAACCAGCAATGAGAGGAAATCAGACAAGTACTGCTTATTCCATGAGCTAAGCGGCCATAATACCAATGATTGCAGGCACTTGAGGGATGAAATAGAGTGACATATCCGGAATGGCCTGTTATCGCAATATGTAAGGAGGCGAGTCACAACGGTGGAGCAAGAACAACCACCACCTGCACCAACTGGGAACGGCTCAGGATCGAGGTATCAACTTGTCATCAACTGATTGAAATAATGATGAATAAGTAACAAACTCCACACCTACACGAATAAGTCATTTACACATGTACAGGATCGCGAACGATCCTCAGGCATTCTCTGATACGACTGCCAATCGCGCAAGTGTAGGTGTTTGCACTTTGACGTCTCTGTTTTACTTTTGTTTTCTATTTCGCACGTTTGAACTTGATTTTGTTGAACATTTCTATTGAAATACTTATTTTGAATGAAAATCCGCTATTTGTGATTCCATAACGGCTAAGCTACTTACACATGTACGGGATCACGAACGATCCTCAGGCATGCTTTGAGATGTCGATAAACCGCTATAACAAGCAACTTAGAAACTCACTCGAATGTGAAATCTAACGTTAATGATACCAAGTCCCCCCCGGGCACACATAATTTGCCGCGAACGACACCCGACCGCGAACGGTCACAACACACCGCAAACGGCATCCGACCGCGAACGGTCACAATTTGCCTCGAATGGCACCCAACTGCAAACGGTCACAACTCGCCACGAACGGCACCCGACCACGAACGGTCACAACACGCTGCGAACGGCATCCGACCGCGAACGGTTACAATTCGCCTCGAACGGCACCCGACCGCGAACGGTCACGATTCGCCTCGAACGACACCCGACCACGAACGGTCACATACCGCCCTGAACGACATACGATCGCGAACGATCACTATTCATAGTCAGATAAGATTATCAATTTCTTTTCAGGTCATTAATAGGATACGAACATCCAGCTTATCGAACTACAAAACACACCTTCCTATCGCAAGGCATGTTTTAGAGGGCAAGTGTTATCCCATCTTTTGGCAAGGCCGTGACACCAAAAAGTCGACTGGAAATCAAGAAAAGTTCTTCCCAAAGATTGGTTATACACTGTTTCACTATGGATATCGGTAAATTTTGTCCAAGTCCAGATTGAGCTGCAATTGACAAGACATGACAAGCAAAGCTATAAAAGCCGACGTTTCAAATTTCTTGTCAATCTGAGTTCGTATGCTCAAGATATGATCGATGCAAACTTGGGAATTAACTGTTCGTATCCATCAATCCTCTATTGTTCGTATCCATCAGGCCTCAACTGTTCGTATCCATCAATCCTCTACTGTTCGTATCCATCAATCATCTACTGTTCGTATCCATCAATCTTCTATTGTTCGTATCCATCATTCTTCTGTTGTTCGTATCCATCAAGTGCAACATCGATGGTGTATGAACAGTGCAACATCGATCGATACGAACAGTGCAACATCGATGGAGTGCGAACAGTGCAACATCAATGGAGTGCGAACAGTGCAACATAAATGGAGAGCGAACAGTGCAACAACGATCGATACGAAAGAGATTGCCTTCAAAAAACACAAACTTGCATCAATCATATCTCACAATCTACAAGTCCAAATGCTACGAAATTTTCACTGGAGCTTACGTACAACTCAAAGAACGTCCATGCCAAATTTCGACTCGATTGGACCACATCTTGATCGATAGAAAATTCATTCGTATCGATCACGGACTGAGTGCAAATCATGTGGGATCGATCGCATGGTCCCACCCACGTGCCAGAAGAGGTCTCCCGAGATCTGAGCGAGATATTTGCATCGTACGCCTATAAATAACACCCTAGAGCTTACAGAAAAGGGGACTTTTTGGCTCTTCTACGTCCAGACTCTGTCGGATTCATCATTGTACTCGGATTTTGCTGTTGTAATCAGTTGTAACTCGTTGTAATCAGCAAGCAAACTTCAATAAAATTATCAACTTCAAAGTGGACGTAGGCCAAATTGCCGAACCACTATAAACCCTGTGTTCTTTACTGCTTTCATCTAAATTTTCTGAGTGTTCTTCATTTTTAATTCTCTACATACTTGTCATCTGTGATTGTGAACTGGTGCTTTCATTGGAAATTAGGTGTTTGTGACCAATTTTGGCGCAAACAATAAGTAAATCATTTTTTGTTTTAGAAAAAAAGTATTTTTTTAATTAATTATTTTAAAACAAAAAACTATTATTTTTGTGAATAAGCAAAATAAATATTATAAGATATATATGTACATATATAATTACACTGAATCAATATCTATTAAATAATAGTAAAGTAGAAGAATTTGAAGTCCTCTCATTAATTCTAGGAGTTATCAATGTTCTCCTTAATTCTCCCCAAGTGGATATTTTATTTTCAGGTTGTTACAATTTACCATTTTATAATTATTCTACTAAACTTTTCACATTATTTTACATTCGAATACCTACTATTAAAAAAATCTACAATTATTTATAAATATTTCACGGTTCTTTTTCAAAATTTTACATTTTAGTCCACACATTTAAATTGATTACATAATCCAAAATGTAAATTAATTGTTAAACTTATTCAACTAATATTTATTAATAAATCCTAAAAGATGAAATTTTCAATATGAATATATAGGCGCATCAACAAATTGGTTAAAAAAATAGATGCAAATATATATCAATCACATAACATACATATATACATTAATGACAATAACAAATTTATTTTATAACTTATGTACTAAATTAATCTACTATACATTGCACTATAAAATTATATTAACTTCAAATACTTAAAAATTTAATTTTTTTTTACACTTACTTAGAAACCCTTCTCAATTATCTTTAAATATTTTACATTCAAGTCTATGTATTTAACTAATTGTGTAATCTACATTTTAAATTATGGAAATAAATATGATTTGCTAATATCTATTAATCCATCTAATAAATCCTAAAAATATGAGGATTTTAATATATACAATGTTCATATATATGAGAAAAACAATAATATTATTTCTTCTTTATTTGGATATATGAAGATATTTAAATTACACAATATCAAATGTATACATAAATAATAATAACTCGTTTTTCTAATTCATCACTACGCCATAGATGACCTTCTGCAACATTTTTGCAAGGTGTTGCTAACTAAAATGTTGCGACAGCTGTAAAATTTTGGTCCTACTGCAACGTTTTATTTTTGGTGTTACCTTAGCCATAAAAATGGGTTGCTCTAGCTAAACAAGTGTAACATGATGCAACATTTTTATATAGTGTTGCCATAGATATATTCTAATTAAAAAAATAAAAAAAAAATTACACCTCAGCGATCCACACCACCATTTAAAACAAAATCTCAACCGTCGATTCACACCATCGATCCACACCTTACCAATTTCCATTTCCCACTTTACTTTTCACTCACCCGCTTTCGTTTCTCACCCCCAATTTTCCAATCCCTAATTTTTATTCTGCCGACTTTAAAAAAAATGACGCCGCTCCTCCTTTTTTCTTCGATCTGGAGAATAATTGGCTTTGCTTTTATCCCCTGTCGGCCATATCAATTTCCATTGTTTTCTTTCGCCTCGCGTCAGTTTTCCTCACTACTTCCGGGTTTTCTTCCCACGTCAACAGTACACTATTAGTTATATTGAGATTTGGTTGTTCAGGCGTTCGATTTCACAATCCAATATCACAAACCCAAATTCTTTAGTTGGGCATTTCAGTCGATTGGGTGGCAGTGGATTTGCGATTTTGTTTAGGTTTTTGGCGATTCTGGTGATTCGAGGTAAGGTTGTGGGATTACAATGGTTCAGGGAGTTGCTGATTTGGTCGCAATTTCGTGGTTGGGGCCTGATGTCAGAGTGGCAGGAGGTAGTCGAATTGGTTTCGGTGAAGTTCTGGTTATTGGCAGGCAGGTGGAAGTAGTCAAATTGGTTTGGATACAGTTGAAATGCAAAGTTGAAATGATACGGCTATAGGAAAATGGAAGTATGGACATTATTATTGATAGAATAGAGAAGGACACAAATTTAGACAATAAGCAAATTATTATTTTCATGGATGTGAAGGAATTGCTGAAGCATATTATTCACTGTGTTGTGATACTGTCAAGGTGTGCAGGGTCAGACATCATGGCTTATTCTTTTGTTGATCCAAACAAGGTCATTTATTTTTATATTGACTCTTTAGAATTTATTTTGTACTTCTGTCTTGCATCTTTAAGAAGATCTACACCTCCTCCTATTTATGCTTGTGGTTCTACTATTGTTTCCAAACTGGTAAAATAAAATGTAGGAGTTATTTAGTAGTTAATATCAGAAGAAATGCTAGATTGTTAAAATTTAAAGCTTCTAGTTCCTATACATGTGGGCTGATGGAATGCAATATATGCTTATAGTTTAGTAGTTTGTCTGTTCCAAATATTGATTCAATATATGCTGGCTTCTATTGATTCAATATTTGTTTGTATGTTTGTGTGTGTTACAATTTCAAAATTGCTTAATATGCAAAAAAGAATAAATGTAAATTTTTTATTCAGTAGAAGCAACTTCAATGCTAAATTACTATAATAGAATGTTTGAGTTTGGTAATTGGATATTGAGGTCCCAGCAAAATATATGAAATAAATAAACTCAGTATGTTGACCAAAGAGGCATATAACCTGCGTATCCGTATTACTAATCGGACTCCTATATGTCTTCTCTGTAGGATTGCAATGGGCTTCAGTCCAAAAATTCATCAAATTTCAATGGTGGCCAACATATGAAATTGTCGAATGGTACTTTGCATCTTCATAATCAGGTTTGTCATGCTTCTCTATCATTTGGTCTTTTATTATTATTGTTATTATTTTATTTTTGGGTGAAATTCTGTGCTTATCAGCCTAACGTAAAGTTACTGGAACAAAATGGGATGAAACACTTTCAAATACCATCTTTTTCCATGGGGCCAGAATCTTCTTTGAATAATTCGCCTGTATTTCATGCTTACCAACAGGTTTGTAGCTCGTAACCATCAAATTTTGTTTTCTTTGTGACATGGCTGTGGTTTTAGGCTGTCATATCTAAGTCCACATTTGATTGTGACTAATTTTCCTCATCTTATCTATTTTTTTTTCACGTTGAAGTTGCCACGACCTATTGAAGGAAATATTCTACAGCATCAAGTGGATGATTCAGCTCAAGCTAATAATACTATTGCTTCTAATGGTTCTGCAAAACCACATGTCCGTGCACGACATGGCCAGGCAACTGATCCTCACAGCATTGCTGAATGGGTTAGTGCATGTCTATATTCGTCAGTGTCGGTGTCTGTATAAATTGAAACTGCATATGTAATGAGTGAACTGAGTGACGTAGCGAGGAATATCTATATATGTGAATATCAGTGTTATATATCATTGAATTGTAAAATAGTGGAGTCGGGAATTTATACTATTTCAAATGTTGAAATAAAATATTTATTTAAATAAATTACTGTTTGAATATCAAATTCCGTGCAATAGAATTTTATTAAATAAATATTTATTTCTATTAAAAAATCAAATATGCTCTACATTGTGGGCCCCACAAATTCAGAAAGTTAATATCTATAGCAACATTTTGGAATGTTGCTACAGAAACCTATGGATGTTGCTATAGACCCAAATAGGGTTCTATTGCAACAATATTACTTATGTTGCCTTAGATAGTCAAAATGTTGCCTTTGAGGTCTAAGGCAACGACAAAAATTGCATCACCCGAAAAGTGTTGCCATAGACCTATGACAACATTTTTTGGGCCTGACCCAACATTTTTTTGTGTTGCTGAAGGCCATTTATGGCGTAGTGCATTTATCTCAAAAAAGATATCATACATTACATAATATAATTTCATTTTTAACAATCTTTAAAAGATAAATTTATATTTTACAACATTATGATGTGAACGTATAGATTAAACCGATAAAAATTAAATTACACAAACATTACCACTTTCAATATGATATCAAATCATACCCAACTCATAACTCAACTAAATGCTACATAATATTATTTTTCAATTATCAAAGTTGTAAGCATGACCCTTCTACAAAAACATGAAATCTATGGTTAACTACAAGAACAAAATTGTTTAAAAATGAAAACTTAAAAATGAATAAAATTTCACGTCTGATTCAAAGAAAAGTTCATTTGCAGATAAGCTAAACATAAAATCTATGCTTTTATCAATTTTATCCTTTATTTTACATTTAACTCCTTATATTTAATTAGTTGCGTCGATCGTTAATTCAAATTATTCAAATAAATTAAATTATTTAATGTTCATTAATCCGCTTATAAATCCTTCAAGAAAGATGATAATTCAATATATACATAACAATCATATTAATAAAATGGTGAAGTTACTTATTCACTCATACACACACACACATATACATACATACATGTACGTACATACATACATATGTATGTATATGTACACAGGCGAGTGCACACACACACATGTGTGTGTGTAATATCACATGACATAAACTATTTAAATAAACCGTGTTAATAATTTTAATTTATAATTTTTTGGAGTTAGGACATTAATTTTCACAGATATACGTAGTTAAAGAGTATTGAACCCTTAATCTTATATCTGAACGTCACAAACATTTTAGTTTTTGATTAATATATCACAATAAATTTATCATATATTGCATAACAAAAATATATTTTAACAATATGATTAAAATATAAAAAATATTTTTTTACCAACATTACCGTGTGCAACGCACGGGTTGCACACTAGTTTAATTGTATTTGTAATACAATTATATCAAAAAAAAATTGAAATAAAAAATACACACACACACTATATTTATTATTTGAAATATTTTTATTTATAAAACATTAATATAAATATTTCGAAAATAATTTTATCATTTTTTGCCAAGATCGTCATGGGATAGTAACATGCAAAAAACATTATATATGTGTGTATATATATATATATATATGTATGTATATGTGTGTGAACATATTTGAATTATAAGTTGAGACCTATTTGCTTAAAATAGGGGCAAATACCCTAAATAAAAAGCAAAAGGAAAATTAAAAGGAATGAAATAACAATTATAAAGAACACAAGAAATATTTAGAGCGGTTTGGCATCAAATTTATTACCTACTTTCACTATTATCTTTGTTAATGACAATCCTTACGGTTCGATACCAATTGTTGTATGTTGTTGGATTTGAAGGAACCGGGCTAATCGAAAGCCGGTGAAAATCTCCTATTTTTGGACCGACTAGGTCTATGTGACGACTCTTATTTTTGGGTCACCGAATCTTAATATTTAATTTATTTAAATATTCTTGAATTACATTATAATAAAATATACGTTTATATTTAGACTTGATTTTTGATGACGTAATTTGATTTATAAATTTTTTCCATACTTTTTTAATTTGAAAAATAATTAAATTTTCGTTTGACGTGTTTTACGCCAAACATCGATAATTTTGAATTTTAACAGAATAAGTTAACTTGTCTATTTCATTGCCGTTTTGTGATTGTCTTACATTGTTGAGTCCGATCATATTTTTATTTCGGTCATTCGTGGTCCATACACGAATGAAATATGGCGTAGCATCTTACGCCTAAACTTTAAGTTATAAATATATTAAACAACACACATACAAATATCTTTCTCAAATCGTGGAATTTCACTCATGTCCTTGCTTTTGAGGGGGCATTGGGGAACACGGAGAGGTTTCTTCTTCGATTTTTTCCCCTCTCCTCTGACCACTTACACAATTCATTTTTACATTTCTCTGGCACATTCTTTCTATGCTTCATTTTTTCTCTATGAACCAAAATAATATACATGCATGAAATAAAATACGCTCTTTAGGCCTTAATTTCTTTTCCTTCATTTTCTTTCCTGTAAAAGAATGGTTAAGCAACTGGGTATGGCTATGGTATGCATACGTGTGTACTTGTATGTGTTTTCTGTGTGTATATGCGCTGTGTGAGTGAGTATGTGATTCCATATGCATGTGTATATAGGATTTCAGGTTTGGGCAAGGCATTTGTGCGCGTGCGGAAAAATAGTAATAATTAAAGGAGGGATGCGTGCATGGAGATTCAAAGGGAGCATGCATAACCTTCCACTTTTTATTTTTGGATGCTAATGAATAGCTTGTTTCATTTTTTTCCACGCATGGACAGTCTTTCACTTTTCTTTTTTTGGTTTTCAATACAAAACAACAAAATATACACATTTCTGCTAGCCAAATAAAGGAATACACGCATGGAGAAAGATACAGAGGATGGTCACACATGGATGATGGAACACCTCATTTTTATGCACGAACAAACCCTATTTTCTATTTTTGCCTTCCTTTTTCTTTTAATAATTCCATTTACTCTCCATACACTAAATTTTAGCCAAAACTTTCAGCACGAAAGTTGTAGATGACGGAAAGGACTACACTTTTCGTTCACATTGTACTCGAGATGGTGGCGCGTGGAGGTCGCGGCGAGCAACGATAGTCAACAGTTAATGGTGCTGATTGGAGTTGAGAGTGTCGGGCGATGCATGTTTCTTCGATGAGTTTAACGGTGAAGACGGTGCGTTATATCGTCAACCGGAGCTTGAAATATGGAGGTTGGAAGTAGTGGAAAACTTTTGTGCTTGCATGTGTGGCATGTGTGGGTGAGTTTGTAGCGTGCATTGGAGGTAGCATGAATGGTTTCAGGCGTGCCATAAAAAAAGAGAACGAAGGAGGAGGTTGCTCGGCTTTTGCATGGAAAGAAGTAATGGGCTTGGCTGACACATGCAAGGCCATAAGAGAAAATTGCATGTGCAGCATGTATTGGGCGCATGCATGGAAGAGTGGGAAATGGTGCATGCAAGTGGATGGAAGGTGATGGAAGTTTGTGGCTTTGGGTTTGGTAGAAAACAATTGTAGGCTAATACCTTGTGATTATTTCACGATTTGACTAAAAAGGTGTTTGACGATAATATTGGTTCATTTAATAATTATTTATAATAATTTGACGTCAATGGAATTGTTTTCAAAGTTGGTTTTCATAAATGAATGTTTATGAAATGTCTAAAGAAATAGAAATATTTAAAACTGAATATTTTGAAGTTATATTAAAAGTGATTTGTAGAATGGTTTTATAAATTTTTTTATAAAACGGAAAGAATTTCGAGGACTAAACCCAATGGTTTTAAGATGATTTTTGAAAGGATTGGAAATGAAAATAATTATAGATAGATTAGAAGTATTTGGAATGATTAGTGCAAATAATTTTGCCACTTCGGGATATAAAGTGATTTTTTATGTTACCAAAGATTCGGGTAACCCATAATCTACGAAAACGCATGGGCAAAGGAGGTGCAGATGTTCTGTAGCCTCGGTGTAGTATGCTCTTGGAATAGAGGGATGCACCAATCTATTATTTATTCGAAAAACTAGACCCATGGTTTTGGTTATGGCTAGTGTTATCCCGTCTTTTGGCAAGGCCGTGACACCAAAAAGTTGACTGGAAATCAAGAACAGTTCGTCCTAAAGATTGGTTTTACACTGTTTCACTATGGATATCGGTAAATTTTGTCCAAGTCCAGATTGAGCTGCAATTGACAAGACATGACAAGCAAAGCTATAAAAGCCAACGTTTCAAATTTCAAGTCAATCCGAGTTCGTATGCTCAAGATATGATCGATGTAAACTTGGGAATCAACTGTTCGTATCCATCAATCCTCTACTGTTCGTATCCATCAGGCCTCAACTATTCGTATCCATCAATCCTCTACCGTTCTTATCCATCAATCCTCTACTGTTCGTATCCATCATTCTTCTATTGTTCGTATCCATCAAGTGCAACAGCGATTGAGTACGAACAGTGCAACATTGATCGAGTACGAACAATGCAACATCGATGGAGTACGAACAGTGCAACATTGATCGAGTACGAACAGTGCAACTGTGCCCGATACGAACAGTGCAACATCGATTGAGTATGAACAGTGCAACATCGATCGAGTACGAACAGTGCAACAACGATCGAGTACGAACAGTGCAGCAGCGATCGATACGAAGGAGACAACCTTCGAAAAACACAAACTTTCATCGATCATATTTCACAATCTACAAGTCCAAATGCTACGAAATTTTCACTGGAGCTTACGTACAACCTAAAGAATGTTCATGCTCAATTTCGACTCGATTGGGCAAAATCTTGACCGATACAAAATTCGTTCGTATCGATCACGGATCGAGTGCAAACCACATGGGATCGATCGTGTGGGTCCGCCCATGTTCCAGAAGAGGTCTCCCGAGATCTAAGCGAGATTTTTGCAGCCTATGCCTATAAATAGCTCCTAATGGCTTCAGAAAAGGGGGACTTTTGGGTCTTCTACGTCCAGACTCTGCCGGATTCATCATTGTACTCGGATTTTGCTGTTGTAATCAGTTATAACTCATTGTAATCAGCAAGCAAACTTCAATAAAATTATCAAATTCAAAGTGGACGTAGGCCGGATTGCCGAAGCACTATAAACCCTGTGTTCTTTATTGCTTTCATATAAATTTTCCGAGTTTTCTTTATTTTTAATTCTCTATATACTTGTTATCTATGATTGTGAACTGGTGCTTTCATTGGCAATTGGGTGTTTGTGACCAATTTTGGCGCAAATATTTTAGTGCTTTCATCGAGAAAGGAAAAGTATTCAGAGATTCTAAAGTTCGGAGTTCAGATTTGGAGAGCTAGAGAGTCAGATCTAGGAGGAACTATGGCAAAGCAATCAACAAGAAGACAAAGGACTGAAAGGAGTCAGCATGAAGGGAGTCAGGAAGCTTCCTCGGGAGCGAATCAAGCCTTGGTCTTCATCACCCGAGACGAGATGGAGATGATGATGGGAGCCATGCAGGAGGGAATGCTGAAAAGGCAAGAAGAGATGATGCAGAATCTACTTCGACAAGTTGGTCAAGTTGGAGTGCAAAACCAAGAGAATGCAACTATAGGAGATGCTATGGATAGGGATCAGGAGCATGGAGCAACCAGAATTCAGAATAGAGCGGGATCATCAGGAGCAGCACCAGAGCTAGGGAGCACTCACCCGGAGCATGTCGATCAAACTGCGGGCAGGACACCAGGAGGAGTTGTGCAACACAATGTTGATAGAGAGATGGATGCTCGGCTAGGAGAGCAGACTCCAGGAATCCCTCGTGAACTCGGGGGGCAGATCAGAGGCAACGAACATAGGCCGCAGCTTGGCGACAGAGATAGATTGGTGGAGATTGTCAGATGAGCCATGAAAGGCAGACTAGTTAATAGAGATCTGGAAGACGTGAACAGGAGCCCCTTCGCTCCCGCAATTAGACATGCCAGGAATCCACCAGAATTCAAGCTACCAACAATGGAGACGTATGATGGGAGGACGAATCCTGCAGTTCATCTGGCACGGTATATGAGGCATATGGAGGTACTGAGGGCATCGGAGGAAGTCATGGCCTGGTGTTTCCCATTGTATTTGACGGACATTGCCGCATTATGGTTTATACAGCTGGGAAGCGGCTCCATTGGAACATGGACCGACTTGACTGAGAAGTTTATGAGGCAGTTCAGAGTTCACATTTCGAGACCCAAGAATGTGATGAGTTTGGCAACACTAAAGCAAAGAACGGGGGAATCTTTGAGGAATTTTCTGACGCGATTCAATGCAGCGGCATCATCGGTGGATCGACCAGATCCATCCATGGTTTTGATGGCAGCCGTATCTGGCATAGCTGATGGAACAGAATTTAAAAATTCACTAACAAGGGATCCGCCTATGGATCTAGGAGAATTTTATCATGAGGCCGAAGGATTTCTGCGATTAGAGGACGCAAATGTTGAAAGAGAGGAAGGAGAAGGAACATAAGGTTATGCAGTCAAAGGCGGAAATCCTCCCGAAAGAGATTCAGGCAAGGATAAAGGAAAACGACAAGCCAAGGATAGCGATAATGGACCAAAGCGATCATGAAAAGAACCAAGATTTACTACCTATTCAGAGCTGAGCGAAACCTTGGAACGGATCTACCAGGACACCAGGGGGCAGATTCCTTATCGGAAGCCAATAAGAAGGGACCTGACCAGCAATGAGAGGAAATCAGAAAAAGTACTATTTATTCCATGAGCTAAGCGGCCACAGTACCAATGATTGCAGGCACTTGAGGGATGAAATAGAGGGACATATCTGGAATGGCCTGCTATCGCAATATGTAAGGAGGCGAGCCACAACGATGGGGCTAGAACAACCACCACCTACACCAACTGGGAACGACTCAGGATCGAGGCATCAGCTTGTCATCAACTGATTGAAATAATGATGAATCTGTTTTACTTTTGTTTTCTATTTCGCACGTTTGAACTTGATTTTGTTGAACATTTCTGTTGAAATACTTATTTTGAATGAAAATCCGCTATTTGTGATTCCATAAAGACTAAGCTACTTACACATGTACAGGATTGCGAACGATCCTCAGGCATGCTCTGAAATGGTGATAAACCGCCATGACAAACAACTTAGAAACTCACTCGAATGTGAAATCTGACGTTAATGATACCAAGTCCCCCCCCGAGCACATATAATTCGCCGCGAACGGCACTCGACCGCGACCGGTCACAACTCGCCTCGAACGGCACCCGACCGCGAACGGTCACAACTCACCGCGAACGGCATCTGACCGCGAATGGTCACAATTCGCCTCGAACCGCACCCGACCGCGAACGGTCACAACTCGCCGCGAACGACATCCGGCCGCGAACGGTCACAACTCGGCTCGAACGGCACCCGACCGCGAATGGTCATAACTCGCCGCGAACAGCATCCAACCACGTACGGTCACAACTCGCCTCGAACGGCATACGATCGCGAATGATCACTATTCACAGTCAGATAAGATTATCAATTTCTTTGAAGGTCATTAATAGGATACGAACATCCAGCTTATTGAACTACAAAACACACCTTCCTATCGTAAGGCATGTTTTGGGGGGCAAGTGTTATCCCGTCTTTTGGCAAGGCCGTGACACCAAAAAGTTGATTGGAAATCAAGAAAATTTGTCCCAAAGATTGGTAATACACTGTTTCACTATGGATATCGGTAAACTTTGTCCAAGTCCAGATTGAGCTGCAATTGACAAGACATGACAAGCAAAGCCATAAAAGGCGACATTTCAAATTTCAAGTTAATCCGAGTTCGTATGCTCAAGATATGATCGATGCAAACTTGGGAATCAACTGTTCGTATCCATCAATCCTCTACTGTTCATATCCATCATGCCTCTACTGTTCGTATCCATCAATCCTCTACTGTTCGTATCCATCAATCCTCTACTGTTCATATCCATCAATCCTCTACTATTCGTATCCATCATTCTTCTGTTGTTCGTATCCATCAAGTGCAACATCGATGGAGTACGAACAGTGCAACATCGATGGAGTACGAACAGTGCAACATCGATCGATACGAACAGTGCAACATCGATCGATACGAACAGTGCAACATCGATGGAGTTCGAACAGTGCAACATCGATGGAGTGCGAACAGTGCAACATCGATCGATACGAACAGTGCAACATCGATGGAGTTCGAACAGTGCAACATCGATGGAGTGCGAATAGTGCAACATCGATGGAGTGTGAACAGTGCAACATCGATGGAGTGCGAACAGTGCAACATCGATGGAGTGCGAACAGTGCAACATCGATGGAGTGCGAACAGTGCAACATCGATGGAGTGCGAACAGTGCAACATCGATCGATACGAAGGGGACAACCTTTGAAAAACACAAACTTGCATCGATCATATCTCACAATCTACAAGTCCAAATGCTATGAAATTTTCATTGGAGCTTACGTACAACTCAAAGAATATCTATGCCAAATTTCGACTTGATTGGACCACATCTTGATCGATACGAAATTCATTCATATCGATCACAGACCGAGTACAAATCACATGGGATCAATCGCATGGGCCCACCCACGTGCCAGAAGAGGTCTCCCGAGACCTGAGCAAGATATTTGCATCCTACACCTATAAATAGCACCCTAGAGCTTACAGAAAAGGGGACTTTTTGGCTCTTCTACGTCCAGACTCTGCCGGATTCTTCATTGTACTCGGATTTTGCTGTTGTAATCCGCTGTAACTTGTTGTAATCAGCAAGCAAACTTCAATAAAATTATCAACTTCAAAGTGGATGTAGGCCGGATTGCCGAACCACTATAAACCCTGTGTTCTTTACTGCTTTCATCTAAATTTTCTGAGTGTTCTTCATTTTTAGTTCTCTACATACTTGTCATCTGTGATTGTGAACTGGTGCTTTCATTGGCAATTGGATGTTTGTGACCAATTTTGGCGCAAACATTTTGGTGCTTTCACTGAGAACGGCAATGTATTCAGGGATTCTAAATTTTGGAGTTCAGATTTGGAGAGTTAGAGAATCAGGTCTTGGAGGAACTATGGCAAAGCAATCAGCAAGAAGATAAAGAACTGAAAGGAGTCAGCATGAAGGGAGTCAGGAAGCTTCCTAAGGAGCGAATCAGGCCTCGGTCTTCATCACCCGAGACGAGATGGAGATGATGATGGGCGCCATGCAGGAGGGAATGCTGAAAAGGCAAGAAGAGATGATGCAGAATCTACTTCGACAAGTTGGTCAAGTTGGAGTGCAAAACCAAGGGAATGCAACTGCAGGAGATGCTATGGATAGGGATCGGGAGCATGGAGCAACTAGAATTCACAATAGAGCGGGATCATCAGGAGCAGCACCAGAGCTAGGGGGCACTCACCCGGAGCATGTCGATCCAACTGCAGGCAGGACACCAGGTGGAGTTGTGCAACACAACGTTGATAGAGAGATGGATGCTCGGCCAGGAGAGCAGACTCCAGGAATCCCTCGTGAACTCGGGGGGCAGATCAGAGGCAAAGGACAAGGGCCGTAGCTTGGAGACAGTGACAGATTGGTGGAGATGGTTAGACGAGCCATGAAAGGCGGACTGGTTAATAGAGATTTGGAAGACGTGAACATGAGCCCCTTCGCTCCCGCAATTAGACAGGCCAGGAATCCACCAGAATTCAAGCTACCAACACTGGAGACGTACGATGGGAGGACGGATCATGTAGTTCATCTGGCACGGTATATGAGGCATATGGAGGTACTGGGGGCATCGGAGGAGGTCATGGCCCGGTGTTTCCCATTGTATTTGACAGACATTATAGCATTATGGTTTAGACAGCTGGGAAGTAGCTCCATTGGAACATGGACCGATTTGACTGAGAAGTTCATGAGGCAGTTCAGAGTTCACATTTCGAGACTCAAGAATGTGATGAGTTTGGCAGCACTAAAACAAAGAACGGGGGAATCTTTGAGGAATTTTCTGACGCGATTCAATGTGGCGGTAGCATCGGTGGATCGACCAGATCCATCCATGGTTTTGATGACAGCCGTATCTGGCATAGCTGATGGAACATAATTTAAAAATTCACTGACAAGGGATCCTCCTATGGATCTAGGAGAACTTTATCATGAGGTCGAAGGATTCCTACGATTAGAGGACGCAAATGTTGAAAGAGAGGAAGGAGAGGGAACAGAAGTTTATGCAGTCAAAGGCGGAAATCCTCCCGAAAGAGATTTAGGCAAGGATAAAGGAAAACGAAAAGCCGAGGATAGCGATAATGGACCAAAGCGATCACGAGAAGAACTGAGATTTACTTCCTATTCAGAGCTGAGCGAAACCTTGGAACGGATCTACCACGACACCAGGGGGCAGATTCCTTATCGGAAACCAATGAGAAGGGAGCCGACCAGCAATGAGAGGAAATCAGACAAGTACCGCTTATTCCATGAGCTAAGCGGCCATAGTACCAATGATTGCAGGCACTTGAAGGATGAAATAGAGGGACATATCCTGAATGGCCTGCTATCGCAATATGTAAGGAGGCGAGTCACAACGGTGGAGCAAGAACAACCACCACCTGCACCAACTGGGAACGGCTCAGGATCGAGGCATTAGCTTGTCATCAACTGATTGAAATAATGATGAATAAGTAGCAAACTCCACACCAACACGATTAAGTTATTTACACATGTACAGGATCGCGAACGATCCTCAGGCATGCTCTGATACGACTGCCAATCGCGTCAGTGTAGGTGTTTGCACTTTAACGTCTCTGTTTTACTTTTGTTTTCTATTTCGCACTTTTGAACTTGATTTTATTGAACATTTCTATTGAAATACTTATTTTGAATGAAAATTCGCTATTTGTGATTCCATAACGGCTAAGCTACTTATACATGTACGGGATCACGAACGATCCTCAGGCATGCTTTGAGATGTCGATAAACCGCCATAACAAGCAACTTAGAAACTCAGTCGAACGTGAAATCTAACGTTAATGATACCAAGTCCCCCCCGGTCACACATAATTTGCCGCGAACGACACCCGACCGTGAACGGTCACAACACGCCGCAAACGGCATCCGACCGCGAACGGTCACAATTTGCCTCGAATGGCACCCAAATGCAAACGGTCACAATTCGCCACGAACGACACCCGACCACGAACGGTCACAACACGCCGCGAACGGCATCCGACCGTGAACGGTTACAATTCGCCTCGAACGGCACCCGACTACGAACGGTCACGATTCGCCTCGAACATCACCTGACCGCGAAGGGTCACATACCGCCCCGAACGACATACGATCGCGAACGATGACTATTCACAGTCAGATAAGATTATCAATTTTATTTGCAGGTCATTAATATGATACGAACATCCAGCTTATCGAACTACAAAACACACCTTCCTATCGCAAGGCATGTTTTGGGGGGCAAGTGTTATCCTGTCTTTTGGCAAGGCCGTGACACCAAAGAGTCGACTGGAAATCAAGAAAAGTTTGTCCCAAAGATTGGTTATACACCGTTTCACTATGGATATCGGTAAATTTTGTCCAAGTCCAAATTGAGCTGCAATTGACAAGACATGACAAGCAAAGCTATAAAAGCCGACATTTCAAACTTCTAGTCAATCCGAGTTCGTATGCTCAAGATATGACCGATGCAAACTTGGGAATTAACTGTTTGTATCCATCAATCCTCTAATGTTCATATCCATCAGGCCTCAACTGTTCATATCCATCAATCCTCTACTGTTCGTATCCATCAATCATCTACTGTTCGTATCCATCAATCCTCTACTGTTTGTATCCATCAATCCTCTACTGTTTGTATCCATCATTCTTCTATTGTTCGTATCCATCAAGTGCAACATCGATGGAGTGCGAACAGTGCAACATCGATGGAGTGCGAACAGTGCAACATCGATGGAGTGCGAACAGTGCAACATCGATGGAGTGCGAACAGTGCAACATCGATGGAGTGCGAATAGTGCAACATCGATGGAGTGCGAACAGTGCAACATCGATGGAGTACGAACAGTGCAACATCGATGGAGTACGAACAGTGCAACAATGATCGATACGAAGGAGATTGCCTTCGAAAAACACAAACTTGCATCAATCATATCTCACAATCTACAAGTCCAAATGCTACGAAATTTTCACTGGAGCTTATGTACAACTCAAAGAACGTCCATGCCAAATTTCGACTCGATTGAACCACATCTTGATCGATAGAAAATTCGTTCGTATCGATCACGGACTGAGTGCAAATCACGTGGGATCGATCGCATGGTCCTACCCACGTGCCAGAAGAGGTCTCCCGAGATCTGAGCGATATATTTGCATCCTACGTGACGCAGCGGATAATTCAAAACAATCTTTAATCGATGAAAGTAGCGATCGATGGATTGGAAGATACTGGAATGCCCAAATTCGTTGATCCGAAGATACCGAATTCTAGCTATCTCGAACTCGTTGATCGTGCACGATACCGGGTTCAAAGATCTTCAATTCTTCAAGCGTTGATCAAGCGCACTTGATTCCGCGAATCGGCTTCTACAATCGTTGAATCGAGCGCACTCGATTATCCAAAAGAGGAGATAGGAGATTACACTCAACTACCAATTTAGATGAAAGCACACAGCAATCAAAAGAGAATTTTATTCAAAAATCAACAACCTTTACAAATGACTCACACGGCCTATTTATAGGCGTTACAATTTTACAACAGAAATTACATAACTCCTAAGTCGGTTCCGACTTATAGCTTCAGACCTACGACTTACCCAGTACAAGACGTACGACTTAACAATGACTCCGACTCAACAGTTACAACTCTTTACAAACCTTCAGCGACTTAACAAACACAGAAAATAATACAAACAGAGATCTCTTAGGTCGTTGATGACCTAGCAACTTCCCACGACTCAATCTTCAGACGACTTAAAATGATGCGACTTACGACTTAGTATAAGTCGGTGGCGACTTAACAGCAGCTTCTTCACGACTTAAAGAATCAACGGCAGAGATTAACTCGGCAGAAAAATCAACGGCAACAAGTCTTCCGCGACTAAAAACATGCGCATCTCAGATCAGCGACTTAAAGAAATCAATGGTAGAGATTAACTCGGCAGAAGAATCAACGGCAACAACTTCAGCTACTGTAGCAATTGGCGACCTAACTTAGGTCGTAGGTCGTCTACGCGACCTATCATAGGTCGGAGCTTCTCTTCAGTGGCCTTAAATTTAGGTCGCAGCCTTTCTTCACGACCTAGCATAGGTCGTCTCATATATTCGCGACCTAAAGTAGGTCGTACTTCATTCTCGTTGAACCCATTAACTCGTGTGCCTTTCTTACTAAGTCGTGAACGACCTTCACTAGGTCGTGAACGACCTAAGACTTCAACAACATTCCATGACTTATCTCCCAGATCTAACTCGTTGACTCATGCATCTCCACTAGGTCTCGTTGACTCGTGCATCTCCACTAGGTCGTTGCCGACCTTCACCAAGCTGCTAGAATGACTTAAGGGTTTCGTTAGGTCATACGCGACCTAGAACTTGAACTTCCCACATTTCTTTATGAAGACAACCCGTTAGCACCTCCTTTAAGTTGAACTCGACCTACCAGCATGTTAGGTCGTACACGACTTACGCCTTCTTCTCTCTGGCCTGCATCATCCTCCCCTGGTTGAGAGAAATTCGTCCTCGAATTTGCATCTTCTTCCACATCAGCTCGTTCATTCCCATGATATGGTACGAGATGTTTAACATTGAACACATCGGAAGTATACACATCCTCCGGCAGCTTCAACTTATAAGCATTTTCATTAATCCGTTTCACGACTTTCACAGGACCAATTTTCCTGGCTTTCAACTTGTTATAAGCGCCCACTAGAAAACGATCCTTTGTTAACACTGCATAAACCCAATCACCTTCATTAAATTTAACGCTCCTTCGCTTCAGATCTGCAGAATGTTTATACTTCTCATTCGCTATCTCCAATCGTTCTTGAACGATTTGATGACATTCCGTCAACCCCTCAACAAAATCAGCAGCTTTCTTAATTGTCTTCTTTGATTGTGGCACTACCATTAAATCCAACGGTCCCTTCGGTAAGCTTGAATATACTATCTGAAATGGACTGAACCCAGTACTTCGATTCACAGCATGATTATGGGCAAACTCTGCTTGGCATAACTTCACGTCCCAACTCTTCAGATTGTCTTGAACAAGACACCTCAACAAATTTCCCAACGATCTGTTCACAACCTCGGTCTGTCCATCCGTCTGCGGGTGATAAGCACTACTAAATTTCAATTTTGTTCCCACCATCTTCCACAAACTTAGCCAAAAATGACTTAGAAATCTAGTATCCCTATCAGAAACAATGGATTCCGGCAAACCATGTAAACGATATATCTCCTTGAAGAATAACTCAGCAACCCGGACGGCATCAGCTGTCTTTTTACAAGCGATGAAGTGTGCCATCTTGGAAAATCTGTCCACCACAACAAATATAGAATCATTCCCCCTTTGAGTTCTAGGCAAACCCAAAAAAAATCCATACTGATATCCACCCATGGTTTTACAGGCATGGGTAACGGCATATACAGTCCCGCATTTGTCGCTGTTCCCTTAGAAACTTGGCAAACATGACATCTCTCCACAAACCTTCCCACTTCTTTCCTCATCGATGGCCAAAAGTAAGACTGTGAAATCAACTGTAAAGTACGATCTCTCCCAACATGTCCCTCCTCGTGTAACTCCTTGATAATCTTCATTCTCAAACTACCCTCCGGTATGCACAATCGATTTCCTTTAAAAAGAAAACCATCAACCATCATAAACTCATCAGTCTTCCCATTATCAACAATCTTCATAAAGTAAGGATCTTCCACAAATAATTCCGGCAAAATGTCAAACCCCGTCACTTCAACCTTCATTATTGTCAACAAATGATTCCTCCTACTCAAAGCATCAGCTACACGATTCATCACTCCCGATTTGTGTTTCACAACAAAAGTAAACTGTTGCAGATATGCAATCCACGATGCATGTCTCGCTGAAATCTTGTCTTGCCCTTGTAAATGCTTCAATGCCTCATGATCAGTATACAGAACAAACTCTTTCTGAAATAGATAATGTCTCCAGTGTTTGATAGCTTGCACAACAGCATAAAATTCCACATCATATGTGCTGTATCTCATCTTCGCTTCTGATAACTTCTCACTAAAGTATGCAATCGGACGTCCCCTTTGACTCAACACTCCTCCAATTCCCACCTTTGATGCATCAAAATGTAATTCAAACACTAATTGAAAATTCGGTAAAACAAGAATTGGTGCTGAAGTCAAAAGCTCCTTAATCTTCTCAAAAGCAACTCCCGCTTCCTCTGTCCATGAAAATTGTTTACCTTTCATACAATCAGTCACAGGCGCCATCACACTACTAAAGTGTGGAATAAACCTTCGATAAAATGAAGCCAACCCGTGAAAACTACGAACTTCCGTTATCGTCTTGGGCTGCGGCCAATCTCTGATAGCTTCAACTTTACTTTGGTCAACCTGTATTCCCTGTTCCGACACAACATACCCCAGAAATAAAACGCTATGCGTCATGAATACGCATTTCTTCATTGCAGCATAAAATTGTTCTTGTCGCAATACCATCAGCACTTCTCGAAGATGATTCAAATGTTCCTCTGGACTCCCACTGTAAATCAGAATATCATCGAAATACACCACCACAAATTTCCCAATGAATGGTCTAAAAATCTGATTCATCACCCTCATGAAAGTACTCGGTGCATTTGATAAGCCAAATGGCATGACCAACCATTCGTATAGACCCTCCCTGGTTTTAAAAGCAGTCTTCCACTCATCGCCCGGTCTGATACGAATTTGATGATATCCGCTCTTCAAATCGATCTTCGAAAAGATAGTAGCTCCGCTTATTTGATCTAGAAAGTCATCCAACCTCGGCATTGGAAATCTATATCTCACAGTAATCTTATTCAATGCTCGACTGTCCGTGCACATCCTCCACGTTCCATCCTTTTTGGGTACCAATAAAGCTGGTACAGCACAAGGACTTAAACTCTCCTGCACACGCCCCTGTTCAAGCAATTCTTCCACTTGCCTCCACAACTCTTCATGTTCCTTCAGACTCATTCGATAATGTGGTCTGTGTGGCAATACAGCACCTGGAACAAGGTCTATCTGATGTTGTATATCCCTCAACGGCGGCAACTCCGTTGGTAACTCTTCTGGAAATACATCGTCAAATTCTTTCAAAATGGATTTTACTTCTTCTGGCACTTCCACCACTTCATGACTCTCTCGTCCAATCAACAAGAATACTTCAGGCTCCTCCTCTACTTCCTTCACAAACTCCTTCAAAGATAACAAATTTTTGAGCTCTTCAATCTCCTCCAACTTGTTTTCCTCCTGCTGTCGCTTCTTTGGAACTAGAGTAATCTTTGTACCTTCAAACATGAAACTGTAACTGTTGGTACGCCCATCATGTTGTACTGCTCTATCATACTGCCATGGTCTCCCTAGCAACAAATGACAAACGTCCATATCTACCACATCGCACCAGATTTCATCTTTGTATTTCTTTCCAATTGAAAAATTCACACGAGCCCTTCGTCCAACCTTCACCTCCCCGCCTTTCCTCAACCAAGCTAGCTTGTATGGTTTCGGATGTTTCTCAGTCTTCAATGCCAACTTCCTTACAGCTTCTGAAGAAATTATATTATCACAGCTTCCAGCATCAATAACAAATTTGCAAACTTTCCCCAGAATAGTACATGTTGACTGAAAAATATTGCTCCTCAACCAACTACAATCCTCCTCTTGCTTTGGTGTTAAACAGGACCTCTTCATCATTAGATTATAACCTTCGTCTCCCGAAACTTCTTCTTCCTCCTCATCAGGTGGTGAATTGGAACATTCGGCTTCTTCATCCTCATCCTCAACCTCCGCTATCATAGCTCTCTTCTTCGGCTTTGGACATTCATTACTTTTGTGGCCCAACTCTTGGCAATTGTAACATTTGAAACCATTATTGACTTTCGCCTTCCCAACCTCATTCACAACTGGTTTTGCAATAGCTTTTGAAACATTAGAACTCCCACTATCTCCCTTCACTGGATTGTTGGAATTTGTAAACACACCTCCTCCTCGTCTTCCTTGTTTCTCCCAAGCCAACGCTTTCTGGTGTGCTTCCGCTACAGATCTGGGATCAAACATATTAATCATATCCTGAATCTGCATTCGTAACCCCCCAACAAACCTGGCTGTTAACTGTTCTTCTGTTTCCATAATATCGTTCCTTGCAATCAGTTGATAAAACTCATCAGCATAGTCATTCACAGATTTCGTTCCTTGTCTTAAATTTTGCAATCTCTAATACATAAGCGATTGATAATTATAAGGTAAGAATGTCGCTTTCATCAATTTCTTCATCTTCTCCCAAGATTCAATCTTTGACTTCCCCATCCATTCACGTGTAAGTTTGGTTTGCTGCCACCACGCCAAAGCTCTACCCCTCAACCTTGTAGCAACCAACTTCACTCTACGTTGTTCTGGAACTTCCTTGAAGTCAAAAATCTCCTCTACATTAGCCACCCAATCTAGAAACTCCTCTGCCTGCATACCACCTTTGAATTCAGGAATTTCAGTCTTCATCCCCAACTCCCACTTGTGATCATACTCAGAGTAATTTCTTCCTTGTCCTCGTCCTTGTCCTAGAACACTACCACCATCATACTCCTCTTCAAAATCAGATGTATATCGTTGTCTATCTCGTCCACCCACATCTCTACTACCTTCACGTCTATCACCATCATCCCTTCTATCTACATTCCTCCGTCCACGATCATTCACGTTCCTCCCACGCCCTTGATCATTTTCAGCACTTCTGTCTTGATTGGAATGTGGCGAGACTCTACTACCCCCATGGTTAGATTCAGGTGAAACCCTTCTCCGATTTTGATTCATCTCCGTCATAAGCTTCTCTAACCGGCCAATTACTTCGTTAAGCTTTTCACTAAAGTTTTCATTGATTCTTTGCTCCATCTCATCAGCTTCTTCTCTTCGATACAAAGCTTCTACGCTTTGGTGGCGATTAGCTCTTCTTGGCGGCATACTTGAAATCTTCACAAACTCTTCAACACTTCAAATTTCAAACACTTTTCGGACTTTGATCCAAAATGAAACGGATCGAAAACTTCCACTTTGTTGCAAATCGCGATGAACACGATGGACAAAGTTTCAGCCTCCCACTCAAATCCGATCAAACAGCTTCGATACAAAGTCAAACACTTCAACTTAATCATGGCTCAACACTTCAAGCTCGGCTTAATCACTTCAAACTTCAAACTCTCGGCTCCAAGACTCGATCTAACTATGATTGGTTAGAACAAGCTCTGATACCAAAACTGACGCAGCGGATAATTCAAAACAATCTTTAATCGATGAAAGTAGCGATCGATGGATTGGAAGATACTGGAATGCCCAAATTCGTTGATCCGAAGATACCGAATTCTAGCTATCTCGAACTCGTTGATCGCGCACGATACCGGGTTCAAAGATCTTCAATTCTTCAAGCGTTGATCAAGCGCACTTGATTCCGCGAATCGGCTTCTACAATCGTTGAATCGAGCGCACTCGATTATCCGAAAGAGGAGATAGGAGATTACACTCAACTACCAATTTAGATGAAAGCACACAGCAATCAAAAGAGAATTTTATTCAAAAATCAACAACCTTTACAAATGACTCACACGGCCTATTTATAGGCGTTACAATTTTACAACAGAAATTACATAACTCCTAAGTCGGTTCCGACTTATAGCTTCAGACCTACGACTTACCCAGTACAAGACGTACGACTTAACAATGACTCCGACTCAACAGTTACAACTCTTTACAAGCCTTCAGCGACTTAACAAACACAGAAAAGAATACAAACAGAGATCTCTTAGGTCGTTGATGACCTAGCAACTTCCCACGACTCAATCTTCAGACGACTTAAAATGATGCGACTTACGACTTAGTATAAGTCGGTGGCGACTTAATAGCAGCTTCTTCACGACTTAAAGAATCAACGGCAGAGATTAACTCGGTAGAAAAATCAATGGCAACAAGTCTTCCGCGACGTAAAAACATGCGCATCTCAGATCAGCGACTTAAAGAAATCAATGGTAGAGATTAACTCGGCAGAAGAATCAATGGCAACAACTTAAGCTACTGTAGCAATTGGCGACCTAACTTCCTTGCGACCTAACTTAGGTCGTAGGTCATCTACGCGACCTATCATAGGTCGGAGCTTCTCTTCAGTGGCCTTAAATTTAGGTCGCAGCCTTTCTTCACGACCTAGCATAGGTCGTCTCATATATTCGCGACCTAAAGTAGGTCGTACTTCATTCTCGTTGAACCCATTAACTCGTGTGCCTTTCTTACTAAGTCATGAACGACCTTCACTAGGTCGTGAACGACCTAAGACTTCAACAACATTCCACGACTTATCTCCCAGATCTAACTCGTTGACTCGTGCATCTCCACTAGGTCGTTGCCGACCTTCACCAAGCTGCTGGAATGACTTAAGGGTTTCGTTAGGTCGTACGCGACCTAGAACTTGAACTTCCCACATTTCTTTATGAAGACTTAACCCGTTAGCACCTCCTTTAAGTCGAACTCGACCTACCAGCATGTTAGGTCGTACACGACTTACGCCTTCTTCTCTCTGGCCTGCATCACTACACCTATAAATAACACCCTAGAGCTTACAGAAAAGGGTACTTTTTGGCTCTTCTACGTCCAGACTCTGTCGGATTCATCATTGTACTCGGATTTTGTTGTTGTAATCAGTTGTAACTCGTTGTAATCAGCAAGCAAACTTCAATAAAATTATCAACTTCAAAGTGGACGTAGGCCAGATTGCCGAACCACTATAAACCTTGTGTTCTTTACTGCTTTCATCTAAATTTTCTGAGTGTTCTTCATTTTTAATTCTCTACATACTTGTCATATGTGATTGTGAACTGGTGCTTTCATTAGCAATTAGGTGTTTGTGACCAATTTTGGCGCAAACAATAAGTAAATCATTTTTTGTTTTAGAAAAAAAGTATTTTTTTAATTAATTATTTTAAAACAAAAAATATCATTTTTGTAAATAAGCAAAATAAATATTATAAGATATATATGTACATATATAATTACATTGAATCAATATATATTAAATAATAGTAAAGAAGAAGAATTTGAAGTCCTCTCATTAATTCTAGGAGTTATCAATGTTCTCCTTAATTCTCCCCAAGTGGATATTTTATTTTCAGGTTGTTACAATTTACCATTTTATAATTATTCTACTAAACTTTTCACATTATTTTACTTTCGAATACCTACTATTAAAAAATCTACAATTATTTATAAATATTTCGCGGTTCTTTTTCAAAATTTTACATTATAGTCCACACATTTAAATTGATTACATAATCCAAAATGTAAATTAATTGATAAACTTATTCAACTAATATTTATTAATAAATCCTAAAAGATGAAATTTTCAATATGAATATTATAGGCGCATCAACAAATTGGTTAAAAAAAAATAGATGCAAATATATATATCAATCACATAACATACATATATACATTAATGACAATAACAAATTTATTTTATAACTTATTTACTAAATTAATCTACTATACATTGCACTATAAAATTATATTAACTTCAAATACTTAAAAATTTAATTTTTTTTACACTTACTTAGAAACCCTTCTCAATTATCTTTAAATATTTTACATTCAAGTCTATGTATTTAACTAATTGTGTAATCTACATTTTAAACTACGGAAATAAATATGATTTGCTAATATCTATTAATCCATCTAATAAATTCCTAAAAATATAAGGATTTTAATATATACAATGTTCATTTATATAAGAAAAACAATAATATTATTTCTTCTTTATTTGGATATATGAAGATATTTAAATTACACAATATCAAATGTATACATAAATAATAATAACTCGTTTTTCTAATTCATTTATCTCAAAAAAAATCATACATTACATAATATAATTTCATTTTTAACAATCCTTAAAAGATAAATTTATATTTTACAACATTATGATGTAAACGTATAGATTAAACCGATAAAAATTAAATTACACAAACATTACCACTTTCAATATGATATCAAATCATACCCAACTCATAACTCAACTAAATGCTACATAATATTATTTTGCAATTATCAAAGTTGTAAGCATGACCCTTCTACCAAAACATTAAATCTATGGTTAACTACAAGAACAAAATTGTTTAAAAATGAAAACTTAAAAATGAATAAAAGTTCACGTCTGATTCAAAGAAAAGTTCATCTGCAGATAAGCTAAACATAAAATCTATGCTCTTATCAATTTTATCCTTTATTTTACATTTAACTCCTTATATTTAATTAGTTGTGTCGATCGTTAATTCAAATTATTCAAATAAATTAAATTATTTAATGTTCATTAATCCACTTATAAATCCTTCAAGAAAGATGATAATTCAATATATACATAACAATCGTATTAATAAAATGGTGAAGTTACTTATTCACTCATACACACACACACATATACATACATACATGTACGTACATACATACATACATACATACGTATGTATATGTATACAGGCGCGTGCACACACACACACAGATGTGTGTGTGTAATATCACATGACATAAACTATTTAAATATACTGTGTTAATAATTTTAATTTATAATTTTTTGGAGTTAGGACATTAATTTTCACAGATATATGTAGTTAAAGAGTATTGAACCCTCAATCTTATATCTGAACGTCACAAACATTTTAGTTTTTGATTAATATATCACAATAAATTTATCATATATTGCATAACAAAAATATATTTTAACAATATGATTAAAATATAAAAAATATTTTTTTACCAACATTATCGTGTGCAACGCATGGGTTGCACACTAGTTTAATTGTATTTGTAATACAATTATATCAAAAAAAAATTTGAAATAAAAAATACACACACTATATTTATTATTTGAAATATTTTTATTTATAAAACATTAATATAAATATTTCGAAAATAATTTTATCATTTTTTGCCAAGATCGTCATGGGATAGTAACATGCAAAAAACATTATATATGTGTATATATATATGTATATGTGTGTGAACATATTTGAATTATAAGTTGAGACCTATTTGCTTAAAATATGGGCAAACACCCTAAATAAAAAGCAAAAGGAAAATTAAAAGGAATGAAATAACAATTATAAAGAACACAAGAAATATTTAGAGCGGTTTGGCATCAAATTTATTGCCTACGTTCACTATTATCTTTGTTAATGACAATCCTTACGGTTCGATACCAATCGTTGTATGTTATCGGATTTGAAGGAACCGGGCTAATCGAAAGCGGGTGAAAATCTCCTATTTTTGGACCGACTAGGTCTATGTGACGACTCTTATTTTTGGGTCACCGAATCTTAATATTTAATTTATTTAAATATTCTTGAATTAAATTATAATAAAATACACGTTTCATATTTAGACTTGATTTTTGATGACGTAATTTGATTTATAAATTTTTTCCATACTTTTTTAATTTGAAAAATAATTAAATTTTCGTTTGACGTGTTTTGCGCCAAACATTGATAATTTTGAATTTTAACAGAATAAGTTAACTTGTCTATTTCATTGCCGTTTTGTGATTGTCTTACATTGTTGAGTCCGATCATATTTTTATTTCGGTCATTCGTGGTCCATATACGAATGAAATATGGCGTAGCATCTTACGCCTAAACTTTAAGTTATAAATATATTAAACAACACACATACAAATATCTTTCTCAAATCGTGGCATTTCACTCATGTCCTTGCTTTTGAGGGGGCATTGGGGAACACAGAGAGGTTTCTTCTTCGATTTTTTTCCCCTCTCCTCTGACCACTTACACAATTCATTTTTACATTTCTCTGGCACATTCTTTCTATGCTTCATTTTTTCTCTATGAACCAAAATAATATACATGCATGAAATAAAATACGATCTTTAGGCCTTAATTTCTTTTTCTTCATTTTCTTTCCTGTAAAAGCATGGTTGAGCAACTGGGTATGGCTATGGTATGCATACGTGTGTACTTGTATGTGTTTTCTGTGTGTATATGCGCTGTGTGAGTGAGTATGTGATTCCATATGCATGTGTATATAGGATTTCAGGTTTGGGCAAGGCATTTGTGCGCGTGCGGAAAAATAATAATAATTAAAGGAGGGATGCGTGCATGGAGATTCAAAGGGAGCATGCATAACCTTCCACTTTTTATTTTTGCATGCTAATGAACAGCTTGGTTCATTTTTTTCCACGCACGGACAGTCTTTCAGTTTTCTTTTTTTGGTTTTCAATACAAAACAACAAAATATACACATTTCTGCTAGCCAAATAATGGAATACACGCATGGAGAAAGATACAGAGGATGGTCACACATGGATGATGGAACACCTCATTTTTATGCACGAACAAACCCTATTTTCTATTTTTGCCTTCCTTTTTCTTTTAATAATTCCATTTACTCTCCATACACTAAATTTTAGCCAAAACTTTCAGCACGAAAGTTGTAGATGACGGAAAGGACTACACTTTTCGTTCACGGTGAAGACGGTGCGTTATTTCGTCAACCGGAGCTCGAAATATGGAGGTTGAAAGTAGTGGAAAACTTTTGTGCTTGCATGTGTGGCATGTGTGGGGGAGTTTGTAGCGTGCATGGGAGGTAGCATGAATGGTTTCAGGCGTGCCATAAAAAAAAGAGAATGAGGGAGGAGGTTGCTCGGCTTTTGCATGGAAAGAAGTAATGGCCTTGGCTGACACATGCAAGGCCTTAAGAGAAAAATGCATGTGCAGCATGTATTGGGCGCATGCATGGAAGAGTGGGAAATGGTGCATGCAAGTGGATGGAAGGTGATGGAAGTTTGTGGCTTTGGGTAGGTGTACGCGCTGGCCATATATCATGGAAGAAGGCAAACTGTACATTCATGAACTGGGTTTGGGCAAGTGATGGGCTGGGCTTGCATATTTGAGATGAGTAATATTTTTGATTTATTTAAGTTAAGATATATTTAAGTTTAGTTAATTAGTTAGGTCAGAATGTTTTAAACTTTAAAATCAAATAACTGTCCCATACGTAGTCCGTTTTAACCGCAGTCTTCGACATTAGATTCATATTAACGAATAAAACATACTAGTGTAGTTTATTGACCTGTCTAGAGAAGTATAAAATATTGATAGAATATTAGTGACATTTTATTAGCAGAACAAATCCTCATTCTGCTATTATAAACAGTGTAGATTAACTATTATTCGATAATTGATTTGTTAGATATTGATGGTTAATTATTTAAATAAATACATGCGTTGCTATTTATTATTGTTGTTGACTGATTGTTTGGTTGTTTGGATTGCGCTCAGTCAGTTTATGAGCACTGATTGTTATTGACTGTTGACCTTGCTCGACCAGTTTATGAGCAATTAATTATCCATATGCATGGGTTTGGTAGAAAACAATTGTTGGCTAACACCTTGTGATTATTTCACGATTTGACTAAAAAGGTGCACTACTACAAAACAGGCCATTTGCATCGTCTCATTTGAATCGGTTGAAGTAAAAACTGATGCAAATAGAACTATTTGCATCAGTTCTGTCTTAATAACCGATGCAATTGGTACGTGAAAAGCAATAGGTAATAAAAAAAATCAAATTTGCATCAGTTGTCACCAACAACCGATGCAAATACGTCGATGCAAATAGTTTGCCGCATCGGTTTTAAAGTCAACCGATGCAAATTCCTTACCAACATAGTTTTGATCGGTGGATCCAAAATAATCATTTTCGCAACCGGCCCACTTAATTTTCCTTAAACCTAGATGAATCACGCTTGCTTCAGCCGCTATTTCACAGTTCGTTCCCAAAAATAAGTAAACTTGATGAGAGAGAAAAAGGAACAACATTAATGGGGACTAGAGTTTTTCTTGCTAGCCGCCATTCTCTTTTCTTTATTCTTCCTTTCTACCTTTTACCTCTTCTTCACTTCGCTCTATTCTCCCTCCGTCCCTTGCTTAGTAATCACTAACAGCCTAGCAGCAACCGGCATAAATTTTCATTCGTTCTGACCCTTGCAAACATAGTTAAAAGATCATCTACGCCCCTCCACATTCAGTTCGAACCCTAGAACAGAACAGAAAGCATTTGCCCTCTCTCTCCTTCGCTGCCGCTGCCCATGATTTCCCCCTTTGGTTCTGCCGTACCTTCTTTTATCATCATTTCCTTCGATTTCCCTCATTTACTTCTCCCTATACATGTCACCAACCGGTCTTTAAATTTAGGAGATTCCAGATCGATCCCCGCACTGCCTCGGATAACCCCACCATTCTATGCTTTACACCATTTCAGGAGCTGGCAGAGATTTCATAATGGTTTTATTCGTGGGGGTAACATTTTTAAAAGTTTATTAATTTTGTTTCCTCTAATCTACTGACTCATCTTGTTGAATTGTGGTTTTCTAAAATAAACTCTCCAAAATTATATTGGTTAATTCCCTGTGTAATGTGTTTCATTTTAGGATATTTTTTTTCCATGCCCGGTCGTATAAAGTTGAAATATGTATCGATTGATTTTAGCATACGCAATGATATATATTACGCTGCCGTTGATGGAAAATGTAATCCAATTTCAATTTGCCCGTTTTCTCATTAAATATACAACACATTTTCAGTAAACTAAGAAGAAGTTAGCGATTTGGCTCTGTTCTCCCATTGATATAATTGATATAAATATAAAAAGATTCGCGACAAATTGGCGACCGTTAACAGCTTCTCTACCTGCTCGTAACTCCTTAAATTCAAGTGAACTATGATTCATAAACTTGGTGGAATTTGTGCATTTGTACTATAGAAAATCATTGTATTTATATTTGGGTTATGGTAATTTATGGATAGTCTTTTGGTGGTTATGCTTGTCTGTTTGTTCATTCTGCTGTGGTGGAGCTACCTGTATGTGTATATGTATGTCTTTCCTGCTGCGGTGCATGTGTTTTATGCGTGTTCTGCCTGTGCTTACATTTGTAAATAAAAAGGCAATCGTGTAGTTTTTAACTTATACTTGTATTCTTCTCCTCTCCCCTTTCATTTTTTTCTATTTTATTGTTCACTGTTTATTGTTTGACAGTTAAATGAATAATTTTAACAATATCAGCCTCTTAACAATAATTTTGGAAAGTGCATATAAAAAGAAAAGTGTTAAAAGTACCTATGTATAAAAGAGATTATGAATCTTTTTGCTAGAATCTATTTAAGTATATCATTCTAGTGATTAAACTTGATATTGGGAAAATTTTCGAACAAAAAGCATTAAAATTAGCATGTGAACATTGTAGTATGAATGAACATTGTAGTCTGGAAATAACTCCTTCATTTTCCGCTTTTAAACCAAATTTTGCGCAAGCAACTGTTTTTTGTTTATGACTTATTCACAACATTCGAGAAAGAAGTTGGTAGAAATGCTAAACTAAATTTCTAAATTAAACGTGGAACAGCAAATACAATTATTTTCGAATTTTACTCTGTGTGTTTTGAAAAATCCTTGTAAGTGACTTTTCCCGTGGAACACTAAAAATCTTTCTATACCGAAATGCTATCCGATTTATAGCTATCCTGTGCTAATATGACTTATGCTAAGATTATATACAAACTAAGGAATTGTTTATAGCTATCCTGTGCTAATATGACTTATGCTAAGGTGTATACAAACTAAGGAATTGTCTCATATTATTTATGTAGTAATAATAATTTAATTTCAATTTTAGGAATATTTATGTTATTTAGAACTGATTTTTGGATTTCACTTGAAACTAATGACTTTCTAATATGTAGCCTTTGACGCTTGCTATTTGCTAACATAACTCTTTCTATAAATGGAATACCTACCGATGAAATTGATAAGGATATATATATCATAAACCATTTAACACTGACATTTAGTTTACCACGTTTTTAGCTGTTGGTTAAATCTTTTCAATCAGCATATTGACATTATACTAGAAATGTTACTACAAGCAGGGAAGAAAATCAATCAGAAATATATATAATTAACTGTTAATTTAACCATAATGTGAAAACACTACCGTCGCATATTTCTTGCAGGCAATAATAAATACAATTTTGACATGTTGCTTTTAATTACAACGATGTTATTAAGTTTTTATACATTATTAAATCGTCATAACTATATATATACATGATGGATTCATCATTCCTATACTCGTTTTCCCTTTATTGTTTATGATTTTATAATAAATTACTGTTATTTCTGCTTAAAGTTTTATTTTGACATATATATATATTCCGTTTAGCAGGGTCCTAAGATGGTAACTTATTTGGATCTTCAAGTAGTTCTTCATTATGGCATTCCATATACATCATCCATTATTGCCTTTGATCCTATTCAACGGCTATTAGCACTCGGAACACTGTAAGTTATTGGTTTTTTTAACATTCTTCTTAATAACGTGTTTAATTTGACCACTGCTTTTTTTTATAGCAGTTCAGTACATAAAAAAACTCTCATATATTTGTAGTTTGTACTATCTTTCACCAAAATAGAAATACAAACAATTTTTTTTAAAGAAATTTATACCATTTTACTTGTTTAATTTTTGTTTGTTTTGTAGTTATGTATGCATTGCTCATGTGTGGGACGGTGGTATATGGCTTGATGCCTCAATATTTTTATTTGTCTTTTGACTACTTGCCATGGTCAGATCAATAGAGAATTATTTTTATTTTTTAGTAAAATGATTTTGCATGAATTTTTGACCAGTGCTTTCTTATCTTTGGATAATTTATCATCCTGTATTTTACACGGTGGCATTTTGACTTTTGATCACAATAAAAATTACTTATTGAAGTGCTTAGAGTACGTGCTATATATACATGATAATGTTTCAGTATAATAATCTTATTGAATTAACAGTGGTTTGTTATCATGTGGTCTATGGGCACATGTTAATAAGCAACAAAAGCATTTTAAAAATTGGTATAGTAAGTTTGTATCTACATATATAATGGTGTTACGAGTGCTCAAAATCAAAGCTTTTATAACCGTTACCGCAGCACACAACTACATGCTTAATTGACACAAAACTAAAGACAAAATTTCAAGCCAGGTAGATAGTTGAAAACTTCAAAATCATGTTTTCAACAAACATTTTTTTCTACCACGGATGGATGGATATGTTTTCAACAAACTTTTTAAGCTAAACTTTTATATTACAAAAAATGATTTGAATATTACAGATTTTAGAGCTAAAACTAACCATATTTTTAAGGAGGTAGCTCCTGTACTAATTCATATTACAGGTTTTACAGCTTTTATAACTGTCCACGTGGAGGTTGTGCGAATGAGGTAGCTCCTGTACTAATTCATATTAATTTGTTTACTCTTTACTTTCTTTCTTGTGTTTTTAAAACAAATATAAGTAACACTTGAATTTTGTTGTTCATATGTTGGAAGACATCAGCAGTGGCTCTAAGCCAGGTAACATTACGAAATCTGAGGGGGACGTCAACCCAGCCAGTTGCCATTACTTTGGATTGCAGCCAAAACAAGCCTTGCACTGGAATTGTGATGGTAGTGGTATAAAATGGTTATGATAGTGGAGATGTTGTTGGTTGATTGTGATTATGATGGTAGAAGAAGTTGGTGGTTGTGATATGGGAGCGGTAGTGTGAAGAAGTGCTGCTTGTAGAGGTGTACATTTTATTGTATGTGGGCAGGGACAGTTTGAGTTTGGTAGAGGAGTAAAGAAGCTATTTGAAATAGGTGATGAAGGGGTGGCAGTTGTAATTTACAGTCAGTTGTGGATGGAATTTACAATTATGTTCATTGGTGGTACTGGTGATGTGGTTGGCAGTGAAGAGTTGATGATTGGAAGTAGTGAATTTGCAGTGGAGTATGTAGTAGGTAGATGATAGTTCAGTTAATGGTTGAAGTATGCACTTTTGAAGATGCAGTGGCAGGGTAGAGGCAGTTATGAAGTGATGAGATGTCAATGATACGCCGGGGTTGATGCACATAAGTGAAATGGTTGGTGATTGGTAGGAGGATGTGCAAGGAGCAGGTGATCAGAGAAATGTATTGTACAAAGTATTGTATTATGAAGCAGTTGTAGTGGTTGAGTATGATATATGTTTGTTGTTGTTGAAGTGAGGCAGTGGGGTTTGTATGAAGGAACAGTGTGGTGTGCAGTTTTGGTGGATGGTAGCTGAGGCAGGAAGATGTGTTTGCACAGAGAATGATGTGTGTAGTTTCAGGTGGTGGAAGAGGGGTGACATGTTGGAAGATGTTGATGAATGTATATCTGCAGTGTGCACAAAGATGGATATATAGTAGACATAGATGTAAGTTGCTGGTGTGTGTAGGCAGATGGATGGGGGTGGTGACTGTTATGGTGCACTGTAATTGATATATGTGCAGAAGTTGTTAGTCAGTTTGATGTATCCACACTTATTTTGTATAGATTATTAACACTGTAATTGATATGCTTATTTTGGTATTATGTTATTCAGTTTGTATTTGCCATCAAATTTAATTTTGAATGATTGTAATATTGCGTGCAACAATTGTTTGTTATAATCAATAATATATATATATATATAATATTGTCTATTTGAGTACTGTAATAATGATTTCTGAGAATAGCTTTTTTGCATCAGGTATAAATAGCTGATGCAATAGAGGGATTAGTTTGCATCGGTTGTTATAAAAAACCGATGCAATATGGGGCTGTTTTCAAGCAATCAACCATGATATTTTGCATCAGTTGTTAGTAACAACCGATGCAAAAAGGACCTTTTTGCATCGGTTTCAGAACTGATGCAAAAGTGTTAAGCCTGTTGCATCGGTTGCATATGCATCGGTTGTTGAACTGATGCAAAAGGGGGGTAAACAACCGATGCAAATGGCCTGTTTTGTAGTAGTGGTGTTTGACGATAATATTGGTTCATTTAATAATTATTTATAATAATTTGACGTCAGTGGAATTGTTTTCAAAGTTGGTTTTCATAAATGAAAGTTTATGAAATCTTTAAAGAAATAGAAATATTTGAAACTAAATATATTGAAGTTATATTAAAAGTGATTTGTAGAATGGTTTTATAAATTGTTTTATAAAACGGAAAGAATTTCGAGGACTAAACCCAATGGTTTTAAGATGTTTTTTGAAAGGATTGGAAATGAAAATAATTATAGATAGATTAGAAGTATTTGTAATGATTAGTGCAAATAATTTTGCCACTTCGGGATATAAAGTGATTTGTTATGTTACCAAAGATTCGGGTAACCCATAATCTACGAAAACGCATGGGCAAAGGAGGTGCAGATGTTCTGTAGCCTCGGTGTAGTCCGCTCTTGGAATAGAGGGATGCACCAATCTATTATTTATTTATTCGGAAAGCTAGACCTAGGGTTTTGGTTATGGCTAAAAACCTCCCGAGATTTGGTAGCATATAGTTTTGTATGCTTGAATATTGGTATCGTTTCAAAAAGGTCATTTGTTTTCAGATCTCGAAGTAAAAGGACTAGTTTGAATATAATATATATATATATAATTTTGGAAGAAGAAATCGGGAATAAAGTCCAAAGAGATAATTTCCATAAAGGTAATCAGATTTGAAAATCTAAATGTAAAAAAATTAAGCCTAAGTGGGTAGTTTCGGGAATTGCATATTTTTTATGCATCGTAGGCTCCATGAGTCCTATCTGCGGTAGGAGAACTACGTTGGCTTGATCCTATATCTAATTGGGTACCCAGTTAAATTGGGGTACATAGGCAGTCACAAGTGGTAGTGATGCAGCCCCTAAAATAATATAAACCTTTCCTGTTTATCCGTTATTGGTTGTTGTTTATATTATGTTGCTATATCTTTCCCACTTACTATTTTATTCCGCATTCACATTTTTTATTGAGTTTGCATGTAAGGATATTGATGTTTCTTATCAGAGTTACACAGCGATAGATTTATAGTTTATTTGTAGTATTTGATTTTAGCTTAGTATTAAAGCACACTGTAGAATAAATGATTGCTCTGATAACTTGTATAATTGAAATTGTATTCTATACATTTAATAGTGTTGAATATTTATCAAATATTGTATATTAAGTTGGTAGTTTTCATTTGTAGTTTTAGAACCGACGGGTTTTTCTGCGATTTTGACTGGTCCAAAATCCCGGGTCGTTACAGTCTATAAAGTCCAAAGAGATTTTGGATCCAAGCTAAAATATGTTATTGAATAAAAACTTATTTTATTCAGTTTTGTTAAAAAATGGTTTTACTAACTTTTATTTTAATCAATATGAGATTTATATAAAATAGAGTATATTAGAAATACCCTTATGTGTATGTGTGTTTGATAGTTACTTGTTGAATTTAATCTACCGAAGAAAATCTTTTGTTTCTCTCTCTTAAACTTATTCAATTAATTAAGGAAAGATTTTTTTATTAAGAGAAATAAACCTTTTCATTTCTCGTACTTTAATTAAATTTAATAATTCAATAAATGACAATGATGGCCAATCTAATTGATATATACTGTGAGTATTCAAATATACTCTAATATATATTGCGTAAGTGCAATATATCATATTATGTGCATAGTTAATGTGTACGTATTTAGGTGCCAGAATTTACACAACAATAAACACATTCTCCCTTAATATACGCATTGGTTACCCAAAGCATCGTTTATAATTTTTATATGTGTATGTGTGTATATATGTATGTATGTATACTTAAGTATATTTCAAACACACACACACACACATATACATACATACATACACATATGTGCGTGTGTATGGGGGGCGGGGGGGAGGGGGTTAATGAATACTTTAATAAATCTAAATCGATTCAACCTAGTCATCTATTTTGAGTTCTTGATTTATTTTCAAAACCTACCATGATTTGATCTATTAAAAAAAACCTGCAGTGATTTGATCTATTAAAACAATTTGAAAACTGATCTTGATCTATAAATCCAAACATAACTATATGTATATGTTAATAATTTCAAAGTTATATAAATATAGATATTTTATAAGTAGTAATAATTTTACAAAATTATATTTTATTTAACAATAATACTTTATGGATTTATGTTTATTTATACATTAATACAATTCTCTTTTATTATCAGTATGTATATTTTTATAATAAAATCTTAACATTTAAAAAACCTTTTTAAACAAAAATTATTTGAAATTATTTTAACACACACACACACACTTATATATGTATGTATCTAAAAATAGGAAACCAATTTTGAATCATTGGATAAATATAAAAACAATAAATCAATTACTAGATCAATACTTAAATAAAAAACAATGGAAAGTATCAATATCAATATCAATTCAAAACCAATTTAAGTGATAACAGATTAGAAAGCTTTAAAATCAACACTTGTATATTTATAAGTGCAACGAATGCATATGTGAATTTGTTAGAATGAATTAACCGTTAAATCTACAACATCATGGAATATATAGATAAAAACTAATTGAACTTTACCTTGTTGATTTTGCCTCTTGATTTTCACCTTGAATGAAGAAATCTCCTAGATCCGATTGAATCGTCTTTAGAAATCGCCATAATCTGAAGCAGCATCTTTTGTATTTATTTTATTAGATTTCACTTTGTTATGGTAATTTTTTTATGGAAGCCATGATGATTTTAGTCATTAAGGGAGAGAAGGAGAGCACGAGAAGGAAAATAAGTTTTGTCAGGAAGAATAATATTGGAACGAATGAATCATTAGTCAAGACAACATAAAGAAAAGAGTAATGGCGGCTCCCAACCTTAGCCGACTAGGGTTTCCTCTTTTTTAAATTTCTCCATCATTTCTTCATATTTTCCAGTCGTTTTCTCTTCTTCTCTCTTCACTTTTTATTCTTTTCTCTTCTTCTTTCGCTTCCTATTCTCTATTTTCTAGTTTGTACTCATTTTGACGTTTGCCATGGCATTTAAAGCGCACATTAAAGGCAAAGGAATTCTGTGCGACAGGGGAGGGGGTTGATTCTAGGTCGGTGGATGATAAGGGTCATGGGGGTGGCATATGGTTATGAATCTCAAGAGAAGGTCATTCCTAGCAGCAACTAAGGGTGATCCTCATGGTCAGCCTATGCAAAGTCAGAAATCTATGAAACTTCCTATTATTCCCCCTACGTAGAAGATGTCTTCTAATGATGCAGTCAGGGGTGCAGCTTGGATTTGCTCAGAGGAGATTGAATTAATGTTTATCGAACCTATTTGCATCGATGTTATGAGGAAAGGTAAATTATCCAACGATTTTGTTAAGAATACCGAACAAGGTTGGAATAACTGTATACTTCTGTATATCGTTGGCCCTAGACTGTATTTCAAAATTTTGTAGAATTACATGAAAAGGGTTTGGAAATAGGAGGGGGAGTTTACACTTCAATCTCATGAGAATGGTTTTTTTGTAGTTGGATTCAATAAGGGGGAAAATTGCGAGAACATTTTAAGAAAATGTCCTCGGTTTTTTGATTGGAATCTAATCATCATGAAAAGACCTATTCTCAATACGAGAATGGAAAAATATTTATTGGTACCTTCACCTATCTAGATCGAACTTCTAGGTTTAAGATTTAGGGGCGAGGGGTTGGGAAGGGGATGTTATTAGTGTGCTTATTAGTTCAATTTGTGTCCCAATCAAAATGGATTTACCAACAACTAACAGAAGTAGAATTTCATTTGTTGGAGTTCTTGTTGAATTAAAAGAAGATGCTGGGTTCCCGAATGAGGTTGAGGGGGTATTTAAAGATGGCACCATATGCAAACTAAGAGAGTAGTATGAGAATCCCCTGATGAAATGTGATGACTATGTATGTTTTAGCCATATCAAAACTCAATGCCTAATGGAAAAGTGGTTGTAGTGGATGATCAAGTCAAAGAAGGAGTGGTAGAAAATGTTAGTAATAAGGAGGAAATACACACAGAAGAGACTCCCAGTTAAGAGATTTATGAATTGCTTAGATTGAAGAAGACTAGTAGGGACTTGAATGAGGTTATTTAACAGTTAAATTTAGTAAAATCAAGTATGTAAAAGGAATTGGAAAGCCATCAAGAGAGAGTCAATAAAGCATAGGATGTGTAGACAACGAATTTTGAATCAAAATCTCAGGTCAGTAGCAAACTCAGTTTGTCTAATGTGGGTGATAGTTGTTGCGATAATAAGGTGGACTCAGTCATTGTTGACCAGGGCTTCTTAGCTAGCTCTGAGTCAATTTTTTGTTTGGGTGGGGGAAGGGGGTAGAATGTAGAAACTTATGCTGGTTGTTATGCTTGAGCTTCAATAGGAGCCATGACAACACAAGTTTGCAACGTTTTCGTACCAACAACATCCATTTAGGGAGTTGCTTCATCATTGAAGCCATGTTTTCCCTCTATTAGTCCAGATTCTTTTTATTCTTCTAGCAATAGTTTATATAATGTCAAGATTATGTAGATTCAAGAGGTAATGACCGGAATAAGCTAAAGGTAAGCAATTCGAGTTGTCCTATAAGCATATATAATCTTAATCACTCGACCTTAGAGGAGCCTATTAGCCTCATCAAATAGAGTACTAAGCTTGGTGTGTCAAAATTGAACTTCTGATTAATAAGAATCCAACTGTTAGTACCTTAGGTTTTGTTTTTAATGATAACAACTATTAAATATAGGTACTAATGTTTTATTAAGATATATATAGTATATAGTGCAAGAAATTTGAGTGGTGTTGATTAAGAAGACCATACCGTATCAAGAGTAGATTCAAGATGCTAATATAGAATTTCAATAGTTGGAGAATGAAGACTTATGAGTATTGAAGAGTTCAAGATTCCAAGATTACTAGATAAGCTATAGAGTCATAGAATTTTTTTAAAAACCTTGATAGCGCTTTCTTGATCTCTCTCTATTTCAAATAAGTTTTAAATATTTGTCAAATATCCTATTTTTTAAAATAATCTTTTCAAACATCTATTCAAAATATTTCTCAAAATAATTTGTTAACCTTTTATATTTACAAAGATATTATATTAATTTTTTAAGTGTTTTTAATCTATTATATTTCTTGGTATTTTAGTTTATATTTTCTTTATGGTTATTTTATATATTTATATTTTGATTTTAGATCTGCACTTATAATTTATAACTATATTGATTATATATATATATATTATTACATTATACAAAATACTCTTATTAAATCTTCTAAAATTATTTGATAAAGTTTATTAGTTATGTTTTGATTAAAATGAGTATAAACTATATTTAAATGATTCTACAAAGTATCAACTTATTTTTCAAAACAAAGGATTTATAAAATAATATTTTTAAAGTATTTTTCATTTTTGTGAAGAGTATGTCGACATACTCTATATATGTATGTCGACGTAGTGGCCGTAATTGTCAAAATTCAAATCTGAATGGAAGCGTATTTTCGTCGTATCTCTTCACAGTAGACATGAGCTTTGTTTCCCTATATATACTAGACTTCCAAATGAATGTTTAACATCTACTTTCTTATTCGTCTCTCCTCCTTCCACTCTCTCGTTTTCTAAATCAAAATATACCTGAATTCTGTCGAAATTCAACTAGAATCAAATTCAATCATCACTATTTTGATTCTCCTTCATCTACTCTTTGATTTCTCTCATCTCTCTCATTCAAACCAAGATTAAAATGCCATTCAAGAGTTATAAGATCAATTATAATTAAGATCGAAGATCTGAGTTTATAAAACTCTATCAAATCATACTACTATACTTGTGAGTGTGATTGTAGCCCATAAAATCAATTGGGTGTGCTTAGTAGCTCGTAAATCTAGTGTGTGTGCTTGTAGCCCAAAAATCATGTGACTTTACCTAGAGGTCGGGCTTTTGGAGGGTGTGTCTGTAGCCTTGAAATCGAGATTGTATTTGCATTTACTAGTTGAAAAGCAATTCATACAAGGAATTGTGTGGGACTGGATGTAGGGTAACTCCAAACCAGTATAAAATTCTGGTGTGTTCTTTCCTTTTTTACTTTTACTGCATTTACTTGTTTCTATGATTGTTAATTACATCATTCCAAGTAGAATCTTTAGGAATTTGAAAACTATTCATATAATCAATTGCACACTATTCACCACCATCTAGTGTTAATTTATCCTTGAAATCCCTATTCCGCTAACTCACAAGTGGTATTATAGCATTGGTTTTCAAAGTATTCATCATCTTATTTTTGAAAAAGTTTAAATGGCTACCAACAATGGTAATAATACTGTTAGTAACACTGTTAATACACTTGTTAGTAAATCATTTGTTGAAGGACAATCTACTGCTAGGCCTCCACTTTTTAATGGTAGTAATTACACATATTGGTCATGTAGAATGAAAATTTATTTACAGTCAATTGGTTTAGACACTTGGAATATCACATTTGAGTACACTAAAGATGAGACCGATTTCGCACAGTGGACTGCTGACCAAAAAGCAGTTGCATAAAGTAACTCTATGGCTATGAATATATTATTTTGTTCACTAGATAGAAATGAATTTAATAGAGTATTTAAATGAAGTCTATATTTGAAATTTGGAGAACTTTGCAAGTTACACATGAATGTACAGGTAAGGTTAAACATACCAAAATTTTCCATGTTAACAAACCAGTTTCAATTATTCGAAATGATTCTAAATGAGTCCATATCTGATATGTATAGTAGATTCCAAGATATAGTACAATCATTTATTGGATTTGGTAAAAGTTTTTCTAAGGAGGGTCAAGTTAGAAATATCATTAATTTACTTACTTTAGAATGGGATCAAAAGACTCTTGCAATCGAAGAGGCTAATGACATTAGCACTCTAAAAATTGAAGAGTTAATTAGCAATTTAATGCCTTTTGAAGCAAAAATGCAGGGAAGGAGAGAAAACAAAGCAATAGAGAAGAAATCTATAGCTTTTAATACAATGACAACTAATCCGGATTCAGACAACAATGACGATGTAGAAATTTCTTTTATGACAAGGAATTTTAGAAAATTTCTAAAATATAAAAATATGAACAATTTCAGAAGAACTGACAATAAAAATCCAGGAAGTGGAAGCGGAAGCGGGAATGACATTAGATGTTATAACTGCGATGAACCTGACCATTTAAAACGAGACTGTCCACATCCCGATAACCTGAACACTATACCAAACATTGGTTCATCCAGAAAGTGAAGAAGTGCCTATATTATAACATTAGACAATTCAGACACATCCTCAAGCGATAATGAATCAAATACAGAAATTGCTAACATGTGCTTCAAAGAAATACATAATTCGGCACAAAATGGTAAAATGGATCAGAAAAAGGTACGCTTTTAATATATTAAAAGTTTTAATTACTTGAATAAATTTTTTTGGTTGCTTTAATGGTTGTTAGGAATATACTATAGATTAATAATAATATTGGTTGAATATTGTATGATTATATTTTAAACTTAAATAGTTTATATATTTTAATAATATAATAATGTTATAAAACATATTTAAAATATTTTGTTGAAAATAAAATAACTATAAATAGATATATACAATAAAATAGGATATAGTTAAACAAAAATCATTTTTGAAAATTTTGACCTATATTGTCGACATACCCCACAGGCATATGTCGACATATGTCGGTAGAATTTGAATTTCAATTTCGAATTCATAATTTGAATTTTCCTCCACCTTCCCACCAACTCCTATATTCTAAAAAGATATCTCTTGAGCAAGAGAACATGTCCTTTGATTCTCTATTTATTTACTCTATCTCTATCCATTCATTTTTCACTTTTGTTTTCAAATTCAAAAATCATAAACTCCCTTATCACTTCAAACTACTCTTCAATGGCATCCTCAAGCAATACTAAGACAACCATGACGTTTTCTAAGAA
Organism: Allium fistulosum; assembly: GCA_030737815.1. NCBI lineage: Eukaryota > Viridiplantae > Streptophyta > Magnoliopsida > Asparagales > Amaryllidaceae > Allium > Allium fistulosum. Next base: position 1,139,259,938 of record CM060906.1, read on the forward strand.
AATAAAAGAATATCTTTTTAATGATCAAAAAGCCATGCAAGCCTATATTGAGTATATATCTTTCGGAAAAGTATTTCCTACTTATAACCTTTTTAATCTTTGTTTGCAAAATGAAATTCTTGGTTTAATCGATGCTTCTCGAAACAATTTTGCTTGTTATTCAAAACTGATGAAGATGTTTTATGCATTTTTAAAGGAAAGTTTTATGATGGAAGAGAAGTAGAAGTTTGGAGTAGTGTCAAGGGGACACAAATTGTTTTAAATTGTGAACTTTTGGATCACATTCTTGGATGCAAATATAGTGAAATGGACCTTTCAACTTTTCAAATTGATTTTCAAAATCGTGAAGTAATTTGTCAAAATATATATATATATATAAGATCAAACACATTAAATATGTACATAAACAATAATAACAAAGTTAATTTGCAAATAAATTATAATAATCTATTACGAAAAATTTCATACATCGAATAGCAAAACCTTTTTTTAACTTAAGAAACTCCACAATAAGAAATCTATAATTTTTTTCTATTATTTACCAATAAGTCCATATATTTAAACTAATTACATAATTTTAAATTTAACATATTTAAAAGGATTAAAAATATATTTGTTAATTCATTTAATAAATCATAAAAATATGCCTGTTTCAATATGTATATCATATTCAAACCAACAAAAATGATAAAATTAGTTTTTTTACTCAAGTATAAAGATATACAAACCACATAAGATAAATTATACAGTAATAATAATAATAATTTTAATTTATAGTTCATTTCTCTGAATTTGTCATACATTATATAATAAGGTTCTAATATTAACCTAAAAGTCATAAATAATATATTTTACAATATTAATGTGTTCAACACACGAGTTACAACACTGGTTTTAATTATATTGATAATTGATTGTATAAATATGTTAGTTTCTTTTAATATCCAACCTTTTGCCTTTTCAACGACATCTTTTACCCAAAAGCCATAACAATATATGCTTTTCTTTGGGAATTTTTGTAAAACACACAGTTAAGTTTCAAAATACATAGTCGTTCGTTTTCGAAAGTAGTTTTCGAAAGACAACCATATTTTAAATTTTAGCCATACTGCAATGTTTGCCTTTATGGTTTCTAAAATTGAAAATATTTGCAAGAAAAACTATGCAGTTTTTACTATAAATATTGCACTTTTGTAAAAAGAACAATCATTAAAAAAGTAAATTTGGTTATAATAACACGTGATTGATGCAGATTTAATTTTCGAGAAAAAAATGAAAAAAGAACCATTAAAATAATTTTAGAGGTGTAGTCTAAACCAAAGGGTTTTCCATGTATCATGTTTGAAACTAAAGGGTAGATCTAATTTTCACTTGTTCTTTTGTCATACCACTATATTCCAAAGCTACCCTTATATCTTTATTCTACCCAATCCTTCATGCTATAATTTGTTGAACTACACTAAGTACTATGGCTAAAGTAAATCCTAGAGCACACCATATTTTGTTTTTTTATAATCCTAGTATGCTACTAATTTTTTTTCAACATTTCTACTCAACTCCAGGCTAGTTTATTTTTATTTTTATTTTTTTAAACATCATTCCAAGTTCGTGTCGACTTGGCTTCTCTCAGTTTCGGTTATCATGATATTGTATTTCAGTTATAAACCTTGCATCATACACTGTCATTCAAAAAGAAAACCCGTCATATAAAAAGGTGGAAAACGAAAATTGTTCATCATACTACCATTTCACTATAAGAGTAATTAATCAATCTATTTTTATGGTCAAATTAGTATAAGGTTTAGCATTAAGTATTAATAAGGATAAGTTATTCGCTATATTTTCTCAACTTTAAACTAGAGTGTGAAGGAAAAAAATGTGGTTTCAATAGAATTTGTAACATCCTGCTTCCGAAGGCCCAAACTAACCGCGATGGATGCTGTAGTCATCCATAGGTGTAATTTCTAAGTGACCGAAATCAGAATCTTGAAACTATTGGCAACACAGAAACACAAAAATATGAAATTTTTTAAACTTACACAAAACAGAATTTCTCATTTCTTATGAATAATATTCAGATTTAATTACATAATCCCAGACGTTAACCATCTTCAGATCATATACAATAATATAAAAAATACGATAAGAGTGACATATGAAGATATCCTATCATGATGATCAGAGAACTAATAATATGAACTTTACAGTTCTTAGTACATCACAGCGGAATACACAAAATAACTCCTATATAGCTAACCTTGCCACCTGCACGTCACCAGAAGCTTATTCTTCAAAAACCTGAAAGTCTTCCACTCTCAGACTACTAAAATTAATTTTGAGTACCCGAGAGTTTGTGGAGAAACACAAACTTCGAGTCAGACAATAAGTATGGTATGAATAATCTCTTATCATCTCTTATCATAAATAGATATCTAGTAAGACCATGCCGCTTAGCGAAACGGGTTTTCCCCTCACGAGTATCCAAAACAAAACATGCAAATCATTTATTATGCCCCTGCACCCAAAATGATTAGTCTTATCATAATATGAAATAAAGCCATAAATTGTATATATTGGATATCTCATCCACTCATTTATTAGATATCTCATCTAAAAGCAATTTATTAGATTTCCCATCTAAAATCAATTTATTAGAGTTCCCCTCTAAAATCTTTAAATTGACTATCCGTTATAATTTAATAGGACTATCCATCCCAAATCCATTTAAATTCAGTGTCGATTATCCATCGTACATTGTTTTATAAAAGTTGGTGTGGGCTATCCATCGCACACTCCATAGTTTTCCTACGATGACTATGAACCCTTGGGTGCCAAATCCCGAGGCTAACCACCACTGGAAAAACATTCTTTACTTTAGAAATTTGATGTGTGCTATCACCGCACATTCCATGGTTTTCCTACGTTAACCAAGAACCCAACACTTGGCCAATTAAAATATCATGATCCCTATGATTATTTATTAAAAATCATGATCTCCATGATTACTTATTTTCTCGTGGTATACCACCTGTTTAACCTATTCCCATTGGTAGCCCTAATTAGGTTAAATTAAATTAAAACACATTGATAGCCCCGATGTATATTTTCGAAAGCATATTTCTGTTTGTAACCCCAAACTATGTATCGAAAACAATAAACCTACCTCGGTGTCCCCAAGGTTTAATAACATTTATTTATATAAGGATCCTCTTTACATATTCAAACAAAGCTAAGTAGTTTATGCTATATCCTTCGAAGTAACCCCTTCAAATTAGCAAAAATTTACTTAAGAAAAATGACTTAAACCAGCCCCTTAAACCCCTTCGAATGGATCCCCATTCGAAAGAAAATAAACATTATTCTTTGGAAAGCATTGGAAACCATACCTTTCGACCTTGTCGGAAGGTTTCTTTTTGACCTAGTCGAATGGTTTCACCTTTCGACTTTGTCGAAAGCCTGGGGTACCCGCCCATAAAACCATTTATAAACCTTTCGAAAGTAATGAAACTCAAAACCTTTTGAAATCATTGAAACTCAAAACCTTTCAAAATCATTGAAGGTAACCCCTTCAAAACCTTTTAAAAAGCCTTCAAGTAGAGCAAAAGGATCAGAAAAACATTGGAGTCTAAAGCACTGCTACAAAACCTAAAGCCTTTCGAAACCATTCAAAAACAATGAAGTGTTGGTGTTGGAACCAACCCTTCGAAATCAATGGAGAGAGGCGGCAAGCTTTAGAAAATAAAAGATAACCTTTGACTCCATCTGTGTCGAAAGATTTGGAAGCCGCAACTATGCTATCGACCTTGTCGAAAGCTATACCTTTCGACTTTGTCGAAAGCTTTCAATTAAAACTAGATAGCAAACCAATTGAATTTTTTTTCTTTTAAACCATTTGACAATGTCGAAAGCTCTTTGTCGAAAGCTAGCAGGCGTATTTTCTTTAAAACCAAAACACAAATTTATCTTCTTCGAAAGCTATAGCTTTTCGTCACCTTTCGACTCCTTTCAATTCACTACGTACCAGTTGCCTGATACCATATGCATTGGTATTTGACCTAGTCGAAAGGTTTTATACCTTTCAACCTTGTTGGAAAGTTTGGAATGAAGGCGGAAGCTCTTGCCGAAAGGGTTGAAATAGAAGAAAAACTATTTGTTTGTACTTTAAAACAAATCTTTTGTACCCCACCTGCCTTGTTTGTCTAAATCTGATTGGTTGCCAGAATTTTATATTCGAAAATATTGCCGACTTTTCTTATTTGGAAATTTAAATAACTTTGAAAAAGCCAATTTTCCTTTATAATTATACAAAACATTTAAGTCCCATTCCTTAAATAATTTTATATAACTATTAGAACATCCTAAAATTTTTTGAAAAAATTCCAGAAAATCAATTAATATGTTCTCTTCGACATATTAAATTTTCAAAGCATGTGAAGATCAAAACAACTAGGAATTTAACCAAAACCAAATAAAAATGTGTTAATTAGCCTATTAACATTCAAAACACCTATGTCTTATCCAACCAAAGGTTCAAATGGTTGTATCTTAACCAAAACATACGCATGGATCAAATATAAGCCAATAGCCGAACCAAACAAAGAAAATGAGATGATAAACATGAGTATTCACCTTGATTAGTTGATTTGAGAATGAGATAATTTCCTAGCTTTAATTCCTTAGCTTTTTCTTCAATTTATGCTCTTCTCTAAGCACTTTAATTGCCGGCTAAAAGCAGGTGTGAGCAGTTATGAATGAGAAAGCGAAAATTTATTAAGGTGGAGGAAGAGATTTATACTAAGTAATGTAGCCCCATTTCCAAGTTTACCCCTTAGGAAAATTCCTTCTTCTAAATTTAGTTAAGTTTTATTTTAGTTCATTCATTAAGACACAACCATTGGATTTATTAATCTCATCTCCCTAATTATTCATATTATTCTATTTAATTTATCCAATTAAATATCCCGAATAATGTTAATTAAAATTCAAGGGCATTACTGACCCCCCTTAAATAATTTTGTCCTCGAAATTTCAGTAAGGACAAAACAACAAGCATATAGCCCATGCAAGCAAAGCTAGTATAACCCACTAGCCAAATTCTATATAAACCCTATATAGAACTTACCATCTAAAATAACCCAGGAAAAGTAGCCCTAATACTATCTTCTGTCTCCCAAGTACAGTCCTTTACGTTGTCGCTCCACTGAATTTTCACCAACCTGACTGTCTTGTTTCTTAACTCATTTCATCTTTTGCCACAACACGAACTGGTTGTCTCACAAAAGTCATATCCGGTTCCACCACTAAGTCCTCCAAGGCTGTCGGAGTGATAGTAGTTTCTCGATTATGAACATACTTCCTAACATGAGAAACATGAAACACATTGTGGACCCCCGGCCAAACTGCTCGGTAAATCTACTCGGTATGCGAGTCTCCCAATCCTCTCTGATATAGGATATGGTCGAACATATCTTGGTGCTAGCTTCCCGGTCTTCCCAAAGCGAACCACACCTTTCATCGGCGATACCTTGATGAAAATTCTATCTCCAACCGAGAACTCTAGGTCCTTACGCCTTATGTCTACGTAACTCTTCTACCTAGACTGAGCTTCCTTCATTCTTTCCCGTATCAACTCGATCTTTTCCGTTGCCTCTTTCACCAAATTTAGACCATGGACCAATCTGTCTCCGGTCTCTAACTAACAAGCCGGTGATTTGCATGGCCTTCCATACAAAGCTTCAAAAGGCGCCATTCCTATGGTAGTCTGATAACTATTATTATACGAAACCTCCACTAGGTGCAAGTGATCTTCCCAAGAACCACTAAAATCCAGCACACAAGCCCTTAACAGATCTTTCAGTACCTTGTTGACTCTCTCTGTCCGCGGATGATATGCGGTACCCATCTTGAGCTTAGTGCCTAACACACACTACACGCTCTTTCAGAACTCGCTAGTAGACAAAGCATCTCTATCACTGACGATACTACTAGGAATTCCATGCAATCTAACGATGTTCTTCATGAACAATTTAGCCAAAACAGGTGTCGTCCTGGTTGACCTTACTGGAATGAAATTGGCACTCTTTGTCAATCTGTCCACTATGACCCATATACTTTCATTACCTCAGTTTGAACTTGGAAACCCGTCAATAAAATCCATGGATATTGAGTCCCACTTCCAAACTGGAACATCCCACGATTGAAGCAAACCACTTGGCTTTTGATGTTCAGCTTTTACTTGTTGACATTTCAAACTATTTTACCCATAAGCCAACATCCCTCTTCATTCCTTCCCAGAAGAAACTTCTCCTCATATCTTGATACATCTTGGTTCCCCCAGGATGAATCGTAAACTTCGATCGATGACATTCCCTAAGAACTTCCTTCCTAAGGTTTCCAACATCCGAAACACATAACTGTTTCTTCTTTCTCAACCAACCCTTGCAGTCAAGAATAAAATCCTTTAAATCATCAATTTCGGTTCCAGCTTCTAAACTTCTAATCCTCTCGGCTAACACTGGATCCTCTTTCTGCCTGGAAGCAATTATTTCGATCAGAACTGGTCGAACTTCCAAACAAGACATCATGGCGATATTCTGACTAGATCCAATAGTCGAACTCAACTGCACACTGCAAGCAGCCAGTGCTTCCAAGTCTTTCCATTCCACCAACATATCTAACACCACATTCTGGTGTTTCCTGCTAAGCGCATCCACCACCTTATTACTTTTTCCGGTGTATACTCGATGCTAAAATCATAAGCTGCAACAAACTCCAACCATCTCTGTTGTCTCATGTTCAGCTCCTTCTGAGAGAATAATTACCGTAGAAACTTATGATATGTAAATAGCTCAAACCTTTCTCCTAAAAGATAATGTCTCCACACCTTCAATGCGAAGATTACCGCTGCCAACTCCAAATCATGAGTAGGGTATCTTAATTAATGCAGTCTGCATTATCACAGTATCTAATGCAGTACCACATGCATCGGTGTAAACTACCAACCCCTAATTCCCATCTGGAACTACTAACGCGGGTGCACTGGTTAACAAATGTTTCAATTTAAGGAATGCTTCCTCATATTTGTCAGACCAAACAAACTTCACGTCCTTCCTGGTTAGCATAGTCAAGGTTGCCGCTATCCGCGAGAAATCCTTAATGAACCTTCGGTAGTACCCGCAAGCCCAAGAAAACTTCTAATCTCATTTACCGTCTCTGTTCTCTTCCAGTTGTTAACAACTTTGATCTTATTTGGATTAACCGCTAAACCTTTGTCGAAAACTACATGGCCAAGGAACTTCATTTCCTTCTTCCAGAAATGACACTTTGAGAACTTCGCCTTCAGCTGATGTTGCCTTAGCGTCTCCAACACTATTCTAAGATGATCTGCACGATCCTTCTCATTCTTAGAATATACCAAAATATCATCAATAAAAACCAACAGAACCTTTCCAAATGCTCTCGAAAAACCCGGTTCATCGAATCCACAAAGGAAGTTGGCGCATTATGTAAGCCCGAATGGCATAACCAACCATTCGTAAGACCCATATCCGATCTTAAATGCCATTAAAGGAATATTGTCCTCCGCCACTCTTAGCTGATGGAAACCTATCGCCAAATCCAGTTGGGAAAACACTCTGGCTCCACTCAACTGATCGAATAAGTCATTGATTCTCGGGAAAGGATATCTATTCTTGATCGTCCTTTCATTTAGCATACGATGGTCGATACACATCCTAAATAACCCCTCCGGCTTCTTCATGAATACCGCGGCTGTTCCCCAAAGCGAACTACTTGGCCGGATGAAATTCTTTCCTTCCAATTCCATTAGCTGCACCTTCAATTCCTTCATCTCGGTTGGTGACATCCTGCTAGATGGTCTACTTATGGGTTCAGCTCCCAGCATGAGATTCATCCGAAACTCGATTGCTCTTTTCGGTGGTAAGCCCAAAACTGGTTCAAACACATCCACAAACTCTCTTACAACATAAACCTACTTCAACTCTGCTTCCGTTCCCATTGTACCCAATAACACATAAGCATTTCTGTTCAAACTTCTTACTGAGTAAATAACTCGGTTACGGCTATTAGGGAGTTTCAATGATATTTCTCCCTCCTTACACAATATTTTAGCATCATATCTATCTAACCAATCCATACCCAATATGATCCCCAAGCCCACGAAATCAAAAACATATAAACTGTATGCAAACATATGACCTAACAAATCGAGTTCTAACTGGTCATATGTCATTCCCAGAATTGCATACCCTCATATAGAATTCGTAATCCTTAAAGGAGTAATAAGGTATAAAGGTTCCAGACATAAGCAATCTACCAAATACTGAGATATAAATGAGTGCGGTGCGCCGGTATCAAATAATATCCTAACTGGAGTACTATGAATCATAAGCATACCTTCAATCACAACTTTTCCTTTCTCAGCAACAGTTGGTCTAGAGGATAACGGTTACAACGCAAAAACCTTTCCCTTTCTAGCTTTAGCAGCCTCGGGACACTTGTCCTTGTAATGCCCCATCTGGCCACAGTTGTAGCACTTCACATTCGGCCTTACTGCAACTACTCTTCCATTACCCGAGCGACACTCATTAGCATAATGCCCCTTCTTGTCACACTTGTAATAGAAAATATCAGCCTTGCTCTTTTTAGCTGCTACCCCGACTAGGCACCTTTCTTCTTGAAGAACTTCCGCTTCTTACCCTAAAAATTCCGAACCTCGGTTGGTTTCCCTTTTCCAAAAGTAGAAAGCATCTCTTTATTTCGAATAGACACGGATCCCGAGGTTTGGCATGGTTGTTCTGGCGATCTCAGGATTCAACCCCTTGATAAACTTATCATTCCTCCGAATGAAAGTATCAACAGTAGCTATTAGCGCCAAAATTGATCACTAACACTCAAACGTAAATGAAAGCACCAACTAATAGTCACAGAAAACAGATAGAGTGTATGTAGAGAGTATAAATATGAAGAGCAGTAAAAATTAAAAAGAAAGTAGAAAAAAACAGTGGATTTATAGTGGTCCGGCTGACTCTGGCCAACGTCCACTCCAAAATTTCCTTTTTATTGATATTAGAATCAATTGCAATTACAATCCGGAGTTTTCAAAACACTTATGGCAGAGTAGCCTTAATGAGGAAGAAGAAGGGAAACCGAATGAAGATCCCTTTTCTAAAGCCCTGCTTACTGTATTTATAGGCAAAATTTGAGTTACTGGGCTTCTCGAATGATCCGGGCCCATCAACACCAATGCCGATCCAGAAATGACGACCCAGAAATGACGAACCAGAAATGATGAACCAGAATTGACGAACCATAATTGACGACCTAGAAATGACGACCTAGAAATGAAACCAGAAATGACGATCCAGAAATGACGAACCAAAAATGACGAACCAGAAATGATGAACCAAAAATGACGAACCAGAAATGACTAAACAGATCACCATCGAGCCACATCTACCGACCCACATAGGCCGAGCCACTCGTGACTTCTCACCCTTGACCGAGCCATACTAGCCTTCATACCTCCAATCCTTTCCTAACTCGATACTCGTTCGAGCACGATCATATTTTCTACAACTATCATCTTGTAGCCCAGTAACATTGTTGATTTTAGTTAAATCCTCCTGTCCACGGCCTTGCCAAAAGGCGGGTTAACATTTGCCCCTCAAAACATGCCTTGCGGTAGGAAGGCGTGTTTTGAATAGCTTTTGATCCATCATACAAAGTACATATGTCATCCATAACCACTCAAAGCCAAAATCCAAATCCATAACCTCTCCAGGTTCTTGCCAAGCGCACTCCACACTCGACAACTGGTGTTAAGTAATGCCATAGTATTCCTAGTTCGATGTCCCCAAACGCTGAGTAATGCCAGGGCTTAAGTCCTAAGTCGAATCCTGGTCGCCCCGGACCCTTGCCGAGCACAGTCCACACTCCACGACCTAAAATTGTAACCAATAGATAATATGGGGCCTAAGTCCTAGGCCGAATCCTGGTCGCTCCGGCCCCATACCGAGCATAGTCCATGCTCGTAGACCTTTTAGCCAAAAACTAGACAAGGTCAATTAAAATCTAATCCGAAATCCAGATTCAAACCAGAAAACCATAAACCCATATCAAAAGTCCAAACCAAAAGGAAAACGTCCAAACTAAAATCCAAATCAGAAAACAAACAAAACCAGGAGTTCAAACCAAACTCCAAAAACAAACCAGAAAAAGAAAGTGTCCAATCCAAAAGGAAAAAACAGATTTCACAAACCAGAGCAACACAGTTTATCATCATCTCAGAGCATGCCTAGGGGTTGTCTCCGTCCCCGTACATGAGTAAGTGACTCAGCCGTTTTCCTAGAGTTTGCTACTTATTCCAAACCATCACGATTAGTTGATGACCAACCGACCACCATTCCTAGGCCTTGCACCATTATCGTTCAAGGTAGGCGGTGGCTGCTCCTGTTCCACTGCCCCATTCCGAGTTTTGACATATTACTGCAACTGACCATTCCTTACATGCTCCTCGATTATATCCTTTAGATGCCTGCAGTTGTTAGTATCATGCTCGTCCAGGTCATGAAATAGACAGTGCCTTCCCGATGCCCTTTCGAGTTCTGAGGGTTCCCTCCTCGTCGGCCTTCTATAAGGAAGGCGATCCCGAGTGTCCAAGTATATTCGTTCCAATGTCTCATTCTGTCCTGTGTAAGTGGAGAATTTTGGTTCACCTCAGCGCTTCCTCTTCCCTTTATCCTTATCTTTACCCGAGCTTTCACCGGACGGTTCTCCATCCTTAACCATGTTTACTTCCTTTGACTTCATATCCAAACATGCATCCTCTTGTCGAAGAAACCTTTCAACTTCATGAAAGAATTGCCCAAGATCCATTGGTGGATCCCGTATCAACGATACTTTGAAATCTGAATTATCCCTGACTCCTGATACCGCTGCCATTAGAACCATTGATGGATCCGGCCGATCCACTGAAGCAACTGCTGCATTAAACCAAGTTTAAAATGTCTTAAGCGATTCTCCCGTCTTTTGCTTCACCGACGTCAGTGTCATCACATTCTTCGGCCTTTTGATGTGAACTCGAAACTGTTTCAAAAACCTGTCCACCAATTCTGTCCATGCTCTGATTGATCCATCTTCCAACTGTCTGAACCACATAGCAGTTATATCGGTTAAGTACAGGGGAAAACATCAGGCCATAACCTCCTCTGATGCCCCCAGCACTTCCATATGTCTTGTATACCTCATCAAGTGGTCAGTGGGATCCATCTTACCATTGTATACTTCCAGAGTGGGCAGCTTGAAATCAGGTGGATTCCTTGCCATCCTGATGTAACGAATAATTGGACTTTTGTTTACTCCCTCCATATCCCTGTTTGTCAGACCTCCGCGAATAGTTCGCCTGATAATGTCGACTAATGCAGTGTTACCTACCAAGGGTTGCCCCCCATCTACATTTCCTAACCGCCCTCTAGGTCCTCGAGGGAATTTCGGTACATACTCCCCATCACGCACTCCTGTATCCCTGTTAGCGCCAGGCTGCACCGTTCCATCTGGTATCCCTCCATGGATTGGTCCTGCATTACCTAGTGGTATGCCCCCAAGTCTAGGTTCATCCGGGTTGACAACTATTTGCCGATCTGGGGCTACCCCCTGTTGAACCACTCCATTTGCTTGTCGGTTGAGTCCTCTAATCCAGCTTCATGGATCTGAGTTCCTGCAGCTCCTACTTGTCCAAATTGTCTGAGAAGGGTTTGCATTATTTCCTCTTGTCTTTTCATCAACTGCTCCTGCGTGGAATTCATTATGACCTGCATTTCGTTCCTAGTGATATAGATCGAGGCTTAATTAGCTCCAGAGGAAGCATTTTGACTTCCCTCTTGTTGACTCCTTTCCGTCCTTTGTCTCCTGGTCGATTGCCTTGCCATAGTCTCCAGAATCCAAGTTCTCGAATCCCTGAGTGCTAGCTTTCTCGGTGAAAGCACCCAAATGTTAGCGCCAAAATTGGTCACTAACACCCAAACGTAAATGAAAGCACCAACTAACAGTCACAGAAAACAGATAGAGTGTATGTAGAGAGTAAAAATATGAAGAGCAGTAAAAATTAAAAAGAAGGCAGAAAAAACAGTGGATTTATAGTGGTTCGGCTGACTCTGGCCAACGTCCACTCCAAAATTTTCCTTTTTATAGATATGAGAATCAATTACAGTTACAATTCGGATTTTTCAAAACACTTATGGCAGAGTAGCCTTAATGAGGAAGAAGAAGGGAAACCGAATGAAGATCCCTTTTCTGAAGCCCCGCTTGGTGTATTTATAGGCAAAACCTGAGTTACTGGGCTTCTTGAATGATCCAAGCCCATGAACACCAATGCCGATCCAGAAATGACGACCCAGAAATGATGAACCAGAAATGACGAACCATAAATGACGAACCAGAAATGACGAACCGGAAATGACGAACCGGAAATGACGAACCGGAAATGACAAACCGGAAATGACGAACCAAAAATGACAAAACAGATCACCACCGAGCCACATCTACTGACCCACTCAGGCCGAGCCACTCGTGACTTTCCACCCTTGACCGAGCCATACTAGCCTTCATACCTCCAATCCTTTCCTAACTCGATACTCATCCGAGCCCGATCATATTTTCTGCAACTATCATCTTGTAGCCAGGTAACACTGTTGATTTTAGTTAAATCCGCCTGTCCACGGTCTTGCCAAAAGGCGGGTTAACAGTAGCATATCTGTAACGGGACAGCTCCTCAAACTCCGTAGCATACTCAATTACCGATTTATCCCTTAGACTAAATCTATAAATTTCCTGAGCAATGCTGACTTTGAAACCTTTGATAGAAATCTTTCTTCGAACCTCCTTCGAAATTCATCCCAAGTCAGTTCTTCCTTTGGCTCTCCCACACTAACTCTGTTCCACCAAAACAACGTTATTCCCTGCAATTGTCTTGAAGCAAGTCTTCTCTTCTGCTTATCCGTCAAGCTGAGATCTACAAATATCCTTTCACAATGCAATAGCCAATTTTCCACTCCTACTACATCATCGGTTCCCAGAAAAGTCTTCCTTCCGAGACTAGCATAATCCCTGCTCAGCTTGGCATAATTATTGCCAACTAGGGCCACCGGACTATCTCTTCTAGCATTCCCTATAGCCTTTCTCGCTGCTGCTCCAGCTTGCATCATATTCACGAAGAACTGATACATTATCCCCATATCAACCGGTAGGATCTCAGCACCAACATTAGCATTTGCATCTGGGTTTGCATTTGTCTGTCGGCCTTGGTTGCTCCTAGTATTGGGTCGAACATTTCCACCTGTTGTGGTGCGTCTCCCACCTTGATTCACTCTTCCATTTCCTGCCTCCATATCTTACTTCCCTACTACCTGAAATCCAATCTTGGTAAGATATAGTAGAACGGTCTAAGAGAGTGGGGAATACATACTTAGGTATTTATAACAAAGTACACATACGTTACTATAACGCTTACCCAAGCCCAAGCATATTTTAGATTCATTAGATTATGCTTAAAAATCTTTTAAGGTTCAAATTCCTTTTAAATACATAAACCATGCTCTGATACCAACTTGTAACATCCCGCTCCCGGAAGCCTAAAACTAACTGCTACGAATGCTGTAGTCATCCATAGGTGTCATTTCTGAGTGATCGAAATCGGAATCTAGAAACTATTGGCAATACAGAAACACAAGAATATGAAAAAATTTAAACTTTCACAAAATAGAATTTCTCATTTCTTATGAATAATATTCAGATTTTAATCCCATAATCCCATACGTTAACCACGTTAAGATCATATACAACAATACCCAAATACGATAAGATCGACATATGAAGATGTCACCTCATGATGATCAAAGAACTAATAATATGAAATTTACAGTTCTTAGTACATCACAACGGAATACACAAAATAGCTCCTATATAGCTAACCCTGCCTCATGCACGTCACCGGAAGCTTATTCATCAAAAACCTGAAAGTCTCCCACTCTCAGACAACTCAAATTAATTTTGAGTACCCGAGAGTTTGGGAGAAACACAAACTTCGAGTCAAACAATAAGTCTGATATGAATAATCCCCTATCATCTCTTATCATAAATAGATATCTAGTGAGACCACGCTGCTTAGCGGAATGGATTTTCCCCTCACTAGTATCCAAAACAAAACAGGCAAATCATTTATTATGCCCCTGCACCCAAAATGATTAGTTTTATCATAATATGAAATAAAGCCATAAATCATATATATTGGATATCCCATCCACCCATTTATTAGATATCTCATCTAAAAGCAATTTATTAGATTTCCCATCTAAAATATTAGAGTTCTCCTCTAAAATCTTTAAATTGACTATCCGTCATAATTTAATAGGACTATTCATCCCAAATCCATTTAAATTCAATGACGATTATCCATCTACACTATTTTATAAAAGTTGGTGTGGGCTATCCACTGCATACTCCATAATTTTCCTAGGATGACTATGAACCCTTGGGTGCCAAACCCCGAGGCTAACCACTAATGGCAAAACATTCTTTACTTTAGAAATTTGATGTTGGCTATCCACCGCACATTCCACGGTTTTCCTAGGTTAACCAAGAACCTAACACTTGGCCAATTAAAATATCATAATCCCCATGATTATTTATTTTACCCAGGTATACCACCAGTTTAACCTATTCCCATTGGTAACCCCAATTAGGTTAAATTAAATAAAACACATTGATAGCCCGAATTATATTTTCGAAAGCATAATTAGGTTTGTGACCCCAAACTATGTATCGAAAACATTAAATCCACCTTGGTGTCCCTAAGGTTTAATAACATTTATTTATATAAAGATCCCCCTTACATATTCAAACAATGCTAAGTAGTTTATGCTATAACCCTTCGAAGTAACCCCTTCGAATTAGCAAAATTTTACTTAAGAAAAATGGCTTAAAACAACCATTTAAACCCCTTCGGATGAAGCCCCATTCGAAAGAAAAAAAAATCGCCTTTGGAAAGCATTGGAAACCATACCTTTCGACCTTGTCGAAAGGTCCTTGTAATGACCCTGAACTCGGCCTTTGAAAATCGGCACCCGTACTTCACTTGTACTCGAAATGCCGTAGATTCAAACGCCAAATCAGGCTCACCGGAGCTTATAACACAGTAAGTATAACAACATAGCGGAAGAAAGAAATAGATGATATCATATACAACTCCAATGAATACAATATCCAGAATGATATACAACAAGATATCAATATGACACAACAATATCATAGATAAATAATGATACAATAACAGCGGAAAAATATCAGTAGAAGAGATGACTCCAAATGATCTGAAAAGAGAATGAGTCCAGCGACTCCAACATCTAGCTCGAACCACCATCACCATCAATAAAGACAAGCAAACTCAGTGCGTGAACTCCAGACACTGAACTAGCTCCAGATAATCCACTAAACCTGACTATTTGAAAAAGAAACCCAACTCTAGACTGCCCGTGCGGAAAATGGTGGGCACCCAGAGTTTAGGAAGGGAACAATAAACTCCAGGTCAGTCATGGGACTGGTGTGAGTAACAAAAACAGTTTATCTTTAAACAACAATAAAAGAATTTTAAACATTGAAACCCGCAATGCTTTTGGAAAATGAAACTACCATAAGACCTCCCACCATACACACAATGAAAACGCAGACTTGGAGGAGATTGCTTCTTATGATAGTCAAACATGCTTACTACGCAAAAGAAAAACTCTTTTTGATATTATTACTACTGTATAGTGTGAAAACATTTCGAAAATACAATATTAATCTTAGCCAGCATAGGTACCATTATATTATGCCTGCTATAGCTGCCGCCTGAGGAGACAGGTTATACAACTGCATTCGTAAAGGGCTCGTATTGTTTCTTTGGATTTTCCAACAAATGGTCAGTCTAAGGAACTTCCTATGCCACATGGGAACGCCTCTGGCAGGACGCCCCGAGAACCACCTGGCTCTCTGTCAACACAAGGTCGGTTACCCCCTTCCCGGGTAGTAAACCTGAGAAATTCCACCCCCGGTCCTTTGGGACCTTTATCCGAGAGCTCTCTACACCAACATCACACAGTAGTAAATATACTATAGTGTCCACAAGAGTAAGTATCAGGGCTCCATACCATAATACCACCCTTTTCCAGAAGGAATGGACATACCCTAGGGGAGCTACCCCTGAAACCTTGCCGCATCTTTCCTGTTTCGACCATTACCGGTCTATGAGGCTCGATGAGGTCTCGTCTACAAAGCTACGCTTTTTCACAAAGCCATGCTTTGATCAACAAATGATTAACAACACACATCAGCACTTAGCATGCCACACTACCAAATTTGGGAGTATATCGCTGATAACCTTCAACTACATAACCTCTGAGCTCGTACGTCTCAGAGAAGGGTGTTAAGCTAAGAGAATAAATTCTCCGCCACCAAACAGAAATGTATTTGAAAGAAATCATCTCTATATCTCAAAGTGTAGTGTCAGACATACAACCATACAAGTCTATTCCGGGTTCGAACAGAACCGAAGGCACTTCCAAAGAAGCCCTTGCAAATCCGGATAATTTTCTAATCACGTCCGGACTTCCCATCACAAAGGGTGCTAAAATCTCTATACCGGGGACCAGTCGATGCAGAGACATTCGATGAGTTGTCCTTTCGTTTTTGAAAATATCCGGTCTTCACCACCGGTCCTCAAATGCAATCCATATACGGCGTATCATTATTCGGAATGGGTGATATGACAGAAAGGTCCTCTCCCGGATAAACTGAATAACGAGCGCAATATTTTAAAACATATAGATATTGGGATTTCAATTAAGTCATAACTTATTACCCAAAAGTTCTCTTTCAAATGGTTTAAACACATTACCATTTTAAACCTCTAACAAAAAGATTTATTTCACAAAGTTCACCCAGTTTCACAAAGATCTATTCATAGATTTTCCAAATCAATTTCCATTTTAATTGGATTAACTCGTTAAATCTTTAAATCAAAGATTTAACTTATAGCTTTCAAAACAATTTCATTTCGAATGGTTTAAACACATCACCATTTTAAATCTGTTAAAAATAAACAGATCCAATTCATAGCTTTCAAAAAGAATTCACTCATAACTTGGAAAACCATTTTTCAATTCAAACTTGAAATTCCTTTAATTAAATTGGAATTTCATTTCTTATATGAAAGCTTCTATTATTTGAAAACAAATAGTTTTCATTTTGGAAATCTGATTCATTTACGAGTTAAAGTCCTTGGGTTAAATTCAAATTCTCAAAACCATACTTTCAAAATGGTTTAAATTCATATAAACACATTTATAACATCTTTAACCATAATGTCCAAACATGGAATTCAATTCCAAATTTTGAATTCAAATTCTAATTTAATTATTTAAATTGAATAACTTTACCAAGTTATTAAAAATGACTTTTATCTTAAAAACTCATTTTCAAAAGCTTTAACATTTAACCCAAATCCATTTTCAAAATCAATTGAAATTAAAATTTCAATTTCAAAAATATTAAATTTAGATTATCTGTGACTTAATCGATTTCCACGTGAAATCCATATTTGTGTATGTAAGAGTGTGGTCCAGGGGTTTTACACAGTAGTGCAACATCATTCAATCATCACAGATCAGAAACAAATATAGTTGATAAGCGGTATAAACTATAACGCTTATCGTTCATTCACAGATCACAGATAATATACAAATGAATCACAAATAAATGAATAGATTATACACAGCTCAATCCACAGAACAAAAATATCACAGATCAGATAGGACAATCAAATCAAGGTATCTCATACAATACAATCATTCATAAGTAAGGTCAAGCATTCAATAATCATTTATAAGCATGATTAATTAATTGATTAATCCTAATTAATTCAATTTATTCCAATTAAATTAGTTACTTATGAATTACTTATCCAATCCTGATTTATTAATTACAATCATTCGATATAAATTAACTTATCAAACACTTTAATAAATTTTTCTTAATTAATTACAATAACTAATTAATTACTCCTTAATTATTTCTTAATCACTTTCCCTAATTAATTATTCTTTTAATTAATTACAATTATTAATTAATCTAAATTAATCATCCCTCTTAATTATCCTTCTTAATTTAATAATTAATTACCTTAAATTTACTACCTTAATCAATTAATTAACCTTTAATTGATAATCAATTAATTAACTAATTAATAGTCCTAGTCACCCAACCTTAAATAAATTTAAGATAATACATATATCATAATCACTTACTTAATCATCATTAGAATTTTAATAAACTTAGGATTAATTATCATTAACTTGTAAATTTACAAAAATCCTTAATTTTAATTAACGACAAAACATTTCATCATTTAATTCTACTTAATTACATTATAAATTAAGCTTAAAATAAACTTAAAATTTAACTAAATCTAAGTTATAATAGACTACATATCTTTACTTAACCAAGCTTTTAAAATAATTATTCGAAAGAAATAGTTTAAGAAATTAATTCTAAAGCTTGATTTTGTTAAGCTTAAACTTGTTAACATCTTAACTTAACCCGTGGCAATCCAGGATAATTTCAAACTGATACCCGAGTTTATCTGCCCCTATTCCCGAGCTTCCTTCTCTCTTTTTTTTTAACTTGTTTAAAAATTTTAAAACTATTATTCCCTAAAACATCACGCGAACTCGAATCAATACCCGAGCTAAACCTTCTCCACCCCGAGTCAAAACTCGAGATGAAATTCCTTCGCCAAAACCCAAACTCAAGTGCACAGAAAATCTGGTGCATGTGCACCCATCGCTGGCGAAGCTCCGGCATCCGCAACCTTTACCCACAAGTCATCTTCGACTTCCTCAATCCATCGAGCCACTCAGATAACTCGATCGATCACGACATCATAAATTTACTCGATCGATCCACCCTGGACCAAAACTGGTCGCCGATAATCACCTCGACCTGCCCATTTCCGACCACCTGAAACTCCGCCACCTCGACCATGGCATCACCGAAAACCCAACTCCGTTTTCCCCCTCAACCGATCACTTCCAACTCATCCTCGCAGACGAAATCGACTAATTTCCATCGTTGACCAAAATGGGTTATTAAACCCTACAACTCCTCCGTCCGGCCTCCCCGGTGGCTTAAAAACCTCGTCACCATTTTTACTGAACCCCTGAGTCCCCAGCCTGCTCCAGTAGTGGTCCCGACCATCCCGAGCCCTCCGATCACCGGAAAATGTAGAAAACTCAAACCACGGTCAACATGCATTTCCTCCTAATCCACAAGTTTAAAAATCATGATTTTTTCTTTAAAAATCCTAATTTTTGATGACGAAACAGATTATGTACTTGAATCAAACAATTATTATAATTGAGATTTTGATATGTTTTAAAATCTACTTGTTCTTCTTCCCTTTTTGTTTAATCTAGCTTCAGATTGAACAATGAAACATTTTTAAAATTTATATTTTGATATAACAAATAAATTTTATTTATATATTGATGTCTAAAAAGATTCAGGGAGAAAGATCTTAATTTTTTTTTTCAAGTTATGAAACCTGAACAACATGAACAGAGCCATTCTTCTACGCTCAAACATGCACATCCATATATCCAGATATATATACACATTTTAAATTTGACAGTCATGCAAACAATTATTATACTTTGTTCCATAAGATTTACTGCATGCAACCAGATTTATACTTAACTTTTAAAAATAAAGTTACTCACAGTGGTTTTCCAGAAGAAATGAAACAGAGCTTTCTTCTTTATGTTGAAACAGGCTTTGAACATTTGCAAGCTGAAATCTTTTTTTTCCTTTGATTCTCTGATTAGTATTGCCATTTAAATTTAAATTTTGTTTAAGTTTTGAAATGGTTTTTACTTCAGTTTTCTCTTAGCTTTGAAGATGAACGAATCTGAGATGGATAGCTTGATATATAAAATAGAAAGTGTGGACAGGTTTGTATATTTGCTGTACAAGAATTTTTTTCCATGTTGATCAGAGATTTTTTTATTATGGTGACTGATATGATATTTGTACAAGTGATATTAATGCCTTTGTACAATACAAGATGATATTTATATATATATTTTTTATTTGGTCGGCTGATGGAATATGGCATTAATTTGCCATGTACAAACATATCTTCATTTGCAAGCTAAAGTATATATTTTTTGTTTGTTCATACTTATCATGTTTGAAAAATATATGTTGTCTTTGTTTACATACTTGAGTATATATTTCTTTTATTTTGGTCCTTATCTTATGGCTTTGTAATATAAATGAGTTTCTATAGTTAATATATTGTTTGACTTTAGCTAATTTGTTTTACTTAATATTTTATTGTCTTGTATTTCTCTATACACATATTTATTTCAATAGTTTATATTTTATATTTATTTTTCTTTTATTTTAACTTTGTCTTTTACTTTATAAATGAATTTCTATTTTAATATGTTGTTATAATTTATCTAATGTTTACTTTATATTTTTATAGTTTATCTACATATTTATATTTTATTTCTAGCTTAAATTATTATTATAAATTTTACTTTAATATTTATTGTCTTGTATTTCTCTACATATATATATATATATATTTATTTTATAAATTCAAATTATTATTAACCATCAATTCTAAATTTTAAAATTACTTATTTATTTATTTTATACCTGTGTCAATGAATATACTTTTATATTTATTTCAAACCATTTATATTTAAGATTTAAATTCAAATTCATTGTATATATATATATATATAAATTTAAATTTACTCATACATACCCATATATATACACACACATATATATACAATTTCTAAATTCAAAATGATTAATTATATTTTTATTTGGATTCGGGGAAACTCGCTTTAATTTACCATTAATTTTAAAATTTTAATTCAAAAATTCAATAAATTATCAATTTAAATATATATAAAATCTGGGGTCGTTACAACCTTCCCCCCTTAAAAAAATTTCGTCCTCGAAATTGTACGTAGGGAGACACAAAGATAGATACGCAAAGATAGAGAAACAGTTTTTCGGGTCAAACTGGATATCTATTCTGCATTTGGCTTACCAAATTAGAATATCAATAATAGATACAAGAACAAATCTTTTGAATTTTTCACAGGATACTCGGGTTATCTAGATCTACGAAATATGGAGTGATATCGGTTAGTTTGAAGGGATAACTAACCATTCGTAGATTATATCGGGACCCAAAGAATAGATAGATATATGGATACAATTTCAAAACTTTTAGTTTAGAACTAAAATATACCTATCAACCATAGCAACCAAAACAATCAATCCATCCAAACAAACAATTCTGGCCTATTTGGAGTTTATGTCCCATATTAATATATCAAATCTCTTCCTGGATCTACAAGAAATCATCGAAGAATTGAGAAAAGTAACGAACAAAAGAGATTGATAGAGAAAGGATTATTTCCTTGTTGTTACAGGGTATTGACCATTTATAGTTGTATTCCCCTGTCCCCTATCTCATCCTCTTCTTGCACTCATACTCACTATCAGTGGATAGTAAGAGAATTTACTGAGGCATTCGAACGGATATCTGAGGAATACTCATTCTAGGGTATACTTCACCCTATCTCTAATGAGCTACTTAATGTGTTATACTCCTGAGCTAAAGTTCAACCTTAGCTCTAATAGCACTTGTAATAACCCTGAACTCGGCCTTCGAAAATCGGCACCCGTACTTCACTTGTACTTGAAATGCCGCAGATTCAAATGCCAAATCAGGCTCACCGGAGCTTATAACACAGTAAGTATAACAACACAGCGGAAGAAAGAAATAGATGATATCATATACAACTCCAATGAATACAATATCCAGAATGATATACAACAATGATATCAATATGATACAACAATATCAGAGATAAATAATGATACAATAACAGCGGAAAAATATCAGTAGAAGAGATGACTCCAAACGATCTGAAAAGAGAATGAGTCCAGCGACTCCAACATCTAGCTCAAACCACCATCATCATCCACAAAGACAAGCAAACTCAGTGCGTGAACTCCAGACACTGAACTAGCTCCAGATAATCCACTAAACCTGACTATCTGAAAAAGAAACCCAACTCTAGATTGCCCGTGTGGAAAATGGTGGGCACCCAGAGTTTAGGAAGGGAACAATAAACTCCAGGTCAGTCATGTGACTAGTGTGAGTAACAAAAATAGTTTATCTTTAAACAACAACAAAAGAATTTTAAACATTGAAACCCGCAATGCTTTTGGAAAATGAAACTACCATAAGACCTCCCACCACACACACAATGCAAACGCAGACTTGGAGGAGATTGCTTCTTATGATAGTCAAACATGCTTACTACGCAAAAGAAAAACTCCTTTTGATATTATTACTAGTGCATAGTGTGAAAACATTTCGAAAATACAATATTAATCTTAGCCAACATAGGTACCATTATATTATGCCTACTATAGCTGCCGCCTGAGGAGACAGGTTATACAACTGCATTCGTAAAGGGCTCGTATTGTTTCTTTGGATTTTCCAACAAATGGTCAGGCTAAGGAACTTCCTATGCCACATGGGAACGCCTCTGGCGGGACGCCCCGAGAACCACCTGGCTCTCTGCCAACACAAGGCCGGTTACCCCCTTCCCGGGTAGTAAACCTGAGATATTCCACCCCCGATCCTTTGGGACCTTTATCCGAGAGCTCTCGACACCAACATCACACAGTAGTAAATATACTATAGTGTCCACAAGAGTAAGTATCAGGGCTCCATACCATAATACCACCCTTTTCTAGAAGGAATGGACATACCCTAGGGGAGCTACCCCTGAAACCTTGCCGCATCTTTCCTGTTTCGACCATTACCGGTCTGTGAGGCTGGATGAGGTCTCGTCTACAAAGCTACGCTTTTTCACAAAGCCATGCTTTGATCAACAAATGATCAACAACACACAGCAGCACTTAGCATGCCACACTACCAAATTTGGGAGTATATCGCTGATACCCTTCAACTACATAACCTTTGAGCTCGTACGTCTCAGAGAAGGTTGTTAAGCTAAGAGAATAAATTCTCCGCCACCAAAGAGAAATGTATTTGAAAGAAATCAGCTCTATATCTCAGAGTGTAGTGTCAGACATACAACCATACAAGTCTGTTCCAGGTTCGAACAGAACCAAAGGCACTTCCAAAGAAGCCCTTCCAAATCCGGATAATTTTCTAATCACGTCCGGACTTCCCATCACAAAGGGTGCTAAAATCTCTATACCGGGGACCAGTCGATGAAGAGACATTCGACGAGTTGTCCTTTCGTTTTCGAAAATATCCGGTCTTCACCACCGGTCCTCAAATGCAATCCACATATGACGTATCATTATTCGGAATGGGTGATATGACACAAAGGTCCTCTCCCGGCTAAACCGAATAATGAGCGCAATATTTTAAAACATATGGATATTGGGATTTCAATTAAGTCACAACTTATTACCCAAAACTTCTCTTTCAAATGGTTTAAACACATTACCATTTCAAACCTCTAACAAAAAGATTTATTTCACAAAGTTCACCCAGTTTCACAAAGATCTATTCATATATTTTCCAAATCAATTTCCATTTTAATTAGATTAACTCATTAAATCTTTAAATCAAAGATTTAGCTTATAGCTTTCAATACAATTTCATTTTGAATGGTTTAAACACATCACCATTTTAAATCTGTTAAAAATAAACAGATTCAATTCATAGCTTTCAAAAAGAATTCACTCATAACTTGGAAAACCATTTTTCAATTCAAACTTGAAATTACTTTAATTAAATTGGAATTTCATTTCTTATATGAAAGCTTCTATTATTTGAAAACAAATAGTTTTCATTTTGGAAATCTGATTCATTTACGAGTTAAAGTCCTTGGGTTAAATTCAAATTCTCTAAACCATACTTTCAAAATGGTTTAAATTCATATAAACACATTTATAACATCTTTAACCATAATGTCCAAACATGGAATTCAATTCCAAATTTTGAATTCAAATTCTAATTTAATTATTTAAATTGAAAAACTTTACCAAGTTATTAAAAATGACTTTTATCTTAAAAACTCATTTTCAAAAGCTTTAACATTTAACCCAAATCCATTTTCAAAATCAATTGAAATTAAAATTTCAATTTCAAAAATATTAAATATAGATTATCTGTGACTTAATCGATTTCCACGTGAAATCCATATTTGTGTGTGTAAGAGTGTAGTCCAGGGGTTTTACACAGTATGCAACATCATTCAATCATCACGGATCAGAATACAGAAATATAGTTGATAAGCAGTATAAACTATAACGCTTATCGTTCATTCACAGATCACAGATAATATACAACTGAATCACAAATAAATGAATAGATTATACACAGCTCAATCCACAGAACAAAAATATCACAGATCAGATAGGACAATCAAATCAAGGTATCTCATACAATACAATCATTCATAAGTAAGGTCAAGCATTCAATAATCATTTATAAGCAGGATTAATTAATTGTTTAATCCTAATTAATTCAATTTATTCCAATTAAATTAATTACTTATGAATTACTTATCCAATCCTGATTTATTAATTACAATCATTCGATATAAATTAACTTATCAAACACTTTAATAAATTTTTCTTAATTAATTACAATAACTAATTAATTACTCCTTAATTATTTCTTAATCACTTTCCCTAATTAATTATCCTTTTAATTAATTACAATTACTAATCATCCCTTTTAATTATCCTTCTTAATTTAATAATTAATTACCTTAAATTTACTACCTTAATCAATTAATTAACCTTTAATTGATAATCAATTAATTAACTAATTAATAGTCCTAGCCACCCAACCTTAAATAAATTTAAGATAATACATTTATCATAATCACTTATTTAATCATCATTAGAATTTTAATAAACTTAGGATTAATTATCATTAACTTGTAAATTTACAAAAATCCTTAAGTTTAATTAACGACAAAACATTTCATCATTTAATTCTACTTAATTACATTATAAATTAAGATTAAAATAAACTTAAAATTTAACTAAATCTAAGTAATAATAGACTACATATCTTTACTTAACCAAGCTTTTAAAATAATTATTTGAAAGAAATAGTTTAAGAAATTAATTCTAAAGCTTGATTTTGTTAAGCTTAAACTTGTTAACATCTTAACTTAACCCGAGGCAATCCAGGATAATTTCGAACTGATACCCGAGTTTATATGCCCCTATTCCCGAGCTTCCTTCTCTCTCTTTTTTTTAACTTGTTTAAAATTTTAAAACTGTTATTCCCTAAAACATCACGCAAACTCGAATCAATACCCGAGCTAAACCTTCTCCACCCCGAGTCAAAACTCGAGACGAAATTCCATCACCAAAACCCAAACTCAAGTGCACAGAAAATCTGGTGCACGTGCACCCATCGCTGGCGAAGCTCCAGCATCCGCGACCTTCACCCACAAGTCATCTTCGATTTCCTCAATTCATCGAGCCACTCAAATAACTCGATCGATCACGACATCATAAATTTACTCGATCGATCCACCCTGGACCAAAACTGGTCGCCGATAATCACCTCGACTTGCCCATTTCCGACCACCTGAAACTCCGCCACCTCGACCATGGCATCACCGAAAACCCAACTCCATTTTCCCCCTCAACCGATCACTTCCAGCTCATCCTCGCAGACGAAATCGACTAATTTCCATCGTTGACCAAAATGGGATATTAAACCCTACAACTTCTCCGTCCGGCCTCCCTGGTGGCTTAAAAACCTCATCACCATTTTTGCTGAACCCCTGAGTCCTCAGCCTGCTCCAGTAGTGGTCCCGACCATCCCGAGCCCTCCGATCACCGGAAAATGTAGAAAACTCAAACCACGGTCAACATGCATTTCCTCCTAATCCACAAGTTTAAAAATCATGATTTTTTCTTTAAAAATCCTAATTTTTGATGACGAAACAGATTATGTACTTGAATCAAACAATTATTATAATTGAGATTTTGATATGTTTTAAAATCTACTTGTTCTTCTTCCCTTTAAAACCAAAAAACAACTTTATCTCCTTCGAAAGCAATAACCTTCCATCCCTAAACCTTTCGACTCCTTCCAATTTACTACGTACCAGTTGCCTAATACCATGTGCATTGGTATTTGACCTAGTCGAAAGGTTTTGTACCTTTGGACCTTGTCAGAAGGTTTGGAATGAAGGTGGAAGCTCTTGTCGAAAGGGTTGAAATAGAAGAAAAACTATTTGTTTGTACTTTAAAACAATTCATTTATACCCCACCTGCCTTGTTTGTCTAAATCTGATTGGTTGCCAGAATTTTATATTCAAAAATGCTGCCGACTTTCCTTATTTGAAAATTTAAATAACTTTGAAAAGGCCCCTTTCTCCTTTATATTTGTACAAAACATTTAAGTCTCATTCCTTAAATAATTTTATATAACTATTAAAACATCTTGAAAAGTTCTAGAAATATTCCAAAAAATCAATTAATATGTTCTCTTCAACATATTAAAATTTCAAAGCATATGAATATTAAAACAACTCAGAATTTAACCAAAACTGAATAAAAATGTGTTAATTCGCCCATTAACATTCAAAACACCTATGTCTTGTCCAAACAAAGGTTTAAATGGTTATATCTTAACCAAAACATACACATGGACTGGATATAAGCCCATAACCAAACCAAACATAGAAAATGAGATGATAAACATGATTATTCACCTTGATTAGTTGATTAGAGAATGTGATAATTTCCTAGCTTTAATTCCTTAGCTTTTTCTTCAATTTATGCTCTTCTCTAAGCACTTTAATGGCCGGCCGAAAGTAGGCGTGAGGAGTTATGAATGAGAAAGTGAAAATTTATTAAGATGGAGGAAGAGATTTATACGAAGAAATGTAGCCCCATTTCCAAGTTTACCCCTTAGAAAAATATGGAAATTTAGATCGCATCCTTAAAACGGAAGAATATTGCAAAGCGAGTCTCTGTGTAAGTTTCATTATAAAGCGGGTCCCTATTTTTGCTGTAGAATAATTGCTAACATTTCAGCAACTATTCAGGAATACTTGCTGATAGTAAATATTGTTGCTGAAATGTAAGCAACAATTGAATATTATTGCTGATAATCATGCAATTGTTGCTGAAAAATTATATATCAACTAAAATTTATATTAGTGCAACAATATGTGCAATTATTCTACATTGTTGCTGATATGTGCGTAGCTATTCCATAAAATAAGGTACTTTTGGCTTTTTATTGCTGATTTGTATGCAACTTTTATGAATTATTGCTTTTTTCGCTGCAATTATTGGGAATAAGCTGTGTGTTCTATGCAATATTGATTATTTTTCAATTATACGCAATTTCATCATTTTTCCCTTGATTGTTGTGCAATAATGTGTTGTTTGAATAAATGTAGATAGTAAATTTGGAAGATTGAACTAAACTGAAAAAATTGCATGAAACAACGCAATTTTTTTACTAAAGTTGCTGAAATATCGGCAATTTCAAGAAAAATTGCAGAATTTCCTGAAGTGCGAATTTTGTTGTTTTTTTGGGTTTTGATGATTTTTTTTGTGTTTTTCTTGCATTGATATGAAGATGATTATATGTTGAAATAAGTTTTGAAGTTTGGCAATTTTTTACAATGTTTTTTGTTGTTTTTTTGTTGATTTTCGTAAAAACAGGGACCTAATTTATAAAGTTTTAAGACATGGACTTTTCGTGTATTTTGAAACCTACTAGGGACCTGTGCCAAAAGCACCCTAGAAAAATTCTTCCTTCTAAATTTAGTTAAGTCTTATTTTAATTCATTCATTAAGACAAGGCCATTGGATTTATTAATCTCATCTCCCTAATTATTCATATTATTCTATTTAATATATCAAATTAAATATCCCGAATAATGTTAATTAAAATTCAGGGGCATTACAGATTTTGTCAATAGATATTTAACTATTACCGACTTTAACGTGGTAGGATAATTAGGAATTAATTAAATATACTACGAATCCATGCTGCGCACATGATATTTTAAAATTAAAATGTATTAAAACAATAAATTCATCAAAGTGACAATGGTGGTTCCGAAATAATAAAAATTATGGTAAATAATTGCATCATATAAATCGTTTGTCGCATCAAAATGTAAAATTAATCGAATTTGAATACTAATATGTTGAGGTGCAACTATTATATATATGGTTATTTTCTATAATTTAAATTCTTTTAGAGAAATTGTAAGTTTCATTCCTCGTCGTATAAATGAGATATAAAAATTGTATGAAAATAAAACGATCACTATATTTATTGATCTTTCACCAAATAATGTGATGCTAATAACATCAAATATTTGTAAACAAAAGTTACTCCTCAATGTTCCATTTATTGAACTCTAGCTACACATTTTAGAAGATCTATTTTTTAGAATTAGTAAATCAAATGTTTCCCATAAATAGAGGCATTTATCTTCTTTTAAAAGGTAAAAGGTAGTGTCAACATAAAAACTATACTTTTGATTATTTTCTAGGGTCAATTGTCTTCTACCATAATAATATTACATCGCTTATGCAAATAACATCTCATTGATGGTGTTCATGGACATGCACCAAATCATGAACGAATTTTGGTTCCTACATCTATTTATTTTTCCAACAACTTTTATGGCGAATCAACCACTTCCCATTAAGCACACAACGTTGAAATATCTTACATAATCATTGTTAATGAGATTTTTGTTCTCAAAACACCAATGTGTAGTTGATGTATCGATGTATGCTTGTACTACTATGAAATAGCAAATCAACTATTTGTTAAAATGTCAATTCGAGTAGCAATTGTATCATGTTGGATGATTATACAATTATGAGGGTGGAAATTAACTAGTTGTTGATTTAATTTGTTGAATTTAATCTAGTATTTTAGGAAGCTAAAGCACAAACCTACAAGTAAATTGAAGAAAAGTAACAGGCACTGAAATTTACATGGTTTAGATGTTAATACACTTTCGTCCATGGATAAACCAACATTTCAATTTTTTAAAATATTGAGTAGAAACGCTGAATTCAATGGAGATATGTTACAAAAATTTTCGTTATAATTCTTTGGCATATAAATTTTCGATTCTCTTCTTCTACTATAGTCCTTTCCTTTTATAGATGAATGACATCACACGGATTGATGACATCATTCGTTCTACTCAACAACCGCTGTCAGATTCCGCCATATGTCCTCCGTCTACATTCTTGAATTCTGTGTCATGGATTGGTAGTTTGGTTTAAGCGGGATAACATGCATTTGAAATGTTGAAATTAGTGTGTTATTGTTGGATGCTTGCTACTTATCAAAGAGCTATGCTATGCATTGATATGCTCGGGGTTGCTCTTGTTTTGACAGAGCGGCTTCTAGTGCAGTTTTGCATTTGATAATATTTTACAACTTTGTATATCTTTGGTACCATGACTTTTAGGGCAACTTTGCTTCATCGTGATTTGTTGCTTTGGAGTATCTCAATGGTCTCCAATAGTGTAGTTTATGTAGTTTGCCATGTGTTATGCTAATGGTTATTGTTGTCTTTTGGTTTATGATAGTACAACCTAAGGTTCAAGGTGTGTCATGCATTATATCAAGAACATGTGCATTTCATAGTTGATGTAGCTTAAGGTTGCATTCATTTTATACTGCGTTGTTCCTACATGCCAAAGATTTTATGTGCCCCTTACTTATATTGCATAATATTTGTAGTTAGTTACGACATTCTGTTGGCTTTTCTCAATTTGTACACTTTGATTAGGAAAATGGATGTATCACTTGCTCCGCAACTCTGCGCCGATGTATATTGAGGGAGATTTGTAATTTTCATCCATCTTTTTAATAGTTTTGTCAACCTCTTTCATTAAATACTCCTTACATATGTTGTAATAACCCACCATTTGTGACACCCATAATACATGCAAAAATGACACTCGGATTCCCTAAGTATCACATATGATGGTTCATGAGGTAATATTTTAGGACAAGCAGAGCATATCCCTTATAATATATACTAATTATCTCATAGTGTAGTATTTGTTTTGCAAAGCAAGCTTGTTTTTTAGTGGACAATTAAAGTAGGCGAGAGACATTGTTGTCTCAACAGCAACATCACTCATGCTTAATCACACTATCGGTACACGTGCATTAGCAGATGAGTAAAAAATGTGAATTTAAAAAAAAATTCCTTTTATTAAATTGCACAAGATCTTTTTTGTGTTTTCATGAACAAAATTTATTTATACCAAATCAAGTTTAGTATTTATTACTAGAAGTGTTTGATTAATATTTTTGATAATAAGAGTGAATTGATATTTTTAATTTATTTACTTTATATAAAATATTTCTTTATTTTTAATATTCAAAATGATATTTGATTATTTTTGAACGACACTGATGATATCAATTTATTAATTTAATTTAAAATTAATTTATTAGTTTAATATTAGTTTTAATTTTATATTTAATGATTTGGTCTTTAATGCTATTCATATTTACAATACAAACACACAGCTATATTACATTGTAAACTACCCTATGGTATAATGGAAAAATTGACCATTGTGTCATGCATCAATAAAATGTCAATGTAACAAATCAATTTTAAACTAATGATAATGGATCAAAACAAAAACATCATTGAATTTATACTAATATAATTTTTTTATGCAGCCATCAATATTATGTGTGTGCACACACACACAAAGATACACACACACATGCATGCATGTATGTATTTATTTATGTATGTATAATATTATTTGAAATATAATTTAGCGTTATAACTTTAATATCAATATATATATATATATATATATGACTTATATTTGTATATATGCATGCATGTATGTATAATATTATTTGAAATATAATTTATTGTTATAACTTTAATTTCAATAAATATATATAACTTATAGTTAAATATTTTATTAATATATTTCAATTTATAAATTATAAAAAAATTCAAAATTTGAAACTTTGACATTTATAAATGTCTATAATACACATACACATGCATATTGCATGCCACTAGGAAATCGTAAATATTTTATTTTAAATAAATCCGAATTAATTTATATGCTTGAATAATTTAAAATTTGAGTTTAAATTGTGTTGTACATTTGAATATAATATACACGCACACACATTCACTCTCTCTCTCTCTCACACACACATGCACAAAAAACAATGCGCATGCGCACACGTATATATTTTTTTAGCCATTACCTAATAAAAAAATATAATTTATTTGCATATGGAAATTGACAACCAAAACTATATATGTATACTTACATGGGGTCTTTTTGAAATTCCAAAAATACTCTTCATCCATCAATGGAATCTCATCATCCGTTTGCCACCTCAACCACCTTCCCCGTTCCGATGAAATATTTCTATAAATGCATGTACGTGCGATTTACACTGGTATTTATTAATTAAAATATTTTTATTTATAAAACATTAAAATAATTATTTCGAAAATAATTTTATCATTTTTTTTCAAGATACGTCATGGGATAATAACATGCAAAAATCGTTATATATATATATATATATATATATGTGTGTGTGAACATATTTGAATTATAAGTTGAAACCTGTTTGCTTAAAATAGAGGCAAACACGGTAAATCAAAAGCAAAAGGAAAATTAGAAGGAATTCAATAACAATAATAATGAACACAAGAAATTTTTAGAGCAGTTGGCATCAAATCGATTGCCTAAGTTCACTATTATCTTTGTTAATGATAATCCTTACGACTAAAACCACTTTTCGACAACAAGTATAGTTCTAACACTAGTTGATAGCAAAAATAGTAGTAGTTGGTGGTATGGATGAAAGAGATCGAAAGTGATTTCCTTGTTGAAGACAGGTGCTTTTTAAGCCAAAATTGGTCACAAACCCCAAAAGTAGTGAAAGCACCAGTGTTTACACACAGATCCACAATATCGAAGCACAGATTTCAGATCCGGATAAAGTAGAGAATAAAAATGAAGAAATAGCTTCCCCTAATTTCCAGAATTGAATCCAGACTCGCAACCTGGAAGGCACACTCGTTATCCTCTGCAGGTCGTCTCGTCCTAGTCAAATCGGTCCTATCAACTATCCCCTCATACTGGATGTCCTTCCTCAAGCTTCCATCCTGGGTTATCAAGAAAATCGACTCAATCAGACGTACATTCCTCTGGAATGGAGGCAAAATAAAATGTTTGGTGAATTGGAAGACGGTGTGTTTACACCGCAATCATGGTGGGCTGGGGATTACAGACCTTCGCTCCTTCAATCAGGCGCTGCTGTCCAAATGGCTTTGGAGACTACTTTCACCTGGAAATTTCATCTGGAAATCGTGGATCTTAGGTCATCATTATCAATCAAACCCTCACTTGGCACTCCACTTCACCACCCGGTCCCACCCATCCCCTTTCTGGTCAGGGGTCCTTCATACCTTACCTAGAGTCAAAGCACTGTTCCAGGTGAAAATAGAAAGCGGCAACAGATGCCTGTTCTGGTTAGATACCTGGTTTGGACAACTACCCCTCGCTAAACTACTACCCAACCTCTTTTCACACACCGCCCTCCCCAATGCAACGGTTGAAGACTATCTCACCCTAGGTCCTGATCACCTTTGCCCTCCCTCCATCTTCGAAGCAGACCTAATTCCTGAACTTCTCTCTGCCACAAATATCCTCCTGTCGATCCGTCCTTCCAACAGCCAAGACCTCTTTCTCTGGGCCCTTGCACCTTCCAAAGGATTCTCAGTCGCCTCCTGTTATCAATATCTAATCCACCCCGGTCGCCTTTTCTCCTTCCCCAGGGTTTGGCAATGCAACCTTCCACCTCGTATAGCCTTCTTCCAATGGTGCTTAATTTCAGGCAGAATCAATACCAAAGACAGACTCAATAGACTCAACATCCCTACTGACCCACGCTGCGTCCTTTGCTCAACCCAGAACGAATCAGTAACTCACCTTTTCTTCGAATGTGATTTCTCCTATTCAATATGGGCGGCAACTAGTGCCTATCTCCTAGGGTATATTCCCAGCGTGTCCTCTCACTTCGAATATTGGCAGCTCAATCAGCAGAGTCTGCTGATGGATGCCTTCATATCAACCTTTAGCTGGTGCATTTGGAAAGAAAGGAATGCCATTGTATTTCGAAAACCATCACGACATTTCGAAGGAACTTGTAGAAGTATCACTCATATTTTCTCCTCTATAACAGGTCAAAGTCACTCTGCACCTTTCCGCCTGAGCCTCCCACAGTGCAGCGTCCAGCCAGTAGAATCCCAGGGAAGCACCACTGCATCTCCGGAGAGATAGTCTTGGCCAACAGGGAGTTATCTCGTACTACAGTTAATATGTAATAGTTAATGATACTCTTGTATTTCCAGTACAGTTTGTGGCTTCACTCCTATTTTTTGGCCATCGATCGGGCATGTCGATCGACCTCTTCAGTACTATATAATATAACTATTTAACCGGCTGTGTAGTTCCACGCTACACACCCGTCACTCTCTAAAAAAAATGAAGAAATAGCAAAATTAAAATGAGCAAGAAAGTAAAGAACACAAGGTTTATAGTGGTTCGGCTATCTCTGGCCCACGTCCACTTTGAATTGATCCTTTTATTCCTTTTATATTGAGATTATAATTACAAGCCTTGGAAATCAGTAAACAAAATGGCAGAGTTTCGCCTAGAAAAGCAGAAGAACCCTTTTTAGTTGCCATAGTTATGCTATTTATAGGTGTAGATCTGAAAATATCCACCCCAAAACCTAGAATACCTCTACTTATGCGTAGGTGGGCCCACCAGATCAATTCGGGGTCATTTGGGATCGATCCCGATCGATCCAAGTACAATTCGTATCGATCCAAAATGGTCCAATCATGCTGAGATCGATCATGAACATTCTTGGGTGCAAAGGAATTTTCGGTGAAAATTTCATAACATTTGGATCCATGGTTTGAGAGTTATCATCGATCCAAGTTTGTGTTTTCCAATGTTGGCTGAAAGCTTCGGATCCAGCAACTCGTCTCCATCAATTCATATCCACCGCCTTCGTATCCATCGGTGTCCATGTTGTTCATATACTTCCACCATCCCTTCTTCGTATCCATCTAATGCTGCTACCCTCGTATCCATCCTCTGCGTATGTCCTTCGTATCGATCAAAACTTGATTGATACGAGATGCTCATCTAAAACCCCCTGTGACCACTGCTTCATTCTTCATATCGATTCCAGCTTTGATCGATACGAAGTATGCTGCCAAACTTTTGCCGTGTCCAACCAAATCCCATGCGCATTGCATCGATACTAAACCTATCGATCTGAAGTCCACGTCCATTTTGATTAATACGAAACCATCGATGCGAACCAGTTTTCCATGAATCTTGATCCATCCATAACTCGAGCATACGAACTCCGTTTAACCTGAAATTTGAAACGTACCTTCTCCAAGCCTTGTTCATCATTCCTAATCGATCCCACCTTGATTGGAGCTTGGTCCAATTTTGATGGTATCGGTCATAGCCTTGTTTCCAATCGATATCCAATCCTGATATCCATCCTTTTTCTAGCCATTTTGCTGATATCCCGGTTTTGCCCAAAAGGTAGGGTAACATTTGCCCCCCAAAACACGTCTTGCGATAGGAAGGCGTGCTTTGAATAGATTTAAATCTGACATCCAAAGTCCATATTACATCCATAGCTATATCATCTGATCCATTGTCCAATCCACTACCAAGCCATTCTACCCAAGTTCCATAGCCATATCCTTATCCGAATCCGTGACTGCTCCGAGTCGATATCTGATTCCGAATCTAGTAACCATATCCTTAACCAATTCCATAGCCATCCGAACCCGTCAACCGAGTTTTAGTCCATCTATACCCAATAACCAAATCCATGACCTCTCCGGGTCGATATCCAAATCCGGGACTGCTCCGGGTCCACAGCCAACCCTTGGCCATTCAAAGCCGAAATCCGAATCCATGACCTCTCTGGGTCTAAATTCAAATCCACAGACCTCGCCGGGTCATTTTATCCTACTCCGGCCTCAACTCTCCGGTCAAGGACTTATATTCTTCGGCCTCGACTCTCCGGTCGAGGACTTTTATATTCTCCGACCTCGCCTCTTCGGTCGAGGACTTTTATATTCTCCGACCTCGCCTCTTTGGTCGAGGACTTTTATATTCTTTGGCCTCGACTCTTCGGTCGAGGACTTTATATTCTTCAGCCTAACTCTCCGGTCGAGGAATTTTGTATTGTGTTCGAGTCACTTCCATCACTCTCCGACGAAGGGACTCGTAACTTGCAATTACTGCCCGTCTCTCCAATCGGGACCGTAATCGCGTGGCTAGTATTATTTATTACATTAATCCAAATCCAGTCATCACAAAGTCCAATTGACAAAATAAAAATCCGTACAACTAGGAAAAACTAAATAAAAGTCCGTACAACCAAGGAAGAAACCAAAGTTTGCAGAAAAACAGAAAGAAAACAAGATTTCATAGACGAGAGCATCATGGTTTATCATCTTCTCAGAGCATGCCTAAGGACCGTACTCGATCCCGTACATGTGTAAGTGACTTAGCTATATTACTTCGAGGTCTATTACTTATTCCATGCCACAAATCCAATCAGTTGATAATAAGCTGATGACGATGCCTAGATCCAGCGCCATCTTCGTTCGAGGTGGGCGGTGGCCGCTCCTGTTCCACTGCCACAGCTCGATTCCTCATGTATTGCTGCAAATGACCATTCCTCACATGCTCCTTGACGATATCCTTCAAAATACCTGCAGTCGTTCGTGCCGTGCCCATCCATATAGAATAGGCAATGCTTTCCCTATGCCCGATCATACTTAGAGGGTTCCTTTTTTGCCAGCCTTCGATACTGGAGTCACCCTTGAGTATCCAAGTAAATCCTTTCCAGAGTTTCATTTAAATTTGCGTAAGAAGAAAATTTTGATTCCCTTCATTGCCTTTTCGAAGTGTTGCCGTTATCATTCATTTTCCTTTTGGTTCTATCGTCCTTGTTTGAATCCTCCCTTGGTGGACCTCCACCTTTTACGCATAAACTTCAGCTTCTCTCCCTTCTCTTTCAGCTTTTGCATCCTCCTGTCGTAGAAACCTTTCCGCTTCGTGATAAAACCCTCCGAGATCCATCGGTGGATCCCATTCCAATGATATCTTAAAATCTGAATCATCCGCAATTCCTGAGACCGCTGCCATCAAAACCATCGACGGATCGAGTCGATCTACCGAGGCAACCGCCGCATTGAATCCGGTTAAGAATGTGAGAAATTCGGATTACAGATCTTAAGGCTAAAATTAACACTAGAGGGAGGTGGGTGAATAGTGTTTTAAGGAATTACTAATTCTTTTTGAGTTTATCTTAATTTGAACACAAATGTATGCAATATTTAGACCCAAATATGATCACAAAATCAAACACAGATGTAGATATAAAGTAAAAGCAATAAAGGAAAGAACATACCGGATTTTATATTGGTTCGGAGTTACCCTACATCCAATCCCGCAACACAAGTACGGATTTCCTTTCAAAATCAATTCTTACAATTACACCCTCGATTTCAAGGCCATGAGGTACACCGCTCCAGATTCACAATCCTCTGGGTAGAGATACTTGATTTTACGGGCAACAAGTTCACCCGATTGAATTTCCAAGCTACAATCACACCATTTCTCGCTCGATTGAATACAAAGACGTCTATAACTCTGAATAGCACTGGGATCTTGTTGAGATAGTGATAGAGAATCAAACTAGAGATGATCTAGTTAGATTCAATGGTGATTTCGGTAGAGTAATGGTAAAAATGTATATAAAGAAATGTGGAAGAAGAAGAGGAGTGAAATCAGAGAAAATATGATTTTAAATTCGTTTAAAATAGCCCCTATTTATAGTAGAACAACAGCCATGTCCCTTCGTGAAAGGATATGGCGAATAGACACTTCCTTTGAAATTCAAACTTTTGAAATAAACTGTCACCTTATCAACAAGGGGTCCTTGGGGTTGTCGATAAGCCTAAGTTATTTTTTGTAATTTGTTTTTCTTTGAAAATAACTTCTATCTTGTATTAAAACTATTTTAAACTTTATAAATATACTTAACTATAGTTAAAATACATAAATAAGTATAAAGAATAATATTTTGGTATATATAAAATTTTACTATAATTTTATATTTAAATCTAAGTATAAATATTAAAAGTTAAATATATTATAATTAAAAGATAGTTTAAAACCAAGGATAATTTGATATTGAAAATAAAGATTATTTTGAGGCTAAAAATATTTTAAAATTAGGATAGATGTTTTTGATTTAAAAAGGAATATTTTGAAATTATTTTGAAAACAAGATATAATTTTGTAAAACATTTGAATAAAAGTTAGTGGATACAAAACAATGTTCCACTAGATTTTTCGTAGGTTCCGTCCTACTTAGGGTTCCATCCTTTTAACGGGCTCGAAGTGGATTCCATTCCACGAATAAAATGGATTTAAGATGTTATTGCTTTTCTAGGAGTTTTAACAAAATTCCTAACTAAATTACTTATCTTGAAATCTTGAACTCTTGATAACTTGATTTCTTGATACTCATGAGTCTTCAATCTTGATATCTTCGATCTTTAAATTCATCGGTCTTGTATCTCTATACTATACAGTCTTCATTCTTTGGTACCTGTATATATATCCTGCATATACATATATATCTAAACAATAATGTTAGTATTTATATTTTATAATCTTATCCTAAGGTTGTTGTCATCAAAACCAATTTCTCAGGAACTAACAAAGAAATCCCTAAGTAATTCTCCCTTCCACTGTTTCATTGATGTCAAAGTCATCACATTCTTGGTTCTGACTATGTAGACCCGAAATTGCCTCATAAACCTCTCAATCAGCTCCATCCAAGTGCCAATAGAACCGCTTTCCAGTTGTCCGAACCACAATGCTGCTATATCCGTCAAATACAAAGGGAAGCACCACGCCATGACTTTCTCTGATGCCCCAGTACTTCCATGTGCCTCATGTATCTTGTCAAGTAAACAGTGGGATCTGTTCTCCCATCATACATCTCTAGCGTTGTTAGTTTGAAATCTGGCGGATTCCTAGCCTGCTTGATCGTAGGAGCAAAGGGGCTTCTATTCACATCCTCGAGATCTCTATTCACCAATACTCCTCTCATAGCCCGTCTGATCATGTCCGCTAACTTGTCGTTATCATCAAGTGGTAGCCTCTGCTTGCTATTTCCAACCTGCCCTCCAAGTCCGCGAGGGAACCCTGAAACCTGTCCTTCTTGACGAGCATATGTATCCCGATCAATGCCAAACTGCATAGCGTCGTCTGGTATCCTTCCTGGAATTGAGCCAACATGATCCGGGGGTATGCCCCCGAGTGTAGGAGCTGCTTTTGGTAGTTCCGCTCTGTCCCGCATCCTGTTTGCTTCATTTCCTCGATCTTGATTCTGGATTGCCTCTACTCCTGCTACTCCAGATTCATGATCCTCACTCCCAGCATTCCCTGCAACTCCATTCCCTTGACCTAGCACTCAAGCTTGTCCAACCTGTCAGAGTAGGTTCTGTGTCATGTCCTCTTGCCTTTTTAGCATCGCTTCCATCTCATCTTTAGTGATGAAGATTGAGGCATGATTATCTTCTGAGGAAGCCTCCTTGCTTCCTTCATGCTGACTCCTCTCCGTTCTCTGTCTCCTTGTTGATTGCTTAGCCATAGCTTCAGATCCAATCCTTTAGCTTTCCTAATCTGAACTCCAAATCCAATGTAGCGGGTGCTAGTCCTTCTTAGTAAAAGCGCCAAAGTGTTTGCACCAAAAGTGGTTGCACCAAAAGTGGTTGCAAGCCCTAGAAGTAGTGAAAGCACCAGTGTTTACACACAGATCCACAATATCCAAGCACATATCTCAGATTCAGATAAAGTATAGAATAAAAATAAAGAAATAGTAAAATTAAATGAGCAAGAAAGTAAAAAACACAAGGTTTATAGCGGTTCGGCTATCTTTGGCCTACGTCTACTTTGAATTGATCCTTTTATTCCTTTTATATTGAGATTACAATTATAAGCCTTGGAAATCAGTAAACAAAATGATAGAGTTTTTCCTAGAAAAGCAGAAGAAGATCCCTTTTTAGTTGACATACATCTACTATTTATAGGTGTAGATCTGAAAATATCCACCTCGAAACATGGAATACCCCTTCTCATGCATAGGTGGGCCCACTAGATCTATCGGGGTCATTGGAATCTATCCCGATCGATCCAAGTATAATTCGTATCAATACAAAAATGGTCCAATCAAGCTGAGATCAATCATGAACATTCTTGAGTGCATAAGGAAGTTTCTGTGAAAATTTCATAACATTTGGATCCATTGTTTGATAGTTATGATCGATTCAAGTTTGTGTTTTCCAATGTAGGCTGAAAGCTTCGGATCCATCAACTCATCTCCATCAATTCGTACCCACAGCCTTCGTATCCATCGGTGTCCATGTTGTTCGTATCCATCCACCATTCCTTCTTCGTATCCATCTAATGCTACCACCATCATATCCATCCTCTGCGTATGTCCTTCGTATCGATCAATACTTGATCGATACGAGATGCTCATCCAAAACCCCTCGTAAGCACTGCTCCATTCTTCGTATCAATTCCAGCCTTGATCGATACGAAGTATGCCACTAAAATTTTTCCGTGTCCAACCAAATCAATGAGCATTGCATTGATACGAAACCTATCGATCCGAAGTCCATGTCCATTTTGATCGATACGAAACCATCGATGCGAACTAGTTTTCCATGAATCTTGATCCATCCATAACTCGAGCATACGAACTCCGTTTGACCTAAAATTTGAAATGTACCTCTCCAAGCCTTGTTCATCATTCCCAATCGATCCCAACTTGATTGAATCTTGGTCCAATTTCAATGGTATCGGTCATTGCCTTGTTTCCAATCGATCTCCAATCCTGATATCTATCCTTTTTCTTGCCAGTTTGTTGATATCCCAGCTTTGTCCAAAAGGTGGGGCAACAGGTGCATATTTATAGAAAAAATTCACTATTAAAATCATGGAATAATGCTTGAATAGGTCGATTCCTTCAGACCCATAATTCCAGCAAGAAGAATATGTTGAGTAGTTTAAGATTCACTAACTAATATCATTCGCTATCGAACCATGTTGGTCGGTACCGACAGATCATGCTCACTTTATCTTAACTCTTCAATAATAATGTTATTCTTTCCTTCATGTACCTTAAAGGAACCAATATCGACCAGCGCTAATCGGTAAGTGTTTGATACAAATCGTTGTATGTTATTGGATTTGAAGGAACCGGGCCAGTTGGAAGTTGGTGAAAATCTCCTATTTTGGACCGACCGGGTCTATAAAGTCTAAAGAAATTTTGGATCCAATCTAAAATATGTTGTTAAATAAAATCTTATTTTATTTAGTTTTGTTAAAAAAGTGTTTTAATAATTTTTATTTTAATCTATATGAGATTTATATAAAATAGAGTATATCAGAAATACTCTTATGTGTGTTTGATAGTTACTTGTTGAATTTAATTTACCGAGGAAAATATTTCATCTCTCTCTCTTAAACTAATTCAATTAATTAAGGAAAGATTTTGTTTTATTAAGAGAAATAAACCTTTCATTTCTCTTACTTTAATTAAATTTAATGATTCAGTAAATGACATTGTTGGCCAATCTAATTGACATATATTGTGAGTATATCCAAATATACTCTAGTATATATTGCGTAAGTGTAATATATCATATTATGTGCATAGTTAATGTGTACATATTCAGGTGCTGGAATTTACACAGCAATAGGCATATTTTCCCTTAATATACGCATTGGTTATCTGGAGCATCATTTAAAATTTGTGTGTATGTGTGTGTGTGGATGTATGTATACTTAAGTATATTTCAAACACACACACACACACAAATATATATACATACATACATATATACACATATGTGTGTGGGAAGGGGTGTTAATGAATACTTTAATAAATCTAAATCAATTCAACCTAGTCAGCTATTTTGAGTTCAAGATTTATTTACAAAACCTGCAGTGATTTAATCTATTAAAAAAACCTGTAGTGATTTGATCTGTTAAAACTATTTGAAAGCAGATCTTGATCTATAAATCCTAACATAACCTATATGTATTTGTTAATAATTTCAAAGTTATATAAATATAGATATTTTATAAGTAGTAATAATTTGACAAAAGTGTATTTGATTTAACAATAATACTTTGTGGATTTATGTTTATTTATACATTATTACAATTCTCCTTTATTATCAGTATGTATATTTTTATAACAAGATTTTTAAATTAAAAAAAACCTTTTTAAAGAGAAATTATTTTAACATACATACATACATACACACACACATACACACACACACTTAAATATGTATGTATCTTAAAATAGGAAACCAATCATTAAACACTATCATTACCAGTTGAATATATAAATATAAAAAACAACAAATCAATTACTAGATCTATACTTAAATAAAAACGGTGGAAAGTACCAATGAAAATCATCAATAGAAAATATTAATATCAATTCAAAACCAATTTAAATGATAATAGTTTAGAAAACTTTAAAATCTACACTTGTATATTTATAAGGGACAACAAATGCATATATGAATTTGTTAGAATGAATTAACCATTAGATATACAACATCATGGAATATATAGATAAAAACTAATTGAACTTTACCTTGTTGATTTTGCCTCTTGATTTGCACCTTGAACGAAGAAAGCTCCTAGATTCGATTGAATTTTCTTCGGAAATCACAATAATCTTAAGCACCACCTTTTGTATTTAATTGATTTTATTTTATTTTGTTATGGGAGTTTTTTATGGAAGCCATGATGATTTCAGTCATTAAGGGAGAGGAGTGGAGCACGAGAAAGAAAATAAGTTTTGTCAGGAAGAATAATATTGGAACGAATGAATCATTGGTCAAGACAGTATAAAAAAAGAGTAATGGCGGCTCCCAACCTTTGCCGACATGGGTTTCCTATTTTTTAATTTTCTCCTTCATTTCTTCCACTTTTCCAGTCATTTCCTCTTCTTCTCTCTTCACTTTTTATTCTTTTCTCTTCTTCTTTCACTTCTTATTCTCTGTTTGCTAGTTTGTATTCATTTTGATGTTTGCCATGGCATTTAAAGTGAACAGTAAAAGCAAAGGAATTCTATGCGATAGGGGGAGGGGTATGATTCTGGGTCGGTGGATGATAAAGGTCATGGGGGTGGCATACAGTTATGAATCTTAAGAGAAGGTCATTCCTAGCAGCAGCTGAGGGTGATCTTCATGGTCAGCCTATGCAAAGTTGGAAATTTGTGAAATTTCCTCTTACTCCCACTACGTAGAAGATGTTTTTTTAGTGATGTAGTCACGGGTGAAGCTTGGACTTGCCCAAAGGAGATATTGATGTTTATCGAACCTATAGGCATCGACGGTAGGAGGAAAGGTAAATTATCCAATGATATTATTAAGAAGGCTAAACAAAGTTGGAATAACCATATACTTCTATATATTGTTGGCTTAGACTGTATTTCAAAATTTTATAGAATTACATGAAAAGGGTTTGGAAATAGGAGGGGAAGTTTACACTTCAATCTCGTGAGAATGGTTTTTTTGTAGTTGGATTCGATAAGGGGGAAACTTGCGAGAACATTTTAAGAGAAATTCCTTGGTTTTTGATTGGAATTTTATCATCATGAAAGTAGCTATTCCCAATATGAGAATGGAAAAATATTTATTGGTACCTTTATCTTTCTAGATCGAAATTCCAGGTTTAAGATTTAAGCTAGGGGGATGGGAAAGGGATGCTATTAGTGTGCTTGTTAGTTCAATTTATGTCCCAATCAAAATGGATTTACCAACAGCTAACAAAAGTAGAATTTCATTTGTTGGAGTTTTTGTTGAATTAAAAGAAGATGCTAGGTTCACGGATGAGGTTGGGGAGGTATTTGAAGATGGCACCATATACAAACTGAGAGAGGAGTATGAGAATCCCCTGTTGAAATGCGATAATAATGTATGTTTTGGCCATATCAAAACTCAATGCCTAATGGAAAAGGTTCGCTAAAAAGTGGTGAAAATGGAGGAGGTTGTAGTGGCTGATCAAGTCAAAGAATGGGTGGCGGATAATATTAGTAACAAGGAGGAAATACACACTGAAGAGACTCCCAGTTAGGAGATTTTTGAATTTCCTAGATTGAAGAAGACTAGTAGGGACTCGAATGAGGCTATCCAATAGTTAAATTTAGTAAAATAAAATATGCAGAAGGAATTGGAAAGCCATCAGG
The DNA here is from genome assembly GCA_030737815.1 of Allium fistulosum. NCBI lineage: Eukaryota > Viridiplantae > Streptophyta > Magnoliopsida > Asparagales > Amaryllidaceae > Allium > Allium fistulosum. The sequence goes on from CM060906.1 coordinate 1,139,303,502, forward strand.
AGAGAGTCAATAAAGCATAAGTTATGTAGACAACGAATTTTGAATCGAAGTCTCAGGTCAATAGCAAAGTCAGTAAGTGTAATGTGAGTGATAGTTGTTGCGATAATAAGGTGGAGTTTGGTCATTATTGGCCAGGGCTTCTTGGTTAGCTCCGAGTAAATTTTTTTTTGGGCGGGGGGAGGGTGTAGAATGTAGAAACTAATGCTGGTTGTTATGCTTCAGCTTCAACAGGAGCCATGACAACAAAAGTTTGCAACATTTCCATACCAACGGCGCCCATTTAGGGAGTTGCTTCATTATTGAAGCCATGTTTTCCCTTCTAGCAATAGTTTAAATATTGTTAAGATTATGCAGGTTCAGGAGGTAATGACCAGAATCGACTAAGGGTAGGCAATTCGAGTTGTTCTATGAGCATATATGTTCTTAATCAGTTGACCTTAGAGGAGCCTATTAGCCTCACCAAATCGGGTACTAAGCTTGGCAATGTCAATATTGAACTTCTGATTAATAAGAATCTAGCTGTTAGTACCTTTGGTTTTGATTTTAATGATAACAACAATTAAATATAGATATTAATGTTTTATCAAGATATATAGTATATAGTGCAGGATATTAGAGTGGTGTTAATTAAGAAGACCATACCGTATCAAGAATAGATTCAAGATGATGATATAGAATTTAAAGAATTGGAGAATGAAGACTCATGAGTATTAAAGAGTTCAAGATTTCAAGATATTCCAAATAAGTTATAGAGTCATAGAATTTTTTTTAAAACCTTGATAGCACTTTCTTGATCTCTCTCTCTCTCTCTATTTCAAATAAGTTTTAAATATTTTTCAAATATCCTATTTTTCAAAATAATATTTTCAAACATCTATTCAAAATATTTCTCAAGCTAATTTCTTAACCTTTTATATTTACAAATATAGTATATTAATTTTTTATGTATTTTTTATCTATTATATTTATTGGTATTTTAGTTTATATCTTCCTTATGTTTATTTTTAATATTTAAGTTTTAATTTTAGATATTTACTTATAATTTATAACTATATTGATTTTATATATATTATTTGCATTATATTGAATAATCTTATTAAATATTTCTAAATTATTTTATAAATTTTATTAAGTTATGTTTTGATTAAAATGTGTGTAAACTATAATTTAATGATTCTACAAGTATCAAATTATTTTACAAAGCAAAATATTTCTAAAATAATATTTTTAAAGTATTTTTCATTTTTCTGAAGAGTATGTCGACATACCGTATCTATGTATGTCGACATAGTGGCCGTAATTTTGAAAATTCAAATTTGAATGGAAGTGTCTGTTACCCCGCCTTTTGGACAAAGCCGGGTTATCAACAAACTAGCTAGAAAAAGGATGGATATCAGGATTGGAGATCGATTGGAAACAAGGTTATGACCAATACCATCGAAATTGGACCAAATTCCTGTCAAGGTGGGATCGATTGGGAATGATGAACAAGGCTTGGAGAAGGTACGTTTCAAATTTTAGGTCAAATGGAGTTCGTATGCTCGAGTTATGGATGGATCAAGATTCATGGAAAACTAGTTCGCATTGATGGTTTTCATATCGATCAAAATGGACGTGGACTTCGGATCGATAGGTTTCGTATCGATGCAGTGCTCATTGATTTGGTTGGACACGGCAAAATTTTGGCGACATACTTAGTATCGTTCAAGGCTGGAATCGATACGAAGAATGGAGCAGTGGTCACAGGGTGTTTTGGATGAGCATCTCGTATCGATCAAGTATTGATCGATACGAAGGACATATGCAGAGGATGGATACGAGGGTGGAAGCATTAGATGGATACAAAGAAGGGATGGTGGATGGATACGAACAGCATGAACATCGATGGATACAAAGGTGGTGGATATGAATTGATGGAGACGAGTTGATGGATCTGAAGCTTTCAGCCTACATTGGAAAACACAAACCTGGATCGATCATAACTCTCAAACCATGGATCCAAATGTTATGAAATTTTCACAGAAACTTCCTTATGCACTCAAGAATGTTCATGATCGATCTCAGCTTGATTGGACCATTTTTGGATCGATACGAATTGTACTTGGATCGATCGGGATCGATCCCAAACGACCCCGGATCGATCTGGTGGGCCCACCTACGCATGAGAAGAGGTATTCTAGGTTTTGGGGTGGATATTTTCAGATCTACACCTATAAATAGCATATCTATGACAACTAAAAAGGGATCTTCTTCTGCTTTTCTAGGCGAAACTCTATCATTTTGTTTACTGATTTCCAAGGCTTGTAATTGTAATCTCAATATAAAATGAATAAAAGGATCAATTCAAAGTGGACGTAGGCCGAAGATAGCCGAACCACTATAAACCTTGTGTTCTTTACTTTCTTGCTCATTTTAATTTTGCTAGTTCTTCATTTTTATTCTCTACTTTATCTTCATTTGAGATCTGTGCTTGGATATTGTGGATCTGTGTGTAAACACTGGTGCTTTCACTACTTCTGGGATTTGTGACCAATTTTGGCGCAAACACTTTGGCGCTTTCACTGAGAGGGACTAGCACCCGCTATATCAGATTTGGAGATCAAGTTATAAAAATCCTCAATTCACTTACTCCTGAACGGGATCAAAAGACTCTTGCAATCGAAGAGGATAATGACATTAGCACTCTAAAAATTAAATAATTAATTGGCAATTTAATTCCTTTTAAAGCGCAAATGTAGGGCAAGAGATAAAACAATGCAATAGAGAAGAAATATATAGCTTTTAATGTAATATCGGATAATATGGATTCAAACAACAATTACGATGTAGAAATTGCTTTCATGATAAGGAATTTTAGAAAATTTCTAAAATATAGAAAGATGAACTATTTTGAAAGAAATGACAAAAAAATCCAAGAAACGAAAGTGGAAGCGGGAATGAAATTAGATGTTATAACTGCGATGAACCTGACTATTTAAAACGAGACTGTCCACATTCGGATAAACTGAACACTATTTCAAACATTGATTAATCTATAACATGAAGATGAGCCTATACTGTAACATTAGACAACTCAGATACATTCTTAAGTGATAATGAATCAGATACAGAAATTGCTCACATGTGCGTCACAGTAATACATAATTCAGAACAAAATGGTGAAATGGGTCGAAAAAGGAATGCTTTTAATTTATTAAAAGTTTTAATTTCTGGAATGAATTTTTTTATTCTTTTAATGGTTGTTAGGAATATCCTATAGATTAATAATAATATGGGTTGAATATTGTGTGATTGTATTTTAAATTTAAATAGTTTATTTATTTTTATAATACAATAAAAATATAAAATATATTTAAAATTAATTTTTAAAATAATTTTTTTGAAAATAAAATAACTATAAATAGATATATATAATAAAATAGGATATAGTTAAACAAAAAACATTTTTGAAAATTTCGACCTATATGTCGACATACCCCACATGCATATGTCGACATATGTAGGTATATTTTGAATTTCAATTTCAAATTCAAGATTTGAATTTTCCTCCACCTTCTCACCAACTCCTACATTCTGAAAAGATACCTCTTGGCCATAGAACATATCCTTTGATCTCTATTTATTTACTCTATCTCTATCCATTCATTTTTCAGTTTTTTTTTTCTAATTCAAAAATCATAAACTCTCTTATCTCCTCAAACTACTCTTCAATGGAATCCTCAGGCAATACTAAGGCAACCATGACGTATTCTAAGAAAATAAAGAATTTCATTTTAATGATCAAGAAGCCATGCAAGTCTATATTGAGTATATATCTTTCGAAAAAATCTTTCCCGGAAGATTTGCTATTTTTGAAGATTTTCCTACTTATGATCTTTTTAATCTTTGTTTGCAAAATTAAGTTCTTGGTTTAATCGATGCTTCTAAAAATGATTTCGTTTGTTATCCAATACCGATGAAGATGTTTTATGCCAATGTAAAAGGAAAGTTTTATGATGAATGAGAAGTAGAAGTTTGGAGTAGAGTCAAGTGGACACAAATTGTTTTAAATTGCAAACATTTGGATCATATTCTTGGATGCAAATCTAGTGGAATGGACTTTTCAACTTTTAAAATTGATTTTCAAAATCGTGTAGTAATTTGTCAAAAAATATATATAAGATCACACACATTAAATAATGTACATAAACAATAATAACAAAGTTAATTTACAAATAAATTATAATAATCTATTACAAAAAATTTCATATATCGAATAACAAAATTTTGTTTTTAACTTAAAAAACTCCACAATAAGATTTCTATAATTTTTTTTCTATTATTTACCAATAAGTCCATATATTTAAACTAATTACATAATTTTTAATTTAACATATTTAAAAGGATTCAAAATATATTTGATAATTCATTTAATAAATCATTAAAATATATTTGTTTCAATATGTATATCATATTCAAACTAACGAAAATGATAAATTAATTTTTTACTAGGGTATAAAGATATATAAACCACATAAGATAAATTATACATTAATAACAATAATAATTTTAGTTTATAGTCCATTTCTTTGAATTTGTCATACATTATATAACAAGGTTCTAATATTAACATAAAAGTCATAAATAATATATTTTACAATATTACCGTGTTAAACGCACGAGTTACACACTGGTTTTAATTATGTTGATAATTAATAATATAAATATGTTAAATTCTTTAACATCCCACCTTTTTCCTTTTCAATAGCATCTTTTACCCAAAAGCCATAACATTCTATGCTTTTCTTTGGGAATTTAAGTAAAACACGCACTTAAGTTTCAAAATACGCAGTCATCCGTTTTCGAAAGTAGTTTTCAAAGGACACCTATATTTTTAATTTTAGTCATAATGCAAATGTTTGCCTTTATAGTTTCTAAAATTGAAAATTTTTGCAAGAAAAAAGCATGCTATTTCTACTGTAAATGTTGCACTTTTGCAAAAATAAAAACCATTAAAACAAAATTAAATTTGGTCAGGGTAACATGCGATTAATGCAGATTTAATTTTTCAAGAAAAAAATGAAAAAGGAATTAATAAAAATAATTTTAATTTTAGAGGTGTAGTCTAATCCGAAGGGTTTTTCATGCATCATGTATCATGTATCGTGAAGTAAAACACGCACTTAATTACTCAATCCTTCTCAATTAAGAAAATCCTTAGCTAATCATCTTTTGAGGAGAATTGAGAGGAGAGAGATCAAATTCAAACATGGCGTAATAACATTTTCATGCTATCACTTGTTAAACTACACTAAGTACTACGTGTAAAGTAAATCCTAGAGCACACCATATTTTGTTCTTTTTTTATAATCCTAATATGCTACACACTAATTTTTTTCAAAACTTCTACTCAACTCCGGGCTAGTTTTTTTATTTTTATTTTTATAAATATCATCCCAAGTTTGTGTGGCTTGTCTTCTCTATCATGATATTGTGTTTCGATTATAAACCTTGCATCCAATACACTATCATTCAAAAAGAAAACCCGTAATATAAAAAGGTGGAAAATGGAAATTGTTCATCATACTACCAGTCACTATAAGAGTAATTAATCAATCTATTTTTTGGTCAAATTTGTGCAAGGTTTAGCATTAAGTATTAATAAGGATAAGTTATTCACTCTATTTTCTCAACTTTAAACTAGAGCGCGAAGGCAAAAATGTGGTTTCGATATAATTTGTCAACAAGTATTTGACTATTACCGACTTTGACATGGTATAATAATTAGGATTTAATTAAATAGACTATGAATCTATTTTGCGCATATGGTATTTTAAAATTAATACGTATTAAAATGATAAATTCATCAAAGCGACAATGGTGGTTCCGAAATAATAAAAATTATGGTAAATAATCGCATCATATAGATCGTTTATCGCATTGAAAATGTAAAATTAAATGAATTTGAATAAAAATATGTTGAGATTTTATAAATTATACATATGATTATTTCTATAATTCAAATTCTTTTGGAGAAATTGTAAGTTGCATTCCTCGTGTTATAAATGAGATATAAAATTATATGAAAATAAAAAATCACTGTATTTACTGAACTTTCACCAAATAATGTGATGCTAATAAAATCAAATATTTGTATACAAAATTTACTCTCGATGTCCATTTATTGAACTCCAGCTACAAATTTTAGGAGATATATTTTTCAGAATTAGTAAATCAAATGTTTCCCATAACAAAGGCATTCATCTTCTTTTAAAAGATAAAAGGTAGTGTTAGTACATACAAACTATACTTTTGATTATGTTTCAAAGTCTATTCTCTTCTACCGTAATAATATTACATCACTTATACAAATAACATATAATCTATTGTGTTCATGAACATGCACCGAATCATGAAAGAATTTTGGTTCCCATGTCTGTTTATTTTTCCAACAACTTTTATGGTGAATTAACCACTTTCCATTAAGCACACAGCGTTGAAATATCTTACATAACCATTGTTAATGAGATTTTTGATCTCACAACACTAATGTGTAGTTGACGTATTGATGTATGCTTGTACAACTATGAAATAACAAATCAACTATTTGTTGAAATGTCAATTCAAGTAGCAATGGTATCATGTTGGATGATTATACAACTATGAGGGTGGAAATTAACTGGTTTGGAATTTAAATATATTATTAATAATTAATTATAAATTATTAAAATAGTAGGTTGATTTCAAAAAATGAAAGCATACACGTTATAGTTTTTAAATAAATTATAAATATTAATTTTAAGTAATATTTTAAATAAATGTTTAAAACATAATTATAAGTATTTTAAAGTACTTATATATACAAATTTTTTTTAAAATTAGTTAAATATTTTGTTAAAGTATTGAAAGGCTTATGCAACATCTTATCTTTTAAATTATTTTTAGAATTTTATTAAATATACTAGCTTATAAATAAATTAGTGTATATACACACACATATCATCTTTAAAATATTTTTAAATTATAAGAAAATGTTTAAAAAGGGGTTTAGGAGTCACTTAAGTAACTTAACCATGCTTTGTTTTTTTACTTTCTTATGGGAAGTAATTAATCCTATACTTAGCACTAAAGGCCAATAAAGTAGACTTTTTCTATCCATGAGAGTTTAGAATGATATCCGGGTAGGGTTTAGAAGTAATAGTGCTCTAACATATCAACTTTACTCTTGAATGAGGGATATAGTAAGTTGAGAAGGTCGAAAATGTGATAAGCTTACGAGACTTGATTTCCATATGTGATCTTTTCTAGTACTATATAGTTGATTAGTCGACTATCGAACTTCACCAAATTATCTTAGACAATATATAAAAGCTTCACGGATTCATACGGTTTGAGATCCCTTGGGGAGGACTCATTGGTATGAAATGTTTCTCACTTTAAGGATGTACATATACGAGATCCCCTAGGGAGTACTCCTTTAAATTGTTCGTTTACTTCTAAAAGAATCAAAATTGTGTTAGCTGGAAATTCACTGTTGAAGAACTGGAGATCGGATAAGTATACTTGTATTACTTACCGAAAACCACTTCAAAAATAGTATATGAGTCTATGTTTTGGAAGTGGCTGTGAAGTAGAATGTTATAGAATTGAACTGTCTATCCTAAGGTTAAGTCCAAGGGAGAGGTCTGCATTAACATTTCATATTAATGCTATAGAGTTAAACTATCTATCCTAAGGTTAAGTCCAAGGGAGAGGTCAGCATTACCATTTGTTGGACGGCTTGTGCTGGAATCCATAGAGAGATTTGTGATCTGTTCAAGTGATGAATATTCGTATGAGAGATGCTGAACGTGACTTGCCCATCGAAAATGATAGAAAATAGAGAAGGCCTCATAGCCAAGGGGTTTAGCTAAGCCGAAAGGGTATATCAACTCCATATCTCGAGATGCTTTTTGATGCTGCAAGAAGGAGTTCATGATATTCGGTATCACATGTTTGGGCATGAATCAGCAACGTTTCTCCTTTATGGTATATTTTATCTAGAGTTATACGATGCTCAAAAGGTAAGGTCTAACCCTTGTCAGGAGGTCTGCCTCGACAAGTGACGGTGCCTTCAACATAAAATCCACATACAAACGAACCTTAGCGGTTTTTGATGTACTTCTAATATTGCTATGTTGTGAAATGCAAGCGACATAGCTATTTTCTGATTTATATTCTACACCTTAGACACTATCTATTATATCACTATATGTACTTATCAGATGGTTTATTTTCTTTTAAGGGAAAAACCATTATGATGATTTGTGCGGTCTTATAAGTTACTGTTGTATGTATGCATGTCTCTTGGATTTCTCATACCATATTTATGTCTGACCTTTGGTTTTTATTTTCTCTAAATTCCTCACGTACTCTTTTGAGTAGGCTAAAGCAGGTTTGACTTTTGATGCTTTAGAGCATTAAGAGACACGCTCGAGGCTTCATTTATCTATCTATTTCTATTTCAATTGCGCTTTTAGTATGTATGTAGCAGCATTGTTATGATAAGTGCTTATAATTCTCTAGGTTGATTATAGTACTTAGTTTTTTTGTAACTCTAAAATTACTTTGTATTTTAGAGTAACCTTTTGTACTTTTTTTTGGATATTGTATATTATCATTCCGCTTGTGAGATTATGATATTGTGTTCTTTCTCTCTTGTTCGGTTCATTCCTTTTTATTTTACCCTAATAATATGAATTTCTGGCACTTAGGTGCTTTGCACAAAAATATCGTGAATGTATTAATATAGACATTCAAGGGTCGAAAAGTCGGGTCCTTACAAAGGAGATGATCAAGGAGGAGAGGAGAGAAACAATGAAAAGGATGGAGAGGTGGAATCAACGGGAGATACTACTCCCGGGCAGGCCACGACCATGGAGGAGGAAATGTCTTTTCCTGTCCCCAACATCTGAAGCTCAAAATAAGAACAACAAGATTGGCACCAAGCCTCCACCAGCCCTATATTGGGGGTCCTTTCCACGATTTTGCCAAGCAAGACATCTTCGGTGATCTCTTTAACCTTTACAATGATACCGACATCGACGAGCATGACTTTACCATCAATGAATTCTCGACTCTCGAAATTCTATCTGATGTGGAGCTCCATACACTCCTATAGGGGAAGTTACTTGACCTCCCAACCTCTCGAGCATGGACCATAGAACCAATAAGACACACCAACACTTAAGATCTCAAGCACATACACCTCTTATGCACTATCATCTAACACTGATCTCTAACACAAAATTTTCCTTATTTTAGGCACAATAAGCAAGTCATGCTTCCTATCGCTCGATATGAAGACGAGTAGCAACCATCCCTTTTTTCGTTGAATGGATGCGCCTCAACATCAAGAGCCATACTACGAATCTAATTATGATAAAACTAACAGTGAAAGGGAAGGCAGAGATAGATAAGAGGAAGAAGAAAGTATAAGGCACCACTCTGGGTGCGAAAAATCATGGGACTATACAAGGGCTAGAAGAGGATCTGTTTCCCTATATCTTGCAAGATCTCCTTTTTCGAGAGACATCAACCCATACTCTGCAATGCCTAGCCCTTCAAAGAGATAAATTCCAGTCCCTCCTCCACACTCTAAGGTCATTGTCCAAAATCCTACACTAATCCAAACTAGCTTAATCAGCTTATTCCATTCATGAACAACGAATGGGGAAGGAAACACCCCCCTCCCCGTTTCAAGTGTTCCGCTTTCAACCTCGGACGATCCACCCTCCAAGATCCATATAGAGCATGAGCTTGTTCACTTCAAGATGGATCTTACAGGACTCGAGTTCATATACAATGGAAAGAATAACACTACTGCTTCACAAAGAACTAGCGGAGCAATACAGTTCATGGAAAAAGCTAGTTGTAGGGTTGGCTGACCTAAATAAGAAGAACTGCTTAATCATAGAGATGTAGGAAATAAATAGTGAGAAGAATGAAAAAATCATGAAAAATATTACAGATCATATTGATAAAATAAAGAAAGAGCAGGCTCAGAAAGACAAATCAGCCAAAGAAGCCCTTCATAAGCTCAAAGATGAGATATAGACAATGGAGGCTAAAATAAAGGACTTGGATGATCAAATCTAGGTAGATCACACTTGGACTAGTGACGTCACTGGGGAAAAGGATGCGCTGCAACTAAAGCTGGGCAAGGAAATTAAAAATTAAAGCTTGACCTCAAGGAGGAGGAAAAAGAGAAAATCAAGGCTCTAGAGACTGTCCGCTCATATAAAGAGATATGCGATCTCAAGGAAGGAAAAAAAATCCTAAAGGACATGATCGTTGAGCTCGAAGCTCGCATCGCTCGAGTTGAAAATGAAAAAGCAAAGTTAAAGGGGAAACTTGACACTACCATCTTACATTTCTATGTCAATGTTGTATATTCCAATAACATCATATAGGTGGAAGAGGATTATCCTAAAACTCTTACTGATGTGTATAATGAGATGCTGAAACAGTAAAGGGAATTATTTGGCAAAGAGGTTGATGAAGAAGCCATAAATTCCCTCTTGTTTGACAGCATTTTTTAAGGGCCATAATTGAAGGTCAGAAACTATGGGTTGTCAAAGCTGCTTCCTTGCATAGACGCCAATTGGGGCCTCTATCGAATCTAGTTCTAAGGGCTTGGAGAAAGAAATTGCTCCTCATAGAGGGGTCCCAAGTAGATACCACTACATCTACGGTGATCCGTTTTAAGGCCGCCTCTACTTCAACATCTACACAAGCACTACTTATTACTGCTACACCAACTTCAATTTTGGAGGGGTATAATCCTAATGACCACAGTTTTGTGCCACCTCCAACTACTCCAAACCTTACTTCCCTCTCTCTGATTCAGGAAGAAGAACAAGTTGGAGACTCTTCATAAGTTTCTACTTCAAATCCAAATGGTATTTCTTTGAATTCTCCCATCTTCAAGAAGCTTTAGATGTCATCTAAAGATATTTATAACATCATTATTGATCCTTCCCTATCACTAATAGGTCCTAATGGCCAATTATGCCTCTTCCAAACATAGAAACTAGGACGCCTTATGGTAGAAATCCTTCAACATGGATAGGTCTTTCCACTTAATCCATCTACCAAAATATGTATTTGGGTGAACCCTAGCCTTCAAGGCCACCAACATGATGTCCTCCTTGGGGTTACTAGCCTTAGTCACAAGTGCATTACACCATTTCAGGTAATCCTTCAAGGTCTCTTTGAACCTGCGATACATGTTGGACAGTGACTATGCATCTTTTGGTTAAATAGTATGTACCAAAAACCGTTCCACAAATTTCTTTGCTAATTGGTCATAAGATGATATCGACCTAGGTTCAATCCTGCTGAATTACATTCTCGCTAAACCACTAAGGAAAATCGGGAAACATCTTCAGCAAATATAATCCATTGCATAGGCACTATCCACGTGCCACCCATACTTTAGTAAATATCGTCATAGGTCAGTGAGACCCTCATAGCTTAGCATTGATGATGCCATGAACTTCTTTGTATGTTGTGCCTTTAACGTCTCCTTCGTGATTAGGGTTCGAGTCGTTAACGAGACCTAGTCATCATTTGTCCATCATCTGTTCTAATCAAATAACCTTCTTATCATTCTGGCAATATATTCCTCACTGTCATAGCTTTATAAATGATGATCATCATATACTTCCCGAAGTGTTTGGCTAGGAAATTGGTCTTAATTTGGTCGCATGATGTTAAGGTCCCTCTTGCTCTAGAGGGGCCATTCGTTCAGGCCTATGAGGATGCCTCACTGGACTCTGTTTCCTCCTCTCTAGTTCTACGATGTCAATCTAACCACCACTAGCTTGAAGTCAAGTAAATTTTCCAGCACTAGGACCCATTTCAGCTACATCTTGTAGGTCCTCCTATGAATAAGAAAGATTGAGTATCTTAAATTGATTGGTACCGACCCACCTAGGTCTGCCGGTACTGACTGATATTAGCTTTCCAATTTTGACTCTAGATCTCCCAGGCTACCTTCTTGATGTTCCATCTTCCCTTCTCACCATATTTTATTGTCACTCAATGGTTCTATCCAAAAGAAGAGGAACTTCCTTCACTTGAGTCTAAAGATGATGAATCCCTTGAGGTTTGGTTTTTTGTTAGGGTTAAGCCAATGCCCCATCTAATTCTTCTTCTACTCCCACACTTTGCATTCATCTCCATCATCGTCTTGTCCATTTCAGCTCTAGTCATGACTTCGATCGGCTAGGATAATGGTCTTAGAAGGGTAGCTAGCGATTGAGTTGTTTCTTCTTTATATTGATCTTCTTCAGCATTACATTATGCAATCACTTTGAACTTTGAAGTTATTCTCCTAGGACAATTTCATATCAAATATTCAACAAAATCTTTAGATATACCCTTTAGATACTTCATATACAAAGTTAAAGAGCATATCTACTCCTAAGAATCTTAGTTCTCCATGAAAGCACAATAAGTTTGCTCAAAATATGGACAAACACCTCGAATCAAAAGCAAAATAAAAATTAAAAGGAATGAAATAGCAATAAGAAAGAAAATAAGAAAATTTTAGAGTGGTTTGGCCTTAGTTTGATTGCCTACATCCACTATTATCTTTGTTAATGATAATCCTTGTAGTTGTAACCATTTTTCAATAAAAGTATAGTTCTAACAGTAGTTGATAGAAAAAATGACAGCAATTCATTGTATGGATAATAGAGATCAAAATCCATTTCCCTGTTGTAGATTAATGTATATCTATAAGCAGAATCCACTTTCACAGTTGCGGAATCATGTTTGAATAGGTGGATTACTTCAGATTCGAAGATCCAACACGAAGAACGCGTCGAACAGTGTATGATTCACTAATCATATCATTCGACACCGACCAATCATGCCAACTCCATTTTGACTCTTCTATTAGTAATTCTTTCCTCCATATATCTTGTAGAAACCAATATCGATCGATGAAAATCCATATGGGTCGATATTGACCAATGTATGTTGTTGGATTTCTATAACTCTTTGGGTTCTTCAATCTTTGTATTTATAATTCTTCCAAGCTCAACCAAGTATTCTTCATCATTTTATAGTTTGAATCCGTCTATAAGTTTCTTGGTTCAAAATCCAGATAACAAAACCTTTCACAATTGATACTTTTCCGAAGGTTAAACACTTTATCTTAAATTTTATCTTGGAGCTTCAGGTCCTCCTCCTTGACTTTAGTTTGAAAGTATGTATACAAGGCTTCGTCAATGGTACTAATGGAGGCTAGAGACTTGTCAGAAAGTGTACCTAAAATTGAGTGGAGGATAGATTATTTATTGCTAAACGTTTACATCCTTTTCCCCTATTTTTCTCTAGCCTTAGAAGACCAAAACAAGTCTCCTGTCTATGACCGCCCTTAGCATTGACCTAGCAAGTTCAAATCCCCTTTTGACTACTATTTGAATCGTGGTTTAATTGTTTAATTTCTAGCTCCTTAACTGACCAAACCGACATACAATTTTATACATTGTTATGCCTGACTTTAAGCTTTAAATAAATAATTAAATTTACTTAAAATATTAATAAATAATTTGTATTAATTTATTATTAATTTACAACTTTTATGAATTAATTTTATTATTAATTTCCAATATTTATAAATTAATTTTATCAATAGTCGATTTCAAAAATATTCAACACGGTTTTGTTTACCTTTTCGTGTGAACTCGGTCCACAGTCAATATTCAAATAATTTAAATCCTGAAGTTTGCATGGACTTTACTAAAGCAAAACATTTTTGCCAAATTCAATGCTTACAAATCAATTAGGTAAAATCCAATTTCTAATCTAAAATAGGCTTATTTGGTAACAACATTTTGTACACATATTATTTTCATCATCACTATATCAGTTAGATATCAAGTTTTGATCAAAGATCAAAAAATCTATTATTTTTTGTATTTGATAATCTAAAAAACTTTTAAATTCATTGGTTAAGTCTGATAACACTTGTCGACTAACTGGTTTAATCTAGCAAAAAAATTGAGGTTAATTCATATTTCAATTATGATTATGCTAACCTTCTATAATAAGGGAGATGAATCCTCTTTTAGATAGTGTCTCACTACAAGTAGTGGTTCATAACAACGTTGCCATGCCTAGTATTTAATCATAATCAAAGTATAGCCTAGCCACTTAAAATCGATAGTAACTTCAAGTCAGAAGACTACTTTGACAACTTTACCACAAGATCTTCTATTTTGAATTAGTTACATTATCCAATAGAGGACTCCCGTCGAGTCTCTCTATGATGTCTCCAAATAACCACAAGTATGTAACCTATTGGTGCTCCTAAAATTTATGATTGAATCATCATCCATCATATGGAAAACATTACATACACTATTATCGATGGATGTATCAATATCCTTTTCTCAATACATCTTGACTAGGAACATTTAGGAGTTACTGTTTTTGTTTATATAGATTCAATACCAATAGTTATTGAAAGTTAAGGGGGTATTCTTTAGTTGGAATTAAGTAATTTGTAACATATCCTAACTTTAAAACAAATCTCGTTCAAAATAAAATATGCTTTTGGTGTTTATTTTCTGTTATATATAATGTTATATTATGATATAAATAAATAATTAAATATAATTATATATATACATAGAAAACCATCAATTAAAGTATTATATGATTATAGTTGCAAACGTTATAACCATGAGTATCGAATCATAAGTCAAAAATACTTTGTTCAAAAAATCATGATTAAGATCTTCCGAGAAAAGGAAATTGATAATCCACTGAGACTAGAGTATGTAACACACTTCAAATGTCGAAACAATGCATTACTCATGGCTACAAGGACATCAAGGGGTTAGGTACTTGTAGTTATTATATACCTACAAAATAACTCATACCTGCTTAGTAACTTCTCTATTCGATTGCTCTGACTCGTTCAGAAGTGGCTTGGTCATAAAGCCGAATAACATTTGCCCTCCAAAGCATGCCTTGTGAATAGAAGGCGTGCTTTACTCAAGAGAAAATATTGAACTCGATCAACCACGAGTAGCCGAATTCTTGGCTATTAACTTGATTAAATTGCAGTGAATCATCTAGTTCCATCGGATTCACCCATAAATCAAAGATCATTCCAGACTATTATAGTTAAGGACTTTAGTCCTTGCTTGGGTATCAGTTACAAATAATCATCATTTCGTGTTCTTCTGGAACTATCATATCGTATAGCGTATCACAAATCAGGATTTCCCTATGTTCTTCCAGGAATTAATAATTGTTTGTACCAAAATTAGGCACAACACTCTTCGGAAGGGTTTTAAGAGATAAAAAATGAAGAAATTAAATGGAAAAGGAGGATTATCTAACAAACACTTCAAAAACGAATAAGAAAATACACAGGAACACAGAAATTTAGAGTGGTTCGGCGTGTTGCCTACGTCCACTATGAAATTGATGATTTTATTGATGTTTTCTCGATGATTACAACTGATTACAGCGGATTACAGCAAATTACAGTGATGAAATTCGAGTACAACAGCAGCCTTGTAGCGCAAAAATGTTTCTGGCAGAGTTTGGACGTCAAAGAGCCAAAGATCCCTTTTCCGTAGGCTCTAGAGTGCTATTTATAGGCGTAGGATGCAAATATCTCGCTCAGATCTCGGGAGACCTCTTCTGGCACGTGGGTGGGCCCACGCAATCGATCCCAGGCGATTTCGACTCGATCTGTGATCGATACGAATGAATTTGTATCGATCAAGATTTGACCCAATCGAGTCAACTCTTGGCATGAACATTCCTTAGGTCATACGTAAGCTCCTGTGAAAATTTCACAGCATTTGGACTTGTGGATTGCAAGTTATGATCGATACGAACTCAAGTCTTCGGTTGGCTGTCCACTTCGAATCGATCCTTTCGTATCGATCACTTCGAATCGATATTGAGCACGTGTTCGCGAGTTGACGTGGCGGTTGATTTTTGGATCGCTCCACTTTTGAGGCCGAGTTGACGGCTTCCTCATTCACATCCAATGTCAATGCTTTGCCCGTATTGATCGACTTCGGCCTTGTTCGTTTTGATTGCCTTAGGCCTTGTTCGTATCGATATTAACTATTCTGCTCGTATCAATCGTATTTGGTCCTGTTCGTATCGATTAATTGATCTACTATGTCCCTACAAAATCGAGTGCTTGGTTCTATTCGTATAGATGGGAAGTGTCTATTTCATATCGATCGGTGGTTGATCGACACGAAGTATGTATGGTATTTGATCGACACGAACTAGACACCGGTATTGCAGTTGATGGATATGAAAAGGACTATAGCTAATCGATTCGAAGTGGGCTTGCCTTCTAATGGATACGAAGAAGGCCATTCTCGATGGAAACTAACAAGATAGCTGTTGATCAATACGAAGTGGATTTTCTTGTTGATGGAGTCGAATAAATCGATACGAACAAAGTGTACTCCCCTGATGGATACGAAGTAATGCGCTTTGATGGATACGAAATGATGGATGCGATAGTGATGATTTCTTTGGCTTGCATTGATCATATCTTGAGCATACGAACTCGGATTGACTTTAAATTTGGAACGTTGGCTTCCATAGCTTCACCTGTCATGTCTTGTCAATTGTAGCTCGATCCGGACTCAGACAAAATTCATTGATATCCGTAGCGAACCTGCGTATAACCGATCTTCGAGATTTACTCTCCTTGGTTTCCAGTCAAGTTCTTGGTATTACGGCCTTGCCAAAAGGCGGGATAACATTTGCCCGCCAAAGTACGTCTTGTGAAAACATGACGTGCTTTGAAAAGCTGCAATCTTCATTCTGAATAGTTCCATCTGACTTGTCAAACGGTTGTTGTTTTCTCATTGAGATTTGTAATCTTTGACTAATCCATAAAGACAAATTATGAACTGTAGACTGACAACTATTGTACTGTGCCCTATTGTAACTGATTGTTGTATGATAGTGATCAGCTGTTTGTTGTTGTAATCGTCATCAGGTGGGCATTCGACCTATGAATTTTTCTTAAAATTTAAAAATTAGTTCGATATACCTGCATATATGTTAATCCGACTCTTGTTAACGTCCGCACGTTTACAAGTTGTTGCCAGTTTTCTCGTAGTGAATTCCGTATCGATCCTCTCCTGAATCGACGTGAAATTCAAGTCGTGACAACGCTTAATGGTTGTTTTGGAGTGTCCCCTCGTATCGATCCTCTCCTGGATCGATGTAAAAGGTTGAAAGATTGTTTTCATATCGATGTAATTCGCATTGATGGATACGAAATAAACATTCGCATCGACAGATACGAGTTTCGGTGGACTTATGAGGGATACAAATATAGCAGTTGGCTCTTCATGCATTGTTCGTATCGATGGCTCTGAATCCTTGCAGTTCTCAAATTGATGGTTACGAAGTTGCGATCTCGTATCGATAGACTAATGAGGGACGCGAACAACTAATTCGTATTGATGGATACAAATCTTTAGGGGTTGTGGCTTGATGGATACGAACAGTACAATTTGTATCGATGGAGTTTAGGTCGAGGGACACGAATAACCAATTCGCATCGATCCGATGATAGACCTGCTGCAACCGGTTGAGACAACCGGGAGGCGAATCGTTTCTCTTCGGTTCTTGGGTTCATATAAAAGCATTTGGGACTTAGGCAAAAAAAATTTTACTCATCATTATTTTCTTCTGGCCTTCGCATTGTTCCAGACTTTACAGAATCGAGATATCATCCTTCCCTTCGAACCAAACTAAGTTTTAACCCTTCCAATTAATTACCAAAACTTGGTAATTAAGCCATGAACTTACATCGAAAGATGATGAGACCAGTGTTTTAAATCTCGGATTTTGGCCAATATCTCGGGAAAATATCTCGGCTATCTCGGGCGATATTTAAAACACTTATAACTAAATAGGCTGCCAAATCTCGGATTTTGGCTGATATCTCGGATTTTTCATCTCGGCCATCTCGGGGAGATTTAAAAGCCTGGATGAGACTTAGAATTCCGTGCCGTCCCGCTTACCTCCGTGACTGGTTCTGACCATGTGGTGGCCGGAGGCGATCGTCATGAGGTCGAGGAGGGAGGAGATGCCATCTAAGTGGGCTTTGGAGAAGATGAAGTGTGGCCTTAATTTCGTATCGATGGATTGAGGAAGAAGGCGTTTTGTTTCGTATCGATCTTAATTGGAAATTTCATATAGATCTTCTGCCTTAGATGTTGTATCGACCACCTTCGCTTCGATTATTTGCTCTAATTTCGTATCGATTGCTGGATGCCAACTTAGTATTGATCATTTCGAATCGATATTGATATGAAACCGGTAAATCCCAATCGATACTAAGTTGGTGCCTTGATACGAGGCGGAGCCGTTTGATCGATACGAAGTTGACTACTCAAGACCGATACGAAATGGATGTTAACTGATCGACATGAAATGGCCACTACGGGTGGATTCGAAGTTGCTGGCCCTGAACGATATAACACTAAGGCCTTTGATCGATACGAACCGTATACTTTTTAGCTGATGCGAGTTGATCCTTGATGAACTTGATATTTCTTGCACATTTGAACACCTGACTCCGACGAGCTTCAATCTTGCATAATTGGACTTGATCGTTTCACTGCATATCTAACTGCCCTTCGAAGCTCGTCGATGGAACTTGTAACTGAATACAATTTAAAAAACATTAACTCGAATCGGTCCCTAAAAATTTGAATGGCACGGCTATGACGGTCAGCGATGACGGTCACTCCGGTTGAATTTTGAAGTCTCGTTGTTTGCATATTTTCTCATACTCTGTAGGATTTCTTAAGCAATTTACGGCACTACACTGCACAACACGTTCACGCACTTCACACTGGGGAACACTTGGGATTTTATTGTCTAATGATGGTTTCTAATAAGTTGATTAGCTATGGAATCCACAAGTACACAGCAGCAAGAGCTTCAGGATTCATCTCCTTTTGTCTTAGAGATTCTGACCTTCGCGGCCGAAGTTATAGACCCAGCTCCGGATGAGCTTCCAGGAGAAACTTTCATTGCAAACCCGCAAGATTCAGTACCGTCCAACGTCTCGGAAGACATGTTGGGACGTATTTGCCTAAGGCACGGTTTGTCATTGGACGATGTTCTATTACTGGGCCAAACGATAGACCGCACGCTCCCCTGGAGTGGTTTACTGCCTTCAACCGCCATGCGTTCGCAGCAGGAATACTTCCTCCGCTCAACCAATACATTAGTGAAGTGTTGTCTTTCCTCGGAATTGCCCTATCGCAAGTACACCCCAATGGGTATGCTCTGCTGAGTAGTTTATTTATTGTATTCATGGAGAATCTCTTTCGGCCACCGACTCCTACAGAGATTAGATATCTTTTTAACATCAAGAGTAGGGGAGACAGCCCATCTTTTACGTTCCTAGAGGCGGTCAGGAATTGTCAAGTAGTAACCGGATCCTGGACAAGGCTGAGTTACTTTAAAACAGAATGGTTCTACATTCGATGCCCCCAGGATTTGCCAGCCGATGGTTAGTCAGATGTAAGTGTCGCATTCTTTTCCAAGAGTTATCAAAATAATTGCAGTTGATGTAAAACTAACATCTTTTTTTCTTTATAGCGGCAATTTCACGACCTGAAGGCGGGTACTTTAGAGAAATAGTGAGGGTCTTTCAAGAAATTCCAAATGAAATGAGGGACATCGATTCGGTTCTAACTAACAGAAATCTGAGAATCGTCGGTCTGATTGAGCGGACACAAAGCATAAGGCTTGAAGGGACACTGAGGGCAACCTCAAAGAAAAAGAAGTTGAAGCGCAAAACACTCGGGGTCGTAATAACCTAAGGACACGACGAAGAGAGAACGCCCACGGATGATGAGCTTGTTGCCGGGTCTTCGGCCGAATTTCAAGTGACCGGAGGAAGAAGAAAAGGCAAGGCCGCTGCTTATAAACGCCCTAAGTCTTCGAGGTGGAAATCAGTTGTGGTTTCTTTGCCTTCCTCGGTATTAGAATCTCAGAGGCTCCTCCCTCACCAACAGAGAGTCCTTTTGAAGGGCTTGCCAATATTTTGATTCCGGATTATGTGTCGTTTCAACATGACACCGGGTTGGAGGAGCTTAATAGTGCTCTTGATCAAAGCGAGTCGCTTGCAATACATAGAAAACAATTCAATTATTTTCTGAGTCAAAAATTATTTTTTATTAACTATTTATTATCGGTCACTATATAAAAGACTTTTTTTAAGTAAAACTCTTTATTTTTAAATGCTTGGATTTTGGTCGATAGATAGTATGACGATGATGTAATATTATGAACTGATTTTGGTCGATAGATTGAACAAGAGTACCCATTTCATTCCAGTAAAGTCAACTAGGAGGACACCTATTTTGGCGAATTGTTCATGAAGAATGTGATTAGACTTCACGGAATTCCTAGTAGTATTGTTAGTGGCAAAGATTCTTTGTTTACTATGAGTTCTGGAAGAGTCTATAGGAAGCTTTAGGAACCAAGCACAAGATGAGTACCGCTTACCATCCATAGACTGATGGGCAAACAGAAAGAGTTAACAAAGTCTTGGAGGATTTGTTGCGAGCTTGTGCATTGGATTTCGGGGGATCATGGGAAGACCAACTTCATTTAGCCGAGTTCTCGTATAACAATAGTGATCAGACTAGCATTGGGATGGTACCATTTGAAGCTTTGTATGGAAGGCCATGCAAATCTCATGTATGTTGGTTGGAGACCGGGGATAGGTTAGTTCTTGGTCCGGATTTAGTGAGAGAATCTGCAAAGAAGATTGAGTAGATTCGAGCTAGAATGAAGAAAGCTCATTCTAGGCAGAAAAGTTATGCAAATAGAGGAAGGAAAGACTGGGAGTTCTCTGTTGGGGATTATGTGTTCATTAAGGTTTCACCGATGAAGGGTGTGATTAGATTCGGAAAATCAGGGAAGTTGGCACTGAGATTTGTTGGACCTTTTCGTATTATTAAGGGAATCGAGAAACTCACATATAGAATGGAGTTACCAGGTATTTTGGCAAGAGTGCATGATGTTTTACATGTTTCTCATCTTAGAAAATGTTATAGAGAACCGGAGACAAATATAGCACCGACAGTGTTAGAAGATTTAGTAGTAGAGCCGGACTTGACCATAGTCAGAAAGCCGATTTGGATAGTCGTGTGAGATGAAAAGAGGCTAAGGAACAAGATGGTCAGACTTAGTGAAAGTCCAGTGGAGCGATAATAAGAGAGACTGTACTTGGGAGACTGAGAGCGGGATTAGATACGCTTATCCTGATTTGTTTTGATGGTATTTTTACCTTGATTGATCTGTTATATACATTATCGTAATTTTGAGGATGAAATCTTTTAAGCAGGGGAGTATATAACACCCCATATTTTTAGTAACATTATTTAGGATATTTAATTAGCTAAATAAAATAAAATAATGTAAGATGATTAATGGATTGAGTTTTGATTTAACCAAGGGTAGTCGTACCTATATGTATAAAGAACTAAGGAAATAAGATGGGGATAAGTGTTAGGAAATAAGTAAGGGGTAAAATAGAAAAATGGCCATTTTAATACCCTAAACCATTGCTATGAAGCCTCACTTTCACTCATTAGCAAAAATTAAAAATTAGAAGAGGTCGGCCACCATTTTCAAGAGTAAGAAGAAGAAAGAAAAAGAGGAAGCTTATCAACCCCAAATTCACTCAAATCTCACATCTTTAATCACAAAACTAAGGTGAATGTTTAATACATCCATTTGTCTTACATTATTCGGTTTTAAGGTTAACCCGAAATGATTTTTAGGATAATGCCATGTTTTGAATGATTAAAAGTTTATATATGCTTGTTGATGATTTATGCATGTTCATATTAATTTTTATGATATGTTTGATATGAAAACCCTATTAAATGATATCCAAATGCCTTGAAAATTTAAATGTAGATCAAAAATGATGTTTTAGAGATGGATTTTAGTTTCAATAATTTTTTGATTTATTTTGGATTTTATATATTAATTTTCTTGTGAAGAAAATGATTTATTGGGGTTTAAAATATTTACGAAAAAATAAATAAATAATTGGGTCTGAATTTTTATATGTTAGAAAACATATTAAAATAGTTTTTCTAGAATTTTTATAGAATTTTCCTAAGTATTTTGATGCATATATATAAAATTATTTAAGGTATATGACTTCAATGTTTTATATATTTAATTAAGGAGAAGGGGCATTTTGTAAAATAAAAAAATTGTTTATTTCTGAAAATATTGGCAGCACTTTTGAAAAGGGTATTTAACAACCAATGAAAATTTGATAAACAATAGCAGGTTAGTTGAAAAGTTCTCTCCTTTAAGTTTAAAAAACAAAAATAACATGTTTTTATCATGTTCTGCCACATTCGGCACAGGGATTTCGACCCAGACCTTTCGCCACCATAGGTTTTGAAACCATTGCGCATAGTATCAAGTTACTTGGTACGTAGCGCATTGGACAAAGGTGAAAGGGTACTTAGTCAAAATGCTGGGTTCCGAAGGGGTTGGAGTATGCCTTGTTATAAAATAAAATGGTGGCGCCTGCTTGCTTTCGAAAGGTTAACTTTCGACACAGTTCGCTTTCGACCGGGTCAAATAATTTGGGAGGAAAGGTTTCAAATGGGTTGCACACTTTTGTTTTAAATAATGCTTTTGAAGGGGTCGAAACCCCTAGCTGCCGCCGTTCTACCTTTCGAAGTCAATGGTTTCGGAAGGTATACTTAACTTTTATAATTAGCCGCTCTCTATTGCTTTCAAAGGAATGGTTTCGACACCATCACTTCTTTACTTAGGAATAGGTTTCGAAAGGAAGGCTTTCGACTTAGATGTTTTAAATGATCCTTATTGTTCTGATTGAAGTATAACCCAAAGGTTTCAAAAAAGTTGATTTAAATGGTTTTAAAAGGCGTTTTTCCACATGTTTTAAATTGAACCTAAGTGCTTTCGAAAGGTTTAAGTTTTCAAAGGTTTGATGCTTTTAAAAGGTATTTAAAATGGTTTCGAAGGGGTGGTTCCTCAAAGGGTTTTGAAAGAGTCGAAAGGTACTATTTTCTGATGGTTTCGAAAGAGTTTGGAAGGTTTCCCCTAGGTTTTCTAAAGGCAATGTTTTAAAGTATTTTAAGATATGATGTCTAAGGTTTTGATGCTTTCGAAAGGAAGGGTTTCAAAGGTGTCAAAAGGGTTTTAAGGATGGTTTCGAGAGGGAAGTTTTGGCTTTTCAGCCTACATAAATAAAGGGTTTTACTTGGTTTTGAAAGAGATGCTTTCAAAGGTTTAGAAAGGGGTACTTCCAATGGAATCGAAAAGGGTACTTTCAAGTGTTTAAATGTTTTCATCAACTAAGGTTTGAATAATATATACATATATATTATAGCAAGGTGAATTTGAGTAAAGCATGGAGATTATATATTTTCCTTGCGAGAGTTTGATTTAATGGTTTTAAATCATTTTGAAAAGGTTTTCAAGGAAAATTATGGGAGGGGTTCCCTAAGAAAAATGACTCAGATATTAGAATACCATATGGGACTGGTATAGGGTCGCACCCTATACATTAGCTATTGACACCAGCTAATTTTTGTCCAAAATTCCAATGTGTAGGGCTTTGTCATAAGTAAGACTATAATTATGATTACACACAGAAGAAAATATATATTTGTATACAGATAAGTTATTGCTAAGGCCGCGAAACCATTAGAATCAGGTAACCCTGGGAGATGATTAAGTTAGGGATAGACTGTCCAAAAGAGAAGTATTTAATAGATAGTTTAGGATAGACAGTCTAGAAGAGGTGTGTTTAACAGATGTTAGATTAATTTTGTTTATATTGTCTGGTAGTCCCGAGTCAGCCAAAGGTTAATAGTTAGCCAAACAAAACTAAAGTGTTAAAGCATATTGTTCTTTTATTACCTGATAGTTATGTTTATATAATGATGCTTTACATGTTTAACCTATTTTGGTTGCAGGAATTTTTTTTTGCAAAAGATATGTTTTATAAGGATGTTAGTAAGGGGAAACCTGTTCTGCTAAGTGATGTGGTCTCACTTAAAATTAATAACCGGGATGTATAGTATTATTCACACCAAGCTTCATGTCTAACTTGAAGTTTATGTTTTTCCCTTAAAATCTCGGGTGCTCAAAATTGATTTGAGTAGGCTAGGGATTAGTGCTTTTTCAGGATTTTAGTAGGATGACGATTAAAGCTACAGGATGCAAGCAGGAGGCTAACGGATAGCTATGTAGGAGTTGCATTGTTTTTTTGTTATTTCCACTGTGTATGTGTTAAGTCAATTGTGGCTATATGACTCTAATCATCCAAGGGGGCATCTTCATATGTCGCTCTTGACGTATTTTCTAATAACTATATTTTATCATTGCCTAGGAAAGATATTGGGGATTATGTAGTATGAATATGGAACATCTGTTTTGAAATGTAATAGAAAATATTGTTTTGAAATCTGTGATTTGTTTCATATTCGTGTGCTTCTGATATTATAGATACCATTACATAGCCGTATTTAGTCGCCGGAAGTTAATACTATAGATGAATGCAACATTTGTAGCACTTAGTTTTAGGCATCTAGATAGGGGATGTTACAACTTGGTATCGGAGCATGGTTTATAAATACTTTAACTAAAAATGATTTTTGAAAACATAATCCTTAGCAGTTAGAGTTAAGATTAGGGTATGGAGTAACGCTATAGTATTTGCTATATATAAGTATACACTATATCTCTAGACTCCTATCTTTGTTAAGCTATTCTTCTATATCTCACGAGGCTTGAATACAGATATGGACGGAAGAAGAGGCGGAGTTAATCTTGGAGGAGACAACACCACGACAAATGGAAATACCCGACCAAAAGTTAGAAGAAGTCAAGGTCAGGCTCAGGTCGAGAATGTTGGTGTTGGGGTCCCACACGTTGATATGTGAGCCATGTATCAGTTTTTCGTAAATATGATGCAAGCAGAATTGCAGCTGGAGTTGTTGGAGGGAATGCTGCTGGAGGAGGAGTTTAGGAAGCTCTGTTAGTCAACCACTATGCTTACTTGAGCAGAGACTATACTAGGCTTGGAGGGAAACCGTTTATTGGAACAGAGGATGCTGTCGAGGTGGAAAACTGGCTGCTACACTGTGAAAGGATTTTTGACGACTAAGGACTCAATGACGAGCAAAAAAGGATACTTCCTTCAAGACAGCTTCAGGGAGCTGCTCTGTTATGGTGGAAAACTACGACAGCTGGTGTAGATGAGGAGACTATGACTTAGGTAGAGTTCAAGAGGAGGTTTCAAGAAAGGTTCATGTCAGTAATGGTGAAATCTGTGTTGGTTAGAAAGTTTGCTGAACTAGAACAAGGGGAGATGTCTGTTTTGTAATATGTTGGAAGATTTGAATAATTAGCCCGATATAGCTATGCCACTATTGGGGCAATGAAAAGAAATGAGAAGTTTATTAGAGGTTTGAAGCTAGAGTTGGCGAGAGCTACCTTACCGCACATCAGAGATCCATGTGATGTGGTTGTGGAAATGGCATTGAGGCATGAGGAAATGTTAGCTTGCTTGGAAAAGAAGGAGGAGAGGTTCAGATTGAACAAGGCCAGAAAAGGAAATTCTTCCATAAGAAAGGTGCTCTGAAAGAAGGAGCAACGAAGAAGGGAAAGTCTGAGGTGGTCTGCTATAAGTGCAATAAGAAAGGACATTATGCTCATGAGGGTTGTACTGGAAAAGGAAAAGGGAAGGAGGTGATTGGAAAGATGAACATCAGGAGCTTTAATTGTGATCAAAATGGCCACTATAAGAATCAATGCAAAGAGCCCACGAAGGATGGAAAGGGCCAAGTGTATGCATTGGAGCCTGCAACTTTGAGGCCAGTGGTGCAGGAGAAGGGAAAGGCAGTTTTGGAAGCCACACTATAGATTCATGGTATGTCTGTTAACGTTCTGTTTGATACTGGTGCATCGCATTCTTTTATTTCTCGATGTTTAGTAGATAAGCTTAACCTAGAACCCTAATATTTAGTTACTTCCTTAAGGGTTGCAAATTCGATAGGAGGGTATGCGATACTTAGGATAAGGTGTGACCATTTAGAGTTTGGTTTGTTAGGTCATACTTTTGTTTGCTGTTTGCATGTGTTTGACTTTGTGGGGTTTGGGATCATTCTTAGAATGGATTGGTTAAGTAAGTATGATGCTAGGATATTTTTCCATGATAGGAAGATATCACATAAACAACCTGACTGTAGTGATCGGATAGTTTATACCGTAGAAAAACCTAGTTGCGAGGTGAATGCTTTATTGGGTGTTGTGTGGTTAGAGGATGAGCTGCATCCAGTTTTCATTGTTAGAGAATTTGCTGATGTCTTTATGCCAGTAATTAGATTACCACCGAAGCGAGCCGGTGAGTTTTAGATAGATTTACTGCCTGGAGCAGAACGGGTGAGTAGGCCGCTAAGCAGAATGACACCTACAGAGATGAAGGAGCTAAAGGTATAGTTGGTGGATTTAAAAGGCAAGAATTTTATTCGACCAAGTAGTTCACCTTAGGGAGCAGCCATAGTATTTGCTAAGAAGCTGGATGGATCGTTAAGGCTATGTATCTATTATCGTAAGTTGAATGAGAGGACAATAAAGAATCGATATCCATTGCCGAGAATTGACGATTTGTTCGATCAGTTAACTGGAGCCAAGATATTCTCTCAATTGGATTTAGTAACGAGGTTTCATCATTTTAGGGTAGCAGAGGATAGTATTCCTTTGATAGTGTTTAGGAATCGATATGGATCGTATGAATGGTTAGTTATGCCGTTCGGACTAACTAATGCGCCGACATTCTTTGTGGATTTGATATAAATATAAGTTAAAGGTGTTAACTATGTTATGATATGTATTTCAAGGATTTTAAACCACAGGAGTGGAATTGTTAAATTATTGTTTTGGTTCTTCAAATATGTATTCACATGATACCCATAACTGTATTTTTGGGAAAGGGGTAGAAGAACCAGTAGGTTAACTCAAAAGTGAATATAAAAGGCTTAAACTCCTGAATGAGTAGAACTGCATCCATGGAGTCACGGTGACCAAAAATATAGGATGCCTAAACCTTGTGGTTAATGTAGGTAAACCAAAAGGTTCATAGTAAACCCATGAAAACTATGAAAAGGTAATTATTGGTGCAAAACAAAAGGTTCATCGTAAACCCATGAAAACTATGATAAGGTAGTTATTGGTGCATACCAAAAGGTTAATAGTCAACCCATGAAAAATACGCATAAGGACAGTTGGCAGGGGCTAATTGACTTGTAGAAAACACATGAAAACTATATCTGGATTGATAATTGACATCAGTCAATAGGTTCCTAGTAAACCCATGAAAACTAGGATAAGAGAGTGGCTAATGGAAGTATCAGTAGGTTCCTAGTCAACCCATGAAAACTAGGATGTGAAGTGAGTTACTGGATAAGTCCATAGGTTCCTAGTCAACCCATGAAAAGTAGGATGTGAAGTGAGTTACTGGATAAGTCCATAGGTTCCTAGTCAACCCATGAAAACTAGGATGAGGTGATTAGTTAATGGAATGACTAATAGGTTTTGGAGGACCCATGAATAAATTAAGTTAACTAGTAGGAGCCTATAGGTTCTTAGTGATCCTATGAAAACTATGAATAGGACAGGGAGTCTATTAGTTATAACAAGGTTCTTAGTAAACCATGAAAACAAAGAAGGTTAATAGTGACCCTAGAAACTATAATTATGACTGGGTGTCAAATTCAACTAGAAATGGGAAATCTTAATTATTTTCAAGTATGCATATCATCATAATATTTAAAAATGTGTGTTTTAACCATTGTGGATGCAGGAGCATAGAATATGGTTTTATAAAGGTTTTAGGATACTAGTGAGGGGAAAACCCGATCCGCTAAGCGGCGTGGTCTCACTAGATATCTAAAAGGATGAGATGTTAGATTATTTTTCGTACCAGGCTTTATTTCTGACCCGAAGTTTTTGTTTTCCCCTTAAACTCTTGGGTACTCAATTGATTTTGAGTAGTTTGAGATTTCAGATTCTCAGGTTTTCTTCTCTGACGAATAAAGCTTTCGGAGGTGTGCAGGAGGTAGATAGTTATTTAGACCTTTTATTTCCACAATGTGTTTTGTTTGTAAAGGCATATTTATGAGCCTTACTATATACTCTGATCAACCGAAGGGGCATTTTCATATGTCACTCTTGGCGTATTTGTAATAATTATGTTTTGCTGAATGTGGGAACAATTTGGGGTTATGTAATGAATATGAAATGTTTTAATTTGAATGTGGAAATATGTTTTTGAATTGTTAAAATTTTTCCATATTTTTGTGATCTTTGTATTAATGTATCTAACACCACCGTATTTGGTCACCGAATATTAATAACTATGGATGACTGGAACATCCGTAGTCGTTAGTTTTGGGCCTCTAAGCAGGGGGATGCTACAACGAGCCATCCTCTATGGATAGCTAGCGATCCATCAAGATAGGTCGGATCGCCCTCAAACTTTCCGAGCTCCTTCGTAGCACTAAGTGAATGCTTTAGGTGGAAAATATGTTAAGTTGATGGATAGGTAGCGATCCATCCCCAATTGATAACTAACGATCCATCACCTATGGATTGCTAGCGATCCATAGAAATGATTTAGGTTGATGTGAGATTTTCGGTGATGACTTGGCATAACAACTGGTCTCTTCTGCACTTGGACTTCTGGCTCAACACTCGCTGAATTCCTCTATAAATACTCACTTTCCTTCAACTAGAGATGGGTCTTTTTTTGGAGAGAGAGCTGTCATTACTCTACTGGAATTCCTTTGCTTCTTCAACTTTCTTCTCCCTCACAACAGTCATCAAGGGGGTTACTGTGATTCTCCAGTTAACCCTTGAACTTGTGACTTATTCTAACTCATTGTAACTTAGATCTAAGTACTAATTAGTTGATATCTAGATAGTTTATACTCGTATAATCATAATAAAGATTGATTATAGTGGATGTTGGCCAGAGTCAGTCGAACCACTATAAAAAATTTGTGTCTCTTTTCTTACTTTTGTTGTTTATTTATTATTTATCTGAAATTTTTACTGCTGATTATCTACACTAGTGCTTTCACACTTGATCCAGGGTGTTGATCCATTTTTTGGATTAACAACCAGTAAATAATTTGAACAAAAATGAATTTGAATATTAAAACATAAACACTATGTAGTTCAGTAGTATAAAATTGTACAAAATTAATACCAAATATTTTATATTATTGATTATAGTTCTAAGAGTGTAAAAAATTAGGGTTTGCATGTTTTTTGAATTAAAATGTTTGATTTTATTGACGTGATAAAGTGATTCATTAAATTCGAACAAAATCAAAGATAAATACCAAAAATATCTGCTGTGAAGAGGTCTTCTTCTTGGACAGTGCAAGTTTCCTTTGGATGCATGGTTCATGAACGACAACTTGAAAATTGTGACAGTAAATTTCAATGGTGAAAATGAAGGTAAGATAAATATTCAGTAGTAGTTGACATAGAGGAGGGTTGGGTAATGTTAAAAAATATTTTTGGTAAATTGAAGTTGGCAATGTTATGGGCTTGGATACTTTGAAGAATGGGTAAAAAGGAGTGTAGCACGACCCTTAAGCTATGGCCATATATTTTATACAAGTATGCTTATAACATATAATGTGTGCATGCACTGTTTTTGGTGGTCACTTTAAGCGATATATCAATTTTGTATGTAAATCTCCATCTTTATCGTAACTTTGTACCGACACACATTTGCGATTCCAATCACTTATATAGTACTTGAGAATGGACTGAAATCAGAAAACTATAGAATAAGGATTATAAACTACATTAAGCATAAGAGGGATTCTAAACGAAACCCGAATCGAGAATGTTCAACGAAAATATGTGTTTTTATTATGCAACGAGGATGACTGAAGGGAAAAATTGTTCTTATTTATTAATAATTTATTTTTTAATTTGTATTAAATTTTTCTATAAAATGTTAGTATATTGATATTAAATATATAAGTTAACATGAAAAATAGAGATTAAAAACATATATAATAAAAAAGAAAATGGTACAATGTGATTTAAAAGTAAATAAAGAAATTACGAATATATGAAATAAAATTCAAGAAAGAAAATAAATGATTGACCCAACAAAAGAAATATGGATTCCCTACACTAAATTAGGGACTGTTACGCCATCCCTATGCTGGAGATGGAGTGCGAAAATGTAACACCCCATATTTTCATATATTATTTAGGGCATTTAATTAGTTAAATAAAATAAAATAATGTGAAGATTAATAGGTTGAGATTTGATTAACAAAGGGTAGCTATGCCATGTTAATATGCAAATTAAGATGAGATAACCTGAACTAATGTGTTAGGAAATGAGTAAGGGCAATATAAGAAATAGGAAAAGCTTATACCCTAAACCCTTAGGAAATAGAACTCACGTTCATTTCATTTTCACTCAAACTAAAATTTTATGAAGGTCGGCCACCATTATTATTCTCAAGAAGAAGATTAAAGCTAGGATTCAAGAGACGGAAGATAATCAACTAATTCAACATCAAATCTCACATCTATAATCTCAAAGCTTGGGTGAATAATTACTACATCCCATTTTCATTTGGTTTTCGGTTTTAAGACTTGATCCGAAATGTTTTTCTAAGTATATGCCATGTTTTGATGATTAAAGTTATATATATGTTTGTTGGTGAATTATGCATGTTCATACTTGTTTCTATGATATGTTTGATATGAAAACCCTATTAGATGACAACTGAATGCCTTAGAAATTTGTATATAGACCAGGAATTATATTTTAGAGATGGGTTTAAGATTTTCTGAATTAATGTGGATTTTAAATTAATTTTCTAGTGAATAAAATTGTTTATTGGGTTATAAATTATTTACGGCTAAAATAATGATTATTGATTGATATTTTTATATGTTAGGCAATATATTAAAATAGATTTTCTAGAATTTTTCCAAATTTTTCCTAAGTGATTTGATTAATATATAAAATTATTTAAGGTATGAGACTTAAATGTTTTATATATTTAATTAAGGAGAAGGGGCATTTTATAAAATAAATTACTATTTAATTCCGAAAATAGTGGCAGCACTTTTCTAAAATGTATTTGTTAACTAATAAGAATTTGACAAAACAAAGGCAGGTTGTCTTAAAATTTATCTTTTTAGTCACTACAACAAAATATGATTTTGACAGCATAATTGCACAGCGTTTTATAATCAAGTGCGGTCAAAGTAGTTTGCAAAAGAAAAGTATATGTTAATCAACGCTGACAATAGTCGTTAGGTTTAACAATTTATTTGCCGCCTCTCATTCGTGTCTTTGCCCCCAAAAAAGAATGTTTTTCCCTTCTCTCGCTCTTTCATTCCTACATCCAGAAAGTAATAAGATTTCGCCTTTTCCCTTAAAACCCTCCCAAAAATTCCCTAATTCAACTTTTTAAGGTTTTCAATTTAGTGGAATAAATCATAGGTTCGATTGCTGATTGAGACGAAGCTCAGCAGAACACGGTTCAGCTTTTCCATTCATCGATTTCCCAGACCATTCGTCGATTTTCCTAGCCGATTCATTGATTGCAAGTTGATTTGAAGATAAGTTGCAGGTACCTATAATCTCTTCTTTAGTGAGAAAATTTATTTCCTTTGTAGGAACATGCGTAAACAGCTAATAGTATTATTGGGATTTCCACAATTTAAGATTTTTTTTTTATGAAACACAACTTAAGATATCGAGTCTATTAGAGATTAGCTACAACGTTTACCCTAATCCTCAGTCACCCATCATTACCATGGCAGGCCACATTAGTGAAGCAAAAATTGAACAATTTGTGAATGATCTGGAACTGCAATCAAGTAAAACAAGCCTTTTTGAAGTATGCTAGTTTAAGTCTAGTTCATTTTTGTACTAGTCATCTCACGATTAAATAAATTTTAACAAATATGCTAGAGATAATACTTGCTGGTTTCTACAAGTTATTAGTCTCTGCACATGTATGTAAACATGGGGTATATTCTAATACATTTTCGTTACTTGGTATATACAGTTTAAATATTTAATAACATGCTATTTGTTTGATAAACTATTGTGTTCAACCTTGAATCGTTCATAAAAAAAATGAAGTTGAATAAATGGATTTTTTACATAAAACTGAAACGTTAGTTTTTTAGTTTCCCTTTTTTCTTTTTTTCTTTTGGTATTAATGTGCTTCAAATGGCTAAGTTGCATATGAGTATATGTTTCAAGTTCTTTGGATGAGTATAATTGGAGGTAATATTAATGTGAATCGTCCATCATTGACCATGTTGCAATATAGTGTTTACTTGTTTTATGCTTTTAGTAAAAGCTTTGGTTGGTTTTAGGTGATGTCCTTGTACATCGCGATCTCTGTCATCAAATACCGAAGGCCTATAATCCTCTCCTAGTGCCTATAGCATTCACGCGAAGTAATAGTTTAGTTTCCTACCAATAGACTCACAAATGCAAGAAATGTTTCGAGTGTAGTATCATGCAAACTTTCATAAATATTTAGCAGACTGAATTGGTTTGGAGTGTAGAGGTTGTTGAGAATGGCGGTCTGAAGAATGTTGGAATGCATACAGTTTGTAAAAATGAACTAAGTTTCACAAAAATTTATAAAATATAATTAAGTTCACAAAATTTTATAAAGTTTTATAAAAACTTAGCTAAGTTGATTAAGTTTATAAAATTAAATATAAGTGTAGCCAATTTATAAAAATTAAATTTTTTTACCAAAAAAAATCGTGTTAACAAAATTTTATAAACATTAAACAAGTTTATAAAAATTAACTACGTTTTATAAAATGTTAACTAAGTTAAATTTAATAAAATATAATTAAGTTTATAAAAATTAATATAATTTTATAAAAATTTAACTAAGTCGACTACGTTTGTAAAGTAACTATACGGACCATGTAAACATCTCACATCTTTGTGCTATTATCTTTTACTGTCCATTTTTACGCTTGTGTTTGAGTATGCACTCAAAGTGTCTGTTAAAGTGTTTTTTGTGTTTTCCATTTTATGGTCATTATTCCATTCCACCTTCCATGTTTAATTTATGTAATTCATCTGTAAAATGTATTATTAATAATAAGACATATACACTAGCCTTCCAAAGGGGACAATAAAATGAAATTAGAGGTGTAATATTACTGTAACGACCCACTATTTTGGACCATTCAAATCGACAATAATCCACACATGTCAGACTTGAATAATGCAAAATAACAGATTGTAATAAAATTTGGAGCAAATAAGATCATTCACAGAATCACAGACACAGAAATATCAGAATAACTCGCAGCGGAATTTAAAAATACCATAGTGGTTCATGAAGCCACTAAATACATAGTCTAAAATCAAATACAAAATACATAGTCTGAAACCCAATATAGTTCTGAAACAAGTACAGTAGAAATCCCAAATACACAAGTCTCTAAAACAAAAGCTGAAATAAGACAACTGAAACTGAAATAGGAAGATAACTAGATAGGCAGAATCTCCCGTGATTCCAAGCTCCAGAAAGGTGAATCCAAAGCTGTGAATACTCAGGCTGACCCGAGCGTAAAATAAAACATAACACTCGAGTCAGGATATACATACTTATACAATGTAAACCAACTCAACTGAACTGTAGTAAAGGTACAAGTAACTTAGAAGATGCTTGGGACCGCCCATCCTCTAAGGATCCGTTAAACTATCTACTATGTAGTAATATTCGCTATTATAATAGTGTCTACATAAGTAAAGTATAATCATATCGGAAAATAGCGTTAAGGGGATGGAGAACCTTAACGCGGTCGGATCTTAAAATCATAATCGTAGTAAAGCTCGGTATGGTAGGTGACACGGCACAACTAGGCAATGCCAGGGTAGATATACCAATTACGCACACGGACTGATGGATACGCATAGCAGCCACTACCGTTCCACCTCGAACAACATTCCCAAATCGGAGGATGGCCATCTAGTCAAATCAGTAAGAGTATAATATCGAAGAAATGTGTCCGAGAAGAGGTGCTACCTCACTGGTCCGAGATCGCTCCTGTTTTAGCCACCTTATGCCAACTCACGGGAGTTGGGTCCACGTAATACCTTAAGGACGTCGCCACCATCCTACTTCATTCTGGAATCTCCACCGCGTACACGGTTGTCAAAGTGGTTTTCGGTATCGACAGAGAGTATGTCCATATCCGATCCCGGTCTCTTTGCCAACCAATCGTTATTATAACCCGTGGTTATAGATTTAAAACAATTTATCAAAATATACTTCGAATTAAACCATTTAAAACACAAAGTCCTTATTCCTTTAAATCAATATTATATTTCCAAAATCTAACCCGTCGGAGTTCACTTATTCACTTAAACAAAAGCATTAAAAATTTCAGCTTCCACGGTATTTTAAAAGTGTGGCGGTAAGTTATATTCGAAAACAATTTTTATTCAACAAAACAATATTTAAAATTGTTATATCAGTTCAGTTTTAAACAAAATCATATTTCAGTCTACTGCAGTCCTTAACAAGTGCTACAGTAGCTTTTCATTAGTTCAAGTTCAATTTTAGTTTCTGCTACAACAGCACTTACCAAGTACTATCATAGCTTTAGTTCATTCTAGTCTTTTGGTTCATTTATAAAAACCACAACACTTAAAAAGTGCTACAGATTCTACCTAGTTAAAACTTATAAAATCATACATTAAAAATGTTCATTTCAATCCTTTAACAAATTTTATTTCAAAGAAATTTTACAAGTTAAAAACCAAACTTACCAATTTGCTTATTACATTCATTTCAACACTTAAACTTCATTTTTCCACAAATTTAAAACTAAATTTCAATTTCAATTAAATTAACTTAAGTTTCCATCTTTCCTTTTTTTTTCTTTTTCCAAAATTTAAAAATTTAAGTTTCGTTTTAAAATCAATATTCCTCCATTTATTTATATTTATCACATAGAAAAATCATTTCTATTTTAAATAAATCATTTAAAAATTCGGTTTAAATCAAATTAAATATTATTACAAATTTTAAATTATCTAAAAATATTCAGAAAATACATAAAAATAACCATGGGTCTGTATAATATTTTCTAGCCTAATTCAAGTGATACGGATACTATATCATTTCAATCCGTAATTTACAAAGAAAAATCCGGGTTTTATCATTTCAAACCCGCAATCCCAAGTAAATAAAATTTAATTGAAAATCGCTCAGGCCTATCATTTCAGCCCATAACGACCTTCCCTTATTCTAAAGTCCGTTCGGGTATGTATCATTTCAACCCATAGTGATTCTATTCTACAGGGAACTTGCAGTGTGATTTAACAAAATAGAATAACAGAAAAATAAGAACAGATATAACAGATGATACGATATGCAGTTTTAACAATTAACATCAACTATAAATAAATCACAGGTAATTATAACATCATTTATTTATTTATTTATTTCTACACATTCAGTTGCGGTCGTTTCACAATTATATAAGTATGGATATTCGTGTGAGATTTACTCACCTCTACGGAGCTGGAGATTCAGAAAGAAAGAACTACGATGTCAATCGAAAGCACGCGGATAGCACGATCAATCGTTAGCGGATGCGCCAACTAGATTCAAACCAAAAGCACAATAAATAAAGCGAATAAATAGACAAATCAAAGCATGCACGAACAACAAATTTTTCCAAATTGAAGCAAACGACGGAAAAATAAATCAAGTAGAAAAATTTAGAAGGAATTTACTCGACCACTTTTATTGGAGATTATAACTTAAAAATTTGTAAAATTGCATTTTCCACGGATTCCTTTTTCCACAACCAAGGCCAGTGAGAATACAACATTCAAAAATAAAATATGAAGTGGAAATCTTTGTTCACCAATTCATTTCAACAAGGCAGAGGCAATACAATTCACGACTGTAAAAACAAAACTGAAAAAGATTTTAGTTCACTTTTTTTTTTCAAAACCAAACGTCAGTGAAAATATAAACTAAGGCTACAAATACATGACAAAAGCATAACCTCATCTTTTTCAAACAGGTCTCGGTGGCAATAATACAAGGTGTGGGTGGTCTAGATCACGGCATGGGTTTTGCGTGGTGGCTATCTGGCGCAGGTCAGTGGGGTTTCGGCATGAGTTGGTGACTGGTGGGGTTCGGTGGAGACGAGGTGGAGGCTGGAAGGCTGTCTCGGTCTGGTGGTGGTAGCTGGGATTCGAACTGGGTTGGGCTGCCTTGGTGATCGGCTGGGGTGGAGGTTGGTCTCGTGGTGGGTCTGGGGTAGAAGGCTGGTGACTGGGAACTCGAACCGGGTTGTGAATGGGGTAGGCTGGTCTCGTATGAGGCAGGGTGGCGAACGGGGTTGGGACTCGACTGGGTTGGGTCTCGTAAGGTGTAGACGCGGCTGTCATCTGGACGTGGGTGTGGTGACAGGCTGGGGTAGGAGGCGGTGATGGTTGGCATGGAGGCGGCGGTGGTCTAGGTTGCGAAGGCGTGGGACGTAGGGATTGGCTGGTGGTCTCGGTTGAAGGTGTGAGTAGGTATAGCGTGGGCAGTGACAACGAAAATCAAAATATAAAAATGAAAAGGGGAAGAGCATGGTACAGCTGACAACAAACAGGAGACAGCAAAAATATAAATATAAAGTGAACAAAAAAAGTGGAAAAAGATGTGGCCTGTACCTCCCAGAGAGATGTTCACGAGATTCTGAACAAAAGCTACAGAGAAAGCCTTTTGAGGAATGAAAATTGTTGAACGAAACAAAAAAATGAACAGCTGTTTTGCTTTTTGTAGAAAGAAGGCAACGAAAAGTTTTAGAACTGTAGGCAATAATAAATGCTGAACGAAACGTAAGGGAGATAAAGGGGTAAGTGGACCATTTCTCACGTGCAATTCAATGCAAGATTTGACAATTTCAAACTGAAATATACCGCAGAAATAAATGGACAAAGGAACAATGCACGTACAGTGTAACGCCCAAAGTAACGTACAACCGTTACTTGTTTCTTTTATTTAATAAATTTTAAAAATGCTAACGGTTTCTTAAAAATATAACGTATCTTTTTAAACCAAATTTAAAATAGTTATTATCATCGTTAATAAAATTTGATTCTAATGTAAAGTTAAGAACGGACAAAACGTAACGAAATGTAATGCTTTAAATTTTCGTTTTATACAAATTACTACAATTTATATTTAAATCAATATTTCAAATTGTTTTATTTTTAATTAAAAATTTCGTTTAAAATTTATCGGACTGTTACACTCTCCCCCACTCAAAGCTTTTCGTCCTCGAAAAGGAACGAAGAAGGAAAACAAAGAAAGATAAGATAGAATAGCAAAAGTACCTGAAATAAACAATTCCGGATTCGAAGCACGAATGCTCTCCTCCGTCTCCCAG
Source organism: Allium fistulosum (assembly GCA_030737815.1). Lineage (NCBI taxonomy): Eukaryota > Viridiplantae > Streptophyta > Magnoliopsida > Asparagales > Amaryllidaceae > Allium > Allium fistulosum. The sequence continues at coordinate 1,139,341,056 of CM060906.1, forward strand.
GTGCAATCCCGTTCATCAGTGCTCCACTGCACTTTGACCAGGTTGACAGATTTTCTTCTTAGCTGCTTCGTACCTCGATCGACAATACGAAGTGGCTTCCTCTCAACAGTCAGATTTGGCTCAATATCCAAACTATCAAGAGCAGAAGGCTGAATAATAAGAGATGGATCATGCAGATAGCGACGAAGATGAGATACATGAAAGACGTTGTGAATTCCAGAAAATTTTTCGGGTAAATCCAGACGATAAGCAAGAGAACCAATTCTTTCCAAAATGCGGAAAGGACCAACAAATCTAGGAGATAGCTTTCCTCTACGACCAAAACGAATAACATTCCTTAAGGGAGAGACCTTAAGGAAAACCAAATCACCAACTGCAAACTCTAAACTCCGTCTTCGACGATCGGCGTACTTCTTCTGTCTATCCTGAGCGATCCTCATCTTCCTCTTAATCTCTTCGACTCTCTCTGAAGCTTCCAAAACCATCTCAGGACCAAGAACCAAACGATTACCAGATTCAATCCAACAAGAAGGAGATCTACAAGGTCGTCCGTAAAGAGCAGAAAATGGAGATGTCTCAATACTGGCCTGATAACTATTGTTATAAGTGAATTCGACAAGATGGAGATGATCTTCCCAAGATCCTCCATAATCAAGCACACAAGCACGAAGAAGATCTTCTAAAATCTGATTCACCCTTTCCGTTTGACCGTCGGTCTGTGGATGGTAAGCAGTGCTCAGATTAAGATGAGTACCCAAAGAATCCTGAAAGGCTTTCCAAAACCTACTAGTAAAGATAGGATCACGATCAAAAACGATACTGAGAGGAACACCATGGAGACGAACAATCTCCCTCATGTAAATCTCAGATAAACTAGAAGCTGAACGGGTAGACTTGACCGGAATAAAATGAGCTGATTTGGTCAATCTATCCACAATAACCCAAATACTCTCGTTACCCTTCCTACTCCTCGGTAAACCATCAATGAAATCCATAGAAACTTGTTCCCACTTCCAATTGGGAATCTCAAGAGGTTGCAATAAACCAGGAGTCTTCTGATGATCTGCCTTGACTTGCTGACAAGTCGCACACCTATTGACGAAAATGGAAATATCTCGCTTCATACCTTTCCACCAATATAACTTCTTCATATCCTGATACATCTTGGTCACGCCTGGGTGAATAGAAAGTCTGGACTGATGATTCTCCCGAAGTAACTCCTGTCTCAATCTATCAACATTCGGGACACAAATCCTATTATTAATCCTCAATACACCCTTATCGTCAATCTGAGCTCCATTACCCTCAAGACTACTACCTCCAACTCTACTTCGAACATTCTCCTTAATCAACTTAAGCATCTGATCCTCATCCTGTCTAGCCATAATACGATCCACAAGAGGTGAAGAAACAACAATCTGACACAACAAAGCTTTCTTCCTACTCAAAGCATCCGCCACTACATTAGCCTTTCCCGGTGTATAGTTGATGTCGAGGTCATAAGAAGCAAGGAACTCTAACCACCTAACTTGTCTCTGATTCAAATCCTTCTGAGAGAAAATATACCTCAAAGAATGATGATCTGTGAAAAGCTCGAATTTGGTACCCAACAGATGATGTCTCCAAAGCTTCAAAGCGAAAACAACTGCAAGCAACTCTAGATCATGGGCAGCATAATTTACTTCATGAGTCTTCAACTGTCTACTAGCATAAGCAATCACTCTACCATCCTGCATCAGAACAGCTCCCAAACCTTCTCTACAAGCATCAGTGTATACCGTTAATCCCTCATCTCCATTTGGAACGGTAAGAACAGGTGCGGAAGTAAGCTTGTCTTTTAACTCATTGAATGCAGCTTCACACTTACTACTCCAAATAAACTTAGTATTCTTCCGAGTTAAAGCAGTGAGAGGTGCAGCAATCCGAGCGAAATTCTCAATGAATCTCCGGTAATAACCGACGAGGCCCAGAAAACTACGGATATCAGTAGGAGTCTTAGGAGTTTCCCAATCCTGCACAGAATAGGGAAAAAGAAGGATAATAGAAAGATAGAGTAAATTGAAATGAAAGAGAAGGAAAGAAAGACTTACATTGATCGCAGCGATCTTGACTGGATCAACTGAAACTCCATTACTAGAAACAATATGCCCGAGAAATCGGACTTCATCCTTCCAGAAATGGCATTTGGAAAATTTAGCTTTTAACTGATGCTTTCGAAGAGTCTCAAGAACAGATTTCAAATGTGACTCATGTTCTTCTTCAGACTTAAAGAATATGAGGATATCATCCACAAAGACTAGAACAAATTTATTTAGCACATCACGGAATACACGATTCATCAAGTCAACAAAGAAAGCGGGAGCATTAGTCAAACCAAAAGGCATGACTAACCATTCGAAGAATCCATTCTCAGTACGGAAAGCAGTCTTAGGAATACTTTCCTCGGCAACTCTGAGTTGGTGAAAACCTGTGGCTAGATCAAGCTGAGAGAAAACAGTAGCACCATAAAGCTGATCAAACATGTCATTGATGCGAGGCATTGGATATCTATTTTTCATAGTGAGTTTGTTCAACTCCGTATAATCAACACACATCCGAAGAGAACCATCGGACTTGGTGACGAAAACCACCGCAGCTCCCCATTCATAAAAACTAGGTCTGATCAGACCCTTGGAAGAGAGGTCTTCAATTTGTTTCCTTAACTCAACCTTCTCGCGGGGTGCCATTCTTCTAGGAGGAAGAACTATAGGTCGAGCTCCAGGAATGAGGTCAATGCGGAAATCAATTTCCCACTTTGGAGGTAAAGCAGTAACTTCACCAAATACATCCGGGTAGTGATTAACTACACGGGTCGACTGAAGATCATCAATAGAAGCATCAAGAGAAAAGATAAAGCTACCAGCATAATCATGAGGCATACGACCCTGAATAAACAAAGAATTTCCTCGATCATCCTTAAGAGAAACAATTCGGGATTTACACGAGATACGGGCATCGTGTCTATCAAGCCAATCACTTCCAAGCAGCAAATCAAAAGCATCGAAACCAAGGATATAGAAATCGCCACTAAAACTATGATCGGAATGGAGGAGTTTCACATGCTTACAAATCTTATTAAGATTTGCGGGACCACCAATAGGATTAGAAACACATAAAGGAACAGAAGCATACTCAGGGGAAAGGAGATGTTCAAACTTATTACACAGGTCATCAGAAATAAAACTATGCGAAGCACCAGTATCAAATAAAACACGAACTGGATGATGAAATAAAGTAAAGGTGCCTTGAAGAGTACCTTGACTATCGCTAGGAGCAGGAGTAGGTGCGGGAGCAGGTGATGAAGCAGATGTGACAGCAAATACGCCAGATGGCTTTCCCTTCTGATATAAAGGACAGTCCTTCCTAAAATGACCCGGCTGAAGACAAACATGACAAAGATCATTCCTGGTAACCTGGGGTGGAGGAACAGCAGCACTGGACGGATTAGGGCAACTATTGGCATAGTGTCCCTTTTGGTCACATTTGAAGCAAGTAATGGAGGAAAGATCAATAGGGTGTCTCTGAGAAGGAGCAGATGCTGAAGATCCCAAGCCCGCATGTTTGATCCAATTCTTCTTCTGCTGGTGGAAGTTGGGCTTTCTCTTCTTGGAATTTGCAGAGGAAGATTGTGAGACATGAGTACCAGAAGTAGCAGGACCCTTGGAAGTAGGGTTCTCATAGCGGATAGCCATATCCATGAGCTCAGTAAAAGTGCCATGAACATGTGAAATAAGGCGATCGTAGAACTCTGGGCGAGCTCCAGAAATAAACTTCTCGTTCTTCTTTAGCTGAGTGTCGATAAGACCAGGACCGAATTTTGAGAGTTCATTGAACTTCCGTTCATACTCTGAGAAGGACATGGTACCCTGCTTGAGGTCCATGAATTCACGGTAAAGCTGAGATTTCCCGGCTTCGGGCATCCATTTTGCCACAAAAGCCCCCCTGAAAGAAGATACAAATCGAACTTAAGATAGATTCGAAAAGAAAGGAAATGGGGAAAAATTCAAGTTAACACAAAGGATACCTGAACTGCTCCCACGAAAGATCACCTTCGTTAGTGTGAGTCGTAACAGACTCCCACCAATCTAGGGCTGACTCTTGCAGCTGCCATGCTGCTAACTGACGCTTTTGGGCATCAGTGATCTCTAAACCAGTAAAGATTCTTTCCAAACTTCTTAGCCATTGCTGGGCTTCGATGATACTTTCTGAACCGGTGAACTTAGTGCCACCGAGCTGAGAGAATTCTTTGCAAAGGACTGTAAACTTAACGGGTGCAACAGGTGGAGGAACTGGGGCAATACCACGACCCCTACCTCTAGCATTTCCACGATTCATCCTGGAAATATCAAGAATAAATTTAGGACAAGGTACAAAGAAGACTAAGATAAGTTAAGATAAAACACGATAAGATCACTTGGATGAATATCCTACTAACAAAATTCCTAACAAGGTAGATACGGAAAGAAGGAAGTTTAGAAAATTTCTTCTTAAAACAAGAAAACTTTATATCAAAATAATCTTTGAAAAATTATTTGAAAAATCATTTTAAAATCATTTTATACTTTGAAAAATACGTTCACTCACAAGGAAATGATTCTGAGTTTGATTTCACTCATTCTAGGGTATTTCTACCCTATCTCTAATGAGTTTTGCTCCATAGGCTAAGGTTTGCCTAAAACCAAAGCTCTGATACCAAATGTAACGACCCACTATTTTGGACCATTCAAATCGACAATAATCCACACATGTCAGACTTGAATAATGCAAAATAACAGATTGTAATAAAATTTGGAGCAAATAAGATCATTCACAGAATCACAGACACAGAAATATCAGAATAACTCGCAGCGGAATTTAAAAATACCATAGTGGTTCATGAAGCCACTAAATACATAGTCTAAAATCAAATACAAAATACATAGTCTGAAACCCAATATAGTTCTGAAACAAGTACAGTAGAAATCCCAAATACACAAGTCTCTAAAACAAAAGCTGAAATAAGACAACTGAAACTGAAATAGGAAGATAACTAGATAGGCAGAATCTCCAGTGATTCCGAGCTCCAGAAAGGTGAATCCAAAGCTGTGAATACTCAGGCTGACCCGAGCGTAAAATAAAACATAACACTTGAGTCAGGATATACATACTTATACAATGTAAACCAACTCAACTGAACTGTAGTAAAGGTACAAGTAACTTAGAAGATGCTTGGGACCGCCCATCCTCTAAGGATCCGTTAAACTATCTACTATGTAGTAATATTCGCTATTATAATAGTGTCTACATAAGTAAAGTATAATCATATCGGAAAATAGCGTTAAGGGGATGGAGAACCTTAACGCGGTCGGATCTTAAAATCATAATCGTAGTAAAGCTCGGTATGGTAGGTGACACGGCACAACTAGGCAATGCCAGGGTAGATATACCAATTACGCACACGGACTGATGGATACGCATAGCAGCCACTACCGTTCCACCTCGAACAACATTCCCAAATCGGAGGATGGCCATCTAGTCAAATCAGTAAGAGTATAATATCGAAGAAATGTGTCCGAGAAGAGGTGCTACCTCACTGGTCCGAGATCGCTTCTGTTTTAGCCACCTTATGCCAACTCACGGGAGTTGGGTCCACGTAATACCTTAAGGACGTCGCCACCATCCTACTTCATTCTGGAATCTCCACCGCGTACACGGTTGTCAAAGTGGTTTTCGGTATCGACAGAGAGTATGTCCATATCCGATCCCGGTCTCTTTGCCAACCAATCGTTATTATAACCCGTGGTTATAGATTTAAAACAATTTATCAAAATATACTTCGAATTAAACCATTTAAAACACAAAGTCCTTATTCCTTTAAATCAATATTATATTTCCAAAATCTAACCCGTCGGAGTTCACTTATTCACTTAAACAAAAGCATTAAAAATTTCAGCTTCCACAGTATTTTAAAAGTGTGGCGGTAAGTTATATTCGAAAACAATTTTTATTCAACAAAACAATATTTAAAATTGTTATATCAGTTCAGTTTTAAACAAAATCATATTTCAGTCTACTGCAGTCCTTAACAAGTGCTACAGTAGCTTTTCATTAGTTCAAGTTCAATTTTAGTTTCTGCTACAACAGCACTTACCAAGTACTATCATAGCTTTAGTTCATTCTAGTCTTTTGGTTCATTTATAAAAACCACAACACTTAAAAAGTGCTACAGATTCTATCTAGTTAAAACTTATAAAATCATACATTAAAAATGTTCATTTCAATCCTTTAACAAATTTTATTTCAAAGAAATTTTACAAGTTAAAAACCAAACTTACCAATTTGCTTATTACATTCATTTCAACACTTAAACTTAAACTTCATTTTTCCACAAATTTAAAACTAAATTTCAATTTCAATTAAATTAACTTAAGTTTCCATCTTTCCTTTTTTTTTCTTTTTCCAAAATTTAAAAATTTAAGTTTCATTTTAAAATCAATATTCCTCCATTTATTTATATTTATCACATAGAAAAATCATTTCTATTTTAAATAAATCATTTAAAAATTCGGTTTAAATCAAATTAAATATTATTACAATTTTTAAATTATCTAAAAATATTCAGAAAATACATAAAAATAACCACGGGTCTGTATAATATTTTCTAGCCTAATTCAAGTGATACGGATACTATATCATTTCAATCCGTAATTTACAAAGAAAAATCCGGGTTTTATCATTTCAAACCCGCAATCCCAAGTAAATAAAATTTAATTGAAAATCGCTCAGGCCTATCATTTCAGCCCATAACGACCTTCCCTTATTCTAAAGTCCGTTCGGGTATGTATCATTTCAACCCATAGTGATTCTATTCTACAGGGAACTTGCAGTGTGATTTAACAGAATAGAATAACAGAAAAATAAGAACAGATATAACAGATGATACGATATGCAGTTTTAACAATTAACATCAACTATAAATAAATCACAGGTAATTATAACATCATTTATTTATTTATTTATTTCTACACATTCAGTTGCGGTCGTTTCACAATTATATAAGTATGGATATTCGTGTGAGATTTACTCACCTCTACGGAGCTGGAGATTCAGAAAGAAAGAAGTACGATGTCAATCGAAAGCACGTGGATAGCACGATCAATCGTTAGCGGATGCGCCAACTAGATTCAAACCAAAAGCACAATAAATAAAGCGAATAAATAGACAAATCAAAGCATGCACGAACAACAATTTTTTCCAAATTGAAGCAAACGACGGAAAAATAAATCAAGTAGAAAAATTTAGAAGGAATTTGCTCGACCACTTTTATTGGAGATTATAACTTAAAAATTTGTAAAATTGCATTTTCCACAGATTCCTTTTTCCACAACCAAGGCCAGTGAGAATACAACATTCAAAAATAAAATATGAAGTGGAAATCTTTGTTCACCAATTCATTTCAACAAGGCAGAGGCAATACAATTCACGACTGTAAAAACAAAACTGAAAAAGATTTTAGTTCACTTTTTTTTTTCAAAACCAAACGTCAGTGAAAATATAAACTAAGGCTACAAGTACATGACAAAAGCATAACCTCATCTTTTTCAAACAGGTCTCGGTGGCAATAATACAAGGTGTGGGTGGTCTAGATCATGGCATGGGTTTTGCGTGGTGGCTATCTGGCACAGGTCAGTGGGGTTTCGGCATGAGTTGGTGACTGGTGGGGTTCGGTGGAGACGAGGTGGAGGTTGGAAGGCTGTCTCGGTCTGGTGGTGGTAGCTGGGATTCGAACTGGGTTGGGCTGCCTTGGTGATCGGCTGGGGTGGAGGTTGGTCTCGTGGTGGGTCTGGGGTAGAAGGCTGGTGACTGGGAACTCGAACCGGGTTGTGAATGGGGTAGGCTGGTCTCGTATGAGGCAGGGTGGCGAACGGGGTTGGGACTCGACTGGGTTGGGTCTCGTAAGGTGTAGACGCAGCTGTCATCTGGACGTGGGTGTGGTGACAGGCTGGGGTAGGAGGCGGTGATGGTTGGCATGGAGGCGGCGGTGGTCTAGGTTGCGAAGGCGTGGGACGTAGGGATTGGCTGGTGGTCTCGGTTGAAGGTGTGAGTAGGTATAGCGTGGGCAGTGACAACGAAAATCAAAATATAAAAATGAAAAGGGGAAGAGCATGGTACAGCTGACAACAAACAGGAGACAGCAAAAATATAAATATAAAGTGAACAAAAAAAGTGGAAAAAGATGTGGCCTGTACCTCCCAGAGAGATGTTCACGAGATTCTAAACAAAAGCTACAGAGAAAGCCTTTTGAGGAATGAAAATTGTTGAACGAAACAAAAAAATGAACAGCTGTTTTGCTTTTTGTAGAAAGAAGGCAACGAAAAGTTTTAGAACTGTAGGCAATAATAAATGCTGAACGAAACGTAAGGGAGATAAAGGGGTAAGTGGACCATTTCTCACGTGCAATTCAATGCAAGATTTGACAATTTCAAACTGAAATATACCGCAGAAATAAATGGACAAAGGAACAATGCACGTACAGTGTAACGCCCAAAGTAACGTACAACCGTTACTTGTTTCTTTTATTTAATAAATTTTAAAAATGCTAACGGTTTCTTAAAAATATAACGTATCTTTTTAAACCAAATTTAAAATAGTTATTATCATCGTTAATAAAATTTGATTCTAATGTAAAGTTAAGAACGGACAAAACGTAACGAAATGTAACGCTTTAAATTTTCGTTTTATACAAATTACTACAATTTATATTTAAATCAATATTTCGAATTGTTTTATTTTTAATTAAAAATTTCGTTTAAAATTTATCGGACTGTTACAATTACCAAGTCTCTGTCAAAATAGTCCTTGATAAAAAGGCCAAGGATCTCCCCTATAGCCATTTAAAGATGCACAAAGTATCCAGTTGATTGTCCGTAACAAAGATCATCCTATATGTTGGTGGTAATTTTGTTAGAGAAGTCCCTCTAACCAAGAAAATAATTGTCGGTTGACGACTAGTAACTGTGTATATTAATTAAATTTTGTGTGTTTTCATATTTACTTAGTTTTGTTTTATATCTTGAATTACTCAATGATTTTGTTCTTTTGTACAAATAGGTGCAATTGGGATTACTGTTGCAAACCCAACTGATTTAGTTGAAGTATGACTTCAAGCTGAAGGGAAGCTTCCTCTGGTGTTCGAAAACGTTATTCAGGATCACTTAATGCTTACTTTACCATAATCAAACAGGTTCTACTTTAAAGTCAACTAGTTGTTACCACTTTGCAATTTTGAATTTATTCTGAACATACTATCTACTACATAGGAAGGAGTACGTGCTTGTTGTTGTTTATTTTTATTTTGCATTTACATTTCTATAAAAAAAAACAGAAAAAAAAGTATACACGATTTCAACAACCAAAATATATTTTTATTGCAATTTTTTTCTTTTCTTTTTAACATTCACAATTTTCTACCACATTACAACCATCACCCTACAAACTGCTCTTCCCCTTCCAGTTCACTGTCTAGCCTTACCACTCTGCACAAACATCCCAAACCACAACTACATCACCACCACTACTTCACCAAACTTCACCACTGCCACTATCGCAGCAGCATCAACCACCTCTTTACAAAAACTGTTAACACATCACAACTCCATCAACCACCAAACCATCAAACTGCACCACTGTTGCATCTCAGCCACAACTACTTAATTTGCAAATGAAAAAGATTAGTTTGGAATGTTTTTTTTCTTATTTGCATTTAGATTAAATACGCTCTCTCTATATTTAAGTATATTTTACATAAAACTAGCAAAAGTCACAACCGCTAATTCTCTATATATATACATATACAAACACACACACATATAGAGTCTAATAAATGCTTAGGTATAGTAATAGTGTATGGATATTCTTTTATAGTGAAGAATATTTTTCTTTAACTGTTCACTCAAGTTTTAGCATGTTCTTTCCATTCCAATTTTGTTTGCCCTGCTATTTATAATAGTTATGTAATTGTCAAAATCAACCATGTGAAATTGGGTCACTGAGTTTCGATTTTTATTCGAGAAACATATACTATCTTGGAATAAATTATATACAATTACACGCTACTATTATATTGTACTGGTAATTACATAATTTTAATACTTGTTGATGTGTGCGATTGTGTGCGCGAATTGTAATGGCAAATTTTTTGGAAACAGTTTGGTGCTAATGTTGTATAAGTGGATTAAATTGTTGTTAATGGCGCAAGCCAAGTATCAGGAGAGGGGTAATGCATAGACATTACTCTGGTGCTATAAAATGGCGCCGTTGTAATGGCAAATTTTTTGAAAATAGTTTGGTGCTAATAACAAAATGACTAATTTGTAGAGTTCTATCATTTTCAGTCTAATGTGGCCATGAAGTAGCTAATAACAAATTTATTTTATGCGTGCAGGCTTTGAACAGTTGATATTTGTAGAGTTCTGTCATTTTCAGTCTAGTGTGCTTAAACAACAAGGTATGAAACAGATGCTAAAAACTCTCAAGTATTATCATTATTGTCTATTAGTTTACCATCAAATAATTTCACAATTATGTTTTATTCCCTTCCATATTTCATCAAAAGGCTACTCTAAATTCATATCTTTTGCTGGATAAAAAACTGTAATGCCTTAAATCATGCTATTAATAAACAACCAACAAAATATCACTTTGATAAATAAAAATATAGTTGTAGGAGATTCATATATTGTTACCATATAGTAACCAAGTTTTATAAAAGTTAACTAAATTAACCAAGTTTTATAAAAATTAACTAAGTTTTATAAAAATTAACTAAGTCAATAAAGTTTTATAAAAAATTAACTAAGTTGATGAAGTTTTATAAAAATTAACTAAATTTTGCAAAAAACATAACCATTTTAACTAAGTTCTATAAAAATTATACAAGTTCATAGAAATTAACCAAGTTTTATAATTTTGCAAAAAACATAACCATTTTAACTAAGTTCTTCGCATATACACATAAACACTTACGTTAAATAATTGAGAACTCTTAATATTTATTTACTTCCTACTATAATCACAGCTTGAACTTGTGTTGGTTACGGAGAAACTGCAGGAGCTTCATTCAATTAGAATTCAGAAGCTGAAGAAACAAGGCATGTACCTTTTCCTTCCTCTTTTTTCTTTTTGTTTCTTTTTTTGCAATCATTGAATAGCTAGCATCAAGTGCATCTTAGTGAAACTTTAGCATCTGTTTAAATAACATCAGTTTAAATAACATGTTTGCCAAATATGGGATGTAGTTTAATTAGATATAATTGTTTTTCTTTTATTTTTTAAAATTCTTTCAGTTTCTATTTGTACAACTTTAGCATCTGTATCACTTTTAGTTCTGATTCAATAACAAGCAACAATCATCAATGTTTAAATTGAAATACTCTCCCAACTAAAGGCCCGGATTCAGTTTTGAAACACAAACAAAGCATGATATTTGCTGCCAAAAGAGTTAATCAATTAAAAGTTTGCTTGTACTATCAACTCCTGGGCTATAAAAATGAATGTTTGGTTATTACAACTGGAAGCAGAAAGTCTGTGATATTTTACTATATTGTGTTCTTGCATTTTGACAATATATTTTTCTCTTTGGATTTGTTTGTTTTGAGCATTTGTTTTGTTGTCTTTTATACATAAAAAAATTATTTGTCCATTTCTACTAAGAACTGTTTGGTCGTTATTATCATATATATATATATATTGTTCATAATCAATAATTAATTTCTATTTAAATTTTAGATTCTTTGTTGCATACATATATTGTATATGCTGATGGAGAGAGATTGGTTGCGTCTACATAGGTAATCATGTAGCAGCTAATTTAGACTTAAATTTAGAATTGATATTTTGATAATAAAAGCTAATATTTTTGTTGTTTTCAAATTTTAATCATAGGACTAGTAGAGAGTATGGCCAAGGAGCTCGGAATTTTGTGTGTGTTGTGAAGAAAAATTTAGGAGATGTGGAAAAAATATTCTGTCCTTGTTTAGATTGTCGAAATCTTAGTCGTCATTATGGTGAAACCATTGTTGAGCACCTGATTATAAAGGGAATGGATCCTAAGTATAAAGATGATATATGGTATAATCATGGCGAGAAAGTGAATGATGAAAAAAAATTAAAATGGGTGAGATGTACGACTTGCTCAAAGCGATTCACTATGAAGATGAAGATTATTTCAATCATACTTTTTTTGATGACGACAAAGATAAGGACGATGCACAAAGACGCCATGATGATTTACTTAATAATTTGGAAGATGCAGAAACCCCACTGTATCCTGGTTGCATAGATCATACAAAGTTATATGCCATTACTATTTTGTATAATCTTAAATGTGAAACTGGATTATCTAATATTGGTTTTGATATACTTCTTACCGTCCAACATTTGTTTTTACCAAAGAATAACGTACTTCCCAAGACTTTATATGAAGTAAAGAAATTCCTCAAACTATTTGATATGGGTTTTGAAAAAATTCATGCTTGTGAGAATGATTGTTGTCTTTTCCGTAAAGAGTACAAAAATTTAAATAATTGTCCGAGATGTGGTTCATCACGATGGAAGATAAATCAAGATACAAAAGAGATTATGCAGGGTATCCCAATTAAGGTGTTGCGATATTTTCCAATAATTCCAAGATTTAGAAGAATGTTTAGATCCGAAAAAATGGCAGAAGAGTTAAGATGGCATTTTAAAAATAAAAGTAATGATGGAAAGATGCGGCACCCCGTAGATTCCGTGACATGGAGCATGGTTGATGTAAATTGGAAAACATTTTCAGCCGATCCACATAATCTTAGACTTGGTCTAGCTACAGATGGGTTCAATCCATTTTCTATGTTAAGCTCCAAGTATAGTTGCTGGCCAGTAATGCTTGTTACATATAATTTGTCGCCTTTGTTGTGCATGAAGAAAGAGAATATCATGTTAACACTTCTAATTCCAGGTCCAAAGCAACCAGGAAGAAGTTTATCGAGTCAAAAATGAGCAAAGAGTTTAAGGTAATTGTAATGTAATTTTTATTATTTCTTGTGTGTGTGTGTGTATATATATATATATGAAATTTAAGCGTACGTAAAATGCAAATTAACTAATCAATGTGATAAATCTTGTAATCTAGCTACGAAGTGATAAATTTAAATCCATGAAGGACAAACAAATACCACACACGTGTAGTCGTCGAGGAATGGCTCGACTAACTGAAGATTTGGTGAGAAATATATTTGATTTATTACCTATGGTTAATAGTTTTGTTAATGTTATGTTTCCTTTAATGCAGAAAGAGAAAAGTAGCAGTCCTTCTTCCATTTGTAGATCTGATGTTTGGATTAAATCTCACACTCGAAAAAATGGTGAACCAGTGATCCCGCATGTTGCAGATACTATCGTAAGTGCTATGTTGTTTTTGTTTAAGCGTAATTTTTGGAAAATATATAATTTTGAACTCTTCTACAAAATATAATTTGTGTTCACTTTGTAGGAGAAAATAAAGAATGCTGAAAAGGAATCACCGTCTAGCTTAACTTGTAAGATCAAAGAAGATGCCCTCTCATTGGTGTTGGGAAAAGATAGACCGGGACGACTACGAGGAATGGGAAGGGGTGTAACCATGACCACTGCAGTTTTGTCACAAATAAAAGATAAACAAGTAGCTCAATGTCAGCATAGGATTTTAGAGCTAGAGCAGTTGATTCACACCGTAATGAAACGTCATGTATGTCGATAATCACTTTGTGTAAATATGAAAGCTTAGTTAGCATGTATGTGATCCTTGCATTGTATGATTTTCGACTTAATTTGTGTAATCATTCTCTTATTAAAAGCTACATGCTAAATAAGAAGTTAAAATTTAATTCCACCTCTTATTTTCCTCAAAACATGTTTTAAATTAAACTTTTATTTTTAGTTTTCTAAAAATTAATTGTGAAAATTTGTTTATAAAAATTACTGAGTTGTGTAGCTTCAGATTTTAAATTTATTATATGTATTTGCTGTCTTTGGTTGCTGGCCTAACTTTGAATTTTTATCCTTATGAGAGTACAAATGCGATTTTGCAATATATTTTTATCCTTATGAGATTTTAAAGCATTCACTTTTAAATTAAAGCATAATATGTACTAAACCAATATTGTCTTTTCAACACTTATAAAGTAATGTATTTTCAACACTAAACTAATATTGTCTTTTCAACACTAAACCAATATTGTCTTTTCAACACTTTTAAATTAAAGCATAATATATTTTTATCCTTATTAGATTTTAAACCATCCGCTACAATTCGACCAATCTGCAAAACAAAAATACCTTTTACTTACGATTAAATTGCTGACTCCTCATCCATCTGCAAAATAAAAATATCCTTATCTGGTTACTCTATAAATGATGTATCATTTCCATACATAAGTTTGTCAATTGTTATATCAAAATTCATTCTGAAAATGTATTCTCTTTGAAATTTGTACTTGTTTTCATCATAAGTGGAATAAATATACAAGTTCACTACAGGTTCACTACAATTTCACTACAGGTTCAAATTCTCTAATATTTTTGTAATATTATTGATTTGCAGGATAAAGAAAATTGTGGAGGAGAGAACGTATCTCAAACGGTAAAAATATACGATAGTAAGGTTAAAACATCATACATAATTTGATATCTAAATCAGAAGTTATGTATTTTATTTTTTATTAATTGCAGAGTAAGCATAATGAAATAGGTGACGGTTGTAGTTTGCTGAATTGGCATGGGAATGATGATGAGGTAATTGCTGAAGGAAAAATCGTGTCAAGTGATTCAAACGATCTTCTCAATGGAGTACCTTTAGGTCCGAATGCCAAGAAAATTTTGGTAGTCCATCCTAAAAAATCCAATGTTTTTTTGTGGAGGCCTTCACCTAGTATGGTATACATAGGAGACGCCAAGAATGAGAAGATAGCATGGCCAGCTGATAGAGTTGTTATTCGCATAAAAGAAAACTCCGAAAAAGAAAACGAGGTATGAAAAACTCTCTACAAATATAGCATTGATATGTGTCTCTGCATCCACCCTTTTGAACTGGAGGTGGCAGATTCCTAGTCATGTTTTTGCCACTATTCAGAGCTTGTTATCGTCATCTAGGAAACGATGTGGTAAATAATAAGATTTGTTTAGCATCTGCACATTAAAAATCTGTATAATGCAACGGTAAAAATATATTTATAAGAGAACCGTGGAATTAACATTGATATTGTAACGACCCGCCATTTTGGACCATTCGCGTCCATTATAAGTGTATAGGTAGACACTCATGCCGGAGTTGAATTGCTCAAAATACCGCGTTGTTAATTTAAATTTGGCAAAACTGAACATATACAGTAAATAAATAATCACAGATCACAGACACAGAGTAATAAGTGCAGCGGAAATAAAAGAGATAGTAGTTCATGAAGCTACTATATGAATATATAAAATACATCAGAGTTTACAACAGAAGAGTAATACGATACATCAGAGTTAACCAGATACAACGGAAGAGTAACCGATACAAATCAGAATACATCACTGGAATCATCGAATATCTGAAAGCTGGATAGATAGCTGGATCTCCAAGCGAAGCTCCAACTCCAAAGGTGAGTCTCGTAAGCTGAACTACTCAGTCTGACCCGAGCGTAAAGTAAAACACAAAACACTCGAGTCAGGATTAACATTCTTATATTAATAAATCCAACTCAAGTGAAATAGCAATTTAAATACAAGTAACTCAAAGGATGTTTGGAATAACCATCCTTTAAGGATCCGTTAAACTATCTACTATGTAGTAGTGTACGATAAGTAGATAATGTCTATCAGTAATATAAAGATATCAAAATAGCGTTAAGTCATGGCCCATTCCACCCTTAACACATTTTTATTCCCACAAGCATATACAAGACCGTAGTTTCCCCAAAACCGGAAGTCACCAGAGGGCAATCCATATACTCAAGGTACAAATCAAATTCGTAGTGGTCGCGCATAAATGGAATACAAGTATGACAAGGCACATGAGGCTATACCCAAGGTAGTGATACTACCGTTCGCCTGATCCGGGCTGGTGAGAACGCAACGCCGCAGCGCCCGCAACACCGTGAGACAACACTCCCAAAATCAAGGGTGCACCAATCGACAACAAGTAATAAGTAGTTCGAAGAAGTGTGTCCACTTGAGGTATCAATCCTCCATTGGCCCGGCACAGCTCCTGTTTTAGTCATTTCCAATTTGACACAAGTGTCAAGGCTATCCATTATCGTTCTCTTTCTTCAGTCAACACGAACACCATTCCAACCACTTCATTCTGGATCATCACTCCGCGTATAGTTATTAAAGTGGTTTTCGGTTTAGATAGAGAGTATATCCATAACCGAATTCCGGTCTCTTTAATAACTTTCGTAATTATTATACCGATTGGTCGTTTAATATATTTCAAAACCAAATCAATTTCAATTCAATTTAAATTCGTAAATCAACATTTCATTTGTCCTTCAAAACCAATTTCCAATAGTTTACGTTTCAAAACTTCCAAATCATCATTTCAAAATCTTATAATTCAAATTCAATTTCTATTTAAAACAATTCAAATATTGATTCAAGTTCGAATACAAGTTTCATTTCGAAAACATTTAAATTAAATCTTATTTAACATTCAAATCAATTTAAAATCATTTATCGATTTCATTCAATATTCGTTAAGTTACTATGCCATTCAAAACAATTTCCATTAAATTTCCAATTCATTAAATCCATTATTTAAATTCAACTTCATTATATCAAAACTTACAGTTTAATTAAATTAAATTCATCAAATCAAATTCTTTACATTTCAAGTCTTACATTAATTCCAAAATATCACATTTCATTTCTTGTTAAAGAAAATTCAATTTCAATTATTTACTTACTTAAATAATTTTCCAAAACTTAATTAATAAAGAGACTCAATTTCAATTATTTACGAAGTAAAATCACTTATTCAAAAGTTCAATTTAATTTAATCATAAAAAAAAATTCAATCTTATTTAATTATTAAATAATTCAACCTTAATTATTACATAATTTCAAAGTTTAATAATTTCAACTTAATTATAATTTTCAACTTAATTATTAAATCATTTCCAAGTTTAATAATTTCAAACTTAATTCAATCATTTCTCAAATTAAACAACGTTCTTACATCTATTACATTGTAAATATTTGTTTCAGATTATTGAATATTACAATATCCTTTCATTAAAATTCAGATTTCAATTTCATTTCAAAACAATATTATTTATTCAAATAAAATCTTCGTTTATTTTTAAATCAAATTATCGACCAATCGGGTTTTATTTAATTTTCTATCCTGGGTCAGAGTTCAATTTGGGTATTTATCATTTCAACCCGATTCCAATTCAATTCAAAATCAAAACATATCAAAGGGAACTTGCAGTGTGATAACTGGGATGGCGTCAAAGTAAATAAACAAGCAATAACAACAATCAATATCAATACAATAATCAATTCAAATAATCCCGAAATAACCGTATTAATTCGCATTGTTATTTGTACGAATTAATATAATTATTTCTAGAATCTACACTATCATTTCATGTAGATTAAAGATTATTACATTACAGTTTTTCACTTGTCATCTATTTCGATTACATACATCATCAGTTTAAACAACATACAATTCAATGGTTCAAGGTATAATTTACACTATTCTACGTGTCAATTTATTTAACATTTAAAGGGGTCGTACTATACAAATGTCAGTTAATCAAATTTAACATTAAATTATCCTATATCAAGTTCAATTTCATAATGTTTATCATTTTAACATCAACAATTTAACGTCCAATATAAACATCAACAATCAATCAATTATTAGTCAAACTGTATTATCATCGCATAAATAATTAACAGATAATGGTGTCAGATGTCACAGGTGAACTGATACAGGTAATAGCATATATAACAGTGTAATTAACTAACAGTTGCATATTTCAATTGTCGTTTCAATTGAAATCAAGTCTAATAAATAAAAGACGTTAATCGTGAGTGAGTGCTCACCTTTCGAGGCTAGAGACAGACAATGGAATTGAGTTACGAAATGCAAGCACGACTTCCAAAGCAAAGCTAGATGGACACGATTTTTGACGAGCAAAGATGATAGACAGGGATTGATGGAAACAAATTAGACCCATCTTAATAAAACTGAAACAAAATATACGTTATAGATTTTTCTCTAAAACCAATTTTTGTTAAAAACACCCACTTAAATAACAGGTATACAAATTTATTTATTTTCAAATCGATATTATTATAAGCCTATGCACATTTATATTTTGAAATCAACCATACTTATTGAAATGAAAAATACTTATATTCTATACATTTTTTTTTTAACGTCATATACATATCCGAAGGTAATAACATGACTCATATATTAAAATGCTGTAACACATATATAGCTGTATATAAAACTTTATATATAAAGACATACGCACATACTTGTACTAAAATAAACTATCAAGTATTAGTATAACTATAAACGGAATCATCAACACATACAAAACTTTATACACATACAAAAATCAACTATAACTTAATATGGTGCACGTATAAACTTAAATATTATAACTGACACATATATATTGTCATATAACTGTCATGTTTAAAACTAATACATATATACTACTTACATATACTTTTATAACTACATATAAAAAAATAATATATACATTGAGTAAAACATGTAACAGAGTGTTCACTTGTATATTAATACACTTATACAGTTTTCTACAAACGAAACATATCTTTATATTATATGTAAACTAAAGTATTGTATTATACTGGTAAACAACAAAATTACCCGACCCCATGCATATATAATTTTTTTTTTATAACCAACAGATTTTATATACCCTTTATATAACTTATACATCATAACCACTACCATAAACTTAGGTACTCAGATCTCATTACTATCTGTAGATAACATATACTATTCCTTATAAAACCTATAGTATCTATATATATATACTCTATTCTCCCCAAACAACACACACGAAATACAATATATATATTTAAAAGCCAACATTCATTCGCAATGTATATATATGCGTCATATTAAATTAATACTTTACAATAGACTTTTATGCAGTATACTTATATATAGAACACTATAGCAGCTACAAATATAAACTAACATTTTCAAATCTAGCTAATACTGTAATCTAAAGTAATATTTATACATATAGGCTAAGGCATAGAACCCAAAAGGATTGGTTGCGGAACCGATACACTTAGCGTTTCATAGGTTGCATCACACAACGGACTTCGAAATTGACAATTAATATACTGTGGAGATCAGCACAACGAGACGATCAAAACGGTATAATGATATCAGTGGTACGATCATCCGATAAAAATCGATATCGGTACCAGAATACTGCTATTTTGCAGAAAATAAGAACGACGGAGCCAAAGATGTCCGAATTTGAAAAAACGACAAACTGAAATCTTGCTCAGAAGATGGTTTAGAATTTTTCTATGTAAAAATATTTAGCTCTCGGAAACATTTATTTTCATTGCTTTTTAACTGATTGAATTGAAGTGAATTTACGCGCGAAATAAACTTTCGTATTTTCGGATGAAAATTTACCAGTTGCTATGTTTAATTAGACGTATTCCAAATATTAAATTTTTATTTCAAAATTTTATCGTTTGAAATTTCACAAAATTTCAACTAATTATGTTATTAAACAGTTGAAATTTTACGGGTCGTTACAGATATTATCCAAACTAGTCCATGTTCCCATTAGATTAGTACATTCTTTTACATATTAAAACTAAAATATGTGAAATTCCAACTACCGGAAGCATCAGTTCCATAGAGTCGAATACTAATTTATTACACATTTCTAGCTATGTTAGTATTATTATTTTTAATAACATTTGGTGGGTGAAATCAAGTTTAAAGTTTGACAAATGATTATTGAAAATTTAACAATGTTGATTTGCTTTGTATTGAATTGGTTGACACATGATAAAATGTTGAATGCAGTAAGACTATAGAAACAAGACTTTTATTAGATGACTATAATTTTTTTCTTTGATAGAGCAAAACCAATAGCACAGAAAACAAATGCAAGTTGTTCGATTGGGGTGGAACTGAAGTATTGGTTGCCGAAGGACGTGTGCACTCGAGTGATTCAAATCAGATTATTAATGGTGTTCCTCTTGGACCAAAAGCCGCAATAGTTTGGGTGGACAATCTGATAAAAGAAGATGCCTTTTTGTGGAGGCCCATAGCAGGTGTGACATGTATCGGAGAAGCCGTCGGTAAGACAATAGCATGGCCATCATCAAAATTGGTTTTTGAAAACACAATACCATCCACTCCTATGAGCAACATTCCAACATCTCGTACGGTAATATATTATATTGCTAATATTTATATATACGATTTGTTGATAATGTATCAATACTTTTTTTAATATCATAGAGTGCAAATTACGCGATGAATAACAAGTGCAAGTTATTTGCTGTGGAGGGCACAGGAAAAATTGTAGCTGAAGGCACCATATCTTCAACTAATCCAAATGATTTGGTTCATTCTATTCCACTCGGACCAAATGCAATAAGAGTTTGGGTGGATATTGTCAAAGACCCGAATGCGTCTTTATGGAGACCTACGTCATTCATGGAATGCTTATCAGATGCTATTGGTTCGATGGTAGCATGGCCTACTGCGAATGTTAGTGTGGACTCAACTTCAGCAGTTTGAAATATTTGTATAGTTTGGCAGTTTTCAGGTAACTACCCTTGAACTTCAAGTTACTTAATATGCTCGGGAGGGTACATCAAGTCTTAAAAAAATTTATTAGATAAAAAAAATGCATCACAGCCCGTCAAAGAGATCTGAATATTAAAATGCAGATGAGGAATTTTATAAAATTAAGAAGATTTGTGACAAACAACTCTGTGGGTAATATATATAAATGTAATCAAGAGAAGTAGAATTTTTATCAAATTTTATCTAATTTAATGTTTTTCTGAATAAAATAATTTATCAAGACAGTACTTACGATATATATGTAGTAATCAGCTAAGGGCATACTGAATCCTTTATTAGAAACCACAAATGTCTTGATATTTACACTGATAAAGTCACCAAAATATTCATCAGTCCAACAACATAAATTTTCAAAATCTTAATAAAGTAATGGCACAACACATGAAATAAAATTTTGTTTACCGCTGAAGTAAAAAAATTGGTAATGAAGAATACTTAGCAATTGTGCAAAAAGGCAAAAAAAATTCGGTAACCAGTCGGCATCCAATATTAAAATATGTTTATTTCTCACAAATTGAAGAATTTAAATGGAAATCACGACCATTTTCTACTGATAATATTTATTACAGAAAGTTCAGTTAAACATACGTAAATTGAGTATAGATCCATCGTGAAAAGGCTAACTCCTCCTAATTTGTAAGTGGTTCAAAGAATATTACCACCAACCTATTTGTAAGTGGATCAAAAAAGCGTAACCAGGTTGTCTACAACTCAGTAATATAAGAAATTACTATGTATGAAATTATATGGTATATTTATGTAAGTTAATGGTACACTAGGGCTTGAATTCCCCTACTAAGCAACTTGATTTGATGCGTATGTTAGGTGGTAATAGTTATTCTTTCATTAGTTTAATGAAAATAAGCCATCATCAAACAAAATCAGTAACTTTAGTACATATGATAGGTCCCAAAATGGAAGTTAGTTGATTTTGTACAACAGTTGATGGCTCTAACTTAGTTGATCAAAGGTTAGATCTATAGATATACATTAGTGGTTTGTAATTTTCATATAAGATACAACTTTTTTCCTCAAAATACACACATAGACAATGTTCATTATGTCAGTAGAGTGCGGTGGTGATGAAGTGGTTTTTTATTCCCAACTGGATATTTTCCTTTTTCAATACCATCCTACATCATCAATTTTTTTTATTCTGACCATACTTGTAATTCTTTATAATTTAATAAATGACTATAATTCCTCTCTGTGTGCAGAGGAAGCTTTATTAGATAATATGGTATCATATGCAAATTTGTTGGCTAGAAGGCAATTGGCCATGTTGTCCGACCTTTATGTTTCATGAGGACAAAAGGACAATAGTTTTAGAGAAGAAAGTTCAAACGCTTTGCCATCAAAAACAATATAGTTGGAAATAATTGTACACCACTAATACTTCCTAAAGTATCCAAACTGCCTCCATAAAATAAATATAGTTATTCTCATATAACAAGCATACTAATCCAATTAAATTCCTGATAGTTGTACACTTCATTATCAAATACTGTACTGAATGCTTATGATTTCATATTTATTAATATGGTAAAGATACCATCAATTTTTCTAACACTGATATATGTCAACACACATGGTGTGATGAATGAATAATTCTGTTATTATCTAGGCATTCGTTGATATAATTTTCTGTACACTATTGCCCATCAACATAGCTGGAACTTGGTTGACGTTTCAACCGATTTGATATATTCACTAGAACTGCCTTATCAAGTAAAAGTATGTGACTGATAAAATTACTGCAACTTGAAAAATATGCATTAAATATATCACTGTGCAAATATTGCATAGAACTTCCAGTTACATGTTTATTGAAAAACACATTTTTTTTCAACTGGAAATTGTACTCTTTATATTTAACTAACAGTTATACGTCTAAAGCTTACTGTAATTACTACTCACAGGATGTTGACAAAGCCATGGTTAGTGATAGCTCAACAACAAAAAGTCAAGAAAAAAAGACGGAAGGAGGAATCTTGCCGAGTTCAGACTGCCCTGTTGGCAACAATTCAGTAAACCAATGTCTAACTATCTTCGTACTGCCACTTTTCATTTTCAGCCTGTATTTGAACTACTTTTATGCACGTTTTGTCGATAATATTAGATGCAAACTTGCTTTCTAGATATTGTGCATTTGTCTAATTTTGTATGCAGTTGGTTTATAAATTTTATCTCTCTTTACGGGTTTATGTAAACTTTGTTCATGGATATTGTGTTCAACTTATTTTATGGAAGTGATTAATAGTTATGCTTTTATTTTACAATTTTTAGTTTGATTTGTTTATGTTATGTACATTAACTAATTAAAATAAAATTAAATGTAGTTTATATTAATGATATGTGTGAATATTGCAATGGCACAACATTGTTGTCAATTCTTTGGAAAAAAATGCATATCCCTACGACAGCGTTTATACATTGCTGTCAATTCATTGGAAAAAATGCATATCCCTACGACATCGTTTATACATTGCTATCAATTCATTGGAAAAAAAATGCATATCCCTACGACAGCGTTTATACCTTGCAGTAGAAAAATATTAACAGCGTTTATACCTTGCAGTAGAAAAATTATTAACAACGTTTAAAAAACGCTGTAGAAAGTGGGTTTTTGACAGCGTTTATATTTTGCAGTTAAAAATTTAGGGTCAACGACCGCATGTCGTTATACAGCGTTTTTAAAAACGCTGTGAAAACTTTTAACAGCATTTTTCAAACGCTGTGAAAAGTCTTTTTTGTTGTAGTGAGTTAAACCAAAGAAACTATACTTTTAGCATATTTCAGCCTTTTACGGCAGTAAACCTTCCGACCCAGACCTTTCGATAAGGTCGAGAGGTTCATGTCTTTCGATAATGTCAAACCAATGCATATGGTATCAAGTTATATGGTACGTAATGAATTGGACAAGGTCGAAGGGTTCAAAGTCGAAAGGTTAGTTGCTAAAGGGGTAGGAGTATGTTTGTTATATAAGCTAAAAGAATCACCTGCTTTGCTTTCGAATAAGAGCTTTCGACCTGGTTGCTTTCGACTAGGTCAAATTTTTAAAATAAGGGTTTTAAATCTTTTGACATAGTTGAAAGGTTACTGCTGTTTTAAAAATATCTCATTTTGAAACCTTTGTCGAAAGGTTACTGCTGTTTAACTATATTTTGTTTTGAAACCTTCCGACACAGTCGAAGGGTTACTACCGCTTTATAAATGTTTAGTTTTGAACCTCCCGACAAAGTCAAAAGGTTTACTTGTTTTAAACCAGCCGCTTCTCCCCATGCTTTCGAAAGGGAGCTTTCGACTTAGGTGATTCACCCTCGTTTTCTAATTGAAGTATGACCAAGCTTTTGAAGCAGAGCTTTTGACAAAGTCGAAAGGTTGCTTCCAATGTAGTCGAAAGGTTTTAAAAGAAGGTTTTCCACTTGTTTTAAATTGAACCCAGTAAGCTTCGAAAGGTTTATGTTTTAAAAGGGTTAATGCTTTTGAAAGGTTTGTTTATTGAATGGTTTCGAATGGTCTGTTTATTAAATGGTTTCAAAATTTTTATTTATTGGATGGTTTCGAAAGATCTATTTATTGAATGGTTTTGAAGGGTTTGTTTATTGAATGGTTTCGAAAGGCTTAGTTCAATGGATAGGATAGGTTTGAGTTTAATGATTTCGAAAGGTTTATTTTGAATGGATTCGAAAGGTTTGAGATGGAAGGTTTTCCAAGATTTTTTCTAAGGCATTGTTTAAAAGTGATTTAAAGAAGGATGTCTAAAATTTTATTATTTTCAAAAGGTATGATTTCTAAAGGTTTGATGTTTGATTTGAAAGAGATGGTTTCAAAAGTTTAGAAAGAGGTTCTTTCAAGTGTTTAAATGTTAACATAACCTAAGATTTGAGTAAAGAGGGTATATATATATAACATGGTGATATGATTTTTGAGTAAAACATAAAGAATATATACTTTTCCTTGTTTAAGTTTGATTTAAAGGCTTTAGATCATTTGTAAAATGTTTTCAAGGAAAATTGTGGGAGGGGATCCTCATGTGAAAATGACTCGGATATTAGAATACCATATGGGACTAGTATGGGGTCGCGCCCTATACATTAGCTATTAGCCCCAGCTAATTGTTGTCCAAAATTCTAGTGTGTAGGACTTGGTCACGGGTAGACTAAAATTATGATAACACACCGAAAGGAATTGCACCCCTAATTTTATTAACATTATTCAAGAGATTTAATTAGAATAGATTAAATACAATAATATAGATAAGGAGATCGAGGGTAATTAATAAATATGTAGTGGTCGTGCTTATTAAATTGAATGAACTTATGTAAATGGTTAGGAAATTAAACACAAGGGCATTAGGGTAAATAGCCACCCATATATCCCACCCTTATACTATCTTTCTTAGTCATGCACATTCTTTTCACTAAAAACATATATTTATAACATTGAGAAGCAAGGGCAGCCATTAGAAAGGAAGAAGAGAAGAGAAAACAACTAAAAGCTTAGGATTCAAGTTAGAAGGAATCAATCTCAATTATACTTCAATTTCCTTATCCAATCTAAGGTGAATAATAATTTCTACATCTATATTTTGATCTTATCATCTTATAGTTTTTGATTTAAGTAATAATTTTTTTATGATATTGGTTGATGATATGCTTGATTATGATTTATCTATATATTTAAACAAGGTTGTTCAAAAGCAGATATACATGGTTTAAGAATAAACCGAGATGAAAATTATTTTTAACGCCATGGGAAAATTTTATGATATAGAAAACATGATTTTGGAGATGGGTTTAAATTTTCATAATTTTCTGAGCTTATGCTGATTTTATATAAATTATCAAGTGAAGAAAATGATTTATTAGGTGTTAAATTATTTACGGCTAAAATAATGATTGTTTGAGTTTGAAAGTTTTATATGTTGGAAAACATATTAAAATAGATTTTCTAGGATTTTTCTTGATTTTTCCTAAGTGTTTTGATGAATATGTAAAATTGTTTAAGGTATGGGACTCAATGTTTTATATATTTAATTAAGGAGAATGAGCATTTTATAAATTAAATTCATTATTAAATTCTGAAATTAGTGGAAACACTTTTCTGAAAAGTATTTCTTAGCTAATACAAATCTGACAAACAAAGACATGTTAATTGAAAAGTTATCCTTGTAAAGTTAAGAACCACAAAATCATGCTTTTAGCATGTTTCAGCCATTTTAAGCATCATACCTTCCGACCCAGACCTTCCGACATAGTTGAGAGGTTCATAGTTTTCGACAAGGTCAAACCAATGCATATGGTATCAAGTTACTTGGTACATAATGAATTAGACAAGGTCAAAGGGTTCTAAGTCGAAAGGTTGATGACCAAAGAGGTTGGGGTATGTTTTTTTAATAATCCAAAGCTTTCACCTCCCTTGCTTTCAAATTAGAGCTTTCGACTTGGTAGCCTTAAACCAAGTCAAATGTTTAAAATAAAGGTATTAAAACTTTTGACAAAGTCGAAAGGTTACTGCTGCTTACTACTATTTTGTTTTAAAACCTTTCGACACAGTCGAAAGGTTACTGCCACTTATTATTGTTTTGATTTGAACCTTCCGACACAGTTGAAAGGTTATAACCGCTTTTTTCAATCTTTCGAAGTCGTTGCTTTCGACAAAGATGAAAGGTTTACTCATTTTAAAAAACAAGCGCTTCTCCCATTGCTTTCGAAAGGTATCAAAGCCTTCGACTTAGATGATTTACCGTTGTTTTATAATTGAAGTATAACCCAAGCTTTTGAAAGAGTTGTTTTAAAAGTGGAGGCCTATTGTTTTAAATGAAACGTTTTAAAGCTTTCGAAGCAGACCTTCCAACAAGGTCGGAAGGTTGCTTCCATTGTAGTCGAAAGGTTTTAAAAGAGGACCTTCCGCATGTTTTAACTTGAACCCACTAAGTTTTATAAAGGTTTTTAAATGAGAGCTGAATGCTTTCAAAAAGTTTGAATTGCTGAATGGTTTCGAAAGGTTTGAATTCAAAAGGTTGTTTTAAAGACCTTTTAACAAGGTCGAAGGGTTTGGTTTTGAAAGGTTTGAAAAACCAAACTCTAAATCTTTAAGGAAAACCCACAGCTTGTATAAACGATTTTTGTAATGGCTATAAGTATAAAATTTTGAAGAAGTATTGTCTTGATAAAAATATAAGTTAAATGTTAACTATGTTATGATATGTATTTCAAGGACTTTAAACCTACAGGAGTGGTATTGTTAAATTATATTTTTTATTCTTCAAATATGAAGATATTCACATGATACCTATAAGATTATTTTAGGAAAAGGGATAAAAGAACCAGTAGGTTAACTCAATAGTGAATATAAAAGGCTTAAACTCCTAAATGAGTAAAACTACATCCATGGAGTCACGGTGACCAAAAATATAGGATGCCTAAACCTTGTAGTTAATGGAGGTAAACCAAAAGGTTCATAGTAAACCCATAAAAACTATGATCAGGTAGTTATTGGTGCATACCAAAAGGTTCATAAGTAACCCATGAAAGCTATGCATCAAGGACAGTTGGCAGGGGCTAATTGGTTTGTAGTGAACCCATGAAAACTATATTCGGGTTAAGAATTGACATCGGTCAATAGGTTCCTAGTAAACCCATGAAAATTAGGATATGAAAGTGGTTAATGGAAATGCAATAGACTCCTAGTAAACCCATGAAAACTAGGATGTGAAGTGAGTTACTGGATAAGTATAGATTCCTAATAGACCCATGAAAACTAGGATAAGGTGATTAGTTATTGGAATGACTAACAGGTTTAGGAGGGACCCATAAATTAATTAAGTTAACTAGCAGGAGCCTATAGGTTCTTAGTGATCCCATGAAAACTATGGAATGGAATGCGAGTCTATTAATTATAACAAGGTTATTAGTAAAGTGTAAACTCATGAAAAGTAAAAAGTTTAATAGTAGCCCTAGAAACTATAATTATGACATGGTGTCGAATTAAACTGGAAATGGGAAATCCTAATTATTTTCAAGTATGCATATCATCATCAAATTTTAAAATGTATGTATTAACCATTGTGGATGCAGGAGCACAGAATCTGGTTTTATAAAGGCTTTAGGATACTAGTGAGAGGAAAACCCGTTCCGCTAAGCGACGTCGTCTCACTAGATGTCTAAAAGGATTGAGATGGTAGATTATTATTCATACCAGGTTTTATGTCTGACTCGAAGTTTTTGTTTTCCCCTTAAACTCTAGGGTACTCGGTTGATTTTGAGTAGTTTGAGATTTAAGGTTCTCAGGTTTTCTCTCTGACGAATATAGCTTCAGGAGGTGGGCAGGAGGCAAATAGTTATTTAGAGTTTTTCTTTCCGTTGTGTGTTTAGTTTGTTAAGGTAGATTTATTAACCTTAGTATATACTCTGATCAACTAATCAGGCATCTTCATATGTCGCTCTTGGCGTATTTGTAATAATTATATTTTGCTGAACGTGGTTAACGTAATTTGGGATTATGTAATGAACATGAAATGTTTTGATTTGTATGTGGAAATATATTTTTGAATTGTTAAAATTTTCCACATTTCTATGATCTGTGTATCAATGTATCTAGCACCACCGTATTTGGTCATCGAAGATTAATAACTATGGATGACTGTAACATCCGTAGCCGTTAGTTTTGGGCCTCTAAGTAGGGGGATGTTACAAGTTGGTATCATAGCATGGGTTTGTGAAACTTTAAAAGAAAAAATTAAACTTAAAAGCTTTTTCAAACATAATCCAATGAATTTAAAAATAAGATCTGTGTTTGGATTAACGCTATAACGATGTACTTGTATTTGATATATAGGTATATATCTAAGTACGTATTCCCCTCTCTTAGACCGTTCTTCTGTATCTTACTAAGGCTCGTATGCAGATATACGAGAAAGAAGATATGGAAGCAGGAAACGGAAGAGGAAATCTGGGTGGAGGAAGCACTACTACTAATGGAAATGCTCGACCTAATACCCGGAGAAACCAAGGTCGACAGGCTAATGCTAATCAAAATGCTGAGGCCAATGTAAATGCTGGAAATCCACCGATAGATGCAGAATGGTGTATCAGTTGTTAGATAATCTTTAGCGAGCAGGAGCTGCTGGAATGTTGGAGGAGCTAATCCCATAGTTCCAGCTGGGTACATCAATGCTAAGCTGAGTAGAGACTATGTCAGTCTGGGAGGGAAGCCGTTTGCTGGAATGGAAGAAGCTGTTGAAGTAGAGAATTAGATGTAGAACTGTGAAAGGATCTTTACAGATTTAGGTGTGAATGATGGAGAGAAGAGAAGTCTAGCCTCTAGACAGTTGCAAGGGTTAGCGCTTCATTGGTGGAACAGTGTGACGACTGAGTGCCGGAAGAATAGTTGACATGGGCTGATTTCAGGAGGAGGTTTGAGCAGAGGTTCTTGTCTGAGGTTACCAAATTGGCGTTGATGAGGAAGTTCATGGATCTTGTCCAAGGACAGATGTCTATAATCGAGTATGCTACTAAGTTTCATGAGCTTTCTCAATATGGTTATGCTTTGGTAGACACTGATGTCAGGAGGAATGAGAGATTCATTAGAGGTTTGAGGTCAGAGCTAGGAAGAATGGCTATGCCACATATTAGAGAACCTTATCATGTAATGGTGGAGATTACTGTCCTCTATGAGGAGATGCTTCTGTTTCGGCTAGGGAGAAGCCAGTTGAGTCCCAGGGTTCTTAGGGAAGAAAAAGAAAATTCTTTAAGAAGAAGGGAGCCCAGAAAGGGGTTGCCGCTAAGAAGGTAAGGGCTGATTTAGTGTGTTATAAGTGTGATAAGAAGGGCCATTATGCCCACGAGTGTAGAAGTGGAAAAGGAAAGAAGCCCGTAGAGAAGAAGAGTGTGAAATGCTTCAACTGTGACCAAGTTGGGCATTATAAGAATAAGTGTCCAGAGCCAGTCAAGGTGGAAAGAGGGATGGTGTTTGCTATTGGACCACCGTCTTCTTCTAGATCTACCACAACAGAGAAGGGAAAGGCTGTGATGGAAGGTATACTTTTGATACAGAGTATACTAGTTGGGGTAATTTTTGATACCAGTGCATCATATTCATTTATATCACAGTATTTGGTTTAAAGGGTTGTGCATCCAATAGGAGAGTATGCAACTCTTGGGATGAGATGTGACTAGTTAGAACATAATTTGTAAGGTCATAAGTTTGCATGCAGTTTGTATGTTTTTGATTTCGTAGATTTCAGGATCATTTTAGGTATGGATTGGTTGGGTAAGTTTGAGGCTAGGATATTTTGCCAAGATCTGGAAATATCATTGAGACACCCCAATAGTCATAACCGAATCGTTTTCTCGGTGGAGAATTCTAGTAAGAGTGTTTATGCTTTATTGAGTGCCATAGAGGTTGGAGAAGAGCTTAATCAGGTTCGTGTGGCTAGGGAGTTTCAAATGTATTTGGGCTGGCCATTGGATTACTTCTGAAATGGGCTGTTGAGTTTCGAATAGACCTTGTACCGGGAGATAGCTTTTTAGTAGACTACCTAGCAAGATGACACCAACAGAGATGAAGGAATTGAAGGTGCAACTAGTGGATCTTGAAGAGAGGAATTTTATTAGACCATGCAGTTTGCCTTGGGGAGCTGCCGTGGTATTTGTGAAGAAACCAGATGGATTGTTAAGTTTGTGCATCGACTATCGAAAGTTAAATGAAAGGACGATCAAGAATAGGTACCCTCTACCGTGGATAGATGATCGGTTTGATTAGTTGAGTGGAGCCAGATTATTTTCCCAATTGGATTTTGCGACAGGATTCCATCAGTTGAGAGAGGCGGAGGATAACATTCCTTTGATGGAATTTCGAACTAGGTATGGTTTGTACGAGTGGTTAGTAATGCCATTCGGATTGACAAATGCACATGCTTTCTCCGTTGATTTGATGAATCGGGTTTTCAAAGAGCACTTGGATAGGTTTATGTTGGTGCTCATAGATGACATTTAGGTGTACTCTAAAGATGAAAGAGAGCATGAGATTCATCTTAGAATGGTGTTGGAAACGCTGAGGCGGAACCGGTTGAAGGCGAAGTTTTCCATGTGTCATTTTTGGAAGAGAGAAGTTAAGTTTCTTGATCGTGTAGTTTCAGAGGAAGGATTGTCGGTTGATCTAGTTAAGATCGAGGCAGTCAATAATTGGAAGAGACCTGAGTCGGTAACCGAGATCAGAAGTTTTCTTGGACTTACTGGCTATTATTGGAGATTCATTAAGGATTTCTCATGGATAGCAGTACCTTTGACTAAGTTGACCAGGAAGGAAGTGAAGTTTGTTTGGTCCGACAAATGTGAGGAAGCATTCCTTAAGTTAAAGCTTTTGTTGACTAAGGCTCCGATGTTAATAGTTCCGGATGGTAACCAAGAGTTGGTAGTATACACAGATGCATGTTGCACTAGATTGGGCTGCAAAGGGGCAAGGTTATTTCTTATGTATCTAGGCATCTAAGACCGCATGAAGTTAGATATCCTACTCATGACTTGGAGTTGGATGCGGTGATCTTTGCCTTTACGATTTGGAGGCATTATCTGTTGGGAGAAAGATTTGAGTTGTTTACCAATCATAAGTCATTAAAGTATTTATTCTTTTAAAAGGAGTTGAATATGAGGCAGCAGAGATGGTTGGAGTTTTTGGCTGCTTATGATTTCGGTATAGAGTATACTCCTAGGAAAGGAAATAAGGTAACAGATGCCTTCAGTAGAAAACATCAAAATGTGGAGTTAGCAATGTTGGCAGAATGGAAGGATCTTGAAACTTTAGCCAGTTGTGGTGTGTAGTTGAGATCTACTGCTAGTTCTAGTCAGGGTACTACCATGTTGTCTTGTTTAGAAGTTCGACCAGCACTGATCGAAAGGATAGTTTCTAAGCAGAGAGAAGATCCAGTATTAGCCGAGAGGATTAGAAGACTTGAGATAGGATCATAGATTGATGACCTAAAGGATTTTAGCCTTGACCAAAGAGGATAGTTGAGAAATAAGGGAAGATTGTGCGTTCCAAATGTAGAGAAATTAAGAAGGGAAGTTCTAGTGGAATGCCATCGATTGAAGTTTACGATTCATCACAGAGGAAACATGATGTACCAAGATACGAAGAGGAGCTTCTATTGGGAATGCATGAAGAAGGATGTTGGCTTGTGGGTTTGGAAGTGTGTGAACTGTCAACAAGCGAAAGCTAAACATCAGAAGCCAAGTGGGTTACTTCAGCCTTTAGATATTCTAGTTTGGAAATAGGATTCGATATCGATGGACTTTATAGATGGGTTTCCAACTCAAATAGAGGAAATGGAAGCATATGGGTTATAGGGGACAGGTTGACAAAAATGCCCATTTCATTCTAGTAAAGTCAATTAGGACGGTACCTGTTTTAGCAAAGTTGTTCATGAAAAACACAGTTAGACTTCATGGGATTCCTAGTAGCATAGTTAGCGATAGAGATGCATTATTCACTAGAAAATTTTGGAGGAGTCTACTAGATGTATTAGGTACCAAGTTCAAGATGAGTACATCATATCACCCAAAGATGGACGGGCAGATAGAGAGAGTCCACAAAGTACTCGAGGATTTATTGAGAGCATGTGTGTTAGACTTTGGTGGATTTTGGCAAGATCACCTACATTTGATTGAGTTTTCCTATAATAATATTTATCAGACTAGTGTAGGAATGGCGCCTTTTGAAGCATTGTATGGAAGGCCATGCAAATCGCCAGCATGTTGGTTAGAGACTGGAGACAGATAGGTCTTAGGTCTAAATTTGGTTAGAAAGGCGTCGAAAAAGATTGAGTTAATCGAGGCCGGATGAAGGAAGCTCAATCCAGGCAGAAGAGTTATGCAGATAAGAAGCCTAAAGACCTAGAGTCCTCGGTGGGAGACATGGTTTTCATTAAAGTATCACCGATGAAGGGTGTGGTACGATTTGAAAATTGGGAAAGTTAGCTCTAAGATATATTGGACCATTCCAAATTATAGGAAGGATTGGAAAGCTTGCGTATAGGGTAGAGTTGCCGAGCAGTTTGACATGTGTTCATAATGTGTTCCATGTGTCTCATCTTCGTAAGTATGTGCATGATCCAAAGGCTGCTATTCCACATACAGAGTTGGAGGACTTAGTAATGGAGCCTGATTTGACTTTTTTAAACAACCAGTTTGGGTTGTAGTAAGAGATGAGAAGAGACTAAGGACCAAGACAGTTGAGTTGGTGAAGGTTTAGTGGAGCGACAACAAGAAAGACTTTACTCAGGAGACAGAAGATGGGATTCGAGAGGCTTATCCTGATCTGCTTTGATGGTATGTCTATATCAGATTTATTGATTATGATAGTCATGTAGGCTAGTATGGTTGTTAGGAGGTGTTATAGATGATTGTTATACTTGCTAGTTAGTCCTTGCTGAATTTCAAGGACGAAATTCTTTAAGGAGGGGAGCCTGTAACACCCCTAATTTAATTGACATTATTTAGGAGATTTAATTAGAATAAATTAAATAGAATAACGTAAATAAGGAGACTGAGATTGATTAATAAATATGTAGTGGCCATGCTTATTAAATTGAATGAACTTATATAAATAGTTAGGAAATTAAACACAAGGGCATTAGGGTAAATAGCCGCCCATATTTCCCACCCTTATACTATCTTTCATAGTCATGCACGTTCATTTCACCAAAACAAAAAAATATTTATAACCGTGAGAAGTAATGCCGACCATTAGAAAGGAAGAAGAGAAAATCAACTAAAAGCTTAGGATTCAAGTTAGAAGGAATCAATCTCAACCATAGTTCAATTTCCTTATCCAATCTAAGATGAATAATAATTTCTACATCCCTATTTTTCTCTTATCATCTTATGGTTTAGGATTTAAAGAATGAATCTGTTTTATGATATTGATAGATGATATGCTTGATTATGATTTATCTATATGTTTAAACATGGTTGTTCAAAAGTAGATATACATGGTTTAAGGGTAAAACCGAGATGAAAATGATTTTTAATGCCATGGGAAAATTTCATGTTATAGAAAACATGATTTTGGAGATGGGTTTAAATTTTCATAATTTTTTGAGTGTATGCGATTTTATATAAATTTTTGAGTGAAGAAAATGATTTATTGGGTGTTAAATTATTTACAGCTAAAATAATGATTGTTTGGGATTGAAATTTTATATGTTGGAAAACATATTAAAATAGATTTTTTGGGATTTTTCTAGATTTTTTCTAAGTTTTTTGATGAAATATAAAATTGTTTAAGGCATGGGATTTAAATGTTTTATATATTTAATTAAGGTTGATGCTGCTTATTACCATTTTTGTTTTAAAACCTTTCGACACAGTCAAAAGGTTACTGCCACTTATTATTGTTTTGTTTTGAACCTTCCGACATAGTCCAAAGGTTATAGCCGCTTTTTCCAACCTTTCGAAGTCGTTGCTTTTGACAAAGATGAAAGGTTTACTCAGGCTCTTCTCCCATTGCTTTCGAAAGGTATCAAAGCCATTGACTTAGATGATTTACCCTTGTTTTATAATTGAAGTATAACCCAAGCTTTTGAAAGAGTTGTTTTAAAGGCGGACACCTATTGTTTTAAATGAAATGTTTTAAAGCTTTCGAAGCAGACCTTCCGACAACGTCGAAAGGTTGCTTCTATTATAGTCGAACGGTTTTAAAAGAAGACCTTCTGCATGTTTTAACTTGAACCAATAAGTTTTCAAAAGGTTTTTAATTGAGAGTTGAATGCTTTCATAAGGTTTGAATTGCTGAATGGTTTCAATGGTTTCGAAAGGTTTGAATTCAAAAGGTTGTTTTAAAGACCTTTCGAAAAGGTTGAAGGGTTTAGTTTTGAAAGGTTTGAAAACCCATACTCTAAATTTTTAAGGAAAACCCACTACTTGTATAAAGGAGTTTTGTAATGTCTATAAGTATACAATTTTGAAGAAGTATTGCCCTGATAAAAATATAAGTTAAAGGTGTTAACTATGTTATAATATGTATTTCAAGGACTTTAAACCCACATGTGTGTTATTGTCAAATTATTGTTTTGCTTCTTCAAATATGTATATATTCACAACTGTATTTTAGGAAAAGGGGTAGAAGAACCAGTAGGTTAACTCGATGGTGAATATAAATGGCTTAAACTCATGAATGAGTAGAATTGCATCCATGGAGTCAAGGTGATCAAAAATATAGGATGTCTAAACTTTGTAGTTAATGGAGGCATATCAAAAGGTTCGTAGTAAACCCATAAAAACTATGATAAGATAGTTATTGGTGCATACAAAAAGGTTCATAGTAAACCCATGAAAACTATGATAAGGTAGTTATTGGTGCATACCAAAAGGTTCATAGTTAACCCGTGAAAACTATGCATTAAGGACAGTTGGCAAGGGCTAATTGGTTTGTAGTGAATTAATGGAAACTATATCCAGATTCAGAATTGACATCAGTCGATAAGTTCCTAGTAAACCCATGAAAACCAGGATAAGAAGTGGTTAATGGAAATATCAGTAGGTTCCTAGTCAACCCACGAAAACTAGGATGTGAAGTGAGTTACCGGATAAGTCCATAGATTCCTAGTCAACCCATGAAAACTAGGATAATGTGATTAGTTATTGGAACGACTAATAGGTTCGGGGGGGGGGGGGGGGTTGGGGCTGAATTAATTAAGTTAACTGGTAGGAGCCTATAGGTTCTTAGTGATCCCATGAAAACTACGGATATGAAAGAGAGTCTATTAATAATAACAAGGTTATTAGTCAACCCATGAAAATTAAAAAAGATTAATAGTGACCCTAGAAACTATAATTGTGACAAGGTGTTAAATTAAACTGGAAATGGGAAATCCTAGTTATTTTCAAGTATGCATATCATCATAAATTTTAAAATGTATGTTTTAACCATTGTGGATGCAGGAGCACAGAATCTGGTTTTATAAAGGTTTTAGGATACTAGTGAGGGGAAAGCCCGTTCCGCTAAGCGGCGTGGTCTCACTAGATATCTAAAAGGAATGAGATGTTAGATTACATTCATACCAGGCTTTATGTCAGACTCGAAGTTTTTGTTTTCCCCTTAAACTCTCGGGTACTCAATTGATTTTGATTAGTTTAAGATTTAAGGTTCTCAGGTTTTCTCTTCGACGAATAAAGCTTCCAGAGGCATGCAAGATGCAGATAGTCATTTAGAGTTTTTCTTTTCGCTATGTGTTTGGTTTGTAAAGGCAGATTTATTAACCTTACTATATACTCTAAAAAACCAAAGGGGCATTTTCATATGTCGCTCTTGGTGTATTTTTAATAACTGTATTTTGTTCAACGTGGCTAATGTAACAACCCTGGTATTGGTGATTACCTATAATATAAAATTATAACGATGGTTATAATTTAATATTGAGAATAGAATGAAATAGAGAAGTTAAAATTTTTTTATTTCCAATAAACAATGAGTTTGGAGTTAAATCTTGAGTTTAAAAATTGATTGTATGGAAATATAATAAATAAATTGATAATAATGGGAATTTTTGGTAGTTTGAGTTAATAAATTAATCAAGAGATGTATTTCAACATTTAATTGTTGAAATAAATATAAATTAATGAAAAATAAAGTTTTAAAAACTTCATTTGAGAAGGAGTGAAAATAACCAATTATTGATTTTAATTGGGTGAATATAGTAATATTGGTAATTATTGCGATATTAACCTTTTATTGAATTTCAAAAGGATAAATATGAATTAAACTTGTATTTTATTAAAGATGAAATATTGGATGAAAATAATATTTTGATGATTTAATAAAGTTAGAATTATTTATTGCGACTTATTTATCAAGGAAATAATTTTTATTAAGCTTGTTATGTTAAAAATAGTATTTTTACACTAAAATAATGTAAATTGTAAAATATTGTCAAAAATAAGGTTTTATTTGTAAAAATAACTTTTTATTATTTAAATAAATTTTATTTTGTTATAATAACAATTTTATTTCAATACAATTGGATGTATACATTTTATTTGGCATTTAAATGTTGAAAATTTGAATATAGTGTTAAAATAAGAGAAAAACATATACATAGTTTCATATTTCTCTAAGTAATTATGCTCTTGGGATTATTTGGGTAAGATTGAATCCATTGGCCCAAAATCTAGATAATTCGAGTATGAGAGAAACTAACAGTAGGTTAGTTTTATCTCCTCTTTCTAAAATAAATTCACAATAAAAGAAAATAAAGAAAATAAATGGCAGCCTCCATCTAAATTCAATTTTCCACTCAAATTGTTAAAAATCAAAGAAGATAATCACTAAAACTAGATAATAGAAGGTAATATCTATCCTATACTAGGTATATTTCATCAAAAATCTCAAATTTGAAATCAAATTGTCTGTTAGTTCTTTATTCTCTGTTGCATGTTGTTGTTTCAGCTATTACAGGTTCTTCCAAGCAATCTCTCCACCAAAAGCTTTCATCTTGACTCCAAATTAGTGCTAAACTTTGCTAAATCACCAAGGTGAGTGTAAAAGCTCACAATTGCAAACTAGAAATATGCTTTGCCTGTAAAAATTTTTGCTGGAAAAGTAGTTCTGTAAATATTATTCTCTATTTGTTTGTTCTTTGATTTCTCGTTTCTGGTTGCCACTTTGAGTGGCCATAAATCCTTGAATTTCATTTGAATTGCTGCCGGATATTTTCCAGATTGTAGTATATGTGTTAAACTATATGCATGTCAATTTTCAATGCAAAACTTGATCGTTTGCTATGCTAGTTTGATGTTTGAAGTTGAGTACAAGCTAGATATTGCACCCAGAAACAACTCCGTAGACTGGGTCGACATGGAGGTTGACCCAGCACTCTCCAGGTCGACCTGGCATTCGACCTGGCCACTGGGCTGGGTCGACCCCCTTGTTAGCCTAGCATGAGTTGTTGTGGCCTATTGTTCGTATTCTTTTCGCAGCTAGTTTCGTGACTTTTGCCTTGGAATTGCTATGATTTTGTCACTTGTTTTGATGCAAATTTTGAGATGATTTTGATGATGATTATGGGCTATGATATCCATCAATGGATTAACCATGTTTTGGAGGAGTTTGAAATTTTAAAATTTGGTTTAAATTCGAATTGAATTCGAATATCGATTGGAGTGATTTCTTCATTTTTTTCAATTTCAAGCACTATTTCTTCCAAATAAATTTTGAGAAAATTTCTAAATAATTTGGCTTTTTGAAATCATTATTATAAAATATTTTCAAATTATTTGTAAATTATTATTAAATTATTTCCAAGTATTTAAATATATTTATTTCCTATAATAAGGTGAATTTTTCAATAAATACCATCAAAATGATTTTTGAAAATTATTTTGAAATCCTGTTTTCTCAAGAAAAATTATTTTATAAATAATATATATTATTTTACAATTTTTGGACGTATGAGAAAGAGAATTAAATGATTTAGTAACACATGTGGTACGGGACACGTGAGTTTACTTTTCGGTTAATTCTGGACTGTACGATCGAAACCACTCGAGTATATTGATTTGAGATGATTTCTGGGATTTGCCATATTATGGCATATTTTTAGAATTTTAATTACTCTATATTTAGGAATTTTTCGTGGTGGCCAATATTTAGTGAATTTTATGGTTCGAGATCTCCTATTTAGGAGTATAATCGATGAGAACCATCATGATGTATTTTATTGGCCGATGAAATAAGGCAAGTTTTAAGATAGAGATTTCCATTTTGGGAAGTATGGTTTATATAAAACTATCACGATGTCTTATACTTGTCGATGAGATGAGACAAGTATGATGCTTTTTACTACTCGCCAATGAGATGAGGCGAGATATAATTTTCTAAGGATTTTGATTTAATGATGTTTTCTAGTGTGGCATCAACTAGTAGTTAGTAAACCGCTAAGTGCGAACGTGTGGTATGGGACGTACGTTAACACTTTTCGGGTTCCTATCTGAGAGTTTGAGACACATTCACGACGTTTACCGGTACTATAGACCTTCGAGTCTTCACGATGTTCTACGACTTCGGTCGTCATGATGTTTTACGACTTCGGTCGTCACGATGTTCTACGACTTCGGTCGTCATGATGTTTTACGACTTCGGTCGTCACGATGTTCTACGACTTCGGTCGTCACGATGTATTACGACTTCGGTCGTCACGATGTATTACGATTATGGTCGTCTGAGATGGGTACCTATAATATATATATAGTACCGGTCTGAGTTTAGCACGTGTAGCATTGCTTCGGCATGCAATCCAAGATCTGGCTAATCCGGAATTTTTTGAGTTTTGATGATTTTTTATTTCACCATTTTGGGCTAATGATTTTATTTATAGCCTTGAGAGAAACGAAGGCTTATATATATATTTATGGCGATTTAAATATGAGACGAGGCGAGTCTTGAGATGAGATTTCCCTTTTCGAAAATTATGGTTTATGAGAAACCACTATGAGATTTATTTGCACTTGCCGATGATACGAAGCAAGATATATGAGTGTTCTGAGATTTCTAAGATTTGAGATTTTATTTTTATGATGTGGAGTTAACTATCGGTTAGTAAACCGTTTAGTGCGAACGTGTGGTATGGGACTCATGTTAACACTTTTCGGGTTCCTTTTCGAGAGTTTGTGACACATCCACGAGTATGCCAGTGCTATAGACTTCGGGTCATCTGAGTATGTGACTTCGGTCACCACAAGCTGTGCAGTTAATGCCCCGCTATTACCCCGTTATAACCTTGTTATATATCATAGCAGATTTCTACCGCTACTATTTTTTCATATAGCCCCAAATATAGCCTCTCCGCTTTAAGCCCCGTATTACCGCTATATCCCGTTATTCCCGATATATTCCACTATTCCTGTTATATCCTCTTTAAAAGAAATGAATTAAAAAAATGGCATTCATACATTATAAAAATTATGAAATTAATTTATTTAATTGAATTTTTAATATATTTTCAAAACTGAAAATACTCTAATATTCTACAAAATTCAATTATGTTATATAACAGTTTTACGTTTGTTTACAGTATAATCGCATATGTTTTTATATAAAATTATTTATATATTAATTATAACTCACCTGAATGTTAATTTTTCATTTAATTACCATTTATATATTTGTAAAAACATTAAGTATGAGTTTTATACGCTATTTTAGAGTCATCTGCTACATCCCGCTACATCCTCGCTGTATCCCTGCTATGACTTTTTGCACGTCCGCCGCACTGAATCTTCCGAGCGCTTTAATTGCACAGACCATGAGTTATGTGACTTCGGTCACCACGAGTATGACCATCGGGTCCACGAGTTAGGTACCTAAATTATAAATAGCACTAGATAAGAGTTTAGCACGTGCAACATTGCTTCGGCTTTGCAATCGGGGATCTGGCCAATCCGGGTTTTCTGAGTTTTCTAAGTTTTATACGATTTCTCCATTTGAGATTTTGTTGCATCGATAGCCTAGTGCTACATGAGATGTTATATTGGGTTATTTCGTTTTCTTGAGATTTGAACTCTATTTTGAGTTCCATGAGATTCATATTGGAAATTTTGATGAGTTTCTCTTATAACTTTTAAATGGTTACTTGCATTTATATTGAATGCCTTTATGTGTGGATTTCTTATGTTAAACTAAACCTATTCATGCGACAACCCTAAATGAATTTATTCCATGGCATTGCATTTGAGCTATACTTGTATATCATTCCTTTATAACTAAAGGAAGAGTTCCCTTATGCACTTATATTCCTCTTATCTTATACTAATATCAAGTTCTAGCTAGCTTGACCCGTGTATTTATTACTCGGGTCAGACCGAATTGCAGGTTAGGTAGTTGGACTCTTAGCTTGCTTTACCATATGGACTCCACCATCATCTTTGGATATAGCATAGTTTTTGTGTTGTAGTCATTTTGTTGGGAAATTGTGATGTATATTCTTTTGTGGGGGATGTTTGTATATATATATATGGTGGTCGAATGCCACTTGTGACGTGTTGTATGATATTTTGATGTATGTATATTTATATCATTTCCGTGTTGTTGTTCTATGATTTGTGATTGTTGTAGTTATTATATCTTATTTTTGAATCGATCCTATAACCACCATAGTAGTGTATTAGATAGGAATTAAGTATTTCGAATACTCGAGATGAAATGGGAAGAAATGTGTGCAAATACCGACATACTTAGCTTTTATCTAATGCAAGACTATGATGTCGCCCTTAACCATCCCTATTTTCCGCATTAGCAGATAGAATTAATAAGTAATTTTCTTTGTTAATGTGGGTCTCGGGGTGGGGTGTCACACAACGTTAGAGAAATGTATGTGGAAAAATCGATCCAATGGGTCACCCAATGAGATACATCCAACATATGAAGGTTTTGGGTGCATCTGAATAAGCGATGGGACGTTGTTTCCCATTTTTATCTAATGGAATTAGTGGAGATGTGGTTTCGACAACTTGAAAACAGTTCCATTAGCACATGAACCAAGTTAGTGAACAGATTTATGAGGCTATTCAGAGTGCATATTTCATGATCGAAGAATGTGATGACGTTATCGAGCATGAAGAAAAGTGTCGAAGAGTCCCTAAGGGGTTATTTGACTAGGTTCAATGTGGTAGCTGCTGCGGTTAATAGACCGAGTCCATCGGTGGATATGATGGTAGCTATTTCGGGAGTTGATAATAAAACAGATTTTAAGACTGCTTTGGAAAGGGATCCACTGGCGGATTTCATGAAATTCTATCACGAGGCTGAGAGACACTTACATTTAGAGAGATCGAACCTTAGATTGGATGTCAAAAGATTCAAAGAGATCGGACCATAGATTGGATGTCAGACGATTCAGAGAGATCGAACTCTAGATTGAATGTCAAATGATTCGGAGAGACCGTCGATTGAAATAACGATCTGGAGTGATCAAGTTTTTTATTAACGATCCAGATAGATCGAGATTTCAACCAATGACTTGGAAAGGTTGACGATTCAATTAATAATCCAGAGGGATCGAGAATTGAATTAGTCATCAAGTACGTCGCCCAAAGATTTTAGAAACTAGACTTTGATTTTGAACACTCATTAACATTGAAACAATTCGATAGAAATTGCCGGATTGAGCCATTGATTTTGATATATGATTATTGTTATCCCGCCTTTTGGCAAGGCCATAATACCAAGAACTTGACTGGAAACCAGGGAGAGTACATCCCGAAGATCGGTTATACGCAGGTTCGCTACGGATATCAATGAATTTTTTCCAAGTCCGGATTGAGCTACAATTGACAAGACATGATAGGCGAAGCTATGGAAGCCAACTTTCTAAATTTCAAGTCAATCCGAGTTCGTATGCTCAAGATATGATCGATGAAGCCATAGAAATCATCACTATTGCATCCATCATTTCGTATCCATCAAAGCGCATTACTTCGTATCCATCAAGGGAGTACGCTTTGTTCGTATCGATCTATTCGACTAAATCAGCAAGCAACTCCACTTTGTATTGATCAGCAGCTGTCTTGTTCGTTTCCATCGAGAATGGCCTTCTTCGTATCCATCAGAAGGCAAACCCACTTTGAATCGATCAGCTATAGTCCTTTTCGTATCCATCGACTGCAATACAGGTGTCTAGTTCGTGTCGATCAAACACCATACATACTTCATGTCGATCAACCACTGATCGATATGAAATAGACACTTCCCATCGATATGAATAGAACCAAGCACTCGATTTTGTAGGGACATAGTAGATCAATTAATCGATACGAACAGGAACAAATACGATCGATACGAGCATAATAGTTAATATCGATACGAACAAGGCCTAAGGCGATCGATACGAACAAGGGCAAAGTCAATCGATATGGGAAAAGCATCAACATTGGATGTGAATGAGGAAGCAGTCAACTTGGCATCAAAAGTGGAGAGATCCAAAAATCAAGCGCCATGTCAACTCGCGAACACGTGCTCAGTATCGATTCGAAGTGATCGATACGAAAGGATCGATTCGAATAGGACAGCCAACCAAAGACTTGAGTTCGTATCGATCATAACTTGCAATCTACAAGTCCAAATGCTATGAAATTTTCACTGGAGCTTACATACGACCTAAGGAATGTTCATGCCAAGTTTCAACTCGATTGGATCAAATCTTGATCGATACGAAATTCGTTCGTATCGATCACAGATCTAGTCGAAATTGCCTAGGATCGATCGCGTGGGCCCACCCACTTGCCAGAAGAGGTCTCCCGAGATCTGAGCGAGATATTTGCATCCTACGCCTATAAATAGCACTCCAGAGCCTATAGAAAAGGGATCTTTGGCTCTTTGACGTCCAGACTCTGCCGGAAACATTTTTGCGCTACAAGGCTGCTGTTGTACTCGAATTTCATCACTGTAATTCGCTGTAATCTGCTGTAATCAGTTGTAATCATCGAGAAAACATAAATAAAATCATCAATTTCATAGTGGACGTAGGAAACACGCCGAACCACTCTAAATTTCTGTGTTCCTATGTATTTTCTTATTCGTTTTTGAAGTGTTTGTTAGATAATCCTCCTTTTCCATTTAATTTCTTCATTTTTTTATCACTTCAAACTCTTCCGAAGAGTGTTGTGCCCAATTTTGGTACAAACACTTTGGTGCTTTCACTGAGAAAAAACCAGTTTTTTCCTTCTGCTCGTTGGATCTACTGCCGATACCGGATTGCAAACATCCAAGGAGAAGATCCAGATCTCGATTTCAGAAGTTCTTCCGTCCTATTCAGATTTGCTACAAGTCTAGGAGAGAGCTTCATCATCCACCATGGTTAACACAAGGAATACTTCTACAGTTGCAGATCCAGAAGGACGGGACAGACAGAATCCCGTGCAGCCACTTCCTACCGATCAGAATGCTACCGGACCGTCAGATCCGCATGGCCCTGTCACCAGAGAAGAATTTTAGATATTGATGCAGGAATTGACTCAGAGCCGCCAACAGCTCACTCAACAGCTCCGTGCTAATGCGGAACTAACTAATCAACTGAACCATCAGCGACGAAGGAGGTCCAGGAGGGATCATGCTTCCTATTCTTCCACCGAGAGTTCAGCCTCTTCCGATTATCATCACATATCTACACGCCCACAGCTAGACGGAAGTTACAC
The DNA here is from genome assembly GCA_030737815.1 of Allium fistulosum. Classification (NCBI taxonomy): domain Eukaryota; kingdom Viridiplantae; phylum Streptophyta; class Magnoliopsida; order Asparagales; family Amaryllidaceae; genus Allium; species Allium fistulosum. Next base: position 1,139,385,162 of record CM060906.1, read on the forward strand.
ACAGGCCACTGGGCATTAGCATACCTTGAATGTTGGGAAACTGAGAGTAGGCCCATCAAACAGCCGTCAAACTGGACCCTCCTCCCGAGGAGGCGTTACCCCACATAATGTTACTGATAACCGTACCACAACAGCCACTGATTTGGGTGCTGAGACCCGAAATCAGACAGATCCGAACCATCACCAACGTGAATACCATCCTGAGCCTTACGTCTCCGAGGACATAGAACCAAGGAGGCGAGACATGGACCGTCGACAGCGACCGGCGCCACCTCGCATTGTGGAACCCGACCACACCTTGGCCTAGCCTGCTCGAAATGCCCAAATGCCCGATTTGTCAGCACGAATCCGTCAAATGATCCGCGAAAGTTAAGGGCTTAGCAATGAAGACTGGGGAATCTCCTGGAGTCATACCCCTTTTACCGATGAGATACTTTATGCTGAACCACCTCGGCGATTCAGGATGCCGACCTTACCTGTGTATGAAGGGAGCTCTGATCCTAACCAACACATCCTAAAGTATGATGGTTGATGAATGCTGCACGAGCTGACGATGAAGTCAAGTGCCGAAGCTTCCCGATCTCTCTAGGGGGCATAGCGACTATGTGGTTTACTCGACTGCCACCTCGATCTATTTCATGCTTCGATCAGTTGGCAACGAAGTTTATTGAGCAATTCCGTATGCATGTCGCGAGGCTGAAGGATGTTAATACTTTATCTAGTGTCACTTAAGCTCCTAGAGAGACACTCAGGCGTTATTTAGAGAGATTTCATGCTACATGTGTTGAGATCAACAATCCAAATGATAACTCTATTCTAATGGCATTGACTAAAGGGATTGATCCCGATTTTGAGTTCGGCAACTGGTTGGCTGGAAAACCCCCCGCATCATTGGACCGTATCTATTCCAAGGTAGCCCAATTCTTGAGAAGGGAGGATGCGAAACAGTCTAGGAAGAAGGATGACGCGGGGCCTAGCATTGAAGGAATTCGGAGTAATATTGCTGTTAAAAAATCCGAGGAAAGCTCAGGAAAAGTGCAACTGAACATTCGAAATAAACAAGATCAACAAAAAAGCAATAATAACCAAAATCGAAAACGGGATCAGAACCGTGGTCCATGACGCAGAGCTCCAATGTTTGATAATTATACTCCTTTGAATACGTCGCTGGAGAACGTGTATTTACAAACCTGCAATACTATTCAGTACAAGAAGCCTGCTCCGAAACAGTCATCGGAAAAACAAATTCAGACGGGAAAGTTTTGTAGATTCCACGAAAGCTACGGCCATAACACAAATGAATGTCGTCACTTGCAGGATCTCATTGAAAAGTTGATAAGAGAAAGGAAGTTAGAACAGTTTGTTCGGGCGTCGCAATCTGGAGGTGCTGGCTCATCGAATCAAAATCATGTGCCGAATCCGGCTAGACAGGAGAAACACGCTCGTACTGGCGGGAGGTTGGTGATAAATACTGTTTATGGTGGTCCTCACCTAGCAGACCGAAGCTGGAAGGAAATGGAGTTGTATGCCAGCTCTATCCGGCATGCCGACTTTGAATGTTGTAGTAATTCTGAAGATGGGGCTCCAGCCAAACAGCAAAGAACGATGACAGATGACATAGTGTTTTGAGGTTGGAATGCCGACAGGGTCGAAGCCCCCACTATTGATCTGCTAGTCATATCAGCTCAAGTAGGTCCTGCTTAGTTGAAGAGGATCTTGGTAGACAGCGGGAGCTCTGTGAATATTTTGTTTAAACGAGCTTACGATTAGATGAGAATAGAGACTAAAGACCTGAAGCCATGTCAGTCTCGTATTCAAGGTTTCAACGAAAGTGCAACTATACCCATCGGAGTGGTGGAATTGCCAGTGGAACAGGGAATTGGAGAGCGCCGAAGAGTCCGGATACTACAGTTTGTTGTTTTGGATATAAACTCCCCATACAATGCTTTTTTGGGACGACCAGCCCTAGCTGAATTCAGGACCGCCATCGCCCCATGGTGTCTGACTTTGAAATTCCCTACCGACAATGGTGTTGGAGTTGTTTAAGGGGATCAGGCCGCAGGGTGAGCCTGTTACGTTGCTGAGCTGCGCGAGGCACAGCGGAAAGAAAAAGGAAATGGTGTAGAGGAATCTCTCTGCGTCTGTTTTGCTGATAATTGACAATTAGCGCCTGGGCCTGGGCCCAGGCACCCCAATCAATTCCAAAGAGACCTTACTCGAGAGATACCGAAAGTGAAGATGTAGGTAAAGACACTCAAGCTTCTCCGGCCGAACTGACGATCGATGTTCCAATCGACAATAATGATGACTCAAAGATGATAAAGATTGGATCTTAGCTAAGCCGACAAATGCGAGAGGAATTGGTTGAATTTCTCCAAGTAAACCTTGATGTGTTTGCCTGGACGCACTCTGATATGTGTGGGATCTCGCCATACATCGTGAGCCACACACTAAATATTGACCCACGGTACATCCCGGTCAAGCAAAAAAGGCGTGGTATGGATCCAGAGATATCTGTGCCCTTAAAGAAGAGGTAGATAAGCTTAAAACGAATGGATTCATTCGGGATGCAATATACCCGGAATGGGTATCCAATCCTGTACTTGTCCGAAAGCCGAATAGGAAATGGAGAACGTGTGTTGACTACTCAGACTTGAATAAAGCTTGCCCCAAAGACAGTTTTCCACTTCCACGAATTGATCAACTTGTAGACTCAACGGCTGGACATGAACTTTTTTCCTTCATGGATGCGTACTCTGGCTATAATCAAATAGCCATGCACTTGCCCGACCAGGAGTATACTAGTTTCGTAACCAATATGGGACTCTACTACTATAAAGTTATGCCCTTTGGACTCAAGAATGCTGGGGCAACTTATCAACGGTTAGTTAATCGAATGTTTGCTAACCAGATTGGAAAAACCATGGAGGTATATGTGGACGATATGCTAGTCAAGTTGCGATTTTCCACCGATCACATCGGAGACCTGGAGTCAATGTTTAATATCCTCCGAGAATATAGAATGAAGCTCAACCCACTGAAATGTCACTTTGGGGTAGCATCCGGAAAGTTCCTTGGGTTTATCGTCAATGCTCGAGGAATCGAAGCTAATCCAGAAAAGATCTGGGCGATCAGAAATCTTGAAACCCCGAAAACTATAAAGCAAGTCCAGAGTCTCAATGGGAAAGTGGCCGCACTGAGCAGGTTCATTTCAAAATCCATTGACAAATGCATTCCCTTCTTCGATCTGATCTGAAAAGGAAAGCGAAACTTTGAATGGACTACGGAATGTGAGGGCACATTCCGAGCACTAATTCAGCATCTCTCCACACCGCCAAGTTTGTCAAAGCCTATCGATCACGAGAAATTGTACATTTACTTAGCGGTCTCAGAAAACGCAATCAGTGCCGCCCTAGTTCGGGAGGAAGACCGAATACAAAAGCCGGTCTACTACATAAGCAAGCGGCTAACCGGAGCTGAGAGAAATTATCCGAAGCTAGAGAAATTGGCTTATTGTCTTGTTATCGCCTCGAGGAAGCTCTGTCTATATTTCCAAGCTCACCCAATCACCACACCGACCAGCAGTTACGACAGGTCCTTACGCGTCCTGAGACGTCTGGTAGGTTACTTAAATGGAATATCGAACTAAGTCAGTTTGACCTTACTTACACTCCAAGGCGAGCCATTCAAGGACAAGTCCTAGAAGATTTCATTGCTGAATTTACCATCCCAGAGGACTTACCCGAAACTAGCGAATCTCCTAAGTATATCTGGAAGCTGCATATAGATGGTGCATCAAATGACCATTGCTCAGGTGCAGGTATTGTGCTAGAAACTCTTGAAGGTCGATCTATATGCTATGCTCTAAAGTTCAACTTCCATGCAACCAATAACGAAGTTGAGTATGAAGCCTTACTGGCTGGATTGAGACTTGCAAGAGACTTGAGGATCATTACGGTGGAAATTTATTGTGATTCGCAATTGGTCCTGTGTCAAGTTCGAAGGGAGTACCAAGCAAGGGATCGAAGACTGGCCACTTACCTTGCTCAGGTTCAGGAGACGTTGAATCAGTTTGACTATTATGATATTTATTACATACCGCGAGAACGCAACCAGAAAGCTGATTCGTTGGCAATGTTAGCCAGTACATGTGAAGCACAGCAAACGGGACTTGTTCCCATAGAGATATTATCTTCGCCAAGCATTAATCAGATGAAAACCGATTGGATATTTGATGTCGTTTCCGAAAGGGAGTCGTGGATGACTCGATTCAGGAATTATCTCGAACACGGAGCCCTGCCAGAGCGTAGAAGTGAAAAGAGGCAGATTCTTAGAAAAGCTTCGCGATTCATTATTCAAAACAGATTTATGTATAGAAGAGGATACTATGTTCCTTTACTCCGGTGTATCGCTCACGATGAAATCAAACGAGTACTACATGATGTACATGAAGGAGAATGTGGCGATCACACCAGGGGGCAAGAACTCGCTAAGAAAGTACTCCGTATGGATACTATTGGCCGACCGTAAACCGCGATGCAGCAGATTATGCCAAGAAATGTGATAAATGTCATAAACATGCTCGGATTCCTAGAGCCCCGCCTACTGAGATAACTCAAATGGTCAGCCCATGGCCATTTGCAGTATGGGGCATTGATATTATTGGCTCTTTACCTCTAGCCAAAGGTGGTGCAAAGTACGCCATCGTAGCAGTTGACTACTTTACCAAGTGGGCGGAAGTTGAACCCCTTGTTACAATCACAATAAAGAAGGTGATCAACTTTGTAGTGCACAACATCATCTGCCAATTTGGTCTCCCACGTACTATTATCACTGACAACGGGACCCAATTCGATAGTGCCGAATTTAAGGATTTCTATCAACGATTCCACATTCAGAAAAAATTCTCCGCAGTCGCACACCCTCCAGCGAATGGGCAAGTCGAAGCTGTGAATAAAGTTATAAAGTCTATTCTGAAGAAACGACTGGAAAAATCCGGGGGCAAGTGGGTTGATGAACTTCCTTTGGCCTTATGGGCCTACCGTACGACCCATAAGTCCACGACCGGTCACACTCCCTTCTCTCTCTCTTATGGTTCAGAAGCTGTTATTCCAGTCGAGTTGGAAGTACCTTCGCATCGTGTGACATACTACGATCCAAAGAAAACGCTATATTACTTGCTGAATCTCTCGATTTATTGGATGAGATGCGTGAGGAGGCTGATTTGAGGGCGGCCGCATATCGGAGTCGAGTCGCCAGACTATACAATGCAAAAGTCTGACCCCGAACCTTTGAACTTGGTGATCTCGTACTCAAAAGAATTTATCCGGTCCCTTCACACATGAAACCAACTTGGGAAGGACCATATGTTATCGAACGAAAGCTCGAAGATGGCACATTCAAATTATCGACCATTGACGGTCTCACTCTTTCGAGAGCCTGGAACAGCGAAAGTCTCCGTCGCTACCACACATAACCAGCTCTGTTCTTTCATTCAGTCTATTTTTTCATTTGCAATTTGTTTCTGCATTTCGAAATTAGAATTTGTAATAAGGCAACTGACTTTGTCGTATTTTCTTATTTCAGCAATAAAATGCAATCTCTTCGAGCCAGAGCTGTGATTTACTTAAAATACTTCATATGATCATCACTATGCACAGAGAGCTAAGTTCCATCATACGGTGGAATTTATTCAAATAGGGAGTGGTTGCGATACGACCGGTCACTCACTAAGTGAAACCCGAGCTCGGGGACAAGCCATCACACTAAAGACAAAAAGGATTGATACACGATAATCCTTCACCTAACTCCAGATTCCCAGAGTGCGAACTAGAGTATAAACTTACAAATACGGTTTCGAAAAAGGTGGATCCATCCGCCTAACGACTTCGCCCATATTCGAACCAAGTTTGAGGAAGGTGGACCCGTCCATCTAACGACCTTACTTGTTAACTCAGGGTGGATGTGATCCGACCATCCACAATCCTGATACACCTTTCGTTCCCAGAGTGCGAGCGAAATTCAAAAACGTGCAACAGATGTGATTGGCCGTCTGTTTACCAACTCCGAATTCCCAGAATACGAACCAGAGTATAAACATCAACTAACTCTAAGTTCTCGAAGTGCGAACTAGAGTATAAACATCACCTAACCCCGGATTCCCAAAGCGCGGGCTGGATTATAAACATCAAAATGATCCGGATTCCCAGAGTGCGAACCGGAAAATAAACGAAGTCCCCAGAACGCGGACTGGAGTGTGAAATCAAGTCAGTTGTAACTGAGCGCCCGCGAATTTATTTTGTTCCCCAGAGTGCGGATGAAATGGAAAATGTCAAGCAGGCGAGACCAACCGCCGGCACACTATTGCAATCCCTGGAGCGTGGATGCAATAATCGACAAAAGAGCGAGTGATTTAACCACTCGGATTTTCCTTGTTCCAGCATCAACTCAACGACATTAAGCATGATGCATTAAAGGCGAGATACGACCGCTATCCAATCTTTTCAGTTCGCCCTCGAAACTCGGGGGCATAACTTAAGTGTCAATCATCGACTGAAGCAGTACAACATTGAGTTCAACTTAATGTCCAGTCATGACTTGTGGCCGTAATTTCAGGACTTAACGGATGAACTCAATCGAAATTCAAAAGTTGAAACTTCGCAAGTTTACTGGACAAGGAATTCAAATATGGGAATACTTAAGCAAATAAACACACATCGGGTTCAAAGAAAAATAAAGTTTCATTTCAGCTATTTGTGAAAAGAAATTATGTACAAGTTGATCCTAAAAAATTCCTACTAGAGGGGTCCGATCCCACATCTATACACGGCTTACAAAAGAGAAACGAAGATAAATTCCTATCTATCTACCAAAAATAAACCGAAGAAGCATGTCTACTCTCTCTTCTTTTTCGGTTTTCCCTTCGGTGTGGACCCACTGAGCTGCCACTTATCTTTCTCTTTGAGCCTTTGGCTTTCGGCGGCTGATCTTCAGCAGGGGGCATGATATCGACTTCCTCATCCGAGCTCAAGTGTACGGGAATGCTCCCTGAAGGTGGAGTCAGTGGAACTGGATCTACTATAGGAGGCGGGATAGGCACACCGGTATCAATAGCTGTACCACCAGGTGATATCATCCTTAACGGAGCCAGACCAGGTGCCGCCATCCCATCTCCAAAACTACCACCACGAGCCGCTGCCTCCATTTCAGCGTCGATTTCGGCCAATATTTCTTCTTCACGAATTGCTTGGGCCTCGCTGGGAGCATCAGTAGTTGGCATTGAAGAGCTGGTAGCAGGTACACTTCCACCCATAACAAATGGTAGGTCTGCAAAGGGGTCGTTGTGACAACCGAAGAGTTCCTCCATCATCTGTTCATCGAAGATAAGCGCGCTCCCCTGCGTTCCATCAATCGGCGCAGTTGTAGTTATGGTGGTTGCTTCAGCGATGATGGCCTTCTGCACTTGATGTGATTCTTAAGTTGCAGGAGGCGCGATCGGTGTAACTCCAGTCACTGGATAGAGGAAAAAGGGAAGATTGTTTGTAAATGTTTCAAATCAATCTCCTAGTTTCACGCAAGTATACAGAATGTTCGGAGTACCTTCCTCAATTTGGCTCGTTGATGGCTGAAGGCTTCAGAAGCTTGTTCTCCCGCCGAAGATAACTACGGCTGATCCGGATTATAAGCAGGAACGGGCTGGGGATCAACCGTAGGTACAGATTCAGGCTGGGTTGGCGTAGGAACTTCGGCACTCACATCGTGATGCTCAACGCCTGAACCTTCTCCGACCTCCAAGTGTTGGGTGCCGAGCCTTTCTTTCTCATGCAGAATCATCGACTCGTGGAGAATCTTTTGTTCATCTTCGTTTAACATACGATTCTCAAGCTCAAACTCGTCGATTGATTCACCCAGATGCACCGCCTTCTCCTCCTCAACCAATCGACCACAAGCATTATGTAAATGAGTCAGATAGTTGTCGAGCCAGGCTAGATCTCTGTGCCTCAAAACATTGGCATTATAAACGATGAGGAGATCTTCGATATCAGCTTCTAGCCTAGACTCAGCCATTCGGACTTTCTCCTCGACCTCATTCTCCACCGCTCGGACCTTAGCCGTGGCTGCATCCCATTCACCCCGAAGCACAACGGCCTGTTCACACGCTTCTTGGATGGCTTTGTTTGAATCATCTTTTTCCTTGATGATTTCGGAAAATTTAGCTTTAAATTCGGCAAGTTCTTTTAGAGCAGCGTCCCTTTCAGCTGTGACAGTGGTGTTGCGATGGCCCATCTCCTCCACTAAGGCAAAGTGTGTCTGCCTCATTCTCTCCATGGCCGAGTTCACCTCATCGGCCAATTGGTGGCCTCTATCTCTGATTTTCGAGAGGACTCGGATTCACGAGTAAGCACTTGGACGATGCGGTCCTTCTGGGCGATGTCAGATTCTAACTTTTCGATTAGATTAGCCCGCTCGAAGGCCACCTTCGAAGCTTTCTCTGCAGCCTTCGCCCACTCTTTATACTGGGAATAAATGTAATGAATGTAATCATGCATTGTGTTCTCCGCCTCCGATGGGATCCTCTTTAAATGAGGGGGAAAAACGTAGCCGTCAAAGCATATATTTGGGAACTCTTTCCTCAGCTGAGCGATTTTAATGGCCCCTTCCTCAGTGGGCTCAGTGATAGCCTGCTCAACGATAACGGGAGGCTCAACCTCAATTCTATGGCATTGCGGCTCAGGCCTAGGAGCATGTGAAGATGGTTTGTGACGAGGGGGCTTTACAGGCTGCCTCCCTTGACCCGAAGGCTGTGTAGTCTAGGAGGAGGAGAGCGGGATCGGGATCGATGTTTGTACTCCCTATCCCTATCTCTCTCTTGACGTTCCTGGTTAGAGTACCCACGATCGCGGTCTCTATCTTCTTCCCTCCTACATGACTCATAATATGAAGATCAGCGAGCTGAAAGAAGACTTCCTAACATCGACCCTCGTCCAGACATGGTGCTTGTAAAAAGAAAGAAAAGCAGACTTAGTGATCTCTTGAATTGAACAATTTATGATTGGAAATCGTGTAGTGCCGTGAAGTGTATGTATGTGCAACCCCCCGACCAACCGGAAATTTCGGTCGCACTTATAGCAAGCGACTCGCTATAAGGTATTAAATAGCTGATTGAGGGTCCACCTTCCCATAAAGAATTATTAAGTGGCTTAAGAGATTCTGTGCGATGTCGGCTAGATGGGCACAAGCAAGGAGTCAATCATAGGAATGTGTATTAAACGATAGGGGCATGCCTCAGTTGAGGTCTTAAATGGCTAGAGCCTGCCGATTTTCCAATAAATAATATTAAGTGGCTTGGATACCATCTCTTACATTATTAGACATTTTTGATGTGGGTTGTGGGTTATGGGATTAGGAAATCCGCTTTGGGAATGGAAGATATTAAGTGGTTGATCAAGGACGTGGTTCCTTTCCTTCTATGAAGTATTAAATTGTTTTATATATGTAAGATGTATTCTTATTTTGAAACATACTGCCTAACTACTAAAATAGTAAGGCTCGAGGTTTTTATTCACCAGACACTTGTCATTTTGACTCCCTCCTTATTACACACAGGTTAGAGAAGGAGATGATGATGCTTGAAGATGCGAGTGAAGCTTGTGGTAGTTGATATCCATCTTCTCATATAATTATCTATTGTACCCATGAAAACGTACTTTAAAACAAAGTGATGATGTAACAATAGTTATTTTATGTTTCGCAACATTTTACATTTGATTGGAAATAAATGGGTACTATTATTGTTTATTTTATTAACCAACAACTAGCTTTGGTTGGGTTAAGTTTCAACGAGCCTTTCTTGGTCGAAATTTTGGTTTGTTTTAGGGTGGGTTGCTATAACAATCAAACCCGCACATGTCTTCCTAAGGCAATTATAGTACTCCTTCGTGTTGGAACTAGAAAGTTCACAGCGTAAGATATGGGTGAATTCCAAAAAAAAAATTCTTATTGCATCTATATTGGACCAATGAAGTCTAATTTATTTAGAACATATCTAAATTTAATTTAAATGAAATTTTTTATTTCATTTGACTTATAAGTAATAAATGGAATTTTATTTGATTTGTTTTTAACTAAATATAATGCTACACATATATACAATATACATATGTGTATCTGTGTGCATGAGCAACATAATAATCTGTTTAGGGTGTAGAATGCCCACACATAGATGTTGGGATTTCCAACACAACATACATGTTAGTTCATTTTATATATATTGTATGTTATTCAAATATATGTATGTATATATAAACTTGTTCTTCAAATAAAAATTAAAACAATATAAATATTTACATATATATATATAAACTTATTATTAAAATAAAAATTAAAACAATATAAATATTTACTTATATATAATATATGTGTTCCATATATGTAAAATATTAATACATACATACACACACGGATATATATATATATATATTAAACTAGATATTAATTAAATAAATGACTATATATATAAACATATATTTACACACACACACATTATATAAAAAGTTTTTTTAAATGATAATGTACATATTTTTTTTTTTTTTTTGGAAATGCCAGCCTGTTTTTATAGTGGACAGTCCACTTTTATTAAACTAAAACAAACATACAAAAAGGATACACAACAAACCATATGAACCAAACAAATTAAGTAGCGACAACAACAGGACATATTTTCGAAACAAGATCGGAAAAGGAAGACGAAGTCCGCGCAAATATTCTTGAATTTCTTTCATCCCATATCACTGCTATCGTAAGCTTGAGGTAATGGAGATATCGCTTGGTTGACATGGTTTTCCACCTAGTTAACCTGAAGATTCTAATCCATTCAATTTTGTAATCACGCTGCGGAGGCCTCTCATGAATTCGATGAAGCACCTCCTTCCATAAATGGAAAGAAAATTGGCAATTGAAGAATAAGTGTCCCACGTTTTCAGCAGCCCGGTTGCAAAGATTGCACAGAGAAATATTAATTAACCGCCGTTTAACAAGATTATCTTGAGTGTGAATCGCGTTCATCAGACATTTCCAAAGCAGCAAGTTATGTTTTTGTTTCGATCCAGACTTCCATATGCGAGCGTGCCCAAGGAAAAGGAGAGTTGCATTGGTTTTGGATAATCGATCTGTAGACTATGGAAATGCTATGAAGTTTCCCATTCCAGTTAAGCTCTTCGTGGTCGACATGCTTAAAGGAGGCAGTAATGGTAGACCATAGATTATTCAGCACGGACGAACTGACATGAGGTAACTGCAGAACTTCATCGACAAAAAAAACATTTGCATTAGTATTAGTGGGAATACCAGAGTTAAGCACAAGATTATAATCGCAATGTTGAGAAAGAATCATTCCTGGAGCACACCAGGGGGAGTACCAAAAGGAGTTTGCAGAGCTGCATTGAACCATAGGAAGGTAGTATCTTCTATTAGCCAAAATCCTTTTCCATAAAAAGCTGTTATAATTGTTAGCTTCCATAGTCCAAAAATTTGTTAAAAGCTGTTATATTTTATAGTAAGAAAATTATATATACGCATGTATGTATGCATGTATGTATGTATCTATATAAAATTATATTTATAATATCTAAAGTATTTATAAATATGTGTATTTAAATATATATATATATGTATGTATGTATGTATAGATATATATCAATTACAAAAATTAAATTAAATTAATTTTTTATATACAACATTCTATGTTGAAGTCATGGCACAAGAAATATATAACAGTAATTTTATACTATTAAATTATATATATATATATAGTAGTCGAAAAGCATTAAATTGATGTTAAAAATACTATCGTAATATAATTTTCAAATTTTAAATTTTCATAAATTTAAACAAGATATTATAAAGTCATAGAAAATATATAACGATATAAGTATATAAGCTCAAATCCTCCAAGATTTTGTTAACTCTTTATGTTTGCCCATCAGTCTATGGATGGTAAGCGGTACTCATCTTGTGCTTGGTTCCTAAATCTTCTTGTAGACTCTTCCAGAACTCATAGAAAACAAAGAATCTCTGCCACTAACAATACTACTAGGAATTCCGTGCAGTCTAATCACATTTTTCATGAACAACTTTGCCAAAATAGGTGTCGTCCTAGTTGACTTTACTAGAATGAAATGGGTACTCTTGTTCAATCTATCGACCAAAATCAGTTCATAATATTACATCATCGTCATACTATCTATCGACCAAAATCCAAGAATTTGAAAATAAAGGGTTTTACTTAAAAAAATCTTTTATATAGCGACCGATAATAAATAGTTAATAAAAAATAATTTTTGACTCAGAAAATAATGGAATTTTTTTCATGACCTATCTCAATGGTATAAGTATATTGACAAAACATTATACCATTGGTATAAGTATATTAACAGAACATTATATTTTCAATACATAGAAAATATATTCATGTACCTATCTCAACGGTATAAGTATATTGAAAAAACATAATAGAGATTCCTTATTTTTCATATCGTAATAAATGTGTCAAAAAATGTCATTTAAAACGTTATTTGCTATAAACTCAAACCACATTTCTTTTGATGTTAAGTATGGAAAGAATGCTTCCATACCACAATAATTAAAAAAGATTATTTATCAAAATAAAATTTCATTCCTTTAATAAAATTCCCTTTTGTAGACCCATTCCATATTTACAGATCCTTTTATAAATCTCAAAATAAAATTATAAAACTCTTTCTATTTATAAGCTCTTTTATTAAATCCTTTTTATTAAATACAACACTTTTTGTACAGCAATTTATTACTTATAAACCCCTTTATTTTAATCAACCAGTTACCTTTAAACCTCCTAAATAAATAATTAGTTAACATTAAATAATCATAATAAATAATAAATTACTTTAAAACATTATAAATAAATAATTAAAAATACCATCAATAAATAATTAATTAACTTGAAAATACTATAAAACAATGATTAATTAACTTTAAAATTCTATCATTAAATATAGGAAACATTTTTACTTCAAAGTATTATAAAGCTAAAGTTAAATTTAAATCCATTTCTTTTTCAAATTTGGAAAGCGACTTAGTGATTACAATGGCAATTAAACAAGCTACCAGTTTTTCATTTAACTTTCCTAGTATAGAACTAGTATTTACACCAACGAACATATGTAAATTAAATCCATAATTAACCATCAATATACACATCATTTACCAAAATCAACTGGCTTAAAAATAAACGTTGAAATTTATAAAATAGAAGAATAAGGATATCTTCCACTGAATAGATATCCAAATAATCAATTTAATTTAAATATAGCAGAACCGTGTTTTATCCTGCTAACATATGTCATCAATGTGGTATAATTAATTAACTACGTTATTATTTGAAATGACATTATTATACACAAGTATTGTTTACTATTAAATTATACTACATTAAAACTAATGACTATGTATATCACAGTGTTATGCTCGTCCACTCGAGTTTAGTACAAAAACCTTTGGGTTAAACATATCTAAAATAGGGAAATTTTCTCTATTAAAGTTAACACCTTTCAATTAGATAATTCACTAACAATCTACATCCACTTCCAAAGCCCAAGCTTGGCCCAAACTTAACATCCTTCTTCCCTCCTTAATTACCATATTAAAACAATTTTCCCCAATTCGATTTCACTTGGAACTCAAAAGAACGTGCAACACCGTTCACGTGCACATCTACCCACACCAACTAGTCGCCAATCCAAACCCATCGCCACACTCTGATTTCCTCACTCATCACATTGGCCACCACGACACCACCTCCCATGCCCTTGATCAAATCCTTACCCTTGAAGCCCTACATGAAATTGCGTTCTTCAGGAACTAAAACAAACCAGGCTGCTTCATTCTTCCAACCATGTCTACGACTCACTTACTTCCAGCCACCGCCGCCACGTCCAGCCACCGCCGCACCTCCACTTGAAACCACAAACCACTCGATGTCCCCTATCGCTGCTAGTACCGCCGCATTCGAACCCAAAACTCAACAAACCCTAAAACCCTAAACCAAGCTTGTCCAAGCACCACCGTCCATTAGAACTCCTGCAGCCACCGGCCCTGACTCCGCCTTGACCCAAGGGTTATTCCAATCACATACATTCCTTCCCTAAACTACTACCCATTCAAAAAATTCCAAGATGATCGAAAATGATCATTTTATCACCATGACAAAAACCCACCTCCTAAAATCATGTGAATATCTCTAAAAATCATAAATTTCAAAAACGAACATGATCGTATAATCTATTCACCATTTTGTAATTTTCAAAATTCCACTATTTCTTTTCACTCACTGAAATCGAACAATTTGTACCACCATAATCGATGAAACATCAAGCAATCTTTTTTAAAAATTATTATAGACCACAACGAACAACTTTATAGTTGATCGCTTGAGCTAATTATCATTAGTTTAAGAGATATTGATTTTTGAGCGAAAGCGGGAAGGATTTGATTTTTATTTCTAAGGAACAAGAAGAGAAGAAGAAGAGAAGAAGAAGATGTACAGTATGTTATATCTCTGTGTATCTTGTTTACAACAAACATAACCTTCATTTTCAAACAAAATATGATTTTTAAACAATTGCCTAAACCATGATTTTCATATCAAAAATTAAAATGCTAACAAATTCACAAATTCATATTTTTCGTCAAAAATATACCGAAGGAAGATGAAATATCTCATAACATTTATTATTTCCATAAGTACGAAACAAGAGTTAGTGTTCCCACCTTTCAAATTTGTTGAAAATGAAAAAAATCCAAGCTTTTATCCAAGCAACCAACTCCAAATACATTTCACAACTTAATTCAAACTTTAAGATTTTAAAGAGAAGATTATTTCATTTTTATAAAAGGTGTAAGAGGTGGAAAAGTAAAGTTAGAAAGTATAGAAATGAAATGAAGAGTAGGATGAAAATGAGGGTAAAACTTTACTTTTATAAATGTATGAGAAGGTTAAAAGAAACAAATGCCCTTATCCTCATTTTTCTACCCATCTTCTTTCCCTAATTCAATCAAGTACTAAACAATATTGAAATATGGTGAATATTTGAGAGGTATGACTACTTTTCTTTAATTATGTACTTAAACCATCAGATCATCATTTTAAGATTTAAATTTATACACTTTACATTTAAAAATTATTATTATTATTATTTATTTACTCATTTCGAAAGTATGTTTTTTCTTAACTTATTCTAAACATTGAAATATTTTTTAAATTATAAGTCAAGGTAATTAACTTCCTACAACTTGTCATTCGATAAAAAGTCGAAAATTTGAAAAGCTGTTTTCGATCACATTTTCTGTTTTTCATCGAACAACCTATTTTTGTAAAAAAATTCAAAAATGAATTTTCTACCATTAGTTATTAATTAGAAGAGGGTTTTTTAATTATTAAAATCTTTAATTTAACATTTAAAATAAATTAAGTTTTCACAAGTAAAAGCGATAAAATTCAAGGTTATTACTTTCTTTCCCTTAAAAGAATTTCGACCTCGAAATTTTCACCAACTCTAAACCCAGAAAGAAACAAGCTAACATATGAATACTTAGCATTATTCATAAGTTCGTAGGAGGTGCATATATCATTCATATGCATCATCTGATTCAATCTCTTATTTGAATATATAACTTCACTTCCGAACTAGTATCGTCCACCCGACAACCTGGTGCAGACTTCGATCAGGCTTCTTGATTAGAAACCTCCATTCTCCTTACATAGCCATATACCATGATGGAAAAATTTGGTTCCATATTAAGAACCCTCACCAAGTGTTCGCTATCAAGAACTGAGTGATAAATTGTTATTCGAAACGAATCACCTCCAAATCAAGTACTCGAATCTTGGATCAAGAATTATGTGAAAAAAAATAAATAAATGATCCACGTATAACTTACGTACATTTCTTATTGCTTCCTACCTATCCAACTTATTTTTACCTTTCCACAATATTTATGAAAACACTTCACAAAAATTTGGTTCGACTTAGGTTCAATTTTTTTAAATGATCCAACTTTATTTTTAAACCTTTTCATAAAACTCATTTTACTTTATTAACTTGTATAATACTTTTCTAAATCCTAATGATATTTATAAAACATCTAATTTAAATCTTTTCCACTTTCTACAATTTATGCGTGGACCCAAAATAAATCTAAGTCTTAAAACTGAGTCGAACAATTTAGCCTCTCTACCCGTTTAGCCTGGTAAGTATTTAAGAAGAGTAGGATACTAGTACCCAAACTTAGTCCTAGATTCTAATTTTTCTCAGATACTTCTGAGGTAAAGATTTTTATTAGTTGGCTAAATAACATCAAATAATCTTTCACATCCGAGGTGTTTTAATCAAAAGACACGGATTAATAAAATGAAGTTAATTAAAACCTTCTTATTAAATTAACCCATTTAAAAGAACTTGTCTAAATCTTGTTAAGGTTTTTCAATATATATTAAACCCTTCCTTTTCTTTTATTTTCTTTTAAAATAAATTCACTTTAAACTCTTACTAACTATTCTCTAAGTTAATAGAAAGATTTTTACAGAAAGCCAATAATAATTACATATCATACCAATATATATCCTAGGATACATACGAGACATAACTTCTAAGAATCAATACATGCTACTAGTTCCTACTAAACTACCTATCTCTACCCAAAGTTCTTCACATCCTCCCAAGTCATCTTTTGCCATATTATTTCTTTAGAGGGAGATGGTTTCTTATTTTTAGTCAAAACCTCCGGCCTGCTATACACTCTCCACAAGGGGCAATTTTTCTTAATATGTCCTAGCTTTTGGCAGACAAAGCAACGTTTTTCCCAAACTTTGGGAACTACTTGTAACACCCGTGTTTTTACCCTAATTAATTTAGTAGAATAAATTAATAAATTAAGAACAGTGAAAAATGGAAAATATTAAGTATTGAAACTTTGCCATGAAACTTGCACCATTGTGTTCATGGTGATTTTCTAATTAACTTTTATATACAAACTTTCGGTTTGAAGTTCAAATGGGGAAGTTATCAGCGTTTGAAGTTTAAACGTCGGAAATAATTATATATGCAAATATGGTAATCTAATTAATCAGACTGATTGTTGATAAATGTTAACATTTGAATTAGATCTCCCAAAATCAACTAAGAAGGGAAATTAATCGACCAAATAAATAGAAGGGGGAAGCAAAGTGGAAAAAAAAATGAAAGCAACCAATAACCGTAGAATTAAATGAAAAAAAATTCTCAAACTACTCAGAAACACACGTCAATGGTTGACCGTAACCCATCACGATCGACCGAGCCTAGGCCATAACGGCTTGAATTTAATGGTTTCAATTTCACGGTTAGTATTGATTTGAACCTCTATAATTTATGACCTAGGGCTCCACTTCTAAATTACTATTTCTCAAAGAGCGCGGAAGCTCTGCCATTTGTCCTTCTCCTTCAAAAATTCTAAACACACAAAAATAGATCTAGATTACACAGACTCAATTTGAAGAAGAATAGAAAAAGGAAGAGAATAGGAATTAAGTTCAAAGCTAGCCACTACTACCAATGTAAAATCTGAAGTCTAAAACTCTAATTCTAATTTAATCTAATCCTTTCTCCAGATCCGTAGTTTAATAAATGTATTCCTTTTTATTGTTTTGAATTGGAAGAGATAGGGAATTAAACAAAAAAGGATGGATCCAGATCTAGAAAATGCTAAAACAAGGTGAGCAGGAATATTATATATTTTTATATAATATTAGATCCATCGTTGCAAGTCTATTCCTTTTTATAGTAATTGAATCTAATTGATGAATAAATGCACGAATGATAAACATAGAAATTATTATCTTGCCTATGTAGATGAAAGCGTAATGATTAGTTTTAATTTTTATAATTGCAAGTATAGCGAATGAAAAACATGACGGGGCCGTGGAATTAGAATTATAATTGTACAAATGTTGCCAATGTTTATTTACATGTTTATAATGACTGATTATTTGCATTTTTAACGACTGGTTGTGTTAACCATAAAATAATGAATTTGATGTTTCATTCTTTTTAATAAAAGTTAATTAATAATGTTATTTCAACCTTTGGGATTTGAGTGACATTTTAGTTTATTGGAATGGATATTGTTCCAAGTGGATCTCCATATATTATCAAGTCTAAATTTATAAAGTGCAATTTATGGAATCATAAGGAATAAATAGACGTTTGTAGAAGAAAGAGATGTGCAAAATAGGGATGATTACTATATTTTGTATGATCTATTTCAAAAAATAAAAAGAGAATTCCTTGCAATTACAACTGTGTACAAATCACCTCTTTTGGAAAAGATATGGAAATAGGCTATGTAACAAGTAATGGATAAAAGTATAGTTCCAATTTATTAAAATGTAGTTAATCCCAAGAGCGAAATGCTAAGATAAGAATGAAATAAAAAGGTTAATAAAATAGTACAGATAATAGGATGTAATGGAAATCAAAGGGAAATCGATAAATATGTAGGAACGATATGAATAACCAATGAAAACGGTAAATGGAATTGGTTAAATTGTAAAATAAACACATAGTAAAATGAAGACTTAGGGTCTAGCAAAGATGCAGGGGCAGTAAAGAAAATATAAGAATGAGCAATATACATAAGTATGAAAGATGTATATGTAACTTTGGATACGCGTTTATGACGGACGTGAATGATTATAGTTTAACATATAAACTATAGGTAGAAATGATACCGAAAGTCAATTGAGTAGGTTGAAGTGTGAAAGTACATCCAACCATAAGTACTTGTGGAGAGTATACGTTTTCATATAGAGAAAGGATGTTGGGCTATATGACCCATGTCTGACTTGTTAGGCGAACCTACTTCGCAAGCAGAATGAGAACTAATGGATCCCTTACATAGGCAATTAAGGCGGTCCGTTAGCAAATAGGAATGCGAGAACCGATAGATCCACAACGTTGGCAATTGAGGTGGTCCGTTAGCAGATAAGGACTCGGTACCGTGACGTAGGCATTTGGGTAGTTTGTTGATGAAAAAGGAAACTGGGTTGGACAGCATAAGAGAATATGGCCTATAGTACGACAGGTCGTCGATACGCGCTTGAGATACATGATGGCGAGGCATTAGATCCCAAGGAGATGCTAAGCGAGAGATACTAGGGGGATAGTATCTAGATCCATTAGGGCATCACGGGATATATATACACGAGGTGTAGATGGGTATGGTTTGTGCGTGGAGATATAGTCGTAACGACTAATAAATAAAAATAGGACATTACATGAAATAGAAAGCAATCGGCATATGATAGTGTTACGTATAAAATGTATAATTTTTCCAATCACTGGAACATTGCTCCAACTTCTTCTCATTACAACCCATAGTATAGATTGAAGGTTATATTAATTAGTGTTTGGCGGGTTCGGTGCTGACAAGGGCATTTAATTAGGAAGTGTCAGACTATGGTCAGTATTTATGTGATCAATTATATTTTAAATAATTTTGCTACAAGTTATTTCGTTAGACTCTAAAATGTATTTCTTTGTTTTATTTGTAGGATACCAAACCAGTAATCCATACTTTAGTAGACTTGAGTTTTCAGTTTAGCAAAAATTTAGACCTACTAGAGTGCGAGTTCTTACATTTGGTATCAGAGCTTAGGTTAACTGATCCTTAAAAATTTAGGAACGTTGAGTGGACGTATTTATATTTTTATCTATAAACATAATAATATGTTGGATCCTAAAGGAAAATTACATATCGAGAAATCCCTGAATCTAGATGGTACATGACTCCCTAATTGGGCTCCTGATAACCTAATAATTGTAGATCCCCATATGATTGCCGATTTATGATGTATAGTGGGTCCAAAATTGGTAATTATAATCCATATGTTACAAATAGAGGGAAAGATGGTTCTTAAGGGAAAAGTTAGAAGTCCACTTTGAGTCCAACCCAATAATAATATTTTTAAAAAAAATTATAGAAAAAGGTATAAATTGTATACTTTGAAAAGGATTCTGAATGAAATTGATTGAAGATTTGAAAAAAAACATATATAATAGTTGAAAAAGTATTTAAATAATAAAGGTTTTATTAGAAATAAGACCAAAAGGTTTCCATGAAGTAAGTTTTAATAAAAACGTGAATTCTTTTTGAAGAATAATAGAGCGTATACACCTCACTAGTTTCTCTATAAAGTAAGAGGGATTTAAAATATAAGACTTTAATAAAGATTAAAACTTGTTAAAAATTTTAGTAAAGTGAATTTTGTAAGGAGTGTTTCCTTTTAAAAGAAATGATAGAGCAATATAGCTTATGAATCTTTCAATGTAATGAATATTTTTGAAATATGAAAATGGGTGGACAATATAAATAGTAGGAATTAGGAATAGAGTGACCGCTTTAGAAAGAAGGTTTAGAATTTTTAAAATTTAGTTGTAAGTGAGTGCACCACTATAGTAAGAAGACAGTAATGTAACATCCCCCACTTGGAGGCTCAAAACTAGCAGTTACAGATGCTGCAATCATCCATAGTTATTAATTCTCGGTGACTATATGCGGTTATGTTAAATACATTGATATAACAGAAACACGTGGATATGGAAAAAATTTAAAACCATTAAACAAATTTCTCATTCCATTTCAAATAAAATTTCAAATTCATTACATATTCCCAAAATCGAGAACCATGTTCAAAGAAAATATAATTATTACAAAATACGCCAAGAGTGACATATGAAGATATCCCCTTGGATGATCAGTGTATATACATAGGCAATTAAACAACTTTGCCTTTATATCGAAACACAACAAAATCAAATAGAAAAGAACTCCTATCAGTTATCTTGTCTCTTGCACGTCTTTGGGAGCATATTCGTCTAAAAGAGAACCTAAAACCTCAATCCTCAAACTACCTAAAATTAATTGAGCACCCGAGAGTTAGAGGGGAAAACATAAACTTTGAGTCAAACATAAAGCCTGGTATGAATAATAACCTACCATCTCGAACCATTTTGATATCTAGTGAGACTACGCCGATTATCTGAACGGGTTTTCCCCTCATTGGTATCTTATTCAAAAATTTATAATAACTATATACTATGCACCTGTATCCGTAGTGGTTAAAACATAGCAATTTAAGATATCATGATGATATGCAAACAAGCAAAATATTCTGGATTTTTCATCCCCATTCATTTAACTATCTATCTCAGTTATAGTTTCTAGGGTCACTATTAACCTATTAATTTTCATGGGGTGACTAATAACCTGTTCAAACTCTTACGGACTATCTGTCGAATCTCATAGTTTTCATGGGATCACTAAGAATCTACTGGTCCCTAACTTCAGTCAATTATTTCATGGGTTCTCCCTGAACCTATTGGTATCTCCAATAACTACTTTTATATCATAGTTTTCATGGGTTGACCTTGAACCTATTGACTTCTGTCAATAACTTTATCCGAATATAATTTTCAGGGATCACTACGAACCTATTGGCCCCTGCCAATAACTCTTTGGAAACATAGTTTTCATAGGTATATTATGAACCTGTCTAATTTGACAACTTCTTTAACCAGTCTTTGGGCATCTTATGTTCTGGTATACCATACCTCCTGGATGCAACTCTACTCATACAGGAGTTAACTCAATTTATATTCACTACTGGGTCAACCTTGCTGGTTATTTTTCCCTTTCTCCTTGAAATACATTTATGGGTCCGTTATATAGTGAATATGTTTATAGAAGAAGCAAATGCAATAACATAATATATAATATCAATATTTACGGTTTAATATCCCTCAAATCATCTCCACATGTAATATGGTTAATCCCTTTAACCCATTATTTTTATCCAGGAATGCTGCTTCAATAAGTCCAAAATTAAAAGCTATTTCAAAGCCCTTTTATATTGCCATTGGTTTTCCTAAAAATGAGATTGGGTTCTTTGTTTTGAAAACAAAGGCTTTTGAAACCTTAGAAATTTACTTTCGAATCCATTAATATATATATATATATATATATATATATATCTTTTGAAAGCATTCAAACCTCCTGTTAACTATAAAATCTACGCAATAACAAAGTATGAAAGAAGAAAATTCCAAGCTCAATTGAAATTATAGGCACTGGTTTTGACAATGATCATGAAAGAATGTTTCGAAGGCATTAAGAAGGCTTTTGAATGAGTTTCCAGGCTCTCGCAAAAGTGATAAATAGTGTAAAAACCTTTGAGAAAGATGAAAAAGAAATGCAAGGCAACCCTTCTGCCTCTTTCACACCTTTCGATACAGATTGATTTGCGGGTTCGGAACCCCTTTTGGAGGCAATGAATAATGACCTTTCATGTGTGGCCAAAATTTTTTGAACCAAAGGTTTCGCCTTCATTCAAATTGCTCAAAAAACCCTTTGAAAAGCATAGCCAAGACTTTCAAACTGGTCGAAGCCAATAGCATCAGGAGAAGGTTATGAATCAATCCACAATCATGCATTCGAAAGCTACCTAGCACGTCAGAACCATTGATACTTCAACATCTTCGCAGCCCCAGCAAACAACCTATCGACAGTGTTGAAAGCTCATATCATTACTTTTGATGACAATAAAGCAAGATGAAGAGAAAAGCGTATTTGTGGCCCTTTCAATAACGTCGAAAGCAATTTAGGAAAATGCAGGGAAAATGAACACTAAAAACTTAACAAAGGTGAAGACCCTTTTGACAAGGTCGAAAATTCTAGAATAGGAAGAGGAGAAGCACAAGGATGAGTCAGGGAACCCGAAAGAGAAGCCTTGCGACTGCATCGAAGGTAGTTGAGGCCTTCCAATCGTGTCGAAAAGGAATGAGGCGAAAGATAAAAGGGCCTTTCGACTAAGTCGAAAGCATTGGCGTAGAAGGCGGCCATCATGCATCTATAAATAAGACCCAAAGGGTCCGATTTGAGGGGAATGGATTTTGGGAATCCTAAGCTCATTTAATAAGACCCAAAGGGTTTACTTCAACTTCTTTGCAAAAACAAAATCTTTGTAAACCCTAAACCAATTTGGGGGAAAGCTCTCAATTTTTTTCTTCTCATTTTGGATTAATGATAATGGAGATTTACATGAATTCATTAAGGATTTCGACTATAAAGAAGATCATTAGCTAGACTAATGATCAATTGCACATGATGCTATCTTTTTCTCTTAACCTCCTTTTGTCTATGCAAATCAATAAGACCGTCTTGGATATGATACATGTTGTTAGCACCAAAATTGGTCACTAACACACAAACGCCGTTGAAAGCACCAATTCATAGTTACAGTTCACATATAGTAAATATGAAGAGAAAATAAATATGAAGAACTATCAAAATTTAAAGAGAAAGCAGTAATAAGACAGGATTTATAGTGGTTCGGCTAACTCTGGTCTATGTCCACTTCAGAGATTTCCTTTATATTGATTAGAGAATTGATTATAGTTACAATCCCAAGTTTTTTAAAACAAAAAATGGCAGAGTAACTTGAACAACCTTTGTAGAAGAAATTATGGAAGAACAGAATGAGAATCCCTTTTCTAAAGCCCCGCTACTATATTTACAGGCAAAACCCGGGTTAGTAGGCTTCCTGAGTGATACGGGCCCACCAGAGCCATAGTCGAGTCCATGTTGTCGATTACTGATTTCCTGGAGTCTAAAACATACCGACCCCAAGAGACCCAAGTAGTGACCCGAAGTAGCTTCCTCTTTGTCCTGAAGTAAAATGCAATGTGACTCAAAGTAGAAAACATGCCGACTTGAGAATCCAAACATGCCGACCCCAAGAAACCCGGGTAGTAACCCAAAGCAGCCTCCATTTTGACCCGAAGCAGATTGCAATGTTACTCGAAGTAGAAAACATGCCGACCTGAGAATCCAAACATGCCGACCCTAAGAAACCCGGTTAGTGACCCGAAGCAGCCTCCATTTTGACCCGAAGTAGATTGCAATGTGACTCGAAGTAGAAAACATGCCGACTTGAGAATAAAACATACAGACCCCAAGTGACCCGAGTAGTGACCCGAAGCAACTCTACATCTAACTCTAAGTAAGATGCCGCATGACTCAAAGTAAAAAGTAGCCGACCATAGAACATGTCGACCCCTTCTTGATGCATGCCGATCCCAGATTCATGCCGACCCGAAGTCGAAAGACTGTCGACCCAAAGTTTTCACAACATGCCGACCTAATTAAGATGTCGACCCCTCAATTCACGCCGAGCCCAAGAAACAGAGATGCCAACCCGAAGCTGGGGTTTTTCTGACCCCAAGTAGCACCAACCCTATGGAAAACATGTTGATCCCATAGTGACTCGAAGCATGCCCGAGGATGGCCCGAAGCAATCCTCTCAAAATCCCGAAGCAAGTAGCCTGCCGACCCGAGGTAAACACCGACTCCTCCAAAACATGCCAATCCCTATTGACCCAAAGCAAAGCCTCACCCGACTCGAAGCAACCACCAAAAAAACCCGAAATAAATCCAATGATGACTCGAAGCAAAATCCAAACAACCTGAAACGACTCGATTTTTGTTGAAACTCATATTTCAAGTATCACGCGCCTTTTTTCCATCGACTATGCTGAATCTCGGCTTCATAATCATGTTTGTCATTCATGATTAATCGTCTATCCATCTAGTTGAACCAAACCCGTAGTGTTCCAGCCTCGATAACCTTGCAGTCGATTGGGTTAAATCCGCCTGTATGCTGCCTTGTCAAATAGAGGGTTAACACTTTGCCCCCTAAAACATGCCTTGCGATAGGAAGGTGTGTTTTGTAGCATCATAAGCCTGACGTTTGGAATCTGATGATGACCTATGAAGAGATTAATGATCTTACTTGATTGTGAATAGCGATTGTTCGAGATTGTATGCTGTTCGAGGTGATATGTGACCTTTCGTGGTCAGGTGCCGTTCGAGGCGAGATGTGAACGTTCAAGGTCGGATGCTGTTCGACGCGAATTGTGACCGTTCGTGGTCGGGTGATGTTTGAGGAGAATTATGACCGTTCATGGTCGGATGCCGTTCGAGGAGAGATGTGACCGTTCGAGGTCGGATGTCGTTCGAGGCGAATTGTGACCGCTCGTGGTCGAGTGCCTTTCGAGGCGAATTATGACCGTTCGTGGTCGGATGCCATTCGAGGCGAGATGTGACCGTTCGAGGTCGGATGCAGCTCGAGGTGAACTGTGACCGTTTATGGTCGGGTGCCGTTCGAGGCAAATTGTGACCGTTCGTGGTTGGATGCCATTCGAGGCGAGATGTGACCGTTCGAGGTCAAATGTCGTTCGAGGCGAATTGTAAATATCAGACTTTACATTCAAATGAGTCTTATAATTGAAATGTCCAACTAACAAAATCAAGTCCAGATACAAAGAAAAGAAAACAAAAGCAAAACTACAACATCAAAATGCAAGCATATCCCAGTGGTGGTTTATATTCATCTCAGAGCATGCCTGAGGACCGCTCGTGATTCCGTGCATGTGTAAGGGACTTAATCATTTCATTGTGGAGTTTATTATTTATTCCTCATTTTTCCGATCAGTTGATGACAAGATAACGCCTTGATCTGAGGCCGTCTTCATTTAATGCGGATGGCGGCTGCTCCTGCCCCACATCGCCGCTCGCCTTTTCACGTATTGTAACAGCATGCCATTCCGGATTTGTCCTTCGATCTCATCTCTCAAGTGCCTGCAGTTGTTAGTACTATGGCTGCCTAGCTCATGGAATTGGCAGTATTTGTCTGACTTTCTTTCATTATTGGTTGGCTCCCTCCTAATTGGCCTTCGGTAGGGAACCTGCCCCTTAGTTTCTTGATATATTCGCTCTAAAGTCTCGCTCAACTCCGAATAAGAAGTGAGTCTTGGTTCCTTTCGTAGCTGCCTCGGTTCATCAAGGCCACTCTCTACTTTTCGCTTCCTCTTATCTTTGTTTGAATCTTTCCCGGGCGGATCTCCGCCTTTGACTGCATAAACTTCAACTTCATTTCCTTCCTCTCTTTCAGCTTTCGCATCCTCCTATCCCAAGAACATTTCTGCCTTATGGTAAAACTCTCCTATATCCATAGGTGGATTCCTTGTCAATGAATTCTTGAATTCTGTGCCATCAGCTATGCCAGATACGGCTGCCATCAAACCATGGATGGATATGGGCGGTCCACTGATGCTGTCGCTGCATTAAATTGCATCAAAAAATTCGTTAAAGACTCTCCGGTCTTTTGTTTCAGTGTTGTCAAACTCATCACGTTCTTAGGTCTTGAGATATGAACTCTAAACTGTCTCATAAACCTTTCTATCAACTCGGTCCACGTTCCAATGGAGCCGCTTTCAATTGCCTGAACCACAATGCTGCTATATCCGTCAAGTACAAAGGAAAACACCGGGTCATGACCTCCTTCGATGCCCCCAGTACTTCCATATGCCTCATATACCTTGTCAGATGAATAGCAGGATCTGTTCTTTCATCATACGTCTCCAATGTTGGTAGCTTGAATTCAGGTGGATTCCTAGCCTGCCTAATTGTGGAAGCAAAGGGGATTCTGTTCACATCCTCTATATCTTTATTCACCAATCCTCCTCTCATGGCCCGTCTAACCATTTATGCCAATCTGTCATTATCTCCAAGCGGTAGTCTTTGTTCGTTGCCTCTGACCTGCCCCCCCCCCCCCAATTCTCGAGGGAATCCTGAAATCTGCTCTCCTGGACGAACATTCATTCCTCTATCGACACCACATTGTACTGCACTGCCTGTTATCTTGCTTGGAATTGAGCCAATATGACCCGGAGGTGTGTCCCCTTGTTCAGGGGTTATTCTTGATGGTCCCACTCTGTCCTGAATCATGGTTGTTTTGATTCCCTGATTCTGGTTCTAGATTGCCTCCGTTTCTGCTGCTCCAGCTTTGTGATCCTCATTTCCAACATCCCGTGCAATTCCATTCCCTTGACCTTTCACTCCATCATGTCATACCTGTTGGAGTAGGTTCTGTATCATGGCCTTCTGTCTTTTCAGCATCGTTTCCATCCCATCTCTAGTAATATAGATTGAGGCCTGATTAGCTCCTAAGGAATCCTCCTGACTTCCTTCGTGCTAACTCCTCTCCATTCTCTGTCTCCTGGTTGATTGCTTGGCCATAGTTTTCAGAATTCAGGTTCTTAAGCCTTTAAATCCAAAACCCAAGCTTCAGAATTCTTGAGTGCTAGCTTTCTCAGTGAAAGCACCAAAATGTTAGCACCAACATTGGTTACTAACGCCCAAACGCCATTGAAAGCACCAATTCACATTTACAATTCACAGATAGTAAATATGAAGAGGAAATAAATATGAAGAACAATGAAAATTTAAAAAGAAAGCGGTAATAAGACATGATTTATAGTGGTTTGGCTAACTCCGGCCTACGTCCACTCCAGAAATTTTCTTTTTATTGATTAGAGAATTGATTACAGTTACAATCCCAAGTTTTTTAAAACAAAAATAGTAGAGTAACTTGAAAAACCTTTGTAGAAGAAGTTATGGAAGAACAGAATGAGAATCCCTTTTCAAAAGCCCCACCTACCGTATTTATAGGCAAAACCCAAGTTACTAGGCTTCCTGAGTGATACGGACCCACACTAGCCATAGTCGAGTCCATGTTGTCGACTACTGATTTCCTGGAGTATAAAACATACCGACCCCAAATGACTCGGGTTGTGACTCGAAGTAGCTTCCTCTTTGTCCTGAAGTAAACTGCAATGTGACTCGAAGTAGAAAACATGCCGACCTGAGAATCCAAATATGTCGACCCCAAGAAACTCGGGTAGTGACCCGAAGCAGCCTCCATTTTGACCCGAAGTAGATTGTAATGTCACTTGAAGTAGAAAACATGCCGACCTAAGAATCCAAACATGCTGACCCCAAGAAACCCGGATAGTGACCCGAAATAGCCTCCATTTTGACCCGAAGCGGATTGCATTGTGACTTGAAGTAGAAAACATGCCGACCTAAGAATAAAACATACCAATCCCATGTGACCCGAGTAGTGACCCGAAGCAACTCTACATCTAACTCGAAGTAAAATGTAGCCGACCTGAGAACATGCCGACCCCTTCTTGATGCATGCTGATCCCAGATTCATACTAACCCGAAGCCAAAAGACTATCGACCCGGAGTTTTCACAACATGTCGACCTAATTAAGATGCCGACTCCTCAATTCATGCTGACCCGAAGAAGCAGAGATGCTGACCCGAAGCTAGGGTGTTGCCGACCCCAAGTAGCACCAACCCTATGGAAAACATGACGATCCTATAGTAACTCGAAGCACGCCCGAGGACGACCTGAAGCGATCCTCTCAAAAATCCGAAGCAAGTAGTCTGTCGACCCGAAGTAAACACCGACCCCTCCAAAACATGTCGATCCTTATTGACCCGAAGCAAAGCCTCACCTAACTCAAAGCAACCACCATAAAAACCCGAAGTAAATCCAATGATGACTCAAAGAAAAATCCAAACAACCCGAAATGACTCGATTTTTGTCGAAACTCATATTTCAACTATCCCGCACCTTTTGTCCATCGACTATGCCGAATCCCGGCTTCAAAATCATGTTTATCATTCATGATTGATTGTCTATCCATCCAGTCAAACCAAACCCGTAGTATTCCAGCCTCGATAACCATGTAATCGATTGGGTTAAATCCTCCTATATGCTGCCTTGCAAAAGGCGGGTTAACACGTGCAAAACATACCATCATCATGACAAATATTATATAATAGAAAATAAGGATAGTGATGATGTTTCGATGCTGATAAGTTCGTAGAGCTTACAAATATCCAAAATGATCATACAATAAGTATACTAAATAAAGCTTAAGCAACTGCAACTGAATCTGTTTCGAAAGGGTAAAATTCCTTTTGACTGGTCAAAAGTGATGACCCAAAGCAAATCTGGACTACAATTGGCAAGCAATCATATGAAGAGGAATCCATTGGAAAGAAACCTACATCCAATTGCATCAGCAACCCTTTTGAAGGGGTTCCTTTATGGAAGAAACGAAACCAATGAGGTCGAAAGCAGCTATTTCACCTTAATAGGTCAAGCATACCTTCCGATATGGTCGAAAGGGCTAGAATGAATCTTTCGACATGGTCGAAAGGGATAAAAATACAATATGAATAGTTTTCCTCAACTCAGTTAAAAGTAGGGTTTCAAGTAAGTTGCTTCTTCCCTTGCCTACATTTCTAAGTTAACTTCCTAAACTATTTCGATTAAGTCAACCTGGTTGAAAGGTGGGTCTCGAAAGAAGCGATCTTTTCGACATCCTTATTATACATGAGCTTATTCACCTTTCATATAGCTTTGGGGATGTTGACAAGTTTTCTTATTAACATTTTTGGTGCTTGAAGGAGGGCTTGAACCTCCAACCTTATTGCTATCCTATAGACTAATTATGATTCGTTTGACTTGACATAGGGAAATGAAATCTAAAAGACTCAGCAGAATGGAGGAAGAGGTCATCCACACTACAACCCTCAAAGAGAACATAGCTCAACCTTCAACCTGAATGGAGCTGTTCAAGGGAAACCTTCATCATCGACTTAAAAGGACGAAAATACTGCCAAAATCAAACATCTAAAGCAGCAACTACAGGAAATGTAGGAACTTCTAAAGATGGCGTTATCTCAAAAGTCCTCTAAAACAGCGAGGCCAATGCAGGGGATGAGGTGGTTTCACTAGAAGGAACTTGAAGGCACATTCAAATGAAAACAAAAGCAAGATAGATCTAACATCTTCGAAGAAGAAGGAGCATCCTCAATCTAAAGCTGATCAAGGAAGGGTGCTCGATAAATCACTTGAATAATCTGGTAGCTCTACGTCAAAAGAATACTTTCCAAATAAGAAAGACTATCACATTGTTGAAGCCTATCTGAAGGATGTTGTGGAGAATGCAATTAAGGATGCAATGAATACAAAGGGAAAGAGGACCATGGATGAAAATGCCAATGATAACGAGTGAGTGCCACCCTTTATAGATGAGATTATGGCAATAATCATCCCATCTTATGTGAAGATTCCGACAATGAAGTACGATGGTATCACGGATCCAGATGATCGTTTGATGGCTTTCGATAGCCAGATGGATTTATATAATGCATCCGGAGCTATCTGATGTAGATGATTTCCCATCACTCTCCAAGGGGCTACTACCAAATAGTACAAACAATAGTGGGAGAAGACCATTTACTCGTGGAAGCGGTTTTCCTACTAATTCTCTGCTCAATTTTGCATATGTAAAGATCCTACTATTGACTACACAGTCCTGGCCAACATAAAGCAATGGCAAGGTGAATCTTTAGGAGATTATCTTAAAAGATTCAACACTAAAGCACTGAAAGCGAAGGACATGAATGAACGTGACAAGCTTATCGAGGTGCATTCTGGCTTAATAGAGAACACCCCATTTTGGAAGCAACTCTTCATTAATGGGTGTAAAGATCTGCAAGATTTCCATTTTCCAGCTGACAAGTTCATTCGAATGGATGAGTTGTATCATGCCAAAAGAAAAGCACTTCCTAAGAAGGAAGGAGGAAGATTTGGTCTAGATCGAGGACATAAAAGAATCAAATGCAAAGAGCCAATTTCTAACGCAGTCCCTTTGAACAAGCCACTATCTTACGTTTATGCCATGGCAAAGGAAAGAGTTAACTTCCCAACCTCCTTCAAGGCTAAGAACAACCCAGAGCAATGAAAAGGAGGCGATTACTGAGCATATCACAAAGCAAATGGTCACAAGGCCGATGAGTGCAAAGTTTTAGCCAGAATCATCCAGAAATTGATCTGCACGGTCATATAAAAGAGTTTATTCAAGATAAGCAGAAGGTTTAACGAACAGGGGATGGTTCGCAAAAGCTCCCTGGCAATGCTGTTAATATGCTTGAGATGAAAACCCTCTGAGCTTAAGCCCACCGATAAATGGGATCAACGTAATTCATGGTGGGCCACATTCGGCAGGGAACAGCAAAGGGGCACGAAATAGATATACCAAGGAGGCTAAAGAGGGCGTCTTCTCTATACAAGAAGCCCCTGTTAAAGAACCTGCAACTCAATATACAAATGCCAAATCTTATTGTCATCCCTTAAGAGCTAAAAAAGGGAGCTCACCATCCGCACAACGATCCATTGATGATCACAACCCAAATCAGATTGTCCATCGTATCCAAAATTCTTGTGGACACAAGCAGTGCAATCAACATTAACTTTAAGCATACCTTCGATCAAATGACATCCTTGAAGATAAGCTGGAGCCAAGTATGGAGCCAATCTTCGGATTTAACAACAAGAGGTCAACTCCAGTGGGGCAAGTGAAACTGCTTGTGCAAATGGGGGTGCCACCATTTTGCAAAACTTATAAGACACTATTTTTGATCATCAACCAGCCATCTTACTAAAATGCTTTCTTCGGTAGACCAGCGCTGGATGAGACATATGCATTTGTCTCACCAAAGTACCTGATGGTGAAGTTCTTGACAAAGAGAGGATGGGGCATCGTCCGAGTAGAGCAGTTTAGCTCTCGAGAAATGTATTTCGCCATAATCGATCAATATAAAAGGGAGTATTCTGCTTACTTTGATTCTTCCACTGTTTTTCAACCTTCGGTTGATGGATTTTTACATCCAACATTCGAAGCAAAAATTAAGTCTAATAAGTCTAACAAGCGCATGTATGGAAGGTACCTTCTTCTTGGAGACAAATGGAAGAGAGATAATGTTAATTCTGCTTAAGAAAGAATAGAAAGAATAAAACCAATAGAGGACCTTGAGGAAACATGCTTAGATTAAGATGATACCATTAAGTAGTCAAAGTGGGAAAAGAATTGGAAATCGACTTGAAGAAAGATTTAATCCAATTTCTTAAGGTCAATAAAGACGTATTTGCCTGGTCACATTCTGATATGGTGGGGATTGATCCGACGATCATATGTCATGCGCTCAACATCAATCTAGAAGCAACCCCAATTGAAGAGGAGACAGTTAGACAGGGTACGATCTGATGCTTTGAAAGAAGAAGTTATACTAAAATAGAGTGATTTCATAAAATGGCGAATCAACCGTGCATGATCCATTTGTGTTATGGGCTTATCGAATATCTACTAAAATGGCGACGGGACATACTTCATACTCTTTGATA
Organism: Allium fistulosum; assembly: GCA_030737815.1. Classification (NCBI taxonomy): domain Eukaryota; kingdom Viridiplantae; phylum Streptophyta; class Magnoliopsida; order Asparagales; family Amaryllidaceae; genus Allium; species Allium fistulosum. The sequence continues at coordinate 1,139,417,398 of CM060906.1, forward strand.
TATGGGTGTGAGACAATGTTACCAATTGAGATTGGAATACCCTCACACCAAAGAATCGCCTATGCATTCGATTTAAATCAAGAACTAAAAAGTGAATCACTGGATTTGATACATAAACTGAGAGATGAAGCACCAATCAAAACAACAGAATATCAAAGGAGAATTTCAAGGTATTAAAACTCAAAAGTAAGAACATGATCATTTCAAGAAGGAGATCTGGTACTCCGAAGAGTCATGGAAAATACAAGAAATCGCGTTGATGGACCCCTGAGACTAAATTGGGAAGGACCCTTAATCGTTTGCAAAATAATTCCCCCAGGAGCTTATAAGTTATGCCGACCAGACGAGATTATGGTTCCCAGAACATGAAATGTAGAACATTTGAGATCGTCTTTTCCAAAGATAAATGAATAAAGCATCTCTTTCTTTAAAAGAAAAATCTACATGGTTGGGAGCAGAATTCTCCTTGCATTTGGACACTACCTTAACGGTCAAAAGCCTCTGTCCATGCCGATTTAGCTAGGGCAAAGCACCTCATAGAAGGAGGGGTGTAAGCCTTTAACCGTGCCACGCTATGGCCAGATTCAAGCATCGACAAGCCCTTGACGGCGCTTCTGGTCATGTCAAGGCACCACTTGGAGGGAGGACAGAGTAATACTTTATCCGCGCTATGTTATGGCTAGGTTAAAGCACCGAACAAGCCCATGTCCGCACCAAACTATTTCCAGGGCAGTGCACCTCCTGGAGGGAGGTCGGAGTGAGCCTTTATCCACACTACACTATGGCCAGGATAAAGCACTGGGAAAGCCCTTTGTCGTGCCTCTGGTCAGGTCAAAGGCGCCTCTTGGATGGAGGTTGGGTAAGTCCTTGGTTCCAGGCTCGAAGAATGAGCTAACCAAGAGCACCTGACAACAACGGACTAAGACGCCCAAGCTTAAGAAGTGTCTCATCAAACAACACACTAAGATGTCCAAGCCTAAAAAGCGGCATATCTATAATGGACTAAGACATCCAAGCCCAAGAAGCGGCATATCTACGAGGGACTATGATGTCCAAGCCCAAGAAGCGGCATATCAAATGATGGACTGAAATATCTAAGCTCAAGAAGCAGCCAATCGAATTATAACTACATATGAGGCCCATAAATGTTTACACATGTCGAAGAAGACAAGAAACAACGAAGTAGAATAAAATTCCCTTCATTAATACCCGAATCTGGGTCTCGAGACTCTTACTTCTAATCTTTATATTTTAATACCCGAATATGGGTTTCGGGTCTTCTCTAATCATTTATGATCTTCCTCATACCCGAATCTAGGTTCCGAGGCTTTTATCCAACTTTAATTATTAATGCCTTAATTGGGCTAGAGATTTCTATCATAAAGACAATTACTATGGATTTTTGATTATCCAACATATGCCCTAATCTAGGTTGGGGATTCTTATTATGAAGAAAATATTTGTGGATAATTATCCAGCATATGCCCTATTCTGGGCTGGAGATTCCTATTATGAAGATACTTATTATGGATTTCAGATTATCCGACATATGCCCTAATCTGGGCTCGGGATTTTTGTCATGAAGACGACTATAACGAATTTTTGATTATCCACCATCAATACCCAAATCTGGGACTTGGTTTCCATATGCGGTTGAGGGCTTATTTATCGTTTTTATCTAGAGAGACTGGGGTTTTATTTTTCTAAGAACCACTTCGGAGCAATGTACGCGTTTAGATGTGCAGGTTTATGATGATGATTTTGAAGATGGAGATCTTCATGATGCAGGGCTACTTGCTAGTAGACCCGAGATGCATAGTATATATATAGTGGCAATGGTGCTTCGTTATGAAGGTCTAGGATATGCAAGGACTTCTTTCTACTAATCCTAGTGGTAGTTCCCGACAGGATGGGGTAAGAGTGTGCCTTCAGTTTGTCCTATTCCAGGACAACTTGTATGGATGAATGCTGGTGCATTGTTGCTTGAAGGGTAATGTTATCACTCCAAGTGGGAAGTGATGTATAAAAGGTAAACGTAACCTTAAGCCTCATCAAATCGGAATGACTAAAATCAGGGGATATACTTCAAGGCTATGTGGTTCACTACCATTAGGGTATGGTTATCACCCAATTTAGATCAATATTATAGATTATGTATGCTTGGGGCCCATTTAGGTTGTTTATCCCTGTGACGACCGCCCATGACCCCTACACCGAATCTAGAGATAGTGCGCTGTAAAGTGTGCCAGGCGACCATGGACGATTGCCAGGGTAAATTAAAACAACAGAATCTATCGTATTACTCACAGCGCATGGACAAAATACAATAGAATATATACAGTGAAGCTTCACAGAATAGAATCTCATCAAATAAACTTCATAATAGTTGAATACAAACATCTGAACAGTCAATACATCAAGCCTCACTACAAATCACTCAGAGAATACAAAGCAGCGGAACATCCAGTACATATAGTAAGAAATAATATGCAAGCCTCCAGCTCGTCTTCGACATCAGCATCGTGGAAAGCGAGAACAACACCTGTCACCTGCTACCTAGTCTGCCCGTCCCAAAATGGACGAACAGCCCAAGGCAATAAGAGTTAAAACATAAAGCCTTGAGTCAGACAACAGTCTTAGTGAGCAGTAAATTAACTAACAACATACCAAAAGAGCGTAAAGGAAAAGGAATAGGAATACAACCCTCTCACTCCACCTCTTTCTACAGTGATAGCCCCCCAGACACACACTAAGTAGAAGCAAGCATAACAACGCATACAATTTAAAGTAAAGCAATTATCACTCGAGTCAAGGGCGATGTTTTCCAATTACAAACCCCCAAGGCCTAAACCAAGATCAGATAAGCACCCAGAAAATACCGCTCTTGAGACCGAATGACGATACAACCAAACATCCATGAGTCTGGCTATCACTGTTATCATTGCCTCGAAATCATCGTTAATTGAATGACCGGCTCATTCTTTCATCCGTCCGTCAAGGGCTAATGGAAACCCCGGTTCTAGACATAACTCTACATGTCATCGCGACCCGTGCCAAGGACTATCGAATCTGCCCAGAGTACTTGACTACCCAATCAGTAGCCTTCAGGGACTATCGAATATGCCCAACGTACTCTTTCTTTGAGCATGCTAGAACCTTCAACAACGATGATATCTCAGCCTTCTAGTTATCCTCCTCGACAACTATTTCCATACTAGCTCAAGCGCCTCTCGAGCAAACCATTATCCCCAAACTCGAACCATATCACCGAGTTATCAATCATGCTTGGAATGATCCCGTCTGGACTAGACCAAGACTATCTCATATCATACTTCGCCTCATCATCATCATAGCAAAGTCTCATCTCAACATCATCATCAAATCTATCCATATGATCTTCACCATCCGCTACATATGCCACGTGCAGCTTTTCCAATTCAAGAGCCTTTCCCTTAGCTTTTGAATCATCTTCGGTCTAAATCAAATCATCAATCATCTAATTCATAGCAATCAATCAAATCAAACATTAATCCAAGTAATCAAGCATTCAAATATATTCTAACTAGACAATATTAACAATAATGGCAATTTCGTAAATAAAGAGTCGAAAGTCTAACAAGCATGAAAACATGAGAATTATCTCTACAACTTGATGAATGAACTTGTATAGGTTAATCATGTAGTAAAATGGGTGTCAAATCATCATGAACAATGAATCTATATGGATCTATACTTAGGTTTACAAAAATGCATGGAAATCACTACTTTAATACCAAATCGAACCAACAATCCGATATACTCCTTTGGATCCGTGTGAGAGATAATCACCACTCACCAAATCACCTAAACAACCCAAAAGCACACACTTCAGATCTGGACAGCGAAGGATCTAACTCGATCTATCACGAATCCGCTTCAAATGATGAAATCTCTCTTCGATGGATGAAGATCTTCAATTTAAGCTCTTGAATCTTCAATTTGATCTTCAACTTGGTTGGATGGAATCACTAGATTAGAGTGGAGAAAAGAAGTGAAGAAGTGTAGAAGTCGAGCTCTCAAAATAGCAGCACTTCGTCGCTTCGAAATCCGGATCCCAAAAAGTGAGAAATGGACGAGTATTTATAGGCTGAAAACCCCCTTAGGTCGTCCACTGTTAGGTCGTCCCCGACCTAAAGACCATCACGACTTACGACCTAAGCCTATGCTTACTTACGACCTACCAGACTCTCCGACCTAACTCTTTGCCGACCTAAAACCCATACGACTTAACAGCTTTGCCGACCTAACACAATGTGCAACCTAACTATGTTACGACTTACGACTTAGTGGACCTGCGACTTACGACCTATCGAAACTCACCTGTCTACGACTTAACTAAGACGCGACCTAACTAATCTTAGGTCGTCTACGACCTAACAAATCAACCACTACGCGACCTAATACTCAGCTATCCTCCTTAGGTCGCTTACGAGCTAACAACTCACGCGACCTAACATTTACGCGACTTAACTTTTAGCTAGGGTATGACCTAACGTCTTAGGTCGCTCACTACTACTTAGGTCGTTGCCGACCTAACTATGCCAACTCGATAACCGATAGGTCGCCAACTCTCTGAACTCGCTAATGCCTATAGGTCGCTAACTCTTAAGTCGTAAGCCCTTAGGTCGGTCAAGTACTATAGGTCGTCCCAAACTCATCAACGACCTAAACCAATACGACCTAACTACTAAGGCGCTCTACTCCACTAGGTCGTATACTCCTTAGCTCGCATCTCTCTTAGGTCGCTGCCTTTCCTATAGGTCGCCCCAATACTTAGGTCGTCCACTCGACCTATCCTATCTCACGACCTAAGCTTATCACACGACCTATCTCTTCTACGACCTATCCCAAGCTCCTTAGGTCATCGCCGACCTACCCCTTAGGTCATTATCTCCCCTAAGTCGGTCAGTCTTCTTAGGTCGCCACAAACGTTGCAACCTAACTCCTTAGGTCGTCTATGACCTAAGACTTAGTTAAATTCTTGCCTGGACTTCGTGATGACTTATCTTCTACTTGATTCAAGCTACAACACTATCGTCCAAATAACACCGGTTTCAATCATTCGATCCGTAAAAATACGGGTCGTTACATTCTCTCCCCCTTAGGAATTTCGCCCTCGAAATTCCAAACAAACAAGAGCAATCAAAGACTATTCTGCACGCCTACCATCCATAGCAATCAACAAACCATGCATCCAATTCTAGCTTAGCATGCAGAATTCTAAAACCAGAACAAGTTACAATGTCGTTAGATGACACGACACCTTAGGGCCATACCTTGAAGAGTTCAGGATGAGCTGCCTTCATCCTCTCTTCCACCTCCCACGTACAGTCGTTATCATCATCACTCCATTGTACCTTGAGCAACTTAACTACCTTCCTCCTAAGCTGTTTCGTGTCGGTTTCCACAACACGAAGCGGCTTACGAGGTCTCTTATCGACTGGATCAACTTCGAAATCTTCATAGCTATCAGCAGAAACCACTGTATTCGAGTCGTGCACATACTTCCGTAGATACGATACATGAAAAACATTGTGCACACTCGACATCTTCTCCGGTAACTCCAATCTATAGGCGAGCTTTCCAATTCGCTCGATGATCGGGAATGGTCCACCAAATCTCGGAGTCAATTTCCCTTTCTTCCCGAATCGAATAACATTCTTCAGTGGAGAAATCTTCACAAAAACCATATCACCTACGTCGAACTTCAAATCCTTACGACGCTTATCAGCATAACTTTTCTGACGGTCTTGGGTTGCCTTCATTCGCTGCCGAATGACCTCTATGCAATCCGAAGTCTGTCGAATCATCTCTGGCCCAAGCATCAGCTTTTCTCCGGTCTCTAACCAACATGTCGGAGAGTTACACGGTCTTCCGTACAATGCCTCATACGGTGCCATACCAATGCTCGACTGGTAACTGTTGTTATACGAAAACTCCACCAAATGAAGGTGATCTTCCCATGATCCTTCGAAGTCCAAAACGCAAGCTCTGAGGAGATCTTCCAAAACTCGGTTGACTCTCTCGGTCTGACCATCTGTTTGAGGATGATAAGCTGTACTCAAACGTAACTCGGTTCCCAAAATTTCCTGGAAGCTCTTCCAAAACCCACTAGTGAACAATGGGTCTCGATCGCTCACTATACTCTTCGGAATACCATGGAATCGAACTATCCACTTAACATACAACTCAGCCAACTTTGATGCAGTCCTAGTCGATCGAACAGGAATGAATCTAGCACTCTTAGTCAAACGATCTACAATGACCCAAATCCCCTCATTTCCCGTTCTTGTTCTAGGTAGTCCATCAATAAAATCCATCGATATTTGCTCCCACTTCCATGTAGGAACTTCTAATGGCTGAAGCAATCCACTTGGCTTCTTCTGCTCGGCTTTTACCAACTGACAGTTCATGCATTTGGAAATAAAATTTCCAACATCCTTCTTCATGCCTTCCCAGTAGTATGTTCTCTTCATATCCCGATACATTTTATTTCCACCTGGATGAATTGTCAGCTTTGAGTGATGACTTTCCTTCAGAACTTCACTCCTCAATTCATCTATATCGGGAACAAGTAGTCGTCCTTGCTTTTGAAGCCAACCCTCTCGATCGACCTCGAATCCTTTATCCTTTTCTGGTTCCAATCCAGATTCCAAATCACGGATAATCTTGACAATCTTATCATCTTGCTTTTGGCTCTCGCCAATCCTTTCCACAAGAGTCGGTCTTATCGATAAGTTTTCCAACATCTCAGGTTCCAATTCGCATCTAGGCCTGAAGTCAAATCCAGCTAAATACTCGAGATTTTTCCATTCTGAAAACATGGCTTCCAATCCTGCATGTCTTCTACTTAACGCATCTGCCACTGCGTTACCTTTTCCCGGAGTATAAGATATAACAAAATCATATGATGCTAAAAACTCTAGCCACCGTTTCTACCGAAGATTCAAATCCCTTTGGGAGAAAAGATACTTCAACGACTTATGATCTGTAAACAACTCGAATCGAACTCCCAATAGATAATGTCTCCACATCTTCAGAGCAAAAACAATCGCCGCCAACTCCAAATCATGAGTCGGGTAATTCCTTTCATGCGGCTTCAGTTGTCGACTTGCATACGCAACAACTTTATCCCTCTACATCAGCACTGCTCCAAGTCCAGTACCACATGCGTCGATGTAAACCACCATCTCATCATTCCCACTTGGAATAGTCAAAACAGGAGCACTTGTCAATCGCTCTTTCAGGATTCTGAAAGCTTGCTCACACTTATCATCCCATCTGAACACTTGGTTCTTTTTCGTCAATCCTGTTAACGGTGCAGCCACCTTGGAGAAGTCTTTGATAAACCGTCGATAATATCCCGCTAATCCAAGAAAACTTCTTACATCAGATGCATTCTTAGGTCTAACACAATCCTGGATTGCTGCCACCTTAGCGGTAACAACCGCTATTCCCTTTCCAGAGATAACATGGCCTAAGAACCACACTTCACTCTTCCAGAAGTGACATTTCGAAAACTTAGCCTTCAGCTGATGTTTCCGCAAGATTTCCAAAACAATTCGCAAGTGCGTCTTGTGCTCTTCTTCAGTTCTGGAATAAATCATAATATCATCCACGAACACAAGCACGAACTTGTTCAACTGATCTCTGAACACTCTATTCATAAGATCCATAAAATATGCTGGCGCATTAGTCAATCCAAACGGCATTACCAGCCACTCAAAGAAACCGGATGGTGTCCTGAAAGCAGTCTTCGGCACACTATCCTCAGCCACTCTCAATTGGTGAAATCCCGTTGCCAAATCCATCTGAGAAAACACCTTAGCTTCGTGAAGCTGATCAAACAAGTCATCAATTCTCGGCAATGGATACTTGTTCTTCTTAGTCACCTTATTCAACTCACGATAATCCACACACAACCTCAGCGATCCATCTGCTTTGGTAACAAACACAACTGGTGCACCCCATTCGGACACACTACGCCGAATGAATCCTTTCTGCAAAAGATCATCAACCTGCACCCTCAACTCCTGTTGTTCTCTAGGCGCCATCCGCCTAAGAGGCATCACAACAGGTCTGGCTCCTTCAACTAGATCTATACGAAACTCGATCTCTCTATGCGGCGGTAACCCTTTGACCTCGTCAAAGACATCCTCGAATCCATTAACGATTGGCAATGATGACAGTCCATCCCGTGGAACAACCAGCGAATACATGAAGCTCATGAAGACGCCTTCTTCATGCTTACATCGTATCACAATCTTTCGCCCCTCCACATTCTCGACTGTCACCTCCAACCTCTCACAATCAACCTTTGCCGCATACTTCCTAAGCCAGTCCATACCCAAAATAATTCTGAACCCTGTAAAGTTCAGAACAAAGCAATCACAAACAAAAGAGCAATCATGACTCGATACAATCAGACCACGACATAACATACACAAACAAGACGAACCCCCAACTGGATTAGTCACAACCAATGGCCTATCAACAATATCCGGTTCTAAACCCAACCGGCCTACAAATTCATTACAAACAAAAGAATGCGACGCCCCGGTATCAAATAACACTCTAAAAAGAACACCACAAATGGAGAGAGTACCCTGAACCACCACACTCTTTCCTTTCTCTTCAGTAGTAGGAGCTTTTGAAGACGATGGAACAGCTCCCAAAGCATAAGCTTGCACAATCTGCTTGTCCTTCCTCGGTTCTAGAAAATTCTTCCTGATATGCCCCGGCTTGTCACAGTTGTGACACTTCATCGGCACCTTCGGATTCTTACAATCCCTAGAGAAATGGCCCTTCTGCTGATAATTGAAGCAGGTCACTTCGCCTTTCGGCTTCTTCTGGCCATCCTTACCCTTTTGCTGTTGCTGCTTCCTCTTCTTATTTCCACCCTGCTGTGGTTTAGACTCCTCCTTAGTCACAGCAACAACAGATCCTTCCTTAGGAAACAGACTCTCATGCCTGAGAGCTTTCTCCACAAGCTTCTCAAATGAATCATCCAAATGATCCACCAACTGTCTCCCAAGATAACTGTCCAAGCCTGTCACAAACTTCTCATTCTTCTGATATGCGGATTCAATATACGACCGGGCATACTTGGACAAAGCTTCAAACTCAGAAACATACTCAAGAACTGGTCTTCCTCCTTGCTTGAGCTCCACAAACTTCTTGAACAAAATAGACTTCTGAGCTGTAGAAATGAACTTAGCTTCAAATCGGGCTTGGAATTGCACCCAAGTAATCTCTTCCTTTGGAATATTGATGGTAATAGAGTTCCACCAATCAGAGGCTCTCCCTTGAAGCTGCCTTGATGCTAACTTCCTCTTAGTCGCATCCTCAATTCCCAAGTCACCAAAGATCCTTCTACAAGCATCTATCCACCTCTGGACTTCAATGGTTGATTCTGTCCCCAAGAAAACCTTTCCTCCAAGAGCGGTATAATCCTTACACAGCTTAGCAAAATCCACTGGCTTTGGAGTTTGGACTTGAACTCCAACTGTTGTCCCCGGAACTGGTATCCCTTTCATGATCGAAGTCATCATAGCTTCGAACATAGTTGCATAATCAGCAGTCCCTTCAGCAGCACGGCTTTCCCTAGCAGCTGGTCTCCCTCTTCGACTCATCCTTAATATCTATAAAAAGGAATGATTAGCACACCTAGAGAAACAACTGCATAAAGGATTCAAACTCTACTAAGCTACTATATTATATATAGTAATCATCCATCAAAGTACAATTGCGTCTCTCATACGTAGTTACGTCAGCGAGCGTTGGGTAAAATCGATTAACCTGGCTCCGATACCAAATGTGACGACCGCCCATGACCCCTGCACCGAATCTAGAGATAGTGCGCTATAAAGTGTGCCAGGCGACCATGGACGATTGCCAGGGTAAATTAAAACAACAGAATCTATCGTATTACTCACAGCGCATGGACAAAATACAATAGAATATATATATAGTGAAGCTTCACAGAATAGAATCTCATCAAATAAACTTCATAATAGTTGAATACAAACATCTGAACAGTCAATACATCAAGCCTCACTACAAATCACTCAGAGAATACAAAGCAGCGGAACATCCAGTACATATAGTAAGAAATAATATGCAAGCCTCCAGCTCGTCTTCGACATCAGCATCGTGGAAAGCGAGAACAACACCTGTCACCTGCTACCTAGTCTGCCCGTCCCAAAATGGACGTACAGCCCAAGGCAATAAGAGTTAAAACATAAAAGCCTTGAGTCAGACAACAGTCTTAGTGAGCAGTAAATTAACTAACAACATACCAAAAGAGCATAAAGGAAAAGGAATAGGAATACAACCCTCCCACTCCACACTCTTTCTACAGTGATAGCCCCCCAGACACACACTAAGTAGAAGCAAGCATAGCAACGCATAGAATTTAAAGTAAAGCAATTATCACTCGAGTCAAGGGCGATGTTTTCCAATTACAAACCCCCAAGGCCTAAACCAAGATCAGATAAGCACCCAGAAAATACCGCTCTTGAGACCGAATGATGATACAACCAAACATCCATGACTCTGGCTATCACTGTTATCATTGCCTCGATATTATCGTTAATTGAATGACCGGCTCATTCTTTCATCCGTCCGTCAAGGGCTAATGGAAACCCCGGTTCTAGACATAACTCTGCACGTCATCGTGACCCATGCCTAGGACTATCGAATCTGCCCAGAGTACTTGACTACCCAATCAGTAGCCTTCAGGGACTATCGAATCTGCCCAACGTACTCTTGCTTTGAGCATGCTAGAACCTTCAACAACGATTATATCTCAGCCTTCTAGTTATCCTCCTCGACAATTATTTCCATACTAGCTCAAGCGCCTCTCGAGCAAACCATTATCCCCAAACTCGAACCATATCACTGAGTTATCAATCATGCTTGGAATGATTCTGTCTGGACTAGACCAAGACTATCTCATATCATACTTCGCCTCATCATCATCATAGCAGAGTCTCATCTCAACATCATCATCAAATCTATCCATATGAGCTTCACCATCCGCTAAATATGTCACGTGCATCTTTTCCAATTCAAGAGCCTTTCCCTTAGCTTTTGAATCATCTTCGGTCTAAATCAAATCATCAATCATCTAATTCATAGCAATCAATCAAATCAAACATTAATCCAAGTAATCAAGCATTCAAATATAATCTAACTAGACAATATTAACAATAATGGCAATTTCGTAAATAAAGTATCGAAATTCTAACAAGCATGAAAACATGAGAATTATCTCTACAACTTAATGAATGAACTTGTATAGGTTAATCATGTAGTAAAATGGGTGTCAAATCATCATGAACAATGAATCTATATGGATCTATACTTAGGTTTACAAAAATGCATGGAAATCACTACTTTAACACCAAATCGAACCAACAATCCGATATACTCCTTTGGATTCGTGTGAGAGATAATCACCACTCGCCAAATCACCTAAACAACCCAAAAGCAACACACTTCAGAACTGGACTGCGAAGGATCTAACTCGATCTATCACGAATCCGCTTCAAACGATGAAATCTCTCTTCGATGGATGAAGATCTTCAATCTAAGCTATTAAATCTTCAATTTGATCTTCAACTTGGATGGATGGAATCACTAGATTAGAGTGGCGAAAAGAAGTGAAGAAATGTAGAAGTCGAGCTCTCAAAATAGCAGCACTTCGTCGCTTCAAAATCCGGAACCCAAAAAGTGAGAAATGGACGAGTATTTATAGGCTGAAAACCCCCTTAGGTCGTCCACTGTTAGGTCGTCCCCGACCTAAAGACCATCACGACTTACGACCTAAGCCTATGCTTACTTACGACCTACCAGACTCTCCGACCTAACTCTTTGCCGACCTAAAACCCATACGACTTAACAGCTTTGCTGACCTAACACAATGTGCAACCTAACTATGTTACGGCTTACGACTTAGTGGACCTACGACTTACGACCTATCGAAACTCACCTGTCTACGACTTAACTAAGACGCGACCTAACTAATCTTAGGTCGTCTATGACCTAACAAATCAACCACTACGCGACCTAATACTCAGCTATCCTCCTTAGGTCGCTTACGAGCTAACAACTCACGCGACCTAACATTTACGCGACTTAACTTTTAGCTAGGGTACGACCTAACGTCTTAGGTCACTCACTACTACTTAGGTCGTTGCCGACCTAACTTTGCCAACTCGATAACCGCTAGGTCGCCAACTCTCTGAACTCGCTAATGCCTATATGTCGCTAACTCTTAAGTCGTAAGCCCTTAGGTCGGTCAAGTACTATAGGTCGTCCCAAACTCATCAACGACCTAAACCAATACGACCTAACTACTAAGGCGCTCCACTCCACTAGGTCGTATACTCCTTAGCTCGCATCTCTCTTAGGTCGCTGCCTTTCCTATAGGTCGCCCCAATACTTAGGTCGTCCACTCGACCTATCCTATCTCACGACCTAAGCTTATCACACGACCTTTCTCTTCTACGACCTATCCCAAGCTCCTTAGGTCGTCGCCGACCTACCCCTTAGGTCATTATCTCCCCTAAGTCGGTCAGACTTCTTAGGTCGCCACAAACGTTGCAACCTAACTCCTTAGGTCGTCTATGACCTAAGACTTAGTCAAATTCTTGCCTGGACTTCGTGATGACTTATCTTCTACTCGATTCAAGCTACAACACTATCGTCCAAATAACACCGGTTTCAATCATTCGATCCGTAAAAATACGGGTCGTTACATTCTCTCCCCCTTAGGAATTTCGCCCCCGAAATTCCAAACAAACAAGAGCAATCAAAGACTATTCTGCATGCCTACCATCCATAGCAATCAACAAACCATGCATCCAATTCTAGCTTAGCATGCAGAATTCTAAAACCAGAACAAGTTACAATGTCGTTAGATGACACGACACCTTAGGGCCATACCTTGAAGAGTTCAGGATGAGTTGCCTTCATCCTCTCTTCCACCTCCCACGTACAGTCGTTATCATCATCACTCCATTGTACCTTGAGTAACTTAACTACCTTCCTCCTAAGCTGTTTCGTGTCGGTTTCCACAACACGAAGCGGCTTACGAGGTCTCTTATCGACTGGATCAACTTCGAAATCTTCATAGCTATCAGCAGAAACCACTGTGTTCGAGTCATGCACATACTTCCGTAGATACGATACATGAAAAACATTGTGCACACTCGACATCTTCTCCGGTAACTCCAATCTATAGGCGAGCTTTCCAATTCGCTCGATGATCGGGAATGGTCCAACAAATCTCGGAGTCAATTTCCCTTTCTTCCCGAATCGAATAACATTCTTAAGTGGAGAAATCTTCACAAAAACCATATCACCTACGCCGAACTCCAAATCCTTACGACGCTTATCGGCATAACTTTTCTGACGGTCTTGGGCTGCCTTCATTCGCTGCCGAATGATCTCTATGCAATCCGAAGTCCGTCGAATCATCTCTGGCCCAAGCATCAGCTTTTCTCCGGTCTCTAACCAACATGTCGGAGAGTTACATGGTCTTCCGTACAATGCCTCATACGGTGCCATACCAATGCTCGACTGGTAACTGTTGTTATACGAAAACTCCACCAAATGAAGGTGATCTTCCCATGATCCTCCGAAGTCCAAAACACAAGCTCTGAGGAGATCTTCCAAAACTCGGTTGACTCTCTCGGTCTGACCATCTGTTTGAGGATGATAAGCTGTACTCAAACGTAACTCGGTTCCCAAAATTTCTTGGAAGCTCTTCCAAAATCCACTAGTGAACAATGGGTCTCGATCGCTCACTATACTCTTCGGAATACCATGGAATCGAACTATCCACTTAACATACAACTCAGCCAACTTTGATGCAGTCCTAGTCGATCGAACAGGAATGAATCTAGCACTCTTAGTCAAACGATCTACAATGACCCAAATCCCCTCATTTCCCGTTCTTGTTCTAGGTAGTCCATCAATAAAATCCATCGATATTTGCTCCCACTTCCATGTAGGAACTTCTAATGGCTGAAGCAATCCACTTGGCTTCTTCTGCTCGGCTTTTACCAACTGACAGTTCATGCATTTGGAAATAAAATTTCGAACATCCTTCTTCATGCCTTCCCAGTAGTAGGTTCTCTTCATATCCCGATACATCTTATTTCCACCTGGATGAATTGTCAGCTTTGAGTGATGATTTCCTTCAGAACTTCACTCCTCAATTCATCTATATCGGGAACAACTAGTCATCCTTGCTTTCGAAGCCAACCCTCTCGATCGACCTCGAATCCTTTATCCTTTTCTGGTTCCAATCCAGATTCCAAATCACGGATAATCTTGACAATCTTATCATCATGCTTTTGGCTCTCGCCAATCCTTTATACAAGAGTCGGTCTTATCGATAAGTTTGCCAACATCTCAGGTTCCAATTCGCATCTAGGCCTGAAGTCAAATCCAGCTAAATACTCGAGATTTTTCCATTCTGAAAACATGGCTCCCAATCCTGCATGTCTTCTACTTAACGCATCTGCCACTGCGTTACCTTTTCCTGGAGTATAAGCTATACCAAAATCATATGATGCTAAAAACTCTAGCCACCGTTGCTGTCGAAGATTCAAATCCCTTTGGGAGAAAAGATACTTCAACGACTTATGATCTGTAAACAACTCGAATCAAACTCCCAATAGATAATGTCTCCACATCTTCAGAGCAAAAACAATCCCCGCCAACTCCAAATCATGAGTCGGGTAATTCCTTTCATGCGGCTTCAGTTGTCGACTTGCATACGCAACAACTTTATCCCTCTACATCAGCACTGCTCCAAGTCCAGTACTACATGCGTCGATGTAAACCACCATCTCATCATTCCCACTTGCAATAGTCAAAACAGGAGCACTTGTCAATCGCTCTTTCAGGATTCTGAAAGCATGCTCACACTTATCATCCCATCTGAACACTTGGTTCTTTTTCGTCAATCCTGTTAACGGTGCAGCCACCATGGAGAAGTCTTTGATAAACCGTCGATAATATCCCGCTAATCCAAGAAAACTTCTTACATCAGATGCATTCTTAGGTCTAACCCAATCCTGGATTGCTGCCACCTTAGTGGGATCAACCGCTATTCCCTTTCCAGAGATAACATGGCCTAAGAACCTCACTTCACTCTTCCAGAAGTGACATTTCGAAAACTTAGCCTTCAGCTGATGTTTCCGCAAGATTTCCAAAACAATTCGCAAGTGCGTCTTGTGCTCTTCTTCAGTTCTAGAATAAATCATAATATCATCCACGAACACAAGCACGAACTTGTTCAACTGATCTCTGAACACTCTATTCATAAGATCCATAAAATATGCTGGCGCATTAGTCAATCCAAACGGCATTACCAGCCACTCAAAGAAACCGGATGGTGTCCTGAAAGCAGTCTTCGGCACACTATCCTCAGCCACTCTCAATTGGTGAAATCCCGTTGCCAAATCCATCTGAGAAAACACCTTAGCTTCGTGAAGCTGATCAAACAAGTCATCAATTCTCGGCAATGGATACTTGTTCTTCTTAGTCACCTTATTCAACTCACGATAATCCACACACAACCTCAGCGATCCATCTGCTTTGGTAACAAACACAACTGGTGCACCCCATTCGGACACACTACGCCGAATGAATCCTTTCTGCAAAAGATCATCAACCTGCACCCTCAACTCCTGTTGTTCTCTAGGCGCCATCCGCCTAAGAGGCATCACAACAGGTCTGGCTCCTTCAACTAGATCTATACGAAACTCGATCTCTCTATGCGGCGGTAACCCTTTGACCTCGTCAAAGACATCCTCGAATCCATTAACGATTGGCAATGATGACAGTCCATCCCGTGGAACAACCAGCGAATACATGAAGCTCATGAAGACGCCTTCTTCATGCTTACATCGTATCACAATCTTTCGCCCCTCCACATTCTCGACTGTCACCTCCAACCTCTCACAATCAACCTTTGCCACATACTTCCTAAGCTAGTCCATACCCAAAATAATTCTGAACCCCGTAAAGTTCAGAACAAAGCAATCACGAACAAAAGAGCAATCATGACTCGATACAATCAGACCACGGCATAACATACACAAACAAGACGAACCCCCAACTGGATTAGTCACAACCAATGGCCTATCAACAATATCCGGTTCTAAACCCAACCGGCCTACAAGTTCATTACAAACAAAAGAATGCGACGCCCCGGTATCAAATAACACTCTAAAAAGAACACCACAAATGGAGAGAGTACCCTGAACCACCACACTCTTTCCTTTCTCTTCAGTAGTAGGAGCTTTTGAAGACGATGTAACAGCTCCCAAAGCATAAGCTTGCACAATCTGCTTGTCCTTCCTCGGTTCTAGACAATTCTTCCTGATATGCCCCGGCTTGTCACAGTTGTGACACTTCATCAGCACCTTCGGATTCTTACAATCCCTAGAGAATTGGCCCTTCTGCTGATAATTGAAGCAGGTCACTTCGCCTTTCGGCTTCTTCTGGCCATCCTTACCCTTTTGCTGTTGCTGCTTCCTCTTCTTATTTCCACCCTGCTGTGGTTTAGACTCCTCCTTAGTCACAGCAACAACAGATCCTTCCTTAGGAAACAGACTCTCATGCCTGAGAGCTTTCTCCACAAGCTTCTCAAATGAATCGTCCAAATGATCCACCAACTGTCTCCCAAGATAACTGTCCAAGCCTGTCACAAACTTCTCATTCTTCTGATATGCAGATTCAATATACGACCGGGCATACTTGGACAAAGCTTCAAACTCAGAAACATACTCAAGAACTGGTCTTCCTCCTTGCTTAAGCTCCACAAACTTCTTGAACAGAACAGACTTCTGAGCTGTAGAAATGAACTTAGCTTCAAATCGGGCTTGGAATTGCACCCAAGTAATCTCTTCTTCTGGAGTATTGATGGTAATAGAGTTCCACCAATCAGAGGCTCTCCCTTGAAGCTGCCTTGATGCTAACTTCCTCTTAGTCGCATCCTCAATTCCCAAGTCACCAAAGATCCTTCTACAAGCATCTATCCACCTCTGGACTTCAATGGTTGATTCTGTCCCCAAGAAAACCTTTCCTCCAAGAGCAGTATAATCCTTACACAGCTTAGCAAAATCCACTGGCTTTGGAGTTTGGACTTGAACTCCAACTGCTGTCCCCGGAACTGGTATCCCTCTCATGATCGAAGTCATCATAGCTTCGAACATAGCTGCATAATCAGCAGTCCCTTCAGCAGCACGGCCTTCCCTAGCAGCTGGTCTCCCTCTTCGACTCATCCTTAATATCTATAAAAAGGAATGATTAGCACACCTAGAGAAACAACTGCATAAAGGATTCAAACTCTACTAAGCTACTATATTATATATAGTAATCATCCATCAAAGTACAATTACGTCTCTCATAAGTAGTTACGACAGCGAGCGTTGGGTAAAATCGATTAACCTGGCTCCGATACCAAATGTGACGACCGCCCATGACCCCTGCATCGAATCTAGAGATAGTGCGCTATAAAGTGTGCCAGGCGACCATGGACGATTGCCAGGGTAAATTAAAACAACAGAATCTATCGTATTACTCACAGCGCATGGACAAAATACAATAGAATATATATATAGTGAAGCTTCACAGAATAGAATCTCATCAAATAAACTTCATAATAGTTGAATACAAACATCTGAACAGTCAATACATCAAGCCTCACTACAAATCACTCAGAGAATACAAAGCAGCGGAACATCCAGTACATATAGTAAGAAATAATATGCAAGCCTCCAGCTCGTCTTCGACATCAGCATCGTGGAAAGCGAGAACAACACCTGTCACCTGCTACCTAGTCTGCCCGTCCCAAAATGGACGAACAGCCCAAGGCAATAAGAGTTAAAACATAAAGCCTTGAGTCAGACAACAGTCTTAGTGAGCAGTAAATTAACTAACAACATACCAAAAGAGCATAAAAGAAAAGGAATAGGAATACAACCCTCCCACTCCACCTCTTTCTACAGTGATAGCCCCCCAGACACACACTAAGTAGAAGCAAGCATAGCAACGCATACAATTTAAAGTAAAGCAATTATCACTCGAGTCAAGGGCGATGTTTTCCAATTACAAACCCCCAAGGCCTAAACCAAGATCAGATAAGCATCCAGAAAATACCGCTCTTGAGACCAAATGACGATACAACCAAACATCCATGACTCTGGCTATCACTGTTATCATTGCCTCGATATCATCGTTAATTGAATGACCGGCTCATTCTTTCATCCGTCCGTCAAGGGCTAATGGAAACCCCGGTTCTAGACATAACTCTGCACGTCATCGCGACCCGTGCCTAGGACTATCGAATCTGCCCAGAGTACTTGACTACCCAATCAGTAGCCTTCAGGGACTATCAAATCTGCCCAACGTACTCTTTCTTTGAGCATGCTAGAACCTTCAACAACGACGATATCTCATCCTTCTAGTTATCCTCCTCGACAACTATTTCCATACTAGCTCAAGCGCCTCTCGAGCAAACCATTATCCCCAAACTCGAACCATATCGCCGAGTTATCAATCTTGCTTGGAATGATTCCGTTTGGACTAGACCAAGACTATCTCATATCATACTTCGCCTCATCATCATCATAGCAAAGTCTCATCTCAACATCATCATCAAATCTATCCATATGAGCTTCACCATCCGCTAAATATTCCACATGCAGCTTTTCCAATTCAAGAGCCTTTCCCTTAGCTTTTGAATCATCTTCGGTTTATATCAAATCATCAATCATCTAATTCATAGCAATCAATCAAATCAAACATTAATCCAAGTAATCAAGCACTCAAATATAATCTAACTAGACAATATTAACAATAATGGCAATTTCGTAAATAAAGAGTCGAAAGTCTAACAAGCATGAAAACATGAGAATTATCTCTACAACTTGATGAATGAACTTGTATAGGTTAATCATGTAGTAAAATGGGTGTCAAATCATCATGAACAATGAATCTATATGGATCTATACTTAGGTTTACAAAAATGCATGGAAATCACTACTTTAACACCAAATCGAACCAACAATCCGATATACTCCTTTGGATCCGTGTGAGAGATAATCACCACTCACCAAATCACCTAAACAACCCAAAAGCAACACACTTCAGATCTGGACAGCGAAGGATCTAACTCGATCTATCACGAATCCGCTTCAAACGATGAAATCTCTCTTCGATGGATGAAGATCTTCAATCTAAGCTCTTGAATCTTCAATTTGATCTTCAACTTGGATGGATGGAATCACTAGATTAGAGTGGAGAAATGAAGTGAAGAAGTGTAGAAGTCGAGCTCTCAAAATAGCAGCACTTCGTCGCTTCGAAATCCGGATCCCAAAAAGTGAGAAATGGACGAGTATTTATAGGCTGAAAACCCCTTTAGGTCGTCCACTGTTAGGTCGTCCCCGACCTAAAGACCATCACGACTTACGACCTAAGCCTATGCTTACTTACGACCTACCAGACTCTCCGACCTAACTCTTTGCCGACCTAAAACCCATACGACTTAACAGCTTTGCCGACCTAACACAATGTGCAACCTAACTATGTTACGACTTACGACTTAGTGGACCTGCGACTTACGACCTATCGAAACTCACCTGTCGTCTATGACCTAACAAATCAACCACTACGCGACCTAATACTCAGCTATCCTCCTTAGGTCGCTTACGAGCTAACAACTCACGCGACCTAACATTTACGCGACTTAACTTTTAGCTAGGGTACGACCTAACGTCTTAGGTCGCTCACTACTACTTAGGTTGTTGCCAACCTAACTATGCCAACTCGATAACCGCTAGGTCGCCAACTCTCTGAACTCGCTAATGCCTATAGGTCGCTAACTCTTAAGTCGTAAGCCCTTAGGTCGGTCAAGTACTATAGGTCGTCCCAAACTCATCAACGACCTAAACCAATACGACCTAACTACTAAGGCGCTCCACTCCACTAGGTCGTATACTCCTTAGCTCGCATCTCTCTTAGGTCGCTGCCTTTCCTATAGGTCGCCCCAATACTTAGGTCGTCCACTCGACCTATCCTATCTCACGACCTAAGCTTATCACACGACCTATCTCTTCTACGACCTATCCCAAGCTCCTTAGGTCGTCGCCGACCTACCCCTTAGGTCATTATCTCCCCTAAGTCGGTCAGTCTTCTTAGATCGCCACAAACGTTGCAACCTAACTCCTTAGGTCGTCTATGACCTAAGACTTAGTCAAATTCTTTCCTGGACTTCGTGATGACTTATCTTCTACTCGATTCAAGCTACAACACTATCGTCCAAATAACACCGGTTTCAATCATTCGATCCGTAATAATACGGGTCGTTACAATCCCAAAAAAGGTGATGACATTCTCGACACTATCCAATAACGGGTAGGGATGATCTTGACTTACAGGGAGTCCATGTAAGACCCTTGGTGTGTTTATCTAGAGATGTACTCCGGTAGGTAGTATCCCGGTGCCTTGCCATTGTTGGAATCCATTTTCCATACGAGCCATTATGATTTTGATTCTGCCCAACTATGTTGGAATGTGAGATGCAAGCATTTCAGCTATATTCATATTTTACTTTGACCCTTAGACATTATAATAATATAAATCGATTTTCTATAGGAAATGTTTTGGTTATCGTAAGGTAAAAACCCATCTGTTTTTATAGCGGCATGGTCTTGCGAGATATTTTGGATTTAAAATTATTTTCTATAACTTTAAAATCCAATTGGGTGTGTTTTCTCACGCTGGTTTTCCAGACTGACTCAGGTGTTATTTTATTATAATGCTCGGGTCAGACCGAGCATATTTATAGATTGCTTTGGATGAATTGGAGCTTAGAAGACGAGCTGGAGATCTACATGATGTATTCAAGTATATATTTACTTTCGCTGCTTTGTTGTTGAAATTATCAGCGATTGCGAGGATGGGTTGTTATAATTGTCTAGGCTGATGACTGTGATTTGTTGTTATACTCTGATGGATGATGTATATTACGGTTTCTTTTTTTGTAGAGATCATTAATATTATATTAGGGGCATTTCACCAGAAGGACAAACTTTGCAGTCCAATTAATTTCTAGGACACACATTCAAAGAAATTACTTTCAAAGCCAAAGTCAGTAGAATAATTACTTTAAAGGACAAAGTCAGCAGTCCAATTAGTTTTAAGGACATAATTTCATAGGTTTTTAGGCCCTAGAAACTAATTATTTTACGTTTTGTCCTTGAAAGTAATTATTTCAGTTGTGTGTCCTAGAAACTAATTCCACTTGCTAAAGAGGCCCTTGTGGCTAATTTCCACATTATATTATATATTGTTCTACTGAGATTATGAGATTCTGTGTTGTTTTTTATTTCTTTCCTCTTCTTCTTCTCTTCTCTTCTTCTTCTTCTTTCTTCCCCATAACTATCCGTCTTTTCATTCAATTTGGGTTAGGCATGTGTGGTTTATTGTCTACTTGTGGTGGGTCATTACACTCGGTATCAGAGCTTAATTTGACCAAACACTTAGGCTTTAGTGGTAATTTATTCATTTGAGATAGGGTAAGCGAGACCTTAGGATGAGTTTGAGTGTGTATATATGAGCGCGTATTTGTTAGTGATAAAAAATGTTTTATATTATGTTAATTTATCTGTTGAGTGCCTTATGAATTCGGGTCGATATATGGGACGCAGCGGTATCAATGAGGGTTTATAAACACTTAAATAAGACAAACCAACATAGTATTGTTTTGAAAGTGGGTAAATGAAATAATTTTACCTGAATTATATTTCATATATAAAGGAATAAGTTTTTATAAATTATTATAGTTGTATATGGTGTGTTTAGATGTTACTGAATGATAATACTTGATTATTATCATTGTTGTTGTTTTTCTAATAAAAGTTATTGTTATTATACTCTATAAAAAACAAACATTTGTAAATTAAGTTATATAAGGAAGTGAATTTGTAAATATGAATTATAAAGTATTGATTATGATTAAAATACATCAACATTTGTGAGATGATATTTCATAAGAAGTGAGATTATATAAATATGATTTCTAAAGGTGATTTATAAATAGAAAGTAAAGGAAATTGCCTAAACATATTTGTATTATGAATTGTAAATAAAAAATGGGTTTAAAACAAGAAATTTAAGAATTTAAAACCCATTGATTTTGGAAATTGTTTATCAAAGGTTTTAGAAAAATAATAATAGCATTATTTTGAAAATATTTGGTTAGAAATATTTCGAAATAGGATTTCAAAAAGAGATAGAAAGCATTGAACCCACTTCAGTCACTGGAAAATGATTCAGGTGGTGACTTCAGCATCATCAGTATTCAGTTTCTAAGTGATGAATTGCTACCTTAATGATTTTTTGTTGAAGTATTTTTTGGTAAAACAAATTTGTTTTAGATTCCAGAAGTGTTAATTGATATATATAGGAGTTATGTGTGTGTGTGTGTGTGATTTCAAAATGATTTGAAACAAAACCGAGTGTTTAAAATCCTGAATATTTATATTTAAATGTTTTGAGAAACATCAGATAATAAGTTTGTGAACTTTAAAGATGGTATGGATAAGAAATAAGTTTACAACTTATAAATTTGAAAGGGATAAGTTAAAAAAAATTCTAAATTTGTTGGATATGAATATTAAGGAATGAAAATTATAAATTGAGATATGTAATTAAATTAAACTAAAGCTAAATGAGTTGATTTTTTTTTTAAAATGAAATTTAACTCAAGTGGGGTAATGGAATGAATTAAATAAAGTTAAATAAATTGAGTTAGTGGAATGAATTGAATATAATGAGTTTGACTTAAGAAATATTAAATCAATTTGAATTGGATTGAAATGAATTAGTAAATCGAATTAATTCCACTTAAGTTATAAAATGAACTAATAGAATGAATATGAACTTGAGTTATGAAATGAAATTCAACTTAAGTTGTAAAATGAATTAAATATGTTTGGAGTGTTGTTTGATAGAATTGAATATGAACTTAAGTTGTGAAGTAATAATAAACATTAATGGTGTAGTATAAAATGTTTATAATGAACTTAAATAATTTTTTATGGAACGGTTCCTAAGTTTTTTTAGTATTAGATTTTATTCGCATAATTGTTTGGTCTAGATTCAAATATACGATTTTGAGATGATTTACAATGATCCGAGTTAGGATTTTTCACTCGATTCTTGACGGCGAATACTAGATGTGGATTTTTGATTGATTCTGATATTCTCTATCACAGTATATGGCTATGCAAGGAGAACCTTGGTTTCTAATCAAGGAATTGGATCTGGGTGCACTTAGAGTGGTCGTGTGAACGATACTAGTTTGAACGTGAAACTGTGTGATTGAGCGTGCGATCAGGTATGGTGGATGGTATATGTACAACGGGTTTAATAAATTAAATATTAACATTGGAAAATGAAAATTGATATTCTTATGAATTAATTGGATGAATAATAATTGTTTGATGGTTTCCCTTGTGGCATTTGCTACATTTGCATGTAGTTATTGTAGTGGTATATGTAATATATTGATATTACCTTTTCAGATACTTATTCTCATTGGTTGTTAAGTGTTTAGTAGGTGTGGATAGCTAGGCTTTGCATTTGGAGCTCGTTTTCGCATTATATCGATTGTAAATGCCTGCTACTATAATAAAAGATACATATCTCGGATTACATATCGTATTTTTATAATTTTTTTCCCTATAGGATGCCTCATCCATGAAGACGAGATGTACATTTTTGATTATATATATTATAAATTTTTATGATCGAGCCACGCAAAAGAGATGCTGGCAAAATTTTCCAAAAATATTAGACGTTTGAAATTTTTTGAGAATTTTGAGAATAATGTTGATAATTAAGTTCGGGTTTTGGTTTTATAACTTTGAATGGTATTAGTTAGTAACAAAGAATTGATTTTAAAGACTTAGAAAAGTTTTTATAACAAGTTATGCCTGTTTAATTTTGAAAAGTTAAACAACTTAGAAGAATTTGTAATCCATTTCAACTAATTGGTTTTGAAAAGTTAATGGGTTTGTGACATTTTTCTTACCTTGGAAATTTCAGGATGAAACTCTTTTTAAGGCGCGGTGAATGTAATGACCTAGAATTTCAGTCATTCAAATTTGGAATATTTAATAGATTTTAAATATCAAAAAGTTAATTTTATAAGTTAAATAACTTGAATTTCAAATATAGCAATTTATTGGGTAATTAAACTATTAAATTTGTTTGTACCAAAAATGGGCACAACACTCTTCGAAAGTTTTTGAAGAGATAAAAGTGAAGAATGAAAATTAAAACTGTGGATTATCTAACAAAAACTCCAAATAACAGAAAGTAAATTGCAAAGACAAGCGATTTAGAGTGGTTCGGCGTTTTGCCTACGTCCACTATGAAGTTTGATGATTTTATTGCTCGATTACTTGAAGATTACAGTAGTTTATAAGGTAATACAACTGAATTTAATTGCTAAGTGTCAATCTAAAGCAGCGGCGGTGTTCTGGAGTAGATCTGGTAGAATCTGGGCGCTCTTCAGTACTTAGAATTATCCGACCCCTTTTCTGAATGACCAGGGGCTCTATTTATAGGTGTAGGAGGCTGATATTTCGCCTAAAATGAGGGGAGACCAGTTCTGGTACGTCAGGGGGCCCACATGGCCGAAATCTGGAGATCCGGGCCCACTTTGGGATCGATTCGACCCTTGGTTCGAATCGATCAAGAAATCATCCAATCGAGCTGAAATTTGGTGTGAACATTCTTCATCATGTGTTTAAGCTTCTGTGAAAATTTCATGACATTTGGACTTGTAGAACTCGAGATATGATCGATTCAATGTTGCATTTCTGGAGAACATGGATACTTCGAATCGATCCTTCGACTCGATTGGGTCGAATCGATGCTTGCTGTGACGTGGTGCGCGTGCTTCTCGCATCGATCCGTTTTTCACTCCGGGTTGACTGGTTCGAATCCCTTGGTTTCAGCTTGTTACGACTTGGTGGATACGAGGCGATGGATTCGAAGGTATGCTCCTTCGAATCGATCGAGTCGTCCGCTTCCCTCGTATTGATCAGGGCTCCCCATAGTCGATCGATACGAAGACACTATTGCTGAATGGATTCGAAGATGGGAGTGTTCCGATGGACTCGAGGTAATGGAGCCGAAGTATCCTTAACTGTATGGATTCGAAGAGGGGACACGCATGATGGAGTCGAAGTAAATGTGATCTCCATGGATTCGAAGCAACACACGTTCGATGGATTCGACCATGCTGAGGTGATGCCGGTCTGGTGGATACGAACTTCATGGATTCGAACATAGGCTTCGCCTATGGATTCGAACTAAGGACTGTCTACTCCATTTTTCGTCGGTGATATCTTGAGCATACGACCTCGGATTGACTTGAAACTTGGATCGTTGGTTCCCACAGCTTTGCTTGACGTGCCTTATCAATTGTAGCCCGATCCGGACTCGGACAAATTTCATCGATATCCATAGCGATCCTTGTGCGTAGCTGGTCTTCGAGACGATCTGTCACCGGTTTCTAGCTAAGCCCTTGGTGTCACGACCTTGCCAAAAGGCGGGATAACATTTGCCCCCCAAAGTACGTCTTGTGTAAACATGACGTGCTTTGAAAAGCTGCAGTCTCTCATTGGATAGCTACAACATGCTTTATCGAAAGTTGCATTTTGTATCACAGTAATCGACTGTCGTATAATTGTGACTGGCTGTTGGGCTTTTGAGTCATGACGAGATGAACATTTGATTCCTGTTGATGATAAAGACCAAAACATTAGTCAAAAATACGTGCATACGTGTATTATTTTGACCTTGGTTAACGTTGCGTGATCGCAAGTTGTTGTCAGTTCGGTTTGCTATCGAAATCTATATCGGTCCTCTCCTGAACCGATTTGAGCTTTGAGTTAAAACATTGCTTTTATGATTGTCTATGATCATCCTCTCGTATCGATCCTCTCCTGAATCGGTATAAGGAGTAGACAAGCAATTTTTCACATTGAAACGGTTCGTCCATTTTCATTAGTGGTTGGTGATGGATTCGAAGCTGTGTTTACTCGAATCGATGGTTTGAATCGCTGGTATCTGATGGATTCGAAACGGTCATTCGAATCAATAGCTTTTGAACCATCGCGTGCCAATGGTCGTGAAGTCAGTACTTCGAATCGATGGGACGCAACGACTCTAATTTAACTTTTGTTGAAAGCTCCGAATCGATGTAGCTCCGTATCGATGAGGCTTTGTAAGATGCAGCCATGATGGATTCGAAGTTTTCAGGGATTCGAATGCAATGAGCTCAAACGTGATGGATTCGAATGCGATGGATTCGAGTGAAATAGCGTGTGACCGGCTAGAGTTGGTCATTTTGACCGGGATACGAATCGTCCCGTTTCCTTCGGGAGGCCCATATAAATACGCGATGCCGGTGTCACTTTTACTTTTTACTTTTCACTGCTGCTATAGCTTCTTCTTCGAATCGACCTCTCCAAGGCCAAGACGATCGTGCTCTCTTCGAATCGATCGAACCCCTTCACGCTTTCATAAAATCAGGTAATCAAGGGATCGATTTGAGGTGTGAAAGATAGAACTTAGGATCTTTAGCAACGATTCAGTCTTTCCTTCTAAAAACTTCGAGGAGAGATGAGGTCTGAGCAAAGTGGGTCGACTCGATGGAACTGGGGAATGAAATCATTCGAGTCGTATTGATTAGAGTGTCGCCTTCCATTGCTTCGCACTGCTTCAGGAACGAGTCATTCGAATCGATTTTGAATGCAGAGCTTCGAATTGATTGTCTCAAGAGAAAGAAGGAAAGAAAGTTCGCGGCGATCGATTCGAAGTAGCGATAAATCGATCGATTCGAAGGATCTCAATATTGATTGATTCGAAGTCATGCAAAGGTCATGGACTCGTAGTGCTTTTCCATCCTAAGGCTTCACCGAGTCGACCTTAATGGAGTCGAGGTGTGTGGATTCGAACGCCATCGATTCGAGTCAATCGATTCGAACGTTCTGATATCTCCTCTTCTGATTTTGCTCCAACATCCGAACTACGACCAATCTTAAGTTGAACTTTGACGAACATAATGAACTTTAGCATACTTGACTCCGACGAGCTTCGGCCTTGCATAGTCGAACTTGACCGAAAGATTTGACCTCCTTTTTGAAGCTCGTCGATGGAACTGTGACTTAACCAACAATATAACTGACTTATACTTGAAGTAGTTCGTAGTGTTTGGATGGCGTGGGAGTGACGGTCAGCGATGATGGTCATTTTCACTCTCAAATTCCCAAGTTTTGTTGCACAGACATCTTGTTTCAATCTGTAAAATTTGCTTAAGTAACGCACAGCACTCGTACTGCACGACACATCCATACACACCACACTGGGGAACGCATGGGCTGTTTATGAACTTAATGTTGCTTTCTGATGAGTTAGTTAATTATGGAATCTTCGAGCTCCCAACAACAAGAGGTACAGAGCTCGACTCCTCCGGTGCTTGAGATTCCCGATATCCCTGCCGATGTAATCGATCCAGCTCCATATGAGTTGCCAGAGGCCATATTTATTGAGGACCCTGTTGATTCGGTTTAGTCTAACATCTCTGAATCCTTATTGAGACGAATATGCCTAAAGCATAACATATCTCTAGGTGATGTATTATTGCCCAGTGCCACTGATAGACCGCACAATCCGCCTGAAGGATATATAGCATTCTACCGTCATGCTTGTGCGGCCGGAACTCTTCCTCCTTTCAATCAATATATCAGAGGGATGCTATCATATTTAGGAATCGCTCCTTCACAACTTCATCCCAACGGACACGCGTTGCTGAACAGTGCCTTTGTCATATTTATGGACTGTCTCTTTCGCCCGCCGAGGCCCTCCGAGATCAGACACATATTTAACTTCAAGAGTAGGGGTCATAGCCCGTCTTTTACATTTTTGGAGGCAGTTAGGAATTGCCAAGTTGTAGTTGGAGCTTGGACTCGACTGAGCTATTTCAAGAACGAGTGGTTCTACGTTCGGTGCCCTCCGGGTTTCGCTAGGCGATGGTTGTCTAGACGTAAGCGCCTTAACCTGTTTCCTTGACCAATAGCTCTTCGGTGTTAAAATTGACATTTCATTCCCTTTACAGCTATTATCTCCAGGCCCGATGGAGGGCGTTTCAAGGGTATCGTCCGGAGTCTTCAAGAAGTCCCAAGCGAGTTGAGGCATATTGATTCGGTGCTGAACGATTACAACTTAAGAGTTCTTGGTTTGATCGACATCAATCAAAGCATAGTCGTTGAGGGATTTTCAAAGTCCGCCTCCAAGAAGGAAGATAAGAAGAAACCCAAGAAGAGAAAAGCGAAGAAGTCACTCGGAATCAAAATAATCGAGGCGAGTGACGAAGAAAGAACCCATACGGATTCAGAGCCAATGGCTGACCTTTCGGGAAACTTGGAGGAATCGGGAGAAAAACGGAAAGGCAAGGCCGCCGTTTCCAAAAAACTTAAGTCCAAGGGGGGAAAATCTATAGATGTGTTTCTTCCCGCTTCCGGAGTTACGATTTCTGAGGCCGCCCCTTCTCATTCGAGAGATTCTCTCAAAGGGCTTGACGACATTCCTATCCCAGATTATATATCGATTTCTCATAATCCTGGGTTGGAGGAATTTCAAGACGTCCTAAACATGAACGAGCCCTTTCCTTTAAGTGCGGTCAACACTTCCGGTCAGTTTGGGGGTTTACACATTTACACACACTTCCACAGCACTTCATGACTTTGGCATAGTAAACATTGCTTTATGGGATCCTAATCCGTAATTCTTTCTTATCGCAGGTGAGATGTCAGGACGTGGCTCTACTCTGGATAGGCTTCGGAATGTGCGCCAATCTTCTCCATTTTACGATTCCCGCAGGAGAGAAACAGATAGGGATCATGGGCGAAGCTATTCAAGTCAAGAACGTTATGACAGAGACAGAGATTACTCGCGTAGCCGTTCTGGCTATGATTACTCTGACAGAGACCGGGGATACCAGTACCGACCCCGATCTCGCTCTCCTCCGCCTCCCAGGGCTCCAGTAGACCTCCCAGGGCCATCTCATCAGCAGCAATTGCCTTCTCAATCTTCTCGGCCTGATGCTCAGTGGCCAAGAATGGAACCGACAGCAGCCGCTGTAATTGAACAAGCTCCGGCTGAGTTGACAAGCGAGGGAGCTGCTAAACTCGCCCAAATGAAAAATGACTACCCGGAAATTTGTATGGATGGCTATATCTTCCCTCCTAACTTTAAAAGAATCCCTCCGGAAGCTGAGACCACTGCTCATAGTTATATCCATGACTTCTACGCTCAGTATAAGGAGTGGTACAAGGCAGTCGTGAAAGCTTCTAGAGTAGCTTTTGACAGGGCGAAGATCATTGCTGAACGTGATGCTGACATTGTCAAGCAGAAACGCATCATTTAGGTTCTTCAATCCGAAGTGGAGACGTCCCGGAAGTCAGAGCTTGAAACACTTCAAAAACATGAAGGTGTCGTGGCCAAACTGGCGAGGATGCAGTAAGAACACTGCGCCACGGTGGAAGAGATGGGCCACCGCAACACCACCATTGCAGCTGAGCGAGACTTAGCCGTTAAAGAGCTGAATGAGCTCAAGGCCAAATTCACTGAAATGGTGAAGGAGAAGGATGATGCGAACGCCACTGCTCAAGAGGCTTGCGACCAAGCAGTATCTCTCAGGACCGAACTTGCTGTGGCGGCGGTCAAGGCTAAGTCTGCGGAAGCAGAAATTCAGGAAAAGATCTTGGAGGAGAGGTCTAGGCTAGATGCTGAGTTTGACGATCTCTTAGTCACGTATAACGCTAATGTGCTGGAACACAGAAATTTAGCGTGGCTGGGAGATGACTCCATGATCTTGTACAATGCCTGGACCCGGCTGGTGAATGAGAAAAGAGCAGCGCATCCAGATGGAACACTTGACGACTTTGAACTGGAGATGCGTTTGCTTACCGAGGATGAGAGGAAGACCCTTCATGAGGTGGTGATCTCTATGGCGAAAGAAAAGCTTGGCGTTCAATCTCTAGAGATAGGCGAAGGATCAGGGACCGCGCATCACGGGACAAGTGTTGGAGCTGTAATTCCAACATTGCCCGAAACCACTGGTGCGGTAGATCCCCAGTCTGTTCCTGCCTATAATCCTGACCAACCATTATTATCTTCTGCCGAGGATTCTGCCCACGTTTCGGTCCAGACCAAGGAAGGTATTTGAACGCTTCTCGTAGTTTAGTTGTGAAGAACCTTAAGCAACACACTTGGCTAACAATCTTCGTTTTGTCGCATTTCAGTGACTGAAGTTATTGTTTCTGCGCCCCTTGCTCTATCAGTTCCTCATTAAACACAAGGGGTTGTCTTTTCTGAAGCCGTCACGACTTCTACTTTGATTGGTGAGGAGGGAGATGCAAATATGTTTTCTTTCAGCGCTCAAATGATTGAGGAGCTTCTCAATGAACCCATCGATCCCTCTGTCAACCCGTCTGATGCTGTGAGTGGGGCCGCTCCGGCCGTTAGTTCATCTATGCCAGCTATTGGCACAACCGATGCGGCCCAAGTATCTCGTGAGGACGACGTTATTGCTGAGATTGCTGCCGAGATGGCAGCAGGGAATGTTGGTACGAATCCGCCCGGGCCTGCCCCGTTAATGGTGATTTCACCGGGCGGTACAGTAGTGATTGAAACTGCTCCTGTCCCTCCTCCTGCTACGACTCCTATGCCTCCAGCTCGACCTCCTAGAAGAATTTCCATCGCCTCCAGTTCTGAGGAAGACGTTGACATTATATCGCTGCCGGAGGGCAAGCCCGAAAAGAGTAAGCGGTTGAGGAGAAAATCGGGCAGCGGATCGGGTGGAGCTACCCCGAAGAAGAAGATAAGGAAGAAGAAAGATTGAACTCTTTCTTTAAATCTCTGTTGCGTAGGGTAGCATTTTGTTGATTTTTCTATAGCCGTGTATAGATGTGGATTCGGCTCCCACTAGCAGAATTTTTCTTAACTTTGTAATCAGATTCTTTTTGTTGATAGTGGAAATGAAAATTTATTCCCTTTCTGTCTTCAACTTGTTATGTGTTATGGTTCTGCCCCCAGTATTGGGGATAAGTGTGGAGTTGACATATGTTTATACCCCGTCTCACGCTCTGGGAGTACGGAGTTGAATGAATGTTTATACTCCGTCTCGCACTCTGGGAGTACGGAGTTGAATGAATGTTTATACTCCGTCTCGCACTCTGGGAGTACGGAGTTGAATGAATGTTTATACTCCGCCTCGCACTCTGGGAGTACGGAGTTCGATGAATGTTTATACTCCGCCTCGCACTCTGGGAGTACGGAGTTAGGGAATGTTTATACTCCGCCTCGCACTCTGGGAGTACGGAGTTAGGGAATGTTTATACTCCGCCTCGCACTCTGGGAGTACGGAGTTAAGGAATGTTTATACTCCGCCTCGCACTCTGGGAGTACGGAGTTAAGGAATGTTTATACTCCGCCTCGCACTCTGGGAGTACGGAGTTAAGAAAATGTTTATACTCCGCCTCGCACTCTGGGAGTACGGAGTTTAGTGAAGGGTTGTCGTGTATCAACCCATTTTGTGGCCTGATGTGATGGCTTGCCCCCGAGCTCGGGTTTCATTTAGTGAGTGGTTGATTGCTTCACAGCCACTCCCTACTTGAATAAATTCCACTGTGTGATGGAACTTAGCTCTTCGTGCATCGTGATGTTGTATATTGTATTTAATGAATCACAGCTCTGGCTCGAAGAGATGGCATTTTATTGCTGAAATAAGAAAATATGGCAAATCAGTTGCCTTATTACAAATTCTACTTTCGAAATGCAAAAGTAAATTGCTGAATAAAAAACATAATGAAATAAATGAAGCCTGTCATATGTAGTAGCGACGGAGACTCTCGCTGTTCCAGGCTCTTGGTAAAACTAGACCGTCCACGGTTGATAGTTTGAATGTGTCATCCCCAAGTCTTTGTGTAATCACGTACGGTCCTTCCCAATTTGGTTTCATGTGTGAAGGAATCGGGTAGATTCTTTTGAGGACCAGATCACCGAGTTCAAAGGTTCGGGGGCGAATACAAAGGTATGCTCCTTCGAATCGATCGAGTCGTCCGCTTCCCTCGTATTGATCAGGGCTCCCCATAGTCGATCGATACGAAGACACTATTGCTGAATGGATTCGAAGATGGGAGTGTTCCGATGGACTCGAGGTAATGGAGCCGAAGTACCCTTAACTGTATGGATTCGAAGAGGGGACACGCATGATGGAGTCGAAGTAAATGTGATCTCCATGGATTCGAAGCAACACACGTTCGATGGATTCGACCATGCTGAGGTGATGCCGGTCTGGTGGATACGAACTTCATGGATTCGAACATAGGCTTCGCCTATGGATTCGAACTAAGGACTGTCTACTCCATTTTTCGTTGGTGATATCTTGAGCATACGACCTCGGATTGACTTGAAACTTGGATCGTTGGTTCCCACAGCTTTGCTTGACGTGCCTCATCAATTGTAGCCCGATCCAGACTCGGACAAATTTCATCGATATCCATAGCGATCCTTGTGCGTAGCTGGTCTTCGAGACGATCTGTCACCGGTTTCTAGCTAAGCCCTTGGTGTCACGGCCTTGCCAAAAGGCGGGATAACAAAATTTAATATTTGAAATTGTTTAAATAATTTAATCTTGAATTTAATCTGAAAAAAATGATTTTGAAAGATTTCAATTCTATTTGAATAAGAAGGAAGATAGTAAAATTTTAATTGGACTTAAAAGTTATTAGACTGATTTTGGAAAATTACTCATTAATTAATATGTCAAAATAGTCTTCTGGGGTGCTGTCTCGGATTTCCACGAAACCAGTTTCATCGGATCCGTAGTAGTGAATTATTACATGCTACCGAATTTCGCGATGATCTGACGTATTGTTTGGTCGTACGAGTTCGAAACGCATAGAAATTAATTAAAGGGATTTTAATTTATATAATTTGATTTTGAAAAGCTATCTTCTGAATATGATGGAATTAGCTCTTGATATATATTCCATTGTATTCGGAATAAGGGTATAACATATAAAACGCCAGGTGGCATGCTTCATTTGGAGTTCAAAATTTTCATGGATGAATAATGCTTTAGAAAAGATGCTATAAAATGACATTAACTATTTTCATTTCTTAAAACCGTAGCTAGGTTTTCTCAGCTGCCATTAAACATAAACTCAATCAAATGGCCTTAGTTCATCGGAGCCTCTAGAGGATGAATTGGCCATCGAATTCAACTAGATAAACATAGAACACATCGATACCAAGCTATCCAATGGTTGGATCGTCGAATGGTAGAACACATCAACAGAAAAGTTCGTTTAATCGAGGCACAGTTTTGAGTTCGGCGATGACACGATGTCGAGTGTTACCGCGTGCGTGAAGGTTGCGGTGGCGCGAGGAGAGGGGAACGCGGTGGTTAGGTAGTCGGCGACCGGGTTGTGCGACGATTGATTTGAACGAGAATAAAATAAAACTTCGGGCCTTTAGAAGTTAATGTGCATGAGGAGGAAACGAGGGGACGAAGAAAGGTTATAACTTAAATGTTAATTAATTATGAGATTAATTATCTTGAATATTAATTTATCCATAACTTGTTCGTATGAGGTCCAAATCGAGCGTGTGTTGCATTCATAATAGCAAGTACTACGCTATAGAGTCGGATTGGATGGATTCGGAGTTGGTCGGGATTTAGGTTAAATTGAATGATCATTTTAATTTTAATCCAAACCAAAGCTCTTTTGCAATTTCTGGAGTTTTTGTGAGTAAACTCACCTTTTTGGTCTGCTTATATTTTGATATATGTGGGAATAATTTTAATTATGTTGATTGTTGCTTGTTTGGATGGTATACTGTATTTATTAGTTAGTTTGGATATATTCCCGCCTATTGGAGCGGATGAGATCCTATTACGTTCCCGTGAAAGAGCGGATGACCCTTTGTATACGAATCCTACCTCGAAGTGGTCGATTTTAAAATTATTTGATTATATGCTATCTGTGTTGCAGGGGGATAGGTTGGAGGGGTCCAATAGGATTCCTCACATTGTTGATTTACTTTTCGTATATTTTGATGTATGATATGTTGGATGCCATTTTTAATGACATTGATTATTTTGCTTATTTAGCGCTACGGTAGCACTGGGCCATATTTTTAGTATTTTTTAATACTATAAAATATTAATTTTGAATTGAAGTGATTTTCAAAGTGATTTTTGAAGTATATATGTTTTGGTAATTTTTAAATTATTAAAAGGAATGAATTTATATTAAAAACAAAATGAAAAGTATATTTTTTGATGCTATAAAAGTATAGTTTCGTAGAATATTTTTAAATACAGATTTTTGGATAAGCTTATATAAAGGACTTACAAAAGTGATATTTTATAAATAGTGAAATAGATTTATAATCGGAATTTATAAATATTTTGTAAATTGATTTGAAATTTATTTAGTAAATGGATTTATAAATGGATTTTATAAATAAATTTGATTTATAAAGAAATGGATTAATAAGCGGATTTTGATAGCAAAATGAGCTTTTATAAAAGAATGATTTATAAATAGAATTTTATAAATAAAGAGCTTTTATAAAATTTAAAGGAGAATTATAAACATAGTTTTATATATATGGAGATGATTTATATTGAGATTTAAATATGTATTTTTATCCAGAAGAAATATATTCAAGTTTTTAAGAGTTGAATAATCTCTTAAAGGAAAGTTTTGAAAGTAATGCTTTTCGATGAAGTTAATGGCTTAAAATGTAATTTATCCTTTTAAAGTAATGTTTTGGAATGGAATAACTCCAAATGGAATTTAAATGGTTTTGAAAAATGGTTTTAAATGAGATAAGTATCGAAAACATAGATTTTAACATTTATTGTTGTTATAGACGTTTCAGGGGAAAATATCAAAGGCACAGACTATAACACTATTGTTATAGTAAATGATTTCCGAAAGAAAATATATCATATAGTATATGGGATATATATATATATAATTAATCAAATCCCTATACTAGTGTTTTTGGGTATTCATAACGATGTTTTACGCAACATTCGTTTTGACCCAAATAAAGTGCATTTCGATCTTAAGATTTGTATATACATACTTATTTCCATTTTAAGTATATAGAAATAGTTTCTAAGTATTGAAAATGAGATGACTTGTGAATATAGTTATACTGTTGATCTAAGTATATGGAAATGTTTTCCAATATCGAAAGATTGAAAGAGTTTTGAGAATATATCTTTCATAGATAATTTGAAGTAAATATTTGGAAATTGATTTAATTGATAAAAGTTTAACTAAATGGTCCTAGTGATTGCTTATGTGCTAGATATTTTTTGTTGCTTTGATAGTTAAATAACCGACTATCAAACTTGGCTACTTTTGGTTCCTTGACTTGCTGTGGGAACTAATTAGTCCTGCACTTAGCACGAAGCCAACTGAGTAGGCCTGATTTTCGTTTGGATTAAGAATGTTGATTCGAGTAGTGCGAAGTGTCTATGGTACTCCAATCTACCGGGCTTCCTTCTTGGCCAAATGATAGCAAGTTGAGAGTTTGAAACGTGATAAGTCTACAAGACTTGGTTTCCATATGAGGTTGAGGGCCTCTTTATTGTTGTTGGTCCGAAAAGACTGGGGTCGGATATATCCTTGAACGCTTCAGACCAATGTATGCGTTCGAAAGTGCAGGTTTATGATGGTGATTGTGAAGATGGAGATCTTCATGATGTAGAGCTACTTGGCACTAGACCTGAGATGCATAATATATATATATGGTGGCAGTACAGCTTTGTTATGAAAGTCTATGATATGTAAGGACTTCTCGCTACTAATCCTAGGGGTAATCCCAATAGGATGTGGTAGGAGAGTGCCTTCGGTTTTTCATATTCCTAGATAACTTGTATGGATGAATGCTGGCATTGCATTGTTGCTTGGAGGGCAGTTTAGCATTCCAAGTGGGAAGTGCTCAATAAAAGGTAAACGTAGCCTTAAGCCTCATCAAATGGGAGTGACTAAACAAGGGATATGCTTCAAGGCTATGTGGTTCGCTACTATTAGGATATGGTCATCATCCAAACTAGATCGATATTATAGATTATGTATGCTCGAGGCCCATTTAGGTTGTTGACCCCAACCAAGGTGATGATATACTCAACGCTATCCAGCAAGGGGTAAGGTCGGTCTTGACTCGCGTGGAGTCCATGTGAGGCTCCCGGAGTGTTTATCTAGAGATGCACTGTGGTAGGTGGTACCATGGTGCCTTGTCATTGTTGGAATTCATTTTCGATATGAACCAGTACAATTTTGTTTGTGCCTGACCATGTTGGAATGTGAGATGCAAGCATTTCAGCTATTGCACCGCAGATGTTGCACCTTGCGGATATCGATTATTCGGACGGCCATAGCTGTTGGCTCGTTTAGAGTTACGGAAGCCATAACCAGTCAAAACGAAGCTCTCTGTGAGTTCTCCGGCTTTGACCGCTTTCAGCCGTCAATGGATTGTTTCATATCCAAAAAAGGCTATCCGAACCTCAATCGGGGCTTTGAAGTTTTTTAGCCTTCTTTTTTTCGTTAAGTGAATTTTTATGTTAAAACGGGATCACCGTGGCTAGTCTTTGATTTACCATCCCTAGAGAGTGTGCACCATGGTACTGTTCCATTTCAAATCCATGCACCCATTTCTAAAAGTCGTACAACCTTGTTTCGGCATTTTGGACGGATGTTGCACCTTGCTCCGCAGATGTTGCACCCTGCGGATATCGATTCTTCGAACGGCCATAACTGTTGGCTCGTTTAGAGTTACGGGAGCCATAACCAGTCAAAACGAAGCTCTCTGTGAGTTCTACGGCTTTAATCGCTTCTAGCCATCAATGGATTGTTTCATACCGAAAAAAGGCTATTCGAACCACAATTGGGGCTCTGAAGTTTTTTAGCCTTCTTTTATTACGTCAAGTGAATTTTTACGTTAACACGGGATCACCGTTGCTGGTCTTCGATTTACCATCCCTGGAGAGTGGTGCACCATGGTACTATTCCATTTCAAATCCATGCACCCATTTCTAAAAGTCGCACGGTGCTGTTTCGGTATTTTGGACGGATGTTGCACCTTGCACCACAGATGTTGCACCCTGCAGATATCGATTCTTCGGGCGGCCATAACTGTTGGCTCGTTTAGAGTTACGGAAGCCACAACCAGTCAAAACAAAGCTCTCTGTGATTTCTATGGCTTTGACCGCTTTCAACCGTCAATGGATTGTTTCATACCCAAAAAAGGCTATCTGAACCTCAATCGGGGCTCTGAAGTTTTTTAGCCTTCTTTTTTACGTCAAGTCAATTTTTACGTTAAAACGAGATCACCGTGGCTGGTCTTCGATATACCATCCCTGGAGAGTGGTGCACCATGGTACTGTTCCATTTCAATTCCATAGACCCATTTCTAAAAGTCGCACGGCCCTGTTTCGGCATTTTGGACGGATGTTGCACCTTGCACCGCAGATGGTGCACCCTACGGATATCGATTCTTCGGACGGCCATAACTGTTGGCTCGTTTAGAGTTTCGGGAGCCATAACCAGTCAAAACGAAGCTCTCTGTGAGTTCTACGGCTTTGACTGCTTTCAGCCGTCAATGGATTGTTTCATACCCAAAAAAGGCTATCCGAACCTCAATCGAGACTCTAAAGTTTTTTAGCCTTCTTTTTTTCGTCAAGTGAATTTTTACGTTAAAACGGGATCACCGTGGCTGGTCTTCGATTTACCATCCCTGGAGAGTGGTGCACCATGGTACTGTTACATTTCAAATCCATGCACCTATTTTTAAAAGTCGCACGGCCCTGTTTCGGCATTTTGGACGGATGTTGCACCTTGCACCGCAGATGTTGCACCCTGCGGATAAAGATTCCTCGGACGGCCATAACTGTTGGCTCATTTAGAGTTACAGGAGCCATAACAGTCAAAACGAAGCTCTCTGTGAGTTGTATGGCTTTGACCACTTTCAACCGTCAATGGATTGTTTCATACCCAAAAAAGGCTATCCGAACCTCAATCGGGGCTCTGAAGTTGTTTAGCCTTCTTTTTTTACGTCAAGTGAATTTTTACGTTAAAACGGGATCACCGTGGCTGGTCTTCGATTTACCATCCCTGGAGAGTGGTGCACCATGGTACTGTTCCATTTCAAATCCATGCACCCATTTCTAAAAGTCACACGTCGCTGTTTCAGCATTTTGGACGGATGCTGCACCCTACGGATATCGATGATTCGGACGGCCATAACAGTTGGCTCGTTAAGAGTTACGGGGGCCATAACCAGTCAAAACGAAGCTCTCTATGAGTTCTCCAGCTTTGACCACTTTCAGCTGTCAATGGATTGTTTCATACCCAAAAAAGGCTATCTGAACCTCCATCGGGGCTCTGAAGTTTTTTAGCCTTCTTTTTTTCGTCAAGTGAATTTTTACGTTAAAACGGGATCACCGTGGCTGGTCTTCGATTTACCATCCCTGAAGAGTGTGCACCATGGTATTGTTCCATTTCAAATCCATGCACCCATTTCTAAAAGTCTTACGACCCTGTATCAGCATTTTGGACGGATGTTGCACCTTGCTCCGCAGATGTTGCACCCTGCGGATATCGATTCTTCGGACGGCAATAACTGTTGGCTCGTTTAGAGTTACGGGAGCCATAACCAGTCAAAACGAAGCTCTCTGTAAGTTCTATGGCTTTGATTGCTTTCAGCCGTCAATGGATTGTTTCATACCCAAAAAAGGCTATCTGAACCTTAATTGGGGCTCTGAAGTTTTTTAGCATTCTTGTTTTACGTCAAGTGAATTTTTACGTTAAAACGGGATCACCGTTGCTGGTCTTCGATTTACCATCCCTGGAGAGTGGTGCACCATGGTATTGTTCCATTTCAAAACCATTCACCCGTTTCTAAAGGTCGCATGGCGCTGTTTCGGCATTTTGGACGGATGATGCACATTGCATCGCAAATGTTGCACCCAGCGGATATCGATTCTTCGGACGGCCATAACTGTTGGCTTGTTAAGATTTACGGGAGCCATAACCAGTCAAAACTAAGCTCTCTGTGAGTTCTATGGCTTTGACCGCTTTCAGCCGCCAATGGATTGTTTCCTACCCAAAAAAGGCTATCCGAACCTCAATCGGGGCTCTGAAGTTTTTTAGCCTACTTTTTTTCGTCAAGTGAATTTTTACATTAAAACGGGATCACTGTGGCTAGTCTTTGATTTACCATCCCTGGAGAGTGGTGCACCATGGTACTGTTGCATTTCAAATCCATGTACCCATTTCTGAAATTCGCACCGCGCTGTTTCGGCATTTTGGACGGATGTTGCACCTTGCACCGCAGATGTTGCACCCTGCGGATATCGATTCTTCCAACGGCCATAACTGTTGGCTCGTTTAGAGTAACGGGAGCCATAACCAGACAAAACGAAGCTCTCTATGAGTTTTACGGCTTTGACCGCTTTCAGCCGTCAATGGATAGTTTCATACCCAAAAACGGCTATCCGAACCTCAATTGGGGCTCTGAAGTTTTTTAGCCTTCATTTTTTCGTCAAGTGAATTTTTACGTTAAAACGGAATCACCGTGGTTGGTCTTCGATTTACCATCCCTGGAGAGTGGTGCACCATGGTACTATTCCATTTCAAATCCATGCACCCATTTCTAAAAGTCGCACGACCCTGTTTCGGCATTTTGGACGGATGTTGCACCTTGCACCGCAGATGTTGCACCCTGCGGATATCGATTCCTCGGACGGCCATAACTGTTGGCTCATTTAGAGTTACGAGAGCCATAACTAGTCAAAACGAAGCTCTCTCCGAGTTCTACGGCTATGACCGCTTTCAGCCATCAATGGATTGTTTCATACCCAAAAAAGGATATCCGAACCTCAATCGAGGCTCTGAAGTTTTTTAGCCTTCTTTTTTCATCAAGTGAATGTTTACATTAAAACGGGATCACCGTGGCTGGTCTTCGATTTACCATCCCTGGAGAGTGGTGCACCATGGAACTGTTCCATTTCAAATCCATGCACCCATTTCTAAAAGTCGCACGGCGCAATTTCGGTATTTTGGACGGATGTTGCACCTTGCACCGCAGATGTTGCACCCTGCGGATATCGATTCTTCGGACAGCCATAACTGGTTGCTCGTTTGGAGATACGGGAGCCATATCCAGTCATAACAAAGCTCTCTGTGAGTTCTACGGCTTTGACCGCTTTCAGCCGTCAATGGATTGTTTCATACCCAAAAAAAGGCTATCCGAACCTCAATCGGAGCTCTGAAGTTTTTTATCCTTCTTTTTTACGTCAAGTGAATTTTTATGTTAAAACGGGATCACCATGGCTGGTCTTCGATTTACCATCCCTGGAGAGTGGTGCACCATGGTTCTGTTCCATTTAAAATCCATGCAACCATTTCTAAAAGTCGCACGGTGCTGTTTCGGCATTTTGGACGGTTGTTGCACCTTGCACC
Organism: Allium fistulosum; assembly: GCA_030737815.1. Classification (NCBI taxonomy): domain Eukaryota; kingdom Viridiplantae; phylum Streptophyta; class Magnoliopsida; order Asparagales; family Amaryllidaceae; genus Allium; species Allium fistulosum. The sequence goes on from CM060906.1 coordinate 1,139,458,086, forward strand.
GCAGAAGTTGAACCCAGCGGATATCGATTCTTCGGACGGCCATAACTGTTGGCTCGTTTAGAGTTACGGGAGCCATAACCAGTCAAAACTAAGCTCTCTGTGAGTTTTACGGCTTTGACCGCTTTCAGCTGCCAATGGATTGTTTCATACCCAAAATGGCTATTCGAACCTCAATCGGGGCTCTGATGATTTTAGCCTTCTTTTGTTCGTCAAGTGAATTTTTACGTTAAAACGGGATCACTGTGGCTGGTCTTCGATTTACCATTCCTAGAGAGTGGTGCACCATGGTACTGTTCTATTTCAAATACATGCACCCATTTCTAAAAGTCGCACGACGTTGTTTCACCATTTTGGACGGATGTTGCACCTTGCACCGCAGATGTTGCACCCTGCGGATATCGATTCTTCCGACGGCCATAACTGTTGGCTCGTTTAGAGTTATGGGCGCCATAACTAGTCAAAACGAAGCTCTCTGTGAGTTTTATGGATTTGACCGCTTTTAGCAGTCAATGGATTGTTTCATAGCCAAAAAAGGCTATCCGAACCTCAATCGGGGCTCTGAAGTTTTTTAGCCTTCTTTTTTTCGTCAAGTGAAATTTTACATTAAAACGGGATCACCGTGGCTGGTCTTCGATTTACTATCCCTGGAGAGTGGTGCACCATGCTACTGTTCCATTTCAAATCCATGCACCCATTTCTAAAAGTCGCACGGTCCTGTTTCGGCATTTTGGACGGATGTTGCACCTTGCACCACAGATGTTGCACCCTGCGGATATCGATTCCTCGGACGGCCATAACTGTTGGCTCGTTTAGAGTTACGGGAGCCATAACCCTTCAAAATGAAGCTCTCTCTGAGTTCTATGGCTTTGACCGCTTTCAGCTATCAATGGATTGTTTCATACCAAAAAAAGGCTATCCGAACCTCAATCGGGGCTCTGAAGTTTTTTAGCCTTCTTTTTTTCGTCAAGTGAATTTTTACGTTAAAACGGGATCATCGTGGCTGGTCTTCGATTTACCATCCCTGGAGAGTGGTGCACCATGGTACTGTTCCATTTCAAATCCATGCACCCATTTCTAAAAGTCGCACGGCGCTATTTCGGCATTTTGGACGGATGTTGCACCTTGCACAGCAGATGTTGCACCTTGCGGATATCGATTCTTCGGACGGCCATAACTATTGTCTCGTTTAGAGTTACGGGAGCCATAACCAGTCAAAACGAGGCTCTCTATGAGTTCTACGGCTTTGACCACTTTCAACCATCAATGGATTGTTTCATACCAAAAAAAGGCTATCCGAACCTCAATCGGGATTCTGAAGTTTTTTAGCCTTCTTTTTTACGTCAAGTGAATTTTTAAGTTAAAACGGGATCACCGTGGCTGGTCTTCGATTTACCATCCCTTGGGAGTTGTGCACCATGGCAATGTTCCATTTCAAATCCATGCACCCATTTCTAAAAGTCGCACGGCGTTGTTTTGGCATTTTTGACGGATGTTGCGCCTTGCACCGCAGATGTTGCACCCTGTGGATATCGATTTTCGGACAACCATAACTGTTGGCTCGTTTAGAGTTACGGGAGCCATAACTAGTCAAAACGAAGCTCTCTGTGAGTTCTACGACTTTACCGCTTTCAGCCGTCAATGGATTATTTCATACCCAAAAAGGGCTATCCGAACCTCAATCGTGGCTCTGAAGTTTTTTAGCCTTGTTTTTTTCATCACGTGAATTTTTACGTTAAAACGGCATCACCGTGGCAGGTCTTCAATTTACCATCCCTGGACGGTGGTGCACAATGGTACTGTTCCATTTCAAATCCATGCACACATTTCTAAAAGTTGCACGACGCTGTTTCGGCATTTTGGACGGATGTTGCACCTTGCACCGCAGATGTTGCACCTTGCGGATATCGATTCTTCGGACGACCATAACTGTTGACTCGTTTAGAGTTACGGGAGCCATAACCAGTCAAAATGAGGCTCTCTGTGAGTTCTACGGCTTTGACCGCTTTCATCTGTCAATGGATTGTTTCATACCCAAAAAAGGCTATCCGGACCTCAATCAGGGCTCTGAAGTTTTTTAGCCTTCTTTTTTACGTCAAGTGAATTTTTACGTTAAAACAGGATCACCGTGAATGGTCTTCAATTTACCATCCCTGGAGAGTGGTACACCATGGTACTGTTCCATTTCAAATCCAGGCATCCATTTCTAAAAGTCGCACGGCGCTGTTTTGGCATTTTGGAGGGATGCTGCACCTTGCACCGCAGATGTTGCACCCTGCGAATATCGATTCTTCGGACGGCCATAACTGTTGGCTCGTTTAGAGTTACGGGAGCCATAACCAGTCAAAACGAAGCTCTTTGTGAGTTCTATGGCTTTGACCGCTTTCAGCCGTCAATGGATTGTTTCATACCCAAAAAACGCTATCCGAACCTCAATCGGGGCTCTGAAGTTTTTTAGCCTTCTTTTTTACGACAAGTGAATTTTTACATTATAACGGGTTCACCGTGGCTGGTCTTCGATTTACCGTCCCTAGAGAGTGGTGCACCATGGTACTGTTCTATTTCAAATCCATGCACCCATTTCTAAAAGTCGCACGGCGCAGTTTTGGCATTTTGGACGGATGTTGCACCTTGCACCGCAGATCTTGCACCCAACGGATATCGATTCTTCGGACGGCCATAACTGTTGGCTCATTTAGAGTTACGTGAGCCATAACCAGTCAAAACTAAGCTCTCTGTGAGTTCTACGGCTTTGACCGCTTTTAGCCGTCAATGGATTGTTTCATACCCAAAAAAGGCTATCCGAACCTCCATCGGGGCTCTGAAGTTTTTTAGCCTTCTTTTTTTCGTCTAGTGAATTTTTACGTTAAAACGGGATCACCGTGGCTGGTCTTCGATTTACCATCCCTGAAGAGTGTGCACCATGGTACTGTTCCATTTAAAATCCATGCACCTATTTCTAAAAGTCGTACGGCCCTGTTTCGACCTTTTGGATAGAAGTTGCACCTTGCACCGTAGATGTTGCACCCTACGGATATCGATTCTTCGGACGGCCATAACTGTTGGCTCGTTTAGAGTTACGTGAGCCATAACCAGTCAAAACGAAGCTCTCTGTAAGTTCTACGGCTTTGAGCGCTATAAGCCATCAATGGATTGTTTCATACCCAAAAAAGGCTATCCGAACCTCAATCGGGCTTTGAAGTTTTTTAGCCTTCATTTTTTACGTCAAGTAAATTTTTACGTTAAAACGGGATCACCGTGGCTGGTCTTCGATTTACCATCCCTGGAGTGTGGTGCGCCTTGGTACTGTTCTATTTCAAATCCATGCACCCATTTCTAAAAGTCGCACGGCGCTGTTTCGGCATTTTGGACGGATGTTGCACCTTGCACCGCAGATGTTGCACCCTGTGGATATCGATTCTTCGGACAGCCATAACTGTTGGCTCGTTTAGAGTTACGACAGCCATAACCAGTCAAAACAAAGCCCACTGTGAGTTCTACGACTTTGACCGCTTTTCATCCGTCAATGGATTGTTTCATACCCAAAAAAGGCTATCTGAACCTCAATCGGGGATCTGAAGTTTTTTAGCCTTCTTTTTTAATTCAAGTGAATTTTTACGTTAAAACGGGATCACCAAGGCTGGTCTTCGATTTACCTACCCTGGAGAGTGGTGCACCATGGTTCTGTTCCATTTCAAATCCATGCACCCATTTGTAAAAGTCATACGGCGCTGTTTCGGCATTTCGAAAATTATAAAATTAAAAATCCATCTCCAAAATTATGTTTTACACAATATATCAAAAAATCAAGTTGTTTGAAGGTCATTTACTATGGTTGTTACTTTAAAACCCATCAATTTAATTCCATTAAAATTCCAATAAATCACCATAAATCATTATTCTATCCAAACAATGATTATTGGATCCAAACATGATCAACACAAGATCAACAAAATAAAATACATTCAGCTACTGTCCATAACCGAACCAAAACAAAGAAAAATGAGATGATTTACACTATTATTCACCCTGATTAAGTAGTTGGAGTTTGAGGTTTGCCTTAGCTTTAATCTTCTAGATTTCTCTCTTGGATCTTACAAATTTGCTGATCTCCTAAGGAATTTTAATGTCTGGCTATAACTTATTTTTTATGCATGTTCCATTTCAAATCCATGCACCCATTTCTAAAAGTCGTACGGCGCTGTTTCGACATATTGAACGGATGTTGCACCTTGCACCGCAGACGTCGCACCCTGCGGATATCGATTCTTCGGACGGCCATAACTGTTGGCTCGTTTAGAGTTACGGGAGTCATAACTAGTCAAAACGAAGCTCTCTTTGAGCTCTACGGCCTTGATCGCTTTCAGCCGTCAATGGATTGTTTCATACCCAAAAAGGGCTATCCGAACCTCAATCGGGGCTCTGAAGTTTTTTAGCCTTCTTTTTTTCGTCAAGTGAATTTTTACGTTAAACCGGGATCACCATGGCTGGTCTTCGATTTGCCATCCCTGGAGGGTGGTGCACCATGGTACTATTCCATTTCATATCATGCACCCATTTCTAAAATTCGCACGGCCCTGTTTTGGCATTTTGGATGGATGTTGCACCTTACACCGCAGATGTTGCACCCTATGGATATCGATTCCTCGGATGGCCATAACGGTTGGCTCGTTTAGAGTTACGGGAGCCATAACCAGTCAAAACGAAGCTCTCTGTGAGTTCTACGGCTTTGACCGCTTTCAGCTGTCAATTGATTGTTTCATACTCAAAAAAGGCTATCCGAACCTCAATCGGGGTTCTGAAGTTTTTTAGCCTTCTTTTTTTCGTCAAGTAAATTTTTACGTTAAAACGGGATCACCGTGGCTGGTCTTCGATTTACCATCCCTGGAGAGTGTGCACCATGGTACTGTTCCATTTCAAATCCATGCACCCATTTCTAAAAGTCGTACGACCCTGTTTGGCATTTTGGACGGAAGTTGCACCTTGCACCGCAGATGTTGCACCCTGCGGATATCGATTCTTCGGACAGCCATAATTGTTGGCTCGTTTAGAGTTACGGGAGCCATAACCAGTCAAAACGAAGCTCTCCGTGAGTTATACGGGTTTGACCGCTTTTAGACATCAATGGATTGTTTCATACCCAAAAAAGGCTATCCGAACCTCAATCGGGCTTTGAATTTTTTTAGCCTTTTTTTTTACGTCAAGTGAATTTTTACGTTAAAAAGGGATCACTGTGGCTGGTCTTCGATTTACCATCTTTGGAGAGTGGTGCACCATGGTACTGTTCCATTTCAAAACCATGCACCCATTTCTAAAAGTCGCACGGAGCTGTTTCGGCATTTTGGACGGATGTTGCACCTTGCACCGCAGATGTAGCACCCTACGGATATCGATTCTTCGGACGGCCATAACTATAGGCTCGTTTAGAGTTACGGGAGCCATAACCAGTCAAAACGAAGCTCTCTGTGAGTTCTACGACTTTGATCGCTTTCAACCGTCAATGGATTGTTTCATACCCAAAAAAGGCTATCCGAACCTCAATCGGGGCTCTGAAGTTTTTTAGCCTTCGTTTTTTCGTCAAGTGAATTTTTACGTTAAAACGGGATCACCGTGGCTGGTCTTCGATTTACCATCCCTGGAGAGTGGTGCAACATGGTACTGTTCCATTTCAAATCCATGCACCGATTTCTAAAAGTCGCACGGCCCAATTTCGGCATTTTGGACGGATGTTGCACCTTGAACCGCAGATGTTGCACCCTGCGGATATCAATTCCTCGGACGGCCATAACTGTTGGCTTGTTTAGATTTAGGAGAGCCATAACTAGTCAAAACGAAGCTCTCTTTGAGTTCTACGGCATTTGCCTCTTTCAGCCGTTAATGGATTGTTTCATACCCAGAAAAGGCTATCTAATCTCAATCGGGGCTCTGAAGTTTTTTAGCCTTATTTTTTTCGTCAAGTGAATTTTTACATTAAAACGGGATCACCGTGGCTGGTCTTCGATTTACCATCCCTGGAGTGTGGTGCACCTTGGTACTGTTCCATTTCGAATCCATGCACCCATTTCTAAAAGTCGCACGGCGCTGTTTTGGCATTTTGGACTGATGCTGCACCTTGCACCGCAGATGTTGCACCCTGCGGATATCGATTCCTCGGACGGCCATAACTGTTGGCTCGTTTAGAGTTACGAGAGCCATAACCAGTCAAAACGAAGCTCTCTTTGAGTTCTACGGCTTTGACCGCTTTCAGCCGTCAATGAATTGTTTCATACCCAAAAAAGGCTATCCGAACCTCAATCGGGGCTCTGAAGTTTTTTAGCTTTCTTTTTTTACGTCAAGTGAATTTTTACGTTAAAATGGGATCACCATGGCTGGTCTTCAATTTACCAACCCTGGAGAGTGGTGCACCTTGGTACTGTTCCTTTTCAAATCCATGCACCTATTTTTAAAAGTCGCACGGCGCTATTTCGGCATTTTGGACGGATGTTGCACCTTGCACCGCAGATGTTGCACCCTACGGATATCGATTCTTCGGACGGCCATAACAGTTGGCTCGTTTAGAGTTACGGGAGCCATAACCAGTCAAAACGAAGCTCTTTGTGAGCTCTATGGCTTTGACCGCTTTCAGCCATCAATGGATTGTTTCATACCCAAAAGGGCTTTCCGAACCTCAAAAGGGGCTCTAAATTTTTTTAGCCTTCTTTTTTTCGTCAAGTGAATTTTTACGTTAAAACGGGATCACCGTGGATGGTCTTCGATTTATCCCTGGAGGGTGGTGCACCATGGTACTGTTCCATTTCAAATCCATGCACCCATTTCTAAAATTCGCACGACTCTGTTTCGGCATTTTGGACGGATGTTGCACCTTGCACCGCAAACGTTGCACCCTGCGGATATCGATTCCTCGGACGGCCATAACTGTTGGCTCGTTTAGAGTTACGGGAGCCATAACCAATCCAAACGAAGCTCTATGTGATTTTTACGGCTTTGACTGCTTTTAGCCGTCAATGGATTGTTTCATACCCAAAAAAGGCTATCCGACCTCAATCGAGGCTCTGAAGTTTTTTAGCCTTCTTTTTTCGTCAAGTGAATTTTAACGTTAAAACGGGATCACCGTGGCTGGTCTTCGATTTACCATCCGTGGAGAATGTGCACCATGGTACTGTTCCATTTCAAATCCATGCACCCATTTCTAAAAGTCGCACGGCCCGGTTTCGGCATTTTGGATGAATGTTGCACCTTGCACCACAGATGTTGCACCCTGCGGATATCGATTCTTCGGACGGCCATAACTGTTGGCTCGTTTAGAGTTACGGGAGCCATAACCAGTCAAAACGAAGCACTCTATGAGTTCTATGGCTTTGACCGCTTTCAGCCATCAATGGATTGTTTCATACCCAAAAAAGGATATCCGAACCTCAATCGTGGATCTAAAGTTTTTTAGCCTTCTTTTTTTAGTCAAGTGAATTTTTACGTTAAAACGTGATCACCGTGGCTGGTCTTCGATTTACCATCCCTGGATAGTGGTGCACCATGGTACTATTCCATTTCAAATCCATGCACCCATTTCTAAAAGTCGCACGGCGCTGTTTCGGTATTTTGGACGGATGTTGCACCTTGCACCGCAGATGTTGCACCCTACAGATATCGATTCTTCCGACGGCGATAACTGATGGCTCATTTAGAGTTACTGGAGCCATAACCAGTCAAAACGATGCTCTTTATGAATTCTACGCCTTTGACCGCTTTCAGCCGTCAATGGATTGTTTCATACCCAAAAAAGGCTATCCGAACCACTATCGGGGGTTTGAAGTTTTTTAGCCTTCTTATTTGCGTTAAGTAAAATTTTACGTTAAAACGTGATCACCGTGGCTGGTCTTCGATTTACCGTCCCTGGAGAGTGGTGCACCATGGTGCTGATCTATTTTAAATCCATTCACCCATTTCTAAAAGTCGCACGGCCCTGTTTCGGCATTTTGGACGGATGTTGCACCTTGCACCACAGATGTTGCACCCTACGGATATCTATTCCTCGGACGGCTATAATTGTTGGCTCGTTTAGAGTTACGGGAGGCATAACCAGTCAAAACGAAGCTCTCTCTGAGTTCGACGGCTTTGACCGCTTTCAGCCGTCAATGGATTGTTTCATACCCAAAAAAGGCTATCCGAACCTCAATCGGAGCTCTGTTGTTTTTTAGCCTTCTTTTTTTCGTCAAGTGAATTTTTACGTTAAAACGGGATCACCGCGGCTGGTCTTCAATTTACTATCCCTGGAGAGTGGTGCACCATGGTACTGTTCCATTTCAAATCCATGCACCCATTTCTAAAAGTCGCACGTCCCTGTTTCGATATTTTGGACGGATGTTGCACCTTGCACCGCAGATGTTGCACCCTGCGGATATCGATTCCACGGACGACCATAACTGCTGGCTCATTTAGAGTTACGGGAGCCATAACCAGTCAAAACGAAGCTCTCTGTGAGTTCTACGGCTTTGACCACTTCCAGCCGTCAATGGATTGTTTCATACCCAAAAAAGGCTATCCGAACCTCAATCGGGGCTCTGAAGTTTTTTAGCCTTCTTTTTTTACGTCAAGTGAATTTTTACGTTAAAACGGGATCACCGTGGCTGGTCTTCGATTTACCATCCCTGGAGAGTGGTGCACCATGGTACTGTTCCATTTCAAATCCATGCACCCATTTCTAAAAGTCGCAAGCCGCTGTTTCGGCATTTTGGACGGATGTTGCACCTTGCACCGCAGATGTTGCACCCTGCGGATATCGATTCTTCGGACGGCCATAACTGTTGGCTCGTTTAGAGTTACGGGAGCCATAACCAGTCAAAACGAAGCTCTCTGTGAGTTTTACGGCTTTGACCGCTTTCAACCGTCAATGGATTGTTTCATACCCAAAAAAGGATATCCGAACCTCAATCGGGGCTCTGAAGTTTTTTAGACTTCTTTTTTTCGTCAAGTGAAATTTTACGTTAAAACGGGATCTCCGTGGCTGGTCTTCGATTTACCATCCCTGGAGAGTGGTGCACCATGGTACTGTTCTATTTCAAATCCATGCATCCATTTCTAAAAGTCGCACGACCCTGTTTCGGCATTTTGGACGGATGTTGCACCTTGCACCGCACATGTTGCACCCTGCGGATATCAATTACTCGGACGGCCATAACTGTTGGCTCGTTTAGAGCTACGGGAGCCATAACCAGTCAAAACGAAGCTCTCTCCGAGTTCTACGGCTTTGAACGCTTTCAGCCGTCAATGGATTGTTTCATACCCAAAAAAGGCAATCCGAAACTCAATCGGGGCTTTGAAGTTTTTTAGCCTTCTTTTTTTTGTCAAGTGAATTTTTACATTAAAATGGGATCACCGTGGCTGGTCTTCGATTTACCATCGCTAGAGAGTGGTGCACAATGGTACTGTTCCATTTCAAATCCATGCACCCATTTTTAAAAGTCGCACGGCGCTGTTTCGGCATTTTGGACGGATGTTGCACCTTGCACCGTAGATGTTGCACCCTGCGGATATCGATTCTTCGGACGGCCATAACTGTTGGCTCGTTTAGAGTTATGCGAGCCATAACCAGTCAAAACGAAGCTCTCTGTGAGTTCTACGTCTTTGATGGCTTTCAGTTGTCAATGGATTATTTCATACGCAAAAAAGCTATCCGAACCTCAATCGGTGCTCTGAAATTTTTTAGCCTTCTTTTTTACGTCAAGTGAATTTTTACGTTAAAACGGAATCACGGTGGCTGGTCTTCGATTTACCATCCCTAGAGAGTGGTGCACCGTGGTATTGGTCCATTTCAAATCCATGCACCCATTTCTTAAAGTCGCACGACCCTGTTTCGGCATTTTTGACGGATGTTGCACCTTACACCGCAGATGTCGTACCCTACGGATATCGATTCTTCGGATGACCATAACTGTTGGCTCATTTAGAGTTACTGGAGCCATAACCAGTCAAAACGAAGCTCTCTGTGAGTTCTACGGCTTTGACCGCTTTCAGCCGTCAATGGATTGTTTCATACCCAATAAAGGCTATCCGAACCTCAATCGGGGCTCTGAAGTTTTTTAACCTTCTTTTTTCGTCAAGTGAATTTTTACGTTAAAACGGGATCACCGTGGCTGGTCTTCGATTTACCATCCTTGGAGAGTGGTGCACCATGGTACTGTTCCATTTCAAATCCATGCACCCATTTCTAAAAGTCGCACGGCGCTGTTTCGGCATTTTGGACGGATGTTGCACCTTGCACCGCAGATGTTGCACCCTGCGGATATCGATTCTTCGGACGGCCATAACTGTTGGCTCGTTTAGAGTTACGGGAGCCATAACCAATCAAAACCAAGCTCTCTGTGAGTTTTACGGCTTTGACTGCTTTCAGCCGTCAATGGATTGTTTCATACCCTATAAAGGCTATCCGAACCTCAATTGGGGCTCTGAAATTTTTTAGCCTTCTTTTTTTCGTCAAGTGAAATTTTACGTTAAAACGGGATCACCGTGGCAGGTCTTCGATTTACCATCCCTGGAGAGTGGTGCACCATGGTACCATTCCATTTCAAATCCATGCAGCCATTTCTAAACGTCGCACGGCCCTGTTTCGGCATTTTGGACGGATGTTGCACCTTGCACCGCACATGTTGCACCCTGCGGATATCGATTTCTCGGACGACCATAACTGTTGGCTCGTTTAGAGTTATGGGAGCCATAACCAGTCAAAACGAAGCTCTCTGTGAGTTCTATGACTTTGATGGCTTTTAGCCGTCAATGGATTGTTTCATACGCAAAAAAGGCTATCCGAACCGCAATCGGTGCTCTGAAATTTTTTAGCCTTCTTTTTTACGTCAAGTGAATTTTTACGTTAAAACGGAATCACTATGGCTGGTCTTCCATTTACCATCCCTAGAGAGCGGTGCACCATGGTATTGTTCCATTTCAAATTCGTGCACCCATTTCTTAAAGTCGCACGGCCCTGTTTTGGCATTTTTGACGGATATTGCACCTTGCACCACAGATGTTGCACCCTGCGGATATCGATTCTTCGGACGACCATAACTGTTGGCTCGTTTACAGTTATTGGAGCCATAACTAGTCAAAACGAAACTCTCTGTGAGTTCTACAGCTTTGACCGCTGTCAGCCGTCAATGGATAGTTTCATACCTAATAAAGGCAATCCGAACCTCAATCGTGGCTCTGAAGTTTTTTAGCCTTCTTTTTTACGTCAAGTGAATTTTTACGTTAAAACGGGATCACCGTGGCTGGTCTTCGATTTACCATCCCTGGAGAGTGGTGCACCATGGTACTGTTCCATTTCAAATCCATGCACCCATTTCTAAAGGTCGCATGGCGCTGTTTTGGCATTTTGGACGGATGTTGCACCTTCCACCGTAGATGTTGCACCCTGCGGATATCGATTCTTCAGACGGCCATAACGGTTGGCTCGTTTAGAGTTACGGGAGCCATAACCAGTCAAAATGAAGCTCTTTGTGAGTTCTATGGCTTTGACTGCTTTCAGCCGTCAATGGATTGTTTCATACCCAAAAAAGGCTATCCGAACCTCAATCGGGGTTCTGAAGTTTTTTAGCCTTCTTTTTTTCGTCAAGTGAATTTTTTACGTTAAAACGGGATCACCGTGCTGGTCTTCGATTTACCATCCCTGGAGAGTGGTGCACCATGGTACTGTTCCATTTCAAATCCATGCACCCATTTCTAAAAGTCGCATGGCGCTGTTTCGGCATTTTGGACGGATGTTGCACCTTGCACCGCAGATGTTGCACCTTGCGGATATTGATTCTTCGGACGGCCATAATTGTTGGCTCGTTTAGAGTTACGGGAGCCATAACCTGTCAAAACGAGGCTCTCTATGAGTTCTACGGCTTTGACCGCTTTCAGCCGTCAATGGATTGTTTCATACCAAAAAAGGCTATCCGAATCTCAATCGGGGCTCTGAAGTTTTTTAGCCTTCTTTCTTTCGTCAAATTAATTTTTACGTTAAAACGGGATCTACGTGGCTGGTCTTAGAATTACAATCTCTGGAGAGTGGTGCATCATGGTACTGTTCCATTTCAAATCCATGCACCCATTTCTAAAAGTCGCACGGCGCTGTTTCGGCATTTTGGACGGATGCTGCACCTTGCACCGCAGATGTTGCACCCTGCGGATATCGATTCTTCGGACAGCCATAACTGTTGGGTCGTTTAGAGTTACGGGAGCAATAACCAGTCAAAACGAAGCTCTCTGTGAGTTCTTCGGCTTTGACCGCTTTCAACCGTCAATGGATTGTTTCATACCCAAAAATGGTTTTTCGAACCTCAATCGTGGCTTTGAAGTTTTTTAGCCTTCTTTTTTACGTCAAGTGAATTTTTACGTTAAAACGGGATCACCGTGGCTGGTCTTCGATTTACCATCCCTGTAGAGTGGTGCATCATGGTACTATTCCATTTCAAATCCATGCACCCATTTCTAAAAGTCACAAGGCGCAGTTTCGGCATTTTGGACGGATGTTGCACCTTGCACCGTAGATGTTGCACCCTGCAAATATTGATTCTTCGGACGGCCATAACTGTTGGCTCGTTTAGAATTACGGGAGCCATAACCAGTCAAAACGAAGCTCTCTATGAGTTCTACGGCTTTGACCGCTTTCAGCCGTCAATGGATTGTTTCATACCCAAAAAAGGCTATCCGAACCTCAATCGGGGCTTTGAAGTTTTTTTGCCTCTTTTTTCGTCAAGTGAATTTTTACGTCAAAACGGGATCACCGTGGCTAGTCTTCGATTTACCATACCTGGAGAGTGGTGCACCATGGTACTGTTCCATTTCAAATCCATGCACCCATTTCTAAAAGTCGCACGGCCCTGTTTCGGCATTTTGGACGGATGTTGCACCTTGCACCGCAGATGTTGCACCCTGCGGATATCGATTCCACGGACGGCCATAACTGCTAGCCCGTTTAGAGTTACGGGAGCCATAACCAGTCAAAACGAAGCTCTCTCTGAGTTCTACGGCTTTGACCGCTTTCATCCGTCAATGGATTGTTTCATACCCAAAAAGGCTATCCGAACCTCAATCGGGGCATTAAAGTTTTTTATCCTTCTTTTTTACGTCAAGTGAATTTTTATGTTAAAACGGGATCACCGTGGCTGGTCTTCGATTTACCATCCCTGGAGAGTGGTGCACCATGGTACTGTTCCATTTCAAATCCATGCACCCATTTCTAAAAGTCGCACGACGCTGTTTCGGCATTTTGGACCGATGTTGCACCTTGCACCGCAGATGTTGCACCATGCGGATATCGATTCTTCGGACCGCCATAACTGTTGGCTCGTTTAGATTTACGGGAGCCATAACCAGTCAAAATGAAGCTCTTTGTGAGTTTTACGGCTTTGACCGTTTTCAGCCGTCAATGGATTGTTTCATACCCAAAAAAGGCTATCCGAAACTCAATCGGGGCTCTAAAGTTTTTTAGCCTTCTTTTTTTCGTCAAGTGAAATTTTACGTTAAAACGGGATCAACGTGGCTGGTCTTCGATTTACCATCCCTGGAGAGTGGTGCACCATGGTACTGTTCCATTTCAAATCCATGCACCGATTTCTAAAAGTCGCACGGCGCTGTTTCGGCATTTTGGACGGATGTTTCACCTTGCACCGCACATGTTGCACCCTGCGGATATCGATTACTCGGACAGCCATAACTGTTGGCTCGTTTAGAGTTACGGGAGCCATAACCAGTCAAAACGAAGCACTCTCTGAGTTCTACGGCTTGGAACGCTTTCAGCCATCAATGGATTGTTTCATACCCAAAAATGGCTATCCGAAACTCAATCGGGGTTCTGAAGTTTTTTAGCCTCCTTTTTTTCGTCAAGTGAATTTTTACGTTAAAATGGGATCACTGTGGCTGGTCTTCGATTTACCATCCCTGGAGAGTGGTGCACCATGGTATTGTTTCAAATCCATGCAGCCATTTCTAAAAATCGCACGACCCTGTTTCGGCATTTTGGACGAATGTTGCACCTTGCACCGCACATGTTGCACCTTACGGATATCGATTACTCGGACGGCCATAACTGTTGGCTCGTTTAGAGTTACGGGAGCCATAACCAGTCAAAACGAAGCTCTCTCTGAGTTCTACGGCTTTGAACGCTTTCAGCCATTAATGGATTGTTTCATACCCAAAAAAGGCTATCCGAAACTCAATCGGGGTTCTGAAGTTTTTTAGCCTTCTTTTTTTCGTCAAGTGAATTTTTACATTAAAATGGGATCACCGTGGATGGTCTTCGATTTACCATCCCTGGAGAGTGGTGCACAATGGCACTATTCCATTTCAAATCCATGCACCCATTTCTTAAAGTCGCACGGCGCTGTTTCGGCATTTTGGACGGATGTTGCACATTGCACCGTAGATGTTGCACCCTGCGGATATCGATTCTTCGGACGTCCATAACTGTTGGCTCGTTTAGAGTTATGGGAGCCATAACCAGTCAAAACGAAGCTCTCTGTGAGTTCTACGACTTTAATGGCTTTCAGCCATCAATGGATTGTTTCATATGCAAAAAAGGCTATACGAACCTCATCGGTGCTCTGAAATTTTTTAGCCTTCTTTTTTACGTCAAGTGAATTTTTACGTTAAAACGGAATCACTGTGGCTGGTCTTCGATTTACCATCCCTGGAGAGTGGTGCACCGTGGTATTGTTCCATTTCAAATCCATGCACCCATTTCTTAAAGCCGCACGGCCCTGTTTCGGCATTTTTGACGGATGTTGCACCTTGCACCGTAGATGTTGCACCCTGTGGATATCGATTCTTCGGACGACCATAACTGTTGGCTCGTTAAGAGTTACTGGAGCCATAACCAGTCAAAACGAAGCTCTCTGTGAGTTCTACGGCTTTGATCGCTTTCAGCTGTCAATGGATTGTTTCATACCCAATAAAGGCTATCCGAACCTCAATCGGGGCTCTGAAGTTTTTTAGCCTTCTTTTTTTTGTCAAGTGAATTTAGGATAAAACGGGATCACCGTGGCTGGTCTTCGATTTACCATCCTTGGAGAGTGGTCCACTATGATACTGTTCCATTTCAAATCCATGCACCCATTTCTAAAAGTCGCACGGCGCTGTTTCGGCATTTTGGACGGATGTTCCACCTTGCACCGCAGATGTTGCACCCTACGGATATCGATTCTTCGGACAGCCATAATTGTTGGCTCGTTTAGAGTTACGGGAGCCATAACCAGGCAAAACGAAGCTCTCTGTGAGTTCTACGGCTTTGACTGCTTTCAGCCGTCAATGGATTGTTTCATACCCAAAAAAGGCTATCCGAACCTCAATCGGGGCTCTGAAGTTTTTTAGCCTTCTTTTTTTTCGTCAAGTGAATTTTTACGTTAAACGGGATCACCATGGCTGGTCTTCGATTTACCATCCTTGGAGAGTGGTGCACCATGGTACTGTTCCATTTCAAATCCATGCACCCATTTCTAAAAGTCGCACGGCCCTGTTTCGGCATTTTGGCCGGATGTTGCACCTTGCACCGCATATGTTGCACCCTACGGATATCGATTCCTCGGACGGCCATAACTGTTGGCTCGTTTAGAGTTACGGGAGCCATAACCAGTCAAAACGAAGCTCTCCCTGAGTTCTACGGCTTTGACCGCTTTCAACCGTCAATGGATTGTTTCATACTCAAAAGGGCTATCCGAACCTCAATCGGGGCTCTGAAGTTTTTTAGCCTTCTTTTTTTCGTCAAATTAATTTTTACATTAAAATGGGATCATCGTGTCTGGTCTTCGATTTACCATCTCTGGAGGGTGGTGCATCATGGTACTGTTCCATTTCAAATCCGTGCACCCATTTCTAAAAGTCGCAAGGCGCTGTTTCGGCATTTTGGACGGAAGATGCACCTTGCACCGCAGATGTTGCACCCTGCGGATATCGATTCTTCGGACGGCCATAACTGTTGGGTCGTTTAGAGTTACGGGAGCTATAACTAGTCAAAATGAAGCTCTTTGTGAGTTCTACGGCTTTGACCGCTTTCAGCCGTCAATTGATTGTTTCATACCCAAAAAGGTTATCCGAACCTCAATCGCGACTCTGAAGTTTTTTAGCCTTCTTTTTTACGTCAAGTGAATTTTTACGTTAAAACGAGATCACCGTGGTTGGTCTTCGATTTACCATCCCTGTAGAGTGGTGCACCATGGTACTATTCCATTTCAAATCCATGCACCCATTTCTAAAAGTCGCACGGCGCTGTTTCGGCATTTTGGACGGATGTTGCACCTTGCACCGTAGATGTTGCACACTGTAGATATCGATTCTTCGGACGGCCATAACTGTTGGCTCGTTTAGAGTTACGGGAGCCATAACCAGACAACACGAAGCTCTCTGTGAGTTCTACGGCTTTGAGCGCTTTCAGCCGTCAATGGATTGTTTCATACCCAAAAAAGGCTATCCGAACCTCAATCGGGGCTCTGAAGTTTTTTAGCCTTCTTTTTTTCGTCAAGTGAATTTTTATTTTAAAACGGGATCGCCGTGCTGGTCTTCGATTTACCATCCCTGGAGAGTGGTGCACCATGGTACTGGTCCATTTCAAATCCATGCACCCATTTCTAAAAGTCGCACGGCGCTGTTTCGGCATTTTGGACGGATGTTGCACCTTGCACCGCAGATGTTGCACCTTGCGAATATCGATTCTTCAGACGGCCATAACTGTTGGCTCGTTTAGAGTTACGGGAGCCATAACCTGTCAAAATGAGGCTCTCTGTGAGTTCTACAGCTTTGACCGCTTTCAGCCGTCAATGGATTATTTCATACCAAAAAAGGCTATCCGAACCTCAATCGGGGCTCTGAAGTTTTCTAGCCTTCTTTTTTTCGTCAAATTAATTTTTACGTTAAAACAGGATCTACGTGACTGGTCTTCGATTTACCATCTCTGGAGAGTGGTGCATCATGGTACTGTTCCATTTCAAATCCATGCACCCATTTCTAATAGTCGCACGGCGCTATTTCGGCATTTTGGACGGATGCTGCACCTTGCACCGCAGATGTTGCACCCTGCGGATATTGATTCTTCGGACCGCCATAACTGTTGGTTCGTTTAGAGTTACGGGAGCTATAACTAGTCAAAACGAAGCTCTCTGTGAGTTCTACGGCTTTGACCGCTTTCAGCCGTCAATGGATTATTTCATACCCAAAAAAGGCTATCCAACCTCAATCGGGGCTTTGAAGTTTTTTAGCCTTCTTTTTTACGTCAAGTGAATTTTTACGTTAAAACGGGATCACCGTGGCTGGTCTTCGATTTACCATCCCTGGACAATGGTGCACTATGGTACTGTTCCATTTCAAATCCATGCACCCATTTCTTAAAGTCGTACGGCGATGTTTCGGCATTTTGGACGGATGTTGCACCTTGCACCGCGGATGTTGCACCCTGCAAATATCGATTCCACGGACGGCCATAACTGCTAGCTCGTTTAGAATACGGGAGCCATAACCATTCAAAACGAAGCTCTCTCTGAGTTCTACGGCTTTGACCGCTTTCAGCCGTCAATGTATTGTTTCCTACCCAAAAAAGGCTATCCGAACCTCAATCGGGGCTTTGAAGTTTTTTATCCTTCTTTTTTTCGTCAAGTGAATTTTTACGTTAAAACAGGATCACCGTGGCTGGTCTTCGATTTACCATCCCTAGAGAGTGGTGCACCATGGTACTGTTCCATTTCAAATCCATGCACCCATTTCTAAAAGTCGTATGGCGCTGTTTTGGTATTTCAAAAATTATAAAATTAAAAATCCATCTCCAAAATTATGTTTTACACAATATATCAAAAAATCAAGTTGTTTGAAGGTCATTTACTATGGTTTTTACTTTAAAACCCATCAATTTAATTCCATTAAAATTCCAATAAATCTCCATAAATCATTATTCTATCCAAACAATGATTATTGGATCCAAACGTGATCAACACAAGATCAACAAAATAAAATACATTCAACTACTGTCCATAGCCGAACCAAATCAAGGAAAAATGAGATGATTTACACTATTATTCACCCTGATCAAGTAGTTGGAGTTTGAGGTTTGCCTTAGCTTTAATCTTCTAGATTTCTCTCTTGGATCTTACAAATTTGCTGATCTCCGAAGGAATTTTAATGTCTGGCTATAACTTATCTTTTATGTGTATTCAGATTTATGAAATGGTAGGTGAGAATAATGAAGGGTTTATGGGTATATGGGTGTGGATATTCGCATATTGTCCTCCTCTTATTTTACTAACTGATAAATTATAAACTATACTTATTCATTAGTTTAGCCGCAGCAAAGTTAATTGGAAATTAAATTTCAACTCCTTAATCAACCACATTACTCTATTTAATTTATCCAATTAAATGTCTTAAATAATGTTAGTCTACTTTACACATAACTGGCTTTCATTCATTCAATCTGCTTTTCCTTCGAGCCAGAGTGGCGACTCTCGATACACATAAATGCAGACTCATCAAGCCGGAGTGGTGACTCTCGATACACATCGTGCGTCCAACACGATGAACGAAGAGCTAAGTCCCATCCTACGGTGGGACTCATTAAAATAGGGAGTGATCGTGATCCAACCGGTCACTCGCTAAGTGAAACCTCAAGCTTGGGGGAAAACAACTATTGTTATCCCACCTTTTGGCAAGGCCGTAACACCAACGAATTGACTAGTAACCAGTGACGGTCCGTCCCAAAGATCAGTTATACATGGGCTCACTACGGATATCGATGAATTTTGTCCGAGTCCGGATCGAGCCAAAATTGGTAATACATGGCAAGCTAAACCATGAGAGCCGACGTTTCAAATCTCGAGTCAATCCGAGTTCATATACTCGAGTTATGAGCGATACAAGATTGGATGAAAATCAATTACCGATCGACTCGCTCCTTCGACTCGCTTCGCAACACTCAGGAGAAGCCAGCTTCGACTCGCTTTACAGTGACCAAGAGTGACAACTTCGACTCGCTTCGCTCAGAGGCCAACTTCGAGTCAACCAGGTTCGACTTGCTCCACATCCCTCGGAACTGCTCTCTTTGACTCGCTCCAGTTTGAAACCATCGAAAGTGCACACTTCGACTCGCTCCGCTCAAACAACCGTTCGACTCCATCAACTTCGACTTCACTGCTAAAACCTCCCAGGACGTCCCATTTCGACTCGTTCGACCAGTGCTTGCTTTGACTCGCTTGACCAAGTGCTTACTTCGACTCGCTCGATCTGGGCACACTTCAACTCGCTCAAACAGTGAACAGTTCGACTCGCTCGAAGCAACATCCAGGACAAAGTAAAAATCAAGTACCATGTCACCGAGTCGAATGGAAGCGAGTCGAAACAGGAGCGAGTCGAAGGAAACAGCCTACCGAAAACTCCATTTTGTATCGACCATATCTCCCAATCTACAAGTCCAAATGCTATGAAATTTTCACAGAATACTACGAGCATGCTAAAGAATGTCCACGCCAACTTTCGACTCCATTGGATGAAATCTTGACCGAGTCGAAATCTGTTCGTGTCGATCACGGATCGGACCGAAACTTCACGGGCTTGGGCGTGCGGGCCTGGTCATGTGCCAGAGAGTGTCTCCCGAGATCTGAGCGAAATACCAGCCTCCTACACCTATAAATAGACCCCCAAAGCCAACAGAAAAGGGGTTCTTCTTCCTCTTTGAGATCTCCAACGCCCGGACTCCGCCAGATCCAGCTCTGAACTCAATTGCTGCTGCTACCAACAAGATTCACTGCTGCAAATCATAATTTCCTGCTGTAAATCGTTGAATTCATTTGTAAACACAAAAGAAAGATCAATAAAGCAAACTACTTCATAGTGGATGTAGGCTATACGCCGAACCACTCTAAATTCTTGTGTCTCCTTGCACTTTAATTATTCTCGTTTTTGAAATTTGGAGTTTTTGTTAGATAATTCCTCTTTTTCCATTTACTTTCTTCACTTTATCTCTTCAAAGACTTCCGAAGAGTGTTGTGCCCAATTTTGGTACAAGCACTTTGGTGCTTTCACTGAGAAAAAACCAATTTTTCTCTTGCTTTTTGGATCTCCTATCTATATTGGATTGCATAAATCTAAGAAGAAGATCCAGATCTAGAACTTTGAAGCCCTTCCATTCTATTCATATTTTCAATCAGATCTAGGAAAGGACTTCATAAATTCATTATGGTAAGCACACGTACCACTTCTGCAGCGGCTGAACAAGGAACACGGGACCGACAAAATCCCGTGCAATCACCTCCATCCAACCAAAATGCTTCAGGACCTTCAGATCCATCAGGTCCAATCACTAGACAAGAATTCCAGACATTGCTTCAAGAGTTGACCTAAAGTCGACAGCAGCTAGCGGAACAACTACGCGCCAACACGGAGTTGACTAACCAGCTAAATCGCCAAAGGCGAAGAAGATCCAGAAGAGACCAAGGTTCTCACTCTTCCACAGAAAGTTCAGCCTCCTCCGATTGCCAAACTAGATCCACACGTCCAAGGCTAGGTGTAAGCTACACCCAAGCCACGGGACTCCAACCTGCTTCGAACCTTGGGTAACCTAGAGCTGGACCATCCACTAGTCTCCGCACAGAACCTTCTGCTCGAGGAGGAGCTGCTCCTTATCATGTTACCCGCAACATTGCTACTACCACCACTGCCGGACGGGGAAGTGACGCTAGAAACCAAGCTAATCCTTAATGTAGCCAGCGAGAGCAGACTCCTGAGCCTTACATCCCTGAGGATGTTGAACCAAGGAGGCGAGGCACGGACCGTCGACAGCATTCGGTCCAGACTCGCGCTGTGGAACCCGACCACACTTTGGAACAACGTGCTCCAAATGTCCGAACACCAGATATACCAACGATGATCCGCCAAATGATCTGTGAAAGTCAGGGTCTCTCTAATGACGACTGGGGAATCTCTCGGAGTCATACCCCTTTCACTGATGACGTTTTATATGCTGAACCACCTCGGCACTTCAAGATGCCAGCTCTGCCAGTTTATGAAGGAAGTTCTGATCCCAATCAACACGTCCTGAAATACGAATGGCTGATGAATGCTACTAGAGCTGATGACGTAGTGAAGTGCCGTAGTTTCCCCATTTCCCTAGGGGGCATCGCCACCATGTGGTTCACTCGTTTTCCACCGCGATCCATCTCTAACTTTGACCAGATGGCCACCAAGTTTGTCGAACAGTTCTGTATGCACGTAGCGAGGCCTAAGGACGTTAACACTCTGTCTAGCATTACACAAGCTCCCGGAGAAACACTTAGACATTACTTGGAGCGGTTCCATGCTGCGTGTGCGGAAATAAGCAATCCCAATGATAACTCTATCCTGATGGCACTGACTAAGGGGATTGATGCTGATTCCGTGTTCGAAAATTGGTTAGCTGGAAAACCACCTGCATCATTGGACCGTTTCTATTCCAAGGCAGCCCAATTCTTGAGAACGGAGGATGCGAAGAAGTCTAGGAAACAAGATGATGTAGAGCCCAACATCGAAGGAATCCAAAGTAACATCGCTATTAAACAGTCCGGAGATAATTCTGGGAAAGTTCAGTTGAACGTACAAAATAAACAAAATCAACAGAGGGACAATGGGAATCAAAATAAGAAACGCGATCAGAATCACGGTCCTTGGCGTAGAGCTTCCATGTATGATAACTACACTCCATTAAACACGTCGCTGGAAAACGTATATTTGCAGATCTGCAATACCATGCAATTCAAGAAGCCTGCCCCAAAACCACCGACCGAGAGACAAATCCAAACGGGAAAATTTTGTAGATTCCACGAAAGTTATGGCCACAACACCAATGAGTGCCGTCACTTACAAGACCTCATTGAAAAACTGATACGTGAACGAAAGTTGGATCAGTATGTGCGGGCACCGCAACCCGGAGGCGCGGGCCCATCGAATCAAAACCGTGCGCCGAATCAGGAAAGACAGGAGGATCCCGCTCGTAAAGGCGGAAGGTTGGTCATCAACACAATAAGTGGAGGTCCTTACGCAGCAGATCGAAGCTAGAAGGAAATGGAGTCTTATGCTAGTTCTATCAGGCACGCAGACTTCGAATGTTATAGTAACTCTGATGAAGGGGCTCCGGCCAAGCAATAGAAGACGATGACAGATGACATCGTGTTCAGGAGCAGAGACGCTGATAAAGTTGAAGCTCCCACTATCGACCCACTGGTCATCTCAGCACAGATAGGTCCCGCTTGGATGAAAAGGATCTTAGTTGACAGTGGAAGCTCTGTGAATATTTTGTTCAAACGAGCTTATGATCAAATGAAAATGGAAGCCACAGACTTGAAGCCTTGTCAATCCCGAGTCCATGGCTTCAATGGAAGTGCAACTATACCCACTGGAATGGTGGAACTACCAGTAGAGTTGGGAGTTGGAGAACGACGGAGAGTACGGATGCTTCAGTTCATTGTTTTGGACATAGACTCCCTTTACAATGCTTTCTTGGGACGACCAGCCCTTGTTGAATTTCGAGCGGCCATCGCCCCATGGTGTTTGACTTTAAAGTTTCCTACCGATCATGGAATAGGAATCATTCAGGGAGATCAGGCTGCTGCAAGAGCCTGTTATGTTGCCGAGCTGCGGGAGGCGCAGCGAAAGGAGAAAGGAAAGGGCGTAGAGGAATCTCTCTGCGTCCGTTTCGCCGATAATTGACAACTAACGCCCGAGCCCAGGCCCGAGCACCCCAGCCAATTCCTCAGGGATCTTGACCCAAGAGAAACTGAAGACGAAGGAGAATCTAAAGAAAGTCAAGCATCCCCGGCTGAATTGACGATTGATGTCCCAGTTGACAGTGACGATGATTCAAGAATGATAAAGATTGGGTCTCAGCTAAGCCAGCAAACTCAAGAGGAATTGGTCGAATTTCTATGGGAAAATCTTGATGAATTTGCCTGGACACACTCTGATATGTGCGGGATCTCGCCGGACATCGCGAGCCACACTCTGAACATTGACCTGCGGCATGTCCCGGTCAAACAGAAAAGGCGCGGTATGGATCCAGAGAGATCTGCCGCCCTTAAGGAAGAAGTAGAAAAGCTTGAATCAAACAGATTCATTCAAGATGCGCTATATCCTGAATGGGTGTCGAATCCCATGCTCGTCCGAAAGCCGAATGGAAAGTGGAGAACATGTGTCGATTATTCCAATCTGAATAAAGCATGTCCCAAAGACAGTTTCCCACTTCCCAGAATTGATCAGCTAGTTGATTCGATAGCTGGGCATGAACTCTTATCCTTCATGGACGCGTACTTTGGCTACAACTAGATACCGATGCATTTACCCGACCAAGAACATACCAGCTTCGTGACCAATCTAGGACTTTATTGCTACATGGTTATGCCATTCGGACTCAAGAATGCCGGAGCTACTTATCAACGATTGGTTAATCGGATGTTTGCCAATAAAATCGGAAAAACCATGGAAGTATATGTAGACGACATGCTTGTGAAGTCACGACTCTCCACTGACCATGTTAAAGACCTGGAGACTATGTTCGACATACTTCGAGAATACAAAATGAAGCTAAATTCACTAAAGTGTCACTTTGGAGTTGCATCCGGGAAGTTCCTAGGGTTCATCGTTAACGCTCGAGGAATCGAAGCTAATCCTGAAAAAATTTGGGCAATCAGAAATCTTGAAACTCCCAAGACCATAAAGCAAGTCCAGAGTCTCAATGGGAAAGTAGCAGCATTGAGCAGGTTCATTTCAAAGTCCACTGACAAATGCATCCCCTTCTTCGATCTGATCCGAAAAGGAAAACGCAACTTTGAATGGACCGCGGAGTGCAAGGGCGCTTTCTAAGCACTCGTCCAACATCTATCCACACCACCTATCCTGTCGAAGCCCATCGACCATGAGAAGCTGTTCGTATATTTGGCGATATCAGAGAACGCTATCAGCGCTGCATTAATCCGAGAGCAAGACAAAATACAGAAGCCGGTATACTACGTCAGCAAACGATTGACTGGGGCGGAAAGGAACTACCCGAAGCTAGAAAAGTTGGCCTACTGCCTTGTGATCACATCGAGAAAACTCCGACCATACTTCCAGGCACATCCCATTGTTGTTTACACTGACCAGCCGTTACGACAGGTCCTTTCGCGGCCTGAGACATCTGGTAGGTTACTCAAGTGGAACATCGAACTGAGTCAGTTCGATATTACTTACACTCCAAGACGAGCAATCCAAGGACAAGTCCTCGCTGATTTCATAGCTGAATTCACCGTTCCAGAGGACTTGCCCGAAACCAGCAAATCCCCTGAATCTGTCTGGAATATGTATACCGATGGTGCATCGAATGACCGATGTTCAAGCGCCGGTGTTGTGCTCGAAACCCCCGAAGGTCGATCTATATGCTACGCTTTGAAGTTT
Organism: Allium fistulosum; assembly: GCA_030737815.1. Lineage (NCBI taxonomy): Eukaryota > Viridiplantae > Streptophyta > Magnoliopsida > Asparagales > Amaryllidaceae > Allium > Allium fistulosum. The sequence continues at coordinate 1,139,482,494 of CM060906.1, forward strand.
GACTTTCATGCAACCAATAATGAAGCTGAATACGAAGCCCTCTTAGCTGGCTTGAGACTCGCCAGAGATCTGAAAATCATCGCTATGGAAATTTACTGTGATTCACAGTTGGTTGTGTGTCAAGTATGGGGAGAGTATCAGGCAAGAGATCAAAGGTTGGCTACTTACTTAGCTCAAGTTCGGGAAGTACTAAATCAGTTTGATTACTATGCCATCTATTGCATACCTCGAGAACGCAACCAAAATGCCGATTCATTGGCGAAACTAGCCAGCACCGGTGAAGCTCAGCAAATGGGACTCGTCCCCGTAGAAGCGTTATCCTCCCAAGCATTGACCGGGCAGATATAAACTGGGTATGCGAAACCATTCTCGGAAAGGACTCATGGATGACTCCGCTCAAAAACTACATCGAACACGGAATCCTGCTGGAACGCAGGAGTGAAAAGAGACAAGTTCTCCGAAAGGCCTCACGATTCATCATTCAAGATGGGGTCATGTATAGAAGAGGGTACTCTGTTCCTCTACTCCGGTGTATTGCTCACGATGAAATCAAATGAGTATTACACGAAGTGCATGAGGGAGAATGTGGCGACCACACCAGGGGGCAAGCACTTGCCAAGAAAATACTTCGATACGGATATTACTGGCCAACCGTGAATCGCGATGCGTCGAGTTATGCAAAGAAATGCGATAGATGTCAGAAATATGCCCAAATCCCTAGAGCTCCTCCTACCGAAATAACACAAATGGTCAGCCCATGGCCGTTCGACATCATCGGTGCTCTCCCTCTGGCAAAAGGTGGTGCGAAGTACGCCATCGTCGCAGTCGATTACTTTACAAAGTGGGCCGAAGCCGAAGCTCTCGCGACTATCAAAACGAAGAAAGTAATCAACTTTGTGGTCTATAACATCATCTGTCGATTCGGCCTCCCACACACTATCATAACGGACAACGGAACCCAATTCGACAGTGCTGAATTCAAAGATTTCTGCAAACGATTTCACATCCAGAAGAAATTCTCTGCAGTTGCACACCCACAGGCAAACGGACAGGTCGAAGCTGTTAACAAAGTCATAAAATCCATTCTGAAAAAGCGACTGGAAAAGGTCGATGGCAAGTGGGTTGATGAACTTCCTATGGCTTTATGGGCTTACCGAACTACTCACAAAACCGAAACCGGTCACACTCTGTTCTCTCTTTCTTACAGTTCAGAAGCCGTTATTCCGGTCGAGCTAGAAGTACCTTCTCATCGTGTGACATACTATGATCCGAAGACGAATGTTATATTACCTGCGGAATCTCTTGATCTCCTAGATGAGAAGCGTGAAGAAGCTGATTTGAGGGCAGCTGCGCACCGAAGTCGAGTCGCCCGATTGTACAACGCCAAGGTCCGCCCGCGAACCTTTGAACTAGGCGATCTCGTCCTCAAAAGAATCTATCTGGTTCCTTTGCATATGAAACCGACATGGGAAGGACCGTATGTTATCGAGCGAAGGCTCGGAGATGGCACATTCAAACTATCGACTGTCGACGGTCTAACTCTGCCAAGAGCCTGGAATAGCGAGAGCCTTCGCCGCTATTACACATGACATGCTATCTTTATCCATTTAGTTTACTTTCCTTTTTTGCAATTTGTTTATGCATTTCGAAATTAGAACTTGTAATAAGGCAACTGACTTTGCCATACTTTCTTTTTTCAGCAATAAAAAGCAACCTCTTCAAGCCAAAGCTGTGATTTACTTGAAATACTTCATATGACCATCACTATGCACGGAGAGCTAAGTCTCATCATACGTTGGGATTTATTCAAATAGAGAGTGACTGCAATGCAACCAATCACTCTCTAAGTGAAACCCGAGCTCGGGGGCAATCCATCGCATAAAAGTCAAAGAAGGATTGATACACGACAATCCTTCATCAACTCCGTATTCCCAGAGTGCGAGTCGGAGTATAAACATTCAACTCCGAACTCCCAGAGTGCGAGTCGGAATATAAACATTCAACTCTGAGTTCCCAGAGCGCAAACCGGAGTATAAACATCAACTCCAAACTCCCAAAGTGCGAGTCGGAGTATAAACATTCAACTCCGAACTCCTAGAGTGCGAGTGGGAGTATAAACATTCAACTCCGAGTTTCCAGAGCGCGAACCGGAGTATAAACATCCAACTCCGAGTTCCCAGAGCGCGAACCAGAGTATAAACATTCAGCTCTGTATTCCCAGAGCGCGAAGCGGAGTATAAACATCAACTCCGAACACCCAAAGTGTGAGTCGGAGTATAAACATGCAACTCCGTATCCCCAGAGTGCGAAGCGGAGTATAAACATTCAACTCCGAACTCCCACAGTGCGAAGCGGAGTATAAACATTCAACTCCATATTCCTGGAGTGCGAAGTGGAGTATAAACATCCAACTCTGAATTCCCAGAGTGCGAACTGGAGTATAAACATCAACTCTGTATTCCCAGAGTGCGAGTCGGAGTATAAACATTCAACTCCAAGCTCCTAGAGTGCGAGTTGGAATATAAACATTCAACTCCGAGTTCCCAAAGCGTGAACCGGAGTATAAACATCAACTCCGAACTCCCAGAGTGCGAGTCGGAGTATAAACATTCAACTCCGAACTCCCAGAGTGCGAGTCGGAGTATAAACATTCAACTCCGAGTTCCCAGAGCGCGATTCGGAGTATAAACATCAAACTCCAAGTTCCCAGAGCGCGAACCAGAGTATAAACATTCAACTCCGTATTCCCAGAGCGCGAAGCGGAGTATAAACATCAACTCCGAACTCCCAAAGTGCGAGTCGGAGTATAAACATGCAACTCCGTATCCCCAGAGTGCGAAGCGGAGTATAAACATTTAACTCAGAACTCCCAAAGTGCGAATCAGAGTATAAACATTCAACTCCATATTCCTGAAGTGCGAAGTAGAGTATAAACATCCAACTCCGAATTCCCAGAGCGCGAACCGGAGTATAAACATCAACTCCATATTCCCAGAGTGTGAAGCGGAGTATAAACATCAACTCCGTACTTCTAGAGCACAAGTCGGAGCATAGGCATCGACTCCGGATTCCCAGAATGCGAAACGGAGCGTAAACACTAACTTCAGGTTCCCGAAGCGCGAGTCGGAGTACGAATGCCAAGTCCCCAGATAGCAGATATATGATTCAAACGCCAATCCAGCGGCACTAGACTCAACATGTTATATATAAGAAACGATCGTCGACTGATGATCTACAACTCACCATCAAGACTGGGGGGCAGCACTTAAGCATCAACCATTGATTGAAGTGATGTGACGTCGGAATTCAACTTGCTTCCCGGTCATAAGCCATGTCCACAGTTTCCGAACTTGGCAAACTAAAACAAACTTGGTTCGAAACCTGAAGCTTCACAAGTGCACTCCAAATATTTAAACACTTAGACAAATAAACAATGACAGAAAAGAAGCCAAAAGAGAAAACTTTCATTTCTATTGTTTATAAAAGAAGTCCGTGTACCAGTTTCAAAAATTCCTACTAGCAGGGGCCGAACCCGCATCTATACACGGCTAACAAAATGTCAGTCAAAATGCACCAGATAAACGTGTCTAATCTTTCCTCTTCCTTGGCTTCCTCCTCGGTGTGGACCCGCTGGAGCCATCGCTAATCTTCCTCTTCAATCCTGTGCCTTTCGGCGGTTGGTCTTTAGGCAAGGGCATTATGTCGACATCCTCCTCGGAACTCAAATGAATAGGCACGCTCCCTGCGGGCAGAGTTGGAGGAACATGATCGAATATAGAAGGTGGAACAGGCATGCCGGTGAGAAAAACAGCACCACCGGGAGATATCATTCCGAGCGGAGTAGGCCCCGATGCTGCCATCCCACCTCCGAAGCTTCCACCACGAGCCGCTGCCTCCATTTCAGCATCAATTTGAGCAAACATCTCCTCTTCGGTTATTGCTCGAGCCCCGCTGGGGGCATCGACAGTTGGCATTGAAGAGCTTATAGCAAGATCAGTTCCGCTCATAACAGGTGGCAAGTCAGCAAGGGGATCGCCGTGACGGCGGAAGAGTTCATTCATCAGTTGTTCGTCAAACGCCATTGTACTCCCCTGCATATCATCGATCGGGGCAGCTGTGCTCACGGTGATCGCTTCGGTCATGATAGCCTCCAGCGTCTAATGTAATTCTTGAATAGCAGGAGGCATGTGCGGTGCAACGTCGATCACTGGACAAAGAATAAAAGAATTGTTAGAACTTAAACTCGATCTAAGACTTCGACTCATGAAAGACATGTGGAATGTTCGGAGTACCTTCCTCAGTTTGGCTTGTAAGCGACGGGACGGCTTCAGTCGCTTGCGCTGTAGTCGGAGACATCTGCGGCTGATCCGGGTTATAGGCAGGAACAGCTTGAGGACCAACCGCAGGCAAAGATTCAGGTTGGGTTGACACCGGAAGATCAAGACTTGCATCATGATGTCCAACCCCGGAGCCTTCTCCTACTTCCAGGTGCTGGGTGCCGAGCCTCTCCTTCTCATAAGAGATCATAGAATCATGGAGAATGTTCTTTTCGTCATCAGTTAACAGACGATTCTCAAGCTCGAATTCATCCACAGACTCACCCTGGTGCGCCTCCTTCTCTTCCTCAACCAGTCGGCCCCAAGCACTGTGGAGATGCGTCGAATAATCATCGAGCCATACCAGACCCATGTGCCTCAGCACGTTAGCATTATAGACAACGAGGAGGTCTTCAATGTCGGCCTCTAGCCTGGACTCGGCTAACTTCACCCTCTCCTCGACCTCAGTTTCCACCTTTTGGACTTTAGCCACCGCCGCATCCCGTTCACCCCTAAGTAGAACAGCCTGTTCGCACGCCTCCTGGGCTGCGTTGTTCGCGTCGTCTTTTTCCTTGGCCATATCAGCGAATTTGGCCTTAAGTTCGTTCAGTTCCTTGACTGTCGCATCCCGCTCGGCGGTAACCATAGTATTCCAATGGCCCATCTCCTCCACCAAGGCGACATGTGTCTGCCTCAACCTCTCCATGGCCACATTTGCTTCATCGGCCTTCTTAATGGCCTCGATCTCAGATTTCTGAGAAGACTCGGACTCAGCGGAGAGTACCTGAATAATCCGATCCCTTTTTGCGAGCTCGATCTCAATCTTCTCGATCTCTTTGGCCCGCTCGAAGGCCATTTTGGAAACTATTTCAGCAGCTTTTTCCCACTCCCGGTATTGGGTGTAGATGTCGTGGACATAATCATGCATCGTGCCTTCTACCCCTGATGGAATTCTCTTCAAGTGGAGAGGGAAGACGTAACCGTCGAAGAAGATATTTGGAAAATCCTTCTTCATTTGAGCCAACTTAAGGGCCCCTTCTCCAGTGGGATCAGCGGGGACCTGCTCTGTAACCATGGAAGATGTAGTCCCGACTCTCTGAAGATGAGTCTCAGATCTGGAAGAGTGAGAAGAAGGCCTGTGACGAGGAGGCTCCGACGGCTGTGGAACATGAGCAGGAGGTGGAGATGGAAGCCCAGGAGGAGGAAAGCGTGATCTAGACCGGTGCCTCTATTCTCTATCCCTATCACGCCCATACCTATCCTGACTAGAGTACTCGCGATCGCGATCTCTATCAGAGTCCCACCTGCGGGAATCGTAGTAAGAAGAAGTCTTTCGGGCCGAGCGAAGACTCCCTAGCATTGATCCTCTCCCAGACATAGTACCTGAAAATGATAAACGAAGAAAGAGTTAGTAACTTCCTAAGGCAGGCGAAGTACAGTTGTGAATCATATAGTGTAGTGAAGTGTATGCATGTGCAATCCCCCAACCAACCGAAAATGTCGGCCGCACTCGTAGCAAGCGACCCGCTCGGTTCATGAACACTATTGAGCTCCCCCATCCCGGCGTCGTGTTGAGACGACACAAAGTCCGGAATCGGAACATCGGCAAGTCCCTCAAAAAGATTCCCAACCGGCGGGGGAGAAGCCTCCGCAATTCTAATCCCCGGGACGGGCAGAGACACGACCACGGATTTAAATCTCCTGGATTTAGAGCGCTTGTAAGCAGCAGCCTTGCCTTGTCTTTTTCCTCCGAAATCCCGAACATCGGAAGGAGGCCCGGCCGGGAGCTCAGTATCGGTGGGCGTTCTTTCTAGATTAACTTCTTCGGTGATCACAACCGCGGGCGCTTTGCGCTTCACGTGTTTCTTCGGGGCCACTCTATGTATCACATCCAGGTGTATGCTCTCTCTTCGTTCTATCAGCCCGACAGCCCTAAAATTCCTGTCGGTCAGGACTAAGTCTATGTGCCTCTCTTTGCCCAGAAATGCTTGAATAATTCGAACAAGCTCTTTGAAGTACGCGCCATCGGGGTGAGAGATTTCGGCTATAAGAAAGGAAAAGTATGTCAGTTTTTGAAGTCGGTCACTAACATCTCAGTAGTTCAAGAGGGGATGGCGACAGTTACGTCTATCTAACCACCGCCTAGCAAATCCAGGGGGGCACCGAACGTAGAACCATTCGAATTTGTAATAACTTAGCCTCCCCCACGAACCCAGCACAATGTGGCAGTTTCTGACTGCCTCCAGGAAGGTGAAAGAAGGGATATCTCTGCGGCTCTTGACATTGAATAAATATCTGATTTCGATCTTCTTCGGCGGTCGAAAGAGGATCTCCATAAACAGGATGAAGGTGCTGTTTAACAAGGCATACCCGTTGGGGTGTAGCTGAGATGGGGTATGCCAAGAAACGATAACGTCTCCCTTATATAGTCATTAAAGGGAGGAAGTGTCCCCGCCGTGCAAGCATGACGGTTGAAAGCAGTAAACCTTTACGGGGGATAATGTGGCATGTCCTTCGGCCCAGGAAGTAACACGTTGTCAAGCAACAAACCGTGCCTTAAGCAGATCCGGCCTAACATGTCTTCAGAAATACCCGACGGCACCAAATCGGGTGGACTACAAATAAACCGAGCCCCTAGACGCTCGTCCGGAGCTTGCTCAATAACTTCGGCTTCTATAACCGGTATCTCTATAGTTAGAGGAACGGAACTTGGGAATTCCGGCCGTTGAGAACTTGAAGGGTCCATGGCTAGCTAGCTTATAAAAAATCATTGTTAAACTGACAATAACACCCATGCATCCCCCAGTGTAAAGTGTGTGAGTGTGTTGTGCAGTGCAGTACTGTATATTATTGGAGAAGATCAACCAGATTAAGGAAAACATGTAAACGACGAGACTTCGGGATTCAGTCGGAAGGACCGTCATCGCTGACCGTCACAACCGCGCCATCTAGTTATTAGCTATCAGTCCAAGTTAAAATGTGTTATTATTTTAGTAAGTTCCAGTTTCATCAACGAACTTCAATAGGCAATCAGGTGTGCGGTGAAACAATTAGGTCCAGTTAAGCAGATCTGAAGCTCGTCGGAGTTAAGTGGTCGAAGGCACTAGGATTTTCGATATCGTCAAAATTAAATCAGTGGTCAATCATAAAAAGTTCAAGTTCAAGGCAATCACTCATGGTACGAGTTCGAATCAGGCTCAAGTTTGAATCGATTGTTCAGGGTTATGCAGTTCGACTCGGTCCAAGGCCACGTCCGTCGACTCGGTCCAAGACCACGTCCTTCGACTCGGTCCAAGACCATGTCCTTCGACTCGGTCCGAAGCCACGCGCTTCAACTCGCTTCGAAGCCTCAACTTCGACTCGCTCCCAAGGCCACGCGCTTCGACTCGATCCAAAGCAGCCACTTCGACACGATCCAACACAGCTGCTTCGACTCGACCAAAGGCCATCCACTTCGACTCGATCGAAAGCCACCATTTCGAATCGATCAGACACAGCCCCTTCGTATCGATCCATAGATTCAAAGCGTTCGACTCAATGCAAAGCTTCACCATCGATCGATACGAAGGCCTCTGCCTCATCCTCTCGAAACCCCCCACTCCAGATCGACACGAAGATAAGGCCAAGGACTTTTCGATCGATCGCGACACTAATGGATTTGGTGTTAAGAATCGAGTCTCCTCGTTTACGTATAGATTCGCTTATTGGATTACCTAAATTTGTTAATTGGTTCGAGTAATTGAGGACGCAAATTAGTTCTAAGGCGAGAAGGTTTTTTCTTCTTTGTTTTCTCCAAGTCCCAGAGCGATACGAAGGCAAGGTAGATAAAGATGAAAGGTAAAAAGTGAAAAAATGGCTAAGTGCGAAGTATTTATATGGATACGAAAGCGAAGGGAATAAACGATTCGAATCCCAGTGGAGTCGAACGCGTGCTTCGACTCCCTCTTCAGTGCGTGGATACGGAACTCCCCTTTGAATCGCTTCCCTTCGACTCCATCTCCGATGCAGCATTACAAGCCATCACTTCGACTCGCTCCTTCGACTCGCTCCCTTCGAATCGCTTCCCTTCGACTCCATCTCCGATGCAGCATTACAAGCCATCACTTCGACTCGCTCCTTCAACTCGCCCCCTTCGACTCGCTCCCCTTCGACTCCGTCTCCTGTGCATTTCAACTCCGGCTCCTATGCAGTTCGAATCCAAGACCAAGTCGAATGAAGCAGTTCGAACCAAAACCGAGTCGAACGACCGGTTTGAATCCGTAGAACCATGACTTCCAAAGGCCGACTCCGTCAACTCGACGTACTTACTTCGCATCCATAAAACCAATAAAAATCACCATTCAGGAGAGGATCGTTACGAGGGAACATCCAAAAGCAACCATCGAGCATTGTTGCAGCGAATTTCACATCGGTTCAGGAAAGGATCGATACGAAATTCAAAAACAATAAACTGACAACGACTCGAGAATGTACAAACGTCAACGGGAGTCAGATTAACATATATGCATGAATGCCGGACTAATATTCAATATTCCAGATTTTCAGGAATCGAAAATTCATCTAATGACAATTACAACAGCAAACAGGAAACCACTAGCATACAGCAATCAGTTGCAACAATACATGGTACAATAGTCGACAGCCAACAGTTTATATTACTAAGAAGAACGGTCAAAGGTTACAACTTTCATCAAAAATACGATAACTATTCGGAGTAAAGATGGCAGTATTTCAAAGCACATCATGTTTCCACAAGACATACTTTGGGGGGAAAATGTTATCCCGCCTTTTGGCAAGGCCGTAACACCAAGGAATTGACTAGTAACCAGTGACGGTCCGTCCTAGAGATCAGTTATACATGGGCTCACTACGGATATCGATGAATTTTGTCCGAGTCCGGATCGAGCCAAAATTGGTAGGACATGGCAAGCTAAACCATGAGAGCCGACGTTTCAAATCTCGAGTCAATCCGAGTTCATATACTCGAGTTATGAGTGATACAAGATTGGATGAAAATCAATTACCGGTCGACTCGCTCCTTCGACTCACTTCGCAACACTCAGGAGAAGCCAGCTTCGACTCGCTTCACAACGACCAAGAGTGACAACTTCGACTCGCTTCGCTCAGAGGCCAACTTCGAGTCAACCAGGTTCGACTCGCTCCACATCCCTCAGAACTGCTCTCTTCGAATCGCTCCAGTTTGAAACCATCAAAAGTGCACACTTCGACTCGCTCATCTCAAACATTCGTTCGACTCCATCAACTTCGACTCCACTGCTAAAACCTCCCAGGACATCCCATTTCGACTTGCTCGACCAGTGCTTGTTTCGACTCGCTTAACCAAGTGCTTACTTCGACTCGCTCGATCTGGGCATACTTCGACTCGCTCAAACTGTGAACAGTTCGACTCGTTCGAAGCGACATTCAGGAAAGAGTAAAAATCAAGTGCCACGTCACCGAGTCGAATGGAAGCGAGTCAAAATAGGAGCAAGTCGAAGGAAACAGCCTACCGAAAACTCCATTTCGTATCGATCATATCTCCCAATCTACAAGTCCAAATGCTATGAAATTCTCACAAAAAACTATGAGCATGCTAAAGAATGTCCACGCCAACTTTTGACTCCATTGGATGAAATCTTGACCGAGTCGAAATCTGTTCGTGTCGATCACGGATCGGACCGAAACTTCACGGGCTTGGGCGTGCGGGCCTGGTCACGTGCCAGAGAGTGTCTCCCGAGATCTGAGCGAAATACCAGCCTCCTATACCTATAAATAGACCCCCAAAGCCAATAGAAAAGGGGTTCTTCTTCCTCTTTGAGATCTCCAACGCCCGGACTCCGCCAGATCCAGCTCTGAACTCAATTGCTGCTGCTACCAACAAGATTCACAGCTGCAAATCATAATTTCCTGCTATAAATCGTTGAATTCATTTGTAAACACAAAAGAAAGATCAATAAAGCAAACTACTTCATAGTGGACATAGGCTATACGCCGAACCACTCTAAATTCTTGTGTCTCCTTGCACTTTAATTATTCTCGTTTCTGAAATTTGGAGTTTTTGTTAGATAATTCCTCTTTTTCCATTTACTTTCTTCACTTTATCTCTTCACAGACTTCCGAAGAGTGTTGTGCCCAATTTTGGTACAAACAACTATAAATAAAAGGAGAATTGAAACACGACAATCCCTTAATGAACTCTAGCTCCTCGAGTGCAAGCTGGGGTACAAACTCCAAATCCAAGCTCGAAGATGATGGATCCATCCGTCCGCGACTTCGCTTGCTGAATCAAGGTCGATGTGATCCGACCATCCGCAACCTTGATCGACTCCTTGTTCCCAGAGTGCGAATGAGGTCCTAACACCTAAATAAATGTGATTGACCATCTATCGACTAACTCCAGATTCCTGGAGTGCGAACTGGAGTATAAACATAAATAGGTGTGATTAAGCACCCATCAACTAACTCAAGATTCCCGCAGTGCGAACTGGAGTATAAACATAAATGGGTGTGACTGACCACCCATCAACTAACTGTGGTCCTGAGAGCACGGACTGGAGTATAAACACCAAATGGGTGTGACTGACCACCCATCAACTAACTCTGGTCCCGAGAGCGCGGACTGAAGTATAAACACCAAATAGGTGTGACTGACCACCCATCAACTAACTCTGGTCCAGAGAGCGCGGACTGGAGTATAAACACCAAATGGGTGTGATTGACTACCCATCAACTAACTCTGGTCTCGAGAGCGCGGACTGGAGTATAAACACCAAATGGATGTGACAGACCAACCATCAACCAACTCCATATTTTCAAAGTGCGAACTGGAGTATAAAAGCCAAATGGGTGTGACTGACCACCCATCGACTAACTCTAGCCCCGAGAGCATGAACTGGAGTATAAATGCTAAACGGATGTGACTGACCGCCCAAAAATAAACTAATGTCCCCGGAGCGTGGATATGATTCCAAACATTAAACGAGTGTGACTGACCGCTCGTAATATAACTTATGTCCCTGGAATGTGGACATAATTTTGAACGCCAAATGGGTGTGACTGACTACCTGTAAATTAGCCTACATCCTCGGAGCGTGGATGTGATTCTAAGCGATAAGCAGGCATGACCGACTGCTAGCATGCAATTTCAACCCCCAAAGTGCGGATGCAAGTACTGGCAAATGAGCAAGTGTGATCCGACCACTCAAAATCATCTTACTCTAACTTTGTTCTGGCTAAGTTAAGTTAAGAGTCGCGAAGTCAAAAAACGACTACCGATTGACTACTTCAACTCTCCCCAGGATTGAGGGCATAACTCAGGTACCAACCATTGGTCGAGACAGCGCAACGTTGGGACTCGACTCAACGTTTGGTTCTGACCCAAAGCCATGACTTCGGGACTTAACGACTGGACTCAAGTTCGACTCAGAGACTAAAACGTTACAAGTACATTGAATGGAAATATGAGTGTTGAAATACTTAAATAAACAAACACAGAGTTATGCTGAAAAAGAAAACGAAGTTTTATTTCCACTATTCTTTGAAAAAGGTAAGTACAAAAACTAATTCAAAGAATTCCTATAAGCAGGGGCCAAACCCGCATCTATACATGGCCTACAAAAAGCAAAAGGAAATCCTATTCCAAGCTATCTACAAAAAGAAAACGCAAAAGTGTAAGTCTCCGACCAGGGGAATTATAGTTGTCTCCTCAGAACTCACATGGACCGAGTGTCCCCTGTGTGAGGGAATGGAGGAATGGGGGCACTTTCAATGTTGGAAGAAGGAGGAGCATCCGTATAAATGATTGTGCCGCCATGAGAAATAATAAGTATCGGGACCGGACCGGGACCCATCATGCCACCGCTAGCGCTACGAGCCCTCGCGTCTTATTCTATCTCAGTCTTGATCTCCTCCATTATTTGCTCAGCCTGGTCCGCCCGAATGCCCATGGGAATGCTACTGGTTGAGCCAGAGGAGCCCGTAATGATCACATCCTCGTCTAGGTTCAACGGCATTTTGATGTTCAGGTCGCTCTAATGACCGAGGAATGCTTCCATCATTTGGTCATAAAAAGCACAGCTGCTTTCATGCATCTCCCTAGCCGATGTAGCGACCGTTGCAGTTGTTGCCTCCATGATTATAGCCTCCTGCTCATGATGCATTTCTTGAGCTGCAGAAGGGTCGATTGATGTAGCATCTAGAGCTGAATAAAGATATGTGAAAATATTAGTGACATCATTTGACAGTGCTTCTGCATTTGGATGAATGGAAGAAGTGTGCAGAATACCTTCCTCAGGTTGGCTCAGTGTTGGGCCGATGTGCCTTCAAAGGCATGTTCATGTACTAGAGATAGGTGTGGCTTATCAGGGTTGTATCCTAGAATAGCTGGAAGATCTATAGAAGAAGTAAGCTCAGATTAAGAGACTGGGAGCGCTTCGGAACCTACTTCATGATGCTTAACTCCGAATCCTTCTCCAATGTTTGGATACTTAGTGCAAGTTTCTCTTTTTTAAGGGCGACGATGGTATCGCGGATAACTTTAGCCTCATCTCCAACTAATGTTTGATTTTCCAGTTCGAAATCATCGATGGTTGAAGTGTTGCGGGCCACCTCCTCATCCTCGACCAAGCGAATCCAGGCCTTATATAGATGGAGAAGGTAATCTTTGAGCCAGTTTAAATTGTGATTCCTTTAGATGTTGGCATTATATATGACCAGGAGATCTTCAAATTCATCATCCATCCTGGCCTCCATCACTTTAACTTTGCCCTCAATTCTGGCCTCGGCTTTCTAAGCCTTTAAGTTCGCAGCATCCCTCTCATTCTTGAGAACCACTGCCTGTTTGCACGCCTCTTGGGTGAATTTGTTGGCCTCATCATTTTCCTTGATGGCCTCATATTTTGCCTTTAGCTCATTAAGCTCTTTCAGCGCAGCGTCTCTCTCTGCCATGACAGTAGTATTCCGATGGCCCATCTCCTCAATCAAGTCCATATGAGTCTGTCGTATTTTTTCCATGGACTGTTTTGTCTCTTCGACTCTCTTATTGGCCTTCATCTCCGATTTCCTTGAAGATTCGGGTTTGTTATTAAGCAATTTCGTTATCCAGTTTTCCTAAGCAAGGTCAGCTTCCATTTTCTCAATTATCTTGGCCCGCTCGAAGGCTACCGCTGAAGCCTTTTCTGCAGTTTTCACCCTCTCCCCATACTGACAGTACACGTCGTGAACATAATCCTGTACCATTCTTTTTACACCATTGGGAATTCTTTTCAAGTTCGGGGGAAAGTGGAAGCCATCAAAGCAAATGTTTGGGAAGTCTTTCTTTAGCTTGGCAATTTGAATGGCTCCCTCTCCTGTGGGTTCTAAAGCAGCACTACATAATACTTTAAATTTCTACAAGTTTAAAAGATTAAAATGACAAGACTTCGAGATTCAACCGGATTGACCATCATCACTGACCGTCTCACCTGTTCCATCCTGACTTCGAAGAATGATCCATGTTAGAGTTCGTTAAGTTTGTCAAATTACAGTTCCATCGACGAGCTTCGAAGGATAGCCAAATATGTAGTTCAATGGCCAAGTCCAGTTTTCAAGGCTAAAGCTCGTCAGAATTAAGTGTTCGAGTATGCAAGAGGCCGCTAGTTCGTGTCCATTAAAGTTCAACTTGGATCGTTCCTCCAAAGTCTACCTTCGTATAGATCCCAAAGTTTAGGTTATGTATTGATCCAAAGCCATGAATTTGTATCTATCGTTCCAGATCGATGCTCTTCGTATCGATCCCAAAGCCTTGGATTCTTACCGATCACTCCAAACCGCTCCTCTTCGTAACAATCTAAGGCAAGCAACTTCATATCGATATTTCCCGATCGATACGAACTTCCACATTTCAGATCGACACGAAGTAGATTCCATCCATCTCATATCGATTGCTGGTTTTAGGCAAGAGCTTCTTTTTCCAGTGACTTCCTCATCTCCGTCAATCACTCTTCTTCTTCCATAATCCTCCAAGGCTCCATCGCTACCTCCTCGACCTCACTTCAGCCCAATTCCGATATCAACAACGCCAAAATCGGCCACGACCTTGGATGAAATGGCATCGAGCCTCAAATCTCATCATTTTGAGATGGATCTAATTAGATAATTACCTAAGTTTGAAGGAATTAGAAGGATTAATGGGTTATTTGTTTTGGAGACGAAGGTGTTTCAATTCTTTTTTCCTCGTGTTTTCAATCGATACGAAGGAAGGTAAAAAGCAAAAGCAAGTGAGAAATTTTGTCTAAGTACAAAAGGTATTTATATGCCTTCGTAATCAACAGAAAACATTTCGTATCCTAGTAGCAAAAACTGATAGAAACGGTCAAAGTTTTATCGATACGAAGGGTGCTCAGTAAACATACCTGGAACAACCACTTCCATCGATACGAAGATGCTGCTTCGTATCCATCAGCACAGAGCAATCCATAGTCTAACACTTCGAAACAATCGATGGGCAGCCCTTCACTTCGTATCCATTGATATGAAGCAAGTACTCCAAGATCTTACCATCACGTATCGATGACCATTGATACGAAAGTCACTACAAGATCATGTTTGAGCCAATTAACTCCATCGATATGAAACACCTATTTCATATCCATCAGCTCAAAGACCTAAGACCTCGTATCGTCGATACGAAACATCTCCAAGGACTACCTATTTCATATCGATAGCTATTGATACGAAGCATGCATTCCAACATCTCAAATCGATCTAGGAGAGGATCGATACGAAGGAATGACTTAAAACAACCATCAATCGTTGTTACAATTCAAATTTCACATCAATTTAGGAGAGAATCGGTATGTGACTCAATCCAAACAAGAACAAAAGAACTTGACAAGGACCCATGAACATGCAAACGC
Organism: Allium fistulosum; assembly: GCA_030737815.1. Lineage (NCBI taxonomy): Eukaryota > Viridiplantae > Streptophyta > Magnoliopsida > Asparagales > Amaryllidaceae > Allium > Allium fistulosum. The sequence goes on from CM060906.1 coordinate 1,139,497,705, forward strand.
GAACACGAGTCAGGTTAACATACGTGCATGTATGACGAACTAACATTTGATTTTCAAAATTAACAAGAATTGAATGCTTACCTGGTGACAACCAGAACAACGAACAACAAATTGCTAGCACTCGACCTTCAGTTACAAAAAACTTTGCATGATCATTGGCAGTCAACAATTCAACATTTATATTACTGGAAATCAAAGGTTACATCTCTTGACCAAAAAACGAAAACTATTTAACGAATCGAAAGAACTTTTTTAGGATAAAGAATGCAGCCTTTCAAAGCACGTTGTGTTCAAATAGGATGTACTTTAGGGGGCAAATGTTATCCCGCCTTTTGGCTAGGCTGTGACACCAAGGACTTGACTAAAAACCAAAGACAATCCATCACAAAGATCGGTTATACATAGGTTCACGATGGATATAGGCAAACTTGGTCCGAGTCCGGGTAAGCTACAATTGACATAGTAAGACAAACAAAGCTATGAAAGGCAACATTTCAAATTTCATATCAATCAGAGATCGTATGTTCAAGTTATGGATCGATCAAGACTCATATGAAACATGTTTTTTCGTATCCATCACCTTCGTATCCCTTACCTTCGTATCCATCAACTCCACATCCATCCCCTTCGTATCCATCTGATCAACTGCTACCTACTTTGTATCAATCTCCTTCCATCCATTTTGTATCGATCAATCAGGCATCGATACAAAACCAACAGCCATCGATCGAAATGAAGGAAGCAACATACAAGCATCGATACGAAGGTGGCTTGCAAGCATCAATATGAAGGTAACCACCTACCATCGATACGAAAGGCGTAGTCAACCAAGAGAAGCGATCCACTAGCATGAAAAACGGATCTCCCTTGAACTACCACTCCACGTCATCGATACACATCTGATCGATACGAAGGAGCATCGATACGAAGGTCGATCAATACGAAGCGATGGATACGCAACCATCAGCCACCTACAAAATCAATCTTGGATCAATTATAACTCAAAATCTACAAGTCCAAATGCTATGAAATTTTCATAGGAGCTTGCTTATCACCTCAAGAATGTCTCTGATCGATCACAACCCAAATGCAAAAAATCCTGATCGATACAAAGATGATGGGGATCGATCCCGATCGATCCCAAATGACCCCAGATCGATCTGGTGGGCCCACCCACGTGAGAAGGAGTGTTCCGAGTTCAGAGGCAGATATTTCCTGACCTACACCTATAAATAGCACCCCTATGCCTATAGAAAAAGGATTTTTAGCTCTTCTATGCCATTACTCTGCCGCAACTCCATTATAACTTGAGAGCTAGCGATTTGTATTGTTGTAATCAGTTGTCAATCATCAATAAATAGCAAAACATTCAAAGTGGACGTAGGCTACAACACCAAACCACTTTAATTTCTTGTCTTTTTCTATTTCTACATGCTTTTATTGGTGTGATTGTTAGATTAGCCTCCTTTTCCATTTAATTTCTTCACTTTAATCTCTTCAATCACATCCGAAGAGTGTTGTGCCCAATTTTGGTTCAAACAATTAAATTTGGAGCATGTAGTTGAAATCAAAGGAGATTTAGAGGTGTAAAAAAATTGAGGAGTCGATCCTACCCCATATATATATAAATTAAGTTTTAATTATGATGATATAGAAGGATTAAATAGAAATGAATGATTTTGACTGTAATAAAATTGATACAGAATATGATTGAGAAGTATTGATTTTCTCTGATTGATTCATAAATTAAAAAACTATTACATTGTTGTGTGAATCAGGTACAATATATATAAATAAATAGTTGGACCTTGGAGGCAGCCCAAAGTAATAAGCGGCATTTCTCTAAACTCCATATGCAGCTGTGATTGCTTCTTGGAGCATGGACGGTTGAGATATGTTCAGCCAATATATATGAAATACAATCGCCGCATAACTTTAGTCATTTCCCCCCTTCGAACCCTAACCCAACTTCTCGGGTTAGAGTTTGACAGGCGATTCTAAACAACTTTCTGATTTTGGTAAAATTACTTGATTCAATTCACAAATTCTGGTCTCGACTCAATCTCTAGGCTTCCTTCCTTTTGATTTGAGTTGTGCTGTTGTATCTCTTGAAGGTTTGAGCTGTCTCGATTATCTGAGTTGAGAGAAATGGCAATTTTGATGTTGCTTCTCCTTCAGCTTATTTACTTGGTGAGAATCTGATTGCTTGAGCTCAGGAGAGATTTTGTTTTCTTTGATTCCCAGTTTAGATCTGAACTTGATGAAGTTCTTTTTTGATAAGGATTTGGTGGGAGTGTCTGCTTTTTGGTAGGTAGAAGGTATATGATTTACTTGTAAATTTCCTTTTAATACTTTATCTCGAACAAAATGCAAGTCTATCTCGATATGCTTGGTTCTGGAGTGTAGTATTGGATTAGCAGTCATGTATATAGTGCTTTGATTGACACACCACAATGTTGACTTAATGCTTGAATTCAGTTTTAGTTCTCTTAAAATTGACTATAACCATATTATTTCGACAGCAGCACTTGATACACTCCTATTTTCTGCTTCGATGCTAGACCTTAAGATGGTTTATTATTTATTTGAACACCATGATATCAAGTTCCTACCAATGAATATGCAATATTCGGTGACTGGCTTTCTGTCATCCGGGTATGTAGCCCAATCAACATCCGCATATCCTGTTATGTTGAGATTGCTGCAAGCTTTAAGTGATAAACCATGATTTATGGTCCCTTTTAAGTATATGAGTTTCCTCTTCACTGCCTTCCAGTGCTCATGCAGAGGATTCTTCATAAATTGAGAAAGTTTGTTAACACTAAATGCAATATCTGGTCGTTTTATAGTAGCATACTGTAGTGCTCCTATAACACTTCTAAATTGTTTAACATTGTTTATGGCTTCTCCCTTATTTTTTGACAAATTCTGAGTACTTATCATTGGTGTTGACATGGGCTTTGCATCTTCTATTTTTGTTTTTGCAAGCAGTTCTGATATGTACTTTCTTTGACATAGTATTATCTCAGAATTTGTTGTTTTGTTCACTTCAATTCCCAGAAAATAGTTGAGATGCCCAAGATCTTTAATTGAGAATTGCTTGTTCAGGTAGCAAATGCTTTGATTGATCTCATCCTGGTTGTCACCTGCAATGATTAGATCATCAACATAGATTAGTATATAAATATTGATGACTGACTCATTTTAGTAAACAAGGAAGTGTCTGATTTGGTAGACTGATATCCTATTGCCATTATAGCTGATTTCAGTCTATCAAACCATACTCTTGGGGCTTATTTAAGGCTTATTGCCTTGTTTAATTTGCACACAAGATTTGCATTTTGTTCATAACCAGGTGGCTGCTTCATGTAGATCTCCTCTTCTAATATACCATTCAAGAAGGCACCATTGACATATAACTGTCTTATGCTTCAACCCCTATATAGGGCTACAGTAAGAATAAGCCTTATAGTAGAGGGTTTGACTACTGGAGAAAAGATTTCAGTGAAGTCAAACCCATATTGTTGGGTATAACCTTTAGCAACTAGTCTTACCTTGTATTTACTGATGGTGCCATCAGAGTTCCTCTATATCTTGTATGTCCATATGTAACCAACTACATTTTTATGTGCTGGTGGACATGCAAGATTCCATGCTTTATTTTTTATGAGAGCATTATACTCTTCATCCATAGCTGTCTTCCAGTTGTTGTTTTTTGCAGCCTGTTCGTAAGTGGTTGGTTCATCTGAGCTTGTGTTGGCAATGTATATTTTTGGATTGAAGATTTCACTTTTAGCTCTAGTAATCACATGATGACTTGGTCTAGCTGGGGTTTCAATGTGAGGTAAGTCATCTGTTCTGACATGACTTGAATTGTTTCTTGAATCACTTTGTTGACCTTCTTCACTTTGATCTGCTTCATTTGTTGAATGTCTAGGTGAGTGATAGGCATGATTGGGATCATCTATACACTCATAGTTTTGTTGAGCGGATACTGTGGGATGAGTTTGGTGATCATCAGCAATCCTCCTGGTCTTTGCTAGGCTCTCATTTTTAGGATATATGGGTAGTTTAGGTGTTGAAACATGTGTATTGTGCACCTTACTTGTTGTCTTTACTTTGGATTTTCTAAAGGAAAAATATTTTCATTGAATACAACATGTCTGCTAATAAAAAAAATTCCACTGTCATCAAGACAATTGTATCCTTTTTGATTTGTTGCATACCCTAAAATTTACATGGCTTGGATCTAAAATTCAATTTGTTATTATTATATGTTCTCAAGTATCGAAAGCATAGACACCCAAAAAAAATTAAACTATAGTAATTTGGCTTTACCCCTTGTAGCTTTTCTATGGGGCTTATACCTTCTAAAATTCTGGTTGACAGTCTATTAATGGGATAGACTGTAGTGTTAAAAGCCTCAGGCCAGCATTTTAGGGGTAAACTTGATTGAGCTAATAAACTAAGCCCTGATTCAACTATATGCTTATGCTTTCTCTCAACCAAACTATTTTGTTCAGATGTATAGGGACATGTGGTTCCATGAATTATTCCCTTTTATTTAAATTAATCTTTAAGGGTTTTGTATTCTGTTCCCCCATCTGATTGTATAATTTTAACATGTGAACCTAGTTTCTTTTCAACCATTGTTATGAAATTTATCACAACTTTGTATACATCAGATTTAGTTTTAAGGAAATATATCCAAGTGTATCCTGTGTGTGCATCAACAAATGATGTATAATATTTGAATCCATAATCTGAACATATTGGTGCTGGTCCCCAAAGGTCAGTAGCAACAAGTTCAAGGGGTTTAGAATACTTGGTTAGTTAGTAATTAAATGGTAATTTATGACTCTTACCCATTTCCACTGATTACAATCGTTTTGCTCTTTTGTAGTGCTAGCACAGTTGACAGACTTAAACCTATATAGTCCCTTTTCTGCATCACCTTGCAATAGAATATCTTTAGTCGGTATGTCTCTAAAAAGGTAATATTTTGGGTAGAATGCAAAATAAACTTTATTGTCAATAGCAAATTGAGACACACTTATAAGATTATTCTTGATTTTTGGTACTCTTAGTTAGTTATGCAAAAATAATTGTTTCTTTCCCTTAATAAGAGCACTTCCTACATGAGAGATTTTGATGCACTTACCATTACCCATGCAAATTGACTGTTTACCTCTATATTTTTTGTTGCCAAGATTCAAGTGATCAAGATTATTAGGTATATGATTTGTTGCTCCCGAATCAGGGTACCAACCGTCATCTTGCACATGTTCAGATTGAGCATTTTCACTTGAACTGTGATCTTTGTTGTCTACTTGGTTGCTTGAGCTTGCTTGAGCTACATTGGCACTGTAATTGCCACTTCTTTGATTGTTATTATTGTGATTTGAGTATCTGAAATAACACTTTACAACAGTATGCCCAACTTTTTCACAGATTTGGCATTTTGGCCTGCTATTGTTGTTCCAGCTGCCTCTTCCCCTTGACCTGTTAGAATATCCTCCTCTTTGTGATGATTGATCACCTTTGTTGTTGCTTTGATTCTTGTTTTTAGTGTTGTTAGTGTAATTAATAGAAAACTCTGATTCTTACAACTTTTTATTGTCTATTCTTGCCTCATTTGTCTGCAGAAATGAATGGACATCATCAACTGATGGTAAAATAAATGGGAGGCTATAACTGCTACCACATCTTCATATTCATCATTTAAACCATTTAATATGGTTAAAATCTATTCACAGTCAGACACTTTATGTCCTACGGCTTCAAGTAGATCATAGATTATCTTGATTTTGAACAGATATTCTCTCATTAAGTAATTATCTTTTCTAATATTTTGCAGTTGTCTCTTGTGATACATCACTTTGGCTGCAGATTGTGTGTTGAAAACTTTCTCAATTGTTGACCATATTTCACTTGCACATTTGTATCCAATAACATGTGATAAAAGATTTATGTTTATGGATGATAGTAACCATGAACATATGAGTTTGTCCTGCCTATGATGTTTGACATACTCTTCATTACTGATAACCTTATTTTCTTGATCAGTGATGCATTTTGTTGGAGTTGGTATTGTGCCAAGTAGAAAACCTTTAAGGCCATATCCCTGAATTACAGTTTCAACTTGCAATTTCCATAGCAAATAGTTATTTCCATCTAAATGCACGGTGATCAGTTGGCTTTGTGGGCTTATGACTGTTTTGATCAGTTTTCCTGTTGCATCAGTTTACTGCTCAGTATTGGTATTATCTGATGTTGCTGAATGATCATCATCCATGATGATGATTCTTGAATCAAGAGATAGAAGAAAGCTTCAGGGTTGATTCTTGAATAGGAAAATCTTTAAGAAAATGTTGAGAATAGGTATGTTATATCTAGATCTAAATGATGAAGACTTTCTGATGGATCTTGGCACGGCACTAGCCTTATTTTCAAATTTGATGAGATACTTTTCTGGTTTCTTGAGTCTGTTTTCTAATGCTTTCTTGCACAAGTTTGCTTTCACTGAAGGCTGAGTGTAGCCAGTATAAAACCTTGGCGAGGCACCAGATTCTTGAGGAAAACTTATGACCTAGATAATGATATTTAACCTGATGAGTAAAGAGCTCTCCAAATGATGAAAATACTCTGATGGAGAAGCTGCTGAATCCTTCTTTGAGACTGTAATTATGATGTTAAGTAGTGCAGCTCCGATACCATATTAAGTTTTAACTATGATGATATAGAAGGATTGAATAGAAATGAATGATTTTAATTTCAAGAAAATTGATATAGAATATGATTGAGTAATACTGATTTTATCCGATTGATTCACAAATGAAGAAAAGTATTACATTGTTGTGTGAATCATGTACAATATATATAAATAGATAGTTGGGCCTTGGAGGCAACTAGCCTAAAGTAATAAGCGGCATTTCTCTAAATTCCATGTGCGGCTGTGATTTCTTCCTGGAGCATAGATGGTTGAGATATGTTCAACGAATATATACGAAATACAATTACCGCATAACTTTAGTCATTTTTGATACACACACACACGTCACATAATGGTGAGTATATTGATGGTCGCATGCAAGAGTCATACCCTGCAGTATCATGTCACATGTCTACTTGGATGCATTGATTTTATGTAGATATCAAAGATTATGAAGCTTCGTATACATGACGTTTCAAAAAATAAATATAAAGCATCGTGTATGTTTATATATCATTCGAAAATACATGTAATGCTAATATATATATAAGCTTTATATGTAACATGTATTTTCGAACCTGAACAGTTACAAGCTTTCAGAAGATAAGCTTCGATAAATTTTTAGTGTAAAATATTTCAAATAAATAAGCTTATAATCAAAAGAACATATCTTTGTATGCCTATGGTTTCATGTTAAATGCATGAGTCGGAAAATGTGATAAAGTACACACTAGCCACACCATGTTGGTACATAATAATATGCCTAAAACTTCAACTTTCATTCTATACAAGTAAATTTCATAAAGGCTGCTGAAGTATATATATTATAAATTTAGAACATCTAATGCTTCATGAATATTTATAATATATATATGTATGTATATAGCCAAAATATCGGATTTTGAATAAGTATACATAATTTTGCACATATGTCATGAATTTTGCATATATAAAGTTTTATAGTAAATTGCTTTTTATACATATCAATTTTCCAAACATATAATTTTTATATATACATGAATTTCAAATGAAACCTGAGATATCATGGGCTATATATGGATTCAAATGTGTATAAGATTCAGGCAAAACATAGACTGAGTTTCAAGCGGTCACCTATCTCTAAAAGAATAATATATATATAAGACTTTAGGATTTCGGGCTTCTATATGGATAAGTGGTGCTATATAGATCAAATAGTGCCATAAGTATTGAAAAATTAGCGACACATCAAGTGATGTTGGATAACATTTGTCATGCTCAGAAATATTACCCATGGATTAATGTTGCAAGTGATAGATGACTTCAACCACATTAGATAACATCGGGAAATGTTGGCTACTCAAAGGAATTCGATGATTTTATGGATATGGTCTTGAAAATATAATTTCTCATATACAAATTTATATAATAAAACTTCATAGATGTAAATTCCTATAAACCAAGTTTTCTAACACCGATGTATTTTTGATGATATATAATGCTCTAATTCTGCATACGATAGTATAATCTTTTAGAAAAGAATATTTCACAGAAAGGGATTCTTATGGAAAAGCATGTTCTTGTCTATTGAGTTTATTAGTTCATGGATCATGACTTTTTAGACTTACAAAAAAGTTCACTAAATAAAGCCTGAAGTGCTATAATTTTACAAAGCTTTATTAATATTCATCTTAGCAAGCAATTCTACTCAAAGAATATTTCCATGCACATCTCAGAGAAAAATATTCTTTGCAAACAAAAAGATTTATTATTGATTATTCCATATGTTTATCTATTTCGAAAAGGAATTTGTGAAGTCCTTTAAAATACATATATTTTCGAGAACTATGAAAAGTTTTCAGAACTATCATGACCTATTAAAACTCTAATTAGAAAAGTCTATATATTCTCAATTAAAGGACTGTTGATTTATGTATCATAATCATTCGGTCCTTTATTCGAGATTTATGTTTCTATTATCAGATTATAAGTTCTATAAAATTTTCTTCAAACTTCAAACGTTGGGAATGAAGTCTTCTATCCAGACCATTGGGACACACCAGGTAACTTCTTAAAAGGATAGGAAATAAAAAAAGTTTCTATCAAGGGCAATGGACATAAGCAACCAAAAGGGGTGGATTAATCAAGAAAATAGTTGATCCAAAAGGGAAGAAACTTAAGAACTCAGAAGTAAAATCATTATTCAATGTTGTAGTTTTCAAGCTATAAGGGTTAAGCTAGATCTACAAAGATATTTGAAATGGGATAATAGTAAAAGATGTCTTGGATCATGTCTATAATTTACTTTGAATTCTAAAGCATTTGTAATCCCAATTCCTACCTGGTTGAAATTATTCTACATGAATTAACTTCAAGACCACACGTGCTTCAACATGACTATAATTTCTATGAATCCTAAAAGTAGTCGTGATCCCTACCTCAATATGAATTTAGCATGAAATTAATGCAAAGTATTCAGAATAATTATGGAATTTTCCACTACAAGAATGAGTATAACAGTTACTAGTGAAGTCATAAAGTACAACGAAGGGGAAAATTATCCCAAAAAGGCATGGATTCGCCAAAGGGTTAGATATATAAAAAGAAAAACTCCCCATCTCTTAAAGCAAATTGCATAAGATGATTACAACTCATACTTTGGACGTATCAATCCATGACATCCTTATTCATGATAAGTCGTGTTTTCGATCAAAGTTAGGATTAAATCCCATCAAAGTGTTAAGAGGTAGAAAGAAACCCCCAGATTTGATCAATGGGTTAAAACGGCTTTGTAAATGCCTAAACATCAAAGAAGAATAATCAAGGATCAAAAGTCCAAAATAAGAGGAAAATCATTTCGAAAAGAAGATTTAGTGCTCCAAAAATATATGACAAATACTAAGAATCAACTGGATGGAACGCTCGGGCCAAATTAAGAAGGATCCTTAATCATACACAAAGTAATCCCGCCTAGAACCTATAAAGTATGCCGACCAAATGGCAATGTTCTAAAAAGAACATGAAGTGTCGAACATTTACGAAAATATTTTCCAGCAATGGATGAATAAATAAAATTCTGTCAGCTCGATTAGGGAAAGGAGTAGGATACTCTTGAGATAAAAGATTTTTTTTATCAAAGGCTTGACCGCAAGAGCTCCCAGCCATCAAAGGCTTGACCGCAATAAGTTCGGCCATCATGGGCCTTAAGCTTTCAGTGCCTACCATCAAAGGCCTTATTGAAGCTCCTTCTAGAGGGAGGTTAGGTAAGCCCTTAGCGCCTGCCATTATATGGCCTCACAAAGCACCGAGAAAGCCTTCGGTGCATATCATCGAGGGCCTCGCTGAAGCACCTCCTAGAAGGAGATCGGTTAATCCTTTAGTGCTTCTCATCGAAGACCTCACTAAAGCATTTGGAAAGCCTTTAACCCCTGCCTATGTGTGTTGGTTAAATCTCCCCCTAGAGGGAGGATGAAGTAAGCCTTTATCAAAGGCCTCATTAAAGCACCAAAATATTTAAAAGAAAAATTAATCAAAAATTAAGAGCCAAGTAGTGCTCCCAAGTCAATCAAGAGCCAAGTAGTGCTTCCAAGTCAATCAAGAGTCAAGTAGTGCTCCCAAGTCAATCAAAAACAAGAGCCAAGTAGTGCTCCCAATTAAATCAAAATCAAAGCCAAGTAGAGCTCCCAAGCCAATTAAAATCCAAGCCAAGTAGTGCTTCAAATAAAATCAACTTTTCTAAAAGAAGGTTCATCAGATATGGCTGATATATTATTATTTCCATATGAATTTCTATTATTACTTCTAAGAAAACTGGATCGGAAGAAAAGTTTCATGAAGATTGTGCAATGCAAAGGAATTTTTAGTTTTACACTTAAGAGTCAATAGCTTCTTTTATATTATAGGAAGGGGCTAAATGTTATCCATATAATCTAAATAATAAAAGTAATGTTTTAAGTGAAACATCACTAAGGAATTAGTGCTACCAAGCTATGTGTTGAGTAGTAATTCTGCACTTCTTCACTTTGATGATAACATACCTCTTCGAGGCACATGAACATCGAAGAGGTAAAATGGTACGCTTCAACAATAAAGGAATACAAATCCACGTTGCTCTTCTACCAATACCTCACTTCACCTTTTTAGGTAGTGCACTTTGTAGACGTTTAGAGGACACCACATGTGAAAGTGAAGGGGTGTTGATGGAGAACACCATCAATACCCATGAAGCCCCTAATGCTAGTTTACACATATCAATGTCAAAGCCGTTATCCTCTTATAAAGGACATCGATCCTCATGAATGATACCATCGACATCATAATTTACCACTGCAACATATCTACAGTAAGGAAACAAAGAAGAGGCTTAGCACATCGTAAACGATGAAGATGTTGATGAATCCATTGCCAGAGCCGATGATTAAGGCCACCAAAGCAAATGGAATGATAATCAATGCCACATTCCATTGAAGCCTTAGTGCAATGAAATTGCACTTGGTCAGTGTTGATATTCCACTTCGTTAATATAATGGGCACATACCGAAAGCTATCAATTGAGGCCATATTTCATGATCATCGACTTTGCTCAACGTCCATTATGGAAGATGGCGAAGATCATGTAAAGGAAGAAAGAATGAGATCATTTACAAGAGTTAATTCAAGAGGATCTAGTACATTTTCCTTCATAAAGCTTCATAAGCCTTCATATTTCAATATATGTTCCATGGCACTAAAGGTCCCACATTGCCGATTTGCACAAGCCAACCTCCTTCCAATCACTATATATATAGATGTATCCCCTCATGGAAATAGGCCCTTAACTTCCTTCCCTCTCTTAATTTTTAGATCATAATTTTTATATGCTTTCTTAAAAGCTTAAGAACTATTTTAGTGACATATAAACAATAAAGAAGAAAGACATTGGAGATTTGCATATAAGGACTTGAAATTTTGCATATTTGTACCTATTCGTGATGGAATAAATAGACTTGGTTTGAGTTTATTTGCATATTTGATTGTGGAATTACATATTTGACTTACGGACTTGTCTAATTTACCTAATGACTTATTGACATGCTTATTCATACTTTCTGAATTTATGGACTATGATTTAAATGGACTTGTGAATTATTATAAAACCGAGAGGTATATTTGGAACTTCTTCAAATGTGTCACTTTGTACAAACTTTTAGGTGTTGGCGAACTTAATTGTTAACAATCATATTTTGATAATGTACTTGGAACTGATTTCGGATCTGCACATCGTACTATATCATATTAAAGAGTCAGAACCTTTGATAGTTAAATTAAACGATCGTGGATTATACAGATTTTCGACATTGATAAGAAACACATAGTTTCTCTTCAATGTGAAAGATTACTTATTAGATATTCTAATGTGAGGTGTTCAATTAGGTTAGTTAATTTCATTTCACCTCATGTAACTAGTTTTATATCTTTGGATCGTGTTTAGTTTCATTTTACTACTTATAATTTCTTAAAATAATTCCTTTACTATGAAGCTGGTATATTTTGAAGCAACAATTATTTCTCCATGCAACAGAATTGGCATTCATAAACACTTCATGAATTGCCTTTTATATTATTAATGAATTTTATCGTTAACATTTTTTAGCTTAAATAACTTATGTTTAAAACATAAATTAGTTATCCAATGATAATCATTCCCAAAATTTTTTTTGTGGAGAATCATATAAGGTCCCTCATGAAATATTATTACGTGCAAACTTTTGACTTGCAAAAACTTCCAACTCCGTAGCCTAGGACTTGTTAGGTTTTTTCATAAACTCTTACCTTGTATGATTTTGTACTGTTTAGATTAAATAATATTAACCTTGTATACCTGTAACGACCTGAAATTTTCGACCTCGAAAATTCGACACTAATACATTCACTGTAGAAGTGCCGAGCAATCGAAGGTCGAAAATTCCAGATTGTTAGGGCAAAGAAGAAAAAGAGGTAGGAGAAGAAACAGAAAACAACAGCACAGAATCTCACAATCATAGCGGAACAAAATATAAAATCAAATAACAGCATTTATACAAAGAAAAGCTGTAACTATCAATTTACAGACAATATATCAGAGTACAATCATTCACAAATAAACTGGATAGCTGTAACAACTTGTCCCTGACTACTAACAATACAATCTCAAATACACATCGGTATATACTCCATACGTTCCAGCCTTCCAACTCGCCTCCTGAGCTCTAGAACGTCCTAACCTGAAAATCTGTAATACTCGGTCTGACCCGAGCATTACTTTAAAGTAACATCCGAGTCAGGCTGGAAACCAGCGTGAGTAAACCTATATAACTTGAAATACTAAGTTATAAAACTTTTTTGAAAACCAGGGTAACTCGTACCTCAATACAAGTTCTTATCTTACTATAGCCAACATTTATTTCACAAAATAATATCTAAGTACCGTTACTTAGTTTAAATGGACAAGTTTACCTAATTTATTCCATTCCAGCCTATTTGGTTCTAGAATCAAATATAAAAAGAATTATATATTACTAATCGAAGTGGTTTCAGATATTGCTGATATCCGACTCCGGTCTCTTCGAATCTAATACCATTTTAAAGCCAAGTTGTTTAAGTTAAACAATTCAATTTATATTCAGAATAACATATCCTCACAGCAATACATCACAGGTAGGTAAACCACATTATCACAGTTTAACTAAAGCATTCATATCACAGAGCATCACAAATTACAACTAGGGATATTAATCAATTAAAGCGTTAAATCCAAGTTTACCATTCATAAGCAAGATTAGTTTGTCATACAAATCCTAAAATTTAATCACCAAATAAATTAAATTAATTACTTTTAAATCCTGCTTAATTTAATTAATTATAAACCATTTATTATTATTTAAAATAATTAATGAAATTAATTAATCATCCTTTAATCATTGACATTAATTAATTATCCTTAAATTACTTAAGACCTTAATTAAATTAAGATAAACCATTTATCTTAATTAATTACTTAATTCAACCATTTTTAAATTCCATTTGAAAATACTTAGGAATTAATTTATTATTATCCTAATATAAAATTATTTCAAAACCAAATCAATTAATTTTAAAAACCTTTAATCTTTAAAAATTTAATCTTTGAAACTTTTTTGAAAATCTTGTTAAATACTCTTACTTTGAAAACTTGTTTATTTCCATTTAGCTCTGAAAACATTGTTTAACAATTTGCTTTTAAACTTTGTTAACTAAATTCTTCCATTTTCTATTGCTTTTAAAACTTGGTTAAAACATTTCTAAAATTTTTAAAACCTGGATAACTAACGAAACAAACCCGAGCCCAAGCTCAAAATTCTCGAGCAAAACCCGATCGAATCTCCTGTCTCTTTCCTCTCGATAAAACTCGAGATCGACTTCGAGCAAACCTCCATCATTCCCGATCCTCTCTTCTTCACAGCTACTATCAGATACACGAGAACACGCATGCACGTGCACACAAGTTCAGACCATCTCCGATCCACCCTCCGACCTCCAACAAGTCGCGATGACTTCGTCGACGAACCTAACTACCCAGATCATTAATACCCACTGGAAATCGAAAACGAGCAAGACAGCACCTCCTCGAACCCAAACCAATCCACGAAAATCCTCTCGCACCACCGCCTCTGATCGCCTACGACCTCGCGATCATGACCATACCTCCGCCACTCGCCTACGCTTCTAATCCCATACCTGCGATCAACTCCAGTTCACTCACGACCAAGCAATGCCTTGAGAACAGCGGCGACCAAATCTGGTCATTAAACCCTATATTGCCGTCGAGAAGACACTTCGAAGCGCTATAAAATCCCCAACTATTTTTTGGTTGATCTCCAGACTTCCAGCTATCTCCATCTCCAGGCCCGACGTTCTTCTTCCCTCCGATCGTCGAGAAACGGCGAAAAACCGATTTCCGTTCAACTCGTGAATTCACAACAATCCCAAACTTAAAAATCATGATATCTATATGAAAATTCAACATTTTCTAGTACGAATCTAATTATCAAATCAAAACATGAAATTTAATCGATTGATTTTTCTGACTATAAATGATTTTCACTGTCATTTCTTAATTTCGAAATAATTATTCAACATATACACTTGGAAATATTTTTAAATATGATATTACATCCTTACAATCACTTTTCCTTTAGAGATCCTAGAAATAAATTTTTTAGATGAAGAGATATTAATTTATTTTGATTGAGATGAACCTCTAACTTAAGAACAAAGCTTAAATTTCATATACATAGACATGCAAAGATTTATGATGTTTATATACATGCAACATATAAATTCATACATGCAAACATTTCTACAATCTTACTTCAAGCATGCTTCAAGATATAACACTGATTAATTTTTAGAAAAAGAAGTTTTCTCACTGATTTGAAAAATAGTGAACAGGTTTTGAAAAACTGGACTTGATTTTTGATCTGATCTTGAAACTGAATCTACTTTGAAGCTTCAGCTCAGTTGAAATTTGCAAGAAGTTTGATTTTCTTTTTAGTTTAGTTTTGGTTTGAGAGAAGATGAAAGAAAGAAAGGAAAGAGATTGTAAATTGTAAACAGCCTGGTTTTTCTTTATATTATTATCATTCCTCAATTTAAAAGAAAAAAAACAATTGCCACTTGTTATTTTGCATGACACTCTAATTTACAAATGTCCAAATCTTTGTGTTATATTAATATATGTTTTATGTTTTTAAATTTATACTTATTATATTTATCTCATGAATTACAAAAGATATATATATATATATATATTAAAGCTTTTTATTTATTATTGTTTAAATCTTTACTTAAGTTATTACTATTTCAAATAATAACTATACATAAAGATTTATCTTCAGTGTTTTGGAAATATAGAATTTTTAACTTTAAATAACCTTTGAAAATTATTACATTGAATCTAAACCAATGCTTCCTAATCACAATATATATACATATATATATATATTATAATTAGAAATATCTTATGTGAATTTTTGATATTATATATATCCACACTTTTACAAACTTCCATATATTTTACTTCTTATGGAATATACATATATACACACACACACTTATATACTTGTATATTATACACTTAAAATTTTCAACATTATAAAGTTTGCATATATCTATTTATATATTTATTAATTTACTATAAGATTTATCATTTCCAGATATTTATAATCCAACATTTCTTATAGTTTCAAATCCACTTATATACATCCAGATATTTTTAATTATCAAAATTTTATTTGTTCAACTAAATAAAATTAGTATCTCAATAGTAAAAATCAATTAATTATCCAATTATCAGATGTCCAAAAATCTGGGTTATCACATTCCTCCCCCTTTAAAACTTTTCGTCCTCGAAAAGGAACGAAGCCAGAGTTTAATTACAATGCTTATTATCAGTTAAATTACTCTTTGAACATTTTTAACTATAACCCTTTTTATTTAAAATTTTTAAAACACTTTAAAATCTACATAATATTACCAAAATAGCTTTATAAAAATACTTTTTATAACTTGATGTTTCAACAAGTCCATCCTCGTTCTCACAGAAATTTGGTCATACGTTGATCAGGCGTAGGACTGAAAATCTACAAGTACTTAGCAGACCCATTTTCAACACGTAGTGAAAATACTTAGAAAACATTTTGTGAAAATATAGAAAACATTTTGTGAGAATGCTCTGGAAATCATCACCCCCTCTATGGTCGTAGTTAACCCGATGATTGCGTTGCCATCACGGCAAAACCATAGAAAACTATAGGCCTTCGCGCCCCTCGATTACACCATGGAACCGCCACAGATCGCAGCTACATCTAAGGTTACGTCGCCATCACGGCAAAAACCCTTGTAACTATAGGCATCAGCGCCCTCAAATGTTGCTGCCAAATGAAACTTCACCATTCCCACATAGATCGCAGACTACATCAGTCGAGTCCCAATGTAGCCTGTAGGCACTCACTGCCACACGACTTTCGCTATGTCTTCATAGATCACAGTCTACCGATGTTACATCGCTCTCCCAGCGAAATCAAATGTAGACCATAGGCAATCACTGCCCTCGACTTCCGCAATGGTGCGTAGTAGATCGCAGTTACACCGAGTTACACTGCCGTCACAGCATAACCCAAATGTCTCTGTAGGCATCAGCCCTCGACTTTCGCTACCCAACCATAATCCTCAAGAACTTCAGTTTGTCTGGACATCCTCCTAGGATCAAATTTAGAACCCCCCTTAGGGCTCAAGGCAGAACCGCCCCGTGGATCTCCTATTAGAAGTTCATTTAAATGGGAGCGCCTTTTTCCCCACAGCCATTCTCAAAACATTTTATACTATACACATATAATATCTTTCAAATCATACTCTTTATATGTATCACATATAAATCTCCTTTACACAAAATCGATATCTCAAAATCGATAATTCTCAAACTTGGCTTTCCAAATTCCAAAAAATTGATTTTTCCCAAAAATCAAAAAGCCTTTCAAAATCAGTAGGTTCCAAAAACCTTTTTCCCAAAATCATTCTCATAAAATCATTTATATATATATATATATAAGTTCATTCTTTCCAACTTGAAAAATCTTTGGATCACTTCATACTAATATAAATTCCCTTTTATACTTCAAATATTTTTTTTCAAAAATCTTTCCTTCAGGTTATAGATTCAACAAGGGGAATTTATCATATATAACAAATATATAACTTTATTTATGCCAAATCAAATATTCAAGTTTGATTTCCTTTATAAAGTTATTTACCATATTACTTACTCTTCAAAAAGTGAAATTCAATCATAGAAATATCCAACTTCCACTTTTATTCATCATATATTTCTCAAAATATACTTTTCCTTTCAAAAATCATTTTTAGTTTCCTTTCCAAAATTTCCAATATCAATTTCATTCAAGCATGTACGATGTACATATATCATCCGTACGCAATATCAAATCTGATCGCTCACTTGATCACACAATTTCACTTCCGAACTAGTATCGTCCACCCGACTTACTGGTGCGGACTCAGATCTGGTTTCTTGATCAGAAACCGTCATTCTCCTTGCATAGCCCTAACTATGATAGAGAATATCCAAAATCAATCAAAAATCCATATCCAGGGTTCGCCGTTGAAAATCGAGTGAAAAATCCCAACTCGGATCGATATAACTATCTCGAAATTCTGTGCTCGAATCTGGATCAAATCGTTATGCGAATAGAATAATATACGTACATCCTACGTATTTATCTCCATTGATTATTAGCTAAATCAATTCTCTTTTTATTCACCTTCATTTTGATTCTATTCACTTATTCACAATTGCTTCAAATTTCCATTTGGATTATCACTTCAATTTTATCTCAATTGGTATTTAATCATAAACAGTTTGCACTCTGACCAGCTTGAATTTAGAAAATAGCATGAAAAAGTTTAAAATAGTTAAGTGTTTATAAAATAGTTATTAGTTGTAAAATAGCAGTAAATAGTTAATTAGCTATAAAATAGTTGTAAATAGTAATTAGTTGTAGAATAGTTAGACAGTTTCAAAATAGTTGTAAAATAGTAATTAGTTTGTAAAGCATATATAAAATATAATTAGTTTGCAAAATAGTTGTAAAATAAGTATAAGATAGTTTGGGTTTGAAAAGAAAGGTTGTACAGTAAATAGCTAGGAAAAATAAATTTAAAACAGTTTATTTTAAAATAATTTATTTGAAAATAGTTCGGAGCCAAGTGTTCAACTTCCTAATCTCCATTTCCAATCAATTTCCCATTTTCACTTTCATTTAAATTGATTCAATTCCAATTCAATTTAAATTAACTTCAATTCCCATTCCAAATTCAAATCAATTCCCATTTGAATTTACTTATTCAACTTCGATTTCAATTCAATTAATTCAAAACAAATTTCAATTTGAACTAATTTCAATTCCAATCTAAACTTTAAACCATCTCGAATTATATAAATTCAAGCTAAAATTTTAAAATGTTGATTTAATCACTTAAATCAAATTAACTTTTAACCTTTTATTCACAACCTGAGCCTTTAAACAATTTAATTCTGAGTCCAAATTTCCAATATTCATTTTAAATTACCCTTACTTCTTCATAGACCTATTTCAAGATTCAAGTAAGAGTTCAAAACTTTTTAAGCAATTCAATCTTTCGAAAATCAATTTGTTACCCAATTTTAACTTTGAAACCAATTCTCTACAAATTTCAGTTTGCAAAATCATCTTAAACATTCAAATCTTAAGTCCAAAGTGATTTCCTTTTCATATGTTCAATCTTTATCTCTTAAAATCAAAATTATTTAAATAATTTCAAATTAAAGTTTTGTTTCCATTTTATTTCTGCAATGGATGTATATCATTTCAATCCACTTCTTAATTCATTTAAAACAATCCAATTCACAGTTCCATAGATTATTAATAACAACAGGATGATAGCAGAATATGTCAAAGTAAATAAACATCCAAATTATCTAAAACATCCATCAATAGCATCATCACACATTTCCAGAACTCAAACCCGTTTTGAGATCACACATAACTCCCTTTTCAATTCAACCCACTTAACTTCCCTAAGCTAAATCTCAATTTCATCTTGAAATTTCCAATTCAGGTTGTTCGTTCTAAACTTATTTAACTTCCCCTAAGTTAAATTCAATTTATTTAATCCAGTCAACCTTACTCAATTTGAATTCTCTATTTCAAATTTTAAACTTCTTATCAATATCCTTTTCTACTTATAAGTTCAAAAACTTATTTCTCTTTGGGTTTTTATATCACATTTCAAGGGAAAATTTAAAACTCAACACTTAGAGTTTATTTCAAATCATTTTTGATATTATGTATATCCCACATATATACGTATTTATTTCCTTTGCACACCAAGTCATACTTCCAAATTTAAACCACCTTTGGTTTTAATTCAAAACAAATTTCTTTAAAATTTACAAAACAACTCCTGTTTAAAACAAGACTTCTTCATTCAAATACATTGTAAATAATACTATTTATTATTTCTTTTAAAACTTTGAAACAAATTCCAAATTTTCTGGACTTAGAATTTAAAACTTCACGATTTAAATCTATTCCAATTTACAAGTTATACTTATCTAAAATGTTTACTTACTTAAATAATTTCATTCTGCTTTATCGTTAATTATTATTAGAAAACAAACACCCCATTATTAGACACAATAACCATTTTATGATAATAACCAAGATTATCATATCTGGAAACCAATTCATTATATATTATCTCATAATTTGTTGGAAAAAAATAAGATCAGGGTAACTTAATTCAGCATTCTGAAAACACTTCAACAAATTTCAAGATTTTATTTTCTAGTTTGAATTCATTTCTAGCTTATCTTATTCAATTCCTATTTGGATATATATATATATATATATTACTACTTAAATTCTTATGATCTAATTTAATTTCAATAACCAACAACCAATTATCTTATTATAATTAGAAAAATTATTGCTTTATATATCAAAATATAAGCTTATATAAGAATCATTCATTTTTAGAACCAGTTTAAAATCTTTAAATAAGAAAATAACAAGTACGCCCTCATATATAATACACTCAACTCATTCTAGGGTACTACTGACCCTATCCTTAATGAGTAACCCCACTAGAGCCAAGGTTCTCGCTTATCCTTCAGCTCTGATACCAAAATGTAATGACCTGAAATTTTCGACCCCGAAAATTCGACACTAATACGTTCACCGTAGAAGTGCCGAGCAATCAAACGCCGAAAATTCCAGATTGTTAGGGAAAAGAAGAAAAAGAGGTAGAAGAAGAAACAGAAAACAACAGCATAGAATCTCACAATCGCAGCGGAACAAAATATAATATCAAATAACAACATTTATACAAAGAAAAGCTGTAACTGTCAATTTACAGACAATATATCAGAGTACAATCATTCACAAATAAACTGGACAGCTGTAACAACTTGTCCCTGACTACTAACAATGCAATCTTAAATACACAACGATATATACTCCATACGTTCCTGCCTTCCAGCTCGCCTCCTGAGCTCCAGAACGTCCTAACCTGAAAATCTGTAATACTCGGTCTGACTCGAGCATTACATTAAAATAACACCCGAGTCAGGCTAGAAACCAGCGTGAGTAAACCCATATAACTTGAAATACTAAGTTATAAAACTTCTTTGAAAACCAGGGTAACTCGTACCTTAATACGAGTTCTTATCTCGCTATAGCCATTTATTTCACAAAATAATATCTAAGTACCGTTACTTAGTTTAAATGGACAAGTTTACTTAATTTATTCCATTCCAGCCTATTTGGTTCTAGAATCAAATATAAAAAGAATTACAGATTACTAATCGAAGTGGTTTTGGATATTGCTGATATCCGACTCCGGTCTCTTCGAATCCAATACCATTTTTAAGCCAAGTTGTTTAAGTTAAACAATTCAATTTATATTCAGAATAACATATCCTCACAGCAGTACATCACAGGTAAATAAACCACATTATCACAGTTCAACTAAAGCATTCATATCGCAGAGCATCACAAATTGTAGACTAGGGATATTAATCAATTCAAGCATTAAATTAAAGTTCACCATTCATAAGCAAGATTAATTTGTTATACAAATCCTAATCAATTTAATTTAATCACCAAATAAATTAAATTAATTACTTTAAATTCCTGCTTAATTTAATTAATTATAAACCATTTATTATTATTTAAATTAATTAATGAAATTAATTAATCATCCTTTAATCATTGACATTAATTAATTATCCTTAAATTACTTAAGACCTTAATTAAATTAAGATAAACCATTTATCTTAATTAATTACTTAATTCAACCATTTTTAAATTCCATTTGAAAATACTTAGGAATTAATTTATTATTATCCTCAGATAAAATTATTTCAAAACCAAATCAATTAATTTTAAAAACCTTTAATCTTTAAAAATTTATTCTTTGAAACTTGTTTGAAAATCTTGTTAAATACTCTTACTTTGAAAACTTGTTTCTTTCCATTTAGCTTTGAAAACATTGTTTAACAATTTGCTTTTAAACTTTGTTAACTAAATTGCTTCCATTTTCTATTGCTTTTAAAACTTGGTTAAAACATTTCTAAAATTTTTAAAACCTGGATAACTAACGAAACAAACCCGAGCCCAAGCTCAAAATTCTCGAGCAAAACCCGATCAAATCTCCCGTCTCTTCCCTCTCGATAAAACTCGAGATCGACTTCGAGCAAACCTCCATCATTCCCGATCCTCTCTTCTTCACAACTACTATCAGATACACAAGAACACGCGTGCACATGCACACAAGTTCAGACCATCTCTGATCCACGCTCCGACCTCCAACAAGTCGGCGATGACTTCGTCGACGATCCTAACTACCCAGATAATCAATACCCACTGGAAATTGAAAACGAGAAAGACAGCACCTCCGCGAACCCAAACCATTCGACGAAAACCCTCTCGCACCACCGCCTCCAATCGCCTGCGACCTCGCGATCATGACCAGACCTCCGCCACTCGCCTACGCTTCTAATCCCCCACCTTCGATCAACTCCGGTACACTCACAACCAAGCAATGCCTTGAGAACAACGTCGACCAAATCTGGTCGTTAAACCCTACATTGCCGTTGACAAGACACTTCAAAGAGCTATAAAATCCCCGACCATTTTTTCGTTGATCTCCAGACTTCCAGCTATCTCCAACTCCAGGCCTGACGTTCTTCTTCCCTCCGATCGTCGAGAATCGACGAAAAACCAATTTCCATTCAACACGCGAATTCACAACAATCCCAAACTTAAAAATCATGATATCTATATCAAAATTCATCATTTTCTAGTATGGATCTAATTATCAAATCAAAACATGAAATTTAATCGATTGATTTTTCTGACTATAAATGATTTTCACTGTCATTTCTTAATTTCGAAATAATTACTCAATATATACACTTGGAAATATTTTTAAATATGATATTACATCCTTACAATCACTTTTCCTTTAGAGATCCTAGCCAAGAATTGTTTAGATGAAGAGATATTAATTTATTTTGGTTCAGATGAACTTGTAACTTACGAACAGAGCTTAAATATTCATATACACAGACATGCACAGATTTATGATGTTTATATACATGCAACATATAAATTCATACATGCAAACATTTCTACAATCTTACTTCAAGCATGCTTCAAGATATAACAATTATTAATTTTTAGAAAAATAAGTTTACTCACTGATTTGAAAAACTGAGAACAGGTTTTGAAAAACTGGACTTGATTTTTGATCTGATCTTGAAACTGAATCTACTTTGAAGCTTCAGCTCGGTTGAAATTTGCAAGAAGTTTGATTTTCTTTCTAGTTTAGTTTTGGTTTGAGAGAAGATGAAAGAAATAAAGCAAAGAGATTGTAAATTGTAAACAGCCTGGTTCTTCTTTATATTATTATCATTCCTCAATTTAAAAGAAAAAAAACAATTGCCACTTGTTATTTTGCATGACACTCTAATTTACAAATGTCCAAATCTTTATGTTATATTAATATATGTTTTATGTTTTTAAGTTTATACTTATTATATTTATCTCATGAATTACAAAAGATATATATATATATATTAAAGCTTTTTATTTATTCTTGTTTAAATCTTTACTTAAGTTATTACTATTTCAAATAACTACTATACATAAAGGTTTATCTTTAGTGTTTTGGAAATATAGAATTTTTAACTTTAGATATCCTTTGAAAATTATTACATTGAATCCAAACCAATGCTTCCTAATCAATATATATATACATATATATATATATATATATTATAATTAGAAATATCTTATGTGAATTTTTGATATTATATATATCCACACTTTTACAAACTTCCATATATTTTACTTCTCATGGCATATACATATATATATATACACACACACTTATATACTTGTATATGTATACACTTAAAATTTTCAACATTATAAAGTTTGCATATATCTATTTATATATTTATTAATTTACTATAAGATTTATCATTTCCAGATATTTATAATCCAACATTTATTATAGTTTCAAATCCACTTATATACATCCAGATATTTTTAATTATCAGAATTTTATATGTTTAACTAAATAAAATTAGTATCTCAATAGTAAAAATCAATTAATTATCCAATTATCAAATGTCCAAAAATTCGGGTTATCACAATACCACTTTTAAGTACATAACCTTATGGAAAGAAATTAACTCAATTTCGCTCACAATTAATTGTACTTTGTCCAACTAAGTTCGATTACTCCTTATCGATGTGTTAGTATGTATCATAGAGAGGAGTGACTTATGAGATTGAATCTTTATACATTTTTTAGTACATTCAAATGCTTTCCTGTACACTCACCTATCGATCGAATCAAATCATTCAATATTACACGTTATTTTTTTACTTTCAGTTTAAACACTATAAGCTTGGCATAGACATACTACATGTGTATCAAATACACATGTGCATGTCAATCATAAATCATCGATGAATATAAAAAAGTACATGGAACCATTTTGGTATCGATAGACCTGTGATTGCATATATTAGTATGTATCAATCCAAAGAGTTCATCAAATCCTATGACGCTTCCACTTAATGGGTGTATTATCCTTAACCGTTTAAGTTATAATTAATGAGAATCATATGATTCATAATCATATGATGAGATTATTTCTCAAAACTACGGTTGTAAGGACCTGACTTTTCGGACGGTTTAAATCGACGATAAACCACACACATCAAACTCAAACCATTCAAAAGGGCAGATTGTTATGGGGTAAATAAGAAAATCAGAGAAAGAAAACAAAACACAAAATCTCACAACGGAATGACAAAATATAATAATCAAATAAACAGTTCATGAAGCCGTTTTACAAATAACATTTGATTACACCTTTACAATACAGATCAGAGCTACATAAAACAAGAATAAATAACAAATAAATGCAGCAGAACAACATGATGAAGTGGAATAAATATAGTAAATAATAATAGTACAAAATCTTCGTCTTCATCCTCTAAAAAGCAGTCTTCGATAAACTGAAAAGCTCAGGTGACCCGAGCGAATTGAAAAGACAAAACACTCGAGTCAGAACTAAAAGATCTTATGTAAGTTAAACCAACAGTAAATAAATATGAGTGTAACGGCATCGGAGATGTTTACGGGGTTTGATATCTCCTATTTAGTGTCAACGTGAGTGCAATAACTTAAGAGATGTTCGGGATTTACATCTCCTAAGGATCCGTTAAACTATCTACATACATAGTACAATATGCTATTATAATAGTGTCTACAGTAAAGTAAAGTATTAAAATAGCGTTAAGCTGTTACCCATATCCTCCTTAACATATTTTATATATTCCCATAGTTTATATAGTACCATAAGCTCCTCCGTGATGTTTACCCCGAGGGCACTCCATAGGTATGGTACAAAACAAACTCGTAGAAGGCGCGATAGGGCTGTGAACATGGCACTCGAGGCAATGCCAGGGTAGGACTCTACCGTTTTGTAGAACCAGACTAGTGGTAATGCATAGCTACTACTACTGCCTACCTCGGAACACACTCCCATAATCAAATCGAGGGGTGGCCACCAAATCAATCACAAAGTAATAAATATGGTATAGAAGAAGCATGTCCGATCGGAGGTGCGACCTCACTTGGCCCAGATATAGCTCCTGTTTTAGTCATATCTAAGCTGACTTACGAAAGTCAAGGTCACGTAAATACCTCATATAGAATCGTTCGCCAAACCATCCTACTTCATTCTGGAATCTCCACCACGTACACAGTTGTTAAAGTGGTTTTCAATATTGGCAGAGAGTATGACAATATCTGGTCCCGGTCTCTTTAATAACCAAACGCTTATTTCACACCAGATGGTTCTTTTACATTTCCAAAACTGATTTATAATTTATATCAAAATATCATATTCTCAAAACCATATCATTTTCGAAATCATATTCACTTTCGAAATTATATCACATTTGAAATCATATCACTTTCGAATTCATATTTCCAAAAATAGATTAAATCCTCATTTAAAATCATCATATTCCTCAAATATGTCATTTAAATCTCTATTTATGTTATAATGTCATTTAATCATATTCTACGTAAAAATCAAGGATTTAAATATAAAACTTCCGCTTTACAAAACCTGAAATTCAGAAAATAGTTTAGATAGTTTAAAATAGTTTAAAAAAATAGTTTAAGTTAGTTTAAAATAGATTGAAGCAGATTAATATAGTTTAAAATAGATTAAAATGGATTGATATAGTTTAAATAGATTAAAATAGATTAATATAATTTAAAATAGATTAAAATAGTTTAATATTTTAAAATAGATTAAAAAAGATTAATATAATTTAAAATAGGTTAAAATAGTTTAATATGGTTTAAAATAGATTAATATAATTTAAAATAGATTAAAATAGTTTAATATAGTTTAAAATAGATTAAAATGGGTTAAAATACTTTAAATAGATTTAAAATAGATTAAAATGGGTTAAAATACTTTAAATAGATTTAAAATAGATTAAAATACTTTAGAATTTTGATTTAAACCAATTTCCAATTCCAACCTTGAAACTTGGATTTTCAAAGTAATTCAATTTATACAAATCAATTTCCTTCAAAATATCATTTAATCCAATTCAAGTTTAAGGGTTTTAAAATCATTTAATTTAACCAATCCGGTGTCCGTATATAATTTTCTACCCTATGGTCAAGTGATAAAGATATTTATTATTTCAATCCGCAAAAATTTAAATTTACGGGTATATATTAGGTAAACCCGCTATCCCAAATTCCAAATCAATGAAAATCGCTTGGGTTTATCATTTCAACCCATAACGATTTTCTCCTATTATATATGATCGTTTGGGTATGTATCATTTCAACCCATAGGGATTTTCTAACAATAACTAAGGGAACTTGCAGTGTTATAACAATATAAATACAACATCAAATCATCCAATATCTACAATTAAACATACATCACAATCATCACCCAAATCAACCAATAAACATCAATAGATAACTCATTATCATTAATAGGTATTAAATTGACAATTAAATTCAATATTAAATTAAACGATGATTAAATGCAATAAAAGTTAAATTTAACTAGAATGACAATTTAAATATATCAAACATCAACCAATCAATTCCAAATCATATCATAAATTCAATTTAACTAACATAAGATAATTTAGTAGTTGTGAGTGGGTTAAAACACTCACCTTTGATTTTTAGCCTATGAAAATCCAAAAAGAAGCGCAAAAACTCAACAGTCTCCAAATTCAACTAAATCAATTTCATGTTGTTCGAAAATTAAATATAAATCCAACAGAAGAAATCGCGCGTGAATCAAAGTTTATATGCAAAAGATATTCATGTTATAAGAAATATTATTAAAATAAAAATTAATACGCATAAAAAATAAATAATCAAATAATCAAATTTGAATACTTACGTTTTTCTCAAGATGAGGCTTAAGGAAAAGATTGAAGAACAACTAAGATGAGGACAGTACGTGTACGAAAAAGGAAAAAGACCATGTTTCATAAAATAAAGCTTTTGGGTTTGGAAGAATAAGAGCTTTTGAATATGAGGTGTCAGGAGAAACAAAACGGAAATGGAGAAATAAGCTGCAGGTTATTTATAATTAGGAAATGAAGGTGAATGGACAAAAATAAATATCACATTTTATTTTGAAAGCTCCAGGCATTAATAATGCATAAGGAAATGTACGTAGGAATGGAAAAGTTTGCAAACCAAAGGAAAGTAAAATTTTGTATACGTGAAAATGAGGTGGCAAGAATTAAATATAACCTAAAAGTCTAGGCTCGGGTATTAAATAGAATGAGAAATGAACGGATCAAGTATTAATAATAAGGTAACTATTTTAAAACATTCATGCAACAATTAATAACAAAAGAATGAAGGGACCATGTACATCACACAACCTTTTGAAATTCAATTTTTTGAAACGTAACTAAATTAACTTCATTAACTTTAATAATATTCAAATTTGTACGCATTTAGGTTTATATCTATACATAATAAAAAATTTATACTTACCTTAAAAATGAAAACGTTCAATTTGGTTTTTGCAAAATGATCTTTTATTTCCATTAAAACACCCTTTTTGTTTAACACAAAATGTGCATTTCTTTTATTAAATCTATTAATTGCAATCAACATTTTCTTTCCTTTTAATTGAAATATTTTAATTACATTAATTGCAATTACTTATAAACTTAAATTTCAAAACAGACAACTAAAATGGATGAAAAATATTACCCGGTTGCTTGGCCCGGCTAGGAGATGCTAATTATTGAGTTTCTTGGTTGAATCTAAGTGAAACTTGAGCCAGTGAGAGGCTGACTTGAATTAAGAAGCTCGGCATATATACTTCCATTCGGCATGGATACATCGTTCGGCATGCAAGTGTGGTTCGGCATGTATATCATTCGGCCTGGATAGGTGGTTTGGCCACTCACCGCTCGGCCTTGAAGGGAAGATCATCGCTCGGCCAAGATAGGAACAACATGGTGGCTCGGTCAAGAGGTGTTCGGCCTCAGTCGCTCGGTATGGGTGAGGTTAATCTTGATGGTTTGGCTGGTCATAGACCGGCCTCAAAAGAACTGAGTCATATGCCGCTCGGTCAAGGTAGTTCGGTGCGCATCGTTCGGTCAAAAGAGTTGAGGTAACATGGCATACGTCGCTCAGTCAAAGGTGCAGAACCAAGACAGTTTGGTCAGTTGAGTTTCGGTGCCTGTTGTTCGAACTTGGTGGTTCGGCATGCATGGGGCAACGGACTTGGGACGGTGAACTTTTATGATGGCTCGTGATCACTTCATCCTACAACAGAGTGGCGCGCATACACTTCTTTGCTTCGAATCATATTGCCGCTTGCTTCGAGTCCTTTCACAATCTACTTCGTGTAAATGGCGAGACTCCCACTGGACCAGCCGAGGAGGCTCAGCAACCGCCATTCGGCATGCCTGGCTCGGTGCGCAAAAGTCACCTACTATGGGCCAAAGTAACTTATTCCTGGGCCGCCAAGGAAGTCCAGCCTATCTTCGTCTATAAATAGAGGGGCAGGGGCGCAGTGAAAAGGGACCTTTTTTGGGAGAACTCCAGGGAGACTCTGTCATTTCGAAGACTCATTTATTTTCAATCCAAACTTGTACTCAAGTCATGAGTGTACGGATTGCGTTTATATTCAATAATTTAAAGAGGCAATAAAGATTAAACTCAAAGTGGACGTATGCAATTACACCGAACCACTATAATTCTGGTGTTCTCTTTTCTGCAGTTAATTTTGTATGCGTTTCTCCGTTTTAATTTTCTATCTTCATTAATCTCTCTACACAAATCTTTCCTTGGGTGTTAGTGATCAATTTTGGTGCTAACATTTTGGTGCTTTCACTGAGAACCTTGAATTCTCAAGCTGTTAGGATCTACTTTGTCGCTACTGGATTGAAGGAATCCCCCAAAGAAGAACCAACTTCATTCATAAGAAGTCCATTGATTCTACTCAGAGTTTCGACCGATAACTATACGATGGGAAGACCACGTACTAGATCAGCCTCTCACAATGCGGATGTCAACGAGACCGCTAGCTTCCAACAAGTAGGACCCAGCAATCAATAAGCTAATCCGAGTGCAGGGACCATCGCCGCCCAAAACAAAACAAAAGTTGTCAATAGAACAAAGTTCAATGAGCTGATGAGGGAACTCATGGAAAGCAGGAGACAGCTTAATTAGCAGATTCAAGCTAACGCAAACCTTATGACTCGGCTTACTCAACAACAGCATCAGAATGCTGGAGAAAGTCCCGCTTCCTACTCTTCTTCTGACAGCTCTGCTTCGTCCGATGAACCTCCCAGGCGTAGACGCCATAGAACTGAAACAACGCAAATAGTGGCCCCTCACTTACACCATGGAAATCGCACTCAAGCTGAAACAGGAAACTTAGGATCTGGAGCACGAGTGGAAGCTGGACGATTGAATCACCAAGGTCATAGTGAAGCAGGTCCCCAGGATACACATTTGGTAGGTCGCCAACAGAGGAGGCACTAACCGGAACGGGCCCGCATGACGGATTCCAACTTGCCATCTTCCATACAAACCCCAGACTTATCAGCCATGACCAGACAGTTTATGAGGGAAAATCAAGGTCTATCTAATGATGATTGGGCCGTATCTAGGATCACACTCCATTCACAGATGTTATCCTACAGGATGAGTACGCCAAGAAGTTTAGTATGCCGACTATTCCAGTCTACGAAGGGAAGACTGATCCCCGACAGCATGTAATGAGATATGAGTGGATGATGGATTCAGCTAGGGCGAACGATGCAATTAAATGTAGATGCTTCCCAATAACTTTATCTGGAATCTCCACAATGTGGTTCACCCGACTTCCTCCGCGATCTATCTCCAACTTTGATGAATTAGCGATGAAATTTGTGGAGCAATTCAGGATTCATACCACTCGTCCCAAGGACGTGATGTCCTTGTCCAGTGTGATTCAGGCTCCAGGGGAGTCGTTAAAGGAGTACTTACAAAGGTTTCACGTTGCTGCTACCAAAGTTAGCAACCCGAATGACCATGCTATTTTAATGGCCGTGATGCGAGGAGTGGATCCGGATTCAGAGTTTGGTGATTGGCTGGCAGGAAAACCGCCGGCTACACTGGAACTTTTTTATTCGAAGGCACACCAATTTATAAGAAGGGAGGAAGCCAGGTGGATGTGGCGACACAATGCACCAGGACCTGGCAAGAAGAGAGACTGTGCAGAGTAACATTGCTATAAAACAATCTGGTGACAACTCTGGGAAAGTCCAGGTCAATGTTCAAAACGGGCCTGAGCAGTCTAAAGGATTTGGAGGAGGAAGTTCCGGAAGGAAGAGGGAAGCAGGAAAATGGAAACCAAGGATCCCGACCTATAATGAATATACTCCCTTGAACGCATATTTGGAAAATATTTATCTATCGACTTGTAATACATTCCAATACCGGAAGCCATGCCCAAAGGAATCCATTGAGGAACAAAAACAGACCGAGAAGTACTGTCGGTTTCACGAGACCTAAGGACATGACACAGAGGAATGTAGACACCTCCATGATGCTATCGAAAAACTGATCCAACAAAAGAAATTACAGCAGTTTGTCAAGAACCCACAGGAAGGTGGACAGGGAACATCTAACCCCAGTCGTGCACCAGCTCCATGCCACCCTAAGGAGCCTGCTCGGACCGTAGGTAGACTGGTCATAAACACGATAGTCGGTGGACCTCATCCGGTAGACAAGAGTTGGCAAGAAATGGAACGTTATGCTAGTTCCCTAAAGCATGCGGATTTTGAATGCGGTTCGAATACAGAGTATAGGTCTCCCGCAAAACAACAGCGGATGATGAGGGACGATATAGTGTTCAAAAGCAAGGATGCCGATCAGGTGGAAGCACCTACCATTTACCTGATGGTCATCTCGGCAATGATTGGGCCGGCGTTTGTGAGAAGGATACTGATTGATTGCGGGAGTTCTATGAATATTATCTTTAAAAAAGCGTACGACCAAATGAAAATGGAGGCCAAGGACCTGAAACCATCTAAAGCCCGCATTCATGGTTTTAATGGTGCAGCCACTAACGCGATGGTTTTGTTGAGTTACCAGTTGAGTTAGGAGAGGGTGAATGAAGGAGGGTACTGTTATCCCACCTTTTGGTCAAAGCTGGAATATCAACAAAATTGGAAAGGAAGGATGGATATCAGGATTGGAGTTCAATTGGAAACCAGGCTGCAATGGATGTCGTCAAAATTTGGCCGAGCTCTGATCAGAACGAAATCGATTGGAGGTGATGATGAGGACTAGAAAAGGCTATGTTTCAAATCTCAGGTTAATCAGAGTTCGTATGAACGAGATACAATCGATATAAGATAGGAAGAATGCACTGTTCGAATCCATCAGAAAGCTGAGGTGATGTCCATTTCGAATCCATCAGGTTCTTATTGATCAGCAGTTCATGCGTGCTCGGCTGTTCGTGTCCATGGAACAGCGTCTTGTTCGTATCAGTTGGTTCAGGTTCGCATCGATGGCATTCGTATCGATCGTGGACTTGACTCAGTAATTTCACATCGATCGGGTAAGTAAACAGGTAAAGCTTTGTTCGTATCCATCAGGCAAAGCCCTTTTCGTATCGATCAGGTAAGGTCTCGTTCGTATCCATCTCAAGGGTGAGATTCGTGTCCATTCTCTCTTCATGACCACTTCGTTCGATGCCCTTCCCTGGTACTTCTGGGATCGACACAAAGAAGGACACGAATCGATGGATGCAAGCGTACCATGTTATGAATACGAATAGGCATGAAATGCGGATGCGAACGAAGGATATCCACGAATCCAGGGAAGAAGCATTCAACTCGGCGCACAAGATGGATCGCTCCAGGAAGTTCGCGACACGTCATCGCATGCGCACGTGCTCCGATCGAATCGAACAGGCGGGTACAAAGCATGGATTCGAACGCGGCAATGTT
Source organism: Allium fistulosum (assembly GCA_030737815.1). Taxonomy (NCBI): domain Eukaryota; kingdom Viridiplantae; phylum Streptophyta; class Magnoliopsida; order Asparagales; family Amaryllidaceae; genus Allium; species Allium fistulosum. The sequence continues at coordinate 1,139,530,051 of CM060906.1, forward strand.
CACGAAGATCACAATCTTGCATCGATCATATCTCACGAACCATTGATCCAAATGCAATGAAATTTTCACTGTAGCTTGCGTGTAAGGTAAAGAATGTCCCTGCCAAGTTTCGGCTCGATTGGATCATTTTTTGATGGATACGAAATGGTTTCGTATCGATCACAGATCGAGTCGAAACTTGATGGGGTCGGTCGCGTGGGTCCACTCACGTGCCAGAAGAAGTCTTCCTGAGTTTGAGCACGATCTCAGGCTCCTACGCCTATAAATAGCCCCCTGAAGCATGCAGAAAGGGGATCTTTTGGCCATTCAACGTCCAGACTCTTCCGGATTCAATTCTACTTCTTTCTATTGCTGTTATATTCAAAATTCTTCATTGTAACAGCTGTAATCATCTGTAACCAGCAAGGATAATCAATAAAAGATAAAACTTTGAAGTGGACGTAGGCCGGAGATAGCCGAACCACTATAAATTGTGTGTCACTTTTCTTTACTTCTGGATTGTTGTTTGTTGCTAGCTTAGATCTGAGATTTGTGTTTGAATATTGCTGATTTGTATTCATACATTGGTGCTTTCACAATACTTGGGTTTGTGACCATTTTTGGCGCAAACACTTTGGTGCTTTCACTGAGAACAACTAGCATCCGCTACATCTAATTCAGAGTTCAGATTTAAAGCTTGAAGGGATCAGATTTGGGAGACAATGACTCGACAAACGAGACAAAGAGCTGAGAGAAGCCAACAAGGAGGAAGTCAAGAGGCATCCTCTGGTGCTGGAGAAGAACCAGCTTCGATCTACATCACTAGAGACGAAATGGAGACCATGACCAATCTGATGCATGAAAGAATAATGAAGAGCCAACAAAAGATGCTGCAGAATTTCTTTGAGCAGATGAGAGCTACGGGAATACAAAACTTAGGACCAGCTACAACGACTGTTAATGTGGAACAAGGAGCTAGGGTTATGGAACCCAATGGAGGACAGAATACAGAACCGGAAGGCAATCAACAAGGGCTTGGGGGCAGGCCCGCAGGATCCAACACAGGAGGACCTTTGGAAGGAGTTCAACAGGCTAGGGCCAACGTTACCGCTAACGGGCCACATGAAGAATACGTACCGGAGTTCCCTCGGGAGCATGGAGGGCAACCCCTGACAGACAGCGCTGGATTAGTGGAAATCATTAGGAAAACTATGCGTGGAGGTTTGACCAGTAGAGATTTGGAAGGAGTGAACAGGAGCCCGTTCGCTCGGGAAATTAGGATAGCTCAGAATCCACCTAAGTTCAAGTTACCTAGCGTGGAAGTATATAATGGCAAGGCTGACCCAACTGATCACTTGATGAGATACACTAGACACATGGAAGTGCTGAGGGCATCGGAGGAAGTAATGGCCAGATGTTTCCCGTTGTATTTGACAGATCTAGCTGCAATGTGGTTTAGGCAGCTGGAAGAAGGATCTATCAGGACTTGGAGGGAGTTGGTGGACAGGTTCTTAGGACAATTTCGGGTTCATATCAAAAGACCTAAGAACGTGATGACATTAGCATCGGTAAAGCAAACGATGGATGAATCGCTTAGAGCATTTTTAACTCGGTTTAATGCGGCGGTTGCTTCGGTCGATCGGCCGGATCCATCGATGGTTTTGATGGCGGCGGTGTCGGGAGTCAGAGAGGATTCGAATTTTAAGGTATCTTTAGTACGAGACCCGCCACTGGATCTCGGGGAATTCTTCCATGAAGCTGAAAGGTTCCTTCGGCAAGAAGACGCATGTATGGATTTAAAGTTAAAGGAGGTGAATGCGACTGAGGGTGGAGGACCATCCAACGGAAACCCGGATAAAGACAAAGGAAAGAGGAAGCTGGATGACGATTCAGGAAAAGCCAGGAAGTGATGGAAGGATCCAAAGTTTTTCACATACACAGGGTTAAACGAGACACTGGAACGGATATACATGGAGACCCGGAATCGCCTTCCTTACCGAAGGCCGGTTAGGAGAGAACCGTTTGAACGAGAAAGGGAATCAGGAAGGCACGGTCTCTTCCATGATTTGAATGGACACGATACCAACAGCTGCAGACACTTAAAGGACATAATTGAGGAGCATGTAAGGAATGGGCAATTGAGGCAGTATGTTAGGGCTCGGGATGCAGCGATGGAACAGGAGCAACCGCCGCCTACCTCAAGCCATGATGGTGTGAGGCCCAGGAATGATGGTCGATTGGTTATCAGTTGACCGGAATAATATGGAATTAGTAACAAACCATTTGCAAGCAGCCAAGTCATTTACACATGTATGGGGCCGGAGATAGCCCCTAGGCATGCTCTGAATGATGATAAACCGCGAAGCTATGGTTTGCGAAATCTGTCTTTTGTTTTTGGATTGGACACTCATTTTTCTGGTTTGGTTTTCGAGTTTGGTTTGAACTCCCGGTTTTGTTTGCTTTCTGGTTTGGATTTTCTTTTGGATGACTGGTTTCTGTTTTGGATGATGGTTTAGACTTCTGATTTTTTGGTTTGATTTGGACTTTGGATTGGATTTTGATTGGATTTTTATATGGTTTTTGATAAAAGGTCATCGGGTATAGATTATGCCTTGATACCTGGCAAGGGATGTGTCACTTTGCCCGAACATGGTAAACTGACTCATTCAGGTCTTTGAGTATGGACTATGCTCAACAAGGGTCCGGAGCGACCAGGATTCGGCCTAGGACTTAGGCCATGTATTATCGATTATTGTTTCAGGTCGTTGAGTATGGACTATGCTCAACAAGGGTCCGGAGTGACCAGGATTCAGCTTAGGACTTAAGCCACGACATTACTTACGTCCAGGGATACTGGACCACGGTCGTCAGGTGTGGATTGCGCCTGGCAAGAGCCCGGAGAGGTTAGCTCAACGTCCAGGGATACTGGACCACGGTCGTCAGGTGTGGATTGCGCTTGACAAGATCCTGGAGAGGTTATAGATTTGGATATCGACCCGGAGAGGTCCTGGATTCGGTTATTGGCCATTGACTAAGGATGGATTAAAACTCGGTTATCGAGTTTGGATGGGCATGGAATTGGCTATGGACTTTGGATATCGGATTCGGAGTTATTCAAAACACGCCTTATTATCATAAGTCATGTTTTGGGGGGCAAATGTTATCCCACCTTTTGGTCAAAGCTAGAATATCAACAAAATTGGCAAGGAAGGATGGATATCAGGATTGGAGTTCAATTGGAAACCAGGCTGCAATGGATGTCGTCAAAATTTGGCCGAGCTCCGATCAGAACGAAATCGATTGGAGGTGATGATGAGGACTAGAAAAGGCTATGTTTCAAATCTCAGGTTAATCGGAGTTCATATGAACGAGATACAATCGATACAAGATAGGAAGAATGCACTGTTCGAATCCATCAGAAAGCTGAGGTGATGTCCATTTCGAATCCATCAGGTTCGTATCGATCAGCAGTTCATGCGTGCTCGGCTGTTCGTATCCATGGAGCAGCGTCTTGTTCGTATCAGTTGGTTCAGGTTCGCATCGATGGCATTCGTATCGATCGGCGTGGACTTGACTCAGTAATTTCGCATCGATCAGGTAAGTAAACAGGTAAAGCTTTGTTCGTATCCATCAGGCAAAGCCCTTTTCGTATCGATCAGGTAAGGTCTCGTTCGTATCCATCCCAAGGGTGAGATTCGTGTCCATTCTCTCTTCATGACCACTTCGTATCGATGCCCTTCCCTGGTACTTCTGGGATCGACACAAAGAAGGACACGAATCGATGGATGCAAGCGTACCATGTTATGAATACGAATAGGCATGAAATGCGGATGTGAACGAAGGATATCCACGAATCCAGGGAAGAAGCATTCAACTCGGCGCACAAGATGGATCGCTCCAGGAAGTTCGCGACACGTCATCGCATGCGCACGTGCTCCGATCGAATCGAACAGGCGGGTACAAAGCATGGATTCGAACGCGGAAATGTTCACGAAGATCACAATCTTGCATCGATCATATCTCACGAACCATTGATCCAAATGCAATGAAATTTTCACTGTAGCTTGCGTGTAAGGTAAAGAATGTCCCTGCCAAGTTTCGGCTCGATTGGATCATTTTTTGATGGATACGAAATGGTTTCGTATCGATCACAGATCAAGTCGAAACTTGATGGGGTCGGTCGCGTGGGTCCACTCACGTGCCAGAAGAAGTCTTCCTGAGTTTGAGCGCGATCTCAGGCTCCTACGCCTATAAATAGCCCCCTGAAGCATGCAGAAAGGGGATCTTTTGGCCATTCAACGTCCAGACTCTGCCGGATTCAATTCTACTTCTTTCTATTGCTGTTATATTCAAAATTCTTCATTGTAACAGCTGTAATCATCTGTAACCAGCAAGGATAATCAATAAAAGATAAAACTTTGAAGTGGACGTAGGCCGGAGATAGCCGAACCACTATAAATTGTGTGTCACTATTCTTTACTTCTGGATTGTTGTTTGTTGCTAGCTTAGATCTGAGATTTGTGTTTAAATATTGCTGATTTGTATTCATACATTGGTGCTTTCATAATACTTAGGGTTTGTGACCATTTTTGGCGCAAACAGGTACGGATCCTACCGTTCATTGTGTTGGTTGTTGATTCCCCGTATAATGTTTTTCTGGGCCGACCGGCCCTGGTGGAATTTCGGGCAGCCTTGGCCCTGTGGTGTTTGACCTTAAAGTTTCCAACGGATAGAGGAGTTGGGGTAGTGCATGGCGATCAAGCAACTGGTCGTGCATGTTATGTCGTTGGGCTGAGAGAGGCTCAGCGAAGAGAGAAGGGAAAGGTTGTGGACAATTCTGTCCACATCCAGGCTGCACAAGATTTACAAGTAATGCTCGAGCCTTGGCTCGAGCAATAGGGTCGGATCTATAGAGACATAGATTCGAGAGACGATGATGAAGAACCTAAGGAGCCTAAAGCTGCACCAGCTGAACTGACGATTGACATTTCAGTCGGCCATGATGACCCATCACGGGTGCTTAAGATTGGATCACAACTCACTCCCTCGATGACTGAGGATCTAACTGATTTCCTCTGAGCGAACCTAGATGTTTTCGCTTGGACCCACTCTGATATGTGCGGGATTTCTCCCACCATCGCAAGTCATATGTTGAACATTGACCCAAAATATGTGCCAGTGAAACAGAAAAGGAGAGGTATGGACCCGGAGAGGTCTACTACTCTCAGAGAGGAGGTGGACAAACTCAAAGCCAATGGATTTGTTCGCGATGCCCTCTACTCTGAATGGGTGTCCAACCCTGTGCTAGTGAGAAAAGAAAATGGGAAATGGAGGACTTGTGTTGATTACTCAGATTTGAACAAAGCATGCCCTAAGGATAGTTTTCCTTTACCCAGAATTGATCAGTTGGTCGACTCAACAGCAGGACACGAGCTATTATCATTTATGGATGCGTATTCAGGATATAATCAAATCCTGATACACATTCCGGATCAAGAACGCACAAGTTTTATCATGGACGTTGGACTATATTGTTATGTAGTAATGCCTTTCGGATTGAAAAATGCAGGAGCGACTTATCAATGTCTGGTGAATCGGATGTTTAAAGACCAAATTGGTAGAACAATGGAAGTCTATGTGGATGACATGCTCGTGAAGTCACGACAGTCAAACGACCACATTCGAGATTTGGTGGAGATGTTTGATACACTTAGATACTATAGGATGAAAATCAATCCCTTAAAGTGTTCTTTTGGTGTTGCGTCGGGGTAGTTTTTGGTTTTTATCGTCAATGCACGGGGAATTGAGGCTAACCTGGAAAAGATCCAGGCTATTCAAGATATACAAGTGCCCAGGACTATAAAGCAAGTGCAAAGCCTGAACGGAAAAGTGGCCACGTTGACTCGATTCATATCCAGAGCGATCGACAAATGTATTCCCTTCTTCGATGTGATAAAGAAAGGGAAGAGAAATTTTGAATGGACGCCTAACTACGAGGATGCATTCCGAGCTGTGGTAAAACATTTGGAAAGTCCCCTGGTGCTGTCGAAGCCTATAGTCCACGAAGTGTTGTATGTATACTTGGCTGTATCTCAACATGCCATCAGTACGTCTTTGGTTTGTGAGGAGGACCGAGTTCAAAAGCCGGTGTACTATGTCAGTAAATGTTTAACGGGGGCAGAAAGAAATTATCCTAAAATTGAGAAGCTAGCCTACTGCTTGGTGATTGCAACACGCAAGCTTCGTTCGTACTTTCAGGCACACCCGATCAGTGTTTATTCCGATCAACCCCTACGACAGGTACTCCAACGACCAGAAACCTCTGGAAGGTTGTTAAAATGGAGTATTGAGTTGAGTCGGTTCGATATCACCTACCTACCACGAAGAGCCATACAAAGGCAAGCGCTAGCAGACTTCATCGCAGAATTCACCATATCGGACGAACCAAACAGTGATGATGTTATTCCCTCCATTCGATGGAAACTATACACTAATGGGGCATCCAACGACCGTTGTTCTGGGGCTGGAGTCATTCTTGTGACCCCTGAAAACCGATCCATTTGTTATGCTTTGAAACTTAATTTCCTAGCCACAAATAACGAAGCCGAGTATGAAGCATTGCTTGCTGGATTAAAAGTTATCAGAAAACTCGGAGTAAGATCAGTTGAATTTTTTTGCGACTCACGGTTGGTGGTGTACTAAGTGCGGGGAGATTATCAAGCAAAGGAGCAAAGACTTGCTCCGTACCTCGCTCGGGTTCAAGAACTGTTGGCAGACCTTGAATATTATGATATTTCGTACATCCCACGTGAACAAAACGGGGAAGTCGACTCGTTGGCGAAATTTGCAAGTATCGGTGATGCACAGTAGATGGGCTTGGTTCCCGTCGAAATTTTACAATCTCCAAGTATAAACGAGATGGAAATAGATTTTGTGCTAGAAACAGAAACTGAAAGGGAGTCATGGATAACCCCATTCAAACAATACTTGTTGCACAGGACTTTGCCTGATAGGAAGAACGAAAGACGACAAGTCCTGCGCAAAGCTTCACGATATATTATGCAAGACGGAATAATGTATCGAAGGGGATTCTCGGTTCCCTTACTTCGGTGCATCGCCCACGATGAGATAAAACGGGTCTTGAAGGAAGTTCGTGAAGGAGAATGTAGTGACCATACTGGGGGCAGACGCTAGCAAAAAAGATCCTCCGCTATGGATACTATTGGCCAACTATAAATTGGGATGCTGCGGACTATGTAAGAAGATGCGATAAATGTTAAAAGTATGCAAAAATCCCAAGAGCTCCGCCAAAGGAACTCACGCAAATGGTTAGTCCCTGGCCATTTGCAATGTGGGGGATCGATATAATCGCTTCCTTGCCAATTTCTAGAGGTGGTGCAAAATATGCAATTGTTGCAGTCGATTACTTTACCAAGTGGGTGGAAGTAGAGCCCTTAGCTATGATCACCACCAAAAAAGTAATTAATTTCGTTGTATGAAACATCATATGTCGTTTTGGCCTCCCACGAACTATCATCACGGACAATGGAACTCAGTTTGAAAGTAGGGAGTTCAAAGAATTTTGCCAAAAGTATTACATTGAAAAAAGGTTTACGGCAGTCGCTCACCCTAAAGCGAATGGACAAGTTGAAGCCATAAATAAAATAATCAAATCAATATTAAAGAAACATTTGGAGAAGGCTAGAGGCAAGTGGGTGGATTAGCTTCCGACAGCGCTTTGGGCTTACAGAACCACCCATAAGTCAGCGACTGGCCACACTCCGTTCACCTTGGCATACGGCGCTGAAGCTGTGATACCCGTGGAACTTGAAGTTCCTTCTCATCAGGTAACTTATTATGATCCTAAGACAAATCAGAATCTCTTATTGGAATCGCTGGACTTTGTCGACGAAAAACGCGAAGAAGCTGATTTAAGAGCGACTGCATACAGGCACCAGGTTGCTCGATATTATAATGAAAAAGTTCGACCAAGAATTTTCGATGTGGGTGATCTCATTTTGAAGCGTGTCTTTCCGACCCCATCACATCTGAATCCCACATGGGAAGGTCCGTATGTCATCGAACGGAGGCCTAGAGAAGGAACTTTCAAGCTAGCGACCGTAGATGGCGTGACACTTCCCCGCACATGGAATAGCGAGCATTTGCGTCGTTATTACACTTAGTCTATTTCTTTTGCATTTTAGTTGCAATTATTTCCAGTGAATGTTGATCTTGTTGTCCTTAGTTTTCAGCATGTAATAAGACTATTTAGTTTTTTTTTTCATTTGTTATGATCAATAAAGGCTTGAAGCCATCTTTTTCATTAACTATTGATGTTTCCGTATGTTACAATTCTGTGACAAAAATCAAATTACATTATTCTGTCTGGCGTATGAACGCACACACAAACTTAAAAATGTCTAAGTCCTCGGAGTGCGGACTAGAGTATTCTGAGTCCCTAGAGTGCGGACTAGAGTATAAACGACTTAAAAATCTCTAAGTCCCCAGAGTGTGGACTAGAGTACTCAGAGTCCCCAAAGCGCGGACTAGAGTATAAACGACTTAAAAATCTCTAAGTCCCTAGAGTTAAGACTAGAGTACTCTGAGTCCCCAGAGTGCGAACTAGAGTATAAAGGACTTAAAAATCTCTAAGTCCCCAGAGTGCAGACTAGAGTACTCTGAGTCTCCCCGAGTGCGGACTAGAGTATAAACGACTTAAAAATCTGTAAGTCCTCAGAGTGCTGACTAGAGTACTCTGAGTCCCCAGAGTGCGGAGTAGAGTACTCTGAGTCCCCAGAGTGCGGACTAGAGTATAAAAGACTCAAAAATCTCTAAGTCCCCAGAGTGTGGACTAGAGTACTCTGAGACCCCAGAGTGCGGACTAGAGTATAAACGACTTAAAAATCTCTAAGTCCCCAGAGTGCGGACTAGAGTACTCTGAGTCCCCAGAGTGCGGACTAGAGTATAAACGACTTAAAAATCTCTAAGTTACCAGAGTGCGGACTAGAGTACTCTAAATCTCCAGAGTGCGGACTAAAGTATAAACGACTTAAAAATCTCTAAGTCCCCAGAGTGCGGACTAGAGTACTCTGAGTCCCTAGAGTGCGGAGTATAGTACTCTGAGTCCCTAGAGTGCGGACTAGAGTATAAACGACTCAAAAATCTCTAAGTCCCCAGAGTGCGGACTAGAGTACTCTGGGACCCCAGAGTGCGGACTAGAGTATAAACGACTTAAAAATCTCTAAGTCCCCAGAGTGCGGACAAGAGTACTCTGAGTCCCCAGAGTGCGGATTAGAGTACTCTGAGTCCCTAGAGGGCGGACTAGAGTAGAAGCGACTCAAAATTATCTAAGTCCTCAAAGCATGAACTAGAGAATTTACGATTCCAAAAAAGTTTCTAAGTCATGTGGATGTGAGTTGGAGCCTGTGTATTCCATAAGGTTTCATATTTTGACTACAAGCCAGACAATAAGTTAAACATCGAAAGTCATCGAAAGCAAAGAAACAAAATTTTATTCACTAATTGAAGATTCAGATTCGCTACACTTTCTCCTGAATTCAAAGCAAAAAGTTTATTTACAATAACTATGAAAATAAATAGGAATAACTACTTTTTTGATTTTTTCTCCTTCCTCGGCTTCTCCGAAGACTCCTCACCCAAGCGTTTCCTCTTGGACGCCTTTCTTCCTAGTGAGATGGTCCTTAGGGAAGGAGGAGGAACTTCCAGTGGCGCGATCCTACCGAGGAGAGTGACTTACAGAGGCATGTTCAGGGGATCGTCCAATTCCACCACTTGAGGCTCAGCCTTAATTTTTGCCTTCATCTTCCCCTCTTCCGTGATCTGTTCCTCCATGCTCTGTTTCGAAGTGTGTTTAGAGGCGCCCGTGATTTCGACTTCATTACGTTCTTCTGAAGGAGAAGGGTTTTCAGGTTTGTCCTCATCAAGCGCCCCGATCATTTGAGCATCAGGTCCGGGAGCATTCCCAGTGTGAGATGTCTCTCCCAATTTCTCCTCCTTCTCTGTGGCGTCATCGCTCCTTAGAGTTGGTTCGGGATCAGAATGACCTACACAAAATCATAAGAGATAGGTGTTAGGATACACTTATCAGTCGCTGAAAACGACAGCCCTTCGAATTCTAGGAAGAAAAGTTATGTACCAGTTTCTGGCAGACTCTCAACTATTCTCGGAGTTTCACCTTCTGGAATGGGAGATAGGGCATGAATATCCAGCCCGGGCTCCTCTGGGTCATAGCCAATATGCTGCTCGAAAGAATCAAGTGATAAGCAACCAGTCGGTTGAACAGGAGGAGGAACTGGAGACTCAGTTCCAAATGGACCAGCAGTGTCATTTTTTTCCTTTTGATAAGGAGGAGTCTCTATCGTAAAGAGCCTTCACTGCAGACAAGTCTGAAGGCTCATTCCCCCGAAGTAATTCCTTCACTAAAGCTCCTTTGTCAACCTCGTCAGTTCCCAACTCGACCTTTTTTATCTTTATTAAAGTGTCCCTTGCTTCAACCAAAGATTCGAGGTAGCCCTCGCCAAGAGGTTAGGTCATGATGCATAAGGACTCGAGCGTTATACTCGATAATGAGTGGATCGAACAAGCACTTGATTTCCTCCCTACCAGCCTCAACAGCAGCCTTGAGGCGAGAATCGATCTTCGAGATTGCCATTCTTTTGCCCTCCTCACGTGCTGCGTCCTTCAACGCTTCAGCTTTGGAGAGCTCCTCATCAAGCTTTGTTTTGAGAACTCGTGTAGCGACAATCTCGTCACAGTATCGTTGCGACTCCTCTCGAGCGGCAGCTTTTTCTTCTTTTTCTTTGAGAAGTAGCTCCTCCAATTCTTTAACTCGCTGAGCAAGGGCATCCTTTTCTTTTTGGATGAAGTCCTTTTCTAAGGCTAGGGCGCCACAGCGTTGAACCGCTTCATCAATTTCTTTTTTGTGTGTAGCCTCCAAGCGACTGACTGCCTCAGTAGTATCTTTGGCGTTCTTCTGGGTGGCCTCAAGTTGAGACTTATATGAGGAAATCTCTTCATCTTGGGCTTTAATAATGTCTTTATCATGGATGACTTTGAGTTTCAGGCGATCGATTTCATGCTAACGCTCAATAGAAACTTCTGAAACTTTTTCCGCCAAATGAACGAATGCTTCATGTTGGACGTAGACATCATTGTTGCAAGCAATGGCACTTTGTTTAACATGCCCCGGAATAGGATGGATGGCCGGAAGAAACTTTAGTCTGTCAAAGCATATTTTTGGAAATGTGGCTTTTAGCTAGTTTTTCCGCTATCGATGGATCATGTGCAGGAGCAGAGGAAATTTGTCTAGAAACTACGGACTTCTTGTGAGGCTCTCGGGATTGCCTGGTGCTTGATGACCCGGAGTGTTGGTCGCGATGAGCTTTAGATTGAGACCCCCTTTGAGCAGATTTCTCCCTGTTGTGCTACGGTTGAGGAGGAGGATCGTTGGCGCAGGAAGAGTGGCTGTAAGTTTTTCTTTGATACGATGAATCTCGGGGGCGATGGTCTCTATCGCTATTGTCGTCTCTATCTCGGCGTTTTCCGAACCTCGAGTCTCGGCTGGAGTGATGAAAGATAGAGGACCCATGAAGGCGGTTGAAACTGTGTGTGCGTCCCATCTCACCTGCACAGAAGTCAAGCGAAGGAGAGTTAGTGAGAAATCGCATGATGGTTAAAATTTAAGTGTGGGGTGGAGTGTGAGTGTTGGTGTGTGTCCTAGTGTTTCCCCCCGACGGACCAGTTTCTTTATCTTTACTTATCGGAGTTTTTTCTCCTGGGTGATGGGCTTGAATGCCTTCATCGCCTCTCATGGGCGAATGAAGTTTTAGGGCTTATGGATCGTCGAAGCCATAGTTAAGCAAGTCATCGGGAATGGTAAGGTCTGATAAGCCTTTCAATGAACCCTCTAAGTGTTGTGGAGATGGCTCTTTCTCCATCGAAATAATAATAACCTTCGAGGTTCCGCCCACTGTTTTCTTTCTTAGCTTGTAGGCCAACTTCTATTTTCCCTTTGATGGAGGAGGCGGTTCATTAATGCCGGGTGCGTCGGTCACCGGTTCTGAAAGAGGACTTATATGCTCGTTGGACGCTCCCAGAACCCCGGCCTCTCTAATTTCACCTTCATCGGGCATATCGGAGGCCCCACCTGTAGTGGGCACTGAAGGCCCGACCGGTTCTTTACCCTTCTCCGCTGCAGATCCAGTTGTAATGGCGTCGGATGGAAGACTAGTTCGACGACCTTCCGCCAATAGCACAAACTTTAAAAGTGACTCATTGACGAATTTGATCTCTCAGTCCTCCACAAGAGTAGCACGAATGGCCTCGACGGCCTCAGAATACCCCACACCTTTGGGACGTGGGATGATGCCTGCAAAAAAGACCGAAGAAAGTTGAGAAAGAATACACTTCATGCCTTAGGCAGAAAACGAGTCCGGAAATGAAACTTACTTCCTTCCAACCATCTTCTCACAAAGCCAGGAGCAGTGCACGTAAAACCATTCCTGCTTATATTGGGAGAATTTACTCCAAGACCTTGTCAGGATCTGACACATAGTGTGCGGCTCAAGGAATATGAAAGAGGGGCTGTCAGATTGTCTTTTAAAGCGATAAATGTAGCGGATATCCTCCAAAGTGGGGAGCCTGAATAAGATGTTCATAGAAAGAATGCAAGTGTCATGGAGGAATGCATGACTGTTGGGGTGAAGCTGTGCCAGAGCGATCTCGATGTACTGTAGCACCTCGCGAAGTAATGTATTGAACGGTGGCACACTCCCGACCCAGCACATGAATTTGTTACAAGCTGTGTATCCAGCTGGGGGCAAGTGAGGACGATCTTGTCCCGATGGAACTAATACGTCGTCAAAAGGGATTCCATGGATTGAACATAGCCAGCGAAGAGCGGTTTCATTGATTCTTGAAGCTTGAGAATCAGTCGGATTGTCCAGGATGGTTGCTCCATCTATAGCATCAGGTTCCAGGCCGATAACTGCAATGGATGGATCTGGAATACCCTGCGTGGAGGTTGTTGGTGGGTCCGAAGTACCTACTACTTCCTCCTGGGAGCCTGGATCAGGCTTATCGGAAACTGTAGCAGAACTCGATTTTCTGGACATCTTTAGAAAGCAATAGATGTGGATAAAATCCTGTTTGAACTGTACTTGAAAGAGAGTCGATATTAGATATAACGACAAAGATTTTCCCCCCGCGTGGTGTGTGAGCTAGTGTGATGGTTCATGTAAAGAACATAAATAAATTAGGGTTCTGAAAAGTAAAGCGTAGCACGATGAACTCTAAGTTATCCTCTTTAGAAAGCTTTAAGTTCACATTTATTATGGTTTAAATTGTGAAGTTATTAGTCCTGATCAGTTCCATGTGCTTTTGGACTTAGGTTTATATCATGGATTTATTGGTACACAAATAAAGTATGGAAATAAGCAGCAATGTTATGTTCTACGAGTTGAGGAGAGGTAAGTATGTTTGTTAATGCCGATCCCCACACTTAGGATCGGTCATCTATTCGAGTGCATATATGCCGAACCATAATGCCCCACTCGGTGCCGGTCCTCAAAGCCTATCCCGCTTCTCCTTTTTCTTCTCTACTCACCGACCTACTTAGACACTAAATATCAAATTAGACCAAATACAACCGACCAGTCAAACGTGAGTTGCCGACCAACACACTCACTACTTCTCCTTAATCGCCGAACGAGACCCACTCCCTCTCTCTAGACCGAACGGCATTCTCTCTCACCCTAGACTGAACGATACCCCATCCCTCTACCTCCCTAGCATTACTCCCACAAGAGGACTACCAAACAACAAACTTCCACCCAGAATAAAAATACCGACCCGTTTGCACTTTCTTCTGTATCGCTCCCTGATTACCGAACGACTTCAATCTCTAATTTATCCCTATCTCACTAGCCTAGCAATCACTCTCCCTCACTCAGTGGCTTAACAAGAACCTATATCCAAGTGATCGCCGATATCCTTTTCCCTTTTCTCTCCCCACCTCACGTCTGTTAAAGCCTTACCAAGCTCCTAGCCTAATGTATGCCCTTATTTCCAATTCGACCTCCCTCATCTACAACAACTCCTACTGAAAAAATACTCGTAAACTCGAGCTTCATGCAAAACCCCTGATTTGGGAAAATGGGTTGAGTAAAGATTCATACCTATAGGAGTGAATTGAAGATTGTAGGGGCCATGGATTTGGGGTCGAAACTCGTTTTGGTTTATTAACTGAAGGAATTATGAAACAAACGTTTTGAAGTCGGGAGGAGGAAGGAAGTTGGAGTAATTGCTGGGGTTCGAGGGAAGGTAAGTTAGTAGATCTCGAAAGAATAAAGTAATGGTGGAGAAAAGGAGAAAGAGGGAGCTCTTATATATGGGAGAGGGGAGAAGGTGAACAGGCTATCTCCTGTTGAACCGGTGGTATGGTTTGAGAAGTCGGTTGTTAGATATGCGCGACACAGTTCAAGTAAGCCGATCGTGTGGGTCGGTCTCTGTATGTCGATCGTGTGGGAAGACAAAGAGGAGGAAGAAAGAAAAATAAGAAATCTAAACTGTGCAAGGCATTGGGAAGTCCCGTCATGTTTTGTCATTCACAAAATTGTATACATTTGGATTTTGGAACCAAGAACTGATTACTGATTCAAAGCAGTCGTGTTGCTTCACACGACGCACTTTGGGGGGCAAATGTTACCCGGTTGCTTGGTCTGGCTACGAGATGCTAATTATTGAGTTTATTGGTTGAATCTAAGTGAAACTTGAGCTAGTGAGAGGTTGACTTGAATTAAGAAGCTCGGCATATATACTTCCGTTCGGCATGGATACATCGTTCGGCATGCAAGTGTGGTTCAACCTGTATATCGTTCGGCCTGGATAGGTGGTTTGGCCACTCACCGCTCGGCCTTGAAGGGAAGATCATTGCTCGGCCAAGATAGGAACAACAAGGTGGCTCGATCAAGAAGGGTTCGGCCTCAGTCGCTTGGCATGGGTGAGGTTAATCTTGATGGTTCGGCTGGTCGTGGACCGGCCTCAGAAGAACTGAGTCACATGCCGCTCGGTCAAAGGTAGTTCGGTGCGCATCGTTCGGTCAAAAGAGTTGAGGTGACATGGCATACGTCGCTCGGTCAAAGGTGCAGAACTAAGACAGTTTGGTCAGTTGAGTTTTGTTTAATGTGGTTCGAACTTGGTGGTTCGGCATGCATGGGGCAACGGACTTGGGACGGTGAACTTTTATGATGGCTCGTGATCACTTCATCATACAACAGAGTGGCGCGCATACACTTCTTTTCTTCGAATTGTATTGCCGCTTGCTTCGAGTCCTTTCACAATCTACTTCGTGTAAATGGCGAGACTCCCACTGGACCGGCCAAGGAGGCTCGGCAACCGCCGTTCGACATGCCTGACTCAGTGCGCAGAAGTCACCTACTATGGGCCGAAGTACCTTATTCCTGGGCCCGCGAAGGAAGTTCAGCCTATCTTCGTCTATAAATAGAGGGCCGGGTGGGCAGGGAAAAGGGACCTTTTTTGGGAGAACTCCGGGGAGACTTTGCCATTTTGAAGACTCATTTATTTTCGAGCCAAACCTGTCATCAAGTCGTGAGTGTATGGATTGCATTTATATTCAATAATTTGAAGAAGCAATAAAGATTAAACTCAAAGTGGACGTAGGCAATTACGCCGAATCACTATAATTCTGGTGTTCTCGTTTCTACAATTAATTTTGTATAAGTTTCTCTGTTTTAATTTTCTATTTTCATTAATCTCTCTACACAAATCTTTCCTTGGGTGATAGTGACCAATTCTGGTGCTAACAAAAAATAGAATAATTATTTATTTAAACACGTTTATAAATTTGTTGTTTATACACAAGAATAATAAATAACTTACTGAAATAGATTATTTTCCTATTCTTGTAATCAATCTGTAAGCTAAAACACAGTTCAAATAAACATATATTTCTTCCTTTAAAACCAATCATTCTATTCTTTATTTTAATGAAATTAAATCTACATTCACAAATGAAACATTCATTTTATTTGATGTAAATGTTCTTTTCATTAAATCAAACTTTCCTTATATTTTCACAAAACATAAGCTACTTTTAATCACACCTATTAATTTACAATTTAGTATTCTCTCTCCTATTAATTGAAAATTTTCAATTACATTAATTTCAGTTGATTAAGTTTCAAAATGGACTAAATGAATATAATGAGAAGTATAACAATTATTTCCTATCTAATAGTAATTTAAACATATTTATACACTATTGGATACAAATAGTAATTATACATTTCTTACTAAATAATAGTTTCTCGTCTCTACAATCAATCTTTCAGCTACCAAACATTTCAAATAAATAAACATATGTTTACTCATTTACTAAACTAATTCATTTTTATTCTTTTATTTTGATTTACACTTCTACTATTAAATCAAACAATACCTTATGAAATTATTAACATAGGTTTCTATCTTGTTATCCTCATTTTCTACAATTGACGCCTTTTCTTACATTACCCTCAATATTTAATTACATTTAATTCCAATTAATTATATTCTAATTCTAATAAATTGATTTAATCGATTTCAATCTTCTTATTCAATCCTTCATTACTCTATGTATACATTCAACATTGGTTTATAGCTTATTACATTAATATTCTTATTATTACATTAATTTACATTAACGTAATATTTAATTATATTTATTGCAATTTATTTCCAATTTGATTTCATCAAGTTAAACAAATAGGTAACAAATAACAATTGTCACCTTTAGCTTAATTTAATCGCATTTATAAGTTGATTGTCTACACAAATGTTATGATTATTTACACAACACTAATTTTATTCAATTACAATTATTACATACTATTTCATTAATTAATACAACATTTACATTATCAATTTCTCTTTTAATCCAATTATCAATTAATTTACACATTATTTCATCAATTAATAAAACATTTAAATTTATTTCCTTATTTTAAATTTATAACCAATTATAACTTATAATTATTACTATTACTTTAGATTACATTCAAATAGTCATCTATTACATTAATTTACA
The DNA here is from genome assembly GCA_030737815.1 of Allium fistulosum. Lineage (NCBI taxonomy): Eukaryota > Viridiplantae > Streptophyta > Magnoliopsida > Asparagales > Amaryllidaceae > Allium > Allium fistulosum. Next base: position 1,139,547,134 of record CM060906.1, read on the forward strand.
TTATTAAACTTCATTCTAGTTATTTTTCTCATTCCTACATCATAAATTTTATTTTCCTTCAACATTAAATTACAAAATCTTATTTAATTCAATATTTTAATTATCGGAAAAATGTGGGTCGTTACAATCTCCTCCACTCAAAAAATTTCATCCATGAAAAGGGAAAAGAAGGAATAAGGAATTAGTATATTTTATTAAAAAATATTAAATTTATAAACAATCAATTTACATAATTAAATAATTTAAATAAAATATATCAATTTAAGATAATTAAATCATTTTATATTCAAGTTAACAAAAGTTTGGAAAACATTTCACAAAATATTTCTAAGTCCAAAATTCACGGAAAATTTTGGTAGTGTCTTCTTTGCAAGGAGAGGTCTGGGAGGAACAATAATATCAATAATAACAATGTATATCATATTTTCAAAATTATATATCCCAAACCATGGGAAACAATATAATATTGCTAGAAAACCATAATCCGAAAACGTACATATTTGTCGAGCAAACAACGCTAATTTATGAAACCAAAAGCAGTAGCTATTGCTTCCATAAACCTGTACTTTACTTATATAGTCCAAAGGAGTTAGCAATTATATAAAAGAGAAATATTTACGTTGTTTCAATCAATAACAACAAATCAACACAACGTTACAACAATTAGTTACAAACAAATCATACAATCATCACACGCAGTCAAAGAAATCAATTATTCATCCATAGCAACCAACAAATGGTTTGTTTGGGTTTAGAAACTTTTAATCGTATAAAATGCTAAATAACTACTAAGTATACCAAACACCCAACAGTCTTAGATAAAACTTAATAGATTATTCATACCTTCTAAACAATTTAAAGTATCACTTCCCAAGCATCCCATAAGCCAACACAAACAATAAATTTCAAATGTCGTTAAGTTTATTCTTACAGATTTCTTTTCATATTATTTATTGCTTGTCTATTTTCATTCATTCATACAAAGCTTATTTAATTAATTTACATTCACCACTTACAAAGTTCATTTCCTATTCATTTATATAATGTCGTTTTCCTCTTTCATGACTTTGCATCCATTGCTTACATAAGTTATTTCCATTTCAATTATTAGACTACCCATTATTATGTAAGTCTCTTCACCATTTAATTCACCATTAATGGATTATTTCTTTTTCACATTCATTCTTCCATATATAGTATTATTGAATATTAAATCCATTTCTAAGTCATTTCAATGTTTTCTGAAGTTATAATCATTCAATTAATATAGTACTCACTTTTATTATTCACTTAATTAGTAGCATTTCAACTACTAATTTAAGTATATAACATTTTATAACATCGGAATTTCTTGTTTATAGAAATGATTCTATTGAACACTTTCATTTTCTAAGTTTTACTTGTATAATATTCGGATGACATATTCTTATTAATATTTCAACTTTTAACTTTTTGGTAAGTTATATATATATGTGTGTGTGTGTGTGTGAGTGTCCTTTAGTATGCAATAGAATGTCACACAAGTTTATCTTATTTATTTTAATTAACAAAATGTTCAACGGTTACATTTTCTAATTTTCATCACTTAATTCATAAATGGCAAGCTTCAATTTCTTTATATTCCATTAATCTCTTAACAATTAATTTCTTATTGCACATCTTAGCAGCTTCCAATTATTGAAATAGTTAAGATTTTATTCATTATAATAATTGAAACTACTAATTATCATAAAAATCTAAGAACTAAACTCCGGGTTCATTTTAGTCACTTAGAAATTAATATATATATATTTATCCTTTATAGATCAAATCATATTTAGGGATTCAAAATCAAGATTTATTTATCAAAACAAATGTGCAGTAAAACTACTACAACGGTCTTCCCACTTTGAAACTCAAAAATGAACGTCGATGATGCATGCACTCATCGCCGAAATTATTTTTCCAGCAACAGAGAGGGGAGTACAGAACTTATTTCCTTTAAAAAAATTCTTTTAAAACATTTCTTTCAAATCATCTTGAAATATTTATATCAGAAAATACTTTTAAATACTGCTAATATTATATTCCAAAATCTTTCAAAAGCAATTTTCAAAAATCCCGGAACTTTAGTTCTAAACTTCCAATTTATATTCATTTTATGTGTAAATCTTATTTCACAACCAACTATTCATGGAATTTCACTTCCTAACAAACAATTATATTACATCCAATTATATTTCTTTTAAAATTATTCTTTTATATACAAAATATAATACTAGGCAAAATTATTTCATTACCTAAATTTCAAAACAATATTGTGTCGGTTTGCCCTATTAAGTATTTAGAAACCCCTATCGATGCCATAGTGTCCTATGTACCGATCAGAATTTATAAATACTAAACAGAACAAATTAACACAATACAAAACCTTTTATAACACTAACAAATACGCTTTCTCATTTATATATATATATACTTAGCGACTCATTCTAGGGTAATACTACCCTATTCTATATGAGTTAGAAACCAAAAAGCTAAGGTTATCGCTAAACCAAAGCTCTGATACCAAATGTAACAACCTGCCTTTTGAATGGTTTAAATCGACGATAAACAGCACACGTCAGACTCAAACCATTCAAAAGGGCAGATTGTTATGAGGTAAATAAGGAAATCAGAGAAAGAAAGAAAACAAAACACAGAATCTCACAGCGGAATGGCAAAATATAATAATTAAATAAACAGTTCATGAAGCTATTTTACAAATAACATTTGATTACACCTTTACAATACAGATCAGAGTTACACAAAATAAGAATAAATAATAAATAAATGCAGTAGAACCACGTGATGTAGTGGAATAAATATATTAAATAATAATAGTACAAAATCTTCGTCTTAGTCCTCCAGAAAGCAGTCTTCGATAAACTGAAAAGCTCAGGCAAACCCGAGCGAATTGAAAAGACAAAACACTCAAGTCAGAACTAAAAGATCTTATGTAAGTTAAATCAACAGTACATAAATATGAGTGTAACGGCATCAGAAATGTTTATGGGGTTTGACATCTCCTATCCAGTGTCAACGTGAGTGCAATAACTTAAGAGATGTTCAGGATTTACATCTCCTAAGGATCCGTTACTATCTACATACATAGTAAAATACGCTATTATAATAGTGTCTACAGTAAAGTAAAGTATTAAAATAGCGTTAAGGCATTACCCATATCCCCCTTAACACATTTTATATATTCCCATAGTCTATACAGTACTGTAAGCTCCTCCGTGAGGTTTACCCAGAGGCACTCCATAGGTATGGTACAAAACAAACTCGTTGAAGGCGTGATAGGGCATGTGAACACGGCACTCGAGGCAATGCCAGGGTAGGACCCTACCGTTTTGCAGAATCGAGCTAGTGGTAACGCATAGCGGCTACTACCACCCACCTCGAAACACACTCCCATAATCAAATCGAGGGGTGGCCACCAAAACAATCACAAAGTAATAAATATGGTATCGAAGAAGCATGTCCGATCGGAGGTGCGACCTCACTTGGCCCAGATATAGCTCATGTTTTAGTCATATCTAAGCTGACTCACGGGAGTCAAGGTCACGTAAATACCTCATATACAATCGTTCGCCAAACCATCCTACTTCATTCTAGAATCTCCTCCACGTACACAGTTGTTAAAGTGGTTTTCGGTATTGGCAGAGAGTATAACAATATCTGATCTCGGACTCTTTAACAATCAAACATTTATTTCACACTGGATGGTTCTATTACACTTCCAAAACTGATTTTAATTTATATCAAAATATCATATGCTCAAAACCATATCATTTTCGAAATCATATTCACTTTTGAAATTATATCACATTTGAAATCATATCACTTTCGAATTCATATTTCCAAAAATAGATTAAATCCTCATTTAAAATCATCATATTCCACAAATATGTCATTTAAATTCCAACTTACGTTATAACATCATTTAATCGTATTCTACTTAAAACTCAAGGATTTAAATATAAAACTTCCACTTTACAAAACCTGAAATTCAGAAAATAGTTTAGATAGTTTAAAATAGTTTTAAAAGATAGTTTAAGATAGTTTCAAATAGATTAAAACAAATTAATATAGTTTAAAATAGATTAAAATGGATTAATATAGTTTAAATAGATTAAAATAGATTAATATAATTTAAAATAGATTAAAATAGTTTAATATAGTTTAAAATAGATTAATATAATTTAAAATAGATTAAAATAGCTTAATACAATTTAAAATAGATTAAAATAGATTAAAATTGATTAATACAATTTAAAATAGATTAAAATAGTTTAGTATAGTTTAAAATAGTTTAAAATAGATTAAAATAGATTAAAATGGGTTAAAATACTTTAAATAGAATTAAAATAGATTAAAATGGGTTAAAATACTTTAAATAGATTTATAATAGATTAAAATACTTTAGAATTTCGATTTGAACCAATTTCCAATTCCAACCTTCAAACTTGGATTTTCAAAGTAATTCAATTTATACAAATCAATTTCCTTCAAAATATCATTTAATCCAATTCAAGTTTAAGGGTTTTAAAATCGTTTAATTTAACCAATCCGGTGTTCGTATATAATTTTCTACCCTATGGTCAACTGATACTGATATTTATCATTTCAATCTGCAAAAATTAAAATTTACGGGTATATATTATTTATACCCGCAATCCCAAATTCCAAATCAATGAAAATCGCTTCGGTTTATCATTTCAATCCATAACGATTTTCTCCTATTACATATGATCATTCAGGTATGTATCATTTCAACCTATAGGGATATTCTAACAATAACTAAGGGAACTTGCAGTGTTATAACAATATAAATATAACATCAAATCATCCAATATCAACAGTTAAACATACATCACAATCATCACCCAAATCAACCAATAAACATCAATAGATAACTCATCATTAATAGGTATTAAATTGACAATTAAATTCAATATTAAATTAAACGATGATTAAATGCAATAAAAGTTGAATTTAACTAAAATGATAATTTAAATATACCAAACATCAACCAATCAATTCCAAATCATATCATAAATCCAATTTAATTAACATAAGATAATTTAGTAGTTGTGAGTGGGTTAAAACACTCACCTTTGATTTTAGCCCATGAAAATCCAAAACGAAGCGCAAAAAATCAACAGTCTCCAAATTCAACTAAATCAATTTCATGTTGTCCGGAATTTAAATATGAATCCAACAGAAGAAATCGCACGTGAATCAAAGTTTATATCCAAATGATATTCATGTTATAATAAATATTATTAAAATAAAAATTAGTACGCATAAAAAATAAATAAATAAATTTTAATACTTACGTTTTTCTCAAGATGAGGCTTAAGGAAAAGATTGAAGAACAACTAAGATGAGGACAGTACGTGTACGAAAAGGGAAAAAAAATCGTGTTCCATAAAAGAAAGCTTTAGGATTTGCAAGAATAAGAGCTTTTAAATATGTGGTGTCAGGAGAAACAAAATGCAAATGAAGAAATAAGCTGCAAGTTATTTATAATTAGGAAATGAAGGTGGAGGGACAAAAATAAATATCACATTTTATTTTGAAAACTCTAGGCATTAATAATACATAAGGAAATGTACGTAGGAATTGAAAAGTTTGCAAACCAAAGGAAAGTAAATTTTGTATACGTGAAAATGAGGTGGCAAGAAATAAATACAACCTAAAAGTCTAAGCTCGGGTATAAAATAGAAGGAGAAATGAACGGATCAAGTATTAATAATAAGGTAACTATTTTAAAACGTTCATGCAATAATAAATAACAAAAGAATGAAGGGACTATGTACATCGCACAACCTTTTGAAATTCAATTTTTTTGAAACGTAACCAAATTAACTTCCTACACCGCAAATAAATATGAGTGCAACGGCATCAGAGATGTTTACGGGGTTTGACATCTCCTATCCAGTGCCTAGCGTGAGTGCAATAACTTAAGAGATGTTCGGAATTTCCATCTTCTAAGGATCCGTTAAACTATCTACTATGTAATGCAATACGCTATTATAATAGCGTCTACAGTAAAGTAAAGTATTAAAATAGCATTAAGGCGTTACCCATATCCCTCTTAACACATTTTATATATTCTCATAGTCTATACAGTACCGTAATTCCTCCGTAAACTGGAGGCGTATCAGAGGGCACTCCATAGGTATGGTACAAACCAAACTCGTAGAAGGCGCGATAGGGTATGTGAACACGACACTCGAGGCAATGCCAAGGTAGATATACCAATTGCTCTCCCTGACTGGTGGTAACGCATAGCAGCTACTACCGCTCACCTCGGATACACTCCCATAATCAAAATCGAGGGGTGGCTACAAAATCATCACAAGGTCAAAATATAGTATCGAAGAAAGTGCCTGATAGGAGGAATGACCTCACTTGGCCCAGTATAGCTCCTGTTTTAGTCACATCTAAGCTGACTCACGGGAGTTAGGGTCACGTAAATACCACATACAGAATCGTTCGTCAAACCATCCTACTTCGTTTCTGGAATCTCCCCCAGATACACAGTTGTTAAAGTGGTTTTCGGTATTGGCAGAGAGTATGACAATATCCGATCTCGGTCTCTTTAACAACCAAACACTAATTACACACCGGAAGGTTCTTTTACATTCCCCAAAACCAATTCATAATTGTTATCAAAATATCATATTCTCAAAACCATATCACTTTCGAAATCTTATTCCCTTTCAAAATCATATTTTCAAAATCATATTTTCAAAATAGGTTAAATCCTCATTTCAAAATAAGCATATTTACTCAAATATGTCATTTCACCAACAAATATCATTTCAAATCTCAACTTATGTTATAACATTATTAAATCTTATTCGCTTTAAAATCAAGGCTTTAATTATAACATTTCCACTTTTCACCATCTGAAATTTTGAAAATAATTTATATGGTTATAAATAGTTTAATTAGTTTACATAGTTTAAATAGATATAAATTAGATTAAATAGGTTTAAAATAGATTAAATAAATTTAAAATAGATTAAAATACTTTAAATATATTTAAAATAGTTTAAATGGTTTAAAACAGATTAAATAGGTTTATTATGGATTAATTAGATTTAAAATAGATCAAATGAATTTAAAATAAATTAAATGAAATAAATTAGATTAAATAGTTTAAATTAAATTAAAATATTTCAAAATAAATTAAAATACATTAAAATAAATTAAAATAGTTTAAAATAAATGAAAATAGTTTAATAAAGTTTAAATGGTTTAAAATAGATTAAAATATATTAAATTAGATTAGAATAGATTTACTGGGTTAATTAGTTTGAAATAGGTTAAATTTGGTTAAAATAAATTGGAATAGTTTAAATAAATTAAGTTGGTTTTAAAATAGATTTCAAAGTTATATCCAAACATTTCAATAACTCAATTTTGATAATTCATTTACATTTGACAATTCAACTTTGAAATTCCAATTTAAATCCTTTGAACAATTCATTAAATAAATTCTAAGTTCAACCTTAAAGCTTGGATTTTCAAAAATAATTAAGTTTATATAAATCAATCTCTATTTTAAAATATTAGTTAACTGAATTCAAAATTTAAAGATTTAAAAATAATTTAATTTAACCAATCCGGTGTTCGTATATAATTTTCTACCATATGGTCATGTGATACAGATATTTATCATTTCAATCGGCAATTTAAATTTTATGGGTATATATCATTTCAACCCGCAATCCCAAAATTTAATTTCAAATACATGAAATCTCTCGGTTTATCATTACAACCCATAATGATTTCTACCTAATCTATCAGATCGTTCGGGTATGTATCGTTTCAACCCATAGGGAACTTGAAGTGTTATAACAATAGAAAATATAACATCCAGTCATTCAATATCAATCAATCAAACATCCATCACAATCATCATCCAAATCAGCCAATAAATAACAATAATCAACTGATTATCATTAACAGGTATTAAATTGACAATTAAATTCAATATTAAATTAAATGACGATTAAATGCAATAAAAGTCATATTTAACCGGAATAACAATTTAAATATACCAAACATCAATCAATCAATTTCTAATCACATCATATATTTTATTTAACTAACATAAGATAATTTAGTAGTCGTAAGTGGATCAAAACACTCACCTTCAATTTCAAATCGATTTGAAATCCAAAATAAGCCCCAAATTTGAATAGTCTTAGAATTTGTCCAAACTAATTCCAAAATGTCAAAAATTTCAATACGATCCAAACGAAACAAACCGCGCGTAAATCCAACCTTGTATGCAAAAGTTATGCATATTAGTAGGTAAAACTATTTAAATTAGAAAATAAATAATAAAATAAAACAAAAATACACGTCCTCACCATCGCTCAACTTGAACGCATTGGAACCCTATGCATCCGCCTTCTACAATCGCCGTCGTCGCTTCCTACAAGCCGTCGCGTCTACATCGGAGCACGTCGTTGCGCTCCATGCATCCGGCCGCCCCTTCCCTCCACCTGTAGCCACCTCCGGCTTCCATTAAGCACGCTGCCGTTGCTTGCTTAGTTCGCCATTTTCTAGTGATTTTGTGACCTCTGGCCGTGAACGAATAGTACCCCTTCGACCTGCTCGACATCCCCTTCCAAACGTAACTTCCCGATCGTCGATCGGGCGACGATCCACCGTTGGATCGTCAAAAGTTCAAATGGATGGCTGAGATTAATTCGACGATTCTGGAAAAATGGTGATTCGATTCGAGAAATGAATTGCACCAGTGGATTACGCTCGTCGAGAGCTTCGAAATAGTATATAATATGATAGGATTTGGATTGATTTGAAATTGGATTTGTATTTGGGAATTTTGGTTTTCAGCCATTGAGAAAGGAGGAGCGATAGAAATTTCTATGCGTACAATAATGAGAATATGGGAAACAATTAGGGTTTACAATAGCCTATATATAGGCATAGCTGAAAATAGAAAGAATGGACCAGATAGATTTGGATTGGGACGATAAACGGCCCGAAAAGCCCGTTTCGTTCCCGAAACGAAAATGGGTCATCCCATATATCAAAATAGATGTTTTCGATATTTGTAAACTCAATTGAACATGTTTCAAGTCCTAATTCCATCGTATGAAGAAGTTAGCTTTAAATCAGCTTAGTTTCAAATTGATTTCAATTGAATTTAATTAAATTGATTTCTACGCGTTTCGAGTCCGTACGATCAAACAACAAGTCCGATCGCTACGAAATTTGAAACCTTACAATAACTCACCGTTACGGATCCGATGAAACTGGTTCCGTCGAAATCCGAGACAGTAGCCAAAATGGCTATTTTCATGTTAATTAAATAAATTATTATTAAATTGATTAAATCACTTTTTAATTTCAAATCTTATAATTAACCGATTTTATCATCTTTGATTACTTAGACATTTACAATAATTTAAAACAAATTTACATATCAATTCAGTGTTGACTATTACAAAAATTACACTATTCAATTTCAACTGTAATTAAATCCAATTAATTATAATTTAATTTCAATAAATTGGTTTAATTTGATTTGAAACTTTTTATTCAATCAATTTTTTACTTTGTGCATATTTTAACATTGGGTTATATCTTATTATGTTAGTATTCCACAATTACCATCTTTTATTTATTAATTGCAACTTTCCAATTATATTGAGTTTTTGTCAATTTTATTATAATTTAAAATCCCAATAAATTAATTTATCTTTGTTTCACTCATTTTACTAAATTAATTATTACCTATTGAATGTAACTAACATTTCTGTACATTTTATTGCATTCACCTTTTATAGTTATTGTCTTAACTAATATTAAAGTAACTTTTAATTGCAATTGATTTTAAATTAAATTCAACATATTAAATAAAGGGTAAGTTTGGCTCACATCCCTAATAGGTTTCAAAATAGAGAAAACATCCTTCCCAAACAAAACTTACATTTCCAGTCCCTATATTCCAATTCGCGCACGCAAAAAGACCCAAATACCCTTTATGTTTTTAACATTTCAAACGCGTATAACTTTATGTACAAAAACCGGATCAACGTACCGTTTTCACCAAAAAAATCACAAATTTTATGATCTTTAAAATGAGATCCATTGTTGATACCAAAAATTCATATTTGTTGTAAAGGTGCAATTATTTCAAATATTTGCAGACAATTCAGCAAATTTTGAACTTTTTCGATTTTTTTTTCAAATTTACAAAATTTGCAAATAATTGCAGACATTTCTTTAACTATATCATATAGTTGCAGAAATGTCTGCAACTATATGGTATAGTTGCAGAAATATCTGCAACTATTGCATATAGTTGCTAAAATTTCTATAACTATATGGTATAGTTGCATAAATGTCTGCAACTATTGCATATAGTTGCATAAATTTCTGCAACTATTGCATATAGTTGGAGACATTTCTGCAACTATTGCATATAGTTGCAAAAATGCAACAACTATATGGTATAGTTGTAGAAATGCAACAACTATATGGTATGGTTGCAGAAATATCTGCAACCATTGCATATAGTTGCAGAAATTTCTGCAACTATATGGTATAGTTGCAGAAATGTCTGCAACTATTGCACATAGTTGCAGATATGCAACAACTATATGGTATAGTTGCAGAAATGTCTGCAACTATTGCATATAGTTGTAGAGATTTCTGCAACTATTGTGTATAATTGCAGTTTTTCATTGAAATCGATAAACCTGAGCTTGCCATTGAAGAAGAAGATGAAATCAAAAAAAAAGTTTGCCAGTGAAGAAGAAGAAGAATCAAGAAAGATAAGCTCGTTATTAAAATCAAGCGTGCAAGAAGCGGAGGGGTATTTTAGGGAAAAAAATAGTTGAAATTTAAAACAAGGACCTGCAAAGTATGTTTTCTTACGGGAGGAGTTTTAGTGAATTAAGTTTGCTTTTAGGGATGCGCGCCTAATATTCACTTAAATAAATTGGTAACAAATGACAATTGTCATCATTTCTACATTTAATAACATTTCTAAGTTTAATATCTACACACAAACGTCATAACTACTACTACAACACTACTTTTTTCAATTGCAATTAACTACACCTTATTTCATTAATTAGTACAACATTTAAATTATCAATTACACTTTTGAATCCAATTATCAATTAATACACATTATTACAATAAATTTACAATCTATAACCAATTATAACTTTTTAATCATTTCAATTAATTTGAATTACATTTAACGCAGTTATCAATTACCTTAAATTAATATTATTACATTTCATTCCAATTATATCCTTATTATTAAATCACAAATTTTTATTTCTTTCAATATTAAATCACAAAACCTTATTAAATTAACTATTTTTAATTATCGAAAATTTTGGGTCATTACATTGAAAATATGATATATATTGTTATTATTGATACTATTATTTCTCCCAGACCTCTCCGTACAAAGGAGACTCTGTCAAAATTTTCCATGAATTTTGGACTTAGAAAAATTTTGTGAAATGTTTTCCAAACCTTTGTTAACTTGAATATAAAAGGATTTAATTTTCTTAAATTGATATATTTTATTTAAATTATTTAATTATGTAAATTGATTGTTTATAAATTTAATATTTTGAATAAGATATATTAATTCCCTATCTCTTCTTTTCCCTTTTCGAGGATGAAAAGTTTTGAGTAGGGGAGAGAGTAACGACCCGTATTTTTTCGATAATTAGAATATTGAATCAAATAAGATTTTGTAATTTAATGTTGGAAGAAAATAAAATCTATGATGTAGGAATCAGAAAACTAACTAGAATGAAGTTTAATAATATAAATTAATGTAATAGATGACTATTTGAATGTAATCTAAAGTAATTGTAATAATTGTAAGTTATAATTGGTTATAAATTTAAAATAAGAAAATAAATTTAAATTTTATATTAATTAATGAAATAATGTGTGTATTAATTGATAATTGGATGAGAAATTGATAATTTAAAGGGGCATTTCACTGGAAGGACAAACTTTGCAGTTCAATTAGTTTTTAGGACACACATTCAAAGAAATTACTTTAAAGGCCAAAGTTGGCATAATAATTACTTTCAAGGACAAAGTTAGCAGTCCAATTACTTTCAAGGACATAATTTCATAGGTTTTTAGACCCTAGAAACTAATTATTTTACGTTTTGTCCTTCAAAGTAATTATTTCAGTTGTGTGTCCTAGAACTTGCTAAAGAGCCCTTGTGGCTAATTTCCACTAACTTAAATGTGGTATTAATTAATGAAATAGTATGTAGTAAATTGTAATTGAATAAAATTAGTGTTATGTAAATAATTATAACATTTGTGTAGACAATCAACTTATAAATGTGATTAAATTGAGCTAAAGGTGATAATTGTTATTTATTACCTGTTTGTTAAACTTGATGAAAATCAAATTGAAAATAAATTGTAATTTATATAATTAAATATTACGTTAATGTAAATTAATGCAATAATTGAAGAATATTAATGTAATAAGCTATAAACCAATGTTGAATATATACATAGAGTAATAAAGGATTGGATAAGAAGATTGAAATCGATTAAATCAATTTATTGGAATTAGAATATAATTAATTGGAATTAAATGTAATTAAATATTATGGGTAATGTAAGAAAAGACATCAATTGTAGAAAATGAGGATAACAAGATAGAAACCTATGTTAATATTTCCATAAGGTATTGGTTGATTTATAGTAAAGGAGTAAACATATGTTTATTTATTTGAAATGTTTGGTAGCTGAAAGATTGATTGTAGAGACGAGAAACTATTATTTAGTAAGAAATGTATAATTACTGTTTGTATCCAATAATGTATAAATATGTTTAAATTACTATTAGATAGGAAATAATTGTTCTACTTCTCATTGCATTCATTTAGTCCATTTTGAAACTTAATCAACTGAAATTAATTTAATTGAAAATTTTCAATTAATAGGAAAGAGAATACTTAAATTAATAGGTGTAATTAAAAGTAGCTTATGTTTTGTGAAAATATAAGGAAAGTTTGATTAATAAAAAGAACATTTACATCAAATAAAATGAATGTTTCATTTTTGAATGTAGGTTTAATTTCATTAAAATAAAGAATAGGATGATTGATTTTAAAGGAAGAAATATATGTTTATTTGAACTGTGTTTTAGCTTACAGATTGATTACAAGAATAGGAAAATAATCTATTTTAGTAAGTTATTTATTACTCTTGTGTATAAACAACAAATTTATAAATGTGTTTAAATAAACAATTGTTCTATTTTTCATCTATTTTAGTTGTCTGTTTTGAAATTTAAATTTGTAAGTAATTGCAATTAATGTAATTCAAATATTTCAATTAAAAGAAAAGAAAATGTTGATTGCAATTAATAGATATAATAAAAGAAACGCACGTTTTGTGTTAAACAAAAAGGGTGTTTTAATGGAAATAAAAGATTATTTTGGGAAAACCAAATTGAACGTTTTCATTTTTAAGGTAAGTATAAAAAATTTATTATGCGTAGGTAAAAACCTAAATGTGTACAAATTTAAATATTATTTGTGTTAATGAAGTTAATTTGGTTACGTTTCAAAAAAAATGAATTTCAAAAGGTTGTGCGATGTACATGGTCCCTTCATTCTTTTGTTATTAATTGTTGCATGAACGTTTTAAAATAATTACCTTATTATTAATACTTGATCCGTTCTCCTCCTATTTAATACCTGAGCCTAGACTTTTAGGTTGTATTTAATTCTTGCAATCTCATTTTCACATATACAAAATTTTACTTTCCTTTAGTTTGCAAACTTTTCCATTCCTGCATACATTTCCTTATGCATTATTAATACCTGGAGCTTTTAAAATAAAATGTGATATTTTTTTTTGTCCCTCCACCTTCATTTCCTAATTATAAATAACCAGCAGATTATTTCTTCATTTGCGTTTTGTTTCTCCTGACACCTCATATTCAAAAGCTCTTATTCTTGCAAATCCAAAAGCTTTCTTTTATGAAACATGATTTTTTTTCATTTTTCGTACACTTACTGTCCTCATCTTAGTTGTTCTTCAATCTTTTCCTTAAGCCTCATCTTGAGAAAAATGTAAGTATTAAAATTTATTTATTTATTTATTTTGTATGCATACTAATTTTTATTTTAATAATATTTCTTATAACATGAATATCTTTTGCATATAAACTTTGATTCACGCGCGATTTCTTCTGTTGGATTCATATTTAAATTCCGAACAACATGAATTTGATTTAGTTGAATTTGGAGACTGTTGAGGTTTTGCGCTTCTTTTTTGGATTCTCATGGGCTAAAATCAAAGGTGAATGTTTTAACCCACTCACAACTACTAAATTATCTTATGTTAGTTAAATTTAATTTATGATATGATTTGGAATTGATTGGTTATGTTTGGTATATTTAAATTTTCATTCTAGTTAAATTTAAATTTTATTGCATTTAATCATCGTTTAATTTAACCAATCCGGTGTCCGTATATAATTTTCTACCCTATGGTTAAGTGATACATATATTTATCATTTCAATCCGCAAAAATTTAAATTTACGGGTATATATTATTTAAACCTGCAATCCCAAATTCCAAACCAATGAAAATCGCACTCTTTCTATCCAAAATAATATATTATAAATAATTTCAAATACTTATGCATTCTAATGCATAATTTTGTTGAGAAAATAAATAATACACTATTGTTTTATTTCATAATGAGTAATCATAGTATTCACACTGAAATATAACCATGTCTATCTTTCAATCGACATCGAAAAATAGTCATTATTTCATAAATAATACTCGGTATATTTTACAGAAACAATTTTGTATCCTGATGCAATCAATAAGTGTTATAGGTTATGCTCCCACTATTTCGCCATGACTACAATATCATACTAAATTCGAAGGTTCATTATTCACTTAATAATCTATTCCATACATCGTTACTAGTTTACAATGGAGAATTTTTTGATCAAATATCTTGAACCCAGTGAAATAAATCTCATAGAAAACGATTTTCTTTATGAAAATATAATTCACAGTAGACATCGTATTTCTTATTCTAATTTCAAGTATCTTTTATTATTATTATAGTTCTAGTATCCATTGTTTCTTTATGAAACAAAAGTGACATTTCACTCTTTATATCCCAACAATAAATTAAATCACATTTATTTTTATAAAAGGGTTTTCCATTCTAAATGGTTGAACCACTCAAAACTACCCTTTACTCTAACATCATGATGAACTCTTTCTAAAATTGCACTGGATCATCCTTGGCGTTTAAGGAATCAAATATATTGCTCTTTGTGCAAACAATTCGAATTGACATTTCAGTGATCGACTTTTTAGATATATATTGTAGTTTTGGTCTTGTGTTACATTTAACGCGACATGATCCTTTATTGTAATCAATCAAATTGAATACTCCATCTCGCACTATGGTTATTTGCTTATTTCAAATGAACTAATTTCATCAAAAATATTGTACATTACAAAATGCTATCGTTTACCATATAACATTTATACGTGATTGTACGTAGATCAATTATCATGTAACGACCCGAAATTTTCGATCCCGAAAATTCCAGATAGTTAGGAAAAGAAGAAAAGAGATAGAAGAAGAAGAAACAGAAACACTACATAGATTCTCATATTCGCAGCGGATCAAAATATAATATCAAATAATATCAGTTTACAAAAGAATACTGTATCAGTTGATTACATTTTTATACACCAGAGTTACACACGTACTCAAACACTGGACATATAAAAATCAACATGTCTCAGATAAACAGAAATATATCATAGCGGAAACACTCCATACGTTCCTGCCATCCAGCTCGTCTCCTGAGCTCCAGAACGTCCTTACCTGAAAATATGTAATACTCGGTCTGACCCGAGCATTACATCAAAGTAACACCCGGGTCAGGCTGGAAACCAACATGAGTAAACCCATATAATAAGAAATACTAAGTTATGAAACTTATTTGCAAAACTAGGGTAACTCGTACCTTCTACGAGTTCTCAACTTATTTAAGTCAATCACTTATTTCCAACAATAACTAAGGATCACTACTCGGTTTTTAAATATCCATGACTCTTAACCTTTTCATTCCAGCCTGTTTGGTTCAACACATCAAATCTATAAAGAATTTAGAATTACTAATCGAAGTGGTTCCGGGTATTGCTGATACCCGACCTCGGTCTCTTCGAATCCAATATTAAGTTTTAAACAATTCCATATATCTAGAACTACATATTTGCATAGCTATTCATCACATATAGTCAAACCATATTATCTCAATTCAGTCCAATCATACCATATCACATATCATCACTTATCAAAGATATCAAGTAATTCAAGGCATACAATATCATTCAGTTATTCATATGCAAGATTAACTAGTCACACCATTCCAATTAATTTAAATAAATTAAATTAATTCTTTTAATCACTTTTAATCCTACTTACTTAACATTAATTAATTATAAACCATTAATTAATCATCCCTTAATTATCATTTTTAATTACATTAAGTAATTAGCCTTTAAATTAATATCACAAATTAATTAACCCTCACTATTCACATTAATTACTTTTATCCTTAATTAATCACTCAAATTAAATTTTCATATAATCACTTACATTGATTAATTATCCTTTAATTAATCAACTAACCCTTAATCAATTTCCTTAATTAATCAACCCTTTAATTAATTTCACTAAGTAGTTAATTCTTAATTACTTTCCTTAAGTAATTAACCTCCAATTACTTTACTAATTAATTAATCACTAATTATTAATTAATTACTAAATTAATTAACCACTAATTATTAATTAATTATCTCTAATTATCTAATTAATAATTCTTAATTACAAACTAATTAACCTCTTAATTAATTTATAATCCTTAACCATTAATTAATTAATCACTTAATCAATAATTAATATAATAAATCATATTTTAATTACTAATTCATAATAAGGGTTATGAATTTTAACCATAAGATGGATGTTTCTTGATCGAGTATTAAGTGTTAGTTATGCTTTAAATTTTGAAATTCATTTACATTTAAAAAAAATATGGATAGTTTAAAATCATGGAAACAAAATTATTCCCGAGCAAAAACAACAAAACCCCGAGACAAACACCGAGCAGCCCTTGCGTGCTTCTTCCCCGAGACATTCTCGTAACCAACACGAAGACGTCCCGAGCAAAACAACCACCCAAACTCACAAAACTTTAGATGCACAGATCGATCACCGTGCACATGCACGCGCCACCAGATCATCTCTGGTCGTTGCTCCGACCATCTCCCAGTCGCCTACAACCCCACTGATAGTTCAGACCACCCAGCATTTGTTAAACTCACTTGGAACGAAAACTGAACCCATCGAGCAACCTGGAACCAAAACCACGATGACCAACTTCCTTGCCGACGACAAACTACGCCATCAGAACCCAAACTGCTTCGACCACGGCCGTGTTTCGAACCATCGAATCCATTCCCCCCTATGCGATTAATCCCGGTGCACCACCGTCGCCGTACCACCCTCGTCAAACCCGACCACCAAATCTTACCACAAAACCCTACTTCCTCCTCCCCTGACCACCACGGCCCAAGATAAAATCAACCACCATTTTTTCAGAGACTCCTGACACCCCGGCCATCTCTATGCCAAACCCCGCGCTCCCAAACGTCGCCGATCAACGGCAATTAACCAGAAACCCAAATTCGACCAACCCAGACAATCTCGACAACCACTTGCCTAAAATTTTGGATAATCACACCAAAATTCATGATTTGGTACTTTGATTCAAATTATATAAACAGAAACTTAAATTAGCTTGATTGATTTTTAACAAATAATAAGATTATCACTGATATTTGCTATTCCAGGCTAATTGCTAAATATAAAATTTTGAAACAATTTTTATAATGTAAATTACATTATTAGAATCATATTATCTTTACAAATCCTAACCTATAATTCAATGTATAGGAAGCTATGAATTGTTTTCAAAAAAATTGAATCTGGCATAAGAACAGAGAACATGTCTGTATAGATTTCAAATATTTCACAGGCATCACACTATATACATATACATTCACATCTATGCATTTATATAGACATAATATACTATATTACTTCAACAAGCATCAAACATAAGATCAGGTTTAATCTGGTTTTAAAAGAAATTTACTCATAGATGGAAACAGAGAAACAAATGCTGCTCAGTTTGTATTTTCCTTCAAGCTTTTTACATGAATTGCTCCTGCTTCTTTTAAAATTGTAATGGCTGCTTGATTTGTTTGATCCTTTAGTTGTAAAATGGCAGAACTGTTTATCTTTGTTTACTTACTTAGTTTCGAATGAAAAAAATAAAGACAGAGTGGAGATATATAAAATAGAAGAATGAAGCTTACAGGGTAAGCCAAGGCTAAGATTTTTATTTATTTATCTGAAGTTTTGGGGCTGATATGATATATTGCTTGCTTGAGATGATATGCATTAATTTCTATGTCCCCTTAAGTGTCTACATGTACATTTGTTGATATATATCCTTATGCATATATATATATATATACACACACACATGTACCTTTTCCATTGTTTAAATGCATATATGCCTTACACCTATATTCACTTATATATTTTTTCTCATCATATGTATAAAATATACATTCTTACTTTGTCATGCTTACCCCTTTTTGTTTACCAGCATATACACTTCATACATATATTTTTACTTATATATATATATATATATAGGTAATTGTCATCATATACCTATGTATTTACACTTTCACTATTTAATTAAATGAATGTATATATTAACTTATATTTGTTCTCATATACAACATTTACATTTATACATCTTTCATATATTCTCCTTCTCATAGCATCCATACATATATGCACTTTTCAATACTTATATATCATCACATGTCATAAAAGTTGTGTATATTTATACACATATTTATGGACATTTTTTACCTTTAATTTATATGGTGGAGTTTATATATTAATATATTCTTTATTTTAATCATATTCAGAGATTTCATAATTCAATATTTATTATAGTTTTAAAATCAATTTATATATACTCAGATATATTTTAATTATCAGAATTGTATTTGTTCGACTTATCTAAAGTAATATTCCAATGATTTCATTCAATCAATTACCAATTAACAACCATTAAAAATCTGGGTCGTCACATATCCATAATATTGTATTGCCTTTAAGTTCAGAACTCAGAGAATACAGTTCACAGTCTCGACCAAATAAACACTTAAGCAATCAAATTACAAATGTATTTAGTAGCTGTAAAATCAGGCACTTGCATGAGTGTTGAAACCTTAACATGCAATAAGCATTTATTGGCCTGTTCAATTTATATTTCTATTTTTCCATTTTCAGTTCAGTTCATTTGTATATCTTAACTGATAATTTTTTTATCAATCGTTTTAAATACACAAATTTATCAATGTAGATTATTGTAACATCATATAGCGCATATTCTTACAATATTAGAAACATTAAACGTAATCATTTCATTTTTCTAATTAGGCTTCCACTACTCTTTTATGTTTCGCCAAACCGTAAGTGAAACATACAAGTCTTTCAACTTCACCGGTGGGTGTTAGAACTCGTATGGCTTGGGATTCTGATCTTGAGGAAAGCTCAACAAATCATAGGCTTGCATACGATGGATAATCCCTTATTGATTGTATCACATACAACTCCTAACTTGTGGTTCCTTGTCCTAACCCCATCTTTACCTTGAGGAAAGTTCAACAAATAAAGTAGGATTATTCACTCGGACCAACCATTTCACGACGATGTAAGCATAATGCACATACCTCGAGGAAAGCCCAACATGTATGTGCAGTCATCGCACTTTATTTACTCATGATATTAATAATACTACACATAACATCCCTGACTTGAGGAAAGCTCGACAATTAAAGAGTATGCAAGTAATCTATTAATACATTAATGATAGATGAAAACTTTATATTAGAGATTCACGATCTTCAGTATATTATATCGATTGATATCAACTTATGGAATCATGTTTTTCTTATGAAATACCATCGTAATTCATGTGTCGGACACATCAGTAATCATGCTTTACATACATTTGTGTATGTATTATCCCTTAAGTCTATTTTGGGTTTCTTTAATGTTTCACGATTAGTTTATACATTATATTATATAATATTATAATCATGTAACCTTTATATTTCATATCAGTTATATAATAATCTTATATATAACGTTATATTAAGTAAAGATTATTCAATTAATTTTACTTAATAATTATTTTTAATTAAGTAATATTTTAATTAATTTTACATCATCTTAATATAACATTTATAATTAAATATTCACATATACCATAACCTTTATAGTATAACACGTATATCATATACATGTGTATACTATTTAATTAATTAAAATTTTAATTAATTTATTTAATTAAACAATTTTAATTAAATTATTTAATTAAACAATTTTAATTAAATTATTTAATTAAACAATTTTAATTAAATTATTTAATTAACAATTTTAATTAAATTATATTAATTTCAAAATTCATTTCATATACTTACTATATACTTGGTTATTTTAAATCTAAAATAACATAACATATATCATAATGTATAATACATGTGTTTGTATAAATTAATTAATTAAATTTATTATATTAATCTCATTAGTTCCTTTTTTAAAGTTTCAAAATTAATTTGTTAGTTTCAAATACTTTGAAAACTTATGTTATACTTTAACCTTTATATAAACATGGTTCCTTTTAAATTTGAAATTTCTTTTAATTTTCAAAAAAATTTGAAAATTAGCCCAAGGCCCAATTCAAATTTAGAATACATAGGCTATTGATTTCTAATATCATTATTAGAACTGGGCCAATGCATAGAGGAAGTTATGAGTGAATTAAACTAAACCTTATTGGATTTTTATTAGGCTAACGAAGCCTAATCCATCCGGAACTATTCTAAATTTTAAATAAAACAATATTATATTTAACTCTATAAAGATTAATATTATATATGTATTATATTTTGGATATGTGTATCATATGCCTTAACCATGACTCGAACATCGAGACAAAAGCAATAGCATTTTGTATTCATTGCAACTAGTTTATAATCACAAGAACAATAAGGGCAACTCCAATAGATTACGGGCTGAATATTCAGCTCGCTGAATATTCAGCCCGTAATTTTGGTTGGGGCCCCAATGGCCAGGCGCCCATTTTATGGGCGCCTGAGCGAAGGCGCCCATAAAATGGGCGCCGCCTCCCCACCCCCTCCCTCCACTCTCATTATTTTTGTTTTACATTTTTTCTAAAATTTGAAAATTTAACCAAAATGCCGCCCCGTCCAACCAAAATCGCCCGAAGAACGGTTCAGAGACATCCAACGGAGCAAGCTGGACCATTCCTTTAATCAATCAATATTGGATTGTATTCATCATGGAAATACAAATGTTCAGAATTTTAATGTGAAAATGGAACTTGATTATGCTATAGAGCACCAGGTTGTTGTCATTCATAAGTAGGAAATTGCTTACCGCTTTATGTTAGAAGGAATGATACCTTTTGGAATTGTATTAACTTCATGGATTCTAATGCTAATCATATTTGCAGGAAAATTTGATGCACTGCACAAATTATTGTCTTTTGATAATGGTCGATCTGCAATATTATCCTCACAATGCACATATTATGGAAAAGTTATGTTATATTTATGTATTATTACTTATATGTAGCTAAAATTTGCTAATTCTTATTTAAAATGCATCTGATATTGATTTTTGGACCAAATAAATTATAACAAGCCACACAACTTCTGATTTCTTATGTAAGGGAATTTTATCTTGCAATTGTAGGACATCCAGACGCGAATTTAACTATGAAGAGTTGGTCGTTCTAAATTCGATTATTGGTTATTCGAGCAAAGATTCCCGTAAAAAGATTGTTAATTTTCTATTAAAGTGTTTTACACCATCTATGGATAAAAAGATCAGTTAAGTCCAAATTACCATGTAAAAGATTCGAAGAACGTCCATAGTAGGGGTAATTGTTTATTGGATAAACCCAATAAATCAACCAAAACAATTAAGTTTGATATTCTACCTATACCTTTATCGATTTCTTGGTTTGTTACAATTTAATTGTTATTATTTACATAATGAAAGCAAATAAAATAATATTAGGAATTGAAACTGAGAATTAAATTGAAATTTCCATGGTTATAATTTCTTTTATGTTTTCTAGAAGATAATTACGTTTCTTAGAGCCACAGTCAACATTTTTATCCAGAAGTTCGATAGGAACGCATTTCTAAATAGATAAGAAAGCTTTATATAACAAATTGAAAAACATAACCACAATTTATAAAGACAACTATTTTTTGGAAAAAAATAACTGGAAAATTTTGCAATTGTAAAGGATAACTAAAAATATTATTTGAAAACTGAAAAAGATATATTAGATAATATTGCTAATTTTCTTTAAAAGAATATATATATATATATATTAGTAAAAAGGAGATGTTTGAATTTTTATTGAACATTATGAAAATTTTGTGTTATAAACTAACCAATAACGCTATAAATTTAACATTCATTGTGATTTGTATAAATTTCAATGAAAATATTAGTATTTATTTTTCACACGTTCTCATCTCATTACCAACCATTGACATTTTTATCATGTGGGCATGCTTTTTAGGTTCGATACCCGCATATGCACTTGTTTGTTTACTTCTGATAATCTCATTCTAAATGAAAATACTTTTAAGTGGCCATGGCTTTAGGTAAGGATGTTATGGTAATAGTTACCACTACCATTTTTGCAAATATCATTATCATACCACTTGTTTTGGATAGCTAAAAATGCATATTGCTACCGATTCATTAGTACACCATTAAATTGATCGTCATTACACTGGTAATGGTGAATTACTGTTTGTCTAAAAATAAAAAACTTTTTTTACATTGTAACGATGTTTCATCATAGATGTAACAACCTGCCCAAAACCTGCGTAAATCCCAACCCAAAAAAGGTCCATCGGAACTTGAAACCAACCCATGGCTGGTTGTTAGGTTGATGAAATTCAGAAACAAAACATAGTACATAGAGCTATCTATCTACTTTCAGAATCTAACAAAGGAGTGGACAAAATATAATAATAAAACATTTACCCATAGTTAAAAATCATTTCAAATACAAAAATATTTTCATGAAACCTTCACAATAACCTAACACATACTCCATAACTCGTAATATCAAACTGACAATAACAGTAATAACACAACTTAGTCTGAAATCTGGGTACATGAAAAATAACAACATAGGTAAATGATAATGGATAAGCGACTGCCACAACAAGCATCTCCAACTCTGCTCCTCCAATCGCTCGATGTCTCTCCTAACCTATTTCGCTGAAATAAGGAGGGAGTAAGAACAACAAAATCTAGTGAAAGAAATCTCAAATTTTTACCAAAGTAGTGAATCTAGACAGTAATATCTGGATAGGTCATATGTCTTACGTAATTAAAGTCATAGCATACACATAGTTCACCGTAAGCCCAAGAAGACCTTCCCAATCCAATTATACAATCTAAGCAATAATTTGAGGTGGATCCCCATACGGCCCTCAGTAGTTGACATTTTAAGAAATCTCATGTCACCTACTACTTCTCAAGTGGAAAAAGGAGGACCCTACAACGGCCACTTAATAGCTTTAACCTGAAGCAGACCCCGCTATGATTTTCAATCCTACTTCATCTAAACGTAATCATGGCCCATAAATCAACTCGTGACATCTCACATAATCCAACAATCCGTAGGCACTGGTAGCCAGATTGACTGGGTAGACTTACTCAATAGAATTAGGACTAACCTCGCGTCCACTAAATTTATTTAGTATAAGAATATCTCACATCAGTTTCAAAAGTTACGGGGTTGGTAGCCAGATTAGCCGGGAAAATTTCTATGTAACCTTAGACTGACTTCGCATCCTATAACTAACCATAGTTCGTATATACTAATTGTATGTATGTTTTATCCCACACACAATTTCTAATTAAGGCCATGTATGATAAACTCTTATTACGCCTTTTAATTATGGATTTAATGCCATAATCATCACTAATTACTATCCAAAGAATTCAATGCTAATAATTACACCAGTAATAATATCTAATGTGATCTATACGCTATAATTGATATGTTATTATTTCTAATAATCAATATTTATAATATACACACAAATGTGCGTGAAAGTTATAAACTATTCAATACGTCTCACTAACGTGATAATCGTTCAATTACATGAAAAATTAAAATATCAAGCTCGTACAAATCTCAGATCCCAAACAAACGCAACAACTATCCACAACCAAACAAACACACATTTGTATTATAATGGAATATCACTAAATTTGTTACATGTTAATATATTAGAATCATCTTCTATTTTAAAGAAAGAGGGCCCACAAAATTAAATCATTTATATTCCATCCAAACCTTAGCACATACAATACTTTTAGGGTGAAAAGGGGTTCTTATTTATTTATTTAAATGGTGGAAATAAGCATTGCAAAATACAATAGTTGATTTCATACTTTGCACACTATTCCAAGTTCAATTTGCTTTAGAATCCTTGTCCCACTATGATTCGAGATAAGAGGGAACATGTTAAATAAACCATAAATTATCTAAATTCAATGTAACACCTCAGATTTTTGATAACATTATTTAAGAGATTTAGTTAGATAAACTAAATAAAATAATGTGTTGATTAGGAGATTGAGATTTAATTTTATTAAGGTAGCCATGCCTTTTTAACTAATAAACTTAATATAGGGTTTAAAATGAATTAGAGGAGGGGTATTATGGAAAAGAGACCATTCCTGTATTGTCTTCCTTAGGCCGTGTATTCTTTTACACGTTCATTTCTCATTTCAAAATTGAAAAAGCTTGGTCGACCACAATTAACGAAAGAAGAAGAAGAGGAAACAAAAGAAAAGCTTAAGGAAAGCAAGTTCAAATCAATCTCATTCAAATCTCAAGCTCCTTAATCATAAAAGCAAATGTGAATAATGTTTACATCTCTAAATATCTTTGGTTTCGGTTTTAAGGTTAATTCCGAATGATTTTGCAAATGTTTGCCATGTTTTTGAATGATAAAAGATTATATATACATGTTGATAATTTATGTATGTTCATATTGGTTTTATGACATGTTTTAAGATGAAAACCCTATTAAATGATATCCATTAGCCTTGTGAATTTTTATGACAATCTAAAAAGTTATTTTAGAAATGGGTTTCAATTTTTAGAATTTCTTGAATTTTTATGGAATTGTTATGAATTTTCTAAGGAAGAAAAGGTTAATTTGGATTATAAAATTATTTACGCGTAAAATAATTATTGTTTGGATCCAAAAAAATTATTTGTTGAAGAGAACATATTAATTTACAATTTGGAATTTTTCCAGAATTTTTCAAGATGTTTTGATGGTTATATAAAATTATTTAATGTTTGGACTTAAATGTTTTATATAATTATAAAGGAGAGAAAAGGCTTTTTTAAAATTATTCAAATTTCCAATAAGGAAAATCAGCAACTTTTTGAATATAAAATTCTGGCAACCAATCAGATTTAGACAAACAAGGTAGGTAGAGTACAAAAGAACTATTAAACAGTAATTTCCCAGTTTCAACTCTTTCGGCAAGAGCTTCCATCTTCATTCCAGACCTTCCGACAAGGTCGAAAGGTACAAAACTTTCCAATTAGATCAAATACCAATGTACATGGTATCAGGAAGCTGGTACGTGGTGAATTGGAAGGATTCAAAAGGTTGCGGATGAAGGGTTATAGCTTTCGGAAGAGATGAAGTTTTGTTTTAGTTTTAAAAGAAAATACACCCGCTAGCTTTCGACAAAAAGCTTTCGATGTTTTCAAATGGTTTAAAAAGGGAAAAGGGTTTCGATTGGTTTGCTTTCTTGTTTTAAATGAAACCTTTCGACCAAATCGAAAGGTATAGCTTCCGACAAGGTCGAAGCATAGTTACCGCTTCCTAACCTTTCGACACAGATGAAGTCAAAGGTTATATTTTGTTTTCTAGAACTTACCTCCTCTCTCCATTGATTTCGAAGGGTTGGTTCCAGCACTAAAACTACATTGTTTTTGGATGATTTTGAAAGGTCTACTTTCGAAAGGTTTTGATTTTGAAAGGTTCTGAGTTCGAAAGGTTTGATTTCAAAGGGTTTTAGGTTTCGAAGTAGTTGCTTTCGACTCCAATGTTTTCTGATCCTTTTGCATAATCTAAATGTTTTAAATCAAAACGTTTTAAAGGTTTCAAAGTAGTTAACTTTGATTGGTTTCGAAAGGTTTTCCACTTGTTTTAAATTGAACCCAAAGTCTTCGAAAGGTTTTGAGTTTCATTGCATTCGAAAGGTTTATAAATGACTTAAAAGGGAGTTATCCCAGGCTTTCAACAAGGCTGAAGGGTATGGTTTTAATGTTTTCGAAAGGCTAGGGTTGTTTAAAGGATTTTAAAGGCAGATGTCAGATGTTTTAAAAGCTTGTAAAAGAAAGGCTTTATAAAAGGTTTTGAAGGAGATACCTTCAATGATTCTGAAAGATTTAATAAAGGATATAAAGGAGCTACCTCCAATACTTTCGAAGGGTTTTATAAATGGTTTTAAAGGAGTTACCTTCTTTATTTTCAAAAGGTTTTTTAAAGGTCTTAAACCAAGTTTTGAATGAAAGGACTAGGCAGATAGCCTAAGTGTTTTAATTTATAAAGGACTTTAACTTATTTTAAAAAGGATAGAAAATCCTTACGGAACATCATCAACATTATTTTGAGTAAAGTATATATAACATGGAAAAAATAGCTTAGAGTAAAGCTAAAAGTTATATTTCCTTGTATATATATGATATGATGGACTAAATCATTTTGAAAAGGTTTTCAAGGAAAATTTTGAACAGCAGTTAGCTCAAATATTCAAAGGGTGGTTAAACCAAAAGAAAATTCGGGCAGTCAACTAGTTTAAATTCGGATAGTTAGTCCATTTTTGCGGCAGTCGGTCCAGAGGACAGTTAGCTAGATAGAGCAGTCAGCTATGATATGAATAGGTAGTTCATTTTTAGCATAACGGACCTTGCTAATTTTTAAGGACAGTTAGTCCACCTTTTTTACATGTTTTGGGCAGGTAGTTCATTATCTAGCATAAATGAATATTGCTATATTCAAATTTAGGATAGTCGGTCCAGAAAAGAGCAGATAGCTCAAATTTTAGACAGATAATCTATTTTATTTCTTGTTTTAGCACAATGGATATTGCTATATTATTCTTATAATTAGTTGATTAACCAGTTTGGTTGTAGGGAAGGATTTGCAAAAATATATATTTTGAAAAGAGATATTAGTGAGGGGGAATTAATTTAAAGGACAAAATTTTGTATATTTTTAGCTTAAGGACACGACCTCAATATTTTAACCACAAGGACAAACATTCTCCTAAAAATTATTCATAAGGACAAAGATTCTTCCAAAATTATTCATAAGGACAAACATTCTTTCAAAACTGCTACCGAACTAAAAACTGATACCTAAAAACTGCTACCTATAACTACAAACTGATACCTAAAAACTGCTATCAATAACTAAAAACTGATATCTAAAGAAAGTTGTCCTTCAGGTTAAAATACTGAAGGTCTGTTCTTGAGGCTAAAATGCTGAGAAATTTTGTCCTTGACAATAATTTCCTGTATTAGTGAGGGGAAACCCGTTCCACTAAGCGGCGTGGTCTCACTATTTATCGGTAAACAGATATGTAACAGAAGTTATACATACCAGGCTTCATGTCTGACTCAAAGTTTTTGTTTCCCCTTAAACTCTCGGGTGCTCAAAATTTGATTTGACTAGGCTGAGGGTTTAGGTTTTTAGGTTTAGCCGATTTTGGCGAATAATGTATCCGAAGCCGAGTAGGTGGCTGACAGATAGCTAGTTTAGGAATTCTGTTTTGAAATTGTTTCTGCTGTGTATTAAGAAAACTATGTCTATATTTCCTTGATCATCCTAGGGGGCATCTTCATATGTTGGTCTTGGCATATTGTTGTAAACTATAATCGATCAATGCATGGGATTGCGTATGGGATTTTTGTAACTTGAATATGAGATTTTCTGAAATGTAGTCACTGAAAAATGTTGTATTTGGAAATCTATGATTTTGTTAATATTTAAGTGCTTCTGATATTATGGATACCATTAACATTGCCATATTTCATCACCAGAAGTTAATAATGTGGATGACTGCAGCATCCACGGCGCTTAGCTTTTAGTCTCCAGATAAGGGATGTTACATTCAAACAGCTCAATTCAATTCCAGTAAATTAATATACAACAATTAAAATTCCATGCACATACAAAGATGGATATTTACTTAGAGAAATTCTAGAGCTTTATTTTTAATTTAGGGTTTTGCATTTATAGAATTTCCCAAGGCATATATCAGATCCAAATGAATAAAACTTAGGTACTAAAACGAGAATGATTGAGATTCCACGCACTTTAAGCCTTTGATTCTTTAATTGGATCCAGTTTATGAAATTACTAAAACTCTTACGGATCATCCCCTTTTAGGATATACAAAAAATATTCATATACATAAGGATTAAATTCCAGAAATTAGAAAAGAGAGAATAGAGATAAAGAGAATAGAGAATAGAAATTAGATTTAGAGGTTAGAAGTTCCAACCAGAAGGTTTATTGTCATTTCTGAAATCCCTAAGGGAAACAATTTGATAGAGCTCCGACGTCTACATCGAATTTCTGAGGAAAAATGGAGTTCGGTTTATTTATAGATATGAAAGAAATAAGGGCCGTCGGATCGAAAACGGATGAAATCAGGCTATTTGATCAGATCATTCACTGCCTGGACATTTGGAGCGGTCGACCCCCTACCCTAGGCCGGTTGACCCTTAGAGGTAGACCTACCCTATAGAGGCGGTCGACCCCTCTTATGTCGTGGGTCACTTATTTCTTTTCGTTGATCTGTTGACTACTACCCTAATTAACTATTAATCAACGTTAACACTAAACTTACCATTTCTTGCCAGTTATGTAATTGTTTAATTATTAAATTTCAAACTTTTAATATTCTTCCATAATTTGAATTTAAAATTTAAATCCATTTTGAATTATTTTAAACTCTAGAATTTCAAATGTTCTAACCTTTCTGTTTAAACTTTACTTTTGACAAGTTATATATCGAAACTGATCGGAAAATTGGTACAGATGCAATGGTGCAACTCTCGTGACCAAATTTCAACAATTAAAATTTCCATTTTTAATCTCGTTTTGATTATTTAATTTCTTTTAAATTTTATGAGTTGATCTAACAAGTCATCTATCCTAGGCAGAGGATACATATTCTTTTTAGTTAACTTATTCAGCGCTAAATAGTCGACGCATATCCTCCAAGAACCGTCTACCATAGTAGGGAAAAAAATTAGCGCTCCCCATTCTTAAATTCTATGGTGTATGAATCCTTTCTACAATAACTTGAAATCTACTTGTTTAACTCTCTCCTTTCCGTGGGAGTCATATGACTCAATGGCAGTGCGATGGGTCTAGGGTCTGTTTCTAGATTAATTTCTAACTCGATCTCCCTATGGGGTGGGAGACTAGAGATTTCCTCAAAAACATCGAGAAAGTCTCTAACTATAGGTATAAATGAGAGTTCATTCCATGACATGCTAAGCGAATATAGGTAACACGACTTGATTGAGTTTTGGGGTGAACAATGGACATTAATACAATGCCCCAAACGACTTCTTAGCCATATAGTCCTCCTCTCACAATCCAAAACAGCCCCATAGTAAGACAACCAATCCATTCCAAGGATAAATCCATGCCCCTTAAAGCCAAGAACGTACGCATTGCATATAAAAGCAACATCACATATGTCCACAACTAGGTCTTTGAACATTAAGGAAAGATATGTCAACCACAAATAGGATTTGATACCACTATTGGATTGGTGACAACTTGGGTTTTCAGGTTCAAGGATCTAACTACTCTTTCGACTATAAATGAATGACATGCCCCAAATTCAAACAAGGTACGAATAACATTTCCAGAGATAATAATTGAACCTTCCAAAGCATTTCTAGCTTGGTACTTAGGCAGCAACCTACTCGAGATTGGAAGCGTCTCAATAGCATTCACCTCCCTTCCCTGACCTTCTTTAACAAGTTTCAAACACTTTTTCTTAAAGTGTCCTTCTTCAAAACAATTATAGCACTTTCCCTTGAATTCTTCCTTCATTAATCTTACTCTGCAGTCTTTGGCAGTCCCTTGAATTCATGCTTTGTAAATACTTCATAATACCCCAACACATACTCCATAAATCATAGTCTGAAACTGACAACAGTAGTAATACAATATGGTCTGAAATTTGGGTACATGAAAAATAACAACAAAAATAATGAATAAGGAACTGCCACAACAAGCATCTCTACCTTTGCTCCTTCAAGCATTCACTTTTCTCCACAAACCTGTTTTGTTGAAATGAGGGAGGAGTCAGAAAAACAAAAT
This sequence comes from Allium fistulosum, assembly GCA_030737815.1. Lineage (NCBI taxonomy): Eukaryota > Viridiplantae > Streptophyta > Magnoliopsida > Asparagales > Amaryllidaceae > Allium > Allium fistulosum. The sequence goes on from CM060906.1 coordinate 1,139,577,863, forward strand.
ATGGTGAAAGAAATCCCAATTTTAACCATAGGAGTGAATCTGGGCAGTATTATCTAGAAAGTCATATGTCTTACATAATTAAAGTCACAACACTACACATAGTTTCATAGAGTTAGGGGTATGCCCTAGGGCAATTATTTAATTTTGTTACATGTATCTAAATCATTGACCAGTCTTGTTCGGAATAAAGGTATTTTCTTTCTATTATATACTTGATATAACAAGGTTATGGTAATTAGTAAAATTAATTAATCCATAAATGATATGTTCTAAGATATTAGTTACAAAGTGTTGTAACCATGAGCAATTTATCACGATGAAACAAATATACCATTTTAAATATTCCTAGTGATGTGCACGTAAATGTGCATATATTTACATCCGTATTTTATCTCTTTTTATTTAAAAAACATCATATTTGGGAATTTTAACATGTTTAAAACCAAAATTCAATTATTTTCAAACCATCATATTTTCATCTTCATTCAGGGACAAAATGGTCATTTTTGTGCTTGTGTCAATTTAAGAATTTTTACTTGGACATTTTTTGATAATTTTTATAGGAATTTGGATGCATATGGAAGAGGCTTATATGAAGATACATGCATGCACAAATGAAATACAAAGGAATGAAGAGGAAATAATTCGAGTTCAAGATCATGGAGGAACCCACCCACTTACCTAAATGTACAATTATGAGCTAATGGACAACTAAGTGGAGGTTAAAGCTTCATGCACAACAAATGATGGATTAATTAGTGGCTAATGGTTACTTGGTGGCCACATTTCCTAAAGGGCATTTTAGGAAGCCCCCTAAAAATAGAATTAGGGTTTTATGTATGTATATATAGCCCTCTTATGTACATGAAACTATCATCTACTCTTTCATTTTACTTAGGAAATTAAGAGATCAAATTGTAAGCTCAATGTTCTATGAAATAAAAATGGCTTCCAAGCCTCTTTCTTCTCTCTTTTCTACATGCTTTTCTTTGTTTTACTGTTAATGTTTATTTCTATGCTCTCTTTCCTTTAATGTTCATAGCTTAGATTTACATTTATGAAAGTAGTGTAGCTTTAATTTTTATGCAATTAGTTACTAGATAATCTCTCTTTCTTCCTTTGCTTAGTTTTCATTTCTTTGCTCTTTCATGTTGAAATTTACAAGTGTTGCTTCAATGCCACAAATGAGTTGATAAACCCTTCAATTTAGGGGTAATGAAGCTATCAAATATTATGTAATTTCAACATTTTTTTTATGATTTACTCCTTGTTTGTGCTTCATTAAAGTGAATTTTGATGCAAGTTTATACAAGTGGGTTTGATAGCTTATATTGCTTATGCAAATGAGCTATTCTTATTCAACATAAACACAAGTTGCATCTTCATTTGCTAATCCATTTTTGATTTTGAAATGAAAGTAAAAATGAAATTTGATGATCTATATTACTAGTTACAATAGTAAATAGATCATACTTAAAATAACTTTTGCTTTGGCTTCATTTTTATGAGAATTATAAGCGGTATAATTGTTGTATTATAGTTTGTTGGTTTGAGTTATGTTAATTAATAACATAAACAAACCATACTTATGATAAATGCAACACTTATTTCACTTAATATCAAAGTTAGAGATCATAAATTCTATGTTTGTTGATTTACAAAAATATTAGAGTGGATTTGCCTCTAAATTGTTCTCTAGTTTAATAGTTTTTAAATCACATTTTAATTCTAGCTTTAGCTTCTTTTTTGTAGTTAACAACTTCATCTCTCTTTGGTCTAATTTGATTGAATTGAAAATTTTAAAATCTCATCAACTCCCTGTGGATCGACCCGTATTCACCCCGTACTACAAAGTGTACGCCGTGCGCTTGCGGTAAATTTAAATTTAAATTCGTTCGACGGTTGTCTAAACCGATAGAATTTCCGTCGAAGAACAAATTTTTGGCGCCGTTGCCGGGGAATTGTTTGATTTTGATTTTCTATTCTTCGAATTATTTTTGTTTGATTTTCTTTTGTGTGTGTTTTGTGTGTTAATTTCTTAAAAAAATTGTGTTTGTTGTTTGGTTTTTGTGTGCATTTGTTGTTCTAGTTTCCTTAGCATTTCGAAAAGAAAAAAAACAACATCCATAATTTCATCTGCAAAAGAAAAAAAATATTCCATTCCATTCTATTTTGCATTTGCATTTGAATTTATTTCTACATTTTACATTTTTTTACATTGCATTTCTTTTCTTTTACTGTTCCATTACAATCTGTTAACAAGCTTCTATCTCAAAACATCACTCACTCCACTGCTCAATATTTCATTCATCACTTCTCAAACAAAAAGCTTCTGCCTACCAATCGGCCACATAAGTTACAACTGCTCCTCACATTTCTATTCATCAACATTGCTCATCATAGTGATCATAAACTGCAAACCATAAAACTCCACCATAGATCAAAAACTACTCCTCCTTGCCACACAAAACTGCTGCTGTTCAAATTGCAAAGTTTCAACAAATTTTCAACAAACATTCACTGTCCTCATCACAGTACTCCTCTCAACCAACATTCAAAAAAAACATTCATTCAACAAACACACAACTGCAACTGCAAATTGCTTACTCACAACATACCCTTCTGACTTCATCTTCTCCACTGTCATCAAGCAACTGCTGCTCTCCGAACATTGCCTCAACAGTCACAACATCGCCAGGCTATTCGACTGTGCACATCCCTGACCACACATCTTCTTTACAACCAAACAAACAAGTGCCTATGACATTTACCACTTCATTCCTTCTTCTCTGACATACATCTTCACCACTGCCATAGTACTTCAAACTTCAGACCGAACCTCAAACATCATCCTCCTAACTTAAACAAACCCTCTGCTCCTGCCTACATTCCCTTCACATCAAACAAACTATTGCAACACTGTCAATCCATTCATTCAAGTGCTTTTATCTCTGCATTCAACACTTCTGCATTCATCACTACAATCCACCACATCAATTCCACTACACCTGATCAAATACTCACCACAACCACCAGACAGTGATCAATATCACCATCTTCTCACAACCAACTGACCATCCAACTGCAATTTGCTTCCAGACATCAACAAAACTCGAGAAACACCACATCCACTATTACATCACCAAGCATACATTCTCACCTGTTCATCCGCTGACCACCACTGCCAAAACAAGCATTGCCAACATCATACTCCCCAAACTATACATTCAAGTTGCAGTTCATCACCCCATACTTCAGCAACAAACCTTACAGCATCCATAAAACTATGCACCACAGTTCAACCCTGCCAAATAACAGTCACTCTTCACATTATCTGTCATTCAAGTCGTCGAGCTTCAACAACATCTGAACTTGCATTCCTCCTTCACTGTCATACAACCTACAACTTGCATTCCTCATTCCACCTTCCCTTACAAACCAAACAACCAGTCCAGCATTTCTCATACAACTGCTATAAAGTCCACTTCCCCTGCCTTTCAAACCCCTACTGCCCACTTCAATTCAATTCCACCACCTACCTCCCAAATCGCCACCCATAGTTCAACAATTCCCAAAAAAACCAGCCAACTGAAATACTGCCTACTCCTACCTCATCGACAACCCAAACATCAGAAAACCCCCTCCACCTCACCTCGACTTCGACAACTGATAGCAACCCAATCGAACCTGTTGTGCCACCACTTTCGAATCCATTTGCCAAAACCACTGACACTTCATCTATCTTCTGCCACTGACAACCCACCTCCACAACCCTCGCGACTCCCCACAGCCGTCACCAAAGCCAAATGCAATCGAACGCAACTCGAATCGACCATTTTTTTATTTTTGGGTTGAACAGAATTGATAGAATTAACTAATGAGAAGAGGGGCAAAATTAACTGAATTAAGGAAGTGGCGGCTTGAGAAATTTTGATTGAGGAAGAACTGCGTGTTGAATTGTTTTATGTATTTCGTTTTTACTGGATGAAATTTTCTTCTTGATGAACATGATAAAAGAATTGTTTTGAATTGTTTTGGGTCGGGTTATAACGTTTATGGGTAGGCCTGAGTAAACTTTATTTATTTATTTTCCTTTGTTTTGTTTTGTTTCTTTTGTTTTCAATAGTTTTTTTTGTTAGTTTCTTCTTTGATATATATTAAAAAAAAATTAAGTAAAACCTTACTTTTAAGTTTCCTCTCCAAAAAAAGATTTTAAAAAATCCGAAAAAAAGTTTAACTTTGTTTGATTTTCATTTTTCATTTGTTTTCACTTGTTTTCGTTTTCATTTATTTTATTTTCAATTGTTTTGTTTTTCACTTATTTTGTTTTCATCTTTGATAAACATACTAAAAAATAATAATAAAAAAAATTGTTGAATATATTTTGTTTTTCATTTCAGGTTGCCAAAGAAGAAATTCAAAAGGAAGAAGTGCTTGCTTATAAAAAAAATTGCCGCTTAAAAAAAATTGCTAATAATATGCACGCTCTGGTATTGTGCTTTCATCTCTAGTGCATTGTTGGTTGCTTGCATTTGCATTTATATATACAAAAAAAAATTCAAAATCCAAAAACAAAAACAAACTTCATTTTAGTTGCATTGTAAATTCACGTTTAATTTTTGTTTTGCATCCATCTCATCTTATTTTCTTTCTAAGGGCAATACCCTAATTCACATAAGGTGAGGGATTTCATCACCCTTTCCTTAGCTCACAAACGCATTTCATCGTAGAATTTGACTAATAATAAAGGTTAGACATTCGACTTAAGGGTGTCGCGAGCTCATCTAGGGCTTAATTGTATCTTCACAATTGTTTTCTTTGAACAATTTTATTTCTTGGTGTCTAGGCTACGGTAGAGTAATAACCAGTTATAAAAATTACGGTGATACGTAAATATTATACTGGTTGTTCCTCTGAAGGTACTTAAACCTTCGGTTGCATTGCTACAGTGATTCGTGGTGCACCGATAACTCCTGCCCGTTACCTGGCTGAGAAATGTTTTTGTTGATTTAAGACAAAGTGTGATTATACAATTTTGGGTTAGGAGCTACTAAGGACAGAAAATTGTAATTAAGTCCTTTGCATTCAATTAGTTGCATTAGTTCATGCATATTTAAAAAAAATCCAAAACCCAAAATCCAAAAAAAATTGTAAATTTTTCTTAACTTAGTTTTTGATTCCACAAAAAAAAATTAAAAACCTTTCTAAAAAAATTTGAAAAACCAAAAACAAAACAAAAATCAAACTTCTCTTTTGAAAATAAATTTCACGTGGTAAATATTTTTCTGCCTCTAAAAAAACAAAATTTCACTTCGATTTTCAAATCTTCTTTCATTCACTAAACTCGATCCTAACTTCTTTCTCTTCTCGACTTTCACTTGTGCATGAGTACTTGGACTCGTGACACAACAACAAATCATTGGACTCGCGACCCTTCTCCAAACCGTTTAACTCGAACAGACGATCCTCCAGAAATGGCAAACGAAAACGCCCCTCGAACTCTTATGGATAGAATCTTTCCCGATAGAGTTTCTATTCCATCTTGCATCACGTTACATGCCCCTACAGGTAACCATTTCGAAATTCACTCAAACCATATTGCCACTCTTCCAAAATTTGGCAATTTTGAGCACGATGATCCATACATCTTCTTGACTAAATTCGAACATGTTTATGCAACCATTAAACTCCAACAACTTTCTGATGACGGAATCAAACTTCGATTAATCCCATTCGCTCTTATGGATTATGCTAAAAATGGTTGTACAGCTTACCATCTAACTCGATTAAAACGTGGGAAGAATTCGTAAAAGCTTTCTTAAAAAAGTTCTACCCTTTGGAAAAAATGATTAGAATCCGAAACGAAATTGTAAACTTTCATCAATTCAAGGAGAACCATTCGGAAAATATTTTGAAAGATTCAAAGAGCTTTTGATAAAATGTCCACACCATAATTTTGAAAAATGGACGATTTGCCAAATTTTATACGATGGACTCGAAAATAGCTCACGTACCATGCTCGAATCAATGTGTCAAGGCAACTTTCTTGCCTAACATCACGACGATGCTTGGCAATTTCTAGAAAACCTCGCTGAAAAATCATCCCAATGGGAACGATCGAACGAAAAATCAATTTACTCACGATCGAGTGCAAACTCGATAGTATCTTCTGTTGCTTTGGAAGCTAAGATCGACGCAATGACTAAAAAATTCGATAATGTTTTCTCATCGAATCAAATGAACCAAGCTTCCCAACCGATGTGTTATAAATGCAACGATCCTAATCATATAGCCGATCAGTGTCCCAATTCTGTCGAACAAAACAATGCTTTCAATAAAGCCAAAAACGACCCGTTTTCTCCAACATACAATTCTGGTTGGAGAAACCATCCTAATTTTGCATGGAACCAAAACAATCCCAACACGAATACGGTTCGTTTCCGAATAATGCTTCGAATCCTCCCTTTTAGCCCAACAATTTTCAACCAAACTTTGCGGGTCCGTCGCAGAATCAACCGTAACAATCAAATTTTCAATCGAATTCTGCTCATCCTCCCCAAGACGATAAACGTTTAACTTCACTTGAGAAAACTCTTGAAATGTTGGCTAAAGCAACTACTCAAAGCCTTCAATCAAACAACAATTTGCAAAATTTATTGACTTCATATATGCAAAACACAAACCAATCAATTGCAAAACTCGAAATGCAAATGAGTCAATTAGCCACGTCTGTGAGCGAACGTGAACGAGGAACATTCCCAAGCCAACCGCTTCCAAATCCCAGAAATCAAAATGCAAATTCAAATCAAGCCCATGTTGTTCAAGATAGCAACGTCACCCAATTGAATGCTATCACAACTCTCCGTTCCGGTAAACAAATCGATAATCAAGTCGTTAATCCAAACGATTTACCGGAAGCCTCTCTCGATACTTCTAAAACAACGAACGAATCTGAACAGAACGTGGAGCCAAACGTTGAATCAAATGCTAACCAAAATTATTCTTCCTCTACTCGAGTAGACCTGCCTACCGAGTACCGTGTCCCATTTCGACATCGTCTTCGACCTAAGAAACACTCGAACTAAATGGAAAAGATGTTGGAAATTTTTAAACAAGTCAAAGTTAACATTCCGCTTTTTGACATCGTTCAGCAAGTCCTAACATACACGAAATTCCTTAAGGACTTGTGTACCCAAAAGCGACACACTCAAGTGCCCAAAAAAGTCTTCTTAGCCGCCAGTTTGAGTGAAGTCTTGTCCCAATCCATGCCCGTAAAATACAAAGATCCTGACTGCCCTACGATTTCATGTACAATTGGAGACAAGACGATTAACAAATGTCTGATATACTTAGGCGCGAGTGTCAATTTGATTCCATACTCTGTGTATGAACAATTAGGCTTAGGTGAGCTCAAACCCACAAAAGTCACGCTTCAATTTTCCGATCGCTCGATTAAGAAGCCCGTAGGAGAAATCGAGGACGTGCTCATTCGAGTAGGGCAATTCATATTCCCCGTTGATTTTATCGTTCTCGAAACACAACCCGTGACGAATCCCTCGAGTCAAATTCCATTGATTTTAGGCCGACCATTCTTAGCCACCTCAAATTCCTTAATCAATTGTCGTAACGGTTCGATGGAAAATTTCTTTTGGAAACATGACTTTGGATCTCAACATTTTCAATCTTGAAAGCCAATCGAACAAACCTCATGACCAAACGTTGGAAGTTAGTGCCATTCACGAAAACCTAAAAAACGAAACAATTGACCTTAGCGACGAACGCGAAGCTGAATATGAAAAATTATTTCACGAAATTCCCAGCGAAATTGAATACACTCTTCCTTTTGAATCTCTTCCAGTAGAGTCCGAATCTCAACTCAATTCTTTGATTGAAAAACTCCCGAAGTTGGACCTCAAACCACTTCCCGATCACCTTAAGTACGCATACTTAGGTGATAACGAAACGTTACCCGTCATAATTTCTGCGACTCTCTCTCTTGACCAAGAAACTTCCTTACTTTCTATTCTTTCAAAAAACAAGGAAGCCATTGGATGGTCGATCTCCGATATAAAGGGGATTAGCCCTGCTATTGTTCAACGTCGCATCCATTTAATCGACGATGCCAAGCCTGTTCATGACGCACAACGAAGGCTTAATCCAAAAATGAAAGATGCGGTGCGTGATGAAATTCTTAAACTTCTCGACAACGGAATCATTTACCCAATCTCTGATAGTTCATGGGTTAGCCCAATTCACGTTGTACCAAAAACGTTTGGGCTAACCGTTGTCAAGAACGATTCAAATGAACTTATTCCAACTCGTACTCAAACGAGCTGGCGTGTTTGCATTGACTATCGAAAACTAAATGCCGCAACACGAAAAGATCACTTCCCTCTTCCCTTCATTGACCAAATGATCGAACGTTTAGCCGGCTACGAATTTTACTGCTTCCTTGATGGTTATTCCGGCTATAACCAAATTCCCATCGCTCCCGAAGATCAAGAGAAAACAACTTTCACGTGTCCATTCGGTACCTTTGCTTATCGACGTATGCCATTCGGACTTTGCAACGCTCCTGCGACCTTCCAACGATGCATGGTTGGAATCTTTTTCGACATGATTGAACGCTTTCTAGAAGTTTTTATGGACGATTTCTCAATCTTTGGCGATTCTTTTTCCCAATGTTTACATCATCTCTAATTGGTTCTAAATAGATGTAAAGAAAAACATTTGACTTTGAATTGGGAAAAATGCCACTTTATGGTCAAACAAGGCATAGTCCTTGGACATATCATCTCAAATAAAGGCATTGAGGTAGATAAAGCGAAAATCGACGTAATTGCAAACCTACCCATTCCCAAAACTGTTAAGGACATTCGATCATTTCTAGGATACGCTGGCTTTTACCGACGCTTTGTGAAAGACTTTAGTAAAATCGCTCGTCCTTTGACTACTCTTCTTGGAAAAGACGTTCCTTTCGATTTTAACTCTGATGGTATCTCTTCTTTTGAACGTCTCAAGAACGAACTCATTTCTGCTCCAATCATTTGTGCGCCCAATTGGGATCTTCCTTTCGAAATAATGTGTGATGCTTCAAACTTTGTCGTTGGTGCTGTCTTAGGACAATGCATCAACAAGATCCTTCACGTGATTTACTACGCGAGTATGACTTTGAACGACGCTCAACTCAACTACACAACAACCGAAAAAGAGCTTCTAGCTGTCGTTTTTGCTCTCGAAAAATTCCTACAATACTTAATAGGGTCACACATTACTGTGTACACGGACCACTCTGCGCTTCGATATCTCTTCTCTAAAAAGGATGCCAAATCCCGCTTGATTCGTTGGATCCTTTTACTTCAAGAATTTGACCTTACAATAAAAGACAAAAAAGGATCTGATAACGTCATAGCCGATCACTTGTCTCGTCTTCCGAACGCACCATCTTCTCTGCCAATCAATGAAAACTTCCCCGATGAACAACTCCTTTCAATTTCTATCAACCCATGGTACGCTGATATAGTAAACTACTTAGTCACTAAAGAAACTCCCTCATCGTGGTCCAAACAGGACAAATGCAAATTCATGTCCCAAGTGAAGTATTTCTATTGGGACGATCCATACTTATTCAAATATTATCCCGACCAAATCATCCGACGTTGCATTCCGGATAATGAGATTAGGAGTGTTCTTTCATTTTGCTACGATCAAGCATGTGGTGGACATTTCGGTCCTCGAAAAACTACGGAAAAAGTGCTTCAGTGTGGTTTCTATTGGTCTTCTCTTTTCAAAGACTCGTTTGAATTTTGTAAAACTTGTGATCGATGTCAAATGCTTGGACGAATTCTCGACGAGATATGATGCCTCTAAACCCCATTCATACGATCGAAATCTTTGATGTTTGGGGTATCGACTTTATGGGACCTTTTCCCAATTCTTTTGGAAACTTGTATATCCTCCTCGCTGTCGATTACGTTTCAAAATGGGTCGAAGCCGTTCCTTGCAAAACCAACGACCATAAAATTGTTGCGAAATTTCTCAAAGAAAACATCTTTTCGAGGTTCGGCACACCTCGCACAATAATCAGTGATAACGGAACCCATTTTTGCAACCGTTCTTTTGAAACTTTAATGAAAAAATACTCGATAACCCACAAGTTATCCACTACGTATCACCCTTAGACTTGTGGCCAAGTTGAAGTTTCAAATCGACAAATAAAATAAATCTTGGAGAAAACTGTCAATAAAAATCGAAAAGATTGGTCTTAGAAATTGACCGACGCGCTTTGGGCTTACCGTACTGCTTTTAAAACAAACCTTGGGATGTCCCCATTTCGTTTAGTTTACAGTAAAGCTTGTCATTTACCCGTTGAAATTGAACACAAAGCACTGTGGGCAATTAAGAACGTAAACTTTGATCTTGAGAAAGCTGGCGAAAACCGAAAACTACAACTCAACGAACTGGAAGAACTTAGGAACGACGCGTATGAAAACGAGAAAATTTACAAAGAAAGAACCAAAGTTTTTCATGACAAGTCTATCCTAAGGAAAATGTTTTTTCCTAACCAAAAAGTTCTTTTATATGACTCAAGACTTCATCTATTTCGCTGGGAAACTTAAATCAAGATGGACCAGACCATTTGTGGTACGAACTGTTTTCCACATGGTGCCGTAGAAATAGAAAACCCTAGGAATGGATTGGTTTTCAAAGTCAATGGTCATCGCCTGAAACCTTTCTTGGAATTGCCAAATAACCAAGAGGAGGAGCTCATGATCCTTCATGAGCCAAGCTACGTCTAGTAAGAATGTTAACCCTCTTTTGTAAATATGTACATAGTTTTCCCCGTTACACTCATTATATCATGCATTGATTGTGAGGACAGTCAAAATTAAGTGTGGAGGGTCTCGTTTTCATTTTTTTTCATGATATTTTTGAATTTTCATTTTTCTTTTAACTTAAAAAAAATCTTAAATTTTCAAAATCTCAAAAACATTTTCTTTTTAGCATATTGATTTATTTTTGAAGAAACACTATGGGATAGGTATAAGTTTTGGTTAATAAATTAAAATTTTTGAAAATTTATTTGTCTTAACAAAAATAAAAATGAAGTTTGATTACAAATAATAATGGTCTAACTAGTATATAGGAAGGTTCATATGTGTTAATTATGAAGTATGTTCTAATTGAAAATCTTTGTTTAAAAAAAAGTGGTAGATTTAAATTAAAAACCTCTCTCTTTCTAAAAAAAATCTGAAAAAGAAAAAAAGGAAAAAAAAACATTTGTATATATGTAAATATTTTCTATTAACACCTACGGTCGACAGGTGTGCACACTTGTGTGTACACTCGCGATGCTCTGTACCTTTCTCACGTAAGTCCGAAAGTGTAACGACCCGCCATTTTGGACCATTCGCATCCATTATAAGTGTATAGGTGGACACTCATGCCGGAGTTGAATTGCTCAAAATACCGCGTTGTTAATTTAAATTTGGGAAAACTAAACATATGCAGTAAATAAATGAATAATCACAGATCACAGTCACAGAGTAATAAGTGCAGCGGAAATAAAAGAGATAGTAGTTCATGAAGCTACTATATAAATATATGAGTTACATCAGAGTTAAAACAGATACAACGGAAGAGTAATACGATACATCAGATACAAATCAGAATTCATCACTGGAATCATCGAATGCTGAAAGCAGAATAGATGGCTGGATCTTCAAGCAAAGCTCCAACTTCAAAGGTGAGTCCCGAATACTGGTACACTCAGTCTAACCCGAGCGTAAAGCAAAAACACAAGACACTCGAGTCAGGATTAACATTCTTATATTAATAAATCCAACTCAAGTGAAATAGCAATTGAAATACAAGTAACTCAAAGGATGTTTGGAATAACCATCCTTTAAGGATCCGTTAAACTATCTACTATGTAGTAGTGTACGATAAGTAGATAATGTCTATCAGTAATATAAGAAGATATCAAAATAGCGTTAAGTCATGGCCCATTCCACCCTTAACACATTTTTATTCCCAAAAGCATATACAAGACCGTAGTTTCCCCAAAACCGGAAGTCACCAGAGGGCAATCCATATACTAAAGGTACAAATCAAAATCGTAGTGGTCGCGTGTAAATGGAATACAAGTATGACAAGGCACATGAGGCAATACCCAAGGTAGTGACACTACCGTTCACCTGATCCGGACTGGTGAGAACGAAACGCCGCAGCGCCCGCAACACCGTGAAACAACACTCCCAAAATCAAGGGTGCACCAATCGACAACAAGTATAAGTAGTTCGAAGAAGTGTGTCCACTTGAGGTAGCTAATCCTCCATTGGCCCGGCACAGCTCCCGTTTTAGTCATTTCCAATTTGACACAAGTGTCAAGGCTATCCATTATCGTTCTCTTTCTTCAGTCATCACGTACACCATTCCAACCACTTCATTCTGGATCACACTCCGCGTATAGTTATTAAAGTGGTTTTCGATTTAGATAGAGAGTATATCCATAACCGATTCCGGTCTCTTTAATAACCTTCGAAATTATTTCACCGATTGGTCATTTAATATATTTCAAAACCAATTCAATTACAATTTCAATTAGAATTTGTAAACCAACATTTCATTTCTCTTTCAAAACCAATTTCCAAGATTTACGTTTCAACTTCCAAATTCATTTCAAAATCCAACAATTCAATTTCAAATTTTATTCAAAACAATTCAAATATTGATTCAAGTCCATATATAAGTTTCATTCCGAAATCATTTAAATTAATTTAATTTATCATTCAAATAAATTTAAACTCATTTATCAATTTCATTCAATATTCGTTAAGTTACTTTATCATTCAAAACAATTTCTATTAAATTTCCAGTTCATTAAATCAATTCTTAAGTTCAACTTCATTAAATCAAAATTTACAATTTTGAATTAAACTAAATTCGTCAAATCAATTCTTTCAATTACAAGTCTTACATTAATTCCAAAAATATTGCATTTTTATTTCTTGTTAAAGAAATTCCATTTCACTTATTTACTTTCTTAAATAATTTTCCAAAACTTACTTAATCAAGAAAACTCAATTTCAATTATTTACGAAGTAAAATTCACTTATTCAAAAGTTCAATTTTCTTATTAAAGAATTTCAATTCAATTTAATCATTAAATAATTTAATCTCATTTAATTATTAAATAATTCAAAACTTAATTATTCAATAATTTCAAGGTTTAATAATTTCAAACTCACTTATAATTTCAAACTTAATTATTAAATCATTTCAAAGTTTAATAATTTCACTTAATTATAATTTCCAACTTAATTATTAAATCATTTCAAAGTTTAATAATTTCAAACTTAATTCAATCATTTCTCAAATTCAACAACATTCTTTCATCAATTACATTGTTAGAATTTTGATTCAGATTATTAAATATTAACATTTTCCTTTCATTAAAATTCAAATTTCAACTTCATTTCAAAACCATATTATTTATTCAAATAAAATCTTCTTTTATTTTTAAATCAAATTATTGACCAATCGGGTTTTTATTTAATTTTCTATCCTAGGTCAAAGTTAAATTTTGGGTATTTATCATTTCAACCTGATTCCAATTCAATTCAAAATCAAAGCATAAAGGGAACTTGCAGTGTGATAACTGGGATGGTGTCAAAGTAAATAAACAAGCAATAACAACAATCAATAACAATCCAATAATCAATTCAAATAATCTCGAAATAATCGTATTAATTCGCATTGTTATTTGTACGAATTAATATAATTATTTCTAGAATCTACACTATCATTTCATGTAGATTAAAGATTATTACATTACGGTTTTCACTTGTCATTCAATTTCAATTTTACACTACAACAATTAATCCAATATACGTTCAATGGTTCAAAGTGTAATTATCACTATTCTACATGTCAATTAATTTAACAATTAAAGGGGTCATATTATACAAATGTCAGTTAATCAAATTTAACATTTAACTATCCTATATCAATTTCAATTTTGCATACTATTTATCATTTATCACTAACAATTTAACGTCCAATATAAACATCAACAATCGATCAATTATCATCCAAACTGTATTATCATCACATAAATAATTAACAGATAATGGTGTCAGATGTCACAGGTGAACTGATACAGGTAATAGCATATATAACAGTGTAATTAACTAACAGCAGCATATTTCAATTGTCGTTTCAATTGAAATCAAATCTAATGAATAAAAGAACGTTAATCGTGAGTGAGTGCTCACCTTTCGAGGCTAGAGAAACAACGGAATGAGTTATGGATCCGGCATGGATTTTGAAGCAAAGCACGATGGACTCGAGTTCGACGGACAAGCTGAAAATAGGAAATGATGGGAACGAATCAAAACTAGATTGATACCGATAATTGATATAAATGAATTGGTATAGATATAACATATATACAATATCGTATTCTAATTATAACATTTATAAATAAAATATACATACTTGTATTTCAAAACTAATTGTTTTTAAATAACACATAAACAAGTCTCAATATGTAAATTTAAAACCAAATCAATGTATACTTAGAAATAAATATCCAATTTCAACTTTAAAACAAATCTTTTTTTTTCTTCTTCTAATTAGTGCATGTGTCAAATTTACAAATTATAGAAGTCAAATCTGAAAAGTGGTAATACAAGTAAAAATCCAAAATCGCAGAATCGTTAACAAAAATATTCTACATTGATTGAACACTTCTGCAATCCATAGTAACCACAAAATAAACATCACGCTCAAATAAAAAAATACCTCCAGAACTGATAAAAAAAAATCACCGCAAATGGTAAGGAATCTCAATCCTAACAAAAAGCATGGCCATAACATACCCAACAACAACAACGATCCCGAAGGCCGCAAATGAAATCCTAACACTACACACGCACATACCTATACACAACACGCACGCAAATACATCAATATAATATACCAGCATCATCATAAATTTGCAACAAACTACATATATAATATCAGGTATAAATAAGTATAGTTTAAAACAAATCTTATACAAACTTATATAATAATATCTTATGTATAAATACATAACTTGTATGCTTTAAACCACTCTTATATCTGTACCAGACACTAATATGTAAATTATGACTTATCATAAACAACATATATAAACTATATGTGTACAGCAAAGTGTACTGGCCAAATCCACACAACACTATATAATATAATTTAACCTGTTAGTATAAAACTTACAAACTAATATGCTTTAGAAAAGAGGAGAATAGGCTAACTAAAATATAACCAAATATAATACCTTTAATAATAAGGAAATGATCGGCTGTTGCATGGGTTAAAGTGGTTGCTAGGCAACTACCGAAAGGTGGCGCTCTGGAAATGGAAATAGGCGACATGCCAAAGTGGAAAGCGAGAGGTACGGTGGTTGAACAGCAGAGAACGAAAACGGCAAGGGCTGCCATAAGAAAAATGTGGTGGAGACGAAGACTGAGCACATCGGCGTGGAAGTGGAGTGCGGAGGGTGTTTGCGTGGAGCGGATGGAGGTGGTCGGCGAGACCAGGAGACGGTTGAGGCTTGCGTGCGCGGTCGTGGAACAATGGCGGGGATGCGGTTGTTGTCTTCGGTTGAGGGAAGTTGTATCGGTGATGTGGTGAAGCGGGATGGTTCTATTTAAGGTGAAGGCCGAGCTGGCTGGGGAGGATCACAGCATGCTCAAGTCGGCGCTTGGTCGTGGAGGAGAGAGAGTATGAAGGTGAGAGAATAGGCGGAAGATGGTGGGTGTCCGAGCAGTTTCACGTTACAATGGAGATGCAGACTCTTTTTTCTTGGAAGCTCCGCCATGGTGAAAAAGGAAAGGAGACTGAGCAAAAATAAAGTAAAAATGGAAGGGGAACGTTTTCAATAGGTAGAGGAGCAAGTCGCTCGGTTGTGTGGTGCATGCGTGGTGAGGAGGAATGAAGAATGAGTTATAGGAGAAAAATAAATAAAATAGAAAGGGGAAGGCAATAACAGTGGTTCAGAATAATATGAGTATACTATAATGTAAATGCTAAATGAAAGGTCAGAGAGAGGTAAGGAAAAGCAAAAGTCTAAATCAACAGCTGGCTGAAACTTTAAATATTGCATTTCATTTAATGTTGGGCTGCACGTTCTAAACTGGCAAGGAAAGAATCAAAGGGTCAAAAGTTAATGAATACCAAAACGTTTAATACGTTTAGACTTTCCAAACGATGTGTTATGGCAAATGCTGAAATTTAGAAAATAATGAATCTTATCATAAATGCTACTTGCAGCCAATTCCTGTTTGTAATTTGAATGGACATCACTTTTAAAAGTCCAAAAGTGGTACCGTTACAACGAACAGTATTTTGCTTCCGACGCGAACCGGACTTCAAAATACAAAAATAAATATACAGCAGAGATCAGTACGATGAGACGATCAAAACGGTATACAGATATCAGTGGTGTGATTGAATTATAAAAATTCGAATTTTTCTACTGGCGGAAAATGCAAGAAAAACGCTGAAAAATAAGATCGACGGAGCCAAAGATGTCCGAATTTGGAAAAACGACAAACTGACATCTTGCTCAGAAGATGGTTTAGAATTTTTCTATATAAAAATATTTAAGTTTCGGAAACATTTTATTTTCATCGCTTTTTAACTGATTAAATTGAAGTAAATTTACGCGCGAAATAAACTTTCATATTTTCGGACGAAAATTTACCAGTTGCTATGTTTAACTAAACGCATTCCAAATATCAAATTTATATTTCAAAATTTTATCGTTTAAAATTTCACAAAATTTCAACTAATTACGTTATTAAAACAGTTGAAATTTACGGGTCGTTACAGAAAGGCAGTGCATGATCGGTATATCTGGCATCAGTTTATCTGAGCTAGGTGTATGTATATATAAATTCTTTTATTAATAATGCCTATAGTCGATAGGTGTTCACATTTGTGTGTTCACTCGCCACGCTCTGTATTCCTCTCACATAAGCCCGAAAGGCAGTGCATGGGTAATATATCTGGCCTCAGTTTACCTGAGTTAGGCATATGTAAATATTGTTAATATCAATAAAATTTTCAAATAAGAGAGAATAAGCAATTGAAATCTAAGCACCATTTTAACTTGTTTGATTTAACTTGTTATTGAAAAGAAATGAAAATACCACTTTAATAAACTTTGATAACCAACTAAGGATCCATTTCATAATTACATTGTGTTATCAACCAAAACAACGAGTTAAACTATTGTCTATTTGCTATGATAACTTGATTTTTGTTGGAAATTTTGACAAGTAAATGACTTAAATTTTTCAAAACAATGACCAAAACCTATATTTAACTTATGAGTGTCGAATTGAAAGTGAATCCTTCATTTGTAAATATTTTCAACAACTTGCATTCATCCCATTATAAATAAATCTTGCATTTTATTCACTATGCATTTGGATTTTGTAGGTAGTATCCGCTGAAAACCCTCACGAGACAACACTCGTCCTACTGGGGACACCCAGAGGTTTAATGGCTTGTTGCATACGCTCAATGCAATCGTGCTCCCTACGAAAACGGATTTATCTTAGTTTTCCTTTATTCGAGGACGAATAAAAACATAAGTGTGGGGGTATTTGATGTGCACGTAAATGTGCATATATTTACATCCATATTTTATCTCTTTTTATTTAAATAAACATCATACTTGGGCATTTTAACATATTTAAAACCAAAATTCCATTATTTTCAAACCATCATATTTTCATCTTCATTCAGTGGCAAAATGGTCATTTTTGTGCTTGTGTCAATTTAAGAATTTTTACTTGGACATTTTTTGATAATTTTTATAGGAATTTGGATGCATATGGAAGAGGCTTATATGAAGATACATGCATGCACAAATGAAATACAAAGGAATGAAGAGGAAATAATTCAAGTTCAAAATCATGGAGGACCCCACCCACTTACCTAAATGTACAATTATGATGGACAACTAAGTGTAAAGCTTCATGCACAACAAATGATGGATTAATTAGTGGCTAATGGTTACTTGGTGGCCACACTTCCTAAAGGGCATTTTAGGAAGCCCCCTAAAAATAGAATTAGGGTTTTATGCATGTATATATAGCCTTCTTATGTTCATGAAACTATCATCTACTCTTTCATTTTACTTAGGAAATTAAGAGATCGGATTGTAAGCTCAATGTTCTATGAAATAAAAATGGCTTCTAAGCCTCTTTCTTCTCTCTTTTCTACATGCTTTTCTTTGTTTTATTGTTAATGTTTATTTCTATGCTCTCTTTCCTTTAATGTTCATAGCTTAGATTTACATTTATGCAAGTAGTGTAGCTTTAATTTTTATGCAATTAGTTACTAAATAATCTCTCTTTCTTCCTTTGCTTAGTTTTCATTTCTTTGCTCTTTCATGTTGAAATTTACAAGTGTTGCTTTAATGCCACAAATGAGTAGCTAAATCCTTCAATTTAGGGGTAATGAAGCTCTCAAATATTATGTAATTTCAACATTTTTTTTTCTGATTTATGATCTCCTTGTTTGTGCTTCATTAAAGTGAATTTTGATGCAAGTTTATACGAGTGGGTTTGATAGCTTATATTGCTTATGCAAATGGGCTATTCTTGTTCAACATAAACACAAGTTGCATCATCATTTGCTAATCCATTTTTGATTTTGAAATGAAAGTAAAAATGAAATTTGATGATCTATATTACTAGTTACAATAGTAAATAGATCATACTTAAAATAACTTTTGCTTTGGCTTCATTTTCGTGAGAATTATAAGCGGTATAATTGTTGTATTATAGTTTGATGGTTTGAGTTATGTTAATTAATAACATAAACAAACCATACTTATGATAAATGCAACACTTATTTCACTTAATATCAAAGTTAGAGATCATAAATTCTATGTTTGTTGATTTACAAAAATATTAGAGTGGATTTGCCTCTAAATTGTTCTCTAGTTTAATAGTTTTTAAATCACATTTTAATTCTAGCTTTAGCTTCTTTTTTGTAGTTAACAACTTCATCTCTCTTTGGTCTAATTTGATTGAATTGAAAATTTTAAAATCTCATCAACTCCCTGCGGATCGACCCGTATTCGCCCCGTACTACAAAGTGTACGCCGTGCGCTTGCGGTAAATTTTAATTTAAATTCGTTCGACGGTTGTCTAAACCGATAGAATTTCCGTCGACGAACACCTAGCCAAGATGTATTGCGACTAGATACTGATACATTCGTTGAGACTAGAATGTGTAAAGCTCTTCAAATGTTGGACAGTATATTACTCATGACTGCTTGGGGCACTAAGGAGTTACATACTGATAGTTACTTGATAACGATAAAATGACTCACTCGATAGTTTTCTGTTGGTTGATATGACTAAGGTCAAGCAGAGAATGTCGATGTGACTAATTTACACCGTTCTTTCGACTTAAAAATACCGTTGATCTTCAATGTGGAAACTCCACTTTGATTATAGTTAAATCATGGCACGACATCCATCGAATGATTATAGCTGGGTCGATTGAAAGCATTGGAAGTGAAACACGCTTCAAGAGAGGATTCGTCTCCTCAATTATATGAGGTTAGTACATGCTCAACTGATGTCAACTCAAAGTCAAAGTCTTTAGCTAGAGCAGTCCGGTTAATAATAATCGTTACTATTGAACCGAGGACTTTATGTTTGGACTATAAAATTAAATGTGGATGATATTCGAATTTTGACCATTACCAAATTCCATAAGTCCTAATGTTATATAATTTTGACGTAGAGAATTGGTATAAATAATTATCACTAAAAGGCACTGCTTAAGTGTTTGTGAAATTTGGTTTTACCTAAACGACTTATAAACGATGAATTCGGCCAAAATATCTGTAACACTCTAGATTTTTGGTAACATTATTTAGGATATTTAGTTACTTAAAATAAATAAAATAATGTGTTGATTAGGAGATTGAGATTTGATTTTAATTAAGGTAGTCGTGCCATTGAGACAAATAAAATTAAAGAAGGGTTTTAAATGAATTAAAGGAGGGGTATATTGGGAAAGAGGCCATTCCCATATCTATCCCCTTAAACTATGTATTATACACGTTTATTTTCATTTCAAAATTTTTATAAAAGAGGCCATCCACCATTAACAAGGAAAGGGGAAGAAGAAACTAAGAAAAGCTAAAGGAAAACCTAATTCAAATCAAATCCATTCAAATCTCAAGCTCCTTTAATCTCTAAAGCAAAGGTGAATAATGTTTATATCTCTAATTTTTATTAGTTTCGGTTTTAAGGTTAAATCCGAATACTTTGCAATGATTTTCCATTTTTCTGAAAGATAGAATGATTATATATACTTGTTGATGATTTATGTATGTTCATGTAGATTTTATGACATGTTTTGAGATGAAAATCCTATTAAATGACATATAATTGCCTTGCAAATTTTTATGAATATCTACAATGATATTTTAGATATGGGTTTCAATTTTTAGATTTTCCTAAAGTTACATAGATTTAGGTCGAATTTTCTAGTGAAGAAAATGGTATTTTGGATTATAAAATTATCTACGGGTAAATAATTAATTATTTAGGTATAGGACTTAAATGTTTTATATAATTATAGAGGAGAAGGGGCTTCTTTCTAAAATGTTTAAATTGTCAAAAATGGAAAGTTGGCAGCACTTTTGAAAAGAAAAACGTGGAAAACAATCAAATTTAGACAAACAAAGTAGGTTAGGTTCAAAAGAACTATTTTAAAGTACAAATAAATAGGCTTTTAACTGTTTCATCTCCTTCGGCACCAGGTTCTGCCTCCATTCCTCCCCTTCCAACACAGTTGAAACCAATGCACATGGTATCAGGAAACTGGTTCGTGATGAATTCGAAGAGGGCGAAAGGTATAGGGTCGAAACCAAGAGGTTCCGAAAGAGGTAAAGCCTTGTTTTGGTTTTAAGGAAAATATGCATGCTTGCTTTCGACTAAGTTGCTTTCGACCTAAATGTTTTCGACTAAGTCAAATGGTTTAAAAGGAAAGGTTTTGATTGGGTTGCTTTCTTGTTTTAAATGATTGCTTTCGACATGGTCAGAGCCTTTAACTGCCACTTCCTACCTTTCGATCCAAATGGTTTTGAAGGGATTGTTTTGTTTTCTAAAATTTGGCCACCTCTCCATTGCTTTCGAAGGGATGGTTTCGATACCATCACTTCATTGTTTAAGAAAGGGTATTGATGCAGATGCTTTTGACACTAATGTTTTTCTGATCCTTTTTTTCTACTTGAAGGCATAATCCAAATGTTTTGGTCGAAACGTTTTAGAGGGTTTCGAAGTAGATAACTTCGAATGGTTTCGAAAGGTTTCCACTTGTTTTAAATTGAACCCAAAGTGCTTTCTAAAGATTTTAGTTTTGATGCTTTCGAAAGGTTTTATGAATGGTTTCAAAAGGGGTGGTTCCCTAGGTTTCGACAAGTTTGATAAGGAAGGTTTTTCCTATGTTTTTGAAAGGCAGGGTTTAAAAGGTTTTAAAAGTGGATATCTTATATTTTAAAGCTTTTAAAGGAAAGGCTTTCATGGTTTTGAAAGAGTTACTTTCATGGGTTTCAAAGAAGTTACCTTCAATGTTTTCTAAAGGGGAACTTTCAAAGATTTTGAAGTGGTTACCTTCTTTAGTTTCGAAAGTGGCATTTTCAAAGGTTTCGAAGGGGTTACCTACAAGGGTTTCGAAAGGGTTGTTTAAAGATTTTAGATAAAGACTATGAACATGATAATAGGTAGAATAGCCTAAGTGTTTTAAGTTATAAAGGACTAACTTATTTTAAAGGATAGATAATCCTTATTGAACATCATCAACATTATTTTGAGTAAAGTGTATATAATATGGCAAAAGAGCTTAGAGTAAAGCTAAAAATGTAGTTTCCTTGTATGTGTATGATTTGACGGGCTAAAACATTTTGAAAAGTTTTTCAAGAAAAATTGAAAGGGTAGTTAACCCTAAGAAAACTTTGGGCAATTAGCTTATTTAAATTCGCACAGTTGGTCCATTTTGATGGCAGTCAACCTAGAGGACAGTTAGTCCAGTTAAAGGCAATTAGCCCAGTTATGAACAGTTAGTTCATTTGTTAGCATAACAGACCTTGCTACTTCTTAAGGACATTTAGTCCACTTTTTACCTGTTTTATGGACAGATAGTCCATTACTTAGCACAAAGGATATTGCTATTTTGGTATAATCAGTTTTAGAACAAACAGTCCAGTAGAGGGCAGTTAGCCCAGATTTCGGGTAGTTAGTCCATTTATTTCCTGTTTTTAGCATAATGGACTTGTTATATAATTATTATAATCAGTTTATTAACCAGTTTTGTTGAAGGAAAGGAATTGCAAAATATATGTTTTGAAAAAGATATTCGTGAGGGGAAACCCATTCCGCTAAGCGGGGTGGTCTCACTTAATATCAGTAAACAAAGATGTAACAGAATTACTCATACCAGGTTTTATGTTTGACTCGAAGTTTTTGTTTCCCCTTAAGCTCTTGGGTGCTCAAAATTTGATTTGAGTAGGCTGAAGGTCTAGGTTTTCAGGTTTTAGCAGTTTTGGCGAATAAAGCTTCCGAAGACGAGCAGGTGGTTAACGGATAGCAAAATTAGGAATTCTATTATTTTTGTTTTTTCCTCTGTGAATTAAGACAGTTATGTCAATATTGCTTTGATAATCCAATGGGGCATCTTCATATATCACTCTTAGCGTATTATTGTGAATTATAATTGATCATTGCCTAGGAATACGTTTGGGGATTTTTGTAATTTGGATATGATTTTATTTGAAATACAATCACTGTAATTATTGTTTTTATGAAATCTGTGATTTTGTTTATACTCAAGTGCTTCTGATATTATGGATACCATTAGCATTACCGTATGTCGTCATCAAAAGTTAATACTATGGATGACTGCAGCATCCTTTGTGCTTAGCTTTTGGCCTCCAGATACGGGATGTTATAACTTGGTATCAGAGGATAGGTTTATGAAATTTTTTAACTAAAAATGGTTTGGAAAATAGAAATCCAAAGGAATTAGAGTAAGATTTGGGTTTGGGATATCGCTACAGTAATGTATTTGTATTTGCTATATACAAGTATGTGCTTTATCTCTAGTCTCCTATCTTTGATTAGGTTATCTTTCTGTATCTCATGAGATTTGAATATAGATATGGATGGTAGAAGAAGCAGAGTTAACCTAGGAAGGGGAAGCACCGAAGGGAATGTCGGACCTAATTCCAAGAGAAACCAAGGTCAGACACAAGTAGAGAATGTAGGTGCTGATGTCCCACAGGTCGGAATGGAAGCCATGTATCAGTTTTTTAGGAATATGATGCAGGCCGGAGTTCAGCTGGAGTGTTAGGAGCAAATGATGTAGGAGCAGGGGTTCCAGAAGTTAACCATTTTTCTAAGATGAGTGGAGATTATGTGAAGGTTGGACGGAAGCCAATTTATGGGAACGAAGGATGCCATTAAGTGGAGAACTGGCTGTTGCACTGTGTCAGGATTTTTGCAGATTTAGGGCTCAATGATGAGCAGAAGAGAAGGTTGGCATCATAACAGCTTCAGGGAGATGCATTGTTTTGGTGGAACAGTATGATTGTGATGGTTGATGAGAGACAATGACCTGGGAGGATTTCAAGAGGAGATTCCATGAAAAGTTCATGTTTGTTATGGCACAGCCAGCACTGATCAGGCAGTTTTCTGAGTTTGTGCAGGGAGAGATGACCTTGCAGAGTAAGCTAGGAATTTTGAAGAGTTGGCTCGGTATGGGTATGCTTTAGTGGATAATGTGATGAAGAGGAATGAAAATTTCATCTGGGTATCGAAGCCTGAGTTGGCTAGTGCTACTTTGACTCACATTAGGGATCCTGCTCATATTGTTGTGGAGATGGCCATGAGGTAGGAGGAGGTTCTTGAGTCTCTAGAGAAAAGCAAGGCTAAGGAGGTCTAGGTTGGGTAGGGCCAGAAGAGGAAATTCTTTCCCAGGAAAGGTGCTCGTAAGGGAGGAGAAACCAAGAAAGGGAAGTCTGAGATTGTCTACTATAAGTGCGACAAGAAGGGGCGCTTTGCTAATGAGTATCGTACTGGGAAGGCAAAGGATGTGGCTAAGAGGAATAATGTTGGGTGTTTCAACTATGACCAGATAGGCCATTACAAGAACCAGTTCAAGGAGCCCTTTAAAGTAGGTAAGGGCAAGGTGTATGCATTGGAGCCTGCTGCTTCTAAGCCAACATCCCAGGAGAAGGGAAAGGCGGTTCTTGGAGGAACGCTTCAGATTCATGGTATGTCTGTTAGCCTTTTTTTTGATACTGGTGCACCGCATTCTTTTATATCTAAGTGTTTGATATATAAGCTTAACCTTGAACCCACCTATTTAGTTACTTCCTTACGAGTTGCGAATCCAATAGGAGGGTATGCAACTCTAGGGTTGAGGTGTGATCAATTTAAGTTTGACCTGTTAGGTCATACTTTTGTTTGCAGTTTGCATTTGTTTGATTTTGTGGGATTCGGGATTATTCTTGGTATGGATTGGTTAAGTTAGTATGATGCTAGGATATTTTGCCAAGATAGGAAGATATCTCTTAGACATCCTGATTGTAGTGACCAGATTGTTTTTACCATAGAAGACTCTAGCAGTGCAGTGTTTGCTTTGTTGGGTGCTTTGGATTCAGATGATGAGTTGATCTGAGTTTTCATAGTTAGCGAATTCGCAGATGTGTTTGAGCTTATCGTTGGATTGCCATCGAAGCGAGCCATTAAATTTCGAACAGATTTGGTTCTGGTAGCAGAACCAGTGAGTAGGCCGCCAAACAGGATGACCCCTTCAAAGATGAGGGAGTTGAAGGTACAGTTGGTGGATTTGGAAGGCAAGAGTTTTATCAGGCTGGTAGTTCACCTTGGGGTGCAACGGTTGTGTTTGCTAAGAAGCCGGATGGATCATTGAGGCTGTATCGATTATCGTAAGTTGAATGAGAGGACGATAAAGAATCGATATCCATTGCCCATGATTGACGATTTATTCGACCAGTTGAGTGGAGGAAAGGTATTTTCCCAGTTGGATTTGGAAATTGGTTTCCATCAGCTCAGGGTAGCAGAGGATAGTATAACTTTGACGGCATTCAGGACCAGATATGGGTTGTATGAAAGGTTAGTTATGTCGTTCGAACTAACGAATGCGCCAGCTTTCTTGTGTATTTGATGCATCGTATTTCCCAAGAGGACTTGGATAAAATTTTATATTTGATAGATATGGTATAATGCGCAAATCCGAAAGAATTTCAAGTACGGTATCAAAAAATTATTTTGGTAGTCGTAACAGAAGGAATGTGATCCATCGACTATGATTGTGCCTTTATGAGCAAGACTAATGCAGTTGGAATTAAACGAGCAGTGTTGATAAGAATAATATTGCAAATTTCGGTTGTTGAAATTAGCGTAATAGATTTGGTATTCAATGTGCTCAAGTTGATTTGGATTATTTGATAAAATTACCACTTAGTAAGACTTTAAGTTTGGTACGTATGTATTGAAAAAGAAAATTATAAATAATGATTTAGAGTAAAACTGTTTACACATAATAACCCAAAATGTTTCGAATTCAGTGGGAGCGGTGCTGAGTTTATGAGTCTTTGGATGTAATCCAAGAAATGATAGAAAGTGCCGTTTTATAAGCATCAAAATTGAACAAATATTTTGATAGAAATATCAAGTAATTTGATTATCAATCAGAATGCAGAGGAAGCGTGTGTTCATAAGAAAGAATGTTACAAGGTACGTTCATATTTATAAAACAAGTGAACAATGTTGATTTTAACGATATACTTGTGTTAAAATCAACCTTATTTGTTTTGATACTAAACTTTGGATTGTAAATGATGTCTTTTATAGCGAGTATAAAAGATAATGAGAATGTCCCAAATCGATATGCAAAGACACCTTACTATATTATTTAATACGGAACATGTGAGTTGAATTCCTTATGCATTAGAAATAGGAATTATCATACATGTTATGTTGTCTACGATATCATGAATTGTTTATGTATTTGATACACGAAGAAAATATCAAATTCAAATTGATATCACTAAATGGTTGTCTGAAGTGTTCTCGTGTATTTATGAAATACTAGAGAATTGTTTAGAGAAACAAATACTCATTATGGAGGAGTGTTCGAACTCAAACTTCATAAGTGATATTGAGTATAATATGTCAATAATAAATTCAAGTTAAGAATCTTTAAGTTGGAAATGTTCCAAATGAGAGACCATGGATGATTCAATGAAAAAGGCTAAGTACATTGCCTTGAATAACGCCATAATAAAGACAATGTATATGAAATACAAGTACACAAATTTATAACGATTTGATTCCAAATGTTGAGAATCTCGTAACATTGACAATATAGTTCATAACAGAACTTAGAGCTCACTAGAAGTCGAGAGACATACTTCGAATCGTTCCACATGATAAAATAGTTTATCACCACCGAAGAGAGTTGACTGACATAGTAGATAATTAAAACATAATATCACACCCATTCATAAAGGGACTGACCTTATTGGTTTTGAGAAAATCAATTGGAGAAGTTGGAAAAAGATACCAAAATTTGGCCCCAAGTGCAAGTGGGAGATTGACAGAGTTAGGTGTATGCCCCAGAAGCTATTATGTAATTTGTTACATATATCTAACTGGTTGACCAATCTTGTTCGAAATAAAGGTATTTTCTTTCTATTATATACTTGATATACTAGGGTTATATTAATTAATCAGTTCAATTAAAAGTATATTTAATAGAAAATCCATAAATGGTATGTTTTGTGATAGTAGTTACAAAGTGTAGTAACCACAAGTAATTTATTACAATGAAACAAATATACCATTTTAAATATTCCTAGTCAAGATGTATCAAGACTGAATATCAATACATCCGTTGAGACTAGAGTATGTCGCTCTCCAAATATTGGGCAGTTTATTACTCATGACTACCGTGGGCACCAATGGGTTACGTACTGATAGTTATTAGATAATTATAGACTAGCTCACTCGATAGTTTTTTGTTGGTTAATATAACTAAGGCCAAACAGAGATTATCGTGTGACTAATTTACACAGTTCTTTCAACTTGAGAACATCGTTGATCTTTGGTGTGGAAGCTCCACTTTGATTACAGTTAAATCATGGCATGATGTCCATCGAACGACTATAGTTGGGTCGAGTGAAAGCATTGGAAGTGAAACACTATTCAAGGGAGGATTCGTCTCCTCAGTTATATAAGGTTAGTATCATGGTCAACTAATGTCAACTCACAGTCAAAGTCTCTGGCCAAAGCAGTTCGGTTAATAATAGTTGTCATTATTAAACCAAGGACTTTATATTTGGACTATAAAGTTGAATGTGGGCGATATTGGAATTTTGACCATTACCAAATTACATAAGTCTTAATGTAATATAATTTTGATGAAGAGAATTGGTGTAAATAATTATCACTAAAAGATACCACTTAAGTGTTTTTGAAATTTGATTTTACCTAAAAGACCTACAAGCGATGAATTCGACCAAAATGTCATACCACCCGTTAAGTGACGTGTGAACATTAATATTTGAATTGTTCAACATTAATCGCTGATAGAATCACAACTTTGAGTCACACAACCGCATTTTTGATTTCTCTATAAACCACACAATTTATTGTAAAATGTTGCAAATTGATTAAATTAATTAATATTTATGAAATAATAATTATTGTTAATTTATTTGATGTTTTGAATGTTGTTGGTAATTATTTAAATGTGTGTATAAAAGTTATATTTTCATATATCGATATGCAATATCGGTATAATTTTAAACATGTTTTAAATAAATAATAATTACATAACAGTATTTTTCTTTTATATGGAAAAGTTGCACATTTGGAATGTGCTCGAATCAGCCATATAATGGTGAGAGGAGGAAATCAATTAATGGGGTTAATTGAAATTTCAAAAGGGGAATTTAAGGAGGAATTTTTAATAAGAGAATAGGAAAGGTTCATTTAATTCTATTAAAAACAAAATCTCTTCATTTTTGAAAAAGTTTAAAGAACGTGACTTTCATTTTTATTCTCTTTTCTTCCTCTTCTCGATCATTCATTCATGGCTAAAACTTCATCCAAAAAACATCAAAACAAATTCAAATCAACATCAAAATAAATTAAAAGGTGGTTCATTCTTCTCTTGCACAGTGGGATGGTGATTTATTAAAAAATCTTAGGAGAATCCATAAATCAAGGTGCGATGAAGGGCAAGGTCTATCAGTTCTAGGGAATGATCAATCGGATCTAGGTTTTGTTCTATCATTCAAGGTGTTTCTACATGCTTCATCTTAAGGTAATTATATGTGTGTGTATAATTCTATGTTTACATATCTTATAATGTGTTCTTATCCCCTTAATCTCTATCTTTCCCTTCTGTTCATACCTATGAATTTGAATCTTGATTTGAATATTTACATTCCCTTGCTTGAATCGATTGTTCTATCATGTTAAAACATAAAATGTTTTCTCTTGTTCACTACTATTTTGTTATGAATTATAAAATCTCATTTTTTATCTCATGTATGATTGTCTGATTAATTAATTTAACTTAGATCTAGACCTTCTTAATTTTATTTTCTGTACTCTATGTGATTGTTTACAAAGTTTACTTAATCTAGATCTAGATCTTCTTATCTCAAATCTACATGCATATGTCATTTGATTTTGTTGTTTAAAAAAAATAACACAACATAATTGAACTTTGGATTTTTTTTAATTCATAATTCAGTTTTTCATATCAAAAGGTTTACACTAGAATATTTTGACATGGGTTGCTATGTAATTAAAACTTGGTAATAGTCGCGCTAATTAATCTTTATCATCTAATTAATATGATGTTTTAACTGTCGTGTTTTAAGTCAGTCTAATATGAACTCTTCCTTTTAAAAGTAAAAGGGAAACATTAAATCAATGATATATTCCATGATTTGCAATTCCATCTAATTAGAAATTATATCTTTGGCTAAAAAGGAAGGAATCTTTTCACAACTGTTTCAAACCATTTTCATTAATTTTAACATTCTTTGATTTACTACTTGTATTTGAAAAAAAATCTATTTTATTTGAACTGTTATGCTAAACATTAATTTTATATGTGTCTGTATATGTCTGTGAATGTATTTAAAGTGTATGTGTGTGTGTGTATTTATATATATATATATATGTATATGTATGTATGCATTTATATATTAATAAATAAATAATTCATATTTAGAATGACAAAAGGCATATATAGATGGGAAATGTGTCCATTGTGGTGTTAATCATAGTGCCTATAAAATGTTTGCATTAACTTTGTACACTTTTACATGTTGCACATACAGTATACACAGGGTGCATGTGATGTGCTCAGAATCATTTGCAATTAACTAAATCAAATTGGACTAATGCATTTTTAATAAAACATTAGTTTACATGTTTATTTAACATATTATTAATCTAATCAGAGACAAAAATGAGTGGTTTCTCTTACTTCAATCAATGTTGTTTACTCCCTTAATTAATTACATAACTGTTAGAGAAGGAAACAAAAGGTTTCCTTCTCATATTTATTTTAATAAGTAACTACTACACATGTGGGTGTATTTGATACACTTATTCATTTAAATTTATATAATCTTCAAGCCCTTTTGAATTATTTTTTACCAAATTATACAAAATATTAATTTTATTTAATAGAAGATTTAGATAAGATCTAAATGTATTTATACTTCATGGGCCCATTAAAGATCCAAAATGGAAAAAAAAATCACCCATTTCATCCGCTGCGGGCTGGTCTGGTTCCAACATAGTTCACCGTAAGCCCAAGAAGGCCTTCCTAGTCTAACTATACAATCCAAGCGATAACCTAAGGTGGAACTCCACACGGTCCTCGCTAGCTGACATCATAGGAAATCTCAAGTCACTTACTACTTCTTAAAAGAAAATAGACGGACCTTACAATAGTCAATACCTTTAACTCTAGGCGGACCCATAAAGATTTCCCATCCTACCATATCCCAATGTAATCATGGCCCGTATCCCAACTTGTGACATCTCACATCGGTCTGATAATTTGTAGGCACCGGTAGCCAGATTGATTGGGAAGACTTACCCTATAAAATTGGGACTAACCTCGAGTCCACTAATGTTATTTATTATAGGGATATCTCACATCAATCCCTAAAGTTATAATATTAGCTGGGCAAACTTCTATGTAACCTTAGATTGACCTCACATCCTTATAACTTAGCCATGCTTCATATATATCGATTGTATATATGTTCTATCCCACTCACAATTTCTAATTAAGGCCATATAAGGTAACCCCTTATTACGCCTTTTAATTATGCATTTAATTCCATAATTATCACTAATTACCATCCTAAGAATTTAATGATAATAATTACATTATTAATAATATCTAATGCGATTCATACTTATAATTAGTATGCTAATATTTCTAATAATCAATATGCTTTTATAATATATGTACACACTCACGGGAATTATAAAATAATCATTACGTCTCCATAACATGATAATCCTTTGATTACAAGAAAAATTGAAATATCAATCTCATACAAATCTTAGATCCCAAATAAACATAGCTACTATCTATAACCAAACAAACACAGATTTGTATTACAATGAAATATCACCAAACCTGTTGCATATTGTTAAATCCTCCTTTTGAAGCGACCTAAAACTATGCGACCTAACACTCAGCGACCTAGCGACCTAAAGCTTACGCGACCTAGCGACCTAAAGCTTATGCGACCTAGCGACCTAAAGCTTACGCGACCTAGCGACCTAAAGCTTACGCGACCTAGCGACCTAAAGCTTACGCGGCCTAAAGCTTACGCGACCTAGCGGCCTAAAGCTTACGCGACCTAGCGGCCTAAAGCTTACGCGACCTAGCGACCTAACATCACAGAGAATCTTAGTGACCTAAATCCTGAAAGAGGTTAACGACCTAAAGATGGAACAGTTCAACGACCTAAAGCTCCAACAACTACTCCCTAGATCGCTCACGACCTATAACTTGCTGCCCAGTTTAAACAAGCCAAGATAACTTCTTATGCCGTTGTTCTTAGATCGCTCATGACCTACCACTTGTCACCTCGTCCAGACAGATCAAGTGCACCACTGTTAAGCCGCAAACCATACCTACCTTAGGTCGCCCACGACCTACGACCTACCCTTAGGTCGTTCACGACCTACGACCTAACTCCAGAATCTCCCTATAAATACTGCACCTACTCCAACTTGAGGGGGACTTTTGGATCACTTTCTGGAGTGCCTATACTCTGTTGTTCTCTCGACTCAACCAACACTTCAAACACCGAAGACACTTCAACAAACTTCAAGAGAGGATCTAACACATCTGACATGGATTCGAAGAGATCTCTTACATCAAAGTTCTAGCTACTCGTCTCAAGTGTGTTGAAATCAAGTTGTAATCGAAGAATTGTTGTAAAAGTTGTAATCGAATCAGCAATAAAGAATATAAAGTGGACGTAGGCTTAATTTCAAGCCGAACCACTATAAAACTGTTGTCTCTTTACTTTTCTGCTCTTTTCTGCTTATTTTCTGTTCTCGTACCAACGGGTGGTGCTTTCACATTACTAACTCACACACCAGGGTGTTAGCGTTCAATTTTCAGCGTTAACATTTTGGTGCTTTCACTGAGAACCCAACTCAGGAATATTTTCACCATTGCTTCGCAAAAGTTTGTTAAAAGAATCTCTCTAAAGACCAGAAGTTTATCGAAAATCATGGCTCCTGGAAGAAAGAGTAGATCTACCAGATCCGGAAATGCTCATGAGGGGACCTCCGCTTCCCCAACAGCAGACCAGGCAACTCCTACCGTCGGAGTCACAAGGGCTGAATTAGATGATGTAGTATTTGGATTATACCAACAAATTGAAGCTCAAAACGCCTTAATGATGGACAGAATAAACACTCTACTTGGGGCAAATCGACAACCAGAAAATAATGAAACAACCTTTGCCGAAGATGCTCATAATTCCCAAGAGAAAGGTATTCCTCAAAGAGCAACCGACACCGCCGGAGCGCCACCTTTCCAAGCTGAAGGTTCAAGGCCACAGCCCACTTTTCGCGAACATTTGCCCAGACAAACTTCTGAAGGAATAGCTGACGTATGCCCGGCGATGCCTTTGAACAATGAGGAGTATCTATCAGGGATGGTTCGTCGAATCATGAAAGAGAGCATGCAGAGGGAAGAAAATGAGAACGACTGGGGATTTGCTCCAAGCAAGACTCCGTTTACTGAAAGGATCCTGAAAGTAGAATTTCCAAAGAAATTTGTACCTCCTACTATCCCGACCTATAGGGGAACGAGTGACCCTAATCATTTCCTATATAAGTATGACTGGCATATGACCGGTGCAAGTGCATCAGATGAGATTAAATGCCGATACTTTCCAGTGTACTTGGAAGGAGTAGCTCTACTTTGGTTCACAAAGCTACCAGTTCGGTCCGTAGATCAATTCTCTGACTTAACTCGAAAATTGAAGGATCAGTTTAGGTTGTATGCTTCAAAAGCTAAGGATATAATGTCACTGTCCAGTCTTGAACAAGCTCCTGGAGAATCTATCAGATCTTTCTTGAAACGTTTCAATATAGCCTTGGCCGAAGTGGATAATGCAGAACCCCATATGATCCTGACTTACCTGATGCGAGCCATTAACAAATCAAGTGAATTCGGAAGATGGTTAAAAATGAAGGAACCAAATTCACTTGAGAAGTTTTATAAAAAGGTCGACGAATTCATGCGCTTAGAAAGCCTTTCTGCGCCAGCGAAAGTAGTTGTTGCCGAAAGCAAGAATAACGATGTTGCTTCTAACAAAAGAGAATCTAGAAACCAGAAAAAGGAAAATGACGGAGAAAAGAAGCAGGGGAATGAGAAGAAACCTTGTCGCTTTAATCTTTCATATTTTACTCCCTTAACTGATACACCGGAAAATATATTTTTCGCAACGAAAGATGTTGTCGAGTATCCCAAACCACCTGAAATGGGGAGAGGTGCAATGCACAATGGGAGATTCTGCCGATTTCACAATCAACCCGGCCATGACACTAACCAATGTCGCCAGTTAAAGAATGTGATTGAAGAGTTACTGAAACAGAATAAACTGCAACAATATGTGAAGAAGAACAGAGTCGACCCAACCTCATCCACACAGGGGCAACAACTTCCTACTCATCAATCCGGCTCAGATAACAAGGCTGCAGCGCAGGAATCTGAGAGGCTTGTTATTAATGTTGTCATAGGGGGTCCTCACCCAGCAGGCGGATGTTAATCAGAGCGCTATTAACTACCCACAAAACTGCAACTGAGCTCCTTTCATTCTGTCTCACATATGGATCCAAAACTATGAATCTAGTAGAAATGGAAATTCAATCCCAAGATTCTGGAATAGCAAAGACTACATCCATATTTTACTTAAAAAGCATTGCTTAAATTTGTAAAATGATGATGGATGTATAACTCTTGTATTGTAAACCACTGAGAAATCAGTGCGAATCAATAATAAAGAACTATAAGTCTTGTATTCTTTAATACCATAGGATGCCTGTTTCATTTCGATATGCAAATATATTAAAGAATATTGCTAAAATGTCGATTTCATATTGCAGGCTATCAAAGCGAAGCTTACCTATTCAACACATCACGAAGCCAAGCGGTTCCTACAAAAGAAGTGCTATTCATAAACAGTTGGTGAGTCCACCAAAGCGGGCACCTTCTTGACGAGAAGGTTCCAGACCCTTGCTACCCAATCGTGATTGTTTGTGCAAGCGAACATCCGGTAAAGTAGCTTGCGTCTGCCCCGTGGATTCACTCAACGATAAAGTACACTTCTCTGGCAAAAAGCAAACAACTTGCAAAAGAATGGAACATGTACTTAAAGTGATAACGAGGAATCGCTAGGCAGCAGATGGTGGAAGGACACAAGCAACCATGGTACTCTTCGGAGTCCAAATTCTACTCTTCAGATTCCACGTGCTACTCTTCGGAGTCCAAATGCTACTCCTCAGAGTCCTCGTGCTACTCTTCGGAGTCCAAATTCTACTCTTCAGAGTCCACGTGCTACTCTTCGGAGTCCAAATGCTACTCCTCAGAGTCCTCGTGCTACTCTTCGGAGTCCAAATTCTACTCTTCAGATTCCACATGCTACTCTTCGGAGTCCAAATGCTACTCCTTAGAGTCCTCGTGCTATTCTTCGGAGTCCAAATGCTACTCCTCAGAGTCCTCGTGCTACTCTTCGGAGTCCAAATGCTACTCCTCAGAGTCCTCATGCTACTCTTCGGAGTCCAAATTCTACTCTTAGAGTCCACGTGCTACTCTTCGGAGTCCAAATGCTACTCCTTAGAGTCCTCGTGCTACTCTTCGAAGTCCAAATTCTACTCTTCAGAGTCCACGTGCTACTCTTCGGAGTCCAAATGCTACTCCTTAGAGTCCTCGTGCTACTCTTCGGAGTCCAAATTCTACTCTTCAGAGTCCATGTGCTACTCTTCGGAGTCCAAATGCTACTCCTCAGAGTCCTCATGCTACTCTTCGGAGTCCAAATTCTACTCTTCAGAGTCCACGTGCTACTCTTCGGAGTCCAAATGCTACTCCTCAGAGTCCTCGTGCTATTCTTCGGAGTCCAAATGCTACTCCTCAGAGTCCTCATGCTACTCTTCGGAGTCCTTGTGCTATTCTTCGGAGTCCAAATGCTACTCCTCAGAGTCCTCATGCTACTCTTCGGAGTCCTCGTGCCACTCTTCGGAGTCCAAATGCTACTCTTCAGAGTCCACGTGCTACTCTTCGGAGTCCAAATGCTACTCCTTAGAGTCCTCATGCTACTCTTAGGAGTCCACAAGCGCTCTTCGGAGGCACACAAACGAAGACCTCTTCGTAGGCAAAAACTTGCTTCGGAGGCACACAAACGATGACCTCTTCGTAGGCAAAAACTGCTTCGGAGGCGCAAGCCCTCTTTGGAGGCACACTTCACCAAATTGAAGTGCCAAACCAAAGCCCTCTAACGAGGCACAAGCCCTCTTCGGAGGCACAACTCTTCGGAGGAGCCCTCTCCTGAGGCACAACAAATAAGCCCTTCCCAAAGGCATATCAAACAAGCCCTCTTTAGAGGCACACTTTTACTCTCGACAGTGAAGTGCTAAACAAAGCCCTCTAACGAGGCACGTCCAATAGATCAAAACATTCTTCAGAAACTCGCTTCGCTGCGTAGGGGAACCCACTTTTCAACAATTAAAAGTGATTATCCCCGAAAGTTGAAGTGTTCTAAAAAAAAGAAGGAGAAAAAAGAAGAAAAGAAAAAACTTCTCCGATACAAGGCATACTCTATTGAAAGCAGAATTATATTTCCTCAAAGCGGAAAAATTATTCTCTAAATACAGAGTACAAGCCTTTTCAGAATATTGCAATGAGCCATGGTATGGGGGCATATAGCTATATTAATAATAACAACGCTCAAACATCATACCACGAGCCCACTGCAGTATCATATAAAGTAAATAAAGAAACTTGTGCAAAAACAAGGAATAAATGCGTTCACACATATTCTAACAAGAAATTATACAAGTAAAAAGAACCATTTTATTCCACACAATGAAATTTTTGTACAAATGCAGGTTTCAACAAGCGGAGGCCAGTATCCGCACAATCTCCTGTCAGTACATGCAAAAAGCAAAAAAAAAGAAAAACGATAAGCATGAAGTCAGTTCATCACTCCTTCTTCCCGCTACCTTTGGAGCTCTTGCCCGGCTTGATGATTAATTTCTGAAGCCGGCGTTGACAGGTCGGGGAAGAAGGAGAAGGAGGTATGGCTGGGTCAACTTCCGCTTCCTCTCCAGTAGCAGAAGTGCTTTTCCTTTTCTTCTTCGCAATTACGCGCTTCCTCTTCTTTTTCGAAGAAGACTCACTGCCCAGAGTAAAAAACTCAGAAAGCTTTGTGTCGTCATCATAAGTTTGCTCCGAAGTCTTTTCGCCTTCTTCAAGTTCCCCAGTCTTCTACTCTTGCGAAGCAGGTGGATCGTTCAAGCCTTGAAGGGCTCTTATTTGTTCTTCCTGCAATCCTGGCTGAGAAGCAGGAGTGATTTGAAGGGACGGAGGAGGAACAGCTGGAAGGGGAGAAGTTTGCGCAGCGCTCGGTACTTCCGCTACAGAAGAAAAGAAGTTAAAATCAGTATTCTCCGAAAAAAGAGAAGATATTGGATCATCAGGACTTAAGTAATAAGCGAGAAATTCATCAAGCTCGGGTGAAGCAAACGAGTAATCCGCTTGACTTAGTTCAACATTGAAGTTACCTGAAGAAGTTGGCTTTATGATGTCAACCTCATAGGCTTGTGCTTCGGCACTTTCGTCGCCTTCGTCTCCGCCCTGTGCAGTTGAAATTTCGGTTTTGGCTTTAGCAGGGGATGGAGAATGGGAACTGGAGCCCAGGATATCAACGTCAGCCGAAATTGGAGTATGGACGGGGGCAGTTAAAGGTGCTTCTTTTCCTGGATGCTCCTCTTTCGTCAATTCAGCTCGCACTTTAGCGAGTTGCTCCTTTCCTTTGGCAAGAGCGGCACGAGTTTCATCATCAAAATAGTGTGCCTCAAGGTCTGCTTCATCATAGCCAGCAC
This sequence comes from Allium fistulosum, assembly GCA_030737815.1. NCBI lineage: Eukaryota > Viridiplantae > Streptophyta > Magnoliopsida > Asparagales > Amaryllidaceae > Allium > Allium fistulosum. The sequence continues at coordinate 1,139,614,639 of CM060906.1, forward strand.
CTCCGAGCATATCAATTGCGGCCTCCCACACTTCAGCCAAGGTGATCTCATACTTCGGGCCCAAGAAAGAGAGGCTTCTGCGCCCCCAAAACACTATGAAGATAAAAATCAAATAAAGTTGAGCTAATATTGGCCTTCGTCGCTTCGTGCGAGTGCTCGGCTGCTTCCTTTCCAGCGATGGCCTCATCGCGCTCTTTTTCGGTCTTCAACAACTGAGCTTGCAGCTTTGTAATTTCCAAATTTTGAGAGCTGGCTTTTTCCTACAGCTGGACAGTGTCATTGCGGTATTTTTCAACAACATACTGCTCCGCTTCAAGTTTGGCTTCAGCATCTCGCTGAGCAGCATGAGCATCTCGAACTTGCTTCTGGAGCATCTCTTCCTTTTGTGTATAGGAAGTGGAAGAAGTGGCAAGCTCATTCTTTAGTTTCTCAACTTCAGACTCAAGTCTTGCGTTATCATCAGCGATGCTCGTCATTTCTGCATCGTGTTGCTTAAGAATTTTCTTCCACTCTGAATGATCGTTTTCCATAGTCAACATGGCTTCGAGATTCATATGATTAACTCTTTGAAGCTCGTCAACAAGTTTCTGCCAGCCAGACATCCTCTCGATATCGAGTTTGACAGCATCAAGGTTTCTTAACATAGCTTGCTTATCAATCGGCACCAAGTCTAAGTCGAAGCGCACTCCTCTTAAGCACCAATTTGGAAATCGGCTTTGGAGTGTAGGCGGAGCATCCCTGACTTGATACTGAGGCCTGTTGATAATTGTCTGAATGTCGGTTTTCTCAAGAGCAGGAGAACTGGAGGGGATGTCAAGAGAGGTAGGAGCAGCGGTCTTTTCAGAAATTGCAGACGCGTCGCTAAGCTTGGCCCGCTTGTTTGGATCTTCAACGATGTGACTCTTCCCTTTTTCATCATGAGATTTTCGTTTATGCGAATCATCATCTCTGTGAGAAGAGTCATATTGTTCATCTCTTCCCTTGTATCGCTCCTCGTAGTCCCGCCTTTCTTGAGCCTTTCTAACAGCTCTTTCCTCGTCAGTTTCCCTGCGAACAGGGAGATATCGCCTGTGATCATAAGTGTCACGCCCTCCATAGCGCCGGAAGTCATCATAGTATGAACCGCTTCGCCCCATCGAAGAATCTGAAAATGAAAAAGAGACGAAACTTCAAAATCTTTGAAGAAAAAAAAAGCTAAGTGCATATAATCGCAAAAATCCTAAGTGTGTGTGATGTGCAAACTACATGCGTCAAACTACAAACCACTCTTTGATTTAGGAGCAGTGACAATTTTTGCAACTGGTGTCAACTCCTGAGCTGACGGAGCTTGTCGTAGGGTGGATGTCGCCTCAACTACTGGAGAAATAACTTTAGTAGTAGCTGGGTCATCCTTAAAAAGCTCAAAGTCACCATCAGGTCACTCAGTGCACCATATATATCATCACCATCATGCCCAGCGGAGCTTTCTTTTTCAACCCCTTCAACGGTAACTTTCACAGAATGTTGAGCTAGTTCTACTTCCTCGATAACTGGGGAAAGCGTAAATTTGCTAGACGATCCCGTAATATCAACGGAAGTAGAACACTTCACCAATTCAGCCTCTACAGTAGGTTCTTCCGATGCAATTTCTTCAACAGAAACTGGGGCATTTGATGTCTCTGCTTGAGAACCTAGGGCAGCTAATGTTTCGGCCTTAGAACTAGAAATTTCGTGAATCTGAGTGGATCGAGAGGAGTGTAAAAGTCCGAACTGATGCAGAAACTCGTCTTTCAGCAAAAATTTAGCACTTCTCTCTTCAGCAGCCACAACACTTAAAGTTTCAAAGGTTGGTTGTGGCTGAAATCTCTAGAAGGAGGAGGAAGTGCTACAAAAGTAAAGAATGGAGTTAAGTATTTGACAACTTGAACTTCGAAAAGCTAAGAAATGAAAAGAATGAAGATAAGCATTCTTACTTCCTACTCTCCAAATGGCGTAGAACCCTGGAGGACAGCGAACGAAGAAGAATTGGTTCAAGAATCCATGGGCACTTTCAGGAAGATCAATGATTAATCTACGGTTCCGAGCGCTCCTCACAAGTGTAATAGAGGGATGATCTTTGTTCTTCGCAAAAGTACACGAGTAACAAATCTCTTCGAAGTTCGAAAGACGGTCGAGTGTCCTCCTGAACAGTACACACAATCCCATTAAGATGGAATAGCCATTAGGGTGCAGCTGAAAGGGAGAGATAGTTAGTCGAAGAAGAAGCTGTCGGAGAAAATCGTTAAAAGGCAGAATAGCTCCGCTCAAACACATCTGACGATTAACTGCAACAAAACCAAGAGGTAGCCTATCAGTAGTATCGTTTACTCCAGGAAGCAAAGCGTCCGTTTCAGCAATACCAAACTGAATACATAGTTGGCGGAATGCCTGCTGATTTAGAGTAGTTGGAGTTCTTTCTAGAGGACTGTCCAAGAAATTAGCTATGGGAAAGACTTCTTCAGCTTGTTCGATTGTCTCTTCTTGTCGGGAAGTCATTCTACACAAGGAATTGGACATTTAAATATGAAGGTGCACGTTTCCTAAAAGTGTGTGAAGTCTTGTGCAAAACAACTAAAATGACAAGTAAACAAAATTAAAACTTGGAATAGTACTGATTGATGCACGTCAATTCAGAAAGTTTCGAGGCTTGTTATTAAATCAAAGTTAAGTGTAGTATCATTGCAGATGATATTTAGCAATATGTAAGTTATAACTGCATGGATTTTGCATTGACACTTCATTTAATCAGTTGAATCGCAATACTTCATCTTTAACCAAATTCATGCTGTTTTGCTTAAGTAAAATATCAGTTCTTTAATCTAATCCATCACTCGATGTGGGCGGTCGATGATGAGTATATTCGTCCCATTTTTCTGCAAATGTCATGTTTAACAGGTTATTAGCACTAAAGTTGATTTAATCTGTAAAGAAGTTCAACAAAGTTCAAGTTCAAACAAGCTCTTTCAAATTGTACAAGTGTTCCAATTTTGTTCATCTCTTAGGTCGTTCAGCGACCTAGCATAGATTGAGCTTCCTTAGGTCGCACTGTGCAAGTCAGAGGGTTCAAGGCTTGAAACTTCATATCAAGGCAATGCAAATTTGTCTAAGTCCTAACTCGGCCGCGACCTAAAGCCTATGCCGCAAAAAGTTAGGTCGTTAATTTGTTAAGTCGCTCAGCTGTCATTCAAGCAGGTTAGCTCGCAAGGAAGTTAGGTCGTGCAATTCACGTCCAAGCTGCTAAGTCATAGGTCGTTCGAATCTCAGCGCGACCTAAAAGTTAAGTCGCGAATTTGAAGGTCGTTCAGCTTTCCTTAGGTCGCAAGGATCCTTAGGTCACGGGTTATCTTAGGTCGCTCAGATTCACTAAATCGCTGGCTTCCTCTCCACGCAATAGCTCACCATCTCGACCCGATAACCCGTTATCACCTGCACGATGAAATCCATCATCCTCTTCGTGAAATTCATCATCCCTACATACCACCAAATCACCCGAAAATCAATTTCAAATATCTCTGATCTATCATAGATCCAACTCGTTGCTATGCGTTCGTGAATCACAACAAACAACAGTAACCAATAACGATCAAAAGTTGATCACAACATGACTCAAAATGAATCACGGCGTACAAAATTGGTCTGGGGTTCGGAGATTAGAATTCGTGGTTCGATAGTGATCATGGGATGGATAAAAATCGAGTGTACTTACGTAATATGATAGCAAGGATGAATTGTTGAATGATTAACTTAAATTCGCCTTTGAAATCACAAAGTTCTGTTAATGGCAGAGCGGGAAATCGAAGCAGGTAAGTGAGGAACAAGCAGCGACCTAACAGTTTATATAGGACAACAAGAAGAAGGCAAATAGGAACGCGAGTTAGCATAGGTTTTAGGTCGCTCACGACCTAGCAGAGTTAGATCGAAGCACATGACCTACGACATAGGCCTGTACTTCGAGGGGCTAGTGTTAACTCCTCTTTTTGAAGCGACCTAACACTCAGCGACCTAGCGACCTAAAGCTTACGCGACCTAGCGACCTAAAGCTTATGCGACCTAGCGACCTAAAGCTTACGCGACCTAGCGACCTAAAGCTTACGCGACCTAGCGACCTAAAGCTTTACGCGACCTAGCGACCTAAAGCTTACGCGACCTAGCGACCTAAAGCTTACGCGATCTAGCGACCTAACATCATAGAGAATCTTAGCGACCTAACTCCTGAAAGAGGTTAACGACCTAAAGATGGAACAGTTCAACGACCTAAAGCTCCAACAACTACTCCCTAGATCACTCACGACCTATAACTTGCTGCCCAGTTTAAACAAGCCAAGATAACTTCTTATGCCGTTATTCTTAGGTCGCTCACGACCTACCACTTGTCACCTCGTCCAGACAGATCAAGTGCACCACTGTTAAGCCGCAAACCATACCTACCTTAGGTCGCCCACGACCTACCCTTAGGTCTTTCACGACCTACGACCTAACTCCAGAATCTCCCTATAAATACTGCACCTACTCCAACTTGAGGGGGACTTTTGGATCACTTTCTGGAGCGCCTATACTCTGCTGTTCTCTTGACTCAACCAACACTTCAAACACCGAAGACACTTCAACAAACTTCAAGAGAGGATTTAACACATTCGACATGGATTCGAAGAGCTCTCTTACATCAAAGTTCTAGCTACTCATCTCAAGTGTGTTGAAATCAAGTTGTAATCGAAGAATTGTTGTAAAAGTTGTAATCGAATCAACAATAAAGAATATAAAGTGGACGTAGGCTTAATTTCAAGCCGAACCATTATAAAACTGTTGTCTCTTTACTTTTCTGCTCTTTTCTGCTTATTTTTTGTTCCCGTACCAACGGGTGGTGCTTTCACATTACTAACTCACACACCGGGGTGTTAGCGTTCAATTTTCAGCATTAACACATATTAATATATTCGAATCATCTTCGGTTTTAGAGAAACAAATCTCGCAAAATTAAATCATTTATGTTCCATTTAACCTTAGAAAATACAATAATTTTTGGGGTGAAAAGGGGTTTATTTATTTATTTAAATGGTGGAAATAAGTAGTGCAAAAGAAAATAGTTGATCTTATTACCACTATATATCGACTTCGAGGGTATACGATATGGGATAGAAGAATGGCATCATCTATGTGGCAGAATCACTCTTTGTTCACTTTGACTACCACCAATAGAAGACATGAGATTAGCACTCCATATATAGCTGATTAGCATCAAAGACATAAGGATAGAACCTCATCAAAAGAACAAGAGACTACACTTTGTCAATAGAAAAGTGTATACGACACCGCACCTAATCCGGTTTGCTAGTGGTCAACATCATAAGTTATCAATGAGTTTCGAAACAATCCACATCAAATCTCATTTATATGTCATTCTAGTGACGTCGCTATTTACCGATTGCAACCAGGCCAAGCTCATCATCGATAATCACAAAAGGCATTAGCAATGCTATACTTCTCAGCTCTTCAAAGATGTTGCTGCAATGACACCAACTGAATATAAAGAAACATCGTTCTTTGACATGTATTTCACTTTGCCTCTTATGCAACGCATTTCTCCAAACATAGAGGATGTCATGCATTTAAGAAAAGCAGTATTGATGTGAACACTATTGATATCCATGAATACCATAGTACAGCTTTATGGTTATCATTGTCAAAGTCATCACTCGCTATTAAAGGATGTCGACCATCACGATGAGAGCCACCGATGTCATAGTTTGTTGTTACCGCACAGCTCCACCAAAAGAGTAAAGTAGAAGCCTAACATGTAGCATAATCGAAGTCATGGAAGTCGTTTATGACTCTATTACCACAGCCAATGATGACGTACGCTAAAGTCACTGATGAATACCGAAGACCCTGAACCCATCAACCCCTATAAATATGGACATAAGGGTGCCATTTGGGGGACAAATTTTCACATCTCTTTTCTTACCTTTTCAATTTTGTAAACCCTAAATTGGTTTGAGTATTTTTAGAGCCTATTGTATCATTTGAACCATGTATGTATAAGGATTTGGAAATTAGCCAATTGCATAGCATAACATATTGATTAGATTCAAACATGTGACTTATATTCCCATTTGACTTTGAATATTGATTGACTTCAAATTTAAGACTTGCATAGCATATTTGACTTCGAAAGGATATTTGCATAGCATACTTGACTTCAAACTCAGAACTTAATAGCATATATGACTTCGATTTCAAACTTATATATGTTTATACGACTTCGACCTTGATGACTACACTAAGGAATGTTATGGATACTCTCTCTGAATTGATGACTTCGACTGGTCTCAGTAGAACCTCTCTTTGAATCAACTATGCTTTCTGCACACTTTTGGGGTTAGCAAATTTATTTGTTAACATTTTGATGCTAGAAGGAGGGCCCAAACCTCCGAATTCGTTCAAATCCTAGGTGAAACTACTTCAACCTACATTAAACTACCTTAGCCTGCATATTTAGGGCTTAAAGAAATTGTCCTTGCCAAGCATATCCCATTCTAAGCTATCCAACCTTTAGTTCGGGTACAATGCTGGTCAATCATGTTAAGATGTCCGAACAAGAGTTCTCTAAGCCCAGAACAACTAGGCCTCCTTATTCAATCACTAATGATCCCCGACTTCATGAAAAATAAGAGAAGACAAGCAGCATCTTATACAAGTGCTAAGAATGGAGGGCATGATCCATAGTATTCCTAGGACGAGGAAAGTTAAAGGAATTTATACGAAGATGTTAAGTCAATCATTAATAAAGTCATATTTTCTTAACAAAGTAAGTGAGCTTAAATGGTTGGGGATAAGTATCTCTAAATAATGGAAAAGCCTAAATCACTACCTAAGATGGTAGTAAGGGGCTAAAGCCTTTGTCTCCAGCTAACATGGCCTAGACAAATCACCTCCAAGAGGGAGGATGAATTAAGCCTTTGGTACTGTCGAAAGGGACTGATCAAAGACTGACTAAGCCTTTTGGTCTTGTCTACGAGGCCTAGCCAGATCATAAGCCCTTAACCCCGTCATCAAAGGCCTGGTTAAGGCTCCTTCTAGAGGATGGCAAGAGCAATCCTTTTGTCCCGTCTGGAAATAGGCATGTTTAAAGTTTCTGCAAGTCTTTAATCCCTGCCTGCGTGGCCTGATTGGAGCACCTCCTAGAAGGAGGATGGGTAAGCATTTGGCTTGTCCAAAGCACCGAACTAGCCTTCAGTGCCATCATCAAAGGCCTCACTGAAGCGCCTCTTAGAGGGAGGTCGGGTAAGTCTTTGGTCCTGCTCAAGATAGCTTACCAAATGCACCAGATAGCAGACCTAATCCATCACTTAAGACAGTGATAAGGGGTCCGAGCCTAGTAGTGCTCCCAATTTACCAAATTCAAAGCCAAGTAGTGCTCCCTATATATCAAAATTAGAGCCAAGTAGTGCTCTCAATCTCTCAAATCTAAGCCAAGTAGGGCTCCAAATAAAAGTGAATCTTTTAGAGGAAGGGACCATTGAATATGAGCTGTTTGTGCTCTCTACTGTTATTGCTAGGTATGGATTTTTGGTCTTCTTCGATTGCTAGATGTAGATTTTTGGACTTCTTCTATTATTGCCAGATATTGGTTTCTGGTCTTCTCTTATTATTTCTAGGTATGGATCTATGGACTTCTATTATTATTACTAGATTTGGGTTATTGGTCTTTTATTGTTATTGTCAGATTTGGATTTCTCTATTACTAAATCAGTCCTTAATTCGGTATGGAACTTAACAAGAATCTCCACTATAGAGAAAATCCTGAATATCTATGAAAAAGCATATTCTTATGTCATATCCTAAAAAGACTCGGTTAGAAAAGTTCTTGGTAAAAAGATTATTAAAAGCTCAAAATATAGAGAAATGACATATTGATCAACAATTCAATTCAAAGTTACAATACCCTACATCCACAGTAACAATCATTCAATTACAAATTCATTTACAATTTAATATAGTATGTACAAAGGCGAAGGTATAAAAGTCAAACAGAAAAGAAAACTAGTTTAAATCAAATCATTGCTAAAATTCGAGGCTTTGCGCAGTTTCCTCTAAATCCCTAGCAATTAAGGGGTCAACAACATGATGGATGGCCACATCCAAAAGTTCTATGATTTTTTTGCTTTTTCAAATAGTATTTGCATCATTAATCAAAGCAGTCTAAATGTTTAAAGCGCTCTAGAGAGTCCTATTAGCTCCACGTAAAGTTTTAACTATGCTATTCAACTCTTCGACCTTTTGTTTGAAAGTATACCTCTCACGCTCGAGCTTTTGAACATTGATCTCATATTCGCTTATACACTAAGATACCCCATTGTGAGATTGTTTCATTACTTAAACCTGGAGGAGGGTTTAACAAAGTAGGGAATTCTTGGCTCGTCAAAGAACGAGATCTGGTCATTCTCCTAAGAGTAGGAGTCAAAAGGCCAATTTCACCCTCAATTGTAATAGCTCTAATGACTGACAATAGACCTGATTCTTTATCAAATCTGCTTCAAGATCAATTACCCTTTGATGTAATATAGATATTTTTACGTCAGCTTTATTGAAGGACTATACCCATGAATTGAATTAGTTTTCTCTTTTAACACTTAAATTTCGTTCTCTTTTGCTTTGAGCTGCTCCTCTATGCGAGCAGTCATTTATTTGTAAGTCCTGAACTTTGATTTTAATATGAGGTAGTTCCTATATAACTCTTGCACCTTAGGATTATCTAGAAACCACGAAGTTGAGTCATCTTTGGATGATCGTTTCTCTTCTATGTAGGCAAGTAGACTGTCTTTAATATCAATAACTCATGAAGCATTTAAAGAATCAGACATATACACTAACTGAGTCTCCTATTAAGAATGAGTAAAGTAAGAATTGATATAAGAGAAACAAGCTTTTCTATTAACAATAAGCAGAGTTTACAAGTAATACAAGAAGTCAGGGTTACATCACAATGCAATTTCTATACATCTAATTAGCATTTAAAGTATAAAAATAGCAGTTTGGTCTTTTCAAATGATCGAGCCGACAAAGTGAGCATAAAATTAAAGGAAGTCTTGATTCCTTCCATAGTATGAACAAGAGGGAACCGATGATAATCGCATTCCCTAACTGGAGTGATATCGCGAACATATGTCAATTTGGTGTGATAGGATCAGATTTCGTCGAGTAATTTGTCCTTTTTATCACCTAGGAAGTAAAAATGAAAACGAGGGTAACGCTTGTAGACCTCTTGCATATCTCTGAGGAAACAATGTTTTGCTAGTTGAGATGTTTTGAGAATCAAATATTTTTTTTCATAAAATCTTTCTTTAACTTGATAAATTTGCTTATGAGATTTCTAGAGACTGGACTGCTTGAGAGGGCTATATTCTGTACAATATGTTGAAATTAAACTACAAATAAGAAAATTAAAAATGATAAAATTCATAAGTAAATCAAATAGCATGTTATAGTTATACACATTGTTCAGGTTCATACAAAATGGATTTTGAATTTAAGTTTTTCGAGGGGAAGAGAGCGAGAGGAAAGAGGAATAAGAGTAACTCTGGGAAGATTCCAAGATACCTTGGGGTGGGGATCATATCCATGCTTATCTAAATATCTGTGATGAAAATGTTTGAGCATAAATCCCCGCAGTTATCACCTAAAAGGGAGAAACTAGAGAACATTTCTTTAGAATAGACGTTGTAGAGAAATCCTTCTAAAGCGTTCATATCATCAATTAACATCCAGAATAGAGTCATTAATTCAGCATTCTTTGCCTAGAGTTTTTCTGATACCGGCACCCTTTTCATCCGAGAAGCGACCTCACTCTCTTTGAAAAAATATTAATTTCGATGCACTCTCAGCAAGCTTTTGGTATTTTTCTAAGAATTTGATATAGTCCTTCATTTGTTTATCCAATTCCTTATTTAGGCGATCTATATCCGTCTGTTTCTTCTCGAGCACGACATCATAATGATATTTTGATTTTCTCCTTAACTAAAGAAATCAATGTATTAACAAAACGTTGCTTGATAACTTAAGATGTACAAATAAAATTCTATACCTGAGAAGGTGGAATTGAAGGCAAGGAAGTTTTTCTTTTCTATGTGGATTTCTGGCCTTGTAAAGCGTTGCCCTTCTTGGAAGAATCTTTCTTTAAAAGGTTAATTGTATCTGTAGTTTCCGCATCCAGGACAGTTGAATCTGGGTTAACATCACTAGATTGATCCTTATCATCCGGCCGGTTAGGTGGACCTATTTCATCACCTTCACCGCACCACCATTATCACCATTGAAATCATCACGCTCGTCACCTTGGTCACCGTCGTGATAATCATCATTGTCGTCATTATCATCACTGACATTATCTTCTTCGCCATTAGGTTATTGCTCCTCATCGATAGGAGCATCGTCAAATGTTACCCACTTTTCAGCATCGATTTCCTCTTCAGCAGGGAATTCTTCCTCAAGAGACGTCTTGTCCTTTTTTGTCCTGAGGCTGAACTTCCTTTTACACTTTTTCATTCAAAGCTGGAAGAGATAGAAAATCCAGTTCTGAGCATTTCCGGATATTTTTGGCATATGCCACATACAAAGCATCTTCATAACATTTTTCATTAATCTTGGGAAGACCGACATTAATAAAGGAAGTGACCCTTATCTTGGCATCATTAATAATGTTGTTTAAATAATCCAAGAGGCCAGACTTCCTTTGTAGTTGGTCATTGAGCAATTTTTTCTTCTTAACCAGCTGGGAATTTTCCTTGGCCAGCTCAATATTTTTATTAGTCACCCTTTCTAGATCTGCTTTGAGCCTATTAGATGACTTAAGTTTGGTTCTAGGTTTTTCGTCTTCGCTTCCAAAAGCTGTATGGCTTTCTTTTCCTCTTTGAGGGAGGAAGCAAGTTTTCCTTTCTCGAGGATCACCTCATCTCTCTCTACAGTAATGTCAATCATACCATTTTAAAGTGAAGAAATCTTTTCTTTGAGCCCAACTACTGCATTGGAAGGCCCTTAGGAAGCATACCAAAGAAGAAGCATATGTTTTCCCACCTAGAATATATAACTTATTTAAGCCAAATGGAATCTATAAAATCATAGTTAACTAAATGAATAGGAAGATGAATCGATAAAAGTCGTTTGAGAATCAAAAATAGGTGATCATCGGAATAAATTAGGGGTTGTGATGATCCAAGAGAAGCAATCGAAGGAATTGAATGGCCAATCGTGCAAGTTTAGGATCATCTAGGGAAAGGAGCAGGCCAAGTTTAGGATGCATGCTGATGATAAATGTTGGAGAAGAAGGAAAGGTAACGTTCAAAAGGGGATTAGGAGTTTGATCTTCTCTAGATGCCTCAAGTTGAGCCTCTTTAGGCTTCTTCGGAGCTTTGTCCAAATCTGTTGCTCTAGGACTTAGATCAACGTCTACATGCCCTTCCTCATCTATAATGGTAGGAGTGAATTCTCCCGCAAGTTTGGGCCATTTTCCTTGGAGAGAAGGAAGAGCGTCAATAAGAGCATCATCGCCTGTTTATTCTTTATCCAGTTCTTCAATGGCCTCGGAAATCAAGTCTTTATAGGTGACCTATTTTACTGATTGAGTAGAGGCTAAAACTACATATGTACCCTTTCTTTTTTAGACACATTGACTTTGAGTCTAAATTCTTCAGGGAGAATAGTAGCAGACAAGCTTAAAGAAGAAAGAGAAGCCAGCAAACCAATTAAATCAGGAATTCTATTTTTAGATATATTAAGTCTTATGAACAAAATCCAGCTAAATTGGAGAGTTAAAGCTAAAGACTTCTGATTTTACCATCACTAACAAGCTTTTTCCAGAAGAATTATGCTTAACCATTAGTAGGACCGGCTATGTAGTGAAGAATATCAGCACTGAGAGATGGGAGTCTAGCTTCCCGAGCTAAAACCTCCAGGTAGGTCTGGTATTATAAACGTTAGGCAAAAACTGGATCGGTGTTACATTCAGGTGCTCTAGGTATCTTGAAAGGAAACCCAATAAAGGAAGAAAACCTGTGTGCTAGATGTGAATAGGGATGAAAGCAAAATACCCTTCTAGTGGGTTATAGATATTGTCCGCAGGGCTAGCAGGAATGGCCTCAACCCTAGTGATTTTGAATTGCTCAAGAATAGAGTTAAACCTCATCTCAAGACGTGATGTACGATAGACTTGGAATAATATCTCCTTTCGTTCCAGCGAAAGGTAAAGGCTTACGTCCTTCACTAGCCCTCTTGACGGGCTTCTTGCCTAATTGATAGCTCTCCATTTTCCTGCTAGGTGATATTATTCCAAACTTAAGAAATTACCATGAATTCACACTATATAATTTTTTTACATACTAATGCTAAATCTAAAATTGCTATTTAAGTAACATGTTTACTGCCAAAATGATAAGTTATGTATTAATTATAGGATCACAACACATAGATAGCATGTGACAAGTTTGATATAAAACGTGAATTTCGGTAATAATGGTCACATGACTGGTAAATACTACGACTTTGTTAATGACTAAGATAATGAGGACATCGACGTTAACAAATAAATGTCAGTGTTAGTTGTTGAAATGTTAATCAAACTAAACAATTTTCGGCATGCTAAAATGGAAATGTTGAGAGTGGCGGCATCGTGAAAAGCACCATATGTTATGTTAGGGTCGATAACAAGTAGAAAAGCTAATGGCATCAGTAAGCCTATATCGATAAGGTTATAAATCTTATGCTATAAAATACTTGAAAGCTATATAACCATGATTAGTGATGAGGCAATAAGGATATTGATGCTTATGAATGACGACGAAGTGAGTTAAAAACGTGATAATTAGTTAAATGATTTATAACATGTTAAAAGCAATGGTATTTAAAGTGTCAATGCCATATAAAGCTCCACTTGCAATGCTAAAATTGACTGTAAAAAAAATAAAAAAAAAAGGGTAAAGTTATGCCATAAAGTTATGTTTATAAGCAAGCGTCAATACAAATATTGGTGAGAATATCGACGAAGTAAACCAGAGCAAATACTATCGTTGACCTCTAAGTTCTCAACTAAGGGTAGCCGCACTTTGACTTAGTTCAATGAGATGCGAAATAACTTCGGCTTTATGGGTGTTAATTAAACAATAATGACCTCTATTAGCGTCAATTATCACCAAGGATAGGGACTGTCGTGTCTTATTAAAATTAGGGTTCGACGTCATCGAGGAAGTAAGAGTTTCATTAACACCAAGCTTATTAGTATTACATTCAACTCATTCTTATCATTTATAATATGAAAGCTTTTGGCAATTAAATAATAAGAATAATATGAAGTCTTATCGGCTTCAAAAATCAAAACGACGTCTATGGAGATCAATGATGATAGGATGAAAGACGAAGTCGAAGTCATCTTATTACTAATAAGCCTAGAACATATCAGTCTTCATACCAACGTTGATTAAAATCAGGGTCGACATATACAACACAAAAACAATACATCAATGGATTAGCAACTACTAGATTAATCACCCACTTCGAGCTCATTAATGGTATAGTAAGCAACGATACCAATACAATTCCAAGTTGGGTTAGATATGCTACCCATTTCATCAGAAATCATAAAATACCAAACCCCAAAATTAATTTACCACTGAAGCAATTAATCCAACATTAGGGGAGACTAATAATCACAATCGGCAACAAAATTCAAGTTATTAAACCTAAATAACTGAACTCGATTGCCGATTCCAAAAATAGTAAAATCCGAGCAAAAACCTAGTTACGATTTCATTAAAAAAAATCAAATCATGAAAATTAATTTGAGAGTTGCTTAAGCGAATCGTACCTGGGTTTAGAAAAGTTTCTATTAAAAGAAAATTTTGGATTAGTAGCTAGACTTGAGAATTTAATTTCCATTCGGGTTTTTGAGATTGTAGGTAAAAGGGAAAAGAAAGATAAGTTTGTGTATTTATAGGATGAAGTAAGTAAATTAGAGCCTTTGGATTGATTTTAAATATGTGGTCAAATCAACACAAAAAGGCCAAAAGGTGGAGGAAAGAACATTGTTGAAACGATTGACTTGAATAGTCAATGACTCCTCTGCACTAGGGGGAAAATGTTATTACCACTATCGACTTCGAGGGTATACGATATGGGATAGAAGAAAGGCATCGTCTTCCATATGGGAGAACCACTCTTTTTTCACATCGACTACCACCAGCATCCTCAAAGACATGAGATCAACACTCCACTTATAACTTCTATGATTAACGTCGAAGACATAAGGATAGAACCGTATCGAAAGAATTGGAGACCACGCTTTATCAATAGTAAAGTGTATACAACACAACACCTAATCAGCTTCGCAAGTGATACATAATAAGTTATCAATGAGTGTTGACACAGTGTACATCGAATCTCATTGATATGTTATTCCAGTGACGTTGTTGTTTATCGATTGCAACCCAAGACAAGCTCGTCATCAACAATCGAAAAAAGCATCAGACCGATTGCAACCCAAGGCAAGCTCGTCATCGACAATCAGAAAAAGGCATCAGCAGTGCTATACTTCTCAGCTCTTTGAAGATGTTGCAGTCAATGAAACCAAATGAATACAAAGCGACACCTTTCTTCGACCCATATCAAACTTTGCCTCTTATGTGATGCGTTTCTCTAATACTTGGAGGATGCCATGTGTTTAAGCAAAGCGGTATCGATGGTGAATACCATCGATATCCACGACGAACTTGGTATAGCTTTATGATTATTATTTTTGAAGTCATCATCCTTTCTTAAAGGAAATCGATCATCACGATGAGAGCTGCCGATGTCATAGTTTTTTGTTACCGCACATCTCCACCAAAAGAGTAAAGCAGAAGCCTAGCATATAGCAGACTCAAAGTCGCTGAAGTTGTTGATGACTCCATTGCCGCATCCAATGGTGAAAATGTGTTGAAGTGATTAATGAATGCCGAAGACCCTAAAGCCCCTCAACCCCTATAAATATGGACCTAAGGATGCTATTTAGGGATGAATTTTCTCATCTCATTTCTTAGTTTTTCAACTTTGTAAACCCTAAATTGATTTGGGGATTTTTAAAGCCCATTATATCGTTTGAACCTTGTACATGTAAGGATTTGGAAATTAAACAATTGCATAACATAACATATTGATTTGATTCGAACTTGTGACTTGTATGGTCTTTTGATTCGAATATTGATTGAATTCGAATTTGAGACTTGCTTAGCATATTTGACTTTGAACTGATATTTCAATAGCATACTTGACTTTAAACTCGGACCCTAATAGTATATATGAGTTCGACTTCAAACTTATATAAGCTCGTATGACTACACTAAGGAATGTTATGGATACTCTCTTCGAATTGATGACTTGGACTGGCCTTAACGGAACCACTCTTTAAATCAACTCTACTTTTTACACATTTTTTGGTTAGCGAAGTTATTCGTTAACGGTTGATTTCATATTTTGCACACTATTTCAAGTTTAATTAGATTTAGAACCCTTTCCACTGCAATTAGAGATATGAGGGAATAGGCTGAATAAACCATAGATTATCTAATTTCAAACAGTTCAATTCAATTTCAGTACAGTAATATACAACAATTGAGATTCCACATACATACAAAGATGTATATTTATTAAAAAAATTGGGGTTTTATTTTGGATTTAGGGTTTGCGTTTACATAATTTCCCAAAGCATATACTGATCCAAATGAATACAACGCAAATACTAGAATAAGAAAGATTGAGATTCCACTTATTGCAAGCCTTAGATTCCCTGACTGGATCGGGTTGATGCAATTCCTAAAACTTTGACGGATCTTTCCCTTTTTAATATATACAAAAATAAATTGTATGCAGAAGGATTAGATTCCAGAAATTAGAAAAGATAGAATAGAGATAAGGAGAATTGAAAGTAGAAACTAGATTTAAAGATTAGAAGTTCCTACCAGAAGGTTTACTAAAATTTCTAACATCCTAGAGGGAACAATTTGACAGAACTTCGCCGTCTACATTGAATTTTTGATGAAAAATAGGAGGGTCTAGGGGTTTATTTATAGATGTGGAAAGAAACGAGGGCTGTTGGATCAATAACGGACGAAATTGGGCCGTTGAATCACGACCATTCATTTCTTGGACGTTTGGAGCAGTCGACCCTCTACCCTTGGGCGGTCGACCTGTAACGACCCAAAAATTCATCACTTAAGAAAAATTTCAAAATATTCAAATATAAGATATTTTGACATAAATGATAATGTTTTAAACAATAAATAATGTTGATAATCTCATTTTGAATAAATATTTACAGAAATATATACTTTGGAATAAATATTGATAAAATGATTGAAAATTATTTTATCGATAAATAGCTCTTTGACCATCCGACATCGCGCATGGAGTTGGATACATACAATCATTTATCTATATAAGTGAGAATATGTAATAAAATAATTTATTGTATTTTGGAAAATTAAAGGTATATATGACCTCATTAATAATGTCGTTATTTCAGAATAATTAATTTTTGAATTTAAATTGAGTTTATATAAGTTAATAATTATTTTAATTATTAAATGACCATTTTAATTATTTTATAATAATAGGAATATTATTATTAAACTTGGTTTAAAAATATACGTATATTAACAAAGAAGTGAAAATATGACCGAGAATCGAAATCGAAATTCGTAGAAATTCAACGTGTGGAAATTGTGCAACGTTGTGGATTATATGTGACATACATATACATATATACATGTACACATCCATGAACATATCCACATACACACAAACACACATATATACACATATATATATACATATACTTAAATATATATATATTATAAAAAATATCTAAGATATTTCTCACTTCCTTAATACTTAAGCATTCCAAAGTCAACACTTACACACACAAGTACATGCACATGAGAGGGGGGTTTTGGCCGAGAATGATGATGTATGGGAGGTGATGATGTATTTACACTTAAATATCTTGATATTTTCCTCCTCACCTCGGCCTATAATACCACACCATCTCTTCTTTATTTCCTTGCTTCTCCTTCTTCATTTTAAGCTTCCTTCTCTCTATTTTCATGGCTTACGTACTTAGAGATATAATGGCAAAAATATTTTCAAAAGAAAATTAAATTATATAGTGTTTACCAGCACACACAAATATATATACCTATATATACCAAAACACTTCAAAACTCAAAGCAAACTTCTTCTCTCCTCCTTTATTCTCCATGGCCACCACTCTATTCCCTCATAGTCGAGTCTTCCTCCCCTCCTGGCTAAGGCCGTGAGCACCTACCGCCATCCCAATCAAGGGCTGAGTCACCTAGGAGCCAAGGTGCAAGAGTTCGTGAGCTTTAAATTCAAGTTAGCGAAGCGATAGCCATTTTCAAGTTAATCGTTTAATCCAAGGTGAGAAAACTCCACTTATATTTATATACATACTTTGGTGGATGACATGATATGTTGTTTGGTTTCTACGATTTGATCATCATGTTTGGTTGTTGTTGAATATGCTAGTATATGATTTTTGTTTGAAGATAATAAACATATATATTCATTTAAATGTATTTGTTATTGTACTATTTTATTTTTCACGTAATTAATTAAATATATGTTGAATAAAATAAATAACACAGAATTTAAATTCAAACAAATATTTATTACAATTTTGAATAGTACAAATTTGAGCTCTCACTATATATACACAATTTCAATTACAATACAAATTCGATTATATCACAATTTTCAATTTACATCAGCATCTCACTACATATCACTCGTTCACTCGTATTTGATCTTCAACTGTATTCCAGATTGAATCCAGCGTCTGAGTTATCTGCAAAATACACACTGAAGCAATAAAATTGAAAAGGAAATATTCATGCGGTGTAAAATAAAATGTGATTTTGAAAATTTTATTTGCCTCAGTTATTTGGGTTGTTCGTCATCATTTAATTTTGAATTCATCATACACAAACAACTTGTGACATGCACAGTGTATCACTGGACATGTCATAAGGCCGTATACACCAATGTACACTTGATAAAATTGCAGGGACAGGTGAGCACAAGGTCAAACCCAATCAAAAGTCGGGTTAAACTCAAGTGCAATAAAAATAAAGTCACGACATGAGCACAAGGTCAAACCCAAGCTTTAAGCTGGATTCAACACAATGTGACCAGATCAACTTAAATGTCAAAGATCAATGAAGATTCAGACATGAACATAACTATGCAAGTGTAAACATCAAGTTCAAAGCATATGCACATTTACAAAGCTTCTAAATGCAAAGCTTCCACCAAAACCAGACTACACAATGAACATAAGTGACATGATGCAATACAACTGAATACAAAAGTATATATATGCAAACTAGCTCAAAGCATTAACTCGAAGTAACTCAAGATCAGATACAATGCATCAGATGAAGCAAAGTCATGAATACAGTTCAAAAAGTAAAGAGCTTCAACTAGTGCAAAGTGCAGACTCGAATGACCAGTGAAATAGAGGCTCGAAACATGTATATGGTCAAGCACAAGTCAAAACATGAAGTATGAATGCAAAGTAAAACCAGACCAGATACAACATGCACCAGTGAAAAAAGAACAAGTAGTTCAACAGAGAATCGAAGACTGATGCAACTACAGATGCAATAGAGATGTGTTCATACACATTGAAACCAGACTCGAACAACCATACAACATCTCTACCAAGTGCATAACCATGAAAACAATGCAAGCTCAAACCGAAGCATGTACAGAGGCAGCTAAATATGCAAGCAAGGATACAAACATACATCAGTAACCTACACACACATATATATAGAGAGCAGTATAACATGAATATATACATGCGCAGTGAAGCCAGAGGCAACAGCAAATAAATGCTCAAATATACAGAACAATGCATATTGAAACATGCACAAGTTTAAGACATTTTTCAAAGCAATACAAATACGTGTATACATATATGCGTATATATGCACACACACACACAGATATATATATATATATATATATATATCAATGAAACTGTAGCAGGTTGAACCCGCATAAGCAAGTGTAACAACAGTTTCAAATCAAGTCGAAGCCGTGATTCAATCAAATTCAAAAGGAGATATATACAGTAAATCGAACAAAGTCCAGAAATCATTTCAAATGGCCAAAGTCAACCACGACCAAAGTCAAGATAAATGAACATCGTCAGAGAATTCAAAGCCGTGGAAATCAAGGAATCGAGCAAGTTCAAAATCAAAGCCGTGATAATCAAGTAATCACAAAATATACGAATTTGAACAAGTCAGTACAAATCACAAGCATTGATGCAAAATCAACGGTCGAGCCAAATTTTTAACAGATGAATTCAAAATATATTCGAACGTAAATTTAGGGTTTTCATCCCTATATACACCATCTACATCATCGGCATGAAAATCATCGATTTCAAGAAAATTAACCAGTAAAGCAAAGAGCATAAAGAACATACCAATTCAAGTCGAACTCGATCGAGAAGGAGCCGTGTGCAGAATGAAGAAAGACTCGATCCACAAAGCAAGGAACGAGAAATCATTTATTCGATCGAGCAACTGAAGTCGGCTTCTTTGAAATTCCAAAAGCCCTAATTTCTCAGAGAGGAACGAACGAGCACAAAAGAAAGCTGCCATTTTTCTCTCAAAGGATCGGACCGATAATACAAAAATCAAAAGGAGTTCACTTTTATTTGGGTCGGCTTCTTCAAATAATTACTTTGGGCTTTTATTTTTTAAAAGTAGGGTTTATTGTTTTAAATTGTTTTTAAATTTGTATTTTTCTCTTTTAAACTTTTGTAAATTCTAGTCATGTGACTAGGGGACGAACTACGGTGGTGTAGTTCGAGAATTCGCAACTCAATGGCTGAGTTGTGGCAGGGTTTTGAGCGTAGAGTTAGGTTAGTTGATAGTGGGTGTCGCGAGTTTGCATGTGTAAGCGTCTGACTACTTAATTTCTGGTAGAAACCTTGGGGGCAGCACGTAGGCAAGGTTTTGCCGAAGCTGGGTAAATCTGTGTGTTCTATTTTCTGCCTTTTGTATTATGCTATTATTTGTGCTGATATTATTCTGTTATATCTGTGCTACGATTATTTTATATACTTCCGCATTAAATTTTTATAATTTTTAGTATCACCCTACTCACCCCTCCCCCCTCTTGGGTGAAATCTATCTTACAATTGGTATCGGAGCTAGGAACAAAAGCCATTTTTGTTTTAAAAAATTTGATTTTTCAAAAACCAATTTTCGTGTTACAAATTTGAATTTTTAAATGGCTTCTTTTAATAATGCTTTTGCTGAGGGTCGGTCCAATATTATTTCTCCTGTTTTTTATGGAACAGATTTTTTGAATTGGAAATTAAAAATGGAATTTGATTTAAAATTTGTTAATTTTAAATGTTGGGATATTATTGAAAATGGGTGTGATATAATAGACGAGAAAATAACTTCGATTAATGCTCTCGCTACGCATATACTATATTCTCATATTAATGACTTTATTTCTCATTGTGAAAATGCACAGGAAATCTGGAATACTTTTGATGCCATATATAGTGCAAAAGTCAACAACGATGAGAAATTCTCCACAATCAACTCTATTAAAGAAACGTGCTCAGGATTGGCAAAAGGCATCAATGATGAAGATTCAATAGCCGATGAGATAAGTGATTTTCCCATCAATGATTTAGTTCTCTTGTGCCAAAAATTAATTGAAAATAATAAAGCTCTTGAGTTGAAAAATAATAAGTTGGAAAGGGAACAAGCTAAACTTCATCAGAAAAATAATGATTTGGAAAATGAGCTTAAAAATATTAAGAAAAATAAAAATTATAACTGCAAAAGGTGTTTGAATCATGAAAAAGAATTTGCCCGTCTTCATGAAAACTTTCAAAAGTTAGAAACCGAAATTTTAATTCGAAAGAAAAACAAAACTGAGTTGATTTGTAAAAATAATATTTTGCAAAAAGAGTTGGATAGCTTTAAGAAGTCAGAAATTTCTAAATGTGCGATTTTTGAAAAGAAATTAAATGAGATCAACGAAAATTTCAAAACCCTTGAAAAAGAAAACGTGACTTTGAGAAAATATGAAATTATTTGATTAAATCATGAGTTTGAAAAGGAGATTGAAAAAATAAAGGATTTTGAAAAAATTGAATTTAAAAAAATCCAACTCTTTGATACTGATGCTAGAAATTGAGAATAAAATTAGAGAGCTTAAAAATGAAAATATGGACTTGAAAATGAAATATTTGAAAAGAGAGAAAGTACCATTGGTTGTTGTTCGAAGCTAATAAATGAAAATAAACTTTTAAAATCCAAAGTTAATAAACTTGAGTTGGTTACTCAGAAATTTTTCACTAGAGATAAATCATTTAATATACTCTTAGAAAATCAACTCTTTGAGAATAAAAGGAATGCATTTGGATTTGAAAATGTGTCAAAACATGAAGAAACAACTAATAACACTGTTAAAGGGAAAAGTGTGATACCCAAATACGTGAAAACCATACCAATTTGGGTTCTCAAAGGCACAAATGTAAAATCCCTGAAAGTCAAACAAATCTGGGTGCCAAAAGGAACAAATATAAATAGTTTCGGTTCTCCACAAACATATTTTTCAAAATTATTTGCCACTAACAACCATGGAACTATAAAAACAAATAGGTCATTCTCGTGTAGGTGTGGTGGCAGGCTAAGGAACAACAATAGCGTTACCTGGATTTAGGCTATTCCAGGCACACAATGGGCGACAAATCAAAGTTTCTTAGCCTAGTACAAAGGTGGCAGAATCACAATGGGCAACAATGAAATATTATCGGTAAAGGTAAAATAGGTAATGGTATAATCATCTTGAATGATTTATTAAATGTGAAAATTTGCACCATAATCTAAATTAAATCAGCTAGTTATATGATAAAGTAATGAATGTTGATTTTGATTCTGACTTATTCAAAATTGTTTGGCCAATTATATTTTTATGCCGAAAACACCACATGTACCTCTAGAGTCTTTGAACTAGTTCATATAGATGTGTTTGGACTAATGATGTTGTTTTATTGGTTGATGATTATTCTAGATACATGTGAATATATTTGACTTGGCATTATATTTTTGCTTGTATACACGGTTTCAATTCAAATTCAAGAGAAGTTCATTTAAAAGTTATTAAAAATAATTTTAAGGTATTTTTGTTGCACACTTCACGGTCTGGTCTATGACAATCAATTAATAATAATCTTGAGTCAAAAGAAATTCAGATGCAGATTACACTGGTAATCTAGTTGATAGAAAAATTACTGGTGGAACGTAGTTTATATAGAGACATTCATTAGCTGCATCACATTTATAGAGAAAATATCTGCATATTTTTCATTTCAAATGATTTTCAAATAGCATGCATTTTTCTTATAAAACCCTTTCTAGAAAATCATTTTTGTTGACCTTGTTTCAGGTTAGTCATTTTGGAAAATTTGATTTTATAATTATTTTTGGATTTGATTTTAAATGACTACATTAACTAATCTGACTCCCTACTGATTATCGAAAAAATAAATGGTGATTGAAAAAGTGATGAGTGTTGATATTAATCATATATTATAACTTGAGACAGTATAATTAGTAAATTTCTTTAGAAATTTAAACAAGAGTTATAAAAACTTTTGTTGGTAAAAATTCCATGACCAAATCTATTTCTATCATATTTCTAACGACCATCACTCATTAAAATCCAAAATAGTATGTTAATATGTGGTATTTTAAACGGGAAATTATTCGTTTTTCATTTGATTATACTTTTATCAAATAAAAACATCCAAAGTATTCACTCTCATTTAAAAGTCCTCACAGTTATGCATGTGTGAATTACTTGGAATTTTTGATTATGTGCTTTCATGCTCATTTAAAAGTCCTCACGGTTATGCATGTATGGAACACATATCAAAATTGATTGATTAAATAGACAACTTGATTCTAATCCCATTAAAAAGTCCTTACGGTTATGCATGGTTTGAAGATACTTGAATTCATTTTAAAAAATTGGGAATACTACTAATCTCATTTAAAAGTCCTAACGGTTATGCAAGGTTAGTAGATATTCAAATTTCTAATATAAATATACCACAAATAGACACAACTATATGGTTTTTATACGATGACATCATTCCTATCATTCTAAAGTGGAATATGCACCTAACAGAGTATTTATGATTTTTGTTTGATTTTTTACTGAAATTTAATATTTATACTCGATTGAGTTTTAATGATGTATTAATGTCTATCACTTTATTTCTATTTTTTAGCACTATTACTCTTTTGATGATAACAAAAGGGGGAGAGAAAAGTTAAGATTTTGACAAATAAAGGTCAAATATTTTATTATTTGCATCTAGACACATTTGCATATTTTTATTTATTTTCATGCATATATGAAATGGTAGTTTTGTTGTAGAGAGGGAGCATTCAAATAGGGAGAGCAAATTGAATGATCAAATACATTTAATACATTCAAAATCTTTAATATATGTTTGTTATCGGGGAGATTGTTGAATATGCTAGTATATGATTTTTGTTTGATGATAATAAACATATATATATTCATTTAAATGTATTTGTTATTGTACTATTTTATTTTTCATGTAATTAATTAAATATTTGCTGAATAAAATAAATAACATAGAATTTAAATTCAAACAAATATTTTATTCAAACAAATATTTATTACAATTTCGAATAGTACAAATTTGAGCTCTCATTATATATACACAATTTCAATTATAATACAAATTCTATTATATCACAATTTTCAATTTACATCAGCACCTCACTACATATCACTCGTTCACTCGTCTTTGATCTTCAACTGTATTCTAGATTTAATCCAGCATCTGAGTTATCTACAAAATACACACTGAAGCAGTAAAATTGAAAAAGAAATATTTATGCAGTGTAAAATAAAATGTGATTTTGAAAATTTTATTTGCCTCGGTTATTTGGGTTGTTCGTCATCATTTAATTTTGAATTCATCATACACGAACAACTTGTGACATGCATAGTGTATCACTGTACATGCCACAAGGTCGTGCACACCAATGTACAGTTGATAAAATTGCAGGGACAGGTGAGCACAAGGTCAAATCCAATCAAAAGCCGGGTTCAACTCAAGTGCAATAAAAATAAAGTCACGACATGAGCACAAGGTCAAACCCGAGCTTTAAGCTGGATTCAACACGGTGTGACCAGATCAACTTAAATGTCAAAGATCAATGAAGATTCAGACATGAACATAACTATACAAGTGTAAACATCAAGTTCAAAGCATATGCACATCTACAAAGCTTCTGAATGCAAAGCTTCCACCACAACCAGACTAAACAATGAACATAAGTGACATGATACAATACAACTGAATACAAAAGTGTGTGTGTGTGTGTATATATATATATATATATATGCAAACTAGCTCAAAGCATTAACTCGAAGTAACTCAAGATCAGATACAATGCATCAGATGAAGCAAAGTCATGAATACAGTTCAAACAGTAAAGAGCTTCAACCAGTGCATAGTGCAGACTTGAATGACCAGTGAAACAGAGGCTCGAAACATGTATATGGTCAAGCACAAGTCAAAACATGAAGTATGAATGCAAAGAAAAACCAGACCAGATACAACATGCACTAGTGAAACAAGAACAAGTAGTTCAACAGAGAATCGAAGATTGATGCAACTTCACATGCAACAAAGATGTGTGCATACATATTGAAACCAGACTCGAACAACCAAACAACATCTCTACCAAGTGCATAACCATGAAAAAATGCAAGCTCAAATCGAATCATGTACAGAGGCATCTAAATATGCAAGCAAGGCTACAAACATACATCAGTAAACTACATATATATAGAGCGGTATAACATGAATATATACATGTGCAGTGAAGCCAGAGGCAACAACAAATAAATGCTCAAATATACAGAACAATGCATATTGAAACATGCACAAGTTTAAGACATTTTTCAGGGCAATACAAATACATGTATACATAAATGCGGATATATGCATATATATATATATATATATCGATAAAACTGTAGCAGGTTGAACCAGTATAAGCAAGTGTAACGTCAGTTTCAAATCAAGTCGAAGCCGTGAGCCAATCAAATTTAAAAAGAGATATATACGGTAAATCGAACAAAGTCTAGAAATCATTTCAAATGGCCGAAATCAACCACAACCAAAGTCAAGATAAATCAACATCGTCAGAGAATTCAAAGCCGTGGTAATCAAGGAATCGAGCAAGTTCAAAATCGAAGCCGTGATAATCAAGTAATCACAAAATATACGAATTTGAACAAGTCATTATAAATCACAAGCATTGATGCAAAATCAACGGCCGAGCCAAATTTTTAACAAATGAATTCAAAATATATTCGAACGTAAATTTTGGGTTTTCATCCCTATATAAACCATCTACATCATCGGCATGAAAGTCATCTAGTTCAAGAAAATTAGACAGTAAAGCAAAGAGTATAAAGAACATACCAGTTCAAGTCGAACTCGATCAAGAAGGAGCCGTGTGCAGATCGAAGAAACACTAGATCGACAAAGCAAGGAACGAGAAATCATTTATTCGATCGAGCAACTGAAGTCAGCTTCTTCAAAATTCCAAAAGCCCTAATTTCTCAAAGTGGAACGAATGAGCACAAAAGAAAGCTGCCATTTTTTTTCTTAAAGGATCGGGCCGGTAATATAAAAATCAAAAGGAGTTCACTTTTATTTGGGCCGGCTTCTTTAAATAATTACTTTGGGCTTTTATTTTTTAAAATTAGGGTTTATTGTTTTAAATTGTTTTTAAATTTGTATTTTCTCTTTTAAACTTTTATAAATTCTAGTCGTTTGACTAGGGGACGAACTACGGTGGTGTAGTTCGAGAATTCGCAACTCAGTGACTGAGTTGTGGCAGGGTTTTGAGCGTAGAGTTAGGTTAGTTGATAGCTGGTGTCGCGAGTTTACGTGTGTAAGCCTCTGATTATTTAATTTCTAGTAGAAACCTTGGGGGCAGCACGTAGGTAGGGTTTTGCCGAAGCTGGGTAAATCTGTATGTTCTATTTTCTGCTTTTTATATTCTGCTATTATCTGTGTTGTTATTATTCTGCTATATATGTGCTGCGATTATTTTATATACTTCCACATTAAATTTTTATAATTTTTAGTATCACCCTATTCACCCCCTTCTAGGGTGAAATCGATCCTACAGTTGTGAAATATTGTTGTTTGGCCAAGGCAGTAATGTAATTGTGTATGTGGATGTTGATGTCTGGTTGGCAATGTCAGTGTTCTGGTGATGTATATGCAATGGTGGGTGGTTAGGTAAAGCTGCTATTGAATGAATGATGATGATAGTGGCTCGAGGAGGGGATGGACAGTTATGTAGATGAATGTTATGATCAGTTTCGAATGTTGTGATCATATTTGAATGGAAATGGTAAATAGAGAAATGAAGGAGAAATGTTCTGATCTGTGGAAATGTTATGTATTTGAACTGAAATGTTGCAGCAACAGGGAAATGATGGTAGAGGATGATTAGAAGTTGAACTATATTGAGATGTTTGTAACTGAGAGTTGCAATGAACAGTGACTTGTAATAGAGATTTGTAAAAAGAGAATGTAAGAGTGAAGAAAATGCAATATGTAAAATGTGAATGTAAAAATAAATGCAAATAATAAAATATTTTTGTTTTTGAAATTAACTTGTGATGTTTGTTTTTTTTATATAAATGCAAATGCAAGATGAAAAGAAAAACAATGAGCACAAAACAAATATCAAATGACAAACACACAACACAAAACCTTTTTAAAAAAATGCAAATAAACACACACAATAAATACATAATAAAATCAAATGAAAAATAGTTCGAAGAATAGAAATTAAAATCAAAACTACTCATCTGTAATGGTGCCAAAAACTTGTTCATCGACCAATTTTCTATCGGATTAGGAAATGGTCGATCGAATTTAAATTAAAATAACCGCAAGCGCACGGCGTATAATAATAATACGAGGTGAGTATGGGTCGATTTATATTTTAAATTTCTATTCAATTAAATCAAACCAAGAATTTGAAGAGTGTGTTAAGCTAAAAATGTAGAAAAACTAGCAAAAGAAAATAGATAAAAATATGAGAGTCTAAAGGCAATTTAGAGGTGATTTCCACTCTCTAGATCACATAAATCAACAAAATGAATTACGATCTCTCTTTTGGTCATTAGTGAAATTTGTTGATGTGCTTATCATAAGTATGGCATATTTGTGCTATTAATTAGCACAATATAAATCATTATACTATAACACAACCACTAAATCACTTTTAACTCTCATGAAAATTGACAATGAGCTTGAAAATAAAATCTATTCTAAGTATGGCCTATTAACTATTGATTAGAAATATAGACCATCAAATTTTGATTTAAAATCACTTCATTACCAACATCATATGTAGATGAAGAGGTAATTTGTGTTTATTGTTTTTTTAAGCATAGCTTATTTGGTGTCAACAATATAGGCTATCAAATTCAAAGCTAAACAACAAGTTATACCACTTCAAATATTTCCATTAAGCACAAAACTAGAACATAAATGTTCAAAATGTTGAAGCTACATGATTAAGAGAGCTTCATTGCCCCTAAATTGAAGGGGTTTAGCCTGTCATATTTATTATCATATCAACAATTGTAGCATGCAACATGAAATAAAAACAAGAGAAAATGAGAGCTAAAATAAAATGAGAGCTAATTAAAATGAAATAAAAACTAATATACTTACATGAGAAATAAACTACATTACTAGCACGAAAGAAAATAAATAAGAAAATAGTATATATTAAAATTCCATAAAAGGAAAAATACATGAAAGAAAAAATGGCTAAGTAGCCATGGAAAAGAAAGAGAGTTTTGATTTATTTCTGATCCTAAACTAAGAAGGCTAGGAGCAAGAGAGGATTACATGAACATATGAGGTATTTATACATGTTTTAAAACCCTAATTCTATTTTTGGGAACTACCCAAACTACCCCTCTAGGAAGTGTGGCCACCACGTTATCATTAGCATGAGATAATCATCCATTAAGTATGCATGAAACTTTAATGGCCATTAGCATGTGCATTAGCTCCTAATTTGTAGGTAGGTGAGTAAGTGAGGTCCTCCATGATACATGAAATAAATTATTTCCATCTTCATTTGTTTCTCTTCACTCTTGTGCATGCATATATCTTCTTGAAACCACTTGCATTTGAATCCAAATTCCTACAAAAAATCATAAAAATGTCCAAGTAATTTTTCTCAAATTAATATAGGCACAAAAATTACCATTTTACCCCTATATGAAGATGAATATGTAACGATTTGAAAATAATTTGAATTTTGGGTTAAACATGTTAAAACACCCTATATGATCATTTATTCAATTAAATTCGATAAAATATGGAAGTAAATATATGCACATTTACGTGCACATCAAATACCCCTGCACTTATTTTTTTATTCATCCTCAAATAAACTAAAGTTAAGACAAATCTGTTTTCGTAGGGAGCACAATTGCATTGAGCGTATGCAATAAGCCGTTAAATCTCTAGGTGTCCCTAATAGGACGATTATTGTCTCATGAGGGTCATCAGCGGATACTACCCACAAAATCCAAATGCGAAGTGAAAATATTTACAAAATGCAAGTTTTATTTACAAAGATATGGATGCAAGTTTTTGAAAATATTTACAAATGAAAGATCTACTTTTAAATTGACACGAATAAGTTAAATATAGTTTTGGTTATTACCTTGAAAATTTAAGTCATTTACTCGTCAAAACTTCCAATAAAAATTAAGTTATCATAACAAATAGACTGTAGTTTGGCTAGTTGTTTTGGCTGATAACATAATGTAACTATGAAATGGATCCTTAGTTGATTTTCAAAGTTTATCAAAGTGGTATTTTCATTTCTTTTCAATAACAAATCAAATCAAACAAGTCAAAATAGTGCTTAGATTTTGATTGCTTACCCTCTCTTATTTGGGAATATTATTGATATTAACAATATTTACATATGCCTAACTCGGAAAACTGAGGCCAGATATATTACCATGAACTGCCTTTCGGGCTTACGCGAGGGGCATACAGAGCATGGCGAGTGAACGCTCAAGTGTGAACACCTATCGACTATAGGCATTATTAATAAAAGAATTTTTATATTCATACACCTAACTCAGATAAACTGAGGCCAGATTTACCGATCGTGCATTGCCTTTCGGGCTTACGTGAGAAGGGTACAGAGTATGGTGAGTGAACACACAAGTGTGAACACATAACTCTAGGTTTTAATAAAAAATATATACATATATACAAATATATTTTTTGTTTGTTTTTTTAAGAGAGATTTTTGCAAATCATCTTAGCACCATTTAACTTAGAAGATAAAAATTTGTATATCCTTTATTTTAAATTCGGCACTTTTTTAAATAAAAATTTTCAATTTGGATATACTTCATAATTATCACCATGAATCTACCTGTATGCTAGTTAAACCATTGTTATTTGTAATCAAACTTTACTTTTATTTATGTTGTGATAATTAACTTTTCAAAAATTTCAATTTAATAACCAAATTCCTATATTTTTCCTATAGTGTTTCTTTAAAAATAAATCCAAACGCTAAAAATGATTTTTTTTAGATTTTTTGTTTTTTTAGTTTTGAAAAGAAAATGTAAAAATAAACTATGAAAAATAAAAATGAAGATGAGACTCCCCCTACACTTGATTTTGACTGTGTCCCTACAGTCAACCCAAGTGAAAGGAGAAAAATAAAAAATTTAAAATAATGACCTATATTTACATAAAAATGAAAAGATTATTATTTACAAGACATCAGAAAATATGCCATTAAGGAGTAAATGAAACGGTCTTCCAAAGACCAATTCATTTGTCTCGTCAAGTATAAGAGATATAGCTTAAGCTTGGAAAACCAAACCATAAAAGATTTCGGAGTTGAATGTTGATTTGAAAAAATGAATATCGTTTTATTAAAAATTGTACAAGTTGTTTTATTTTCGATGATTTTTGGGGTTGATAAAACAATTAGTTGAATTTCAAGTTTATTTTCACCAAATTGAAATTCAAACTTATCATTGAAAAATACTTCAAAATTATTCATTTCAAAATCAAAATGGTGATTTAAATTTTCCCTTTCAGAATTCGACAATTCGTTTTCAAAAAGTCCAAAGAAATCATGTTGATTGAATTCGTCTTCCTTTGTTGAATTATTCACAACTTCATTGCATAAATCAATTTCAAAAACTAAAGTTGTTGTATCCAAATTTTCGAAATTGGGAAAAGGAAGATCAAAATTCAAATTTGGTTCCATACTCTTAAACGAATTGAAATCCAAATCAATTACCAAATTTTCAACAACTTCATTAAGATTGTCATTTTTAATTTCATAAGTTGTTATTTGAAAATTGTCGATTATGGTAAAAGATGGATTATTATTTGAATCGTCACACATTGGGATTTGGTTTTTTTGTTCACGTTGTTTCACATATGTTTCAAACCACAAATTCATGTGATCATCATAAATCTCGTCCATATGCTCAACAAAATCCAGTTTATAATTATTAACTTGAGAATTTACATTTGGACTTGTTGAGAACAAAAAATTTCACTCGTATCATAGTCGAGATTATTCTCATTTCCAAAATTATTTGAAAAGTGGATCACATTTTCGTTTCGATTTTGAAATTCATTTTGGAGTTCGAAGTTGAATTGGCATGGGTTAAATGATTTGAATTTTGAAGTGAATTCAAATATTGATTATCTTGAAAACTTTGACTCGGATTATTGCACAAATATGGATGACACAATTCATTTATCCTTTGATCATTTTGTGCGGTGAGTTCAAGTAACGACGAAATCGTTTCGATGCTTTTTTCGAAATTTGAGGGTTGCTCATTATTAGGAAAACATTGTGGTTCAAAATTCAGATTGTTTATACAATAGTTGTCATTGAAATATCCATAAGAATTTAGTGTGAAATTATATGGATTATATTGATTTTCACAACTATTGTAAAATTCTTATGAATATGGAAATTTAGACATTTTCAAGAAAGTTTTTTTTGGATTTTTTTTTGTGATCTAATAAAGGAAAAGTATTCGCAAAGGAGAATTTATTTTTCAAAAAAAAAAGAACTTTGATTTTTTTTCTTGGACTTTTTATAAAAGAAAACTATTTACTAAGAGGAATTAATTTTTAAAAGGGAAATTCGATTTTTTTTTTGTTTTTTTGAATTTTCAATTTTTTTTTGTTTTTTAAAAGGTTTTATGTTTTTTTTTGAAATGATGTTTAAAACTTTTTTCTATGAAAAAAAAATAACTTAAATGTTTTTTAGATTTTTGATCAAAAGAAAGGATTTAAAAACAAAGTTAGGGAATATTTACAATTTTTTTAGTTTATTTTATTTTGAATTTTTTTTCTTTTTTTAAAAATGCATGAACTAATGTAGCTAAATGAATGCAAGGGTTTAATTACAAATTATCTATCCTATATAGCTCCTAACCCAAAATTGTATAATCACACATTGTCTTAAATCAACAAGATAGTTCTCAGCCAGGTAACGGACATGATTTACCGGTGCACTATGAATCACCGTAGCAATGCAGTCGAAGGTTTAAGTACCTTCAAAGAAACAACCACTATAATATTTACGAACCACCGTAATATTTATTAATGGTTATTGCTCTACCATAGCCTAGACACCAAGAAATTAAATTGTCGAAGGAGAATAACTTATCAATATACAATTAAGAGCTATCGATGTCTAACCGTTATTATTAATCCAAATTCTAGGATGAAATGCAAACTGAAATTAAACGTGTACTAACAATGCAACTACAAACGGATTTTTGTTTTTGTTTTTGAAACTTTTTTTTTCTAAAATGCAAGCAAACAACAATGCAAAGCAAGTAAAACAACTAAAGCAAGCAACTACGAATGAGATGAGGGCACGATACCAGGGCATGTTATTACCAATTATTTTAAAGCGGTAAATATAACAATTTTTTTTAAAGCAAGCAAGACAATTAATTTTAGCAAGCTGCTCCTTCCTTTATCTGCTTTGACAACCTAAAAAATAAAATAAAAATTATACAAAATTTTTTAGGATAAAAATAATTGAACAAAACTAAACTAAAACAAAAGAAAACACATTTTTTTAAAATAAAGTAAATAAAAGAAACTAAAACAAAGTAATTAAAAGAGAATGTATTTTTTTAAGGCACAAGACAAAAAAACTAAACAAAATTAAAAAAAACAAATTGAAACAAAGTAAAAGGAAAAATAAATAAAAAATTCACCCAGGCCCGTTAAAACCCACCCACAACATTTATAACCCAGCCTAATATGCTAAACAACTCAAACACCATATTTATCCTTAAAATTCTTTGGGCAATTTTATTGACACTCCAAAAATTGTTGGGGGGAGGTCATTTTAAAAAAAATTTACTAAGGGGGTACAATAAAATTAATCCTCCCTTAACATAAAATCATTGTCTTACCAAATTACCCTTGGTTATCATCTTTTCCTTTATTTTTTTAATTGTAACTACAGTAATCAATTATTTCCGCCTTAATCAAAATCATTAGTCTGTAATCATGAAGAAATCTAGTTCTAATGAAATTTATTCACTGGAGAAAGAGACCATTATGATTCTAACTCAAGAAAGTGAACGTTTTATTTAATTTGTAGAAACAAACAATGAAGTTGTAAGTTTTTTTATTTGCTAGGGTTTAGGTTTCACGAACGAAATCTTAGTTCTTCGAAAATGCTAAATCCGAGAGCACGCGCCGAGATTAGGATACAAATTGAAGAGTAAGATGCCGAGATATACGATTCATGAAGCTTACACGGTATTTCGGAGAATCGGTAGCGAAATTTATGTATAATTTCGACAAAGAATTGCTGAATTTTTGTGCGATAACTAAGTGAAACTTTTCGGCAGCTTTGTCCCGAGAAATATCTGTATATTTGGTTTTTGAATCTTATGTTTAAATCCACACAGCGGCGGCCCCATGCCGAATTTGGCATCTTTTTTTGAATTGTTTTTTAAATCCAGTGATTTACTTAGTTCTTTTCGTTAGGTACCGGAGAATCATCTGACGATTGAAGCAGCTGAAGTGGATGAGTTCAAAGAATTTGAAAGCGATGAAAACAAAGATTGCGATGAATCAAACGACGTGGACAGTTACAAAAAATTGAGAACGAGGATGGCAATAACAATCATAAAGAGGAAGTCACCATGTCTTCTTCTGATTACCCCGATTTGACTTCTCATTTCACTACTGATGTGGTACGATAAAGTAATATGTATATATATATATGTATGTATGTATGCATGTATGTATGTATTTATATGTATATGTATATACATATATGTATGTATGTATGATTTGTTTTGATTTATGTTACATATTTACGATGCAGTTGTTCGAGACAAAGGAAAGTGTACGGGATTGTTGTAGGGATCGTGGGATTAGTGTCAACTTTGTTGTTGTGACGAAAAGAACAAGAATGAGCAATTTGCTAGGCAATGGAAAAGGGTCTTGGATGGTTCTAGTATGTGAACGAAGTGGAGAGTATATTGACTATAAACGAAAGAGTCCTGTTCCAAAAACCCAACAAAAACGGAGAAGGTCGAGAAGTAAAAAATGTGGATGTCCATTTGAGTTAAGTGCACATTGTATGAACGATGGAAGATGGATGTTGAATGTGAAGAACGGAAGGCACAATCACAGTCTTGCTAATGTATTAACCGGGCATCCATATGTGGCGAGGCTGAAAGATCACGAAATTAAGACTATTGAAACAATGACAAATAGTGGTGTTAGGCCTTGAAATATTCTAACCGCTACTAAAATTGACAGTCCGGACGACCAGTCAGCCATAAGAAATGTTTACAATGCGAAAGTGAAGCTAAAACTACGTTATACGAAAGGTAGGTCGATTATGCAGCGGTTTATGAAATTGGCTATAAGTCATCATTATTTCGTGCACCATAGAGTTGATGGTACAACCAATGAAGTTTCCGACTTATTCTTTAGTCATCCTAGATGTGTTGCTCTTGCGTAGTGTTTTCATCAAATTTTGTTCTTAGATTGCACGTTCAAGACGAATCGATACAAGTTACCATGTTTTCATATGGTGTCGCAAATATCAACCGGAGCATCCTTTACCGTTGCACTTGCTTTTATTAATCGCTAGACTACGGAATCATATATATGGGCTCTTGAATGTGTTTGAAAGTGTTGTAGACATAAAGAAATTCCGGGTGTTATCATCACAGATGCCGAAATTGCTCTTACAAATGCAGTAGCTACTGTCTTTCCAACAGCACGTCATATTCTATGCGCATGGCATATTTCGAAGAATGTTCAGGAAAATTGTAAACCCAATTTTATAAAAAGGAAACGAGTATTGATTGGGGATAAAGAGGTACTATTGGAGGATGAGGAAGGAAAAAAGGAGTATGAACTTTTTTGGGATGGTTAGATAAATGTGATTAACTCATTGTCAAAGGAAGAGTACTATCGAAACTTCAAATTATTTTTTGAAGAATGGATTGACAAACATAAAAAATCTATGACGTATGTAATGAAAAATTGGCTTAATAAATATAAGGAGATGTTTTTTTGGCTTGGACCAACAAAATAAAACGCTATGATAATGTATCAACAAGCATGGTCGAAAGTGCACATCATCGTTTGAAATTGTACTTCGATTCAATTGCTGGGAGCTTCGTGCAATGTTGGACTAGTGCACATCTTTGTTGTGAGAATGAATTAGTTGCAATCGAACATGCGTTTGAAATTAGTACATCTAGGACAATGCATAGATTTCGAAGTGAACCAATGTTTAAAGAAATTGTGGGATTTGTATCCCACAAAGCACTTGATTTACAATTAAACGAATTGTGTAATATTTCAAACGTCGGTTTGACTATTGACAATTGTGGTTATGTTTTATGGAAAGTAAATGGGCTACCATGTGCACATATGCTTGCAGATTTTAGGCATTCAGAAGGTTTCATACCTCTAACCGTTATAGACTCTTATTGGAAGCAATTAACTTGCACTCTGCCTACGTTGCATCGCTCAACTCTTGATTTTTTTGACTTGCCAAAAATCATAGCTTTGAAAAGTAGGTATGACGAATCGCCTAATAATGAGAGACTTGTTATGCAACAAGATTTGAAAGTGCTAGCATTCCCTCAAACAACCACTATTTTAGAACCTTCTGTGGCAACTATTACAAAAGGTAGACCTTCGAAAAAAGATAAATCAACTAAATGAGATCCTTCTTACTTTGAACATGTAGAAGCATCATTGTCATGTGGATCAAATCTTACACCGGTTGGTCGCTACTTAAAGAAGCTTGGCATCAAAACTAAAGCATGTGCGAATAGTCAAGTTGACGATGAATATTTGTTGCAAATGCCCAAACGTATGAGACCCTACATAATTACATAGACGATATGCCTAGTGATGGTAATTGCGGTTATTGGGTTGTGGTTAATCAATTGAATCACCATAATTGAAGACCAGAAAATCCATATAAGTTTGTACGTGAGTCTATGGTTGACAATTTACTACTACGGTCGGAAATGTACAAAAGAATATGGGATGAATGTGCTTTTGAAGAAAAGAAGAAAAGGATACAATGTCCAAATGCAATTGGGTTTAGTGAGTGGATGTAGATGCCAGAATCAGGATTTATAATAGCTGAAACGTTTGGCATTATGGTTGTCTTATTAAGCAAACATATGAGTTGTACATTTGTTCCAACAATAGTATGTCCAACCATGTTAAACCATGATAGGATGATAGTTATGGGCCATGTAAACAACTCACATTATGTGGGTATTAAACTCAGTTCCGACTCTCCTTTTCCTCCTACACCTCAATTTACTTATTTTCGGCAGTTCTATAATATTAACGCGGAAGATTGGATCTGACCATACGCAGAAAGAGTGAACAAGTACTTAGCTTGTACGGATGACGACGAAGATGAATGCAGCGCACTTAACGTACTTACCGGTGAAGAGGAATGAAATGTCGTTACTTTGAGATATGTAATGACTTACACATATGTATTGACTTTGGGATATGCACTTGATGGGTTGTAATGGATTTGAGATATATAAATGAATTGACAAACATATATATTGACTTTCATGTTTTTTGCTTCTGTTCATGTTCATAGTGTTCATATAAATTTGATTAGGAATCATTGTCAATGAGTATATGTTCATTGTTTAATTTTCTTTGTTTTTCATTGTTTAATTTTCTTTTTGCTTGTTAGCCTTCTATTGATTGTGTTAGGTTTCATTTTATTGGCCTTCTGTTGATTGTGCTGTTATGACAATGAGTATATGGTCTTTGATCATTTTCTGTTCAAGTTCATAGTGCAAGTCAATGAGTACATGAAAAATAAACTGTTTTTCATTGTTTAATTTTCTTTTTGCTTGTTGGCCTTCTTTTGATTGTTTTGGATTTCATTTTATTGGCCATCTTTTGATTGTGCTGTGATGATAATGAGTATATGTTGTTTGATCATTTTCTTCCAACATCTGTTCGATCAGTAACCAACGTCTGTTATTTATATTTTTGACCAAAGCTTGTCGTTCTTGAGAATTATGTCCACTATCAATGAATATACATTGAAATATATAACAAATCTCAACCTAACCTTGCCGTTCCTGCTACTACTCTATACGCTTTGGTGACTTAGTTTATAGCATGGTCGGTTTGATTTCTCCCTAACGTCTGTTGACCATTGGTTCGATAAAGACATGTCGTTCCCAAGAGTTTAGGGTATTTTCGACCGGGGTGTATCGTTTTTAATTTATTATTTCGATATAAAGGTGCCATGCCTGATATTGGTATGTGCATGTTGGAGACTTGGTGTTTACCTTATTCGATACCACAGTACCGAAGTAAATACTTAAGTTCAAAAGGCAGTTGTCGTTACTGCTAATTCAAACAAATTGCATGGTTAGTTCGATTTCTCCCCAATGTCTATTGACCATTGGTTCGACAAAGACATGTCGTTCCCGAGAGTTCAGGGTATTTTCGATAGGGGCATGTCGTTTTGTTTTATTACTTTGATATAAAAGTGACGTGCCTGATATTGGTATGTGCACGTTGGTGACTTGGTGTTTACCTTATTCGATACCATAGTACCGAAGTAAATCATTAAGTTCGAAAAGCTACTGCAGTTACTGCTGCTTCACACAAATTGCATGGTTAGTTCGATTTCTCCCCAACGTCTACTGACCATTGGTTCGACAAAGACATGTCGTTCCCGAGAGTTTAGGGTATTTTCGACAGGGGTGTATATTTTTTGTTTTTTCGATTTAAAGGTGCCATGTCTGCTAACTTAACCATAAAAAAATTTCACAAATTCAAACATGCATTATTGCAGTGTTTCACACAAACATTCATCACTATCATATTCCATATCACAAATCAGATAAAAGCACCACCAAAAATCAATACGACAAAAAATAAACACCACAAAACAACATTACCATAGCCATTCGCATAAAATGCACAATACAGGAGTTCAAACAAAACATCAAGTTTTTTGTTGCTTGCACCACATTTCACCGTATGCTAATAAGGATGAAACTACATAACATAACATAGTATGAACCTACATGAGTTTAAACAAAACAAAACACCAACTTCAACTTTTTTTCTTGCTCGCAACCCTCTTCACATTATGTCTTCCACCTTCACCCTCTTTAATGTTCCTGCTCTTCTTCGCTTTTGATCCTTCGACTGGTTCAGCGTCTTCTTCTTGTCTACGCACTTGTTCACCAAATATATCAAGTGGCTCATCTTCTTCAATGCGTTCTATCCTTTCTAGAACTTGTGCCATTAACTCAGTAGGAGCGCAAGCTTTAATGAAGTCCACAATGTTTCTCAGTCTCCGTTTCTATAAATTTAAAACTTTAAAGGTATGATCGAATATACTTTAAGAAAACAATAAGTTGAATGAAAACATGGACTTACAATGCGAACAACTAGTGAATATTTTTTGCTAACTTGGATTGGCTCTGTAAATCGCGACTTTGGATTGGCAACAACAGGATGTGGCACAGATACGTACCATTGCATGTACATTGGATCGCAATCCCAAGGTTGTGTGACACGGGTCAAGGTTAGACTTTGATTCAGAAGATGGTTTCGCCACTCGCTACAGCCGAAATCTCCTACATTAGAATATGATACCTTGTAAGATTTTTGCAACGACTTCATTTTTTTCTTCTCCAAAGCAAAAGTGGTTACAGGTACTGGTTGAACATAGCCAAACTGACGAAGGATTCTTTGCGGAAGATATAACTCAATTACTTCAAAACACACTATTGGTCCATTGTATAACGCACACGGTTGGAATGGGTACTGATCTCTCATACCATTTAAACAGTCCCAAACAACATCTGTCACTTGAAGATCATCTAATTTCTCCCTAAGAGTCACCAAATCGTAACACAAGTTGGTATTAGTTTCCATCGCAAAGTAAAAAGCTGACCTAGGATCTCCAATCTGTGCACGTGGATTACGATTGTGTCATCTTAAAACTGGAAAGTGTTCAAATATCCAAACCTATATAAGAAATATCATTCATAAACACAAACATTGCAAGTAATTTTATTTTTAAATTTTGATTCATACCTGTAGCAAAGTCATGCAACCTGCAATTTGATGTACACCTTTTCTTGTGCCTTGAGCCAAATTATAAAACAACCAACTCAAGCATGTTGTGCCCCAAGAATACGTGTTCACTTGCCTTAACACCCGTAGACATTGCAAAAATACACCGAGACCTTGGTTCCAGATTTATCCCCACAAACTAGCACACCAATCGTATATAGAAAATATGCAATTGAGCATTGCTGTTTACGTTCCATAGTATTGGAATCTTGACAACCAGAAAATGTTATACTCAACCATTCCAAACGTACTTTTTTCTCACCTTCCAACAACTCATCAACCTCTTTTTCTTTCATGCCAAGAAACTTATCTAACAACTCATACACATCATTATCACTTATTCCCCTTGATCCTCAAAGTGGCCCCGTAACCGCTTTATCTTCGACGGGAAGACCACTGATGTGAAATGCTTCAACGTTGTGCAGTTAAAGCGCTTAGCAGATTTAATGCGAAGGAGGTGCAAAAAGTCATAGCGGAGATACAACGAGGATATAGCGGATGACTCTAAAATAGCATATAAAACTCGTACTTAATGTTTTTACAAATATATAAATGGTAATTAAATGAAAAATTAACATTCAGTTGAATTATAACTAATACATTAATAATTTTAAATAAAAACATATGCGAATATACTGTAAATAAATGTAAAACTGTTATATAACATAATTGAATTTAGTACAATATTAGAGTATTTTCATTTCTGAAAATATATTAAAATTCAATTAAATTAATTATTTTCATAATTTTTATAATGTATAAATATCATTTTTCAATTTATTGCTTTTAAAGAAGATATGGCGGAAATAACGGATTATAGCGGGAATAACGGGATATAGCGAAAATAGCGGGGCTTAAAGCAGAAATGCTATATTTGAGGCTATAAGGAAAATCGTAGCGGTAGAAATCCGCTACGAGATATAGTAGGGTTATAGCGGGGTAATATCGGGGCATTAACTACACAGCTTCAACGATACTGATTGTCATCTCCCTAAACGGAAGATGAAAAGTGTTGGTTTCTGGATAGAATCGCTCAATAAAAGCGTTGATCAGTGCCTTGTCAACTTTGTCATTGTGCATGTTTTATTATATCCAAGAATCCCGATTCGGCTACCGCATCCTTAGCAAAAGCACACTCGTTGTTTAAATCCCACCGTCTATGAGTTCCTACATGACTATGAAGCTTAACAATTCTTGCTTCTTCCCTTGGGGCCTACATTACCATAATAATAAACAAAACATATACATAGATATACATATAGTTATATTATCCAAAATTAGATATGATATACATAGACATACCATAGAGTTTCATATGGTAGAAGCAATATGATCTTCGAACGCAAACAATAATGTTGATTGTGCTTCGCTTCACGTCGATTCACTTGGTTGTGCCATCAACTGTTTTCCTTTCCTTTCCTTTCCAATGGTTGTATCTCTGTTTCAATCTCCTTTTCGGTGTCAGGAGATGGATCAACCTCCTTCGAAACCTCTTTTACTTGATCTCGACCCCCTGCGTTTTCTTCGAAATTGCGTTCGTCTTGACTTCCTCCTCGCTCGAACTTTCATCTTCCTCACCAGTTCTTTCGTTGTCTACAACAACCTCGTCTATCATTTTTTCATTCACTCCAACTCTAATCTCCTGCGATTTGAAGCGGTTTGTGGATTGCAAGTGGTTATAGACGAGGTAGAAGATTTTTTGCTGTCACAACAAAAAAAATTCCATCGGACAATAAATAGTTTGAATGACTAACTTTTATTTCATGTATATCGCGGGTGTATGTGATGTTGCGGGTGTGTGTAGGTTGTGTGTAAGTATGCGTAAGTCTGTATGTGTGCGTTGTGCACCATGTTTGAGCTGCTTGTGTGTGTTTGTGTGCATCCTTATGAGTATGATATTCGTGTATCATTAGATATTGCATATATACTTAGTCTATGCAAAGGTCTCTTTCTGAAGATGATGTGAACATATTATATTCTTTATGATTAGTTAGTAAGCATGATGTGTTCTTATGTACCTCACAATTGAATTCTGTTTTTTATATCAAAATGTAGAACATTAATAAGAAAATACATACATTAGTTTTTATTACTAAAATTAGTATCATTTAACAAACTATTTCTTTGACTTGAATTTATTATTAAATATACACACAGACAACGTTTTGCAAAGAGATCAATAGTTGAGTGATAATACGAACAAAACCTGTGACAAATAAATGTTTAAAATGAGTTAAATAATAAGTGGTGCAATTTTTTGAATGTGAAAAGATGAATTTTGATATGAAAATGGTAAATTATTTTGAGAAGTGGAACACAGATAAAAAAATGAAATAGAAATCAATAAACTATACAGTATATATTTAGGTGTGAAGATTATCTGTTAAGATACTGCATGCAAAGCGTATGTTTCCAATTAAAAAATGTATTGTCTTCATCAAACAAAACACAGAATTCGATAACATAGCACCGAGAAAAAATGGAGTTATACATGAGTATCAAATTTGGCAAGGGTTTAACGACATAAAATATTTACTTCGACCACATAGCACCGAAATAAAATGTTATTTACGGTAATCTATTTCCGAACTTCGTACCAATTCAGTTTCACTGTAATTCAACACTATGGTTTCACTAAATTTTCAAGTAAATTTTCAAAACTGAATGCAACTAACATGCTTTCACTATATTTTCAAAAATGTATTGCCTTCACCAACCAATACATAGAATTCGACAACATAGCACTGAGAGAAAAATGAGTTATACATAAGTATCAAATTCGGCAAGGGTTTAACGACATAAAATATTTAATTCGAGATCATAGCACCGAAACAAAATATTATTTATGGTAATCTATTACCGAACTTCGTACCATAGCAATTTCACTGCAATTCGACACTCCATTACCGTAATAAATTATGAAATTTGACCATCTATCACCAATCTATATCAAAACGATGCTACAAATCCGAAGTTAAATAAATTTTTCGATTTCTAGCCACCAAATTATAGAACTGCCTAAACGCGTTTTTAATCTCCGTCTTCCACACCAAATCCTTAAATCGCAATCCACTACACTACGAGTAATAGTAAAAAATAACCAAATCACTTTGCCATGACATTCTCCATCAATTTAGGGTCTAGATTTCGTAAAGGGGCATAGTTTTTTGTTTGAACCATTTTGATCGAAATCGTTTGAGAAGGAGAAGAGCAAAGTGAACGAACGGTAAAAAGTAAGAATGGATAAGGAACGGTAAAAAAGTAATGAATAGGATTAAAAGGTTAGAATTGACCATCTATAAATTTTTTTATAACATAACTGTAATCCACTTGGTAGTTTGATTTACTTTAGAGTGAAAATAAAAAATGGGGTCCGTCTATTGCCACCCCTTTATTTGTTTTTCACACCCCGTTTAAAACATTAAAATATCAATTTCGATTTTACCCTTTAACAATTAATTTTTTTCCCCAATGAGTCTATTGATCTAACACCTTTTCCTAGTTGAAATTATGAAACATACGGTGAAATTTTTTATGTAGAATAGAAGCGGTGATTCGATTACAAATTCTACACAAGTAGTACAACAAAATTAGTCTGAAATTTCTAAGGTTTTGGTTTTGGGGTAAAGGAAACCAGTAAAATGTAAAGAAGGAAGAAAAGGAACTCAGGTAATAAAGAGATAAGGGCAGTGGGGGGGAATCAATTGGTGAGGGTGGCAATAAATGAACCCTAAAAATGACAATTTTTGAAGTTTCAGTGACAATCACCAGTTCTCCTCCCCAAACTACCGATTAACGAATAGAGAAAAGAAAAAAAAAAGTGTGAAATCGCAAAGTCGAAGTCGAAGAAAAGGGAGAAGGCAACCTCGCGACCAGACTTCGAACTGTGATGGGGATGGATTCGCATTTGTTGGCGAATTATTGTTCTAATGTTTGGTATTTTCGAGAGGCTATTGATATTCTGAGGAAGCTAGACAGTTGGATGAAGTGGTAGGTGGCCGCAATTTAGGTTTGTGCTGGTAAGCGGCGTTTGTTTTGTTGGAAGGCGAATGGTGGTAGGGGATGAGGCATCGCTGCTGGTCGCGATTTGGTATTTCGGCTGAAGGCGATTTGATATTTCGGCTGAATGTAAGTTGTAGCGAGTTATCGAAAATGTTCGTTGCACTGAGTGAGGAAGGAGGGAAGTTATGAAGTGGAGTCAAGTACAGGAAGTTGCCATTTTGCTTGGGTTTCTGTGGTGGTCGTGGAATTGTTAGTCTCGGCGCTAGGTTTGCGAATGGGTTTGGAGGAGGGGTTTCAGGTGATGGAGAGCATGAATGAAGAGGTGGTAGGTATTGTAAGTACAGTGGTTGTCGAAGTGGTGACAAGTATTTCTGTAGTGGACTTGTGATGTATAGTGAAGGAAGGGCGATGTTTGCTGTAGATAGGAGTTGAGTTGCGGCAGTTATGGTGGGGGATATGCGGGAGGCAGGTTGTAGTAGATTACTGTCAAATAGGTGTTTGAAGGAATGCCAGTGATGGAGCAGTGAAAAGACGATGAAGGAGTGAAAAAGATTATGGATAGAAATGATGTAGTTCGGCCGGTTTTGGTTCAGTAAGGAGGTGGAAGGCAGTGCGGTGTGTATTTGGTGAAGTTTCGGCTGATGGTATGTTTGTTGGAAAGCAGATAGAGTTGCAGTGATGTTATAGAGGTAGAACTGTGATGGGTTGACAGTAAGTGGTGAGGCAGTGGTCGGTTGTGGATGGTTTGGAGAAGATGACTGTTGTTGTGGCTTTAGGAAGTGGAACAGGAATTGGTGAATTATGTGATGAAATTGCAGTTGGAGGGTGATGTAGTTGATGTATGAAATGAGTTGGTGATTCAGTGTGGAATGATGTATGTGCACTGGCATGGTGATTGAGGAGAGTGCAGCAGTTTATGGCAAGACAGTGGAATGTTTATGTGATGATGATGGTGGGCAGGCAAGTATGATATGGTGAATTTTTTTGGAGGAACGGGCAAGTATGTTTTGGTTAGCAATATGATGGAAGTATGAGTTGCAATGATGATTGGCTAGGAGTGTGGTTTGGCAGAGAAGTAGATGATGTTGTATGGTGGTTTGTATGTTGTGGAGAAGGGATGATTGTGGTATA
Source organism: Allium fistulosum (assembly GCA_030737815.1). Lineage (NCBI taxonomy): Eukaryota > Viridiplantae > Streptophyta > Magnoliopsida > Asparagales > Amaryllidaceae > Allium > Allium fistulosum. The sequence continues at coordinate 1,139,658,680 of CM060906.1, forward strand.
GGTGGTTGTAGTGGTGATGTAAGTTGTTATTGGATGTATGTATGAAGAGGTATGTTCAATGAGGTGGTGTGTATTGTGTGCAAATGGATATTGCAACAGTGAAGAAGGAAGAAGTTGTGGTGGTGAGGAGTTGTGGTTGTGGACTGCTGGTGGAGTTGGTGGTTGTGAATTGTCTGCAGTTTGTTGTAGTATAAGTTTGTGATGGCAAGTGTTTGATGATGTGGTCAGAAGGATTGAAGTGGAAATGAATGCAAAGATGAGATGAAATATGCAGCAGTCTTGTGTTGTGGTTATTTGGCAATGACAGGGTGAAGTAAATGGGATTGTGACTGTGTTTGGCCGAGGCAGTAATGTAACTGTGTTTGTGGATGTTGTTGTCTGGTTGGCTATGTCAGTGTTCTGGTGATGTATATACAATGGTGGGTGGTTAGATGAAGTTGCTATTGAATGAATGATGATGATTGATGACGGTGGCTCGAGGAGGGGATGGACAGTTATGTACATGAATGTTGTGATCATTTTTGAATGGAAATGGTAAATAGAGAAATGAAGGAGAAATGTTGTGATCTGTGGAAATGTTATGTATTTGAACTGAAGTGTTGTGGCAACAGGGAAATGATGGTAGAGGATGATCAGAAGTTGAACTGTTTTGATATGTTTGTAACAGAGAGTTGCAATGAACAGTGACTTGCAATAGAAATTTGTAAAAGAGAATGTATAAGAGTCAAGAAAATGCAATATGTAAAATGTGAATGTAAAAATAAATGAAAATAATAAAAATTTTGTTTTTAAAATTAGCTTGTGATGTTTGTTTTTTTTATAGAAATGCAAATGCAAGATGAAAAGAAAAACAATGAGCACACAACAAAAATCAGACGACAAACACACAACACAAAACCTTTTTAAAAAAATGTAAATAAACACACACAACAAAATCAATGAAAAATAATTTAAAGAATAGAAAATTAAAATCAAAACTATTCCCGGCAACGGCGCCAAAAACTTGTTTGTTGGCCAATTTTCTATCAGATTAGAAAATGGCTGATCGAATTTAAATTAAAATAACCGCAAGCGTACGACGTACAATGGTAATACGTGGCGAGTACGGGTCGATCCGTAGAGAATTGTTAGATTTTAAATTTCTATTCAATCAAATTAAACCAAGAATTTGAAGAGTGTGTTAAGCTAAAAATGTAGAAAAACTAGCAAAAGAAAATAGATAAAAATATGAGAGTTTGAAGGAAATTCAGAAGTAATTTCCACTCTCTAGATCGTATAAATCAATAAAATAAAATTATGATCTCTCTTTTGGTCATTAGTGAAATTCATTGATGTGCTTATCATAAGTATGGCATATTCATGTTGTTAATTAGCCTAATATAAACCATCAAACTACAACACAACCACTAAATCACTTTTAACTCCCATAAAAATTGACAATGAACTTGTAAATAAAATCTATTCTAAGTACGGCCTATTAACTATTGATTAGGAATATAGACCATTAAATTTTGATTTTAAAATCACTTCATTACCAACATCATATGTAGATGAAGATGTACTTTGTGTTTATTGTTTGTTTAAGCATAACCATTTGGTGTCAACAATATAGGCTATCAAATTTAAAGCTAAAACAACAAGTTAAACCACTTCAAATATTTCCATTAAGCACAAAAAGAGAACATAAATGATCAAAATGTTGAAGCTACTTGATTAAGAGAGCTTCATTACCCCTAAACCCCTAAATTGAAGGGGTTTAGCCTCTCATATTTGTTACCATATCAACAATTGTAGCATGCAACATGAAATAAAAACAAGAGAAAACGAGAGCTAAAATAAAATAAGAGATAACTAAAATGAAATAAAAAATAATCTACTTGCATGAGAAATAAACTACACTACTAGCATGAAAAAAATCAAATAAGAAAAGAGCATATATTAAAATTGCATAAAAGGAAAATACATAAAAGAAAAAATGGCTAAGTAGCAATGGAAAAGATAGAGAGTTTTGATTTATTTTTTAGCCTAAACTAAGGAGGCTAAGAGCAAGAGAGGATTACATGAACGTATGGTGTATTTATACATGTTTTAAAACCCTAATCCTATTTTTGAGAACTACCCAAACTACTCCTCTAGGAAGTGTGGCCATCAAGTTATCATTAGCATGAGATAATCATCCTTAAGTGTGCATGAAACTCTAATGGTCACTAGCATGTGTATTAGCTCCTAATTTGTACATCAAGGTAGGTGGGTAGGTGGGGTCCTCCATGATACATGAAATGAATTATTTCCATCTTCATTTATTTCTCTTCACTCTTGTGCATGCATATATCTTCATAAACCACTTTCATTTTAATCCAAATCCCTACAAAAAATCATAAAAATGCCCAAGTAATTTTTCTCAAATTAATATATGCACAAAAATGACCATTTTGCCCCTATATGAAGATGGATATGAGATGATTTGAAAATAATTTGAATTTTTGTTTAAACATGTTAAAACACCCTATATGACCATTTATTTAATTAAATTCGATAAAATGTGAAAGTAAAAATATGCACATTTACGTGCACATCGGATTTAAACTTAATAATTCATTTCCTAATCTATTATAAATGTTTTCAAATGAATAAAGAAGTTTTTTAATATTGATTTGAGGTTTTATAGTTTATTTAATAGAGTTTAAATAAATGATTTGAAGAAAAGTTGTTATAAATAAAGTGATTAAATCTTAGCTCTAAAAGCCAATGAGTAGACTGGATTTTTCTATTCGTGGGATCCGGATGTGGGGTGCTTAAACTAAGGGATGTTCGGGAGCAACCAGTGCCCTGGCTCACCTGTCCTCTTTCCTGGACGAGGGACAGATAAGGTCAAAATGTGAAAAATGAGAAAAGTATAAAAGATTCAAAATTTATAAATTTAGTTTGATACACCTTGGATTGTATGGTGATAATCTTGTTATATTTGGTGTTAAATTCTGAAGAGGAAACTCATACTAACCATATGAATTTAAAAGGCAATTTCACAGTTATTGGATGGATAGTACTTGTCTAATACGGAAATTGATATTGAGTAAAATTAGTATAATTTATATGGATCCTTTTTTACTCGATAATGTTTTCAAATATGACTTGAGAGAAACGATTTGGCATTTCCAAAGTCAAAGGGAGGTTTAATGATTCTGTATACTGGAAATGAATATGATTCAAAGATTTATATCTCTTAAAGAGATGTTTTATTTGATAAATGTAATTGATGAATTAAATGATTATCACCCTCAAACTTATCATCCTTATATCAATGATTAGTTCGAAGGAATCGAGGTCAGATATGGGTATTCCCTATCCAAAAACCACTTTGAACCAATGTACGTTCGAAAGTAAAGACATGGAATGATAATAAAAGAAATGAAGGGCTGCATGCCACTGACCCTTGAGGGAAACTTCTCATATCATATATATGCGGATTAGTATCTTAATTGATCATCGATGCAAGGGCTGCTCACTACTAAACCTAGGGGTGGTTCCCGATAGGGTGTAGTAGGAGAGTTCCTTCCGTTTGTCCTATTCTTGGACAACTTGCATAGATGAATGTCTGACATTGCATTTCTAACCTATGCGTACATTGATTTTTACGAACGTACATTGTTTGGTGGTAGGAGGTATCTCCTATGCTTAACACCCTTCTCTATAATGGAATTGGCAATATGGCATTCAAGTGAAATATGTGTTATAAGAAAGGTAATTTTTATCTTGTGCCTCTTCACCCGGGGATGACAAAAACAGGGTAGATGCAGCAAGGCTAATTGGCTCGCTCCCATTCTGATATAGTCATCACCTTTCTAAATTACCCTCTATATTTTGGGTATGTTGTGTATGCTTTGGGATCCTAGTAAAGGTCAAGAACAACCAAGCTGATGGCATATTATGTATTATCTATGGTAAAGGTAGGCCGATTCTGTATTGGTCAAGGTTGAAGCCTCAGGTGCATTTTTTTAGAGATGTACCGTCGCAAGGTAGTCCCTTACCTTATCATTATATGGAAATCCATTCTCCAATAAGTGCCTTTGGACTTGATTATAGAGCCTAGTATGCTAGAATTTAACACTTTCGGCTATATGTATATTTACTTGAAAATTGTTTTCAAAAGAATGTCATTAAAAATAATATTCTCAGATTTTGCATAGTAAATGTTTTGGTTATTATAAGGTAAAAACCCATTTCGTGTTTATATGTGGTGTGATCTTGTGATATACCTCTGTTTTCAAAGATCCGTACTTTGAGTTTCTCACACCAGTCCCATGACTAACCCGTAGTTTATTTTCTTTTCCCTTAAGCTTTGGGTGCCCTATTTTCCTCGGCAGCCAAGTTGTTAGGTAATCTTGGAGCATTTTGGATGGAGCATAGAGCATGAAGCTGGAAGATCCTATGTAGATAGTCTTCTATTTATATTTCGGTCATATTATGAATAAGTATCTACTAGCACCTGTAGGGATGGGTAATTATAACTGTCCCTAGCTGGGTTAGTATTTGCTATGACTCTGATATCTCATTTTGAGAGTGATTGTATAAACTATATATATGTATAATTGCAAGTTGTTAAATACAATGTGAGATTCTGTTTTATTTTGTCTTCTATCTCAATTTCTTTTAAAAAAACCCTGATAATCCACCTCTCTGGCACTTGGATTTATGGCGCATGAACACTGAGGACATATTAGTATCGATTTTCGATGGTCGATGAGGAGGGTCGTCACATTTGGTATTAGAGCTTAGGTTGAAAGGACCCCTAAGCCTTGACGGGGTCAACCCATTAGAGATAGGATTAGTAATGCCCTACATTGAGTTCCGTCAATGAGAGCGCGTATTTAATTTTTTTAATCAAAATAAGTATATTCGACTTTTATGCCCACTTCCTAAAATAGTTTCATCTGTATTCTAATTTTTCTCTTTACTATATCCTGATAGTAAGAAATGAGTAACCAAAGAGGACATAGAAGGGGGTAGCAGCACAATGGCCATCAGTGGTCAAACTCCAGATGCTGCGGTAATAGAAGAAGTAATGATTCTTGTGCAACCTTAAGTTAACTTTGCCGCTCTTTGCAAAGATTATACCATCTTGGGAGGAATTCCATTCAAAGCCATAAAATCTATTATTGAAGTTCAAGCTTGGCTTAGTTCTTGTGAGAAAATCTTTAAAGTATTAAACATCGATGATAATCAAAAGAGATTCTTGGGCTTCCTAGCAATTGAAGGATGGGGCTCTAACTTGGTGGGAATCCATTACTCTTAACGAATCCGAAGATAATTTTTCTTTGTCAAGGTTTAAAGAAGTTTTGAAGAACATTACATGCCTACCGTTGGCAAATCCCGCCTCTATAGAAGTTTCATGGATCTAAAACAAGAAGCGATGTCTATGGAAGGGTATTTGCACAAATTCAATGGATTGTCTCGCTTTGGGCCTAGATTGATAGACAAGTCCCTGAAGAAAAACGAGATGTTCATTTTTAGGATGAAGGAGCAGTATCAAGATAGGATGACCGCCTATGTAAAAGGAATCTTTGTGGATTTAATAGATGTAGGTTTCCATTATAAAGCTTCGGACAAGAGGAATCCAGTCGCAACCCAAAACAACAATAAAAACGATAGGAAGTTCAATAACAATGGAAAGGAGACATGGCAAAGCAAGCCCGGTGAAGGATCTCAGAAAAACCATTTTAAAGATATTGAATGTTTTAACTGTGGAAAGAAAGGCCATAATTCAAAATATCGTAGGAGTCCTAAGGTTTAAAGGCAGCAGCGAGGAACTGTCTCTCTTATGGTTCAGAATAGTCTCTGCTACAACTATCATCAACCCGAACATTGGAAAAATAAATGCCCGTTAATGAAGAAGTATAACAGGTTAAGGTCAATGCTATCAAAGACAAGCCTTCAGCCTCTACCGATGTAATGGCCAAAGGAGTTCTTGAAGGTAATATCTATGCCAATGATGATTTAGTTAAAGTATTATTTGATACTGGGGATTCCCATATTTAATTGCTAAAGGATTTGTTGATAGATTAAAACTGATCACAAAATAGTAGATACCCCTATTTTTGTGTCTAATCCCATCGCTGGTACAACTAATCTTTATATGATTTGTGAAAATGTCCAAGTTACTCACCTTTCCCAAAAAACTTAATGCGACCTATTTGTTCTTTATTTTATTGGGTTTGAAGTTTTGCTCGGTATGGATTGGTTATCCAAGAATAAATCTATCCTTGATTGTATCTTTATGGACCAGCTTCGGGAAATTTATAGAAATATCTTGTGAAGAATCTAGTCCGGTAAGAAATAGTTCCATGTATGCACAAGACTCGTCTCAAAAAGGTTTGGAGACAATACCAATTGTCAAGGAATTTCAGGACAATTTTGAGGAAGTTAAAAGTTTTCCCCCACATCGAGAAATTGAGTTCCGAATTGACTTAATTCCTGGTGCAAGACCCGTTATTAACCCTATTCAAAGGATGGCCCTAAAGGAAAAGATTTAGTTGGAAAACCAAACTGATGAGCTATTAAAGAAAGGACTAATTAGACCTAGTCGCTCAAGTTGGGGCACAACAGTGGTTTTCATTACAACGTCCAATGGCTTCTTAAGGCTCTTTGTAGACTATCGAGACCTAAATAATCAAATGATTAAAAACAAGTATCCTCTATCCCACATAGATGACTTGTTTTATCAACTTCATGGTGCCCGAGTATTCTTGCAAATGGATTTAGCCATAAGATTCCATTAACTAAGAATTGCTAAGTATGGCATTCTATTAACTACATTCAAGGGTCCCAATTGCTTTTATGAATGGTTAGTTATGCCTTTTAGGTTGACTAATGCGCCCGCTTATTTCTTAGACCTTATGAATAGAGTATTTAGAGATATGCTAAACAAAATTCATGTTATTTTTTATTGAAGATATTCTTATTGTTCCAAAACCGAGGAGGAAAACGAAAGTCATTTGGAGATTGTGTTGGAAATATTGAGAAGAAATGTACTTAAAGCTAAATTCTCAAAATGTAACTTTTGGGAGAAAGAAGTCAAATTTGTTGGGCATATTGGGTCGAGATAGGGGATCTCAATAGATCCAGAAAAGATTTCAACTATACAAGATTGGAAGCAACCACAAACCATGAAGGACATCCGCAGCTTCTTAGGATGGGCAAGATATTACCGGAGATTCATTTAGCACTTCTCCAAAATCTGCTCCTATCTAACAAAGTTGACTATGAAGGATGTTAAATTTGAATGGACTCCAAAAAGTGAAGTAGCATTCTAGAAACTTAAGAAAAGGTTAACTACCACTCCAGTCCTAGCTGTTGTTGATGCAAGTGGCAGTTTAACTGTCTATACTAATGCTTATGGAGAAGAAGTAGGTGCAGTACTAATGCAACATGGAAAATTTATTCGCTTATGCAAACAGACAACTGTTCGTCGATGGAAATTTTATCGGTTAGAACACCTTCGATCGAATTTATAATAAAATTAACCGCAAGCGCACGGCGTAGAAATCTAGTACATGGCGAGTATGGGTCGATCCGTAGGGAATTGCTAGATGTTAAAAATTCTACTCAATCAAATTAAATAAAGATTTGAGCGTGTTAAGCTAAAAATGTAGAAAAATGACAAAAAGAAAACGGATAAAAATATGAGAGTTTGAAGGAATTTAGAGATAAATCCACTCTCAAGATCACATAGTTCAACAAAATATGAAATTATGATCTCTCTTTTTTGATCATTAGTGAATTTAATTGATGTGTTTATCATAAATATAGCCTATTTGTGCTATTATTTAGCTCAAAATAAGCTATCAAACTATAACACAACCTTTAAATCACTTTTAATGAAAAATGATAATGAAGTTAAAAATAAAATCTATTCTAAGCATGGCCTATTACCTATTGATTAAAAATATAGACCATCAAATTTTTATTTCAACATTCACTTCATTACCACAATCATATGTAGATGAATAGGTAATTTATGTTTAGTGATTGTTTAAGCATAGCCTATTTGGTGTCAACAATACAGGCTATCAAATTCAAAGCTAAAACAGTAAAAGTTAACCCATTCAAACATTGTCATTAAGCATAAAAAGAGAGCAATAATTATCAAAATGTTGAAGCTACATGATTAAGAGAGCTTCATTACCCCTAAATTGAAGGGGTTTAGCCTTTCATATTTGTTATCATATTAACAAATGCAGCATTCAACATGAAAATAAAAACAAGAAGAAAATGCAAGCTAAGTAAAAGAGAGCTAATCTATTTGCATAAATTGAACTAAGCTACCAGCATGAAAGGAAATAAAAAAGGAAAGAGCATGGGTTAAAATTGCATTAAAAAAATACATAAAAGAAATGGCTAAGTAGCCATGAAAAGAAAGAAAAGAGAGCTTTATTTTTATTTTTGATCCTAAACTAAGGAGGCTAAGAGGAAGAGAGGATTACATGAAATATACGGGGTATTTATACATGTATGAAACCCTTATTCAATTTTTTGGGAACTACCCAAACTACCCACTTAGAAAGTGTGGCTACCAAGTTATCATTAGCATGAAATAATCATCCATTAAGTGTGCATGTAACTTTAATGGCCTTTTAGCATGTGCATTAGCTCCTAATGGTAGATCAAGGTAAGTGGGTAGGTGTGGTCCTCCATGTTCACGAGTTTGAATTATTTACATCTTCATTCCTTTGTATTCTCTTGTGCATGCATATTTTCCATGTAGCCACTTGTAATTTGAATTCAAATTCCTACAAAATAACATAGAAATTTCCAAATAAATTTTCTAAAATTAATATACGCACAAAAATGACCATTTCGTCCCTATATGAAGATGAATATATGGCGATTTGAAAATAATTTGAATTTTGGTTTAAACATGTTAAAATACCCAATATGGTCATTTATTTGATTTGATTAAATATAGAAGTAAAAATATGTACATTTATGTGCACACTAAATACCCCCACACTTATCTTTTTATTCGTCCTCGAATAAAGAAAAACTAAGATAAATCCGTTTTTATAGGGAGCACGATTGCATTGAGCATATGCAACAAGCCATTAAACCTCTAGGTGTTCCCGTAGGACGAGTGTTGTCTCGTGAGGGTTTTCAATGGATACTACCCACAAAATCCAAATGCAAAGTGAAAAATTCCTAAATGCAAGATTTATTTACAAAGAATGGATGCAAGTTTTTGAAAATATTTACAAATGAAGATTTACTTTCAAATTGACACAAATAAGTTGAATATAATTTTTGGTCATTATGTTGAAAATTTAAGTCATTTGCTAGTTAAAATTTCCAAAAAAAAAATAAGTTATCATAACAAATAGACTATAGTTTGGCTAGTTGTTTCGGTTGATTACATAGTGTAACTACGAAATGGATCCTTAGTCGATTATCAAAGTTTTTCAAAGTGGTATTTTTATTTCTTTTGAATAACAAATCAAATCAAATAAGTAAAAATAGTGCTTGCATTTCAATTGCTTACTCTCTGTTATTTGAAATTTTATTGATATTAACAATAATTAGGTATCCCCAACCCAGAAAACTGAGGCTAGATATATTACCAATGCACAACCTTCCGGGCTTATGTGAGGGGAATACAGAGCGTGGCGAGTGAACACACAAGTGTGAACATCTATCGACTGTAGGAATTATTACAAAAAATTTTTTTACATACATACACCTAACTCAGATATACCGATCATGCATTGCCTTTCGGGCTTATGTAAGAAGGATCCATAGCATGGTGAGTGAACATACAAGTATGAACACATGACTCTAGGTGTAAATAAAAAAATATACATATATACAAATAATTTTGTTTTTTTGTTTTTTTTTGTTATATAAAATTTTTGCTTTTTTTAAGAAAGAGAGAGAGAGAGAGAGAGTTTTGCAAAATCATCTTAGCACCATTTAACTTAGAAGATAAAAAATGTTATATTCTTTTCTTTAAATCCACCACTTTTTTAAACAAAGATTTTCAATTAGGATATACTTCATAATTATCGCCATAAATCTTCCTATATACCCGTTAAACAATAGTTACTTGTAATCAAACTTCATTTTTATTTTTGTTGAGACAAATAAATTTTCAAAATTTTTAATTTAATTAACCAAAACCATATATTTATCCTATAGTGTTTCTTCAAAAGTAATTAAAAAGAAATTTTGTTTTCGGGATTTTTTTTAAATTTTGGAAAGAAAATACAAAAAATAAACCATGAAAATTAAAAGGAAGACGAGACCTCCCCCCACACTTGATTTTGACTGTGTCCCCACATTCAACCCAAGTTAAAGAAGAAAAATAAAATAAAAATAAAAATATGATCTATATTTACAAGAAAATGAAAAGGTTATTATTTACACAACATCAGAAAGTATATGGTCAAAAAGTAAATGAACCAGTCTTCCAAAGACCAATTCATTTGTCTCGTCAAGCATGAGAGACATAGCTTAAGCACAAAAAACCAAACCATAAAAGATTTCAAAGTTGTATGTTGATTTGGAAAAACGAATGTCGTTTTATTAAAAATCGAATGAGTTGTTTTATTTTTGATGATTTTTGGGGTTGATAAAACAATTGATTGAAGTTCAAGTTTATTTTCACCCATTTGAAATTCAAGCTTATCATTGAAAACTTCTTTTGAGTTATTGATTTCAAAATCAAAATGGTGATTTAACTCTTCCCCATAAGAATTGAACCGCTTATTTTCAAAAAATCCAAAAAATTCGTCTTCCTTTGTTGTATTATCAATAACTTCATTGCATGTATCATTTTCAAAATTCAAAGTTGTTGTATTCAAAATTTCAAAATCTGAAAAAGGAAGATCGAATTTCAAATTGAGTTTCTCACCCTCAAAAGAATTGAAATCTAACTCAATTATCATTTTTCAATAACTACATTAAGATGGTCGTTTTTAATTTCAAAAGTTGTTATTTGAAAATCGTCAAATTGGGTAAAAGGTAGATTATTATTTGACTCATCACACATTGGTATTTGGTTTTGTTTCTCACTTTGTTTCATATATGTTTCAAACAACAAATCCGTGTGATCAATGTGAATTTCATTCATTAGCTCAACAAAATCCAACTTATAATCATTAACTTGAGAGACAAAAGATAGGATTAGAAATACTTATCCTGATCTTCTGTGAGGGTATGTTCTGTATTTACTTTATATAGACTGTTGCTAGTCAGGTGGGCTAGTATGGTAGTTTAGAGATGTTATAGATGATTGTTATGCTTAGTATTTAGTCCTTACTAAATTTCGAGGACGAAATTCTTTAAGGAGGGGAGCATGTAACAACCCTAATTTTAAATAACATTATTCAGGAGATTTAATTAGATAAATTAAATAGAATAATGCAAAGATTAGAGTGGTACGGGGATTGAGATTTGAAAATTTGTTAGAGGCCCAGCTTAACTAAATATAAATTTAAAAGAATGAGTTTATGGAAATAGTTTTCTAAGTTAACTAATAAGAGAATAAGACGAGTGTATTATGGGGAATAACTGTCCACCATAACCCTTAGCCCTTAATCCTTTATTCCCATTTTCATTTCACAAGTTCATAATTTTAAAACATAAACCAAAAGGACCTCAAGCCGGTCATAACCTAGGAGAAAAGGAGGAGAAGAAATCAATTAAAAGTTAAGGAATCGAGCAAATAGAATTAAGCAAGATCAAGTCACAAGTTCCTTATCCAAAGCAAGGTGAATAATAATTAAAACCATCTCATTTTCGTTTTTAAAGAGTATTTGATTTCAGGTTTTAAGTTTAATACCTTTATGATAATTTTAATGATGATATGCTTGAATTACATGATATGTTTGATTCAAACAAGTATGTTTGATAAATGTTTTATTCAATTTTAAGGCTAAAATCATATATATATTAGGTTTCAAATGCCATGAGGATTTAGTATGTTATGTAAAAAAATATTTTGGAGATATGTTTAAATTTTCGTAATTATCCAAGCTATGGATAAATTATTATGAAGTTTTGAAGGAAGAAATAAATAATTGGGTTTAAAAAATTATTTTGGCTATCATATAAAGGATTTTGGGTCCGAAATTTATATAAGTTAGTTAACATGTAAAAAGAGAATTATGATGATTTTTGGAGATTTTTCCTAAGTAATTTACCATATATATTAAATTATTTAAGTTGGAGGACTTAAATGTTTTGCTAAAGGGAAGGGCTACTTTATAAATAATTTTTAATTCATTTTGGATAAATTCGGTAGTCTTTTAGAAAAGATTTTGGTAAAGTTTATGGCAACCAATTATATTTTTACAAATAGGCAAGTTAGTTGAAAAGCATTTACTTAAAAAGGCAACAAAACAGTTTTTCATAGATTTATTGTTTCGCCACTTCCAGTAGCAACCTTTCAACCCCATACCTCCACCCCAACTAAGTTGAAACTAATACATATGGTATCAATGCTTTGGTATGTAGTGGGTAGGAGAAAGGCGGTAGGTATAGAGTCGAAACCATGCTTTTGAAGGGGTCCAGGCCATTTTAAATAGCTTTCGAAGGCCTTTATTTTGCTTTCAAAAGAGATGACGCTTGCCTTGCTTTTAAAAGAATTCTTTCGAAAGGGTTGACTTACTTTAATATATCTTTCCAAGGGGTCACCACCTTCTTGTTTTGAAAATGTAGCTTTCGAATGAGTAGCCACGTTTATGTTTTCAAATGGAACTTTCGAAGGGGTAGTTTGAACCTAGTCCAAACATGTTGTCGTCTTTATGCCTTTCGAGTAGATTAAAGTTATCAACGAGTTCGAAAGATAAGCATTTGTTTTATAATTGTAAAAGCTACTTCCCAATGCTTTCGAAAGCGCTCAGTAGCCACCTTTACTAAAGGTTTCGAAGGCAATGGCTTCGAAAGGTGTTTCGAAGCTATCCTTCGAATTGTTTTACTTAAAAAATTAAAGCTTTCGAAAGAATGGTTCCGAAGCCATCTGTTTTCCTTAGATTCTTTTGCTTGAAGGCTAATGGTATCGAAAGGGTTACTTTCGCTTATGTTCATTTTGACCCAAAATTTATGTTTAAGATTAAACCCAATGATTTCGAAAGAGGTACTTTGAAATGGTTTCAAATCTATGCTTCTATAAGTTGGAAAGTGATGCTTTAATATACTTTCGAAAGTAATGTTTTGATGGTTTCAAAAGTGATGTTTTAAAGTGTTTTGAAAGGCATATGCTTAGTGTTTTGAAAAGAAGATTCGAATGCTTTCGAAAGGTATATTTTAATGGTTTCGAAAGTAAAGGTCTAAGGTTTCGAAAGCCTTCGTTTTCAAAACAAAGAACCCAATCTCATTTTGAAAAGAAAACCCATAGCAATATAAAAGAGCTTTGAAATGGCTTTTAAATTTGGAATTTTTGAAGAAGCTTTCCTTGATAAAGATATTGGGCTCAAGGAATTAACCAAATTTCATGGAGAAATGATTTCAAGGATATTAAACCATAGATGTTGGTATTGTTATGTTATTGTATATACTTCTTCTATAAAAATATTCACCATATAATGGACCCATAACTGTATTATGGAGAGTAAGGGCAGAATAACCAGCTAGGTTGACCAGCAGTGATTATAAATTGAGTTAACTCTTGAATAAATAGAGTTGCATCCAAGAGGTCAGGTAGACCAGAACATAGGATGCCCAAAGACTGATCAAGAAGTTTTCAGGTTAGATAGGTTCATAGTAAACCCATGAAAACTATGTTTGAATGGAGTTGTTGGCAGGGGCCAATAGGTTTGTAGTGATCCTATGAAAACTATATCTGAATAGAGTCACTGATAGAAGTCGGTAGGTTCATAGTAAACCCATGAAAACTATGACAAAAGAGAAGTTATTGGAGATACAAATAGGTTCAGGGAGAACCCATGAACTAATTGAATGACGTTATTGGTAGAGGCCAATAGGTTCTCAGTGATCCCATGAAAACTCTGAAACCAGATAGATAGTCCATAAACTTTAAACAAGTAATTAGTCAGCCCATGAAAACTAATAGGTCAATAGTGACCATAGAAACTATAACTGTGACAAATAGTCAAATAAATGAGGATGAAAATACAGGATATTTTGCTTGTTTGCATATCATCTTGATATTTTAAATTGCTATGTTTTTAACCATTATGAATGCAGAAGCATAATATTGGTTATTATAAATTTTTGGGTAAGATACTAGTGAGGGGAAAATCCGTTCCGCTGAGCGGCATGGTCCCACTAGATATCTAAATGGTTTGAGATGGTAGGTTATTATTTATACCAGTCTTTATGTTTGACTCAAAGTTTATGTTTTCCCCTTAACCTCTCGGGTGCTCAATTGATTTTGAGAAGTTTGAGAGTTGAGGATTTTTAGGTTCTCCTTAGACAAATAAGCTTTCAAAGACGTGCAGGAGGCAAGCTAGCTATTAGAAGTTCTTTTCTTTTATTCCGTTGTGTTGTGATCTAAAGGCAAAGTTGTTTGATTGCCTATTTATGGACTATAATCATCCAATGAGGCATCTTCATATGTCGCTCTTGGCGTATGTTGTAATAGTTATATTTTTTTTTGAATGTGGTTCTCGAATTTGGGATTATGTAATGAATTTGAATGATTTCCAATGGAATGAGAAATTTTTTTAATAGCTTTAAAAAATTTCATATCCACATGTTTATGTTATATCAAAGTATCTAACATTAACGCTTTCGGTCGTCCAGAATTAATAACTATGGTGACTGCAGCATCCGTAGCCGTTAGTTTTGGCCCTCAAAGTAGGGGATGTTACAATTTCCCATGATATTAGAGGATAATTTCGGTTGAAAACAAGTGATATAAGAGGTGGCAAAAATAGGGTGAAACGGGTGTGATGGATAGTTAAGATTTGGTGAGAAATGGTAAGTGATGTTATCCACTTTTCTCTTTGATTCAACCATTATAAAAGGAACCCTAACCCTAATTTAATTTTTTTGCCTCCTCTTTCTATCTTGTGGCCAGATTATTCCTCTATATACTCAATCAAAATTAAATCAAATCAAATCAAAAGTTGTTTGATAGCAAAGAGTCCGCGGTTCATGGACTAGCAGACTGTTGAATTGAAAAGGTTTCAGAGGGAGGAGAACTCATCATTGCAAGCTAGACTTAAGGGAATTAGTTTTAGGTAAGTGTTTAGTTTATATATATGACGTATTATCTTTGTATAATTGTATATTGTTCATATAGACACATATATTGGTATTGTTGTTTTGTTAGTTAGGTGAGATTCCTCTAGGTATTGATGTTGTCACATATTGATTGGTTGTGTGTATATGTTTATAAATTTTTTACATAAAGATATGATACACGCAACCGAAATTATTATTTTAGTTATTTATGTTTAATTAATTAATATATACACATGGATTAATATATTAACTAATTTATTTATATGACTTATATTAAACTATGTAACTATGTTGCATAAATAATTGATCTAATAGTTTTTAAATGTATATTACATTAAAAATAATTTTTAATAACAGAAAATAATTTTATGGTAATTATTTAATAATCTTATCGTTATTTAATCATTGTACAAACTAACAAATACATATCTAATGAATTATGTTTCAAAAATTATATTTTCATTTTCTGTAATTAATATGCCATTATATAAGCTCTTGATCAAAAAATTAAAAATTTAAATCATTCTTAATATTTATAAAAAATCTTTTTAATTCTGCCGAAAAGCATTTAATTAATGAAAAATATTATTTTGACATAGAAAAATCCAAAAAAATTCCTAAGCTATATAATAGTATTCTTGATTTTTTAAAATTTTAATTTGAAATATTTTTAAATATATATTTTTTACCATTTATTTATTGTTGTTGACTAATTAATTCATAGAATATATGTTAGTATAATAAAATTGTATTTAAATTTGGAACTATTGTGTATTCGATCTGGATAGAAAGAATAAAAGACAATTATGATTACTTTTAAAATTTTATAATTGTATTAGCTATTCTAAATCATATATACATCTAATAATTATGCATAAATATATATATATGTGTGTATACAATTATGTTACATTAATACAGTTTGATATATGTATGTATATTCAAATAAAATTTTAACTTGTATATTATATATATATATATATGTTTATTTAATTTTTAATACTTTAATATTTTAGGTGTATAGATATATGTATATATATATATATAAATCTATAATATTTTCCCGTTATATATATATATATTACTTCGATATTTATATACATGTAATAAGTGTAAACATATACACATATTTGGATAACGTATAATATATAGGATGAGCTAATATGTCTGTTGCAATGTAAATTCCAATATCTATATACGGACATGTTATATCTTGCACAGATTATCATGTTACTCATGCATACACATATACATTTGTATATGATACTTATGTATGCTTATGTATAAATTGATTTAAATAAAATATATGATTTTATTTAAACTAAATTTAGAAATGTTCTAAATAAATTAAGCTTCATAGGCACAACAAAAATTTAATAGGGTAAAAAAAAATTAATATTCACCCATAATTTTTGCTTCGGGCAAGCCCAGATTCAACAATGGTATCGGAGCCTGATAGCATATGTGGTCTAATTACTCACCTTACGGTTAACTAATTAATCCATAACCAGATAGTATGGTGTCTAAAAAGGTAGTTTCTAGGGTTGGGTTTGGGTAATTAAGTACTCTTCCCTCCCTAGCTAACAGTCCGGCCCGAACAAATACGTGAGCCCTGTGGTTGCCTCTAATAGAAAAGGCCCAATTTGAATTGGGCTTTAGGCTAATTTTAAAATTTTGTTTGAAAATTAAAAGCATAAGATTTTAAATTTAATAATAAAATTTATAACATATTATAAAATATTATAATATAATAATAATTTCAAAATGTTTGAAAATAAATATTCTGAAAATTTTAAATTTATTAATAAGATTAATAAATAATTTTATTAAATTGTATTTTATAAGATTTATTTTTATGCGTTTAAGATATTTGATCAAAGAACTCTTCATTGTAAAATAGTCGTAGGATATAAAACAAGTAGTTTATATTAAGTGGATGATAGACCTTCGTATTAGGTACATTATTGTACTAATGATGGAAATAATGGGAGTATGCTATATAACACTTATTGATTGCATCAAGTCATGAAAGTTGTTTTCGTAAAACAACACTGCACATTGTTTATGAAATAATGACTATTTTTCAGTGTCAACTACAAAATAGACATGGTTATATTTCTATGTGAATATTATGAATATTCATTATGAAATAAAAATATAATGTAGGATTTTCTTTCATTATAATATGATGCATTGGAAAAAAATGAAGCATCTAAAATTATTTATAATTATTTTGGAACTATAGACTAAGCCGTAGTTTGAGAAATAAGTTCATTATATGATTATGAATTATATGATATTAGATAATTATATCTCACATAATTAAGGGAATTGCACCATTTAATGGGCCCCTTATAGTAGTTGATGAACTCCTCGGATTGATACATATTGATATATACAATCGCAAGCTATTAATACCATAACAGTTTTGCTTTCTTTGTTATATTCATCAATAATTTATTGCCAACATTAACGTGTGTATTTGATATACATGTCGTATTTATATGATAAGATCATAGAGTATAAAACGAAAGTAAATAAAAAAAATGTGCAATAAAATAAAATAATTCGATTTGATCGAATATGTGAGTATATATTAGAAAGTATTCCGAACGTACCTAAAATGAATAAAGATTCAACCTCAAGGGTCACTCCTCTCTATGATACATAATGATGTAATAATAATAAGAAATCAAACTTTGTTGAATGAAGTACGAGTGAGATTGAGTTAACTTCTTTCTATAAAGTCGTGTATTTAAGAGTAGTACACAAGGTTAAAATCAATTTCATTTAAATAATAGTTTACAAAATCATATAAGATAAGGATTTGTAAGAAATCCCAACATGTCTAAGGCCAAGGAGTTGGCAGGTCGTACGAGTCGAAAGATTGCATGTGATAATTGTATGTAAGGAATCTTATGTGAGACTCCCTAAAAGGATTTTAGGGAAGATGGTAATTTGATGACATATACATGTTTTGAACATAAGTTTTGCAAACTAGAAGACTAAATAGAGTATATATAAAAGGTGATTCATAAAGAGTTTATGAATACTTATTATGTTATAATAAGAAACAATTGTTGTTTCAAGAAATACCAACTTCATAGTGAAGGAATTTCTTTGAGAAGTATTGGTAGTAAAATAGAATTAGATACGATCCAAGGGTAAAACGGATTGCTATGAGGTTAACTGAAATTAACTAATTTAAATGAACACGTCGCATTAGAATGTCTAATAAGTATTCTTGCACATTGAAGAGAAACTATGAGTTTCTTATCAATTTCAAAAATATAATTAACCTCGGTTGTTTAGTTAAACTATTAAGGGTGTTGACTCTATAATACGGTATGATGTGCAGATCCGAAATTGATTCTAAGTACATTATCAAAATATGATTTTGATAGTTGTATCCTAAGGGATATGATCCATTGCCCACAACTTTGTCTTTATGAGAAGACAAATGTCATTGGTATGTAGTGGGCCACATTGATAAGAATATTATCGTAAATTTCAATTATTGAAATTAAAGTAATATATTCAGCAATCGATGTGCTCAAGTTCGTTTGGATTCACTCACAAAATTATCTCGTTGTAAGACTTTGTGATTTGGTACATATGTGTTAAAATGGAAAATTCTAAATAATGATTCAGAAAAAACTATTTGCATACAACAATCAAAGTGTCTCGAAGTCGGTAGGAGCAATATTTGGATTTGAGAGTGTTTGGACATGATCAAAGAACACATACGAAAGTATTATTTAATAAGCATCAAAACTGATAAGTATTTGATAGAAATATTAAATAGTTTGATTGTCAAAATGTAGAGGAAGCGTATGATCATAAAAAAATGTTAAAATGTTACATGGATATTTCTAAACTATAAGTAAACAACACAATGTTGATTTTAACACAAAACAATGTACTTGTGTTAAAATCAACCTTCATTGTTTTAATACTTAATGTTGGATTGTAAACGATATCTTTTATAGCGAGCATAGAAGATATTGGGAATATCCTAAATCAATATGCAAAAGGCACCTTATTAAATTGTTTAATATGGAACATGTGAGATGAATTCCTTACGCATTGACAATAGGAATTAACATAGATGTTATGTTTGTCTACTATA
Organism: Allium fistulosum; assembly: GCA_030737815.1. Classification (NCBI taxonomy): domain Eukaryota; kingdom Viridiplantae; phylum Streptophyta; class Magnoliopsida; order Asparagales; family Amaryllidaceae; genus Allium; species Allium fistulosum. The sequence continues at coordinate 1,139,678,004 of CM060906.1, forward strand.
TCATGATTTTTTCATGTATATAATGCATGAAGCAAAATATTAAATCAAAATTTATATTACTAAATGATAGTTTGGAGTGTTCCCGCGTATTTATGAAATACTGGAGAATTGTTTACATAAATAACGAACTCCCTATAAAGGAGTTTTTGGACTTAAAACTTCCAAAATGATATTGAGTATAATATGTCAATGATAAATTTAAGTTAAGAACCTTCAAATTGGAAATGTTCCAATTTAAATCCTGTGGTTGATTTAATGAAAATGCCAAGTACATTGCCATGAATAGCACTGTAATAAAAGAACAATGTATATAAATATAAATGCATAAATTTATAACTTGACGAAGGGTGATTCCAAATGTTGAGAATCCCACATCATTGTTATATAACAAATACTACTATATCTTTCATAACAGAACACAAAATTCACTAGAAGTCGAGAGGCATACTCTGGATCTTTCTACATGATAAAGGAGTTTATCAGCATCAGAGAGAGTTGATTGGCAGAGTAGATAACTAAAACATGATAGCACACCCATCCAATGAGGGACCGACTCAATCAATTTACAAGAAGCTATCGGAGAAGTTGGAATGAGATTCAATAATTGACCCCAAGTGCAAGTGAGAGATTGATAGAGTTAGGGGTATGCCTAGGGGCAATTATGTATTTTGTTACATATTTCTAACTTGTTGACCAATCTTGTTCGAAATAAAAGGTATTTTCCTCCTATAATATACTTGATACAATGTGTTATATTAATTAATCAATTTAATTAAAATTATATTTAATAGAAATCTATAAATGGTATATTTTGTGATAGTAGCTACAAAGTATTGTAATCATGAGTAATTTATCACAATGAATATAAATATACCACTTTAAATATTTCTAGTCAAGATGCAGCGAGACTGTATATCGATGTATCCATTGAGACTAGGCTACGTAACGTTGTCCAAATGTTGGGCAATGTATTACTCATGGCTGTCGGGCCACCTGGAGATTACATACTGATAGTTATTGGATAACTATAGACCGACTCACTCAATGGTTTTCCGTTGGTAATATAACTAAGGTCAAATAGAAAATATCGATGTAACTGACTTTCATAGTCCACTCGACTTGAGAATGCTATGGACCTTCGATATGAAAGCTCCGCTTTCATTATAGTCAAACTATTGCATTGCGTCCATCAAATGACTACAGTAAGATTGAGTAGAAGTATTGGAAGTGAAGCGCCATTCAAGAGAGGATTCGTCTACTCAGTTATACGAGGTCAGTATCACAGTCAACTCAAAGTCAAAATCTTGGACTAGAGTAGAACGGTTAATAATAACTGTTATTATTAAACCAAGGATTTTTTGTTTTGGACTATTGAGTTGAATATGGACAATGTTGAAATTTTGACTACTATCGAATTCCATAAGTCCAAATTGATATAGTTTTGACAAAGATAATTGGTGTAAAGTAAAAGTCACAACAGGGTAATGCTTAATAATGTAAACCCGAACTTTTACTTAAAACTAAGTGAGTGATAAGTTGGATCAAATTTCACACCACCTGCTAAGTGACGTGTGAATGTTAACGTTCGGATAGTTTGATGTTAATCACTGACCGAATTTACATTCGAGAGTCACACAACCAAAAAAGTTAATTCTCTTTTACGCGAATGATTTAACTAGTTTACAATTTTTATAAATTAATTCTATTTATGAAATATTAATTATGAAATTTTAATATGATTTGAGGAATAAATACTATTCTATATATTTATAATAGTTATAAATATATGGATCGATATGAGATTTCGATAAAGAATTAAATTGGATTTAATTAAAAATATTTACTTAGGCTATTAGCCATGATATTATATGATAATTTTGGCAAAAAACAAGTTATATAAAGGGTGGAAAATTAATAGTTGAAATGGGTGTGATAGATGGTTAAGATCTAGTGAGAAAAAGTAAATGATGTGATCCACTTTTCACTCGGATTCAACCGCTATAAAAGGAATCCTAACCCTAACTTAATTTTTCTTTTTTGATGCCTCCTCTATCTATCTTGTGGCCAAAATGTTCCTCCATATACTCCATAAAAACTCAAATCAAATCAACTTAAATCAAAAATTATTTGATAATAAAGGGTCTGATGTTCAAGGACTAGCAATCTATCGAATCAAGTAGGTTTCTAAGGGAGGAGAATTCATCATTACAAGGTGGATTTGAGAGCATTAGTTTTAGGTACGTGTTTAGTTTATATATATGATTTATTATCTTTATATAATTATATATTGTTTATATACATATATATATATATATATATTGCTATTGTTGTATTTTTATTAGGCGAGATTCCTATAGGTACTGATGTTGTCACTGTAGAATACAAAGCCTATGATTTTTGTTTGATGATAATAAACATATATATATATATATATTCGTTTAAATGTATTTGTTATTGTACTATTTTGTTTTTCAACATAATTAAATAAATATTTATTGAATAAAATAAATAACTCGGAATTCATATTCAAACATATTTTATTCAACAAATACTTTACAAATTTCGAATAGTACAAATTTAAGCTCTCGCTATACAAGTTTCAATTACAACACAATTTTCAATATAAATTTTTCATACATATTTCACCTCACTACATAATTCACTCAACACTCATACACTTGATCTTGACTAGTTCCAGCTTGTATCCAGCCATTTGTTATACCTGTTAAATAAATAGCGCAGTAAACTGGAAAAAGAAACAAATTCAAATTACAAAAATAAAATTGAATTTAAAATTTGTTTTTGCCTCCCGTATTTGGGTTGTTTCTTTTCATATTTTCTGACAGGGACCAAATATATATGCATGAACAACTCGTAATATTCACAGTGTATCACTGTGAATATCACACGGTTGTTTCCCAATTCCATCTCACAGACTAGTGCAAATGCACACATGTACAAATCAAATATAAACGGATACGGCACATGTATTACACAATTACACATATATACATGCATATGTATGCATGTATATACATGAATATGTACATGATTTTCAAAATCAATGAGCAAATGCTGGTTCAGAGGCATGAACACACACCATACCTCATGGTGCACCATACTTACAACATACACCATGATAGAATGACATGAATGCAAAGCTTCCACCAGACCAGATTCAAAAGCAATCAGGACCGGTACAAGCTACATTCAAACAGGTGCAATAGTCAGAGATAACCAGAATGGACTCAGGTCAAATATGGACTAGTCAACCAAGTCAAAGCATCAAAGCTTTAGACTATCATAACTCAAGTGGTGAACACAGACCTGACTTCAAAGTGACAAACATGACAACATGAAACCACTTGAATAACAAGTCAACAAGTAACCAGAATTGAGGATAGAAAACCAGACTTCAAGTCAAAACATTTAAGAAATGCAGAAACATGAAGACAGAATCAACATGTGGACTCAAAGCTACATGAAACAAGACCAGATCAAAGAAAGGTACACATGAAAACAATGTAACATGCATTCAGACCAGACCAGACACGGAAATGGAAAAATGGAGCATACAACATGACAAAGTGGTAAACCAAACAACATGTAGAACCAATTCTATACATATGCAACTGAGGAAATAACAAAGCAGTTCATTATGAAGACAGCATATCAGTTTAACCAGACCAGCATGGATGTATAGGAACCAAGTAAAAGCTTCAGATATAAATGGTTTGACATGAATGACAACATGCAACAAGACCTCAAATGACTCGAACATAACCAGACTTCAAGTAATAGTGGCAACCAAACAAGAATGAAGCAAACAACAATACAAAGCAATCAATGCAGACTTCAATGAGATCACACACTAGTTTCAACATGTACGAATGGAAAGCAAAAACATACAAGGATATGTATACATGAATGAACACTCAACACAATGCAACTAGACTTCAAGTGATTATGGGCAGAGAGAACAAGTGCACTGAATAATCAAGTGACAGTAATTTTAAAAAGAGATGCAATAGGCACAACAATCACACATACGCAAACATAGTATGACAGTGAAACAGTTCAACATGGATGAGCTCGAAGCAACTGGACAAAGTGCACCATACACATATACATACTTCAATGGAACCAGACCATTGTAACTCGAAGTAGTGCAAGGCTACCAAGTCCAGATAAATGAAACAGCAAGAACTTAGACAAAGCATATAAAAGAAAAAAATCGATCATGATCAGTAGCAGTTCGAACAAGTCAATGAGGAGTTTCAAAAAGTAATGGTAAGCGTAAAACATCAGTGAATTGTTCAAAAAGAATTGATAATTGCCAGCAAAAATTGGAACAGAGGATAACATGATTAACAAGTCAAACTTCATCAAGTCGAGAATATCTCAAATTCAAGTACCAAACAAGTCAGCGAACGATGAACAAGTCATAGGAGAAAAGAACGGAAAGCATATTCAAATACAATCGAAGGATGACCAAGTCAAAAAATGAAAGTCAGAATTCATCTCAATCATTAAATCGCAAATCGAATGGCTGAGAATAGCAACTGAAAAATTCAAACCAAAAAAATACGAATGAATGTATAGGGTTTTCAGCCCTATAAATTTAACCCAAAACTCATCATCGGCATTGATTCGAATTCGAGTTCAAGCAAAATCAGAGAGAAAGACTTGAAATAAATCACGAACCAATTTATAACTTGAATCGAAGTCGAGCATAATTAAAATGAAAATGGGGCAAAATCACCTACCAATTTCATACCAGTTGAGCTCGACACAATTGGAGCAGCCACAAGCTAACAAAGCTAAGGAATCGACTGACAAGGCAAATCGAAGTGAATTCGTCACGGCAATCTCTACAATCGATCAATTTTGAATCGGCATCTTCAATTTATCAAAACCCTAATTCCTTTTTGAAGAAGAACAAAGAAAGCGGTCGAAGGCATTAACAAAAGAAAAGAGGGAAACAAGTTCTCTTTAATTATTTACTTAGGCCGGTTATTTTTATTGGCTTGATTTTTAAATTTAAGGTTTTGGTTTTAGTTATTTTCATTTGTAATTTTCTCTTTTTAAACTTTTGTAAATTTCTAGTTGTGTAACTAGGTACATACTATGATTTTGTAGTTCGAAAATTCACAACTCAATGGCCGAGTTGTGGCAGGGTTTTGAGCTTAAGTTAGGTTAATCAAGTTAGCGGGTGTCGCAAGTTTACGTGTGTTTGTAAGCATCTGATTACTTAATTTCTAGTAGAAACCTTAGGGGCAACACGTATGCAGGTTTTTGCCGAAGCTGGGTAAATCTGTGTGTGATCTCTACTGCATTACTTTTTATTATTATTTTTATTTCCACAATAATTTTTAGTATCACCCTATTCACCCCCCCCCCTCTAGGGTGAAAACGATCCTACAATCACATATAAGTTATGTGTATATGTATAAAATAAAATAAAAATTCCTACATACAACAAAAATTATTATTTTTAATTATTTATATTTTTTTAGAAAATGAATTATTTATTTATTTATATTTTATTAATTAATATACAAACATAGATTAATATATTAATTGATCTATTTATTTGACTTATATTATACTTGACAACTATATCACATAAATAATTGACCTAATAATTTTTGAATATATATATTTATAGTAACATAATTTTTAGTAGCTGAAAATATTTTTTTGGTAATTATTTAGTAATTTTATTATTATTTTACCATCGTATGTATTAATAAATCAATATAAAATAAATTATTATTCTAAAATTTGATTTTTTTTTAATTAATATGGAAAGCTCTTGGTCAAAAATTAGATTTGTTAAAATCATTTTTAATGTTTTTTTTAAAAATCATTTTTAATTTGATTGAAAAGCATTTAATTAATAAAAAATATTTAACGTAGAAAAATCTAAAAACAATTCCTAAGAAATATAATAATATTCTTGTTTTCTGGAAAGTTTAAAATTTAGAATAATTATTAATATATATTTTCTATCGTTTATGTATTATTGTTTGACTAATTAATTCATAAAATATATACATATATATATATAATAAAATTATATTTAAATTTGGAATTGCGGTGTATTCGATCTACAATAAAAAAAACTTTGTTTTATAATTTTACAATTATATAAGCTATTCTAAATTATTTATATTTAATAATTATATTTATATTTATAATTACATATTTTTATATATACACAATTATGCTACATTAATACATTTAGAATATATTTATGTATGTTTAAATAAAATAAGTTTTTTAACTTGTATATTACATTTGTATATATGTTTATTTAATTTTTAATACTAAAATATTTTACGTATATATATAATATTTTCTCATAATATATATATATATATATTAATTGGATATTTATATATACATATAATAACTGTAAATATATACATATATTTAGACAACATACAATACATATAGGATGAGTTAACATGTCCGCTGCGATGTAAATCCCAACATTTATATATAAACATGTTACATCTTGCACAGAATATCATGCTACACATGCACACACATATAGATATGTATATGAGACTTACGTATGCTTATATATATATTGAAAATAAATTAAATAAATTTTCATTAATAATTTACAAATTTATATGAAATAAATGGTATGATTTAAATTAAATTTAGAAATGTTCTAAATAAATTAGGCTTCATAGGCCTAATAAAGATCCAATAGGGTAAAAAAATCTGATATATCTTCTTCCGCTACGGGCTGCTCCACATCCAACAATATATATGTATGTACACATGTGCATTTATATACATACATATACATCTACATATATACATGTGCACATGTGTATATGTACATATACACATGTATTCACATGTATACATATACACACACAATGCTTGTAAACTTGAATTTATATATAGCAGGTTTTATACTATCTGTAAAACCCGAGTGAAAAATAATTATTAATTCATTTGTCTAATTTACATAATATTGTACATTAAATGTCACACATACATTCCTTTTTTTCTTATTCTCCATTTCAATGTTTAATGACATAATTGAATTAAAATTTTACATGCTTAGTTTGCTTTCTTATTCACTATTTAATTATTTCAACACCATAATTGACTACAAATTATTTTAGTTCATCCAAGATTCTTCCGCTCTAATAATTTGAGTTTATTTCAATTATTAAAATTATAAATATGTTGATTGATTTTTATGTAGTATTATTCTTCATCATGAGAATTTCGTTTCCAATTATTTTAACTTTATATACACTGATATAATAACAGGTAATCTAGGACTTCAACAACTTTTAGTGTATAAGAAAAACTTGTTCTAAATATTTTATTGAAGATTGTGATTATTAAGTTAACTAATTAGATTCCATCTATAATGTTGATTTTATTTAGAAAATATATATATCAGGACAAACTTCTGGAATATCTATATATTAAAAGTTCGACGGATTTAGAGAATGATAGTGTCTACATATCCTATTTTAATTTGAATACGCATCCCACGCAAAGAAAATAGCTTTTGAAGTTTCAATTTATATTCATACAATGATATATAGAAATTATTTTAAAAACAATTATTTTATTCTATTTGTGCAAATAATTTTTTCGACTGTTTGTTTATTAATGAATTGTTAAATAATCATACCAACTTGATATTCATTCTTCCTTTGTAATAATATCCTTAAAATCTACATATTGAACATCTTTCCTTAAAATTCAACATGATAGGGTTAGGGGTATGCCCTAGGGGCGATTAAGTAATTTGTTACATATACCTAACTTGATAACCAATCTTGTTCAAAATAAAAGTATTTTTCTATTATATACTTGATATAATGTGTTATGTTAATTTAATTAAAAGTATATTTAATACAAAATCCATGAATTGTATGTTTTGTGATAGTAGTTACAAAGTGTTGTAACAATGAGTAATTTATCACAATAAAAACAAATATACCATTTTAAATATTCCTAATCAAGATGTATCGAGAATGGAGATCGATACATCCATTTAGTCTAGAGTATGCAACGCTCTCCAAATATTGGGCAGTTGTATTACTCATGGTTGCTTGGGGAAAAAGAGGTTGCGTACTGATAGTTATTAGATAACTATGAAATGATTCACTTGATAGTTTTCTGTTGGTTAACATAACTAAGTTCAAATAGAAAATATCGATGTGACTAATTTACATAGTTCTCTCGACTTGAGAATACTGTCGATATTCAATGTGGAAGCTCCACTTTGATTATAGTTAAATCTTGTCATGGGGCCCATCGGAATGGCTATAGCTGGGTTGAGTGAAAGCATTGTAAGTGAAACACTATTCAAAAGAGGATTCATCTTCTCAATTATATGAGGTTAGTATCACGATCAATCGATGTCAACTCAAAGTCAAAGTCTCTACACAAAGCAGTTTGGTTAATAATAATTATTATTATTCAACCAAGGACTTTTTGTTTGGACTTTAAAGTTGAATGTATATGATACTGAAATTTTGACCATTACCAATTCCACAAGTCCAAATGTGATATAGTTTTGACGAAGATAATTGGTGTATGAAATTGTCAATATCGGGTACCACCTATAATAAGTAAAATTAGATTTTTACCAAAAGATGTGTAAGCGATAAATTCAGCAAAAATATGACACTTGCTAAGTGACGTGTGAACATTAATATTCGAATAGTTCGATATTAATCACATACTGAATTTACACTTTTGAGTCGCTCAACCGTAATGATGACTTCTCTAAGAAACCAGATGATTTAATTAATTTATAAAATATTGAAAATTAATTAAATTAATTGATATTTGAGAAATATTAATTATTATCTAATTTATTTGACGTTCGGAAGTTGTTTGCAATTATTTTAATGCATTTATAGAAGTTATATTTATGCGCATTGATATACGTTATCGATGTAATTTAAATAAAAGATAATTGCATGAAATGATTTATGGAAATTTTATTCCATTTGATGGCATGATTTGTGGAAATTTATGTCATATGATGACATATCATGTAAAAAGAAAGGATTAGAGAGAGAGACAGACAAGGAAATTAATTAGGAAAGTTTTAATTAAAGAATGAGAAATGTTTCATTCTTTCAAATAAAATATATTCTTTAATTCATTATGTACGTGCAACTCGGTCTTTCTCATTTCATTCTCTTTATTTCTCTCCTCCTAACTTTCCATGGTAGAAAACAAAAGAAAATCACATTTCCAAAAATCTTTCAACTCTAAATAAAAATACCAAATAATATTAAAAAAAAGTGGTTCGTATGAGGATCTTGAATCTGGGGAGATATCATCATTCAAGGTGCATTCTTTCGTCTACATCTAAAGGTAAAAAATGTATTTTATTTATTCGCAAAATCTTCTTATTCATATGCTTAGATCTCTTGCATATCATACCTGAATATAAGTTTGTTTATTTTACTTGATCTAATTCCCTTTTGTTATATCTTCTTTAATAATATATTTATAATATCAATTTTATTTTGACCCATTTTTGCTATTCTATTTTGATTACATGTCCATATTCCTAACATTAGAGTTGTGATGAATTCTTAACATTAGAGCTATGACATATTACATCTCATGTAATTAGTTGTTCATGATATTCTTATATACAGATCTGAAATTTTACTGTGAATTTATATGTGCTTAAGTTGTCCCATTTGTTCCTATCTAAAACCATTCACTTATATATTTTATTTTATTTCAACCAATAAAAATTACATATGTTGTCCTTTTGAAGTAAAACTATAATTTTAATTTTAAAATTCTTCCTAAATTAGAACTTGATTTGTATTTGTTAATTCTAGATTTCAAAATATGAGAATGGTCAAAGTTAGTTTTATATGCATATATGTTTTAGAGGTTAATTGCTGATTTGAAATAATATTGATGAATAAGTATAGGAAGGAGGAAAGTCCTCTACATTTCCTTATTCATAAATGTTTACCTTTATTCATTAATTGTCTTTTTGTTAATATATGTCAATTTTGTCTATTAGTAAACTTCCTTTTAATATATCATATATGAGTGTAAGTTGAACTTATATGTACATATGTTACTATTACTTACATATTTTAAAATAAAATTTGGACAACAAAGGCATGTTTCAATTCTGTAGTAAATGTTAATTTATCAATTAACCTAGTTAAACAGAGAAAAATGAAAAGTTCTCTCTTTACATTTTTGGCCCCATCCTTTCCTAATTGATTATTTATGTTAAAAGAAAGATATAAAAGGTTTCTTTCTCTAACCTTTTAAACGTTTGTTTACATAATATTAGGTCTGTAGTAAATATTAATTTGTTAATTAATATAACTAAAGAGAGAGAGAGAAATGAAAAGTTTCTCTCTGCACTTATGATCCATCTTTTCCTAATTACTTATTTGTGTTAAGAGAAAGAAATAGAAGGTTTTTCTCTAACCTTTTACATGTTTATTTACATACTTTTATATGATACTCATATGTTGTCCTTATCATTCAAACACATGAATGTATTTGATACTGTAACGAACCGTAGTTCCAAGCCCCTTGAGTTGTTAGTAATTCTTCCTCGTTCAAATGGATTATTATATTTTTTGAAAATCCTTTAAAAAAAGGTATCTCGTAAGACCACGCCACAAATAAACATGTTGGGTTTTTACTTTACGATAACCAAAACATTTTTATCAAATCCGTCTAATATTATAATAGTGTCTATAGAAAGTAAATAGAATCTAGCTGAAATGCTTACATCTCACGTTCCAGCATAGTTGGGCACAATCAAAACCGTACGGGCACTTATTGGAGAATGGATTTATGGCAGGGCTACTGGGGTACCGCCAGTCAGAGAACCTGGTCTAGATCAGAGTACCAAGGACCACTCCCGATCCCCTACAACACAAGGCCGGCCTACCCCTAACCTGGATAGACCGAATAAGATCACCCCGCGGTTGGGATCAGCAACCGCCCACACAGCAGAATAAAGGGACATCTAGACGGGGGAAATCTTATCCTAATTGGGTGTTACCCACTTAGCCTTGCTGCACCTCCTCTGTTTTAGCCATTTCCGGTTAATGGGGCTTGAGGCTAACCGTTACCTTTTTAGAACAGATTCACTTAGAATGCTCATCATCCTCCAATGACGATGGTCTGATAGCATTCGTCCATACAAGTTGCCTTGGGTCTGGACAAACCGAACCACCGTCTTCATTATCCTCACGGTCTTCATTCGCTACGTTCAAACCGAATCGAAGTGGTTTTCAGATAATTAAATCCGATCACGGTCTCTTTAAAACGATCAGCGCATTGGCCAATATTGATAGTCGGTTATTTAACTATCAAATCACATCCACAAGCAACCATCAGGTCTTAAATATTATTTATTATAAAATATCTATACAAGATATTATTCCCATACTTCAACACTTTGAACATAGTTTTTCCCTTTTGTTCTTATGGAACAAATTTCAACCTTTGCCCAATACTTAGCATATTTTTCCCAGTCCATTAGTTACTCAACACTTGGAAAATATTTCTTTTTATTTCCTATTTTCTCTCACAAAAATCATTTACAACTTAATTTGTAAATTCCAACTCGTTTCACACAAATTCTATAAATTCCAGAATTCCTTAGTAAATTTCCATTAATATCTCCAAAGCCGTTTATGCTATTTAAAATTCTAGTTTCACTTCTACTTCCCTCGAATTTTATTTCACCTTTCGAAGTTCGTCTATCTTATTCATGGAAATTTATTTAAGTTCCCAGAACCCGCTATAAGATCTTTCTTCTAAAATCTTATCTGTTTTTATTAAACTTCGCTTCCCATCTCAAGAGGATTTATAATTGAATTTAAAACATTTAAAATTATATATGAAATAAGAAAATGGTTTGTTTTCAAAATATGGTTTAGGTAAACTAAAATATCAACATCTTAAAGCATTAAAATTCATATCCAGTTACTAATTTATTTACAAAGCTGATTATAAAATTAGAACTTATTTCAATAAATATTAAGTATTATAATAACTAACTTTTGGAATATTCTAAATTCAAATAATAGTTTAAAATTATATAGTATAGTAGATTTTAAAAATTCCTTTCAAACAATTTCAATTTACTCAACAAAAGTCTATTTTTAGAAAATCCAATATTCACCAATTCAATTCATAAATTCCTCTTGATTCGTATCACATCGACTATAACCAAATTAATCACCATTTCTCTTATTTGAAATATATTCCACTATTTCTTTTCAAAACAATTCCATTGTCCGATATAAGTTCGCACCATCAACTTATATTTTTATATATCCATTAATATCATTCCATCTTATTTATAAACCCCGTTTATAAATTTATAAACTCCTTTGAGTTTTCCATTTATTAATAATAATAAATCTATTTATAATTCCATTTTATAATCTTTAATAAAACTCCATTTTATTTCAAATCTATTTTAATTATCGATTCCAATTCTCTTCCAAAATCTTCGAAATATCTTTCAAGTCCTTAATATATAATCTTACTTAAAATCTCTATTTAACCCAATTTTTAAATATAACCAAGTTAATTTGTATATTTCTCGTTCTGCTTAATTTTCTTTACAAAATAACCCAATTTCAGTTTAAACATTTTCATTCAAAATCTTTCCTTTTATTTGCTTTAAATTAATTATTTATGGTATTTAAAAATACCAAATTCAATTTCCATGCTATTATAGTTTTTAATAAATTCAATACCCATAGAAATCATAGCAATTTATCCATCATATCATATCACTATATATATATGAACAGTAAATATTTTTGAGGAATCCAGTTGGATCCCTCCAACCTGTTTTTCCCTACATCCACAGACGTTAGTCAACAAATAAAATACCAATCCCGCTTTAAGGTGGGATATCGCGGTATATAGGGTCAGCCGCTATTATGCGGGGTACATAGGGTCTCATCCGCTATATAATGTGGGAATATCAACCACCCCAATACTAATATATATACTACTATATGTATAATATCATCCAACAGATAATTTATAAATTTATCAATCAAGTCAGGCATGAAATAATTTAAATTTAACATTTAATTTTAACAAGGTAATCCAAATGAGTGAGAAAATCTCACCTTTGATTTTATTTGCAGTCCTTTCCAATCTCGACTGGGTTTCACGATTTTCGATCTTGTATAAACAATTTACGATTTATTAACATTTGAAATAGTCTAACAATAAAATACCATTTAATAAACTTAATTAACTAATAAATTAATTAAACTAATTTTCCTTTAATAATTTCTTAGTAACTAAAATAATTAAATAAGTTAATTTAACAAATTAATTTCTATAATACACTATTTAAAATAAACTAATAAATTTAAAATGTGTATTTGATATTTTTTTCAAATTGAAACTAATAAATACTTATAAAAATAAATTATAAATTTAAAAAATCTAATTTTATATGAACTTTCAACATTTTAAAATTCCTATTTTTTTCTTTCAAAATCTTATTTATATATATTTACTGTTTTAAATTAAAATATGTATGTGGATATATATATATATATTTATTTATTTATTTATTAAGTTAAAAACAGAATTATTTTATATCTTCTGTAATTTTTTTTTCTTCTGTTTTCTGTATATATATATATATATATATAAATTGAAAAAAAATCTGCATATACACCTCACTGTCATAATTTCTTTTCTTTATTTTCTTTTCTGTACATATTCATATATGTGTTATTAAATTTAAATTGAAACATATACCTTGCTGCCCTCACGAACCCAAAGCCCTAACTCGAGCTCCCCCTTGCCCACGCACCCCACACGAACCCCAGTCACCATCGCGAACTCGCAACCTCGTCGCCATCAAGCTTGAGCACCATCGAACGATGCGAAGCCCTCCTCAAATCGACGCCGACCTACCTCGAGCTATCGAGCATGAAAACCCCAAATCTACTGTCCCCACGAATCGCCAGCGACCTGCCGTTGATCGAGCAATATTCGCGACCCCCACACCCCCCTCATTCTCGGCCTCACTACCCACGCAGCAGCCATCGGCAACACCAAAGTCGACTACCCTCACTTGAATGCGCCTCCTCCCTCTTCACTGCCGACATTTCCGCCTTTTCCACGAACCGCAGCCTCCCCGTCTCTTGCTATCGTACGCGACTTGCTCGCATGGGTTTTCCCCTTTCCTCCTTTTTTTGTTTTTGTTTTAGAATAGATCTGTTAAATTTTGAGAGGGAGACGCGATATTTTTTTCTTCTGCATTTCCTCTTTTTTTTCGGCCAGTTGATTTATGAAAGGGAACGACGTAATTTAAGGTTGAGGTAGCGTGTTAGAAATGTTTGCGTGAAAAATTTGCCTAGCTACAGTGATTTTGAAATGAAAGGGAAAAGTTTTGACGTTAAAGGATTTAGACTAGTCGGTATATTATATATATTTTTTTATTTAAAATTCCAAATCGTCTCGATTTACGTAGCTTAAAATCGCGAACCCCTATTGAAACGTGCTGCTAGGCATTTATAATGTTATACCCCTATCCCGAACACAATGGAAAAGGTTTTGAGTCCTAATTCAATCCTATAGAGAAGATAGCTTTTTGGACCCAATTATTATATTGAATTTCGATATTAATTTCAATGCATTTACATCCCGTACGGTTACACGATAAATCCAAACGTTACGAAATTTGAAATCCGATAATAATACAATATTATGGATCCAATGGAACCGGTTTCAACGAATTCCGAGACTGCCCCTTGGAAGGCCATTTTTAAATGTCAATTTAAACAATATATTTTTAAAATTGAACAGACCACTTCCAAATTCAATTTTAAAAGTTGCATTGTCTTCAATATTATTAATATAAATTTTACAAGCCTTTAAATTATTTTTATCATGCTTAAAACTCAAGATACAATAATTTAACCAATATTTAACTATTAAATTCAATAATTAAATTATTCAATAACCCCCTATATTTAAATTCTGAATCTATTTTATTAAATAAACCAAACTTTCATATTTAAAAATCAATCTAAAATTCAATTTTAATATTTAAAACCGTTTATATATTCATAATTAACGACGGAAAAACCCGGGTCGTCACATTCCTCCCCTCTAAAAGAATTTCGTTCCTGAAATTGCTAAGGCAGAAGAATGCCCCAAACTCATTAACTTATTAAAACCCACTTAGTGAAAACTCGATTTTCACTTTTTCTAACCCTTTAACTTCCACCCAAAACAACTGGTTTTCATCCTCTAGTTCAAATCCTACATTTTCATTACAATTTGAGAATCAACTTTTCGTTAACAGAAATTTTCAAAAAATTTCTAGCTACCAAAATTCCCGAAAATTTTGGCAGAGTCTCCCTTGTACGGAGGAGCTTTTGCAATATGACAAGAGAGATAAATATATATATATCGACCCACACGATCGGAAAAACAAAATATAACAATATTTCATATTTTTATTCTTTTATTGCGTAGGCGTACCTCTATTTAGCGTTTTAAGCAAGCGACTTATTTATTTAGCAATTTGCGCGACCAAAATCCAGCCAAACGGCCTCCCAATACCTGTACTTACTCAATTTAAACACGTAAGTACTAAATATATGAAATCTAATAACATTTCACTTATTTGGATAGCTAAACACATGGGTTCTATAAGTAATGCATACTAAGCAATATTTATAAGCAATTATAAGATTCCGACTTTAATTTTAATTGCTTCCAACTGAATCACATATCATTTTCATTTAGTTTGAATGGTTTATAACTCACTTGCTTACATTCAATTCATTTCTAAACCAAACGAACTCATATTCATTCCAATTGATTTAAAAATCAATTTTATTAGCTTTTATCAATTCATAGAATTTTTTTACTTTCGTTTTCACCAAACGACACTTTTCTTATGCAAATTCGGCGATATCTAATTAATAGAATATCCATTTTAGTTTGTAACTATTTCAAATTAATTCCAACTCATTTTATATTTAATTTTATTCCACTTTAATTTTATTCACAATCCATTTTAAATTTATTTCACATTCTCAATTCATTTCTGAATTTATTTAAATGATAACAAGGTCATATTTCATTTATTTATACTTGAATTGGATTTGTTTGCAACTCAAACCATTTCTATTTTAATCTAATTTCATTTTATTCGACAATATTTCAATCATATTTAATTCATTTACAATATATTTCGAATTTTATTTATAACCCAAACTTTATTTCAAAAACCCATTTTTAATTACCAATCCAATTTTATTTAACCGAATAAACTTCAGTAACCTATTCAATTAACTATTTTATTATCTAAATAGTTCACTTCCAATTTGCAATTTAATATTTGATTTTCAAAATCACTTCGTTTAATTTTCTTGAGTTCGAATTTACTTTATAATTCAAGTTTGGATTTTCTTTCATTTTCCAAAATATCAAACACATTTCATCTTTGGCTTTCTATTTCTCTTTTATCTTAGCTTACGCTAAATTCACTTCATACCATTCTCTTGAATTTATTTAGGTAAGAATTTATCCCATTCAATATCATCAACAACTCAATTCAATTCATTTCAATCCAATTCTACTTTCAATTCAATTTAGTTTTAAGTTAAATTCAATTCGATTAAATTTTATTTCTCAATCCAAGTTAAATTTTCCATTCAATCCATTAACTTCCCCATTTTATTCATTTAACTAGTCCACTTCACTAATTTATTTCGGTCAAACCACAATCAGTTTAAATTTTCAACAATTTAATTTCTTTAACTTAATCTAAGTTAAACTTTATTTTACTCTCCTCATTTTTAATTTTTAATCTCAAAATTCAAATCTCATACTTTCCTCTCTTATTTTAACAAAAATCATTTCAATTTATAAGCTTATCACTTACTTTCTGATGATTTTTAAATCATTTAAATAAGGATTCCAAAAGAAAAAAAATTTCAAACACCCTGGAGTTTAAACTTCCAGCTTCCGGTTTAAGTCCAATTTCAATTATAATCCAATAGTACAATTTATACTTAAACAAATTCTCATATTAGCTATATAAACTATTTCAAATTTTATAATCTTGTTTGTCTATAATATTATTATCAACCAAACACTCGTGTATATATATATAATAATTTCAAAAATTATTCCTTTTATATCAAAATATATTTTTGGATAAAATTATTTCATTTACCCGCTTCAAAACCATATAGTGTTGAATTGTTCTATTCAAGTGTTTAGATACCCTCTCGATACAGTTGTACAGACTGTTCCGACCAAGGTTCATAAGCCACTTAATAAATCAACCGACACAATATAAAACCATTTTATATTCACTAACAAATACGCGCTCATATCTATTAGTACACTCAAACTCATTCTAGAGTACTACTGACTCTATCTCTAATGAGTAATCCCCACCAGAGCAAGGGTTCTCGCTTAACCTTTAGCTCTGATACCAACTGTAGCGACCCGCAGTTCCGTACTCTTTGAGTTGTTAATAATTCTTCCTCGTTCAACCCAAAGTGTACGAAAGATCGAATAACTAGGGAAAAAGAAGAAAGAAAGAGGTAGAAGAAGAAGATAAAACAACATCAGAGTCTCACAATCACAGCGGAATAAAGTATAATATATAATAATAGCTTTTAAATACAAAGAAACCTATACTGTTATATATTCATACCATTATCAGAGTACAACAATCATCTATTTATTTTGACAGCTTAATACTTGTCCTTACACAGCAGAAATAATAATTCAAGTATAGAGATACGTCTCTATCATCCAGCTCGTCTCTTGAGCTCCATAGCACATTATCCAAGATCTGTTCAACTCGGTCTGACCCGAGTATCATAATAAAACAACACCCGAGTCAGTCTGGAAAACCAGGGTGAGAAAAATCACACTCAAATGGATTATTATATTTTTTGAAAATCCTTTGAAACAAAGGTATCTCGTAAGACCACGCCACAAATAAACATGATAGATTTTTACCTTACGATAACCAATTTTTTTAATCAAATCTGTCTGATATTATAATAGTGTCTATAGAAAGTAAATAGAATCTAGCTGAAATGCTTACATCTCACGTTCCAGCATAGTTGGGCACAATCAAAACCGTACGGGCACTTATTGGAGATTAGATTCCATATAATGGCAGGGCTACTAGGGTACCACCCGTCACAATACCTGGTCTAGATCAGAGTACCGAGGACCACTCCCAATCCCCTACAACACAAGACCGGCCTAGCCCTAACCTGGATAGACCGAATAAGATCACCCCGCGATTGGGATCAGCAACCGCCCACACAGCCGAATAAAGGGACATCTAGACAGGGGAAATCTTACCTTAATTGGGTGCTACCCACATAGCCTTGCTGCACCCCCCTTTTTTAGCTATTCTTGGTTGATGAGGCTTAAGGCTAAGCATTACCTTTTTAGAACACATTCACTTAGAATGCTCATCGTCCTCCAATGACGATGGTCTGATAGCATTCGTCCATACAAGTTGCCCTAGGTCTAGAAAAATCAAACCATCATCTTCATCATCTTCACGGTCTTCATTCGCTACGTTCAAACCGGATCGAAGTGGTTTTCGGATAATTAAATCTCATCCCGGTCTCTTCGAAACAATCAGCGCATTGGCCAATATTGATAGTCGGTTATTTAACTATCAAATCACATCCACAAGCAACCATTAGGTCTTAAATAATTTCCCAAATTATCTATTTTAAAATATATACACAAGATATTATTTCCATACTTCAACACTTTGAAAATAGTTTTTCAAATCCCTTTTGTTCTTACGGAACAAATTTCAACCTTTGCCCAATACTTAGTGTTCGTACCAAAATTGGCACAACACTCTTCGGAAGTGTTTGAAGAGATAAAATAAAGAAAACAAATGTAAAAAGAGGATTATCTAACAAACATTCCAAATAATAATCAGAGAAATAGCGGAGAAACACAAAGATTTAGAGTGGTTCGGCGCGTTGCCTAGGTCCACTATGAAATGATTCACTTTTATTAACTTTTGCTTGCTGGTTACAGCGGATTACAACAGTAAATTTCGAGTACAACAGTGATTTTTGAGTGCAACAGTAATTTCGGCAAAGTTTGGACGTCGAAGAGCCAAAAAGTCCCCTAGGTCCTGGCTGCTATTTATAGGTGTAGGCTATAAATATCTCGCTCAGATCTCGGGAGACCTCTTCTTTCATGTGGGTGGGCCCACGCGATCGATCCCATGCAGTTTGCACTCGATCTGTGATCGATACGAACGAGTTTCATATCGATCAATAATTCATCCAATCAAGTCGATATCGATCATGAACGTTCTTGAGGATGTATGCAAGCTTCTATGAAAATTTGGTGGTATTTGGACTTGTAGATTTTGAGTTATGATCGATGCAAGTTCGAGTTTTTAGTAGGCTGTTGAATTCGTATCGATTCCCTTCGCATCGAACCATTCGTATCGATCTGAGCACGTGCTTGTAGGTTGACGTGGCGCTGAATTCATGGATCGATCCACTTTCGATGCCGAATCAACTGAGTATTTCCAATGTTTACGCCTTATTCGTATCGACCTATCTTGGTCCTGTTCGTATTGATTAGCCATGCCTCATTTCGTATCAATTCTGCATACTCTATTCGTATCGATGTTTGTGTTAAGTTCGTATCGATGGAAGCGTTCATTTCGTATCGATTACTTAACGGTTCCTTCATATCGATTATAACGTAGTCTATTTCGTATCGATATGAGATAATGACTTCATATTGACCTGTGGTCGATCGATACGAAGTGTGCTTGAAAACCAGATCGATGCGAAATGGACTTCCATGTCACTGCCGATGGATACGAACTAAACAGTGGCCGATCGATTCGAAGTGAGTTTGCTTGCTGATGGATACGAAGAAGATCGACTTCGATGGATGCGAAGTTGAATGGATATGAGATGAAGTCCGAGGGTTGGTTGATACGAACAGGACGGTTGGATGGTGATGGATACGAATAGATGGATGCTTTATGATGGATGTGAGTGAGTTGATTTCCTTTTCTTGCATCGATCATATCTTGAGCATACGAACTCGGATTGACTTGAAATTTGGAACGTCGGGTTCTATAGCTTTGCTTGTCATGTCATGTTAATTGTAGCTCAATCCAGACTCAGACAAAATTCGTCGATATCCATAGTGAACTTGCGAATAACCGATCTTCAGGACGGACTGTCCTCGGTTTCCAATTAAGTTCTTGGTGTCACGGCCTTGCCAAAAGGCGGGATAACATTTGCCCCCCAAAGTACGTCTTGTGAGAACATGACATGTTTTGAAAAGTTGCAATCTTCATCCTGAATAGTTTTATCTGACTTATCTGAATGGTTGTTGTCTTTTCGTCGAAAGATGTAACTTTAATTGATTCTTCAGTAATATGAACTGTGCACTATTGTAACTGAGTATTGGATGATAGCAAACTGATGTTTGTTGTTGTAATTGTCATTATTAGGTGAGCATTCACTTCCTATGAATTTTGAAAATCGAATATTAGTTTGGCATACATGTATGTATGTTAACCTGACTCCCGTTAACGTTCGCACGTTCATGAGCCGTTGTCAGTTTTTTAGTTTTGTTTTAGATCGAGTTTTGTATCGATCCATTCTTGAATCGATGTGAAATCCGAGTTGTAGCAACGATCGATAGTCGTTTTAAGTAAATTTTTTTCATATCGATCCTCTCCTGGATCGATCTGAGATGTTAGAATGCATGTTTCGTATCGATGGCTATCGATACAAAATTTATAGCCCTTGGAGAAGCATCGTATCGATGGATGTAGTCTTGGGTCTTCAAGCTGTTGGATACGAAATAGACGTCTCGTATCAATGAGTTGAAACAAATGGCTGGTAATTGGTGAGCACGAAGCGCTAGACTCTGGATTGCATCGAGTTAATGGATACGAAGGTCGCTCTTCGCATCGATGGAATCTCCACTAATGGATACGAAATGATCGTTTCGTATCGATGAAGTTACATGGCTTCAATGCAACCTGGCTACCCCTTTCATATCGATGGATTGATGGATACGAAAAGCTTCTCCCACGGTCGATCATAGATGGATTCGAAGAAAGCTTTTCGTACCGCCCTGTCTTTGACCGTTTCAACCGGTTCAGTTTACTGGGAGACGAATCGTTTCCCTTCCTTGATTTTGAGTCCATATAAATACTTTTTCGTACTTAGGCATTTTACTTATCTATTCATTCTACTGTTTTACCTTCACATCGCTTCAAGTATTAGAAAATTGAATCTGCCTTTTGCTCCCAAGTTAATTAATCTACTTAACCGCTCAAATTAGGTAATCGAACTGTTAATCTTCACTCAAATGATGAGATTTCGAGGTCTAGCGCATATTCACAATCGTGGTCGATTCCGGTCGCGTTGAGGCCGGAGTTTGGCCAGAGAAGGTAGAAATAGAATCTAAGTCGATCGGGAAAGACGAGGTGTGGAGGGACGCAAAGCTTCAAATTCATATAGATGAAAGGAAAGAGAAGACTTGGCTTCGTGTCGATATGGGGAATAAGGTTCGTATCGATGAAGAAATGACTGATGAAATGGTGGATCTCGTATCGATCCGGAGTGAAGACAATTCGTATCGATTCAAGGCTATCAACACGAAATCGAAGGGCCAATGACCGATATGAAACTCAGGGTATGTGATCGATGTGAATCTCATAATCTTCGATCGATACGAAACACTGTATAACCCGATCGATACGAAGCTGCCGAGTTTCGATCGTAACGAACTTTGATCGATACGAAACTAAAGTTTCTGATCGATATGAACTAGGGCTTAGGTGATCGATATGGGTTGAACCTTGATGAACCTAAAAACCTTTGCACATTTGAACATCTGATTCCGACGAGCTTTAATCTTGCATAACTGCTAAACTGTATATTTGACTACCCTTCGAAGCTCGTCGATGAAACTGTAACTTAACAAAATTTTAATGCACCTTAACTTGGATTGGTCTCTGAATTCTGGATGGCATGGTTGTAACGGTCAGCGATGACGGTCACTCCAATTGAATTTCGAAGTCTTGTCATTTGAATATATTCTCAAACTCTGTAGAATTTCTCAAGTAATATGTAGCACTGCACTGCACAACACATTCACGCACTTTACACTGGGGAACACACGGTCTTATTATCATCTAATGATGGTTTTTGATAAGTTGATTAGTTATGGAATCTTCAAGCCTACAGCAGCAGGTGCTTCACAGTTCACCTCCCTTAGAAATAGAGATACCGGTCATCACGGCCGAAATAATAGATCCAGCTCCGGATGAGCTGCAAGGTGCCAGGTTTATCGGAAACCCACAAGATTCTATGCCGTCCCACGTCTCCGAAGATATGTTGGGGCAGATATGCCTAAGGCACGGTCTACCGTTGGACGACGTCTTATTACAGGGACCGGATGTTAGACCACATGCTCCCTCGGAAGGGTTTACTGCCTTCAATAGACATTCATGCACTGCGGGGACTCTCCCTCCGTTCAACCAATACATTCGAGAGGTGCTAGTGTTCTTTGGGATTGCCCCATTGCAACTACATCCGAACGGATACGCATTGCTGAACAGCGTGTTCATTATATTCATGGAGCATCTCTTCCGCCCCCCGACCCCCAAGAAATCAGATATCTATTTAATGTTAAGAGCGGGGGGATATTCCTTCGTTCACATTCCTAGAGGCAGTTAGGAACTGTCAAGTGATGACGGGGTCTTGGACTAGACTGAGCTACTTTAAGATAGAATGGTTCTATGTCCGATGTCCTCCAGGATTCGCCAGTCGGTGGTTAGTCAGACGTAAGTGCTTTGACTTTTCTGGTAGTTAACAAGATAGTTGCAACTGGTATTGAGACTAATACCTTCTTTCTTTTACAGCCGCAATTCCTCGACCTGACGGCACACACTTTAATGAAATAGTTTGGGTCCTTCAAAAGCGCCACGCGAAATGATAGACATTGCTTCGGTGCTCACAAATAGAAATTTAAGGATCGTCGGGCTAATCGACCGAAATCAAAGCATAAGACTGGATGCATCACTTAGGGTGGCTCCGGTGAAACAGGCTAAACGTAGAGCGCCCGGGATCGTAATAACTGAAGTGGGTGATGAAGAGAATACGCCCACCGACGATGAACCTGTAGCTGGGTCTTCTGACACTTTCAGGATCTTAAGGGAAGGAGGAAAGGCAAGGCAGTAGCACATAAGCGCCCCAAATCTTCGAGATGGAAATCCGTAATTGTGTCTCTGCCAGCCTCCGGTGTTAGAATTTCAGAGGCTCCTCCCTCGCAAGTGGAGAATCTTTTCGAATGACTTGCTGATATTTCGATTCCGGACTATGTGTCACTTCAACATGACACCAGATTGGAGGGGCTTCAAAGTGCTCTTGATTTAAGTGAGTCTCTTTCCACAACTGTGGCCGACATTTCTGGTTGGTCAGGGGGTTGTACATACATATACACTTCATGGCACTACACGATTTCCAGCCTCAAGCTATTCACTTCTAGAGATCACTAACTCTGTTGTTCTTTCTTCTTTACAGATTCAATGACCAGACGAGATTCCATGCTTGGAAGCCTCCGCTCAGCCTGCCAGGCATTCAGCTCGTATTATGAGTCCCGCCGAAGGAAGGATGATAGAAACCGCGATCGTGGTTATTCTAGCCAAGAACGTTACGAGAGGTATAGGGATAGAGATAGAGAGCAAAGATATCGATCCCGATCGCGTTCTCCTCCTCATCGAGCCCCAACACAACCTTCGGGCCTCGAAAAACAACCAGTAGAGCCTCCTCGTCAAAAACCATCTTCTCAAACTTCTAGACCCGAATCTCAACGTCATAGAACTGAGGCTGAGCCTCCCATTGTTGTCGAACAAGCCATCTTTGAGCCCACTGGGGAAGGGGCTATCAGAATTGCCCAGTTAAGAAAAGATTTCCCGAATATATGTTTTGACGGCTTCATCTTCCCTCCTCACTTGAAGAAAATTCCATCGAAAGCAAAAAACACAATGCATGACTACATTCATGATATCTATACCTAGTACAAGGAGTGGATGAAAGCCGCAGATAAAGCATCGGCGATGGCCTTTGAGCGGGCAAAAACAATTAAGAAGCTAGAAACCGAACTTTCTCAGAAGGACAGCATTATTCAAGTGCTCAATGACGAAGCCGAATCCTCTCGAAAATCAGAAATAGAGGCCACCTAGAAGGCCGACGAGGCAAACTTGGCTATGGAGAGGATGCGGCAAACACACTACACTCTGGTGGAGGAGATGGGCCACCGGAACACCACCGTTACAGCCGAACGGGATACTGCTCTAAAGGAACTTAATGAGCTTAAAGCCAAATTTTACGAGAACATCAGGGAAAAAGATGATGCAAATAAAGCAGCCCAAGAAGCATGTGACCAAGCGGTGGTACTTCGGGGCGAGCGGGATGCGGCATCGGCTATAATCCAGGAGGTGGAGGCCAAGGTTAAAGATGAAGTTAAAATGGCTTAGTCCAGGCTAAAGGTTGATATCGAAGATCTCCTCATTACCTATAATGTTAACATCTTGAAGCATAGGAATCTAGCTGATGTGCACGTAAATGTGCATATTTTTACCACCATATTTATTCTAATTAATTTAAATAAATGATCATATTGGGTATTTTAACTTGTTTTAACCAAAATCCATATTAATTTCAAATTGTCACATATTCATCTTCATCCAAGGGCAAAATAGACATTTTTGTGCATAAATTAGCTTGAGAAAATTTAATTGGAAATTTCTATATTATTTTGTAGGAATTTAAACTCAATTACAAGTGGTTTCATGAAGGAATATGCATGCACAAAGAAGATATAAAAGAATGAAGATGGAAATAATTCAAAGTGAAGAACATGGAGGACCCCACCTACCCACCTACCTTAATGTACACATTAGAGGCTAAGCACATGCTTATGGAATGAATGGCTTCATGTACACTTAAATGATGATTAATGGATGCTAATGGTTACTTGGCCACCACACTTCCTAAGGGGTAGTTTGGGGATTCCCCAAATTATGGATTAGGGTTTCATGCTTGTATAAATAACCCATCATGTTCATGTATCTCTCTCCCTTAGTCTCTCTTAGACCTCCTTCTCTTTAGTTTAGTTTAGATCAAATAAAAGAAAGCTCTCTTTCTCTTTTCATGGCTACTTAGCCATTTTTATTTTATGTAATTTTCTTTTCTTTTTATGCAATGTTAATTAGTGTTTCCTTTTACTTACCTGTTCATTTCCTTTCATGCTAGTAGTGTAAATTTTCTTTTATGCAATTAGATTAGTTTTCTTTTCCATTTGCTTTCATTTTTCTTTCTTTTTGCTTTCATGTTGCAAGCTACATTTGTTAATCAAATGACAAATATGAGAGGCTAAACCCCTTCAATTTAGGGGTAATGAAGCTCTCTAATTATGTTGCTTCAACTATTTGTTAATTCATGCTCTCTTTTTGTGCTTAATGGAGAATGAATGAAGTGGTTTCATTGTTGTTTTTTCCTTGAATTTGATAGTCTATATTGTTGACACCAAATAGACTATACTTAAACAATCACTAACACAAATGCCTCTTCATCAAAATATGATTATGGCAAAATAAAGTGATTTGAAATTAAAATTTGATGGTCTATATTTCTAATCAATAGTTAATAGGCCATACTTAAAATAGATTTCATTCTCATTTTCTTTGTCAATTTTCATTAAAGTTAGTAAGTGTTTTAAGGGATGTGTTATAGTTTGATGGCTTATGTTGGCTAATCAATAGCTCAAATATGTCATACTTATAATAAACACATCAATTAAAACACTAATGACCATAAAAGAGAGATCATGATTTCATGTGTTGAACTACATGATCTAGAGAGTGGATTTATTCTCTAAATTGTCATTTAACTTTCATATTTGCATTTCTTTTCTTTTTGTTAGTTAGTTCATTTTCTCATTTTCTAGCTTAAACACACTCTCGACTTTGGTATAATTTGTTGAGTAGAAATTTAAAATCATCAATTCTCTGTGGATCGACCCGTATTCGCCGCATGCTACATTCGTACACCGTGCGCTTGCAGTTTATTTTTATTTCTAAATTCGTTCGACGGTTTTCTAAACCGATAGAATTTCCGTCGACGAACAAGTTTTTTGGCGCCGTTGCCGGGGATCGAACCCGGGTCATTACCTATAATGTTAACATCTTGAAGCATAGGAATCTAGCCTGGCTCGATAATTATCCGACACATCTGTACAATGCCTGGGGCCGATTGGTTGAAGATGAAAAGGCTGTGCATCAGGGTGAATCAGTTGATGAATTTGAGCTGGAGAACCGAATGCTGAATGAAGACGAACGAAAAATTCTCCACGATACAATGGTTTCATATGAAAAAGAGAAGCTTGGCGCTCAGCATTCGGAGGTCGGAGAAGGTTCTGGTGTCGAGCACCATGATACAAGTCCTGAAACTCTTGTGCCGACCCAACTTGAAACTATATTTGCGGTTGATCCCCAATCTGTCCCTGCTTATAATCCGAATCAACCGCGGTTATCTCCAACTCGCGAGCAAACCTCTGAAGTCGTTCAGTCATATGCGAGTCAAACTGAGGAAGGTACTCTGAACATTTCATCTGCTTGTTCAAATCGGAAGCGTACATGAAGCGATTATTAACAGTTCTTCTTTTGCTTTTATCCAGTGATTGAAGCTACACCAATCGTGCCTCCTACAACTCAAGAACAACACCAAGCGCAGGAGGCCATCATAACCGAGGCAACCACAATGACGGCTACCGCACCTTCGGATGGGGCACAAGGGAGCACACTGACTTTTGATGAAGAGATGATGGAGGAACTCCTCGGTCGTTACAGCAACCTCTTTGCTGATTTACCATTTTTTATGGGTGGAGTAGCGCCAGCGACCAGCTCCTCAGTCCCATCCACTAATATTCCCGGTGAGGCTCAAACACTTCACGAGGAGGAGATTATAACTGAGATTAATTCTGAAATGGAAGCAACCGCTCGAGCTAGTAGTTATGGAGGTGTAATGGTGGGACCCGGCCCAGCTCCGTTAAGAATGATATCTCCTGGTGGTACGGTTTTCGACACCAGCGTGCCTATCCCGCCTCCTACTATTGATCCAGTTCCTCCGACTCTACCTTCAGGAAGCATTCCTATACATGTGAGTTCGGAGGAGGAAGTTGATATAATGCCCCTGACTGGAGAGCGGCCGCCGAAAGGTAAGGGCTCAAAGAGAAAACTAAGTGACAGCTCCAGCGGGTCCACACCGAAGAGGAAAACCGAAAAAGAAGAAAGAGTAGATACATCTCCTCGGCTCATTTTTGAATAGATAGGAACTTCTTTAGCTTTTGCAGGCCGTGTATAGATGCGGGTTCGGCCCCTGCTAGTAGGATGTTTGGGATAAACTTGTACTTAATTTTCTTCCACAAATAGTTGAAACAAAATTCCATTTTGTGTTTTGTACAACTTGTGTTTAGTTGCTTAAGTGTTTCAGTACTTATACTTTTCTTCGATACACTTGTGAAGCTTCAGCTTTTTTAACTTAGACCTGGAGTTAGTTGCTAAGTCCCGAGGTTACCATTTCAGATTGCGATCGAGTGTTAAGACGAATTTCGATATCGCACCATCTCAGTCAGTGATCGGTACTTAAGTCTTGCCCCCAGATTCGAGGATACATTGAGAAGATCGGTCAGCAATCGCCATTTGCCTTTAACACATCGATCCCGATCTTTATAAAACAAAGTTGTATCATGGTAAATTCGAGTAGTCGAACCACACTCGTTCATCAATTGGTCATCGCATCCACACTCTGGGGATTGCACTTGTTCGTCAGCGGTCAATTATGCATGCTTTAAGTTTTTGTTATGTCAGTGCTCCGGGGACTTAAGTTGTTTTCATGGGCGGCCAGTCGAGCCTGTTTAATATTTATAATTGCGTCCACACTCTGGGGAATTTGTATAGATTCATGGGTGGTCAATCACACCTAATTTGTGTTTATACTCTGATCGCGTTCTCGGGACTCGGAGTTGTGTTACGGATGATCGATTTGTATCCGGTTTATGTTTAAACTCCAATCCGCGCTCCGGGGACTTAGAGTTAATGGCAATTGATACTCTGGTTCGCACTCTAGGAATCCGGAGTTAATCGACGTTTGTACTCCAGTTCGCACTCCGGGAATCAGAAGTTAGTTGATGCTGATACTCTAATTCGCACTCTGGGAATTCGGAGTTAGTCGATGTTTATACTCCAGTTCGCACTCTAGGAACTTGGAGTTGGTTGATGTTGACACTCCGGTTCGCACTCTGGGAACCTGGAGTTGGCCTACAGATGGTCAGTCATATCTGTTCAAGCTTTAGGATTTCGTTCGCACTTTGGGAACGACGAATCTATCAGGATTGTGGATGGTTGGTTCACATCCACCCTGAGTTAACAAGCGAGGTTATTAGATGGACGGATCCATCCTCCTCAAACTTGGTCAAGATACGGGCGAAGTCGTTAGGTAGACAGATCCACCCTCTTCGAGACCGCATTCATAAGTTTATACTCCAGTTCGCTCTCTGGGAATCTAGAGTTAATTAAAGGATTGTCGTGTATCAATTCTTTTTCGACTTCAGTGTGATGACTTGCCCCGAGCTCGGGTTTCACTTAGTGAGTAACTGGTCGTATCATAGTTACTCCCTATTTGAATAAACCCCACCATCGGGTGGAATTTAGCTCTCCGTGCATAGTTGAGAGTTGTATGATGCATTTAATAAATCACAGCTCTGGCTCGAAGAGATTGCATTTTATTGCTGAAATAAGAAAATATGGCAAAGTCGGTTACCTTATTACAAATTCAAATTTTGAAATGCAGAAACATATTGCAAATGAAATGTAGACTGAATAAATAAAGCCTGTCATGTGTAGTAGCGATGGAGACTCTCGCTGTTCCAGGCTCTTGGCAAAGTAAAACCGTCAATGGTCGTTAATTTGAATGTGCCATCTCCGAGCTTTTGTTCAATCTCATATGGTCCTTCCCACGTTGGTTTCATGTGCGAAGGAACCGGGTAGATTCTTTTGAGGACGAGATCACCGAGTTCAAAGGTTCAGGGTCGGACCTTGGCATTGTATAATCGGACGACTCGACTTCGGTATGCGGCCGCCCTCAAGTCAGCCTCTTCTCGCTTCTCATCCAATAAATCCAGGGATTCGGCAAGTAATATAGCATTTGTCTTCAGATCATAGTAAGTCACACGATGAGAAGGTACTTCCATCTCGACTGGAATAACGGCCTTTAAACCGTAGGAAAGAGAGAAAATAGTGTGGACGGTCGTGGACTTGTGGGTTGTTTGGTAAGCCCATAGAGCCATAGGAAGTTCATAAACCCACTTACCCCCGGCCTTTTCCAGTCGTTTCTTCAAAATAGACTTTATAACTTTATTCACAGCTTCAACCTGTCCATTCGTTTGAGGGTGTGCAACTGCAGAGAATTTCTTCTGAATGTGGAATCGTTGACAGAAATTTTTAAATTCAACACTATCGAATTGGGTTCCATTATCAGTGATGATGGTGTGTGGGAGACCAAACCGGCAGATAATGTTGTGTACTACAAAGTTGATCACTTTCTTAGTTGAGATTGTAGCAAGTGGTTCAGCTTCAGCCTACTTGATAAAGTTATCAACTGCGACGTTGGCATACTTCGCACCACCTTTGGCTAGAGGTAGAGAGCCAATGATATCGATGCCCCATACTGCAAATGGTCATAGACTGACCATCTGAGTTATTTCGGTAGGTGGGGCCTAAGGAATCTGAGCATGCTTCTGACACCTGTCACATTTCCTGGTGTAATCCGATGCGTCGCGATTTACGGTCTGCCAATAGTATCCATATCGGAGCACTTTCTTGGCAAGAGCTTGCCCTCCGGTGTGATCGCCACATTCTCCTACGTGTACATCATGTAACACTCATTTAATTTCATCGTGAGTGATACACCGGAGTAGAGGAACGGAGTATCCTCTTATGTACATGACTCCATTATGAATAGTGAACCGTGAAGCTTTTCGAAGAATCTGTCTCTTTTCACTCTTGCACTCTGGCAGGGTCCTATGCTCAAGATAATTTTGGAATGGAGTCATCCATGACTCCTTATCGGGAACAACCTCAAACACCCAATCTGTCTCCATCTGGTCAATGCTTGGGGAAGATAACGTCTCCATGGGAACAAGTCACATTTGTTGTGCTTCACCTGTACTGGCTAACTTTGCTAACGAATCGGCTTTCTGATTGCGCTCTCGGGGTATGCAGTAGATAGCATAATAATCGAACTGGTTCAGTATCTCCTGGACCCGAGCTAGGTAAGCAGACGTTCTTCGATCTTTGGCCTGGTACTCCATCCAAACTTGACATACAACTAAATGTGAATCACAATAAATCTCCACAACAATGATTCTCAAATCTCGAGCAAGTCTCAATCCGGCAAGCAGGGCCTCATATTTAGCTTCGTTGTTGGTCGCATGAAAATCAAACTTCAAACCATAACATATAGATCGACCTTCGGGAGTTTCAAGTACAACCCCAGCACCCCAGCACCGGTCGTTCGATGCACCATCAATATGCAACTTCCAGATATACTCGGGAGATTCACTAGTTTCGGGCAAGTCCTCTGGGATAGTAAACTCAGCTATGAAATCTGCTAGGATGTGTCCTTTAATGGCTCGCTTTTGGAGTGTAAGTAATGTCAAATTGACTTAGCTCGATATCCCATTTAAGTAACCTACTAGACGTCTCAGGCCGCGTAAGGACCCGTCGTAACGGCTGGTCGGTGTAAACAGTGATAGGATGAGCCTGGAAATACGGACGGAGCTTCCTTGAGGAAATAACAAGACAATAAGCAACCTTCTCTAGCTTCGTATAATTTCTCTCACCTCCGGCCAGTCGTTTGCTAATGTAGTAGACCGGCTTTTGTACTCGGCCCTCCTCCCGAATTAAGGCAGCGCTGATTGCATTTTCTGATACCGCTAAGTAAATGTACAATTTCTCATAACCAATATGCTTTGACAAAATAGGCGGTGTGGAGAGGTGTTGAATTAGCGCACGGAATGCGCCCTCATGTTCCGTAGTCCATTCAAAGTTCTGTTTCCCTTTTTGGATCAGATCGAAGAAGGGAATGCATTTGTCAGTAGGTTTTGAAATGAACCCGCTCAATGCTGCTACTTTCCCGTTGAGGCTCTGGACTTGTTTTATATTTTTTGGAGTCTCAAGATTTCTGATTGCCCAGATCTTTTCGGTATTGGCTTCAATTCCTTGAGCATTGACGATAAACCCAAGGAATTTTCCGGATGCGACCCCAAAGTGACATTTCAATGGGTTGAGCTTCATCCTATATTCTCGAAGGATATTAAACATTGATTCCAGGTCTTTAATATGATCAGTGGAGAATCATGACTTCACCAGCATATCGTCCACATACACTTCCATGGTTTTTCCGATCTTACTAGCAAACATTCGGTTAACTAACCGTTGGTAAGTTGCTCCGGCGTTCTTGAGTCCGAAAGGCATAAATTTGTAGCAGTAAAGTCCCAGATCGGTCACGAAGCTGGTATGTTCCTGGTCGGGCAAGTGCATGGGTATCTGGTTGTAACCAGAATATGCATCCATGAAGGATAAGAGTTCATGCCCGGCCATTGAATCTACGAGCTAATCAATTTGAGGAAATGGAAAACTGTCTTTGTGGCAAGCCTTATTCAAGTCTGAGTAATCAACACACATTCTCCATTTCCCATTTGGCTTTCGGACAATTACAGGATTGGATACCCACTCTGGGTATAACAAATCTCGAATAAATCCATTCGATTTAAGCTTATCTACCTCTTCCTTAAGGGCGGCAGATCTCTTTGGATCCATACCACGCCTTTTTTGTTTGACCGGGACGTGCCGCGGGTTAATGTTCAATGTGTGGCTCGCGATGCCCGGGGAGATCCCACACATGTCAGAATGTGTCCAGGCAAACACGTCAAGGTTTGCCTGGAGAAATTCAACCAATTCTTCTTTCATTTGTTGGCTTAACTAAGATCCAATCTTTATCATTTTGGAATCGTCCTATCATCGATTGGGACATCGATCGTCAGTTCGACCGGAGAAGCTTGACTGTCTTTACTTTCATCTTCACTTTCGGTGTCTCTCGGGTCAATATCACTTTGGAATTGGTTGGGGTGCCCGGGCTTGGGCCCAGGCATCAATTGTCAATTCTCAACAAAATGGACGTAGAGAGATTCCTCTATGCCCTTTCCTTTCTCATTTCGATGCGCCTCGCACAGCTCAGCAACATAATAGGCTCGTCCAGCAGCTTGATCTCTTTAAACGACTCCAACCCTATGATCGGTGGGGAACTTTACAGTCAGACACCATGGGGCAATAGCAGCCCTGAACTCAGCTAGGGCCGGTCGGCCAAAGAAAGCATTATACGGCTAATCTATATCTAGCACAACAAACTGTAATATCTGGACTCTCCAGCGTTCTCCAATTCCTTACTCCACTGGCAATTGCACCACTCCAGCGGGTATAGTCGCACTCCCATTAAAACCATCAATACGGGACTGACAAGGCTTCAAATCTTTAGTCTCCATTTTCATTTGGTCATAGGCTTGCTTGAACTATATATTCACAGAACTTCCACTGTCTACCAAGATCCTCTTCATCCAAGCAGGATCTACTTGAGCTGATATAGCAAGTGGATTGATGGTTGGGGCTTCGATCATGTCGGCATCTCTGTCTCAGAAGACGATGTCGTCAGTCATCATCTTCTATTGTTTGGACGGAGCCCCATCTTCCAAATTACTACAACACTCGAAGCTCACATGCCTAATAGAACTGGCATACGACTCCATTTCCTTCCTGCTTTGGTCTACTGAATGAGGACCACCACTAACAGTATTTATCACCAACCTCCCGCCGGTACGAGCGGGTTCCTCTTATCTTGCCTGATTAGGTACATGAATTTGATTTGATGGGCCCACACGTCCAGACTGCAGCGTCCGCACAAACTGCTCTAACTTTCTCTCACGTATCAACTTCTCAATGAGATCCTGCAAGTGACGGCACTCATTCGTGTTATGGCCATAGCTTTCGTGGAATCTACAAAACTTCCCCGTCTGAATCTGTTTCTCCGATGACTGTTTCAGAGCAGGTTTCTTATACTGAATAGTATTGCAGGTTTATAAATACACATTCTCCAACGACGTATTCAAAGGTTTATAATTGTCGAACATAGGAGCCCTAAGTCGTGGACCACGATTCTGGTCCTGTTTCCTATTTTGAATACCGTTACCTTTCTGTTGATTTTGTTTATTTTGAATGTTCAATTGCACTTTTTCGGAACTCTCCCCAGTTTGTTTAACAACAACATTGCTCTGAATTCCTTCCATACTAGGCCCTGCATCATCCTTTTTCCTAGACTATTTCGCATCCTCCCTTTTCAAGAATTGGGCTGCCTTGGAATAGAAATGGTCCAATGATGCAGGAGGTTTTCCGGCCAACCAGTTACCGAACTCAGAATCGGGATCGATCCCCTTAGTCAATGCCATCAGAATGGAGTTATCATTAGGGTTGCTGATCTCAGTGCATGCAGCATGAAATCTTTCTAAATAACGTCTGAGTGTCTCTCCAGGAGCTTGAATGACACTGGATAAAGTATTAACATCCTTCGGCCTCGTAACATGCATCCGGAACTTCTCAACAAACTTTGTTGCCAACTGATCAAAACACGAGATAGATCAAGGTGGCAGTCGGGTGAACCACATGGTAGCCATGCCCCTAAGAGAGATTGGGAAGCTTCGGCACTTAACTGCATCATCAGCTCGTGCACCATTCATCAACCACTCATACTTTAAGATGTGTTAATTGGGATCGGAACTCCCTTCATAAATAGGTAAAGTCGGCATCCTGAATCGCCGAGATGGTTTAGCATAGAGTATCTCATCAGTAAAAGGAGTGTGACTCCGGGAGATTCCCCAGTCATCATTGGTGAGGCCTTGACTTTCTCAGATAATCTGACGGATCATCATCGGGATGTCCGGCATTTGTACATTTTGAGCACGTTGGGCCAAGGTGTGGTCGGGTTCCACAATGCGAGGTTGGACCGGTTGCGGTCGACGATCCATACCTTGCCTCCTTGGTTCGAAGTTCTCTGGAACATATGGTTCGGGAGTTTGCTCATGCTAGTGATGGTTCAGATCTGTCCGATTTCGAGAATCAACTCCCGGTTCAGTAGTAGTGGTGCTAGTGCGGTTGTCTGTAACATGATATGGCAGAGTACCTCCTCGGGAGGAGGGTCCAGTCTGATGGCTGGCTGACGAGCCAACTCTCGGTTGCCCAAGGTTCAGTGCATGCTGATGTCCAGTAACTTGAGTGTAACTCCCATCTATCCGTGGGCGCGTAGATCTATGATGGTAATCTGAAGAGGCTAAACTCTCGGTGGAGGAATAGGAAGCCTGATCCCTCCTGGATCTATTTCGTCGTTGACAGTTCAGTTGGTTGGTCAGTTCCGCATTAGCACGGAGCTGTTGGCGGCTCTGAGTCAATTCTTGCATTAGCGTTTGAAATTCTTCCCTGGTGATAGGGCCCTGCAGATCTGAGGGTCCGGCAGCATTCTGATCGGCAGGAGGTAGCTGCACGGGATTCTGCCAGTCCCGTACTTCTAGATCTGCAGCTGTAGAAGTAGTCCGTGTATTAACCATGATGGATAACAAAGCTCTTTCCTAGACTTGATGCAAATCTGAATAGGATGGTAGAACTTTAATCTTTGAAATCTGGATCTTCTTCTTAGATTTGTGCAATCCGATATCGATAGTAGATCCAACGAGCAAGAGAAAAATTGAGTTTTCTCAATGAAAGCACCAAAGTGTTTGTACCAAAATTAGGCACAACACTCTTTGGAAGTGTTTGAAGAGATAAAATGAAGAAAACAAATGCAAAAAGAGGATTATCTAACAAACACTCCAAATAATAATCAGAGAAATAGCGGAGAAACACAAAGATTTAGAGTGGTTCGGCGCGTTGCCTACGTCCACTATGAAATGATTCACTTTTATTAACTTTCGCTTGTTGGTTACAGCGGATTACAACAGTAAATTTCAAGTACAACAGTGATTTTCGAGTGCAACAGTGATTTCGACAGAGTCTGGACGTCAAACAGCCAAAAAGTTCCTTTTCTGTAGGTCCTGGGCTACTATTTATAGGTGTAGGCTGCAAATATCTCGCTCAGATCTCGGAAGACCTCTTCTTGCACGTGGGTGGGCCCACGCGATCGATCCCATGTAGTTTTCACTCGATCTGTGATCGATACAAACGAGTTTTGTATCGATCAATAATTCATCCAATCAAGTCGATATCGATCATGAACGTTCTTGAGGATGTACGCAAGCTTCTGTGAAAATTTGGTGGAATTTGGACTTGTAGATTTTGAGTTATGATCGATGCAAGTTCGGGTTTTCAGTAGGCTGTTGAATTCATATCGGTTCCCTTCGCATTGATCCATTCATATCGCTCTGAGCACGTGCTTGCAGGTTGACGTGGCGCTGAATTCTTGGATTGATCCACTTTCGATGCCGAATCGACCGAGTATTTCCAATGTTTACGCCTTATTCGTATCGACCTATCTTGGTCCTGTTCGTATCGATTAGCCATGCCTCATTTCGTATCGATTTTGCATACTCCATTCGTATCAATGTTTTGTGTTTAGTTCGTATCGATGGGAAGTGCTCATTTCGTATCGATTGCTTTCCCTTTGTATCGATCATAACGTAGTCTATTTTGTATCGATCATAACGTATCTATTTTAAAAACCAGATCGATGCGAAATGGACTTCCGTGTCACTGCCGATGGATATGCAGTAGACAATGGCCGATCGATTCAAAGTGAGTTTTCTTTCTGATGGATATGAAGAAGATCAACTTCGATGGATGCGAAGTTGAATGGATACGAGATGAAGTCCGAGGGTCGATGGATACGAACAGGATGGTTAGATGGTGATGGATACAAATAGATGGATGCTTTATGATGGATGTGAGTGAGTTGATTTCCTTTGCTTGCATCGATCATATCTTGAGCATACAAACTCGGATTGACTTGAAATTTGGAATGTTGGCTTCTATAGCTTTGCTTGTCATGACATGTTAATTGTAGCTCGATCCGGACTAGGACAAAATTCATCGATATCCATAGTGAACCTGCGAATAACCGATCTTCGGGACGGACTATCCTCGGTTTCCCATTAACTTGGTGTCACAACCTTGCCAAAAGGTGGGATAACACTTAGCTTATTTTTCCCACTCCATTAGTTACTCAACACTTGGAAAATATTTCTTTTTATTTCCTAATTTCTCTCTCAAAAATCATTTACAACTTAATTTGTAAATTCCAAATCGTTTCACATGAATTCTATAAATCCCAGAATTTCTTAGTAAATTTCCTTTAATATCTCCAAAGTCGTTTATGCTTATTTAAAATTCCAGTTTCACTTCTACTTCCCTCGAATTTTATTTCACCTTTCGAAGTTCGTCTACCTTATTCATGGAAATTTATTTAAGTTCCCATAACCCTCTATAAGATCTTTCTTCTAAAATCTTATTCGTTTTTATTAAACTTCGCTTCCCATCTCAAGAGGATTTATAATTGAATTTAAAACATTTAAAATTATATATGAAATAAGAAAATGGTTTGTTTTCAAAATATGGTTTAGGTAAACTAAAATATCAACATCTTAAAGCATTAAGATTCATATCCAGTTACTAATTTATTTACAAAGATGATTATAAAATTAGAACTTATTTCAATAAATATTAAGTATTATAATAACTAACATTTGGAATATTCTAAATTCAAATAATAGTTTAAAATTATACAGTATAGCAGATTTTAAAAATTCCTTTCAAACAGTTTCAATTTACTCAACAAAAAACTATTTTTAGAAAATCCAATATTCACCAATTCAATTCATAAATTCCTCTAGATTCGTATCACATCAACTATAACCAAATTAATCACCATTTCTCTTATTTGAAATATATTTCACTATTTCTTTTCAAAACAATTCCCATTGCCCGATATAAGTTCGCACCATCAACTTATATTTTTACTATCCATTAATATCATTCCATCTTATTTATAAACCCCGTTTATAAATTTATAAACTCCTTTGAGTTTTCCATTTATTTATAAAACAAATTCTATTTATAATTCCATTTTATAATCTTCCCTTAATAAAACTCCATTTTATTTCAAATCTATTTTAATTATCGATTCCAATTCTCTTCCAAAATCTTCCAAATATCTTTCAAGTCCTTAATATATAATATTATTTAAAATAGTGGAAATTAGCCACAAGGGCCTCTTTAGCAAGTGGAATTAGTTCTAGGACACACAACTGAAATATTTACTTTCAAGGACAAAACGTAATATAATTAGTTTCTAGGGCCTAAAAACCTATGAAATTATGTCCTTGAAAGTAATTGGACTGCTGACTTTGTTCTTGAAAGTAATTATTCTGCTGATTTTGGCCTTGAAAGTAATTTCTTTGAATGTGTGTCCTAGAAACTAATTGGACTGCAAAGTTTGTCCTTCTGGTGAAATGCCCCTTTAAAATGTCTATTTAACCCAATTTTTTAAATATAACCAAGTTAATTTGTATATTTCTCGTTC
This sequence comes from Allium fistulosum, assembly GCA_030737815.1. Taxonomy (NCBI): domain Eukaryota; kingdom Viridiplantae; phylum Streptophyta; class Magnoliopsida; order Asparagales; family Amaryllidaceae; genus Allium; species Allium fistulosum. The sequence continues at coordinate 1,139,715,788 of CM060906.1, forward strand.
CGCTTAATTTTCTTTACAAAATAACCCAATTTCAGTTTAAACAATTTCATTCAAAATCTTTCCTTTTATTTGCTTCAAATTAATTATTTATGGTATTTAAAAATACCAAATTCAATTTCCATGCTATTTTAGTTTTTAATAAATTCAATACCCATAGAAATCATAGCAATTTATCCATCATATCATATCACTATATATATGAACAGTAAATATTTTTGAGAAATCCAGTTGGATCCCTCCAACCTATTTTTCCCTGCATCCACAGACGTTAGTCAACAAATAAAATACCAATCTCGCTTCAAGGCGGGATATCGCGGTATATAGGGTCATCCACTATTATGCGGGGCGCATAGGGTCTCATCCGCTATATAATGCGGGAATATCAACCACTCCAATACTAATATATATGCTACTATATGTATAATATCATCCAACAGATAATTTATAAATTTATCAATCAAGTCAGGCATGAAATAATTTAAATTTAACATTTAATTTTAACAAGGTAATCCAAATGAGAGAGAAAATCTCACCTTTGATTTTATTTGCAGTCTTTTCCAATCTCGACTGGGTTTCATGATTTTCGACCTTGTATACACAATTTACGATTTATTAACATTTGAAATAGTCTAACAATAAATTACTATTTAATAAACTTAATTAATTAATAATTTAATTAAACTAATTTTCCTTTAATAATTTCTTAGTGACTAAAATAATTAAATTAATTTCCATAATACACTATTTTTAAATAAACTAGTAAATTTAAAATGTGTGTTTGATATTTATTTATTTTTTCAAATTGAAACTACATATATACTTATAAAAAATAAATTATAGATTTCAAAAATCCAATTTTATATATACTTTCAACATTTTAAAATTCCTATTTTTTCTTTCAAAATCTTATATATATATATATTTACTGTTTTAAATTAAAATATGTATGTGGATATATATATATATATATATATATATATATATATATATATATATCTTAAAAACATAATTATTTTATGCCTTCTGTAAATATTTTTTTTCTGTTTTCTGTATATATATATATATATATATAAATTGAAAAAAAATCTGCATATATACCTCACTGTCGTAATTTCTTTTCTGTATTTTCTTTTCTGTACATATTAATATATGTGTTATTAAATTTAAATTGAAACATATACCTTGCTGCCCTCACGAACCCAAAGCCCTAACTCGAGCTCCCCCTTGCCTGCGCACCCCACACGAACCCCAGTCACTATCGCGAACTCGCAGCCTCGTCGCCATCAAGCTCGAGCACCATCGAAAGATGCGAAGCCCTCCTCAAATCGATGTCGACCGACCTCGAGCTGTCGAGCACGAAAACCCCAAACCTACTGTCCCCACGAATCGCCAGCGACCTGCCGTTGATCGAGCAACAATCACGACCCCCATCAAATCCTGCGACCACGCCCCCATATTCTCGGCCTCACTACCTACGCAGCAGCCATTGGCAACACCCAAAGTCGACTACCCACACTTGAACGCGCCTCCTCCCTCTTCACTGCCGACATTTCCGCCTTTGCCACGAACCGCAGCCTCCCCGTCTCTTGCTATCATACGCAACTTGCTCGCATGGGTTTTCCCCTTTCCCCTTTTTTTTGTTTTAGAATAGATCTGTTAAATTTTGAGAGGGAGACGCGATATATATATATTTTTTCTACGTTTCCTTTTTTTTGGCATGTTGATTTATCAAAAGGAACGACGTAATTTAAGGTTGAGGTAGAGTGTTAGAAATGTTTGCATGAAAAATTTGCCTAGCTACAATGATTTCGAAATGAAAGGGAAAAGTTTTGACGTGAAAGGATTTTGACTGGTCAGTATATTATATATTTTTTTATTTAAAATTCCAAATCGTCTCGATTTACGTAGCTTAAAATCGCAAACCCCTATCGAGGCGTGCCGCTATGCTTTTATAATGTTATATCCCTATCCTGAATGCAATGGAAAAGGTTTCAAGCCTTAATTCGATCGTATGGAAAAGATAGCTTTTTGGACCCAATTATTATATTGAATTTCGATATTAATTTCAACGCGTTTTCATCCCATACGGCTACACGATAACTCCAAACATTATGAAATTTGAAATCCGATAATAATACAATATTACGGATCCAATGGAACTAGTTTCGTCGAATTCCGAGACTGCCCCTCGGAAGGCTATTTTTAAATGTCAATTTAAACGATATATTTTTAAAATTGAACAGATCACTTCCAAATTCAATTTTAAAAGTTGCATTGTCTCCAGTATTATTAATATAAATTTTACAAGCCTTTAAATTATTTTTATCATGCTTAAAACTCAAGATACAATAATTTAACCAATATTTAACTATTAAATTCAATAATTAAATTATCCAATAACCCGCTATATTTAAATTCTGAATCTATTTTATTAAATAAACCAAACTTTCATATTTAAAAATAAATCTAAAATTCAATTTTAATTTTTAAAACCATTTAAATATTCATAATTAATGACAGAAAAACCCGGGTCGTCACAGATACACTCATCATATTATATATTTATTTAAATTAAATTTAAAACTCCTTTGATTATGAAATAAAATAAAATATTAATTTTATTTAAAAGAAACTAAGAAACATTCTAAGTATATTTAGAATTCATAGGCCAACTAAAGATCCAAATGGTAAAACAAAATTGAAATTCACCGATTTCTTCCGCTACGGGCTGTCGTAATTCCAATAATGGTATCTGAGCCCAATAGTCATGTTAGGCCTAACTAATTAAGCTTGTGCACTTAGTACAGTTTTTAGAAAGATAATGCTTGGGATTGGAATTGGGTAATCAAGTACCATATCCTACATGATTACAAAGTACTCTATCCTACATGATTACTGGCCTGGCCTGAAAGGTGGAGTGAGCCCATAGGTTGCCCCTAATAAAAAGGGCTCAATTTGAGTTGGAACTTGGGATAATTTTCCAAATAGTTTTGAAAATTATGACAAGATTTTAAATTTAAAAGTTAAATTTAAAAACATGTTTATTATAAAAGGTTATAGTATAACATAAATTTCCAAAATATCTGAAAATGTAATGAAAAATTCAAAATATTTGAAACTATTTAAATATTAATTTCAAATCTTAGAATTTATTGATAAGATTAATAAAATAAATTAATTAAAGTGAAAATAAGGGACACATCCCTAAAATCAAATTTAATACACGAAACATCCTCCTCAAAAAAAATTACATCCACATTTTCAAATACTACAATTTTCTACCCTACAATACCCTTCTTCTCCATTGCAGCAATGTTGATTCTTCTTATGTGGACGTTATTCTCACATCCATAATTAAAATTTGTACCCCATTACTTATCAACCTTTAAAACACAATAAATTTTTTGTAGAGACGACGGATTAAAAACCGTTTTCACTATTAAATCACAAATTTTATTATCTTTCTAATGAATGACATTGTGCATATGTAAAAACAATGGCAGGATAAGCTATTTGCATAACCAACTATATGTTATGATTGTAGACAATTCAGTAATTATATGCAATAATTGCAGAAATGTCTGCAATTATACGCAATAATTGCAGAAATGTCTGCATTTATATAGTATGATTGCAGATAATTCAGGAACTATATGCAATAGTTGTAGAAATGTCTGCAACTATATGCAATAGTTGCAGAAATGTCTGCAACTATATGCAATAGTTGTAGAAATGTATGCAATTATATGCAATAGTTGGACATTTGAAGAAAAATCGATAATGTTCAAAATTTGTAGAATTCTCTGCAAATATATGGAATAGCTGTGCTCTTAATGCAAATATGATTTTTTTTTTGGTATCAACAATGGATCTCATTTGAAAGATCATAATTTTTTTTATTTTTTGGTGAAAACGATATGTCGATCCGATGTTTCTACATAAAGTTATACGCGTTTGAAATGTTAAAAATGTAAAACGTATTTCGGTCCATTTGTGCGCGGTTTGAAAACAGGGACCGGAAATGTAAGTTTAATTTGGGAAGGATGTTTTCTCTATTTTAAAACTTATCAGGGATGTGAGCCAAATTGACTCTTAATTAAATGGGTTGATTAATTAATACTTATATGCATGTACTGTATATGTTGATATATGTTATGTTATTTTATAGTGTTGAAGATAATATAAGTATACATGTATGTATATAAGATAAATTTTCAAAATTAATATAATTTAATTAAAGGTTAATTGACTAAAAGTAGTTAAATAAGATTTAACTAATATAATATTATTCATATGACTACTATATAAGTGATATGAAATATAAAAGTCATATAATAATAAAACTTATATGATGTGAATGTATAAACTAAAGGTGGAACATTAAAGAAACCCAAATAAGCTTAAGGGATAAATACACATGTAAATGTACGTATACCGTGATTTTTGATGCGTCCGACACTTGAATCACGAGGGTATTTCATAAGAAATACATTATTCCATAAGTCGATATCACTCAATATATATATTGACGATTATGAATCTTCAATATGATGGTATCCTCTATAATATATATCAATAAATTAATCACATACTCCTTAGTTGTTGAGCAAACTCAAGCTATGGATGTTATGCGTGGTATCATTAATATATTGAATAGACTCGGTAAGATAATTGTATGTATTTTTTGAACAAACTCAGGATACTTATATTACTTAGGCCATCGCAATATCGTAGGTATGAGTGAATAACCTCTTCCGATTTGTTGAGCAAACTCAAGGTCAAAACGAGAGTAGGACAAGGAAACATGGGTTAGGAGTTGTATGCGATACAATCGATAAGGAGTTATCCATTGTTTGTAGGGCTATGATTTGTTGAGCAAACTCAAGGTAAGTTTGATCGGTTTATGCAAAGTGCATGTCCTTAAGTGTTAAGGGAAATCGAGTGCGCTTTTGTAAAGAATTTGTTATGATATCATAGTAAAGGGTATTCTTTTGAATGATTCAACCATTTAGAAGGGAGAACGAACGCATAAGAGCAGTTGTGATTTAAAATACAGTTGGAATGAAGAGAGTGAATAGTCACTTCTGCTTTATACGTAAACATCAGAAGCGAAAATTGTAATAATAATCGATACATAATATTAGAATAATAAATATGATTCATATTCCAAAATGCATTTTCGTATTAAAACTTGTTTTCTATGAGATTTATTTCTTTGAGTTAAAGATATTTGATCAAAGAACTCTCCACTGTAAACTAGTTGCAATATATGAAATAAATAATCTATATTAAATGAATGATGGACTTCCAAGTTCGTTAGTTATTATTGTAATGGCGAAAATAGTAGAAGCATACCATATAACACTTATTGATTGTGTCAAATCTAGAAAATTATTTTTGTAAAATGTACCACATATTATTTATAAAATAATATTTGTTCATTGGTGATGACTAAAGAATAGACGTAGTTTTATTTCAATGAACATTATGAATATTTGTTGTGAAATAAAACTGTAGTAAAGGTATTTAATGCATTGGAAAATAAAATAGTATCTAAAATTATTTACAATTATTTTGGAATTATAGATTAAGCTGTAGTTTTGAGGAATAGTTTTATTGTGTGATTATGAATTATATGATATCAGTTAATTATGTCTCAAACAAAAGGGATTATGCACCCATTTAGTGAGAGCATCATAAGAGTTGATGAACTCTTTAAATTAACATATTGATATATGCAAGTGCATGTCTATTTATGCCAAATTGGTTTCACATACTTGGTTATATTCATCGATGACTGATCACCGACATGGACATGTGTATTTGATATATGTCTGGTATGTCTATGAGAAGATCATAGAGTACAAAATGAAAGTAAATAAAATAACATGCAATAAAATAGAAATGATTGTATTTGATTGAATGAGTGAGTATATTGGGAATAGTTCTGAATGTACCTAAAAATGAATAAGGATTCAATCTCAAATGTAACTCCTCCCTAAACACATAATGTGACGACCCGAATTTCCATGCCCAGAAAGTCGCATCATCAATAAGAAAGAAAGGGGTGAGAAATAGAAAAGATAGAGAAGAGAGAAGAAAACAACATCAAAATCTCAACAGCGGAACGAATGAAATATAATATATCACATAAAAGATTACATAGTATCATATACATCAGAGTTACACAGATAATATAACACATACTAGACAGTTATAAACACCTGTCTAGTTAATACAACTCGATACAACTCAAACAACACAGAGATACAACACAACGGAAATACAGATAAACACTAACACAGCGGAACCAACATATATATCTATACGCTGAAGCCTCCTGCTCCATTGCTCCTCCAGAATTCGTCAAAGCAAACCTGAATCCCTTGGCTACCCGTAAAAATTTGGGTACCCGAGAGTTTAGGAAAAACAGAAATAAACTCCGGGTCAGACATGGGTCTGGTATGAGTAAACGATTAAAGTTGCTTAACTTTTAAAAACCTTTAAAACAAAGGTATCACGTAAGACTTCCCACACATAAACATGGAAAAGTTTTTACCTTACGCTAACCAAACATTTGATAGGAAATTCAGTGATATTATAATAGGTCTAGGGTTTTCAAGTAAATAGAAAATAGCCGAAATTGTTACATGATTAAATTCCAGCATATTAGGTTTACAATCAAATCCGATGGCACTTATTGGATTTTGGATTCCATACAATGGCATGGCTACTGGGGTACCGACCGTCACAGTACGTTGCCTAGATCACCGTACCAAGGAGTACGCCCGCTCCCCTGCAACATAAGGCCGGAACATCCCTTACTGGATAATTCCCGGATAAGAAACCCCGTGGTTGTAGCTAGCAACCGCCACACAGCCGAATAAAAAGGGACTCTAGACAGGGGAAATCTCATCCTACTTGGGTGCTACCCACTAACCTTGCTGCACCTCCCCTGTTTTAGCCATTCCCGGTTGATGAGGCTTGAGGCTACGATTACCTTTAGAGAACACATCTCTTAGAATGCTCATCGTCCATCTGACGATGTTCTGAAAGCATTCAATCCATACAAGTTCGTTCCGGGTTCGAACGAAACCGAAGGCATTATCTCGTTACACTCATTTTGGAATCACCCTCAGAGTTAACGACAATAACCCTTGCACTCTGAATCTTCATCTTCACTTGAGATTCACGACCTATCGTTAATCTGGATCGATGTGGTTTTCGGATATCCAAATCTGGAAACCCGATCCCGGTCTCATCGAAATCCAAACCGTATCTTTTAAGGCCAAGTTGTTTTAAAGTTAAAACAATTCAATTTTATTATCCATATACACAGATAGATAAATCACAATGGATAATAACATCATCATCATAAACAGATAATCCATATTATCAACCCAAACAGATAATCAATACTTAAAACAAGCATCCATATCACATAGATATTATTCATCTCATATTTGAGATCACAATCAATCAAGGAAATCAATATCCTATATAAACAAGGATTAATAATCACACCATTTATAATTAATTTAAAATGGATTAAATTAATTACAAATCTCTAATTAATTTAAAGTAAATTAAATTAATTACTTTATCAATATTAATCTTGCTTACATAACCATTATTTAATTACAAGTTAATTAATTAATCATTCCCTACTTTCCATCCTAATTAATCATTCTTGATTAATTATCCTTTAATTACATTTAAGTAATTATCCTTTAATTATTTTTACAAATCAATTATCTTATGCTAAATATAGATAGTAACCTTTTAAATTACTAAAATTAATTACATTACTACTTTAATTAATTACATAAATGAATTCCTTCATTTATTAATTATTTCCAAATAAATCCATTTTAAATTACATCATTAATGATAATAAATAAATGATCTCTAATTACATTTATTTCATTTAGCAATTTATCTTCAATTAAACAAAATTGTTAATCACCTAGATTAACTCCATTCAGTAATTAACTACCCTTAATTACTTCATTAAATAATTTAATTACTCCATAATTAAATTTTCCTCTAATTAATCCCTTGATTAATTTATACAAAGTAATTATACTCAAATTACTTTCATTATTAAATCATCCCCAAATAAATTACTTCCTTAAGTAATTATACTTATCACATCATCAAATGGTTATTTAAATTAATTAAACCAAATTAATTAACTTAAACTAATTCATGTTTAACTTAATTAATTACAATGAGAGATAAATTTCTTAATTATTTCCATGAGTAAATTATACTTAATTAATCCATAATTGATTAAATAATCCAATTAATTATCAAGATTAATCATATTAATTCATTCTAGTTAATCACCTTCATTAATTATTAACACCTCTTAAATTACTCTTCCAAAGTAATTAAATTAAGATTTATTATTTATTACAATTAAATTTTATCTTTACTAACTCATAAATAAATCCTTAATTATTTAATTAATTAAGTATTAAATATAACTTAATTAATTCTTGCTTACTTTATTAACTAATAACCATAGATTAAAATTCAACTCTTATTTAATTAATGATTCTTAAATATCCATTTATTACCAATTAATTATCTCAAACCTTAATTAACTAATTTAACTTTTAATTACTAAATTAATTAATCCAATCATTAATTAATCAAATTAGTTAATTATTTATTTTAATAGTCTCAACTCCTAAATTTTCATTTATTTAAGAATAAAACATTTCCTTATCTAAAATCAAATTATCACTTACAAGTGTATTTGAACCATTTTACTTTTGCATTTACTTTTACATTCCTTTTCAAATTTAGATTCGAATAAATACAAATTTATCTTAGCAAGATTTAAATCACTCTTTAAAATATTCTTTAAACAATTTAAAGTTGTTAAAACATTTTATTTTATAAAACTTATTTTTATTTTAAAACTATGGAGACAAAACTTAATTTGAATCCACATTTAAATTTTTTGTTTTAACTCTGTTAAAACCCTGCTTCCAAATTCAAAACTTAAAGCCTTACAGGCTATAAAACTGGCAACACAAATATACCCGAGCCTACCTTATTTTACTTCGAGTCAAACAAATAAAACTTCGGGCCTTTCTTCCATTTACTCGAGAAACTCGAGTATCATTTCCCTGTTACCCCAGACTTCTCATCATCCACCAGAGGATCACCGTGCACGTGCACAGCGAATTCGATCGTCTCCGATCAAGTTTGACGACACTCCTTCGTCGACGTTCATGCCCAAACACCATCATCACCACCAGATTTCCCTATCTCACTCGAATTCAAAATTCGATATCAACTTGAGCCTGGAACCCATCAACTTGAACTTGCCCAAACCTGGCAACGCGTCGTTCGCCAACCTCCGACCACCTGAAAGTCAACCCTTCCGGCCTCGACTTCCCCTACGCGTCAACTATCATTTCCCAGCAACTCGTCGAACTCGATCCACTACAGGGACCACGGTGCCCGATTCTTCCTAGCTTCGCTAAACTAGGGTTCTAGACTTTGAATGACAATCGCCACCACCCCACTGACATATAACACCATCAGGAAATTTTGTCGAAGTCCCCGCTCGTTCTACCATCTCCAGAAAGCACGACAACTCCCCAGACCAACCAGATCACCAGAGAATCTTGAAAACCCATATTTCAGACATCACTAAATATCACATTCACTCCTTCATTAAAAATTGTAAACTTGATCTTAAAAATCCTATTTTTCATAGACTATTTCAGATATATCATTAGATCAACAAATTACAAATTTTGATTTTTTTTTCATAGTTCAAGTTTCTCTGTGTTTTCAGTTTCCAAACAAATGTTTTTTTTTCAAGCTATAATTCTTGCAACTATTTTTAAAAGCTTAGTTAAATTTAAACAACAAATTTTGTTTTAAATACTTAGACCTAAAGAAGATTAGAGTGAGGAGAATTTGAAGTTGAAACTAAGTTTAAGTTTCTGGAAATTTAAAAACAGAGGTGGTTACAGTAATTAACTAAACATACTCACTTGTTTCCAGAGTCTAAACCCAATCATACCAACTCATTTTCAACATACATCACTAGATCACTTCAACAATATGCAATATGCATCCCAAAAACTAAAGATGCCTCATGTTAACAGTTTAAAGGCAGAGTCTTAACCAAGATCAGAGGTGTTTGGAAACATCAGATATGCACACAACATAATTTCACAAAACTTGCACATACATATACATATAAAACAAATTATTAACAAAGACATTCACAGGTTATTTTAAATTTTAGTTTAAAAGTTTACTCACTAGGCTTAAAATCAGAAAGCTTGATCTTTTTGTTTGAAAAGAGGAAAGCTTGAAACTTGAACATGAATTGCTGGAAATCTTGCTTGTTGTAGTTGAGATGCTTAAATTTTGAATTGAAGCTGAAATGCTTTGTTTTCTATTTGATTTCAGGTTACATATTTGTATGTTCCTTCTACTCTTTCTTTTTCTTAGGTTGTATTTGTTTAAGACTTTTAGAAACTGGAATTGCAAAGTCTTTTGTAACGAATGAAATGAGGCAAGTTGATAAATAAAACAAGTATACAAATTTTGTTTATTGTCCAGGTACACAATTTTTAGAGATTTTTATCTAAAAGGAAGCTGAAATGAAATGTCTCGTGTACTAGAGGAGATGGCATTTAATGCCTTGATCCTTATCTAGTTTACACTAGCCTATTTTTTTATTCCTTTATGTACTTAGAAACCTTACACATGTTTATACTTGTTTGACTTAGCTGCTAAGCATACATACTCTCTATTCCTATTCATATACACTGATATGATTTTATGCCTGCACATGTATACTTTGCCATAGTGTATATATTTACTTGCCTACCTTATCTTGTACTTAGGTGATTTCCATGCCTGCAAGTATTTTACTATAGAGTATAAAATAATTTACTTAAGCTTCTACTTTGTAATTGATAAGGTTATTGTATTATGTTAGCTTGTTTATTTATCTCTATTTCCTAACATAAGTGTATTTATTTTATTTTAAAACTCAAACTATCAAATATAAAATGACCTATTATTCTATTTTATATTTACTTTAAATATTTATAAGGTATATTTTATTATCTATATATTATTTTAATATATATATTATTCTAGAGATTTATATAAATTAAAAACCAAAATTCCTTTTTAAAATATATATATAACAATTTTTATCTATAATTAAAATCTACTTGTATGGACGTTGTATTATAAATAAAGCTCATTATTACATTAAAATAATTCATAAAAGAATTTATCACTTTATTTCTTATTTTTATCAAGCTATAAAACAAAACAATCCTTTGTTTAATTTAAATCTAAGCTAAAATCATTTAAACAATTTTAACTTAAATCTTAAGTATATTAAAGCTACATGATTATTTATTAAATATTGAATTAAAACAAATTTCCAAATTACCAAAAAGATTAGAGTTTGAAAACATATTCTTATTTATTGAAATTTAAAACAGACCTTAACTATTTACAATATATACAGATATATATAAATAAATAGAAAACAGTTTATTAGCTTTTAAAAATAAATTATCAGTTAAATATTTATTTAAAAGAAAATAACCAAATCAATTCAAAACTTATTAACAATTATCATCATATCAATTTAATATTTAATATAGATTATTAAATTGGTATTGTTTAAAATTTCCGGGATATCACATTCCTCCCCTCTTAAAAGAATTTCGTCCCCGAAATTTAAAACAAAGGTAATTTAATAATCTCATTATTGATTTAATTTTAAAACACAAGCATATATCATCAATATATACTAATAACCATAGAAATCAATCATCAAATCAAACAAATCTAACTATCCAGATAAAATACTGGATAGAATTTCCTTGAGTTTCCCCGAGTATAAATACCGGGTTACTCGCTCTATAGAATCCAACCAATCAATACTACTAAGCTACACACAACTAGATCTACAAACAAGATAGGATATCAGACTATAGACAAGTCTGACTCAACAACCAAAACTCCTGAACTGCTGGTTCTACAACCAGAGATAACTCATACACGTACTCCCTCAGAGACACGTGAAAACAACGAATCCCAGTTATCCAAACTGGAAAATCACTCCTGAAGATCAAACACTTATCCAAAATCAAATCTCCGATTCTGATCCACATTCTTCGGACGATCCTGGGCTACCTACATCCTTACTGATCAGCTTATCCTTCGCTGATGCCCTCTCGAACAACCTGAACCAAAACAATCCAACAAAATGATCTTTCCAAGGTCAACCAAACTCAGAACACAAACTCTACTCCAAAATCAAAAGACGGATCTCACTTCTCACATCCGGAAGAGACAAAACAAAACACTTGCCCATCTGGCCTCAATTCCAGAAAAATTCATGTAGAAATTCTCAAATCCCAAAACACTGCAACTTCCTGTTGCTTCCACTCTAGAACAGCTGCCACCATGCTTCCGCTGCACAAGTCTGATCTGAAGTAGATAAGAATGTCGATGAATTCGAGCAAAATCTCAACCAACACCTCCTGGACACACAACACAACAGATCCACCACATACGGAATGAACTGCTCAAAGAAACAGATGAGTCCTCAGTCAAGGGTACTGTCTTCAGCTACCCTTAGTTGGAAGAAACTCGAAACTAGATACAGAGGAGAAAACACAAATGCTTCACCAAATCTTCCTAAGAAACCATCAGTACCATTTCTAGAATACAGTAGATACTAACTCAATCTCCAGATGCTGACAAAACTCTGACTTCCTGAAGACATTCAGAAAATCTCTGAAAAACCAAGAGAACACTCAGACTATCGCAAGTCACTTTTGCGATCGATCCAGCCTAATTCCAAAGAAAATTGTTCTCTCTTTACCAAACAGAATAGCTTACACTTATCTAGCCAATCCAATGAAGAAATGGAACCACTCTGCTGCTTCTGAACTCCAATGCTAAGCCAGAAAGCTTCCTTGATGGCACAGAGAACACTCTGAGCTACAATGCTGACCCAAATGCCCAAAACTTCCCATCCAAAGCTCTTCGAGAACTCGGACTACAAACCAAATAGAAACATCCTGCTGAGCACCACCACAACACCGAAGCAGACACACTTCCTTAACTTGTTCCAAAGAAAACATCTTCGGAAACATCTATAGTCACTGCGTCTTATCACACTGCTACTACATCCTGAGGTATCAAAATATCATCACTAGCTTCTGTCCAACCGACAGATCCAAACTCTACTCAAAGATGGACTCCGAACCTTTTCAGGTTACCTTCAGAGATCGATGAAATCCTTACATCAACAAAGCTCACTCGAGACGGTATTAGGTCTACAGTCTCGACAAATACACTGCCAATCTTAACAACTCCAACCATTGGTAGTTGTGTTACACACACCCCTACCCTATCTACCTTTATAACTTATATTGGAAAACCCGAACAGGTAACCCAACAAATAGGTAGAAATATATATATATATATATATATATATATATATATATGTATATATATCAAAATTACAAATACGCTCTCTCAAGAAAGACACCACTCCAGAGCTTAGGTATTCGCTCAACCTAACGCTCTGATACCAACTGTGACGACCCGAATTTCCATGCCCGGAAAGTCGCATCATCAATAAGAAAGAAAGGGGTGAGAAATAGAAAAGATAGAGAAGAGAGAAGAAAACAACATCAGAATCTCAACAGCGGAACGAATGAAATATAATATATCACATAAAAGATTACATAGTATCATATACATCAGAGTTACACAGATAATACAACACATACTAGACAGTTATAAACACCTGTCTAGTTAATACAACTCGATACAACTCAAACAACACAAAGATACAACACAACGGAAATACAGATAAACACTAACACAGCGGAACCAACATATATATCTATACGCTGAAGCCTCCTGCTCCATTGCTCCTCCAGAATTCGTCAAAGCAAACCTGAATCCCTTGGCTACCCGTAAAAATTTGGGTACCCGAGAGTTTAGGAAAAACAGAAATAAACTCTGGGTCAGACATGGGTCTGGTATGAGTAAACGGTTAAAGTTGCTTAACTTTTAAAAACCTTTGAAACAAAGGTATCACGTAAGACTTCCCACACATAAACATGGAAAAGTTTTTACCTTACGCTAACCAAACATTTGATAGGAAATTCAGTGATATTATAATAGGTCTAGGGTTTTCAAGTAATAGAAAATAGCCGAAATTGTTACATGATTAAATTCCAGCATACTAGGTTTACAATCAAATCCGATGGCACTTATTGGATTTTGGATTCCATATAATGGCAGGGCTACTGGGGTACCGCCCGTCACAGTACGTGGCCTAGATCACCGTACCGAGGAGTACGCCCGCTCCCCTGCAACACAAGGCCGGAACATCCCTTACTGAATAAATCCCGGATAAGAAACCCCGCGGTTGTAGCTAGCAACCGCCACACAGCCGAATAAAAAGGGACTCTAGACAGGGGAAATCTCATCCTACTTGGGTGCTACCTACTAACCTTGCTGCACCTCCCCTGTTTTAGCCATTCCCGGTTGATGAGGCTTGAGGCTACGATTACCTTTAGAGAACACATCTCTTAGAATGCTCATCGTCCACCTGACGATGTTCAGAAAGCATTCAATCCATATAAGTTCATTCCGGGTTCGAACGAAACCGAAGGCATTATCTCGTTACACTCATTTTGGAATCACCCTCAGAGTTAACGACAATAACCCTTGCACTCTGAATCTTCATCTTCACTTGAGATTCACGACCTATCGTTAATCTGGATCGATGTGGTTTTCGGATATCCAAATCTGGAAACCCGATCCCGGTCTCATCGAAATCCAAACCGTATCTTTTAAGGCCAAGTTGTTTTAAAGTTAAAACAATTCAATTTTATTATCCATATACACAGATAGATAAATCACAATGGATAATAACATCATCATCATAAACAGATAATCCATATTATCAACCCAAACAGATAATCAATACTTAAAACAAGCATCCATATCACATAGATATTATTCATCTCATATCTGAGATCACAATCAATCAAGGAAATCAATATCCTATATAAACAAGGATTAATAATCACACCATTTATAATTAATTTAAAATGGATTAAATTAATTACAAATCTCTAATTAATTTAAATTAAATTAAATTAATTACTTTATCAATATTAATCTTGCTTACATAACCATTATTTAATTACAAGTTAATTAATTAATCATTCCCTACTTTCCATCCTAATTAATCATTCTTGATTAATTATCCTTTAATTACATTTAAGTAATTATCCTTTAATTATTTTTACAAATCAATTATCTTATGCTAAATATAGAAAGTAACCTTTTAAATTACTAAAATTAATTACATTACTACTTTAATTAATTACATAAATGAATTCCTTCATTTATTAATTATTTCCAAATAAATCCATTTTAAATTACATCATTAATTATAATAAATAAATGATCTCTAATTACATTTATTTCATTTAGCAATTTATCTTCAATTAAACAAAATTGTTAATCACCTAGATTAACTCCATTCAGTAATTAACTACCCTTAATTACTTCATTAAATAATTTAATTACTCCGTAATTAAATTTTCCTCTAATTAATCCCTTGATTAATTTATACAAAGTAATTATACTCAAATTACTTTCATTATTAAATCATCCCCAAATAAATTACTTCCTTAAGTAATTATACTTATCACATCATCAAATGGTTATTTAAATTAATTAAACCAAATTAATTAACTTAAACTAATTCATGTTTAACTTAATTAATTACAATGAGAGATAAATTTATTAATTATTTCCATAAGTAAATTATACTTAATTAATCCATAATTGATTAAATAATCCAATTAATTATCAAGATTAATCATATTAATTCATTCTAGTTAATCACCTTCATTAATTATTAACACCTCTTAAATTACTCTTCCAAAGTAATTAAATTAAGATTTATTATTTATTACAATTAATTTTATCTTTACTAACTCATAAATAAATCCTTAATTATTTAATTAATTAAGTATTAAATATAACTTAATTAATTCTTGCTTACTTTATTAACTAATAACCATAGATTAAAATTCAACTCTTATTTAATTAATGATTCTTAAATATCCATTTATTACCAATTAATTATCTCAAACCTTAATTAACTAATTTAACTTTTAATTACTAAATTAATTAATCCAATCATTAATTAATCAAATTAGTTAATTATTTATTTTAATAGTCTCAACTCCTAAATTTTCATTTATTTAAGAATAAAACATTTCCTTATCTAAAATCAAATTATCACTTACAAGTGTATTTGAACCATTTTACTTCTTCATTTACTTTTACATTCCTTTTCAAATTTAGATACGAATAAATACAAATTTATCTTAGCAAGATTTAAATCACTCTTTAAAATATTCTTTAAACAATTTAAAGTTGTTAAAACATTTTATTTTATAAAACTTATTTTTATTTTAAAACTATGGAGACAAAACTTAATTTGAATCCACATTAAATTTTTTTTGTTTTAACTCTATTAAAACCCTGTTTCCAAATTCAAAACTTAAAGCCTTACAGGCTTTAAAACTGGCAACACAAATATACCCGAGCCTACCCTATTTTACTTCGAGTCAAACAAATAAAAACTTCGGGCCTTTCTTCCATTTACTCGAGAAACTCGAATATCATTTCCCTGTTACCCCAGACTTCTCATCATCCACCAGAGGATCACCGTGCACGTGCACAGCGAATTCGATCGTCTCCGATCAAGTTCGACGACACTCCTTCGTCGACGTTCATGCCCAAACACCATCATCACCACCAGATTTCCCTATCTCGCTCGAATTCAAAATTCGATATCAACTTGAGCCTGGAACCCATCAACTCGAACTTGCCCAAACCTGGCAACGCGTCGTTCGCCAGCCTCCGACCACCTGAAAGTCAACCCTTCCGGCCTCGACTTCCCCTACGCGTCAACTATCATTTCCCAGCAACTCGTCGAACTCGATCCACTACAGGGACCACGGTGCCCGATTCTTCCTAGCTTCGCTAAACTAGGGTTCTAGACTTTGAACCACCCCACTGACATATATCACCATCAGGAAATTTTGTCGAAGTCCCCGCTCGTTCTACCATCTCCAGAAAGCACGACAACTCCCCAGACCAACCAGGTCACCAGAGAATCTCGAAAACCCATATTTCAGACATCACTAAATATCACATTCACTCCTTCATTAAAAATTGTAAACTTGATCTTAAAAATCCTATTTTTCATAGACTATTTTAGATATATCATTAGATCAACAAATTACAAATTTTGATTTTTTTTCATAGTTCATGTTTCTCTGTGTTTTCAGTTTCCAGAAAAATGTTTTTTTTTTCAAGGTATAATTCTTGCAACTATTTTTAAAAGCTTAGTTAAATTTAAACAACAAATTTTGTTTTAAATACTTAGACCTAAAGAAGATTAGAGTGAGGAGAATTTGAAGTTGAAACTAAGTTTAAGTTTCTGGAAATTTAAAAACAGAGGTGGTTACAGTAATTAACTAAACATACTCACTTGTTTCCAGAGTCTAAACCCAATCATACCAACTCATTTTCAACATACATCACTAGATCACTTCAACAATTTGCAATATGCATCCCAAAAACTAAAGATGCCTCATGTTAACAGTTTAAAGGCAGAGTCTTAACCAAGATCAGAGGTGTTTGGAAACATCAGATATGCACACAACATAATTTCACAAAACTTGCACATACATATACATATAAAACAAATTATTAACACAGACATTCATAGGTTATTTTAAATTTTAGTTTAAAAGTTTACTCACCAGGCTTAAAATCAGAAAGCTTGATCTTTTTGTTTGAAAAGAGGAAAGCTTGAAACTTGAACATGAATTGCTGGAAATCTTGCTTGTTGTAGTTGAGATGCTTAAATTTTGAATTGAAGCTGAAATGCTTTGTTTTCTATTTGATTTCAGGTTACATATTTGTATGTTCCTTCTACTCTTTCTTTTTCTTAGGTTGTATTTGTTTAAGACTTTTAGAAACTGGAATTGCAAAGTCTTTTGTAACGAATGAAATGAGGCAAGTTGATAAATAAAACAAGTATACAAATTTTGTTTACTGTCCAGGCACACAATTTTCAGAGATTTTTATCTAAAAGGAAGCTGAAATGAAATGTCTCATGTACTAGAGGAGATGGCATTTAATGCCTTGATCCTTATCTAGTTTACACTAGCCTATTTTTTTATTCCTTTATGTACTTAGAAACCTTACACATGTTTATACTTGTTTGACTTAGCTGCTAAGCATACATACTCTCTATTCCTATTCGTATACACTGATACGATTTTATGCCTGCACATGTATACTTTGCCATAGTGTATATATTTACTTGCCTACCTTATCTTGTACTTAGGTGATTTCCATGCCTGCAAGTATTTTACTATAGAGTATAAAATAATTTACTTAAGCTTCTACTTTGTAATTGATAAGGTTATTGTATTATGTTAGCTTGTTTATTTATCTCTATTTCCTAACATAAGTGTATTTATTTTATTTTAAAACTCAAACTATCAAATATAAAATGACCTATTATTCTATTTTATATTTACTTTAAATATTTATAAGGTATATTTTATTATCTATATATTATTTTAATCAAGGTTTTAAATCTCCCCGAGATCAGCCGAGATGAAAATCCGAGATATTAGCCAAAATCCGAGATTTGGCAGCTTGGTTAGTTATAAGTCTTTTAAATATCGCCCGAGACAGCCGAGATATTTGCCCGAGATATTGGCCAAAATCCGAGATTTGAAACCTTGATTTTAATATATATATTATTCTAGAGATTTATATAAATTAAAAACCAAAATTCCTTTTTAAAATATATATATAACAATTTTTATCTATAATAAAAATCTACTTGTATAGACGTTGTATTATAAATAAAGCTCATTATTACATTAAAATAATTCATAAAAGAATTTATCACTTTATTTCTTATTTTTATCAAGCTATAAAACAAAACAATCCTTTGTTTAATTTAAATCTAAGCTAAAATCATTTAAACAATTTTAACTTAAATCTTAAGTATATTAAAGCTACATGATTATTTATTAAATATTGAATTAAAACAAATTTCCAAATTACCAAAAAGATTAGAGTTTGAAAACATATTCTTATTTATTAAAATTTAAAACAGACCTTAACTATTTACAATGTATACAGATATATATAAATAAATAGAAAATAGTTTATTAGCTTTTAAAAGATAAATTATCAGTTAAATATTTATTTAAAAGAAAATAACCAAATCAATTCAAAACTTATTAACAATTATCATCATATTAATTTAATATTTAATATAGATTATTAAATTGATATTGTTCAAAATTTCCGGGATATCACACATAATGATGTATTTATAATGAGAAATCAAACTTTGTTGGACAAAGTATGATTAATGATGAGTAAAGTTGAGATAAATTCTTTTTATAAGGTGTGTTTTAAGAGTACATAAGGTTAAAACTAATATCATCTAAAGAATAGTTCAAACCATATAAGATAAGAATTTATAAGAAACCCCTACATATCATAGGCCAAGGAGTTGGCAGGTTAGGCAAATCGAAAACTGCATGTAATAATAGTATGTAAGGTATCTTGTATGAATCGTCAAGAGAATTTTGGGAACTATAGTCATTAGATGACTAATTTATGTCATGAATATGAATATATTGTGAACTGTTAGTTCCTAAGATGATGGTTTTGATGACAACCTTAGAAACCTTAGGACTTGTTATAAAATATAAATACTAATATTCTTGTCTAGATATATAAGTGTATGCAGGATATATATATATATATATATATAGAGGTACTGAGAATGAAGACTGTACAATATATAGATTCAAGACTGACGAATTCAAGATTGAAGAAACCAAGACTGAAGACTCATGAGTATCAAGAGTTCAAGATAAGTAATTGAGTCTAGATTTATATTAAAACTTCATAATAGCACTAAACTCTTTATTCGGATTTTAATTGTGGAATAGAATCCACCTTCTCGCTTTAATAGTAGGATGGAACCCACAACCTCCTTAGTGGGATGGAACCCACAACCTTCTCTAGTGGAATGGGATCCACGAAAATTTTAAAATAATTTATTTTAACTATTTTTCCAAAAACTACCTTTTTAAAAGTCATCTCTCTTGGTTTAAATATTTTAGCCTTAATTCAAAAACTATTTTTTTTAATCATATTAATTTCAAAATCATTTCTTGTTTTTAACTATCTCCTGGTTTTAATATTTTAGCTTTAAAATCTCAAAAATATATTCTATACTTAGTTTTGAATATTTCTTTTATACTATAGATTATATATATTTTTAACATTACTTTCTAAATTTCTTTTATAAGTTTGAACTATATTCAAAATGGTTTACAAAGTTTAGAAATTGTTTTGACAAGTTTTAGAATAGAAATCATTGTAAAGCAAAATTAATTTCCAAAATTCACATAGGCATGTCGACATCCCTCATCGCCCCATGTCGACATGGTGACCGTAGAAATTCAAATTTCAATTTTTCAAAAGAAGTGTCTATTTGTCATAACCTTTCGCGAATGGACATGACTGTTATTCTTCTATAAATACCAGTAGTTTTCAATGAACTTTTACTTAAGTTTTCTTTGTTTTCTCTCCTCTTTCTCTTCCATTCTTATTTTCAAATATTCTTAACAAAACTGTGCCGAAATCCTAAGTGAATCAAACTCAATCATCTCTAGTTTGATTCTCTGCCACTCTCTCTCAAAGATCTCGGTGCTATTCAGAGTTATAGGATTATTTGTAATCAAAGAAGTGTATCGAGTCTCTCTATCTATCAAAGTGTTATTGGAAACGGTGTGATTGCGACCTGTAAATCAATTGGGTGTGCTTGTATCCATAATCAATTAGGTGATCTTATAGCCTGGTTAAACCAAGAGAGTTTGCCCTGGACTCGGAGACATGAGGGTGAATCTCGTGGACTTGAAATCGAGGTTGTGATATCGACATTATATTTGAAAAGAAATCTACACAAGAAATTGTATGAGACTAGATGTAGGGTAACTCCTAACCAGTATAAAATTCTGGTGTTCTCTTTCCTTACTGTTTTTTATTTACTATTTGCATCTCTGTCTGATTCTGTGATTGTTTCTGTGTTTGTGAATTGCATCTGTTTGTGTTTAATTTGAAAAGATTTCAAAAATTCCATAAATTCCAGTAAACACTATTCATCCCTCCCTCTAGTGTTAATTCTACCTTAAGATCCGTAGCATTTCCAACATTTGGTATTAGAGCATTAGTTTTCAAAGTTATCATAATCTGAATTTTGAAAAAGTTTAAAATGGCAATTTTTGGAAATTCTGTTAACACTAGTTCAAAATTGTCCATATCATCATTGTTTCATTAGTCTGCATATTGTTATTATAGAAAATCAAGTTATTTACCG
Source organism: Allium fistulosum (assembly GCA_030737815.1). NCBI lineage: Eukaryota > Viridiplantae > Streptophyta > Magnoliopsida > Asparagales > Amaryllidaceae > Allium > Allium fistulosum. The sequence goes on from CM060906.1 coordinate 1,139,737,329, forward strand.
AACTGGTGTGTTGCGCAGGAACAGATGTGTTATATGGCTTTTGATGAATCAACACTCAATGGACAAATGGTGCAAATCAATAAAAATAAATGGATACTTGATAGTGGATGTTCAAGACACATGACTGGAAATTCGGAGATACTGAATGACATAATTTATGAAGATGGAGGACTGGTCAACTTTAGAGACAATTCAAAAGGATATGTGATTGGCATCGGCAATGTCGGTAACTCTAAAACTCCTACTATTTCTGATGTTTTGTTAGTTAGGAATCTAAACACAATTTACTTAGCATAAGTCAACTATGTGATAAGGGCTACAAAATTAAATTTGAAAGGATAAGTGTCACATCGAAGATAATAAATCAAATATTATCTTTGAAGGAATTAGGAAGAAAAATATTTATATTCTCAATATGAAAATCTCAAATGACCTATGTCATTTGGCTAATACAAGTGACCCTTGGATTTGGCATAAAAGATTTGGGCATTTGAATATCAAACTTTTAAGTAGACTATCAAAACTTGATTTAGTAAGAGGTCTCCCAAAATGGATTTTAAAGTAGATAATATATGTGATGCTTGTCAATTAGGAAAACTTAGGAAGAGTTCTTTCAAATTAAAAGATATGATTTCAACTTCAAAACCTCTTGAGTTACTTCATTTAGATCTGTCTGGTCCATCTCAAATTCAGTTAATAAATCATAGTAAATATGTTTTTTTAATTGTAGATGATTATTCTAAATTTACATGGACAATTTTTCTGAAACTTAAAAGTGATGCTTTTGATTTATTTAAAACTTTTGCAAAAAGAATTCCAAATAAAATTTCTTTAAAAATCAAAGCTATTCGTAGTGATCACGGTGGAGAATTTGAAAATGAAAATTTAGAATTTCTGTAATAAAAAAGGAATAACTCATAATTTTTCCTTTCCAAGAACTCCACAACAAAACAGAGTGGTAGAACGTAAAAATAGGATGATTCAAGAGTGTGCAAGAACTATGCTTTCAGATAGTAAATTACCAAGAAAAGAATTCAAAATCAAATTACCAAGAAATTTTTATGCTGAAGTGATCGCTACAGCTTGTTACATTTTGAATAGGATTTTAATTAGACCTCTAACCAATAAAATACCATATGAACTTCTTTTCAATAAGAAACCAAAGGTATCTTATTTTAAAGTTTTTGGAAGTAAATGTTTTATTCTAAATACAAAGGACAATTTGAATAAATTTGATCTTAAATCCGACAAAGGAATCTTTATCGGATATTCTAATAGAAGTAAAGCATACAGAGTTTTCAATTTAAAAACTAACACCATTGAAGAAACAATGCATGTATCTTTTGATGAAAATTTTAAAGATTTTGTTCAAATAAATGATGAAGATGGTTTTATCACTTTAAGTAATGAATCAAATGAAACCAATTGTGAAACTGTTCATCCTAATAATAATATTAGGCTTTTAAAAGATCATCCTGTAGAAAATATACTAGGAAATATTGAATATGTTGTTAGAACTAGAAATCAACTAAACAAGATGAGTAATGTAGCTTTTATATCAACTATTAAACCCAAAAATCCAAAGGAAGCATCATCTGATGATTCATGGATTCTTGCTATGCAAGAAGAACTAAATCAATTCACCAGAAATGATGTATGGGAACTTGTTCCTAGACCTGAGGACAAAACTATAATAGGAACTAAATGGGTTTATAAAAATAAAATGGACGAACAAGGTGAGGTCGTTAGAAATAAAGCTCGGTTAGTCATGCAAGGTTATTGTCAAGAAGAAGGAATAGAATATGATGAAACCTTTGCACCCGTAGCAAGATTAGAAGCCATTAGAATTCTACTTGCTTTTGCAAACCATAACAATTTCAAATTATTTCAAATGGATGTCAAAAGTGCATCTTTAAATGGTTTTGTTAAAGAGGATGTTTATGTTGAACAACCCCCACTTTTTGAAGATGAAAAGTTTCCAATCATATTTACAAATTAAAGAAAGCTTTATATGGTTTGAAACAAGCTCCTAGAGCCTGGTATGACAGACTAAGATCTTACCTATTACAATCAAATTTTGGAATTGGTAAAGTAGACAATACTCTTTTTATTAAAAGAAACAAAAATGATATCCAATTAGTACAGACTTATGTAGATGATATAATTTTTGGATCAGAAAACAATGAAATAAACAAAGAGTTTTCTAAAATAATGACAAAAGAGTTTGAGATGAGTCATATGGGTGAACTTACTTTCTTTTTAGGATTGCAAATAAAACAATTAGATCGTGGTATTTTCATTAGTCAAGAAAAGTATGCTAGGGATCTAATTAGTAAGTTTGGAATAACCACTACGAGTGGAAAACCCACTCCCATGGCAACCAATGAAGCCTTAAATAAAGAAGACATGTCAAAAGATGTTGATCAAAAACTATATAGGGGAATGATTGGATCGCAACTCTATATAACTACGAGTAGACCTGATATCATGCATAGTGTCTGTCTGTGTGAAAGATACCAATCTCAACCCAAAGAAACCTATTTAAAAGCTGTTAAACGTATCCTAAGATATGTTAAACACACTTTAGACTATTGTCTATTTTACCCTAAAACTGATACATTTGATTTAATCTCATATTATGATGCTGACTATGCTGGTTGTAAATCAGACCGAAAAAGTACAAGTGGAACTTGTCACTTTTTAGGACACTCTCTAGTTTCCTGGTTTAGTTAAAAGCAAAATACTGTCTCTCTATCAACAACTGAAGCAGAATATATCTCTACTGCTTTGGCTTGTTCTCAAGTTATCTATATGCAACAGGCCCTAATGGATTTTGGATTAAATATTTCAAAATCACCAATTTATTGTGAAAATACAAGTGCAATAAATTTATCCAAAAAATCCTACTCATCATACTAGAACCAAACATATTGATATCAGACATCATTTTCTCAGAGATAATATAAGTAAAGAGATTATTACTCTTGAATTTATCAATACTGAGAATCAAATAGCCGATATTCTGACCAAACCCTTGTGTTAGCACCAGAATTGGTCACTAACACCCTAGAATAGATTTGTGTAGAGAGATTAATGAAGAAAGTAAATTAAAGCAGCGAAGTAAGGCAGTTGAGTGCAAAAAGAACAACAAAAACGAGAACACCAAATTTATAGTGGTTCAGCATAATAGCCTACGTCCACTTTTAATATAATCTTTATTACTTTTCCAATCACTTGAGTATAGATACAATCCGTAAACAAATAACTTGAATACAAGTTTGAGTAGAAAAGAAGCGAGTACAGAAAATGGCAGAGTCTCCCTGGAGTTCTAAAAAATGATCCCTTCAACTGTACCTCTACCTCTCTATTTGTAGATGAAGACATGCTAGATCCCCTGTGCAAGCCCATGACCAAGATGACTCGGACCATAAGTGATGCTTCAGGACGTCCGAACCAGGTACATCGAGCCACTCTGGCCGAACCAGGGGTTACTTGTGAATGACTCGAAGCATCTTCTTGAACAACTCAAAGCAAATGGTGTTGGAACTCAAAGCAAGGAAACACCAGGTAACTCGTCGACTCCCTTTAGAATGTACTGTCCCAGGTACGCCGACCCAGGCAAACTGAGCCACTCTGGCCGAACCAGGAGTACCCTATGGATGACTCGAAGCGAGTCGTCACATAACTTGAAGCAGCTAGATATGTGACTCGAAGCGTGATGAAAATAGCTGTATCCCCTGTTGATAATTCAGCGACTCCCTTGATGCATACCGATCCAAGTACATTGAGCCATCATGAATGGGTCTAAGTTGCCGACCCATATGTGCCGAGTGACATATGCCCACTTAACCAAGCGGATCGAGACATGTCGACCTACTGAAGCCGAACGATACATATTGAACCTAGGTCGAAAGACACGTGCTGAACTAAGGCCGAGCCATACCCGACGAGCTATACTCACCGAGCCAGTCGTATCGGGCCATCTTGGCTTATGTACCATGACCGAACCATGAATGATCTCCTCTCCTTGACCGAGCCATGTACGATCGAGCCACCTTGATCGAGCGACCCACACCGAACCATCCATGGGCACCGACCCAGATAGTTACATCAATCCTTCGTGTTTCCAATCCTCTCTTGACTCGATTCTCGTTTGAGCCCAATCATACCTCCTGCAGCTATCGTCTTGTAGCCGGGCCAAATAGCCAGGTAACATTTTCCCCCCAAAGTGTGTCTTGTGAATCAACATGACGTGCTTTGAATCAGCAAGCAATCTCCACCTTCAAAAACTAGCTCGTTCAGAATGGTGGTTGACTGACGCCTTTTCATCGGTTTTTTTTACGAATCTTTGTGTCGTTCAAATGCACTAGTTCAATCTCAAAGAAATTTTAAAAATCTTATTTTGAATTTTCAAAAGCTGAATCTACATAACCTTTACAGGTTAAACCATGCTAGAATTCATAAATCAGCATTTCTCCACCGACTCGATAGCATCTGTCTCTTCGTACAGTTTCATCTTTCATTGCCATGATGTGTGTATACGTTCATGTACACACGTTCTATTTTATTACTATTGTCGTTATTCATTCATCATTTTTTTTAGATAACAAAATTGGGTCGGCATATGGAGGTCGACCTACTCGGTCGGTTCCTTTGGCCAAAAGGTGGGTCGGCTTACCAATACCGACCCATGCGATCGGTACTTGCTTCACCGATCCGGTAAACATGTACTGACCGATTCCATCGGCTACAGCCCGTTCATCTTCCCCCTCATGTCATATAAAAGCTCTTGCCTTTGCCTTTTCTCCCCTTCTTATTTTTTTCTCTACTCTCACAAGCTTGCCAACCTTTCTCCTCTTGATCCCTTCTACCACTCAACCAATCATCCTTTTACCCAAACCTAGATCTCCAACCTTGTAACTCTAGTCGTCCTCTAATTCGAATAATTTTCAGCTCTTATCTCAATAATTGCTACGTGATTCAAGCCTCTCACATAGGTACGAATTTCCTATCCAGTCCACCCCCTAAGCCTAGAGCTTTGTTTTTCATTCAAGTCCATAGTTTTGGTGGGAGATGGTGAAGAGGAGAGAGCCGAAAGGGAGTTCATGCTTTAGGATAGTGTAGCTTTAATCTTAGGGTCGGCGTTGTAGAAAGCTAGGAGGCGGAGTCGATAGGTTTTTGCGGGTAGGGCTAGGTCGGCAAAACCTTGTTGGGAATAATGCTCGGCACTTTTGAGAAGGATGAGTGGATCGGTATGCCGAGTGAGAGGGTCGGTCTTTATTGAGGGAGAGATGAGTCGGTAGGAGTTTAGGAGCATGGGTAAGTATCCTGAGCGAAGGAGTCGTTCGATGTTAAGGGTGAGAATGTGGGTCGATGGAAACTTAGGAGAGTGGGTCGGTGATTAGAGAGAGAGAAGAGTGGATGGTTCGGTGGTCCTGTAGGGCAATGGGTCGGTATGTCTGGGTCGGCACTGGCAATCAAGACTGTTCTAACTCGAACACAACACTCATTCGGACAACTTACTTCCACAACCAAGCATAACATAATGGACAATGACAAGTAACAAAGCACATAAGCCCAAGGACCTAATTTGTACTAACTACTACGTAGTTCGAATAATCTTAAATGCAAGTTTAACCCGACAAGTGCAAGTAATAACCTCCACAGTATATGATGCCAATGTCTGACCCTAGGGCCTTTGCTACCAATCACAAGAAAAACTTCGGAGATGGTCAGCGATGACCGTCCTCAAGGATAATAAATTGAAGCTCCATCATGTTATACTAACCTTTAGAACTTCAAATTTTCTGCACTTTTATTTGAATCGTTGCACTAGTTCACACACCACATGGGGAATTTTTTTGGCGTTATATCCGATATCTATTATCTTTCAAGTACAGCTTAAACAGGTATCTATTCACACTAATCGCTCCTCGGAGATGTCTAAAAAATCAAGCTCCACTAGTATTTCTGACAAGCCTGGGCCAAGTTCTCCGCAAGAGGCAGCGGGGACTTTGAGTCCATCGTCAGCCCCCATACCTAGCATCCCAGACCCACTTGTTGCGGTTATAGGCCCGGCTCCCGATGTCGTAGATGGGGTCGTCATTCTGGATGACCCCATCGACTCTCAAGACTCTAAAATCGACGAATCTTCCCTCCGTCGATTGTGTTCTATCCACGGAATCCCGTCGAAGATGTTTTGGTTCCGTCGGCACAAGATCGGCCACACTTGCCCCCAGTTGGATATACTATGTGCAATAAATTTATGTGCCGGGCCGGAAGTGTGCCACCTTTCAATTCATTCATTCGTGAAGTGTTACAGTATATAGGGATTGCTCCAGCACAACTACACCCTAATAGACATGCATTTATCCACGGTAGATACGTTCTTTTCATGACGTCTTACTCAAACACCCAACTCTCGAGGATATTCGTTACATCTATCGCTTCAAGAGACGTACCGACAGTCCATCTTACATATTCCTCAAGCCACATCCCAAATGCCAAGTCCTGATGGGCGCGTGGAACAAGTTTTCTCATTTCAAACAAGAGTGGTTCTACATACGATCCTCCTGGCTTTGCGAGAAGATGGCTAGAAGGACGTAAGTCTCATCTTTACCCCAATCTCTGTCCTAAGGCTTGGAGTGCACCTTTTCTGAACTTCTTTCAACTCTTACAGGTATCCGCCCACGACCCCAAGGCGCCGAGTATTCTAAGGTCGTCAAAGCCATTCGAGCAACTCCCATGGGAGATCGGGACATTAAATCTATAATTACCAACGAACTGCTCTAGAAGTTCGGATTACTAGGAGAGGGCCGCCGAACAAGCCTTTCAAGTGGTGCCACAATAGCAAGAACGACTAAGGAAATGAATAAAGAACAAGCTGGACCTTCGGTGCCCCCCTACTAAAGGGGCACACGATACTACCGAGGAAGGAGAGATCAAAAAGACCGATGAGAATATAAGTCCTGGGCCAGCGCTGGTAGCCAATGCATTCGGCGTTGATCAACCATCGCCTCCCTCGAAAAAGAAAAAGAGTCTAGCTTATAAGCTGAAAAAGAGGAAAATCGGCAGAACTTCAAAGGTCACGATAACTCCGATCGAGAAAGAGTCGTCTTCCCAAAACTTAGAAGGCTCATTAAAGGGCCTATCTGACTTGACCATCCTCGACGATATACTAAATTATGGCTTCAATAACCCTGAGGCTATGGGATTTAATTCGCTTGTGAGAAGCGATGAAGGCGCTCAAACTCATCATCAGGGAGAGAAAACTCCAATGAGTAAAGCGAAAAACATTGGTCCATTAGAGGGATGCACTAGGAAACACACGAGCACTTACACTCCGCCATGCACTTGAATTCCATCCATCGTGCGACTCCTATTAACTCGTCCTCGTTTGACTTTATGTGAAGGTGAAATGAGGCATACACATGGCATTGATCGCCTTCGCAGATCCTCCATCTTTTACCCATCCGGTTGAGACTCAAGATCGGGCAAACGGCGAGACAGGGACGAAAGCGGTGATAGAGACTATCGCTCCAAAGAGTCGTCGTCATCTTCTAGAAGGAGTACCCATGGCCATTGTTTATATCCAAACGATCCTCCCCATCATCCGGCACGTAGTGGGGAGAAGTCTACTCAGAAGGGCTCCCAGTCCGAAGTCCCTCGCGACCAACATTCCGGCTCTTCGAGTACCAAGCAATCCCATGAGCCTTATAAGAGATCTGTAACTCCGGTTAGGCAGACTCCCCCAGCCTCCACTCACGATCCGTCGACGGTTGAAAAATTAGCTGAGCTCAAAGTTACATTTCCGAATATCTGTTTCGACGGACTGAAATTTCTCCCCACAATCCATCATATCCCTAGACATGTCAAACAGAGCGCCATTGCTTGAACAACGATGTATATTTCCAGCATGATGCGTTCGTGCACTTGGTGGAGAAAATTTCAAAGATCTCTGTTGAATGCCAACCCAAATTAATCGCCTCAAACTCGAAGCTATTCACGATAGAGACATCATTAAGAGCTAGGATGAAAAGCTATCCTCATAAAAATCTTAGCTCGAGACTGCCAAGAAAAATGCTAAGGAGACGGCCAAGGCAGTTAGCCGCTTGGCCACTCACAAGAAAGAACTCAATGAGGCAATCCAACGCAGCAGCGCTCTAGCTTTGAAGAAAGACTCTATCCAAAAAGAGAAAGACATTCTCGCTCAACGAGTCAAGGAACTAGAGGAATTGCTCTTTAAAGAGAGAGCAGAGAAAATTGTAGCGCAGGAAGAGTCACAAAGATACTGCGATGAAATCGTCGAAACACGGCTTCTAAAGACAAAACTCGATGAAGAGCTATCTAGGGTTGAAGTGCTAAAAGAAGCAGCTCATGAGGAAGGTAAGAAGATAGCGCTCACAGAGGCCGACTCTTGACTCAAGGCAGCTACCAAGGCTGGGAGAGAAGAAATAAAATGTTTATCCAACCCGCTCATTGCCGAGTTCATTGCAAGAGTCCTCATGCACCATGGCTTGTCTTTCTTAGGCAAGAATTATCTCGAGTCACTCACCGAAGCATGGGATACTTTGATTAGGATTAAAAAAGTGGAGCTGGGTGTCGAAGAGATCGATGAAGAGGCTTTGGTGATGGAAGTGCTTCGAGGCAACGAACCCTCAGATTTATCTATGGCGAAAGCCCTCTTTGGGGGAGGCTTCCTTGCATTAAAGGACAAAGAGGATGCCGATGGCCCATCTGGCTCCGAGCCCCAGCTTCCTCCTCCCGTTGACTTGACAAAACTCCATTGCTTGATCCCCTCGAGCAACATGTGGGTTATGATCTGGAGAATCCTGGACTTGGCATCCACATTCTATCCCTAATTCCAAAGGGTGATACTCCTAAGACGACAGAGATCCAAATGGAAGCTGGTATTTGACCCTACCTTCTAAAGTACATAGAGTCATCGCTTTTGGTGAATAACTGTCATATCTTAACATTCACTTTTCATGAATTCATACAGGTCATTCTGGACCTAAGTCGACTCCAAGGAGCGATTTCTCCATGGAGCGGGAAGAAAAAGAGACTGAAGTACTCCAGGCCGGCGACACCCCTGGTCTTGACGCTCAAGTAATAGGGGCGCTTGAGGAAGATAAGCCGGAAGACCCTTTGCTTGTAGAAGGGCACGATGATGTCGAAATCACGGGCGCTTTCGAACACACTTCCAAGCTCGGCATGAAGGAATAACTCGAGGAGGAGAAAAAGGAGAAAATCAAAGTAAAATCAGAACCTCAAGTGGTGGAGCTCGACAATCCCTTAAATAGGCCGCTGAAGGTTATTCTCCCGGGTGGGATCACACCTTTGGAAGTTCCTCCTCCTTCCTCGGACACTTCGTCGCTGGGAAGCATAGGGTCCAAAAAGAGGCGCTCGGATGAGGAAACTTCGGAGAAGCCAAAGAGGGAAAGAAAACCGAAGAAGTAGCTGTCGTCCGGTCATATTTTGCTCAACTTAAGTAACTTAGAACCATGTAGTTGTTTTCCTCTTTTTTCTTTTATGGTCATCGTAGATAGATTTTGGCTCCAAACTTCAGAGAAGTTGTAATGAAACTTCTTTTTCGATTGGTAAATAAAATTTTGCTTCTTTGTATTCCCAAACTCTCATCGCTTAGCTTATAATTTAATCTATAATTAAAATTCAGAGTCTTGTGGGTCATGTAAACTCCAGTCCGCTTTCATAGGACTTGGAGATTTTTGAATCATTTATACTCTAGTCCACGCTCTAGGGACTTTGAGATTTTTGAATCGTTTATACTCTAGTCCGCACTCTGGGGACTCAGAGTACTCTAGTCCGCACTCTGGGGACTTAGAGATTTTTGAATCGTTTATACTCTAGTCCGCACTCTGGGGACTTAGAGTACTCTAGTCCGCACTCTGGGGACTTAGAGATTTTGAACCGTTTATACTCTAGTCCACACTCTGGGGCTCAGAGTACTCTAGTCCGCACTCTAGGGACTTAGAGATTTTTGAATCGTTAATACTCTAGTCTGCACTCTGGGGACTCATAGTACTCTAGTCCGCACTCTGGAGACTTAGAGATTTTTTAATCGTTTATACTCTAGTCCGCACTCTGGGGACTCAAAGTACTCTAGTTCACACTCTAGGGACTCAAAGTACTATAGTCCGCACTCTGAGGACTTAATGATTTTTGAATCGTTTATACTCTAGTCCGCACTCTGAGGACTTAGAGTACTCTAGTCCGCACTCTGGGGACTTAGATGAATCGTTTGCCGATCAACTTTTAGTTTTGTGCGCGTTCATACGCTAGACAGATTAATGCAATCTAATTTTGCTATGGAATTATAAAACATGGAACACCAATAGTTCATAGAAAAACAACTTCAAGCCTTTATTGATTGTAGAAAATAGGGACAAACTGAATTGTCTTATTACATATCGAAAAAAGAGAACAATAAAAGAAACATATACTGGAAACAATTGCTACCAAAACGAAAAAGAAGTAAACTAAGTATAATAGCGGCACAAATGCTTGCTATTCCATGCTTTGGGGAGTGTCACGCCATCAACAATCGCTAGCTTGAAGGTTCCTTCTCCAAGCCTCCATTCGATGACGAAAGGACCTTCCCATGTGGGATTCATATGTAACGGGACCGGAAAAAATCGCTTCAAAACAAGGTCGCCCACATCAAAAGTTCTTGGTCGAACTCTTTCATTATAATATCGGGCGACTCGATGCCGATATGCGGCCACCCTTAAGTCGGCTTCTTCACGCTTCCCGTCGATAAAGTCCAACGACTCTAGTAAAAGATCTCGGTTCGTTCTAGGATCATAATGAGTCGCCCGGTGAGAAGGAAATTCAAGTTCCACGGGTATAACAGCTTCAGTGTCGTATGCCAAGGCGAAAGGAGTGTGGCCAATCATGGACTTGTGGGTGGTCTGTAAGCCTAGAGTGCTGTTGGAAGCTCATCCACCCACTTGCCTTTAGCCTTCTCCAAACGTTTTTTCAAGATGGACTTGATTATCTTATTTACGGCTTTAACTGGCCCATTTGCTTTAGCGTGAGCGACTGCTGCAAACCTTTTCTCAATGCAATATTTTTGGCAGAACTCTTTGAATTCTCTACTCTCAAATTGAGTTCCATTGTCAGTAATGATAGTCCATGGGAGACCAAAGCGGCATAAAATGTTTCACACAACAAAGTTAACGACCTTTTTTGTGGTGATCGTAGCTAATGGCTCTGCTTCGGCCCACTTGGGGAAGTAATCGACTGCGACGATTGCGTATTTCGCACCACCTTTGGAGATTGGCAAGGAGCCGATTATATCGATCCTCCATATTGCAAACGGCCATGGACTAGCCATTTGCGTGAGTTCCATCGGCGTGCTCTCGGGATATTTGCATACTTTTGACATTTTTCGCATCTCCTTACATAGTCTACGGCGTCCCGATTCACGGTCGGCCAATAGTATCCACAGCGAAGTATCTTTTTGGCTAGCGTATTCCCCTAGTATGGTCGTTACATTCTACTTCATGGACTTCTCTTAAAACCCACTTTATCTCGTCATGGAAGATGCACCTAAGCAAGGGAACGGAGAATCCCTTCTGATACATCATTCCATCCTGCATTATATATCGTGAGGCCTTGCGAACAACTTGTCTTCTCTTGTTCTTTCTCCCAAGCAAGGCTCCGTGTAGCATATATTCTTTGAACGGGGTCATCCACGACTCCCTTTCAGTTTCCATCTCTGACACAAGATCTACGTCCATCTCGTTTATACTCGGGGTGTATAAAGTTTCAACGGGAACCAAGCCCATTTTCTATGCATCACCAGTGCTTGCAAATTTTGCCAAGGAGTCGGCTTCCCAATTTTTTTCATGCGGAATGTGCGAAATATCGTAGTATTCGAGGTCCGCCAACAATTCTTGAACCCGGGTGAGGTATGGGGCGAGCCTTTGCCCCTTTTCCTGATAGTCTCCTCGTATTTGGTACACAACCAATTGTGAGTCACAAAAGATTTCAACCGATTTTACTCCAAGTTCTTTGGTAAGTTTCAGTCCAGCGATCAACGCTTCATACTCGGCTTTGTTGTTTGTAGTGGGGAAATTAAGTTTCAAAGCATAACAAATTAATCGGTTCCCGGGAGTTACAAGAATAACACCAGCCCCAGAACAAGGGTCGTTGGATGCCCCATCGGTAAATAGCTTCCATCGAACAGCAGGAACCACATCACTTCCACTTGGCTCGTCTGGTATGGTGAACTCTGCAATGAAATCAGCTAGCGCTTGCCTCTGGATAGCTCTCCGTGGCAGGTAGGTGATGTCGAACTAACTCAGCTCAATGTTCCACTTGAGTAGCCTTCCAGAAGTCTCCAGTCGTTGGAGCACCTGCCGTAGAGGTTAATCGGTATAAATACTGACCAGATGTGTCTGGAAATACATGCAGAGCTTGCACGATGTGATCACCAAACAGTAAGCCAGCTTCTCAATCTTAGGATAATTTCTCTCTGTCCCCGTTAAACGCTTACTAACATAGTACACGGGCTTTTGGATTTGGTCCTCCTCACGAACCAGAGCTGCACTGATGGCATGTTGGGATATAGCCAAGTAAACATACAACTCCTCATGGTCTACGGGCTTTGACAGAACATGGGGCCTCTTCATGTGTCTTACCAGAGCTCGGAATGCGTCCTCACAATCCGGCGTCCATTCAAAATTTCTTTTCCCTTTCCTTATCACATCAAAGAAAGGAATACATTTGTCGGTTTCTCTGGAAATAAATCGACTAAATGCAGCGACTTTCCCATTCAGGATTTGCACTTGCTTTATAGTTCTGGGTGCTTGTATGTCTCAAATAGCTTGAATCTTTCTGGGTTGGCTTTGATTCCCCGCGCGTTGACAATGAAACCTAAAAACTTCCCCGACGCAACGCCAAAGGAACATTTCAATGGACTGATTTTCATTCCATAAAATCTGAGTATATCAAACATCTCTGCTAAGTCTCGAATGTGGTCATTTGACTGTCGTGACTTCACGAGCATACATCCACATAGACTTCCATCGTTCTACCAATCTGGTCTTCTAACATCTGATTCACCAGTCGCTAATAAGTTGCCCCTGCATTCTTCAATCCAAAAGGCATCACTACATAACAGTACAATCCGACATCTGTGACAAAACTAGTGTACTCCTGATTTGGGATGTGCATTGGGATTTGATTGTATCCCAAATACGCATCCATAAATGACAACAACTCGTGCCCTGCTGTCGAGTCGACCAGCTGATCAATTCGGGGAAATGGGAAACTATCTTTGGGGTAGGTCTTGTTTAGGTTAAAGTAATCAATACAGGTCCTTCACTTCCCATTTGCCTTCCTTGACAGCATAGGATTGGATACCCATTCAGGATAGAGGGCGTTGCAGACGAACCCATTGGCTTTTAGTTTATCCACCTCCAGTTTTAGAGCATCGGACCTCTCCGGGTCCATGCCTCTCCTCTTTTGTTTCACCGGCACATACTTCGGGTCAATGTTAAACATATGACTTGCGATGGCAGGAGAAATCCCACACATATCAGAGTGGGTCCAAGAGAAAACATCAAGATTTTCTAGGAGGAAATCGGTAAGATCCCCCATCATCGAGGGATTGAGCTGTGATCCTATCTTAAGCACCTGTGATGAGTCATCAAGGATGACTGGAATGTCAATCGTCAGTTCAGCTGGCGCCGCCTTGGCTTCCTTGGGTTCTTCATTGTCATCCCTTGGGTCTATGTCTCTATAGATCCGACTATGTTGCCCGAGCCAAGGCTCAAGCGCTATTTGTCAATTTTCACCAACATGGATGCATATAGGCTTGTCCACACCCTTTCCCTTCTTTCTTCGTTGGGCCTCTCTCAGCTCTGCCATATAACAAGCACGACCGGTCGCTTGATCGCCATGCACTACACCAACTCCACTGTTCATTGGAAATTTCAAGGTCAAACACCATGGGGCCAAACCTACCTTAAACTCCACCAGGGCCGGTCGGCCCAGAAAAACATTATACGGGGAATCAACATCCAAAACAATGAACGGTAGGATCTGTACCCTCCTACGTTCACCTTCTCCTAGTTTAACTAGCAATTCGACAAAACCTACTACATCAGTAGTTGCACCATTAAAGCCGTGAATGCGGGCTTTAGATGGTTTCAGATCCTTCGCCTCCATTTTCATTTAGTCATACGCCTTCTTGAAGATAATATTAACAATATTCCCACAATCAATTAGTATTCTTCTCACAAGCGCCGGTCTAATTGTAGCTGAGATAACCATCGGGTCAATGGTAGGTGCCTCCACCTGACCGGCATCCCTACTCCTAAAAGCTATATCATCGATCATCATTCACTACTGTTTCGCTGGAGTCTCGTCTTTGGTGTTCGAGCAGCATTCGAAGCCCGTATGCTTCAAGGAACTAGCATAGTGTTCCATTTCTTGCCAACTCTTGTCCACCGGATAAGTTCCACCGATTATTGTGTTTATGACCAGCCTTCATCCAGTTCGAGCAGGCTCCTCAGGTCGATGTGAAGCCTGCCCATGATTGGGGTCGGATGTCCTCTGTCCGCCTTCCTGTAGATTCTTAACAAACTGTTGTAACTTCTTCTAGCGAATCAGCTTTTCTATAGCATCATGGAGGTGTCTACACTCTTCAGTATTGTGCCCATAAGTCTCGTGAAACCGACAATACTTTCCAGTCTGCTTTTGTTCCTTAGTCGATTCCTTTGGGCGCAGCTTTTGGTATTGGAATGTATTACAAGTTGATAGATAAATATTCTCCAAAGATGTGGTTAGAAGCGTGTATTCGCTATAGGTTGGGATTCTTGGTTTCCACTTTCCTGCTTCCTTCTTTCGTCCGGAATTTCCTCCTCCCGATCCTTTAGACTGCTCCGGCTTATTTTGAACATTGACATGGACCTTACCAGAGTTCTCACTAGATTGCTTTACCGCAATGTTGCTTTGCACCTCTTCCTAGCTGGGTCCTGGCGCACTGCTCCGTCTTGACCACCTGGCCTCTTTTCTTCTCATGAATTGGTTCATTTTTGAATAAAAGCGCTCCAAGGTAGTCGATGGTTTTCCTGCCAGCCAATCACCAAATTCTGAGTGTGGATCTACTCCTTACATCACGGCCATAAGGACAGCATGGTCATTCGGATTGCTAACTTCGGTAGCCGCAATGTGAAATCTTTGCAAATAATCCTTCAACGACTTCTCTAGGGCCTGGATCACAGTGGACAATGACATTACGTCCTTCGGGCGGGTGGCATGGATCCTAAACAGCTCCACGAACTTCGCTGCTAACTCATTAAACCTGGAGATCGATCGCGAGGGAAGTTTGATGAACCACATGGTAGCGATTCTGGATAGGCTTATGGGGAAGCATCTGCATTTGGTCGCATCATTTGCCCTAGCCGAGTCCATCATCTACTCGTATCTCATTATGTGTTGTCGGGGGTCGGTCTTCCCTTCATAGGATGGAATAGTAGGCATGCTGAATTTCCGAGGGTACTCAACTTGTAGGATGGTATCTGTAAATGGAGTATGGCTTCTCGATATGCCCCAATCATTGTTGGTTAAACCCTGATTCTCCCTCATCAGTTGCCTGACCATGGCCGATAAATCCAGAGTCTAAATGGGAGGTGGAAAATCGGTATCCATCCTGCGTGATTGCTCTAGCTGGTGCCTCCTCGGTAGGCGATCACCTAAGTGTGCATCCTGAGGACTCGCTTCACTACGACCCTAGCGAGAGGTGGACCAGCTCCCAAGCGTGCTCCAGATCCCAAGTTTCCCATTCCAGGTTGGGAGAGACTCCCTAGGTGCAGCTGAGGGGCCACGGTTCCAACTAAGGAATCTGGACCATTTTTGTTGGTTTGTGTAGAGAGATTAATGAAGAAAGTAAATTAAAGCAGAGAAGTAACGCAGTTGAGTGCAAAAGGAACAAAAAAATGAGAACACCAGATTTATAGTGGTTCAGCGTTATAGCCTACGTCCACTTTGAATATAATCTTTATTACTTTTCCAATCACTTGAGTACAGATACAATCCATAAACAAACAACTTGAATACAAGTTTGAGTAGAAAAGAAGCGAGTATAGAAAATGGCAGAGTCTTCCTGGAGTTCTTAAAAAAAGGTCCCTTCAACTGTACCCATGCCCCTTTATTTATAGACGAAGATAGGCTAGATCCCTTGTGCAAGCTCATGACCAAGATGACTCGGCCCACAAGTGATGCTTCAGGACGTCCGAACCAGGTACATCGAGCCACTCCGGTCGAACCAGGGGTTACTTGTGAATGACTTGAAGCCTCTCCTTGAACAACTCGAAGCAAATGGTGTTGGAACTCGAAACAAGGAAACGCCAGAAACTCGTCGACTCACTTTAGGATATACTGTCCCAAGTACGCCGACCCAGGCAAACTGAGCCACTCTAGCCGAACTAGGGGTACCCTATGGATGACTCGAAGCGAGTCGTCCTATAACTTGAAGCACCTAGATACGTGACTCGAAGTGTGATGAAAACAGCTGTATCCCCTGTTGATAATTCAGCGACTCCCTTGATGCATACCGATCCAAGTACATTGAGCCATCATGAATGGGTCTAAGTTGCCGATCCATATGTGCCGAGTGACATAGGCCCACTTAACCATGCTGATCGAGACATGTCGACCTACTGAAGCCGAACGATACATATTGAACCTAGGTCGAACGACACGTGCTGAACTAAGGCCGAGCCATACCTGACGATCTATACTCACCGAGCCAGTCGTATCGGGCCATCTTGGCTTATGTACCATGATTGAACCATGCATGACCTCCTCTCCTTTACCAAGCCATGTACGATCGAGCCACCTTGATCGAGCGACCCACACCGAACCATCCATGGGCGCCGACCCAGATAAGTTACATCAATCCTTCATGTTTCCAATCATCTCTTGACTCGATTCTCGTTTGAGCCCAATCATACCTCCTGCAGCTATCATCTTGTAGCCGGGCCAAGTAACCAGGTAAAATCTTGAATCAATCAGTCTTTACTAAATTTAGAAGAGAACTAGGTATTTGCTCTATAATTGAGATAGAGAATATAGATACAATAACATATATATTTAAATAAATATAGAAAAACAAAATTGTCAAAATTTTCATAAGGATGTCGACATACCCCTACCCTCCAGGTTGACATACAACGGTAAAATTTGAAAATTTGATTTTCCATCTAAAATTAGTATGGTGATTATATAATCACCATATTTCGAATTCTTCTGTCTTCTCAATTCATTTTCTCTACAATAAACTTCTGAAAATAAAAAATAATGGCCTCCTCTTCTAAATCAAACCAAAATGCAACCTTTTCCTTCCCTTCTCCTAATTTTGGTCCATTTCAATGAACTACATTGGCCCCAGTCATGAAGATCGAGGAAACTTTAAAGGATTCCCCGAAAATGCGGACTGAATTACAAGTCATGCAAGTAAGGATGGCAAAGTGTAATGACCCAGAATTTCCGTCATTTGAAATTCGTATATTTAATTGATTTTAAATATTCAGAAGATAATTTTATAAGCTGAATAACTTATATTTGAATATAGTGATTTAATAGGATAATTAAATTATTAATTTAATATTTGAAATTGCAGAAATAATTGGAATTTCAATTTAATGTCAACAAAAATGATTTATAAAATTGAATTAAATTCTATTTGAATTATAATGATGTTAGAGAACTTTTGAAATCGATTTAAAAGTTGATTTGTAGAAATTAAATATTTTAATATTTAATTAACGTGTAAAAATAGCCATTTTTCAAACAGTCTCGGATTTCGACGAAACCGGTTTCATTGGATCCGTAATGTTATATTATTGTAAGATTTCAAATTTCATGTCAAATCGGATTTACGGTTTGTCCGGGAGAAGCTAAAACGCGTAGAAATCTGTTTAAGTGAATTTTAAATTTAAATAGTAGATTCGAAAACTTATCTTCCAAATGCGATCGAATTGGCTTCCAATATATAGTCCATTGTGTTCGAAATAGGGGTAAAACATTATAAACACCAGGTGGTACACTTCATTTGGAGTTCGAAAATATTTCGGGTGAATAGTGTTTTGTAATTGCCTATATAAACACGTTCATTCACCAAAACCCTAGCCAAATTAGGTCAGCCGCCATTTTATTTTTGATGGACATAAATGCTTGAATTTTCTTCCTCCGTTGTCTCTTAATCCACAAACAATTAGCAAAAACATTTAACTGCAATATTGTAGAGCACGTTAAGATCTACAAATTCAATGGTTGTGATCAAAAATTTCGTAGTGGATTGTCGTGGATCTGGCCATGAACATCACGACTTTGGAGGTGCTTTTCTAGTCATTAGTGGCTCTATAGAGGACCGGACCTATGGCGGGTCTGCGTGGGGGCTAGGGCTACACGAGGGGTGCCGTTGATCGACCTCCGATCAACTATAGGAGGAGCGACGTGCAAAAAAATTCGAACGTGTTTATGGGTTCACATGTTTGAGTTTGAATGGGGAAGAAGCAAAATTCATCGGCCACGATCTGATGAATAGGATCGAACGGCCTTGATTGAAGTTAGGTTTAAAATAAATAAAAATAGTAAATTAATTTATAAATAATTCGTATAAACTTTGTAATGCTGTAACTTCTTCATACGAGGTCTGTTTCGCACGAAACGAATTACGTTGGGTTCGTATTGATGAGCACTACATTTTAGAGCTAGATTGGAGTTGATTAGAGCTAGTATGAATTTTGGGTAAAATTAAACGGTCGTTAATTTTATTCGGAATAAAACACTGCAACTGCTATTGGAATCAATGTGAGTACAACTCACTCTTTCTGACTCACTGATATTTTTATATAAGTGAGAATAAAATATTATTTATGATATATTATCTATATATTGATTGGTATTTGGATATATACCTGCCTATTGGAGCAGATGTGACCCTATACGTTCCCGTGTATGAGCGGATGACCCTTTGTACGCGCGTCTGCCTTGAAGCGGACATTGTACACATATTTTAATATGTATATTTGTTGTAGGTGACAGGTTAGAGGGATCCAACTGGATTCCTCACCAGTATTGATTTATTTACATATATTGTGATATATGCTGTTATCATGTGATATATGATATTTTGGATGCCGTGATTGATGTATTTAGTGCTGTTGCAGCATTGGGCCTATTTTTGAAATTTAAAAATGTTTAAGTGATGATTTCCAAATTTAAAAGGGTTTTAAAAGTGATTTTGAATTTGTACGTTTTGTTAATTTTTGAATTGTTAAAGGAAATGGATTTATTTAAATAAATAAATGTTATAATTTTTATGTTATAAAAATTATGATTTTTTTTAAATATACTTAAGTATGATTTTTGGAGTTATATAGGTTTTAATAATGATTTGTAAATTATTAAAGAATAAGTTTATTTAAATTGAGATTTTTGAAATTATTATAAATGGTTTATATATATAAGATTTATAAAATTAAATTTTTAAAATCAAAATGATGGAATTGTAAAGGAGTTTTATAAATGTTAAAATGAAGTTGTAAGTGAATCTTATAAGTGATTAAGATTTATGAATTTGTGAAGTTATAAAAAGAACGAATTTTGGAAATAAATGATTTATAAGTAATTAACTTATAATTTGGATTTTTTTTGGAATGTAATTGAGTTATAAATGGAATTGGTTAATAAAGGGAATTTATAAATTGAAGCTTTTATAAAATAGAAATGGAATTTATAAACATTGTTTTATAAATTCGAAATCAATTGAATTTGGTAAGTTAATTATTATAGTTTATTAAAGGAATTATATCCACGATTGTGGACAGTGGATAATCCTTTAATAAAAGTGCAATAGTAATAAATTTGATTAGGCATTAAATCCATGATTTTGGACAGTGGATTATCCTTAATATAAATGTGTAGAAATATTGAATTTGGTAAACGGTTTATATTCACGATTTCAGACAGTGAATAATATATTAAATAAAATGGATATATTTTTGGAAATGGCGTTTTAAATGAAGTAAAATGTGTTAAGTATCGAAACCATAGATTTCAACATTCATTGTTGAAATAGACGTTTTCGAGAAATAAGGAAATGATGGACTATAACACTATTGTTATAGTAAATGATTTTCGAAAGGAAATATTTTGAATAGTATTTGGGATTTATATATCTATCTTATTTTCAAATCCCTATACTAGTGATTTTGGGTTGTCGTAACGATGTTTTACGCAACATTCGTTTTGACCCAAATAAATGTGTTTAAAGAGAATGTTTTCCTTATGGAATAAAATATATACTTAATCTTTATTTAAGTATATGCAATATTTTCTCAGTGTTGAAAATAAATTGATTTGTGAATTACTTATTATTATATAAGTATATGGAAATGTTTTCCAATGTTGAATTGTTGAAATAGTTTTGAGATTATATCTTTTTAAAGATAATTTAAAGTGAATAATTGGCAAGTGATTTAAATAATAAAAGATTAATTAAAAGGGCCTAGTGATTGCATATGGTGTTAAATATTTGTTTGTTTGCTTTGATAGTTAAATAACTAACTATAAAATTTGGCTATTTTAGTTCCTCGACTTGATGTGGGAACTATTTAGTCGTACACTTAGTACGTAGCCTTCTGTGTAGGCTTGATTATCGTTTGTGTTGAGGATGATGATTCGCATAGTGCAGAGTATTACTCCAATCTATCGAGCTTCCTTCTTGGCCCAAAGGATAGCAAGTAGAAAGTTGGAGACGTGATAAGTCTATGAGACTTAGTTTCTGTGTGAGGTTGAGAAATGCTTTTGCGTTGTTAGTGCTAAGAGACTGAGATCAGATTTATCTGAAAACCACTTCGGACCAACGTATATGCGACGATTGTGCAGGTTGCTTACGATGAGATTGATATTTCGGATTTTCATAGTGGGGGACTGCTTGATGATTATTTGGGGTTAAAATCCCAATATACATATAGTAGCAGTGGTCTCTTCATTATGAAGTATCCAATGCGAGGACTATTCGCTACTAATCCTGGGGATTTCCCGACAGGATGTGGTAGGAAAGTACCTTCGGTTTGTCCTGTTCCGGGACAACTTGTATGAATGTTTGTCTAACATTGCATTTCTAAAGATTACGTACATTGGTTTTTACAAACATACATCAGTTGGTGGCGGAGAAGGCAACTTCTCTTAGCTTAACACCCTCCTTGAGACGTATGAGCTTAAGGGTTGTATTTTTGTGGAAGGCAATTAGTAGTCAACGGAAATGGCCGTGTGGCATTCTAAGTCATGTGATTTGTGATTGTGAAAGGAAATCGTTACCTCAAGCCTCGTCAACCGGAAATGACCAAAACAGGGTTAGATGCAGCAGGGCTAAGTGGGTCGCTCCCAAGTAAGGTATGATCATCCTCTTCTAGATATATCTTTACACGCTATGACGTCGTGTATCTGATTCGAGGGCCCTCGGTAAAGGTCGGTAACGACCGAAGGATGACATATTTGGTACCATCTAGTTATAGAGGTGGGTCGGTCTTGTGTTGGTAGAGAAACTTTGTGATGGTTTCTCTACATTCTTCTAGAGATGTAATGCCGGAAGGTAGTCACTTCACCTGGTCATTTGTATGGAATCCAAACTCCACTACGTACCTACCATTTTATTTGTAGAGCCTAGTATGCTGGAATTTAATAATGGTAACAATTTCGGCTATTTTAAATATTATTTGTATACTAGACACTAGTACAATATAACATGAATTTGATATGAAATGTTTTAGTTATCGTAAGGTAAAAATATGTCCGTGTTTATGTGTGGACTTGTCTTACGAGATACTTTTGTTTTGATAAAGGAAAAGTTTTGGTAATTTAATAAATTCAGTTGAGTGTGTTTCTCACGCTGGTTTACCAAACTGATCCGGGCGTTCTTCCCTTTCAATGCTCGGGTCAGACTGAGTATATTTACAGGTTTAGATTGGTGCTTTTGGAGCTTCAACAAGAGAGCTGAGGATCTTCTTTTCATATACACGTACATGTTTTGGTTGATCATCCGCTGCACACGCTGGTTTACCAAACTGATCCAGGCGTTCTTCCCTTTCAATGCTTGGGTCGGACCGAGTATATTTACAGGTTTAGATTAGTGCTTTTGGAGCTTCAGCAGGAAAGCTGAGGATCTTCTTTTCGTATACACGTACATGTTTTGGTTGATTATCCGCTGCATTGTTGCTTAGTTGTTGTATATTATCAGCAATTGTGAGGACAGGTTATTATAACTGTTCAGGTTGATAACTATTGTTTGATTGTTGAACTCTGATTGATGTATGTATATACAGTTTCTGTATTGTAACGATCATTGATATGATATTATATGTTTTCCACTGCGATGTGAGATTCTGTATTGTTTTGTTTGGTTCTATCTTCTCTCTTTCTTCTCTCTTCTTTTCTTCTCTCCTGACTTTCCGTCAGTCTGTGCTTTTTGGGTCGGACATGTGTGGTTTATTGTCGATTCAAAGGGTACAGAATTGCGGGTTGTCACACAAAGGAACAAGAGAAACAAGGCAAGATTCTTATAAATTTGCAAAAATTTCTAATGGATAATCAAGCAGACCCTATCGTGATTGAAGATGATTCCTCTAACATACATATTCATAATCCATTAGAGGAAGACGAAAAAGAAGACGAAGAAGATGATTAAGCGCAAATGGACGAGGAAGATAAAGTTATTTGCGTTGGAGAAGTCTGTTTCGATAAAGATGGTAATTTGGTCGAACAACATGGAAACTTTTGTCTACATTACCCTAATTGTTCGATTCACAAGTCACCAATTGTCAAAAGACTCTCATTAGATTGTTTTTATGTTAATGTTTATATATTGTGTATATTTGTATATATTTGTATATATGTATATAACAACATATATGATAAAATTATATTTATGTTTCGCTTATTATACATCGTTATTAGTTTAAGAGGGAATTATGTAGTTTAGGATTAGTTTTTGTTGATGACAAAGGGGGAGAATTATAAAATAGGATATGAAAGTTAGGTTGTTAGTTAGGCTTAGATTAAGGGGAAGTTAGTAGATTAAAAGGGAGTTGTTGGAATAAGGGGGAATCGGAGTAGAATCAGAGTTTGGTAGAGTATATTTTATAAACATAGGTTGTCATCATCAAAAATGGGGAGATTGTTAGTTCCCGAGATGATGGTTTTGATGACAACAACCTTAGGAACCTTAGGACTTGTTATAAAATATAAATAATAATATTCTTGTCTAGGTATATATGTGTATGTAGGATATATATATGTAGGTACTGAGAATGAAGACTGTATAGTATAGAGATTCAAGACTGACAAATTCAAGATTGAAGAAACCAAGACTAAAGTCTCATGAGTATCAAGAGTTCAAGATTTCAAGAGTTCAAGATATCAGGATAAGTAATAGAGTCTAGATTTATGTTAAAACTTCATAATAGTACTAAAATCTTTATTCGGATTTTAATTGTGGAATGGAATCCACCATCTCGCTTTAATAGTGGGATGGAACCCATAACCTCCTTAGTGGGATGGAACCCACGACCTTCTCTAGTGGAATGGAATCCACGAAATTTTCAAATAATTTATTTTAACTATTTTTCCAATTTTAAAACTCATCTCTCTTGGTTTAAATATTTTAGCCTTAATTCAAAAACTATTTTTTTAATCATATTAATTTCAAAATCATTTCTTGTTTTTAAACTACCTCCTGGTTTTAATATTTTAGCTTTAAAATCTCAAAAATATATTCTATACTTAGTTTTGAATATTACTTTTATATTATAGATTATATATATTTTTAACATTACTTTCTAAATCTCTTTTATAAGTTAAAACTATATTCCAAATGATTTTCAAAGTTTAGAAATTATTTTTGACTAGTTTTACAATATAAATCATTTTAAAGCAAAATTAATTTTCAAAATTCATGTAGGCATGTCGACATCCCTCATCCCTCATGTCGACATAGTGACCGTAGAAATTCAATTTTCAAATTTTCAAAAGAAGTGTCTATTCGTCATAACCTTTCACGAATGGACATGACTATTATTCTTCTATAAATACTAGTAGTTTTCAACGAATTTTTGCTTAAGTTTTCTTTGTTTTCTCTCCTATTTCTCTTCTATTCTTATTTTCAAACATTCTTAACAAAACTTTGCCAAAATCCTAAGTGAATCAAACTCGACCATCTCTAGTGCCACTCTCTCTCAAAGATCTCAGTGCTAATCAGAGTTATAGGATCATTTGTAATCAAAGAAGTGTATCGTGTCTCTCTATCTATCAAAGTGTTATTGGAAACGGTGTGATTGTGGCATGTAAATCAATTGGGTGTGATTGTAGCCCGTAAATCAATTAGGTGATCTTGTAGCCTGGTTAAATCAAGAGAGTTTGCCCTAGACTCGGAGATAGGAGGGTGTATCTTATAGCCTTGAAATCGAGGTTGCAATATCGACATTATATTTGAAAAGAAATCAGCACAGTAAATTGTGTGGGACTGGATGTTGGGTAACTCCAAAACCAGTATAAAATTCCGGTGTGTTCTTTTCTTTACTGCTTTTTATTTACTATTTGCAGCCGTGTCTGATTCTGTGATTGTTTCTGTGTTTGTGAATTGCATCTGTTTGTGTTTAATTTGAAATGATTTCAAAAATTCCATAAAATCCAGTAAACACTATTCACCCCCCTCCCCTCTAGTGTTAATTCTGCCTTAAGATCCGTAATCCGCATTTCCAACATGAACTAATGCAAAATCAGTTTTATAGGAAGCAGTTCATAAAATGTTTATGAATATCTATTCCATTGTATTGAGAAACTGTTATTATAACATCCCCTACTTGGAGGCCCAAAACTAACGGCTACGGATGCTACAGTCATCTATAGTTATTAATCCTCGACGACCAAAATACGGCGAGGTTAGATTCATTAATACACGAAAACACATGAATATGAAATATATTTCCAATTCATTACATAATCCAATATTCGCAAATCACGTTCAGAGAAAATAAATTTATTACAACGTACGCCAAGAGCGATATATGAAGATGCCCCCTTAGATGATCAGAGTATATAAAGACAATTTAACAACTTTTCCATAACAAACAACATGGCGGAATCACATAAAAGAGAACTCTAAATAGCTATCATGTCTTCTGCACATCTCTGGTAGCTTTATCCATCTAATGAGGTATCTGAAAACCAACACTCTCAAACTGCTCAAAATCAATTGAGTACCCGAGAGTTTAAAGGGAACTTCGAGTTAGACATAACGCCTGGTATGAATAATAGTCTACCCTCTCAAGTTATTTAGATATCTAGTGAGACCACGTCCTTAGTGGAACGGGTTTTCCCCTCATTGGTATCTCAAAACATTTATAAAACCATATAATGTGCTTCTGCATCCACAATGGTTAAAACAATTCAAAACAGTATAATATTATGATATGCAAAACAAATGAATCAATTATGGGTTATCCATCCCCATTCATTTTTAACTATCTGTCTCAATTATAGTTTCTAGGATTACTATTAACCTATTAGTTTTCATGGGCTGACTATTAACCGGTAAAACATTTAAGGACTCCTTGTCCAGTTACATAGTTTTCATGGGATTACTAAGAACCTATTGTAACTTCAATATCTTTACTCTTATCCTAGTTTTCATGTGTTGACTAGGAACCTATTGGTGACCCCAATATCCTTTATTATTTCCCTAGTTTTCATGGGCTAACTAGGAACCTATTGAAATCTATCAATTAGTTTTCATAGGTTAACTACAAACCTACTGATCCCTGTCAGTATCAAATCATAATCTTCATGGGTTTACTAATAATCTGTCTTACTGACATCTTCCTTTATGCATAGTTTTTATGGGCTAACTATGAACCTATTTTTCTGGCATCTTCCTTTACGCATAGTTTTTATGGGATAACTATGAACCTATTGGCCCCTGCCAATATCTTTTCCTATACACAGCTTTCATGGGCTTACTGAGAACCTATTGGCCCCTGCCAATATCTTTCTTTTATATTTTAGCATACTAAATTCTTATCTTCCTGACCTCCTGGATGCAATTATACTCATTCAGAAGTTTTATCAATTTATATTCACTATTGGGTTAACCTAGCTGGTTCTTCTACCCTTTATTCCATTATAAAGTGAATATATTTATATTTGAAGAAGCAAACATAACAACGTAGCATTACCAATCCTGTGGGTTTAATATAAAAAATGGTTAATTCCTTTAACCTTTTATTATATCAAAGAAAGCTTCTTCTTAAAACCATTATATAAACTCCTTTAATTTAGCTTTTTCCTTTAAAATGAGTTTGGGTTATAAAACCTTTCGATACCTTCAAAACCTAACTCTCGACTTTATTAGATGACCTCTTTCGAAAGCATTAAAGTTTATCTTCAAAACATTAGGCTCCTACCTTTATAATACTTTAAAACTTTTCCTTCGAAACCTTTCGATTGTATTAAAGTATATAAATTTACTTTAGAAGCATAGCTTCGAAACCAAATTGAAAGTATCCCTTTCGACACCATTGGAAGTAACCCTTTCGAAATCGTTAAATGTCCCCCTTTCGTAAGCATTGGGTTCATACTTAAAATAATATTTGGATCAAAGTGAATATAGGCGAAAGCATCTCTTTCGAAACCATCCTTTATCACATAAAAATGTTAGGGAAACATGATGGCGTCGACATCATCCTTTCAAAAGCACAAAAACATATGGGTAAAATAGTGGAAGGTTGGCGTTGAAACCCCTTTCGAAACTATTACCTTCAAAACCCCTAACCTCTTTCGAAAGCTACAGGAGGTGGCTTGAACTTATAAAACAAAGTACCCTTTCGACGGCATTGATATATTCGACACCATCGAAAGGTTAAAGAACGACAGCAGGATTTCGACCACGTCGGAACCACATCTTTTAAAACATTAAAGGAACCCGGTTGAAAGCAAACTTTAAGTTAATGGCAAGCCTTTAGAACCCTTTTTTTTAAAACCACTTTCGAAGCCTTATGCTTCGACTCCGTCGAAGGCTAAATCAAAATAAAGACAGGCGCTTTTCTTTTAAAAACAAACTAAGGTTTCGACTCCTTCGGAAGCCATGCTTTTGACACCTTACCTTTCACCTTCCTCCAATCCACTACGTACCATCTTAGTGATACCTTGTGTATTGGTTTTGGCTTAGTAAGTTTCGACTAGGTTGAAGAAGAAAACTTTTGTGTCGAAAGGTACTTCAAAAGTGGGCGGAACCTAGTTTTCTAAGTAAACCTAGTTTAATACTACTTAAAGTAAATCTTTTTCTAACTAAACTACCACGTGTCAAAACCTGATTGGTTGTATTTAACTTTTCAAATTCTTTACCAAAACGACTACCGCTAAATCCAGATCTAAACCATGGTTAGGTTAATCAAATAAGCCATTCCATTGGCTAAACTAATATTTCTAAGAAGTCCCTCTTCTAAAATAATTTAATTTGCATAGCAAATCACTTTGGAAAAATCCCCAAAAATTCTAGAAATTCACTTTAATCATGTTATCTAACATATCAAAATTACAGACCCAAATTCTCCATATATTTTCCAAAATAAATTTATAAACCCAAATAACCATATTTTCCTTTGAAAATTAATAATAACCTTTCCATAGTTTGGAAAATTATCAAAATTGAAACCCAACTCCAAAATCATGTTTCTCATAATATTAAATTTTCCCATGGCCTTTGAGCATCATTTAATCTCAGTTTTACCCTAAAACCGTGCAAGATCTCTCTTAAAATTTCTTGTTTAAACCATAAAAATTATGAATCAAGAATATCATCATCCAATATATCATAAGAACGAATTTACCCTTAAATCCGAAAATATACGATTTAAAAAAAAATAGAGATGGAATTATTATTCATCTTGATTAAGATAAAGATATTGGATTGAGATTGATTTCCCTTAAGCTTGATTCTCTAGCTTTTACTTTGTATTCTTCTTGCTCTCTTAATGGCAGGCCTTCCTTCTTGCGTTAAATTTTCAAAATGACATGAATGGGTAATGAATTGGTAGGAACGAAAATGTATAAAGGTAAGGCTCATTAGGCAGCAAATTCCTAATATAACCTTATGTAACATAACTAATCAAAAACCTATTCTTAAGCCTATTATTTATTATATTAGACTCGGCCTTAATTAAATTAATTTAGGTCTCAATTCCCTTATCACTTAACATTTACATTATTCTATTTAATTTATCTAATTAAATCTCCTGAATAATGTTATCAAAAATTAGGGGTGTTATACGCTCCCATCCTTAAAGAATTTCATCCTCGAAATTCAGTAAGGACTAAATACTAAACATAACAATCATCTATAATGACTCCTAATAACCATACCAGTCAACCTGACTAGGAATTATCTATATAAATCTAATATAGAAATACCCTCAAAGTAGATCAAGATAAATATCTCGAATCATGTCCTTTGTCTCCCAAATACAGTCCTTCTCGTTGTCGCTCCACTTAGTTTTCACCAACTTGACTGTCTTGTTCCTCAATCTTTTCTCATCTCTCGCTATAACCTGGACTGGTTATCTAATAAAAGTCAAATTAGACTCTATTACAAAGTCATCCAACTCTGAGGAATGGTAGCATCTGGATCATGCATATACTTGCGAAGACGAGACACATGAAAAACATTATGGACACCTGCCATACTGCTCGGCAACACTACACTGTACGCAAGCTTTCCAATCCTTTCTATAATCTAGAGTGGACCAACATATCTTGGTGCCAGCTTCCCTAACTTCCCAAATTGTATCACACCCTTCATCGATGACACCTTAATGAAAACCCTATCTCCGACTAAGAACTCTAGGTCTTTACGCCTCTTATCTGCGTAACGGTTCTATCTAGAGTAGGCTTCCTTCATCCATTCTCCGATCATCTCAATCTTCTCTGACGCCTTCCTAAACAAATCTGGACCTAATACCAACTGTCTCCAGTCTCCAACCAATATACTGGTGATTTGCATGGCCTTCCATACAAAGCTTCAAAAGGCGTCATTGCTATACTAATCTGATAATCATTATTGTAGAAAAACTCAACCAGATGTAGGTGATCCTCCCAAGATCCATCAAAATCCAACACACAAGCTCTCAACAAATCCTCAAGTATCTTATTGGCTCTCTATGTCTGCCCATCTGTCCGTGGGTGATATGTAGTACTCATTTTGAGCTTAGTGCCTAACGCAACCTGTAGACTCTTCCAGAATTTGCTAGTGAATAAAGCATCTTTGTCGTTGACTATGCTAATAGGAATTCCATGAAATCTAACTATGTTCTTCATGGACAACTGAGCCAAAACAGATGTCGTCCTAGTCGACTTTACTGGAATGAAATGGGCACTCTTGGTCAGCCTATCCACAATAACCCATATACTTTCATTTCCTCCGCTTGACCTTGGCAACATATCTATAAACTCCATGGATATTGAATATCATTTCCATACTGTAATCTCTAAAGGCTGAAGTAACCCACTCGGCTTCTAGTGTTCAGCCTTCACTTGTTGACAGTTTACACACTGCCTAACCCGTAAGCCAACATCCCTCCTCATTCCATCCTAATAGAAGCTCCTCTTCATATCTTGATACATCGTGGTCCCTCCAGGATGAATCGTAAACTTGGATCGATGACATTCCCCAAGAACTTCTCTTCTCAAGTTCTCCACACTTGGAACACATAACCGTCCCTTCTTTCTCAACCATCCTCTCTGGTCAAGACAACAATCTTTCAAATCATCGACCTCAGTTCCAACCTCTAGCCTTTTAATCTTCTTGGAAAATAATGGATCCTCTTTCTGCTTAGAAGCAATTCTTTCGATCAACATTGGTCGAACTTCTAAACAGGACAACATGGTAGTATTCTGACTAGAAATAGCTGTCGATCTTAACTGCACACTATAACTGGCCAAAGCTTCTAGATCCTTCCATTCTGCCAACATAGCCAACACCACATTCTGATGTCTTCTGCTAAGGGCATACGCTGCCTTATTACCTTTCCCTGGAGTATACTCTATACCGAAATCATAAGCAGCCAAAAATTCCAGCCACCTCTACTGTCTCATATTTAACTCTTTCTGAGAGAATAAATATCTTAAGGATTTATGATCGGTATACAACTCAAATCTCTCCCCTAAGAGATGTTGCCTCCAAATCTCCAAGGCAAAGATCACCGCATCCAACTCCAAATCATGAGTAGGATATCTTACTTCGTGCGGTATAAGCTGCCTAGATGTGTAAGCAATGACTTTGCCCTTCTACATCAACACTGCTCCCAATTCAGTCCTACACGCATCAGTGTATACTACCAACCCTTGGTTTCCATCTGGAACTACTAACACTGGAGCATTGGTCAACAAATGCTTTAACTTAAGGAATGAATCCTCACATTTGTCGAACCAAAAAAACTTCACTTCCTTTCTGGTAAGCTTAGTCAAAGGCGCTGCTATCCGCAAGAAATCCTTGATGAATCTTCGGTAGTAGCCAGCAAGTCCAAGAAAACTTCTGATCTCGGTCACTGTCTCTTCCAATTGTTCACAGCTTCGATCTTATCGGGATCGACTGACAATTCTTTCTCTAAAACCACGTGACCAAGAAACTTAACCTCTTTCTTCCAGAAATGGCACTTGGAAAACTTCTCCTTTAGCTGATTCTGCCTCAGCGTCTCTAGCACAACTCTAAGATGATCTTCATGCTCTCTCTCATCTTTAGAGTATACCAAAATGTCATCTATAAACACCAACACGAATCTATCCAAATACTCTCAGAAGACTCGATTCATCAAATCCACAAAGAAAGCAGGTGCATTCGTCAACCCAAATGGCATCATTAACCACTCACACGAACCTTATCTAGTTCGAAATGCTGTCAAAGGAATACTATCCTCCGCTACTCTCAACTGATGGAACCCAGTCGCCAATTCCAACTAGGAAAATACTCTGGCTCCACCCAACCGATCAAACAAACATCTATTCTCGACAAAGGATACTTATTCTTTATCGTCCTTTTGTTCAACTTACGATAGTCAATGCACATCCTTAACGACCCATGTGGATTCTTCATGAATACCGTGGCCGCTCAACAAGGCGAACTGCTTGGTCTAATAAAATTACTTCCTTCTAGATCCACTAACTGCACCTTCAATTCCTTCATCTCAATCGATGTCATTCGGCTAGGTGGTCTACTCACAGGTTCAGCTCCTAGCACAAGATCTATCTAAAACCCAACGGCCCTTTCCGGCAGTAGTCCTATGACTAACTCAGGACATCTGCAAACTCTCTTGTGATTCGAACCTAACTTAGATCTTCTCCCTCTTCCATTGTGCTTAATAAAGCACAACTACTCTAGTCAGAGTTCTCTACTGAGAATATAATGTGGTTATGACTATTAGGGTGTCTCAAAGATATCTCCCCATCTTGGAAAAATATCCTAGCCTCATACCTTCTCAACCAATCCATACCAAAATTGATTCTAAAGTCTACAAAATCATAAACATACAAACTGCATGCAAACTTATGACCTAACAAGTCAAGTTTTAACTGGTCGCATCTCATTCCCAAAGTTGCATACCCTCTATTGGATTTGCAACCCTTAAGTAAATAATCAGATATGTTGGTTCTAAGAATAACCAATCAAACAAATACTGTGATATAAATGAATGAGATGCACCGGTATCAAATAGCATCCTAACTAGTATACTTTGAATCAAAAATGTACCTTCCACCACAGTCTTTCCTTTATCAGCTGCAGTAGGCTTAACTGATGATCCAACAGCAAAGACCTTTCCTTTGTCCACCCTGACTAGCTGTGGACACTGATTCTTATAATGCCTAACTTTATTATAGTTGAAGCACTTTACATTCTTCTTATCTGCAGCCGTTTTTCCCTTTCTTGGCCAGCACTCATTTGCATAATGAACCTTCTTGTCATAGTTGTAGCAAACTAGATCAGCCTTTTCCTTCTTGGAAGCATCCCCTTTCTAGGCTCCCTTCTTCTTAAAGAACCTCCTTTTCTTTCCCTGAGGACCCTGGGATTCAACTGGCTTCTCTCTAACTGATACAGCAAGCATCTCTTCATGGCGAATAGCCATTTCCACCACCACATTACAAGGTTCTCGAATATAGGTCATGGTCAGTCTAGCAAGCTCGGGTTTCAGTCCTTGAATGAGCCTCTCATTCCTTCTGACATCAGTGTTAACCATAGCATATCCATACCGAGACAGCTCATCAAACTTAGCAACATTCTCGATTACTGAAATATCTCCCTGCACAAGATCCATGAACTTCCTCATTAATGCTGACTTAGCAACCTTAAACAGAAACCTTTGCTCAAACCTCCTTTTGAAATCAGCCCATGTTAGCTCTCCCTTCGGTACCCCGACGGTCACATTATATCACCAGTGAAGCGCTTCCCCTTGCAACTGCCTAGAGGCTAGCCTTCTCTTTTCTAGAAATACCAAATGAAAGTGACGGTGCTATAGGATCATGTAATATGGAATATAATAAACAGCTAGTGCGGAAAGTAATAATATTAGTAAAGTAAAAAGGACACTAGGAATTTTATACTGGTTCGATCTCCCGTTCTACGTCTAGTCACAGACTCCTTTTGGAATTAAAGCTAGCAGCCCTCACTTAACCGGGAGGAACAAGTATTACACCACCTGAGCAACTGAACATGACTTGACCGCCTAAGCAACAGAACAAGACTTGACCGCATGAGCAACCGAACAGGATTTGACCGCCTGAGCAACTGAGTAGGACTTGATTACAAAATAGATTATCCTGACTCTGTTTGTTCTAAATAAAACGGATTTGTCACTTGTAGTACACCCTTCCTATACTCTTTTCCTCAAGAATTATGTATATGATTGTGCGTGTATGAAGAATATGAAGTTTAGAATTGCTTATAAGATATGAAAGTGAGATTATAAGCAACGAATGTATGAATTTATGAAAGTAATAAATTCAAAGAATGTAATTCACATAAGATCAGGAGAGATAAGAAAATTCGGTGAATTGATCAATGAAACTCAAATGAATTTAATTAGATAACAAGTTGCAACTGCTGGTGAAAAGTTCTCTGCGAGAGGTAATGGCTGCAGCCCTTGGGAGGAAGAAATCCATTTGGAAAAGAATTGTCTTTTCATTAAAAAAATGGCAGCTTGACTGACCTTGATCGTTCAGTCAACTGAATTCAAAAACATGCACGTGTATTGTGAAATGCACAGACTCGGTCGACTGAACGATCAAAGTCGGTATGCTGGTCCTTGTATTTTAAAAAAAATTAACAACAGGTTCAGTCGACTGAGGGATACAGTTCAATCAACTGAACTGTGTTTTTCAGTGAAACTTGAGTGCATTTGATTTTAGAAAGTGATGATTTTAAATCGAGTGCATGTGTATGTGTATATGAATGAGAATGATGTTTCTTGAGGAAAGATCTTAACAAAGCAACTAGACTAGACTCTATATACATAATTCATGACTCTAGTTAAAATATATAGACTATACGAACCATACTTCGAGTCGTTGAGTCCGGCGGTTGTAGCAGTCATAGATTCATGAATCATCGTGTTATGTCAGCAATCACAACTCAAAATACAACACCACTCATGACTGAATAGCCAATTCTCAACCTCAACAGCATCCTCCGTTCCAACAAATGGCTTTCCACCCAAACTGGTGTAGTCTCTGCTTGGCTTAGCATAATTATATCCAACCGGAGCCATAGGATTAGCTTCTCCAACATTACCAGCAACTCCAACTGGCAAAAGATTGGCTAACAACTAATACACCATCCCCACATCTACTGGCGGATTTCCAGCACCTACATTGGCTTCAGCATTTAGATTAGCATTGGCCTATCGACCTTGGTTCCTCCTAGTATTAGGTCGAGCATTTCCATTTGTTGTGGTGCTTCCTCCACCTAGATTTCCTCTTCTGTTTCCTGCTTCCATATATTCTTTCTCGTAAATCTATATACAAGCCTTAGTAAGATACAGAAGAACGGTCTAAGAGAGAGGGAAACATGTACTTAAATATATACCTATATATCAAATGCAAGTACGTTACTATAGCATTTTCCCAAACCCCGATCACATCTTCAAATTCATTAGATTATGTTTCAAAAACTTTTAGGTTTAACTTAAAGTTTCATAAACCAATACTCTGATACCAACTTGTAACACCCCCTACTTGGAGGCCCAAAACTAGCAACTACGGATACTGTAGTCATCCATAGTTATTAATCATCGGCGACCAAATACGGCTGTGTTAGATTCATTGATAGTCAAAAACACATGAATAAGGAAAAATATTTCCAATTCATTACATAATCCCATATTTGCAAATCATGTTCAGAGAACGTATGTTTATTACAACATACGCCAAGAGTGACATATGAAGATGCCCCCTTGGATGACTAGAGTATATAAAGGCATTTAACAACTTTGCCATAATAAACAACACAACGGAATAAAAAAAAGAGAACTCTAAATAGCTATCATGCCTCCTGCACGTCTCCGGTAGCTTTATTCATCTAATGAGGTACCTAAAAACCTCAACTCTCAAAAAACTCAAAATCAATTGAGTACCCAAGAGTTTAAGGGGAAAACATAAACTTCGAGTCAGACATAAAGTCTGGTAGGAATAATAATCTACCATCTCAAGTTATTTAGATATCTAGTGAGACCACGCCGCTTAGCGGAATGAGTTTTCCCCTCACTTGTATCTCAAAACCTTTATAAACCATATACTGTGCTCCTACATCCACAATGGTTAAAACAATTCAAAATAGTTTAAAATGATGATGTGCAAAACAAATGAATCAATTATGGATTACCCATCCCCATCAATTTTTGACTACCTATCTTAATTATAGTTTCTATGATTACTGTTAACCTATTAGTTTTTTCATGGGCTGACTATAACCTATAAAATATTTAAGGAATCCTTTTCCAATTACATAGTTTTCATGGGATTACTAAGAACCTATTAGTAACTCCAATATCTTTACTCTTATCCTAGTTTTTATGGGTTGACTAGGAACCTATTGGTGACCCTAATATCCTTTCTTCTTTCCCTAGTTTTCATGGGCTAACTAGGAACATATTGACATCTGTCAATATCTTAATCCAGATATAATTTTCATGGGCTAACTACAAACCTACTGACCCCTGCCAATATCAAATTATAGTTTTCATGGGTTTACTAAGGACCTATATTTCTAACATCTTCCTTTATGCATAGTTTACATGGACTAACTATGAACATGTCTTTCTGACATCTTCCTTTATGCATAGTTTTCATGAGTTAAATATGAACCTATTGGCTCCTGCCAACATCTTTTCCTATACATAGTTTTCATGGGCTTACTGAGAGCCTATTGGCCCCTGCCAATATCTTTCTTTTATATTTTAACATCATATATTTTGGTCTTCCTGACCTCTTGGATGCAATTCTACTCATTCAGAAGTTTAATCAATTTATATTCACTACTGGGTTAACCTAGCTGGTTCTTCTACCCTTTATCCCCAAAATGCAGTTATGGGTCCATTATAAAGTGAATATATTTATATTTGAAGAAGCAAACATAACAACGTAGCATTACCACTCCTATGGGTTTAATATAAAACATGGTTAATCCCTTTAACCTATTATTATATCAAAGAAAGTTTCTTCTTAAAACCATTATAAAACTCCTTTAATTTAGCCATGGGTTTCCTTTAAAATGAGTTTGGCTTATAAAACTTTCGATACCTTCGAAACCTAGCTTTGGACTTCATTGAATGGCCTGCTTCGAAAGAATTAAAGTCTATCTTCAAAACATCAGTCTCCTGCCTTTACAATACTTTAAAACTTTTCCTTCGAAACCTTTCGATTGTATTAAAGTATATAAATTTACTTTAGAAGCATAGCTTCGAAACCAAATTGAAAGTATCCCTTTCGACACCATTGGAAGTAACCCTTTCGAAATCATTGAAAGTTCCCCTTTCGAAAGCATTGGGTTTATACTTAAAATAATAATTGGGTCAAAGTGAATATAGGTGAAAGAATCTCTTTCGAAACCGTCCTTTATCATATAAAAATATTAGGGAAACATGATGGTGTCGACACCGTCCTTTCGAAAACTAAAAACATCTGGGTAAGATAATGGAAGGTTAGCCTCAAAACCCTTTTCAAAACCATTGCCTTCGAAACCCCTAACCCCTTTCAAAAGCTACAGGAAGTGGCATGAACTTATAGAACAAAGTACCCTTTCGATAGCATTGATATCTTCGACACCATCGAAAGGTTAAAGAACTACAGTAGGGTTTCAACTAGGTCGGAACCCCTTCTTTTAAAACATTAAAGGAACCCAGTTGAAAGCAAACTTTAAGTTAATGGCAATCCTTTCGAAACCTTTTTTTAAACCACTGTCGAAACATTGTACTTCGGCTCCACCGAAGGCTAAAACAAAATAAAGGCAGCCACTTTTCTTTTAAAAACAAACCAAGGTTTTGACTCCTTCCGAAGCCATGCTTTCGACACATTACCTTCCACCTTCCTCCAATCCACTATGTACCATCTTGGTGATACCTTGTGTATTGGTTTTGGCTTAGTAGATTTCGACTAGGCTGAAGGCAAAAGTTTTTGTGTCGAGAGGTGCTTCTAAAGTGGGCAGAACCTACTTTTCTGAGTAAACCTGGTTTAATACTACTTAAAGTAAATCTTTTTTGGCTAACCTGCCACGTGTCAAAACCAGATTGGTTGTCTTTTACTTTTCAAATTCTTTACCAAAATAACTGCCGCTAAATCCACATCTAAACGATTGTTAAGTTAATCAAATAAGCCCTTCCATTAGCTAAAACCAATATTGCAAAGAATTCTCTCTTCTAAAATAATTTAGTTTGCATAGCAAATCACTTTGGAAAAATCCCCAAAAATCCCAGAAATTCACTTTAATCATGTTATCTAACATACCAAAATTCCAGACCCAAATTCTCCATATATATTCCAAAATAAATTTACAAACCCAAATAAGCATATTTTCCTTTGAAAATTCATAATAATCTTTCCATGGCTTAGAAAATTATCGAAATTGAAATCCGACTCCAAAATCATGTTTCTCATAACATTAAATTTTTCCATTGCCTTTAAACATCATTTAATCCCGGCTTTGCCCTAAAACAGTGCATGATCTCTATTAAATAATCTTGTTTAAACCATAAAAATATGAATCAAGCATATCATCATTCAATACATCATAAAAACGAATTTACCTTTAAATCCAAAAATATACGATTCAAAACAAAATAGAGATGGAATTATTATTTTCCTTAATTAAGCTAAGGAGATAGGATTGAGATTGATTTCTTCTAAGCTTGATTCTTTAGCTTTTAATTTGTATTCTTCTTGTTCTCTTAATGGTCGGCCTTCCTTCTTGCGTTAAATTTTCAAAATGACGTGAATGGGTAGTGAATTGGTAGGAACAAAAATATAAAAGGGTAAGGGTCATTGGGCGGCAAATTCCTAATATACCCTTTTGTAACCTAACTAATCAAAACCCGATTCTTAAGCCCATTAGTTGTTATATTAGGCTCGACCTTAATGAAATTAATTCAACTCTCAATCCCCTTATCACTTAACATTTATAGTATTCTATTTAATTTATCTAATTAAATCTCCTAGAGAATGTTATCAAACATTAGGGGTGTTACAGTTGTTTCAAGATATACCAACTTTGTAGCGAAGGAATTTCTTTAGTAAATTATTTGTATGATTTGGATATGATCCAAGGACAAAGCTGATTGTAAGGGAAATTAACCAAACCTAATTGACTATAACACATTAGAATGTATAATAAGTATATTGTACATTGAAGAGAAAATATGAGTTTCTTATCAATGTTGAGAGTAGATAACCTTACCAGTCTATTAAACCATTAAGAGTATTGATTCTGTGATATGGTATGATGCACAAATCTGAAATATATTCCAAGTACATTATCAAAATATTATTTTGAAGATTGTACCCAAAGGGTTATGATCCATTAGCCGTAAACATGTCTTTAAAGGAAAGACAAAAGCAGTTAGAATAATAGTGAGCCATATTGATAAGAATAATACCATAAATTTCAATTGTTAAAATTAAAATAATAGATTTACCATTCAATATGCTCAAGTAGGTTTAGATTTTACTTACAAAATTATCGCATAGTATGAATTTATGTATTGGTACATCTAATTTGAAATGGAAAATTCTAAACATTGATTTAGAGTAAATTGTTTACACATAATAATCAAAATTACTTAAATTTAGTAGGAGTGACATTGAGTTCATGAGTTTTTGGATATGATCCAAGAACATATGTGAAAGTGTTATTCGACAAGCATTAAAATTGAAAAAATGTTTTGATAAGAATATTAAATAGTTTGATTATTGATCAAAATACAAAGGAAGCGTGTGTTCATAAGAAAGACGTTAAAATGTACATTGATATTTTTAAATTATAAATAAACTACACATTACTGATTTTTAATGATGTACTTATGTTGAAATCAATCTTAGTTGTTTTGATACTCGACGTTGGATTTTTAAATGATGTCTTTTATCGTAAGCATAAAAGATATTGGGAATGTCCCAAATGATATGCAAGGA
Organism: Allium fistulosum; assembly: GCA_030737815.1. Classification (NCBI taxonomy): domain Eukaryota; kingdom Viridiplantae; phylum Streptophyta; class Magnoliopsida; order Asparagales; family Amaryllidaceae; genus Allium; species Allium fistulosum. The sequence continues at coordinate 1,139,776,083 of CM060906.1, forward strand.
CACCTTATTAAAATGTTTAATAAGGAACATGTGAGAAGGTTCCTTATGTATTGGCAATAGGAAATATCATACACGTTATGTTATCTACGATATCGTGATTTATTTATATATTTGATACATGAAGCAAATATCAAATCCAAATTGATGTCACTAAATATGTTTGAAGTGTTCTTGTGTATTTATGAAATACTAAAGAATTGTTATGGAACAACAAACTCCTTATAAAGGAGTGTTCGGACTTAAACTTCATAAGTAATATTGAGTATAATATGTCTAATAAATTCAAGTTAAGAATATTTAAGTTGGAAATGTTTTAGATGAAAGATTGTGACTAATTCAATGAAAAAGGTTATGTACGTCGCCTTGAATATCTCCGCAATAAAATCAATGTATATAGCTACAAATGCACAAATATACAACTGAGCTGAGGGTGATTCAGAATGTTGGAAATCCCGTAACATTTCTATATGGTACCAATTTCACAGCATTGTTCATAACAGAACTTAGAGCTCACTAGAAGTCGACATGCATACTTCGAATTGTTTCACATGATAAAAGTAGTTTATTAACATCGAAGAGAGTTGATTGATAGAGTAGAAATTAAAACATAATAGCATACCCGTGCACTGAGGGACTGACCCAATTGGTTTTGAGAAAATCGATCAGAGAAGTTGGAATGAGATTCCTTAATCGACCCCAAGTACAAGTGGGAGATTGATAGCGTTAGAGGTATTCCCTAGGGGCAATTATGTAATTTTTTACATATGTCTAGCTTGATAACCAATCTTGTAAAAGGTGTTTTCTTTCTCTTATATATTTGAAATAATGTGTTATATTAATTAATTAATTTAAATAAAAGCATATTTAATATAAAATCCATAAATGGTATGTTTTGTGATAGTAGTTACAAAGTGTTGTAACCATGAGTAATTTTTTTAGCAAAGCTAACCGACTTTATTATGGGTCGTTCCACTGTATATAAATAAAGAACAGGTGGTCTGTACATGCATAGAGTAGCTAATTAAAGTGGACAAGCCACTGAAAAACTAAGGAACAGAAGATAGACAAAAAGGCCTAGATTACTACAAAAGAATTGTCTATCCCCCCGAAGGGGAGGAAGGACAAGCACTATCATCATCTGACACTAGACCAATAACATCAGCATACGCAGCGAAAAGAAGAGCCGGGTCAGAAGCATAACCAACAGAAGCAGGAGAGTAAATAAACTTCCTATCCCACGAAATATCATAGAACTTACTCTTGTTCACTTCACCAATCTCACCCTCCCTAGTGAGGGCAAGGCCCTCACCATCAATATGGTAAATAAGACTTCTCGTTTCCTCTACAGAGTCACTGATGAATGCATAAAAGGTATTACTCTCAAGTGAGAACCTCATGTCCAAAGGTAGGTGTAGCCAAGCATGCTTACCAGGGTCCCAAACAATAGTATCAGAGGAAGGTCCATCACACAAAGGGTCGAAAGAAACATCGATGACTAGGTCTAACATGAGGAGGTAATTCAGGAGGAGCAACCTGATTGATGTCATCAGAAGGAAGGGAAGGAATAACTGGGGAAGCTTTCGGAACCTACTTCCTAACAGAGGGTATAGGTAGCGGGATCCAAGAAGACAAAAGTGCAGGAGCAACGGCTATCACATGCGTACAAGAATCAGTGGAATGACCAAAAGACTAATAGGGTGTACATATATCCGGCTTCCAACTGTAACATACATAAATCTTGGCATCATGACCATCAGGAAGACGAACCCGCAGAGTAGATGGTAAGGGTTTGGTAGGAGTTATCTCGATCAAGGCTTTATCATAAACTAGTCTCTTCCTTTCCACTGTGTTCGCGTCATAACAAATCACCCTGCCAACAAGGCCAGCCGACCAGTCAATACCAATCATTGGAATAAGCCCAAACAGGAATAGATAAAACATGCTCAATTTCCCTATCAACCGATGGATTCCAAGAAGTGATAATGAAAGGCTTCCTAGCAATTAGAATTGGATCAGATTCAAGTATACGTTGTCTCTCGTCAGAACGAGAGAACTTGAATAGTACATAGCATTATCAAAGCGAACACTAAGAACTCCTCTGGGCTTCCATACTTGGTTGCATCTCACTTTAACAAATTGGTAGTCCGGTTTGGAATCCAAGAAAAATCCAACCAAGTAGTCCTTCCAATAGTTAATGCCTGCTTGTATCACTTCGAAAGGAGGAACCATAGCTCCTTCAAGCTCAACATTTTCAAACAATCTCGGGGAATGAACACCCTCATTGCTGGGCAGCTTTGTGAACAGAGAAGACCATGTTGGCGGCACATCAGGAGGAGAAGCCGAGGCAGGATGAATACACTCAGACCTATTAATTGCAAAAGCAGTTTTACGAACATTTCCACAAGCAGAACTAGGGCATTCACCATTTATCAAATTGGCAGTTTCAACAGGGTTAACAGCTATGACATTTTTAATAGAATCATCATTGAGAGACATAGCATTATCACCACGCAAAAATAGATCGACCCTATCATCATTCAAACCAAGCGAAGGGACAAAAATGTCAGACTATTGCTTTGTCACGCAACAAGCCACATCACCAAGCAAAGGCGACAAAGGAGAACACAAGTCAGGCATGTTAATACCAGAGATCGGCATGCCTTTCATAGTTTCAGGTAGAGAGTTCTGGTGGGCAGAAGTAGCTAAAGCTTCGTTTGATGAAATAAGGTTCGATTCCAGCTCGCCTAGGGGGTCGTGAATTCCAAAAGATGTGGAGATGCCTGAGAATGCTCGAAAGCCAGAGGAACGTTAGCAATGGCGATATGAGGCAGAGCCAGACCTGGGTTGGATAGGGAAAAACTCTTTCTAGATCTAGTCTCCGACCTGAGCGCAGCAAGGGCAGACGATGGCGGCTTTTTGCGATGAGGCATCGTAGCTAGGTAGAATCGGAGACGAAAGATAGTACGGAGACGCAAAATCTCGATCGCCAAATTAGGTCGTCATGATAATTAGGTCACCAAATAACGAGTAATTTATCATAATGAAAACAAATATACCATTTTAAATATTCCTAGTTAAGATGTATCTAGACTGGATATTGATACATACGTTGTATTAGAGTACGCAACGCTCTCCAAATGTTGGACGGTGTATTACTCATGGCTGTTGGGGGCACCAAGGGACTGATAGTTATTGGATAACTATGGAATGACTCACTCAAGTAGTTTTCTGTTGGTTAATATAATATACCTAAGGTCAAATAAAAAATATCAATGTGACTAATTTACACAGTTCTCTCGACTTGAAAATACTATTGATCTTCAATATGGAAGCTTCGGTTTTGTTACAATTAAATCATGGCACAACGTCCATCAAACGACTATAGTTGGGTCGACTGAAAGCATTGGAAGTGAAACACTATTCAAGAGAGAATTCTTCTTCACAGTTATATGAGGTTAGTATCACAACCACATAAAATCAACTAAAAGTCAAAGTCTCTAGCCAAAGCAGTTCGGTTAGTAATAATTGTTATTATTGAACTAAGGACTTTGTTTTTGAACTATAAAGTAGAATGTCAACGATATTGGAATTTTGACTACGACCAAATTCCATAAGTCCTGATGTTATATAGTTTTGACGAAGAGAATTGATATAACTAATTATTACTATCGGGTACCGATTATAATAAGAAATTTTGAATTTTACTAAAAGATGTGCAAGTGATTAATTCAACCAAGATGTCACACCACCCGCTAAGTGATGTGTGAACGTTAATATTCAAGCAGTTCGATATTAATCGCTTACTGAATTTACAACTTGGAGTTGTACAACCGTATCTCTGAAAAAACACATGATTTAAGTAATTTATAAAATGTTTTAAATTGATTAAATTAGTTGATATTTGAGAAATATTAATTATTATTTAATTTATTTGACGTTTGGAAGTTGTTTTGCATTCATTTTAATGCATTTAGAAGTTATATTTGCATGCATTGATATATGATATCGATGTAATTTAAATAAAAGATTGGTACATGAAATAATGTATGGAAATTTTATGTCATTTGATGGCATGATTTGTGGAAATTATTTGATGCCATTTGATGACATGTCATGTGAAAAGAAAGGATTGGGGAGAGAGAGAGATAATTCAGGAATTAATTAGGGAAGTTTAATTAAAGAACGGGAAATGTTTTATTCTTCCAAATAAAACATATTCTCTAATTCATTCTGTATGTATAACTCATTCTTTCTCATTTTGTTCTTTTCCTTTCTCTCCTCCTAACTTTTCATGGCAAAAAACAAAAAGTCAAATTCTCAAAAATCTTCCAAATTTAAATAAAAATATTAATAAAATAAAACAAAAGAGGTTCATCCATAGGATGAGGATTTGAAGATCTGAGAAGATATCATCATTCAAGGTGCATTCTTTTTGCTACATCTTAAGGTAAAATTTTCATTTTATTTATTGGTATAATCTTTTAATTCATATGATTAGATCTCTTTCATATCACATCCGAATTTAACTTTATCTATTTTACTTGATCTAATTACCTTTTGTCATATCTTTTTTTAATAATATATGTTTATAATACCAATTTGATTTAGATCCATTTTGTGCTATTCCATTTTGATTACATGTCCATATTCTTAACGTTGGAGTTGTGAAAAATTCTTAACAGTCGAGCTATGACATATTATGTAGCAATCCACAAATTTTTCAATTTGATAAACTAGATTTATTTTTAATAATTCAAATATAAACCTTTTTAGAAACATAGATTATGATGTTTTGAACAAGAACAATGGTAATCTTATTTTGAAAAAGTATCTACGAAAATATAAACCTTGAAGGAATATCGATAAAATGGTCGAAAATTATTTTATCAATAAACAGCTCTATAATTATCAAAAGTCACGCACGAAGCTAGTACATACACTTATTTATCCATTTAAATAAGAATATGAAATAAATAAATTTATTTTATTTTTGAGAAATAAAATGTATTTATGACATCATCAATAATGACATCATATTTAATAATTGATTTATAAATTTAAATTGATATTTAATGATTTAATAATTATTTTAATTGTTCAAATAATTGTTTGTAAATGATAATAATTTATTTTAATTAGTTATAAAGTGATGATAAATCATTTATAATATTTTTATAAAGATATATATTTGACTTAAAATTATAAGAAAAATTGATATCGCTTTATCGATATAATAACACTTTCTATAAACAATTGTTTAATATTAATTTATATGGTTTTATAATTTAAATGAGATTATTTTAGTTAACTAATAATGATGGGAAATTAGTTTCAAATTTTGTTTACATTTATAGGTAAACTAATTTATAAGTAACTGGGAATCGACTTTTCGATTTTCAATGGTTTAACGAACAGAAGTTGTTCAAAGTTGTTGCAGTCTCCTTTATATATCTTGTACACATATATAACATACACATGCACATCCTAAATATACATGAACACACACACACACACACACAAATATACATATACACTTACATATATATGTGTGTGTGTATTACAAAAATATCTTAGATATTTTCACACTTAAAAAGCAAACTTTACTTCACTCTCACACACATCAACTCACACACATGGAGGAACAAGGGTGGAGGCTTAGTCATGCGCCTTGAGGTGATAGGGAGGTTGTGGGCAAGGACGTTTTGGTCCATGCACATTTGGATATTTATTTCGAAATTTTTTCTATAAATACTCATTCATTCTTTCATAATTTTAAAACCATTCTTCATCTTCTTCTTCTTTCTCAAGCTACTTTAATGGTCTCTCTACTTAGGAAATTTAAGAAGAAAAAGAGTGAAAAATAAATAAATTTAAATAGTGTATATATATTGTCAAATCCACTTCAAAACAAGCTCAAACTACTCCTTTCCTTCTTCCAAACTCACGGCCACCACTTCCATCACCATTAGCCAAGCCCACCTCCACTTCCAAGCTTTGGCCGAGCCTATCCAAAGGTCCAAGGTCTATTCCATAGGCTTTGATTCGACCGTAGCCTAGCTATAGTCCGTTTAAATAAGTTTAACATTCAATAAATGAGAGAAATTCTATTTATATTATGATATTTTAGATGATATATATGTTTGGCTATGCTTGGTTGTGATGATTGTGAACTATGTTTGGAAATGATAATATGTATGTTTGGATGTGTAACAATTCACCTTTAATACACGTCGAATATCACAAAGGATATCACTTTCCTTCATTAAATGAAATGGTATATATGTGATTGATAAACCTCTTTAAAATGATTTAGAAATGGTTTATAAACACTTAAAGTGTTTCGATAAAGTTTGTAAAGGATATGAAAATTGAATTAAAATAGGCGTGTCGCGTAACAGCATTTTACGATTTCACCCCTTAATAGTTTAAATCAATTTATATGATGAATTCGGAGTCGAAATTCTTCGAAATAAGAATTTACCGAACTCCTATAATCATAATTTTCAAACAAAAGGAAAGGATCAAGATTTCATTTAGTATATTTTAAAATATTAGCAAATCAAGTTTTCAAAATAACCACGCTTTGACAGCTCGGAAACCAAAGCAATAAATTCTTTAAATTTTTTTTTAATTCTTTAAAAATATGGAAAAATTCTATAAATATATTAAAATATTTTAAAAGATACTTGAGTTATAAAAATGGATTTCAAAATGATCGAAAAGTCGTTTTGATCAAATAAGCTTTTAAAACACTATTCGCAGCACTTTTTGCTGCACTTTTTAATAACTTTTAAAATATAGATTTAAACTTAAGTATTCTTTTCTAAATCTTTTAGAAATGATTTAAAATAAATAAGTAGTTTAAAGATAATGTGGAGGTTTTATAATTTGTTTTAAAGAGTTTAAATAGATGATTTAAAGAAAAGCTGTTATAATTAAGAGCTATTATAATTAAGCGATTTAATCTTGACTCTAAAAGCCGATGGATAGACTGGATTTCTCTATTCGTGAGATCTGGATGTGAGGTGCTTAAACTAAGTAGATGTTCAGTAGAAACCAGTGCCTTGGCTCACCTGGCCTCTTTCCTGGGCGAGGGATAGATAAGGTCGAAATGTCGGAAACGAAGCGAGTATAAAAAATTTAATTTTTCCAATTTTAATACTACTTTAATTGTATAGAAATAATCTTCTTATATTTGGTATTAAATTCCAAGGAGGGAGTCCATACTATCCGTATGAATTTAAAAAGTGATTTCACTGTTATTTGATGGATAGTAAAGGCTGAATACTATATTGAGTAGAATTAATATAATTTCTATCGACTCTTTTTACTCAATAAGGTTTGGCAATATGGTTTATGAGAAATGATTTTGAATTGGTATTTCTAAAGTTAAATATAAGCTTAATGATTTCATATATACTGGAAAATAATATGATTTAAAAATTTATATCTATAAAAGATATATTTTATTTGATAAAAGATATTAATAAATGAAATAATAATCACCCTCAAACTTAACATCTTTTTATCGATGATTGGTTCGAAGTAACTGGGATTGAATTTAGGTGATCCTATCCGAAAATGACTTCGAACCAATTTAAGCGCTCGAAGGTGAAGACATGGAATGATAATTAATTAGAAGATGGAACCTAGAGTTGCATTTCACTGACCTCGAGGCAAAATTTCTCTCATATCATGTATACATGGCAGTTTTATCTTCATTTGATTTTCGATGTAAGGCTTCTTGCTACTAATCATAGGGTTGATTCCCAATAAGATGCAGTAGGAGAGTTCCTTTGGTTTTCCTTGAACTTGGACAACTTATATGGACGAATGTTTAGCATTGTATTTCTATTATACACGTACGTTGATTTTTACAAACGTACGTTTGTTTGGTGGTTTAGGAAGTAACTCTCTTACACTTAACACCATTCTCTGAGACGTACGAGCTCAGAGGTTGTACATATGTAAAGTTAATAGTGTGTGATGGAATTGGCAATATGGCATTCATAGTGGAATGTGCTATGTGAAAGGTGATCGTTACCACAGGCCTCGTCACCCAGAAATGGCTTAAATAGGGCATGTCGTAAGGCTATATGGTTCGCGACCATCAGGGCATGGTCATCGGCTTTCTGGATTACCTCTATATATATGATATGTTGTGTATGCTTTGAGAGCTCTCAAATAGGTCGGGAATGACCAGGGTGATGTCAGATTCAGTTCTATACACCACTAGATGGGTCTGCGGGTAGGTCGTTCTTGCCAGGTGCAGAAGTTTCAAAGGTGTTGATCCTCGATACATCCCTCTAGAGATGTAATGCACAAAAGGTAGTTCCTTACCTTGCCATTGTATGGAATCCGTTGTCCAATAAGTGCCTTTGGACTTGAATGTAGAGCCTAGTCTGCTGGAATTTAATAATGTAACAATTTCGACTAAGATTATGTATATTTATTTGAAAGTTGTTTTTAAAAGAATGCCATTACAAATAATATTACCAGATTTTGCGTGGTAAAGATTTTGGTTATCATAAGGTAAAACCCTACTCCATGTTTATGTGCGGTGTGCTATTATTAGGCACCCTTTGTTTTCAAATATCCATATTTTGAGTTTCTCACTCCCATGACCGACCTGAAGTTTATTTCCTTTTTTCTTAAACTCCGGTGCCCTATTTTTATGAGCAGCCAAATAATCAGGTTTAACTTGGACCATTATGATGGAGCTTGAAGCTTGGAGCTGAAGATGTTCCTGTAGATAGTTCTCCATTTTCATTTCCACTGCATTAGTTTACTGATTATATTCAGCATTAAGAAGGACAAAGATTTATAACTGTCCAGGATGATTTATAAGATAGACTCTAAAATGTATTTAAAGTTTCTGCTATATATTGAAATAATATATGTTATTTCATTTATGTAAAATTCTGTTATGTCTTTGTTTTCTTTTTACCCTTTAATATCCGTCCTTCCGGTACTTGGTTTGCAACATGTGAATACATATGATGTACTAGTATTGATTTCTAAGAGTAAAAAGGGTGGGTTGTCAGATTTGGTATCAAAGTTTAGGTTGAGTGAACACCTAAGCCTGATAGAGGTAAAATCTCATCAGAGATAGGGTTAGTAATACCCTTGGATGAGTAACTCATTAGAGATAGGGTTAGTAACACCCTAGAATGAGTTGAGAGTATTATATAAGAGCGCATATTTATTAATGATATATAAAAATGATTTGTTTTGAAAATATGGTAAATGAAATAATTTTTACCTAAGGTCATATTTCAAATATAAGATAATGTTTTGGAAAATATAATTAGTTATGATATTAAGCTCATAAATTGGGTAATTGTTTTAAAAACAAGTTAGTTAAATCAAGAATAAAACATTTTGTGATTAGAATTTCACAAATTGACTATAAGATGTCTGATAATTGTATTGAGAGTATGAAGAATAGAGAGGAAAACCTAAGATTTGGATAATGAGAACTTTTATCTAAAAGTTTTTTTCTTAGAAAGGATTTTGAAGGACGATGATAATAATGTTTGGAAAACATTTTTAAAAGAATCAAAAGGATTTTTGGAAAGAGATAAAATATTTTGATAAAGAACTCTATTTATTTCCTAAGTATTGATCAAACCTTGGTTTGAAAAGTAGTGTACTTGTTAAGTTAGGATAAATACTTAGTGTCTACTTCTAAGTATTTACGTTTATATTTGTAGAAGCCATGGGAGGACAGTATTCAAAAGGAGAAACCTCAAGAGCAAATTGGGGTGAGAAAGATGATCTAATCATTCTTTCAAGTGACGAGGAAGAACCCATAGAAGAAGAATATGATCCGTATACTCGTAGAGACAAAGATGGTTACCCGATAGCTGGAATGCTTATACCTCCCGTAACTCCAGATCTAGTTATAATATCTAGTGACGCAAAGGCCACTCCAGCCTTGGAAGGAAGGGGGATCACTAACCCTGCCAGTTTACAATTCGAACCTGAAGAAGAACCCATGGAGGAAGAGTCAGAACCAATGGAGAACCGGAATGATATAATATCAAATGAATCAAACCACAGTAGTGGGGGCAGCAATATCATACAGGACATGGATAGGGATCATGTTATTTGGCGTAAGGAGTCATCAAGGTCATCTATTTATTCGGATAATATGGAAGATGACGAAGTGGAAGATGAGGAGAAGCTGCGGAGGAATTCAAAAATTCCAGGGAGATGGGAATGCAAGGATTGGAGGAATTAGGGGAAGGGAAAATGTTGCAGGAAGTACCATTTGGACATGGACATGTTCCTTAGAATCTGCCTTGGCTACCCTATGTGGAGGATGAGATACAGCAAAATGAAAACGAAAATGAAGCTGACGACGAACAAGAAAGTGAAGACGATGATGTTGGGGAAGTTTCATTAGAATCTGGATATTGGAGTGCACCATCGGTAACATATTCGAAATGATGATTGAGATTAAGATTGAAGACTAGTTATATTTATCTAATATTAAGTATTAAATAGTATTCAGATTGATAATGTATGGAATAAATACAACGACTGCTCATATAGTTTTTTTGAGGTGCAAAAATACAGATGGAATGTAAACAGGAAGGAGCATTCTATTTCTCTGGCATACAAGGCAATAACCAATGTTGAAAATATACCCAAATTCCCATGGTATAGCAGAGTTTGGAACAAGAGCACAAATGAAAAACTGAATTTCATGTTGTGGAAAGTACTACGGAATGCTTTACACACTTTAGCTAATCCATCGAGCAAAGGGATTGGTATAAAAAATACTTGTATTTTCTACAGATGTAGGCAAGAAGATAATCACCACTTATTCTTTAATTGTTCATTTTCTTATTTCCTTTGGAAGTAAATTAAGCAGAGAGGTTTGTGTGAAGCTCCTATCAAAGATAGTAGAAGAGAATGGTCTAGTTTATGTAAAGCAACTAGGTTTAAAGATTCAAATTCTTCTCAGTTGCTGATCATGCTTAAAATATTTGTTTCTAAATTGTGGAAGGCAAGGAATGAGAGGATTTTTAATAAAAAGTATGAAGGAAGAATGCTTCTGTTCAAGGACATGGTCATGGGTATATGCACTGCTATGAAATATGCTAATGTCAGATTTAAGTCATACGAATTTGAGAGATGGTACTTGTGAGGAGGGTTCCTTACTTCTCCAGTGTTTTTGTGTGTATTTTTGGTCTTTCTTCTCCCTAGTTTCTATGTGTTTTTCCTGTTTATGGATGTAAGTCATTTCTTACATTTTATGAATAAATGGTAGGGGCCATTTCTCCCCGCTGGCTTTACCAAAAAAAAGTAGTAGCTTATAAGTGTGGCTTGTGATAAGGTGGTGTTGTGGTTAGTCATATGTTAGTATTTGTATTATGAACTTCTATTATATACCCAAGTAGGATCGAGATGACTTAAGGATGACCCAAGTGTGGTAGAAATGATGGATGTAAGAAATAAAGTCGTATAATATAACCATGATCTTGACTTCATTCATTTGCAATTATACAAGTCACTTAAGAAAATTTATAAGAGTTCTTGATAAAGGAAACAAAGCTTAAAAGAAGAATTTTCTTTGTAGGATAAAAAGTTATGAAATTAAAATAGAATTTTCTAAAGGTTTTGGAAAAGATAAAAGGTAAGTGCATTATACACTGACTATATAAAGATATCACGTCTTTGGAAAAGATGTAAAGATTTGGCCTAAGATTGGATATAAGATTTTGATATCCGAAAAGAATTTATCACTCAACGCTCATCTCAAACATTAATAAGGATTTGTAGTCAGATACTTACATTTTCTATCATAGTTGAGAGCTATGCAAGAAAAATAAAAGCTTTTGAGCCTGATCAAAGTTCTGCACTGGAGAATTGAAGGATCAATAGTAGTTCGGACGTAAAATTGAATATTTGAAAAAGAGATCGGAACAACTATCGCCTTATGTATAATCTACTACATTAAACAAGTGTAAGTTTAAAAAAAATTGGGCAAACACCTTTAGTTGTATGCGTTGTAATTTCAAGGACGAAATTCTTTTAAGGGAGAAGTATGTAATGACCCATAAATTTAAAATTTGATAAATTATATTTATTTTTAAATATTCAAATATAAGCTTTTTTAAAAACATAGATTGTGATGTTTTGAACAAGAATGATGGTAATCTTATTTTGAATAAGTATTTACGAAAATTAAGCTTTAAAGAAGTATCAATAAAATGGTCGAAAATTGTATTACTAATAAACAACTCTATAATTATCAGAAGTCGTGCACGAAAGTGGATACATATACTTATTTATCCATTTAAAAATGAGTATGAAATAAAAAAATATTTTAGAAAAATATAATGCATTTATGACATCATCAATAATGACATTATATTTAATAATTATTTATAAATTTAAATCAAGGTTTAATGATTTAATAATTATCATAATTATTTAAATAATTGCTTTTAAATGATAATAATTCATTTTAATTAGTTATGAAGTGATAACAAATAATTTATAATAGTTTTATAAAGATATATATATATATTATACTTAAAATTATGAGGAAAATTGATATTGCTTTATCGATATAACAGCATTTCCTATAAACAATTGTTTAATATTAATTTATATGGTTTTATAATTCAAATAAGATCGTTTTAATTAATTAATAATGATGGAAAATTAGTTTTTGAATTTAGTTTACATTTACATGTAAATTATAAGTGAAAATTTGACCGGGAATTGGCTTTCCGATTTTTAATGGTTTAACGAATGGAATGGAAGTTGTTCAAAGTTGTTGCAACCTTGTTTATATTCCTTGTGGACATATATAACGTTCACAAGCACACCCTAATATATACGTGAACATATATATATATACACACACACATACATATAAATATATATATACACACTTATATATATATATATACATATATATTAATAGTGTTAGGGGTATGACCTAGGGGCAATTCTGTAATTTATAAACTTTGAAATCAATTCTTGTTCGAAATAAAGGTGTTTCTTTTTTCTATTATATATTTGTTATAATGCGTTATAAATAATTAAATGTTTAATTAAAAATATATTTAACAAAAAATCCATAAATGACGTGTTTGTGATAGTAATTACAATTAGTTGTAATCATGAGTATTGGATCACAATGTTACAAAACACATCATTTTAAATGTTCCTAGTCAAGATGCATCGACATTGGATATCGATGTATCCATTGAGACTAGAGTACGTAATGCTCCCCAAATGTTGGACAGTGTATACTCATGACTGCTGGGGGCACCTATAGGTTATGTACTGATAGTTATTGGATAGCTATAGAACAACTCACTCGGTAGTTTTCTATTGGTTAATAGAACTAAGGTCAAACAGAAAATATCGATGTGACTAATTTACACAATTCTTTCGATTTGAGAATACTGTTAACCATCAATATGAAAAACTCTGCTTTGATTAGAGTCAAATCATGGAACGACATCCATCAAGTGATTATAGTTAGGTCGAGTGGAAGTATTGGAAGGAAGACACTATTCAAGAGAGGATTCGTCACTTCGGTTATATGAGGTTAGTATCATGGTCAACTCAAGTCAACCCAAAGTCAAAATCTCTGGCCAGAGTAGTACAGTTAATAATAATTATTATTATTGAACCAAGGATTTTGTGTTTGGACTATAGAGTTGAGTATGGACAATATTGGAATTTTGACCATTACCAAATTTCATAAATCCAAAGTGATACAGTTTTGACGAAGAGAATTGGTGTATATAAATGTCACTAACGAGTAACCCTTATTAAATTAAATAAGATTAACTGGAAATGAATAAGCAATAAATTTGGCCATAATGTCACACTACTTGCTAGGTAACGCATGAACCTTAACATTGGAATAGTTCGGTGTTAATTGCTGACCAAATTTACACCCAAGAGTTACACAACTGAAATGATAAATTCCCTTAAGACCAAATTATTTAATTAGTTTATAATTGTTATAAATAAATTAAATTAATTAATATTATGAAATATTAATTATAAAATTTGAATATAGTTTGAGAAATAAAAATTGTTATATATTTATAATAGTTATAAATATACTGATCGATACATATTTTATGATTTAGTATTGATTAATCCCAAATCTGTAAATATATTAATGTTGTATATCTAATTAGGTGAGATTTTCGTAGGTATATGTAGTTGTGATAAATTAGTTTGGTTATGTGCATGGTTATATTACCATGTGTTATAATTTATTTATCGACAAATCTAATTTGCTGTAAAAATTAAATTTTATCAATATTAATTATTTTATGTATATTTATATATTAATTTAAATATAGACTAATGTATATTTTAAACATATAATTACATACATGTATATTTATAATGTATAAATAGCTTAGAATTTTTCCTTACACCTACTTATACATAATATGAATTATCAAATTCGAAAATTATTTTTTTTATATATAAATAATTTTAAATTATCTTTAATTGATTATTTGAATTTTTTATTATATCTAAAATAATTATTGCACAAAAAATTCGATTTTATACATTTTAAAATTACTACATCTATGTAGTAACCCTTGAAAAAATTTTCAAAACTTTTCGTTAATATTTAATATTTTTTAAATTACTTCGGTTGAACATTTCTTTTATTTATTAAAAATAATATTTTATTTCAAAAAATCACAAAAAAAAAATTTTACCTGAATTTTATGATCCTAAATGTTTTAAAATTTTAAATTTTGATTTTTTAATATTTACTACTAATATTTTTAATTATTATGATCAAAACTATTTATTATATATATATAATAATGATAAAATTATAAAATTATTATTTTATGTTTGTAATGCTAATTTTAATCTGTAAATAATTTTAAAATATATATATTTATATTTTAAGAATTTTAATGTAATTAATTATTCATATATATACATTTTATTTAACATTATATATATAATTTTAATTATTATATATATATATATGTATGTATGTATAATTGTATATGTTTAATTATGTATATATATTTATATAAATGTTTTAAATTATATATATAGTTAATTTTGAGACTTTTAGTTATAAAATATAGTTTAAATATATGTATACGTATTTATATAAATATACTTTTCATTATAGATTTATGCACATATTTAGACAACATACAATGCATACAAAATGAGCTAATGTGTCTGTTGCGATGTAAATCCCAACATCTATATACGAATATGTTATACCCTTCACGGATTATTATGTTACACATGCACACACATATGTATGTGTATATGATACATGTGTATATATAAATTAAATCATTTAAATTAACTTTACATTAAAAAATAGTTAAATTTAAATAAAATACATGATTTTATTTAAAACAAATTTAGAATTGTTCTAAATGAATAGACTTCATAGGCCAAATAAAGATCCAATAGGATAAAACAAATTGAAATACACCCACCATTACCGCTGCGGGCTGGCCCAGTTCCAATATATATTACAAAAATATCTAAGATATTTTTACACTAAAAAAGCAAACTTTACTTCTCTCTCACACACATCAACTCGCACACATGGAGGAACAAGTGGGAGGCTTAGTCATGTGCCTTAAGGTAATGGGGAGGTTGTGGGCAAGGACATTTTGGTCCATGCACTTTTGGATATTTATTTCCAAAATTTTCCTATAAATAAACATCCATTCTTTCATAATTTTAACACCATTCTTCATCTTCTTCTTTCCCTTTCTCAAGCTATTTTAATGGCTTTTATACTTAAGAAATTTATGAAGAAAAATAGTGGAAAAGGAAATTAAATTAAAATAGTGTGTGTGTGTGTGTGTGTTTTGTCAAATCCACTTCAAAACAAGACCAAACCACTCCTCTCCTCCTTTCAAACTCATGGCCATCACCTCCATGTCCATTAGCTACACCTCCACTTGCAAGCTTAGGCCGAGCCTGTCCAAAGGTCCAAGGCTTGATTTCATAGGCTTCGACTCAATCGTAGCGGAGCTATAGTCCTTTTAAATATGAAGGTGATAAATTCTATTTATATTATGATATTTTGGATAATATATATGTTTGGCTATGCTTGGTTGTGATGAATGTGAACCATGTTTGGATATGATAATATGTTTGTTTGGATGTGGAAACAATTCACATTTAATACACGTCGAATATCACAAAGGAAATCACTTTCTTTTACAAACTAAATGGTGTATATGATATTGTTAAACCTCTTTAAGATGATTTATAATGATTTAGAAATATTTTATAAATAACTAAAAGCGTTTCAAAAAAGTTTGGAAATGATATGAAAATTGAGTTAAAATAGACGTGTCTCGTAACGGCAGTTCGCGCCGTAATACTTTAAATCCATTTATACGATGGATTCAAAGTTGGAATAAGAATTTTTAGAACTCTTATGATCGTATTTTTCAACCAAAAAAATCATGATTTCGTTTAGTAGATTTTAAAATATGAGCAAATCAAGTTTTCAAAATAATCGCGCTTTAGCAGTTCGAAAACCAAAGCGATAAATTCTTTGAAATGGATATTTCTTTAAAAATATGGAATAAACTCTATAAACATATTAAAAGGTTTTAAAAGAGATTTAAGTTATGAAAATGGATTTCAAAATGATCGAAAAGTCATTCTGATCAAATAAGCTTTTAAAAAACTATTCCCAACACTTTTTGTAGTAGTTTTTAATAACTTTTGAAACATGGCTTTAAAATTAAGTATTATTTCCCAAATCTTTTATAAACGTTCTCAAATAAATAATTAAGTATTTTAAAGCTGATGTGGAGGTTTTATAATTTATTGTAAAGAGTTTAAATAAATGATTTAAAGAAAAGTTGTTATAATTAAGTGATTTATTTTTGACTCTAAAAGCTATTGAGTTGACTGGATTTTTCTATTCATGAGATCTGGATTTAAGGTGCTTAAACTAAGGAGATTTTCAGGAGAAACTGGTGCCCTAGCTCACTTGGCCTCTTATCTAGATGAGGGATAGATAAGGTCGAAATATCGAAAACGAGGTAGGTATAAAAAATTTAATTTTTCCAAATTTAATACAACTTGGATTGTATAGAAATAATCTTCTTATACTTGGTATTAAATTCCGAGGAGGAAATCCATAATATCCATATGAATTTAAAAGGTGGTTTCATCGTTATTCGATAGATAGTAAAGGTTGAATACGGAAATTGATATTGAGTGGGATTAGTATAATTTTTATCGACCCTTTTTACTCAATAAGGTTTTGCAATATGATTTACGAGAGATGATTTTGATCTGGTATTCCCAGATTTAAAGAAAGGTTTAATAATTCTGTATATACTGGAAAAGAATATGATTTAAAGATTTATATCTCTAAAGAATTTGATAAATGATATTAACAAATGAAATGATAATCACCCTCGAACATAACTCTTTTTATCGATGATTGATTCGAAGGAACCGGGATCGGATTTGAGTAATTCCTATCCAAAAACCACTTCGAACCAATTTACATATTTGAAGTTGAAGACATGAAATGATAATAAATTAGAAGATGGAATGTAGGGTTGCTTGTCACTGACCCTCGAGGGAAATTTATCATATCATATATATGTGGCAGTAGTATCTTCATTTCATCGTTGATGCAAGGTCTACTCGCTACTAATCCTATGGATGATTCCCAATAAGATGTAGTAGGATAGTTCCTTCGGTTTATCCTTTTCCTGGCTAACTTGTGTGGATAAATGTTTGACACTGTATTTCTAACATACGCATACATTGATTTTTACAAAGTACATCTATTTGGTGGTGTAGGAAGTAACTCTCTTGCACTTAACATCCTTCTCTAAGACGTACGAGCTCATAGGTTGTACATTTATGGAAATCAATAGTGTGTGATGGAATTGGCAATATGGAATTCAAAGTTGAATGTGCCATGTGAAAGGTAATCGTTACCTCGGGCCTTGTCACTCGGAAATGGCTTAAACATGGCATGCCATAAGGTTATGTGGTTCACACCATTGGGGTATGGGCATCACTTTTCTAGATTACCCTCTAATACATTAGGTATGTTGTGTATGCTATGAGAGCTCTCGAATAGGTCGAGAACGGCCAGGATGATGTCATATTCGGTTCTACCCGCCACCAGATAGGTCTGCAGGTAAGCCGGTCTTGCCAGGTGCATAGGTTTTAAAGGTGTTGATCCACGATACATCCCTTTGGAGATGTACTGCATGAAAGGTAGTCCCTTATCTTGCCATTATATGGAATCCGTTCTCCAATAAGTGCCTTCGGACTTGATTGTAGAACCTAGTATGCTGGAATTTAATAATGTAACAATTTCGGCTAAGATTATGTATACTTATTTGAAAGTTGTTTACAAAAGAATGTCGTTAAAAATAATATTACAAGATTTTATGTAGTGAAGATTTTGGTTATCATAAGGTAAAAACCCCGTTCTGTGTTTATGTGCGGTATAGTCTTATGAGATACACTTTGTTTTCAAATATCCTTATTTTGAGTTTTCAAATAGTCTTATGGGTGCCCTATTTTTTCGGACAACCAAGCAATCGGGTTTAACTTGGAGCATTGTGATGAAGCTCGAAGCCTGGAGCTGAAGATGTTCCTATAGATAGTTCTCAATCTCCATTTCCACTGGATTAGTTTATTAACCGTATTCAACATTTATAAGGACATGGATTTATAACTGTCTAGACTGATTTATAGGATAGAATCTGAAACGTATTTAAAAAATTTGCTGTAAAGATAATATACATTAAGATAATATATGTTATTCCATTCGTATAAGATTATGTTCTGTCTTTATTTTCTTTTTACCCTTTACTATTCATCCTTCCAACATTGGTTTTGTGGCATGTGAATACCAAGCATGTACTAGTGTCGATTTTCGAGGGTCGAAAAGGCAGATCGTCATATATTACAACTCATTTAATTAATTGTTCATGATGTTCTTATGGTTCAGATCTGAAATTTTACTGCGAATTTATACGTGCGTAAGTTGTCCCATTTGTTCTTATTTGAAACCATTCATATATATGATTTTACTTTGTTTCAACTAACATAAATTACATATGACATTCTTCTAAAATCATCTGAAAATCGATGTTTGTATGTTTTGTTTGAATTTTTTTTTGTTAATGTATTCTTTTGTTTGAAAGCAAAATAAAAACATAATAGGAGTTTTGTATAAATTTGTTAACTTCTAATTCGAACACATGCTATATCACAAACTTTACATATTTTTTGTTTTTTTAATCTTAAATGTAGCTTGCAATTAATTACATATATGTATGAATGTGTTGTTTTAATTCAACATTTATAAAATTTACTATTATGTAAAATCATAATTTTAATTTTAAAATTCTTCCTAAATGGAAACTTGATTTAAGTTTGTTAATTCTAGATTTCAAAATATGAGAATGGTCAAAATTAGTTTTATATACATATATGTTTTAGAGTTTAATCGCTGATATGAAATTATATTAATTGAATGAGCATAGGATATAATTCAACTTTTGTCTATTAGTAAAATTCCTTTTAATATATTATGTATGAGTGTAAGTTGAACTTATATATACATATGTCATTATTACTTACATGTTTTAAAGTAAAATTTGGACAATAAAGGCATGTTAATTCTAAGTAAATGTTAATTTGTCAATTAATCTAATTAGAGAGAGAGAAAAACAAAATGTTTCTCCCTCTACATTTTTGGCTGATTCCTTCCCTAATTATATATGTTAAGAGACGGGTATAAAAGGTTTTTTCTCCAACCTTTTACATGTTTATTTACGTAGTAATAATTCTGTACTTAATCTTAATTTGTCAATTAACCTAACTAAAGAGAGGGAGAGAAATGAATGGTTTCTCTCTCTTCATTTATGGCTACTGTTATCCCGCCTTTTGGCAAGGCCGAGATATCAAGGAATTGACTGAAAACCAAGGATCGCTCATCCCGACTGTTGAGTATGCGCAAGTTTGCTATAGATGTCAATAAATTTTTTCCAAGTCCAGATCAGGCTACAATTGACAAGACATAACAAGCAAAGCTGTAAAAGACAACGTTCCAAATTTCAAGTCAATCC
Source organism: Allium fistulosum (assembly GCA_030737815.1). Lineage (NCBI taxonomy): Eukaryota > Viridiplantae > Streptophyta > Magnoliopsida > Asparagales > Amaryllidaceae > Allium > Allium fistulosum. Next base: position 1,139,796,200 of record CM060906.1, read on the forward strand.
GAGTTCGTATGCTCGAGATATGATCGATACAAGTCAAAGAAATCAGCATAATCGCATCCATCATTTCGCATCCCTCAGTTCGCATCCATCAAGTCTCGGCATCATCTGTTGTTCGCACCGATCCAGAGCACACCATTTCGTATCCATCGGCTGAAGAGCCTTGTTCGAATCCATCAAGCAACAGTAGTTCATATCCATCAGGCGTCGCCGTTCGTATCCATCAGAGAATCACTGTTCGTATCCATTAGAGAATCACTATTCGTATCCATCAAACAGTCATTGTTCGTATACATCAAACAATCACTGTTTGTATCCATTCCACTGCCTATTTGTTCGTATCCATCAAGTTGGAACACTTCGATCGATACGAACAAGGCCACACAATCGATACAAACTGAGCTGTATCAATCGATACGAACAGAGCCACATTGATCGATACGAACAGAGCCACATTGATTGGTTCGAACAGAGACACATCAATCGACACGAATGGAACCACTTCCTTCGATACGAACACGGTAGTTGCTATCGATACGAACGAGGCGAAAGTTTTGGAACGACTCGGTCAACTCGGCATCGAAAGTGGATCAATCCAGAAATCACGCGCCACGTCATCTCCTGAACACATGCCCACAACCGATTCAAAGTAATCGATTCGAAAATCATCGATTCGAACAGAGCAGCATACGCGAAACCCAAGTTTGCATCGATCATATCTCGCAATCCACAAGTCCAAATTGAAATTTTCACAAGAGCTTACGTACGACCTAAGGAAGGTCCATGCCAAGTTTCAACTCGATTAGATCAAATCTCGATCGATACGAAATTCGTTCGTATCGATCACGGTTCGAGCCGAAACTTCATGGGATCGATCGCGTGGGCCCACCCACATGCCAGAAGAAGTCTCCTGAGATCAAAGCGAGATATCAGCCTCCTACGCCTATAAATAGAGCCCTAGGGCCTACATAAAAAGGATCTTTTTGGCTCCTTGCCGTTCAGACTTTGCCGAATCCAACTTTGCACTTCATTGTTGCTGTTGTACTTGAATTTCAACACTTCTATTCCCTGTAATCCATTGAAATCAGTTGTAACCTGCAAGTAAATATCAATAAAGTCATAAAACTTCAAAGTGGACGTAGGCCGGATTGTCGAACCACTATAAATTATGTGTTCTTTATTGCTTTCATCTAAATTTTCTGAGTGTTCTTCATTTTTAATTATCTACATACTTGTTATCTGTAATCTGTGATTGTGAATTGGTGCTTTCATCGACAATTGGGTGTTTGTGACCAATTTTGCCGCAAACAACTACCTTTACTTAATTAACTATTTATGTTAAGAGAATGAAATTTATTGCTTTCTCTAACCTTTTACATGTTTATATACATACTTTTATGTGCCGCTCGTATGTTGTCCGTATCATTCAAATACATAAATGTATTTGATACATTCATCATATTGTATATTTATTTGAATTAAATTTAAAACTCATTTAATTATGCAATAAAATTATATATTGATTTTATTTAAAAGAAACTTAGAAAAGTTCTAAGTACATTTAGACTTCATAGGTCCATTAAAGATGCAAAATGTTTTTTTTGAAATTCACTGATCTATTCCACTACGGACTGGCTTAGTTCCAACACAACATACACAAATTCATTTGCACATCTTTGCCGACTCCATGTGCAAAACACTGGTTCACACTAGTTTATTTTATACAACTTTGAAATGCTCTTGAGGCTTAGTATTAACTTTGACAAAAGCTTGGTTCTAGTATTAAATGATGTAGATAAGCTGTTGCTAGTACCATCCATTGCAAAACCATAAAGTTCCCTATAAAATACCTAGGATTTTTTATTAGACCAACTAAACTAAAAAAAGAAAGATTAGTAAGTTAAAATTGATAAAAATAGTAGAAAGCTATCAAGTTGGAATAATAGACTCCTATCTAGAGTTGGCAGAATAATCTTGACCAACTTTGTTTTGTCCGCGTCATCGATCTACCAGATGTCTTATTATCAGGCTTTTAAATCTCCCCGAGATGGCCGAGATGAAAAATCTGAGATATCAGCCAAAATCCGAGATTTGGCAGCCTATTTAGTTATAAGTGTTTTAAATATCGCCCGAGATAGCCGAGATATTTTCCCGAGATATTGGCCAAAATCCGAGATTTAAAACACTGCTTATTATGCGTTCGAAAATGGGTAACTGACAAGATAAATAAAATTAATAGAAATTTCGTTTGGAGTAGAGACTATTCGTGCAAATAATATTAACTGCCTAGCTAATTTGGAAACAGTTTGTACATCTAAAAAGGAAGGGGGTTTAGGTATTGTAAATCTTAGTAACTTTCATGTGTCTTTACTAGGAAAATGGTTTTTGAAAGTTAAAAATAACATGAAGGATTTATTTGAAAAGAAATGGTTTTTAAAACAATTTTATGATGGAACATGTCCAATTTCTGGAAATCCATTTTAAAATTTTATAATACTTTTAGCCTGGGCATCAATAATACTGTTCACTTAGGTAATAACATAACGTTTGGCATGATAGCTGGATTTCGCCAATCCCACTAAGAGTGGAATTCAAGGAACTCTTTGATATTTGTAAGTTCGAAAACTTAGGAGAGCCCATAAGTGGTAGCCTATCTCAATAGCTCAACATCAGATCCCACAGGCGATAGCTCCATAACATAGACCGTATAGCCTTTGACTACCCACTATACCTGATAATAGTTGATAAAGAACACGAGTTTAATGCGCGCATACGCATGCATGCGCACGCACACACACACATTTATGAGATATCAAATTAAGATTGCTTAGAAACGTCAAATTTAGTGCCACATTTGGTGCAACACCTTTATTGTTTTCTTTTTTATCGATCACCTTTATTATATTTTTTTTGTTTATTTTTCTAATAAGCTCGTGTGTAAAGGGCATTTTAAAAAGTTCACGGTTGGACCAAAAAATTGTGAATTTATTTCAACTATTAATAAATATTATGTATTGCTAAAAACACTTCGTTTTCTCCTAACACCGTTGTTAACAAATATCATAAAAGTTTTAAGGGGCTACCAAAAAACATCATTTTTACCTTTTTTGCACGGCGAACAACCGTCAACTAATATCATTTTCCACGGCGATCAACCACCGAACGACAGTAATTTGGTGGTTGATGGCTATGATAACTAATGTTAGTCGACGGTTCTTAGCCGTGCAAAACAACTTTACGCGATGCTTGATTATCATATGAAATGACTTTGGTACTAGGGAATGCGCAAATTTTATTGCATTTTTATGGTATTAAAAAGAGGAAAGTTGTGTGTTTTTAGCAACACACTAAACATTTAGTGCGACACCTTTATTTTGCTTTCTTTTCTTTCGACTATCTTTTATTTGTTTTTTTTATGAGCTTGTGTATAAAGGCATTTTGGAAAGTTCAGGATCGAACCAAAAGATTGTGAATCTATTCCAACTATTAATAAAGATAAAATATGTAAACACATGGATAATTTTAAAATATCTTATTTTCAAATTTAGGCAACTAAACTTCCAAAAGAAGGATACATAAGTATGCGTGATGGTGAACATCTGGTGCAAAGAATAGATTACGAATGGATTTCCCCAAAATGTAACACATGTATATGCTTTGGATATGATTAAGAGAATTGTAATTCCGTAAAAGTATGGAAGGAAAATCTTGCATGGAAAAAGTATTACATGATGACAACAGTAAAGAAACCAAAGCAAGCGATGCAAACACTGAAAATCCTCCTGAAGTAAATAAAGGAAACATGCAATTTACGAAAAAAGTAGACAATGAAAACCTGGTAAAGGATATTGGTTTTGGAATACCTACTATAGCTGAAAAGGAAATAAACTTCAAAAACAATGCAAATTTGAAAACCAACGTAGTATTGGTAACCGGAAAAGATCCTTCTGAAATTCAGTAATGGCAGTTGAAACAAATTCGAAAACAAATAACTTTAAAACAGCAGTTATAGGTCGAGTAATCACAAGCAAGACAGCAGCAGTCTCATAAAGAGATTACTGAATGCATGCAAGAACCTTCCACTCTACTGCAAGGAACACTTGCAGTGGCCCACAGGTCTCGCAAGCAACAGAAGATTAAGGAAAAGCAGATGGGGTTATAACATACAGATACAGGTCATCGAGTCTCCCCTTAAAAGGACAACTCAAGTTTACATTGAAATAGAGCAAATAAACATGACAAATGAAGATAAAAAGGGTTGTCTTATTTTGGGCTGTGGGCTTATTTTTGCCGGCTTACAAAAATAAAGATATGCAACCACGTCTTGCAATTAGCTAAACCCTAACCTCGCTAGTCCCATTGACTCGCGACGTTTATTCTGATTTCCGAATATTGGATCGTCCTATTCTCCGCTCTCAGAATTAGCCCTGAACTTCCGAGAGATTAGCCTCAATGGGAAAAATCGACAGCAAAACTGATGGAGACTTTTTTGCCCAGTTGAAGGTAAAGATAGATGCGTCTGAGGATATTCTTCAAAGATTACGAGACATGGATGTCATGGAATCTCGTTCTGCCCATTTCTGTCAAAAGCTCTGTGCACATTTTGATAGGCTACCTGCCAGGTAATTTTTCTGAATTGCAGGAAGTTTTTTATACCTAATGTGAAAATTTATTTTATCCATTGATTGAATCTGGTTTTTTGCACAAGTTATGCAACAAAAGTGAAATTCGATGGAATTAAGGTTGTCCTGAAGCACATGAAGCTCTTGGATTTAGCAAAAACTTCAGCTAATTGTCCAGCAATCGATGTTTGTGAGGTTGAGGTTGGGATAATTTTTTTAAAGTTTTTTAAACAAATTTCTTAACTTAATCCAATTACTTCTCCTAATAGAGTTGTCCACTTATGTCATGCTAAACAAGTACACGTGTAATTCATATGTTTGATAAAAACTAGGTTGGTACCCGTGCTTCGCACACGGGTAAGTGGTGGAGATGACATAATGATTATCGAGTATTGCATATAAGTTGTATAGCAGCTTGTGTCCTGACTTCATGTGTTGCCTTTTGCAATATTGAGCCTTGAGAGGTCGAACTGGACTTGCATGCTTTTACAAATTGGGAATACGGTGTTCATGTTATACTATAGTAGCATCTGGTACATAATCATCTAATACTTAACAACAAAATAGAGGAATCGATTGTGTTGTGACTTATGATCAGGCTGTTTGAGAAAAATTTGTATTTCAATGCACTGATTTTTATATCAAACCATTTTGTTCTGAAAACCAAAGTTGTAAATAATGCCTCAGTCGTGAGGACCTATTTAAGAAAGCTAGTAAGGTATAGGTCAGTTGTGTAACTATATTAAAGTATAAGTCACCATCACACTTACCATTAGAATACACAATATGAAAATCAACATAGCAACCTTTTGACGATGCACACTGTCGGTAGAGTAAATTCAGCTTGAGAGCATAAATAAAAATCTCTCTTTTTTGAAAGTAGTAGAATGACTTGTAATCTGCCGTTTTTTCTGTCACATTGTTACGGAATGTTGATTACCCACTCTTAATGTATCAAATTTGAAGTAGAAATCAGACAGTAATTATATTTTTCATAGAAAACAAACGGTGTATATGAAAATCCAGTACAAATTAAACAAATAATAAGTGCATTAAATGAGTATATGAATGGTTCAAATAAATAGTAAAAGAAATGACTAATAGTTAATGAAAGATGAAGTTTTCAGTGCAAATTTGGTATACATAGCAATGACAGATAAAATGAGAACGTCGCTAGTTGATTGGATGGTTTTGAAAAAGTTGATATTCATTTTTTCCAATCTTCTTGCAACCTTTTGTCTCGAATTTTTATTATGGTGGCTTTGTAGTTGTACTTCTTCATCAGCATCACCTTTATCAGTATCCTGGTAGTTGTAAGATAATATAACTGTTATTCAAATGGACAATTTTATGATGACTGCTAACATATAAATGAGTATAGAAGGTAGGTTAGTAGTAAAAGGTTAACATGAAATAACCTTGTACTTCTATTTCAATTGCCAATATGTACATATCAGTTTAAAGGATAACCAATTCACAATATTCAAAAAATTTCCTTCATCATTTTTTGTTTGGTGGAATATTTGGACTGGATGAAAAGCATATAGTATCAGTGGTCAACAATTTGAAACTATATTTACGATAAGTTTTGAGGTAGGAGATACATGCATTAATGACGATGCCTTAATGGGCACCCCTTCTGGTAGTTGTTGGTACATTGGATTTTGAAAAAATTTCAATGTTTACAGGTTGCATCTCGTCAACCTTTTGGCAACAGAGTGTGCGATTTGTTTATTACTGTTCATGTGTAAGTGCCAAAGTAAAAGTAAACATACAGTAATGGATCGATAACCTTTTTTCATTTCCAACCTGCAATAGATGAATAGGCTTTAGTGCTCACATTCTAACCATTTTCAGAATTGTTAAATTGATCACTTGGAGGCGTATTCTTTATCATAAAATATAAGTAATTACCCTGTGCGAATTTGGTACTAAAAACTGTAGTTAGAAGTTTGTCTTACTGACTTATGAGAAATAAAATTCTGAGTTTAATTTTTAGGCTATGATACATTTGGTATTTTTGGAAGGTTGTTTGGATATTGCAGCAGTCATTGTCTTTATTCTGTTTAACAATTTTTCTAGTAGTCAAGTGTATTTGTCACCCATTTCATTTTGTAATTAGTTGGTTTGGATTCGAATAGTGCGTCCACCCTTACATTTTTTTTCAAAAGTATTTTGAACCTTATCTGCTCAATTTTCCTGGTCATTTCAATAATCATTAAACAGTTTATTACTTATGATATTGTTGTTTGTAGTAGATGTGAGTAAATGTATGGTAGCACATAAGAGCAAGGAGTAGTTAATTTACCATATTTGAAATCCTTATTAGCTCATCAATTGTTAGCCCTATAAGTGCTTCTGCATCTCGTTCAAAGGCGGTGACAGTTGTCGACATCGACGCACCTAAGATATCCACATTAAGTCGTTATCTAGTATTTATGTGGTTTTAGTAATTTATAATGTGTCGGAGAAGTTATAGTAGATGAAGGTTTCATGCCTATAGATGGTATCTAGTATGTATGTGGAGTATAATTTTTTGAAAAATAAATAAAACAATGTAGTCGTTAACGTAGTAGATATTGCTTGCATTTTCAAACAACAGATGCTATTGAGAGATAACTAACTTAACGTTTCCTTAATGAGAATTGCATGCGTCAAATAGTGATAACTACAGTCTACAAAACCTATATACATCAATTAAGAATATAAATGCAAGGTAGATAATGTTCGAGCAAGTAAATAGTTGTAACTATTACAGTCTACACTGAATTAAAATATAGATCGAACATATAGCTTATAAAAGTTTTATTTCAAAAAGAAGCATTACAAATAATAGCACATAAAAGTTATGATTCCACCAATGTATGGAAAAATAAACACATTAGTAATACTCACTAATTTTTTAAAAGTGGTAAATTTTACAGCAGTAACAAAATAAATGAATTGACAATTATCACAGTAGAATCTAATATGCTTTTTTGCAACCATATTAGTCAAAACTCTAGCTTACAAAATCAGCAACATACTAAGTTAATCAATTAACACAAGTTGGCTTACCATGGATGCACAAATTGTTTTAACGATAAGTAGTCTAACCTTGTTCAATTTGGAAAAAGAAAAATTCAGGAACGTTGAGCGATATATTCTACCTTGAGCCAAACAACAAACATATTTTGTGAAGTAAGCAGTGAAAGGTTGTCGACAATAGATAAATAAGCCGAGTCGCCGACAATGGTTGATGCAAGCTTCTTTAACTCATAATTTGCGTATTGTTCACATCCAAAATAAAAAAAATTGAAATTAAAGTAACATATAAGTGGTACTCAAATATTCAGGTCCATATTTGGGATTTTAATTCGGATTTATAACCAATACGATACATATGAATACTTTAGAAACAGATGGAAGTGTATTCATTTTAAATTTCATATTCCTAAGCATATAATAAAGCCCTACCCAAACAAATTAAATACTATACGATATATTTTGAAGTACATACCAAATATTTTGAAAATAAATAAGTGTTTAACAAACCTATAAATATTGACCATGTCTTATGTTAAACAAATTGTTTCTTAAACCGTTTAAAGGTAAAATATCATTGAGTTCATATTCATTTACCATCAGTTAAAGTTATTGGAATCGTAACATAAGCACAGCAATAATACTCACTAATTTTTTTAAAGCGGTAAATTTTACAGCAGTAATAAAATAAATGAATTCACAATTATCACATTAGAATCTCATACGCTTTTTTGCTTACAATAATCAACACTATAATAAGTTAGTCGATTAACACAATTTGGCTTACTATGGATGCAACACTTGTTTTATGGATAAGTATTCTGACCTAGTTCAAAGTGGAAAAAGAAAAATTCATGAAAGCAAACCGATATATTCTTACCTTGAACCAGTCGACGACCAGATTTTGTGAAGTGGTGAAAGGTTGCCGACAACTACTAAGCAGGTTGATAATGGGCTGGTGCAACCGCCATAGGTCCTCGAATCTGCTGCAACTATATCCGAACCGACAAACTGCTATTCCAACACCTACTTACACATCCAACCACTGTAGACATGAATGAAGCTCAAACATCTTGAGGCATGCCAAATATATCGAGAACTGTAAAAAAAATAGAACAGAGGAATAAATAAGATTACCAAAAACTGCTATTACAGCCAAGGAAAACCGACCGACAACCGTAAGTTGAAGATGGAGAAATAAATTAGATTACCAAATACTTCGTTTACTTCAATTAAATCGTGTTTCAGGCTTTGAATGATGTTGATGTAATATTAGAGAATCAATTTGGGATCGGTCCTTCAAGTAGACGGAGTGGAGGATTGGTAATCGATTTGGGATCGTGGCTGCAAGCAGAACGTAGAGGATTGAAATCTCAGAAGGACTGAAATTATTTGATACCAAATTTTGTGGTAGGGTTTAAAATGAGGTGAAAATTTGATAACCGTATGAGATGTGGGAAGAACGGTTATTTTTTATGCGGTGACTTTTTTTTAATATAAACTTGTAGGACGGAAGAAGGAAACCAAACAGCAGTAGAGATCTATAAAAATATGGCTTTCTGTGAGGCCACGTAAGCATTTTGAGGATTGTGCTTTTATGTCTAAGTAATAGATTAGGTTTATGCCTCTCAACTTTTGCATCCGTGTCGTGCTTAATTTGTAATTGAAGGGAAGCACCTTCAGATGTTAACTCTTATGCTTTTACTTTTGCGCTGTATTGAGTTTGGATTAAGATAAAAAACTGATTTGAGAATGGATTGTGTTTCTGATTAAAATTTCTAAACCATGTAAATTTGAAACAGAAAAAGCATCAACCGACAGTAACTAATAAACAATATGTACCAGTGAGTGATACTACTCTAAAATTACCCCATATATCAATATGCTTAATTTGTAATTGAAGGGAAGCACCTTCAGATGTTAACTCTTATGCTTTTACTTTTGCGCTGTATTGAGTTTGGATTAAGATAAAGAACTGATTTGAGAATGGATTGTGTTTCTGATTAAAATTTCTAAACCATGTAAATCTGAAACAGAAAAAGCATCAACCAACAGTAACTAATAAACAATATGTACCAGTGAGTGATACTACTCTAAAATTACCCCATATATCATTATGAGTAAGCACGAATGTTTATTTTGTTAAGCTCAACCCAAAAGGCAATCTTGTTTGTTTTGCACAATGACAAATGTCACAAATTCTATTTGAATGAAAAAACAAAATTCTAATCTAGACTCTAAGACATGCTTCAAAGGTGCTTAAGAAGGATGGTCAGCGATTCAGCGCTTTAATGCCAGACATTATTTGCAAAAGAGGAATTATTGATCCGATTGGACATTGATTGTGATGTTAGGTAACACAAACTGCAAAGTTGCCTCCCCATGCCAATCATATTCTTTATTTCAGTGTAAATGAACAATTCAGGGATTTTCTTCAATGCACACGTGGATAGAAGCTTTAATCAACACTAAGGCTAGGAATATGAAAAACATCTTTGATTTTGAGTTTGACTGCAATGATCCTTGCACTTGTTATTGAAGATTTATGACTATTTGGTAGTCCTATTCCTATATAGAGATATTTGATTTTTGTTTTTAAGCTAGATATTGACTGTAATGGCATAATTGTCACTATTCAGAAGCTTTGTAACAAGGCTAGATTTTGGATGATCATATGGTTCAAAATGAAATGAGTATTAGGTGGACTTATAATGTACAAATTGAGACAAGTTTTAAGTGATAGAAAAATACCTTAATTTCAGCTGTTGCTTAATAGGAATTGCTTTGATACCATGTTAGTTTTGGTTATAGAAGTTCCCTCATACACAGTTTCTACGCAAAAACTATCTAAAGTTCAGTCTCATTTATTATATTTGTCTATTTTTATTTTTATCTTGCTTTAGGTTCATCCATCTGATGAAGAGATTAATAGGTCAACGCAACCGTTGTATGAAATAACATGTGCTACCACCAACAAATCAGAGCTCTTCTCTCATGTAAGATTTAATGTGAACATGTCTCGACAAGTGAAAATACCTTAATTTGATTTACATGTCATGATAAATACTTTCTTATGTTTCTAGTTCACAGCCGTTCTTCATTTAATGAATCTAAGGATTAAAGAATTATCTCTATTGTCAACCACGGATGGTTACTCTTTACTTGTATTTGTCGTTACAGGGGTTCCACAGAGACTAGAGGTTATTATCGTTTTATTTTTTTTTCTTGTTTTTTAAGTCTTCCATTTTTCTTTTCTTATTTGCTTATTGACTATATTCAAAATAATTAATGCTACATTACATGTATTTGTAGAAACCGGGCCAACTGCGCAAGGCTTTGCGAAAGGAGTTTCTAAAAACCGATCAAGTAAAATTTTCATTATTTCTAATTATTTTAAGCATGTATGTTTTTAGTTTGGTGGAAAAAAATTATTTCTTTTTATTTTCTTTTGAACTTTAAATGCAAACAATACTTCTTTCAAAATAAGCTTTTACTTATATGCATGCATGTGTGTGTATGTATATGTATTTGATGTAAGAAAGCAAGTAAAATTTATTGAGCTTAGATTTCACCCCCCCTCCTCCGTTTTTTTAGCGATAAACTTGTAATATGAGTTCTTTGATCTCCTTTTGTCTCCTTGTAGTATGTCAAGTAGTTGACAGAAATCAATACCTACATATTCTTAAAATGGTTACAGGTTGGTTATACAATCCAACTGTACAAAAACACACAGCTTTAAATATTAATGTCATAATGATAAGTATTCTTGCAAAAAAATGAAGCATAAAGGCCTTTATAAAACCAATGTTAGGTTTAGCAAAGATGGTTAAAAACATAAAATTAGGCAGAAATAGTATATGTTTTGTTAAGTAGAGACGACGTGCAGTGTTATTACTTTATCTATAAACATATCAAACTGTCGAGTTAAAACTCCCTGGATAAGTTCTCTTTTTGAGAATAAAAATGCTTGACAAAAGACCTCAGTACCTCAATCTCTTTGTTACCTATTGATGCTAAATGAACTTATATTTACCAAGTTTGTTCGAATAGTATTGTTGTTCCATCAACAAAAATATCACGTTTATCGTTTTAGCTATGTAATGAAATAGCAAACATAATGTATTATTCCAAAAACATGTATTACACTGTATAAATGCAAATGGGTAACTTTGTTTGAGCTATTTCCATCACTTGTATTATTACATGCAGTAAAAACTCCATAACCAGTGGTTAGCACACATGATGACAGAATCAATTAGTAATCTCTTGTTTTTATGTATGTTTCATTATACCAATCTTCCAATATGAAACTATTGCGATCAAATTAAATTTATAGTGAAATATATTGGTATTGGTCTAGTATGATTTTGTTTCAAACCCAAGTTGTAAAGGTGAAGACATAAGTATGGCATTTTTGTACTCTTGAGGCAAGGCGTAAGACTTGAGACATCGAGATGTAAGTTTTTGGGTTGAACATTATCCACATACATATCAAATAATTAAATAGAATAACATGTTAGTGGGTTCGTATAATTATATGCAAAAAATGCATGGTGTAAATTTCAATTTTTTATATTACATATCAACTTTATAGTAATCTTTCAGCTCCTACTGTTATCCCGCCTTTTGGCAAGGCCGTGATACCAGGAACTTAACTGGAAATCAATGACAGTCCGTCCCGAAGATCGGTTATACGCAGGTTTGCTATGGATATCGATAAATTTTGTCCGAGTCTGGATCAAGCTACAATTGACAAGACATGACAAGCAAAGCCATGAAAACCATCGTTTCAAATTTCAAGTCAATCCGAGTTCGTATGCTCAAGATATGATCGATGCAAGTCAAGAAGACCAACTCGTTCGCATCCATCATTTCACATCCATCAATTCGTATCCATCAAGTCTCGGTATCATCCGTTGTTTGTATCCATCAAGCCTTAGCATCTTCGTATCCATCAAGATGCCCTACTTCGTATCCATCGAGAGAATCAGCCTTATTCGTATCGATCCTGTTCGAATCCATCAGCAAAACAACTCCGCTTCGCATCGGTCGGCAGTTGTCTTGTTCGTATCCATCGACTGATGGCACTCTTCGTATCCATCAAGATGCAAGTTCATTTCGTATCCATTAACTGCCATACAAGTGCCTGCTTCGTATCGATGAAACACTTTGGATACTTCGCATCGGTCAACCACAGATCGATACGAATTGAACACTCCCCATCGATACGAACAAAACCAGACAATCGATTGGTACAAATATAACAGGCCGGTCGAACGATACGAATAAGCGCAAAACAATCGATACGAACAAGGCCGAAATCGAGCGATACGAACAGAGCATAACGATCGACTCGAACAAAGCACGTGCGTTGGGAAGACTCGGTCGACTCGGCATAAAAAGTTGGTCGATCCGAAGAGTGAGCGCCACGTCAATTTGAAGGCACGTGCCTGGATCGATTCGAACCGACCGATACGAAGGCATCGATTCGAACGCGACAGCCTTCATAAAAACGCAAGTTTGCATCGATCATAACTCGCAATGCACAAGTCCAAATGCTATGAAATTTTCACAGGAGCTTACGTACGAGCTAAGGAATGTTCATGCCAAGTTTCGACTCGATTGGGTCAAATCTGATCGATACGAAATCTGTTCGTATCGATCACGGATCGGGCCGAAACTTCATGGGATCGATCGCGTGGGCCCACCCACGCGCCAGAAGAAGTCTCCCGAGATCTGAGCGAGATATTTGCATCCTACGTCTATAAATAGCACCCCAGAGCCTACAGAAAAAAGATCTTTTGGCTTTTGGACGTTCAGATTCTGCCGAATCCATTTTTGCACTACAAGACTGCAGTTGTACTAGAATTTCTTCATTGTAACCTGCTGTAATCAATTGTAATCGATAAGAAAACATCAATAAAATCATCTAATTCATAGTGGACGTAGGCCATACGTCGAACCACTCTAAATCTTTGTGTCTCTGCGTATTTTTCCAATTTATTTTTGAAGGTTTGTTAGATAATCCTCTTTTACATTTCTATTCTTCATTTTTATCTTTTCAAATACTTCCGAAGAGTGATGTGCCCAATTTTGGTACAAACACTTTGGTGCTTTCACTGAGAAAAACCCGATTTTTCTCCTGCTCATTGGATTTGCTATCAATACCGGATTGCATAAATCCAAAAAGGAGATCCAGATCTAAAGTCTAAAGTTCTTCCAACCTATTCAGATTTGCATCAGATCTAGGAAATGACTTCATCAATTCATCATGGTTAGCACACAGACTGCTTCTACAGCTGCTGATCAGGAAGGACGGGATAGACAGAATCCCGTGCAATTGCCTCCATCCAACCAGGATGCTGCCGGACCCTCAGATCCGTCAGACCCTGTCACCAGACAAGAGTTCCAGATGCTGCTTCAAGAGTTGACACAGAGTCGACAACAACTTACTGAACAACTGCGCACTAACGCCGAATTGGCTAATCAGCTCAACCGCCAAAGGCGTAGGAGATCCAAGAGGGATCATGCCTCTTACTCATCCACTGAAAGTTCGGCCTCATTAGACTATAATCACAGATCTACACGCCCACGACTAGACGGTAGTTATACTCAAGCCACCAGACATCAACCTTCTCTGAATGTTGGACAACCAAGAGTTGGCCCGTCAACCAGCCATCAGACTGGACCCTCCTCCCAAGGAGGTACTATTCCTCATTATACCACAGACATCCACGCTACTACCGCTGCTGTTGAAACAGGAGTTGATGCCCGGAACCAACCAGATCTGAACCATCGTCAGCATGGACGTACTCTTGAACCCTATGTCCCCGAAGACTTGGAACCAAGGAGGCGAGATACAGACCGTCGACCGCGACCGGTCCAACCTCGCAATGTGGAACCCGACCACATCTTGGCCCAACGTGCGCAGAATGTCCAGATGCCGGATATACCGACGATGATTCGTAAGATGATCCGTGAAAGTCAAGGTCTCACAAATGACAACTGGGGAATCTTCCGGAGTCACACTCCCTTTACAGATGAAATACTCTATGCTGAACCGCCTCGACGATTCAAGATGCCGACTTTACCGATTTATGAAGGGAATTCTAACCCCAATCAACATATCCCGAGGTATGAATGGTCGATGAGTGCTGCGAGAGCTGATGATGCAGTAAAATGCCGTAGTTTCCCTATTTCCCTGGGGGCATAGCCACTATATGGTTCACTCGTTTGCCATCCCGATCTATTTCTTGTTTTGATCAATTAGCAACCAAATTTGTTGAGCAGTTCCGTATGCACGTTGCGAGACCTAAAGACGTTAACACTCTGTCTAGTATCACTCAAGCACTTGGAGAAACACTTCGACGTTATTTGGAAAATTCCATGTTGCGTGTGCTGACTGGAGTTGACAATTGAGACCGTCAACGGTCAATAACTTGAAGTATAAATTCATAAATGCGAACTGGAGTATAAATTCATAAATGCGGTTTCGAGGAGGATGTATCCGTCCATCTAACGACCTCGCTTGTCAACTCATGACGGATGTGAATCAACGTCCATGATCCTGGTAAATCCACCATTCCCATAGTGCGAACGTAATCCAAACGCCCAAACGAACGTGACTGACCATTTGTCGGTCAACTCCAAATTCGCAGAGTGCGAATTAGAGTATAAATGTTAACTACAAATTCACAGAGTGCGAATTGGAGTATAAACATCAACTCCATGTTTTCAGAGTGCGAAGTGGAGTATAAACCTCAACTCAAAATTCCCAGAGTGCGAATTGAAGTATAAACATCAACTCCATGTTCCCAGAGTGCGAAGTGGAGAACAAACATCAACTCCAGATTCTTAGAGTGCGAATCAGAGTATAAACATTAACTCCATATTCCCAGAGTGTGAAGTAGAGTATAAACGTTAACTCCAAATTCTCAAAGTGCGAATTGGAGTATAAACCATAGCTTCAGGTTCCCAGAGTGCGAACCAGAATACAAATGCCGAATAACGCCGGATTCCCAGAGTGCGAACCGGAGCATCGACTGCAATTAACTCTAAGTCCCCAGAGCGTGGACTAAATTATAAAACATTGACTAACTCCAAACTCCCGAAGTGCGAGTTGAAGTATAAACATAACTCGGGTGTGACTGACCACCCATAGCATAACTCTAAGTCCCCAGAGTGCGGACATGTACTTAAAACTTAAGCAGGCGTGATCGACCGCCGGTGAACAGGTGCAAATCTCCGGAGTGCGGATATGATCATCAATGATCCAACAAGTGTGGTTGAACCACTCGATCTCCACTTGTTTCAAACATCCATTCAGCGGTACTAGACTCCTTGTGTTGTGAGTGAGATGCAATCGCTGACCAATCTTTACAACTCATCCCCAAGACTGGGGGCAAAACTTAAGTGTTGACATTGATTGAGGTAGTGCAACGTCAAAGTTCAACTTGCTCTCCGGTCATGAATCATGTTCGTGATTTCCAGACTTGACAAATAAAAACGAATTTGACTCGGAAACCGAAACTTCACAAGTGCACTGAACTGAAATTCAAATACTGAAACACTTAAGTAAATACGTAATAATTGAGTTGAAGCCAAAAAAGAAGAGTTTCATTTCAACTATCTGTGAAAAATTAATGTACAAGTTTATTCCAAAAAATTCCTACTAGCAGGGGCCGAACCCGCATCTATACACGACCTACGAAAGGAAAACAAAGATAAATTCCTATCTACTCAAAATGAACTGAGGAGGCCTATCTATTTCTTCTTCTCTCTCGGTTTCTTCCCCGGTGTAGACCCGTCGGAGCCGCCAATAACTTTCCTCTTTGAGCCTGTACCTTTCGGCGGTCGGTCTCCAGGCGGGGGCATGATCTCAGCGTCCTCCTCCGAACTCGAATGTATAGGGATGCTTCCTGAAGGTGGAGTCGGAGGAACATGATCAACTGTAGGAGGCGGGATTGGCGCACTGGTGTCGATAACCGTGCCTCCAGGCGATATCATTCTCAGCGGAGCTGGGCCAGGCGCCGCCATTCCACCTCCAGATCTACCACCGCGAGCCGCTGCCTCCATCTCAGCGTCGATTTCAGCCAATATTTCTTCTTCACGGATTTCCTGAGCTTCGCTGGGGGCATCAGTGGTTGGCATTGCAAAGCCAGTAGCGGGTGCGATCCACTCATAACAAATGATAGGTCCGCAAAAGGGTCACTGTGACGACTCAGGAGCTCCTCCATCATCTGCTTGTCAAAAGAAAGTGTGCCCCCTTGCGTTCCATCGATCGGTGCGAAAGCTGTTGTGGTGGTCGCCTCAGTAATGATGGCCTCTTGCGCTTGATTTGATTCTTGAGTTGCAGGAGGCGCGGTCGGTGTAACTCCAGTCACTGGATAGAGAAAAGAAAAGACTGTTAGAAAGTGTTTCAAATCAAACTCCTTATTTTGAACACTTATGAGGAATGTTCGGAGTACTTTCCTCAGTTTGGCTCGTAGACGGTTGAACGACGTCAGAAGTGTGCTCGCCAATGTTTTCAAAATGGGATTTAAATCGTAAATCGTAAAGTTCAAACTTTAAATCGAAACGAGATTCGAATCGTAAATCGTAGATTCAAAATATTCGTATTTGAAGGTTTGCACACAATTTGAAATTGATTTTGATGTTTGAACTTCTACAATTAAACATAAAACTCAATTTCCTCTCTTATTATATTTTTGTTTTATTTTGAAAACATTGTATTTTGAATTTTGAATCCAAATAAACATTTTAAGTATGTTAGTATTAAATAGAATGTTTTTTATTTGCGGTTTTGACTAAGTTTGGATCGGAATGTAAATCGAATCGTTAAGGGAGAGATCCGATCCGAATCGGGATTTAAATCGTAGGATTTTAGGATTTTTGACAACAATGGTGCTCGCTAGCCGGGGATAAGTGCGGTTGATCTGGATTATAGGCAGGAACAGATTGGGGATCAACCACGAGTGCAGATTCAGGTTGGGTTGGCACAGGAATTTCGAGACTTGCATCGTGATGGTCAATGCCTGAACCCTCTCCGACCTCCGAGTGTTGAGTGCCGAGCCTCTCCTTTTCGTGAGAAATTATCGACTCGTGGAGAATCTTTCTTTCGTCTTCGGTCAATATACGATTCTCGAGCTCAAACTCGTCGATTGACTCCCCCAGATGCACTGTCTTCTCCTCCTCAACCAATCGGCCCCAGACGCTGTGGAGATGTGTCAGATAGTTTTCGAGCCAGGCCAAATTTCTGTGCTTCAGCACATTATCATTGTAAGTGATGAGGAAATCTTCGATATTAGCCTCTAGCCTGGACTCAGCCAACTGGATCTTTTCCTCGACCTCAGTCTCCACCACGCGGACCTTAGCCACTGTCGCATCCCTCTCGGCCCGGAGCACTATAGCCTGTTCACATGCCTTCTGGGCTGCGTTGTTCGCATCATCCCTATCCTTGGCGATCTCAGAGAATTTGGCTTTAACCTCGTTGAGTTCCTTAATCGCCGCATCCCGCTTGGCCGTAACAGTAGTGTTACGATGGCCCATCTGCTCTACCAGGGCAAAGTGTGTTTGCCTCATCCTCTCCATGGCCAAGTTTGCCTCGTCGGCCTTATTAGTGGCCTCTGTTTCTGAAGTTCGGGAGGATTCAGCTTCGGTGTTAAGCACTTGGATGATGCGGTCCTTCTGGGCGAGCTCGGACTCTAACTTCTCAATGGTAGCCGCCCACTCCTTGTATTGAGTGTAGATGTCATGGATGTAGTCGTGCATTGTGTTCTCAGCCTCCGCTGGAATTCTCTTTAAGTGCGGGGGAAAATATAACCGTCAAAGCAAATATCTGGAAAGTCCTTCAGTTGAGCGAGTCTAATCGCTCCTTCCCCTGTAGGCTCGGTAAGGACCTGCTCTGCAATTATGGGGGCCATTGCATCAGTTCTAGGATGGTGAGTTTCAGACCTTGGGACATGAGAAGACGGCTTGTGCCGTGAAGTTTCCAGGGGGCGTGAGACATAAAGAGGAGGCTGTGTAGGGTTTCTAGGAGGGGGAGAACGAGATCGGGATCGACGTCTGTTTTCCCTATCTTTTTCTCTGTCGTATCGCTCTTGGCTAGAATACCCACAATCATAATCCCTATCTGCCTGCCTCACTCCAACGCGACTCATAATATGTTGTGGAAGATTGGCGAGTTTTTCGAAGACTCCCTAACATTGAGCCTCGGCCGGACATTGTATCTGCAAAGTAAAAGAAATACAGAGTTAGTAATCTCCCAAAGTAAACAGCTTGTGATCAGGAATCGTGTAGTGCCGTGAAGTGTATATGTATGTGCAACCCCCCGACCAACCGGAAGTGTCGGCCACACTAGTGGGAAGAGACTCGCTTAAGTCTAAAGCGTGCTGGAGCTCATCCAACCCGGCGTCATCCTGAAGCGACATATAATCCGGGATTGGAATATCGGCGAGCCCTTCGAAAAGGTTTTCCACTTGCGGGGGAGGAGCCTCCGAAATTCTAATTCCGGGAACGGGCAAAGACACAATCACATATTTCCATCTCATGGATTTAGAGCGTTTAAAAGCAGCTGTCTTCCTTTTCTCTTTCCTTCGAAATCTTGAAAGGTGTCAGAAGGCCCGGCCACGAGTTCGTCATCAGTGGGTGTTCTCTCTAGATCAACCCCTTCAGTTATAACAACACCGGGCGTCTTACGTTTCACTCGTTTCTTCGAGACAGCCCTTACCATGTATACGATGAATAGGCTGTTCAGCAATGCGTATCCGTTGGGGTGTAGCTGAGATAGGGCGATTCCGAGGAAAGATAACACTTCCCTAATATACTGATTAAACGGAGGAAGCGTCCCAACTGTACATGCGTGGCGATTGAAAGCATAAACCCCTCCGGTGGATAATGCGGTCTATCGTATGGTCCCGGCAATAGCACGTCGTCCAGTGGCAAGCCATGCCTTAAGCATATCCATCCCAACATGTCTTCAGAAACGTTGGACGGTACAGAATCTGGCGGATTATCAATAAAAATAGCACCCGGTATCTCATCCAGAGCCGGATCTATAACTTCGGCCGCGATGGTCGATATTTCAATTGTTGGGGGGAGTGGACTCTGAATTTCTTGCTGCTGTGAGCTTGAAGTGCAGTGCTGTATATTACTTGAAAATTCAACAAAGTATGAAAAAACATGCAAACGACGAGACTTCGAGATTCGACTTGAGTGACCGTCACAGCTGTGCCATCCAGATTTCAGAGACCGATTCAAGTTAAAGTTATTTAAAAATTGTGGTAAGTTATAGTTCCATCGACGAGCTTCGAAGGGAAGCCAAATATGCAGTGAAACGGTCAAAGTCCAGTTATGCAAGATTGAAGCTCGTCGGAGTCAAGTGTTCAGATTTGCGTGAAGTTCGTATCCGTCGAAGCCAATAGTGCAGATCATTCATCGAATGGGCCTTAATGTCGTATCGGTCTCAAGATATTCAGTTCGTATCGATCCGGTCTAGTCGCTTCGTATCGATCGAAGCCAGTCCCTTCCTATCGATCAAAATCAGTCACCTCGTATCGATCATGGGCCGTAACCTCGTATCGATCGGTAGAATCGATACTTTGTATCGACAGAGCAGTTAGATCTTCGTATCAATCGCACTCGATCGATATGACCTCCAAACCTTTCCAACCGATACGAGAACACTCCTCTCGATACGAAACCGTATGCATAACTATCGTTGCGAACTTTGATTCCTTTCAGATCGATACGAACCGCAACTCTTCGATCGATGCAAATGACCTCTTCGCATCCCCACACTTCGTCTTCTCCAAAGCTATGCAAGAATCTCCTCCTTCCTTGACCTCATTTTGATCATCTCCGGCCACCACTTCATCAGAACTGGTCACAGAGGCAAGTGGAACGGCAAAGAATTTCAAGTCTCATCGTTTTCAACGCAAATTCATGTTTTAATTACCTAGCTTAAACGATTGGTTGGAGGAGTTAATGGGTTAATCGATTTGGGGACGAAGGCAGTTTTATTTCTCAGTCTTTCTGATCGATGCGAAGGCAAATGGCAGTTGTGAAAGCAAGTAGAAAAATATTTCTAAGTACAAAATGGTATTTATATGGTTCGACCCCCCTAGGCGATGGACGATTCGCCTCCCAGTTGTCTCGACCGGTTACAACAGGTCCACCATCGAATCGAATCGATGCGAATTGGTTGTTCGTGTCCCTTGACCTAAAACTAATCGATACGAAGACGAGAGTAAAATAAAGTGAGCAAGCAAGGAAAAAATGCTAAGTCCAGAACGCTTTTATATGGACTCGAACTTGAGGGAAATAGACGATTCACCTCCCGGTCGTTGCGACCGATCCACACAGGCTTTACCCCGGATCGATACAGATATGCTATTCGTATCCATAGACTCGAGTTTTATCGAGACGAAAGTTGCGACAAAGGTTTTTTCTGGAGCATCAGATTCCATTGATACGAAACTCTCACTCGTATCCGCTGTTTTCGACTCCATTCAAGTGCATCGATACGAACTACACTGTTCGTATCCATCAACATGCAACCCATGAAGGCATGTATCCATGGATACGAATAATGCGTGAAGAGCCAACTGCTTTATTCGTATCCCTAGCAAGTCCATCGAGTCGAAATCACGACTGCATACCCGTTGCTCTGGAGTTCACCGAAACTCATATCAATCGATGCGAACTACATTAAAACAAAAAATAGATTCGTGTCAATCAGAATTGATACGAAAACAATTTTTCAACCTCTTACATCGATCCAGGAGAGGATCGATACGAAGGGACATTCCAAAACAACCATCAAGCGTTACTACAACTCGAATTCAACATCGATTTAGGAGAGGATCGATATGGAATTCGATACGGGAAAACCGACAGCGACTTGTAAACGCGCGAACGTTAACAAGAGTTAGGTTAACATATATGCATGTAAGCAGACTAATTTTCAATTTTCAAAATTCACAGGTCGAATGCCCACCTAATGACGATTACAACTACAAACAGCTAATCAGTATCATACAGCAATCAGCTACAACAACACACAGTACAACAGTTGGCAGTCTACAGTTCATAATTCATGGCTCTATGGATCACTCAAAGATTACAACTTCCAACGAGAAGACGATAACTGTTTAACAAGTTAGATGGAACTATTCAGAGTAAAGATTGCAGCTTTTCAAAGCACGTCGTGTTCTCACAAGACGTACTTCGGGGGGCAAATGTTATTCCGCCTTTTGGCAAGGCCGTGATACCAGGAACTTAACTGAAAACCAATGACAGTCCGTCCCAAAGATCGGTTATACGCAGGTTTGCTATGGATATCGATAAATTTTGTCTGAATCCGGATCAAGCTACAATTGACAAGACATGACAAGCAAAGCCATGAAAACCAACGTTCCAAATTTCAAGTCAATTCGAGTTCGTATGCTTAAGATATGATCGATGCAAGTCAAGGAGACCAACTCGTTCGCATCCATCATTTCACATCCATCAGTTCGTATCCATCAAGTCTCGGCGTCATCCGTTGTTCGTATCCATCAAGCCTTAGCATCTTCGTATCCATCAAGATGCCATACTTCGTATCCATTGAGAGAATCAGCCTTATTCGTATCGATCCTGGTCGAATCCATCAGCAAAACAACTCCGCTTCGCATCGGTCGGCAGTTGTCTTGTTCGTATCCATCGACTGATTCTTCGTATCCATCAAGATGCAAGTTCATTTCATATCCATTGACTGCCATACGAGTGCCTGCTTCGTATCGATGAAACACTTTGGATACTTCGCATCGGTCAACCACATATCAATACGAATTGAACACTCCCCATCGATACGAACAGAACCAGACAATAGATTGGTACAAATATAACAAGCCGGTCGATCGATACAAATAAGCGCAAAACAATCGATACGAACAAGGCCGAAATCGATCGATACGAACAGAGCATAACGATCGACTTGAACAAAGCACGTGCGTTGGGAAGACTCGGTTGACTCGGCATAAAAAGTGGGTCGATCCGAAGAGTGAGCGCCACGTCAATTTGAAGGCACGTACCTGGATCGATTCGAACCGATCGATACGAAGGCATCGATTCGAACGCGACAGCCTTCATAAAAACGCAAGTTTGCATCGATCATAACTCGCAATGCACAAGTCCAAATGCTATGAAATTTTCACAGGAGCTTACGTACGAGCTAAGGAATGTTTATGCCAAGTTTTGACTCGATTGGGTCAAATTCTGATAGATACAAAATCCGTTCGTATTGATCATGGATCGGACCGAAACTTCATGGGATCGATCGCGTGGGCCCACCCACGTGCCAGATGAAGTCTTCCGAGATCTGAGCGAGATATTTGCATCCTACGCCTATAAATAGCACCACAGAGCCTAAAAAAAAGGATCTTTTGGCTCTTGGACGTCCAGACTCTGCCGAATCCATTTTTGCACTACAAGACCGCGGTTGTACTCGAATTTCTTCATTGTAACCTGCTGTAATCAATTGTAATCGATAAGAAAACATCAATAAAATCATTTACTTCATAGTGGACGTAGGTCATACGCCGAACCACTCTAAATCTTTGTGTCTCTGCGTGTGTTTCCAATTTATTTTTGAAGTGTTTGTTAGGTAATCCTCTTTTACATTTCTATTCTTCATTTTTATCTCTTCAAATACTTCCGAAGTGTGTTGTGCTCAATTTTGGTACACACACCTACGATTCTGAGAGTTAATAAAATGCGAACAGAACTATACCAATTTAAAATCTACACTTTAGCAACTAAGTATTATTTGGGTGTCAATTAATATCTTATTGCAAATTCATTTGCAAAGATTTAATTTCTAGAACAAATTCAACACAAGTAATCAATCTTATAACTTTGTTTAAAGTCCATTAGAAAATAATAAACAATAATTTATGGATGATCAAATATGAAGAACTATTTTGAATAAAATTGAATACAATGCTTAAATGAATGACTTATAGAAGTAAGTCAAATGCACAAACTATTTACTGTGAAAATCTCAAAACCTGATATAGTTTCTCCAAAGATATTCAAGTGTAAATTTGTTATACATATCTAAACATAATTCTGAACTAATTGACTTTGTGAACTATTTTTTCTGATATTATAGCAAGGTTTCAAACTTTGAATTTGTTGTGAACTTTGTAGACATAAAGTGTAGTAAGTGAACAAATTAAGTGACTAAAATGTTGTAGCAAGTTTAAAGGTTAGAGGATCAGTTAAGCACTCTAATAGTTGTATTTGGCAGATTTATAGTCATATCGGGAAATTTCTTCTTATGATGAATCTTAGCGTTCTTCGTCGCATAGAATTTACTGACTATTATGTGTGGGTGCATATTAAGTTAGTTTTGTGAATTTTTAATTCGATTATAATTATGAACATTATGTTGCATACTTATCTTATTGAATTTTTAACACTATATTCATTTTGTAGGTCGTAGGTTTGAGGAGGATTGATCAACCCGAATGGCCACGGTTGTATGTGGTAAGTTTTAATTATGATGTTGTTGTTATTTGCATGATTTTTTACTCATACTCATGTTAGGAGTATTATATTTTCACCATTTAGTTACATAATCATGCTAGTAAAATATGTTTTTGTATTTATACTGTTTATGCACTTGTTATGCATAATAATTAAATATATTTTGTCAAATGCATCTAAATGCTACGCTTGCAAAATTTTTGACAATGGCATTTTACAACAAAACTTAAGTTCATATGTATGTCCAATCTTTCTCTCAGTGGATTCAAAATTTATTTTCTCCCATGATACGTCACAAAATTCTATAATACTAAAGAGCAAATGATGTACCCACTTTTATAAAGAACTGCAAAATGCTAAAAATAAATATTAGGAGTATTGAGTAAAATGTTAGAGTAGATTGAGTGCTAAATATGCAAGCTTGTAGTATTTTCTTCATCCAAGTTAGCTACATTCATTAATTCTAACATTTTTCCGGAGAAGCCTTAACAACAGTAATAACAAACATTATATTAGTGCTTAAACAGAGATAACCCGAGTTTAGACCAAAGTAGTCAAGACGAAAAGGCGCAAGGCTTGCGGCTTGTGCTTTTTTGTGCGCCTTAGATGCGCTCTTTTGCTATTGCTGCACTATAAAAAAAGCAGCTAAAATTACTAGTGAATATGCAGTTTTGACAATAAAAATTGTATATACTTACAATTTTGAAAATAAAATTTCATAAATTCAGGTCATAAATCAAGTAAGTGGTCAAAAAGCCGTTCAACTTAAGACAACAACAACAAAATACTTAGAGATTACAACTTAATTGCTTGAATAAAATTTTGATTTTTCTAAGTTTCAATCACTCATTTCATCATCATCATCGCTATCGTCATCCTCATCCAAACCATGCTCATAATTCTTCATCCTCATCCAAACCATAATCTAATTTATCTTCCTCCAAAATATCATCAGAAGTTGCTTCTTCATTCTCAACATATGTCGATCTCGGGTTGGAAGTTGAACTTGGAACCTTTTCATTTTACCTTGGCATGTTGTCCAGTTATGTGCGCTCTTTTGGCTCTTTTCCTAGCTCCAGAGGCTTGTTGTACAATACCCCATGTCAATGTATCTTCTTAAAAAACCAAGTCATCGCCAGCATCTGAATTGTCTTCTTCAAGACTAGTCAGCCATTCATTCAAATCATGTATATCTTCCAAAGAAATAAGATCGACCAAATCTCTCCGTTTGAAGCGGCTCTTCAACTTTCGATTGTATTTAATGAACACAAGTTTTTGTAGTATTTCATGCTCAAGTTTATTTCGCTTCTTGCTATGAATCTAATTCAAAAATAATAAATATTTATGTTACTTAACATTGATACAGACTTTATTATGAGCATAAAAATATATTCTAAATGATCCTTACATGCTCAATAACACTATAATTTCTCTTACAACCCGAAGCACCACAAGTGGGACTTAAATTTTGATTGCAAACTTTTGCAATGTAGAGCTGAATTGCCATATAAACTTCACTATTCAACTAATAAAAAATGCACAAAATAATAAACCAATCATTTTCAAATACCTACCTACTTTGAACTTTAATGTTCCTGATACTTGATCCTTAGAATAAAGTCAAATTTATTTAATTCTTATTAATGAATATATAGCTCACTAGGGGATTTCGTCTCTTGATTAATTGTCAAGTTAATGCCAAATTGCCCCTCCGCTTTCGTATACAAAGGCAATCATCCATGGCCTTTATTTGATCATTTTTCGAAAGAAGCTTTTCAACACATTTACACAAGCCACATGTAACCTCTTCATCATGCTCAATGATGCGATTTTTGTAAAAATATCGTGGATTCAAAAAATGTCCCATTGTATGTAGTGGATAATGAAGCTGACATTCCCATCTTTTGTCAATTATAGCAAAAATGCGTTTATATCTCTTCTTTTCCATCAAAGGATCTTTGAATTGCTTCTTTGGCTCCATCCATTGCCTCGTGTGTGTGTGTGTGTGTGTGTCTATATATCCCATAGAAAATCCTTTTTCAGTATCAACAAGTCGAATGACTCGAACAAGAGGACCCATCAAGTATGTAAGAGACACTAGTCCAAAAGCTTACCGTCAAAATGATATCACAAGCTCCTTTTTCCCTTTTGCTTTCCTTGCCTATCTTCTTTTTACCCATTTATCTGATGTTAACATGACGTTAAGGTAATTTATTTTTTTCGCTTATGCAAACTTTGCAAGGATTAAAATCTAGTTGCAAATCGAGGCACGCCATATCTAACATGCTTCTTATTGTGATTGAACATCTTCACCATGTTTAAAACACCATTATGATTATAAATAAATATGGTAAGGGATGCTCCTTTTCTAATTGTACTTCCACCTCTTTATCTTTCCAACATCTTCAAGCATACGATTAAGTCTTTATTTTTCCAATATCTTCAGACATACGATTAAGGCAGTGAGTGGCACAATGAGTCTAATATATAGGTTTTCTTTTCGTCATAAGCATTTCTCCTATACATGAGTTCAACCGATTAATCAATAAATGACACTATAAATTAGTTAATGAATGAATCAAAAGTTTAACTAAGTTTTATAAAATAAAGCAACTTTTTGGTTTATAATAAATAACTATTTTGATTAAAAGAACTATTTTATTAGGAAAAAAAATAAGATTTATGCTTATATTACGTTTAAAAGGTAAAAACTCATCCGTCATTTTAAAATTGCTTCCATTGGTCGTTATGACTTGAACGACATTGCTCTCTCCAACTTTTTCTACGAACTTATTAAGAACTTCAAAATCTTATCTCCGGTTTTCACATACGAAGATGCATCCACTGATTCCACAAACATCGTCCCCAAAGAACAATTGACTAGAAAATTAGTTAATGTTCCACCCCTTCTATCGATCTACCCATCTGACATGATCGAGCAACCATATCTTTCTTGTGTCCTTTCATCAAATCATTTGTTTACTCCAATTCCTTGTTCAACAATGACACTCTCAATTCATGATATTAGGAGGCACCATGTTTTTAAAGGTTTCTGTGCGAGCCACATTGAATACAATACCGACATGATATAAAAATAGAGCAGTAATTGATTAGTTCTATCTCTTATTTATTTATCAAAAGCATCATTCATGCTTGTTCGTCTCTAAGTAGATCCTCAAATTCGATTATTTGATCCCCTACCCACACTACCCATATACAAGTCCATTGGACCTTTCAAATTATGTTTTTCCTTCTTCCCCACATTTATTTTACTTTTACCAATATTCAATCTTTTGCTAGTTGCTGCAACTTCATTATTATCATCTCCCTAAATTATAATTACCCAAATCGTTACTTGCATTAGCTTCAAAATCATTCATTTTCCTAGCTTTCTTTTAGTCATTGCCTCCTTCGATTCATCTCTAACATCGAGTGAAAATTTAGAACAAGGACTTGCATATCTAAATCCTCCAATTTGATGTAGCTTCGCTCTAAATATTCCACCCGTTGTCACTTTGGAACAAAACATACAAGTGACATTATTGGGGTTAGTTTTATCCGCCAAAAAGTTGTATATTCAACCAATGCCCGCTCTATGATTTTTGTTTCTTACCATGCTGGAAGAAGAATCTCCTACATTTGTATGAACTGGGTTTGTATCCATAACCTGAAATTAAAAAAACAAAAAGTATTAATAAATATATAATTCTAAATTTCATATTAAACATAAGTTCTATTATAAGTTTTTTAAAAATTAAACTTATATGCAATTCATATTTAATTACTAAATCATTTTTTTTAAACACAAATCAGTTTTTCTATTTAATATTTTGAAATAGATAAAAAAAAAACCGATCTGAACAGATTTTAAAATTATTTTTAAAACTACTGTTAGTTTAAAAACTTTTATGCCATTCATATTTAACTACTAAATCTTATTTGTTTTTTAAACACAAATTAGTTTTTCTGTTTAAAAATTTCAAATTGATTTAAAATAAATTAATATGAACAGATTTCAAAATTAGTTTTAAAACCGATCTGAACAAACTTTAAGCTATAAACTTAAAATTTAAAACATATTTAAAAATATCGATTTGAACATATTTTAATTTGTAAATTTGAAGTTTTAAACAAATCAGTTTTAAAATTTCAAACAAATTTAACATAAATCAGTTTAAATATTATTAAACTATGAAGAGGAAAAAAAATTCATACCAGCGAGAGTGAGAAGCTTGAGGTTGACGGTGCAGGTGGCCGAGAAGTGTCGACAACAGGAACAGGTCGGCAGTTAGAGCAGGTGCAGACAACGACATGCGAGGTCGATGGCTGGCTGGCTTAATCACGCGGCAGAAGGTTTTAGGGTTTTTAGTCATTTCGATTTCAATCACGCGTTTTTTTTAAGATTTCGATCGTCTGTTTTCCTGGGTTTTGATTTTGATTTAGATTGAGTAGAGATAGGGTTTTTCCTTGGGTTTAGATTTTGGGCTCGGTGATATGAGCTGAACAAAAATTTTATTTTTCTAAAAAGCAATGAAAATCACGCTTTTTATCGCTTTACGTCGTTTTGTACTCTCTACGCCTTTTTTGCGCTTCACTAACATTCGCCTTGAGTTTTTAAAAGGCTCACTGGGTGCGCCTTTTTGCGTCTAGGTGTGCGTCTTGACTACATTGGTCTAGACTCTAAGACGCCACAATCTGTACTAGATTATTAACATAAACAATAAATAAACATAGATTATTAACATAAAAAATAAATAAACATATCTAGTACGTAGATTGTTAACACAAACAACAAATAAACATATCTAGTACGTTTCAGATAGACACGACAAACTGGAAAGCATTAACATCCATCATTTTTCCATCAGGTGAAATCATATCTAAACTCTTTTTCTTGGTAAAGGACATGCTTCTTTTTTCACCCAGTTTCGAGAAAGATTTCGTATATTAATAAAATTTAAAATAAACCTCATTTTGAGGGAATCCTTATACACTCAAACGTTGATAGTAATACGTATTGGTGAACTCAAACTTTGTACTCAATTGGATTGTTAGGAGTTGTTTATGCATGTTATGTTTTTCGCCATTTGAACTTTTTTCTTAGTATACTTAATTTTCTAGCCTTTGGATTGTATACCATATACATTCATCGTGGCTACAAATAATTCTTGACACAAAAACATATTATCATTGCTACAAATCTATCAACAAGGTCTGAAATATACGAAGTCATCTTATTTTTGCTTTACCTATATCTATACTTGTATGTCATTACTTCCCATTGGTTTTGGCCCCGAAACATTTGTATTGCCATAAAATGTTGCACAGAAAGTAGAAATAGAATAGACAACAATGTCGTTGGTGCTAAATCATCGAAAATTTCCCGGTTATCTTTTTCTCAAATTCGGCTTTAAATTTTTATTTTTGTTATTTAAATTTGCATTTATGACAAGAAACAATTGTTATTGCTTTAATGTTATTAAAATTCCACAACTGAATGAATAAATATACCATCAATTTCATATTTTATTAATATTAGATCATAGAGTTTAATGCGACTTTATTTATATAAAATATGATTGCTATTCTTTTAGAATGTACAAATGTTCTTGTGCAAGAAGAATTCCTTAAAAGAAGCGCTCTTGTGCATTTTGTATTAAAGAAAAAACAATTTTCATAACTGCAAAAAGAAACCCATATTGATAGTTTCAAAAAATGATCCATACTGGCTATATGATCTTTAAAGGAATCCACTTGCAAATCTATCCTAATTACAAAGTTCATTTGATGTCATCTTATATTATGCATTGGTATGTCTTATTCCACTTTAATTAAATTTTGATATGTATTTTTCATTTACTAAGTTAAAAAATTGGACAAATAAAATTGGATATAAGAGCTGATACATCAAATTTGAATATTTTAGCATTTTCTAATACTATTAACTCGAGTTTGTAAAATGTATCAATATTCATGGATAAACAAACATTTCATTATATATTATACACGAGCACTTAAATAAGTTTTAAGAACTCGATCATCTGACCTCCTTGGGTAAACTTGTGACATTATCATTCAAATCATTTTTTTTGTATATTTGTCTTGCTTCTTCTTAAGTCATATATAAATGAAATTATTCATTAGAGATTGTAATTCTCCAAGTGCTTGTTCTTCTTTCTTCTTGTATTATGCCTCCGTTTAAATGGATATATCAATCTCTTGTAATCTTCTCTTTGAAATTGTTAAAAATATCTCATATAAAGTCGATGTACATAACCACATCGAGAAGGGGTCTCTGCCATAACCGAGCCCAGCAACGTGTGAGAAGAGGTGTTCCGAGCCCACCCACGTGTGAGAAGAGGTGTTCCGAGCTTTGAGGAAGATATTTCCAGACCTATTCCTATAAATAGCACCACTATGCCTACAGAAAGATGACTTTTTGATGCTTCTGCGCCGTTACTCTGCCATAACTCCTTTGTAATTTGAAAGCTAGTGATCTTTACTATTGTAATCCATTGTGAATCATCAATAAACAATAAACTAATTAAAGTGGACGTAGGCTACATCGCCGAACCACTATAAATTCTTGTCTCTTTCTGTCTCTGCTTGCTTTAATTGGCGTGATTGTTACTAAACCACATTTAGTAACTGTTTTATAATTAATATTTTCTTTGCTAATACTCCAAAAAGTAAAATATAATGTATTATTAAAGACAGATTATATTAATAATGAATGAATATTGCTTACACGTTATAGATGCTTTAAGTACCATGAAAATCGGAAGCAATAAATATGAAAATTTAATGAGCATAAGGAGAAAGTCAAGCTTCAGCTGATATGAGCTAATATTGCTACTAAAAGGTACCTTAAAATTGGTTTACCCGATAATAGTCTTCGATTATTCGGGACGTTCCGTCATTGTCGTCGGTCCTTCGCTTTCATTACATCAATGTGGATTACCTCGAGAAATAGCAATAGAGCTTTTCCAAACATTTGTAATTCGTGGTCTAATTAGACAACATATTGTTTCTAACATCGTGATTGTAAAAAGTAAAATTTGGGAAAAAGAACCGGTTGTATGATCTCTTCCCTTGATGCGTAGAAGTTTCATTCCCATCATCAATTAGTTGCATCGTTTCATACCCATTTCTTCACTTGATGCATAGAAGTTACTTTGCCCATCATCAATTAATTATATGGTTTTGTACTAGTCTCTTCAATTGGCAGGTGAAACAACTAAAAGAAATGAACAGAAAAAAAATTGTTAGTATACATGGTTAGATTCCAAGGAAAAGTCTATGATGTCAATAAATAAACAAATAAATCCACATCAACAGTATGGTAGCACAATCTTTTTGAAATGAAACTAAATGTTGATAATATATTTAATGTAATTATATGCAGTGATAAATTCGCAATATCCATATATATAAATTAATAAATCTAAATAATTGAGAGTATCAAAATTAAAGTCATAATGATATATGACATACCTTATGTATAAATGATGCTTTATTAAGATCAAGTTCTTGGCAATATATTTTCTAATTCAAATTTATTTCTGTAAACTAAATATAGCACCACTTAATACTATAATTGATATGTTTACCAAGAAGACAACTTAAAAAGAAAAAAAAAGACATTGAGTATCATAATATATCTTTCATTTAGTTATTTTCTGTATTAATAAAATCTGAAAATTTTAGAAAACAAATGAATACGTAGCCAAGTAAACGAATTGATTTGTTAACAGAGATAATATATGCACTAAAAGGTATAATTATAGTTACAATTTATTTTACTAATATAGCAGCACATATAGGTACGATAAAAGCCTATAAATATTACCTAATATCACAATACCATTTGAATGTGGGTATTAAGCCTTGTGTAATATCAATAAACTTATGCTAAATTCACATTTATCAATACATCAAAGACTGAACACAACATCAAAGTTATGCTGATATATACACCTATTGTAGGTATATATTTACGGTAATTACCATTTGTCCATTACCATATCTAATTATAAAAAGCATAAGTTAAGGCGCAAAATAAACTACACACATATTCAATGGCAACTGTATATTACTAAGTCTATTTATAGTAAGCATAAGTTAAGGTTCAAACTAAACACAGTGTTAACACATCAACTTGGGTGCTTATTAATAATATTGGAAGATTTGTAGAAGTTTGTTGAAGAGGATAAGATAAATAATTCTATATATATATGTATATATATTTTCTTGGAACATGCAAGAAAAGATCAAACAAATTGCTAGGTGTGAGAAATAAAAGAATAAGTCAAAATTATAGTCAAAGTATAAAGTCCCCAGGCTCAAAGAGCAGAACATAATGACTTGTACTGGTCTCTGCCTTCGTGATTCTTCTATCGGTTCTTCTATTCAAATAATAAATTGTAAAATCTAAGCTTATAGTTGAATATTATTAATCTTAAATCCCTAGATGGAGATAACGGAGGGTCGAAGATAGTAAAAAACTAACACATCAATTTGCAAAGCTTTTCAGGAATAACGAACAGGCTGGTAGCCTTCATCATGTTGAAATTGGTGCATTTGAATTGGGAAAGTTGGTCAAAACAATATCTATTGAACAACAAAAAAATTTTAATGTCCATAAACAATTTTTGTTCTTGTTAATTCCCAAAGCCAGATAATTCTTACGTATATTTCGAATTAAACTGCATACAGTGAGTAGTTATGTTACAAAATTGAGTTTTTTGAAAAGTCGTGTTGGTAAGAATCAGAAAGGCATAATAAAAAGGGTTCATTCATAAATATAACACGAGGAATTTGAAATATTGTTTCTAAAAATAATTATTTTTGAACATTTGCAACAAATATTAATTAAAAAAATTATATAAAAAATCTTTTATAAAAGTGAATTCTATATTTTCTGATATAAAAGAGGTACGGTTCAATGAAAAATTCTGAAAATGTACATAAATTAATAAGTTAACTCAATAATTAATGGGTAAGATTACGAAATTATTTGTTTAATTAATTATATGGAAAAAAAAATGAAGCAATAGTTTTTTCTTAAATTTGAATAACTGCGTCATTCAAAGGGGTTGGTCAATAGTTTTTTTTCAAAGTTTTGAGGTTAACCCATCGGCTCATACATGCAAGGTTATTTGATTTTCAAAACTGTAATGCTCCAAGATCGAAGATTAATCATGATCAAACCGTGGTTGGATCGGGTCTTTAAGACACTTTTTTAAGTACTTGCTATAAAGAACTTATAGCTGCAAATACCTTTCACTCCCTACATGATCTAAATTATCATAATTTGGAAGTAAATGATGTATGACTTTGGTATTCTTATGAAACAAATTTACATTTATAAGACCACCTGCACATTGCTAATAAGAAGGAAAGTACCCTAATGAATCCCTCAACTTAAATAAGTTGAGGAGATAGTAAAAATACTTATTCATAACTACAACAATATGATTCTAGGCAATCTTACCTGTAAACAAATTTGCTCAACTGAAACAACAAAGGTATTATTAATTAGCATCAATATAATAGTTTGTTCTTGAATCTAAAAAAAAGATAAGCCAATAACCGAAAGAACAACAAAATCTAATGGTTCGTTTGGATCAACTTATATAAGTCACTTTTTTGTTTTTTGCAACTCAATAATAATATAATAGTATAGATATCTCATATAAAGTCGATGTACATAAGCACATCGAGAAAGGGTCTCTATCCTATTTAATTTATGTTGTTTATTCAATTTTATCCGTGTTTTGTTGTGGATAGTTGAATTGAGTTTGATCATTCGATTTGTTTTTTCATCTCATCTATAACCAATAACCAATCATATTTTGTTGAGATTTAGGATAAACATATAATAGACAAATTTTCCATTACACGAGTTATTTAGGATTTTAGCACTATACATCAACCCTTTGTTTATTATTGTTTGAAATTCATTTATCAGTACATATAAACAATCATACAATCATATTCTAAACATGTCAAAGTCCACAAGCAAAGTGGCATGACCTTTGTTTTATGGGTTATGTTTGGATTCAGAATCCCTAAACAAGAACTAACAACGTAATTGTAATGAAGTTGCACCTAAATTAAGGAAATGCAAAGTGTACTATATATCAGAGAGCTAAGCGAAATGATCCAAATTTTTCCTTCAGTTTGTAAAGTAACATTACAAGTGCCAATTCTATTTGCATTCCAGTTTTTACCGTCCACACCCCATCCATTTTCTCAACTTTTTTATAGTTTACATTCCCATACCACCCCTCCCTCTATCTCTTCATTTCATTTCTAAACTTCACATTCTTCAGTAAATCCATCTCCTTCATCATTTCTAACTCATTTTCAATCCAAATCACCGTCAATGAGTAGTTCAAGCAAATCAAAGTGGGATGTGAAAGATGTGGAGTGTGTGGACTCCTTAGAGGTAAGAAAACCCCACATTCTTTAGGCTGAGCACAATTTTTTTATTTTCAAGAAAAGTCCCAACCACACTTAAACCTAGTATGCTATTTGTTTTTAACCTCGTCTGTGTGGGGCGTGGGTTTTGTTACATCCCCTGTTGGCACTCGACATGGATGATTAATTTTGTATTCAAATCCATTTCAATTGATCTCCTATGAGAAATCACCTAAAATGAACGAATTTGAAGAATAAATTGTAGTGGACTACGACAATAAACTCACTGCATATGACGTGAGTACCCGTTTCACATTTTTTGATCATTTTGTAGTGCGTTTATCTTCTGAGTAACCAAAAATGGAAAGATTGAGTTATTGCAAGGGATAAAGGTATGATTCATTGTTATTGCTTTTAGATCTGCAACACTAAAGGTTGGTATGTAGGTATGCTCGAGTTATATTTGCTTGCAAAAGGAGAGGAAAATACAGAAATTATGAAGAAGTTTCTTTTTTGAAACCTAGATTTAACGGTACAAAAAATGCAACTGTCCATTTCGAATTAATGGTCATACAACTTTTTCATTAGAGGAATGGAAGGTGGAAGTTATTAATGGAGTTCGTAACCATTATGCTATGGAAAACAACAAAGGTCATTCTTTTGTTGGAAGATTGGCAAAGAAAGAAATGAAAACTTGTGTAGATATATCTAAAAATATAGTAAAAGCCAATTCAATATTGCATAGATTAAAAAAATGATCCAAGTTATTGTATTACCATAAAGTCAGTCAACAATGTTCTTAGTCAACAAAGAGCAAGCGAACGTGCCGGACGTTCCCAAATTCAATATTCTTTAAGCAAGCTTAAAGAGTTTAGCTATTTTGAATGACATCGTAATCAAGATGATGGAACAGACGTACATAATCACAGATATTTTCTTGGCTCGTCCTATTAGTTTAGGTCTTTTGCATACATTTCCTTGTGTTGTCGCAATGAATTGTACATATGAAACGAATGAGTATAGAATGTCATTATTAGAGATTATCGGAGTCATGTTTGCACTTCATACATTTTACGTAGCCATCACCTACCTTGTTTTTGACGACGACAACAACAACTAAGCTATTATTACCAAACAAGTTGATTTATAAAATAAAGACAAAAATAAAATAAAGATCAAAATAAAATAAAGATCAAAATAAAATAAAATAATTACACAGCAATTTTTTTATATAAAATAATACTAATAGTAATAGGAACCGAAGACCAAACACTATGTCTTAGGCTCCTATTCACTAGTCCTATAATCTAAAATTTACAACACTACCCTTAAACCAACCCGAAGCAAAAAAAAACTCCTAGCTCATGGTTATGGTACATGAATCGCTAACTTTCAAGTGCTCTACCAGCTCTTCAGATATATTTCAATCCTTCAAGTCCCTTTTTACGACTTCCTCCCATATCAACCTTGGTCGACCTCTACCTCTCTTTTCAATTGTTGCTACTCCAAGTTTGTCACGTATATCATCATTTCTAAGTCGGTCCTGTCACCACAACTCCATTGCAGCATACACATCTCTACTACATTTATCTTCTGGACGTGTTGTCTTTTAGTAGGTCAACATTCTGCACCATACAACATCATGGGCCTGATTGCCGTTAACTCTTTTTTTGAGCTTTTGTAGGACTTTCCTGTCACAGAGAATGCTAGACGCTAGTCGCCATTTAACACATTCCGCTCGAATTCTAAAACCGACATCTTCATCAATCTCACCATCATATTGCAACATTGATCCTAAATATCAAGGATTCCTTCTTGGATACTACTTGTTCAACCAGAGTGACATCTTCATCCTCCGAATTGACACAACTGAACTCGCACTTCATATACTCTGTTTTAGTTCTGTTAAGCCTAAAACCCTTTGATTCTAAAGTCTGCCTTCACAACTTCAGTTGTCTATCAACCTCTATCATACTTTTGTCAATTAGCACATCACCATCATAAAAGAGCATCACCAATGAATCTCACCTTGTATACCCTTCGTAACCTCATCCATCACCGGTTCAAAAATGTAAGGGCTCAAAACCAACCCTTGATGTGATTCCATGTAATGGAAAAGTCACTGGTTTCACCATCGCATGCTCTCACACTAGTTACAACATCATCGTACATATCCTTGATAAGTGTAATGTACTTTGTTGTGACTCTTCTTTTGCAGAGCCCACCGCATAACCTTTCTCGGTACTTTATCACAAACTTTTTCCAAATCCATAAATATCATGTGTAGATCCTTCTTTTGCTCCCTAAATCTCTCCATAAGTTGTCTTATTAAGAAAATCGTCTCTGTGGTCCTCTCAGGCATGAAACTAAATTGGTTTTTTGAAACACTTGTCATTATTCTTAATCGGTATTCAATAACTCTCTCGCAAAGCTTCATTGTATGACTCATAAGTTTAATTCCTCTGTAGTTTGTGCAACTAAAAATATCTTTTTTATTCTTGAAGATTGGAACTAATATGATTCTCCTCCACTTATCAGACATCTTGTTTGATTTGAAAATGTTATTGAACAATTTAGTTAGCTAGGTTATTCCTGCATTTCCAAAGCATCTTCATGCCTCAATGGGGATGTCATTAGGCCCGAACATCTTGCCTGCTTTCATTCGTTTTAGCGTCTCCTTTACCTCGGACTTTTGAATTCTCCAAACAAAATATCTGCTGTTGTCATCAAAAGAGCCGTCCAGCTCGATCTTAGTGCTATCACTTTCTTCATTGAATAGCTTGTCGAAGTATTCTTTCCATCTATTTTTTATCTCATCGTCCTTCATCAAAAGTTTATAATTTTCATCTTTGATGCATTTAATTTGGTTGAAATTTCTCATCTCCTCTCGCGGAGCTTAACTATTGTTAACTGAATTTCTAACCCAGTAGAATTCAAAGGGAACTAGAACATCTACAACAAGTCAAAACATCTCAAGGATCAACCAAGAAGACCATAAAGGAAAGAAGAGAAAGACTAAAGAAAAGAAATGCCAAAACAAGCTAAGACAAGCGATCCATCGTCGGATCGCTAGCGATCCATAAAGCTTGCCCATGGATCCTCCAGTCCTCTTGCATCATGATCTCATATGTTCCGTAGAGACGCTTGCCAAGTTTCATAGCATGCCAAACAATCTTGCGAGAAGTGAAGATTCACCTGATTCAAGCTGTTTGACAAATATCACCAACTTAAAATGGACCTACATAACTCAAACGAAGTCAGATTGACTTGAAATTTTGGGAGCACACTTAGAAAATATAGAAGACGGCTTATAAAAAAATGAGATCATTTGAAATTGATTTGATGGATCGCTAGCGACCTAACTAGATGGATAGCTAGTGACCCATCTAGAGTGGGCCCCACCATCTCAATTTTTTATGGTGGGTCCCTGGCACCTTCTAGATTGTTCGTGAAAAGTTTCATTTGATTTCGTTAAGATTTGAGCGAGTTATGAATGATTCTTCTGGACCAGATGATCCATGAAGACGGATGATCAAACTAACTCCAAACGACTTGAACAAGACACTTAAATAGAAGATATGAAGACAACCAAACAAAAATCACTCAAAAATATGCTAAGTGGATGAATAGCTAGCGATCCATTCCCTATAAATAGCTAGCGATTTATCAAGATAGGTTGGATCGTCCTCAAACTTTCTGAGCTCCTTCGTAGCACTAAGAAAAGCTTATGGTAGAAAAATATGCTTAAGTTGATGGATAGCTAGCGATCCTTCCCCTATGGATAGCTAGCGATCTATAGAAATAACTTAGACTGATTTGACATTTTCGGTGATGACTTGGCATAACAACTGGACTCTTCTGCACTTGGATTTCTGGTCCAACACTCACTGAATTCCCCTATAAATACCCACCCACCTACAATTAGAGATGTTCTTTTTCAGAGAGAGCCGCCTTTACTCTACTGAAATTCCTTCACTTTTTCAATTTTCTTCTCCCTCACAACAGTCATCAAGGGGGTTATTGTGATTCTCCAGTCAACCCTTGTACTTGTGACTTAAACTAACTCATTGTAACTTAGATCTAAGAACTAACTAGTTGATGTCCAGAGAGATTCAACTAGTACAATCATAATAAAGATTGATTAAAGTGGACGTAGACCAAAATCAGTCGAACCACGGTAAAAATCTCATGTCTCTTTTCTTACTTCTGTTGTATATTTGTTGTTTATCTAAGATTTGTGCTATTGATTATCTAAAAAATAATAATACTATTTAGTCAAATTATGCAAAATTCAGTTGGAAAGACTTCTATTATGCGTAGATTTGAGTTGCAAAATACAATTATGATAATGATTTATTACTCTTTTCTAGTACAATTTTGAATACTTTTTTTAAGGCAAGGCTTCACAAAACAATTAATAAAGAATTGATACAGTTGGATTGAGCAATCGATTACTCAATTTTGATCCAGAGTGTTGATTCATTTTTTGTTAACATTTTGGTGCTTTCACTGATAACCTTGAACGAGATTTGAAGAACTGAAGTTTGAATCTAAGATTTAGTGAAGATGAATAGGCCTAATACTAGATCTAGAGCTGTAGCAAGTCAACCGGAGCATGAGAGAAACCAAGAGGCGTACTCAATTTCTCTTCAATCCATCTATGTGATTATAAAAGAAACATAACGGATGATGAAGGAGATGCTGGGATCTTGCCTAGGAAGATGGATAGCTTCTTCCAAAGGATGTAGCAACAATGGATAGCTAGATCTACAGGAAATATGAATCAAACTCCAGGGAACAAAACAGAAGCTGCCGGAGTTGGATTGGAATAAGGTGGAATCATACCCTCACGTCCAGAGCAACCGATACTTAGGGGGCAACGTTGGAATTAACTATAGGACCTAATGCAGGAGCATCTGGAGTTAGAGCAAAACAAACTGAAATAATGCTCACATGACTTGTGGGCACGATAGATTTGGATCTAGGATTAAGCTTTAACGCCTGGAATGGGTGATGTTGGAGCTAGAGTAGTAAATTAGAGTATGAATACATGACCTCATGAGCCGAAATCAGAATTCCACAGTTGGAACTGGAGGAAGGTTCGTCCGTTACTCTCTGTCATCTGCTTTTTTGCCTTTAATAACCTCAGGCCGCTTACACATGTATGAGATCCCGAACGGTTTCTAGGCACGCTCTGAGTCGGATGCCTGAGATGAATATTTAGGACAATAATTGCCCTAGATCACTTAAACATGTGCTAAACCTAGATTAGTTTCTAGTCGTGCTCTAAATCGGATATCTGGGATAATTGCTTGGGATAATAATCTTAGATCACTTGGACGTGCACAAAACCTAGATTGGTCCCTTGCCATGCTCTGAGTCGGATGTCTGGGATAGACATTTAGGATTTCTGCTTATTTAATTTTTGTTTGTTTGCTTTGATTTGAAATTTGAATTTTGTAAAATCCATATTTAATGTGATAACTGATTTTGAACGCCATAGAGTCCCGACCGGAGAGACGGGACCGGAGTACATGGTGCAAGGTTCAAGTTCCCTTGCCGGAGAGGAAATGAATGGATTTGTACAATATCGAACGTCATAGAGTCCCGATCAGAAAGACAAGACCGAAGTGCAAGAAGTAAGTCCCCTCACCAGAGAGTGAGCGGACGAGCTTACTTAATCCCCATTAACTTAATAAGTAAATGATCCGGAGAGATCATCCCCCCTTAACTTGACAAACAAACGATCCGGAGAGATTGTCCCCTTAACTTAAAACATCAAAACGATCCGGAGAGATCGTACATTAAACTAAACATTAAACGATTTGGAGAGATCTCGCATTAAACTAAACATTAAACGATACGGAGAGATCACACATTAAACTTAAACGATCAGGAGAGATCGAGCCTTAAAACAGATTTAAATTTAATAAAAAGATTTGAATGTCTTATAAACAGAATAAAACTGATTAATCCTAAAT
The DNA here is from genome assembly GCA_030737815.1 of Allium fistulosum. Classification (NCBI taxonomy): domain Eukaryota; kingdom Viridiplantae; phylum Streptophyta; class Magnoliopsida; order Asparagales; family Amaryllidaceae; genus Allium; species Allium fistulosum. The sequence continues at coordinate 1,139,836,773 of CM060906.1, forward strand.
GAACACAGGATCATTTTATTATATATTGTGATTCTGCACCTGAAGCACAGTCCTAGGTTGATGCCGTTCGAAATAATTAGGGAGGTTGTATGTATGCACTATGGCGTTCTTCCTCTTGCTCTTCCTCAAGCTCGCATTCTATAGTTGGTGAGCGATCACGTCTTTGTCTTTTTCGTTCTCTTCGTATGAAAATAGTCAAGTGTGTCCTAGAAGTAATTTGTTTATCGTGCTGATCAACACTCAAACTCGATTGGCCTCCCTTTTTAGTTCTCTTCGACCTTTTTTAGTGGTTGGCATCTACAAAGAATAACAAAAGACGGTGCAGAAAGTATTTGCTGTAAACTTTTAAAGAATCAATGCTAAAAAAGGTAGGGGTGGATAGAACTCACATTCACAATACACGAGGGTGTAAAACACAACCATGTTTGGGACCAACATGGGTAAAAAAGCATGCCACACTTATATTTATCGAGGTTCATATTGTCACCCAGGCACGGACCTGACGTGGGAACCGTCTTCTCCAAAACGAATTACTTCAGTAGCCGGAAAATGTATCAACAACCTTTACTACTACTACTACGCGCAACCAAATGACTAATTATACATCAAATCTACTTTATGTCGATGTGTGGGTACCAAAATTACACAAAAATCAAAATAGTTAGCATAAAGATATAATTAATACCTTGTTTGGAGTTTGAACAAAACAATGCAAATTCTATAAAGGGTTTTGCTGATTTGATGAATAATGTTGTGTTGAAATTGGGATTTAGGATTTGTGGATTTAGGGTTTAGATTTTGAAATGTAAATTGGCAAAGATAAGAATGAGTGAGTTATAGGTTAAAAACATAAAGGTTTTTTAGTCTTTTTTGCAGGGGTGTGAGGAGAAAATTGGAGTATGAAAAATAGCTGTTTTTTTTGGGTGTGAACAATAAAAATTGGCATACAAATAGAATTGGTCTTTTGCAAATTAATTCAATTAAAAGCTACCAGTAGAACTAAAAAGTGGATGAATAAACCACCCTAAAATCGACACCGATAAGAAACCTTTGTCCGACAACTTTACACCAACTCCAAAATGTTCCAGATTCAATCATCCGTTCATTAACACAATAAAATACATGTTTTAAGAATATGTTTAGTAATAAATTAATACACATGTTGCAATTATAGTTGAGATATGTGAAGTTGAGCTGGTTCAAACTTGAAGTACCTGAATGATATGCTTGAAGTACCTGAAATGATTTGCGAGATACAAGACTCAGAATTTTTCGTAGACCTCTTTGTGATAAAAGTCTTTTTTATGTAATTTTAAATGTGAAGTAAGTCTTTGTATCTTATCAGTGAAACTAAATACTTAGAGCAGCTCCTGTATCAATCACTTCCATTCATCTCGTCAGACCAGCTGTACCACTCATAATATGGGTATTAAATGATGTGTTTATCCAACCTAACCGAACTCTAAATTGGACCAAGTTTATGTTATGAAAATGCAGAGCGGGAGATAGCTGATCCGACTAGATTGAAGATCCTTTGGATTAAGTTATTTTTATTTTTAGGGAATTAGTTTAAAGAAAAAACTAAGATTGATTTTAGTTTGAAGGCGACAAGTATTAAAATTTAAGTGAAGGCCACAAGTTTGAAAATTTAATCCGAAGGACACTAATTGTTGTATTAATATTGCATTAGATAACATATAATGCTATATTAAGCCAGCATTAAATAAATGGAATGATAAATCAAATTCGCATCAGATGAACTAAAATATCATTCATTTTCATAGTTAATGAAATGCCAGATCATTGTTTCATTGCATATGTATGTATGTATGACGATAAATTTATATAGCGATCATTTTTATAGTTCATATACGTCTTTTCGTCTGATGCTATATTTAATGTAGTGTTCAGTGCCTTCGGACTAAATTTTAAAATTTATGTCTTAGATTTAAAAATGAGACCGTCCTATTTCCCTTTTATATTTTTGGAAAATACTTCTGTTTACAGTGTAAAAGAAAGGTGAAATAAAACGAACCCTTAAATTGCAAGAAAAATTGTACGCGTTTCCATGTATTAACGGCCACTTTAGGTGGAGTTTGAACTTTATTGTCACAATAGGTATAGTTTTATGGGTTGGAAACTAATCCATATATATATATATATATATATATATATATATATTTTTGAAAATGGGTAAACTTTATTACTCAGCCCAACTAGCACTGGTCGGCCCGACCCAAATCATACAATAAAGTTTTACTAAGATACACATAAATCAATGCAACAGAAGATAAGTAATAAACAAAAGAGAAACTGCTTCGTCTTCCATCAAAGCTATCACGGGGGAATCCATGGCCTCAACAACTGAATCTCAGTATTTCTTACTTCTAGTCCCAGCTTCTTCAATGTCTCTGATTCAGCACTTGATAGATCTGTAAGTTTCCCAACTCTTTTCATAATGATTCGAGCATCCCTTTTAATCAACTCATTAATTTGCTGACCATTTTTCCAATTGTTCTGAAATATGCGTCTGTTTCTTTCCCTCCAAACATGCCAAACTGTGGTAGTCAACAGAATGGAAGCCATTTTCCCTATCAAGCTTTTGGATTTCCAACTTCGGGCCAGTTAATTTGCGATGTCACTGATACTGTAATCTTGATAATTGCAATTTATTACAGCTTTTTGATTATCCCATATTTGTCTTGTAAATGGACAGCGAAAAAATAAATGATTATGAGTTTCTTCCTCCTTCTTACACAAAACACAGATCGATTCTTGTAGAATCCCCCACTTTTTGAGTCTATCCTTTGTAGGAAGTCTGTTTAGGAGAGCTTTATAGGTAGTCTGCGACATTTTTGGTGTGCTTGCTCTATTCCAAACAATTTGTGCCCATTCAATTTCATTGTTTCTCTCCCTCAGATGATCCCAGGCTGTTTTCAAGCTAAACTCTTTATTAGTAGGTTGCCAGGTCCAAATATCTGATTCTTCATTATAGATTGTGACACTTTTAATTTCCTGATTGATTTGGGTAGCTGGAGAATCCGGGGGGAAGTACCAGGCCTCTCCTCGAATAATTTCCTCTACCTTAAAGTCTCTACCCCCATAAGCATTGTAACTATCCCAACCAAGCTTGTTTATAACACTTTCATTGTTCAGCCAGGGATCATGCCCCATATATATATATATATATATATATATATATATATATATATATATATGGAAGGTGCATGCCATAATTTTCCATCTAAAAATACCAGTATGCAGTAGTATGATTAGTAGTGTACATGCGTAGATTTTTGTATGTTGCAAACTTCAAAACCGTGGATGAAACGCTTTTGTAATTTCTGCAGGCAAAGATGTTATATTATGGTGGTATTGCGCTTCTCGCAGTATACTGCGCTGGTGCTGGGATTGCCATGATGCATGGAAAAAGGCCTGGTCTTTTATTTGAGTCTGACTATGGTTTTCTTGGCATCTTCATATTCCTTTCGCTTTTGTTAAAATACTTTGTTGAAGAAGAATAGACATCTTTCTGTTTGTTTTTTTGTTAAAATACTTTGTTTAGGAAAAAAAATAATGAAACTATTTATGGCACATACTATTTTTCATTGTCTTCTTTTTTCCCATCATGAACTATTTATATAATGTACTAAAATGATGTTTACATGTTTGGCTTAATGATATCATGAGCGCAAGAAAATAACAACAATAATATCATCATTGGCTGTTAGACAGTAATTATCTTGGATATTTTTGATCGACAAATTTAGTAAATTTTGCAGCAGCTGGAACTTGCAACAGAATCGGCATATTTGTACACGATCTTTTAACGAATACCTAAGCTTTACGTTAAACAATATTGGTGTACGTTTTGCATTAAAAAAATGTATAGATGGAGGAACAGTATTAAAAAAAAAGTGATCGTGGATGCAGCAGCAACGTTTAGTCTGTACCATGCATGTTAGTCTCATATCGAAGTGCTACAAGTTAAAAACTGATATGATATGAAGTAGCTTTACCTTTTGCCTCTACCTCAACTTTTGACAGCACGGATTATATATATTTTCCTCCTACTCCTTCTCCTTTTTGTTCTCTAATGGTTCACATGTAATGATACGATTAAACATTGACTAGTGGTTAAATGCAACTGTAATTAAAATGAAGTAAAAAAGGTAAAATTTCCATGTCTAGAAGTAAAAAGTAGGAAAAATAAAATGTTCATATATTTTAAATCCATCTTAAGAACTCAATTATCTCATAAGCTATATTTATAGTTTAAAAAAAAAAAAATATTTCTTACATGATTACTAATTTACAAATGGTCCGTGTTGGGGTTGTCAATTAGTACTTGAAAAATTCAAAATTCATCCATATTCGTATTTGAAATATAAAAATTATCGAATATCCGAACAATGGATGCAGATGGGGATATGACCACACTCACTTTCGATAATTATCCGTCCGATTTATCAAGATTATATGTCCAGAAGATAAGCGTAGCAGAGATGCGTATGCTGCAATGGAGTTGCGGTCATACAAAAAGAGACCGAATTAAAAATGATGATATACGTGAAAAACTTGGAGTAGCACCAATTCAGGAGAAGCTAATTCAATATCGCTTAAGATGGTTCGAACATCTTCAATGAAGGCCGCCCGAGGCACCTGTGCGTGTTGAAATTATAGGCCGCGTCGTTTGCTCAAAGAGAGGTAGAGGTCGACCAAGATTGACACGAGAGGAAGTAGTAAAAAGAGACTTGAAGGTTTGGAATATACCCGAAGAGCTGGTAACGTATAAGAGCGCGTGGAAGTTAGCGATCCACGTACCAGAACCATGAGCTATGAGTTTTATAAGTTTTAAATTATAAGATTAGGGAAAAGAAGCCTAAGATGTAGCGTTTGATCTTTGATCTTTGATCAATATTAATATCAGCACCATTATTACTATTTGTACTGTTATCATCATTTTATATATATATATATATATATGTATGTATGTATGTATGTATTTCTATCTTTATTTTTATTTTACTTAGTTACTATTATTATTATTAATTTACTCATTTGACTTTATTTTATTATTGCTATTGTTATTGTTATAACCTTTAAATTATTTTTGTTATTTAGTTTCGAGTTTCATCTCTAGCTGACTCCAACTTGTTTGTGAATAATAGTTTTGTAGTTGTTGTTGTTGTTGTATTTTGATATATAAAATGATTGCCATTTAGTAAACAGAAATTAATATGTGCATAAAAAATCAATATTTGCTATTTAAAATAATTATTTTTACCATATCTATTGTTTTTTTAAATACTTTTAGTACTGAAATGAATTGATAACGAATCAAAATTTTCTATTTATTTGTTTAAATTTATTAGTTGTGAACTATTCGAAGAATATTCGATATCCACCAGCATCCACGGATACAGATATTCGATATCCAGAAATAATTTTTGATTCAGATGCGTCAGTATCTGACCGTTTACAGATCTAAGGGTACTACTATTATACTATATCATACCATATAAAATTTTGACTTATAATGCTTTAAAACTATTTCACATTAAAGTAATTTTAAACTGGTACGTAGCTTTTAGGGCGGTACTATTTCATACTGTATATTAGCTAGTACTCATAGGGTTTCCTTTTCCCAAGGAGGTTGCCCAAGGCATGTGCCTTATTTGGTTGTCCCTAGGACAGGGCTAGACTAAACAGAGCTATGATAAAATTTGTACCATACTTACAAATTGAAATTATGCAATCAGGGTGATAAGGCTAAAAGTATTTCACCAATGGTGATTTATTTTTAAGGCTAACAGTATTGCACCAATGATGATTTATTTTTAATTTGTATACTTCCTTTTTTCAATAACATATCATTTGAATTGTTTTTTGATAGCGAGACATATAGCACCGGGTGAATTACCTACTTTTGATGATCATGTAATAACAAAAACCTTGTCTTCATAGTTTATAGAACTCTATATCCAAACTTGAATTATATAATTAGCTCTACAATAATTTACTTTTCGTGCACTTGCTACACTCCGACATTAACAACATTAGATAGCGTAAAAATAACCTTTTTAGGTTTGGAATCAAATAAATGTGTAAGCCTTTGTTATAATTAAACCTTTAGGTATAGCCGTTGACAAGATTTCTTGTCAACACCCCAAAGTCATTCCAAGAAGAGTGGATAGACTTATCCGAATGAAGTGACACCCTTAAGAACTGTCTTTAAATTTAGCTTCTCTTGTTGTTTATGCTTGAATCAGACTTTTCGACGTTGTAGAAAGGTATATGTTCTGGATTATGAAACCCGTTGACCTTGATGAGCTTGTTTGTGCTTGCTTACTAAGGTTTTCCTTTCGATTTGGTTAAGATTCTACGAGTTAGACCCTTTAAAGGTAGGCTTCAATCTTTTTAAGGGCTTTGAGGATGGCTTTCCATGGGTTTAAGAAGAGAAACAAATTCCTTAGTGATATATGGTAGCTTTCGACCTTGTCGAAATGTTGATCTCTTATACGAAATAGGCTATGACCATGTCGAAAGGTATGGAAATGGCCTCCTTTGGGTTAAAACTTACAAATCCTAGTATTTGTGTTTAGAGAACAGATTTTGACCTTATCGAAATGTTAGACCACTTGGATTGTAGCTTCGAAAGGTTACTAGTATTGTTTTAGCATAAGAACTGCCAACCTTGTCGAAATGTTTAGATCAATGAACTAATGATTTCAGAAGGTTTTAGTGAACGTTGAGCCAATTAAGTTGTCGATCGATCGAAGGGTGCATATTGTAGAGTTGTGGGCTTCGAATGGTTGTAGTAATTATTTGTACAGGAATGTTATCGTCCTTGTCGACAAGGACCTTTCGATGGGGTTGAACCTGAAAATAGGAGTTAATACCAACAAAGATTTAAGTCAACAATAAAGTAATTAATAAAGCTTAAGAATTCCCCCTTATCCAAGAGAAACTTCCTTTTATTAAATTCCCCAAATCAACACCCAATTAGGGTTACAATACTGTGATTAAGAAGTTACGAGATTAGAATAAGAGAAACTGAATCCCAAAACTGGACCCCTCGAGTCTTATTTATAGATGCAAGCGACCCCCCTTTCGACTCCATGCTTTCGACTGAGTCGAAAGGTCACCCTTTTATATGCAGCTGCAAACCTTTCGACTTTGTCGAAGGTTTGCCCTTCATATGCCATTATGGACCTTTCGACATTGTCGAAGGGTCTGCTCTTCTTTATGCCTTCATGAACCTTTCGACTTTGTCAAAGGGTTTGCCTTCTATATGCTATTGTGAACCCTTCGACCTTGTCGGAACGTTGTTCTTTCACTTGATTGTTGTGAAACTTTCGGATTTATCGGAATGTTGCTCTTCATTTGATTATTGTGAACCTTTCAACGTTGTCGAAAGTTTGCTCTTCACTCGATTGTTGTCGAGAGCTATGCTTCTCTTTAATGTTGTTGCAAGGCTATCTTTCATTCTTTGCTGACTTGTGAGTGCTGCTTTCTTGACATTGTCGAAAGGTATCCTGGATGTGTTTCAACCGGTTCGAAAGACTTGCTATGCTTTCGAAAAGGTCACTATGGAGTTGCTCACACATACTTTGACTTCTTCATCCTCTTCGAAAGGTAAGAACTCCTTGGAAACTGAGAGATGGAACCTTTCGACTCCTTCGAAAGGTTCGGGACCGTTAAATTCTAATGACTGCATCCCTTCGACTCATTCGAAAGGTTTGAGTTGTGCTTCTTTTCTTCCGTCTTTCTTGAAAGACCTTTCGACTTAGTCAAATGGTTTAATTTTGGTGTAATATTCCCCGCCCATTCGAAGGGATACTCTTGACTTTTCAAGTCATTTTTTTCGAAAGCTATGAAACTTTCCGCCTTTTGGCCTTCCCGCATTGATCTAGGACATCACTTTAAATCTGATCCAACGGTTGAGAATTTGGGCGCCTTTTCTTATATAGTACGCCTTTTCTCTTTCTTCCTCTTTTACTTGAAATCAAAATTATTGCATACAAGTAAAACGGAACTTTCTAAATTTCGATTTATAACAACAAGGTAATCTCTTGAATTCGATTCATAAAATTTTAGTCTAATCTCTACTCTTATCGGTTTTCAACCAGATTTCCAGTTTCCCAAATCCCAAAAATGAAATTCAATTTTAGTTTGGTTTTCTGAGAAATTTTCCTCCTAAACCAGTTTTCTTTTTAAAATTAACAAAATTCATCTTCGTCTTTGGATTTCGAAGTTGATGGTGTTTGATAAAGAGAACTTCCCTATCGGGTTTGGCTTATAATTCAAAGTCTCTAATTTTTTCTTTTCATTTTTATTTGGGCTTTTGATCTATTGAAAACTTTTATTCTTCTTTTGAAATTGAGTTGAAGCGATTTCAATTTAGACCTATTTTGTTAATTGGTTAAATTTACTTGTCCTTCAAGAAAAATTTGAAAACTGCACTTATTATCGGGTTTGGGTTTGGTTAAACCCGATATGATAACGTTGAACCCTCTCGTGTACAATTTAATAACACAATATGACCTTTCTACCTGTTCGAAAGAGATTGAGGCGGCAATAATAGATTTTCCATCTTTTTACCTTCCGTTGGGGTCGGAAGTTATTGTGATGCTAACTTTACCCTTGTTGTCGAAAGGTTAGATAATTAAATGGTGTAACCTTTCGACAACAAGCTCTCGACAGGCTTGAAGAGTTTCAAACCCTTCGACTACTAGCTTTCAACAAGGTTGAAATTCTTCAACCTTAGAGTTGTCTCTGCCCATCTTTGTCGAAACATTTAAAGCACAAATGGCTTGAACCTGAAACCTTTCGACTTCAATGAGTAGGACATGTTTTGACAACTTTGATCAGACCTTTCGACAACATCAACTATATCAATATTTTTAACTTAGGAATTCTAAAATATTGGTTTTGACCATGTCGAAAGGTCCTGCCACCTAGCTTATATTACACTTGAAGTGTATCCAGGCTTCCATTGAGCCTTCGATATTGTCGAAAGGTGTGAGTGGGTTAATATTTCATCTCTTCCCTTCGACTTTGTTGATATCTTAATGAATTCATACCATTATTTGTTCACTTCCTAGGCTGTCAATAATTTTAAAGTATGATGATTAAGATTGATGTCATCATCCTTCCGACATTGTCGAAAACTTAAATTGCTAATCTTTCGACATTGTCGAAAGCTTGATTTATAAACCTTTCGACTTTGTCGGAAGTTTTATTATAAACCTTTCGACTTTGTCGAAAGCTTTTACTATCAAGTTTTTTGACTTCAACTTTTTGCTCCATTTTTAAATATATGTATGTTTTCAAATTTAAGCTGTCTAAGTAAACTTATTTACTTTTGAATGGTTGATTGCTTTCTAAACTTATAATTGGACAAGAGATTTAACTAAAATGTTTTCACCTGACAGAGTCATGAGCTCTTTGAAGGTTGAAGCGATTACCAAACATTGCTTCATCGAAAATCAAAATGAAGTTAATGCTATTCTCAAAGACATTGGCATCACTGGGATCGGAGCCATCCCTCTTCGACCAACTGATACCATTGACAACCCTCCAGAAGGGTATTTTGCTTACAGGGCCATTCATATATTGCACGGTGGATACCTTCCATTCCTTGAGTTCTTGCTATCCTTTTTGTGTCATGTTGGGGTTGCTCCAATACAACTATCCCCAAATGTTTATACCCATCTTCTGTCTCTTGCAATGCTGGCGTTGGAATCCGGACTTCCTCCGCTAAATGCTAAGTTCTAAATTCCTTGACCAAGCTGGCAAGGTTAAGCAATCTTTACAGGCAGATTTACAGAGTAAATGTGTATAAGAAGCTTATATCAACTGGCATCAATAAGTTCAAAGACTGGGAGAATCAATTTTTCTTCGTCAAGTGCTTTGCGGATGCTCACGAGACTTTTGCCTCCCCTCGTAAGTTTGCTTTAATGTTGTCTTTGTTTTGCTCTACGTTTTCTGTTAACTAATCCCTGACTTTCTTTAGGTGAATTTTCCAAGCAACTTAGTGATGCTGACCAGAAAACCATCGATTCCTTAACTGTTGCTTCAGAACAAATTGAAAGTAGGCTGAGGCTCCTAACCCCTTCAAATCGAAGGAAACATTCTTTGCTGCTTCCTGGCCAGAGGAGTCCAGGAACTCCCGCAATCATGCACACTTTACGTGGCAAGCGCTTCTTTTCCTCATGAGATGCTGAACATTTCACTTCAATGTTGCCCTTTTGTGCTGACACTTCAGGTATATTGTTAGCTTAGTGTTCTCTTCTTTGTCCCTGGAATTCTTTAAATTACTTTGACTGATTGTATATCTATTTGAATTTGTTTTAGCTCCCTCAAAAGAACATTTTTTCTTCAAGTGGTGCTGCCCCTCCTCCATCATCTTCGCAGATGACATTAGCCTTGGAGACCTTTGCCAAATCTAAAAAATCTCTTAAGTGAAGACTAACGGAGCCTTCTAAAGACGCTTCTCCGGCAAAAGTTGCAAAAATTACCGATGTGGAGGAGGAAGAGGAGCGCATATTTTCCGAATGAGTGCTAAAGAGCCATGCCGGTTAAGCTTCTAAAGTCCAAACGGAGCGAACTCCTCCTACACCGACACCCCTTCCTCATATTACTATCTCCAACTCCCCAACTGCACTTGCACAAATGCAGCTCGCTCTTTTAGAAACTCATTCTAAAATGCAAATCCCGCCGGAGTCATCATCTTCCGTTCCTTCATCGACCAATTTTGATGAACTGGTCAAGCTTATCCTTTATTCGGAATCTTTCATCTCTTCTTCTCCGCCGTCATTTAGTCCAAATTTGACAGAAAATCATCGCCCTCTGATGGAGCATCAAATTTTGGTAAGCTCTCACCCAATTAATCTTATCATCATTGGATCTTTCTAATCACTAACTTGTGTTTCTCTTCTTCTAGTTGCAGATTTTCGGGAACTGGATTTCTTTAAATGAACATGTCTCCAGGCTCTATGCTGGATCCTCCAAGCTACAAGAGGAAAATACTGAACTTAAAAGTCAACTATCTTCCTTAACTGCCACTCAAAACGACACTTCCTTTGAGTTGGAGCGAGTCAAGGCTTCTCTCACCAGGGCTGAAGCTGATCTAGAAGCGGAGAGGCAAGCTCACCAACTCTCTTCTGACGAAAAATTTGCAATGGAGCTAACTTTGAAAGACTCGGAAGATGAGAAAGCTTGCTTGGCTGCTAAGAATACTTTATTGAAAGACAAATTCAAGAGGACCGGAGCTTCACCTAAGTTAGCTGTCCAAAACCTCTTCAATGTCAAAAAGCAAGTCTTCGAGTTTGCTGAACCACCTTGGGGATCATGATGCTGAAATATTATGAAGATGCCCTCATGCTCGCTTATGCCGACAATCACGAGAAATGTCCCGACTATAGCTTCCCCTCTCTTGATCCAGCCATAGCCGAAAGAGTAATGGATAAAATTAACAAAATTATGCAGGCACCAAACCCGAAGGTGAGGAGGAGGTATTTAATGTATCAGAATCTCTTTCTTTTGACATCCCCTCCTTCGACATTGAATCTGATTCTGAAGACGAGGGTGATAAGGATAATTACCCCAAGGAAAAAGGCCATCAATGTGATGACCTTGATTGGGACAACGAGTATGATGATGATAACCCCTTCGCAGGTCAAGGCCTTGTGGAGACAAATGGGGGGGCCTTCCGGTGCTTAAGGGATGGATAGTGGTGATCAAGTCGAAGCTCCTGAGAAAGGGCAAACCCCTTCAAAAAATATTCCACCAACATCCCTTGGTCAATCTGCTCCTCCAAAGGAGGAAACTGCTCCCACTCATATCGAGGATCCACAAAAGAAAGACCAAGCCCCCCGGCTTCCGTTCCAGTTTCACAGGTATGAGCTTCTGTGTTTTTATGTCTTATAATTCAAAGATAATAATTAGCGATAAGTCATTTGTCTTAGATAAAGAAGAAGTCAAATTTCCTTATAGAACAAAACTTGAGAGAAAACAGGCGGAAATTAACAATATATAAGGAGTTAGACAAATTAATACAGGAGCACAATGCTCTATCTGAGAAATATCACAGTCAGGACAAGAGTACCTCCATTTTAGCATCTTTTAAATATCAGAGGGCGGCTCCTTTACTAAAGAAAGCGCGTCTTCGGTACGGCGCTCTCTTGAAGAAAAATAGAGAGTTAATAACTCTAATCTGCATGATGATGGAAGAGAGGGACATTTTAATTAATTTTTTGTACAAAGGATATTGTAGACACTCTATCATAGATTTTTCGTACTTAGGTGAATTCAGTGGGGTTTTATTCAAACGTTTTCATAAAAGATACTTAGATGAATTCGGATCTGACCCGCATCCCAGAGCGTGCTGGAATTTACCACGGGTCAGATCGATTCCTTAAGATCTTCCCTCTGAAAGGCTTAAGTACTATAAAGACAAATTTGTTTCTGAGTTTTTCTCTAATTCCATTTTGGATGAATCGGATGGGTGATTGTAAATATGTAACATGTAATCGATTGATGAATACATGTTTTTGTTATGCTTTCTATATTTAGCTTCCTTTTACTGTCCTATTTTAGAATGTCAATTCTTTAGGTTGTGTCATCCCTAGAGACCACCTAGGTCAATATGTTAACTTGAAGAGATTTTATTCTAAAAATGCACCAATTTTAAAGACTTAGAAGTTAGCAAGATATTACTTTCTTTGGGATCTACAAAAATTATGCTTGGAATACCCTTGTCTCCGCTTTGACTTTGTCAGCTATGAAAAGGAATCATTCTTAAAAGAAATCAGAACATTCCATTCCAAGTTAATTTATGGCCGCGATAGTCCGCCAACCGGAAAATGGGATTATAGTAAATGTCCGCCGATTATAACCCCTGAAGGAATCACTATACCTTTTGACTCAACAGTCGTGCTTTCAGCTAATACTTTAGACAAAGTTAGGAATGTAGTCTCTCAACTTTAGATGCGATGAAAATTTTTGTTATACCTTTTAAATTTGTGGCCATTTGAGTTGTAATCTAGTACTATGATAATAAAGATATCTTTTATTTCAATCTTGATCTTATCTTATTTCTTTTGTTTTAAATAGGAGCCACATTCATTTTCAACTTCTCTCGCTCAAAACTTAATATCCCATGTTGATGCTATAAGAGAGAGATTATTGACGGCTAGCGGAGCAATTGTGGTTCACGATGAAGTTTTATTAGAATGCTTTGGTGGCAATGTTGGAGCCGTAAAATGGCATAAAAGATACCTTATTCAAAAAACTATTGCCAATAATCATAAAGATTACATTGATTATCTTGAAGCAGAAATTAAGAGAAAAGATGAAGCGATTAATGTGCTCAAAAGACAAGTAAAGTCGAATCATACAATCAACTTTGATGAAAAGATGTCCGAACACATTCAGCAAATAAGCGACCTAGAGTTAAAATTGAAGGAAAGTCAGGCACAATGTATTTCTTTGGAATTCATTTTAGGGGACAAAACTCAAAAACTCGATCTCGTGATCCCTAAGACAATTTCCCCATCTGTTAAGCCTACCAGGTCAAAACTTCTTGCAGCACAGAAATTTCCATCCATGCCTCTCCCCCGGGCTTGGATGATAATGTAGTGGGGAACTGGTGTCGGAGGGTAAAATTTGAAATAACCAAATATTTTCATGAGCAGCAGAAGATAAAAGTATTCCCAGACTATCAATGATTACGCTGCTAAAAATTAGATGCTAGAGCATGATAAATACATGCTCGACAAACGTGTTGTAGAGTTGGAATGGGAGAACAAAACCCTTAGGGCTACAAATTGGGGCTTTATTCGTGCCCTGAAAACCACTATTTAGGCAATAAATGATGAGAACGCAACTAGGAGAAAGGAGAAAAACTTTAAGGAAGTTCTCCGCGCAGCAGTCAATCATGTCGTAAATTCTTCAGTGGCGAAGACTCTTAATATAGCAGCTCAAGATTTGTAATTTTTTTTAATGTATTCGAGCAATGTAAATCTATCTTGTACATAATTTTGTTGTTTGTAAACAACTTCATAACTTATGTAGACTATGGAAATTTTGTAAATATCATCTGATTTGTGATCCTTTTCGGTAGTCTAACTTTAAATATGCCTTTGAATTGCTCATTCAGCCACTTTTGTGTTTGCTGAATCTTTTGTTACTCCTTGTCATTCTAATTTCCCTAAGAAACATGTAGCAAAAAATATTTTTAATCGTTAGCTTGAAATTGACATATTTGTCTATGTATATCATTTGCTTAGATTAGCAAATCATCTTGCCAATTGTATGAAAAGTAACTTATACAAAATGTTAAGATTTCATCTTTAACCATGATGAGAAATGATCAAGAATTCAACTCCTTCCACTTGTTCGGAATGCATAAAACTAGTTGGTAGTAGATTCCGCCTTATCATAAGGTCATGAATGTTAAAATATAACTTTTATTAAATAAAGAACCTGATTCAGGAGTCCATGTCTAAAATTTTAAAGTAGTAACTCTCCCACCCATTCCTTAACATTAATGGGATTTAAAAAGTTAAAAGCCCGAAGTTCCCATTCAGAGGGTCTTAATAGCGATCTTTTGATAATATTCTTTGGCCTAGATTCGGGCATTTGAGATGAATAGAAATCCAAATATCTTGTTCCCAGATTATGGCTTAAATAAACAGCAGTCTTGATCCCTAGATTCGAATATAGTAGGTGAGTGATTGATAATGACCGAAACCCAGATTCGGGTGTTAGATGATGAAATCTTTATATGAAAGACTCGAAACCCAGATTCGGGTTTTAACAACCGACGTTTAGAAATGAAAGTCCCGAAAACCAGATTCGGGTATTTAGATAACGAAATTTTTATATAAAAGACCTAAAACCCTAATTCGGGTATTGATAGCCGATGTTTAGAAATAAAAATCCCAAAACTCAGATTCAGGTACTCCAAGATAATTAGTAGTTAATAGAGACCCGAAACCAAGATTCGAGTATTGTATAGTGAAATTCATATATGAGAATCCTGAAACCCATATTCAGGCATTAATAGATGATGTCAAGAAAGTCTCGAAAACCAAATTTGGGTAATAATCAATGGAGATTCGTCTCACTCCTTTGCTTTTGCCTTTCCGACAAATAAGAACCCTTCAGGTTTTTCATAGAAATAATTTTATTACCTGCCTCTTGAGCTTGGACATCTTAGTCCATAATTAGATAAGCCGTCTTTATCTGAGCTAGGACATCTTAGTCCTTAGTTGATTGTGCCTCCTCTCGGTCTTGGACATCTTAGTCAATTATTATTTGACGGGCCTCTTCTTGGGCACAGACATCTTAGTCCAATATTAAATGAGCCTCACTTGGGCTTGGACATCTTAGTCCATTGTTTGATGGGCCTCTTTTTGGGCCTAAACATCTTTGTTCATTGTTTTGTGCTCTTGGTTAGCTCTTCTTAGAGGCTGGAATCAAGGACTTACCCGACCTACCTCCAGGAGGCGCCTTGCCTTACCCTGGCCATCTTATGGCACAAATAAAGGCTTACTCTGTCCTTCCTCCAGGAGGTGCCTTAGCCTGACCATAGCGTGGGGGTAGATAAGGGCTTTTTTGGTGCTTTAACTTGGCCATCTCATGGCGCGGATAAAGGCTTACTCCATCCTCCCTCTAAAAGGCGCTCTACCTTGGCCATCTCGGTGCGGACATAGGCTTTTATGCCATCTTAGGTAGACTCCATCTTAGGTAGTATCCAAATTTAATGAGCATTTCACTCCCAATCATGTAGATTCTCTTTACAGAAAGTTGATCTTTATTAATCTTTTCTGAAGTTCTTTTTACAAATTCACCGATCTTTCCTTGTCTAAAGAAATTGATGATCATCCCCTCCAGGGCTTTGCAATGGTTGGTTTCATGACCATTCATCATATGATAGTGACAGAAGGATCCTCCCAGTTCCTTTCATGATTTGGTTTTTTCTTTTGTGATGGCTAGTAGTTAAGTTCATCCTTTATAAGCAAGTAGACAATTTCCATTAATGCTGTTAAGTTTCATTCTTTTGGAAGTCTAGACTTGAAGTTTGACCCTTGAGGATAACTCTTTTGCTTTTCATTTTTCGGCCTTATCATTTCATGCTCTTCAAATTTTTTTTTTGCTACCCTTTGGATCTCTTGGGTTGGAAGTACTCTTGTTACAGTTGGTTGCCATTTGTGTGCAAAGGCATTGTAATCATTAATTATCTCTTTCTCAAAGATTATGCCCTTGGAATAATGTTGAATTGTTCTTCTCATTTGACTAAAAATATTGTCACTTCCATTTGTTCTCTTGTCAAGTGCAAAGATTAGGGTAGGGCCTACGTGAAAAGGATTTAGACTCTATTTCTCGGGGTCATAAGATTCTGCTTTCTTTTTGTTTATAATCCTTAAGGCTTCGAGCCTTGGTCTTTGTGCTTCATGTTGATTGGAGCTTTTGATATCTACTTGAGAGAACCTTGACAAGTGTGGTTCAGAAGATCCTTGTTCAGATCTTTTAAATTTTCTAGCCATGATCAAACCAAAGTGGATAAACTTGATATAGAATTGATCCAGGGAAGGGGGTTAGAGAGTAGTATTATTAGGGGGTTAACCAAGTCGGAGTTTCAGGCCCTCCTTCTAATGCCAAAAATGTTAACAAGATTTCTTATCAACACCCCAAAGTTATTTTAAGAAGAGTGGATAGACTTTTCTGAATGAAGGAAGTGACACCCTTAAGAATTGTCTTTAAATTTAGCTTCTCTTGCTGTTATGCTTGGGTCAGACTTTTCGATGTCGTTGAAAAGTGTAGGTTTTGGATGATGAAACCTGTTGACCCACTACTAGGAATATAGTATATAGCCACGAAGGCTTTCCAACGGCCGCCAACGGCAATTTTCAATGGCTACCAACGGCTCGTTATTTTTTAACTTGTCGTTGGTAGCCGTTGATAACCGTCGGAAATAATGCCGTTTGCGGCCGTTGGGAACCGTTGAAAATTTGCGTATACCTACATCAGGCCGAGACTGAAACATTATTATCTTCTTCCCCAATTCCCCCAAAACCCTACTCCTCCCCTTCTCCTTTCTTGCTCCAAGATTTCCCACGCAACCAGCAGCTTCTCCAACACCATCACTCAACGCCAACATCCTCTCTCCATCCCTAGAAATCTCCAACGGCATTTCCAACGGCTCCCAACGGCCGCCAACGGCTTGGAGCCGTTGGAATAGCCTTTCCCCTTGTGGTGACCTTGATGAGCCTGTTTGTGCTTGCTTGCAAAGGTATTCCTTTCGATTTGGTTAAGATTCTTCGAGTTAGACCCTTTAAAGGTAGGCTTCAATCATGTTAAGGGTTTTGAGGATGGCTTTCCTTAGGTTTAAGAAGAGAAACAAATTCCTTAGTGGATATATGGTAGCTTTTGACCTTGTCGATAGGTTGATCTCTTATATGAAATAGCTGGCTATGACATTGTCGAAAGATAAGGAAATGACCTCCTTTGGGTTAAAACTTACAAATCCTGGTATTGGTGTTTAGAGAACAGATTTTGACCTTGTCGAAAGGTTAGACCACTTGGATTGTAGCTTCGAAAGGTTACTGGTATTGTTACAGCATAAGAACTGCCAACCTTGTCAAAAGGTTTAGATCAATGAACTAATGATTTTGGAAGGTTTTAGTGAACATTGAGCCAATCAAGTGGTCGACCTTGTCGAAGGGTGCAGATTGTAAGAATTGTGGACTTCGAATGGTTGCAGTAGTTATTTATACAGGAGTGTTATCGTCCTTGTCGACAAGAACCTTTCGATGGGGTTGAACCTGAAAATAGGTGTTAATCCAGCAAAGATTTAAGTAAATAGCAAAGCAATTAACAAAGCTTAAGACTTCCCTCTTTATCCAAGAGAAACTTCCTTTTATTAAATTCCTCAAACAACACCCAATTAGGGTTACAATGCCGTGATTAAGAAGTTACAAGATTAGAATGAGAGAAATCAGATCCCAAAACCGAACCCCTTGGGTCTTATTTATAGATGCTGGCGGCCCCTCTTTCGACTGAGTCGAAAGGTCACCCTTTTATATGTAGTTGTAAACCTTTTGACTTTGTCGAAAGGTTTGCCCTTCATATGCCATTATGGGCCTTTCGACATTGTCGAAGGGTCTCCTCTTCTTTATGCCTTCATGAACCTTTTGACTTTGTTGAAGGATTTTCCTTCTATATGCTATTATGAACCCTTCGACCTTGTTGGAATGTTGCTCTTTCACTTGATTGTTGTGACTTGTGTACCTTTTGAATTTGTCGAAAGGTTGCTCTTCACTTGATTATTGTGAACCTTTCGACGTTGTCGGAAGGTTGCTCTTCATTTGATTGTTGTCGAGAGCTTCCTTTAATGTTGTCAAAAGGTTGTCTTTCATTCTTTGCTGACTTGTGAATGCTACTTTCTTCATAAACCTTTCGACGTTGTTGAAAGGTATCTTGGATGTGTTTCAACCGGTTCGAAAGGCTTGCTATGCTTTCGAAAAGGTCACCATGGAGTTGCTCACACTCGTTTTGACTTCTTCATCCCCTTTGAAAGGTAAGAACTCCTTGGAAACTGAGAGATGAAACCTTTCGACTCCTTCGAAAGGTTTGGGATTGTTAAATTCTGATGACTGCATCCCTTCAACTCATTCGAAAGGTTTGGGATGTGCTTCTTTTCTTTTGTCTTTGTTGAAATACCTTTCGACTTAGTCGAAGGGTTTACTTTTGGTGTAACAACAGCTCCTACAAAAATTCGATAAGAGGTAAAATTATATGGAATCTTTGTACTATTTAAAAAAAAGTTCAGTTTCTTGGGTATAAATTCAAGAGTTAAATCATATGATATCGGGTGTTGGTGATCATGAATATTATTTTGTAGCTTAATAGTGAAGTTAATATAAAGAACTAATAAATTATATGTTTGCTACAACGGCTTCGTTTAGGGATGACATAGCCGTCGGCGGCTGTCGCTGGCCATCGCCAAAAGCCGCAAAAAAAATCACACGATGCAACCATAATAGCGACGGCGCCGTCGCCGTATTCGCGATGGTTAGCGACGAAAACCTAGGAAAACTAGTCGTCGCATATCGACACAAGGCTGGAACCACATTGTCATTGCTAGCCTTCGCTCTTCGTCGTTATCCTGAAACAACATGGCCGTCGCTAGCCAACGCAAGCTTGAAAACTGGAAAATGGCCCTGAGCTGCTTTAAGCCTTCCAAATCACACAATAAATGTCATATCTCATTCTCACTTCATTCCCAAGGCATATAAAGTCAAAATCACAACCGATGACATCACATGCAATGTATAATCTCACACATATCACAAATAATTAAAAACACAACGCTAATATCAATATTTACATAAACTTTCATCAACTAAAATTAATATTCCATCAACTGACACAACCATATCTACACAAATACTCATGAACATCAAATCCACAATCATCACAGTACACAATCATCACAGTACACAACCATCAAAAAGTATCAACTCCATAAATCAATAATTACATAACAAAACGATCACAGACAGTTAAAAACATCCGTACCTATTCATCCTCATCGTTATCATCTTCCGACCCATCCTCACTAGGCATCCTCCGAGCTCTACTAAAAATGCAGCATTCCGCTCATCTAGCAGTTATGCCAGTCCTTTGCCCTTCCGCCGGTCATTGAATTCTTCTATCTACTGCTTTAGCTGGGCTATCTCCTCCTCGGCCTGAGATCTCCTATAAGCCCTCTGGGTCATTATTGTCTGTAAATTATTTGATTGGAATATAATTTACTTCAGAATTAAATATAATTTATATATTAGTTAATGAAGTAGTTTATCTCTTGATTTCCATAACCATAATGCCTATTTTAAGTAGGCGGGTCAATGAGAGCATCCCAAATACGGTCCTCCTCCTCTAATGTCAACTCATGGCCAGTGGACTACGCCACTCGAGCTTTCTCCGCTTCATATCTCTCCTGCGATGACGAACAGTAGTTTGTAATAATTAATAATAAAGAACTTATCAAATGTGAAGCAAAAAAATTGAAGAAATTTACCATCACAGATTTAGGTTTATTGTCCATAAATTCATATGAAATATTTTCCTCCTCATCCGTGCGCTCGACGACAAGTGTGTAAGTGAAGACCTCAGCTAATGTAGGCTCACGATTATATTTCTAAAACTGAAGTTAAATATACAAATGAATAATGTTACTAATATGACTAAATTATCTTACAACTATTTATAAACGCATTTTATAACTTTATTAATTCCCTGCGATGCTGTTTGAAGGACTTCGACCTGCCGCGATGAAAAGCATGAGTTTTTAGCCCTGTTTCAACAGTTCCGCGCCAATAATTCCTATAAATTTAAACACACAATTAACTAAATTAATGCATCTAATATACGAATTTTAAACAAAATGTAATAACAAAATGAAATGGTATAACTTACCCTCGACTCTGGATATCCCATAGTTCCAGAAATTGAGCCCAAACATCAGCTCCCATCCAAGATGGCTTCTTTTCCTCTTTCTTAGCTTTTTATATGGTGTCTCTATAATTTTTATGCATTCTTTGGTTCCAGTGATTTACAAAAACATCCATATCATGTGGGTCGACAAGAACAACGGCCTGCATATTGAAATTAAATTTGGTATATATTGAATTAACTTATAAATAAATTATAAATTTAAACCTACCATCAAGTTAGAGAAATGATATTCTTAATACGATTGGGAATGTCATCCCAGTGAGCCCAGCATCCCGACATCCGGCTCATGAACGCCTTCTTGGAAACTTGCAAAATAAAGTCTGACGGCTGGACCTTAAACCCCCTGTATAAAATAAGATGATGGCTTTAATAAATTTTAAATAGTGAACATGTAATAAATTTGATACTTACCCCGCACTCGTTGGAACTACCTCTACTGCCAGACGTAAGTCCGACGCTTTGCCGCTGGCACCCGTACCAGCGAAAGGAGAAGGCTCAGATCTGCTCGAGTGTCTCCTGTGCATATATATTACAGACATATCATTTTATGTAATGATAAAAATACCAGTTCATTATTACAAAACATGTTTGATTAATCATCATCACATAAACCTTACACTAAAACGTAATAAATGAGACAAGATCTCCTGAGTATATATACATAATTTAAAAATTACAGTGAGACATAACTCACAACATAGTCATCATTATTGATAACAGCCGAAACTCAGAATATACATTATACAACAACTGATACAAAAATTCAAAATTTTCAGTTCGTCGTCGTCTTCTAATTCAGTCTCCATCTCGTACTCTATATCGTTCTCTTTTGTACTCTCAAATGCTTCTGTTAAAAAATTTGATTCATCATTTAACGAATCCAAATCAATATAATCAGTTATTATAACTTCATCATTTGGCTCAAGATCCGTTTGATACGCTGCTTCCTCTGGAATATTAATTTCATAAAATGTAAATCTTGCCTTTGTTTTAAAAGCAGTAGACTAATCTGCTTTATCTCTTTTTAAGGATAGTACGTAGCAAAATAAACCTATAATGCTTGCTTGGCCAATACGAAAGGATCATACTTATAGTAATGTGAGGTGTGCTTTATTTCTATAAGTTTATAATATTTGTGCACGTTGATTTCAGAACCAGGAATATTGGTGAACCAATTGCACTTGAATAAAAAAAACCTTTTCTACAGGTTGTACATAATATGTCAATTCTAAAACCTGTGTTAAGATGCCGTAAAAATCATTTATACGATCATCTGGATCGTCACTGGCTTTGACAAATACACCACCGTTATATGTTAATTTTTCAGCACCATAATCCTTGGTGTTGAATTTAAACCCATTGATGAAGAATATTGGATAAGTCTTGATATTTCAGTTTGGTCTAAGTGCAAGATGTTGTAATCCTTCATCAACGACGCTGTTTCTTGGATCATAAACATAGTTCAAAAACCATTTAGAAAATTCCTTAATGAGATCGCTAGATGGATCCTATGATTCGTAAATACTGCGAATATATATGTATTATATGTTCCATTACGATTAATATGTAAGTATCATTGAAATAAGTATGAATTTATTATTACCTAACAAATGGTGCAACTTCAACACGATTAAGAAGAACATATGTGTGTGCTACATGTTGATCTCTATCGTCTAACCATATTTCAACATATTTTCCAGCAGGTTGGCCTTGTTGTCTAAAAATCGACAACATTGTCTGCGAATAATCTTCTTCAACGGTTGCATCATTATGAGGACCACTTACAAATGATACGTGCACATGGTCACTGAAGTAATGAGAGAAAAAAGATGAAGCTTCTTCTTCAAGATATGATTTGCAAATTGAACCTTCAACTTGTGCTTTCTGTCTAATTTTTTTCTTCAGATGATTCGAGTACCTATTAAAAAATTAATTCAATTAAATCCACTTACATTAATCTGAATTTTAAACTAATAATAAGTTTACGGATATTTACTATTACATCTCAAATGGATACATTCATCCATATTGCACAGGACCTCGAAAAATAGCTTCAAATGGAAGATGAACGGGTAAATGCTCCATCACATTAAAGAAATCCAGTGGAAATATTTTCTCCAGTTTGCATAGCAGTATATGGATTTTACTTCAAGTTTACGTATACAGCTGATTTTTAATGTTGTCGAACAAAGCTGTTTGTAAAATAGACTTAATTCCATTATAGCACTCCATACTTTTATGTGCAACAGTTCTTTGAAAACCACTGGTAAAAAATATTCCATCATGATATGACAATCGTGACTTTTCATCCTACTCAGTTTATCGTTTTTAAAGTCAATACATCTACCGAGATTAGAAGACATCCCATCAGGGCATTTTAGTCCTACCACCCTTTTGCACCAGTTTTATTTGCTTGTTGTCTAGCTCATAGCATGCTTTGGGTTTTTTATTGTCATTGGTCTTCAAATGAAGTTCGGGACATTAACAAAAGTGTGCTATATCAGGTATGGAATTCAGATCGTCCTTAGTTTTCCCTTTAACATTCATAATTGTATTAAACACGTTATTAAACACATTTTTTTCGTTGTGCATCATGTCAATATTATGTCGAAGTATGGGATCTTTCCAATAAGGTAAATCCCAAAATATACTTTGTTTGCACCAATTATGATTGTCCGATTTACTTGAAATTCAGTCTGTATTCCAGTTTCATGTATCTTCAGGTAGTCCTTTACAATTTCATATATTTCTTCGTTTGACCAAATCTTTGGTGGTTGCGTACTATCTTCTCCATTAGATTTAATTTTTTTTATCTCTTCTTAAAATATGATTGGGATGGAGAAATATCGATGACAATCAAACAAAGAAATTTTCCTTCCATACCGCAAAGAAAATGATCTTGTTTCTTCCATGCAATAAGGACATGCTAGATAACTGATCGTACTCAAAACTGAAAGCATCCCATATGGAGGAAAATCACTAATAGTCCATAATAAAGAAGCGAACATACGAAAATTCCTTTTTTGTGAAATGTCGTATGTTTCAACACCTTCAAGCCACAATGTTTTCAGCTCTTTTATTAATGATTGTAGATAAACATTGACTCCTTGTGTCAGATCATCAGGGCTAGGGACAACAATAGTGAGAAACATGTATGGAGTTTTCATACACATCCATGGAGGTAAATTATAAGGAGTAATGATAACATGCCAAGATGAATATTTGCTACTAAACTGAGAGAACGACGAAAACCCATCCGTACTTAAACCAAGTCTGATGTTACGGCTCTCTGCAGCAAATGTCGGATATGTCTTACCGATTTGTTTTCATGCTTCTCTATCAGATGGTCAGTTGTTTAGACATTTGGATCTCGTTCGCACTCTGGGAATAAGAGATTGATCAAGGTTGTGAATGGTCGGATCACATCCACCTTGATTTGGCAAGCGAAGTCATGGATGGACGGATCCATCCTCCTCGAGCTTGGAATTGGAATTTGTACTCCAGCTCGCACTCTAGGAACTGGAGTTCATTAGAGGATTTCGTGTTTCAATTTTGACTTAAATGTGTCTGCCCCCGAGCTCGGGGTTTCACTTAGCGAGTGATCGATCGGATCACGATCACTCCTTATTTGAATGAGTCCCACCGTAGGATGAGACTTAGCTCTTTGTGCATCATGACGGTCGCATGACGCATTTCAAGAATCGCCACTCTGGCTTGACGAGTCTGCATTTTATTACTAATAAAGCATGGCAAAGTCAGTTGCCTTATTACAAGTTCAAATTCAGAAATGCATAAACAAATTTCAAAGGAAAAAGCAGACTAAATGAATAAAAGCCTGTCATATGTAATAGCGATGGAGACTTTCGCTGTTCCATGCTCTCGGTAGAGTGAGACCGTCAACAGTTGATAATTTGAATGCATCATCTCCAAGTCTCCACTCGATAACATACGGTCCTTCCTATGTCGATTTCATGTGCGAAGGGATCGGATAAATTCGTTTGAGTATGAGATCGTCAACTTTGAAGGTTTTGGGTCGGACCTTAGCGTTGTATAATCGGACGACGCGACTGCGGTGCGTGGTTGCCCTCAAATTAGCCTCTTCACGCTTCTCATCAAGTAAATCCAGAGATTCCGCAAGTAGAATGGCATTCGTCTTTGGATCGTAATAAGTCATACGGTGAGAAGGTACTTCTATTTCCACTGGAATAACGGCTTGGGAGCCGTAGGATTGTGCAAACGGAGTATGGCCTGTCGCGGACTTGTGGGTAGTTCGATATGCCCATAGGACCATAGGAAGCTCATCGACCAACTTACCTCCAGCCTTCTCTAGTCATTTCCTCAGAATGGATTTGATAACTTTGTTAACAGCTTTGACTTGTCCATTCGCTTGAGGGTGAGCTACTGCCGAGAATTTCTTCTGGTTATGGTAGCATTGACAAAAAACTTTAAACTCGACATTGTCGAATTGGGTCCCTTTGTCAGTGATGATCGTTCATGGGAGGTCAAAGCGACAAATGATGTTGCAGACAACAAAGTTGATTACTTTCTTTGTCATGATTGTAGCAAGGGGCTCAGCTTCTGCCCATTTAGTAAAGTCGTCAACTACAACGATGGCATACTGCACACCACCTTTAGCCAAAGGTAAAGACCCTATTATATCGATGCCCCATGTGGCAAACGGCTATGGACTGACCATCTGAGTGATTTTGGCAGGTGGGACTCTTGGAACCTAGCATGCTTCTGGCATCTATCACATCTCTTGGCATAAGACAATGCATGTCGATTCACGGTTGGCCAGCAATATCCATATCTGAGTATCATTTTAGCAAGATCTTTCCCCCTAGTGTGATCGCCACATCCTCCCTCATGTACATCGTGTAACACTCGTTTGATCTCATCGTGGGTGATACACCGAAGTAAAGGAACTGAATACCCTCTTCTTTATAAGACTCCATTCTGAATAACAAATCGCGATGCCTTTTGAAGAATATATCTTTTCTCACTCCTGCGTTCGGGTAAAGCTCCATGCTCAAGGTAGTTCCTGAATGGAGTCATCCACGACTCCTTCTTAGGTGTTGCTTCATGCATCCAGCTTGTCTCTAATTGATCGATACTCGGAGTGGTAAGTGTCTCAATGGGGACGAGTCCCATTTGTTGCGCTTCGCTAGTGCTAGCCAGTTTTGCCAAAGAATCGACCTTTTGATTTTGCTCTCTGGGTATACAATGGATAGTATAGTAGTCGAACTGATTCAACACTGCTTGGAGCCGAGTAAGGTAAGCAGCCAATCTTCGGTCTTTGGCATGGTATTCTCCTCGAACCTGACATATGACTAGTTGTGAATCGTAGTAAATCTCCACGGCAATGATTCCCAAGTCTCTAGCAAGTCTGAGTTCAACGAGTAAAGCTTTGTACTTGGCTTCGTTGTTAGTTGCGCGAAAGTCAAACTTTAGGGCATAGCATATGGATCGACCTTCTGGAGTTTTGAGCTACTCCAGCGCCTGAGCAACGGTCATTTGATGCACGGTCAGTGTATAGCTTTCATATAATTCACTGGTTTCAAGCAAGTCCTCTGTATGGTGAATTCAGTTACGAAGTCCGCCAAAACTTTCCTTGAATGGCTCGCCTCGGTGTACAAGCAATGTCAAACTGACTCAACTCGATATTCCACTTGAGAAATCTACTAGACATCTCAGGTCGTGTAAGGATCTGTTGTAACGGCTAATCGGTGCAGACAGTGAATGGTTGAGCCTGGAAATATGGACGAAGCTTCCTCGAGGCTATGACGAGACAATAAGCAAGTTTCTCCACCTTCGGGTAATTTCTCTCTGCCCCTGTCAACCTCTTGTTGATATAATAGACCCGTCGTTAGACCCAATCCTCTTCTCGAATTAGTGCAGCACTGATCGCATTTGCGAAACCGCCAGATAGATGTATAATCTCTCGTGATCAATCGGCTTCGACAAAATGGGAGGTGTCGCCAAATGTTGGACTAGTGCTTGGAATTCGCCTTCACACTCCTTTGTCTATTCAAAGTTCCGCTTTCCTTTTCTGATTAGATCAAAGAAAGGGATGCATTTTTCCGTGGATTTGGAGATGAATCTGCTTAAGGCTGCCACCTTCCCGTTGAGGCTTTGTACTTGTTGTATGGTCCTAGGAGTTTCAAGATTCTGAATCACCCAGATTTTCTGGGGTTGACTTCAATTCCTCGAGCATTGACAATTAATCCAAGGAACTTTCCGGATGCGACTCTGAAGTGACACTTCAACGGGTTGAGCTTCATTCGATACTGTCGGAGGATGTTAAACATTGTTCCCAAGTCTTTAACGTGATTGATGGACATTCGCGACTTCACGAGCATATCATCCACGTATACCTCCATGGTCTTCCCAATCTGTTTAGCGAACATTAGGTTCATGAGCCTTTGGTAAGTTGCTCCAACGTTTTTAAGTCCGAATGGCATCACTTTGTAGCAATAGAGTCCCAGATCGGTAACGAAGCTTGTATTTTCTTGGTCAGGCAAGTGCATTGGTATTTGATTGTAGCCGGAATACGCGTCCATAAAAGATAAGAGCTCATATCCGGCTGTTGAATCCACAAGTTGGTCAATTCTAGGAAGTGGAAAACTGTCTTTATGGCAGGTTTTATTCAAATCCGAGTAGTCTACGCAAGTCCTCCATTTCCCGTTCGATTTCCCGACAAGCACTGGATTTGATACTAACTCCAGGTATAATGCATCACAAATAAACCTATTTGACTTGAGTTTATTTACTTCTTCCTTAAGGGCGGCAGATCTCTCTGGATCCATACCATGCCTTTTTTGTTTGACTGGGACATATTGCGGGTAGATATTCAATGCATGGCTCGTGATGTCCGGCGAGATCTCACACGTGAATGTGTCTAAGCAAACATGTCAAGGTTTTCTCGGAGAAAATCAACCAATTCCTGTCTCATCTGGTGACTAAGTTGAGATACGACCTTTACCATTCGGGTATCGTCTTCATTGTAGGTTGGAACATCGATCGTCAACTCTACCGGGGAAGCCTAGGAGTATTTGACTTCCTCCTCATTACTGTCTTTGGAATCAAGGTTCCTTAGGAACTGGTTGTGGAGGCGTTAATTGTCATTTTTCAGAAAAATGGACGTAGAGAGATTCCTTTATGCCCTTGCCCTTCTCCTTTCACCGCCCATCCGCGACTCAGCAACATAACAAGCACGTCCAGCTGCCTAATCACCATGAACAACTCCGACCCCCATTGTCAATGGGGAACTTCAGGGTCAAACACAATGGGGCAATTGCTGCCCTGAATTCAACGAGGGCCGGTCAGCCCAAGAAAGCATTATAGCGGGAATGAATGTCTAACACAATAAACTGCAGCATCCGGAGTCTCCAACGATCTCCAATACCCAATTCAACATCTTGGAAGATGGTTTTGGAGCTATTTTCTTATACTGTCAAATATTACAAGTTTGCAGATAAACATTCTCTAATGATGTATTTGGAGGAGTATATCGATCATACACTGGAGCTCTGGGTCTCGGTCCATGATTTGGGTCTCGCTTCTTTCCCTGTCCATCGTTACCCTTCCATTGACCTTGTTTGTTCTAAATATTCAATTGTACCTTAGTAGAGCTCCCACCCGTCTGTTTCACAACAACATTACTTTGAATGCCTTCGAAACTGGGACCTGCATCGTCCTGCTTCCTAGATCGTCTAGCGTCTTCTCTCCTCAAAAACTGGGCTGCCATAGCATAGAAACGATCCAACTATGCGGGGGTTTCCCAGCCAACTAATTGCCAAACTCGGAATCGGGATCGATCCATTTAGTCAATGCCATCAAGATAGAATTATCATTCGGGTTTCTGATCTTAGCATAGGAAGCATGGAACCTTTCTAGATAACGTCTTAGAGTCTCTCCTGGAGCTTGAGTGATACTGGATAAGGTGTTGATATCCTTTGGTATTCTGATATGCATATGGAAGTATTCAACGAACTTTGTAGCCAACTGATCAAAGCATGAAATGGATCTGAGTGGTAGACGAGTGAACCATATAGTTGCAATGCCCCTTAAGGAAATAGGAAAGCTTATGCACCTAACCGCATCGTCAGCTCGAGCGGCGTTCATGAGCCATTCATACTTTAGGATATGCTGATTAGGATCCGAACTTCCTTCATACACGGGCAAGGTAGGCATCCTGAATCGATGAGGTAGCTTAGCATAAAGAATGTTGTTGGTGAACAGAGTATTACTTCGGGAGATTCCCCAATCGTCATTGGTAAGACCTTGACTTTTGCAGATCATTTGGCGAATCATGGTTGGAATATCAGGCATCTAGATGTTCGGGCCCGAGGCAGGTTAAGTTCCATGTTGCGAGGATGGTTCGGGCGTTGTCGACGGTCCGATCCTCGCCTCCTTGGCTCCCGATCTTTAGGAACATAGGGTTCATGAGCATGGATGTGTTGACGAAGGGATGGATCTGGGTTGTTCTGGATCTCAACTTTCATGTTCATTGTGGCAGCAGCTGCATGGTCGTGAATGGTGTGAAAAGTAAGTGCCCTCCTCGGGAGGAAGGTCCAGCTTGTTGCCCTATAAAAGGACCAATCCCGGCTTGTCTGAGATTTAAAGCACGCCGATGCTTGGAGGCTTCTGCATAACTTCCATACAGTCGACGACACGTGGATCTGTGGTTGAAATCAGATGAAGCTGAGCTTTCAGTCGAGGAATGTGAGATGTGATCCCTCCTAGATCTCCTTCACCCTTCCTCGTTTAACTGGTTCACGAGCTCTGTGTTGGCATGGATCTGCTGGATGAGCTCTTGACGGCTCCGAGTAAGCTCTTGCATGAGGATTTAGAACTCCTCACTGGTCACAAGACCTTGTCGATCTGAAGCTCTAGATGATGTCTGGCATGTGGTAGTCAGCTGAGTGGGATTTTGCATATCCCGTCCTTCTGGATTAGCAGCATTTGAAGCAGTTTTGCTGTTAACCATGGTTGACGTAGCTCTTTCCTAGATCTGGAGTAATCTGAATAGAATGGAATGAACTACTGGATGATAGATCTGGATCTCCTCTTTAGATTTTAGCAATCCAACAACGGTAGTAGATCTGATGAATCAGAGAAAAGCAGGGTTTTCTCAATGAAAGCACCAAAGTGTTTGTACCAAAATTGGGCACACCACTCTTCGAACGTATTTGAAGAGATTAGAATGAAGAATTTAAATGTAAAAAGAGGATAGTCTAACAAACATGCCAAATAAGCAAACAGAAATAAAACAAGACATAGATTTATAGTGGTTCAACATTGTAGCCTACGTCCACTTTGAATGATTTGCTGTTTATTGCTGATTGACAACTGACTATAACATTGAATTACTCTAACATTCGAGTTACAATGGAGTTACAACAGAGTCACAACGTAGCAGAGTCAAAAGTCCTTTTTCTGTAGGTGTAGGGGTGCTATTTATAGTGGTTTTGCCTCTGAACTCAGAATACTCCTTCTCACCCATGGATGGGCCCACCAAGTCGATCTGAGGTCATTTGGGATTGATTGGGATCGATCCCCATCTCCTTCATATCGATCGAGATCGTATGCATTTGGGCTGCGATTGATCAGAGGCAATCTTTAGGTGCTAAGTAAGCTTCTGTGAAAATTCGGTAGCATTTGAACTTGTAGATTTTGAGTTATGATCAATCCAAGATTGGATTTGTAGTTGGCTGAAGCGTGCATATCGATCGCTTCATATCGATCAGTGCGTATTGATGCATGCGTACCGATAACATGGAGCGGCAATTCTGGGGAGATCCATTTTCATGCTAGTGGACCGCTTTTCTTGGTTGACCAGGATTTCTTCGTATCGGTCTTATGTGGTTCCTTTCTATCGATATTTTGTATGTTATTTCATATCGATGAAATCCCATGGCCTTCATATCGATGACTCTCCATTGTCTTCGTATCGATGCCTGGCCCTTAGTTTCGTATCGATGCTCAGCTGATCGATACGAAATGCGGAGAAGGGGGGATCGATACAAAGCGGGCAGTAGTTGATCAGATGGATCAGGATCGATGCCAAAAGTTGATGGATACGAAGGAAGAGGTTGTAGGCTTGATGGGTGCGAATACAATGGATACGAAGTAAGCGTTTTTCATGTGGAACTTGATCGATCCATAACTTGAGCATACGAACTCCGATTGACCGAAATTTAGAATGTTGGATTTCATAGCTTTGCTTGTCGTATCATGTTAATTATAGCTTGATCCGGACTCAGACCAAATTTATCAGTATCCATAGTGAACCTGTGTATAACCGATCTTCGGGACGGATTGTCCTTGGTTTCTAGTCAAGTCCTTGGTGTCACGGCCTTGCCGGGATAACATTACGAGACTAACTTATTTTATTTGTATTATTCTATACTCATATTGTTAGCCTTGTCATATAACAACTCTAGATTTAGTTTGAATTTTAGGGATAAAAAGGCAGCTAATTATCAGATTATAGTTAATCACATTAATGCCTTTGTTCGAGTGTTAATTTTTCAAACTCCAAAGTTTTACAAATGAAAGATCATATTTAGGGTTTTATTAAATTCTATAATGCATTTTTATACCATGGTAGATTATCGCATGCCTGAAGTTCAACTTATGGTGGATGTACTAGAATACTTGCTTGGCTTTTAATGTTGAGTAGTTAATCAAAACTATATATAACTCACGTACTACAAACGAAGCCTAATGTTTATAAATTTTTAGACTTCAAATCATGGCACTTTTATGATATGTTTAAATGATTCCAGTATTATAAATATTGCCATATTTTCACTGGTGCTTGACTAATTATTGTGAAAATAGGAAAAGTAGTGTATTATACTTGATGCAACTTCCTTTCTACATCATGTAACAAGCATACATTTGTATTTTCGTACACAAACATGAGTATTTTCATGCATAAACATTAGTATTGACATGTATATATTAAAATATCATACACAAACAAACTAACAGTGAGAAAGTATTCACATATTGTATCTCGCCTTTTGGCAAGGCCGTGACACCAAGAACTTGACTGGAAACCAAGGATAGTTCATCCTGGAGATCGTTAATAAACAAGTCTACTATGGATATTGGTAAATTTTGTCCGAGTCCGGATTGAGCCACAATTGACAAGGCGCGACAAGCAAAGCTATAAAAGTTAGTGTTCCAAATTTCAAGTCAATCGATGTTCGTATGCTTAAGATACGATCGATGCAATTTCAGCAATCACCTTGTTCGTATCCATCAGGCCTCGACTGTTCGTATCCATCCACTGAAAGGCCTTGTTCGTATCCATTAGGCCTCGACTGATCGTATCCATTGAAAGGCCTTGTTCGTATCCATCAAGCCTCGACTGTTCGTATATATCCATCCGCTGAAAGGCCTTGTTTGTATCCATCAACCATCAGGTAACCACTCTCTTCGTATCCATGCCAGTGACGTCGTTCCTAGTCCACTTGCGACACGAAGTGGAGTGCACAAAAGTGATACGAAGTGAGATGCAACCAATGGATACGAACAAAGTAGAGACTATCGATACGAATAGAGCGAGACTACCGATACGAACAGAGCAAGACTATCGATACGAACAGAGCAAGACTATCGATACGAACAAGACAGTTCCGATTGATACGAATCAAACAACCTACATAAAACCCGAATTTGCATCGATCATAACTCACAATCTACAAGTCCAAATGCTACCAAATTTTCACAGGGGCTTACGTACAACCTAAAGAATGTTCTTGCTCAATTTCGACTCGATCGGGCCAAATCTTGATCGATACGAAATTGGTTCGTATCGATCACGAACCCAGAGCAAATCACATGGGATCGATCGCGTGGGACCACACACGTGCCAGAAGAGGTCTCCCGAGTTCTGAGGGAGATATTTGCAATCTACGCCTATAAATAGCATCCCAAAGCCTATAGAAAAGGGACGGGGGATTCTTCTACGTCGAGACTCTGTCGAAATCAATATTGTACTCAAACTTCACAGTTGTACTCGAAACTTACTGCTGTAATCCGCTATAACCAGCGAGAAAAGTCAATAAAAGATTAACTTTTGAAGTGGACGTAGGCCGGAGATAGCCGAACCACTATAAATCTTGTGTCTCTATCTACTTCTTTCCGTTTTAAGTTTGTTAATCTTCATTTTTATTCTCTACAGTACTTAGATCTATGATCTGTGATTATTTACTGCTGATCTATGTTCATACGCTGGTGCTTTCACGATATTTTGGGTTTGTGACCAATTTTGGCTCAAACACTTTGGTGCTTTCACTGAGAATTGAACTCAGGGATTCTACCACTTGGATATTGAATTTGAAGGCTTAAGGATTATGATCTGAAAAGTTATGACAAGGCAATCAAGTAGAAGACAGAGAGCAGAAAGGAGCCAACAAGGGGGAAGTCAAGAGGCCTCTTCTGGAGCTGGAGCAGGTTAAGCTTCGATTTACATCACTGGGGACAAGATGGAGGCTATGATGGATTCAATGCACGAAAGATTGTTGAAGAGCCAACAAGAAACGATGTAGAGCTTCTTTGAGCAAATAAGAGCAGCCGGAGCCCAAAACCTTGGATCGCTACAGTGGCTGCAAACATAGGACAAGGAGCTAGAGTTACAGAGATCAATGGAGGTCAGATCCAAGATCAGAACGCAGAGCATGAAGGCAATCAACAAGGACTTGGAGGGAAGACCCTCAGGATCTGACATAGGAAGACCCATAGATGGAGCTCAGCAGGCTAGAGCCAACGCCAACGTGAATGAGCCACATAAAGAATATTACCCAGAATACCCTTCAGGACATGGGGGGCAGGATGGAAACATGCTAAGGAGACAACACCAGGATGGAGATGAACGAATGGCTGGACTAGTGCGATGGATTATGAGGGGAGGATTGCCGAGCGGAGGCTTAGAGGAAGTTAGTCGGAGTCCATTCACTCCGAATATAAGAAATGCAAGGAATCCTCCAAAATTCAAGTTACCCACGATGGAAGCTTATGATGGAAAATCAGACCCGACCATGCATATTACCAGATATATAAGGCATATGGAAGTGCTGGGGGCGTCCGAGGAAGTGATGGTCCGATGTTTCCCTCTATATTTGACAGATTTGGATGCGCTTTGGTTCAGGCAGCTAGACAATGGATCAATTAGAACATGGAGCGAGCTAGTGGAACGCTTCATAAGGCAGTTTGGGGTCCACTTGACAGGACCTAAGAGTGTGATGACCTTAGCGTCGATGAAACAAAGGGCCGGAGAATCCATAAGAGATTTTCTATTACGATTCAATGCAACTGTGGCTTCAATAGATCGTCCGGATCCATCGATGATTTTGATGGCAGTTGTAGCAGGAGTTGCGAAAGGTACATAATTTAAGGATTCTTTAGCAAGAGATCCACCACAAGACCTTGGAGAATTCTATCATGAAGCTGAAAGATTCATTCGGCTAGAAGATTCACGCGCTGAGAGGCAGGAAATAAATGCCGTGCAAGGCGAAGGAACCTCCAAAGAACAGTCTAGAACAGATAAAGGAAAGAAAAAGCAGGATGACAGATACGATGGTCCCGACAAACAGAAGAAATTTCGAGAACCCAGATTCAAACAATACGCTGACTTGATGGCAAACCTGGAACGGATTTACACGGAGACTCGGGGGCGGCTCCCCTATCGGAAACCACCCAGGAGAGATCCCACAGAATGGGAACGTAGAAGTGGAAAGCATTACCTATTCCATGATCTGAAAGGGCATACTACTGATGAATGCCGCCATTTGAAGTATGAGGTGGAAGAACATGTTAGAAGTGGTAGATTGCCACAATACGTAAGAAATCAGACAGCGGCTGTAGGACCTAAACAACTACCGCCTGCACCCAACAGAACTAATCCTGAATCGGGATCACGACTCGTCATCAATTGATCATGATGGCCAGGACCAAGTTCAGGACTTGAACTTGGGTCGATTACATAAAATTCTCAGATTTGATTTCAAAATAAAACGGCTATTCCACTTATACATGTAAAGGAACTGGGGAGATCCCCGGGCATGCTCAGAAATGTTAATAGATCGCTCTGCCCGGAGAGGCAGTATCTAGATTTTTCCTTTGTTTGTGATTGAACATTTGGAATTTGAATTTAATAAATGAACTTGAATTTCACAAAATAAACCTTTGACCGGAGAGTTAAAGGATGAATATTGGAAGTCAATTTGAAATTAATCGCTTTATGACCCTACCCGGAGAGACGGGGTAGAGTGCAAGAAGTGAGTTGCTTCGCCAGAGAGCGACAGGATCAACTCACTTAACATTGCTCCCCATTCACCGGAGAGTGATTGGATCGGGGTTCGATAAGAGCCCGGAGTGGCTGCAATCGGCCTAGGATTTAGGCCATGACATCGCTTAATGTTCGGGGACGCTGAACCGGAGTGCGGGGGTGTTGCCGCTTCACTGGAAAGCGACAGGATTGGCTCACTCGACGTTGTTTCCCCTTCACCGAAGAGTGATAGAATGTGATCCAGCAAGAGCCCAGAGAGGCTATGATCGGTCTAGGAGGACCAAGACATCGCTATATGCCCTCGCTGGGGCCAGAGTGCAATGGATAGAAAGCAGTACTGGAGCGCGATAGGATCTTTCTATTCGATCGTTAAGTTTGGAATGGACTTAGCAAGGGTCCGAAGTGGCCGTCAATGGTCCAGAGAGGCCATAGGATTTGATTACTGATTTCCACAAATTTAAATGGATACTGATTCGGCTTCGAACAGCCACGAGCTTGATTGAGGATACTACAGCTATGGATAAAACATGGACTCACAACATTGGATTAAAAACTATTCAAAACATGCCTTTTACCAAAAGACATGTTTTGGGGGGTTAAATGTTATCCTGCCTTTTGGCAAGGCCGTGACACCAAGAACTTGACTAGAAACCAAGGATAGTTCGTCCTGGAGATCGTTAATAAACAAGTCTAGTATGGATATTGGTAAATTTTTTCCGAGTCCGGATTGATCCACAATTGACAAGGCGCGACAAGCAAAGCTATAAAAGCTAGTGTTCCAAATTTCAAGTCAATCGGAGTTCGTATGCTCAAGATATGATCGATGCAATTTCAGCAATCACCTTGTTCGTATCCATCTGGCCTCGACTGTTCGTATCCATCCACTCAAAGGCCTTGTCCGTATCCATCAGACCTCGACTGTTCGTATCCATCCACTAAAAGGCCTTGTTCGTATCCATCAGGCCTCGACTGTTCGTATCCATCCCCTGAAAGGCCTTGTTCGTATCCATCGACCATCAGGTAACCACTCTCTTCGTATCCATGCCAGTGACGTCATTCCTAGTCCACTTGCGACACGAAGTGGAGTGCGCAAAAGTGATACGAAGTGAGATGCAACCAAATTTGCATCGATCATAACTCACAATCTACAAGTCCAAATGCTACCAAATTTTCACAAGAGCTTACGTACAACCTAAAGAATGTTCCTGCTCAATTTCGACTCGATCGGGCCAAATCTTGATCGATGCGAAATTGGTTCGTATCGATCACGAACCGAGCGCAAATCACATGGGATCGATCGCGTGGGCCTACGCACGTGCCAGAAGAGGTCTTCCGAGATTTGAGCGAGATATTTGCAGCCTACGCTTATAAATAGCATCCCAAAGCCTGTAGAAAAGGGACGGGGGATTCTTCTACGTCGATACTCTGCCAAAATCAATATTGTACTCAAACTTCACCGTTGTACTCGAAAGTTACTAATGTAATCCGCTGTAACCAGCGAGAAAAGTTAATAAAAGATTAACTTTTGAAGTGGACGTAGGCCGGAGATAGCCGAACCACTATAAATGTTGTGTCTCTATCTACTTCTTTCCGTTTTAAGTTTGTTAATCTTCATTTTTATTCTCTACAGTACTTATATCTGTGATTTGTGATTATTTACTGTTGATATGTGTTCATACACTGGCGCTTTCACGATTATTTTCTCAGCCTCCATTTACAAATCCTTTTCATTCTTTCTCATGCAGTATTTAGTGTCATGTATGTTTAAACCTATTATTAAGTTGTATATAAGTGTGAATGTTTACTACATTTCGAAGTTACTAATAAGAGTGCGTCCAGGGCCGGCTCTAGTGCTTGAGTTGGCCTATGCAACTCAAAGCAAAAGTGGAAATTTTTTGAGCAACATTGGCGAAGGAAGGATTCAACCTCCTGACTACTATACTACAAAGCTTGCCAACAACCAGTACATCAGCAACTCATTTGAAAATATAAAATACAATATCATATAAAAAATAGTAAATTCTTAACCATCTAACTTCTCCATCCTATTGCTCTCATCCCGAGGGGGGCTGCCCTAGGCGGCCGCCTGGCTAGCTTAGCCCTGAAACCGAGCCAGAGTGTGTCAAGGTAAAATTTGGGTTATTAATTAATTATTGCATTTTAGCATTAAAATTTGATGTGATATAAGCATTCATTTTGTTACAGATCAGATATCAATTAGTTTCCATTAATTTTTCTTAATATTTCAAATGTTTATGTATGTCCAATAATTTATTTTTATGCATTAGTTTCACTTTTCTGATATTTTTCCTAGGTATATAAGATTGTTTTGAGAGTTTTGGAAATATCGTTTATAGATGTGGTCACAACAAGGGATAAAAGAGCTCGAGTAACATAAAGTTTTGAAATTTATTTAATTTCACTTTCTATGCTGAATAATGATTTATGTTTAGTTGGCTTTCCAATTTGAATTAATTAAACTTGTTACACCTCCACTCCACTTTTGAAGTATCACAATTTGACTTTACATACCTAACATACTAGAAGCAAAAAAGTCAACACCGAGAAGCTAAAACTTTTGAAGTTTGTTATTCACTAAGCAACTTTGTGGCATATAAATTTGTATTATTCAGGTCTTGGTGCTAACTTTGTGAGATAGAGTGAACATTTCCTAAGGTTTGTTGCATTAAGGCCAGCCTCTAATTAGTTAATAATCAATTTTATAGCCGGAGCCAGCAGATTTAAATGCAAAAGGTTCGTTGGAGTGGTTTTCTAAAGGTGTATACCAAGATTCCAAAAGTTTAGACTCGAGATATAACCTAGCGAAGAATGTACGTGGATCCTATGATGTCAAGGACGGCTGCTGGGTCACCACTGAGCACCGCTTAGGCACTATTTGGCAATTCTAGAGCTTTGCTTTTTTCCTTTGCTGCTTTATTATGTTCCTTATCTGAGGTGTCGTTTGAGCGCCAAGTGTTTCTTGTGGCGCTAAAAAAATAGGCGTTTTTGATTCAATTTTCTTTTCTTTTCATTTTGACTAAATTAAATATAATTAGACTAAAATGACTTGATCATTTTGTTTATTTATTTAAGTTCCCCATCTTCTAGTATTATTGTTAAATTGATTTACATTTTATATAGTTCATATCTAAATATCTAAAATATCATTCAATTAATATTCTTTTTATAATTCAAAAAAAGTGAAATTTTCACGTTTCCCAAAAGCCTAATTAATTTTCTAATTAAAAAAATTAATATACTCACAAACTTTTCACTTCTTTGAAATATTACTTTAATGGTTCTTCCTTCCACTTTCTTATTCCATTAATCATTAAATTTCATTTTAAACATTTTTTGATATATAACCTACTGTATTTTACTGAAATTAAAAAATTAAATTATTCAATATTATTGTGGTTTTTGATGTCATGATTTTTAAGTACACAATATTTAGTTATAATTATGGCATAAATTTCATTATGTGTAAGCTTTTTTATTGTTATAAACTATAAAAGGATTTTGTTTCCTTTTTAGTTTATCTATGATAAATTTTAATTGTGTCTATATATATCACCCATGCTACAATATAAATAGTGATGATCTAATCAATATAAATCTAGTTTCTAATTATATTTCTCATTATATGTAGTTACTATTTTTATTACCACTTAATACTTAATGAAAAATTAATTTGTATCAAATAATGCAGCGAGCGCTTATTTTCATTCAAGGTCCGCCTAAACTCCGCTTGGACCCTTAAAAAGCGCCTAGTACCCCGCTTCGCCTCGAACGACATAACGTGGATCGGCCCAGTTTAGTTCAAATTACAGTTTCATGAAATGTTATTAGTTGTTTTTGGAGGCTTAAGAAAAAATTTCTACCTCAAAGTACTAGCTTCTATTGACTTCATATAGTTTTTTCTCAACGCCTTTTCTTTATCCATTTAGTCATAAAACTCTTATCGTTAATCTAATCAAAATTTTCTGAATACAACTGGTACTAAACATTATGATCGGATTTTTCTATAAATTAAATTGCATTCCTCTGAACGTAGTATTCTAGGATGTTATCGCAAAATCAAATAGGTATAGGTGTAATATTTTTCTGATATCCAAAACATTAGTTACGGTCTAACATCATTTATGAACTTCATGGTATAAGAATGATTTTCAATTTCTTTATACACGCGCGCGCATTGTGAAGGTTTGAGGCTATAAACAATGATTTCTATTCATTTAGACTAAAATGTAAACAAAGCAATCATAGAAACGTATAACATAATTCAAGCAATAAAGTGGTAAACACATTTGATGTTTTCGTACTAAATACATGTTAAGACAAAATTTATGGGCGTACATGGGTTCATCAAAGTAGTTGGTAAATATGACATTTGTTGACCTAATCCTAAGATAACGCAAACATTGACTTAGCCCGTAATGTTACTTCTATTAGACTTGGCACATGCTTTAACAATCCAATGATTTATTGTTATTTTGAAAATTTTGTATAATTTTGACATGTTTAATTATAGATTCTGAATGATAAGTATGAGTCGATATCAAAATTTATGGAACCAGCACCCAAACAAAAGAGCGGTAACATAAAAATAAATTCTTATATCCTTGTTTCCCGCTATTACATTCCCCTATTCCTTCAGAAATGATTTCAACTTATAAAATAAAAAATATCTTAACCCTTTCAAGATGTCAATACTTGTTATGTATTTTGACCTTTCCTTAAATTAGATTCTAAATCTAACTCCCCTTCCCGACTTTCCTTACTACTGCCTCAATTGCCAACGCCACACATATATCTCTAAATTTGCCTCCACCATTGATTATAAAGGTATTTGATGCTTTTTGTATCTCATTTATTTTTAGATTATTGTTGAACATTTGTTATTTTAGCATGATTTTGCTTATTCTAAATTAAAATTGAAAGTATATAATTTTAAATCTCAGAATTATACAATAAAGGTTCAACAAAATTAAGTTCAATGGCTTGATTTAAACTAATTAATAGCATGTCCTTATATTCATAAGGCTTGATTTAAGTTGATTAGTTGTATGCCCTTATATTCATAAGGCTTGATTATTAGTAGCATGCCCTTGTATTCATGCTATATTTGTTGATCCATGTAAAATTCAATTGAAATATATTTGCAATTTAACAGTAGAATCTAATATAAGTTTAAACTTTGTGTTTAGGTTTTGTTTCTTTCATATTCATTTGTTGGTTTCTTAATTTAGGACTTCTACTGCATTGAAGTTTGATAAATATGTTTGATGGTTTCTACCGTTTATTGTAGTAATCAGATTAAAGAGAAATTAAGAAGAATATAAATATACATGTGACTAATTTCTGTTTAATACCAAAACTATCATCAGTCTTGTGTTGATTGTTTTAACTTCAAGGCCAACTTGATGATTGTTTTATGGTTTCTATGAATTGCACAATGCTCGGTGCTGGAAGAAATGAGTTTTATACTAAGGTACAACAAATGTCAAGAAAATATTCATTTTACTTTGGCAAACTATTCAGTTTTTCTCTATGGGCTATCTTGATGACTAGGAAAAGTGGTTTTTGGACAGTTAAAATCATTTTCTTTGTCTATCTATTTTGTGAGGAAAAAAGGTACATGGTAAAGCCAAAGGTGGAGATATCGCAAACCCAACCATAATCTACATTCAACACATTCATTTTTAATAACCTTTATGATGTTCCATACTTGACTAAAAGTATCAGTTACAATGCTCATATATGAGGAAATTCGAGTTCATGCTTGAATACATATTCTCTTTTCTTGAAAAATAAGAAATTTAATTTATGAATTTGTCGGTCTCATGATTTAATGGATTAGTTTAATTTTCCCATAAGTTTTAATAATCTATACAGCATATCAGTTTGTTTTTTAGTATATTTGATTGGTATGGTTCACTTTTTAGTAGATAAGGTGTAGTAATTAACATAAAGCAACAACATGAATGGTCAAACCCAACTCCAGTAGCTAACTACTTTGGTCTTTCATAGATAAAGAGCTGGCAATATTAATGGCCATCAGCTCAAACCTGCAGCATCCAATTTAAGTTAAGAGATCAAAATAGACTATTAGAGCTTCACTTAATCGTATGGGGTGCCCAAGAACAAGGAGGATCAGAACCAGCTTCACTTCGGTCTTTGACAAATATGGAGATCTGTTGAGTGGAGCCACTTCCATTTGTAACTTGACTTGGTTCAGGAATAACACCGCTGGGTTGGAGCTGAGCTCCAAATCCAAACCCAATAAAATGCCCTCTTTCCCTTTGATTTCATTATTATTTATACCAGCATGTCTAATTAGCTGCTTGATGTCTAAAAAGATTAGTTGCAATAGAAAAGAGAGAGGAATCTCGGTATTTTTGAAGATTCTATTGTTTCTTTCAGTCCACACATGCCAAATTAGCGTAGTGATAATAATATCAATTATTCCCAAAGACAATTTTTTTTGCAAGTATCGCCAAGTAAATTTTAATGCTACCGCTTTCATTATGTCTTCTAACCTTCTTAATCCAACACCTCCCTCATTCTTTTTTTTGCACATGTTATTCCAGCTCAAGTTGTGGTGTTTGTTTTTCCATACAAAGTTAGGACAAATAGAATTTATTCTAACTATGATGGAAGATGATAAATGGTGGAATTGCATCCAAAACATGATAGGCTATATCAAAGTTTTAATTAATTCCGTTCCGCCCGTCACATTAAGATATCTATTTTTCTAGTTTTTTATTTTTTATTTATTTTATCCAATAATATACCAAAATCTCTAGCTTTTAGTTTGCTGTAGGATAAGGCAAATATATGATTGGGAGATCAGCCACTTGGACTTTCAGGATATCGTTTATTTGTTCTTTATTTTTCTCCCCTTTGCTGAAGAATAATGTGGTCTTTTGATCATTTAGTTCTAGACCCGCAGACTCTTTAATTTTGATAAAATTTTGGCAATACTTTCAGCATTATTTTTGGTGGCTTTTGTAAAGACAAGAATGTCATCGGCATATAATAAGTGAGTGATAATCAGTTCTATAGAAAGGTTGGGAGTTATGTTCCTTCATAGTATTCCAATTCTAATAAGACAGAGAAAAACTCCATTGCAATGGCAAAGAGATAAGGAGACAATGGATCTCCTTGTCCTATGCCTCTGTTAGACTTGGTAAAGTCTATAGGGCATCCATCCATGAGAATTGTAAAGGTGATAATAGAGATGCATTCATATACCAAAGATGCGAACTTTGTAGGAAAGCCCATGCAAAGAAGCATATGGTATATGAATTCTCTACTAATTTTACCGTATGATTTATGTAAGTCAACCTTCATGCATAAATTATTAGAGGACTTTCTATTGAAACCCCTTACTATCTCATATGCTAAAATTGAGTTTTCAGTGATGATCCTGCCAGGGATGAAAGCATTTTGATTTATAGGAACCAAATCATTTAAATATTTTTTCAACCTATTGCATAGAATGGTTGCAAAATTTTTATAACATTACATAAAGAGATCGGTCATAGTCTGAAATGGTCCGTGGGTCCATAATTTCTGGGATTAAGCAGATAAAAGTATTTATAATTTTACCCGACTGCTAAATTCCCACATTACTTGAAGAAACTCATGTTGTATTAGCTTCCAATGAGTTTTATAAAATTTTGCCTGATCTGGGGAGCTATTGTGATCAGTTTGAAAGACAACATTTTTGATTTCCTATATCTCGAAAGTCTTATCCAGCTCATCTCTAGCTTTATCTGTAAG
The DNA here is from genome assembly GCA_030737815.1 of Allium fistulosum. Taxonomy (NCBI): domain Eukaryota; kingdom Viridiplantae; phylum Streptophyta; class Magnoliopsida; order Asparagales; family Amaryllidaceae; genus Allium; species Allium fistulosum. The sequence goes on from CM060906.1 coordinate 1,139,879,389, forward strand.
GATTTTTTTGTTGGCAATATGAGAAAACCTAGGATTAAATGAACTAGAATTGAATAATTTGGTAAAATATCAATGGCTTTGTAACAACCAAGCTTTGGTTGACATGCTGGTTAAAAAAAGTTGTTGTTCAATGGAAGAAAAGAAGGGGAATTGTTGTCAGCATTCAAAAAAATGGAAGCATGAGGAACTGGCAGAAGAGAAAACTGTTCGGATGTATCAGTGTGCATGTTGTTGTATCAGTAATTGGGTTGTTATTGGGCTGGGTGTAAATGTGTTGTAATGGTCTATAAATACTAGTGTGTGTCTTGTAATTGAGTGTGAAGAAAAAGAATCAGAAATAAAATTGCTTTTCTTTTCATATTGATATTGTTGCCATTAGTGATACTTATCTTCTTTAATCCTTTCATATTGCTTATTCCCGTGCTTATACATATATGCTTCATTCTTGTTAAAATCGGATCTGCTCATCTTATCAATAAATTGCTATTTCATCTATCTTTGCTAAATTCATCTTATGATACTCTGCTGCAAATTATTTCACAAGTTCTTGAGCCAGGTTAATGCATCGTTTCATTCCTTGTGTTTGATCTTAACTGTTCTTGTTCTTTCATATGCAATATCCTGTTAGTATTCGTCTGTTCTTAATTGTTTCAGATCTTGTGCCTTACCTCATTTGGAGATTAGTTGATTTTGTTGATATTTAATTTGAGTTTAGTTCTTGTTCAGTTTGTATACACATATTATGAGTTGTTGATTCTTGTGCTTATATTTTCAATTGCTTATAAACCTCTGTAACTTGAATCTTTGTTCCAAATACTTGTCAATATATCATTCATTGGTGAAATTTGGTACCAGATATATTTCTTGATCATTCTTTTGCAATAAAATTGCTATTCTTGAATCTGATACTTAATACTTCTCTTGATCTATAATTCTTGTCCTGGTTATCTTCATATATCAATATTTCTTGTTCTCTTATAATTGTCAATTATCTATCTTGGTTCTTTCATTTGGGCATACTTTTTGATAATATAGTGTCATTTGCCTGAGTATTTTCTTTTATTTGGACTGGTATTTGCAAAACAGCCAGAATACATTTCTTACTTGGCGTTTCTTTGAGTTGAATCACAATTTCTTGATCCACACATATATTGTTCTGTTTCTTTTACCAGTACAAACCCAAAGTGACATTTCTTGGTTCTGTTTCACAACTGTAATACAATTCATATTCAAAACAACATTTTCTTGCTGTGTACATCAAAATTGTGCACATTTCTTTTGTATCAGTAAGTATATGTGTCCAGATTCTTGATTCTTCCTCAATAATATTTCTTACTTCAGACCATTGTAAACAGAACTGTCTTTATATCTTCATCTTCTTCTCGCATATTAATTTCCCACTTCATCAAACATCTTATTCATCATCAGTAAATTCACCATTCCATCATGAGTAAAGATCCAGAGCCACCATGCTCTTCCAAATTGGTATCAGAGCCACTGACTGGGGCAACCTCTGACAACCAGTCAGGTCCTAACCTCGCCACCACCTCTTCCCAAAATCAATCCCCACCACAAATTCAAGATCAAGGACAGTTATGTCAGAGGCAGGGGGAAATCAATACCAGAACTTTGAGAAACCTGGAACTTACTACCCAAAGGTTGGAGCAATCTCACTTGAATTTGGAGCAATCTCACATGAATTTGGAGCGGTTAAATACAAAATTCGAAGGTATACACATTCTACTCACCACTTTAGTTCAAGAAGTACACCAAATCAAGAATCAGCGCCTCCATCCTCTTCCACAACCACCTATGCCTATAATTCCTCAACCAGGGCCAAGGATCTCCAATTTTTCATCAAGAACCAACCTGCCCCTGCCAAGAAATGCTTCAGTCTTCATGAATCTTCCTCTATACCCTCAAGAAACCCCACCAGTACAAAAAAATCCTTATCAAAACTGCCCTAACCAAAATGATCAAACTCCAAACTACCCTAGTACAAATTACCCTAACCCAATGTTCTCTTACAAGTTAGACTTCCCTAGTTTTTCCGGTAAAGAAGAAGTGGCTGATTGGTTGAGGCAAGTGGAACAGTACTTTAGATTTTACAATATAGAAGAGAAATATTGGATAGACTTTAGTTCTCTCTCCCTCAAGAAAGAGGCATTGCAGTGGTATCATGGATATAAAAGCAATGTCCCCAATCATAGAGCATGGCCGGTATTTAGAGAAGAGATTATGGTGCGGTTTAATCCCGAAGATATAGAGAGGTCATGTGAAACATTAGCAGGTCTGAAGCAAACTTCCATTGAAAAGGCATATCTTAGCAAATTTGAGCAATTCCAAGAAGCTAGTAATGTTGGAGTAGGTCCTTATAATGATTCTGAAGCGGACAAGGTTGATGAAGGTGAATCGGTTGAAGCTATTAAACCTACAAATGCTGACAAAGTACATGTAGAGCACCATGCATCGGAACAAGTAGAAAATAGCGACAAACCTGTTCAGGTTAATGTTGAGCAATCTCAACAAACTGTATTTGAAAATAGCATTGAGACTGACAAAGCTGATGGAGTAGTGAATTATGTTAAAGATAAGGCTGATCAAAATGATGTTATTATGGTTGATAATATTGATCAAGAGGATAAAGAAAGACATGGAACTAGTTTTGGTACAAATAATGACAGTGACACTGATATTAAACTTAGTCTTGATAAAGATGCAACTGTTGTAAGGATTAAGGATTCAAAACCTTCCATTGAAGATAAAAGGAATGGTGATGCACCTAAAAGTCAAGCTGGCATTGAACAAAATACAGAGATTAGCATCGAGCAGAATTCAGATTTGAATTTCAAGGAAGAATCCAAACCCACTGGCATGACAGAAAAAAGAAAAGCCGAAGAACAAGCTGATCCCAAAAGTAACAATGAACCAAAGCGTCAGCACCCCTGGAATGTAGCTACTAATAAGGTTTCTGCTTCACAAACATACAATTTAACAGTTGACGCACCAAAAGATACTCTCCAGTCTACTCTCAGAAAATCATTTAATAGATGCAACTCTTTAGTCAGTGAAGATGCCATTTTCAATGGGAGCTCATATAAACCACCATGGCCACCTCCTTTGCCATCAATCGACCTTGAGGACAAGGCCATTTTCAAGGGGAAGGGAGATGTAACAACCAAGCTTTGGTTGACATGCTGGTTAAAAAAAGTTGTTGTTCAATGGAAGAAAAGAAGGGGAATTGTTGTCAGCATTCAAAAAAATGGAAGCATGAGGAACTGGCAGAAGAGAAAACTGTTCGGATGTATCAGTGTGCATGTTGTTGTATCAGTAATTGGGTTGTTATTGGGCTGGGTGTAAATGTGTTGTAATGGTCTATAAATACTAGTGTGTGTCTTGTAATTGAGTGTGAAGAAAAAGAATCAGAAATAAAATTGCTTTTCTTTTCATATTGATATTGTTGCCATTAGTGATACTTATCTTCTTTAATCCTTTCATATTGCTTATTCCTGTGCTTATACATATATGCTTCATTCTTGTTAAAATCGGATCTGCTCATCTTATCAATAAATTGCTATTTCATCTATCTTTGCTAAATTCATCTTATGATACTCTGCTGCAAATTATTTCACAAGTTCTTGAGCCAGGTTAATGCATCGTTTCATTCCTTGTGTTTGATCCTAACTGTTCTTGTTCTTTCATATGCAATATCCTGTTAGTATTCGTCTGTTCTTAATTGTTTCAGATCTTGTGCCTTACCTCATTTGGAGATTAGTTGATTTTGTTGATATTCAATTTGAGTTTAGTTCTTGTTCAGTTTGTATACACATATTATGAGTTGTTGATTCTTGTGCTTATATTTTCAATTGCTTATAAACCTCTGTAACTTGAATCTTTGTTCCAAATACTTGTCAATATATCATTCTTTGGTGAAATTTGGTACCAGATATATTTCTTGATCATTCTTTTGCAATAAAATTGCTATTCTTGAATCTGATACTTAATACTTCTCTTGATCTATAATTCTTGTCCTGGTTATCTTCATATATCAATATTTCTTGTTCTCTTATAATTGTCAGTTATCTATCTTGGTTCTTTCATTTGGGCATACTTTTTGATAATATAGTGTCATTTGCCTGAGTATTTTCTTTTATTTGGACTGGTATTTGCAAAACAGCCAGAATACATTTCTTACTTGGCGTTTCTTTGAGTTGAATCACAATTTCTTGATCCACACATATATTGTTCTGTTTCTTTTACCAGTACAAACCCAAAGTGACATTTCTTGGTTCTGTTTCACAACTGTAATACAATTCATATTCAAAACAACATTTTCTTGCTGTGTACATCAAAATTGTGCACATTTCTTTTGTATCAGTAAGTATATGTGTCCAGATTCTTGATTCTTCCTCAATAATATTTCTTACTTCAGACCATTGTAAACAGAACTGTCTTTATATCTTCATCTTCTTCTCGCATATTAATTTCCCACTTCATCAAACATCTTATTCATCATCAGTAAATTCACCATTCCATCATGAGTAAAGATCCAGAGCCACCATGCTCTTCCAGGCTTCCCTGTGAAATTTCTCATTAATGTTAATCCAATTTCCATGAGACTCAAGCATCACTTTATAGATTGACCTGTGACCTCGAGTGAGAGACGTTAGAATGGAAAAAATAGGTTGCTCTATCGCCCTTGGTAAGCCATTTTATTTTTGATCTCTGCATGTATTAAACTGCTCTATGACGAATAAGTTCCAACAGACGATTCACTTTTTGTTTGCAATCCTCAATTAGCAGCTCGTTAGTTGGACTATTGATAAGTTAGGAGTATTTGCCATCTATATACATTTTGAAAACATTAAAGAGGTATAGAGACGATTTGTAATCTCTACTCCACGTTTTAAGACTTGATTTTATTCTTTTTAATTTGAATAGCAACTGGAATAAAAGGATTTCCGCTGTTGAAAATATTCCATTCAGATTCAATCAACTCATAATAGGATGGGTTGATCATGTCCAAGAGTTGTTAAATTTAAACAGTCTGTACATTCTGACTTGCCCATGAGAGTCAAAATTAAAAATAATAGGTGCGCGATCGCTAGTAGAATAGTTTTCTTCTCAATATACGATAGTTTTGTTCCTTAAATATATGTCACTACCACTTAATCTCCATTAATCTCTTAGTTTCTTTCCTACAATTTGGTGTTTGAATCCTCTCCTCCTTATTCTCCTTACAATTTGGCTTTAAATTTTGCTGAAATTTTCAAAGGTTCAGCTATTCTACTGATTTAGGGAAATTGTGATAAGGGTACGACCTATAGTTTCAATTGTCTAGGATACCATTAGGGTGGATGAATTTCTTGTAAGTGTGTAGTTTGTTTTTCATTTATTCCTCACAATTTAGTGTTTGAACTCTTCTTCTCCTTATTCTCTTTGCAGTTTGACATTAAAATTTATCAAAAGTTTCAACTGTCCAAGGATACTACTTAAGTGGATGAATTTTTTGCATGGGTAAGTTTTGGATTTCATGATATTATTTTATATTATGTAAGATTTTTCAACAAAAAAATAACTATACTTCGATTATGGATAATTTAACATACATAACCATTTTATTTTATTTCGATTGAATTTCGAATGGTGCCTATAAATTATACAAAATCACTGACTTTAAGGAATTCCTTAAATAGGTAAAATCCCATAGTGATGCCTTACTAGAGAGAGTTGTTATTAATAATAGGAATAATAATGTCGCAAGTGTCGTCCTGATAGATGATAACACACACAATCATTCTAACTCCATACTGTTACTAGGTAACTAGCTTATGTTTTGTGTTTTTTCCTTTCACAACCGGAAATTATATTGTTTAGAAGTCGTAGTCTTACTTCCACAACTTCAGTGGATTGAGCTCTTTTACTTAGTTGTCCATAAAGTTGTTTGAGTTATGTGCGGGTTCTTGAGGATTTCCATATTACTTTCGATTCTAACTATAAATTATCAGATTATTGTCATTTGATGGTAACAAAGTTTATTCCCTCTCACTATGCATGTGTAACGACCCAGTATCTTGGACCATTCGCATCCATTATAAGTGTATAGGTAGACACTCATGCCGGAGTTGAATTGCTCAAAATACCGCGTTGTTAATTTAAATTGGCAAAACTGAACATATACAGTAAATAAATATAATCACAGATCACAGACACAGAGTAATAAATGCAGCGGAATTAAAAGAGATAGTAGTTCATGAAGCTACTATATGAATATATAAAATACATCAGAGTTAGAACAGATACAACGGAAGAGTAATACAATACATCAGATACAAATCAGAATACATCACTGGAATCATCGAATACTGAAAGCAGAATAGATGGCTGGATCTTCAAGCAAAGCTCCAACTTCAAAGGTGAGTCTCGAATACTGGTACACTCAGTCTGACCCGAGCGTAAAACAAAATACAAAACACAAGACACTCGAGTCAGGATTAACATTCTTATATTAATAAATCCAACTCAAGTGAAATAGCAATTGAAATACAAGTAACTCAAAGGATGTTTGGAATAACCATCCTTTAAGGATCCGTCAAACTATCTACTAGGTAGTAATGTACGCTAAGTAGATAATGTCTATCAGTAATATAAAGATATCAAAATAGCGTTAAGTCATGGCCCATTCCACCCTTAACACATTTTTATTCCCAAAAGCATATACAAGACCGTAGTTTCCCCAAAACCGGAAGTCACCAGAGGGCAATCCATATACTAAAGGTACAAATCAAAATCGTAGTGGTCGCGCATAAATGGAATACAAGTATGACAAGGCACATGAGGCAATACCCAAGGTAGTGATACTACTGTTCGCCTGATCCGGACTGGTGAGAACGCAACGCCGCAGCGCCCGCAATACCGTGAGACAACACTCCCAAAAATCAAGGGTGCACCAATCGACAACAAGTATAAGTAGTTCGAAGAAGTGTGTCCACTTGAGGTAGCTAATCCTCCATTGGCCCGGCACAGCTCCTGTTTTAGTCATTTCCAATTTGACACAAGTGTCAAGGCTATCCATTATCGTTCTCTTTCTTCAGTCATCACGAACATCATTCCAACCACTTCATTCTGGATCATCACTCCTCGTATAGTTATTAAAGTGGTTTTCGGTTTAGATAGAGAGTATATCCATAACCGAATTTCGGTCTCTTTAATAACTTTCGTAATTATTTCACCGATTGGTCGTTTATATATTTCAAAAAAACCAAATCAATTTCAATTTTAAATCGTAAATCAACATTTCATTTCTCTTTCGAAATCAATTTCCAAAATTTACGTTTCAAAACTTCCAAATTCATACTTTCAAAATCTTATAATTCAATTTCAATCTTTATTTAAAACAATCCAAATATTGATTCAAGTTCGAATACAAGTTTCATTTCGAAAACATTTAAATTAAATCTTATTTAACATTCAAATCAATTTAAAATCATTTATCGATTTCATTCAATATTCGTTAAGTTACTATGCCATTCAAAACAATTTCTATTAAATTTCCAATTCATTAAATCCATTATTTAAATTCAACTTCATTATATCAAAACTTACAAATTTAATTAAATTAAATTCATCAAATCAAATTCTTTACATTTTAAGTCTTACATTAATTCCAAAATATCACATTTTCATGTCTTGTTAAAGAAAATTCAATTTCAATTATTTATTTACTTACTTTAAATAATTTCCAAAACTTAATTAATAAAGAAATCTCAATTTCAATTATTACGAAGTGAAATTCACTTATTCAAAAATTCAATTTAATTTAATCATTAAATAATTCAATCTTATTTAATTATTAAATAATTCAAACTTAATTATTACATAATTTCAAAGGTTTAATAATTTCAACTTAATTATAATTTTCAACTTAATTATTAAATCATTTCCAAGTTTAATAATTTCAAACTTAATTATAATTTCAAACTTAATTCAATCATTTCTCAAATTAAACAACATTTTTTCAATTACATTGTTAATATTTTGTTTCGGGTTATTACATATTAACATTTTCCTTTCATAAAAATCCAAATTTCAACTTCATTTCAAAACCATATTCTTTATTCAAATAAAATCTTCGTTTATTTTTAAATCAAATTATTGACCAATCGGGTTTTATTTAATTTCCTATCCTAGGTCAAAGTTCATTTTGGGTATTTATCATTTCAACCCGATTCCAATTCAATTCAAAATCAAAGCATATTAAAGGGAACTTGCAGTGTGATAACAGGGATGGTGTCAAAATAAATAAACAAGCAATAACAACAATCAATAACAATCCAATAATCAATTCAAATAATCTCGAAATAATCGTATTAATTCGCATTTGTTATTTGTACGAATTAATATAATTATTTCTAGAGTCTACACTATCATTTCATGTAGATTAAAGATTATTACATTACGGTTTTTCACTTGTCATCTATTTACAATTTCATACATCATCAATTTAACAACATACATTCAGTGGTTCAAAATGTAATTAAACAAATCCTACGTGTCAATAAATTCAACAGTTAAAGGGGTCATATTATACAAATGTCAGTTAATCAAATTTAACATTTAATTATCCTATATCAAGTTCAATTTCATACTATTTATCATTTTAACATTAACAATTTAACATCCAATATAAACCTCAAACAATTAATCATTTAACAACCAAACTGGATTATCATCGCATATATAACAGATAATGGTGTCAGATGTCACAGGTGAACTGATACAGGTAATAACATTGTAAATATCAAACAGCAGCATATTTCAATTGTCGTTTCAATTGAAATCAAATTTAATAAATAAAAGAACGTTAATCGTGAGTGATTGCTCACCTTTCATGGTTAGAGAGGACCGAAGATGACACGGATAAGAACGAATATACAGACACTGAAATTGGGTTACGCATCCAAGCACGAATTCGATGATCAAGGCTGATAATAAGAAATCGATGAAAGAAATCAAATCAGTTTTGATATAAAACTGAAACGAAATATATTAAAGCCAAAATTTAAATTTAGAAATACACGTTTTAAGATAAATTCCCATATTATATATAAGCCTAGAAATGTAGAAGTATAACTATAGACATATATGAAACAAACTGTAAACATTAGTTAAATAGTTTATATAACTAATTTATACAAGACATTGTATACTATACTTGTCGAAACTGTTTCAAAAACATATAATGCTGTCACAACTTATTAATCATATATAACTTAACATAATATATATATTATAAGTTAAACTCAGATATCAACTTGTATACTTAATAAACAATATATATACAACATATCAAAACTTATATTCATTATAGCTTATAAACTAAAAGACTTTGAGTATGTTCTTTATATTGTAAACAAAAATACATATACATTTCAATCTACTTTATATATGAAAGACATCAACAGCCTATATATTATAATATAAATTTTGTAACTTTACACAAAAACTAAACATAATGTAACAAGAAACATGACATACCCAACTGTAAATCAACATATATTTAAAATTTTAAATATCAACCTATACTAAATCTGCAGATCTTATAAATCATAGCATATGCACAACTAAATGTTTATAGTATAACATATATAATCATACATCAACATCTCAATAATCTACAATAGATACCCACAGTACAGTTTCATATAATATAAATAAATCTACAAAATAAATACATAAACAAACTGTTACGTGAATGAATAAATATATACCTAGACTAGAAACAGCCTGTTATAAATATATACTTTATAAATTATACAATAGCTTTTGTGGCTTTGAAACTTATATACCTTTAAAGTGTGAAAATGTATACAGCTGCACCTATTATTTTTAACCAATGTAAAGTTATTAACAAAAGTGTAAACTGACACAAAAACAGAGCTCTGATATAAATATGCTTCCAAAATATTGCACATATAAAACATAACATAGCTGGTCCTCTATGGTATATATATAACATACCAGTTGTACAAAGGAAGAGATGAGAAGGTGGCAGTGATGTGACCTTATTGGCCACGGAATGGTAGAAAGCTCGGTTAAGCTTGGAGGCGGAGGTAAGCTATGGTGGTTCAAGAGGGACGTTCGGGTGGGCCTGAGGTGGCGAAGCAGTGGGTGGAAGCTTTGGTGATGGTTGCGTTGGGTGGAAGATAAGGCGGAGTGGTTATCGGGTATGACAAGCAATCATGTGGGCTTTGCGTTCGAACTGCAGTGGCGTTCAAGGTGATGGTCGGCCATGAGAAAAATAGTGGTCGAAGCATGGGAGTTTGGCCAGAGCCGGTGCATCGGAGCAGGAGAGAAGAAGACGAGCGGTTGCTCGGTAAGAGGAGGTTGTTCGGTCATCAAGGAGGGCGGGGTTTCGGAGCTTCGGCTGGCCATGGTGGAGGAAGAAGGTGGAGGCCGCGGTTTGTGGAATGATGACGTGGGAAGCGACGTCAGGGAAGCGGCTGCTGCCGTGTTGTGACGTGTGGCGACCAGAGATGTGGGTTGTAGAGTGCGGTGGCTGGTTGCGTGGCGGAGGAGTGAGGTGGATGAGGAGGATGGCGTGGTGTCTGGGCTTGCGGCTACTCGGGAAGATGAAGCGGAGGGCTGGAAGCTTTGGGTTGCTAATAGGCTAGTGAAAGAAGGAAGAAGTTTTGTATAACTTGATAATTTTGAAATGTTCTTCCAAAGGCAGAGAGAATGAATGAACGTGGTTATGAAATGAACCATAAATGCAATTGGAAAAATAAATGTTGGGAATAGATAAAGCGCTTGGGAATCCAGGCATCATTAAAGCAATTTTTCTTGAATAACAAGGCTGAAATTTGAAAGGCCATAGAAAGCAAACGGTCGCGGATACGGTATTGATACGGTTGGCGTTACGTAAAGTGTAACGTACACCGGACACCGAATCTGACAATCGGATATACCGTAGAGATCAGCACGAGGAGACGATCAAAACGGTATACGGATATCAGTGGTACGATTTGAATTTATAAAATTCGAATTTTCTACCAGCGGAAAATGCGAGAAAAACGCTGAAAAATAAGATCGACGGAGCCAAAGATGTCCGAATTAGGAAAAACGACAAACTGACATCTTGCTCAGAAGATGTTTTAGAATTTTTCTATGTAAAAATATTTAGGTTTCGGAAACATTTTATTTTCATCGCTTTTTTACAGATTAAATTGAAGTAAATTTACGCGCGAAATAAACTTTCATATTTACGGACAAAAATTTACCAGTTGCTCTGTTTAACTAAATGCATTCCAAATATCAAATTTATATTTCAAAATTTTATCGTTTAAAATTTTACAAAATTTCAACTAATTACGTTATTAAAACAGTTGAAATTTACGGGTCGTTACACTCTCCTCCACTCAAAACTTTTCGTCCCCGAAAAGGAACGAGGTAGGAGAATAGAAACAACCAGAAAGAAAAACAGATTTGAAATACAAATTAACAATTAATTTAAACCATATGAATTCAAATTTTAAATTAATTGATATTCAATAATTGATTTAATCCATTTGATTTCACTAAAATCAATCTCAACTATTTCTAAATTCATTATCTTATTATCCCATTTCTTCAATTTACAATTTCTAAAACCATAAATTTGAATAGTCTTTTATTATAATCATATTTTTTTTCCAGCAATTTAAATTCTTCTTTATTCCAAATTACTGTTAAATTTATCCAACTTAATATATCTACTCACATATATTTAACCCATATAAATTAATTTAAAACATAAAAGTTTCGTTTTAAATTAATTTACATCTATTAATTTCTTTTAAATTCAAGGTATTTTCATATGTTGATCAAATTTCAATTTATTAATTCTTTCAAAACAAATTTATTAATTCTTTCAAAACAAATTTATTTCATTATTAACTGAGTTTACTTATTATCTTATCTAACTCTATTAACATCTTTATAATCAAAATTTTAGTATATAACATTTATTATAAACACTCAAAATTTTATTTATAAATTCAATTTATATTATATATTATCCAATTACATATTCAACTTCTGAATGATTTAGGTAAGTTGTATTAGAATGCATTTGAACAATATACAAATAAAATTTTCCCAATTCAATTATTCAAGTGCCAATATTTATTCCGAATTTTGGTTTTATTTATAATTAAAATCATCCTTTAACAAAATTTAAGATTTAGATTTCTGATTTACTTTAAACAATTTAGAGATATATAAAATATATTTATCAAATCATATAAAATTTTAAAATAAGATACCTATATATATAAATCAAATTATACTGAAGAAATTCAAATCAAAGTATTTTTCAAAACAAAACCGTAGCAAAGCTACAGAATAGTATCTCCACTTCGAAACTCGAAAATGAATATCGATGATGCGGCCGCCATCACCGAAATTATTTTCCAACGACAAAGAGAAGAGCACTTTTTAAACATTTAAAATTTCTTTGGAAACGATTTCTGTTCGAAAACACTTTCAATAATATATACTTTAAAATTTTAAAACCAAAGTTCGAAATCACTGGAAACTAAATTCTCAAATTTCTGAATTAAATTCATTTCAAATTCCAAATCAATTTATAACCAAGTTTATAAATTCATTTATTTATTATGCAATAGTCAATGGTTTACAAAACAATAAATGAAAATCAAATATTATTTTTTTCAGACAACAATTTCATTAACAATTTAATTTCAGAAAACTTATATTTATATATAATATAATCATTCAAAACTATTTTGTTTATCAAATTTGAAAACAACATTTTTAATATAAATTTAGAAATACATTTCTTTGCTCGACGATACAGGAATGGATTTTCAAAATACGGATAGGGATTCAAATTTTTGTTGACTCAAATCAAAGAGAATTTCGATTCGACGATAGGTTTGAACAAAGACGAGATAATTAAATAACAAAATAAGGCGATGGATAAGTTTATATAAATCGCGGGCAACCTTAACCGGGTCGACCGTGACTTCAAAAATAAGATCGGTGTAGAATTTCGAGGTAAATCGACATTCGATCTCAAGAAATAGAATTCAGGTATAGCAGGAGATAGATAGCATCGTAAACCGAGAATACAAAAATCTCCGGTAAATCAATGCCAATTGTAAAGGAGTTTTGCTCCTCCACGAATCATTCGAAGATTGGCGAGACCGCCGATCTATAATAGATATCATTCAAATGGAGTTATGGGGTGCTCCAGAATTGAAAGAAGACGAATAGTGAAGGACACGAATGAATTTCAGAACCGAGGGGAACGTTCCAAAATTCAAAGGAATCGAGTCAAGAGGAAGAGATTAAAACTCGAATGAGAGTGATTCTGTAAATACATTTACCCTATATGTTAAGTTTTTCCTAGAGCTACCAAAGCTCTGATACCAACTGTAACGACCCAGTATCTTGGACCATTCGCATCCATTATAAGTGTATAGGTAGACACTCATGCCGGAGTTGAATTGCTCAAAATACCGCGTTGTTAATTTAAATTGGCAAAACTGAACATATACAGTAAATAAATATAATCACAGACACAGAGTAATAAATGCAGCGGAATTAAAAGAGATAGTAGTTCATGAAGCTACTATATGAATATATAAAATACATCAGAGTTAGAACAGATACAACGGAAGAGTAATACAATACATCAGATACAAATCAGAATACATCACTGGAATCATCGAATACTGAAAGCAGAATAGATGGCTGGATCTTCAAGCAAAGCTCCAACTTCAAAGGTGAGTCTCGAATACTGGTACACTCAGTCTGACCCGAGCGTAAAGCAAAATACAAAACACAAGACACTCGAGTCAGGATTAACATTCTTATATTAATAAATCCAATTCAAGTGAAATAGCAATTGAAATACAAGTAACTCAAAAGATGTTTGGAATAACCATCCTTTAAGGATCCGTCAAACTATCTACTAGGTAGTAATGTACGCTAAGTAGATAATGTCTATCAGTAATATAAAGATATCAAAATAGCGTTAAGTCATGGCCCATTCCACCCTTAACACATTTTTATTCCCAAAAGCATATACAAGACCGTAGTTTCTCCAAAACCGGAAGTCACCAGAGGGCAATCCATATACTAAAGGTACAAATCAAAATCGTAGTGGTCGCGCATAAATGGAATACAAGTATGACAAGGCACATGAGGCAATACCCAAGGTAGTGATACTACCGTTCGCCTGATCCGGACTGGTGAGAACGCAACGCCGCAGCGCCCGCAACACCGTGAGACAACACTCCCAAAAATCAAGGGTGCACCAATCGACAACAAGTATAAGTAGTTCGAAGAAGTGTGTCCACTTGAGGTAGCTAATCCTCCATTGGCCCGGCACAGCTCCTGTTTTAGTCATTTCCAATTTGACACAAGTGTTAAGGCTATCCATTATCGTTCTCTTTCTTCAGTCATCACGAACATCATTCCAACCACTTCATTCTGGATCATCACTCCTCGTATAGTTATTAAAGTGGTTTTCGGTTTAGATAGAGAGTATATCCATAACCGAATTCCGGTCTCTTTAATAACTTTCGTAATTATTTCACCAATTGGTCGTTTATATATTTCAAAAAAACCAAATCAATTTCAATTTCAAATCGTAAATCAACATTTCATTTCACTTTCGAAATCAATTTCCAAAATTTACGTTTCAAAACTTCCAAATTCATACTTTCAAAATCTTATAATTCAATTTCAATCTTTATTTAAAACAATCCAAATATTGATTCAAGTTCGAATACAAGTTTCATTTCGAAAACATTCAAATTAAATCTTATTTAACATTCAAATCAATTTAAAATCATTTATCGATTTCATTCAATATTCGTTAAGTTACTATGCCATTCAAAACAATTTCTATTAAATTTCCAATTCATTAAATCCATTATTTAAATTCAACTTCATTATATCAAAACTTACAAATTTAATTAAATTAAATTCATCAAATCAAATTCTTTACATTTCAAGTCTTACATTAATTCCAAAATATCACATTTTCATTTCTTGTTAAAGAAAATTCAATTTCAATTATTTATTTACTTACTTTAAATAATTTCCAAAACTTAATTAATAAAGAAATCTCAATTTCAATTATTACGAAGTAAAATTCACTTATTCAAAAATTCAATTTAATTTAATCATTAAATAATTCAATCTTATTTAATTATTAAATAATTCAAACTTAATTATTACATAATTTCAAAGTTTAATAATTTCAACTTAATTATAATTTTCAACTTAATTATTAAATCATTTCCAAGTTTAATAATTTCAAACTTAATTATAATTTCAAACTTAATTCAATCATTTCTCAAATTAAACAACATTTTTTCAATTACATTGTTAATATTTTGTTTCGGGTTATTACATATTAACATTTTCCTTTCATAAAAATCCAAATTTCAACTTCATTTCAAAACCATATTCTTTATTCAAATAAAATCTACGTTTATTTTTAAATCAAATTATTGACCAATCGGGTTTTATTTAATTTCCTATCCTAGGTCAAAGTTCATTTTGGGTATTTATCATTTCAACCCGATTCCAATTCAATTCAAAATCAAAGCATATTAAAGGGAACTTGCAGTGTGATAACATGGATGGTGTCAAAGTAAATAAACAAGCAATAACAACAATCAATAACAATCCAATAATCAATTCAAATAATCTCGAAATAATCGTATTAATTCGCATTTGTTATTTGTACGAATTAATATAATTATTTCTAGAGTCTACACTATCATTTCATGTAGATTAAAGATTATTACATTACGGTTTTTCACTTGTCATCTATTTACAATTTCATACATCATCAATTTAACAACATACATTCAGTGGTTCAAAATGTAATTAAACAAATCCTACGTGTCAATAAATTCAACAGTTAAAGGGGTCATATTATACAAATGTCAGTTAATCAAATTTAACATTTAATTATCCTATATCAATTTCAATTTCATACTATTTATCATTTTAACATTACAATTTAACGTCCAATATAAACCTCAAACAATTAATCATTTAACAACCAAACTGGATTATCATCGCATATATAACAGATAATGGTGTCAGATGTCACAGGTGAACTGATACAGGTAATAACAGTGTAAATATCAAACAGCAGCATATTTCAATTGTCGTTTCAATTGAAATCAAATTTAATAAATAAAAGAACGTTAATCGTGAGTGATTGCTCACCTTTCATGGTTAGAGAGGACCGAAGATGACACGGATAAGAACGAATATACAGACATTGAAATTGGGTTACGCATCCAAGCACGAATTCGATGATCAAGGCTGATAATAAGAAATCGATGAAACAAATCAAATCAGTTTTGATATAAAACTGAAACGAAATATATTAAAGCCAAAATTTAAATTTAGAAATACACGTTTTAAGATAAATTCCCATATTATATATAAGCCTATAAATGTAGAAGTATAACTCACTACACCATTATAAGATATTAACAACGGGTATAAACCGTTGTTAAGTCTAAAAGCAACGGGTAAAAACCGTCTTCATTACAGGAGTGGTTGAATTTAGCGACGGGAAAAAACCGTTGTTTTATGTCCAAAAGGCAACAGGTATAAACCGTTGCAAATTGTGTCAAAGGCAACGGGTATAAACCGTTGCAAATTGGATCAAAGGCAACGGGTATTAACCGTTGCAAATTGGGAAAAATGCAACGGGTATAAAACGTTGCTTTATGGACAATAAGCAACGGGTATAAACCGTTGCTTTATGTCCAGTAAAAAACGGTTTAAAACCGTTGCTTTATGCCCAAGTCACACATAAAGCAACGGTTAACAACCGTTGCACATAGTGTTTGCTCCTGCCCCTACAAAATCACATCTGTAACTCACTACTGCGTATATCTCAGTATATATACCAGAATATCAATATATATCAAAATATTGGTACACAAGCACTATAAACATATCGCACATATTCCATACATATAATATTATTATCAAACTTATAATTACACTCATTGTTTTGCAAACAGAATACTACCGTGCCGGAATATCATACTTATTACACTGCATTGTTTATTACACTACAGTACAAAGATTTCATTAATTACACTACATTGTTTTGCAAGCAGTGAAGTCTACATGGTTCATTACAGGGCAAAGCATTCCAGTTTTCAGACTTCAATGTTTGCAGTGCAGACTTGAAGCTCAACACAATATAGACCATCAGTGGAGCTACAGAAATGATTTGCAGTGCAGCTACAAACTCGAGGCAAAATGATTTGCAGTGCAGACTTGAAGCTCAACACAATATAGACTATCAGTGGAGCTACAGAAATGTACCAAGCAACCAGGGGATGAAAACAAAAGTCAGTATATCTGATGTGAATGCAGAGACAAAGCACAAGAATGCAACTATACTGAAATGCATAAATAACTGATGCAAACTAACCATCACATGATATACAAGAACAAACTGGTTGGACCAAATGCGTATGGATACTATGCCAGACTGTAAACAAGATCAAAGGCAGACCAGTAAAAGAAACTACAAGTATACATCTACGACAGACCAGGCAGTAATAAAGCAAACTGCACATCTAACTAGAGCCAAGACTACAAGTACAAGGCATATATATATACATCTAACTAAAGCCAAGAATACTAGTACAAAGCAATTCAAAGCAAACAACGGTTAGGATAAAGAAAATTTGATCAAGCCTCAATTTCCAGATTTTGAAATCTTTTTCAGGTTCTCTTTCCTCTCTGTCAAACTATCCAGGTGAGCAAACCACCCTTATAAATTCTTAAAACTTGATATATCTATTTTGCATGTGATAAGTCTTGAATGTAAATTGTGAAAGGTGCTTGCATGCTTGTATTTATGTATGCATGACCGTGTGTACTATTGTGTACAGGAAAACAAAAGAAAATCAGCAATATATGCAAAGAACAAGTCAGAAATATCAATACCTCCGACTAAAGATATCGTATCAAACCCTTTTGATGGCTCACATAACCTCCGACTCCAACATCCCCAAAGGTCTCGGTAAATTGTCGACATATTTTGGCGGTTAGCTCATTCGGCAATAAAATTTTATCCAACAACACTTTTTCATATGTGGGTGTACTGCTTTTCCATGAATTACTAATGCTGTGGAATCTCGACATATAGTACCTGTTATATAAGCATTTTTGGAGTGAATATATGGATTCACATTTACAGAACTAACAAAAAACAAAACTCATGCTACCCAAAACCATTTCACAAACATGCAGCGATGGCCCAAGTTTCATAGCATATGAACTAGACCCAAATTTGCCTAATAATGACTTGGGTTTAATGCCAGAAGTGAATTACAGAGAATTTTTTTGGCAACCAAGCAACATATATATTAAATGCGTGCAAATCGAAGCATAAGTCATTCTACTGGAAACTATTACAGGGGGTATTATCACTACTGGAAACTTGTATTAAGCAAAGTAACTGTTCGTGGCATAAAAATTGCTGTCGTAGAATATAAATGGTAGAAACAGTAGTCACTGAAATTGGGTTACGCATATAAACCTCAAACAATTAATCATTTAACAACCAAACTGGATTATCATCGCATATATAACAGATAATGGTGTCAGATGTCACAGGTGAACTGATACAGGTAATAACATTGTAAATATCAAACAGCAGCATATTTCAATTGTCGTTTCAATTGAAATCAAATTTAATAAATAAAAGAACGTTAATCGTGAGTGATTGCTCACCTTTCATGGTTAGAGAGGACCGAAGATGACACGGATAAGAACGAATATACAGACACTGAAATTGGGTTACGCATCCAAGCACGAATTCGATGATCAAGGCTGATAATAAGAAATCGATGAAACAAATCAAATCAGTTTTGATATAAAACTGAAACGAAATATATTAAAGCCAAAATTTAAATTTAGAAATACATGTTTTAAGATAAATTCCCATATTATATATAAGCCTATAAATGTAGAAGTATAACTATAGACATATATGAAACAAACTGTAAACATTAGTTAAATAGTTTATATAACTAATTTATACAAGACATTGTATACTATACTTGTCGAAACTGTTTCAAAAACATATAATGCTGTCACAACTTATTAATCATATATAACTTAACATAATATATATATTATAAGTTAAACTCAGATATCAACTTGTATACTTAATAAACAATATATATACAACATATCAAAACTTATATTCATTATAGCTTATAAACTAAAAGACTTTGAGTATGTTCTTTATATTGTAAACAAAAATACATATACATTTCAATCTACTTTATATATGAAAGACATCAACAGCCTATATATTATAATATAAATTTTGTAACTTTACACAAAAACTAAACATAATGTAACAAGAAACATGACATACCCAACTGTAAATCAACATATATTTAAAATTTTAAATATCAACCTATACTAAATCTGCAGATCTTATAAATCATAGCATATGCACAACTAAATGTTTATAGTATAACATATATAATCATACATCAACATCTCAATAATCTACAATAGATACCCACAGTACAGTTTCATATAATATAAATAAATCTACAAAATAAATACATAAACAAACTGTTACGTGAATGAATAAATATATACCTAGACTAGAAACAGCCTGTTATAAATATATACTTTATAAATTATACAGTAGCTTTTGTGACTTTGAAACTTATATACCTTTAAAGTGTGAAAATGTATACAGCTGCACCTATTATTTTTAACCAATGTAAAGTTATTAACAAAAGTGTAAACTGACACAAAAACAGAGCTCTGGTATAAATATGCTTCCAAAATATTGCACATATAAAACATAACATAGCTGGTCCTCTATGGTATATATATAACATACCAGTTGTACAAAGGAAGAGATGAGAAGGTGGCAGTGTTGTGACCTTATTGGCCATGGAATGGTAGAAAGCTCGGTTAAGCTTGGAGGCGGAGGTAAGCTATGGTGGTTCAAGAGGGACGTTCGGGTGGGCCTGAGGTGGCGAAGCAGTGGGTGGAAGCTTTGGTGATGGTTGCGTTGGGTGGAAGATAAGGCGGAGTGGTTATCGTGTATGACAAGCAATCATGTGGGCTTTGCGTTCGAACTGCAGTGGCGTTCAAGGTGATGGTCGGCCATGAGAAAAATAGTGGTCGAAGCATGGGAGTTTGGCCAGAGCCGGTGCATCGGAGCAGGAGAGAAGAAGACGAGCGGTTGCTCGGTAAGAGGAGGTTGTTCGGTCATCAAGGAGGGCGGGGTTTCGGAGCTTCGGCTGGCCATGGTGGAGGAAGAAGGTGGAGGCCGCGGTTTGTGGAATGATGACGTGGGAAGCGACGTCAGGGAAGCGGCTGCTGCCGTGTTGTGACGTGTGGCGACCAGAGATGTGGGTTGTGGAGTGCGGTGGCCGGTTGCGTGGCGGAGGAGTGAGGTGGATGAGGAGGACGGCGTGGTGTCTGGGCTTGCGGCTACTCGGGAAGATGAAGCGGAGGGCTGGAAGCTTTGGGTTGCTAATAGGCTAGTGAAAGAAGGAAGAAGTTTTGTATAACTTGATAATTTTGAAATGTTCTTCCAAAGGCAGAGAGAATGAATGAACGTGGTTATGAAATGAACCATAAATGCAATTGGAAAAATAAATATTGGGAATAGATAAAGCGCTTGGGAATCCAGGCATCATTAAAGCAATTTTTCTTGAATAATAAGGCTGAAATTTGAAAGGCCATAGAAAGCAAACGGTCGCGGGTACGGTATTGATACGGTAGGCGTTACGTAAAGTGTAACGTACACCGGACACCGAATCTGACAATCGGATATACCATAGAGATCAGCACGAGGAGACGATCAAAACGGTATACGGATATCAATGGTACGATTTGAATTTATAAAATTCGAATTTTCTACCAGCGGAAAATGCGAGAAAAACGCTGAAAAATAAGATCGACGGAGCCAAAGATGTCCGAATTAGGAAAAACAACAAACTGACATCTTGCTCCGAAGATGGTTTAGAATTTTTCTATGTAAAAATATTTAGGTTTCGGAAACATTTTATTTTCATCGCTTTTTTACAGATTAAATTGAAGTAAATTTACGCGCGAAATAAACTTTCATATTTACGGACAAAAATTTACCAGTTGCTATGTTTAACTAAACGCATTCCAAATATCAAATTTATATTTCAAAATTTTATCGTTTAAAATTTTATAAAATTTCAACTAATTACGTTATTAAAACAGTTGAAATTTACGGGTCGTTACAGCATGTCTTACCTATGTTACTATACTCTTACATGTTGCTTCTTATCCTCTTGCATGCACGCGCGCGCACACACACATATGTGTGTGTATATAGCTATGTATGTATATGTATGTATGTATGTAAATATAATACCCCATATTTTTTATATTGAACTTAAATAATAATAATAAATCAAAGTAAATAAATTTGAAACTAATTTAGAGGGTATTTTAGTAAAAGGGAAAAACATTATTTTTTATAGACAGTTGAATTATTGACGGGAGTTGCACCATTGCATAGCTCTCGTTTTTCTGGTTGAGATTGAGTGTTCATTTGTTTAGATCAGGCATAGTATGCGTGAGATATCGAGTTATTAGTGAAGTGAGCTAAAATTGTGTCGAATAGCTGACTAAGCAGGGCTGAATTGGGCCGGGTTTGAAATTTAAATTCAAAATTAAAACACTGCTTCATTTTTTCCCTCCAAATCCCTTTTTATAAAGAAAGTACATACATTTCTTTCTCATTTTTGAAAACTGCCGAAAACTAACTTCCTCCTCCTTCCTTCACTTAACCATCAAACTCCCATTTCTGAATTAAAATTGATAAAGAAAATTTCATTAGAACCATAGCGGAGTTCTCTATCATCTGGAGTACTAATCAAAGACTAATTCAAAGAACTGAATTTTTATAAGTTCCAAATAGTTGTCGAATTTAGGTCCTTTGGCTTGATTTTGGTGAGTGTGGCTTTCCCAATTCTGATACAATGTTTTAATATTGTTATAAGATGGTTTGAGGCTAATATAGGGTTAAAATTATGATGAAATCCGAAAATATGAAATTGAAAATTCATATTTTATTTTAAGAAAACTTTAGAAAACCCAATTTGACTTCAATTTGAATTAGAAACTTATAGAAACTATAATTTGATGATATGAACATGTTAGGACCTTAGAAACATAGTAAATTATATATATATATATATATATATATATATATGTGTGTGTGTATAAAATCAGAAAAATGAAGAAGGAATTAATTAACCAGAATATGAAAGTCAAAATATATTCAAGAGGAAGAAAATCATGCATCCGAGTCGTGCACCGATGCCTTGGTGGATGCCACATCGTTCCACCAATGTTGTTTTGTATATCATACCCGAGACCCGCTTCGAGTCACACCCGAGAAAAATGCCTGAATACTTCGAGTTTTCCCCCAAACAACCCGAGTGCCTCCCAAAAATTTCATTTTAAAACTTCAAATTTTGTTTAGGTTTTTATTACCCGGTAAAACACAAAAACACTCGAACCAATGCTCGAGTCTGCACCCAGTTTTCCCGAAGGATACTTCGAGTTTCCACCGAGCTTTCTTCTTCTCTTCCCTCTGCTTTAATCCTGACACAATGGATATGCCGTGCACATGTACAAGCAAGCTGGCCATCTCCGACCAAAACTCCGATCGTCAATACATCGACGACAACCTCCACCAGCCTCCCAAACACCCAGATCGATGAGATCACCCACGAAATTGAAATGAGCTGATCGACAGAAACTGGAACCCAACTACCATCCAAATTTCGCCTCGATGCCGACGGTCTACTCCACCAGAAATCACGCGACTTTGTCCAAAGCTGCACAACACCTCAAAGCGTCGATTTCCGAGCTCCGGTCCATTTCGATCAACTTCTAGTGATGTCGTGACTCCTCAAACCTAGTCGACGAAACTGCTTCTCGAACCTTAATTCGACGAACTCACGCCGCCACGATGATCTATAATTTTATCCATTATTTTTCCTATAATCGCCATTCTCCCAGCTATCACAATGATCAAACCCGATCCCTAGTTCAACATCGATCACTGGAAATTGCCAGTTTTGTATTTTCTGTTCAATTCGAGTTAACTCCACAATTCCCACCCTAAAAATCTTGAAACTAGATTCTAAAATCATAGTTTTATATTATGAATCGCTTCATAAGATCCAAACAGGAAATCGTAATTATCAATGTTTGACTTGAATTAGATTATTACTGTAATATTCAAATTTCCTAAATATTTCTTAAATATTTCCACTCAGGATTGTTTTTAAAAATGAAATCATGATGTTACCAACAATCTCTTTTTAGAAATCAAAGCTTAATCCTGTTTAGAAAGAAAGATATGAATTTTTCAGCATGTTGGTCTTAATTCTGTTTATATAACAGAGTTAATATCTGTACACAGATATACATATAATCATCATATATATATATATATTCACACAGACATTCAAGCATAATTACTTAATCATACAACATATTTCACATCACAGCTTCAAAGATTATCACATGCTACTTAGATATAACAAGTTTTAAGAATTTATAAGGGTAGTTTGCTCACAGTGATTTCCAGAAGATGAACAGAGCTTCCACAATTTTGAACAGGCTTTAAAAATGCTTAGATCTTTGAAACTGAAAAACTTAGTCGAACTAGTATTGATGATGAGATGCTTCAAAGCTTTTGATTTCAGGTTACATTTTGAAGATGTTACAGGCCTGAGTTACAGGGCTTAGTTTTAATTTTCTCTGATTTGAAAATGGTTACAGGGTTTTGAAAATGTTTTGAGGAAAAAGGTTTCAGATTTGATGATTTCTAGTTTGCCTTGTTTTAATGAACGAAAATGAAAAAGAAACTTTGATAAATAAGAAACAAGTATACAGAGGTAAGTACTTTGCTGGTACAAGATTTTTATTTGTTTGGTCAGTGATTTTTTTATACATGGAGGCTGATATGAAACATCTTGTACAAGCATTTATTAACATTGTCATATTTATCCCCATATCAATTCGTATGTACCTATGTGTTTTCTTTTTGCCTTGCATATCTTCATTGCTAAAGTATACATTACTTGCCTGATTTGTTTTCTACCTTAAGCTTCTATAAAGTTATATTTTTTTTAGAATTTATCTTATGTTCATTTCATATTCTCTTTTTACATAACCATTTATTTGAAATATTCATTTCTATTTTTACATAACTACTTATTTTTATTTCTTAACTATCCAACACTTAATTTATAATTATTTATTTATTTATTTTCACATATCCAAATTAATTCACAATTTAACTAATATTTTATATTAATTACCCATTATTTCACAAATTTTATTCAAAAACTAAATTAATTATCAATTTAAATATATATAAAATCCGGGTCGTTACAAATATTCAGATTTAATTACATAATCCCAGACATTACCACTTTCAAATTACATATACATGTACAAAATACGATAAGAACGACATATGAAGATGTCCCCTTATGATGATCAGAGAACTAATAATATGAACTTTACAGTTCTCGGTACGTCAAAGTGGAATACATAAAATAGCTCCTATTTAGCTAACACTGCCTCCTGCACATCTTCAGAAGCTTATTCGTCCAAAAACCTTCAAGTCTCCCACTCTCAGACTACTCAAATTAATTTTGACCAGTACCCGAGAGTTTGTGGAGAAACATAAACTTTGATTTAGACAATGAGTCCGGTATGAATATTCCCTTATCATCTTTTATCATAAATAGATATCTAGTGAGACCACGCCGCTTAACGGAGCCAGTTTTCCCCTCACTAGTATTGAAATAACACATGCAAATCATTTACTATGCCCCTGCACCTAAAATGATTAGTCTTAACACAATATGAAATGATGCCGTAAATTATATATATTGGATATCCCATCCACCCATTATTTAGCATCCCACCTAAATGCAATTTATTAGATTTTCCATCTACAATCGGTTTATTAGAGTTCCTCTCTAAAATCTTTTAAAGCGACTATCCGTCAAAACTTTAATAGGATTATCCATCCCAAATCCATTCAAAAATAAATGCAGATTATTCATCATACATTGTTTAATAAAAGATGGTGCGAGTTATCCACCCCACACTCCATAGTTTTCCTAGGATGACTATGAACCCTTTGGTGCCAAATCCCGAAGTTAACCACCTCTAGGAAAACATTTTGATGTGGGCTATCCATCGCACATTCCATGGTTTTCCTAGGTTAACCAAGAACCTAACACTTGGCCAAAAGTATCATGATCCCCATGATTATTTGTAAAAACTCATGATCCACATGAATATATATATTTTTCCCCAGGTATCCCACCTGTTTAACCTATTCCCATAGGTAGCCCCAATTAGGTTAAATTAAATAAAAACTCATTGATAGCCCCAATGTATAATTTCGAAAGCATATTTCTGTTTGTAATCTAAAACTATGTATCGAAAACTTTAAAACTTATTCAGGTATACCCAAGGTCTATTAATATAAAAATTATAAAAGGATCCCCCTTACATATTCAACACAATAAGTATTTTATGCTATAACCCTTTGAAGTAACCCCTTCAAATTAGCAAAATTTTACTTAAGGAAAAATGGCTAAAACAGCCCTTTTAAAACCCTTCGAGTGAAGCCCCGTTCGAAAACAAATAAACATACAAAGTTAGCCCCTTCGGAAACCTTTTTTTTGAAAGCATCACAAATTTATATCCTTTGACCTTGATGAAAGGTCCTACCCTTCGGCCTTGTCAGAAGGTTTCTTTTCGACCTAGTCGAAAGGTTCTACCTTTCGATCCTATCGAAAGCCTGGGGTATCCCCCTTATAAAACCATTTATAAACCTTTCGAAATCACGGAAGGTAACCCCTTCAAAAACCTTTCGAAATCATGGAAGGTAAACCTTTTGAAATCAAAACCTTTTGAAACCAAACCTTTCGTAGTTATTGAAGATAGCCCCTTCAAAACCCTTCGAACATAAACCTTTCGAAGTCAAAACCTTCTGCAATTATTCAAAAGCAATGAAGTGTTGATGTTGGAACCAACCCTTCGAAAGCATACTTCCGATCATGTCGGAAGGTTTACCCTTTGGCTTTGACGAAAGGTATTTAAAACACTTTTTTAGAAAACATTTTGAAACAATACTCTTGAAGGTTTAAGCTTCGGAAGATGCCCTTTGAAATCCTTCTTGAATATGTAAATTTTTTGTTCTTTTATAAAATGATCGAGTCGAAGTATCCACCTTCAACTTATTTGAAAACAATTACATTTATATCGAAAGCAAAAGAAGCAGCTTCCCCATACCTTTGCCTTTCTCTTCCCTTCGCCCCCATGCCTACCTTTTTTTTAGCAGAGGGTATCTATTTACCTTCTGTCTTAGGTGAAAGATACCTTTCGACTTCATCAAAAGGGTAAAAGCGGACTTATTGGAAATGAAGACAGAAGTAGGCCCACTGAAGTGATGTTTTATCTTGTTTGTCTAATTTTGATTGTACTTTCAAATAGTAAAAAGTATACAAAAGTCAACCTTTTCTCAAAAACACCGTACTTCCTCCTCAAATATTTTCAAAAGCAAATTCCCTCCCGAATTTAAGTATTTCGGAAGTCAATTTTCAGTTTAGCCCATGGGCTTAATTAATTTAATCATCTTAGTATCACTTAGGAAAAATTCCCAAAAATCACTAAAAATCGAATAAATCATATACTTTATCATATTAAAAATTCAAAGCATATGAAGTTCAAAACAATTTGGAATTTAACCAAAACCGAACAAAACGTGCTAATTAACCCATTAACATTTAAAACACCTATGTCTTATCCAAACAAAGGTTTCAATGGTTATATCCTAACCAAAATCACAAACATGAATCGGTATGACCCATAACTGATCCAAACACGGAAAAATTAGATGATAAACATGATTATGCACCTTGATTAGTTGATTGGAGAATGAGATAATTTCCTAGTTTTAATTCCTTAGCATTTTCAATTTAGACTCTTCCTAGAGCTCTTGAAGGGCCGACCGAATTATGTAGGAGTTAAGAATGAGAAAGTGGAAAATTATTCAAGTGGAGGAAGAGATATATACTAAGAAATATAGCCTCATTTCCAAGTTTACCCCTTAGGAAAATTCCTCCTTCTTAATTTATTTAAGTCTTATTTTAGTTCATTCATTTAGACATGGCCATTGGATTTATTAATCTCATCTCCCTACTTATTCACATAATTCTATTTAATTTATCCAATTAAATATATCGAATAATGTTAATTAAAATTCAGAGTCATTACAGACTCCCCCCTTAAAGAATTTCGTCCTCGAAATTCAGTAAGGACAAAACAACAAGCATATAGCCCATGCAAGCATAACTAGTATAGCCCACTAGCCAAATTCTATATAAACCCTATATAGAACTTACCATCGAAAACAGCTCAGGAAAAGTAGCCATAATCCCGTCTTCTATCTCCCAAGTACAGTCCTTCACGTTGTCGCTCCACTGAACTTTCACCAACCTGACTGTCTTGTTCCTTAGTCTTTTCTCATATTTTTCCACAACGCAAACTGTTTGTCTCACAAAAGTCATATCCGGTTCTACCACTAAGTCCTCCAGTGCTGTCGGTGCAATAGTAGTATTTGGATTATGAACACACTTCCTAAGATGAGAAACATGAAACACATTATGGACCATGGCTAAATTGCTCGGTAAATCTACTCGGTAGGTGAGTCTTCCAATACTCTCTGATATAGGAATGGCCCAACATATCTCGGTGCTAGTTTCCCGGCCTTCCCGAACCGAACTACACCTTTCATCGGTGATACCTTGATAAAAACTCAATCTCCAACTGAGAACTCTAGATCCTTACGCCTTTTATCTACGTAACTCTTCTGTCTAGACTAAGCTTCCTTCATTCTTTCCCGTATCAACTCGATCTTTTTCGTCGCCTCTCTCTCCAAATCTGGACCAAGGACCAATCTGTCTCATGTCTCTAACCAACATGCTGGTGATTTGCATGGGTTCCATACAACGCTTCAAAAGGCGTCATTCCTATAGTAGTCTGATAACTATTATTATAGGAAAACTCCACTAAGTGCAAGTGGTCTTCCCAAGAACCACTAAAATCCAGCATAAAAGCTCTTAACAGATCTTCCAGTACCTTGTTGACTCTCTCTGTCTGCCCTCCTGTCTGAGGATGATATGCGGTACTCATCTTGAGCTTAGTGGCTAGCACACTCTACAAGATCTTCCTAAACTCGCTAGTAAACAAAGCATTTCTATCATTGACGATACTACTAAGAATTCCATGCAGTCTAACTACATTCTTCATGAACAACCTTTTTAAAACAGGTGTCGTCCTATTTGACTTAACTAAAATGAAATGGGCACTCTTGGTTAATTTGTCCACTACAACCCATATACTTTCATTTCCTTTGTTTGACCTTGGAAACCCATCTATGAAGTCCATAGAAATAGAATCCTACTTGCACACTGGAATATCTAATGGCTGGAGCAAACCACTTGGTTTCTGGTGTTCGGCCTTTGCCTACTGGCAATTCAAGCACTGCCTTACACCCAAACCCATATCTCGCTTCATTTCTTCCTAGAAGAAACTCCTCTTCATATCCTGATACATCTTGGTACCTCCGGGATGTATAGTGAACTTCGAACGATGGCATTTATCCAAGACTTCCTTCCTTATATTTACTACACTCGGAACACATAATCTTCCATTATTTCTCAACCACCCATTCTGGTCAAGACTGAAATCTTTCAAGTCATCGCTCTTGGTTCCTTTCTTTAGCTTTCTGATCCGTTCAGCTAACACTGGATCTTCTATCTGCCTAGAAGCAATCTATTCGATCAACACTAGTCGAACTTCCAAACAAGACAATACTACTGTATCCCCACTAGACCCTGCCTCGGATCTCCACTGCACTCTACAATCCGCTAATGCTTCTAAATCTTTCCACTTAGCCATCATTGCCAACACTGCATCCTGGTGCTTCCTGCTAAGTGCATCTGCAACTCTGTTACCTTTCCCTGGTGTGTACTCAATCCCAAAATCATAAGCAGCTATAAACTCTAACCACCTCTACTGTCTCATGTTCAGCTCCTTTTGAGAGAACAAATATTTCAGCGACTTATGATTTGTATATAGCTCTAACCTTTCTCCCAAAAGGTAATGTCTCCACACCTTTAAAGCAAAAATCACTGCAGCCAATTCTAAATCATGCGTCGGATATCTGATCTCATATGGTCTAAGCTGTCTAGAAGCATAGGAAATCAATTTACCTCTCTACATTAGCACAACCCCTAATCCCATTCCACACGCATCGGTATAAACTACCAAATCCTGATTCCCTTATGAAACAACCAAAACATGTGCGTGGGTCAATAAGTGTTTCAAACTCTAGAATGCTTCCTCACACTTATCGGTCCACACAAACTTCACATCCTTCCTCGTCAGCTTGGTCATCGGTGCTGCTATCCGCGAGAAATCCCTAATGAATCTCCGATAATAACCAGCCAACCCAAGGAAACTCTTAATCTCGGTTACTGTCTCGGGTCTTTTCCAACTATTCATAGCCTTGATCTTAGTCGGATCTACTGATGACCCTTCCTCTGAGACTACATGACCAAGAAACTTCACCTCCTTCTTCCAGAAGTGACACTTTTAAAACTTTGCTTTCAGCTAATGCTGCCTCAGCGTCTCAAGCACTAATCTAAGAAACTTCATGCTCTCTTTCATTCGTAGAGTAAATCAAGATGTCGGCTCATTGTTGCTCTTTGTAGAATGTTCTTTATCGAAAGCTAGCAGGTGTATTTTCTTTAAAACCAAAACAAAACTTCATTTCTTCCGAAAGCTATAATCCTCCATCCGCAACCTTTCGACTCCTCCCAATTCACTACTTACCAGTTTCCTGATACCATGTGCATTAGTGTTTGATCTAGCCGAAAGGTTTGACACCTTTCGACCTGGTCGGAAGGTCTGGAATGAAGACGGAAGCTCTTGTCGAAAGAGTTAAAACAGTGAAAATACTGTTTAAAACAGTGCTTTTGTACTCCACTCGCGTTGTTTATCTAAATTTGATTGGTTGCCAGAATTTTATATTAAAAAATGATGCTGACTTTCCTTTTTTGGAATTTTGAATAATTTTAAAAAATGTGCATTAGTGTTTCACCCTTAGTGAGGAAGCCAGTTCACATTGTTGTGAGAGAGGAGAAGAGGCTTGGAACCAAGATGGTCAGATTAATCAAAGTCCAGTGGAGTGACGATGACAGAGACTGTACTTTAGGAGTTGAGAGCAAGATTAGAGATACTTATCCTGACTTATTTTGATGGTATGTTTTACCTACCTGCTTGTTTTGAGCCTTATTGAAATTTCGAGGACGAAATTCTTTAAGGAGGGGAGTCTGTAACACCCCAAATATTTGATAACATTATTTAGGAGATTTAGTTAGATAAACTAAATAAAATAATGTGTTGACTAGAAGATTGAGATTTGATTTAATTAAGGTATCTGTGCCTTTTTAACTAATAAACTTAATGAAGGGTTTAAAATGAATTAGAGGAGGGGTATTATGAGAAAGAGGCCATTCCTATATTGTCTTCCTTAGGCTGTGTTTTACAACACACGTTCATTTCTCATTTCAAAATTTTAAAAAGCTTGGCCGGCCACCATTAATAAAGGAAGAAGAAGATAAAACAAAAGAAAAGCTTTAGGAAAGCATTTGTGTCATATGCAACATGCACAAATGGTTGACCACATTTGTGTCATATGCAACATGCACACTGAAACCGTGGACCATCTGTTTTTTGACTGCAGTGTGCTAAGAGGACTATGGACCACTCTGTTGAGTAGTATGAACCAGAATCACAATCTTGGTCTAACTAGTTTTGATTGGGATCTGATTGCCAAAGCTACCAAATGGAGGAAAAAGGATAGATTTGTGCAATTCTTTTTAATCAAAAGGTACATGACATTGATATGGGATGAAAGAAATCTGAGAATTTTTGAGAACAAATCAAGGAACATAAATATGCTATGGAATGCTTTGAAGGCTAGCATCAAGATTGGGATGAGGGAGAGTAAATTTGATTTCAGTAATTACTTCTCTTCTGACTGGCCGTAGCTCATGTCTTCCTTGTAATCTTCTTTGTTCCTTCCCCTTTTTTTCTTATGTGTTGTTGCTCCCTTGTTCTTTCTTCTTTGTTTTTTTGTGTTCTGTCTGGTGACTTGAGTCTGTTCTAGTCACCTATGTTTTTGTTCTTGTCCCTGTTTCTTCTTTTTTCTTTTCAGCAATAAACTGGTAGGGGACCAGCCAACCCCGCTTGCCTTGCAAAAAAAAAAAAGCTTTAGGAAAGCAAATTCAAATCAATCACATTCAAATCTCAAGCTCCTTAATCATTAAAGCAAAGGTGAATAAAAGTACATCTCTAAATATTTTTGGCTTTTGTTTTAAGGTTAATTCCAAATGATTTTGCAAAAAATTTCCATGCTTTTGAATGTTAAAAGATTATATATACATGTTGATGATTTATGCGTGTTCATATTGATTTTATGATATGTTTTAAGATAAAAACCCTATTAAATGACATCTGTTAGCCTTGCAAACTTTTATGATGATCTAAAAAGTTATTTTAGAGATGGCTTTCAATTTTCGGAATTTTCTGAATTTTTGTGGAATTGTTATGAATTTTCTAAGGAAGAAAAAGTTAATTTGGATTATAAAATTATTTACAGGTAAAATAATTATTGTTTGGATCCAAAAATTTTATATGTTTAAGAGAACATATTAATTTACTTTTTGGAATTTTTCCAGAATTTTTAAAGATGTTTTGATGGTTATGTAAAATTATTTAAGGTATGAGACTTAAATGTTTTATATAATTATAAAGGAAAAATGGGCTTTTTCAAAATTATTCAAATTTTTAAATAAGAAAAGTTGACATCATTTTTTTATATAAAATTCTGACAACCAATCATATTTAGACAAACAAGGTGGGTGGAGTACAAAAGAACTATTTTAAACAATATTTTCACTATTTTAACTCTTTCGGCAAGAGCTTCCATCTTCATTCCAGACCTTCCAACCAAGTCGAAAGGTGTCAAACCTTTCGGCTAGATCAAACACTAATGCACATGGTATTAGGAAACTGGTACGTAGTGAATTGGAAGGAGTCGAAAGGTTGGGGACGAAGGGTTATAGATTTTAGAAGAAATGAAGTTTTGTTTTGGTTTTAAAGAAAATACACCTGCTAGCTTTCGACGAAGAGCTTTCGACAATGTTAAATGGTTTAAAAAGTAAAAAGGTTTCGATTGGTTTGCTTTCTTATTTTAAATGAAACCTTTTGACGATGTCGAAAGGTATAGCTTCCGACAAGATAGAAGCATAATTTTTTGCTTCTAATCTTTCGACACAAATGAAGTCAAAGGTTATATTTTGTTTTCTAAAACTTACCGCCTCTCTCCATTGGTTTCGAAAGGTTTGATTTTGAAAGGTTTTATTACAAAAGGTTTTTAGGTTTTAAAGCAGTTGCTTCCGACACAATAGTTTTTCTCATCCTTTTTTGCATAATCCAAATGTTTTAAGTCGAAACGTTTTAAAGGTTTCAAAGTAGTTAACATTGATTTGTTTTGAAAGGTGTTCCACTTGTTTTAAATTGAACTCAAAGTCTTTGAAAGGTTGAACCTTTTGACAAGGTCGAAGGGTATGGTTTTAATGTTCTCGAAAGGCTAAGGTTTAAAGGTTTTAAAAGGCGGATGTCAGATGTTTTAAAGGTTGTAAAAGGAAGGCTTTATAAAAGGTTTTGAAGGAGACACCTTCAATGATTTTAGAGTTCCCTTCAATACTTTCGAAGGGTTTTATAAATAGTTACAAAGGAGTTACCTTCTATGTTTTCGAATGGTTATTTAAAGGTTTTAAACAAAGAATTTCAAGGAAAGGACTAGGCAGATAGCCTAAGTGTTTAAGTTATAAAGGACTTTAACTTATTTTAAGGGATAGAAAATCCTTATTGAACATCATCAACATTATTTTGAGTAAAGTATATATAACATGGCAAAATAGCTTAGAGTAAAGCTAAAAGATATATTTTCTTTGTATATACATGATTTGACGAACTAAATCATTTTGAAAAGGTTTTCAAGGAAAATTTTGAAGAGCGGTTACCTCAGATAATTGTAGAGCGGTTAGCTCAGATATTTGAAGGGTAGTTAACCCAAAAGAAAATTCGGGCAGTCAGCTCATTTAAATTCAGACATTTAGTCCATTTTGTGGGCAGTCGGCCCAGAGGATAGTTAGTCCAGATAGAGCAGTCAGCTCTGATATGAACAGATAGTTCATTTTTAGCATAACGGACCTTGCTAATTTTTAAGGACAGTTAGTCCACCCATTTTACTTGTTCTGGGCAGATAGCTCATTATCTAGCATAAATGAATATTGCTATAATCAGTTTTAAAGACAGATGGTCCATTATAGAGCAGACATCTCCAATTTTAGACAGATAATCTATTTTATTTCATGTTTTAGCATAATGGATATTGTTATATTTTTCTTATAATCCGTTGATTAACCAGTTTGGCTGTAGGAAAGTGTAGGATCGATTTTACCCTAGAGGGGGGGGGGGGTGAATAGGGTGATATTGTTAATTATAAAAATTAATTGTGGAAGTGTATATTTGTTTTAACACAGATCACAGCAGAATAAACACAACACAGACAATATCAGAATAAATGCAGAAGAGAACAACATAGAATTTACCCAGCTTCGGTAAAACTCTGCCTACATGCTACCCCCAAGGTTTCTACTAGAAATTAGACAGTCAGACGCTTACACACGTAAACTCGCTATACCCGCTATTGACTAATCTAACTCTACGCTCAAAACCCTGCCACAACTCAGCCACTGAGTTGCGAATTCCCAAACTACGCCACGTAGTTTGACCCCTAGTCGCACGACCAGAAAATACAACCTTTTAAAACTAAATACAAATTTAAAAGCAATTAAAAAAAACTAAATAACCCTAATTTAAATATTCTAATCCCTTTGTAAATTAAAGCCAAAATAACACAATAAAAAAGGACCGGCCCAAATAAGTGATAAAGAATAATCCCTTTCTTCCTTTTTTATTTATGTCGGCCCGTTCTTTTTCTTGTGAAAAATGTTGGCTTCCTCGTGTGTTCCTTCCTCTTTCTGGAATTAGGGCTTCGGCCTCGTCTTGTTCTTTAGCTACAGCTTTGGTCTCGTGAAATTTGGGCTTCTGCCTCGTCTTGCTTTTGCGAGATTGATTTTGACTTTGGCCTCGTGAAATTAGAGCTGAAGTCGCCGCTTTCACTTTGATTGATTGCTGGTTTATTTGCTTTCTGGTTTGCGGCTGATGCAGTCGAGATTGATTGATGCTTCAAATTGAGTTGGTACGTTTAGCCCTATTTCGATTTATCCTTTTCTCGACTTTGATTTGAGTTGATTGATTGTTTTCAGTTTTGCTTTTAACTCTATTTCACACCACTTGCCGATGATGTATTAGGGTTTAAATAGGATTCGAAATCCTTGAATTTCGTTCGTATTTCATTTACGTCTTCGTCTGATAGTTTGTTTGAATTTGTCAATTACCTTGTTTTCGGCCGTATACTTTTGATTGAATTCGTCAGTTGTTTTTGCTTGACTAGTCGATTTTATTTTGATGCTCGAGATGGTTTCTGACTTCTTCAACTCTCGTATATTTTCGTATAGTTCGATACTTTCTCTTCACGGTGTTGAATTTGAATCGTTCGATTCTGTTCATCTTTGCCTTGGTCATCATGGCATTGTTTTTCTGGTGACATCTGCCTTGACTTTGTTCGACAATGTTGATTTTTGATACTTTACTGTTACCTTCTATGTTGCATTGGCACTTGATATTTCTGATCGTGGTTGACTTCGGTCATTTGCTTTGATATTGAACTGTTATTACATTTGATACTCGGCTTCGATCATTTTTGATTTTTGGTAGCACTGGCTTTGATACTTCACTTTCCAGTTTTTCATTCTTGTTCATGTGCACATTAGTGTCGTTACTGAACTGTTGTAATGTGGTCATACATTGTTGTTTTTCACTTTGTTTTCTGGTCTTGGCTTCTTGATGGTTGCTGTGCATTCTAGTTTCATGATGTAAGTTTGCAGACTTGTATTGTCCACTGTTGCATTTTGCTTGAGCAATTTTGTATTGCTTGAACTTGAATATGGTTTGCATTCTTTGGTTTATGACTTCGACCTGTCTGCATTGCATACATGTAGCTGGTACACATTTGTGATGCATTGCACTGAGATATACATGTGCACCATTGCTGTATCACCATATAGCTTGTATTTGTACATTTGTTTTAACTGCTTTATTTGTTGAGTTATCACTCTGGCCTTGCTCTGTCACCTGTTTGCACATTGTTGCCTTAGACCTGGTGCATTTCACTGTTTTGTGTTGTCTTATCCTTTGTTGGTTGTGTTCTTCACCTTGGTATTTGAACTGGTGCATGTTGTATCTGTATGTGGTACTGATGCACTTGAACTTGTATTTGAGCCTAGGCAGTGTGAACCAATTCTTTGTAGTATGTATTGTGCACTAGCATGCATACAGTCTGGTTGATTTGGTAGTTGTGCATGTTGTTTCAGTCTGGATTTGATTTCTTGAATTCAATGACCAGTTGCCAATGGTTTTGTACATTTTCCTCGAGTCTGATTTGGTGCTTTGTTCATTTGAGTCATGTTAGCTGTGGCTGCACTTCAGTTGCTTGTATATATGTATGCACTTGTTTACTTGATTCATTGCTGTATTGGTTCATTTGATTACTTGAGCTTGCATTTGTTAGTGATGTCGTAAACACTGCATACTGTATCAATTCTAATCTGATGCTTGTACATTTTTAACTTTGAACTTGTGTTGAATCCAGTTTCACAACTCGGGTTTGACCTTGTACTGAAAATTGTGACATTGTTTTATTGCACCTGAGTTGAATCCGATAATTTGGGTTTGACCTGTGCTCACCTGTCCCTGTAAATTTATCAAGTGTATATATATCGGTGTGCACGACCTTTTGGCATGTACAGTGATACACTGTGCATGTCACAAGTTGTTCGTGTGTGACAAATTCAGAATTTAAATGATGACGAACAACCCAAATAACTGAGGCAAATAAAATTTTCAAAATCACATTTTTATTTTATATTGCAAAAATATTTCGTTTTCAATTTTACTGCGTCAGTATATATTTTTGTAGATTGCTCAGATGCTGGATTCAAACTGAAGTGAAGTTGAAGATAAAATACGAATTGAGTGAATGAGTGATGTGTAGTGAGGTTAATGATGTAAATATGAATTGTATTGTAACTGAAATTGTATGTATATAGTGAGAGCTTGAATTTGTACTATTCAAAAATTGTAATAAATATTTGTTTGAATAAAATTTCTGTTTGAATTCAAATTCTGTGTTATTTATTTTATTCAGCAAATATTTATTTAATCTGTGAAAAATAAAATTGTACAATATCAAATACATTTAAATGAATATATATATATATATATGTTTATTATCATCAAACAAAAATCATATAGACGCATATTCAACAATCTCCCCCTTTTGATGATAACAAACATATATTTAAGATTTTGACTATATTAAATGTATTTGATTATTCAGTTTGCTCCCCCTATTTGAATGCTCCCTCTTTACACAATACTCCCCCTTCATAGATGCATGAGAATAGAAATGTTCAAATGAAATTTGATGCAATTAGAAAATATTTGACCTTTATTTTCAAAATCTTAACTTTTCTCTCCCCCTTTTGTTATCAGCAAAAGAATAATAGTGTTAGAAAAAATAGATAAAGTGATTGACATTAAAACAATATTAATTCCCAATCGAGTATAAATATTAAATTTCAATAGAAAATCAAACAAAAATCATAAATACTCTGTTTGACGCATATTCCACTTTAGAATGATATGGATAATGTCATCATATAAAACCATATAGTTGGGTCTATTTGTGGTATATTTATAACAGGAATTTGAATATCTACTAACCATGCATAACCGTTAGGAATTTTAAATGAGATTAGTAGTATTCCAAAAAATTGAAAAAATGAATTCAAGTATCTTCTAACCACGCATAACCGTGAGGACTTTTAAATGGGGCTAGAATCAACTTGTCTATTTAATCAATCAATTTTTGAAATGCGTTCCATACATGCATAACCGTGAGGACTTTTAAATGAGCATGGAAGCACATAACAAATTCAAAGTAATTCACCATGCATAACCGTGAGGACTTTTAAATGAGAGTGAATTCTTTGGCTGTTTTTATTTGTTAAAAAAATATAATAAAATGAAAAATGAATGATTCCCGTTTAAAATACCACATATTGACTTACTATATTGGATTTTGATGAGTGATGGTTGATAGAAAAATGATAGAAATAGAAATGGTCGTGAAATTTTTATCAAACGAAAGTTTTTATAACTCTTGTTTAAATTTCTAAAGAAATTTTCTAAATATACTTTCTTGAGTTATAATATATGATTAATATCAACACTCATCACTTTTTCAATCACTATTTATCTTTTCGATAATTAGCAGGGGGTCAGATTAGTTAATGTAGTGATTTAAAATCAATTTCAAAAATAATTATAAAAACAATTTTTCTGAAATTAACTAATCTGAAACAAGGTCAAAAATGATTTTCTTGAAGGGTTTATCTAAGAAAAATATCTGTTAATTTAAAATTATTTGAAATGAAAAATATGCAGATATTTTCTTTGAACAAAATGATGCAATTACTGAAAATTAAATTACGTTCCACTAGTAATTTTTCATCAACTAGATTGCCAGTGTAATCTGCATCAGTATTTTTCTTTCACTCAACTTTATCATTGTTTGAATGTTCTAGGCCAGACTGTGAAGTTTCCACAAATTTCATAAAACCATTTGTAACAGCTTTTTAAATGACGTATGCTTGAATTGAAACCGTGAAATAAACAAACAAACAGATATATCTATTTGTAGCATGAGAAGTCAGTAATCAATCAACATCATAATTAATCCAAGCAATTCTATTCAAAGATGATTGGTCAACATTTTGAATAAGTCGGAATTAACATCATCAATTATTTCACATAACTGGCTGATTTAATTCAGATTATGGTGCAGATTATCACATTTAATTTCTCATTTGAAAATAAATACAATTACCTGTTTTACCTGTACAATAATCTTTCGTTGTTTGCCCATTGTGAATCTATCACCTTTATACTAGGCTAAGGAACTTTGAATTGTCGCCCGTTGTGTTTCTGGAACAGCCAGAATCCAGATAACATTGATGTTGTTCCTTAGCCTGCCA
Source organism: Allium fistulosum (assembly GCA_030737815.1). Taxonomy (NCBI): domain Eukaryota; kingdom Viridiplantae; phylum Streptophyta; class Magnoliopsida; order Asparagales; family Amaryllidaceae; genus Allium; species Allium fistulosum. The sequence continues at coordinate 1,139,917,869 of CM060906.1, forward strand.
CCACACCTACACGGTAAAATATTTTTGTGACCTATTTGTTTTTATAGGTCCATGGTTGTTAGTGGCAGAATAATTTGAAAAATAATTTTGTGGAGACCCATAACTGTCTATATATGTTCCTTTTGGCACCCAGATTTGTTTAACTTTGAGAGATTCTATATTTGTGCCTTTTGGAATCCAAATTTGAATTGTTTTCACGTGTTTGGGCCTATACCAACAATTATTTTGATTGTGTCCAAATTTTCTACAAATAGTGCACATTGAATTGTCTTGCTTAATTTCACTTTTATATCGTTCTGTTTGAGTATACCCAAGTCCTTGTCTATCAATATTGACAGTTTGTTTCCCTAATAGAATATTCAATGATCTTTCACTTTTGGAAAATTTATCTAAAGTAGTAGACAATTGTTGAACTTGTGATTTAAGTGATTCGTTTTCATTCAATAATTGAGTGCACTTTTTGATAGAATTTTCTCTTCTCGTATTTTCACTTTCTTTTAAAATCAGAATTTCATTTTCAAGCGATTTAATTTTAACTTCTGATTTTTTAATCTCTTCTTCGAATGTTGGACACTTATCACACTTAGGGATCCTACTTTGATAGTTTTCCACTAATTGGTCGAGTTGTTTATTTAATTCTATCAAAGTATCTTTTTGTGATTCGAGTTTAGCGTATCTTTCCCTAAGTCGTTCAAAACAGCCGTTTACTTCGTGGAAATGAATAAGCAACTCAGAATGGGTTAGTTTTGATACCTCACTTGGCTCGTCATCGTCACTGTCAGTTATATCACCTCGAAGACACAATTCTGCTTTTTCACTTTCACTGCCAGTGCTTTGATCTTCCTCGTCTGTTTTATCCCAAGTGGCTGCAACACTTTCTTTTTCTGTTTCTTTCCACGGCTGAATTTAATTTGTGGATAATCGGGCTTGATATGACCGGGTTTGTTGCACTCGTAACAGATAATCTTCTATTCGTCTGGGCTGTCAAATTCTTTGGCTATTCTGCTTTTCAATTTTTGATTTAGAGCTGGATTTCCGTATTTGTGATTCCACTTTTTGATTTGCTTTATTAATTTTGCCAGCTCAGCATCTCCAACATCGTTTTCATCATCATCACTTTCTGTTGTTCCTTTGAGAGCTATCAAATTCTTCCGAGTATCTCCACCTTCACGCTCTTCTTTGAATTTCATCTCTAGCTCATACGTGGTGAGATTGCCGATGAGTTCTTCAATTTTGAGTTGTTTTAAATCTTTAGATTCTTGAATGGTAGTCACTTTTGCTTCAAAGCTTCGTGGAAAGATTCTGAGGATTTTTCGGACTATTTCTAATTCGGTGTATGATTTTCCAAGTGCCTTCAATTTGTATACGGTATTGGAAAGTCGTTCGTACATCTCTTTGACATTTTCTTCCTTCGCCATTGTAAAGTTCTCATATTCACTGCATAGCATGGCAAGGCGAGATTCTTTGACTTGAGATGTTCCTTCATGAGTCACTTCGAGTGTGTGCCATATTTCCTACGCAGTTAGACAATGTGAGACATGATTAAATTCAAATTGATCTAATGAACAGATAATAGAATTCATAGCTTTAGCATTAATATTTTGTAATTTATTTTCTAGCTCTGTCCATTGTTCCTTCGGTTTTTTAATTTCCTGATTATCTACAGTTATAGTTAGAGTTCTATAACCTGTCTCAACAATATTCCAAGCGTCAATGGTTTCTAGAAAAATTTTCATCCTATTTTTCCAATAAGCATATTCACCATTGAACATTGGTGGTCTAACTATCGACTGACCTTCAGCAAAAGCATTATTAAAAGAAGCCATTTTAAAAATTCAAATTTTTAAACAAAAATTGATTTTTTTTTGAAAAAAATCGAATTTTTAAATCAAAAATTTGAATCTATTCCTAGCTCCGATACCACTTGTAGGATCGATTTTACCCTAGAGGGGGGGGGGGTGAATAGGGTGATAGTGTTAATTATAAAAATTAATTGCGGAAGTGTATATTTGTTTTAACACATATCACAGCAGAATAAACACAGCACAAACAATATCAGAATAAATGCAGAAGAGAACAACATAGAATTTACCCAGCTTCGGCAAAACCCTGCCTACGTGCTGCCCCCAAGGTTTCTACTAGAAATTAGACAGTCAGACGCTTACACACGTAAACTCGCTATACCCGCTATTGACTAATCTAACTCTACACTCAAAACCCTACCACAACTCAGCCACTGAGTTGCGAATTCCCAAACTATGCCACGTAGTTTGGCCCCTAGTCACACGACTAGAAAATACAACCTTTTAAAACTAAATACAAATTTAAAAGCAATTAAAAAAAACTAAATAACCCTAATTTAAATATTCTAATCCCTTTGTAAATTAAAGCCAAAATAACACAATAAAAAAGGACCGGCCCAAATAAGTGATAAAGAATAATCCCTTTCTTCCTTTTTTATTTATGTCGGCCCGTTCTTTTTCTTGTGAAAAATGTTGGCTTCCTCGTGCGTTCCTTCCTCTTTATGGAATTAGGGCTTCGGCCTCGTATTGTTCTTTAGCTACAGCTTTGGTCTCGTGAAATTTGGGCTTCTGCCTCGTCTTGCTTTTGCGAGATTGATTTTGACTTTGGCCTCGTGAAATTAGAGCTGAAGTCGCCGCTTTCACTTTGATTGATTGCTGGTTTATTTGCTTTCTGGTTTGCGGCTGATGCAGTCGAGATTGATTGATGCTTCAAATTGAGTTGGTAAGTTTAGCCCTATTTCGATTTATCCTTTTCTCGACTTTGATTTGAGTTGATTGATTGTTTTCAGTTTTGCTTTTAACTCTATTTCACACCACTTGCCGATGATGTATTAGGGTTTAAATAGGATTCAAAATCCTTGAATTTCGTTCGTATTTCATTTACGTCTTCGTCTGATAGTTTGTTTGAATTTGTCAATTACCTTGTTCTCGGCCGTATACTTTTGATTGAATTCGTCAGTTGTTTTTGCTTGACCAGTCGATTTTATTTTGATGCTCGAGATGGTTTCTGACTTCTTCAACTCTCGTATATTTTCGTATAGTTCGATACTTGCTCTTCACGGTGTTGAATTTGAATCGTTCGATTCTGTTCATCTTTTCCTTGGTCATCACAGCATTGTTTTACTGGTGACATCTGCCTTGACTTTGTTCGACAATGTTGATTTTTGATACTTTACTGTTACCTTCTATGTTGCATTGGCACTTGATATTTCTGATCGTGGTTGACTTCGGTCATTTGCTTTGATATTGAACTGTTATTACATTTGATACTCGGCTTCGATCATTTTTTATTTTTGGTACCACTGGCTTTGATACTTCACTTTCCAGTTTTTTATTCTTGTTCATGTGCACATTAGTGTCGTTACTGAACTGTTGTAATGTGGTCATACATTGTTGTTTTTCACTTTGTTTTCTGGTCTTGGCTTCTTGATGGTTGCTGTGCATTCTAGTTTCATGATGTAAGTTTGCAGACTTGTATTGTCCACTGTTGCATTTTGCTTGAGCAATTTTGTATTGCTTGAACTTGAATCTGGTTTGCATTCTCTGGTCTATGACTTCGACCTGTCTGCATTGCATACATGTAGCTGGTACACATTTGTGATGCGTTGCACTGAGATATACATGTGCACCATTGCTGTATCACCATATAGCTTGTATTTGTACATTTGTTTTAACTGCTTTATTTGTTGAGTTATCACTCTGGCCTTGCTCTGTCACCTGTTTGCACATTGTTGCCTTAGACCTGGTGCATTTCACTGTTTTGTGTTGTCTTATCCTTTGTTGGTTGTGTTCTTCACCTTGGTATTTGAACTGGTGCATGTTGTATCTGTATGTGGTACTGATGCACTTGAACTTGTATTTGAGCCTAGGCAGTGTGAACCAATTCTTTGTAGTATGTATTGTGCACTAGCATGCATACAGTCTGGTTGATTTGGTAGTTGTGCACGTTGTTTCAATCTGGATTTGATTTCTTGAACTCGATGACCAATTGCCAATGGTTTTGTACATTTGCCTCGAGTCTGATTTGGTGCTTTGTTCATTTGAGTCATGTTAGCTGTGGCTGCACTTCAGTTGCTTGTATATATGTATGCACTTGTTTACTTGATTCATTGCTGTATTGGTTCATTTGATTACTTGAGCTTGCATTTGTTAGTGATGTCATAAACACTACATACTGTATCAATTCTAATCTGATGCTTGTACATTTTTAACTTTGAACTTGTGTTGAATCCAGTTTCACAACTCGGGTTTGACCTTGTGCTGAAAATTGTGACATTGTTTTATTGCACCTGAGTTGAATCCGATAATTTGGGTTTGGCCTGTGCTCACCTGTCCCTGTAAATTTATCAAGTGTATATATATCGGTGTGCATGACCTTGTGGCATGTACAGTGTGGCATGTACAGTGATACACTGTGCATGTCACAAGTTGTTCGTGTGTGACAAATTCAGAATTTAAATGATGACGAACAACCCAAATAACTAAGGAAAATAAAATTTTCAAAATCACATTTTTATTTTATATTGCAAAAATATTTCTTTTTCAATTTTACTGCGTTAGTATATATTTTTGCAGATTTCTCAGATGCTGGATTCAAACTGAAGTGAAGTTGAAGATAAAATACGAATTGAGTGATGTGTAGTGAGGTTAATGATGTAAATATGAATTGTATTGTATTGTAACTGAAATTGTATGTATATAGTGAGAGCTTGAATTTGTAATATTCAAAAATTGTAATAAATATTTGTTTGAATAAAATTTCTGTTTGAATTCAAATTCTGTGTTATTTATTTTATTCAGCAAATATTTATTTAATCTGTGAAAAATAAAATAGTACAATGTCAAATATATTTAAATGAATATATAGATGTTTATTATCATCAAACAAAAATCATATAGACGCATATTCAACAGAAAGGATTTACAAAATATATGTTTTGAAAAGAGATATTACTGAGGGGAAACTCGTTTCGCTAAGCGGCATGGTCTCACTATTTATCAGCAAACTGAGATGTAACAGAAGTTATTCATACCAAGCTTTATGTCGGACTCGAAGTTTTTGTTTCCCCTTAAACTCTCGGGTGCTCAAAATTTGATTTGAGTAGGCTGAGGGTTTAGGTTTTCAGGTTTAGCAGATTTTGGCAAATAAAGTATCCGAAGACGAGTATGTGGTTGACGGATAGTTAATTTAGAAAATTCTGTTTTGAAACTATTTCCGCTGTGTATTAAGACAGTTATGTCTTTAATTGCTTTGATCATCCAAGGGGCCATCTTCATATGTTGCTCTTGGCGTATTATTGTAAATTATATTTGATCAATGCCTGGGAATACGTTTGGAATTTTTATAACTTGGATATGATTTGTTTGAAATGTAATCATTGAAATTATTGTTTTTGTGAAAATATGTGATTTTGTTCATATTCAAGTGCTTCTGATATTATGGATACCATTAACGTTGCCGTATTTCATCACCAGAAGTTAATGTTGTGGATGACTACAACATCCATAGCTCTTAGCTTTTGGCCTCTAGATATGGGATGTTACAATTGGCATGACTCAAATCTTCTTCAATCTTTGAGTTATGCTTTCTACGATCATCTGATTGGTATGGACGATCCTAATGATTGGTTAAGATTTGTCTTTATATTGATTGACCTTTCTACGGTATGTTATGACCCTTAGTATTAGGTTGTCGAGTAATACCATATTTTGATTGCTTTCCACGGTATGAGTACAATTAGGATGATTGGTATAGGTACGATCATTATGATCGGTATGGATTTGGTTTTTCATGATTTTGAGATATTATATTATTTATTCTAGACTTCAGGGTTTTATCTATTTTTGTTCCGTGATTTAAAATGTTCTTGTGTTTTGAAATAAGTTCTGAGTTATATCTTTTAGTAACTAGTTTGTAGCTACAGTATCGTCTTTCTTATGTTGCATGATGTTCTCACCCTTTTGGATGTTTAGAGATAGTCTGACCCGGGTGTTGTTTTGCTTGGGTCAGGCCAAGACTTTTGAGATTACAGATTATGTACTTTTGGAAAGATGTGCTAGCAGGGAGATAAACCATTTTTGACATTTTAGCTATCTCACTTAGGGCTTGTGCTGAGACTGTACAAGTCAAAATTTATTCTAGATACTATGTAAATCATAATTATGACATGCCGGTGTTAGTTTAAAAGCATATTCACATTTGATTTCCGCTAACAAGCCATATTCTTCGGATTAGCCGACAACATTACTTGTAATGTTCTTTGCTAAACTGGGTATTACGGTGGATCGTTACACACGTTGTAACATCCCTAATTTAAGTTTAACATTATTCAGGAGACTTAATTAGGTAAATTAAATAAAATAATGTAATGGGATAAGAGGAATGGGATTTGATAATTAACAAGGTCGGGACTTAACTAATCAATAAATAAGTTTGTTTTAGACTTATAAAAGAGGAGAATAAATGAGAAAGGAAAAATAGGAATAGAGCTTTGTTTCCCCCTTAAGCACTCACCCACTCCCTCATTTCCCTTTTTTACAATAAAAAATGCAAGGGAGGCCTACAATAAATAAGGAAAAAAGAAAGGGAAACTAAGGAATTTGAAGTGGCAAAGCTTCGGGAAACTAAACTCCATCAAATCACAATCTTACATCCAATCTAAGGTGAATAATAGTTAACCATCTCTATTGCTTGTGTTTGATTTCGTTTATGGATAAGTTTTGAATTGATTATGATTGTATTATTATGTTATGATTTTTTATGTCATTATTTGGATAAAATAATGATTTATGGAATTTTTATGAAATTATTTAGATAGGTCTTAAGGATAAAACCTAAGTTTTTGTTACCAATTGCTTTGATTTTCTGGTATGCTGTGTAAAATATTAACTTGAAGATAGATTTTTAATTTCATAATTTTCCAAGTTAAGATAATTATTTTATGAACTCCTAAAGAGGAAATAGTACTTATTTTGGATTTTAATTATTAAAAATAATTACATGATACTTTGGCTATGAAGTTTTTATAAATGAAAAAAATATGTTAATTATGATTTTTTTGGAGATTTTTCCCAAGTATTTCCTAAGTGATTATGAATTTATGTGAATTTATTATGCTAAAAGTGTATTTAAATTAATAAATAATTAAGGATATTAATTGAATTAATTGATTAAGTTGATAAATTTTAGGAAGACAGAACTGTACTTGCACCAGGTTTTTAAAAAGAAATTTGATAAAATATGTTTCCATCCATTAGAAATTTTACAAGGGTTTAAAGTTGGTGAAAAATAAATGCCTTTAATCGAAGTAAAACAGTATTTAGGTTTATTACAACATTGCCATGACGCCTACATGAGTACTGAAGCCCAGATGATTGCCATCATCCATGTCATGGCTATGAGTTTCGACATCGATATGGAGGAAAACATATGGTAACTACTTACGTAGTTATGAAATGATTCTTCCCTCATCTTAAAGTGCGAATACATGATTTCGACATCCTATTAATGTCGACAATGTGATCTCGTAACTTACATAGAGCCTTTTGACATTCCTTGTCCTTTTGTTCTTAAATCCCATGCTTTTAAAGCTTTGATTCCGTAAGTCAACAATTTCGACATCAATCTATTTTGTGGCAATGATGCCGCTATAACTTGATTTTGACATAAAGAATTTGACAATGAAGTCTATAAAGGAATTGATGTCATGAGTTTTCAATGCTGACATTCTATGTTTTATGACATAATAGCTGAAATGCTATGTTTTCGATATCACATTTTTTGAAGTAGTGATGCTGTAAGAATTTGATTTTGAACTCAAGTATTAATGCCATGGTTTATCAATTTCGACATTGTTTGTTTCTTTGTTTTCAACTGCCATGTTATGCGGAATTGATGTCGTAACCTTTTTATTTCAAAGCTATTGCTTTGTAGGGTGAGATTCCTAGTTTTTTGCAAACTAAAAGCTATGCTTTAAAGGTGAGATAGCCTATGCTTTGAGCATTTTGTTAACCTTATGATTTCGGCAGTGTGGCATTGTAATTTACAAAAATTAATGTCTTAATTTTCGAATCTTTGATAGAGGTTCAACCTTGTTTATAGCGACTGGAATGCAACAAGTTATTATTTCATATGGTTATATAATTACTTCAACATGCCATATCTTTATGAATTCGGCATCAATCATTGAGGATACCAATATATATTATTTTGACACGTTATAAGTTTAAGAGTTCCACAACCTAATTGGGGATACCAATAGACATAGGTTGGGCCCTTGGAAGAATAAGATTAATTATGATTTAAATTGATAAGTGAATGGTTCATAGTCATCCTAGTAAAACAATGGTATATGAGATGTATTGTCCATAAAATGCCTGAGATGGATTATCTCTATATGGTTAATGAAGGGTTCATATTCATTTTAGGGAAACTATGATATATGCGATTGCTAGTCCACATAATTTAAGGTGAATGAAACATTTGCGATGGATAGTCCATATAATTTAGACAGTTAAACCATGTGAGATGGGTAGTGGTAGGGGATAGATAACCCATATAATGTATACATGTGAGATAGGTAGTCTACATAATTATAAGATGAATAATCGTTTGAAGCTAAGACAAATAGTCAGATGAAATTGAGACTGATAGTCAAATAAATTAAGATGGATAGTCCACTGTTTGATGCATGTCTGCAGATGATTATTTATTATGTTCTAATCATTGTGGTTGTGGTGCATGATTATGTTTGATATTTTTGGTTAAAATAGTAGCGATGGGAAAACCCATTCTGCTCTGTGGTGTGATATCACTAAATATTTATTTTGGTTCAAGATGGTAGGTTATTATTCACACCAGACTACTTGTCTGACCGGAAGCTTTTATTTTCCCCTTAAACTCTCGGATGACCATTTGAGTAAGCGAGAGTAAGGATTTCAGGTTTTTCAATTTGACGAATAAGCTTCTAGAGACGTGCAGGAGGAAAGGTAGCTATATTAGTAGCTTTATTTATCCGCTGTGTTGTTTTCATTTTGTTTGAATAGGTGTAAAGGAAAAATTGTACTATTTCCTAGTATTAGACTCGGATCAACTAAAGCGCATCTTCATCGCTCATGGAGTATTTTTTAATCATTATATTTTCTCTAAAAGAGGGATTGAATGAGATTATGTAATGAATATGAAAATCTATTGTGTAATGAAATGTTAAAACTTATTATTAAATTGTGTCTGAAGATTTTCTTATTCTTGTGCTTCTTCCGATACCTATACAATTTACATAGCCACATTTTGTCACCGGAAATTAGTACTATGGATGATTACAATATCCGTAGTGCTTAGTTTCAGGCCTCAAAATGGGGGATATTACTGTTTGGTATCATAGCATAGGTTTATGCAAAATTTAAAAGAATTTTTAGCTTAAAAGGTTTCTGAAAACATAATCCAGTAAATCAAAGAATAAGATTTGGGCATTGGATAATGCTATAATAATGTCGTTGTATTTGTTGTATATAATTATGAATGTCTCCTCTCTCTTAGACAGTTCTTTACTATCTTATTAAGGCTCATATGCAGATTATGAGAAAACAAGATACGGAAGTAAGAAACGAAAAAGTGAATCTACGTGTAGGAAGCACCACAACAAACGGAAATGCTCGGTCCAATACCAGAAGGAATCAAGGTCGGCAGACAAATGTTAACCAAATGCAAATGCTAATGTGGGTGATGGAACCCTGCCAGTCGATATGTGAGTGATCAAGAGGAATGAGCAATTTATTCAGGGTTTGAAGTTGGAGATTGCTAGGGCAACTATGCCACTTCTTAGAGATCCATGTAATATAGTGGTGGAGATGGTTATAAGAAATAAGGAGATGCTTTCAACTATTGGGAATGATAAGAAGGTGGAAACCCAAAGTTCTTAAAGTAAGAAAAGAAAGTTCTTCAAAGGAAAGGAATCTTTGAAGGGTGGAGCTACCAAGAAATGGAAAGCTGATATCATATGTTATAAGTGTGGTAAGAAGGGGGACTATGCTAATGAGTGTCGATTTGGTGATGTTCTTTTAAAGATAAACATCTTTAAAATTATAATAAACTGTATTTATTATAATAATTACTTAATCAAATATTTTCATTAAACACCTTATAGTCAAAATATGAAATTCTAATCACAAGGTTTTCGTATCTACCAAATCCTTACATATGGAATTAAATGCTCACAAACTTGCCGAGCACAATTCAAACAACCAAACAATGATAATAACAAACACGTTATTATTAACAATTTAGAAACAATAAATGACACAACATTTATTCAGTATTAATTAACTGACATATGAATAATTGTTCAAATTTACATAATAGCAAGACGAGGATTTATTCTGCTAAACAATTGTCTAATATAATCTATTCATTTTATTTATAGTAAAACGATGTTTTATTGTGCTAATTAAATGTCCCTAATGAAATTTAATTATCTAATTATGTTTTATGTAATTGAACTCAATCACTGACAATTTATCAATACTTCATCAAATGTATCAAATAATTTTATCAATGTATTCTAAGTTAATACAAATTTAACATCAAAAACCACGGGTTAGACGGACTCCGTACAGGATAACTAAGTTATTCTGCTTTAAAGTTTAAACATTTTAAACTAACCTATGTTAATAAACTAAAAATATTAACCTAAATAAAATCTCACGCACGACATTGCAAAGCCCAACCCACTTAGCATATCTCAAACTATAACCAAAGCTAGAACCAGCAAAACAAACCCAGGAAATTTTCCTCAGGGACACGTTTTAGGGCTTTTTTGGATGAAGGACGACCCGCTAATATTTTTCTCCAAAGAACAAATTATCGTTTTTCCCTTTCCAGCCCAATTTCGCGCGCTTATTCTACTTCTTTCTTTCGATCAAATTATTCAGTTGCGATCAAATATCTTTCTCCTAATTATAATATCGATCAACTTCATTCGTTTATTTCAATTTCGTCCTTCTGAAAATTGTACTTCATCGATCATTATTTTTCTTACGTGCGTTTGTTGATCTCGTTCTTTTCATATTTGTACCGTGATCTCGTTTTTCTTAGGTATGCTTATATTATTCTGTTTTTTGTTGTTTTTCTATTCGAGTTAAAAAAATTTGTCTGTGATTTCTATTTGTGTTCATTTTTATGAATGATATGCAGTGTTGTTCTTCTCATTGTTTGTTCGTTCGTCGATGGAAAATTGTGGAAGTAGCAGTAGGTTTTTTATTATTATACTCGTTTCTTTATGCAGTGTTGTATTCTAGTTAGCTTTTCATTTAATTTATCTTGCATTTTCTTGCATTAATGTTGGGATGATTGGAAAAGTATCGTTGCTTGGGTTGTATATAAAGTTGTGATAGAGTGGAAAACTATCGTATTTTAGGTTCAGTTTCTGGGTATCATTTTCATTTTTTCTTAGTATCATTTTTTTATCAGTACCTAGGTATTAGTTTTGTAAAATTGAATAATTACTGTTCTAAATTGAACATATTTTTACTAATGTTTATTTTTTATTTTTTTGGCAGTGGGGATAACAGCCTTCTTTGTTTGTTTGTGTTGAATAATAACACTTATAGCACTCGATTGTTTATCAGTTGCTCTTTGTATGATTTGAAGAATGAGATATGTCAATATTGGTCTCAATTAACTCCTTCTTCTATTCAGATTTCTTATGTACTTGAGGACAAAGTTATTATGGATGACACCGATTCTGATATTCAGAGCATAATTTGTTTTCAGTTATACAAGAAAAGTTCTTTCTTTGGTTTTACTGTTAAGGTTAAGGGTTTTGAATTGGAAGTGGTTGATGGTGCTTCTATTTCAAGTTCATCCTATGTTCGTGTTTCTTTATCTTCTACTGTATCTGTTTGTTCAAATGTTGTTGTTAATGGTAAAAGTTATTTAAAAGATATGTTGAGGAGAGGGTCGACATTAAGCATTTCCAATTTTGTTGGTTTTTGTTTTGGAGGAGCTGAACATTTTAGAGAGTTTTTGATGGCATATCAAATTCAAAAGGGGTATGAATTAGTATTTTTAAAGAACTGTGCTACAAGAGTTACTGTGATTTGCTCTTCATATAAGGATGGTTGTCTTTTCAAAGTCCATGGTTCCTGTGATTCTGGAGAATTGAAAAGGTTCTTTATGAGAAATTTGGTTCCTGATCATTCTTGTGGGGCTGGTCTTAGACATGTGAATAATCCACATATATCTAGTTCGTTTGTTAAATCGATGATTATTGATGAGATCCGCGATTGTCCAAGTAAAAAACCTAAGGATATTATACTTGATTTTAAAAGAGAATACAATTTTCAGTTGTCTTATGGTTATGCTTATCATGGGAAACAACTTGCATTGATGGAGTTGCACGGTAATGATGCTTTGTCTTATAACTATTTGAGTTGGTATTTGGAAGCAGTGAAGAAATCAAATCCAGATAGTTATGTTGATATGGATGTTGATCCTTGTAGTAATGAATTTGAGAGGGTGGTTATTGCTTTTGGCGCTTGTTTACTTGGTTTCAAGTCTTGCCGTCCTATGATATTCTTAGATGCTACTCACTTGAAGGGACGTCCTGGCGTGTTGATGGGTGCTACTGCAAAAAATGGTGATACAGGTATGTCTTTGTTTTCAGATTTGAGTTATTTGTATTGAGATCATAATACTTGGCATAATCATTAACATACATTTTTTTATCATAATTTGTATTCTATTGGTATCAGTTTTAAGAAATGTAGTTTATAAGTAGCAAGTTTCTAGTATCAGAATTTTCATTGTATTGAATTGTAAGTTTGTATTTGGTATAATAATTTCATACTGCTAAACAGGAGATTAGTATCAGTTTGTGTATAATCTTAGTATCAGTTTCAAGTATGTTCATGTATGGTATCATTTATAGTTATGTAGTATTGAAATTTCCTTTGTATCATAATATATGTCCATTTTGTTTCTTTGTTGTTTTATAATGAAGATTAATGTGTATAATGTTGTGGTTATCAATATTTTTATAATGGTCATATCAGGTTTTAGGTATCAGTTTTGTTACTGTCAGTATCAGTTTTATGAATTGTTTTATATTTATGGTCGTAATTACTTTTAGTTTTTTTACTAATTATTTTTGCATTTGCAGGTTTCTTCCCTTTAGCTATGAGTGTAGTTTCTGTAGAAAATGTGGATAACTGGACATGGTTTTTGAACCATTTAAAACAAATGCTTCAAGAAGAGCATACTTTATTTTTTATGTCAAATTGCCACCAAGGTTTTCTTTCAGGTGTTCATGATGTTTTTCCTTCAGATTATCACAGTTATTGCTATTTGAATATGGAACAAAATCTTCTTTCAGTAGTGAAAGCCAAAAATGCAAATGTGTCTATTGTTGATCTATTCAAAATGTGTTCTAGAGCTTCAAATCTATACGAATTTGAAGGAGCATATTCTAAGTTTTGTCAAATTGGTGGTGTTGCTGGTGTTAATTTTTTAAAGGATAAGCCTTTTGATAAGTGGATGGATTTATTTTTTCCTGGGAAACGTTATGGTGAATATAGTTCCAATGTTGTAGAAAGTTTTAACAGTTTGATTTTAAATGAATGAGCATTGCCTATTACTTTGTGTTTAGATGGTATTCGTGTTAAGATTATGGAACAAATGGCTAGAAGAAGAGAAGAATGTCATTTGTGGAGAACAAGTCTATGTCCTTCTATGGAGTTACGTTTAGATGAATTGATTGAAGAAGGATTTGGATGGGATGTATATAAATCTTCCGATTTTGCTTTTGAAGTGAAATCTCCAAACTCTCATTGTGTTGATTTGAAGGAGCGGGATTGTAGTTGCAACCAATGGAAAATTACGGGATTTCCTTGTTCTCATGCTATAAAGTGTATGAACAAGTCTAAGTTGTCTGTATATGATTTTGTCGAGAATTATTTCACTGCTGATGCTTATCGATGTTCTTATGCCAATGCTATAAATCCTATTCCATTATGATAGGCCTATTGTTGATGGTAGCATTCAAGATGTTATCAAGCCACCAAAGGAGAAATGTGGCGCTGGCAGACCATCAGTGAAGCACAAAGGAGGATTTTCATATTTTCATAACAAGCAAAACAGATGTGGCGAGTGCAAGCAATTTGGTCATAATAAACGGAATTGTCAAGCTTCAAAGAGGATATGATTTGATTTTACATTTTTAATTTGTTCAGAGTAATAAGTGTATGTGAGACTTGTTTCAGTGGTCTATAGTAATTGAAACTTTTGTTATTAAATTGTATTTAGTATAGCATATTATGAAATTGATTTTAATTTCAGTTATTTTAGTATAGATGATAGTATCAGTTTTTTTTTTGCAGTATCAGTTCTGTTGTTTGTTTTTACAAGTTTTGGTACCAGTATCATTTTTACAGTATCATTTTTTATAGTACCAGTTTTTATAAGTTTTTACATGTATCAGTTTTTATAAGTTTTTGTATCATTTTTTACAGTTTCGGTATCAGTTAGCTTGGTTGGAGATAATGTTTGGTTGATTGGATATAAACGGCTTTATTATCAGTTTTGGTTTGTTTTTAGTATCAGTTTCGTGTATTAAAACACATGCTAGAATTGACATCAGTACTACTAAATAATTAGAATGATATCTGGTGTTTGCAAAACCTGATACCTGCACTAATTGTTGTTTCATAAAGTATATTGAGTGTAAGTTTTAACAAAACTGATACTATCAGTCATAAGAACTAATGCCCAGTTACTGTTTTGTATTGAAATATTATATGAAATTTGATAATATCATTTTACAAATGATAGTTGCATCATAAAACTGATAATATTATGTGGGATCCATAGTTGGATGATAGAACATACACTAGTTAATCTTGTTATAATATAAACAACAGGAAAAGAAAAGAACATCAATCACAACATATCATTCCAGGAGATCAGTATTGTTTTGACAAGTAAAAGCAGCATTGTTTTAATAACAGAACAACATTACTTCATAAGTATGAAATTGCAACAGAACATCATTACTTCACAAGTACACATTTCAACAGAACAACATTACTTTACAGGTACCAAATTTAATTGTGAAATAACGCAATGTGAATTCATTTCCTTTTTTTTCTTTGTTCTTCTAGGCTTGACATGTATTTAGACAGACTCCAGCAGTGTTCATCATCTGTCAATATTGCATGTACAATCCTTGCTCTTGTTGATAATATTTCTTTCTTTTCAATTTTCATTGGTATTCTGCTTTTGTTCAGCGAAATGATGAATATCATTACAAATATCCCACAGTCAAGCCTGTTGAAACCAAAATGTAATATTATTATCAATTTTCATCTGCTGTATTAACAGGTTTATAATTAATACAAAAATTTGAATTTCAAAGATAATGGTACAAGCATACAGTATGCTTTGAATTAAAATATTTAGCAGTTTTACTAGGACACTACATATTAATTTCTACAGGTATTAGTTTGTTTTTTGTAGGTGTCAGTTTTGTTTCCGTAGGTATCAGTTTCTTATATATAGGTATCAGTTTTTTTCCTATAGTAACTGTTTATCTGAATTAAAAGTTTATTGAATTGAGAGATAATAATTTTCAATATTTTTATTAAGAATCAAATTCAATTAAATATAAAAGGTATACAATGATGTAGAGAAATATGTATGGAAAATTATAATGCAAAAACATAGATTATAACGAAAAAAAACTTACGTGTCTTCTGCTTGCTGTGCACACTTTATTTGATGCATATCATCTGGTTTCACCACCATGTCTATTATGTTATTGCTTTTCCAGATTTCTTGGAGCATGTCCTCTATTTCATGTCTCTAAAACAGGTAATATATTAAAAATTTAGCTCATATTCACCGTGATAAGTATTTTTTTTAAAAGAAAGATAAAGCTCATACCAATTTTATAGCTTCTTTTAAACTGGAATTGTTTCTTTCGTTTGATCTTCTAGGGCGGTTAGAATCAACATGGCACCATTGCATTGTTGGGTATGTTAAAGTCACTAATGTCCAGTGGTTCTCACAATGCAAAGGAAAATATATACTTTCAGCAAATTTGTCCTGTACAATAGATTCTAGCATATGGAGGACAAGACTTTTTTTCACACCCTTTATATCACACACAATTGCTTTCTGTTTAATATGAAAATAAGTTATGATTTAATAAATGAAGCAATTATTATGTACTTGAATATTAAAGTTTTATTTACCGTCATTGTAGTTGTGAAAGCATAGTTGTGTTCTTCCAGTCCACATTTTGAAATATACCAATCTATAATCTGTATTAAAATCAGAAAAGTATAAGTTTTTTTATTGGTGAAGCAATATTAAATTGGTAATAGTATCAGTAATGTTAATAGTTGCTGTGTATGTTGATAAGTATAAAAATAATAAAGCATCAAGTCAATTTAAGCATGTTGTGGATTTGGGTATCATTTTTATTTTTATTTTGGTATTAGTGTTGATGTAACGAAAAAAATATATTATGTACCTGCCCGTCCGTGTCGTTTCCTTCTAGTGGATGTTTTAGTGCATTCTTTGTATGACACAACCTCCTCTGATTGTGTCGTTGTCTTCCCATGCCACTACACTAGTTTGATAAAAACAATTTGTATATGTTAGATAAACTTAATTTCATATTTAAAATTAATATACATATTTGTACACTTACTTTTGTGATGATATCGTTAATGAAAAGAAAGTTTTGATCACATTTTGTTGCTCAACATTGAGATAGATCAAACATTTGCAATGTCCAAGCCCTATCTCTGAAAGTGTTGGCTCTATTACTGCAAGTGGCTTTGGATTGTTGTCTTGTTCACTTTTGTTTTCAACATCTTTTTTCTTCTTCAGGTTTTGGCTTATTTGCAACTTTCTTTTGTTTCATCCCATATTCAAAGCTATGACGTTGTTTTTTCACTCTTGTTCTTGCCTTTAATCTTTGAATATAAGAAGCTGTCCCTTTTTGTGTTGCTTTGATTTTTTTGTCACTTGATTTTGTGACTGTTTGTTTCTCTTTTCTAACAGCTGTTTGCACATGTTCTTCTGCATCTTTTTTTTTCTTCAGTTTTTTCACTTTCAAAGTCTTGTGTGTCGTAAAGTTTGAAAGATGGAGGGGTAAAGTCAAGCACTGAAGCGACATATGGTATACTTTGGTTTTTTACATCTGTATCCTCTTGAAGATTTTGATTATCTTCTGAGTTGTCTCTTTGCACTTTACTTTGTTTTTCCAACTCTTCTTTTTGATGCACTTCAGTTGGAGTCTGTTTTTTTTCTTCATGTTCACATTGTATTTCTTCACTGCTCGCTTTTTTACCCAATTCACTTTCTATTTCGATGGGCATATGTTTCTTCATTTCTTCTGTTTTATCTGCTCTTTTTTGTACACACTCTTCAGCTTTTTCTTCATTTTTTTCTATTTCCATTTCTATAAAAGTATCTGCATTTAGTTCAGTTTGTAAAATGTCGCTTTGTACATTGAAACTTTCTTTTTTATTTTCATCGTTTTCTTCACTGTCATTCAAATCATCTTCAAATTTATTGGTGTTGTCTTCAGCCTGTGATCTTTTCTCTTCATTATCTTTCAGCTTCAACTTAATTTCTTTCAACTCTTCTTTCAACCTGAAAACTTCTTGCTCTGCTTTAATTCTTTTCTTTTTTTCTACATCCAATTCTTTTTTTGTTTTCTTTGTTTCTTCTTCCAAATCTTTTATATGCATTTGGAAGATCCTGATGCTTATGTCTTCCTCAAATGAATGTGTACTTTCTTTGGTTTCTTCAAACTTTCTTTTCTTTCCATGCTTTTCTTTTTGAATTTTGGGGAAATTGTCTTCAACAGTCTCTGTTTGAAGTAGACATTCTTCATATGGGCTGAGATTTGTGATTTCTTTCACCTAGAAAATTGGTATTGGAAAATTTGTTTCAGTTTTAAGCTATGATATCAATTTGCAATGATAATTGAATTTTTACTGTAATGAAAAAAGAAAACTGTATGCAATAAAACAAATAGCTATTTTTTTTATTTTTTGATACTATTAGTATCAGGTTCAATCATGTAAAACCGGTATCAGTTTTCAAATTCTAGTATCAATTTCTAATAATATTAGTATCAGTTTCTTATAATATAAGTATCAGTTTCAAAGATGTACAACTATGGTATCAGTTATTGGATTGTAGTATCAGTGTAAATTGTGAAATTATAAGGTACCAGTTTTTGCATTCTAGTATCAGTTTTGAATACATCCACAATTAGTTTCAAGCATGTACTCATTTGGTATCAGTTTTTGCATTTTTGTATCAGTTTATGATACTATTACTATTCGTTTCAAGCAAGTAAACATATGGTATCAGTTTTTTGCATTCTATTTATTGTTTTTGATACTATTTACTACGTAATGATATGGTATCAGTTTTTGATCACTGTAGTATCAGTTTTATGTTATAGAAGAAAGGATAGACAATAAAACTTTATTCTACATAAGAGTTAAAGCATATTGATTAACAAAAAATGAAATGGAATTTTTACTTACATCACCCTCTTTCACGTTATCAAAAACTGCTTTGATTGCTTTGTCTTTGAGTTTCCTTAAATCCCATTTTGCAAATCTTGGTAAAGCTAGAGTATAATATTATCTTTGTTGAATGAGATTCAGTTTCTCATAAATGCAATACTGTTAAAATAAAAAGAATTGATTAGATATGTTTGTTAAAAAAAATTAAGTAATAAATTATTGATTAACTT
Source organism: Allium fistulosum (assembly GCA_030737815.1). Classification (NCBI taxonomy): domain Eukaryota; kingdom Viridiplantae; phylum Streptophyta; class Magnoliopsida; order Asparagales; family Amaryllidaceae; genus Allium; species Allium fistulosum. Next base: position 1,139,936,668 of record CM060906.1, read on the forward strand.
ATCTTACCAATGGAAGCATGGAGCATCCCGACATATTTCTTGGATTATGGATGAACTTCTTCAAAAATTTATTGAAATTCTTTTCTATCGTTAGTGGCCAAGAAACCAATTGCATTGTCTCTACATTAATTATAAGTATGGTAGAAGTCCCCATCTTAATTTTTGCTGGTTGTTTGGAAAGAAGAATGTTAATAGTATTTCAATTACTATTAACATTGGCAAGTCTTCTTCATACTCTTTTTTCTTTTTTGCAACTTCTTGCTTTATTCTTTTTTCCACAAAATTTCTTGTTATATAAGTGCAATTGCCGAAGTTTCTCTTTGCAAATTCCCTACACTGCATTTGAATTGTTCTGTTTGTCATTTTCTGAGTTGGCTTAATGTTAATTCCTTTTAGTGGTAGGCCAAAAATAAAACTTATATCTGTTGCTGTAACTTTCATCCTTTCTTTGGAAAATAAGAATGCATCTTCCACAACTGAGTAGCATTTGTATAAAGCATCCAAACTGTGTTGATGCTTTTTGCATTCTTTCATCAAAATTTTCTCTTCATAGAAAACTCTAAAGAAGTTGTAGAAAGGAGTGCTCTTCATTATGTCCATCTGCTTCTTGGATAGAGAATTTTTTTGTTTTATCAGTTTTACCGTTTTGAATATTGCCTACAATCCACATCTGTAAGCAGTTTCATGCTTTTTATCTTTAGATTGCTGTTTTGTTTGTGATCTTTCTTTTATGCATTTTGGATGTGGATCAACAAAATCATCATCATCCTATTATTTCAAAATAAAGACAATAAGTTATTTGTGAAACAAATTATGTTTAAAAACAACAATAGATTTGGGTATTAGCTGCAGTGGAATATCTTCTGTCAAATATGTAACAATTTCAAGTTTGTAGTAACTAGGTATCAGTTTGCAGTAACTAGGTATCAGTTGGTACTAAGTAGGTATCAGTTTTCTGTAACCAGGTATCATTTTTTCAAGTAGGTATCAGTTTTTTATAACTAGGTATCAGTTCTTTTGTAAATAGGTATCAGTTTTTTGTAAATAGGTATCAGTTTTTTGTTTGTATCATATTTCAACTAAATGATACTGACTATTATTTTATCAAACAATTTACGCTTAATGATAATGACTATTATTACTTGTAATTAGGTATCAGTTTGTTGTACTTATCAGCCTTTTCTTTTACCAAATGATTACAGGTAATATTTTTGAAATATTTATCATGGTATAAAGTTATGATGTTTTTTATTTTATAGAATTGAGTTGTTCTTCTTCTGATTCTTTATCCGCAGCTTTTTTCCCTTCTTTTTGCTGAGATTTTTCCTGTTTAACATTTTTGATAACATTAGAATACATTTAACAGAATGAAATTATTAGTATTAGTTTTATAATTTTGCAATTTCAGTTACCTCTGTTTCTTTTTGTATTTTGTTCTGAATCATTTTTTCATTTCTTCCTTTTGTTCTTTGTTCTCTTTTTTGCATATTGTCTTCAACTTTTTTCTCTGCAAGTATTTGTTGCTACATGTTCTCTTCTTTGTTCTATGAAAAAAATTTCAATTACTATAACAAAACTATACTAACTTTGTTATGTTTGATTTTGTATTATCAGTTACCTTCTTTGGTATACTTTCGCTTATTTCTGGTCTACTTCCACTTGCTGTAATTTTTTTGTCTCTTGCCTTTCTTATTTTTTCTCTATTTTGCTTTTCCTCTTCTGTTGATGTAGGTTTTTTAAGCTTTAATTTGTTGCTTTTTCCCTTTACTACCGACGCTAATGTTTGCGCTAGAGGTAGGTTTTCCTCTTCTATCATTGCATTTTCTTTTTGAACATCTGCTGCGTCGACATTTCGATTTTCATTTTGTTGATTCACTTTCGACTTAGTTAGGTTTTCATCGACTGTCGATTGTTGTGCTCGTTGTTCATCTGCATTTCGATTTTCATTTTGTGGATTCACTTCCGACTTAGTTAGGTTTTCATTGACTATCGATTGTTGTGCTCGTTGTTCAAAATTTTCATGAAATTTTGAGTGTAAGGAAGGAGGAGGAAGACGAACATAATGCTTCGTTTTGTTTTAAATTGTATCTGGGCTTTGGACTTTGTCCTTACGGTAAATATTTTGTGCGCGTGTCCTTCTGACTAAATATTTACTATAATTTGTCCTTAATTTTTTTTCCCAAACAAACCCCCCATAGGACACGTGGTTGTACACATTATATAGGACCTAAGTGCAAATTCTTTTGCAAGCAACAGTTACTCCAACTTCATTTCTCTTCTTAATTAATTCTCTCCTTATTATCTTATTTCATGCATGCGCCTGCTCCTATGACAGCCATGACTTCTCATGCTACGGCTAACATCCTCGAGCACATTACCCTGTAGCCTTCCGCCACCACCCCCATGAGCTCCGCCTTCTCCGCGCACATGAGAAACCGAGCACCTACCGCTAGCATGCAAGTGTACTTCCTCTCATGCGTGCTTTGCCCATGCATTCTCTCCCCTTTTCCTTTCTTGTGTGTTCATTTGCATGGGAATGTGCACATATATTTGTGTGTTGAGTGTATAAATGGATATATCTTTGATGCAGCAAGAAAATGGAAATAGAAAGAATGAATGCTTATTTCTCCCCTTTGCTTATGTGTGCTATATATAAGCTAATGTTCCTTCTATGCCAAGGAAAACAAAAGTCTAAAGCAAGGACAAGTGTGGGAATGGAAAACGTGTTTGCATGATGAAAGGTATGGGTGCGTGCTGTGTAAAATTGAATTTGCAAAGATATTTGTTTTAAGAAAATGTGCATGCAAAGGTAAAACTAAAAATGAACGTGATTTACATATATTAAAATATATCTCAAGCAATCAAGTCAATTGCGAGTACAACACAAGATATGGTGCACGTGCTTGCATATATTAAATTCTATAAAAGTTAGATTTTATGGTACTCCACCATATGGTAACACGTTCGCGTATGAGCCGCAAAAGATAGAAATAAAAATCGTGCATGACAGTGTGGGACAATCATAAAACAAAAATAAAAGACACTGGTTAACTTAATCAGTAAAGTTTCAAAAATACCGACATTTGACGTAAATTAAGTCAAATGAAAATTCAATTATTTTTCAAATTAAAAATTATAGAAAATCTTATAGATTAAATTAAAAATACGTCACTGAAAATCAAGCCTAAATTTGAAAAATAGATTTTATTATAATTAAATTCAAATCAAATATTTAAATAAATTAAATATTCAAATTTGAAGACGAAAAAATTACGGGTTGTTACAGAACGAGTGGTTAGTAATGCAATTCGAGTTAACTAATGCACATGCTTTTTTTGTGGACTTGATGAACCGAATTTTCATAGAGCATTTGGATAGGTTAATGTTGTTGTTTATAGATGACATTTTGATACATTCTAAGAATGAAAGAGATCATGAGATTCATCTTAGAATAGTGCTTGAGACATTAAGGTAGCATCAACTAAAGTCGAAGTTTTCAAAGTGTCATTTCTGGGAGAGAGAAATGAAGTTTCTTGGTCATGTAGTTTCGTAAGAAGGGTTGTCCATGGATCCAACTAGGAATTGAAGTTGTAAATAATTGAAAGAGGCCCAAGACGGGTACTTAGTTAAAGAATTATCTTGGATTAGCTGGCTATTACCAGAGATTCATTAAGATTTATCTCGGATAGTAACTGTTATTCCGCCTTTTGGCAAGGCCGCAACACCAAGGAATTGACCCGTAACCAATGACGACCCATCCTAGAAATCAGTTATACACATGCTTATTATGGATATCGACGAATTTTGTCCGAATCCGGATCGAGCCAAAATTGGTAGGACATGACAAGCTAAGCCATGGGAGCCAACGTTTCAAATCTCAAGTCAATCCGAGTTCGTATGCTCAAGTTATGAGCGATACAAGATTGGATGAAAGTCAATTGCCGGTCGACTCGCTCCTTCGACTCGCTTCGCTACACTCAGGAGAAGCCAACTTCGACTCGCTTCACGTCCCTCGGAGCTGCTCTCTTCGACTCGCTCCAGTCCGAAACCATCGAAAGCGCACACTTCGACTCGCTCCGCTCGAACAACTGTTCGACTCCATCAACTTCGACTCCACTGCTCAAACCTCCCAGGATGCCCCATTTCGACTCGCTCTCCCAGTGCTAGCTTTGACTCGCTCGACTATTGCTAGCATCGACTCGCTCGACCAATGCTTGCTTCGACTCGCTCAACCAAGTGCTTACTTCGACTCGCTCGAAGCAACATCCAGGACAGTAAGAATCAAGTGCCACGTCATCGAGTCAAACGGAAGCGAGTCGAAACAGAAGCGAGTCGAAGGAAACAGCCTACCGAAAACTCCATTTCGTATCGATAATATCTCCCAATCTACAAGTTCAAATGCTATGAAATTTTCACAGAAGACTACGTGCATGCTAAAGAATGTCCACGCCAAATTTCGACTCCATTGGACGAAATCTTGAGTGATTCGAAATCTGTTCGTGTCGATCACGGATCGGACCAAAACTTCACGGGCTTGGGCGTGGGGGCCTGGTTACGTGCCAGAGAGGGTCTCCCGAGATCTGGGCGAAATATCAGCCTCCTACATCTATAAATAGACCCCCAAAGCCAATAAAAAAGGGGTTCTTCTTCCTCTTTGAGATCTCCAACGCCCGGACTCCGCCAGATCGAGATCTGAACTCAATTGCTGCTGCCATAAACGAGATTCACTACTGCAAATCACAATGGACTGCTGTAAATCATTGAATTCACTTGTAAACACAAAAGAAAGATCAATAAAGCAAACTACTTCACAGTGGACGTAGGCTATACGCCGAACCACTCTAAATTCTTGTGTCTCCTTGCACTTTAATTATTCTCATTTCTGAAATTTGGAGTCTTTGTTAGATAATTCCTCTTTTTTTCATTTAATTTCTTCACTTTATCTCTTCAAAGACTTCCGAAGAGTGTTGTGCCCAATTTTGGTACAAACACTTTGGTGCTTTCATTGAGAAAAACCCAATTTTTCTCCTGCTCTTTGGATCTCCTATCTATATTGGATTGAATAAATCTAAGAAGAAGATCCAGATCTAGAACTTTGAAGTCCTTCCATTCTATTCAGATTTGCAATCAGATCTAGGAAAGGACTTCGTCAATTCATTATGGTGAGCACACGTACCACCTCTACAGCTGCTGATCAAGGAGCACGGGACCGACAAAATCCCGTGCAGTCACCTCCATCCAACCAAAATGCTGCAGGACCTTCAGATCCATCAGGTCCAATCACTAGACAAGAATTCCAGACATTGCTTCAAGAGTTGACCCAAAGTCGACAGCAGCTAGCGGAACAACTACGCGCCAACACGGAGTTGACTAACCAGCTAAATCGCCAAAGGCGAAGAAGATCTAGAAGAGACCAAGGTTCTCACTCCTCCACAAAAAGTTCAGCCTCCTCCGATGGCCAAACTAGATCCACACGTCCACGGTTAGGTGGAAGCTACACCCAGGCCACGGAACACCAACCTGCTTCAAACCTTGGGCAACCTAGAGCTGGACCATCCGTTAGCCTCCGCACAGAACCCTCAACTCGGGGGGGGGGGGAGCTGCTCCTTATCATGTTACTGGCAACATTGCTACTACCACCACTACTGGACGAGGAGGTGATGCTAGAAACCAAGCTGATCCTCAACATAGCCATGAGAGATGACTCCTGAACCTTATGTCCCTGAGGATGTTGAACCAAGGAGGCGAGGCACGGATCGTCGACCGCGTCCGGTCCAGACTCGCGCTGTGGAACCCGACCACACCTTGGCACAACATGCTCCAAGTGTCCGAACGCTAGATATACTAGCGATGATCCGTCAAATGATCCGTGAAAGCCAGGGTCTCTCTAATGACGACTGGGGAATCTCCCGAAGTCATACCCCTTTCACCGATGATGTTTTATATGCTGAACCACCTCGGCACTTCAGGATGCCAGCTTTGCCAGTTTATGAAGGGAGTTCTGATCCCAATCAACACGTCCTGAAATATGAATGGTTGATGAATGCTGCTAGAGTGGATGACGCAGTAAAGTGCCGTAGTTTCCCCATTTCCCTAGGGGGCATCGCTACCATGTGGTTCACTCGTTTGCCACCGCGATCCATCTCTAACTTTGACCAGATGGTCACCAAGTTTGTCGAGCAATTCCGTATGCATGTAGCGAGGCCAAAGGATGTTAACACTCTGTCTAGTGTTACGCAAGCTCCCGGAGAAACGCTTAGACGTTACTTGGAGCAATTCCATGCTGCATGTGCAGAAATAAGCAATCCCAACGATAACTCTATCCTGATGGCTCTGACTAAGGAGATTGATGCTGATTCCGAGTTCGGAAGTTGGTTAGCTGGGAAACCACCTGCGTCATTGGACCGTTTCTATTCCAAGGCAGCCCAATTCTTGAGAAGGGAGGATGCGAAACAGTCTAGGAAGCAGGATGATGCAGGACCCAACATCGAAGGTATCCAGAGTAACGTCGCTGTTAAACAGTCCGGAGATAGTTCTGGAAAAGTTCAGTTGAACGCCCAAAATAAACAGAATTAGCAGAGGGACAATAGAAGTCAGAACAAAAAACGCGATCAGGATCGTGGACCACGGCGTAGAGCTTCGATGTACGAAAACTACACTCCATTGAACACGTCGTTGGAAAATATGTATTTGCAGACCTGCAATACCATGTAGTATAAGAAACCTGCCCCGAAACCACCAACTGAAAGACAAATCCAAATAGGAAAATTCTGTAGATTCCATGAGAGTTATGGCCACAACACCAATGAGTGTCGTCACCTACAAGACCTCATTGAAAAACTGATACGTGAGCGGAAGCTGGATTAGTATGTATGGGCGCCGCAACCCGGTGGTGCGGGCCCATCAAATCAGAACCGTGTGCCGAACCAGGAAAGACAGGAGGAACCCGCTCGTGCAGACGGGAGGTTGGTCATCAATACGATAAGTGGTGGTCCTCACCCAGCAGATCAAAGCTGGAAGGAAATGGAGTCGTATGCCAGTTCTATCAGGCATGCGGACTTCGAGTGTTGTAGTATTTTTGATGGGGGGGGCTCTGGCCAAGCAACAGAAAACAATGATGGATGACATCATGTTCAGAAGCAGAGACGCAGATAAAATCGAAGCTCCCACTATCGACCCACTGGTCATCTCAGCACAAGTAGGTTCCGCTTGGATAGAAAGGATCTTAGTTGACAGTGAAAGCTCTGTGAATATTTTGTTCAAGCGAGCTTATGATCAAATGAAGATGGAAGCTGCATACTTGAAGCCTTGTCAATCTCGAGTTCATGGTTTTAACGGAAGTGCCACAATTCCCACTGGGATGGTGGAACTGCCAGTAGAGTTGGGAGTTGGAGAACGTCGGAGAGTACGGATGTTGCAGTTCATCGTTTTGGACATAGACTCCCCTTACAATGCTTTCTTGGGCCGACCGGCCCTCGCTGAATTCAGAATAGCCATTGCCCCATGGTGTTTGACCTTAAAATTTCCCACTGATCATGGAATAGGAATCGTTCAGGGAGATCAGGCCACTACCAGAGCCTGTTATGTTGCTGAGCTGCAGGAGTCGCAGCAAAAGGAGAAGGGAAAGGGCGTAGAGGAATCTCTCTGCGTCCGTTTCGCCCGATAATTGACAATTAACGCCCGGGCCCAGGCCCAGGCACCCCAGCCAATTCCTCAAGGACCTTGACCCGAGAGAAACTGAAGATGAAGGAGAATCTAAAGAAAGTCAAGCATCCCCTGCCGAGCTGACGACTAATGTCCCAATTGACAATAACGATGATTCAAAAATAATAAAGATTGGATCTCAGCTAAGCCAGCAAACTCAAGAGGATTTGGTTGAATTTCTATGGGCAAATCTTGACGTATTTTCCTGGACACATTTTGATATGTGTGGGATCTCGCCGGACATCGCGAGCCACACTCTGAACATTGACCCGCGGCATGTCCCGGTCAAACAAAAAAGGCGCGGTATGGATCTAGAGAGATCTGCCACCCTTAAAGAGGAAGTAGAAAAGCTTGAAGCGAACGGATTCATTCGGGATGCGCTATATCCTGAATGGGTGTCAAATCCCGTGGTCATCCGAAAGCCAAACGGGAAGTGGAGAACATGTGCCGACTATTCCGATCTGAATAAAGCGTGCCCCAAAGACAGTTTCCCGCTTCCTAGAATTGATCAGCTAGTGGATTCTACGGCTGGACATGAACTCTTATCCTTCATGGACGCGTATTCAGGCTACAATCAGATACCGATGCATTTACCCGATCAAGAACACACCAGCTTCGTAACCAATCTGGGACTTTACTGTTACAAGGTTATGCCGTTCGGACTCAAGAACGTCGGAGCTACTTACCAACGGTTGGTCAATCGGATGTTCGCTAATCAAATCGGGAAGACAATGGAAGTATATGTAGATGACATGCTTGTGAAGTCACGACTCTCCATCGACCATGTAAAAGACCTGGAAACTATGTTCAACATACTTCGGTAGTACAAGATGAAGCTCAACCCACTGAAATGTCACTTTGGAGTTGCATCCGGAAAGTTCCTTGGGTCCATCATTAACGCCCGGGGAATCGAAGCCAATCCCGAAAAGATTTAGGCAATCAGAAACCTTGAAACTCCCAAAACTATAAAGCAAGTCCAGAGTCTCAATGGAAAGGTAGTAGCATTGAGCAGGTTCATTTCAAATTCCACTGACAAATGCATTCCCTTCTTCGATCTGATTCGAAAAGGGAAACGAAACTTTGAATGGACCACAGAGTGCGAGGGCGTTTTCCAAGCACTAGTCCAACATCTGTCCACACCGCCGATACTGTCAAAGCCTATTGATCATGAGAAGTTGTTTGTATATTTGGCAATATCAGAAAACGCTATCAGTGCTACATCAATCCGAGAAGAAGACAAGATTCAGAGGCTAGTATACTATGTCAGCAAACGATTGACTGAGGCTGAAAGAAATTATCTGAAGCTGGAAAAGTTGGCTTACTGCCTTGTCATTGCATCAAGAAAACTCCGACCATACTTCCAGGCACATTCCATTATTGTTTACACCGACCAGCCGTTACGACAGGTCCTTTCGCGGCCTGAGACGTCTGGTAGGTTACTCAAGTGGAACATCGAACTGAGCCAGTTTGACCTTACTTACGCTCCGAGACGGGCCATACAAGGACAAGTCCTAGCCGATTCATAGCTGAATTTACCATCCCAGAGGACTTGCCCGAAGCCAGTGAATCCCCCAAGTACGTCTGGAAAGTTTATACTGACGGAGCATCAAACGACCGGTGTTCAGGCGCTGGTATTGTGCTTGAAACTCCCGAAGGTCGATCCATATGTTATGCCTTAAAGTTCAATTTCCATGCGACTAATAATGAAGCCGAATATGAAGCCCTCCTAGTTGGCTTGAAACTTGCTAGAGATTTGAGAATTATCACGGTAGAAATTTATTGTGATTCACAATTAGTTGTGTGTCAGGTACGAGGAGAGTATCAAGCAAGAGATCGAAGGTTGGCTGCTTACTTAGCTCGAGTTAAGGGGGTACTAGACCATTTCGATTATTACGCCATCTACAGTATACCTCGAGAACGCAACCAAAAGGCCGATTCGTTGGCGAAGCTAGCCAGCACAGGCGAAGCTCAACAAATGGGACTCGTTCCCGTAGAAACGCTATCATCCCCAAGTATCGACCGAGAGGAAATAAACCGGGTATGCGAAACCATCCTCGGAAAGGATTCATGGATGACTCCACTCAAAAAGTACATTGAGCACGGGACCCTGCCGGAGCGCAGGAGTGAAAAAAGATAGGTCCTTCGAAAGGCCTCAAGATTTACCATCCAGAATGGACTCATGTACAGAAGAGGGTACTCAGTTCCCCTACTACGATGTATCACTCACGATGAAATTAAACAAGTGTTACGCGATGTGCATGAGGGAGAATGTGGCGATCACACCGGGGGGCAAGCACTTGCCAAGAAATTACTTCGCTACGGATATTACTGGCCTACCGTGAATCACGATGCGTTGGACTATGCAAAGAAATGTGATAGGTACTAGAAATACGCCCGAATCCCTAGGGCTCCTCCTACTGAGATAACGCAAATGGTCAACCCATGGCCGTTCGCAATGTGGGGCATCGACATCATTGGTGCTCTACCTCTAGCAAAAGGTGGTGCGAAGTACGCCATCGTTGCGGTTAATTACTTTATGAAGTGGGCTGAAGCTGAAGCTCTCGCTACCATTACAACGAAGAAAGTAATCAACTTTATGGTTCGTAACATCATCTGTCGATTCGGTCTCCCACACACCATAATTACGGACAACGGAACCCAATTCGACAGTGCCGAATTCAAAGATTTCTGCAAATGATTTCACATCCAAAAGAAATTCCCCGCAGTTGCACACCCTCAAGCGAACAGACAGGTCGAAGCAGTTAATAAAGTCATAAAGTACATCCTGAAGAAACGACTAGAAAAGGTCGGGGGCAAGTGGGTCGATGAACTTCCTATGGCTCTATGGGCTTACCGAACAACCCACAAGACCGCGACCGGCCACACTCCGTTCTCTCTTTCTTACGGTTCAGAGGCCGTTATTCCAGTCGAGCTAGAAGTACCTTCTCATCGTGTGACATACTATGATCCAAAGACAAATGCTATATTACTTGCTGAATCTCTTGATCTACTGGATGAGAAGCGTGAAGAGGCTGATTTGAGGGCAGCTGCGCATCGAAGTCGAGTCGCCTGATTGTACAACGCCAAGGTCCGTCCGCGAACCTTCGAACTAGGCGATCTCATTTTAAAAAGAATCTATCCGGTTCCTTCACATATGAAGCCGACATGTGAAGGACCGTATGTTATTGAACGAAGGCTCGGAGATGGCACATTCAAGTTATCGACTGTCGATGGTCTTACCCTGCCAAGAGCTTGGAATAGCGAGAGCCTTCACCGCTATTACACCTGACAGGCTATCTTTATCCATTTAGTTTACTTTCCTTTTCTGCAATTTGTTTATGCATTTCGAAATTAGAACTTGCAATAAGGCAACTGACTTTGCCCTACTTTCTTATTTCAGCAATAAAATGCAACCTCTTCGAGCCAGAGCTATGATTTACTTGAAATACTTTATATGACCATCACTATGCACAGAGAGCTAAGTCTCATCATACGGTGGGATTTATTCAAATAGAGAGTGGTTGTGATGCAACCAATCACTCCCTAAGTGAAACCCGAGCTCGGGGGCAAGCCATCACATCAAAGTCAAAAAAGGGATTGATACACGACAATCCTTCATCAACTCCGAACTCCCAAAGCGCGAGTCAGAGTATAAACATTCAACTCCATATACCCAGAGTGCGAAGCAGAGTATAAACATTCAACTCCGACCTCCCAGAGCGCGAGTCGGAGTATAAACATCCAACTCTGTATACCTAGAGTGCGAAGCAGAGTATAAACATTCAACTCCGTATTCCCAGAGCGCGAAGCGGAGTATAAACATTCAACTCCGAACTCCCAGAGCGCGAGTCGGAGTATAAACATCAACTCCGAACTCCCAGAGCATGAGTCGGAGTATAAACATCAACTCCATATTTCCAGAGTGCGAAGCGGAGTATAAACATTCAACTCCGTATTCCCAGAGTGCGAAGCGGAGTATAAACATTCAACTCCGAACTCCCAAAGCGCGAGTCGGAGTATAAACATTCAACTCCGAACTCCCAGAGCGTGAGTCAGAGTATAAACATCAACTCCGAACTCCTAGAGCGCGAGTCAGAGTATAAACATTCAACTCCGTATTCCCAGAGTGCGAAGCGGAGTATATACATTCAACTCCGTATTCCCAAAGTGCGAATCGGAGTATAAACATTCAACTCCAAACTCCTAGAGCGCGAGTCGGAGTATAAACATTCAACTCCGTATTCCCAGAGTGCGAAGAGGAGTATAAACATTCAACTCTGTATTCCCAGAGTGCGAAGCGGAGTATAAACATTCAACTCCGAACTCCCAGAGCGCGAGTCGGAGTATAAACATTCAACTCCGAACTCCCAGAGCGCGAGTCGGAGTATAAACATCAACTCCGAACTCCCAGAGCACGAGTCGGAGTATAAACATCAACTTCATATTCCCAGAGTGCGAAGCGGAGTATAAACATTCAACTCTGTATTCCCAGAGTGCGAAGCAGAGTATAAACATTCAACTCCGAACTACCAGAGCGTGAGTCGGAGTATAAACATTCAACTCCGTATTCCCAGAGTGCGAAGCGGAGTATAAACATTCAACTCCGTATAACCAGAGTTCGAGTTGGAGTATAAACATTAGTTCCGAATTTCCAGAGTACAAGTCGAAGCATAGACATCGACTCCGGATTCCCAGAATGCAAACGGAGCCTAAACACCAACTTCAAGTTCCCAAAGCATGGATCGAAATATAATTATCAACTCCAAACTCCCGGAGCGCGAGTTGGAGTACAAAAGCCAATTCCAAGTCCCCAAACAGTGGGCATATGATTGAAACTCAAGCCAGCGTGACCAACCGCCAGTAAACAAATGAGGATCCCCGGAGTGCGGATATGATCATCAACGATCGGATAAGCGCGAATAAACCACTCAACCCCCGTTTGCCTTAAACGCCCGTCCAACGGCACTAGACTCGGCATGCTAGGAGAAAAGGGTAATCGCTGACTGATGTTTTACAACATGCCACCAAGACTGGGGGGCAAGACTTGAGCATCAACCATTGACTGAAGCAATACGACATCAAAATTCGACTCGTTTCCCGGTCGCAACCCATGTCCACAATACCCGAACTTGGCAAACAGGAACAAACTTCATTCGGAAACTAAAACTTCACAAGTGCAGTCCAAACACTGAAACACTTAGACAAATACACAATGACAAAAAAGAAGTCAAAAAAGAAAAGTTTCATTTCTATCGATTATAGAAGTTCGTATACAAGTTTCCAAAAAATTCCTACTAGCAGGGGCCGAACCCGCATCTATACACGGCTAAAAAAATGCAAATCAAAATACACCGGGAGAGCATGCCTGATCTTTCTTTTTCCTTAGCTTCCTCCTCGATGTGGACCCGCTGGAGCCATCGCCAGTCTTCCTCTTCGAGCCTTTGTTTTTCGGCGGTTGGTCTTCAGGCGAGGGCATTATGTCGACGTCCTCCTCCGAACTCGTGTGAATAAGAATGCTCCCTACAGGCGGAGTCGGAGGAACGGGATCAATTACAGAAGGTGGAATGGGCAGGCCGGTGAGAAAGACAGAACCACCAGGAGACATCATTCCGAGCAGGGCAGGTCCCGATGCTGCCATCCCACCTCCAAAGCTGCCACCATAACCCGCTGCTGCCAGTTCAGCATCAATCTGAGCAAACATCTCCTCTTCGGTTACTGCTCGAGCCCCACTGGGGGCATCAGCAGTCGGCATTGAAGAGCTTGCAGCAGGATCAGTTCCGCTCATAACAGATGCAAGTCAGCACGAGGATCGCCGTGGCGATGGAAGAGTTCATCCATCAGCTGCTCGTCGAACGCGATCGTACCTCCCTACAGATCTACATGCGGGGCAGCTGTACTCATGGTGGTGGCCTCGGTCACGATAGCCTCCTGCATTTGATATGGTTCTTGAGTGGCAGGAGGCATGGTCGGTGCGACATCAATCATTGGACAAAGAATAAAAGAACTATTAGGACTTAACTCAATCGAAGATTCCGATTTAAGAGAAGTGGAATGTTCAGAATACCTTCCTCAGTTTGATTTGTAAGCGGCAGGGCGGCATCAGTAACTTGCGCTGTAATCATAGACATCTGCGGCTGATCTGGATTATAGGCAGGAACAGCTTGAGGATCAACCGCATGCAAAGATTCAGGCTGGGTTGATACCGGAAGATCAAGACTTGCATCATGATGTCCAACCCCGGAGCCTTCTCCTACTTCCAGATGCTTGGTGCCGAGCCTCTCCTTCTCATAAAAGATCATTGAATCATGGAGAATCTTCTTTTCGTCTTTAGTTAATAGACGATTCTCGAGCTCGAATTCATCCACAGACTCACCCGGGTGCGCCTCTTTCTCTTCCTCAACCAGTCGGCCCCAAGCACTATGGAGATGCGTCAAATAATCATCGAGCCAGGCCAGACCCCTGTGCCTCAACAAGTTAGCGTTATTGACAACGAGAAGGTCTTCAATGTCGGCCTCTAGCCTGGACTCGACCAACTTCACCCTTTCCTCGACCTCAGTCTCCACCTTTTGGACTTTAGCCACCGCCGCATCCCGTTCACCCCTAAGTAGAACAGCCTGTTCGCACGCCTCCTGGGCTGCGTTGTTCGCGTCGTCTTTTTCCTTGGCCATATCGGCGAATTTGGCCTTAAGTTCGTTCAGTTCCTTGACTGCCGCATCCTGCTCGGCGGTAACCGTAGTATTCCAGTGGCCCATCTCCTCCACCAAGGCGACATGCGTCTGCCTCAACCTCTCCATGGCCACATTTGCTTCATCAGCTTTCTTAATGGCCTCGATCTCAGATTTCCGAGAAGACTCACACTCGATGGAGAGTACCTGAATAATCCGATCCCTTTTTGCGAGCTCGGTCTCCATCTTCTCGATCTCTTTGGCCCGCTCGAAGGCTACTTTAGAAGCTTTTCAGCAGCTTTTGCCCACTCCCGGTATTGGGTGTAGATATCGTGGACATAATCATGCATCGTGCCTTCTACCCTTGATGGAATTCTCTTCAAGTGGGGAGAGAAGACATAACCGTCGAAGCAGATATTTGGAAAATCCTTCTTCATTTGAGCCAACTTAAGGGTCCCTTCTCCAGTGGGATCAACGGGGACCTGCTCTGTAACCATGGAAGATGTAGTCTCGACTCTCTGAAGATGAGTCTCAGATCTGGAAGTGTGAGAAGAAGGCCTGTGACAAGGAGGCTCTGACGGCTGTGGAACATGAGCAGGAGGTAGAGATGGAAGCCTAGGAGGAGGAGAGCGTGATCTAGACCGGTGCCTGTATTCTCTATC
Organism: Allium fistulosum; assembly: GCA_030737815.1. NCBI lineage: Eukaryota > Viridiplantae > Streptophyta > Magnoliopsida > Asparagales > Amaryllidaceae > Allium > Allium fistulosum. Next base: position 1,139,951,699 of record CM060906.1, read on the forward strand.
CCTATCACGCCCATACCTATCCTGACTAGAGTACTCGCGATCGCGATCTCTATCAGAGTCCCTCCTGCGGGAATTGTAGTAAGAAGAAGTCTTTCGGGACGAGCGAAGACTCCTTAGCATTGATCCCCTTCCAGACATAGTACCTAAAAATGAGAAGCGAAGAAAGAGTTAGCAACTTCCTAAGTCGGACGAAGTACAGTTGTGAATCATGTAGTGTAGTGAAGTGTATGCATGTGCAATCCCCCGACCAACCGGAAATGTCGGCCGCACTCGTAGCGAGCGACCCGCTCGGTTCATGAACACTATCAAGCTCCTCCATCCCGGCGTCGTGTTGAGACGACACAAAGTCCGGAATCGGAACATCGGCAAGTCCCTCAAAAAGATTCCCAACCGGTGGGGGAGAAGCCTCCGCAATTCTAATCCCCGGGACGGGCAAAGACACGACCACAGATTTAAATCTCCCGGATTTAGAGCGCTTGTGAGCAGCAGCCTTGCCTTGTCTTTTTCCTCTGGAATCCTGAACATCGAAAGGAGGCCCGACCGGGAGCTCAGTATCAGTGGGCGTTCTTTCTAGATCAACTTCTTCGGTGATCACAACTGCGGGCGCTTTGCGCTTCACGTGTTTCTTCGGGGCCACTCTATGTATCACTTCCAGGTGTATGCTTTGTCTTCGTTCTATCAGCCCGACAGCCCTCAAATTCCTGTCGGTCAGGACTAAGTCTATGAGCCTCTCTTCGCTCGGAAACGCTTGAAGAATCCGAACAAGCTCTCTGAAGTACGCACCATCAGGACGAGAGATTGTGGCTATAAGAAAGGAAAAATATGTCAGTTTTGAAGTCGGTTACTGGTATCTCAATGATTCACAAGAGAAATGGCAACACTTACGTCTATCCAACCACCGCCCAGCAAATCCAGGGAGGCACCAAGCATAGAACCATTCGGTTTTATAATAACTTAGCCTTACCCAGGAGCCCAGTACAACGTGGTAGCTCCTGACCGCTTCCAAGAAGGTGAAAGAGGGGTTGTATCCATAGCTCTTGACATTGAATAAATATCGGATCTCGATCGGCTTTGGCGGTCGAAAGAGGATCTCCATAAAGAGAACAAAGGTGTTGTTCAACAAGGCATACCCGTTGGGATGTAGCTGAGATGGAGCTATGCCAAGAATTGATAACATCTCCCTTATATAGTCATTGAAGGGCGGAAGTGTCCCCGCTGTGCAAGCGTGACGGTTGAAAGCAGTATACCCCTCCGGGGGATTGTGTGGCCTGTCAGTGGGCCCAGGAAGTAGCACGTCGTCAAGCGACAAACCATGCCTTAAGCAAATCCGTCCTAGCATATCTTCAGAGATACCCGATGGCACATAATCTGTTGGATTACAAATAAACCGAGCACCCGGACGATCGTCCGGAGCTGGCCCTATAACTTCGGCTTCGGTAACCGGTATCTCTATGGATGGAGGAATAGAACTTGGGAGTTCCGGCTGCTGAGAACTTGAAGGGTCCATGACTAGCTAGCTTATAAAAAATCATTCTTAAACTGAAAAATAACACCCGTGCATCCCCTAGTGTAAAGTGTGTGAGTGTGTTGTGCAGTGCAGTACTGTATATTATTTGAGGTGATCAACCAGATTAAGGAAAGCATGTAAACGACGAGACTTCGGAATTCAGTCAGAAGGACCGTCATCGCTGACCGTCACAACCGTGCCATCCAGTTATTAAATATCACTCCAAATCGAAGTTTGGTGTCATTTTTATAAGTTGCAGTTTCATCGACGAGCTTCGATGGGAAACCAGATATGCAGTGAAACGGTTGTCCAAGTATGCCAATTTGAAGCTCGTCGGAGGCAGTTGTTCAAGTGTGTGAGAAGTTTCAAATTTTTTGATGATCAAATTTGTATTTCTCACGAGAGCCATGTTCGCATCGATGAATTATAGTCGTGTGCGTTTGAGTTAGACTCGGTCAGAAGGATGGAGTACAAGTTCGACTCGTTCCAGAGCCATCTACTTCGACTCAATCCAAAAGCTACGCATTTCGACTCGGTCGCCCCGAAGTCACGCATTTCAACTCGATCCGAAGCAGCCACTTCGACTCGATCCAGAGCCACGCGCTTCGACTCGATCCACGGCCACGCGCTTCGACTCGATCCAAGACAGCTGCTTCGACTTGATCCAGAGCCACGCGCTTCGACTCGATCCAAGACAGCTACTTCAACTCAAACCAAGGCCATCCACTTTGACTCGATTGAAAGCCACCGTTTCGAATCGATCAGACACAGCCCCTTTGTATCGATCAACAGAATCAAAGCGTTCGACTCGATGCGAAGCTCCACCATCGATCGATACGAAGGCCTCCAACTCATCATCTTGAAACTCCTACTCCGGATCGACATGAAGCTAAGACCAAGGAGTTTTCGATCGACCACGACTCGGTTTGATTTGGTGTTAAGAATCGAGTCTCCTCGGTTACGCGATGTTTTCGCTTAAGGGATTACCTAAATTTGTCAACTGGTTTGAATAATCGAAGGTATGAATCGATTCGAAGGCAATTATGTTGGTTCTTTCTGCTCGAGTTTCTGAGCGTTACGAAGGCAGGTAAAGATGAAAGGTAAAAAGTGAAAAAATGGCTAAGTACAAAGTATTTATATGGATTTGGAAACAAAGGGAAAAAACGCTTCGTATCTCGATGGATTCGAACATACGTTTCGACTCCCTCTCCAATGCGTCAAAACGAAGCTCTCCTTCGTATCGCTTCCTTCGACTTCCTCTCCGTTGCAGTGAAGCAAGCAGTTCGAATCCATCAGGGAAGCACATTTCGACTCGCTCAGTTTACGTCCATCATCGAGTCAAACGAGCACTTCATATCCATCGAACCATGGCTTCCAAAGGCCAACTCCATCTACTCGACATGTCTGCTTCGCATCCATAAATCCAATGAAAAATCATCTTCGAAAAGACAATAACATTTTCAGGAATCAGAAACTCATCCAATAATGATTACAACAGCAAACAGGTAACAACTAGCATATATCAATCAATTGCAACAATACAGGGTACATCAGTCGACAATCAACAGTTTACATTATCAAGAAGAACGGTCAAAGGTTACAGCTTCCATCGAAAAGACAATAACTATTCAGAGTAAGGGTAGCAGTATGTCAATGCACGTCATGTTCCCACAAGACGTACTTTGGGGGGCAAATGTTATCCCGCCTTTTGGCAAGGCCGCAACACCAAGGAATTGACCCGTAACCAATGACGGCCCATCCTAGAAATCAGTTATACACAGGCTCATTATGGATATCGACGAATTTTGTCCGAATCCGGATCGAGCCAAAATTGGTAGGACATGACAAGCTAAGCCATGGGAGCCAACGTTTCAAATCTCAAGTCAATCCGAGTTCGTATGCTCAAGTTATGAGCGATACAAGATTGGATGAAAGTCAATTGCCGGTCGACTCGCTCCTTCGACTCGCTTCGCAACACTCAGGAGAAGCCAACTTCGACTCGCTCCACGTCCCTCGGAGCTGCTCTCTTCGACTCGCTCCAGTTCGAAACCATCGAAAGCGCACACTTCGACTCGCTCCGCTCGAACAACTGTTCGACTCCATCAACTTCGACTCCACTGCTCAAACCTCCCAGGACGCCCCATTTCGACTCGCTCTCCCAGTGCTAGCTTCGACTCGCTCGACCAGTGCTAGCTTTGACTCGCTCGACCAATGCTTGCTTCGACTCGCTCAACCAAGTGCTTACTTCGACTCGCTCGAAGTAACATCCAGGACAGTAAGAATCAAGTGCCATGTCATCGAGTCGAACGGAAGCGAGTCGAAATGGAAGCGAGTCGAAGGAAACAGCCTACCAAAAACTCCGTATCGATCATATCTCCTAATCTACAAGTCCAAATGCTATGAAATTTTCACATAAGACTACGTGCATGCTAAAGAATGTCCACGCCAAATTTCAACTCCATTGGACGAAATCTTGAGCGAGTCGAAATCTGTTCGTGTCGATCACGGATCGGACCAAAACTTCACGGGCTTGGGCGTGCGGGGTGAGATTTTTGAACTCACATCTAAGCGATAGCTTTTTTTGTTGTTGGGTAAGAATTCCTAACATCAATTCATGTTCATTTGTGTTCGGCTTGGATCGATTCGTTGAATTGTCCAATTTTTAGTTTTGGAATCCAATTTTTGTAAAAATCCATTCTTTGATGTTTGAACATGTTAGCGGAGTGTTCGGAGGGCCATGCAAGCCTGGGTTGTCGCTGGACGTAAGTCCTTGGCCATGGTCGCTCACTCGTCGCTCCCGTTCCGCGTATCAAATTTGCCCCAATGTGGGCTAGGCTGATTTCTGCTCTGGTAGCAGGTTCAGTCGACTGAACCAGTTGGTCAGTCGACTGAACCAGACCCTAGGAAGTTTCCTGGGTCTGTATCAGTCGACTGACCTTCTGTGTCAATCGACTGACTCTGGGGCAGAAAACTGCGTACCCCTGTGTCAGTCGACTGACACTCTGGGTCATTCGACTGACCTGGAAACAAAAATTTTCCATGCACTGGTCCAGTCGACTGACCCCCTGGTTCAGTCGACTGACCCCCTGGTTCAGTCGACTGACCTGTTTGTCTCAGCCTATTTATTGTTTCGCCTTGGTTTTCCAATTTCGATCGATTTGTGTCGATCCAATTAGTTGTTATCGCATTCTTGACTTTGGTGATTCCTTTTTGACTTCATACACGGGTTTTTATAAAATGATCTTTTTAAATTGTATTAAAAGCTCGTTCTCCGATTTATAATTTCTATTCAAAACACACACCCAACTTTGCACTTCGAGCGAAGGGGGAGGAGAATCTAATGATAAATAAAATGCGTGCAATGAACACGTGCATTTGTCTTTTCAGTTAATTCCTAATCTATTTGTTTGACCATTTTAACCTTTGGGTCTGGTTTACTAATGAGATGAGGTGAACTTTGTACTGCTTTGAGTGTGAAGTTGACTAACGGTTAGTAAACCGTTCAGTGCGAACGTGGGGTATGACACTCACGTTAACATTTTTCGGGTTCCTCTCCAAGAGTTTATGACACATTAGCTTCGACGGCCAGTACTGGACCTATGTGGGTCATTGATTGTCTATGTGGACAATTACTCCTATGTGGGAGTATTATATTGGCTTTGTCTATGTGGACAACTGCTCCTATGTGGGAGTAGAGCCTTCGTGTGTATCACCCCTGGGCGTATGATACCACTAAATTAACAGTACTTGGCATAAAGACTCTGGTCTTAGCACGTGCGACTTTCTGGTGTTTCTATTATTATATTTCCCTTGAGTAGCACCTTTCGACGATGGTTACATGGAACCACACGATATGAGTGCGACTACCCCATGGAAATTTATATTGCCTACGTGGGCACTATTCTTTGCTATGTTGCATTGATTTTGGATATGTTTCCACTGATGCTTATGATTGCCGATATGGCGGTTTTGGATTATCTCCTAAGTGGGTGTAATATTGTTCCTTGTTTTGGGATATGATATCCTTTGTTTATTTGAATTGCCGATGATATGCGGCTTGTTTTGATTCATCTTTTGTTAGATGATTTGGTTACCTCTTTTGGAGATATTTGTGGTACTTTATGATCTTGTATGTTCTTTATCATTTAGTTTATCTAACTAATTTGTTTAGCTAGACTGACCCGTGTATGGTATACTCGGGTCAGACCGAGATGTTTTAGGTTAGGTACTTTGGACTTAGCCTATTTTGCTTCCGCATGGACTATTCCGCTAGCTCCTTTTTGTCATAGCTTTTTGTGTAGTCCTTTTTGTCTGTAACTCTGATATATACTCTATTGACTCGTCTGTATATTGTGGTTTTCTTTACCACTTGACATGTATCATTTTGTAAACTCTGTAATGTATCTGTATATATGTAAATGCATGTGGTGATCTTCTGTTCTGTGATGTGTATTACATTTGAGTTTTTGTATTTTCTTCTGATAGATCCTTCAGCCACCTATGGCTTTGTATTAAGTATTTATTGGAGATGTCGATCCATTTAAGTAAGAAGTGGCATTGTCGGCGTATTCAATAGATAGTTAAGACATGGTTATAGACGGTCGCTCCTATCCAGCTCTATTCTCCGTATTAGCAGACGGTGTTACCTAGTAATACTCTTTGCTAATGTGGGTCTCGGAGTGGGGCGTTACATTCATCCTCACTTTGGATTTTTCACTTATTCACATTTGCCTTAATCCCCATTTGGATTATCACTCAATTCTTATCTCAGTTGGGTATTTAATCAATAACAGTTTGAACTCCGACCAGTTTATATTTAGAAAATAGCTCGAAAAAATTAAAAATAGATAAGTATTTGAAAAATAATTATTAACTGTAAAAAGCTGTAAAATAGTTAAGTAATTGTAAATAGTTGAAAAATAGTAATTATTTATAAAACAATTGAAAAACAGTAATTAGTTTATAAATCAGCTGTAAAATTGTTAAATAGTTCCAAAAGTAATTGTAAAACAAGTTTAAGATAGTTTTAGGTTTAAAAAGAAAAAGTTGTATAGTAAATAGTTTGGGAAAAATAGATTTATATTAAAACAATTTATTTTAGAAATACTCCAGAGTCAAACTGTTCAATTCCCCATCAATTAAATTTAAATTTCCACTTCCATTTAAATTGACTCACTTCCAATAACTTCAATTTCCCTTGAACTTGATTTATTCCCAATTCAAGTTGAATTAACCTCAATTTCTTTTCCAAATTCAAATCAAATTCCATTTGATTTTAAACATATTCACTTCAATTACAATTCCAAATTATTCAAACTAATTTCAAATTGAATCCACTTCAATTTCAAATCATTTCAATTTCTATATGAATTAATCCCAATTCCCATTTGAATTTGAACTCATTCAATCTTCAATTTTATTTCAAATTAATCCAATTCAAATTTTCCATTTGAATTTTAAACTTATCCATCTTAAACCACAGTTCCCATTAATTCAATTTAAATCTCAATTTTTAAACCATCTCAAATTATATAAATTCAAGTTAAATTTTTAAATGTTGATTTAATCCCTTAAATCAAATTAACCTTTATTTTAAATCAATAGTCCAAATCTTTAAACAATTAAATTTTGAGTCCAAATTTCGAAACTCCATTTAAAATTTTCTTCATAATAATAGATATATCCAATTTATTCCCTAATTTCAAGTTTGAAACCAATGCTTAACAATTTAAATTTCCAAGTTCTTTTTGAACATTTAAATTTTAAATTCAAAGTGGTTTCATCTCCTTAATTTCAAATTTTAATTTCCCTTTTTTATATCTAAATAATGGATATATCACCACAATCCATTTCTTCATTCATTTAAACAAATCCAATTCACAATCTAAAGATTATTAATAACAATAGGATAATATTATCCAAATTATTTTAAAACATCCATTTTCAAATCCCGGATCTCAAACCCATTTTAAGATCTCACAAACTCCCTATTCAAATCAACCATTTAACCTTCCAGTTAAATCCCAATTTTTGTTTTGAAATTTCCAATTTAGGTTGCTTGTTAACTTATTTAACTTTCCCAAAGTTAAATTCAATTTACTTAATCCAGCCACCCTTACCCAATTTGGATTCCCAATTTCAAATTTTAAACTACACATTAATAATCTTATAAGTTCAAAAACTTATCACCTTGAGTTTCACATCTCATTCCAAATTTAAAACTCAACATTTAGAGTTTATTTCAACCCATTTTTGATATTATGTATATTCCTCATATATACATATTATTTCCTTTACATTCTAAGTTATCCTTAAATTTTAAACCACTTTTGGTTTTAGTTCAAACAGTTTCCTTTAATGCTTTCAAACAACTCTTATTTTAAAATAAGATCACATTCAAAATATTTTGAATAATACTCTTTATTATTTCTATTAACATTTGAAACAATTTCAAAATTTTCAATTTACTTCCTTTCTAATTTACAAGTTATTCACATCTAATGGTTACTTCCTTAAAACATTTATTTTCTTATTGGAAAATAATCATCCTATTTAAACTCAATAACCATTCTATTTCTGGTTTGAACCCAATTCTAATTTATCTTATTTATATAGTTCATTTTATCCAATCCTTATTTGGATATGTATATATATATTCCTTAATTTCTTATTTAATAAACAATTATTGCTTTATAAATATGATATAAGCTTTTATAAAATCATCCAGTTTTAAAACCATTTTTATAACCTTTATATAAGAAAATAACAAGTACGCTCTCATATATATACTCAACTCATCCTAGGGTACCGCTGACCCTATCCTTGATGAGTAAACCCTCCAGAGCCAAGGTTCTCGCTTAACCTTCTCTCTGATACCAAGTGTAACGACCCGGAATTTTCGATCCCGAAAATTCCAGATAGTTAGGAAAAGAAGAAAGAGATAGAAGAAGAAGAAACAGAAACACAGCACTGATTCTCACAAATCGCAGCGGATCAAATATAATATCAAATAATATCAGTTTACAAAGAATACTGTAACAGTCAAAGACATTTAAAATACATTAGAGTTACTCTCATACCCAGACACTAGACATATACAAATCAAATGTCTCAGATAAACAGAAATAATATCACAGCGGAAACACTCCATACGTTCATGCCATCCAGCTCGTCTCCTGAGCTCCAGAACGTCCTTACCTGAAAATCTGTAATACTCGGTCTGACCCGAGCATTACATCAAAGTAACACCCGGGTCAGGCTGGAAACCAGCGTGAGTAAATCCATCTAACATGAAATACCAATGCATAAAACTTATTTAAAACCCGGGGTAACTCATTCATCACTACAAGTTCACGACTTGTTAAGGTCAACACTTAATCAATTCCTAAGTACCTTTACTTAGTTTTAAATGGTCCAGTCATTTAAATTATTCCATTTTAGCCTATTGATTTCACATATCAATCTATAAGAATCATTGTATGTTCAAATCGAAGTGGGTTCGGGTATTTACTGATACCCGACCCCGGTCTCTTCGAATTCAATACCATCTTAACCCAAATTATTCAAGTGAAATTCAATTCAACTTTAAATACAAGATGTCACTTCCCACAGCAATTCATCATCGATAGATAACCATACTATCACTGTTCACCCAAGCATATCATATCACAAAACATTTCATACCAGAGATATCAACCAATTCAAGGCATACAATACCATTCAATCATTCATAAGCAAGATTAATTTTTCATACCATTTATAACGACCCAGAATTTTCGATCCCGAAAATTCCAGATAGTTAGTAAAGAAGAAAGAGTTAGAAGAAAGAAACAGAAATCACAACACAGATTCTCACATTCGCAACGGATCAAAATATAATATTAAATAATAACAGTTTACAAAGAATACTTTATAGGTCAATTTACAATTATAATACATCAGAGTTATAATCATATACACTAACAATGGACATATACAAATCAAATATGTCTCAGACAAACAGAGATAATAGTCATAGCGGAACACTCCATACGTCCTGCCATCCAGCTCGCCTCCTGAGCTCCAGAACGTCCTTACCTGGAAATCTATAATACTCGGTCTGACCCGAGCATTACATCAAAGTAACACCCGGGTCAGGCTGGAAATCAGCGCGAGTAAACCCATCTAACATGGAATACAACAGCATAAAACTACATAAAATCCGGGGTAACTCGTATCAATTTACAAATTCACAATTTGTTATAGACATCACTTTTTCCACATATCAATTTCTAAGTACCAAAACTTAGATTAAATGGTCCAATTCACTTAGACCATTCCATACCAGCCTATTGATTTCACATATAAATTTACAAAGATTCGAAGTGGTTTCGGGTATTAACTAATACCCGACCCCGGTCTCTTCGAATCTCAAGTCGTCTTGACCTAAGTTGTTCAATTTAATTATTCTTAACCATTTACAGTAATTAACCTTTAATTACTCTCATTACTTCATTAATTGATGATCCTTAATTAATTAATCAATTATACTTTAATTAATCACTTCCATAAATCATCCTTAATTTATCATAAACAGTAACTACCCTCCTCTAATTACTTACTTTAATTAATTAACCCCTTAATTAATTATATTAATCCTTGATTAATTACACTGAGTAATTTTTCCCGAGTTACTTCCACCAAGTAGTTATCCTTAATTACTTCCCTTTAAGTAGTTCCTTTTTATAAGTTACATCCAGTAATCATCTATTAATTATTTACACTAAGTATTTACTTTTATAAATCTCATTTAGCATTTATACTAAATCAACCATCAAGATATTTTCTTTAATTAATTAACAAATTAGTTAACTTAAAATAATCACATTCATTTTATTAATTACAATTGGGTAATTCATCCCTTAATTACCTTATAAACCAATTAATCGACCTCTAGTTACTTAATTGATCAACTTTTAATAAATTCTACTAATTATTGAATAACCTCTTTAATTAATACTTTAATTAATCAATTATTCTTGAACCTATTTAATTACATTATCAAGTTTATTTAAAATAAACCTTTTTTTAAAGGTTATATATATTTAAATTCTTTGAACCCAAAATAATTATATTCTCAAACCTTCAATAAATTCCAAAATTGTAAATTGAAATAGTTGATAAATTGTTTATACTTGATCAAGTTTGAACTTAAACTGGTTATTCCTTTCTATATTTTAAAACTTGCTAACATAGCAAGGAACCCGAGTTTACCACTCAAATTTTCCAAGACAGACCTTGCGTACTCACGAACTATCACCTACTTCGAGCAACTACGCAATATTCTTGAGATCAACCCGAGACAACAGCTTCTCCCAAAAACTTCCAACTTCTCCTGATACATTGTGCATCTGTGCATGTACACCGCCGATCTACCCCTCTCTGATCGCCTCCTTGACCTCAGGCAAGTCAACGTCGACCTCGCTGACCTACTCGATCATCCAGATCGACGTATCTACCTACGAATCAAAATCGAACATCCACTACCAAAAACTGGAACTAATCATGATCGTCAAAACTCCTTGCCAACGACGAACTCCTCCACCAGCACTCATGCCTTTACGACCAGAGCTACGTCACCGACCCATGCGACGTTCCCACCTCTCGCGATCTACCTGATCCATCTCCAACATCAGAAACGGCTCGACAACATCGATGAACAAAAATCCACCCTTAAACCCTAAATCACAATCGTCCTATCACCACGATGTCGGAGAATATGAGCCACAATTTCTACCGACTTGACGAACACCCAGCTTACTTCAGCCGTGACCCCGTTCCGCCAAGTGCCGCCGATCACTTGGATTTCCTCGTAACCCATTTTCCCTTTAACACTCGAGTTCACTCGAATTACAAACATAAAATTCATGATCTTTATATTAAAAATCCTAATTTAGGAAGACAATTCAGATCATAATCATGAATTCATCAATTAGTTAAGTCAAGATTCTGACATTTTTCTTAAGTTCCACTGTAATATCTAATTTCCAAGATATTTGCTAAACATCTTTACTTAAATTTAAAAAAAATGATGTTGCTTACATATAAGAAATTTTACTCAGAAATCAATGCCTACTAATCATTTGAGAGAAGACCTGAATTATTGAATCAGGCTTAAACCTGAAATGTGTAAAACAGAGGCTTGCTAGCCTGTTCCAGGCTTGAACACTGATTCTAACACACACATACATAAAAGCATTTCTTTAACATCATGCACACATGATTCATAACATATTTCAAGGATTCATCGTATGCCAATTCAAGCAATTTCAGTTTTAAAGAGTTTTACTCACCTATTTCTTAAGAACAGAGAATGCCTGGGAATTTTCTTATGTTTTTCCCAGGTTAAAACTATGTTTAAATTTATCTCAAAATTTTTTCTAGAAATTAAGATTTGATTGAATACCCATGTTTTCCTCAGATACTAAACTCTAACATGAATCGGAGCAGGAAAAAGTTCGAGTTTTACATGAGTTGAAACCTTGTGAGTGTTTGAAACAGAATATAAAAATCTGGAACCAAACATGCACACCTTTCATCATGTATATAGATATATACACAATCATATTAAACATCTGAACACAACCATAGATTTATATAAAAATTAGTTTGGAAGAAATTTACTCACCTACAAAATCTCTGAACAAAGAACACTTCTTGTTTCTTTTGAAACTTGTAGTTGATACTATCTTTGAATCTGTTCTGAATTTTGTTTTGAACTGCAGTTTTGGATTGAGTTTGCTTCCTATTTCTTTTTCTTTTTTCTTCTTTTATAAGTTACTGAACGAACAAAATAATAAGATGTATACAAATATATAAAAGAACAGAGGAAGTTTAAGGGAGGTATTAACTGGTCAAGCTGTTTTCTGCATTTTGTTTTCAACTTGATCAGATTTTTATAAATGTTTGAAATGACAAAATATGGTGCTGAGACGATAGAAATTAAATGCCTTGCTTCATAATATGTTGGCATACCATAATTATGTTCGGCTGTAAAAAGATATTTGTATATAAAAGTACACTTTGTAATTAGATATATGGCTTGAGTAAGAAGATTTGTTTTATCAACTACTAGCTTTCAAATGTACAACATATGTTTGTATTTATTAACTTCTAGTTTGAATGATTTACACACAGATGTGGGTGTCAAGTTTATTTTATACTTTGGTCTTGTTTGTGCTTATTTTATTTTATACATTTGTGCTTTAAATCTTCAGTTTATGTTGTATGTTTTAACAAAATTATTTATTTTTATACTTGTGTCAATATCAAAATCTCTTAAGGCTATAAATTTTAAATGATATATTTGTTTCATACTTAGATTCAGTATTAATAAGATTTATTTTATTTAACAACTATTATTTAGATTATATCATAAATATATTTTGAAATCAAATATCAATAAGTAGAGCTTAATTTGTTTTACTGTGAACAAAATAGATTTAATTTTTAAAATATTTAAAAACTCTTTAATTTACATTCCAAATCATAATTTTCTTCTAAATACTCATATTTATTTGTTTTTTTAAATAATAGGTTTATATTTTAGTTAATTAAAATAAATGTTTATTAAATTAATACTGCCAAAATTCCCGGGTTTTCACACCATTTCTAATTAGTTTAAAATAAATTAAATTAATTACCTCAATTACTATTAATCCTGCTTACTTAACATTAATTAATTACAAACCATTAATTTATAATCCCTTAATTATCCTCTTTAATTACATTAATTAATTAACTCTAATTAATAACATGAATTAAACAATCTTCACCCATTCACATTAATCACATTTATCCATAATTAATTACTCACATTAATTATCTTATAATCACTTACATAGATTAATTATCCTTTAATTAATCATACTTATTGATTAACTAACCCTTCATTAATTTCTTCAATTAATCAATCCTTTAATCAATTACACTAAGTAATTAATTCTTAATTACTTCTCTTAAATAATAAACCTTTAATTACTTTCATCAAGTAATTATCCATTTGGTTAATTATCCTCAATTAATTAACCTTGATCATTAATTAAATTAAATCTTTAATTGCTAATTAAATTAATCCCTCAACATATTAATCCTTTAATTACTATATTAGGAAATATTCATTTATGTAATTAATCTCTAATTACTCAATTAATTTATCTTTAATTATGAATTAATTAATCTCTAATTAATTAACTCATAATTAATTAATTTAATTAACTACCCTTTAATCATTAATTAATCAATAAATTAATTACCCTTTAATTACTTTAATTAATCCCTAATCATCCAAGTTCTTAAATAACCATTAAGATAAACCATTTATTTGTATTTAATTACCATAATCATATTTTAAACATTTATCTTTATAATTAATCTATTTAATTAAATCATTTATTTTAAGTTAATTATAACTTGAGCCTTAACTTAAACAAATTTTATAGCTTCCTTAAAACAATTATTTAAGGCATTTATTATATAAAAATAAATTTTAGGAAATGGTTCAAAATTTGATTAAAAAAGAAACTCATTTATTTTTTTAAACTTAAAAATTATACAAATTTTACTTCGGGCCAAACCCGAGCCAAAACCTAGTTTCCTTGAGACTTCCCCGAGTCACCCTTTTTCCTTTTTGTTTTTACTTAAGTTTTTTTAAACCTGTTTAACATATTATCTCATGCCAACACACTCGAGCCTTTACTCGAGCCAACAACCCATCTTCCCGAGATCGACTTCGAGTGCATCCTTTCTTCCCAAAACCCACCAGTACAAATGTAACAACCCTATATTTTGTAATTATTTTTATTGTATATTTTAATTATTTTAATTTGAATTTTTGATTTAAAAAACTTTATTTTATTTTGAAATTATTTTTAAACTTGTTTTATTTCAAACATTTCATTTTTAAATATAAATTTTGATTATCATATGAAATATAATTCCAAACTTGTATAAATTGAGTATTTCCCTTAAAAGTGGATTTGTCGTCAAACTGGTCAAACTTTGACTTTTAAATTTTAAATTCTTAAATTTTATATTTTATTATGAAAATAGATTTAATAACATGAATACTGCTTTTCGTTTCGTTGGAAACAGAGTCATATTGTGAAAGTTATACATTTTTCAATATTGTGTGTAAACTGATTTATTTAGCAATATTGTCTATTTTAAATTATATAAATTATATCTTTATTATCATATTTTGTTTTAATATGTGTTAATATGTTATTTTATGTCTTTAAATATTTTTAAAGTGATAAAATAATTTTTCCAAAAATTATTTGAATTGTTTTCAATTTATTTAGCCTAGTTGTATATATATTGTTATTTTCTTCATTTAAATTATATAATTTAATTATTTATTTCACTTTGAAAATGTTTTAAAAATCATTTTATTTCAAATTTTGTTTTAGAATATTTTTAAAATGAAGTAAATAATTTTCCAAAGTCAATGGTGATTTATTTGTAATTTCTGGACACTGTTTGCATTTTTAAGCTATTTTCTTAATTTAAATTCTATTTAATTAAAATTTAATCATTTGTTTTTTTCTTACTTACTTTATTATGAGATTATTTATCTTTATTATCAGACTTTTCAGTATATATAAGTTAATTTGAATGGTTTTAAACTCTTGAAATTCCAAAATCTTTTTATCTCCCGACCTTTCACTTTCTCAACCTCCTCATCAACTATTTTGGCCGTACCTTTTCTACATTCTTTCAGCTGACTTCTCTTCATTTTTCACACAACAAAATACTCCTTCTCAAACAAAAAAACTCACGGCCATTTTTATTGTTGAAAGGTTGGTAAAAATCTTCTTTTCTCTCTTGTTTTTCAATGTTTTCCATTGAAATTTTGTACTTGTCCTCTACTTCATAGCTTGGCTCCTCCCCAATCAGATCTGACCTGACCTCTACCATCTTGTTTTCTGATCAACCATCCCCCTAGTACCCCACCATGGCCAGGCCGAGCCATCTAGGCTAGAGATCACCACAGAAAAATACATTAAAACCATCACCAACTATGCAAACGAGCCACCTTTGTCAACATCACCTTCTACCACCTTTAGCCGCCGCCACCACCACCACCACCACCTCTGACCTGACCTACACCCTCTGCCACGTCATCCCTTGACCCCACCTTTACCTAGCCGTGCTTTGTTGCCTTTGGCCGAGCCCATTTGTGGCCTAGAACATGGTGTGTTTGCCTTGTTGTTGATGTTATGCACCTAGATCTTCACCACTTTGTTAACACGTGCTAGGCCGACCTTTAGGAACCCCAAACCAGATCCAAACCATGCCTTTAGCCGTGCCATTTCAGATCTAGAGCTGAAGCATGGATGGTAGAAAGCAAGTGCAAGCACTTTGGCTTTGTTTCATGCATTCATTTCTAACATTGTTTATGTATAATTTGAGTTGAAAACTTATGTTATATATACTTGTATTGTTTTATTGTTTTGTTCAAATGTATCCAAGGAGATTCATCTTTGGCTCTCTCACTCAAATCATATTCATGTTGTCATGCCTTCGAAGATTCTGTGTTGTGTATTTTGGTCGTCATCTCCAGCTTAAACAAGTGAGTAATTCTCACCAGACGATGTGTACTTATATAACTAGTAAACTGACACCATTTGAATCTGTAAACTTATATCATCCTGCTATAACTGTTATATTATGATCATATAATGTTTACCCCTATTATTACATATGTTATATCATCCATTACTGTTATATGATGTTATTATGTTCATTTTTATCAGTTTATCACACTGCAAGTTCCCTGTAGATTAGGTTCACTATGGGTTGAAATGATACATACCCGAACGGACTTTAGAATAGGGAAAGATCGTTATGAGCTGAAATGATAGGCCTGAACGGTTTTTATTTATTTTTATTTAACTTGGGATTACGGGTTTGAAATGATAGAACCCGGTTTTCTTTGTAAATTACGATTGAAATGATATATACCCGTATCACTTGACCTAGGCTAGAAAATTTTATACAGACCCGTTGTTTATATATTTTTCTGAAATTTTTAAAATATTTTAAAAATGTAAATATTATGATATTTTGATTTAAATTTTATTAAAATGATTTCTATAAAATATTAGTGATTTTCTACAAATTAAATAAGTAAATTAAGTAAATGGTGAAGTAGAATTTGAAATATAAGTTAATTTTGAAATTTATGATTCTGTTTATAAATGGAGTTTATGTAAAGTATGAATATATGAAATTTTATGATTTGAAATGAATTTAATGATATTTATTAAGTAATAATAATTTTTAAAAGTGTTAATGATTTTGTATATTAAAATATGAAATAAATGAATATTTAAGCTGAATTTGGAAATATAACTTAAATTGAATTTTGTGAAATTTGTTTAAAAGTAAATTCTTAATTAAGTAAAATAAAATGTAAATAAGTTATATTTTGGAAATTTAAACTTAAGTGTTAAGTTAAATTTTGAAATAAAGAAATGAAAGTTTATTTGTTATTTAATTTGATTTTTTTGTGTGGAAATTTGACTTTATAAATCATAGAAATAAAGGTATTTAAATGATTGTTTTTAAAAGTGAAAATATATGATTTTATAAGTTAAAATGATTTATATTAAAATTTAATTATGTGTGAAATTGTAAATAAAACTCTGAATTTGATTTGACAGCATTTTAGCAAATTTGAACTAAGGGTTATTATAGCATTGTTAGTGCTATAGTTGTTAAATTTAACTAAAATTTTAATTGAAACTAAATTAAGATATTACAGCATTTTTAAATGCCGTCTTTTGTTAATGAATTATTTTAAAACATAACATTTCGTAGCATTTTCTAAGTGCTGCGAAAGTTGAATTTTCTTTGTTTAATAAATTCAAATGAATAAATGATCTTTGAAAAAGATTTAAATTTTGGAAATTAAATATTTAATTATTAAATATAATGAATTGACTTTAAATGATTTAAATGGAATAGTTGATTTGGGAAATACAACTATTTTGAAATGTGATTAAATGATATTTAAATCTAAATGAAATAAATGATGTTTTGAAATGACATTTTGATATTTTGAAATGAATTTGAAATGATATTAAATCTTGGAATGAAAAATTGAAGTTCATATTAGTATGAAAGATATTTGGTTTACTTGTAATTTGAATCTATTTAAAAGATATTGGACTTACGAAATATAGGATATTAAAGCTTTGGAATTTATTTTATAATTTGGATAGTTATTTTGTGGATTAAATCTATATTTGAAATTTATAAGATTTGAAATGGTCTATGGAAATTTAATTGAAATAAATGATTGAATTGAATTGAAACTTTGGAAATTGAATACTTGATTTGAATATAATACTTACACTTTTAAATGGATTTAAATGAATTTATTTGTTGGAATATAAATTATTTAAAGGTGACTTGAAATGATAATAAATGAATGATATATTTGAATTTAAAAAGGTATTTAAAGTTGAATACTTGGATTTGAACTCAAATAATGATTTGAAATGAAGTTTTGAAAGGATATGATGTAACAACCCAGTATTTTGCATCTATTGATTAGCGTAATTGAACAATTATTGATTGTTAATTTCTGTTAAATATTTGAATCAGCTGAAATTCTTTTGATAGTTGATTAAGTGTATTTGAGCTTTGCAAATTTGAATCTCGACCATCCAATTTGATGCTGTATTGTTTGAAGAATAACCATTAAGTATCGTCAGACGATTATGGTTGGTAGCAAGTTGTTGTCGGAAGTTTGTGATCGAGTGAGAATCTTTGGCAAACCTAATTATTTTTAGGTGGGCTTCAAAACTTTTGGGCCATATTCCTATTACTATTTGGTCGAGATTCTATCTGGGGCAAAACACCTTTCTCCCTTTTGTTCGTTAAAAAAGAGAAAAAAAAACCCGGCCTCCCCTCATTTTAATTTCGTTCAAAAAAGAAAACCTAAGCAATCGTTCGAAAAGAAATTTAATGGCGGCCGCGACATTATCGTTCGTTCCTTCTTCCCCTCCAATTCCAATCGTTCCAAGCCTTAGCAAACATTCGAAAAGGAAGAAAAAAAAATGGTGGCTCCGGTCTCGTTCATTCCTCTCCTCTCTTGCTCGAAAATTAGGGTTTTCGCTAAATCGTTGGTGGCGATTACAACTCAATCTCCTAGATTTTAGTTGCTCGTCTCTGGGATACTTCAGCTACTTCAAATTGGCGAAAAAGGTGAGTAATCTTATTACTCACATCTAGTTCATTCGTCTTATGATGCTTCTGTAATTCGAGTTCGATTCGTCCTTGTTTTATCTCGGCCATTTGCTTTCATTGGGTGTTGGTAATCGATGTTGCTTTGAGAATTTCTTCTGTGTTGATGTCGTTTGACTTTGTTCATTGCTGATGAATTCACTGCCTTGATTTTGTTTGTCTGAGATCCTTCACTAAATGATTTCTGATTTTGTTCGAATTCATGTGTTTTCTGATTCGTTTAAGCTTGTGATTTTCGAGGTGGATTAAATGATGCCCACGGTTTTGACTTCTGTTTTTGTTCGCTTCCTTGATACTTACGGCTTTGAGTTGCCTTACTCGTCATGGTTCTGAATTTGCTAGTTCGACGTTATCATTGACTTGCGTACTGTCGGTCTTGGCATTTTATTGACTGTTAATTATGTTTTGACTTTGGAGGGGGGGGGTTTTCTCTGATTCAAACAAAATTCATAGAAAGTGATACTGATTGTTCATTTTTACGGCTTTAGTTGCTAGTGACTTTTGTTCGTATGTTCACCCCAGTAGCCTACTTGACTTGTTCGATTTCTACTTACTGCCCCATGACCTTAGTCAGTAGAAGCTATTTTGAGTTCAACCCTGTCTTGATTATGGGATAGTGTTAGATCACTTGTTATTGTTGCAGTTTTAACTTGTACCATTGCTGGTTCATAAATTTGAAGTCGGTAGTTCTCCATTTATATGTCGTTATCTCGGGTTTCACTGCATTCATTTGTTCACACACGTAATCTATCGAATTTTGGCTTCCCTGGTTGTTCACTGATCTTCGAAACAGCCCCTGTAGTGGTAGCTTTGCTTGTATTGTTTAAGTTAATCTGAACTTCATGTTTTTGGATATTGCATTACTTTGAACATAGTAATGTCCCTGTTTTCATGAATTTACTTTGTAAGTGTTGGCTTGGAGACAGTTGTCAACTTGTTTAGTGTAGTTGGGCTTCTCTATGCTTTGTTGAGTTGTTGGGAGTTATTTACCTCGAGACAGTACAACTGCGTACTGTCAGGTCCATATTTCATTTGCACTTGGGCATATATTCGAAACTGATTCATTGCATTATACATTTGCAATTGACCTTGATGTTATACATCACTGTGCATTAGTTCACTTGGAGTTACAGCCTCTGTCCATTGTTTACTTAACTGCAGTATACTCGAGTTGCATTGTCCAGTATTTCCTTTTTGCTTCGGTACTGTCTGCATATATGAACACTTAAACTTGCACCTGGTTTTGATTCATTGATTCATTTCATATTTCGTATGGTGTATTGGCGAGGCTGTACACGCGTGCGTGTACGGCAGCCAATCAATATTTTTGATGGTTTTAAAGTGACAATTTCAATTGTTTTAAATTGATTTAGTTGATTTGATAAATTGTTTATTTATCTCTGTTGATGATTTAAATATGCTGTTTTGTTATTTAACACTATTACGTGTTATATTCACCGTTATCCTACTTCCTTGTTAAAGGATCGGATAGGTGAATTTACTGTGACTGTCATCTTTTTGAGATTGATTATTAATGCTTCTTTGCACTAATAACTGAGTTTGAATTAGACTGACCCGTGTATTATTTTCTTTTGAATGTAATACTCGGGTCAGACCCGAGTTATTTCAGGTTGTAGATTTTCTTCTTTGAGTTGCTGTTCGGGATTTGAAGACTTTTCGCATCTTCTGAAGTTGTCATTGTCCTTTTGTAGTAGTCGTGTCATTGTATAGAACGATATGTATTCATGTATATTAGTCGATAATGTACGTGTATATATAACTTCTAGAGTCGACAGTTGTAGTTGTATCGTATGTATTGTGTCAACTATGTATTAACTGACATCAGTTATATATATATGAGACTTTTGTTTTTATCTGTGTTCCGCAATTATATTATCTGTGTTATTGTTATATCTAATGTCCTAAACTATTATGAACTATCGTAGTTTGTTTTATACTGATAATTGGATATGTCGATGGGAGTAAATAAATAATAGATGAAAAATAAAAAAGTATATACCACTCCTATCGAGATAACCAATATTAGTGTAAGGCCAATTACGGATGGTCGCTCCTATCCAGCCTTATTATTCGTAATAATAGACAGTATTTCTTTTAATACTCTTTGTTATTATGAGCATAGAGGTGGGGCGTCACAGTTGGTATCAGAGCTTGGGGTTTATGGACATAATATAAAACATAACTTGGATGGAACATATGTTACAACTATTAGTCGACGTTTTACCTGTGATTTGAGTCAAAACTAAAGTTTTGAAATTTTGATGAAATTTTTAAATATCATTATTTAAAAATAAAAGTGGAATTGTGTTTTGTTGTTTGGATGAAATTGTGTTCTGATGATTTGATTGATTTGTGTTCTATTTATCAGAGTGCGCAGCGGAAACAGTGAAACTGTCTTCGCTGAGTACAACTGATAATCTTTTTGATTTAAAAAAAAAATCGAAATACGAAATTGATATGAATTTCATTTGTTGTTTACATAGCTGTGATTATTTTGTTTCTTTGAGAATTTCGAATCCGAATTGAGGATTCGAAGAAATTACAGTTATGTGATTTTTGTTGAAATTTCCGCTGGCTTTCTTTTGTACTAATCATCTATTGATTAGATTTTTGCTGTTTTAAATTATCTTCATTGAAGATACATTTGAATGATTCTTTGTTTATTTTGTAGTACGTGCAAAAATTTAAATTGCACGTTATTGCATTTATTTTACATTGAACCGATGCTTGGTTATGAAACGTATTTTGTTGCCGTTATTTTTACAATGGAATTTTACACCAATGCTATATTTTGAAGTACGGTATTTTGTGGCATTTGATGAATGAGAATTCACTGATATTACATTTTGATATAGATTGTTTTGATGTGATTTTGACGTTTTAAAACTACTGTCGCTTTGGCTTCCGTAACCGTCAAATTTTAAAAGTGGATTTTCAAGCGGTTATTCCGCAATGCTGATTTGTAACCGTTTTTACGGTATTTTGAGAAGTACAATTTCCTTATCGAAATTGTTACTAATATTGCTGCTTTAATCACGTGATTGGAAAATCGTTTTAAAATGGAAGTTGTTTTGTAAAATTTTAGCAGTTTGCGTTTTCAAAAGAATGAGAAAGCGACTTAAACGATTCAACAAAATCGAGGATTATGACCCCTTTCTTTTACTGTTTCGCTTAACTCCGGACTTGTTCAGTTGAGAATGCGAATTGTTATTTTTACAAAATAAATAAAATTGTTTTCAAAAATTTTACAGTTTGCGATTTCAAAAGAATGAGGAAGCGATTTAAACGTTTCAGCAAAATCGAGGACTATGACCCCTTTCTTTTACTGATTCGCTTAATTCCGGACTTGTCCGTTTGAGAATGTGAAATGTATTTTTACAAAATACACAATTTTGCACTTTCAAGGAAACGATGAAGAGAATCAAACGATTTAGTAAAACACGTGGTATGGGACATGTGCGTTTGCTATTTCGGTTAATTCCGGACTCGTTAATTGAAATATTTGATGATCTTGTGTGCTTTCGAGCCACTATGAGGACCTTCGGGTCATTTGTTGGACCTTCGGGTCATTTGTTGGGCTTTCGGGCCACTCTGCGGACCTTCAGGTCAAATACCAGTACTAGACCTTCGGGTCACTCTGCGGACCTCCGGGTCAATCTGATGGGCGCCAAAATTATGTTGAGTACTTGGTAGGCTTCGGCCACTCTGAGATGCACGTGCGGCGAATTAAAGACTCGCCATCTGATGGGATTGATCCAAGCTTTTATGTTGATTTTCTAGTCTTCTTAATTGATTTCTAGATATTTGTTGTTTCCAATTATCTGCAGGTAATTGGATATTTGTTGATATGAGTTCTGATTATCGTTTTTGATAATAGGATATTTGTTGTTTCTAATTATCGCTTGTGATAATTAGATATTTGTTGATATGAGTTCTGATTATCGTTTTTGATAATCAGATATTTGTTGTTTCTAATTATCGCTTGTGATAATTAGATATTTGTTGATATGAGTTCTGATTATCGTTTTTGATAATCAGATATTTGTTGTTTCTAATTATCGCTTGTGATAAATTGGATATTTGTTGATATGAGTTCTGATTATCGTTTTTGATAATCGGATATTTGTTGTTTCTAATTATCGCTTGTGATAATTAGATATTTGTTGATATGAGTTCTGATTATCGTTTTTGATAATCGGATATTTGTTGTTTCTAATTATCGCTTGTGATAATTAGATATTTGTTGATATGAGTTCTGATTATCGTTTTTGATAATCGGATATTTGTTGTTTCTAATTATCGCTTGTGATAATTAGATATTTGTTGATATGAGTTCTGATTATTGTTTTTGATAATCAGATATTTGTTGTTTCTAATTATCGCTTGTGATAAATTAGACATTTGTTGATATGAGTTCTGATTAACGTTTTTGATAATCAGATATTTGTTGTTTCTAATTATCGCTTGTGATAAATTAGATATTTGTTGATATGAGTTCTGATTAACGTTTTTGATAATCAGATATTTGTTGTTTCTAATTATCGCTTGTGATAAATTAGATATTTTTGATATGAGTTCTGATTAACGTTTTTGATAATCAGATAATTGTTGTTTTTAATTATCGCTTCAGAAAATTAAATATTTGTTGATTTTAGATTTAATTATCGCTTCAGATAATTAAATATTTGTTGATTTGAGATTTAATTATTGTAACGACCCGTAAAATTTCAATTGTTTTAATAACATAATTAGTTGAAATTTTGTGAAAATTTTAAACGATAATATTTTGAAATAAAAATTTAATATTTGGAATACGTCTAGTTAAACATAGCAAATGGTAAATTTTCGTCCGAAAATATGAAAATTTATTTCGCGCGAAAACTCACTTCAATTCAATCAGTTAAAAAAATAATGAAAATAAAATGTTTCCAAAACCTAAATATTTTTACATAGAAAAATTCTAAACCATCTTTTGAGCAAGATGTTAGTTGGTCGTTTTTCCAAATTCGGACATCTTTGGCTCCGTCGATCTTATTTTTCAGCGTTTTTCTTGCATTTTCCGTTGGTAGAAAATTCAAACTCTTATAATCCAATCGTACCACTAATACCTATATACTGTTTTGATTGTCGCGTCGTGCTGATTCTTTCGGTATATTCACTTCTGGGCTTCGGAGTCAGGTACGAAATGGAGCCCGTGAAGAATGATAAAGTACCGGTGTACGTTTGGTGCCTTCTGTTTCTTATGTCCATTCCCCTACCCGTAGTATAGCACAATCGTCATCAACAATTAATATCCCGAGTTATTTACTTCTGACTTTTATGTTCCCCATAGTTCAATTTATATTCCGGTTTGTCTTTTCACTTTCGTTTCTCTTACTTTTTTTTTTCTTCTGGCTTATTTCTCTAAAAAGAAAGAAAGTATGTATATTTCTAAAACCTGTTTACACTTTCCCTTTTATATTTGCTCCTCTCCCTAATAAATTCATCAGAGCACAAATCTCCACTCTCTCCTCCGTATGCTCAGCACCGCCTCAAACTGCCTACCCCGGTGTTCCGCGTCCATCAAGCTTCCTACCTCACCTCAGCTCGTCAGCCCAAGTGCCTCCCCTTCACTGTGATTAGCACGGCAGCCAAGATCCACCCACGTGATCCACCCTCTACCCACACGCAGCCACCACCCACCTTCGCTCCTTGACCTCGCCACCGCCAGGCCTCACCCACACAGACCGTCGTCACCCACGCCACCCTCTGCCCTCTTCCCCTTTCCGTCATCCACCTTCCAACGCCTTCCACCTCCGCCTCCACGGACACCACATCAACCACCGAACACATCAGAGCCACGCCACCGCCCTGATTCGTCAACCGGCCTCGCCTGCCCCAACCTTCAGCCCTTCACCACTCCAAAGCTTGGCAGTACCTCTGTATGTATATGGTAGCCTTTAAATTATATATATATGTTAAAGTATGCATGCATATATATAACAGTATATGTATATATTTTATAAACTAAGGTAAGTATATATATAGTTTATATCGATCGATTATTTGAAGTGTTATATGAGTTGTATATATAGTATAGTTTCAATGTATTAATATATTTTATACAGGCTGTCTTCTTTTGCTGAAAGGAAAAAAATAATAGTATTATCAATTATGTATATTGTGAATAAAGCTTCTGAACAATCTTAACTAGTTACAATACATATTCATACTTACAGCACGTATAGTTTAAAGATGTATGTAAAGGTACAACTGTATATATATGCTTTCGATATATATATATATATGACAGTTCTTTTATGACTTAGCATATCTGGTATCATATTGTACTGATTTTCGAAATTTTGTTTATATATATATATGTGTGTGTGTGTGTGTTTATACACTTTGATTTGATAATTTTATACATCTGCTTGCTATGTATGTGGCGTGCGCAGTAACCTATGTGCATTATATTAATTTATTGATGGTATTTGTTTTACATAAAAAGGGATGAAGGCAGAACTGTAAGTGTTAAATAATCTTTAAAGGGTTGTTTACGGTTTTATACTTTAAAGTTTAGTTGTATATGTATGATTAAAGTATTAACATTTTTTTTAGTTATATATATGTACCGGTTATAAATATAGGCTATATTCCGTTAGATAGTAAAAGTATTTATAGTTTATAAGATTTGTTTTAGGTTGTATGTATATATATGTATATGAACTCTATTTTAATGGGTGGGTTTTATTATATCAAGTGATAGTTTATATTTATTGGAATAAAGCAAATTATTTTGTTTTATTAAAAGCGCTATATATGTATAATGTAATAAAAATGTATATGTTGATTTTATATATATATTTGTTTTAATTTAAAGCTATGATTTTTGAAAAACCATATATGTTTAATTTAATATTTGTTCGAATTTAAAATATATATATATATATACATATACATATACTGTTGCATGTAAGTTCTCTTATACCAATTATATCCATCGATCGTATTCTAATTGGGTTTCGTCTATTTCTGTTATCAGCTCTACCCGTCAAATTCGTACCCATCTAGCTTTGTTTTGGAACTCGTGCTTGGATTCGTAACTCATCGTATTTTCGTTCATCTCCAGCCTCGGAAGGTGAGCACTCACTCACGATTAACGTTCTTTTATTTATTAAATTTGATTTCAATTGAAACGACAATTGAAATATGCTACTGTTAGTTAATTACACTGTTATATATGTTATTGCCTATATCAGTTCACCTGTGACATTTGACACCATTATCTGTTAATTATTTATGCGATGATAATACAGTTTGGCTGATAATTGATTGATTGTTGATGTTTATATTGGACGTTAAATTGTTAATGTTAAAATGATAAATACTATGAAATTGAACTTGATATAGGATAATTAAATGTTAAATTTGATTAACTGACATTTGTATAATATGACCCCTTTAACTGTTGAATTTATTGACGCGTAGGATTTGTTTAATTATACTTTGAACCACTGAATGTATGATGTTAAATTAATGATGTATGGAATTGTAAATGGATGACAAGTGAAAAACTGTAATGTAATAATCTTTAATCTACATAAAATGATAGTGTAGATTCTAGAAATAATTATATTAATTCGTACAAATAACAATGCGAATTAATAGGGTTATTTCGGGATTATTTGAATTGATTATTGGATTGTTATTGATTGTTGTTATTGCTTGTTTATTTACTTTGACACCATCCCAGTTATCACACTGCAAGTTCCCTTTGATATGTTTTGATTTTTGAATTGAATTGGAATCGGGTTGAAATGATAAATACCCAAATTGAACTTTGACTTAGGATAGAAAATTAAATAAAACCCGATTGGTCAATAATTTGATTTAAACGAAGATTTTATTTGAATAAAGAATATGGTTTTGAAATGAAGTTGAAATTTAAATTTTTATGAAGGGAAAATGTTAATATTTAATAATCTGAAACAAAATATTAACAGTGTAATTGATGAAAGAATATTGTTTAATTTGAGAAATGATTGAATTAAATTTTGAAATGATTTAATAATTAAGTTTGAAATTATTAAACTTTGAAATGATTTAAGAATTAAGTTGAAATTATAATTAAGTTTGAAATTATTAAACTTTGAAATTATTTAATAATTAAGTTTTGAATTATTTAATAATTAAATAGGATTGAATTATTTAATGATTAAATTGAATTGAAATTCTAATAAGAAAAATTGAACTTTTGAATAAGTGAATTTTGTTTCGTAAATAATTGCAATTGAGTTTCTTTATTAATTAAGTTTGGAAAATTATTTAAGAAAGTAAATAAGTGAAATTGAATTTCTTTAACAAGAAACGAAATTGTGATATTTTTGAAATTAATGTAAGACTTGAAAATTGAAAGGATTTGATTTGACGAATTTAATTTAATTCAAAATTGTAAGTTTTGTTTTAATGAAGTTGAACTTAAGTAATTGATTTAATGAATTGGAAATTTAATTGAAATTGTTTTGAATGATAAAGTAACTTAACGAATATTGAATGAAATCGATAAATGAATTTGAAATTGATTTGAATGTTAAATTAAATTAATTTAAATGATTTTGAAATGAAACTG
Source organism: Allium fistulosum (assembly GCA_030737815.1). Taxonomy (NCBI): domain Eukaryota; kingdom Viridiplantae; phylum Streptophyta; class Magnoliopsida; order Asparagales; family Amaryllidaceae; genus Allium; species Allium fistulosum. The sequence continues at coordinate 1,139,979,130 of CM060906.1, forward strand.
ATATACGAATTTGGATCAATATTTGAATTGTTTTAAATAGAAATTGAAATTGAATTATAAGATTTTGAAAGTGTAATTTGGAAGTTTTGAAATGTAAATTTATGGAAATGGTTTGAAAGACAAATGAAATGTTGATTTACGAATTCTATTTGAAATTGAAATTGATTTGGTTTTTGAAATATATAAACGACCAATCGGTGTAATAATTACGAAAGTTATTAAAGAGACCGGGATCGGTAATGGATATACTCTCTATCTGAACCGAAACCACTTTAATAACTGTACGCGGAGTGTTGATCCAGAATGAAGTGGATGGTTTGGTGAACGCGTTGACTGAAGAAAGAGAACGATTTTGGATGACCCCTGACATGACTAAAACAGGAGCCGCGTCGGGCCATTGAGGTTCGCCATCTCTAGCGGACACACTTCTTCGATACCATATCTATTACTTTTGTGATTCGATTTGGGTGCACCCCTCGATTATGGGAGTGTTGTTTCGCGGTGTTGGGATAGTAGCTGCTATGCCCAACATCAGTCCGGATCACGCAACTACTAGTATCCTAGTTGGTATCGCCTCATGTACCTTGTCATACTGATTATCCTATTCGCGACCACTACGATTTTGATTTGTACCTTTAGTATATGGATTGCCCTCTGGTGACTTCCGGTTTTGGGGAAACTACGGTCTTGTATATGCTTTTGGGAATAAACAGGTTAAGAGGTGTATGGGCCCTGCTTAACCCTACTTTGATATCTTTATATTACTGATAGACATTATCTACTTAGCGTACATTACTACCTAGTAGATAGTTTAACGGATCCTTAAAGGATGGTTATTCCAAACATCCTTTGAGTTACTTGTATTTCAATTGCTATTTCACTTGAGTTGGATTTATTAATATAAGAATGTTAATCCTGACTCGAGTGTCTTGTGTTTTTGCTTTACGCTCGGGTCAGACTGAGTGTACCAGTATTCGAGACTCACCTTTGGAGTTGGAGCTTTGCTTGAAGATCCAGCCATCTATTCTGCTTTCAGTATTCGATGATTCCAGTGATGTATTCTGATTTGTATCTGATGTAACGTATTACTCTTCTGTTGTAAACTCTGATGTATTTTTATATATTCATATAGTAGCTTCATGAACTACTATCTCTTTTATTTCCGCTGCATTTATTACTCTGTGTCTGTGATCTGTGATTATATCTATTTACTGTATATGTTCAGTTTTGCCAAATTTAAATTAACAACGCGGTATTTTGAGCAATTCAACTCCGGCATGAGTGTCTACCTATACACTTATAATGGACGCGAATGGTCCAAAATATCGGGTCGTTACAGTTGGTATCAGAGCTTTGGTAGCTCTAGGCAAAACTTAACATATAGGGTAAATGTATTTACAGAATCACTCTCATCCGAGTTTCAATCTCTTCCTTGACCTTATTCCTTTGAATTTTGGAACGTTCCCCTCGGTTCTGGAATTCATTCGTATCCTTCACTATTCGTCTTCTTTCAAATTCTGGAGCACCCTATAACTCCATTTTGAATGATATCTATAATAGATCAGCGGTCTCGCCAATCTTCGAATAATTCGTAAAGGAGCAAAACTCCTTTATAATAGGCATTGATTTACCGGAGATTCCTGTATCCTCGGTTTACGATGCTATCTTTCTCCTGCTATACCTGAATTTTATCTCTTGAGATCGAATGTCGATTTACCTCGGAATTCTACACCGATCTTATTTTGAAGTCACGGTCGACCCGGTTAAGGTTGCCCGCGATTTATATAAACTTATCCATCGCCTTATTTTGTTATTTAATCACCATATCTTTGTTTCAAACCTATCTTCGAATTGAAATTCTCTTTGATTTGAGTCTATCAAAAAATTTGAATCTCTATCCTTGCTTAAAAATCCATTATTGTATCGGTAAGTGAGGAAGTGTATTTGTAAGTAAATTTTGAAATGTTTTATATTGTGTTGTTTGAGTTGTTGATGTTGATTTGGATTTTCGATCGATTCGTCTGATCAACGCTATCGATAGGATTTCCAAAACACTTGAACAGAGCAAACTGACACAATAGTATTTTCAAAATTTGGTAAATAATATAATCTTGTATGATCATATTATATATAAGTATAAATTTTCTGAAATTAAATTGTTAACTGAATTAGTTGTCAGAAAGGTAATATTGGATTTTCACTATTTGTTTTGTAAATCATTGATTATTCCAACATAAAAATAAATGGAATTATAAAAGTTGGTTTATAGAATTATTTAAAAATTTAAATGAATTTAAAATTTAGAATTTGAGAATTTAATTTTCAGTGATTTCAAGCTTGGTTTTTAAAAGTTTAAAATGTATATTACAACGTATTTTCAAATAGAAACCGTTTTCAAAGAATTTTAAATGTTTAAATCAGTACTCTTCTCTTTGTCGCTGGAAAATAATTTCGGTGATGGCGGCCGCATCATCGACATTCATTTTCGAGTTTCGAAGTGGAGATACTATTATGTAGCTTTGCTATGGTTTTGCTTTGAAAAATATTTTAATTTGAATTTCTTAAGTATGACTTGATTGATATATATGGGTATCTTATATAAAAAAAAAATTAATTCGATTTGATATAAAAATATTATATATATCTCTAAATTGTTTAAAGTTAATCGGAAATCTAATTCTTAAATTTTGTTAAAGGGTGATTTTAATTATAAATAAAACCAAAATTTGGAATAAATATTTAAACTTGAATAATTGAATTTGGAAAATTTTATTTGTATATTGTTCAACTGCATTCTAATACAACTTACCTAAATCATTCAGAAGTTGAATATGTAATTGGATAATATATAAGATAAATTGAATTTATAAATAAAATTTGAGTGTTTATAATAAATGTTATACACTAAATTTTGAAAGAATTAATAAATTTGTTTTTGAAAAAAATTAATAAATTGAAATTTGATCAACTTATGAAATACCTTGAATTTAAAAGCTATTAGTAAAATATAAATTAATTTAAATCGAAATTTTATGGTTTAAATTAATTTATATGGGTTAAATATACGTGATTAGATATATTAAGTAGAATAAATGTAACAATAATTTGGAATAAAGAGGAATTTAAATTGTTGAAAATAAAATATGATTATAATAAAAGACTATTCAAATTTATGGTTTTAGAATTGTAAATTGAAGAAATGGGATAATAAGATAATGAATTTAGAAATAGTTGAGATTGATACTAGTGAAATCAAATGGATTAAATCAATTATCAAATATCAATTAATTTAAATTTAAATTTATATGGTTTAAATTAATTGTTATTTTGTATTTCAAATCTGTTTTCTTTCTGGTTGTTTCTATTCTTCTACCTCGTTCCTTTTCGGGGACGAAAAGTTTTGAGTGGGGGAGAGTGTAACGACCCGTAAAATTTCAATTGTTTTAATAACATAATTAGTTGAAATTTTGTGAAAATTTTAAACGATAATATTTTGAAATAAAAATTTAATATTTGGAATACGTCTAGTTAAACATAGCAAATGGTAAATTTTCGTCCGAAAATATGAAAATTTATTTCGCGCGAAAACTCACTTCAATTCAATCAGTTAAAAAAATAATGAAAATAAAATGTTTCCAAAACCTAAATATTTTTACATAGAAAAATTCTAAACCATCTTTTGAGCAAGATGTTAGTTGGTCGTTTTTCCAAATTCGGACATCTTTGGCTCCGTCGATCTTATTTTTCAGCGTTTTTCTTGCATTTTCCGTTGGTAGAAAATTCAAACTCTTATAATCCAATCGTACCACTAATACCTATATACTGTTTTGATTGTCGCGTCGTGCTGATTCTTTCGGTATATTCACTTCTGGGCTTCGGAGTCAGGTACGAAATGGAGCCCGTGAAGAATGATAAAGTACCGGTGTACGTTTGGTGCCTTCTGTTTCTTATGTCCATTCCCCTACCCGTAGTATAGCCCAATCGTCATCACCAATTAATATCCCGAGTTATTTACTTCTGACTTTTATGTTCCCCATAGTTCAATTTATATTCCGGTTTGTCTTTTCACTTTCGTTTCTCTTACTTTTTTTTTTCTTCTGGCTTATTTCTCTAAAAAGAAAGAAAGTATGTATATTTCTAAAACCTGTTTACACTTTCCCTTTTATATTTGCTCCTCTCCCTAATAAATTCATCAGAGCACAAATCTCCACTCTCTCCTCCGTATGCTCAGCACCGCCTCAAACTGCCTACCCCGGTGTTCCGCGTCCATCAAGCTTCCTACCTCACCTCAGCTCGTCAGCCCAAGTGCCTCCCCTTCACTGTGATTAGCACGGCAGCCAAGATCCACCCACGTGATCCACCCTCTACCCACACGCAGCCACCACCCACCTTCGCTCCTTGACCTCGCCACCGCCAGGCCTCACCCACAAAGACCGTCGTCACCCACGCCACCCTCTGCCCTCTTCCCCTTTCCGTCATCCACCTTCCAACGCCTTCCACCTCCGCCTCCACGGACACCACATCAACCACCGAACACATCAGAGCCACGCCACCGCCCTGATTCGTCAACCGGCCTCGCCTGCCCCAATCTTCAGCCCTTCACCACTCCAAAGCTTGGCAGTACCTCTGTATGTATATGGTAGCCTTTAAATTATATATATATGTTAAAGTATGCATGCATATATATAACAGTATATGTATATATTTTATAAACTAAGGTAAGTATATATATAGTTTATATCGATCGATTATTTGAAGTGTTATATGAGTTGTATATATAGTATAGTTTCAATGTATTAATATATTTTATACAGGCTGTCTTCTTTTGCTGAAAGGAAAAAAATAATAGTATTATCAATTATGTATATTGTGAATAAAGCTTCTGAACAATCTTAACTAGTTACAATATATATTCATACTTACAGCACGTATAGTTTAAAGATGTATGTAAAGGTACAACTGTATATATATGCTTTCGATATATATATATATATATATGACAGTTCTTTTATGACTTAGCATATCTGGTATCATATTGTACTGATTTTCGAAATTTTGTTTATATATATATATATGTGTGTGTGTGTGTGTTTATACACTTTGATTTGATAATTTTATACATCTGCTTGCTATGTATGTGGCGTGCGCAGTAACCTATGTGCATTATATTAATTTATTGATGGTATTTGTTTTACATAAAAAGGGATGAAGGCAGAACTGTAAGTGTTAAATAATCTTTAAAGGGCTGTTTACGGTTTTATACTTTAAAGTTTAGTTGTATATGTATGATTAAAGTATTAACATTTTTTTTAGTTATATATATGTACCGGTTATAAATATAGGCTATATTCCGTTAGATAGTAAAAGTATTTATAGTTTATAAGATTTGTTTTAGGTTGTATGTATATATATGTATATGAACTCTATTTTAATGGGTGGGTTTTATTATATCAAGTGATAGTTTATATTTATTGGAATAAAGCAAATTATTTTGTTTTATTAAAAGCGCTATATATGTATAATGTAATAAAAATGTATATGTTGATTTTATATATATATTTGTTTTAATTTAAAGCTATGATTTTTGAAAAACCATATATGTTTAATTTAATATTTGTTCGAATTTAAAATATATATATATACATATACATATACTGTTGCATGTAAGTTCTCTTATACCAATTATATCCATCGATCGTATTCTAATTGGGTTTCGTCTATTTCTGTTATCAGCTCTACCCGTCAAATTCGTACCCATCTAGCTTTGTTTTGGAACTCGTGCTTGGATTCGTAACTCATCGTATTTTCGTTCATCTCCAGCCTCGGAAGGTGAGCACTCACTCACGATTAACGTTCTTTTATTTATTAAATTTGATTTCAATTGAAACGACAATTGAAATATGCTACTGTTAGTTAATTACACTGTTATATATGTTATTGCCTATATCAGTTCACCTGTGACATTTGACACCATTATCTGTTAATTATTTATGCGATGATAATACAGTTTGGCTGATAATTGATTGATTGTTGATGTTTATATTGGACGTTAAATTGTTAATGCTAAAATGATAAATACTATGAAATTGAACTTGATATAGGATAATTAAATGTTAAATTTGATTAACTGACATTTGTATAATATGACCCCTTTAACTGTTGAATTTATTGACGCGTAGGATTTGTTTAATTATACTTTGAACCACTGAATGTATGATGTTAAATTAATGATGTATGGAATTGTAAATGGATGACAAGTGAAAAACTGTAATGTAATAATCTTTAATCTACATAAAATGATAGTGTAGATTCTAGAAATAATTATATTAATTCGTACAAATAACAATGCGAATTAATAGGGTTATTTCGGGATTATTTGAATTAATTATTGGATTGTTATTGATTGTTGTTATTGCTTGTTTATTTACTTTGACACCATCCCAGTTATCACACTGCAAGTTCCCTTTGATATGTTTTGATTTTTGAATTGAATTCGAATCGGGTTGAAATGATAAATACCCAAATTGAACTTTGACTTAGGATAGAAAATTAAATAAAACCCGATTGGACAATAATTTGATTTAAACGAAGATTTTATTTGAATAAAGAATATGGTTTTGAAATGAAGTTGAAATTTAAATTTTTATGAAGGGAAAATGTTAATATTTAATAATCTGAAACAAAATATTAACAGTGTAATTGATGAAAGAATATTGTTTAATTTGAGAAATGATTGAATTAAATTTTGAAATGATTTAATAATTAAGTTTGAAATTATTAAACTTTGAAATGATTTAAGAATTAAGTTGAAATTATAATTAAGTTTGAAATTATTAAACTTTGAAATTATTTAATAATTAAGTTTTGAATTATTTAATAATTAAATAGGATTGAATTATTTAATGATTAAATTGAATTGAAATTCTAATAAGAAAAATTGAACTTTTGAATAAGTGAATTTTGTTTCGTAAATAATTGCAATTGAGTTTCTTTATTAATTAAGTTTGGAAAATTATTTAAGAAAGTAAATAAGTGAAATTGAATTTCTTTAACAAGAAACGAAATTGTGATATTTTTGAAATTAATGTAAGACTTGAAAATTGAAAGGATTTGATTTGACGAATTTAATTTAATTCAAAATTGTAAGTTTTGTTTTAATGAAGTTGAACTTAAGTAATTGATTTAATGAATTGGAAATTTAATTGAAATTGTTTTGAATGATAAAGTAACTTAACGAATATTGAATGAAATCGATAAATGAATTTGAAATTGATTTGAATGTTAAATTAAATTAATTTAAATGATTTTGAAATGAAACTGATATACGAATTTGGATCAATATTTGAATTGTTTTAAATAAAAATTGAAATTGAATTATAAGATTTTGAAAGTGTAATTTGGAAGTTTTGAAATGTAAATTTATGGAAATGGTTTGAAAGACAAATGAAATGTTGATTTACGAATTCTATTTGAAATTGAAATTGATTTGGTTTTTGAAATATATAAACGACCAATCGGTGTAATAATTACGAAAGTTATTAAAGAGATCGGGATCGGTAATGGATATACTCTCTATCTGAACCGAAACCACTTTAATAACTGTACGCGGAGTGTTGATCCAGAATGAAGTGGATGGTTTGGTGAACGCGTTGACTGAAGAAAGAGAACGATTTTGGATGACCCCTGACATGACTAAAACAGGAGCCGCGCCGGGCCATTGAGGTTCGCCATCTCTAGCAGACACACTTCTTCGATACCATATCTATTACTTTTGTGATTCGATTTGGGTGCACCCCTCGATTATGGGAGTGTTGTTTCGCGGTGTTGGGGTAGTAGCTGCTATGCCCAACATCAGTCCGGATCACGCAACTACTAGTATCCTAGTTGGTATCGCCTCATGTACCTTGTCATACTGATTATCCTATTCGCGACCACTACGATTTTGATTTGTACCTTTAGTATATGGATTGCCCTCTGGTGACTTCCGGTTTTGGGGAAACTACGGTCTTGTATATGCTTTTGGGAATAAACAGGTTAAGAGGTGTATGGGCCCTGCTTAACCCTACTTTGATATCTTTATATTACTGATAGACATTATCTACTTAGCGTACATTACTACCTAGTAGATAGTTTAACGGATCCTTAAAGGATGGTTATTCCAAACATCCTTTGAGTTACTTGTATTTCAATTGCTATTTCACTTGAGTTGGATTTATTAATATAAGAATGTTAATCCTGACTCGAGTGTCTTGTGTTTTTGCTTTACGCTCGGGTCAGACTGAGTGTACCAGTATTCGAGACTCACCTTTGGAGTTGGAGCTTTGCTTGAAGATCCAGCCATCTATTCTGCTTTCAGTATTCGATGATTCCAGTGATGTATTCTGATTTGTATCTGATGTAACGTATTACTCTTCTGTTGTAAACTCTGATGTATTTTTATATATTCATATAGTAGCTTCATGAACTACTATCTCTTTTATTTCCGCTGCATTTATTACTCTGTGTCTGTGATCTGTGATTATATTTATTTACTGTATATGTTCAGTTTTGCCAAATTTAAATTAACAACGCGGTATTTTGAGCAATTCAACTCCGGCATGAGTGTCTACCTATACACTTATAATGGACGCGAATGGTCCAAAATATCGGGTCGTTACAATTATCGCTTCAGATAATTAAATATTTGTTGATTTTAGATTTAATTATCGCTTTAGATAATTAAATATTTGTTGATTTGAGATTTAATTATCGCCTGAGATAATTAAATATTTGTTGATTTTAGATTTAATTATCGCTTTAGATAATTAAATATTTGTGATTTGAGATTTAATTATCGCTTTAGATAATTAAATATTTGTGATTTGAGATTTAATTATCGCTTCAGATAATTAAATATTTGTTGATTTTAGATTTAATTATCGCTTTAGATAATTAAATATTTGTTGATTTGAGATTTATTTATCGCCTGAGATAATTAAATATTTGTTGATTTTAGATTTAATTATCGCTTTAGATAATTAAATATTTGTGATTTGAGATTTAATTATCGCTTTAGATAATTAAATATTTGTGATTTGAGATTTAATTATCGCCTGAAATAATTAAATATTTGTTGATTTTAGATTTAATTATCGCTTGAGATAATTAAATACTTGTTGATTTGAGATTTAATTATCGCTTGAGATAATCAATTATTTGTTGAATGAGAAATTTGATTATCGTTTGTGATAATCGAATATTTGTTGATCTTAAATTTGATTACCGTTTGTGGTAATTAAATATTTGTTGATTTATTTTCTGACTATCGTTAGATTATTGGATGGTTGCTGATTTTATTGATGCGAGATTTTCTAGTTTTTTATTGATTCTAGATTTCGTTGATTGTATTGAATTGTTGTTTTCTATCTATCTCTGTTGATAGTCAGAGTTTGCTGATTATAAAGTTCGTGTTTTCTATTTATCTGTTTGATAACTAGATGCTTGCAGTTTTGCGAATTGCGATTTGTGTTTTATAATCATCCTTGTTGATAATTGAATGTTCCTGATGATTGCATTTATTCTGTTTAGTAGTCATCTGATTATCTATTGATAATTAGATTTTGTTGAGAATTTGTAAATTTCTTTTATAAAGATAAAAGATTTCTGTGGCATTCGAATTTGCGACTTTTATTCTTCTAGCTTAACCAGTTTATGTTAGAAAAATAATAGTGTTTATGACCTTCGTTATGGAAATTGCGGGGACGCAATTTCTATAAGGAGGGGAGTCTGTAACAACCCAGTATTTTGCATCTATTGATTAGCGTAATTGAACAATTATTGATTGTTAATTTCTGTTAAATATTTGAATCAGCTGAAATTCTTTTGATAGTTGATTAAGTGTATTTGAGCTTTGCAAATTTGAATCTCGACCATCCAATTTGATGCTGTATTGTTTGAAGAATAACCATTAAGTATCGTCAGACGATTATGGTTGGTAGCAAGTTGTTGTCGGAAGTTTGTGATCGAGTGAGAATCTTTTGCAAACCTAATTATTTTTAGGTGGGCTTCAAAACTTTTGGGCCATATTCCTATTACTATTTGGTCGAGATTCTATCTGGGGCGAAACACCTTTCTCCCTTTTGTTCGTTAAAAAAGAAAAAAAAACCCGGCCTCCCCTCATTTTAATTTCGTTCAAAAAAGAAAACCTAAGCAATCGTTCGAAAAGAAATTTAATGGCGGCCGCGACATTATCGTTCGTTCCTTTTTCCCCTCCAATTCCAATCGTTCCAAGCCTTAGCAAACATTCGAAAAGGAAGAAGAAAAAAATGGTGGCTCCGGTCTCGTTCGTTCCTCTCCTCTCTTGCTCGAAAATTAGGGTTTTCGCTAAATCGTTGGTGGCGATTACAACTCAATCTCCTAGATTTTAGTTGCTCGTCTCTGGGATACTTCAGCTACTTCAAATTGGCGAAAAAGGTGAGTAATCTTATTACTCACATCTAGTTCATTCGTCTTATGATGTTCTGTAATTCGAGTTCGATTCGTCCTTGTTTTATCTCGGCCATTTGCTTTCATTGGGTGTTGGTAATCGATGTTGCTTTGAGAATTTCTTCTGTGTTGATGTCGTTTGACTTTGTTCATTGCTGATGCATTCACTGCCTTGATTTTGTTTGTCTGAGATCCTTCACTAAATGATTTCTGATTTTGTTCGAATTCATGTGTTTTCTGATTCGTTTAAGCTTGTGATTTTCGAGGTGGATTAAATGATGCCCACGGTTTTGACTTCTGTTTTTGTTCGCTTCCTTGATACTTACGGCTTTGAGTTGCCTTACTCGTCATGGTTCTGAATTTGCTAGTTCGACGTTATCATTGACTTGCGTACTGTCGGTCTTGGCATTTTATTGACTGTTAATTATGTTTTGACTTTGGAGGGGGGGGGGGTTTTCTCTGATTCAAACAAAATTCATAGAAAGTGATACTGATTGTTCATTTTTACGGCTTTAGTTGCTAGTGACTTTTGTTCGTATGTTCACCCCAGTAGCCTACTTGACTTGTTCGATTTCTACTTACTGCCCCATGACCTTAGTCAGTAGAAGCTATTTTGAGTTCAACCCTGTCTTGATTATGGGATAGTGATCACTTGTTGTTGTTGCAGTTTTAACTTGTACCATTGCTGCTTCATAAATTTGAAGTCGGTAGTTCTCCATTTATATGTCGTTATCTCGGGTTTCACTGCATTCATTTGTTCACACACGTAATCTGTCGAATTTTGGCTTCCCTGGTTGTTCACTGGTCTTCGAAACAGCCCCTGTAGTGGTAGCTTTGCTTGTATTGTTTAAGTTAATCTGAACTTCATGTTTTTGGATATTGCATTACTTTGAACATAGTAATGTCCCTGTTTTCATGAATTTACTTTGTAAGTGTTGGCTTGGAGACAGTTGTCAACTTGTTTAGTGTAGTTGGGCTTCTCTATGCTTTGTTGAGTTGTTGGGAGTTATTTACCTCGAGACAGTACCACTGCGTACTGTCAGGTCCATATTTCATTTGCACTTGGGCATATATTCGAAACTGATTCATTGCATTATACATTTGCAATTGACCTTGATGTTATACATCACTGTGCATTAGTTCACTTGGAGTTACAGCCTCTGTCCATTGTTTACTTAACTGCAGTATACTCGAGTTGCATTGTCCAGTATTTCCTTTTTGTTTCGGCACTGTCTGCATATATGAACACTTAAACTTGCACCTGGTTTTGATTCATTGATTCATTTCATATTTCGTATGGTGTATTGGCGAGGCTGTACACGCGTGCGTGTACGGCAGCCAATCAATATTTTTGATGGTTTTAAAGTGACAATTTCAATTGTTTTAAATTGATTTAGTTGATTTGATAAATTGTTTATTTATCTCTGTTGATGATTTAAATATGCTGTTTTTTTATTTAACACTATTACGTGTTATATTCACCGTTATCCTACTTCCTTGTTAAAGGATCGGATAGGTGAATTTACTGTGACTGTCATCTTTTTGAGATTGATTATTAATGCTTCTTTGCACTAATAACTGAGTTTGAATTAGACTGACCCGTGTATTATTTTCTTTTGAATGTAATACTCGGGTCAGACCCGAGTTATTTCAGGTTGTAGATTTTCTTCTTTGAGTTGCTGTTCGGGATTTGAAGACTTTTCGCATCTTCTGAAGTTCTCATTGTCCTTTTGTAGTAGTCGTGTCATTGTATAGAACGATATGTATTCATGTATATTAGTCGATAATGTACGTGTATATATAACTTCTAGAGTCGACAGTTGTAGTGGTATCGTATGTATTGTGTCAACTATGTATTAACTGACATCAGTTATATATATATGAGACTTTTGTTTTTATCTGTGTTCCGCAATTATATTATCTGTGTTATTGTTATATCTAATGTCCTAAACTATTATGAACTATCGTAGTTTGTTTTATACTGATAATTGGATATGTCGATGGGAGTAAATAAATAATAGATGAAAAATAAAAAAGTATATATCACTCCTATCGAGATAACCAATATTAGTGTAAGGCCAATTACGGATGGTCGCTCCTATCCAGCCTTATTCTTCGTAATAATAGACAGTATTTCTTTTAATACTCTTTGTTATTATGAGCATAGAGGTGGGGCGTCACATATGATATTTTGATATATTAAAATGATTTGAAATGAAATTTTGAAAGGATATGATATTTTGATATATTAAAATGATTTGAAATGAATTTTTGGAAAGATATGATATTTTGATATACGGAAATGATTTGAAAGGAAGTTTGAAATGATATGTTATTTTAAATATATTGAAATGGTTTGGAATTGATTTAATCTTTATTTTGATAAAGATTTGGATTTGAAATGATATTCTATTTTGAAGTATAAAATATTATTTTTTTAAAATTATAACCACGGGTTATAATAACGATTGGTTGTTAAAGAGACCGGGATCGGATATGGACATACTCTCTGTCGATACAGAAAACCACTTTAACAACTGTGTACGCGGTGGAGTTTCCAGAATGAAGTAGGATGGTGGCGACGATCCTAAGGTATATACGTGGACCCAACTCCCGTGAGTTGGCATAAGGTGGCTAAAACAGGAGCGATCTCGGACTAGTGAGGTAGCACCTCTTATCGGACGCACTTCTTCGATACCATTCTATTACTTTGTGATTGTTTGGGTGCACCCCTTGATTTGGGAGTGTTGTTCGAGGTGGAGCGGTAGTGGCTGCTATGCGTTTCCATCAGTCCGTGTGCGTAATTGGTATATCTACCCTGGCATTGCCTTGTGTGCCGTGTCACCTACCATATCAAGCTTTACTACGAGTTGTGATTTCTCCCGTAGCCTGTGGAGTATCGAGGGTAGCCCCCATTTTGGGAGTATGCTAATACTGGATAGACTACTGGGACTATTACGTGTTAAGGTGGAAAATGTAAAGCCTTAATGCTATTTAAAAGTATATTTATTTTATGATTAGACATTATTATAATAATAGCGAATATTACTACATAGTAGATAGTTTAATGGATCCTTAAAGAATGGGCGATCCCAAGCATTCTTTAAGTTACCTGTACCTTATTACGGTTCACTTGAGTTGGTTTACATTATACAAGTATATATTGTCCTGACTCGAGTGTTTTGTGTTTTGCTTTACGCTCGGGTCAGCCTGAGTTATTCACAGATTTGGATTTCCACTCTCTTGGAGATTTGAATCGCTGGAGATTATCTGCTTGTCTTGTCCTATCTATTTCAGTTCCGTTGTTCTACTCAGCTTGTACTTGGTTATTTTATTGAGACTTCTGTTGTACTCTATTTTTTTCTGTTATATCTTATGTAACGCTGATATATTTATATAGTAGCTTCATGAACTACTATTTCTTTTACTTCCGCTGCATTATTTTACTCTGTGTTTGTGATATGTGATTATATTTATTTACTGTATATTCTGAGATTTGCCAAATTTTATTTACAACGCGGTATTTTGAGCAATTCAAGTCCGACATGTGCGGATGCGAATGGTTGAAAATATCGGGTCATTACAACAAATCAAACCCAGATACATGTGCATGTGCACACATGGTCGGAGCATCTCCGACCATCGCCTTTGCCACCCATAAGTCATTGTTGACCCACTCTTACAGTCCCAACCATCAAAATCCCAAAACGATCACGAAAATGAAGTTTGAGCAAAATCGAACATACATGAACCCTACTAGAACGGACTAGTCATCAAAGAAACGCCTCGATCTGCCACCTCCGGCCATCAGAGATCACGAAATCGTATCCAAAGCTTAGACTACAACCCACGCTTCGGTCCCCCCTGCACCGATCGCCTCCGGTACATTGACGTCGCCATAGTGATTCGAATTCCGACCTCAACTAAAACTCAGGTATAATCCCTAGATCGACACTGTTCGCCCTCCACGATGATCAGGAATTTCCCTGATCTTTTTATCGATCACCAGAAAATGCCGAAACCTTTTTTTACGTTCAACTCACAAATTCTCATTATTTACTAAGCTAAAATTCATGATTTTTCTTTTAAAAATCATAGTTTCTGAAAGCATATCATATTATATAGATGAATCTGGAAATTAAAATATTTGAATTTTGACATGCATTTGATTTTACTGTAAATTCTTATTCCAGGTTAAAACTTCCTTCAAATTTTACTTAAAAGTATTTTTAGAACTTAGATCTTGATTAAATAAATATGTTTAGTTTGAACCTTAAAGCCTACAGAAGATTAGCGGGAGAGAATTTGGATTTTGAAACTGGTTTGAAACCTGAAAACCTGGAACAGAGTCATTTTCCTTATTCCCAGACATGCACACATCATTTGCATGTATATATATATATACATGCAGGCATAATTACATACATTTATAACATTTTTCACAGCTTCACTCTACAAACATTAGGTTATATATCAAATTAGAAGTAGTTTACTCACCTGAGAAACTTGAACAGAGAACAATTTTGTTTTAAAAACACTATTAGCCTGATCTTCTTTTCAAATTTCTTGCTTGTTTAGTTGAGTTGTAAATTAAGCTTCAGTTGCAAAATTATTTTCTGGTATGCCAAATTTTGATGAACGAAAATGGAACAAGAAGAGATGTATAAATAGAAAAGTTGTACAGGGGTAGGTGTTACTGGTACAATGCGTTTCTTTGATCAGAGATTTTTTTCTTTGTCTTCCCAGACAAGATTTTATAAAACTGAAATTATTTTGAACATTTTGAAATGACTCTTTTGTGGCTTTGAATTGATAGCATTTAATGCATGTGTCCTTACATGTTTGCATGCTTATCCTCTTGTTGTTGTACATAGATATATTTTTCTTGCCTTGCATACAGTATTTCCATAGTATATATATGTTCCTAGAATTTCCTTTTGTGTTTATAGCTGCATATATCTATATGCCTCCTTATTTACTTGCTTACATGTCAAATACAGACTTATACGCATACCTATTTTAATATACATTTCTTATGTATATTTTATCGCTATATGTATACATATATGTATACTCACATACTTGTATATTTATATACTTTTCTATATTTCATTTCATATGAGCATATATATATACATGTATATACATTCATACACATTGCTTTTTGTATATATTGTCATTTTATATACATATTCTCATATACACCTTGTTTAATCTTATATATATTCACATTCATACAAACTTTTCCTATATTTCATTCCACATAGGTATATACATACATTTATATTCTTGTATATGTATATATTTCCAACATCACAAGGTTGTATATATTTATTTATACTTATATTTAAGGATATTTTATCATGATTTAAATGTTGGAGTTTTATAATATACGTATAAAATTTAATTTTTCTGCTATACGGTTCATCATATCCAGAGATTTATAAGCCAATATTTATTATAGTTTTTAAGCCATTTATATATCCAATATTTCAATTATCAGAAATTCATTTGCTTGACCCCTCAAAATTAATATTCTGATAATTTAAACCAGTTAATTATCCAATTAACAGACGTTAAAAATCCGGGCCGTCACAACTCAACAATCTCCAAATTCAACTAAATCAATTTCATGTTGTCCGAAATTTAAATATGAACCCAACAGAAGAAATCGCACGTGAATCAAAGTTTATATGCAAAAGATATTCATGTTATATGAATTATTATTAAAATAAAAATTAGTACGCGTTAAAAAAATAAATAAATAAACAAATTTTAATACTTACGTTTTTCTCAAGATGAGGCTTCAAGAAAAGATTGAAGAACAAATAAGATGAGGACAGAAAGTGTACAGAAAATGAAAAAAACATGTTTATAAAAGAAAGCTTTTGGATTTGCAAGAATAAGAGCTTTTGAATATGAGGTGTTAGGAGAAACAAATGCAAAAAAGAAATAAGTTGTAGGTTATTTATAATTAGGAAATGAAGGTGGAGGGACAAAAATAAATGTCACGTTTTATTTTGAAAGCTTCAGGCATTAATAATGCATAAGGAAATATACATAGGAATGGAAAAGTTTGCAAATGAAAGTAAAATTTTGTATACGTGAAAATGAGGTGGCAAGAATTAAATACAACCTAAAAGTCTAGGCTTAGATATTAAACAGAAGGAGAAATAAACGGATCAAGTATTAATAATAAGGTAACTATTTTAAAACGTTCATGCAACAATTAATAATAAAAGAAATGAAGGGACCATGTGCGTCGCACAACCTTTTGAAATTCAATTTTTTTAAAATATACCCAAATTAACTTCATTAACTCCAATAATATTCAAATTTGCACGCATTTACGTTTTTATCTACGCATAATAAAAAATTTATACTTACCTTAAGAATGAAAATGTTCAATTTGGTTTTCTCAAAATGATCTTTTATTTCCATTAAAACACCCTTTTAGTTTAACACAAAACGTGTGTTTCTTTTATTAAATCTATTAATTGCGATCAACGTTTTCTTTCCTTTTAATTGAAACATTTGAATTACATTAATTGCAATTACTTACAAAGTTAAATTTTAAAACAGACAACTAAAATGGATGAAAAAATAGAACAATTATTTATTTAAACATGTTTATAAATTTGTTGTTTATACACAAGAGTAATAAATAACTTACTGAAATAGATTATTTTTCTATTCTTGTAATCAATCTGTAAGCTAAAACACAGTTCAAATAAACATATATTTCTTTCTTTAAAATCAATCATTCTATTCTTTATTTTAATGAAATTAAACTTACATTCACAAATGAAACATTCATTTTATTTGATGTAAATGTTCTTTTTATTAAATCAAACTTTCATTATATTTTCACAAAACATAAGCTACTTTTAATTGCACCTATTAATTTACAATTAGTATTCTCTCTCCTATTAATTGAAAATTTTCAATTACATTAATTTCAGTTGATTAAGTTTTAAAATGGACTAAATGAATGTAATGAGAAGTAGAACAATTATTTCCTATATAATAGCAATTTAAACATATTTATACACTATTGGATACAAACAGTAATTATACATTTCTTACTAAATAATAGTTTCTCGTCTCTACAATCAATTTTTCAGCTACCAAACATTTCGAATAAATAAACATATGTTTACTCCTTTACTAAAATTATTCATTTTTATTCTTTTATTTTGATTTACACTTCTACTATTAAATCAACAATACCTTATGAAATTATTAACATAGGTTGCTATCTTTTTATTTCATAAATCATTGCCTTGTAAATAAAGTTTACATTTCTATACCTTTTATTACATTCACACTACAATTATTGTCGTATTCCACATTAATGTAACATTTATTTACGTTCAGTTGTAATATATCCATTCATTATAATATAAACTTCAATAAATTGATCAAACAGGATTTTCATTCTTTTTATTCAAATCAATAGTCATATTATGATTAAAATTTTCATTGGTTACATCCTATTGAATTAACATTCTCCGATTACCAATTTAATCTATATTAATTGCACTAATTAAGTAAATTAACCATAATTGATTTCAAATTAAATTTTATGAACTAAATGAATAGGTAACTTATAACCATTGTTACCCTTAACTTTTAATTACATTTAAAAGTTCATTTATTACAACAAATGTTACAATCATCTATATAACTCTAACTTCATCTTTTATTTATGTTAACTATTTTATTTCCATTATGCTGAAATTTTGTCACTTATATACATTTAATATCCCAATTCATTTATTTATCTTGGCTTCAATCTTTTATTAAATCAATTACCACCTTATGCATACAATTAACATTTCTATTGATTTTATTACATTCAAAATTTTCAGTTATTGTCTTAACTTATATTAGGTAATGTTTAATTACATTTAATTGCTATTGATTAAATACATTGGTAACGAACAATAGTTGTCACCATTATACATTTTATAACATTTGTAAGTTTATTCTTTACAAACAATTATTACAACAACTCTCATTACAATACATTTATTCCATTCCATCCATTACACATTATTTTGTAAATAAGTCAAATTTTAAATTATTAATTACCTTTTACATCCCACTATAAATCAATGCACACATTAATACAACAAATATTATAATTCCTTACACAATACTGGTCTTATTCAATTACCATCAACTATTTTAATTTTATACAATAATTAAATATTTACATTTGTTTCTTATATTAAATTTTATAACCAAGCATAAATTTTTTAATTACAATGAATTGGAGTTTCATTAAGATTGTTAACAATTAACTTGAATTAACATTGTTTCATTTTAATTTAGTTATTATTCCATTATTAAATTAATTTTTTTATTTCTTTCAATATTAACTCATAAAAATCTAATTAAATTAACAAATTTAATTATCGGAAATTTTAGGGTCGTTACTATAGCCCACCTACGGGTAGAGTTTACAGTATTTGTATAGACTACGGCATTATATAAAATGTGTTAAGGGGGATATGGGTAACGCCTTAACGCTATTTTAATACTTTACTTTACTATAGACATATTATAATAGCGTATTGTACTACATAGTAGATAGTTTACCGGATGCTTAGGAGATGTAAATCCCGAACATCTCTTAAGTTATTGCACTCACATTAGACACTGGATAGGAGATGTCAAACCCCATAAACATCTCTGACGCCTTTCCGCTCATATTTATTTACCGTTGATTTAACTTACATAAGATCTTTTAGTTCTGACTCGAGTGTTTTGTCTTTTCAATTCGCTCGGGTCAGCCTAAGCATTTCAAGGTTGAAGACCTTAGTTCTGGAGGACGAAGACGAAGATTGTACTATTATTATTTATGATATGTATTCCACTGCATCATGTTGTTCCGCTGCATTTATTTATTCATGTTTATGTAACTCTGATGTTTGTGTTGTAAAGAATAATCAAATGTATTTTTAAAACAGCTTCATGAAATGTTATTTGATTGATATATTTTGTCATTCCGCTGCAAGATTCTGCATTTGTTTTATTTCTTTCTCTTTTTCTTATTTACCCCATAACAATCTGCCCTTTTGAATGGTTTGAGTCTAGCATGTGTGTCTGCTTAAAACGTCCAAAAAGGCAGGTCGTTACAGTTGGTATCAAAGCTTTGGTTTAGCGATAGCCTTAGCTTTGTGGGGTCTGACTCTTTAGAATAGGGTAGTAATACCCTAGAATGAGTCGCTGAGTGTATATATATGAGAGTGCGTATTTGTTACTGTTATAAAAGGTTTTTTTGTATTGTGTTAATTTGTTCCGTTTTGTATTTAAAAATTCTAGTCAGTGCATAGGACGCTATGACATTGATAGGGATTTCTAAACACTTAATAGGACAGACCGACACAATACTTGTTTTGAAATATAGGTAAATGAAATAATTTTGCCTATTATATATTTTGTATATAAAATGATAAATTTTATAAACGATGTAGTTGATTGTTATATATTTGTTTGTTAGGTAGTGAATTTTTATAAATACTGATGGAAAAACAAGATTTGCAAATAAAATGGATATAAATTGGAAAATTTGAGAACTTAAGCTCTGGGACTTTTAAAATTTCTTTCAAAGGATTTCTGAATATAATATTTATATTATTTGGAAGTATTTTATGATAAATATTTCACGATGATTTGAAAGAAATGTTTAAAAGAATTTTTAAAGGAAATAAGTCCTGAACTCCCCTCTTTGTCGCTGGAAAATAATTTCGGTGATGAGTGCATGCATCATCAACGTTCATTTTCGAGTTTCAAAGTGGGAAGGCTGCTATAGTAGTTTTACTACACTTTTGTTTTGATAACAAATCTAAATTTTCCAAAATATGATTGGATATATATATAAGTTTTGAGTATATATATATATATTATTTTAAAAGGCATTAAAATGGAACCCGATGATTCAATTCTTAAATTTCTGTTAATTTGAAATTGAAATTATGGTAATGAATAAAATTCTGACTATATTAACAATTAGGAACTTCTAAAATGAAATAAGCAATTGATGTTAAAATGATTTATGAAATAAATAAGAAATTGAAAATTTTAAAGTGTAAATAAAAAGGAAATGAAAATAAGAAATGGTCACTATTGAACATTTTGTTAACTAAATAAATAAGAGAAACTTGTGTAACTTTCTATTGCATTCTAAACGACATATATATATATATAACTTACCAAATTATTAAAAGTTGAAATGTTAATAAGAATATGTAATAGAATACTATACATGTAAAACTTAGGAAAAATAAAAGTGTTCTATGGAATTACTTCTATAAGTAAAAAATTTATTGTTATAAATTGTTACAAACTAAAGTAAATAGTTTGAAATGCTACTAATTAAATGTAATAAAAGTGAATAATGTAAGAAAAATGATTTTAAGCTTAAGTTGACATTTAAGCTATCTATAATCAGATTGAATAGCAAAATCTGAATACTGTAAGTAAATAATTATAAACTTGAATTAATATTGAAGCCATTTATAAATAAAGTGAGTACTATATTAATTGAATGATTATAACTTCAGAAAACATTGAAATGATTTAAAAACGGATATAATATTCAACAATACTATATATGGAAGAGTGAATGTGAAAAAGAGAAATAACCAACAAATGGTAAATGGTAAATGGAATTGTAAAGAAACTTACATAGTATTGTATAATACAATAATTGAAATAAAAGTAACTTATTTAAGCAATAAATGTAAAGTAATAAATTGAAAGGAAATGGCACACCCGTCACTCTCAAAAAAGAAAGGAAATGGCACTATAAGGATAAAGGAGAAATGAACTTTTGTAAGTAATAATGAATGTAAATTAATGAAAATAACATTATATGAATGCGAAAAGAAAAGTAAATGATGAAAAAAAGAAATCAAACTAAATTGTAAATGTGGAGTAAACTGAAATAAAATGTATACAATACTTCAATAGTGAACTTGTTTATGCTCCAAATAGATGAAATGGATATAACTTGTGTAAGTAAATAATGTAAATTAATGAAATAAACCTTACAGGACCGAATGAAAAAAAAATTTGTAAGTAAGGAACGTGAATTAAAGAAAATCACTGAATGAAAAAAATGAAATGAAAATAAGAAAATATGAACAATAAATGATGTGAAAAAGAAAAATAAAGTAAACATGAAAATGTGTTGAATTCTTTGTTTGCTTAACTTATGGATTGGTTGGGAAAGGATACTTTTATTTTGTATAAAGATGTATAAATAATCTATAAAGTTTTATCTATGACTGTGGAGTGTATGGTTTACTTCATGGTTTATTTATCATTTTATACGATTAGAAGTTCTAAACCCAAACAAACCCTTTGTATTGATGGATATGGATGGATAGTGGATTACTTTGATTTGCATATGATGATTGTATGGTTTTGCTACTTGTGACCATTATGTGTTGTGTTGATTTGGTTGTGACTAATAGAAATAACACAAATGTTCTCTTTTATATAATTATTAACTTCTTTGAATTATATAAGTGAAATACAGGTTATGGAAGCAATTGCTACTGATTTTGGTTTCATAAAATAAGTGTTATTTGCCCGACAAATAGGTACGTTCTCGGATTATGGTTTTATAGCGATATTAAATTGTTTTTCCCGTTGTTGGGATATATTATTTTGAAATATATATGATATATATTGTTATTATTGATATTATTTTATCTTCCAGACCTCTCCGTACAAAGGAGACTCTGTCGAAATTTTTAGTAAATTTTGGACTTAGAAAGTTTTGTTAAATGTTTTTCCAAACCTTTATTAACTTGAATATAAAGGATTTAAGTGTTATAAATTGATATATTTTATTTAAATTATTTAATTTTGTAAATTAATTGTTTATAAATTTAATATTTTAAATAATATATATTGATTACTTAATTCCTTTTTATTCCTTTTTGAGGACGAAAAGTTTTGAGTGGGGGAGAGTGTGACGACCCATAATTTTTCGATAATTAAAAATTGTTTATTTAGTAAAGTTTTGTGATTTAATGTCGGAAGAAATGAAAAATTGTGATTTAATGATAAGGATATAATGGGAACAAAATGAAATTGTATTAATTTAAGGTAACTTATAATTGCTTTAAATGTAACTCCAATAAATTAAAAGGATTAAAGAGTTATAATTGATACATATTGTAAATAGATTATAGTAATGTATGTATTAATTGATAATTGGACTTAAAGGGTAATTAATAATATAAATGTTGATTTGTTAATGAAATAATGTGTAATAGATTAAATTGGATAAAATTTGTGTAATGTGAGTTGTTATAACAATTATTTGTAAATAATAAACTTACAAATGTTATAAAATGTAGTAATGGTGATGATTGTTGTTTGTTACCAATATATTTAATCAATGGAAATTAAAGGCAATTAAATGTTACATTAATGTGAGTTATGTTAGAACCTCAGTCCCTGATATTTTGATAATAACAATTATATGTGTCTATCTAACCAAGTTTTACAGGAAAATATTGATGACCAGATTCCAAATTGATGGACGTAATCGTTTACAGGTTATTGTAACGACCCACTATTTTGGACCATTCAAATCGACAATAAATCCATACATGCCGAACTTGAATAATTCAAAACAATAGATTGTTAATTTAAATTTGGCAAAACTCAGCATATACAGTAAATAAAATAATCACAGATCACAGACACAGAGTAATATAACAATAATGCAGCGGAAACAAAAGAATAGTAGTTCATGAAGCTACTATGTATATATATATATAACAGAGTTAAACAAGATACAACAGAAGTCAGGAATACATAGATGTCTCAATACAATAATCAAATACAAGACCTGAATGCATCACTAGAATCGACTGAACAACTAAAAGCGGGATAGATAGCTGGATCTCCAAGAGAAGCTCCAACTCCAAAGGTGAGTCTCGAATACTGAACCACTCAGTCTGACCCGAGCGTAAAGCAAAACACAAAACACTCGAGTCAGGATTAAGTATTAACATTCTTATATTAATAAATCCAACTCAAGTAAAATATCAACTGAAATACAAGTAACTTAAAGGATGTTTGGGATAACCCTCCTTTAAGGATCCGTTAAACTATCTACTATGTAGTAATATTCGCTATTATAATAATGTCTAATAGTAAAATAATCTTACTTTTAAATAGCGTTAAGGGGTTACCCATATAGCCCTTAACACATAATAGTCCCAGTAGTCTATCCAGTATTAGCATACTCCTAGATCGGGGGCTACCCTCAATACTCCACAGGCTACGGCACAAATCCAAACTCATAGTAAAGCTCGATATGGTAGGTGACACGGCACAACCAGGCAATGCCAGGGTAGATATACCAATTACGCATCCGGGCTGGTGGAAACGCATAGCAGCCACTATCGCCCACCTCGGAACACACTCCCAATCAAATTCGAAGGGTGGCCACCAAATAAATCACAAAGTAATAGAATGGTATCGAAGAAATGCGTCCGATCAAAGCTGCTACCTCATTGGCCCGTCAATCGGTCACGTTTTAGCCACCTTATGCCAACTCATGGGAGTTGGGTCCATGTATATACCTCAATAGGAATCGTCACCACCATCCTACTTCACTCTGGAATCTCCACCACGTACACAGTTGTTAAAGTGGTTTTCGGTATCGACAGAGAGTATGCCCATGTCCGATCCCGGTCTCTTTAACAACCAAAGGTTATTATAACACCGCGGTCATTTCAAAATAGTTTATACTTCAAAACCAAAATATCATTTTCATTTCAAAAACCCAAATCAATACGATATCATTTGCGTTTCAAATATATCCATTTCCAAACATCATATAACTTTCCAAAGTTATAACGCTTTCGAAATCATAGTCTTTTAAAATCAAAACACTTTGGAAATCACAGCTTTGAAATCATAGCATTTTGGAAATCATAACAGTTTGAAATTATAGCATTTTGGAAATCATAACACTTTTGAAATTATAGCATTTTAGAAATCATAATACTTTTGAAATCATAATACTTCCCACTTAAACCATCTTAGATATTAAATACTCTAAAAATAATAAAATAGCTTCTTCAATTTTACAAATCAATTCCAAAACAACTCGAATTCCAAAATTCAAATTTAAATCAAATCTCAAATCATCAATTTCAATTCAATTCAGTTCTCAATAAACCATTTAAATTATATCGATTTCAAATACAGATTCGAACCATAAATAAACCATTTAAATTTCAATATTTTTCAAAGCCTTAAATATTCCAAAATTTCAAAACTAAATTTAAAAATCTTATATATATATATATATATATATATATATCGAATCCCTTTCATATTATTTAGCTTTGGAATATTCCCATAATAAAATACAATATCATTTAAATAAACCCTAATTTCAAATCATTGGATATTTCCTTCAATTTATTAAACTTTAAATATTCCTTTAAATCATCTTAAATCAAAACCATGTTATAACGTCATATCTTTAAATCTCCAATTCAATAAGTTTCAAATCAATTTATTTCAAGCTAATTCTTAATTAAATACAAATTCAATAAATTTTAAATCCACTTTAATTCAAACCTTATTTATAAAATAATTTCAATATATAATAAAACCATATATATATATATATTTATATATATCTTTCCAAAACCATAGAAATCATTTTAAAAATATTTATATATAGACCAACGGTGTCTGTATATAATTTTCTATCATATGATCAAGTGATATGGATATTTATCATTTCAATCCGCAATTTAAAATATATACGGGTATATATCTTTCAACCCGCGATCCCAAATTCAATTCAAATGAAAATCGCTTGGGTCTATCATTTCAACCCATAACGATTTTCTCCTATTCTAAAGTCCGTTCGGGTATGTATCATTTCAACCCATAGTGATTTCTATACTAACAGGGAACTTGTAGAGTGATAACAGATATAATAATAACATAACTAGCATATATCATAAATATAAATAATAGATAATGGTGTCAGATGTCACAGGTGAACAGATATAGATAAAGGCATATATAACAATGTAAATAACTAGCAGCAGCACATTTCAATTGTCGTTTCAATTGAAATCAAATTTAATAAATATAAGAACGTTAATCGTGAGTGATTGCTCACCTTTCGAGGCTAGAGGAGTTTGACAATAGAACAAGCTATGAATTCCAAAGCAAAGCAAGATTGGCACGAATTCGACAATAGAGCTGATAACAGGAATTGAAAAAAATTAAATCAGAATCGGATTGATGAAGATATATGGTATAAGTGAACATATAAATATAACTATATATAACTATTTATATGAAATCATATTTTAAATTTCAAACACATATCGAATTAAATATATATATATATATATACATGGTTCCCAAATTCATAAATTTAAATTAAAACACATTTATCAATTCACCATATATACATCATATAATTTTAGATAATTACTTATATATATACAGACATGTAGGATTTATATAAAACCAATGGTATTCAAACATCACATATCGACTTTAGTATCAATATTTAAAAAGGCAAATGGAAAAATATCAAAATCTGTAAGCCGTGGCCTTTATAAATTATAGTATATATATATATATATTTTGAAAACTTATATATTCAAAATGAAAATACATACTTAAATATATAAACAGTCCACACATGGCATATATAACTAACAGTATATAAATATGCTTCTAACCAAAATCAAAGATATATATTGATGTAAGCCGATATATATAAGCTTGCATATATTTCATTATTATACAAATATCATTCAAATATGTTATAACATACGTACTAATATATAAACAAATTATGAACCATAAATTTTTATTCACTGCTAAGCAAATAAAACTTTTGAAAACATACATATACTTACTTTTATATAATAATATACTACAACACATACATATATATACGGTAATATATATAGAATCTATACACATATATAATTCACAAAAGCATATTATACAAACTAAATTAAACATTTATATGTATATATACTAACAGCAATCTTATATGACACATAATATTATTTACAACATACAAATCACAACATATTAACATACGTAACCTATATATATTAATAAAACAACAGTCTATATAGCTTGCACGTATAAGTTAACCCACCATAAAAGTTATATAACATATATATTAACTCAAACTGATAATACAAATCATATACAAACTTATATATAAACATATTATATATATATATACACTTTAAATATCAATTACTTATATCAGTAAACATATATACGAAACATAGTACATGTTTTAAATTTATTTATATATAATATAGATAGAATAAGAGAAGTAACCATATATAATACCTTACATCAACTTACATATAAAAGTTAATATATAACCAATATATATATCAACAGTTTTGAAAACTAGTATAAAACTTTACCTATAAGTATATATATATATATATGACCAACAATTCGAGTATGAATACTGCTATATGTAGAAAGATCTTTTCCAGCAACCAGAGGCAAAAGAAAAAAAATAGTATATATATATATATATATGCAGCTTTGAATTGTCAAGAGAAATATGTATGTAACCTATAATATACATACCATTAAATAAAACATGAGACAGGGACAGGTTTCACGGCTGGGTTGTGCTCGGCTTCACAGTTGGAAGCTCAGGGTCAAGTGGAGGAGCGGATTGCCTTGGGTTGCCGAAGATTGCGGTGGGTAGCAAGGCTTGGAGGCCTCGGCTGGGTTCGGCTTTGGGGAGGTTCAGGTAGGGTTGCAGCTTACGATGGAAGGAGGGGAAGGCAGAGATGTTCCAGAGGGTTTGCTATGGTGGTTCGGCCATGGTGTGCTCACGTGGAGGAGCTGGTGGGAAAGAGAAGGGTAGAGTAGGTAAGATGAAGAAGCAGCCTATTCATTTTGTTATTATATACTTTTATACATTTCAATTTGTAGGATAAGGCAGAAGAAAAGAAACGGTTGGAAGAGAATACGTGCAGGTAGGTGATAGCAATAAATAGGCTAACATATGACTTAATAATATATATTATTTTATTATTCTCTTTCCCGTTGAAACTAGATATGAAGAACTCGAAGATATGAATTTGAAATGACCGAATGATCAATGGCTACAGTTGTATTCTGGAAATAATAAGAGTCTAGTGGCGGTAGAGTTATAGGGTGGAAAGTTGAATGGACTAGGAATTCGAAAGTTCACTAAAATGCGGAACCGATATGGAAATTGTTCCATAGATTTCGTTGTCACACTGACTCTGAAACACACGAACGAATATACTGTGGGAATCAGCACGACGAGACGATCAAAACGGTATAAAAATATCAGTGGTACGATCATTCTATCAAAAGTCGATACGAACACTGATATACGTTGCTATCTCATACGGAAAAATCCAAACGGTGCTAGAAACGTCCGAATTTCGCGAAACATATTACGCAGTCTTATTCAGAGTGTTCTAAATAAATTTTCTCATGTTGACATATTTAGGTTTTGGAACACTTTTATTATCATCAATTTTAACTGATAGAAATTGAAATAAAATTACACTAGAAAATAAACTTCCAAATTATCAGATGAAAATTTACCAGTTGCTATGTTAAAACAGACGCATTTCAATTATCAAATTTAAATTTCAAAATTTTATTGTTTAAAGTTTCACAAAATTTCAATTAAATATATAAATAAACAAATAAAATTATCTAAAATTTACGGGTCGTTACACTCTCCCCCACTCAAAACTTTTCGTCCCCGAAAAGTAAGGAGGTAAGAGAATGGAACAACCAGAAATAAACTAGGTTGGAAAACAGAAATAAACAATTAATTTAAACCATATAAATTTCAATTTAAATTAATTAATATTCAATAATTGATTTTTCTTTCAAGGTATTACATTAAGTTGATCTAATTTCAATTTATTAATTTCTTCAAAACAAAATTTATTTATCTCATTTATTATCCAATTAAATTATTCTATTTATCTCTATTAACATTTTATAATTAAAATTTAAGTGCATAACATTCATTATAAACACTCAAATTTCGTTTATAAATTCATTTTATATTGTATATTATCCAATTACATATTCAACTTCTGAATAATTTAAGTAAGCTATATTGAAATGCAATTGGGTATTATACAAGCAAAATTTTCCCAATTCAATTATTCAAGTTTAAATATTAATTCAAAATTTTGGTTTCATTTATAATTGAAATCATCTTTTAACCAAATTTTAAGAATTGAATTTCCAATTTCATTTCAAACTATTTAGAGATAAATATATATATATATATATACACTATATATTTCCAATCAGATCTATAAATCATATAGCAATATATATATTATAAATCAAGTCATACTTCGGAAATTCAAATCAAATTAATTTTCCAAAACAAAATTGTAGCAAAGCTACAGAAATGGTCTCTCCACTTCGAAACTCGAAAATGAATATCGATGATGCTGCAGTCATCACCGAAATTATTTTCCAGCGACAATGAAGGAGAGTACTGATTTATAACCTTTAAAATTCTTTGAAATAAATTTCTATTCGAACATACTTTAAATAATATACATTTGAAACTTTAAAACAAAAGTTTGAAATCATCGGAAATTGAATTCTCAGATTCTAAATTTAAATTCATTTCAATTCCCAAATCAATTTATAAACCATATTTATAAATTCATTTAGAACTATAAATGATAATCAAATATTATCATTCAAACACCCAATTTAATTAACTATTAGTTTCCAGAAAATTTTTACTTATAGTTTTATAATATAACCATACAAATTTATTTCATTTACCAAATTTGCAAATAATATTGTGTCAGTTTGCTCTGTTCAAGTGTTTTGGAAATTGTAACATCCCACTATTTTGGACCATTTAAATCAACAATAAATCCACACATGTCGGACTTGAATACTTCAAAACAGTGGATTGTCAAGAAAATTTGGAGCAAATAAAATCAAATACAGAATCACAGACACAAAATATCAGAATAACTCGCACCGGAAATAAAATACCATAGTAGTTCATGAAGCTACTATATACAACTCTCAAAACATATACAAAATATCATAATCAAAATAAATATAATAGAAGCTAGGATACATAAGACAATAATACAGAGACAATACTGAATAGGAAATAACTAGAATAGAAGTCGATGAACCGATAGACAAATAAGCTCCAACAGATCTCTAGCTCTAGAAGGTGAATCCAAAGCTGTGATTCTCAGGCTGACCCGAGCGTAAAGTAAAACACAAACACTTAAGTCAACGGTTTTCGAATCAATTATTTTCAAATCAATTTCATACTTATACAAACCAATTTTATATAAGTTCGATAACTCCCAAATCAAGTATTAAAAATAAGGTTCTCAATTCAATTCGTTTCAATATCAATAAAATTTTCAAGATCATACACGCTTTCACCAAATTATACTTCCAAATCAAATATCTTCAGTTTCAACATTTCCAAAATAATAAATTTAGAAAATAATCCAAGTTTCTAAATCAATATAATTTAAGTCAACCAATTCATTTCCAAAATCAACGGTTTTCAAAATCATCTTATATTTACATAAGGTCCATCTTATATCAGGGTCAAAATTTTTCAAAATAATTACACTACTTGAAGAGCCATATGGGATTGAACATCTTTGCTTTTAAAAAGGTTTTGAATTTAGAATAGTTTTGTATAGAAAATAGTTTGTAAAACAGTTTTTGTAAATAAAATAGTTTGTAAAATAGTTTTGTATATAAAATAGAATAAAATAGTTTGTTCAAGAAAAGTAAAAGAAAATAGTTTTAAAAAATGGTTTTAAATTGATAATGGTTTTGCATAAAAGAAATTTTCCAATTAAACTACAAAGATATCTAACCCAACAACTTCCAATTTCAGCGTCAAGTATATCAATGATATTAGAACATAAGATGTACATACATCATCATT
Source organism: Allium fistulosum (assembly GCA_030737815.1). Classification (NCBI taxonomy): domain Eukaryota; kingdom Viridiplantae; phylum Streptophyta; class Magnoliopsida; order Asparagales; family Amaryllidaceae; genus Allium; species Allium fistulosum. The sequence continues at coordinate 1,140,009,608 of CM060906.1, forward strand.
TCGCAAAATCACATTCGATCGCCCGCTCGATCACACAAGTTCGCTTTCGAACTAGTATTGTCCATTCGACTTCCCTAATGCAGATTTCGATATGGTTTCTCGACTAGAAGCCATCAGTCTCCTTGCATAGCCATATACTATGATAGAGAATTCTAGAATCAAGCCCAAAATCCATATCAAATATTCGCCATCAAGAATCAAATGAAAAATCCTAACACGAAATGGTGTAATTCACCTCGAACTTGTGTACTCAAACTTGGATCAAATTAATTATGCTAATAAAACAGCATACGTACAACTTATGTATCTATTCCAACTTGTTAAATATATAGTTTCATAAATATGTTACTAAGTTAAAACATTTAAAATAAATTTTATTCAAAATATTTTTTTTAAAAACTAAATTTCATATTAGTACAATTCAAAATAGTCTTATTCATTTACTTAACAAAACAGTTTTAACTTATTTAAATCATATTACTACATACTTTAAACATACATACCAAACCTATATACTTTATACTTTTCAAAATTACATAGCTTTGAAGAGTAACCTTGATTTGGAAGTGCTCGAACCTTCAAAATAGTCGAAGAAATCATATTTTAATCCAAGAGTTGGAAATCACCAACAAATCAGTAAATCAATTCCAAAAGATAGGGTTATATCAATCAAATCTGAAACTCAAGGACTGAACACCAGCTCATTTCAACTGTTCAATATATACATATATCTTTCGAATATCAAATCATACTTCGGAATATGTAATCAAAATTGGTTTCACAAATCAATCGCATAGCAAAGCTACCGAAGTGGCCTCTCCCCCACTCAGAAACTCAAAAATCAATGTTGATGATGCATGCATTCATCATTGAAATTATTTTCCAGCGACATTAGTGGGTTCTGGACTTCTATTTTCTCAAACTTCTTTTGAAATTTTTTCAAAATCATTTGAAACTCAATAAAATTATTTGAAACATTTCATATTTGGAAAATACTTTCAAATCATATTATTTATTATTTCAAAATCTTAAAACCCGTTCCAAAATGCCGGAGTTCAATCACTCAAATTCAGATTCAAAACCTTCAGTTATGAATCATTTTATATGAAACCATTTCTTATATAATTTTCAAAATTCCAAATCCTTTTTAAACTTAAAATTCTCATTTTAAAAGGGTATATAATCCTTATCGAAAACATTTCACTTATATATATAAAATATGGTCATCCTTATCAAAATAACAATTTCGATGTATACACAAATTCCAAAATGCAATCAACCACAAATTTTCCAAGGGATGATTCAAGGATGGATTTCAAAACAAACAGAGATTCAAATTTAGAGGAACTCTAAATCAAATAGAATTCTGATTCGAAGATAAGCTCAACGAAGATGAGACAATTAAATTACCAAATAGAAGATGGATAAGCTTATATAAATCGCGGGCGACCTTAATAGGGTCAACCGTGACTTCAGGAATATAATCGATGTGAAAATCTAAGGCAAATCGACCTTCCATAGCCAGAGATAGCATTTAAATATAGCAGAAGATAAATAGCATCATAAACTGAGGATACAGAAATCTCCGGTGAATCAATGCCAATTGTAAAGGAGTTTCACCCCTTTACAAATCATTCAAAGATTGGCGAAATCGCCGATCTTTCTAGAGGTCATTCAAAGTGGGGTTATGCAATGCTCCAAAATCAAAAGAATACAAATAGGGAAGACAGGAATATATTTGTAACAGCCCGCAAATCCGTACCCCTTGAATTGACATTAATCTCCATCAAATCAACTCAAGAAGAACGGAAATACAAACCATTTGGGTTAAAGAAGGAGGTAGAAGAAAAGAAAACAACACAACGGAATCTCACATCGTAGCGGAATAAAATATAATAGATAATGGCTGATCTTTACACAAAAGAACTATATCTGTTTTATATATCTCATCAGAATACAACATCAGAGTACAATACAATCACATCACAATTCAGGACAGTTATAATAACTTGTCCCACATAAAGAATACACAACATAAACACCACAACGGAATATACATCATATACGAGGGATACGTCTCGCCACCCAGCTCGTCTCCTGAGCTCCACAGCATCCTATCATGTATCTGTAATACTCGGTCTGACCCGAGCATTATAATAAAATAACATCCGAGTCAGTCCGGAAAACCAGCGTGAGAAAATCACACTCAAATTGATTATTAAAGTTTCAAAAATCCTTTGAAATCAAAAGCATCTCGTAAGACCACGCCACAAATAAACATGTCAGGTTTTTACCTTACGATAGCCAAAACACTTTTATCAAATCCGTCTGATATTATAATAGTGTCCATATACAAATACTTATTCAAATAGCTGAAATTGTTACATGATTAAATTCCATCATGCTAGCCACAAAGTGGGTAATACAATCAAAACTGTAAAAGGCGCGTAGGGCGAATGGATTTTCAACTAATGACTAGGCATTGGGGTACCACCTGTCATAGTACCTGGTCTAGATCAGCATACCGAGGACCACGCCCGATCCCCTGCAACACAAAGCCGGAACTACCCCTTACTGGATAATTCCGAGTAAGATCACCCCACCGTTGGGATCAGCAACCGCACCACTAAGCCGAATAAAAAGGGACATCTAGACAGGCATAACCTCACCCTAATGGGTGCGACCCACATAGCCTTGCTGCATAACCCCTGATTTTCAGTCATTCTCGGTTGATGAGGCTCGAGGCTAAGCGTTACCTTTTTAGAACATATCACTTAGAATGCTCACCGTCCACCTGACGATGTTCTGAAAGCATTCATCCATACAAGTCTGTTCCTGGTCCGAACGGAACCGAAGGCACTACTCCTACTACATCCATGTTGGAATCACCCTCAGGATTAGTAGCGACTAGCGCTTGCACTTCACTGCTCAATCTTCGATTCCAAACTCGACTTCCTTACGAAAACGTACTCGTTGGATCGAAGTGGTTTTCGGATTACATATCTGATCCCGGTCTCTTCGAAACAACGTTCGCTATTTCCCGGTAAACTCAACCCCGGTTCTTTAGAAAATACACCGACGAAGTATAAGATCGAGTTCACCTCCTAACCGTTAGTGGACGGGTCTCCTTATAATTCGTCCTAGAGAATAAACGAGTTTATACGTACGGTATAGCACCTCGATCGATAACCGTACCATATAATTCTCGAGTCTCCTCTAGATATTTCCAAAGTTAGGTTTTGTCCAGATTTTGATAGTCGGTTGTTTAACTATCAAACAATCAATCAATAAAACAAAGTTATTTCCTATTGCAACTCTTAAGCCTCGTTCACATTTAAAATCTAACATATTAAAGATTACTAAGAAAGCTTATTTCATTTGATAAATATATATTTAAAACCATTTCTTTCCACATCATTCTTATTAAATCTCCAAATATTATTTCCAAGTTTATTAAATAAAATATTCTTTATAAAAGTTATTATAAAATATTATTTAAAACAACAATTATATTAAATAGATTTATATTAATGAAAATATACTTTAAATAAAAATTTATCTTAAAAGGATCATTACAAATAGTTTAGTACTTGGAATAGTTCAAATATTACATACTTATAAAAATTATACCTTTAAAAAGATTTCCAAAAATACATAAACTACTTTTTGATAAATTCTAGAATATATATCAATTCTTTTAAAACATTTCCAAAAATAATATTTATTTCTAAAACAAAAACTAGTTTCAAAATCAATCCAAACAGAATAAGGCTTATCAATCTCAACGGTACTTATCAATTCACAATTCACAGTTCACACAGATATTCAAAATCAATCAGCTTCCATAGATCGATTTACATTATATCAAATATAATTAAACAGAAGTGTGCATAAATAACAGATCAGGGATTTTCATTGCTAGTAACAACTACACAGATAATATCATATAGATGGCTTATACTATTCAAAGAAATTAAATTAACTATTCAGCAGAATGGTTTCTGATTCCGCTGATCAGATGTCAAACAGTTAGAATAATCTATAATAAACACATCTATTCAGTTTGGGAACATCTTAACAGTTTGGCCGTATAGAATTTATTCAATGGTATTCATTACAAAACGTAATCAAGTTCAATCTGAACAAGCTTATAAAATTTTACTTATTTAACTTCACAGTGGATCGTACGACGGTGTACCATCCGGCAATACGAACCATCTACTAAATTATTTCTTTATTATATGTGAAATTAAATAATTATTATAAAAGAATCACTTAAGAACCTGTATTAACTTAAAGGTATAAACATTTATTTTCCTTAACTATCCTCAATTATATTTCACTTATTCAAAAACCCAAAAATTTATAAATAAATTATTTTTAACAGCTTGATTACTTAATGATAAAATAGCTTATTTAAATACCCAAATTTAAAATTAAAATCTCAAAGCAAATCAAGTTTATTATATCCAAAATTTCTTCGTCCATATAAAATTTAAATAACAGTAATATTACGAAAAATTGGTTTTAAAATATTTCCTTTATAACTCAACATTACTATTATAAATTTGGGAAATACAATTTGTTTCGGATTTATTTAAATTTTATAACAATTTTTCTTTAATCAGCTAATCCTATTTTAAACAAACATAAACCATTGGGCCGAAGTCCAAAACCCAAAACTAAACAAACCAAAATCCTAGTATATTAGTCACAACTCAAATGGGCCGAAGCCCAACCCAAAGCAAAGAAAAACAAACCGATAACCATCCCACCTTCTTATCTCATCAGCCATCCCTGCTTCCAGTATCAACTCCAGTGACACAATCCAAAGTCGACACGAAATCACAACCTAAAATTCGATCAACACAAGCATCACTTCGATAAAACTCGAGACCATCGCCGAACACAAACACATCAATCGCGAGAACACTGCTCTAAGCCTGAACCACTTGTGCATGGTGACGAACGTACACGTGCACACTTGTAACGACCCGTATTTTTACGGATCGAATGTTTGTAACCGGTGTTGTTAGGTCGTTCAGAGTTTAAGTCGTCCAGAGTTAGGTCGCGTAGCAGGTTGGGTTATGGAGCGATGTAGTAGCTTAGGTCGTACAGTAGTTTGGGATGACTTAAGAGATTGGAGCGACCTATAGGATTTGACCGACTTAAGGAAGTTGACGACCTAAGGAGTAGACGACTTAAGGGGTAGACGACTTAAGGGTTTAGACGACCTAAGGGGTTAGGTCGTGTGATAGTTAGGTCGTGTTATAGTTTAGGTCGGTCGAGCAACCTAAGGAAGTTAGTGGTAGCAGTTGGCGACTTAAGGAATTGACCGACCTAAGAAGGTTAACGACCTAAGGAATGGAGTGACTTAAGGGGTTTAGCGACCTAGGGGTTGAGTGAGTTAACGACCTAAGGAAGTTAGGTCGTGGACGAGTTAAGGATCGATCGTTGAGACCCTGTGTAAAGTGTTAGGTCGTTGAGTCGCTATGCCGTGTTTAGTTAGGTCATAGACGACCTATGTTAGTATGATGGGTGTAGTTAGGTCGTGGGACGACCTAGTTAGGTCGCGTAAAGGCTAAGTTGTTAGGTCGCGTGAAGGTGTGTGTTAGGTCGGTACTCATGTTATATCATTAGGTCGGCTATGTGTTAGATCGTTAGGTCGGCTATGTGTTAGATCGTTAGGTCGGCTATGCGTTAGGTCGTGTAGCGTTAAGTCGCTAAGCCTCTTATGAGTGTTAGGTCATAGGTCGCGTGAGGGCTTATGAAGTTAAGTCGCAGTATTTGCTAACTCGTTAGGTCGTGGATGCGCATAGGCTTGGGTCGTTAAGTCGTAGGTCAGGGATAGTTAGATCGTGAACGACTTAAGGGGGCGGACGACCTAAGGGTTTCCAGCCTATAAATACACGGTTCTACTTCACTTTTTGGGATCCAGATTTTGAAGCGACGAAGTGCTGCCATTATGAGAGCTCGAGTTCTACACTTCTTCACTTCTTTTCTCCACTTTAATTTTGTGCTTCCTACCATCCAAATCGAAGATCAAATTGAAGATCCAAGAGCTTAGATTGAAGATCTACATCCATCGAAGAGAGATTTCATCGTTTGAAGCGGAATTTTGGAGAATCAAGCTAGATCCTTCGCTGTCCAGATCTGAAGTGTGTTGCTTTTGAGGTGTTTAGGTGATTCGGTGAGTGGTGGTTATCTCTCACATGTATCCAAAGGAGTATATTGGATTGATGGCTTGATTTTGTGTTAAAATAGTGATTTCCATGCATTTTCTTAAACTTAAGTATAGATCTATTTTTCATGATGATTTGACATCCATTTTACTACATGTTAACCTATGCAAGTTCATTCATCAAGTTGTAGAGATATTGCTCATGATTCATGCTTGTTAGATTTAGACTCTTCATTTACAAGATTGCCATTATTGTTATAATTGTTTATTAGATCATGTTTGAATGCTTGATTACTTGGATTAATGATTGACTTGATTGATTGTTATAAATTAGTTGATTGATGATTTGATTTGGACAAGTTGGTCGAAGATGATTCAAAAGCTAAGGGAAAGGCTCTTGAATGAGAAAAGCTGCTCGTGGCATATGACGCGGATGATAAAGCTCATATGGATAGATTTGATGATGATGTTGAGATGAGGCTTTGCTATGATGAGATGAAGCGAGGCATGATGTGAGATAGCCTTGGTTTAATCCAGACGGGATCATTCCAAGCATGTTGTTAACTCGGTGAGATGGTTCGAGTTTGAGGATAATGGTTGGCTCGAGAGGGGCTTGAGCTAGTATGAGAATAGTCGTCGAGGAGGATGACTAGAAGGCTGAGGTTTCATCGTTGTTGAAGGTTCTAGCAGGCTCAAAGCAGGAGTACGCTGGGCAGATTCGATAGTCCCAAAAGACTACAGTTGGTGGTCGAGTACTCTGGGCAGATTCGATAGTCCTAGGCACGGGCAACGACAACGTGCGGAGTTCTGTCTAGAACCGGGGTTACCATTAGCCCTTGACGGACGGTTGAAAGAATGTGCCGGTCATTCAATTAACGGTGGTATCGAAGCAATGATAACAGTGATAGCCAGAGTCATGGATGTTTGGTTGTATCGTCATTCGGTCTCAAGAGCAATATTTTCTGGGTGCTTATCTGATCTTGGTTTAGGCCTTGGGGGTTTGTACTTGGAAAACATTGACCTTGACTCGAGTGATAATTGCTTTACTTTAAATGTTTGCTTTGCTATGTTTATTTCTGCTTAGTGTGTTTGGGGGCTATCACTGTAGAAAGCGGTGGAGTGGGAGGGTTGGGTTCCTATTCCTTTTACCTTTATGCTCTTTTGGTATGTTGTTAGTTAATTTACCGCTCACTAAGACTGTTGTCTGACTCAAGGTTTTATGTTCAACTCTTATTACCTTGGGCTGTTCATCCATTTTGGGATGGGAAGACTAGGTAGCAGGTGACAGGTGCTGTTCTTAGTTTCCAACGATGCTGATGACGAAGACGAGCTGGAGGCTTGCATATTATTTCTATTATATGTACTGGATGTTCCGCTGCTTGTATATTCTTTGAGTGATATGTAGTGAGGCTGGATGTATTGACTATTCAGATTTTTTTATCAAACTACTATGAAGCTTATTTGATGTGATTCTGTTCTGTGTAGCTTCACTATGTATATTTTTCTCTATTGTATTTTATCCATGCGCTGAGAGTAATACGATAGATTCTGCTGCTCTAATTTACCTCCGACGATCATCCATGGCTGCCTGGCACACTTTTCGGCGCACTATTTCTATGTTTAGTGCAGGGGTCATGGGCGGTCGTCACATTTGGTATCAGAGCTTTGGTTAATCGATTTTACCCAACGCTCGCTGACGTAACTACGTATGAGAGACGTAATTGTAATTTTGATGGATGATTACTATATATAATATAGTAACTTAGAAGGATTTGAGTCCTTTATACAGTTGTTTCTCAAGGTGTGCTGATCATTTCTTTTATAGATATTGAGAATGAGTCGAAGAGGGAGACCAGCTGCTAGGGAAGGCCGTGCCGCTGAGGGGGCTGCTGATTATGCTGCTATGTTCGAGGCTATGATAACTTCGATCATGAGAAGGATGCCAGGTTCGGGGCCATCAGTAGATGTTGGAGTTCAAGTTCAAACTCCAAAACCGGTGGATTTTGCTAAGCTGTGTAAAGATTATACTGCTCTTGGAGGAAAGGTTTTCTTGGGAACAGAGTCAACCATTGAAGTCCAGAGGTGGATAGATGCTTGTAGAAGGATCTTTGGTGACTTGGGAATCGAGGATGCAACCAAAAGGAAGCTAGCATCAAGACAGCTTCAAGGAAGAGCTTCTGATTGGTGGAACTCTATCACCATTGATACTCCGAAGGAAGAAATTACTTGGGTGCAATTCCAAGACAGATTTGAAGCTAAGTTCATTTCTACAACTCAGAAATCTGTTCTGTTCAAGAAGTTTGTGGAGCTCAAGCAAGGTGGAAGACCAGTTCTTGAGTATGTTTCTGAGTTTGAAGCTTTGTCCAAATATGCCCGGTCGTATATTGAATCTCCTTATCAGAAGAACGAGAAGTTTGTGACAGGCTTGGACATTTATCTTGGGAGGCAGTTGGTGGATCATCTGGACGATCCATTTGAGAAGCTTGTAGAGAAGGCTCTCAGGAACGAGAATCCGTTTCCTAAAGAAGGATCTGTTGTTGCTGTGACCAAGGAGGAGTCTAAACCACAGCAGGGTGGAAACAAGAAGAGGAAGCAGCAGCAGCAAAAGTGTAAGGATGGCCAGAAGAAGCTGAAGGGCGAAGTGACCTGCTACAATTGTCAGCAGAAGGGACATTTCTCCAGAGATTGCAAGAATCCTAAGGTGCCGATGAAATGCCACAATTGTGACAAGCCGGGGCATATCAAGAAGAATTGTCCAGAACCGCGAAAGGACAAGCAGATTGTGAAAGCTTATGCTTTGGGGGCTGTTCCATCATCTTCAAAAGCTCCTACTGCAGAAGAGAAAGGAAAGAGTGTGGTGGTTCAAGGTACTCTTTCCATTTATGGTGTTCCAGTTAGAGTGTTATTCGATACTGGGGCGTCGCATTCTTTTGTTTGTAATGAACTTGTAGACCGGTTGGGTTTAGAACCGGATATCGTTGATAGACCATTGGTTGTGACTAATCCAGTTGGGGGTTCGTCCTGTCTGTGTATGCTATGCCGTGGTTTGGTTGTATCGAGTCATGATTGCTCTTTTGTTTGCGATTGTTTTGTTCTGAACTTTGCGGGGTTCGGAATTATTTTGGGTATGGACTGGCTTAGGAAGTATGCGGCAAAGGTTGATTGTGAAAGGTTGGAGGTGACAGTCGAGAATGTGGAAGGGCGAAAGTTTGTGATACGATGTAAGCATGAGGAAGGCGTCTTCATGAGCTTCATGTATTCGCTGGTTGTTCCACGGGATGGACTGTCATCGGTGTCGGTCGCAAATGGATTTGGGGATGTCTTTGATGAGGTCAAAGGTTACCGCCGCATAGAGAGATCCAGTTTCGCATCGATCTAGTCGAAGGGGCCAGGCTTGTTGTGATGGCTCTTAGGCGGATGGCGCCTAGGGAACAGCAAGAGTTGAGGGTGCAAGTTGATGATCTTTTACATAAAGGATTCATTTGGCGTAGTGTGTCCGAATGGGGTGCACCAGTTGTGTTTGCAACCAAAGCAGATGGATCATTGAGGTTGTGTGTGGATTATCATGAGCTGAATAAAGTGACTAAGAAGAACAAGTATCCATTGCCGATAATAGATGACTTGTTTGATCAGCTTCACGAAGCTAAGGTGTTTTCTCAGATGGATTTGGCAACGGGATTTCACCAGTTAAGAGTGGCTAAGGATAGTGTGCCAAAGACTGCTTTCAGGACACCATCCGGTTTCTTCGAGTGGCTGGTAATGCCGTTTGGATTGACCAACGCACCAGCATATTTTGTGGATCTTATGAATAGAGTGTTCAGAGATCAGTTGAACAAGTTCGTACTGTTCGTGGATGATATTTTGATTTATTCCAGAACTGAAGAAGAGCACATGACGCACTTGCGTATTGTTTTGGAAATTTTACGGAAACATCAGCTGAAGGCTAAGTTTTCGAAGTGTCACTTCTGGAAGAGCGAAGTGAGGTTCTTAGGCCATATTATCTCTGGAAGCGGAATAGCGGTTAACCCCGCTAAAGTGGCAGCAATCCAGGATTGGGGTAGACCTAAGAATGCATCTGATGTGAGAAGTTTTCTTGGATTAGCAGGATACTATCATCGATTTATCAAAGACTTTTCCAAGGTGGCTGCACCATTAACAGGATTGACGAAAAAGAACCAAGTATTCAGATGAGATGCTAAGTGTGAGCAAGCTTTCAGAATCCTGAAAGAGCGATTGACAAGTGCTCATGTTTTGACTATTCCAAGTGGAAATGATGAGATGGTGGTTTACACCGATGCATGTGGTACTGGACTTGGAGCAGTGCTGATGCATAAGGGTAAAGTTGTTGCGTATACAAGTCGACAACTGAAGCCGCATGAAAGGAATTATCCGACTCATGATTTGGAGTTAGCGGCGATTGTATTTGCTTTGAAGATGTGGAGACATTACCTATTGGAAGTTCGATTCGAATTGTTTACAGATTATAAGTCGTTGAAGTATCTTTTCTCCCAAAAGGATTTGAATCTTAGGCAGCAACGATGGCTAGAATTTTTGGCATCATATGATTTTAGTATAGCCTATACTCCGGGAAAGGGTAACGCAGTGGCAGATGCGTTAAATCGAAGACATGCAGGATTGGGAGCCATGTTTTCAGAATGGAAGAGTCTCGAGTATTTAGCTGGATTTGACTTCAGGCCCAGATGTGAATTGGAACCTGAGATGTTGGCAAACTTATCAATAAAACCGACTCTTGTGGAAAGAATTGGCAAGAGCCAAAAGCGAGACGATAAGCTTGTCAAGATTATCCGGGATTTGGAATCTGGGTTGGACCCAGAGAAGGATAAAGGATTCGAAGTCGATCGAGAAGGTTGGCTTTGGAAGCAAGGACGACTAGTTGTTCCCGATATAGATGAATTGAGAAATGAAGTTCTGAAGGAAAGTCATCACTCAAAGCTGACAATTCATCCAGGTGGAAATAAGATGTATCAGGATATGAAGAGAACCTATTACTGGGAAGGTATGAAGAAGGATGTCGGAAATTTTATTTCCAAGTGCATGAACTGCCAGTTGGTAAAAGCCGAGCAGAAGAAGCCCAGTGGATTGCTTCAGCCATTAGAAGTTCCTACATGGAAGTGGGAGCAAATATCAATGGATTTCATTGATGGGCTACCCAGAACAAGAGCGGGAAATGAAGGGATTTGGGTCATTGTAGATCGTTTGACTAAGAGTGCAAGATTTATTCATGGTCGATCAACTAGGACTGCGTCGAAATTAGCTGAGTTATATATTAAGTGGATAGTTCGATTCCATGGTATTCCGAAAAGTATAGTGAGCGATCGAGACCCATTGTTCACTAGTAGATTTTGGAAGAGCTTCCAGGAAGTTTTGGGAACCGAGTTGTGTTTGAGTACAGCTTATCACCCCCAAACAGATGGTCAGACCGAGAGAGTCAACCGAGTTATGGAAGATCTCCTTAGAGCATGTGTTTTGGATTTCGGAGGATCATGGGAAGATCATCTTCATTTGGTAGAATTTTCATATAATAACAGTTACCAGTCAAGCATTGGTATGGCACCATATGAGGCATTGTATGGAAGACCGTGTAACTCTCCGACATGTTGGTTAGAAACAGGAGAAAAGCTGATACTTGGGCCAGAAATGATTCAACAGAGTTCGGATTGCATAGAGATCATTCGGCAACGAATGAAGGCAGCCCAAGACCGATAGAAAAGTTATGCCGATAAGCGTCGTAAGGATTTGGAATTCGACATAGGTGATATGGTTTTTGTGAAGATTTCTCCACTAAAGAATGTTATTCGATTCGGGAAGAAAGGAAAATTGACTCCGAGATTTGTTGGACCATTCCCGATCATCGAGCGGATTGGAAAGCTCGCCTATAAATTGGAGTTGCCAGAGAAGATGGTGGGTGTGTACAATGTTTTTCACATATCATATCTACGGAAGTATGTGCACGACTCGAATACTGTGGTTTCTACTGATAGCTGTGAAGATTTTGAAGTTGACCTAGTTGATAAGAGACCTCGTAAGCCGCTTCGTGTTGTGGAAACTGACACGAAACAGCTTAGGAGGAAGGTAGTTAGGTTGCTCAAGATACAATGAAGTGATGATGTTAACGACTGTCATGGGAGGTGGAAGAGAGGATGAAGGCAGCTCATCCTGAACTCTTCGAGGTATGGCCATAAGGTGTCGTGTCATCTCATGATATTGTAACTTGTTCTATTCTTAGAATTCTGCATGGTAGGCTAGTAATTAGATGCATGGTTTGATTTATTTCTATGGATGGTAGGCATGCAGAATAGTTTTTGGTTGCTCTTTTTGTTGGGAATTTTGGGGGCGAAATTCCTAAGGGGGAGAGAATGTAACGACCCGTATTTTTACGGATCGAATGTTTGTAACCGGTGTTGTTAGGTCGTTAGTGTTGTTAAGTCGTTCAGAGTTTCAGTCGTCCAGAGTTAGGTCGCGTAGCAGGTTGGGTTGTGGAGCGATGTAGTAGCTTAGGTCGTACAGTAGATTGGGACGACTTAAGAGATTGGAGCGACCTATAGGATTTGACCGACTTAAGGAAGTTGACGACCTAAGGAGTAGACGACTTAAGGGGTAGACGACTTAAGGGTTTAGATGACCTAAGGGGTTAGGTCGTGTGATAGTTAGGTCATGTTATAGTTTAGGTAGGTTGAGCGACCTAAGGAAGTTAGTGGTAGCAGTTGGCGACTTAAGGAATTGACCGACCTAAGAAGGTTAACGACCTAAGGAATGGAGCGACTTAAGGGGTTTAGCGACCTAGGGTTTGAGTGAGTTAACGACCTAAGGAAGTTAGGTCGTGGACGAGTTAAGGATAGGTCATTGAGACCCTGTGTAAAGTGTTAGGTCGTTGAGTCGCTATGCCGTGTTTAGTTAGGTCATAGACGACCTATGTTAGTATGCTGGGTGTAGTTAGGTCGTGGGACGACCTAGTTAGGTCGCGTAAAGGCTAAGTTGTTAGGTCACGTGAAGGTGTGTGTTAGGTCGGTACTCATGTTAGATCGTTAGGTCGGCTATGTGTTAGATCGTTAGGTCGGCTATGTGTTAGATCGTTAGGTCGGCTATGCGTTAGATCGTTAGGTCGTGTAGCGTTAAGTCGCTAAGCCTCTTATGAGTGTTAGGTCATAGGTCGCGTGAGGGCTTATGAAGTTAAGTCGCAGTATTTGCTAACTCGTTAGGTCGTGGATGCGCATAGGCTTGGGTCGTTAAGTCGTAGGTCGGGGATAGTTAGGTCGTGAATGACTTAAGGGGGCGGACGACCTAAGGGTTTCCAGCCTATAAATACACGGTTCTACTTCACTTTTTGGGATCCGAATTTTGAAGCGACGAAGTGCTGCCATTTTGAGAGCTCGAGTTCTACACTTCTTCACTTCTTTTCTCCACTTTAATTTTGTGCTTCCTTCCATCCAAATCGAAGATCAAATCGAAGATCCAAGAGCTTAGATTGAAGATCTACATCCATCGAAGAGAGATTTCATCGTTTGAAGCAGAATTTTGGAGAATTGAGCTAGATCCTTCGCTGTCCAGATCTGAAGTGTGTTGCTTTTGAGGTGTTTAGGTGATTCGGTAAGTGGTGGTTATCTCTCACACAGATCCAAAGGAGTATATTGGATTGATGGCTTGATTTTGTGTTAAAATAGTCACTACACCAAAATAGGTGATTCCCAACGAGTATAACTGTCGCAAACAGTTTCAGCAACGCTTATTAGCGTCGCTGTAGGGGCGTCGTAATTTATTGCCAACGCTTAAAAGCGTTGGCGAGTTTAGTTTCCCAACGCTTATAAGCGTTGGAAGGCTGTATTCACCAACGCTTATAAATGTTGGTGTATATTATTTAGCAACGCTTATAAAAGTTGGCAAATTAACCATCCAACATTGTTTAATTTTCTATGCTGACGCTTATAAGCGTTGGTAAATTTTAATTGCCAACGCTTATAACGCTGAAATATTTTCATTCTCAATATAGTCAATTATTTTAATATTAATAAACAATTAATAACTAACATGATATGCATTATTATACTCTATGTTTTGGTCACCGCGGTCAGCAGTCAACCACCGTGCACGCTTTTCTAGCTCCAACGGTTGTTTACCGACCGCAGTGTAGAAAGTTATTAAACAAAGAAACGACCATTAGCCAAAAGCACAAAACCGAGTGTCTTTAGTATTTGCATAAAACGCCCCAGAAAAGCATTAAAGAACTCCATGATTACTGGTACTTGCATCAAATCAATAAAAATAACAGTAAAAGGATAACATTAAAATGCAAGAACTGAATTCTTAACCAACTATATATATATAACGTTTTCACTAGCTTCCCTAAAAACCAACTTGGTGTCAATGGAAGAAGTCATCCAATAATTATTAACAGAACATAAACAATAAACACAATAACAAATTGTAGTCCCAGTTGGAAATCTCTATTACTCCCCTTTATGCTTTTTTAGCCTTAGCCTTTTTAACCCTTTTTTCTTTTTTGGTTGAAGATGGAGAATATATGAATTTGAAAATCCAACCAGCAAGAATAGCGCCACAGAATGTAGGAATCCAGTACACATAAAACTGCTCCCATGTATTATGGCTGTTATAAATATATGCCCACCCATATGCCTGCAATATGCAATATAAATCATCATCAGTAAATCATATATTATGAAATACGAACCAATTATGGAGGAGGAAAAAAAACAAAGAAGAGAGGGGGAACTGAAGATTTTGAAGGACACTAAATTTATTTCCATTAGGAGCAGGGAACTTAAAAGAAGAGGGTAATAGCAATACAAATTCATTGGACTATAGATGCCTATAATCGAATGACCTTTTCACTGTTTGAAATGTGTTTTGGGCTATCTAGACATATACATACATACACACACATATATATGTATATGTATATGTATGTGTATGTATATGTTACAACATGAAACAGACTCGGGTGGAAATCAAAGCACTGAACCCATGTATTAGCCAAGTTGGGCTACTGTTTGTTCGTCATCAATGACGTGCTTTCGGATACATAAGTTGATGTATGACTATTCTTAATATCATTCGTGAATACTTTGTCATAACCATAGTATCCTACATCTTATTAGTTACGTGTATCCTATATCCATATTAAACCAGTGCCATCAAAACTAGTAGAAGTTCGGATCCGTCCCTTATTTTCAAACTTAATACCCAAAAACCAATATAAAAACAGCTTTCATGAATTATTTTCAGTAAAAATTACAGTTTATACTGCAAATATTTGCAGTTAAAATATCAAAATATTTGCAGTACATACGGTGGATTCTTGTAAAATAAACATTTGCAATGTAGAATGCTATAAACTTTATTTCTAGCTTTGTCCACATTTAGTCTTGAATAAAAAATGGTATTATACATTGTTTTTTCTTACCATGTTGTGTTTCCTTAAATACAACATGGTTAAGTAAGGCCATGTTTATAAATCGCGAAAGGTAGTGTACGATAGTTGATCTAGAAGATCTGGGATCGAATCTTATTTGATCATTTTTTTAAAGTAAGGCCTAGTTCATAAGGTTTTCTACCAAGTGAGATGGATGTAGGTCAGCCTAGTATGCAATAGGCACACATTGGTTCTCACTGTGATGCCATCTCGGCCCTTGCCCGTGCAAAATCAAAATAAACTTAATATTATCCCCATTTCACAAAATTTCATGGAACCAACAAGTATTCTTTAGTAATAATATATAGTTTCAGACATTTAATTATTTCAGATTATTGCTACCAGAATAATTTTATGATGACATAGAATTACAGATGTCAAAACAAAAGTTAGCGTCAAACAGAACATAGAAAATTAGTTATTAACTACTTGTGCCTACCAGGGAAAGCAAAACATGTAAATGCACCTTTACAATTTTAGAACGAACACAACTCTATATTAAAATTTATATTTTCAAACAGAACAAAGTACTGTAAAAAGCATAAGACAAAATCATCTACACGGGTAAAACTGACAATTCATACTATGATCCATATAATTTTTTGGGTATAGGTACTTCTATAAATATGGAAAAAAATATGAGAAAAGGAAAGGAAAAAAAATGAAACTTGAAAATAAATTGGA
Source organism: Allium fistulosum (assembly GCA_030737815.1). Taxonomy (NCBI): domain Eukaryota; kingdom Viridiplantae; phylum Streptophyta; class Magnoliopsida; order Asparagales; family Amaryllidaceae; genus Allium; species Allium fistulosum. Next base: position 1,140,025,921 of record CM060906.1, read on the forward strand.
GATAATTAAACAACATTGTTAAAGATTATAAACAAACCGACTAATAGAGATGTTTGTTTTACCATAGTCTTGCAAAATTAAACTCTCCAAAACCAGTTTCATAGGCATATATTAATTGGAAAACAATATATCATTGCAATTGTCTCTCAGGTTTTTCATTATATTCCATTTTATTCCCTTTGACTATTTCATCCAATTTTTCCATTATCTTAATTTCTTAGTTGATCAGTTTTAATTATTTAACAAATTAACAAATATGAGATTCAAGTGTTTACAATTTAATAGAAATGCTATTTTATTTGAGAAAAATCAGTTTATAAAGAAAATCAAACATCTCTTAATTTTCAAAGCAAAAAAGAAACATTTTCACAAAATCGGATATAAGAAAGACCATCAGTTGGTTCTTATTGCTACGGGATAGTATTAGCATATCACATAACACAGTATTACCAGATTCATTTTACAAACTATTGTGTCAAATTTAATATCTTTGGGTATAAGTGTCTATTTTAGACATCTAATCAAAGGAACGGATGATGCAATAAAAAAATGTCCCAATGGAGTATGACTAAAATAACAAAATGCCAAAAAAGATGACAACTTACATTGATTGGATTCATGGATGGCCCTGTATAAGTACTGCCTAAAACAATAAATACAACTGTTGTAGAGGCGAGCATCAATGCCTTAATGAAGTTATTCGCAGGGCCCTTTACAATTATCCAAAGCACATGAAGAGTAATAAAAAAGGTCAGAATTCCTTCAGCCATCGCTCCCGTGTGTGAATCAACCATCAGAGAAGGGCCAGCTAGCATACTTTTATATGGGTAAGGCATCACCTCAATGATTGCTAGAGCACCCCCAACTGCTCCAAGAGCCTGATCATAACATTAAAGATATCAGTCGTTGAGTCTAGATTTTGGTGTTTGTAATGGAAGAAGACATAATTTGAGGTCAAGCAAAACAAATGCAGGCTTAAGTTCAAATCCTGATGCTCAAATTTTCAATGTGCTAGACTATGGTGCCAAGGGAATGGAATCAATGATGACACCAAGGTGATATTCGCAACTGTAACACGTGTTGGCTATTTTATTTGATATATTATTTGGATAGTGCAAGAGTACTGTTTTGGAATGCATTTAACATTCCGCCATATATGTCTATATATATGCATTTATATATAAAAACATGCAGGCATTTGAAGCTACATGGGCATCTGCATGTAAGGTGGCAGCTTCAACAGTTTTGATTCCATCGGGTTACCAATTCCTAGTTGGTCCAGTTTCCTTTACTGGCCCTTGTCAACCTAATTTAGTTTTTCAGGTACAGAAAAATAAAATAAAGATATGACCTTCAGAAAGCATTTACAATTTTTTTCAGGTAATATTGTTAACAGTAAACAGAATGTTATGCAACAATCGACATTGCTTTCATGGACCCTCCACTCACATGAAGCATAATATACAATTGTAGTAGTTATTGATGACTTGTTTAATTGTTCATATTTTGTTTGAATTGGAATTATCCTGTGAAAGTAACATGTATATTAGTTTTGGTGTAGTGTGTGCCATGCCTCAGGTACAAACTGATGAATTCCTCAATTTAATATAAGATAAACCGAGGAAATGCCTCAGTTTGTTTTCGAAGTACTAACCGAGTCAATGGATGCCACAGTTTAAAGGCAATGCCTCTATTTGTAGCAACGCCTTAGTTTGATATAGGCTTGTACAACGTGAACTATTTCCAAAAACCTGTATGATGCAGCATTCACATGCCTCTATTTGTAGCAACGCCTCAGTTTATGATACAGCATTCACATGTCTCAAACACTTTCTATCAAAATGACAAGACTGGACCAATTTTCTGGGAACAGTGTGATTATCAAACGGATAACATAACAACGTAGCTCCTATTGAATGTGGAAATTCTCCTAATCTACTTATTATCAAGAAAATTGATTTTATGCAATGCAAAGTCCAGTAGATTTTCTATGTATACTTGTAATAAATCATGCCCGAGGTGATACGCCAAATGGTATAAGTTGCCCTCCAATTGAGAACTGTAGTCCTTCACCGAATTGAAAATAAGTAGAAAAGAAGATTAATAGTTGAATAAAACAAATTACCCAGAGCTAGAGTCCAATATTTTGAGTATATCTCGATCATCTAAAGCTGATATTTCCTTTGATAATATGAAGAACAGTAAACATGCCATGTTGCCATGACAAACGGTAAGAAAACATTTAAGATGAACTAATAAATTTGAAGCCCACTTGCACACAGAGCAAATAAAATTTCATTTTAAAGAAATTTATATTCCCAACTTTAAATCTAGATTTCCACCAGCAGCATCATAATGTATGAAGCATAAGAGATGGTTATTACTTCCAGTATACATGTGAAATGCGCTACTCGACAGAGGCCTCATATGTCATTAATTTAAACCCAAAAAATAACATATATGGAGAGGAATATAAAATTAAAACAAGAGACAACAGTGTAGATGAGTTAATTGTAGAGTACTCCTGGAAAAGGCAAGCTGGTGGTGATTAGGGCCTTTGGAGAAACACTCGCAGTCTTGCTGCGATCTTCTGCTCCATGTTTATATATTCTGCTCCATGTGTGTGTGTGTGTGTATATATATATATATATATATATATATATATATATATATATATATAATGCTTGATAGTATAATATGTTACTGCATGTCCGGTCGGCCAAGCTTTGGATGTAATCGCGTACAGTTACAGCTAACTATGGATAGTAGGATTTGCTATTTATTGATTTAGTTACATTAATTTTCGATTAAACGATGTGATGAATGGGCGAGGGGTATTTTTTTGGGCTCATTCATTGACTAGTCAGTTAACACATTAAACGTGCACAACCTATAATCGGAATCAGTTCGTATCTTTTTTCTGACCATTTAGCACTAATTAATATTCGGTTGAGCACTTTTAATGAATGTGATTCTTCGGTCAATTCATGCTATTATCATTTATGCAAACCAACTTATATGCAAGCTTTTACTATCAGATTCATAGCATATTTACTCCACAGCAGGATCACAACTATCAAACTGTACGTTGTATTTCAAAACCAAGTAAATTAACTCACCAAAATGATCTGGCTAGGACGGCTATCATCTTGGCCCATCGCTTCATTGCTTCTTTTCTTGGACCAGCCATTCTTCACATCTCGTGCCTAATACCATCACTGCCTTCCATTACACCAGCATGGCCGCGCCTCACTTTCACTAGCTCCAAAGTCCATCGTGCAGGGCTGCAAAAATTGATTCTGCTATCACCTGGACGTGAGCAGCACCAACCCCGACACTATTTTCTCATCATGTGCAGAACCAACCACCGGCACCTAGGTTATCGACGGTTAGGGAGGCGCTGCAAATTTGTCTGAGTTTTTTTGAGAACGATTAGGGAATGAGGAAATTTGTAGATCTGATAATTTTGGGAACGAGATAGGAAAAAGTGGCAATTTGAAATGACAGGTAAAAAGGAATTAGTCATTTATGGGGGAAAAAGTGGCAAAATAGTTAGATTTAGGGTTAAGTTGTAGACGGAGAGTAGGGAAACGATTTGGGGAAAATGCGGCCAGGGATAAGCGTGGGTAGGGTTAAGCGTGATATGTTATTCAATTACAATTTTGTCCTAGTATATTTCAATTAACTCCAATTAAACCAAGGCTTACAACGAAAATAAGTGTCGTCGTATTTAAAAGTGTAAATTTTTATTTTCAGTAACACTTATATTGGATAGCGACACTTATTAGCGAGACTAAAATGCAACCCATATAAGTGTCGCCAAATGAAAAAAAAAAGTGTTGCCAAATGACTGTTTTGGTGTAGTGAGTGATTTCCATGCATTTTCTTAAACTTAAGTATAGATCTATTGTTCATGATGATTTGACATCCATTTTACTACATGTTAACCTATGCAAGTTCATTCATCAAGTTGTAGAGATATTGCTCATGATTCATGCTTGTTAGATTTAGACTCTTTATTTACAAGATTGTCATTATTGTTATAATTGTTTATTAGATCATGTTTGAATGCTTGATTACTTGGATTAATGATTGACTTGATTGATTGTTATAAATTAGTTGATTGATGATTTGATTTGGACAAGTTGGTCGAAGATGATTCAAAAGCTAAGGGAAAGGCTCTTGAATGAGAAAAGCTGCTCGTGGCATATGACGCGGATGATAAAGCTCATATGAATAGATTTGATGATGATGTTGAGATGAGGCTTTTCTATGATGAGATGAAGCGAGGCATGATGTGAGATAGCCTTGGTTTAATCCAGACGGGATCATTCCAAGCATGTTGTTAACTCGGTGAGATGGTTCGAGTTTGAGGATAATGGTTGGCTCGAGAGGAGCTTGAGCTAGTATGAGAATAGTCGTCGAGGAGGATGACTAGAAGGCTGAGATTTCATCGTTGTTGAAGGTTCTAGCAGGCTCAAAGCAGGAGTACGCTGGGCAGATTCGATAGTCCCAAAAGACTACAGTTGGTGGTCGAGTACTCTGGGCAGATTCGATAGTCCTAGGCACGGGCTGCGACGACGTGCGGAGTTCTGTCTAGAACCGGGGTTACCATTAGCCCTTGACGGACGGTTGAAAGAATGTGCCGTTCATTCAATTAAAGGTGGTATCAAAGCAATGATAACAGTGATAGCCAGAGTCATGGATGTTTGGTTGTATCGTCATTCGGTCTCAAGAGCAATATTTTCTGGGTGCTTATCTGATCTTGGTTTAGGCCTTGGGGGTTTGTACTTGAAAAACATTGACCTTGACTCGAGTGATAATTGCTTTACTTTAAATGTTTGCTTTGCTATGTTTATTTCTGCTTAGTGTGTCTGGGGGCTATCACTGTAGAAAGAGGTGGAGTGGGAGGGTTGGGTTCCTATTCCTTTTACCTTTATGCTCTTTTGGTATGTTGTTAGTTAATTTACCGCTCACTAAGACTGTTGTCTAACTCAAGGTTTTATGTTCAACTCTTATTACCTTGGGCTGTTCATCCATTTTGGGATGGGCAGACTAGGTAGCAGGTGACAGGTGCTGTTCTTAGTTTCCAACGATGCTGATGACGAAGACGAGCTGGAGGCTTGCATATTATTTCTATTATATGTACTGGATGTTCCGCTGCTTGTATATTCTCTGAGTGATATGTAGTGAGGCTGGATGTATTAACTATTCAGATTTTTGTATCAAACTACTATGAAGCTTATTTGATGTGATTATGTTCTGTGTAGCTTCACTATGTATATTTTTCTCTATTGTATTTTATCCATGCGCTGAGAGTAATACGATAGATTCTGCTGCTCTAATTTACCTCCGACGATCTTACATGGCTGCCTGGCACACTTTTCAGCGCACTATTTCTATGTTTAGTGCAGGGGTCATGGGCGGTCGTCACAACACTCACTTCACTGGCCTTCTCATCGTCGCGCCATCGCCGACGAGTCTCACCTTGTCCCCTGATCTCATTCGCCATCTTGCCGAAGCCTGCCACCATTCTGATCGAAATGGATCAATTCCCAACCCTCCAGAAACCCAAAAACCCACCTACCTCCACCGCTCGACGTACTGCACTCGCCATCCCCCTCTGATTTCCTCACTTCCTCCACCGATCGGAAGCCCTTCCAACACTCTACTTCTCTGCGAAAAATCACGCACACCGGTTGCGTCTCCAGCTTCCGATTCCAATGCGACGCTACCGAACCAAATACCACCTTTAAACCCTAACATTGATCGACTATCCCGAACTAAGCCCAAAAACCCAAATTCTCCATGGTCGATGCCTCCATATTTACCATTAGCACCTCCTAGACTCGGCCGCGCCACTTCACGGCGACGAGTTTGTCGGAAATAAATTTTTCAACGAAAAACGTTCATCTGGCAATATCTCTCAAAATACAACACTAAAAATCATAATCTTTCCACTAAAATTCATATTTTCATACAACAATCAACGTTGCATGTTTAAATTCTAAAATTAAAAACATCTATTTTTCACTAAAATTTAGTTGTTCACTACAAAATGAAACTCTGATGAACTACACAACATAATTTGCTTCTAAACTATTTTTAACAAATACTATACTAGAAAATGAACGTATACCTAGTTTACATCAACATGCAAAACGATCTAGGTGGAGAGATTTTTATTTTTGTATGCTAAAATGAACAAAAGCATTTACAGACAACAGAGTTCCAGATTTTAAAATTTAGTTTCTCACCTTAAACATTTTGGTTCCAGAACTTTGAAGTTGAAATCTTTGATGTCTTTAAATCTGAAAACTTGCTTTTGAAAATCTCCTGGGTTTGAATTAAAACAGAGATGCTCCTGACTTCTTAATTTTCAGACTTGGTTACAAGGTGCTTGTTTTTCTTCTCTTTTTTTATATTTTGATTTCCTGTTGCTTGAATTTGAACAGAGATTATTTTCTTTAAGTTACAGGTTTTTAAATCTTTAAAACCATCACACTGATCTTAAATACTCAATATCTATGTACAACTTGTAGTCAACAGAGAATGGGCAGAAAAGACTATTTGGCGGCTGAAATAAATTTTAGCTTTGCTGAGAAGATGTGAAAAGAAAATTAAAAGGATTGTGTTAGATTTTATCTGCTGTATCCCTACCAAAACGTAAAGGTGTTTACTGCCAAATATATTAATATGTTTACTGATTCAAAATTTTAGTACAACTTACCCATAGTTTACATAATTTGTTAAAAACTGTTTGCTACTTATTAACGTTTTCTGGTTTCTTACTTTTATTCTTCTTACAGTTTTTAAGTTACAGGGTTGCTTTGTCTAAACTTTTTTTATTAACCATTTTATCTTAACAGATCATGATTTAAAGTCTTTGATTATGATGTAACTATAAAAGCTTTTTAAAGTATATGAATGTATACTTCAGAAAATAGACAGCCTATACTTATTAATGTTTTAACATTTGTTTCAACACACTATCTATATTTTAAAGCAAAAATAAGAACTAGATTAAAAAAATACTTCTTGGTATATACACCTATGCAAATATATGTTACTTAAACAAAGATGAGTTAAATAACCTGTTTAATTTTCCCACTATGATAGCCCGCAAATCCGTACACTTTGAATTGACATTAATCTCCATCAAATCAACTCAAAGTGAACGGAAATACGAACCATTAGGGTTAAAGAAGAAGGAGGTAGAATAAAAGAAAACAACACAATAGAATCTCACATCATTTTCATTCAATTTAAGTGATTTACAACTCACTTTCCTACATTCTATTCATTTTTAAACAAAATGAACTCACATCCCACTCAATTGATTCCAAAATCAATTTTATTAATCTTAGAACATTCCATATTTATTTCATCAAATACTCATTCCACAATTTATTTACAACCCAAACATTTGTCACTTCAAATTGGTATTCAGCTTGCATTTCATTTCATTAACCCAACAAGTTTTATTTAGAATCATTTTATAAAATCTCGACAACAACCATTTCACCATTTACTTAAGTCGAGCTTTCATCCAATATTTTCTTAAGTTATTTATTAATTAGACGGATAGTATTATAGAAATTATATTTGACTCGATTTCTTTCATAATGCTCGGGTCAGACCGAGTATTATAGATACAAGATAGGATACTGTGGAGCTCAGAAGATGAGCTGGATGGCGAGGCGTATCACTCGTATATGATGTATATTCCGTTGTGTTGTGTATGTTGTGAATTCTATATGGGACAAGTTATTATAAATGTCCTGAATTATAATGTTGCTTGTATTGTACTCTGATGTGTATTCAGATGATGTATGTATAAACAGATACAGTTTCTTTCTGTAAAGATCAGTTATTATCTATAATATTTTATTCTGCTGCGATGTGAGATTATGTTGTGTTGTTTTCTTTTCTTCTACCTCCTTCTTCTTTAACCCTAATGGTTCGTATTTCCGTTCACTTTGAGTTGATTTGATGGAGATTAATGTCAATTCAAGGTGTATGGATTTGTGGGCTGTCACAGTGGTATCCGACCGAGCATATTTCCAGGTTAGCTAGAAGACCCGGAGCTTTAGGAGAGGAGCTGGAATCGGGAGACGTATTGGCGTAGATGCTTATATACAGTTGTATTTGTTGTGTGATCATTGTTGTAAGGACAGGATTGATAGAACTGTCCGAGTTGTATGGTTGTAACTCTGATGTAAAGTCTGTATATGTTATATAAAGAAACAGTTTTGGTTTCATGTAAAGACTTGTTTATATTATAGTTTATTCGTTCCGCTGTGAGATTCTAATTTGTTCTTTTTCTTCTATCTTCTTTCTATTTCTACCTTCTTTCTTTCTTTCACTATCTGTCTTTCCGTGCGTTTTAGCTGACAAGTGTGGTTTAAAGTCAGTTTAAATCGGTACGAAAAAATGGGTCGTGACAATATTTCAGAACAAGTGGGAGCATTCCAAAATTCAAAGGAATCCAAATAGATAAAAATCCAAACCAAGCTTAGAGATATAAACCTATATTAACACAAAAGAATTCCCATTCAAAGTTTGGAAAGACTCAAATTCATAACTTACGAAAATAGAAGCATAAATATCTTTAGTTGGACAACTTCAGCTAAGCAAAAGATACAATAGAGTTTACTCAAAACAACCTAACATACTACTGATTTTGCCATACCCAAAATATATTCCTATCAACAATGGATCTATATTAAACAAGCTAGAAGTTCAAAATTTAAGAGGATCCTAATCAAAGAAATTACTAACAAGGTGGATACGAAAGGAATGAAGTTTAGAAAAAAATTTGCTTTCAAAGCAAGAAAATTTATATCAAAATAATCTTTGAAAATTCCTTAAAATCATTTGAAAATCATTTTATACTTCGAAAATACGTTCTCTTACAAAGAAATGATTCTGAGATTAATTTCACTCATTCTAGGGTATTTCTACCCTATCTCTAATGAGTTTTTGCTCCACAGGCTAAGGTTTGCCTAAAACCAAAGCTCTGATACCAAATGTAACATCCCACTATTTTGGACCATTCTAGTGGGGTAACGCCCACCGTAGCATACAGTTGTACCTGTGTTCTGCCTTTACAGCCAGCCTCTCGACTGCACCAACCCCATAGGGACATGTAGGAGTAAGAGTCATCCGCTTGCTACCGAACCCAAATGCGAGAACCCCTATCATGCAGCACCCGCCAAGTGCATAGGAATTCACACATGTCAGACTTGAATACTTCAAAACAATGGATTGTCAAGAAAATTTGGAGCAAATAAAATCAAATACAGAATCACAGACACAGAATATCAGAATAACTCGTAGCGGAAATAAAATACCATAGTAGTTCATGAAGCTACTATATACAACTCTCAAAACATATACAAAATATCATAATCAAAATAAATATAATAGAAGTCAGGATACATAAGACAATAATACAGAGACAATACTGAATAGGAAATAACTGGAATAGAAGTCGATGAACCGATAGACAAATAAGCTCCAACAGATCTCTAGCTCCAGAAGGTGAATCCAAAGCTGTGATTCTCAGGCTGACCTGAGCGTAAAGTAAAACACAAAACAGTCAAGTCAGGACATACATACTTATACAATGTAAACCAACTCAAGTGAACTGTAATATAAATGCACAATAACTTAAAGGATGCTTGGGATCGCCCATCCTTTAAGGATCCATTTCCATTAATTACGCAGTCATAACACTATCATAGAAATATCCATATTAAAGTAAGTCAATGCAAATAACAGTGTTAATTTGACTAGGGTAGCGCAAAGCTACAGTAATCGCTTACCTCTAGCCACACTCTTAAATCAAAGGTATGCATCAAAACAATCACAAGGAGATCAAATGGTACGCAAAGAAATGAACCCGTGGTTATAATTTTAAAATGGTTTATAATTTCGAATTAAAATCATTCATTTAAACCATTAAAAAGTGAAGTTATTATACTTACAAATCAAATATTCAATTTCCAAAATTTCAGCCCTTTCTGAGTTCATTTATTCACTTAAAAACTTTAAAACATTTAAATTTCAGCTTTCGCAGCAATTAAAATATGCTGCGGTAAGTTACATTTCAAAAAAAAATTCAATTCAGCAAAGACAGCACTTAAAACTGCTGTAAGAGTTTAGTTATTTTCAAAATCTCATTTCTTCTTACTGCAGCACTTAACAAGTGCTACAATAGCCCATTCATTAGTTTCAGGTTTGATTTTAGTTTCGTCAACTACAGCACTGACAAAGTGCTGCAATAGCCCTTAGTTCATTTTAGTCTATTTAGTTCACTTCTGCAACTACAGCACTTACAAAGTGCTGCAATAGCCTTTAGGTCAGATTTTAGTTTATTTCAGAAACAATAGCATTTCTGAAGTGCTACTAAAAATATTTTCATATTACAAAGGAATTTCAGCCACAATTAAACTTCAATTTAAATCGTTTCAAACTTATAAAAATCACCTTTTCCACTTTAAAAATAATCATTTAAAATACTCTTTTTAACTTATGATTTTTATAAAGCAAGTTTACAATTAAAATCCAATTTTTCCAATAATTAAATTCAAGTGTACAATTTTCCATTTTCTACATTTACTAACACTCTAATTTAATTTACCATTTCAAAAATAAAACTTAATTTCCATTTTATTTTAATTATCTTAAATTTCCATTTTAAAACCAAGTTAGAAATTCCCAAATTAAGTTACATTTAACTTAAAATTTTCTATTCATTTATTTAACATTTTTAACACATCGAAAAATCATTAAAACTTTATTAAATCATTTTAAATTCAGTTTAAATCAAAATATCATATTTTCACATTTTAAAAATACTTTAAAATATCTAGAAAAATATATAAAAAACCACAGGTCTGTATATTATTTTCTAACCTAAGTCAAGTGATACGGATAATATATCATTTCAATCCGTAATTTACAAAGAAAAATCTGGGTTCTATCATTTCAAACCCACAATCCCAAGTCAAATAAAATAAATAAAAATCACCCAGGCCTATCATTTTAGCCCATAATGATTTTTCCCTATTCTAAAGTCTGTTCGGGTATGTATCATTTCAACCCATAGTGATTCTATTCTATAGGGAACTTGCAGTGTGAGAAATAGAAATAAATAAACAATATTACAGAATAGAATATAACAGATGATGTGACAGGTTAATAACAGGGTTTAACATCATATAAATGATATCATAGGCAGGTATAACATAATATAAAAGTTTCTACACATTCACTTGGTGTCACTTCACAATTATATAGGCATATATGTCATGTGTGAATTACTCACTTCTTTAAAGCTGGAGTTCGCAAACAACACACACAAAAGAGAATCCAAAAAGCACGATAGCACGATTTGATTCAAGTGGGAAGAGAGCCAAGATGTATATCTTGTATATAACAAAAAACAAAGCCATATATAAATATATATACAATACCAAAATTTATTTTGAAACAAATTGAAATAGAGATAAACAAAGACATCACCAAGTTTCAAACAAGCTTTGCTTGCTCTTGACTCAACATGTGCTCGGCCTTAAGGCTAAATTGGTTCGGCCATGACATGTTTCAGGTGGGTAAAGGTCAGGTTTGGATCTGAAAATAACAAGGCTAGGCTTGAAAATGCAAAGGGTTTGAGTGTTACAAAGTGAGGAAGGTCAAAAGGCAAGGCTAGAAATGGTTTTGGTTCAACTTGGGCTTGGTCAAAGGCATATTTGGGCTCTGCCAGAGGTTGCTATAGGTCAGGTCAGAGGTTAGTGATGGTGTTCAGAGGTGGTGCTTGCTGGTGGTGGCGGCTAAGGAGGTGGCCGTGGCAAGCAATGAAGGTGGTGTTGCATATAGGGCTCGGTTAGGCATAGTTTCAAGGATTTTTGCAACTTTCTATGGTGTTTTTGTTCAAAGGGAAGTCACGGCCTGTATAGGTTAGAGGAGGCGGATGATTTGCAGCTGTGGATGATGGGAAGGAAGTGGTGGTGGTCGGTGGTGGAGATGGTGAGGTGATAGGCCGAGCAAACATGTGTGAAGTCAAGGCAAAATCAAGGCAAAATTCAATGGAAAGAGCAAGGGAAAATGAAGAGAAGATGGAAGCCATTACCAATGTTATTCAGAGATGATAGGCCAAAATTTTACTGGAATGAGAAGTAAATTTCATGTGAAAAACAAATGAGAAACTCATGGCAATAATAAAGTGTTGAACGGTCCAAAAAGTGAAGAGTCTAGCACATGAAAAGTCATTGTTTTAAAGCTTTTGTCCCTTCGAATTTCCAATATCTTTTATACAAAAAAAATAAAATAAAACTCAATAAATAAAATAAAAACAAACTGAAATAAAGTGAAGAAAAGAAAATAAATAATTTGTTTTAGGAAAAATAGGAAAATAAATAAAGAAAATAGCTTATTTTATTGAGACTAGCTTTAAAATTGCAAACAAAATACAATTAACTTAAGAAAATTATAACTCAACAAATTCACATAATTAAATTCAAAGTCCAAAACAAAATAAAAGATGGCAATTAGAATAGCAAAATGAATAATACAATACAGATAAAATTTTGCGTGTAAATGCTTAATTTATAAAGTTTAAAACGGAATTCGATGAAACGAAAAGCAGAACATATGTCAAAACCTATTACTGTTCCAAAGAAAAGATTAAAATTAAAATTTCAATTAAATTAAATAAAAAGTCAAAGTTTGACAAAATATAACATTTCCGGAAAGTCAATATTTAATTATATTTGGAAGAATAAAAATAGAAACAAAATTTAAGATCTCTTGGAAAAATTCCAAACTACAATTTAAAATTATTTAAAAATCAAAGTTTCAAAATAAAAATTAATTTAAAAATATTTATAAAAATTATGGGTTGTTACACTCTCCCCTACTCAAATCTTTTCGTCCTCGAAAAGGAAGAAGACGGGGGAATAGGAATAGCTAGTAGGAAAAATGGTGAATCGGGATAGCTAGGAGGGAAAATAGGTCGAAAGACAAGGATGAGCCATTAATTTAAAACCATATAAATTCAATCAGAATTCTTTAATATTTAGTAACTTGGTTAAATCCATTTTATTATATCCATAAAATTCATTTAATTCAAATTGTTAGTTAAAGAGGTAAACAATATTTAAAACACTTAAAAATCCTTTAGAAAGGAAAATAACTGATCAAAATATCCTTTATATAATACTTTATCAAAATACTTTTATAACTCGATGTCTTAACAAGTTTATCCTTGTTCCTGCAGACTCTGGCAGTGCATTGATCAGGCGCAAAGCTAGAATTCTCCAGGTACTTAGTAGACTTGTTTCAACACCAAGTGAAAATACTGGAAAACCTTTTAAAAAAACAGATATGGAAAGTACAATCCAAACAAAACAACCAAAACCTTTGTCTAACCATGGATCGCAGATAAACAATGATTAAACCTGGGTCCCCCAAGAAACAATCCATATTCGTATGCTTTCTCAGCCCTGCGAATTACGCCATGATGACTAGTAGACCGCAGGATACACAATGGTTACGCCTGGATCCCATAGGAAACAATCCGTACCCCTAGGCCATCTCAGCCAGGCGGATTTCGCTACTAATGCGACCTACATAGATCACAGGATACACAATGATTACGCATGGATCCCCCAGGAAACAATCCGTACCCCTAGGCCATCCAGCCAGGTGAATTACGCTATGCAGTCGCGCTCGTAAGACTATGGGTAACGCCATGGAATTCGATGGACACTCGAGTATCATATCCGGAAAACCAAAAATCAGAGAAATATCGATAGAATGAATCCACAATGTGGCCACAAAGCGGATATCAAGCAGAAGGCACTTTCCATATCTTTACTTCAAAAATATGTATCATATAGTACCTTTTCATATCACTTTCAAATATCATACTTATATAAAGTCCATTATATATAAGATTTTATTTCAAATCAAATACCTTTCCAAAATCAAAAGTATATCAAATCACACTTATATAGACTTCAATTATATAAGATTTCACCTTTCAAATTTGAGTACCTTTTCAAATCAATAGTTTTCGAATCAATTTCATACTTATACAAACCAATTTTATATAAGTTCGATAACTCCCAAATCAAGTATTAAAATTAAGGTTCTCAATTCAATTCATTTCAATATCAATAAAATTTTCAAGATCATATACGCTTTCACCAAATTATACTTCCAAATCAAATATCTTCAGTTTCAACGTTTCCAAAATAATAAATTTAGAAAATAATCCAAGTTTCTAAATCAATATAATTTAAGTCAACCAATTCGTTTCCAAAATCAACGGTTTTCAAAATCATCTTATATTTACATAAGGTCCATCTTATATCAGGGTCAAAATGTTTCAAAATCAATTACACTGCATGGAGAGCCATATGGGATTGAACATCTTTGCTTTTAAAAAGGTTTTAAATTTAAATTGTTTTGTATACAAAATAGTTTTAAAATAGTTTTTGTAAATAAAATAGTTTGTAAAATAGTATTGTATATAAAATAGAATAAAATAGTTTGTTCAAGCAAAGTAAAAGAAAATAGTTTTAAAAAAATTGGTTTTAAATTGATAGTGGTTTTGCATAAAAGAAAATTTTCCAATTAAACTACAAAGATATCCAACCCAACAACTTCCAATTTCAGCATCAAGTATATCAATGATATTAGAACATAAGGTGTACATACGCCATCATTTCGCAAAATCACATTCGATCGCTCGCTCGATCACACAAGTTCGCTTTCGAACTAGTATTGTCCATACGACTTCCCTAATGGGGATTTCGATATGGTTTCTCGACTAGAAGCCATCAGTCTCCTTGTAGCCATATACTATGATGGAGAATTCTAGAATCAAGCCCAAAATCCATATCAAATATTCGCCATCAAGAATCAAATGAAAAATCCTAACACGAAATGGTGTAATTCACCTCGAACTTGTGTACTCAAACTTGGATCAAATTAATTATGCGAATAAAACAGCATACGTACAACTTATGTATCTATTCCAACTTGTTAAATATATAGTTCCATAAAGATGTTACTAAGTTAAAACATTTAAACTAAATTTATTCAAAATATTTTTAAAAAAAAACTAAATTTCATATTAGTACAATTCAAAATAGTCTTATTCATTTACTTAACAAAACAGTTTCAACTTATTTAAATCATATTACTACATACTTTAAACATACATACTGTAGCGACCCGACCTTCTATCACCAGAAAGTCACATCATCAATAAGAAAGAAAGGGATAGAAAAGAGAAAGGGTAGAGAAGAAAGAACTAAACAACATCAGAATCTCACAGTGGAACGAATAAATTATATTAATCACATAAGTATTACATAGTATACAACATCTATCAGAGTTACACAACTTATTCAAACTCAAACTAGACAGTTATAAACACCTGTCTAGTTATTACAATTCAATACAACACAGAGATACAAATAAACACTAACACAACGGAACCAATATATATCTATATGCTAAAGCCTCCTGCTCCATTGCTCCTCCGGAATTTGTCAAAGCTAACCTGAATCCCTTGGCTACTCGTAAAAATTTGAGTACCCGAGAGTTTAAGAAAAACAGAAATAAACTCCGGGTCAGACATGGGTGTGGTATGAGTAAACGGTTAAAGTTGCTTAACTTGAAAAACCTTTTGAAATCAAAGGTATCACGTAAGACCCCCCACACATAAACATGGGTTAGTTTTTACCTTACGCTAACCAAACATTTGATAGGAAATCCAGTGATATTATAATAGGGTCTAGGGTTTTCAAGTAAATAGAAAATAGCTGAAATTGTTACATCTATTAAATTCCAGCATACTAGCCACAAAGTGGGTAATACAATCAAGTCCGCGATCACTTATTGGAGTTTGGATTCCATACAATGGCAGGGCTACTAGGGCACCGCCCATCACAGTACGGGGCCTAGATCACCGTACCGAGGATCCACCCTAAATCCCCTACAACACAAGGCCGGAACCATCCCTTACTGGACAGTCCCGAATAAGATAACCCCAGCGGTTGTAGCTATTAAACTGCCCACACAGCCGAATAAAAAAGGACTCTCAACAGGGGTTCATCTCATCCTACTTGGGCATGACCCACTTAGCCTTGCTGCACCTCCCCTGTTTTAGCCATTCCCGGTTGATGAGGCTTGAGGCTACGATTACCTTTATAGAACACATCTATCTTATAATACTCATCGTCCACCTGATGATGTTCCAAAAGCATTCAATCCATACAAGTTCGTTCCAGGTTCGAACGAAACCAAAGGCATTATCTCGTTACACGCATTTTGGAATCACCCTCAGAGTTAACGACAATAACCCTTGCACTTTGAATCTTCATCTTCACTTGAGATTCACGACCTATCGTTAATTTGGATCGATGTGGTTTTCGAATATCCAAATCTGGAAACCCGATCCCGGTCTCATCGAAATCCAAATCGCCATCTTTTAGGTCCAAGTTGTTTTAAAGTTAAAACAATTCAATTCTAGTATCTATATACACACAGATAGATAATTCATATCATCATCGCAAACAGATAATTCACATTATCATCATAAACAGATAATTCACATTATCATCACATTTCAACCAAAGCATCCATATCACACAGCATCACTTATCTCACATCTGAGATCTCAAACCATTCAAGGCAATCAATATCATTCAACATCCATAAGCAATGATTTATTAATCACCATCTATAATTAATTTAAAGTGAATTAAATTAATTACTTCCATCTCTAATTAATTTAAATAAATTAAATTAATTACTTTCATCACATAAATCTTGCTTACTTAATCATTAATTAATTACAAATCAATTAGTTAATCATTCTCTAATTATCCATCTTAATTAATCATCCTAATTAGTTATTCTTAATTACCTTAAGTAATTAAACTTAAATTAATTACACATATTAATTATCCTTAACCATTTACAGTAATTAACCATTAATTACTTTATTAATTACACTAATTAATGATCCTTAATTAATTACTTCCATTAATCATAAACAGAAATTACCATCCTGTAATTACTTACTTAATTAATTAACTTCTTAATTAATTATATAAATCCTTTGATTAATTACACCAAGTAATTAATCTTTAATTACTTCTACTAAGTAATTATACTTTAATTACTTTCCATTAAGTAATTCCCTTTAATTAATTACATCCAGTAATTATACATTAATTACTTCACTAAGTAATTCCACTATTCAATCTTATTAAGTAACTTTACTTAATCAACCATCAAATGATTATCTTTAATTAATTAACTTAAATTAATCACATTTACTACCTTGATTACAATTGGTAATTCATCCCTTAATTGCCTTTAAAACAAATTAATTAATCTTTAATTATAGATTAATTATCCTTTAATTATTAATTAATAAATCTTAATTATCAATTTATAAAACTTAATAACAATTTAATTAATCCTTAATTAATCAGTTAATCAATCCTTAATTACAATTAATTAACCCTTAATTATAGTTAATTAATTCTTAATTAACTTTAATTATAGATTAATTATTTCTTAATTAATTACTTAATTAACAAATTTCTAATTCATTAATCTCTAATCATTAGTTAATCAATCATAATCATTAGTCAATTAAATTAATTAATTATTCTTAATTAATTACTTAATTAATACTTTATCCTTAATTAATTAAATAAATTTTACTTAAATCCTTAATTAACTTAATTAATTCCCAAATCATTAAAACTTTAATTATCTTAAGATAAACCATTATCTTTTTTTTAGCAAAGGCTAGCAGGGTTAACAGGGCCCCTACCTGACTAATAAAACATTATCTTAATAAATGACATAATTATCATTTCATTTTAAAACATTTTATCATTACAATTAACTTTACTTAACAAAATTTAGATTAAAGAAATTTTAAAACTTCTTATCAAATGTTAAGAAAACAATTGATATTTATAAAGTAATTTTATAAAGAAAGTTTTAACCAATTTTGTTTTTAAATTTCAAAAATCTTATTTAAAAAAACTTTTTAAAAACTGGATTTTAAACTTACTTCGGGTCATACCCGAATGCCACTCGGGTTTAAACCCGAGTTCTTCCCCTACTTCCCATTTTTCAAAACTTAGATTTAAATTTTAATGTTTTAAAAACTTATAGGCTAAACACCCAAATCTACTCGAGTATCCACTCGAGTCTCAAACCCAAAAACCCGATATCTACTTCGAGTCACCCCACAGCAAAATCCACAACAACACACTGACACAACCCAACTACTCCGTGCACACGCACCAAAGCTCTGGCCACATACGATCCAAGCTTCGACCTTCCACACATCGGCGACGACCCACCCTAGTCTCACGATCACCCAAAAATTAGAGTCGACGTCGAACTCGCAAACGAACCATCTGATCGAAATTGACCCAAAAACGATCATCACGTAATCGCCTCGTTCTTCCACCTCTGACCATCAAAGACGCTGCACTTCCGGTCACGGAAACTCTGACCCTCCACGAACCCATCCCCCTTGGTCCCATCGAACTCGATACACCAAAGAGGAAGTAGTGATTCAATCTTTCCAGTTCGACCAAATTAGGTTTACAACCTAGATCAACTCGCCCCCGATGCCATGATGATCAGACAACCCACCATCCATTTTTGCCGTACTCCCCGTACCTTCACTTATCTCCAGTCAAGGTCCCGACCATCCCAGTCACTTCGATCATCAGAAAACTCTCGAAAACCCATTCCCAGTTAACCTTGGATTGCTCATTCAATTCAATGTTAAAAATCAAGATTTTGGTGTTAAAAATTTTAGTCTGGAAAAGGAATTCAGATTATATATATAAATTAACAGATCATTGCATTTGATTTTTAACATATTTTAAGCTCCTCTGTGCTTTTTTTTTCCAGATAATATTTCTATCTATTATTCTTAAAAATATTTTTAAAGCTTAGTTTAGTTTTAAACAAACAAACTTTGTTTAAATACTTTAGCCTAAAGGAAATTAGGGTGTGAAGAATTTGAAGTTTTAATCTAAGTTTAAATCTCTGAAACTTAAAACATAGATGATTACAGTGGATATCCAGACATTCTCACAGCACCTTCAAACATATAAACATGTTTCAAAGTCTTAAAACAATCATGCAAACACATTTTCAAACATACATCACAAGTTTACTTCAACCATATGTCATATGAATCAAATCTAAAGGTGTCTCATGTTTACAGTTTAAAGGCAGAGACTTGAACTAAGATCAGAGATATTTAACATCAACAGATATGCACACTTCATAAATTCACAAAGACTTACACATACACTTCATATACACACACACACACATACATTCTAATCCAAACATTCATGCCAACAACAAGATTTTCATACAGAACTACCACTTAAATATTCACAAGCAAGCATCAAAAATCTCAGAAATTTTCACAAGCAACAGATTATAATTTATTTAAATTTTTAAGTAGATGTTTACTCACCTTTGAAAAAGGCAGAGAGTTTTGAAACTGGATGAAAATTGAGGCTTTGAAAATTTTGAATACTTTGCATTGCTTGATTTCCTTAAAACTAAAGAAGCTTTGACACTGGAATGCTTTAAGACTGGAACCTGGTGATGATTCAAACTTGATTCCAGGTTGTAGTTTTGAAAAATGCTACAGGATTTGATAAAAGAGGTTTACAGACTTATAGTTTGAAGAGGTTACAGGCTTTTAAATCTTGAGTTTGACCTTGTTTGAATCCTAACATATTTGAGTTACAGGACTTTGATTCATTTCTGGTTAAGATTTGTTTCAGTGGAGATGATTACAGGTTTTGAAAATGTTTTGAGGAGATGTTCTCAGGTTTGATGATTTCCTGGTATGCTAAGTTGTGCTGAACAAATGAAATAAGGAAGATTGATGAATAAGAAACAAGTATACATGGCTGATATTTGCATTTGTACAACAATGGTCAGAGATTTTTTTATAAGGAGGCTGAAATGATATGTCTTATACTAGCATTAATTAACATTGTCATAATTATCCCCTTTTCAATTTCGTGTATACAAATATGATTTCTTCTTGCTTGCAAATATATGTTCCTATAGACTATATCTCAACTGTTCAATTTAAAGTTGTTATAGTTATTGTTAAAATGTTAACTTGTATATTCATTTCTATTTTAAAATCTATTTATATATATATATATAAAACAATACATTAATAATGTTATTTGAAAATAATAATTTGTCAAATTTAAATAATTTATAAAAGAGATTATAAATTCCTATTATTATTAAATGAATTAATATATCATATTTATTAAACAATATTTTAAAACAAACCTTTTAATTAATCTTAAACTTAAGCTAAGATATAATTTAATCAATTAAACATTTATCTTAAATATTTTAAAACCATATATTTTAAATTAAATCATAATCTCCAAATTACCAAAATATATTAGAATTTGAAAACTAGATTTATTTATTTATTAAATTCAAACCAAAGATTCCTATTTACAATATACACAAATATATACACATTATAAATAGAAAACAATTTATTAGCTTTTAAAAAGATAAAATCACCAATTAAATATTTATTAAAAGAAGATTATTAAATCAATTTAAATTTCAATACAGATGATTAAATTGATATTGCCAAAAATTCTGGGATATCACATTCCTCCCCCCTTAAAAGAATTTCGTCCCCGAAATTTAAAACAAAGGTAATTTAATAATCTCATTAATGATTTAATTTTAAAAACACAAGCATATATTAATCATATGCTAACAATGATAGCAACCCACTCATCCAATCAACAAATCTAACTATCCAGACAAAATTGTGGATAGAATTTCCTAGAGTGTCCCAAGTAAAAATACCGGGATACTCACCCTACAGAACCCAAACAAAACTATACTACTAAGCTACAGAGCTCCTACTCATCTAGATCTACAAAACAAGATAGGATATCAGACTATAGACAAGTCTGACTCAACAACCAAACCTTCCTGGACTGCTGGTTCCAAAACCAGAGATGGATCATACACGTACTCCCTCAGAGGTACGTGAAACACATTGAATCCCAATCTTCCAAATTGGCAATTCACTCTGTAATCCAAAACACTTATCCTTACAAGAATACAGAAAGGTCCAATATACTTCGGAACTAACCTCACAGTCTTACCCAATCTTATTGCTCCTTTTACCGGAGAAAATCTCAACAACAACGAAGTCTCCAACTTCGAATTCCAAATTCCTCCGTTTCTTATCCACAAAACTCCATTGAAGATCCTGGACTGCCTACATCCTTTCTTGGTCAGCTCAATCTTCGCTGATGCTTCAATAAACAAACTAGACCAAAATAACTCAACAAAAATATCCTCTCCAGATTTACCCAAAATCCAGAATACAACTCTACTCCACCATCATCAGTAGATTACAACTTACTTCTCCTATCCGGAAAAGACAAAACAAAAACACTTGCCAATCTGGCCTCAAATCCAGAAAAAATTTCCTGTAGAAATTCTCTAATCCCAAAACACTGCAACTTCCGATTACTTCCACTCTAGAATAGCTGCCACCTTGCTTCCGCTGCACAACTCTGATCTAGAGTAGATGAGCATGTCGATGAATTCGAGCAAAATATCAACCAACACCTCTTGGACACACAGTTCATCAGATCCACCACAATCGGAAACGTTGGTTATCTTAAAGACATAACCAACTGCTCAAAGAAACAGATGAGTCCTCAGTAAAGGGTATTGTCTTCAACTAGCCTTATCTGGAAGACACTTGAAACTAGATACAGAAGAGAAAACACAAATGCTCCACCAAATCTTCTTTAGAAACCCTCCATCTCCTTAGCTGAACCACCGGTATCTCTTCCAGACCCAGGTCAATGGAAATTAAACTTCCTAATGTGGACAGACTGCTGGCTTCCCTGAAAACTTCTTGACAAATCTTTGACAACTCTATAACTCATACATCCTCTAGGGATGCCACAAATCCATGCAAAAGGTTATCCAAGAGAATCACTCAAACTATCGCAAGTCGCTTTTGCGATCCCGTCCAGACCAATATCCACAGATACTATTCTCTCTTCACAAATCAGAACAGCTTGTCCTTGACTAACCAATCCACCGAAGAAATGGATCCACTCTGCTGCTTCTGAATTCCACCACTAGTGTACTATTAAGCCAAAAGATTTTCCTGCTAGCACAAAACATCTCCCAGCTGTACTGCTGCCATGGATGCCAAAACTTCCTAATCAAAAGCTCCTTTGAGAAACTCGGACATCAAACCAAACACAACATCCAGCTGAAACTCGGTCTCATCATCGATGTAGACACACTCCCTCAAACTTGTTCCAAAGAAAACATCTTCGAAAACATACATAGTCACTGCGTCTCACCACGCAACTACTACTTCCTGAGGTTGCCAACATACCATCACTTGTTTCTGCCTAACCGACAGATCCAAACTCTCAAAAATCCGCTCACACGAGCGCGATCAAACTTGCACTTTAATGATGAACTCCGAACCTTAACAGGTTTCCTTTAGAGATCAATAAAATTATTACACCACAGCAAAGCTCACTCGAGACGCTATTAGGTCTATGGTCTCGACAGATACTCTTCCAACCGCAATACTCAGACTTCTTCCATTGGTAGTCGTGTTACACACACCACTACCTTATCTACCTTTATAACTTATGTTGGAAAACCAGAACAGGTAACCCAACAGATAGGTAGAAATATAGATATACATATATATATATATATATTCAAAGTAACAAATACGCTTTCTCAAGAAAGACACCACTCCAGAGCCTAGGTATTCGCTCAACCTATGCTCTGATACCAACTGTAGCAACCCGACCTTCTATCACCAGAAAGTCGCATCATCAATAGGAAAGAAAGGGATAGAAAAGAGAAAGGGTAGAGAAGAAAGAAATAAACAACATCAAAATCTCACAGCGGAACGAATAAATTATATTAATCACATAAGTATTACATAGTATACAACATCTATCAGAGTTACACAACTTATTCAAACTCAAACTAGACAGTTAAAAAATCCTGTCTAGTTATTACAATTCAATACAACACAGAGATACAAATAAACACTAACACAGCGGAACCAATATATATCTATATGCTTAAGCCTCTTGCTCCATTGCTCCTCCGGAATTTGTCAAAGCTAACCTGAATCCCTTGGCTACTCGTAAAAATTTGAGTACCCGAGAGTTTAAGAAAAACAGAAATAAACTCTGGGTCAGACATGGGTCTGGTATGAGTAAACGGTTAAAGTTGCTTAACTTTAAAACCTTTTGAAATCAAAGGTATCACGTAAGACCCCCCACACATAAACATGGGTAAGTTTTTACCTTACGCTAACCAAACATTTGATAGGAAATCTAGTGATATTATAATAGGGTCCAGGGTTTTCAAGTAAATAGAAAATAGCTGAAATTGTTAGATCTATTAAATTCCAGCATACTAGCCACAAAGTGGGTAATACAATCAAGTTCGCGATCACTTATTGGAGTTTGGATTCCATTCAATGGCAGGGCTACTGGGGTACCGCCCATCACAGTACGGGGCCTAGATCACTGTAACGAGGATCCATCCTAAATCCCCTGCAACACAAGGCCGGAACCATCCCTTACTGGACAGTCCCGAATAAGATAACCCCAGCGGTTGTAGCTATTCAACCGCCCACACAGCCGAATAAAAAGGGACTCTAGACAGGGGTTCATCTCATCCTTGGGCATGACCCACTTAGCCTTGCTGCACCTCCCCTGTTTTAGCCATTTCCGGTTGATGAGGCTTGAGGCTACGATTACCTTTATAGAACACATCTATCTTAGAATGCTCATCGTCCACCTGACGATGTTCTGAAAGCATTCAATCCATACAAGTTCGTTCCGGTTTCGAACGAAACCGAAGGCATTATCTCGTTACACTCATTTTGGAATCACCCTCAGAGTTAACGACAATAACCCTTGCACTTGGAATCTTCATCTTCACTTGAGACTCACGACCTATCGTTAATTTGTATCGATGTGGTTTTTGGAATATCCAAATCTGGAAACCCGATCTCGGTCTCATCGAAATCCAAATCGCCATCTTTTAGGTCCAAGTTGTTTTAAAGTTAAAACAATTCAATTCTAGTATCTATATACACACAGATAGATAATTCATATCATCATCACAAACAGATAATTCACATTAACATCATAAACAGATAATTCACATTATCATCACATTTCAATCAAAGCATCCATATCACACAGCATCACTTATCTCATATCTGAGATCTCAAACCATTCAAGGCAATCAATATCATTCAACATCCATAAGCAATGATTTATTAATCACCGTTTATAATTAATTTAAAGTGAACTAAATTAATTACTTCCATCTCTAAATAATTTAAATAAATTAAATTAATTACTTTCATCACATAAATCTTGCTTACTTAATCAATAATTAATTACAAATCAATTAATTGATCATTCTCTAATTATCCAAATTAATTAATCATCCTAATTAGTTATTCTTAATTACCTTAAGTAATTAGCCTTAAATTAATTACACATATTAATTATCCTTAACCATTTACAGTAATTAACCATTAATTACTTTATTAATTACACTAATTAATGATCCTTAATTAATTACTTCCATTAATCAACCTTAATCGTAAACAGAAATTACCATCCTGTAATTACTTACTTAATTAATTAACTTCTTAATTAATTATATAAATCCTTTGATTAATTACCCTAAGTAATTAATCTTTAATTACTTCTACTAACTAATTATACTCTAATTACTTCCCATTAAGTAATTCCCTTTAATTAATTACATCTAGTAATTATACATTAATTACTTCACTAAGTAGTTCCACTATTCAATCTTATTAAGTAACTTTACTTAATCAACCATCAAATGATTACCTTTAATTAATTAACAAAGTAATTAACTTAAATTAATCACATTTACTTCCTTGATTACAATTGGTAATTCATCCCTTAATTACCTTTAAAACAAATTAATTAATCTTTAATTATAGATTAATTATCCTTTAATTATTAATTAATAAATCTTAATTATCAATTTATAAAACTTAATAACAATTTAATTAATCCTTAATTAATCAGTTAATCAATCCTTACTTACAGTTAATTAACCCTTAATTATAGTTAATTAATTCTTAATTAACTTTAATTATAGATTAATTATTTCTTAATTAATTACTTAATTAACAAATTTCTAATTCATTAATCTCTAATCACTAGTTAATCAATCATAATCATTAGTTAACTAAATTAATTAATTATTCTTAATTAATTACTTAATTAATCCTTTATCCTTAATTAATTAAATAAATTTTACTTAAATCCTTAATTAACTTAATTAATTCCCAAATCATTAAAACTTTAATTATCTTAAGATAAACCATTATCTTAATAAATGACATAATTATCATTTCATTTTAAAACATTTTATCATTACAATTAACTTTACTTAACAAAATTTAGATTAAACAAATATTAAAACTTCTTAACAAATGTTAAGAAAACAATTGATATTTATAAAGTAATTTTATAAAGAAAGTTTTAACCAATTTTGTTTTTAAATTTCAAAAATCTTATTTAAAAAAACTTTATAAAAAATGGATTTTAAACTTACTTCGGGTCATACCCGAATGCCACTCGGGTTTAAACCCGAGTTCTTCCCCTACTTCCAATTTTTTCAAAACTTAGATTTAAATTTTAAAGTTTTAAAAACTTACAGGCTAAACCCAAATCTACTCGAGTATCCACTCGAGTCTCAAACCCAAAAACCCGATATCTACTTCGAGTCACCCCATAGCAAAATCCACAACAACACAGATACACAACCCAACTACTCCGTGCACACGCACCAGAGCTCCGGCCACCTACGATCCAAGCTCCGACCTTCCACACATCGGCGACGACCCACCCTAGTCTCACGATCACCCAGAAATCAGAGTCGACGTCGAACTCGCAAATGAACCATCTGATCCAAACTGACCCAAAAACGATCATCATGTAATCACCTTGTTCTTCCACCTTTGACCATCAGAGACACTGCACTTCCGGTCACGGAAACTCTGACCCTCCACGAACCCATCCCCCTTGGTCCCATCGAACTCGATACACCAGAGAGGAAGCAGTGATTCAATCTTTCCAGTTCGATCAAATTAGGTTTACAACCTAGATCAACTCGCTGCAGACGCCACGATGATCAGACAACCCACCATCCATTTTTGTCGTACTCCCCGTACCTTGACCTATCTCCAGTCAAGGTCCCGACCATCCCAGTCACTTCGATCATCAGAAAACTCTCGAAAACCCATTCCCAGTTAACCTTGGATTGCTCATTCAATTCAATGTTAAAAATCAAGATTTGGTGTTAAAAATCTTAGTTTGGAAAAGGAATTCAGCTTATATATATAAATTAACAGATCATTGCATTTGATTTTTAACATATCTTAAGCTCCTCTGTGCTTTTTTTTCCAGATAATATTTCTATCTATTATTCTTAAAAATATTTTTAAAGCTTAGTTTAGTTTTAAACAAACAAACTTTGTTTAAATACTTAAGCCTAAAGGAAATTAGGGTGTGAAGAATTTGAAGTTTTAATCTAAGTTTAAATCTCTGAAACTTAAAACAGAGATGATTACAGTGGATATCCAGACATTCTCACAACACCTTCATACATATAAACATGTTTCAGAGTCTTAAAACCATCATGCAAACACATTTTCAAACATACATCACAAGTTTACTTCAACCATATGTCATATGCATCAAATCTAAAGGTGTCTCATGTTTACAGTTTAAAGGCAGAGACTTGAACTAAGATCAGAGATATTTAAAATCAACAAATATGCACACTTCATAAATTTACAAAGACTTACACATACACTTCATATGTATATACACACATACATTCCAATCCAAACATTCATGCCAACAACAAGATTTTCATACAGAACTACCACTTAAATATTCACAAGCAAGCATCAAAAATCTCAGAAATTTTCACAAGCAACAGATTATAATTTATTTAAATTTTTAAGTAGATGTTAACTTGCCTTTGAAAAAGGCAGAGAGTTTTGAAACTGGATGAAAACTGAGGCTTTGAAAAATTTGAATACTTTGCATTGCTTAATTTGCTTAAAACTGAAGAAGCTTTGAAACTGGAATGCTTTAAGACTGGAACATGATGATGATTCAAACTTGATTCCAGGTTGTATTTTTGAAAAATGCTATAGGCTTTGATAAAAGAGGTTTACAGACTTATAGTTTGAGGAGGTTACAGGCTTTTAAATCTTGAGTTTGACCTTGTTTGAATCCTAACATATTTGAGTTACAGGACTTTGATTCATTTCTGGTTGAGATTTGTTTCAAAGGAGATGTTACAGGTTTTGAAAATGTTTTGAGGAGATGTTTTCAGGTTTGATGATTTCCTGGTATGCTAAGTTGTGCTGAACGAATGAAATAAGGAAGATTGATAAATAAGAAACAAGTATACAGGGCTGATATTTGCATTTGTACAACAATGATCAGAGATTTTTTTATAAGGAGGCTGAAATGATATATCTTGTACTAGCATTAATTAACATTGTCATACTTATCCCCTTTTCAATTTCGTGTATACAAATATGATTTCTTCTTGCCTGCAAATATATGTTCCAATAGACTATATCTCAAGTGTTCAATTTAAAGTTGTTATAGTTATTGTTAAAATGTTAACTTGTATATTCATTTCTATTTTAAAATCTATTTATATTTATATATAAAACAATACATTAATAATGTTATTTGAAAATAATAATTTGTCAAATTTAAAAAATTTATAAAAGAGATTATAAATTCCTATTATTATTAAATGAATTAATATATCATATTTATTAAACAATATTTTAAAACAAACCTTTTAATTAATCTTAAACTTAAGCTAAGATATAATTTAACCAATTAAACATTTATCTTAAATATTGTAAAACCATATATTTTAAATTAAATCATAATCTCCAAATTACCAAAATATATTAGAATTTGAAAACTAGATTTATTTATTTATTAAATTCAAACCAAAGATTCCTATTTACAATATACACAAATATATACACATTATAAATAGAAAACAATTTATTAGCTTTTAAAAAGATAAAATCACCAATTAAATATTTATTAAAAGAAGATTATTAAATCAATTTAAATTTCAATACAGATTATTAAATTGATATTGCCAAAAATTCTGGGATATCACATTCCTCCCCCCTTAAAAGAATTTCATCCCCGAAATTTAAAACAATTGTAATTTAATAATCTCATTAATGATTTAATTTTAAAAACACAAGCATATATTAATCATATTCTAACAACCATAGCAACCAACTCATCCAATCAACAAATCTAACTATCTAGACAAAATTGTGGATAGAATTTCCTAGAGTGTCCCAAGTAAAAATACCGGGATACTCGCCCTACAGAACTCAAACAAAACTATACTACTAAGCTACAGAGCTCCTACTCATCTGGATCTACAAAACTAGATAGGATATCAGACTATAGACAAGTCTGACTCAACAACCAAACCTTCTTGGACTACTGTTTCCAAAACCAGAAATGGATCATACACGTACTCCCTCAGAGGTACGTGAAACACATTGAATCCCAATATTCCAAATTGGCAATTCACTCTGTAATCCAAAACACTTATCCTTACAAGAATACAGAAAGGTCCAATATACTTCGGAGCTAACCTCACAGTCTTACCCAATCTTATTGCTCCTTTTACCGGAGAAAATCTCAACAACAACGAAGTCTCCAACTTCGAATTCCAAATTCCTCCGTTTCTTATCCACAAAACTCCTTTGACGATCCTGGATTGCCTACATCCTTTCTTGATCAGCTCAATCCTCGCTGATGCTTCAATAAACAAACTAGACCAAAATAACTCAACAAAAAGATCCTCTCCAGATTTACCCAAAATCCAAAATACAACTCTACTCCACCATCATCAGTAGATTACAACTTACTTCTCCTATCCGAAAAAGACAAAACAAAAACACTTGCCAATCCGGCCTCAAATCCAGAAAAAATTTCCTGTAGAAATTCTCTAATCCCAAAACACTGCAACTTCCTGTTGCTTCCACTCTAGAACAGCTACCACCTTGCTTCTGATGCACAACTTTGATCTGGAGTAGATGAGCATGTCGATGAATTAGAGCAAAATCTCAACCAACACCTCCTAGACACAAAGTTCATTAGATCCACCACAATCGGAAACGTTGGTTATCTCAAAGACATAACCAACTGCTCAAAGAAACATATGAGTCCTCAGACAAGGGTACTGTCTTTAGCTACCCTTAGCTGGAAGAAACTCAAAACTAGATACAGAAGAGAAAACACAAATGCTCCACCAAATCTTCTTTAGAAACCCTCCATCTCCTTAGCTGAACCACGGGTATCTCTTCCAGACCCAGGTCAATGGAAATTAAACTTCCTAACGTGGACAGACTGCTGGCTTACTTGAAAACTTCTGGACAAACCTTTGACAACTCAATAACTCATACATCCTCTAGGGATGCCACAAATCCATGCAAAAGGTTATCCAAGAGAATCACTCAAACTATCGCAAGTTGCTTTTGCGATCCTGTCCAGACCAATATCCACATATACTATTCTCTTATCACAAATCAGAACAGCTTGTCCTTGACTAACCAATCCACCGAAGAAATGGATCCACTCTGCTGCTTCTGAATTCCACCACTAGGGTACTATTAAGCCAAACGATCTTCCTGCTGGCACAAAACATCTCCCAGCTGTACTGCTGCCATGGATGCCAAAACTTCCTAATCCAAAGCTCCTTTGAGAAACCCGGACATCAAACCAAACACAACATCCAGCTGAAACTCGGTCTCATCATCGATGCAGGCACACTTCCTCAAACTTATTGCAAAGAAAACATCTTCGAAAACATCCATAGTCACTGCGTCTCACCACGCAACTACTACTACCTGAGGTTGCCAACATACCATCACTTGTTTCTGCCTAACCGACAGATCCAAACTCTTAAAAATCCGCTCACACGAGCGCGATCAAACTTGCACTTTAATGATGAACTCCGAACCTTAACAGGTTTCCTTCAGAGATCAATAAAATTATTACACCATAGCAAAGATCACTCGAGACAATATTGGGTCTATGGTCTCGACAGATACTCTTCCAACCACAATACTCAGACTTCTTCCATTGGTAGTCGTGTTACACACACCACTACCTTATCTACCTTTATAACTTATGTTGGAAAACCCGAACAGGTAACCCAACAGATAGGTAGAAATATATATATATATATATATATATATATATTCAAAATTACAAATATGCTTTCTCAAGAAAGACACCACTCCAGAACCTAGGTATTCCCTCAACCTATATTCTGATACCAACTGTAGCGACCCGACCTTCTATCACCAGAAAGTCGCATCATCAATAAGAAAGAAAGGGATAGAAAAGAGAAAGGGTAGAGAAGAAAGAACTAAACAACATCAGAATCTCACAGCGGAACGAATAAATTATATTAATCACATAAGTATTACATAGTATACAACATCTATCAGAGTTACACAACTTATTCAAACTCAAACTAGACAGTTATAAACACCTGTCTAGTTATTACAATTCAATACAACACAGAGATACAAGTAAACACTAACACAGCGGAACCAATATATATCTATACGCTGAAGCCTCCTGCTCCATTGCTCCTC
This sequence comes from Allium fistulosum, assembly GCA_030737815.1. NCBI lineage: Eukaryota > Viridiplantae > Streptophyta > Magnoliopsida > Asparagales > Amaryllidaceae > Allium > Allium fistulosum. Next base: position 1,140,056,798 of record CM060906.1, read on the forward strand.
CGGAATTTGTCAAAGCTAACCTGAATCCCTTGGCTACTCGTAAAAATTCGAGTACTCGAGAGTTTAAGAAAAACAGAAATAAACTCCGAGTCAGACATGGGTCTAGTATGAGTAAACGGTTAAAGTTGCTTAACTTTAAAAACCTTTTGAAATCAAAGGTGTAACAACCCGTATATTTGGACCATTTAAATTGACAATAATCCACACATGTCAACTTAAATAGTACAAAACACGAATCATACATGGAGTATATGTATATAAATGAGAATCATCACAGAATCACAGAAAATATAACATAACAGAATAGTGCAGCGGAATTACAACAATGTCATAATAGTAGTTCATGAAGCTACTAAGAAAATACAACAATGTCTCAAATAAAAGAAATACAACAACAAAGATGTCCAAATGGAAAGAACAATACTGATAAAGATAAGATAGTCTTCAAGTCTTCAGCTCCAAATAAGCAGCAGCAACAATCCTCAGTCTGATCCGAGCATATGCACAAACAAACACTCGAATCAGGACATATATTCTTATACAGATAATATGGTTAAAAATTTTGAAATAACAATAACTCAAAGATGGTTGGAATAAGCATCTTTCAGGATCCGATAAACTATCTATATATAGTAGAGTACGATAAGTAGATAATGTCTATCAGTAATAATAAAGGTATCAAAATAGTGTTAAGTCATGGCCCATTCCACCCTTAACACATTTTTATTCCCAAAAGCATATACAAGACCGTAGTTTCCCCAAAACCGGAAGTCACCAGAGGGCAATACATATACTAAAGGTACAAATCAAAATCGTAGTGGTTGCGCATAAATGGAATACAAGTATGACAAGGCACATGAGGCTATACCCAAGGTAGTGATACTACCGTTCGCCTGATCCGGGCTGGTGAGAACGCAACACCGCAGCGCCCGCAACACCGTGAGACAACACTCCCAAAATCAAGGGTGCGCACCAATCAATCACAAAGTAAAAGAATAGTTTACGAAGAAGTGTGTCCACTTGAGGTAGCTAATCCTCCATTGGCCCGGCATAGCTCCTGTTTTAGTCATTTCCAATTTGACACAAGTGTCAAGGCTATCCATCATCGTTCACTTTCTTCAATCATCAACGTTCGCCAATCCAACCACTTCATTCTGGATCATCACTTCGCGTATAGTTATTAAAGTGGTTTCCGGTTTAGACAGTGAGTATGCCCCAAACCGACTCCGGTTTCTTTAATAACCTTCGTGATTATAACACCGATTGGTCGTTATTATATTTCAAAACCATTTCAATTTCAATTTGAATTTGTAAATCGACAATTCGTTAGTCTTTCGAAATCAATTTCCAAAATTACGTTTCAAACTTTCCAATTTCAATTTCAACATTTCCTTAATTCAATTCCAAAGTTTCAATTAAAACAATTCAATTATTCATTGCATTTTGTATATCAGTTCATTACGAAATTGTTTAACTAAATTTACGTTCAAAACTATTTAAATCAATTATCACTTTCATTCGATATTCATTAAATTAATTTAACATCAATCAATTTCAATTCAATTTCTAATTCATTTCGTTACGTTTTAAGTTCGATTACATTATCAAAGTTTACAACTTATTTACAATTACACTTATCAAATCCAATTCTTTAAATTACAATTCTTTCATTTGTTTCGATAAAGCGCATTTAATTTCTTATCAAAGATATTTCTTTCAATTTCAACTTAGTTAAAACTTATTTTCACTTGTTCAAAAATTCAATTTTTCTTAATAAAGATATTCAATTCAATTTAATTTAAAATTCGATCTCATCAAAATTTCAATAATTTCAAATCTTAATTATTAATTTTTCAAACTCATTCATTAATAATTTCAAACTTAATTGTTAATAAATTCAAGAATTTAATTATTAATTATTTCAAACTTCGTTATTAATAATTTCACAACTTAACTATTAATAATTCCAAAAGTTAATTATTAAAAATTTCAACACTTAATTTTTAATTATATTCAAAAATTTATTATCAAATAATTCTAAATTTAATTATTAAATAATTAAATTTAAACAATATTCTTTTTGTCAATTATTACTTAAATATTCATTCCCAAATTCAAATGTTCACATTTACATTCATTCGAATTTCAATTCCAAATTATTCAAAACTTTGTTATTCGTCAAATAAAACTTATTTTTAATTAAATCAAAACATTTGACCAATCGGGTTTTATTTTAATTTTCTATCCTAAGTCAAATTGTTTGGGTATTTATCATTTCAACCCGATTCCATTTAAATTCAAAATCAAAACATACAAAGGGAACTTGCATTGTGATAGCTGGGATGGTGTCAAAGTAAATAAACAAGCAATAGCATCCATTCACAACAATTCAACAATTTCAAATAATCCCGAAATAATCGTACTAATTCGCGTTTGTTATTTACGCCAATTAATATAACTATTTCTAGAATCTACTCTATCATTTCAAGTAGATTAAAGATTATAACATTTTGGTTTCACTTGTCGTTCAGTTTCAATTACAACAGTTAATTCAATATACGTTCAACAGTCCAAAGTGAAATTTGTCAATTCTACGTGTCAATTAACTTAACAATTTAAGGGTCAATTTAATTAATCAATATTCATCATAAAAGGGGTCAAGTTAACAATCAAATTCGACATATATAATTCATTTAAATCTTTAATCATCCTATATCAAATTTTTAACTTGCAATTAATTTATCACTTAACAATAACAATTTACATCCAATTCAACATCACATAGCAATCATCTATCAATTCAAACTTGCATAAGAATATAGTCGTGAAAATTAATTCACCTTTCGTGGATAAAGAAATTGACGACGAAGCAAAAAAAAACACGAAGGAAGCGAGAAAGAGTCGGTACAGCACGAACAACGGACACTGTAATATCGACAAAAGAAAAAGATATTAATACAATGAACGTTTGTATATAATTTATAAATTTATATAAATGCGCTTACCGAAGACAGAGAAAAGAACAAAAGCTGAAGATCGATGCTGCTGCGGAAGAAATCAGTCGGTTGCTTCTGCACACAACGAAAAAGAAAAGTCGGTTACTATTTTGGCAACCGGAATAGATATTTGCGTAAATACTTTCTGCAATATCTAAAACTACTATTTCAAATCTCAGTTTCGGGTTTTTTTTTCTTGTGACGTGCATGCATGAGACCCCCCAGATTCCAGCGCACAAAACGCACGGCCCAGGTACATCCCTTCAACATGCACACATTCAGTTCAACTTGCTGAATACACACATGCAAATATTTTTCATGTTATATACGCACTTATGAATCTCAAATTTTCTTCTTTTTTTTTTCTACGAGGCCGAGACTAGAATATTTTGCAGCAACATCATTTCCCAACACGTTGCTACCACCTACCCAACAATACGCATGCCCAGTTCAAATTTTTTTTTTTTTCGCGTAATAGTTTCCAACCCTCCTCCCTACCCTTTACGCATGAATAACATGCCTGAAATAACATGTAGATATACATGCAAACGCATGAAATTCTTATTTCCACTCCCTGTACATTTTCATGTACTCCCAATATCATGCAAATGTGCCGCACAGCACACGGCCAGGCAAGTGATGATGTGGCGAGGCTGAGGTGCTATGGCAGTCGGAAGGTCAGGGGAGTCTGGGGTTGGCTGCGTAGTGGAGCCAGGGTGCCGGGTCCATATAAGGCTTCGAACGGTGCCATACCAATGCTTGCCTGGTTTATAAAGGATAATTAATTCAAATTCAAATATACTTATTCAAATTTGAAATTCAAATTTCTTACCTGGTAACTATTATTATAAGTGAATTCTACCAAGTGAAGATGGTCTTCCCAAGATCCACCAAAGTCAATAATACAAGCCCGGAGAAGGTCTTCCAAAATCTGATTCACCCTCTCAGTTTGGCCATCTGTCTGAGGATGATATGCTGTGCTCAGATTCAGTTTGGTGCCCAAAGTATCCTGAAATGCTTTCCAGAATTTACTGGTGAAAATAGGATCTCGATCGCATACAATACTAGATGGTACACCATGAAGTTTAACAACTTCTCTCATGTATATCTCGGCCAAACTTGAAGCTGTACGAGTGGTCTTGACTGGAATAAAGTGAGCGGACTTCGTCAGTCTGTCGACAATCACCCATATGCTTTCGTTACCTTTTCTAGTCCTTGGTAGCCCATCAATAAAGTCCATAGAAATCTGCTCCCATTTCCAACCTGGAATCTCTAACGGTTGGAGCAATCCTGCTGTCTTTCTGTGATGAGCTTTAACTTGTTGGCAAGTGGTGCACCTGCTAACATAGATAGAAATATCGCGCTTCATTCCACTCCACCAATATAGTTTCTTCATATTCTGGTACATTTTAGTGACACCGGGATGAAATGAAAGCGAAGACTTATGATTTTCTCGCAGTACTTCCTGTCTAAGACCATCAACATTAGGAACACAAATTCGGTTATCAATCCTCAAGATTCCATTACTATCAACATGTGCACCCACTTTATTATCAGCATTTTCAATTCTGCCAAGCACTATTTCTTTGATGCGATAAAGCAAAGTGTCCTCATACTGCTTGGCTATAATACGATCCATAAGAGCTGAGGAGACGGAAAGCTGGAATAACATTCCTTCAACAAGATTACAACATATCATAGCTTGGTTTCTGCTCAAAGCATCGGCTACGGCATTTGCTTTCCCCGGAGTGTAGTTAATATCAAGATCATATGCAGCTAGAAATTCGAGCCATCGGACTTGCCTCTGATTCAAATCCTTTTGCGAGAAGATATACCTCAATGACTTATGGTCAGTGAATAACTCGAATTTTGTTCCCAATAGATAGTGTCTCCATAGCTTAAGAGCAAATACAACCGCAAGAAGCTCTAAGTCGTGAGTTGCGTAATTTGTTTCATGGGTCTTTAATTGGCGACCAGCATAAGCAATAACCTTTCCTTTTTGCATTAAAACTGCACCAAGTCCATCTCGACAAGCATCTGTATAGACGGTCAATCCTTCGCTACCATCCATAACTGTAAGAACTGGGGCAGAGGTCAACTTTCGCTTCATCTCATTGAAAGCTGCTTCGCACTTTTCGCTCCAAATAATTTTCACATTCTTTCTGGTCAGTGCAGTAAGTGGTGCGGCAATACGGGCAAAGTTTTCTATGAATCTGCGGTAATAGCCGGCCAAACCCAAGAAACTGCGGATATCTGTAGGAGTTTTGGGAGTCTCCCAATCCTGCAAATTCCAAAGATTCGAATTAAGAAATTGATAAGTTGTTTTGATAGAATTGATAAGTAAGAATAGAACTTACATTGATTACGGCGATCTTACCTGGATCGACCGAAATCCCATTCTCTAAAACAATATGGCCAAGAAATCGAACTTCGTCCTTCCAAAAGTGACATTTTGAAAACTTGGCTTTAAGCTGATGACTGCATAGAGTTTCAAGAACAAAAGCCAAATGTGACCTATGCTCTTCCTCATCCTTAGAGAAGACGAGAATGTCATCGATGAAAACAAGAACAAACTTGTTAAGAACATCCCGGAAAACTCTATTCATCAAATCGACGAAATAAGCTGGAGCATTAGTAAGACCGAACGGCATAACCAGCCATTCAAAGAAACCAGTCTCAGTGCGGAATGCTGTCTTAGGAATACTCTCCTCGGCAATTCTGAGTTGGTGAAAGCCAGTAGCCAGATCGAGTTGAGAGAATACTTTAGCTCCATGAAGCTGGTCGAATAGATCATTGATGCGGGGCATCGGATATCGGTTCTTGTGTGTGAGCTTGTTCAGCTCTCTATAGTCCACACACATTCTGAGGGAACCATCTGATTTTGTGACGAACACTACTGCAGCACCCCATTCTGAATGACTTCGCCGAATCAAGCCTTTAGAAAATAAGTCTTCAATTTGAGCATTCAGTTCAGCTTTTTCTTTAGGAGCCATTCTCCGAGGAGGGAGAACTACTGGTCGGGCACCAGGAATAAGGTCAATGCGGAATTCGATTTCCCGCGGTGGTGGTAGAGAATTGACTTCTCCAAATACATCAGAAAAGGATTGGACCACTGGAGTAGAGCTTAGTTCATTTGGATGGGAGTCAAGTGAAAATATAAAACTCCCAGCATATTCTTAAGGTGATTTGCCTTCTATAACCAAAGACATGACCTGGTTATCGATGAGAGATACTGTTCGAGCTTTGCATGAGATATTGGCTTCGAACTTCCGTAGCCAATCAATGCCCAATAGTATATCGAATGCTTCAAATCCGAGAACAAAGAAATCCCAAGTGAAGTGGTGAATGCCATGCATAAGAGTGACATATTTACAAACCCTTTTAAGGTTAGCAGGCCCTCCAATAGGGTTTGATACACATAAGAAGGTAGATGAAAGAATGGGTTCCAGACCAAGTTTATTGCACAAATCGATAGATATGAAACTATGTGTTGCTCCGGTATCAAATAGAACTTTAACTGGTAAAGTATGCAACATAAAAATACCCTGTAATGTACCTTGGTTATCAGTAGGAGCAGGTGGGGTAGGTGGATCATGGGCTGAAGAAGTCATAGCAAAAACTCCGGCCGTCCTTCCCTTTTTATACATAGGACAATCCTTCTTGAAATGGCCTGGCTGTAGACATACGTGACAGAGGTCGTTCCTAGTATTCTGAGGAGGCGGAACAGCGGCACCGGCAGATGATGGACAGCTGTTGGTGTAGTGACCCCTCTGGTCGCACTTGAAGCAAGTGATGGAGGATATGTCAATAGGCTTCTTCTGAGAATAGCCAATCCCAGATTTCTGCTGCCAATTCTTCTTCTGTTGCTCAAAATTTTGCTTCCTCTTACCCGACTGATTAGCTGGTGTCTGAGTAACTGGGGCTTTGGGGACAGATGTTCCTTTAGGCTTTCCCTCGTATCGAAGAGCGAAATCCATCAACTCAGTGAAAGTTCCATGGACATGAGCGGTGAGGAGCTCGTAATACTCTGGGCGTGCGCCATGTATGAACTTCTCATTCTTGAGCAGAGGCGTGTCAATCAAGCCAGGTCCGAACTTGGAGAGTTCATTAAACCTCTTTTCGTACTCAGTAAAGGTCATGCTGCCCTGCTTGAGATCCATGAAAGACCGATAGAGTTGGGCCTTCCCAGCAGCTGGCATCCACTGAGCCATGAAAGAATCCCTATTACAAAAGGTATGAAACGAATCAAAATTGTGACGAGATAAGATAGAAATTTTATTTAGTAGGAATTTAGATAGATTACTACCTAAACTGGGCCCAAGTGATGGTTTCCTCATCAGTTCGAGAAGTGACTGATTCCCACCAATCTTGAGCAGCATCCTGAAGCTGCCAAGCGGCCAACTTGCGCTTCTGAGCATCTGTGATCTCTAAGCCAGAAATGATCCTCTCCAAACTCTTTAGCCATTGTTGTGCTTCGATAATACTTTCGGAGCCAGTAAATTTGACTCCTCCAAGCTGAGTATACTCTTTGCTAAGAGTGGAGAATCGGACTGCGGGAGCTGGAGCATGTGGACCAGGAGCATTTCCACCCCTGCCTCTAACATTTCTTCTGGTAGCCATCCTGGAATACCAAAAGTGATTTAGAATCAAGATAGAAATTTATAGAACTTAAGGAAATTCTATTCAACGAATTCAATAAGAAAGATGAATCAAGAAGGTGGATTCTGAAATGATTCTCCTCATTCTAGGGTATGTTTACCCTATCTCTAATAAGCTTTAAACTCCACAGGCTAAGGTTATCGGGAACCAAAGCTCTGATACCAACTGTAACAACCCGTATATTTCGACCATTTAAATTGACAATAATCCACACATGTCAACTTAAATAGTACAAAACACGAATCATAAATGGAGTATATGTATATAAATGAGAATCATCACAGAATCACAGAAAATATAACATAACAGAATAGTGCAGCGGAATTACAACAATGTCATAATAGTAGTTCATGAAGCTACTAAGAAAATACAACAATGTCTCAAATAAAAGAAATACAACAACAAAGATGTCCAAATGGAAAGAACAATACTGATAAAGATAAGATAGTCTTCAAGTCTTCAGCTCCAAATAAGCAGCAGCAACAATCCTCAGTCTGATCCGAGCATATGCACAAACAAACACTCGAATCAGGACATATATTCTTATACAGATAATATGGTTAAAATTTTTGAAATAACAATAACTCAAAGATGGTTGGAATAAGCATCTTTCAGGATCCGATAAACTATCTATATATAGTAGAGTACGATAAGTAGATAATGTCTATCAGTAATAATAAAGGTATCAAAATAGTGTTAAGTCATGGCCCATTCCACCCTTAACACATTTTTATTCCCAAAAGCATATACAAGACCGTAGTTTCCCCAAAACCGGAAGTCACCAGAGGGCAATACATATACTAAAGGTACAAATCAAAATCGTAGTGGTCGCGCATAAATGGAATACAAGTATGACAAGGCACATGAGGCTATACCCAAGGTAGTGATACTACCGTTCGCCTGATCCGGGCTGGTGAGAACGCAACACCGCAGCGCCCGCAACACCGTGAGACAACACTCCCAAAATCAAGGGTGCGCACCAATCAATCACAAAGTAAAAGAATAGTTTACGAAGAAGTGTGTCCACTTGAGGTAGCTAATCCTCCATTGGCCCGGCACAGCTCCTGTTTTAGTCATTTCCAATTTGACACAAGTGTCAAGACTATCCATCATCGTTCACTTTCTTCAATCATCAACGTTCGCCAATCCAACCACTTCATTCTGGATCATCACTTCGCGTATAGTTATTAAAGTGGTTTCCGGTTTAGACAGTGAGTATGCCCCAAACCGACTCCGGTTCCTTTAATAACCTTCGTGATTATAACACCGATTGGTCGTTATTATATTTCAAAACCATTTCAATTTCAATTTGAATTTGTAAATCGACAATTCGTTAGTCTTTCGAAATCAATTTCCAAAATTACGTTTCAAACTTTCCAATTTCAATTTCAACATTTCCTTAATTCAATTCCAAAGTTTCAATTAAAACAATTCAATTATTCATTGCATTTTGTATATCAGTTCATTCCGAAATTGTTTAACTAAATTTACGTTCAAAACTATTTAAATCAATTATCGCTTTCATTCGATATTCATTAAATTAATTTAACATCAATCAATTTCAATTCAATTTCTAATTCATTTCGTTACGTTTTAAGTTCGATTACATTATCAAAGTTTACAACTTATTTACAATTACACTTATCAAATCCAATTCTTTAAATTACAATTCTTTCATTTGTTTCGATAAAGCGCATTCAATTTCTTATCAAAGATATTTCTTTCAATTTCAACTTAGTTAAAACTTATTTTCACTTGTTCAAAAATTCAATTTTTCTTAATAAAGATATTCAATTCAATTTAATTTAAAATTCGATCTCATCAAAATTTCAATAATTTCAAATCTTAATTATTAATTTTTCAAACTCATTCATTAATAATTTCAAACTTAATTGTTAATAAATTCAAGAATTTAATTATTAATTATTTCAAACTTTGTTATTAATAATTTCACAACTTAACTATTAATAATTTCAAAAGTTAATTATTAAAAATTTCAACACTTAATTTTTAATTATATTCAAAAATTTATTATCAAATAATTCTAAATTTAATTATTAAATAATTAAATTTAAACAATATTCTTTTTGTCAATTATTACTTAAATATTCATTCCCAAATTCCAAATGTTCACATTTACATTCATTCGAATTTCAATTCCAAATTATTCAAAACTTTGTTATTCGTCAAATAAAACTTATTTTTAATTAAATCAAAACATTTGACCAATCGGGTTTTATTTTAATTTTCTATCCTAAGTCAAATTGTTTGGGTATTTATCATTTCAACCCGATTCCATTTAAATTCAAAATCAAAACATACAAAGGGAACTTGCAGTGTGATAGCTGGGATGGTGTCAAAGTAAATAAACAAGCAATAGCATCCATTCACAACAATTCAACAATTTCAAATAATCCCGAAATAATCGTATTAATTCGCGTTTGTTATTTACGCCAATTAATATAACTATTTCTAGAATCTACTCTATCATTTCAAGTAGATTAAAGATTATAACATTTTGGTTTCACTTGTCGTTCAGTTTCAATTACAACAGTTAATTCAATATACGTTCAACAGTCCAAAGTGAAATTTGTCAATTCTACGTGTCAATTAACTTAACAATTTAAGGGTCAATTTAATTAATCAATATTCATCATAAAAGGGGTCAAGTTAACAATCAAATTCGACATATATAATTCATTTAAATCTTTAATCATCCTATATCAAATTTTTAACTTGCAATTAATTTATCACTTAACAATAACAATTTACATCCAATTCAACATCACATAGCAATCATCTATCAATTCAAACTTGCATAAGAATATAGTCGTGAAAATTAATTCACCTTTCGTGGATAAAGAAATTGACGACGAAGCAAAAAAAAAAACACGAAGGAAGCGAGAAAGAGTCGGTACAGCACGAACAACGGACACTGTAATATCGACAAAAGAAAAAGATATTAATACAATGAACGTTTGTATATAATTTATAAATTTATATAAATGCGCTTACCGAAGACGGAGAAAAGAACAAAAGCTGAAGATCGATGCTGCTGCGGAAGAAATCAGTCGGTTGCTTCTGCACACAACGAAAAAGAAAAGTCGGTTACTATTTTGGCAACCGGAATAGATATTTGCGTAAATACTTTCTGCAATATCTAAAACTACTATTTCAAATCTCAGTTTCGGGTTTTTTTTTTCTTGTAACGTGCATGCATGAGACCCCCCAGATTCCAGCGCACAAAACGCACGGCCCAGGTACATCCCTTCAACATGCACACATTCAGTTCAACTTGCTGAATACACACATGTAAATATTTTTCATGTTATATACGCACTTATGAATCTCAAATTTTCTTCTTTTTTTTTCTACGAGGCCGAGACTAGAATATTTTGCAGCAACATCATTTCCCAACACGTTGCTACCACCTACCCAACAATACGCATGCCCAGTTCAATTTTTTTTCTTTTTTTTTTCGCGTAATAGTTTCCAACCCTCCTCCCTACCCTTTACGCATGAATAACATGCCTGAAATAACATGTAGATATAACATGCAAACGCATGAAATTCTTATTTCCACTCCCTGTACATTTTCATGTACTCCCAATATCATGCAAATGTGCCGCACAGCACACGGCCAGGCAAGTGATGATGTGGCGAGGCTGAGGTGCTATGGCAGTCGGAAGGTCAGGGGAGTCCGGGGTTGGCTGCATAGTGGAGCCAGGGTGCCGAGGGTGGTGCGGAGGATGGTGGCGGCGCGGAGGATGGACGGCTGGGAGGGTCGCGAATGGTTGCTGGGTTAGGTGTTGGCGGTGGTTGGTGCTCACGCACGCACGGTGGCAGTGGAGGTGGATTACCAGATTGAAGAAAAGGTTTCATCTTTTGTATAAACTAGGAAATAAATTGAAAAGAAAAGAAGGAGGAAAGAGAAAAATGGAGGAAGGTGTGTTACCTGCAGATGTTGGAATGGCACGAATGAGCAGTGATAGGAAATTTAGAAGTGAATTGTTTTGTAATTTTGTTTGCTTCAAGTAGTGCGTGAATAAATGCCCCGGTTTCCAACGTTTCATTTTTCCCAAAACACAACCCTTCACACTTCATCTTCCCAATAATGCATTTATGCAGCTGGCCTTTTATTTTCCCTTCAGTTTCTTTTGTAAGTGAGTAGAGAATTGGGCTGCAACGTGTTTAACCAGTTCGTTCGGAACGGTCAATTTTAACGTGACGCTTTTTGACTGATTCCGATTTACTCGAATAAGTATACTGTTTTGATCAGTACGACGACGCGCTTCCAACGGTACACAGATTATTGCGATACGACGATTTTATAAAATTTGCCTTTATGCCGCTTAAATTGTACGATTTGCAAAACAATTTAAACGGAGCAGGCGATGACAGTTTTAGACGAAACGAATTACATAATCTTGATCAGAATAATTTTTACAAGCGGACTGTGTAAAAATATTTGGATTTGGAAGATAAATTTTACGCAGCTTTATATGGACTGATATACAGTAAAACGCGAACGGACTTTACTGTAATATTTTTCAACGAAACTTTTTCTGTGTCCGTATCTAACTAGACGTATGTCACAAATAAAGTTTGGGCGTAAATTGAGATCGTTATAATTTTTCAAAAATTTTATTGAAACGATGAATTTAAAATTTTAAATCGGGTCGGAAATTTAGGGTCGTTACAAAAGGTATCACGTAAGACCCCCCACACATAAACTTGGGTAAGTTTTTACCTTACGCTAACCAAACATTTGATAGGAAATCCATTGATATTATAATAGGGTCTAGGGTTTTCAAGTAAATAGAAAATAGCTGAAATTGTTACATCTATTAAATTCCAGCATACTAGCCAGAAAGTGGGTAATACAATCAAGTCCGCGATCACTTATTAGAGTTTGGATTCCATACAATGGCAGGGCTACTGGGGTACCGCCCATCACAGTACGGGGCCTAGATCACCGTACCGAGGATCCACCCTAAATCCCCTGCAACACAAGGCCGAAACCATCCCTTACTGGGCAGTCCCGAATAAGATAACCCCAGCGGTTGTAGCTATTCAACCGCCCACACAGCCGAATAAAAAGGGACTCTAGACAGGGGTTCATCTCATCCTACTTGGGCATGACCCACTTAGCCTTGCTACACCTCCCCTGTTTTAACCATTCCCGGTTGATGAGGCTTGAGCCTACGATTACCTTTATAGAACACATCTATCTTAGAATGCTCATCGTCCACCTGACGATGTTCTGAAAGCATTCAATCCATACAAGTTCGTTCCGGGTTCGAACGAAACCGAAGGCATTATCTCGTTACACTCATTTTGGAATCACCCTCAGAGTTAACGACAATAACCCTTGCACTTTGAATCTTCATCTTCACTTGAGATTCACAACCTATCGTTAATTTGGATCGATGTGGTTTTCAGATATCCAAATATGGAAACCCGATCCCGGTCTCATCGAAATCCAAATCGTCATCTTTTAGGTCCAAGTTGTTTTAAAGTTAAAACAATTCAATTCTAGTATCTATATACACATAGATAGATAATTCATATCATCATCACAAACAGATAATTCATATTATCATCATAAACAGATAATTCACATTATCATCACATTTCAACCAAAGCATCCATATCACACATCATCACTTATCTCATATCTGAGATCTCAAACCATTCAAGGCAATCAATATCATTCAACATCCACAAGCAATGATTTATTAATCACCATCTATAATTAATTTAAAGTGAATTAAATTAATTACTTCCATCTCTAATTAATTTAAATAAATTAAATTAATTACTTTCATCACATAAATCTTCCTTACTTAAACAATAATTAATTACAAATCAATTAATTGATCATTCTCTAATTATCCATCTTAATTAATCATCCTAATTAGTTATTCTTAATTACCTTAAGTAATTAGCCTTAAATTAATTACACATATTAATTATCCTTAACCATTTACAGTAATTAACCATTAATTACTTTATTAATTACACTAATTAATGATCCTTAATTAATTACTTCCATTAATCAACCTTAATCATAAACAGAAATTACTATCATGTAATTACTTACTTAATTAATTAACTTCTTAATTAATTATATAAATCCTTTGATTAATTACACTAAGAAATTAATCTTTAATTACTTCTACTAAGTAATTATACTCTAATTACTTCCCACTAATTAATTCCCTTTAATTAATTACATCCAGTAATTATACATTAATTACTTCACTAAGTAATTCCACTATTCAATCTTATTAAGTAACTTAATCAACCATCAAATGATTATCTTTAATTAATTAACAAATTAATTAACTTAAATTAATCACATTTACTTCCTTGATTACAATTGGTAATTCATCCCTTAATTACCTTTAAAACAAATTAATTAATCTTTACTTATAGATTAATTATCCTTTAATTATTAATTAATGAATCTTAATTATCAATTTATAAAACTTAATAACAATTTAATTAATCCTTAATTAATCAGTTAATCAATCCTTACTTACAGTTAATTAACCCTTAATTATAGTTAATTAATTCTTAATTAACTTTAATTATAGATTAATTATTTCTTAATTAATTACTTAATTAACAAATTTCTAATTCATTAATCTCTAATCACTAGTTAATCAATCATAATCATTAGTCAACTAAATCAATTAATTATTCTTAATTAATTACTTAATTAATCCTTTATCCTTAATTAATTAAATAAATTTTACTTAAATCCTTAATTAACTTAATTAATTCCCAAATCATTAAAACTTTAATTATCTTAAGATAAACCATTATCTTAATAAATGACATAATTATCATTTCATTTTAAAACATTTTATCATTACAATTAACTTTACTTAACAAAATTTAGATTAAACAAATTTTAAAACTTCTTAACAAATGTTAAGAAAATAATTGATATTTATAAAGTAATTTTATAAAGAAAGTTTTAACCAATTTTGTTTTTAAATTTCAAAAATCTTATTTAAAAAAACTTTTTAAAAACTGGATTTTAAACTTACTTCGGGTCATACCCGAATGCCACTCGGGTTTAAACCTGAGTTCTTCCCCTACTTCCCATTTTTCAAAACTTAGATTTAAATTTTAAAGTTTTAAAAACTTATAGGCTAAACACCCAAATCTACTCGAGTATCCACTCGAGTCTCAAACCCAAAAACCCGATATCTACTTCGAGTCACCCCACAGCAAAATCCACAACAACACACTGACACAACCCAACTACTCCGTGCTCACGCACCAAAGCTCTGGCCACATACGATCCAAGCTCCGACCTTCCACACATCGGCGATGACCCACCCTAGTCTCACGATCACCCAAAAATTAGAGTCGACGTCGAACTCGTAAACGAACCATCTGATCGAAATTGACCCAAAAACGATCATCACGTAATCGCCTCGTTCTTCCACCTCTGACCATCAAAGACGCTGCACTTCCGGTCACGGAAACTCTGACCCTCCATGAACCCATCCCCCTTGGTCCCATCGAACTCGATACACCAGAGAGGAAGTAGTGATTCAATCTTTCCAGTTCGACCAAATTAGGTTTACAACCTAGATCAACTCGCCCCCGACGCCATGATGATCAGACAACCCACCATCCATTTTTGCCGTACTCCCCGTACCTTCACCTATCTCCAGTCAAGGTCCCGACCATCCCAGTCACTTCGATCATCAGAAAACTCTCGAAAACCCATTCCCAGTTAACCTTGGATTGCTCATTCAATTCAATGTTAAAAATCAAGATTTTGGTGTTAAAAATTTTAGTCTGGAAAAGGAATTCAGATTATATATATAAATTAATAGATCATTGCATTTGATTTTTAACATATCTTAAGCTCCTCTGTGCTTTTTTTTCCAAATAATATTTCTATCTATTATTCTTAAAAATATTTTTAAAGCTTAGTTTAGTTTTAAACAAACAAACTTTGTTTAAATACTTAAGCCTAAAGGAAATTAGGGTGTGAAGAATTTGAAGTTTTAATCTAAGTTTAAATCTTTGAAACTTAAAACAGAGATGATTACAGTGGATATCCAGACATTCTCACAGCACCTTCATACATATAAACATGTTTCAGAGTCTTAAAACCATCATGCAAACACATTTTCAAACATACATCACAAGTTTACTTCAACCATATGTCATATGCATCAAATCTAAAGGTGTCTCATGTTTACAGTTTAAAGGCAGAGACTTGAACTAAGATCAGAGATATTTAAAATCAACAGATATGCACACTTCATAAATTCACAAAGACTTACACATACGCTTCATATGTATATACACACATACATCCCAATCTAAACATTCATGCCAACAACAAGATTTTCATACAGAACTACCACTTAAATATTCACAAGCAAGCATCAAAAATCTCAGAAATTTTCACAAGCAACAGATTATAATTTATTTAAATTTTTAAGTAGATGTTTACTCACCTTTGAAAAAGGCAGAGAGTTTTGAAACTGGATGAAAACCGAGGCTTTGAAAAATTTGAATACTTTGCATTGCTTGATTTCCTTAAAACTGAAGAAGCTTTGAAACTGGAATGCTTTAAGACTGGAACATGATGATGATTCAAACTTGATTCCAGGTTGTAGTTTCGATAAATGCTACAGGATTTGATAAAAGAGGTTTACAGACTTATAGTTTGAGGAGGTTACAGGCTTTTAAATCTTGAGTTTGACCTTGTTTGAATCCTAACATATTTGAGTTACAGGACTTTGATTCATTTCTGGTTGAGATTTGTTTCAGAGGAGATGATTACAGGTTTTGAAAATGTTTTGAGGAGATGTTCTTAGGTTTGATGATTTCCTGGTATGCTAAGTTGTGTTGAACGAATGAAATAAGGAAGATTGATAAATAAGAAACAAGTATACAGGGATGATATTTGCATTTGTACAACAATGGTCAGAGATTTTTTTATAAGGAGTCTGAAATGATATATCTTGTACTAGCATTAATTAACATTGTCATACTTATCCCCTTTTCAATTTCGTGTATACAAATATGATTTCTTCTTGCCTGCAAATATATGTTCCAATAGACTATATCTCAAGTGTTCAATTTAAAGTTGTTATAGTTATTGTTAAAATGTTAACTTGTATATTCATTTCTATTTTAAAATCTATTTATATTTATATATAAAACAATACATTAATAATGTTATTTGAAAATAATAATTTGTCAAATTTAAATAATTTATAAAAGAGATTATAAATTCCTATTATTATTAAATGACTTAATATATCATATTTATTAAACAATATTTTAAAACAAACCTTTTAATTAATCTTAAACTTAAGCTAAGATATAATTTAATCAGTTAAACATTTATCTTAAATATTTTAAAACCATATATTTAAAATTAAATCATAATCTCCAAATTACCAAAATATATTAGAATTTGAAAATAAGATTTATTTATTTATTAAATTCAAACCAAAGATTCCTATTTACAATATACACAAATATATACACATTATAAATAGAAAAGAATTTATTAGCTTTTAAAAAGATAAAATCACCAACTAAATATTTATTAAAAGAAGATTATTAAATCAATTTAAATTTCAATACAGATTATTAAATTGATATTGCCAAAAATTCCGGGATATCACACATACCAAACTTTTTTACTTTATACTTTTCAAAATTACTTAGCTTTGAAAAGTTAACCTTGATTTGGAAGTGCTCGAACCTTCAAAATAGTCGAAGAAATCATATTTCAATCGAAGAGTTGGAAATCACCAACAAATCAGTAAATCAATTCCAAAAGATACGGTTATATCAATCAAATCCGAAACTCAAGGACTGAACACCGGCTCATTTCAACTGTTCAATATATACATATTTCTTTCGAATATCAAATCATACTTCGGAATTTGAAATCAAAATTGGTTTCACAAATCAATCGCATAGCAAAGCTACCGAAGTGGCCTCTCCCCCACTCAGAAACTCGAAAATCAATGTCGATGATGCATGCATTCATCACCAAAATTTTTTTCCAACGACATTAGTGGGTTCTGGACTTCTATTTTCTCAAACTTCTTTTGAAATTTTTTCGAAATCATTTGAAACTCATTAAAATTATTTGAAACATTTCATATTCGGAAAATACTTTCTAATCATATTATTTATTATTTCAAAATCTTAAAACCCGTTTCCAAATGCCGGAGTTCAATCAATCAAATTCAGATTCAAAACCTTCAGTTATAAATCATTTTATATGAAACCATTTCTTATATAATTTTCAAAATTCCAAATCCTTTCGAAACTTCAAATTCTCATTTTAAAAGGGTATATAATCCTTATCAAAAACATTTCACTTAAAAATATGGTCATCCTTATCAAAATAACAATTTCGATGTATACACAAATTCCAAAATACAATCAACCACAAATTTTCCAAGGGATGATTCAAGGATGGATTTCAAAACAAACAGAGATTCAAATTTAGAGGAACTCTAAATCAAATAGAATTCTGATTCGAAGATAAGCTCAACGAAGATGATACAATTAAATTACCAAATAGAAGATGGATAAGCCTATATAAATCGCGGGCAACCTTAATAGGTCAACCGTGACTTCAGGAATATAATCGATGTGAAAATCTAAGGCAAATCGACCTTCGATCGCCAAAGATAGCATCTAAATATAGCAGAAGATAAATAGCATCATAAACCGAGGATACAGAAATCTCCGGTGAATCAATGCCAATTGTAAAGGAGTTTCACCCCTTTACAAATCATTCAAAGATTGGCAAAATCACCGATCTTTCTAGAGGTCATTCAAAGTGGGGTTATGCAATGCTCCAAAATCAAAAGAATACAGATAGGGAAGACATGAATAGATTTCAGAACAAGTGGGAGCATTCCAAAATTCAAAGGAATCCAAATCGATAAAAATCCAAACCAAGCTTAGAGATATAATCCTATATTAATACAAAAGAATTCCCATTCAAAGTTTGGAAAGACTCAAATTCATAACATACGAAAACAGAAGCATAAATATCTATAGTTGGACAACTTCAGCTAAGTAAAAGATACAATAGAGTTTACTCAAAACAACCTAACATACTACTGATTTTGCCATACCCAAAATAGATTCCTATCAACAATGGATCTATATCAAACAAGCTAGAAGTTCAAAATTTAAGAGGATCCTAATCAAAGAAATTACTAACAAGGTGGATACGAAAGTAATGAAGTTTAGAAAAAAAATTACTTTCAAAGCAAGAAAATTTATATCAAAATAATCTTTGAAAATTCCTTAAAATCATTTTAAAATCATTTTATACTTCGAAATACGTTCTCTCACAAAGAAATGATTCTAAGATTGATTTCACTCATTCTAGGGTATTTCTACCCTATCTCTAATGAGTTTTTGCTCCGTAGGGTAAGGTTTTCCTAAAACCAAAGCTCTGATACCAAATGTAACATCCCTCTATTTTGGACCATTCCAGTGGGGTAACTCCCACCGTAGCATACAACTGTACATGTGTTCTGCCTTTACGGCCAGCCTCTCGACTGCACCAACCCCGTAGGGACATGTAGGAGTAAGAGTCATCCGCTTGCTACCGAACCCAAATGCGAGAACCCCCTATCATGCTGCACCCGCCAAGTGCATAGGTAGACACACATGTCGGACTTGAATACTTCAATATAGTGGATTGTCAATAAAATTTGGAGCAAATAAAATCAAATACAGAATCATAGACACAGAATATTAGAATAACTCGCAGCGGAAATAAAATACCATAGTAGTTCATGAAGCTACTATATACAACTCTCAAAACATATACAAAATATCATAATCAAAATAAATATAATAGAAGTCAGGATACATAAGACAATAATACAGAGACAATACTGAATAGGAAATAACTGGAATAGAAGTCGATGAACCGATAGACAAATAAGCTCCAACAGATCTCTAGCTGTGATAACCCAGATTTTTGAACACTGGTTAATTGATAATTAACTGGATTAATTAATAGGAATACTGATTTATAGATTAAATAATTCTGATAATAAATATTTATATTTAATTAATTAACTAATTAATTTAAGATAATCAATTTATAATTAAGTGAGTAAATTTCTTAAAGAAGTAATTAATGGATAATTACTTAAAGTAATTAGAAGAAGTAAATTACTCAATTTTAAAGGTTAATAAATATATAATCTGGCAATATTGAAAAGATTTGTTTGTGAAAGCTAATAAAATTTTATTCTATTTATAATATATATATTTGATATATATTGTGAATGGAAATATCTTTTGTTTTAAATAAAAAAATGAATTTTCAAATTGTAATATATATGTACGTATATGTTATAATTTGATATTGTTTGAAATTTATTTCAATCTATTGATAATTTATATATAATATGAATATATTGTGATTAAAGCTTTGTTTTAAATTTAATATCTTTCAAAAGTTAAAGATTAATTCATTTGTTTTCAAAATATAAGATAGTTATTTATTTTAAAAATATGATAGTTTAAATAAAGTTTTCTTTTCTTTAAAGTGCTTAGCATAAAATAGTTATAAATATATATATAGTTTTAAATAAGCTTTCCTTTTAATATCTCTTTAATTTAAATGGTTTGTATATATAAACATAAATAAATTTAGTACTAATTCACATTTACATAAATACATAAATATCAAGACAAATTCATATTACATAATTTAAAGAGAATCATAAATACTTTTATAATAAGGATTTAAACACAATTCTACTAGATTTTAACATTTGTAAGATAATTAACATGCCTTAACATTTGTATATGCATGCAAGTTAACAAGTGGCCTTCATTTAATTTATTTGGAAATTTAGAAAACTAAATTATCTTAAATAACATATGTTAGAGAAACCTGGTTATTTCTTTCCCGTTCAAAGTTTTTCTTTTCAGTTCAAATCTTTTCCATCTTCTTTTTCTCTCCATCTTTCTAAATTCAAAAGAAAATCAAAATCTGAAACCTAAAATTCAAAATCAAGCAAAGTTCTTCACAACAATAAAAATTGCAACTTCAACCTGCTATTCAAATAAAGCTCAATCTGCAACTTTCAAACCTGAGCAATTCAAGTTAGAGATTCAACTAAACAAGCTTCCAGATTTCAACTATTAACAAGCATGCAAAGGAGAATCAAAAGCTTTTCACAAATCAAATTTAAAAACCTGGAAAACACTGCTCTGCTTTGTTCTCTGTTAATTTTAAGGTGAGTAAACATTCTTTTAAAAACAGTTTTAAATCTGTATTATGTTGTTATGGAATGCATGTGATGAATGTTTTTAGTAGATTGAGTTTTTAGTATGGATATGAATGCATGTATATATTGTGAGCATGTCTGTGTGTTTATATATATACTGATCTCTGTTAAATCTCTCTGGCTCAAGAACAACTTTTAAAATTTCTATCTTCCCAAAGAATCATTGTTAGGTTATGATCATTAAAAAGAAAACGATTATAACAATGTAAATTCATTTTTAAAAATAGTTTAAAGTAGAATTATTTAGTTAATATTTTGAAAATAAGATTTTACAGTAAAACTAAATATATGTCAAAAATTCAAGTATCTTAATTACTTGATTCTTTTATATAGTATGTTTTGCTTCTAGAAATTATGATTTTTAAAAGTAAAATCATGAATTTTAGTTTAGAGAATAGTGAGGATTTTGGGTTTGTTCGAATGAACGTTTGGGTTGATTGCCGATGATCGACGGCGTCGGGGTGGTCGATTTTTGGGTCGAAGGTGGTCTGAGTGATGGAGAGTACGAGAAAAATGTCGATGGATTTTTCTGACGACTGTGGTGGCCAGGCAGGGGAGATTTAGGGTTTTAGCAGTAGTTTCTGTCATTGATGTTGTCGAGCTTTGTTCGACAAGGGTAATGTATCGGGCCGGATCGCGTTGGGGGAAAGGTTTTGCTGGAGTCTTGGCGATGTTGGATGAGGTCGGCAAGGTTTCTCGAGGCATAGTTCGTCGACGATGGGTGGTTGCAGTCGAGATGTGGGTTCCAGTTTTTGGTCGTTGGGTTCGATTTTGATATCGAGGTGGTATCGTCGTTCTAGGTGTTCGAATGGGCCAGTGGGGTCGTGGGTGACTGGAGGAAGGACGGGGCGATGATCGTAGATGGCCAGAATTGGCGTGCACGTGAACGTGTACACGTTCGTGTACCAGATGTGTTCGATGATTTGGGAAGACGATAAGCAACTCGGGACGGTCTCGTGATTTTTGGCGTGAAAACTCGAAGTGGATGGTGTTGCAAAGAGACTCGGGGAAGTCTCGCGTAGTTTACTGTTCGACTCGAAGTAAAACAAGAGGGATACGGGTTGGACTCGAAGCAGGAGAAGAGCAAAAGTTTAAATCATGTTTTAAAGGTTTTGAAAACTTAAAAGTGGAATTTGTTTTAAAATAATTTCTTAAGTAATTAGAAGATCATTAATTAATTAATGGAAGTAATTAAAGATAATTATTGAATGGTTGAGGATAATTAATTTATAATTAAGGTTTAATTACTTAATGTAATTAAAAAGTAATAAATCAAGAATGATTAAATAAAAGGGATAATTAAAGTATAATTACTTATTTTAATTAAGGGATAATTAAAAGGATAATTACTTATTGTAATTAAGTGATAATTAATCAAGGAAGATTAATTAAGATAAATAATTAAGAAATGATTAATTAATTTGAAATTAATTTATGGATTAAGGTAATCCAAGTGATTAAAGTTTAGTAATTAATTTAATTAGAGATTAATTAAATCAATTAATAATAAATCAACTTGTTATGGATGGTTGAATAATATTGGGTTACTTGGATTGATTTTATCTCTGATGGGTAATTGAGATGTACTATGTTATGAATGGGTTAAACTGGGGTAATGTAGGTTACCTATCTAAGATGATTTGATGTATGATATGATATCCTGAATATGAATTGTATTGTTTTTACGACATCTAATATTTCCTGAGGGTATATACCAGAGTTTGGTCAAGTACCAGAATCCCCTGTTTCTGGATATAACAAAAGTTTTTTTTAACTTAACAACCTGGATTAGAAATGACATTGATTTCGAAGAGACCGGAGTCGGGTATCAGTAAATACCCGAAACCACTTCGAATCTTTATAAATGTGAGTTTGGAAACAAACAGGCTGGAATGAAATAAGTTAAGTATCATGGATATTTAAACGGGATAACGATTCTTGGATATTGTTTTGAGATAAATAATGGACTTAAATAAGATTTGAACTCGTAGAAAAGTACGAGTTACCCTGGTAATTTACTTAAGTTATATCTTTGGAATTTCTTGTTAGATAAGTTTACTCACGCTGGTTTCCAGCCTGACCCGGGTGTTACTTTGATGTAATGCTCGGGTCAGACCGAGTATTACAGATTTCCAGGTAAGGACGTTCTGGAGCTCAGGAGGCTAGCTGGATGGCAGGAACGTATGGAGTGATATCTGTTGTATATATTATTGTTGATTATCTAAGACATGTTTTCAAATTGTCCTGTGTTGTGTAATAGCGTAACTCTGATATAGAATGTAAAAGTGTATTGATACAGTTCTTTTTGTAAAACTGTTATTTATGTGATATTATATTTTGATCCGCTGCGAATGTGAGAATATGTGATTTGGTGTTTCTGTTTCATCCTCTTCTTCTATCTCTTTCTTTTTCTTTTCCTAACTATCTGGGATTTTCAGAGTAGAAAATCCCGGGCCGTTACATTTGGTATCAGAGCTGAAGGTTAAGCGAGAACCTTGGCTCTGTTGGGATTACTCGTTAAGGATAAGGTCAATGGTACCCTAGAACGAGTTGAGTGTATATATATATATATGAGAGCGTAATTGTTATTTTCTTATATAAGGATTTTAAATGATTTTATATAAGAATATATTTTGATATATAAAATGATATTTCTTTCTAATAAATATCAAGGTAATTGGTTGTTAAATTATTGAATTAAATATAAATGATAATGGTAATAAAACCAAATTGAAATTAAATGAAGATAAGTTTGAAATGGATTCAAACTGAAATTAAAATCTTGAATATATAGAAGTATTATTAGAATAAAGATAAAAATGAATTGGTTTCCAGATATGATAATCTTGGTTATTATCATAAATGATTGTTGTGTTTAATAATGGAATGTTTTAGGGAAGTAAAACATTTAGGCAAGTAAGACTTGTAAATTCTAGTGGGTTTTAAATTGTGAAGTTTTAAATCCAGAAAACTTGAAATTATTTTTGAATTTAAAACCAGAAATGGTTTAAAAATTTAAGGTATAACTTGGTGTGTAAAGAAAATGTATATATAAGGATATACATAATATTAAAGATAATTTGAAATAACTCTTAGTGTTGAGATTTAAATTGGAATGTGATATGAAAACCAAAAGTGATAAGTTTTTGAATTTAAGTGGGAAAGTTTATTAATATAAAGTTTAAATTTGAAATGGGAATTCAAATTGGATAAGTTGACTGGATTAAATTGAATTTAACTTAAGGAAAGTTAAATAAGTTTAGGATGAACAACTTGAATTGGAAATTTCAAGATGAAATTTAAATTTAACTTGGGTAGTTAAATGGTTATTTTAAATGGGAATTATGAGTGATCTCAAAATGGGTTTGAGATCTGGAAATTGAAAATGGATAATAAATTAGAATCTAAAGATTAAATTGTTTTTGAATTCTTATTTGAACTTTGTAATAAGTTAAGTAAAGATAATTTTAAAATGGAATTTTGAAATTTGAATTCAAAATTAAATGGTTTAAATATATAAGTTGTTAAATTAAAAATAAAGGTTGATTTGATTTAAAAATAAGGGTTAATTTGATTTAAAGGATTAAATCAACATTTAAAATGTTTAACTCGAATTTATATAATTCAAGATGGTTTTAAGTTAAGATTTAAATAGAATTAGTTCAAATTAAATTTGATTTGAATTAATTAGAATGGAGATTGAAAATATATAAGTTTTTAAAATTCAAATGGTAAATTAGAATTGAAATGATTTGAAATTAAAGTGGATTCAATTTGAATTTAGTCAAAATTAATTTGAATAATTTGAAATAGTAATTAAAGTTGAATAAGATTAAAAATCAAATGGAATTTGATTTAAATTTGGAAAGGAATTAAGGTTAATTCAACTTGAATTGGGATTAAATCAATTTCAATGGAAATTGAAGTATTGAGTCAATTTAAATGAAATTGGAATTTAAATTGAATTGATGGGAAATTAATTGGAAATGGAAATTGAGAAATTAAACAGTTTGGCTCTGGATTATTTTCAAAATAAATTGTTTTAATACAAATATATTTTTCCAAACCATTTACTATACAATCTTTCTTCTTAAACCCCAAACTATCCTATACTTATTTTACAATTATTTTAGAACTATTTAACTATTTTGAAACTGTCTTATAAACTAATTACTATTTTTCAGTTATTTATATCTAATCACTATTTTAAAAACTATTTTGCAATTATCTAACTATTTTATACCTACTTAACTATTTTACAGCTATTTTATGAACTAATAACTATTTTTCAACTACTTATCTATTTTAAACTTTTTCAAGCTATTTTTAAATTTAATTAGGTCAGAGTTCAAACTGTTTGTAAATTGGAAATGGAAGAAATTGAGAATAAGTGAATGGAATTAAAGGAAATGTGAATAGAAAAGTAAATTGATTTGGCTAATAACCAATAAAGATAAATATGTAGGATATACGTATATCATTCTATTCGCATAGTGATTTGATCCAGATTCGAACACAGAATTTCGAGATAGTATTATCGATCCGAGTTGGGATTTTTTTTGCTCGATTTTCGACGGCGAACCTGGATATGGATTTTTGATTGGTTCTGGATATTCTCTATCATAATTGTGACTATGCAAGGAGAATGTCGGTTTCTGATCAAGGAATCAGATCTGAGTCCGCACTAGAAAGTCGGGTGGACAATACTAGTTCGGAAGTGAAATCGTGTGATCGAGTGAGCGATCAAATTGATATAGCGTACGGATGATATGTGTACATCGTACGGGTTTGAATGAAATTGGCATTGAAAATTTGTGAATAAGGAATTTGCAATGGTTTTGAAATGAAAAGTATATTTGTGAAATAAAATGGAATTGGATATTTCTTTGGTTGAAATTTACTTTATGGAAGTAAGTAAATGGTAAATAACTTTATAAAGAAATCAAACTTGAATATTTGATTTGGCAATAAATAAAGTTATATTTTATAATATGATAAACTCCCCTTATTGAATCTAGCCAGAATAAAAGGGTTTTTGGAAATATTTGAAGTATAAAAAGAGGTTTTATACAAGTTTGAAGTGATCCAAAGATTTTTAAAAGTATATATATCTATATATATAAAGAGGATCTTATGAGAATGATTTTGAAAAAGGTTTTGAGAACCTATGAATTTGGAAATGGCTTTTGATTTTTGGGAAAATCAATTTTGGGAATTTGGAAAGCCTAGTTTGAGAATTATCGATTTTGGTAATCGATTTTGAGTAAATGAGATTTTGATAAATCATAAAGGATATGATTTGAAGATACTATAAGTGTATAGTACAAAGTGTTTTGAAAATAGCTCTGGGAAAAAAGGCACTTCCTTGAAATGAACTTCTCAGGAGTGCCACTGGGTGGTACTGCCTTGAACCCCAAGGGGGGATTCTAAAGTTGATCCTGTGAGGAGTCCGGACAAACTAGTTCCTGAGGATTATTTGTGTAGCGAAAGTCGAGGGGCTGGTGCCCACAGAGGCATTTGGGTTATGCTGTGACGACAGTTTAACTCGATGTCACTGCGATCTACTGCAGACCATAGCGAAAGTCATGTGTGCCGCTGAGAGCCAACTGTCTACGTTTGATTTTATATCGGTAGACTGTGACACTATGGTAACATAGCGAAAGTCGTTTGTGCCGCTGAGAGCCAACAGTCTGCGTTTGATTTTATATCGGTAGACTGCGACCTATGTGGGAGAAGTTTCATTATTTGGCAGCGAAATTCGGTGGCGCTG
Organism: Allium fistulosum; assembly: GCA_030737815.1. Classification (NCBI taxonomy): domain Eukaryota; kingdom Viridiplantae; phylum Streptophyta; class Magnoliopsida; order Asparagales; family Amaryllidaceae; genus Allium; species Allium fistulosum. The sequence goes on from CM060906.1 coordinate 1,140,083,557, forward strand.
ATGCCTACAGTTATATGGGTTTGTGCTGTGATAGCAACGTAAGGCCCGGGTATAACTGCGATCTGTAGCGGGTTCCATGGCGTAATCGAGGAGCACGGAGACCTACAGTTATCTGTGGATTTTGTCGGGACGGCAACGTAACCATCGGGTTAACTGCGACCATGGATGGGGGTGATGATTTCCAGAGCATTCTCACCAAAGATATTTTCTCTATTTTCAAAACTGTTTTCTATATTTTCAATAAATTATTTTCCAAATATTTTCACTGGGTGTTGAAACCGGGTCTGCTAAGTACTTATAGATTTTCAGTCTTACGCCTGATCAATGTATGACCGAATTTCTGTAAGAACAAGGATTGACTTGTTAAGACATCGAGTTATAAAAGTATTTTTATAAAAACTAATTTAGTAATATTATAAAGATTTTTAAAGTATTCTAAAAATGTTTCAAAGAGAAAATTTAACTGATATTAAGAATTTTAAATAAATTCTGGCTTTGTTCCTTTTCGAGGACGAAAAGTTTTAAAGGGGGGAGGAATGTGATAACCCAGATTTTTGTACACTGGTTAATTGATAATTAACTGGATTAATTAATAGGAATACTGATTTATAGATTAAATAATTCTGATAATAAATATTTATATTTAATTAATTAACTAATTAATTTAAGATAATCAATTTATAATTAAGTGAGTAAATTTCTTAAAGAAGTAATTAATGGATAATTACTTAAAGTAATTAGAAGGAGTAAATTACTCAATTTTAAAGGTTAATAAATATATAATCTGGCAATATTGAAAAGATTTGTTTGTGAAAGCTAATAAAATTTTATTCTATTTATAATATATATATTTGATATATATTGTGAATGGAAATATCTTTTGTTTTAAATAAAAAAATGAATTTTCAAATTGTAATATATATGTAAGTATATGTTATAATTTGATATTGTTTGAAATTTATTTTAATCTATTGATAATTTATATATAATATGAATATATTGTGATTAAAGCTTTGTTTTAAATTTAATATCTTTCAAAAGTTAAAGATTAATTCATTTGTTTTCAAAATATAAGATAGTTATTTATTTTAAAAATATGATAGTTTAAATAAAGTTTTGTTTTCTTTAAAGTGCTTAGCATAAAATAGTTATAAATATATATATAGTTTTAAATAAGCTTTCCTTTTAATATCTCTTTAATTTAAATGGTTTGTATATATAAACATAAATAAATTTAGTACTAATTCACATTTACATAAATACATAAATATCAAGACAAATTCATATTACATAATTTAAAGAGAATCATAAATACTTTTATAATAAGGATTTAAACACAATTCTACTAGATTTTAACATTTGTAAGATAATTAACATGCCTTAACATTTGTATATGCATGCAAGTTAACAAGTGGCCTTCATTTAATTTATTTGAAAATTTAGAAAACTAAATTATCTTAAATAACATATGTTAGAGAAACCTGGTTATTTCTTTCCCGTTCAAAGTTTTTCTTTTCAGTTCAAATCTTTTCCATCTTCTTTTTCTCTCCATCTTTCTAAATTCAAAAGAAAATCAAAATCTGAAACCTGAAATTCAAAATCAAGCAAAGTTCTTCACAACAATAAAAATTGCAACTTCAACCTGCTATTCAAATAAAGCTCAATCTGCAACTTTCAAACCTGAGCAATTCAAGTTAGAGATTCAACTAAACAAGCTTCCAGATTTCAACTATTAACAAGCATGCAAAGGAGAATCAAAAGCTTTTCACAAATCAAATTTAAAAACCTGGAAAACACTGCTCTGCTTTGTTCTATGTTAATTTTAAGGTGAGTAAACATTCTTTTAAAAACAGTTTTAAATCTGTATTACGTTGTTATGGAATGCATGTGATGAATGTTTTTAGTAGATTGAGTTTTTAGTATGGATATGAATGCATGTATATATTGTGAGCATGTCTGTGTGTTTATATATATACTGATCTCTGTTAAATCTCTCTGGCTCAAGAACAACTTTTAAAATTTCTATCTTCCCAAAGAATCATTGTTAGGTTATGATCATTAAAAAGAAAACGATTATAACAATGTAAATTCATTTTTAAAAATAGTTTAAAGTAGAATTATTTAGTTAATATTTTGAAAATAAGATTTTACAGTAAAACTAAATATATGTCAAAAATTCAAGTATCTTAATTACTTGATTCTTTTATATAGTATGTTTTGCTTCTAGAAATTATGATTTTTAAAAGTAAAATCATGAATTTTAGTTTAGAGAATAGTGAGGATTTTGGGTTTGTTCGAATGAACGTTTGGGTTGATTGCCGATGATCGACGGCGTCGGGGTGGTCGATTTTTGGGTCGAAGGTGGTCTGAGTGATGGAGAGTACGAGAAAAATGTCGATGGATTTTTCTGACGACTGTGGTGGCCAGGCAGGGGAGATTTAGGGTTTTAGCAGTAGTTTCTGTCATTGATGTTGTCGAGCTTTGTTCGACAAGGGTAATGTATCGGGCCGGATCGCGTTGGGGGAAAGGTTTTGCTGGAGTCTTGGCGATGTTGGATGAGGTCGGCAAGGTTTCTCGAGGCATAGTTCGTCGACGATGGGTGGTTGCAGTCGAGATGTGGGTTCCAGTTTTTGGTCGTTGGGTTCGATTTTGATATCGAGGTGGTATCGTCGTTCTGGGTGTTCGAATGGGCCAGTGGGGTCGTGGGTGACTGGAGGAAGGACGGGGCGATGATCGTAGATGGCCAGAATTGGCGTGCACGTGAACGTGTACACGTTCGTGTACCAGATGTGTTCGATGATTTGGGAAGACGATAAGCAACTCGGGACGGTCTCGTGATTTTTGGCGTGAAAACTCGAAGTGGATGGTGTTGCAAAGAGACTCGGGGAAGTCTCGCGTAGTTTACTGTTCGACTCGAAGTAAAACGAGAGGGATACGGGTTGGACTCGAAGCAGGAGAAGAGCAAAAGTTTAAATCATGTTTTAAAGGTTTTGAAAACTTAAAAGTGGAATTTGTTTTAAAATCATTTCTTAAGTAATTAGAAGATCATTAATTAATTAATGGAAGTAATTAAAGATAATTATTGAATGGTTGAGGATAATTAATTTATAATTAAGGTTTAATTACTTAATGTAATTAAAAAGTAATAAATCAAGAATGATTAAATAAAAGGGATAATTAAAGTATAATTACTTATTTAATTAAGGGATAATTAAAAGGATAATTACTTATTGTAATTAAGTGATAATTAATCAAGGAAGATTAATTAAGATAAATAATTAAGAAATGATTAATTAATTTGAAATTAATTTATGGATTAAGGTAATCCAAGTGATTAAAGTTTAGTAATTAATTTAATTAGAGATTAATTAAATCAATTAATAATAAATCAACTTGTTATGGATGGTTGAATAATATTGGGTTACTTGGATTGATTTTATCTCTGATGGGTAATTGAGATGTACTATGTTATGAATGGGTTAAACTGGGGTAATGTAGGTTACCTATCTAAGATGATTTGATGTATGATATGATATCCTGAATATGAATTGTATTGTTTTTTTAACTTAACAACCTGGATTAGAAATGACATTGATTTCGAAGAGACCGGAGTCGGGTATCAGTAAATACCCGAAACCACTTCGAATCTTTATAAATGTGAGTTTGGAAACAAACAGGCTGGAATGAAATAAGTTAAGTATCATGGATATTTAAACGGGATAACGATTCTTGGATATTGTTTTGAGATAAATAATGGACTTAAATAAGATTTGAACTCGTAGAAAAGTACGAGTTACCCTGGTAATTTACTTAAGTTATATCTTTGGAATTTCTTGTTAGATAAGTTTACTCACGCTGGTTTCCAGCCTGACCCGGGTGTTACTTTGATGTAATGCTCGGGTCAGACCGAGTATTACAGATTTCCAGGTAAGGACGTTCTGGAGCTCAGGAGGCTAGCTGGATGGCAGGAACGTATGGAGTGATATCTGTTGTATATATTATTGTTGATTATCTAAGACATGTTTTCAAATTGTCCTGTGTTGTGTAATAGCGTAACTCTGATATAGAATGTAAAAGTGTATTGATACAGTTCTTTTTGTAAAACTGTTATTTATGTGATATTATATTTTGATCCGCTGCGAATGTGAGAATATGTGATTTGGTGTTTCTGTTTCATCCTCTTCTTCTATCTCTTTCTTTTTCTTTTCCTAACTATCTGGGATTTTCAGAGTAGAAAATCCCGGGCCGTTACACTAGCTCTAGAAGGTGAATCCAAAGCTGTGATTCTCAGGCTGACCAGAGTGTAAAGTAAAACACAAAACACTCGAGTCAGGACATACATACTTATACAATGTAAACCAACTCAAGTGAACTGTAATATAAATGCACAATAACTTAAAGGATGCTTGGGATCGCCCATCCTTTAAGGATCCATTTCCACTAATTACGCAGTCATAACACTATCATAGAAATATCCATATTAAAGTAAGTCAATGCAAATAACAGTGTTAATTTGACTAGGGTAGCGCAGAGCTGCAGTAATCGCTTACCTCTCGCCACACTCTTAAATCAAAGGTATGCATCATAACAATCACAAGGAGATCAAATGGTACACAAAGAAATGTACCCGTGGTTATAATTTTAAAATGGTTTATAATTTCGAATTAAAATCATTCATTTAAACCATTAAAAAGTGAAGTTGTTATACTTACAAATCAAATATTCAATTTCCAAAATTTCAGCCCTTTCTGAGTTCGTTTATTCACTTAAAAACTTTAAAACATTTAAATTTCAGCTTTCGCAGCAATTAATATATGCTACGGTAAGTTACATTTCAAAAAAAAAGTTCAATTCAGCAAAGACAGCACTTAAAACCGTTGTAAGAGTTCAGTTATATTCAAAATCTCATTTCTGCTTACTGCAGCACTTAACAAGTGCTACAATAGCCCATTCATTAGTTTCAGGTTTGATTTTAGTTTCGTCAACTACAGCACTGACAAAGTGCTGCAATAGCCCTTAGTTCATTTTAGTCTATTTAGTTCACTTCTGCAACTATAACACTTACAAAGTGCTGCAATAGCCTTTAGTTCAGATTTTAGTTTATTTCAGAAACAATAGCATTTCTGAAGTGCTACTAAAAGTATTTTCAGATTACAAAGGAATTTCAGCCACAATTAAACTTCAATTTAAACCGTTTTAAACTTATAAAAATCACCTTTTCCACTTCAAAAATAATCATTTAAAATACTCTTTTTAACTTATGATTTTTATAAAGCAAGTTTATAATTAAAATCCAATTTTTCCAATAATTAAATTCAAGTGTATAATTTTCCCATTTTCTACATTTACTAACACTCTAATTTAATTTACCATTTCACAAATAAAACTTAATTTCCATTTTATTTTAATTATCTTAAATTTCCATTTTAAAACCAAGTTAGAAATTCCCAAATTAAGTTACATTTAACTTAAAATTTTCTATTCATTTATTTAACATTTTTAACACATCGAAAAATCATTAACACTTTATTAAATCATTTTAAATTCAGTTTAAATCAAAATATCATATTTTCACATTTTAAAAATACTTTAAAATATCTAGAAAAATATATAAATAACCCTGGGTCTGTATATTATTTTCTAACCTAAGTCAAGTGATACGGATAATATATCATTTCAATCCGTAATTTACAAAGAAAAATCCGGGTTCTATCATTTCAAACCCGCAATCCCAAGTCAAATAAAATAAATAAAAATCACCTAGGCCTATCATTTCAGCCCGTAATGATTTTTCCCTATTCTAAAGTCCGTTCGAGTATGTATCATTTCAACCCATAGTGATTCTGTTCTACATGGAACTTGTAGTGTGAGAAATAGAAATAAATAAACAATATAACAGAATAGAATATAACAGATGACGTGACAAGTTAATAACAGGGTTTAACATCATATAAATGATATCACAGGCAAGTATAACATAATATAAAAGTTTCTACACATTCACTTGGTGTCACTTCACAATTATATAGGCATATATGTCATGTGTGAATTACTCACTTCTTTAAAGCTGGAGTTCGCAAACAACACACACAAAAGAGAATCCGAAAAGCACGATAGCACGATTTGATTCAAGTGGGAAGAGAGCCAAGATGTATATCTTGTATATAACAATAAACAAATCCATATATAAATATATATACAATACCAAAATTTATTTTGAAACAAATTGAAATAGAGATAAACAAAGACATCACCAAGTTTCAAACAAGCTTTGCTTGCTCTTGACTCAACATGTGCTCGGCCTTAAGGCTAAATTGGTTCAGCCATGACATGTTTTAGGTGGGTAAAGGTCAGGTTTGGATCTGAAAATAACAAGGCTAGGCTTGAGAATGCAAAGGGTTTGAGTGTTACAAAGTGAGGAAGGTCATACGCAATCAACATCTGTATTCAATCAGTCAAAAGAATTGTTCATATGGATATTTAATTGTGCTAGATTACGTATTTTGACTTAATTTGATATTTCATTGATGTGAATTCCCTTGTTTTAATGCATCCATCAATCAAGGCGTGGAGTTGACAAGGCTAAGGAAAATTGCAGTCAACTTGAGAAAATACGAAACTAATTGACTTTAGTTTTTAATTAAAAATAATTTTTATTACAAACAAGATTGATCATGGATAGAAAATGAATGGCGTCTGCATCTATCTTTCATGATTCTTCTACCTCGTTCCAATCGTCTTCTTCTCTCTTTTCAGACTTTTTCCATCATAAATCTCCTCTCCATCGTTCTTTTGCACAAATAGTTAAAGATGGTCAGCCTTCCGGCCGTTTCCAAAGATCGTCATCGCATGGTCTAAGTAAAAAGAACTGGATCGATTCAAGAAAAAGTATGGTCTCCTGTTTTAGATGTGGTGGATATAATCATTTGGCTTCTCAATGTCGTGAGCCTATCATTTGCTTCGCCTGTGGCAAATCAGGGCACAAGAAAAATGCTTGTTCGTCCAGATCGCTTTCTGATTAATTGGTTGAGCACGGCTTCCAATTCGTCTTAAAGTGTATGTTGCTGAAGGGGATTCTTATTGATTATCTATGGCAAAATCGCTATGAAGGTATCAAGTATATAGAGGATCTGCTGTGTCATTTCAATTTTGTAAACGAGCCGAACATTGGTAAAGGTTATAGGAATAAATTTGGGGATCCTGAATTATATTTTGGCAAGACTGATTCTCGTTCTAATGTTTCGAAAATGGAAAATCTTGCCAGTGTATCAGGAAAAGATTTTCCTAACTCTGTCATATTTGAGGATTATTCATGTTTCGACCCTATGTTGATTGATCCAGATGTTGTTGCTCTTCATCAATCGTCTTTTTCAAAATCTGGACTCGAGTTGAAAGATAATTTTACTCAAGTTAAGTCCAAAAAAGACTATAATCGTAATAGAAGATTGGACAACTTCGTGATCCCTACTGCAAACAGATTCGAGTTTCTAGATTCGACATCTTCCATTGAGCTTGTTGATGGAGTAGTGGATAGAGATAAGTGTGTTCATTCCTTATCAGATTGTTTGTTGGATAATCATTTGACAGAGACTGTTTGTAATGAAGTCTTTATTGATAAGGATGGCGGCAGTCAAGATGACAATCTAATGAATCACTATTTTGTTAGTGAATTCTTGTTCAATCAAGACCTGGATCATCAAATCAATTTGATTAATGCTAAAAAGGATATTCAATTGGAGGTGGATCAGGTTTCTACTCTGGGTAACGATTTGTGGTCATCATTGTCAGCAGTTAATCTGCCATTTGAATTCGATCAATCCGATCAGATCACACAGTTGAAATCCTGTAATAGCAATAGTGAGTTGATGGATGAATTGGAGGTATCAATAGAACCTGATGTATCTGTTTCTTCAGATAGTTATGAGTTTGTTGACTTTCGTGATTTGTTCCTTTCTATGGAGCAACATAATGAGGTTGAGAATTTTGTTGAACCAGAGAACAATGTTGATGATGTGTTCTTAAATTTGTTCATTACCTCTTTTGATGATATGCACACTGATACAGTTGTGCATGATGCACGGGTCTAGGTTATTGTTGATGATAAGATTTCTTCATTTTCTTCTCTAAGTTTGATTAATCAGTCTGTGGTGAGTTGCCAAGGTGAAAATGTTGATCCTAATACCTCTAATGGTAGTGATGCTTGTGATATTGGTGAAGTTATAGTAGTATCCCCTGTTGAGCATTTGGGTGGGAAAGATAATCTGGCAGTGGCACCTTGGGTTTTGTTGATAGTGAGTTAGTTTTTGATACTCGGAAGGATACTCCAGTTAATTCGATTTCAGTGACAGTGAATAGTATCTTGTTCTCTATGGATAAGTCTGTCAGTTTTTCTGTTTTTCAATCTGGTGAATCTGACAACAAAGCAGCAACTAGATCCACTTCGTCGAAGAGAGGTAGACGTAGAAAGAATGTGACAGCTAGCGGTTTTGTAGTGGGTGTTCACAGTGGAGTTTTAAAAGAGAGTTTTAATGATGTTTTTGATAATTCTCTTCATGATTGTGATAGTTCAGATAAGTGCACATGTTCTGATGTGCCACAGTGTATCGCAATAGGAGATTTAAAGCATGGTGGTGTTGTTTCTTCTGTTAATGATTTGGTTGATGCTGGTCCTAAGGGCTTTGTTGATTTAGAGAGACATTCAGAGCATTCTTGTCCCAGTAACCTCGGTTCTGATAGAGCTGTTTATTATTGGACCGGGGGTTTCAGATTCGTTATGTATTGCTGTCTTGCGTCTATAGAAAAATTTCCTCGTTCTCCTGCCCATGCTAGAGATTTATTTCGTGCAGCCAAAGTAAGGAAAAGAAATAGTAAGAGCTATTCAGCTGGTATTATTAGGAGAAGTCCTCGTTCAAATCGTAATGCTTTTAAGTCTTTCGATTGAGGGTTGTTTTGTGGTTTTGGAGTTTGTTAGTGGTTTGTGTAGATGTAGTTTTTTGAGATGTTTTAGCTTGGATGTTGAGGTTGCGGTTGCGGCAGTTTCTTCAGACGGCTATTTCTCTTTTGGTGTTGCTTTAGGCCATGGTTTTAGGTCGGTGTTGAGTTTGTGTGGGTTTGATTTTTTTTTTGTACGGAGGTGTTTTTGGCTACCTGCCAGGCTTGTTGGCAGCTCCTTTTCTATTGTTTTTATATATATGTACATGTGTGCTCTCCTTTCCTGTAGAGGATCACACATTTTTCTCAAAAAAAAAGTGAGGAAGGTCAAAAGGCAAGGCTAGAAAGGGTTTTGGTTCAACTTGGGCTCGGTCAAAGGCATATTTGGACTCAGCCATAGGCTGCTACAGGTCAGGTCAGAGGTTAGTGATGGTATTCAGAGGTGGTGCTTGCTGGTGGTGGGGGCTAAGGAGATGGCCGTGGCAAGCGATGAAGGTGGTGTTGCATATAGGGCTCGGTTATGCATAGTTTCAAGGATTTTTGCAACTTTTTATGGAGTTTTTGTTCAAGGGAGGTCATGGACAGTATAGGTCAGACGAGGAGGATGATTTGCAGCTGTGGATGATGGGAAGGAAGTGGTGGTGGTCGGTGGTGGAGATGGTGAGGTGATAGGCCAAGCAAACATGTGTGAAGTAAAGGCAAAATCAAGGTAAAATTCAATGGAAAGAGCAAGGGAAAATGAAGAGAAGATGGAAGCCATTACCAAAATGTTTTTCAGAGATGATAGGCTGAAATTGTGCTAGAATAAGAAGTAAATTTCACATGAAAAACAAATGAGAAACTCACGGCAACAATAAAGTGTTGAACGGTCCAAAAAGTGAAGTGTCTAGCACATGAAAAGTCATTGTTTTAAAGCTTTTGTCCCTTTGAATTTCCAATATCTTTTATACAAAATAAATAAAATAAAACTCAGTAAATAAAATAAAAACAAACTGAAATAAAGTGAAGAAAAGAAAATAAATAAATTGTTTTAGGAAAAATAGGAAAATAAATAAAGAAAATAGCTTATTATATTGAGACTAGCTTTAAAAATTGCAAACAAAATACAATTAACTTAGGAAAATTATAACTCAACAAATTCACATAATTAAATTCAAAGTCCAAAACAAAATAAAAGATGGCAATTAGAATAGCAAAATGAATAATACAATACAGATAAAATTTTGCGTGTAAATGCTGAATTTATCAAAGTTTAAAACGGAATTCGATGAAACAAAAAGCAGAACATATATCAAAACCAATTACTATTCCAAAGAAAAGATTAAAATTAAAATTTCAATTAGTTTAAACAAAAAGTCAAAGTTTGACAAAATATAACATTTCCGGAAAGTCAATATTTAATTATATTTGGAAGAATAAAAATAGAAACAAAATCCAAAATCTCTTGGAAAAATTCCAAACTTCAATTTAAAATTATTTAAAAATCAAATTTTCAAAATAAAAATTAATTTAAAAATATTTCTAAAAATTATGGGTTGTTACAAAAATCCTATCGATAGCTTTGATCAGACGAATCGATCGAAAACCCAAATCAACTTCAACAACTCAAACAACACAATATGTAAAACATTTTAAGATTAATACAAATACACTCCCTAACTCGATGATACAAGAATAGATTCCAAAACAAGGATAGAGATTCATATATAGAGGGATTCTAACCAGAAGAATTCTAACAAGAAGATAGGCTCGAATGGGTGATAAATAGATTTCAAAAGAGAAAAGAATAGATAGACTTATATAAATCACGGGCAACCTTAACCGGGTCAACCGTGACTTCAAAATAAGATCAAGGTAGAATTCTGGAGCAAACGATCGCCTCAGATGGAATTTGGGCATAGCAAAAGATAGCAGCATCTAAACCAAGGATACAGAAATCTTCGGTGAATCGATGTTGTTGTAAAGGAGTTTCACCCCTTTACAAATCATTCAAAGATTGGCGAGACCGCCGATTCTATTATAAAGATCATTCGAAGTGAAGTTATGGGATACTCCAGAATCAAAAAACACGAATAGAGGGAGACAAGAGTGGACTTTGGAACCGAAGTGAATGTTCCAAAATTCAGACGAAACCGAGTCAAAGAAGAAGGAATTCAAGCTCGAACGAAAGTGATTCTGTAATTGAATTTTACTCTATATGCTGAGTTTTTCCTAAAACCTGGCTCTGATACCACATGTAACGACCCACTATTTTGGACCATTCAAATCGACAATAAATCCACACATGCCAGACTTGAATAATTCAAAACAATAGATTTTTAATTTAAATTTGGCAAAACTCAGCATGTACAGTAAATAAAATAATCATAGATCACAACACAGAGTAATATAACAATAATGCAGCGGAAACAAAAGAATAGTAGTTCATGAAGCTACTATATATATATAACAGAGTTAAACAAGATACAACAAAAGTCACGAATACATAGATGTCTCAATACAATAATCAAATACAAGATCTGAATGCATCACTGGAATCAACAGAACAACTGAAAGCAGGATAGATAGCTGGATCTCCAAGAGAAGCTCCAACTCCAAAGGTGATTCTCGAATACTGAACCACTCAATCTGACCCGAGCGTAAAGCAAAACACAAAACACTCGAGTTAGGATTAACATTCTTATATTAATAAATCCAACTCAAATAAAATATCAACTGAAATACAAGTAACTTAAAGGATGTTTGGGATAACCCTCCTCCAAGGATCCATTAAACTATCTACTATGTAGTAATATTCGCTATTATGATAATGTCTAATAGTAAAAATATCTTACTTTTAAATAGCGTTAAGGGGTTACCCATATAGCCCTTAACACATAATAGTCCCAGTAGTCTATCCAGTATTAGCATACTCCCAGATCGGGGGCTACCCTCAATACTCCACAGGCTACGGCACAAATCCAAACTCGTAGTAAAGCTCGATATGGTAGGTGACACGGCACAACTAGGCAATGCCAGGGTAGATATACCAATTACGCATCCGGGTTGGTGGAAACGCATAGTAGCCACTACCGCCCACCTCGGAACACACTCCCAATCAAAATCGAAGGGTGGCCACCAAATAAATCACAAAGTAATAGAATGGTATCGAAGAAATGCGTCCGATCAGAGGTGCTACCTCATTGGCCCGTCAATCGCTCCTGTTTTAGCCACCTTATGCCAACTCACGGGAGTTGGGTCCATGTATATACCTCAATAGGAATCGTCGCCACCATCCTACTTCATTCTGGAATCTCCACCGCGTACACAGTTATTAAAGTGGTTTTCGGTATCGACAGAGAGTATGCCCATTTCTTATCCCGGTGTCTTTAACAACCAAACGTTATTATGAAACAACGGTCATTTCAAAATAGTTTATACTTCAAAACCAAAATATCATTTTCATTTCAAAAACCCAAATCAATACGATATCATTTCCATTTCAAATATATTCATTTCCAAACATCATATCACTTTCCAAAGTTATAACGCTTTTGAAATCATAGTCTTTTAAAATCAAAACACTTTGGAAATCACAGCTTTGAAATCATAGTATTTTGGAAATCATGACACTTTGAAATTATAACATTTTGGAAATCATAACACTTTTAAAATTATAGCATTTTAGAAATCATAATACTTTTGAAATCATAATACTTCCCACTCAAACCGGCTTAGATATTAAATACTCTAAAAAAATAGCTTCTTCAATTTTACAAATCAATTCCAAAACAACTCAAATTCCAAAATTTAAATTTAAATCAAATCTCAAATCATCAATTTCAATTCAATTCAGTTCTCAATAAACCATTTAAATTATATCAATTTCAAATACAGATTCGAACCACAAATAAACCATTTAAATTTCAATATTTTTAAAGCTTTAAGTATTCCAAAATTTCAAAACTAAATTTAAAAATCTTATATATATATATATATATATATATATATATATCGAATCCCTTTCATATTATTTAGCTTTGGAATATTTTTTTTGAGAAAAATGTGTGGTCCTCTATAAATAGCGGAGAGCACACATGTAACTATATATAACACTAAAATGAGGTGCTACTAACATGCTTGGCAGTTAACAAAATCTGAATGCTAATATCATAATAAAAAATCAGATACTCCTAAGAAGAGTTCCGGCAAGGCCACCACCCATCTCACCCTAATATCAAGATCCGGCATGGCCACCCCCCGATATCAAGATGTTAGGAGTACCTAAAAACTAAAGGAAATGCAGAATATCATCGCCAAATAAGCAATGAATCTGGAACTGGATCTGGCGGGATGAATAAGCAACTACACAGAGGTGAAAACTGAAGGTGATGCTTAAAGGAAGATCCACTCTGAAACGGTATAGCTGAAATAAGCGCCTGACGCAATCTGCAACCCTGGAAACGGCTATCCTAAGCACCTGAAAAAAGACTCTAGCTGTCCTGCAAACCTGAAAAGAGACATTGACAATATATCTAATCCAAGACCTGTAACCAAACTAAGAACAAAATTAGTACGAATCACATTTATGTATATAAATTGAATTTATATACATATATGCGTATATAAAATCTAAAGCGATAAAAAACAAAGATAATTTAGTACAAAAATTAACAATTCTAGATAGTAAGAGTAAAATGATCCATACTGAATAAAATTAACGAACTATAAACTAAAATAATTAAAGCTAAATAAAACAAAATCAATACTAGTAATATCTCTATGAATTTGCATTAGAGAGTAAATAATGATGCACTAAGTGATCATTATTTAAATTAGAAAGGTCAGCAATACTAATATTATTAATGCTAAAATTATTATTGTTTTGTTTGAATATATTGATGTTGTTACTAACCTTGTTAAGATATTCCTTAAAAAGTTATTTTTAGCTAATTTATATTTAGGATTAGAAACCCAATTAAAGTAAAAGGATGCAATTAAAAATATCAATTTATTGAAGTGATTAATGTATTATTATTAAAAATTCTTTGATTTCTTTCAAACCAAATGTACCAACAAGATATAGTGAATAAGGTATCAAGCAAATATTTGTTAACTTTATCGAACTTAAATCTAAAAGTGTTCCAATAAAAACACAATCTATAATTCTAGTACTAATATTAAAATAAAAAATATTAAAGATATTCATAAGAATAAAATAAGTTTTCATACAATCAAAGTAAATATGATTAATATCCTCTGAATGCATATTACAAAAATAACATTTGTCATCAATGTTAATATTTTTTCTTTTTAAAAATTCTATAGTATTTAATTTAACATGCATAATTAACCACATATGAATTTTAGATTTTGGAGGAGCGTTAGATTTCCAAATAAAGTTAAAAAAATTATTAGTTACACCCGAAAAGTTAATAAATCTATAAAAAGAATTAGTAGAATATTTCTTACTCTTGTCCCATTCCCAACTAATATGATCATTATTATTATCAATATTATAAAGATTTAATCTAGCGAAAAGTAACTTAAGCTGCCTAAGGGTTGAACCAACTAGAGTTCTGTTAAAACTAAAGATCCAATGAGGGTCATTTTCGGAATCAAAAACTTCAGAAATAAATGCATATTTAAAGTTACAAATGTCATACAACTCATTATAATCATTCCTAAGAGGAGTAGCGGAAATCCAACTGTCATGCCAAAAGGAAGTATTATTACCTGAGTGAATGATAATATTAATGCCTAAGTTAAAAATCACATTACATTTTAAAATGGATTTCCAAAAATAAGATTGTTTACGAGAAACCGAAGGACTAATTTGATAAAGATTATTACTACCATTGTAATAATATTTAGAAATAATTTCCTTCCAAGTGGCATTATCATTGGTATCTCTGAACTTCCATACCCATTTACCAAGGAGAGACAAATTCATATTACGCAAATTAATGACACCTAAACCACCATCCTTCTTGGATTTACATACAGTTTCCCAATTCACAAGACATTTTATGCAATTGTTTGGATTTTCACCACTCCATAGGTAATCTCTTCTAATTTTATCTATTTTATCTATCACCCAATCAGGAAAAAGATGTAATGACATCCAATAAATTGGGAGAGCGGATAAAACAGAATTAATTAAAACCAGTCTACCAGCTCTAGATAAAAATCTCCCGTTCCAATTAGAGATCCTATTTCTAATTTTATCTATGATTATTAACCAATCATCATGTTTAAGCTTAGAAGGTCTAATAACAAAACCAAGATAGTCAAACGGAAAATTCATAGTTTTACAATTTAATGTATTAGCAACTAAATTTTCAACATTTTCAAAGTCATTTAAAACTAAAACTGAACTTTTGTCAAAATTTATTTTTAAACCCGATAAAAGCTCAAAACTGTATAGAATAAACTTAAGAGTAATAATGTGTCTAGGAAGATGAGAGGAAAAAAGCAAGGTATCATTTACAAATTGAAGGACAGATAAACCATAACACGATATATCATTACAATTATTACCCAGAGAACCATTATCAACTGTTTTTTTAATGATACTAGCTAAAACATCAGCAGCTAGGTTAAACAGAAGAGGCGATAAAGGGTCCCCTTGTCTTAGACCTCTCTTAGATTGAATTTTATTACCTAAAATGCCATTTACCATTATACTAGAGTTACCAATTTTAAGCAAATTCATAATCCAGTTAATCCATCTATTACTAAAGCCTCTAGCATGAAAAATATCAACAAGAAAATCCCAATCAACCGAATCAAAAGCTTTAGCGAAGTCTAATTTTAAGATAGCACAAGTAATATTATTCTTACAACAATGGTTAATAAATTCTTGAACCACTGCCACACCATATGTGATATTTCTTCCTTTAATAAAAGCAGATTGTGAACAGTCAATTAGGTCATTCATTCTTATACTAAGTCTATTAGCTAAAAATTTTGAAATAATTTTAACAGAACAATTAATCAATGAAATGGGTCTAAAATCTTTTAAATTATTAGCATCTACTTTTTTGTACAATAAGATAACATTTGCAAAATTAAATCTACCTAGTTGTAAATTTCCATTATAAAAATCTTTAAACATACTAATTAAGTCTAATTTTAAAATATCCCAAAAAGTTTTGTAGAAGAAAATCGAAAATCCATCCGGACCCGGGGATTTATCACCCGGTAGATCAAAAATGGCTTTTCGGATTTCCTCTTCAGTAAAAGGATCACCTAACTCAGAAAGATTAATATTGGAGATGACCGAATAAAGATCATTCCATCTTACATTAATTCTATGCTTATTTTTATTACCAAAAATATCTTTATAATAATCTGTGAAAGCTTTATTGAGATCACTTTGGTCAACTAATTCCACATTGATAACTAAAATGGAGTTAATTTTACTACTACGTTTTCTACCGTTGGCCATATTATGAAAAAATTTAGTATTATTGTCACCTTCATTAATCCACTGAATTCTGGATCTTTGCTTCCACATAACTTCCTCCTTTTCAAGAATAGAGTTAAGCTCTTCTTTAAGTTAGTGAGAACGTTCCTCTCACCTAGATTTAGATGTCTAGTTTCTTCTATCTTATTTAGTTTAAGCATCTCATTAAGAATATTTTCTTTTTTAATTTTAATATTGCCAAAAATATTTTTATTCCAATTTTTAAGTGAATTCCTAAGTTCTTTAAGCTTAGAAACAAATGCTTTGGCTGAATTATCACTATACTTAATATTATAAGAACTCATAGACAACCATTTATTAATTGCTAAATTAGATAAACTTGGTTCTAGTAGCCACATTTTTTCAAATCTGAAAGATCTACTAATAACTCTATGATGATCACAAGAGAGAATAATGGGACAATGGTCAGAAAACGTGTAAGGCAAACCAGACACTCTACATAAAGGAAATTTATCCTCTATTTCATCACTAACGAAAAACCTATCTAATAGGGCCATAGAAGGAGATTCTCTATTATTACTCCAAGTAAATTTCCTATTAGAAAGAGGAATTTCAATCAAATTAGAATTAAGAATAAAATGGTCAAATTCCTCCATAGCGGGATAGTAACCCTCTCGAGGAGTTCGCTCCCCTATAAAGCGAGTAACGTTAAAGTCTCCCCCCAAAATCCAAGATCCCGACGCTAAAGATCTAAATTCCAGGCATTCATTCCAAAGAATCCGATGATCTATTTTTGAATTAGGCCCATAAACATTAGAAATATTTAAAAAAGAATTGTTAGAAAGATTAATAAGAATAATGTGTAAAGAGTGCTGTTTGTAAATACATTGGAGCAATTTAAAATAATTATCCCTCCAACCAATCATTAAACCCCCGGAAGAACCCACAGAAGGTAAAAAAACCCATTTTCTAAAATGATAACCACCTAATCTTCTAAAAAAACAAATATTCGGACATTCAATTTTAGTCTCTTGAAGAAGAGCAATGTCAATAGAATAGTCTTTAAAGAAAAATCTAACCTTATCACATTTATTTAAGTCATTCAAACCTCTAATATTCCAACTAGTGATCCTCATAAACCAATGGACCTAGCCGTATCAAGTTCCTTACTTATAATATACTCACGATCAACCTCAATATCAGAAAAAATGAAAGCAGTACCATTAGCTAATTGACTAAACTCAGAAAAAGACAAATTGCCTAAAGCGTAAGAAGAAAAATACTACGCATACTAGAATGCATACCTGAGCCTGAATTCATAGCACTGCTCACGGTACTCGAATCAGGAAGCTTACCCGTAGACTGTGAATGGCTACAACGAATCCTAGCACTACGATGAACCGATCCACTAGATGCTATTGCCTTCCTACGTCTACCACTCTTCAACGAAAAAGTGCATGGAGCTGATTTGTTACCAGAATCCCCAAGAGGAACTTCAGAAAGAAGACCAGACTTCCCATTGGACATCAAAACATTATATGTTGTTTCCAGTGAAGAAACATCTACAGTATCATTCCTAACCACATTATCTAGCTTGCACTTTTGAGTTTGTGCAGGATCTCCAACACTCCCGTTCCTTACTAAAACACTCGCACCCTCTTCAATAGCCAAATCAACAGAAAAAAACCTCAACAACAGATGAATTCACCACAAAAGCCTCAACAACTTCACCATATTTATCAGAACCAACATCATCAGAGGAAGAAACAAAATTAACATTCACTTCCAATTCCTCAGACAAGAATTCAAACAAGTTATCAATAGAAACATGATCTTCCAATGCAGAGCCTTCATCTTCTAAACTCAACTGAGCAGATGGTCCAGTCCAATCGCATAAGTCACCAATTTGTAGGGAATGATTAAAACCTGAACTAGCCTGATCATCAATGGCAAGAGAATCGCCTAACTCTTCCAAAACCACACCATTCCATATGCCAGATTCCAACATACCATTACAATCATTGGATTCAATTATGCGAAAAATATCAGTCTCTGATATTGTCGACCAAAAATCAGAGCATTTGTTTGACATAAAAAGCTGATCAACATCTAAATGAGCAACATGATCACTATTATCCTCTGACTTAGGTATCTGATAATCATAATCAAAATCTAACCAAAATTCACTTGAGAAATAACTGTCAATAGGTTGATCACCAATATTATTAACAGAAACTTCATCACGAGCAATCTCATCACTCATATAATTTGCATTAGAGCCATCCGACAAATGAGTTTCTGCCATAATACTAACAACTCCATTCTCAAATGAAACAAGATCAGTCATTGCCTCAGAATTAAGACATTCGAAAATGTTTGACATGTGAATCTCAAAAATTTCCTGACTTCTAGAGAAAACTTTACCTTTTTTTATTTGAAGAAAGCCATTATCTGGGATCGAATCTTCTCCAGAAATCTCGGCAACAGATGAACAAGAACCAAAATGGCAATATACAACATCGGGATTAAGAGAAATGGGATCAAATCTTATAGGTCTTTCACTTTTAACAGTATCCGTACACACACTATCATTCAAAAAAATAAGATTCTTATTATGAACAGGATCGAGTTTACCAAAAAAAGCCTCTGGATTGCCAAATCTCTCTTTGTATCCCATACCAATGTTCGGTGAATTGACAAAGTTGAAGTGATGTAACATTTCTTCTAGATAATTAATACCCTCAAATCTTTTATACCAGAGATAATCCGACAAGATGCCCTTCAACAGCAAGAAATTGAGAACAGATTGAAAGCCACTTTCGACCAGAGATGATGAAGAGATTGGGATAGAGGATTCCAATTTGCCGAAATACAACTCTGGATCTCCAAATCTTTTTCTGTAGCCCTTGCCAATGTTCGACGAATTGACAACGTTAAAATGAACTAATAGATCCTCTAAATTCTTTATTCCTTCATTTCTTTTTTGCTGTAGAAAATCCATTAGAATCCCTTTCAATCGCATACATTTAAGTACAAAAAGAAAACCATGTTCAACCAAGGATTCTGAGGAAACTGAGCTGAAGGATTTGAATGAACATACATTTCTCTTGTAACCAAACTTGCCACAAGAAAAGCATCTGATTGGATCATGACACTGAGAAGCAAAATGGTTATAGTCACCGCATCTGAAGCAGTAATCTTTTCTAGATTTTGAATCAATCCATTTCTTGTTTGAAGATTGCAGCAATGGAGATCTGAATTTAGGCAGTGGATATCGCTCCTTAACTACTTGAGAAAATGATCGATAGAGAGGAGGAGCATGATAATCTGGAAGAAACGAAGATGATAGAGCCGATAAGGAAGATTTTGATAACAAGATTGAAAAGTTGCAGACGCCATTATGAACTTACAGTTTGGATTAGAATTGTTATATTTAGCTTTGGAATATTCACATAATAAAATACAATATCATTTAAATTAACCCCAATTTCAAATCATTGGATATTTCCTTTAATTTATTAAACTTGAAATATTCCTTTAAATCATCTTAAATCAAAACCACGTTATAACATGATATCTTTAAATCTCCAATTTATTAAGTTTTAAATCAATTTAATTAAAGCCAATTCTTAATTAAATACAAATTCAATAAATTTCAAATCCACTTTAGTCCAAAACTTATTTATAAAATAATTTCAATATCTAATAAAACCATATATATATATATATATATATATCTTTCCAAAACCATAGAAATCATTTTTAAAATATTTATATATAGACCAACGGTGTTTGTATATAATTTTCTATCCTATGGTCAAGTGATACGGATATTTATCATTTCAATCCGCAATTTAAAATATATACAGGTATATATCATTTCAACCCGCGATCCCAAATTCAATTCAAATGAAAATCGCTTGGGTCTATCATTTCAACCCATAACGATTTTCTCCTATTCTAAAGTCCGTTTGGGTATGTGTCATTTCAACCCATAGTGATTTCTATACTAACAGGGAACTTGCAGAGTGATAACAGATATAATAATAACATAACTGGCATATATCATAAATATAAATAACAGATAATGGTGTCAGATGTCACAGGTGAACAGATACATGTAAAGGCATATATAACAATGCAAATAACTAGCAGCAGCATATTTCAACTGTCGTTTCAATTGAAATCAAATTTAATAAATATAAGAACGTTAATCATGAGTGATTGCTCACCTTTCGAGGCTAGAGGAGTTTGACAACAGATCAAGCTACGAATTCCAAAGCAAAGCAAGATTGGCACGAATTCGACAATAGAGCTGATAACAGGAATTGAAAAAAATCGAATCAAAATCGGATTGATGAAGATAGATGGTATAAGTGAACTTATAAATATAACTATATATAACTATTTATATGAAATCATATATTAAATTTCAAACACATATCGAATTAAATATATATATATACATGGTTCCCAAATTCATAAATTTAAATTAAAACACATTTATCAAATCACCATATATACATCATATAATTTGAGATAATTACTTATATATATACACACACGTAGGATTTATATAAAATAAATGGTATTCAAACATCACATATAGACTTTAGTATCAATATTTAAAAAGGAAAATGGAAAAATATCAAAATCTGTAAGCCGCAGCCTTTATATATTTAGTATATATATTTTGAAAACTTATACATTCAAAACAAAAATACATACTTAAATATATAACCAGTCCACACATGGCATATATAACTAACAGTATATAAATATGCTTCTAACCAAAATCAAAGATATATATTGATGTAAGCCGATATATATAAGCTTGCATATATTTCATTATTATACAAATATCATTCAAATATGTTATAACATACGTACTAATATATAAAAAAATTATGAACCATAAATTTTGCTAAGCAAATAAAACTTTTGAAAACATACATATACTTACTTTTATATAATAATATATTGCAACACATACATATATATATACGGTAATATATATAGAATCTATACACATATATAATTCACAAAAGCATATAATACAAACTAAATTAAACTTTTATATGTATATATACTGACAGCAATCTTATATGACACATAATATTAATTACAATATACAAATCACAACATATTAACATACGTAACCTATATATACTAATAAAACAACAGTCTATATAGCTTACACGTATAAGTTAACCCACCATAAAAGTTATATAGCATATATATTAAGTCAAACTGATAATACAAATCATATACAAACTTATATATAACATATTATATATATATATATATATATACTTTAAATATCAATTACTTATATCAGTAAACATATATACGAAACACAGTACATGTTTTAAATTTATTTATATATAATATAGATAGAATAAGAGAAGTAACCATATATAATACCTTACAGCAACTTACATATAAAAGTTAATATATAACCAATAAATATATCAACAGTTTTGAAAACTAGTATAAATTTTTACGTATAAGTATATATATATGACCAACAATTCGAGTATGAATACTGCTATATGTAGAAAGATCTTTTCCAGCAACCAGAGGCAAAAGAAAACAAACAATATATATATGCGGCTTTGAACTGTCAAGAGAAATATGTATGTAACCTATAATATACATACCATTAAATAAAACATGAGACAGGGACAGGCTTCACGGCTGGGTTTTGCTCGGCTTCACAGTTGGAAGCTCAGGGTCAAGTGGAGGAGCGGATTGCCTTGGGTTGTCGAAGATTGCGGTGGGTAGCAAGGCTTGGAGGCCTCGGCTGGGTTCGGCTCTGGGGAGGTTCAGGTTGGGTTGCAGCTTACGGTGGAAGGAGGGGAAGGCAAAGATGCTCCAGAGGGTTTGCTATGGTGGTTCGGCCATGGTGTGCTCACGTGAAGGAGCTGGTGGGAAAGAGGAGGGTAGAGTAGGGAAGATGAAGAAGCAGCCTATTCATTTTGTTATTATATACTTTTAAACATTTCAATTTGTAGGATAAGGCAGAAGAAAAGAAACGGTTGGAAGAGAATACATGCAGGTAGGTGATAGCAATAAATAGGCTAACATATGACTTAATAATATATATTATTTTATTATTCTCTTTCCCGTTGAAACTAGAAATGAAGAACTTGAAGATATGAATTTGAAATGACCGAATGATAAAAGGCTACAGTTGTATTCTGGAAATAATAAGAGTCTAGTGGCGGTAGAGATATAAGGTGGAAAGTTGAATGGACTAGGAATTCGAAAGTTCAAGAAAATGCGGAACCGATACGGAAATCATTCCATAGATTTCGTTGTCACACTAACTCCGAAACACACGAATGAATATACTATGAGAATCAGCATGACGAGACGATCAAAACGGTATAAAAATATCAGTGGTACGATCATTCTATCAAAAGTCGATACGGACACTGATATACGTTGCTATCCCGTACGAAAAAATCCAAACGGAGCTAGGAACATCCGAATTTCGGGAAATGGATTACGCAGTCTTATTTAGAGTGTTCTAAATAAATTTTCTCATGTTGACATATTTAGGTTTCGGAACACTTTTATTATCATCAATTTTAACTGATAGAAATTGAAATAAAATTACACTAGAAAATAAACTTTCAAACTATCTGATGAAAATTTACCAGTTGCTATGTTAAAACAGACGCATTTCAAATATCAAATTTAAATTTCAAAATTTTATTGTTTAAAGTTTCAAAAAATTTCAATTAAATATATAAATAAACAAAATAAAATTATCTAAAATTTACGGGTCGTTACAGTTATAGAGTCTGTGTCAAATTAGTAATATATGTTAAAATCTCTCCTAATTGGTATAGATGCACAAGCTATTGACTTCACGCACTTTTTTTCAAAAGAATTTTTTAAGTTGTCTGAATTAGCAGAATTCAGACGTCTGAATTATAAATTCAGACGTCTGACTGCTGAAGCAAAGCAATTTGTTGTTCACAAATTCAGACGTCTGAACACAATATTCAGACGTCTGAATAAGGTCAAAAATGCACTGTTTGTGTCTAGTTAGTAATATATGTTAAAATCTCTCCTAATTGGTATAGATGCACAAGCTATTGAATTCATGCACTTGTTTTCAAAAGAAGTTTTTAAGCTGTCTGAATTAGCAGAATTCAGACGTCTGAAATATAAATTCAGACGTCTGACTGCTGAAGCAAAGCAATTTTTTGTTTGCAAATTCACACGCCTGAACACAATATTTAGACGTCTGAATAAGGTAAAAAATGCACTGTTTCGGCGCTGCCTTGTTACTTCACTACACTCAGAAGGCTGAATTTTAATTTAGAAGTCTGAGTTAAAAATAACGGCTAGTTTTTGAAAGGTTGCTTCTCTTCCCTGAATAGAAACAACGTTATTTCAACAGTTGCTTCTATTCTGATTCATGGCAACTCTTCACTAATCATTGCGACCTTTAACAACAATAAATAGCAAGCAATTTCAACTCTATTCTCCACCAATTCTCATTTTGATTTCTAATCTCTATATTCTTGCTATTTACTTTCAAGTTTTACAAATCAAACTATTTGATCACCAAACACTCAAGCATAGTCTTGTGTGGTCAACTAGACTTCCTTTCTTCACAAATTACACTATATACCATAAAGGAGAAGATTATAGGAAGGGTGTACTTATATTGACTTATCAGTGCTATTTTAGAGCATACTAAGTCAGAAACATTTCCATTTGTATTTGCAGTCCTGTTGTAGTATCCTCAGGCGATAAAAGTCCTATTCGGTTGTCTAGGCGGTGTAATACATGTTCCTCCGAGTGAAGTGAGGGTATTGATTAAATCCAGAAGGGGTCTGGGACTGGACGTAGAATGGGAAGTTCGAACCAGTATAAAAATCTCTGGTGTCATTTACTTTACTACTTTTACTATTTACTTACTTATTCCACACAAGTAGTTTATTCATATTACACGATCATATAGTAACCTTCATTTGGTATTAGAGCCTATTATCTCTTAACCGTAACAAAGTTATTTGATATTATAGTAATATGGAAGGTAACACCAACACAAGTTTTACTGAAGGTCAATCCACTGCACGACCACCACTATTCAGTTGTTTGAATTATAACTAATGGGCTACTAGGATGAGAATCTATATGCAAGCTAATGGTTATGACACATGGAATATCTGTCTAGCTGAACATCACATACCTACTACTGAATATTCAGAATGGTCTAACACACAAAAACTAGATGTTGCTGCAAATGCAAAAGCTATGAATATGTTATTTTGTGCACTAGATAAAAATGAGTTTAATAGAGTTAGTATGTGTAATATTGCCTATGAAATATGGCACACATTAAAAGTTACACATGAAGGCACTAACAAAGTTAAACAAAGCAAGATCTCTATGCTTAAGAATCAATTTCAGAATTTTAGAATGAAGCAAGATGAATCTATAAATGATATGTACTCTAGATTTCAAGATATATATCATTCACTTTTGGCACTAGGAGAAAAATTTACTAATTTTGACATCGTCTCAAAAATCCTAAATTCTCTAACGGATGAGGGAACGAAAAGTCTTAGCAATTGAAGAAGCTAATACCATTTCAACCATCAAACTAGAAGAGTTGATAGGAAATCTAATGTCTTATGAAGTTAATCTCCAGGCTAAACGAGTACAGGCACAAGATAAAAAGGCAATAGCTTTCAACGCAGAAAAAGAAGAATCTGGTTCAGATGATGAAGATATGGCTCTTATCGTAAAGAATTTCAAAAATTTTTTGAAGTTCAAAAAGAACAATAGATTTGGACATAACAAAAACAGCACCAAACCATCAACTTCTACTATAGAATGCTATGGATGTCACAAGAAAGGTCACATGCAGAAAGATTGTAACGACCCATAAATTTCAACTGTTTTTAATAACGTAGTTAGTTGAAATTTTGTGAAATTTTAAAACGATAAAATTTTGAAATAAAATTTAATATTTGGAATACGTCTAGTTAAACATAGCAACTGGTAAATTTTCGTCTGGAAATATGAAAGTTTATTTCGCGCGTAAATTCACTTCAATTTAATCAGTTAAAAAGCAATGAAAATAAAATGTTTTCGGAACCTAAATATTTTCACATAGAAAAATTCTAAACCATCTTCTGAGCAAGATGTCAGTTTGTCATTTTTCCAAATTCGAACATCTTTGTCTCCGTCGATCTTATTTTTCAGCGTTTTCTTGCATTTTCCGCCCGTAGAAAAATTCCAATTTTTATAATTCAATCATACCACTGATATCTGTATACCGTTTTGACCGTCTCGTTGTGCTGATCTTCTTAGTATATTCGGTTGTGTATTCGGTGTCCGGTGCTCGGCTAAATGTTCGTAACGGTTATCCGTATCGGTACCGTTTAATCTTTTGGGTCTATCTTTTCATTTGTCCTAGAAAAAAAACGAGTAGCCGTTTGCATTTATACTTCTTGACATTTAATTCCACCATTTCATTCATTAGAGTGGTTCGTCTCCTTGGCTTGCTTTTGTTTGCTCTGACTTTTGTTATACCCCTTTCAATTCTAAACGTACAAACCAATAGCCATCATCAAGAAATATTTTCGGTAATTATATTCTTGAAACTCAATAGTCCGGACTGTTGTCATTCCCCATGTCAAAAATTCATTTGTTCGGTTTCTTCGAGTAAATATTATACTTTCAAAATTTGTATAGGTTCACTTTGCTGATGTGAACAACTCATCATTCCTCTTCTTCATTTTTTTTTAAAAAAAAGTACTGCATAAGTTCATCTGCTTCGAGACCTGCTCGAGTCTTCCCCGAGATAACCTTCCTCTAGCCCGAGTTTTCCCCTTACGTTTCCCCGAAGATATACCCCTAGCCTCTAGATCGGTTACCCCTAGCATGTCCGCCACCAGCTCGCACTGCCAACCACCGCCAGAGGCCCGCGCCCACCATCTCCATGACCACCCGCTCCAGACCGATCAACCAACCCACGCAGCCGCTCCACCTCAACAGCAACCCCCATCTCCTCCGCAATTAACTCGGTAGCCTCACCCACCACGGCAGCGCCTCCATGGCCACACGCGACAGTCCTTCCACTCTCACTCGGCCTCTCCACTTTCTCCCTTCTCTCCGCTCTCGACTAGATAGCAACCAACAATGTCTTAACCCACCATGCTCGGCTTCATCGAGTACTGCATCCCTCTCTCTTTCGACCACCCTTCACTATCTCACCGAGCTCCACCACGATCTGGTGCAACCCGACCCCACCATTTCACTGTTCGATCCAGCTTGCTCGACCTTCTTCTGCTCTTTGGTTTGTGAGAAAAGGTACAAGCATTCGGGTCTGGGTTTTGAATAAGCATATATAGTTGACATATTGTTTTATAACTGTACTTTTATTGAAGACAGACCAAATATATAACTAAAGCTATGTATTGATTGTTTATGTAGGTAATATATGTAATTATAGTAGTAAACAGTTTCGTGTATTATGTTTTGAGTACATGTATATTTATGTGTAAGTCTATATACATCATTTGTTAGTTATATATGTGCAGTATAAACTTGTTTACAACTTTTATATATATAGTATATATTAATTTTTTTTTACATAGATTTGTTGCAGCTTATATCATTTAAAATGTTAATTTTGTATCAGTTTTATATATACATAGCAGTTTCGTTTATATTGAGGGTATATATATTTTATATCGTATATTTGTTTGTACGTCTAAGTATATATATATATATAAATATATACAAATGGTTAACCAAGTATGTTAACATTGACTTCCTGTTATATAATACATTGTCTGTAAGCTATGTTAGTAACATAGAGATATATATGATCTGTTAGACTGTGTAATTATAATGTATTAGTTATATATAGTAGTATTTATATTGCAAGTGCTATATTAGTCTACTAAGTTAAAGACGTTCACTTATGTTCGTCAGTTTACCCTCATATACATTTCGATATAATAGATTTTTAGTCCTTAACTTTATTAGCCAGGAAGTCATATACAATCTGTTGGATTTTTATATATTATAGTAAACGAGGTCTATATTGTTTTTGGGTCTTAGGTAAGTGTACGTCATCTTGTCGTATGCTATATTTTCATCGCACTATATATATATATATTGTTTATATGATGTATTGGGATATATATATTTATCTATTTCAAAATTTATTATGTATCTTTGTTTATGCGTTTATATATAAAAAAATGTTTTGAAATATATATTTGATGTAATTTGTGTTTAAATTTGAATAATAGAATTTGAAATGCATATATATTCAATATAAATGGGTTTGAACTTAAAATATGGTTTATATATATAGTTATATTTATAGCTATATGTAAGTTCACTTGTACCCATTTACCTTCATCGATTCCAATTCTGATTTGATTTCGTCTATTCCTTGTTATCAGCTTTGATCATCGAATTCGTGCTTGGATTCGCAATTCAACTTCAGTGTCCGTATCTATGTGCGTATCCCTGCCATCTTCCGTTCTTTCTAGCCTCGAAAGGTGAGCACTCACTCACGATTAACGTTCTTTTATTTATTAAATTTGATTTCAATTGAAACGACAATTGAAATATGCTGCTGTTAGATATTTACACTGTTATTACCTGTATCAGTTCACCTGTGACATCTGACACCATTATCTGTTATATATGCAATGATAATACAGTTGGCTGATAATTGATTGATTGTTGATGTTTAATTAGACGTTAATTGAAAATGTTAAAGTGATAAATAGTATGCAATTGAATTTGATATAGGATGGTTAACAATTTTAAAACTGATTTATATGTTAAATTTGATTAGTGAATATGACCCCTCTTAATTGTTAAATTTATTAACATATAGAATAGCGATAATTACACTTTGAACCATCGACGTATATTGGATTAATTGTTGTAGTGTAGAAATTGTAATAGATGACAAGTGAAAACCGTAATGTAATAATCTTTAATCTACATGAAATGATAGTGTAGATTCTAGAAATAATTATATTAATTCGTACAAATAACAATGCGAATTAATACGGTTATTTCGGGATTATTTGAATTGATTATTGGATTGTTATTATTTGTTGTTATTGCTTGTTTATTTACTTTGACACTGTGACAACCCGGATTTCTGGACGTCTGGTAATTGGGTAATTAATTGATTTTATAGAGAAAATAGGAAGCTCCATTAATTTAAAAACGCCCGTGAACATATACATACATACATACATACATACATACATACATACATACATACATACATACATATATATATATATATATTTACACACACACTTGGAAAAGAAACTATGGATTGGAAATTTGAAGACAAACCTCTCAAGATTATTTAGAATAAAACTCTACTGTTATAATACTAAAGGTAATTATATGTATACATATTAGATAGGGGAAATGCAAGCATATATATATATATGAAATAACAACAAATATGGGTAAAATACATAACTATGTTTATATACATACTTGTAAAAGAATATAGTCGTACATAGGCCATAAGGAGTAGTGAGTATACAAATTGATATAATAAAGTAAAAAGTACATATATATCTACATACATATCAAATGAGATAAGGCTGTAAACAGATAGGGAAACATTGCATTAAATGATATCATCTCAAGTGTACAATGCATCGTTTCAAGCAAATTTAAAAAAAAAAATCAATCAAAGGAAGATACTTGGGGTGGAAGGCACCATCTGATTTATATCTACACCTTGTCTTCCTTTATTTCATTTTTTTTCGTAACTAAGCAATTCAAACCCAAGATCATTCAGCAACTCAACAATATCAGATTCAAGCTAGGATTCAAATCTTAGTAGCTGTTCAAGAAAAAGAAAATTTTCCAGTTCAAAGACAGTTTCTCCAGCTTGCTCTGTTCATCTTTTCTTGTGAGTAAACAATTTTATTTAAAAGTTTAAATCTGTTTAAAAATAGATGCATGCAGTAATTACATAAAGTAAAATATGAGAAGTGCTTGCATGGTTGTTCAAACAGGAATGCATATATATATATATATGTATGTATGTATGTATGTATGTATGTGGATGTTTGTGTGCATATCTGGAACGATATGTTTGATAGTTCTCAGGTCCTAAAAGAGAAATAAAATCGACTGTCCTTCCCTTGATCTGTTATAAGTTATGATAAATGTTAGAAATGTCAAGATTTTTGATCTAAAAATATTTCCAGACGAAAGCAGGTTTACAGACTTTCTTTGTTCATACATAAAGTGAATAAACCTATGTTTGTTCAAACTTTTCTGTGCCTTGAATTCCTGCATGAATGCAATAGCTTTGAATTGAATGAATGGGATGATTGTGTTTTGATTTCCTTAGAAACATGGTTTTCCTGTCTCTGTCTTCCTGTAACACTTTAGTTACAGTGAAGTTTAAAATTTCCTCTTCCCCATTTCTTTGGAAAATTGAATTGGGAAACAAATGAGTAGACTTTTATTTGTGAAGGCTTAAACAACAAATATAGGAAGCACATGAATCACTTCTGTTGTTAGTTTTAAACCTCAGATCTAGTTCAACCCCTCTGTTTTGTTTTTCTGGAAACAGAGTTACATTTAAGTATCAGGTTTACAAGAGTAAACCATATCAAGATCCAACACAAATCTTTTTTCCCCATTTCTTCTGTAAATGAATTAAAAAAAAAGTTGAAGTTTTTGTTTTAGAACCTGTACTATGTTCCAGAAATAGAATAAAGCAAGGATATATAGTTTTCTCCCTGGAAATTATGAAACACAGTCACAATTCAAAATTTGCAGAACTTCAAACCCTACAGATTGTAACTTTAGTAATATCATTCGAATTCCCTTTAAAAATGAGGATTTTAGAAACAAAAATCTAAATTTTTCATTAACTTTTCACTGAGATATTAAGGTTGATCAGAAAAATGCATTTTTGTCAAAATCAGATGA
This sequence comes from Allium fistulosum, assembly GCA_030737815.1. Classification (NCBI taxonomy): domain Eukaryota; kingdom Viridiplantae; phylum Streptophyta; class Magnoliopsida; order Asparagales; family Amaryllidaceae; genus Allium; species Allium fistulosum. Next base: position 1,140,113,870 of record CM060906.1, read on the forward strand.
TCGGAACAATAGTGGACCTCGAGTTTGTCGTCATAGCTAGCGTTGGATGTCGTGATCTCTAGAAAAATACAAGTTTAATTTATAAATCCTTAAATTTTGATTCGAGATCAAACTAGGGTTTAAGAACCCAGTTTTGTTCACGTTAGAAACTACGGTGCCGCGCCACCTAGGAATGATCGGAATAGTGCGCGATGGGGGAATCAGCGCTGGAGATCGAAGGGGTACTTGGGTAGGGATGACGTGGGTGTTCGAGGTCTAGGTCGATGGCCAGAGATGATTTTCCGATCGCGTCCATGTTCTAGTTTCGATCGAGACTGCGATTTTGGGATCGCCATCGATATCAGATTTTCTGCTTTGTAGGGGCGTTGTCGAGGTAGATTGTGAGTTGGAGATTTGCCGGAGAGTTGAACGGCGACGAGTTTCCTGGTCGTGCACGTGTACGAGTATGGTGCGTGCCTCTGGGTAATTATAAGATTGGGGAAGATGAAGATTTCACGAGTTGAACTCGGGGCATTTGCATGCTGACTCGAAGAAAAGGGTTGTGGGAGGTTTGCTCGAGATATTTGTAAGATGACTCGGGGAAGTTGTGTGTTAGGCTCAGTTTTGGATTGTATTCAATAACCAGGGTTAATTTAATTATGATTAAAGGATCGCTAATTGATTAATGTAGTCAAATAAAAAAAATATTTTTATGATAATTAATTAAGGTTAATTAAATTGAGAAATCAATTTAATGAATTGATGGATTTATGTGATTAAATTGGGATTAATCACCTAATGAAAATAATTGGAGATGAAAATGAAAATAATTAAAGAACAATTATTGAATGTCATTAATTAAGGAAAGAAATTAGTGTATAATTGATCAATGTAGTGATTGTGAGATAATTAATTTGAATGATTAATTAAGGGTCAATATTATTATTATGAATGGGTAAAGGATAATAAATTTGTGTAATTCATTGAGAATTAGTTACTTATTGTAATTAAAGAATAATTAATCAAAAATGATTAATTAAGATAATAATTAGAAGATGAATTATTAGTTGATGTGTAATTAATTTAATGTTGAGTACGCAGGATTTAAAGATGGTGGAAGTAATTAATTTAAATATATTTAAATTAATGAATGGTATGCCTAATCAACCTTGTGTATGGATGATAGAATGATATTGGAAGCCTTGGATTAATTGTTATCCCTAATATGTGATTTGTGATGCTATGTGATATGTTTGGTTTAAACTGTGTTGACGTGGTTATCTATTGAAGATGAATTACTGTAACACCCTGAATTTAAAATTGAATTGTATTTCATTTTAATAGCTTGGATTAAGATAGCATTGGATTCGAAGAGACCGGGGTCGGGTATTAGAAAATACCCGAAACCACTTCGAATATTTATAGATTGATATGTGGAATCAATAGGCTGGAATGAAATGATTTAAGTGAAATGAACTATTTAATCTAAGTTTGGGTACTTAGAAAATTGATATGTGAAATAAGTGTTGTCTATAACAAATTGTGAATTGTAAATTTATACGAGTTACCCGGGTTTTATACAATTATATGCTTGTATTTCTTTTTAAATGGGTTTACTCACGCTGGTTTCCAGCCTGACCCGGGTGTTACTTTGATGTAATGCTCGGGTCAGACCGAGTATTACAGATTTTCAGGTAAGGACGTTCTGGAGCTTAGGAGATGAGCTGGATGGTAGGACGTATGGAGTGTTTCCGCTGTGACTATTATTTCTGTTTATCTGAGATATATTTGATTTATACATACTCAGTGTTGTGTATGAGAGTAACTCTGATGTATTATAAATGCAAATTGACTGATATAGTATTCTTTTGTAAACTGCTATTATTTGATATTATATTTTGATACGTTGCGAATGTGAGGTTCTGTGTTTTATTTTCTGTTTCTTCTTCTATCTCTTTCTTCTTTTCCTAACTATCTGGAATTTTCGGGATCGAAATTTCCGGGTCGTTACATTTGGTATCAGAGCGAGGTTGAGCGAGAACCTTGGCTCTGGTGGGTATACTCATAAGGATAGGGTCAATAGTACCCTAAATGAGTTGAGTGTGTAAATATATATATGAGAGCGTATTTGTTATTTTCTTATATAAAGATTTTAAATGATTTTAAGTAAGAATATATTTCGATATATATATAAAGCAATATTTCTCACTAATAAATGTTAAAGTAACTGATTGTTAAAAATTATTGGAATTAAATAAAATAATGAGAATTAAGTGTTAATAGTGGTACAACCAAATTGTAATTGAATGAAGATAAATTTAAAATGGATCCAAACTGAAATTAAAATCCTGAATTGGTAGAAATGTTTTCAGAATAAAGATGTTAATGAATTGATTTCCAGATATGATAATCTTGGTTATTATCATAAATGGCTGTTGTATTTAATAATGGAATGTGTGTTAATGAGTAAGCAAAATAAAATGTGTTAAGGGTATAAACTTAGATGAGTATAACTTGTACAGATTTAAATTGTGAAGTTTAAACCTAAGTTTAGAAACATTTGAATTGTCTTAAAGTGTTAAAGGAAAAGAATAAATAATATTGTTCAGAATATACTTGAATGTGATCTTATTTTAAAATAAGAAGTTGTTTGAAACTTAAAAGGAGATCTGTCTTGAATTAAAACCAAAGGTGGTTTAAATTGTTAAGTATAGCCTGGTGGGCTAAGACATAAACATGTATATATGGATACAAAGATGGTTTGAAATAAACTCTAAATGTTGAGTTTCAAATTTGGGAAATGAGATATGAAATTCCAAAGTGGTAAGTTTTTGAACTTATAAAAAAATTTAATGTGGAGTTTGAATTTTGAAATAGGAATTCAAAATTGGGTACGGTTGACTGGATTAAGTAAATTGAATTTAACTTTGGAAAAGTTAAATAAGTTGGAATAAACAACCTGAATTGAGAATTTCAAGATGGAATTGAAATTTAACTTGGGAAGTTAAATAGTTGATTTTAAATGGGAGTTATGAGTGATCTCAAAATGGGTTTGCGATCTGGAAATTGAAAATGGATGTTGTTAATTGGTGTTTGGATAAATTTGGATGATTACTTATCCTGATATCACTCTATTGTTATAAATAATCTATGAAACTGAGAATTGATAATAAATTAGAATCTGAAGATTAAATTTTTTTTGAACTCTTATTTGAACTTTGTAATAAGTTAAGTAAAGATAATTTTAAAATGGGATTTTGGAATTAGGATTCAGAATTAAATGGTTTAAAGATTTAATTTGTTAAATAAAAAAATTTTAATTAGGGTTGATTTGATTTAAAAAGGCAAAAGTTAATTTGACTTAAGGGATTAAATCAACATTTAAAATGTTTAACTCAAATTTATATAATTCGAGATAGTTTTAAATTGAGATTTGAATAGAATGAGTTCAAATTGAATTTGATTTGAATTAATTGGAATTGTGATTGAAGATGGATAAGCATAAGTTTAAATGGAAAATTTGAATTGAAATAATTTGAAATAAAATTGAAGTTGAAGGAGTTCAAATTCAAATGGTAAATTAGATTTGAGATGATTTGGAATTGAAGCTGGTTCAATTTGAAATTAATCCAAATTGATTTGGAATAATTTGGAATTGTGATTAAAGTTGAATAAGTTTAAAAATCAAATGGAATTTGATTTGACTTGTGGATAATTCCACTTGAATTGGGGCTGGATCAATTTAATGGGAAATTGATTGAAATGGAGATTGGGTAGTTAAACAGTTTGACTCTGGACTATTTTCAAAATAAATTGTTTTAATATAAACCTATTTTTCCAAACTATTTACCATACAGCTTTTCTTTTAAACCTAAAACTATCTTAAGCTTGTTTTACAATTACTTTTGGAACTATTTAACCATTTTACAACTATTTTGCAATTATTTTACTATTTTTCAACTATCTTACAATTACTTAACTATTTTACAGCTATTTTACAAACTAATAATTATTTTTCAACTACTTATCTATTTTTCAAAATTTTCAAGCTATTTTCTAAATAATAAACTGGTCGGAGTTTAAACTGTTATTGATTAAATACCCAACTGAGATAAGAAGTGAAGTGGTAATCCAAATTGGGATTAAGGCAAATGTGGATAAGTGAATAAAATCAAAGTGAGGATGAATAGAAAGGAAATTGATTTAACATATAATCAATAAAGATAAATACGTAGGATGTACGTATATTATTCTATTCGCATAGTGATTTGACCCAGATTCGAGCACAGAATTTCGAGATAGTATTATCGATCCGAGTTGGGATTTTTTGCTCGATTTTCGACGGCGAACCTGGATATGGATTTTTGATTGGTTCTGGATATTCTCTATCATAGTTATGACTATGCAAGGAGAATGACGTTTTCTGATCAGGAAACCAGATCTGAGTCCGCACTAGATAGTCGGGTGGACGATACTAGTTCGGAAGTGAAATTGTGTGATCGAGTGAGCGATCAGATTGATATTGCGTACGAATGATATGTGGACATCGTACGAGTTTTGAATAAAAGTGATATTGAAATTTTTAGATAAGAACTGTAAATTATTTTTGAAATTGAAAGTATATTTTGAGAAATTGACAATGAATAAAGGTGGAAATTTGATTTTGAAGTTGTAGATAAAAGGTTATAAGATGATTTTTGAAATGGAAAATATATTTGTGAATATATGAGGAACTAAAATAAAATAAATTTAAAATTTATATTTCTATGGTAGAAATTAACTTTAGGGAAATAAAGTGGGAATTGGGTATCTTACTAATTAAAATTTTACTTTATAATAAAAGAAAGTAATTTGGCAAGTGACATTATAAGCAGATTTAAAATTTAAATTTCCAATCCATAGTTTCTTTTCCAAGTGTGTGTGTAAATATATATATATATATATATATATATGTATATGTTCACGGGCGTTTTTAAATTAATGGAGCTTCCTATTTTCTCTATAAAATCAATTAATTACCCAATTACCAGACGTCCAGAAATCCGGGTTGTCACATTCCTCCCCCCTTAAGAACTTTTCGTCCTCGAAAAGGAACGAAGCGAGAATTTAATTTATATTTTAGTTAAATTTTTTTTTAAAACATTTTTAACTTCTTTACTCCTTTTTATTTTATTAATTTAAAACACTCTAAAATCTACATAATATTATGGAAATAGTTTTATACAAAAATACTTTTATAACTCGATGTCTCAACAAGTCCATACTTGTTCTCATAGAAATTCGGTCATACGTTGATCAGGCGTAAGACTAAAAATCTATAAGTACTCGGTAAACTCGTTTTCAACACCCAGTGAAAATACTTTGGAAAAATAATTTTATTAAAAATATAGAAAACATTTTCGAAAATAGAGGAAATATCTTTAGTAAAAATGCTCTGGAAATCATCACCCCCATCCATGGTCGCAGTTAACCCGATGGTTACGTTGCCGTCCCGACAAAATCCACAGATAACTGTAGGCCTCCGCGCCCCTCGATTACGCCATGGAACCCGCTACAGATCGCAGTTATACCCAGGCCTTACGTTGCTATCACAGCACAAACCCATATAACTGTAGGCATCAGCGCCACCGAATTTCGCTGCCAAAAGAATGAAACTCCTCCACTTGACCATAGACCGCAGTCTACCGATGTTGCGCTGCCATCCCGACAGAATCAAGTGTAGACTGTTGGCACTCATCCTCCACACGATTTTCGCTATGGTCCACACACAGTAGGTCGCAGCGACATCGAGTTACACTGTCGTCACAGCATAACCCAAATGCCCCTGTAGGCATCAGCGCCATCGACTTTCGCTACCAAATAATCCTCAGGAACTAGTTTGTCCGGACTCCTCACAGGATCAACTTTAGAACCTCCCTCTTAGAGGTTCAAGGCAGTACCACTCAGCGGCACTCCTGAGAAGTTCATTCAAGGGAGCGCCTTTTTCCCTAGAGCTACTTTCAAAACACTTTATACTATACACATATAGTATTTCCCAAATCATACACCGAGTATGAATCACATATAAGTGCCTTTACACAAAATCGATTCCCAAAATCGATAATTCTCCGAATAGGTTTTTCCAAATTCAAATATTGATTTTTTTTCTCCAAAAATCAAGCCTTTCCCAAAATTCAAAGGTTCCAAAAAATTTTCCTCAAAATCCTTTTTATAAATACATATATATAAAAGTTTTGAAAAATCTTTGAATCAATTTGCACTTGTATAAATTCACTTTTATACTTCAAATACTTTCAAAAATCATTTTCTTCTGGCAATAGTTTCAACAAGGTGGTTTTTATTTTATTATCAAAGATACACCATTTTAATATTTGTTTTGGAAAGAAAAAAAATTTAAAATGGTGTATCTTTGATAATAAAATAAAAACCACCTTGTTGAAACTATTGCCAGAAGAAAATGATTTTTGAAAGTATTTGAAGTATAAAAGTGAATTATACAAGTGCAAATTGATTCAAAGATTTTTCAAAACTTTTATATATATGTATTTATAAAAAGGATTTGGAGGAAAAAATTTTGGAACCTTTGAATTTTGGGAAAGGCTTGATTTTTGGAAAAAAAATCAATATTTGAATTTGGAAAAACCTATTCGGAGAATTATCGATTTTGGGAATCGATTTTGTGTAAAGGCACTTATATGTGATTCATACTCGGTGTATGATTTGGGAAATACTATATGTGTATAGTATAAAGTGTTTTGAAAGTAGCTCTGGGGAAAAAGGCGCTCCCTTGAATGAACTTCTCAGGAGTGCCGCTGAGTGGTACTGCCTTGAACCTCTAAGAGGGAGGTTCTAAAGTTGATCCTGTGAGGAGTCCGGACAAACTAGTTCCTGAGGATTATTTGGTAGCGAAAGTCGATGGCGCTGATGCCTACAGGGGCATTTGGGTTATGCTGTGACGACAGTGTAACTCGATGTCGCTGCGACCTACTGTGTGTGGACCATAGCGAAAATCGTGTGGAGGATGAGTGCCAACAGTCTACACTTGATTCTGTCGGGATGGCAGCGCAACATCGGTAGACTGCGGTCTATGGTCAAGTGGAGGAGTTTCATTCTTTTGGCAGCGAAATTCGGTGGCGCTGATGCCTACAGTTATATGGGTTTGTGCTGTGATAGCAACGTAAGGCCTGGGTATAACTGCGATCTGTAGCGGGTTCCATGGCGTAATCGAGGGGCGCGGAGGCCTACAGTTATCTATGGATTTTGTCGGGACGGCAACGTAACCATCGGGTTAACTGCGACCATGGATGGGGGTGATGATTTCCAGAGCATTTTTACTAAAGATATTTCCTCTATTTTCGAAAATGTTTTCTATATTTTTAATAAAATTATTTTTCCAAAGTATTTTCACTGGGTGTTGAAAACGAGTTTACCGAGTACTTATAGATTTTCAGTCTTACGCCTGATCAACGTATGACCGAATTTCTATGAGAACAAGTATGGACTTGTTGAGACATCGAGTTATAAAAGTATTTTTGTATAAAACTATTTCCATAATATTATGTAGATTTTAGAGTATTTTAAATTAATAAAATAAAAAGGAGTAAAAAAGTTAAAAATGTTTTAAAATTTTTTTTAACTAAAATATAAATTAAATTCTCGCTTCGTTCCTTTTCGAGGATGAAAAGTTCTTAAGGGGGGAGGAATGTGACAACCCGGATTTCTGGACGTCTGGTAATTGGGTAATTAATTGATTTTATAGAGAAAATAGGAAGCTCCATTAATTTAAAAACGCCCGTGAACATATACATATATATACATACATACATATATATATATATATATATATATATATTTACACACACACTTGGAAAAGAAACTATGGATTGGAAATTTGAAGACAAACCTCTCAAGATTATTTAGAATAAAACTCTACTGTTATAATACTAAAGGTAATTATATGTATACATATTAGATAGGGGAAATGCAAGCATATATATATATATGAAATAACAACAAATATGGGTAAAATACATAACTATGTTTATATACATACTTGTAAAAGAATATAGTCGTACATAGGCCATAAGGAGTAGTGAGTATACAAATTGATATAATAAAGTAAAAAGTACATATATATCTACATACATATCAAATGAGATAAGGCTGTAAACAGATAGGGAAACATTGCATTAAATGATATCATCTCAAGTGTACAATGCATCGTTTCAAGCAAATTTAAAAAAAAAATCAATCAAAGGAAGATACTTGGGGTGGAAGGCACCATCTGATTTATATCTACACCTTGTCTTCCTTTATTTCATTTTTTTTTCGTAACTAAGCAATTCAAACCCAAGATCATTCAGCAACTCAACAATATCAGATTCAAGCTAGGATTCAAATCTTAGTAGCTGTTCAAGAAAAAGAAAAATTTCCAGTTCAAAGACAGTTTCTCCAGCTTGCTCTGTTCATCTTTTCTTGTGAGTAAACAATTTTATTTAAAAGTTTAAATCTGTTTAAAAATAGATGCATGCAGTAATTACATAAAGTAAAATATGAGAAGTGCTTGCATGGTTGTTCAAACAGGAATGCATATATATATATATATATGTATGTATGTATGTATGTATGTATGTGGATGTTTGTGTGCATATCTGGAACGATATGTTTGATAATTCTCAGGTCCTAAAAGAGAAATAAAATCGACTGTCCTTCCCTTGATCTGTTATAAGTTATGATAAATGTTAGAAATGTCAAGATTTTTGATCTAAAAATATTTCCAGACGAAAGCAGGTTTACAGACTTTCTTTGTTCATACATAAAGTGAATAAACCTATGTTTGTTCAAACTTTTCTGTGCCTTGAATTCCTGCATGAATGCAATAGCTTTGAATTGAATGAATGGGATGATTGTGTTTTGATTTCCTTAGAAACATGGTTTTCCTGTCTCTGTCTTCCTGTAACACTTTAGTTACAGTGAAGTTTAAAATTTCCTCTTCCCCATTTCTTTGGAAAATTGAATTGGGAAACAAATGAGTAGACTTTTATTTGTGAAGGCTTAAACAACAAATATAGGAAGCACATGAATCACTTCTGTTGTTAGTTTTAAACCTCAGATCTAGTTCAACCCCTCTGTTTTGTTTTTCTGGAAATAGAGTTACATTTAAGTATCAGGTTTACAAGAGTAAACCATATCAAGATCCAACACAAATCTTTTTTCCCCATTTCTTCTGTAAATGAATTAAAAAAAAAGTTGAAGTTTTTGTTTTAGAACCTGTACTATGTTCCAGAAATAGAATAAAGCAAGGATATATAGTTTTCTCCCTGGAAATTATGAAACACAGTCACAATTCAAAATTTGCAGAACTTCAAACCCTACAGATTGTAACTTTAGTAATATCATTCGAATTCCCTTTAAAAATGAGGATTTTAGAAACAAAAATCTAAATTTTTCATTAACTTTTCACTGAGATATTAAGGTTGATCAGAAAAATGCATTTTTGTCAAAATCAGATGATCGGAACAATAGTGGACCTCGAGTTCGTCGTCATAGCTAGCGTTGGATGTCGTGATCTCTAGAAAAATACAAGTTTAATTTATAAATCCTTAAATTTTGATTCGAGATCAAACTAGGGTTTAAGAACCCAGTTTTGTTCACGTTAGAAACTACGGTGCCGCGCCACCTAGGAATGATCGGAATAGTGCGCGATGGGGGAATCAGCGCTGGAGATCGAAGGGGTACTTGGGTAGGGATGACGTGGGTGTTCGAGGTCTAGGTCGATGGCCAGAGAAGATTTTCCGATCGCGTCCATGTTCCAGTTTCGATCGAGACTGCGATTTTGGGATCGCCATCGATATCAGATTTTCTGCTTTGTAGGGGCGTTGTCGAGGTAGATTGTGAGTTGGAGATTTGCCGGAGAGTTGAACGGCGACGAGTTTCCTGGTCGTGCACGTGTACGAGTATGGTGCGTGCCTCTGGGTAATTATAAGATTGGGGAAGATGAAGATTTCACGAGTTGAACTCGGGGCATTTGCATGCTGACTCGAAGAAAAGGGTTGTGGGAGGTTTGCTCGAGATATTTGTAAGATGACTCGGGGAAGTTGTGTGTTAGGCTCAGTTTTGGATTGTATTCAATAACCAGGGTTAATTTAATTATGATTAAAGGATCGCTAATTGATTTATGTAGTCAAATAAAAAAAATATTTTTATGATAATTAATTAAGGTTAATTAAATTGAGAAATCAATTTAATGAATTGATGGATTTATGTGATTAAATTGGGATTAATCACCTAATGAAAATAATTGGAGATGAAAATGAAAATAATTAAAGAACAATTATTGAATGTCATTAATTAAGGAAAGAAATTAGTGGATAATTGATCAATGTAGTGATTGTGAGATAATTAATTTGAATGATTAATTAAGGGTCAATATTATTATTATGAATGGGTAAAGGATAATAAATTTGTGTAATTCATTGAGAATTAGTTACTTATTGTAATTAAAGAATAATTAATCAAAAATGATTAATTAAGATAATAATTAGAAGATGAATTATTAGTTGATGTGTAATTAATTTAATGTTGAGTACGCAGGATTTAAAGATGGTGGAAGTAATTAATTTAAATATAATTAAATTAATGAATGGTATGCCTAATCAACCTTGTGTATGGATGATAGAATGATATTGGAAGCCTTGGATTAATTGTTATCCCTAATATGTGATTTGTGATGCTATGTGATATGTTTGGTTTAAACTGTGTTGACGTGGTTATCTATTGAAGATGAATTACTGTAACACCCTGAATTTAAAATTGAATTGTATTTCATTTTAATAGCTTGGATTAAGATAGCATTGGATTCGAAGAGACCGGGGTCGGGTATTAGAAAATACCCGAAACCACTTTGAATATTTATAGATTGATATGTGGAATCAATAGGCTGGAATGAAATGATTTAAGTGAAATGAACTATTTAATCTAAGTTTGGGTACTTAGAAAATTGATATGTGAAATAAGTGTTGTCTATAACAAATTGTGAATTGTAAATTTATACGAGTTACCCGGGTTTTATACAATTATATGCTTGTATTTCTTTTTAAATGGGTTTACTCACGCTGGTTTCCAACCTGACCCGTGTGTTACTTTGATGTAATGCTCGGGTCAGACCGAGTATTACAGATTTTCAGGTAAGGACGTTCTGGAGCTTAGGAGATGAGCTGGATGGTAAGACGTATGGAGTGTTTCCGTTGTGACTATTATTTCTGTTTATCTGAGATATATTTGATTTATACATACTCAGTGTTGTGTATGAGAGTAACTCTGATGTATTATAAATGCAAATTGACTGATATAGTATTCTTTTGTAAACTGCTATTATTTGATATTATATTTTGATCCGCTGCGAATGTGAGGTTCTGTGTTTTATTTTCTATTTCTTCTTCTATCTCTTTCTTCTTTTCCTAACTATCTGGAATTTTCGGGATCGAAATTTCCGGGTCGTTACAGACACCATCCCAGTTATCACACTGCAAGTTCCCTTTGTTATGCTTTGATTTTGAATTTAATTGGAATCGGGTTGAAATGATAAATACCCAAATTGAACTTTGACCTTGGATATAGAGAATTAAATAAAACCCGATTGGTCAATAATTTGATGTAAAAATAAACGAAGATTTTATTTGAATAAATAATATGGTTTTGAAATGAAGTTGAAATTTGAATTTTTATGAAAAGAAAATTGTTAATATTTAATAATCTGAAACAAAATATTAAAAATGTAATTTATGAAAGAATGTTGTTTAATTTGAGAAATGATTGAATTAAGTTTGAAATTATAATTAAGTTTGAAATTATTAAACTTTGAAATGATTGAATTAAGTTCGAAATTATAATTAAGTTTGAAATTATTAAACTTTGAAATGATTTAATAATTAAGTTTGAAATTATAATTAAGTTGAAATTATTAAACTTTGAAATTATTTAATAATTAAGTTTTGAATTATTTAATACTTAAATAAGATTAAATTATTTAATGATTAAATTGAGTTGAAATTCTTTAATAAGAAAAATTGAACTTTTGAATAAGTAAATTTTACTTCGTAAATAATTGAAATCGAGTTTCTTTATAAATTAAGTTTTGGGAAATTATTTAAGAAAGTAAATAAGTGAAATGGAATTTTTTTAACAAGAAATGAAAATGTGATATTTTTTGGAATTAATGTAAGACTTGTAATTGAAAGAAATGATTTGACGAATTTAATTTAATTCAAAATTGTAAGTTTTGTTTTAATGAAGTTGAACTTAAGAAATTGATTTAATGAACTGGAAATTTAATAGAAATTGTTTTGAATGATAAAGTAACTTAACAAATATTGAATGAAATCGATAAATGAATTTAAATTGATTTGAATGTCAAATTAAATTAATTTAAATGATTTCGGAACGAAACTTATATACGAATTTAAATGAATACTTGAATTGTTTGAAAAGGAATTGAAATTGAATTATTGGATTTTGAAATGAATTTGGAAGTTGAAACGTAAATCTTGGCAATTGGTTTTGAAAGAGAAATGAAATGTTGGTTTACAAATTCTAATTGAAATTGTAATTGATTTGGTTCTGAACTAAATAAACGACCAATCGGTGAAATAATTTCTAAGGTTATTAAAGAGACCGGAATCGGTTATGGATATACTCTCTATCTAAACCGAAAACCACTTTAATAACTATACGCGGAGTGATGATCCAGAATGAAGTGGTTGGAATGATGTACGTGTTGACTGAAGAAAGAGAACGATGATGGATAGCCTTGACACTTGTGTCAAATTGGAAATGACTAAAACAGGAGCCGTGCCAGGCCAATGGAGGATTAGCTACCTCAAGTGGACACACTTCTTCGAACTACTCATTACTTGTTGTCGATTGGTGCACCCTTGATTTTGGGAGTGTTGTTTCATGGTGTTGCGGGTGCTGCGGCGTTGCGTTCTCACCAGTCCGGATCAGGCAAACGGTAGTATCACTACCTTGGGTATTGCCTCATGTGCCTTGCCATACTTGTATTCCGTATTCGCGACCACTACGAATTTGTTTTGTACCTTTAGTATATGGATTGCCCTCTGGTGACTTCCGGTTTTGGGGAAACTACGGTCTTGTATATGCTTTTGGGAATAAAATTTGTTAAGGGTGGAATGGGCCATGACTTAACACTATTTTGATACCTTATATTACTGATAGACATTATCTACTTATCGTACACTACTACATAGTAGATAGTTTAACGGATCCTTAAAGGATGGTTATTCCAAACATCCTTTGAGTTACTTGTATTTCAATTGCTATTTCACTTGAGTTGGATTTATTAATATAAGAATGTTAATCCTGACTCGAGTGTCTTGTGTTTTTTGCTTTACGCTCGGGTCAGATTGAGTGTACCAGTATTCGAGACTCACCTTTGAAGTTGGAGCTTGCTTGAAGATCCATCCATCTATTCTGCTTTCAGTATTCGATGATTCCAGTGATGTATTCTGCTTTGTATTTGATGTATCGCATTACTCTTCCGTTGTATCTGGTTTCACTCTGATGTAACTTATACATTTATATAGTAGCTTCATGAACTACTATCTCTTTTACTTCCGCTGCACTTATTACTCTGTGTCTGTGATGTGTGATTATTATTTATTTACTGTATATGTTCAGTTTTGCCAAATTTAAATTTACAACGCGGTATTTTGAGCAATTCAACTCCGGCATGAGTGTCTACCTATACACTTATAATGGATGCGAATGGTCCAAAATTCTGGGTCGTTATAGTTGGTATCAGAGCTTTGGTAGCTCTAGGCAAAACTTAACATATAGGGTAAATGTATTTACAGAATCACTCTCATTCGAGTTTCAATCTCTTCCTTCCGACTCGATTTCTTTGAATTTTGGAACGTTCCCCTCGGTTCCGAAATTCATTCGTGTCCTTCACTATTCGTCTTCTTTCAATCCTGGAGCACCCCATAACTCCATTCTGAATGTTATCTATAATAGATCGGCGGTCTCGCCAAACTTCGAATGATTTGTAAAGGGGTGAAAACTCCTTTACAATAAGCATTGATTTACCAGAGATTTCCGTATCCTCGGTTTACGATGCTATCTATCTCCTGCTATGCCAAATTCTTTCTCTTGAGATCAATGTCGATTTACCTCGGAATTCTACAACGATCTCTTTCTTGAAGTCACGGTCGACCCGGTTAAGGTTGCCCGCAATTTATATAAACTTATCAATCTTCCTACTTTGTTATTAATCATCATATCTTGTTTCGAACTTATCTTCGCATAAATTTCTCTTTGATTTAAGTCCATCAAATTTGAAACCCTATCCTTATTTTGAAAATTCATTTCTGTATCGTCGAGCAAAGAAATGTATTTGTAAACTAATATATATAAATGCTTTAGAATATATTGTGTTGTTTGAGTTGTTGATGTTGATTTGGGTTTCCGATCGATTCGTCTGATCAACGCTATCGATAGGTTTTCCAAAACACTTGAGCAGAGCAAACTGACACAATATCGTTCTCAAAATTTGATAAATAAAATAAAAAGTTTTATATGATTACATTATATATAAATATAAGTTTTCTGAAATTAAATTGTTAATGAATTTGTTGTCAAAAATGATAATATTTGATTTTCACTATTTGTTTTGTAAATCATTGATTATTCCAACATAAAAATAAATGGAATTATAAAAGTTGGTTTATAGATTTATTTAGAAATTTAAATGAATTTAATTTAGAAATTTGAGAATTTATTAGTTTCCGGTGATTTCGAACTTTGTTTTTAAAATTTTAAAGTATATATTATTGAAAATATTTTCGAATAAAAATCGTTTCAAAGAATTCTTTAAAATGTTGAAATCAGTGCTCTTCTCTTTGTCGCTGGAAAATAATTTCGGTGATGGCGGCCGCATCATCGACATTCATTTTCGAGTTTCGAAGTGGAGAAATCATTCTGTAGCTTTGCTATGGTTTTGTTTTAAGAAAAAAAAATATTTTGATTTGAATTTCTTCAGTATATTTTGATCTTATTTTAAGATTTAATTTGATTTGATATAAATATATTATATATATCTCTAAACTGTTTAAAGTTAATCGGAAATCTAATTCTTAAATTTTGTTAAAGGATGATTTTAATTACAAATAAAACCAAAATTTGGAATAAATATTTAAACTTGAATAATTGAATTGGGAAAATTTTATTTGTATATTGTTCAACTGCATTCTAATACAACTTACTTAAATCGTTCAGAAGTTGAAATGTAATTGGATAATATATAAGATAAATTGAATTTATAAATAAAATTGAGTGTTTATAATAAATGTTATACACTAAATTTTGATTATTAAGTTGTTAATAGAGTTAGATAGGATAAAAAGTAAACTCAGTTAGTAATGAAATAAATTTGTTTTGAAAGAATTAATAAATTTGTTTTGAAAGAATTAATGAATTGAAATTTGTTCAACTTATGAAAATACCTTGAATTTAAAAGAAATTAATAGATGTAAATTAATTTAAATCAAAACTTTTATGTTTTAAATTAATTTATATGGGTTAAATATGTGTGATTAGATATATTAAATAGAATAAATTTAACAATAATTTGGAATAAAGAAGAATTTAAATTGCTAAAAAATATGATTATAATAAAAGACTATTCAAAATTTATGGTTTTAGAAATTGTTAATTAAACATAATTGGATAATAAGATAATGAATTTAGAAATAGTTGAGATTGATTTTAGTGAAATCAAATGGATTAAATCAATGATTGAATATCAATTAATTTAAATTTGAATTTATATGGTTTAAACGAATTGTTATTTTGTATTTCAAATCCGTTTTTCTTTCTGGTTGTTTCTATTCTTCTACCTTGTTCCTTTTCGGGGACGAAAAGTTTTGAGTGGGGGAGAGTGTAACGACCCGTAAATTTCAACTGTTTTTAATAACGTAGTTAGTTGAAATTTTGTGAAATTTTAAAACGATAAAATTTTGAAATAAAATTTAATATTTGGAATACGTCTAGTTAAACATAGCAACTGGTAAATTTTCATCCGGAAATTTGAAAGTTTATTTCGCGCGTAAATTCACTTCAATTTAATCAGTTAAAAAGCAATGAAAATAAAATGTTTTCGGAACCTAAATATTTTCACATAGAAAAATTCTAAACCATCTTCTGAGCAAGATGTCAGTTTGTCATTTTTCCAAATTCGAACATCTTTGGCTCCGTCGATCTTATTTTTCAGCGTTTTCTTGCATTTTCCGCCAGTAGAAAAATTCCAATTTTTATAATTCAATCATACCACTGATATTTGTATACCGTTTTGACCGTCTTGTTGTGCTGATCTTCTTAGTATATTAGGTTGTGTATTCGGTGTCAGGTGCTCGGCTAAATGTTCGTAACGGTTATCCGTATCGGTACCGTTTAATCTTTTGGGTCTATCTTTTCATTTGTCCTGGAAAAAAAACGAGTAGCCGTTTGCATTTATACTTCTTGACATTTAATTCCACCATTTCATTCATTAGAGTGGTTTGTCTCCTTGGCTTGCTTTTGTTTGCTCTGACTTTTGTTATACCCCTTTCAATTCTAAACGTACAAACCAATAGCCATCATCAAGAAATATTTTTGGTAATTATATTCTTGAAACTCAATAGTCCGGACCGTTGTCATTCCCCATGTCAAAAATTCATTTGTTCGGTTTCTTCGAGTAAATATTATACTTTCAAAATTTGTATAGGTTCACTTTGCTGCTGTGAACAACTCATCATTCCTCTTCTTCATTTTTTTTTTTAAAAAAAGTACTGCATAAGTTCATCTGCTTCGAGACCTGCTCGAGTCTTCCCCGAGATAACCTTCCTCTAGCCCGAGTTTTCCCCTTACGTTTCCCCAAAGATATACCCCTAGCCTCTAGATCGGTTACCCCTAGCATGTCCGCCACCAGCTCGCACTACCAACCACCGCCAGAGGCCCGCGCCCACCATCTCCATGACCACCCGCTCCAGACCGATCAACCAACCCACGCAGCCGCTCCACCTCAACAGCAACCCCCATCTCCTCCGCAATTAACTCGGCAGCCTCACCCACCACGGCAGCGCCTCCACGGCCACACGCGACAGTCCTTCCACTCTCACTCGGCCTCTCCACTTTCTCCCTTCTCTCCGCTCTCGATTAGATAGCAACCAACAATGTCTTAACCCACCATGCTCGGCTTCATCGAGTACTGCATCCCTCTCTCTTTCGACCACCCTTCACTATCTCACCGAGCTCCACCACGATCTGCCGCAACCCGACCCCACCTTTTCACTGTTCGATCCAGCTTGCTCGACCTTCTTCTGCTCTTTGGTTTGTGAGAAAAGGTACAAGCATTCGGGTCTGGGTTTTGAATAAGCATATATAGTTGACATATTGTTTTATAACTGTACTTTTATTGAAGACAGACCAAATATATAACTAAAGTTATGTATTGATTGTTTATGTAGGTAATATATGTAATTATAGTAGTAAACAGTTTCGTGTATTATGTTTTGAGTACATGTATATTTATGTGTAAGTCTATATACATCATTTGTTAGTTATATATGTGCAGTATAAACTTGTTTACAACTTTTATATATATAGTATATATTAATTTTTTTTACATAGATTTGTTGCAGCTTATATCATTTAAAATGTTAATTTTGTATCAGTTTTATATATACATAGCAGTTTCGTTTATATTGAGGGTATATATATTTTATATCCTATATTTGTTTGTACGTCTAAGTATATATATATATATATATATATACAAATGGTTAACCAAGTATGTTAACATTGACTTCCTGTTATATAATACATTGTTTGTAAGCTATGTTAGTAACATAGAGATATATATGATCTGTTAGACTGTGTAATTATAATGTATTAGTTATATATAGTAGTATTTATATTGCAAGTGCTATATTAGTCTACTAAGTTAAAGACGTTCACTTATGTTCGTCAGTTTACCCTCATATACATTTCGATATAATAGATTTTTAGTCCTTAACTTTATTAGCCAGGAAGTCATATACAATCTGTTGGATTTTTATATATTATAGTAAACGAGGTCTATATTGTTTTTGGGTCTTAGGTAAGTGTACGTCATCTTGTCGTATGCTATATTTTCATCGCACTATATATATATATATTTTGTTTATATGATGTATTGGGATATATATTTATCTATTTCAAAATTTATTATGTATCTTTGTTTATGCGTTTATATAAAAAAAATGTTTTGAAATATATATTTGATGTAGTTTGTGTTTAAATTTGAATAATAGAATTTGAAATGCATATATATTCAATATAAATGGGTTTGAACTTAAAATATGGTTTATATATATAGTTATATTTATAGCTATATGTAAGTTCACTTGTACCCATTTACCTTCATCGATTCCAATTCTGATTTGATTTCGTCTATTCCTTGTTATCAGCTTTGATCATCGAATTCGTGCTTGGATTCGCAATTCAACTTCAGTGTCCGTATCTATGTGCGTATCCCTATCATCTTCCGTTCTCTCTAGCCTCGAAAGGTGAGCACTCACTCACGATTAACGTTCTTTTATTTATTAAATTTGATTTCAATTGAAACGACAATTGAAATATGCTGCTGTTAGATATTTACACTGTTATTACCTGTATCAGTTCACCTGTGACATCTGACACCATTATCTGTTATATATGCAATGATAATACAGTTGGCTGATAATTGATTGATTGTTGATGTTTAATTAGACGTTAATTGAAAATGTTAAAGTGATAAATAGTATGCAATTGAATTTGATATAGGATGGTTAACAATTTTAAAACTGATTTATATGTTAAATTTGATTAGTGAATATGACCCTTCTTAATTGTTAAATTTATTGACATATAGAATAGCGATAATTACACTTTGAACCATCGACGTATATTGGATTAATTGTTGTAGTGTAGAAATTGTAATAGATGACAAGTGAAAACCGTAATGTAATAATCTTTAATCTACATGAAATGATAGTGTAGATTCTAGAAATAATTATATTAATTCGTACAAATAACAATGCGAATTAATACGGTTATTTCGGGATTATTTGAATTGATTATTGGATTGTTATTATTTGTTGTTATTGCTTGTTTATTTACTTTGACACCATCCCAGTTATCACACTGCAAGTTCCCTTTGTTATGCTTTGATTTTGAATTTAATTGGAATCGGGTTGAAATGATAAATACCCAAATTGAACTTTGACCTTGGATATAGAGAATTAAATAAAACCCGATTGGTCAATAATTTGATGTAAAAATAAACGAAGATTTTATTTGAATAAATAATATGGTTTTGAAATGAAGTTGAAATTTGAATTTTTATGAAAAGGAAAATGTTAATATTTAATAATCTGAAAAAAAATATTAACAATGTAATTTATGAAAGAATGTTGTTTAATTTGAGAAATGATTGAATTAAGTTTGAAATTATAATTAAGTTTGAAATTATTAAACTTTGAAATGATTGAATTAAGTTCGAAATTATAATTAAGTTTGAAATTATTAAACTTTGAAATGATTTAATAATTAAGTTTGAAATTATAATTAAGTTGAAATTATTAAACTTTGAAATTATTTAATAATTAAGTTTTGAATTATTTAATACTTAAATAAGATTAAATTATTTAATGATTAAATTGAGTTGAAATTCTTTAATAAGAAAAATTGAACTTTTGAATAAGTAAATTTTACTTCGTAAATAATTGAAATCGAGTTTCTTTATAAATTAAGTTTTGGGAAATTATTTAAGAAAGTAAATAAGTGAAATGGAATTTTTTTAACAAGAAATGAAAATGTGATATTTTTTGGAATTAATGTAAGACTTGTAATTGAAAGAAATGATTTGACGAATTTAATTTAATTCAAAATTGTAAGTTTTGTTTTAATGAAGTTGAACTTAAGAAATTGATTTAATGAACTGGAAATTTAATAGAAATTGTTTAGAATGATAAAGTAACTTAACGAATATTGAATGAAATCGATAAATGAATTTAAATTGATTTGAATGTCAAATTAAATTAATTTAAATGATTTCGGAACAAAACTTATATACGAATTTAAATGAATACTTGAATTGTTTGAAAAGGAATTGAAATTGAATTATTGGATTTTGAAATGAATTTGGAAGTTGAAACGTAAATCTTGGAAATTGGTTTTGAAAGAGAAATGAAATGTTGGTTTACAAATTCTAATTGAAATTGTAATTGATTTGGTTCTGAAATAAATAAACGACCAATCGGTGAAATAATTTCTAAGGTTATTAAAGAGACCGGAATCGGTTATGGATATACTCTCTATCTAAACCGAAAACCACTTTAATAACTATACGCGGAGTGATGATCCAGAATGAAGTGGTTGGAATGATGTACGTGTTGACTGAAGAAAGAGAACGATGATGGATAGCCTTGACACTTGTGTCAAATTGGAAATGACTAAAACAGGAGCCGTGCCGGGCCAATGGAGGATTAGCTACCTCAAGTGGACACACTTCTTCGAACTACTCATTACTTGTTGTCGATTGGTGCACCCTTGATTTTGGGAGTGTTGTTTCACGGTGTTGCGGGCGCTGCGGCGTTGCATTCTCACCAGTCCGGATCAGGCAAACGGTAGTATCACTACCTTGGGTATTGCCTCATGTGCCTTGTCATACTTGTATTCCGTATTCGCGACCACTACGAATTTGTTTTGTACCTTTAGTATATGGATTGCCCTCTGGTGACTTCCGGTTTTGGGGAAACTACGGTCTTGTATATGCTTTTGGGAATAAAATATGTTAAGGGTGGAATGGGCCATGACTTAACACTATTTTGATACCTTATATTACTGATAGACATTATCTACTTATCGTACACTACTACATAGTAGATAGTTTAACGGATCCTTAAAGGATGGTTATTCCAAACATCCTTTGAGTTACTTGTATTTCAATTGCTATTTCACTTGAGTTGGATTTATTAATATAAGAATGTTAATCCTGACTCGAGTGTCTTGTGTTTTTTGCTTTACGCTCAGGTCAGACTGAGTGTACTAGTATTCGAGACTCACCTTTGAAGTTGGAGCTTGCTTGAAGATCCAGCCATCTATTCTGCTTTCAGTATTCGATGATTCCAGTGATGTATTCTACTTTGTATTTGATGTATCGCATTACTCTTCCGTTGTATCTGGTTTAACTCTGATGTAACTTATACATTTATATAGTAGCTTCATGAACTACTATCTCTTTTACTTCTGCTGCACTTATTACTCTGTGTCTGTGATCTGTGATTATTATTTATTTACTGTATATGTTCATTTTTGCCAAATTTAAATTTACAACGCGGTATTTTAAGCAATTCAACTCCGGCATGAGTGTCTACCTATACACTTATAATGGATGCGAATGGTCCAAAATTCCGGGTCGTTATAAAGATTGTCCTGATCAAAAGAAAGACAAGTTCAAACACAAAAAGGAAAAATATAAAAAGAAGCAGGCATTTTCAGTAACATGGGATGATTCAGAATCCTCTTCCTCATCAGATAGCGACAGTGACAGTGACAATGAACAAGCAAATGTTTACTTTATGGCTACAAATGATGAAGTAAGTGATTTAACTTTTGATGATTTAATTGAGATAAATTCAGTTTTACTAGATAAAATGAAAAACATCAAAAGAAAATATAAAGAGGCTAGTGAAAAGTTAAACAGAACCGAACTTGAAGTTGAAATGCTAAGGGATGAAAAGAATATTTTAGAAGAAGAACTTCAAGCTTCGCAAGAATCTTATTCTAATACAACTTCTCAAATTTCTATGTTGAGTCAAGAAATCGAAACTCAAAAAGAAAAGAATGACTCTCTTCATGTTGAAAATCATGATTTAAAAGCAAATGTTAAAATATTAAAATTAGATATCTCTAGTCTCAAAACACAGTTAGAAGGAATTACCAAAAATGTTTCAAATTTTAATAAAGGAAGAGAAAATCTTTCTAAAATTTTGGAAAATTCTCAGACTGTGTCAGATAAAAAGGGCTTAGGCTATAAGAAAGGTTCAAATAATCTACCTAAGAAAAGAAACACTTTCGAAAATCATTTTCAGAAAAGTAATCTGTTATAATCAATAATGTTCCAAATATTCCAAAACATTCTAAGAACATTAAAATTTGGGTTCCTAAAACCAACAATTATTTAATTAGGAACAAGTACATAAAATATTTTATGGAAAATATTCACAATAATAAAGATTTTATTTACAAAGGGAATGCTGTACCCGCTTGGGTTTGGTTTCCTAAGACCAACTCTTAGGACCCTAACAAAAAGTGGGTACCAATATCATTTTCATATTTTTTGCAGGTATCACTTAAGAAAATAGGAAAATGGATATTAGACAGTGGTTGCTCAACACATATGACAGGAAATAAAGACATGTTGACTAACATTATCTACTAAGATGGAGGGTCTGTCACTTTTGGAGACAATTCCAAAGGATACATCATCGGCAAAGGCGATGGAGCAATAACGGTACATCTAATTTACCTCTTATTACAAATGTTTTATTGGTTAAAAATTTGAAACATAATCTACTTAGTATCAGCCAACTTTGTGACAAAGGTTTTAATATCTCTTTTTCTGAAGATAAGTGTAGCATTTTTTATAAAAATAAAAATCTTATTTTTGAAGGTAATAGAGATAAAAATATATTTGTTTTAAATATGAAAATAATTCATGATTCAAATATGTGGTTAATAGCCAAAGAAAATGATCCTTGGTTATGGCACAAAAGATTTTGTCACATTAATTTTAAAGCTGTTAGTAAACTTTCTCAAAATGATTTAGTAAAAGGTTTACCTAAAATGAATTTCAAAGTAAAAATTATTTGTGATGCTTGTCAATTAGGAAAGTTATCAAAATCATCTTTTAAATCAAAGAAAAACATTTCTACATTACAACCACTTGAATTATTTCATTTGGATCTTTTGGACTAACGCAAATTCAATCTATTAATCATAATAAATATGTATTTGTAATAGTAGATGATTTTTCAAGATATACTTGGACTATATTTATGAAAAATAAAAGTAATACTTTTGAAAATTTTAAAATATTTGTTAAAAGAATTCAAAACCTCAAAAGTTTGAAAATTAAGAACAATAGAAGTGATCATGGAGGTGAATTTGAAAATGAGAATTTTGAACATTTTTGTAATAAAAAGGGAATTTCACATAACTTTTATTTTCCTAGAACACCGCAACAAAATGGAGTTATAGAAAGGAAAAATAGAAATTTACAGGAATGTACAAGAACTCTTTTAAATGGAAGCACTTTACCAAAGCATTTTTGGGCAGAAGCTGTAGCAACTGCTTGTTATGTTTTGAATCGTGTCTCCATTCGACCACTAACGAAACATACACCTTATGAACTTTTTAATGGAAGAAAACCAAATATATCTTATTTTAAAGTTTGTGGTTCAAAATGTTTTATTCTTAATACAAAAGATCAGCTTGGTAAATTCGATCCAAAATCTGATGAAGGACTATTCATTGGATATTCATAACGAAGCAAAGCTTATCGAATTTTCAATAAAAGAACTAAAATAATCGAAGAAACACTTCATGTTTCATTTGATGAGAATTTCAAAATTAATAATCAAATTGACGATGATGAGATAATTACTAAGACTGCCATAGATACTAATACTGAAAAATCCTTTGATGATTCCATTACTCAAAATAAGAACATTACTAATCATGAAAATGAGTTAAGACCTCCTCCTAGGATATTAAAAGATCACCCTATTGAAAATGTTATTGGAGAAATTAATTCAAATGTTAGGACTAGAAGTCAACTTAATCAAATGGGCCATGTAGCATTCCTTTCAAATATTGAACCTAAAAATGTTAAAGAAGCCTTTATTGATGACTATTGGATTATAGCTATGCAAGAAGAGCTAAACCAATTCGACCGAAACGAAGTTTGGGATTTAGTTCCTAGACCAAGTAATCAAACTGTCATTAGTACTAAGTGGGTCTTCAAAAATAAAGCTGATGAACAAGGTAATATAACTAGGAATAAAGCTATATTAGTTGCACAAGGATATAATCAGGAGGAAGGAATTGACTATGAAGAAACATTTGCTCCAATCGCTCGACTAGAAGCAATACGGATCTTATTGGCCTTTGCATGTTTTCATAATCTTAAACTTTATCAAATGGATGTTAACAGTGCTTTTTTAAATGGTTTTATAAAAGAAAATGGTTTTTGTTGAACAACCTCCTCTATTTACACATGAAAAATTTCCAGATCATGTTTATAAACTTAAGAAAGCTTTATATGGTTTGAAACAAGCACCACGTGCTTGGTACGAATGACTTAAAAGCTATCTTATAAATTCTGGTTTTGAAATAGGGAAAGTTGACCAGACACTTTTTATTAAGAAAACTAAAAAGGATATTTTAATTTTTCAAATCTATGTTGATGATATTATTTTTGGTTCTACAAATAATAAATTATGTCAGGATTTTTCTAACATAATGACCAAAGAATTTGAAATGTCACATATGGGAGAATTATCATATTTTCTTGGATTACAGATTAAACAACTGGAAAATGGAATTTTTATCAACCAAGAAAAATATTGTAGCAATCTAATTAAACGCTTTGGTATGGAAAATACTTCGGCCAAACCAACTCCAATGAGTACAACAATACATATTGAACGGGATGAGGATGGCAAAAGTATTGACCGAAAATTATATCAAAGTATGATTGGATCACTACTTTATTTAACTGCTAGTAGACCTGACATAATGATGAGTGTTTGTCTGTGTGCTCGATTTCAAGCAAATCCTAAAGAATCACATATGCGAGCAGTGAAACGTATATTACGATATCTTAGTAAAACCAAAGATTTCTGACTATTTTATCCGAAAGAATGTCCTTTATAATTAGTATCATACAGTGATGCTGATTTTGGAGGATGTCGGATGGGTAAAAAAAGTATGAGTGGGACGTGTCACTTCATTGGACATTCCTTAGTATCTTGGTTTAGCAAGAAACAAAACTGTGTTTCACTCTCAACCTGTGAAGCAGAATATATTTCTGCTGCTTTAGCATGTGCTCAAGTCATATACATGCAACAAACATTTCAAGATTTTAGAATAAATTTATCTAAATCTACTATTTTCTATGATACTAATAGTGTTATAAACTTATCTAAAAATCCAGTCAATCAATCATGAACAAAACATATCGACAGTCGTCATCATTTTTGTAACAACCCATAATTTTAATAAACATTTTTAAATTAATTTTTATTTTGAAACTTTGATTTTTAAATAATTTTAAATTGAAGTTCGGAATTTTTCCAATGTATTTTGGATTTTTTTCTATTTTATTTTTTTCAAATACAATTAAATAATGAATTTCTGGAAATGTTATATTTTGTCAAACTGTGACTTTTAAATTGAAATTTTTAAATTTTAATCTTTTTCTTTGAAATAGTAATTGGTTCTGATATCCGCTCTGCTTTTCGTTTCGTCGAATTTCGTTTTAAACCTTTTAAACTTTGATAAATTCAGCATTTTACACACATAATTTTATCTGCATTTTTATTATTCATTTTCTATTTTATTTGCCATCTTTTATTTTGTTTTGGGTTTTGAATTAAATTGTGTGAATTTTGTTGTGTTTGGAATTTTCCTATAATAGTTGTATTTTGGTTACAATTTTAATTCTAATTTCAATAAATTAAACTATTTTCTTTATTTATTTTCTTATTTTTCTAAGACAAATTATTTATTTTCATTTCCACTTTATTTCATTTTGATTTATTTTATTTACTTGATTTTCTATTTGTTTATTTTGAATATATATAGATTTGGAAATTCAAAGAGACAAAAGCTTTTAAAACATTGTGACTTTTCATTTGCTTGGCCTTTCAATTTCTTATTGTAGCCGTACATTTCATTGCTTATTCACGTGAAAACTCCTCATTCTCATCATCATTCACGGCATAGCATTTTTGAAAAAATAAAGTAAGCAATGGCTTCCCTTTTTTTCTACCTTTTCTCTTCATTTTTGCTTGATTTTTGCCTTGTTCATCTACATGTTTGCTCGGCCACAACCTATATTCTCCTCCACCGACCACCACCATCACCATCCCCTCATCATCCACAACCAACAACCCTCCTGCCCCTCTGTCCAGTCATGGCCGTGACCATCCTATAGAGCCTACACCACAAAAACTTTGCAAAAACTCCTAGAAATGTCTAGCAGAGCCAACTAGTTCACCATCCCCTTCATTTCTAACCACGGCCATCACCCTAGCACCACCACCACCACATGACATCACCTCTAGCCATCACCTTACCATTTGACTTGACCTGTACCTGACTATGGCCGAGCGAAACTTGACCCTAGGCTGAGCCTTTGTTGCAACCAAACTCCTCTTTTTAGCCTTGTCTCTTAACATTCCCTTCACTTGTAACCCCAAACCCTTCACATTCCTATGTAGCCGTGCCTACGTGATGCCAAACCCGAGCCTTACCTCAAAGAAAGCATCATGGCCGAGCATAGTAGAGTAATGGTCGACCCCCTTTATGATGTGGCCAAGCACATTTGTGTGGTTAAGCCATCTATTCATTTGTTGATTCTAATTTCCATTTTTTTTTATTTAATCTTTGTGTTGAATATTTATTTATATTTATTTTTTTTATTGGTTGTATACAAGATTTATATCTTGGATCTCTCTCCACTTGAATCAAAAGTCGTGCTATCGTGCTTTTTGGAATTTGTTTGTGTGTTTTGATTTGCAAACTCCAGCTTAAAAAGGTGAGTTATTCACGCTTGACATTCATACTTATAGAATTTGTGAAGTGACAACAAGTGAATGTGTAGAAACTGTTATATCATGTTATACCTGCCTGTGATATGTATTATATGGTGTTAAACTCTGTTATAAACTTGTCACATCATATGCTATGTTATATTCTGTTATATTATTTAATTTATTATGTTCCTCACACTGCAAGTTCCTTGTAGAATAGAATCACTATGGGTTGAAATGATACATACCCGAACGAACTTTAGAATAGGGAAAAATCAATATGGGCTGAAATGATAGGCTCGAGTGATTTTTATTTATTTTTAATTGACTTGGGATTGCGGGTTTGAAATGATAGAACCCGGATTTTTCTTTGTAAATTACGGATTGAAATGATATATTATTCGTATCACTTGACTTAAGCTAGAAAATATTATACAGACCCATGGTTATTTTATATAGTTTTCTGGAAAATTTTAAGTACTTTTAAAATGTAAAATTTGATATTTTGAGTTAAATTTGGATTTAAAATGATTTAATAAAGTGATAATGATTTTTCTATGTATTAAAATGTTAAATAAATGAATGAAAAAATTGTGATTTGAAACATAACTAATTTGGAAATTTGTGATTTGATTTTTACATGGAAGTTTAAGTTAATTAAATAAAAATGGAAATTAAGTTTTATTTATGAAATGGAAATATAAATTTAAGTGTTAAGGTAAATTGTAAAAAAAAATGAAAAGAAAGGGAAAATTGTACACTTGAATTTAATAAGTGAATTATTGAAAAAAAAATTGATAATAATTGTAAGATTTTACTTTATAAAATTATAAGTTAAAGGGTATTTAAATAAACATTTTGAAGTGGAAAAATATGATTTTTATAAGTTAAAATGGTTAAAATTGAAGTTTAATTGTTTCTGAAATTTTATTATAAATCCGAAAATTTAATTTGTAGCACTTCAGAAATGCTATCGTTTCTGGAATTAACTTAAAATCTGAACTAATAGATACTGCAGCACTTTGTAAGTGCCGTGGTTGATGCAAATGAGCTAAAGGCTAAATTAATTAAGGGCTACTGCAGCACTTGGTAAGTGTCGTGGTTGTAGAAAGAAAATCTAAAATCTGAAACTAATAAAAGGGCTACAGTAGCACTTGATAAGTGCTGCAGTTGGCTGAAATGAGGTCTTCAAATGTAATTGAACTACTACAGCAGTTTTTAAATGCTGTCTTTGCTGAAATGAATTGTTTCAAATATAACTTACCGCAGCATTTTTCTAAGTGCTGTGAAAGCTGAAATTTCAATGTTTTAAAGTATTTAATTGAATAAATGAGCTCAGAAAAGCTAAATTTTTGGGAATTGAATATTTGATTTGAAGGTATAATGACTTCACTTTTAATGGTTTAAATGAATGATTTTAATTCGAAATTATAAACCATTTTGAAATCTATAACCACGGGTACACTTCTTTGGGTGCCATTTGACTTCCTTGTGATTGTTTTGATGCACACCTTGATTTGAGAGTGTGGCTAGAGGTGAGCGATTACTACAGCTCTGCGCTACCCTAGTTACATCAACACTGTTATTTGCATTGTTTACTTTAATATGAACATTTCTATGATAGCGTTTATTTCTGCTTAATTGATGGTTTAACGGATCCTTAAAGGATGGGCGATCCCAAGCACCCTTTAAGTTATTGTGCATTGGTATTACAGTCCACTTGAGTTGGTTTACATTGTATAAGTATGTATGTCATGACTCGAGTGTTTGTGTTTTATTTTACGCTCGGGTCAGCCTGAGAATCACAGCTTTGGATTCACCTTCTGGAGCTAGAGATTTGTTGGAGCTCATTTGTCTATCGGTTCATCGATTTCTATTCCAGTTATTTCATATTCAGTATTATCTCTGTATTACTGACTTATGTATCCTGACTTCTATTATATCTATTTTGACTAGGAGATTTTGTATATGTTTTGAGAGTATGTATATAGTAGCTTCATGAACTACTATGGTATTTTACTTCCGCTGCAAGTTATTCTGATATTCTGTGTCTGTGATTCTGTGTTTGATTTTATTTGCTCAAAATTTTCTTGACAATCCACTATTTTGAAGTATTCAAGTCTGACATGTGTGGATTTATTGTCGATTTGAATGGTCCAAAATAGTGGGATGTTACAATTTTCTTCGTGATAATATTGAAAAGGATTTAATAAAATTAGGATTTGTTATCTCTGAAAATCAATTGGCTGATATATTTACAAAACCTTTGAATGAAAATATTTTTATAAAATTAAGAAGAGAATTAGGTATTATTTCTCATAAAGATTTTTAAATTTTTAATATAAAAAATTATTATAATTTTTTTACGACTGCTGGGATTCGATCTCAGCATTATTGGCTGAAAGTTCCTTGTAATTACCATTTTGCTATTTGTATCTCCTGTTTATAGATTATACTTCTGTTGATTTTATTGATTTTATTATTATCTATTTTTAGCAAGATGATTTTTATACAAAATTGTCTTTCAACCAGAAATTTCAATTGTTTTGAGTTTAATTGGTTATAATCATTTCTACCAGAAACACCTCTTTATTTTAAGCTATATATTCACTATATATTTGGCTTCAAAAATTTTTAATTCATATTCAATTCTTCTTAGTTTCAAACCAAAATTTGTTTTATTCTCAAATATGTCTTCTCATGAAAACTCTGAATATTCTTCCGGCTATTCATTAATCAACTTTGAATCTCCTAGTTCGGGATCATTGTCATTACCTACTCCTACTCCTTGTCATGAAAGGCTCCGATTAACCATAGTGGTTACACTCTGGAACCAAAATGACTAAGGAAACTTCACTTTGGTTCTCCATTAACCAAAGGAAAGATTAATGATATCCATCATTATCAACAAGAAACTTTGAATATTCAGAGAGAACTTTACTATGAACAAAAAATTCAAGGACAAAAACTAAATTGGTTGCAGAAAATGGTCGTCAAATTCTGTGGCTCCACTCCGGTTCAAAATCAAACGATCGTTCATTCACCTCAACGTCCTCATGTGTCACCAAACTCATGGGAATGTGGACAATCGGTTGGATCACCGGCTCGTCAGAACTACTGGTCTCCTCTAAAGCCACTCAAAGAAAACACTAAGGTCGAACCAAGGAATTTTGATGACTCTCCTTCCAACTATTAGTTTCTGTTTTATTCTCTTATTTTGCATGTTGAATTTTACATAAAATCTTGTTTGTTGTGTATTTTAATGGTCATGTTTTATAAAAAGTTGAATAAAGTTTTTTATTTTACAAATAGAGCTGATATTAGCATCCTGTGCTAATTCATACGTCTGAATTATTAAATCAGACGTTCGATTTGTCAATTTGGTAAAAAAAATCTACCTAGATTCAGACGTTTGTTTTTATATTTCAAACATCTGAATCAAGCCCGGAATACACTATTTTCTTGCTACTTGTCAAAATTGATTAAAACAGAAGTCTGTTTTGAAAACAGACGTCTGTGTCAAACCAGGCCAAAAAAATTTAACTGGAACCGGGCCTACACCTTTTAACCCACCTACTTTTTCAACTTTACTCTCTTATCTCCTCATTTTTTCACCACATCTCTTCATTATTTACTTCACTAACCCATTCTCTAAGCCCTAAAATTCCATTAAAATTCCAAAGACTTCCTCCAAAAAATCAAAACATAATGCCTCCTAAGACCAAGAGATCAAGGGAAACAACAACTGGACCATCCGAAGCACAAATTAGATCTTGGCTTTACAATGATACGGCTATTGCAAGATTCAACACAATGAAGAACTCCAAAATATTTGAAGGAGCTTTTATGCAATTTCTGAAATTCAACGGCTATAGGATTAGAGAAATGGTGGAATCAAATCACTTTGATTCATTAATTGGGTATGATTTCAATAACTAGAAAATCAATCATCTACTTGTCAAGTTATTTTATGCAAATATGAATTTAGATCATCACAATCCCCAAAATAGAGAAGATTGTGTTTGGACGATGGTATGTGGCGTAAAAAAATTTCTCCTGTTACAAAGATTAGGCTATATTTTAAGATGTCCTTACGAAGGATGTAACAACCCGGAATTTTGGACCATTCGCATCCATTATAAGTGTATAGGTAGACACTCATGCCGGAGTTGAATTGCTCAAAATACCGCGTTGTTAATTTAAATTTGGCAAAACTGAACATATACAGTAAATAAAATAATCACAAAATACAGACACAGAGTAATAATTTGCAGTGGAAATAAAAGAGATAGTAGTTCATGGAGCTACTATATGAATATATAAAATACATCAGAGTTTACAACAGAAGAGTAATAGGATACATCAGAGTTAAACCAGATACAACGGAAGAGTAACACGATACATCAGATACAAATCAGAATACATCACTGGAATCATCGAATACTTAAAGCAGAATAGATGGCTGGATCTTCAAGCAAAGCTCCAACTTCAAAGGTGAGTATCGAATACTGGTACACTCAGTCTGACCCGAGCGTAAAGCAAAATACAAAACACTCGAGTCAGGATTAACTTTCTTATATTAATAAATCCAACTCAAGTGAAATACAAGTAACTCAAATGATGTTTGGAATAACCATCCTTTAAGGATCCGTTAAACTATCTACTATGTAGTAGTGTACGATAAGTAGATAATGTCTATCAGTAATAATAAGATATCAAAATAGTGTTAAGTCATGGCCCATTCCACCCTTAACACATTTTTATTCCCAAAAGCATATACAAGACCGTAGTTTCCCCAAAACCGGAAGTCACCAGAGGGCAATCCATATACTAAAGGTACAAACCAAAATCGTAGTGGTCGCGAATAAAGGGATACAAGTATGACAAGGCACATGAGGCAATACCCAAGGTAGTGATACTACCGTTTGCCTGATCCGGACTGGTGAGAATGCAACGCCGCAGCGCCCGCAACACCGTGAAACAACACTCCCAAAATCAAGGGTGCACCAATCGACAACAAGTAATGAGTAGTTCGAAGAAGTGTGTCCACTTGAGGTAGCTAATCCTCCATTGGCCCGGCACGGCTCCTGTTTTAGTCATTTCCAATTTGACACAAGTGTCAAGGCTATCCATCATCGTTCTCTTTCTTCAGTCAACACGTACATCATTCCAACCACTTCATTCTGGGTCATCACTCCGCGTATAGTTATTAAAGTGGTTTCGGTTTAGACAGAGAGTATATCCATAACCGACTCCGGTCTCTTTAATAACTTTCGTAATTATAACACCGATTGGTCGTTTATATATTTCAAAACCAAATCAATTACAATTTCAATTAGAATTTGTAAACCAACATTTCATTTCTCTTTCAAAACCAATTTCCAAGATTTACGTTTCAACTTCCAAATTCATTTCAAAATCCAATAATTCAATTTCAAATTTTATTCAAAACAATTCAAATATTGATTCAAGTCCGTATATAAGTTTCATTCCGAAATCATTTAAATTAATTTAATTTAACATTCAAATCAATTTAAACTCATTAATCGATTTCATTCAATATTCGTTAAGTTACTTTATCATTCAAAACAATTTCTATTAAATTTCCAATTCATTAAATCAATTTCTTAAGTTCAACTTCCTTATATCCAAACTTACAAATTGAATTAAATTAAATTCATCAAATCAAATTCTTTAAATTTCAAGTCTTACCTTAATTCAATAAACCACATTTTATTTCTTGTTAAAGAAATTCAATTTCACTTATTTATTTACTTAAATAATTTTCCAAAACTTAATTAATAAAGAAAACTCAATTTCAATTATTTACGAAGTAAAATTCACTTATTCAAAAATTCAATTTTACTTATTAAAGAGTTCAATTCAATTTAATCATTAAATAATTCAATCTTATTTAATTATTAAATAATTCAAAACTTAATTATTAAATAATTTCAAAGTTTAATAATTTCAAACTTAATTATAATTTCCAACTTAATTATTAAATCATTTCAAAGTTTAATAATTTCAAACTTAATTCAATTTCAAACTTAATTATTAAATCATTTCAAAATTTAATTCAATCATTTCTCAAATTAAACAACATTCTTTCATCAATTACATTGTTAATATTTTGTTTCAGATTATTAAATATTAACATTTTCCTTTCATTAAAATTCAAATTTCAACTTCATTTCAAAACCATATTATTTATTCAAATAAAATCTTCGTTTTATTTTAAATCAAATTATTGACCAATCGGGTTTTATTTAATTTCCTATCCTAGGTCTAAGTTCAATTTTTGGGTATTTATCATTTCAACCCGATTCCAATTCAATTCAAAATCATAGCATAACAAAGGGAACTTGCAGTGTTGTCACGTACCGAAATTTTCGACTTTCCAAAATTCGACATCGATACTCACTTTATCGACTGCCGAGCAATCGAGTGCCGGAAACTCCAATAGTGAGGGTTTTAAATAGAAAAAGAAAAATTAGAAGAAGAAGAAAAGAGTAGAAGAAGAAAGAAGAGAAGAGAGAAGAACAACAGAACAACATCAGAACAGAAAACAATATCAGAATCTTACACATCGCAGCGGAACAATATATAATAGATAATCACTAGTCTTTTAAAACAAAGAACTATATCAGTTTATACATACATCAATCAGAGTCAATATACAACAATGGACAGTTATATAACTTGTCCTCATACAGAATACACAGCGGAATAAATAATATCAGATACAAATACTACGTCTCGCCATCCAGCTTGCTTCCAAAGCTCCAGAATATCCAGAATATCCTGATAACATAACTCTAGGCTGCCCGTGTAGAAATTGGTGGGCACCCAGAGTTTAGAAGGGAACAATAAACTCCGAGTCAGTCATGGTGACTAGTGTGAGATCGTAAAACAGTTATTTTTCATAAGGAAAGTAAAACAAATTCGCAATGCTTTTGGAAAATGAAACTACCATAAGACCTCCCACCACACACACAATGCAAACGCAGAATTGGAGGAGATTTCTTCTTATGATAGTCAAAGATGCTTACTACGCAAAATCAAATCATTTTTTTATATTATTATTAGTGCATAGTGTAGAAAACATTTCGAAAGTATAATATTAATCTTAGCCAGCATAGGCATTCCGCACTTATGCCTACTATAGCTACTATGTTCAATAGCAGGTTACCGCCACATTCCATAGCAGGTAATACAACTAAAACCGTACAAGTCACGTATTGTTTCTTTGGATTTCCAACAAATGGTCAGGCTAAGGAACTTCCTTCTCCACGATGGGTACGTCCCTGGAATAGACGACCCGAGAACCTAACCGGATCTCTGCCAACACAAGGCCGGGTTACCTCTGCAAAAATAGGTAACTACTGACACGCGTATGTCATCCCCCGATCGTAACCGATCTTCCCGAGGATCCCCGATTTCCAACAACCACAAAGAAATAAATTTGCAGCAACCACATAGGTTAAGTATCTGGGCTCCATACCATGATACCACCTCTATCCAGAAGGAATGACATACACTAAGGGGCGCTACTCCCTAGAACCTTGCTGCATCCTTCCTGTTTCGACCATTTCCGGGGTGTGAGGCTCGATGAAGTCTCGTCCACAAAGCTACGCTCTGCAAATCCCTGCTTCGGGTCAAACAAATGATCAACCTATGATCACAAAGATATAAGATCAAACAAATGATCATATCGCAAATGATCAAACACTGATCATTTCACAGCAACACTCGGTATGCCACGTTACCAAATTGGGAGTATATTGTTGATAAATTTCAACTACATAACCTCTGAGCTCGTACGTCTCAGAGAAGAGTGTTAAGCTAAGAGAATAAATTCTCCGCCACCAACAGAAATGTATTTGAAAGAAATCAGCTTTATATCTCAATTTGTAACGTCAGACACACAATCCATACAAGTCTGTTCCGGGATCGAACAGAACCGAAGGCACTTCTCACGAAGCCCTTGCATATCCGGATAATTTTCTAATCACGTCCAGACTTTCCGTCACTAAGGGTGATAAAACCTCTAAACCGGAGATCAGCCGATGTAGAGTAACTCGACGGTAATCCTTCCGTTTTCAAAAATATCCGGTCTTCAACACCGGTCTTCGAATGCAATTCATAACGACGTATCACATATTCGGAATGGGTTATACGACCCCATGGTCCTTTCCCGGCTAAGCCGAATAGTGAGCGCTTATTCAAAAATAAGTGTGGCATTCAAATTCATCCAATTCACAACAAATATCGTTCGAGGTAATTATTGATAGTCGGTTATTTAACTATCAATAAAGATGCGCAACATCATCAGATTCCAAATAATTTTCCAAATTATTTATCTTTCAAAAATATCTTTACTAGATATAAAATTTCCACACTTCAAAAATAAATCAACGTTTATTTTTCTAAACAGTTTCCCTTTCCTTTTATAAATTCCATAGTGAATTTATATTTCAAAAATATCTACTGATATACGATTTTCAAATCGATTTCAAATATTCAATTTCAATTTATCTTTAAGAAGATAAATTCTCAAAACGTTCATTTCATATTGGAAAAGCAATTCCATACTTATTTAATAATAAGTATTTCACAAATCTATTTATTTTCAACATTTGAAAATATTCGATATACTTAAATCAAAATTAAGTATATATTTCATTCTTCAAGGAAATCATTTATTTTAACAACATCTATTTGAGTCAAAACGAATGTTACGTAAAACATCGTTACGACGACTCAAAATCACTAGTATAGGGATTCGAATTTTTATAGATATATAAATCCCAATACTACATCAAAACATTTCCTTTTGGAAATCATTTACTATAACAACAGTGTTATAGTCCACCATTTCCTTCTTTTTCGAAAACGTCTATTTCAACAATAAATGTTGAAATCTATGATTTCGATAGTTCACACGTTTTAAAACATCTTTTAAAACAATTAACTTCATTTATAATATCGCTTTCCCAAAACCATATCCATTTTATTCAATAATATATTCACTGTCCAAAATCGTGAATATACTTCACTAATTACATTTCACTATTTTCTACACATTTTATTTCAATAATAATTCGCTATCCAAAATCGTGAATATATCTCCTCTAACAACCTTCTATATTTAATTTATCACATCCAATTGATTTCGAGTTTATAAAACAACGTTTATAAATTCTATTTCTATTTTCTAACGACTTCAATTTAATAAATCTTCTTTAACGACCCACTCAATTTATAACTCAATGTATATACCAAAGGTCCATCTTATAAGTTAATATAACTTATAGTTCATTTATTTTAAAAGAAATCGTTCTTTTAAACTTCACAAAATTTAAAACTTTCAGATTTCATTAACTTATGAAATCCCATTTATACTTCATTTTAACACTTATAGAAACTTGTCTTATAATTCCAATATTTCAAACTTATAAATATCCATTTGTTGTACATCTTTTAAATAAACCGTTTATAATACTAGAAATCCCAATTTAAACCATTTCATAAATTTCTTAACTTTTATTTCAAAAATCACACTTTGATTTTATTTCACAAAAATCTTAACTTTTATAACTTTAAAATTTTAGACGTTTATTTATTTGAAATAAATCAATTCAAAAATTCAATAAAGCGTCTACTTTCAAAAATTACTTTAAAATCCTTTTAAAAATAATATCGTTATTTTTAACTTCAAAAATGGATCTGATGATGCTACAGCATCAAACAATCAATCACAACAATCAAATATCATATATCAATATGATAACAGAATATACATCAATATCTGTAAATAAATAAATACTGGTGAGGAATCCAGTTGGATCCCTCCAACCTGTTTCCCTGCATCCACAGACGTTAGCACAATACCAATTCCACTTCGAGGTGGAATATCGCGGTACATGGGTTTTATAAAAATATCCGCTTACTAACGGCGCGATAGGGTCTCATCCGCTATACGAGGCGGGAAAATCATCAATCCAATATACATATGCCAATATGTATATATTGCTATATATAAATATAGATATATCCTACTATATCTAATATCACATCCAATAGCAATCAAATCAATAACTGAAAATTCCACTTTTCAATTTTTGAGTGAGAAGATCTCACCTTCGCTTTTATTTTGCCATCCCTTTCCATTTCTTCTTGATTTTTAACCTTGTATAAATAATTATACAATTTTCATTAATATTTGAATTAATCGAACTATTAAATTTTTATTTTACAATTTATAAGTTTACCGGTGATTTTATTTTGACTAATAAATTTTTAATTTCAAACAATTAAACCTTAAACCAATTTCTTAATTTCAAATCAAGATGTTAAAAATTTAATATCTAACTTACTGTAAAAATCAAACTGGTTTCACATTTTATTTCATAATTTTTTTTCTCTCTATTGATTCAAACTACAAATCAATTTAAATAAATTTCCTTACTGTAAAAATTTTATTTTCCCTCTACTTCAAAATTATATGTATATATATATTTACATTTTATATACAGATTATTGAATAAATTAAATTCAAATTAATCACTGCATAACCTCACCTCGACATGTTCACGAACCCAGGTCGTTGCTCGACTTCGATCGCCGAACTGCTATCCTAGCTTCCCCAATCTCTTCTCGCCTTCGAACTGCGACAACCCAGACCTTCGCCACCAGTTTCCGCCCCCACCAGCGCCTCGAGCCATCGCTCAAACGCGCGTCACACGCGTGTCCTCAGTCTTGCGCGCTCACCACCCATCATCACGCGTATGCGTGCGCGTATGCTAACTCCAGCCTCTTCTCTGTGACATTTCCCCTAACTTCGAACTGCCATCTTCAGTTGCCACCCAGTCGCGACTACCTCCTCGCGATTTGACGTCGCGAGCACCCTGCCTAATCGCTGAGCCACCATCTTTTCGAGCGACTCCTGTCTTCGCAACCCACCATCGCGTCGTCCCTGCCCTAAATGAAGTCGACGACGAAATCCAACTCGAGATTCCCAGAACCCTAAACCCAATCGACTTCGAGACTTGCTGTCGACAAGCCCACTCGCGACCCCAGCCTAGTATCGCGAATCGATCGACCTCCCTAAACCAATGCGAACGACTCGCGAATTTAGCTCGCGATTAGCATGCCAACCCTTCGATCGAGCACTTGATTGAGACGAAGGGTTTCGTTATTTTCAGAAGAGGAATTTCCTTTTGATTTTGGACTTTGAATTATATAGAGGGAAGGGACGAGATATTATTTGAAGCTCTGATATTTTCTTCGTGATTGCCGTGAATTAAAAAAATAGAAGAGGAAAGTAGGGTACGGGGGAAACCAATAGGAGGCGGGTTGTACTTATGGTCGGATAAAAGAAAAGGGAATATTGCATTTAAATTTAATTTTCATCTCAGAAATTTCCATGCATTTACCTATCGTATGATCACAAAACAACCCCGATCAATACGAAATTTGAAACCCGATAATAATACAATATTACGGACCCAATGGAACTGGTTTCGTCGAATTTCGAGACTGCACCTCGGACGGCTATTTTAAATATCGATTCAAACGATATAATTTCAAAACTGATCAAATCAATTTCAAACTAAATTCTGAATCTTCGATTATCTTCAATATTATCAATACGAATTTTACACGCCTTTGAAATATTTTTAATCAGCTTAAAATTGAAGATTCAAGTTTTTATTCAACTTACAATAGATTAAATTTTATAATTTAATCGTTAGTTTCAAAGTTATATTCGGGATACAAATTAAATCATCGTTCAAATATTTAAAATTAATTAAATATTCTCAATTTAATTTGTTCAAAATTCTGGGTCGTTACAAACTTCCCTCCTTAAAAGAATTTCGTCCCGAAATTACAAGTTAGGAAAAAATGGTCCTTAACTCGTCTACTATTTTTCAAAATCCAAATAGTTTTATCAATTTTCCAAAACAAATCTTTCTACTAAAGATTCGTTATTATTCATACGAACTTTCCAACTTCAATTATAACTTCCAAACAGCATTGTTTACTTCTCAATTCAAATTCGAGTTTAAATTCAAATTTTAAACTTCCAAAATTTTCTCAAAAATTTTCTAACGCTCTAAATTTTCGAAAAATTTCGCCAGCGTCTCCTTTGCGCGGCTAGTACGGTACGACTACAAAACGTCCCTACGGACTCTCAATTTCAAAAAGAAAAGAAAAAACCAAGCGGCTAGAGAAGAAATCAGCAAATTTCATATTTAAATTTAAATACGTACCTTTTGTCGAGCAATTTCAAATTTATCTTTGAAATCAAAATTTCCTTCATAACACCTGTATATCCTACTAGCCATAATATCTAGTTACATATCCAAACCATTTTGCAAATTCTATTACAAAATTTTGATACTTATTTCTTATATCATCTTTACTTCACTATTGAAGTTACATATTCATATCCATTCAATTTTACATTTCTAATCTCATTTGAATTCAATTCTCAATTTTAATTCTATTGGAATTCAATTTATCTTCAATTCCGAATATTGAATTTTATCGATTATCTTTCATTCATAACTGCACCATCTTAAATTAGTTCCAATTACTAATTCAAATTGATATCAATTCAATTCATTTTAATTCTACTTCGATTAAATCTACTTACATTTAAACTGGATTTCCAATTTCCATACGAATTTTAATTCATCTTTCATTTACAATTATTCAATTCAATTAATTTGCTTATGAATTCGAAATGAATTTCAACTTTCAATTTCATTTTCATTTAATTGATTCACTTATACTTGCTTTGATTTAACTTCATTCTTTTAAGTTAGATTTATTCTATCAAAATTCAATTTGTATAGGTTATCAACTTACAATATTTCATAAATATTTTTTTTATATATAGTATTCCAGAGTCTTTTCAACCTTTTCAAAACCATTTTTGAAAACAATTCAAATCATCCTTTGAATTTCCAAAACAAAACCCAAATTTTCCAAACACTTCCATTTAAAACAATTTAGCAGCAATTCCTCTTTTGGAAACCCGAAAATGAACACCGGTGATGTCGCGATCATCATCGGAATTATTTTCCAGCGACCTAAAAGAGTTTAGAGCTTTTATCCTTCCAAAATACTTTTCAAACCCTTTGAAATTCATTTTCAAATTCAAAAAGATTTAAACTTTCCAAATCTCCAAAATTTTCAAATTCTTCTCAAACATTTCCAAAAACTTTTCTGGAATTCCGTTTTAAATTACAAATCACATTTATAATTTATATTTTTTAAATTTCATTAGTATATGGATTTATCTCTTAACTTTGGAGTTATGATTTCAATTTCTTATTCAATTTTTAGTGATGATAATTCACTATTATTACTTCCTAACATCCATGCAACCATATACTATAGTACTTTATAGAAAAACATTTCTTTTTTTTTATACAAAAATAGTTTTGGGCAAAATTTTCTCATTTACCCTATTTAAAACAATACTGTGCCGAATTGTTCTATACAAGTGTTTAGAGATCCCTATCGATAGAGTTGTACGGACAATACCGACCAGAATCCATATACCACTCAACAAACCAATCATCACAATATAAAACAATTTTATATTCACTAACAAATACGCACTCGTATCTATTATTACACTCAACTCATTCTAGAGTACTACTGACTCTATCTCTAATGAGTAACACCCAACAGAGCAGGGTTGTCGCTTAACCATATGCTCTAATACCACGCTGTCACGTACCGAAATTTTCGACTTTCGAAAATTCGACATCGATACTCACTTTATCGACTGCCGAGCAATCGAGTGCC
The DNA here is from genome assembly GCA_030737815.1 of Allium fistulosum. Lineage (NCBI taxonomy): Eukaryota > Viridiplantae > Streptophyta > Magnoliopsida > Asparagales > Amaryllidaceae > Allium > Allium fistulosum. Next base: position 1,140,154,564 of record CM060906.1, read on the forward strand.
GGAAACTCCAATAGTAAGGGTTTTAAATAGAAAAAGAAAAATTAGAAGAAGAAGAAAAGAGTAGAAGAAGAAAGAAGAGAAGAGAGAAGAACAACAGAACAACATCAGAACAGAAAACAATATCAGAATCTTACACATCGCAGCGGAACAATATATAATAGATAATCACTAGTCTTTTAAAACAAAGAACTATATCAGTTTATACATACATCAATCAGAGTCAATATACAACAATGGACAGTTATATAACTTGTCCTCATACAGAATACACATCGGAATAAATAATATCAGATATAAATACTACATCTCGCCATCCAGCTTGCTTCCAAAGCTCCAGAATATCCAGAATATCCTAATAACATAACTCTAGGCTGCCCGTGTAGAAATTGGTGGGCACCCAGAGTTTAGAAGGGAACAATAAACTCCGAGTCAGTCATGGTGACTGGTGTGAGATCGTAAAACAGTTATTTTTCATAAGGAAAGTAAAACAAATTCGCAATGCTTTCGGAAATGAAACTACCATAAGACCTCCCACCACACACACAATGCAAACGCAGAATTGGAGGAGATTTCTTCTTATGATAGTCAAAGATGCTTACTACGCAAAATCAAATTATTTTTTTATATTATTATTAGTGCATAGCGTAGAAAACATTTCGAAAGTATAATATTAATCTTAGCCAGCATAGGCATTCCGCACTTATGCCTACTATAGCTACTATGTTCAATAGCAGGTTACCGCCTCATTCCATAGCAGGTAATACAACTAAAACCGTACAAGTCACGTATTGTTTCTTTGGATTTCCAACAAATGGTCAGGCTAAGGAACTTTCTTCTCCACGATGGGTACGTCCCTGGAATAGACGACCCGAGAACCTAACCGGATCTCTGCCAACACAAGGCCGGGTTACCTCTGCAAAAATAGGTAACTACTGACACGCGTATGTCATCCCCCGATCGTAACCGATCTTCCCAAGGATCCCCGATTTCCAACAACCACAAAGAAATAAATTTGCAGCAACCACATAGGTTAAGTATCTGGGCTCCATACCATGATACCACCTCTATCCAGAAGGAATGACATACACTAAGGGGCGCTACTCCCTAGAACCTTGCTGCATCCTTCCTGTTTCGACCATTTCCGGGGTGTGAGGCTCGATGAAGTCTCGTCCACAAAGCTACGCTTTCTGCAAATCCCTGCTTCGGGTCAAACAAATGATCAACCTATGATCACAAAGATATAAGATCAAACAAATGATCATATCGCAAATGATCAAACACTGATCATTTCACAGCAACACTCGGTATGCCACGTTACCAAATTGGGAGTATATTGCTGATAAATTTCAACTACATAACCTCTGAGCTCGTACGTCTCAGAGAAGGGTGTTAAGCTAAGAGAATAAATTCTCCGCCACCAACAGAAATGTGTTTGAAAGAAATCAGCTTTATATCTCAATTTGTAACGTCAGACACACAATCCATACAAGTCTGTTCCGGGATCGAACAGAACCGAAGGCACATCTCATGAAGCCCTTGCATATCCGGATAATTTTCTAATCACGTCCGGACTTTCCGTCACTAAGGGTGATAAAACCTCTAAACCGGAGATCAGCCGATGTAGAGTAACTCGACGGTAATCCTTCCGTTTTCAAAAATATCCGGTCTTCAACACCGGTCTTCGAATGCAATTCATAACGACGTATCACATATTCGGAATGGGTTATACGACCCCATGGTCCTTTCCCGGCTAACCCGAATAGTGAGCGCTTATTCAAAAATAAGTGTGGCATTCAAATTCATCCAATTCACAACAAATATCGTTCGAGGTAATTATTGATACTCGGTTATTTAACTATCAATAAAGATGCGCAACATCATCAGATTCCAAATAATTTTCCAAATTATTTATCTTTCAAAAATATCTTTACTAGATATAAAATTTCCACACTTCAAAAATAAATCAACGTTTATTTTTCTAAACAGTTTCCCTTTCCTTTTATAAATTCCATAGTGAATTTATATTTCAAAAATATCTACTGATATACGGTTTTCAAATCGATTTCAAATATTCAATTTCAATTTATCTTTAAGAAGATAAATTCTCAAAACGTTCATTTCATATTGGAAAAGCAATTCCATACTTATTTAATAATAAGTATTTCACAAATCTATTTATTTTCAACATTTGAAAATATTCGATATACTTAAATCAAAATTAAGTATATATTTCATTCTTCAAGGAAATCATTTATTTTAACAACATCTATTTGAGTCAAAACGAATGTTACGTAAAACATCGTTACGACGACTCAAAATCACTAGTATAGGGATTCGAATTTTTATAGATATATAAATCCCAATACTACATCAAAACATTTCCTTTTGGAAATCATTTACTATAACAACAGTGTTATAGTCCACCATTTCCTTCTTTTTCGAAAACGTCTATTTCAACAATAAATGTTGAAATCTATGATTTCGATAGTTCACACGTTTTAAAACATCTTTTAAAACAATTAACTTCATTTATAATATCGCTTTCCCAAAACCATATCCATTTTATTCAATAATATATTCACTGTCCAAAATCGTGAATATACTTCACTAATTACATTTCACTATTTTCTACACATTTTATTTCAATAATAATTCGCTATCCAAAATCGCGAATATATCTCCTCTAACAACCTTCTATATTTAATTTATCACATCCAATTGATTTCTAGTTTATAAAACAACGTTTATAAATTCTATTTCTATTTTCTAACGACTTCAATTTAATAAATCTTCTTTAACGACCCATTCAATTTATAACTCAATGTATATACCAAAGGTCCATCTTATAAGTTAATATAACTTATAGTTCATTTATTTTAAAAGAAATCGTTCTTTTAAACTTCACAAAATTTAAAACTTTCAGATTTCATTAACTTATGAAATCCCATTTATACTTTATTTTAACACTTATAGAAACTTGTCTTATAATTCCAATATTTCAAACTTATAAATATCCATTTGTTGTACATATTTTAAATAAACCGTTTATAATACTAGAAATCCCAATTTAAACCATTTCATAAATTTCTTAACTTTTATTTCAAAAATCACACTTTGATTTTATTTCACAAAAATCTTAACTTTTATAACTTTAAAATTTTAGACGTTTATTTATTTGAAATAAATCAATTCAAAAATTCAATAAAGCGTCTACTTTCAAAAATTACTTTAAAATCCTTTTAAAAATAATATCGTTATTTTTAAATTCAAAAATGGATCTGATGATGCTACAGCATCAAACAATCAATCACAACAATCAAATATCATATATCAATATGATAACAGAATATACATCAATATCTGTAAATAAATAAATACTGGTGAGGAATCCAGTTGGATCCCTCCAACCTGTTTCCCTGCATCCACAGACGTTAGCACAATACCAATTCCACTTCGAGGTGGAATATCGCGGTACATGGGTTTTATAAAAATATCCGCTTACTAACGGCGCAATAGGGTCTCATCCGCTATACGAGGCGGGAAAATCATCAATCCAATATATACATATGCCAATATGTATATATTGCTATATATAAATATAGATATATCCTACTATATCTAATATCACATCCAATAGCAATCAAATCAATAACTGAAAATTCCACTTTTCAATTTTTGAGTGAGAAGATCTCACCTTCGCTTTTATTTTGCCATCCCTTTCCATTTCTTCTTGATTTTTAACCTTGTATAAATAATTATACAATTTTCATTAATATTTGAATTAATCGAACTATTAAATTTTTATTTTACTATTTATAAGTTCACCGGTGATTTTATTTTTACTAATAAATTTTTAATTTAAAACAATTAAACCTTAAACCAATTTCTTAATTTCAAATCAAGATGTTAAAAATTTAATATCTAACTTACTGTAAAAATCAAACTGGTTTCACATTTTATTTCATAATTTTTTTTCTCTCTATTGATTCAAACTACAAATCAATTTAAATAAATTTCCTTACTGTAAAAATTTTATTTTCCCTCTACTTCAAAATTATATGTATATATATTTACATTTTATATACAGATTATTGAATAAATTCAATTCAAATTAATCACTGCATAACCTCACCTCGACATGTTCACGAACCCAGGTCGTTGCTCGACTTCGATCGCCGAACTGCTATCCCAGCTTCCCCAATCTCTTCTCGCCTTCGAACTGCGACAACCCAGACCTTCGCCACCAGTTTCCGCCCCCACCAGTGCCTCGAGCCATCGCTCAAACGCGCATCACACGCGTGTCCTCAGTCTTGCGCGCTCACCACCCATCATCACGCGTACGCGTGCGCGTATGCTAACTCCAGCCTCTTCTCTCTGACATTTCCCCTAACTTCGAACTGCCATCTTCAGTTGCCACCCAGTCGCGACTACTTCCTCGCGATTTGACGTCGCGAGCACCCTGCCTAATCGCTGAGCCACCATCTTTTCGAGCGACTCCTGTCTTCGCAACCCACCATCGCGTCGTCCCTGCCCTAAATGAAGTCGACGACGAAATCCAACTCGAGCTTCCTAGAACCCTAAACCCAATCGACTTCAAGACTTGCTGTCGACAAGCCCACTCGCGACCCCAGCCTAGTATCGCGAATCGATCGACCTCCCTAAACCAATGCGAACGACTCGCGAATTTAGCTCGCGATTAGCATGCCAACCCTTCGATCGAGCACTTGATTGAGATGAAGGGTTTCGTTATTTTCAGAAGAGGAGTTTCCTTTTGATTTTGGACTTTGAATTATACAGAGGGGAGGGACGAGATATTATTTGAAGCTCTGATATTTTCTTCGTGATTGCCGTGAATTAAAAAAATAGAAGAGGAAAGTAGGGTATGGGGGAGACCAATAGGAGGCGGGTTGTACTTATGGTCGGATAAAAGAAAAGGGAATATTGCATTTAAATTTAATTTTCATCTCAGAAATTTCCATGCATTTACCTATCGTATGATCACAAAACAACCCCGATCAATACGAAATTTGAAACCCGATAATAATACAATATTACGGACCCAATGGAACTGGTTTCGTCGAATTTCGAGACTGCGCCTCGGACGGCTATTTTAAATATCGATTCGAACGATATAATTTCAAAACTGATCAAATCAATTTCAAACTAAATTCTGAATCTTCGATTATCTTCAATATTATCAATACGAATTTTACACGCCTTTGAAATATTTTTAATCAGCTTAAAATTGAAGATTCAAGTTTTTATTCAACTTACAATAGATTAAATTTTATAATTTAATCGTTAGTTTCAAAGTTATATTCGGGATACAAATTAAATCATCGTTCAAATATTTAAAATTAATTAAATATTCTCAATTTAATTTGTTCAAAATTCTGGGTCGTTACAAGTGTGATAACTGGGATGGTGTCAAAGTAAATAAACAAGCAATAACATCAATCAATATCAATCCAATAATCAATTCAAATAATCCCGAAATAACCGTATTAATTCGCATTGTTATTTGTACGAATTAATATAATTATTTCTAGAATCTACACCATCATTTCATGTAGATTAAAGATTATTACATTATGGTTTTTCACTTGTCATCTATTTCAATTTCATACATCATCAATTTAACAACATACATTCAGTGGTTCAAAGTACAATTAAACAAATCCTACGTGTCAATAAATTCAACAGTTAAAGGGGTCATATTATACAAATGTCAGTTAATCAAATTTAACATTTAATTATCCTATATCAAGTTCAATTTCATACTATTTATCAATTTAACATCCAATATAAACATCAACAACCAATCAATTATCAGCCAAACTGCATTATCATCACATAAATAATTAACAGATAATGGTGTCAAATGTCACAGGTGAACTGATACAGGCAATAGCATATATAACAGTGTAATTAACTAACAGCAGCATATTTCAATTGTCGTTTCAATTGAAATCAGATTTAATAAATAAAAGTACGTTAATCGTGAGTGAGTGCTCACATTTCGAGGCTAGAGAGATTCGACGATGAAAAAGAGTTACGAATCCAAACACAAAGCGAGACAGGCACGGATTCGATGACGAAACAGGCACGACGGACCAAAAAACTAATAAATGAAAATTGATGAAACCAAATCAGAACGGGATCAATGAAAATGTAACATATAAAATTTCATGTATTTGCAAATCATATTCTAAGTTGAACACACATTAAATAATATATATATTATATAATTTATAAAGTATAACTTAGAACATAAATATATAACAATAGGTCAAGTTATAGTACATAATCAATATTCATTATCTCAAAACAAAATAAAGAAAAAAAAATTTTAATTTTTTTTTTACATATAGCCATACTTCTGAACGCAAAATATTTTATATACATACTTTTTTTTTCACAAACAGCGTATGCGAAATAACTTACAATTTATATTAAACAAATAACTTCCAAAATCTTCATATAAACGTAAATATAACGTATTTTATAACATAAACATACTATAAGCTCAAAATATGAGTATAAAATATACGCATAAATCACGTCTAAAGCTTGCACCTATACACTTAATATTTTGCAGTAAAAGAAATCAATATAAGATCTGAATTATATATCAAATATTGGTTTTAATATAAATATATAGCTATTATTATACCAGGATAAGATGTTGAAATCCAAATGAAATGCTAACATCCAAACTAACAGACAGCTTATAATACTCAAATATATTAATATATATTAATGCCGCCTTGCAAATTACTTTCAAAACTTGAACAGGTTACCCCTCTAAACTATATACATGAACGGCATTAAATTTTTTTTTATAATATAACCGAACATATATGTAATATTTATACTTAATAATAGACGAAACTTTTGATACTATAGACTGTGAACCATGCATATAAACTATTGTAGATACATACAACCCGAACATTGAAAAGATTTGCATCCGCCTAATTCATATCTAACCCATATATTCACAAAGTTGGCATTTAACAGTGCCCAATATATATAATACAAGATTCTTATATATACTATATATTACTCACTGCAAAACATCATAATAACATTATATAAAAAGACTAACATACCTCATAACAGCTGTTAGTAAATAAGTACAAGCGCATAGAATATAAGCTTTCACCTTGTATATATTTGTGTATATCAATACTTACATGTATAAGATAAAGTAGTATAGAATAACGTTTAAACCAATGTATATATGCAAATTTAACATCCACATAACAGACAAAATATAAGAAAACTGTGGAATATGCATAACAGCTAGCATAAAAAAAACTGTCATAACTTTATACTTCAAAAACTCAACAAACTAAAATTTAATATAAGTTAACAAAACAGAAATAGAAACTCCAGTTCAAAATGTAAATCAAAATATACTATATATGTATCTTTCGTTTAAAATAAAATATACACACCTTATATATATAGGCATGGCCAGGGAACATGGGTGGTCTGTGCCGATGGTGATGGCGGAGGTCGGCGGAGCTTGGAGGCTGGCGGAGTGGAGGGGAAGATGGGTCGGATCTGGTGAGTGGAAGGCGGTGCTCGGTCAGGGGTGGAGGGAAGGTTCGGCTAAGGCCATGGGGAAAGTAAGCGGAGAAGGAGGTGACGCAACCGAAGGAGGCAGCAGCGAGGCGTAAGCGGATGGCACGGTGGTTGATGGCGGTCGGCCACGGCAGCGAGTGGTGGCGAGTGTGAGTTGATGGAAGGCCGATCGGTTTTGTTGCTCGCATAAGAAAACGTTAGAGGTTCAAATCATTATGAGCTTTGTTTATTATTCTCTAAAAGAAATAAATGGGCAAGGTAGGAAGAAGCTAAAAGAAATAAATGGGCAAGGTAGGAAGAAGATAAATAGGCACGCACAGAATAGAAATATGAAAGGAAGAATATGAACTGGAAGAAATGAACTGGCAAGACCAAATAAAGCGAAAGAAATTGCAACGTCTCACGTTGGAAATGGTAAAGCAATTTATTACTGTGGCCAGGTTGAACGGCTATTGGAGATAGAGAAGAGCATGCACGATAATTCAGGAATGTTTGTTGCAAATAGTTTCTTCGATCTCGCAGCGAACCGGACTTCAAAATATAGAAACGAATATATCGTGTAGATCAGCACGACGAGACGGAAAGAACGGTATATGGATATCAGTGGTACGATTGAATTATAAAAATTCGAATTTTCTAATAGCGGAAAAATGCAAGAAAAACGCTGAAAAATAAGATCGACGGAGCCAAAGATGTTCGAATTTGGAAAAACGACAAACTGACATCTTGCTCAGAAGATGGTTTAGAATTTTTCTATGTGAAAATATTTAGGTTCCGAAAACATTTTATTTTCATTGCTTTTTAACTGATTAAATTGAAGTGAATTTACGCGCGAAATAAACTTTCATATTTTCGGACGAAAATTTACCAGTTGCTATGTTTAACTAGACGTATTCCAAATATTAAATTTTTATTTCAAAATTTTATCGTTTAAAATTTCGCAAAATTTCAACTAATTACGTTATTAAAACAGTTGAAATTTACGGGTTGTTACACTCTCCCCCACTCAAAACTTTTCGTCCCCGAAAAGGAACGAGGTAGGAGAATAGAAACAATCAGAAAGAAAAACAGATTTGAAATACAAAATAACAATTAATTTAAACCATATAAATTCAAATTTAATTTAACTGATATTCAGTAATTGATTTAATCCATTTGATTTCACTAAAATCAATCTCAACTATTTCTAAATTCATTATCTTATTATCCTATTTATCTCTATTAACATTTTATAATTAAAATTTAAGTGTATAACATTATAACCACTCAAATTTTATTTATAAATTCAATTTATATTATATATTATCCAATTACATATTCAACTTCTGAATGAGTTAGGTAAGTTGTATTAGAATGAAGTTGAACAATATACAAATAAAATTTTCCCAATTCAATTATTCAAGTTTAAATATTTATTCCAAATTTTGGTTTTATTTATAATTAAAGTCACCCTTTTACAAAATTTAAGAATTAAATTTCCGATTTACTTTAAACAATTTAGAGATATATAATATATTTATATCAAATCAAATTAAATTTTAAAATAAGATACCTGTATATATGTAAATCAAAATATACTGAAGAAATTCAAATCAAAGTATTTTCAAAACAAACCGTAGCAAAGCTACAGAATAGTATCTCCACTTCGAAACTCGAAAATGAACGTCGATGATGCGGCCGCCATCACCAAAATTATTTTCCAGCAAAAAAGAGAAGAGCACTGATTTCAACATTTTACAAATTCTTTGAAAACGATTTCTATTCGAAAATACTTTCAATACTATATACTTTAAAATTAAAAACCAAAGTTCGAAATCACCGAAAACTAGTAAATTCTCAAATTTCTGAATTAGATTCATTTCAAATTCCAATCAATTTATAACCAAGTTTATAAATTCATTTATTTATATTATGCAATAGTCAATGGTTTACAAAACAGTAAATGAAAATCAAATATTATTATTTCAGACAACAATTTCATTAACAATTTAATTTCAGAAAACTTATATTTATATATAATATAATCATACAAAACTTTTATTTTATTTACCAAATTTGAAAACAATATTGTGTTAGTTTGCTCTGCTCAAGTGTTTTGGAAATCCTATCGATAACGTTGATCAGACGAATCGATCGGAAACCCAAATCAACATCAACAACTCAAACAACACAGTATATATTAAAACATTTATATATTAGTTTACAAATACATTTCTTTGCTCGACGATACAGGAACGAATTTTCAAAATAAGGATAGGGATTCAAATTTTTGTTGACTTAAATCAAAGAGAATTTTGATTCGAAAATAAGTTTGAAACAGAAGATAAGATAATTCAATTACCACAATCAGGGGTTTGATGAGTTTATTAATTTCACGGGCAACCTTAACCGGGTCGTCCGTAACTTCAAGAATTAGATCGATGTAGAATTCCGAGGTAAATCGACATTCGATCTCAAGAGATAGAATTCAGGTATAGCAGGGAATAGATAGCATCGTAAACCGAGGATACAGAAATCTCCGGTAAATCAATGCTTATTGTAAAGGAGTTTACTCCTTTACGAATCATTCTAAGATTGGCGAGACCGCCGATCTATTATAGATAACATTTAGAATGGAGTTATAAGGTGCTCCATGATTGAAAGAAGACGACTAGTGAAGGACACGAATGAATTTCGGAACCGAGGGGAACGTTCCAAAATTCAAAGGAATCGAGTCAAAAGGAAAAGATTGAAACTCGAATGAGAGTGATTCTGTAAATACATTTACCCCATATGTTGAGTTTTGCCTAGAGCTACCAAAGCTCTGATACCAACTGTAACGACCCGGAATTTTGGACCATTCGCATCCATTATAAGTGTATAGGTAGACACTCATGCCGGAGTTGAATTGCTCAAAATACCGCGTTGTTAATTTAAATTTGGCAAAACTGAACATATACAGTAAATAAAATAATCACAGAACACAGACACAGAGTAATAATTTGCAGCGAAAATAAAAGAGATAGTAGTTCATGGAGCTACTATATGAATATATAAAATACATCAGAGTTTACAACAGAAGAGTAATAGGATACATCAGAGTTAAACCAGATACAACGGAAGAGTAACACGATACATCAGATACAAATCAGAATACATCACTGGAATCATCGAATACTGAAAGCAGAATAGATGGCTGGATCTTCAAGCAAGCTCCAACTTCAAAGGTGAGTCTCGAATACTGGTACACTCAGTCTGACCCGAGCGTAAAGCAAAATACAAAACACTCGAGTCAGGATTAACATTCTTATATTAATAAATCCAACTCAAGTGAAATAGCAATTGAAATACAAGTAACTCAAAGGATGTTTGGAATAACCATCCTTTAAGGATCCGTTAAACTATCTACAATGTATTAGTGTACGATAAGTAGATAATGTCTATCAGTAATAATAAGATATCAAAATAGTGTTAAGTCATGGCCCATTCCACCCTTAACACATTTTTATTCCCAAAAGCATATACAAGACCGTAGTTTCCCCAAAACCGGAAGTCACCAGAGGGCAATCCATATACTAAAGGTACAAACCAAAATCGTAGTGGTCGCGAATAAAGGGATACAAGTATGACAAGGCACATGAGGCAATACCCAAGGTAGTGATACTACCGTTTGCCTGATTCGGACTGGTGAGAACGCAACGCCGCAGCGCCCGCAACACCGTGAAACAACACTCCCAAAATCAAGGGTGCACCAATCGACAACAAGTAATGAGTAGTTCGAAGAAGTGTGTCCACTTGAGGTAGCTAATCCTCCATTGGCCCGGCACGGCTCCTGTTTTAGTCATTTCCAATTTGACACAAGTGTCAAGGCTATCCATCATCGTTCTCTTTCTTCAGTCAACACGTACATCATTCCAACCACTTCATTCTGGATCATCACTCCGCGTATAGTTATTAAAGTGGTTTCGGTTTAGACAGAGAGTATATCCATAACCGACTCCGGTCTCTTTAATAACTTTCGTAATTATAACACCGATTGGTCGTTTATATATTTCAAAATCAAATTAATTACAATTTCAATTAGAATTTGTAAACCAACATTTCATTTCTCTTTCAAAACCAATTTCCAAGATTTACGTTTCAACTTCCAAATTCATTTCAAAATCCAATAATTCAATTTCAAATTTTATTCAAAACAATTCAAATATTGATTCAAGTCCGTATATAAGTTTCATTCCGAAATCATTTAAATTAATTTAATTTAACATTCAAATCAATTTAAACTCATTAATCGATTTCATTCAATATTCGTTAAGTTACTTTATCATTCAAAACAATTTCTTTTAAATTTCCAATTCATTAAATCAATTTCTTAAGTTCAACTTCCTTATATCCAAACTTACAAATTGAATTAAATTAAATTCATCAAATCAAATTCTTTAAATTTCAAGTCTTACCATTATTCAATAAACCACATTTTATTTCTTGTTAAAGAAATTCAATTTCACTTATTTATTTACTTAAATAATTTTCCAAAACTTAATTAATAAAGAAAACTCAATTTCAATTATTTACGAAGTAAAATTCACTTATTCAAAAATTCAATTTTTCTTATTAAAGAGTTCAATTCAATTTAATCATTAAATAATTCAATCTTATTTAATTATTAAATAATTCAAAACTTAATTATTAAATAATTTCAAAGTTTAATAATTTCAAACTTAATTATAATTTCCAACTTAATTATTAAATCATTTCAAAGTTTAATAATTTCAAACTTAATTCAATTTCAAACTTAATTATTAAATCATTTCAAAATTTAATTCAATCATTTCTCAAATTAAACAACATTCTTTCATCAATTACATTGTTAATATTTTGTTTCAGATTATTAAATATTAACATTTTCCTTTCATTAAAATTCAAATTTCAACTTCATTTCAAAACCATATTATTTATTCAAATAGAATCTTCGTTTTATTTTAAATCAAATTATTGACCAATCGGGTTTTATTTAATTTCCTATCCTAGGTCTAAGTTCAATTTTTGGGTATTTATCATTTCAACCCGATTCCAATTCAATTCTAAATCATAGCATAACAAAGGGAACTTGCAGTGTGATAACTGGGATGGTGTCAAAGTAAATAAACAAGCAATAACATCAATCAATATCAATCCAATAATCAATTCAAATAATCCTGAAATAACCGTATTAATTCGCATTGTTATTTGTACGAATTAATATAATTATTTCTAGAATCTACACCATCATTTCATGTAGATTAAAGATTATTACATTACGGTTTTTCACTTGTCATCTATTTCAATTTCATACATCATCAATTAAACAACATACATTCAGTTGTTCAAAGTATAATTAAACAAATCCTACGTGTCAATAAATTCAACAGTTAAAGGGGTCATATTATACAAATGTCAGTTAATCAAATTTAACATTTAATTATCCTATATCAAGTTCAATTTCATACTATTTATCAATTTAACATTAACAATTTAACATCCAATATAAACATCAACAACCAATCAATTATCAGCCAAACTGCATTATCATCACATAAATAATTAACAGATAATGGTGTCAAATGTCACAGGTGAACTGATACAGGCAATAGCATATATAACAGTGTAATTAACTAATAGCAGCATATTTCAATTGTTGTTTCAATTGAAATTAGATTTAATAAATAAAAGAACGTTAATCGTGAGTGAGTGCTCACCTTTCGAGGCTAGAGAGATTCGACGATGAAAAAGAGTTACGAATCCAAACACAAAGCAAGACAGGCACGGATTCGATGACGAAACAGGCACGACAGACCAAAAAACTAATAAATGAAAATTGATGAAACCAAATCAGAACGGGATCAATGAAAATGTAACATATAAAATTGCATGTATCTGCAAATCATATTCTAAGTTGAACACACATTAAATAATATATATATTATATAATTTATAAAGTATAACTTAGAACATAAATATATAACAATAGGTCAAGTTATAGTACATAATCAATATTCATTATCTCATAACAAAATGAAGAAAATTTTTTTTTTAATTTTTTTAATTTTTTTTACATATAGCCATACTTCTGAACGCAAAATATTTTATATACATACTTTTTTTTTCACAAACAGCGTATGCGAAATAACTTACAATTTATATTAAACAAATAACTTCCAAAATCTTCATATAAACGTAAATATACCGTATTTTATAACATAAACATACTATAAGCTCAAAATATGAATATAAAATATACGCATAAATCACGTCTAAAGCTTGCACCTATACACTTAATATTTTGCAGTAAAAGAAATCAATATAAGATCTGAATTGTATATCAAATATTGGTTTTAATATAAATATATAGCTATTATTATACCAGGATAAGATGTTGAAATCCAAATGAAATGCTAACATCCAAACTAACAGACAGCTTATAATACTCAAATATATTAATATATATTAATGCCGCCTTGCAAATTACTTTCAAAACTTGAACAGGTTACCCCTCTAAACTATATACATGAACGACATTAAATTTTTTTTTATAATATAACCGAACATATATGTAATATTTATACTTAATAATAGACGAAACTTTTGATACTATAGACTGTGAACCATGCATATAAACTATTGTAGATACATACAACCCGGACATTGAAAAGATTTGCATCCGCCTAATTCATATCTAACCCATATATTCACAAAGTTGGCATTTAACAGTGCCCAGTATATATAATACAAGATTCTTATATATACTATATATTACTCACTGCAAAACATCATAATAACATTATATAAAAAGACTAACATACCTCATAACAGCTGTTAGTAAATAAGTACAAGCGCATAGAATATAAGCTTTCACCTTGTATATATTTGTGTATATCAATACTTACATGTATAAGATAAAGTAGTATAGAATAACGTTTAAACCAATGTATATATGCAAATTTAACATCCACATAACAGACAAAATATAAGTTGAATAGCTATATAAATATAAGAAAACTGTGGAATATGCATAACAGCTAGCATAAAAAAAACTGTCATAACTTTATACTTCAAAAACTCAACAAACTAAAATTTAATATAAGTTAACAAAACAGAAATAGAAACTCCAGTTCAAAATGTAAATCAAAATATACTGTATATGTATCTTTCGTTTAAAATAAAATATACACACCTTATATATATAGGCATGGCCAGGGAACATGGGTGGTCTGTGCCGATGGTGATGGCGGAGGTCGGCGGAGCTTGGAGGCTGGCGGAGTGGAGGGGAAGATGGGTCGGATCTGGTGAGTGGAAGGCGGTGCTCGGTCAGGGGTGGAGGGAAGGTTCGGCTAAGGCCATGGGGAAAGTAAGCGGAGAAGGAGGTGACGCAACCGAAGGAGGCAGCAGCAAGGCGTAAGCGGATGGCACGGTGGTTGATGGCGGTCGGCCACGGCAGCGAGTGGTGGCGAGTGTGAGTTGATGGAAGGCCGATCGGTTTTGTTGCTCGCATAAGAAAACGTTAGAGGTTCAAATCATTATGAGCTTTGTTTATTATTCTCTAAAAGAAATAAATGGGCAAGGTAGGAAGAAGCTAAAAGAAATAAATGGGCAAGGTAGGAAGAAGATAAATAGGCACGCACAGAATAGAAATATGAAAGGAAGAATATGAACTGGAAGAAATGAACTGGCAAGACCAAATAAAGCGAAAGAAATTGCAACGTCTCACGTTGGAAATGGTAAAGCAATTTATTACTGTGGCCAGGTTGAACGGCTATTGGAGATAGAGAAGAGCATGCACGATAATTCAGGAATGTTTGTTGCAAATAGTTTCTTCGATCTCGCAGCGAACCGGACTTCAAAATATAGAAACGAATATATCGTGTAGATCAGCACGACGAGACGGAAAGAATGGTATATGGATATCAGTGGTACGATTGAATTATAAAAATTCGAATTTTCTAATAGCGGAAAAATGCAAGAAAAACGCTGAAAAATAAGATCGACGGAGCCAAAGATGTTCGAATTTGGAAAAACGACAAACTGACATCTTGCTCAGAAGATGGTTTAGAATTTTTCTATGTGAAAATATTTAGGTTCCGAAAACATTTTATTTTCATTGCTTTTTAACTGATTAAATTGAAGTGAATTTACGCGCGAAATAAACTTTCATATTTTCGGACGAAAATTTACCAGTTGCTATGTTTAACTAGACGTATTCCAAATATTAAATTTTTATTTCAAAATTTTATCGTTTAAAATTTCGCAAAATTTCAACTAATTACGTTATTAAAACAGTTGAAATTTACGGGTTGTTACACTCTCCCCCACTCAAAACTTTTCGTCCCCGAAAAGGAACGAGGTAGGAGAATAGAAACAATCAGAAAGAAAAACAGATTTGAAATACAAAATAACAATTAATTTAAACCATATAAATTCAAATTTAATTTAACTGATATTCAGTAATTGATTTAATCCATTTGATTTCACTAAAATCAATCTCAACTATTTCTAAATTCATTATCTTATTATCCTATTTATCTCTATTAACATTTTATAATTAAAATTTAAGTGTATAACATTATAACCACTCAAATTTTATTTATAAATTCAATTTATATTATATATTATCCAATTACATATTCAACTTCTGAATGAGTTAGGTAAGTTGTATTAGAATGAAGTTGAACAATATACAAATAAAATTTTCCCAATTCAATTATTCAAGTTTAAATATTTATTCCAAATTTTGGTTTTATTTATAATTAAAGTCACCCTTTTACAAAATTTAAGAATTAAATTTCCGATTTACTTTAAACAATTTAGAGATATATAATATATTTATATCAAATCAAATTAAATTTTAAAATAAGATACCTGTATATATGTAAATCAAAATATACTGAAGAAATTCAAATCAAAGTATTTTCAAAACAAACCGTAGCAAAGCTACAGAATAGTATCTCCACTTCGAAACTCGAAAATGAACGTCGATGATGCGGCCGCCATCACCAAAATTATTTTCCAGCAAAAAAGAGAAGAGCACTGATTTCAACATTTTACAAATTCTTTGAAAACGATTTCTATTCGAAAATACTTTCAATACTATATACTTTAAAATTAAAAACCAAAGTTCGAAATCACCGAAAACTAGTAAATTCTCAAATTTCTGAATTAGATTCATTTCAAATTCCAATCAATTTATAACCAAGTTTATAAATTCATTTATTTATATTATGCAATAGTCAATGGTTTACAAAACAGTAAATGAAAATCAAATATTATTATTTCAGACAACAATTTCATTAACAATTTAATTTCAGAAAACTTATATTTATATATAATATAATCATACAAAACTTTTATTTTATTTACCAAATTTGAAAACAATATTGTGTTAGTTTGCTCTGCTCAAGTGTTTTGGAAATCCTATCGATAACGTTGATCAGACGAATCGATCGGAAACCCAAATCAACATCAACAACTCAAACAACACAGTATATATTAAAACATTTATATATTAGTTTACAAATACATTTCTTTGCTCGACGATACAGGAACGAATTTTCAAAATAAGGATAGGGATTCAAATTTTTGTTGACTTAAATCAAAGAGAATTTTGATTCGAAAATAAGTTTGAAACAGAAGATAAGATAATTCAATTACCACAATCAGGGGTTTGATGAGTTTATTAATTTCACGGGCAACCTTAACCGGGTCGTCCGTAACTTCAAGAATTAGATCGATGTAGAATTCCGAGGTAAATCGACATTCGATCTCAAGAGATAGAATTCAGGTATAGCAGGGAATAGATAGCATCGTAAACCGAGGATACAGAAATCTCCGGTAAATCAATGCTTATTGTAAAGGAGTTTACTCCTTTACGAATCATTCTAAGATTGGCGAGACCGCCGATCTATTATAGATAACATTTAGAATGGAGTTATAAGGTGCTCCATGATTGAAAGAAGACGACTAGTGAAGGACACGAATGAATTTCGGAACCGAGGGGAACGTTCCAAAATTCAAAGGAATCGAGTCAAAAGGAAAAGATTGAAACTCGAATGAGAGTGATTCTGTAAATACATTTACCCCATATGTTGAGTTTTGCCTAGAGCTACCAAAGCTCTGATACCAACTGTAACGACCCGGAATTTTGGACCATTCGCATCCATTATAAGTGTATAGGTAGACACTCATGCCGGAGTTGAATTGCTCAAAATACCGCGTTGTTAATTTAAATTTGGCAAAACTGAACATATACAGTAAATAAAATAATCACAGAACACAGACACAGAGTAATAATTTGCAGCGAAAATAAAAGAGATAGTAGTTCATGGAGCTACTATATGAATATATAAAATACATCAGAGTTTACAACAGAAGAGTAATAGGATACATCAGAGTTAAACCAGATACAACGGAAGAGTAACACGATACATCAGATACAAATCAGAATACATCACTGGAATCATCGAATACTGAAAGCAGAATAGATGGCTGGATCTTCAAGCAAGCTCCAACTTCAAAGGTGAGTCTCGAATACTGGTACACTCAGTCTGACCCGAGCGTAAAGCAAAATACAAAACACTCGAGTCAGGATTAACATTCTTATATTAATAAATCCAACTCAAGTGAAATAGCAATTGAAATACAAGTAACTCAAAGGATGTTTGGAATAACCATCCTTTAAGGATCCGTTAAACTATCTACAATGTAGTAGTGTACGATAAGTAGATAATGTCTATCAGTAATAATAAGATATCAAAATAGTGTTAAGTCATGGCCCATTCCACCCTTAACACATTTTTATTCCCAAAAGCATATACAAGACCGTAGTTTCCCCAAAACCGGAAGTCACCAGAGGGCAATCCATATACTAAAGGTACAAACCAAAATCGTAGTGGTCGCGAATAAAGGGATACAAGTATGACAAGGCACATGAGGCAATACCCAAGGTAGTGATACTACCGTTTGCCTGATTCGGACTGGTGAGAACGCAACGCCGCAGCGCCCGCAACACCGTGAAACAACACTCCCAAAATCAAGGGTGCACCAATCGACAACAAGTAATGAGTAGTTCGAAGAAGTGTGTCCACTTGAGGTAGCTAATCCTCCATTGGCCCGGCACGGCTCCTGTTTTAGTCATTTCCAATTTGACACAAGTGTCAAGGCTATCCATCATCGTTCTCTTTCTTCAGTCAACACGTACATCATTCCAACCACTTCATTCTGGATCATCACTTCGCGTATAGTTATTAAAGTGGTTTCGGTTTAGACAGAGAGTATATCCATAACCGACTCCGGTCTCTTTAATAACTTTCGTAATTATAACACCGATTGGTCGTTTATATATTTCAAAATCAAATTAATTACAATTTCAATTAGAATTTGTAAACCAACATTTCATTTCTCTTTCAAAACCAATTTCCAAGATTTACGTTTCAACTTCCAAATTCATTTCAAAATCCAATAATTCAATTTCAAATTTTATTCAAAACAATTCAAATATTGATTCAAGTCCGTATATAAGTTTCATTCCGAAATCATTTAAATTAATTTAATTTAACATTCAAATCAATTTAAACTCATTAATCGATTTCATTCAATATTCGTTAAGTTACTTTATCATTCAAAACAATTTCTTTTAAATTTCCAATTCATTAAATCAATTTCTTAAGTTCAACTTCCTTATATCCAAACTTACAAATTGAATTAAATTAAATTCATCAAATCAAATTCTTTAAATTTCAAGTCTTACCTTTATTCAATAAACCACATTTTATTTCTTGTTAAAGAAATTCAATTTCACTTATTTATTTACTTAAATAATTTTCCAAAACTTAATTAATAAAGAAAACTCAATTTCAATTATTTACGAAGTAAAATTCACTTATTCAAAAATTCAATTTTTCTTATTAAAGAGTTCAATTCAATTTAATCATTAAATAATTCAATCTTATTTAATTATTAAATAATTCAAAACTTAATTATTAAATAATTTCAAAGTTTAATAATTTCAAACTTAATTATAATTTCCAACTTAATTATTAAATCATTTCAAAGTTTAATAATTTCAAACTTAATTCAATTTCAAACTTAATTATTAAATCATTTCAAAATTTAATTCAATCATTTCTCAAATTAAACAACATTCTTTCATCAATTACATTGTTAATATTTTGTTTCAGATTATTAAATATTAACATTTTCCTTTCATTAAAATTCAAATTTCAACTTCATTTCAAAACCATATTATTTATTCAAATAGAATCTTCGTTTTATTTTAAATCAAATTATTGACCAATCGGGTTTTATTTAATTTCCTATCCTAGGTCTAAGTTCAATTTTTGGGTATTTATCATTTCAACCCGATTCCAATTCAATTCTAAATCATAGCATAACAAAGGGAACTTGCAGTGTGATAACTGGGATGGTGTCAAAGTAAATAAACAAGCAATAACATCAATCAATATCAATCCAATAATCAATTCAAATAATCCTGAAATAACCGTATTAATTCGCATTGTTATTTGTACGAATTAATATAATTATTTCTAGAATCTACACCATCATTTCATGTAGATTAAAGATTATTACATTACGGTTTTTCACTTGTCATCTATTTCAATTTCATACATCATCAATTAAACAACATACATTCAGTTGTTCAAAGTATAATTAAACAAATCCTACGTGTCAATAAATTCAACAGTTAAAGGGGTCATATTATACAAACGTCAGTTAATCAAATTTAACATTTAATTATCCTATATCAAGTTCAATTTCATACTATTTATCAATTTAACATTAACAATTTAACATCCAATATAAACATCAACAACCAATCAATTATCAGCCAAACTGCATTATCATCACATAAATAATTAACAGATAATGGTGTCAAATGTCACAGGTGAACTGATACAGGCAATAGCATATATAACAGTGTAATTAACTAATAGCAGCATATTTCAATTGTTGTTTCAATTGAAATTAGATTTAATAAATAAAAGAACGTTAATCGTGAGTGAGTGCTCACCTTTCGAGGCTAGAGAGATTCGACGATGAAAAAGAGTTACGAATCCAAACACAAAGCAAGACAGGCACGGATTCGATGACGAAACAGGCACGACAGACCAAAAAACTAATAAATGAAAATTGATGAAACCAAATCAGAACGGGATCAATGAAAATGTAACATATAAAATTGCATGTATCTGCAAATCATATTCTAAGTTGAACACACATTAAATAATATATATATTATATAATTTATAAAGTATAACTTAGAACATAAATATATAACAATAGGTCAAGTTATAGTACATAATCAATATTCATTATCTCATAACAAAATGAAGAAATTTTTTTTTTTAATTTTTTTAATTTTTTTTACATATAGCCATACTTCTGAACGCAAAATATTTTATATACATACTTTTTTTTTCACAAACAGCGTATGCGAAATAACTTACAATTTATATTAAACAAATAACTTCCAAAATCTTCATATAAACGTAAATATACCGTATTTTATAACATAAACATACTATAAGCTCAAAATATGAATATAAAATATACGCATAAATCACGTCTAAAGCTTGCACCTATACACTTAATATTTTGCAGTAAAAGAAATCAATATAAGATCTGAATTGTATATCAAATATTGGTTTTAATATAAATATATAGCTATTATTATACCAGGATAAGATGTTGAAATCCAAATGAAATGCTAACATCCAAACTAACAGACAGCTTATAATACTCAAATATATTAATATATATTAATGCCGCCTTGCAAATTACTTTCAAAACTTGAACAGGTTACCCCTCTAAACTATATACATGAACGACATTAAATTTTTTTTTATAATATAACCGAACATATATGTAATATTTATACTTAATAATAGACGAAACTTTTGATACTATAGACTGTGAACCATGCATATAAACTATTGTAGATACATACAACCCGGACATTGAAAAGATTTGCATCCGCCTAATTCATATCTAACCCATATATTCACAAAGTTGGCATTTAACAGTGCCCAGTATATATAATACAAGATTCTTATATATACTATATATTACTCACTGCAAAACATCATAATAACATTATATAAAAAGACTAACATACCTCATAACAGCTGTTAGTAAATAAGTACAAGCGCATAGAATATAAGCTTTCACCTTGTATATATTTGTGTATATCAATACTTACATGTATAAGATAAAGTAGTATAGAATAACGTTTAAACCAATGTATATATGCAAATTTAACATCCACATAACAGACAAAATATAAGTTGAATAGCTATATAAATATAAGAAAACTGTGGAATATGCATAACAGCTAGCATAAAAAAAACTGTCATAACTTTATACTTCAAAAACTCAACAAACTAAAATTTAATATAAGTTAACAAAACAGAAATAGAAACTCCAGTTCAAAATGTAAATCAAAATATACTGTATATGTATCTTTCGTTTAAAATAAAATATACACACCTTATATATATAGGCATGGCCAGGGAACATGGGTGGTCTGTGCCGATGGTGATGGCGGAGGTCGGCGGAGCTTGGAGGCTGGCGGAGTGGAGGGGAAGATGGGTCGGATCTGGTGAGTGGAAGGCGGTGCTCGGTCAGGGGTGGAGGGAAGGTTCGGCTAAGGCCATGGGGAAAGTAAGCGGAGAAGGAGGTGACGCAACCGAAGGAGGCAGCAGCAAGGCGTAAGCGGATGGCACGGTGGTTGATGGCGGTCGGCCACGGCAGCGAGTGGTGGCGAGTGTGAGTTGATGGAAGGCCGATCGGTTTTGTTGCTCGCATAAGAAAACGTTAGAGGTTCAAATCATTATGAGCTTTGTTT
Source organism: Allium fistulosum (assembly GCA_030737815.1). Taxonomy (NCBI): domain Eukaryota; kingdom Viridiplantae; phylum Streptophyta; class Magnoliopsida; order Asparagales; family Amaryllidaceae; genus Allium; species Allium fistulosum. The sequence continues at coordinate 1,140,177,026 of CM060906.1, forward strand.
ATTATTCTCTAAAAGAAATAAATGGGCAAGGTAGGAAGAAGCTAAAAGAAATAAATGGGCAAGGTAGGAAGAAGATAAATAGGCACGCACAGAATAGAAATATGAAAGGAAGAATATGAACTGGAAGAAATGAACTGGCAAGACCAAATAAAGCGAAAGAAATTGCAACGTCTCACGTTGGAAATGGTAAAGCAATTTATTACTGTGGCCAGGTTGAACGGCTATTGGAGATAGAGAAGAGCATGCACGATAATTCAGGAATGTTTGTTGCAAATAGTTTCTTCGATCTCGCAGCGAACCGGACTTCAAAATATAGAAACGAATATATCGTGTAGATCAGCACGACGAGACGGAAAGAACGGTATATGGATATCAGTGGTACGATTGAATTATAAAAATTCGAATTTTCTAATAGCGGAAAAATGCAAGAAAAACGCTGAAAAATAAGATCGACGGAGCCAAAGATGTCCGAATTTGGAAAAACGACAAACTGACATCTTGCTCAGAAGATGGTTTAGAATTTTTCTATGTAAAAATATTTAGGTTCCGAAAACATTTTATTTTTATTTCTTTTTAACTGATTAAATTGAAGTAAATTTACGCGCGAAATAAACTTTCATATTTTCGGACGAAAATTTACCAGTTGCTATGTTTAACTAGACGTATCCCAAATATTAAATTTTTATTTCAAAATTTTATCGTTTAAAATTTCGCAAAATTTCAACTAATTACGTTATTAAAACAGTTGAAATTTACGGGTTGTTACAAAGGAATAGACATTGACCATGTTGATGCAGATAAGTATGAACGAGACGAAGTATCTCATAGATTTCTTCTTGATGAAATGACAAATATGATATCATCTAAGCTGCGTCCTCAAGCTAGGATAATCCACCGAACACTCATCCGATCTTTACAACCAAGAACCGGTAGTTATGAGAAGATTTACAAAAGGGATTTCCAAGCACTCTATGCTATTTATTCAAACCAACAAGTCAATTGGGGGAAATTATATTGGACGAATTTCAGGATGCAACAATTCGTCGGAAATACAAGACTTTACACTATGGTGCTTATATCATGAGAATTTTAATGCAATATGGCATACCAATACCCGATTCGGAATGTTCGACTATTAGCGTGTTTGGCTCTAAAAATTTAGGGCTAATGCAATTACCAAATCAACTTCCATCCCATAATATCATTTCCTTTCAACAATGGATTGAAAACAGAAATCATGGTATTCGTCAACCGTCTTATCCAAACATAGCTTCGTCGTCGTCATCTCAACCACATCAACAACAAGAAGAAGACTATGATGACATTCAAGAGATCCGAGGAGATGTCGCTCCAAAGCAAGCTTTAATTACAATCTCTCAAAACCAAAAGAAACTTCAAAAACAAATGTTTCGCTTGGAAAGAAACACGAACAAGAAATTCAACTCCATCAAGGGTTTCTTAAACAAAATTTGTGATAGGCTTTCATGTGCATCTTTTTCATCTACCGACGTGCAACATACTCCGTCACCATTCACTTAGTCTTCCAAAGAAGAAGAAGATGATGAACAAGCTGAGGATAGTGAGGAATTCTGAAGTGGTATGGATGATTTTCCATCTTGTTCTTATGTTGTGTTATCTTAATACTACAATTCTAGTTTCCTGTTTTAAGTATTCTATTATGTTATGTGATATGTCATTTGAAACATTGTGTTCTATTTTAATTTAGTTGTATGTTTCTCTCCATTCATTCTCTATGATGTTATCATATTCTGTATAGTTCATTGCTACTTTAGTCACTAATTCCTTTTAGTAATGACAAAGGGGGATATAAAGGTAAAAATATTAATGCATGAATTCTTTTATTCAGGGGGAGAAATTTTATATTTTCATACTAACCAAGTTTTAATGACAGCAGAAGTTATTATTTACTAACCAATATTTTCATAGTTGTCATTATCAAAAAGGGGGAAAATGTTAGAACCTCAGTTCCTAATATTTTGATAATAACAATTATATGTGTCTATCTAACCAAGTTTTACAGGAAAATATTGATGACCAGATTCCAGATTGATGGACGTAATCGTTTACAGGTTATAGAGTTTGTGTCTAGTTAGTAATTTATGTTAAAATCTCTCCTAATTGGTATAGATGCACAAGCTATTGAATTCATGCACTTGTTTTCAAAAGAAGTTTTTAAGCTGTCTGAATTAGCAGAATTCAGACGTCTGAAACATAAATTCAGACGTCTGAAACATAAATTCAGACATCTGACTGCTAAAGCAAAGCAATTTTTTGTTTGCAAATTCACACGCCTGAACACAATATTCAGACGTCTGAATAAGGTAAAAAATGCACTGTTTCGGTGCTGCCTTGTTACTTCACTACACTCAGAAGGCTGAATTTTAATTTAGAAGTCTGAGTTAAAAATAACGGCTAGTTTTTGAAAGGTTGCTTCTCTTCCCTAAATAGAAACAACGTTCATTTCAACAGTTGCTTCTATTCTGATTCATGGCAACTCTTTACTAATCATTGCGACCTTTAACAACTATAAATAGCAAGCAATTTCAACTCTATTCTCCACCAATTCTCATTTTGATTTCTAATCTCTATATTCTTGCTATTTACTTTCAAGTTTTACAAATCAAACTATTTGATCACCAAACACTCAATCATAGTCTTGTGTGGTCAACTAGACTTCCTTTCTTCACAAATTACACTATATACCATAAAGGAGAAGATTATAGGAAGGGTGTACTTATATTGACTTATCAGTGCTATTTCATAGCATACTCAGTCGGAAACATTTCCATTTGTATTTGAAGTCCTGTTGTAGTATCCTCAGGCGGTAGAAGTCCTATTCGGTTGTCTAGGCGGTGTAATACCTATTCCTCCGAGTGAAGCGAGGGTATTGATTAAATCCAGAAGGAGTCTGGGACTGGATGTAGAACGGGAAGTTCGAACCAGTATAAAAATCTCTGGTGTCATTTACTTTACTGCTTTTACTATTTACTTACTTATTCCGCATAAGTAGTTTATTCATATTACACGATCATATAGTAACCTTCAAGTTAAGATAATAACTGAAATTTGTGAACGTAATAAAATGAATAGAAATATTAATTTTATTCATAAAGTAATAATTGATTTAATAAAAGAATGAAACCAAGATAAATAAATTAATTGGGACTCTAAATTATAGTTAATGTGTAAAATTGACAAAAATTCAATAAAATTGAACTATAGTAGTTAATACAAATAAAAGACGGAAATTGTGGCATATTAGTGAAATAAGACATCAACAAATGTTAACTATGTTATTAGAGTAAAATTTGATTGAATATAATGATTGAATACGAAGCTTTGAAATCAAGTTGATCAAATTATTGGAATTTAAATTATAATAATTAGGATTTATTGCAATTAAATGTAATAAGATATTACGTTAATGTAAATAAAGATGAAATTAGAGAATATTAGTGTAATAAGATATAAACCATGATAATTATATCCATAAGATAACAATCGATTGTATAATAAGATGGAAAGTCAAATAAATAGATTTATTGGAATTTTACTTCGTAGTTACTGAATTTATTGAAATTGAATTTAAATACTATAAATTGTGCAATATTCAATATTATTGATATAGAAATTTGTTTTAAAGGATTATAAATGTCTAATAATCAAAAATGATGAAATTGGTTAGTTTATAAATATTGAATAAAAAAAGTGATTAATTAATTTAATATTAATTTATTTAATTTATGTAAAAATTGCCATTTTGGCCACTGTCTCGGATTTCAATGAAACCAATTTTATCGGATCCGTAACGGTAAATTATTGTAAGGTTTCAAGTTTCGTAGCGATCGGACTTGTTGTTAGATCGTACGGAAACGAAACGCCTAAAAAATCAATTTAATTCAATTCAATTGAAATCAATTTGAAATAAACTAATTTAAAGCTAACTTCTTCATACGATGGAATTTGGACTTGAAACCTGTTCCATTGAGTTTAAAAATATCGAAAACATCTATTTTAATATATGGGTTGACTCATTTTCGTTATGGAGTCAGAACGGGCTTTTTGGGTCGTTTATCGTTCAACTTCAAATCGATCTGGTCCATCCATTCTATTTTTGATCTACCTATTTATAGACCCTAACAGCCCTTTATTTTTCTATTGTCTATATATACATTTCTTTTTCATCTTCTCTTTCCAATGGCAGACAATCCAACTCCCAATTCCAAATTCAATTGCAAATCAAAATCAAATCAAAAATTTAAACTCCTCAAAATATATCGAATTACATATCAATTCAAAGCTCTCGACGAGCGCAAGTCAAATCCGCTATTTGTTTTTCGACTTGGATTTCTGTGTGGTCTGGATTTGATGATTTAGATTCAGCCGTTCGTTTGGGGTCTTTGGATTTTGCGGTGGATCGTCAATTATACGACGATCGGGTGGTGGCAGAGTGTAGAGGAGAGCATGCTAGGCCGATCGGCATGGCTCGTTGGTGCTGCAGGTCGACTGAATCACCAGAAATCGGCTTGGAAGACCGTCGGCGGCGGAAGCCTGTGGGGTGCCGCGACTATACCAGAGGGGGCGGCCAAGGGCGGTGACGTCGGAGACGTGGTCGGAGGGCATGGATCGGTGAGGTGGTTGCCGCGGCATAGTGATCTTCGATGGCGGCTGTGCGGTAGGTCGAGAGATGTTCGTTTGTAATGTTTAGGTCTAAATGAATTCAAATCTTCTAATGCGTATAACTTTTTCATACAAGGTCTGATTTACGCGCGGTTTGATCCGCTAGGATCGTATCAAAATTTTGGACATTTTGACGTTGGTTTAAATGAAGTCGGAGACTGTTTGAATTTGGGCTTTATTTGGATTTCAAATCGATTTGAAATTCAAAGGTGGATGTTTTAACACACTCACAACTTCTAAAATTTCTTATGTTTGTTTAATTAATTTATGATGTGATTAGAAATTTATTTATGGTTGTTTAGTATATTTAAATCGTCATTCCAGTTAATTTGAATTTATTTTGAATTAAATTTTCATTTAATTTGTTATTAAATTAAAATTGCAAGTTAATTTCCTGTAAATGATAACTTGTTATTTGTTGAAATTTATTGGTCGAATTGGATGATGATTATGATGGATGTTTGGTTGTTGATATTGGATGACTTGATGTTATGTTTGATTTATATATTGTTGTCACTCTGCAAGTTCCCTATGGGTTGAAATGATACATACTCGAACGATCTATAGATTAGGGAAAAATCATTAAGGGTTGAAATGATAGACTCGAGCGATTTTATGAATTTTATTAAATTCGAAATTGCGGTTTGAAATGATATATAATCATAAAATTTTAAATTGCGGATTGAAATGATAAATATCTGTATCACTTGACCCTAGGGTAGAGAATTATATACGGACACCGGATTGGTTAAATTAAATGATTTTTGAATCTTTAAATTTTGAGTTCAAGTAACTGGTATTTTGAAATAGAAATTGATTTATATAAACTGAATTATTTTCGATAATCCATGTGTTAAATGTTGAAATTAGAATTAGTTTAAATGAATTGCTCAAAGGATTTAAATTTGAATTTCAAAGTTGAAGTGTCAAGCGTAAATGAATTTATTGGAATTGAGTTACTAAAAACATTTGGATATAACTTTAAAATCTATTTAAACAAATTTAAGCTATTTTATTTAAATTAACCATTTCAATCAATTTAAAACTATTTTAATTTATATTAATCAATTACAACCTATTTAATCCGATTTAACTTATTTTACCTATTTTAAACTAATTAAATTTATTAAATCTATTTTAACCTATTTTATATAATTTAAATCTATTAAATCTATTTAAATTTATTTAATCTATTTAAATCTACTTAATATAATTTAAATCTATTTGATATATATTTAAACTATTTAAATCATATCAAATAGATTTAAATCATTTTAAATCTAGTTAAATTAAATTTAAATCTATTTAAACTATTTTACTAATTAAAACATTTTAATCTATTTAAATATTTAAACTATTTTAAATCTATTCCAACTATTTTTAAACTATTTTCTAAAAATTCAGACTGTGTAAAGTTGAAGTATTTATATCTAAATCTTTGATGTTGATACAACCTAAGTTGTAATTTTGAATTGATATCTTTTTTAAAATGACATATTTGAGTAATATGATGATTTTGGAACAAGGATTTCATTAACCTATCTTATCAATGAATTCAAAAATGAATATGACTTTGAGGGTAAATATGATTTTGGAAGTGAATATAGTTTGGAAGTGAATATGATTTCGAAAGAGAAATGATTTGAAATTGAATATGATATTTTGATATAAATTATGAATTGACTCTTTAAACGTGAAAGAACCGTCCGGTGTGAAATAAGCATTTGGTTGTTAAAGAGACCGAGATCAGATATTGTCATACTCTCTACCAATATCGAAAACCACTTTAACAACTGTGTACATGGTGGAGATTCCAAAAATGAAGTAGAATGGTTTGGCGAACGATTCTGTATGAGGTAATTACGTGACCCTAACTCCCGTGAGTCAGCTTGATGTGGCTAAAATAGGAGCTATACCGAGCCAAGTGAGGTCATTCCACCGATCAGACACATTTCTTTGATACTATATTCTGACTTTGTGATTAATTTGGTGGCCACCCTTGATTTTGATTTGGGAGTGTGTTCCGAGGTGGGCGGTAGTAGCTGCTATGCATTACCACCAGTCCAGGAGTGCAATTGGTATATCTACCCTGGAATTGCCTCGAGTGTCGTGTCACATGCCTTATCACGCCTTCTACGAGTTTGTTTTGTGTCGTATCTATGGAGAGTTTCCTAATAGCCCACCTACGAGTGGAGTTTATAGTATCTATATAGACTACAACATTACATAAAATGTGTTAAGGGGGATATGGGTAACGACTTAACGCTAATACTTTACTATAGACATATTATAATAGCATGTTGTACTATATAGTAGATAGTTTAACGGATCCTTAGGAGATGTAAATCCCAAACTTCTCTTAAGTTATTGCACTCATGTTAGACAATGGATAGGAGATGTCTGAAAGTCTACGGGGTGGATCGTGTAGTGTATATGCAAGTATATGTGACAAAATATATGATGCAACTAAAATAATATTAATCTAAGTAAATATAGAATAAGCACACAAGAATTTTATACTGGTTCGGACCTCCCGTCCTACGTCCAATCCCGAAGCTCCCCTTTGGAATTCGACTATCAAAAACCCTCGCTTCGCCCGGAGGAATAGGCTTGGTTATAATGAGTTGTTCTTGTCAAATGTGTCTTCTAATATAACACGGATGTTGACTAATTAGTACAATTGCTTCTAATATATTTCTAAGGAATATTGTCTATGAAGAACTGAGTATATGGAAGAGTGAATACAAGTAAAGATTGCTAGAGTGTAGAGATCAAGAATATAGAATAGAGTATAGAATTAGAAAGCGTAAGTAAGTGAAGTAAGTGTGTGTTCTCTTGATTCTTGATGCTATATATAGTTGTAGATAGGTATCTTGAGTAGTTACATCCATTAATGAATCCTCTAAGGTTGCTTCTGTTGATGGTGAAGAGAAGCGGAGATGTCCATTCACATATGGCAGTTGTAGTTTATTTCTGAAGTTCGAGTTTGAATTCAGACGTCTGGTATTTGTTTCAGACGTCTGATACTATATATATATTTATTGAATATAGTAGAGGATCAAACTTCTGAGTGCTATTACCAGACGTCTGATATGGTGCATGTCATTTTTTGTGCATCCTTTCTTTTACTTCCTTGTATCTATCGACTTGTAGTCTTTTGTAGTGTCCTTTGAGCCTCGTTCTTGTCTTTCTAGTGATGTTGTTCTAGCAAGTACCAGTATATATAAATATATATATATATATATATGTATATTCGATTTCCATTGTATAGTTGTTATCATCGAAACCGTAGATTGGATTTCCTAACATTCTCCCCCTTTTTTATGATGACAACTATACAATGTACTTAGATATAATTTTATAAATCTCCCCCTAAATATGTGCTTACCATTATTTCTCCCCCTTTGGCATTATCAAAAAGCATTAATACAAGAATATGTATGATATAATCAATAATCATACCCTTAGATAGTATGTACACATTAAAAAAATTTATCCGACAGCCATTTTATTGAAGTTAGCAATATATCGTGTGTAATTTTTATTTATTCTTAATTTAGATAGCATGTACACACTATTAATCAGGAATATTTATCGACCGCCGGAAGGTTATAATATATCCGTTTACTAAATTATTATGAATAGACGAATGGTAACTAATTAAGTGTAAGTAACAAGCCAAAAAGCATTTTTATAACCATTAAACATAGTGATTACATGCATAGATTTTTGATTCCATTACAATACAAAAGATGGAACCTATAAAAATATCTAAGGATTTTTGGGGGAACTTTGGCTTGATTATCTCCTTCATCTTCATTCTTGGAAGAACTAACTTGTATTCTAGGAGATTTTGGAGTATGTTCTAGAGGTTCTTTTTCCTCTTCAAAAAGTTTAGATTGTTTTGAAGGAGGAGGAGAAGGCGATGGAGTTGGCCAATCTTCCGAAGGTGGTGTAGGGCCACAGACTCGTTGGAGAACCTCTTTTAGAACAGATAATGTTGTTGAAAGCGATTTTTTAACTATGGCTAGGCGAGAAGCAAATGTTGTTTCGAAGCTATCGATACGCTTAGCCAATAATATTTGATTTCTTGATAAGATAAGTTGATTTTGGAGGGTTAAATCTCGAATGCTTTCATTTGGATTAGTTTCAGTGTGAGTCTCCAAAATGTCGTCTTGGCCTGGATAGTCAAAAGGTGCAGGAGGAGGAGGAGTGTGTTCATGATGTTGTTCTTCTTCTTGTGATGGTTGTGGTGGTTGCTGTTGGGGTTGAGGCCTAGCTTGTTTAGCTTGTTGACGACGTTGCGTCCATTCTTCAAATGAAATAAAATCCGAGGGATTTTCTGGTAAGTGCATAAGGGAGAAGAATTTTGTGGAGGCGTACTTGGGGGCAATCTCCTCAAAAGTCGATAAATATGATGGAATTATTTGGGCTTGCAGAAAGCGTATAATGTAGGTAGGGTAAATGATTGATGGACGCGATCGAGTCCAATAATGTTTAAGCTCATCAAATATGAATTTCGCCCAATTTACACTCGTACCGCTAAAGATAGCATATATAGCTTTGTGCTCCAGTTCTGTTATTTGCTCATGGCTGCCAAGTCGAGGAATGATTGTGTTGATAATCATCCTAGTGAGTAGTCTTGCCTTAGGTCATAAGTATTTTGAAGCAAATCGTGGCATTTCATCTTCCCAAATTTGATGGGTAATATTATTTCTTGGTTTGATGCGCATATCCGGGATGTCATACAAATCTTCTCCGGAGTCAGAACAACCTAGAGTATGGCCTATAATTCCCGAAGTAAGTCGAATAGTGTTGCTGTAAACACTCGACCAAAGCCAATTACCATCATTATCGGTATTCCATATAGCAGTGCTATCTAGATTAGCGTAGAAAAAGAATATTGCAAGCTGATCGATTTGGACATTATTCGAATTGAAGGAAATCAACTTTTGTAACCCAACATTTTCACACATCTCATCCAAATCATACATAAGGAATTTAAGCAAATTATAGAAGGGACCTATGTGTAGCTTTTTCTATTGGATATCTTCATATTTTTTGATAGAATGAGGTACTCGATTCATCCACTTCTCAATCTGATCATCGGAGCATACTTGTGGGTTGGAGGATGTAGCTTGTTCTTGCTTTCTCTTAGAAACTCTACGGTTTTTACTTTTGGGCGCCATGAAATCGAGCAAAATTAAGGAGATAGTGATTTGGAGAATTAGGGTTTCAGATTTGAAAGAGGCAACGAAATGAAACGTGAATTGGAAATTTGGGAAAAACAGTCGTTGTAAGGTCACGAATAGGTGTCGATTGAATTTCAGACGTTTGGGAAGTGAATCAGACGTCTGATTTAACCCTTGTTTGAAGACAGCAAACATTGTCAGACGTCTATGTGTTATTGGCAGACGTCTGGAATAGGTAGAATTGTAAGGAAAAGAGAGTTTTTAAGACGTCTAGATATAATGTGACGCCCCACCTCTATACCCACGCTAACCAAGGACACTACGAGGTAGTGCTGTCAATTAGCATGGAGAATAAGGCTGTGGAGGAGCGACCATCCATGTAACTTCTTTGTGCGAACACCGATATGTCAGATAGAATAGAATGCATATCTTTTAAGGAGGAAATCCGACATACCGATACAAACACAAAGCTATCACACGGTGGCTATATATAATCTTCGGAAACAAACATAGAAGTAATCATAACATAAATCAGTCACAAACATCCATATCACAAAGGCGGAAGAAGATATGAATAAATATATATAACACATGAAAGTGTACATCAGAGTAGTGGTCAGAAAGATCCACGATAATACAAAAGAATAGCAACATGTGCTATACAAAAGGATAAGTACACAATATAGAGTCTATATCTCAAATGCGTACAACCAAAAACTACTAATCTAAGTAGTGCCAAAAGTCAGAATAATCCTGAAGAGGAGTCAAGCAGAAGCACCTGTAACATCTCGGTCTGACCCGAATATTATTTATAAGAAAATAATAAACGGATCAGTCTAGCTATAAATATCAGATGATAAGGTATAGGATAAATAATATGGCATGAACATGTAACAACCATAACGGCATACTACTATAAGCATGTAGATGATAATCAACAAAAGATTAACCAATATCACAAGAATCTTCTCAAAGATAAAATAGGGTATCATACCCTAAACTTGTATTCATAACAAGTCAATAACACATAAATTCACCAATGCATAAAACTGATATCATATCAATGAAAATCATGAAAATTGGTGAAGCACAAATTCCAGAAATCAACACCAGAAATCCAGAAAACACATAAATAGGGGGAGGCCTAACACATGAATGGGAGCATGAAAACTCACCTACGCGTATCACACAGGAATGAGAAGCTATCTCATGGAAGCTATCCATTAAATTTCCACACAGAAATGGCCCGAAGACCATGGGGTGCTACCCCATATTTCACACAGGAATGGCCTGAAGACCATGGGGTTTCCACACAGAAATGGCCCGAAGACCATGGGAGACATCGCTCAATCGCTAGTCTAAATCATAAAAATGATCGTCATGATCATAAGGAAGTGTCGATTACACTAAGCTAGTAAGTATAAGAGTTTAGCTTCATGTCCCATAACCACTTGCTTAACTCAAATATTTACGAACAGATTGTAGATCTGCACTAGAAAATTGTCACAAGAGTTTCAATATGTGTGAATCGAAATCACACCAATGAGGTATAGACTAACCTTGAAGATAAAGAGATATGTGTGAATCGAAATCACACAAATGGTGTCTAGTCTAACCTCGCAAACAAAGAGGCATCGCACATTGCTAGTCTAAACCATAAAATGATCATCATCGATCATAAAGAAGTGTTGATTACACTAAGCTAGTAAATATAAGAGTTTAGCTTCATGTCCCATAACCACTTGCTTAACTCAAATATTTACGAACAAACTGTAGATCTCCACTAGAAAATTGTCACAAGAGATTCAATCGAACAAGTCCATAAATTAACCGACGAAGTAAACGCAAGCGTTTCATACCACTTGTTTTGCTAAGCCGTTTAATTATATTTTCTCATACGAATGAGGTAAAGGTTTGTATATACTAGTAGATTGGAAAACAGTTTTATAAACGAGCGTGATATTGAAAATAGAGTTGAAATCGTTTTGATGAAAGAGTTTTGATATTTACTACTAGTATTGAAACCTTTATATTTTTAAAGTGACAAGTCATAGAAGTGATTGTAGAAACAATCAATTATAAAAGTTCACATTCGAAGACGTGAATAAAATCCAAAGAAATCAATTCCCAAAACCATCAAAGTAAGAAGTTCTGTTGAATGTTTTACAGATAAGATCTGCCTACGCAGAGTTGTACGGGGTTCGACCTGCCCGGTCAGGTCGCGGGGGTCCAGGGGGCAGCGCCCCGTCAAAACGGTACGACTTAGTGAAGACAAGCGACCTAAGTTTAAAAAGGCGGGCGACTTAACAAAGTGGCCGATAATAAATGATAACAACAAAAAGGGAATCAACACGAATTGATTAGAGTTGGATATTCAAGCTCAATAGGGAAATAGGCAAAAGACTGCAGATTCATACGTCTGGAATAATTGGTTCAGACGTCTGAATCTGGAAAAATTAAATATTTTCCAGAACACAGATTCAGACGTCTGAACGAAATATTTCAGACGTCTGAAATAGGCAATTTAAGCCTATTTTCTTTCTGTTTGAAATCGAGCCAATTCAGATGTCTGGGGCCAAAGATTCAGACGTCTGAATCTGGGAATAAAAATCTTCCCAATATAGTATTCAGACGTCTGAATCTAACGTTTCAGACGTCTGAAACTGGGGTTCAGGGCATTCCCTGAACCTAGACCAAAAATGGCCAAATGAATACCGGAAGCGATCGATCGAGCGACGACGACTAAGGATTTACGCCAAGCAACAACCCAGCCTTAACGGCTCTTCGACACACCTCAAATACCAATGTCCAAATATCCATAAAAGGATTTTCATAGATTTTGATTTCAAAACACCAAAAATTGGAATATACACCAAATCAATCCAAACCAAAATCAATTGCACAAGAATAAGTGTTAGGAATTCATACCTAACAATCGAAGATAATTAAAGACTAAGATGTGAGATAAAAATCTCACCTTTGAACCCAAACAAATGAAGAAGAAGCTTTGAAGCAATGGCAAGAGCAATCACTCTTCAATTCCAACTTAACAAGCTTGAATCTAAGCTAAAAGAGAAACATTTCCCGAATTTAGGTTTAGGAAATTTCTGAGATTGAAAGGAGAAAGAGTTGGAGAAGGAGAAGAGGATGCTTACCAATGGCTTCAACTTGGATTTGGAGCTAGAATTTGATTTGCAAGAGAGAACTAGGGCTTGGAGTTTTAATTCTTTTTCTTCTCCTCCATTAATCTTCTTAGAACTGAAAAGTGGAGGAAGAGGGAGTGAATGAAGAGGGGGTTTTCAGTTTGGGGTATTAAGTTGGCTAGTGGGTTGAATCCAAACTCAAAACCCAATAGAAAAAGTAGCAAAATTCGACTTACTCCAAACATATCGAAGTTTACACTCAAAAAGATCGCAAACGTAATTTTGGACTCAATGGGGGTGGTCTCGAGTCCCAATTCGACTGTTTGCAAAAAGTAGCTTTTCGGACTAAAATCCGACGAACGATGTTATATTTAAATAAAATATTTAAATATAAAATCGACAAATATGCGGGTTGTTACATATAATGTCAGACGTCTGAAAATGGCCTAATTTTTATGTTAAGAAGGCAGAGATTTTGTTCAGACGTCTGGTCACAACTTCAGACGTCTGAAATAGATCGTTTTGTATTTTGTATGAGGCAGAGACAATTTTCAAACGTCTGGTTGTTTATATCAGACGTCTGATATATGCATAGGATTAAAAAAAATGGTGTGATACAAGGGTGTTAGACGTCTAATGGCATTGATCAGACGTCTGAAATCTCTAATATGTCTAAAATAATCTTATTTTGGAAGGTTTTGCTTGATTTTCGAGGGATCGATTTTACTGAAACATAATATTATTATTTTTGAAAACAAATACAAATATAATTAGATAAAAATACAATGAAAATAAACAAATTTATTTAGATGAAGATGAAGCATTGCGATCTTCAGATTTGCTATCCTTCCATGGCTTGAGTGGATACCAAATATTTCCATATTCGTTGGTTTTTGGGGAACCAGAGAATTGCCTAGGTGGAGGATCCCAAGGTGTACGATAAGAGGCGGAAGGATCCAATGGATTGCAAGGAATCTAAAGTGGTTCATGTACATCCTTTTTTCGTGAATTGCAAAATTTGATCGCTACTTGCTCTAGAAAACTCAATCGTCTCGCAGTTACTTTTTGTTCGAAGTATAATTCTCATTGTAAATCCATTTATTGCTTTTGGTAATGATGTATATCATCGATTTTCTCCTTGGTATTAGGAGAGACAAATAGAGATCGTTTGGACCGTTTTTTGTCGGGAGTGAATCCCGTGTGGTAGGATGACCACTTATAGGTCGGCTCTTGACCTGGTGTAGGAGTAGGAAGTCGATGAGGGGTGTCCGGTGAACTATCCGAGGTTGGTGTTGAAAAAGAGAGGTGAGAGTTGTCGGAAGACATGTTTTTGTTTTGCTTTTGTTTGTTTTAAAAGGAACCAATATAAAATCTATATTTTATTTGTAAAAGGAGAAGCTATTTATTCATGTTTTAAAAGGTTGTAAATAGTTATTTTTAGAAAACAAACATTCTATAGAAATTTTTGGTTAGTGTTAAATGATTTTGTTTGTGGATTAAAACTTTTTAACCAAAAAATAGAATGAATGAAATTTAGAATTAGCTGATAAGATCATTAAGGGAACATATTCCTAAATCGTGTCGTAGTTTAACAAAAGTTTGTTCAATTAGTGGTTTTGTGAAAATATCTGCTATTTGATTCTCAGTATTTACGTATTCTAATGTAATAATTCCTTTTTCTACATTGTCGCGTAAAATGTAATGTCGCATATCTATGTGTTTAGTACACGAGTGATTTACAGGGTTTTTCGATAAATTTATTGCACTTGTATTATCGCAATATATTGGTGATTTATCGATAACTTTTCCAAAATCCTTAAGCGTTTGTTGCATGTATATCACTTGTGCACATGCTAAGGCCGCTGAAATATATTCGGCTTCGTAAGTGGATAAAGAGACACAGTTTTGTTTTATCCACCAAAATCTACGTCGCTATATGAAACAAGTTCAAACGATGATCCCTTTGGGTAAAAAGACATACGCTCATCATAATGTCGGGTCGACTAGCCGTCAAATATAGTAAGGAGCCAATCGTACTATGATATAATTTTTCATCAAAATCTTTTCCATTATCATCCTTTTCTAAGTGAACACTAGTACTCATTGGTGTTGGTTTTCTCAAAGTTTTATCCATTCCAAAACGACGTAATAAATCGTTACAATATTTTTCTTGATGAATAAAAATACCATTTTCAAGTTGTTTTATTTGTAAACCTAGAAAGAAATTTAATTCACCCATGTGAGACATTTCAAATTCACTTTTCATAATATTTGAAAATTGAGTACAAAGATTTTTGTTAGTTGAACCAAAAATAATATAGTCTACATAAATTTGTACAACTGAGATGTCATTATTTTCTCGTTTAATAAATAAACTCGTATCAATTTTACCTATTTGAAAACCAGATGCAATTAAATGATTCTTAAGACATTTGTACCATGCACGGGAGGCTTGCTTTAAACCATATAGGGCTTTGTGCAATTTAAAAACATGATCGGGATATTTTTCGCGAACAAATAATGGAGGTTGTTCAACATATACGTTTTCTTTAATAAAACCATTTAAAAAAGCACTTTTGACGTCTATTTTAAATAATTTTAAATTGTGATGACTTGCAGAAGCAAGTAATGTACGTATGGCTTCGACTCTTGCTACTGGAGCAAAAGTTTCGTCATAGTCGATACCTTCTTCTTGATTATAACCCTGAGCGACTAAACGTGCTTTATTCCTAACTATATTTCCTTTTTCATCTGCTTTGTTTTTAAATACCCATTTTGTTCCAATAACTGATTGATTTTCTGGTCTTGGTACTAATTTCCAAACATTATTACGTTCAAATTGATTTAATTCTTCTTGCATGGCTATTATCCAAAAATCATCGTTTGAAGCTTCTTTATAATTCTGTGGTTCAAAATTTGACATAAATGCAATATGACTTATTTGGTTAAGTTGATTTCTAGTTACTCTGGAATTAAGATCCCCAATGATATTATCTTTTGGATGATCTTTTAGAATTCTAGGGGGTGACACTAGAGTATTATTTTATGCATTTGTCTCATTATTAGATGGGTTTGTTGTATTTGTTATAGGAATAGTTTCTTCATCATCATTAATATCATTGTTAAGGAAATTTTCATAAATGAAACATGTAAAC
Organism: Allium fistulosum; assembly: GCA_030737815.1. Classification (NCBI taxonomy): domain Eukaryota; kingdom Viridiplantae; phylum Streptophyta; class Magnoliopsida; order Asparagales; family Amaryllidaceae; genus Allium; species Allium fistulosum. The sequence continues at coordinate 1,140,193,217 of CM060906.1, forward strand.
TTTCTTCAATTGTGTTAGTACGTTTATTTAAAATTCTATATGCCTTGCTACGATCCGAATATCCAACAAAGATTCCTTCATTGGCCTTTGGGTCGAATTTTCCTAAATTATCTTTTGTATTTAATATAAAACATTTTGATCCGAAAGTTTTAAAGTATGATATGTAACGACCCATAAATTTCGATTGGTTTTAATAGCGTATTTAATTGAATTTTGGTGAAATTTTAAATAATAATATTTTGAAATAAAAATTTGATATTTGGATTACGTCTGATTTAATATAGCAAATGGTAAATTTACAATTAATAATATGGAAGTTTATTCTATTGGGTACTTCTATTGAATTCAAATCAGTTAATAATTAATGGTAATAAATTTATTTCCAAACCTGAATATTTTTCTACAGATAATTTCTAAATCTTCTTTTGAGTGAGATGTCATCTTTCGTTTTTCCAAATTTGGACTTCTATTGCTCCGTTTATCTTAATTCTGGCAAAATAGCAGCATTTCTGGTACCGATTATCGACTTTTGATCGGATGATCGTACTACTGATATCTGTATACCGTTTTGATCGTCTCACCATGCTGATCTCTGTGGTATATTTATTTCTGTATTTTGAGGTTCGGTACACGACGGATATAATAAACTGTTCGCCATATCTGTACCACAAATTTCAACCGTTACCTTCCGTGCCTGTTCAAATTTGAAACGTGCTGTCATTAATTGTTTTGATTATTTTCCTGAATCAACGTCAATATTTATTGCCGTAAATCCTCACCTGAATCATAGCACATAATCGTTGCTATTTCTTTTGTTACTTTTATTTATATTCGTTTCCATTTCTTCCTCTTCATATTTTTTTTCTTTCTCTGTCCATTCAAATTTCCCATCTGTGAAAAACCAATCAATACTTAGCTTTATTAATTCCTGAATTCACACGTTACCTTTCAATAAATATTCTCTTTTATCCTTTCACTAATAGAAGAAAAAAATTATAACGTATGGTTGCAAATATATTTCGGTGAACAGTCCTTCTACTTCTCCACTACAAATCTCTTTTTCCACCAATTCCTCTCCTCCCTCACACATATCTTTGCATCTACGTCAGCCAAACACCCTCACCGATCCGAGCCCCTCCGCGACCACAACCTCCAACATCAGCTAGCCAACCGAAGCCATAAGTATCCTTTCTCTTCCTTACTCTTGCCAATCGCTCGAAGCCAACTCAGCCAGGCGCTCCCCTCTACCTTCTCCCCTACACTTGCACACCTCAAGAGCCGAGCCCCACCCAGATCTCGCACTTCCCTCTGGCCGAGCTCTGGCCAGGGCAGTCAATCACCTATTCCTTTGCTTGCATACTTTTACAAGGTATTATATTTTATATATTATAAAGTTATGTAAAATATATGTTTATATGGATTTTATAATTTATACTGGTTCTAAAAGAGTGTATATATATATTAGCCTGCAATGATATGTTAGTGTTGTTTCACATATATGATTTTGGAATCTAGTTATATAGGTTTTGTTATAGTTTTCTTTTATAGTCAGTGTGTGCATATGTATTCTTTTGCATATGTTTTGTTCAAAGTCTGAGTTACAGAATAAATAGTTACATTTTTTTTAATGTATTCGTATATTATCTACATTCGGTTATTTATAAAGTTTGTATATATGTTTTACACATTGTTCTTGTAGATGTTAGTTAGAAAGTAAAGACAATATCATACATTGTTTTTGACTGAAAGAGGGCATATATGCTAAATTTTAATTTCTATAAGTCTATAGATATGGAAAATGTATAAAATTTTCGAATAAGTCTACTAAGTATATAGTCTGTAAAGAATATACATATATATATATATATAACATACATACGTGTTTGGTCTTATAATGTGATGGGTCTAAGTGTTGTATGCAATTCATATTAAGTATATAATGTAGTACAGTATATATATATAGTCACATCTTTGCATATATATTTCAGGTATAAGTCATGTCTGCATAATCTAGTTACCTATTACTATATATTACTTTACAATATGAAGCCGGCTATATATGTGGGTTGATATTGGTATGTTATTTTACTTTTACTGTGTTACGACAATAAATTATATACCTATGCAAAGCTATGTTTACAGTTCATAATATATTATCTTACAAAAAGTACTGTATATATTTTATTATAGTGTTGTTATATATACAATTAAGTTTATATTTGTTTTATATTAATTATTGAAGAAATATACAAGTATGGGTCTTGAGTATAACACATATATCTTCGATTTTTAAATATTTGAGTTTTAAGAATAATGATTTTGGAATATTTAATATTTATCTTAAACAAATATATTTAATAGTAATAATAGTATATAGTTTCCTTTTATATCAAAAACTGATTCGATTTATTTTCCAACGACTCCATTTATCAGCTTTGGTCGTCAGATTCGTACCCATCTTGTTTCACTGGGGAGTTCGTGCCTGGATTCATAACTTCTCTCATTCTCGTTCATCCCTCTATCCTCAAAAGGTGAGCAATCACTCACGATTAACGTTCTTGTATTTATTAAATTTGATTTCAATTGAAACGACAATTGAAATATGCTGCTATAGTTATTTAAATTGTTATATATGCTATTATCTGTAACTGTTCACCTGTGGGATATGACACCATATCCTGTTGTTTATATTTTATTGTTATTTATGATATATGCCTGTTGTTGTATTTTATATTATCTGTTATCACTCTGCAAGTTCCCTGTTAGTAAAGAATTCACTATGGGTTGAAATGATACATACCCGAACAGACTTTAGAATAGGAGAAAATCGTTATGGGTTGAAATGATAAACCCAAGCGATTTTCATTTGAATTGAAATTGGGATTACGGGTTGAAACGATATCTACCCGTATATATTTAAATTTCGGATTGAAATGATAAATATTCGTATCACTTAACCATATGATGGATATATATATATATACAGACACCGTTGGTCCATATATATATATATATATATATATTTTGAAAATAAATTCTATGGATTTGGGAAGAAATATATGGTTTTAATAAATGTTGATTCTTAAATTAGTATATATAAATGGAAATGATATATATATAGATTTAATAATAATGTTTAATTTAATTAAGATTGATTTAATACATATAATATGGTTAAGTATTTAAAGTTATGTTTCAAAATAGATTTTAGTAATAAATTGAATAAGTTAAGGTTGGGAAGATAATTTGAATTTAGTTGAAATTGCATTCATTAAAGAATTTTATTTAATTAAACCGATTTGAAACTTATTGAAATTGAGATTTAAGATATGATTTATAACTTGGGTTTGATTTAAAAATAATTTAATGAATATTTCTTGTTTAAATAAATTTAAGGAAATATTTAGTAAAATGAAATTTAAGGCTAGTTAGATGATATTGAATTTATGAAGTGAATATTCACTGATTAAATAATAATAAAGTTAAATCAAGAGCTATATGAAACTGTTAAATTTAACTTTGAAAATGTTGAGTATTAAAGCTTTGAAATATATTGAAAATTTAAATGGTATATTTAAAACTGAATTGAATTGATGAATTGAGCTTTTAATAAATTTGAATTTGGAATTTGGGTGGATGTGAATTAATTTGTGAGACTTAAGGAAATTTTTAAATACTTTACTTTTAAATTATTTAACCTATATATATACTATTTTGGAAAATAGATACATTTGAAATGAAATGGTATTTTGGTTTTGAAGGATAAATTAATTTGGAATGACCACGGTGTTATAGTGTATATTTCCACCTTGTAGATAGTTCCGAAGATCCTTAGAGGATGGTTATCCCAAACATCCTTTAAGTTACTTGTATTTCAGTTGATATTTCACTTGAGTTGGATTTATTGATATAAGAATGTTAATCCTAACTCGAGTGTTTTGTGTTTTGCTTTACGCTCGGGTCAGACCGAGTGATACAGCATTTGAGACTCACCCTTGGAGTTTGGAGCTTCCTTTGGAGATCCAACTATCGCCTCAGCTTTCAGCTCTTCTAGTTGATTTGTTCAGAGAAGTCATTTGTTGTACTGGAGACTTCACTGCATTTGAGATATTCTATTGTATTTTATTTCTAACTCTGATGTTTATATAGTAGCTTCATGAACTAATATTTTATCTATTCCGCTGCGTATTATTGTATTATTCTGTCTCTGTGATTCTGTGATTGATTTATTTACTGTATATGATGAGTTTGCCAAATTTAAATAGCAATCTGATATTTTGAATTATTCAAGTCCGACATGTGTGGATTTATTGTCGATTTGAATGGTCCAAAAATAGCGGGTCGTTACAGTTGGTATCAGAGCTTTGGCTCTAGGCAAAACTTAGCATATATAGTAAATTTATTTACAGAATCACTTTCGCTCGAGTTAAATCTCTTTCTTTTGACTCGATTTCCTTTGAACCTTGGAACGTTCCCTACGGTTCCAAAATTCATTCTTGTCTCTCTCTATTGGTATTCTTTTGATTCTGGAGTATCCCATAACTCCACTTCGAATGATCTCTATAAGAATAGGCGATCCCGCCGATCTTTGAATGTTTTGTAAAGGGGTGAAACTCCTTCACAATTGGCATTGATTCACCGGAGATTTCTATATCTTTGGTTTAGATGCCGCTATCTCTTGTTATGCCGAATTCTATATCTGGCGATCGAATGTCGATTTGCCTTAGAATTCTGCATCGATCTTGTTCCTGAAGTCACAGTTGACCCGGTTAAGGCCGCCCACGATTTATAAAATTATATTCATCTTCTATTTTTAATTTAATCTTCTATCGAGCCTATCTTCGAATCAGAATTCTATTTGATTAGAGTTCCTCTAATTTGAATCGCTTTATTTGTTTTGAAATCCATTATTGAATCATCCCTTGAAAAATCGGGCTTGTTTGTATTTTGGAAATTGTTTTATATATCGAAATTATTATCTTGATAAGTATGATTTTATTCTATATATAAAAGTGAAATGTTTTCGATAAAGATTATATACCCTTTTTGAAAATAAGAATTTGAGGTTTCGAAAGGATTTGTAATTTTGAAAAATTATATAAGAAATTTGATTTATCTAAAAATGATTTATAACTGAAGGATTTTAAATTTGAAATTCGATAATTGAACCCCGGTGTTTTGAAATTCATTTTAAGGTTTTGAAATATATAATAATAATATGATTTAAAAGTATTTTTTTTTCTTTCCAAATAAGAAATGTTTCAAATGATTTTAATGAGTTTCGAATGATTTCGAAGAAATTTCAAAAGAAGTTTGAGAAAATAGAAGTCCAGAACTCACTTATGTCGCTGGAAAATAATTTCGGTCATGAGTGCACGCATCATCGACATTGATTTTCGAGTTTCAGAGTGGGGGAGAGGCCACTTTAGTAGCATTGCTACGGGAGTGATTTTGCGAAACCAGATTTGATTTCAAATTTTGAAGTATGATTTGATATTCGAAAGATATATGTATATATATTTGAAATGATTTGAAGTGAGCCCGGTGTTCAGTCCTCGAGTTTCAGATTTGATTTGGTATAACCCTATCTATTGAAATTGATTTACTGATTTGTTGTTGATTTCCAACTCTTGGATTTGAAATATGATTTCTTCGATTATTTTTAAGGTTCGAGCACTTCCAAATCACGGTTAACTTTTCAAAGCTAAGTAATTTTGAAAAGTATAAAGTATATAAGTTTTGTATGTTTGTTTAAAGTATGTAGTAATATGATTTAAATAAGTTGAAACTGTTTTGTTAAGTAAATGAATAAGGCTATTTTGAATTTTTCTAATATGAAATTTAGATTTGAAATGTTTTGAAAAAAAATTGGTCTTCAAAATATTTTGAATAAATTTTAAATGTTTTAACTTAGTAACATCTTTATGAAACTATATATTTAACAAGTTGGAATAAATATATAGGTAGTACGTAAGCTATTTTATTCGCATAATTAATTTGATCCAGGTTTGAGTACACAAGTTCGAGGTGAATTACACCATTTCATGTTAGGATTTTTCATTCGATTCTTGATGGTGAATATTTGATATGGATTTTGGGCTAAATTCTAGAATTCTCTATCATAGTATATGGCTATGCAAGGAGACTGGTGGCTTCTAGTCGAGAAACCATATCGAAATCCGCATTAGGGAAGTCGAATGGACAATACTAGTTTGAAAGCGAACTTGTGTGATCGAGCGAGCGATCAAATGTGATTTTGCAAAATGATGACGTATGTACATCTTATATTCTAATATCATTGATATATTTTGACGCTGAAATTGAAAGCTGTCGGGTTAGAATATCTTTGCTTACTAAAAGAGAATTTCCAATTTAAATTACAAAGATATATAACCCATAAAAGCAAAGATATTCAATCCCATATGGCTCTTCATACAGCGAAATTTATTTTGTAAAATTTGATCCTTATATAAGATGGACCTTATGTAAGCATAAGATGATTTTGAAAACATTTGATTCTGGAAATGAATTGGTTGACTTAAATTATATTGATTTGGGAATTTGGATTTATTTTCTAAATTTATTATGTTGGAAACTTTAAAACTAAAGATATTTAAATTGAGAAGAAATAATTTGGTGGGATTGTATATGATTTTGAAACTGAACTGATATTGAAACAAATTGAAATTTGAGAACCTTATTTTTACTAAATACCTGATTTGGGAGTTATCAAACTTATATAAAAATTTGGTTTGTATAAGTATGAGGTTGATTCGAAAACTATAGATTTGAAAAGGTACTCAATTTGAAAAGTGAAATCTTATATAATTGAAGTCTATATAAGCGTGATTTGATATACTTTTGATTTTGGAAAGGTATTTGATTTGAAATTAAAATCTTATATATAATGGACTTTATATAAGTACGATATTTGAAAGTGATTTGAAAAGGTACTATATGATACATATTTTCGAAGTAAAGATATGGAAAGTGCCTTCTGCTTGATATCCGCTTTGTGGCCACATTGTGGATTCATTCTATCGATATTCTCTGATTTTTGGTTTTCCGGATATGATACTCGAGTTTCCATCGAATTCCATGGCGTTACCCATGGTCTTACGAGCGCTGATGCATAGCGCAACTGCCTGGCTGAGATGGCCTAGGGGTACGGATTGTTTCCTGGGGGATCCAGGCATAACCATTGTGTATCCTGCATCTATGTAGGTCCCATTAGTAGCGAAATCGCCTGGCTGAGATGGCCTAGGGGTACAGATTGTTTCCTGGGGGACCCAGGCGTAACCATTGTGTATCCTGCATTCTACTAGTCATCATGGCGTAACTCGCAGGGCTGAGAAAGCTTACAGATATGGATTGTTTCCTGGGGGATCCAGGCGTAACCATTATGTATCTGCGAACCATGGTTAGACAAAGGTTTTGTTTGTTTTTTTGTTTGGATTGTACTTTCCATATCTGTTTTTAAAAGTTTTTCCAGTATTTTCACTGGGTGTTGAAACAGGTCTACTAAGTACCTGGAGAATTCTAGTTTGCGCCTGATCAACACACTACCAGAGTCTACAGGAATGAGGATAAACTTGTTGAAACATCGAGTTATAAAAGTATTTTATTATAAAGGTATCTTATTATAAAAGTATTTCCAACAAAGAAATTCTGTATTAATATTTGAAATTGAAATCCTTATGGTTTGAATCAATTATTCATGCCCGATACTATTCTTTTGAATCTACCTTATCTGCTCAGCTTTATTTTTTCACCTATATTCTGTTTTTCCAAATCCTTCTTCTTTTCCTTGTTGACCATATCCTTGTTAAATATTGTTTATTTATATACTACATGGTTTAATAGAAAATTTTAGTGTTATAAATATTTTAGGAGTTTTAATTAAACAAAACATATTTAAAGTAAATGATTATTGATAATATTTGAAAAGTATCTTGAAATGAAATTTATAAATTTATGAATTATGGATTTAAAGGTTCTCAATAGCTTCTTTGTAAAAATAAGTAATAATGTAAATAATTGCTTTCAAATAGTTTTCATATATTTATAAAGGTGTTATTTAAACACATAAATGGTATTTATAAAGGAAGCAAGAAATTTTACAAATGGGTTTTTAAAGGTATTAAAGTATTAAAGATAATTGATTTGCAAATGAAGTTTTCAAATGAATATTTCAAGTAAAATTTATATAGTTTAAATTAATTGTTTATCCTTGTCTTTTAATCTATCTTTTCTGTCTGGTTGTTTCTATTCTCCTACCTCCTTCCTTTTCGGGGACGAAAAGTTTTGAGTGGGGGAGAGTGTAACGACCCATAAATTTCGATTGGTTTTAATAGCGTATTTAATTGAATTTCGGTGAAATTTTAAATAATAATATTTTGAAATAAAAATTTGATATTTGGATTACGTCTGATTTAATATAGCAAATGGTAAATTTACAATTAATAATATGGAAGTTTATTCTATTGGGTAATTCTATAAAATTCAAATCAGTTAACAATTAATGGTAATAAATTTATTTCCAAACCTGAATATTTTTCTACAGATAATTTCTAAATCTTCTTCTGAGTGAGATGTCATCTTTCATTTTTCCAAATTTGGACTTCTATTGCTCCATTTATCTTAATTCTGGCAAAATAGCAGCATTTCCGGTACCGATTATCGACTTTCGATCGGATGATCGTACTACTGATATCTGTATACCGTTTTGATCGTCTCACCGTGCTAATCTCTGTGGTATATTTATTTCTGTATTTTGAGTTTCGGTACGCGACGGATATAATAAAACTCTTCGTCATATCTGTACCACAAATTTCAACCGTTACCTTCTGTGCCTGTTCAAATTTGAAACGTGTTGTCATTAATTATTTTGATTATTTTCCTGAATCAACGTCAATATTTATTACCGTAAATCCTCACCTGAATCATAGCACATAATCGTTGCTATTTCTTTTGTTACTTTTATTTATATTCGTTTCCATTTCTTCCTCTTCATATTTTTTTTCTTTCTCTGTCCATTCAAATTTCCCATCTGTTAAAAACCAATTTATACTTAGCTTTATTAATTCCTGAATTCACACGTTACCTTTCAATAAATATTCTCTTTTATCCTTTCACTAATAGAAGAAAAAAATTATAACGTATGGTTGCAAATATATTTCAGTGAACAGTCCTTCTACTTCTCCACTACAAATCTCTTTTTCCACCAATTCCTCTCCTCCCTCACGCATATCTTTGCATCTACGTCAGCCAAACACCCTGATGTAGCTCAGACCGGAGATGAAGGCATAAGTCGTAGGCGACTTATGGAAGGAGCTATGAGTCATCTACGAGTTAAGAAAACAGGCATGTGTCGTGACCGACTCAACTGGGGTGAAGGCATAAGTCGTAACCGACTTAAGGAGGCGGTGATGAGTCGTCTCCGACTCAACTGGAAAATCAAAGGGGAAGTTGCTTCGAGGTTGCGACTTAACGAAGCGGATTTAAGTCGGCACCGACTTAAGGAAGGTGATGAGTCGGCACCGAGTTACAAGGCACAAGTGTTAAGTCGACCCCGACTTAAGAAAAGAGATAGGTCGGCACCGAGTTACGACTTATTTAAGTCGGTCGAAATTTTAAGTCGCGAAAGCCCTGATGCCGTTGATTCCTCTGCCGAGTTAACCTCCACCATTGGTTCTTTTGAGATGCCGCATGTTTTAAGTTGCTGAAGCTGTTGCCGTTGATCTTGATGCCGAGTTAATCTGGACCGCTATTCTTAAGTCGTTAATAGTTGAGTCGTGTAGAGCTATTAAGTCGGCAACGACTTAAGCGGGTCTGTTTGTAAGTCGGTATGTTGTAAGTCGGCGACGACTTAAGGAGTTGTCTGTTGTATTCTGTTGTAAGTCGGTATGTTGTAACTCGTTGAGCTTAAGTCGTGTACGACTTATGGTGAGTCGGAGGCTTTGATAAGTCGGAACCGACTTAGTACTTGTAATATTTTTAAGCTTTCTGAACTGTGTTGTAAATAAGGCGACTTATGTTAAGTCGGCAAGGTTGATAAGTTGGTTGCCGACTTATGACTTGTACTTTTCTGTTTTGGTGTGTTGTAGCCTATAAATAGGCAAGTGAAGTCATTTGTAAAGGTTGTTGATTTTTGAATAAAATTCTCTTTTGATTGCTTTGTGCTTTCATTCCAAATTGGTAGTTGAGTGTAATCTCCTATCTCCTCTTTCGGATAATCGAGTGCGCTCGATTCAACGATTGTAGAAGCCGATTCGTGGAATCAAGTGCGCTTGATCAACGCTTGAAGAATTGAAGATCTTTGAACCCGGTATCGTGCGCGATCAACGAGTTCGAGATAGCTAGAGTTCGGTATCTTCGGATCAACGAATTCGGGCAATTCAGCATTCATCAATCCATCGACTGCTACTTTCACCGATCTACATTGTTTTGAATTATCCGCTGCATCAGTTTTGGTATCAGAGCTTGTTTTAGCCAATCATAGCTAGATCGAGACTTGGAGCCTAATCATTTGAAGAGATTTGAAGTTTGAAGAGAAGACGAGTGCTTGAAGTGTTAAACCGTGAGCCGTGAGCAAGAGAAGAGTCATCATTGTTCGAAGATTGTTTGATCGGAATTACATTGGAGGCCGAAACTTTGTCCATCGTGTTCATCGCGATTTGCTACAAAGTGGAAGTTTTCGATCCGTTTCATTTTGGATCAAAATCCGGAAAGTGTTTGAAATTGAAGTGTTGGAGAATTTGTGAAGCTTTCAAGTATGCCGCCAAGAAGAGCTAATCGCCACCAAAACGTAGAAGCTTTATATCGAAGAGAAGAGGCTGATGAGATGGAGCAAAGAATCAATGAGAATTTTAGTGAGAAGCTTAATGAAGGAATTGGCCGGTTAGAGAGGCTTATGACGGAGATGAATCAAAATCGGAGGAGGGTTTCACCAGAATCTAATCATGGAGGTAGTAGAGTCTCGCCACATTCCAATCGAGACCGAAGTGTTGAAAACGATCAAGGGCGTGGGAGGAACGTGAATGATCGTGAACGGAGCAATGTCGATAGAAGGGATGATGGTGGAAGGCGTAATGTTAGTAGAGATGTTGGTGGTCAGAATCGACATCGTTATGCATCTGATTTTGAAGAGGAGTATGATGGTGGTAGTATTCAAGGAAGAGGTCAAGGAAGAAACTATACTGAGTATGATCACAAATGGGAGTCGGGGATGAAGACAGAAATTCCTGAATTCAAAGGTGGTATGCAAGCGGAGGAGTTTCTAGATTGGGTGGCTAATGTTAAGGAGATTTTTGACTTTAAAGAAGTTCCAGAACATCGTAGAGTGAAGTTGGTTGCTACGAGGCTGAGGGGTAGAGCTTTGGCATGGTGGCAGCAAACCAAGCTTACACGTGAACGTATGGGGAAGTCAAAGATTGAATCTTGGGAAAAGATGAAGAAATTGATGAAAGCGACATTCTTACCTTATAATTATCAATCGCTTATGTATCAGAGATTGCAGAACTTGAGACAAGGAACGAAGTCTGTGAATGACTATGCTGATGAATTTTATCAACTCATTGCAAGGAATGATATTATGGAAACAGAAGAGCAGCTGACATCTAGGTTCATTGGAGGATTGAGAATGCAGATTCAGGATATGGTCAATATGTTCGATCCAAGATCTGTAGCGGAAGCACATCAGAAAGCGTTGGCTTGGGAAAAACAAGGGAGACGAGGAGGTGGTGTGTTTACTAATTCTAACAATCAAGCGAAGGGTGTTGGAGGAAGTTCTAATGTTTCTAAACCTATCAGTAGACCAGTGGTGAAGGAGGTTGAGAAGACAAGGGTTAACAATGGTTTCAAATGTTACAATTGTCAGGAATTGGGTCATAAAAGCAGTGAGTGTCCAAAGCCAAAGAAGAGAACCATGATTGCAGAAGTTGACGATGAGGATGTTGATGAAGATTGTTCTAATCCAGCTGAGGAGGATGAGCAGGATATTGCGTCAGGAGACGAAGGTTGTAACCTAATGCTGAGGAGATCGTGTTTAACACCGAAGCAGGAGGAAGCTAGTTGGTTGAGGAGTAATATCTTTCAGTCAACATGTACTATTCTGGGGAAGGTGTGTAAGTTTGTGATCGACGCAGGAAGCTGTGATAATATTATTTCAACCGAAGCTGTGACGAAGTTGAAATTGAAGACAGAGAAACATCCGAGTCCATACAAGTTAGCATGGTTGAGAAAAGGAGGAGAAGTGAAAGTGGATAGACGAGTTCGTGTACCATTCTCTATTGGGAAGAAATACAAGGATGAAATATGGTGTGATGTAGTAGAGATGGATGTATGCCACTTATTATTGGGAAGACCATGGCAATATGATCGAGCAGTACTACATGACGGTCGGACCAATAGCTACAGTTTTATGTTTAAAGGCACGAAGATTATTTTAGTTCCGAAGAAGAGATCACAAGAAGAAAGTAAGTCAGAAGAAATCGAAGAGCTGAAAACTTTATTATCTTTGAAAGAGTTTGTTAAAGAGGTTGAGGAAGAACCAGAAGTATTCTTGTTGATTGGGCGTGAGAGCAGTGAAGAAGTTGAAATTCCTGAAGAAGTTAAACCAGTTTTGAAAGAATTTGACGACGTATTTCCAGAGGAATTACCAACGGAGTTGCCACCGTTGAGGGACATACAACATCAAATAGATCTTGTTCCAGGTGCTGTGTTGCCACACAGACCACATTATCGAATGAGTCCGAAGGAACATGAAGAGTTGCGAAGGCAGGTAGAGGAATTGCTTGAGCTGGGGCGTGTGCAGGAGAGTCTGAGTCCTTGTGCTGTACCAGCTTTATTGGTACCCAAGAAGGATGGGACATGGAGGATGTGCACTGACAGTCGAGCATTGAATAAGATTACCGTGAGATATAGATTTCCAATGCCGAGGTTGGATGACTTGTTAGATCAAATAAGTGGAGCTACTATATTTTCGAAGATTGATTTGAAGAGTGGATATCATCAAATTCGTATCAGACCAGGAGATGAGTGGAAAACTGCTTTTAAAACTAGGGAGGGTCTATACGAGTGGTTAGTCATGCCATTTGGTTTATCTAATGCACCAAGTACTTTCATGAGGGTGATGAATCAGATTTTTCGACCGTTCATTGGGAAATTTGTGGTGGTGTATTTCGATGATATTCTTATTTACAGTGGGAGTCCAGAGGAACATTTGAACCATCTTAGAGAAGTGCTGATGGTACTGAGACAAGAACAATTTTATGCTGCTACGAAGAAATGCGTGTTCATGACGCACAGTGTTTTATTTCTGGGGTATGTTGTTTCAGAGAAAGGAATACAGGTTGACCAAAGTAAAGTTGAGGCGATCAGAAATTGGCCGCAGCCCAAGACGATAACGGAAGTTCGTAGTTTTCACGGGTTGGCTTCATTCTATCGAAGGTTTATACCACACTTTAGTAGTGTGATGGCACCTGTTACAGATTGCATGAAAGGTAAACAGTTTGCATGGACAGAGGAAGCAGGGAGTGCTTTTGGGAAGATCAAGGAATTGCTGACGTCTGCACCAATTCTAGTATTACCTGATTTTCAGTTGGTGTTTGAACTACATACTGATGCATCCAAGGTTGGGATTGGAGGGGTGTTGAGTCAGAAGGGACGTCCAATTGCATATTTCAGTGAGAAATTGTCAGGAGCGAAGATGCGTTACAGTACATATGATGTGGAATTCTATGCTGTTGTACAATCTATTAAACACTGGAGACACTATCTATTTCAGAAGGAGTTCGTTCTGTATACTGATCATGAAGCATTGAAGCATTTGCAAGGGCAAGACAAGATTTCAGCGAGACATGCATCGTGGATTGCATATCTACAACAGTTTATTTTTGTTGTGAAACACAAGTCAGGGGTGACAAATCGAGTGGCTGATGCTTTGAGTAGGAGGAGTCATTTGTTGACTACGCTGAAAGTTGAAGTGACGGGGTTTGAAATGTTGCCGGAATTATTTGTTGAAGATCCTTACTTCATGAAGTTTGTTGATAAAGTTAAGGAGGGAAAGACGGATGAGTTCTTGATGGTAGATGGTTTTCTGTTCAAAGGAAATCGATTGTGCATACCGGAGGGTAGTTTGAGAATGAAGATTATCAAGGAGTTACATGAAGAAGGGCATGTTGGAAGAGACCGTACCTTACAGTTAATTTCACAATCCTACTTTTGGCCATCGATGAGGAAAGAAGTAGCGAGGTTTGTGGAGCGTTGTCATATTTGTCAAGTTTCGAAAGGAACTGCGACTAATGCTGGTTTATATATGCCGTTACCGGTACCAACTAAACCATGGGTTGATGTGAGTATGGACTTTGTGTTGGGGTTGCCGAGAACGCAGCGTGGTAATGATTCCATTTATGTGGTGGTTGACCGATTTTCAAAAATGGCACATTTTATTGCTTGTAAGAAGACGGCGGATGCTGTTCATGTTGCTCAGTTGTTTTTCAGAGAGATCTATCGACTTCATGGATTGCCAGAATCGATTGTGTCGGACAGGGATACTCGTTTTCTGAGTCATTTTTGGCTAAGTTTGTGGAAAATGGTGGGAACGAAGCTGAAGTTCAGTAGTGCTTATCATCCGCAAACGGATGGACAGACTGAGGTGGTAAACAGATCATTGGGAAACTTGTTGAGGTGTTTAGTTCAAGATAATCTGAAGAGTTGGGATGTGAAGTTATGCCAGGCAGAATTTGCTCATAATCATGCTGTGAATCGAAGTACTGGGTTCAGTCCGTTCCAGATTGTTTATTCAAGTTTACCGAAGGGACCGTTAGATTTAACGATGATACCACACTCGAAGGGGACAATTAAGAAAGCTGCTGATTTTGTTGAAGGGCTGACGGAGTGTCATAAAATCGTTCAAGAACGATTAGAGAAAGCAAATGAGAAATATAAACGAGCTGCAGATTTGAAACGACGAAATGTTGAGTTTAACGAAGGAGATTTGGTTTATGCAGTATTAACAAAAGATCATTTTCCAGTAGGCGCTTACAATAAATTGAAAGCACGGAAAATTGGTCCGGTGGAAGTTGTGAAACGAATCAATGAAAATGCTTATAAACTAAAGCTGCCGGATGATGTGTATACGTCTGACGTATTCAATGTTAAGCATCTCGTACCATATCATGGGGATGAGTTTGTTGGGGATGAAGAGCGTGCAAATTCGAGGTCGAATTTCTCTCAACATGGGGAGGATGATGTAGCTCAGACCGGAGATGAAGGCATAAGTCGTAGGCGACTTATGGAAGGAGCTATGAGTCATCTACGAGTTAAGAAAACAGGCATGTGTCGTGACCGACTCAACTGGGGTGAAGGCATAAGTCGTAACCGACTTAAGGAGGCGGTGATGAGTCGTCTCCGACTCAACTGGAAAAACAAAGGGGAAGTTGCTTCGAGGTTGCGACTTAACGAAGCGGATTTAAGTCGGCACCGACTTAAGGAAGGTGATGAGTCGGCACCGAGTTACAAGGCACAAGTGTTAAGTCGACCCCGACTTAAGAAAAGAGATAGGTCGGCACCGAGTTACGACTTATTTAAGTCGGTCGAAATTTTAAGTCGCGAAAGCCCTAATGCCGTTGATTCCTCTGCCGAGTTAACCTCCACCATTGGTTCTTTTGAGATGCCGCATGTTTTAAGTTGCTGAAGCTGTTGCCGTTGATCTTGATGCCGAGTTAATCTGGACCGCTATTCTTAAGTCGTTAATAGTTGAGTCGTGTAGAGCTATTAAGTCGGCAACGACTTAAGCGGGTCTGTTTGTAAGTCGGTATGTTGTAAGTCGGCGACGACTTAAGGAGTTGTCTGTTGTATTCTGTTGTAAGTCGGTATGTTGTAACTCGTTGAGCTTAAGTCGTGTACGACTTATGGTGAGTCGGAGGCTTTGATAAGTCGGAACCGACTTAGTACTTGTAATATTTTTAAGCTTTCTGAACTGTGTTGTAAATAAGGCGACTTATGTTAAGTCGGCAAGGTTGATAAGTCGGTTGCCGACTTATGACTTGTACTTTTCTGTTTTGGTGTGTTGTAGCCTATAAATAGGCAAGTGAAGTCATTTGTAAAGGTTGTTGATTTTTGAATAAAATTCTCTTTTGATTGCTTTGTGCTTTCATTCCAAATTGGTAGTTGAGTGTAATTTCCTATCTCCTCTTTCGGATAATCGAGTGCGCTCGATTCAACGATTGTAGAAGCCGATTCGCGGAATCAAGTGCGCTTGATCAACGCTTGAAGAATTGAAGATCTTTGAACCCGGTATCGTGCGCGATCAACGAGTTCGAGATAGCTAGAGTTCGGTATCTTCGGATCAACGAATTCGGGCAATTCAGCATTCATCAATCCATCGACTGCTACTTTCACCGATCTACATTGTTTTGAATTATCCGCTGCATCACACCCTCACCGATCCGAGCCCCTCCGCGACCACAACCTCCAACATCAGCTAGCCAACCGAAGCCACAAGTATCCTTTCTCTTCCCTTCTCTTGCCGATCGCCCGAAGCCAACTCAGCCAGGCGCTCCCCTCCACCTTCTCCCCTACACTTGCACACCTCAAGAGCCGAGCCCCACCCAGATCTCGCACTTCCCTCTGGCCGAGCTCTGGCCAGGGCAGTCAATCACCTATTCCTTTGCTTGCATACTTTTACAAGGTATTATATTTTATATATTATAAAGTTATGTAAAATATATGTTTATATGGATTTTATAATTTATACTAGTTCTAAAAGAGTTTATATATATATTAGCCTGCAATGATATGTTAGTGTTATTTCACATATATGATTTTGGAATCTAGTTATATAGGTTTTGTTACAGTTTTCTTTTATAGTCAGTGTGTGCATATGTATTCTTTTGCATATGTTTTGTTCAAAGTCTGAGTTATAGAATAAATAGTTACATATTTTTTTTAATGTATTCGTATATTATCTACATTCGGTTATTTATACAGTTTGTATATATGTTTTACACATTGTTCTTGTAGATGTTAGTTAGAAAGTGAAGACAGTATCATACGTTGTTTTTGACTGAAAGAGGGCATATATGCTAAATTTTAATTTCTATAAGTCTAAAGATATGGAAAATGTATAAACTTTTTTGAATAAGTCTACTAAGTATATAGTCTGTAAAGAATATATATATATATATATATATATCTAACATACATACATGTTTGGTCTTATAATGTGATGGGTTTAAGTGTTGTATGTAATTCATATTAAGTATATAATGTAGTACAGTATATATATATAGTCACATCTTTGCATATATATTTCAGGTATAAGTCATGTCTGCATAATCTAGTTACCTATTACTATATATTACTTTACAATATGAAGCCGGCTATACATGTGGGTTGATATTGGTATGTTATTTTACTTTTACTGTGTTACGACAAGAAATTATATACCTATGCAAAGCTATGTTTACAGTTCATAATATATTATCTTACAAAAAGTACTGTATATATTTTATTATAGTGTTGTTATATATACAGTTAAGTTTATATTTTTTTACATTAATTATTGAAGAAATATACAAGTATGGGTCTTGAGTATAACACATATATCTTTGATTTTTAAATATTTGAGACTTAAGAATAATGATTTTGGAATATTTAATATTTATCTTAAACAGATATATTTAATAGTAATAATAGTATATAGTTTCCTTTTATATCAAAAACCGATTCGATTTATTTTCCAACGACTCCATTTATCAGCTTTGGTCGTCAGATTCGTACCCATCTTGTTTCACTGGGGAATTCGTGTCTGGATTCGTAACTTCTCTCATTCTCGTTCATCCCTCTATCCTCAAAAGGTGAGCAATCACCCACGATTAACGTTCTTATATTTATTAAATTTGATTTCAATTGAAACGACAATTGAAATATGCTACTATAGTTATTTAAATTCTTATATATGCTATTATCTGTAACTGTTCACCTGTGGGATATGACACCATATCTTGTTGTTTATATTTTATTGTTATTTATGATATATGCCTATTGTTGTATTTTATATTATCTGTTATCACTCTGTAAGCTCCCTGTTAGTATAGAATTCACTATGGGTCGAAATGATACATACACGAACGGACTTTAGAATAGGAGAAAATCGTTATGGGTTGAAATGATAAACCCAAGCGATTTTCATTTGAATTGAAATTGGGATTACGGGTTGAAACGATATCTACCCGTATATATTTTAATTTCGGATTGAAATGATAAATATCTGTATCACTCAATCATATGATGGATATATATACAGACACCGTTGGTCCATATATATATATATTTTGAAAATTAATTTCTATGGATTTGGGAAGAAATATATGGTTTTAATAAATGTTGATTCTTAAATTAGTATATATAAATGGAAATGATATATATATAGATTTAATAATAATGTTTAATTTAATTAAGATTGATTTAATACATATAATATGGTTAAGTATTTAAAGTTATGTTTCAAAATAGATTTCAGTAATAAATTGAATAAGTTAAGGTTGGGAAGATAATTTGAATTTAGTTGAAATTACATTCATTAAAGAATTTTATTTAATTAAACCGATTTGAAACTTATTGAAATTGAGATTTAAGATATGATTTATAACTTGGGTTTGATTTAAAAATAATTTAATGAATATTTCTTGTATAAATAAATTTAAGGAAATATTTAGTAAAATGAAATTTAAGGCTAGTTAGATGATATTGAATTTATGAAGTGAATATTCACTGATTAAATAATAATAAAGTTAAATCAAGAGCTATATGAAACTTTTAAATTTAACTTTGAAAATGTTGAGTATTAAAGCTTTGAAACATATTGAAAATTTAAATGGTATATTTAAAACTGAATTGAATTGATTAATTGAGCTTTTAATAAATTTGAATTTGGAATTTGGGTGGATGTGAATTAATTTGTGAGACTTGAGGAAATTTTTAAATACTTTACTTGTAAATTATTTAACCTATATATATATATATACTATTTTGGAAAATAGATACATTTGAAATGAAATGGTATTTTGGTTTTGAAGGATAAATTAATTTGGAATGACCACGGTGTTATAGTGTATATTTCCACCTTGTAGATAGTTCCGAAGATCCTTAGAGGATGGTTATTCCAAACATCGTTTAAGTTACTTGTATTTTAGTTGATATTTCACTTGAGTTGGATTTATTGATATAAGAATGTTAATCCTGACTCGAGTGTTTTGTGTTTTGCTTTACGCTCGGGTCAGACCGAGTGATACAGCATTTGAGACTCACCCTTAGAGTTTGGAGCTTCCTTTGGAGATCCAACTATCGCCTCAGCTTTCAGCTCTTCTAGTTGATTTGTTCAGAGAAGTCATTTGTTGTACTGGAGACTTCACTGCATTTGAGATATTCTATTGTATTTTATTTCTAACTCTGATGTTTATATAGTAGCTTCATGAACTACTATTTTATCTATTCCGCTGCTTATTATTGTATTACTCTATCTCTGTGATTCTGTGATTGATTTATTTACTGTATATGATGAGTTTGCCGAATTTAAATAACAATATGATATTTTGAATTATTCAAGTCCGACATGTGTGGATTTATTGTCAATTTGAATGGTCCAAAAATAGCGGGTCGTTACATGATACTTCAGGTTTTCTTCCAAAAAAACATTTCGAAGCAAGTATGTTTAGTCATAGGTCGTATGGTTACTCGATTCAAAACATAACAAGCTGTAGCAATAGTTTCAGCCCAAAATTGTTTTGGTAAACCACTACTATTTAATAGTGTTCGTGCACATTCTTGTAACGTACGATTTTTTCTTTCTACTACACCATTTGGTTGTGGTGTGCGGGGAAAAGAGAAATTATGACTTATGTCCTTTTATTACACAAATTAGTAAAAAGATCATTTTCGAATTCTCCACCGTGATCACTTCGAATATTCTTAATTTTCAAATCCATTTGAGTTTTAATTTTTTTAGCAAAAATTTTAAACATACCAAAAGTGTCACTTTTATGTTTTAAAAATAAGGTCCATGTATATCTTGAAAAATCATCAACTATTACGAAAATATATTTGTTGTGATTTATAGATCATACTTGAGTTGGACCAAATAAATCTAAATGTAATCATTCTAACTGTTCTTTTGTAGATTTAGATTTAAAAGAGCTTTTCTTTGGTTTACCAATTTGACAAGCGTCACATAAATTTTCTACTTTATAATTTATTTTAGGTAAACCTCTAACTAGCTTATATTTTGCTAATTTATTAATATATTTAAAATTAATATGATAGAATCGTTTATGCCACAACCATTGATTGTCATGTTTGGCGGTTAAGCATAAGTTTGAATTTCGATTTATATTTATATTTAAAACATAAATATTATTGTTTCTAAAACCCTCAAAGATAAGTTGTTTGTTATTGTCGAAAATATTACATCTATCTTTTTCAAAATTAATTTGAAAACCTTTATCGCATAATTGACTAATGCTAAGTAGGTTATGTTTTAAATTTTCTACTAACAAAACATTTGTAATAATAGGAGAGTTAGAAATACCAGAGTTGATGACTTCTTCGATGCCAACGACGTATCCTTTTGAGTTATCTCCAAAAGTTATCGTTCCACCATCGATATATGTTATATTTGATAGCATTTTTGCATTTCCAGTAATATGCTTGGAGCAGCCACTATTAAGTATCCATTTCTCCTTATTTTATATTTTGAGTACCTGCAAGATAAAAATGATTTAATTGGTACCCATATACTTTGTTAGGGTCCTAGATGTTAGGAGGAGCAGGTAGCCACACCCAAGAAGGTTTGGTACCTTTATGAACATAATTTTTATTATAGACTACATTATCTAGAAAATTATTAATATGTTTTTGCCTAATCAAATTATTACTTGTCTTAGGAATCCAAATTTTTATGTTTTTGGTATTCGTATTAGACTTAGGTGATCTTTTAGTCTTTTGATAAATAAAACTATACTTCTTAATATTATTCCCTTGTTGTTTAAGAATATTTTTAAATCCTATTCCATTTCTATTTCCTGAAGGTTTTGAAGTTTTGATAAGATTTTCCAAATCTTGTTTTCCTTTATTAAATTTTGAAACATTATTTGTAATTTTATCTAATTTTTCTTTTAATTCAAAATTTTCAATTTTCAATGTTTCTATATTACTTTTCAAGTTGATATTTTCTTTTAACAAGTTATCCTTTTCTAGTTTAACTTTTCCAAAATCAATAGATATAGTCTCATATTCAACTAAACTACTTTTATTTTTTTCTTGAGATAATTCTTGTTCCTCCTCTAATATAATTTTCTCATCTTTTAACATTCCTATTTCAAGTTCTAATCGATTTATTTTGGCTATGTGTTCTTTATTCAATTTTTTAATTTGTCTAAATTTATCATCTAATTCCATGCTAAGCTTTAATAATTCATCATAGTTAAGTTCAGGACATACCTCATCAGTTTGTGCCATAAAACATACATTAGCATGTTCTCCGTCACTATCGCTGTCACTATCTAATGATGATGAAGAATCTGAGTCATCCCATGTTACTTTGAAAGCTTTCTTCTTTTTGAATTTTTCAAATTTGTTCTTATTTTTATCATTATTTAGCTTAGGATAATCTTTCTTCATATGTCCAAATTGATCACATTCATAGCATTTGATTGACGTTTGATTTGTTGAGCTTCATTTTCCTCCTTTCTGAAATCTAGTCATTTTCCTAAACTTCTTGAATTTGTTGTAGTTTTTGGCAATAAATACGATTTCTTCTTCGTCTAAGTCGGAGTCTTAATATGTTGCTAGAAATGCTATGTTTTTCTTCTCCGAATTTTGTTCTTTTCTTGCCTACAGATTAGCTTTATAGGACATTAAATTTCCTATCAATTCTTCAACTAAGAGTGTTGAGAGGTCATTAGCTTCTTCGATAGCTAATACTTTTCTTTCCCACTTTGGAGTTAAAGAATTGAGTATTCTAGATAATAAATCAAAATTTGTGAATTTAACTCCTAGTGCCATTAAATCGCGTTGAATAGTTTGGAATCTAGAGTACATGTCCACTATAGATTCATTTTGTTTCATTCTAAATGATGAAAATTGATTTTGTAAAATTGAAATTTTAGTTAACTTTGTTCGTGCCTTCGTGTGTAACTTATGAGGTACACCAAATATCATATGCAGTGTTACATAACATGACACGTGAAAATTCATTCTTATCTAATGAACAAAATAAAACATTCATAGCTTTGGCATTATTAGAAGCTGCGGTTTTTTGTGCATCATTCCATGTGTTCATAGCTGTGTCAGGTGCTTCATATTTATTTTGAGTGGCTGACCAAATTTCTAATCCATTAGCTTCCATAAAAATTCTCATACGTGTTGACCAATATGCATAATTAGAACCATTAAAAAGCGAGGGACGTGCTATGGATTGGTCTTCTTGAAAAATACTTGCCATATTAAAGTGATTCAAATACGTGTTACTGTATTTTGATCAAACCTTGCTTTGATACCAATTGAAAGTCTACGGTGTGGATCGTGTAGTGTATATGCAAGTATATGTGACATAATATATGATGCAACTAAAATAATATTAATCTAAGTAAATATAAAATAATCACACCATAATTTTATACTGGTTCGGACCTCCCGTCCTACGTCTAGTCCCGAAGCTCCCCTTCGGAATTCGACTATCAAAAACCCTAACTTCGCCCGGAGGAATAGGCTTGGTTACAATGAGTTGTTCTTGTCAAATGTGTGTTCTAATATAACACGGATGTTGACTAATTAGTACAATTGCTTCCATTATATTTCTAAGGAATATTGTCTATGAAGAACTGAGTATATGGAAGAGTGAATACAAGTAAAGATTGCTAGAGTGTAGAGATCAAGAATATAGAATAGAGTATAGAATTAGAAAGCGTAAGTAAGTGAAGTAAGTGTGTGTTCTCTTGATTCTTGATGCTATATATAGTTGTAGATAGGTATCTTGAGTAGTTACATCCATTAATGAATCCTCTAAGGTTGCTTCTGTTGATGGTGAAGAGTTGTGGCAAAGAGAAGCGGAGATGTCCATTCACATATGGCAGTTGCAGTTTATTTCTAAAGTTCGAGTTTGAATTCAGACGTCTGGTATTTGTTTCAGACGTTTGATACTATATATATATTTTGAATATTGAATATCGTAGAGGATCAGACGTCTGAGTGCTATTATCAAACTTCTGATATGGTGCATGTCAGTTTTTGTGCATCCTTTCTTTTACTTCCTTGTACCTATCGACTTGTAGTCGCTTGTAGTGTCCTTTGAGCCTCGTTCTTGTCTTTCTAGTGATGTTGTTCTAGCAAGTACCTATATATATATATAAATATATATGTATATTCGATTTCCATTGTATAATTGTTGTCATCGAAATCGTAGAATTGATTTCCTAACAATGTCAAACCCCTTAAACATCTCTGACGCCGTTCCACTCATATTTATTTACCATTGTTTAACTTACATAAGATCTTTTAGTTCTGAATCGAGTGTTTTGTCTTTTCAATTCGTTCGGGTTAGCTTGAGCATTTCAGGGTTGAAGACCTTAGTTCTGGAGGATGAAGACGAAGATTGTACTATTATTATTTATGATATGTATTCCACTACATCATGTTGTTCTGCTGCATTTATTTATTTATTCCTTCATGTTTATGTAACACTGATGTTTGTGTTGTAAAGAATAATCAAATGTATTTTTAAAACAGCTTCATGAACTGTTATTTGATTATTATATTTTGTCATTCCGCTGCAAGATTCTGCACTTTTTTTATTTCTTTCTCTTTTTCTTATTTACCCCATAACAATCTTCCCTTTTGAATGGTTTGAGTCTGGCATGTGTGTCTGCTTAAACCGTCCAAAAAGGCAGGTCGTTACACTGATTGTGTAGGCTTGATAATGGTTTGTGTTGAGAATGTTGATTCGTGTAGTGCAGAGTGATTACTCCAATCTATCGAGCTTCCTTCTTGGTCGAAGGATAGAAAGTTGAAAGTTGGAGATGTGATAAGTCTACGAGACTTAGTTTCTATGTGAGATTGAGAAACGCTTTTTTGTTGTTGGTGTGAAGAGACCGGGATCATATTTATCTGAAAACCACTTCGGACCAACGTATATGCGTTCGATTGTGCAGGTTATTGAAGATATTGATATTTAGGATTTCATAGTGAATGACTGATTGTAGATCGTTAGGGGTTAAAATCCAAATATGCATATAGTAGCGCTTATGAAATATCCAATGCAAGGACTATTCGCTACTAATTCTAAGGATTTTCCGACAGGAAGTTGTAGGAAAGTACCTTCGGTTTGTCCTATTTCTGGATAACTTGCATGGACGAGTGTTTGACATTGCATTTCAAAGAATATGTACATTGGTTTTTATAAACGCACATCTGTTGGTGTGATGACCTGCAAATCCGTAACCTTTGAATCGACAATAATTACACATGTCCGACCCAAAAGGCATAGAATGGTAGAAAATCATTAGAAAGAAAAGAAGAGAGAAGAAGAGAAGAGAAGAAAGAGAGAAGAGAAAGCCAAACAGAACAATACAGAATCTCACATCGCAGCGGAAAACATATAATATCATATCAATGGTCTTTACAAAACAGAAACTGTAATATCATATACATCAATCAGAGTTAAACAATCAATCACTAATCATCAGCTTGGACAGTATAATAACATGTCCTTACAATTGTTGATACTTTAAATAACAAAGCAGCGGAAAATAAACAGATATGTGTATACGACATGACGATCTCCAGCTCATCCGCTGAAACTACAAAAGAACCAAATCTGAACCTGTAAATATACTTGGTCTGACTAGAGCATTGAAAGGGAGGAATGCCCGGATCAGTCTGGTAAACCAGCATGAGAAAACACACTCAACTAGATTTATTAAATTACCAAAACTTTTCCTTTCAAAACAAAAGTATCTCGTAAGATACGCCCACACATAAACATGGACATGTTTTTACTTTACGATAACCAAATCATTTCATATCAAATTCTCTTATATTATACTAGTGTCTAGTATACAAATATATTAATCATAGCCGAAATTGTTACATTGACTAAATTCCAGAACATAGCCCAAAATAGGTAATACAATCAAAATGGCAGACACGTAGTGGAGTTTGGATTTCCATACAAATGACCAGGTGAAGGGACTACCTTCCGGCATTACATCTTTAGATGAATGTACCGAGGACCATCACAAAGGATCCTCTACCAACACAAGACCGACCAACCTCTATAACTAGGTAGTACCGAATATATCATCCCCCGGTCGTTACCGACCTTTCCGAGGGCCCTATAGCATACAAACCACATTAATTTACATCCTGAATGTCATAGGGGGAAGAAATATATCAAGAAGGGGATGATCATATCCTAGTTAGGAATGACCCACTTAGCCTTGCCGTATCTAACCCTGTTTCGATCATTTTCGGTTGCTGAGGCCAGAGGTAACGATTACCTTTCACATATCACATACCACATCACTTAGAATGCCACATTTCCATTTCCGTTAACTACTAATTGCCTTCCACAAAAATACAACCCTTTAGCTCGTACGTCTCAAGGAGGCTGTTAAGCTAAGAGAAGTTGCCTTCTCTGCCACCAATTGATGTACCTTTGTAAAAACCAATGTACGTAATCTTAGAAATGCAATGTCAGACACTTGTCCGTACAGGTTGTCCAAGAACAAGACAAACCGAAGGTACTTTCCTACTACATCCTGTCGGGAAACTCCAGGATTAGTAGCAAATATTCCTTGCATTGGATATTTCATAATGAAGTGACTACTGCTACTATATGCATATTGGGATTTTAACCCCAAACGATCAACAAGTAGTCCTTCACTATGAAAATCCAAAATATCAATATCTTCAATAACTTGCACAATCGAACGCATATATGTTGGTCCGAAGTGGTTTTAAGATAAATCTGATCTCGGTCTCTTCGCACCAACAACGCAAAAGCGTTTCTCAACCTCACATAGAAACTAAGCCTCATAGATTTATCACGTCTCCAACTTTCAACTTGCTATCCATCGGCCAAGAAGAAAGCTCGATAGATTGGAGTAATCACTCCGCACTACACGAATCAACATTCTCAACACAAACGATAATAAAGCCTACACTGTCAGTCACGTACTAAGTGTACAACTAATTAGTTTTCACATTAAGTCGAGGAACAAAAATGGCCAAATTTGATAGTCGGTTATTTATCCATCAAAGAAAACAACAATTATTTAGCACCATAAGCAATCACTAGGCCTTTTTTTATTAATCTTTTATTATTTAAATCACTTTTCCAAATCATTTAATTCAAATTATCTTTAAAAGATATATCCTCAAAACCATTTCAATATTTCACTATTTGGAAAACATTTCCATATACTTATAAGTGAATTCACTATTTACTTTATTTTCAACCCATTCAAAATTCATTTTAAAATATCACTTCCCTAAACATTCATTTTATTTAAACGATTATTCACTGTCCAAAATGGTGAATAAAGTTCTCTTACCAATTTCATTACTTCTACACATTTAATTAAAAGGATTATTCACTATCCAAAATCATGAATATAATTTCTTTAATAAAATTTCATATTTAACTTATCAAATTAAATTGATTCAACATTTATAAAACAGTGTTTATAATTCACATTTCTATTTTATAAAAACTTCCATTTATAAAATCCCTTTATTAACCAATTCCATTTATATCTCATTTACATAAGTTAATTTTCTTATAAATATCTTATTTATAATTTCATTCTTTTTATAAGTTCATAAATTTATAAATCATCTTATTTACTTATAAGATTCAATTATAACCTCATTTTAAACATTTATAAAGCTCGTCTATAATTCCATTACTTTTATTTATAAAATATCAATTTTATAAATCTTATACATAAACCGTTTATAATAAATTCAAAGTCTAAATTTAACTTATTTTATAAAATATTTAACTTCATATTTCAAAAATTATATTTTAATTCCATTTAAATAAACTTCTTCTTTTAATAATTTACAAATCATTATTAAAACTTATATAACTTGTAACGTCCCACTATTTTGGATCATTCAAATCGACAATAATCCACACTGTCAGACTTGAATAATGCAAAATAACAGATTGTAATAAAATTTGGAGCAAATAAAATCATTCACAGAATCACAGACACAGAAATATCAGAATAACTCGCAGCGGAAAATAGATAAATAGTGGTTCATGAAGCCACTACAATACAAAGTCTCAAAACAGATACAAAATACATAGTCTGAAAAGAAATACAGTTCTGAAACAAGTACAGTAGAAATCCCAAATACATAATTCTCTAATACAAAAGCTGAAATAGAACAACTGAAACTGAAATGGATAAATAACTAGATAAGAAGAATCTCCAGCGATTCCCAGCTCTAGAAAGGTGAAGTCCAAAGCTGTGAATACTCAGGCTGACCAGAGCGTAAATAAAACACAAACACTCGAGTCAGGACATACATACTTATACAATGTAAACCAACTCAAGTGAACTGCAGTAAAAGGTACAAGTAACTTAAAGAATGCTTGGGATCGCCCATTCTTTAAGGATCCGTTAAAATATCTACTATGTAGTAATAGTCGCTATTATAATAATGTATAATATAAAATAAACATACTTTTAAATAGCATTAAGGAGTGACCCAATATTCCCCTTAACACGTAATTGTCCCAGTAGTCTATCCAGTATTAGCGTACTCCCAAAATGGGGGCTACCCTCGATACTCCACAGGCTATGGGAGAAATCACAACTCGTAGTAAAGCTCAATATGGTAGGTGACACGTCACACAAGGCAATGCCAGGGTAGATATACCAATTACGCATCCTGTAACAGCCCAGAATTTTCGATCCCAAAAATTCCAGATAGTTAGGGAAAGAAGAAATAGATAGAAGAAGAAATAGAAAATAAAACACAAAATCTCACATTCGCAGCGGATCAAAATATAATATCAAATAATAACAGTTTTCAAAAGAATGCTATATCTGTCAATTTTATTTTAGTACATCAGAGTTATACCTATACACAATCACTGGATATATACAAATCATCATATCCCAGATAAACAGAAATATATCACAGTGGAAACACTCCATACATTCCTGCCATCCAACTCGTCTCCTGAGCTCTCGAACGTCCTTACCTGAAAATCTGTAATACTCGGTCTGACCCGAGCATTACATCAAATTAACACCCGGGTCAGGCTGGAAACCAGCGTGAGTAAACTCATTTAAGATGTAATACAAAAATATACAACTTATATACACCCGGGTAACTTGTATTAAGTTACAACTTCCCAAGTTGAAATAAACATCTCTTATTTCTCATATCAAATTTTCTAGTACTAAAACTTAGATTAAATAGTCCAATTCACACGAATCATTTCATTTCAACCTATTGATTTCACAGATAAATTTGTAAAGGAATCGAAGTGGTTTCGGTATTTGTTAATATCCGATCCTGGTCTCTTCGAACCTCATGTCTTCTTAACCCAAGTTATTCAATTTGATTCAATTTGAATTTTAAATACCAGGTATCACTTTTATACACAGCAATTCATCAAAGATAGATAACCATACTATCACTGTCTATCCAACCACATCATATCAGAAAACACTTCATATCAGAGATATCAACCAATTCAAGGCATTTACATCATTCAATCATTCATAAGCAAGATTGATCATTTTCCAAAACTAATTTAATTTATCCCTAATTAAATTAATTATTAACTTTAATCGCTTAGTTTACCTTTATTTAACATTAATTAATTTCAAATCAAATAATAATTCATCCATCTTAATTAAACATCCTTGATCAATTATTATTATTATTATTATTAATTAATTTGAAATCAAATAATAATAATCCTTAATCTTAATTAATTATCATTCAATCATTAATTAACCTCTACCCATCCATATTTATTAATAAATCCTAATCAATCAACCTTAACAATCTTAAGAAAATTTATTTAACTTAATCACTTACCTCATCACCTCCAGAATTTAACAAACTTAGAATTTAATAATCATTAACTTGTAAATTCACAAAAGTCCTTAAGTTTAATTAATGATAAAACATTATAAATTAAGCTTAGAATGAATTTTAAATTTAAATCTAAGTTAACAAACTACATCTCTTTATTTAACCCAGCTTCTGAAACAATTATTGTTATTTGGAAGAAATAGTTTAAGAACCATATTTTAAAACTTGTTTTTGCTAAGCTTTAAACTGGTTAACATAATAACCCGAGGCAATCCCCATTTTACACGAACTGATACCCGAGCAAAATCACCAACTCAAATTTTCGAGTAAAAACCCAAACTGCTCGAGTTCCCTCCCGAGAAATCCCCTTCTTCCTCCAAAGCTTCATTAATCACAGACACACAGCTAACTCGTGCATATGAACCATCAATCGGAGCAACTCCGACCAACATCGATGGCTTCACCAAGTCGCTTTCGAACACTTCATCCCATACGAACCTCCAGACAACTCGACGATCACCAGAAACGAAAACGAACAATTTGAATGATACCTGAACACGATGATCACCCAAATCTTACCAACGTCGCCACCATAGTCCACCAGCGATCCTGCGATCACCACTCGATCATCATCACAGGACTACGCCACCAATCCCTTACTCGCGATCGTCTCTGATCAAGTCCTAACAACGCAAACTCCTTTGAAACTTCGATGAAAAAAACCAGGGTGTTAAACCCTACTTTGACGATCACTGGCCATCCTGGCCACTGGGAAATCACCTCGCCAATTTTCCCGCACTTGTCGACAACCAAAACACCTCTAGCTCAAATCTCGAGCCTTCCCTCGCCACCCATTGACGGCAATCGACCAATATGACCAAAACGATCAGTTCGAGAATACCCACTGATTTTCAAACTAAAAATCATGATATATTATGAATTCAATCATGCATTCAAATCTTAAAATTGAATTTATAAATTCTTGACCCAAAAATAAAGTCTACTGTTATTTATAAAATTTCGAGACCAATATTAGATATAAATTCCTGAAATTATTTTTAGTAATGATATTGCATGATTTCAAATACTTTTCATTCACAAATCAAAAGCTAACAGTGATTCAATAAATGAGATATTGGATTTATGGAGAAATCAAAACCTGTTATCAATAGAGCCCTATAGCAGAACAATACACAAGTATTTAAACACTTATATACATACATGCATTCAATCAATCCAAGTATTCAGGCTAGCACATGATTTTCATACATACATCCAAGTAGAATCCATATTTTAAAACTGTTTTTAAGATGTATGTTACTCACTGGTATAAAGAAAGAAGGACTGGGTTGGTTTACTCACAGTTTTATTTCTGATTTAAAATTGATTTGCCACTGTAAATTTTCCATTTTCGACATAATTACTTCATAAATAAACTTGAAACCATTTTAAAATTTAAATCTGATAATTATAAACAATTTCCTTTTAAAGATCATATCATAAATCTATTTATATAGGGGATATAAAACTTTGAACTTGATTTAGTTAATTTGAAACAGAGAGAGGCAGATTCATTCATACACAGGCATGCACGTGTGTATATATATATATACACAGGGATACAACTATACTTTAACAAATTCCATCTACGCAAACATTATTCACAAATAAACCTCAAGTATTTTCACAGGCATCAGACATAAAGCCAGATTAAGCTTCAAATGAAATGATTTGTTTACTCACCTATTAATGACGAGCAGATAAGATTTGAAGCAGTTTTAAACTTTGAAAACTAGAATATCTACTGATCTCTGAAAACTTGTTTAACTGGAAGCTTTGTTCTAGAGATTACTTAATTTACTTGCTGAGATGATCCAGGCTTCGATTGCTTAATTAATTTCTGAACTTTGAGTATTTGTTACTGACTTTGTCTCAGGTTTGTAAATCGAAATGGAGATGATATATAGAAAAGTATATAGGCTTGTATTTCGTTCCTGGTACAAGATATTTATTTGTACTAGTAGGAGATTTTTCTTTTTCAAATTTGAGGCTGAAAAGATTTAAAGTGGCTAGCATTTATTACATTGGCTTGTTTCACAAGCTTATACTTATCTATATATTTTATTTTTCTATTATGTACACTTGTACACATTCTATTTTGAGAGTACATTCATATGCATAGCTTTGTCTTGCTTCTTATTATCCTAAGTGTTTATTTTGTATTCATATTTCTCTCTAAATTTAAACTATCAAACATTTAATTGCTTCTATAGTATTTATTTTTGTATTTATATTAATTACATAGTCTTCTTGTGTAAGCTTACATACTTATCTTTTATTTGTTTGTTCATATTTAGATTTTCTTCTTAAATATTTATATTTTCTTTTGTCTTATGCTTTGGAATATAAATGAAGTTCTATATTTACATGTTATTAGAATTTGTTAATATACTTACTTATATTTTACACAACTATATTTTTTATTATTTATTTTGTAAGTACAATTTGGTTGTATTTTATTTTACTTAGATTTAATATTGATAAGATTATTTGATTTTAACCATTGTTATTAAGAGTATATCATAAATATATATATATTTAAATCAAAAGTTAATAAGTAGATCTTACTTTATTTTAATGTGAATAAAATATATTTCATTCTAAAGATATTTTGAAACTCTTTATTTTAAATTCCAAATAAATCATTTCTTCCTAAAACACATATATATTTATTCATTTTTTTTAAAATAATAAGTTGTATTTTAATTAATTAAATTAAATATTTATTAAAATAATACTGCCAAAAATCCGGGATGTCACATCCCTCCCCCCTTAAGACTTTTCGTCCTCGAAAAGGAACGAAACCAGAATTTATGAAAATGTTTAAAATCAGATAAATATTCTTTGATCATTTTTAAATTACCTTTAAATATCCATATACTATTATTCCAAAATAGTTTTTATAAAATAGTTTTTATAACTCGATGTTTCAACAAGTACATCCTTGTTCTCATAGAGATTCGGTCATACGTTGATCAGGCGTAGGACTGAAAATCTATAAGTACTTGGTGAACCCATTTTCAACATCCAATGAAAATACTTGGAAATCAATTTTATTGAAAATATAGAAAACAGTTTCGAAAATAGAGGAAATATCTTTAGTGAAATTGCTCTAGAAATCATCACCCACATCCATGGTCGCAGTTACATCCTGGGTTACGTTGCCATCGCAGCAAAAGTCCATGTAACTGATTACACCATGGAACTCACAACTGATTGCAATTACATTCCAGGGTTACGTTGCCGTCACAGCAAAAGTCCATGTAACTGCAGGCTCTCTGCGGCCTCTCGATTACGCTGTCGAAATGAAACTTCTCCACTCCTACATAGGTCGCAATCTACCGATGTAAAATCAAACATAGACTGTTGGCTTTCAGCGGCACACACGACTTTCGCTATGTTACCATAGTGCCGCAGTGTACCGATATAAAATCAAACGTAGACCGTTGGCTCTCTGTGACACACACGACTTTCGCTATGGTCTGTAGTAGATCGCAGTAACATTGAGTTAAACTGTCATCACAGTAAAACCCAAATGCCTCTGTAGGCATTAGCGCCCCACGACTTTCGCTACACTACACAAAATCCTCAGGAACTAGTTTTGTCCGGACTCCTCACAGGATCAACTTTAGAACCTCCCCCTTAGAGGCTCAAGGCAGTGCCACCCTGTGGCACTCCTGAGAAGTTCATTTCAAGGGAGCGCCTTTTTCCCCAGAGCCAATCTCAAAGCACTTGATGCTATACACAAATAGTATTTTCCAAATCATACTCCAAGTATGAATTTCATATAAGTGCCTTTACACAAAATCGATTCCCAAAATCGATAATTCTCAAATTAGGCTTTCCAAACTTCCAAATTTGATTTTCCTCGAAAATCAAAGGCCTTTTTCAAATCCAAAGGTTCCCAAAATCTTTTCTCAAAACCATTTCCATAAAATCTTTTATATATATACATATATATAATTTTCTTGGGAAATCTTTAAATCACTTTATACTTATATAGGTTCCCTTTGTATACTTTAAAAACTTTCAATAACCTTTTTCTTCTGGCAATGGATTCCACCAGGGGAGTTTTATCTTATATATAACAAAAATACATGACTTTGTTTATTCAAAATCAAATATTCAAATTTGATTACTCTATAAAGTCACTTACCATTTTACTTACTCCCATAAAGTAAATTCTTACCATAGAAATATCTAATTTCCACTTTACTTCAACATATGTTTCACAAAATATACTTTCAATTTCAAAAATCATTCAATTATCCACAAATTTCCAATATCAATTTCATTCAAACCCGTACGATGTACCCATATCATCCGTACGCAATATCAATCTGATCGCTCACTCGATCACACAATTTCACTTCCGAACTAGGATCGTCCAACCGACTTCCTAGTGCGGACTCAGATCTGGTTTCTTGATCAGAAACCGTCATTCTCCTTGCATAGTCACAACTATGATAGAGAATATCCAGAACCAATCAAAAATCCATATCCAGGTTCGCCGTCAAAAATCGAGCGAAAAATCCCAACTCGGATCGATAATATTATCTCGAAATTCTGTGCTCGAATCTGGATCAATCACTATGCAAATAGAATAATATACGTACATCTTACGTATTTATTTTCAATGATTATTAGCCGAATCAATTCTCTTTCTATTCACCTTCATTTACTCACAATTGCTTAAATCCTCATTTGGATTACCACCTCAATTCTTATCTCAAATGGATATTTAATCATAAACAGTTTGAACTCTGTCCAGCTTAGATTTACAAAATAGCTTAAAAAGTTTTAAAAAGATAAGTAGTTGAAAAATAATTATTAGTTTATACAATAGCTGTAAAATAGTTAAGTAATTGTAGAATAGTTAAAAAATAGTAAAATAATTGCAAAATAATTATAAAATAGTAATTAGGTATAAAGTAGTTGGAAAGATAGTAATTAGTTTATAAAATAGTTGTAAAATAATGGAATAGTTCCAAAAGCAGTTGTTAAATAAATGTAAAATAGTTTTGAAATTTAAAAAGAAAAGTTGTATAGTAAATAGTTAGGAAAATGGATTTAAAACAGTTTATCTCAAAATAATTTATTTAAAAATAGTCCAGAGCCAAACCGTTCAATTTCCAATCTTTATTCCCACCAATTCAATTTAAATTTCATTTCCATTTAAATTGATCCAATTCTAATTTGAGTAACTTCAATTTCCATTGAAATCGATTTAATCCCATGTCCAGTTGAATTAACCTTAACTTCTTTCCAAATTCAACTCAATTTCAATTCAAATTTTCCATTTGAATTTTATACTTATCCATCTTCAATTCTAGTTAATTCAAACTAAATTCAATTTGAAC
This sequence comes from Allium fistulosum, assembly GCA_030737815.1. Lineage (NCBI taxonomy): Eukaryota > Viridiplantae > Streptophyta > Magnoliopsida > Asparagales > Amaryllidaceae > Allium > Allium fistulosum. Next base: position 1,140,227,758 of record CM060906.1, read on the forward strand.
TAATTCAATTTAAATCTCAATTTCAAACCATCTCGAATTATTATATAAACTCGAGTTAAATTTTCAAAAGTTGATTTAACCCCTTAAATCAAATTAACCTTTATTTTTAAAGGAATAATCCAAATCTCTACATAATTTAATTCTGAGTCTAATTCTTAAAATTCCATTTTAAATTATCTTTATTTAACATATTTCAAAACTCAAAAACAATTAAATCTTCAGATTCTAATTTATTATCCATTTTTAAAACCAATTCTCAGGTTCATATATTATTTATAATAATGGAATGATATCTGGATAAATAAACATCCAAATTTATCCAAACACCCATTTTAATTTCTAAATCTCAAACCCATTTTGATTTCACCCATAAATTTCCATTTAAACCAATCATTTAACTTCCGTAAGTTAAATCTCAATTTCATCTTGAAATTTCCAATTCAGGTTGTTTGTTAACTTATTTAACTTTCCCAAAGTTAAATTCAATTTACTTAATCCAGCCAACCACACTCAATTTGAATTCCCATTTCAAATTTTAAACTTTACATTAATAATCTTATAAGTTCAAAAACTTATCACTTTGGGTATCACATCCCATTCCAAATTTAAAACTCAACATTTAGAATTTATTTCAAACCATTTTTAATATCATGCATATTCCTCAAATTTTAATCCATTTTTGGTCTCTTAAATCCAAAACAAATTCCTTTATCATTTTGAAACAATTTGCAAATTCCGAACCCAGATTTAAAACTTCACAATTTTAGATCATCTTCAATTCCAATTTATAAGTCATACTTACCCAAATGTTTTACTTCCCTAAAACATTTCATTTCGCTTACACAACAATCATATTTTATTATTAAACACAACTATAATAATGACCAAGATTATCATATGAGGAAACCAATTCATTATTATCTTATTCTGAAACTTTTCCCCAAATTCCAGTTTTAATTTCAGTTTGAATCTATTTTAAATTTATCTTTATTTAATTTCAATTTGGTTGTATTTTTATTACCACTTAATTTAATTTTCAATAATTTAACAACCGATTTCTTTAATAGAAATATTGCTTTATATACCAAATATAATTTTATGTAAAATCATTTACCTTTAAAACCATTTAAAATCTTTATATAAGAAAATAAAAAGTACGTTCTCTCATATATATATACTCTCAACTCATCATAGGGTAATACTAACCCTGTCTCCGATGAGTATACCCACCAGAGCCAAGGTCCTCGCTTAACCTTCGCTCTGATACCAAGTGTAACAGCCCGGAATTTTCGATCCCGTAAATTCCAGATAGTTAGGGAAAGAAGAAAGAGATAGAAGAAGAAACAGAAAATAAAACACAAAATCTCACATTCGCAGCGGATCAAAATATAATATCAAATAATAACAGTTTTCAAAAGAATACTATATCTGTCAATTTTATTTTAATACATTAGAGTTATACCTATACACAATCACTGGATATATACAAATCATCATATCCCAAATAAACAGAAATATATCACAGCGGAAACACTCCATACGTTCCTGCCATCCAGCTCGTCTCCTGAGCTCTCGAACGTCCTTACCTGAAAATCTGTAATACTAAGTCTGACCCGAGCATTACATCAAAGTAACATCCGGGTCAGGCTGGAAACCAGCGTGAGTAAACTCATCTAAGATGTAATACAAAAATATACAACTTATATACACCCGGGTAACTTGTATTAAGTTACAACTTCCCAAGTTGAAATAAACATCTCTTATTTCTCATATCAAATTTTCTAGTACTAAAACTTAGATTAAATAGTCCAATTCACACGAATCATTTCATTTCAACCTATTGATTTCACAGATAAATTTGTAAAGGAATCGAAGTGGTTTCGGTATTTGTTAATATCTGATCCTGGTCTCTTTGAACCTCATGTCTTCTTAACCCAAGTTATTCAATTTGATTCAATTTAAATTTTAAATACATGGTATCACTTTTATACACAGCAATTCATCAAAGATAGATAACCATACTATCACTGTCTATCCAACCACATCATATCAGAAAACACTTCATATCAGAGATATCAACCAATTCAAGGCATTTACATCATTCAATCATTCATAAGCAAGATTGATCATTTTCCAAAACTAATTTAATTTATCCCTAATTAAATTAATTATTAACTTTAATCGCTCAGTTTACCTTTATTTAACATTAATTAATTTCAAATCAAATAATAATTCATCCATCTTAATTAAACATCCTTGATCAATTATTATTATTATTATTATTATTATTATTAATTTGAAATCAAATAATAATAATCCTTAATCTTAATTAATCATCATTCAATCAATAATTAACCTCTACCCATCCATATTTATTAATAAATCCTAATCAATCAACCTTAACAATCTTAAGAGAATTTATTTAACTTAATCAGTTACCTCATCACCTCCAGAATTTAACAAACTTAGAATTTAATAATCATTAACTTGTAAATTCACAAAAGTCCTTAAGTTTAATTAATGATAAAACATTATAAATTAAGCTTAGAATGAATTTTAAATTTAAATCTAAGTTAACAAACTACATCTCTTTATTTAACCCAGCTTCTGAAACAGTTATTGTTATTTGGAAGAAATAGTTTAAGAACCATATTTTAAAACTTGTTCTTGCTAAGCTTTAAACTGGTTAACATAATAACCCGAGGCAATCCCCATTTACACGAACTGATACCCGAGCAAAATCACCAACTCAAATTTTCGAGTAAAAACCCAATATGCTCGAGTTCCCTCCCGAGAAATCCCCTTCTTCCTCCAAAGCTTCACTAATCACAGACACACAGCTAACTCGTGCATATGCACCAGCAATCGGAGCAACTCCGACCAACATCGATGGCTTCACCAAGTCGCTTTCGAACACTTCATCCCATACGAACCTCCAGACAACTCGACGATCACCAGAAACAAAAACGAACAATTTGACTGATACCTGAACACGATGATCACCCAAATCTTACCAACGTCGCCACCATAGTCCACCAGCGATCCTGCGATAACCACTCGATCATCATCACAGGACTACGCCACCAATCCCTTACTCGCGATCGTCTCTGATCAAGTCTTAACATCGCAAACTCCTCTGAAACTTCGATGAAAAAAACCAGGGTGTTAAACCCTACTTCGACGATCACTGGCCATCCTGGCCACTGGGAAATCACCTCGTCAATTTTCCCGCACTTGTCGACAACCAAACCACCTCCAGCTTAAATCTCAAGCCTTCCCTCGCCACCCATTGACGGCAATCGACCAATATGACCAAAACGATCAGTTCGAGAATACCCACTGATTTTCAAACTAAAAATCATGATATGCATATTAAAATTTGTGATTTTCTATTACGAATTCAATCATGCATTCAAATCTTAAAATTGAATTTATAAATTCTTGACCCAAAAATAAAGTCTACTGTTATTTATAAAATTTCAAGACCAATATTAGATATAAATTCCTAAAATTATTTTTAGTAATGATATTGCATGATTTCAAATACTTTTCATTCACAAATCAAAAGCTAACATTGATTCAATAAATGAGATATTGGATTTATGGAGAAATCAAAACCTGTTATCAACAGAGCCCTATAGCAGAACAATACACAAGTATTTAAGCACTTATATACATACATGCATTCAATCAATCCAAGTATTCAGGCTAGCACATGATTTTCATACATACATCCAAGTAGAATCCAGATTTTAAAACTGTTTTTAAGATGTATGTTACTCACTGGTATAAAGAAAGAAGGACTGGGTTGGTTTACTCACAGTTTTATTTCTGATTTAAAATTGATTTGCCACTGTAAATTTTCCATTTTCGACATAATTACTTCATAAATAAACTTGAAACCATTTTAAAATTTAAATCTGATAATTATAAACAATTTCCTTTTAAAGATCATATCATAAATCTATTTATATAGGGGATATAAAACTTTGAACTTGATTTAGTCAATTTGAAACAGAGAGAGGCAGATTCATTCATACACAGGCACGCACGTGTGTGTGTATATATATATATATATATATATATACAGGGATACAACTATACTTTAACAAATTCCATCTACGCAAACATTATTCACAAATAAACCTCAAGTATTTTCACAGGCATCAGACATAAAGCCAGATTAAGCTTCAAATGAAATGATTTGTTTACTCACCTGTTAATGATGAGCAGATAAGATTTGAAGCAGTTTTAAACTTTGAAAACTGGAATATCTACTGATCTCTGAAAACTTGTTTAATTGGAAGCTTTGTTATAGAGATTACTTAATTTACTTGCTGAGATGATCCCGGCTTCGATTGCTTAATTAATTTCTGAACTTTGAGTATTTGTTACTGACTTTATCTCAGGCTTGTAAATCGAAATGGAGATGATATATAGAAAAGTATACAGGTTTGTATTTCGTTCCTGGTACAAGATATTTAGTTGTACTAGTAGGAGATTTTTTTTCTCAAATTTGAGGCTGAAAAGATTTAAAGTGGTTAGCATTTATTACATTGGCATATTTCACAAGCTTATACTTAGCTATATATTTTATTTTTCTATTATGTACACTTGTACACATTCTATTTTGAGAGTACATTCATATGCATAGCTTTGTCTTGCTTCTTATTATCCTAAGTGTTTATTTTGTATTCATATTTCTCTCTAAATTTAAACTATCAAACATTTAATTGCTTCTATAGTATTTATTTTTGTACATTTATTAATTACATAGTCTTCTTGTGTAAGCATACATACTTATCTTCTATTTGTTTGTTCATATTTAGATTTTCTTCTTAAATATTTATATTTTCTTTTGTCTTATTCTTTGGAATATAAATGAAGTTCTATATTTACATGTTATTAGAATTTATTAATATACTTACTTATATTTTACACAACTATATTTTTTATTATTTATTTTGTAAGTACAATTTGGTTGTATTTTATTTTACTTAGATTTAATATTGATAAGATTATTTGATTTTAACCATTGTTATTAAGAGTATATCATAAATATATATATTTAAATCAAAAGTTAATAAGTAGATCTTACTTTATTTTAATGTGAATAAAATATATTTCATTCTAAAGATATTTTGAAACTCTTTATTTTAAATTCCAAATAAATCATTTCTTCCAAAAACACATATATATATTCGTTTTTTTTAAATAATAAGTTGTATTTTAATTAATTAAATTAAATATTTATTAAAATAATACTGCCAAAAATCCGGGATGTCACATCCCTCCCCCCTTAAGACTTTTCGTCCTCGAAAAGGAACGAAACCAGAATTTATGAAAATGTTTAAAATCAGATAAATATTCTTTGATCATTTTTAAATTACCTTTAAATATCCATATACTATTATTCCAAAATAGTTTTTATAAAATACTTTTTATAACTCGATGTTTCAACAAGTCCATCCTTGTTCTCATAGAGATTCGGTCATACGTTGATCAGGCGTAGGACTGAAAATCTATAAGTACTTGGTAATCCCATTTTCAACATCCAATGAAAATACTTGGAAAATAATTTTATGGAAAATATAGAAAACAGTTTCGAAAATAAAGGAAATATCTTTAGTGAAATTGCTCTGGAAATCATCACCTACATCCATGGTCGCAGTTACATCCTGGGTTACGTTGCCATCGCAGCAAAAGTCCATGTAATTGATTACACCATGGAACTCACAACAGATCGCAGTTACATTCCAGGGTTACGTTGCCATCACAACAAAAGTCCATGTAACTGCAGGCTCTCTACGGCCTCTCGATTACGTTGTCGAAATGAAACTTCTCCACTCCTACATAGGTCGCAGTCTACCGATGTAAAATCAAACATAGACTGTTGGCTCTCAGCGGCACACACGACTTTCGCTATGTTACCATAGTGTCGCAGTCTACCGATATAAAATCAAACGTAGACTGTTGGCTCTCTACGACACTCACGACTTTCGCTATGGTCTGCAGTAGATTGCAGTAACATCGAGTTAAACTGTCATCACAGTAAAACCCAAATGCCTCTGTAGGCATCAGCGCCCCACGACTTTCGCTACACTACACAAAATCCTCAGGAACTAGTTTTGTCCGGACTCCTCACAGGATCAACTTTAGAATCTCCCCCTTAGAGGCTCAAGGCAGTGCCACCCTGTGGCACTCCTGAGAAGTTCATTTCAAGGGAGCGCCTTTTTCCCCAAAGCCAATCTCAAAGCACTTGATACTATACACAAATTGTATTTTCCAAATCATACTCCAAGTATGAATTTCATATAAGTGCCTTTACACAAAATCGATTCCCAAAATCGATAATTCTCAAATTAGGCTTTCCAAACTTCCAAATTTGATTTTCCTCGAAAATCAAAAGCCTTTTTCAAATCCAAAGGTTCCCAAAATCTTTTCTCAAAACCATTTCCATAAAATCTTTTATATATATACATATATATAATTTTCTTGGGAAATCTTTAAATCACTTTATACTTATATAGGTTCACTTTGTATACTTTAAAAAAAACTTTCAATAAACTTTTTCTTCTGGCAATGGATTCCACCAGGGGAGTTTTATCTTATATATAACAAAAATACATGACTTTGTTTATTCAAAATCAAATATTCAAATTTGATTACTCTATAAAGTCACTTACCATTTTACTTACTCCCATAAAGTAAATTCTTACCATAGAAATATCTAATTTCCACTTTACTTCAACATATGTTTCACAAAATATACTTTCAATTTCAAAAATCATTCAATTATCCACAAATTTCCAATATCAATTTCATTCAAACCCGTACGATGTACCCATATCATCCGTACGCAATATCAATCTGATCGCTCACTCGATCACACAATTTCACTTTCGAACTAGGATCGTCCACCCGACTTCCTAGTGCGGACTCAGATCTGGTTTCTTGATCAGAAACCGTCATTCTCCTTGCATAGTCACAACTATGATAGAGAATATCCAGAACCAATCAAAAATCCATATCCAGGTTCGCCGTCGAAAATCGAGCAAAAAATCCCAACTCGGATCGATAATATTATCTCGAAATTCTGTGCTCGAATCTGGATCAATCACTATGCAAATAGAATAATATACGTACATCTTACATATTTATTTTCATTGATTATTAGCCGAATAAATTCTCTTTCTATTCACCTTCATTTACTCACAATTGCTTAAATCCTCATTTGGATTACCACCTCAATTCTTATCTCAAATGGATATTTAATCATAAACAGTTTGAACTCTGTCCAGCTCAGATTTACAAAATAGCTTAAAAAGTTTTAAAAAGATAAGTAGTTGAAAAATAATTATTAGTTTGTACAATAGCTGTAAAATAGTTAAGTAATTGTAGAATAGTTGAAAAATAGTAAAATAATTGCAAAATAATTATAAAATAGTTATTAGATATAAAGTAGTTGGAAAGATAGTAATTAGTTTATAAAATAGTTGTAAAATAATGGAATAGTTCCAAAAGCAGTTGTTAAATAAATGTAAAATAGTTTTGAAATTTAAAAAGAAAAGTTGTATAGTAAATAGTTAGGAAAATGGATTTAAAACAGTTTAACTCAAAATAATTTATCTAAAAATAGTCCAGAGCCAAATCGTTCAATTTCCAATCTTTATTCCCACCAATTCAATTTAAATTTCATTTCCATTTAAATTGATCCAATTCTAATTTGAGTAACTTCAATTTCCATTGAAATCGATTTAATCCCATGTCCAGTTGAATTAACCTCAACTTCTTTCCAAATTCAACTCAATTTCAATTCAAATTTTCCATTTGAATTTTATACTTATCCATCTTCAATTCTAGTTAATTCAAACTAAATTCAATTTGAACTAATTCAATTTAAATCTCAATTTTAAACCATCTCGAATTATTATATAAACTCGAGTTAAATTTTCAAAAGTTGATTTAACCCCTTAAATCAAATTAACCTTTATTTTTAAAGGAATAATCCAAATCTCTACATAATTTAATTCGGAGTCTAATTCTCAAAATTCCATTTTAAATTATCTTTATTTAACATATTTCAAAACTCAAAAACAATTAAATCTTCAGATTCTAATTTATTATCCATTTTTAAAACCAATTCTCAGGTTATTATTTATAATAATGGAATGATATCAGGATAAATAAACATCTAAATTTATCCAAACACCCATTTGAATTTCTAAATCTCAAACCCATTTTGAGATCACCCATAAATTTCCATTTAAACCAATCATTTAACCTCCCTAAGTTAAATCTCAATTTCATCTTGAAATTTCCAATTCAGGTTGTTTGTTAACTTATTTAACTTTCCCAAAGTTAAATTCAATTTACTTAATCCAGCCAACCATACTCAATTTGAATTCACATTTCAAATTTTAAACTTTACATTAATAATCTTATAAGTTCAAAAACTTATCACTTTGGGTATCACATCCCATTCCAAATTTAAAACTCAACATTTAGAGTTTATTTCAAACCATTTTTAATATCATGCATATTCCTCAAATTTTAATCCACCTTTGGTCTCTTAAATCCAAAACAAATTCCTTTATCATTTTGAAACAATTTTCAAATTCCGAACCCAGATTTAAAACTTCACAATTTTAGATCATCTTCAATTCCAATTTATAAGTCATACTTACCCAAATGTTTTACTTCCCTAAAACATTTCATTTAGCTTACACAACAATCATAGTTTATTATTAAACATAACTATAATAATGACCAAGATTATCATATGAGGAAACCAATTCATTATTATCTTATTCTGAAACTTTTCCCCAAATTCCAGTTTTAATTTCAGTTTGAATCTATTTTAAATTTATCTTTATTTAATTTCAATTTGGTTGTATTTTTATTACCACTTAATTTAATTTTCAATAATTTAACAACCGATTTCTTTAATAGAAATATTGCTTTATATACCAAATATAATTTTATGTAAAATCATTTACCTTTAAAACCATTTAAAATCTTTATATAAGAAAATAACAAGTACGTTCTCTCATATATATATACTCTCAACTCATCCTAGGGTAATACTAATCCTATCTCCGATGAGTATACCCACTAGAGCCAAGGTCCTCGCTTAACCTTCGCTCTGATACCAAGTGTAACAGCCTGGAATTTTCAATCCCGAAAATTCCAGATAGTTAGGGAAAGAAGAAAGAGATAGAAGAAGAAACAGAAAATAAAACACAAAATGTCACATTCGCAGCGGATCAAAATATAATATCAAATAATAATAGTTTTCAAAAGAATACTATATCTGTTAATTTTATTTTAATACATCAGAGTTATACCTATACACAATCACTGGATATATACAAATCATCATATCCCAGATAAACAGAAATATATCACAGCGGAAACACTCCATACGTTCCTGCCATCCAGCTCGTCTCCTGAGCTCTCGAACGTCCTTACCTGAAAATCTGTAATACTCGGTCTGACCCGAGCATTACATCAAAGTAACACCCGGGTCAGGCTGGAAACCAGCGTGAGTAAACTCATCTAAGATGTAATACAAAAATATACAACTTATATACACCCGGGTAACTTGTATTAAGTTACAACTTCCCAAGTTGAAATAAACATCTCTTATTTCTCATATCAAATTTTCTAGTACTAAAACTTAGATTAAATAGTCCAATTCACACGAATCATTTCATTTCAACCTATTGATTTCACAGATAAATTTGTAAAGGAATCGAAGTGGTTTCGGTATTTGTTAATATCCAATCCTGGTCTCTTCGAACCTCATGTCTTCTTAACCCAAGTTATTCAATTTGATTCAATTTAAATTTTAAATACCGGGTATCACTTTTATACACAGCAATTCATCAAAGATAGATAACCATACTATCACTATCTATCCAACCACATCATATCAGAAAGCACTTCATATCAGAGATATCAACCAATTCAAGGCATTTACATCATTCAATCATTCATAAGCAAGATTGATCATTTTGTAAAACTAATTTAATTTATCCCTAGTTAAATTATTTATTAACTTTAATCGCTTAGTTTACCTTTATTTAACATTAATTAATTTCAAATCAAATAATAATTCATCCATCTTAATTAAACATCCTTGATCAATTATTATTATTATTATTATTATTATTAATTAATTTGAAATCAAATAATAATAATCCTTAATCTTAATTAATCATCATTCAATCAATAATTAACCTCTACCCATCCATATTTATTAATAAATCCTAATCAATTAACCTTAACAATCTTAAGAGAATTTATTTAACTTAATCACTTACCTCATCACCTCCAGAATTTAACAAACTTAGAATTTAATAATCATTAACTTGTAAATTCACAAAAGTCCTTAAGTTTAATTAATGATAAAACATTATAAATTAAGCATAGAATGAATTTTAAATTTAAATCTAAGTTAACAAACTACATCTCTTTATTTAACCTAGCTTCTGAAACTGTTATTGTTATTTGGAAGAAATAGTTTAAGAACCATATTTTAAAACTTGTTTTTGCTAAGCTTTAAACTGGTTAACATAATAACCAGAGGCAATCCCCATTTTACACGAACTGATACCCGAGCAAAATCACCAACTCAAATTTTCGAGTAAAAACCCAAACTGCTCGAGTTCCCTCCCGAGAAATCCCCTTCTTCCTCCAAAGCTTCACTAATCACAGACACACAGCTAACTCGTGCATATGCACCAGCAATCAGTGCAACTCCGACCAACATCGATGGCTTCACCAAGTCGCTTTCGAACACTTCATCCCATACGAACCTCCAAACAACTCGACGATCACCAGAAACGAAAACGAACAATTTGACTGATTCCTGAACACGATGATCACCCAAATCTTACCAACGTCGCCACCATAGTCCACCAGCGATCCTGCGATCACCACTCGATCATCATCGTAGGACTACACCACCAATCCCTTACTCGCGATTGTCTCTGATCAAGTCCTAACATCGCAAACTCCTTTGAAACTTCGATGAAAAAAAACCAGGGTGTTAAACCCTACTTCGACGATCACTGGCCATCCTGGCCACTGGGAAATCACCTCGCCAATTTTCCCGCACTTGTCGACAACCAAAACACCTCCAGCTCAAATCTCGAGCCTTCCCTCGCCACCCATTGACGGCAATCGACCAATATGACCAAAACGATCAGTTCGAGAATACCCACTGATTTTCAAACTAAAAATCATGATATGCATATTAAAATTTGTGATTTTCTATTACGAATTCAATCATGCATTCAAATCTTAAATTGAATTTATAAATTCTTGACCCAAAAATAAAGTCTACTGTTATTTATAAATTTTCGAGACCAATATTAGATATAAATTCCTGAAATTATTTTTAGTAATGATATTGCATGATTTCAAATACTTTTAATTCACAAATCAAAAGCTAACAGTGATTCAATAAATGAGATATTGGATTTATGGAGAAATCAAAACCTGTTATCAACAGAGCCCTATAGCAGAACAATAGACAAGTATTTAAACACTTATATACATACATGCATTCAATCAATCCAAGTATTCAGGCTAGCACATGATTTTCATACATACATCCAAGTAGAATCCATATTTTAAAACTGTTTTTAAGATGTATGTTACTCACTGGTATAAAGAAAGAAGGACTGGGTTGGTTTACTCACAGTTTTATTTCTGATTTAAAATTGATTTGCCACTGTAAATTTTCCATTTTCGACATAATTACTTCATAAATAAACTTGAAACCATTTTAAAATTTAAATCTGATAATTATAAACAATTTCCTTTTAAAGATCATATCATAAATCTATTTATATAGGGGATATAAAACTTTGAACTTGATTTAGTTAATTTGAAACAGAGAGAGGTAGATTCATTAATACACAGGCACGCACGTGTGTATATATATATATATACATAGGATACAACTATACTTTAACAAATTCCATCTATGCAAACATTATTCACAAATAAACCTTAAGTATTTTCACAGGCATCAGACATAAAGGCAGATTAAGCTTCAAATGAAATGATTTGTTTACTCACCTGTTAATGATGAGCAGATAAAATTTGAAGCAGTGTTAAACTTTGAAAACTAGAATATCTACTGATCTCTGAAAACTTGTTTAACTGGAAGCTTTGTTGTAGAGATTACTTAATTTACTTGCTGAGATGATCCAGGCTTCGATTGCTTAATTAATTTCTGAACTTTGAGTATTTGTTACTGACTTTGTCTCAGGTTTGTAAATCGAAATGGAGATGATATATAGAAAAGTATATAGGCTTGTATTTCGTTCCTGGTACAAGATATTTATTTGTACTAGTAGGAGATTTATTTATTTTTCAAATTTGAGGCTGAAATGATTTAAAGTGGCTAGCATTTATTACATTGGCTTGTTTCACAAGCTTATACTTATCTATATATTTTATTTTTCTATTATGTACACTTGTACACATTATATTTTGAGAGTACATTCATATGCATAGCTTTGTCTTGCTTCTTATTATCCTAAGTGTTTATTTTGTATTCATATTTCTCTCTAAATTTAAATTATCAAACATTTAATTGCTTCTATAGTATTTATTTTTGTACTTATATTAATTACATAGTCTTCTTGTGTAAGCTTACAAACTTATCTTCTATTTGTTTGTTCATATTTAGATTTTCTTCTTAAATATTTATATTTTCTTTTGTCTTATGCTTTGGAATATAAATGAAGTTCTATATTTACATGTTATTAGAATTTATTAATATACTTACTTATATTTTACACAACTATATTTTTTATTATTCATTTTGTAAGTACAATTTGGTTGTATTTTATTTTACTTAGATTTAATATTGATAAGATTATTTGATTTTAACCATTGTTATTAAGAGTATATCATAAATATATATATTTAAATCAAAAGTTAATAAGTAGATCTTACTTTATTTTAATGTGAATAAAATATATTTCATTCTAAAGATATTTTGAAACTCTTTATTTTAAATTCCAAATAAATCATTTCTTCCAAAAACACATATATATTCGTTTTTTTTTAAATAATAAGTTGTATTTTAATTAATTAAATTAAATATTTATTAAAATAATACTGCCAAAAATCCAGGATGTCACACATCCGGACTGGTGGAAACGCATAGCAGCAACTACCGCCCACCTCGAACAACACTCCCAAATCAAGGGGTGCACCCAATCAATCACAAAGTAATAGAATGGTATCGAAGAAGTGTGTCCGATCAAAGGTGCTACCTCATTGGCCCGTCGATCGCTCCTGTTTTAGCCACCTTATGCCAACTCACGGGAGTTGGGTCCACGCATATACCTTTAGGATCGTCGCCACCATCCTACTTCATTCTGGAATCTCCATCGCGTACACAGTTGTTAAAGTGGTTTTCGGTATCGACAGAGAGTATGTCCATATCGGATCCCAATCTCTTTAACAACCAATCGTTATTATAACCCGTGGTATAAATTTAAAACAGTTTATATTTCAAAACAAAATACTTCATTTAAACCATTTAAAAGTGAATTCATTATTCTTTTAAATCAAATATTTAATTCCTAAAATTTTAGCCTTTTTTGAGTTCATTTATTCACTTAAAAACATTAAAACGTTAAAATTCCAGCTTTCACAGCGTTTAAAAAATGCTGCGGTAAGTTATATTTGAAAACAATTCAATTCAGCAAAGACAACATTTATAAACTACTGTAATAGTTCAGTTTTAAAGGGAAAAATAGTTCAATTCAGAAAAGACAGCATTTACAAAACTGCCTCTAATAGTTCAGGGTTCAAATTAAAAGTTTAATTCAATTCAGCAAAGACAGCGTTTTAAAACTGCTGTAATAGTTCAATTATATTCAAAAATCACATTTCAGCCAACTGCAGCACTTAACAAGTGCTACAATAGTTCTTAGTTAATTTCAGGTTCAAGTTTAGTTCAGGCAACCGTAGCACTTACAAAGTGCTGTCATAGCCCTTAGTTAATTAGCCCCTTCAGTTCATTTGTATCGACCACAGCACTTACAAAGTGCTGCAGTATCATTTACTTTAGATTTCAAGTTAAATTCAGAAACGATAGCATTTCTGAAGTGCTACTATAAGAATTTCCAGATTTTAAATAAAATTCCAGCCACAAATAAACTTCAATTTAAATCAATTTAACTTATAAAAATCACATTTTTCCACATCAAAAATGTTCATTTAATTACCATTAACTTATGGTATTATATAAAGAAAATTTTTACAATAAAAACAAATTTCCAAATTTCACTTATTAAATTCAAATGTACTATTTCCCATTTTTCATTTTTTAACAACTTACTTTAACACTTAAATTTAAATTTCCATTTTCACAAATAAAACTTAATTTCCATTTTCATTTAATTAACTTAAATTTCCATTTAAAAATCAAATCAAAATTTCCAAATTAAGTTACATTTAAATCACAATTTTCTATTCATTTATTTAACATTTTTAAATACATAGAAAATCATTTTCACTTTATTAAATCATTAAAAATTCAATTTAAATCAAATTATTATATTTTTAGATTTTAGAAATACTTAAAAATTTCCAGAAACTTTATAAAATAACCACGGGTCTGTATAATATTTTCTAGCCTAAGTTAAGTGATATGGATAATATATCATTTCAATCCTTAATTTACAAAGAAAAATCGGGTTTTATCATTTCAAACCCGTAATCCCAAGTAAATAAAAATAAATAAAAATCGCTCAGGCTTATCATTTTAGCCCATAACGATTTTTCCCTATTCTAAAGTCGTTCGGGTATGTATCATTTCAACCCATAGTGATTCTATTCTACAGGGAACTTGCAGTGTGATTAACAGAAATAAATAAATAGTAAAATAAAATAAAATATAACAGATGATGTGACAGGTTAATAACAGGGTTTAACATCATATAATTAACATCATAGGCAGGTATAACATAATATAATTATTTCTACACTTTCATTTGCTATCAATTCACAGTTATATAAGTATGAATGTCAGGTGTGATTACTCACCTTTTATGCTGGAGTTAGCAAAACAAACCCACAAACAGAAATCCGGAAAGCACGATACAACTTTTGATTTGAGTGGAAAGAGAACCAAGCTATTGACCTTGTAACAACCAATAAAACAAGAATATAAACATATATACAATGCCAAATATGAATTGAAACAATTTGAAATTAAGAGCAACAATGAACAAAATGTTTTGGCCATGCTTTCATCAACCAAGTGCTCGACCTAGGGGTCTTGTAGTTTGGCCATGACATGATTTTTCGGTCGGGTATGGGTCCTATATGGCACGACTACAAAGAATAGGAAGGGGTAGGAGTTACATAAGAGGAATACAAGGAGACAAGGCAAGATAGGAGGGTTTGGATCAAACATAGGCTCGGCCTATGCATGGTTTGGGCTCGGCCATGTGTATTACAGGTCTGGCCAATGGGTAGGGTGATGGGTGGTGGTCATATCATGGTGGTGGTGGAGCAATAGGAGGCGGCCAAGGTCACAAATGAAGGGTAGTTGAAAATAGGGCTCGGCTATGTGCACTTTTGTGGAGTTGAACATTGTTTTTATGGAACTTTTTCCTTATGGAGGTCACGGCCTGGTCAAGGCAGAGGAAGTGGTGATGCTAGGCGGTGGATGGTGAAGAGGAGGAGGTGTGGTGGTCGGTGGTGATGGTGGAGGGTATGGCCGAGCAAAGCTATGAAGAAGGCAAGGCAAAAACATAGAAAATCAATAGAAAAAGAAGAAGAAAAGGTAGAAAAGGAAGAGGAAGCCATTACCAATTTTTTTTCAGATCTGAAATGGTCGAAAATTTGTGATGAAAGTGAGATGTTTTCACGTGAAAAAGTAATAAAAACTCACGGCTAAAACTAAGGAAAGGAACGGCCAAAAATATGAAAAGTCTAGAAGGTAAAAAGTCAAGTGTTTTAAAGCTTTAGTCTCTTCAAATTTCCATTTCTTTTTAATTCAAAATAAACAAATAAAAATTTAGTAAATAAAAATAAAAGACACAAAATAAAGTGAAAATGATAATAAAATTTATTCATAAGAAAAATAAAAAGAAAATAAAAGTAAATAGAGAAAATATCTTGTTATATTGAAACTAGCATTAAAAATTTCAAACAAAATGCAATTAACTTTGGAAAATTATAACTACACTTTTGAAAATTATACTTCACTTTTAAAATGTTAAAAAAATAAATTTAAAATGATTTAAAAAGATTTACAAAAATATAGGGTTGTTACACCCTCCCTCACTCAAATCTTTTCGTCCTCGAAAAGAACGAAACGAAGGAAACAAAGGAAACAAGATAGAAAAGCAAATAGTACCTGAAACAAAAAATTCCGGATTCGAAGCACGAATGCTCTCCTCCGTCTCCCAGGTATAATCTCGATCATCAGTACTCCACTGTACTTTGACCAGACTAACAGATTTCCTTTTTAGCTGCTTCGTACCTCTGTCGACAATACGAAGTGGCTTCCTCTCGACAGTCAGATTAGGCTCAATATCCAAACTATCAAGAGCAGAAGGCTGAACAATAAAAGATGGATCATGCAGATAGCGACGAAGATGAGAAACGTGGAATACATTATGCACTCCAGAGAACTTCTCGGGCAAATCCAGACGATAAGCCAAAGAACCAATTCTTTCCACAATGCGGAAAGGACCAACAAACATAGGTGAAAGCTTCCCTCTACGACCAAATCGAATAACATTCCTTAAGGGAGAGACCTTAAGGAAAACCAAATCACCAACAGCAAACTCTAAACTCTGCCTACGACGATCAACATACTTCTTCTGCCTATCCTGAGCAATCCTCACCTTCCTCCTAATATCCTCAACTCTCTCAGAAGCTTCTAAAATCATCTCAGGACCAAGAACCAAACGATTACCGGATTCAATCCAGCAAGATGGAGATCTACAAGGTCATCCGTAAAGAGCAGCAAACAGAGACATTTAATACTGGCCTGAATTCGAAGATAGAAATGAGATAGATAAAAGATTAGGATAAGATTAAAATAGAAGATAGAAATTATACCCGATAACTATTGTTATAGGTGAATTCGACAAGATGGAGATGATCTTCCCAAGATCCTCCATAATCAAGCATACAAGCACGAAGAAGATCTTCCAGAATCTGATTCACCCTTTCCATTTGACCGTCGGTCTGTGGATGGTAAGCAGTGCTCAGATTCAGACGAGTACCCAAAGAATCCTGAAAGGCTTTCCAAAACTGACTAGTAAAGGTAGGATCACGATCACAAACAATACTGAGAGGGACACTATGGAGATGAACAATATCCCTCATGTAAATCTCAAACAAACTAGAAGCAGAACGGGTAGACTTGACCGGAATGAAATGAGCTGATTTGGTCAATCTATCCATAATAACCCAGATACTCTCATTACCCCTCCTAGTCCTCGGTAATCCATCAATGAAATCCATAAAAACCTGTTCCCACTTCCAATTGAGAATCTCAAGAGGCTGCAACAAACCAGATGTCTTCTGATGATCTGCCTTGACTTGCTGACAAGTCGTACACCTACTAACAAAAATGGAGATATCACGCCTCATACCTCTCCACCAATACAACTTCTTCATATCCTGATACATCTTGGTCACACCCAGATGAATAGAAAGTCTGGACTGATGATTTTCCCGAAGTAACTCCTGTCTCAATCCATCAACATTTGGGACACAAATCCTATTATTTATCCTCAAAATACCCTTATCATCTATCTGAGCTCCACTGCCATCAAGACTACTACTACCAACCCTACTACGAACATTCTCCTTCATCAATCTAAGCATCTCATCCTCATCCTGCTTAGCAATGATACGATCCACAAGTGAAGAAGAAACAACCAGCTGACACAACATAGCCTTCTTCCGACTCAAAGCATCTGCCACAACATTAGCTTTCCCAGGGATATAGTTGATGTCAAGGTCATAGGAAGCAAGGAACTCTAACCACCTAACTTGTCTCTGATTCAAATCCTTCTGAGTGAAAATATACCTCAAAGACTGATGATCTGTGAAAAGCTCAAACTTAGTACCCAAAAGATGATGTCTCCAAAGCTTCAAAGAAAAAACAAAAGGAAGCAAATCTAAATCATGGGCAGCATAATTGGCTTCATGGGTCTTCAACTGACGACTAGCATAAGCAATCACCTTACCATCCTGCATCAGAACAACTCCCAAACCTTCACGACAAGCATCAGTGTATACCGTTAATCCCTCATTTCCATTTGGAACGGTAAGAACTGGTGCGGAAGTAAGCTTTTGCTTTAACTCACTAAATGCAGCCTTGTTATCCCGCCTTTTGGCAAGGCCGTGACACCAAAAAGTTGATTGAAAAAAATAAAGACAGTTCGTCATAAAAGTTTGTTATACACTATTTCACCATGGATATCGATGAATTTTAACCTAGTCCAGATCGGGCCACAATTGATAAGACACATCAAGCAAAGCCATGATAGCCAATATTCTAAATTTCAAGACAATCCGAGTTCGTACGCTTAAGTTATCATCGATGCAAATTGAGAGGATATAACCCCAGGTTCGAATCCATAGGCAGAGATTCTGTTCGAATCCATCGCCTTAGCACCACAACCATCTTGTTCGAATCCATCAACGATGCTGCCTTCGTATCCATCAGTAGAGGTATGTTCGAAACCATCAGATGGCCAAGCTTTGTATCCATCGCCTGAAGCCACATGCTCGAATCCACCAAATTCCCCCTGCCTCGAATCCATAGGTGTCACTACACTTCGTATCCATCCTGTGACCTCGCATCGTATCGATCCTGTGACCTTGCTTCGAATCCATCCTGTTGAGACAACTTCGTATCGATCAACTATTGTATACCCAGATCGATACGATCAAACATCCCTTTGAATCCATTCCCTCGAATTCACTAAGTCAAAGCGGCAAAGAACATGGAGTCGACCCAGTCAACTCGGAGTGAAAAGTGGATCGATACGAGAGACGCATGCCACGTCACCATCTTCACGTGCAGAAGCATGGATTCGAACCTATGGATTCGAACCATATCGATTCGAACGAATCCATAGGACGAAGAACACCATCTTGAATCGATCATAACTAGAGATCTACAATTCCAAATGCCATGAAATTTTCACAGAAGCTTGCACGCATGTTGAAGAATGTCCACACCAAATTTCAGCTCGATTGGATGATTTCTTGATCGATTCGAATGGACTTCGAATCGATCCCAAAGTGGGCCCGGATTCCCTGAGAGCGGGCATGTGGGCCCCCTCACGTGCTAGAACTGGTCTCCCTTCAGTTTAGGCGAAATATCAGCCTTCTACACCTATAAATAGAGCCCCTGGTCATTCAGAAAAGAGCTCGGACAATTTCAAGAGCTAAAGAGCGTCCAGACTCTGCCAGATTTACTCCAGATCACCACTGCTTCCTTAGATTCAGGCTTAGCTCAGAAAAATCAGTTGTACTACATTAGAAGAAATTGTAGTCATCAAGTGAACATCAATAAAATCATCAACTTCAGAGTGGACGTAGGCAAGATCGCCGAACCACTATAAATCTCGCGTTTATGTTCATTATTTCTGAATTGTGATACTCTGTTTGCTTAGATTTGAGATTTGTGTGTGAATATTGTTGATTTATATTCATACACTGGTGCTTTCACAACATTTGGGGTTTGTGACCAATTTTGGTGCAAACACTTTGGTGCTTTCACTGAGAAGGACTAGCACCCGCTACACAAGATTTGAAGATTTGAAAGACAATGACCCGACAAACAAGTAGAAGGCAAAGAGCTGAGAGAAGTCAGCACGAAGGAAGTCAGGAGGCTTCCTCAGTAGCAAACCAAGCTTCAGCCGTCATCACCATGGATGAGATAGAGGCAATGATGAGAAGACAAGAAGAAATGATACAGAACTTGCTTCAACAGATTGGGCAACTTGAAGCGCAAAATCAAGGAACAACCAGAGTCCAGAACGGAGCAGGACCATCCAACGCAGCGCCGGAGCTGGGGGGCACACACTTAGGACATGTTGATCCAAACCCGGGAAGAGAGACAAGGACTTCCGAGCAACCTGGCAGCGATAGAGGGATGAACGCTCAGCCAGGGGGGCAGACACCCGAAAGCTCACAAGGACTCGGGGGGCAGGTCGAAGGTAGTGAACGAGGACTACAGCTTGGATACAATGATAGATTGGCAGAGATGGTCAGGCGAGCCATGAGAGGCGGATTAGTAAACAGAGATCTTGAAGACGTGAACATGAGTCCCTTTTCTCCTGCAATTAGGTTGGCTAGGAACCCACCAGAATTTAAACTGCCAACAGTAGAAAGGTATGATGGGAGGACGGATCCTACGGTCCATCTAACGAGGTATATAAGGCACATGGAAGTGCTGGGGGCGTCAGAGGAAGTCATGGCCCGGTGCTTTCCACTGTATTTGACAGACATAGCAGCTTTATGGTTCAGACAGCTAGAGAGCGGTTCCATTGGGACATGGACCGATTTGATTGAGAAATTTATGAGGCAATTCAGGGTTCACATTTCAAGGCCCAAGAGTGTGATGAGTTTGGCAACACTAAAGCAGAAAGCTGGGGAGTCTTTGAGGAATTTCCTGATGCGATTCAATGCGGCAGCAGCATCGGTGGATCGGCCAGATCCATCCATGGTTATGATGGCAGCTGTGTCCGGAGTAGCTGACGGTACAGAATTCAAAAATTCATTAACTAAGGATCCGCTTATGGACCTAGGAGAATTCTATCACGAGGCAGAAAAGTTTTTGCGATTGGAAGACGCTAATGCTGAAAGAGAAGAAGGAGAGGGAATAGAAGTTTATGCAATTAAAGACAAAAAGCCTCTCGAAAAGGACTCAGGCAAAGATAAAGGAAAACGAAAGGCTGAGGATAGTGGTGACGGGCCAAAGCGACTGCGGAGAGAGCCACGATTCACCACCTACTCAGAGCTGAATGAGAGTTTGGAGCGAATCTACCGAGACACACGAGAGCAAGTTGCCTATCGTAGACCAATGCGACGGGATCCAACTACCGACGAGAGAAAGTCAGACAAATATTGCTTATTCCACGAGCTAAATGGGCATAGCATAAACGACTGTAGACACCTGAAGGATGAGGTAGAAGGGCATATCAGGAACGGTAGGTTACTTCAGTATGTGAGGAGGCGAGCTTCAGCAGTTGAACCAGAGCGGCCACCATCTACCTCCGCTAGGGGTAACCCCGAGCCGGGGCACCGTATGGTTATTAATTGATTTAAATAACGATGAACAAGTCGTAAACTTCTCATTAACATGGTTAAATCATTTACACATGTGGGAGATCGCGAACGATCCACAGACATGCTCTGAATGACCATTAGCCATATCGTAATGAAGATTTACACTTTGACATCCTTGCTTTGCTATTGTTTGGTTTTGATTCGAACATTTGCACTTTGTTTGTTTGGATATTTCTGTTATGGCATTCATGTGAACGCTAATTTGGTATTTGCAATTCTGAAGAAGAAGTTACTAGCGTGTGCTTTGGATCGCGAATGGTCCACAAGCACACCTTGTACGGCGACGAACCGCCACAATCGCTGATTCAGAAATTCACCCGAACGTGAACCTGACATCGATAATACTAAGTCCCCCCCCGGGCACACTCATTTTCCTCGTACGGCACCCGACCACGAACGGTCACAGTCCACCAAATATGACACCCGATCGCGAACGATCACAATTCGCCCTGAACGGCACCCGACCTCGAACGGTCACCATTCGCCTCGAAAGGCACCCGATCGCGAACGATCACAATCTGCCTCGTGCGGCACTCGACCACGAATGGTCATAACTCGCCTCGAACGGCACCCCTCACCTCAAATGGCTTGATCGCGAACGGTCGTCATTTAGGGCCATATAGAAATGCTAGATCACGAACGGTCGCATTCCACCTCAAATGGCTAGATCGCGAACGGTCGTCATTTAAGGTCATATAAAACTGTCAAACTCTTCGCAGGTTGTACCATAGGTCATCAACAGGATATGAACATCCAACTTATGGAACTACAAAACACGCCTTCCTATCGCAAGGCATGTTTTGGGGGGCAAATGTTATCCCGCCTTTTGGCAAGGCCGTGACACCAAAAAGTTGACTGAAAAAAATAAAGACAGTTCGTCATAAAAGTTTGTTATACACTATTTCACCATGGATATCGATGAATTTTACCCTAGTCCAGATCGGGCCACAATTGATAAGACACATCAAGCAAAGCCATGATAGCCAATATTCCAAATTTCAAGACAATCCGAGTTCGTATGCTCAAGTTATCATCGATGCAAATTGAGAGGAAATAACCCTAGGTTCGAATCCATGGGCAGAGATTCTGTTCGAATTCATCGCCTTAGCACCACAACCATCTTGTTCGAATCCATCAACGATGCTGCCTTCGTATCCATTAGTAGAGGTATGTTCGAAACCATCAGATGGCCAAGCTTTGTATCCATCGCCTGAAGCCACATGCTCGAATCCACCAAATTCCCCCTGCCTCGAATCCATAGGTGTCACTACACTTCGTATCCATCCTGTGACCTCGCATCGTATCGATCCTGTGACCTCGCTTCGAATCCATCCTGTTGAGACAACTTCGTATTGATCAACTATTGTATACCCAGATCGATATGATTGAACATCCCTTCGAATCCATTCCCTCGAATTCACTAAGTCAAAGCGGCGAAGAACATGGAGTCGACCCAGTCAACTCGGAGTGAAAAGTGGATCTATACGAGAGACGCGCGCCACGTCACCATCTTCACATGCAGAAGCATAAATTCGAACCTATGGATTCGAACCATATCGATTCGAACGAATCCATAGGACGAAGAACACCATCTTGAATCGATCATAACTAGAGATCTACAATTCCAAATGCCATGAAATTTTCACAGAAGCTTGCACGCATGTTGAAGAATGTCCACACCAAATTTCAGCTCGATTGGATGATTTCTTGATCGATTCGAATGGACTTCGAATCGATCCCAAAGTGGGCCCGGATTCCCTGAGAGCGGGCATGTGGGCCCCCTCACGTGCCAGAACTGGTCTCCCTTCAGTTTAGGCGAAATATCAGCCTCCTACACCTATAAATAGAGCCCCTGGTCATTCAGAAAAGAGGTCGGACAAATTCAAGAGCTAAAGAGCGTCCAGACTCTGCCAGATTTACTCCAGATCACCACTGCTTCCTTAGATTCAGGCTTAGCTCAGAAAAATCAGTTGTACTACATTAGAATAAATTGTAATCATCAAGTGAACATCAATAAAATCATCAACTTCAGAGTGGACGTAGGCAAGATCGCCGAACTACTATAAATCTCGCGTTTATGTTCATTATTTCTGAATTGTGATACCTTGTTTGCTTAGATTTGAGATTTGTGTGTGAATATTGTTGATTTATATTCATACACTGGTGCTTTCACAACATTCGGGGTTTGTGACCAATTTTGGCGCAAACAAGCCTTACACTCATAACTCCAAATAAACTTAGCATTCTTCCGAGTCAAAGCGGTGAGCGGTGCAGCAATCCGAGCAAAATTCTCAATGAATCTCCGGTAATAACCGGCAAGGCCTAGAAAACTACGGATATCAGTAGGAGTCTTAGGAGTTTCCCAATCCTACACAGAACAGGGATAAATAAGGACAACTGGAAAGATAAAATAAATTGAACGAAACAAGGGAAGAGGAGGAAAGAAAGGCTTATATTGATCGCAGCGATCTTGACTGGATCAACAGAAACTCCATTACCAGAAACAATATGCCCGAGGAATCAGACATCATCCTTCCAGAAATGGCATTTGGAAAATTTAGCCTTCAACTGATGATTCTAAGAGTTTCAAGAACAGATTTCAAATGTTACTCATGCTCTCTTCCTTGGACTTAGAGAAAACAAGGATATCATCAACAAAGACTAGAACAAATTTATTAAGCACATCACGAAAAACACGATTCATCAAATCAACAAAGAAAGCAGGAGCATTAGTCAAACCAAAAGGCATGACTAACCATTCAAATAATCCATTCTCAGTACGGAAAGCAGTCTTGGGAATACTTTCCTCAGCCACTCTGAGCTGGTGAAAACCTGTGGCAAGATCAAGTTGAGAGAAAACAACGACACCATAAATCTGATCAAACATATCATTGATGCAAGGCATTGGATATCTGTTTTTCATAGTGAGCTTGTTCAGCTCCCTATAATCAACACACATCCGGAGATAACCATCGGACTTGGTGACGAAAACCACCGCTGCTCCCCATTCTGAATAGCTAGGTCTAATCAGACCCTTGGAAGACAGGTCCTCAATTTTCTTCCTTAACTCAACCTTCTCGCGGGGTGCCATTCTTCTAGGAGGAAGAACTACAGGTCAAGCTCCAGGAATAAGATCAATACGGAAATCAATTTCCCGCTTAGGAGGTAAAGCAGTGACTTCTCCAAATACATCGGGATAGAGTATGACTACACGAGTCGACTGAAGATCAACAAGAGAAGAATCCAGAGAATAGATAAAATTTCCAGCAAAATCCTGAGGCATGCGGCACTGAATAACCAAAGAATCACGCTTATCTCCTATAAGAGTCACAATATGGGCTTTGCAAGAGATACGGGCATTATGCCTATTAAGCCAATCATCTCCAAGCAACAAATCAAAAGCATCAAAACCATGAACATAGAAATCTCCAGAAAACCGATAACCAGAATGAAAGAGTTTCACATGCTTACAAATCTTATTAAGATTTGCGGGACCACCAATAGGATTTGAAACACATAAAGGAACAGAAGCATACTCAGGAGAAAGAAGATGCTCAAACTTATCACACAAATCAACAGAAATAAAACTATGCAAAGCTCCAGTATCAAATAAAACACGAACATGATGATGAAATAAAGTAAAGGTGCCCTGGAGAGTACCTTGGTCATCACTAGGAGCAGGAGCAGGTGCAGGTGGAGCAGGTGAAGAAGCAGAGGTAATAGCAAAAACACCAGATGGCTTGCCCTTCTGATACATAGGACAATCATTCTTAAAATGACCAGGCTGAAGACAGACATGACAGAGATTGTTCCTGGTAATCTGAGGTGGAGGAACAGCAGCACCAACTGAAGTAGGGCAACTATTAGCATAGTGTCTCTTCTGATCACACTTGAAGCAGGTAATGGTAGACCGATTGATAGGGTGCCTCTGAGAAGGAGAAGATGAAGATCCCAAACCCGGATGCTTGAGCCAATTCTTCTTCTGCTAGTGGAAATTTGGCTTTCTCTTCTTAGAATTAGCACGAGAAGACTGAGATGCAGGAGCACTAGCAACAGCATGACCCTTGGAAGTAGGGTTCCCATAACGAATAGCCGTATCCATAAGCTCGGTGAAAGTGCCATGAACATGAGAAATAAGATGATCGTAGAACTCTGGGCGAGCTCCAGCTATGAACTTCTCATTCTTCTTAAGCTGGGTGTCAATAAGACCAGGACCAAACTTGGAAAGTTCATTGAACTTCCACTCATACTCAGAAAAGGACATGGTACCCTACTTCAGATCCATGAATTCACGATAAAGCTGAGATTTCCCGGCTTCAGGCATCCATTTTGCCACAAAAGCCTCCCTGGAAAGAAGATACAGAAAAAAAACTTAAGATAGATTCAAAAGAAAGAAAATGGGAAAAATTCAAGATAACACCAAGGGACACCTGAACTGCTCCCACGAAATATCACCCTCGTTAGTGTGAGCTAGAACAGACTCCCACCAATCTAAGGCTGACTCTTGCAGTTGCCAAGCTGCTAACTGACGCTTCTGGGCATCAGTAATCTCAAGACCAGAAAAGATCCTCTCTACACTCCGTAACCATTGTTGGGCTTCGATAATGCTCTCTGAACCGGTGAACTTAGTACCACCGAGCTGAGAGAATTCCTTACGGAGAATAGTAAACCTAATAGGTGCAGTAGGTTAAGGAGCTGGGGCAGTACCACGACCCCTACCTCTAGCGTTTCCACGATTCATCCTGAAAAAATATCAAGAATGAATTTAGGACACAAGTACAGAGAAGACAAAGATAAGACAAGACAAGACAAGATAAAATCACTTGGATGAATATCCTAATAAAAGAAATTTCTAACAAGGTAGATACGAAAAGAAGGAAGTTTAGAAAATTTGCTTTTAAAACAAGAAGAATTTTTATATCAAAATAATCTTTGAAAAATCCTTTGAAAAAATCATTTAAAATCATTTTATACTTTGAAAATACGTTCTCTCACAAAGAAATGATTCTGAGGTTGATTTCACTCATTCTAGGGTATTTCTACCCTATCTCTAATGCTTTTTTGCTCCTTTGGCTAAGGTTTGCCTAAAACCTGGCTCTAATACCAAATATAACGACCCACTATTTTGGATCATTCAAATCGACAATAATCCACACATGTTAGACTTGAATAATGCAAAATAACAGATTGTAATAAAATTTGGAGCAAATAAAATCATTCACAGAATCATAGACATAGAAATATCAGACTAACTCGCAGCGGAAAATAGAATAAATAGTGGTTCATGAAGCCACTACAATACAAAGTCTCAAAACAGATACAAAATACATAGTCTGAAAACAAATACAGTTCTGAAACAAGTACGGTAGAAATCCCAAATACATAAGTCTCTAATACAAAAGCTGAAATAGAACAACTGAAACTGAAATGGATAAATAACTAGATAAGTAGAATCTCCAAC
Source organism: Allium fistulosum (assembly GCA_030737815.1). Taxonomy (NCBI): domain Eukaryota; kingdom Viridiplantae; phylum Streptophyta; class Magnoliopsida; order Asparagales; family Amaryllidaceae; genus Allium; species Allium fistulosum. The sequence continues at coordinate 1,140,254,582 of CM060906.1, forward strand.
GATTCCCAGCTCCAGAAAGGTGAAGTCCAAAGCTGTGAATACTCAGGCTGACCCGAGCGTAAATAAAACACAAACACTAGAGTCAGGACATACATACTTATACAATGCAAACCAACTCAAGTGAACTGCAGTAAAAGGTACAAGTAACTTAAAGAATGCTTGGGACCGCCCACTCTTTAAGGATCCGTTAAACTATCTACTATGTAGTAATAGTCGCTATTATAATAATGTCTAATTTAAAATAAACATACTTTTAAATAGCATTAAGGAGTGACCCAATATTCCCCTTAACACGTAATTGTCCCAGTAGTCTATCCAGTATTAGCGTACTCCCAACATGGGGGCTACCCTCGATACTCCACAGGCTACGGGAGAAATGACAACTCGTAGTAAAGCTCGATATGGTAGGTGACACGACACACAAGGCAATGCCAGGGTAGATATACCAATTACGCATCCAGACTGGTGGAAACGCATAACAGCCACTACCGCCCATCTCGAACAACACTCCCAAATCAAGGGGTGCACCCAATCAATCACAAAGTAATAGAATGGTATCGAAGAAGTGTGTCCGATCAAAGGTGCTACCTCATTGGCCCGTCGATCGCTCCTGTTTTAGCCACCTTATGCCAACTCACGGGAGTTGGGTCCACGCATATACCTTTAGGATCGTCGCCACCATCCTACTTCATTGTGGAATCTCCACCACGTACACAGTTGTTAAAGTGGTTATCGGTATCGACAGAGAGTATGTCCATATCCGATCCCGGTCTCTTTAACAACCAATCGTTATTATAACCCATGGTTATAAATTTAAACAGTTTATATTTTCAAAACAAAATACTTCAATTAAACCATTTAAAAGTGAAGTCATTATTCTTTTAAATCAAATATTCAATTCCCAAAATTTTAGCCTTTTCTGAGTTCATTAATTCACTTAAAAACATTAAAACATTAAAATTCCAACTTTCACAGCATTTAAAAAATGCTGCGGTAAGTTATATTTGAAAACAATTCAATTCAGCAAAGACAGCATTTATAAACTGCTGTAATAGTTCAGTTTAATGGAAAAAATAGTTCAATTCAGAAAAGACAGCATTTACAAAATTGCCTCTAATAGTTCAGGGTTCAAATTAAAAGTTTTAATTCAATTCTGCAAAGACAGCGTTTTAAAACTGCTGTAATAGTTCAATTATATTCAAAAATCACATTTCAGCCAACTACAGCACTTAACAAGTGCTACAATAGTTCTTAGTTAATTTCAGGCTCAAGTTGAGTTCAGGCAACCGCAGCACTTACAAAGTGCTGTCATAGCCCTTAGTTAATTAGCCCCTTTAGTTCATTTGTATCTACCACAGCACTTACAAAGTGTTGTAGTATCATTTACTTCAGATTTCAAGTTAAATTCAGAAACGATAGCATTTCTGAAGTGCTATAAAAGAATTTCCAGATTTTAAATAAAATTCCAGCCATAAATAATCTTCAATTTAAATCAATTTAGCTTATAAAAATCACATTTTTCCACATCAAAAATGTTCATTTAATTACCTTTAACTTATGGTATTTTATAAAGAAAAATTTTACAATAAAATCAAATTTCCAAATTTCACTTATTAAATTCAAATGTATTATTTCCCATTTTTCATTTTTTAACAATTTACTTTAACACTTAAATTTAAATTTCCATTTTTACAAATAAAACTTAATTTCCATTTTCATTTAATTAACTTAAATTTCCATTTAAAAATCAAATCAAAATTTCAAAATTAAGTTACATTTAAATCACAATTTTTTATTCATTTATTTAACATTTTTAAATACATAGAAAATCATTTTCACTTTATTAAATCATTAAAAATTCAATTTAAATACGTGGAACATTCTGGGCTCAGTTGGAACGGCAATCTTCACAGCATTCCTTTGGTTTACAAAGCTATTGTTCAAAATCAATCCAATTCTCCTTTTCCTTGGTATGCTCGTATCTGGAAGTCTGGATCGAAACCAAAGCATAATCTTCTTCTCTGGAAATGCCTAATGAATGCTATTCATACTCAGGATAATCTTGTTAAAAGGCAATTAATCGATCATTCTGTGTGCATTCTATGTAATAGAGCTGCTGAAAACGTTGGCCACTTGTTTTTCAATTGCCTTTTTTCATATCAACTTTGGAAAAAGGTTCTGCATCACATTAACGAGAGGCCTCCGCTCAGAGATTTCAATCTTGAATGGGTTCGTATCTTTCATTTAACCAGGTGGAAATCCATGTCGACAACTCGACTTCTCTGATGTCTTAAGCTTACGATTGCGGTAATTTGGGAGGAAAGGAATTCGCGCAGATTTGCACGGTCATACTCTACAATTGCTGCTCTTTTTTTTTAAATTTTGTCCTGATTTGTCGCTGTGTTAATGTGTATTATGGTGGGGATGTATCTGGTCCTCTTTTGTTTGCTTTGTAGTTCTTAATCTTTGTATGTTGCTTTTGATCAATAAAGAGTGGACTGTCCACTATAAAAACAGGCTGGCCTTGCCACAAAAAAAAATTCAATTTAAATCAAATTATTATATTTTTTGTACATTTTAAAAATACTTAAAAAATTTCCAGAAACTTTATAAAATAACCACGGGTCTGTATAATATTTTCTAAACTAAGTTAAGTGATACGGATAATATATCATTTCAATCCATAATTTACAAAGAGAATCCGGGTTTTATCATTTCAAACCCACAATCCCAAGTAAATAAAAATAAATAAAAATCTCTCAGGCTTATCATTTCAGCCCATAACGATTTTTCCCTATTCTAAAGTCCGTTCGGGTATGTATCATTTCAACCCATAGTGATTCTATTCTACAGGGAACTTGCAGTGTGATTAACAGAAATAAATAAATAGTAAAATAAAATAAAATATAACAGATGATGTGACAAGTTAATAACAGGGTTTAACATCATATAATTAACATCACAGGCAGGTATAACATAATATAATTATTTCTACACTTTCATTTGCTATCAATTCACAGTTATATAAGTATGAATGTCAGGTGTGATTACTCACCTTTTACGCTGGAGTTAGCAAAACAAACCCACAAACAGAAATCTGGAAAGCACGATAGGACTTTTGATTTGAGTGGAAAGAGAACCAAGCTAATTATCTTGTAACAACCAATAAAACAAAAATATAAACATATATACAATGCCAAATATGAATTGAAACAATTTGAAATTAAGAGCAACAATGAACAAAATGTTTTGGCCATGCTTTCATCAACCAAGTTCTCGACCTAGGGGTCTTGTAGTCCGGTCATGACATGATTTTTGGGTCGGGTATGGGTCCTATATGGCACGGCTACAAAGAATAGGAAGGGGTAGGAGTTACATAATAGGAATACAAGGAGACAAGGCAAGATAGGAGGGTTTGGATCAAACATAGGCTCAGCCTATGCATGGTTTGGGCTCGGCCATGTGTAGTACAGGTCTGGCCAGTGGGTAGGGTTATTGGTGGTGGTCATATCATGGTGGTGGTGGAGCAATAGAAGGCGGACAAGGTCACAAATGAAGGGTAAATGAAAATAGGGCTCGGCTATGTGCACTTTTATGGAGTTTAACATTGTTTTTGTTGAACTTTTGCCTCATGGAGGTCACGGCCTGGTCAAGTCAGAGGAAGTGGTGATGCTAGGTGGTGGATGGTGAAGAGGTGGAGGTGTGGTGGTCGGTGGTGATGGTGGAGGGTATGGTCGAGCAAAGCTATGAAGAAGGCAAGGCAAAAACATAGAAAATCAATAGAAAAAGAAGAAGAAAAAGTAGAAAAGGAAGAGGAAGCCATTTCCATTTTTTTCAGATCTGAAATGGCCGAAAATTTATGATGAAAGTGAGATGTTTTCACGTGAAAAGGTAATAAAAACTCAGGGCTAAAATTAAGGAAAGGAACGGCCAAAAATATGAAAAGTCTAGAAGGTGAAAAGTCAAGTGTTTTAAAGCTTTACTCTCTTCAAATTTCCATTTCTTTTTAATTCAAAGTAAACAAATAAAAATTCAGTAAATAAAAATAAAAGACAAACAAAATAAAGTGAAAATGATAATAAAATTTATTCATAAGTGTTAGGACCAAAATTGGTCACTAACCCCCTTTAGAAAGATTGTGTAGAGAGATAAATGAAGAAGATAAATTAAAACAGAGAGATATAGATAAATTTAACTACAGAAATCTAGAACACCAAATTTATAGTGGTTCGGCGTAACTGCCTACGTCCACTTCGAATTGTAATCTTTATTGCTTTCCCAAGTAATTAAATACATATACAATCCGTTCAATAATGGCTTGAGTACAAGTTTGAACTGAAAATAATAAGTCTTGAAAGTGGTAGAGTCTCCCTAGTGTTCTCGAAAAAAGGTCCTTTTTCAACAGGCCCCTGCTCCTCTATTTATAGACGAAGATGGGTTGGACTTCCCTCACGGGCCTAGGAACAAGGTACCTCGGCCCATAGTAGATGACTACTACGCACCGTTCCATGCAAGCCGAACGAGACATGCCGGACAAGACAAGCCGGACTACATTTGGCCAAACTAGGAACTATGCTCTATCGTGGCTGAATTACGTTTGCCGAGCGAGGCATGCCGAGCGACGCCCTCACTCAAGGTTAAATGTTAACCTTTTCTTCGAACTTGTGCGATATCCTAACGACGAGTGATGAGTGTAGGCCGGGCGGCAATCGTATGCCGCATGAGAGACTTGTGCCTAGTAAGGTCTGAAGACAGACGAATCCCTGCATGCCGAACGAGGTTCTGTGCCGAGTGAGGCTCTGTGCCGATCGAGGCTCTACGCCGAGTGAGACTCTGTGCCGATCGAGGCTCTACGCCGAGCGAGACTCTGTGTCGATCGAGGCTCTACGCCAAGCGAGACTCTTGGTGCTGGACGAGGTTCTATGCCGATCGAGGCTGCGTGCCGAACGATGGCTTTGCATGCCGAATGGGAACTCTGTGCCGAGCCTCTCGTTACCAAGTCAAATAACCGGTTAACAATAAGAAAAATAAAAAGAAAATAAAAGTAAATAGAGAAAATAGCTTGTTATATTGAAACTAGCATTAAAAATTTCAAACAAAAATGCAATTAACTTTATAAAATTATAACTACACTTTTGAAAATTATAACTTCACTTTTAAAATGATTTAAAAATATTTACAAAAATATAGGGTTGTTACATAACTTCAAAAACCATTTAAACAGCCTTTTTAATTTGAAATCATCATTTTAATATTTTAAAATTTCCCGAATATGGTCCAATGCTGCAAAAGCGCTAAATAAGGGAATTCATATCAATCATATCAATCATGGCATCCAAATCATCATATATTACATGATAACAGCATATATAACAATATCTGTAAATAAAAATCAACACCGGTGAGGAATCCAGTTGGATCCCTCCAACCTGTAACCTGCAACAAATATACATATGAGAAAATATGTACAATGTCCGCTTCGAGGCAGACGCGTGTACAAAGGGTCATCCGCTCATACACGGGAACATATAGGGTCTCATTCGCTAAAATATGCGGGAATATATCCAAACCAAACAATATATATATATAATATATCATATATCACCCAAACAATCATCAATCTGCATTAAAGAAATTTATTCTCACTTATATAAAAATATAAGCGAGACAGAAACAGTGAGTTGTACTCACTTTGATTCCAATAGTCGTTGCAGCGTTTATTTCAAATAAAATTAAACGGACGTTTAATTTTATCCAAAATTTCCATTAGCTCCAAATCAATCCAAACCAGCTTCATTGTGTAGTGTTCATGAATACGAACCCAATGCAACTCGTTTCGTCCGATTTCGACCTCATATGGAAAAGTTATGCAATTTAGAAAATTACACGATTTTTTTTGAGAAAAATGTGTGATCCTCTATAAATAGAGGAGAGCACACATGCAACAATATATATCACAATAATAAGGCATTGCCAACATGCCTGGCAGGTAACAAAACTAAATACAAGTATCAAAGAAGCTCAGGTACCCCTAAGATGAGTTCCGGCAAGGCCACCACCCATCACACCCCGATATTGAGTTCCGGCATGGCCACCACCCGATATTAAGGTGTTAGAAGTACCTAAAAAACTAAAGAAAAGCCCAAAAATACTGGATGTCGTCACAAACTAAGATGGAAGCTCCATGCATTTGGATATGGAGGAATGGATAAGCAACTACTCTGAAGTGGAACTGTATGTGATGCTGAATGGAAGATCCGCTTTGAAGACTCTGTATAAAAGGAAGAAGTGCCAAGCAGAAAAGTAGATCCTCCTGAAAATAGTACGCCACAATGGAGATGAAAGTGTCTAGTCTCTGTGGTGGATCTGCTAGTGATCCTGGGAGGAAAACTTTGCTCTGATGACCTCTCTACAATCCGAAACCTACAATCTGAAGACAAGAGGACCTGGAAAGTGAACCTGACACTTTATCACCCATACCTGTGTCTGAAGAATGACTAAGAAAAAAGTTAGAATGATACATATGTATGTATATTTGTATAATTTGTATACATATATATGTATTAAGGAGGTAGGAAATAAAAACCTAAAAAAGACTAACTGGACCAATACTAAAGAATTAAATTACTTGTAAACTAATACCAACAATGACAAGAACACTAATTGAAATAAATCTTTAAAAAATTCTTATAAACCTTTGATCATAAGTAAGTTATGATTAACAGTGAAATCATCATATAAATTTGAAAAAATATTAATACTACTATTGTTAATGTTAAATATTTTATTAATGGGTTTAAAAAAGTTAATATTATAACTAACCTTATTAAGATACCCTTTAAATAGATTATTTTTTAGCTAATTTATATTTGGGATTAGAAATCCAATTAAAACAAAATGAAGAAATTATAAAAATCAATTTGTTAAAATGACTACTACTATTATTATAAATTCTTAGATTTCTTTCAAACCAAATGTAACGACCCGATATTTTCAACCATTCGCATCCATTATAAGTGTATAGGTAGACACTCATGCCGGAGTTGAATTGCTCAAAATACCGCGTTGTAAATAAAATTTGGCAAATCTCAGAATATACAGTAAATAAATATAATCACAGATCACAGACACAGAGTAAAATAATGCAGCGGAAGTAAAAGAAATAGTAGTTCATGAAGCTACTATATAAATATATCAGTTACATGAGATATAACAGAAGAAATAGAATACAACAAAAGTCTCAATATAATAACCAAGTACAAGCTGAGTAGAACAACGGAATTGAAATAGATAGGACATGACAAGCAGATAATCTCCAGCGATTCAAATCTCCAAGAGAGTGGAAATCCAAATCTGTGAATAACTCAGGCTGACCCGAGCGTAAAGCAAAACACAAAACACTCGAGTCAGGACAATATATACTTATATAATGTAAACCAACTCAAGCGAGCTGTAATAAGGGTACAAGTAACTTAGAAGATGCTTGGGATCGCCCATCCTCTAAGGATCCGTTAAACTATTTACTATATAGTAATATACGCTATATACAGTAGTGTCTAATCAGTAAAGTATAATCATATAGAAAATAGCGTTAAGGGGATGGAGAACCTTAACGCGGTCGGATCTTAAAATCATAATCGTAGTAAAGCTCGATATGGTAGGTGACACGGCACACAAGGCAATGCCAGGGTAGATATACCAATTACGCACACAGACTGATGGATACGCATAGCAGCCACTACCGTTCCACCTCGAACAACACTCCCAAATCGGAGGATGGCCATCTAATCAATCACAAGTAAGAGTATAATATCGAAGAAATGTGTCCGAGAAGAGGTGCTACCTCACTGGTCCGAGATCGCTCCTGTTTTAGCCACCTTATGCCAACTCACGGGAGTTGGGTCCATGTAACATACCTTAAGAACGTCGCCACCATCCTACTTCATTCTGGAATCTCCACCGCGTACACGGTTGTCAAAGTGGTTTTCGGTATCGACAGAGAGTATTTCCATATTCGATCCCGGTCTCTTTGCCAACCAATCGTTATTATAACCCGTGGTTATAACTTTTAAAAACAATACTTTACTTCAAAATAAAATATCATTTCAAACCATATCTTTATCAAAATAAAGATTAAATCAATTTCAAACCATTTCCATATATTTAAATTTTCATATCATTTCAAAACTTCATTTCAAATCATTTTAATAAAATAAAATATCCTATCAGTTCAAATCCAAATATTCAACTTTAAATACCTTTTAAATTCAAAGATATCGTTCATTTACTATCATTTCAAATCACCTTTAAATAGTTTATATTCCAATCAAAATAATTCATTTAAACCTTTTAAAAGTGTAATTATTATATTTTCAAATCAAGTATTCAATTTCCAAAGTTTCAAACCATTCTGAGTTCGTTTACTAAGTCAAAAACCCTAATTATTAAAATTTCAGCATTTCACAGCATTTAAAAACAACTGCTATAAGTTATATTTGAAAATATTTTTAATTCAGCAAAGACAGCACTTAAAACTGCTGTTAAAACTCAGTTTTAGTCGAATTATAGTTCAAAACAGAAAAGACAGCATTTCAGAAGTGCTGCGGTAGTTCAGATTTCAAAACAAGGGTTAAATTTGATTTCAACAATGACTGCAGACCATTATAGCAATTCAAGAGAATGCTATAATAGGCCTGAGTTCAATATTAGCCTATAAGTTCAATTACAGCAACTACAGCATTTCAGAAATGCTGTAATAGCTCTTTTTACACAATTTTAGTTCAAAACAGAATCTATAGCATTTCTGAATGCTATTAAAAGTAGATTTCAGGTGTTAGTGTATTTCCAGCAATTAAATAACTTCAATTTAAAACACATAAACATTTTAAAAATCATATTTTAACATTTAAAATGTTCATTTACATATCATTTAACATGTATCTTTTTCACAATAAATTTCTTATAATTAAATCCAAAAATTTAAGTGTAAAAGTTTCTAATTCTTCACATTTCAACAAATAACTTAACACTTCAAATTTAAATTACCATTTCACAAATTTAACTAAATTTCCAATTTTATTTAATTAACTTAAACCTTTAATTAAAACCAAATTTCACATTTCCAAGTCAAGTTATATTTTAAAAGATCACTTTTAAACATTCATTTATTTAACCACTTAAATTCATAGAAAAATCAATAATACTTTAATAAATCACTTAAATTCAAATTTAATCAAATTATCATATTTACCATTTCCAAATAAAATTTAATATCCATTTTATTTATATAACTTAAATATCATTTTTAACCAAATTCCAAATTTCCAACTTAAGTTATATTTCAAAAATCCAGTTAAACCATTCATTAATTACATTTTTAACACATAGAAAAATCATAATTTCTTTATTTTAAACATTTCAAAATCTATTTAAATCAAATTTCATAAATTTATAATTTTTAAAATACTTAAAAATATCCAAAACACTTTATAAAATAACCACGGGCCTGTATATAATTTTCTAACTTAGGTCAAGTGATACGGATATGTATCATTTCAATCCGCAGTTAAAAAAAGAAAAATCCGAGTTCTATCATTTCAAACCCGCAATCCCAAGTTAAAATAAATAAATAAAAACCATTCAGGCCTATCATTTCAGCCCATAACGATTTTTCCCTATTCTAAAGTCCGTTCGGGTATGTATCATTTCAACCCATAGTGATTCTAATCTACAGGGAACTTGCAGTGTGATAACAGATATAAATAACAGAATAACATTAAATAACAGTAACATATGATATAACAGGTGTAATAACAGGTGTGAACATCGTATGATAATAATATAAGCATATATAACATGATAATATACATTACAGATTCGAATGGTGTCGGTTTATCAGTTATATAGGTACATATTGTCTGGTGAGAATAACTCACCTGTTCAAAGCTAGAGATTACGACCAAATACACAAAATAGAGATCCACAAAGGCACGAAAACATGACTACGATTTGAATGAGGGAGAGCCAATGTTATTTGTCTTGTCACATATCAAACAAAACAAAATATACAACATGAATTTCAAACCAAACTATTATAAACAAAGCTAGAAATATAAGCACAATACATAGCTAAACTTTTGCACTTGCATTCAATCACTTATGCTTCAGCTATGGGCAGGAAAGGTACTGCAATGGTATGGTTTTGAATCAGGTTTGGTCAGGTTGAGGTCATATAGGTTGGCCAAAACATGATGGTGGAGTAGTGGCAACAAGGTAGCTCAGCTATGGTGTTTTAAATGGAGTTTTTTGTTCATTTTTAGGTGGATCTTCAACATAGGATGGCTCGGCTCAGGAATGGCAGTGGAGAGGAGGTTATGGTGGCTGGAATAGGTGATGGTGGAGGCAGCAAAGTGGCTGGAGATGGTAGGCCGAACATAAAGTAGATGAAGGCAAGTGCAAAAATCACAACAAAATAATGAAAAAGTGAAAAAGAAAAAGAGATTTTACCAAAACTTTTGTATAGGAATGGAGGCCATGATTTTTGTGAGAAGTTTCTCAGTTGTTTTCACGTGAATAAGAGAGAGGTACAGCTGAAGCAAGTATAAGGAACGGCCAAAATAATGATGTATTGATTTAAAAAGAAACGGTAGAATTCAAAAGGACTAAGCATACAAAAGGTTTTCAAACTCTTCATATATTCACTATTTCTTTTTAAATTTTTATATAACTGAAAAACATGTATAAATTCAGTTAAAATACGAAAATATAACAATAAAAACATATATAAATAAATATTAATTATAAATAATTAAATCAAGAAAATAGCAAAAATTGTCAACTAGGCTAGAAAATTTGAAAATAAATGGTATAAACTTTAGAAAATTCATATGAGCTTGTAATATATTTTTAAACATAAATAATAACATAAAATAAAAATATATTCACAAAATAAATATTTAAAATTTAATTTATGTATAATTTTAATGAAGAAAATAGCAGAAAATAAGAAAACAGCCTTTAAAAATGAAAAATAAATACAGTAAATTTTGGAAAAATTCTATTATCATTTTAAAAACATAAAAAGACAAAAATATACATAAATAACATATTAACACATATTAAAACAAAATATAACAAAGAAAAAGTAATTTATACAATTTTAAAATAGACAAAATTGTTAAATAAACCGTTTATACTCAAAATTGAAATGTACATAACTTTTGCAGTTTAACTCCATTTTCAACGAAACGAAAAGCAGTATTCAAGTTATTAAATCTATTTTTATAATAAAAGTTAAAATTTATAATTTCAAATATTTTAAAATTTAAATTTAAAAGTCAAAGTTTGACTACTTTAACCAAAATTCACATTTTCTAGAAATATTAAATTTAGTCATATTTGGAATTCTAATCCACATACAACATCAAAGTTTTTATATTTACAATAACAAAATTTATTCTTTTCATAAATAAAGCTTTTAAATCTGGAAATCAATTTAAAAATATTTGAAAAATACAGGGTTGTTACACTCTCCCCCACTCAAAACTTTTCGTCCCCGAAAAGGAACGAGGTATGGGAAAGCACAGAAAAAGATAGAATGAAATAAGATTAAAACAAGATGATAAGAAGATTGGAATTACACCTGATAACTATTGTTATAGGTAAGTTTGACAAGATGGAGGTGGTCAAATCAAGAATATAAGCACGAAAAAGATCCTCTAGAGTCTGAATCACCCCTTTCACTTGACCGACGGTCTATGAATGGAAAAATAGTGTTCAAATCCAGATGAGTAACAAAGATTATCAAAGATTATAGAAAGATTTCTAAATAGACTAGTATAAGCAATAGCCTTCTCATCCTGTAACAAGATAAGAGAAATAAGGCTAACCAAAAGATAGTTTGGAAAAAAAAACAAAATAAGATAATAAATTTGAAACCATAATGCTTTGAAATCATAAAAATTTAGGGATGTTTATCATTTTGAAATCATACTACTAAAATCATAACACTTTGGACAAGTTATTCTTTTAAAAAAAAAACATAACACTTAGAAAATCAAAACTCCTTTTAAAAAAAAATAATCTTCATTTAAACCATTTTAATTCAAGGTCAAATAATATTCATTTTAAAGTTGTAACATTTCTAAGTTCATTCAATTTTAAAAATTTCCAAAACATTGTATTTTCAAAACAGCAGCACTTATAAAATGCTACAGTAGATATATTAGTATTTCAAATCAGTTTAATTTCAGAAATATTCATTTGGATATCATTTAACTTATGATTTATTAAAAACAAACTTTTATGAATAGAATATCCAAATTAAACTATACTTCATTTATTAAGTCAAAAGCTCACTATTTTAGTTAGCTCTTAATTTAACACATAACCTAACAGTTTATTTAAAATACCCAAATAGATATTCCTTTAATAAGTTACACTTAAAATTCCATTTGGAAACCAAATTTTCAATTATCAAATTTTAGTGATGTTAAAATACATTTTAACTATTTAAATTATAATTATTCATTTTTCAAGACATATCTATTTCATAAATAAAACATTTATATAGCAAATATAACACTCAAATTTCTTTACACATTTATTCATTTAGACATCAATTAAACTATGAATTCAAGTTAAATAAACTTTATTACAAAATGTCCAATTCAAATGTATTTTTATTTTTTTTTCTATTCAAAGATACTTATTATACAACATATTCATTTCAGGAAATAACCTTTATTAAAATTCCTAGGTTAGACTTAAGGTTCCATATAAATCAAATCTGATTATTAAGTTATTTAAATAAAATCTCTTTAAATTCCTTTTTCACTATGTACCTCTGTTAATCTTTTATAACTAAAATTTAAGTGTATAACATTTATTATAACCACTCAAATTTTATTTATAAAAATCCTTTCTATATTGTATATTCTCCAATTTCATATTCAACTTCTGTGTAATTTTGGTAAGTTATATTGGAATGAAATTGTGTGTTATACAAGTAAAACTTTCCAATTCAATTATCTCAAGTTTGAATCATTTATCCAAATTTATAATTGAAATTATTCTTTAAGAAAAAAATGTAAGAATTAATTTCCGATTTCCTTCAAACCAGTTAGAGATAAATAAATATATGTACATAATATGTCAAATCAAATTTAAATCATATATCTATATATATTATAAATCAAGTCATATTTTTAGAAATTCATATTAATTAAATTCCCCAAAACAAAGCTATAGCAAGACTACAGAACAGTCTCTTCACTTCGAAACTCTAAAATGAACGTCGATGATGCTGTAGTCATCACCGAAATTATTTTCCAGCGGCAAAGAGAAGAGCACTAAATTTTTAAACTTTAAAATCCTTTAGAAACATATTTCTACTTAGAAATACTTTAAAAAATATATCCTTTTACAACTTTAAACACAAGGTTTGAAACCATCAGAAATTAAATTCTCAAATTAAATCAATTTATTAATTTCCATAATATTTACTTATATCAAAATTTATTTTATTAACCAATTTATTTTTATTTTATAATATTGTGTCAGTTTGTTCTGTCAAAGTGTTTTAGAAATCCTATCGATGGCGTTGATCAGACGAATCGATCGGAAGCCAAAATCAACATCAACAACTCAAACAACACAATATATAAAACAAACTTAGATTTACAAGTACAATTCAAAATGTTTGGGGATATTTTGGAAACAAAACAAGATGATTAATTAACAAAATATGAAGATGGATAAGCTTAGATAAATCGCGAGCAACCTTAACCGGGTCAACCGTGACTTAATGAATAAGATCAAATATGGATGTTTCTGGGGTAAATCTACATCCGATCTTAAGAGATAGAGTTTGGAATAACAAAAGATATTAGCATCTAAACCAAGGATAGATATAAATCTCTGGTGAATTGATGCAAATTTGTAAAGGAGTTCCCCCTTTACTAGAAATTTAGAATATTGGCGAGACAGGCAATTCACTATAAAGATCATTCGAAGTAGAGTTATGTGATACTCCAAAATCAAACGAAGATGAATAGTGAGGGACAAGAATAAATTTTGGAACCGCAGGGTACGTTCCAAAAATTCAAAGGAAATTCGAATCAAGAGGAAAAGATTCAAACTCGAACGAAAGTGATTCTGTAAATAAATCTACTCCATATGCTGAGTTTTGCCTCAAAGCCAAAGCTCTGATACCAACTGTAACGACCCGATATTTTCAACCATTCGCATCCATTATAAGTGTATAGGTAGACACTCATGCCGGATTTGAATTGCTCAAAATACCGCGTTGTAAATAAAATTTGGCAAATCTCAGAATATACAGTAAATAAATATAATCACAGATCACAGACACAGAGTAAAATAATGCAGCGGAAGTAAAAGAAATAGTAGTTCATGAAGCTACTATATAAATATATCAGAGTTACATGAGATATAACAGAAGAAATAGAATACAACAAAAGTCTCAATATAATAACCAAGTACAAGCTGAGTAGAACAACGGAATTGAAATAGATAGGACATGACAAGCAGATAATCTCCAGCGATTCAAATCTCCAAGAGAGTGGAAATCCAAATCTGTGAATAACTCAGGCTGACCCGAGCGTAAAGCAAAACACAAAACACTCGAGTCAGGACAATATATACTTATATAATGTAAACCAACTCAAGCGAACTGTAATAAGGGTACAAGTAACTTAGAAGATGCTTGGGACCGCCCATCCTCTAAGGATCCGTTAAACTATTTACTATATAGTAATATACGCTATATATAGTAGTGTCTAATCAGTAAAGTATAATCATATAGAAAATAACGTTAAGGGGATGGAGAACCTTAACGCGGTTGGATCTTAAAATCATAATAGTAGTAAAGCTCGATATGGTAGGTGACACGGCACACAAGGCAATGCCATGTTAGATATACCAATTACGCACACGGACTGATGGATACGCATAGCAGCCACTACCGTTCCACCTCGAACAACACTCCCAAATCGGAGGATGGCCATCTAATCAATCACAAGTAAGAGTATAATATCGAAGAAATGTGTCCGAGAAGAGGTGCTACCTCACTGGTCCGAGATCGCTCCTGTTTTAGCCACCTTATGCCAACTCACGGGAGTTGGGTCCACGTAACATACCTTAAGAACGTCGCCACCATCCTACTTCATTCTGGAATCTCCACCGCGTACATGGTTGTCAAAGTGGTTTTCGGTATCGACAGAGAGTATGTCCATATTCGATCCCAGTCTCTTTGCCAACCAATCGTTATTATAACCCGTGGTTATAACTTTTAAAAACAATACTTTACTTCAAAATAAAATATCATTTCAAACCATATCTTTATCAAAATAAAGATTAAATCAATTTCAAACCATTTCCATATATTTAAATTTTCATATCATTTCAAAACTTCATTTCAAATCATTTTAATAAAATAAAATATCCTATCAGTTCAAATCCAAATATTCAACTTTAAATACCTTTTAAATTCAAAGATATCGTTCATTTACTATCATTTCAAATCACCTTTAAATAGTTTATATTCCAATCAAAATAATTCATTTAAACCTTTTAAAAGTGTAATTATTATATTTTCAAATCAAGTATTCAATTTCCAAAGTTTCAAACCATTCCGAGTTCGTTTACTAAGTCAAAAACCATAATTATTAAAATTTCAGCTTTTCACAGCATTTAAAAACAACTGCTATAAGTTATATTTGAAAACATTTTTAATTCAGCAAAGACAGCACTTAAAACTGCTGTTAAAACTCAGTTTTAGTTGAATTATAGTTCAAAATAGAAAAGACAGCATTTCAGAAGTGCTGCGGTAGTTCAGATTTCAAAACAAGGGTTAAATTTGATTTCAACAATGACTGCAGACCATTATAGCATTTCCAGAGAATGCTATAATAGGCCTGAGTTCAATATTAGCCTATAAGTTCAATTACAGCAACTACAGCATTTCAGAAATGCTGTAATAGCTCTTTTTACACAATTTTAGTTCAAAACAGAATCTATAGCATTTCTGAATGCTATTAAAAGTAGATTTCAAGTGTTAGTGTATTTCCAGCAATTAAATAACTTCAATTTAAAACACATAAACATTTTAAAAATCATATTTTAACATTTAAAATGTTCATTTACATATCATTTAACATGTAACTTTTTCACAATAAATTTCTTATAATTAAATCCAATTTTCAACAATTTACTTAATAAATTTAAGTGTAAAAGTTTCCAATTCTTCACATTTCAACAAATAACTTAACACTTCAAATTTAAATTACCATTTCACAAATTTAACTAAATTTCCAATTTTATTTAATTAACTTAAACCTTTAATTAAAACCAAATTTCACATTTCCAAGTCAAGTTATATTTTAAAAGATCACTTTTAAACATTCATTAGTTAACTATTTAAATTCATAGAAAAATCAATAATACTTTAATAAATCACTTAAATTCAAATTTAATCAAATTATCATATTTACCATTTCCAAATAAAATTTAATATCCATTTTATTTATATAACTTAAATATCATTTTTAACCAAATTCCAAATTTCCAACTTAAGTTATATTTCAAAAATCCAGTTAAACCATTCATTAATTACATTTTTAACACATAGAAAAATCATAATTTCTTTATTTTAAAACATTTCAAAATCTATTTAAATCAAATTTCATAAATTTATAATTTTTAAAATACTTAAAAATATCCAAAACACTTTATAAAATAACCACGGGCCTGTATATAACTTTCTAACTTAGGTCAAGTGATACGGATATGTATCATTTCAATCCGCAGTTAAAAAAAGAAAAATCCGGGTTCTATCATTTCAAACCCGCAATCCCAAGTTAAAATAAATAAATAAATAAAAACCATTCAGGGCTATCATTTCAGCCCATAACGATTTTTCCCTATTCTAAAGTCCGTTCGGGCATGTATCATTTCAACCCATTGTGATTCTAATCTACAGGGAACTTGCAGTGTGATAACAGATATAAATAACAGAATAACATTAAATAACAGTAACATATGATATAACAGGTGTAATAACAGGTGTGAACATCGTATGATAATAATATAAGCATATATAACATGATAATATACATTACAGATTCGAATGGTGTCGGTTTATCAGTTATATAGGTACATATTGTCTGGTGAGAATAACTCACCTGTTCAAAGCTGGAGATTACGACCAAATACACAAAACAGAGATCCACAAAGGCATGAAAACATGACTATGATTTGAATGAGGGAGAGCCAATGTTATTTGTCTTGTCACATATCAAACAAAACAAAATATACAACATGAATTTCAAACCAAACTATTATAAACAAAGCTAGAAATATAAGCACAATACATAGCTAAACTTTTGCACTTGTATTCAACCACTTATGCTTCAGCTATGGGCTGGAAAGGTACTGCAATGGGATGGTTTTGAATCAGGTTTGGTCAGGTTGAGGTCATATAGGTTGGCCAAAACATGATGGTGGAGTAGTGGCAACAAGGTAGCTCAGCTATGGTGTTTTAAATGGAGTTTTTTGTTCATTTTTAGGTGGATCTTCAACATAGGATGGCTCGGCTCAGGAATGGCAGTGGAGAGGAGGTTATGGTGGCTGGAATAGGTGGTTGTGGAGGCAGCAAAGTGGCTGGAGATGGCAGGCCGAACATAAAGTAGATGAAGGCAAGTGCAAAAATCACAACAAAACAATGAAAAAGTGAAAAAGAAAAAGAGATTTTACCAAAACTTTTGTATAGGAATGGAGGCCATGATTTTTGTGAGAAGTTTCTCAGTTGATTTCACGTGAATAAGAGAGAGGTACAGCTGAAGCAAGTATAAGGAACGACCAAAATAATGATGTATTGATTTAAAAAGAAACGGTAAAAGAAACGGTAGAATTCAAAAGGACTAAGCATACAAAAGGTTTTCAAACTCTTCATATATTCACTATTTCTTTTTAAATTTTTATATAACTGAAAAAATGTATAAATTCAGTTAAAATACGAAAATATAACAATAAAAAAATATTAATTATAAATAATTAAATCAAGAAAATAGCAAAAATTATCAACTAGGCTAGAAAATTTGAAAATAAATGGTATAAACTTTAGAAAATTCATATGAGCTTGTAATATATTTTTAAACATAAATAATAACATAAAATAAAAATATATTCACAAAATAAATATTTAAAATTTAATTTACATATAATTTTTAATGAAGAAAATAGCAGAAAATAGGAAAACAGCCTTTAAAAATGAAAAATAAATACAGTAAATTTTGGAAAAATTCTATTATCATTTTAAAAACATAAAAAGAAAAAAATATACATAAAAAAACATATTAACACATATTAAAACAAAATATAACAAAGAAAAAGTAATTTATATAATTTTAAAATAGACAAAATTGTTAAATAAACCGTTTATACTCAAAATTGAAATGTACATAACTTTTGCAGTTTAACTCCGTTTTCAACGAAACGAAAAGCAGTATTCAAGTTATTAAATCTATTTTTATAATAAAAGATAAAATTTATAATTTCAAATATTTTAAAATTTAAATTTAAAAGTCAAAGTTTGACTATTTTAACCAAAATTCACATTTTCTGGAAATATTAAATTTAGTCATATTTGGAATTCTAATCCACATACAACATCAAAGTTTTTATATTTACAATAACAAAATTTATTCTTTTCATAAATAAAGCTTTTAAATCTGGAAATCAATTTAAAAATATTTGAAAAATACAGGGTTGTTACACCAAATATACCAACAAATAATAATGAATAAAGTGTCAAGTAAGAATCTAATATTCTTTTTGAACCTAAATCTAAAATTATTCTAGTAGAAGTCGCAATCCGAAATTTTAGTTATTATATTAAAGTCAAAAGTTTTAAGGGTATTATTTAGAATGTAATAAGAATCCATGCAAGCATAGTATATATGTTTAATATCTTCAAGATGCAAATTACAAAAATAACATTCATTATCATTTTGAATGTCTTTTCTCTTTAAAAATTATATTGTATTAAGTTTTCCATGCAGTAATAACCACATGTGAATTTTAGATTTAGGAGGTGCATTAGATTTCCAAATAAATTTAAAAGAGTTGTTTATTGTACTCGAAAAATTAATAAATCTGTAAAAAGAATTAGAAGTATATTTCTTACTCTTATCCCATTTTGACGCAGCAGCGGAATACAAAAATGATGTAACTGTGAAAAGTAGGAATCGGTGGATTGAAGAATAACAAATGGCTCAAATCCGTTGATCAAAAGATGCCGGATTCTAGCTATCTTCGTCACGTTGATCGCGCACGATACCGTGAAAGAAGATCTACAATTCTTCAGACGTTGATCAAGCGCACTTGATACCGTGAATTGGCTTCTATGATCGTTGATTCGAGCGCACTCGAATGCCGAAAGAGGAGATAGGAGATAACACTCAACTACCAATTTAATGAAAGCACAAAGCTAACAAACAAAAGTTTTATTCAAAATCAACTATACTCAAAGTTACAACTCACCCACTATTTATAGCATTTTACAACACCCAGACCCTTAAGTCGTTCGAGCGACATACGACCTAAACAAGGTCGTTAACGACCTAATTACAAACGAATACAATACGACATACCATACAACACAATACGGGACTTAAAGAAAATACATCACAACACAAAATAGTACAAACGAGTTACGACTCAAGAAAATGTAAATACGAGACTTCGACGCGACTTATTGACCTAAGGACACGACACATATGTGAATTAGAATGCACGGCAGCGACCTTGAAGAGCGACAATAGGCTGGGGTAGGTCGTTTTTGAAGGTCGTTCGCGACCTTATTCTTCTTGCTCATTCGCGACTTAGGGTTAGGTTGTGGAGGTTAGGTCGCGGGAATGGTTTAGGTCATGGAGAAATTAGGTCGCGGAAATGGTTAGTTCGCTGGAGTAGGGACGCGGAGGAGTTAGGTCGCTGGAGTATGGAGATAGGTCGCTGGAATTAGGTCGTGGAGAAGTTAGGTCGTGGAAATGGTTAGTTCGCTGAAGTAGGGACGCAGAGGAGTTAGGTCGCTGCAGTATGGAGATAGGTCGCTGGAATTAGGTCGTGGAGAAGTTAGGTCGTGGGATGGTTTAGGTCGCAGGGGTTAGGTCGCTGGAGTATGGATTTAGGTCGCGGGAATGATGATTTAGGTCGTGGGAAGGATGTCTCTGGAAAGTTAGGTCGCGGGGATGTGGTTTTAGGTCGTTCGCGACCTAGCAATTTGCTGGAGCTGCTCGTGACTTAAGGTAGGTCGTTCTTCCCTATTTCACGCTGCATCATCCTCCCCTAGTTGAAAAGAATTAGTCCCGAATTCAAACTTTCTTCTTCTTCGAGACACTGTCTTCCATTCATTATCTGGTCTGATGCGGCTCTGGTGATAACCACTCTTGTGATTAATCTTGTCTCGACTCTTTGATGATGCGGCTCGACATAAGGAACGCATTGCATAAAACATACGTGGCATTAGACAGGCGGCATAAGGAGGTGATCTGAGGGAGATGACATTTGAAAAGGTGTGGAATGACCTAATCACTAGGTGCCAGATCCAATTCATGTAGCACAGAACTTCATAAGAATAGTGTCGTATACCATATTGCTTGTGCCAATAGGAAGGTGTGATATAGAACCAAAATGTGTCGAAAATGTGAGACGATATAAGGAAGTTTAAAATCACGGAACGACTTAGGAAATCACGACCGAAAAAGTGTGAGGACTCATGCTCAGACTCTCGTCTTTCCTTATCTCATTCGGGTGTGTCCTCATTTAGAATCTTCCTTTGATGTGTTGCATCAATTTTCCTTGACTGAAATGAATTCCCACTCGCTTCTCCTTCAACATGTTTATTTTCATGAAACGATTCCAAGCAATTAACGTTGATAACGTCAGCAGTGCGGTCATGATCAGGTAATTCCAACTGACAATCATTCTCTTCATCCTGTCTTTTCAACTCTTCCTTTTCTTTCAGATTCTGAAGATCATACGATCCCTGTAGTAGAATGGCAACTGGTACTAGTTCAGTGTGAGGTTGAATGTCCTGTAGTGGTGGTAACTCTTCGGGTAGTTCTTCAGGATATTCGCCTTCAGATTCATCGAATTCTGATCCAACTTCCTCAAAAACATCAAGATCTTCACTCGTTCCTTGCCCGGTCAATATTAACAATTCATTACCATGTTTCACTTTTTCGACAGGCTCTTCCAAAAATACAAGACTAGTTTCTTCAGACGGTTCCTCTGAAATCTCACCTTCAAACTCTCCGAATACTTCAACCTCTTCAGGTGTCTCAAAATCAGAATTTTCCCCATATTCAATCAACATTGATAATTCATCACTGGCTTTCATTTTATTGACAAACTCTTCCAAAGATAATAAACTATCTGATTCTGCCTTCTCTTTTGTGTCACTTTTACTTTGTTCGGGCTTCTCGGAAACAATGGAATTTACAATTAGCTGGCTCTCGTCCATAAGCTTAGGCATTAAACAAGAATCTTCCATCATCAAGTTATTTTCCTCAACTCCGAATACAATTTCTTCTTCCATACTGCCGACATCAATCTTTGGTGGTGAAAAATAATCAACTTCTACATCCCCATACTTTGACTCAATTTCTTCATCATCATCAAATTTCGGCGGTTGATAAAAGTCAAATTCAGCAGTCATCCTCAACAAGTTACATCCTTCATCTCTTGACAAAACTCCTTCATCGTTGTCAAATTTCGGTGGTGATTCTTCGAACGATTCTGTAGGACCCACCTCTTCAAACTCTTCTGACATTGGTTTAACCTCCTCAGGAGTTTTAAGCTCTTCACTTGCCTCATACCTAACCAACGCTTCAGCACTACCTTCTGCTTCTTCAACACTTTCGCTGAAAGATAATGGACTAGTCGGTTCCTCTTCCTCTTCTGGTTCGCTTTCAGTAGAATCATCCACATCCTCGTTTTCACATTCTTCTACAACTAATGCTTTCATCTTGGCCTCAATACTTCTATGGTCAGACTCCTGATAATGATAACGCTTAATTCGGTCATCAACACTTGTCTTAGTGATTCCGTGTACAACTGGTTCGTTGACTCTCTTAGAAACATTTATACTGCAATTAACGCCTCTATTCTGGTTGCTGGAGTTTGTAACCACACCCTTTCCTTGACTCCCTTGTCTCGACTTCTGCAACTATTGGTTCACACGAGTTTGATAATTGTAGGGTAAGAAATTTGCCTTCATCATCCTTTTCATCTTATCCCACGTGACAACTTTGGATTTCCTCATTCTCTCTCTGGTTGATTTAGTCTGTTGCCACCAATCCATGGCTCTTCCTCTCAGTCTTGTAGCAACTAACTTAACTTGATGATCTTCAGACACGTTGTTGAGTTCAAAAATATTTTCAACCGTTGTTAGCCAATCCAAGAACTCCTCTGCTTGTAGACCGCCTCGGAATTCTGGAATCTCCGTATCCTTCCTTGGTTTCCGTGTATAACCATCCTCTTCAATATTCTTATATCAATTTTGCCCTTGACCTGAATATCGAAAGTGAACACGACCACCATAACTATCTTCTTCAAAGTTAGATGAGCTTTGATGTCTATTCTGAACATTGACTCTTCTGTGACCATGCACGTCCTCTCTACTTCTCCTTTCCTCTACTCGATATCTTTCAAAATCACAATATGGCTCATGCTCGTAACCACGATAAGCTCTCCTTTCTTCATTCTGATAATCACGATTGTCTCGAACTTCACGATCTCGATTTATGGACAAAGATGATTCTCTTCTTTCTCTATCATAACGTGGCGACACTCTCCTTTGATTTCGATTCATGTCAAACTTCATTTTGATCCAAAAAAATTTCCGAAGCAAACTTCCCCACTTGTTTGAAATCTTACGAACACCTCAAATAAACAACAACTTAATTCGAACTCCCAAAACTTCAAATCTCAAAATTAACGCCCAACGAACTTGGATAAATTCGTCTCCTAGCTCACGACTTGAACAAAATCTGAGCAATGTACGGCCTTGACTTACAAAGTGATGAACTTCACACTTTACTTAGTTCGGCTTTGCTTGATATAGCTCGGCTTCACTAACTCGGCACAAAGTCCAACACTTTCCTTTGCTCGGTTGAAATTCTTCAAAGAATTGGTTCCAAATGATGCACGACCTTCAACTTCAAACTCTCGGCCTTGAATAACAAAGTGATGCACGGCTTGAACTCTTGAATAATAATTGGCTCCAAAACTCGGCTTAGCTATGATTGGCTAAGTCTAGCTCTGATACCAAATGACGCAGCAGCGGAATACAAAAATGATGTAACTGTGAAAAGTAGGAATCGGTGGATTGAAGAATACCAAATGGCCCAAATCCGTTGATCAAAAGATGCTGGATTCTAGCTATCTTCGTCACGTTGATCGCGCACAATACCGTGAAAGAAGATCTACAATTCTTCAGACGTTGATCAAGAGCACTTGATACTGTGAATTGGCTTCTACGATCGTTGATTCGAGCGCACTCGAATGCCGAAGGAGGAGATAGGAGATAACACTCAACTACCAATTTAATGAAAGCACAAAACTAACAAACAAAATTTTTATTCAAAATCAACTAAACTCAAAGTTACAACTCACCCACTATTTATAGCATTTTACAACACCCAGACCCTTAAGTCGTTCGAGTGACCTACGACCTAAACAAGGTCTTTAATGACCTAATTACAAACGAATACAATACGACATACCATACAACACAACACAATACGGGACTTAAAGAAAATACATCACAACACAAAATAGTACAAACGAGTTACGACTCAAGAAAATGTAAATACGAGACTTCGACGCGACTTATCGACCTAAGGACACGGCACATATGTGAATTAGAATGCACGACAGCGACCTTGAAGAGCGGCAATAGGCTGGGGTAGGTCATTTTTGAAGGTCATTCGCGACCTTATTCTTCTTGCTCTTTCGCGACTTAGGGTTAGATTGTGGAGGTTAGGTCGCGGGAATGGTTTAGGTCGTGGAGAAATTAGGTTGCGGAAATGGTTAGTTCGCTGGAGTAGGGACGTGGAGGAGTTAGGTTGCTGGAGTATGGAGATAGGTCGCTGGAATTAGGTCGTGGAGAAGTTAGGTCGCGGAAATGGTTAGTTCGCTGGAGTAGGGACGCGGAGGAGTTAGGTCGCTGGAGTATGGAGATAGGTCGCTGGAATTAGGTCGTGGAGAAGTTAGGTCGCGGGATGGTTTAGGTCGCAAGGGTTAGGTCGCTGGAGTATGGATTTAGGTCGCGGGAATGATGATTTAGGTCGTGGGAAGGATGTCTCTGGAAAGTTAGGTCGCGAGGATGTGGTTTTAGGTCGTTCGCGACCTAGCAATTTGCTGGAGTTGCTCATGACTTAAGGTAGGTCGTTCTTCCCTATTTCGCGCTGCATCACATTCACAACTAATAATATCATTATCATTATCAATATTATAAAGATTTAATCTAGCATAAAGCAAAGAAAGTTGCCTAAGGGTTGAACCTACTAAAATTCTGTTAAAACTAAAATTCCAAGGAGGATCGTTTTCAGGAGAATAAACTTCATTAATTAAAGCAAACTTAAAATTACAGATTTCATAAAGCTCTTTAAATTCCAACTTAAGAGGTAAGACCGAAATCCAACGGTCGTGCCAGAACGAAGTACAATTACCAGAATGAACTATTGTATTTATTCCTAAGTTAAAAATCTCATGACATTTTAAAATATTTTTCCAAAAATTAGATATATTTTGAGTGATTGGAGAAGCAATTTGATATAAATTGCTATTTCCATTATAGTAATATTTAGAAATGATCTCTTTCCAAATAGCATTATCATTTATATCCACGATTTTAAATATAATTTATTTACAATTTTTTTTAATTTTTTTAACCTCTGCTAAATCTAGCCGTTGATTCTAGGAGAACAGATCTGGCCGCACTCTTTCTTTTTTCTTTTTCCTTCTTCTTTCCACGTTCTAATTCCTTGCTAAATTTGAACCCATCATTGCTATTCGTTCTTCTCATGTCGTTCCTCCCACGATCATCTAAACGATGATCAGACAACGCCACGATGTGCGCCTACCCACGACACGCCTCCAGCCCAAGTCTGGCCTCTCCATTCGTCGCCAGTGATGAGAAAAATGCCACAAAATGTCGTGCCTTCAAACTGGATTGCCGCCACATCGAGCCTCTATCTTCGATCACAGCCGTTGATCATATAGAGCTCGTTGAGCTCTACAATTCTCCTTCATGCGCCTTGCCATTTCATGGAGTGGATCGAGAGAAAAAGAGGAAAGAATATTGGAAGATATCGGCCGATCGAAATTTAAGCGACGGCTGTGTTTGTTTGCCCTAGTTAATTAGGGTTTTGAGTGAATTATGGTCATTTATTTATAGGCAAAGAAAATTACTATTCACTCGAAAAATTTCCGAACTCTAATCGAAGCGTGTCGTCAAGCTTTTATAATGTTTTACCCCTATTCCGAGCACAATGGAATATATATCATAGGCCAATTCCATCGTATTTGGAAAATAGGTTTTCGAATCAAATTATTTTAATTAAAAATTACTTAAATAAATTTCTACACGTTTCAGCCTCGCACGACCAAATCGTAAGTCCAATTAATACAAAATTTAAAATTCTACAATAATATAACATTATGGATCCAATGAAACAAGTTTTGTCGAAATCCGAGACCGTGTCAAAAATAACTATTTTACACGTTAATTAAAGTGGAAATTAGCCACAAGGGCCTCTTTAGTAAGTGGAATTAGTTTCTAGGACACACAACTGAAATAATTACTTTCAAGGACAAAACGTAAAATAATTAGTTTCTAGGGCCTAAAAACCTATGAAATTATGTCTTTGAAAGTAATTGAACTATTGACTTTGTCCTTGAAAGTAATTATTCTGCTGACTTTGGCCTTGAAAGTAATTTCTTTGAATGTGTGTCCTAGAAACTAATTGAACTGCAAAGTTTGTCCTTCTGGTGAAATGCCCCTTAATTAAACATTAAAATTTCCAATTTCTATAAATTAACTTTTAAATCAAATTTAAAAGTTCCATAACTCCATTCTAATTCAAAGAGAATTTAATTCAACTTTATAAATCATTTTCATTCACATTAAATTCAAATCAAATTATTTCTACAATTTTAAATATATCATAATTTAATTTTCCAAATAAATTATTATATTTGAAATATAAGTTATTCAACTTATAAAATTAACTTATGAATATTTAAAATCAATTAAATATTCTAATTTCGAATGATTGAAATTCTGGGTCGTTACATTCTCCCCTACTTAAAAGAATTTTATCCTCGAAATTACCGAGTAAGAAAAAGCCACAAAATCCAGTAACTTTTCAAAACAATTAGTTAAGAGGATTACCAAATCACTTAAGTGTTTAACTTTCCCAAAATCATTTAGTTAAACTTCTTATAAAAAATTTCCTAAGTTTTCAAATCCATTCATAGTTATCTTTTCAAAACCAACTAATATCGTTTAACTTTTAAGTCAAAATCAAAATTTTAGTTATCAAATTTTTTTCAAAATTCTCAAAATTTTCTAACGCCTTAAATTTTCAAAAAAATTCTCCATAGCCTCCTTTGCGCGGTTCAATCCGAAAAAATCACAACATATATAATATCACAAATATACATCTCATCTTTGAGGATGAGGCATCTCGTAGGAAAAAAAATATAAAAGTACAATATGTAATCCGAGATATGTACCTTATATATTATTAGCGAGCATATACGGCTAATATAGCACGAAAGTGAGCTCCAAATGCGAAGCATACGCCATCTGCACCTACTAAACACTCAACAAACAATAAGTACATGTGTATATGGAAAGTAATATTAATATACAACATATACCAATACAACAACTATACATGCCAATATAGCAAATGCAACAAAAAACAACAAATTCCACCATCAAACAATTATCATCCAACTAACATCCAACAAACCAATATCTATCCAACAAGTCCATAACCAAATCAATATTCATTCATTTCTCATTAATATTCACTGAAATGGGTTTTCAATTTAATCACATTTGATTCATTAACATTGGATTTTACTAACATTCATTTATTCATATCTAGCTTACATTCACTAATTTACATTCAAGTTAGCTTACTTTCAATTCAAATTTAATTCTATTTAGATTCAATTACTTCCAATTTGAATTCAATTATTTAGTTTTCAATTTCATTAACTCAATTTCATATGAATTTATATTCAACCAACTAACATCTATCTAACAACCAATGTCTAACCAACTTAACCAAATTTATTTAATTTACACTCAAACATTCATATTTACTTCATTTATATTCAATTTGGTTTAATACTTTTAATTTCAATTGGTTTAATATTCAATTTAGATTGAATTCTAGTATTCACTTTATTCACATTTTTGTTTTACACAACACTTCCAATGCTAATGAAGTAAACTTAAGTTTTATTTAATTCTTAACAACAACATTTCTAATCCATGTTTATTCACTAATTCACCTTTTACAATTAAAGTTGAATTTCATTTAACAATTCTAGTTTATATTCATATACTTCACTTCACTTTATTTATTCATTTTGACATCAAATCCAACTTCATTCAACATCACTTAAGTTATGTTTCATTTCATTCTCACTTGCATTTACTTTCACTATACAACTTAAGTTCACTTCTAATTTTAATTCAAATTCTATTTTATTTAACTCATTTCATTAGCTCATTTCTTTTTCTTTACTTGATTTGAATTTCGTTTTCAAAGATCATTTCCTTTTAACTTAACATACATTTCATTTCTAAAGTCATTCTATTTAACTTTTACTTAAGTCAAATTTAATATCACTATTCAAATTCAGATTTTGTTTTGCTTAACAAAATTGTTTAACTATTTTAACATTTAATTTTACTTACATTTTCCCACTTTAAATGTTATACAACTTATTTATTTAAACTTTCAATTTCATATTATATAATTGCTTACCACTTAAGTTTAATTTCCATTTCAATAACTTATCTAATACAGTTCAAATGCAATTCAATTTATTTAACTTTCCTTTAGTTAAATTCCAAATCATATATTTTATTATGCTAACTCAAATTTATTTAACTTTACTAAAATTAAATTTTTATTTCATATTTTAAGTCCAAACTCATTTTACTTATATTTATCAATTTCAACTTGGATTTTAAATTCAAATTTGTTTAGCAAAACAGAACTTAAATTTTCAATTTACTAATGGTAGTAATCCATTACATAGAAACTCGAAAATTATACTGATGATGCTGCAGTCATCACCCTTATTATTTTCTAGCAATGGTAGTGAATTCAGTGCTTTAAATTCTTTTAAAATTCCTTTTATACTTATAAATCACATTTATAAATTCTTGCTTATATAATTTCACTCTTTTGCTTCATTTAAATAAGATTCGTTCCAAATTTATTTATCTTATTTAGATTTATAATAATATAATCTCTTTAAATTTTGAAAAACAACTATCAAAATCAACAGGATTTAAATTTTCAAATTCTTATTTTAAATCTATTTTTATTTACAACTCATATTTATAAATATACTCATGTAGTTTCATTTCTTATATATAAGATTATTTTACAGCTGTAAATCATATTAATAATTATAATTCCATACTTAATAATTCATTTTCTTATATAATATATTATTTTATGATTATTGTTTTTATTAAGATTATTCAAACAGCTTTTATTAACTTATATATATTTACATTTTCAAGCAACCAAACAATCAATTTATATACACTATAATAATTTCTGAAAAATTATTCCTTTATATATAAAATATAATCTGGGTAAAATTATTTCATTTATAACAATACTATGTCGACTTGCCGCATTTAAGTGTTTAGAAATCACTATCGATCACATGACGTCCCACGCACCGACCAGAATTCATAAACAACTCAACGGATATATAAACACAATATAAAACATTTTTATATCAGTACTAAATACATGCTCATATATATATATATATATAAAATAAAACTCAATCTAGGGATCTACTGACCCTATCTATACTGAGTACACATCAAAGCCTAGGAATATACTAAACTTAAGCTCTGATACCACGTGTGACGACCTGCAAATCCATACACTTTGAATCGACAATAACTACACATGTCCGACCCAAAAAGAATAGAATGACGGAAAGTCATGAGAAAGAAAAGAAGAGAGAAGAATTGAAGAATGAGAGAAGAGAAAACCAAACAAAACAATAAAGAATCTCACATCGCAGCGGAAAACATATAATATCATATCAATGATCTTTACAAAACAGAAACTATAATATCGTATACATCAATCAGAGTTAAACAATCAATCACTAATTATCAGCCTGGACAGTTATAATAATCTATCCTTACAATTGCTGATACTTTAAATAACAAAGCAGGGGAAAATAAACAGATATGTGTATATGACATGACGATCGCCAGCTGGCCTGTTGAAACTCTAAAAGCACCAAATATGTACCTGTAAATATACAAGGTCTAACTCGAGCATTGAAAGGAAAGAACGTCCAGATCAGTCTGGTAAACCAGCGTGAGAAAACACACTCAACCGAATTATTAATTACCAAAACTTTTTCTTTCAAAACAAAAGTATCTCGTAAGACACGCCCACACATAAACACAGACATATTTTGACCTTATGATAACCAAATCATTTCATATCAAATTCTCTTATATTATACTAGTATCTAGTATACAAATAATATTAATCATAGCCGAAATTGTTACATTGATTAAATTCTAGCATATAGCCCAAAATGGGTAATACGATCAAAATGGTAGGCATATAGTGGAGTTTGGATTTCCATACGAACGACCAGGTGAAGGGACTACCATCCATGTAACAACCTGCCTTTTTGGACGTTTTAAGCATACACACATGCTGAACTCAAACCATTCAAAAGGGCTGATTGTTATGAGGTAAATAAGAAAAGAGAAAGAAATAAAACAAATACAGAATCTCGTAGCGGAATGACAAAATATAATAATCAAATAACAGTGCATGAAGCTGTTTTATAAATACATTTGATTATACTTTACAATACAAACATCAGAGTTACATAAACGGTAATAAATAAATAAATAAATGCAGTGGAACAACATAATGCAGTGGAATAAATATCATAAATAATAATAGTGCAGATCTTCGTCTTCGTCCTCCAGAAATAAGGTCTTCAACCCTGAAATGCTCAGGCTGACCCGAGCGAATTGAAAAGACAAAACACTCGAGTTAGAACTAAAAGAGCTTATGTAAGTTAAATTAACATTAAATAAATATGAGTGGAATGGCGTCAGAGATGTTTACGGGGTTTGACATCTCCTATCCAGTGTCTAACGTGAGTGCAATAACTTGACATCTCCTATCAAGTGTCTAACGTGAGTGCAATAACTTAAGAGATGTTCGGGATTCACATCTCCTAAGGATCCATTAAACTATCTACTATGTAGTACAATATGCTATTATAATATGTCTACAGTAAAGTAAAAGTATTAAAATAGCGTTAAGGCATTACCCATATCCCCCTTAACACATTTTATATATTCGCATAGTCTATACATTACCGTAAGCTCCTTCGTAAACTGGAGGTTTACCCAGAGGGCACCCCATAGGTATGGTACAAAAAAAACTCGTAGTAGGCTCGATAGGGCATGCACCACGGCACACGAGGAAATGCCAGGGTAGATATACCATTTGCGGATCCGAACTGGTGGTAATGCATAGCAGCTACTACCGCCCACCTGGGGAACACACTCCCAAATCAAAATCAAGGGTGGCCACCAAACAAATCACAAAGTCAGAATATAATATCGAAGAAGTGTGCCAGATCGGAGGAATGACCTCACTTGGCTCGACATGGCTCCTGATTTTAGCCGCATCAAGCTGACTCACGGGAGTCAGGGTCACGTAAATACCTCATACAGAAATCGTTCACCAAACCATCCTACTTCATTTCTAGAATCTCCACCACGTACACAGTTGTTAAAGTGGTTTTCGGTATTGGCAGAGAGTATGACAATATCCGATCCCGGTCTCTTTAACAACCAATCGCTTATTACACACTGGATGGCTCTTTTAAATTTCCAAAATCAATTCATAGTTGATATCAAAATATCGTATTCAATTCAAACCATATCACTTTCAAAATCATATTCACTTTCGAAATCATATTTTCAAAATAGGTTAAACCCTCATTTCAAAATCATCATATTTACTCAAAATATGTTATATAAATCCTAACTTAGGTTATTTCATCATTTCATCGTATTTGCTTTTAAACCAATGAACTTGAATATAAACACTTCCCTTTTTACTTAGTCTGAAAATTTAGAAAATAGTTTAAATAGATAAAATAGTTATAAATAGTTTAACATAACAAAATAAATTTCAGAATAGTTAAAATACTTTAAAATATTAAAAATAGATTAAAGGTAGCTTTTAAATTGATTTAAGATAGTTAAATAGATTTAAAATAGATTAAATATAATTAAAATAGATTAAATAGCTTAAAATAGATTAATTAGATTTAAAATAAATTAAATGGTTTAATTAGTTTAAAATAAATTACATTGGTTTAAATAGGTTAAAATAATTCATATAGTTAATATAGGTTAAAATAATTTAATAATTTCAAAATCTTAATAATTAGAAATTTTAAAATAGTATATTTTTAACAGTTTACATTAAATATGAATTTGAAGTTAACATCAAATTACACTATTTATTTCTTTTCAACACATCTAAACCATTTAAATTCCCAAATCAACAAAACCCCATTTCAATCTTTCAATTCAACTCTTAATAAATTATTAAATTCTATATTGCTTTCAAACCACGTTTGAAATATCAAATTAAATTACTCAAATTCCAATATATTTCAAAGTTATATTTCAAAGTTATATTTCAAATAATTTCAATATCTCACTTCCGTTAAATTCCATTTATACTTCAAAAATTCAGCTTAAAATTTTAATTAAATTTCTTAAAACAATTCCTTTAAACCAGCTCAAATTTCAGCATAAACTTGACTTTCAATAATAATTCAATTTATATAAATCAAATTCTTATTGCAAAATATCATTCAATTAAATTCAAAAACTTAAGGATTCAAAATCATTTAATTTAACCAATCCAGTGTCCATATATAATTCTCTACCCTAGGGTCAAGTGATACAGATATTTATCATTTCAATCCACAATTTAAAAATTTACGGTTATATATCATTTCAAATCGCAATCCCGAATTAATATTAAAATCCATAAATCACTCGAGTCTATCATTTCAATCCATAGCCATTTTTCCTATTCTATAGTTCGTTCGGGTATATATCATTTCAACCCATAGTTATTTCCAAACAATAATAATTAAGGGAACTTGCAGAGTGATAGCAGTAAAAAATATACATAACATCAAATCATCCAACATAAAAATAATCAAACATCCATCACAATCATCATACAATTCAATTAATTAGTTTCAACAATAACTAATTATCAATAACATGTATTTAACTAGCAATTTAAATTAAACGATAAACTAAATAACGATTTAATCCAAATAAATTCAAATTAAATGGAATGGCAAATTTAATATACCAAACAGCCATAAATAAATTCCTAATCACATCCTAAATATAATTTAACAAACATAAGAAATTTTAGAAGTTGTGAGTGGGTCAAAACACTCACCT
Source organism: Allium fistulosum (assembly GCA_030737815.1). Classification (NCBI taxonomy): domain Eukaryota; kingdom Viridiplantae; phylum Streptophyta; class Magnoliopsida; order Asparagales; family Amaryllidaceae; genus Allium; species Allium fistulosum. The sequence goes on from CM060906.1 coordinate 1,140,287,427, forward strand.
TTGAATTTCAAATCGATTTGAAATCCAAAATAGGGCCTAAATTTGAACAGTCTCAGAATTCATCCAAACTAGCATCAAAATGTGTGGAATTTCAATACGATCGCAGTGGAACAAACCGCACGTGAATCGGACCTCGTATGCAAAAGTTATTAACATTTGAACTTAGACGATTTAAATTTAAAATAAATAAAATAATAATAATATGCTAAACGTCGCCATACCCAGGCAAACCCTATCCCGTTCACAGTTGAGCACGCAAAACCGAACCCAACACAGGTCGTCGCCGCCGCCAAAAGCCGCCTCCACGTTTGGTGATACTCCGATCAGCCATCACCAGAAGCCACGCATCCGTCCACACTTCCCACGCCCAAACCTCGGCGAGCTCCAATGCCTCCATCCACCTCCCATTGCGACTCCAAGCGCATGGCAAGATGGCCAAAATCTGACGAATTTCGAAACCCATGACATGGATGAAGCCGCTAGATCCTCCTGCCTTGCCTTTCTCTACACTGCTGCGCAACCTGATCGTCAAACGAACGACAATCCACCATCCAATCTCATCGACCTCTCATGAACGGTCGAGAATTCCTTGACATTTTCTGATCAAACGATGAACCAAAATGAAAACTGAATTGCAGATTTGGCCTGCTCGTCGAGAGCTTCAAATCGATATATAATTCGATATAGTTTGGAGGATTTTTATTTTGGAATTGAATTTGAAATTGAATTTGCAATTTGGGAATTTGGGTTTTGTTTGTCTGCCTTGGAAAGAGGAAATGAGAAAGAATGTACATACATACAAATGAAAATAATAAGGCTGCTAGGGTTTTAATGGGCTATTTATAGGCAAAGCTGAAAACAGAAGGAATGGACAAGATTGATTTGGATTGAACGATAAACGACCCGAAAAGCCCGTTCTGTCTCCGGAATGAAAATGGGTCATCCCATATATCAAAATAGATGTTTTGGATAGTCCTAAACTCAATGGAATAGGTTTCAAGTCCTAATTCCATCATATGAAGAAGTTATGTTAAAATCAGCTTATTTCAAATTGATTTCAATTGATTTTAATTAAATTGATTTCTAGGCGTTTCGAGCCCGTACGATCAAACGATAAGTCCGATTGCTACGAAACCTAAAATCCTTCAATAATTCACCGTTACATATCCGATGGAACTGATTTCGTCAAAATCTGAGACATTTGCCAAAATGGCTATTTTCACGTTAATTAAATAAATTAGTATTAAATTAATTAAATCACTTAATAATTTAAATTTAATAATTTAAAATTTCTATCATTTTAGATTACTTTGTAATTTATAATCCCCTTTAAACAAATTTCTATATTAATTTATTATTGAATATTTCATAATTTACAGTGTTTAATTTCAATTTCAATGAATTCAATAATTATAGATTAAATTTCCAATAAATTCATTTATTTGATTTTCAATCCTATTATTCAATCAATTATCATCTCATGGATATAATTATCATGGTTTATATTTTATTACACTAATATTCTCCAATTTCATCTTAATTCCCATTAATGTTCTAACGGCCCGAAAATTTTCGACCTCGAAAATCGACACTAATACGTTCACTGTATGGAGTGCCGAGCAATCGAGTGTCGAAAATCCTAGACTGTTAGGGTTAAGTAGAAAAGAGGTAGAAAAAAGAAACAGAAAACAACAGCACAGAATCTCCCAATCGCAGCGGATACAATTTATAATATACAAATAGCAGCATTTTACAGAGAAAAGCTGTAACTGTCAATATATATACAACTATCATAGTACAACCATCAACAAATACATTTGGACAGTTATTGTAACGACCCAGAATTTTTAACAAATTAAATTGGAAATATTTAATTAATTTTAAATATTTGAACGATGATTTAATTTGAATCCCCGATATAACTTTGAAATTTGCGATTAAACTTTAAAATTTAATCTATTGAATTGAATAAAAATTTGAATCTTCAATTTTAAGTTGAAGAAAAATATTTCAAAAGCTTTTAAAATTCGTATTGATAATTCTGAAGATAATAGAAACTTCAGAATCGAATTTGAAATTGATTTGATCAGTTTTGAATTTATATCGTTTGAATCAACATTTGAAAATAGCCGTCCGAGGCACAGTCTCGGAATTGGACGAAACCAGTTTCATTGGGTCCGTAATATTGTATTATTATCGGATTTCAAATTTTGTATTATTCGGAGTTGTTACGTGAGCATACGGTAAGCAAACGCATTGAGATTTAATCGAATTCAAATTGAATTTTAAATTTTAAAATTTGTCAACATCAGCCACCCTAGGTTCTCTTTAGCAGACCTATTCCCTGAAACGTCGCGTACTCTTGTCTCCTCCCCATTTCCTTTACAAATCACGCAACTTCCTCAGTTCAGTTCGAGATCAAAATCTTGTTCAGAGAAAATTAAATGGCGACCGGTTCCATTCCTTTCCCCCTCGTTCCAAAACAAATCAAACAATCAATGCCGCGACCAAATAAAAACCCATACCTTCGTTCAAAACAACGAAATAGCCGCATTCCTCTGTTAATTTAAATCAAAAGCAAGAAAGGCGAAAACTGTATGGCCGAAGTCGTTCTCCCCTGTTCGAACGAAAACATCGGGATAAGCGCGCACGCGAGAGAAGCTCGAGCTCTCCCTAGGGTTCGCGAAGATGAAGGTCGCGATTTCTGTCTGGGTTTTGTGTGCTCGAGTGGGGCAGCGTGCGTTGAGGCGGTCTCGAGCATGGCGTGCTCGATCTCGACGACTGAGGGAAGGTGGGATCGAAGGCGAAATCGACACTCGCGATGGCAGTTCGTACAAAGTAGAGTCGCGTGCGAGATGTCAGAAGAGAAGCTCGACGTGGAGGGTTTCGCGACGAGTTGGTCACGAGGCTAATGGAGGCGGCAAAATCGATTTGGGGATTGGTGAGGGTGGTCAGGTCGCGACTGAGCAGGCGACGTTGGGCAGTGTTTTTGGGTGGTCAGCGAGCGATTGTAAAGGTATACGATTTTATTTATTTATTATTTTTTTTTTCTTTCAAATTTAAGTTGATACCTGTAAATGAACATATATGGATTGAGAGGAAAAGGAAATTGACAGCAAGTTATTTTCAATTTAAAAAATTTATAATATGTATATATATGAACTAAAGTAAAAAAATTATTTTGCTTTTAATTTAGTAAAAATATACTCTTAAAATTTCTAGTTAGTTTAGATTAATCAATTTAATGTTTCTAAGATAAATTTCTTTTGGTTAAGCTAATTTATTAAAGAAAATTTAGTTTTAAACTTAATTTTTTGTTGAGGAAATTAATTATCAATTTAAGATTAAATAAATCAATTAAATGGAAATTTATTATTCAATTCAGTTTTGATATTAATTATAATCGTACACTTGTTATACAAGGTCTATAAAAGGAGAAAAACAAATTGAGAATGGAAATGGATGGCAAATTAAAAGCTAAGGTGAGATTTTTCTCACTCAAATGAAAAGTTGAATTTGTAGTTATTTATTGACTGATTGATTGTTGTTTTGATGTGATATTAGATATAGTAGGATATATCTATATATATAGCAATATATACATATTGGCATATGTATATATTGGATTGATTGATTTCCCGCCTCGTATAGCGGATGAGACCCTATTGCGCCGTTAGTAAGCGGATATATTATAAAACCCATATACCGCGATATTCCACCTCGAAGTGGAATGGGTATTGTGCTAACATCTGTGGATGCAGGGAAACAGGTTGGAGGGATCCAACTGGATTCCTCACCAGTATTTATTTATTTACAGATATTGATGTATATTCTGTTATCATATGTTGATATATGATGTTTGATGTTGTGATTGACTAATTGGTGCTGTTGCATCATCGGATTCAAGTTTTAAAAATAACGACTTTTAATTTAAAAGGATTTTTAAAGTGATCTTTGAAATCATACGTTTTATTAAATTTTTGAAGTGATTTATTTTAAATAAATAAACATTCAAATCTTAAAGTTATAAAAGTTAAGATCTTTGTGAAATAAAATCAAAAAGTGATTTTTGGAATAAATAGTTGATTGATTTATAAAATGGTTTAAATTGAGATTTTTAAAATATTATAAACGGTTTACTTAAAAGGTTTATAAAGTTGACATTTTATAAATTAAGATATTGGAATTATAAAACGAGTTTTTATAAGTGTTAAAAATGAAGTGATAATAAAAATCATATGTGAACGAGATTTATAGATTTATAAATTGTGAAGTATAAATTGTATAGAAGTTGTAGGATAGAAGATTTATAAGGAATTTGCTTATAAATTAGAATTTTGCACTTAGATGAGATTTGAACAGAATTTGCTAATAAAATGATTTTATAAGTTGAAATTGTTATGAAGTATAAATGTGATTTATAAACGTTGTTTATAAATCCGAAATCACTTATTTTGATAAGTAATTTTAGAAGTTAATAAAAGGAGAATTTTATAAATCGAAGTTGTTAGAAAATATAAAGGTGAATTTATAAACGTTGTTTTATAAATTCGAAATCAATCAAATTTGATGAATTTAATATAGAAATTATTAAGGGAATTTTATTCACGATTTTGGATAGTGGATAAATTCTTGAAATAAACGTGTAGAAAAGATTGAAATGTGGTTAGTGAAGTATATTCACGATTTTGGACAGTGAATATATTTTTAAGTGAAATGGATACGGTTTTGGGAAAGTGATATTTGAAATGAAGTAATTGTTTTAAAAGATGTTTTAAAACGTGATAAGTATCGAATACATAGATTTCAACATTCATTGTTGAAATAGACGTTTTCGAGGAATAAGGAAATGATGGACTATAACAATGTTGTTATAGTAAATGATTTCCGAAAGGAAATGTTTTGATGTAGTATTGGTATTTATATATCTATCAAAATCCGAATCCCTATACTAGTGATTTTGAGTCGTCGTAACGATGTTTTACGTAACATTCGTTTTGACTCAAATAAATGTTATAGTAAATGGTTTCTTTAAAAGAATGAAATATATACTTAATTTGATTTAAGTATATCGGATATTTTCAAATGTTGAAAATAAATAGATTTGTGAAATACTTATTTTTAAATAAGTATGGAAATGTTTTTCCAATATGAAATGAACTGTTTTGAGATTTTATCTTCAAAGATAAAATGAAATGTGGAAATTGATTTGAAATTGTTTTCAAACGGTTAAGTGTGGAAATTTTATATCTAGTAAAGATATTTTGGAAGATAAAAATTATTTGGGAAAATTATTTGGAATCTGATGATCTTGCGCATCTTTATTGATAGTAAATAACCGACTATCAATAATTACCTTGAATATGGTATTTGTTGTGAATTGGATGAATTTGAATGCCACACTTATTTTTGAATAATCGCTCACTATTCGGGTTAGCCGGGAAAGGACCATGGGGTCGTATAACCCATTCCGAATATGTGATACGTCGTTATAAATTGCATTTGAAGACCGGTGTTGAAGACCGGATATTTTTGAAAACGGAAGGATTACCGTCGAGTTACTCTACATCAACTGATCTCCGGTTTAGAGGTTTTATCACCCTTAGTGACGGGAAGTCCGGACGTGATTAGAAATTTATCCGGATATGCAAGGGCTTCGTGAGAAGTGCCTTCGGTTCTGTTCGATCCCGGAACAGACTTGTATGGATTGTGTGTCTGACGTTACAATTTGAGATATAAAGCTGATTTCTTTCAAATACATATCTGTTGGTGGTGGAGAATTTATTCTCTTAGCTTAACACCCTTCTCTGAGACGTACGAGCTCAGAGGTTATGTAGTTGAAATTTATCAGCGATATACTCCCAATTTGGTAACGTGGCATACTAAGTGTTGCTGTGAAATGATCAGTGTTTGATTATTTGTGATATGATCATTTGTTTGATCTTATATCTTTGTGATCATAGGTTGATCATTTTTGTTTGACCCGAAGCAGGGCTTTGTAGAAAGCGTAGCTTTGTGGACGAGACTTCGTCGAGCCTCACACCCCGGAAATGGTCGAAACAGGAAGGATGCAGCAAGGTTCTAGGGAGTAGCGCCCCTTAGTGTATGTCATTCCTTATGGATAGAGGTGGTATCATGGTATGGAGCCCAGATACTTAACCTATGTGGTTGCTGCAAATTTATTACTTTGTGGTTGTTGGAAATCGGGGATCCTCGGGAAGATCGGTTACGATCGGGGGATGGCATACGCGTGTCAGTAGTTACCTATTTTTGCAGAGGTAACCCGGCCTTGTGTTGGCAGAGATCCGGTTAGGTTCTCGGGTCGTCTATTCCAGGGTCGTACCCATCGTGGCATAGGAAGTTCCTTAGCCTGACCATTTGTTGGAAATCCAAAGAAACAATACGTGACTTGTACGGTTTTAGTTGTATTACCTGCTATGGAATGTGGCGGTAACCTGCTATTGAACATAGTAGCTATAGTAGGCATAAGTGCGGAATGCCTATGCTGGCTAAGATTAATATTATACTTTCGAAATGTTTTCTACACTATGCACTAATAATAATATCAAAAATGATTTGATTTTTCGTAGTAAGCATCTTTGACTATCATAAGAAGAAATCTCCTCCAATTCTGCGTTTGCATTGTGTGTGTGGTGGGAGGTCTTATGGTAGTTTCATTTTCCAAAAGCATTGCGAATTTGTTTTATTTTCTTTGTGAAAAATAACTGTTTTACGATCTCACACCAGTCACCATGACTGACTCGGAGTTTATTGTTCCCTTCTAAACTCTGGGTGCCCACCAATTTCCACACGGGCAGCCTAGAGTTATGTTATCAGGATATTCTAGATATTCTGGAGCTTTGGAAGCAAGCTGGATGGCGAAACGTATCACCTATATTTTTGTATTATTCCACTATGTATTCTGTATGAGGACAAGTTATATAACTGTCCATTGTTGTATATGACTCTGATTGATGTATGTATAAACTGATATAGTTCTTTGTTTTAAAAGACTAGTGTTATCTATTATATATTGTTCCGCTGCGATGTGTAAGATTCTGATATTGTTTTCGTTTCTGATGTTGTTCTGTTGTTCTTCTTTCTTCTTCCTTCTTCTTCTGTTTTCTTCTTCTTCTGCCTTTTTCTTCTTTCTAAAACCCTAAGAATTCGGTTTTCCGACATTCGTTGCTCGGCAGTTGATACAGTGGACGTATCGATGTCGTTTTTCGGAAGTCGAAGAATCGGGTCCTTACAAAGTGGTATCAGAGCATATGGTTAAGCGACAACCCTGCTCTGTTGGGTGTTACTCATTAGAGATAGAGTCAGTAGTACTCTAGAATGAGTTGAGTGTAATAATAGATATGAGCGCGTATTTGTTATTGAATATAAAATTGTTTTGTATTGTGATGATTGGTTTATTGAGTGGCATATGAACCTTCGTCGGCACAGTCTGCGCAACTGGATCGAAGGGGTTTCTAAACACTTGAATAGAACAATTCGGCACAATATTGTTTTTAAAATAGGGTAAATGAGATAATTTTGCCCAAAACTATTTTTGTATAGAAAAGAAATGTTTTTCTATAAAGTACTATAGTATATGGTTGCATGGATGTTAGGGAGTAATAATAGTGAGTTATCATCACTGAAATTGAATAAGAAATTGGAATCATAACTCCAAAGTTAAGAAATAAATCCATATACTAATGAAATTTAAAGAATGAAAATTATAAATGTAATTTGTAATTTAACTTAAAGGAATTCCAGAGAAGTTTTTGGAAATGTTTTGAAAAGAATTCGAAAATTTTGGAGATTTGGAAAGTTTAAATCCTTTTTGGAGATGAAAATGAAATTCAAAAGATTTTGGAAAAATGTTTTGAATGAATGAAAAGCTCTAAACTCTTTTCAGTCGCTGGAAAATAACTTCGATGATGACCGCGACATCGTTGGTGTTCATTTTCGGGTTTCCAAAAGAGGAATTGCTGCCAAATTGTTTTAAATGGAAGTTGTTTGAAAATTTGGGTTTGGTTTTTGAAAATTCAAAGGATAATTTGAATTGTTTTCAAAATGATTTTGAAATGTTGGTAAGACTCTGGAATGTTATATAAAAATATTTATGAGAATAATAAATGAGTTGATAACTTATACAATTTGAATTTTGATTGAATAAATTTAACTTAAGAAATTTTAAGTTGAATTAAAGTAAGTATAAGTGAATCAATAAAAATACAAGTGGTAATTTTTGAATATAAGTTATATAACTTATAAAATGAAAAAAAAAATAGAAGTGAAACGAATTGTTAGAAAGTGGTTAAACAGTTTTATTAAGCAAAATAAAATGTGATTTTGATTAAGTGATGAAATTTGACCTTGGTAAAGTTAAATTAAATTGAGAATCTGAATTGGATTGATAAATGAATTAAGCTATTGAACTAATTGAATGTTGAATCAGTCTAATGTAAATGAATTAATGAATGAATAAATTGAATGGAATCAATTGCAAATGAAGTGAACTAAAGATAATTCAATATTCAGAATAGAAGATAAAATTGAATTCAAATAGAATTGAAATTGTAAACTAAATCCAAATTAGATTGAAATTGTAAATTGAATTTAAATGAGAACGTGAAATGCAAAATTGAAAGAAATTGAATATGTAACTTCAATAGTGAAGTAAAAATGTATAAGTAGTTATATTGAAAATTTTGTAATAGAATTTGCAAAATGGTTTGAATGTGTAACTAGATATTATGGCTAGTAGGACATACAAGTGTTATAAAAGGAATTGGAATTTTGATTTCGAAGATAATTTGAATTGCTCGAAAAAGGTATGTATTTAAATTTGAATATGAGATTTGATGACTTATTTCTCTAGCCGCTTGGCTTTTTCTTTTTCTTTTTGAAATCTGAGAGTCCGTAGGGACGTTTTGTAGTCGTACCGTATTAGCCGCGCAAAGGAGACGCTGGCGAAATTTTTCGAAATTTCGAGTGTTAGAAAAATTTTGAGAAAATTTGGAAGTTTAAAATTTGAATTTAAATTTGAATTGAAAGTAAACAATGTTGTTTTGAACTATAATTGAAGTTGGAAAATTAGTTGAATTGATAACGAATCTTTAGTAGAAAGATTTGTTTTGAAATTTGATAAAACTATTTAGATTGTGAAAAATAGTAGACGAGTTAAGGACTTTTTCTTCCTGACTTGTAATTTCGAGGACGAAATTCTTTTAAGGGGGGAAGTTTGTAACGACCCAGAATTTTTAACAAATTAAATTGGAAATATTTAATTAATTTTAAATATTTGAACGATGATTTAATTTGAATCCCCGATATAACTTTGAAATTTGCGATTAAACTTTAAAATTTAATTTATTGAATTGAATAAAAATTTGAATCTTCAATTTTAAGTTGAAGAAAAATATTTCAAAAGCTTTTAAAATTCGTATTGATAATTCTGAAGATAATAGAAACTTCAGAATCGAATTTGAAATTGATTTGATCAGTTTTGAATTTATATCGTTTGAATCAACATTTGAAAATAGCCGTCCGAGGCACAGTCTCGGAATTGGACGAAACCAGTTTCATTGGGTCCTTAATATTGTATTATTATCGGATTTCAAATTTCGTATTATTCGGAGTTGTTACGTGAGCATACAGTAAGAAAACGCATTGAGATTTAATCGAATTCAAATTGAATTTTAAATTTTAAAATTTGTCAACATCAGCCACCCTAGGTTCTCTTTAGCAGACCTATTCCCTGAAACGTCGCATACTCTTGTCTCCTCCCTATTTCCTTTACAAATCACGCAACTTCCTCAGTTCAGTTCGAGATCAAAATCTTGTTCAGAGAAAATTAAATGGCGACCGGTTCCATTCCTTTCCCCCTCGTTCCAAAACAAATCAAACAATCAATGCCGCGACCAAATAAAAACCCATACGTTCAAAACAACGAAATAGTCGCGTTCCTCTGTTAATTTAAATCAAAAGCAAGAAAGGCGAAAACTGTATGGCCGAAGTCGTTCTCCCCTGTTCGAACGAAAACATCGGGATAAGCGCGCACGCGAGAGAAGCTCGAGCTCTCCCTAGGGTTCGCGAAGATGAAGGTCGCGATTTCTGTCTGGGTTTCGTGTGCTCGAGTGGGGCAGCGTGCGTTGAGGCGGTCTCGAGCATGGCGTGCTCGATCTCGACGACTGAGGGAAGGTGGGATCGAAGGCGAAATCGACACTCGCGATGGCAGTTCGTACAAAGTAGAGTCGCGTGCGAGATGTCAGAAGAGAAGCTCGACGTGGAGGGTTTCGCGACGAGGTGGTCACGAGGCTAATGGAGGCGGCAAAATCGATTTGGGGATTGGTGAGGGTGGTCAGGTCGCGACTGAGCAGGCGACGTTGGGCAGTGTTTTTGGGTGGTCAGCGAGCGATTGTAAAGGTATATGATTTTATTTATTTATTATTTTTTTTTCTTTCAAATTTAAGTTGATAACTATAAATGAACATATATGGATTGAGAGGAAAAGGAAAATGACAGCAAGTTATCTTCAATTTAAAAAATTTATAATATGTATATATATGCAGTAAAGTAAAAAATTTATTTTGCTTTTAATTTAGTAAAAATATACTCTTAAAATTTCTAGTTAGTTTAGATTAATCAATTTAATGTTTCTAAGATAAATTTCTTTTGTTTAAGCTAATTTATTAAAGAAAATTTAGTTTTAAACTTAATTTTTTGTTGAGGAAATTAATTATCAATTTAAGATTAAATAAATCAATTAAATGGAAATTTATTATTCAATTCAGTTTTGATATTAATTATAATCGTACACTTGTTATACAAGGTCTATAAAAGGAGAAAAACAAATTGAGAATGGAAATGGATGGCAAATTAAAAGCTAAGGTGAGATTTTTCTCACTCAAATGAAAAGTTGAATTTGCAGTTATTTATTGACTGATTGATTGTCGTTTTGATGTGATATTAGATATAGTAGGATATATCTATATATAGCAATATATACATATTGGCATATGTATATATTGGATTGATTGATTTCCCGCCTCGTATAGCGGATGAGACCCTATTGCGCCGTTAGTAAGCGGATATATTATAAAACCCATATACCGCGATATTCCACCTCGAAGTGGAATGGGTATTGTGCTAACATCTGTGGATGCAGGGAAACAGGTTGGAGGGATCCAACTGGATTCCTCACCAGTATTTATTTATTTACAGATATTGATGTATATTCTGTTATCATATGTTGATATATGATGTTTGATGTTGTGATTGACTAATTGGTGCTGTTGCATCATCGGATTCAAGTTTTAAAAATAACGACCTTTAATTTAAAAGGATTTTTAAAGTGATCTTTGAAATCATACGTTTTATTAAATTTTTGAAGTGATTTATTTTAAATAAATAAACGTTCAAATCTTAAAGTTATAAAAGTTAAGATCTTTGTGAAATAAAATCGAAAAGTGATTTTTGGAATAAATAGTTGATTGATTTATAAAATGGTTTAAATTGAGATTTTTAAAATATTATAAACGGTTTACTTAAAAGGTTTATAAAGTTGACATTTTATAAATTAAGATATTGGAATTATAAAACGAGTTTTTATAAGTGTTAAAAATGAAGTGATAATAAAAATCATATGTGAACGAGATTTATAGATTTATAAATTGTGAAGTATAAATTGTATAGAAGTTGTAGGATAGAAGATTTATAAGGAATTTGCTTATAAATTAGATTTTTGCACTTAGATGAGATTTGAACAGAATTTGCTAATAAAATGATTTTATAAGTTGAAATTGTTATGAAGTATAAATGTGATTTATAAACGTTGTTTATAAATCCGAAATCACTTATTTTGATAAGTAATTTTAGAAGTTAATAAAAGGATAATTTTATAAATCGAAGTTGTTAGAAAATATAAAGGTGAATTTATAAACGTTGTTTTATAAATTCGAAATCAATCAAATTTGATGAATTTAATATAGAAATTATTAAGGGAATTTTATTCACGATTTTGGATAGTGGATAAATTCTTGAAATAAACGTGTAGAAAAGATTGAAATGTGGTTAGTGAAGTATATTCACGATTTTGGACAGTGAATATATTTTTAAGTGAAATGGATACGGTTTTGGGAAAGTGATATTTGAAATGAAGTAATTGTTTTAAAAGATGTTTTAAAACGTGATAAGTATCAAATACATAGATTTCAACATTCATTGTTGAAATAGACGTTTTCGAGGAATAAGGAAATGATGGACTATAACAATGTTGTTATAGTAAATGATTTCCGAAAGGAAATGTTTTGATGTAGTATTGTGTAACAACCCGCAAATTCGTAGCATTTAATTATCGCCATTAGGTGATTAAATCGTTCGTAAATTTTTATTGAAATCAAAAATCAATTTGAAGTTCTTTTATAAAATGGTTGGTAGAGTTTCTATATCGAGTAGAAATTCTTTTAATAAAATTTCGTATTATGGAAACGGGCTTTAAAGAGAACTATTGTGGCCCATACTCATTGTTGCCGTGATAATCATCTAGACCAGCCGGCCCTATTTCTTTTGTTCTCTAACTCGTTCCTTTTTGCTCTGAAAAGAAAATGGCGGTGATTATTTTTCTTCGATCTGAGAAATTTAGGGCTTGGCCTCGCTCGTTCTTTCGATGCTTGCTAAGGCTTTCGTTCCTCTGTTGCCTTCGAATCTGGAATTGAGGCTTGTACAAATTGAAGCGCCGCTCGATAGTAGACTTCAATATTCTCTGATTTGCTCACGGCTCTTCAATTTGGATCGAGTTCCTCTGTGATTTCGGTATGTACTTTGCTCCTTTTGCTTTGCTGATTTTGGCTTACTTGAACTCGATGGATCTATGCCGAATGTGATGTTGGTGCTTGCGACTCCTTCTCTCGAGTTCGTCTCCGCTTCAAACATGGTGAGTGAACTATCACTCACATCTACTTCACTCTTAGGGCGTTCAAGTTTATTTCGATGTTGATGTTTGTTTTCCTGACTTGGGCTTTGCTCGAATTCCCATATTTTTGTGTTACTTGGTTCACTCGTTTGTGATTTTGAGTTGTTCAGTATCTCGTACCATCACGGTTCCGATTTGTGTGACTTCGGTCACTTGATTTGAGTAGTGATGCCATGTCTCTGTAGTATCACCATTGTATTGATAATATTTTTGGCCATTTAAATTGAGCTGCTGCTTTGAAATCTAGTTGCTTCACCTAATTTATTTGATGTGTAGCCTTGTTTTGGATTATCTTGTAGTCTTTACTCTGGCTGTTCAATTCGAGATTCATTGGCTTTATCCGCTTAGATTTAGTTGCACTGAGTCTTAATATCACCTGAGCCTTAGTGTTGGTCTGTTTAGCCTCAAGGTCTGGTTACATTATGTCGAATTCGTGATGCAAACCCCACTTAGTGTTGGTCTTCACCCATGTATATTCTCGAGCCTTGTTCATGTAAATGCCTTACACTGCTACACTATGGATGTACAATTATTATTTTTATTGTGCTGGCACTGTCCGGTTTCAATTAGTGGTTCACTGTTGCATTGCTCCAATGTATTTCATGTAGTCTGTTCTGATTTCTGGATTTTGAAACTGTATGATTCATTGCATTGCCTCTGGCCTAATCTTTGACTTGATGTACTTGAATTGTATATTCACGTTGGAGTTGTTCGTGGTAGCTTGACCTTTCACAAACTGCACTTGCGCTTGATCATGGTTGCAGTTTTCATTTATTCTTCAACATACCATGTTGTTCTGACCTTTGCATATCTTCTCTGAATTGTTGAGTCTGGACACATATTGTTCATGTGTACATATTTCGTATTCTCTTAGTTGAAACTTTATGCTGCTGCACTGCCTTGTTCTCGAATCTGATACATTGCATTGATGCCTTGTATCATTGGCATTTTTGTCATTTTTGCTTCACTGATGACCTTATCTTCTAATGAGGCTGATCTGCTTCTTTTCTGTTGAGTGTTGTAGTGCCATATCTTTGGTGCTCTCGCCTTCAGTTTGCTATTTCCATGTGCCCTGCTTTGCGACATGTTGAACTTGTTTCACTTATTGTCTCTTTCACTGGGTACACTGTTTCATTTCACTGATGCAGCCTTGCCCTTAAATACAAGTGGTGGCTGCATTTTCGTAGCAGTTTTACCCTTGTCCCTTGTGGTGACTTTATATTCTATTGTGGCGAGGCAGTGCACGCGTGCGTGCACTGCAGTCACACCGAAATGACAGTTTTTAATCGATATCTCTTTTGTTCTTATTCATCGACCTGTTGCGTAATTCGTAGGCTGTATTGGCGAGGCAGTACACGTTAGCGTGTACTGCAGCCAATTAGCATTGATATTTTTAAATTGACATTTCAATTGCTTAAACTGCTTTGGACTTCTGTTTTGTGGATTAACACTGTTTAGTGTTATATCTGCCGTTATCCAATTCTCGTATCGAGAGTTGGATATACGAGATTTCTGTGACTGTCATCTTTATTGAGATTTGATTATCATTGCTTCTATGCTCTAATAACTGATTTTGAATTAGACTGATCCGAGTATTATTTTCTTTTGAATGTAATACTCGGGTCAGACCGAGTATTTACAGGTTGTAGATTTTTAGCTTTGGGTTGCTGCTAGAGCTATGAAGACTTTTTATATCATTTGAAGTGGTCTTCGTCTTGTTGTTGTTGTCAGTGTGTCTGTTTTAAGATGATAATGTATTCATGTATATTAGTCGATAATGTACTTGTATATATAACTTCATGAGTCGACAATTGTAGTTGTATCATTTGTATTGTGTCAAATGTATTGTAACTGATATCAGTTATTGTATATATGAGACTTTTCGTTCCATCTTTATTCCGCATTTATGTTATCTGTGTTATTTTTATATCTATTGTCCTAAACTATTATAGCCACTGTGTAGTAGCTTTGAGTTTGTATCGGTATGTCGGATTTCCTCTAAAGATGAAATGCAATGTTTTATTATCTGACATATCGGTGCTCGCACAAAGCAATTACATAGATGGTCGCTCCTCAACAGCCTTATTCTCCGTGCTAGTTGACAGCACTACACCGTAGTGTTCTTGGCTAGCATGGGTATAGAGGTGGGGCGTCACAGCTTGGTATCAGAGCCTGGGGTTTAGGACAATTATAAAACATAACTTAGATGGAGCTTGTGTTACCACTATTTGTCGATGTTTATCTCTCTTCTTTACATATGATTATTTTTGACTGTTAGGTATGAATTCCTAACGCTTATTCTTGTGTTTTCGGCTTTGAATTGATTTAGCCGATGTTGATTTTGTTTTAATTTGGCAAATTAAAGCCATTTTGACTTTTGGACTTTGTTCCACTTTTGTTCTATGCTATGAGTGTCATTGTGTACCTGTTACACTGTGATGAAAAATGGCTGGACCAGTTGCAAATTGAGTGATTTTGATTTCTCATTCACATCTAGTTTGAATCTCAGCGATTTTGAACTTGATATTTTGTGTTTTCCTCATCTTGAATTCCATTCGACTTCGGTCACTTTGTTTTTGAGAAATTGCTAATTTCTTGATTTTTAAGACTGATTTTGTTTGCCGTTGGTTTCTTTGATAATGATGATTGAATCATTTTGTACTCGACTACGGCTATTAATTGTTGACTTCGACATTGACTTGATTCTTACTTTTGTTGAAGTCATTTATGCATTTCTGCTCATTTTGCTTTGTTTTTCCAGTTGATAATCGATTCTTCATTTCTAATTAGTTGTTATCACCTTTGTCGATTTTGATAACTTCTATTTCTGGAATTTTTGGGTATTCCTACTTTGATGAATTTGGAATCGAATTCTTTGGATTTTATTCACGTCTTCGAACGTGAAATTTTAGTGAACTGACTTGGTTTCCTAATTTAATCGATTCTTGATCATTTCCCCGATTTGTTGCTATCATTTATTAGCAACTTTGATGACATTCTCTTCGGGATTTTTGTGAACATACTTTCTGATGAATTCAGTATCGATTTCTTTGGATTCCATTCACATCTTCGTATGTGAATTCTTGTGATTGATTGTTTCTACAATCATTTTTGTGATTTGTCACTTTAAAAATATAAAGGTTTTCTATACTAGTAGTAAATATTAAAATCCTTTTTCCAAACGATTTCAAAACTATTTTACTACAAAGCTCTTTTTCCTAAACCGTTTTCCAATCTATTAGTATATACAAGCCTTTATTTCACTCGTATGAGAAATTGAATTAAACGGCTTAGTAAAACAAGTGGTATGAAACGCTTGCGTTTACTTCGTCGGTTAACTCCTGGACTTGTTCGATTGAACTTTTTGTGACAATTTTCTAGTGTAATTGACACTTCTCGTTGATCATGACGATCATTTCAAGGTTAGTCTAGACCGCAGTAGTGTGATTCCGACTCACACATATCTCTTTGTTCGCAAGGTTAGACTAGACCGCAATAGTGTGATTCCGACTCACACATATCTCTTTGTTCGCAAGGTTAGTCTAGACCGCAGTAGTGTGATTCCGACTCACACATATCTCTTTGTTCGCAAGGTTAGACTAGACCGCAGTAGTGTGATTCCGACTCACACATATCTCTTCGTCCGCAAGGTTAGTCTAGACCGCAGTAGTGTGATTCCGACTCACACATATCTCTTTGTTCGCAAGGTTAGACTAGACCGCAGTAGTGTGATTCCGACTCACACATATCTCTTTGTCCGCAAGGTTAGTCTAGACCGCAGTAGTGTGATTCCGACTCACACATATCTTTTTGTTTGCAAGGTTAGACTAGACACCACTTGTGTGATTCCATTCACACATACCTTTTTGCTTTTTGGTTAGTCTAGACCTTAAATTTGTGTGATTCCACTCACCCATGTCTTTTTCTCTGCGAGGTTAGCCTAGACCTCAATCTGTGTGATTCCAACTCACACGCGTGGGATAGCGACCCACGGTCTTCGGACCATTCCTGTGTGAAACTTTAATGGATGGCTTCCATGAGATAGCGTCTCATCTTGTGATATCGGTATTTTGGAGTTTTCATGCTCCCATTTTGTGATAGGCATTTCCCTTTTCCTTTTTATGGTTTAGACTAGCAAATGTGCGATGTCTCTTTCTCTGCGAGGTTAGCCTAGACCTCAATCTGTGTGATTCCGACTCACACGCGTGGGATAGCGACCCACGGTCTTCGGACCATTCCTGTGTGAAACTTTAATGGTTAGCCACCATGAGATAGCGTCTCGTCTTGTGAAACCGGTGTTTTGGAGTTTTCATACTCCCGTTTTCTGATAGGCTTTTCCCCCCCTTTTTATGATTTCTGGATTTCTTGTGATGATTTCTAGAATTTGTGCTTCACCAATTTTCGTGATTTCTATTGACAAGTTTTGTTAATTTTTGTGTATTAGTGAATTCATGTGTTATTGACTTGTTATGAATACAAGTTTAGGGTATGATATCCCTTTCTATCTTTGAGAAGATTCTTGTGACGTTTTTGATAATCAGATATTTGTGAAATTTGATTATCGTTTGAGATAATTAAATATTTTTCGATTTGATAATCGAATCTTTGTGATTTCTGATTATCGTTTTTGATAATCAGGTATTTGTGAAATTTGATTATCGTTTGAGATAATTAAATATTTTTCGATTTGATAATCGAATCTTTGTGATTTCTGATTATCGTTTTTGATAATCAGATATTTGTGAAATTTGATTATCGTTTGAGATAATTAAATATTTTTCGATTTGATAATCGAATCTTTGTGATTTCTGATTATCGTTTTTGATAATCAGGTATTTGTGAAATTTGATTATCGTTTGAGATAATTAAATATTTTTCGATTTGATAATCGAATCTTTGTGATTTCTGATTATCGTTTTTGATAATCAGATATTTGTGAAATTTGATTATCGTTTGAGATAATTAAATATTTTTCGATTTGATAATCGAATCTTTGTGATTTCTGCTTATCGTTTTTGATAATCAGATATTTGTGAAAATTCGATTATCGTTTTAGATGATTGAATATTTGCGATTTTGAGATTCGAGCTTCGTCTTTTTCTCTGACGATTCAGGTGAGTAATTTGATTTACTCACATTCAATTCGTGCAGTACGCGATTTCTGCTCTGTTTTTCTTTTTCTTTTAAATGCTGGAACTCGATTGATTCTTGCTTTTGATAGTCGTCTGATTTTGATTCCTTGATCCGCACGATGTTGATTCTTTTGATTTGAATCAGTCGAACCTTTTGATTTCATATCGAATACTTCCCTGCTGTCATTTGCTTTGCTTATGCATTCGACATTGCCATGCTCTTATGGTTGTTACCCCTTTCCCCTTTATTCCTTATGATTGCGAGGACGCAATTTCTTTAAGGAGGGGAGTCTGTAACAACCCGCAAATTCGTAGCATTTAATTATCGCCATTAGGTGATTAAATCGTTCGTAAATTTTTATTGAAATCAAAAATCAATTTGAAGTTCTTTTATAAAATAGTTGGTAGAGTTTCTATATCGAGTAGAAATTCTTTTAATAAAATTTCGTATTATGGAAACGGGCTTTAAAGAGAACTATTGTGGCCCATACTCATTGTTGCCGTGATAATCATCTAGACCAGCCGGCCCTATTTCTTTTGTTCTCTAACTCGTTCCTTTTTGCTCTGAAAAGAAAATGGCGGTGATTATTTTTCTTCGATCTGAGAAATTTAGGGCTTGGCCTCGCTCGTTCTTTCGATGCTTGCTAAGGCTTTCGTTCCTCTGTTGCCTTCGAATCTGGAATTGAGGCTTGTACAAATTGAAGCGCCGCTCGATAGTAGACTTCAATATTCTCTGATTTGCTCATGGCTCTTCAATTTGGATCGAGTTCCTCTGTGATTTTGGTATGTACTTTGCTCCTTTTGCTTTGCTGATTTTGGCTTACTTGAACTCGATGGATCTATGCCGAATGTGATGTTGGTGCTTGCGACTCCTTCTCTCGAGTTCGTCTCCGCTTCAAACATGGTGAGTGAACTATCACTCACATCTACTTCACTCTTAGGGCGTTCAAGTTTATTTCGATGTTGATGTTTGTTTTCCTGACTTGGGCTTTGCTCGAATTCCCATATTTTTGTGTTACTTGGTTCACTCGTTTGTGATTTTGAGTTGTTCAGTATCTCGTACCATCACGGTTCCGATTTGTGTGACTTCGGTCACTTGATTTGAGTAGTGATGCCATGTCTCTGTAGTATCACCATTGTATTGATAATATTTTTGGCCATTTAAATCGAGCTGCTGCTTTGAAATCTAGTTGCTTCACCTAATTTATTTGATGTGTAGCCTTGTTTTGGATTATCTTGTAGTCTTTACTCTGGCTGTTCAATTCGAGATTCATTGGCTTTATCCGCTTAGATTTAGTTGCACTGAGTCTTAATATCACCTGAGCCTTAGTGTTGGTCTGTTTAGCCTCAAGGTCTGGTTACATTATGTCGAATTCGTGATGCAAACCCCACTTAGTGTTGGTCTTCACCCATGTATATTCTCGAGCCTTGTTCATGTAAATGCCTTACACTGCTACACTATGGATGTACAATTATTATTTTTATTGTGCTGGCACTGTCCGGTTTCAATTAGTGGTTCACTGTTGCATTGCTCCAATGTATTTCATGTAGTCTGTTCTGATTTCTGGATTTTGAAACTGTATGATTCATTGCATTGCCTCTGGCCTAATCTTTGACTTGATGTACTTGAATTGTATATTCACGTTGGAGTTGTTCGTGGTAGCTTGACCTTTCACAAACTGCACTTGCGCTTGATCATGGTTGCAGTTTTCATTTATTCTTCAACATACCATGTTGTTCTGACCTTTGCATATCTTCTCTGAATTGTTGAGTCTGGACACATATTGTTCATGTGTACATATTTCGTATTCTCTTAGTTGAAACTTTATGCTGCTGCACTGCCTTGTTCTCGAATCTGATACATTGCATTGATGCCTTGTATCATTGGCATTTTTGTCATTTTTGCTTCACTGATGACCTTATCTTCTAATGAGGCTGATCTGCTTCTTTTCTGTTGAGTGTTGTAGTGCCATATCTTTGGTGCTCTCGCCTTCAGTTTGCTATTTACCTGTGCCCTGCTTTGCGACATGTTGAACTTGTTTCACTTATTGTCTCTTTCACTGGGTACACTGTTTCATTTCACTGATGCAGCCTTGCCCTTAAATACAAGTGGTGGCTGCATTTTCGTAGCAGTTTTACCCTTGTCCCTTGTGGTGACTTTATATTCTATTGTGGCGAGGCAGTGCACGCGTGCGTGCACTGCAGTCACACCGAAATGACAGTTTTTAATCGATATCTCTTTTGTTCTTATTCATCGACCTGTTGCGTAATTCGTAGGCTGTATTGGCGAGGCAGTACACGTTAGCGTGTACTGCAGCCAATTAGCATTGATATTTTTAAATTGACATTTCAATTGCTTAAACTGCTTTGGACTTCTGTTTTGTGGATTAACACTGTTTAGTGTTATATCTGCCGTTATCCAATTCTCGTATCGAGAGTTGGATATACGAGATTTCTGTGACTGTCATCTTTATTGAGATTTGATTATCATTGCTTCTATGCTCTAATAACTGATTTTGAATTAGACTGATCCGAGTATTATTTTCTTTTGAATGTAATACTCGGGTCAGACCGAGTATTTACAGGTTGTAGATTTTTAGCTTTGGGTTGCTGCTAGAGCTATGAAGACTTTTTATATCATTTGAAGTGGTCTTCGTCTTGTTGTTGTTGTCAGTGTGTCTGTTTTAAGATGATAATGTATTCATGTATATTAGTCGATAATGTACTTGTATATATAACTTCATGAGTCGACAATTGTAGTTGTATCATTTGTATTGTGTCAAATGTATTGTAACTGATATCAGTTATTGTATATATGAGACTTTTCGTTCCATCTTTATTCCGCATTTATGTTATCTGTGTTATTTTTATATCTATTGTCCTAAACTATTATAGCCACTGTGTAGTAGCTTTGAGTTTGTATCGGTATGTCGGATTTCCTCTAAAGATGAAATGCAATGTTTTATTATCTGACATATCGGTGCTCGCACAAAGCAATTACATAGATGGTCGCTCCTCAACAGCCTTATTCTCCGTGCTAGTTGACAGCACTACACCGTAGTGTTCTTGGCTAGCATGGGTATAGAGGTGGGGCGTCACATATTGGGATTTATATATCTATCAAAATCCGAATCCCTATACTAGTGATTTTGAGTCGTCGTAACGATGTTTTACGTAACATTCGTTTTGACTCAAATAAATGTTATAGTAAATGGTTTCCTTAAAAGAATGAAATATATACTTAATTTGATTTAAGTATATCGGATATTTTCAAATGTTGAAAATAAATAGATTTGTGAAATACTTATTTTTAAATAAGTATGGAAATGTTTTTCCAATATGAAATGAACTGTTTTGAGATTTTATCTTCAAAGATAAAATGAAATGTGGAAATTGATTTGAAATTGTTTTCAAACGGTTAAGTGTGGAAATTTTATATCTAGTAAAGATATTTTGGAAGATAAAAATAATTTGGGTAAATTATTTGGAATCTGATGATGTTGCGCATCTTTATTGATAGTTAAATAACCGACTATCAATAATTACCTTGAATATGGTATTTGTTGTGAATTGGATGAATTTGAATGCCACACTTATTTTTGAATAATCGCTCACTATTCGGGTTAGCCGGGAAAGGACCATGGGGTCGTATAACCCATTCCGAATATGTGATACGTCGTTATGAATTGCATTTGAAGACCGATGTTGAAGACCGGATATTTTTGAAAACGGAAGGATTACCGTCGAGTTACTCTACATCGGCTGATCTCCGGTTTAGAGGTTTTATCACCCTTAGTGACGGGAAGTCCGGACGTGATTAGAAATTTATCCGGATATGCAAGGGCTTCGTGAGAAGTGCCTTCGGTTCTGTTCGATCCCGGAACAGACTTGTATGGATTGTGTGTCTGACGTTACAATTTGAGATATAAAGTTGATTTCTTTCAAATACATATCTGTTGGCGGAGAATTTATTCTCTTAGCTTAACACCCTTCTTTGAGACGTACGAGCTCAGAGGTTATGTAGTTGAAATTTATCAGCGATATACTCCCAATTTGGTAACGTAGCATACTAAGTGTTGCTGTGAAATGATCAGTGTTTGATTATTTGTGATATGATCATTTGTTTGATCTTATATCTTTGTGATCATAGGTTGATCATTTTTGTTTGACCCGAAGCAGGGCTTTGTAGAAAGCGTAGCTTTGTGGACGAGACTTCGTCGAGCGTCACACCCCGGAAATGGTCGAAACAGGAAGGATGCAGCAAGGTTCTAGGGAGTAGCGCCCCTTAGTGTATGTCATTCCTTCTGGATAGAGGTGGTATCATGGTATGGAGCCCAGATACTTAACCTATGTGGTTGCTGCAAATTTATTACTTTGTGGTTGTTGGAAATTGGGGATCCTCGGGAAGATCGGTTACGATCGGGGGATGGCATACGCGTGTCAGTAGTTACCTATTTTTGCAGAGGTAACCCGGCCTTGTGTTGGCAGAGATCCGGTTAGGTTCTCGGGTCGTCTATTCCAGGGA
Organism: Allium fistulosum; assembly: GCA_030737815.1. Lineage (NCBI taxonomy): Eukaryota > Viridiplantae > Streptophyta > Magnoliopsida > Asparagales > Amaryllidaceae > Allium > Allium fistulosum. The sequence goes on from CM060906.1 coordinate 1,140,310,051, forward strand.
CGTACCCATCGTGGCATAGGAAGTTCCTTAGCCTGACCATTTGTTGGAAATCCAAAGAAACAATACGTGACTTGTATGGTTTTAGTTGTATTACCTGCTATGGAATGTGGCGGTAACCTGCTATTGAACATAGTAGCTATAGTAGGCATAAGTGCGGAATGCCTATGCTGGCTAAGATTAATATTATACTTTCGAAATGTTTTCTACACTATGCACTAATAATAATATCAAAAATGATTTGATTTTGCGTAGTAAGCATCTTTGACTATCATAAGAAGAAATCTCCTCCAATTCTGCGTTTGCATTGTGTGTGTGGTGGGAGGTCTTATGGTAGTTTCATTTTCCAAAAGCATTGCGAATTTGTTTTATTTTCTTTGTGAAAAATAACTGTTTTACGATCTCACACCAGTCACCATGACTGACTCGGAGTTTATTGTTCCCTTCTAAACTCTGGGTGCCCACCAATTTCCACACGGGCAGCCTAGAGTTATGCTATCAGGATATTCTGGATATTCTGGAGCTTTGGAAGCAAGCTGGATGGCGAAACGTATCACCTATATTTTTGTATTATTCCGCTATGTATTCTGTATGAGGACAAGTTATATAACTGTCCATTGTTGTATATGACTCTGATTGATGTATGTATAAACTGATATAGTTCTTTGTTTTAAAAGACTAGTGTTATCTATTATATATTGTTCCGCTGCGATGTGTAAGATTCTGATATTGTTTTCGTTTCTGATGTTGTTCTGTTGTTCTTCTTTCTTCTTCCTTCTTCTTCTGTTTTCTTCTTCTTCTGCCTTTTTCTTCTTTCTAAAACCCTAAGAATTCGGTTTTCCGACATTCGTTGCTCGGCAATTGATACAGTGGACGTATCGATGTCGTTTTTCGGAAGTCGAAGAATCGGGTCCTTACAGTTATAATTACTTGTCCCTGAATACTATCAATATAGCCTTTAAGATACACATCGGAATCTAATCAATACGTCTCTGCCATCCAGCTCGTCACCTGAGTTCAAGAACGTCCTAACCTAAAAATCTGTAATACTCGGTCTGACCCGAGCATTACAATAAAGTAACACCCGAGTCAGGCTGGAAACCGGCGTGAGTAAACCCATTTAATATGAAATACTTAAGTTGTAAAGCTTCTTTGAAAACCCATGTAACTCGTTCATCACTACGAGTTTTATCTTGCTAAAGCCAAACACTTATTTCACAAAATAATATCTAAGTACCGTTACTTAGTTTAAATGGCCAAGTTTACTTAATTTATTCCATTCCAGCCTATTTGATTATATAATCAAATCTATAAAGAATTATGGCACTTATTAAATCGAAGTGGTTTCGGATATCACTGATATCCGATCCCGGTCTCTTCGAACCCAAATGCCATCTTTAAGCCAAAACCAATCAATTCCAAATTGTCAACATTCACATAAAAATTCCATCACAATATCTGTTCAAATAAAGCGTCTCACATTTTATACTCAACAGTTCATTTCAGTTTATTTCATATCACGGAACAACTGGAAACAAACATACTAGAGAAACAAAGCGATCCAATGTACTCAATCCAATTTAAACTATTCATAGACTAGATTAACTAGTCACACAAATCATTAATTTATTTTTAAACAGAATTTACTAATTATTTTCAAATCATGTTTAATTATCATTAAACTAGTTTCAAACCATTTATTTTATTCTAATTAAATATCTAAAATTAATTAATTAATTAACAAGTGTAATTTACTTAAGACTTTAATTAATTAATGGTTAGAACATTTTATTTTATCATTAACCATTACTAGTTACAATTTATTTACTTTAATAAACTTAAGTAATTAATTAAATGATTAACATACATTTAATTATCCTAAACTTAAATAATTTAAGTTTAAATCCCTTTAGCTAGCTATTAATTAACCTAGGTTTAGGTCAACTTATGGTTTAAATATTACCCATAAACTTATTTACTTAAAAATTTTCTTTTTCTCTCACCCTTTATATTTTCCTTTCATTTTTATACTTTCTTTTCTCTTTTTCCTTTTATTTATTTTCTTTCTTCTAGTTCTTTACTTTCATTTTTTTTTAAATGTAGGCCCAAAGCCCAAACCCGAACCACGAAAATCCTTCCCCCTTTCCTCTCTTTCTTTCCTATTCTCTATCCCTTATTTCCAAACTGCTACCATCAGATACTAGGAAACGCGTGCACGTGCACACAGTGTCAGAGCAACTCCGACCAATGTCAACGGCACCACCAAATTACCCATGACCCTCTCCATCAATTCGACCACCCAGAACCCCCTACGACCACGCAAATCGAAAACGAACGGAATTGAAGCCACCAGATAAAACCCGATCGCCTGCTTTCATCTCGCGCTCCTACCTCCGACCACCAAAGACCTCTTCCTTGCGCCTGGACCTTCGCCACACATTCACCTTCCTTTTCCCCCTCCTCCGGCTCAACTCGACATCACCACGACAACGCATTGGCCATGAAATCAACCTCGACCTGAACGATCCCTAAAACCCTACATCGTCGTCACCGCGCCACCATGATGGTCTAAAAATTATGCCACTATTTTTTCCACGACCCCCAGCCGACGAGCTTCCTCCGGCCAAAAACAAAATGCCAATAAACCTCGCGATCATCGGTAATCAACCAATGACCAAACTCTGGTCAACTCCCGACACCCCATCATCCACGCACTTAAAAATCAAAGCAAGACCACCAAAAATCATTATTTTCAACGACGAATCTATTAATATAAGTGAAACACAAATTTATAATAGTTGATTTCCTATGATGTTCCATTTCCCACTGTAAAGCCTTCCTTTCCAGTGATATTACTCTCTAACTTCTCATGAAAACATTTTTAAAAATAGAAATTCTTTAATACAAACATATTTCCTTTAATTACCATAATCTATATAAGTGTTTGAGTGAAGAGAAAATGAATTTTGAATGGTTTGAGCATGTTAAAACAAGAACAGAGGCCATAACTATATACACAGGCATTTACATACTTATACACCCAGGCACACATTATTTTCCATACATGCAATACATATTCAAGACATTTCCACTATTAAATATTACATGCACATGTTGTAAAGAAGATTAGGTTTTTTTAAAGAAAAGTTTACTCACTGTAAAACTTAGAACAAAGGACCATGATTTGAAAAACTGCAACTTGATTTGATCTTGATCTTCTATTGAATTGAGCTTCAATTTGTACTTTGTTTGCTTTGCTTAGTTGTAAAAATGGTGGAGTTGTTTTTTTTCAGGTATTGTTTTGTTAAATGAAAGAAAGAAGAGAAAGAAGTTTGAGAGATATATCTAAAGAGATACTCCCTGACCAGCACCTAGTTTCATCTTTTTTTCTTTTTATTAAAAATGAAGAAATCTTTTTAAAAGAAGAATTTGACACTTGTGAGTTTGATGAATTAATATGTCTCCTTAGCCTACAAATGTGCTATATATTATTATTATTTTATAATTTCCTTTTTATTTTATTTCACTATGGATAGCTAATATATTTTACTTAATACATATTTCAATCTCTAACACATATATTCTTATTTTTTCTATATTCCTATTTTTGTTTTAAGCTTAAGTTATTAATATTTTAATTAATAACCACATATATACTTATATCTAGTGTTTTAAAATGTAGAGTTTAAATTTAAATCGTTTTTGGGAGATTTACTTTGAATTTCCAAATCATAGTTTCTTTCCACTATCTATGTATATGTATATATGAATAAATAGTAAATAGCTAGCATATTTTATTTCTCATGGCATATATATACATACATACATACATATATATATATACTATAAAGTTCATCATACCCAAAATGTTATAACTTAAGTTCGTATATAGTTTTTAAACCAATTTATATTTATATCCAGATATTTTTAATTATCAGAATTTTATTTGTTCGACTTATAAATCAGCATTTCTAATGATTTAATCCGGTTAATTACCAATTAACAATCGTTAAAAATCCGGGTCGTCACATTCCTCCCCCCTTTAAATATTTTCGTCGTCGAAAAGGAACAAAGAAAGAATTTTAAATTATACTGTTAATTATCAGTTAAATTATTCTTTAGACATTCTTAACTCTTTACTCTTTTTATTCTAAAGTTTTAAAACACTTTAAAATCTACCTAATATTACCAAAATAACTTTATAAAAATACTTTTTATAACTCGATGTCTCAACAAGTCCATCCTTGTTCTCACAGAAATTCGGTCATACGTTGATTGTAACGACCCGTAAATTTGCAATAATTAAATTTGTTAATTTAATAAGATTTTGGTAATTTAATATTGAAGAAAATGAAAAATTATTGAATTTTTAATGAAAATAATAACTAGAATGAATTGCAACAGTATAAATGTAAGCTTATTATTGATAACTTGAATGTAATTCTAATAAATGAAATAATGTAAATATTATACTTGGATATAAATTGATATAAGAAGACAAATGTAAACATTGAATTAATAAATGAAATAGTATGAAATAAATGACCATTGAATAAAATTTGAGTTATGTAAGGAATTGTAACATTTGTGTGTAAATAATGAATCCATAAATGTAAATTAAAGGTTATGGTAACAATTATTATAAATTACCTATTTAATTAGTCTATGAAATTAATTGGAAATCAATTACATTTAAATGTAAGTAAATGTTCATTATGTGAGTTAGGACAGTAATTGTAAAGTGTGAATGTAATAAAATAAATGGAAATGTATATTTTATTCATAAGATAAAATAAAAGAATGAAACCAAGTTGAATAAATTAATTGAGGTTTTAATTATAATAAATGTATATATTTGACAAATTCAATATAATTGAAAATAACAGTTAATACAAAGGAAAGATGGAAATTGGAATATATTAATGTAATGAAATGTGAAACAAGTGTTAACTGTGTTGCAGATTTATAGTGGATTTAGTATAAAGATTGGAATGGAATCAAATCAGTTATTTGAAATTAAATATATTTAATTGGGATTCAATTCATAATAAATGGATTTAGCATATGTAAATGAAATTAAATACCATGTTAATTGAAATTTGGATGAATTGGGAAATTATTAGTGTATTATTATATAAACCAATGTTAATATTACCTTTAAGATGATAAGTTAGTAATCGATTTAATAATAAGATTAAGAAATCAAATAAATGGATTTATTGGCATTTCAATTGATAATTAATGAATTTACTGAAATTGAAATTAAACACTGTATTTGGTGAATTAATTAACTTTGAATTGATATAGAAATTTGGTTTTAAAGGATTTAAATTCTAGGTAACCAAAAGGGATAGAAATTGTAAATTATTAGATTTGAATTTGAAAATTTGATTTAATTAATTTAATATTAATTTATTTAATTAATGTGAAAATATCCATTTTGGCCACTGACTCGGATTTCGACGAAACTAGTTTCATCGGATACGTAACGGTGAATTATTGTAGGATTTCAAGTTTCGTAGCGATCAGACTTGTCGTTTGATCGTACGGGCTCGAAACGCCTAGAAATCAATTTAATTTTTTGAGCAAGACGGGTGTGTAGCGTGACACTACATAGCCGATTAGTAGCTTATATATAAAATAATAATGTTTCGATCAACAGGCCTGATCGATGGCACATGGAGCAATCACAGGAACCATACTAACATCGACCAAGATAAGTCAGTACAAGAATATATACAAAGGTAACATATCAATATACCAAACAGGAAGACAGAAATCTGAATGCATCAAGAAACTACCAGCTATGGCCCAAGCTGCTGGTCAGGGGGGAACGCCGAACTGCTTCCTTGTGATTCGGTCGGGGATGAGCTACTCTGAGGAAGACGGAGTCTAAAAGGTGCAGAAAATCTTCGACTTGTAAAGGAGGTGAATAGATGAGTTATACGTCTGCATATGCTTTCGAAATGGTATCTCGGTTTATTAAACACGTGTGCATTACGTTCTTTCCATGTGCACCAACAGAAGAGAGCGAGGAAGACATCCAGGAGGAGGTTAGGGGGGGTTATATTGCCAATGATCGAATATGACGGGCGGTTCAGGGATGTGGCCAAGGAGGTGAGCACTGGTTGCAACCCAGATCGAGTAAGCAAAGTAACATTCACGAAACAAGTGAGGAATATCTTCAATGTGATTAGAGCAAAAGACACAAGACGGGTCAATCGGGATATGCAAACAGAGAAATCTCTCTTTGGTGTTGATTCGATCATGAGCCAGACACCACAGGAAGAAGGCAATACGCGGCGGAAGAGGGCATTTCCAGAGTCTAGGGAAGGCAAAGAAGCGGCCAGGGTTATTGAGGTAGGAGTAACATGAGGCAACAGAGAAGCCCTTAGCAGGTGTAGGGGCCCAGACTATACGATCCGGCAAGGTGGTGAACTGAAGAGACTGAAGCAGATTGGACGCGGAGATATGGTCAGAAAAGGAGTCAGATCCGAAGAGGGATGGAGGGCAGAGGAAGTCAGGACCGGAGTTGACACAGTCTCTAACTGAAATAGAGAGGATACTCGAGTGGGAGAAAAGGTGGGGCAAAGATTTGGCGAGTGGAAGTTGATTATGCCAAGTATCTAACCAAAAAACACATTTGTTACCATTTTCGAAGACTACATGAAAACGAGGTCTGACACGGGGAAGGGTTTGGAGCACACCAGCCCAGAACGGAGAAGGTCGACATCGCGGTGGGAAGTGAAGGACGAGATGGTGGTTAGAGCGATAATGAAGCAAGAGAATCCAATCTTTCCATAGGAAGTTGCCAGGGGTAAGTAGTCTCCAAAGCCATTTTGTGAGGAGCGCGGAGTTAAAGGCACTGAGATTGGTGTAACGACCCGGTATTTTCAACCATTCGCATCCATTATAAGTGTATAGGTAGACACACATGCTGGAATTGAATTGCTCAAAATACCGCGTTGTAAATAAAATTTGGCAAATCTCAGAATATGCAGTAAATAAATAATCACAGATCACAGACATAGAGTAAAATAATGCAGCGGAAGTAAAAGAAATAGTAGTTCATGAAGCCACTATATAAATATATCAGAGTTACATAAGGTATAACAGAAGAAATAGAGTACAACAGAAGTCTTAATAAAATAACCAAGTACAAGCTGAGAAGACAACAGAACCGAAGTTGATAGAACAAGACTAGCAGATAATCTCCAGCGATTCAAATCTCCAGAAGGTGGAAATCCAAATCTGTGAATACTCAGGCTGACCCGAGCGTAACGCAAAACACAAAACACTCGAGTCAGGACAATATATACTTATATAATATAAACCAACTCAAGTGAACTGTAATAAAGGTACAAGTAACTTAAAGAATGCTTGGGATCTCCCATTCTTTAAGGATCCGTTAAACTATTTATTATGTAGTAATATACGCTATATACAGTAGTGTCTAATTAGTAAAGTATAATCATATAGAAAATAGCGTTAAGGGGATGGAGAACCTTAACGCGGTCGGATCTTAAAATTATAATCGTAGTGGGTTCGATATGGTAGGTGACACGGCACACAAGGCAATGCCAGGGTAGATATACCAATTACGCACACGGACTGATGGAGCGGATAGCAGCCACTACCGTCCACCTCGAACAACACTCCCAAATCGAAGGGTGGCCACCAAAAATCAAAAAGTAATAGAATGGAATCGAAGAAGTGCGTCCGATAAGAGGTGCTACCTCACTGGTCCGAGATCGCTCCTGTTTTAGCCACCTTATGCCAACTCACGGGAGTTGGGTCCACGTATATACCTTAGGATCGTCGCCACCATCCTTCTTCATTCTGGAAACTCCACCGCGTACACAGTTGTCAAAGTGGTTTTCGGTATCGACAGAGAGTATGTCCATATCTGATCCCGGTCTCTTTAACAACCAATCGTTATTATAACCCGTGGTTATAAATTTTAAAACAATTTATATTTTATACTTCAAAATAGAATATCATTTCAAATCCAAATCTTTATCAAAATAAAGATTAAAACAATTCCAAACCATTTCAATATATTAACATATACTATCTTTCCAAAACTCCATTTCAATTCATTTCAATATATCAAAATATCATATCTTTCCAAACTTCATTTCAAGTCATTTTAATATATCAAAATATCATATCTTTCCAAACTTCATTTCAAATCATTTTAATATATCAAAATATCATATCTTTCCAAACTTCATTTCAAATCATTTTAATATATCAAAATATCATATCAGTTCAAATCCAAATATTCAACTTTAAATACCTTTAAATTCAAAGATATCATTCATTTATTATTATTTCAAATCACCCTTAAATGGTTTATATTTCCAATTAAATTCATTCCTTTAAATCATTTAAAAGTGTAATTATTATACTTCCAAATCAAGTATTCAATTTCCAAAGTTTTAAACCATTCGGAGTTTGTTTACTAAGTCAAAAACCCTAATTATTAAAATTTCAGCATTTCACAGCATTTAAAAACAACCGCTATAAGTTATATTTGAAAACATTTTTAATTCAGCAAAGACAACACTTAAAACTGCTGTTAAAACTCAGTTTTAGTTGAATTATAGTTCAAAACAGAAAAGACAGCATTTCAGAAGTGCTGCGGTAGTTCAGATTTCAAAACAAGGGTTAAATTTGGTTTCAGCAAAGACTGCAAACCACTATAGCATTTCCAGAGAATGCTATAATAGACCTGAGTTCAATATAAGCCTATAAGTTCAATTACAACAACTACAGCATTTCAAAAATGCTGTAATAGCTCTTTTTACACAATTTTAGTTCAAAACAGAATCTATAGCATTTCTGAATGCTATTAAAAGTAAATTTCAGGTGTTAGTGTATTTCCAGCAATTAAATAACTTTAATTTAAAACACATAAACATTTTAAAAATCATATTTTAACATTTAAAATGTTCATTTACATATCATTTAACATATATCTTTTTCACAATAAATTTCTTATAATTAAATCCAATTTTCAACAATTTACTTAATAAATTTAAGTGTAAAAGTTTCCAATTCTTCACATTTCAACAAATAAACTTAAGTCTTCAAATTTAAATTACCATTTCACAAATTTAACTAAATTTACAATTTTATTTAATTAACTTAAACCTTTAATTAAAACCAAATTTCACATTTCCCAATCAAGTTATATTTTAAAAGATCACTTTTAAACATTCATTTATTTAACCACTTAAATTCATAGAAAAATCAATAATACTTTAATAAATCACTTAAATTCAAATTTAATCAAATTATCATATTTTACCATTTTCTAAATATAATTAAATTTCCATTTTATTTATATAACTTAAATATCATTTTTAACCAAAATTTCCAAATTTCCAACTTAAGTTATATTTCAAAAAATCCCGTTAAACCATTCATTAATTACATTTTTAACACATAGAAAAATCATAATTTATTTAATTCAAAATATTTCAAAATCTATTTAAATCAAATTTCATAAATTTATATTTTTTAAAATACTTAAAAATATCCAAAACACTTTATAAAATAACCACGGGCCTGTATATAGTTTTCTAGCCTAGGTCAAGTGATACAGATTTGTATCATTTCAATCCGCGGTTTAAAAAGAAAAATCCGGGTTCTATCAATTTCAAAACCCGCAATCCCAAGTTAAAATAAATTAAATAAAAACCATTCAGGCCTATCATTTCAGCCCATAATGATTTTTCCCTATTCTAAAGTCCGTTCGGGTATGTATCATTTCAACCCATAGTGATTCTAGTCTACAGGGAACTTGCAGTGTGATAAACAGATATAAATGAACAGAATACATTATATAATAGTAACGGATGATATAACAGGTGTATAAACATCATATGATCATAACATAGTCAAGTATAACATGATAATATATTTCTACAGATTCACAGGGTGTTAATTTACTAGTTATATAGGTACATATTGTAACTCATCTGTTTGTGCTGGAGATATCAAAACCAATGACATAATGGAAACAAAAGCACGATGACAAGACTACGGGCTTGAGTGGAGAGCGAATCCAAGCTACAACTCTTGTGCACAACCCAAAACAAACAATCAAAACAACAAAATTCAATACGACTTTAAAATGAAATAAATTTGAAATACAAGGAGATACGAATACGTAGTCTTTTGCTTTGCCTCCTCTACTATTTGGTATGGCTTAGGGTCTGATTTGGTTCAGATATTGTCAAGTTTTGGGTCAGGTTTGGGCTAACATAGCTCGGGTTCAAGGTGGTGTAACTTGTAGTGGAAGTTGTATTGAGGAATGGGAAGAGGTTTAAGGCAAAAAGGTAGTTTTTGGTCATCAAGGTGGTTCGGCCATGGGTAGTGGGCTCGGCCTGTGGGTGCACCATGACTGGACATAGGTGGAAAAGGGTGTGCCGTGGTCAGGTCAGAGAAGTGGTGGCGGCTATGTTGGTGGTTTGGGTGGTGGTTGAAGTGGATGAGCAAGAAGTGGTCAAACAAGCATGGTTTTTGGCCTTTGGTTGCATTTGGAAGGGTTTGGCCATCAAGGGGTGTTCGGCCTTGGTCATGGCTGGTGGGGTAGATGGTGGTGATGGTCTGGAAGAGATGGAAGGTGGTGGTAGTCGTGGAACAAGGGGGAAGCCGATCCAAACTAGCATAAGAAACAAGGCAAAATTGCATAAAATAGGAAGAAAAAGTAGAAAAAAAAGAGTGAAACCATTACCAAAATTTTGCAAGCCGTGAATGAAATGAGATGAGAAGTTTTTTTCACGTAAAAATGAATGTAATACACGGCCAAACTGAAGAAAAGAACAGCCAATTGAATTAAAGTGAGGGTTATGGCATTTGAAGAGTTTAGGAGGTGAAGAGACTTAAGTTAAATAAGCTTTTTAACTCTTCATATTTCTTATTTCTTTTTAAACAAATAAAACAAAATAATTTCAGAAAATACTTTTAAAAACCGAAACAAAGTGAAATAATATTAAAATAAATAATATATTTTAAAGAAAATAGAAAAAGATTTAAAGAAATTGCTTTAAAATCCAAAACAGTGTCCAGAAATTACAAATAAGTCACCATTGACTTTGAAAAATTATTTTCTCCATTTTAAAAATATTCCAAAACAAAATTTTAACCAAAATGATTTTAAAACATTTCCAAAGTGAAATAAATAATTAAATTCAAAGAAAATAGCAAAATAATTGAAGAAATTGTTTAAAAATAGCAGACATGACATGAAAATTTCACATAAATTACCATTGACTCTAGAAAAATGTCTACTTCACTTTAAAAATAATAAAAGACAAAAATATACATAAAATAACATATTAATACATATTAATATAAAATATGACAAAGAAAATAAAATTTATAAAATTTAAAATAGGCAAAAATGCACAATAAAACAAATTATACTAAAATTTGAAATGTACATAACTTTTACATTTTAACTCCGTTTTCAACGAAACGAAAAGCAATATTCATGTTATTAAATCTATTTTCATAATAAAAGTTAAAATTTATAATTTCAAATATTTAAAATTTAAATTTAAAAGTCAAAGTTTGACTATTTTAACCAAAATTCACTTTTTGAAAAATTATTCTATTCAGTCATATTTGGAATTCTAATCCATATCAAAATCAAAGTTTATATTTAAAATAGCAAAATTTATTCTTTTTCATAAATAAAGATTTTGAATCTGGAAAAATCAATTTAAAAATATTTGTAAAATACAAGGTTGTTACACTCTCCCCCACTCAAAACTTTTCGTCCCCGAAAAGGAACGAGGTACGGGAAAGCACAGAAAAAGATAGAATGAAATAGAATTAAGACAAGATGATAAGAAGATTGGAATTACACCTGATAACTATTGTTATAGGTAAGTTTAACAAGATGGAGGTGATCAAATCAAGAATATAAGCACGAAAAAGATCCTTTAGAGTCTGAATCTCCCTTTTCACTTGACCGACGGTCTATGAATGGAAAAACAGTGTTCAGATCTAGATGAGTAACAAAGATTATCAAAGATTACAGAAAGATTTCTAAATAGACTGGTATAAGCAATAGCCTTCCCATTCTGTAACAAGATAAGAGAAATAAGGACGACCAAAAGATAGTTTGGAAAAAAAAACAAGATAATAAATTTGAAACCATAATGCTTTGAAATCATAATAATTTAGGGATGTTTATCATTTGGAAATCACACTACTAAAATCATAACACTTTGGACCTGTTATTCTTTTTTATAAAAAAACATAATACTTAGAAAATCATAACACCCTTTAAAAAAAATCTTCACTTAAACCATTTTAATTCAAGGTCAAATAATATTCATTTTAAAGTTGTAACATTTCTAAGTTCATTCAATTATAAAAATTTCCAAAACATTGTCTTTTCAAAATAGCAGCACTTATAAAATGCTACAGTAAATATATTAATATTTCAAATCAGTTTAATTCCAGAAATATTTATTTGGATATCATTTAACTTATGACTTATTAAAACAAACTTTTATGAATGGAATATCCAAATTAAACTATACTTCGTTTATTAAGTCAAAATTTCACTATTTTACTTAACTCTTAATTTAACACATAGCGTAACTCTTTATTTAAAATACCCATTTCATAAATAGATATTCCTTTAATAAGTTACACTTAAAATTCCATTTGAAAACCAAATTCTCAATTATCAAATTTTAGTGATGTTTAAATACATTTTAACTATTTAAATCATAATTATTCATTTTTCAAGACATATCTATTTCATAATTAAAATATTTATCATAGCAAATATAATAATCAAATTTCTTTACACATTTATTCATTTAGACATCAATTAAACTATGAATTCAAGTTAAATAAACTTTATTACAAAATGTCCAATTCAAATGTATTTTACTTTATCTATTCAAAGATTTATTATACAACATATTCATTTCAGGAAATAACCTTTATTAAAATTCCTAGGTTAGACTTAAGGTTCCATATTAAATCAAATTTGATTATTAAGTTATTTAAATAAAATCTCTTTAAATTCCTTTTTCACTATTTACCTCTGTTAATCTTTTATAACTAAAATTTAAGTGTATAACATTTATTATAACCACTCAAATTTTATTTATAAAATCCTTTTTATATTGTATATTATCCAATTTCATATTCAACTTCTGTATAATTTAGGTAAGTTATATTGGAATGAAATTGTGTGTTATACAAATAAAACTTTCCGATTCAATTTATCTCAAGTTTGAATCATTTATCCAAATTTCTGATTTTCTTTTTATAATTGAAATTATTCTTTAAGAAAAAAAATGTAAGAATTAATTTCTGATTTCCTTCAAACCAGTTAGAGATAAATAAATATATGTACATAATATGTCAAATCAATTTTAAATCATATATCTATATATATATATATATATATATTATAAATCAAGTCATAATTTAGAAATTCCAATTAAATTAAATTCCCCAAAACAAAGCTGTAGCAAGACTACAGAACAGTCTCTTCACTTCGAAACTCGAAAATGAACGTCGATGATGCTGCAGTCATCACCGAAATTATTTTCCAGCGACAAAGAGAAGAGCACTAAATTTTTAAACTTAAAAATCCTTTAGAAACAAAGTTCTACTTGGAAATACTTTAAATAATATATCCTTTTAAAACTTTAACCACAAGGTTTGAAATCCATCGGAAATTAAATTCTTAAATTTCTTGTTTTAAATTCATTTCAGTTCCCAAATAAATTTATAAACAACTATTTATAAATTCATTTGTAGAACAATAAATGATAAATCAAGTATTATCACTTCAAATTATCAATTTAAATCAATTTATTAAGCTCCATAAATTATATATCAAAATTTATTTCATTAACCAATTTTTTTTTTATAATATTGTGTCAGTTTGTTCTGTCAAAGTGTTTTAGAAATCCTACCGATAGCATTGATCAGACGAATCGATCGGAAACCCAAATCAACATCAACAACTCAAACAACACAATATAAAACAAAATATTAATTACAGATTTACAAATACAATTCAAAATGTTTGGAGGTAGTTTGGGAACAAAAGACAAGATGATTAAATAACAAAGTAGGGAGATGGGTAAGCTTAGATAACCGCGGACAACCTTAACCGGGTTAACCGTGAGTTAAAGAATAAGATCGATGTGGTTTTCCTGGGACAAATCTACGTTCGATCTCAAGAGATAGAGTTTGGAAAAATAAAAGATATTAGCATCTAAACCAAGGATAAATATAAATCTCTGGTGAATCGATGCTGATTGTAAAGGATTTTCACCCTTTTACAAGAAAATTAGAATATTGGCGAGACCGCCAATTCACTATAAAGATCATTCGAAGTGGAGTTATGGGATATTACAGAATCAAAAGACATGAATAGGGGAGGACAAGAATGAATTTTGGAACCGCAAGGAACGCTCCAAAAATTCAAAGGAAATTCGAATCAAGAGGAAAAGATTCAGACTCGAACGAAAGTGATTCTGTAAATAAATTTACCATACATTCTAAGTTTTGCCTCAAAGCCAAAGCTCTGATACCAACTGTAACGACCCGGTATTTTCAACCATTCGCATCCATTATAAGTGTATAGGTAGACACACATGTCGGAATTGAATTGCTCAAAATACCGCATTGTAAATAAAATTAGGCAAATCTCAGAATATGCAGTAAATAAATAATCACAGATCACAGACGCAGAGTAAAAAAATGCAGCGGAAGTAAAAGAAATAGTAGTTCATGAAGCCACTATATAAATATATCAGAGTTACATAAGGTATAACAGAAGAAATAGAGTACAATAGAAGTCTCAATAAAATAACCAAGTACAAGCTGAGAAGACAACAGAACCGAAGTTGATAGAACAAGACTAGCAGATAATCTCCAGCGATTCAAATCTCCAAAAGGTGGAAATCCAAATCTGTGAATACTCAGGCTGACCCAAGCATAACACAAAACACTCGAGTCAGGACAATATATACTTATATAATATAAACCAACTCAAGTGAACTGTAATAAAGGTACAAGTAACTTAAAGAATGCTTGGGATCACCCATTCTTTAAGGATCCGTTAAACTATTTATTATGTAGTAATATACGCTATATACAATAGTGTCTAATTAGTAAAGTATAATCATATGGAAAAAAGCGTTAAGGGGATGGAGAACCTTAACGCGGTCGGATCTTAAAATCATAATTGTAGTGGGTTCGATATGGTAGGTGACACGGCACACAAGGCAATGCCAGGGTAGATATACCAATTACGCACACGGACTGATGGAGCGGATAGCAGCCACTACCGTCCACCTCGAACAACACTCCCAAATCGAAGGGTGGCCACCAAAAATCAAAAAGTAATAGAATGGAATCGAAGAAGTGCGTCCGATAAGAGGTGCTACCTCACTGGTCCGAGATCGCTCCTGTTTTAGCCACCTTATGCCAACTCACGGGAGTTGGGTCCACGTATATACCTTAGGATCGTCGCCACCATCCTTCTTCATTCTGGAAACTCCACCGCGTACACAGTTGTCAAAGTGATTTTCGGTATCGACAGAGAGTATGTCCATATCCGATCCCGGTCTCTTTAACAACCAATCGTTATTATAACCCGTGGTTATAAATTTTAAAACAATTTATATTTTATACTTCAAAATAGAATATCATTTCAAATCCAAATCTTTATCAAAATAAAGATTAAAACAATTCCAAACCATTTCAATATATTAACATATCATATCTTTCCAAAACTCCATTTCAATTCATTTCAATATATCAAAATATCATATCTTTCCAAACTTCATTTCAAGTCATTTTAATATATCAAAATATCATATCTTTCCAAACTTCATTTCAAATCATTTTAATATATCAAAATATCATATCAGTTCAAATCCAAATATTCAACTTTAAATACCTTTAAATTCAAAGATATCATTCATTTATTATTATTTCAAATCACCCTTAAATGGTTTATATTTACAATTAAATTCATTCCTTTAAATCATTTAAAAGTGTAATTATTATACTTTCAAATCAAGTATTCAATTTCCAAAGTTTCAAACCATTCTGAGTTCGTTTACTAAGTCAAAAACCCTAATTATTAAAATTTCAGCATTTCACAGCATTTAAAAACAACCGCTATAAGTTATATTTGAAAACATTTTTAATTCAGTAAAGACAGCACTTAAAACTGCTGTTAAAACTCAGTTTTAGTTGAATTATAGTTCAAAACAGAAAAGACAGCATTTCAGAAGTGCTGTGGTAGTTCAGATTTCAAAACAAGGGTTAAATTTGGTTTCAGCAAAGACTGCAGACCACTATAGCATTTCCAGAGAATGCTATAATAGACCTGAGTTCAATATTAGCCTATAAGTTCAATTACAGCAACTACAGCATTTCAGAAATGCTATAATAGCTCTTTTTACACAATTTTAGTTCAAAACAGAATCTATAGCATTTCCGAATGCTATTAAAAGTAAATTTCAGGTGTTAGTGTATTTCCAGCAATTAAATAACTTTAATTTAAAACACATAAACATTTTAAAAAACATATTTTAACATTTAAAATGTTCATTTACATATCATTTAACATATATCTTTTTCACAATAAATTTCTTATAATTAAATCCAATTTTCAACAATTTACTTAATAAATTTAAGTGTAAAAGTTTCCAATTCTTCACATTTCAACAAATAACTTAACACTTCAAATTTAAATTACCATTTCACAAATTTAACTAAATTTCCAATTTTATTTAATTAACTTAAACCTTTAATTAAAACCAAATTTCACATTTCCCAGTCAAGTTATATTTTAAAAGATCACTTTTAAACATTCATTTATTTAACCACTTAAATTCATAGAAAAATCAATAATACTTTAATAAATCACTTAAATTCAAATTTAATCAAATTATCATATTTTACCATTTTCCAAATATAATTAAATTTCCATTTTATTTATATAACTTAAATATCATTTTAACCAAAATTTCCAAATTTCCAACTTAAGTTATATTTCAAAAAATCCAGTTAAACCATTCATTAATTACATTTTTAACACATAGAAAAATCATAATTTCTTTAATTCAAAATATTTCAAAATCTGTTTAAATCAAATTTCATAAATTTATATTTTTTAAAATACTTAAAAATATCCAAAACACTTTATAAAATAACCACGGGCCTGTATATAGTTTTCTAGCCTAGGTCAAGTGATACGGATATGTATCATTTCAATCCGCGGTTTAAAAAGAAAAATCCGAGTTCTATCAATTTCAAAACCCGCAATCCCAAGTTAAAATAAATTAAATAAAAACCATTCAGGCCTATCATTTCAGCCCATAATGATTTTTCCCTATTCTAAAGTCCGTTCGGGTATGTATCATTTCAACCCATAGTGATTCTAGTCTATAGGGAACTTGCAGTGTGATAAACAGATATAAATGAACAGAATACATTATATAACAGTAACGGATGATATCACAGGTGTATAAACATCATATGATCATAACATAGTCAAGTATAACATGATAATATATTTCTACAGATTCACAGGGTGTCAATTTACTAGTTATATAGGTACATATTGTCTGGTGAGAATAACTCACCTATTTGTGCTGGAGATATCAAAACCAATGACATAATGGAAACAAAAGCATGATGACAAGACTACAGACTTGAGTGGAGAGCGAATCCAAGCTACAACTCTTGTGCACAACCCAAAACAAACAATCAAAACAACAAAATTCAATACGACTTTAAAATGAAATAACTTTGAAATACAAGGAGATACGAATACGTAGTCTTTTGCTTTGCCTCCTCTACTATTTGGTATGGCTTAGAGTCTGATTTGGTTCAGATATGGTCAAGTTTTGGGTCAGGTTTGGGCTAACATAGCTCGGGTTCAAGGTGGTGTAACTTGTAGTGGAAGTTGTATTGAGGAATGGGAAGAGGTTTAAGGAAAAAAGGTAGTTTTTGGTCATCAAGGTGGTTCGGCCATGGGTAGTGGGTGTAACGACCCCGAATTTTATAAATATTTAAAATGATAATTTATTAATTTTTGAATTAATATTTGTGAAATAAAACGATAAATGGATTGAAGAGATGCGAGTTTCCCCGGATTCAAGTATATTCTGCATGAATCATTTTTATTTAAAATAATTGTAAATGTATATATATATATATATTGACTTGAATTTAAATTGTAAATAAATGGTTTTAAAAATAAATAGAAATTGATATATATATATATGAATATAATTGGAAGAAACTATGGTTTGAAGTTACAATAAAATAAACTTTATAAATATTAAACTTAAGTGTAAATCAAATGTATGAAATATAATAATTAATAAGTAAATAAATGTAGTATTTAATAGTATAAATTTTAAAAATAAAAGACTAATAAATAAACAGGATATGCAGGTAAGTATAAAGGCAAAGCAAATAGCAAAGTAAAGAAATATATGTAGACAAGAAAATGTGCAAAGCTAAGAAACAAGATAAATATATGAATGTGCAAATAAATCCAAGTTGTACATAGTAAAATAAAAGTACAAAGTAAATACATTAAGTAAAATCTAACGATAAATTAAAATAGAAGTAAAATAAAAGAATACAAAGAAAAAATAAGCATAGAAATAAAATCCATTCACATATGAACACTTATAAAACCACAAAACAAAAGAAGAAAACATAACAAAATAAAATATATTCAAGTAAGTATAACAAACAAGTAAATATGTAGACTGTTTGAAGTTGTAAGCAAAAATGAGATGTAAGTATGCCAGGCAAAACAAAATACAAACAAGTGTGTGTATATGAAAGCAAACAAAGGAAAAAAAAGAAATATCTACATAAAGTATCTTTGTACAAATAAATATGTATTTTGTACAAGGCAATTTAGGCATGATTTTATAGCACACTACATTGCATCATATCAGCCGAGACAAGCTTGCAGAGGAAGATAGGGTAAATATTTATAATAGAAGCCAAGTAATAAATGCAAATGTCCTTAGCATACAATCTACCTTACCTTTCAGCCACCCTATTTAATAAAAGATCTCTGGTATGGTTTGTACAAAATAATAATATACCCTGCTGTACAAAGATGATATCAACCTATAAAACTTCTCTTTTATATACATCAACACCCTCATTTCAATTCGTTCATTTTAACTGAGAATATATGAAGTAAACATCATCTCCTCTAAAACACAAACAAATTAAATCAAAAGCAAATCTGAAAGCTTAAGGCAACCTCAAAATAGAATACAACTTGAAGCCTAGGATCAAAATCAGAAACATGCAAGTGAATTCAAGCTACTGTTTCAAGTCTCAACTACAACAACAACCCAGATTTAAACAACAATACAATTCAAATCAATACAAGAGAAGGTTTCCAGCTTGTAGTTTTTCAAGCCTGTTTCAGAGAAAAGCAAACTCTGTCATCTTCTCAAAACTGTGAGTAACATTCTAAAAATTTAAGTATATAAATTTTTGGTTGCATGATAAAATCTGAAATGATAGGCTATATATATATATATATATATATAGACATACTTTTCCGAGTATACATATGGGAAATTGGATATTTAGTATGAGGTTTCTCCCTGTTTTTTTTATCACTGAGTTTAAATTAAATTTCAAACTTCACTTCTTTCACCTCTGATTCTCTAATAGGCCCTAAACTTCAAGTAAATTCAGTTGTTTAACAATGAACTAGGATCTAAAATCAGTATAAACATGTATATCTCTGTATAGTGCCTGGAACCCAGATTTTTACAGTAAACTTATAATTATGCTAAAATCCATCTGATACAATTCTCTGATCCAAATACATAACTGGTTTTGGCTTGGAATGTTGTGATTTTTAAAATCAAAATCTCAATTTTTAGTGAGGTATTGAAGGAGCAGTCTGAGTTTGAACGTGAATGGGAAGTCTTGGATTTTCTGATGATCTGTGTATCTGGAGAGGTCGGGGCTCTTCTGGGTGACGGAGGGGTGATCGGAGAGTCGAGGAAAAATGGGGGAAGGTGGTGCAGTTGGCTGTGGAAGCAGCGGCGAGGGGTCTAAGTCTGGTGACCTAGTTTTGTCGCGTGCTTATTTTTGGGTTCGTTTGACATCGGTGATCGACCGAGTTCGACGCGCTTATGGGGATGTCCGCTGGAGGGTTCGACGAAGCTTTGGCAAGGACGGCGAGGTATTTAGGGGTCTAGGTCGTCAGAGACAATGGTGTTTGCTGGTAGCACGTTGCAGGTCGTATGGGTTAGGAGTCGATTTTGATTCTCGATCGAATCATGGTTCCTGAGTTTCGTGTGTTGTCGCCATGGTCGAGAGTGACTTGTGGGTGGTCGAAGTACTGATCTACGGTGGCCGGGCTTGCTGTGCACGTACACGAGTGTATGTGTGCATCTGGTGATGTGTTGAAGTTGGGGAAGATGAGGTTATCTCGAGGAAGGAAAGGGGGAAACTCGAGTTTGACTCGAGTGAAAACTGGGCATGCTCGCGTTCGTTAGGCATGGAATCGGGTCAGTTTTAAGAACTTAAAACAAATTTTTGAAAAAATTATGTCACAGGTAGGTTTTGGCTAGGACTCGAAGCAGGGAGCAATTTTGCTCGGGAACGACTCGAGACAGCCTCGAGTGAAATTTCTGGTCACAGGTTCTTAAGCCTGTCTGTTTTCGAATTTGAACCGGATCTTTTAAAATGATTTTTAAACCCGAAAACAAAGATTTAAATTAAGTTCTAAATCAGTTTTAAGTATGATTTCAAAAACTTAAATTGGTATTCTAAATTTGAAATGAATAAAGTTTTATAAAATCAAATGTTTAAACAAGTTTAAAGGTTTAAAAGTATATGTCATTTTAAATGAATTTGTTAACCAATAAAATGTTTAAAACCTTATTTATATAAATTCTTCTATAAAAGTTTTCTTTGATATTTGAATGAAGAGTTATATAAATTTGTTTAACTTAAATATGCAAGGTAAATGATTAATTGATGTGATTTATTTAAGTTAATTAATCAATTAATTAGATTAAATTAATTAAGGATAATCAATTATGGATTTGGTTAAGTAAAATTACTTAATTGAAAGTAATTAAATAAATAATTAAAATTCATTAATTAAATGATTAAAGTATAATTGCTTGATGTAATTAACTTGTAATTAGAGATCATCAATTTAGAAATTAATTAAAGGTTAATTGATTAATGAAGGTGATTAAGGAAGGATAATAAATTAAGGAATAATTAATTAAAGGAATTAATTAAAGATAATTGATTTAATGGTGGGTTAAATAATTAAAGGTTAGTTATTTAATGATTAAAGGTTGATTGATTTATTTGTTAAGGTTGATAAATTAATGACTAAAGGATAATAAATTAAAATGGATTGAAATTTATTAATGTTAATTAAACCAGGATTAGTGTCTAATCTAATTTAATTTAATCAGGTAAATAAATCGACCTTACTTATGGATGATTGGATTTGACTAAATGATTGACTTGTTTGATATCTCTGATCTGTGATGCTGTGTGATATATGCTGAGCTGTGATTTCTGTTTCTGTGATATATTACTATGTGAATATGAAACCCTTGGCCCGTAAAACAGCACTTGAATTTCGATGCGACAGGGAGTCGGATTCCAGTTGGTTATCCGAAACCCACATCGAATTATTATTGTGAATCTTTGTGACCGATAAATTTATTTTATCTATGAATCTGTGAATGAAGATAAGCGTTATCGATTATACCGCTTATCGATATATCTGTGATGATTGATGTTGCACTATTGTGTGTGAAACCCCTGGACTACACTTTTACACACACAAATATGGATTTCACGTGGGAATCGGTTAAGTCACAGATAATTTAAATTTAATGTTTTGAAATTGAAATTTTAATTTCAATTGATTTTGAAATTAGAAATTTGGGTTTAAAAGTGAAAAGCTTTTGAAATGGAATTTCAAAGATAAAAGTTATTTTGAATAACTTAATCGAGTTTTGAAATTTAAATAATTAGATTTAAATTTGAATTCAAATTTGAAATTGAATCCTATGATTGAAACTAGGGATTAAAGATGATATAAATGTGTTTGGATGAATTAAACCATTTTAAAAGTATAAAGTTTGGGAATTTGAATTTAACCCAAGGATTTCAACTCGTATGAATAAATCAAATTTTCTGAAAGGAAACTATTTGTTTTCAAAAGAATAAAAGCTTTCAGATAAGAAATGAAATTCCAGTTTAAGTAAAGGAATTTCAAGATTGAAGCGAAAATGGTTTTCCAAGTTATGAATGAATTGTTTTGAAAAGCTATGAATTAAATCTGTTTATTTTTAACAGATTTAAAATGATGATTTGTTTAAACTATTTGAAATGGAATTGTTTGAAAGCCATAAGTTAAATCTTTGTTTTAAAGATTTAACGAGTTAATCAAATTGAAATGGGAATTAATTTGGAAAATCTGTGAATGAATCTTTTGTTTAAAAGATTAAAGTGTGAAAATTGTTTAAACCGTTGAGGGTTGTTAAAATGAATCTTTTTGTTTAAAGATTTAAAAATGGTAATTTGTTTAAACCATTTGAAGAAAGATTTTGGGTAATAAGTTGTGACTTAATTGAAATCCCAATATCCATATGTTTTTAAAGTATCGCGCTCATTATTCGGTTTAGCCGGGAGAGGACCTTTGTGTCATATAACCCGTTCCGAATACTGATACGTCGTATATGGATAGCATTTGAAGACCGGTGGTGAAGACCGGATATTTGCGAAAACGAAAGGACAACTCGTCGAATGTCTCTGCATCGACTGGCCCCGATATAGAGATTTTATCACCCTTTGTGATGGGAAGTCCGGACGGGATCGTGAATACCCGGATTTGCAAGGGCTTCGTGAGAAGTGCCTTCGGTTCTGTTCGAACCCGGAACAGACTTGTATGGATACATGTCTGACATTACACTTTGAGATATAAAGCCGATTTCTTTCAAATACATTTCTGTTGGTGGCGGAGAATTCATTCTCTTAGCTTAACACCCTTCTCTGAGACGTACGAGCTCAGAGGTTATGTAGTTGAAATTTATCAGCGATATATCCCAATTTGGTAATGTGGCATGCTGAGTGTTGCTGTGTGATGATCAGTGTTTGATCATTTGTGATATGATCATTTGTTTGATCATTTATCTTTGTGATCATAGGTTGATCATCGGTTGACCCAAAGCATGGCTTTGTGACAAAGCGTAGCTTTGTGGACGAGACTTCGTCAGGACCTCACAACCCGGAAATGGTCGAAACAGGAATGTTGCGGCAAGGTTATGAGGGTCGCGCCCTTTAGGGTATGTCATTTCCTTCTGGAAAGGGGTGGTATCATGGTATGGAGCCCAGATACTTACTCATGTAGATACACTTTCTTTATGATGTGTGATGTTGGATACCGAGCTCGGATAAAGGTCCCAAAGGACCGGGAGGTGGCATATTCGTGAGTTACCTGTTACAGGGGTAACCCGGCCTTGTTTGGCAGAGAGCAGTTTGTCTCTCGGGACGTCCCACCAGAGGCGATCCCATGCGGCGGAAGGAAGTTCCTTATCCTGACCATTTGTTGGAAATCCAAAGAAACAATACGTGACGTGTACGGTTTTAGTTGTATTACCTGCTATGGAATGTGGCGGTAACCTGCTATTGAACATAGTAGCTATAGTAGGCATACGATACTGGTCGTATGTTGGCTAAGATTAATATTATACTTTCGAAATGTTTTCTGCACTATGCACTAATAATAATATCAAGATGATTTTGCGTAGTAAGCATCTTTGACTATCATAAGAAGAAATCTCCTCCAATTCTGCGTTTGCATTGTGTGTGTGGCGGGAGGTCTTATGGTAGTTTCATTTTCTAAAAGCATTGCGGATTTCAATGTTTAAATCCTTTTGTTGATTGTTTAAAGATAAACTGTTTTTGTTGCTCACACCAGTCCCATGACTGATCCGGAGTTTATTGTTCCCTTCCTAAACTCTGGGTGCCCACTATTTTCCACACGGGCAGTCTAGAGTTGGGTTCTTTCAGATATTCAGGTTGAGTAGATTATCTGGAGCTAGCTATGGATTGGAGCACTCTATTGGAGATATTCTTTTCCGCTACTATTTCTTGTATCATATCTCTGATGTATATTGATATCTGTTGCATCATTCTGTTGTATCATATTGTATCAGATTTTGTATCTGTCATTGTATCAATGTATTATTCTTTTCTTCCGCTGTGTTATTTACTTAACTGTGTTATAGCTCCGGCGAATCGGATTTGAACGGTCGAATCTGCGGCATTCTAGTACAATGTGAAGTACGGATGTTGATTTTCGAGCGGGCAAAACCCGATACGTTACATTTGGTATCAGAGCTAAGGTTGAACTTTAGCTCAGGAGTATAACACGTTAAGTAGCTCATTAGAGATAGAGTGAAGTAAACTCTAGAATGAGTAATTCCTAAGATATCCGTTCGAATGTCTCAGTAAATTCTCTTGCTATCCACTGATAGTGAGTATGAGTGCAAGAAGAGGATGTGATAGGGGACAGGGGAATACGACTATAAATGGTCAATACTATGTAACAACAAGGAGGCAATCTTTTCTCTATCAATCTCTTTTGTTCGTTATCTTTTCTCAATTCTTCGATTATTTTTGGTAGATCCAGGAAGAAAATTCAATATACTAAAATGGGACATAAACTCCAGCTGAGTCAAATTTGTTTGTTTGGATGTATTGGCTGCCTTGTTTGCTTTGATTGCTATAGTTGATAGATATAATTTAGTTTCTAAACTAAAATTTTGAAATTTTATCCATATATCTATCTATTCTTTGGGTCCCAGTATATTCTACGAATGGTTAGTTATCCTTTCAAACTGACCGATGCCACTGCATACTTCGTAGATTTGGTTAACCCGAGTGTCTTCTGAAATGTTAAAACAGATTCGTTCGTGATATTCTGATTTGGTAAGCCAAATGCAGAACAGATGTTCAGTTGATGAATTATTCTTCATCTATCTTTTTGTCTCCTTGGTAATTTCGAGGACGAAATTCTTTTAAGGGGGGAAGTCTGTAACGACCCCGAATTTTATAAATATTTAAAATGATAATTTATTAATTTTTGAATTAATATTTGTGAAATAAAACGATAAATGGATTGAAGAGATGCGAGTTTCCCCGGATTCAAGTATATTCTGCATGAATCATTTTTATTTAAAATAATTGTAAATGTATATATATATATATATATATTGACTTGAATTTAAATTGTAAATAAATGGTTTTAAAAATAAATAGAAATTGATATATATATATGCATATAATTGGAAGAAACTATGGTTTGAAGTTACAATAAAATAAACTTTATAAATATTAAACTTAAGTGTAAATCAAATGTATGAAATATAATAATTAATAAGTAAATAAATGTAGTATTTAATAGTATAAATTTTAAAAATAAAAGAGTAATAAATAAACAGGATATGCAGGTAAGTATAAAGGCAAAGCAAATAGCAAAGTAAAGAAATATATGTAGACAAGAAAATGTGCAAAGCAAAGAAACAAGATAAATATATGAATGTGCAAATAAATCCAAGTTGTACATAGTAAAATAAAAATACAAAGTAAATACATTAAGTAAAATCTAACGATAAATTAAAATAGAAGTAAAATAAAAGAATACAAAGAAAAAATAAGCATAGAAATAAAATCCATTCACATATGAACACTTATAAAACCATAAAACAAAAGAAGAAAACATAACAAAATAAAATATGTTCAAGTAAGTATAACAAACAAGTAAATATGTAGACTGTTTGAAGTTGTAAGCAAAAATGAGATGTAAGTATGCCAGGCAAAACAAAATACAAACAAGTGTGTGTATATGAAAGCAAACAAAGAAAAAAAAAAAGAAA
Source organism: Allium fistulosum (assembly GCA_030737815.1). Classification (NCBI taxonomy): domain Eukaryota; kingdom Viridiplantae; phylum Streptophyta; class Magnoliopsida; order Asparagales; family Amaryllidaceae; genus Allium; species Allium fistulosum. The sequence goes on from CM060906.1 coordinate 1,140,336,030, forward strand.
TATCTACATAAAGTATCTTTGTACAAATAAATATGTATTTTGTACAAGGCAATTTAGGCATGATTTTATAGCACACTACATTGCATCATATCAGCCGAGACAAGCTTGCAGAGGAAGATAGGGTAAATATTTATAATAGAAGCCAAGTAATAAATGCAAATGTCCTTAGCATACAATCTACCTTACCTTTCAGCCACCCTATTTAATAAAAGATCTCTGGTATGGTTTGTACAAAATAATAATATACCCTGCTGTACAAAGATGATATCAACCTATAAAACTTCTCTTTTATATACATCAACACCCTCATTTCAATTCGTTCATTTTAACTGAGAATATATGAAGTAAACATCATCTCCTCTAAAACACAAACAAATTAAATCAAAAGCAAATCTGAAAGCTTAAGGCAACCTCAAAATAGAATACAACTTGAAGCCTAGGATCAAAATCAGAAACATGCAAGTGAATTCAAGCTACTGTTTCAAGTCTCAACTACAACAACAACCCAGATTTAAACAACAATACAATTCAAATCAATACAAGAGAAGGTTTCCAGCTTGTAGTTTTTCAAGCCTGTTTCAGAGAAAAGCAAACTCTGTCATCTTCTCAAAACTGTGAGTAACATTCTAAAAATTTAAGTATATAAATTTTTGGTTGCATGATAAAATCTGAAATGATAGGCTATATATATATATATATATATATATATAGACATACTTTTCCGAGTATACATATGGGAAATTGGATATTTAGTATGAGGTTTCTCCCTGTTTTATTTTATCACTGAGTTTAAATTAAATTTCAAACTTCACTTCTTTCACCTCTGATTCTCTAATAGGCCCTAAACTTCAAGTAAATTCAGTTGTTTAACAATGAACTAGGATCTAAAATCAGTATAAACATGTATATCTCTGTATAGTGCCTGGAACCCAGATTTTTACAGTAAACTTATAATTATGCTAAAATCCATCTGATACAATTCTCTGATCCAAATACATAACTGGTTTTGGCTTGGAATGTTGTGATTTTTAAAATCAAAATCTCATTTTTTAGTGAGGTATTGAAGGAGCAGTCTGAGTTTGAACGTGAATGGGAAGTCTTGGTTTTTCTGATGATCTGTGTATCTGGAGAGGTCGGGGCTCTTCTGGGTGACGGAGGGGTGATCAGAGAGTCGAGGAAAAATGGGGGAAGGTGGTGCAGTTGGCTGTGGAAGCAGCGGCGAGGGGTCTAAGTCTGGTGACCTAGTTTTGTCGCGTGCTTATTTTTGGGTTCGTTTGACATCGGTGATCGACCGAGTTCGACGCGCTTATGGGGATGGCCGCTGGAGGGTTCGACGAAGCTTTGGCAAGGACGGCGAGGTATTTAGGGGTCTAGGTCGTCAGAGACAATGGTGTTTGCTGGTACCACGTTGCAGGTCGTATGGGTTAGGAGTCGATTTTGATTCTCGATCGAATCATGGTTCCTGAGTTTCGTGTGTTGTCGCCATGGTCGAGAGTGACTTGTGGGTGGTCGAAGTACTGATCTACGGTGGCCGGGCTTGCTGTGCACGTACACGAGTGTATGTGTGCATCTGGTGATGTGTTGAAGTTGGGGAAGATGAGGTTATCTCGAGGAAGGAAAGGGGGAAACTCGAGTTTGACTCGAGTGAAAACTGGGCATGCTCGCGTTCGTTAGGCATGGAATCGGGTCAGTTTTAAGAACTTAAAACAAATTTTTGAAAAAATTATGTCACAGGTAGGTTTTGGCTAGGACTCGAAGCAGGGAGCAATTTTGCTCGGGAACGACTCGAGACAGCCTCGAGTGAAATTTCTGGTCACAGGTTCTTAAGCCTGTCTGTTTTCGAATTTGAACCGGATCTTTTAAAATGATTTTTAAACCCGAAAACAAAGATTTAAATTAAGTTCTAAATCAGTTTTAAGTATGATTTCAAAAACTTAAATTGGTATTCTAAATTTGAAATGAATAAAGTTTTATAAAATCAAATGTTTAAACAAGTTTAAAGGTTTAAAAGTATATGTCATTTTAAATGAATTTGTTAACCAATAAAATGTTTAAAACCTTATTTATATAAATTCTTCTATAAAAGTTTTCTTTGATATTTGAATGAAGAGTTATATAAATTTGTTTAACTTAAATATGCAAGGTAAATGATTAATTGATGTGATTTATTTAAGTTAATTAATCAATTAATTAGATTAAATTAATTAAGGATAATCAATTATGGATTTGGTTAAGTAAAATTACTTAATTGAAAGTAATTAAATAAATAATTAAAATTCATTAATTAAATGATTAAAGTATAATTGCTTGATGTAATTAACTTGTAATTAGAGATCATCAATTTAGAAATTAATTAAAGGTTAATTGATTAATGAAGGTGATTAAGGAAGGATAATAAATTAAGGAATAATTAATTAAAGGAATTAATTAAAGATAATTGATTTAATGGTGGGTTAAATAATTAAAGGTTAGTTATTTAATGATTAAAGGTTGATTGATTTATTTGTTAAGGTTGATAAATTAATGACTAAAGGATAATAAATTAAAATGGATTGAAATTTATTAATGTTAATTAAACCAGGATTAGTGTCTAATCTAATTTAATTTAATCAGGTAAATAAATCGACCTTACTTATGGATGATTGGATTTGACTAAATGATTGACTTGTTTGATATCTCTGATCTGTGATGCTGTGTGATATATGCTGAGCTGTGATTTCTGTTTCTGTGATATATTACTATGTGAATATGAAACCCTTGGCCCGTAAAACAGCACTTGAATTTCGATGCGACAGGGAGTCGGATTCCAGTTGGTTATCCGAAACCCACATCGAATTATTATTGTGAATCTTTGTGACCGATAAATTTATTTTATCTATGAATCTGTGAATGAAGATAAGCGTTATCGATTATACCGCTTATCGATATATCTGTGATGATTGATGTTGCACTATTGTGTGTGAAACCCCTGGACTACACTTTTACACACACAAATATGGATTTCACGTGGGAATCGGTTAAGTCACAGATAATTTAAATTTAATGTTTTGAAATTGAAATTTTAATTTCAATTGATTTTGAAATTAGAAATTTGGGTTTAAAAGTGAAAAGCTTTTGAAATGGAATTTCAAAGATAAAAGTTATTTTGAATAACTTAATCGAGTTTTGAAATTTAAATAATTAGATTTAAATTTGAATTCAAATTTGAAATTGAATCCTATGATTGAAACTAGGGATTAAAGATGATATAAATGTGTTTGGATGAATTAAACCATTTTAAAAGTATAAAGTTTGGGAATTTGAATTTAACCCAAGGATTTCAACTCGTATGAATAAATCAAATTTTCTGAAAGGAAACTATTTGTTTTCAAAAGAATAAAAGCTTTCAGATAAGAAATGAAATTCCAGTTTAAGTAAAGGAATTTCAAGATTGAAGCGAAAATGGTTTTCCAAGTTATGAATGAATTGTTTTGAAAAGCTATGAATTAAATCTGTTTATTTTTAACAGATTTAAAATGATGATTTGTTTAAACTATTTGAAATGGAATTGTTTGAAAGCCATAAGTTAAATCTTTGTTTTAAAGATTTAACGAGTTAATCAAATTGAAATGGGAATTAATTTGGAAAATCTGTGAATGAATCTTTTGTTTAAAAGATTAAAGTGTGAAAATTGTTTAAACCGTTGAGGGTTGTTAAAATGAATCTTTTTGTTTAAAGATTTAAAAATGGTAATTTGTTTAAACCATTTGAAGAAAGATTTTGGGTAATAAGTTGTGACTTAATTGAAATCCCAATATCCATATGTTTTTAAAGTATCGCGCTCATTATTCGGTTTAGCCGGGAGAGGACCTTTGTGTCATATAACCCGTTCCGAATACTGATACGTCGTATATGGATAGCATTTGAAGACCGGTGGTGAAGACCGGATATTTGCGAAAACGAAAGGACAACTCGTCGAATGTCTCTGCATCGACTGGCCCCGATATAGAGATTTTATCACCCTTTGTGATGGGAAGTCCGGACGGGATCGTGAATACCCGGATTTGCAAGGGCTTCGTGAGAAGTGCCTTCGGTTCTGTTCGAACCCGGAACAGACTTGTATGGATACATGTCTGACATTACACTTTGAGATATAAAGCCGATTTCTTTCAAATACATTTCTGTTGGTGGCGGAGAATTCATTCTCTTAGCTTAACACCCTTCTCTGAGACGTACGAGCTCAGAGGTTATGTAGTTGAAATTTATCAGCGATATATCCCAATTTGGTAATGTGGCATGCTGAGTGTTGCTGTGTGATGATCAGTGTTTGATCATTTGTGATATGATCATTTGTTTGATCATTTATCTTTGTGATCATAGGTTGATCATCTGTTGACCCAAAGCATGGCTTTGTGACAAAGCGTAGCTTTGTGGACGAGACTTCGTCAGGACCTCACAACCCGGAAATGGTCGAAACAGGAATGTTGCGGCAAGGTTATGAGGGTCGCGCCCTTTAGGGTATGTCATTTCCTTCTGGAAAGGGGTGGTATCATGGTATGGAGCCCAGATACTTACTCATGTAGATACACTTTCTTTATGATGTGTGATGTTGGATACCGAGCTCGGATAAAGGTCCCAAAGGACCGGGAGGTGGCATATTCGTGAGTTACCTGTTACAGGGGTAACCCGGCCTTGTTTGGCAGAGAGCAGTTTGTCTCTCGGGACGTCCCGCCAGAGGCGATCCCATGCGGCGGAAGGAAGTTCCTTAGCCTGACCATTTGTTGGAAATCCAAAGAAACAATACGTGACGTGTACGGTTTTAGTTGTATTACCTGCTATGGAATGTGGCGGTAACCTGCTATTGAACATAGTAGCTATAGTAGGCATACGATACTGGTCGTATGTTGGCTAAGATTAATATTATACTTTCGAAATGTTTTCTGCACTATGCACTAATAATAATATCAAGATGATTTTGCATAGTAAGCATCTTTGACTATCATAAGAAGAAATCTCCTCCAATTCTGCGTTTGCATTGTGTGTGTGGTGGGAGGTCTTATGGTAGTTTCATTTTCTAAAAGCATTGCGGATTTCAATGTTTAAATCCTTTTGTTGATTGTTTAAAGATAAACTGTTTTTGTTGCTCACACCAGTCCCATGACTGATCCGGAGTTTATTGTTCCCTTCCTAAACTCTGGGTGCCCACTATTTTCCACACGGGCAGTCTAGAGTTGGGTTCTTTCAGATATTCAGGTTGAGTAGATTATCTGGAGCTAGCTATGGATTGGAGCACTCTATTGGAGATATTCTTTTCCGCTGCTATTTCTTGTATCATATCTCTGATGTATATTGATATCTGTTGCATCATTCTGTTGTATCATATTGTATCAGATTTTGTATCTGTCATTGTATCAATGTATTATTCTTTTCTTCCGCTGTGTTATTTACTTAACTGTGTTATAGCTCCGGCGAATCGGATTTGAACGGTCGAATCTGCGGCATTCTAGTACAATGTGAAGTACGGATGTTGATTTTCGAGCGGGCAAAACCCGATACGTTACAGTGGGCTCGGCCTGTGGGTGCACCATGACTGGACATAGGTGGAAAATGGTGTGCCGTGGTCAGGTCAGAGGAGTGGTGGCGGCAATGGTGGTGGTTTGGGTGGTGGTTGAAGTGGATGAGCAAGAAGTGGTCAAACAAGCATGGTTTTTGGCCTTTGGTTGCATTTGGAAGGGTTTGGCCATCAAGGGGTGTTCGGCCTTGGTCATGGCTGGTGGGGTAGATGGTGGTGATGGTCTGGAAGAGATGGAAGGTGGTGGTGGTCGTGGAACAAGGGGGAAGCCGATCCAAACTAGCATAAGAAACAAGGCAAAATTGCATAAAATAGGAAGAAAAAGTAGAAAAAAAGAGTGAAACCATTACCAAAATTTTGCAAGCCGTGAATGAAATGAGATGAGAAGTTTTTTTCACGTAAAAATGAATGTAATACACGGCCAAACTGAAGAAAAGAACAGCCAATTGAATTAAAAGTGAGGGTTATGGCATTTGAAGAGTTTAGGAGGTGAAGAGACTTAAGTTAAATAAGCTTTTTAACTCTTCATATTTCTTATTTCTTTTTAAAACAAATAAAACAAAATAATTTCAGAAAATACTTTTAAAAACCGAAACAAAGTGAAATAATATTAAAATAAATAATATATTTTAAAGAAAATAGAAAAAGATTTAAAGAAATTGCTTTAAAATCCAAAACAGTGTCCAGAAATTACAAATAAGTCACCATTGACTTTGAAAAATTATTTTCTCCATTTTAAAAGTATTCCAAAACAAAATTTGAACTAAAATGATTTTTAAAACATTTCCAAAGTGAAATAAATAATTAAATTCAGAGAAAATAGCAAAAGAATTGAAGAAATTGTTTAAAAATAGCAGACATGACATGAAAATTTCACATAAATTACCATTGACTCTAGAAAAATGTCTACTTCACTTTAAAAATAATAAAAGACAAAAATATACATAAAATAACATATTAACACATATTGAAATAAAATATGACAAAGAAAATAAAATTTATAAAATTTAAAATAGGCAAAAATGCACAATAAAACAAATTATACTAAAATTTGAAATGTACATAACTTTTACATTTTAACTCCGTTTTCAACGAAACGAAAAGCAATATTCATGTTATTAAATCTATTTTCATAATAAAAGATAAAATTTATAATTTCAAATATTTAAAATTTAAATTTAAAAGTCTTATGAAATAAAATTTAAATTTCAAATATTCATGGGAATACTATGTAAAAATACTTATGAAATAAGAAATAAGTTGATAACTTATACAATTTGAATTTTGATAGAATAAATTTAACATAAAGAATGGAGTTAAATTAAAGAAAGTATAAGTGAATAAATTTGAATAAATGAAAGTGAAATTGAAAATTGAGATTCATTTTGAAGTTGTAAGCAATAGAATTGAATTGAATAATTATAAATGAAAGAGAAATTAAAATTCATATGGAATTTAAAATCCAGTTTAATATGAGTGGTTATAAACCATAATAGTGAATTGAAAATAAATATAATGTGTATATGGAGTATTTACATTGAACTTAAGAAATGAAGTGTGAAATTCTTAAGTAAAATTTGATGATTGAACAAAAGAATAAAACTGGAGTTAAAACTGAATATTGAAAACGAATTTGAATTATGTGAAATAAAATGAAGTTTGAGATTGGTTTGAAGTGAACTAAAGTTAATTGATAAAAATTCAATATTCAGAAGTCGAACAGAATCCAAATTAGATTGGAATTGTGAATTAAATTCAAATGAATGTGAAATGTAAAAATTGAATGAGAATAGATATATAACTTCAACAGTGAAGTAAAAAAATGTATAAGCAGTTTATACTAGAAATTTTGTAATCAAATTTGCAAAATGTTTGAATGCTGTAACTAGATATTATGGCTAGTAAGATACAGGTGTAAATGAATTGGGATTTTGATTTCGAAGATAATTTGAATTGCTCGAAAAAGGTATGTATTTAAATTTGAATATGAGATTTGATGACTTATTTCCCTAGCCGCTTGGCTTTTTCTTTTTCTTTTTGAAATCTGAGAGTCCGTAGGGACGTTTTGTAGTTGTACCGTATTAGCCGCGCAAAGGAGACGCTGGGGAAATTTTTTGGAAATTTAGGGCGTTAGAAAATTTTTGAGAAATTTTGAAAGTTTAAAATTTGAATTTAAACTCGAATTTGAATTTGGAAGTAAACAATGTTGTTTGAAACTTATAATTGAAATTGGAAAACGAGATTGAATTGATAAAGAATCTTTAGTAGAAAGATTTGTTATGATAAATTGATAAAACTAGTGGATTGTGAAAAATAGTAGACGAACTAAGGATCATTTTTCCTAACTGGTAATTTCGAGGACGAAATTCTTTTAAGGGGGGAAGTCTGTAACGACCCAGAATTTTTGATAATTAAAATTCGAATATTTAATTGATTTTAAATATTAATAAATGGAATTTAGAAGTCGAATGATTTATTTTTCGAATATTGGATTTAATTTGATAATTTAATCGATAATTTAATAGTGAAATTCCAGAGATAATTGAAAATCGAGTTTAAAATGATTGAAATTGATTTGGAAAATTGTTTTTAATCATACTGGGGTTATAGAAATATTTTAGAACTTTCAGAATCGAATTTGGAGTTAATTTGTGAAAATTGAATATTTTAATATTTAATTATCGACTGTAAAAATAGCCAATTTTCGAACAGTCTCAGAATTGGACGAGACCAGTTTCATTGAATCCGTAATAGTTTGTTATTATTGGATTTCAATTTTCGTATCAATCAGAGTTATCGTTTGACCGTGGCAACTCGAAACGCATCGATATCGTTTTAATTTTAAATCGTCGAGTTAAAATAGTCATTTTTCAAAAAGTCTTGGATTTCTACGAAACCAGTTTCATCGGATCCGTAATGTGATATTATTGTAAGATTTCAAATTTCGTAATTTTTGGATTTACCGTTTGTCCGGGGCAAGCCAAAACGCCTCGAAATCGATTTAAATCGGTTTAATTTAAATTGATCGTTTTTCTCCATATCTCACACAGACGATCGAATTAGCTTTCGAAACCTGTTCCATTGTGTCCGAAACGCGGGATAAACCCCAGAAATGCCAGTCACCGCGCGTAAATCAGAATTCGGAAAATCCCGGAATGAATAGTGTTTTCGTTCAGTTTTCTATAAATAGCCCATTATTCTCAACAAAATTCAAAGCCCTAATAACTATCTTCAGCCGCCACTTGCAATCAATGGCCGAAAACAATCCACGTTCTTCCCCTCCATTCTCTCAATCCGTCAACCAATTCAAAGAATCTCCAACTAATAAAATGTAGAGCTCGTCGAGAGCTTCAATACGAACGGCTATGATCGAAAATTGATGAACGGATCGACGGGAAAATGGGTTAGAAGGAGCCAGCTTTGGTCACGTTTTTCAACGAGGTGGAGGCGCTAGGGGGGTGCGGTCGGCCAGCGTGGGGGGCTCTGGTGATGGCGCTTCGATCGGCGACGAGATGATGGGGTTTTGGTTGATGAGGAAGGAGACGTTCAAAACCCTAGGGCCGGCTAGCTTTGGGTTCTTTGCATACGTGATTGTCTGGGAGGGGGAGAAGAAAGAATATCGCGGCCCAGATCTCATATCAAAGAAAAGGAACGGCTGCGATTTCGTAGGGTTAAAATAATTAAAAGAAATTTGTAAATAAATTTTTATTTATATCGTGTAACTTTAAAATGACGTATTTTGTTCATACAAGGTCGGATTGTGACGAAATTTTTTGCGATGGGATCGTCTCGACGAGCTCTTCGCTATGAAACTGGATTGGAGTCGTTTGAAGCTAGTTTGAATTTCGGGTAGAATTAAACGCGCGTTTAATTTTATTCGAAATAAACGCTGGAACGGAATTTAAAATCAAGGTGAGATCTTCTCACTCAAGAATTGAAAAGTGGAATTTTCAGTTATTTATTTGATTGCTATTGGATGTGATAGTAGATATAGTAGGATATATATCTATATATAGCAATATATACATATTGGCATATGTATATATTGGATTGATTGATTCCCGCCTCGTATAGCGGATGAGACCCTATTGCGCCGTTAGTAAGCGGATTTTTATAAAACCCATATACCGCGATAATTCCGTACTGGAGCGGAATTGGTATTGTGCTAACGTCTTTGGATGCAGGGAAACAGGTTGGAGGGATCCAACTGGATTCCTCAACCGTATTTATTTATTTACAGATATTGATATATATTCTGTTATCATATTGATATATGATATTGACTGTTGTGATGGACTAATTGATGCGTTGCATCATTGGATTCAAGTTTTGAAGTTTTAAAATAACGATTTTTACTTTAAAAGAGACTTTAAAAGTGATTTTTGAAAATATACATTTTATTGAATTTTGGAATCGATTCATTTTAAATAAATGAATGTTTAAAATCTCGTGTTATGAAAATTGGGATTTTTGTGAAATATAAGCAAAATGTGAATTTTGAAACAAAAGTTGATTTATTTATTAAATTGTTTAAATAGAGATTTTTGAATTTATTTTGAAAGCTCTATATATAGGATTTATAAAATTTGATTTTTATAAATCAAAGTGATGCAATTTTAAAGGAGTTTTAAAGGCGTTTTAAAAGATGTTAAAATGGGTTTTATAAAGGATAGAATAAACGATTTGTGAAGTCCTAAAAGAACGATTTTGTAAATAAACGAATTGGATAATAAAAAGGATTTATAAGTTGAAGTAGTTATAAAGTAATAAATGGAATTTATAAACGTTGTTTATAAATCCGAAATCACTTGATTTGATAAGTGAATTTTTGAAGTTAATTAAAGAAATTATATTCACGATTTTAGATTATGGATAATCTTTTAATAAATGTGTAGAAACATTGATTTGGGTAAATAAAGTATATTCACGATTTTGGACAGTGAATATATTACTTTATAAAATGGATATGTTTTGGAGAAGTGATATTACAAAATGAAGTAATTGTTTTAAAAGATGTTTTAAAACGTGTTAAATATCGAAATCATATATTTCAACATTTTTATTGTTGAAATAGACGTTTTCGAAAAATAAGGAAATGGTGGACTATAACACTGTTGTTATAGTAAATGATTTCCGAAAGGAAATGTTTTTATATAGTATTGGGATTTATATATCTATCTAAATTTCGAATCCCTATACTAGTGATTTTGAGTCGTCGTAACGATGTTTTACGTAACATTCGTTTTGACTCAAATAAAATGTGTTTAAAGAATGATTTCCTTAAAGAATGAGATATATACTTGATTTTGATTTAAGTATATCGAATATTTTCTAAGTGTTGAAAATAAATAGTTTTGTGAATTACTTATTTTAAATAAGTATGGAAATGCTTTTCCAATATGAAATGAACTGTTTTGAGATTTTATCTTTTAAAGATAAATTGAAATGTGGAAATTGATTTGAAGTTGTTTTCAAATGGAAGTGTGGAAATTTTATATCTAGTAAAGATATTTTGGAAAATAAATAATTGGGAAAATTATTTGGAATCTGATGATGTTGCGCATCTTTATTGATAGTTAAATAACCGACTATCAATAATTACCTTGAGTAGGTATTTGTTGTGAATTGGATGAATTTGAATGCCACACTTATTTTTGAATAATCGCTCACTATTCGGGTTAGCCGGGAAAGGACCATGGGGTCGTATAACCCATTCCGAATATGTGATACGTCGTTATGAATTGCATTCGAAGACCGGTGTTGAAGACCGGATATTTTTGAAAACGGAAGGATTACCGTCGAGTTACTCTACATCGGTTGATCTTCGATTTAGAGGTTTTATCACCCTTAGTGACGGGAAGTCCGGACGTGATTAGAAATTTATCCGGATATGCAAGGGCTTCGTGAGAAGTGCCTTCGGTTCTGTTCGATCCCGGAACAGACTGGTATGGATTGTGTGTCTGACGTTACAATTTGAGATATAAAGCTGATTTCTTTCAAATACATTTCTGTTGGTGGCGGAGAATTTATTCTCTTAGCTTAACACCCTTCTCTGAGACGTACGAGCTCAGAGGTTATGTAGTTGAAATTTATCAGCGATATATCCCAATTTGGTAACGTGGCATACTGAGTGTTGCTGTGAAATGATCAGTGTTTGATCATTTGTGATATGATCATTTGTTTGATCTTATATCTTTGTGATCATAGGTTGATCATTTTGTTTGACCCGAAGCAGGGCTTTTTGAGAAAGCGTAGCTTTGTGGACGAGACTTCGTCGAGCCTCACACCCCGGAAATGGTCGAAACAGGAAGGATGCAGCAAGGTTCTAGGGAGTAGCGCCCCTTAGTGTATGTCATTCCTTCTGGATAAAGGTGGTATCATGGTATGGAGCCCAGATACTTAACCTCTGTGGTTGCTGCAAAAAATTTATTTCTTTTTGGTTGTTGGAAATCGGGGATCCTCGGGAAGATCGGTGACGATCGGGGGATGGCATAAGCGTGTCAGTAGTTACCTATTTTTGCAGAGGTAACCCGGCCTTGTGTTGGCAGAGATCCGGTTAGGTTCTCGGGTCGTCTATTCCAGGGACGTACCCATCGTGGAAAAGGAAGTTCCTTAGCCTGACCATTTGTTGGAAATCCAAAGAAACAATACGCGACTTGTACGGTTTTAGTTGTAGAACCTGCCATCTAATATGGCAGCTATAGCAGGCATAATATAATGGTACCTATGCTGGCTAAGATTTATATTATACTTTCGAAATGTTTTCCACTATGCACTAATCATAATATCAAAAAGAATTTGGTTTTGCGTAGTAAGCATCTTTGACTATCATAAGAAGAAATCTCCTCCAAGTCTGCGTTTGCATTGTGTGTGTGGTGGGAGGTCTTATGGTAGTTTCATTTTCCAAAAGCATTGCGAATTGACTTTAAAATTTTTCTGTTGTTTATTTTAAAGATAAATAACTGTTTTACGATCTCACACCAGTCACCATGACTGACTCGGAGTTTATTGTTCCCTTCTAAACTCTGGGTGCCCACAAATTTCCACACGGGCAGCCTAGATTTATGTTATCAGGATATTCTGGATATTCTGGAGCTTGGAGATAAGTTGGAGGACGAGACGTAGTATTTGTATCTGATAGTATTTATTCCGCTGTGTATTCTGTATGAGGACAAATTTATATAACTGTCCATTGATGTGCTGTGTTGTATTGAGTTGTATATTGACTCTGATTGATGTATGTATAAACTGATATAGTTCTTTGTTGTAAAAGACTAGTGTTTATCTATTATATATTGTTCCGCTGCGATGTGTAAGATTCTGATATTGTTTTCTATTTCTGATGTTGTTCTGTTGTTCTTCTTCTTTCTTTCTTCTCTTTTTCTTCTATCTTCTTCTTCTTCTACTTTTTCTTTTTCTTAAAACCATCACTATTGGAGTTTCCGGCACTCGATTGCTCGGCAGTCGATAAAGTGAGTATCGATGTCGAATTTTCGAAAGTCGAAAAATCCCGTACGTGACAGCGTGGTATCAGAGCATATGGTTAAGCGACAACCTTGCTCTGTTGGGTGTTACTCATTAGAGATAGAGTCAGTAGTACTCTAGAATGAGTTGAGTGTAATAATAGATACGAGTGCGTATTTGTTAGTGAATATAAAATTGTTTTATATTGTGATGATTGGTTTGTTGGGTGGTATATGGATTCTGGTCGGTATTGTCCGTACAACTCTATCGATAGGGATCTCTAAACACTTATATAGAACAATTCGGCACAGTATTGTTTTAAATAGGGTAAATGAGATAATTTTGCCCAAAACTATTTCTGTATAGAAAAGAAATGTTTTTCTATAAAGTACTATATTATATGGTTGCATGGATGTTAGGAAAATAATAACATTGAATTATTATATGAAATTAATAGATGTGAATTGAAAGTTAAGAAATAAATCCATGTACAAATGAAATTAAAGAATGTAAATTATAAAAGTGATTTGTAATTTAAAACGAAATTCCAGAGAAGTTTTTGGAAATGTTTTGAAAAGAATTTGAAAATTTTGGAGATTTGGAAAGTTTAAATCTTTTTGATTTGAAAATGGATTTCGAAGGTTTTGAAAAGTCTTTTGAAGGAATGAAAAGCTCTAAACTCTTTCCAGTCGTTGGAAAATAACTTCGATGATGACCGCGGCATCATTGGTGTTCATTTTCGAGTTTCCAAAAGAGGAATTGCTGCAGATTATTTTAAAATGAAGGTTGTTTGGAAAATTTGGATTTTTGTTTTAGAAATTCAAAAGATAATTTGAATTGTTTTCAAAAATGGTTTTTGAAATGTTGGTAAACTCGGGAATACTATGTAAAAATACTTATGAAATAAGAAATAAGTTGATAACTTATACAATTTGAATTTTGATAGAATAAATTTAACATAAAGAATGGAGTTAAATTAAAGAAAGTATAAGTGAATAAATTTGAATAAATGAAAGTGAAATTGAAAATTGAGATTCATTTTGAAGTTGTAAGCAATAGAATTGAATTGAATAATTATAAATGAAAGAGAAATTAAAATTCATATGGAATTTAAAATCCAGTTTAATATGAGTGGTTATAAACCATAATAGTGAATTGAAAATAAATATAATGTGTATATGGAGTATTTACATTGAACTTAAGAAATGAAGTGTGAAATTCTTAAGTAAAATTTGATGATTGAACAAAAGAATAAAACTGGAGTTAAAACTGAATATTGAAAACGAATTTGAATTATGTGAAATAAAATGAAGTTTGAGATTGGTTTGAAGTGAACTAAAGTTAATTGATAAAAATTCAATATTCAGAAGTCGAACGGAATCCAAATTAGATTGGAATTGTGAATTAAATTCAAATGAATGTGAAATGTAAAAATTGAATGAGAATAGATATATAACTTCAACAGTGAAGTAAAAAAATGTATAAGCAGTTTATACTAGAAATTTTGTAATCAAATTTGCAAAATGTTTGAATGCTGTAACTAGATATTATGGCTAGTAAGATACAGGTGTAAATGAATTGGGATTTTGATTTCGAAGATAATTTGAATTGCTCGAAAAAGGTATGTATTTAAATTTGAATATGAGATTTGATGACTTATTTCCCTAGCCGCTTGGCTTTTTCTTTTTCTTTTTGAAATCTGAGAGTCCGTAGGGACGCTTTGTAGTCGTACCGTATTAGCCGCACAAAGGAGACGCTGGGGAAATTTTTTGGAAATTTAGGGCGTTAGAAAATTTTTGAGAAATTTTGAAAGTTTAAAATTTGAATTTAAACTCGAATTTGAATTTGGAAGTAAACAATGTTGTTTGAAACTTATAATTGAAATTGGAAAACGAGATTGAATTGATAAAGAATCTTTAGTAGAAAGATTTGTTTTGATAAATTGATAAAACTAGTGGATTGTGAAAAATAGTAGACGAACTAAGGATCATTTTTCCTAACTGGTAATTTCGAGGACGAAATTCTTTTAAGGGGGGAAGTCTGTAACGACCCAGAATTTTTGATAATTAAAATTCGAATATTTAATTGATTTTAAATATTAATAAATGGAATTTAGAAGTCGAATGATTTATTTTTCGAATATTGGATTTAATTTGATAATTTAATCGATAATTTAATAGTGAAATTCCAGAGATAATTGAAAATCGAGTTTAAAATGATTGAAATTGATTTGGAAAATTGTTTTTAATCATACTGGGGTTATAGAAATATTTTAGAACTTTCAGAATCGAATTTGGAGTTAATTTGTGAAAATTGAATATTTTAATATTTAATTATCGACTGTAAAAATAGCCAATTTTCGAACAGTCTCAGAATTGGACGAGACCAGTTTCATTGAATCCGTAATAGTTTGTTATTATCGGATTTCAATTTTCGTATCAATCAGAGTTATCGTTTGACCGTGGCAACTCGAAACGCATCGATATCGTTTTAATTTTAAATCGTCGAGTTAAAATAGTCATTTTTCAAAAAGTCTTGGATTTCTACGAAACCAGTTTCATCGGATCCGTAATGTGATATTATTGTAAGATTTCAAATTTCGTAATTTTTGGATTTACCGTTTGTCCGGGGCAAGCCAAAACGCCTCGAAATCGATTTAAATCGGTTTAATTTAAATTGATCGTTTTTCTCCATATCTCACACAGACGATCGAATTAGCTTTCGAAACCTGTTCCATTGTGTCCGAAACGCGGGATAAACCCCAGAAATGCCAGTCACCGCGCGTAAATCAGAATTCGGAAAATCCCGGAATGAATAGTGTTTTCGTTCAGTTTTCTATAAATAGCCCATTATTCTCAACAAAATTCAAAGCCCTAATAACTATCTTCAGCCGCCACTTGCAATCAATGGCCGAAAACAATCCACGTTCTTCCCCTCCATTCTCTCAATCCGTCAACCAATTCAAAGAATCTCCAACTAATAAAATGTAGAGCTCGTCGAGAGCTTCAATACGAACGGCTATGATCGAAAATTGATGAACGGATCGACGCGAAAATGGGTTAGAAGGAGCCAGCTTTGGTCACGTTTTTCAACGAGGTGGAGGCGCTAGGGGGGTGCGGTCGGCCAGCGTCGGGGGCTCTGGTGATGGCGCTTCGATCGGCGACGAGATGATGGGGTTTTGGTTGATGAGGAAGGAGACGTTCAAAACCCTAGGGCCGGCTAGCTTTGGGTTCTTTGCATACGTGATTGTCTGGGAGGGGGAGAAGAAAGAATATCGCGGCCCAGATCTCATATCAAAGAAAAGGAACGGCTGCGATTTCGTAGGGTTAAAATAATTAAAAGAAATTTGTAAATAAATTTTTATTTATATCGTGTAACTTTAAAATGACGTATTTTGTTCATACAAGGTCGGATTGTGACGAAATTTTTTGCGATGGGATCGTCTCGACGAGCTCTTCGCTATGAAACTGGATTGGAGTCGTTTGAATCTAGTTTGAATTTCGGGTAGAATTAAACGCGCGTTTAATTTTATTCGAAATAAACGCTGGAACGGAATTTAAAATCAAGGTGAGATCTTCTCACTCAAGAATTGAAAAGTGGAATTTTCAGTTATTTATTTGATTGCTATTGGATGTGATAGTAGATATAGTAGGATATATATCTATATATAGCAATATATACATATTGGCATATGTATATATTGGATTGATTGATTCCCGCCTCGTATAGCGGATGAGACCCTATTGCGCCGTTAGTAAGCGGATTTTTATAAAACCCATATACCGCGATAATTCCGTACTGGAGCGGAATTGGTATTGTGCTAACGTCTTTGGATGCAGGGAAACAGGTTGGAGGGATCCAACTGGATTCCTCAACCGTATTTATTTATTTACAGATATTGATATATATTCTGTTATCATATTGATATATGATATTGACTGTTGTGATGGACTAATTGATGCGTTGCATCATTGGATTCAAGTTTTGAAGTTTTAAAATAACGATTTTTACTTTAAAAGAGACTTTAAAAGTGATTTTTGAAAATATACATTTTATTGAATTTTGGAATCGATTCATTTTAAATAAATGAATGTTTAAAATCTCGTGTTATGAAAATTGGGATTTTTGTGAAATATAAGCAAAATGTGAATTTTGAAACAAAAGTTGATTTATTTATTAAATTGTTTAAATAGAGATTTTTGAATTTATTTTGAAAGCTCTATATATAGGATTTATAAAATTTGATTTTTATAAATCAAAGTGATGCAATTTTAAAGGAGTTTTAAAGGCGTTTTAAAAGATGTTAAAATGGGTTTTATAAAGGATAGAATAAACGATTTGTGAAGTCCTAAAAGAACGATTTTGTAAATAAACGAATTGGATAATAAAAAGGATTTATAAGTTGAAGTAGTTATAAAGTAATAAATGGAAT
Organism: Allium fistulosum; assembly: GCA_030737815.1. NCBI lineage: Eukaryota > Viridiplantae > Streptophyta > Magnoliopsida > Asparagales > Amaryllidaceae > Allium > Allium fistulosum. The sequence goes on from CM060906.1 coordinate 1,140,353,477, forward strand.
TTATAAACGTTGTTTATAAATCCGAAATCACTTGATTTGATAAGTGAATTTTTGAAGTTAATTAAAGAAATTATATTCACGATTTTAGATTATGGATAATCTTTTAATAAATGTGTAGAAACATTGATTTGGGTAAATAAAGTATATTCACGATTTTGGACAGTGAATATATTACTTTATAAAATGGATATGTTTTGGAGAAGTGATATTACAAAATGAAGTAATTGTTTTAAAAGATGTTTTAAAACGTGTTAAATATCGAAATCATAGATTTCAACATTTTTATTGTTGAAATAGACGTTTTCGAAAAATAAGGAAATGGTGGACTATAACACTGTTGTTATAGTAAATGATTTCCGAAAGGAAATGTTTTTATATAGTATTGGGATTTATATATCTATCTAAATTTCGAATCCCTATACTAGTGATTTTGAGTCGTCGTAACGATGTTTTACGTAACATTCGTTTTGACTCAAATAAAATGTGTTTAAAGAATGATTTCCTTAAAGAATGAGATATATACTTGATTTTGATTTAAGTATATCGAATATTTTCTAAGTGTTGAAAATAAATAGTTTTGTGAATTACTTATTTTAAATAAGTATGGAAATGCTTTTCCAATATGAAATGAACTGTTTTGAGATTTTATCTTTTAAAGATAAATTGAAATGTGGAAATTGATTTGAAGTTGTTTTCAAATGGAAGTGTGGAAATTTTATATCTAGTAAAGATATTTTGGAAAATAAATAATTGGGAAAATTATTTGGAATCTGATGATGTTGCGCATCTTTATTGATAGTTAAATAACCGACTATCAATAATTACCTTGAGTAGGTATTTGTTGTGAATTGGATGAATTTGAATGCCACACTTATTTTTGAATAATCGCTCACTATTCGGGTTAGCCGGGAAAGGACCATGGGGTCGTATAACCCATTCCGAATATGTGATACGTCGTTATGAATTGCATTCGAAGACCGGTGTTGAAGACCGGATATTTTTGAAAACGGAAGGATTACCGTCGAGTTACTCTACATCGGCTGATCTTCGATTTAGAGGTTTTATCACCCTTAGTGACGGGAAGTCCGGACGTGATTAGAAATTTATCCGGATATGCAAGGGCTTCGTGAGAAGTGCCTTCGGTTCTGTTCGATCCCGGAACAGACTGGTATGGATTGTGTGTCTGACGTTACAATTTGAGATATAAAGCTGATTTCTTTCAAATACATTTCTGTTGGTGGCGGAGAATTTATTCTCTTAGCTTAACACCCTTCTCTGAGACGTACGAGCTCAGAGGTTATGTAGTTGAAATTTATCAGCGATATATCCCAATTTGGTAACGTGGCATACTGAGTGTTGCTGTGAAATGATCAGTGTTTGATCATTTGTGATATGATCATTTGTTTGATCTTATATCTTTGTGATCATAGGTTGATCATTTTGTTTGACCCGAAGCAGGGCTTTTTGAGAAAGCGTAGCTTTGTGGACGAGACTTCGTCGAGCCTCACACCCCGGAAATGGTCGAAACAGGAAGGATGCAGCAAGGTTCTAGGGAGTAGCGCCCCTTAGTGTATGTCATTCCTTATGGATAAAGGTGGTATCATGGTATGGAGCCCAGATACTTAACCTCTGTGGTTGCTGCAAAAAAATTATTTCTTTTTGGTTGTTGGAAATCGGGGATCCTCGGGAAGATCGGTGACGATCGGGGGATGGCATATGCGTGTCAGTAGTTACCTATTTTTGCAGAGGTAACCCGGCCTTGTGTTGGCAGAGATCCGGTTAGGTTCTCGGGTCGTCTATTCCAGGGACGTACCCATCGTGGAAAAGGAAGTTCCTTAGCCTGACCATTTGTTGGAAATCCAAAGAAACAATACGCGACTTGTACGGTTTTAGTTGTAGAACCTGCCATCTAATATGGCAGCTATAGCAGGCATAATATAATGGTACCTATGCTGGCTAAGATTTATATTATACTTTCGAAATGTTTTCCACTATGCACTAATCATAATATCAAAAAGAATTTGGTTTTGCGTAGTAAGCATCTTTGACTATCATAAGAAGAAATCTCCTCCAAGTCTGCGTTTGCATTGTGTGTGTGGTGGGAGGTCTTATGGTAGTTTCATTTTCCAAAAGCATTGCGAATTGACTTTAAAAATTTTCTGTTGTTTATTTTAAAGATAAATAACTGTTTTACGATCTCACACCAGTCACCATGACTGACTCGGAGTTTATTGTTCCCTTCTAAACTCTGGGTGCCCACAAATTTCCACACGGGCAGTGTAACGACCACGACTTTCTCTCCACAGAAAGTCGCATCGTTAATAAGAAAGAAAGGGGTGAGAAAAAAGAAAAGAAGAGAAGAAAGAAAGAAACAACAACAACGATCTCACAGCGGAACGAATAAATTATATTAATAACATAAACTATTACATAGTATACAACACTTATCAGAGTTACACAACATATACATCACATACTAGTCAGTTATAAACATCTGTCTAGACATTACAACTCAAATACAAGACAAGACACTATCACAGATATCAACACAGCGGAATACTATATCTACGAACGCCGAAGCCTCCTGCTCCATTGCTCCTCCAGAATATTCGTCAAAGCTAAACCTGAATCCCTTGGCTACTCGTAAAAATTTGAGTACCCAAGAGTTTATAAAACAGAAATAAACACTTGGGTCAGACATGGGTCTGGAGTGAGTAACAGGTTAAACTTGCTTAACTTCAAAACCTTTAGAAAGAAAAGGTATCACGTAAGACTCCCCACAAATAAACATGGGTAAGTTTTTACCTTACGCTAACCAAAACATTTGATAGGAAATCTGATTTTATTATAATAGGGTCTAGGGTTTTCAAGTAAAATATAGAAATAGCTGAAATGCTTACATCTCACATTCCAACATAGTTGGGCACATCTAATACGTACGGCACTTATTGGAGTTTGGATTCCATACAATGGCAGGGCTACTGGGGTACCGCCCGTCACAGTACGTGGCCTAGATCACCGTACCGAGGAGTACGCCCGCTCCCCTGCAACACAAAGCCGGAACCATCCCTTACTGGATAATTCCGAACAAGATAACCCCGTAGTTGGCGCGACCAACCACACACTAAGCCGAATAAAAAGAAAAGGGACCTCTAGACAGGGATCTATCTTGCTCTCAGTGGGTGCTACCCACGAAGCCTTGCTGCACCTCCCCTGTTTTAGCCATTCCCGGTTGATGAGGCTTGAGGCTACGATTACCTTTAATCAGAACATATCACTTAGAATGCTCATCGTCCGCCTGACGATGTGCTGAAAGCATTCAATCCATACAAGTTCGTTCCGGGTTCGAACGAAACCGAAGGCATTATCTCGTTACACTCGTTTTGGAATCACCCTCAGAGTTAACGACAATAACCCTTGCACTCTGAATCTTCATCTTCACTTGAGATTCACGACCTATCGTAAATTTGGATCGATGTGGTATTCGGGTCTCCAGACCTGGAATTCCGGTATACGGAAACCCGATCCCGGTCTCATCGAAATCCAAAACGTATCTTTTAAGGGCCAAGTTGTTTTAAGGTTAAAACAATTCAATTCTTATCTATACTACACACAGATAGATAATTTACAATAGATAATCCATATTATCATCCAAACAGATAATTCATATTATCATTTCAATCCAACCAAACATCTATATCATAGATCAGCACATCTCTTATCAGAGATATCAACAATGCAAAGCATTCAATATCATTCATCCATTCTTAAGTAATGATTTATCATCTCTAATTAATTTAAAGTGAATTAAATTCATTACTTCATCCTATAAATCCTGCTTAATTAATTATTAATTAAACCAATTAATTAATCATTACTCTAAGTATCCATCTAAATTAATCATTCCTGATTAATTACCCTTTTATTACTTTAAGTAATTAATACTTAATTAATTTCACAAATTAATTATCTTAAACCATTCAGTAATTAATCTTTAATTACTTCATTAATTAATTAACTATATTTAATTACATTAATCCTTAATTAATTACAATTAATTAATTACTTTAATCACTAATTATTTATTAATTAATCTTAATTAACCAATCCTTAATTACATCATTAATTAATTAATGATCCTTAATTATTCTTAATTAATTATCTTATTTAAATTAATAATTAATTAGTCACATTTATAAATCACCTTTGATTAATAACATTTAGTAATTAACTACCCTTAATTACTCTTCCATAAATTAATTTCTCCAAAATTAATTATCCTTTAATTAATCCCTTGATTAATTATACAAAAGTAATTAAACTAAAATTACTTTTATTATTAAATCATCTTTAGTTAATTACATCCAGTAATTACCTTTAATTACTTTCCTAAGTAATTACACTTCACTAATTACATTTAAGTAATTATACTTATTCAAATCACCAAATGATTATCTTAAATTAATTAAATTAATTAATTTAACTCATCAAATTTATTTAATTAATTACCTTAAGTAATTATTTCCTTTAATTACTTTCATTAAGTAATTATACTTAACCAATTCATAAAAGATTTATCATTTATTAAAAATCTATACTTATCTAAATAAATGATTAATCCCAAATTAATTAACCTTAATTTATTAACTTATAATCCTAATTATTTAATTAATTAACACTAAATCATTAATTAATTAAATTACCAAATTATTCTTTAATTACCTTATTAATTTAATGACTTCTTTATCATTAAACCTTAATCACTTTCTAAATTAAAGTATTAACCTTTAACTACTTTAATTATTACTAACAAAGACTTTAAAAGATTTAACTTTAAAATCTTTCTTTTAATTTATTTTAAATTAAAGATTTAAAATAGATTACAATTTAATTTTAACCAATATTTAAATCAAATATACAAAATCTTTTTAAATCAAATGTTAAGAACACTTAACATTTATAAAAGAAATTTACAAGATTTTTAAACCAATTTATTTAATTTAAAAATTCTTTTAAACTATACTTTGAACATTTAAAGATGTTTATATATTAAAATAAAAACTTATTTATTTTTACAACTGGGATTCAAGTTTAATTCGAATCCATACTTTAAAATATTAATTTAAACCTTGTTTAAATTTCTGTTTTCAAATTTTTAAAAATAGTTTTAAAAATTTAAAACAACAGATTTAAAAAAAACTGTACCAGGTCAATGACCCGAGCCCAACATCCAAAATACCCAAGAAAAACATCAAAATACCCGAGTACTCCTTCGAGTTTTTCCTTCCATTTTATTTTCTAAAAACTGTTATACTTAGTTTTGAAACGCAGTTATAAACCTACGAATCTCCCCTTCGAAACCCCGAGCCAAGTCCCTATTTCCTCGAGTACGACTCCGAGACAAAACATCAACATACTCGAGAACGTCATCTTCTTCCCAAATCTCAAAACCAGCCATTGCTGCTACCTTGTGCACATGCACAGGCGACTCGATCGCCTCCAACACCTCGCCGTGATGCTCGCATGTCGACGATCACCTTCTCAGACAATTCCGACAACCCAACGTCACGTACTCGCCGGAAAACGAAAACGAGCCAATTGATCATCCCTTGGAACAGAACTCCAACCTGGAAAGCATCTCGAATTCACTCCTCCGATCATCTGAACGTCTGAACTTCTGGCCATGACTTCAACAACGTTCCTTCTTCAATTCTCCACAGTCTGGTGGAACTCGATCAACCAGAGACACCCTGGAGACAACTTTTCCGACCAAGTCAAAAACTAGGTCTACAGATTTTCTTAATCAATTCCCATCGCCACAGTACTTCGATCACCATTCCGACATTTTTCCCACGATCCCTGATCATTCCACATCCTCTATTAATGACCACGACCTCGCCGATCACTTAGATGATCAGAAATCATCAAAAAGGCAAAAACTGTTCAACCTCGAACTGCTCTCTCATTCTACTTCTAAAAATCATGATTCAAATCTTAAAAATCATGTTTTCACACCAGGATTCAGATCATATGCCTGAATCGATGAATTAAGATGTTTAGATTTTGACATATGTTAAGCTTGAACTGTTCTTATGGTTTTCAGAGTAGTTTTAAATTTTATTTTAACTTAATAAAATTTTAAACTGTAATCCATGATTTAAACAAACAAATATAGTTTGAATTCTAAGTCCTATCAGAAATTATATCAAGAGGAATTAAATTCGATCATGATTTTAACTTCTAAAAGTAAGAACAGGTAAGAACAGGTATAACATAAGCATGCATCTATATATCCAACTATATACATAGAAATTTCAATCATATTCATCCATACAATACACATTTTATTCCAGATTTCCACATGCAAACAAATACCTATATACTTAAATTTATAAGAAGAATGTTACTCACTTGATAAATAACAGGGGATAGGTTTTTATATGTAAACAGACAGGCTCACACACATATTCATACCAATTCATATAAATTCAAATTAGAAACTTCAATTTCCAGCCAATATCATCACATGCAAACATATATCATATACTTAAGTTTTTAAAATAAATGTTACTCACCTTTTAAAATGAAGAACAGAGCCCTCTTTGAAACTGCTTTAAACTTTAAAACTGAAGTGCTTTTGAAACTTTTAAAACTCGATTTAAAAACTTGAATGCTGGCTTAAGTTTGAAAGGATTGCAGTTGCATGCAGAGATGCCTTGTTTGACATGCCTCCAGATTTGAAAAGAATTTGCAGTCTTTTAGTTTTGATTTTTGGAAAATGCATTACAGGTCTTTGATTCCAGGTTTTAGATGATGAGAATGAATTGCAGATTTGATGAAGAAGCATTTTAGAGGATTTGATCTACGGATTGTTTTTGAGAGGAGAGTTTTGTTACAGATTTGTTTTTCTGGGAATTTTGTTTGAGCTTCAGATTTGGTTTTTTTTGAGTATATTTTGTTTACAGCTGAATTCACTTATCTTTTGAATTGAAGAGGATAGGAAAAAGAAAATGGAATGAGAAGTATATGTTTATATAAGTGAAAATGTAGTTTATTAAAAATAAAAGAAAACAAAAATTCAAAACTTGACATTTGTCATTTACATTGTTTTATTAATGTACACATGTTATTACATAGCCTTAGGAATTTACACATGTCCTTTTAATTAGTTTGTATTTATTTTAAATGTGAATAAACCTCTTTTTCTTTAATTAAATAAATACTTATTACTTATTTATATATATAGATAAAGTATTTTAAAGAAAATAAAACCAATTATGTATATAAATAAAAGCTTATCCATATATTTAAAAATCCAAAACTATTTGAATATCTATATAAAAACACATATTATTAATATTGTTTGAAACAAATAAATATTCATTGAAGAAGATTATTAAACCAATTTAAACATTTTTAATAAGGATTATCAAATCAATTTAATTATTTAAACAGATTATTAAATTGATATTGTCCAAAATTCCGGGATATTACATTCCTCCCCCCTTAAAATAATTTCGTCCCCGAAATTTAAAACAAAGGTAATTTAATAATCTATTAAATCACAATTACATATTATCATCCATATGCTAACAACCATAGCAACCAATTCACCCAATCAAACAATTCTAATTATCCAGACAAAATTCTGGATACAATTTCCTAGAGTTTCCCAGATATAAATACCGGGATACTCGCTCTACAGAATCCAAACAATCAACACTACTAAGCTATAGAGTTCTTACTCATCTAGATCTATAGAACTAAACAAGATATCAGACTACAGACGAGTCTGACTCAACAACCAAATCTTCCAGAACTGCTGGTTCCAAAACCAGAGATAGATCAAACACGTACTCCCTCAGAGATACGTAAAATACATTGAATTCCAGTTATCCAAACTGACAATTCAACCTTGTGTATCAAAGTACTTATCCAAATTAGATCACAGAAAAGATCCAAAATAACTCGGAGCTAACTTCCCAGACTTACCCAATCTTATAGCTCCCTTTAATCAGAGAAAAACTTCACAACAACGAAGTCTCCAACTTCGAATTTCAAATTCCTTCGTCTCTTATCCACAAAATCTTCAGACGATCTCGGGCTACCTACAAATTCTTCCTGATCAACTCAACCTTCGCCGATGCTTCTAGAAACAAACAGGACCAAAAATAACTCAACCAATGATCCTCTCAAGATCTACCCAATCCAAAACACAACTCTACTACCATCAGTAGACTGAACTAACTTCTCCTATCTGGAAAAGACAAACAGGAGCACTCGCCAAACTGTTTCCGCTACACCACTCTGATCTGGAGTAGATACGAATGCTGATGAAGAACACAAGCACAAACTGGACAACACATCCCAAAAAATGGTTCAATAGATCCATAAGGAAAAACTCAGATACTCCATCAAAACTTGAGTTGCTTCACCAATTCTATCTCTAGAAGACATCCTTCTACCCAGCTGAACTACTGGTACCACTCCTGGAATCCTAGTCGATAAGAAAACTCAAACTCCAGATGCGGACAAACTTCTGACTTCACTGAAGACATCCAGAAAATCATCAATAACCCAAGAGAACACTTAGCAATCGCAAGTCACTTTTGCGATCAACCCATCCTAATTCCAAAGAAAACTGTCCTCTCTTTACCAATCAGAACGGCTTATACTTAACTATCCAATCCATCGAAGAAATGGATCCTCTCTGCTGCTTCTGAACTTCTCTTTCAGAAAAACTGCTCAGCCAGAAAACTTCCTGCCAATACAGAACACTCCGAGCTGCACTGCTGCCACAGATGCCAAAGACTTCCTTATCCAAAGCTTTTCGAGAAACTCGGACCCAAACCAACACAAACACCATGTTGAACTCAGCCACAACACCGAAACAGACACACTTCCTTAAACTTGTTCCAAAGAAAACATCTTCGGGAACATCCATAGTCACTGCATCTCATCACGCAGCTACTTCTTCCAGAAGTATCAAGATACCATCACTCGCTTCTGCCTCACTGACAGATCCAAATTCAACTCATCCAAACTTCAAAATAAACTCCGAACCATAACAGGTTTCCTTCAGAGATTGTAAAATCCTTACACAACTGTAAAGTTCACTCGATACGGTATTAGGTTTACAGTCTCGACAAATACACTTCCAACCTCAACACTCAGACTCCTAATCCTAGATGATAAATTATTATCATCTCAACCAATTATTACAAATACCATATACATTTAAAATGATACTTTTTTATATAGAAATTATATCTGGGTAAAATTATTTCATCTACCTTTTTAAAACAATATTGTGTCCGTTGGCCTGGTCCAAGTGTTTAGAGATCCCTATCAATAACGTTAGCTACTCGTATTGACCAGAATCCATATACCACTCAACCGATCAATTAACACAATATAAAACCATTTTATATAACTAACAAATACGTGCTCTCGTATATATATATATATACACACTCGGACTCAAACAGGTTGCTACAGATCCTATCTCTAATGAACAACCCTTCCCAACCTAGGTATTCACGCAACCTAGTGTTCTGATGTTCACTTAACCAAAAGCTTAGGCATTCGCTCAACCTATGCTCTGATACCAACTGTGACGACCCGAGGCAGTGGCGACCGGTAGGCTTTGCAACCATCCCAGACCCACCGTGGCACACAGTGATACCTCGAATTTGCTTTTACGGCCAGCCTCTCGACTCGCAACCAACCCTCACTAGGCCTTTACCTCTCAGGGACATGTAGGGGTAAGAGTCTCCCGTTCGCCACCAAACCGCGAAGCGAGAACCCCTTATCATGCTGTAATGTAGCAAACCCGATCCCGGTCTCATCGAAATCCAAAACGTATCTTTTAAGGGCCAAGTTGTTTTAAGGTTAAAACAATTCAATTCTTATCTATACTACACACAAATAGATAATTTACAATAGATAATCCATATTATCATCCAAACAGATAATTCATATTATCATTTCAATCCAACCAAACATCTATATCATAGATCAGCACATCTCTTATCAGAGATATCAACAATGCAAAGCATTCAATATCATTCATCCATTCTTAAGTAATGATTTATCATCTCTAATTAATTTAAAGTGAATTAAATTCATTACTTCATCCTATAAATCCTGCTTAATTAATTATTAATTAAACCAATTAATTAATCATTACTCTAAGTATCCATCTAAATTAATCATTCCTGATTAATTACCCTTTTATTACTTTAAGTAATTAATACTTAATTAATTTCACAAATTAATTATCTTAAACCATTCAGTAATTAATCTTTAATTACTTCATTAATTAATTAACTATATTTAATTACATTAATCCTTAATTAATTACAATTAATTAATTACTTTAATCACTAATTATTTATTAATTAATCTTAATTAACCAATCCTTAATTACATCATTAATTAATTAATGATCCTTAATTATTCTTAATTAATTATCTTATTTAAATTAATAATTAATTAATCACATTTATAAATCACCTTTGATTAATAACATTTAGTAATTAACTACCCTTAATTACTCTTCCATAAATTAATTTCTCCAAAATTAATTATCCTTTAATTAATCCCTTGATTAATTATACAAAAGTAATTAAACTAAAATTACTTTTATTATTAAATCATCTTTAGTTAATTACATCCAGTAATTACCTTTAATTACTTTCCTAAGTAATTACACTTCACTAATTACATTTAAGTAATTATACTTATTCAAATCACCAAATGATTATCTTAAATTAATTAAATTAATTAATTTAACTCATCAATTTTATTTAATTAATTACCTTAAGTAATTATTTCCTTTAATTACTTTCATTAAGTAATTATACTTAACCAATTCATAAAAGAATTATCATTTATTAAAAATCTATACTTATCTAAATAAATGATTAATCCCAAATTAATTAACCTTAATTTATTAACTTATAATCCTAATTATTTAATTAATTAACACTAAATCATTAATTAATTAAATTACCAAATTATTCTTTAATTACCTTATTAATTTAATGACTTCTTTATCATTAAACCTTAATCACTTTCTAAATTAAAGTATTAACCTTTAACTACTTTAATTATTACTAACAAAGACTTTAAAAGATTTAACTTTAAAATCTTTCTTTTAATTTATTTTAAATTAAAGATTTAAAATAGATTACAATTTAATTTTAACCAATATTTAAATCAAATATACAAAATCTTTTTAAATCAAATGTTAAGAACACTTAACATTTATAAAAGAAATTTACAAGATTTTTAAACCAATTTATTTAATTTAAAAATTCTTTTAAACTATACTTTGAACATTTAAAGATGTTTATATATTAAAATAAAAACTTATTTATTTTTACAACTGGGATTCAAGTTTAATTCGAATCCATACTTTAAAATATTAATTTAAACCTTGTTTAAATTTCTGTTTTCAAATTTTTAAAAATAGTTTTAAAAATTTAAAACAACAGATTTAAAAAAAACTGTACCAGGTCAATGACCCGAGCCCAACATCCAAAATACCCGAGAAAAACATCAAAATACCCGAGTACTCCTTCGAGTTTTTCCTTCCATTTTATTTTCTAAAAACTGTTATACTTAGTTTTAAAACGCAGTTATAAACCTACGAATCTCCCCTTCGAAACCCCGAGCCAAGTCCTTATTTCCTCGAGTACGACTCCGAGACAAAACATCAACATACTCGAGAACGTCATCTTCTTCCCAAATCTCAAAACCAGCCATTGCTGCTACCTTGTGCACATGCACAGGCGACTCGATCGCCTCCAACACCTCGTCGTGATGCTCGCATGTCGACGATCACCTTCTCAGACAATTCCGACCACCCAACGTCACGTACTCGCCGGAAAACGAAAACGAGCCAATTGATCATCCCTTGGAACAGAACTCCAACCTGGAAAGCATCTCGAATTCACTCCTCCGATCATCTGAACGTCTGAACTTCTGGCCATGACTTCAACAACGTTCCTTCTTCAATTCTCCACAGTCTGGTGGAACTCGATCAACCAGAGACACCCTGGAGACAACTTTTCCGACCAAGTCAAAAACTAGGTCTACAGATTTTCTTAATCAATTCCCATCGCCACAGTACTTCGATCACCATTCCGACATTTTTCCCACGATCCCTGATCATTCCACATCCTCTATTAATGACCACGACCTCGCCGATCACTTAGATGATCAGAAATCATCAAAAAGGCAAAAACTGTTCAACCTCGAACTGCTCTCTCATTCTACTTCTAAAAATCATGATTCAAATCTTAAAAATCATGTTTTCACACCAGGATTCAGATCATATGCCTGAATCGATGAATTAAGATGTTTAGATTTTGACATATGTTAAGCTTGAACTGTTCTTATGGTTTTCAGAGTAGTTTTAAATTTTATTTTAACTTAATAAAATTTTAAACTGTAATCCATGATTTAAACAAACAAATATAGTTTGAATTCTAAGTCCTATCAGAAATTATATCAAGAGGAATTAAATTCGATCATGATTTTAACTTCTAAAAGTAAGAACAGGTAAGAACAGGTATAACATAAGCATGCATCTATATATCCAACTATATACATAGAAATTTCAATCATATTCATCCATACAATACACATTTTATTCCAGATTTCCACATGCAAACAAATACCTATATACTTAAATTTATAAGAAGAATGTTACTCACTTGATAAATAACAGGGGATAGGTTTTTATATGTAAACAGACAGGCTCACACACATATTCATACCAATTCATATAAATTCAAATTAGAAACTTCAATTTCCAGCCAATATCATCACATGCAAACATATATCATATACTTAAGTTTTTAAAATAAATGTTACTCACCTTTTAAAATGAAGAACAGAGCCCTCTTTGAAACTGCTTTAAACTTTAAAACTGAAGTGCTTTTGAAACTTTTAAAACTCGATTTAAAAACTTGAATGCTGGCTTAAGTTTGAAAGGATTGCAGTTGCATGCAGAGATGCCTTGTTTGACATGCCTCCAGATTTGAAAAGAATTTGCAGTCTTTTAGTTTTGATTTTTGGAAAATGCATTACAGGTCTTTGATTCCAGGTTTTAGATGATGAGAATGAATTGCAGATTTGATGAAGAAGCATTTTAGAGGAGTTGATCTACGGATTGTTTTTGAGAGGAGAGTTTTGTTACAGATTTGTTTTTCTGGGAATTTTGTTTGAGCTTCAGATTTGGTTTTTTTTGAGTATATTTTGTTTACAGCTGAATTCACTTATCTTTTGAATTGAAGAGGATAGGAAAAAGAAAATGGAATGAGAAGTATATGTTTATATAAGTGAAAATGTAGTTTATTAAAAATAAAAGAAAACAAAAATTCAAAACTTGACATTTGTCATTTACATTGTTTTATTAATGTACACATGTTATTACATAGCCTTAGGAATTTACACATGTCCTTTTAATTAGTTTGTATTTATTTTAAATGTGAATAAACCTCTTTTTCTTTAATTAAATAAATACTTATTACTTATTTATATATATAGATAAAGTATTTTAAAGAAAATAAAACCAATTATGTATATAAATAAAAGCTTATCCATATATTTAAAAATCCAAAACTATTTGAATATCTATATAAAAACACATATTATTAATATTGTTTGAAACAAATAAATATTCATTGAAGAAGATTATTAAACCAATTTAAACATTTTTAATAAGGATTATCAATTCAATTTAATTATTTAAACAGATTATTAAATTGATATTGTCCAAAATTCCGGGATATTACAGGCAGCCTAGAGTTATGTTATCAGGATATTCAGGATATTCTGGAGCTTGGAGATAAGCTGGAGGACGAGACGTAGTATTTGTATCTGATAGTATTTATTCCGCTGTGTATTCTGTATGAGGACAAGTTTATATAACTGTCCATTGATGTGCTGTGTTGTATTGAGTTGTATATTGACTCTGATTGATGTATGTATAAACCGATATAGTTCTTTGTTGTAAAAGACTAGTGTTTATCTATTATATATTGTTCCGCTGCGATGTGTAAGATTCTGATATTGTTTTCTGTTTCTGATGTTGTTCTGTTGTTCTTCTTCTTTCTTTCTTCTCTTTTTCTTCTATCTTCTTCTTCTTCTACTTTTTCTTTTTCTTAAACCCTCACTATTGGAGTTTCCGGCACTCGATTGCTCGGCAGTCGATAAAGTGAGTATCGATGTCGAATTTTCGAAAGTCGAAAAATCCCGTACGTGACAACCGAGCCAACCACCCTCCGCCTCCCTCCCCTACAAAACCCGCTCCAGCAATCAACCACCTAGCTGTGCCCGCCGTCTTCTCTTCCTACCTTTCTTTCTCCACTCACCTTTCCCCTGGCCGCACCACTTCGACCACCACTGCCTCCGCCGACCAAGCATCCACCGTTCAACCTACCCATGCCGAACTCCACTCCTCTCCCACTGCCGGTTGAATCACCACCCCATGCGTTGCCTATTCCGGTAATCCACTTTCTCTTCCCTGCTTCTATCGTTCGCCTCATATTTTTGTTTTCTGGAAGTATATGTATAGAGTTTATGTACTATTCATTTAATCCTGTTGCAGTCATTGTTTTGCAAAGTTCTCAATCTGACACTATACAAATATTGTTCTACTGGTGTTAATTTAAACATTGTTTGAATTTACTCTACATATTGATATTTTGAATTTTATTTATATATGTTTAAAAAAAATTAACATAAGAAAATTTGTATATATCTGTAAAGATACAAGCTACATATTATAGTATATAGGATGTCAGTAGTCTGGTATGTATATAATTATTAAAATATGCTTTGTTAACATGTATATACTTACAACTTGTCACACGCATGCCATGTTTAAAGTATTTTCAAGTATAACTATATATTTTCCAGGTTGTTTAAATACTGACTTTAATTATATTATTTATCTGGGTTCGTTTATTTTTTTTCTTTTGAAACGTATGTATGTGTCATTACAGTTTTATACATTATAAAGTATATATGTTATATTGATTTATGAAATTTTGTTTTAAATATAGTAGGTATTATATATTAGTCTTATATCTGTTTGTATGTATATACAAATTTTTCGTAAATGATCTGCTGATATGATTGCATTTCAATAGGTAAGTGTGGGTCTACATATAATTGTATTCTCGTACAATTGTTATGGGTAAGCATGTCAGAATATATTAGACGGTAGATATGTTGTAGCCATATTATAGGCTAATACTATTAACTGTTTACAGATATATGTTATATAGTTGCATACAACCTGTTCGACTATATGTATATACCATACAAGAGGGTTATAGACGTGTTTATGTGTATTATATAAGTATGGATTCAAGATATTTGGCATGAAGCTAATTCATAAAATTGATATATGTATAGATCATCTTGATTTTAACATAAGTTTTAAATTTAATATTGACTCTGTATAGTTATATATATATATATATAAATATATATATGGGTAGCTTTAAATTTGCAATTGCTGTTTTATGTGTGCATAACATGAATATTTTATTCAATATGTACTTTTAATGGTTGTTTATGTAATGTTGGCTAGAATACATTTTTTTGAGGTTACTGTATATATTTTACTACTTGGTTTAAGAAATGATTCACGTACTGTATATTAGTACATTTGTTGATTTTCAAATTTTATGTATATAGAGACTTTGGTTTATGGGATTGAATTTAACATAAACTTGAAATTTTATGTTTAGATGATTTTTAATATATTAGTATAAATTCTAAAATATAATAGTGAATATATTTAAATATATGTTTATATTCAATAATGTGATCTTAAGGTATATAAGGATTAAACTGTATATATTGATATTTTGATTATAAGAAATATATATAGAAAATTTGTTTTAGAGAAAAATTATAACATATATTCTGTTTTGATTATATCAAGACGATTCTGATTCGTTTCCATCAATCCCTATCTTTTAGCTTTGCCCGTCAGGTGCACTTTCAGCTTTCTTCGCTTTGAGATTTTGTTTGGATTTGTTCGATTGTCTAGATCGAGACCCAATCCGTAGCTTAAGTCTTTGTCAAATCTATCTAGCCTCGAAAGGTGAGCAATCACTCACGATTAATGTTCTTTTATTTATTAAATTTGATTTCAATTGAAACGACAAATTGAAATATGCGACTGTTAGTTAATCACACTGTTATATATGTTATTACCTGTATCAGTTCACCTGTGACATCTGACATCATTATCTGTTATTTATACAATGATAATCCAGTTTGGTTGATAAATGATTGATTGTTTGATGTTGACATTTGATGTTAAATTGTTGATGTTGTAAGTGATAAATAATATGAAATTGAAATTGACGTAGGATAGTTAGATTTGATATATGTGTTAATTTGATTGATGACATTTGTATAATATGACCTCTTCTAAATGTTAAATAAATTGACACGTAGAAATAGTATTAACCACATCTTGAACCATTGAATGTATGTTGTAAAATTTATGTAGTATGAAACTGAATAATTGATATCAAATGAAGAACCGTATTAATATTATTGTAATAATCTTTAATCTATATGAAATGATAGTGTAGATTCTAGAAATAATTATATTAATTTGCACAAACAACAATGTGAATTAATACGATTATCTCGGGATTATTTGAATTGATTATTGGATTGATATTGGTTGTGATTATTGCTTGTTTATTTACTTTGACACCATCCCAGTTATCACACTGCAAGTTCCCTTTGCTATGCTTTAATTTTGAATTGGATTGGAATCGGGTTGAAATGATAAATACCCAAATTAAACTTTGACCTATGATAGAGAATTAAATAAAACCCGATTGGTCAATAATTTGATTTAAAAATAAAATAAAGATTTTATTTGAATAAATAATAAGGTTTTAAAATGAAGTTGGAATTTGAAATTTTATGAAAGGAAAATGTTAATATGTAATAATCCGAAACAAAATATTAACATAGTAGTTGATGAAAGGATGTTGTTTAAAATTTAATTATTAAGTTTGAAATTATTTAATAATTAAGTTTTTGAAATTAGTTAATAATTAAATAAGATTGAATTATTTAATAATTAGATGAAATTGAATTCTTGATATGTGAAATTGAACTTCGTAATAAGTGAAATTGAACTTCTTTAATAAGTAAAGTTGAGTTATGAAATAATCAAGTTTTGAAATTTGTAACTAAGTAAATAAATAAGAGAAATCGAATTTCTTTAACAAGAAATAAAAATGTGATTTATTGAAATTAATGTAAGACTTGTAATTTAAAGAATTGATTTTACGAATTTAATTTAATTCAATTTGTAAGTTTTGATATAATAAAGTTGAATTTAAGTAATTGATTTAATGAATTGGAAATTAAATAGAAATTGTTTTGAATGACAAATTTACTTAGCAAATATGGAATGAAATCGATCAAGGAATTTAAATTGATTTGAATGTTAAATTACATTAATTTAAATGATTTCGGAATGAAACTTATATACGAATTTAATTGAATACTTGAATTGTCTTAAATCAAATATTTAATTTGAATTATAAGATTTTGAAATGGAAATTTGGAAGTTTGAAACGTAAATTATGGAAATTGTTTAGAAAGACAAATGAAATGTTGGTTTACAAATTCTAATTGAAATTGAAATTGTTTTGGTTTTGGAATAAATAACCGACCAATCGGTGTAATAATTACGAAAGTTATTAAAGAGACCGGAATCGGTTATGGGCATACTCTCTGTCTAAACCGAAAACCACTTTAATAACTATACGCAGAGTGTGGTCCAGAATGAAGTGGTTGGAATGATGTACGTGATGACTGAAGAAAGAGAACGATAATGGATAGCCTTGACACTTGTGTCAAATTGGAAATGACTAAAACAGGAGCCGTGCCGGGCCAAATGGGGTCAGCTACCTCGAGCGAACACACTTCTTCGAAAACTACCCATTACTTGTTATCGATTGGTGCACCCTTGATTTGGGAGTGTTGTTTCGCGGTGTTGCGATCGCTGCGGCGATGCGTTCTCACCAGTCCGGATCAGGCAAACTGTAGTTTCACTACCTTGGGTATTGCCTCATGTGCCTTGTCATACTTGTATCCCTATATACGCGACCACTACGATTTGTTTTGTGTTATACCTATGGAGTACTCCCTGATATCCCACTAGTTTACGGTGGAGTTTACAATGCTGTATAGACTATAACGCTTATATAAAATGTGTTAAGGGGGATAATGGTAATGCCTTAACACTATCTTGATACTTTATATTACTGATAGGTATTATCTATTTACCGTACACTACTACATAGTAGATAGTTTATCGGATCCTTAAAGGAAGGTTATTCCAAACATCCTTTGAGTTACTTGTATTTCAGTTGCTATTTCACTTGAGTTGGATTTATTGATATAAGAATGTTAATCCTGACTCGAGTGTTTTGTGTTTTGCTTTACGCTCGGTTCAGACTGAGTGTACCAGTATTCGAGACTCACCTTTGGAGTTGGAGCTTCGCTTGGAGGTCCAGCTATCTATCTAGCTTTCAGATATTCAATTGATTCCTGTGATGTATTCTGATGTTGTATTTGACTATTGTATCCGAGACATCTGTTGTACTTTATTTAACTCTGATATGTATATAGTAGCTTCATGAACTACTATCTTTGTTTCCGCTGCATTTATTACTCTGTGTCTGTGATCTGTGATTTATTTATTTACTGTATATGCTGAGTTTTGCCAATTTAAATTAACAATTTTGAATTATTCAAGTCCGACATGTGCGGATGTGAATGGTCCAAAATATCTGGTCGTTACAGTTGGTATCAGAGCTTTGGTAGCTCTAGGCAAAACTTAGCATATAGGGTAAATGTATTTACAGAATCACTTTCATTCGAGTTGAATCTCTTCCTTTTGACTCGATTCCTTTGAATTTTGGAACGTTCCCTGCGGTTTCGAAATCCATTCGTGTCCCTCACTATTCGTCTTCTAATTCCGGAGTATCCCTTAACTCCACCTTGAATGATCTTTATAATGAGTTGGTGGTCCCGCCAATCTCAAATTGATTTTGTAAATGGGTGAAACCCTTTACAATAGGCATTGATTTACCGGAGACTTCTGTATCCTCGGTTTAAAATGCTATCTATCTCCTGCTATACCTAAATTCTATTTCTTGAGATCGAATGTAGATTTGCCTCGGAATTCTACATTGATCTTATTCTTGAAGTCATGCTTGACCCGGTTAAGATTGCCCGCGATTTATATAAATTTATCAATCTTCCTACTTTGTTATTAATCATCATATCTTTGTTTCGAACTTATCTTCGAATCAAATTTCTCTTTGATTTGAGTCCATCAAATTTGAAATCCTATCCTTATTTTGAAAATTCATTCCTGTATCGTCGAGCAAAGAAATGTATTTGTAAACTAATATATATAAATGTTTTAATATATGCTATGTTGTTTGAGTTGTTGATGTTGATTTGGGTTTCCGATCGATTCGTCTGATCAACGCTATCGATAGGATTTCCAAAACACTTGGGCAGAGCAAACTGACACAATATTGTTTTCAAATTTGGTAAATGAAATAATTTTGTATGATTATATTATAAATATATAAGTAAAATTTTCTGGAAAGAAAAAGAGGTTAATTAATTCGTTGTTTGAAATGATAATATTTGATTATCATCTATTGTTCGATAAATGAATTTATAAACTTGGTTTATAAACTGATTTAGAATTTGAAATGAAATTAAATTAAGAATTTGAGAATTTAATTTCCAATGATTTCGATCTATGGTTTTAAAGGTTTAAAATGCACATTATTTAAAGGTATTTTGACTATAATTTGTTTCCAAAGAATTTTAATGTATATTATTTAAAGTATTTTCAAATAGGAACCGTTTTCAAAAAATTTTAAAATGTTGAAATCAGTGCTCTTCTCTTTGTCGCTGGAAAATAATTTCGGTGATGACGGCCGCATCATCGACATTCATTTTCGAGTTTCGAAGTGGAGAGACTATTCTGTAGCTTTGCTACGGTTTGTTTTGAAAAATAAATTGATTTGAATTTCTTAAAGAATGATTTAATTGGTAATATATATGTTGATCTATGATTTAAATCTAATTTGATATATTATATATATTTATTTATCTCTAAATAAAATTTGAAGTTACTCGGAAATTTAATTCTCAAAATTTCGGTAAAGGACCATTTCAATTATTAAATGAATCAAAATTTTGAATTAATATTTAAACTGGAGAGAATTGAGTTAGAAATTTATTCGTAACACTCAATTGCATGATATATAACTCGCCAAAATTTTCAAAAGTTAACTATATAATTGGATAGTATACAATATAAAATGTCTTTATAAATGAAATTTGAGTGCGTATAATAAATGTTATACACTTAATTTTATTATGAAATGTTTATAGAGATAAATAGAATAATAAGTTAATTGAATAATAGATGTGATTAATAAAATAAAAATTGTGTTTTGAAAGTTAATGAATTGAAATCTAATCAACTTAATTAGATATCTTGAATTAATTGAATTTAAATTGAATTTCATTTGAAAGTAACCTTTTATATCTAACATCAATAAATGAGAAATCAAATCAATTTAATGGAAAACATGAATTTAAAAAACAAATTGTTGAATATAAATTTATTTAAATTGAAATTTATATGGTTTAAATTAATTATTTTATTTTGTAATTCAAGTCTATTTTATTCTAGGTTGTTTCTATTCTCCTACCTCCTTCCTTTTCGGGGACGAAAAGTTTTGAGTGGGGGAGAGTGTAACGACCTGTAAATTTTAACTGTTTTAATAATGTAATTGGTTGAAATTTTGTGAAATTTTAAACGATAAAATTTTGAAATAAAAATTTAATATTTGAAACGCGTCTAGTTAAACATAGCAACCGGTAAATTTCCATCCAAAAATTTGGAAGTTATTTTCGTGTGTAATTTTATTTCAATTTAATCAGTTGGGAATTGATGAAAATAAAATGTTTTCGAAACCTAAATATTTTTACACAGAAAAATTCTAAAACATCTTCTGAACAAGACGTCATTTTTCGTTTTTCCAAATTTGGACTTCTTTAGCTCCGTCGATCTTATTTTTCTGCGTTTTTGCTGCATTTTCCGCTAGTAGAAAATTCGCATTTTTATAATTCAATCATACCACTGATATCGGTATACCGTTTTAATCGTCTCGTCGTGCTGATCTTCGCAGTATATTCATATCTGTGTTTTGATGTCCGATACGTGGCGATATCTACGAAACAGACAGCCATATCGGTATCCGTTTTAACATTTAATTTCTCTGTCTATTTTAATGTTTCCAACGGTAAAAATTTAAACAGCCACTAGCTTTTATTAGCTTTTATTTGTTGCAGAATTCAAGGGCCAGCTGCCGTTTTTATCATTTCCATTTATTATTGACTATTCCTTTTCTCTACCTTTTTCATTCTCTCCATTTGATTTTTATAAAAACAGATCTTATTTTTTTACGTTCATTTTTTTTCTCTCTGAAGCATTCTTCCTCCTCTATGCCTCACTGCCCATTAGCTACCTTCCACCCTCCAGTTGCCATCCCCTCTGATCTGCCTCTCTTCCCCTCTCCTCCACCACCGAGCCAACCACCCTCCGCCTCCCTCCCCTACAGAACCCGCTCCAGCAATCAACCACCTAGTTGTGCCCGCCGTCTTCTCTTCCTAAGTTTCTTTCTCCACTCACCTTTCCCTTGGCCGCACCACTTCGACCACCACTGCCTCCGCCGACCAAGCATCCACCGTTCAACCTACCCATGCCGAACTCCACTCCTCTCCCACTGCCGGTTGAATCACCACCCCATGCGTTTCCTATTCCGGTAATCCACTTTCACTTCCCTGCTTTTATCGTTCGACTCATATTTTTGTTTTCTAGAAGTATATGTATAGATTTTATGTACTATTCATTTAAAATTGTTGCATTCATTGTTTTGCAAAGTTCTCAATCTGACACTATACAAATATTGTTCTACTGGTGTTAATTTAAACATTGTTTGAATTTACTCTACATATTGATATTTTGAATTTTATTTATATATGTTTAAAAAAAATTAACATAAGAAAATTTGTATATATCTGTAAGGATACAAGCTACATATTATAGTATATAGGATGTCAGTAGTCTGATATGTATATAATTATTAAAATATGCTTTGTTAACATGTATATACTTACAGCTTGTCACACGCATGCCCTGTTTAAAGTATTTTCAAGTATAACTATATATTTTCCAGGTTGTTTAAATACTGACTTTAATTATATTATTTATCTAGGTTCGTTTATTTTTTTTCTTTTGAAACGTATGTATGTGTCATTACAGTTTTATACATTATAAAGTATATATGTTATATTGATTTATGAAATTTTGTTTTAAATATAGTAGGTATTTTATATTAGTCTTATATCTGTCTGTATGTATATACAAATTTTTCGTAAATGATATGTTGATATGATTGCATTTCAATAGGTAAGTGTGGGTCTGCATATAATTGTATTCTCGTACAACTGTTATGGGTAAGCATGTAAGAATATATTAGACGGTAGATATGTTGTAGCCATATTATAGGCTAATACTATTAACTGTTTACAGATATATGTTATATAGTTGCATACAACCTGTTCGACTACATGTATATACCATATAAGAGGGTTATAGACGTGTTTATGTGTATTATATAAGTATGGATTCAAGATATTTGGCATGAAGCTAATTCATAAAATTGATATATGTATAGATCATCTTGATTTTAACATAAGTTTTAAATTTAATATTGACTCTGTATAGTTATATATATATATAAATATATATATGGGTAGCTTTAAATTTGCAATTGCTGTTTTATGTGTGCATAACATGAATATTTTATTCAATATGTACTTTTAATGGTTGTTTATGTATTGTTGGCTAGAATACATTTTTTTGAGGTTACTGTATATATTTTACTACTTGGTTTAAGAAATGATTCACGTACTGTATATTAGTACATTTGTTGATTTTCAAATTTTATGTATATAGAGACTTTGGTTTATGGGATTGAATTTAACATAAACTTGAAATTTTATGTTTAAATTGATTTTTAATATATTAGTATAAATTCTAAAATATAATAGTGAATATATTTAAATATATGTTTATATTCAATAATGTGATCTTGAGGTATATAAGGATTAAACTGTATATATATTGATATTTTGATTATAAGAAATATATATAGAAATTTGTTTTAGAGAAAAATTATAACATATATTCTGTTTTGATTATATCAAGACAATTCTGATTCGTTTCCATCAATCCCTATCTTTCAACTTTTCCCGTCAGGTCCACTTTCAGCTTACTTCGCTTTGAGATTTTGTTTGGATTTGTTCGATTGTCTAGATCAAGACCCAATCCGTAGCTTAATTCTTTGTCAAATCTATCTAGCCTCGAAAGGTGAGCAATCACTCACGATTAATGTTCTTTTATTTATTAAATTTGATTTCAATTGAAACGACAAATTGAAATATGCGACTGTTAGTTAATCACACTGTTATATATGTTATTACCTGTATCAGTTCACCTGTGACATCTGACATCATTATCTGTTATTTATACAATGATAATCCAGTTTGGTTGATAAATGATTGATTGTTTGATGTTGACATTTGATGTTAAATTGTTGATGTTGTAAGTGATAAATAATATGAAATTGAAATTGACGTAGGATAGTTAGATTTGATATATGTGTTAATTTGATTGATGACATTTGTATAATATGACCTCTTCTAAATGTTAAATAAATTGACACGTAGAAATAGTATTAACCACACCTTGAACTATTGAATGTATGTTGTAAAATTTATGTAGTATGAAACTGAATAATTGATATCAAATGAAGAACCGTATTAATATTATTGTAATAATCTTTAATCTATATGAAATGATAGTGTAGATTCTAGAAATAATTATATTAATTTGCACAAACAACAATGTGAATTAATACGATTATTTTGGGATTATTTGATTTGATTATTGGATTGATATTGGTTGTGGTTATTGCTTGTTTATTTACTTTGACACCATCCCAGTTATCACACTACAAGTTCGCTTTGCTATGCTTTGATTTTGAATTGGATTGGAATCAGGTTGAAATGATAAATACCCAAATTAAACTTTGACCTAGGATAGAGAATTAAATAAAACCCGATTGGTCAATAATTTGATTTAAAAATAAAATAAAGATTTTATTTGAATAAATAATAAGGTTTTAAAATGAAGTTGGAATTTGAATTTTTATGAAAGGAAAATGTTAATATGTAATAATCCGAAACAAAATATTAACATAGTAGTTGATGAAAGGATGTTGTTTAAAATTTAATTATTAAGTTTGAAATTATTTAATAATTAAGTTTTTGAAATTATTTAATAATTAAATAAGATTGAATTATTTAATAATTAGATGAAATTGAATTCTTGATATGTGAAATTGAACTTCGTAATAAGTGAAATTGAACTTCTTTAATAAGTAAAGTTGAGTTATGAAATAATTAAGTTTTGAAATTTGTAACTAAGTAAATAAATAAGAGAAATCGAATTTCTTTAACAAGAAATAAAAATGAGATTTATTGAAATTAATGTAAGACTTGTAATTTAAAGAATTGATTTTACGAATTTAATTTAATTCAATTTGAAAGTTTTGATATAATAAAGTTGAATTTAAGTAATTGATTTAATGAATTGGAAATTAAATAGAAATTGTTTTGAATGACAAATTTACTTAGCAAATATGGAATGAAATCGATCAAGGAATATAAATTGATTTGAATGTTAAATTAAATTAATTTAAATGATTTCGGAATGAACCTTATATACGAATTTAATTGAATACTTGAATTGTCTTAAATCAAATATTTAATTTGAATTATAAGATTTTGAAATGGAAATTTGGAAGTTTGAAACGTAAATTATGGAAATTGTTTAGAAAGATAAATGAAATGTTGGTTTACAAATTCTAATTGAAATTGAAATTGTTTTGGTTTTGAAATAAATAACCGACCAATCGGTGTAATAATCACGACAGTTATTAAAGAGACCGGAATCGGTTATGGGCATACTCTCTGTCTAAACCGAAAACCACTTTAATAACTATACGCGGAGTGTGGTCCAGAATGAAGTGGTTGGAATGATGTACGTGATGACTGAAGAAAGAGAACGATAATGGATAGCCTTGACACTTGTGTCAAATTGGAAATGACTAAAATAGGAGCCGTGCCAGGCCAAATGGGGTCAGCTACCTCGAGCGAACACACTTCTTCGAAAACTACCCATTACTTGTTATCGATTGGTGCACCCTTGATTTGGGAGTGTTGTTTTGCAGTGTTGCGATCGCTGCGGCGATGCGTTCTCACCTGTCCGGATCAGGCAAACGGTAGTTTCACTACCTTGGGTATTGCCTCATGTGCCTTGTCATACTTGTATCCCTATATACGTGACCACTACGATTTGTTTTGTGTTATACCTATGGAGTACTCCCTGATATCCCACTAGTTTACGGTGGAGTTTACAGTGCTGTATAGACTATAACGCTTATATAAAATGTGTTAAGGGGGATAATGGTAACACCTTAACACTATCTTGATACTTTATATCACTGATAGGCATTATCTATTTACCGTACACTACTACATAGTAGATAGTTTATCGGATCCTTAAAGGGCGGTTATTGTAACGACCCGTATTTTTACGGATCGAAAAGTTCGTCAAAATCTGGATTTCTTAAGCATTGTTAAGTCGTTTCAGAGTTTGGGCAGAAATTTGAACAAGTCTTAGGTCGTGAGCGACCTAAGAAGCGTGGTAAGTTGTAAGCAACTTAGAGCGGTAAGTCGTGGACGACCTAGGGTATGACATAGGTCGTATGCGACCTAGAGTACGTTTGCTTTTCGGTCAGATTTGTTAAGTCTTAGGTCGTAGACGACCTAAGAGGTAGACGACCTAAGAAGCTGACTGACTTATAGGTTAGACGACTTAAGTCATGGGGTAGAGTTAGGTCGGCAACGACCTAAGAAACTAGGCGAGTTAGCAACCTCATGTTTTATTGTAGTTAGGTCGTGGGCGACCTATCAGATGTGGTGAGCGACCTAAGGAATGGGATAGCACGACCTAGTAGACTAGAAAGGTTTAGGTCGTAGACAACCTAAGGGATAGCACGACCTAAGAGATAGACTATCTAAGGTTTTGAGCGACCTAAGGAAGATAGGTCGGCAACGACCTAAGGAAATGGCAAGTAACGACCTATAGGAGTTAGCGTGGTTAGGTCGTAAGACTCTGGGTTAGTTTAGGTCGTGTGCTAGTCTGGAGCGACCTATAGGTTTGCGATCTAAGAGTTAGCGAGTTAACAAACCTGTTGTGAGCAACCTAAGTTTGGAAGTTGGATAGTTAGGTCGTCTAGACGACTTAGGAGATAGGTCATATCCCAGTTTGTTCGCGACTTATGTTAGGTCGCGTGTTGGCTTAAGTGTTAGGTCGTAACTCAGTAAGTTGTTAGGTCGTAGAGGCAGTCTGCGTTAGGTCGCTGGGTTTTGCCTAAGTATTAGGTCGTGTGGACTTTAAGTCGCTGAATTGTGGCCTTGTAGTTAGGTCGTAAGTCGTATACCTAGTTAGGTCGTAACCGACTTAGGGGTTAGCTGCTAAGTCATGAGTCGTAGGATCACTAAGTCGTAGTCTGAGAGGCTTAGGTTGGAGAGGCTTAGGTCGGAGAGGCTTAGGTCGGAGACGACCTATGGAGATAGACGACTTAGGGAGAATTTCAGCTATAAATAGGAGGGCTTTGTTCCATTTTTGGGATCCGGATTTCGAAGCGACGAAGTGCTGCCATTTTGAGAGCTCGACTTCTACACTTCTTCACTTCTTCTCTCCACTCTAATCTAGTGCTTCCATCCATCCAAGTTGAAGATCAAATTGAAGATTCAAGAGCTTAGATTGAAGATCTTCATCCTTTGAAGTGAGATTTCTTCGTTTGAAGCGGATTCGTGATAGATCAAGCTTGATCCTTTGCTGTCCAGATCTGAAGTGTGTTGATTTGGGGTTGTTTAGGTGATTTGGTGAGTGGTGATTATCTCTCACACGGATCCAAAGGAGTATATCGGATTGTTGGCTCGATTTGGTGTTAAAATAGTGATTTCCATGCATTTTCTTCATCCTAAGTGTAGATCCTTATAGATTCATTGTTCATGATGATGTTACATCCATTTTATCACATGTTAACCTATGCAAGTTCATTCATCAAGTTTATAAAGATATTGTTCATGTTTTCATGCTTGTTAGACTTTCAACTCTTTAATTACGAAAATGCCATTATTGTGATAATTGTCTACTTAGATCATATTTGAATGCTTGATTGTTTGGATTAATGTTTGACTTGGTTGATTGCTATGAATTAGATAATTGATGATTTGCTTTAGACCGAAGATGATTCAGAAGCTAAGGGAAAGGCTCTTGAATTGGAAAAGCTGCTTGTGGCATTTGTAGCGGATGATGAAGCTCTTATGCATAGATTCGATGATGATGTTGAGATGTGACTTTGCGAGGATGTGATGAAGCAAAGTATGATATGAGATAGTCTTGGTCGAATCCAGACGGGATCATTCCAAGCATGTTGGTAACTCGGTGATATGGTTCGAGTTGGTGGATAATGGATGGCTCGAGAGGCGTTTGGGCTAGTATGAGATCAGTCGTCGAGGAGGATGACTAGGAGGCTTGGATAGCATCGTTGTTGAAGGTTCTTGCAGACTCAAAGCAAGGGTACGTTTGGGCAGTTGCGAAAATCCCAACGACAATGAGTTGATAGTCGAGTACCCTGGGTAGTTGCGAAAATCCTTGGCACGGGCTGCGACGACGTGCGGAGTACTGTCTAGAACCGGGGTTTCCATTAGCCCTTGACGGACGGCTGAAAGAATGTGTCGGTCATTCAATTGACGGTGAAATCGAAGCAGTGATAACAGTGATAGCCAGAGTCATGGATGTTTGGTTGTATCGTCATTCGGTCTCAAGAGTGGTATTTTCTGAGTGCTTATCTGATCTTGGTTTAGGCCTTGGGGGTTTGTGCTTGGAAAACATCACCCTTGACTCGAGTGATAATTGCTTTACTTTAAATTGTATGCTTTGCTATGTTGCTTCTGCTTAGTGTGTGTCTGGGTGCTATCACTGTAGAAAGAGGTTGGAGTGGGAGGGTTGTATTCCTATTCCTTTTTCCTTTATGCTCTTTTGGTATGTTGTTAGTTAATTTACTGCTCACTTAGACTGTTGTCTGACTCAAG
Source organism: Allium fistulosum (assembly GCA_030737815.1). Taxonomy (NCBI): domain Eukaryota; kingdom Viridiplantae; phylum Streptophyta; class Magnoliopsida; order Asparagales; family Amaryllidaceae; genus Allium; species Allium fistulosum. The sequence goes on from CM060906.1 coordinate 1,140,381,872, forward strand.
GCTTTATGTTTTAACTCTTATTGCCTTGGGCTGTTCGTCCATTTTGGGACGGGCAGACTAGGTAGCAGGTGACAGGTGCTGTTCTTGCTTTCCACGGTGTTGATATCGAAGACGAGCTGAAGGGTTGCATATTATCTTCTTACTATATGTACTGGGTGTTCCGCTGTTTGTATTTTCTCTGAGTGTTGTAGTGAGGCTTGATGTATTTTGATGTCTTGACTATTCAAATGCTTGTATTCAACTATTATGAAGTTTTATTGATGAGATTCTATTCTGTGAAGCTTCACTATATGTATATGTTCTATTGTATTTTGTCCATGCGCTGTGAGTAATACGATAGATTCCGTTGTTTTAATTTACCCTGACAATCGTCCATGGTCGCCTGGCACACTTTACAGCGCACTATCTCTGGGTTCGGTGCAGGGGTCATGGGAGGTCGTCACATTTGGTATCAGAGCTTTGGTTAATCGATTTTACCCAACGCTCGCTGACGTAACTACGTATGAGAGACGTAATTGTATTTTGATGGATGATTACTATATATAATATAGTAGCTTAGTAGAGTTTGAGTCCTTTATGCAGTCGTTTCTCTAGGTGTGCTAATCATTCCTTTTTATAGATATTAAGGATGAGTCGAAGAGGGAGACCAGCTGCTAGGGAAGGCCGTGCTACTGAAGGGGCTGCTGATTATGTTGCTATGTTCGAAGCCATGATGACTTCGATCATGAGAAGGATGTCAGCCCCGGGGCCATTAGTAGATGTTGGAGATCAAGTTCAGGCTCCAAGACCGGTGGGTCATATGGACGATTCATTTGAGAAGCTTGTGGAGGAAGCTCTCAGACATGAGAATCTGTTTCCTAAGGAAGGATCTGTTGTTGCTGTGACCAGGGAAGAGTCTAAACCACAGCAGGGTGGAAACCAAAAGAGGAAGCAGCAGCAGCAGAAGGGTAAGGATGGCCAGAAGAAGCCGAAAGGCGAGGTGACTTGCTACAATTGTCAGCAGAAGGGCCATTTCTCTAAGGATTGTAAGAATCCGAAGGTACCGATGAAGTGTTACAACTGTGACAAGCCGGGGCATTTCAGGAAGAATTGTCCAGAACCGCGGAAGGACAAGCAGATTGTGCAAGCTTATGCTTTGGGAGCTGTTCCGTCGTCTTCGAAAGCTCCTACTGTTGAGGAGAAAGGAAAGAGTGTGGTGGTTCAGGGTACTCTTTCCATTTGTGGTGTTCCAGTTAGAGTGTTGTTTGATACTGGGGCGTCACATTCTTTTGTTTGTAAAGAACTTGTAGGCCGGTTGGGTTTAGAACCGGATATTGTTAATAGGCCATTGGTTGTGACTAATCCAGTTGGGGGTTCGTCTTGTTTGTGTACGCTATGTCGTGGTCTGATTGTATCGAGTCATGGTTGCTCTTTTGTTTGTGATTGTTTTGTTCTGAACTTTGCGGGGTTCGAAATTATTTTGGGTATGGACTGGCTTAGGAAGTATGCGGCAAAGGTTGATTGTGAAAGGTTGGAGGTGACAGTCGAGAATGTGGAGGGGAGAAAGATTGTGATACGATGTAAGCATAAAGAAGGCGTCTTCATGAGCTTCATGTATTCGCTGGTTGTTCCACGGGATGGACTGTCATCTGTGCCAATCGCTAATGGATTTGAGGATGTCTTTGACGAGGTCAAAGGGTTACCGCCGCATAGAGAGATCGAGTTTCGTATAGATCTAGTTGAAGGAGCCAGACCTGTTGTGATGCCTCTTAGGCGGATGGCGCCTAGGGAACAGCAGGAGTTGAGGGTGCAGGTTGATGATCTTTTGCAGAAAAGATTCATTCGGCGTAGTGTGTCCGAATGGGGTGCACCAGTTGTGTTCGCAACCAAAGCAGATGGGTCATTGAGATTGTGTGTGGATTATCGTGAGCTGAATAAGGTGACTAAGAAGAACAAGTATCCATTGCCGAGGATAGATGACTTGTTTGATCAGCTTCACGAAGCTAAGGTGTTTTCTCAGATGGATTTGGCAACGGGATTTCACCAGTTGAGAGTAGCTAAGGATAGTGTGCCGAAGACTGCTTTTCGGACACCATCTGATTTCTTTGAGTGGCTGGTAATGCCGTTTGGATTGACTAACGCACCAGCATATTTTGTGGATATTATGAATAGAGTGTTCAGAGATCAGTTGAACAAGTTTGTGCTAGTGTTCGTGGATGATATTCTGATTTATTCCAGAACTGAAGAAGAGCACAAGACGCACTTGCGTATTGTTTTGGAAATCTTACGGAAACATCAGCTGAAGGCTAAGTTTTCGAAGTGTCACTTCTGGAAGAGTGAAGTGAGGTTCTTAGGCCATGTTATTTCTGGAAGTGGAATAGCGGTTGATCCCGCGAAGGTGGCAGCAATCCAGGATTGGGTTAGACCTAAGAATGCATCTGATGTGAGAAGTTTTCTTGGATTGGCAGGATATTATCGACGGTTTATCAAAGACTTCTCCAAGAGAGCTGCACTGTTAACAGGATTGACGAAGAAGAACCAAGTGTTCAGATGGGATGATAAGTGTGACCAAGCTTTCAGAATCCTGAAAGAGCGATTGACGAGTGCTCCTGTTTTGACTATTCCTAGTGGGAATGATGAGATGGTGGTTTACACCGATGCATGTGGTACTGGACTTGGAGCAGTGCTGATGCAGAGGGATAAAGTTGTTGCATATGCAAGTCGACAACTGAAGCCGCACGAAAGGAATTACCCGACTCATGATTTGGAGTTAGCGGCGATTGTATTTGCTCTGAAGATGTGGAGACATTATCTATTGGGAGTTCGATTTGAGTTGTTTACGGATCATAAGTCGTTGAAGTATCTTTTCTCCCAAAAGGATTTGAATCTTCGGCAGCAACGATGGCTAGAGTTTTTGGCATCGTATGATTTTGGTATAGCTTATACTCCGGGAAAAGGTAACGCAGTGGCAGATGCGTTAAGTCGAAGACATGCAAGATTGGGAGCCATGTTTTCAGAATGGAAGAATCTCGAGTATTTAGTTGGATTTGACTTCAGGCCTAGATGTGAGTTGGAACCTGAGATGTTGGCAAACTTATCAATAAGACCGACTCTTGTGGAGAGGATTGGCGAGAGTCAAAAGCGAGATGATAAGCTTGTCAAGATTATCCGTGATTTGGAATCTGGATTGGAACCAGAAAAGGATAAAGGATTCGAGGTCGATCAAGAAGGTTGGCTTCATAAGCAAGGACGACTAGTTGTTCCCGATATAGATGAATTGAGGAGTGAAGTTCTAAAGGAAAGTCATCACTCGAAGCTGACAATTCATCCAGGTGGAAATAAGATGTATCGGGATATGAAGAGAACCTATTACTGGGAAGGCATGAAGAAAGATGTTGGAAATTTTATTTCCAAATGCATGAACTGCCAGTTGGTAAAAGCAGAACAGAAGAAGCCGAGTGGATTGCTTCAGCCATTAGAAGTTCCTACATGGAAGTGGGAGCAAATATCGATGGATTTTATCGATGGGTTACCGAGAACAAGAACGGGAAATGAAGGGATTTGGGTCATCGTAGATCGTCTGACTAAGAGTGCAAGATTCATTCCTGTTCAATCGACTAGGACTGCATCAAAGTTGGCTGAGTTGTATGTTAAGTGGATAGTTCGATTCCATGGTATTCCGAAGAGTATAGTGAGCGATCGAGATCCATTGTTCACTAGTGGATTTTGGAAGAGCTTCCAGGAAGTTTTGGGAACCGAGTTGTGTTTGAGTACAGCTTATCATCCTCAAACAGATGGTCAGACCGAGAGAGTCAACCGAGTTTTGGAAGATCTCCTCAGAGCTTGTGTTTTGGATTTCGGAGGATCGTGGGAAGATCATCTTCATTTGGTGGAGTTTGCATACAACAACAGTTACCAGTCAAGTATTAGTATGGCACCGTATGAGGCATTGTATGGAAGACCGTGTAATTCTCCGTCATGTTGGTTAGAAGCAGGAGAGAAGCTGATGCTTGGGCCAGAGATAATTCGACAGACTTCGAAGTTGATCCAGTCGATAGAAGACCTCGTAAGCCGCTTCGTGTTGTGGAGACCGACACGAAACAGCTTAGGAGGAAGGTAGTTAAGTTGCTCAAGATACAATGGAGTGGTGATGATAACGACTGTACGTGGGGGGTGGAAGAGAGGATGAAGGCAGCTCATCTTGAACTCTTCAAGGTATGGCCCTAAGGTGTCGTGTCATCTCACGATATTGTAACTTGTTCTAGTGTTAGAATTCTGTACGCTAAGCTAGAATTGGATGCATGGTTTGATGATTGTTATGGTTGGTAGGCGTACAGAATAGTCTTTGATTGCCTTGTTTGTTTGGAATTTCGGGGGCGAAATTCCTAAGGGGGAGAGAATGTAACGACCCGTATTTTTACGGATCGAAAAGTTCGTCAAAATTTGGATTTCTTAAGCATTGTTAAGTCGTTTCAGAGTTCGGGCAGAAATTTGAACAAGTCTTAGGTCGTGAGCGACCTAAGAAGCGTGGTAAGTTGTAAGCAACTTAGAGCGGTAAGTCGTGGACGACCTAGGGTATGACATAGGTCGTATGCGACCTAGAGTATGTTTGCTTTTCGGTCAGATTTGTTAAGTCTTAGGTCGTAGACGACCTAAGAGGTAGACGACCTAAGAAGCTGACTGACTTATAGGTTAGACGACTTAAGTCGTGGGGTAGAGTTAGGTCGGCAACGACCTAAGAAACTAGGCGAGTTAGCAACCTCATGTTTTATCGTAGTTAGGTCGTGGGCGACCTATCAGATGTGGTGAGCGACCTAAGGAATGGGATAGCACGACCTAGTAGACTGGATAGGTTTAGGTCGTAGACGACCTAAGGGATAGCACGACCTAAGAGATAGACTATCTAAGGTTTTGAGCGACCTAAGGAAGATAGGTCGGCAACGACCTAAGGAAATGGCAAGTAACGACCTATAGGAGTTAGCGTGGTTAGGTCGTAAGACTCTGGGTTAGTTTAGGTCGTGTGCTAGTCTGGAGCGACCTATAGGTTAGCGATCTAAGAGTTAGCGAGTTAACAAACCTGTTGTGAGCGACCAAAGTTTGGAAGTTGGATAGTTAGGTCGTCTAGACGACTTAGGAGATAGGTCGTATCCCAGTTTGTTCGCGACTTATGTTAGGTCGCGTGTTGGCTTAAGTGTTAGGTCATAACTCAGTAAGTTGTTAGGTCGTAGAGGCAGTCTGCGTTAGGTCGCTGGGTTTTGCCTAAGTATTAGGTCGTGTGGACTTTAAGTCGCTGAATTGTGGCCTTGTAGTTAGGTCGTAAGTCGTATACCCAGTTAGGTCGTAACCGACTTAGGGGTTAGCTGCTAAGTCATGAGTCGTAGGATCACTAAGTCGTAGTCTGAGAGGCTTAGGTTGGAGAGGCTTAGGTCGGAGAGGCTTAGGTCGGAGAGGCTTAGGTCGGAGACGACCTATGGAGATAGACGACTTAGGGAGAATTTCAGCTATAAATAGGAGGGCTTTGTTCCATTTTTGGGATCCGGATTTCGAAGCGACGAAGTGCTGCCATTTTGAGAGCTCGACTTCTACACTTCTTCACTTCTTCTCTCCAATCTAATCTAGTGCTTCCATCCATCCATGTTGAAGATCAAATTGAAGATTCAAGAGCTTAGATTGAAGATCTTCATCCTTTGAAGTGAGATTTCTTCGTTTGAAGCGGATTCGTGATAGATCAAGCTTGATCCTTTGCTGTCCAGATCTGAAGTGTGTTGATTTGGGGTTGTTTAGGTGATTTGGTGAGTGGTGATTATCTCTCACACGGATCCAAAGGAGTATATCGGATTGTTGGCTCGATTTGGTGTTAAAATAGTGATTTCCATGCATTTTCTTCATCCTAAGTGTAGATCCTTATAGATTCATTGTTCATGATGATGTTACATCCATTTTATCACATGTTAACCTATGCAAGTTCATTCATCAAGTTTATAAAGATATTGTTCATGTTTTCATGCTTGTTAGACTTTCAACTCTTTAATTACGAAAATGCCATTATTGTGATAATTGTCTACTTAGATCATATTTGAATGCTTGATTGTTTGGATTAATGTTTGACTTGGTTGATTGCTATGAATTAGATAATTGATGATTTGCTTTAGACCGAAGATGATTCAGAAGCTAAGGGAAAGGCTCTTGAATTGGAAATGCTGCTTGTGGCATTTGTAGTGGATGATGAAGCTCTTATGCATAGATTCGATGATGATGTTGAGATGTGACTTTGCGAGGATGTGATGAAGCAAAGTATGATATGAGATAGTCTTGGTCGAATCCATACGGGATCATTCCAAGCATGTTGGTAACTCGGTGATATGGTTCGAGTTGGTGGATAATGGATGGCTCGAGAGGCGCTTGGGCTAGTATGAGATCAGTCGTCGAGGAGGATGACTAGGAGGCTTGGATAGCATCGTTGTTGAAGGTTCTAGCAGACTCAAAGAAAGGGTACGTTTGGGCAGTTGCGAAAATCCCAACGACAATGAGTTGATAGTCGAGTACCCTGGGTAGTTGCGAAAATCCTTGACACGGGCTGCGACGACGTGCGGAGTACTGTGTAGAACCGGGGTTTCCATTAGCCCTTGACGGACGGCTGAAAGAATGTGCCGGTCATTCAATTAACGGTGAAATCGAAGCAGTGATAACAGTGATAGCCAGAGTCATGGATGTTTGGTTGTATCGTCATTCGGTCTCAAGAGCGGTATTTTCTGAGTGCTTATCTGATCTTGGTTTAGGCCTTGGGGGTTTGTGCTTGGAAAACATCGCCCTTGACTCGAGTGATAATTGCTTTACTTTAAATTGTATGCTTTGCTATGTTGCTTCTGCTTAGTGTGTGTCTGGGTGCTATCACTGTAGAAAGAGGTTGGAGTGGGATGGTTGTATTCCTATTCCTTTTTCCTTTATGCTCTTTTGGTATGTTGTTAGTTAAATTATTGCTCACTAAGACTGTTGTCTGACTCAAGGCTTTATGTTTTAACTCTTATTGCCTTGGGCTGTTCGTCCATTTTGGGACGGGCAGACTAGGTAGCAGGTGACAGGTGCTGTTCTTGCTTTCCACGGTGTTGATATCGAAGACGAGCTGAAGGGTTGCATATTATCTTCTTACTATATGTACTGGGTGTTCCGCTGTTTGTATTTTCTCTGAGTGTTGTAGTGGGGCTTGATGTATTTTGATGTCTTGACTATTCAGATGCTTGTATTCAACTATTATGAAGTTTTATTGATGAGATTCTATTATGTGAAGCTTCACTATATGTATATGTTCTATTGTATTTTGTCCATGCGCTGTGAGTAATACGATAGATTCCGTTGTTTTAATTTACCCTAACAATCGTCCATGGTCGCCTGGCACACTTTACAGCGCACTATCTCTGGGTTCGGTGCAGGGGTCATGGGCGGTCGTCACAGTTATTCCAAACATCCTTTGAGTTACTTGTATTTCAGTTGTTATTTCACTTGAGTTGGATTTATTGATATAAGAATGTTAATCCTGACTCGAGTGTTTTGTGTTTTGCTTTACGCTCGGGTCAGACTGAGTGTACCAGTATTCGAGACTCGCCTTTGGAGTTGGAGCTTCGCTTGGGGATCCAACTATCTATCCAGCTTTCAGATATTCAGTTGATTCCAGTGATGTATTCTGATGTTGTATTTGACTATTGTATCCGAGACATCTGTTGTACTTTATTTAACTCTGATATGTATATAGTAGCTTCATGAACTACTATCTTTGTTTCCGCTGCATTTATTACTCTGTGTCTGTGATCTGTGATTTATTTATTTACTGTATATGCTGAGTTTTGCCAATTTAAATTAACAATTTTGAATTATTCAAGTCCGACATGTGCGGATGTGAATGGTCCAAAATACCGGGTCGTTACAGATTTGACAAGGACGAGGCGACCGGCTGCGGAGAGGGAATGGGCCTTCCAACGCAGAAGTCTGGATTCGATCCTGGAAATAAGTGGGGACCAGTCTGATCTATGAAGCTTGGTGGGACGAAGGGGGATTCCAAGGTAAGATAAAGGGAAATCCGAAAGGTTACAGTTAAGCAACGATGAAATGGATGGGCCAAGATGATTCGAGTTACCTAACATGATGACGGAGCTCTTGTTAAAATTGATGGAGAGGCCGGATATGAGCTCGAATGAGTAGAGAGCTACTTTCAGGCAGTGGATGTAGTTGATCTGGGGTGAGACAAAAAGAATTGTGTCATCAGCAAATTGCAAGTTGGAAACTGCTAAGGAGGAATCTGGGAGTTAAATGTCGGAGAAGAGGTTGTTGGATATGGCTAGTTTGATCATTCTGTTGAAAACGTCTGCAACTAAGACGAAGATAAGAGGCGAGAGAGGATCACCTTGTCTCAGGCCATGAGCTGACTTGATGTGCCCCCCTAAAACACCGTTGATCGAGATAGAAGAGAGGCTAGAGCTAAGAATATGTTTGATCCAATTGCACCATCTGGGGGAAAGCCTTTATGTTCCATGAGATCAAGAATGAAATTCCAATTCACTGAATCAAATTCCTTAGAGAAATCAAGCTTCAATAAAACTCCTGGGGTCAACGTTAGGTGGCAAAAGGAAATGATTTCTTGAGTTGTAGCAACACAGTCCATGATGTTTCTACCAAGGATAAAGGCTGACTGCTCAACCCCGACCAGGGGGGCAATAACTGTTTGAAGGCGGTTGGCAAGGACCTTAGAAATGATTTTAAAGGTTGTGTTGAGAAGGCTAATGGGATGGAAGGAGGAGAGGGAGGTTAGTGCCAGGGGATTTAGGGAGGAGGACGATGTTCGCATAGTTCAGTCTGGATATGGCTGAAGGATCAGATTGGAATTCAGCACACATTTCTAGAATATCGGATTTTACAGTTTCCCAAAAATGTTTGAAAAAGAGTGGGCCAAAACCATCTGGGCCGGGTGCTTTGTCATCAGACATGTCTTTCAAAGCGGCCCAAATCTCATCTTCAGAGAATGGATGATCGATGGAGATGAGGGAGGGGGTTGGATAAAGAAGGGACCAATCAATGTCGGGGAGAGCTGGGGATTGTTTGCCTAGGATGCAAAATTGAATTCTATTGAAATCAATTTGAAATAATCTGATTTTATCGTAACTTCTTCATACGATGGAATTTGGACTTGAAACCTGTTTCATTGCATTTAAATTATTTAAAACATCTATTTTGATATATGGGTTGATCCAGTTTCATTCCGGAGTCGAAATGGGCTTTTCGGGTCATTTATCGTTCATAACCCAGATTCGATCGATTCATTTGTTCCTATATTCTAGTTTGCCTATTTATATCCGGTTATAAACCCTAGCAGCCTTCCTATTTCTCATTTCTGTGCGTACAAAAATTTCTGTTGCTCCTCTTCCTCAATGGCAGACAAACTCTGAATTTCACGATCCAATTTCAATTCAATATTCAACTTCAAAATCAAATCTCCTCAAACTATATCGAATTATATATCGATGTGAAGCTCTCGACGAACGCATCTCAGATCTGAAATTCATTTTCCAATTTGAACCACTGGTTATCTAGAATTGAAAAACAATCTGCGGCCGTTCATCGCGCGTTGATCGACTTCATCGGATCGTCGAATTGATTTAGGGGTTTTGTAGAGAGGACCGAGGGGATTGCATCGGCATGGTTCGTTCGACGATTTGACAGCTAGATCGTGCTGCAAAATTCAGCTAGGGTTTCAAAAATCAGTGGCGGCGGCTCAATTTCTCGGCGATCGGAGCAGCTGCAGGGGGGTCGTGAGGCCGAGGGTGGTCGAGGCGGCGCTAGTGATGGTCTGGGGGACGAGGCGGCTCTGAACTCGATGGCATGGCGGCTGTGTTGAGGGTGCGTACGCAAGAGGATGATAGAGTCGTGGGTTACTGCTGCGTCTCGCGTGAAGAGGAAGAATAGGTCGCTGACGTGGCCAGGTTGTGAGTGTTTTGTTTTGTTTTTTTTAAATTTTAAATTGTTCTAACTTTCATAACTTTTGCATACGAGGTCCAATTTATGCGCGGTTTGTTCCGCTAGGATCGTTTCATAATTTCGGATATTTTGGTTCTAGTTTGGACAAATTCTGAGATCGTTTGAATTTTGGGTTTAAATTGGATTTAAATTCAATTTAAATTCAAAGGTGGGTGTTTTAACCCACTCACAACTTCTAAAATTTCTTATGTTTGTTAAATTTAATTAATGATGTGATTAGAAATTTATTTATGGCTGTTTGTTATATTTTGAATCATCATCTCAGTTAATTCGAATTTATTAAATTAAATCGTTATTTAATTTATTATTGAATATATATATTGCCAGTTAAATACTTGTTATTGATTATCTGTTCTATACTAATATTTATTGATTAATTTTGATGATGATTGTGATAGATGTTTGACTGTTGATATTGAATGAATGGATGTTGTATTTTATATTATTATAAACTGCAAGTTTGTTATGGATTTTTATTTCATTCGGGATTGCGGTTTGAAATGATATATAACCATAAGATATTAAATTGCGGATTGAAATGATAAATATCTGTATCACTTGACCCTAGGTTAGAGAATTATATACGGACACCGGATTGATTAAATTGAATGATTTTAAAATTCTTAATTATTAAATGGAATTAAATGATATTTTGGAGTAAAATTTGATTTATATAAAAGGAAGTATTTTGGAAAATCAAGTTTTTGTTGAATTGTGAATTGGCTTAAAAGGAATTGTTTTAAGAAATTAAATGGAAATGGTCTGATTTTGTTGAAATGAAATAAATAGTTTTAAATTGATAAAAATTCCAAATTCATGTTTTCAAATAAAAACTGTTTTAAATTATGTTATTTTTAAGATTATAAATTTTCAGATTTATAAACTATTTTAACCTATATTAACTATATTAAATAAATTTAACCTATTTAAAACCATTTAATTTATTTTAAACTAATTAAACCATTTTAACTTATATTAAATCTAATTAATCTATTTTAAAGCTATTTAATCTATTTTAATTATATTTAATCTATTTTAAATCTATTCAACTATTTTAAATCTATATTAACTATTCTAGAATATTTTTCTATTGAAAATTTATTTAAACTATATATAACTATTTTAACTACTTATAACTATTTAAACTATTTCCTAGATTTTCGACTAAGAAACAGGGAAGTGGTTATATTAAAAAAATTCTTTGGTTTAAAAGCAAGTATGATGAAATGACCTAAGTTGGGATTTAAATGTATAATAAATTGAAAATGATGATTTTGAAGTAAGGATTTAACCTGTTTTAGAAATATGGTTCTGGAAGGAATTATGAATTTTGAAAGTGAATATGGATTTAAAGTGAATATGATTTCAAAGTATTGGTTTGAGAATATGATATTTTGATATCAATTGTGAATTGACTTTTGAAATGTAAAAGAACCATCCGATGTGTAATAGCGATTGGTTGTTAAAGAGACCGGGATTAGATATTGTCATACTCTCTGCTAATACCGAAAACTACTTTAACAACTGTGTACATGGTGAAGATTCCAAAAATGAAGTAGGATGGTTTGGCGAACGATTCCTGTATAAGGTATGACGTGACCCTGACTCCCATGAGTCAGCTTAGATGTGACTAAAATCAGGAGCTATACCGGGCCAAGTGAGGTCATTCCTCTTAGCGGGCATATTTCTTCGATATTATATTTGACATTGTGATTGATATGGTGGCCACCCTTCGATTTTTGATTATGGGAGTGTGTCTGAGGTGGGTGGTAGTAGCTGCTATGCGTTACCACCAGTCCGGGCACTACAAGAAATTTTATTTTTTGTAGCGCTCAAAAAACGCTACAAAAACTTTTGGTGGCGTTTTGATAATCGTTACGAGAAAACATGCCACTAACAATCCATGATTTTTTGTTGCATTTATTTTAACGCCACTATAAATGCATTTTTGGCAGCGTTTTTCAAACGCCACCATAAATCTTTTTGTAGCGTTTAAAAAACGCCACCAAAAGAATTTTTGGCGCTACTAATAGAATTTCCAACTTTACCCCTGTTTTACGGTTGCATTTACTCAACGCCACTATATATATTTCGGTAGCGTTTTTGAAACGCTACTAAAAGTTGTTTATTATTTTACACCATTTTTTCATGTTATTATTTCCTATTAATGGTCTATTTTGGTTCTATTATATCAATCAACAATCACTCACATAATCATCATATTCGAATAAGTTAAAAAACACATTAACCATATAATCAAATAAAATATCCATAACCATTCCAATACAATAGTTTTTCGAAAAAATGACCTAACTCACATACAATAACCATTTGTATACAAATTTACACATCGGGTACTAATAAATGTTATATCTAACTAGTGCTAACAAAACGTTTGATTACCCATAATTCTTTGTTGCATACACAAGTGAAAGCTAGCATCATCAAGTCCAACTTCGCTCTCTTCAAAAGTCCGATGCCTACACAAGTGAAAGCACAACATATTTGCTCCAGAAGCCATCACGCGTACAGGATTTGCTGCTGTAAAATGCCTCATCAAATCAAAAAAGTGACAGCACTTCTCAACCACTGTTCCTCCTGAATTGACATTGAACCGATTCTAGTTTTTCACCTATACAAATTACCCAATCTAGGAAATTAACAAGCAAAAGATCATCTACAGTCTAGGATTGGATGGCTCTTGGTATTAGATCATTTTACTAATCAATTCTCACCAGGTTAAAATGTCAATCTAAAAAAAGTACTTGGTCTTTCTAATCTACTTGAGTATTCATCGTTATCTTCATATTGCATATATTGCAAGTGTAGCAATACAAACTATACAAAGAGCACTAACAAGGAGAGCAATCAAAACTGAATCTCTTATCATTAATCTTCCATACGAAAAATTGTAGAACAACATCTAAAATTTATCAAATTGTCTCTATATTTTCTTGTTGAGCATCAAAGTTATAAATGGCATGACATGTATATTGACGAGTAAAATATTTTACACGATCTGAGAAGTAAGACTTGCCATATTCATTGGGACATAAAGCGAAAACGCAATGTACTAATGCTTGAAAATCCACTCCAGCGCTGCCATCAAAATCCTGGGAAGAGACAGTTCGTAGGACCATTCCAGTGGATGAGGAGGCAAAAGATTGCGATTTGCATTTTGCTCAGCCGTTGCAACATGATGGACATAATACAAGGAATTGTACTGTTAATACTCGTAAACAATGGCAACCTAGACAGAGTTCATCAAACAACACACGGTCCAGTGGTACAGATCATGTATCGAGTGATACATTTCATAATACAACTGACTCTATACTGGACTCTACACATTCAACTAGTAATAAGCATTCAAATACAAATGAAGCCCAGAATGATTTTGAGACTATCAATTCCAGTACGGATATTCTAAACTAAAATGTTAGGGATTGAATTACTAGAAATATTCTAAACTGTCATATGAGTGTCAAAACATATTCAAGAGGGAAATATCACCTGTAGAGGTCCTCCAGCTGCAAGACCAAATGAGTTTTTGTTAAATTGTATTAGAAATCTATCCAAAACAGTTTTTGTACTATTCTCAAACATCAAACCATAGAATTTTTCCATCTCACCTTAAAAGCTGTCCACTGATCTACAGACCTTGGCCAGCCGATATTGGTAGTAACATAGGTAATGGAGGCCTGCATTGACATACATCAAATTTCAATTTGTATCTCTAAAATCAATGAAGCTTTTCAAGTACTGTTGTTTTATACGATATGTTAACAGATCAAATTTACACACAGAATCAACATCTTCCGAAGGAGGAAGCTCTCTGAGCAAAATTGAATCAACCCAAATCCTGACTTCTCAGCAGCCAGAAAAGTCCAAAATTCTTCTGTTATAATAAAATAAAAATATATAATAACTTATCAAAACAGACCTTAACTGGCATGCCAACCACGAGTTTAGCTGCAAGAGACTTGTATAGAAGTTCTGGTGTTTGACAGTGAGGAACAATCATCAATACAACTTAGCTATCATGAAAAAATAAGTAGGGGGCATTCTTCGTATCGCAAAATTTCTTAAGAACAAGGCTAATTTAAAACTTACCTCCAATTTATCGAGTGATACAGACATAAGAACCGAACCATCCCTATGTAGAACTCCACTGTAATCAACCTCTTCTCCCTATAAATCAAGAAATTTTAGTTAGAACTGAGTTATATATAACATTTGTATTGAAAGTTGAAGTATACTTCTTTCTGTAAAGGAAGTTGCCCTGTTCTTCTCCGGAAACTGTAATAACGTCTGCGCTTCTCTTCAAAAGGAAACTGTACAAATTACAACCGAATTAATTCTTAAATTCTTATTCCTTTTTTAACATGTTCCTCAAATAGTGTAGAACGAACTAGAGTTAAAAACTTACCACTCTTTTTTGAAATTTAGAAGCCTGCATTCCCAGGTTGGCTAATTTTCTGCTGAGAACAATTTCGTCTTCAGGTGGTCCAGTGAGTGAAACTCTAATTGTATCACCTAATCCATCCTGTAAAATTATATATATATATATATATATATAAACTACATTATTCCTCTCTATTTTGTACCAGTAGCCTATATCCCAAAATTAACAAAGAAACGGTAAATTTTCCTTGTCCAAACATGCTTGCACATGGAATCATATAATATATGTACTGAGATAGTTTAAATGAATTATAGTGTAAAAAATTTACGACACATGACAAAGTCACATTATTCATTATTAGATGCCAAGTAAAGTGCTATTCAATGTCGAAAAGAGTGCATAAAACATTTTGATCATCATAATGTCAAAAAGTACTTGTATTATGCTTAATTGAATAATGGCATTCTTCTACTCTAAATATTTTTTTATAGAAACATACCAAGTAGAGGGGAGAAGAGGATTAAATATGGTTTGACAGATATAGAAGGGCTTAAAAAATCAACTTGCACCAAGCTATCTTGAAAACTATGAAGCATGGCAATGATATTGGAAAAGAATATTACCTGAAGAAGAGTTCCAATTCCAATCACATACTTCATTCTTCCATCTTCACCTTCTCCAGCCTCAGTAACTCCTAGATGCAATGGATAATCCCAACCGTCTAGATACATTTCAGCCATTAGTTAGCGATAAGCTCGAACCATGATGACTGGATTGCTGGCTTTCATTGAAAAAACAAAATTATGGTAATCCAATTCCCGGCAAATTAATGCAAATTCAAATGCTGATTTAACATGTTTGATGATCAGTTGTATAGATTTTATCGTCATATTCTAGATAAGGAAATAAAATAGTTATGTAAAACATAATCAATTACCATTCCCCAAGTAGAATCGCCGTAGTAACTCATCATTCGATCAGATAAACTTCCATGATTTGTTTCAATGTGCAGTGCTCTTCCATACTACTTGCATTTTTCCACTAATGGGGTGAAAGCCTGGCTCAATATTAATGCTTACTCGGTTTTTAATTGAGTTAAACTCAATTTTGAAACTGAGCTTTTTAAATCAGTTAAAAACTGAGTCATCCTTTGGGTTAAAAAACCACAGTTTAAAAACTGAGATAACTTAGGTTTTTTACTCAGTGAAAAGAATTCATATAAACATTGAGAATGCATGGAAATAGCCATTTTGGCAGTAAATACTGAGAGTGCAAACTGAGAGTGTATGCGCTAGGTGCAAAGTGCAAGCAAACATGCTCGGTGCAACACTTTGCATTGCTCAGTGGATATGGAGAAATACTCAACGGATAGTAAACACATTTTAACGAAATGAAATAGAATATAAATTTCATCATAGCTGGAAACAAACAATACTAAATCATCAAAGTAAAATGAATGATTTCATATATGTGCCATATGAACTTAGCAGAACAAGTATCTTTTGGTAATTAACTTGGTACGTGTTAATTATTCCATACATGAGTCATGACTTAACTGCTTATGTGGTAGGTATAGTGACCAGTTTCCCATCAAACAATTGTTTCTGAGCGATAAATTATTTTATGACCACAGTTGACATCTTATAAACATCAAGCCAATTAGAGAAACTGTTGGTAGAAGCATAGCTTTATAACTAGCTTTAATTATGTTGTTCTGCCTTATTTCTTTGCAATGCAAACAAACCATCCTCGTCATGAGATCTTGTAAATGAAGAACCTAAAATATTCATCAAACAACTAGTTTAAAAACTAAAATGGTACATAATAACACATCAACAACAGTATATAAACATCAGTCCCAAAGGAAAGGTAAAAATAGTGATACCCGAGATTTGAGTTAATGCCAAAACAAGTGCAGTCTTTGATATATCTTTGGATTTTTTAACAACTACACCAACATTATTATCTTTCTTCCTTTTCTTCAAACCAGCCATCGTCATTTTGCTTAAACCCCAAAAACAAATCACAAGCACACATAAACCGTTCCTTAAATCTAAGCATAAAACATCTTTGTTTTTTCTCTTACATTCATTCCTCTATAATCAAGTAACAAAACTGCAACAAAACCTCAAAAAATATGTTACCGTTATCCTCAACTTATAATATCGACAAATATTCTATTGCTATTCCGACAATACTAACTGTATACCTTATTGTTAACATATAAAAAACATAAGGACTCTAAAGCTGAAAAACCTAATTCTAATTTAAATTATCAAAATTATAATATACCATATTGTAATTAGTGGTGGTGAAGGCGGTTGCACCGTCGATTGATGGGGAGTTCGTGGGGTCATTTACTGGGGAGGAGGGGTTGGTGTAGCTGGCATTATAGTAGTTTATCTCCAAATACACACAATGAATTCAATAACGAATTCAACAATACAGATCATTCGGGTAAAGAATAGAAGTAAATAAAGAAGAAGGAAGCTTGAGTAGAGATTACTATGGTAAATACGGATCATTGGAGATTCTTTCGAATGGGAATCGGAGGCAGCCTTGTTGCTTCTAGAAGTCGACTTCTTATCAAGGATTAGAACAGCTGAGCATTACAAATTTGGATTGGAGAACGAATTTGATTTAGGGTTAGCTTATTTTGGGGGAAAGAATTGAATTTTTCTAAGGAGCATAGGAATAACAAGGCGGTAATCTTTTGGTTACATTTATTTGGGCAAACGCGGATTTTTTTTTATAAAGGCGGGAAGTGAAATATTTTTTGTTGCATTTATATAATAAGGGGAAATATTATTAGTTGCATTTACATTCAAACGCCACCAATTTTTGCAACCAAAAGCTGATTTTCTTGTAGTGGGGAGTGCAATTGGTATATCTACCCTGGCATATCCTCGTGTGTCGTGTTCACATGCCCTAGCGCGCCTTCTACGAGTTTGTTTTGTGTCGTACCTATGGAGTGCTCCCTGATAGCCCACTTGCAAGTGGAGTTTACAGTATCTGTATAGACTACGACATTATATAAAATGTGTTAAGGGGGATATGGGTAACGCCTTAATGCTATTTTGATACTTTACTTTACTGTAGACACTATTATAATAGCGTATTGTACTACATAGTAGATAGTTTAACGGATCCTTAGGAGATGTGAATCCCGAGCATCTCTTAAGTTATTGCACTCACGTTAGACACTGGATAGGAGATGTCAAACCCCGTAAACATCTCTGACGCCGTTCCACTCATATTTATTTACCGTTGATTTAACTTACATAAGATCTTTTAGTTCTGACTCGAGTGTTTTGTCTTTTTAATTCGCTCGGTTTAGCCTGAGCATTTCAAGATTTAGAGACCTTATTTCTGGAGGACGAAGACGAAGATTTGTGCTACTATTATTTATTATATTATTCCACTGCATTCATACTGTTCCGCTGCATTATTCAATATTCTCTGGTATGTGTAACTTTAATCTGTGTTGTATAAGTAAAATCAAATGTTTTGTAAAATAGCTTCATGAACTGTATATTTGATTATTATATTTTTTAATTCCGCTGCAAAATTCTGTTTTGTTTTCTTTCTCTGCTTTTTCTTATCCACCCCAATAACAATCCGCCCTTCTGTATGGTTTGAATCGGCATGTGTGTCTGCCTAAAACGTACAAAAAGGTGGTCCATTACATTGATCAGGCGTAGGACTAAAAATCTATAAGTACCTAGTAGACCTGTTTTCAACACCCAGTGAAAATACATAGAAAACATTTTATGAGAATGTAGAAAACATTTTTGTGAAAATGCTATGGAAATCATCACCCCCTCCATGGATCGCAGTTAGCCCGATGATTACGTCGCCATCCCGGCGAAACCATAGAAAACTGTAGGCATCCACACCCCTCGATTTCACCATGGAACTGCCACAGATCGCAGTTACACCCAGGGTTACGTTGCCATCACGGAAAAAACCACGTAACTGTAGGCATCAGCACCCTCGAATTTTGCTGCCAAATGAAACTTCACCACATAGATCGCAGACTACATCAGTCGAGTCCCAATGTAGCCTGTAGGCACTCACTGCCACATGACTTTCGCTATGGACCACATAGATCGCAATCTACCGATGTTACGTCGCTCTCCCAGCGAAATCAAACGTAGACTTTAGGCAATCACTACCCCTCAACTTACGCTATGGAAACGCAGTAGATCACAGTTACACCAGAGTTACACTACCGTCACAGCATAACCCCAATGTCTTTGTAGGCATCAGTGCCCTCGACTTTCGCTACCCCAATCACAATCCACAGGAACTACAGTTTAGTCCGGACATCCTTTGGGATCAAAATTTAGAACCCCCCTTAGGGCTCAAGGCATAACCACCCCGTGGATCTCCTACTACAAGTTTCAACTCTAAATGGGGGCGCCTTTTTCCCCCATTGCATTCTCAAAACACTTTATACTATACACATATAGCATTTTTCAAATCATACTCTTTATATGTATCACATATAAATCCCATTTACATAAATTCGATATCTCAAAATCGATAATTCTCAAACTTGGCTTTCAAAATTCCCAAAATTGATTTTTCCCAAAAGCCTTTCAAAATCAGTGGGTTCCAAAAAATATTTTCCAGTTCCATACACATAAAAGTATTCATATATATATATATATATATATGTTTATTCCTTCAACTTGAAAAATCTTTGGATCACTTCATACTTATATAAATTCCTTTTTATACTTCAAATATTTTTCAAAAATCTTTTCTTCTGGTTATAGATTCAACAAGGGGAGTTTATCATATATAACAAATATATATATATATATACACATACTTCATTTATGCCAAATCAAATATTCGGGTTTGATTTCCTTTATAAAGTTATTTACCACCTTACTTACTCTTCATAAAGTGAATTTCAGTTATAGTGATATCCAACTTCCACTCTTATTCATCATATATTTCTCAAAATATACTTTTCCATTTCAAAATCATTTTTACTTCAATATCTGGTTTCACTTTCACTTCACAATTGCTTCAATTTCCATTTGGGTTATCACTTCAATTCTTATCTCAATTGGTGTTTAAATCCATATAGTTTCTACTCTGACCAGTTTGAATTTAGAAAATAGCTTGAAAAGTTTAAAATGGATAAGTAGTTGTAAAATAGCAATTAGTTGTAAAATAGTTGTAAATA
Source organism: Allium fistulosum (assembly GCA_030737815.1). Classification (NCBI taxonomy): domain Eukaryota; kingdom Viridiplantae; phylum Streptophyta; class Magnoliopsida; order Asparagales; family Amaryllidaceae; genus Allium; species Allium fistulosum. Next base: position 1,140,401,482 of record CM060906.1, read on the forward strand.
GTTAAGTAGTTATAAAATAGTTATTAGTTGTAAAATAGTTAAATAGTTGTAGAATAGTTAGATAGTTGCAAAATAGTTGTAAAATGGTTGAATAATAAGTATAAGATAGTTTCAATTTTAAAAAGAATGTTTTGTATAGTAAATAGCTTGGAGAGATCAAATAAATCTAAATATTTTAGAAAACAGATTTTAGATAGTTTATATTAAAATAGTTTATTGAAAATAGTTCAGTGTTAAACTGTTCGATCTCCCAATCTCCCATTCCAATCAATTTTCAATTTCCACTTCCATTTAAATTGATTCAATTCTAATTCAATTTGAATTAACTTCAATTCCTTTTCCAAATTCAAGTCAATTCCTATTTGAATTTAAACTTATTCAAATTCGATTACAATTCCAATTAATTCAAATCAAATTTCAATTCCAATCTCAACTTTAAACCGTTTCAAATTATATAAATTCGAGTTAAATTTTTAAATGTTGATTTAATCCCTTAAATCAAATTAACCCCTAACCTTTTATTCACAACCCAAGTCTTTAAACAATTTAATTCTGAGTCCAAATTTCAAATTTTCATTTTAAATTACCTTTACTTCTACATAAACTTATCTCTAGGTTCCAGTGAGAGTTAAATCTTTTTAAACAGATCAATTTTCGAAATTCAATTGATTACCCAATTATACTCCAAATTTTTAAAACCCAATTCTTAAATAATTTCAGTTGACAAGTTTATTTTTAACATTTAAATCCTAAGTCCAAAATGATTTCATTTTCATAAGTTCAATCTTTATCTCTTAAAATTCAAATCATTTAAATAATTTCAAATTAAAGTTGTATTTCCATTTAATTTCAGCAATGGATGTATATCATTTCAACCCACTTCTTAATTTATTCAAAATAATTCAATTCACAGTTTCATAGATTATTAATAACAACAGGATGATAGCAGGATATGTCAAAGTAAATAAGCATCCAAATTATCTAAGCACCAATCAATAGCATCCATCACACATTTCCAGAATTTGAAACCCGTTTGAGATCATACATACCTCCCTGAGTTAAATCTTCAAATTTCACCTAGAAATTTCCAATTCAGGTTGTTCGTTCTAAAATTATTTAACTTATCCAGAGTTAAATTCCAATTTATTAATCCATTTAGACTTCTCAATTTAAATTTTCATTTCAAATTTAAATTTTCTTATTAATATCCCTTCCACTTATAAGTTCAAAACTTATTTTACTTTGGATTATACATCTCATTCTAGGGAATTTAGAATTCAACACTTAGTATTTATTTCAAATCAACTTTGATATTATGTATATCCTACATATATATACATATTTATTTTATTTACTCACCAAGTCATACTTTCAATTTTAAACCATTCTTGGTTTTTAATTCAAAACAAATTCCTTTAAGATTTTTAAAACAACTCTTGTTTTAAAATAAGATTCCTACATTCAAAAATATTCTGAATAATATTATCTATTATATCTTTTAACACTTTGAAACAATTTCAAATTTTCCGGACTTAGATTTTAAAACTTCACAATTTAAATCCTTTTCAATTTATAAGTCATACTTATCTAAATTGTTACTTCCTTAAAACATTTCATTCTGCTTTATCATTATTGTTTATTCTGTAATAACCATCCTTTATAAAGATACAGCAACCAATTTATAATAATTATCATATCTAGAAATCATACACACCATATATTCCATAATCATTTGCTGGAAAATCAAATCAAGGTAACTTATTTCAATACTTTGAAAATTCTTTTGAATTTTCTAGGATTTAAATTCAGTTTTGAATCCATTTTTAGCTCAACTTATTTGCATAGTTAATCCTTACCCAAATTTAAATTCGGTTGTATATATATTACCACTTAATTATTATTATTATTATATTTAATTTCAATAATCAACAACCAATTATCTTAATATATTATAATAATTAGAAAAATTATTGCTTTATATACCAAAATATAGGCTTATATGCAAATCATTTTTAAAACCGTTTTTAAATCATTATATAAGAAAATAACAAGTACGCTCTCATATAATACGCTCAACTCATTCTAGGGTACTACTGACCCTATCTCTAATGAGTAACCCCCACCAGAGCCAAGGTTCTCGCTTAACCTTCAGTTCTGATACCAAATGTAATGGCTCGAAAAATTTCGACCTCGAAAATTGATACTAATACGTTCATTGTATAGAGTGCCGAGTAATCGAGTGCCAGAAATCCCAGACTGTTAGGGTTAAGCAGAAAAGAGGTAGAAAAAAGAAACAGAAAACAATAGCACAGAATCTCACAATCGCAGCGGATACAATTTATAATATACAAATAGCAGCGTTTTACAGAGAAAAGCTGTAACTGTAAATATATATACAAATATCAGAGTACAACCATCAACAAATACATCTGGACAGTTATAATTACTTGTCCCTGAATACTATCAATACAGCCTCTAAGATACACAGCGGAATCTAATTAATACGTCTCTGCCATCCAACTCGTCTCCTGATTTCAAGAACGTCCTAACCTGAAAATCTGTCATACTCGTTCTGACCCGAGCATTACAATAAAGTAACACCTGAGTTAGGCTGGAAACCAGCATGAGTAAACCCATTTAATATGAAATACTTAAGTTGTAAAGCTTCTTTGAAAACCCAGGTAACTCGTTCATCACTACGAGTTTTATCTTACTAAAGCCAAACACTTATTTCACAAAATAATATCTAAGTACTATTACTTAGTTTAAATGGCCAAGTTTATTTAATTTATTCCATTCCAGCCTATTTGATTCTATAATCAAATCTATAAAGAATTATGGCACTTATTAAATCGAAGTGGTTCCGAATATCGCTGATATCCGATCTCGGTCCCTTCGAATCCAAATGCCATTTTAAGCCAAAACCAATTAATTCCAAAATGTCAACATTCACATAAAAATTCCATCACAATATCTGTTCAAATAAAGCGTCTCACATTTTATACTCAACAGTTCATTTCAGTTTATTTCATATCACGGAACAACTGGAAACAAACATACTAGAGAAACAAAGTGATCCAATGTACTCAATCCAATTTAAACTATTCATAGACTAGATTAACTAGTCACACAAATCATTAATTTATTTTTAAATAGAATTTACTAATTATTTTCAAATCATGTTTAATTATCATTAAACTAGTTTCAAACCATTTATTTTATTCTAATTAAATATCTGAAATTAATTAATTAATTAACAAGTGTAATTTACTTAAGACTTTAATTAATTAATGGTTAGAACATTTTATTTTATCATTAACCATTACTAGTTACTATTTATTTACTTTAATAAACTTAAGTAATTAATTAAATGATTAACATACATTTAATTGTCCTAAAGTTAAATAATTTAAGTTTAAATCCCTTTGCTAGCTATTAACTAACCTAGGTTTAGGTCAACTTATGGTTTAAATATTACCCATAAACTTATTAACTTAAACATTTTCTTTTTCTCTCACAATTTATATTTTCCTTTCATTTTTATACTTTCTTTTCTCTTTTTCCTTTTATTTATTTCTTTCTTCTAGTTCTTTACTTTCATTTATTTTTATTTTTTTTAAATGCAGGCCCAAAGCCCAAACCAGAACCACGAAAATCCTTCACCCTCTCCACTCTTTCTTTCCTCTTCTCTATTCCCTTATTTCCAAACTGCTACCATCAGATACTAGGATACGCGTGCACGTGCACATAGCGTCGGAGCAACTACGACCAACGTCAACGGCACCACCAAATCACCCATGACCCTCTCCATCAATTCGACCACCTAGAACCCCCAATGACCACGCAAATCGAAAACGAACAGAATCGAAGCCACCAGGTAAAACCCGATCGCCTGCTTTCATCTCACGCTCCTACCTCCGACCAAAAGAGACCACGTCCTCGCGCCGGGACCTTCGCCACACATTCACCTTCCTTTTCCTCCTCCTCTGGCTCAACTCGACGTCACCACGACAACGCATTGACCACAAAAACAACCTCGACCTGAACGATCCCTAAAATCCTATATCGTTACCGCCGCGCCACCATGATGGTCTAAAACTTATGCCACTATTTTTTCCACGACCCCCAATCGACGAGCTTCCTCCGGCCACAAACCCAATGCCAATAAACCTCGCGATCATCGGAAATCAACCAATGATCGAACTCTGGTCAACTCCCGACATCCCATCATCCACGCACTTAAAAATTGAAGCAAGACCACCAAAGACCATTATTTTCAATGACGAATCTATTAATATAAGTGAAACACGAATTTATAATAGCTGATTTCCTATGATGTTCCATTTCCCACTGTAAAGCCTTCCTTTCCAGTGATATTACTCTCTAACTTCTCATGAAAGCATTTTTAAAAATAGAAATTATTTGATACAAACATATTTCCTTTAAATACCATAATCTATAAGTGTTTCAGTGAAGAGAAAATGAATTTTGAATGGTTTGAGCCTGTTAAAACAAGAACAGAGGCCATAACTATATACACAGGCATTTACATAAACACCCAGGCACACACTATTTTCCATCCATGCAATACATATTCAAGAAATTTCCACTATTAAATCTTACATGCACATGTTGTAAAGATGATTAGGTTTTTTTAAAAAAGAAAAGTTTACTCACTGTAAAACTTAGAACAGAAGACCAGGATTTGAAAAACTGCAACTTGATTTGATCTTGATCTTCGGTAGAATTGAGCTTGAATTTGTACTTTGTTTGCTTTGCTTAGTTGTGAAAATGGTGGAGTTGTTTTTTTTCAGGTATTGTTTTGTTAAATGAAAGAAAGAAGAGACCGAAACATTCATTTTATTTAAAGGACTATTCACTGTCCAAAATCATGAATAAAATTCTCTTACCAATTTCATTACTTCTACACATTTAATTAAAAGGATCATTCACTGTCCAAAATCATGAATATAATTTCTTTAATAAACTTTCATATTTAAATTATCAAATTAAATTGATTCCACATTTATAAAATAGTGTTTATAATTCACATTTCTATTTTATAAAAACTTCGATTTATAAAATCCCTTTACTAACCAATTCCATTTATATCTCATTTATATGCTAAAATCCAATTATAAGTTAATTTACTTATAAATCTCTTATTTAAAATTACATTCTTTTTATAACTTCATAAATTTATAAATCATCTTATTTACTTATAAGATTCAACTATAACCTCATTTTAAACACTTACAAAGCTCGTCTATAATTTCATTACTTTTATTTATAAAAATATCAATTTTATAAATCTTATACATAAACCGTTTATAATAAATTCAAAATCTCAATTGAACTTATTTTATAAAATAGTTAACTTCATATTTCAAAAATCATATTTTGATTCCATTTAAATAAAATTCTTCTTTTAATAATTTACAAATCGTTATTAAAACTTATATAACTTCAAAAACCATTAAACAACCATTTTAATTTGAAATCATCATAATATTTTTAAAATTCCAAAATATGGCCCAATGCTGCAAAAGCGCTAAATAAGGGAATTCATATCAATCATGGCATCCAAATCATCATATATCACATGCTAATAGCATATATAAAAATATTTGTAAAAAAAATGAACATTGGTGAGGAATCCAGTTGAATCCCTCCAACCTATCACCTACAACAAATATACATATGAGAAAATATGTACAATGTCTGCTTCGAGGCAGACGCACGTATAAAGGGTTATCCGCTCATATAGGGTCTCATCCGCTAAAATATGCGGGAATATATCCAAACCAATCAATATATATATATATATATATATATATAATATCGTATATCACCCAAACAATCATCAATCGGCATAAAATAAATTTATTCTCACTTATATAAAAATATAAACAAGACAGAAAGAGTGAGTTGTAATCACTTTGATTCCAATAGCCGTTGTAGTATATTATTCTGAATAAAATTAAACGAATGTTTAATTTCACACAAAATTTCTATCAGCTCCAAATCAATCCAAACTAGCTCCATCGCATAGTGTTCGTGAATACGAACCCAACGCAACTCGTTTCGTCCGATATCGTTCTCGTATGGAAAAGTTATGCAATTTAGAAGATTACACGATTTTAAATATAATTTATTTACAAATCTTTTTTTTATTTTTATTAACCTCTGCTAAATCCAGCCGTTGATTCCAGGAGAATAGATCTGGCCATGCCTTTTCTTTTTTTCTTTTTCCTTCTTCTTTCCACGTTCGTCCTTGCTAAATTCGAACCTATCATCGTCGTTCGTTCTTCTCATGCCGCACCTCCCACGATCATCTAGACGATGATCAGACAATGCCATGACGTGCACCAACCCACGACACGCCTCCAGCCCAAGTTCGGCATCCCCATTCATGGCCAGCGATGAGAAAAACGCCACGAAATGCCAAGCCTTCGAACTGGAATTGCCGCCACGTCGAGCCTCTATCTCCGTCACAGCCGTTGATCACAATTCTCCTTCATGCGCCTTGCCATTTCATGGAGTGGATCGAGAGAAAAATAGGGAAGAAGATCGAAAGATATCGGCTGTTCGAAATTTATGTGGCGGATGCGTTAGTTTGCCTTAGTTAATTAGGGTTTTGAGTGAATTATGGTCATTTATTTAGAGGCAAAGAAAATTACTATTCACCCAAAAAATTTCCGAACTCCAATCGAAGTGTGCCACCAGACATTTATAATGTTTTACCCCTATTCCAAACATAATGGAATATATATCGGAGGCCAATTCCATTGTATTTAGAAAATAGGTTTTCGAATCGAATTATTTTAATTAAAAATTACTTAAAAAAATTTCTATGTGTTCCAGCTTCGCACGACCAAACCGTAAGTCCGATTGACACGAAAATTGAAATTCTACAATAATATAACAATATGGAGCCAATGAAACAAGTTTCGTTGAAATACGAGACCGTGTCAAAAATGACTATTTTTACACATTAATTAAATATTAAAATTTCCAATTTTTATAAATTAACTTTTAAATCAAATTTAAAAGTTCCCTAACTCCATTCTAATTCAAATAGAATTTAATTCAACTTTATAAACCATTTTCATTCACATTAAATTCAAATCAAATTATTTCTGCAATTTCAAGTATTAATTTCCAATTTAATTATCCAAATAAATTATTATATTTGATGTAACGACCCACTATTTTGGACCATTCAAATCGACAATAAATCCACACATGTCAGACTTGAATAATTCTAAATAATATATTATAATTAAAATTTGGCAAAACTCAGAATATACAGTAAATAAATCACAGATCATAGACACAGAGTAACATAACAATGGAGCGGAAGCAAAGAAATAGTTGTTCATGAAGCTACTATAAATATATATAACAGAGTTAAACAAGATACAACAGAAGTCACGAATACATAGATGTCTCAATACAATAATCAAATACAAGATCTGAATGCATCACTGGAATCGACTGAACAACTGAAAGCAGGATAGATAGCTGGATCTCCAAGAGAAGCTCCAACTCCAAAGGTGAGTCTCGAATACTGTATCACTCAGTCTGACCCGAGCGTAAAGTAAAACACAAAACACTCGAGTCAGGATTAACATTCTTATATCAATAAATCCAACTCAAGTGAAATATCAACTGAAATACAAGTAACTCAAAGGAAGTTTGGGATAACCATCCTCTAAGGATCCGTTAAACTATCTACTATGTAGTAATATACGCTATTATAATAATGTCTAATAATAAAATAAACATACTTTTAAATAGCGTTAAGTGTAACAACCCTGTATTTTTCAAATATTTTTAAATTGATTTTTCCAGATTCAAAAGCTTTATTTATGAAAAAGAATAAATTTTGTTATTTTAAGTATAAACTTTGATTTTGATGTGGATTTGAATTCCAAATATGACTAAATTTAATATTTCCAGAAAATGTGAATTTTGGTCAAATAGTCAAACTTTGACTTTTAAATGTAAATTTTAAATAGTTTGAAATTATAAATTTTATCTTTTATTATGAAAATAGATTTAATAACTTGAATACAGCTTTTCGTTTCGTTGGAAACGGAGTTAAATTGTAGAAGTTATGTAATTTTCAATTTTGTGTATAAACTGTTTATTTTGCAATATTATTTATTTTAAATCATATAAATTATATTTTTATTGTCATATTTTGTTTTAATATGTGTTAATAGGTTATTTAATGTCTTTTAATATTTTTAAAATGATAATATAATTTTTCTAAAGTTTACTTGAATTTATTTCAATTTATGAAACCTAGTTTCCATTTTCTTTACTATTTTCTTAATTTAATTATATATAATTAAAATTTATTTAATTATTTTATGCCTTCACTTTTATTTGCTGTTTTTACTTTATTTATATGCATTCTACATGTATTTAAATTAAAATAGATTTTTCCAAAGTGTACTGAAGTTATTTCTAATTTTTAAAGCCTAGTTTGCATTTTTAAGCCATTTTCTTAATTTAAATTATATTTATTCAAAAATTTAATTATTTATTTTATATATTTATTTTATTTCTGAGTTGTTATTTTTATTTCTCAGTTTTTATATGTATTTATAAATTACAAATATATATAAAAGAAATTTGAAAGGTTTGTGTCTTTTTAGTTGCTTTTGTCCCTTTGTTTTCCCGTCTCTTCAATTTCCTTAGTCTTTTCATTTGCCTTGAGTGGGCCGTGCATTTTCATTTGATAGCCGTGAGTTTTAACTCATTTTCACGTGAGAAAAGCACCATTCCTCATTTCATTCATGGCTACAAAGATTTGTAATGGCCTCCCCTCTCTTTTTCACTTTTCTCTTCATTTTTCCTTTTGATTTTGCCTTGATTTTTGCCTTGTTTCTTCTTGCTTGGTTCGGCCATACACCTCCACATCTTCACCAACCACCACCATCCCTTCTTTCCCACTTCATCCACGCCCAAATCATCCCCCTCCTCTGACCTGAAGTTGCCTTGACCATCTCATGTTGCAAACACCACAAAAAAACATTGCTATACTCCAAAACATTGCCTACCCGAGCACATATCACCTCACCACCTTCATTGTTGACCATGGCCACCCCCTTAGCCACCACCACCAGCTTGTTTACCACCTCTGAACATCACCCTCCCCTCTGTCCAGATCTGACCTGACCCATAGACCCTATGGTCGAGCCTAAGGGTTGAACCAAAAACTCCATTTTGCCTTGTCCCTTTGCATTCTAGGCTTGCAAACTCCTTCCTCTTCATATTCTTGACTTGGTCGTGCCATTTGTGGTCCAAACCTGATCCATTTCAACCTAAAACATGTTGAGGCCGAACCTAATACATGTATGGTCGAGCAAAAGTTGAAGCAAGATCAAGCAAAGTTGATTTAAAGACTTGGTGATGTTCACTTATCCATGCTATCTCAATTTTGTTTCAACACTTTGGTATTGTAATTATTTATATGGTGCTTTGTTTTGTTTTTGTATACAAGAGTAACATCTTGGTTCTCATCCACTTGAATCCATCGTTGTGCCATATCGTGCTTCTTGGAATTCGTTGTGTGTTTTGATCGCTAATCTCCAGCTTTAACAGGTGAGTTATTCTCACCAGACAATATGTATCTATATAACTAGTAAATTGACACCCTGTGAATCTGTAGAAATATGTTATCATGTTATATATGCCTATATTATTATCATATGATGTTCACACCTGTTATTACACCTGTTATATCATATGTTACTATTATTTAATGTTATTCTGTTATTTATATCTGTTATCACCATTGCAAGTTCCCTGTAGATTAGAATCACTATGGGTTGAAATGATACATACCCGAACGGACTTTAGAATAGGGAAAAATCGTTATGGGCTGAAATGATAGGCCTGAATGATTTTTATTTAAATTATTTTAACTTGGGATTGCGGGTTTGAAATGATAGAACCCGGATTTTTCTTTTTTAACTGCGGATTGAAATGATACATATCCGTATCACTTGACCTAGGTTAGAAAATTATATACAGGCCCGTGGTTATTTTATAAAGTGTTTTGAATATTTTTAAGTATTTTAAAAATATAAATTTATGAAATTTGATTTAAATAGATTTTGAAATGTTTAAAATAAAGAAATTATGATTTTTCTATGTGTTAAAAATGTAATTAATGAATGGTTTAACTGGATTTTTGAAATATAACTTAAGTTGGAAATTTGGAATTTGGTTAAAATGATATTTAAGTTATATAAATAAAATGGATATTAAATTTTATTTGGAAATGGTAAATATGATAATTTGATTAAATGTGAATTTAAGTGATTTATTAAAGTATTATTGATTTCTTTATGAATTTAAGTGGTTAAATAAATGAATGTTTAAAAGTGATCTTTTAAAATATAACTTGACTTGGAAATGAGAAATTTGGTTTTAATTAAAGGTTTTAGTTAATTAAATAAAATTGGAAATTTAGTTAAATTTGTGAAATGGTAATTTAAATTTGAAGTGTTAAGTTATTTGTTGAAATGTGAAGAATTGGAAACTTTTACACTTAAATTTATTAAGTAAATTGTTGAAAATTGGATTTAATTATAAGAAATTTATTGTGAAAAAGATACATGTTAAATGATATGTAAATAAACATTTTAAATGTTAAATTATGATTTTTTAAATGTTTAAAGAGTTTAAATTGAAGTTATTTAATTGCTGGAAATACACTAAAAAGCTGGAAATCACTTTTAATAGCATTCAGAAATGCTATGGTTCTGAATTACACTAAAATTTGAATAAAAGGGCTACTACAGCATTTCTGAAATGCTGCAGTTGCTGCAGTTGAACTTATAGGCTAATATTGAACCCAGGTCTATTATAGCATTCTCTGGAAATGCTATAATGGTCTGTAGTCTTTGCTGAAACCAAATTTAACCCTTGTTTTGAAATCTGAACTACCGCAGCACTTCTGAATTGCTGTCTTTTCTGTTTTGAACTATAATTCAACTAAAACTGAGTTTTAACAGCAGTTTTAAGTGCTGTCTTTGCTGAATTAAAAATGTTTTCAAATATAACTTATAGCAGTTGTTTTTAAATGCTGTGAAATGCTGAAATTTTAATAATTAGGGTTTTTGACTTAGTAAACGAACTCAGAATGGTTTGAAACTGTGGAAATTGAATACTTGATTTGAAAATATAATAATTACACTTTTAAAAGGTTTAAATGAATTATTTTGATTGGAATATAAACTATTTAAAGGTGATTTGAAATGATAGTAAATGAACGATATCTTTGAATTTAAAAGGTATTTAAAGTTGAATATTGGATTTGAACTGATAGGATATTTTATTTTATTAAAATGATTTGAAATGAAGTTTTGTAAGGATATGATATTTTATTATATTAAAATGATTTGAAATGAAGTTTTGAAATTATATGAAAATTTAAATATATGGAAATGGTTTGGAATTGATTTAATCTTTATTTTGATAAAGATATGGTTTGAAATGATATTTTATTTTGAAGTAAAGTATTGTTTTTAAAAGTTATAACCACGGGTTATAATAACGTTGGGTTGTTAAAGAGACCGGGATCGGATATGGACATACTCTCTGTCTTACCGAAAACCACTTTGGCAACCGTGTACGCGGTGGAGATTCCAGAATGAAGTAGGATGGTGGCGACGATCCTAAGGTATATACGTGGACCCAACTCCCGTGAGTTGGCATAAGGTGGCTAAAACAGGAGCGATTGACGGACCAATGAGGTAGCACCTCTGATCGGACACACTTCTTCGATACCATTCTATTACTTGTGATTGATTTGGTGCGCACCCTTGATTTGGGAGTGTTGTTCGAGGTGGGCGGTAGTGGCTGCTATGCGTCACCACCAGTCCGGATGCGTAATTGGTATATCTACCCTGGCATTGCCTAGTTGTGCCGTGTCACCTACCATATCGAGCTTTACTACGATTATGATTTTAAGATCCGACCGCGTTAAGGTTCTCCATCCCCTTAACGCTATTTTCCGATATGATTATACTTTACTTATTTAGACACTATTATAATATCGAATATTACTACATAGTAGATAGTTTAACGGATCCTTAGAGGATGGGCGGTCCCAAGCATCTTCTAAGTTACTTGTACCTTTATTACAGTTCACTTGAGTTGGTTTACATTATATAAGTATATATTGTCCTGACTCGAGTGTTTTGTGTTTTGCTTTACGCTCGGGTCAGCCTGAGTTATTCACAGATTTGGATTTCCACTCTCTTGGAGATTTGAATCGCTGGAGATTATCTGCTTGTCATGTCCTATCTATTCCAGTTCCGTTGTTCTACTCAGCTTGTACTTGGTTATTTTATTGAGACTTTTGTTGTACTCTATTTCTTCTGTTGTATCTTATGTAACTCTGATATATTTATATAGTAGCTTCATGAACTACTATTTCTTTTACTTCCGCTGCATTATTTTACTCTGTGTCTGTGATCTGTGATTATATTTATTTACTGTATATTCTGAGATTTGCCAAATTTTATTTACAACGCGGTATTTTGAGCAATTCAACTCCGGCATGAGTGTCTACCTATACACTTATAATGGATGCGAATGGTTGAAAATATCGGGTCGTTACAGTTGGCATCAGAGCTTTGGCTTTGAGGCAAAACTTAGAATGTATGGTAAATTTATTTACAGAATCACTTTCGTTCGAGTTTGAATCTCTTCCTTTGATTCGTTTTCCTTTGAATTTTGGAACGTTCCCTGCGGTTCCGAAATTCATTCGTGTCCCTCACTATTCATCATCTTTTGATTCTGGAGTATCCCATGACTCCACTTCCAATGATCTTTATAGTGAATTGGCGGTCTCGCCAATATTCTAATTTTCTTGTAAAAGGGTGAAAATTCTTTATAATCAGCATCGATTCACCAGAGATTTATATTTATCCTTGGTTTAGACGCTAATATCTTTTATTATTCCAAACTCTATCTCTTGAGATTGAAGGTAGATTTACCCCAGAAAATCCACATTTGATCTTATCCATTGAGTCACGGTTGACCCGGTTAAGGTTGTCCGCGATTTATCTAAGCTTACCCATCTCTCTACTCTGTTTAATCATCTTGTCTTTTGTTCCAATCTATCTTCCAAACATTTTGAACTGTACTTGTAAATTAATGTTTTGTTTTATATTGTGTTGTTTGAGTTGTTAATGTTGATTTGGGTTTCCGATCGATTCGTCTGATCAACGCTATCGATAGGATTTCTAAAACACTTTGACAGAACAAACTGACACAATATTATTTTAAAATTTGGTTAATGAAATAAATTTGGATATATAATTTTATGGAACTTAATAAATTGATTTAAATTGATAATTTGAAATGATAATACTTGATTTATCAATTATTGTTCTACAAATGAATTTATAAATAGTTGTTTATAAATTTATTTGGGAACTGAAATGAATTTAAAAACAAGAAATTTAAAGAATTTAATTTCCAATGGTTTCAAACCTTGTGTTTAAATTTTTTTTAAAGGATATTATTTAAAGTATTTTGAATAAAAATTTGTCTCTAAAGGATTTTAAAGTTTAAAAATTAAGTGCTCTTCTCTTTGTCGCTGGAAAATAATTTCGGTGATGACTGCAGCATCATCGACGTTCATTTTCGAGTTTCGAAGTGAAGAGACTGTTCTGTAGTCTTGCTACAGCTTTGTTTTGGAAAATCTAATTGATTTGAATTTCTAAATATGACTGGATTATAATATATATAGATATATGATTTAAATTTGATTTGACATATTATATACATATATTTATTTATCTCTTAGTGGTTTGAAGGGAATCGGAAATTTAATTCTTACATTTTATCTTAAAGAATAATTTCAGTTATAAGAAGAAAATAAAAATTTGAATAAATGATTCAAACTTGAGATAATTGAATTGGAAAGTTTTACTTGTATAACACACAATTTAATTCCAATATAACTTACCTAAATTACATAGAAGTTGAATATGAAATTGGATAATATACAATATAGAAAGGATTTTTATAAATAAAATTTGAGTGGTTATAATAAATGTTATACACTTAAATTTTAGTTATAAAAGATTAACAGAGGTAAATATTGAAAAAGGAATCTAAAGAGATTTTATTTAAATAACTTAATAATCAAATTGATTTAATATGGAACCTTAAGTCTAACCTAGAAATTTTAATAAAGGTTATTCCCTGAAATGAATATGTTGTATAATAAATAATGTATCTTTGAATAGATAAAATAAAATACATTTGAATTAGACATTTTGTAATAAAGTTATTTAACTTGAATTCATAGTTTAATTGATGTCTAAATGAATAAATGTGTAAAGAAATTTGATTGTTATATTTGCTATATAAATATTTTATTTATGAAATAGATATGTCTTGAAAAATGAGTAATTATGATTTAAAGAGTTAAAATGTATTTTAACATCACTAAAATTTGATAATTGAGAATTTGGTTTCCAAATGGAATAATAAGTGTAACTTATTAAAGGAATATCTATTTATGAAATGGGTATTTTAAATAAAGAGTTAGGCTATGTGTTAAATTAAGAGTTAAGTAAAATAGTGAAATTTTGACTTAATAAACGAAGTATAGTTTAATTTAGATATTCTATTTATAAAAGTTTGTTTTAATAAGTCATAAGTTAAATGATATCCAAATGAATATTTCTGAAATTAAACTGATTTGAAATATTAATATATCTACTGTAGCATTTTATAAGTGCTGCTGTTTTGAAAATACAATGTTTTGGAAATTTTATAATTAAATGAACTTAGAAATGTTACAACTTTAAAATGAATATTATTTGACCTTGAATTAAAATGGTTTAAATGAAGATTTTTTTAGGGTGTTATGATTTTCTAAGTATTATGTTTTTTTAAAGAATAACTTTTCCAAAGTGTTATGATTTTAGTAGTGTGATTTCCAAATGATAAACATCCCTAAATTGTTATGATTTCAAAGCATTATGGTTTTAAATTTATTATCTTGTTTTGTTTTTCCAAACTATCTTTTGGTTGTCCTTATTTCTCTTATCTTGTTACAGAATGGGAAGGCTATTGCTTATACCAGTCTATTTAGAAATCTTTCTGTAATCTTTGATAATCTTTGTTACTCATCTGGATCTGAACACTGTTTTTCCATTCATAGACCGTCGGTCAAGTGAAAAGGGAGATTCAGACTCTAGAGGATCTTTTTTGTGCTTATATTCTTGATTTGATCAACTCCATCTTGTTAAACTTACCTATAACAATAGTTATCAGGTGTAATTCCAATCTTCTTATCATCTTGTCTTAATTCTATTTCATTCTATCTTTTTCTGTGCTTTCCCGTACCTCGTTCCTTTTCGGGGACGAAAAGTTTTGAGTGGGGGAGAGTGTAACAACCCTGTATTTTTCAAATATTTTTAAATTGATTTTTCCAGATTCAAAAGCTTTATTTATGAAAAAGAATAAATTTTGTTATTTTAAGTATAAACTTTGATTTTGATGTGGATTTGAATTCCAAATATGACTAAATTTAATATTTCCAGAAAATGTGAATTTTGGTCAAATAGTCAAACTTTGACTTTTAAATGTAAATTTTAAATAGTTTGAAATTATAAATTTTATCTTTTATTATGAAAATAGATTTAATAACTTGAATACAGCTTTTCGTTTCGTTGGAAACGGAGTTAAATTGTAGAAGTTATGTAATTTTCAATTTTGTGTATAAACTGTTTATTTTGCAATATTATTTATTTTAAATCATATAAATTATATTTTTATTGTCATATTTTGTTTTAATATGTGTTAATAGGTTATTTAATGTCTTTTAATATTTTTAAAATGATAATATAATTTTTCTAAAGTTTACTTGAATTTATTTCAATTTATGAAACCTAGTTTCCATTTTCTTTACTATTTTCTTAATTTAATTATATATAATTAAAATTTATTTAATTATTTTATGCCTTCACTTTTATTTGCTGTTTTTACTTTATTTATATGCATTCTACATGTATTTAAATTAAAATAGATTTTTCCAAAGTGTACTGAAGTTATTTCTAATTTTTAAAGCCTAGTTTGCATTTTTAAGCCATTTTCTTAATTTAAATTATATTTATTCAAAAATTTAATTATTTATTTTATATATTTATTTTATTTCTGAGTTGTTATTCTTATTTCTCAGTTTTTATATGTATTTATAAATTACAAATATATATAAAAGAAATTTGAAAGGTTTGTGTCTTTTTAGTTGCTTTTGTCCCTTTGTTTTCCCGTCTCTTCAATTTCCTTAGTCTTTTCATTTGCCTTGAGTGGGCCGTGCATTTTCATTTGATAGCCGTGAGTTTTAACTCATTTTCACGTGAGAAAAGCACCATTCCTCATTTCATTCATGGCTACAAAGATTTGTAATGGCCTCCCCTCTCTTTTTCACTTTTCTCTTCATTTTTCCTTTTGATTTTGCCTTGATTTTTGCCTTGTTTCTTCTTGCTTGGTTCGGCCATACACCTCCACATCTTCACCAACCACCACCATCCCTTCTTTCCCACTTCATCCACGCCCAAATCATCCCCCTCCTCTGACCTGAAGTTGCCTTGACCATCTCATGTTGCAAACACCACAAAAAAACATTGCTATACTCCAAAACATTGCCTACCCGAGCACATATCACCTCACCACCTTCATTGTTGACCATGGCCACCCCCTTAGCCACCACCACCAGCTTGTTTACCACCTCTGAACATCACCCTCCCCTCTGTACAGATCTGACCTGACCCATAGACCCTATGGTCGAGCCTAAGGGTTGAACCAAAAACTCCATTTTGCCTTGTCCCTTTGCATTCTAGGCTTGCAAACTCCTTCCTCTTCATATTCTTGACTTGGTCGTGCCATTTGTGGTCCAAACCTGATCCATTTCAACCTAAAACATGTTGAGGCCGAACCTAATACATGTATGGTCGAGCAAAAGTTGAAGCAAGATCAAGCAAAGTTGATTTAAAGACTTGGTGATGTTCACTTATCCATGCTATCTCAATTTTGTTTCAACACTTTGGTATTGTAATTATTTATATGGTGCTTTGTTTTGTTTTTGTATACAAGAGTAACATCTTGGTTCTCATCCACTTGAATCCATCGTTGTGCCATATCGTGCTTCTTGGAATTCGTTGTGTGTTTTGATCGCTAATCTCCAGCTTTAACAGGTGAGTTATTCTCACCAGACAATATGTATCTATATAACTAGTAAATTGACACCCTGTGAATCTGTAGAAATATGTTATCATGTTATATATGCCTATATTATTATCATATGATGTTCACACCTGTTATTACACCTGTTATATCATATGTTACTATTATTTAATGTTATTCTGTTATTTATATCTGTTATCACCATTGCAAGTTCCCTGTAGATTAGAATCACTATGGGTTGAAATGATACATACCCGAACGGACTTTAGAATAGGGAAAAATCGTTATGGGCTGAAATGATAGGCCTGAATGATTTTTATTTAAATTATTTTAACTTGGGATTGCGGGTTTGAAATGATAGAACCCGGATTTTTCTTTTTTAACTGCGGATTGAAATGATACATATCCGTATCACTTGACCTAGGTTAGAAAATTATATACAGGCCCGTGGTTATTTTATAAAGTGTTTTGAATATTTTTAAGTATTTTAAAAATATAAATTTATGAAATTTGATTTAAATAGATTTTGAAATGTTTAAAATAAAGAAATTATGATTTTTCTATGTGTTAAAAATGTAATTAATGAATGGTTTAACTGGATTTTTGAAATATAACTTAAGTTGGAAATTTGGAATTTGGTTAAAATGATATTTAAGTTATATAAATAAAATGGATATTAAATTTTATTTGGAAATGGTAAATATGATAATTTGATTAAATGTGAATTTAAGTGATTTATTAAAGTATTATTGATTTCTTTATGAATTTAAGTGGTTAAATAAATGAATGTTTAAAAGTGATCTTTTAAAATATAACTTGACTTGGAAATGAGAAATTTGGTTTTAATTAAAGGTTTTAGTTAATTAAATAAAATTGGAAATTTAGTTAAATTTGTGAAATGGTAATTTAAATTTGAAGTGTTAAGTTATTTGTTGAAATGTGAAGAATTGGAAACTTTTACACTTAAATTTATTAAGTAAATTGTTGAAAATTGGATTTAATTATAAGAAATTTATTGTGAAAAAGATACATGTTAAATGATATGTAAATAAACATTTTAAATGTTAAATTATGATTTTTTAAATGTTTAAAGAGTTTAAATTGAAGTTATTTAATTGCTGGAAATACACTAAAAAGCTGGAAATCACTTTTAATAGCATTCAGAAATGCTATGGTTCTGAATTACACTAAAATTTGAATAAAAGGGCTACTACAGCATTTCTGAAATGCTGCAGTTGCTGCAGTTGAACTTATAGGCTAATATTGAACCCAGGTCTATTATAGCATTCTCTGGAAATGCTATAATGGTCTGTAGTCTTTGCTGAAACCAAATTTAACCCTTGTTTTGAAATCTGAACTACCGCAGCACTTCTGAATTGCTGTCTTTTCTGTTTTGAACTATAATTCAACTAAAACTGAGTTTTAACAGCAGTTTTAAGTGCTGTCTTTGCTGAATTAAAAATGTTTTCAAATATAACTTATAGCAGTTGTTTTTAAATGCTGTGAAATGCTGAAATTTTAATAATTAGGGTTTTTGACTTAGTAAACGAACTCAGAATGGTTTGAAACTGTGGAAATTGAATACTTGATTTGAAAATATAATAATTACACTTTTAAAAGGTTTAAATGAATTATTTTGATTGGAATATAAACTATTTAAAGGTGATTTGAAATGATAGTAAATGAACGATATCTTTGAATTTAAAAGGTATTTAAAGTTGAATATTGGATTTGAACTGATAGGATATTTTATTTTATTAAAATGATTTGAAATGAAGTTTTGTAAGGATATGATATTTTATTATATTAAAATGATTTGAAATGAAGTTTTGAAATTATATGAAAATTTAAATATATGGAAATGGTTTGGAATTGATTTAATCTTTATTTTGATAAAGATATGGTTTGAAATGATATTTTATTTTGAAGTAAAGTATTGTTTTTAAAAGTTATAACCACGGGTTATAATAACGTTGGGTTGTTAAAGAGACCGGGATCGGATATGGACATACTCTCTGTCTTACCGAAAACCACTTTGGCAACCGTGTACGCGGTGGAGATTCCAGAATGAAGTAGGATGGTGGCGACGATCCTAAGGTATATACGTGGACCCAACTCCCGTGAGTTGGCATAAGGTGGCTAAAACAGGAGCGATTGACGGACCAATGAGGTAGCACCTCTGATCGGACACACTTCTTCGATACCATTCTATTACTTGTGATTGATTTGGTGCGCACCCTTGATTTGGGAGTGTTGTTCGAGGTGGGCGGTAGTGGCTGCTATGCGTCACCACCAGTCCGGATGCGTAATTGGTATATCTACCCTGGCATTGCCTAGTTGTGCCGTGTCACCTACCATATCGAGCTTTACTACGATTATGATTTTAAGATCCGACCGCGTTAAGGTTCTCCATCCCCTTAACGCTATTTTCCGATATGATTATACTTTACTTATTTAGACACTATTATAATATCGAATATTACTACATAGTAGATAGTTTAACGGATCCTTAGAGGATGGGCGGTCCCAAGCATCTTCTAAGTTACTTGTACCTTTATTACAGTTCACTTGAGTTGGTTTACATTATATAAGTATATATTGTCCTGACTCGAGTGTTTTGTGTTTTGCTTTACGCTCGGGTCAGCCTGAGTTATTCACAGATTTGGATTTCCACTCTCTTGGAGATTTGAATCGCTGGAGATTATCTGCTTGTCATGTCCTATCTATTCCAGTTCCGTTGTTCTACTCAGCTTGTACTTGGTTATTTTATTGAGACTTTTGTTGTACTCTATTTCTTCTGTTGTATCTTATGTAACTCTGATATATTTATATAGTAGCTTCATGAACTACTATTTCTTTTACTTCCGCTGCATTATTTTACTCTGTGTCTGTGATCTGTGATTATATTTATTTACTGTATATTCTGAGATTTGCCAAATTTTATTTACAACGCGGTATTTTGAGCAATTCAACTCCGGCATGAGTGTCTACCTATACACTTATAATGGATGCGAATGGTTGAAAATATCGGGTCGTTACATTAAGGCTTTACATTTTCCACCTTAACAGATAATAGTGCCAATAGTCTATACAGTACCTGCATACCTCGAGAGGCTACGAGAAGATACTCCATAGGTACGACACAAATAGAAACTCGTAGTAAAGCTCGATATGGAAGGTGACACGACACAACTAGGCAATGCCAGGGTAGATATACCAATTACGCATCTGAGCTGGTGGAAATGCATAGCAGCCACTACCACCCACCTCGGAACAGACTCCCAATCAAAATCGAAGGGTGGCCACCAAATCAATCAAAAAGTAATAGAATGGTATCGAAGAAATGCGTCCGATTAGAGGTGCAACCTCATTGGCCCATCAATCGCTCCTGTTTTAGCCACCTTATGCCAACTCACGGGAGTTGGGTGCACATTCATACCTCAATAGGAATCATAGCCACCATCCTACTTCATTCTGGAATCTCCACCGCGTACATGGTTGTTAAAGTGGTTTTCGGTATCGACAGAGAGTATGCCCATATCCGAACCCGGTCTCTTTAACAACCAAACGTTATTATAACACCGTGGTCATTTAAAAATAATTTACTTCAAAACTAGAATATAATATCCATTTCAAAACCCATATCAATACGATATCATTTCCATTTCAAAACCAAATCAATACGATATCATTTCCATTTCAAATATATCCATTTCGAAAAATCACATCACTTCCCAAAGTTATAACGCTTTCGAAATCATAGTCTTTTAAAAATCAAAACACTTTGGAAATCACAGCTTTGAAACCATAGCATTTTGGAAATCATAACACTTTGAAATTATAGCATTTTGGAGATCATAACACTTTTGAAAATATAGCATTTTGGAAATCATAACACTTTTGAAATTATAGCATTTTGGAAATCATAACACTTTACTCTTAAACAGTTTAGATATTAAAATTAGTATACATAATAAAATAGTTTATAAATAAAATAGTTTATATAAATAGTTATAAGTTAAAATAGTTTATAATAAAATACTTTATATTAAAAATGATTTATATTAAAATAGTTTATATTAAAATAATTTATAAAGTAAAATATCCATAGTTTTAAATATAACTTAAAATTACATTATAAAATAAAATAGTTTCCTCGACTTTCACAAATCGATTCAAATCAATTCGAATTCCAAATTCAACTTTATTCAAATCAAAATCATCAATTTCAATTCCAATTCAATTAAACATTTTCAACTTATATCGATTTCAAATACCGATTTGAACCACAAATAAACCATTTCAATTTCAATATATTTCAAAGCTTCAAAGCTTCCACATTCCAAAACTAAATTCGATAATCTTATATATATTCACATTTCTATTATTTAGTTTTGAAATATTTACTTAATTATTTCAATATCATTTGAATACAACTTCAATTTACAAAATATCCCATTTAAATTTATATAAGTTTGAAATATCCATTTAAGTCATCTTTAATCAAATTTCAAGCTGTAAAACACTTCTTTAAAATTACAAATTCAATAAATTTGAAATCAAACTTATTTAAGTATAATTATTAAATAAATGTAATTTCAAATAAATTTCAAATTTATCTTTACAACCCGAATCATTACAAACTCTATATTCGAAAATATAAATTTTAAATAAATACTTAAACATATTATATATCAACTTTATTAAATCAACTTTAATAAATCTTTAGAATCAATATTTATCAAAACCATATATTTCCTTTCAAAACCATAGAAATCATTTTCAAAATAATTATATAGACCGGCGATGCCTGTATATAATTTTCTATCCTATGGTCAAGTGATACAGATATTTATCATTTCAATCCGCAATTTAAATATATATACGGGTATATATCATTTCAACCCGCAATCCCAAATTCAATTCAAATGAAAATCGCTTGGGTCTATCATTTCAACCCATAACGATTTTCTCCTATTCTAAAGTCCATTCGGGTATGTATCATTTCAATCCACAGTGATTTCTATACTAATAGGGAACTTGCAGAGTGATAACAGATATGATAATAACATAACATGCATATATCATCAACATCAATATAAATAACAAATAATGGTGTCAGATGTCATAGGTGAACATATACATATAATAGCATATATATAAAAATCTAACTAACTAACAGCGGCATATTTCAATTGTCGTTTCAATTGAAATCAAATTTAATAAATATAAGAACATTAATCGTGAGTGATTGCTCACCTTCCGAGGCTAGAGATTTGACAAAGAGATAAGCTACGAATTTGAGCACGAATTACGAAGCAAAGCACGATGGAGACGAGTTCGATGTAGAAAGCTGATAAATTGGGAATTAAGAACCAAAATCAGTATGATAACACAAAATGAAACGTACATTATATTATTATTATTAATTTCAAATCAAAGATAATTTAAAAACATATTATTTTTAATATATATGTGTATTTCAAAATCTTTGTTTTTAAATTAACTCGTATATATTGAAGTCAAATATATATCAATATAAATAATATATGATGAAATAATTACTTATATATACTTAACCATATCATTACTTACATATAAAACTAATATATATAAATCTATATATTTAACTTACTTACGTAAAATACTTTGTAATCCACAATATATATAATATATAAATCAATGTATAGGATATCAACAAACTGTGAAACTAGCATATATATTTTAAAATCAATATATATATATATAAACTTAGATAACTTTCATACTTTAAACTCAATATAGTTATAAATATATATACAAATAGATATACTACTATAAAGAAATGTAACCACAGTTGATACTTTACCTATAATATAAAATAATAGAACAGACTAATATATATCTTAAACAACACCGGTAACCAAACAATATATATACAATGTACAATTTTAGTACAGCTGGTATAAAATATACTTACAATTTTAAACACATTATTTGGTAAATATGAGAACTGCAACCTCAGACTTTGTATTATATAACTAACTTTATAAACTAAATAATATAAAATTATACCACACCAACTTCTACATATAAAGAAGTCTGTAGCTTAAATTTTGAAGCAAACTAGAATATACATAACACTTCAATATACATATAATAACCTATATAATAAAAGACAGACTTACAAGCTAAATTGCTGCCAAGAGGAGAAAGGACAGGTGATCGGGGCTGAGCTGGAGGGTTTGGGGTTTTCGAGCACTGCCTGGCAAGTCGTCAGGCGGCAGGAGCGTGCGTGACAAGGAGGTGAAAGGCTCGGAGAGAAAGGGTGGAGGATTGCTTAGCTGTTGGAAAACTGGTCGAGGCAAAGACGAGGTGATGAATGGTTGGCTGGGGTAGTTTCGGCAATGGAGAAGGGTAGGGTGGAGCACAGGGTGAGGCGGCACGTCGGGTCGCTGAGGAGATGGAAGGTGTAGGTTGTCAAAACAAGGCCGAGAACAGAAAAAAAAATAAGGGGGAAGATGAATAGTTTGGCTAAACAAATGAAGATATATAAAGCTTTGTTAAATAATTTCTTGGTAGCAGAATAGAATAGGAAAGAAGGCAGAAAGAATCGAGAACTGATGGGAGTATAAAGTAAGTATGAATTCAGAGAATTATTAAAAGGAGCGTCCATTCATTTTCTAACCGTTGGAACAAATGAATGGTCAGTAGAAAACCAAAAGGCCAAATACAGAACCGATACGGAAGTCATTGCATAGATTTCGCTGTGTACCGAACATCGAAATGCACGAATCAATATACTGCGAAGATCAGCATGACGAGACGATCAAAACGGTATACAGATATCAGTGGTATGATCATCCGCTCAAAAGTCGATAATCGGTACTGATAAACGCTGCTATTTCGTACGGAAAAATCCAAACGGAGCTAGAAACATCCAAAATTTGCGAAACGAATTATGCAGTCTTATTCAGAGTGTTCTAAATAAATTTTCTCATGTTGACATATTTAGGTTTCGGAACACTTTTATTATCATCAATTTTTAACTGATCGAAATTGAAATAAAATTACACAAGAAAATAAACTTTCAAATTATCAGATGAAAATTTACCATTTGCTATGTTAAAGTAAACGTATTCCAAATATCAAATTTTTATTTCAAAATTCAATTATTTAAAATTTCACAAAATTCCAATTAATTACGTTATTAAAACAGTTAAAATTTATGGGTCGTTACAATCTCCCCCACTCAAAACTTTTCGTCCCCGAAAAGGAAGGAGGTAGGAGAATAGAAACAACCAGAAAGAAAAATAGCTTTGAAAACAAAATAAACAACTAATTTTAAAACCATATAAATTTCAAATTAAACTAATTAATATCCAACATTTTGGTTAAATCAGTTCACTTAAGTTAAATCAATCTATCTATTTCTAAATTCATTATCTTATTATCTAGTCATCCTCAATTAACAATTTCTAGATCATCAATTTGCATAATCATTTATTATACTCATATTTTATTCAACAAATTTAATTCTTCTTTATTCTAAATCATTATTAACTTTATTCCACTTAATATATCTAACCACATATATTAAGTATATTTACATTTATTATAACTATTCCAGTTTAATTATAATTTCCTTTAACACCATTTTATATTGTAAATTATTCAAATAACCTTTTTATTCTATTTACCACTATTAATATTTTTATACCTAAAATTTAAGGGTATAACATTTATTATAACCACTCAAATTTTATTTATAAAATCCTTTTATATTGTATATTATCCAATTACATAGTTAACTTATAATAATTTAGGTAAGTTATATCGAAATGAAATTGAGTATTATACAAATAAAACTTTACAATTCAGTTATTCCCAGTTAAATATTTATTCAAAATTTAGCTTTTCTTAATTGAAAACATCCTTTAATATAATTTTAAGAATTAAATTTCCGTTTAATTTCAAACCCATTAAAGATAATTATGCATATACTATATATATTAAATCAAATTAAATTAAAATAATATACCCATATATAATATATATATATAATATATATAAAAATCAAGTCATACTTAAGAAATTCAAATCAAAATATTTTTCTAAAACAAAACCGTAGTAAAGCTACAGAATGGTCTCTCCACTTCGAAACTCGAAAATGAATGTTAATGATGCGGCCGCCATCACCGAAATTATTTTCCAGCGACAAAGAGAAGAGCACTGATTTCAACATTTAAAAATTCTTTGGAAACGATTTCTATTTGAAAGTACTTTAAATAATATACACTTTAAACCAAAGTTTGAAATCACCGGAAATTAAATTCTCAAATTCCTGATTTAAATTAATTTCAAATTCCAAATCAATTTATAAACCGTGTTTATAAATTCATTTAGAACAATAAATGATAATCAAATATTATCATTTCAAACAATTAATTTAATTAACCTATTAAATTCCAGCAAATTTACTTATATATTTATGATATAATCATACAAATCAATTTCATTTACCAAATTTTTAAAATAATATTGTGTCTGTTTGTTTTGTTCAAGTGTTTTGAAGATCCTATCGATAGCATTGATCAGACGAATCGATCGAAAATCCAAATCAACATCAACAACTCAAACAACACAATATAAACATTTTATATAAATTACAAATACACTCCCTCACTCGATGATTCCAGAATTGGATTCCAAAAGAAGGATAGAGATTCAAATTAGAGAGATACTAACCAAAATAATTCAAGCTAGAAGATAGGCTCGATAGGGAGATAAAATGATTGAATTTGAAACAGGAAGGTGGATAAACTTATACAAATCACGGGCAACCTTAACCGAGTCGACCGTGACTTCATAAATAAGATCGATGCAGAATTCTAAGGCAAATCGTCATCCGATCGCTAGGGATAGAATTCGGGTATAGCAAAAGATAACAGCATCGTAAGCCGGGGATACAAGATTCTCATTTGAATCAATACCGATTGTAAAGGAGTTTCACCCCTTTACAAATCATTCAGAGATTGGCGGGACAGCCGATTTATTACATAGATCATTCGAAGTGGAGTTATGGGGTACTCCAGAATCGTGAAAACACGAATAGGGGAGACAAGAATGGACTTTGGAACCGAAGGGAACGTTCCAAAATTCAAAGAAAACCGAGTCAAAGAAGAAGGAATTCAAGCACAAACGAAAGTGATTCTGTAATCAAATTTACTACATATGCTAAGTTTTGCCTAAAACCAGAGCTCTGATACCACATGTAACGACCCACTATTTTGGACCATTCAAATCGACAATGAATCCACACATGTCGGACTTGAATAATTCAAAATAATAGATTGTAATTAAAATTTG
The DNA here is from genome assembly GCA_030737815.1 of Allium fistulosum. Lineage (NCBI taxonomy): Eukaryota > Viridiplantae > Streptophyta > Magnoliopsida > Asparagales > Amaryllidaceae > Allium > Allium fistulosum. The sequence goes on from CM060906.1 coordinate 1,140,428,059, forward strand.
GCAAAACTCAGAATATACAGTAAATAAATCATAGATCACAAACACAGAGTAATATAACAATGCAGTGGAACCAAAGAAATAGTAGTTCATGAAGCTACTATAAATATATATATATATATATAATAGAGTTAAACAAGATACAACAGAAGTCACGAATACATAGATTTCTCAATACAATAACCAAATACAAGATCTGAATGCATCACTGGAATTGACTGAACAACTGAAAGCGGGATAGATAGCTGGATCTCCAAGATAAGCTCCAACTCCAAAGGTGAGTCTCAAATACTGTATCACTCAGTCTGACCCGAGCGTAAAGCAAAACACAAAACACTCGAGTCAGGATTAACATTCTTATATCAATAAATCCAACTCAAGTGAAATATCAACTGAAATACAAGTAACTCAAAGGATGTTTGGGATAACCATCCTCTAAGGATCCGTTAAACTATCTACTATGTAGTAATATACGCTATTATAATAATGTCTATTAATAAAATAAACTTACTTTTCAATAGCGTTAAGGCTTTACATTTTCCACCTTAACACATATTAGTGCCAATAGTCTATACAGTACCTGCATACATCGAGAGGCTACGAGAAGATACTCCATAGGTACGACACTAATAGAAACTCGTAGTAAAGCACGATATGGTAGGTGACACGGCACAACTAGGCAATGCCAGGGTAGATATACCAATTACGCATCCGGGTTGGTGGAAACGCATAGCAGCCAACACCGCCCACCTCGGAACACACTCCCAATCAAAATCGTAGGGTGGCCACCAAGTCAATCACAAAGTAATAGAATGGTATCGAAGAAATGCGTCCGATCAGAGGTGCTACCTCATTGGCCCGTCAATCGCTCCTATTTTAGCCACCTTATGCCACTCATGGGAGTTGGGTCCACGTTCATACCTCAATAGGAATCGTCGCCACCATCCTACTTCATTCTGGAATCTCCACCGCGTACACGGTTGTTAAAGTGGTTTTCGGCATCGACAGAGAGTATGCCCATATCCGATCCCGGTCTCTTTAACAACCAAACATTATTATAACACCGTGGTCATTTAAAAATAATTTACTTCAAAACAAGAATATAATATCCATTTCAAAACCCATATCAATACGATATCATTTCCATTTCAAAACCAAATCAATACGATATCATTTCCATTTCAAATATATCCATTTCCAAAAATCACATCACTTCCCAAAGTTATAACACTTTCGAAATCATAGTCTTTTAAAAATCAAAACACTTTGGAAATCACAGCTTTGAAATCATAGCATTTTGGAAATCATAACACTTTGAAATTATAGCATTTTGGAAATCATAACACTTTTGAAATTATAGCATTTTGGAAATCATAACACTTTACTCTTAAACGGTTTAGATATTAAAATTAGTATATATAATAAAATAGTTTATATAAATAGTTATATGTTAAAATAGTTTATAATAAAATAGTTTATATTAAAAATAAATTATATTAAAATATTTTATATTAAAATAATTTATAAAGTAAAATATCCATAGTTTTAAATATAACTTAAAATTACTTTATAAAATAAAATAGTTCATTCGACTTTCACAAATCGATTCAAATCAATTCGAATTCCAAATTCAACTTTAGTCAAATCAAAATCAACAATTTCAATTCCAATTCAATTAAACATTTTCAAGTTATATCGATTTCAAATACTGATTTGAACCACAAATAAACCATTTCAGTTTCAATATATTTCAAAGCTTCAAATATTCCACATTCCAAAACTAAATTCAATAATCTTATATATATATATTCACTTTTCTATTATTTAGTTTTGAAATATTTACTTAATTATTTCAATATCATTTGAATACAACTTCAATTTATAAAATATCCCATTTAAATTTATATAAGTTTGAAATACCCATTTAAGTCATCTTCAATCAAATTTCAAGTTGTAAAACACTTCTTTAAAATTACAAATTTAATAAATTTCAAATCAAACTTAGTTAAGTATAATTCTTAAATAAATGTAATTTCAAATCAATTTCAAATTTATCTTTACAACCCGAATCATTACAAACTCTATATTCAAAAATATAAATTTTAAATAAATACTTAAACATATTATATATCAACTTTATTAAATCAACTTTAATAAATCTTTAGAATCAATATTTATCAAAACCATATATTTCCTTTCAAAACCATAGAAATCATTTTCAAAATATTTATATAGACCAGCGGTGCCTGTATATAATTTTCTATCCTATGGTCAAGTGATACAAATATTTATCATTTCAATCCGCAATTTAAATATATATATATGGGTATATATCATTTCAACCCGCAATACCAAATTCAATTCAAATGAATATCGCTTGGGTCTATTATTTCAACCCATAACGATTTTCTCCTATTCTAAAGTCCATTCGGGTATGTATCATTTCAACCCATAGTGATTTCTATACTAACAGGGAACTTGCAGAGTGATAACAGATATGATAATAACATAACAGGCATATATCATCAACATCAATATAAATAACAAATAATGGTGTCAGATGTCATAGGTGAACAGATAAAGATAATAGCGTATATATAAAAATGTAACTAACTAACAACAGCATATTTCAATTGTCATTTCAACTGAAATCAAATTTAATAAATATAAGAACATTAATCGTGAGTGATTGCTCACCTTCCGAGGCTAGAGATTTGACAAAGAGATAAGCTACGAATCTGAGCACGAATTTCGAAGCAAAGCACGATGGAGACGAGTTCGATGTAGAAAGCTGATAAATTGGGAATTAAGAACCAAAATCTGTATGATAACACAAAATGAAACGTACATTATATTATTATTATTAATTTCAAATCAAAGCTAATTAAAACACATATTATTTTTAATATATATGTGTATTTTAAAATCTTTGTTTTTAAATTAACTCATATATATTGAAGTCCAATATATATCAATATACATAATATATGTTGAAATAATTACTTATATATACTCAACCATATCATTACTTACATATAAAACTAATATATATAAATCTATATATTTAACTTACTTACGTAAAATACTTTGTAATCAACAATATATATAATATATAAATCAATGTATAGGATATCAACAAACTGTGAAACTAGCATATATATTTTAAAATCAATATATATATATATATAAACTTAGATAACTTTCATACTTTAAACTCAATATAGTTATAAATATATATACAAATAGATATACTACTATAAAGAAATGTAACCACATTTGATACTTTACCTATAATATAAAATAATAGAACAGACTAATATATATCTTAAACAACACTGGTAACCAAACATTATATATACAATGTAAAATTTTAGTACAGCTGGTATAAAATATACTTACAATTTTAAACACACTATTTGGTAAATATGAGAACTGCAACCTCAGACTTGGTATTATATAACTAACTTTATAAACTAAATAATATAAAATTATACCACACCAACTTCTACATATAAAGAAGTCTGTAGCTTAAATTCTGAAGCAAACTAGAATATACATAACACTTCAATATACATATAATAACCTATATAATAAAACACAGACTTACAAGCTAAATTGCTGCCGAGAGGAGGAAGGACAGGTGATCGGGGCCGGGCTGGAGGGTTTGGGGTTTTCGAGCACTGCCTGGCAAGTCGTCAGGCGGCAGGAGCGTGCGTGACAAGGAGGTGAAAGGCTCAGAGAGGAAGGGTGGAGGATTGCTTAGCTGTTGGAAAACTGGTCGAGGCAAAGACGAGGTGATGAATGGATGGCTGGGGTAGTTTTGGCAATGGAAAAGGGTAGGACGGAGCACAGGGTGAGGCGGCACGTCGGGTCGCTGAGGAGATGGAAGGTGTAGGTTGTCAAAACAAGGCCGAGAACAGAAAATAAATAAGGGGGAAGAGGAATAGTTTGGCTAAACAAATGAAGATATATAAAGATTTGTTAAATAATTTCTTGGTAGCAGAATAGAATAGGAAAGAAGGCAGAAAGAATCGAGAACTGATGGGAGTAGTAAAGTAAGTACGAATTTAGAGAATTATTAAAAGGAGCGTCCATTCATTTTCTAACCATTGGAACAAATGAATGGTCAGTAGAAAACCAAAAGGCCAAATACAGAACCGATACGGAAGTCATTGCACAGATTTTGCTGTGTACCGAACATCGAAATGCACGAATCAATATACTGCGAAGATCAGCACAACGAGACGATCAAAACGGTATACAGATATCAGTGGTACAATCATCTGATCAAAAGTCGATAATCGGTACCGATAAACGCTGCTATTCCGTATGGAAAAATCCAAACAGAGCTAGAAACGTCCAAAATTTGCAAAACGAATTATGCAGTCTTATTCAGAGTGTTCTAAATAAATTTTCTAATGTTGACATATTTAGGTTTCGGAACACTTTTATTATCATCAATTTTTAACTGATCTAAATTGAAATAAAATTACACAAGATAATAAACTTCCAAATTATCAGATGAAAATTTACCATTTGCTATGTTAAAGTAGACGTATTCCAAATATCAAATTTTTATTTCAAAATTCAATTGTTTATAATTTCACAAAATTCCAATTAATTACGTTATTAAAACAGTTAAAATTTACGGGTCGTTACATTTGAAATATAAGTTATTCAACTTATAAAATTAACTTGTGAATATTTAAAATCAATTAAATATTCCAATTTCGAATGACTGAAATTATGGATCGTTACAGTTGGTGGTGGAGAAGGCAACTACTCTTAGCTTAACACCCTTCCTTGAGACGTACGTGCTCAAGGGTTGTATTTTTGTAGAAAGGCAATTAGTATTCAACGGGAATGGCAATGTGATATTCAAAGTGATGTGATATGTGAAAGGTAATCGTTACCTCTGGCCTCATCAACCGAAAATGACCGAAATAGGGTTAGATGCAACATGGCTAAGTGGATCATTCCCAATTAGGATATGATCATCCCCTTCTAGATATATTTTTTCCCACTATGATGTTCGTGATGTAAATTAATGTAGTTTGTATGCTATGAGGGCCCTCAGAAAGGTCGGTAACGACCGGGAGATGACATATTCGGTACTATCTAGTTATAGAGATAGGTCGGTCTTGTGTTGGTAGAGGGCAGATGTTTTGTGCCTCGGGACATCCAGCTAGAGATGTACTCATCGGAAGGTAGTCCCTTCACCTGGTCATTTGTATGAAAATCCAAACTCTGATACGTGCCTGCCATTTGGATTGTATTACCCACTTTGGGTTATATGCTAGAATTAAATCAATGTAACAATTTCGGCTATGATTAATATTATTTGTATACTAGACACTAGTATTATATAACTTGAGTGGATATGAAAGGTTTTGGTTATCGTAAAGTAAAAACATGTCTATGTTTATGTATGGGCGTGTCTTACGAGATATTTTTGTTTTGAAAAGAACGCTTTGATAAATTTAAAATAAATTCAGCTAAGTGTGTTTTCTCACGTTGGTTTACCGGACTGATCCGGGCGTTCATCCCGATCAATGCTCGGGTCAAACCGAGTATATTTATAGGTTCAGATTTGGTGCTTTGAAGCTTCAGCTAGCGAACTAGAGATATTTATGTCGTATATATGTAACGACCCGGCTTTCTCTCCATAGAAAGTCGCATCGACAGTAAGAAAGAAAGGGGTAGAAAATAGAAAAGAAGAGAAGAAAGAAAGAAACAACAACAACGATCTCACAGCGGAACGAATAAATTATATTAATAACATAAACTATTACATAGTATCATATACATCATCTATCAGAGTTACACAGATTACACATCACATACTAGACAGTTATAAACATTTGTCTAGTTATTACATCTCAATACAAACAAAGATCTAAACAAGATCAACACAGCGGAAACTACTATCTATCTACAACGCCGAAGCCTCCTGCTCCATTGCTCCTCCACAATTCGTCAAGGCTAACCTGAATCCCTTGGCTACTCGTAAAAATTTGAGTACCCAAGAGTTTATAAAACAGAAATAAACAACTTGGGTCAGACATGGGTCTGGTGTGAGTAACAGGTTAAACTTGTTTAACTTCAAAACCTTTTGAAAGAAAAGGTATCACGTAAGACTCCCCACAAATAAACATGGGTAAGTTTTTACCTTACGCTAACCAAAACATTTGATAGGAAATTCGATTGTATTATAATAGGGTCTAGGGTTTTCAAGTAAAATACAGAAATAGCTGAAATGCTTACATCTCACATTTCAACATAGTTGGGCACAACTAATACGTACGGCACTTATTGGAGTTTGGATTCCATACAATGGCAGGGCTACCGGGGTACCGCCCGTCACAGTACGTGGCCTAGATCACCGTACCGAGGATCACTCCCAATCCCCTGCAACACAAGGTCGGAACATCCCTTACTGGATAATTCCCGCACAAGATACCTCACGGTTGGGATCAGCAACCGCACACACTAAGCCGAAATAAGAAGGGACTTCTAGACAGAGGTAATCTTGTCCTACTTGGGTGCTACCCACTAACCTTGCTGCACCTCCCCTGTTTTAGCCATTCCCGGTTTGTGAGGCTTGAGGTCACGATTACCTTTAAATAGAACACATCTATCTTAGAATGCTCATCGTCCACCTGACGATGTGCTGAAAGCATTCAATCCATATAAGTTCGTTCCGGGTTCGAACGAAACCGAAGGCATTATCTCGTTACACTCGTTTTGGAATCACCCTCAGAGTTAACGACAATAACCCTTGCACTCTAAATCTTCATCTTCACTTGATTCACGACCTATCGTAAATTTGGATCGATGTGGTATTCGGGATTCCAGACCTGGAAATCCGGTATACGGAAACCCGATCCCGGTCTCATCGAAATCCAAAGCGTATCTTTTAAGGCCAAGTTGTTTTAAAGGTTAAAACAATTCAATTCATTATCTTTATACACAAAGAAAGATAATTCCCAACAGATAATCAACATTATCAGATAATCCATACAATTCAACTAACATCCATATCACACAGCATATATCTCATTAGAGATATCAATCAAATGCAAAGCATTCAGTATTATCATCCATCCATAAGTAATGATTTATATCATCTCTAATTAATTTAAAGTGAATTAAATTAATTACTTCATTTTATAAATCCTTCTTACTTAACCATTACAAATTAATTAATTATCCTTTAATAATTCATTTTAATTAATCATCTTGATTAATTATCTTTAAATTACATCCAAGTAATTTATTTCAATTAATTTCTCAAATTAATTATCCTTAACCACTTATAGTAATTAACCTTTAATTACATCATTAATTAATTAACTAAAATTAATTAAGTTAATCAACTATAATTAATTACATTAATCCTTAATTAATTACATTGATTAATCACTTCATTTATTAATTATTACTTAATTAATCAATCTTAATTACATCATTAATTATATTAATTAATGATCCTTAATTACAACTTAATTATTAATTACCTAATTAAATTAATTACATTAAGTAATTAACCTTTAATTAAACAACATTTATTAATCACCCTTGATTAATCTTCAATCAGTAATTAATTACCCTTAATTACTTTCATTAACTAAATTAATTACTCCTTAATTAATTTCTTAATTAATCCCTTGATTAATTATTCAAAGTAATTAACTCAAATTACTTCTATTAATAAAATCATTTATTCAACTAATTACATCCAGTAATTATTTATTATTAACTTCCCTAAATAATCACACCTTAATAATTACATAAAGTAATTATTATTAAATCATCTCTTGATTATTCTAAATTAATTAAACTTAATTAATTAATTTAACTAAATCAAATTAACTTCAATTAATTACAATAAGTAATTAATTCTTAATTACTTCCAATAAGTAATTACATTTAAACAAATTCTATAATTGATTATCTTTAAATTAATTAATCTAATTAACTATTAAATTAATCCTATTAATGTAACGACCCGTATTTTTACGGATCGACAAGTTCAACAGAATCTGGAATTTTAGCATTTTTGAGCCATTTCAGATTTTAGGCAATTTTTGGCTAAGTCCTAAGTCGTTCACGACTTAGCATAAGTCGTGAGTCGTATACGACTTAGGAGGTGGGAGTGTTGACCCAAGGCTTGGAGTTAGGTCGTTAGACGACTTAAGGAAGGCTAGTTGTTGGCTTTGGTTAGGTCGTAGGCGACCTAAGGGTTAAGTCGTGACCGAGTCATATGTTAGGTCACACGCATTCATAAGTCGTTGCTGAGTTAAGTGTTTGTTCGATAAGTCGTATTCCAGTAAGCTGTTGAGTCGTGAGCGATTGAGGAGTTAGCGGTCATAAGTCGTAGAAGCATAGATGTGATGAGTCGTATCTTCTGCCAAGTATAAGTCGTGACCGAGTTAACTAATAAGTCGTAGAATGAGTTGTCTCGTCTAACCAGCTAAGTCGTATCCCAGCAGGTTGTTAAGTCGTTAAGTCATATAGACGAAGGTGTTAAGTCGCAACCGACTTAGTGGTTGAGTCGTATACCCAGTTAAGTCGTAGACGACTTAAGAGTTTAACCCGGTTATTTGTTAAGTCGTATCTTCTGATGAGTCGTACCCTGATGAGTCGTACCCTGATGAGTCGTAGTCTTTGTGTTGAGTTGGAAGATGCTATAAGTCGTAGACAGATGAAGGTTAAGTCGTAGGAGCGTGTGTTGACTCGTAGCTTGGTTAAGTCGTAAGTCGGAAACGACTTAGGAGATAGACTAGTCACGACTTAAGGGCAGTTTTCAGCTATAAATAGGAGGGGTTGTTCTCACTTTTTGGGATCCGGATTTTGAAGCGACGAAGTGCTGCCATTTTGAGAGCTCGACTTCTACACTTCTTCACTTCTTTTCTCCACTCTAATCTAGTGCTTCCATCCATCCAAATCGAAGATCAAGATTGAAGATTCAAGAGCTTAGATTGAAGATCTTCATCTTTTCAAGAGAGATTTCTTCATTTGAAGCGGATTTGTGATAGATCAAGCTTGATCCTTTGCTGTCCAGATCTGAAGTGTGTTGATTTGGGTTTGTTTAGGAGATTTGGTGAGTGGTGATTATCTCTCACACGGATCCAAAGGAGTAGATCGGATTGTTGGCTCGATTTGGTGTTAAATTAGTGATTTCCATGCATTTTCTTCATCCTATGTGTAGATCCATGTAGATCCATTGTTCATGATGATGTTGCATCCATTTTATCATATGTTAACCTATGCAAGTTCATTCATCAAGTTTGTAGAGATATAATCCATGTTTTCATGCTTATTGGACTTTCAACTCTTTAATTACGAAAATGCCATTATTGTTATAATTGTCTACTTAGATCATTTTTGAATGCTTGATTGCTTGGATTGATGTTTGATTTGATTGATTGTTATGAACTAGATGATTGATGATTAGTTTTAGACCGAAGACGATTCAAAAGCTAAGGGAAAGGCTCTTGAATTGGGAAAGTTGCTCGTGGCATATGTAGCGGGATGATGAAGCTCTTATGCATAGATTTGATGATGTAATGATGAGATGAGGCTTTGCGAGGATGTAATGAAGCGAGGCAATCATGTGATGAAGACTTGGTCTAATCCAGACGGGATCATTCCAAGCATGTTGATAACTCGGTGATATGATTCGAGTTGAGGATAATGAATGGATATGAGAATAGTCGTCGAGGAGGATGACTAGGAGGCTTGGATAGCATCGTTGTTGAAGGTTCTAGCATGCTCTAAGCAAGGGTACGTTTGGGCAGATTCGATAGTCCCAACGGCCAACTGTTGATGGTCGAGTACTCTGGGCAGATTCGATAGTCCTAGGCACGGGCTGCGACGACGTGCGGGAGTTATGTCTAGAACCGGGGTTTTCATTAGCCCTTGACGGACGGCTGAAAGAATGTGCCGGTCATTCAATTAACGGTGATATCGAAGCAATGATAACAGTGATAGCCAGAGTCATGGGCGGTCGTCACATTTGGTATCAGAGCATTGGTTAATCGATTTTACCCAACGCTCGCTGTCGTAACTACGTATGAGAGACGTAATTGTAATTTGATGGATGATTACTATATATAATATAGTAGTTTAGCAGTAAGTTAGTCCTTTATGCAGTTGTTTCTCTAGATGTTCTAATCATTCTTTTTTAAAGATATTGAGAATGAGTCGAAGAGGGAGACCAGCTGCTAGGGAAGGCCGTGCTACTGAAGAGACTGCTGATTATGCAGCCATGTTCGAAGCTATGATGACTTCGATCATGAGAAGGATACCAGTTCCGGGGGCAGCGGTTGATGTTGGAGTTCAAGTCCAAACTCCGAAACCAGTGGATTTTGCTAAGTTGTGCAAGGATTATACTGCTCTTGGAGGGAAGGTTTTCTTGGGAACAGAATCAACTATCGAAGTCCAGAGATGGATAGATGCTTGTAGAAGGATCTTTGGTGATTTGGGAATTGAAGATGCAACTAAGAGGAAGTTGGCATCAAGGCAGCTTCAAGGGAGAGCTTCTGATTGGTGGAACTCTATTACCATCACTACTCAAGAAGAAGAGATTACTTGGGAGCAATTCCAAATCAGATTTGAAGCTAAGTTCATTTCTACAGCTCAGAAGTCTGTTCTGTTCAAGAAGTTCGTGGAGCTCAAGCAGGGTGGGAGATCTGTTCTTGAGTATGTTTCTGAGTTCGAAGCTTTGTCCAAATATGCCCGGTCATATATTGAGTCTGCTTATCAGAAGAATGAGAAGTTTGTGACCGGTTTGGATAGTTATCTTGGGAGACAGTTGGTGGATCATTTGGACGATTCATTTGAGAAGCTTGTAGAGAAAGCTCTTAGGCATGAGAGTCTGTTTCCTAAGGAAGGACCTGTTGTTGCTGCTACCAAGGGAGAATCTAAACCACAGCAGGGTGGAAACCAGAAGAGAAAGCAGCAGCAGCAGAAGGGTAGGGATGGCCAGAAGAAGCCGAAAGGCGAGGTGACTTGCTAGAATTGTCAGCAGAAGGGCCATTTCTCGAAGGATTGTAAGAATCCGAAGGCACCGATGAAGTGTCACAACTGTGACAAGCCGGGGCATTTCAGGAAGAATTGTCCAGAACCAAGGAAGGACAGGCAGATTGTGCAAGCTTATGCTTTGGGAGCTGTTCCGTCGTCTTCAAAAGCTCCTACTGCTGAAGAGAAGGGAAAGAGTGTGGTTGTTCAAGGTACTCTTTTCCTATGTGGTATTCCAGTTAGAGTTTTGTTTGATACTGGAGCGTCGCATTCGTTTGTTTGTAGTGAACTAGTAGGCCGGTTAGGTTTGGAACCGGATATTGTTGATAGGCCATTGGTTGTGACTAATCCAGTTGGGGGTTCGTCTTGTTTGTGTATGTTATGCCGTGGTCTAGTTGTGTCGAGTCATGGTTGCTCTTTTGTTTGTGATTGCTTTGTTCTGAACTTTGCGGGGTTCGGAATTATTTTGGGTATGGACTGGCTTAGGAAGTATGCGGCTAAGGTTGATTGTGAGAGGCTGGAGGTGACAGTCGAGAATGTGGAAGGGCGAAAGATTGTGATACGATGTAAGCATGAAGAAGGCGTCTTCATGAGCTTCATGTATTCGCTAGTTGTTCCACGGGATGGACTGTCATCAGTGCCGATCGCTAATAGATTCGAGGATGTCTTTGACGAAGTCAAAGGGTTGCCGCCGCATAGAGAGATCGAGTTTCGTATAGATCTAGTTGAAGGAGCCAGACCTGTTGTGATGCCTCTTAGGCGGATGGCGCCTAGGGAACAGCAGGAGTTGAGGGTGCAAGTTGACGACCTTTTACAGAAAGGATTCATTCGGCGTAGTGTGTCCGAGTGGGGTGCACCAGTTGTGTTTGCAACCAAGGCAGATGGATCGTTGAGATTGTGCGTCGATTATCGTGAGCTGAATAAGGTGACTAAGAAGAACAAGTATCCATTGCCGAGAATAGATGACTTGTTTGATCAGCTTCACGAAGCTAAGGTGTTTTCTCAGATGGATTTGGCAACGGGATTTCACCAGTTGAGAGTGGCTAAGGATAGTGTGCCGAAGACTGCTTTTAGGACACCATCCGGTTTCTTTGAGTGGCTGGTAATGCCGTTTGGATTGACTAACGCGCCAGCATATTTTGTGGATCTTATGAATAGAGTGTTCAGAGATCAGTTGAACAAGTTCGTACTTGTGTTCGTGGATGATATTCTGATTTATTCCAGAACTGAAGAAGAGCACAAGACGCACTTGCGTATTGTTTTGGAGATCTTACGGGAACATCAGCTGAAGGCTAAGTTTTCGAAGTGTCACTTCTGGAAGAGTGAAGTGAGGTTCTTAGGCCATGTGATTTCTGAAAATGGAATAGCGGTTGATCCCGCTAAGGTGGTAGCAATCCAGGATTGGGTTAGACCTAAGAATGCAACTGATGTGAGAAGTTTTCTTGGATTAGCAGGATATTATCGACGGTTTATCAAAGACTTCTCCAAGATAGCTGCACCGTTAACAGGATTGACGAAGAAGAACCAAGTGTTCAGTTGGAATGCTAAGTGTGAGCAAGCTTTCGGAATCCTGAAAGAGAGACTGACGAGTGCTCCTGTTTTGACTATTCCTAGTGGGAATGATGAGATGGTGGTTTACACCGACGCATGTGGTACTGGACTTGGAGCAGTGCTGATGCAGAAGGATAAAGTTGTTGCGTATGCCAGTCGACAACTAAAGCCGCATGAAAGGAATTACCCAACTCATGATTTGGAATTAGCGGCGATTGTATTTGCTCTGAAGATGTGGAGGCATTATCTGTTGGGAGTTCGATTCGAGTTGTTTACGGATCACAAGTCGTTGAAGTATCTTTTCTCCCAAAAGGATTTGAATCTTCGGCAGCAACGTTGGCTAGAGTTTTTGGCATCATATGACTTTGGTATAGCTTATACTCCGGGAAAAGGTAACGCAGTGGCTGATGCGTTAAGTCGAAGACATGCAGGATTGGGAGCCATGTTTTCTGAATGGAAGAGTCTCGAGTATTTAGCTGGATTTGACTTCAGGCCTAGATGCGAATTGGAACCTGAAATGTTGGCAAACTTATCGATAAGACCGACTCTTGTGGAAAGGATTGGCGAGAGTCAAAAGCGAGATGATAAGCTTGTCAAGATTATCCGTGAATTGGAATCTGGATTGGGGCCATAAAAGGATAAAGGATTCGAGGTCGATAGAGAAGGTTGGCTTCGAAAGCAAGGACGACTAGTGGTTCCCGATATAGATGAATTGAGGAGTGAAGTTCTGAAGGAAAGTCATCACTCGAAGTTGACAATTCATCCAGGTGGAAACAAGATGTATCGGGATATGAAGAGAACCTACTATTGGGAAGGCATGAAGAAGGATGTTGGAGATTTCATTTCCAAATGTATGAACTGCCAGTTGGTAAAGGCTGAACAGAAGAAGCCAAGCGGATTGCTTCAGCCATTAGAAGTTCCTACGTGGAAGTGGGAACAAGTGTCGATGGATTTTATTGATGGATTGCCTAGAACCAGAACGGGAAATGAAGGGATTTGGGTCATTGTGGATCGTCTGACTAAGAGTGCACGATTCATTCCTGTTCGATCGACTAGGACTGCATTAAAGTTGGCGGAGTTGTATGTGAAGTGGATAGTTCGATTCCATGGTATTCCGAAGAGTATAGTGAGCGATCGAGATCCATTGTTCACTAGTGGATTTTGGAAGAGCTTCCAGGAAGTTTTGGGAACTGAGTTGTGTTTGAGTACAGCTTATCATCCCCAAACAGATGGTCAGACCGAGAGAGTCAACCGAGTTTTGGAAGATCTCCTCAGAGCTTGTGTTTTGGATTTCGGAGGATCATGGGAAGATCACCTTCATTTGGTGGAGTTTGCGTACAACAATAGTTACCAGTCAAGCATTGGTATGGCACCGTATGAGGCATTGTATGGAAGACCGTGTAACTCTCCAACATGTTGGGTGGAAACTGGAGAAAAGCTGATGCTTGGGCCAGAGATGATTCGTCAGACTTCAGATTGCATAGAGATCATTCGGCAACGAATGAAGGCAGCCCAAGACCGTCAGAAGAGTTATGCTGATAAGCGTCGAAAGGATTTGGAATTCGACGTAGGAGATATGGTTTTTGTGAAGATTTCTCCACTGAAGAATGTTATCCGATTCGGGAAGAAAGGTAAATTGACTCCGAGATTTGTTGGACCATTCCCGATTATCGAGCGAGTTGGAAAGCTCGCCTATAGGTTGGAGTTACCTGAAAAGATGTCGGGTGTGCACAATGTTTTTCATGTATCTTATCTACGGAAGTATGTGCACGACTCGAATACAGTGGTTTCTGCTGATAGCTGTGAAGACTTAGAAGTTGATCCAGTTAATAGAAGACCTCGTAAGTCGTTTCGTGTTGTTGAAACCGACACGAAACAGCTTAGGAGGAAGGTAGTTAAGTTGCTCAAGATACAATGGAGTGATGATGATAACGACTGTACGTGGGAGGTGGAAGAGAGGATGAAAGCAGCTCATCCTGAACTCTTCGAGGTATGGCCCTAAGGTGTCGTATCATCTAACAACATTGTAGCTTGTTCTAAGTCTTAGAATTCTGTACGCTAAGATAAAATTGGATGTATGGTTTGCTGATTGTTATGAATGGTAGGCGTACAGAATAGTTTTGATTGCTTTGTTTGTTTGAAATTTCGGGGGCGAAATTCCTAAGGGGGAGAGAATGTAACGACCCGTATTTTTACGGATCGACAAGTTCAACAGAATCTGGAATTTTAGCATTTTTGAGCCATTTCAGATTTTAGGCAATTTTTGGCTAAGTCCTAAGTCGTTCACGACTTAGCATAAGTCGTGAGTCGTATACGACTTAGGAGGTGGGAGTGTTGACCCAGGGCTTGGAGTTAGGTCGTTAGACGACTTAAGGAAGGCTAGTTGTTGGCTTTGGTTAGGTCGTAGGCGACCTAAGGGTTAAGTCGTGACCGAGTCATATGTTAGGTCACACGCATTCATAAGTCGTTGCTGAGTTAAGTGTTTGTTCGATAAGTCGTATTCCAGTAAGCTGTTGAGTCGTGAGCGACTGAGGAGTTAGCGGTCATAAGTCGTAGAAGCATAGATGTGATGAGTCGTATCTTCTGCCAAGTATAAGTCGTGACCGAGTTAACTAATAAGTCGTAGAATGAGTTGTCTCGTCTAACCAGCTAAGTCGTATCCCAGCAGGTTGTTAAGTCGTTAAGTCATATAGACGAAGGTGTTAAGTCGCAACCGACTTAGTGGTTGAGTCGTATACCCAGTTAAGTCGTAGATGACTTAAGAGTTTAACCCGGTTATTTGTTAAGTCGTATCTTCTGATGAGTCGTACCCTGATGAGTCGTACCCTGATGAGTCGTAGTCTTTGTGTTGAGTTGGAAGATGCTATAAGTCGTAGACAGATGAAGGTTAAGTCGTAGGAGCGTGTGTTGACTCGTAGCTTGGTTAAGTCGTAAGTCGGAAACGACTTAGGAGATAGACTAGTCACGACTTAAGGGCAGTTTTCAGCTATAAATAGGAGGGGTTGTTCTCACTTTTTGGGATCCGGATTTTGAAGCGACGAAGTGCTGCCATTTTGAGAGCTCGACTTCTACACTTCTTCACTTCTTTTCTCCACTCTAATCTAGTGCTTCCATCCATCCAAATCGAAGATCAAGATTGAAGATTCAAGAGCTTAGATTGAAGATCTTCATCTTTTCAAGAGAGATTTCTTCATTTGAAGCGGATTTGTGATAGATCAAGCTTGATCCTTTGCTGTCCAGATCTGAAGTGTGTTGATTTGGGTTTGTTTAGGAGATTTGGTGAGTGGTGATTATCTCTCACACGGATCCAAAGGAGTAGATCGGATTGTTGGCTCGATTTGGTGTTAAATTAGTGATTTCCATGCATTTTCTTCATCCTATGTGTAGATCCATGTAGATCCATTGTTCATGATGATGTTGCATCCATTTTATCATATGTTAACCTATGCAAGTTCATTCATCAAGTTTGTAGAGATATAATCCATGTTTTCATGCTTATTGGACTTTCAACTCTTTAATTACGAAAATGCCATTATTGTTATAATTGTCTACTTAGATCATTTTTGAATGCTTGATTGCTTGGATTGATGTTTGATTTGATTGATTGTTATGAACTAGATGATTGATGATTAGTTTTAGACCGAAGACGATTCAAAAGCTAAGGGAAAGGCTCTTGAATTGGGAAAGTGGCTCTTGAATTGGGAAAGTTGCTCGTGGCATATGTAGCGGGATGATGAAGCTCTTATGCATAGATTTGATGATGTAATGATGAGATGAGGCTTTGTGAGGATGTAATGAAGCGAGGCAATCATGTGATGAAGACTTGGTCTAATCCAGACGGGATCATTCCAAGCATGTTGATAACTCGGTGATATGATTCGAGTTGAGGATAATGAATGGATATGAGAATAGTCGTCGAGGAGGATGACTAGGAGGCTTGGATAGCATCGTTGTTGAAGGTTCTAGCATGCTCTAAGCAAGGGTACGTTTGGGCAGATTCGATAGTCCCAACGGCCAACTGTTGATGGTCGAGTACTCTGGGCAGATTCGATAGTCCTAGGCATGGGCTGCGACGACGTGCGGGAGTTATGTCTAGAACCGGGGTTTTCATTAGCCCTTGACGGACGGCTGAAAGAATGTGCCGGTCATTCAATTAACGGTGATATCGAAGCAATGATAACAGTGATAGCCAGAGTCATGGGCGGTCGTCACAATTAATTAATTATTTAATAATCCATAGTTAATGACTTCATTAACTACTATTTAATTACTTTCCTTAAGTAATTAACTTATACTAATTATTAATTCTTAAATTAATAAATCTTAATAACCAATTTATTAATCTCTAATTACTAAATTAATTAAGTGTTAACCATAACTTAATTAATATTTAATTACTTATAAATTAATTCCTAACCATTAATTAATACTTTAATTTATAATCCCTAACTACAAATTAATCATCCCTAATTAATTTATCTTAATCATAAATTAATTAGTTTAAACCTTTAATTATCTATTAATTAATCCAAATGATTAATTAATTTGATTATTTAAACCATTTTAATTTACCTTAAAGATTTAATAATGTTTTTAACTTTAAGATAAAATATTTACTTATCCAAGTTTAAAATTCCTTATTCACACAACATTTGAAACATCCATTTTCAAATTTACTTATAAATTTCATTTTAAATTCTGGATTTAAAATGAATATCAATTTCGTCTTTAACAAAGTTAAAACCAATTTTTAAAAAACCTTTACATGTTAAAGAATTCCTATATCTTATAAAAGAATTTCTAAAAGAGCTTAAATCAAATTCCTTTTTAAATTTAAAACATTTAAATAAATTAACATTTTAACTTATTTACAACATTTAAATTTATAAACTTATTTATTTCCAATCTAAGATTTAAACTAAACCTGAATCCATATATTTAAACTTTGATTTAAATTCCTGTTTTTATATTTCTTCACAAATTTAAGTTCAGTTTAAATTTTAAACAAACAGGTTTTTAAAAACCTGGCAACACATAATTACCCGAGACCACTCAAAAACACTCCGAGTCGAATCCTAAATACTTCGAGTCTCACACGAACAAAACTCGAGAAACTCGAGTAGCCTTCCCCTGCTTTAAACCCAGACTTCACCCAGATTCACAAATTTGCACCGTGCACGTGCACCAGAAATGCGGTCGCCTCCGACCATCCACGACTACGTACGCAAGTCGACGATCATCTCCCAACCTAACTCCGATCATTCAAACACATACACAAGCCTCAATTCAAAATCGAGCTAGGCAGTTGAAACTGGAATTCCAAATCCTCATCAGAAAATGCCTCGATCACCTTCCTCCGACCACCGGAGCTACTGTGACTTCAGTCACGTCTTCGCCAGTCCTCCACGATCCCATTCCCAAGGTTCCATTGAACTCGATGCATCAGAGAAAAAAAAAGAGATCAAATCTTCCAGCTCGACCAAAACTAGGGTTATAAACAAATTCTCTTCGCCGTCGATGCCACGGCGATCATTACTGCCTCCACCCATTTTTCCTAGCCTCCCCGTACCTTCCCCTATCTCCAGACCAATTCCTGATCACCACAGATTCCCTGACCACCAGAAACTCCCCTAAAACCACTTTCCAGTCAACACTGAAATGCTCTTCCATCCTATTACTAAAAACCTTGATTTTTGTTTTAAAAATCCTGATTTTCAGTGATGATTCAAGATATAAACTTGAATCAATAAAATTTAACATTTGGTTTTATCAAGTTATTATGATTTCTACAGTATTTCCAGATTAAGCATATTTTTAAATTAAAAACATTTGTACATATTTTTAAATCTTAGATCAAGTTAAAAACTT
The DNA here is from genome assembly GCA_030737815.1 of Allium fistulosum. Lineage (NCBI taxonomy): Eukaryota > Viridiplantae > Streptophyta > Magnoliopsida > Asparagales > Amaryllidaceae > Allium > Allium fistulosum. Next base: position 1,140,446,497 of record CM060906.1, read on the forward strand.
AACTAATTTGTTTGAAGTCCAAGTTTAACAATGATCAGATAAAAAGAATTGGAATTTTGTTTCAAAATTTAAATCCTATATCAGGAACAGGGTAGCACAGAACATGCACACCTATATCTTAGATTCTTAATCACACACTTCAACTTTCATACAGAAAATCACATAAATATCCTCAAGCCAGCATCAATTATCACAGAAATTTTCACATGCAACAAGCTATAATTTACTTAAGCTTTTAATTTAAAAGTTTACTCACTGGAAAACTAGAACAGGGGAGCAGTTTATATATATACAGATATATTCACATATAGTCAAAGCAATTCATATATATCCAGATAAAATCAATCATGCAACTATATTAAACTTAAGTTATTTTAATAAAAATGTTACTCACCTGTTTAAAGATGACAGAGGCAGTTTAATCTTTTTTTTTTTGAAAAGCTTTTGAACTTAAAACTTGAAACTGAGAGCTTGAATGCTTTTGCTTTTTGCTTATTTGATTTAAAACTTGAACTGCTAGATTTTAAATTGCTTTAAATCTACATGCATGATTGCTCCAGGTTGAAGAAATGAAGGCAAACAGACTTGAGATGATTCCAGATTGAAAATGAATGCAGACTGTTTTTCTTGAGTTGATTCCAGATTTGAAAAGAATTGCAGACCTTTGTTTTTGATATTGAAAATGAGACAGGGTATTAAATTTCTGGTTGAAGAAGATTTACAGGTTTTTGATTTTGAGGATACTTCATAGATTGAAGAAAAATGATTTGCATGCTTTTGGAATTTTGAAAACTAAGTTGTAGATGTTCAGATTAAACATGCAAGCTTTGAAATTGATTTGAGATTGTGGTTTTTATGAGGAGTTTTGAGTATTGATTTCAGATTTTTGCTTAGAGAAAGGTTACTGATCAGATTTGTATTAGAGGAAAGGTTTTGAGTTTCTTTTGTTTTGAAAATGAAGATTAGAAAGAATGAAATAAAGAGGTGCCAATGTTTATATCTAAGTAAATTGTGATTTTATAAAAATAAAAGAAAAAGAAAATAAATAAGACACTTGTCATTAGAGTTTACCATTTAATTACACTTGTTAAAACAAAGCATTAGATAAAGACACATGTCTTTTAAGTAATTATTCAAAATTCTATTTATTTTAAAAGTGTATAAAATGCCTTTTTCTTATTTATTTAAACACTTATCTATATATATATTACTTTTTAAAGAGAAACAAAAACTAATTATATTTTATAAATATAAGTTTATACAAATATGATAATATCCAACAATTTAAATATTTATTCTTTTGAACTTCAAAACTTAAATTCAAATTCAAATTAAATTAAATCCTAAGATTCAATTTAAAAGTTAAGTTATATATATATATATACTCATATAACTACTTATCAAAGCTTCTATTTACAATATATATAAATAAATATATATATTAAAAAATAAATATCTTATTAACTTTTAAAAGATAAAATCATCAATTAATACTAATTTAATCAGATTATTAAATTAAATTCAAATCTTATTATCAAAGATTATCAATATCAATTTAATTATTTAACAGATTATTAAATTGATATTGTTAAAATTTCCGGGATATTACATTCCTCCCCCCTTAAAATAATTTCGTCCCCGAAATTTAAACAAAGGTAATTTAATAATCTTACTAAAGATTTTAATTCAAAACACAAGCATATACTATCATCCATATGCTAACAACCATAGCAACCAATTTATCCAATCAATCAAATTTAACTATCCAGACAAAATTCTAGATAAAATTCCTCGAGTTTCCCCAAGTATATATATATATACCGGGATACTTTCTCTTCAAACAATCTAAACTACTAAGCTATAGATCTCCTACTCATCTAGATCTACAGAACTAAACAGAATATCAGACTACAGACGAGTCTGACTCAACAATCAAACCTTCAGAACTGCAGATTCCAAACCAAAGATAGATCAAATACGTATTCCCTCAGAGATACATAAAACACAATGAATTCCAGTTATCCAAACTGACAATTCAATTCAGAAGTCCAAATACCTATCCAAATCAGAACACAGACTAGATCCAAACATAACTCTACCTCTCAACATTAGTAGATTTCAAACTTACTTCTCCCATCCAGAGATACACTCCAAACTGCTTTCACTGCTCAACTCTGATATGAGGTAGAACACAAGCACAGACTGGACAACTCACTTCTAGAAATAAGGTTCACTGATCCATAAATAAAACTCAGATACTCCAGCAACTTGAGTTGCTTCACCAATTCTATCTCTAGGAAACATCCTTCCACTAGACTGAACCACCGGTACTACTCCTGGAATCCTAGTCGATAAGAAAACTCAATCTTTAGATGCGGACAAACTTCTGACTTCTCTGAAGACATCCAGAAAAATTCTGACAACCCAAGAGAACACTCAGACAATCGCAAGTCACTTTTGAGATCAACCCATCCTAATTCCAAACAGACTGTTCTCTCTTTACCAATCAGAACAGCTTACACTTATTTATCCAATTTATCGAAGAAATGGATCCACTCTGCTGCTTCTGAACTTCACTTCCAGAAAAACTGCTCAGCTAGAAAACTTCTTGCCATCACAGAACACTCCGAGTAGCACTGCTGACACTGATGCCAAGGACTTCCTATTCCAAAGATCTTCGAGAAACTCGAACTCCAAACCAAACAGAAACACCATGCTGAACTCAGCCACAACACCGAAGCATTCACACTTCCTTAATCTTGTTCCAAAGAAAACATCTTCAGGAACATCCATCGTCACTGTATCTCATCATACAGCTACTATTACCTGAGGTATCAAGGTACCATCACTCGCTTATGTTCAACCGACAGATCCAACCTTACTCATCCAAACTTCAAAGATAAACTCCGAACCATTACTGGTTTCCTTCGGAGATCGATGAAATCCTTCACCACAGCAAAGCTTACTCGAGACGGTATTGGGTCTACAGTCTCGACAGATACACTTCCAACCTCAACATTCAAACTCCAACCATTGGTAGTCGTGTTACACACACCACTACCCTATCTACCTTTATATCCTATATTGGAAAACCTGTATGGGTAACCCAACAAATAGGTAGAATAGATATATATATTTAAAATGATACTTTTTTTTATATAGAAATTATTTCTGGGTAAAATTATTTCATTTACCTCTTTAAAACAATATTGTGTCTGTTGGCCTGGTTCAAGTGTTTAGAGATCCCTATCAATAACGTTAGCTACTCGTATTGACCAGAATCCATATACCACTCAACCGATCAATTAACACAATATAAAACCATTTTATATAACTAACAAATATGCGCTCTCGTATATATATATACACTCAAACAGGTTGCTACAGATCCTATCTCTAATGAACAACCCTTCCGAACCTAGGTATTCACTCAACCTAGTGTTTTGATATTCACTTAACCAAAAGCTTAGGCATTCGCTCAACCTATGCTCTGATACCAAATGTAACGACCCGGCTTTCTCTCCATAGAAAGTCGCATCGACAGTAAGAAAGAAAGGGGTAGAAAATAGAAAAGAAGAGAAGAAAGAAAGAAACAACAACAACGATCTCACAGCGGAACGAATAAATTATATTAATAACATAAACTATTACATAGTATCATATACATCATCTATCAGAGTTACACAGATTACACATCACATACTAGACAGTTATAAACATCTGTCTAGTTATTACATCTCAATACAAACAAAGATCTAAACAAGATCAACACAGCGGAAACTACTATCTATCTACAACGCCGAAGCCTCCTGCTCCATTGCTCCTCCACAATTCGTCAAGGCTAACCTGAATCCCTTGGCTACTCGTAAAAATTTGAGTACCCAAGAGTTTATAAAACAGAAATAAACAACTTGGGTCAGACATGGGTCTGGTGTGAGTAACAGGTTAAACTTGTTTAACTTCAAAACCTTTTGAAAGAAAAGGTATCACGTAAGACTCCCCACAAATAAACATGGGTAAGTTTTTACCTTACGCTAACCAAAACATTTGATAGGAAATTCGATTGTATTATAATAGGGTCTAGGGTTTTCAAGTAAAATACAGAAATAGCTGAAATGCTTACATCTCACATTTCAACATAGTTGGGCACAACTAATACGTACGACACTTATTGGAGTTTGGATTCCATACAATGGCAGGGCTACCGGGGTACCGCCCGTCACAGTACGTGGCCTAGATCACCGTACCGAGGATCACTCCCAATCCCCTGCAACACAAGGTCGGAACATCCCTTACTGGATAATTCCCGCACAAGATACCTCACGGTTGGGATCAGCAACCGCACACACTAAGCCGAAATAAGAAGGGACTTCTAGACAGAGGTAATCTTGTCCTACTTGGGTGCTACCCACTAACCTTGCTGCACCTCCCCTGTTTTAGCCATTCCCGGTTTGTGAGGCTTGAGGTCACGATTACCTTTAAATAGAACACATCTATCTTAGAATGCTCATCGTCCACCTGACGATGTGCTGAAAGCATTCAATCCATATAAGTTCGTTCCGGGTTCGAACGAAACCGAAGGCATTATCTCGTTACACTCGTTTTGGAATCACCCTCAGAGTTAACGACAATAACCCTTGCACTATAAATCTTCATCTTCACTTGATTCACGACCTATCGTAAATTTGGATCGATGTGGTATTCGGGATTCCAGACCTGGAAATCCGGTATACGGAAACCCGATCCCGGTCTCATCGAAATCCAAAGCGTATCTTTTAAGGCCAAGTTGTTTTAAAGGTTAAAACAATTCAATTCATTATCTTTATACACAAAGAAAGATAATTCCCAACAGATAATCAACATTATCAGATAATCCATACAATTCAACTAACATCCATATCACACAGCATATATCTCATTAGAGATATCAATCAAATGCAAAGCATTCAGTATTATCATCCATCCATAAGTAATGATTTATATCATCTCTAATTAATTTAAAGTGAATTAAATTAATTACTTCATTTTATAAATCCTTCTTACTTAACCATTACAAATTAATTAATTATCCTTTAATAATTCATTTTAATTAATCATCTTGATTAATTATCTTTAAATTACATCCAAGTAATTTATTTCAATTAATTTCTCAAATTAATTATCCTTAACCACTTATAGTAATTAACCTTTAATTACATCATTAATTAATTAACTAAAATTAATTAAGTTAATCAACTATAATTAATTACATTAATCCTTAATTAATTACATTGATTAATCACTTCATTTATTAATTATTACTTAATTAATCAATCTTAATTACATCATTAATTATATTAATTAATGATCCTTAATTACAACTTAATTATTAATTACCTAATTAAATTAATTACATTAAGTAATTAACCTTTAATTAAACAACATTTATTAATCACCCTTGATTAATCTTCAATCAGTAATTAATTACCCTTAATTACTTTCATTAACTAAATTAATTACTCCTTAATTAATTTCTTAATTAATCCCTTGATTAATTATTCAAAGTAATTAACTCAAATTACTTCTATTAATAAAATCATTTATTCAACTAATTGCATCCAGTAATTATTTATTATTAACTTCCCTAAATAATCACACCTTAATAATTACATAAAGTAATTATTATTAAATCATCTCTTGATTATTCTAAATTAATTAAACTTAATTAATTAATTTAACTAAATCAAATTAACTTCAATTAATTACAATAAGTAATTAATTCTTAATTACTTCCAATAAGTAATTACATTTAAACAAATTCTATAATTGATTATCTTTAAATTAATTAATCTAATTAACTATTAAATTAATCCTATTAATTAATTATTTAATAATCCATAGTTAATGACTTCATTAACTACTATTTAATTACTTTCCTTAAGTAATTAACTTATACTAATTATTAATTCTTAAATTAATAAATCTTAATAACCAATTTATTAATCTCTAATTACTAAATTAATTAAGTGTTAACCATAACTTAATTAATATTTAATTACTTATAAATTAATTCCTAACCATTAATTAATACTTTAATTTATAATCCCTAACTACAAATTAATCATCCCTAATTAATTTATCTTAATCATAAATTAATTAGTTTAAACCTTTAATTATCTATTAATTAATCCAAATGATTAATTAATTTGATTATTTAAACCATTTTAATTTACCTTAAAGATTTAATAATGTTTTTAACTTTAAGATAAAATATTTACTTATCCAAGTTTAAAATTCCTTATTCACACAACATTTGAAACATCCATTTTCAAATTTACTTATAAATTTCATTTTAAATTCTGGATTTAAAATGAATATCAATTTCGTCTTTAACAAAGTTAAAACCAATTTTTAAAAAACCTTTACATGTTAAAGAATTCCTATATCTTATAAAAGAATTTCTAAAAGAGCTTAAATCAAATTCCTTTTTAAATTTAAAACATTTAAATAAATTAACATTTTAACTTATTTACAACATTTAAATTTATAAACTTATTTATTTCCAATCTAAGATTTAAACTAAACCTGAATCCATATATTTAAACTTTGATTTAAATTCCTGTTTTTATATTTCTTCACAAATTTAAGTTCAGTTTAAATTTTAAACAAACAGGTTTTTAAAAACCTGGCAACACATAATTACCCGAGACCACTCAAAAACACTCCGAGTCGAATCCTAAATACTTCGAGTCTCACACGAACAAAACTCGAGAAACTCGAGTAGCCTTCCCCTGCTTTAAACCCAGACTTCACCCAGATTCACAAATTTGCACCGTGCACGTGCACCAGAAATGCGGTCGCCTCCGACCATCCACGACTACGTACGCAAGTCGACGATCATCTCCCAACCTAACTCCGATCATTCAAACACATACACAAGCCTCAATTCAAAATCGAGCTAGGCAGTTGAAACTGGAATTCCAAATCCTCATCAGAAAATGCCTCGATCACCTTCCTCCGACCACCGGAGCTACTGTGACTTCAGTCACGTCTTCGCCAGTCCTCCACGATCCCATTCCCAAGGTTCCATTGAACTCGATGCATCAGAGAAAAAAAAAGAGATCAAATCTTCCAGCTCGACCAAAACTAGGGTTATAAACAAATTCTCTTCGCCGTCGACGCCACGGCGATCATTACTGCCTCCACCCATTTTTCCTAGCCTCCCCGTACCTTCCCCTATCTCCAGACCAATTCCTGATCACCACAGATTCCCTGACCACCAGAAACTCCCCTAAAACCACTTTCCAGTCAACACTGAAATGCTCTTCCATCCTATTACTAAAAACCTTGATTTTTGTTTTAAAAATCCTGATTTTCAGTGATGATTCAAGATATAAACTTGAATCAATAAAATTTAACATTTGGTTTTATCAAGTTATTATGATTTCTACAGTATTTCCAGATTAAGCATATTTTTAAATTAAAAACATTTGTACATATTTTTAAATCTTAGATCAAGTTAAAAACTTAACTAATTTGTTTGAAGTCCAAGTTTAACAATGATCAGATAAAAAGAATTGGAATTTTGTTTCAAAATTTAAATCCTATATCAGGAACAGGGTAGCACAGAACATGCACACCTATATCTTAGATTCTTAATCACACACTTCAACTTTCATATAGAAAATCACATAAATATCCTCAAGCCAGCATCAATTATCACAGAAATTTTCACATGCAACAAGCTATAATTTACTTAAGCTTTTAATTTAAAAGTTTACTCACTGGAAAACTAGAACAGGGGAGCAGTTTATATATATACAGATATATTCACATATAGTCAAAGCAATTCATATATATCCAGATAAAATCAATCATGCAACTATATTAAACTTAAGTTATTTTAATAAAAATGTTACTCACCTGTTTAAAGATGACAGAGGCAGTTTAATCTTTTTTTTTTTTTGAAAAGCTTTTGAACTTAAAACTTGAAACTGAGAGCTTGAATGCTTTTGCTTTTTGCTTATTTGATTTAAAACTTGAACTGCTAGATTTTAAATTGCTTTAAATCTACATGCATGATTGCTCCAGGTTGAAGAAATGAAGGCAAACAGACTTGAGATGATTCCAGATTGAAAATGAATGCAGACTGTTTTTCTTGAGTTGATTCCAGATTTGAAAAGAATTGCAGACCTTTGTTTTTGATATTGAAAATGAGACAGGGTATTAAATTTCTGGTTGAAGAAGATTTACAGGTTTTTGATTTTGAGGATACTTCATAGATTGAAGAAAAATGATTTGCATGCTTTTGGAATTTTGAAAACTAAGTTGTAGATGTTCAGATTAAACATGCAAGCTTTGAAATTGATTTGAGATTGTGGTTTTTATGAGGAGTTTTGAGTATTGATTTCAGATTTTTGCTTAGAGAAAGGTTACTGATCAGATTTGTATTAGAGGAAAGGTTTTGAGTTTCTTTTGTTTTGAAAATGAAGATTAGAAAGAATGAAATAAAGAGGTGCCAATGTTTATATCTAAGTAAATTGTGATTTTATAAAAATAAAAGAAAAAGAAAATAAATAAGACACTTGTCATTAGAGTTTACCATTTAATTACACTTGTTAAAACAAAGCATTAGATAAAGACACATGTCTTTTAAGTAATTATTCAAAATTCTATTTATTTTAAAAGTGTATAAAATGCCTTTTTCTTATTTATTTAAACACTTATATATATATATATTACTTTTTAAAGAGAAACAAAAACTAATTATATTTTATAAATATAAGTTTATACAAATATGATAATATCCAACAATTTAAATATTTATTCTTTTGAACTTCAAAACTTAAATTCAAATTCAAATTAAATTAAATCCTAAGATTCAATTTAAAAGTTAAGTTATATATATATATATACTCATATAACTACTTATCAAAGCTTCTATTTACAATATATATAAATAAATATATATATTCAAATAGAAATATCTTATTAACTTTTAAAAGATAAAATCATCAATTAATACTAATTTAATCAGATTATTAAATTAAATTCAAATCTTATTATCAAAGATTATCAATATCAATTTAATTATTTAACAGATTATTAAATTGATATTGTTAAAATTTCCGGGATATTACAATATACGTATCTGTTTATTTTCCGATGCCTTGTTATTTATATTATCAGCAATTGTAAGGATAGGTTATTATAACTGTCCAGGCTGATGATTAGTGATTGATTGTTGAACTCTAATGGATGTATGTATATGATATTACAATTTCTATTTTATAAAGTTCATTGATATAATATTTTATGTTTTCCGCTGCGATGTGAGATTCAGTATTGTTCTATTTGGTTCTCTTTTCTCTCTTTCTTCTCTTCTCTTCTTCTCTCTTCTTTTCTTTCTTTCGTCAGTCTATGCTTTTTGGGTCGGATATGTGTGATTTATTGTCGATTCAAAGGGTACAGATTTGCAGGTCTTCACACGTGGTATCAGAGCTTAGGTTTAGTATATTCCTATGCTTTGATGTGTACTCAGTATAGATAGGGCCAGTAGCACCCTAGATTTAGTTTGAGTGTATTATATATATGAGCGCGTATTTGCTAGTGATATAAAAATGTTTTATATTGTGTTTACTTATCCGTTGAGTTGTTTATGAATTCTAGTCGGTGCATGGGATGTCATGTTATTGATAAAGATTTCTAAACACTTAAACGAGACAAGTTGACAAAGTATTATTGTTTTTAAATTGGGTAAATGAAATAATTTTACCTCGATTATATTTTGTATATAAGGAACAACTTTTCGGAAATTATTATAGTGTATATTAATTGATTGTTTGGTTGTTTGAAAATGTAAATATAAATAAGTTAATAAAAATTGTTTGAATAATCTAAATAAAAAACAACAGTTGTAAAAGAATAAATTATATAAGCAAATGAATTATAAAGTATGGAATTATAATCAAAGTGATATACAATTGTGAAATAATCTTATATATAAGAGATGAAACTACATGAGTATATTTATAAATATGGGTTATAAATGAAAATGGATTTAAACTAAGAATTTGAAAATATAAATCCCGTTTATTTTGACAGTTGTTTTTCAAAGTTTAAGGAGGTTATATTATTATAAATCTAAATAAGATAAGTAAATTTGGAATGAATCATATGTAAGTGAAGTGAAATAGTGAAATTATATAAGTAAAGAATTTATAAATGTGATTTTTAAATAGAAATGGATTTTAAAAGAATATAAAGCACTGAATTCACTACCATTGCTAGAAAATAATAAGGGTGATGACTGCAGCATCATCAATATCATTTTCGAGTTTCTGTGTGATGGATTTGCTACCAATAGTAAATTAAATTGAAGTTTTGATGTGATTAACGAATTTGAATTTAAAATCCAAGTTTGAAATTGATAAATATATGTGAAATAAGTTTTGAACTTATAATTGGAATTAGTATAAACAAGAAAAATAAATTTCAAATAATTTAACTGTAAAATTGAGATATGAAATTTAAATTTAATGTAAGTAAGGTAAGTTGAATTGAGTTAGTAAGTGAAAAATTATATAAATTGAAATTTAACTAAAGGGAAGTTAAATAAATTGAATTGGATTTGAACTAGATTGGATATGTTATTGAAATGAAAATTAAGCTTAAGTGGTAAGTGGTTATATAATATGAAATTAGAATTTAACTTCGGTAAGGTTAAATAAATTGGGTTAGTGAAATGAATTAATAAAGTGAATAATGAAATGAAGTAGTTAAATGAACATGAACTTGAGTTATAAAATGCAATTCAACTTTGATTGTAAAATAAACTAGTTAAGTGAATATGAGTTGAAATATTATTTGTTAGAATTGAATGTAACTTAGGCTAATAAGTGATAACACCAATAAAAAGTGTTGTATAAAAATGTGAATATAGTGAGTACTAGAATTCAATCTAAATTGAATATTAAACCAATTGAAATTAAATGTGTTAAATCAAATTGAATGTAACGAAGTAAATATAAATGTTTGAGTGTAAATTAATTAAATTTGGTTATGTTGGTTATGCATTGGTTGTTAGATGGATGTTAGTTGATTGTATAGAAATTCATATGGAATTGAATTAATGAAATTGAAAACTAAATAATTGAATTCAAATTGGTTGTAAGTGAATATAATAGAATTGAATTTGATTTAATTTGGAAGTGAACTAACATGAATGTAAATTAGTGAATGTAAACTAATTGAATTTAAATAAATGAATGTTGGTAAAATCCAATGTTAATGAATAAAATGTGAATAAATTGAAAACCAGTTCAATGAATATTAATGAGAAATGAATGAATATTGATTTGGTTATGGATTGATTGGATAGAGATTGGTTTGTTGAATGTTACTTGGATGATAGTTGTTTGATGGTTGAATTTGTCGCTTTTGATTGCTTTTGCTATATTGGCATATATAGTTGTATTGGTATATGTTGTATATTTATATTAATTTTCATATATACATGTACTTACTGTTTATTGAGTTTTTAGTAGGTGCGGATGGCGTATGCTTCGCATTTGGAGCTCGCTTTTGCGCTATATTAGCGGTATATGCTCACTAATAATACATAAGTTACGTATCTCGGATTACATATCGTAATTTTATATTTTTTCCTTACGAGATGCCTCATCCTCTAAGATGAGTTGTATATTTGTGATATATATTATCATTTTTTTCTGGATCGAACCGCGCAAAGAAGGCTATGGAAAAAAATTTCAAAAATTTAAGGCGTTGGAAAATTTATGGAAAAATCGAAAAAAAAAATCGATAACTAAAAATTTGATTTTGAGTTACAAGTTGAAACGATATTAGTTGGTTTTGAAAAGATAACTATGAATGATTTGAAAACTTAGAAATGTTTTTATAAGAAGTTTAACTAAATGATTTTGGGAAAGTTAAAAGATTTGAATGAATTTGGGAATATAGTTTGAACAATTTGTTTTTGAAAAGTTAATGGATTTTGTGGCATTTTCTTACTTGGTATTTCGAATACGAAATTCTTTTAAGTAGGGGAGAATGTAATAACCTAGAATTTCAATCATAAGAAATGGGAATATTTAATTGATTTTAAACGTTCACAAGTTAATTTTATAAGTCGAATAACTTATATTTCAAATATCTTGATTTATTTGGATAATTAAATTGTTGATTTAATATTTGAAATTGTGGAAATAATTTAGATTTGAATTTAATGTGAATGAAAACGATTTATAAAGTTGATAAAAATTCTACTTGAAATAGAATGGAGTTAGGGAACTTTTAAAATTGAATTAAAAGTAAATTTATAGAACTTGGAAATTTTAATATTTAATTAACGTGTAAAAATAGTAATTTCTAACACGGTTTCAGATTTCAACGAAACTAGTTTCATTGGATCTGTAATAGTGATTTGTTGTAGGATTTAAAATTTCGTATCAATCGGACTTACGGTTTGTTCGTGTGAAGCTGAAACTCGTAGAAATTTATTTAAGTAAATTTTAATTAAATTAATTCGATTCGAAAACCTATCTTCCAAATACGATGGAATTGGCTCCTGATATATATTCCATTGTGTTCAGAATAGGGGTAAACATTATATACGCTAGGCGACACGCTTCGTTTGGAGTTTAGAATTATTTCGGGTAAATAGTGCATAAATAATTTTCTATATAAGGACCTCATTATCACTAATTTTGTCAAAACCCTAGGGTTAGAAACCCAGCCGCCACTAAATATTAGAACGACCAGAAATTGTCGAACTTCTCCCCTCGATCTCTGCAAATCCACTCAATATCAAGCAAAACCTCCAACTACAAACTTGTAGAGCTCGACGAGTACTGTCAATCCAACAGTCGTGATTGAATATGGCGAAACCAGTCAACATGAAATTGACCTAGAATGTCGCGCATTCATATGCGTTTTTGGAGATGGATATGGGGCCGAGCTCGTCGTCGTTGTGGCCATGGGTGGAGGAAACAGTGGCGTGTTTCGTGGAGTCGTCTGATCGTCGAATAGACGAGCTGGGGAGGCGCGACAATTAATAAATAAATGGCGGCTATGGGTTTTCGAATGCGTGAGAAGCCTGGAGTTTTGGAATGAAAACGAGAAAAAAGGAAAAAATGTGGCCTTGATTTCATCTCCAAGAACGAACGGTCCAGATCATCTTAAGGTTAAAAAAATAAATTTAATTATATTGATTATATTCAAATCTTTAAAAATCCATAACTTTGTCATACGAGGTCGAAATGGGACGAAACAAGTTATGTTGGGTTCGTATTCGCGAATGCTACGCAATGGAGCAGGATTGGTCTGATTTGGAGCTGCTAGGAATTTTGGGTAAAATTAAACGTTCATTTAATTTTATTCGAAATAAAACGCCGAAACGTCTATTGGAACCAAAGTGAGTACAACTCACTCTTTCTAACTCACTTATATTTTTATATAAGTGGGAATAAATTTATTTTATGATGATTGATGATTGTTTGGGTGATATATGATAATATATATATATATATATATTAGTTGGTTTGGATATATTCCTGCATATTTTAGCGGATGAGACCCTATACGTTCCCGTGTATGAGCGGATGACTCTTTGTACGGACGTCTGCCTCGAAGCAGACATTGTACATATTTTCTCATATGTATATTTGTTGAAGGTGAGAGGTTGGAGGGATCCAACTGCATTTTTTGCCAATGTTGATTTTTATTTACAAATATTGATATGTATGTTGTATCATGTGATTTTGTTGTGTTGGATGCCATGATTGTTGTTATCCATGTGAATCACCTTATTTAGCGCTGTTGTAGCATTGGCCATATTTTTGAATTTCAAAATAATGAAATGATGTTTTTGTTGAAAAAAGGATTTCAAAGTGATTTTGAAAATATATGTTTTATTAATTTTTAAATTGTTAAGGAGATGAATTTATTTTAAATAAACAAAAAATTTATAACTTTTATGTTATAAAAATTATGATTTTCTAAAACATACTTAAATATGATTTTTGAAATATGGAGTTAACTATTTTGTAAAATAAGTTAAATTCGGATTTTGAACTTATTATAAATGGTTTATATATATAGGATTTATAAAGTTTACATTTTATAAATAAAAGTAATGGAAGTATAGACGAGCTTTGTAAGTGTTTAAAATGAAGTTATAATTGAATCTTATAAGTAAATAAGATTTATAAATTTCTGAAGTTATAAAAAGAATAAAATTGTAATAAGAGACTTATAAGTAAATTTACTTATAATTGGATTTTGAAATATAAATGAGATATAAATGGAATTTTTTAGTATAGGAATTTTGTATATGGAAGTTTATAAAATATAAATGGAATTTATAAACATTGTCTTATAAATGTGAAATCAACTTATTTTGATAAGCTAAATATGGATTTTTATAAAAGGAATTATATTCACGATTTTGGACAGTGAATAATCCTTTTAATTAAATGCGTAGAAGTAATAAATTTGGTTAGAGAATTATATTCACAATTTTGGACAGTGAATAATACTTTAAATAAAATGAATGTTTTGGGAAGCGATATTTTAAAATGAAGTTTGAATGGTTTGAAAATAAAGTAAATTGTGAACTTACTTATTATTAAAAGGTATATGAAAAGGTTTTCCAAATATCCAATAAGTGAAATGGTTTTGAATATTATCTTTTTTAAAGATATTTTGAAGTGAATAAATGGGAAAGGGATTTGATCGATAAAGATTAATAAATCAGGCCCAGTGACTACTTATGTGCTAGATTTTGTTATTTGCTTTGATAGTTAAATAACTGACTATCAAATTTGGCAATTTTATTTCCTCAACTTGATGTGAAAACTAATTAGTCATACACTTAGTACGTGACAGACTGCGTAGGCTTGATTATCGTTTGTGTTGAGAATGTTGATTCGTGTAGTGCGGAGTGTTTGCTCCAATCTATCGAGCTTCCTTCTTGGCCGAAGGATAGCAAGTTGAAAGTTGGAGACGTGATAAGTCAATAAGACTTAGTTTCTGTGTGAGGTTGAGAAACACTTTTGCATTGTTGGTGTGAAAAGACCAGGATCAGATTTATCTGAAAACCAATTCGGACTACCGTATATGCATTCGATTGTGCAGGTTATTGAAGATATTGATATTTATGATTTTTATAGTGAAGGACTGCTTGTTGTTTGTTTGGGGTTAAAATCCCAATATGCATATAGTAGCGGTAGTTTCTTCATTATGAAATATCCAATGCAAGGACCATTTGCTACTAATCCTATGGATTTTCCGACAGGATGTGGTAGGAAAGTACCTTCGGTTTGTCCTGTTCCTGGACAACTTGCATGGACGAGTGTCTGACATTGCATTTTTAAGATTACGTACATTGGTTTTTACAAACATACATCTGATGGTGGTGGAGAAAGCAACTTCTCTTAGCTTAACACCCTTCCCTAAGATGTATGAGTTCAAGGGTTGTATTTTTGTGGAAGGCAATTAGTAGTCAACGGAAATGGCAATGTGGAATTCAAAGTGATGTGACAAGTGATATTTGAAAGGTAATCGTTACCTCATGCCTCAACAACTGGAAAGGACTGAAACAGGGTTAGATGCAGCAGGGCTAAGTGGGTCATTCCTAATTAGGATATGATCACCCCCTTCTAGATATATTTCTTCCCACTATGACGTTCGGGATGTAAATTGTAACGACTTATAAATTCAAACAAATTTTAAAAATATTAATTATAATTGTTGTGTAGAATATGGTTAGAAATAAAGAATTTTCAATTATTACTGTAAAATAATAATAATAATAATAATAATAATAAATTTGTTAGAATATAAAACATGATCTTAGATAAAATTCTAAAACAACTAATCTTTATTGAAATGGAAGGTGGTAACGTGTATTAGAATATAATTTAATAATATTGATTGAATGTAATCGACAACCGTATTAATGCAATTTCAATCAACTGTAACAATAAATGTTACAAAAGAAGGGATAAACAATATTCTAAATATGTTAGCATACAATAAGAAATCAATTATTTGGTATGTAGATTTATATTCCTTGTGTAAACAATAAATTAATAGATATGAATTACTAAGTTGTAACAATTGATTTATTCCTCATCCCATTGATTAATCCGCTTTGGAATTTATTTTTTAATCAATGGAATTAAATGTAATTGAAATCTTTCAAATAAAAGGAAAGAGAACATTAATTGTAATTAATGAACATAATAATAAAACATATGTTTGAATTAAAATAAAAGAGGAAGTTGAGGAAATAAAAGGGAAACATATGTTTTAATTGAAAGAGAAATTTGTTGTAATATAATGAACATGTAAATGGAAATAAAAGGATAAAACTTTGTTTGAATTATTTAATGAAAATAAAACGATTAGTGTCTAACAACCATTCAATTGAAAATCTAATATTGAATAAATTGGAATTAAATCTTTTAATTAAGGTAAAAAGTAATAGATGGTAATTGATTCAGTCAAGAATAAGCAACATATGTTGAATTGAATAAAATGAACATTTGAATGAAGACAAACCAATGTTAATAAAATGAAGGTTCAATTTAGTCAATTTTAAAATATATTATTATTTGAATTTAAATAAAATTTAAAGGTCAAGATTTAAGAACAAATTTTGGAATATTGAGTAATATATTTTTCCAAATTCAATGAAATGGAAAATTTTCTAAAATTTTGAGTTTTGGTCAAACTTAGTCAAATTTTGACCTTTGTTTGAAAATTTTAAATTTGAATTTTAAAATTTTATTCTTTTTGTATAATGCTAGACTGAATTCTGATCTTTTCTCAACCTTTTGTTTCGTCAAAATCAAATATCTATTGCTCTAAATATTTGAATTTCTGTGAAAAACTGACATAAGTTTGTGGTGTTTAGTTGTGAAATTTGGCTAAGTCCTAATGGGTTTGATTTAGTCCTAATGAGCCTTGGTTAACCAAGAGACTCTAACCATACTTAGAGACTTGTGTCTATTCCTATGCCTACGACTATTTGTTTCCTTCTGACTAACTTGTACGTACATAATTTTCTCTTGAGAAAACTTTCTCATCACACTCCCTTCTTCCTCTCCAAATTTACAGAGAGTTCTAGATCTAAAACATAAATTTCTCTAAATCAAAACTCCTTCCTTTTCTATTCCAAATTCCTTCCACCTCCTCTCCTATTGCCACCTCTCCTCCACCATCCAAGCCATCTTTCCCTCCCCTTCATCTCGGTAACCATTTCCTCCAAGCAAGGCAGAAATCATCCCCTCTTTCCTAGCCTATAGCCATGCCCTATCTCCACCAAATCACACCCAAATCACCACTTTCTTCTCCACTTGCATAGCCAAACCATCTCTTCCACCCTAGCCCACCTTAGCCGCATCCAAACCCATCCTTTCAACCCTAAGCCGAGCCTCTTAACCGCTCTCCTCTTCTCTTCTATAAAAAAATTAAATATATATCCATATATATTTTGTGTTGCATCAATTCAAGTCCGCTTTGATTTGCTTTGGAATTCGTGACTCAAATTTATAGCTTTGTGTCATCAATTTTCCCAGCCTCGAAAGGTGAGCTATTCACTTATGATTTATAATCTTATGTTAAGTAAATGAATATCAATTGATATGCTATTGGAATGTTCCAACAGTTTGGAAATTTTGCGTAATTTGGTTATGATTTGATATGACATATGTTCACCTATGTTCCCTTATTATTTTTGACATAAAAATGTTTATGATATTATGTTGTTTATTTATAAAAATAGATGTGATGATATGGTTATTAATATGCATCATGATGTTAATATTGAATTTCTGTGTTGAAAATAAAAAAAAGGAAATGTTATATTAATTTAAAGGTTGACACTTTTGTGATGGAAATTGTCATTAGTATGTTATGTGAAATTTATGTATAAAAAAGAATATAAAAATAATAAATTTTGTATGCAAATATGTAGTATGATTGTAATATAGGAAATCACCTAAGGTGCTATATTGGAAATGATTGCATGTTGGGTTATGTTATGGTAGAAAATTTATGTCACATTCCATGCTATGTTATGTAATTAATTATGTAAGTTACATGCTATGTTATGTAATCAATTATGTAATAATTAATTATGTAAGTTACATGCTATGTTTTGTAATTAATTATGTAAGTTACATGCTATGTTATGTAATTAATTATGTAAGTTACATGCTATTTTTTATGTAAGTTATATGCTATTTTATGCAATTTGTTATGTAAGTTATGTGCTACCTTATGTAATATGTATGTATGCTTTTGTGTTATGTTATTTATTTTATGTAAATCATGCTGCAAGTTCTCTTAGTTTTTGGTATTCCCTATTGGTTGAAATAATACATACCCGAATGATCTATAGAATATGGAAAAATCGTTGTGGGTTGAAATGATAAACCCAAGCGGATTTTATTGATTTTGAAAATTTGGGATTGCGGGTTGAAATGATATATACCCGTAAATTTTAAATTATTGTGGATTGAAATGATAAATATCCGTATCACTTGACCTTAGGATAGAAAACTATATACGGACACCGGTGGCCTGTTTTTAAAGTGATTTCTGAAATTTTGAAAAGATGTGTTTGGAAAAAAAAGGAAACTGATTTTTAAATTTAATATAAAGATTTTATTTTTAAACATATATGTAAAATTTAGATTATGAAAATTAATTGCTTAAGAATTCTAAATTTATAAGTTAAGTTTTAAAATGTAAATTTTAAGGTTTTACTTATAAATTTATTACTTTTTCATAATATAAGATTTAATTTAATAAAATTTAATAAAAATAAAATATATTATGTTTAAAATGTTTAAATTAATATATTTATTTTAATATATAACCTATTTTAATATATAAACAATTTCTATTATATAAACTATTTCAATCTATAACCTATTTTAATATATAAATTATTTCTAATATATAAACAATTTCAATCTATAACCTATTTTTCAAGTATCAATATTTTTAATGTATAACTATTCCAATATATAAACTACTTTCAATATTCAAAATGTTTAAAGTTGGAACTGTTATGATTATGATTTAATTGATTTAAAATGCGAATACTTTGATATGACGGTTTAACCTATTTTGTGGTTATGATTTTGAAAATGAATATGAATTCAAAGGTGATATGATTTTGAAGTGAATATGATTTCGAAAGTGATATGATTTTGAAGTGAATATGATATTTTGATATCAGTATGAATTTGTTTTGGGAAGTGTAAAAGAACCATCAGTTGTGAAATAAGCGTTTGGTTGTTAAAGTGATCGGGATCGGATATTGCCATACTCTCTGCCAATACTGAAAACCACTTTAACAACTGTGTACGTGGTGGAGATTCCATAAATGAAGTAGGATGGTTTGGAGAACGATTCTGAATGAGGTATTTACATGACCCTGACTCCCGTGAGTCAGCTTGATGTGGCTAAAATAGGAGCTATACCGGGCCAAGTGAGGTCATTCCTCCTATCGGGCACATTTCTTCGATATTATATTTTGACTTTGTGATTGATTTGATGGCCACTCTTGATTTTGATTATGGGAGTGTGTTTCGAGGTGGGCGGTAGTAGCTGCTATGCGTTACCACCAGTCCGGTAGTGCAATTGGTATATCTACCCTGGCATTGCCTTGAGTGCCGTGTTCACATGCCCTATCGTGCCTTCTACAAGTTTGTTTTTGTATCGTACCTATGGAGTGCTCCCTGATAGCCTACCTGCGGGTGGAGTTTACAGTATCTGTATAGACTACGGCATTTATATAAAAATGTGTTAAAGGGGATATGGGTAACGCCTTAACGCTATTTTAATATCTTACTTTACTATAGACATTATTTATACAGCGTATTGTATTATGTATGTAGATAGTTCCATGTATTTTATGTAGCGTATTGTATTATGTATGTAGATAGTTCCACGTATCCTTAAAGGATGGAAATCCTAAACATTCTTTAAGTTATTGCATTTCATTTGGACATTTCACTTGAATTGGTTTACTTGCATAAGATTGTTAATCCTGACTCGAGTGTTTTGTGCTTTGCTTTATGCTCGGGTCAGCCTGAGTATTACAGCATTTGAGACTCACCTTTGGAGCTTGGAGCTTTACTTGGAGATCTATCTTTAATCTATTCAGCTTTCTAGTTATCTCGGTTATTTTAATTATTTTCAATTGTTTATGTTCAGACTAGTCATTTTCTTATGTATTAGAGACTTCTTTGCATTTGGACTTAGGTTGTATTTGGTTTTAGACTCTGATGTTTCTGTAGTAGCTTCATGAACTACTATTTATCTATTCTGCTGCGTATTGTTGTATAAATCTGTGTCTGTGATTCTGTGATTGATTTATTTACTGTATATGCTAAGTTTTGCCAAATATAAATAACAATTTGTCGTTTTGAGCAATTCAAGTTTGACATGTGTGGATTATTGTCGATTTGAATAGTTCAAAATGGCAGGTCGTTACATAAATTAATGTGGTTTGTATGCTATAAGGTCCCTCGGAAAGGTCGATAACGACTGGGGGATGACATATTCGGTACTATCTAGTTATAGAAATAGGTCGGTCTTGTGTTGGTAGAGGGCAGATGTTCTGTGCCTCGGGACATCCATCTAGAGGTGTACCCATCGAAAGGTAGTCCCTTCACTTGGTCATTTGTATGGAAATCCAAACTCCGCTACGTGCCAGCCATTTTGATTGTATTACCCACTTTGGGCTATATGCTGGAATTTAATCAATGTAACAATTTCGGTTATGATTAATATTATTTGTATACTAGACACTACTATAATATAACTTGATTGGATATGAATGGTTTTGGTTATTGTAATGACCTACCTTTTAGGACGTTTTAAGTAGACACACATGTCAGACTCCGTTCAAAAGGGCAGATTGTTATGGGGTAAATAAGAAAAAGATGAAGAAATAAAACAAATACAGAATCTCGCAGCGGAATGACAAAATATAATAATCAGATAACAGTTCATGAAGTTGTTTTATAAATACATTTGACTATTCATTTACAACACAAATCAGAGTTATAGAAACAAGAGGAAATAAATGATAAATGCAGCGGAACAACATGATGCAGTGGAATAAATATAATAAATAATAATAATACAAATCTTCATCTTCGTCCTCCAGAAATAAGGTCTTCAATCCTGAAATGCACAGGCTGACCCGAGCGAATTGAAAAGACAAAACACTCGAGTCAGAACTAAAAGATCTTATGTAAGTTAAATCAACGGTAATAAAGCATGTAACGACGTCAGAGATGTTTATGGGGTTTGACATCTCCTATCCAGTGTCTAACGATAGTGCAATAACTTAAGAGATGTTCGGGATTCCCATCTCCTAAGGATCCGTTAAACTATCTACTATGTACTACAATACGCTATTATAATATGTCTATAGTAAAGTAAAAGTATTAAAATAGCATTAAGGCGTTACTCATACCCCCTTAACACATTTTATATATTCCCATAGTCTATACAGTACCGAACGCTCCTCCGTAAACTGGAGATTTACACAGAGGGCACCCCATAGATATGGTACAAAACAAACTCGTAGAAGGCACGCTAGGGCATGTGAACACGGCACTCGAGGTAATGCCAAGGTAGATATACCAATTGCACTCCCAGACTGGTGGTAACGCAAAGCAGCTGCTACCGCCCACCTCAGAGCACACTCCCAAATCAAAATAAGTGGTGGCCACCAAATCAATCACAAAGTCAGAATAAAGTATCGAAGGAATGTGCCCGATCGGAGGAATGACCTCACTTGGTCCGGTATAGCTCCTGTTTTAGTCACATCTAAGCTGACTCACGGGAGTCAGGTTCACGTCATACCTTATACAGAAATCGTTCCCCAAACCACCCTACTTCATTTCTGGAATCTCCACTGCGTACATAGTTGTTAAAGTGGTTTTCGGTATTGGCAGAGAGTATGACAATATCTGATCCCGATCTCTTTAACAACCAAACACTTATTTCACACCAGATGATTCTTTTATATTTCAAACGCTTGGAATGAATCGTCCTGGTCCCTCTGTCAAATCATCTCTCATCTTGCCGCACAACTTGTCATCCTTCGGCATCTCCAATCGAGTATTCTCTACTTCTTCTCCAATGTTTACGGCCGTCAAAATACTCACGAAAGATTTGTCCTTTGGTCGAACTGTTTGGAATTTGCCTCCCATATCACTGGCCCTTGGGTCATTGGGGGAGATTTCAATACGACCAGATCACCCTAAGAAAGAAACTCTGGAAGCGGATCACAAGATTCCGATTCCTTTAATGACTTTATCAACTCGGCTGCCCTCATCGACCCGCCCATCAGCAACAGACTCTTTACTTGGTCAAATCGCAGATCTGAGCCAACCCTAGCAAAATTGGATCGTTTCCTCTTCAACAGTTCCTGGGATGACCTACACCCCCTCTCTATTGTTAATGGCCTTGCCACCACCCTCTCTATTGTTAATGGCCTTGCCACCACCCTCTCCGACCATTGCCCTCTACTTCTAGATTCAGGTGCCATACCAAAATCCCACCGTCCATTCAGATTTGAATGCCTTTTGCTCCTAGAACCATCGTTCGATGACTTTGTTAAATTTGCATGGTCCCATCCCACCCCGTCCCTATCGGCCATTGCTCGGGTTGTCTTCAAACTCCGTTCACTTTGAAAAATCATCCGCCCCTGGGCCAAATCTATTTTGGGCTCGATCCGGTCCCATATAGCGGCAACCCAAGATGACATTCTTGGTCTCAACATTCTGGAAGAATCCCGCCCCCTATCCGCCCCCGAACTGAATCGCCTGCGGGAGCTGGAGCTTGAATTTGAAAGACTTATCAAGCAAGAAGAGATCGGTTGGAAGTAGCGCTCAAAGGCGAGATGGATAGACGAAGGAGACAAAAACACTGCTTTTTTCCATCGCCTAGCCAATGGGCGTCGTAGATCCACCTTCATCTCGGAAATCTCTCACAATGATAATACCTTCACTGACCAAACTGACATCCTTAACCTTTTCACTACTTTCTACCGCAACCTCCTAGGGAAACCCTCTCCTTCACTCCCACCCATTGATTGGAATCTCCTCTACCCCAACTTTACTCCGATCTCCATAGACCACCCCTTCACTGAAGATGAAATCTGGTTGGCCCTAAAAGATATGGCTGACGACAAATCCCCAGGCCCAGACGGCTTTGGCCCAGTTTTCTTCAAACACTTCTGGGGCACTGTTAAATATGATATCATAGAAATGTGCTCTGAATTCCATTCTAACCCCTCGTCAATTGCAATTTTGAATTTCGCCAACATTATCCTCATCCCTAAATATACCGGCTCGACCACCTTATCCTCCTTTCGTCCTATTAGCCTCCTCAACACTACCTTCAAAATCATCACCAAAATCCTGGCCAACCGTCTCCAAGATGTTATTGCACCGTTGGTAGGAGCTGAGCAATCGGCCTTCATCCTAGGCCGCAACATCCTCGACTGTGTGGTAGCTACTCAGGAAGTCATCTCTTACTGTCATTACTCTTCCACCCCAGGAGCCCTACTCAAACTCGACTTCTCCAAAGCTTTTGATTCGGTTAATTGGAACTTTCTGCTGGACCTTATGAAGTACAGAGGTTTTTCCGATACTTGGTGCAATTGGATCAAGTGCATCCTCAGTACTAGTTTTTCATCAATTTCCATTAATGGCTCGCTGGGGGGGCACATAAAATCTGCTCGAGGATTAAGGCAAGGCGACCCTTTATCCCCGCTCCTTTTTGTCCTCATTTCTGATGTGTTTAACCGCATGGTCAAGCTTGCAATCTCCAACAGCCTCCTTGCCGGCATTGGACTCCCCAACTCGAACTTTTCAGTCTCCAGCCTCCAATTTGCAGATGACACCATCCCGTTGATTTCCCCTAAACCTGACCATATTCATTGTCTTAAAGTCCTTCTATATGTCTTCGAACTCATCTCAGGCCTATCCATCAACTTTAACAAGAGCTCCATCATCATGCTTGGCGATTCCCTACACCTGTTCCCCTCTTCCGCCTCTCTTCTCAACTGTAAACTAGAACTCTTCCCAATCTCCTACCTTGGTATCCCCCTTCACCCCACTAAACTCGCCGGCCAGGAATGGCTCCCGCTTATATCCAAGATCGAATCTCGGCTTGCAACGTGGAAGGCCAATTCCCTTTCCTCTACAGGCCGGCTTGTCCTTGTCAAATCCGTTCTGTCAGCCCTCCCCTCCTACTGGATGTCATTCCATAAATTGCTAAAGTGGGTTATAAAGAAAATTGATGGTATTAGAAGATCTTTTCTATGGAACGGTACTCAGACAAAATGCTTGATCAACTGGAAGACTGTCTGTCTACACCAAGACCATGGTGGTCTGGGAATAGTCAACCTCAGCTCATTCAACATAGCACTCCTATCTAAATGGCTTTGGCGTATCATCACACCGGGCAACTTCATCTGGAAAGAATGGATACTTCAGCTTCACTAAATTCCAACCCTCACTTGGTACTTCACTCCACTCCTTGCCTCAAACCTTCCCCCTTCTAGGCTGGTGTGTTAAAATCCATACCCCGAGTCAAATCTCTATTTCACGTTTCTGTTGGGAATGGGATTTGCTGTCGGTTCTGGTTTGATACTTGGCAAGATCAAACTCCCCTCGCCCGCCTGTTCCCCTCCCTATTTTCCCACACAACCCATCATAACTCATTTGTTAGTGAAATATATACCTTTGGCCCCGACTGCCTATGCCCCTCTGCTCTCTTTGACCTTAACACCCTGAACGAACTCACTTCAGCCACTCACCTGCTCTTATCACTCCAGCTCTCTTCCTCGCCAGACCATTATACATGGGCCTTACCTCCTGCGAAAGGATTCTCAGTCACCTCATGCTACTCTTACCTCAGTCTCCCAAGCAGATCTTTCAGCTTCGCAAGAGTATGGAAATGCAAACTCCCTCCCCGCATCCTCTTCTTCCAATGGTGCCTCATCCACGCTCGTATCAATACCAAAGATAGACTTAGACGTAGAAATATGCCACTAGACCCTCTTTGCGCTTTCTGCTCGAGGCAAGATGAAACTATTCCTCACCTCTTTTT
Source organism: Allium fistulosum (assembly GCA_030737815.1). Taxonomy (NCBI): domain Eukaryota; kingdom Viridiplantae; phylum Streptophyta; class Magnoliopsida; order Asparagales; family Amaryllidaceae; genus Allium; species Allium fistulosum. Next base: position 1,140,471,646 of record CM060906.1, read on the forward strand.
TACATGCGACTTCTCCTACTATATATGGGTTGCGACTTGTGCTAACCTCTTAGGATACATCCCTGCTCTACACTCTTTGACCACTGGCAATATAACCCTCCTGATAGAGAACTTGACTCCCTCGTCACCATTTACAGTTGGTGCATCTGGAAAGAAAGAAATGCGTTTGTTTCCAACAAACCCAAATGCACGGTTGATGGAATCTGTAATAGAATCTCTTACTTATTTTCGATGTTGACAGGATCGAAACGAAGGTGGCTTTTCACTATGCACCTCCCCTCCAGCGATAATGGCAATGGCGACTGATCCTGCTCTCCGTTGGCCCTGCTCTTTCTGGGTCTAGATACTAGTTTCTTTTGCTTATTTGGGATGTTTATTGTATGTAGTACTCTCTGTGTATGCTGAACATGGTTATTTTTTGGCTATTGATCAGGCTTGTTGATCGACTACTACCTACTTATATTATTTTATAATCGGCTGTGTAGTCTCACGCTACACACCCGTGTTTTTCTAAAAAATATATTTCAAAAGTCAATTTACAATTGATATAAAATTATCATATTGTCAAAACCATATCATTTTCAAATCGTATCCACTTTCGAAATCATATTTACCTTTGAAATCATATCGCTTCCGAAATCATAATTTCTTTCAAAATCATATTTCCAAATCCGGTTAAATCCATACTTCAAATCATCTTATTCAATTAATTAAACATTTTAAATCCCACTTAGGTTGTAACATCATTCAACCGTATTGCTTTTAAACCAATGAGTTTAAATATAAACACTTCCACTTTACTTAGTCTGAAAATTTAGAAAATAGTTTAAATAGTTATAAATAGTTAAAATAGTTATAAATAGTTATAAATAGTTAAAATTGTCTAAAATAGTTTAATTATAGATTAAAAATACTGTTTAATTTATTTAAGATAGTTAAATAATTTTAAAATAGATTAAATATAATTAAAATAGATTAAATAATTTTAAAATAGATTAATTAGATTTAAAATAAGTTAAAATGGGTTAATTAGTTTAAAATAAATTAAATGGTTTAAAATAGGTTAAAATGATTTAATATAGTTAATATAGGTTAAAATAGTTTAATAGTTTAAAAATCTTAATGATTAAAGTCTTTAAAATAATATATTTTTAAAACAATTTATATTAAAATATGAGTTTGAAATTAATATCAATTTAACTATTTATTTTATTCCAACATATCTGGACATTACAATTCCAAATAACCAATACCCAATTTCGAATCTTCTATTCAAATTCTTTCCAATCCATGTTTGAAATATCAATTTAAATATTCCAATTTCAATACATTTCAAAGTTATATTTCAAACCAATTCAATAACTCAATTCCGATAAAATTTCATTTATACTTAAATATTCAACTTTAAACTTTTAATTTAATTTCTTAAAGCAGTTCCTTTAAACCAATTCACATTTCAACATAAAACTTGATTTTCCAATAATAATTCAATTCATATAAATCAAATTTTATTTCAAAATATCGTTTAACTAGATTCAAAATCAAGGATTTAAAATCATTTAATTTAACCAATCCGGTGTCTGTAAATAATTCTCTACCCTAGGGTCAAGTGATACGGATATTTATCACTTCAATCCGCAATTTAAAATTTTACGGTTATATATCATTTCAAACCGCAATCCCGAATTTAATATTAATATCCATAAAACCGCTTGAGTCTATCATTTCAACCCATAACAATATTTCCCTAATCTATAGATCGTTCGGGTATGTATCATTTCAACTGATAGGGAACTTGCAATATTATAACAATATAAAAGACAACATCCAATCATCCAATATCAACAATCAAACATACATCACAATCATCATCCAAATCAATCAATAAACATCCATAGAAAACTGATAATTAATACAGGTATTACATGGACAATTTAAAATTCAATATTAGATTAAACGATGGTTAATTGCAATAAAAGTCAAATTTAACCAGAATGACAATTTAACATACCAAACAGTAATCAATAAATTTATAATCACATCATAAATTTTATTTAACAAACCTAAGATAATCAAGTAATTGTGAGTGGGTTAAATCACTCACCTTTGATTTTAAATCGATTTAAAATCAAATTTAGGACTCAAAATTCAACTGTCTCTGAATTCGTCCAAACCAGCGTCAAAAGGTCCGAAATTTCAATACAATCCTAACGAAACAAACTGCGCATGAATTGGACCTCGTACGAACAAGTTATGATAGTTAGAAGATTAAACGATTTAATATTGAAATAAAATAAAATAAATATACTTACCCTAGCCACGTCAGCACATCAACACGAGACCAAGCGACAGACAAAACCTAATGCATTCGTTCGAACTAGACATGGTGCTGCCACCAACCCTAGCCATTTGACCACCAACCACAACCACATCCTTTACCTGACCGCCGATCTGTCTACGCCACTTCCCTGCGCAGCCCTGACCGCACCCCCTAACGCCGCGCGACCCTCCATCGGCCTCCCGCTCCCAAACCACCGCCGCTGCCATTTAAAGCATTTCTGGCGAACTCCAAGCCTCCAAACGATGAATCAAGGCCAGATCTAGGGCCTGCTCCGAGGCCTCTACAAGTCAGAACTTCCTGATCGTCCCATAGTGGAAGATCCAACATTGGATTGAAATCGTGGCCTATGAACGGCCGAGAATGATTGAAAATTTCTGGCCAACTGGTCATGCCAATCAAAAAATGAACAGTGGATTTGAGTTGCACTCGTCGAGAGCTTCAAAATGATATATAATTTGATATGCTTTGGAGGAATTTGATTTTGGATTTGGTTTTTTATTTGCAATTTGATTTTGGATCTGCAGCCATTGGAAAGAAGAGGAAGCTAAAGGTTGAATAAATAGATACATTGTTAGCTGAAAATACAATGTTTTGGAAATTTTATAATTAAATGAATGATCTTTGAAATGCTAAAACTTTGGTAATGAGATTTATTATAAAAGTATTATGATTTTCAAAGGATAACATTTCCAAGTGTTATGATTTTCTAAGTATTTGGATTTCCAAATGATAATAGTTCAAAAAGGGTTATGATTTCAAAGTATTGTGGTTTTAAAGTGTTTTGATGTCGAAATTGTTATAACTTTGAAAGTACTATGACTTTTGGAAATGAATTTATTTGAAATTGTATTTAATTAAGAATTGTCTTTAAATATATTAATGTGAAACTTATAGAAATTGAAGATTTAAGAATGTGACTTTATAAAGTGGTTTGGTTTAAGATGATTTAAAGGAATATTTCAAGTTTAATAAATTTAAGGAAATATTCAGTGATTTGGAAATTTGGGTTTTATTTAAATGATATATTGATTTGGTTTTTGGAATTTAAATGATATATTATTGCTTTGAGTTTTGAAATGGATATGATATTTTGGGTTTTAAAGTAAATGATTTTGAAATAAATATCTGTGGGTTATAATAACGATTGGTTGGCAAAGAGACCGAGAGCGGATATGGGCATACTCTTTGTCGATACCGAAAACCACTTTGACAACCGTGCAAGCGGTGGAGATTCCAGAATGAAGTAGGATGGTGGCGACGATCCTATTGAGGTATGAACGTGGACCCAACTCCCGTGAGTTGGCATAAGGTGGCTAAAACAGGAGCGATTCTCGGCCAATGAGGTAGCACCTCTAATCGGACGCATTTCTTCGATACATTTCTATTACTTTGTGATTGATTTGGTGGCCACCCTTCGATTTTTGATTTTTGATTTGGGAGTGTGTTCCGAGGTGGGCAGTAGTGGCTGCTACGCGTTTCCACCAACCCGTATGCGTAATTGATATATCTACCCTGACATTGCCTTGTTGTGCCATGTCACTTACCATATCGAGCTTTACTACGAGTTTGGATTTGTGCCGTAGCCTGTGTAGTATTGAGGGTAGCTCTCGATCTGGGGGTACGTTGATACTGGATAGACTACTGGGACTATTATGTGTTAAGGGGAATATTGGGTCACTCCTTAACGCTATTTAAAAGTAATTTTATTTTATTATAGACATTATTATAATAGCGAATATTACTACATAGTAGATAGTTTAACGGATCCTTAAAGAATGGGCGATCCCAAGCATTCTTTAAGTTACTTGTACCTTTATATTATAGTTCACTTGAGTTGGTTTACATTGTATAAGTATGTATGTCCTGACTCGAGTGTTTTATGTTTTGCTTTACGCTCGGGTCAGACTGAGTGATACAGCATTCGAGACTCACCTTTGGAGTTGGAGCTTCGCTTAGATCCATCTATTGATTCTGCTTTTAGTCATTCAGTTGATTCCAATGATGTATTCAGACCTTGTATTTGACTATTGTATTGAGACATCTTTGTATTCGTGATTTCTGTTGTATCTTGTTGAACTCTGTTATTATCATATATAGTAGCTTCATGAACTACTATTTCTTTGCTTCCGCTGCATTGTTATATTACTCTGTGTCTGTGATCTGTGATTTATTTACTGTATATCCTGAGTTTTGCCAAATTTCATTTACAATTTATTGTTTTGAATTATTCAAGTCCGGCATGTGTGGATTTATTGTCGATTTGAATCGTCCAAAATAGTGGGTCGTTACACAACCTGTAATACTTTCCAATACAGAAAGCCGTGCCCAAAGGAGTCAACAGAGGAACAAAAGCGGATTGGGAAGTATTGCCGCTTCCATGAGACTTACGGGCACAATACCGAGGAGTGTAGACACCTCCACGATGCCATAGGGAAGCTGATTCGGCAGAAAAAGTTGCAGGAGTTTGTCAAAAACACGCAGGAAGGTAGACAAGGAACATCAGATCCCGGACGCGGGCAAGCTCCACGCCATCTAGAGGAACCTGCTCGAACTGTAGGTAGACTAGTCATAAACATGATAGTCGGTGGACCTCACCCTGCAGATAAGAATTGGCAGGAAATGGAGCGATATGCTAATTCCCTAAGACATGCAGATTTTGAATGTTGTTCAAATATGGAGGACGGGTCCCCAACTAAGCAGCAGCGAACGATGACAGACGATATAGTTTTTAGGAGCAGAGATGCTGATCAGGTGGAGGCTCCTACCATTGACCCGATGGTCATCTCCGCGATAATCGGGCCAGCATTTATGAAAAGAATTTTGATTGATTGTGGAAGTTCTGTCAATATCATCTTCAAGAAAGCATATGACCAGATGAAGATGGAGACGAAGGATTTAAAACCATCTAAAGCCCGTATACATGGCTTTAATGGTGTAGCGACCGGTGCAGTGGGGTATGTTGAATTGCCAGTTAAACTTGGGCATGGAGAACTTAGGAGGGTGCGAATCCTGCCTTTCATCGTTTTGGATGTCGATTCTCCATACAATGTGTTTCTGGGTCGACCGGCCCTAGCAGAGTTCCGGGCAGCTTTGGCCCCTTGGTGTTTGACTTTGAAATTTCCGATAGACAAAAGAGTTGGTGTTGTGCATGGCGACCGGTCGTGTGTGTTATGTGGCTGAGTTGAGAGAAGCCTAACGGAGAGAGAAAGGAAAGGTCGCGGACAACTCCGTCCGCACCCGGATCACTGAAAATTGACAAGTAGTGCCCGAGCCCTGGCTCGTACAACACGATCGGATCTATAGAGACATAGATCCGAGAGATGATGATGAAAAACCCAGGGAAGAAAAAGCAGCACCGGCTGAACTGACGATTGACATTCCAGTCAGCCTAGATGACCCATCACGAGTACTTAAGATTGGATCATAACTCGACCCCTCGATGACCGAGGATCTCACTGATTTCCTCCGAGCGAATCTGGATGTTTTCGCTTGGACACATTCTGATATGTGCGGGATTTCTCCCGCTATTGTGAGTCATATGTTGAACATAGACCCGAGGTACGTACCAGTAAAGCAGAAAAGGAGAGGCATGGAACCAAAGAGGTCCACTGCTCTCAGAGAGGAGGTGGCAAACTCAAAGCCAAAGGGTTCATCTGTGACGCCCTTTACCCTGAATAGGTGTCTAACCCTGTGCTAGTAAGAAAAGCAAATGGGAAATGGAGAACCTGCATAGATTACTCTGATCTGAACAAAGCATGCCCTAAGAAGAGTTTTCCTTTACCCAGGATTGACCAGCTAGTCGACACAACGGCAGGACACGAGTTATTGTCATTTATGGATGCATACTTGGGATATAATCAAATCCCGATGCACATTCCAGACCAAGAACACACCAATTTTGTCACAGATGTTGGGCTATATTGCTATGTAGTGATGCCTTTCGGATTGAAAAATGCGGGAGCAACTTATCAGCGTCTGGTGAATCGAATGTTTAAAGACAAGATAGGTAGAACAATGGAAGTCTATGTGGATGACATGCTTGTGAAGTCACGACAGTCAAACGACCACATTCGAGACTTAGTGGAAATGTTTAATATACTCAGATATTATGGAATGAAAATCAATCCTTTGAAGTGTTCCTTTGGCGTTGCGTCAAGGAAGTTTTTGGGTTTCATTGTTAATGCGTGATGAATTGGAGCTAACCTGGAAAAGATTCAAGCTATCAGAGACATACAAGTGCCCAAAACTATAAAGCAAGTACAAAGCCTGAATGGGAAACTGGCCGCGCTGAGTCGATTTATATCCAGAGCCACAGATAAGTGTATTCCCTTATTTGATGTAATAAAGAAAGGAAAGAGAAATTTCGAATGGACGTCCAACTGTGAGGACGCATTCTGAGCTTTGGTAAGGCATTTGGAAAGTCCCCCGGTACTGTCGAAGCCTATAGACCATGAAGTGTTGTATGTGTACTTGGCCATATCCCAGCATGCTATCAGTACGGCTTTGGTTCGCGAGGAGGATCGAGTTCAAAAGCCGGTGTACTATGTCAGTAAACGTTTAACGAGGGCAGAAAGAAATTATCCTAAGATCGAGAAACTGGCCTACTGCTTGGTGATTACATCACGCAAGCTTTGTTTGTACTTTCAGGCACACTCGATCAGTGTTTATACCGATCAACCCTTGCGGCAGGTACTCCAATGACCAGAAACCTCTGGAAGGATGTTAAAATGGAATATCGAGTTGAGTCAGTTCGATATTACCTACCTGCCACGAAGGGTCATACAAGGACAAGCGTTAGCAAACTTCATCGTTGAATTCACCGTGTTAGACGAACCAAACAGTCATGATGTCATTCCCCTCATTCGATGGAAACTGTACACCGATGGGGCATCTAACGACCGTTGCTCTGGGGCTGGTATAGTTCTTGTAACTCCCGAAAAATGATCAATTTGTTACGCTTTGATGCTCAATTTCCCAGCAACAAATAACGAAGCCGAGTATGAAGCATTGATTGCTGGCTTGAAACTTATCAGGGAACTGGGAGTAGAATCGGTTGAAATATTTTGTGACTCACAATTGGTGGTGTACCAGGTGCGGGGGGGCTATCAAGCAAAGGGATAGAGACTTGCCCCATACCTTGCTCAGGTTCAAGAGCTGTTAGAAAATCTAGAATATTATGATATTTCGCATGTCCCGCATGAACAAAACAAAGAAGCCGATTCATTGGCCAAATTTGCAAGTACTGGCGATGCACAGCAAATGGGATCGATTCCCGTTGAAACCTTACATGCTTCGAGTATAAATATGATGGTGGTAGATTTCGTGTTAGAAACAGAAATCGAGAAGGAATCATGGATGACCCCATTCAAGCAATACTTGCTACACGGGGTCTTGCCCGAAAGAAAGAGCGAAAGACGACAAGTCATCCGTAAAGCTTCGCGATATATAATGCAGGACGGAATAATGTATCGGAAGGGATTCTCGTCCCCCTTACTCCGATGCATTGCCCATGATGAGATAAAACGAGTCCTGAAGGAAGTCCATGAAGGAGAATGTGGTGACCGTACTGGGGGGCAGACATTAGCAAAGAAGATCCTCCGCTATGGATACTATTGGCCAACTGTAAATCGGGATGCTGCAGACTACGTAAGGAGATGTGAAAAATGTCAGAAGTATGCAATGTCAGAAGTATGCAAAATTCTCGAGAGCTCCGCCGATGGAACTCACACAAATGGTTAGTCCCTGGCCGTTTGCAATGTGGGGGATCGATATAATCGGTTCTTTGCCCATATCCAAAGGTGGTGCAAAATACGTGATAGTTGCGGTCGACTATTTTACTAAGTGGGCGGAAGCAGAGCCCTTAGACACAATCACTCCCAAGAAGGTCATTAATTTCATTGTACGAAACATTATATGTCGTTTTGGCCTCCCACGGACAATCATTACAAACAACGGAACTCAGTTCGAAAGTAGGGAGTTCAAAGAGTTTTGTCAAAAGTGTGGCACTGAAAAAAGGTTCGCAGCAGTTGCTCATCCAAAAGCCAATGGACAAGTAGAAGCCGTGAATAAAATAATCAAGTCCATATTGAAAAAACATTTGGAAAAGGCTAGAGGCAAGTGGGTGGATGAACTTCCAACAACACTTTGGGCCTATAGAACCACCCACAAGTCCGCGACTGGCCACACTCCATTCGCATTGAAATATGGCATGGAAGCTATTATACCCGTGGAACTTGAAGTTCCTTCACATCGAGTAACTCATTATGACCCTAAGACGAATTGGGATCTTTTAGTGGAATCACTGGACTTCGTTGATGACAAACGTGAAGAAGCTGATTTAAGGGCGGGTGCATATAGGCACCGAGTCGCTCGATATTATAATGAAAATGTCCGACCGAGAATCTTTGATGTGGGCGATCTCGTTTTGAAACGAGTTTTCTTGATCCTGTCGCATATGAATCCCACATGGGAAGGTCCATACGTCATTGAACGGAGGCTTAGAGAGGGAACTTTCAAGCTAGCGACCGTTGATGGCGCGACACTCCCCCGAGCATGGAATAACGAGTATCTGCGGCATTATTATACTTAGTCTATTTCTTTCGTATTTTAGTTGCTATTATTTTCAGTATATTTTTATTTCATTGATTCTTAGTTTTCGGCATGTAATAAGACAATTTAGTTTGTTTTCATTAATAAAGGCTTGAAGCCATCTTTTCCATGAATTATTGATGTTTCCATGTGTGATAATTCCATGGCAAAAAACTAAAGTTATGTTATTCTGCCTGGCGTATGAACGCGCACGATTCCAAAAAATCTCCAAATCCCCGGAGTGTGGATTGGAATACTCTGAGTCCCCAGAGTGCGGACTAGAGTATAAACGACTCAAAATCTCCATGTCCCCAGAGTGCGGACTGGAGTACTCTGAGTCCCCAGAGTGCGGACCAAAGTATAAGCGACTCAAAATTTCCAAGTCCCCAGAGTGCGGGCTGGAGTACTCTGAGTCCCCAGAGTGCAGACTAGAATATAAATGACTTAAAATCTCCAGGTCCCCAAAGTGCGGACTGGAGTATAAACGACTTAAAATCTCCAAGTCCCTAGAGTGCGGACTGGAGAACTCTGAGTCCCCAGAGTGCGGGCTAGAGTATAAATGACTTAAAAATCTCAAGTCTCTAGAGTGCGGACTAGAGTACTCTGAGTCCCCAAAGTGCGGGCTAGAGTATAAACGACTAAAAATCTCCAAGTCCCCAGAGTGCGGACTGGAGTACTTTGAGTCCCCAGAGTGTGGACTAGAGTATAAATGACTTAAAATCTCCAAGTTCCCGGAGTGCGGACTGGAGTACTCTGAGTCCCCAAAGTGCATACTAGAGTATAAACAACTTAAAATCTCCAAGTCCCCAAAGTGTGGACTAGAGTACTCTGAGTCTCCAGAGTGCGGGCTAGAGTATAAACGACTTAAAAATCTCCAAGTCCCTAGAGTGCGAACTGGAGTACTCTGAGTCCCCAGAGTGCGGGCTAGAGTATAAAAGACTAAAAATCTCCAAGTCCTCAGAGTGCGGACTGGAGTACTCTGAGTCCCCAAAGTGCGAACTAGAGTATAAACGACTTAAAATCTCCAAGTCCCCAGAATGTGGACTGGAGTACTCCGAGTCCCCGGGGTGTGGACTAGAGTATAAACGACTTAAAATCTCAAAGTCCCCAGAATGTGGACTGGAGTACTCTGAGTCCCTGGAGTGCGGACTAAAAATAGTCAAAAGTACCCTAATCGTGAAAAAGAGGATCTACAATTCCAAAAAATCTCCGAGTCATATGTAAGTGAACTGGGATTTATGTAACTCACAAGATTTTGGATCTCGACCACAGTTATACAGTAAGCCGAACAATAAAGGTCATTTGAAAGACAAAGAAACTAAGTTTTATTTATCAATCCAAAATGAGATTCCACTACAATCCCTCCAAAACTCGGAGTCAAAAGTCTATTTACATTGGCTAGGAAAATAAATAGAAATAATTACATAATCTAGGCTAACACTCGTTGAATGAGTATGACGGCTACTTCTTTGTTTTCTTCTCCTTCCTCGGTTTTTCAGGTGACTCCTCCATGCGTTTTGGCTTGGATGTTTTACTTGCTAGGGAAGTAACGTCCGAGGAAGGAAGAGGAACTTCTAGTAGCCTGGACCCACCAGGGAGAATGACCTTCAAAGGCCTGTTCAAAGGATCATCTAGTTCCACTACTTGGGGCTCGACTTTGATCTCAACTTTCTTTTTCTTCTCCTCCGCAAGTTGCTCCTTCATGCTCACTTTTGAAGTATGTCCGGAGGCGCCTGTAATCTCAACTTCGTAATTTTCTTCGATGGGTGACGAAGTTTCAGACTTGTCCTCATCAAGCGCCTCAATCACTTGAGCATCAGGACCGGGAGTCTCTCTCGCGTGAATGGCCTCACTCATCTTCTCTTTCTTCTCCGTGGTGTCATTGCTCCTCGGAGTTGGCTCAGGATTAGAACGACCTACACGAAATCATAAGAGACGAATGTTAGAGTACATTAACTACTCGCCGAAAACGACGGCTCTTCGGACTTTAAGAAGAATAGTTATGTACCGATTTCTGGCTGACTCTCAACCGTCCGGGGAGTTTCACTCTCTGGAATGGGAGATAGAACATGAATATCAAGGCCAGGATCTTCTGGATCATAGCCAACGTGCTGCTCGAAAGGATCAAGTGCTGGGCGACCAGCCGGTTGAGTAGGGGGAGGAGCTGGAGATTCGGTTCCAAACGGACCGGCAATGTTGTTCTTTCCTTTTGACAAGGAGGAATCTTTGCTATAGAGAGCCTTTGCTGCAGACAAGTCTGAAGGCTCATTCCCCCGGAGAAATTCCTTCACTAAAGCTTCTTTGTCAACCACTTCAGTGCCCGACTCAAACTTTTTGATCTTTATCAAAGTTTCCCATGCTTCGGCCAAAGATTCGAGGTAGCCCTCGCCGAGAAATGTAAGGTTATGATGCATGAGAACTCGAGCATTATACTCGGCTATAAGCGGATCAGACATGCATTTGACTTTCTCCCTTCCAGTCTCAATAGCTGCCTCAAGGCGAGCATCAACTTCAGCGAACGCCATTCTTTTGCCCTCTTCACGGGCCTCATCCTTCAGCATTTCAGCTTTTTAGAGTTCTTCATCAAGCTTTGTCTTCAAGAGTCGGGTAGCAACAATCTCGTCGCAATATCGTTGTTACTCCTCCTGAGCAGTAGTTTTCTCTTCCCTTTCTTTGAAGAGTAGCTCTTCCAACTCTTTAACTCACTGGGCGAATGCATCTCTCTCCTTTTGGACTGAGTCTTTTTCTAAAGCCAAGGCACCGCAACGTTGAACTGCTTTGTCGATCTCTTTCTTATGTGTAGCCTCCAGACGATTAACTGCCTCAGGTGTGTCTTTGGCATTTTTCTGAGCAGTTTGAAGCAAAGACTTGTATGAGAGAAGCTCTTCATCCTGAGCTTTAATGACGTCTTTGTCATGAATGGCTTCGAATTTCAAGCGATCAGTTTCATGTTGACGTTCGATAGAAACTTCTGACACTTTCTCTGCCAAATGAACAAATGCGTCGTGTTGAACGTAGACATCATTGTTGCAAGCAATGGCGCTTTGTTTGACGTGCCCTGGAATGTGATGAATCGCTGGAAGAAATTTCAGACCATCGAAGCATATTTTCGGGAATGTGGCCTTGAGCTCAGTAATTTTTTCCGCTATCGACGGATCATGTGTAGGAGCGGGAGGAGTTTGCCTAGAGACTATAGATGTTTTGTAAGGTTCCCGGGATTGCCTGGTACTAGATGAACCAGAATGTTGGTCTCGGTGAGCCTCAGGCTGGGACCCTTTATGCGCAGATTTCTCCTTGCCTTGCTCTGATTGAGAAGGAGGATCGCGAGAGTAGGAAGACTGGTTGTATGTTTTTCTTCGATAAGATGAATCTCGAGGGCGATAGTCTTGATCGCCAGTGTCATCTCTGTCCCGGTGTTTGCCGGAGCCCGAATCCCGGCCAGAATGATGAAAATAGATGACCCGCAAAGACGGTCGAGTCCGTGAGTACGCCCCATATCACCTGTGCAGAAATTGAATGACGACAAGTTAGCAAAAAATAGAGTGATGGCTAAAATTTAAGTGCAAAGTGAAGTGCATGTGTCCGTGTGTGTCCTAGTGTTCCCCCCCAACAGACCAGTTTCTTTATCTTTACTTATAGGAGTTTTTTCTCCTTGGTTATGGGCTTGAGCGCCTTCATCGCCTCTCGGGGCGAATGGAACTTAAGGACTTCCGGATCGTTGAAGCTATAATTGAGAAAATCGTCGGGAATGGTGAGGTCAGATAAGCCTTTCAATGAACCCTCTAAGTGTTGAGGAGACGACTATTTCTCCATTGGAGTGATTGTGACCTTTGAGGTTCCACCAAAAATCATCTTCCTCAGTTTGTACGCCATTTTCTTTTTTCCCTTCGAAGGGGGATGCGCTACATCAGTGCCGTGTGCCTCAACCACCGGATCCCGAGCAGGACTTACATTCTTACCTGGTGTGTCTGACACCTTAGTCTCTCTAATCTCGCCCTCCTCGGGTGTGTCGAGGGCATCACGTGTTGAAGGCCCAGCTTGCCTTTTGCCTTTGTCCAAGCCAGACCCAATTATAGTGACGCCGTGAGGAAGATTTATTCGGTGACCTTCCGCCAACAGCCCAAATTTGGAGAGCGATTCATTGGAAATGATAGATCTGATATCCCGATCTTCCGTGGGAACAGCTCGAATAGCTTCAACTACCTCAGAGTACCTGGAGCCTCTAGGACGTGAGCTGATACCTGTAAAAATAGAGAAAGGGTTTAGAAAGGATGCACTTTCCACCGAATGCAAGTACTGATCCAACAAAGAAACTTACTCCCTTCCAGCCATCTCCTTGCAAAGCCAGGGGGACAGCGCACGTAGAACCATTCCTGCTTATACTGGGCGAATTTGCTCCACACTCCAGTCAGGATTTGGCACTGGTTATGCGGCTCAAGGAATACAAAAGATGGGTTGTCGGATCACCTCTTGAAACGATAAATGTAACGGATGTCGCCGGGAGTGGGGAGCCGAATGCTCATGAAAAGAATACACGTGCCATATACGAATGAGTGACTGTTGGGATGTAACTGTGATGGAGCGATCTCAATATACTGTAATAGATCGTGGAGGAAGGAGTTGAATGGTGGCATGCTACCAACCCTGCACATAAATTTGTTGCAGGCCGTATATCCGGCTGGGGGCAAGTGAGGACGATCATGTCCCGATGGAACTAGTACGTCGTCAAAAGGAATTCCGTGGATTGAGCATAGTCAGCGAAGAGTGCTCTCATTGATTCTCGAAGCTTAAGAATCAACCGGATTGTCTAGAATGATAGCCGCGTCTAGGGCATCCAGAGCCAAGTCAAAAGATGCAATCGTTGGACTCGGGATATTCTGACAGGAGTTGTTGACAGATTTGAAGTTCCCACTACTTCTTGTTGAAAACTTGGCTCAAGTTTATCTGAGACTATAGCAGAACTCGACTTTTGAGACATCTTTAATCAGCGTTGAATATGGATAAACACCTGTTTGAACTATACTTGAAAGACAATCAATATTAGACATAACGACAAGAGTGCTCCCCCCATGTGGTGTGTGGACTAGTGCAATCGTTCGAGTGTAAATATAAAAGAATTAAAAGTCATAAAGCTGATAAAGTAAAGATAAGCTTTGAACTGTCATCTTCGAAGATCGTCATTGCTGACCGTCTCCGAGAGCTTGCCCTACGATGGTTTTAGTTTTAGCTTGGACATTAGCACTATATATTGAAGGCTATTATTTGTCTTAATCAAGTTAAACTCAGGTTTATAGTTGTTGAAATTAAGGAGTTATCAGTCCAGATTAGTTCGATATGCTTGTTTGCTTAAGTCCTTGTCCTTGTTTAATGTCGTATGAATAGGCATACGAGTAAGTGAGTTCGGTGTGAGTTATGTTCAAGTTGGAATGATTTCAACTGTTGTAGTCTGATTCAAGACTCAAGGCCGAGCGACACTGAAAACACATTTCCTAAATACCGCTCAGCCTGAATACCGCTCGGCCTATGTCCATCGTTCGACACTTGAATGAATGTTTCGACCAACGTCGCTCGGCATCCTAGGATCAAACACCTTCGATCGGCATTCTCTGGCTCGACCGCCTAAGCAAGACATGCCGACCCACTCGCTCACCTCCGTCTCATTTCCTCAAATCACCGAACTAGACCCACTCTCTCCTTAAACCGAACGGCACCCTATCCCTTTACCTCCCTAACATTACTCTCACATGGAGACTACCGAGCCACCTACTTCATAGTTGATCGGCTTTCACCCAAAAATAAAATGCCAACCCGTTCACACTCACTTCTCCCTCGCTCCTTGTTTACCGAACGACCTCGATCACCAGTTTTGTTCCACTTCCATAACCTAACGGCTCAACACTAACGATCAACCAACACCTATTGAACTCACTAACACTTACCGAGTCATCACAACTTCCTCCTCCCTCACTCAGTGACCCAACAGGAGCCTACGTCTCAGCTACTTCCGGTATCTTTTTCCTTCCTCCTCTCCATCTAACCCTAAGGCACGTTTAGACCTCAGATCCATCTTCCTCATCTACACGACTTCCACCATCCGTAAGTTAAAGGAAAGTCGTGAATTTGAATCTCGTACAAAACCCTTAATTTGGCCCATGAGTATCGCTCGACATACTTCCTTCAAATGCCATCGCTCGGCATACTCCCTTTTGATAGCATCACTCGGCACACTTCCTCCAAATGCCATCGCTCGGCATACTCCCTTTTGATAGCATCGCTTGGCACACTTCCTCCAAATGCCATCGCTCGACATACTCCCTTCTGATAGCATCGCTCGGCACACATCCTTCAAATGCCATCGCTCGGCATACTCCCTTCTGATAACATCGCTCGACCTAAATGCCTCGTTTGGCATACAAGCATCGCTCGTCATAGACGTCTCGCTCGGCATACAAGTGTCGTTCAGCATAGACGTCTCGCTCGGCATACAAGTGTCGTTCGGCATAGATGCCTCGCTCGGCATACGAGTGTCGCTTGGCATAGATGTGCGGTTCGGCCTTGGCATTTTGGTCCAGCTTGAATGTCGTTCAACTTTGAAGGGAGGATCAGCACTTAACCTTTAGTTAAGGTGTCGTCGCTCGGCATCTCTCGATCGGCATTTCTCGTTCGGCATGACTGGTTCGGTGCACAGAAGTCATCTGCTATAGGCCGAAGTACCTTGTTCCTGGGCCCGCGTAGGAAGTCCGGCCTATCTTCGCCTATAAATAGAAGGGCATGGGCACAATGAAATGGACCTTTTTTCGAGAACACTAGGGAGACTCTGCCATTTCCAAGACTTGTTCCTTTTCAGTTTAAACTTGTATTCAGGTGGTTGGTGTACGGATTGTATCTGTATTCAATTATTGGAGAAAGCAATAAAGATTAAACTCGAAGTGGACATAGACAGTTACGCCGAACCACTATAAATCCGGTGTTCTAGTTTTTGAACTTAATTCTGCATATATTCCTCTGTTTTAACTTTCTATCTTCATTAATCACTCTACACAAACTTTCTTCAGGTGTTAGTGACCAATTCTGGTGCTAACATAAACTATTTTATTTTATATACTATTATTAATATCTAAACTGTTTAAGGAAAGTATTATGATTTCCAAAGTGTTATAAATTCAAGTATTTGGTTTCGAAAATATTATAACTTTTAAAGTGCTATGGTTTTGGAAATGTATATATATTTGAAGTGAGAATGATATCGTGTTGATATGGTTTTGAAATGGATATGATATCCTGGTTTTGAAGTATAAGCTGTTATGAAATGACCACGGTGTTATAATAACGTTTGGTTGTTAAAGGGATCGGATATTGTCATACTATCTGCCAATACCGAAAACCACTTTAACAACTGTGCACGTGGTGGAGATTCCAGAATGAAGTAGGATGGTTTGGTGACGGTTCTATATGGTATTTACGTGACCCCGACTCCCGTGAGTCAGCTTGATGCGGCTAAAACAGGAGCCATGTCGGGCCAAGTGAGGTCATTCCTCCGATCGGGCATATTTCTTCGATACCATTCTGTTGCTTTTGTGATTGATTGGGTGCACCCTTTGATTTAGGAGTGTGTCATGAGGTGGGCGGTAGTAGCTGTTATGCATTACCACCAGTCCGGATCCGCAAACGGTATATCTACCCTAGCATTGCCTTGCGTGCCTTGTCGCATGCTCTATCGCGCCTTCTACGAGTTTGTTTTGTACCATACCTATGGAGTGCCCTCTGATAGCCCTCCAGTTTACGGGGGGAGTTACGGTACTGTATAGACTATGGGAATATATAAAATGTGTTAAGGGGGATATGGGTAACGCCTTAACACTATTTTAATATTTTTACTTTACTATAGACATATTATAATAGTGTATATTACTACATAGTATATAGTTTCATGGATCTTTAAAGGATGGTTATCCCAAACATCCTTTGAGTTACTTGTATTTCAATTGATATTTCACTTGAGTTGGATTTATTGATATAAGAATGTTAATTCTGACTCGAGTGTTTTGTGTTTTGCTTTACGCTTGGGTCAGACTGAGTGCCACAGCATTTGAGACTCACCTTTGGAGTTGGAGCTTCGCTTGGAGATCCATTTATCTATTCAGCTTGTAGTTATTCAGTTGACTCCTGCGATATATTTTGATCTTCTATTTGATTTTTGTATTGAGACTTCTATGTATTCGAGATTTTTTGTTGTATCTTTTTTAACTCTGTTATATATATAGTAGCTTCATGAACTACTATTCATTTGTTTCCGCTGCTTATTATTATATTACTCTGTGTTTGTGATTGATTTTATTTACTGTATATGATGAGTTTTGCCAAATATAAATTAACAATCTAATATTTTAAGCAATTCAAATCTGACATGTGCAGATGCGAATGGTTGAAAATATAGGCTCGTTACAATTGGTATCAGAGCTCTGGTTTTAGGCAAAATTTAGCATATGTAGTAGAATTTAATTACAGAATCACTTTCGTTCGAACTTGAATCTCTTCCTCTTGATTCGAATCTCCTTTGAATTTTAGAACATTTCTTGTTCTGAAATCCATCCTTACCTTTCCTATTCGTGTTCTTTTGATTCTGGAGTACCCCATAACTCCACTTCTGTTGATCTCTATAATAAATCGGCGGTCCCGCCAATCCTAGAATGATTTATAAAGGGGTGAAACTCCTTGGCAACGAGCATTGATTCACCGAACATTTCTGTCTCCTCGGTTTAGATGCTGCTATCTCTTGCTATGCCTGAATTCTATCTCTTGTGATCGGATGTCGATTGCCTCAGAATTCCGCGTCAATCTTATTCTTGAAGTCACGGTTGAC
Organism: Allium fistulosum; assembly: GCA_030737815.1. Lineage (NCBI taxonomy): Eukaryota > Viridiplantae > Streptophyta > Magnoliopsida > Asparagales > Amaryllidaceae > Allium > Allium fistulosum. The sequence continues at coordinate 1,140,489,438 of CM060906.1, forward strand.
TCGGTTAAGGTTGCCCGCTATTTATATAAGTCTATCCATTCTTTTCTCTCTTTGTAATCATCTTATCTTCGTTTTGAGCTATCTTCCGGTTAGAATTCTCTTTGATTAGGGTTCCTCTAAATTTGAATCCCTATCATTGTTCTAAAATTTATTCTAGAACCAACTAGTGAGGGAGTGTATTTGTAATTAATATAAAATGTTTTATACTGTGTTGTTTGAATTGTTAAGTTTGAATTTTGGGTTTCGATCGATTCGTCTGATCAACGCTATCGATAGGAATTCCAAAACACTTGAACAGAGCAAACTGACACAATATTATTTTCAAAATGGATAAATTTTGTATGATTATATTATATATATGTAAATTTTATGAAATTGAAAAGTTAAATGAAATGGTTGTTAGAAATGATAATGCTAAAAAAATTATTTATTATTTTATTAACATTTCTAAACCATTAACTATTATTGTATATTATGGGGAAATGAAATTTTAAAGCATGGTTTATAAATTAGGTTTGAAAATGAAATCAATTTAAAATAAGGATTTGAGGATTAAATTCCCGGTACATTTCAAAGTTTGGTTTTAAAGTTTTGAAAAGTATTATTATTTAAAAGTATTTTCGAATAGAAATTTGTTTCAAAAGAATAATTTTAAAGTTTAAAACATGTACTCTCTTTCATTTGTCACTGGAAAATAATTTCGGTGATGACTACAGCATCATCAACATTCATTTTCGAGTTTCGAAGTGGAGAGGCCCCTTAGTAGCTCTACTACACTTTTGTTTGGGAAAATGGATTTGATTTAAATTTCTTGTGTATAAATTGATTTAAAATATATATATATATATATGTATGTATGTATGTATGTATGTATGTATGTATGTATTTCAAAATAGTTTAAAGTGAAGCCGGAAATTTGAATCTTAAGATTTATATGAAGAAATGGTTCCAATTATTGAAATAAAGTGAATTTTTTTTGAATAATTGGAATATCTAAAATGATAAATGAAATTTAACCAACCTGAAATAGTGAGTTTGAACAAACTTATTTGTATAACACTAAATTGCATTCTAATATATATAACTTGCCAAAAATATTCAAAAGGTTAAAATGTTAGGATATAATAGGATTGTACAAGGAGAAAACTTAAGTAATAAATTGTTCAAACTGAAATCCGGCTTAAAATAAATGTTGGAAATAAAAAGGAAAATTTGTATAGTATTTAATTACACTCAGAACATTAATATAACTTACCTAGAAATGTTTAAATATAATTAGAATGTAATTGGATAATAAATTGAATAATAAAAAGAGAATAAGTCTGTTGAATACTATATGGTTATGATATGTTTATTTCACTTAAAATGTGTGGAAAAATATGTTAAGTGAAATAAATTAAATAAATAAAGGAGAATGCTGGTTAAGAGAACAAATATAGACTTAGGAATAGTTGAAAGTGAATTTTGTGGAATCAACTTAGCCGAAGATAAATGAATAAAATAAATGGTTTAATTTAAAAATGAATTTGTTTGAAAGAAATGCTGATAAAATGAAAGAAAATCAATTTTAAATTAAATGACTATTTATTTGTTGAATAAAATGGATTAAACCAAATTGTTGAATATTAATTTATTGAAAATTTAAAATCTATATGGTTTGAATAGTTGGAGTTGAATGTTGAGGTGGAATTAACTATGGTTGATCAAATAGATTTAATAGACGAGTAAAATAAAACAAATTTTGTTGTGAAATTATTTTTTGTAATAAATGTTAATAAATGAGAACAAATCAATTGAATAAAAGTATATGGAAATGAAACCAATCAAATGTGAACACATAAATTTGATTGATTAAACAAAATGAATGGGAATCAACTAATTTAATATAAACAAATTTTAAAATAAATGTAATTTATTTGGTTTTGAATTAATTTATTTATTTTATATTTCAAATCTATTTTTCTTTCTGGTTGTTTCTATTCTCCTACCTCCTTCCTTTTCGAAGACGAAAAGTTTTGAGTGGGGGAGAGTGTAACGACCCAAAAATTTTAAAAATTTATATACGTAATTAACTGAAATTTTGCTTGAAATTAAATAATTGAATTTGGAAATAAAAATTGATATTTGTAATACGTCTATTTAAACATAACAAATGATAAATTTTCGTCTAAAAATATGGAAGTTTAGTTTCTTTTGTAATTTTATTTCAATTCAAATCAGTTAAGAATTGATGATGATAAAATGTTTTCCAAACCTGAATATTCTTACACAAGAAATTTGTAAACTATTTTCTAAGTGAGACTTCATACTTCGTTTCACTAAATTTGGACCGCTATTTCTCCGTTTATCTTAATTCTAACATTTTAGTAGCATTTTCAGTACCGACTATCGACTTTTGATAGTTCGATCGTGCCACTGATATCTGTAGACCATTTTGATCATCTCGTCGCACTGATCGCCGTAGTATATTCATTCGTATGTTTCGAAGTTCAGTAAGCGATGGAACCGAGGAAAACGGTAACCTTATCGATACCCGTTTGTGCTTTTCATTCCTGTGTCCATTCAAATTTCTCCAACGGTCGAATTGCAAACGGTCACTGCTTTATTACTTCCTGAATTTGCATGTGACCTTCAATATTCACAGAAAATTTATTGTGTGGTGGTCACTGTTCCAAGATTTATATCTAACTTTGCTAGTTTATATTCCAATATATATATATATATGTGTGTGTGTGGTTCCAATTTACATTCGCATGGCCCTTCATTGATGTTTTGGAGAAAAGAAAATTTTATGCCAGCTGTAGCCTTTCTTCCTTCCTCTTCTTTACCCTTGTTCGTGCCCCCCTCCTCCTTTCTGGCAACCGACTTTGCCATCTCTCCACTCCTCTCCACGCAGCTTACCTGAACCTTCCCTTGTCGTTCCCATGGCAGTCATCTGCCATGTCCAAACTCCCACCTACACACGTGACCGTCTCCAACCCGCAACTCCTAGCCCGAAGCCACCATAGCCATGAACTGCCGAGCATCATCCGCCCAGACTTAGGACAGCACAGCAACAACTGTGCAAGCCATCCTCTCGGCCACACAATCCACCTCTCCCCTGCAAGTGTCGAACCCTGAGATGCAACAACAACCAATTTTCCCCTCCACCGCTTCACTTTTCCCATGCTCTGCTACCCCTTCCTTGGCCGAGCTCAGTCCATCTCGTTTAACAACGTCTTGTATAAGGTATTATATATATAAGATTATGTATACGTTATGTTTATATAAAAAGAGTTATATTTCCTACAGTATATAATGTTGTATATATATTTACAAAAAAAATTAACTTACTGCATATCTATGTATATGTGTTATCTAACCAATTTATATATATAAATCGTATTTTATTGTATAAGATCTGCATATAATAGTTATTCTACAAGCTCCGGTTCATATGTGCAAGTATATGATAGTATATATAATCTGCATGTACATGTATAGTTTGCACATGTATTTGTTTAGTAAAGCTTGCGGCCTATTTGGTTTGAGATTTTATATGCATATTAGTGTTGATTTTAAGTATTGATAGGCAAACTTTTGTATTCATTTTGAAGTCTGCAGATATAATAGCATGGAATTTGTACTTTTAGTTGCAATTTAATATTTGTAGTGTCTGCATATATTTAATTTATAACAGTATTATATTGTTGTTATATATGTACAGACTTTAAGTAACATATTGACTTTATTTTTATATGTGTTTAAAATATATATATATATATATGTCAGTTATATATATTAATGTGTTTATGGTTGTTCGTATATATATATATATATATATATATATATTCCTACAATGGAAGGCTTATCCTCCTTTTTCTGTAAAAATGCTAGTTTCCTATGTTTACAGTTTACATTAGTTTTCATTTATATCTAATATATATATATATATATATTAGTAATATATTCTATTGTATGTATATAAAAATCTGCATATGTTAGCATGCATATATGTTTAGCCAGATATTTATTTTGTTGCATATGGAGGGTCTGCATACTTGTTATGGTCTACATATATATATATATATATATATATTGATTTTCTTTATTTATGTATGTGTTTTAAAGTAAGTGATAGTTTATATGTATTGAGAATAAGCAAATTTATTTCGATTTTTAAATGTGATATATTGTGATTTTGTAGTTTACATATATAAGCTTATTTATGTATTAAGTATTTATTTAGAGAAATGATATATATTTTGATTTTAGTAAATATTTGATTTCTCCAAATATGCTATAAAGATTTTGTTTAAAATGTATGTAAGTTAAATATTGATTTTGAAAATATATAATAAAGATTTTATTTTTATGAATTAATATTAGACTTTAAATTTTATATATATTTGTCCTCATCGATTCCCGTTATTAGCTTTGTTCGTCGAAATTCATGCCAATCTAGCTTTGCTTTGGAGGTTGTGCTTGCATTTCGTAACTCAATTTTATTGTCTATCCTCTCTAACCTCGAAAGGTGAGCAATCACTCATGATTAACGTTCTTATATTTATTAAATTTGATTTCAATTGAAACGACAATTGAAATATGATGATGTTAGTTATTTACATTGCTATATATATGATGTTATTTGTATCTGTTCACCTGTGACATCTGACCCCATTATCTATTATTTACATTTATGATATATGGCTGCTATTATTATTATTATCATATTTGTTATCACTCTGCAAGTCCCATATTAGTATATAATTCTTTATGGGTTGAAATGATACATATCCGAACGATCTGTAGAATATGAGAAAATCGTTATGGGTTGAAATGATAAACCCAAACGATTTTCAAATTGAATTGAATTTGGGATTGCGGGTTGAAATGATATATACCCGTATATATTTAAATTACGGATTGAAATGATAAATATCTATATCACTTGACTATAGGATAGAAAATTATGTACAGACACCGTTGGTCTATACAAAAATATTTTGAAATGATTTCTATGATTTTGAAAAGAAATATATATGGTTTTATTTAAATTTGAAAATATTATGTATATGAATAAGTTTTAATATAAAATAGATTTGATAATAAGCTATAAATTTAGTAAAGTTTGATTTAAGTAAAATACAATATGTTTTAGTATTTATTTAAAAATTATATATTATTTTAAATAGATTTTATAATGATTTCTATAAGTTAAGTTTGGAAAGATAAATTTGAATTTATTTGAAATTGTATTTAATTAAGAATTTTGTTTAATTAAATCAATTGGAAACTTATTGAATTTGAGATTTTTGAAAGGATATGATTTTATAACTTGATTTTGGTTTAAGGTGATTTATGGATATTTCAAGTTTAAATTTAAACGATACTGGATTTATTAAGTGAATATTTCAAAACTAAATAATAATGAAGTTAAATTTAGATATATAATAAAATATGAACCATGATTTAAAAATTCAAATTTAAAAACAATAATTTTTCTCGACACGTAATTTTGAACTCAAATATTTAATTTATTTTAAATTTCAAGGTTAGTAATAAAATCACTTCCGTGCAACCTATGCCTGCTATTTAACTACCGTAAATTGTTGTTTTTGAAAATTCAATTTTCTCTTTTTACAACGTTATATTTATATTCAGAATGGAAACGTTCACTTTATTTTCCTCAAACATTCTTTTATTTTCCTTCAAACGTTTATTCGTTACTTGCAATTCATAAATATAAACATTCTTATATTCTAAAATGATCAACTTATACAATATTAAATCCATTCTTATATTTCCAAATAATGTACATTCCAAATGAAAACATTCTTACATTAAATTTATTAATTGCACTTTGATTCTTTTTCCTTTTTCAATTGAAAGATTTCAATAAATATATTTCCAATTAATTTTAATCTTCCACTTCAAAACAGACCCTAAATGATGAAATCAATTAAATAAACACGTGAACATTGTAATCCTTATTTATAGTCATGCAAACATGTTTATAAAATTACAGTATCCAACAAGCATTAAATTACATACTAAATAAATGTTTTTCTTTATCAATCAATATTCATTTAACTCATCATTAAAACTGACATTTATTATTCCAATTCCTGTTATTAAATTATATTCTAATACGCGTTAGAACCTTCCACTTCATTGCTTCATTGTAGCTTGTTGTTTTAGAATTTTATTTATGGTCCAAACTTATGATCAAAAAACATAGTTAACATTTGTTTTACATTTCATTACGTTAATATACTCCAATTTCCATCCTTTATTTGTATTAACTACTATATTTCCATTTTATTGAATTTTGGTCAATTTCACACATTAATTATAATTAAAGTCTCAATTAATTTATTTACCTTGGTTTCATTCTCTTATTAGATCAATTATTACCTTACATACATAGTCAACATTATTATATCTTCCATTACATCAATATTTTACCATTTCATCTTACCTTTCATTTACGTAACCTTTTATTTCATTGATTGTAATAAATTCACTTATTAAAATTTCCAATTCCAATAAATTTGAGTAAACTGATTTCCATCCTTTTATTCAAATCAAAGGTTATACTATGATAAAAAATAACATTGGTTACATTGTATAGAATCAACCTTTCTACCATTAACAATTAAACCTACATTAACTGCACTAATTAAGGGAATTAATTGTCATTTATTTCCAATTAAATTTAATAGATTAATAGACCAAATAAATAGGTAATATATATAATAATTGTCACCATTAGCCTTTAATTACATTTATAAGTTTATTACTTATAAACAAATATTACCATTTCTTTCATAACACTAATTTTATTCAATTTCCATTAACAATATATTATTTCATTAATGAATTCAATATTTACATTCTTTTTCCTATGTTCACTTTATAACCAAGTATAACCTTACACTATTTCAATTAATTGGAATTCCATTCAAATTGTTAATAATTAGCTTTAATTAGCATTGTTGCATTTCATTTTAGTATTATTCCAGTTATAAATCTTAAATTTTAATTTCTTCCAACATTTAATTGCAAAATCTTATTAAATTTACTATTTTTAGTTGTCAAAAATTACGGGTCGTTACAGTCAAGTGATACAGATATTTATCATTTCAATCTGCAATTTAAAATTTTACGGTTATATGTCATTTCAAATCACAATCCCAAATTAAATAACATCCATAAAATCGCTATCATTATAACAATTTTTCCTTAATCTATAGATCGTCCGGGTATGTATCATTTCAACCCATAGTGATTTTCCTAAACAATAACTAAGGGAACTTGCAGAGTGATAACAGTATATAATTTAAACATAACATCCAATCATCCAATATCAACAATTAAACATCTATCATAATCATCATTCAATTCAACCAATAAATATCAATAATTTACTAATTATCAATAATAGGAAATTAACTAGCAATTTAAATTCAATAATAATTTAAATAACAATTTAATTCACAAATAAATTCAAATTAACTGGATTGACGATTTAAATATACCAACAACAATAAATAAATTCCTAATCACAGCACAAATTTAATTTAACTAACATAAGATATTTTAGAAGTTGTGAGTGGGTCAAATCACTCACGTTCGATTTTTAAATCGAATTAAAATCCAATTTAAGCCCAAAATTCGAACAGTCTCAGAATTCATCCAAACTAGTGTCGAAATGTCCGAAATTTCGATACGATCCAAACGCAAGAAACCACATCCAAATCCGAGCTCGTATATAAAAGTTACGACGATTAGAAGGTTTGAAATTAAAAATATAAAAAAATAAAAAACATAGTCTACCAACCTACCACGCTCTGCCATGTCACCCTCCCCGATGTCGAGAACCCTAGAAACCAACCTCGATCAAAATTTGAACACACTTTGTCCAACCCTAGAGCCACCGACCTTGATCGGCCACGCATCGCCAAAGCCCGCCGCTGCCAAGCGCCGACCTCACCTCCGGCCTCGACCTCCCCCTCGTGACGACCCAAACTCACCATCGCGACGTGAAATGGCAACCGCCGCCGAACCTCATAAACCCTAAACGAATTTCTGCCGTCAATCTAGCCGTCCAGTCGCCAAATGAATCACATGGATGAACTCCCCTCGGCCCTCTCCACAACACTGTATCAATGATTTGACAATCAGTCGAAGTTGATCGACGATCGATGAACGGTTGAGAATTGTTCCTTGAATTTCTGACACACAAGAAACCAAATCGAAAAATAGACAGTAGATTTGAGTTGCGCTCGTCGAGAGCTTCTAATCGATATATAATTCGAAATATATTGAGGAGTTTTATTTTTTTTGAAATTGATTTTGAATTTGGATTGAGGGTTTGAAGTTTGAATCTGTTTCTACCATTGAGGAGGAGAGGAGCAGAAAGAATTGTACGTACTGTAAATGAGAAATTAGAAACAATTGGGTTTATAATGAGCTATTTATAGGTGGGTCAGAAATAAAATGAATGGATCAGATCGATTTGAAAGTTGAGCGATAAACGACCCGAAAAGCCCGTTCTGTCCTTGGAACGAAGATGGATCATCACATATATCAAAATAGATGTTTTCAATAGTTTTAAATTCAATGGAACAGGTTTTAAGTCTAAATTCCATTGTACGAAGAAGTTAACTTAAAATCATCTTATTTCAAATTGATTTCAATTAAATTGATTTCTAGGCGTTTCGAGTCCGTACGATCAAACGACAAGTCTGATCGCTGTGAAACTTGAATGTAATGACCTGGAATTTTGGACATTTGAAATTGGAATATTTAATTGGTTTTAAATATTTAAAAGTTAATTTTTAACTTGAAGTTCAAATATCACTATTTATGGGATAGTTTAATTATTGGATTTAATAATTGAAAATTGGGCAAAATAATGAATCTTGGTTTTTAAGCTTGTTAAAAATAATTTGAAGGCTTGTAAAATTTATATTAATAATACTGAAGATAATAGAAGATTTAAAATTGAATTCAGGAATGATTTGTTCAGTTTTAAAAATGTATCGATTAAATTGACATTTAAAAATAGCCTTCCGAGGCACGGTCTCGGAATTCGACGAAACTAGTTCCATTCGATCCGTAATAGTGTATTATTATTGGATATTAAATTTCGTAGTGTTTGGAGTTGTCGTGTGATCGTACGGGATATAAACGCGCTGAAATTTATAACGGAAATTCAATATAATAATTTGGTCCAAAAAAGCTATCTTCTCCATACGATCAAATTAGGACTTAAAACCTTTTCCATCGCTTTCGAAATAGGGGTATAACATTATGAACGCCTAGCGGCATGCCTCGATCGGAAGTCAAGATTTTAAGTTACGATTTCGAGACAATTTAAATTTAAATTTAAATAATATTATATATAAGTTGACTGGTCAAATTATTTACATCAGCTGAAATTTTATTTACATCAGCTGAAATTTTATTCACATCAAACCTTTTTCCTTCACTTCAGCTTTTGTTTTTTTCAAGGCATTGTAGCTTGACAATTTCTGCACACAAAGTATCTTTCCTTTCCTCCTTCATTTTAAAACCCAGTCGAGCCTTCCCAATTTCATCTTTCCCTTTCAAATGAATCGAGCAGAAAGCAATGGCCAAAAAGAAAAAAATATATAGTATAAAAAAATCACGTATGGTTCCTTCCACTTCAGATCAAACCAATTCTATAACCTCGCCTCCGAAACCCCTTCGTGCTCACTCCAGATCGAAGACGAGGAGGGAACTCGTGTAAATCTCCTCCTTCCCTAGGAATCGAGTTTTGAAATGGAAATCAAATTCGCGAAAAAAGATAGAGAGCGTCGCATGAGGGCGCGACTGCGGTAGAGCAACCGAAGGAGGGTGACGTCGACGATAGTAAAGGAGGGCGATGGCGTATGATGGCGCCTGAGCTTGCATGCGTGCGTCGTGAAGAGGAGCAGGAGGTTCGTCGGTGAGAAGCTCGCGCATAGGGGAGGGTTAGGTCACGGGTTCGCAAGTGGTGGCCAAGGCGTGAAGGGCGGCTGCGGTTGGGTTCATCGATGTCAGGAGGGGGCGTGAGCTGGGTTTGGGTTCGAGGTGATTAAGCTATTTGAATTAATTATAAATCTTTTTAGCTGTGAATAAGAATTTTAGAAGAAAAAAAATAATATATGGTATTTGACATTTTAATTGCTGTGGATATTGATCAAGTACCTTGTGTGAAAAAAAGAAAAAGGAAATTTTAAATGTTTGTGGAGTTTATATAAAATTAGATTTTTAAAATCTATATTGATTATTTTATAAGTATATATGTAGTTTCAAAAAAATAAATATAAATATACACAGTGTAAACCTGCTGTTTAATTTTAAAAATGTGTATTAAGGCGACTAACTTGTTTTATCAACTTATTTTAGTTACTAGAAATTATTTAAAGGAAAATTAGTTTAAATTAAATTAATAAATGGTAATTGGCTGTTCGATTATTTCAAATGTTAATAAACCGTATAATGTTTATACAAGGTCTGTAATTGTGAAGAAAACAAGCCGATTTGGATTGGGTTGCAAATAAAGTCAAAGGTGAGTTAACCTCACTCAAATTGGATTACTGGTGAATTTAAATATTTGAAATTTAAATTATTGTTGATTGCTTGAATTGAAAATTTATTATCTGTCTGGATGTGATAATATATACACAATAGTATATATATTGGAGTGATTGATATTCCCGCATTATATAGCGGATGAGACCCTATGTGCCCCGCATAATAGCGGATGACCCTTTATACCGCGATATCCCCCTTTTTATATTGTGCTAACATCAATGGATGTAGGGAAACAAGTTGGAGGGATCCAACTGGATTCCTCAAAAATATTGATTTTATTTTCATAGTCTATGATATGATTTATTTGATAATCTGCGATGGATTATATTGAAATTGAAGTTATCGAATCTATGGTTTGGCCGAATATATTTTGGGTATTTGAAGATATCAAAAATATAAAGATTGGATTTTTGAAGAAAAATAAAAAGAGAATTTTATGTAAAATAATTCTTGTGAATTTGGATAAATTAAAAGAATGAACTTGGAAAAGAATAAAAAGTTTGGTTTTAAAATCCTATTAAATAAATTTCGAGTATGAAAAAAATAGAGATTTTGAATAAATGGGTATAAAAGAGTTTTGAGGACTTAAGCGATATTGTTTAAGAATAAAAGGATTTATTTTTAAATTTAAGATTTAAATGAGTTAGGAAAAATAAAAGGAGAATTTTGAAGTAGGGTATGAAATTGATATTTCAGATTTAAATAAGGTTTTAAATTATAAATAAGGAGTGAATCTGAAATTAATGGATTTTGGAATAAACTATGGATAAATCGAGAATTTTTTTTAAAGGGAATTTAATTCAAAGAATCGATTTCAAAATCGATTAAGTGTTTTGTGACAGTGATTAAAAGAGGATGAGATTATGGAATTTATAAACGGGGTTTATAATAAAGTGAAATATTTATCAGTGGATAATTTTGAAAGTATAAATTCACGGTGGGAATTTATAAGGAAAGGGTAATTTTTTTTAACAATAAATAGGGTTTTATTTTTAAAAGTGTGGAAAAGAAAATTTACGGGATTGGGACGTAAATTAAACTGGAAATAAATCGAGAAGGGTTTATAAAGGATTAGATGGGCTATATTGGAATGGAAAGTGTATTTTCCTGAAAGCTAAGTATATTTTCAAAGAAAGATTTTTAAGTATAAATTAGAAGTTTTAAAGATGTTTTAAAAGAATGTTCTTAGAGAGATCTATTATTTAAATTGTTTTAAAAATTGTTAAAGTAAATATTTATTTAAGTCAATCATAGTAGTTAATTATTTTTAAAGGTTAAATTAGTATTATGATTTAAAGGGTAATTATTAAATATTTATACTTTATATAATAGTTTTATTTTAAAAGTAGATTTGGCTAAAGTTTTACTTGGGAAATTATTATACGAATTCATAACTATTATTTTGAATAAGTGATTTAAGTAGTTTTATTTTAAGTGTATATTTTTGGGTAAAGTGATTTAATTTATTTAAAATCTAAATTTAATAAGACTTGGTGCTTTTCGATGGAAATAAGATAATAGGTTGAATGATTGTTTAATTGATAGTTGAATAACCGACTATTAATATTGGCCAATGCGCTGATCGTTTTGAAGAGACCGAGATCGGATTTAATTACCCGAAAACCACTTCGATCCGGTTTGAACGTAGCGAATAAAGACCGTGAAGATGATGAAGATGGTGATTCGATTTGTCCAGACCCAGGGCAACTTGTATGAACGAATGCTATCAGACCACCATCATTGGAGGACGGTGATCATTCTAAGTAAATGAGATCTTTAAAAAGGTAACGCTTAGCCTCAAGCCTCATCAACCGGGAATGGCTAAAACAGGGGAGGTGCAGCAAGGCTAAGTGAGTAGCACTCAATTAGGGTAAGGTCATCCCTATCTAGAGTCCCTTTTGATCTCGGCTGTGTGGGCGGTTGCTGATCCCAACCGCGGGGTGATCTTATTTGGACTATCCAGTATGGGGTAGCTTCGGTCTTGTGTTGCAGGGGATCGGGAATGGTCCTCAGTACTCTGATCTAGGCCAGGTACTGTGACGGGCGGTACCCCAGTAGCCCTGCCATTGTATGGAATTAAGCGCCCGTACGGTTTTGATTGTGCCTAACTATTGTTGGAACATGAGATGCAAGCATTTCAACTAAATTTTATTTTACTTTTCTATTTTACTTTCTAAAACACTATTATAATATCACACGAAGTTGATAAAAATGTTTTGGTTATCATAAGGTAAAAACCCGACATGTTATTTGTGGCGTGGTCTTACGAGATACCTTTGATTTCAAAGGATTTTGAAAACTTTAATAATTCAATTGAGTGTGTTTTCTCATGCTGGTTTTCCAGATTGACTCGGGTGTTATTTTATTATAATGCTCGGGTTAGACCGAGTATTACAGATACAGGTTAGGATGTTGTGGAGCTCAGGAGACGAGATGGATGGCAAGACGTATCACACGTACTTGATGTATATTCCGCTGTGTATCATAAGCTGTATATTCAGCTTTGTGAGGACAAGTTACTATAACTGTCCAACACTGTGCTATTATTCTGTGTTGTACTCTGATGATGTAATGTATAAACAGTTATAGTTCTTTTTGTATAAAGGTCAATTGTTATCTATTATGTATTGTTCCACTGCAATTGTGTGATTTTGATGTTGTTTTTCTATTTTCTTCTTTGACCTCTTTCTTCTTTAACCATAATGGTTTCTATTTCCATCCAATTTGAGTTGAACTGATGGAGAATATTGTTGACTCAAAGGGGTACGGATTTGCGGGTCGTTACATTGAAACCTTACAACAATTCACCGTTACAGATCCGATGAAACTGGTTTCGTCGAAATCCGAGTCAGTGGCCAAAATGGCTATTTTCACGTCAATTAAATAAATTAATTTTAAATTAATTAAATCACTTTTTAAATTCAAATTTTATGATTTACAAATTTCTACCACTTTAGATTACTAAGTAATTTATAATCCTTTAAAAAAAATTTCTGTATCAATTCAATATTAATTATTTACTAGTTACAGTGTTAAATTTTCAATTAACATTAAATCCAATTAATAAAAATTAATCCCAATAATTCCATTTATTAGCCTATCCATCTTATTATTCACTCAGTTGGCATCTCATGGTTGTAATTAACATTTATTTATCTTATTACACTAATACTTTCCCATTATCATCTCATTTTTCATTAACGTGGTATTTAATTACATTACTATGCAATAAATCCATTTATTATAATGTAAATTCCAATAAATTGATAAAACTTGATTTCCATTCTTTTTATTCAAATCAATAGTCATATTATGAACAAAATTTACATTTGTTACATCTTATTGAATCAATAGTCATCTTTATCTGATTCCCATGGCGGTCTTTTAGGCTGGGACGGTGCCCCGTTTTCCATCCTCAGAGCTTGGACTTCGATTAGAATTCCTTCCCCCATCCGTCCTTTGTTTTCCTTCATCTGGGATTCTCGCTCTCCTCCAAAAGTTTCGACCCTGATTTGGCGTATCCTCCATGATGGCCTTCCATTAGACGAGAATCTCCAACGGATAGGCATCCCCTTAGTTTCCCGTTGCAGTTGCTGCGACAGTGGGGATTCAGAATCCTTGAACCATTTATTCTTCGCTGGTTCCACAGCCAGATCTTGCTGGAACTTCTTCGGAAATTTGGTTGGTGTTCGAGGAATTACCAGATCTGTTAACGATCTACCATCAACCTGGTGGTCTGGGAACTCCAGGAAATCTCTTCGTTCGATCATTCATCGATTGATTCCTTGTCTCCTTTGCTGGCACATTTGGTGTGCTCGGAACAAGGCTATCTTCGACGGTTCTCCTATGGATCCCGTGGTCATTATTCGGCGCGTCAGGAATGACGTATTCCTTGCTTTTCGAGGTCGGCCTTTCAGGGGGCGCTTGAGCCCCGGTATCCATCATCTAGTGGGTCTCCTGTCTATTACTTGTGCGCTGAGTTCCGCTAGAACTGGCGTTGGTTGAGTGATTGATCCAATCGGAGCGTTGGTCCTCATCCGACGTTCTTGACTCTCTCACCCCCCCCTGTTGGTTTTGATGTGGTTGCTAGTTTTTTCAGGTTCAGGTTTTGTAGGGAGTTTTGGTCGTTATCTTTGGCTGGGGTTGTTTCCTTCGGTTGCACTTCAGTTTTCCGATCTTCTTTTCGGCTGTTGGAATTCAGAGCTCATTGGGTCTTGTTGTTTGGATGGTTGGGTTTGCTTGAGGCCGCTTGTTCTGGGTCTCTAGGATTACAGTGTTTTGGCTTGCGGATCTCTACTGGTATTATCTTCCTCTGTCGGTGGGTGGTTTTCTATCTGGTGGACTGGCCTACACCTTTTTTGGTGTAGCGGGGATGATGGTTGAGCGGTTGTTAGTTACTTCTTCTTCAGCTTTGTCTTATGGTGCTGCTGTTAGCTTAGCTTTTTCTTTTTCATCTGTGATTTTCTTCTGTTTTTTTCGAATTGTGGGAGGCATATTTTGTATGTCTTGCCGTGTTTTGTGAGCCGTTGGAGAAAGGCTTGTTTCTCCTTTTTATAATAATTCTAGTTTTTTTTTTAAAAAAAATATTCTACAATTATCAATTTAATCTACATTAACTGCACTAATTAAGTGAATTAATTGTAATTGATTTCCAATTTAATTTAACAGGTTAAATAAATAGGTAACATATAATAATTGTCACCATTTACCTTTAGTCACATTAATAAGTTTATTATTTACAACCAAATGTTACAATTACTTACCTAACACTGATTTTTATTCAATTACCATTAATAATATATTATTTCATTAATTGATTCAATATTTACATTTGTTTTCCTGTATTCACTTTATAACCAAGTATAACAGTTAAATTATTTCAGTTAATTGGGATTTCATTCAAATTGTTAATAATTGACTTAAATTAACATTGTTACATTTCATTTTAGTTATTATTTCATTAGTACATCACAAATTTTTATTTCTCCCAATATTAAATCATAATACCTTATTAAATTAACTAATTTTAATTATCGAAAATTACGGGTCATTACATTTGATCCATATACAATTGCATATAAATGTTATATGGTGAATGGTCAAAGTTTGTAATGTAAAATATTTCGATGAAATTAGTTCATCCGAAAAAGCGAATAAACCTTAGTGTGAGTGTGACGACCCGGAATTATGGATATTTGAAATGAGAATATTTAATTGATATTAATTATTTAAAAGTTAATGTTTAACTTGAATTTCAAATATCACTATGAATTTGGCAATTAAATTATTAAATTTAATTATTGAATTGAGTAAAATATTTAATCTTCAGTTTTAAGCCGGTTAAAAATATTTCAAAGGGCTGGAAAATTTATATTTATGATACTGAAGATAGTAAAAGTGTTAAAATTGAATTTAAAGGTGTTTTGTTCAATTTTGAAATTTTATTGTTTAAATTGAATTTAAAAATAGCCTTCCAGCGCACAGTCTCGGAATTCGGCGAAACTAGTTCCATTGGATCCATAATATTGTATTATTATCGGATTTCAATTTTCGTAGTGCTTGGAGTTATCGTGTGATCGTACGGTAGATAAACGCGCTGAAATTTATATCAAATTCAATATAATATCTGGGTCCAGAAAGCTATCTTCTTCATACAATCGAATTAGGACTCAAAACCTTTTGCTTTGTGTTTGAAATAGGGGTATAACATTATATACGCCTAGCGGCATGCCTCGATAGGGGTTCGGAATTGTATGGTACGTTTAAACGAGATATTTAAAATTTTATAATATATATATATATATATATATATGTCAACCTCAGCCTACTTTCTTTCTCCGTCAAAACTATTTCACCCCACTTTAGAGAACTGTAGCTTATTAACTCGAGCAAGCTAACGTCTTGTCTTCCCCGTTTTCCCTTTAAATCACGTTACCTTCTGAGCTTCAGTTCATTTTCAAACAACTAAAAAAAATGGATGAAGGAACGGAAAATTGCTAATCTCTTCACCTCCCTCCCTCTCAAGCGAATCAGGGTCTATTCGAACAAGGGAAAAACGAATGGCGAGTAGGTCGTTCGATTACCATCGCGATTTCATGTTCTACTGGTTCGCAATAATTTTGGGTGCGGCGATGGCGCAAGGGAGATGCGAAGTTCGATCGAGGCGATAGGGTTTGCGCGCGTAAGGGTTTGGCGCGGTGGGAACACTAGGATCTTGGAATTGTTCGAGAATCAACGGTGGCGATCGTACTAGGGCTAAGCAATCAGGGCTAGGGTTTCGAACATGGTGGCGATCAGTGGCAAATTTCTGATCGGCGTCAAAACAGCGGGGCCGCGACATGGTGACGACGAAGGCGGCCATCGGTACGTACCTGGGTGTGGCAGTTTGTTAGGCTGCGTCGATGTTCGTCCCAAGGCTGTGAGATCTAAAACTGTGAATAAATCAAACCGAAATGGAAATGGAATGGCAAATTAAAAAGCAAAGGTGAGATCTTCTCACGAAAAATTATAATAATTGAAATTTCAGTTATTGATTGATTGCCTGATTGTGATAGTATATATAGTAGCATATAAAAATATTGAAGTGATTGATTTCCCGCATTATATAGCGGATGAGACCCTATGCACCGCATAATAGCGGATGATATTTTATAAACCCATATACCGCGATATTCCACCTCGAAGTGGAATTGGTATTGTGCTAACATCTGTGGATGCAAGGAAACAGGTTGGAGGGATCCAACTGGATTCCTCAAAATATTTAGATTTGTTTAAATATTCTGTGAATGATTAGTTGATATCCTATGATGGATTTTATTGATAATTGGAATATTGGATGCCATGGTTTGATTGAATATACCCTTCGGTATACTGTGTTATCAAAATATATTAAATCGGATTTTTGAAAAATAAATATATGAGAGAATGTTTAAGTAAAGTAATTATAGAAAATTTGAATAAATTTAAGAATGAATTGGGAAAGGATAAAGTGATTTTTAAATTCTAATAAATCAAATTTCAAGTATGGAAAAGGGGTTTTTGAATAAATGGGAATAAATAAATCTTAAAAACTTAAGTGATGTCAAGTTAAAGGAATAAAAGATTTATTTTAAATTCAGAATTTAAGTGGGATAAGAAGAAATAAAAGGAATTTTATGAAATTGGTATTTCCAGATTAAATAAGATTTTAAATCCTAATTAAGAAGTATGTTTGGAATAAATGGAATTAATGGGGTTTGGAATGATATTGAGTAAATAAAGGAATTTATTATAAAATAGGTTGATTTTGAAAATCAAATTGAAAATTGATTAAATGTTTGGAATTGGAATTTTAAAAAGAAGATGAGACTATAGAATTTATAAATTGGGTTTATAAAAGTGAAGAAAGATATCAGTGGATATTTTGAAGGATAAATTCAAGGTGGGAATTTATAAAAGAATGGGTAAATGTGATTAAAAATAAATAGTGATTTATTTTTAAAAGATGTGAAAGAGAAGTATATTTCCCTGAACAGCCAAGTACGTTTTCAAAGCAAATTCTTAAGTATAAGTTAAAGTTTCAAAGTTGTTTCTAAAATAGGTTTTGGAAAATCTATTTTTTTTAAATGTTTAGATTTTAAAGTAAGTATTTTTCAAATTTATTATAGTAGTAATTATTTAAAGGTGACTTAGTATTTTGTTTGAAAAAGATAAAAATCTAGTTTTATATTTTATTAAGTAGCTTTAGTTGAATAATCTTAAAGTATATATCTTTGAATAAAGTATTAAAGTAGTCTTAATTTAAATGTTTTGTTTAAAGTATATTTTGTAATATATTGTTTTAAATTATTTTAAAAATCTAAAGTGTTTTTACTTGGTGATTTCAGTGGAAATAGAAATTATTTGGGGAATTTATTCCATGAGAGAAAGACGGTTTGAAACTGTAACGACCCGCAAATTTCAGTTGTTTTATTTATTTAATAAATTGAATTTTGTGAAATTTTAAACAGTAAAATTTTGAAATATAAATTTGATATTTGGAATGCATCTAATTTAACATAGCAACTGGTAAATTTTCGTTCGAAAATATGAAAATTTATTTCGCGCGAAAATTTACTTCAATTTAATCAGTTAAAATTGATGATAATAAAATGTTTTCCAAACCTAAATATTTTTATATAGAAAATTTGTAAATCATCTTCTGAGTGAGACGTCATCTTTCGTTTCGTCAAATTTGGATGTCTATTACTCCGTTTACCTTAATTCTGGCTGAATAGCAGCATTTTCGGTACCGATTATCGACTTTTGATCGGATGATCGTACCACCAATATTTGTATACCGTTTTGATCGTCTCGTCGTGCTGATCCCTGCGGTATATTTAACTCTATATTTTTAAGGTCCGGTACGCACCGAAAACTATAAAACGTTCGTTGTATCATTAGCATAAATCGTGACTTTACTATTTCTTTGATTTCAAAATCTGATGGCGTGTTGTCCAAGCATCACAATTAATTGCTTTAAAAACTTTTGCTAAATCAATGGATAACTACACGTCCCTTTGGCTTTTGAATTTATATCTAAAATAACGGTGGAACGTTTCTTCTGCCCCTTTCTCTCTTTCATTCTATTTACTTTCCTTTTTGAACGATTCAATCACTGTTCTCTACTTCATTTCTTTTTCCCTCTGCCAATTCTATTCCTTTCACTTTTCATCTTTACAGAAGCTCTAAAAATTTTCGTACCATTTCACCTTGAAATTGAAGCAGTTTACACCTTTGCAATCACCACCACGTCACCAGAGCAAACCCCAGCCTTCGCCAGACCTACCAGCCGAGTCTCCCTCCATCACCCTTCACCGTGAAATGCCTCCACCCAGGCAACCCCACGCCTCCACCAAACAGCCACCTGCCTTTAGAATCCTAAGATATTAATATCTAACTCTTGACATTCCACCGGTTGCCTCACTTGTTCTTTTGTTCTCTGGTTTCAATAGAGAAAAGAAGGAATTTTGAATATTCCTTCTGCCTTTCCCTTCTCCTATCTATATTATTCTCGAAAACTAGCTTGTGTGCCTTCAAGTGCTTGCCGCCTGCCCACGTTATCAACTCCAAATGATTCGGTCTCTCCCATATGCATGCAACCTCAGCAACCCACCTTTGCGTCACCATCTATACTTCTATACGTGAGCAGCACCATCATACATCGCCGAGAGCCACCACCACAGCTCGGTCAGTCACCGCCTGTTCTTCCACCTTGTCATTGCCGAGCCAACCGAAGACGCCACCACCTCCTCTTCCTCTCTGGCCGAAGACCTTCGCCGCCTAACCTCGTCCACCGTAGCCTCGTTATAGGTTGGCTCTGCATCGTGTAAGTGTGTACACGTTTCTCCTCTTTTGTTTGCAAACCGCACCGCATATATATATATATATATATATTTTTACTTAAGTTTTTGTTTATTTCAAGTTTTATATATATTTCAAGGAGCAAGTTAAAGTATATTATATATAACATGTTACTATTTGTACATCAATGTATATATTATATATATAGTTCTGTTTAGATTTCTGTTATATAATTATTTATAAGTTAATATATGTTAGTGTTTGAATGGTTCGTTCAGTCTGCATACTTCTTCATACAAGCTGGAGGAAAAAGAAAAACAAAACTGTTCCAAGTATGAGTCTTTATATGTTGTATATATTTGTTTATATATATAGGAGGTAGATATTATTCAATGTATATATGTAAGTAGTTTTGAGTCCTCTGGTTTTATACGCTCCACCATTTACAGTTATGATATTTAGTTTTACTTGTTTATACTAGCCTACGCATTTCATTTGTAAGTTAGTTTAAGCATGGTTTTCAACAGTGTATTTGTTGTCTAAATAGTATTGTGAAACTTGTTTTAAGGTATTGCAATCCACTGTCATATAGATACAAGTTTATCTATACATACATTACTCTGTTTCAATGTCTGCATACATTCTTTTTTTTGCATTAGTATTATATTGGTTTTACAAAAAGATATATAATTGTCTGTTTATTTGATTGGTTTTGTAAGTATATTATATGGTCAGGCTATATATTATTATCTGTTATTTATGTATAAGTATAGGTAAGTCGAATTCAGTTGTATATATTCGGGTTTGCCTATATATGTATTAGTTAGTAAACTTTATAAGTTATATAGCTTATTTGATCCGGTTATTTATATAATACATAAGTTATAAAATATGTTTATAATATATAAACTTATATAAGTATGTTTATGGGCACACTGGTTTTACTCATTTCTGTGCACACGAATTGTACTTTATATATATATTATTGTTATCATGAGTTCTACAGTTTTGTTTCTCTTTATTTAGAGTTTGTACAGATATTTATACTTTAGTCATATACTAGTCTACATATACATACATTAGTGGTGTGTCTGCATGCATGTTATTTTAGTCCAGTTATATATATTGTTAGAACTGCGAATATGCATATTGTTTATAGCTTAGAGTTATATATTATTATGAGTATTGTTTAAAAAAAAATTGTTTATATTGATTTGATAATAAATATTTGATTTTATATATAACCTGTATGTAAGTTGTGTATATATATATGTGTAGATTTGGTTTTCAATTTTATATATATACATTATATGTGTTTGAATTTAGTATATGATTTATATATATAGTATATACAGTTATATATATATATATATATATATAAGTTCACTTATACCATTTATCATCATTGATCCAGTTTTGATTTGATTCGTCTATTTCTGTTATCAGCTTTATCCGTCAAATTTCGTACTAGTCCTGCTTTACTATGAAATTCGTACTTGGATCTGTAACTCTTATCATTCTCGTTCATCTCTAGCCTCGAAAGGTGAGCAATCACTCACGATTAATGTTCTTATATTTATTAAATTTGATTTCAATTGAAACGTCAATTGAAATATGATGTTGTTAGTTATTTACATTGCTATATATATGTCATTATCTATATCTGTTCACCTGTGACATCTGACACCATTACCTGTTATTTATACTGATGTTATATTCCTGTTACTGTTGTTATATTATTATCATATCTATTATCACTCTGCAAGTTCCCTGTTAGTATAGAATCACTATGGGTTGAAATGATACATACCCGAACGATCTATAGAATAGGAGAAAATCGTTATGGGTTGAAATGATAAACCCAAGCGATTTTCATTGAATTGAATTTGGGATTGCGGGTTGAAAAGATATATACCCGTATATATATTTTAAATTGCGGATTGAAATGATAAATATCTGTATCACTTGACCATAGGATAGAAAATTATATACAGGCACCGTTGGTCTATATATAAATGTTTTGAAAATGATTTCTATGGTTTTGAAAAAAGAAATATATGGTTTTGATTAATATTGATTTTAAAGATTTATTAAAGTTGATTTAATAAAGTTGATAAATAACATGTTTAAGTATTTATTTAATATCTATATTTTCAAATATAGAATTTATAATGATTTGAAATTGATTGAAATTATATTTATTTAAGAATTATACTTAAATAAGTTTGATTTGAAATGTATTGAATTTGAAATTTAAAGAAGTGATTTACAACTTGAAATTTGAAAAGGTGACTTAAATGGATATTTCAAACGTATAAATATTTGAATGAGATGTTTTGTTTATTTAAATTGTAAATTGAAATTGAATTTGAATGTTATGGAAATGATTAAGTTAATATTTCAAAACTAAATAATTGTAAAGGGAATCTGATATGTATATAAATTAATCGAATTTAGTTTTGAAATGATGAATATTTAAAGCTTTGAAATATATTAAAAATTGAAATGACTTATTTAATGGTTCAGATATGTATTTGAAATCGATAAATTGAAATGGTTTATTTAGAAGCTAAATCGAGTTGAAACTGATAATGTGAGATTTGATTTAATTAAATTTTTGGAATTCGAGTTAATTTGAATCGATTTGTGAAATTTGAGGTAACTAATTTATTTTATAACGAAATTCTAATATCTAAACTGTTAAAAGGAAATGTTACGATTGCCAAAATACTGTGATTTCCAGACTATGATTTCGAAAGCATTATAACTTTGGAAAGTAATATGATTTTGAAAATGGATATTTGAAGTGAAAGGATATCGTATTAAATTGGGTTTTTAAATGATAATGATTTTGGTATGAAGTATAAACTATTTTGAAACGACCACGGTGTTATAATAACGATTGGTTGGCAAAGAGACCGGGATCGGATATGGACATACTCTCTGTCGATACCGAAAACCACTTTGACAACCGTGTACGCGGTGGAGATTCCAGAATGAAGTAGGATGGTGGCGGCGTTCTTAAGGTATGTTACGTGGACCCAACTCCCGTGAGTTGGTATAAGGTGGCTAAAACAGGAGCGATCTCGGACCAGTGAGGTAGCACCTCTTCTCGGACGCATTTCTTCGATATTATACTCTTACTTGTGATTTGACTAGATGGCCATCCTCCGATTGGGAATGTTGTTCGAGGTGGAACAGTAGTGGCTGCTATGCGTATCCATCAGTCCGTGTGCGTAATTGGTATATCTACCCTGGCATTGCCTAGTTGTGCCGTGTCACCTACCATATCGAGCTTTACTACGATTATGATTTTAAGATCCGACCGCGTTAAGGTTCTCCATCCCCTTAACGCTATTTTCCGATATGATTATACTTTACTTATTTAGACACTACTGTATATAGCGTATATTACTACATAGTAAATAGTTTAACGGATCCTTAGAGGATGGTTATCCCAAACATCATTTAAGTTACTTGTATTTTAGTTGATATTTCACTTGAGTTGGATTTATTTATATAAGAATGTTAATCCTGACTCGAGTGTTTTGTGTTTTGCTTTACGCTCGGGTCAGACTGAGTGATACAGCATTTGAGACTCACCTTTGGAGTTGGAGCTTCGCTTGGAGATCCAGCTATCTATCGATCCTGCTTTCAGTTATTCCGTCGATCCAGTGATGTATTCAGATCTGGTATTTGATTATTGTATTGAGACATCTATTGTATTCGAGACCTCTGTTGTATCTTGTTTAACTCTGTTATATATATATATAGTAGCTTCATGAACTACTATCCTTTTGTTTCCGCTGCATTATTGTTATATTACTCTGTGTCTGTGATCAGTAATGATTTTATTTACTGTATATGCTGAGTTTTGCCAAATTTTATTTACAACGTAGTATTTTGAGCAATTCAACTCCGGCATGAGTGTCTACCTATACACTTATAATGGATGCGAATGGCCAAAAATACTGGGTCGTTACATGTGGTATCAAAGCTCTGGTTTTAGGCAAAACTCAACATATGTAGTAAATTCAATCACAGAATCACTTTCGTTCGAGCTTGAATTCCTTCTTCTTTGACTCGGTTCCTTTGAATTTTGGAACGTTCACTTCGGTTCCAAAGTCCATTCGTGTCTCCCCTATTCGTGTCTTTTGATTCTGGAGTATCCCATAACTCCACTTCGAATGATCTCTATAATAAATCAGCGGTCTCGTCAATCTTCGAATAATTTGTACTGGGGTGAAACTCCTTTACAATCGGTATTGATTCACCGGAGATTTCTGTATCCTCGGTTTACGATGCTGCTATCTTAAGCTATACCCGAAATTCTACCTCTGGTAATCGAATGTCGATTTGCTTCAGAATTCTATATCGATCTTATCTATGAAGTCACGGTTGACCCGGTTAAGGTTGCCCGCGATTTATACAACTTTATCCATCTTCCTGTTTGAAATGCAATCATCTAACCTTCGTTTCGAGCCTATCTATTTTAGATTAGAATTCTCTTTGATTAGAGTCCCTCGATATTTGGATCTCTATCCTTGTGTTGGAACCCAATTCTGGAATCATCGCGTGAGGGAGTGTATCTGTAATTAATATAAAATAGTTTATGTTTATAGTGTGTTGTTTGAGATGTTGATGTTGATTTGGATTTTCGATCGATTCGTCTGATCAACGCTATCGATAGAATTTCCAAAACATTTGAACAGAGCAAACTGACACAATATAATTTTCAAATTTGATAAATGAAATAAATTTGTATGATTATATTTTAAATATATAAGAAAATTTTCTGGAATTAAAAGTTAAATAATTTGGTTGTTGAAAATGATAATATTTGATTATCATTTTATTTTTATTTTGTAAGTCATTGACTATTACAAAATGACTATTGTTTATAAATTTATTTGGAATTGAAATGAATTTAAATTGAGAATTTAAGAATTTAATTTCCGGTGATTTCAAACTTTGTTTTAAAGTATTAAAATGTATATTATTCAAAGTATTTTCGAATAAAATGGTTTTCAAGGAATTTTAAATGTTTAAATCAGTGCTCTTCTCTTTGTCGCTGGAAAATAATTTCGGTGATGACGGCCGCATCATCGACATTCATTTTCGAGTTTCGAAGTGAAGATACTATTCTGTAGCTTTGCTACGGTTTTGTTTTGGAAAAAAAATATATTTTGATTTGAATTTCTTCAGTACAATTTGATTTATATATATATAGGTATCTTATTTTAAAAATTTAATTCGATTTGATATAAATATATTATATATATCCCTAAATTGTTTGAAGTAAATCGGAGATTTAAATTCTAAAATTTTAGCTTTAAGATGATTTCAATTATAAACTGAAGCCAAAATTCTTGGATAAATATTTAATTTAGAAGAACTGAATTGTAAAATCCTATTTGTATAATACTCAATTACATCTTAGCATAACTTACCTAAAATTTCAGAAGTTAAAAATGTAATTGGATAATATACAATATAAGGAAATTTATAAGTAAAATTTGAGTGGTTATAATAAATGTTATACACTTAAAATTTAGTTATAAATATCAATTGAAATAAATAGAATTATAAGTTAAGTGGATAATAAGATGAGGCAAATAAATTTGTTTTGAAGGAATTAATGAATTGAAGTTTGATTAAAGTATGGAAATACCTTGAATTTAAAATCAATTACTGAATATAAGTTAATTTAAATTGAAATTTATATGGTTTAAATTAATTTATATGGTTTAAATATATGTGATAAGATATATTAAATGGAATAAGGTTAATAATAATTTAGAATAAAAGAATTAAATTTGTTGAATAAAATATGAGGAAAATAAATGATTATACAAATTGATTAATTTAGAAATTGTTAATTGGGGATGACTAGACAATAAGGTAATGAATTCAGAAATAGATGAATTGATTTAACTTAAGTGAACTCAGTGGATTAAATCAAATTGCTAAATATTAATTAGTTTAATTTGAAATTATATGGTTTAAATAAATTGTCTTATCTTGTCTTTTAATCTATTTTTCTTTTGGTTGCTTCTATTCTCCTACCTTCTTCCTTTTCGGGGACGAAAAGTTTTGAGTGGGGGAGAGTGTAACGACCCGCAAATTTCAGTTGTTTTATTTATTTAATAAATTGAATTTTGTGAAATTTTAAACAGTAAAATTTTGAAATATAAATTTGATATTTGGAATGCATCTAATTTAACATAGCAACTGGTAAATTTTCGTCCGAAAACATGAAAATTTATTTCGCGCGAAAATTTACTTCAATTTAATCAGTTAAAATTGATGATAATAAAATGTTTTCCAAACCTAAATATTTTTACATAGAAAATTTGTAAATCATCTTCTGAGTGAGACGTCATCTTTCGTTTCGTCAAATTTGGATGTCTATTACTCCGTTTACCTTAATTCTGGCTGAATAGCAGCATTTTCGGTACCGATTATCGACTTTTGATCGGATGATCGTACCACCAATATTTGTATACCGTTTTGATCGTCTCGTCGTGCTGATCCCTGCGGTATATTTAACTCTATATTTTTAAGGTCCGGTACGCACCAAAAACTATAAAACGTTCGTTGTATCGTTAACATAAATCGTGACTTTACTATTTCTTTGATTTCAAAATCTGATGGCGTGTTGTCCAAGCATCACAATTAATTGCTTTAAAAACTTTTGCTAAATCAATGGATAACTACACATCCCTTTGGCTTTTGAATTTATATCTAAAATAACGGTGGAACGTTTCTTCTGCCCCTTTCTCTCTTTCATTCTATTTACTTTCCTTTTTGAACGATTCAATCACTGTTCTCTACTTCATTTCTTTTTCCCTCTGCCAATTCTATTCCTTTCACTTTTCATCTTTACAGAAGCTCTAAAAATTTTCGTACCATTTCACCTTGAAATTGAAGCAGTTTACACCTTTGCAATCACCACCACGTCACCAGAGCAAACCCCAGCCTTCGCCAGACCTACCAGCCGAGTCTCCCTCCATCACCCTTCACCGTGAAATGCCTCCACCCAGGCAACCCCACGCCTCCACCAAACAGCCACCTGCCTTTAGAATCCTAAGATATTAATATCTAACTCTTGACATTCCACCGGTTGCCTCACTTGTTCTTTTGTTCTCTGGTTTCAATAGAGAAAAGAAGGAATTTTGAATATTCCTTCTGCCTTTCCCTTCTCCTATCTATATTATTCTCGAAAACTAGCTTGTGTGCCTTCAAGTGCTTGCCGCCTGCCCACGTTATCAACTCCAAATGATTCGGTCTCTCCCATATGCATGCAACCTCAGCAACCCACCTTTGCGTCACCATCTATACTTCTATACGTGAGCAGCACCATCATACATCGCCGAGAGCCACCACCACAGCTCGGTCAGTCACCGCCTGTTCTTCCACCTTGTCATTGCCGAGCCAACCGAAGACGCCACCACCTCCTCTTCCTCTCTGGCCGAAGACCTTCGCCGCCTGACCTCGTCCACCGTAGCCTCGTTATAGGTTGGCTCTGCATCGTGTAAGTGTGTACACGTTTCTCCTCTTTTGTTTGCAAACCGCACCGCATATATATATATATATATATATATATATATATTTACTTAAGTTTTTGTTTATTTCAAGTTTTATATATATTTCAAGGAGCAAGTTAAAGTATATTATAAATAACATGTTACTATTTGTACATCAATGTATATATTATATATATAGTTCTGTTTAGATTTCTGTTATATAATTATTTATAAGTTAATATATGTTAGTGTTTGAATGGTTCGTTCAGTCTGCATACTTCTTCATACAAGCTGGAGGAAAAAGAAAAACAAAACTGTTCCAAGTATGAGTCTTTATATGTTGTATATATTTGTTTATATATATAGGAGGTAGATATTATTCAATGTATATATGTAAGTAGTTTTGAGTCCTCTGGTTTTATACGCTCCACCATTTACAGTTATGATATTTAGTTTTACTTGTTTATACTAGCCTACGCATTTCATTTGTAAGTTAGTTTAAGCATGGTTTTCAACAGTGTATTTGTTGTCTAAATAGTATTGTGAAACTTGTTTTAAGGTATTGCAATCCACTGTCATATAGATACAAGTTTATCTATACATACATTACTCTGTTTCAATGTCTGCATACATTCTTTTTTTTGCATTAGTATTATATTGGTTTTACAAAAAGATATATAATTGTCTGTTTATTTGATTGGTTTTGTAAGTATATTATATGGTCAGGCTATATATTATTATATGTTATTTATGTATAAGTATAGGTAAGTCGAATTCAGTTGTATATATTCGGGTTTGCCTATATATGTATTAGTTAGTAAACTTTATAAGTTATATAGCTTATTTGATCCGGTTATTTATATAATACATAAGTTATAAAATATGTTTATAATATATAAACTTATATAAGTATGTTTATGGGCACACTGGTTTTACTCATTTCTGTGCACACGAATTGTACTTTATATATATATTATTGTTATCATGAGTTCTACAGTTTTGTTTCTCTTTATTTAGAGTTTGTACAGATATTTATACTTTAGTCATATACTAGTCTACATATACATACATTTAGTGATGTGTCTGCATGCATGTTATTTTAGTCCAGTTATATATATTGTTAGAACTGCGAATATGCATATTGTTTATAGCTTAGAGTTATATATTATTATGAGTATTGTTTAAAAAAAATTGTTTATATTGATTTGATAATAAATATTTGATTTTATATATAACCTGTATGTAAGTTGTGTATATATATATGTGTAGATTTAGTTTTCAATTTTATATATATACATTATATGTGTTTGAATTTAGTATATGATTTATATATATAGTATATACAGTTATATATATATATAAGTTCACTTGTACCATTTATCATCATTGATCCAGTTTTGATTTGATTCGTCTATTTCTGTTATCAGCTTTATCCGTCAAATTTCGTACCAGTCCTGCTTTACTATGAAATTCGTACTTGGATCTGTAACTCTTATCATTCTCGTTCATCTCTAGCCTCGAAAGGTGAGCAATCACTCACGATTAATGTTCTTATATTTATTAAATTTGATTTCAATTGAAACGTCAATTGAAATATGATGTTGTTAGTTATTTACATTGCTATATATATGTCATTATCTATATCTGTTCACCTGTGACATCTGACACCATTACCTGTTATTTATACTGATGTTATATTCCTGTTACTGTTGTTATATTATTATCATATCTGTTATCACTCTGCAAGTTACCTGTTAGTATAGAATCACTATGGGTTGAAATGATACATACCCGAACGATCTATAGATTAGGAGAAAATCGTTATGGGTTGAAATGATAAACCCAAGCGATTTTCATTGAATTGAATTTGGGATTGCAGGTTGAAAAGATATATACCCGTATATATATTTTAAATTGCGGATTGAAATGATAAATATCCGTATCACTTGACCATAGGATAGAAAATTATATACAGGCACCGTTGGTCTATATATAAATGTTTTGAAAATGATTTCTATAGTTTTGAAAAAAGAAATATATGGTTTTGATTAATATTGATTTTAAAGATTTATTAAAGTTGATTTAATAAAGTTGATAAATAACATGTTTAAGTATTTATTTAATATCTATATTTTCAAATATAGAATTTATAATGATTTGAAATTGATTGAAATTATATTTATTTAAGAATTATACTTAAATAAGTTTGATTTGAAATGTATTGAATTTGAAATTTAAAGAAGTGATTTACAACTTGAAATTTGAAAAGGTGACTTAAATGGATATTTCAAACGTATAAATATTTGAATGAGATGTTTTGTTTATTTAAATTGTAAATTGAAATTGAATTTGAATGTTATGGAAATGATTAAGTTAATATTTCAAAACTAAATAATTGTAAAGGGAATCTGATATGTATATAAATTAATCGAATTTAGTTTTGAAATGATGAATATTTAAAGCTTTGAAATATATTAAAAATTGAAATGACTTATTTTATGGTTCAGATATGTATTTGAAATCGATAAATTGAAATGGTTTATTTAGAAGCTAAATCGAGTTGAAACTGATAATGTGAGATTTGATTTAATTAAATTTTTGGAATTCGAGTTAATTTGAATCGATTTGTGAAATTTGAGGTAACTAATTTATTTTATAACGAAATTCTAATATCTAAACTGTTAAAAGGAAATGTTACGATTGCCAAAATACTGTGATTTCCAGACTATGATTTCGAAAGCATTATAACTTTGGAAAGTAATATGATTTTGAAAATGGATATTTGAAGTGAAAGGATATCGTATTAAATTGGGTTTTTAAATGATAATGATTTTGGTATGAAGTATAAACTATTTTGAAACGACCACGGTGTTATAATAACGATTGGTTGGCAAAGAGACCGGGATCGGATATGGACATACTCTCTGTCGATACCGAAAACCACTTTGACAACCGTGTACGCGGTGGAGATTCCAGAATGAAGTAGGATGGTGGCGGCGTTCTTAAGGTATGTTACGTGGACCCAACTCCCGTGAGTTGGCATAAGGTGGCTAAAACAGGAGCGATCTCGGACCAGTGAGGTAGCACCTCTTCTCGGACGCATTTCTTCGATATTATACTCTTACTTGTGATTTGACTAGATGGCCATCCTCCGATTGGGAATGTTGTTCGAGGTGGAACGGTAGTGGCTGCTATGCGTATCCATCAGTCCGTGTGCGTAATTGGTATATCTACCCTGGCATTGCCTAGTTGTGCCGTGTCACCTACCATATCGAGCTTTACTACGATTATGATTTTAAGATCCGACCGCGTTAAGGTTCTCCATCCCCTTAACGCTATTTTCCGATATGATTATACTTTACTTATTTAGACACTACTGTATATAGCGTATATTACTACATAGTAAATAGTTTAACGGATCCTTAGAGGATGGTTATCCCAAACATCCTTTAAGTTACTTGTATTTTAGTTGATATTTCACTTGAGTTGGATTTATTTATATAAGAATGTTAATCCTGACTCGAGTGTTTTGTGTTTTGCTTTACGCTCGGGTCAGACTGAGTGATACAGCATTTGAGACTCACCTTTGGAGTTGGAGCTTCGCTTGGAGATCCAGCTATCTATCGATCCTGCTTTCAGTTATTCCGTCGATCCAGTGATGTATTCAGATCTGGTATTTGATTATTGTATTGAGACATCTATTGTATTCGAGACCTCTGTTGTATCTTGTTTAACTCTGTTATATATATATAGTAGCTTCATGAACTACTATCCTTTTGTTTCCGCTGCATTATTGTTATATTACTCTGTGTCTGTGATCAGTAATGATTTTATTTACTGTATATGCTGAGTTTTGCCAAATTTTATTTACAACGTAGTATTTTGAGCAATTCAACTCCGGCATGAGTGTCTACCTATACACTTATAATGGATGCGAATGGCCAAAAATACTGGGTCGTTACAGAAACTATTTTCAAAGGGTTAAAAGGTGGAAATATATCTTGCGAAGATATTTGAGCTAAATAAATAATTTGGAAAATTATTTATGTGTTTGATGGATGTTTGTGAATGTTAATTGATAGTTAAATAACCGACTATCAATATTGGCCAATGCGCTGATCGTTTCGAAGAGACGGGGATCGAGATTAATTTCTCGAAAACCACTTCGATCCGGTTTGTACGTTTTCGTGGGGAAACGAGTTTGAATCGAAGATGGTACAGTGAAGTGCAAGGGCTAATCGCTACTAATCCTGAGGGTGATTCCAAAATGGATGTAGTAGGAGTAGTGCCTTCGGTTCCGTTCGAACCCGGAACAGACTTGTATGGATGAATGCTTTCGGAACATCGTCAGGTGGACGATGGGCATTCTAAGGGATATGTTCTATAAAGGTAACGCTTAGCCTCAAGCCTCATCAATCGGGAATGACTTAAAATCAGGGGTTATGCAGCAAGGCTATGTGGGTAGCGCCCATTAGGGTGAGATCATCCCTGTCTAGATGTCCTTTTTTATTTCGGCTGTGTGGCGGTTGGTCGCGCTAACTGTGGGGTGATCTTACTTGGAATTACCCTTAGGTAGTTCCGGTCTTGTGTTGTAGGGGATCGGGCATGGTCCTCAGTACGCTGATCTAGACCAGGTACTGTGATAGGTGGTAGCCCAGTGCCTAGTCATTAGTTGGAAATCCATTCGCCCTACGTGCCTTTTACGGTTTTTGTTTGTAGAACCCACTTTGTGGCTAGTATGCTGGAATTTAATCATGTAACAATTTCAGCTATTTGAATAAGTATTTGTATATAGACACTATTATAATATCAGACGGATTTGATAAAATGTGTTTTGGCTATCGTAAGGTAAAACACCGGCATATTTATTTGTGGCATGGTCTTAGGAGATGCTTTTGATTTCAAAGGGTTTGGAAAACTTAAATAATCCAATTGAGTGTGTTTTCTCATGCTGGTTTTCCAGACTGACTCGAGCGTTATTTTATTATAATGCCCAGGTCAGACCGAGTATTACAGATACAGGATATGATGCTGTGGAGCTCAGGAGATGAGCTTGATGACGAGGCGTATCACTCGTACATGATGTATATACTGCTGTGTTGCGTATGTTGTGTCTTATGTTTGTGGGACAAGTTATTATAACTGTCCTGAATTGTGATGTGATTGTATTGTACTCTGATGTTGTATTCTGATGAGATATATAAATAAGATATAGTTTTCTTTTGTGTAAAGGTCAGTTATTATCTATTATATTTATTCCGCTGTTCATGTGAGATTCTGATGTTGTGTTGTTTCCTCTTCTTCTACCTCTTTCTTCTTTAACCCAAATGGTTCGTATTTCTGTTCACTTTGAGTCAATGTTGGAGAATAGTGTCGATTTTAAAGGGTACGAAATTGCGGGCTGTTACAGTTGGTATCAGAGCTAAAAGGTTAAGCGAGAACCTTGGCTCTGGTGGGATTACTTATTGAAATAGAGTCTATAGAACTCTAGAATGAGTTTGAGTGTATTAATAGATATGAGCGTGTATTTGTTAGTGAATATAAAATGGTTTTATATTGTGTTGGTTGATTTATTGAGTGGCATATGAACCTTCGTCGGCACAGTCTGGACAAATGTATCGAAGGGGTTTCTAAACACTTGAATAGAACAATTCGACACAATATTATTTTAAAGGCGGGTAAATGAAATAATTTTACCCAGAAATATATTTTGATATAAAAGAAATATTTTCTTAAATTGTTATATAACTTGGATGTTTGGATGATAATATTCTAAACAAATAAGATTATAAAATTGGAATGACTTGTAAAATCAAATAAAAATTGTATGAGCATAAATTATGCAAATGAATTATAGTTAAAATTTGATTTAATCAAATTAGTAAATTTAAAATCTCGGAGATTTTGGAAGTGTTTTTCGAAGTGTTTTGAAGATAAATAATAGTATTATTATTTTGGAAGTATTTCGGAAAGGAAATAGTTTCAAATAAATTTTGGAAAGGGATATAGCATTGAGCTCACTTCAGTCGCTGGAAAATAACTTCGGTGATGACTACAGCATCATCGATGTTCATTTTCGAGTTTCTAAGTGACGGATTGCTGCCAAATTGATTTGTTCAGAAAAATTAGTTTTGTTTTTGAAATTTCAAAGGAAATTTGTCGGGAATAAAGCCAGGATTGGTTTAAAATCTGAGAAGTGTGATTTTGAGATATTGGTGATTTCGAAATGAATTGAAACAATAGCCGGGTGTTTAAAAATCCTGAAATCCTTATTTAAATAATTTAAAGATCATCAGGAAATAAGTTATGAACTTATAAATGGTGAATGATTTTGATGAGGAATTTGGGGATTGGATTTTGGAATTGAAATTAAAGGTGAAAGTTAAAATAAATGAGAATTTAACTTGGATTAAGATTAAAATTTGAAATTAATTAATGATTGGAAGAAATAAATTGGTAAACCTTGAATGTGATTGGAATGGAAATATAGAAATTAAATTTGGATTGAGAGAAATAAAGACCAAAATAGAATTGTTAGACATTTCGATGAATAAAATAAAAAAAATCCAATCTTGAATTATAAAATAGAATTGAATTCAAGTATGGTAATAAAGTTATTTTTGAAGATAAAAATCAAATATTGAATTAAAAGTGGGAAATAAACTAAATTTGGAATAAATTAGTTAATGAAATATGGAAATGGAACTCGAAATTGTTAATTTAAAGTTGAATTGTGAATAAATAATAGAGTTTGGAAATGAAGCTTGAGTTATAAATAGAAATTCAACTTGGAATTGTAAGTGAAGTTGGAATAAATTGAAGTAAATTAACTTAAGTTAAAAATAATTAGAAGCTTGGCTTCGAGTAGGAATGAAAGTCCATTAAATAAAAGCTTGGGTTAAATTAATTTGGGGAAATGATTATTAATATAAGCATGGAATGTTGACAAGCTAAATGAAATGGTTTTAAATGAAACCAATGCGGAAATGAAATGAAATGCAAGTATATGGTTGGCGAATAAAGTAGAAATTAGAATGGAATGGAATTAAATATAAATTGAGTGGAATCAATTTTAAAATAGTTACAAAAATAAAGAAATTGTTTGATTGTATGAATATCGATGAAATTGCATAGAAATTGATTTTCGGTTGTCCTAAACGAGATTGTATAAAATTCCATGAATTAAAAGAAGCAAATAAAATTGATTTTTGAATCAATTGAAATGAACATGAGTTCGTTTCGTTTGAAAATGAATTGTATGCAAGCAAGTGAGTTGCAAATCACTTAAATTGAAATAGAAGGGTTTGAGAATCGATTGAAAGTAATTGAAATAAGTGTCGAAACATTACATATGTGCTTATGGAAGTATATAACATGCAGTGTTTATAGAATCCATGTTTTAGCTATGTAAATATAAGTGAAATGCATGTGTTTAGCTATTGAAAGTTAGTGGAATGTTAACAAATTGCATATATTTCGCACTTACATGTTTTAATTGAGTAAGTACAGGTACCGGGAGGCCGTTTAGCGAGATTGTGGTTACGCAAATAGCTAAAATAATAAGCCGCTTGCTTAAAAATGCTAAATAAAGGTACACCTACGCAATAAAAATAGGAAATATGAACTGTTTTTGTTTTTCCGACCGTGTGGGTCGATGTATATATATTTATATCACTTGTCAAATTGCAAAAGCTCCTCCGTACGAAGGAGACTCTTCCAAAAAAATTTGAAAATGTTGGGAGTTAGAGAATTTTTAAAAAAATTCACTAACGACAAATGGTTTAAAATTGGAATTTGAGATAAAGGTAAATAAAATTCAATATTCAAAGTTTGAAGACAAATTGAATTCAAGCAAAATTGAAAATGAAAATCTGAATGAAAATCGGGAGAAAGTATTTAGATTTGAAAATAACTAATAAATTGAAGCAAATTGATTTTATATGGAATTGGAACTCAATTTGAATATAAACTTCAGTAGTGAAGTAGTAAAAATAAATATAAGAAATATTTATATTGGACTTAAGAAATGAAGGATGAAATTCTTAAGTAAATTTGATATTGGAAATATATTAAGTGAATAATTGAATGAAGATTAAAACTGGAAGTTGTAAAAGGGAAATGGAATGATTGTGAATAAGAGAATCACAATCAAAATGAATGTGAATAAAGGAGAATTGATATAGCTAATAATGAATTGGGGCAAATACGTAGGATGTATGTATACTATTTATTCGCATAACGGTTTGATCCAGAATTCGAGCACAGAATTTTGAGATAATTTTAGCGATCCGAGTTAGGATTTTCACTCGATCTTCGACGGCGAACCCTGGATATGGATTTTGATTAATTCTGGATAATCTCTATCATAATTTGTGGCTATGCAAGGAGAATGACGGTTTCTGATCAAGAAACCAGATCTGAGTCCGCACTAGGAAGTCGGGTGGACGATACTAGTTCGGAAGTGAGATTGTGTGATCGAGTGAGCGATCGAATTTGGTATTGCGTACGAATGATATATGTGCATTGTACGAATGTGAATGAAATAGAT
Source organism: Allium fistulosum (assembly GCA_030737815.1). Classification (NCBI taxonomy): domain Eukaryota; kingdom Viridiplantae; phylum Streptophyta; class Magnoliopsida; order Asparagales; family Amaryllidaceae; genus Allium; species Allium fistulosum. The sequence continues at coordinate 1,140,525,420 of CM060906.1, forward strand.
ATAAAAACTTTTGTAAAGAAATGTGTAAAGCGATTTTGAATGTTGTATTTGGATATTATTGCTGAGTAGGACACATGTATTTAAAAACAAAAAGGAATTGGTATTTTTAATTTCAGGAGATAAATTGTATTGCCCGACAAAAAGGTAAGTATTTAAATTTCTGTATGAAATTTGATGATTTTCTGATATAGCCACTTGGGTTTTTGTTTTCTTTTGAAATTTGGGGCCCGTAGAGGCATTTTGTAGTTGTTCCGAGCTAGCCGCGCAAAGGAGACGCTGGCAAAAAATTTCGAAAATTTAGGGAGTTAGAAAACTTTTGAGAGAATTTTGATAATTCAAAATTTGGTTTCAAATTTAAATTTGAATTTTTAAGTAAGTAATATTGTTTGAAACTTATAGATAAGTTTGAAAAGTTAATAAGAGGGATATTGTGTCTTTGATAAAAAGATTGTTTTGGGAAGTCATTGAAAACTGTTTGGTTTTGGTAAGTGAGTGAATGGGTTATGGATAATTCTTCCTAACTAGTAATTTCGGGGACGAAATTCTTTTAAGGGGGGAGGAATGTGACGACCCGAAATTCTGGATATTTGAAATGAGAATATTTAATTGATATTAAATATTTAAAAGTTAATGTTTAACTTGAATTTCAAATATCACTATGAATTTGGCAATTAAATTGTTAAATTTAATTATTGAAGTTGAATAAAATATTTTATCTTCGGTTTTAAGCCGGTTAAAAATATTTCAAAGGGCTGGAAAATTTATATTTATGATACTGAAGATAGTAAAAGTGTTAAAATTGAATTTAAAGGTGTTTTTTTCAATTTTGAAATTTTATTGTTTAAATTGAATTTAAAAATAGCCTTCCGGGGCACAGTCTCGGAATTCGACGAAACTAGTTCCATTGGATCCGTAATATTGTATGATTATCGTATTTTAATTTTCATAGTGCTTGGAGTTATCGTGTGATCGTACGGTAGATAAACGCGCTGAAATTTATATCGAATTCAATATAATATCTAGGTCCAGAAAGCTATCTTCTCCATACGATCGAATTAGGACTCGAAACATTTTCCTTTGTGTTCGAAATAGAGGTATAACATTATATATGCCTAGCGGCATGCCTCGATAGGGGTTTGGAATTGTTTGGTACGTTTAAACGAGATATTTAAAATTTTATAATATATATATATATATGTCAACCTCAGCCTACTTTCTTTCTCCGTTAAAACTTTTTCACCCCACTTCAGAGAACTATAGCTTGTTAACTCGAGCAACCTAACGTCTTCTCTTGTCTTCCCCGTTTTCCCTTTAAATCACGTTACCTTCTGAGCTTCATTTCATTTTCAAACGACTAAAAAAATGGAGGAAGGAACCGAAAATTGCAAATCTCTTCACCTCCCTCCCTCTCAAACGAATCAGGGTCGATTCAAACAAGGGAAAAACGAATGGCGAGTAGGTCGTTCGATTACCATCGCGATTTCGCGATTTCATGTTCTGCTGGTTCGCAATAATTTTGGGTGCGGGGATGGTGCAAGGGAGATGCGAAGTTCGATCGAGGCGATAGGGTTTGCGCACGTAAGGGTTTGGTGCGGCAGCAACAGCAGGATCCTGGAATTGTTCGAGAATCAACGGCGATGATCGTACTGGGGCTAAGCAATCAGGGCTAGGGTTTCGAACTTGGTGGCGGTCAGTGGCGAATTTCTGATCGGCGTCAAAACAGAGGGGCCGTGGCATGGCGATGACGAAGGCGGCCATCGGTACAAATCTGGGTGTGGCAGTTCGTCAGGCTGCATCGATGTTCGTCCCAAGCTTTGAGATCTAAAACTGTGAAGAAATCAAACCGAAATGGAAATGGAATGGCAAATTAAAAGGCAAAGGTGAGATCTTCTCACTCAAAATTATAATAATTGAAATTTCAGTTATTGATTGATTGCCTGATTGTGATAGTATATATAGTAGCATATATAAATATTGGAGTGATTGATTTCCCGCATTATATAGTAGATGAGACCCTATGCGCCGCATAATAGCGAATGATATTTTATAAACCCATATACCGCGATATTCCACCTCGAAGTGGAATTGGTATTGTGCTAACATTTGTGGATGCAGAGAAACAAGTTGGAGGGATCCAACTGGATTCCTCAAAATATTTAGATTTATTTAAATATTCTATGGATGATTAATTGATATCCTGTGATGGATTTTATTGATAATTGGAATATTGGATGCCATGGTTTGATTGAATATACCCTTCGGTATACTGAGTTATCAAAATATATTAAATTGGATTTTTGAAAAATAAATATATGAGAGAATGTTTAAGTAAAGTAATTATAGAAAATTTGAATAAATTTAAGAATGAATTGGGAAAGGATAAAGTGATTTTTAAATTCTAATAAATCAAATTTCAAGTATGGAAAAGGGGTTTTGAATAAATGGGAATAAATAAATCTTAAAAACTTAAGTGATGTCAAGTTAAAGGAATAAAAGATTTATTTTAAATTCAGAATGTAAGTAGGATAAGAAGAAATAAAAGGAATTTTATGAAATTGGTATTTCCAGTTTAAATAAGATTTTAAATCCTAATTAAGAAGTATGTTTGGAATAAATGGAATTAATGAGGTTTGGAATGATATTGAGTAAATAAAGGAATTTATTATAAAATAGTTTGATTTTGAAAATCAAATTGAAAATTGATTAAATGTTTGGAATTGGAATTTTAAAAAGAAGATGAGACTATAGAATTTATAAACTGGGTTTATAAAAGTGAAGAAAGATATCAATGGATATTTGGAAGGATAAATTAAAGGTGGGAATTTATAAAAGTAATGGGTAAATGTGTTTAAAAATAAATAGTGATTTATTTTTAAAAGATGTGAAAGAGAAGTATATTTCCCTAAACAGCCAAGTACGTTTTCAAAGCAAATTCTTAAGTATAAGTTAAAGTTTTAAAGTTGTTTCGAAAATATGTTTTGGAAAATCTATTTTTTTTTAAATGTTTAGATTTTAAAGTAAGTATTCTTCAAATTTATTATAGTTGTAATTATTTAAAGGTGACTTAGTATTTTGTTTGAAAAAGATAAAAATCTAGTTTTATATTTTATTAAGTAGCTTTATTTTGAATATTCTTAAAGTATATATCTTTGAATAAAGTATTAAAGTAGTCTTAATTTAAATGTTTTGTTTAAAGTATATTTTGTAATATATTGTTTTAAATTATTTTAAAAATCTAAAGTGTTTTTACTTGGTGATTTCAGTGGAAATAGAAATTATTTGGGGAATTTATTCCATGAGAGAAAGACGGTTTGAAACTGTTTTCAAAGGGTTAAAAGGTGGAAATATATCTTGCGAAGATATTTGAGCTAAATAAATAATTTGGAAAATTATTTATGTGTTTGATGGATGTTTGTGAATGTTAATTGATAGTTAAATAACCGACTATCAATATTGGCCAATGCGATGATCGTTTCGAAGAGACCGGGATCGGGATTAATTTCTCGAAAACCACTTCGATCCGGTTTGTACGTTTCTGTAGGGAAACAAGTTTGAATTGAAGATGGTACAGTGAAATACAAGGGCTAATCGCTACTAATCATGAGGGTGATTCCAAAATGGATGTAGTAGGAGTAGTGCCTTCGGTTCTATTCGAACCCGGAACGGACTTGTATGGATGAATTCTTTCGGAACATCGTCAAGTGGACGATGGGCATTTTAAGGGATATGTTCTATAAAGGTAATGCTTAGCCTCAAGCCTCATCAACCGGGAATGACTGAAAATCAGGGGTTATGCAGCAAGGCTATGTGGGTAGCGCCCATTAGGATGAGATCATCCCTGTCTAGATGTCCCTTTTTATTTCGACTGTGTGGCGGTTGGTCGCGCCAACCGTGGGGTGATCTTACTCGGAATTACCCTTAGGTAGTTCCGGTCTTGTGTTGCAGGGGATTGGGCGTGGTCCTTGGTACGCTGATCTAGACCAGGTACTGTGACAGGTGGTACCTCAGTGCCTAGTCATTAGTTGGAAATCCATTCTCCCTACGTGCCTTTTACGGTTTTTGTTTGTAGAACCCACTTTGTGGCTAGTATGCTGGAATCTAATCATGTAACAATTTCAGCTATTTGAATAAGTATTTGTATATAGAAACTATTATAATATCAGACGGATTTGATAAAAAGTGTTTTGGCTATCGTAAGGTAAAAACCCGACATATTTATTTGTGGCATGGTCTTAGGAGATGCTTTTGATTTCAAAGGGTTTGGAAATCTTTAATAATCCAATTGAGTGTGTTTTCTCACACTGGTTTTCCAGACTGACTCGGGTGTTATTTTATTATAATGCTCGGGTCAAACCGAGTATTACAGATACAAGATATGATGTTGTGGAGCTCAGGAGACGAGCTGGATGACGAGGCATATCACTCGTACATGATGTATATACTGTTGTGTTGCGTATGTTGTGTCTTCTGTATGTGGGACAAGTTATTATAACTGTCCTGAATTGTGATGTGATTGTATTGTACTCTTGTAATGACCCCGAAAAATTATTTATATTTAAATTGATAATTTAAATTAATTTTTGAATAAAACTGTGAAATTAATCGATTAAGTGATGCGAGTTTCCCTGAACTCAAATAATTTTTTGTTAAATCATTTAAATTTAAATATTGTATATATATGTGAATCACATATGTATATGTGATATATGAGCAAATTTGAAATTTTATATATACATACATATATATATATATATATATATATATTGAATTTGAGTTATCTCAAGTAAATGGTTTAAAAATATATTTTTTTAAAATATAAAACATTTGACACAAGTATAAAAGTAAGTAAACAAATAATTTAAATTAGAATTTGATGGTTTATATTAGAAATAAAAATAGAAGTAAATATATAAGTAAAATATAAAGCCAAACCACATATTAATAAATTATGTAAATTATTAAGTGAACACATTAAAATGAATCTGTAACAACCCGGTATTCCATACTGAATAATTATCGTCTTTGCACGATTTCTTTTCCTTAGCTTATTACAGTGGAGTTTTTAAATCCAGTTAAATTTCGTTCGAAGTTTGTTTAAAGGTTAAATGGGCCGTGATAAAAACCCATTCCCCTTTTATCTTGTTTCATTTTCCATTTTTAGGCCCGCTTTAAATTTTTATATCGATCCCCTTTTTATTATTCTCGAGCCCGTTCCTTTTTGCTTTGAATTAGCCCGTTCCTTTTTACTGGAGATAAAAATGGCGGCTTCGATCTCGTCTCCAAATTAGGGCATACTCGCTTTAGCTCGTTCCTCTGCGAATTGGAGCCTCGTGAAATTCGATCGCTCGCGCTCGTCTTCGCTTCGTATGCTAAAGCTTTGGCTTCACTGCCTCGTCGAAAAATGGTGAGTAATTTCTCACATCTAATTCTCCCTTATTAGTGGGTTATGTTGTTCGACTTTGCTTTGATGTTTGTTCTCGTGATAATCACTATTACGAGTTTGAATTTGAAGTATGGGAATGTATTTAGGCTTCGGCCTCCGCTTGCTATTCGAACGTAGTTTGGGGTTTTCGTTGTTGAGACTGACTTTGATCGAGTTGGGGCCATTTGAAGTTAATTTATATATTGGACTTCGTTCCATTTTTCCTGTTCGACCCTGACCATTTTTAGTGTATCTCTGTAGACATTGGCTTTGATTTTGATTCTTGGCCATTATTGCAGTTTCGACTATTTCACGTCGTACTCGGTCCCTTTTTGTTGGTTGCTGTTATCTCTTGACAGCTTTGTATTGCTCGATTTATTATCGAGTCGTGTACATTTGGGTTTGCATTGGTATTTAGTTGGAGTTCATTTGGAACAGCTTGCATACAGTCACTGCCTTGTAATTTCAGAGCCTTATCGTCACTGTCGTTTCTGTCGTATTGATATTGCTTGGCATTTATTGTTCCTGTCCATTGCTTCACTTGAAATCTAATACTTCACCATTTACTGTTTCCATGAGGTACCAGTTTTGGGTTGCATTCATTTTTGGTTCCAAATGCATTGAGTTGCTTTTAGCTAGATGGTTGTTACTGCATTCATATTGGTTTAGATGTGCACTTCAGTCTGCATTTACATTGATCTTGGTAGTCACTGTTGCACTGCCATTATGTCATTCATGTTGCATATTCTCTGAAGCACACTTGAACTTACCTATGCAATTTGCCACTGTTTCATATATGACATAGTTTACATTTGAGTTGTAGCCAAGCCCCTGTCCACTGTTTCATTATGGTGCCCCTGTAGTTGTTGACGTCTCTGTACATTGCCTGAGTCACTTGTATCTACTGTTGCTTGTTGTTCGATCTATTTGACTTCGCCTTTGTTTATGACGTTGGTACTTCACTCTATCTTCTTCTACCTGTAGTCTCACTGTTTCATGTTATCACTTCTTGGTATCTGTCTTCACCTGCGTTCATTTCAGTTGAACTGCAATTCATATTAAGTTGTGCACTTGATTTAGTTGTACACTTACTGTGCACATTTCATATCATGCCCTGATATTGTGCAGCCCACTCGACACTGTGTTACTTTGACTGTTCATTGGCCTTGTGTTGAACCCGATTTTTGGGTCTGACCTTTGCAGTTTCTACGCACTGTTGTGGCGAGGCAGTGCACGCGTGCGTGCACTGCAGCCACCCAGAATCGACAGTTTTGAATTGATCTTTTATGCCGTATTGGCGAGGCCGTACACGCGTGCGTGTACGACAACCAATCAGCATTGATGTTTTTAATTGACATTTCAATTGTTTAAACTGCTTTGGATTTCTGATTTATTGTTTAACACTGTTTAGTGTTATATCTGCCGTTATCCGATTCTTTTATCAAGGAATCGGATATACGAGATTTCTATGACTGTCGTCTTTTTGAGATTTGATTATCATTGCTTCTGTGCACTAATAACTGAGTTTGAATTAGACTGACCCGGGTATTATTTTCTTTTGAATGTAATACTCGGGTCAGACCGAGTATTTACAGGTTGTAGATTTTTAGCTTTGGGTTGCTGCTAGAGCTATGAAGACTTTTTATATCAGTTGAAGTGGTCTTCGTCTTGTTGTAGTAGTCAGTGTGTCTGTTTTAAGATGATAATGTATTCACGTATATTAGTCGATAATGTACTTGTATATATAACTTCTTGAGTCGACAGTTGTAGTTGTATCATTTGTATTGTGTCAAATGTATTGTAACTGATATTAGTTATTGTATATATGAGACTTTTCGTTCCATCTTTATTCCGCATTTATGTTATCTGTGTTATTTTTATATCTATTGTCCTAAACTATTATAGCCACTGTGTAGTAGCTTTGAGTTTGTATCGGTATGTCGGTATTCCTTTTTATTATCTGACATATCGGTGCTCGCACAAAGCAATTACATAGATGGTCGCTCCTCAACAGCCTTATTCTCCGTGCTAGTTGACAGCACTACACCGTAGTGTTCTTGGCTAGCATGGGTATTGAGGTGGGGCGTCACAGCTTGGTATCAGAGCCTGGGGTTTAGGACAATTATAAAACATAACCTAGATGGAGCATGTGTTACAACTATTTGTCGATGTTTTATCTCTCATCTTTACATATGACTATTTTTGACTGTTAGGTATGAATTCCTAACGCTTATGCTTGTGTTTTCGGCTTTGAATTGATTTAGCCGATGTTGATTTTGTTTTAATTTGGCAAATTAAAGCCATTTTGACTTTTGGACTTTGTTCCACTTTTGTTCTATGCTATGAGTGTTATTGTGTACCTGTTACACTGTGATGAAAAATAGCTGGACCAGTTGCAAATTGAGTGATTTTGATTTCTCATTCACATCTAGTTTGAATCTCAGCGATTTTGAACTTGATATTTTGTGTTTTCCTCATCTGGATTTCCCTTCGACTTCGGTCACTTTGTTTTTGAGAAATTGCTAATTTCTTAATTTTCAAGACTCTGATTTTGTTTGCCGTTGGTTTCCTAATTTGATCGATTCTTGATCATTTCCCCGATTTGTTGCTATCATTTATTAGCAACTTTGATGACATTTTCTTCGGGATTTTTGTGGACATACTTTTTGATGGATTCAGTATCGATTTCTTTGGATTCCATTCACATCTTCGTATGTGAATTCTTGTGATTGATTGTTTCTAAAATCATTTTTGTGATTTGTCACTTTAAATATATAAAGGTCTTCTATACTAATAGTAAATATTAAAATCCTTTTCTCCAAACAGTTTCAAAACTATTTTACTACAAAACTCTTTTTCTTAAACGGGTTTCCAATCTATTAGTATATACAAGCCTTTACTTCACTTGAATGAGAAATCGACTTAAACGACTTAGTAAAATGAGTGGTATGAAACGCTTGCGTTCACTTCGTCGGTTAGCTCTTGGACTTGCTCGATTGAACCCTTTTTGTGACAATTTCCTAGTGGAGATTTACAATCTGTTCGTAAATATTTGAGTTAAGCAAGTGGTTATGGGACATGAAGCTAAACTCTTATATTTACTAGCTTAGTGTAATTGACACTTTCTTTATGATCATGACGATCATTTTTATGATTTAGACTGGACCTCATCGGTGTGATTTCGTCTCACACATATCTCTTGGGCTTTGAGGATTGTCTAGACACCAGTGTGTGATTTCGTCTCACACATATTGCACGGTTAGACTAGGCCTCATCGGTGTGATTTCATCTCACACATATCTCTTGGGCTTTGAGGGTTGTCTGGATACTCTTTGTGTGATTTCGTCTCACACATATTTCTTCGTCTACGGGGAGACTATACCCCGATTATGTGATATTTCGCCATCACATATTTCTTCGTCTACGGGGAGACTATACCCCGATTATGTGATGTTTCGCCATTACATATTTCTTCGTCTACGGGGAGACTATACCTCGATTATGTGATGTTTCGCCATCACATATTTCTTCGTCTACGGGGAGACTATACCCCGATTATGTGATGTTTCGCCATCACATATTTCTTCGTCTACGGGGAGACTATACCCCGATTATGTGATGTTTCACCATCACATATTTCTTCGTCTACAGGGAGACTATACCCCGATTATGTGATGTTTCGCCATCACATATTTCTTCGTCTACGGGGAGACTTTACCCCGATTATGTGATGTTTCGCCATCACATATTTCTTTGTCTGCGGGGAGACTATACCCCGTTTATGTGATGTTTTGCCATCACATATCTAGGGTAGCACCCTACGGTCTTCGGGCCATTCCTGTGTGATACGCGTAGGTGAGTTTTCATGCTCCCATTCATGTGTTAGGCCTCCCCCCTTATTTATGTGTTTTCTGGATTTCTTGTGATGATTTCTGGAATTTTGTGCTTCACCAATTTTCGTGATTTCTATTGATATGTTTATCAATTTTTGTGCATTGGTGAATTCATGTGTTATTGACTTGTTTTGAATACAAGTTTCGGGTATGACATCCCTTTTTATCTTTGAGAAGATTCTTGTGACATTTTTGATGAATGAAAATTCATCTGGTATTATATTTTGATGCCAGTTATTTTAATGAGATTTTGACGTGTTAACTTCAGTAACCGTCAATTTCGAAATGGATTTACAAACGGTTCTCCCGCAATACTGATATTGCTAATTTAATCACGTGTTTTCAAAATTCTTTATTTTTAAAAGTTGTTTCAAAAATATAAATTAAAATTGTTTTCAAAAATTTTTACAGTTTACATTTTCAAAAGAACGAGGAAGCGATTTAAACGTTTCAGAAAAATCGAGGACTATGACCCCTTTCTTTTACTAATTCGCTTAATTCCGGACTTGTCCGTTTGAGAATGTGAAATGTTATTTTTTTAAAACACACAATTCTGCACTTTCAAGGAAACGATAAAGAGATTTAAATGATTTAGCAAAAGTAAGGAGTATGGAACCATACTTTTACTACTTCGGTTAATTTCGGACTCGTTAATTGAATATTTATGACTTCTGATTATCATTTTGATAATCAGATGTTTGTGTTTCTGATTATCGTTTTTGATAATCGGATATTTCTGATTTTCTGATTATCGTTTTTGATAATCAGATATTTGTGAAATTTGATTATCGTTTGAGATAATCAAATATTTTTCGATTTGATAATCGAATATTTGTGATTTCTGATTATCGTTTTTGATAATCAGATATTTGTGAAATTTGATTATCGTTTGAGATAATCAAATATTTTTCGATTTGATAATCGAATATTTGTGATTTCTGATTATCGTTTTTGATAATCAGATATTTGTGAAATTTGATTATCGTTTGAGATAATAAAATATTTTTCGATTTGATAATCGAATATTTGTGATTTCTGATTATCGTTTTTGATAATCAGATATTTGTGAAATTTGATTATCGTTTGAGATAATTAAATATTTTTTGATTTGATTAATCGAATATTTGTGATTTCTGATTATCGTTTTTGATAATCAGATATTTGTGAAATTTGATTATCGTTTGAGATAATCAAATATTTTTCGATTTGATTAATCGAATATTTGTGATTTCTGATTATTGTTTTTGATAATCAGATATTTGTGAAATTTGATTATCGTTTGAGATAATCAAATATTTTTCGATTTGATTAATCGAATATTTGTGTTTCTGATTATCGTTTTTGATAATCAGATATTTGTGAAATTTGATTATCATTTGTGATAATTAAATATTTTCCAATTTAATTATCGTCTGAGATAATTAAATATTTTTCGATTTGATTAATCGAATATTTGTGTTTCTGGTTATCGTTTTTGATAATCAGATATTTGTGAAATTTGATTATCATTTGTGATAATTAAATATTTTCCAATTTAATTATCGTCTGAGATAATTAAATATTTTTCGATTTGATTAATCGAATATTTGTGTTTCTGATTATCGTTTTTGATAATTAGATATTTATGAAATTTGATTATCGTTTGAGATAATTAAATTTTTTTTTTTCGATTTGATTAATCGAATGTTTGTGTTTCTGATTATTGTTTTTGATAATCAGATATTTATGAAATTTGATTATCGTTTGAGATAATTAAATATTTTTTCGATTTGATTAATCGAATGTTTGTGTTTCTGATTATCGTTTTTGATAATCAGATATTTATGAAATTTGATTATCGTTTGAGATAATTAAATATTTTTGATAGTTAAACCTATTTGCGATTTGAAAATTCGACTATCGTTTTTGATGATTGAATATTTTCGATTTTTGAGATTTGAGCTTCGTCTTTTTCTCTGGCAATTCAAGTGAGTAATCTGATTTACTCACATTCAATTCGTGCTCTGTATGTGATTTCAGCTCTGTTTTTCTTTTTCTTTTAAATGCTGGAACTCGATTGATTCTTGCTTTTGATAGTCGTCTGATTTTGATTCCTTGATCCCCACGATTGTTGATTCTTTTGACCTGAAGCAATCGAACCTTTTGATTTCATATCTAATACTTTCCCTGCTGACATTTGCTTTGCTTACGCATTCGACATTGCCACGCTCTTACGGTTGTTACCTTTTGTCCATTTATTCCATATGATTGCGAGGACGCAATTTCTTTAAGGAGGGAAGTCTGTAACAACCCGGTATTCCATACTGAATAATTATCGTCTTTGCACGATTTCTTTTCCTTAGCTTATTACAGTGGAGTTTTTAAATCCAGTTAAATTTCGTTCGAAGTTTGTTTAAAGGTTAAATGGGCCGTGATAAAAACCCATTCCCCTTTTATCTTGTTTCATTTTCCATTTTTAGGCCCGCTTTAAATTTTTATATCGATCCCCTTTTTATTATTCTCGAGCCCGTTCCTTTTTGCTTTGAATTAGCCCGTTCCTTTTTACTGGAGATAAAAATGGCGGCTTCGATCTCGTCTCCAAATTAGGGCATACTCGCTTTAGCTCGTTCCTCTGCGAATTGGGGCCTCGTGAAATTCGATCGCTCGCGCTCGTCTTTGCTTCGTATGCTAAAGCTTTGGCTTCACTGCCTCGTCGAAAAATGGTGAGTAATTTCTCACATCTAATTCTCCCTTATTAGTGGGTTATGTTGTTCGACTTTGCTTTGATGTTTGTTCTCGTGATAATCACTATTACGAGTTTGAATTTGAACTATGGGAATGTATTTAGGCTTCGGCCTCCGCTTGCTATTCGAACGTAGTTTGGGGTTTTCGTTGTTGAGACTGACTTTGATCGAGTTGGGGCCATTTGAAGTTAATTTATATATTGGACTTCGTTCCATTTTTCCTGTTCGACCCTGACCATTTTTAGTGTATCTCTGTAGACATTGGCTTTGATTTTGATTCTTGGCCATTATTGCAGTTTCGACTATTTCACGTCGTACTCGGTCCCTTTTTGTTGGTTGCTGTTATCTCTTGACAGCTTTGTATTGCTCGATTTATTATCGAGTCGTGTACATTTGGGTTTGCATTGGTATTTAGTTGGAGTTCATTTGGAATAGCTTGCATACAGTCACTGCCTTGTAATTTCAGAGCCTTATCGTCACTGTCGTTTCTGTCATATTGATATTGCTTGGCATTTATTGTTCCTGTCCATTGCTTCACTTGAAATCTAATACTTCACCATTTACTGTTTCCATGAGGTACCAGTTTTGGGTTGCATTCATTTTTGGTTCCAAATGCATTGAGTTGCTTTTAGCTAGATGGTTGTTACTGCATTCATAATGGTTTAGATGTGCACTTCAGTCTGCATTTACATTGATCTTGGTAGTCACTGTTGCACTGCCATTATGTCATTCATGTTGCATATTCTCTGAAGCACACTTGAACTTACCTATGCAATTTGCCACTGTTTCATATATGACATAGTTTACATTTGAGTTGTAGCCAAGCCCCTGTCCACTGTTTCATTATGGTGCCCCTGTAGTTGTTGGCGTCTCTGTACATTGCCTGAGTCACTTGTATCTGCTGTTGCTTGTTGTTCGATCTATTTGACTTCGCCTTTGTTTATGACGTTGGTACTTCACTCTATCTTCTTCTACCTGTAGTCTCACTGTTTCATGTTATCACTTCTTGGTATCTGCCTTCACCTGCGTTCATTTCAGTTGAACTGCAATTCATATTAAGTTGTGCACTTGATTTAGTTGTACACTTACTGTGCACATTTCATATCATGCCCTGATATTGTGCAGCCCACTCGACACTGTGTTACTTTGACTGTTCATTGGCCTTGTGTTGAACCCGATTTTTGGGTCTGACCTTTGCAGTTTCTACGCACTGTTGTGGCGAGGCAGTGCACGCGTGCGTGCACTGCAGCCACCCAGAATCGACAGTTTTGAATTGATCTTTTATGCCGTATTGGCGAGGCCGTACACGCGTGCGTGTACGACTGCCAATCATCATTGATGTTTTTAATTGACATTTCAATTGTTTAAACTGCTTTGGATTTCTGATTTATTGTTTAACACTATTTTGTGTTATATCTGCCGTTATCCGATTCTTTTATCAAGGAATCGGATATACGAGATTTCTGTGACTGTCGTCTTTTTGAGATTTGATTATCATTGCTTCTGTGCACTAATAACTGAGTTTGAATTAGACTGACCCGGGTATTATTTTCTTTTGAATGTAATACTCGGGTCAGACCGAGTATTTACAGGTTGTAGATTTTTAGCTTTGGGTTGCTGCTAGAGCTATGAAGACTTTTTATATCAGTTGAAATGGTCTTCGTCTTGTTGTAGTAGTCAGTGTGTCTGTTTTAAGATGATAATGTATTCACGTATATTAGTCGATAATGTACTTGTATATATAACTTCTTCAGTCGACAGTTGTAGTTGTATCATTTGTATTGTGTCAAATGTATTGTAACCGATATCAGTTATTGTATATATGAGACTTTTCGTTCCATCTTTATTCCGCATTTATGTTATCTGTGTTATTTTTATATCTATTGTCCTAAACTATTATAGCCACTGTGTAGTAGCTTTGAGTTTGTATCGGTATGTCGGTATTCCTTTTTATTATCTGACATATCGGTGCTCGCACAAAGCAATTACATAGATGGTCGCTCCTCAACAGCCTTATTCTCCGTGCTAGTTGACAGCACTACACCGTAGTGTTCTTGGCTAGCATGGATATTGAGGTGGGGCGTCATAGAATCTAACAACATAATAGACATAGAATTTCATTTGTAATACAAAGCAAAAGGACTAAAACAACTTTATAATTTATACATAAAGTAAGATAATAAAATGTCTATGAACATGTATAGGGTATAGAAGAAAATCAAATAAAGCAAAAGGAAAATATCTATGAATAAAAGAATAAGGTAAGTATAGGGAACATAAAGGACAGGCATTAAATGCTGGCTACATCTTTTGTCACTTTGAATTGTTTTCTAATGCAAGATATCAACCACCAAAACAAAGAAACAACACATACAATATAATATCAGCCGAAACAAAGAAATTCAAGTAAAAGTATAGGTAATAACTTGCAAATGAAAACCTAAAGTACTAAGTCATTAATGCAACATACCAAGGCAATTAATGCAAGCATCTTCAACATGCTCATTGTACAAACAAACCATAACATCCTGTACAACTCATTTCCCCTTATATGCAGCTGTTCCTTTATATGTATGTGTTCATCTTCCTTTTCTAGTTCGTTCAGAAAAAAAAAATCAATTTACAAACTGGAAGCAAGCTAATCAAAACTCAGCAATCAACTCAAACACTTCTCTGTTCTTCTTCTCGAACCAAGTGAGTAACCTTACACTTTTAAAATCTTTGAGTAGATCCTGGTTGTATGTAGTGATCTGGAAAGTATGTGATTCGTGTATATATAGAAATGTTTGGCAACCTCTCAGTATATATATGAATGTGTGTATATGTATTGCCAGTAACATTTCTGTTACCAGAATTTCAAGTTAAAGACTTATTCAAAAAAATCAGTATCTCTTGATCTAATCCATATTTGGATTTAAGTAATAAAAGAAACATGTTTGTTAGACCATAAATTTTAATTTAAAAACTTGTTTAAGTTAAAATAACTTAGTATTGTTCTGGAAATATAAAAACACAGTATGAACTTAATATAAGTCAAATTTAAAACGTCTTGATTTATAAATTCAGGGATGTAAATTGGATTCTCAACCCCAAAGTATGATTTTTAAAACTAGAATGAAGATTTTTAGTGCAGTATTTCAAGAGCGGTTTGAAATTTGATAAAGTTTGCATTTTTTTTCAATTCTTGACAATCGAATCATTAATAAATATTGAAATTTGTTGAGGTGTTAGTTTGATCATTCTCGAATCTTGGAAAAATATTAAAAAAAATTCTAATGCAAGAATCTTGGGGACGAGAACAATTTAGGGTTTAGTTCGAGTTTTTTTTTTTGTTCTGGAAATTGAAGATCGCGGCACCATGAATCGATCGAGCTGTGCGTGCTTTTAAGGGATGAAGGAGGAAGTGTTGACGAGTTCGTGGCCGGAGTAGTTGATGTTTCGGGGGTCGGTGACGTGTGCGCGAGGCGTTGACAGGTTTGAGATGGGACTGCGGTTGCGTGTTCTAGGTTTTTGTTCAAAACAGCTCGATTTCGATCGTGGACTTGTTCGAGTTTTTAGGCGATTGGGGTTCAATTTCGAGGGGATACTCGATGGGTAGGAGGCGTCGAAGTTGGTCGGAAGGCACTGGAGTGATGGTGCACGTGCACCGTGCACTATATTTGGTGATTTGGAATGTTGTAGTTTGGAGGAAGCAGGATGAACTTGCGTATTTGTTTCGAGTTACTCAGGTGTTTGCTTGAAGATTGTTAAGTGTTGGACTCGAGGCAATTTTAGTCAGGGCTCGGGTCAAAATTTTTGTCCAGGTTTCATATCAGACCTGTTCTGTTTTCTGATTTAATTTTATTTTTAAAATAACCTGCCAGTTTTTTTTTTAATTTCAAAATTTAAATTCAAAATCTAAAACCAAAATTTAAACTGGGTTTAAATTCAAAAGTTAAGTTTAGTTTCGAATAAAATTTTGAATCTTAAGCTTTCAAAATAAATTGGGATTTTAAATCAAGAATTTAAAAGTAAGTTTAAATCAAAGTTTGAAGCCAAGTTTAATCAAATAGCTTTTTAACGTGATTTGCTTTCAAATAAATACTTGAATTGGATTTGGATAAAGTTCTTATATAAGCTGATAATTTAAAACTGGTAAATGTTTAAATATATGATCATTTTGAATCTCTAAATTCAAGATGAAATTTGAATCTAAGATTAGAAGGGTAATGTTTTAAATAAACTTTAATATTAATGAAGTCATCAATAAAGAAATGGATAATCTTAGAAATAATTAAGGTAATTCAATGATCTAATAAATAAAATGATTAAAGAATAATTTATTTGATTTATAAATTAATGATTTAAGCCTGATTAACCAAGTGATTAAGGAATAATTAATTAAAGGTAATTAATTAATGTGATAAATTAATTTGAGAATAATTAGCTAAGTAAAGGTTAATTAATTAATGAAATCGATTAGGGATGATCACTTATTATATATTATTTAGAAAAATAATTAATTAAAGAATAACTCAATAATTAAAGGTTAATTAATAAATGATTAAAGGATAATTAATCAAAATGGTTTGTAATTTATTTATGTTAATTAACCAAGATTAGAAAAATTATTCATAAGTAATTAATCTGATTTAAATTAATCAGATAATTAATTGATTTTACTTATGGTTGTTTGAATTGTATGGAATGTTTTGAACTGTTTGATATTCCCGGATCTGTGATGCTGTGTGATATATATGCTGATTTTTGTGTGATCTGTACTGTAGTTCATTTATCTGGGATGAATGTATTATATCATCTGTAATTTATATATCTGTGATCTGTTAATAACAGATAAGCGTTATAGTTATACCGCTTATCAACTATGTAACGACCCGTATTTTTAACGGATCGACAAGTTCGACAGAATTTGGAATTTTAGAGTTTTTGAGCCATTTCAGATTTTAGGCGAAAATGGCTAAGTCCTGAGTCGTGAACGACTTAGTGTAAGTCGTGAGTCGCATACGACTTAGGGGATAGGAGCGACTCAGGGATTTGGCTAGTTAAGGGTGTAAGGATAAGTCGTTTGAACGACTTAAGGGGTAGGCGCGACTTAAGGACTGGGCGAGATAAGGCTTAAGTTGTAACAGTTGAGTCGTGACCGAGTTAAGGTGATGAGTCGTACCCAAGTTATCTGATGAGTCGTGACCGAGTTATCTGATGAGTCATACCCAAGTTATCTGATGAGTCGTATCCTGGTTATCTGATGAGTCGTCTGACCAGTTGAGTCGTAACCCCAGCTATTTGTTAAGTCGTGACTGACTCAGTAGTTGAGTCGTATATCCAGTTGAGTCGTAGACGAGTATCCCAGTAGCCTAGCTAAGTCGTGAGGTTGATAAGTCGTAGCCGAGTTAACTGATTAAGTCGTAGACAGGGGGTCTGGTGAGTCGTAGGCGCATGCTATAAGTCGGAGACGACTTAGGAGATAACTGTTTTGTCGTGAGTCATAGGCAGAAGTGTGTTAAGTCGTTGAGTCGTAGGGCTTTGAGTTGTGAGTCGTAAACGACTCATGGAGGCAGACGAGATAGGGATTTCAGCTATAAATAGGAGAGCTTCTCTTCATTTTTGGGATCCGGATTTTGAAGCGACGAAGTGCTGCCATTTTGAGAGCTCGACTTCTACACTTCTTCACTTCTTTTCTCCACTCTAATCTAGTGCTTCCTTCCATCCAAATCAAAGATCAAGATTGAAGATTCAAGAGCTAAAGTTGAAGATCTTCATCTTTTCAAGAGAGATTTCTTCGTTTGAAGCGGATTCGTGATAGATCAAGCTTGATCCTTCGCTGTCCAGATCTGAAGCGTGTTGATTTGAGGTTGTTTAGGTGATTTGGTGAGTGGTGATTATCTCTCACACGGATCCAAAGGAGTATATCGGATTGTTGGCTCGATTTGGTGTTAAAATAGAGATTTCCATGCATTTTCTTCATCCAAAGTGTAGATCCTTATAGATCCATTGTTCATGATGATGTTACATCCATTTTATCATATGATAACCTATGCAAGTTCATTCATCAAGTTTGTAGAGATATAATCCATGTTTTCATGCTTATTGGACTTTCAACTCTTTAATTACGAAAATGCCATTATTGTTATAATTGTCTACTTAGATCATTTTTGAATGCTTGATTGTTTGGATTGATGTTTGATTTGATTGATTGTTATGAACTAGATGATTGATGATTAGATCTAGATCGAAGATGATTCAAAAGCTAAGGGAAAGGCTCTTGAATTGGAAAAGCTGCTCGTGGCATATGTAGCGGGATGATGAAGCTCTTATGCATAGATTTGATGATGTGATGTTGAGATGAGGCTTCGCGAGGATGTGATGAAGCGAGGCAATCATATGATGAAGACTTGGTCTAATCCAGACGGGATCATTCCAAGCATGTTGATAACTCGGTGATATGATTCGAGTTGGGGATAATGAATGGATAAGAGAATAGTCGTCGAGGAGGATGACTAGGAGGCTTGGATAGCATCGTTGTTGAAGGTTCTAGCATGCTCTAAGCAAGAGTACGTTTGGGCAGATTAGATAGTCCCAACGGCCAACTGTTGATGGTCGAGTACTCTGGGCAGATTCGATAGTCCTAGGCACGGGCTGCGACGACGTGCGGGAGTTATGTCTAGAACCGGGGTTTCCATTAGCCCTTGACGGACGGCTGAAAGAATGTGCCGGTCATTCAATTAACGGTGATATCGAAGCAATGATAATAGTGATAGCCAGAGTCATGGATGTTTGGTTGTATCGTCATTCGGACTCAAGAGCGGTATTTTCTGGGTGCTTATCTGATTTAGGCCTTGGTACTTGGAAAACATCGCCCTTGACTCGAGTGATAGTAGGTTTACTTTAAATTGTATGCTCTGCTATGTTTGCTTCTGCTTAGTGTGTGTCTGGGGGCTATCACTGTAGAATGAGGTTGGAGTGGGAGGGTTGTATTCCTATTCCTTTTCCTTTATGCTCTTTTGGTATGTTGTTAGTTAATTTACTGCTCACTAAGACTGTTGTCTGACTCAAGGTTTTATGTTTTAATTCTTATTGCCTTGGGATGTTCGTCCATTTTGGGACGGGCAGACTAGGTAGCAGGTGACAGATGCTGTTCTCTTCTCACGATGCTGATATCGAAGACGAGCTAGAGGGTTGCATATTATCTTCTTATATGTACTGGATATTCCGCTGTTTTGTATTCTCTGAGAGATATGTAGTGAGGCTTGATGTATTGACTATTTGGATGCTTGTATTCAACTATTATGAAGTTTTATATGATGTCATTTTTGTTCTGTAAAGCTTCACTATACATATGTTCTATTGTATTTTGTCCATGCGCTGTGAGTAATACGATAGATTCTGTTGCTTTAATTTACCTTGACAATCGTCCATGGTCGCCTGGCACACTTTACAGCGCACTGTCTCTGGATTCGGTGCAGGGGTCATGGGCGGTCGTCACATTTGGTATCAGAGCATTGGTTAATCGATTTTATCCAACGCTCGCCGTCGTAACTACGTATGAGAGACGTAATTGTATTTTGATGGATGATTACTATATATAATATAGTAGCTTAGTAGAGTTTGAGTCCTTTATGCAGTTGTTTCTCTAGATGTTCTAATCATTCCTTTTTATAGATATTGAGAATGAGTCGAAGAGGGAGACCGGCTGCTAGGGAAGGCCGTGCTACTGAAGAGACTGCTGATTATGCAGCCATGTTCGAAGCTATGATGACTTCGATCATGAGAAGGATACCAGTTCCAGGGGCGGCAGTTGATGTTGGAGTTCAAGTCCAAGCTCCGAAACCAGTGGATTTTGCTAAGTTGTGCAAGGATTATACTGCTCTTGGAGGAAAGGTTTTCTTGGGAACAGAATCAACTATCGAAGTCCAGAGATGGATAGATGCTTGTAGAAGGATCTTTGGTGATTTGGGAATTGATGATGCAACTAAGAGGAAGTTGGCATCAAGGCAGCTTCAGGGGAGAGCCTCTGATTGGTGGAACTCTATTACCATCAATACTGCGGAGGAAGAGATTACTTGGGAGCAATTCCAAGCTAGATTTGAAGCTAAGTTCATTTCTACAGCTCAGAAGTCTGTTCTGTTCAAGAAGTTTGTGGAGCTCAAGCAAGGTGGAAGATCAGTCCTTGAGTATGTTTCTGAGTTTGAAGCTTTGTCCAAGTATGCCCGGTCATATATTGAGTCTGCATATCAGAAGAATGAGAAGTTTGTGACAGGCTTGGACAGTTATCTGGGGAGACAGTTGGTGGATCATTTGGACGATTCATTTGAGAAGCTTGTGGAGAAAGCTCTTAGGCATGAGAGTCTGTTTCCTAAGGAAGGACCTGTTGTTGCTGTTACCAAGGGAGAGTCTAAACCACAGCAGGGTGGAAACCAGAAGAGGAAGCAACAGCAGCAGAAGGGTAAGGATGGCCAGAAGAAGCCGAAAGGCGAGGTAACTTGCTACAACTGTCAGCAGAAGGGCCATTTCTCGAAGGATTGTAAGAATCCTAAGGTGCCGATGAAGTGTCACAACTGTGACAGGCCGGGGCATTTCAGGAAGAATTGTCCAGAGCCGAGGAGGGACAAGCAGATTGTGCAAGCTTATCCTTTGGGAGCTGTTCCGTCGTCTTCAAAAGCTCCTACTGCTGAAGAGAAGGGAAAGAGTGTGGTTGTTCAAGGTACTCTTTTCCTATGTGGTGTTCCGGTTAGAGTTCTGTTTGATACTAGAGCGTCGCATTCGTTTGTTTGTAGTGAACTCATAAGCCGGTTGGGTTTGGAATCGGATATTGTTGATAGGCCATTGGTTGTGACTAATCCAGTTGGAGGTTCGTCTTGTTTGTGTATGTTATGCCGTGGTCTAGTTGTATCGAGTCATGGTTTCTCTTTTGTTTGTGATTGTTTTGTTCTGAACTTTGCGGGGTTCGGAATTATTTTGGGTATGGACTGGCTTAGGAAGTATGCGGCTAAGGTTGATTGTGAGAGGCTGGAGGTGACAGTCGAGAATGTGGAAGGGCGAAAGATTGTGATACGATGTAAGCATGAGGAAGGCGTCTTCATGAGCTTCATGTATTCGCTAGTTGTTCCATGGGATGGACTGTCTTTAGTGCCAATCGCAAATGGATTCGAGGATGTCTTTGACGAAGTCAAAGGGTTGCCGCCGCATAGAGAGATCGAGTTTCGTATAGATCTAGTTGAAGGAGCCAGACCTGTTGTGATGCCTCTTAGGCGGATGGCGCCTAGGGAACAGCAGGAGTTGAGGGTGCAAGTTGATGACCTTTTACAGAAAGGATTCATTCGGCGTAGTGTGTCCGAGTGGGGTGCACCAGTTGTGTTTGCAACCAAGGCAGATGGGTCGTTGAGATTGTGCGTCGATTATCGTGAGCTGAATAAGGTGACTAAGAAGAACAAGTATCCATTGCCGAGAATAGATGACTTGTTTGATCAGCTTCACGAAGCTAAGGTGTTTTCTCAGATGGATTTGGCAACGGGATTTCACCAGTTGAGAGTGGCTAAGGATAGTGTGCCGAAGACTGCTTTTAGGACACCATCCGGTTTTTTTGAGTGGCTGGTAATGCCGTTTGGATTGACTAACGCGCCAGCATATTTTGTGGATCTTATGAATAGAGTGTTCAAAGATCAGTTGAACAAGTTCGTACTTGTGTTCGTGGATGATATCCTGATTTATTCCAGAACGGAGGAAGAGCACAAGACGCACTTGCGTATGGTTTTGGAAATCTTGCGGAAACATCAGCTGAAGGCTAAGTTTTCGAAGTGTCACTTCTGGAAGAGTGAAGTGAGGTTCTTAGGCCATGTGATTTCTGGAAATGGAATAGCGGTTGATCCCGCTAAGGTGGCAGCAATCCAGGATTGGGTTAGACCTAAGAATGCATCTGATGTGAGAAGTTTTCTTGGATTAGCAGGATATTATCGACGGTTTATCAAAGACTTCTCCAAGGTAGCTGCACCGTTAACAGGATTGACGAAAAAGAACCAAGTGTTCAGTTGGGATGCTAAGTGTGAGCAAGCTTTCGGAATCCTGAAAGAGCGATTGACGAGTGCTCCTGTTTTGACTATTCCAAGTGGGAATGATGAGATGGTGGTTTACACCGATGCATGTGGTACTGGACTTGGAGCAGTGCTGATGCAGAAGGATAAAGTTGTTGCGTATGCCAGTCGACAACTGAAGCCGCATGAAAGGAATTACCCAACTCATGATTTGGAATTAGCGGCGATTGTATTTGCTCTGAAGATGTGGAGGCATTATCTGTTGGGAGTTCGATTCGAGTTGTTTACGGATCACAAGTCGTTGAAGTATCTTTTCTCCCAAAAGGATTTGAATCTTCGGCAGCAACGTTGGCTAGAGTTATTGGCATCATATGATTTTGGTATAGCTTATACTCCGGGAAAAGGTAACGCAGTGGCAGATGCGTTAAGTCGAAGACATGCAGGATTGGGAGCCATGTTTTCTGAATGGAAGAATCTCGAGTATTTAGCTGGATTTGACTTCAGGCCTAGATGCGAATTGGAACCTGAGATGTTGGCAAACTTATCGATAAGACCCACTCTTGTGGAAAGGATTGACGAGGGCCAAAAGCGAGATGATAAGCTTGTCAAGATTACCCGTGAATTGGATTCTGGATTGGATCCAGAAAAGGATAAAGGATTCGAGGTCGATCGAGAGGGTTGGCTTCGGAAGCAAGGACGACTAGTTGTTCTCGATATAGATGAATTGAGGAGTGAAGTTCTGAAGGAAAGTCATCACTCGAAGTTGACAATTCATCCAGGAGGAAATAAGATGTATCGGGATATGAAGAGAACCTACTACTGGGAAGGTATGAAGAAGGATGTTGGAAATTTTATTTCCAAATGTATGAACTGCCAGTTGGTAAAAGCCGAACAGAAGAAGCCAAGTGGATTGCTTCAGCCATTAGAAGTTCCTACATGGAAGTGGGAACAAGTATCGATGGATTTTATTGATGGATTGCCTAGAACCAGAACGGGAAATGAAGGGATTTGGTTTATCATTGATCGTTTGACTAAGAGTGCACGATTCATTCCTGTTCGATCGACTAGGACTGCATCAAAGTTGGCTGAGTTGTATGTTAAGTGGATAGTTCGTTTCCATGGTATTCCGAAGAGTATAGTGAGCGATCGAGACCCATTGTTCACTAGTGGATTTTGGAAGAGCTTCCAGGAAGTTTTGGGAACCGAGTTGTGTTTGAGTACAGCTTATCACCCTCAAATAGATGGTCAGACCGAGAGAGTCAACCGAGTTTTGGAAGACCTTCTTAGAGCTTGTGTTTTGGACTTCGGAGGATCATGGGAAGATCACCTTCATTTGGTGGAGTTTGCGTACAACAACAGTTACCAGTCAAGCATTGGTATGGCACCGTATGAGGCATTGTATGGAAGACCGTGTAACTCTCCGACATGTTGGTTAGAGACTGGAGAAAAGCCGTTACTTGGGCCAGAGATGATTCGGCAGACTTCAGATTGCATAGAGATCATTCGGCAACGAATGAAGGCAGCCCAGGACCGTCAGAAGAGTTATGCTGATAAGCGTCGAAAGGATTTGGAATTCGACATAGGAGATATGGTTTTTGTAAAGATTTCTCCACTGAAGAATGTTATTCGATTCGGGAAGAAAGGAAAATTGACTCCGAGATTTGTTGGACCATTCCCGATCATCGAGCGTATTGGAAAGCTCGCCTATAGGTTGGAGTTACCTGAGAAGATGTCGAGTGTGCACAATGTTTTTCATGTATCATATCTACGGAAGTATGTGCACGACTCGAATACAGTGGTTTCTGCTGATAGCTGTGAAGACTTCGAAGTTTATCCAGTCGATAGAAGACCTCGTAAGCCGCTTCGGGTTGTTGAAACCGACACGAAACAGCTTAGGAGGAAGGTAGTTAAGTTGCTCAAGATACAATGGAGTGACGATGATAACGACCGTACGTGGGAGGTGGAAGAGAGGATGAAGGCAGCTCATCCTGAACTCTTCAAGGTATGGCCCTAAGGTGTCGTATCATCTAACAACATTGTAACTTGTTCTAAGTCTTAGAATTCTGTACGCTAAGCTAGAATTGGATGCATGGTTTGCCGATTGTTATGGTTGGTAGGCGTACAGAATAGTCTTCGATTGCTTTGTTTGTTTGGAATTTCGGGGGCGAAATTCCTAAGGGGGAGAGAATGTAACGACCCGTATTTTTAACGGATCGACAAGTTCGACAGAATTTGGAATTTTAGAGTTTTTGAGCCATTTCAGATTTTAGGCGAAAATGGCTAAGTCCTGAGTCGTGAACGACTTAGTGTAAGTCGTGAGTCGCATACGACTTAGGGGATAGGAGCGACTCAGGGATTTGGCTAGTTAAGGGTGTAAGGATAAGTCGTTTGAACGACTTAAGGGGTAGGCGCGACTTAAGGACTGGGCGAGATAAGGCTTAAGTTGTAACAGTTGAGTCGTGACCGAGTTAAGGTGATGAGTCGTACCCAAGTTATCTGATGAGTCGTGACCGAGTTATCTGATGAGTCGTACCCAAGTTATCTGATGAGTCGTATCCTGGTTATCTGATGAGTCGTCTGACCAGTTGAGTCGTAACCCCAGCTATTTGTTAAGTCGTGACCGACTCAGTAGTTGAGTCGTATATCCAGTTGAGTCGTAGACGAGTATCCCAGTAGCCTAGCTAAGTCGTGAGGTTGATAAGTCGTAGCCGAGTTAACTGATTAAGTCGTAGACAGGGGGTCTGGTGAGTCGTAGGCGCATGCTATAAGTCGGAGACGACTTAGGAGATAACTGTTTTGTCGTGAGTCATAGGCAGAAGTGTGTTAAGTCGTTGAGTCGTAGGGCTTTGAGTTGTGAGTCGTAAACGACTCATGGAGGCAGACGAGATAGGGATTTCAGCTATAAATAGGAGAGCTTCTCTTCATTTTTGGGATCCGGATTTTGAAGCGACGAAGTGCTGCCATTTTGAGAGCTCGACTTCTACACTTCTTCACTTCTTTTCTCCACTCTAATCTAGTGCTTCCTTCCATCCAAATCAAAGATCAAGATTGAAGATTCAAGAGCTAAAGTTGAAGATCTTCATCTTTTCAAGAGAGATTTCTTCGTTTGAAGCGGATTCGTGATAGATCAAGCTTGATCCTTCGCTGTCCAGATCTGAAGCGTGTTGATTTGAGGTTGTTTAGGTGATTTGGTGAGTGGTGATTATCTCTCACACGGATCCAAAGGAGTATATCGGATTGTTGGCTCGATTTGGTGTTAAAATAGAGATTTCCATGCATTTTCTTCATCCAAAGTGTAGATCCTTATAGATCCATTGTTCATGATGATGTTACATCCATTTTATCATATGATAACCTATGCAAGTTCATTCATCAAGTTTGTAGAGATATAATCCATGTTTTCATGCTTATTGGACTTTCAACTCTTTAATTACGAAAATGCCATTATTGTTATAATTGTCTACTTAGATCATTTTTGAATGCTTGATTGTTTGGATTGATGTTTGATTTGATTGATTGTTATGAACTAGATGATTGATGATTAGATCTAGATCGAAGATGATTCAAAAGCTAAGGGAAAGGCTCTTGAATTGGAAAAGCTGCTCGTGGCATATGTAGCGGGATGATGAAGCTCTTATGCATAGATTTGATGATGTGATGTTGAGATGAGGCTTCGCGAGGATGTGATGAAGCGAGGCAATCATATGATGAAGACTTGGTCTAATCCAGACGGGATCATTCCAAGCATGTTGATAACTCGGTGATATGATTCGAGTTGGGGATAATGAATGGATAAGAGAATAGTCGTCGAGGAGGATGACTAGGAGGCTTGGATAGCATCGTTGTTGAAGGTTCTAGCATGCTCTAAGCAAGAGTACGTTTGGGCAGATTAGATAGTCCCAACGGCCAACTGTTGATGGTCGAGTACTCTGGGCAGATTCGATAGTCCTAGGCACGGGCTGCGACGACGTGCGGGAGTTATGTCTAGAACCGGGGTTTCCATTAGCCCTTGACGGACGGCTGAAAGAATGTGCCGGTCATTCAATTAACGGTGATATCGAAGCAATGATAACAGTGATAGCCAAAGTCATGGATGTTTGGTTGTATCGTCATTCAGACTCAAGAGCGGTATTTTCTGGGTGCTTATCTGATTTAGGCCTTGGTACTTGGAAAACATCGCCCTTGACTCGAGTGATAGTAGCTTTACTTTAAATTGTATGCTCTGCTATGTTTGCTTCTGCTTAGTGTGTGTCTGGGGGCTATCACTGTAGAATGAGGTTGGAGTGGGAGGGTTGTATTCCTATTCCTTTTCCTTTATGCTCTTTTGGTACGTTGTTAGTTAATTTACTGCTCACTAAGACTGTTGTCTGACTCAAGGTTTTATGTTTTAATTCTTATTGCCTTGGGATGTTCGTCCATTTTGGGACGGGCAAACTAGGTAGCAGGTGACAGATGCTGTTCTCTTCTCACGATGTTGATATCGAAGACGAGCTAGAGGGTTGCATATTATCTTCTTATATGTACTGGATATTCCGCTGTTTTGTATTCTTTGAGAGATATGTAGTGAGGCTTGATGTATTGACTATTTGGATGCTTGTATTCAACTATTATGAAGTTTTATATGATGTCATTTTTGTTCTGTAAAGCTTCACTATACATATGTTCTATTGTATTTTGTCCATGCGCTGTGAGTAATACGATAGATTCTGTTGCTTTAATTTACCTTGACAATCGTCCATGGTCGCCTGGCATACTTTACAGCGCACTGTCTCTGGATTCGGTGCAGGGGTCATGGGCGGTCATCACAAACTATATGTCTGTATTTTGATCTGTGATGATTCATTGTGTTGCACTATTGTGTTAAACCCCTAGACCACACTTTTACACACACAAATATGGATTTCACGAGGAAATCGGTTAAGTCACAGATATTTTAAATTTAATATTTTAAAATTGAAATTTTAATTTCAATTGATTTTAGAAATGAATTTGGGTTAAATGTTAAAGCTTTTGAAAAGGAGTTTGTAAGATAAAAGTTATTTTAAATAACTTAATAAAGCTTCCAATTTAAATAATTAAATTTGAATTTGAATTCAATATTTGGAATTGAATTCAATGATTGGAATTTTGATTAAAGATATTATAAATGTGTTTTATATGAATTTAAACCACTTTTAAAATATTGGTTTGAGAATTTGAATTTAACCCAAAGATTTTAACTCGTATAAATGAATCAGATTTCCAAAATGAAAACTGTTTGTTTTAAAGGAATAAAAGCTTTCAGATAAGAAATGAAATTCCAGTTTAATTAAAGGAATTTCAAGATTGAATTGAAAAATGATTTTCCAAGTTATGAATGAATTCTTTTTGAAAGCTATCTGTTATTTTTAACAGATTTAAAATGATGATTTGTTTAAACCATTTGAAATGGAATTGTTTTTTTTTGAAAGCTATAAGTTAAGTCTTTTTTTTAAAGATTTAACGAGTTAATCAAATTGAAATGGAATTGTTTTTTTTGAAAGCTATAAGTTAAATCTTTGTTTTAAAGATTTAACGAGTTAATCAAATTGAAATGGGAATTAATTTGGAAAATCTGTGATTAAATCTTTTATTTAAAAGATTAAGGTGTGGAAATTGTTTAAACCATTAAAGGTTGTTAAAATGAATCTTTTTTGTTTAAAAGATTAAAATGGTAATTTGTTTAAACCATTTGAAAGAAAAGTTTGGGTAATAAATTGTGACTTAATTGAATCCCAATATCCATATGTTTTTAAATACTGTGCTCACTATTCGGGTTAGCCGGGAAAAGACCTTTGTGTCATATAACCCATTCCGAATTAGTGATACGACGATATGGATCGTATTGAAGACCGGTGGTGAAGACCGGATATTTTCAAAAATGAAAGGACAACCTGTCGAATGTCTCTGCACCGAGTTGCTCCGGTATAGAGATTTATATCACTCTTTTTGTGATGGGAAGTCCGGACGTGATTAGAAAATTATCCGGATTTGCAAGGGCTTCTTTGGAAGTGCCTTCGGTTCTGTTCGAACCCGGAACAGACTTGTATGGTTACGTGTCTGACATTACACTTTGAGATATAAAGCAGATTTCTTTCAAATACATTTCTGTTGGTGGTGGAGGATTTATTCTCTTAGCTTAACACCCTTCTCTAAGACGTACGAGCTCAGAGGTTATGTAGTTGAAATTTATCAACGATATATTCCCAATTTGGTAATGTGGCATGCTGAGCGTTGCTGTGTGATGATCATTTATTGATCATTTGTGATCAAAGCGTGGCTTTGTGAAAAAGCGTAGCTTTGTGGACGAGACTTCGTCAGAGCCTCACAACCCGGAAATGGTCGAAATAGGAAAGATGCAGCAAGGTTTCAAGGGTAACTTCCCTAAGGTATGGCCATTCCTTCTGGAAAAGGGTAGTATCATGGTATGGAGCCCAGATACTTACTCATGTGGACACACTATATTTATTACTGTGTGATGTTGGTTACCGAGCGCTCGGATAAAGGTCCCAAAGGACCGGGGGTGGCATATCTGAGGTTTTGTATATTCCCCGGGAAGGGGGGTAGCCGACCTTGTTTGGCAGAGAGCAGGTTGTCTCTCGGAGCGTCCAGCTAGAGGCGTTCTTTCGTGGCATAGAAAGTTCCTTAGCCTGACCATTTGTTGGCAAATCCATTTTCCAATACGAACCTTGTACGGTTTTAGTTGTATAACCTGCTATGGAATGTGGCGGTAACCTGCTACTGAACATAGTAGCTATAGTAGGCATAACGTGAAATGCCTATGCTGGCTAAGATTGATATTATACTTTCGAAATGTTTTCTGCACTATGCACTAGTAATAATATCCAACCGATTCTGCGTTTGCATTGTGTGTGTGCGCGGGAGGCCTTATGGTAGTTTCATTTTCCAAAAGCATTGCGAATTGACTTTAAAAATTCTCTTGATGTTCGTTTTTAAAAAGATAAACTGTTTTTGTTGCTCACACCAGTCCCACGACTGATCCGGAGTTTATTGTTTCTTTCCTAAACTCTGGGCGCTCAAAAGTTTTCTACACGAGCAGTCTGGAGTTGGGTTTTTCAAATAGTCAGGATTAGTAGATTTTCTGGAGCTAGTTCAGTCTTTGGATATGGACTGCACTTGCTTATCTTTGTGCCTCGTTATTGGGAGTTCGAGCTATTTCTGGATTGGTGCTTTGAAGATGGAGATTATCCGCTGCTGATGTTATTGTTTTCTTTTCCGCTGCTGTTTCTTGTATCATATCTCTGATGTATATTGATATTCATTGTATCACTCTGTTGTATCAGATATTGTATATCAATGTATTATTCTTTTTCTTCCGCTGTGTTATTTACTTAACTGTGTTATAAGCTCCGGCGACTCGGATTTGAACGGTCGAATCTACGGCATTCGAGTACGATGTAAAGTATGGATGTCGATTTTCGAGTGGGCAAAATTCACTTCGTTACATTTGGTATCAGAGCTAAGGTTAAAACTTTAGCTGAGGAGTATAACATGTTAGGTAGCTCATTAGAGATAGGGTGAAGTATCCCTAGAATGAGTATATCCCTAAGATATCTGTTCGAGTGCCTCAGTAAATTCTCTTACTATCCACTGATAGTAAGTGTGAGTCAAAGAAGAGGACGAGATAGGGGACAAGGGAATACGACTATAAATGGTCAATACCCTGCGACAGCGGAAATAATTTTCTCCATCAATATTCTTTGATTCGTTTTTTCAATTCTTTTGATTACTTCGTGACAGCTCCAGAAGAAGTTTCGGTGTGATGAAGGCCCTACGAATCGTTGTAGGAAATTTTTACTTCGTATCTTCATCGGTTTCTTATCGGCTTTTCGTTTTAAACCTTAATGAATATGAATTGGAAATTTGAAATTGGAAATTTTGAATTGAGATAAATTGATTAATAAAATATAGGGCTGAATTTGAATTGAATCGATAAAACGATATCATTTAAAACCAAATTGGAAATTCTATTATAATTTCTTGCATCTATTGTTGATATTCTGATTTGGTGAGCCAAATGCAGAATTGATATCCAGTTTGATCTGAAAAGATATTTCTCTATCTTTCATCTATCTTCGTTATCTCTCTGGCGAATTTCGAGGACGAAATTCCTTTTAAGGGGGGAAGTCTGTAACATCCCCAAAAAATTATTTATATTTTAATTGATAATTTAAATTAATTTTTGAATAAAACTGTGAAATTAATCGATTAAGTGATGCGAGTTTCCCCGAACTCAAATAATTTTTTGTTAAATCATTTAAATTTAAATATTGTATATATATGTGAATCACATATGTATATGTGATATATGAGCAAATTTGAAATTATATATATATATATATATATTGAATTTGAGTTATCTCAAGTAAATGGTTTAAAAATAATTTTTTTTAAAATATAAAACATTTGACACAAGTATAAAAGTAAGTAAACAAATAATTTAAATTAGAATTTGATGGTTTATATTAGAAATAAAAATAGAAGTAAATATATAAGTAAAATATAAAGCCAAACCACATATTAATAAATATGTAAATTATTAAGTGAACACATTAAAATGAATCTAACAACATAATAGACATAGAATTTCATTTGTAATACAAAGCAAAAGGACTAAAACAACTTTATAATTTATACATAAAGTAAGATAATAAAATGTCTATGAACATGTATAGGGTATAGAAGCAAATCAAATAAAGCAAAAGGAAAATATCTATGAATAAAAGAATAAGGTAAGTATAGGGAACATAAAGGACATGCATTAAATGCTGGCAACATCTTTTGTCACTTTGAATTGTTTTCTAATGCAAGATATCAACCACCAAAACAAAGAAACAACACATACAATATAATATCGGCCGAAACAAAGAAATGCAAGTAAAAGTATAGGTAATAACTTGCAAATGAAAACCTAAAGTACTAAGTCATTAATGCAACATACCAAGGCAATTAATGCAAGCATCTTCAACATGCTCATTGTACAAACAAACCATAACATCCTGTACAACTCATTTGCCCTTATATGCAGCTGTTCCTTTATATGTATGTGTTCATCTTCCTTTTCTAGTTCGTTCATAAAAAAATCAATTTACAAACTGGAAGCGAGCTAATCAAAACTCAGCAATCAACTCAAACACTTCTCTGTTCTTCTTCTCAGACCAAGTGAGTAACCTTACACTTTTAAAATCTTTGAGTAGATCCTAGTTGTATGTAGTGATCTGGAAAGTATGTGATTCGTGTATATATAGAAATGTTTGGCAACCTCTTAGTATATATATGAATGTGTGTATATGTATTGCCAGTATCATTTCTGTTACCAGAATTTCAAGTTAAAGACTTATTCAAAAAAATCAGTATCTCTTGATCTAATCCATATTTGGATTTAAGTATTAAACGAAACATGTTTGTTAGACCATAAATTTTAATTTAAAAACTTGTTTAAGTTAAAATAACTTAGTATTGTTCTGGAAATATAAAAACACAGTATGAACTTAATATAAGTCAAATTTCAAACGTCTTGATTTATAAATTCAGGGATGCAAATTGGATTCTCAACCCAAAGTATGATTTTTAAAACTAGAATGAAGATTTTTAGTGCAGTATTTCAAGAGCGGTTTGAAATTTGATAAAGTTTGCATTTTTTCAATTCCTGACAATCGAATCATTAATAAATATTGAAATTTGTTGAGGTGTTAGTTTGATCATTCTCGAATCTTGGAAAAATATTAAAAAAATTCTAATGCAAGAATCTTGGGGACGAGAACGATTTAGGGTTTAGTTCGAGTTTTTTTTTTGTGTTTTGGAAATTGAAGATCGCGGCACCATGAATCGATCGAGCTGTGCGTGCTTTTAAGGGGTGTGTAACGACCCAAAATTTTAGTGATTTTTATTTAATTAATTAATTGAAATTTTGTCAAATTTTAAACAATAAAATTTGAAATTAAAAATTTATTATTTGGGATACGTAATTAAAAAACATAGAAATTGGTAAATTTTCATCAAAAAATACGGAAGTTTATTTTATTGTATAATTCCATTTCAATTTAAATCAGTTAAATTTGATGATAATAAATCTATTTCAAAACCTGAATATTTTTCTATAGAAAATTTCTAAATCCTCTTCTGAGTATGATGTCGTCTTTCGTTTTTCCAAATTTGGACTTCTACTGCTCCGTTTATCTTAATTCTGGCAAAATAGCAGCATTTTCGGTACCGATCATCGACTTTTGATCGGATGATCGTGCCACTAATATATGTGTACCGTTTTGATCTTCTCGTCGTACTGATCTCCACGGTATATTCAACTCTGCATTTTGAGATCCGGTACACGCCGAAAAGAATAAACTGTTCGTTGTAACGGTATCGTAAATTGTGACTTTATTTCTTCCTTCGGTTTCAAAATTTGAAACGTACCGTCCAATCAACCCATTAACTGCTTTAATTATTCAGCTTAAAAGATAGGTGACCGTTGTCATTTCTTTGACTTTACTGTTTACTTTATTTGTCAACAAGATCCATTTCACCCTCTCTCTTCGTATTCTTTCCTCTGTCCGTTTAATAATAGTAATATATACTCCTCTTTCACGGTTCACTTTTTAAAAACAGCTAGAAATAATGATTCATTCTTCAGCCGTGCTCTTCCATAGTGATTTATTGTTCATTTATTCACTTGGGTCTCTTCCTTTTCCTTCGTTCGAAATTTAAGTATATTTATATATCAAAGAATACCCCTGCTACACGTTCCTGAGCCACTCCACCTCATTTTCTCTTTTGCTCCAGCAAACTTTCGTTTCATTTTTCTAAACATCCCTACCCATCGCCCAATACCACCGCTTCCTCTCACCTCCGCCTGCCTTCGCCTGGCCAGACCTTCATACCACCATCAACCTCAACAAACTCTCCACCTAACACGGCCAGCGACTTCACCTCTCCCACCGTTCAACCTCCGCTTCCCTTCCCGAGACCTGGACCTGCAACCCCTCCCCGCTCCTCCCCTCCTTCGCATGCCACTTCCCCTCAACTGTTGTTCCACTCGAGCTCCACTTCTCGACCGAACTACAGCCGAGGCCAGGGCCGTGCCTCCCCTTATCTGCAAACATCTAAACAAGATAAGTTCTATATATGCTAGTGTATAGAGTTTATTCTGTTGGGTTAAGTTTTATTAGTGTTATGTATATTTTATAACCTGTTTTCATGAATTGTAATAGTATGGTATATATTTATTTAGTTTATGGCATGTATGTAGTATCAGTTCATATATGAAGGTTATTAAATCCATTTATATTTTGCGACATAGTTGTGTTATGGGCTATATATATATATTTATATATAGCTAAACTAAGATTTTATGTTAAATGTTCTTATCAGTTTATATACTTATGTTGGCTATTTTTATAAAGTGTACAAATCTATATGTTTTAAGTGCTACTTATAATATGCGAATTATATATATGTAACTTCTTTTGCTTTATAAAGTACTATTCTATATATATTATTTTACTATAAGTTCTGCTTGATGGCTCTGTTCTTACATAAAGTTGTTTATTTATATATCTGTATCTTATACAATGATATGCTTTAGCTAGTATACATATTATATATATAAGCCTGGTCTGCATATATTAGGTACAGTCTGCATTGGTATGTATTATTGTGATAGTTTTATAGTATATTTTACCTATGTATTAGCTGTTAAATTCTAGGTAGTCTGTAATATATACATATAACATGTACTCTAGTTTATATATATATATATATATTTAAGTATGTAAAGTATAGGATAGTTATATAAATCTGTGTATATATAAAAGCTTATAAAGATTTGTATATAATGTTGGGTATAAATATGGGTAAAGCTGTACACGTGGTCTGCATATAATATATATAGTGTTATATCATTATAGTTTATATATGAATATGGTTTATATAGGATCGGTTATATGGAAAATATATTTCTCCCAGGTAGTGTATATTTGCAGTATGCATTCATTCCAGCATATATGTATATATTTCAATAATTTGTTTTATAGGATATAAGTGTGTTCATCGACCGGTTATACTTGTGTAATATGGGTTTTATAAATTTTGATTTTTAAAAATATAAAAAAAAAATTTAATATGTGTTTAAATTAATATTGATTTGTGAATAAATATAATATATATATATTTGATTTAATATATGTTTGAATTTAGAATTTAATTATATATATATATATATTCATTCACTTATACCGTCTATCTTCATCGATCCAGTTCTGATTTGACTTCGTTGATTTCCATTTATCAGCTCGTTCGTCAAATTCGTGCCAATCTTGCTTTGCTTTGGTAGTCGTGCTTGGATTTGTAATTCATTTCATTCTCGTTTATCTCTAAACTCGAAAGGTGAGCAATCACTCACGATTAACGTTCTTTTATTTATTAAATTTGATTTCAATTGAAACGACAATTGAAATATGCTGCTGTAGTTATTTAAATTGTTAAATATGCTATTATCTGTAACTGTTCACCTGTGGGATATGACACCATATCCTGTTGTTTATATTTTATTCAAATTATTGATGATATATGCCTGTTATTAATTTATTATCTGCTATCACTCTGCAAGTTCCCTGTTAATATAGAATTCACTATGGGTTGAAATGATACATACCCGAACGGACTTTAGAATAGGAGAAAATCGTTATGGGTCGAAATGATAAACCCAAACGATTTTCATTTGTATTGAAATTGGGATTACCGGTCGAAATGATATCTACCCGTATATATTTAAATTTCGGATTGAAATGATAAATATCCGTATCACTTAACCATATGATAAATATATATACAGACACCGTTGGTCCATATATAAATATTTTGAAAATGAATTCTATGGTTTTGGAAAGAAATATATGGTTTTAATAAATGTTGATTCTTAAATTATTATATATAAATGGTAATGATATATAGATTTGATAATAATATTATTTTAATTAAGATGGATTTAATACATATAATATGTTTAATTATTAAATTTATATTTCAAATAGATTTTTGGTAAAAATTTGAATAAGTTAAGGTTAGGGAGATGATTTGAATTTAGTTGAAATTGTGGTCGATAAAGAATTTTATTTAATTAAACCAATTTGAAACTTATTGAAATTGAGATGTAAGATATGATTTATAACTTGGGTTTAATTTAAATAATTTAATGAATATTTCTTATTTAAATAAATTTAAGGAAATATTTAGTAAAAACAAAATTTAAGGCTAGTTAAATGATATTGAATTTATTAAGTGAATATTCCCTGATTAAATAATAATAAAGTTAAATCGAGAACTATATGAAACTGTTAAATTTAACTTTGAAAATGTTGAATATTAAAGCCTTGAAATATATTGAAAATTTAAATGGTATATTTAGAACTGAATTGAATTGATGAATGGAGCTTGAATAAATTTGAATTTGGAATTTGAAGTTGATTTGAATCGATTAGCGAAACTTGAGAAAATCAAATGCTTTACTTTATAAATTAATTAATATATATATACTATCTTGGAAAATAGTTATATTTGAAATGAAATGATATTTGGGGTTAGAAGTATAAATTAAATTGAAATGACCACGGTGTTATAATGTATATTTCCACCTTGTAGATAGTTCTGAAGATCCTTAGAGGATGGTTATCCCAAACATCCTTTATGTTACCTGTATTTCAGTTGATATTTCACTTGAGTTAGATTTATTGATATAAGAATGTTAATCCTGACTCGAGTGTTTTGTATTTTGCTTTACGCTCGGGTCAGACCGAGTGATACAGCATTTGAGACTCACCCTTGGAGTTTGGAGCTTCCTTTGGAGATCCAATTATCGCCTCAGCTTTCAGCTCTTCTAGTTGATTTGTTCAGAGACGTCATCTATTCGTACTGAAGACTTCATTGTATTTGAGATATTCCGTTGTATTTTATTTTTAACTCTGATGTTTATATAGTAGCTTCATGAACTACTATTTTATCTATTCTGCTGTGTATTATTGTATTACTCTGTGTTTGTGATTCTGTGATTGATTTATTTACTGCATATGCTGAGTTTTGCCAAATTTAAATAACAATCTGATATTTTGAATTATTCAAGTCCGACATGTGTGGATTTATTGTCGATTTGAATGGTCCAAAATAGTGGGTCGTTACAGTTGGTACCAGAGCCAGGTTCTAGGCAAAACCTAGCATATATAGTAAATTTATTTACAGAATCACTTTTGTTCGAGTTTGAATTTCTTCCTTTTGACTCGATTTCCTTTGAACTTTGGAACGTTCCTTGCGGTTCC
The DNA here is from genome assembly GCA_030737815.1 of Allium fistulosum. Taxonomy (NCBI): domain Eukaryota; kingdom Viridiplantae; phylum Streptophyta; class Magnoliopsida; order Asparagales; family Amaryllidaceae; genus Allium; species Allium fistulosum. The sequence continues at coordinate 1,140,561,831 of CM060906.1, forward strand.
AAAATTCATTCTTGTCTCTCCCTATTTTCATTCTTTTGATTCTGGAGTATCCCATAACTCCACTTCGAATGATCTCTATAAGAATAGGCGATCCCGCCAATCTTTGGATGATTTGTAAAGGGGTGGAACTCCTTTACAATTGGCATTGATTCACCGGAGATTTATATATCTTTAATTTAGATGCCGCTATCTCTTGCGATTGAATGTTAGTTTTTCTTGGAATTCTGCATCGATCTTGTTCCTGAAGTCACGGTTGACCCGGTTAAGGTCGCCCGCGACTTGTATAAGTATATCTATCTTCTATTTTGAAATTTAATTATCTCATCTTCGTTCGAGCCTATCTTCGACTCAGAATTCTATTTGATTAGAGTCCCTCTAATTTGAATCCTTATCTGTGTTCTGAAATCCATCCTTGAATCATCCTTTGAAAATCGGGTTTGTTAGTATTCTAGAAATTGTTTTCTAAACCGAAATTATTATTTTGATAAGTATGATTATATTCTATATATAAAAGTGAAATGTCTTCGATAAAGATTATATACCCTTTTTAAAATGAGAATTTGAGGTTTCGAAAGGATTTGTAATTTTGAAAAAAATTATATAAGAAATTTGATTTATCTAAAAATGAATTATAACTGAAGGATTTTAAAATTTGAAATTCGAGAATTGAACCTCGGTGTTTTGAAATTGGTTTTAAGATTTTGAAATATATAATAACAATATGATTTAAAAGTATTTTTCCGAATAAGAAACGTTTCAAATGATTTTAATGAGTTTCGAAGAAATTTCAAAAGAATTTTGAGAAAATAGAAGTCCAGAACTCACTTATGTCGCTGGAAAATAATTTCGGTGATGAGTGCACGCATCATCGACATTGATTTTCGAGTTTCAGAGTGAGGGATAGACCACTTTAATAGCTTTGCTATGCGAGTGATTTTGTGAAACCATTTTGATTTCAAATTCCGAAGTAAGATTTGATATTCGAAAGATATATGTATATATATATTTGAAATGATTTGAAGTAAACCAGTGTTTAGTCCTCGAGTTTTGGATTTGATATAACCCTATCTATTAAAATTGATTTATTGATTTGTTGCTGATTTCCAACTCTTGAATTTTAAAATGATTTCTTCAACTATTTTGAAGGTTCGAGCACTTCCAAATCAAGGTTAACTTTTCAAAAGCTAAGAATTTTGAAGTAAAGCATATAAGTTTGATATGTATGTTTAAAATATGTAATAATATGATTTAAATAAGCTGAAACTGTTTTGTTAATAAACAAATAAGGCTATTTTGAATTTCCTAATATGAAATTTAGATTTGAAATGTTTTGAAAAGAATTTGGTCTTTAGAATATTTTGAATAAGATTTAGTTTAAATATTTTAACTGGGTAACATCTTTATGAAACTATATATTTTACAAGTTGGAATAGATACGTAAGTTGTACGTATGCTGTTTTATTCACATAATTAATTTGATACTGGTTGAGTACACAAGTTCGAGGTGAATTACACCATTTCGTGTTAGGATTTTTAATTCGATTCTTGACGGCGAATATTGGATATGGATTTTGGACTTGATTCTAGAATTCTCCATCATAGTATATGGCTATGCAAGGAGACTGATGGCTTCTAGTCGAGAAACCATATCGAAATCTGCATTAGGGAAGTAGAATGGACAATACTAGTTCGAAAGCGAACTTGTGTGATCGAGCAAGCGATCAAATGTGATTTTGCGAAATGATGACATATGTACATCTTATATTCTAATATCAGTGATATATTTTGACGCTGAAATTGAAAGCTGTCGGGTTAGAATATCTGTGCTTACTAAAAGAAAATTTCCAATTTAAATTACAAAGATATATAACCCATAAAAGCAAAGATATTCAATCCCATATGGCTCTTCATACAGCGAAATTTATTTTGTAAAGATTTGATCCTTATATAAGATGGACCTTATGTAAGTATAAGATGATTTTGAAAACATTTGATTTTGGAAATGAATTGGTTGACTTAAATTATATTGATTTGGAAATTTGGATTTATTTTCTAAAGCTATTATTTTGGAAACTTTGAAACTAAAGATATTTAATTTGAGAAGAAATAATTTGGTGAAATTGTATATGATTTTGAAATTGAACTGATATTGAAACAAATTGAAATTTGAGAACCTTGTGTTACTAAATACTTGATTTGGGAGTTATCGAACTTACATAAAATTTGGTTTGTATAAGTCTGATTTTGATTCGAAGACTATAGATTTGAAAAGGAACTCAATTTGAAAAGTGAAATCTTATATAATTGAAGTCTATATAAGTATGATTTGATATACTATTGATTTTGGAAAAGTATTTGATTTGAAAATTAAATCTTATATATAATGGATTTTATATAAGTACGATATTTGAAAGTGATTTGAAAAGGTACTATATGATACATATTTTCGAAGTAAAGATATGGAAAGTGCCTTCTGCTTGATATCCGATTTGTGGCCAGATCTTGGATTCATTCTATCGATATTATTCTCTCTGATTTTTGGTTTTCCGGATATGATACTCGAGTGTCCTTCAAATTCCATGGCGTTACCCATGGTCTTACGAGCGCGGATGCACAACGCAACTGCCTGGCTGAGTCTTGCCTAGGGGTACAGATTGTTTCCTGGGGGATCCAGGCGTAACCATTGTGTATCCTGCAATCTGTGTAGGTCGCGAATAGTAGCGCAACTGCTTGGCTGAGTCTTGCCTGGGGGTACGGATTGTTTCCTGGGGGATCCAAGCGTAACCATTGTGTATCCTGCATTCTACTAGTCATCATGGCGTAACTCGCAGGGCTGAGAAAGCTTACGGATATGGATTGTTTCCTGGGGGAACCCGGCGTAACCATTGTGTATCTGCGAACCATGGTTAGACAAAGGTTTTGTTTGTTTTTGTTTGGATTGTACTTTCCATATCTGTTTTTAAAAGTTTTTCCAGTATTTTCACTGGGTGTTGAAACAAGTCTACTAAGTACCTGGAGAATTCTAGCTTTGCGCCTGATCAACGCACTGCCAGAGTCTGCAGGAACGAGGATAAACTTGTTGAAACATCGAGTTATAAACAAAATACTTTTATTATTAAAGTATTTCCAACAAAGAAATTTTGTATTAATATTCGAAATTGAAATTCTAATGGTTTGAATTAATTATTCATGCCCGATACTATTCTTTTGAATCTACCTTATCTGCTCAGCTTTATTATTCACCTATATTCTATTTTTCCAAATCCTCCTTCTTTTCCTTGTTCAATAAATCCTTTTTAAGTATTGTTTATTTATATACTACATGGTTTAATAGAAAATTTTAGTGTTATAAATATTTAGAGGTTATTAATTAAATAAAACATATTTAAAATAAATGATTAGTGATTTATTATAAATATTTGAAAAGTATCCTGAGATAAAAATTAATAAATTTATGAATTATGGATTTAATGTTTTCAAATAGCTTCTTCGTAAAAATACGTAATAATGTAAATAACTGTTTTCAAATAGTTTTCATATCTTTATAAAAAAAGGTGTTATTTAAACATAAATGGTATTTATAGAGGAAGCAAGAAAATTTTACAAATAGGTTTTTGAAATGTTTTAAAGCATTAAAGAAAATTGAATTTCAAATGAAGTTTTCAAATGAATATTTCAAGTAAAATTTTATATAGTCTCAAATTAATTGTTTAATCTTGACTTTCAATCTACTTCTATTTCTGGTTGTTCTATTCTCCTACCTCCTTCCTTTTCGGGGACGAAAAGTTTTGAGTGGGGGAGAGTGTAACGACCCAAAATTTTAGTGATTTTTATTTAATTAATTAATTAAAATTTTGTCAAATTTTAAACAATAAAATTTCAAATTAAAAATTTATTATTTGGGATACGTATTTAAAAAACATAGAAATTGGTAAATTTTCATCAGAAAATACGGAAGTTTATTTTATTGTATAATTCCATTTCAATTTAAATCAGTTAAATTTGATGATAATAAATCTATTTCAAAACCTGAATATTTTTCTATAGAAAATTTCTAAATCCTCTTCTGAGTATGATGTCGTCTTTCATTTTTCCAAATTTGGACTTCTACTGCTCCGTTTATCTTAATTCTGGCAAAATAGCAGCATTTTCGGTACCGGTCATCGACTTTTGATCGGATGATCGTGCCACTAATATCTGTGTACCGTTTTGATCGTCTCGTCGTACTGATCTCCACGGTATATTCAACTCTGCATTTTGAGATCTGGTACACGCCGAAAGAATAAACTATTCGTTGTAACGGTACCGTAAATTGTGACTTTATTTCTTCCTTCGGTTTCAAAATTTGAAACGTACCGTCCAATCAACCCATTAACTGCTTTAATTATTCAGCTTAAAAGATAGGTGACCGTTGTCATTTCTTTGACTTTACTGTTTACTTTATTTGTCAATAAGATCCATTTCACCCTCTCTCTTCGTATTCTTTCCTCTGTCCGTTTAATAATAGTAATATATTGTGACGACCGCCCATGACCCCTGCACTAAACCTAGAGATAGTGCGCTGTAAAGTATGCCGGGCCGCCATGGACGATTGCCAAGGTAAATTAAAACAACAAAATCTATCGTATTACTCACAGCGCATGGACAAAATACAATAGAACATATACATAGTGTAGCTTCACAGAATAGAATCTCATCAATAAAACTTCATAATAGTTGGATACAAACATCTGAATAGTCAATACATCAAGCCTCACTACATAACACTCAGAGAATATACAAACAGCGGAACATCCAGTACATATAGTAAGAAGATAATATGCAACCCTCCAGCTCGTCTTCGATATCAACACCGTGGAAAGCGAGAACAGCACCTGTCACCTGCTACCTAGTCTGCCCGTCCCAAAATGGACGAACAGCCCAAGGCAATAAGAGTTAAAAACATAAAGCCTTGAGTCAGACAACAGTCTTAGTGAGCAGTAAATTAACTAACAACATACCAAAAGAGCATAAAGGAAAAGGAATAGGAATACAACCCTCCCACTCCAACCTCTTTCTACAGTGATAGCCCCCAGACACACACTAAGTAGAAGCAAACATAGCAGAGCATACAATTTAAAGTAAAGCAATTATCACTCGAGTCAAGGGCGATGTTTTCCAAGTACAAACCCCCAAGGCCTAAACCAAGATCAGATAAGCACCCAGAAAATACCGCTCTTGAGACCGAATAACGATACAACCAAACATCCATGACTCAGGCTATCACTGTTATCATTGCTTCGATATCATCATTAATTGAATGACCGGCACATTCTTTCAGCCATCCGTCAAGGGCTAATGGAAACCCCGGTTCTAGACATAACTCCTGCACGTCATCGTGACCAGTGCCTAGGACTATCGAATCTGCCCAGAGTACTTGACTACCAATCATTAGCCTTCAGGGACTTATCGAATCTGCCCAACGTACTCTTGCTTTGAGCATGCTAGAACCTTCAACAACGATGAGATCTCAGCCTTCTAGTCATCCTCCTCGACGACTATTTTCCATACTAGCTCAAGCGCCTCTCGAGCAAACCATTATCCTCTAACTCGAACCATATCACCGAGTTACCAACATGCTTGGAATGATCCCGTCTGGATTAGACCAAGACTATCTCATATCATGCTTCGCCTCATCATCATCATAGCAAAGCTCCATCTCAACATCATCATCAAATCTATCCATATGAGTTTCACCATCCGCTACATATGCCACGAGCAGCTTTTCCAATTCAAGAGCCTTTCTCTTAGCTTCTGAATCATCTTCGGTCTAAATCAAATCATCAATCATCTAATTCATAGCAATCAATCAAGTCAAACATTAATCCAAGTAATCAAGCATTCAAATATGATCTAAATAGACAATTATAACAATAATGGCAATTTCGTAATTAAAGAGTCAAAAGTCTAACCAGCATGAAAACATGAGCAATATCTCTATAACTCGATGAATGAACTTGCATAGGTTAACATGTAGTAAAATGGATGCCAAATCATCATGAACAATGGATCTATATGGATCTATACTTAGGATTAGGAAAATGCATGAAAATCACTATTTTAACACCAAATCAAGCCAACGATCCGATATACTCCTTTGGATCCGTGTGAGAGATAATCACCACTCACCAAATCACCTAAACAACCCCAAATCAACACGCTTCAAATCTGGACAGCGAAGGATCTAGCTCGATCTATCACCAATCCGCTTCAAACAATGAAAACTATCTCCGATGGATGAAGATAAGCTCTTGAATCTTCAATTGATCTTCAACTTGGATGGAAGGAATCACTAGATTAGAGTGGAGAAAAGAAGTGAAGAAGTGTAGAAGTCGAGCTCTCCAAACGGCAGCACTTCGTCGCTTCGAAATCCGGATCCCAAAAATGGAGCAAAACCCTCCTATTTATAGCTGAAATCCTCCTTAAGTCGTCCGCCCTTCCTAAGTCGTTGCCGACCTAACTCTTCCGACCTACGACCTAACAGTCCTTCGACAATGCGCGCGACTTAACGAACCAGGACTCATCGAGATTCGACTTAACATCCTAACTCCTAGGTCGCTCGCGACTCAACACATAGCGTATGCGCGCGACCTATCAGAAATCATACGACTTAAAACATCGCGACCTAACTATGCGCGACTTACGACTTAACAGATAGGCTACGACCTAACTGACTAAATAACCACGCGACATAACTGGGTTACGACCTACGACTTAGCAACAGCTCCGATCTAACACTCACGCGACCTAACTGTCTTAGGTCGCCTACGACCTAACTCATCTCAGAACTCACGACCTAACTCCTAGCTTGGATACGACCTAACATGTTAGGTCGCTCACGACCTAACTTCACTAACTCACTAACTACTGGTTCTCCTTAGGTCGCTGCCGACCTATTCCTTAGGTCGCTCAAAACCTTAGGTCGCCTATCCTTCTTAAGTCGGTCAGTCCCTTAGATCGTCTATCCCTTAGGTCGCACACTTCCTAAGTCGGTCACTCGACCTAAGCCACTCCATACGACCTAACTCAACACATAACTCACGACCTAACTCTTAGGTCGTTGCCTCTCCTATAGGTCGCCCCAATACTTAGGTCGTCCAATCGACCTATCCTACCTCACGACCTATCCCCAAATTCCTTAACTCGGTCACGACTTAGGTCTTGAACAAAATTCTGCCCAAAATCTGAAATGACTTAACAACACTAAGAATTCCAGATTTTTACGAACTTTTCGATCCGTAAAAATACAGGTCGTTACATTCTCTCCCCCTTAGGAATTTCACCCCCGAAATTCCAAACAAACAAAGCAATCAAAAACTATTCTGCACGCCTACCATCCATAGCAATCAACAAACCATGCATCCAATTCTAGCTTAGCGCGCAGAATTCTAAAACTAGAACAAGTTACAATATCGTGAGATGACACGACACCTTAGGGCCATACCTTGAAGAGTTCAGGATGAGCTGCTTTCATCCTCTCTTCCACCTCCCACGTACAGTCGTTATCATCATCACTCCATTGTATCTTGAGCAACTTAACTACCTTCCTCCTAAGCTGTTTCGTGTCGGTTTCCACAACACGAAGCGGCTTACGAGGTCTTCTATCGACTGGATCAACTTCGAAATCTTCATAGCTATCAGCAGAAACCACTGTACTCGAGTCGTGCACATACTTCCGTAGATATGATACGTGAAAAACATTGTGCACACTCGACATCCTTTCTGGTAACTCCAATCTATAGGGGAGCTTTCCAATTCGCTCGATGATCGGGAATGGTCCAACAAATCTCGGAGTCAATTTTCCTTTCTTCCCGAATTGAATAACATTCTTCAATGGAGAAATCTTCACAAAAACCATATCACCTACGTCGAATTCCAAATCCTTACGACGCTTATAGGCATAACTTTTCTGACGATCTTGGGCTGCCTTCATTCGTTGTCGAATGATCTCTATGCAATCCGAAGTCTGTCGAATCATCTCTGGCCCAAGCATCAGCTTTTCTCCGGCCTCTAACCAACATGTCGGAGAGTTACACGGTCTTCCATATAATGCCTCATACGGTGCCATACCAATGCTTGACTGGTAACTATTGTTGTACGAAAATTCCACCAAATGAAGGTGATCTTCCCATGATCCTCCGAAATCCAAAACACAAGCTCTGAGGAGATCTTCCAAAACTCGGTTGACTCTCTCGGTCTGACCATCTATTTGAGGGTGATAAGCTGTACTCAAACACAACTCGGTTCCCAAAACTTCCTGGAAGCTCTTCCAAAATCCACTGGTGAACAATGGGTCTCGATCGCTCACTATACTCTTCGGAATACCATGGAATCGAACTATCCACTTAACATACAACTCAGCCAACTTTGATGCAGTCCTAGTCGATCGAACAGGAATGAACCTTGCACTCTTAGTCAAACGATCTACGATGACCCAAATCCCTTCATTTCCCGTTCTTGTCCTAGGTAACCCATCAATAAAATCCATCGATATTTGCTCCCACTTCCATGTAGGAACTTCTAACGGCTAAAGCAATCCACCTGGCTTCTTCTGTTCGGCTTTTACCAACTGGCAGTTCATGCATTTGGAAATAAAATTTCCAACATCCTTCTTCATACCTTCCCAGTAGTAGGTTCTCTTCATATCCCGATACATCTTATTTCCACCTGGATGAATTGTCAACTTCGAGTGATGACTTTCCTTCAGAACTTCACTCCTCAATTCATCTATATCGGGAACAACTAGTCGTCCTTGCTTCCGAAGCCAACCCTCTCGATCGACCTCGAATCCTTTATCCTTTTTTGGGTCCATTCCAGATTCCAAATCACGGATAATCTTGACAAGCTTATCGTCTCGCTTTTGGCTCTCGCCAATCCTTTCCACAAGAGTCAGTCTTATCGATAAGTTTGCCAACATCTCAGGTTCCAATTCACATCTAGGCCTGAAGTCAAATCCAGCTAAATACTCGAGATTCTTCCAGTCTAAAAACATGGCTCCCAATCCTGCATGTCTTCGACTTAACGCATCTGCCACTACGTTACCTTTTCCCGGAGTATAGGCTATACCAAAATCATACGATGCCAAAAACTCTAGCCATCGTTGCTGCCGAAGATTCAAATCCTTTTGGGAGAAAAGATACTTCAATGACTTATGATCTGTAAACAACTCGAATCGAACTCCCAATAGATAATGTCTCCACATCTTCAGAGCAAAAACAATCGCCGCTAACTCCAAATCATGAGTCGGGTAATTCCTTTCATGCGGCTTTAGTTGTCGACTTGCATACGCAACAACTTTATCCTTCTGCATCAGTACTGCTCCAAGTCCAGTACCACATGCGTCGGTGTAAACCACCATCTCATCATTCCCACTTGGAATAGTCAAAACAGGAGCACTTGTCAATCGCTCTTTCAGGATTCTGAAAGCTTGCTCACACTTATCTTCCCATCTGAACACTTGGTTCTTCTTCGTCAATCCTGTTAACGGTGCAGCTACCTTGGAGAAGTCTTTGATAAACCGTCGATAATATCCTGCTAATCCAAGAAAACTTCTCACACCAGATGCATTCTTAGGTCTAACCCAATCCTGGATTGCTGCCACCTTAGCGGGATCAACCGCTATTCCATTTCTAGAGATAACATGGCCTAAGAACCTCACTTCACTCTTCCAGAAGTGACACTTCGAAAACTTAGCCTTCAACTGATGTTTCCGCAAGATTTCCAAAACAATACGCAAGTGCGTCTTGTGCTCTTCTTCAGTTCTGGAATAAATCAGAATATCATCCACGAACACTAGCACGAACTTGCTCAACTGATCTCTGAACACTCTATTCATAAGATCCAAAAAATATGCCGGCGCATTAGTCAATCCAAACGGCATTACCAGCCACTCAAAGAAACCGGATGGTGTCCTAAAAGCAGTCTTCGGTACACTATCCTTAGCCACTCTCAACTGGTGAAATCCCGTTGCCAAATCCATCTGAGAAAACACCTTAGCTTCATGAAGCTGATCAAACAAGTCATCTATTCTCGGCAATGGATACTTGTTCTTCTTAGTCACCTTATTCAGCTCACGATAATCCACACACAACCTTAACGATCCATCCGCTTTGGTTGCGAACACAACTGGTGCACCCCATTCGGACACACTACGCCGAATGAATCCTTTCTGCAAAAGATCATCAACTTGCACCCTCAACTCCTGCTGTTCCTTAGGCGCCATCCGCCTAAGAGGCATCATAACAGGTCTGGCTCCTTCAACTAGATCTATACGAAACTCGATCTCTCTATGCGGCGGTAACCCTTTGACCTCGTCAAAGACATCCTCGAATCCATTAACGATTGGCAACGATGACAGTCCATCCCGTGGAACAACCAGCGAATACATGAAGCTCATGAAGACGCCTTCTTCATGCTTACATCGTATCACAATCCTTCGCCCCTCCACATTCTCGACTGTCACCTCCAACCTCTCACAATCAACCTTTGCCGCATATTTCCTAAGCCAGTCCATACCCAAAATAATTCCGAACCCCGCAAAGTTCAGAACAAAACAATCACAAACAAAAGAGCAATCATGACTCGATACAATCAGACCACGGCATAGCATACACAAACAAGACGAACCCCCAACTGGATTAGTCACAACCAATGGCCTATCAACGATATCCGGTTCCAAATCTAACCGGCCTACAAGTTCACCACAAACAAACGAATGCGACGCCCCAGTATCAAACAGAACTCTAACTGGAACACCACATATGGAAAGAGTACCTTGAACCACTACACTCTTTCCTTTCTCTTTAGCGGTAGGAGCTTTCGAAGATGATGGAACAGCTCCCAAAGCATAAGCTTGCACAATCTGCTTGTCCTTCCTTGGTTCTGGACAATTCTTCCTGATATGCCCCGGCTTGTCACAGTTGTGACACTTCATCGACACCTTCGGATTCTTGCAATCCTTAGAGAAATGGCCCTTCTGCTGACAATTGTAGCAGGTCACTTCGCCCTTCGGCTTCTTCTGGCCATCCTTACCCTTCTACTGCTGCTGCTTCCTCTTCTTGTTTCCACCCTGCTGTGGTTTAGACTCTCCCCTGGTCACAGCAACAACAGATCCTTCCTTAGGAAACAGACTCTCATGCCTGAGAGCTTTCTCCACAAGCTTCTCAAATGAATCGTCCAAATGATCCACTAACTGCCTCCCAAGATAACTGTCCAAGCCTGTCAGAAACTTCTCGTTCTTCTGATATGAAGATTCTATGTACGATCGGGCATACTTGGACAAAGCTTCAAACTCAGAAACATACTCAAGAACTGGTCTTCCTCCCTGCTTGAGCTCCACAAACTTCTTGAACAGAACAGACTTCTGAGCTGTAGAAATGAACTTAGCTTCAAATCTGGCTTGGAATTGCTCCCAAGTAATCTCTTCCTCCGGAGTATTGATGGTAATAGAGTTCCACCAATCAGAGGCTCTTCCTTGAAGCTGCCTTGATGCCAACTTCCTCTTAGTTGCATCCTCAATTCCCAGATCACTAAAAATCCTTCTACAAGCATCTATCCACCTCTGGACCTCAATAGTTGATTCTGTTCCCAAGAAAACCTTTCCTCCAAGAGCGGTATAGTCCTTACACAACTTAGCAAAATCCACCGGTCTTGGAATCTGAACCTGAACTCCAACATCAACTGCTGTCCCCGGAACTGGTATACTTCTCATGATCGAAGTCATCATAGCTTCGAACATAGCTGCATAATCAGCAGTACCCTCAGTAGCACGGCCTTCCCTAGCAGCTGGTCTCCCTCTTCGACTCATTCTCAATATCTAGAAAAAGGAATGATTAGCATACCTTGAGAAACAACTGCATAAAGGACTCACTTACTTCTAAGCTACTATATTATATATAGTAATCATCCATTAAAATACAATTACGTCTCTCATACGTAGTTACGTCAACGAGCGTTGGATAAAATCGATTAACCAATGCTCTGATACCAAATGTGACGACCGCCCATGACCCCTGCACTAAACCTAGAGATAGAGCGCTGTAAAGTGTGCCAGGCCGCCATGGACGATTGCCAAGGTAAATTAAAACAACAAAATCTATCGTATTACTCACAGCGCATGGACAAAATACAATAGAACATATACATAGTGAAGCTTCACAGAATATAATCTCATCAATAAAACTTCATAATAGTTGGATACAAACATCTGAATAGTCAATACATCAAGCCTCACTACATAACACTCAGAGAATATACAAACAGCGGAACATCCAGTACATATAGTAAGAAGATAATATGCAACCCTCCAACTCGTCTTCGATATCAACACCGTGGAAAGCGAGAACAACACCTGTCACCTGCTACCTAGTCTGCCCGTCCCAAAATGGACGAACAGCCCAAGGCAATAAGAGTTAAAAACATAAAGCCTTGAGTCAGACAACAGTTTTAGTGAGCAGTAAATTAACTAACAACATACCAAAAGAGCATAAAGGAAAAGGAATAGGAATACAACCCTCCCACTCCAACCTCTTTCTACAGTGATAGCCCCCAGACACACACTAAGCAGAAGCAAACATAGCAGAGCATACAATTTAAAGTAAAGCAATTATCACTCGAGTCAAGGGCGATGTTTTCCAAGTACAAACCCCTAAGGCCTAAACCAAGATCAGATAAGCACCCAGAAAATACCGCTCTTGAGACCGAATGACGATACAACCAAACATCCATGACTCTGGCTATCACTGTTATCATTTCTTCGATATCATCATTAATTGAATGACCGGCACATTCTTTCAGCCGTCCATCAAGGGCTAATGGAAACCCCGGTTCTAGACATAACTCCCGCACGTCATCGTGACCCGTGCCTAGGACTATCGAATCTGCCCAAAGTACTTGACTACCAATCATTAGCCTTCAGGGACTTATCGAATCTGCCCAACGTACTCTTGCTTTGAGCATGCTAGAACCTTCAACAACGATGAGATCTCAGCCTTCTAGTCATCCTCCTCGACGACTATTTTCCATACTAGCTCAAGTACCTCTCGAGCAAACCATTATCCTCTAACTCGAACCATATCACCGAGTTACCAACATGCTTGGAATGATCCCGTCTGGATTAGACCAAGACTATCTCATATCATGCTTTGCCTCATCATCATCATAGCAAAGCTCCATCTCAACATCATCATCAAATCTATCCATATGAGTTTCACCATCCGCTACATATGCCACGAGCAGCTTTTCCAATTCAAGAGCCTTTCTCTTAGCTTCTGAATCATCTTCGGTCTAAATCAAATCATCAATCATATAATTCATAGCAATCAATCAAGTCAAACATTAATCCAAGTAATCAAGCATTCAAATATGATCTAAATAGACAATTATAACAATAATGGCAATTTCGTAATTAAAGAGTCAAAAGTCTAACCAGCATGAAAACATGAGCAATATCTCTATAACTCGATGAATGAACTTGCATAGGTTAACATGTAGTAAAATGGATGCCAAATCATCATGAACAATGGATCTATATGGATCTATACTTAGGATTAGGAAAATGCATGAAAATCACTATTTTAACACCAAATCAAGCCAATGATCCGATATACTCCTTTGGATCCGTGTGAGAGATAATCACCACTCACCAAATCACCTAAACAACCCCAAATCAACACGCTTCAAATCTGGACAGCGAAGGATCTAGCTCGATCTATCACCAATCCGCTTCAAACGATGAAAACTATCTCCGATGGATGAAGATAAGCTCTTGAATCTTCAATTGATCTTCAACTTGGATGGAAGGAATCACTAGATTAGAGTGGAGAAAAGAAGTGAAGAAGTGTAGAAGTCGAGCTCTCAAAACGGCAGCACTTCGTCGCTTCGAAATCCGGATCCCAAAAATGGAGCAAAGCCCTCCTATTTATAGCTGAAATCCTCCTTAACTCGTCCGCCCTTCCTAAGTCGTTGCCGACCTAACTCTTCCGACCTACGACCTAACAGTCCTTCGACAATGCGCGCGACTTAACGAACCAGGACTCATCGAGATTCGACTTAACATCCTAACTCCTAGGTCGCTCGCGACTCAACACATAGCGTATGCGCGCGACCTATCAGAAATCATACGACTTAACACATCGCGCCCTAACTATGCGCGACTTACGACTTAACAGATAGGCTATGACCTAACTGACTAAATAACCACGCGACATAACTGGGTTACGACCTACGACTTAGCAACAGCTCCGATCTAACACTCACGCGACCTAACTGTCTTAGGTCGCCTACGACCTAACTCATCTCAGAACTCACAACCTAACTCCTAGCTTGGATACGACCTAACATGTTAGGTCGCTCACGACCTAACTTCACTAACTCACTAACTACTGGTTCTCCTTAGGTCGCTGCCGACCTATTCCTTAGGTCGCTCAAAACCTTAGGTCGCCTATCCTTCTTAAGTCGGTCAGTCCCTTAGATCGTCTATCCCTTAGGTCGCACACTTCCTAAGTCGGTCACTCGACCTAAGCCACTCCATACGACCTAACTCAACACATAACTCACGACCTAACTCTTAGGTCGTTGCCTCTCCTATAGGTCGCCCCAATACTTAGGTCGTCCACTCGACCTATCCTACCTCACGACCTATCCCCAAATTCCTTAACTCGGTCACGACTTAGGTCTTGAACAAAATTCTGCCCAAAATCTAAAACGACTTAACAACACTAAGAATTCCAGATTTTTATGAACTTTTCGATCCGTAAAAATACGGGTCGTTACATATATACTCCTCTTTCACTGTTCACTTTTTAAAAACTGCTAGAAATAATGATTCATTCTTCAGCCATGCTCTTCCATAGTGATTTATTGTTCATTTATTCACTTGGGTCTCTTCCTTTTCCTTCGTTCGAAATTTAAGTATATTTATATATCAAAGAATACCCCTGCTACACGTTCCTGAGCCACTCCACCTCATTTTCTCTTTTGCTCCAGCAAATTTTCGTTTCATTTTTCTAAACATCCCTACCCATCGCCCAATACCGCCACTTCCTCTCACCTCCGCCTGCTTTCGCCTGGCCAGACCTTCATACCACCATCAACCTCAACAAACTCTCCACCTAACACGGCCAGCGACTTCACCTCTCCCACCGTTCAACCTCCGCTTCCCTTCCCGAGACCTGGACCTGCAACCCCTCCCCGCTCCTCCCCTCCTTCGCATGCCACTTCCCCTCAACTGTTGTTCCACTCGAGCTCCACTTCTCGACCGAACTACAGCCGAGGCCAGGGCCGTGCCTCCCCTTATCTGCAAACATCTAAACAAGATAAATTCTATATATGCTAGTGTATAGAGTTTATTCTGTTGGGTTAAGTTTTATTAGTGTTATGTATATTTTATAACCTGTTTTCATGAATTGTAATAGTATGGTATATATATATTTAGTTTATGGCATGTATGTAGTATCAGTTCATATATGAAGGTTATTAAATCCATTTATATTTTGCGACATAGTTGTGTTATGGGCTATATATATATTTATATATAGCTAAACTAAGATTTTATGTTAAATGTTCTTATCAGTTTATATACTTATGTTGGCTATTTTTATAAAGTGTACAAATCTATATGTTTTAAGTGCTACTTATAATATGTGAATTATATATGTGTAACTTCTTTTGCTTTATAAAGTACTATTCTATATATATTATTTTACTATCAGTTCTGCTTGATGGCTCTGTTCTTACATAAAGTTGTTTATTTATATATCTGTATCTTATACAATGATATGCTTTAGCTAGTATACATATTATATATAAGCCTGGTCTGCATATATTAGGTACAGTCTGCATTGGTATGTATTATTATGATAGTTTTATAGTATATTTTACCTATGCATTAGCTGTTAAATTCTAGGTTGTCTGTAATATATACATATAACATGTACTCTAGTTTATATATATATATATATATATATTTAAGTATGTAAAGTATAGGATAGTTATATAAATCTATGTATATATAAAAGCTTATAAAGATTTGTATATAATGTTGGGTATAAATATGGGTAAAGCTGTACACGTGGTCTGCATATAATATATATAGTGTTATATCATTATAGTTTATATATGAATATGGTTTATATAGGATCGGTTATATGGAAAATATATTTCTCCCAGGTAGTGTATATTTGCAATATGCATTCATTCCAGCATATATGTATATATTTCAATAATTTGTTTTATAGGATATAAGTGTGTTCATCGACCGGTTATACTTGTGTAATATGGGTTTTATAAATTTTGATTTTTAAAAAAATATATATAAAAAATTTAATATGTGTTTAAATTAATATTGATTGGTGAATAAATATAATATATATATTCGATTTAATATATGTTTGAATTTAGAATTTGATTATATATATATATTCATTCACTTATACCGTCTATCTTCATCGATCCAGTTCTGATTTGACTTCGTTGATTTCCATTTATCAGCTCGTTCATCAAATTCGTGCCAATCTTGCTTTGCTTTGGAAGTCGTGCTTGGATTTGTAATTCATTTCATTCTCGTTTATCTCTAACCTCGAAAGGTGAGCAATCACTCATGATTAACGTTCTTTTATTTATTAAATTTGATTTCAATTGAAACGACAAATTGAAATATGCTGCTGTAGTTATTTAAATTGTTAAATATGCTATTATCTGTAACTGTTCACCTGTGGGATATGACACCATATCCTTATGTTTATATTTTATTCAAATTATTGATGATATATGCCTGTTATTAATTTATTATCTGCTATCACTCTGCAAGTTCCCTGTTAATATAGAATTCACTATGGGTTGAAATGATACATACCCGAATGGACTTTAGAATAGGAGAAAATTGTTATGGGTCGAAATGATAAACCCAAACGATTTTCATTTGTATTGAAATTGGGATTACGGGTCGAAATGATATCTACCCGTATATATTTAAATTTTGGATTGAAATGATAAATATCTGTATCACTTAACTATATGATAAATATATATACAGACACCGTTGGTCCATATATAAATATTTTGAAAATGAATTCTATGGTTTTGGAAAGAAATATATGGTTTTAATAAATGTTGATTCTTAAATTATTATATATAAATGGTAATGATATATAGATTTGATAATAATATTTAATTTAATTAAGATGGATTTAATACATATAATATGTTTAAGTATTAAATTTATATTTCAAATAGATTTTTGGTAAAAATTCGAATAAGTTAAGGTTAGGGAGATGATTTGAATTTAGTTGAAATTGTAGTCGATAAAGAATTTTATTTAATTAAACCGATTTGAAACTTATTGAAATTGAGATGTAAGATATGATTTATAACTTGGGTTTAATTTAAATAATTTAATGAATATTTCTTATTTATATAAATTTAAGGAAATATTTAGTAAAAACAAAATTTAAGGCTAGTTAAATGATATTGAATTTATTAAGTGAATATTCCCTGATTAAATAATAATAAAGTTAAATCGAGAACTATATGAAACTGTTAAATTTAACTTTGAAAATGTTGAATATTAAAGCCTTGAAATATATTGAAAATTTAAATGGTATATTTAGAGCTGAATTGAATTTATGAATGGAGCTTGAATAAATTTGAATTTGGAATTTGAAGTTGATTCGAATCGATTAGCGAGACTTGAGAAAATCAAATGCTTTACTTTATAAATTAATTAATATATATACTATCTTGGAAAATAGTTATATTTGAAATGAAATGATATTTGGGTTTTGAAGTATAAATTAAATTGAAATGACCACGGTGTTATAATGTATATTTCCACCTTGTAGATAGTTCTGAAGATCCTTAGAGGATGGTTATCCCAAACATCCTTTAAGTTACCTGTATTTCAGTTGATATTTCACTTGAGTTAGATTTATTGATATAAGAATGTTAATCCTGACTCGAGTGTTTTGTATTTTGCTTTACGCTCGGATCAGACCGAGTGATACAGCATTTGAGACTCACCCTTGGAGTTTGGAGCTTCCTTTGGAGATCCAATTATCGCCTCAGCTTCAGCTCTTCTAGTTGATTTGTTCAGAGAAGTCATCTATTCGTATTGAAGACTTCATTGTATTTGAGATATTCCGTTGTATTTTATTTTTAACTCTGATGTTTATATAGTAGCTTCATGAACTACTATTTTATCTATTCCGCTGCGTATTATTGTATTACTCTGTGTCTGTGATTCTGTGATTGATTTATTTACTGCATATGCTGAGTTTTGCCAAATTTAAATAACAATCTGATATTTTGAATTATTCAAGTCCGACATGTGTGGATTTATTGTCGATTTGAATGGTCCAAAATAACGGGTCGTTACAGGATCGAGGAGGAAGTGTTGACGAGTTTGTGGCCGGAGTAGTTGATGTTCCGGGGTCGGTGACGTGTGCGCGAGGTGTTGACAGGTTTGAGATGGGACTGCGGTTGCGTGTTCCAGGTTTTTGTTCAAAACAGCTCGATTTCGATAGTGGACATGTTCGAGTTTTTAGGCGATCGGGGTTCAATGTCGAGGGGATACTCGATGGGTAGGAGGCGTCGAAGTTGGTCGAAAGGCACTGGAGTGACGGTGCACGTGCACCGTGCACTATATTTGGTGATTTGGAATGTTGTAGTTTGGAGGAAACAGGATGAACTTGCGTATTTGTTTCGAGTTACTCAGGTGTTTGCTCGAAGATTGTTAAGTGTTGGACTCGAGGCAATTTTAGTCAGGGCTCGGGTCAAAATTTTTGTCCAGGTTTCATATCAGACCTGTTCTATTTTCTGATTTAATTTTTTTTTAAACAACCTGATAGTTTTTTTTTAAATTTCAAAATTTAAATTCAAAATCTGAAACCAGAATTTAAACTGGGTTTAAATTCAAAAGTTAAGTTTAGTTTCGAATAAAATTTTGAATCTTAAGCTTTCAAAATAAATTGGGACTTTAAATCAAGAATTTAAAAGTAAGTTTAAATCAAAGTTTGAAGCCAAGTTTAATCAAACAGCTTTTTAAAGTGATTTGCTTTCAAATAAATACTTGAATTGGATTTGGATAAAGTTCTTGTATAAGTTGATAATTTAAAACTGGTAAATGTTTAAATATATGATCATTTTGAATCTCTAAATTCAAGATGAAATTTGAATCTAAGATTAGAAGGGTAATGTTTTAAATACACTAATATTAATGAAGTCATCAATAAAGAAATGGATTATCTTAGAAATAACTAAGGTAATTCAATGATCTAATAAATAAAATGATTAAAGATTAATTTATTTGATTTATAAATTAATGATTTAAGCCTGATTAACCAAGTGATTAAGGAATAATTAATTAAAAGTAATTAATTAATGCGATAAATTAATTTGAGAATAATTAGCTAAGTAAAGGTTAATTAATTAATGAAATCGATTAGGGATGATCACTTATTATATATTATTTAGAAAAATAATTAATTAAAGAATAACTCAATAATTAAAGGTTAATTAATAAATGATTAAAGGATAATTAATAAATGATTAAAGGATAATTAATTAAAATGGTTTGTAATTTATTTATGTTAATTAACCAAGATTAGAAAAATTATTCATAAGTAATTAATCTGATTTAAATTAATCAGATAATTAATTGATTTTACTTATGGTTGTTTGAATTGTATGGAATGTTTTGAATTGTTTGATATTCCTTGATCTGTGATGCTGTGTGATATATATGCTGATTTTTGTGTGATCTGTACTGTAGTTCATTTATCTGGGATGAATGTATTATATCATCTGTAATTTATATATCTGTGATCTATGAATAACAGATAAGCGTTATAGTTATACCGCTTATCAACTATATGTCTGTATTTTGATCTGTGATGATTCATTGTGTTGCACTATTGTGTTAAACCCCTGGACCACACTTTTACACACACAAATATGGATTTCACGAGGAAATCGGTTAAGTCACAGATATTTTAAATTTAATATTTTAAAATTGAAATTTTAATTTCAATTGATTTTGGAAATGAATTTGGGTTAAATGTTAAAGCTTTTGAAAAGGAGTTTGTAAGATAAAAGTTATTTTAAATAACTTAATAAAGCTTCCAATTTAAATAATTAAATTTGAATTTGAATTCAATATTTGGAATTGAATTCAATGATTGGAATTTTGATTAAAGATATTATAAATGTGTTTTATATGAATTTAAACCACTTTTAAAATATTGGTTTGAGAATTTGAATTTAACCCAAAGATTTTAACTCGTATAAATGAATCAGATTTCCAAAATGAAAACTGTTTGTTTTAAAGGAATAAAAGCTTTCAGATAAGAAATGAAATTCCAGTTTAATTAAAGGAATTTCAAGATTGAATTGAAAAATGGTTTTCCAAGTTATGAATGAATTCTTTTTGAAAGCTATCTGTTATTTTTAACAGATTTAAAATGATGATTTGTTTAAACCATTTGAAATGGAATTGTTTTTTTTGAAAGCTATAAGTTAAATCTTTGTTTTAAAGATTTAACGAGTTAATCAAATTGAAATGGAATTGTTTTTTTGAAAGCTATAAGTTAAATCTTTGTTTTAAAGATTTAACGAGTTAATCAAATTGAAATGGGAATTAATTTGGAAAATCTATGATTAAATCTTTTATTTAAAAGATTAAGGTGTGGAAATTGTTTAAACCGTTAAAGGTTGTTAAAATGAAGCTTTTTTGTTTAAAAGATTAAAATGGTAATTTGTTTAAACCATTTGAAAGAAAAGTTTGGGCAATAAGTTGTGACTTAATTGAAATCCCAATATCCATATGTTTTTAAATACCGTGCTCACTATTCGGGTTAGCCGGGAAAAGACCTTTGTGTCATATAACCCATTCTGAATTAGTGATACGACGATATGGATCGTATTGAAGACCGGTGGTGAAGACCAGATATTTTCGAAAATGAAAGGACAACCTGTCGAATGTTTCTGCACCGAGTTGCTCCGGTATAGAGATTTATATCACTCTTTTTGTGATGGGAAGTCCAGACGTGATTAGAAAATTATCCGGATTTGCAAGGGATTCTTTGGAAGTGCCTTCGGTTCTGTTCGAACCCGGAACAGACTTGTATGGTTACGTGTCTGACATTACACTTTGAGATATAAAGCAGATTTCTTTCAAATACATTTCTGTTGGTGGCGGAGGATTTATTCTCTTAGCTTAACACCCTTCTCTGAGACGTACGAGCTCAGAGGTTATGTAGTTGAAATTTATCAGTGATATATTCCCAATTTGGTAATGTGGCATGCTGAGCGTTGCTGTGTGATGATCATTTATTGATCATTTGTGATTAAAGCGTGGCTTTGTGAAAAAGCGTAGCTTTGTGGACGAGACTTCGTCAGAGCCTCACAACCCGGAAATGGTCGAAACAGGAAAGATGCAGCAAGGTTTCAGGGGTAGCTTCCCTAGGGTATGGCCATTCCTTCTGGAAAAGGGTAGTATCATGGTATGGAGCCCAGATACTTACTCATGTGGACACACTATATTTATTACTGTTTGATGTTGGTTACCGAGCGCTCGGATAAAGGTCCCAAAGGACCGGGGGTGGCATATATGAGGTTTTGTATATTCCCCGGGAAGGGGGGTAGCCGGCCTTGTTTGGCAGAGAGCAGGTTGTCTCTCGGAGCATCCAGCCAGAGGCGTTCTTTCGTGGCATAGGAAGTTCCTTAGCCTGACCATTTGTTGGCAAATCCATTTTCCAATACGAACCTTGTACGGTTTTAGTTGTATAACCTGCTATGGAATGTGGCGGTAACCTGCTATTGAACATAGTAGCTATAGTAGGCATAACGTGAAATGCCTATGCTGGCTAAGATTGATATTATACTTTCGAAATGTTTTCTGCACTATGCACTAGTAATAATATCCAATGATTTGTTTTGCGTAGTAAGCATCTTTGACTATCATAAGGAGAAATCTCCTCCGATTTTGCGTTTGCATTGTGTGTGTGTGTGCGGGAGGCCTTATGGTAGTTTCATTTTTCAAAAGCATTGCGAATTGACTTTAAAAATTCTCTTGATGTTCGTTTTTAAAAAGATAAACTGTTTTTGTTGCTGACACCAGTCCCACGACTGATCCGGAGTTTATTGTTTCTTTCCTAAACTCTGGGTGCTCAAAAATTTTCTACACGAGCAGTCTGGAGTTGGGTTTTTCAGATAGTCAGGATTAGTAGATTTTCTGGAGCTAGTTCAGTCTTTGGATATGGACTGCACTTGCTTATCTTTGTGCCTCGTTATTGGGAGTTCGAGCTATTTCTGGATTGGTGCTTTGAAGATGGAGATTATCCGCTGCTGATGTTATCGTTTTCTTTTCCGCTGCTGTTTCTTGTATCATATCTCTGATGTATATTGATATTCATTGTATCACTCTGTTGTATCAGATATTGTATCAGATATTGTATATCAATGTATTATTCTTTTTCTTCCACTATGTTATTTACTTAACTGTGTTATAAGCTCCGGCGACTCGGATTTGAACGGTCGAATCTACGGCATTCGAGTACGATGTAAAGTATGGATGTCGATTTTCGAGCGGGCAAAATTCGCTTCGTTACAACTCTGATGTTGTATTCTGATGAGATATATAAAACATATATACTTTTCTTTTGTGTAAAGGTCAGTTATTATCTATTATATTTATTCCGCTGCGTATGTGTGATTCTGATGTTGTGTTGTTTCCTCTTCTTCTACCTCTTTCTTCTTTAACCTAAATGGTTCGTATTTCCGTTCACTTTGAGTCGATGTTGGAAAATAGTGTCGATTTCAAGGGGTACGAAATTGCGGGCTGTTACAACGAGATTGAGTATTCAATCTGACTGATTACAAAAGAGATCATATTGTGTTAATGTAACACAAGACCAAAAACTACAAGATATATATAAGAACTCAATCGCTGAAATGTCGTTTTGATCGGTTTACGTGAAGTGCAACATATTTGATGTTCTTAAATGTTAAGGATAATCGAATGCGCTTTTGTAAAGAGTTTATTATGATATTGTAGTAAGATTTTCTTTTGAATAGTTTGACCATTTGAAAGGAAAACGAATGTATAAGAATAGATGTAATTTAAGGTATAGTTGGAATGAAGAGAATGAATACCCACTTCTGCTTCATAGAGAAACATTGGAAATATGAATTGTAATCAATAATTGATACTTAATATTGGAATAAGAAATATGAATTCTATTCTAAAATGTATTTTCATGTAGAAAATTGTTTTCTATGAGATTTATTTCTTTGAGATCAAGATATTTGATCAACGAACTCTCCACTATGAATAGTTGTAGTGTATGAAATAAAATAATTGTATCGAGTGAATGACAGATCACCAAATTAAACACGCTATTATTGTAGTGGCATAAATAGTAAGAGCATACAATATAGCACATATTAATTACATCATAGTACAAAAATTGTTTTCGTATAACTTACCATACAATATTTATGAAATAATGATTATTTTTCGATATCGACTGAAAAAAAATAGAGATAGCTATATTTCAGTATGAATATTACGAATATTCTTTGTGAAATAAAACTATAATGTGGTAATTTCTCTTATAAGAAAAGTGATGTATTGGAAAATACAAAAGTATCTAATATTATTTATGGTTGTTTTTAAATTATAGACTAAGCCGTAGTTTTGAGAAAAAAATTTATTGTATGATTTTGAATCATATGATACTTGTAAATTATATCTCAAACAATAAATGGCTATACACCCAATCAGTGGGAGTATCATAAGGGTTGATGAACTCCTTGGATTGATACATATAGATGAATGCAATCATTATTCTATAAATATTAAAACAATTCCTTGTACTTCGTCATATTGACCAATGAGTTATCATCGACATGGACATGTGTATTTGATACACATGTAGTATGTCTATGGTAAACTCATAGAGTATAAAATAGAGGTAGATAAAATAACATGCAATAGAAATGATTCGATTTGATCGAATGAGTGAGTATATTGGAAAAAGATTCGAATGTACCAAAAATGAATAAAGATTCAATCTCAAAATTCACTCCTCCATATGATGCATAATGATGCAACAATAAGGGGTAATCGAACTTTGTTGAACAATGTGCAATTAATTGTGAGTGAAGTTGAGTTAGTTTCTTTCCATAAAGTCATGTACTTAAGAGTAGTACACAAGGTTAATATTATTTCATCTAAATAACGGTTTACAAAATCACACAAGATAAGGGTTTATAAGAAACTCCAACATATCCTAGGCCAAGAAGTTGGTAGGTTGTGTGAGTCGAAAGATTGCACGTAATAATTGTTCATGAAGGATCTTGTATGAATCTTCCCAAAAGGATTTTGAAAAGACTATCATTGGATGACATATTTATGTTTCGAACATAACTTTTGTAAACTAAAAATAAATCAGTTTAATGAATAAGAAAATTCATAAAACATTTACGAATACCTATTCTATTGCGCTGAGAAACATTTCAAGAAATACTAACTTCACTGTGAAGGAATTTCCTTGAGAGATTATTGGTAGTAAAAAGGATTTGGATACGATCCAAAGATAGAACTGATTAGATGAGATGAAATAAAATTGACTAACCTAAACAAACACATTGCATTAGAATGTCTAATAAGTATTCTCGCTCATTGAAAAGAAACTATGAGTTTCTTGTCAATGTCGAAAATATATAATCCTCGATTATTTAATTGAACCACTAAGAGTGTTGACTCTATCATATGGTATGATGTGCAAATCTAAAAGAATTCCAAGTATGCTATCAAAATATGATTTTGGCAGTCGTAACCTAAGGGATGTGGTCCATCGGTCGTGATTTTGTCTTTATGAGCAAGACTAATGCAGTTAGAATTATATGAGCAATGTTGATGAGAATAATATCGCAAATTTCAATTGTTGAAATTAGCGTAATAGATTTGGTATTCAACTTGCTCAAGTTAATTCTGATTTACTCACAAAATTACCACTTGATATGACTTTATGTTTGGTACGTATATATTGAAACGAAAAATTCTAAATAATGATTTAGAGTAAATTGTTTACACATAATAACCAAAATGTCTTGAAGTCGGTGGGAGAGATATTGAGTTTATGAGTCTTTGGATATGATCCAAGAAATGATTTGAAAGTATAATTTTATAAGCATCAAGATTGAATAAGTATTTTGATAGAAATATCAAATAGTTTGACTTTCAATCAAAGTGCAGAGGAAGCGTGTGTTCATAAGAAAGAATGTTAAAAGGTACACTGATATTTCTAAGCTATAAGTAAACAACATGTTGTTGATTTTAACGATGAACTTGTGTTAAAATCAGCCTTAGTTGTTTTAATACTCAACATTGGATTAATAAATGATGTCTTTTATAGTAAGTATAAAAGATGTCGGGAATGTCCCAAATGATATGCAAAAACACCTTATTAAAATGTTTAATATGGAACATGTAAGATTGATTCCTTTGCATTGACAAAAAGAATTATCATACATATTGTGTTGTCTACGATATCATGATTTGTTTATGTATTTGATACATGAAACAAATATCAAATCCAAAATTGATATCACTAACTGGTTGTTTGAAGTGTTCTCGTGTATTTATGAAATACTAGAGAATTGTTTACAGAAACATAATATCCTTATGAAGGAATGTTCAGACTCAAACTTTCATAAGTAATATTGAGTATAATATGTCAATAACAAATCTTTAAGTTGGAAATGTTCCAAATGAAAGACCATGACTGATTCAATGAAAAAAGGCTAGGTACATCGCCTTGAATAGCGCGGTAATAAAAAACAATGTATATAAAAAATATAAGTACACAAATTTATAACTGAGCCGATTCCAAATGTTGAGAATCTCAGGACAGAGTTATATGATAATAATGTCGTAATCTAGTTTTTAGTAGAACTCAGAGCTCACTCAAAGTCGAGAGACATGCTCCGAATTGCTCCACATGATAAAACAGTTTATCTCCGTCGGAGAGATTTGATTGACAGAGTAGATAAATAAAACATAATAGCATACCCGTTCACAAAGGGACTGACCTAATCGGTTTTGAGAAAACTGATTGGATAAGTTGGAATAAGATTCCATAATTGACCCCAAGTGCAAGTGGGAGATTGATAGAGTTAGGGGTATGCCTATAACGACCCAGAAATTTTAACGGTTTTAATAATGTAATTAACTGAAATTTTGTGAAATTTTAAATAATTGAATTTTGAAATGAAAATTTGATATTTGGTATGTGTCTATTTAAACATAGCAACTGGTAAAATTTTATTGGAAAATATGAAAGTTTATTTTGTTGTGTAATATTATTTAAATTTAAATCAGTTAATTTAATGATAATCAAATATCTTCGAAATATAAATATTTTTATATAATAAAAATGTAAACTATTTTCTGAGTGAGACGTCGTATTTCGTTTCGCCAAATTTGAACTTCTATAGCTCCGTTTATCTTATATTCGGTAAATTAACAGCATTTTTGGCAGCGAATATCGAATTTTGATAGGATGATCGTATCGCTAATATCTGTATACCGCTCTGTTCATCTCGTCGTGCTGATATCCACAGTATATTCATTTGTGTGTTTCGGAGTCCGATACGCCGTGGAATTTGCGACACGGTTAACCGTATCGGCACCCAACTCTGGAGTTTTCCTTTTGACCATTCATTTTCCATCGTGTAAAAACTATAGTCACTGGTTATTGTTGTCTCTAGAAATCAATGCCATGAATTTTGTTATTCTCAATACAAGTTTCAATATGCTGGTTCGTTTCTATTTCGGTTCCCTGCTTTTATACTACTGAATCCTCTTTTTCTCTTTGGAGAGTGTATATATATATATATATATAATATGTAGCTGCTTATATTAAACTGCTCGTATATTGCTTCTGAAACCAATTCGCCCCTTTCATTTTGCAATCCACCGTTTTTCTTTCTCTCCACGTCTTTTCTGTTATATATAAAAAAAGTATAAGCACGTATTTTTTCTAAAGCTTGCATTCCTAGATTTGCACTGCTCGAGCTGTAACGCCCCACTCCAAGGTCCACATTAGTAAAGAGTATTACTAGGTAACACCGTCTGCTAGTGCGGAGAATAGAGCTGGATAGGAGCGACCATCTATAGCCTTGTCTTAATTATCTATTGAATACGCCGACAATTGTCATTGCTTACTCGAATGGATCGAGATATCCAATAAATACTTAATACAAAGCCATAGGTGGATGAAGGATCTATCAGAATAAAATATAACAACTCAAATGTAATACACATCACAGAACAGTGGATCACCACATACATTTACACATATACAGGTACATTACAGAGTATACAAAATAATACATTTCAAGTGGTAAAGCAAACCACAATATACAGGAGAGTCAAAAGAATACATATTAGAGTTATAGCCAAAAAGGACTACACAAAAAGCTATAACAAAAAGGAGCTAGCGGAATAGTCCATGCAGAAGCAAAATAGGTTAAGTCCAATGTACTTAACCTGAAACATCTCGGTCTGACCCGAGTATAAAATACACGGGTCAGTCTAGCTAAACAAATCAGTTAGATAAACTAAATGATAATGAACATACAAGATCATAAAGTACCACCATTATCTCCAAAGGAGATAACCAAATCATCTAACATAAGATGAATCATAACAAGCCTCATATCATCGGCAACTCAAATAAACAAAGGATACCATATCCCAAAATAAGCCAAAGGCAAATAACAAATACCAATAAAGGTAACACAAGTTTCCACAAGGTAATCGCTATATGTCGTGTGGTTCAAAGAACCTACCCCGAAAGGCGATACACTAGGGAAATATAATTTTCAAAGAAACAAAAGATGCTCGAGCTCAGTACTGTATAACAAGGATCCACACGCCCGAAGGCAACAAACCCCGAAGGCAACAAACCCCGAAGGCAACAAACCCGAAGGTAAAAACCCGAAGGTAAAAACCCGAAGGTAAAAGACCGAAGGCAACATACCCGAAGGCAACGCCCGAAGGCAACATACCCGAAGGTACAAGCCTGAAGGAAACATACCCGAAGGCAACAAACTGTAGTGGCGAAGGTCCGGAGACCCAGTACTGGACACCACTAACTGGCAGAATGTGCCACAACTCTCAGAAAGGAACCCGAAAAATGTTAACGTGAATCCCATACCAAACGTTCGCACTAAACGGTTTACTAACCGTTAGTCAATTTCACACTCAAAGCAGTACAAAGTTCATCTCATTTCATCGGTAAACCAGACCCAAAGGTCAAAACGGTCAAATGAATAGATTAGGAATTAACTGAAGAGAGAAACACACGTGTTCATAGCACACATTTTATTTAATCATTTAATTCACCTCCCTCTTCGCTCAAAGTGCAAAATTGTGTGTGTTTTAAATAGAAATTATAAATTGGAGAAACGAGCTTTTAATACCATTTAAAAAGATCATTTTATAAAAACCCATGTACGAAATCAAAAAGAAATCATCATAGTCAAAATGCGATAACAACTAATTGTAATCGACACGAATCGATTAAAATTGGAAACCAAGCAAAATAGGTAAATTGGGCTGAGACAAGCAGATTCATTCAAGCGTCTGAATTGTATATTTCAGATGTTTGAAACTGGAGCTCAAGCAATACTTTGCCTAGGCCAATGATGGCCAAATCATATCGGAAGCAATCGGATGAGTGATGATGGCTTGGGGTTTACGCCAAACGACTACCCAACCTTAAAGACTCACCAATACACTCCGACCAACATGCCCAAACAACCACATAAGGATTTTCATAGATTTTGACTTCAAACTCCAAAAATTGGAATATTCATCAAACCAATTCAATTCAAAAACAAATGGACAAGGATTATATGTTAGGAATTGCTACCTAACACTATCAAAGATATAGACGTAGATGTGAGTTCAAAAACTCACCTTTTAACCCCAAAAACTCAAGAGAGAAGCTATAGAGCAAGGCAAGAACAATCACTCTTCAATTATAACCAAAGGAAATCTAAGCTCAAGAAAAAATATTTCCTAAGTTAGGGTTTAGGAAATTTCGGAAATCGAAGAGGAATTGAGATGGAGAAGGAGAAGAGGATGCTTACCTATGCTTCTCTTGGATTTTGGACTTGAATTTGAGTTTGCAAATGAATTTAGGGCTTAGGAATTTCCATTTCCCATTCTTTCCCCCATTTTTGCTAAAGCTTGAGTGTTAGGAAATGAAATGAGTGAATGGAGAGGAGAGGGGGCTGAGTTAGGGTATAGTATGAGTTGGGTGAAATCCAAACCCAAGCCCAAAGCCCTAAGTGAAAATAGCAAAATTCACTCAACTACAAACATATCGATGCTTATACTCAAAAAAGTCGTAAACACCATTTTGAACTCAATGGAAGTGGTCTCAAGTTCAAATTGTGGATTCTCAACTTCATTCCTGATTCAGACGTCTGAAATTTCCAAACCAGACGTCTGAATCTGGAAAAATATGAGTTGTCTAGAACAATATTCAGACGTCTGAATCGTATATTTCAAACGTCTGAAAATGGCAATTTTGGCACGTTTCCTTTCTGGTTTGATTCGAACAATTTCTGTGACGCCCTACCTCTATGCTCATAATAACAAAGAGTATTAAAGGAAATACTGTCTATTATTATGAAGAATAAGGCTGGATAGGAGCGACCATCCGTAATTGGCCTTACACTAATATTGGTTATCTCGATAGGAGTGGTACATACTTTTTATTTTTCTTTATTATTTATTTACTCCCATCGACACACCCAATACTAGTATAAAACGAACTATGATGGTTCATAATAGTTTAGGACATTAGATATAACAATAACACGGATAATATAAATGCGGAACATAAATAAAAACAAAAGTCTCATATATATATAACTGATGTCAGTTAATACATAGTTGACACAGTACATATGATACAACTACAACTGTCGACTCTAGAAGTTATATATACAAGTACATTATCGACTAATATACATGAATACATATCGTTCTATACAATGACACGACTACTACAAAATGACATTGACAACTTCAGAAGATGTGAAAAGTCTTCATATCTTGAACAGCAACTCAAAGAAGAAAATCTACAACCTGAAATAACTCGGGTCTGACCCGAGTATTACATTCAAAAGAAAATAATACACAGGTCAGTCTAATTCAAACTCAGTTATTAATGCACAGAAGCAATAATAATCAAATAGTCAAATAGACGACAGTCACAGAAATCTCGTATATCCGACTCCTCGATAAAAGAATCGGAGAATGGCAGATATAACGCTATACAGTGTTAAACAACATATCAACAATCCAAATCAATTTAAACAATTGAAATGCCAATTTAAAAACAACAATGTTGATTGGCTGCAGTACACGCTAACGTGTACTGCCTCGCCAATACAGAACAACTCAAAGCAATACTAACAAGATCAGAGGCAACACGTGAAACAAGTTCAACATGTCGCAACGTAAGGCACAGGGAAATAGCTAACTGAAGGCGAGAGCGCCAAAGATATGGCACTACAACACTCAACAGAAAAGACGAAGATCAGCCTCATTAGAGAATAAGGTCATCAGTGAAGCAAAATGGCAAAATGCAAATGATACAAGGCATCAATGCAATGTATCAGATTCGAGAACAAGGCAGTGCAGCAGCGAAAAACTTCAACTAAGAGAATACGAAATATGTACACAAGTGATGGTACATTACAAACTGCACATGGCAAATGAATCAGGAGTACAACGGTGAAACAGATCAAATAGCACCAAGTAACGAAATCGATCAGTGAACAAAACTGCAACTCAACTACAAGTGTACGACCACTCCAAAGAGTAGTTCAAATGCAAATGAACTCGAACAGTAACTCAGGCTACAAAGTGTGCAAAGTACAGACTGCAACCAAGACCAGCAACGCCAACGTGACTCGAATTGTAAATGAAGGTCTAAAGTCACTGACTCAAAAGTCCTAGTAACACCATGAACTCAATCTAACTACAGTTGTAGCATAAGGCAACAGTGTGCATAAAAGTGTTGCAAGACCAGATAGCATAAGTTCAGTGCAGATCAAACTCTAAACCACCCAACCAACGTGATAGGGTGAATGCAAAAGCAAATGAACTCGTCAATGAACCAAGCTAAACCCTACCAGTACATCAACTACCAGAGCACCGTAATACCAACAGAGAGGATAGAGGTAGAATCAGTACAGTATGCACATAACAAATACAGAGGATGAGGCTTGAACTAAAGCATCCCAGACTCATACTAGACTCGACAAGCATACCTGAAGGCATAAATGAAAGTATCACTTATGAGCAAGACAGAGAACTAGTGTAACTGTATAACATAAGCACAATCTAAAGAAACAAGTTCACTATAAAAGCTAAGAAATAGGCAGCAACAAGTATCATATCAACTACGATATCAAAGCTCAAAGCAAAACAATGCAAAACTTCCCGAGGAATTACAAGTATCCAGACCGAAGACACAAATGAAAGTCGAGATACAAGTTTAACAAAATCAAGTGTACAATACTGAGCAAAAGCATTTAGTAATATCAAAAATCAAGTGGCAGCTTGAAAAATGACAGAGAATTAAGAAGCCAAACAAAATAAACCATAACAAGATTCATGTTCGAACTGAAAGTAAAACAATCTCGTCACTAAGAGTCAACGCCGTGGCAATCACGACATCAACACAAGCCGGGAGCATCAAAAAGGGGACTACGAAAATATACGAATAGAACAATTAAAAATCATCTCGACCAAGTAATCAAATCCCACTAATACCCCAAGAATTCGACAACTGATGTCACGAATTTTTGCACAACACAGAAATCAATTAGACTTTGAATTAGATGTGAGAATGATACTCACCTCTTTTGACCGAGAACAGAAGTCGTCATTGACGAATAGAAGAGCCGAAGCCAAGCCAAGCAGATCAAATAACTCAATTCCAGAGCCGTAGCTTCAATTCCAGATTGAACGAAGCCGTAGCCTCGAATAAGAATCGACAGTGCAACACTCAAATTCCAGAATCGATCAACAGAGGAGCGC
The DNA here is from genome assembly GCA_030737815.1 of Allium fistulosum. Taxonomy (NCBI): domain Eukaryota; kingdom Viridiplantae; phylum Streptophyta; class Magnoliopsida; order Asparagales; family Amaryllidaceae; genus Allium; species Allium fistulosum. The sequence continues at coordinate 1,140,593,992 of CM060906.1, forward strand.
GCAAAGCCGAAGCCAAGCACAAGATCGAAACTTCAACCAAAGCCCTAATTCAGTTGCAAAGAGGAAATCGTCGCCGCCATTCCTATTCGTTATTACGCTTTAGGGTTGTAGAACTAAAAACGAATTGAGGGTAAAGGGAACGGTTTTCTTTAGTTAGATATCACGGCAGAAACAAGTATGGGCCACATTATTCTTTTTCTTTAAAGCCCACTACTGTCACGTACCGGAATTTTCGACTTTCGAAAATTCGACATCGATACTCACTTTATCGACTGCCGAGAAATCGAGTGCCGGAAACTCGAATAGTGATGGTTTTAAAATGAAGGAAAAGGTAGAAGGAAAAGAAAGCAGAAGAAGAAGGAAACAAGAAGAGAAGAAACAACAGAAAACACAGAACAGAAACAAAACAGAATCTCACATATCGCAGCGGAACAATATATAATAGATAAATGAATAATCTTTAAGACAAAAAAAACTATATCATTTTATACATACATCAATCATCAGAGTCAATATACAACTCAATACAACAATGGACAGTTATATAACTTGTCCTCATACAGAATACACAGCGGAATAAATAAATAAAATACGGATGATACGTTTCGCCATCCAGCTTGCTTCCAAAGCTCCAGAATATCCAGAATATCCTGATAACACAACTCTAGGCTGCCCGTGTGGAAATTGGTGGGCACCCAGAGTTTAGAAGGGAACAATAAACTCCGAGTCAGTCATGGTGACTGGTGTGAGATCGTAAAACAGTTATTTTTCACAAAGAAAAATAAAACAAATTCGCAATGCTTTTGGAAAATGAAACTACCATAAGACCTCCCACCACACACACAATGCAAACGCAGAATTCGAGGAGATTTCTTCTTATGATAGTCAAAGATGCTTACTACGCAAAATCAAATCATTTTTGATATTATTATTAGTGCATAGTGTAGAAAACATTTCGAAAGTATAATATAAATCTTAGCCAGCATAGGCATTCCGCACTTATGCCTACTATAGCTACCATCCAAACAGTGGTGACCACCATAAGTGAATGATAGGTTCTACAACTAAAACCGTACAAGTCTCGTATTGTTTCTTTGGATTTCCAACAAATGGTCAGGCTAAGGAACTTCCTATCCCACGATGGGTACGTCCCTGGAATAGACGACCCGAGAAATAACCTAACATTACGGTTAGATCTCTGCCAACACAAGGTCGGGTTACCTCTGCAAAAGTAGGTAACTACTGACACGCGTATGCCATCCCCCGATCGTAACCGATCTTCCCGAGGATCCCCGATTTCCAACAAACCACATAATAAAAATGCAGCAACCACATAGGTTAAGTATTTGGGCTCCATACCATGATACCACCTCTATCCAGAAGGAATGACATACACTAAGGGGCGCTACTCCCTAGAACCTTGCTGCATCCTTCCTTTTTCGACCATTTCTGGGGTGAGAGGCTCGACGAAGTCTCGTCCACAAAGCTACGCTTCTCAAAAAGCCATGCTTCGGGTCAAACAAATGATCAACCTATGATCACAAAGATATAAGATCAAACAAATGATCATATCACAAATGATCAAACACTGATCATTTCACAGCAACACTCAGTATGCCACGTTACCAAATTGGGAGTATATCGCTGATAAATTTCAACTACATAACCTCTGAGCTCGTACGTCTCAGAGAAGGGTGTTAAGCTAAGAGAATAAATTCTCCGCCACCAACAGATATGTATTTGAAAGAAATCAGCTTTATATCTCAATTTGTAACGTCAGACACACAATCCATACAAGTCTGTTCCGGGATCGAACAGAACCGAAGGCACTTCTCACGAAGCCCTTGCATATCCGGATAAATTTCTAATCACGTCCGGACTTCCCGTCACTAAGGGTGATAAAACCTCTAAATCGGAGATCAGCCGATGTAGAGTAACTCGACGGTAATCCTTCCGTTTTCAAAAATATCCGGTCTTCAACACCGGTCTTCAAATGCAATTCATAACGACGTATCACATATTCGGAATGGGTTATACGACCCCATGGTCCTTTCCCGGTTAACCCGAATAGTGAGCGATTATTCAAAAATAAGTGTGGCATTCAAATTCATCCAATTCACAACAAATACCATTCAAGGTAATTATTGATAGTCGGTTATTTAACTATCAATAAAGATGCGCAACATCATCAGATTCCAAATAATTTTCCAAATTATTTATTTTCCAAAATATCTTTACTAGATATAAAATTCCCACACTTAACCATTTGAAACAAATTTCAAATCAATTTCCACATTTCAATTTATCTTTGAAGATAAAATCTCAAAACAATTCATTTCATATCGGAAAAGCATTTCCATACTTATTTAATAATAAGTAATTCACAAATCTATTTATTTTCAACATTTGAAAATATTCAATATACTTAAATCAAATTTAAGTATAAATTCATTCTTTAAGGAAATCATTTACTATAACAACATTTATTTGAGTCAAAACGAATGTTACGTAAAACATCGTTACGACGACTCAAAATCACTAATATAGGGATTCGGAATTTAGATAGATATATAAATCCCAATACTATATAAAAACATTTCCTTTCGGAAATCATTTACTATAACAACAGTGTTATAGTCCACCATTTCCTTATTTCTCGAAAACGTCTATTTCAATAATAAATGTTGAAATCTATGATTTCGATAGTTTACACGTTTTAAAACATCTTTTAAAACAATTAACTTCATTTATAATATCGCTTTCCCAAACATAACTATTTTTTTCAATAATATATTCACTGTCCAAAATCGTGAATATACTTCAATAACCAAATTTCAATATTTTCTACACATTTATTTCAAGAATTATCCACTGTCCAAAATCGTGGATAAAATTCCCTTAATAACCTTTATATTTAAAATCAATCAAATTTGATTTATTTTCGAATTTATAAAAACAACGTTTATAAATTCTATTTCCATTTTATAACAACTTCAATTTATACATCTTCTTTAATGACCCATTCAATTTATAAGTTAATATAACTTATAATTCATTTATTTTAAAAGAAATCGTTCTTTTAAACTTCACAAAATTTAAAACTTTCAGATTTCATTAACTTATGAAATCCCACTTACACTTCATTTTAACACTTATAGAAACTTGTCTGATAATCCCAATATTTCAAATTTATAAATATCCATTTTTGTACATCTTTTAAATAAACCGTTTATAATACTAGAAATCCCAATTTAAACCATTTCATAAATTTCTTAACTTTTATTTCAAGAATCACACTTTGATTTTATTTCACAAAAATCTTAACTTTTATAATTTTAAAATTTTAGACGTTTATTTATTTGAAATAAATCAATTCAAAAATTCAATAAAACGTCTACTTTCAAAAATCACTTTAAAATCCTTTTAAAGTAAAAGTCGTTATTTTTAAACTTCAAAACGTGAATCCGATGATGCAACAGCACCAATTAGTCAATCACAACAACAAACATCATATATCAACATATGATAACAGAATATACATCAATATCGGTAAATAAATAAATACTGGTGAGGAATCCAGTTGGATCCCTCCAACCTGTTTCCCTGCATCCATAGACGTTTGCACAATACCAATTCCACTTCGAGGTGGAATATCGCGGTATATGGGTTTTATAAAAATATCCGCTTACTAACGGCGCAATAGGGTCTCATCCGCTATACAAGGCGGGAAATCAATCAATCCAATATATACATATGCCAATATGTATATATTGCTATATATAATAGATATATCCTACTATATCTAATATCACAAATGCAAACAGTCAAACATCAATCAATAACTGTAAAATCAAATTTCATTTTGAGTGAGAAAAATCTCACCTTTGCTTTTATTTTTGCCATCCATTTTCCATTTTGGCCATTTCTTCATTGTATTAAACCTTGTATAACAATTTATACAATTTATTAATATTCAAATAGATCGAACAATTAATTCTTCGTTAATGATTTAATTAATTTAAAATTAATTTAACTATCGATTTAGTCCTAAACAAATGATTTCATTTCAAACCCATTTTTTTTTAAATTCCCTTTGAAAATTCTATTCCTATATATTAAATAAAACCAAATTTCTTATTTATTCTACTTCGGAAATACATTATTTTTTTAAAATTGACTATTGATTTAAATTATTAAACTAATAATCTATCTCCATATTTTTCATAATTCTATATATATATATACCTTTTGATTTCAAAACAATTATGTTTTAAAAATTTATATATATACTTACTGGAACTCAACGGTATTATTTTTTTTTTCTTTTCAAAATAAAATTCCAAATTATTTATCTGTGTTATTAAAATAATTTTAATTAGAGATTCTATATTTTCTACAAAAATAATTTTTTATTCGAAAAGGGTGAGATTACCTTACTGCTTCAACATCGCGATCCCCTGCGGCCTTCAATCGATTGCCATTCACGAGACCCTAAATCGACGAACTCTCGCGACCTGACAACCTCGACGCCATCCCTATCCCAGTTGCCTCGCTTCTCTCGATCGCTGCCAGTCGATTGATCACAAGCCACCCTCTACTTCGCCCACGCGTCTCGACAGTCGAACTGCCAACATCATGCCGCCTACTTCTGACCTCGCGACGTCGCCTCCTACATCGCGACGCCTTCCAATCCTCTACGCGCGAGCTTGAATCGCGAGTCCCCCCCTTGCAGTGCCAATCCACCTCACGCGGCTACGACCAATGATTTTGAAATTTTGAACGAACGAGGCTTTCGTTTTTTTTTGTTTGCGAACGAATTAGACATCGCTCGAATTTGAATAGAGGGGAAAAGGAGGCTCGGTATTAAATAAAAGGAGATCGCGATGCCTTAATATCTGAACTGGGACGAAAGAAAAGGGAGGACGACTTTCATTTGATTTCGTTCGAACAAATAGGAGAAGGTGGATGCCATTTTTTTCTTCGAATTAATCTGCGAACGAAATGATTTCCTTTCGTGTATTTTATCAGAGAAGGAGGGGACAAGAGTACGCGATGTTTCAGGGAATAGGTCGACGCAAATCAGATACTAGGCTGTCTGTTGATTTGTGTATAAATTTTATATTTTAAATTAAATCGATTAATTATTGTCCAGACGTTTTAATCTCGTACGATCACACAATGAATCCGAATGCTACTAAATTTGAAATCAGACAATAATTCAATATTACGAATCCAATGGAACTGGTTTCGTCGAATTCCGAGACTGTGCCTCGGACGGCTATTTTTTTTTAAATATCAATTCGAACGATAAATTTCAAATTGAACAATTCACTTCCAAATTCGATTCTGAAGCTTCTATTACCTTCAGTAATATCAATACGAATTTTAAAAGCTTCTGAAATATTTTTCTTCAGCTTAAAATTGAAGATTCAAATTTTTATTCAATTCAATAGATTAATTTTTAAAGTTTAATCGCAAATATCAAAGTTATATCGGGGATTCAAATTAAATCATCGTTCAAATATTTAAAATAAATTAAATATTCTCAATTTAATTTGTTCAAAATTCTGGGTCGTTACAACTACAATCTTTACAAAATTTACAAAAGGAATTTCAGATCAATTCAAACTACAATAGCAATTAACCAACGATTTTAATCGTCATTTGACGATGACCAGATAATTGCGAAATCTCGGGTTGTTACAGGCTCCCCTCCTTAAAGAAATTGCGTCCACGCAATCATAGGGAATAAATGGGTAAAAGGTAACAACCAAAAGAGCATGGCAATGTCGAATGTATAAGCAAAGCAAGTGTCAGCGGGGAAGTATTAGATAAGAAATCAAAAGGTTCGACTGCTTCAAATCAAAAGAATCAACATCGTGGGAATCAGGGATCAAAATCAGACGACTAATACAAGCAAGAACAATCGAGTTCCAGCAACTAAAAGAGAAGGAAAAACAGAGCAGAAATCCCATACAGAGCACGAATTGAATGTGAGTAAATCAAATTACTCACCTGAATCGCCAGAGAAAAAGACGAAGCTCAAATCTCAAAAATCGCAAATATTCAATCATCAAAAACGATAATCAAATTTCTCAAATCAACAAATATTCGATTATCACAAGCGATAATCAAATTTCAAATTCAACAAATATTCGATTATCAAAAACGATAATCAAATTTCAAATTCAACAAATATTCGATTATCAAAAGCGATAATCAAATTTCAAATTCAACAAATATTCGATTATCAAAAACGATAATCAAATTTCAAATTCAACAAATATTCGATTATCAAAAGCGATAATCAAATTTCAAATTCAACAAATATTCGATTATCAAAAACGATAATCAAATTTCAAATTCAACAAATATTCGATTATCAAAAGCGATAATCAAATTTCAAATTCAACAAATATTCGATTATCAAAAACGATAATCAAATTTCAAAATCAACAAATAATTGATTATCTCAAGCGATAATCAAATTCAAAATTCAATAATTATTTGATTATCTCAAGCGATAATCAAACTTCAAATTCAACAAATATTTAATTATTTCAGGCGATAATTAAATCTCAAATCAACAAATATTTAATTATCTCAGGCGATAATTAAATCTCAAGTCAACAAATATTTAATTATCTCAAGCGATAATTAAATCTAAAATCAACAAATATTTAATTATCTCAGGCGATAATTAAATCTCAAATCAACAAATATTTAATTATCTGAAGCGATAATTAAATCTCAAATCAACAAATATCTAATTATCTCAGGCGATAATTAAATCTCAAGTCAACAAATATTTAATTATCTTAAGCGATAATTAAATCTAAAATCAACAAATATTTAATTATCTCAGGCGATAATTAAATCTCAAATCAACAAATATTTAATTATCTGAAGCGATAATTAAATCTCAAATCAACAAATATCTAATTATCTCAGGCGATAATTAAATCTCAAGTCAACAAATATTTAATTATCTCAAGCGATAATTAAATCTAAAATCAACAAATATTTAATTATCTCAGACGATAATTAAATCTCAAATCAACAAATATTTAATTATCTGAAGCGATAATTAAATCTCAAATCAACAAATATCTAATTATCACAAGCGATAATTAGAAACAACAAATATCTGATTATCAAAAACGATAATCAGAACTCATATCAACAAATATCTAATTATCACAAGCGATAATTAGAAACAACAAATATCTGATTATCAAAAACGATAATCAGAACTCATATCAACAAATATCCAATTACCTGCAGATAATTGGAAGCAACAAATATCTAGAAATCAATTAAGAAGACTAGAAAATCAACATAAAAGCTTGGATCGATCCCATCATATGGCGAGTTTTTAATTCGCCGCACGTGCATCAACAAATGGCCGAAGCCTACCAAGTACTCAACATAATTTTGGCGCCCAACAAATGACCCGAAGGTCCAACATATGACCCGAAGGTCTAGTACTGGTATTTGACCCGAAGGTCCAACATATGACCCGAAGGTCCAACATAGTGGCTCGAAAGCACACGAAAACATCAAATATTTCAATTAACGAGTCCGGAATTAACCAAAATAGTAAACGCACATGTCCCATAACCACGAGTTTTACTAAATTGTTTAATTCTCTTCATCGTTTCCTTGAAAGTGTAGAATCATCAAAACAACAGATATTCAATTAACGAGTCCGGAATTAACCGAAATAGTAAAAGTGTGGTTCCATACTCCGCACTTTTGCTAAATCATTTAAATCACTTCATCGTTTCCTTGAAAGTGCAAAATTGTGTATTTTGTAAAAATACACTTTACATTCTCAAACGGACAAGTCCGGAATTAAGCGAATCAGTAAAAGAAAGGGTCATAGTCCTCGATTTTGCTGAAACGTTTAAATCGCTTCCTCATTCTTTTGAAATCGCAAACTGTAAAATTTCTGAAAACAGTTTTATTTATTTTGTAAAAATAACAATTCATATTCTCAACTGGACAAGTCCGGAGTTAAGCGAAACAGTAAAAGAAAGGGGTCATAATCCTCGATTTTGCTGAATCGTTTAAGTCGCTTTCTCATTCTTTTGAAAACGCAAACTGTTAAAAATTTATAAAACAATTTTCATTTTAAAACGATTTTCCAATCACGTGATTAAAGCAGCAAATCAGTAACAATTTCGATAAGGAAATTGTACTTCTCAAAATACCGTAAAAACGGTCACAAAACAGCATTGCGGAATAACCGCTAGAAAAATCACTTTTAAAACTTGACGGTTACTGAAGCCAAAGCAGCAGAATTTTTTTTTTTTTAAACGTCAAAATCTCATCAAAATAATTTACATCAAAATGTAATATCAGTGAATTTTCATTCATCAGAAATGCCACAAAACACCTTGCTTCAAAAATTTAGCATTGGTGTAAAAATCCCGTTAAAAAAATAACGGCAACAAAATACGTTTCATAACCAAGCATCGGTTCAACGTAAAATAAATGCAGTAACGTGCAATTCATATTTGCACGCACATTACAATATAAACAAAGAAATCATTCGGATGCATCTTCAATGAAGACAACTCAAAACAGCAAAATCTAATCAATAGATGATTTGTTCAAAAGAAAGCCAGCGGAAATTTCAACAAAAATCACATAACTGTAATTTCTACGAATCCTCAATTCGGATTTGAAATTCTCAAAGAAACAAATTAATTACAGCTATGTAAACAACCAATGAAATTTATTTCAATTTCTGCATCAAATAGATTATCAGTTGTACTCAGCGAAGACAGTTTCACTGTTTCCGCTGCGCACTCTGATAAACAGTACTCAAATCAATCAAATCATCAGAACACAAATACACCTTTTATTTTTAAATAAAGATATTTAAAAATTTCATCAAAATTTCAAAACTTTAGTTTCGACTCAAAGCACAATAAAACATCGACCAATAGTTGTAACATATGTTCCATCCAAGTTATGTTTTATATTATGTCCATAAACCCCAAGCTCTGATACCAACTGTGACGCCCCACCTCTATGCTCATAATAACAAAGAGTATTAAAGGAAATACTGTCTATTATTACGAAGAATAAGGCTGGATAGGAGCGACCATCCGTAATTGGCCTTACACTAATATTGGTTATCTCGATAGGAGTGGTACATACTTTTTATTTTTCTTTATTATTTATTTACTCCCATCGACACACCCAATACTAGTATAAAACGAACTACGACGGTTCATAATAGTTTAGGACATTAGATATAACAATAACACGGATAATATAAATGCGGAACACAGATAAAAACAAAAGTCTCATATATATATAACTGATGTCAGTTAATACATAGTTGACACAGTACATATGATACAACTACAACTGTAACGACCCTAGATTTTTATTTAATTTAAGTTAATAATTAAATAAATTTTCGGATAAAAATAGTAGAATAAATCGATAAAATGGAGCGAGTTTCCCCGAACTCAAGTAAATTCTGTATGAATCATTTAAATTTAAAAATATGGTATAAATATGTATATGTGAATATATATGTATACGGGCAGATATGAGTAAATTTGAATATATATGTATATATTTGAATTTGGATTGAAATCTTAAATAAATGGTTTAATAATAATTTGGATTTATAAAATAAATATTTAAGCTAGAAATAAATTAGTTAAAATTTAACAACATATAAAAGTAGAAATTTATTTATAGTAATAAGACCCAAAGCAAGTATATTCAAGTTTGCAAAACAAAAGAAGGTAGCATTTTATATATATACAAGTATGTATACTTGTAAAATGAAGAAATACAAAGCAATGACAAAACAAAGTTTTGTATATAAGTATGTACATTGCAAAGGAAGAAAGATAAAATAAGTATGAAACAAATAAAAATATAAATATATATGAAAGCTTCCAATGCAAGCCACAACAATATCCATCAGCCACCGAAATGAAGAAAAAGTATATTTTGTACAAGATAATTTAATGTGTGAAACCTTAGTACACTACAATATCATTTCAGCCTAGGAAAATCTCTGATCAAATACAAAGTATCTTGTACTAGATTAAACATAACCCTGTACAAAATAAAGTATCAACCTGTAAACTTACTTTCATATATCAACTTCTTCATTTTTCTTGGTTCGTCCATCACAACTAAGTAACTTCTGAAGTAAGGTTCGAACATAAACAACACAAATTCAAATACAAAACCAGAGATCAAAGTGAAAGATTTCAACTTTGCAACTTTTAAGCCTGTTCAAGGAAGGCTCTGTTCTTTCTTCAACAACACTGTGAGTAAACTTAATTTTTAAGAGTTTTTGGAGTAAATTAAATAGCTCAGTCTTCATTTATAAACTATTTGTATATGCTTCAGTTGCCTATGTTTTGAGATGCTCTATGATTCTGAATGTGGTACAGGCTTCATAATTTGATCAAACTCATAAATGCAAGTATCGGCCACCATACTGAGAAAAAGAAATCTCTGATTCAAATATACAAACTAGTAATGTATCTTTACATAATACATAAGAAAAAGATTTCCAGCCTTCAAAAAAATATCTGCATAGCCAAGTGAACTAAAGAAGTAACATTCAACTATGTTTCAAAATGTAAAACAAGAGAATAAAATACATAAACAAGTTTCCCAGCCTCCAAATAAAAATCTGCAAAAGAAATAAATTATAACTTGTTAGCAACTTGCATAGGGTAAGTATGGAAATAGATGGTTCAAATAGGATATTCGCAGGCAAACTCTAAGGCAACAAAAAGAATCAAAGCAAAGTAAAAATGAAAAATACATATGACTTGTAGATTAAGCCAGGCAAGTGTATATAAAAAAATGAGATATGTGTAAAATGAAGACATAAAGTACAATGTTATTTAATGCCCTCATTTATTAGCAGCATACAAAATCATTTCGAGTTGTATACAAATCTCTTTCAGCCTCCATCCTTTTAAAAATCTCTGAAATTTGTACAAACTTTTACACTGTTTTACATAAGAAAATATACCTGTGACTTGTTTATATTTCAACCTGTAAGCTACTCTTTCTCTTATCACCTTTTTATTCTTTCGAGCCAAGTAAAAACTGAGATAGATTTCATTTAAAATCCTAAAACAAACACTCTATAAACAACCATCAGCAACTCAATACAAACGAAGAAACAAGATGATTTGGCAAGAAGATCTGCATAAAAACATTTCCATCTTTTAGAGTTCAAAACTGTTTTCAACCATGGATGCTCTGTTCCTTAATCATGTCTGGTGAGTAACATTTTTTTTTTTAAAAACTCAAGTATAAATATGGTTTCTTGATAAATGCCTAATATAAGTTTGTATTTGCGCATATATATTGGAAAATTCCTGTGTATTTGTGGATGGGAGCATGCTGTTAAATATATGTGCTCTGTTATGTCTTATTTACCCAGGTTCTAAATCCAGTCTTGAATCAATCTCTCTTGATGAAATCTTTGTTAGAACTTAAGTCTTAAACCAAATAGGTTTGTTATAGCATTGATTTTAGTTTAAAATTTTATTTAAGCAAATTTGTGTGTATGGCCTCTGGAAACAAATTAACAACAGTGAAATCTTTAAATAAGTTAAAATTTAATTTTCATAAATCATGGATTCAAGCATATGAATCAAAAGCTAAAACCAAAACTTGATTTTTAAAACCAAAATCACTATTTTTAGTTAAGTATTAAAAATGTAGTTCTGGGTTGAACATATTATGGAAATTCGTGACTTTCTGGTGATCTATGAATCGTGGAGACTCGGGGTTCTTCCAGGTGATGGAGGAGGGATAGTAGAAGCTAAGAAAATCATAGGTGATGATGAAATTCACCAGAGAAAATGCGGTAGTGGAAATTCGTTTTAAACCCTAGTTCTAAAATGGTTTGAAGAATCGACAATTTCAGGTTGTAGAGTGGATCGAGTGTCGTGGTATTTTGTGAATCGGTAGTTGGTGCTTGGTTGAAGTTGAGGCCGGAGTTATAGGCTCTCAGATGGTCGGAGGGTGGAGAACTCGGTGTTGACAGTTTTGAGGATGGGCCGAGTGCGTGTTCCAGGTTTGGGTTGTAAGGCTCGATTTTGATTATGGGTAGTTAGTCGAGTTCAGGTGATCGCTATTGGTTGCAGAGGGGTATTCTGATGTGTAGAGATCATCGCTGGCGATCGGAGTTGGTGGCATCGATCGTGCACGTGCACGAGCACGTTTTCTCTACTCTGTTTTCTTTGGGAGGACGAAGATGTTTCCTGGGGTTTTACTCGTGTCGTTCGAGTACATGACTCGAAGAAGGGTAGGAGAAGTCTCGAAGCAGTTTGTTCATTTTGAGTATGATGGTTCCAGGCTTTGAGAAAAGTAAAGCCTGGCAGTTTTCTGGATTTTTGAATTTAATATAAAATTTGAAATAGAATTTAAACCAAGTTTGATTTGAATTTTAAATCTGAATTTAAACTGAGTTTGAATCTAAGGTTTTGAAAATAAATAAAGTATATAATTTTAAATGATGAAAATAAGTTTAAAAGTAAAGTATACTTTAATGATTTGAAAATTTAAAAAGAAATTTAGTTTAAAATCTGTAAAGTGGAATTTAGTGATTGGATTCATTAAATTATTAAGTTAATTAAATAGATTGATTATTATTGAAATACTTTGAGCAGTTTGATATCCCTGATATATGATGCTTTGTGATATACCCTGATTTATGATGTGATCGGTAATTTACTTATCTGCGGTATATATATCTGTTTCTGTGATATATTACTATGTGAATATGAAAACCCTTGACCCATAAATGACATGTGAATTTCGATGCGACAGGGAGTCGGATTCCAGTTGGTTATCCGAAACCCACATCGAAGTGTAATGATGAATTTGTGACTGATAAATTTATTTTATCTATGAATCTGTGAATGAAGATAAGCGTTATCCATTATACCGCTTATCGATATATCTGTGATGATTGATGTTGTGCACTATTGTGTGAAACCCCTGGACTACACCATACACACACAAATATGGATTTCACGTGGAAATCGGTTAAGTCGCAGATAATTTAAATTTGATGTTTTTGAAATTGAAATTTTAATTTCGATTGATTTTGAAATTGGAAATTGGGGTTTAAAGTGAAAAGCTTTTGAAATGGAATTTCAAAGATAAAAGTTATTTCGAATAACTTGATTAAGTTTTGAAATTTAAATAATTTGATTTAAATTCGAATTCATGTTTGAAATTGAATCCTATTATTTGAAACTAGGGATTAAAAATGCTGTACAAATTATATATGGGTTAACCATTTTAAAGGTATTGATTTGGGAATTTGAATTTAATTCAAGGGTTTTAACTCGTGTAAATATAACTGGATTTTTCGTGAAACGAAGCTATTTGTTTTCAAATAGTAAAAGCTTTCACAAAAGTAATGAACTTCCAATTTGTGTTGAAAGAATTTCAAGTTTGAAATGGAATTGTTTTAAAAGCTATAAGTTAAATCTTGATTTAAGGATTTAACGAGTTAATCCAATTGAAATGGAAATTGATTTGAAAATCTATGAATGAATCTTTGGGAATGGGGTTAACTTTGTGAATTGAATCTTTTTGTTTAAAAGATTAAAAGTGTGGAAATTGTTTAAACCATTGAAGGTTTTTGAAATGAATCTTTTGGTTTAAAAGATAGGAAATGGTAATTTGTTTTACCATTCGAATGAAAAGTTTTGGGCTTTAAGCTGTGATTTAACTGAGACCCCAGTATCCATATGATTTTTAATTACGCTTGTTATTCGGTTTAGCCGGGAGAGGACCTTTGTGTCATATAACCCATTCCGAATAGTGATACGACGATATGGATAGCATTTGAAGACCGGTGGTGAAGACCGGGTATTTACGAGAGCGATATGATGACCTATCGATTTTCTCTGCATCATGGCTCCAGTATAGAGATTCCCTAAGTGATGGGAAGTCCGATCGAGATTGTGAATACCCGGATTTGCAAGGGCTTCTTCGGAAGTGCCTTCGGTTCTGTTCGAACCCGGAACAGACTTGTATGGATGTGTGTCTGACATTACACTTTGAGATGTAAAGCTGGTTTCTATCAAATACATTTCTGTTGGTGGCGGAGAATTTATTCTCTTAGCTTAACACCCTTCTCTGAGACGTACGAGCTCAGAGGTTATGTAGTTGATGGTTACTAGTGATACATTCCCAATTTGGTAATGTGGCATACGAAGTGCTGCTGATCATTTGTTGATCAAAGCGTGGCTTTGTGAAAAAGCGTTGCTTTGTGGACGAGACTTCGTCGAGCCTCACAACCCGGTAATGGTCGAAACAGGAATGTTGCGACAAAGGTTTGTAGGGGTAGCGCCCCTAGGGTATGTCATTTCCTTCTGGATAAAGGGTGGTATCATGGTATGGAGCCCAGATACTTACTCATGTGGATACACTTTATTTATTATGTGTGATGTTGGTTATCGAGCGCTCGGATAAAGGTCGGTAACGACCGGGGGATGACATGACTCGTGTGTTAGTTACCTAGTTACAGCTGTACAGCGTGAGGTAGCGTCAGTGTGTTAGTTACCTAGTTACAGCTATACAGCGTGAGGTAGCGTCGGCCTTTTGTTTGCAGAGATCCGGTTAGGTTCTCGGGGCGTTTTTCCAGAGGCGTTTCTATTTCGGTAAGGAAGTTCCTTAGCCTGATCATTTGTTGGAAATCCAAAGAAACAATACGAACCCTGTACGGTTTTAGTTGTATTACCTGCTATGGAATGTGGCGGTAACCTGCTATTGAACGTAGTAGCTATAGTAGGCATACGATGAAATGTTGTATGCTGGCTAAGATTGATATTATATTTTCGAAATGTTTTCGACACTATGCACTAATGATAATAATATCGAATGATTTTGCGTAGTAAGCATTTTTGACTATCATAAGAAGAAATCTCCTCCAAGTCTGCGATTGCATTGTGTGTGTGGTGGGAGGTCTTATGGTAGTTTCATTTTCCAAAAGCATTGCGGGTTTCAATGTTTAAAAGCCTATTGTGTTTGTTTAAAGATAAACTGTTTTGTTTGCTCACACCAGTCCCATGACTGATCCGGAGTTTATTGTTCCCTTCCTAAACTCTGGGTGCCCATAATTTTCCACACGGGCAGTCTAGAGTTGGGTTTTTCAGATATTCAGGTTTAGTAGACTATTTGGAGCTAGTTCTGTTCTTGAAGTTCATGGATTGACGTTGCTTATCTTGGAGCATTCTATTGGGGATATTCTATCCGCTGCTGATGTTATCTTTTCTTTTCCGCTGCTATTTGTTGTATCATATCTCTGATGTATATAGGTATTCATTGTATCATCATTGTATCTGGATATTGTATCAGATATTGTATATCTATATTCTTTTTCTTTTCCGCTGTGTTGTTTACTTAATGTTGTTATAGCTTCGGCGAATCGGATTTGAACGTTCGGATCTACGGCATTCGAGTACAAGGTGAAGTACGGATGTTGATTTTCGAACGCGAAAAATCCGAGTCGTTACAACAACTGTCGACTCTAGAAGTTATATATACAAGTACATTATCGACTAATATACATGAATACATATCGTTCTATACAATGACACGACTACTACAAAATGACATTGACAACTTCAGAAGATGTGAAAAGTCTTCATATCCTGAACAACAACTCAAAGAAGAAAATCTACAACCTGAAATAACTCGGGTCTGACCCGAGTATTACATTCAAAAGAAAATAATACACGGGTCAGTCTAATTCAAACTCAGTTATTAATGCACAGAAGCAATAATAATCAAATAGTCAAATAGACGACAGTCACAGAAATCTCGTATATCCGACTCCTCGATAAAAGAATCGGAGAACGGCAGATATAACGCTATACAGTGTTAAACAACATATCAACAATCCAAATCAATTTAAACAATTGAAATGCCAATTTAAAAACAACAATGCTGATTGGCTGCAGTACACGCTAACGTGTACTGCCTCGCCAATACAGAACAACTCAAAGCAATACTAACAAGATCAGAGGCAACACATGAAACAAGTTCAACATGTCGCAACGTAAGGCACAGGGAAATAGCTAACTGAAGGCGAGAGCGCCAAAGATATGGCACTACAACACTCAACAGAAAAGACGAAGATCAGCCTCATTAGAGAATAAGGTCATCAATGAAGCAAAATGACAAAATGCAAATGATACAAGGCATCAATGCAATGTATCAGATTCGAGAACAAGGCAGTACAGCAGCGAAAAACTTCAACTAAGAGAATACGAAATATGTACACAAGTGATGGTACATTACAAACTGCACATGGCAAATGAATCAGGAGTACAACGGTGAAACAGATCAAATAGCACCAAGTAACGAAATCGATCAGTGAACAAAACTGCAACTCAACTACAAGTGTACGACCACTCCAGAGAGTAGTTCAAATGCAAATGAACTCGAACAGTAACTCAGGCTACAAAGTGTGCAAAGTACAGACTGCAACCAAGACCAGCAACGCCAACGTGACTCGAATTGTAAATGAAGGTCTAAAGTCACTGACTCAAAAGTCCTAGTAACACCATGAACTCAATCTAACTACAGTTGTAGCATAAGGCAACAGTGTGCATAAAAGTGTTGCAAGACCAGATAGCATAAGTTCAGTGCAGATCAAACTCTAAACCACCCAACCAACGTGATAGGGTGAATGCAAAAGCAAATGAACTCGTCAATGAACCAAGCTAAACCCTACCAGTACATCAACTACCAGAGCACCGTAATACCAACAGAGAGGACAGAGGTAGAATCAATACAGTATGCACATAACAAATACAGAGGATGAGGCTTGAACTAAAGCATCCCAGACTCATACTAGACTCGACAAGCATACCTGAAGGCATAAATGAAAGTATCACTTATGAGCAAGACAGAGAACTAGTGTAACTGTATAACATAAGCACAATCTAAAGAAACAAGTTCACTGTAAAAGCTAAGAAATAGGCAGCAACAAGTATCATATCAACTACGATATCAAAGCTCAAAGCAAAACAATGCAAAACTTCCCGAGGAATTACAAGTATCCAGACCGAAGACACAAATGAAAGTCGAGATACAAGTTTAACAAAATCAAGTGTACAATACTGAGCAAAAGCATTTAGTAATATCAAAAATCAAGTGGCAGCTTGAAAAATGACAGAGAATTAAGAAGCCAAACAAAATAAACCATAACAAGATTCATGTTCGAACTGAAAGTAAAACAATCTCGTCACTAAGAGTCAACGCCGTGGCAATCACGACATCAACACAAGCCGGGAGCATCAAAAAGGGGACTACGAAAATATACGAATAGAACAATTCAAAATCATATCGACCAAGTAATCAAATCCCACTAATACCCCAAGAATTCGACAACTGATGTCACGAATTTTTGCACAACACAGAAATCAATTAGACTTTGAATTAGATGTGAGAATGATACTCACCTCTTTTGACCGAGAACAGAAGTCGTCATTGACGAATAGAAGAAGCCGAAGCCAAGCCAAGCAGATCAAATAACTCAATTCCAGAGCCGTAGCTTCAATTCCAGATTGAACGAAGCCGTAGCCTCGAATAAGAATCGACAGTGCAACACTCAAATTCCAGAATCGATCAACAGAGGAGCGCGCAAAGCCGAAGCCAAGCACAAGATCGAAACTTCAACCAAAGCCCTAATTCAGTTGCAAAGAGGAAATCGTCGCCGCCATTCCTATTCGTTATTACGCTTTAGGGTTGTAGAACTAAAAACGAATTGAGGGTAAAGGGAACGGTTTTCTTTAGTTAGATATCACGGCAGAAACAAGTATGGGCCACATTATTCTTTTCCTTTAAAGCCCACTACAATCTTTACAAAATTTACAAAAGGAATTTCAGATCGATTCAAACTGCAATAGCAATTAACCAACGATTTTAATCGTCATTTGACGATGCCCAGATAATTGCGAAATCTCGGGTTGTTACAATTTCATACGTCTGAATGCTTCATTTCAGACATCTGAATCCCTGTAAGACATTTTTTCTCAAATAGGCACCTTCGAATCTCGATCCACAAAGACTTTTCACTAATTCGACTGTTCATTTACGAATAGTGACTTTTTCGGACTAAAATCCGACTAACGATGCTATATTTAAATTAAACATTTAAATATACGAATCGTAAAATATGTGGGTTGTTACAGACTCCCCTCCTTAAAGAAATTGCCTCCTCGCAATACTTAAGAAGAAAATAAAGAGTAACAGCCATAAAAGCATACCAACACAAAAGAAAATTGAAATAAGAAGTTCACCATAAAGAGCACGAAAGAGATCTTCAAGAGTTCGATTCACACGCTCTATTTGTCCATCGGATAGGACGATAAGCGGTGCTAAAAATTAAGCTTTGTTCCCAAAGCTTTTGAAGACCCTACAAAAATCCACTAGAAAAATAATGGATCACGATTGCTAACAATAGAAGTAGGAACTCCATGCAATATAACAGGACATGGAGTTCAGCCAAAAGAGGTATAGTCAAAAAAAGAGAAGGACGAGCCTCAAGGCTACACAAAACAAGAGATGAACATGAATTGGATTCACGATCTCGAATCTCACAAGTGGATAAAGTCTCGAGATCACTCCATTCGGATATCATCGTGGAAACAACCGCTTGTTGCTCTCGGTTTAAGGGCATCAACAACACGATGGCCCTTTCCGGAAGTATAAAATATCAAGATCATAAGATGCAAGGAACTCGAGCCAACGTTGTTGAAGCAAATTGAGTTCCTTTTTGAGAAATCAAATACTTCGAAGATTTATGATCGGAGTAGAGAAAAAATTTCTCTCCCAACAGATAATGACGCCAAAATCTAAGAGCGAAAATAATAGCCATGAGCACCAGATCATGAATAGCATTTCCAGTCTCGACAAGCTTTAATTTTCAAGAAGCAAATGCGATAACACATTCCCTTTGCAAGAGAATGACACCAAAACCAATACGACTAGTATCGGTATAAACAATAAAGTCTTGGTTCCCTTCGGAAAGGAGTTCCTTCAATCGATTCTCTTTCCCGAAAAGCTAATACTTTCAAAATTATAATTAACTTTTTACAAGAATTTACTGCGTTTGACTGTCACATCATAGCGTTTAGGAGATTCCTATCGATAACGTTGATCAAGCGCATCGACCAGAATTCTTAAAGCACTTAATGGGCAAAACAACACAAAATTATCTTATATATGATAACCATGTCTCTTAAAAATTTTACATATATTCTTTACTCGTTTTAAGAACAAAATCCAATTATGCTTATAAATATCTTATTAAAAAGATTTGAAAATTTTTAAATTTGTTATTTTCATCCATAATTAATAAATATAAGGATAAACTAATCGAGATATTCGTAGAATACTCGATTCACAAAATGGATGAAATAAGGTAGAAGGTTCGTCAAATCGAATGACATAACGAACCACCCATAGGAATCATAACGAGTGTGGAATGCGGTAAGTGGAATGCTCCGCAACTCGTAGCTGATGAAAACCGATGGCAAGGTTGAGCTGAAAAGACCTTAGCACCATTCAATAGACTGCTTAGGTGATAATCCTAAGACAAGCTCAAATATACCGGAAAATCCACAAACTACCCGAATGAGAGAAATAATATTCTCCTCATCCCGTAGTTTTAAAGAATTAAAATGATATCACCGAATTTGGAAATCAAAATCATTAAGAACCAAAGAAATATGCTTACCAAATTGAAGATGTCGAAGATGAATAGTCCACACTGGACATAGGATATGGCCTTCATAATAATTAAACCAATCCTTTCCCAAAAATCAATTTCGAAGCCTAAATAACGCATAACATGCAAATCGGCTCGAAAAGAATAATCACAAAAATAATCTTGACATTTTTCACAAAGCAAACCGAGTGTTGCGGATCCACCAACCGGATTTGCAATTCTCAGTGAAGTCATCAAACCCATAATATTTAAAGAAAAAGAATCAACAAGTTCTTTTGATATAAAAGAGTGGGACGCACCCGTATCAAAAGAAACCAAAATAGGAAGATCACGAAATAAAATAATGCCATCAAGGATAGGAGGAGAATTACCTCTGGGCTGAGAGGAACCTCCAGAAGCCTTAGCAACATAAAGCTTGCCAGACTTGGCATTAGCAGGAACAGTAGGGCATGAGGAAACATGATGACCTTCACTCTTGCAATAACGGCAGAAGAGAGGCTTAGGACAAGCTCGAATCATATGATCAGGAGAACCACAATTGAAACACTTCCGAATGGAAGGTGTTCCAGCAGATTGAGAGTTAGAACCAGATTCAACAGGCTTTTTCTTCTTGGAAGGAAGAAATTTCTGCTTATGAAATGGAAACTTCTTCTTATTGGGGTTCTCGCGAACCTCAATATCATCACCACTAACACACTCCTTCTCGATGGCTTCGAGATGATGTGTCGAGTCAACCAACTCCTCAAAAGAAAGCTTAAGCTGAAGCATTAAAGACTTCTTAAGATATTTCTTAAGACTAAAGACAAACTTCAGATTCTTCTTATAAGAGGTGCTAATGAATTCAAGACCATACTTAGATAAAGCCTCGAATGATGCAACGTATTCAGAAATGGAGGACTTCCCTTGCTTCAACTCAAGGAAGCGACGGGCTAATAAAACTTTCTCAGATTCAGGAACGAATTTGAGTTCGAATCGTTCCCGAAACCGAGTCCAAGAAAGAACAGACTCATCAAGTTCGGCTATAAGAAGCTCATACCAATCAAGGCACGCTCTTGCAATAAGCTAGAAGTTACAAGAACTCGATCGTGGTCAGAAAGATCCATACGAGAAAAGATACGCTCACATGTGTGAATCCAAGCTTGGACCTCAAGAACGGACTCAGAGCCTTTAAATGGCTTTCCACCAAGATGAGAAAAATCACTGCACAGAAGTGCAAAGGCAGACTTGTGTGGAGGAGATGCACGAATAGGAGATGGAGGCTGAGTGCTCCTAAATAACTCCAAAAACTGATCGGCAGACATATAAATGCCGTCCGGATACGAGCCGCTGGATTGCCCAGCATCCGAGCGTCGTCCTCTGCCTCTTCCAGCCATTAGCTGAAAGATAAGACGGGATAAAGATTATTCCTAAGGTAGATATCATTAATTCAAATATGTAATATTACGAAATAAAAATGCATTCCTAAACATATTCCCAAAATTCTATCTACCCCAAAGCACGGAAAGAAATAAGGCACGATGATTCAAAGATTCGTAACATTCATACTACCCTTTGATGTACCATAATATGTGTCTCTGTTCTATGTTTATCATATTTTGTTCTAAACTCAGCTCTGATACCAAGCTGTAACGCCCCACTCCGAGACCCACATTAGCAAAGAGTATTACTAGGTAACACTGTTTGCTAATGCGAAGAATGGAGCTGGATAGGAGTGACCATCTATAGACTTGTCTTAATTATCTATTGAATACGCGGACAATTATCACTTCTTACTCGAATGGATCGACATATCCAATAAATACTTAATACAAAGCCATAGGTGGCTGAAGGATCTATCAGAATAAAATATAACAACTCAAATGTAATACACATCACAGAACAGTGGATCACCACATACATTTACACATATACAGGTACATTACAGAGTATACAAAATGATACATATCAAGTGGTAAAGCAAACCACAATATACAGGAGAGTCAAAAGAATACATATCAGAGTTAGAGCCAAAAAGGACTACACAAAAAGCTATAACAAAAAGGAGCTAGCGGAATAGTCCATGCGGAAAAATATGCTAAGTCTAATGTACCTAATCTGAAACATCTCGGTCTGACCCGAGTATAAAATACACGGGTCAGTCTAGCTAAACAAATCAGTTAAATAAACTAAATGATAATGAACATACAAGATCATAAAGTACCACCATTATCTCCAAAGGAGATAACCAAATCATCTAACATAAGATGAATCATAACAAGCCTCATATCATCGGCAACTCAAAAAAACAAAGGATATCATATCCCAAAACAAGCCAAAGGAAAATAACAAATACCAATAAAGGTAACATAAGTTTCCACAAGGTAATCGCTATATGTCGTGTGGTTCAAAGAACCTACCCTGAAAGGTGATACACTAGGGAAATATAATTGTCAAAGAAACAAAAGATGCTCGAGCTCAGTACTGTATAACAAGGATCCACACGCCCGAAGGCAATGCCCGAAGGCAACAAACCCCGAAGGCTCAAGCCCGAAGGCAACAAACCCCGAAGGCAACAAACCCAAAGGTACAAGCCCGAAGGCAACATACCCGAAGGCAACGCCCGAAGGCAACAAACCCGAAGGAACAAGCCCGAAGGCAATGTACCCCAAGGCAACAAACCCGAAGGTACAAGCCCGAAGGCAACATACCCAAAGGCAACAAACCGTAGTGGCGAAGGTCCGGAGACCCAGTACTAGACGCCACTAGCTGGCAGAATGTGTCACAACTCTCAGAAAGGAACCCGAAAAATGTTAACGTGAGTCTCATACCACACGTTCGCACTAAACGGTTTACTAACCGTTAGTCAATTTCACACTCAAAGCAGTACAAAGTTCACCTCATTTCATCGGTAAACCAGACCCAAAGGTCAAAACAGTCAAACGAATAGATTAGGAATTAACCGAAAAGAGAAACACACCTGTTCATAGCACGCGCTTTATTTAATCATTTAATTCACCTCCCTCTTCGCTCGAAGTGCACAATTGTGTGTGTGTTTTAAATAGAAATTATAAATTGGAGAAACGAGCTTTTAATACCATTTAAAAAGATCATTTTCTAAATACCCATGTATGAAATAAAAAAGAAACCATCATAGTCAAAATGCGATAACAACTGATTGTAATCGGCACGAATCGATTAAAATTGGAAACCAAGAAAAATAGTCAAATTGGGCTGAGACAAGCAGATTCAGACTTCTGAATTGTATATTTCAGACGTTTGAAACTGGAGCTCAGGCAATACTTTGCCTAGGCCAATGATGGCCAAATCATATCGGAAGCAATCAGATGAGTGATGATAGCTAGGGGTTTACGCCAAACGACTACCCAACCTTAAAGACTCACCAATACACTCCGACCAACATGCCCAAACAACCACATAAGGATTTTCATAGATTTTGACTTCAAACGCCAAAAATTGGAATATTCATCAAACCAATTCAATTCAAAAATAAATGGACAAGGATTATATGTTAGGAATTGCTACCTAACACCATCGAAGATATAGACGTAGATGTGAGTTCAAAAACTCACCTTTTAACCCCAAAAACTCAAGAGAGAAGCTATAGAGCAAGGCAAGAACAATCACTCTTCAATTATAACCCAAGGAGCTTCATTCTAAGCTCAAGAACAAATATTTCCTAAGTTATGGTTTAGGAAATTTCAAAAATCGAAGAGGAATTGAGATGGAGAAGGAGAAGAGGATGCTTACCTAAGCTTCTCTTGGATTTTGGACTTGAATTTGAGTTTGCAAATGAATCTAGGGCTTAGGAATTTCCATTTCCCATTCTTTCCCCCATTTTTGCTAAAGCTTGAGTGTTAGGAAATGAAATGAGTGAATGGAGAGAAGAGGGGGCTGAGTTAGGGTATAGTATGAGTTGGGTGAAACCTAAACCCAAGCCCAAAGCCCTAAGTGAAAATAGCAAAATTCACTCAAATCCAAACATATCGATGCTTATACTTGTTATCCCGCCTTTTGGCAAGGCCGTGATACCAAGAACTTGACTAGAAACCAACGACGGTTCGTCTTAGAGATCGGTTATACACCGGCTCACTATGGATATCGATGAATTTTTGTCCAAGTCCGGATCGAGCTAAAATTTATATGACACGACAAGCGAGGCTATGAGAGCCAACATTCCAAATTTCAAGTCAATCCGAGTTCGTATGCTCAAGTTACGATCGATGCAAGATTGGATGAAAACTAGCCTCTATTCGAATCGATCGAGTTCGAATCCATCAGGGAAGCTTTCTTCGACTCGATCGGCTCCACATCGATCACTAGGGTCTACTTCGACTCGATCAGCTCCGCATCGATCACCATAGTCTACTTCGAATCCATCAAGGGACAGCGCACTTCGTATCGATCAACCAAAGTCTACTTTGCATCGACCTTATTCGTATCCATCAGCAAGCATTTGCTCGAATCGATCAGGATGTGCCATTTCATATCCATCGGGGGAGTATGCTTGTTCGTATCGATCTACTCAACTCCACCATCGAACAAGCTCCACTTCACACGGCAGTTGTCTAGTTCGTATCCATCCTGGGAGGCATTGTTCGAATCCATCAAGGCTCCTTAGTTCATATCCATCAAGTAGTCGCTACTTCGTATCCATCACGTCTTCATTTGTTCGTATCCATCAAGTTGGAGCAACTTCATCGATGCAAACAAGCCAACCTCCATCGATTCGGACTACACCACCTTTATCGATACGAACAGGACGTGACCATCGATACGAACTGAGAAGCCTTCATCGATGCGAACTGTGCATCTTTTATCGATACGAACAAGGCAGCGCCATCGATACGAATAAGGCGAAGTTCAAGGACAACTCATTCAACTCGACATTGAAAGCGAAGTGGTCCAGAGATTCAAGCGCCACGTCACCTCACATTCACATGCAGCTATCGATTCGAACAAGACCGAGACGATGTGATCGAGTCGAACCAAACAGCCTGCCGAAAGCCTCCATCTTGTATCGATCATATCTCCTAATCTACAAGTCCAAATGTTATGAAATTTTCACAGGAGCTTACATGCATGTAGAAGAATGTCCACGCCAAATTTCGACTCCATCGGACACAATTTTGATCGATAAGAAATCCGTTCGTATCGATCACGAATCGGGCTGAAACTTCGTGGACTTGGGCGCGCGGGCCTAGTCACGTGCCAGGGGGAGTCTCCCGAGACCTGAGCGAAATATCCACCTCCTACACCTATAGATAGAGCCCTAGGGCACACAGAAAAAGTGGCTTCTTCTGTGAATTCTCCAATGCCCAGACTCTGTCGGATCCAGTTCTAAACTCCATTGCTGTTGCTACCAACAAATTTCACTGTTATAAATCATTATTATTTGTTGTAACCTGCTAAAATCAATTGTAATCATCAAAGAAAGATCAATAAAACAATCAACTTCATAGTGGACGTAGGCAATACGCCGGACCACTCTAAATTCTTGTGTCTCTGTGCATTTTAATTACTTTCATATCTGTTTTTTGGAGTTTTTGTTAGATAATCCTCTTTTTCCATTTAATTTCTTCACTTTATCTCTTCAAAAACTTCTGAAGAGTGTTGTGCCCAATTTTGGTACAAACACTTTGGTGCTTTCACTGAGAAAAAACCCAATTTTTCTCCTACTCCTTGGATCTCCTATCGATACCGGATTACATAAATCCAAGAAGAAGATGCAGATCTCAAGTCTTGAAGCCCTTCCATACTATTCAGATTTACAATCAGATCTAGGAAAGGACTTTCATTAATTCACCATGGCAAGTACACGAACTACCTCTGCATCTGCTGATCAAGGAGGACGGGACCGACAGAATCCTATGCAATTGCCTCCATCCAACCAAGATGTTGTCGGACCTTCAGATCCATCAGGCCCAGTCACTAGACAAGAATTCCAGATGTTGCTTCAAGAGTTGACCCAGAGTCGACAATAACTGACTGAACAACTGCGCGCCAACACAGAGTTGACCAACTAGCTGAATCGCCAAAGGTGCAGAAGATCCAGAAGAGACCAAGGTTCTAATTCTTCCACAGAGAGTTCAGCCTCATCTGAGGGTCACCACCGATCCACACGCCCACGGCTGGATGTAAGCTACACCCAGGCCACAGGGCACCAACCTGCTTCAAATCTAGGGCAACCCAGAACTGGACCATCCACTAGTCATCATACCGGACCTTCATCTCGAGGAGGTGCTGCTCCTTACCATGTCACAGGCAACATTGCTACCACCACCACTACCGAACAGGGGGTTGATGCTAGAAACCAAGCTGATCCTCAACGTAACCAATGAGAGCATACTCCAGAGCCTTATGTCCCATAAAATGTTAAACCAAGGAGGCGAGGCACGGACCGTCGACCACGTCCGGTCCAGACTCGCACTGTGGAACCCGACCACACCTTGGCCCAGCATGCTCCTAGTATCCGGATGCCAGATATACCAACGATGATTCATCAAATGATCCGTGAAAGTCAGGGTCTCAGTAATAACGACTGGGGAATCTCCCGGAGTCATACCCCTTTCACCGATGACATATTATATGATGAACCACCTCGGTGCTTCAGGATGCTAACTTTGCCAGTCTACGAAGGGAGTTCTGATCCCAATCAACACATCCTGAAGTACGAATGGCTGATGAATGCTGCGAGAGCTAATGATGTAGTAAAATGCCGTAGTTTCCCCATTTCCATGGAGGGTATTGCAACCATGTGGTTTACTCGTTTGCCACCACGATCCATTTCTAATTTTGACCAGATGGCCACCAAGTTTGTTGAACAATTCTGTATGCATGTAGCAAGGCCTAAAGATGTTAACACTTTGTCTAGCGTTACTCAAGCTCCCGGAGAAACACTTAGACGTTACTTGGAGTGATTCCATGCTGCGTGTGCAGAAATAAGCAATCCCAATGAAAACTCTATCTTGATGGCATTGACTAAAGGGATTGACTTTGATTCTGAGTTCGGAAATTGGTTAGCTGGGAAACCACCTGCATCATTGGACCATTTCTATTCCAATGCAGCCCAATTCTTGAGAAGGGAGGATGCGAAACAGTCTAGGAAGCAGGATGACGCAGGGCCCAACATCGAAGTAATCCAGAGTAACATCGCCGTTAAACGGTCCGAAGATAGTTCTGGAAAAGTTCAGTTGAACATACAAAATAAATAGAATCAGCACAGGGACAATGGAAATCAGGGAAAGAAGCGAGATCAGAGCCGTGGTCGACGACGTAGAGCTCCCATTTTTGACAATTATACTCCATTGAATACGTCGCTGGAAAATGTGTATTTGCAGACCTACAATACCATGCAATACAAGAAACCTACTACGAAGCCACCAACAGAAAGACAAGTCCAAATAGGAAGGTTTTGCAGATTCCACGAAAGCTATAGCCATAATACTAATGAGTGTCGTCATTTGCAAGATCTCATTGAAAAATTGATACGTGAGTGGAAGTTAGATCAATATGTCCGGGCACCGCAGTCGGGAGATGCGGGCCCATCAAATCAGAATCGTGCGCTGAATCAGGAAAGACAGGAGGAACCCGATCGTACAGGCGGGAGGTTGGTTATCAATACAATAAGTGGTGGTCCTCATCCAGCAGACCAAAGCTGGAAGGAAATGGAGTCGTATGCCAGCTCTATCAGGCATGCGGACTTCGAGTGTTATAGTAGTTTTGATGAAGGGGCTCCAGCCAAGCAACAGAAAACGATGACAGATGACATCGTGTTCAGGACCAGGGACGCCGATAAAGTCGAAACCCCCACTATCGATCCACTGGTCATCTTAGCTCAAGTAGATCCCGCTTGGATGAAGAGGATCTTAGTTGACAGTGGAAACTCGGTGAATATCATGTTTAAACGAGCTTATGATCAAATGAGAATGGAAGCAAAGGACTTGAAACATTGTCAATCTTAAATCCATGGTTTCAACGGAAGTGCTACTATACCCACTGCAATGGTGGAACTACCAGTGGAGTTGGGAGTTAGAGAACGCCGAAGAGTACGGATGTTACAGTTCGTTGTGTTGGACATAGACTCCCCTTATAATGCTTTCTTGGGCCGACCGGCCCTCGCTGAATTCAGGGCAGCCATTGCCCCGTGGTGTTTGACTTTAAAGTTTCCCACTGATCATGGAGTGGGAATCATTCAAGGGATCAGGCTGTCGGGAGAGCCTGTTATGCTGCTGAGCTGCGAGAGGCGCAACGAAAGGAGAAAGCAAAGGGCGTAGAGGAATCTCTCTGCGTCCGCTTTGCTGATAATTGACAATTAACGCCCGGGCCAAGGCCCGGGCACCCCAGCCAATTCCAAAGGGATTTTTACCCAAGAGAAACTGAAGATGAAGGAGAATCTAAAGAAAGTCAAGCATCCCCGGCCGAATTGACGATTGATATCCCAATCGACAATGATGATGATTCAAATATGATAAATATTGGCTCTCAGCTAAGCCAGCATACTCAAAGGGAATTGGTTGAATTTCTACGTGCGAATCATGACGTATTCACCTGGACGCATTCTGATATGTGTGGGATCTCGCCAGACATCGCGAGCCATACTCTAAATATTGACCCGTGGCATGTCCCGGTCAACCAGAAAAGGCGTGGTATGGATCCAAAGAGATCTGCCACCCTTAAAGAAGAGGTAGAAAAGCTCAAAGCGAACGGGTTCATTCGAGATGCGCTATACCCCGAATGGGTTTCGAATCCCGTGCTTGTACAAAAGCCAAACGGAAAATGGAGAACATGTGTCAATTACTTCGATCTGAATAAAGCTTGTCCTAAAGACAGTTTCCCACTTCCCAGAATTGACCAGCTAGTAGATTCAACAGCTGGGCACGAGCTTTTATCCTTCATGGACGCGTATTCTGGCTATAATCAGATACCGATGCATTTACCTGATCAAGAACATACCAGCTTCGTAACCAATCTGGTACTTTATTACTACAAAGTTATGCCATTCGGACTCAAGAATGCCGGGGCTACTTATCAACGATTGGTCAATCGGATGTTTGCCAACCAAATCGGGAAAACGATGGAAGTATATGTAGACGACATGCTTGTGAAATCACGATTTTCCACTGACCATATTAAAGACTTGGAAACTATGTTCAACATACTTCGAGAATACAGAATGAAGCTTAACCCACTAAAATGTCACTTTGGAGTTGCATCCGGAAAATTCCTTGGGTTCATCGTCAACGCTCGAGGAATCTAAGCTAATCCTGAAAAGATTTGGGCAATCAGAAATCTTGAAACTCCAAAAACCATAAAGCAAGTCCGGAGTCTTAATGGGAAAGTAGCAGCATTGAGCAGGTTCATTTCAAAGTCCACTGACAAATGCATTCCCTTCTTCGATCTGATCCGAAAAGGAAAACGAAACTTTGAATGGACCATGGAGTGCGAAGGCGCTTTCCAAGCACTAGTTCAACATTTATCCACACCACCTATCCTGTTGAAGCCTATTGATCATGAGAAGTTGTTTGTATATTTGGCGATATCAGAAAACGTTATCAGTGCTGCATTAATTCGAGAAGAAGACAAGATACAAAAGCCAGTATACTACGTCAACAAGCGATTGACTGGGGCTGAAAGGAATTATCCGAAATTAGAGAAGTTGGCTTATTGCCTTGTTATTGCATCACGAAAGCTCCGACCGTATTTCCAGGCACATCCCATTATTGTTTACACCGACCAGCCGTTACGACAGGTCCTTTCGCGGCCTAAGACGTCTGGTAGGTTACTCAAGTGGAACATCGAACTAAGCCAGTTTGACATTACTTACACTCTAAGTCGGTCCATTCAAGGACAAGTCCTATCCAATTTCATAGCTGAATTTACCGTTCCAGAGGACTTGCCCGAAACCAGTGAATCCCCCAAATACGTCTGGAAGCTTTATACCGACGGTGCATCAAACGACCGGTGTTCGGGCGCTGGTATTGTACTTGAAACTCCTGAAGGCCGATCTATATGTTATGCTTTGAAGTTTGATTTTCATGCGACCAATAATGAAGCAGAATATGAAGCCCTCTTAGCTGGATTGAAACTTGCTAAAGATTTGAGAATTATCGTTGTGGAAATTTATTGTGATTCACAGTTAGTTGTGTGTCAAGTACGGGGAGAGTATCAAGCGAGAGATCGAAGGCTGGCTGCTTACTTAGCTCGAGTTCAGGAAGTGCTAAATCAGTTTGATTATTATGCCATTTATTGTATACCTCGAGAACGCAACCAAAAAGCCGATTCATTGGCGAAGTTAACCAGCACAGGTGAAGCTCAGCAAATGGAACTTGTTCCCGTAGAGACGATATCTTCCCCAAGCATAGACCGGGCAGAAATAGACTGGATATGCGAAACCGTCCCCGAAAAGGATTCATGGATGACTCCACTCAGAAATTACATTGAGCACGGAACCCTGCCAGAGCGCAGAAGTGAAAAGAGACAAGTCCTTCGGAAGGCCTCACGATTCGCTATCCAGAATGGAATCATGTACATAAGAGGGTACTCTGTTCCTCTACTCCAGTGTATCTCTCACGATGAAATTAAACGAGTGTCGCATGATGTACACGAAGGAGAATGTGGCGATCACACCGGGGGGCAAGCACTTGCCAAGATAATACTTTGATATGGATATTACTGGCCTACTGTGAATCGAGATGTGTCGGATTATGCAAAGAAATGTGATAGGTGTCAAAAGCAAGCTCGAATTCCTAGAGCCCCTCCTACCAAGATAACGCAAATGGTCAGCCCATGGTCGTTTGCAATGTGGGGCATCGCCATCATTGGTACTCTACCTCTGGCAAAAGGTGGTGCGAAATATGCCATCGTCGCAGTTGATTACTTTACAAAGTGGGCTGAAGCTGAAGCTCTTGCTACTATAACGACGAAGAAAGTAATCAACTTTGTAGTCTGCAACATCATCTGTCGATTCGGCCTTCCACACACCATTATTACGGACAACGGAACCCAATTCGACAGTGCCGAATTTAAAGATTTCTGCGAACGATTTCACATCCAAAAGATATTCTCTACAGTTACACACCCTCAGGCGAACGGACAGGTCGAAGCAGTTAATAAAGTTATAAAATCCATTCTGAAGAAACGACTAGAAACGGTCTGGGGCAAGTGGGTCGATGAACTTCCTATGGCTTTATGGGCTTACCGAACAACCCACAAGACTGCGACCGATCACACTCCATTCTCTCTCTCTTATGGTTCAGAAGCCGTTATTCCAGTCGAGCTAGAAGTACCTTCTCATCGTGTGACATACTATGATCCAAAGACAAATGCTATATTACTTGCTGAATCTCTCGATCTACTAGATGAGAAGCGTGAAGAGGCTGATTTGGGGGCAGCTGCGCATCGAAGTCGAGTCGCCCGATTGTACAACGCCAAGGTCCGCCCGCGAACCTTTGAACTAGGCGATCTCGTCCTGAAAAGAATTTATCTGGTTCCCTCACATATGAAACCGACATGGGAAGGACTGTATGTTATTTAACGAAGGCTCGGAGATGGCACATTCAAATTATCGACCGTGGACAGTCTTACTTTGCCAAAAGCCTGGAATAGCGAGAGTCTTTGTCGCTACTACACATGACAAGCTATGTTTATTTAGTTTATTTTCCATTTCACAACTTGTTTCTGTATTTCGAAATTAGAACTTGTAATAAGGCAACTGACTTTGCCATATTTTCTTATTTCAGCAATAAAATGGAATCTCTTCGAGCCAGCGCTGTGATTTACTTGAAATGCTTCATATGATCATCACTATGCACGGAGAGCTAAGTTTCACCATACGGTGGAATTTATTCAAATAGGGAGTGACTGTGATGCAACCGGTCACTCGCTAAAGTGAAACCCGAGCTCGGGGACAAGCCATCACAACAAAATCAAAAGCAGATTGATACACGACAATCCCTCGCTTAACTCCCGGTTCCCAGAGTGCGAACTGGAGTGTTAAAAATACGTCTACGAAGAGGGTTGTAACGACCTGTGAATTTCGTTAACTAAGTTTGTCATAATTTCCATAATTTATAGTAAAATGAATGTTAGGAATTAGATATAGCAATTGTAAATAAAAGTTAACAAAAATATATATATATATATATATATATATATTTAAAATGAAATTCCAATTCAATAAAATAATGTAAATGTTACGATTTGATCTTTAAATAGAATATGAGAAACAAGAGTAAGTATTGAATAATATGTTATTTATTTATGGTATTGAATAAAAATTGGTAAGCCAATTGTAATAATGGTAATAATGTGATATAAGCTAATAAATTAGATTTCAATGCAACACCCATTAATGAATTTTATTGAAATAGGATTTAGGATTTAGGTAAATGTATACTAGGTTATAAATCAAATAGAAGGAAACAAACGTATATATCGAATTGATTAATGAATAAATATACATTGAATAGTAAATTGAATGTACAGTTAATGGAAATTGTATAAAATCAATAATGATAATTAGATGTGCCTTATTGATAATTAATTCCATAACGGAAAGAGTAAATGTATTCATTTGAATATAAAATTGCAATTGGGTAGGGATTGTTAAGTAACAATGTTAATGCAAGGTAAGTGATGTTAAATTAAAGTCAATAATAATGAATAGTGATTAATTCAAAATTTGTAACATATATTTTAAATTACCTGCTTATTTGTTAATGGAATTAGAATTTGTAATAAGTGATAATAAAATAAATGAATGTTACACTAATGGAAAATGAAATAACGTTCATTAAATGTTGAGTAATCATAGGGTCATATTTATTAAAAGCGTTACTTTAATAATGTGGATTAATTGAGAAATTAATACTAGAAGCATGTAAAGTAATAACTAAAAGGGAAATACGTTATAAATTGATTTTACCTAAACTTAAGTGTAAGTTAAAGGTTGAATTTGGAACTTATCCATTTAATTTGAAACTTATTAGGATAAAATGGGATTCAATTTATAATGAGGGTTTATTTTAAGAAATCGAAATAAATTCTTTAATGAGAGAATTAAGCTACTTTAAACTGAGACGGGAATTTGTTTAAAGAATTACAAATTAATAAGTAAATCAAGATGGTAAAATTTATGAATTATAGAATTTGAACCTTTAATAGTGAGTTAATTTATTTAGATTATAATAGTTGAATTTATTGCAAACGAATGAACTCAAATATGTAATTATTACTGTAATTTAAAATTTTAGTTGAAAACGGGAAATATTTATGTGATAATTTTAAATCCAATGGTACGCCCTTCTATTTGGAATTATGAATGAAATAATTATGGGTAAATTCAATTTAATAGAAATTTTGGGAACTAAAATTTATAATTTTGAATATAATGAAAATTTAAGATAGGGCATTTCAATTGATAAATTATTTTCTCTAAATTGACATTTAAATTTTGTTTAAATAATTGCAAATGATTGAGAAGTATAAAGGTGATAAATTGTCAATTCTATAATTGAAATATAAAATTCGATTTAATTAATTTCATTTCATTTAATTAATATAAAATTTGCCTTTTTGGTCACGGACTCGGATTTCGACGAAACCAGTTTCATCGGATCTGTAACGGTGAATTATAATAGTGTTTCAAGTTTCGTAGCGATCGGACTTGGCGTTTGATCGTACGAACTCGAAACGCCTTGAAATTTATGCAATTGAAATCAATTGAAATCAATTTGGAAAATATTGTTTTTAGCATAACTTCTTCATACGATGGAATTTGAACCTGAAACCTTTTCCATTGAATTTAAAATATTTTAAAACACCTATTTTGATATATGGGTTTACCCAATTTCGTTCCGGGATCAGGACGGGATTTTGGGCCACTTTGGCGTTAGCGTGTACACCTGTTTTATCCATCTATTCTATTTTCAACCTTCTCTATAAATATCCCCGCTAAATCCTAGCAACCTCCATTCCTCATTTCTATACGTGCTATTTCATTTGCTCTTCCTCGTTTCCAATGGCTGCAAACCCTAATCTTCCCAATCCAATTTCAATAAAAAAAAAAGAGAAAATTTTTTTGCGGATCTGCAGCGACTTCGGGTCGCGCTTCGAGTTTCAGAGGCAAAAACGCTGCATCTACTTTGAGTTAGGAAGAAAACTACTCGGGTCTTCGGGTCGTTTTCGCAAAAACTCCAAGCAAGCACCGGGATTCTTAGGCGCCGGACCAGAGTTAAACTCGAAGTCGATCCAGGACCAGAATTTTCCAATCTTCAAATATTCATAACTTTTGCATACGAACTCGGATTTGGACGCGGTTTCTTTTGTTAGGATCGTATTGAAATTTCGGACCTGATGACGCTGGTTTGGACGAATTCTGAGACTATCAAATTTTTGGGTTTAAATTGAATTTAAATTCAATTTAAATTCAAAAGGTGAGTGTTTAAACCCACTCACAACTTCTAAGATTTCTTATGTTTGTTAAATTAAATTTTGATGTGATTTAAAAATTTATCTATGATTGTTTGGGCATATATTTAATAATCATCTCAGTTAGATAGCATTTATTTAAATTAAATTGTTATTTAATTTTATTATTGCATATAATTTGCCAGTTAAATTTATTTATTATTGCATATAAACTGCCAGTTGAACAGTTATTAATTTTCATTGAATATAAACTATTCGTTGATGCCTGTTATATTTTATATGCTTTATATTGATGTTTTGTTTAAATTGGATGATGATTGTAATAAATGGTTGTTTATTGATATTTGGATGAATGGATGCTATATTTTATATTGTATAAACTGCAAGTTAGTGTGCATTTTCATTTCATTCGAGATTGCGGTTTGAAATGATATATAACCGTAAACTTTTATTTTTAAATTACGGATTGAAATGATAAATATCTGTATCACTTGACCATAGGATAGAAAATTATATACAGGCACCGTGGTCTATATATATAAAATATTTTAAAGTGATTTTCTATGGTTTGGAAAGAAATATAAAGTTTAATAAATGTTAAATTTTGATATTATATAAATATTATTTTATATATAGTAAAATTCTAAAATTTAAGCTATGTGTAACTTAATGATGTTTTAAGTTTGATTTATGAATGTTTCAAGTTTGAGCTTTATTTAAGGGATATTGAATTTATTCAATAAATATTTCTAAACTAAATAATAGTGAATTGAATTAAGGTATATATAAGATTATCAGATTAGGTTGGGAATTTTGGAATATTTAAAGACTTGAAATATATAAAATTGAAATGTTTTATTGAAATTAAGGTATTATTGTTTTCAAAGTGTTGGTTTTCGAAATTGTTATAACTTTGGAAGTAATATGGTTGAAAAATGAATATATTTGAAATAGAATTTATTTAAGAATTATCTGTGAATATATTGATTGGAAACCTATTGAAATTGAAAATTTAGAATATGACTTCAAATGTGGTTTGGGTTTAAGATGATTTAAAAGAATATTTCAAGTTTATCTAAATTAAAGAAAGATTAGTGATTGGAAATTGGGTTTTATTTAAATAATATATTATTGAATTGGTTTCGAAATGGCAAAAATATTTTGGTTTTAAAGTATATACTATTTTGAAGTAAAGGATATGTTTTGAAATGGCAAAACTATTTTGGTTTTTAAAGTATATACTATTTTGAAGTAAAGGATATGGTTTGAAATGGCAATAATATTTTGGGGTTTGAAGTATATACTATTTTGAAATAAAGAATATGTTTTGAAAGGGCAATGATTGTGTTTTTAAAAGTATATATATTTTTAAATAACCATGGTGTTATAATAACGATGGGTTGTTAAAGAGACCGGGATCGGATATGGACATACTCTCTGTCGATACCGAAAACCACTTTGACAACTATGTACGCGGTGGAGTTTCCAGAATGAAGTAGGATGGTGGCGACGATCCTAAGGTATATACGTGGACCCAACTTCCGTGAGTTGGCATAAGGTGGCTAAAACAGGAGCGATTGATGGACCAAGGAGGTAGCACCTCTGATCGGACACACTTCTTCGATACCATTCTATTACTTGTGATTTATTTGGTGGCCACCCTTCGATTTGGGAGTGTTGTTCGAGGTGGGCGGTAGTGGCTGCTATGCGTCACCACCAGTCCGGATGCGTAATTGGTATATCTACCTTGGCATTGCCTAGTTGTGCCGTGTCACCTACCATAGCGAACTTTACTACGATTTGTGATTTCTCTCGTAGCCTGTGGAGTATCGAGGGTAGCTCCCATTTTGGGAGTATGCTAATACTGGATAGACTACTGGGACTATTACGTGGTAAGGGCTATATGGGTAACCCCTTGACGCTATTAAAAAGTATGTTTATTTTATATTAGACATTATTATAATAGCGAATATTACTACATAGTAGATAGTTTAACGGATCCTTAAGAGATGTGAATCCCGAACATTTCTTAAGTTACTGCACTCACATTAGACACTAGATAGGAGATGTCAAATCCCGTAAACATCTCTAACGCCGTTCCACTCATATATTTATCATTGATTTAACTTACATAAGATCTTTTAGTTCTGACTCGAGTGTTTTGTCTTTTCAATTCGCTCGGGTCGGCCTGAGCATTTCAGGGTTTGAAGGCCCTATTTCCGGAGGACGAAGACGAAGATTTTATTATTACTATTTGTTATATATTCCACTACACCATTGTATTCCGCTGCATAATTATCATTCTCTGGTATGTGTAACTCTGATATGTATTGTATAAGTATAGTCAAATGTTTTGTAAAACAGCTTCATGAACTGTTATTTGATTATTATATTTTATCGTTCCGCTGTAAGATTCTATTTTGTTTCTTTTATTTCTCCACTTTTTCTTATTTACCCCATAAAAATCCACCCTTCTGTATGGTTTAAGTTGGCACGTGTGTCTGCTTAAGCATAAAAAAGGTGGGATGTTACAGTTGGTATCAGAGCTTTGATTTAGCGATAAACCTTAGCTTTGTGGGGTCTGACTCTTTACTAATAGGGTAGTAATACCCTATGGGAGTCGCTGAGTGTATATATATGAGAGAGCGTATTTGTTAGTGTTATAAAAGGTTTTAATATTGTGGTAATCTGTTCCGTTTTGTATTTATAAATTTCGGTTGATGCATGGGACGCTGTGACATCAATAGGGGTTTCTAAACACTTAATAGGACAGACCGACATAATATTTGTTTTTAATATAGGTGAATGAAATAATTTTGCCTATTATATTTTCTATATATAAAATAAAATGTTTCAAATGATATCTATATTTGGCTGCAATAGATTGGTTGTTAGGTAATAAAGTGTAAATAATAATAGAAATAAGATTGCAAAATAAAATAAATGAAATTTGGAAATTTAGAGCTTAAGTTCTGGGGTTTTTGAAGATTTCTTTCAATGGATTTTGGAATATAATAATAATATTGTTAGAAGTATTTTCTGATATAAATATTTCAATAGAATTTGAAAGAAATGTTTTAAAAGAAATTCCGCAAAGGAATAAGTTGTACTCCCCTCTTTGTCGCTGGAAAATAATTTCGGTGATGGCGGCCTGTAACGACCCAGTATTTTTGACCATTCAAATCGACAATAAATCCACACATGCCGGACTTGAATAATTCAAAACAATGGATTGTAAATAAAATTTGGCAAAACTCAGCATATACAGTAAATAAAATAATTACAGATCACAGACACAGAGTAATATAACAATAATGCAGCGGAAACAAAAGGATAGTAGTTCATGAAGCTACTATATATATAACATAGTTAAACAAGATACAACAGAAGTCTCGAATACAATAGATGTCTCAATACAATAATCAAATACAAGATCTGAATACATCGCTGGAATCAACTGAATAACTGAAAGTAGGATCGATAGATAGCCGGATCTCCAAGCGAAGCTCCAACTCCAGAGGTGAGTCTCAAATGCTGTATCACTCAGTCTGACCCGAGCGTAAAGCAAAACACAAAACACTCGAGTCAGGATTAACATTCTTATATTCAATAAATCCAACTCAATTGAAATATCAACTGAAATACAAGTAACTTAAAGGATGTTTGGGATAACCATCCTCTAAGGGTCCGTTAAACTATTTACTATGTAGTAATATACGCTATATACAGTAGTGTCTAATTAGTAATGTATAATCATATAGAAAATAGCGTTAAGGGGATGGAGAACCTTAACGCGGTCGGATCTTAAAATCATAATCGTAGTAAAGCTCGATATGGTAGGTGACACGGCACACAAGGCAATGCCAGGGTAGATATACCAATTACGCACACAGACTGGTGGATACGCATAGCAGCCACTACCGTTCCACCTCGAACAACACTCCCAAATCGAAGGGTGGCCACCAAAATCAACAAGTAATAGAATGAAATCG
Source organism: Allium fistulosum (assembly GCA_030737815.1). NCBI lineage: Eukaryota > Viridiplantae > Streptophyta > Magnoliopsida > Asparagales > Amaryllidaceae > Allium > Allium fistulosum. Next base: position 1,140,632,173 of record CM060906.1, read on the forward strand.
AAGAAGTGTGTCCGATACGAGGTGCTACCTCACTGGCCCGAGATCGCTCCTGTTTTAGTCACCTTATGCCAACTCACGGGAGTTGGGTCCACGTATATACCTTAGAATCGTCGCCACCATCCTACTTCATTCTGGAAACTCCACCACGTACACAGTTGTCAAAGTGGTTTTCGGTATCGACAGAGAGTATGTCCATATCTGATCCCGGTCTCTTTAACAACCAATCGTTATTATAACACTGTGGTCATTTACAAATATATATACTTTAAAAACACAATTTTTTTCCATTTCAAAACATATCCTTTACTTCAAAATAGTATATACTTTAAACCAAAATATTATTACTATTTCAAACCCAAATTATCAATGTATTATTTCCATTTCAAAACCCAATTCAATAATATATCATTTCCATTTCCAAAACAATTCAATAATATCACATTTAAATAAAACCAAATAATTTATAAAGTACAGTATCAATAGTTTTAAATATAATTTAAAGTTTCTTTATAAAATAAGATAGTTCTTCAAATTTCACAAATCGGTTCAAATTAACTCGAATTCCAAAATTTTAATTTAATCAAATCTCAAATCATCAGTTTCAACTCGATTCAGCTTCTAAATAACCATTTCAAATTATCGATTTCAAATACATATTAGAACCATAAAATAAGCCATTTCAATTTTAATATATTTCAAAGCTTTAAATATTCAACATTTCAAAACTAAATTCGATAAATTTATATACATATCAAATTCACTTTACAATTATTTAGTTTTGAAATATTAACTTAACATATCCATAACATTTGAATACAATTTCAATTTACAATTTAAATAAACAAAATATCTCATTTAAATATTTATACGTTTGAAATATCCATTTAAGTCACCTTTTCAAATTTCAAGTTGTAAATCACTTCTTTAAATTTCAAATTCAATACATTTCAAATCAAACTTATTTAAGTATAATTCTTAAATAAATATAGTTTCAATCAATTTCAAATCATTATAAATTCTATATTTGAAAATATAGATATTAAATAAATACTTAAACATATTATTTATCAACTTTATTAAATCAACTTTAATAAATCTTTAAAATCAATATTTATCAAAACCATATATTTCTTTTCAAAACCATAGAAATCATTTTCAAAACGTTTATATATAGACCAACGGTGCCTGTATATAATTTTCTATCCTATGGTCAAGTGATACGAATATTTATCATTTCAATCCGCAATTTAAAATATATTTACAGGTATATATCTTTTCAACCCGCAATCCCAAATTCAATTCAATGAAAATCGCTTGGGTTTATCATTTCAACCCATAACGATTTTCTCCTATTCTATAGATCGTTCGGGTATGTATCATTTCAACCCATAGTGATTCTATACTAATAGGGAACTTGTAGAGTGATAACATATATGATAATAAAATAACAACAACAACAACAGGCATATATCAACAATATAAATAACTGATAATGGTGTCAGATGTCACTGGTGAACAGATATAGATAATGACATATATAACAATGTAAATAACTAACAGCAACATATTTAAATTGATGTTTCAATTGAAATCAAATTTAATATATATAAGAAAATTAATCGTGAGTGATTGCTCACCTTTCGAGGCTAGAGAGGCTAGACAATAAAATCGAGTTATGAAATGCAAGCACGACTTCCAAAGCAAAGCTATATTGGCACGAATTGACGACAAAGCTGATGGTTTGAATTGATGAGAGCGAATCAGAATCATCTAGATAGAGACAGAATATACTATTATTCTTCCATGAAATCAATATCAAATTTGAGGCGAATATAAAAATAATATATATATATAATTAAAATCATTGGTTACACTTAAAACACATATAAAATAAAACTCGTATAAGCTTTAATCATATTATAAAGATACTTTTCGAACATATATCTAGATAGATATTAAACAATGCAACTATGGTTATAATCAAATATATGAAATCCAACTCTGACCAATTTTATATGCAAACTGTTCTTACACATATATATAAATCAGATTGTAAGTAGTTATGCACATATTCTCTTTATAAACAAACAAAAGTAAACTATATGGGTACAAACCAAGATATGCAGACATGAAAAATTTCAACCACCAATATATATAAATATTTGTAACTTATATATATTAATAAAACAACATATTGTAACTTGTTAAGAATAGTTTAGAAGCTTTATAATACCATAGGTATAATACTGTATAACTTATAACTTTTACAACTATATTGTTTAAACATTTTAAACTACCTTATATATCTGACTGGTATATAAGCATATATACATATGCTTACATATCAAAATAGGAAACTTTCAGCAGCAAATCTAACTGTAACCATTATGAACTAATGCATGCAGACCCAAAATATTACATATCTTATAATATACGTATAGTATAGCCTATATATACATAATATATAAATATATATGAAACAGGCAATGGTAAAACAAAACCAAAATCAAACATATAAAATTTTCTTCAAACAGTATAGTACATATATAAAATATCAATTTACATATTAATATATATATAAGACGAAAAATTAACAGACTTGTCCTTAGAAAAATATATATAACCTTTCATATATAGCTGTTTTACTAACAGGTTAAACAACTTAAAGCACTAACATAAACACACAAAAAAAATACTAGCATATAGTTTGCAAAAGTTTTATATATATAAGATTTAACAAATCATACAATTATATATACTTATATATATAATCAGGCCAAATTCAAATATAATATATAATTAAAGTCAGTCTTTAAAATAACCAGAAAATATAATCTATATTCTGTTCTTACAATGCTTAATATATAGAGATTTATATTATATAAACGCATACAATCAAACTAACATCTACAAGACAAAGTACATAATATATATATATATAAACTTTTATAACTTATATACTTTATAATATATATAGACTCAAAATTTATAAACTGCATATATGTAATAATGTATATACCAAACTCACATAACTTATACTATATAACACTGCAGACTAACCAAGTCACTTATATAAATAGATTATAGTATATACGTATCACACTATTATATACAAAAGAATAACTGTCATGCAATTACTTACAATACAGGCTGCGAGCACAAGGGAGTCGGAGACAAGGAAGTGTGTGGCCGAGTGTGGGATGCGGAGGCGGTCGGTGGTACAAGACGTGGCACACTAAGTGTTCGGCAAGACGGAAGGGTCAGGGTGAAGCAAGGGTTGTGTGGTGCTTTGACGGCGGCTATGGCAAGACTTGGCAGTGCTGTAGTCAGCGCATGTAAAGGGAGGTGATGTCATGGCTTTCGAAGGGAAAATGGAAGGGAAGTGGTGATGTGGAGGAGCGGGTACCAGTGGGTTGCCCAAGCCAGAGGTCGCGGTGGCTCGGCTAGTGGGGCTTGGGGTAGGTGAATGGGTCGAGAGGTGAGGAAGGAGAAGGTGTTGGCGTGGGGAGTGGGATGGTCTCACAGAGTTGTACACCATGTTGTTTGGAGGGGAAAACGTGGGTTGAGGCATTGGGGACCGGAGAGATTGAAGAAAATAGGAGGGGGTGCATGCGTGTCAAAGGAAGTTGCGGGGGAAGAGGAAGAGAACAATCAGGTAAGTATAAGTACAACATGTATGTTGTAATGCATTGCTAAAGTGGACCAGAGGACAGAACAAAACGTGCAATCGTATAATGAATCGACAAACAGTTTTTTAGTGGAAAGTGGAAAACGGTAAAGATCACGGCTATTAAAAGTTAGAAACCATTTACTCAACTGGTGGAAAATGAATGGTCACGTGAAGATCAATAGGTTTTAAAACGGTACCGATACGAAACCGGGAACTGTTTTACTGACAGCATATCGGGGTTTGAAAAACAGAAATAAATATACCGCTGAGATCATCACGACAAAACGATCAAAACAATATACATTTATCAGTGGTACGATCATCCGATCAAAAGTCGATATCGGTATCCAAATGCTGCTATTTTGCCGAAAATAAGATAAACGGAGCAATAGATGTCCAAATTTGACGAAACGAAAGATGACGTCTCACTCAGAAGATGATTTACAAATTTTCTATGTAAAAATATTTAGGTTTGGAAAACGTTTTATTATCATCAATTTTAACTGATATAAATTGGAATAAAATTACACTAGAAAATAAACTTTTAAATTAACTGATGAAAATTTACCAATTTCTATGTTTAAACATACGCATTTCAAATATCAAATTTAAATTTCAAAATTTTATTGTTTAAAATTTCACAAAATTTCAATTAATTAAATAAATAAAACCATTGAAATTTACGGGTCGTTACACGGCCGCATCATTGACATTCATTTCCGAGTTTCAAAGTGGGAAGGCCACCATAGTAGTTTTACTACAAGATTTTTTTTTAAATTGTTTTAAATATAATTAGATATATAAATTATAAGTATATATATTATCTATTATTCTAAAATGATTTTTGAATAAAACCCGGTATTTAATTCTTAAGTTTCCATTGATAAATAGTCCTAATTACTGAAGTGAATTGGAACGTAGGTAATGAATAAATTGAAACCTCTAAAGGAAATAAGAGATTTAATGCTAGGATATAAATGGTATTAAATGAAAGTTGAAATTGTAACCTATGAAATAAAGGAAATAATTATTGAACATTAAAATAATTAAAAGAAATGAGAAACTTGTATAACTTTCAATTACACCTTTAAATAACATATATAACTTACCAAATATTAAAAGTTGAAGTGTTTAAATTGTAATAGAATATTATACAAGTAGAAATTTGAAATAATGAAAGTATTCAAAATAATCGCTATTAAATGAGAATTTAATGTTATAAACTTAAGGTATAATTGAAATTTTACCAAGTAAACATAATTAAAGGTAAGTATGACAAATAGATAATTATAAACTTAAGTAATTAAAGTGAGGACATGCTATAATAAATAAATGAATAATTATAACGAAATAAAAGGGAACTAGCATGACCTGTGTTAATTGAATAATTGTGGTAATAAGTAAAAATAAATGAAGCAAACATTTAATGAGTAAAATGTAAATTAAAAAGATAAATCACTGTATAAATAAAAAGAAAATCAAACAACAAAGATATGAAATGAGATTAATAATAAGTTAAGTTGATTGTTGTTGTTTTGGGTTATGGTTGTTTAGGTAGGATACTTTAAAATTTGGATTGGATGAATGAATGATCTATTTAGTTTTATCTAAGGCTGTTGAGTAAATGATGCGCTAGTAGTTTATTCTTCATCCCGTACAATTTAAAGGTTTTGAACCTGAACAACTATTTGTTTGTTTGTTTGAATGGTTGCTTTGTATTTGTTATGTATGCTGTTTGTTGAAATTGATGGTTGTTGTATTGATGTGTGATAATGATTGAAACCTCTTAAATATTTCACTTCATATAAATAGTTAACCCTTTGGATTTATAAGTGGAATGCAGGTTATGGAAGCAATTGCTACTGCTTTTGGTTCCATAAATTAAGCGTAAAATGCCCGACAAATAGGTACGTTTCAGATTACGATTTATAACGCTATTTATATATATTTTCCCATGTTGGGATATAATATTTTGGATATTATAAGTGATATTTTGTTATATTTAATATTATATTTTCTCCCGAGCCTCTCCGTACAAAGGAGACTCCGCCGAAATTTTTCAAAATTTTTGGACTTAGAAAATTATTTTGAAATGTTTTTCCAAACTTTATTCATTTAAGTATAAAAAGATATAATGATTAAAATGGGTATATTTTATATAAAGTAATAAATTTTGTAAATTAGTGTTTATAAGTTAATATTTTGAATAAGATGTATTGTTTATCTAATTCTTCCTTCTCCCTTCTTTTTCCTTTTCGGGGACGAAAAGTTTTGAGTGAGGGAGAGTGTAACGACCCGTGAATTTCGTTAACTAAGTTTGTCATAATTTCCATAATTTATAGTAAAATGAATGTTAGGAATTAGATGTAGCAATTGTAATTAAAAGTTAACAAAATATATATATATATATATATATATATATATATTTAAAATGAAATTCCAATTCAATAAAATAATGTAAATGTTACGATTTGATCTTTAAATAGAATATGAGAAACAAGAGTAAGTATTGAATAATATGTTATTTATTTATGGTATTGAATAAAAATTGGTAAGCCAATTGTAATTAATGGTAATAATGTGATATAAGCTAATAAATTAGATTTCAATGCAACACCCATTAATGAATGTAATTGAAATAGGATTTAGGATTTAGGTAAATGTATACTAGGTTATAAATCAAATAGAAGGAAACAAACGTATATATCGAATTGATTAATGAATAAATATACATTGAATAGTAAATTGAATGTACAGTTAATGGAAATTGTATAAAATCAATAATGATAACTAGATGTGCCTTATTGATAATTAATTCCATAACGGAAAGAGTAAATGTATTCATTTGAATATAAAATTGCAATTGGGTAGGGATTGTTAAGTAACAATGTTAATGCAAGGTAAGTGATGTTAAATTAAAGTCAATAATAATGAATAGTGATTAATTCAAAATTTGTAACATATATTTTAAATTACCTGCTTATTTGTTAATGGAATTAGAATTTGTAATAAGTGATAATAAAATAAATGAAGGTTACACTAATGGAAAATGAAATAACGTTCATTAAATGTTGAGTAATCATAGGGTCATATTTATTAAAAGCGTTACTTTAATAATGTGGATTAATTGAGAAATTAATACTAGAAGCATGTAAAGTAATAACTAAAAGGGAAATACGTTATAAATTGATTTTACCTAAACTTAAGTGTAAGTTAAAGGTTGAATTTGGAACTTATCCATTTAATTTGAAACTTATTAGGATAAAATGGGATTCAATTTATAATGAGGGTTTATTTTAAGAAATCGAAATAAATTCTTTAATGAGAGAATTAAGCTACTTTAAACTGAGACGGGAATTTGTTTAAAGAATTACAAATTAATAAGTAAATCAAGATTGTAAAATTTATGAATTATATAATTTGAACCTTTAATAGTGAGTTAATTTATTTAGATTATAATAGTTGAATTTATTGCAAACGAATGAACTCAAATATGTAATTATTACTGTAATTTAAAATTTTAGTTGAAAATGGGAAATATTTATGTGATAATTTTAAATCCAATGGTATGCCCTTCTATTTGGAATTATGAATGAAATAATTATGGGTAAATTCAATTTAATAGAAATTTTGGGAACTAAAATTTATAATTTTGAATATAATGAAAATTTAAGATAGGGCATTTCAATTGATAAATTATTTTCTCTAAATTGACGTTTAAATTTTGTTTAAATAATTGCAAATGGTTGAGAAGTATAAAGGTGATAAATTGTCAATTCTATAATTGAAATATAAAATTCGATTTAATTAATTTAATTTCATTTAATTAATATAAAATTTGCCTTTTTGGTCACGGACTCGGATTTCGACGAAACCAGTTTCATCGGATCCGTAATGGTGAATTATAATAGTGTTTCAAGTTTCGTAGCGATCGGACTTGGCGTTTGATCTTACGAACTCGAAACGCCTTGAAATTTATGCAATTGAAATCAATTTGGAAAATATTGTTTTTAGCATAACTTCTTCATACGACGGAATTTGAACCTGAAACCTTTTCCATTGAATTAAAAATATTTTAAAACACCTATTTTGATATATGGGTTTACCCAATTTCGTTCTGGGATCAGGACAGGCTTTTGGGCCACTTTGGCGTTAGCGTGTACACCTGTTTTATCCATCTATTCTATTTTCAACCTTCTCTATAAATATCCCCGCTAAATCCTAGCAGCCTCCATTCCTCATTTCTATACGTGCTATTTCATTTGCTCTTCCTCATTTCCAATGGCTGCAAACCCTAATCTTCCCAATCCAATTTCAATAAAAAAAAATTTGCGGATCTGCAGCGACTTCGGGTCGCGCTTCGAGTTTCAGAGGCAAAAACGCTGCATCTACTTTGAGTCAGGAAGAAAACTACTCGGGTCTTCGGGTCGTTTTCGCAAAAACTCCAAGCAAGCACCGGGATTCTTAGGCGCCGAACCAGAGTTAAACTCGAAGTCGATCCAGGACTAGAATTTTCCAATCTTCAAATTTTCATAACTTTTGCATACGGACTCGGATTTGGACGCGGTTTCTTTTGTTAGGATCGTATTGAAATTTGGACCTGAATATACTAGTTTGGACGAATTCTGAGACTATCAAATTTTTGGGTTTAAATTGAATTTAAATTCAATTTAAATTCAAAAGGTGAGTGTTTTAACCCACTCACAACTTCTAAGATTTCTTATGTTTGTTAAATTAAATTTTGATGTGATTTAAAAATTTATCTATGATTGTTTGGGCATATATTTAATAATCATCTCCGTTAGATAGCATTTATTTAAATTAAATTATTATTTAATTTTATTATTGCATATAATTTGCCAGTTAAATTTATTTATTATTGCATATAAACTGCCAGTTGAATAGTTATTAATTTTCATGGAATATAAACTATTCGTTGATGCCTGTTACATTTTATATGCTTTATATTGATGTTTTGTTTAAATTGGATGATGATTGTAATAAACGGTTGTTTATTGATATTTGGATGAATGGATGCTATATTTTATATTTTATAAACTGCAAGTTATTATGCATTTTCATTTCATTCGGGATTGCGGTTTGAAATGATATATAACCGTAAACTTTTATTTTTAAATTACGGATTGAAATGATAAATATCCGTATCACTTGACCATAGGATTGAAAATTATATACAGGCACCGTGGTCTATATATATAAAATATTTTAAAGTGATTTTCTATGGTTTGGAAAGAAATATACGGTTTAATAAATGTTAAAATTTGATATTATATAAATATTATTTTATATATAGTAAAATTCTAAAATTTAAGCTATGTGTAACTTAATGATGTTTTAAGTTTGATTTACGAATGTTTCAAGTTTGAGCTTTTTTAAGGGATATTGAATTTATTAAATAAATATTTCTAAACTAAATAATAGTGAATTGAATTAAGGTATATATAAGATTATCAGATTAGGTTGGGAATTTTGGAATATTTAAAGACTTGAAATATATAAAAATTGAAATGTTTTATTGAAATTAAGGTATTATTGTTTTCAAAGTGTTGGTTTTCGAAATTGTTATAACTTTGGAAGTAATATGGTTGAAAAATGAATTTATTTGAAATAGAATTTATTTAAGAATTATCTGTGAATATATTGATTGGAAACCTATTGAAATTGAAAATTTAGAATATGACTTCAAATGTGGTTTGGGTTTAAGATGATTTAAAAGAATATTTCAAGTTTATCTAAATTAAAGAAAGATTAGTGATTGGAAATTAGGTTTTATTTAAATAATATATTATTGAATTGGTTTCAAAATGGCAAAAATATTTTGGTTTTAAAGTATATACTATTTTGAAGTAAAGGATATGTTTTGAAATGGCAAAACTATTTTGGTTTTTAAAGTATATACTATTTTGAAGTAAAGGATATGGTTTGAAATGGCAATAATATTTTGAGGTTTGAAGTATATACTATTTTGAAATAAAGAATATGTTTTGAAAGGGCAATGATTGTGTTTTTAAAAGTATATATATTTTTAAATAACCACGGTGTTATAATAACGATGGGTTGTTAAAGAGACCGGGATCGGATATGGACATACTCTCTGTCGATACCGAAAACCACTTTGACAACTGTGTACGCGGTGAAGTTTCCAGAATGAAGTAGGATGGTGGCGACGATCCTAAGGTATATACGTGGACCCAACTCCCGTGAGTTGGCATAAGGTGGCTAAAACAGGAGCGATTGACGGACCAAGGAGGTAGCACCTCTGATCGGACACACTTCTTCGATACCATTCTATTACTTGCGATTTATTTGGTGGCCACCCTTCGATTTGGGAGTGTTGTTCGAGGTGGGCGGTAGTGGCTGCTATGCGTCACCACTAGTCCGGATGCGTAATTGGTATATCTACCCTGGCATTGCCTAGTTGTGCTGTGTCACCTACCATAGCGAACTTTACTACGATTTGTGATTTCTCCCGTAGCCTGTGGAGTATCGAGGGTAGCCCCCATTTTGGGAGTATGCTAATACTGGATAGACTACTGGGACTATTACGTGTTAAGGGCTATATGGGTAACCCCTTGACGCTATTACAAAGTATGTTTATTTTATATTAGACATTATTATAATAGCGAATATTACTACATAGTAGATAGTTTAACGGATCCTTAAGAGATTTGAATCCCGAACATTTCTTAAGTTACTGCGCTCACGTTAGACACTGGATAGGAGATGTCAAATCCCGTAAACATCTCTGACGCCGTTCCACTCATATATTTATCATTGATTTAACTTACATAAGATCTTTTAGTTCTGACTCGAGTGTTTTGTCTTTTCAATTCGCTCGGGTCAGCCTGAGCATTTCAGGGTTTGAAGGCCCTATTTCCGAAGGATGAAGACGAAGATTTTATTATTACAATTTGTTATATATTCCACTACACCATTGTATTCCGCTGCATAATTATCATTCTCTGGTATGTGTAACTCTGGTATGTATTGTATAAGTATAGTCAAATGTTTTGTAAAACAGCTTCATGAACTGTTATTTGATTATTATATTTTATCGTTCCGCTGTAAGATTCTATTTTGTTTCTTTTATTTCTCCACTTTTTCTTATTTACCCCATAACAATCCACCCTTCTATATGGTTTAAGTTGGCACGTGTGTCTGCTTAAGCATAAATAAAGGTGGGATGTTACAAGGGTGGATCCATCCGCCTAACGACTTCGTCCATATATGAACCAAGTTTGAGGAGGGTGGACCCGTCCATCTAACGACCTCACTTGTTAACTTAGGGTGGATGTGATCCGAACATCCATGATCCTGATACAACTCCAAACTCCCAAAGTGCGAGTCAGAGTATAAACATCAACTCCGGATTCCCAGAGTGCGAAACGGAGTATAAACAACAACTCCGAACTCCCAGAGTGCGAGTCGGAGTATAAACATCAACTCTGGATCCCCAGAGTGCGAAACAGAGTATAAACAACAACTCCAAACTCCCAGAGTGCAAGTCAGAGTATAAACATCAACTCCGGATTCCCAGAGTGCGAAACGGAGTATAAACAACAACTCCGAACTCCCAGAGTGCGAGTCAGAGTATAAACATCAACTCCGGATTCCCAGAGTGCGAAACGGAGTATAAACAACAACTCCGAACTCCCAGAGTGCGATTCGGAGTATAAACATCAACTCCAGATTCCCAGAGTGCGAAACGGAGTATAAACAACAACTCCGAACTCCCAGGGTGCGAGTCGGAGTATAAACATCAACTCCGAACTCCCAGAGTGCGAGTCGGAGTGTAAACATCAACTTCAAGTTCCCGGAGTGCGAAACGGAGTGTAAACATCAACTTCAAGTTCCCGAAGCGTGAATCGAAGTATAAATATCAACTCCGAATTCCCAGAGCGAGTCGGAGTACAAATGTCGATTCCGAGTCCCCAGAGCGCGGACGTATGATTTAAACTTAAGTCGGTGTGACTAACCGCCAATAAAAAAATGAGAATCCCCGGAGTGCGGATATGATCGTCGACAATCGGACAAGCGTGAATAAACCGCTCAATCTCCGCTTATCTCAAACATCCATTCAATGGCACTAGACTCAACATGTTATAAGTAAAAAGCAATCGCTGACTGATGTTCTACAACTCATCCCCGAGACTGGGGGGTAGGACTTAAGCATCAACCATTGACTGAAGCGGTGCGACGTCAAAATTCAACTCGCTTCCCAATCGCCAACCATGTCCGCAGTTTCCAGACTTGGTGCAAAAAGACAAACTTGACTCGAAAGCTAAAACTTTACAAGTGCATTTCAAACATTGAAACACTTAAACAAATACACAAGAAGCTCAAAAAGAAAAGTTTCATTTTTACTATTTATGAAAGAAATTCATGTACAAGTTTGTTCCCAAAAAATTCCTACTAGCAGGGGCCGAACCTGCATCTATACACGGCCAACAAAATGAAAATCAAAATAAACCGCGTAGGCGCATCTAATCTTCCTTCTTCCTCGGCTTCTTTCTCAGTGTAGACCCACTGGAGCCGCCACTCCCCTTCCTATTTGAGCCTTTGCTTTTCGGTGGCCGGTCTCCAAGCGGGGGCATGATTTCGACATCCTCCTCCGAACTCGAATGAACGGGGATGCTTCCTGCCGGCGGAGTCGGAGGGATAGGATCGAATGTGGAAGATGGAATGGCCGCACTAGTGTCGGAAAATGTACCGCTAGGCGATATCATTCTAAGCGGAGCTGGACCAAGTGTCGCCGTTCCACCTCCAAAACTGCCAGCATGAACCGCTGCTGCCATTTCGGCGTTGATTTCGGCCAAAATCTCCTCCTCAGTAGTCACTCGGGCCTCACCGTGAGCATCAGCTGTTGGCATCGAAAAGATAGTAGCAGGAACGCCTCCGCCCATGATAAATGGTAAGTTGGCTAAAGGATTGCCATGACGGCGAAAGAGTTCCTCCATCAACTGCTCATCAAAAACAAGTGAGCCTCCCTGTATATCGTCAAGAGGCACAGTAGTAGTCACAGTGGTCGCTTCAGAAACGATAGCCCCCTGCGTCTGATATGATTCTTGAGTAGCAGGAGGTACGACCAGTGCAGCGTCAATCACTGGATAAAAAATAAGAGAAATGTTAGAACTTAATTTGAGTGAAGGTTCCGACTTAAGACAGATATGTGGAATGTCCAGAATACCTTCCTTAGTTTGATTTGTAAGCGGCTGAACGGCTTCAGTAACTTGCTCTGTAACCAGAGACATCTGCGGCTGATCCGGATTATAAGCAGGAACAGCTTGGGGATCGACCATAGACGAGGATTCGGGCTGGGTTGAAGCTGGAACTTCAAGACTCGCCTCATGATGTTCAACCCCTGAACCCTCTCCTACTTCGAAGTGCTGGGCGCCGAGTCTTTCCTTTTCATGTAGAATCATTGACTCGTGAAGAATCTTCCTTTCATCTTCATTCAGAATGCGGTTCTCGAGTTCAAACTCATCCACAGACTCACCCAGATGCGCCTCCTTCTCCTCTTCAACTAATCGGCCCCAGGCGTTGTATAGACGCGCTGGATAATCATCGAGCCAGGATAGACCCTTGTGCCTTAGCACATTAGCGTTGTACAACGAGAAGGTCTTCGATATCAGCCTCTAGCCTGGACTCGGCCGATTTCACTTTCTCCTCGACCTTAGTCTCCACCTTGCGGACTTTAGCCACAGCCGCATCCCGTTCACCCCTAAGTAGAACAGCTTGTTCGCACGCCTCCTGGGCTGCGTTGTTTGCATCATCCCTTTCCTTGGCCATGTCGGAAAATTTGGCTTTGAGCTCGTTAAGTTCCTTGACCGCCGCATCCCGTTCGGCGGTAACAGTAGTATTCTGATGGCCCATCTCCTCCACCAAGGCAACATGTGTCGGTCTCAACCTCTCCATGGCCACATTCGCTTCGTCGGATTTTTTGGTGGCCTTAATTTCAAATTTCTGAGAAGACTCGACCTCAGCAGTGAGCACTTGAATGATCCGGTCCCTTTGAGCGAGTTCGGTCTCCATTTTCTCAAGCACTTTGGCTCGCTCAAAAGCCACCTTAGAAGCTTTCTCTGCAGCCTTTACCCACTCTCTATACTGGGTGTAGATGTCATGAATGTAATCATGCATCGTGTTTTCCACCCCTGATGGAATTCTTTTTAAGTGTGGTGGGAAGACATAGCCATCAAAGCATATGTTCGGAAAATCCTTCCTCATCTGAGCCAATTTAATGGCCCCTTCTCCTGTGGGCTCAGCTGGGACCTGCTCTGCAATTATGGAGGCCGTGGTTTCGACCCTATGGAGATGAGTCTCGGATCTAGAAGTGTGAGAAGATGGCATGTGACGTGGAGGCTCTTGTGGATGTGGAACAAGAACAGGAGGTGGAGATGGAAGTCTAAGAGGTGGAGAGCGAGACCTAGAGTGATGTCTGTATTCTCTGTCCCTGTCCCGCTCGTACCTCTCTTGGTTAGAGTACCCACGATCGCGGTCTCTATCAGGGTCTCTCCTGCGGGAATCATAATATGTAGAGGATTTTCGAGCCGAGCGGAGATTCCCTAGCATCGATCCTTTCCCAGACATGGTACTTGAAAATGAGAGACAAAGGAAGAGTTAGTGATTTCTTGAGTTGGACGATTTACAGTTATGAATCATGTAGTGCAGTGAAGTGTATGCATGTGCAACCCCCCAACCAACCGGAAATGTCGGCCGCACTCATAGCAAGCGACCCGCTCAGTTCAAGAGCATTATCGAGCTCCTCCATCCTGGCGTCGTGTTGAAATGACACATAATCTGGAATTGGAATATCAGCAAGCCCTTCAAAAGGATTCTCTACTTGCGGGGGAGGAGCCTCCGAAATTCTAATCACTGGGATGGGCGAGGACATAACCACGAATTTTAATCTCACAGATTTAGAACGCTTGTGAGCAACTTCCTTGCCTTTTCTCCTTCCACCTGAATCCTGAACATCGGAAGAAGGCCCAGCTTGGAGCTCGTTATCAGTAGGCGTTCTCTCCAGGTCAACTTCTTCAGCTATTACGACTCCGGGCGCCTTGCATTTCAACCGCTTCTTCGAGACCGCTCTAAGCGTCCCTTCCAGCCGTATGCTTTGCTTACGTTCAATCAGCCCAACAGTTCTTAAGTTTCTGTCGGTTAGAACCAAGTCAATGTGCCTCTCTTCACCCGGGACCGTTTGGAGAATCCGAACTAGCTCTCTGAAGTATGCATCGTCAGGTCGAGAGATTACAGCTATAAAAGAAGAGAGGTATGTCAGCTTTGAAGTTGGTTATTATTATCTCGGTAATTCAAGAGAAAGATTGCAACGCTTACGTCTATCCAACCATCGCCTAGCAAATCCAGGGGGGCACCGGACGTAGAACCATTTAGTTTTAAAGTAACTTAGCCTTCCCCAGGAGCCCGTTACAATTTGGTAGTTCCTAACTGCTTCCAAGAAGGTGAAAAAAGGGTTGTCTCCATGACTCTTAATGTTAAATAGATATCTAACCTCGATCAGCTTTGGTGGTCAAAAGAGGATCTCCATAAACAGAATGAAGGTTCTATTCAACAAAGTGTAACCGTTGGGGTGTAGCTGGGATGGAGCTATTCCAAGGTATGATAACATCTCCCTTATATATTGGTTGAAAGGAGGAAGTGTTTCCGCCGTACAAGCATGACGGTTAAAAGCAGTACACTCCTCCGGGGGAACATGTGGCCTGTCATTTGGCCTAGGCAGTAACACGTCGTCAAGTGACAAGCCGTGCCTTAAACAAATCCGTCCCAGCATATCTTCGGAGATGCCGGACGACAGAGAATCTTGAGGATTCATAATGAACCGGGCACCTAGAAGCTCGTCCGGAGCTGGATTTATAACTTCGGCTTCAATGACCGGTATCTCGATGGTTGAAGGAATTGAACTCGGGAGTTCCTGCTGTTGTGAACTTGAAGGTTCCATGACTGACTAGCTTATGAAAAATCATTGTTAAACAGACAATAACGCTCGTGCATCCCCCAGTGTAAAGTGTGTGAGTGTGTTGTGCAGTGCGATACTGTATATCACTTGAGAAGTTCTACAGAATTGGAGAAAGCATGTAAACGACGAGACTTCGAAATTCAGTCGGAAGGACCGTCATCGCTGACCGTCACAACCGTGCCATCCAAATATTAGCAATCGATCCAAGTTAAAGTTTGTTAAAGTTATGTTAAGGTTGTAGTTCCATCGACGAGCTTCGATAGGCAATCAGATATGCGGTGAAACGATTAAGTCCAATTATGCAAGTTTGAAGCTCGTCGGAGTCAGTTGATCAAGTGTGCAGGAGATTACAAGTCCTTTAAGGTTCAGTTCGTGTCGATCACAAAAGTCCGGTTCGTAGCGACAATTCGTATTCATTCGTGTAGGAGTTCGAATCGGTTAAGGTTAAGGACTTCGAATCGATCCAAGGCCACCATTTCGAATTGATCCAAGGCCACCATTTCGTATCGATCAATTGGGCCATCATCGTATCGATCCCCCGGCGCATGGTTCGTATCGATCGGAAATTCTGGATTTCGAATCGATCAGACGCAACCCCTTCGTATCGATCCACATATTCGAAGCACTTGATTCGATGCAAAAGCTCAGCCATCGATCGATACGAAGGCCTCCATCTCATCATCTCAAAACCCCTACTCCAGATCGGCACGAAGCAAAGGCCGAAAAATCTTTGATCGACCACGGCTCTGGGTGATTTGATGTTAAAGATCGAGTCTCATCGTTTATGCATTGGACTCGCTTAGTGGATTACCTAAATCCGGCAGTTAGTTCGAGTAATTGAGAATCTGAATCGATTCGAAGGCAAGAGCAGTTTCTTCTTCTCTTAAGTCTCTGAGCGATAAGAAAGCAAAGCGCAAGAATAGAAAAGTAAAAGGTGGAAAATGGCTAAGTCCATAGTATTTATATGGACTCGAAGGTGAAGGAAAAAATGATACGCATTCCAGTAAACTCGACCGGTTGCAATCTGTCACCTCCGAATCGGTTCGAAACAACAGTTCGAATCCATGAACTCGAGTCTGTATCGATACGAAGTCGTCACCAAATCCATCGATGCGAAGCCCTTATTCACATCGATCACTTTCGACTCCATCCCCAGTTTAGCGACATGAAGTGTGAAGTTCGAATCCATCGATGTGAAACCACTGTTCGTATCGATCATCTTCGACTCCATCTCCAGTGCAACGATACGAACGATCAGTTTGAACCAATCGATATGAATTGTCTATTCGTGTCCAATGACACCAGACCCATCGATTCGAAATACACAACAGGGGCTGTTCTGAAGGCATTGAACTCTATCGATACGAACAGTCGCTTCGTATCCATCGAACCCCACATCCATCGATTCGAAATGCTCATTTCGTATCCATCAATGCAATGAAAATCGATGCAAAGACAATATTTCAACCCTTCACATCGATTCAGGAGAGGATCGTTACGAAGGAACATTCAAAAACAACCATCGAGCGTTGTAACAACGAATTTCACGTCGGTTCAGGAGAGGATCGATACGGAATTCAATATAAGATAAACTGACAACGACTCGTGAACGTTAGTGAGAGTCAGATTAGCATATATGCATATATGTCGGACTTATCTTCAATATTCCAAATTTACGGGAATTGGAAACTCATTTGATAACGATTACAAAAACAAACGGCTAATCACTAGCATATAGCAATCATTTGCAACAATACAGGGTACAGCAGTTGACAGTCAATAGTTTACATTATCGAGAAAATCAGTCAAAGATTACAACTTTCATCGAAAAGACGATAACTATTCAGAATGAAGATTGCAGCATTTCAAAGCACATCATGTTTCCACAAGACGTACTTTGGGGGGGAAATGTTATCCCGCCTTTTGGCAAGGCCGTGATACCAAGAACTTGATTAAAAACCAACGACGGTTCTTAGAGATCGGTTATACACCGGCTCACTATGGATATCGACGAATTTTGTCTGAGTCCGGATCGAGCTAAAATTGATATGCCACGACAAGCGAGGCTATGAGAGCCAACGTTCCAAATTTCAAGTCAATCCGAGTTCGTATGCTCAAGTTACGATCGATGCAAGATTGGATGAAAACTAGCCTCTATTCGAATCGATCAAGTTCGAATCCATCAGGGAAGCTTGCTTCGACTCGATCGGCTCCGCATCGATCACCAGGGTCAACTTCGACCCGATTAGCTCTGCATCGATCACCATAGCCTACTTCGAATCCATCAAGGGACAGCGCACTTCGTATCGATCAGCCATAGTCTACTTTGCATCGACTTTATTCGTATCCATCAGCAAGCATTTGCTCGAATCGATCAGGATATGCCATTTCGTATCCATCGAGGGAGTATGCTTGTTCGTATCGATCTACTCAACTCCACCATCGAACAAGCTCCACTTCACACTGCAGTTGTCTAGTTCGTATCCATCCTGGGAGGCCTTGTTCGAATCCATCAAGGCTCCTTAGTTCATATCCATCAAGTAGTCGCTGCTTCGTATCCATCACGTCTTAATTTGTTCGTATCCATGAAGTTGGAGCAACTTCATCGATGCAAACAAGCCAACCTCCATCGATTCTAACTAAACCACCTTTATCGATACGAACAGGACGTGACCATCGATACGAAATGAGAAGCCTTCATCGATGCGAACTGTGCATCTTTTATCGATACGAACAAGGCAGCGCCATCAATATGAATAAGGCGAAGTTCAAGGACAACTCATTCAACTCGACATCGAAAGCAGAGTGGTCCAGAGATTCAAGCACCACGTCACCTCACAGTCACATGCAGCTATCGATTCAAACAAGACCAAGTCGATGTGATTGAGTTGAACCAAACAGCCTGCCGAAAGCCTCCATTTCGTATCGATCATATCTCCTAATCTACAAGTCCAAATGCTATGAAATTTTCATAGGAGCTTACATGCATGCAGAAGAATGTCCACGCCAAATTTCGACTCCATCAGACACAATTTTGATCGATACGAAATCTGTTCGTATCGATCACGGATCGGGCCGAAACTTCGCGGGCTTGGGCGCGCGGGCCTTGTCACGTGCCAGGGGGAGTCTCCCGAGATCTGAGTGAAATATCCGCCTCCTACACCTATATATAGAGCCCCAGGGCACACAGAAAAAGGGGCTTCTTCTTCTTTGAATTCTCCAACGCCCAGACTCTACCGGATCTAGTTCTAAACTCCATTGCTGCTGCTACCAAAGAATTTCACTGCTGTAAATCATAGTTATTCGCTGTAACCCGCTGAGATCAATTGTAATCATCAAAGAAATATCAATAAAGCAATCAACTTCATAGTGGACGTAGGTAATACGCCGAACCACTCTAAATTCTTGTGTCTCCATGTATTTTAATTACTTTCATATCTGTTTTTTGGAGTTTTTGTTAGACAATCCTCTTTTTCCATTTAATTTCTTCACTTTATCTCTTCAAAAACTTCCGAAGAGTGTTGTGCCCAATTTTGGTACAAACAATACTCAAAAAAGTCGCAAACACCATTCTGAACTCAATGGAAGAGGTCTCGAGTTCAAATTGTGGATTCTCAACTTCATTCCTGATTCAGACGTATGAAATTTCCAAACCATACGTTTGAATCTGGAAAAATATGAGTTGTCTAGAAAAATATTCAAACATCTGAATCGTATATTTCAAACGTCTAAAAATGGCAATTTTGGCCTATTTCCTTTATGGTTTGATTCGAACAATTTCAGACGTCTGAATGGTTCATTTCAGACGTCTGAATCCCTGTAAGACAGTTTTTCTCAAATAGGCACCTCCGAATCTCGATCCACAAAGACTTTTCACTAATTCGACTGTTCATTTACGAATAGTGACTTTTTCGGACTAAAATCCGACTAACGATGCTATATTTAAATTAAACATTTAAATATACGAATCGTAAAATATGTGGGTTGTTACAGCTCGACTCCATTGCATAACAGTACTCCACCCGCCTGCCTATCAAGTTTCCCCTCTCCAGATCTAAGGGATGCCACCGTTAGGCCCTTCCCTTCCTTCCACCTGCGCCTCCATCGGCTGACAACCCCTCCACAACCGCTTACACATCACCTCATGGCCAAGCTTCACAAACATAACCATCACCCTGCCTGGAATGCATAGCCCGTAGTCAACTACCACAATGCCTTTCCTCTCCTTGCTTCCTCCTCCAGTTCGTAGACCCCGCCTCGACGGCCTCATGCCCATACTCCATCCACCCAAACAGCACCTCCTTTACATCATAATAGACCCGCTGCATCGACCATTCCTCCTCCGCCCCACTTGCTCCATGACTCGTACACCTCCACCTTACCTAATGGCCAACGACCACACCGAATTCTCCAGCGCCCCCTCCATGCTTCACCCCTCCACCGTGTGACTGTGCAACCAGCCTATATATACATGCTTTAGGTCTCGCATGTATGTATATTTCTTGTGCATTAGTATACATATAATGGTCCATATTTGCATACATATAACATATTTCATGAAGTGTGTGTGTGTGTCTATATATATATATAACGTATTGATTTAAATATGATATATATATATATATTGTGTCTTTTATACGTATTGAGTTAAATGAATTAATATATATGTGTTGAAGGAGAGAGAAGATTCTTTTGTATATGTATATTGAAACTATTAGTTCATAGATAAATTCCAGTATGAATAAGTTATAAAGTCCTGCTATGGACCTCTTCTTTTTGGTTAGTATGCATATGTTATAATAATTATGTATGTGTAAATTTATATAGATATGTTACTATTTTGAACCGTGTGAATATATAATATGTCGATTTCTAAATTGTATGATCAAAAATTTAAATTATGAGTTAAGTCCAATGTAACATCCCGCCTTTTTGTACGTTTTAAGCAGACACACATGCCGACTCAAACCATACAGAAGGGCGGATTGTTATTGGGGTGAATAAGAAAAGTCAGGGAAAGAAAAAAATAGAATCTTGCAGCGAAATGACAAAATATAATAATCAAATAAACAGTTCATGAAGTTGTTTTAAAAAACAATTGATTATACTTATACAACACAGATTAGAGTTACACATACCAGAGAATAATAAATAATGCAGTGGATACATGATGCAGTGAGATATAAATATTAACAATAATATTAATAATACAATCTTCGTCATCGTCCTCCAGAATTAAGATCTTCAAATCCGGAAATGCTCAGGCCGACCCGAGCGAATTGAAAAGACAAAACACTCGAGTCAGAACTAAAAGATTTTATGTAAGTTAAATCAACGGTAAATAAATATGAGTGGAACGGTGTCAGAGATGTTTACGGGGTTTGACATCTCTTATCCAGTGTCTAACGTGAGTGCAGTAACTTAAGATATGCTCGGGATTCACACCTCCTAAGGATCCTTTAAATTATCTACTATGTAGTAATATACGCTATTATAATATGTCTACAATAAAGTAAAGGTATTAAAATAGCATTAAGGCGTTACCCATATCCCCCTTAACACATTTTTATATATTCCCATAGTCTATACAGTACCGTAACTCCCCCTGTAAGCTGGAGGACTATCAAAGGGCACTCCATAGGTATGGTACAAAATAAACTCGTAGAAGGCGCGCTAGGGCATGTGAACACGGCACACGAGGAAATGCCAGGGTAGATATACCATTTGCGGATCCAGACTGGTGGTAACGCATAGCAGCGACTACCGCCCACCTTGGAACACACTCCCAAATCAAAAATCGAGGGGTGGCCACTAAACAATCACAAAATCATAATAGTATCGAAAAAATGTGCCCGATAGGAGGAATGACCTCACTTGGCCCGACATGGTTCCTGATTTTAGTCACATCTAAGCTGACTCACGGAAGTCAGGGTCACGTCATACCTTATACAGAAATCATTCGCCAAACCATCCTACTTCATTTCTGGAATCTCCACCACGTACACAGTTGTTAAAGTGGTTTTCGGTATTGGCAGAGAGTATGACAATATCCGATCCCGGTCTCTTTAACAACCAAACGCTTATTTCACACCGGATGGTTCTTTTACATTTCAAAAGTCAATTCATAATTGATATCAAAATATCATATTCTCAAAACCATAATACTTTCAAATCATATTCACTTTCAAATCATATTCACTTTCAAATCCATATTCACTTTCAAAAGTCATAATTCCTTCCAAAACCATATTTTCAAAACAGGTTAAATCCTTATTTCAAAATCATCATCTCAATTTATTACACATTTAATCATTTCATCATATTTGATTTTAAACCAAAGAAATTTGAATATAAACACTTCCCTTTTTCTTAGTCTAAAAATCTAGAAAATAGTTTAAATAGTTATAAATGGTTAAAATAGTTATAAATAGTTTAAATAAATTTTCAATAGTAAAATACTCTAGAATAGTTAATATAGATTTAAATTAGATAAATAGATTTAAATAGATTAAATATAATTAAAATAGATTAAATAGCTTTAAAATAGATTATTTAGATTTAATATAAGTTAAAATGGTTTAATTAGTTAAAAATAAATTAAATGGTTTTAAATAGGTTAAATTGATTTAATATAATTAATATAGGTTAAAATAGTTTATAAATCTGAAAATCTTAAAATTTAGAATCTTAAAAATAATATAATTTAAAACAGTTTATATTTGAAAACATGAATTTGGAATTTATATCAATTTAAAACAATTTATTTCATTTCAACAAACTCAGACCAATTTCCATTTCCAAATCAGCAAACCAATTTCAAACCTTTCAATTTATAAGTTTCAATAAACTTGATTTCCAATAATAATCCAGTTTATATAAATCAAATTTATTTCAAAATATCATTTAATTAAATTCGAATATTAAGGATCTTAAAATCATTTAATTTAACCAATCTGGTGTCCATATATAATTCTCTACCCTAGGGTCAAGTGATATGGATATTTATCATTTCAATCCGCAATTTAAAAATTTATATTTACGGATATATATCATTTCAATCCGTAATACCGAAAATATAAACATCCATAAAACCGCTCGAGTCTATCATTTCGACCCATAACGATTTTTCTCTAATCTATAGATCATTCGGGTATGTATCATTTCAACCCATGGTGAACTTGCAACTTATAACGGTATGAAAACACAACATCCATTCATCCAATATCAAAAATCAAACATTTATCACAATCATCATCTAGTTCAATCAATAAACATCAATATAGAACAGATAATAAATAACAGGTATTTAACTGGCAGTTTATATTCAATAATAAATCAAATAACTATTTAATCCAAATAAATTCAAATTAACTAAGATCATGATTCAAAATATATCAAACAGTCATAAATAAATTTCCAATCACATCAAAAATTTAATTTAACAAACATAAGAAATTTTAGAAGTTGTGAGTGGGTTAAAACACTCACCTTTGAATTTAAATCGAATTTAAATCAAATTTAAACCTAAAATTCAAACGGTCTTCAAATCTGTCCAAACCAGCGTTATAATGTCCGAAATTTCGATATGATCCTAGTGGAGAAAACCGCGCGTGAATCGGGCCTCATATGTGAAAGTTATGCGTGTTAGAAGATTCGAAATCAAAAATTTAAATAAATAAAATACAACCAATTATCGTAAGCCACGTCATACCTTCTACCTGCACGCGCAACTCTCTCTATAGAACAGTTGAACGAACCCAATAAAACCCTAGCTACCGATCTTGTTCGTGCTGCCCACGTCGTCGCGACCAACTGCGCCGCCTAGGTCCACGCCGCCGCCGCCAGGGGTTCACCGCCACACTCTGCCGACCTACTCTAGCTCACGACGACGTCAATCGACGACAAAAGGTCACCAGCGCCGCCGAAAAAAAACCCTAGTTTGAATTTTGCACGTAAATCCAACCGTTGATTCGACATGCGAACAACACTGCTGCATTCCCTTCGGTCCCCTCTACAAAACGCTACCCTCCAATCGACGATCCGTCGAAGTTCATCAACGCTCTATGAACGGTCGAGACTTGTTTTTCAATTTCTGGACGGGCAGAGGTTCAAATTGAAAAATGAATTACAAATCTAAGATGCGCTCATCGAGAGCTTTAAATCGATATATAATTCGATATATATTGAGGAGTTTGAATTTTTGATTTGGTTTTGATTTGAAATTGTAATTGGGAACTAGGTTTTGTCTGCTATTGGAATGAGGAGGAGAAAATGGAATTTGTACGTACAGAATTGAGAAATAAGAAATGACCTAGGGTTTATAACGAGGTATATATAGGCAGAACAAAATAGAAAGGAATAGGCTCGATTGGTTTTGAATGTTGAACGATACGCGGCTCGAAAAGCCCGTTTCGACTCCGGAACGAAAACGGGTCAACCCATATATCAAAATAGATGTTTTCAAATATTTTAAACTCAATGGAACATGTTTTAGGTCCTAAGTCCATCATATGAAGAAGTTATGATAAAATCAGCTTATTTCAAATTTAATTTCAATTGATTTCTATTTAATTGATTTCTAGGCGTTTCGAGCCCGTACGATCAAATGACAAATCCAATCACTACGAAGCTTGAAATCCTACAATAATTCACTGTTACGGATCCGATGAAACTGGTTTTGTCGAAATCCGAGTCAGTGGCCAAAATGGCTATTTTCAGGTAAATTAAATAAATTAATATTAAATCAATCAAATCGCCTTTTCAATTCAAATTCTATAATTTATAATTTCCATCCTTTTAGATTACTTCGAAATTTAAAACCTTCATAACCAATTTAGATATAATTTCAAAGTTGATTAATTTACCAATTACAGTGGTTAACTTCAATTGTAATTACATCCAATTATTTATAATTAATTTCAATAAATTGACTTGATTCACTTTCATTCTTTTTATTACATCCACTATTACGCTGTAACACAATTAACATTTGTTTTACATTTCATTACATCAATATATTCAAATTTCCATCTTTCCTTTGTATTACTATTATTATCAATTATATTGAATTTATCAAATTTTTCTTATTGATTAAAATTTAAATTTCCCCAATTAATTCACTCATCTAGGTTTCATTCTTTCATTAAATCAATTAGCATATTATGAAATAGAATTACATTGGTTTCATCTTATAGGATTAACAATAGTTGATATCTTGTTACATTAGTATTTCCAATATCGGGTTTATTTACATTAACACAACATTTAATTACATTGAATTGCAATAAATCCAATTGTTATAACTTATATTCCAAAAATTGATTAAATCTTGATTCCCATTTTATTATTCTACCAATTGTCATATTATGAATAAATTTTACATTATTACCAAATATTACCTTAATTAACATTAATGTAATACTTAATTACGTTTATTGCAATTGGTTTCAAATTAAATATAACAAGGCCAAATAAATAGGCAACGTATATTAATTATTACCATTAACTTTAAATCACACTTATAAATTCATTATTTACACACAAAGGTTACAATTCCTTACATAACCCAAATGTTATTCAATGGTCATTTATTTCATACTATTTCCTTCATTAATTCAATGTTTACATTTGTCTTCTTATATCAATATATATCCAAGTATTATATTTACATTATTTCATTCATTGGAATTGTTTGCGCCAAAATTGGTCACAAACCCCAAATATCGTGAAAGCACCAATGTATGAGCATAAATCAGCAGTATATAATCACAGATCACAGATCTAAGTAATGTAGAGGATAAAAAGTGAAGAATAATGAACTTAAAATCGAAAGAAATAGACAGAGACACAAGATTTATAGTGGTTCGGCTATCTCCGGCCTATGTCCACTCCAAAAGTTAATCTTTTATTGACTTTCCTTGCTGGTTACAGTTGATTACAATGATTTACCACCAAGAAATTCGAATGCAATAGTAGCTTAGTAATGCAAAGGTGTTTCCGGCAGAGACTGGACGTTGGATCGCCAAAAGATCCCTTTTTTGTAGGCTCTGGGGTGCTATTTATAGGCGTTTCATGTGAATATCTCGCTCAAACTTCGGGAGACTCCTTCTGGCACGTGAGTGGGCCCACGCGATCGTTCCCATGGGATTTTGACTCGATCCGTGACCAGTACGAGCGTAATTCGTATCGATCAAGATTTTGTCCGATGGAGTTGAAACTTGGTGTGAACATTCCTTGGCTTGTGCTTAAGCTTCTGTGAAAATTTCATGGCATTTGGACTCGTAAATCTCCAGTTATGATCGATGCGAAATAGAACTTTCGTTATACTGCTTCATTCGTATCGATCAATTCGTATCGATACCCAATCGTACCGATATCAAGCATGTGCGCTCCAGTGACATGGTTCTATCCTTAAGGCTTGATTCGTTCTCCAAGCTGTGTTGAATGCTTCTCCCTTCAAATCATGCATATCTCTAGTTCATCTCCAGGCTTTGTGCTGCCTTGACTTCTTCTAAACGATCGACAAGAAATGTTTGTCCAAGTTTCTGCGACCACTGCTCCATCCTTCGTATCGATTCTAGTCCTGATCGATATGAAATGCACTGTTATGCTTCGCCATCCCATCGATACGAATGTATCGATACAAGATATGTAGCCTGAATCCATCTTGATCGATACGAATGTATCGACCCAAAGCAAGTAACCGAATCCATTTCTATCGATACAAAATGTATCGATACGAAATGTATCGGAACGAAACCTTCGAGCCGAACGAACCATCACGCACCCATCTACTCAATCCAAGTTCATATCTACCGAGCGAAATCCATCTAGCTTTCCTACCTGAACGATACGAACGCACTGTTCGTATCCATGCTGGTCGATACGAATAATATCGATTCGAAGTGCACAGCCAAGTCCATTTCCATCGATACGAAATGTATGGATGTGAATAGTATCGATACCAAACCAGTCCCTTCCAACATTGATTCATCCATATCTCTAGCATACGAACTCCGTTTGACCTGAAATTTGAAACGTAGCCCCTTCTAGCCTCGATTATCATTCCCAATCGATCCCGCTTTGATTGGAGCTCGGCCAAATTTTGACGACATCGATCACAGCCTTGTTTCCAATCAATTTCCAACCCTGATATCCATCATTTTCCAGTTATTTTGTTGATATTCCAGCTTTGACCAAAAGGTGGGATAACATTTGCCCCCCCAAAACATGCCTTGTGATAAGAAGGGGTGTTTTGAATAGTTCCGAATTCAATATCCAAAGTTCATAGTCATATCATCCAAGTGCATCTTTCTTGACCGCTCCGAGTCGGTGCCTGATTCCAAATCCAGTCACCAAAGCTTTAGCCAATTCCATATCCATCCGCACTAGATATCCGAGTCCTAATCCATCCTTATCCAATAACCAATAACCGAATCCAGGACCTCTCCGGGTCGATGTCCAAATTCTTTGCCGTTTATAGCCGATGTTCATATCCATAACCTCTCTGGGTTCTTGCCAAGCGCAATCCACACCTGACGACCGTGGTCCAGTGTCCCTGGACGCTGAGTAATGCCATGGCATAAGTCCTAAGCCGAATCTTGGTCGCTGCGGACCCTTGTCGAGCATAGTCCATACTCGACGACCTGAAATAGCAACCGATAATATAGGGCCTAAGTCCTAGGCCGAATCCTGGTCGCTCCGGACCCTTGTCGAGCATAGTCCACACTCGACGACCTGAATAAGCAATTCGCCATGTTCGGACGAAGAGACTTACCCCTTGCCAGGCATAATCCATACCCGACAACCATTTATCAAAAACCAGATGAAAACAATCATTCAAATGAAAGTCCAAACCAAAAAATAAACAAAACCAGGAGTTCAAACCAAACTCCAAAACCAAACCAGAAAAAGCAAATGTCCAAACCAAAAGAAGAAACAAATTTCGCAAGCCATAGCCCCGCGGTTTATCATCATTCAAAGCATGCCTAGGGGCCATCTCCATCCCCATACATGAGTAAGTGACTTGGCCGCTTGCCTAGAGTTTGCTACTTATTTCATATCATCCCTGCCAATTGATAACCAATCGACCATCGTTCCTGGGCGTCACGCCCTCGTTATTTGAGGTAGACGGTGGTCGCTCCTGCTCCACTGCCGCATTCCAAGCCCCGACATATTGCCGCAACTGTCCACTCCTTACGTGCTCCTCAATTATGTCCTTTAGATGCCTGCAACTGTTGGTATCATGTCCACCTAAATCGTGAAAAAGACAGTGCCTTCCTGATGCCCTTTCACGTTCCGAGGGCTCTCTCCTAGCCGGCCTTCGATAGGGAAGGCGATTCCAAGTCTCCATGAGTATCCGTTCCAATGTTTCATTCAATCCAGTGTAAGTGGAAAAATTTTGTTCTCTCCACCATTTCCTAGCTTTTCCCGATTCGTCATCCAGCTTCCTTTTTCCTTTATCTTTATCCGAGTCTCTGTTGGATGGCCTTCCATCCTCAGTCGCATTCACCTCCTTTAATTTCATATCTGAACATGCATCTTCCTGCCGAAGGAATCTCTCAGCTTCGTGAAAGAATTCCCCAAGATCTAATGGTGGGTCCCGTATTAGAGATACTTTGAAATTGGAATCCGCTCTGACTCCTGATACTGCTGCCATAAAAACCATCGATGGATCCGGCCGATCCACCGAAGCAACCACTGCATTGAACCGAGTTAAGAAAGCTCTGAGCGGTTCTTCCATCCTTTGCTTTACTGACGTTAGCGTCATCACGTTCTTTGGCCTTTTGATATGTACCCAAAATTGCTTCAGAAACCTGTCCACAAATCCTGTCCATGTCCTGATAGATCCTTCCTCCATCTGTCTAAACCACATCGCAGCTATATCCGTTAAGTATAGAGGGAAACATCTGGCTATCACTTCCTCCGATGCCCCCAGCACTTCCATATGTCTTATATATCTCATCAAGTGATCAGTCGGATCAGCTTTTCCATTGTATACTTCCAGCGTAGGTAGCTTGAATTCTGGTGGATTCCGAGCCATTCTGATGTCACGAGTAAACAGACTCATGTTTACTCCTTCCAGATCCTTGTTTGTCAATCCTCCGCGCATAGTTCGCCTGATGATCTCCGCCAATCCAGCGTTGTCCGTCAAGAGCTGCCCCCCGTGTCCCTGAGGGAATTCTGGTATGTATTCCTCATCACGTGCTCTTGCATTTCTGCCAGCATCTTGCTGTGTAGTGTCAACTGGAATTCCTCCGTGAATCGGTCCATCGTTGCCAAGTGGCGTGCCCCCAAGCCTGGATCCATCCAGATTTGCAGTTGTGTGCTGATTAGGGGTTGCACCTTGTTGAGCTGCTCCATTCGACTGCCTGTTGGGTCCTTCCGCTCCAGCTCCGTGGATCTGAACTCATGAAGCTCCAGCTGTTCCTACTTGTCCAAACTATCTGAGGAAATTCTGTATCATCTCCTCCTGCCTTTTCAGAAACTCTTCATGCATAGCTCCCATCATCGTCTCCATCTCGTCTCTGGTGATGAAAGCTGAAGTGTGATTAGCCCCTGATGATGCCTCCTGGCTTCCTTCATGCTGACTTCTCTCGGCTCTTTGTCTTCTACTTGATTGCCTTGTCATAGCTCTTAATCTGAATCCTTAAGCCTTCAGATCTGAACTCCAAACTTGGTATAGCGGGCACTAGTTGCTCTCAGTGAAAGCACCAAAGTGTTTGTGCCAAAATTGGTCACAAACCCCAAATATCATGAAAGCACCAGTGTATGAACACAAATCAGCAGTATATAATCATAGATCACAGATATAAGTAATGTAGAGGATAAAAAGTGAAGAATAATGAACTTAAAACCGAAAGAAATAGATAGAGACACAAGATTTATAGTGTTTCGGCTATCTCCGGCCTACGTCCACTCCAAAGTTAATCTTTTATTGACTTTCCTTGCTGGTTACAGTTGATTACAATGATTTACCACCAAGAAATTCGAATGCAACAGTAGCTTAGTAATGCAAAGGTGTTTCCGGCAGAGTCTGGACGTTGGATCGCCAAAAGATCCCATTTTGTAGGCTCTGGGGTGCTATTTATAGGCGTTTCATATAAATATCTTGCTCAAACTTCGGGAGACTCCTTCTGGCACGTGAGTGTGCCCACGCGATCGATCCCATGGGATTTCGACTCGATCCGTGATCGATACGAGCATAATTCGTATCGATCAAGATTTTGTCCGATGGAATCAAAACTTGGTGTGAACATTCCTTGGCTTGTGCTTAAGCTTCTGTGAAAATTTCATGGCATTTGGACTCGTAAATCTCCAGTTATGATTGATACGAAATAGAACTTTCGTTATACTCCTTCGTTCGTATCGATCAATTCGTATCGATACCCAATCGTATCGATATCAAGCATGTGCGCTCCGGTGACGTGGCTCTATCCTTAAGGCTTGATCCGTTCTCCAAGCCGTGTTGAACGCTTCTCCCTTCAAATCATGCATATCTCTAGTTTGTCTCCAGGCTTTGTGCTGCCTTGACTGCTTCTAAACGATCGACAAGAAACGTTTGTCCAAGTTTCTACGACCACTGCTCCATCTTTCGTATCGATTTCAGTCCTGATCGATATGAAATGCACCGTTATGCTTCGCCATCCCATCGATACGAATGTATTGATACAAGATCTGTAGCCTGAATCCATCTTGATCGATACGAATGTATCGACCCAAAGCAAGTAACCGAATCCATTTCTATCGATATGAAATGTATCGATACGAAATGTATCGGGACGAAACCTTCGAGCCGAACGAACCATCGCGCACCCATCTACTCAATCCAAGTTCATATCCACCGAGTCGAAATCCATCTAGCTTTCCTACCTAATCGATATGAATGCACTGTTCGTATCCATGCTAGTCGATACGAATAATATCGATTCGAAGTGCACGGCCGAGTCCATTTCCATCGATACGAAATGTATGGGTGTGAATAGTATCGATACCCAACCAGTCCCTTCCAACATTGATCCATCCATATCTCGAGCATACGAACTCCGTTTGACCTGAAATTTGAAACGTAGCCCCTCCTAGCCTCGATCATCATTCCCAATCGATCCTGCTTTGATTGGAGCTCGGCCAAATTTTGATGACATCGATCACAGCCTTGTTTCCAATCAATTTCCAACCCTGATATTTCCAGTTATTTTGTTGATATTCCGGCTTTGACCAAAAGGTGGGATAACAGGAATTTCATTCAAGTTATTAACAATTAACTTACAGTTATATTGTTACAATTCATTCTAGTTGTTATTTCCATTAACAATTCACTAAATTTTAGTTCTTCAATATTAAATTACCAAAGTCTTATTAAATTAACAAATTTAATTATCGAAAATTACGGGTCGTTACACTCTCCCCCACTCAAAACTTTTCGTCCCCGAAAAGGAAAAAGGAGGGAAAGAAGGAATTAAGAAATCGATATATTATATTCAAATATTAATTGTATAAACAAATAAATTTACAAAATTAAATAATTTAAGTAAAATATGTGACGACCCGGAATTTTTGAATATTTGAAATTGGAATATTTGAATTATTTTAAATATTTGAAACTTAGTTTAACTCGAATTTCAAGTATCACTATTTATTTTGGTAATTAAATTACTGTAACGACCCGATTTTTTCGACGCCTAAAAATCGACATCAATACGTCCACTATATTAAATGTCGAACAATCGAATGCCGGAAAACCAGTCTGTAAAGGAAAGAAGAAGGAGGTAGAAGAAGAAAATAGAAAACAACATCAGAATCTCACAATCGCAGCGGAACAATATATAATAGATAAATGACTGAATCTTTATACAAAAGAACTGTATCTGTTATATACATTACATCATCAGAGTACAACAAAATTCATAGCACACAACTGGACAGTTATCATAACCTGTCCTTACAAAAATTGACTATGCAGTTAACCATACACAACGGAATATACATCAAATACGTGAGATACGTCTCGCCATCCAGCTCGTCTCCTGAGCTCCATAACAATCCATCTAGAATCTGTACTCTATAATACTGGGTCTGACCCGAGCATTATAATAAAACAACACCCGAGTCAGTCTGGAAAACCAGCGTGAGAAAACACACTCAATTGGATTATTAAGGTTTTCAAAATACTTTAAAAATCAAAGGTATCTCGTAAGACCACACCACAAATAAACATGTCGGGTTTTTACCTTACGATAACCAAAACATTTCTTATCAAATCCTCTGATATTATAGTAGTGTCTATATACAGATACTTATTCAAATAGCCGAAATTGTTACATTCATTAAATTCCAGCATAATAGAAATACAAACAAGTCCGAAGGAACTTATTGGAGATTGGGTTTCCATCAATGGCAGGGCTACTGGGGTACCGCCCGTGACAGTATGCGGTCTAGATCACCGTACCGAGGATCCACCCTAATCCCCTGCTACAAAAGACCGGAGCTACCCCTTACTGGATAGTCCGAATAAGATCACCCCGCGCTTGGGATCAGCAACCGCCCACACAGCCGAAATAAAATGGACATCTAGACAGGGATGACCTTACCCTAATTGGTTGCTAGCCACTTAGCCTTGCAGCACCTCCCCTGTTTTAGCCATTCCCGGTTGATGAGGCTCGAGGCTATTCGTTACCTTTTTAGCACACATTCACTTAGAATGCTCATCGTCCCCCTGACGATGTTCTGATAGCATTCGTCCATACAAGTCTGTTCCGGGTCCGAACGGAACCGAAGGAACTACTCCTACTACATCCATTTTGGAATCACCCTCAGGATTAGTAGCGATTAGCCCTTGCACTTCACTACTCCATCTTCGACTCCAAGCTCTTGTCTTCCTTACGAAAACGTTCAAACCGTATCAAAGTGGTTTTCGGGAAATTAATCCTGATCCCGGTCTCTTCGAAACGATCAGCGCATTGGCCAATATTGATAGTCGGTTATTTAACTATCATATAACATTCACAAACAACCATCAAGCCTTAATAATTTCCCAAATTATTTATTTCAAAATATCTTCGCAAGATATTTTTCTACACTTCAACCCTTTGAAAAATAGTTTCAAATCACTTTTCTCTCGCGGAATAATTTCCACCCAATTGTTTTATTTCCACTGAAACGCCAAATCTTATTGAATTAAGATTATAAAACAAATTAAGTCCCTTTATCCAAAAATATATACTTAAAACATTTTAAAATAAAACTACTTAAAACACTTTATTTAAAATACTAGTTATGAAATTTTATAATAACTTCTCATGTAAAACTTAAGCCAAAACTAAATTTAAAATAAAAGTTATTCTATACAGTACAAATATTAAATAATTATCTTTTAAATCATAATACTAGTTAAACCTTTAAAATAATTTACTTGTATAATTCTTAATAAATATTTACTTTTAAAAATTTTAAAACCACTAAATAATAATTTTTTTCTAAAACATTCCTTTAAAACCATTTTGAAACCTATAACTTATACTTGGAAATCTTCCTTTGAAAATATACTTGACTTCTTAGGGAAATACACTTTCCTTACCACACCTTTAAAAATAAACCACTATTTATTTTTAAACAAATCACCCTTTCCTTATAAATTCCCATCCTGAATTTATACTTCCAAATTATCCTCTGATAAATATTTCACTTTATTTATAAACCCTGTTTATAAATTTCACAATCTCATTCTCCTTTATTCACAGTTTTCAACACTTAGTCGGTTTTCAAATCGATTTCCAAAACCAACTCCATTTTACAATAAATTACTTTACTTATCCAAATTTATTTCAAAACCCATTTATCCCATATTCACACCTTTATTTATGATTTAAATTCTTATTTAAATCGGAAATACCAATTTCATACTTTATTTCAAAATTCTCCTTTTATTATCCCAAACTCATTCAAATCTTGAATTTTAAAAATATATTTCTTTGTACTTAAAAAAAATATTGCTTAAGTCCTTTAAAAAAAATCCTTTTTCCCGTTTATTCAAAATCCCTATTTTTCCCATCCTTGAATTTATTATATAGGATTTAAAATCAAACCTTTATCCCTTTCCCAAATTCATTCCTTTAATTTATTTGGATTCACTATAATTATTTTACTTAAAAATTTCCTTTTTTATTTCCTTTAAAAATCCAAACTTTATATATATTTCATTTTTCTCAAATACCAATATATATTCAACCAAGCCATAGCATTCAATAATTTCAATTCCTAAATATAACGATATAATCCATCACAGATTATCACATAAATCACATTACTGAATATAAAATAAATTCAACATTTTGAGGAATCCAGTTGGATCCCTCCAACCCGTTTCCCTACATACACAGATGTTAGCACAACAATTTAAAATACCAATCCCACTTCGAGGGGGATATCGTGGTATATAGGGTCATCCGCTATTATGCGGGGCGCATAGGGTCTCATCCGCTATATAATGCGGGCATCAATCACTCCAATATATATACTATTATATATAATATCACATCCAGTCAATTCAATCAATCAACCAATAATTTAAATTTAACTATTTAAATTTAAATGGTAATCAAAATGAGTGAGATTAACTCACCTTTGGTTTTATTTGCAATCCATTCCAAACCGGCTTGTTTTCTTCACGATTTAGACCTTGTACAGACATTAGATGATTTTATTAAAATTCGAACCAATCGAACAATTAAACTTCCATTTGATAAATTTAATTAACCAATGATTTTATTTTAAAATTAAAATTTGATTTTAAACTAATATTGATGCAGCAGCGGAATACAAAAATGATGTAACTGTGAAAAGTAGGAATCGGTGGATTGAAGAATACCAAATGGCCCAAATCCGTTGATCAAAAGATGTCGGATTCTAGCTATCTTCGTCACGTTGATTGCGCACAATACCGTGAAAGAAGATCTATAATTCTTCATACGTTGATCAAGCGCACTTGATACCGTGAATTGGCTTCTACGATCGTTGATTCGAGCGCACTCGAATGCCGAAAGAGGAGATAGGAGATAACACTCAACTACCAATTTAATGAAAGCACAAAGCTAACAAACAAAAGTTTTATTCAAAATCAACTAAACTCAAAGTTACAACTCACCCACTATTTATAGCATTTTACAACACCCAGACCCTTAAGTCATTCGAGCGACCTACGACCTAAACAAGGTCGTTAACGACCTAATTACAAACGAATACAATACGACATACCATACAACACAACACAATACGGGACTTAAAGAAAATACATCACAACACAAAATAGTACAAAAGAGTTACGACTCAAGAAAATGTAAATACGAGACTTCGACGCGACTTATCGACCTAAGGACACGGCACATATGTGAATTAGAATGCACGGCAGCGACCTTGAAGAGCGGCAATAGGCTGGGGTAGGTCGTTTTTGAAAGTCGTTCGCGACCTTATTCTTCTTGCTCATTCGCAACTTAGGGTTAGGTTGTGGAGGTTAGGTCGCGGGAATGGTTTAGGTCATGGAGAAATTAGGTCGCGGAAATGGTTAGTTCGCTGGAGTAGGGACGCGGAGGAGTTAGGTCACTGGAGTATGGAGATAGGTCGCTGGAATTAGGTCGTGGAGAAGTTAGGTCGCGGAAATGGTTAGTTCGCTGGAGTAGGGACGCGGAGGAGTTAGGTCGCTAGAGTATGGAGATAGGTCGCTGGAATTAGGTCGTGGAGAAGTTAGGTCGCGGGATGGTTTAGGTCGTAGGGGTTAGGTCGCTGGAGTATGGATTTAGGTCGCGGGAATGATGATTTAGGTCATGGGAAGGATGTCTCTGGAAAGTTAGGTCACGGGGATGTGGTTTTAGGTCGTTCGCGACCTAGCAATTTGCTGGAGCTGCTCGTGACTTAAGGTAGGTCGTTCTTCCCTATTTCGCGCTGCATCATCCTCCCCTGGTTGAAAAGAATTCGTCCCGAATTCAAACTTTCTTCTTCTTCGAGACACTGTCTTCCATTCATTATCTGGTCTGATGCGGCTCTGGTGATAACCACTCTTGTGATTAATCTTGTCTCGACTCTTTGATGGTGCGGCTCGACATAAGGAACGCATTGCATAAAACATATGTGGCATTAGACAGGCGGCATAAGGAAGTGATCTGAGGGAGATGACATTTGAAAAGGTGTGGAATGACCTAATCACTAGGTGCCAGATCCAATTCATGTAGCACAGAACTTCATAAGAATAGTGTCGTATACCATATTGCTTGTGCCAATAGGAAGGTGTGATATAGAACCAAAATGTGTCGAAAATGTGAGACGATATAAGGAAGTTTAAAATCACGGAACGACTTAGGAAATCACGACCGAAAAAGTGTGAGGACTCATGCTCAGACTCTCATCTTTCCTTATCTCGTTCGGGTGTGTCCTCATTTAGAATCTTCCTTTGATGTGTTGCATCAATTTTCTCTGACTGAAATGAATTCCCACTCGCTTCTCCTTCAACATGTTTATTTTCATGAAACGATTCCAAGCAATTGACGTTGATAACGTCCGCAGTGCGGTCATGATCAAGTAATTCCAACTGACAATCATTCTCTTCATCCTGTCTTTTCAACTCTTCATGTTCTTTCAGATTCTGAAGATCATACGATCCCTGTAGTAGAATGGCAACTGGTACTAGTTCAGTGTGAGGTTGAATGTCCTGTAGTGGTGGTAACTCTTCGGGTAGTTCTTCAGGATATTCGCCTTCAGATTCATCGAATTCTGATCCAACTTCCTCAAAAACATCAAGATCTTCACTCGTTCCTTGCCCGGTCAATATTAACAATTCATTACCATGTTTCACTTTTTCGACAGGCTCTTCCAAAAATACAAGACTAGTTTCTTCAGACAGTTCCTCTGAAATCTCACCTTCAAACTCTCCGAATACTTCAACCTCTTCAGGTGTCTCAAAATCAGAATTTTCCCCATATTTAATCAACATTGATAATTCATCACTGGCTTTCATTTTATTGACAAACTCTTCCAAAGATAATAAACTATCTGATTCTGCCTTCTCTTCTGTGTCACTTTTACTTTGTTCGGGCTTCTCGGAAACAATGGAATTTACAATTAGCTGGCTCTCGTCCATAAGCTTAGGCATTAAACAAGAATCTTCCATCATCAAGTTATTTTCCTCAACTCCGAATACAATTTCTTCTTCCATACTGCCGACATCAATCTTTGGTGGTGAAAAATAATCAACTTCTACATCCCCATACTTTGACTCAATTTCTTCATCATCATCAAATTTCGACGGTTGATAAAAGTCAAATTCAGCAGTCATCCTCAACAAGTTACATCCTTCATCTCCTGACAAAACTCCTTCATCGTTGTCAAATTTCGGTGGTGATTCTTCGAATAATTCTATAGGACCGACCTCTTCAAACTCTTCTAACATTGGTTTAACCTCCTCAGGAGTTTTAAGCTCTTCACTTGCCTCATACCTAACCAACGCTTCAGCACTACCTTCTGCTTCTTCAACACTTTCGCTGAAAGATAATGGACTAGTCGGTTCCTCTTCCTCTTCTGGTTCGCTTTCAGTAGAATCATCCACATCCTCGTTTTTACATTCTTCTACAACTAATGCTTTCATCTTGGCCTCAATACTTCTATGGTCAGACTCCTGATAACGATAACCCTTAATTCGGTCATCAACACTTGTCTTAGTGATTCCGTGTACAACTGGTTCGTTGACTCTCTTAGAAACATTTATACTGCAATTAACGCCTCTATTCTGATTGCTGGAGTTTGTAACCACACCCTTTCCTTGACTCCCTTTTCTCGACTTCTGCAACTATTGGTTCACACGAGTTTGATAATTGTAGGGTAAGAAATTTGCCTTCATCATCCTTTTCATCTTATCCCACGTGACAACTTTGGATTTCCTCATTCTCTCTCTGGTTGATTTAGTCTGTTGCCACCAATCCATATCTCTTCCTCTCAGTCTTGTAGCAACTAACTTAACTTGACGATTTTCAGACACGTTGTTGAGTTCAAAAATATTTTCAACCGTTGTTAGCCAATCCAAGAACTCCTCTGCTTGTAGACCGCCTCGGAATTCTGGAAT
Organism: Allium fistulosum; assembly: GCA_030737815.1. Taxonomy (NCBI): domain Eukaryota; kingdom Viridiplantae; phylum Streptophyta; class Magnoliopsida; order Asparagales; family Amaryllidaceae; genus Allium; species Allium fistulosum. Next base: position 1,140,669,943 of record CM060906.1, read on the forward strand.
CTCCGTATCCTTCCTTGGTTTCCATGTATAACCATCCTCTTCAATATTCTTATATTGATTTTGCCCTTGACCTGAATATCGAAAGTGAACACGACCACCATAACTATCTTCTTCAAAATTAGATGAGCTTTGATGTCTATTCTGAACATTGACTCTTCTGTGACCATGCACGTCCTCTCTACTTCTCCTTTCCTCTACTCGATATCTTTCAAAATCACAATATGGCTCATGCTCGTAACCACGATAAGCTCTCCTTTCTTCATTATGATAATCACGATTGTCTCGAACTTCACGATCTCGATTTATGGACAAAGATGATTCTCTTCTTTCTCTATCATAACGTGGCGACACTCTCCTTTGATTTCGATTCATGTCAAACTTCATTTTGATCCAAAAAAATTTCCGAAGCAAACTTCCCCACTTGTTTGAAATCTTACGAACACCTCAAATAAACAACAACTTAATTCGAACTCCCAAAACTTCAAATCTCAAAATTAACGCCCAACGAACTTGGATAATTCGTCTCCTAGCTCACGACTTGAACAAAATCTGAACAATGTACAGCCTTGACTTACAAAGTGATGAACTTCACACTTTACTTAGTTCGGCTTTGCTTGATATAGCTCGGCTTCACTAACTCGGCACAAAGTCTAACACTTTCCTTGGCTCGGTTGAAATTCTTCAAAGAATTGGTTCCAAATGATGCACGACCTTCAACTTCAAACTCTCGGCCTTGAATAACAAAGTGATGCACGGCTTGAACTCTTGAATAAGAATTGGCTCCAAAACTCGGCTTAGCTATGATTGGCTAAGTCTAGCTCTGATACCAAATGACGCAGCAGCGGAATACAAAAATGATGTAACTATGAAAAGTAGGAATCGGTGGATTGAAGAATACCAAATGGCCCAAATCTGTTGATCAAAAGATGCCAGATTCTAGCTATCTTCGTCACGTTGATCGCGCACGATACCGTGAAAGAAGATCTACAATTCTTCAGACGTTGATCAAGCGCACTTGATACCGTGAATTGGCTTCTACGATCGTTGATTCGAGCGCACTCGAATGCCGAAAGTGGAGATAGGAGATAACACTCAACTACCAATTTAATGAAAGCACAAAGCTAACAAACAAAAGTTTTATTCAAAATCAACTAAACTCAAAGTTACAACTCACCCACTATTTATAGCATTTTACAACACCCAGACCCTTAAGTCGTTCGAGCGACCTACGACCTAAACAAGGTCGTTAACGACCTAATTACAAACGAATACAATACGACATACCATACAACACAACACAATACGGGACTTAAAGAAAATACATCACAACACAAAATAGTACAAACGAGTTACGACTCAAGAAAATGTAAATATGAGACCTCGACGCGACTTATCGACCTAAGGACACGGCACATATGTGAATTAGAATGCACGGCAGCGACCTTGAAGAGCGGCAATAAGCTAGGGTAGGTCGTTTTTGAAGGTCGTTCGCGACCTTATTCTTCTTGCTCATTCGCGACTTAGGGTTAGGTTGTGGAGGTTAGGTCGCGGGAATGGTTTAGGTCGTGGAGAAATTAGGTCGCGGAAATGGTTAGTTCGCTGGAGTAGGGACGCGGAGGAGTTAGGTCGCTGGAGTATGGAGATAGGTCGTTGGAATTAGGTCGTGGAGAAGTTAGGTCGCGGAAATGGTTAGTTCGCTGGAGTAGGGACGCGGAGGAGTTAGGTCGCTGGAGTATGGAGATAGGTTGCTGGAATTAGGTCGTGGAGAAGTTAGGTCGCGGGATGGTTTAGGTCGCAGGGGTTAGGTCGCGGGAGTATGGATTTAGGTCGCGGGAATGATGATTTAGGTCGTGGGAAGGATGTCTCTGGAAAGTTAGGTCGCGGGGATGTGGTTTTAGGTCGTTCGCGACCTAGCAATTTGCTGGAGCTGCTCGTGACTTAAGGTAGGTCGTTCTTCCCTATTTCGCGCTGCATCAAATATTCCTTTTAAATAATCTTTAGTAACTAAAATAATTTAAATAAGTTCATAAAACAAATTTACCACCACAATACATTATTTTAAAATAATCTAGTATATTAAAAATGTGTAAATGTATATTTATTTATTATTATTTTTTAGAAACTACAATACTAAAAATCTATATACAGATTTAAGAAATATGTATAAGTATATTTATAAACCCTACAACATTTAAACATTTCCATTTTTCAAAATCTTACCTCTCTCTCTCTCTCTATATATATATATCTACTGTTTTAATTTTAAAAAATATGTATGTGAATGTATATATATTTATTAAAAACAAAATTATTTATTAAATTAAAAAGAGAAGCCATACCCAAAATCTCCACGGCCACCATCGATCATCGTCCTCCAAATCACGACTGCGCTGCCGCGTCTTCTTCCTTACGCGCACACGACTTCCATCGTCGTGGCCAATCAATTTGCACGCCACCTACTGCCTTGCGCCTCCTCGTACGCGCCTACGCGATACGAGTCCAAGCCCTAACAACGCCTCTGCCCTAGGACTGCCTCCACCACAACTTCGCGCGCCTGAATGCCGTCGTCGCTGACCACAACGCCACCATGCCAGTCTTCATCGCGTACGAACGCGAGCTTGTGAGGGTCGAAGCCCTAGCCGAATCGAAATCGTGACCCACGATGAACCCATGTCGCCGATTCTCGTTTAAACCCAAACTCGGTCTCTCTGCCGATCGAATTCGATTTCGATCCATGCTATTGAATTCGCAATCGATTGAAGAAGAGAGGAAAGATTTCGAGCCATTTTTTTTTCTTTTGAAACTGGGCATCGACTGATTAAAAAAATGAGAAGAAGGAAGTGTCGCCATTTCTTTTCACTTGAATTCCTTTTGTTTTATCTTATTTAAAAAGTTTTAACTGAGGATAAGGGAGAAGGTTGCTTGAAAAAGAAATACCGTGTCGAATTGTTATGTACAAGTGTTTAGAGATCCCTATCAATAACGTTAATTACTCGTATTGACCATAATCCATAAACCACTCAACAAACCAATCAACACAGTATAATAAAATTTATATTCACTAACAAATACGCGCTCATATCTATTAATACACTCAAACTCATTCTAGAGTACTACAGATTCTATTTCTAATGAGTAATCCCCACTAGAGCCAAGGTTCTCACTTAACCTCGCTCTGATACCAAGTGTAACGACCCGCATATCCGTACCCCTTTGAGTCGACAATATTCTCCATCATAACAACTCAAAGTGAACGGGAATACGAACCATTAGGGTAAAGAAGAAAGAGGTAGAAGAAGAAATAGAAAACAACATCAGAATCTCACAATCGCAGTGGAACAATATAAAAAAAATAATTGACTGATCTTTATACAAAAGAACTATATCTGTTTTATACATTACATCATCAGAGTACAACATCATCATTAAGTAGCAAAATATTGGACAGTTATATTAACTTGTCCCCACAGAAACTGATTATGCATCAAACCATACACAGCGGATAATACATCAAATACGTGTGATACGTCTCGCCATCCAGCTCGTCTCCTGAGCTCCACAGCATCCTTTCTTGTATCTATAATACTCGGTCTGACCCGAGCATTATAATAAAACAATACCCGAGTCAGTCTGGAAAACCAGCATGAGAAAACACACTTAATTGGATTATTAAAGTTTTCAAACATTGAAATCAAAGGTATCTCGTAAGACCACGCCAAAAATAAACATGTCGGGTTTTTACCTTACGATAACCAAAACATTTTTATCAAATCCGTCTGATATTATAATAGTGTCTATAGAAAGTAAAATAGAATCTAGCTGAAATGCTTGCATCTCACGTTTCAACAATAGTTGGGCACAATCAAAACCGTACAGGCACTTATTGGAGATTGGATTCCATACAATGGCAGGGCTACTGGGGTACCGCCCATCACAGTACGTGGTCTATATCACCGTACCGAGGATCCACCCTGATCCCCTGCTACACAAGACCGGAGCTACCCCTTACTGGATAGTCCGAATAAGATCACCCCGCGGTTGGGATCAGCAACCGCCTACACAGCCGAAATAAAAGGGACATCTAGACAGGGATGACCTTACCCTAATTGGTTGCTAGCCACTTAGCCTTGCTGCACCTCCCCTGTTTTAGCCATTCTCGGTTGATGAGACTCGAGGCTATGCTATGCGTTACCTTTTTAGCACACAATCACTTAGAATGCTCATCGTCCTCTTGACGATGTTCTGATAGCATTCATCCATACAAGTCTGTTCCGGGTCCGAACAGAACCGAAGGCACTATTCCTACTACATCCATTTTGGAATCACCCACAGGATTAGTAGCGATTAGCCCTTGCACTTCATTGCTCCATCTTCGACTCCAAGCTCTTGTCTTCCTCACGAAAATGTTCAAACCGGATCAAAGTGGTTTTCGGGAAATTAATCCCGATCCCGGTCTCTTCGAAATGATCAGCGCATTGGCCAATATTGATATTCGGTTATTTAACTATCAAATCAAACAATCATTCACCAATTATTTTATTTCCGTTGAAAATCACCAAGTCTTAATACTTTAGATTTTTAAATAATTTAAATCACTTTATCTAAAAATATATACTTCAAAACATTTAAAATAAAAACTACTCAAAAACTTTATTTAAAATACTATTTATGAAATTTTATAAAAATTTCTCATGTAAAACTTAAGCCAATACTAAATTTAAAATAAAAGTTATTCTATAAGGTATAAATATTAAATAATTATCCTTTAAATCAAAATACTAGTTAAACCTTTAAAATAATTTACTTATTTAATTAACTTAATAATAAATATTTACTTTTAAAAAATTTAAAACCACTCAATAATAATTTCTTTCTAAAACATTCTTTAAAAACCACTTTAAAACCTCTAACTTATACTTGGAAATCTTTCTTTGAAAATATACTTGGCTTTTCAAGGAAATACACTTCCATTTCAGTATAACCCATATAATCCTTTATAAATCCTGTTCGATTTATCCCAATTTAATTTACGTCCTAATTTTCCGTAAATTCTTTCAACACTTAAAAATAAAACCACTTTTTATTTTTAAAACACATTTCCTGTGATAACCTGGATTTTCAGATATCTGTTAATTGGAAATTAACAGGATTGGATCTATTAAAAACACTGATTTATTATTTGAATATGATAATCTCTTTATAAATATATATTTTAAACTTGGGTTTTAAATAAGTTTTAAATTAAAAAGTTCATTTGTTTAAATATTCTTTCATTTCAAAAATTTTAACATAAGATAAATTTGGTTTGAAAATTTTGAATATAGAGTGACACTAAATTTCTCAAGCTTATAAGCAGATGATACATTTAATTGGATCAAAACATAAGTTATTTATAATAAATAAAAGCTAGCTTATGCACATTAAATCAAAATAAAGCTCTGCTATTTAACTTTTGATCTATGTGTATATTTGTTGTAATGTTGGCAATAATGTTTTAAAGGAAGACAAATATATCTTATGAATATTTAAAACAAAATATGGTTATAAAATAAATATACATATATATACTCTAGAAACTATGAAATTATATAAGTATAATAAATAAATAATAAATAAGAAATTCAATGTTGATAGTTGAATTTTAACAAAGAAATAAAATAAGTATTGGTGTGAGAATAAATATCTTAAAATTTATAGTCATATAAAATATAAAATGAACATAAAAGGAATTCTAGAAATACATATATATTTGGAATACTATGTAGTATGAAATAAAATAAAGCAAAAGAATACAAGTAATATGTAATGAAACAAGATAGAGCAGTGTATGAAAGTTCTCACAAAAAAAATCAAGTATTAACATAAAAAAGAAAAAAAATGAAATGATAAGTAGAAGCTTATAGAACAAGCTAAGCTAATTAATGCAGCACACTTTTGTTCATTTCAGCCAACAATTTGAGAAAAAATCTCTGATCAAAGAAATGTTTTGTACCAGCCAATTCATACCCCTGTACAACTTTTCTTTATATATCTTCTTATTCTATTTTCGTTCATTTTAAAACTTAGTATACCACAGAAAAATATAATCTTCCCTCTGAAGCTTAAATTCACAACTACAACAAAAACACCCTTTAATAGCGTTTAAAAAACGCTATTAGAAGCTATTATAGCGTTTTTTCTTACGATGTATATTAACATGTTGTAATAGGTCAGTGACCTATAGCAGCAACATACAAAACGCTATAAGAGACGCTATGGACAAGGACATTTCATAGCGTTTTATGAGTGCTGTAAACATGACTTTTAATAGCCTTGGAAAGTCGCTATGAAGTGAAACTATAGCGTTTTCATGACTGCTATAGTACATTGTATGTATAAGTACAGCTACTTTCTATAGCGGTTTGCTGTCGTTTATTGCGTTGTTTTTTTGTTATGAAAATTGTTTATAGCACTATCATAATGCTGTAGTATATAAAACTGGAAAAAACAACCTTTCCATAGCATAGTTAAAACGCTATAAATTTTTATCCCTGCGGTTTTTTTACTAGGTACATCCAAGCTTACAATTCTACTAATATATTATAAAATTTCAAAAAACACAATTATCACATAATGATGTACGTAATCAAATGAAGACATAAGCCAAACCACAATATATATTTAAATATATATCCATAATATTTCGTACACAAAGTTTCAAATATTTGTGATCTTAAAAAAAACAATACATACAACCATAGCTGACCAAAACGATACATACTAAAAGCAAAGATATATGAACGTCAATACAAAATACGTTAATCCAAGCATGACCGATTTGAAAGAGAATGAATGCAGCAAAATAATTTTTCCTTCCTTCCAGCTTGTAGTAACCCCGGTATCATCATACAGCACCTGTCAAAATGAAGCACATAAGTTATTTTTCAAATCCAAACATCATCCGCAAGTTATATAATTTTTCATAACAAAAAAGATAAAGACTTTTAGTACATCATTTTAACTAAATAGACTGCCAGTACATCAGTTTAACTAAACAGACATTGACGTGAAATAAAACAAAAATAATGTGTGATTTAGAAAATACAGCAATAAGAAGCGGATTATTACCAGGCATTATACAATGCAGAAGAACAAAAATTGCATTTTCAGTTATAAATGGTTTAGGACTGCATCTCTCAATTTATTATATCGAAAGACTACACTCCTAAAATGGTTATGAGGTTATGATAGGAATCGAAACCTCTACAATTGGTCCATTACAATTAATAGATAAATTTCATACGATTTTCAATCATCTTGATTTAAATCTGTTAATTATATACATACATACATATATGTGTGTATGTGAAACTTAATTATAAAAATATAATTCATTTATATGGAACTTAATTAATTTATATGAAACTTGATTAACTTAGTTAATTTTTATAAAATTAAATTGATTTATATAAACTTTAGTTAATTTTATAAAATTTAGTTAATTTATATAATCATATGGAAACAATATCAATAATATATGGAATTTTCTGAAATGGATGTAAATTTTGTTTAAAATACTTTATTCAACAATTGCATGTATATTGTTATAAACTTATTAATTTTTATAAAACTTAATTAAATTTTATAAACTTATTTAATTTAAAAAAATAGTTGGCTTATTTAATTATTATAAAACTTAATTAACTCAGTTACTTATTTTAAACTTAGTTAATTTGTTGTTGTTGTTGTTGTTATATTATTATTATTATTATATATATTATTAGTATTATTATATTATTTTATTGCTATTATTATTATATTATTATTATTATTATTCTAAACTTAACTAACTTAGTTACTTATTTTAAACTTAGTTAATTTGTTGTTATTATCATTATATTATTTTAATATTATTTTATTACTGCTATTACTATTATTATATATTATATTATATTATATTATTATTTTTCTTTTAAAATTAGTTAATTTTTATAAACTTAATTAATTTTTATAAAACTTAATTAACTTAGTTAATTTTTATAAAAATTAGATAATTTTTATAAAACTTGGTTAACTTAGTTAATTCTTATAAACTTTGTTGATTTTTATAAACTTATCAGATTCATGAATTTTCGACAGCACCTCCTTTGCGCGGTTAGTGCTTTCCCGCACACCCCAATTTAATATACATTTACATGATCAAAACAAGATCGGATTTATATTATATATAACAAAATATACTTCATAATAGCGTACACATTCAAATGCATAAAATGAGTCAGCCTTTTGTTTTGTTTTTCTGTTTCTTTATTTTCTTCTTCTAGTTTCCAGTTTTTTGTAGCACTATGTTTTCCTCCGTATTCTCTGAGCTTGCTCTTTGTCTATGTTGTAATCCTTCTGGTGTTGCAATAAAATGGTCGGGGTCCATCCAACCCCGTCAGCCTTGCCAAAAAAAAATAGCGTACACATTCAAATGCATAAAAACATACCTTTTATTAGCAACTTTAGCTAGCAATCTTCCATATAGCAAAGGAATGTTTTATGTACCTATATAGCAAAGTAAAGGGAATAATTAGGGTGCAAATCTATAAAAGAGTTATGTAATTATGCAAAAGGTACGAATGGCAAAAACTGTAGTGGAACTGCATAGAAATTGAACTTGCATCAATAGTGTAAAACTACAAAAAAAATTGCATATAATTATAAGCAGGTGGAAAACTACACATATTAGCCAAAACCTACACTTGCTAAAGCAAAAAAAATGGTTACATCATAATTAAGAAAACTGAACCGAGGCATGTGTGCCTCAACCAGCTAAAACTGAGGCTTTTGAGGCATGTTTGCCTCAGCTAAAACTGAACTGAGTCGTATAGGTAACCGAGGCATGTATGCCTCAGCTAAAATTGAACTACTTATGGATGCTAAAATTTTGTTATATTCACACATAAAAAGCCATTTCTGTTTTAAGCATCTGAAATTCAAAGTATACGCTGATAGTAATGCTCACTGTTCTATGCCTAAACATACAAACTACAACTTGTGTTCATGTTCCATATGATGGTGATAAAGTTCACAATACAGAGGCATCACCTGGAAGCAAGGTTAGGGAGAAGAGGAAAATAAACTAATCTTTGGAAGCTTAAAAACTTGCTCTGGCATTTAGTCTGTCATATGTTAAAACTATGTTGTATGTTCATCCTGTCAAATTCTTTCATAATTTTCAGTCTGGACTTCTGAACCAATAGTTTGGTGGGTTCTCTATGTATATGTCTGTGTGCACATATGCAAATATATGTCTGTATTTATAACTATATAAGTATATTTTCCTGCATGTTTTGTTTATCAAATCTTCTGTACTTACCTCTTTATGATGTGACAAAGGAGTTGTACATTTAAAAATGGTACTGATTTTTACCATAAAGCTAGTCTGTTCATTCTTCTATATTATTGTTTTAAAGAAGTCAGATTTGAAGTTTATTTAACGTGCTACCAATTGTCCTATAAAACATGTAGAAATGTCTTATCATAGTAATGTGATATATTGATCTCGTTAACATAAAGAACTATATGTAAAATCTTGAACTCAGTCTTGCATCAATATGATACATGGAAAATGTTAGACAATGTTTTAATTGAAAAACAAGGTCACATGAAGAATAAATTTCATATGACAGAAATGTAAACTAAGGCATAATTATCAAAAAGAATAACAAACTATAGAGTATAAGTGGAAACTCAGTAACAGTAACATAAACTATTTGAAACGTATGATCATCCACTATTTATCAGTCATCGAGGCTTATATTTATTCAGAAGTTTGGCTGTAGGTTCTAACTTTTAGCTTGGAACATAACATAGTGCAGATAAACTGGTTTTTCCAGTTTAGTTGAATCTATACTTTGCAAATCTTTTACGCCGATTTCATGACTAAAAAGAGGAAATAATGAGAAATAGACCATTTAAGACGTCAATTGTAGTGCCTTCAAATTTTTGAAATCAAAATCTTCAAAAAGGCTAAGATTTCAAAGTTCTACTGGGCCTGTCCTTTTTAAAATAAGTTCAAAAAGGCTAAGATTTCAAAGTTCAAAAAGGCTAAGATTTCAAAGTTCTACAGTACTTATTAAAATAATAATCAAGTAATATGGGAACCTTATTAAGTGGCTAGAAGAAGATATAGCTGCAGCAAAAGGGCCTGTCCTTTTGCGGTTGAGAAGCAACAATGGCATAGTGGTAATTCATGAAGACGAGGCCATGAGGAGGTGAGGAGCAATTTGGCATTTTTTGAAGAACAACGTTAGTTTCTAAATCATATATTGTTATTCCTTTCTTTTTCTCTCCACAAATAACCAATACTTCATTTCTACACGTAACGTTGATTGCTAATTGCATAAAGATTGTGAATTTAGAAGATAAATGAGGAAATTTTGCTAATTTTTAGTTGCAGTGAGCTGTATTGAGTTACTTTTTCTTGCTAAAGTACAAATTGAAATGTAACTGAAGTGTTAGTAAAGAGAATTTGTCATAACTCATTAAACACTAAATAACAGCAACAATGTTGTATCAATTAGTTTGTAGTTCAAACCACGAGATTAAAGATTATGAGTTCGTTCCTCGAAATCGACACTTGTTGCCAATAATGAACCATGTTTCGAAAAAAATAATGTTATAATGATTTAGAATGTTGCACTTTGTAATTTACTAAAGGAACAACCCATCAATTACTGCCTGTGCACTTACAAAAATATGTGTAAAGCCTTCACACACTTTGACTTATCAATAATGACATTTTATAGGGTGGCAGAGATCATGTCCCAACTTAGGAGTGAGATTGAAGCAAAAGAATACACTTACAAATACTTTTATTTTTATTATCAAAAGAGTACACTTACACATACATACTTACATATAGAGTTTGAATCAGTTGCCTATAGTATAAAAAAACAAAAGGCAAATAGAAAAAACCATAATGTGAATTTAACAACTTTGTATGACTACGTGTATGGGAAGTTAATGAAACTTTGTAATCAAAGACAATAGTAAAATTTGTTTAGGCATGAATTTAGTGCATATGTATACTCAAATAACCAAATGTCAAACAATACTCTTATATGTATATTTTTCTAATTTGCGAAAAACTTAGTTTCAGTAAGTATAAATAAAATAGTAAAATTCAAATATATTTTTATGCCAAAAATATTTAATCTAGTTCGATCACCAAATAATACATAAACAGTATACATGTAACTAGATTTTACACTAAAGTTAAAAGTTACCGTCCTAGAAACAACAAAACTTTTGGTCCACTCGATCAAAATGCCTGAATCTGTTGAAGTCTGCTTGACTAGAAAAGAAAATGTGAAACCAATATCTCCTTGCCTCTCCTTAGTGACTGAAGTTTTCCATCTTTGGTAGAAAAATTATTTAGTGTAGAGGCACTGAAGTCGAATAGCTCCTATGTTATCAAATGAAGATAATATTTTATAAGAATGATGAATGCATATTTTATATAATTGATTAGAAAAAACGTGGAGAAAAGACAGACAGACAGCAACCTCTATAGTACCATACATCAGTTCTTAAGGTATTGACATTTGCACAAATTTATTATCAATAACTCTAATTTCCCTCCCACTAATATGACCTTCAGCATTAGAAAAATCAAATGAACTATGAAAAAAATCAAATTGATTTGCAGTTTAGAAAAATTATACCTACTCATTGCCCGGTGCTTCTTGATATTGGTGTTGATCAATCGAGCATCACCAGGAGAAGCATAAGTGCATCTGGAAAAGTAGCGTCGATGATTCATCGTCTTTTGATAGTTGACCGTCACACCTAAGAAATTTGATAAAGATGGTAAATTAATAAAATCCTAGAAGGAGAAAAGTGCGACCGCATGAGCAAGACTTTTCGATTATATGTCTACTTATTGTTCAACGAGGTTACAAACTATTTGGAAACAATAAGCTTGGACCATTGTTCTCTTTAAGTAAAAAATACACGAACAGCTTACCATGTTATCCACTTATATAGACATGAACTTTTACGAAAACTTGGCAGTTATGATGTAACAATCAAAATACATTTTCAACCTTTTGCTATAACAAAAAGGACAACATTTTCCAACATGTGTTTAAGCATAATAATATACATATGTCGATTACATCAAAAACTCATTTTTGTGAAATTGAGGTAACTCAGTTAAGTAATCTCAGTTTTTCAAAACCGAGCAAAAACTATTTTTGCAGTACTAGGCATTCTTAATATTGAGGAAACTGAGTGAACCTCGGGTTTGCAAAACTGAGCAACACTCATATTGCAAAACTGAGAAAAATCGGTTTTGAAAAAATGACAAAAAACTCATTTTTGTTAAATCGGTGTTCGAGCATGTGTGTAATCAATGAATGACAAATGTTAAACATATTTAGCATATATAAATCAAACATTTGACTTGAGTCATAAGATCCAATTTCAAGGTTAAAGCTCCAGAAATTTCCGATGTAGCAGTTCCCCTACATAAACATTCACATTCAAAGTAGATGTCCCTGAACAACTTCTATGTCATGTAAGTAGACTGAAATTTCTTATTATCTTATTATCCAGCTATACAGATAAGAAAATGAGAATACTCTTAGCAATAGAAAAAGATCATACCAATGAAGCCATAGGCTGTGTTTGCTAATGGAGTCTCCTGCTCCAAGTGCATCCATGGCTCTCCATGCATTTTCCCACGTAGTTAAAGCAAATCCATAGGATCTCAATTCACTTGATGATTCTAATACCAAGTTCTTTTGTAATATCCCGGAAATTTTAACAATATCAATTTAATAATCTGTTGAATAATTAAATTGATATGGATAATCTTTGATAATAAGATTTGAATTTAATTTAATAATCTGATTAAATTAGTATTAATTGATGATTTTATCTTTTAAAATCTAATAAGATATTTTCTATTTGAATATATATATATATTTATTTGTATATATTTTAAATAGAAGCTTTGGTAAATTGGAAATTTAGATTTAATTTAATCTGGACTTTTCAAAGTTATTTAAATAAATAACATTTTAGTTTTAAATATACTTTAGATAAATATTTTAATTGGTTTAAGATATTTTTAACTTAAGTTTAAATAAATAAGATTTACAAAAATGGTTTGTTTTATTTCTTTTTTAAATATTTCTTGATAATATAATCTCTTGTTTAAATTATAAAATATGTTATTTTCAAATAACAAGTATAATGTATTATTTTTAATATGTATGAATTTTAATGCTAAAAGGAATTGTTATTTTAAATTGAATAAATAGTGTATGTAAATATATATAACTTGACTTTTAAATTGAATCTTAGGATTTAATTTTATTTAAACTTGAATTTAAAGTTTTGAAATTCAAAAGAATATATATTTAAATTGTTTTGGATTTTAAAATATTTGTATAAACTTTTATTTATAAATATAATTAGTTTTTGGTTTCTCTTTAAAATAGAATTATATATAGATAAGTGTTTAAATAAATAAGAAAAAGGCTTTTTAAATAATTTTAAAATAAATAAATATGAATAATTACTTAAAAGACATGTGTCTTTATCTAAAGCCTTGTTTTAACATGTGTAATGTAAGTAATCAATGTTTATGACAAGTGTCTTATTTATTTTCTTTTTCTTTATTTTTATAAAATCACAATTTACTTACATATATACATTTGCATTTCTTTATTCCATTCTTTCTATTCTCCTTTTCAAAACAAGATAAACTCAAATCTTTCTCAAATACACATCTGAAATAAATCAGTAACCACTTCTCAAATGCAATCCTCTAATCTAAAATCTGAAATCATTAAAAATGCCTCAAACTAGAAATCAAAGATCAACCTGCAACATTCTTCTCCAAATCAAACACTGAAATTCTTTTCCAAATCAAAGAACAATACCCTAAAACCATTTTCAGATCTGAAGCAAGTAATAAAGTCTTCAGCCTGATTTCTTTGCAAATCTGAAATCAAAAAGCCTGCATTCTTTTTCAAGTCAAATTTTGGAATCAATTCAAGTCAGTAGCTGTCTGCATTCATTTCTTCAATCTGGGAGCAGCATGCATGTGGTTAAATCAATCTAAAGCTTCAACAACTCAAGTTAAAAATCAAATTCTAAGGAGCATGCAAGTTTACAGTTTTCAAAAGCTAAACTACCTTTGCTCTGCATGTTTGGTGAGTAACATCACTATTTCTAAAGTTTAGATTATGAATAAGATTGCATGTTAAATCTCTGTGGTAAATATGTATTGCATGTATGTATAAGTGGAATTGCTGTGAAATAATGGATGTATGGTGTGCTCTGTTTTTGTTTTGCTTGCCAGGCTCAAAAATCCCCTTTAAAATTTCTTACCACTTGATCTAGTTTTATTAGGATTTAAATTACAAACAAGAATTGTTTGGTTTATCTTAGACGAATGTTTAAAATTTAAATTAAGTCAAATTTAAGTTCGAATGTCTCTGTAAACCAAAACAACAAGTGCATGAATATAAAAGTAAAAACTCAAATATTGTAAATTGCTATTCCAGGTTTATAAATTAAATACATAAGCAAAAACATAATTTTTAGCATTGAAATCATAATTTTTAGTTTAGTAATAAAGGAGCAGTTCTAGTTTTAACAAAAAGTGGAAACTTGGGTTTTTCTGGTGATCTATTGATATGGACGGGTCGGAATTCTTCTTGTGGGTAGAGGAGTAATCAGAGAAGCTTGGAAAAATAAAGGATGGTGATGCAAATCATTTTGATAGATGTGGTGGTGGTTTCTCTTCTGTAGCCCTAGTTTTAACTAAGCAATTTATTTGGGTCGGAATGGCCTGTAGAGATGATCGAGTTCAATTTGGTTTTAGGTGTTGAAAGTTTGGTCGTAGGCGAGGCTATGGCCGGAGGTGGAAGATCTCTGATGGACGGAGTGACGTGGGGGAAGTGTTGACAGGCTTTGGTGATGGTTGGGTCTTTTTGTTCCAGGTTTTTCGAAATTGAACTCGATTTCGATTTCGCGAATGGATTGAAGTTTGGATGATCGTGGTTTGGTTGGTGGTCGATCGTTGTCTTGTGGGGATACTCGGCGATGGTCGGAGTGGACGCTGGTGATCGTGCACGTGCACGCGATTGTGATATGTCTGGGTGAAGTCTGGGATTATAGCAGTGGGAAGTGCTCGAGATTTTCTCGAGTTGTTTCGTGAGATGTTCGAAGTTGTGGGAGAGGCGACTCGAAGTAAACTTAGATAGGCTCGAGTACAAATTTGTGTTGCCAGATTTAAAAACTCTGATCTGTTTTAAAAATTCAAAACTGAATTTAAATGGTTAAGTGAAATTTAAACAAGTCTTAAATCTAAGTTTAAATCTGTATCTCAGATTTGAAATAAAAGCAGTTTTTAAATTAAATTGTTTTAATGATTTTAATTGTTTAAAATGTATATTAAATGGTTAGAATTTAAAAGTAAATTTAATTTAAATTCTTTAAGTTCTTTTATAAGATGAGTATTTCTTTAACTTGTAAATAAAAGAGTTTTAGAAATGTTGTTTAAAACATTGTTAAAGATAATTTGTTTTCATTTTAAATCTTTAAATTTAAATGAAATTTTGAAGGTAAAATTAAAGTAAATTAATTTAAGATACTTTGTAAATAATAACTTGTTTATCAATAAGAATAAAGTTTATCTTAAAATAATTTAAGACTTGTGTTTATTTAATTTATTTGGAGATTTAATAGATAATTAAATTATTTGATTAATTAATCATTTGGATTAATTAAATAGGTAATTAAAGGTTTAAACTAATTTATTTATGATTAAGATTAATTAATTAGGGATGATTAATTTGTAGTTAGGGATTATAAATTAGAGTATTAATTAATGGTTAGGAATTAATTAATAAGTAATTAAATATTAATTAAGTTATGGTTAACACTTAATTAATTAAATAATTAGAGATTGATTAATTGGTTATTAAGATTTATTAATTTAGAATTAATAATAATTAATATAAGTTAATTACTTAAGGAAAGTAATTAAATAATTAATTACGGATTATTAAATAATTAATTAATAGGATTAATTTTGATAATTAATTAGTTTAATTAATTTAAGAATAATCATTTATGAAATTGTTTAAATGAATTACTTAATGGAAGTAATTAAGGATTAATTACTTATTGTAATTAATTGAAGTTGATTTGATTTATTTAAGTTAATTAATTAAGTTTAATTAATTTAGAATAATCAAGAGATGATTTGATAATAATTACTTAATGTAATTATTAAGGTAAGATTATTTAGGGAAGTAAATAATAAGATAATTACTGGAAGTAATTAGTTGAATTAATGATTTTATTAATAGAAGTAATTTGAGTTAATTACTTTGAATAATTAATCAAGAGATTAATTAAGAAATTAATTAAGGAGTAATTAATTTAGTTAATGAAAGTAATTAAGGGTAGTTAATTACTGATTGAAGATTAATCAAAAGTGATTAATAAATGTTGTTTAATTAAAGGTTAATTACTTAATGTAATTAATTTAATTAAGTAATTAATAATTAAGTTGTAATTAAGGATCATTAATTAATATAATTAATGATGTAATTAAGATTGGTTAATTAAGTAATAATTAATAAATGAAGTGATTAATTAATGTAATTAATTAAGGATTAATGTAATTAATTATAGTGATTAATTTAATTAATTTTAGTTAATTAATTAATGATGTAATTAAAGGTTAATTACTATAAGTGGTTAAGAATAATTAAGTTAAGTAATTAATTGAAGATAAATTACTTGGATGTAATTAAAAGATAATTAATCAAAGATGATTAATTAAAATGAAGTAATTAGAGGATAATTTATTAATTAAATTGTAATTAATTAATGGTTAAGTAAGAAGGATTTATAAAATGAAGTAATTAATTTAATTCACTTTAAATTAATTAGAGATGATATAAATCATTGCTTATGAATGGGTGTTAGTATTAGATACTTGACATTGATTGATATCTCTGATGAGATATATGCTGTATGATATAGATGTTAGTTGAATTGTATGGATTATCTGATAATGTTGATTATCTGTTGTGAATTATCTTTCTTTGTGTATAAAGATAATGAATTGAATTGTTTTAACCTTTAAAACAACTTGGCCTTAAAAGATACGCTTTGGATTTCGATGAGACCGGGATCGGGTTTCCGTATACCGGATTTCCAGGTCTGGAGACCCGAATACCACATCGATCCAAATTAACGATAGGTCGTGAATCAAGTGAAGATGAAGATTCAGAGTGCAAGGGTTATTGTCGTTAACTCTGAGGGTGATTCCAAAACGAGTGTAACGAGATAATGCCTTCGGTTTCGTTCGAACCCGGAACGAACTTGTATGGATTGAATGCTTTCAGCACATCGTCAGGTGGACGATGAGCATTCTAAGATAGATGTGTTCTTTTTAAAGGTAATCGTAGCCTCAAGCCTCACAAACCGGGAATGGCTAAAACAAGGGAGGTGCAGCAAGGTTAGTGGGTAGCACCCAAGTAGGACAAGGTTACCTCTGTCTAGATGTCCCTTTCTATTTTCGACTTAGTGGTGCGGTTGCTGATCCCAACCGTGAGGTATCTTGTGCGGGAATTATCCAGTAAGGGATGTTCCGACCTTGTGTTGTAGGGGATTGGGAGTGATCCTCGGTACGGTGATCTAGGCCACGTACTGTGACGGGCGGTACCCCGGTAGCCTTGCCATTGTATGGAATCCAACTTCCAATAAGTGCCATCGGATTTGATTGTATAACCCACTTTGTGGCTAGTATGCTGGAATTTAATAATGTAACAATTTCAGCTATTTCATATTTATTTGAAAACCCTAGACCCTATTATAATAAAAGCAGATTTCCTATCAAATGTTTTGGTTAGCGTAAGGTAAAAACTTACCCATGTTTATTTGTGGGGAGTCTTACGTGATACTTTTTCTTTCTAAAGGTTTTGAAGTTAAGCGAGTTTAACCTGTTACTCACACCAGACCCATGTCTGACCCAAGTGTTTATTTCTGTTTTATATAAACTCTTGGGTACTCAAATTTTTACGAGTAGCCAAGGGATTCAGGTTTAGCTTTGACGAATATTCTGAAGGAGCAATGGAGCAGGAGACTTCGGCGTTCGTAGATATAGTATTCCGCTGTGTTGATATCTGTGATAGTGTTTGTATTGTATTGAGTTGTAATATCTAGACAGATGTTTATAACTGTCTAGTAAGTGATGTATATGCTGTGTAACTCTGTAAATTGTTGTATACTATGTAATAGTTTATGTTATTAATATAATTTATTCGTTCCGCTGTGAGATCGTGGTTGTTGTTTCTTTCTTCTCTTCTTTTCTCTTTTCTCATCCCTTTCTTTCTTATTAATGATTCGTCATTCTGTAGAATGAGTGGCGGGTTATGACAGTGGTATCAGAGCATAGGTTGAGCGAATGCCTAAGCTTTTGGTTAAGTGAATATCAGAGCACTAGGTTGAGTGAATACCTAGGTTCGGAAGGATTGTTCATTAGAAACAGGATCTGTAGCAACCTATTTGAGTCTGAGTATATATATATACGAGAGCGCGTATTTGTTAGTTATATAAAATGGTTTTATATTGTGTTAATTGATCGGTTGAGTGGTATATGGATTCTGGTCAATACGAGTAGCTAACGTTATTGATAGGGATCTCTAAACACTTGGACCAGGCCAACGGACACAATATTGTTTTAAAAAGGAAAGGTGAAATAATTTTACCCAGATATATTTTCTATATATAAAAAGTATCATTTTAAAAGTATATGGTATTTGTATTGATTGGTTGAGATGATAATAATTTATCATCTAGGATTAGGAGTCTGAGTGTTGAGGTTGGAAGTGTATTTGTCGAGACTGTAAACCTAATACCGTCTCGAGTAAACTTTGCAGTTGTGTAAGGATTTCACAAATCTCCGAAGGGAACTGTTAAGGTTCGGAGTTTATTTTTGAAGTTTGGATGAGTAGAGTTGGATCTGTCGATGAGGCAGAAGCGAGTGATGGTACCTTGATACCTCAGGTAATAGTAGCTGTATGATGAGATACAGTGACGATGGATGTTCCCGAAGATGTTTTCTTTGGAACAAGATTAAGGAAGTGTGTATGTTTCGGTGTTGTGGCTGAGTTCAGCATGGTGTTTCTGTTTGGTTTGGAGTTCGAGTTTCTCGAAGAGCTTTGGATTAGGAGCATCCGTGGCAGCAGTGCAGCTCGGAGTATTCTGTGATGGCAGGAAGTTTTCTGGATGAGCAGTTTTTCTGGAAGTGAAGTTCAGAAGCAGCAGAGTGGATCCATTTCTTCGATAAATTGGATAAATAAGTGTAAGCTGTTCTGATTGGTAAAGAGAGAACAGTCTGTTTGGAATTAGGCTGGGTTGATCGCAAAAGTGACTTGCGATTGCTGAGTGTTCTCTTGGGTTATTGAAGATTTTCTGGATGTCTTCAGAGAAGTCAGAAGTTTGTCCGCATCTGAAGGTTGAGTTTTCTTATCGACTGGATTCCATGAGTGATACCGGTGGTTCAGTCTAGTGGAAGGATGTTTCCTAGAGATGGAGTTGGTGAAACAGCTCAAGTTTTGCTGAAGTATCTGAGTTTTATTTATGGATCAATGAACCTTATTTCTGGAATGAGTTGTCCAGTCTGTGTTTGTGTTCTACCTCATATCGGAGTTGAGCAGCGAAAGCAGTTTGGGAGTATATCTCTGATAGGAGGAGTAAGTTTAGAATCTACTGATGTTGTGAAGTAGAGTTATGTTTGGATCTCGTCTGTGTTCTGATTTGGATAAGTATTTGGTCTTCTGGATTGAATTGCCAGTTCGGATAACTGGAATTCATTGTGTTTTACGTATCTCTGAGGGAGTACGTATTTGATCTATCTTTGGTTTTAGAATCAGCAGTTCTGGAAGTTGGGTAGTTGAGTCAGACTCGTCTGTAGTCTGATATTCTGTTTAGTTCTGTAGATCTAGATGAGTAGGAGATCTATAGCTTAGATAGTTTAGATTGTTTGTAGAGCGAGTATCCCGGATATATATATATACTTGGGGAAACTCGAGGAATTTTATCTAGAATTTAGTCTAGATAGATAAATTGTTTGATTGGATGATTTGGTTGCTATGGTTGTTAGCATATGGATGATAGTATATGCTTATGTTTTAAAATTTAAAATCTTTAATAAGATTATTAAATTACCTTTGTTTTAATTTCGGGGACGAAATTATTTTAAGGGGAAGGAATGTAATATCCCGGAAATTTTAACAATATCAATTTAATAATCTGTTGAATAATTAAATTGATATGGATAATCTTTGATAATAAGATTTGAATTTAATTTAATAATCTGATTAAATTAGTATTAATTGATGATTTTATCTTTTAAAATCTAATAAGATATTTTCTATTTGAATATATATATATATATATATTTATTTGTATATATTTTAAATAGAAGCTTTGGTAAATTGGAAATTTAGATTTAATTTAATCTGGACTTTTCAAAGTTATTTAAATAAATAACATTTTAGTTTTAAATATACTTTAGATAAATATTTTAATTGGTTTAAGATATTTTTAACTTAAGTTTAAATAAATAAGATTTACAAAAATGGTTTGTTTTATTTCTTTTTTAAATATTTCTTGATAATATAATCTCTTGTTTAAATTATAAAATATGTTATTTTCAAATAACAAGTATAATGTATTATTTTTAATATGTATGAATTTTAATGCTAAAAGGAATTGTTATTTTAAATTGAATAAATAGTGTATGTAAATATATATAACTTGACTTTTAAATTGAATCTTAGGATTTAATTTTATTTAAACTTGAATTTAAAGTTTTGAAATTCAAAAGAATATATATTTAAATTGTTTTGGATTTTAAAATATTTGTATAAACTTTTATTTATAAATATAATTAGTTTTTGGTTTCTCTTTAAAATAGAATTATATATAGATAAGTGTTTAAATAAATAAGAAAAAGGCTTTTTAAATAATTTTAAAATAAATAAATATGAATAATTACTTAAAAGACATGTGTCTTTATCTAAAGCCTTGTTTTAACATGTGTAATGTAAGTAATCAATGTTTATGACAAGTGTCTTATTTATTTTCTTTTTCTTTATTTTTATAAAATCACAATTTACTTACATATATACATTTGCATTTCTTTATTCCATTCTTTCTATTCTCCTTTTCAAAACAAGATAAACTCAAATCTTTCTCAAATACACATCTGAAATAAATCAGTAACCACTTCTCAAATGCAATCCTCTAATCTAAAATCTGAAATCATTAAAAATGCCTCAAACTAGAAATCAAAGATCAACCTACAACATTCTTCTCTAAATCAAACCCTGAAATTCTTTTCCAAATCAAAGAACAATACCCTGAAACCATTTTCAGATCTGAAGCAAGTAATAAAGTCTTCAGCCTGATTTCTTTGCAAATCTGAAATCAAAAAGCCTGCATTCTTTTTCAAGTCAAATTTTGGAATCAATTCAAGTCAGTAGCTGTCTGCATTCATTTCTTCAATCTGGGAGCAGCATGCATGTGGTTAAATCAATCTAAAGCTTCAACAACTCAAGTTAAAAATCAAATTCTAAGGAGCATGCAAGTTTACAGTTTTCAAAAGCTAAACTACCTTTGCTCTGCATGTTTGGTGAGTAACATCACTATTTCTTAAGTTTAGATTATGAATAAGATTGCATGTTAAATCTCTGTGGTAAATATGTATTGCATGTATGTATAAGTGGAATTGCTGTGAAATAATGGATGTATGGTGTGCTCTGTTTTTGTTTTGCTTGCCAGGCTCAAAAATCCCCTTTAAAATTTCTTACCACTTGATCTAGTTTTATTAGGATTTAAATTACAAACAAGAATTGTTTGGTTTATCTTAGACGAATGTTTAAAATTTAAATTAAGTCAAATTTAAGTTCGAATGTCTCTGTAAACCAAAACAACAATGCATGAATATAAAAGTAAAAACTCAAATATTGTAAATTGCTATTCCAGGTTTATAAATTAAATACATAAGCAAAAACATAATTTTTAGCATTGAAATCATAATTTTTAGTTTAGTAATAAAGGAGCAGTTCTAGTTTTAACAAAAAGTGGAAACTTGGGTTTTTCTGGTGATCTATTGATATGGACGGGTCGGAATTCTTCTTGTGGGTAGAGGAGTAATCAGAGAAGCTTGGAAAAATAAAGGATGGTGATGCAAATCATTTTGATAGATGTGGTGGTGGTTTCTCTTCTGTAGCCCTAGTT
This sequence comes from Allium fistulosum, assembly GCA_030737815.1. NCBI lineage: Eukaryota > Viridiplantae > Streptophyta > Magnoliopsida > Asparagales > Amaryllidaceae > Allium > Allium fistulosum. The sequence goes on from CM060906.1 coordinate 1,140,692,248, forward strand.
TTAACTAAGCAATTTATTTGGGTCGGAATGGCCTGTAGAGATGATCGAGTTCAATTTGGTTTTAGGTGTTGAAAGTTTGGTCGTAGGCGAGGCTATGGCCGGAGGTGGAAGATCTCTGATGGACGGAGTGACGTGGGGGAAGTGTTGACAGGCTTTGGTGATGGTTGGGTCTTTTTGTTCCAGGTTTTTCGAAATTGAACTCGATTTCGATTTCGCGAATGGATTGAAGTTTGGATGATCGTGGTTTGGTTGGTGGTCGATCGTTGTCTTGTGGGGATACTCGGCGATGGTCGGAGTGGACGCTGGTGATCGTGCACGTGCACGCGATTGTGATATGTCTGGGTGAAGTCTGGGATTATAGCAGTGGGAAGTGCTCGAGATTTTCTCGAGTTGTTTCGTGAGATGTTCGAAGTTGTGGGAGAGGCGACTCGAAGTAAACTTAGATAGGCTCGAGTACAAATTTGTGTTGCCAGATTTAAAAACTCTAATCTGTTTTAAAAATTCAAAACTGAATTTAAATGGTTAAGTGAAATTTAAACAAGTCTTAAATCTAAGTTTAAATCTGTATCTCAGATTTGAAATAAAAGCAGTTTTTAAATTAAATTGTTTTAATGATTTTAATTGTTTAAAATGTATATTAAATGGTTAGAATTTAAAAGTAAATTTAATTTAAATTCTTTAAGTTCTTTTATAAGATGAGTATTTCTTTAACTTGTAAATAAAAGAGTTTTAGAAATGTTGTTTAAAACATTGTTAAAGATAATTTGTTTTCATTTTAAATCTTTAAATTTAAATGAAATTTTGAAGGTAAAATTAAAGTAAATTAATTTAAGATACTTTGTAAATAATAACTTGTTTATCAATAAGAATAAAGTTTATCTTAAAATAATTTAAGACTTGTGTTTATTTAATTTATTTGGAGATTTAATAGATAATTAAATTATTTGATTAATTAATCATTTGGATTAATTAAATAGGTAATTAAAGGTTTAAACTAATTTATTTATGATTAAGATTAATTAATTAGGGATGATTAATTTGTAGTTAGGGATTATAAATTAGAGTATTAATTAATGGTTAGGAATTAATTAATAAGTAATTAAATATTAATTAAGTTATGGTTAACACTTAATTAATTAAATAATTAGAGATTAATTAATTGGTTATTAAGATTTATTAATTTAGAATTAATAATAATTAATATAAGTTAATTACTTAAGGAAAGTAATTAAATAATTAACTATGGATTATTAAATAATTAATTAATAGGATTAATTTTGATAATTAATTAGTTTAATTAATTTAAGAATAATCATTTATGAAATTGTTTAAATGAATTACTTAATGGAAGTAATTAAGGATTAATTACTTATTGTAATTAATTGAAGTTGATTTGATTTATTTAAGTTAATTAATTAAGTTTAATTAATTTAGAATAATCAAGAGATGATTTGATAATAATTACTTAATGTAATTATTAAGGTAAGATTATTTAGGGAAGTAAATAATAAGATAATTACTGGAAGTAATTAGTTGAATTAATGATTTTATTAATAGAAGTAATTTGAGTTAATTACTTTGAATAATTAATCAAGAGATTAATTAAGAAATTAATTAAGGAGTAATTAATTTAGTTAATGAAAGTAATTAAGGGTAGTTAATTACTGATTGAAGATTAATCAAAAGTGATTAATAAATGTTGTTTAATTAAAGGTTAATTACTTAATGTAATTAATTTAATTAAGTAATTAATAATTAAGTTGTAATTAAGGATCATTAATTAATATAATTAATGATGTAATTAAGATTGGTTAATTAAGTAATAATTAATAAATGAAGTGATTAATTAATGTAATTAATTAAGGATTAATGTAATTAATTATAGTGATTAATTTAATTAATTTTAGTTAATTAATTAATGATGTAATTAAAGGTTAATTACTATAAGTGGTTAAGAATAATTAAGTTAAGTAATTAATTGAAGATAAATTACTTGGATGTAATTAAAAGATAATTAATCAAAGATGATTAATTAAAATGAAGTAATTAGAGGATAATTTATTAATTAAATTGTAATTAATTAATGGTTAAGTAAGAAGGATTTATAAAATGAAGTAATTAATTTAATTCACTTTAAATTAATTAGAGATGATATAAATCATTACTTATGAATGGGTGTTAGTATTGGATACTTGACATTGATTGATATCTCTGATGAGATATATGCTGTATGATATAGATGTTAGTTGAATTGTATGGATTATCTGATAATGTTGATTATCTGTTGTGAATTATCTTTCTTTGTGTATAAAGATAATGAATTGAATTGTTTTAACCTTTAAAACAACTTGGCCTTAAAAGATACGCTTTGGATTTCGATGAGACCGGGATCGGGTTTCCGTATACCGGATTTCCAGGTCTGGAGACCCGAATACCACATCGATCCAAATTAACGATAGGTCGTGAATCAAGTGAAGATGAAGATTCAGAGTGCAAGGGTTATTGTCGTTAACTCTGAGGGTGATTCCAAAACGAGTGTAACGAGATAATGCCTTCGGTTTCGTTCGAACCCGGAACGAACTTGTATGGATTGAATGCTTTCAGCACATCGTCAGGTGGACGATGAACATTCTAAGATAGATGTGTTCTTTTTAAAGGTAATCGTAGCCTCAAGCCTCACAAACAGGGGAGGTGCAGCAAGGTTAGTGGGTAGCACCCAAGTAGGACAAGGTTACCTCTGTCTAGATGTCCCTTTCTATTTTCGACTTAGTGGTGCGGTTGCTGATCCCAACCGTGAGGTATCTTGTGCGGGAATTATCCAGTAAGGGATGTTCCGACCTTGTGTTGCAGGGGATTGGGAGTGATCCTCGGTACGGTGATCTAGGCCACGTACTGTGACGGGCGGTACCCCGGTAGCCCTGCCATTGTATGGAATCCAACTTCCAATAAGTGCCATCGGATTTGATTGTATAACCCACTTTGTGGCTAGTATGCTGGAATTTAATAATGTAACAATTTCAGCTATTTCATATTTATTTGAAAACCCTAGACCCTATTATAATAAAATCAGATTTCCTATCAAATGTTTTGGTTAGCGTAAGGTAAAAACTTACCCATGTTTATTTGTGGGGAGTCTTACGTGATACTTTTTCTTTCTAAAGGTTTTGAAGTTAAGCGAGTTTAACCTGTTACTCACACCAGACCCATGTCTGACCCAAGTGTTTATTTCTGTTTTATATAAACTCTTGGGTACTCAAATTTTTACGAATAGCCAAGGGATTCAGGTTTAGCTTTGACGAATATTCTGGAGGAGCAATGGAGCAGGAGACTTCGGCGTTCGTAGATATAGTATTCCGCTGTGTTGATATCTGTGATAGTGTTTGTATTGTATTGAGTTGTAATATCTAGACAGATGTTTATAACTGTCTAGTAAGTGATGTATATGCTGTGTAACTCTGTAAATTGTTGTATACTATGTAATAGTTTATGTTATTAATATAATTTATTCGTTCCGCTGTGAGATCGTGGTTGTTGTTTCTTTCTTCTCTTCTTTTCTCTTTTCTCATCCCTTTCTTTCTTATTAATGATTCGTCATTTTGTAGAATGAGTGGCGGGTTATGACATCTTTATTCCCTTTCTGCAAAGAAAGTACTATTATCGATTTCAGTCTGCAATAATCATACATTTTACTTATATATGATTTATACCGAAGAATAAATCAACTTTGCAATGCTGGGTATTTTCAGTATTAAAAAAATTGGAAAAAACCGAGTAAACCCAACTTTTAAAAACTGAAAAAAAAAATCAATTTTGAAAAAAATAGGAAAATTATATTTTGTTAAATCAGTGTTCCAGCATGTGTATAATCAAAGAATGACGAATGTCAAACATATGTGGCTCTACTGCATCTACGTAATCTATGATATAGTAATTATATTTTTCAATATTCAATTGCAACATTTTTTTCCTACCCACAATATTTCTTTCTACACACAACAATGTTTAAAAACCAAGTTTCCAAAGTGAATTTTTGAAGCATAATAGCAATAAATGTTTGATATTTAATATGGTTAACAACATCATGCAATAAGGAAACATGTCAAACGAATACCAATGTCTTAACCGTACACTACAGTCGGATTCAAGCATGACGGCTAGAAGTGGTCTAGAACCAGCTGAAGTGTTCCTATTCAAATAGTCTAGGATTGGTCGGTGGCACCATTACCACCCTAAATTGCGCTGAAGTGGTCTAGAATTTAGGGTTTTCATTTAGGGTTTCTTGCGGAGGGTGAAAGGATTTGCGGTTTTGGATTAGGGCTTCGTGCGGAGGCTGAAAATGATTTAGAGTTTTTGTGCGGATGATAAGATTGAGCAAAGAGAGAGCTGAAAGCGAATGAAAATTGAGAAGTATTCCATTAAGGTTCTTGCTTTATTTTGGAGGGAAACAAAATGATAAATGGCGGCCGTGGAAATAAATGTCGATTTGTTTAGAGGGAAGATATTAGACAGCGATTATCCAATTTTGCTAATATCTTAAATCGCAAATGACTGCATATATGGTTAAGACGTTATTCTATTTTGCTGTCAAATGCATCTTTTCTTGTACGTTTCAAAATTTAAACAAAGCAGCTTAGTTTCAAATCAAGTGGCAAGATCAAATTTCCAGTTTTATAAGCATTTCCAGATTTCCAAATATACCGTGTCCTATGTTCTGGTTCCAACATTTAAAGGTGAGTATTCCAACCTCATGAATGTAAATATGCTTGCATATGGATAAATATGCAGATGTTAGTGTATGCATGCCTGAACATGGGTATATACTTCTCTGTTAAAACCCAAAACAGTGAGTAAACATAAATCCTTTGAAGTTTAAATATCTGTAAAACTTGTGCAGGCAACAATTAACCATAGAAATAATTCAAACATGTTTTGCATGGTTATATTAATATATTTGCCTGATTTAAAGTTTAATTTGCTGTGTTATATGTGTGCATGACTGTGTAAAGAACTCCTGGTCTCTGTTCTCGGAGTTCAGACCATCAAACCCTGAAAAAAATTCTTAACTCGTCACTCAAATATTTTCAGGCATTGATGATGGAAGAAACTTTGATTTTAATCATGATATCTTATTTTTAAAAATGCTTTCCACTGAATTTATTAAGCCATTTTTTCAAAAACAGGAGATTACGGTAAAAATAAATTTAAGTCTGAAGTTCGATTTGTTTAAATTTCGAGTTTGGATTTTTAGTTTGATTCGTTTTCGAAAATGAGGAATTTTGATAATAATCTCAAGATTTTTAAATTCGTATACATTGTGATATTTCAAGATGAACGATAATCGATGTTTGGTGAAATTTTGGCGATCGCGTAGTTTGTGTACGGCGGGGTTATGGCTGGAGGAAGGTCGTGGATCGGTGGTCGTGGGAAAAATAGGGGTTTGATTTCAGGATCTTCGGGGTGGCGCAGCGATGTCAGAATAGGGTTTTGGGACCTGTTGGGTTCGACGATGAAATCGGGATCATCGTGACGGCAAGGATGGATCAGGATTGGTCGGAGTAGGTGGGGATGATGCGTGGGTCAGAGGTGAAGACTCTGGTGGATCGGCGTTAATTCTGGTGAGCTAGATCGACGGGGCGAGGAGGTTTTCGTTAGCAGGTTTGGGTTTGAAGTAGTATCGACAAGCTCGAATTCGTTTCCAGTCGTTTACGATGGACTTGGGTGGTCGGGAAGTTCGGGAAGATCATCGGTGGTATGCTGGTGGTCGCGGCGATGATCAATGATGGCTGGAATGCCTGTGCACGTGCACCTGTGCACTTCGTATCTGAGTTAATTCGTGATCAGGGAAGAAGCATGAAATTTCGGGTCTGGCTCGGGAATTCTTGAGTTTGGCTCGGGTCTGGTGATTTAGTATAAACAGATTTTAATTTTAAAACAAAATCAAGTTTTAAAACAATCTTGATAAAACCATATTTTTGTGAATAATAAAGGTATATCCAAGTTTGAGTTGGTTGAAAGGGTTTCAAATAAAAATTATTTTAAATTAACTAAGCTTAGAGGTGATTAAGATATATATATAACCTTTATTTAAAGTCTTTATTTTAAATAAACTTAATAAATTAATTAAGTGGTAATTAAGAAGGATATAAGGTTTTAAAACTTTAATTACTTAAGGGTTGAAAGGGTATTGGTAATTTGTATACCAGGATAATTAATTGATTTAAACCCTAAGTGTTTAAGGTAAATGTTTCAATTATTTATCTTAGTTAATCCATATGTTATGATAATTAAGTCCAAGGTTTATTAAATAAGATCTTTAATGATAATTAAGCAATTAATTAAGATAAATGGGTTATCTAAATTTGATTAAGGTTTGGTAATTAAGGATTTAATTAAGTAATAAAAAGGTAATTAAGGGAGTAATAAATTAATTAATTGATTTAAAGATTAATTAAGGAAAGTGATTAAGAGTTAATTGTTAATTAATTAATTAATAATTAAAGATTAATAAATTAAATAACTGAAGGATGGTTAGTTAATGTAATTAAGTAAGGATAACTAATAAGTAATTAAGGTATAGTTAATTAAGGAAAAGTAATTAAGGTTGAATAATTAAATAACAAATGGTTTGTGATTAATTAATGATAATTAAGCCGGGTTAAGTAATTAATTCATAAGTAATTGATTTAATTAGTTAAATTGGATTAATGGTGAACATGTGATTAATTAATCTTATTTATGGATAATTGAATTGTCTTAAATGATTAGATTTATATATAGTCTGATAACTTGTGATGTATTATGGTTTGATATGATGAGTTGAACTGTGATGTTATGAGATATCTATCGATAATTGTTTTGTAGTGAGAATATGATAACCTGTATTTAAAATTTATTCGAATTCAGTTAAACAACTTGAAGTAGAAATGACATTGAATTCGAAGAGACCGAGTTCGGGTATCAACAATACCCGAAACCACTTCGATTGGTAATCTAAATTCTATATAGATTGATTTGTGAAATCAATTGACTAGAATGGAATGATTTAAGTGGATGGGACCATTTAATCTAAGTTTTGGTACTTAGAAATTGATGTGTGAAATAAGTAATGTCTCTAACAAATTGTGAAATTGTAAATTGACACGAGTTACCCCGGGTTTTATGTAAGTTTTATGCTGTTGTATTCCATGTTAGATGGGTTTACTCACGCTGGTTCCCAGCCTGACCCGGGTGTTACTTTGTTGTAATGCTCGGGTCAGACCGAGTATTACAGATTTTCAGGTAAGGACGTTCTGGTGATCAGGAGGCGAGCTGGATGGCAGGAACGTATAGAGTGTTTCCGCTGTAATATATTGCAGTTTAACTAAGACAAGTTGTGTAATGTTGTGACTTTGGTCTATAAAATGTAAATGTACTAATACAGTTCTTCTTTGTAAAACTGTTATTTTATTTGATATTATATATTGATCCGCTGCGAATGTGAGAATCTGTGTTTCTGTTTCTTTCTTCTTCTTCTATCTCTTTCTTCTTTTCCTAACTATCTGGAATTTTCGGGATCGAAAATTCCGGGCTGTTACACTTGGTATCAGAGCCAGGTTAAGCGAAAACCTTGGCTCTGGTGGGTCTACTCATTTAGGGATAGGGTAAGAAGTACCCTAAAATGAGTTGAGTGTAATATATATATGAGAGAACGTACTTGTTATTTTCCTATATAAAGATTTTAAATGGTTTTAAAGGTAAATGATTTTGTATAAAATTATATTTTGATATGTAAAGCAATATTCTTCCTAGTAAATATTAAGATAATTGGTTGTTAAATTTATTGGATTTGAATTAAATAGAAATAGAAATACGACCAAATTGAAATTAAATAAAAATAAGTTTGAAATGGATTTGAACTGAAATTAAAATCTTGAATCTTGAGGAAGAGTTTTAAATAAGATGAATTAGAATTGGTTTCAAGATATGATAACCTTGGTAATAATCATAAATGATTATTGTGGTTAATAATGAAATGTTTTAGGAAAGTAAAACGTCTAGGTAAATATGACTTATACAATTGAACTGAAGATGATCTAAATTGTAAGGTCTTAAATCTGGGTTCAGAATTTGAAAATTGTTTCAAGGTAATAAAGGAATTTGTTTTGGATTTAAAAACCAAAGGTGGATCAAAATTTAAGGATAACTTGGTGTGTAAAGGAAATAATATGTATAAGGAATATACATAATATCAAAGATGGTTTGAAATAAACTCTAAATATTGAGTTTTAAATTTGGAATGAGATGTGATACCCAAGGTGATAAGTTTTTGAACTTATAAAATTATTAATGTGAAGTTTAAAATTTGAAATGGGAATCCAAATTGGGTAAGGTTGGCTGGATTAAGTAGATGATTAATTTCAATTGGAAGTTTGTGTGATCTCAAAATGGGTTTGAGATCTGGAAATTGAAATGGATGGATGTTTTAAAATAAATTGGATGATATCATCCTATTGTTATTAATAATCTTTAAAAGTGTGAATTGGATTTGTTTAAATGAATGAGGAATGAAGTGTGGTAATATATCCATTATTGTGATAAATAGGGAAATTAAACTTTAATTTGAAATTAAGGATATGGAATTACTTTGAACTGAACTATTTGAATAATTGAATTTGTAAATTAAAATTTGTTTAAAAACTGGTTTCAAAACTAGAAGATAAAATTGTTTTGAACTCTTATTTGAACTTTGAAATAAGTTAAGTAAAGATAATTTAAAATGGAATTTTGAGAATTGGACTAAGAATTAAATTGTTTAAAGATTTGGATTATTGATTTAAAAATAAGGGTTAATTTGATTTAAGGGGTTAAATCAACATTTAGAAATTTAACTCGAATTTATATAATTCGAGATGGTTTAAAGTTAAGATTGGAATTGAAATTAGTTCAAATTGAATTTGATTTGAATTAATTGGAAGTGTGATTGAAGTTGAATGAGTTTAAATTCAAATGGGAATTAAATCAATTTAAGTGGAAATGGGAAATTGATTGGAATGGGAGTTTGGGAAATTGAACAGTTTGGCTCTGGACTATTTTCAAACAAATTATTTTAATTTAAACTTTCTTAAATATAACCTTCCAAGCTATTTACTATATGCAACCTTTCTTTCTAAACCTCAAACTACCTTATACTTATTTTATAACTACATTTGAAACTATTTAACAGTTTTACAACTGATTTATAAACTAATTACTATTTTTCAATTATTTTATAAATAATTACTATTTTTCAACTATTTATAATTACTTAACTATTTTACAGCTATTTTACAAACTAATAATTATTTTCAAATACTTATCTATTTTTAAATTTTTCAAGCTATTTTCTAAATATAAGCTGGTCGGAGTTCAAACTGTTATTGATTAAATACCCAATTGAGATAAGAATTGACTGATAATCCAAATGGGGATTAAGGCAAATGTGGATAAGTGAATAAAATCAAAGTGAATGTGAATAGAAAGGAAATTGATTTAACTGATAATCAATGAAGATAAATACGTAGGATGTACGTATATTATTCTATTCGCATAGTGATTTGATCCAGATTCGAGCACAGAATTTCGAGATAGTATTATCGATCCGATTCGGGATTTTTCACTCGATTTTCGACGGCGAACCTGGATATGGATTTTTGATTGGTTCTGGATATTCTCTATCATAGTTGTGACTATGCAAGAAGAATAACAGTTTCTGATCAAGAAACCAGATCTGAGTCCGCACTAGGAAGTCGGGCGATCAGATTTATGTGGCGTACGAATGATTTGTGTGCATCGTACGGGTTTGAACAAAATTGATATTGAAAATTTATGGATAAGAACTATAAAAGGGTCTTTGAAATGAAAAGTATATTTTATGAAATATATGATGAAGTAAAGTGGAAATTGGATATTTCTATGGTAAAAAAAACAAAAATTTGCTTTATGGAAGTAAGTAATTTGGTAAGTGATTTTATAGAGTAATCAAATTGAATATTTGATTTGGAATAAACAAAGTTACGTATCTTTGTTATATATATGATAAAACTCCCCTTGTTGAATCTTTTGCCAGAAGAAAAAGGTTTTGAAAGTATTTGAAGTATAAAAGTGAATTTATACAAGTATGAAGTGATTCAAAAATTTCCCAAGGTTATTATATATATATGTATATATAAAGGCTTTTGTGAAAATTATTTTTGAGGAAAGGTATTTGGAACCTTTGAATTTTGGAAAGGCTTATGATTTTTGGAAAAAAAATCAATATTAGAATTTGGAAAGTCTAATTTGAGAATTATCGATTTTGGGAATCGATTTTGAGAAAGGAGCTTTATATGTGATTCATACTAGGTGTATGATTTGGAAAATACTATATGTGTATAGTATAAAGTGTTTTGAAAGTGGCTCTGGGGAAAAAGGCGCTCCCTTGAATGAACTTCTCAGGAGTGCCACAGGGTGGCACTGCCTTGAGCCAATAAGGGGGAAGTTCTAAAGTTGACCCAGTGAGGAGTCCGGACAAACTAGTTCCTGAGGATTATTTGGTAGCGAAAGTCGAAGGCGCTGATGCCTACAGGGGCATTTGGGTTATGCTGTGACGATAGTGTAATTCGATGTCACTGCGATCTACTGTGGGGACCATAGCGAAAATCGTGTGGAGGATGAGTGCCAACAGTCTACACTTGATTTTGCCGGGATGGCAACGTAACATCGGTAGACTGCGATCTATGGTCAAGTGGAGGAGTTTCATTCTTTTGGCAGCGAAATTCGGTGGCGCTGATGCCTACAGTTATATGGGTTTTTGCTGTGATAGCAACGTAAAGCCCGGGTATAACTGCGATCTGTAGCGGGTTCCATGGTGTAATCGAGGGGTGCGGAGGCCTACAGTTATCTATGGATTTTGCCGGGACGGCAACGTAACCATCGGGTTAACTGCGACCATGGATGGGGGTGATGATTTCCAGAGCATTTCCACCAAAGATATTTCCTCTATTTTCGAAAACCGTTTTCTATATTTTCAATAAAATTATTTCCCAAAGTAATTTCACTGGGTGTTGGAAACAAGTTTACCAAGCACTTATAGATTTTCAGTCGTACGCCTGATCAACGTATGACCGAATTTCTGTGAGGACAATGATGGACTTGTCGAAACATCGAGTTATAAGGTATTTTTATAAAAACTATTTTAGAAATATTATATAGATTTTTAAAGTAGTTTTAAAATGAACAAAGAAAATTTATTTGATGTTAAGCATTTTGATAATTCTGGCTTCGTTTCTTTTCGAGGACGAAAAGATTCAAAGGGGGGAGGAATGTGATAACCTGGATTTCCAGATATCTGTTAATTGGAAATTAACAAGATTGGATCTATTAAAAACACTGATTTATTATTTGAATATGATAATCTCTTTATAAATATATATTTTATACTTGGATTTTAAATAAGTTTTAAATTAAAAAGTTCATTTGTTTAAATATTCTTTCATTTCAAAATTTTTAACATAAGATAAATTTGGTTTGAAAATTTTGAATATAGAGTGACACTAAATTTCTCAAGCTTATAAGCAGATGATACATTTAATTAGATCAAAACATAAGTTATTTATAATAAATAAAAGCTAGCTTATGCACATTAAATCAAAATAAAGCTCTGCTATTTAACTTTTGATCTATGTATATATTTGTTGTAATGTTGGCAATAATGTTTTAAAGGAAGACAAATATATCTTATGAATATTTAAAACAAAATATGGTTATAAAATAAATATACATATATATACTCAAAAACTATGAAATTATATAAGTATAATAAATAAATAATAAATAAGAAATTCAATGTTGATAGTTGAATTTTAACAAAGAAATAAAATAAGTATTGGTGTGAGAATAAATATCTTAAAATTTATAGTCATATAAAATATAAAATGAACATAAAAGGAATTCTAGAAATACATATATATTTGGAATACTATGTAGTATGAAATAAAATAAAGCAAAAGCAAAAGAATACAAGTAATATGTAATGAAACAAGATAGAGCAGTGTATAAAAGTGCTCACAAAAAAAATCAAGTTTTAACATAAAAAAGAAAAAAAATGAAATGATAAGTAGAAGCTTATAGAACAAGCTAAGCTAATTAATGCAGCACACTTTTGTTCATTTCAGGCAACAATTTGAGAAAAAATCTCTGATCAAAGAAATGTTTTGTACCAGCCAATTCATACCCCTGTACAACTTTTCTTTATATATCTTCTTATTCTATTTTCGTTCATTTTAAAACTTAGTATACCAGGGAAAAATATAATCTTCCCTTTGAAGCTTAAATTCACAACTCAACAACTCTGTTTCAAAATTTAAACAAAGCAGCTCAGTTTCAAATCAAGTGGCAAGATCAAATTTCCAGTTTTATAAGCATTTCCAAATTTCCAAATATACTGTGTCTTGTGTTCTGGTTCCAACATTTAAAGGTGAGTATTCCAACCTCATGAATGTAAATATGCTTGCATATGGATAAATATGCAGATGTTTGTGTATGCATGCCTGAACATAGGTATATACTTCTCTATTAAAACCCAAAACAGTGAGTAAACATAAATCCTTTGAAGTTTAAATATCTGTAAAACTTGTGCAGGCAACAATTAACCATAGAAATAATTCAAACATGTTTTGCATGGTTATATTAATATGTTTGCCTGATTTAAAGTTTAATTTGTTGTGTTATATGTGTGATTGACTGTGTAAAGAACTCATGGTCTCTATTCTCGGAGTTCAGACCATCAAACCCTAAAAAAAATTCTTAACTCGTCACTCAAATATTTTCAGGCATTGATGATGGAAGAAACTTTGATTTTAATCATGATATCTTATTTCTAAAAATGTTTTCCACTGAATTTATTAAGCCATTTTTTCAAAAACAGGAGATTACGGTGAAAATAAATTTAACTCTGAAGTTTGATTTGTTTAAATTTCGAGTTTGGGTTTTTAGTTTGATTCGTTTTCGAAAATGAGGAATTTTGATAATAATCTCAAGATTTTTAAATTCGTATACATTGTGATATTTCAAGATGAACGATAATCGATGTTTGGTGAAATTCTGGCGATCACGTGGGTTGTGTACGGCGGGGTTATGGCTGGAGGAAGGTCGTGGATCGGTGGTCGTGGGAAAAATAGGGGTTTGATTTCAGGATCTTCGGGGTGGCGCAGCGATGTCAGAATAGGGTTTTGGGACCTGTTGGGTTCGACGATGAAATCGGGATCATCGTGACGGTGAGGATGGATCGGGATTGGTCGGAGTAGGTGGGAATTGAAAGTGTGTATGCTTGTGCACACTAATTATGGATCGTGTAATATGGAAATATTCAATAAACTAACTATATAGCAATTCACAGATATAGAATAGTAAATGCAGTAAACAGTAAAAATCACACCATGGATTTTTATACTGGTTCGGACCTCCCGTCCTACGTCCAGTCCCAGACTTCTATCTGGATTTTTCACTATCAACTACCTCGCTTCACCCGGAGGAACAGGTTTACAACACCCGAACATCCGAACGGGATTTCGTGCCTCTTACCACACCGAGGACTTCAACAAAAACAAATACAATTGTCGTTGACAACTTGTGCTCTTGATAACACGGATTTGTCACTTGTAGTACACCCTTCCTATAATCTTATCCTCAAAGTATGTGAATGATGTTTGTGAAGATTGAAGGAAGTATATTACTTATTTGAATCAAAAGATATGAAATAATTTCAATGATTCAATAAGCAATTTGAAGTAGAGAGCTTTTAGAATGCAAGAGTATTTAGAAAGTAAGATCAGAAATTAAAGCAAAGAATTGTTGTAATTCAATCAATGATTTAGACATGTTTATATAGAGAATAAATGGTTGTAACTCTTTGTGAAGAGTAGCCATTAATAGATATGATCATTGATGAAAGGTAAGAGATGCAACCATTGGAGAAAGAAGTGTCTTTTGGGAAAGGGTGCTCTCTGTTTAAAAATGGTCGACAGGTCAAAGATGGCCGGTAGACAGGATTTCGAAAATATAGACGTTATGTGCATGTGTGCACGTTCATTGTGCATTTTACACAGAGACGGTCGACCGCCTGGATTATCACCGGTCGACCGGTCCCTATTAAATTGCACAGTGAATGTGCAATGCCATTCAAACGTATATATATCGATTATATTTAGGTGCATGATTATTTGAGGATAGATTTTAACAAGTTTATCACTATTACAACATTAAATAATCAACCTATAATCTAGAGTACCATATGTAGCTCTTTTGTGTCTCTTTATAGCCAAGATGTCTTCTTTTTGTCGATCGCCTTTATTTCTTTGTCAGAAATCAAAACTTTGTGACTCAACATTCTCCCCCTTTTTGATTAATGACAACATATATCTGAAGTTCTGAATCTCCCCCTGAATATGTGATCTGTATTCTTTATATATATATATATATATTCTTGCAAATAATTGTTAGCACTTTCTCCCCCTTTGTCATCGACAAAAAGGAGTAATAGATAATGGAATAATATAGAATTACAGATTGAGACAATACTATGCATTACAATACCATAATGAGTCAAACATAACATGAATACCATACAGCACCATACCACAAGTTCAGAATTTACCGAAGCATACCATACCATATAATACAATATCAAAAAGAAGTTTCACTAAAAGAAGAGATAATAAGGTAAGATTAGAAACTATAAACTAAGAGTCGGAACCAGTATCTCCAGCTTCTTCTTCGTCATCGCCTTCCTCATCATCTTCATCTTCCTCATCTTCATCTTCATCACCGTTACCTTCATTTGATCTAGAACCCGTAGCTTCTTCTGATGATGACCAATTAAAAGTAGGAGAAGCAGGACGCTTTCCTGGATCCTGGCCTTGAACAGCAGTGGATGTGTTGCATGAAATAGAATCCCATAATAGACCAAAGAACGACTTGATTTTATTGAAGCGCTTATCCATCTTCGTATCCATTCTTTTGAGACGCGCCTCTAACAAGTGTTGATTGCGTGCAATGGTTTCTAGTGAAGCTTTGGTTGATGATTTCGATTTCAGCAATTTAACATCTTCGGGATGAGATCGAGAAGATGAAGATTGTTGTTCTGTTGGACCCTTGAGAATCTCGCCAAATATCATACGCACCCAATTAATTTGGACATTGCCATAAATAGCATAAAGAGCCTTGAAGTTCTCTTTGTATACTGCATCATAGTTTCCAAGTCGAGGAAACAAAGAAAGCATCAAGACACGATGTAGAAGTCTTGCAGTGGGTCGAAGTCCAATTGATTTCGTACCATTACTGTTATCTTCTATGAACTGATGACTGGTGCTATCACGAGTGAAGACTCGACAGAATTCTGATGTAAACTCAATGCCTCGATTTGGTATACCGAGTATAGATGCCATTCTTTCAAAAGTTATAAAGACTTGTTTTCCACAAACGACAGACCAAATGACCCCGTCCGGATTATCAGGCTTATACTTGTCGAGATTCATATTTGCATAGAACAATTTGATCATCAATCGATTAACCTCAACATTGTTAGCCGAAAAATCAATCAACGGTGAAATATTTGAATTAATTGCTAACCGTTGGATTCCATAAGAAGCAAAGTCATCAAAATTGATAAAGGAACCCGAATGGAAATTGTAGTTGGTCATTTGATTCCATCTTGTGACAGCAATGGAATCTTCAAGCCATTTCTGAGCGGTGACATTGCTCAAAGAGATTTCAGATGATGATCCCTTTTTGGGTCTTTTCTGAGGAGGAGCCATTTTAAGAAGATTTGGAGAATTGAAACTTGAAAATGAGAAATAGGGTTTCTAGGATTTGGGAATAATCTGACCGGTTGAAACAAATGAAGAGGAAGAAAGACTAAAGGGGACTCAGCGTATATAAAAAACATAATATACGCATACCGGTCGACCGATAAAATATGGCCGGTCGACCGTTTTCATCCAGAGAGCAAAACGGTCGACCGGTTCAATTTTTATCTGTCGACCGGATCTGTTCTGGAAAACAGTTCAACCTGTTTTTGAAAAAAAAAATATTGTGATCTATAATTCATGTATCACTCGTATTACAATATTTAAATGTTATTATATGAGTGATTAAAAAAATAAACAACGATACAATATAAAATTAATGAGGAGTGGAAGAAGGAAGATTGGTTGAATCTTCGTTGATATCATCAATGCGAGCCTTCCAAGATGACCATTTTTCAGTTGCCCCTTCATTCTGAGCATAGTTTATGTCCCATGAGTTTGGGGTTCTGGAAGATGAAGGTGCGTTTGGCATCGGCTCATGAACATCTCGTTTGTTTGTTCCACAGAAGAAGAATGCCATTCTTTCTAAAATAGATAATCGTACCGAAGTCTGCTTTTGTTCATGATGAAGCTGTTGTTGTCCATAATGAAGCTGACGTTGAAGATCTATTTGATGTTTTTGATAATGATGAATTTCATTGATCTTCTCTTTGGTATGAGGAGAGCAGAATAGCACTTTCTTTTCCTTTTTTGATTTAGGCGTACTTCCAGGTGTACGAGAGCATTGATGATGGCACTTCGGTTTATATTTTGGTGTTTCTGGAGAAAAATATTCTTCTGGCTCAGAACTTGTAACATCAGTAATTATTAGACAAGTTCTTTTCTAGAAATTAAACCAAGCTCTCTTCGTAATCTAATAAAACTAGATTCGAGCAAAGGCTTAGTAAAGATGTCCGCTAATTGATTATCAATTTGGACATATTCAAGACATATATTTCCTTTTTCAATATTATCTCTAAGGAAATGATGACGGATATCAATGTGCTTGGTTCTAGAATGATTCACTGGATTCTTAGAAAGATTTATAGCACTTGTGTTATCACAGTATATAATAGAATTTGATAAATGAATATCAAAATCTTGAAGTGTTTGTTGCATATATAGTACTTGAGTACAAGCGAGAGCCGCTGATATATATTCGGCTTCACATGTTGATAGTGAAACACAATTCTGTTTCTTACTAAACCAAGAGACAAGTGATTTTCCAATAAAATGGCACGTACCACTTGTACTCTTTCTATCCATTCGAGAACCTCCAAAATCAGCATCACTATATGAAACTAATTTGAATGGACATTCTGTTGGATAAAAAAGACCGAAATCTTTTGTATTATTAAGATAACGAATTATACGCTTTACTGCTCGTAAATGCGATTCCTTTGGATTTGCTTGAAAACGAGCACATAGACAAACACTCATCATTATATCTGGACGACTAGCTATAAGATAAAGAAGAGAACCAATCATGCTTCGATATAATTTCTGGTCAACACTCTTACCATTATCATCTTTTTCAAGATGTGTAGTTGTACTCATAGGAGTTGGATTACCAGATGTATTTTCTAATCCGAAGCGCTTGATAAGATTTCCGCAGTATTTTTCTTGATTAATAAAAATACCATTCGGAAGTTGTTTGATTTGAAGTCCAAGAAAGTATGACGGTTCTCCCATATGAGACATTTCGAATTCTTTGGTCATAATACTTGCAAATTCCTTACAGAGTTTATCATTTGTTGAACCAAAGATGATGTCGTCTACATATATCTGAATAACTAGAATATCCTTTCGAGAATGTTTGATAAACAAAGTTTGATCGACTCTGCCTATTTGAAATCCTGAGTTAATAAGATAGCTACGTAATCGTTCATACCAAGCACGAGGTGCTTGTTTTAAACCATATAGAGCTTTCTTAAGTTTGAACACATGGTCAGGATATTTTTCATGTACGAACAAAGGAGGTTGTTCGACATATACATTCTCTTTGATAAATCCATTAAGAAATGCACTTTTGACATCCATCTGATAAAGTTTGAAATTATGGTGACAAGCAAAAGATAATAGGATTCTAATAGCTTCTAGTCGAGCAATAGGTGCAAAAGTTTCTTCATAATCGATACCTTCTTCCTGATTATACCCTTGTGCTACTAACCTTGCTTTATTTCTGGTGATATTTCCTTGTTCATCAGCCTTATTTTTATAGACCCATTTAGTACCAATCATTGACTGATCAGTTGGTCTTGGAACAAGTTCCCAGACGTCATTGCGCACGAACTGATTTAGTTCTTCTTGCATGGCAATGATCCAATATTCGTCGGTAGCTGCTTCTTTAGGATTCTTAGGTTCGATATTTGATAGAAACGCAACATGACCCATTTGATGTAATTGACTCCTAGTTCTTACTTGTGAGTCGACCTCCCCAATTACATTTTGAACCGGATGGTGTCTCAATAATCTTGGAGGGGAACGTATTTCACAAGCTGGTTGTTGTTGAGAAATATATTCAACAATATTTTCAGAGTCAGAGTCATAATTTGTGATGATAGGAGTGTCAGTAAATATAGTTTCGTCATCATCAGATTTTGGTTGAGAGGGCTGAAAGAATTCATCGAAGGAAACATGAAGAGATTCTTCAATAGTTTTGGTTCGTTTATTGAAAATACGATACGCCTTGCTTCTTTCCGAATAACCGACAAATATACCTTCATCAGCTTTCGGATCAAACTTTCCGAGATGGTCTTTTGTATTTAAAATGAAACATTTTGAACCAAATACTTTGAAGTAAGATATATTTGGCTTCCTTTCATTAAATAATTCATAAGACGTGTTCTTGGTGAGTGGTCGAATGGACACACGATTCAAAACATAACACGCAGTAGCGACGGCTTCTGCCCAGAAATGTTTTGGTAAAGTGGATCCATTTAATAACGTTCTTGCACATTCTTGTAATGTTCGATTTTTCCGTTCTACAACTCCGTTTTTTTGTGGAGTTCTAGGAAACGAAAAATTGTGGTTAATACCTTTCTTTGTACAAAAATGTTCAAATTCGTTATTTTTGAATTCACCACCATGATCACTCCTTATGTTTTTAACTTTTAGCCCTTTTGATTTTTGAATTCTTTTGACGAAAGATTTGAAATGTTCAAAAGTGTCACTCTTGTTTTTCAGGAAAATACTCCATGTATAACGAGAATAGTCATCAACTATTACAAATACATATCGATTATGGTTTATTGACTGAACCTGTGTTGGTCCGAATAAATCCATATGTAGTAACTCAAGTGGTTGTAATGTTGATATGACTTTCTTGGATTTAAAAGATGATTTGGTTAATTTTCCTAATTGACATGCATCACAGATGTTGTTGACCTTAAAACTCATTTTGGGTAGTCCTCTAACTAGATTGTTTTTGGCTAGCTTGTCAATAGTTCTGAAGTTTATATGACAGAAGCGTTTGTGCCATAGCCATGGATCATTATCATTAGCCACAAGACACATATCTGAGTTATGATTAATATTCATATTCAGAATATATATATTTCTGTCTCTATAACCTTCGAAAATTAAATTATGATCTTTATCTAGAATACTACACTTATTATTCGAAAAAGAAATTGTAAAACCCTTGTCACATAATTGACCGATACTAAGTAAATTGTGTTTTAAATTTCTAACTAGCATGACATTTGTAATAAGAGGTAAGTTAGATGTACCGCAATTGCTCACATCGCCTTTGCCGATGATATAGCCTTTTGAATTATCTCCAAAAGTGACGGAGCCACCATCTGAGTATGTAATATTTGTCAATAAGCTCTTGTCTCCAGTCATGTGCTTTGAGCAACCACTGTCCAATATCCACTTTCCTCTTTTCTTAAGTGGGACCTGCAAAAATAAAATTAAGTCCATGGTACCCACTTTTTATGGGGTCCTAAGAGTTAGGTCTTAGGAGTCCAAACCCATACGGGTCCGGTATCCCCTTTATATATATAATTAGTATTAAGATGCACAGTATTCATGAAATTCTGAATATATTTATTCCTAATCAAATTGTTATTTGTTTTAGGAACCCATATTTTGATAGTCTTGACATTTTTCTTCTGAAATTTCACAACTGGTTTTGGTTTGGAATATAATACACTAAGATTTTTCTTAGCTTCAGTCTTTTATACTTTCTTTTTCCTTTCATTATCAAGATGTTTCTTGGTTTCTTGTTTCTGATATCCCAAACCTTGTTTATTTGAAACAGATTATGAACTTTCAATGATCTTTGTCAAATTTTCTCGACCTTTGTTAAAGTTAGAAACATTTTGAGTAATGTTATCTAATTTAGTTTGTAAGCTCGCCTTTTCTAGGTCCAGATTTTTGACTTTTGCCTTAAGCTCATGATTTTCAGTAGTGAGAGCATCATTTTTCTCTTTTTGAGTTTCAATTTCTTGACTCAAAAGAGATAATTGAGAGTCAACATTAGATGATGATTCTTGAAGTTTTTCAAGTTCTTCTTCTAATATTTTCTTCTCATCTTTTAACATATCTCGTTCAAACTCTGCTCTACTCAAATCTGCTTTGGCTACTTTTAATTGACGTTTTATGTCTTTATATTTGACTATCAATTCGGAATTAATATCAAGTAATTCATCAAATGTAGGAATTTGTACCTCATCTTCTGTTGCCATAAAACAAACATTAGCTTGTTCATTCTCCTGATCACTTTCACTTTCAGATGAAGATGAGTCTGAATCATCCCATGTCACTGAGAAGGCTCGTTTCTTTGACTTGTCCTTCTTATATTTGAATTTATCATTTTCTGACTTCTTCTTCTGTTCTGGACAGTCCTTCTACATGTGCCCCTTTTTGTGGCAGTTGAAACATTCTATAGCGGATGAAGATGGTTTATTTGATCCATGTTTCCTTTTGTTGTAACGACTGGCTTTTCGATATTTTAGGAATTTTTTGAATCCTTTTGCAATGAATGCCAGATCTTCATCTTCAGAATCTGATTCATTTTCATCTTTCTCAGCATGAAATGCTACATTTTTCTTTTCTTCTTTCTGTTCTTTTCTAGCCTGCAAATTTGCTTCATAGGACATTAAATTTCCTATCAATTCATCTGGCTTCATGACGGAGAGGTCATTAGCTTCTTCAATTGCTAATACTTTTCCTTCCCATTCACTAGTCAGAGAATGTAGGACTGTTGAAACAACATCAAAATCTGAATATTTTTGCCCTAATCCGATAAGTGCATGATGAATAGTTTGAAACCTTGAATACATATCATTGATTGTCTCATTCGGTTTCATTTTGAAATTTTGAAACTGACTCTTTAGCATGGCTATTTTGGCTTGTTTAACCTTGTTAGTACCTTCATGAGTGGTTTTCAACGTTTGCCAAATTTGATATGCAGTAGTGCAGATACTAACACGGTTATATTCATTTTAGTCTAATGCACAAAACAACATATTTATTGCTTTTGCATTTACGGCTGCTGTCGTTTTCTCAGCCGCTGTCCATTTTGAATATTCAGTTGTTGGATTCACTATTTCTTTTTCGGTAGCATTCCAAGCATCATAGCTATTTGATTGCATAAAAAATGACATACGTGTTGCCCAATAGCTATAGTTGAGACCATTAAAGAATGGAGGTCTTTGTGTTGATTGACCTTCCGTGTAAGTGTTAGTGCTAGTGCTTGCGTTGTTTGCCATATTACAAGAATATATCAAATAACGGTGTTACGGTTATATGATGACCATGCTCTGATACCAAATGAAAGTGTGTATGCTTGTGCACACTAATTATGGATCGTGTAATATGGAAATATTCAATAAACTAACTATATAGCAATTCACAGATATAGAATAGTAAATGCAGTAAACAGTAAAAATCACACCAGGGATTTTTATACTGGTTCGGACCTCCCGTCCTACGTCCAGTCCCAGACTTCTATCTGGATTTTTCACTATCAACTACCTCGCTTCACCCGGAGGAACAGGTTTACAACACCCGAACAGCCGAACGGGATTTCGTGCCTCTTACAACACCGAGGACTTCAACAAAAACAAATACAATTGCCGTTGACAACTTGTGCTCTTGATAACACGGATTTGTCACTTGTAGTACACCCTTCCTATAATCTTATCCTCAAAGTATGTGAATGATGTTTGTGAAGATTGAAGGAAGTATATTACTTATTTGAATCAAAAGATATGAAATAATTTCAATGATTCAATAAGCAATTTGAAGTAGAGAGCTTTTAGAATGCAAGAGTATTTAGAAAGTAAGATCAGAAATTAAAGCAAAGAATTGTTGTAATTCAATCAATGATTTAGACATGTTTATATAGAGAATAAATGGTTGTAACTCTTTGTGAAGAGTAGCCATTAATAGATATGATCATTGATGAAAGGTAAGAGATGCAACCATTGGAGAAAGAAGTGTCTTTTGGGAAAGGGTGCCCTCTGTTTAAAAACGATCGACAGGTCAAAGATGGCCGGTAGACAGGATTTCGAAAATATAGACGTTATGTGCATGTGTGCACGTTCATTGTGCATTTTACACAGAGACGGTCGACCGCCTGGATTATCACCGGTCGACCGGTCCCTGTTAAATTGCACAGTGAATGTGCAATGCCATTCAAACATATATATATCGATTATATTTAGGTGCATGATTATATCTATTTCTTTTTGTCGATCGCCTTTATTTCTTTGTCAGAAATCAAAACTTTGTGACTCAACAGGAATGATGCGTGGGTCAGAGGCGAAGACTCTGGTGGATCGGCGTTAATTCTGGTGAGCTAGATCGATGGGGCGAGGAGGTTTTTGTTGGCAGGTTTGGGTTTGAAGTAGTATCGACAAGCTCGAATTCGTTTCCAGTCGTTTACGTTGGACTTGGGTGGTCGGGAAGTTCGAGAAGATCATCGGTGGTATGCTGGTGGTCTCGGCGATGATCAATGATGGCTGGAACGCCTATGCACGTGCACCTGTGCACTTTGTATCTGAGTTAATTCGTGATCAGGGAAGAAGCATGAAATTTCGGGTCTGGCTCGGGAATTCTTGAGTTTGGCTCGGGTCTGGTGATTTAGTATAAATAGATTTTAATTTTTAAAATAAAATCAAGTTCAATTTCAAACAATCTTGATAAAACCAGATTTTTGTGAATAATAAAGGTACATCCAAGTTTGAGTTGGTTGAAAGGGTTTCAAATAAAAATTATTTTAAATTAACTAAGTTTAAAGGTGATTAAGATATATATAATCTTTATTTAAAGTCTTTATTTTAAATAAACTTGATAAATTAATTAAGTGGTAATTAAGAAGGATATAAGGTTTTAAAACTTTAATTACTTAAGGGTTGAAAGGGTATTGATAATTTGTATATCAGGATAATTAATTGATTTAAACCCTAAGTGTTTAAGGTAAATGTTTCAATTATTTATCTTAGTTAATCCATATGTTATGATAATTAAGTCCAAGGTTTATTAAATAAGATCTTTAATGATAATTAAGCAATTAATTAAGATAAATGGGTTATCTAAATTTGATTAAGGTTTGGTAATTAAGGATTTAATAAAGTAATAAAAAGGTAATTAAGGGAGTAATAGATTAATTAATTGATTTAAAGATTAATTAAGGAAAGTGATTAAGAGTTAATTGTTAATTGATTAATTAATAATTAAAGATTAATAAATTAAATAACTGAAGGATGGTTAGTTAATGTAATTAAGTAAGGATAACTAATAAGTAATTAAGGTATAGTTAATTAAGGAAAAGTAATTAAGGTTGAATAATTAAATAAAAAATGGTTTGTGATTAATTAATGATAATTAAGTTGGGTTAAGTAATTAATTCATAATTAATTGATTTAATTAGTTAAATTGGATTAATGGTGAACATGTGATTAATTAATCTTATTTATGGATAATTGAATTGTCTTAAATGATTAGATTTATATATAGTCTGATAACTTGTGATGTATTGTGGTTTGATATGATGAGTTGAACTCTGATGTTATGAGATATCTATCGATAATTGTTTTGCAGTGAGAATATGATAACTTGTATTTAAAATTTATTCGAATTCAGTTAAACAACTTGAAGTAGAAATGACATTGAATTCGAAGAGACCGAGTTCGGGTATCAGACCCGAAACCACTTCGATTGGTAATCTAAATTCTTTATAGATTGATTTGTGAAATCAATTGACTGGAATGGAATGATTTAAGTGGATGGGACCATTTAATCTAAGTTTTGGTACTTAGAAATTGATTTGTGAAATAAGTAATGTCTCTAGCAAATTGTGAAATTGTAAATTGACACGAGTTACCCCGGGTTTTATGTAAGTTTTATGCTGTTGTATTCCATGTTAGATGGGTTTACTCACGCTGGTTCCCAGCCTGACCCGGGTGTTACTTTGTTGTAATGCTCGGGTCAGACCGAGTATTACAGATTTTTAGGTAAGGACGTTCTGGAGATCAGGAGGCGAGCTGGATGGCAGGAACGTATGGAGTGTTTCCACTGTGATATATTGCAGTTTAACTAAGACAAGTTAGTTTTAACTGTCCAGTATTTGTGTAATGTTGTGACTCTGGTCTATAAAATGTAAATGTACTGATACAGTTCTTCTTTGTAAAACTGTTATTTTATTTGATATTATATTTTGATCCGCTGCGAATGTGAGAATCTGTGTTTCTGTTTCTTTCTTCTTCTTCTATCTCTTTCTTCTTTTCCTAACTATCCGGAATTTTCGGGATCGAAAATTCCGGGTTGTTACATTTCCCATCTCCTTAAAATCACTTTCAAAAATATATACTTAAATTGTTTACAATATGGCTACTAAAATTACTTAAATTAAAATAATACATAAGAAATTCTATAAGAGTTTCTAAGTAAAACTTAAACCAAAATTTCCTTTTAAAAATAAAGTTATTATATCAAATATTTATTTTAAAATTTCTTTTTAAAATCATAATACTAATTTACCTTTAAAAATAATTAACTACCATAATTAACTTAAAATATTTTCAATCCCCAATATAATCAATATAATCTATCATAGATCATCAAATAAATCAAAAGTAAATATTTATTTAAGTTAATTATGGTAGTTAATTATTTTTAAAGGTAAATTAGTATTATGATTTTTAAAAGGAAATTTTAACATAAATATTTGATATAATAACTTTATTTTTAAAAGGAAATTTTGGTTTAAGTTTTACTCAGAAACTCTTATAGAATTTCTTAAGTATTATTTTTATTTAAGTAATTTTAGTAGCCTTAATGTAAATAATTTAAGTATATATTTTCGAAAGTGATTTTAAGGAGATGGGAAATGTGTTTTAAAAATAAAAGGTGGTTTTATTTTTAAGTGTTGAAAGAATTTACGGAAAATCGGGACATAAATTAAATTGGGATAAATCGAGCAGGATTTATAAAGGATTATATGGGTTATACTGAAATGGAAGTGTATTTCCCTAAAAAGCCAAGTATATTTTCAAAGAAAGATTTCCAAGTATAAGTTAGAGGTTTTAAAGTGGTTATAGAAGAATGTTTTAGAAAGAAATTATTATTTAGTGGTTTAAAAATTTTTAAAAGTAATTATTTTTAGCTAAAATTATTATTTAGTTAATTATGGTAGTTAATTATTTTTGAAGGTAAATTAGTATTATGATTTTTAAAAGGAAATTTTAACATAAATATTTCATATAATAACTTTATTTTTAAAAGGAAATTTTGGTTTAAGTTTTACTCAGAAACTCTTATAGAATTTCTTAAGTATTATTTTTATTTAAGTAATTTTAGTAGCCTTAATGTAAATAATTTAAGTATATATTTTTGAAAGTGATTTTAAGGAGATGGGAAATGTGTTTTAAAAATAAAAGGTGGTTTTATTTTTAAGTGTTGAAAGAATTTACGGAAAATCGTGACATAAATTAAATTGGGATAAATCGAGCAGGATTTATAAAGGATTATATGGGTTATACTGAAATGGAAGTGTATTTCCCTGAAAAGCCAAGTATATTTTCAAAGAAAGATTTCCAAGTATAAGTTAGAGGTTTTAAAGTGGTTTTAAAAGAATGTTTTAGAAAGAAATTATTATTGAGTGGTTTTAAAAATTTTAAAAGTAAATATTTATTAAGTTAATTATATAAGTAAATTATTTTAAAGGTTTAACTAGTATTTTGATTTAAAGGATGATTATTTAATATTTATACCTTATAGAATAACTTTTATTTTAAATTTAGTTTTGGCTTAAGTTTTACATGAGAAATTTTTATAAAATTTCATAAATAGTATTTTACATAAAGTTTTTGAGTAGTTTTTATTTTAAATGTTTTGAAGTACATATTTTTGGATAAAGTGATTTAAATTATTTAAAAATATAAAGTATTAAGACTTGGTGATTTTCAAGGGAAATAAAACAATTGGTGAATGATTGTTTGATTTGATAGTTAAATAACCGACTATCAATATTTGCCAATGCGCTGATCGTTTCGAAGAGACCGGGATCGGGATTAATTTCCTAAAAACCACTTCGATCCGATTTGAACGTTTTCGTGAGGAAGACAAGAGCTTAGTGTCGAAGATGGAGCATTGAAGTGCAAGGGCTAATCTCTACTAATCCTGAGGTTGATTCCAAAATGGATGTAGTAGGAATAGTGCCTTCGGTTCCGTTCGGACCAGGAACGGACTTTATGGATGAATGCTATCAGAACATCATCAGGAGGACGATGAGCATTCTAAGTGATTGTGTGCTAAAAAGGTAACGCATAGCCTCGAGCCTCATCAACCGGGAATGGCTAAAACAGGGGAGGTGCAGCAAGGATAAGTGGCTAGCAACCAATTAGGGTAAGGTCATCCTTGTCTAGATGTCCCTTTTATTTCGGCTGTGTGGGCGGTTGCTGATCCCAACCGCGGGGTGATCTTATTCGGACTATCCAGTAAGGGTAGCTCCGGTCTTGTGTAACAGGGGATCAGGGTGGATCCTCGGTACGGTGACCTAGACCACGTACTGTGACGGGCGGTACCCAAGTAGCCCTGCCATTGTATGGAATCCAATCTCTAATAAGCGCCTGTACGGTTTTGATTGTGCCCAACTATTGCTGAAACGTGAGATGCAAGCATTTCAGCTAGATTCTATTTACTTTCTATAGACACTATTATAATATCAGATGGATTTGATAAAAATGTTTTGGTTATCGTAAGGTAAAAACCCGACATGTTTATTTATGGCGTGGTCTTACGAGATACCTTTGATTTCAAAGGATTTTGAAAACTTTAATAATCCAATTGAGTGTGTTTTCTCACGCTGGTTTTCCAGACTGACTCGGGTATTGTTTTATTATAATGCTCGGGTCAGACCGAGTATTATAGATACAGGAAAGGATGTTGTGGAGCTCAGGAGACGAGTTGGATGGCGAGACGTATCACACGTATTTGATGTATTATCCACTGTGTATGGTTTGATGCACAATCAGTTTCTATGGGGACAAGTTAATATAATAGTCCAGTATTTTTCTATTGAGGATGTTGTACTCTGATGATGTAATGTATAAAACAGATATAGTTCTTTTGTATAAAGATCAGTCATTTATCTATTATATATTGTTCCGTTGCGATTGTGAGATTCTGATGTTGTTTTCTATTTTTCTTCTACCTCTTTCTTCTTTACCCTAATGGTTCGTATTTCCATCCACTTTGAGTTGTTGTAACGACCCGATATTTGGGACCATTCGCGTCCATTATAAGTGAATAGGTAGACACTCATGCCGGAGTTGAATTGCTCAAAATACCGTGTTGTTAATTTAAATTGGCAAAACTGAACATATACAGTAAATAAATAATCACAGATCACAGACACAGAGTAATAAGTGCAGCGGAAATAAAAGAGATAGTAGTTCATGAAGCTACTATATGAATATATAAATACATCAGAGTTTACAACAGAAGAGTAATACGATACATCAGAGTTAAACTAGATACAACGGAAGAGTAACAGATACAAATCAGAATACATCACTGGAATCATCGAATATCTGAAAGCCGGATAGATAGCTGGATCTCCAAGCGAAGCTCCAACTCCAAATGTGAGTCTCGAAAGCTGAACCACTCAGTCTGACCCGAGCGTAAAGCAAAACACAAGACACTCGAGTCAGGATTAACATTCTTATATTAATAAATCCAACTCAAGTGAAATAGCAATTGAAATACAAGTAACTCAAAGGATGTTTGGAATAACCATCCTTTAAGGGTCCGTTAAACTATCTACTAGGTAGTAATGTACGCTAAGTAGATAATGTCTATCAGTAATATAAAGATATCAAAGTAGGGTTAAGCAGGGCCCATACACCTCTTAACCTGTTTATTCCCAAAAGCATATACAAGACCGTAGTTTCCCCAAAACCGGAAGTCACCAGAGGGCAATCCATATACTAAAGGTACAAATCAAAATCGTAGTGGTCGCGAATAGGATAATCAGTATGACAAGGTACATGAGGCGATACCAACTAGGATACTAGTAGTTGCCTGATCCGGACTGATGTTGGGCATAGCAGCTACTACCCCAACACCGCGAACAACACTCCCAAATCGAGGGGTGCACCCAAATCGAATCACAAAAGTAATAGATATGGTATCGAAGAAGTGTGTCCGCTAGAGATGGCGATCCTCAATGGCCCGGCGCGGCTCCTGTTTTAGTCATGTCAAGGGTCATCCAAAATCGTTCTCTTTCTTCAGTCATCGCGTTCACCAAAACCATCCACTTCGTTCTGGATCAACACTCCGCGTACAGTTATTAAAGTGGTTTCGGTTCAGATAGAGAGTATATCCATTACCGATCCCGGTCTCTTTAATAACTTTCGTAATTATTACACCGATTGGTCGTTTATATATTACAAAAACCAAATCAATTTCAATTTCAAATAGAATTCGTAAATCAACATTTCATTTGTCTTTCAAAACCAATTTCCAATAATTTACGTTTCAAACTTCCAAATTACCATTTCAAAATCTTATAATTCAATTTCAATCTTTATTCTAAACAATTCAAATATTTATTCAAGTTCGAATACAAGTTTCGTTTTGAAAACATTTAAATCAATTTGATTTAACATTCAAATCAGTTTAACTTCATTTATCGATTTTATTCAATATTCGTTAAGTTACTTTATCATTCAAAACAATTTCTATTAAATTTCCAAATCATTAAATCAATTTCTTAAGTTCAATTTCGTTAAATCAAAACTTACAATTCTGAATTAAATTCAATTCATCAAATCAATTCTTTCAATTACAAGTCTTACATTAATTCCAAAATATCACATTTTTATTTCTTGTTAAAGAAATTCAATTTCACTTATTTACTTTCTTAAATAATTTTCCAAAACTCACTTAATAAAGAAAACTCGATTTCAATTATTTACGAAATAAAATTCACTTATTCAAAGGTTCAATTTCTCTTATCAAGAATTCAATTCAATTCAATCATTTATTAATTCAATCTTATTTAATTATTAAATAATTCAAACTTAATTATTAAATAATTTCAAAGTTTAATAATTCCAAACTTAAATGTAATTTCAAACTTAATTATTAAATCATTTCAACTTAATTCAATCATTTCTCAAATTTAACAATATTCTTTCATCAATTACATTTTTAATATTAAATATTCACATTTAAATTTCATTAAAATTCAATCTCCAACTTCGTTTCAAAACCATATTCTTTGTTCAAATAAAATCTTCGTTTATTTTCAAATCACATTATTGACCAATCGGGTTTTTATTTAATTTTCTATCCTAAGTCAAAGTTCAATTTGGGTATTTATCATTTCAACCCGATTCCAATTCAATTCAAAATCAAAACATATCAAAGGGAACTTGCAATGTGATAACTGGGATGGTGTCAAAGTAAATAAACAAGCAATAACAACGATCAATATCAATCCAATAATCAATTCAAATAATCCCGAAATAACCGTATTAATTCGCATTGTTATTTGTACGAATTAACATAATTATTTCTAGAATCTACACTATCATTTCATGTAGATTAAAGATTATTACATTAATATTTAAACGGTTTCACTTGTCATCTATTTACAATTTCATACATCATCAGTTTAAGCAACATACAATTGATGGTTCAAAGTGTAGTTAACAATCCTACGTGTCAATAAATTTAACAGTTAAAGGGGTCATATTATACAAATGTCCGTTAATCAAATTTAACAATTAATTATCCTATATCAAGTTCAATTTCATATTGTTTATCATTTTAACATTAACAATTTAACGTCCAATATAAACATCAACAATCAATCAATTATCAGCCAAACTGTATTATCATCGCATAAATAATTAACAGATAATGGTGTCAGATGTCACAGGTGAACTGATACAGGTAATAGCATATATAACAGTGTAATTAACTAACAGTTGCATATTTCAATTGTCGTTTCAATTGAAATCAAATCTAATAAATAAAAGAACGTTAATCGTGAGTGAGTGCTCACCTTTCGAGGCTAGAGATTCAATGATGGAACGAACGAGTTACAAATCCAAGCACGAACTCCAAAGAAAACGAGATTGGCACGAATTCGACGAACGGAGCTGATAACAAGAATCGATGAAAACAAATCGAAATTAGCTTAACATGCATTGAAACAAGATAAATATTATATCCATATATACCTTTCTCTAATAATTAACATAGAATTTTAAACTCAAATTTTAAAATAATATACATATATTTCTAAAGAAAAATTCAAATATCAACATTTATTATAAAATCAATATAAACAATTTATTATAATACATATATAACTTAAACAGTAATTGAGAAATTTAAAATCTATGTATAACATACTATATAGCTTACTCAACTTATGTAAATTGGCATACATAGTTCATAACTTATAAATAGCTATATATATTCATATACAAACTCTTTAAAATTAACATTTAATAACAACATATAATATCTGACATACTTACCTTACTGTACAAAACATATGTCAGCAAAACATAAAATATCTATCATCTATAACTGATAACATATGCATAAAATAAACTGATATCTATAATATAATAAACAAACTTATACAACTTTTATATATAATAGAACATATTCATATACTGTAAAATATAAGACAAAAGAAACAAAGTAGCTTTCAGATTGGGAAAAATATATGCAACTAAAGCTTATATATACTAACTGTATAAATATATATAAACTAACGTATATATACTTTATATGATCTAACTAACATATTATCCAAACTGCAAACTATTGAAAGAAAAAGAAAACTATATATATATAATTAACATATATATATATATATAATAGCTCTGCATATAACTTATTATGTATATATATACTTTAAACACACACGTATAAATATAAAACTTACTTTATAAAATATATTCATCTTAACAGATCCTGTACAAACTATTAATAAAATCTAAATGAATAAACCTATGATATAAATATACTAAAAAATCAACATGAAAGTAAATATACCTATATACACATAGGAGATGCACGCAAATGGGTGGTGAAGGAGGTAGAGCAATGGGCTGCTCATGCCTAAGGTAGTGCAAGTGGAAGGCGGAGGGAAGCAGTGAGGTGATGGGAGGTGGCAGTGAGAGGTTTTGCTGGCCGAGATGGCTGCTGATGCTCGCGGGTGGAGGACTTGGGTGTGAGGAGTGAGGAAGAAGAAGATGGTGGTGATCAAGGAGAGGGGAAGAGGATGGCCGAAGTGGGGTCAGGTTGATGGCGAAGGCGGTGAGTTCGGTGAAGTGGCTAAGGTGCTCGGATTGGTGGGGTTTCGGCCATGTGGTTGCCTCGGCCTGGGCGGAAAGCGGATGCAAGGAGGAGGGCGCGTGGAGATGTGAGGTGCGGGTGTGGTGGAGGCGGTGGCAGCACGAGCGAGGAGGGTGGATGTAGGCAGACGAGGTGAAGCGGGAGGGGATAGGTCGGGGTTCAGTCGAGCATTGGAGGTGTTGCGATGGGGTGGGTGACGTGGAGGGTGATGCTCACGGAGGCTAACGTGGCGGAGCAGACGGTGTGTGCACAGTGGGAGGCGTTTGGGGTCGTTCTCCGGGTGCCTGGGATGGCGGACTTTGGTGGTAGGCGGTTGGTGGTGGGGCCGAGATTGCTTGTCGAGGTGGTGAAAGGCGGGATGATGTGGTGTGGTGGCGAAGATGTGGGGAAAGGTGGTGCTTGGCCTGGTCGGCAGAGGGCTGGAATAGGAGGGGTCACGTGGCTGCTTGGTGGAGTTTAAAGTGGAGGTGGGCTGAGATGATTGATCACAAGAAAAGAAAAGGAGGAAGATGAAGGATGAAGCAGATTGTTATAATTTCATTTCATATTTTATTGCTTCAGGTAATCAAATAAATGAACGAAACAGTTGAGAATAATAAAGAGCCAGGGAAAAATCAAAAGGCATGGGAAAGTAACAGTCAAGATTTTCTCAAAAATATAAACGTAGTGTCCATTCAGTTTTCCACGTTGGTTAAATGAAAGGTCTCAGGGCTCAAAAAGTTTGATAACGGTTATCGATACGGTAGGCGTTACGCAAAGAGCAACGTGCAACGGAACTCCGAATTTGACAATCGAATATACTGTAGAGATCGGCACGACGAGACGATCAAAACGGTATATAGAAATCAGTGGTACGATCATCCGATAAAAATCGATATCGGTACCAGAATACTGCTATTTTGCAGAAAATAAGAACGACGGAGCCAAAGATGTCCGAATTTGGAAAAACGACAAACTGAAATCTTGCTCAGAAGATGATTTAGAATTTTTCTATGTAAAAATATTTTGGTTTCGAAAACATTTTATTTTCAACGCTTTTTTAACTGATTACATTGAAGTGAATTTACGCGCGAAATAAACTTCCGTATTTTCGGACGAAAATTTACCAGTCGCTATGTTTAACTAGACGTATTTCAAATATCAAATTTTTATTTCAAAATTTTATCGTTTAAAATTTCACAAAATTTCAACTAATTATGTTATTAAAACAGTTGAAAATTTACGGGTCGTTACATTCTCCCCCACTCAAAACTTTTCGTCCCCGAAAAGGAACGAGGTAGGAGAATAGAAACAACCATAAAGGAAACAGATTTGAAAACAAAATAACAATTAATTTAAACCCTATAAATTCAAATTTAAATTAATTTTTATTCAATAATTGATTTAATCCATTTGATTTTTTATTAAAATCAATCTCACTATTTCTGAATTTATTATCTTACTATCCAATTATCCTCAATTTACAATTTCTAAAACCATAAATTTGAATAGTTTTTTTATTATAATCATATTTTTTCAACAATTTTAAATTCTTCTTTATTCCAAATTATTGTTAAATTTATTCTTCTTGATATATCTAATCACATATATTTAATCCATATAAGTTGATTTAAACCATAAAAGTATCGATTTAAATTAATTTACAGCTATTAATTTCTTTTAAATTCAAGGTATTTTAATATGTTGATCAAATTTCAATTTATTAATTTTTCAAAACAAATTTATTTCATTATTAACTGAGTTTACCTATTATCCTATCTAACTCTATTGACATCTTTATAATCAAAAATTTAGTGTATAACATTTATTATAAACACTCAAATTTTATTTTTAAATTCAATTTATCTTATATATTATCCAATTACATATTCAACTTCTGAATGATTTAGGTAAGTTGTATTAGAATGCAGTTGAATAATATACAAATAAATTTTCTCAATTAAATTATTCAAGTTTAAATATTTATTCCGAATTTTGGTTTTATTTATAATAAAATATCCTTTAACAAAATTTAAGAATTAGATTTCCGATTAACTTTAAATAATTTAGAGATATATATAATATATTTATATCAAGTCAAATTTTAAAATAAGATACCTATATATATATAAATTAAAATATATTGAAGAAATTCAAATCAAAATATTATTTTCAAACAAAACCGTAGCAAAGCTACAGAATAGTATCTCCACTTCGAAACTCGAAAATGAATGTCGATGATGCGGCCGCCATCACCGAAATTATTTTCCAGCGACAAAGAGAAGAGTATTGATTTCATCATTTTAAAATTCTTTGAAAACGATTTATATTCGAAAATATTTTAAATACTATACACTTTAAAAATTTAAAAACCAAAGTTCGAAATCATCGGAAACTAATAAATTCTCAAATTTCTAAATTAAATTCATTTCGAATTCCAATCAATTTTATAACCAAGTTTATAAATTCATTTATTTATTATGCAATAGCCTATGGTTTACAACACAATAAATGAAAATCAAATATTATTATTTTCAGACAACAAATTCATTAACAATTTAATTTCAGAAAACTTATATTTATATATAAGATAATCATACAAAACTTCTATTTTATTTATCAAATTTGAAAACGATATTGTGTCAGTTTGCTCTGTTCAAGTGTTTTGGAAATCCTATCGATAGCGTTGATCAGACGAATCGATCGAAAACCCAAATCAACATCAACAACTCAAACACACAAATAAAACATTTAAAATTTATTTATAAATACACTTCCTCGCTCGACGATACAAGAATGGATTTTAAAGCAAGGATATAGATTCAATTTGATGGACTCAAATCAAAGAATTTTTTTTTTCCGAAGATAGGTTCGAAACAAAGATAAGATGATTAACTAACAAAGTAGGAAGATTGATAAATTATATAAATCGCGGGCAACCTTAACCGGGTCAACCGTGACTTCAAGGATAAGATCGATGCTGAATTCCGAGGTAAATCAACATCCGATCTCAAGAGATAGAATTCAGGTATAGCAGAAGATAGATAACATCGTAAACCGAGGATATAGAAATTTCCGGTAAATCGATGCCTATTATAAAGGAGTTTACTTCTTTACGAATTATTCGAAGATTGGTGAGACCGCCGATCTATTATAGATATCATTCAAAATGGAGTTATGGGGTGCTCCAGAATTGAAAGAAGACGAATAGTGAGGGACACGAATGAATTTCGGAACCGAGGAGAACGTTCCAAAAATTCAAAGGAATTGAGTCAAAGGAA
Source organism: Allium fistulosum (assembly GCA_030737815.1). Classification (NCBI taxonomy): domain Eukaryota; kingdom Viridiplantae; phylum Streptophyta; class Magnoliopsida; order Asparagales; family Amaryllidaceae; genus Allium; species Allium fistulosum. The sequence goes on from CM060906.1 coordinate 1,140,727,181, forward strand.
GAGATTGAAACTCGAATGAGAGTGATTCTGTAAATACATTTACCCTATATGTTGAGTTTTGCCTAGAGCTACCAAAGCTCTGATACCAACTGTAACGACCCGATATTTGGGACCATTCGCGTCCATTATAAGTGAATAGGTAGACACTCATGCCGGAGTTGAATTGCTCAAAATACCGTGTTGTTAATTTAAATTGGCAAAACTGAACATATACAGTAAATAAATAATCACAGATCACAGACACAGAGTAATAAGTGCAGCGGAAATAAAAGAGATAGTAGTTCATGAAGCTACTATATGAATATATAAATACATCAGAGTTTACAACAGAAGAGTAATACGATACATCAGAGTTAAACTAGATACAACGGAAGAGTAACAGATACAAATCAGAATACATCACTGGAATCATCGAATATCTGAAAGCCGGATAGATAGCTGGATCTCCAAGCGAAGCTCCAACTCCAAATGTGAGTCTCGAAAGCTGAACCACTCAGTCTGACCCGAGCGTAAAGCAAAACACAAGACACTCGAGTCAGGATTAACATTCTTATATTAATAAATCCAACTCAAGTGAAATAGCAATTGAAATACAAGTAACTCAAAGGATGTTTGGAATAACCATCCTTTAAGGGTCCGTTAAACTATCTACTAGGTAGTAATGTACGCTAAGTAGATAATGTCTATCAGTAATATAAAGATATCAAAGTAGGGTTAAGCAGGGCCCATACACCTCTTAACCTGTTTATTCCCAAAAGCATATACAAGACCGTAGTTTCCCCAAAACCGGAAGTCACCAGAGGGCAATCCATATACTAAAGGTACAAATCAAAATCGTAGTGGTCGCGAATAGGATAATCAGTATGACAAGGTACATGAGGCGATACCAACTAGGATACTAGTAGTTGCCTGATCCGGACTGATGTTGGGCATAGCAGCTACTACCCCAACACCGCGAACAACACTCCCAAATCGAGGGGTGCACCCAAATCGAATCACAAAAGTAATAGATATGGTATCGAAGAAGTGTGTCCGCTAGAGATGGCGATCCTCAATGGCCCGGCGCGGCTCCTGTTTTAGTCATGTCAAGGGTCATCCAAAATCGTTCTCTTTCTTCAGTCATCGCGTTCACCAAAACCATCCACTTCGTTCTGGATCAACACTCCGCGTACAGTTATTAAAGTGGTTTCGGTTCAGATAGAGAGTATATCCATTACCGATCCCGGTCTCTTTAATAACTTTCGTAATTATTACACCGATTGGTCGTTTATATATTACAAAAACCAAATCAATTTCAATTTCAAATAGAATTCGTAAATCAACATTTCATTTGTCTTTCAAAACCAATTTCCAATAATTTACGTTTCAAACTTCCAAATTACCATTTCAAAATCTTATAATTCAATTTCAATCTTTATTCTAAACAATTCAAATATTTATTCAAGTTCGAATACAAGTTTCGTTTTGAAAACATTTAAATCAATTTGATTTAACATTCAAATCAGTTTAACTTCATTTATCGATTTTATTCAATATTCGTTAAGTTACTTTATCATTCAAAACAATTTCTATTAAATTTCCAAATCATTAAATCAATTTCTTAAGTTCAATTTCGTTAAATCAAAACTTACAATTCTGAATTAAATTCAATTCATCAAATCAATTCTTTCAATTACAAGTCTTACATTAATTCCAAAATATCACATTTTTATTTCTTGTTAAAGAAATTCAATTTCACTTATTTACTTTCTTAAATAATTTTCCAAAACTCACTTAATAAAGAAAACTCGATTTCAATTATTTACGAAATAAAATTCACTTATTCAAAGGTTCAATTTCTCTTATCAAGAATTCAATTCAATTCAATCATTTATTAATTCAATCTTATTTAATTATTAAATAATTCAAACTTAATTATTAAATAATTTCAAAGTTTAATAATTCCAAACTTAAATGTAATTTCAAACTTAATTATTAAATCATTTCAACTTAATTCAATCATTTCTCAAATTTAACAATATTCTTTCATCAATTACATTTTTAATATTAAATATTCACATTTAAATTTCATTAAAATTCAATTTCCAACTTCGTTTCAAAACCATATTCTTTGTTCAAATAAAATCTTCGTTTATTTTCAAATCACATTATTGACCAATCGGGTTTTTATTTAATTTTCTATCCTAAGTCAAAGTTCAATTTGGGTATTTATCATTTCAACCCGATTCCAATTCAATTCAAAATCAAAACATATCAAAGGGAACTTGCAGTGTGATAACTGGGATGGTGTCAAAGTAAATAAACAAGCAATAACAACGATCAATATCAATCCAATAATCAATTCAAATAATCCCGAAATAACCGTATTAATTCGCATTGTTATTTGTACGAATTAACATAATTATTTCTAGAATCTACACTATCATTTCATGTAGATTAAAGATTATTACATTAATATTTAAACGGTTTCACTTGTCATCTATTTACAATTTCATACATCATCAGTTTAAGCAACATACAATTGATGGTTCAAAGTGTAGTTAACAATCCTACGTGTCAATAAATTTAACAGTTAAAGGGGTCATATTATACAAATGTCCGTTAATCAAATTTAACAATTAATTATCCTATATCAAGTTCAATTTCATACTGTTTATCATTTTAACATTAACAATTTAACGTCCAATATAAACATCAACAATCAATCAATTATCAGCCAAACTGTATTATCATCGCATAAATAATTAACAGATAATGGTGTCAGATGTCACAGGTGAACTGATACAGGTAATAGCATATATAACAGTGTAATTAACTAACAGTTGCATATTTCAATTGTCGTTTCAATTGAAATCAAATCTAATAAATAAAAGAACGTTAATCGTGAGTGAGTGCTCACCTTTCGAGGCTAGAGATTCAATGATGGAACGAACGAGTTACAAATCCAAGCACGAACTCCAAAGAAAACGAGATTGGCACGAATTCGACGAACGGAGCTGATAACAAGAATCGATGAAAACAAATCGAAATTAGCTTAACATGCATTGAAACAAGATAAATATTATATCCATATATACCTTTCTCTAATAATTAACATAGAATTTTAAACTCAAATTTTAAAATAATATACATATATTTCTAAAGAAAAATTCAAATATCAACATTTATTATAAAATCAATATAAACAATTTATTATAATACAAATATATAACTTAAACAGTAATTGAGAAATTTAAAATCTATGTATAACATACTATATAGCTTACTCAACTTATGTAAATTGGCATACATAGTTCATAACTTATAAATAGCTATATATATTCATATACAAACTCTTTAAAATTAACATTTAATAACAACATATAATATCTGACATACTTACCTTACTGTACAAAACATATGTCAGCAAAACATAAAATATCTATCATCTATAACTGATAACATATGCATAAAATAAACTGATATCTATAATATAATAAACAAACTTATACAACTTTTATATATAATAGAACATATTCATATACTGTAAAATATAAGACAAAAGAAACAAAGTAGCTTTCAGATTGGGAAAAATATATGCAACTAAAGCTTATATATACTAACTGTATAAATATATATAAACTAACGTATATATACTTTATATGATCTAACTAACATATTATCCAAACTGCAAACTATTGAAAGAAAAAGAAAACTATATATATATAATTAACATATATATATATAATAGCTCTGCATATAACTTATTATGTATATATATACTTTAAACACACACGTATAAATATAAAACTTACTTTATAAAATATATTCATCTTAACAGATCCTGTACAAACTATTAATAAAATCTAAATGAATAAACCTATGATATAAATATACTAAAAAATCAACATGAAAGTAAATATACCTATATACACATAGGAGATGCACGCAAATGGGTGGTGAAGGAGGTAGAGCAATGGGCTGCTCATGCCTAAGGTAGTGCAAGTGGAAGGCGGAGGGAAGCAGTGAGGTGATGGGAGGTGGCAGTGAGAGGTTTTGCTGGCCGAGATGGCTGCTGATGCTCGCGGGTGGAGGACTTGGGTGTGAGGAGTGAGGAAGAAGAAGATGGTGGTGATCAAGGAGAGGGGAAGAGGATGGCCGAAGTGGGGTCAGGTTGATGGCGAAGGCGGTGAGTTCGGTGAAGTGGCTAAGGTGCTCGGATTGGTGGGGTTTCGGCCATGTGGTTGCCTCGGCCTGGGCGGAAAGCGGATGCAAGGAGGAGGGCGCGTGGAGATGTGAGGTGCGGGTGTGGTGGAGGCGGTGGCAGCACGAGCGAGGAGGGTGGATGTAGGCAGACGAGGTGAAGCGGGAGGGGATAGGTCGGGGTTCAGTCGAGCATTGGAGGTGTTGCGATGGGGTGGGTGACGTGGAGGGTGATGCTCACGGAGGCTAACGTGGCGGAGCAGACGGTGTGTGCACAGTGGGAGGCGTTTGGGGTCGTTCTCCGGGTGCCTGGGATGGCGGACTTTGGTGGTAGGCGGTTGGTGGTGGGGCCGAGATTGCTTGTCGAGGTGGTGAAAGGCGGGATGATGTGGTGTGGTGGCGAAGATGTGGGGAAAGGTGGTGCTTGGCCTGGTCGGCAGAGGGCTGGAATAGGAGGGGTCACGTGGCTGCTTGGTGGAGTTTAAAGTGGAGGTGGGCTGAGATGATTGATCACAAGAAAAGAAAAGGAGGAAGATGAAGGATGAAGCAGATTGTTATAATTTCATTTCATATTTTATTGCTTCAGGTAATCAAATAAATGAACGAAACAGTTGAGAATAATAAAGAGCCAGGGAAAAATCAAAAGGCATGGGAAAGTAACAGTCAAGATTTTCTCAAAAATATAAACGTAGTGTCCATTCAGTTTTCCACGTTGGTTAAATGAAAGGTCTCAGGGCTCAAAAAGTTTGATAACGGTTATCGATACGGTAGGCGTTACGCAAAGAGCAACGTGCAACGGAACTCCGAGTTTGACAATCGAATATACTGTAGAGATCGGCACGACGAGACGATCAAAACGGTATATAGAAATCAGTGGTACGATCATCCGATAAAAATCGATATCGGTACCAGAATACTGCTATTTTGCAGAAAATAAGAACGACGGAGCCAAAGATGTCCGAATTTGGAAAAACGACAAACTGAAATCTTGCTCAGAAGATGATTTAGAATTTTTCTATGTAAAAATATTTTGGTTTCGAAAACATTTTATTTTCAACGCTTTTTTAACTGATTACATTGAAGTGAATTTACGCGCGAAATAAACTTCCGTATTTTCGGACGAAAATTTACCAGTCGCTATGTTTAACTAGACGTATTTCAAGTATCAAATTTTTATTTCAAAATTTTATCGTTTAAAATTTCACAAAATTTCAACTAATTATGTTATTAAAACAGTTGAAAATTTACGGGTCGTTACAGTTGTTATGTTGGAGAATATTGTCGACTCAAAGGGGTACGGATTTGCGAGTCGTTACACTTGGTATCAGAGCGAGGTTAAGCGAGAACCTTGGCTCTGGTGGGGATTACTCATTAGAAATAGAGTCTGTAGTACTCTAGAATGAGTTTGAGTGTATTAATAGATATGAGCGTGTATTTGTTAGTGAATATAAAATTGTTTATACTGTGTTGATTGGTTTGTTGAGTGGTTTATGGATTCTGGTCAATACGAGTAATTAACGTTATTGATAGGGATATCCAAACACTTGTACAGAATAATTCGACACGGTATTGTTTTAAATAGGGTAAACGAAATAATTTTGCCCAAAGTTATTTTTATATAAAAGAAATAATTTTTCTTAAATTATTATAGTTAAATATATGGTTGCTTGGTTGTTAAGAAATGATAATATTAAAATTATTAACATTATGTATGAAAATTGAATAAAGAACTGAAATCATAATCAAAGGTTAAGAAATTAATCCATATGATAGAATGGGATTTGAAATGTGAGTTATAAATGGGAATTATAACTTGAACTTCCAGAGAAATATTTGAATAAAGATTGGAAGGTTTTGAAGTTTTGAAAATTTGGGAAATTTAATTTCCTTTGAGTTTGAAAATGATATTCAAAGGCCTTGGAGGAATAATGTGATATTATTCGAAAATATTTTTGAATTGGATATGAAATCTGGTGGGATTTGGAATTAAAAATATTTGAAAATGTTTTTAAGGAAGGTAAAAGCACTAAACTCTTTTCGGTCGCTGGAAAATAATTTCGGTGATGACTGCAGATCATCGATATTCATTTTCGAGTTTCCAAGAGAAGGATTGCTACTTGGATGTTTTGGATTGGTGTTCGTTTGCGAAGATTGGGTTTGACTTTGAAAATGCAAAATAATAGTTTGATTTAGATATATATGTTTTCAAAATTTATTTTGAAATGTTGAGGAATTGCTTAAACTCTGGAAGTTAATTTAAAAATTTTATGGAATAATAAATGGGTTTGAAAAACTTATAAAAATTTGAAATTTGTTTAGAATAAAATTTAACTTCAGAAGAGTTAAATTAAAATGAGTATGAAAACAAAATAAGTTGGAAAAGTAAATCCATTAAATGAAGTAAATTTAAAGAGAGTAGTGAATGGAATTTAAATAAGTTGGAAAAAACTTATGGAAGTTTAAAAATTTTAATGGAAATGAAATTTAACTAAACCAAGTTAAATAAAAAGTGAATTTGAGGAAAGGGTCTAAGTTGATTAAATGAAATGGTCATTGTAATAAAATTTATTAAGTTGGAAATAAATATGTGAATGAACAAATTAATTTAAATTTGTAAGTAGATAGAACTAGAATTGAAATTGAAGATTGGAATCGATTTAAATTGTGTTAAGTAAATTGAAATTGTAGAATTTGTTCAAGGGAAATAGAAGAAGTAAAAGTTTGGAAATAAACTTTTTATTGAGATTTGAAATTAAATTTGAAAATGAAGTGATAAATAAAATTAGTAAGTTAAACAGATTTGGAATTGAATTTGATGGAAAACGAATTAGTGGATGAGACTAATTACAATAACCAGGAAATAAATATGGGTTGAGATGTGGTTAATAGCATTCAATAGTGGAAAATTGGAAGGTAAATTGAATTCAGAATGGAATTAAAAATTTAAGTTAAATGAAAATAAAAATAAGAAGTGTATAAAATATTTATGGTGAACTTAAGAAAAGTAAAGGGTGAAATTCTTAAGTAAAATTTGGTATTGGGAAAATATTCTTAGTTAATATGTGAATGAAGGTTTAATAAGGGTGTGTGAAATGGTGATTGTGAATAAGTGAATGGAAATCAAAATAAATGTGAATAAAAATAAAATTGATATAGCTAATAATCAATTGAAATAAATACGTAGGATGTACGTATATTATTTTATTCGCATAGCGATTTGATCCAGATTCGAGCACAGAATTTCGAGATAATTATATCGATCCGAGTTGGGATTTTTCACTTGATTTTCGACGGCGAACCCAGGATATGGATTTTTGATTGATTTTGGAAATTCTCTATCATAGTATATGGCTATGCAAGGAGAATGACGGTTTCTGATCAAGAAACCCGATCTGGTCCGCACTAGGAAGTCGGGTGGATGATATTAGTTCGGAAGTGAAATTGTGTGATCGAGCGAGCGATCGAATTTGATATTGCGTACGGATGGTATATGTACATCATACAGGCTTAAGTATAGCAAATGTTGAAAATTTTGAAAAGAAAGTGAATAAAATGATTTTGGGATTTTGTGATTGGATATTATTGCTAAGCAGGATATAGGTAATTAAGGGCAAATGATAAATTGGTGTGTTTGGATTTCAGAAGATAAAATTGTATGGCCCGACAAAAAGGTATGTATTTAAATTGTCATATGAAATTTGATGGTTTTCTGATCTGGCCACTTGGCTTTTGTTTTCTTTTGAAATTTGGGGGCCCGTAGAGGCATTTTGTAGTCGTACCGATCTAGCCGCGCAAAGGAGACGCCGGCGAAATTTTTCGGAAATTTAAGGAGTTAGAAAAATTTTGAGAAAATTTTGATAATTTAAAATTTGGTTTTAAATTTGAATTGTCGAGTAAGTAATATTGTTTGGAACTTATGGATGAGTTTGGAAAGTTAGTAGAGTGATAGTGTGTCTTAAATAAAAGATTTGTTTTGGGAAGTTGTTGAAACTATTTGGATTGGGAAAATAGTTAACGGGTTATGGATCATTCTTCTTAACTAGTAATTTCGAGGACGAAATTCTTTTAAGGGGGGAGGAATGTGACGACCCGGAATTTTTGAATATTTGAAATGTGAATATTTAATTAATTTTAAATATTTGAAAGTTAGTTTAACTCGAATTTCAAATATCACTGTTTATTTGGTAATTAAATTATTGAATTTAATAAATTGGAAGTTGGGTAAAATATGGAACTTCGGTTTTAAGCTTGTTAAAAATAATTTAATGGCTTAGAAAATTTGTATAAACAACACTGAAGATTATAGAACTTTTAAAATTGAATTTAAAGATGGTTTGTTCAGTTTTGAAATATATCGTTTAAATCGATATTTAAAAATAGCCTTCCAAGGCACGGTCTCGGAAGTTGACGAAACCAGTTCCATTGGATCCGTAATATTGTATTATTATTATATTTCAATTTTCGTAGTGTTTGGAGTTGTCGTGTGATCATACGGTATATAAACGCGCTATATTTATATACTGTATGATCACACGACAACTACAAACACTACGAAAATTGAAATCTGATAATAATACAATATTGCGGATCCAATGGAACTAGTTTCGTCAACTTCCGAGATCGTGCCTCGAAAGGCTATTTTTAAATATCGATTTAAACGATATATTTCGAAACTGAACAAACCATCTTTAAATTCAATTTTAAAAGTTCTATTATCTTCAGTATTGTTAATACAAATTTTCTAAGCCATTAAATTATTTTTAACAAGCTTAAAACCGAAGGTTCCATATTTTACCCAACTTCCAATTTATTAAATTCAATAATTTAATTACCAAATAAATAGTGATATTTGAAATTCGAGTTAAACTAACTTTTAAATATTTAAAATTAATTAAATATTCCAATTTCAAATATTCAAAAATTCCGGGTCGTCACAAAATATATCAATTTATAACCATTAAATCTTTTTATACTCAAACTAATAAAATTTGGAAAACATTTCCCAAAAATTTTCTAAGTCCAAAATTCACGAAAAATTTCAGTAGAGTCTTCTTTGTACGGAGAGGCTCGGGAGAAAATAATAATATCAATAATAATAATATATATCAAAATTTTCAAAATAATATATCCCAACAGCGGGAAAACAATATAATATCGCTATATAAAACCGTAATCCGAGAACGTACCTATTTGTCGGGCAATTAACGCTTAATTATGAAACCAAAAGCAGTAGCAATTGCTTCCATAACCTGTATTTCACTTGTATAATCTAAAAGGGTTAGTAATTATATAAAATGAAATATTTAGAGTTGTTTCAACCACTAACAAACAAATCAATATAAGACAACAATACTTGCAATCACAGCATACAATCATCATATGAAATCAACATAAATCAATTATCCATCCATATCAACCAAAGCAAATGGTTTGTTCGGGTTAAGACACTTTTAATCACATAGAATGACAAATAACTATTGAGTATACCATTTACTCAACAGTCCTAGATAAAACTCAATAGATTGTTCATACATTCAAACAATTAGAAGTATCATTTCCCAAACAATACTTAAACCAAACAAACAATAATTTACAATGTGCTTGAGTCGTTCTTATTAAAAAAAAATTCACAACATTTATAGATTTTTTTTCCTTTTCATTCATACAAGGATTATTTCTTTAACTTACATTTATCTCTTACAAAATTTTGTTCCCATTTATTCATTCAGTGTTTATTTCATTTATTTTTTTATTTATTACTTACAAATCTCATTTTCATTTGTTCAAATAATGTCAATTTCTTTACATTACTTTATATTCATTTCTCACATAAGTTATTCCATTCAATCATTTATACTAATCACTGAATTTATTATTCAAGTATTTCATACATTTAATTACAAATTTAGTTTACATTAATTAATTTACATACTTGATTTCTGTAACAGCCCGCTTTTCCGTACCCCTTGAATAGACACTAATCTCCATCTATTTACTCAAGGTGAACGAAAAACCGAACCATTAGGGTTTTAAAAGAAGAGGTAGAAGAAAAGATAGAAGAAAAGAGAAAGAAGAAACAAAAACAGAACAAGAGCAGAAACAGAAACAATATCAGAATCTCACATATCGCAGCGGAACAATATACAATAGATAATTACTAGTCTTTTAAAACAAAGAACTATATCAGTTTATACATACATCAATCATCAGAGTCAATATACAACAATGGACAGTTATATAACTTGTCCTCATACAGAATACACAGCGGAATAAATATATCAGATACAAATACTACGTCTCGTCATCCAGCTTGCTTCCAAAGCTCCAGAATATCCAGAATATCCTGATAATATAACTCTAGGCTGCCCGTGTGGAAATTGGTGGGCACCCAGAGTTTAGAAGGGAACAATAAACTCCGAGTCAGTCATGGTGACTGGTGTGAGATCGTAAAACAGTTATTTTCACAAAGAAAATAAAACAGATTCGCAATGCTTTTGGAAAATGAAACTACCATAAGACCTCCCGCCACACACACAATGCAAACGCAGAATTGGAGGAGATTTCTTCTTATGATAGTCAAAGATGCTTACTACGTAAAATCAAATCATTTTTGATATTATTTTAGTGCATAGTGTAGAAAACATTTCGAAAGTATAATATTAATCTTAGCCAACATACGACCAGTATCGTATGCCTACTATAGCTACTATGTTCAATAGCAGGTTACCGCCACATTCCATAGCAGGTAATACAACTAAAACCGTACAGGGTTCGTATTGTTTCTTTGGATTTTCCAACAAATGGTCAGGCTAAGGAACTTCCTTTCCTCCTGCCGATTGGGATCGCCTCTGGCTGGACGTCCCGAGAGACAAACTGCTCTCTGCCAAACAAGGCCGGGTTACCCCTGTAACAGGTAACTCACGAATATGTCATCACCCGGTCCTTTGGGACCTTTATCCGAGCGCTCGATATCCAACATCACACATCATAAAGAAAGTGTATCCACATGAGTAAGTATCTGGGCTCCATACCATGATACCACCCCTTTCCAGAAGGAAATGACATACCCTAAAGGGCGCGACCCTCATAACCTTGCCGCAACATTCCTGTTTCGACCATTTCCGGGTTGTTGAGGCTCGATGAAGTCTCGTCCACAAAGCTACGCTTTCTCAAAAAGCCCTGCTTCGGGTCCAACAAAATGATCAACCTATGATCACAAAGATATAAGATCAAACAAATGATCATATCACAAATGATCAAACACTGATCATTTTACCGCAACACTCAGTATGCCACGTTACCAAATTGGGATATATTGCTGATAAATTTCAACTACATAACCTCTGAGCTCGTACGTCTCAGAGAAGGGTGTTAAGCTAAGAGAATAAATTCTCCGCCACCAACAGATATGTATTTGAAAGAAATCAGCTTTATATCTCAAATTGTAACGTCAGACACACAATCCATACAAGTCTGTTCCGGGATCGAACAGAACCGAAGGCACTTCTCACGAAGCCCTTGCACATCCGGATAATTTTCAATCACGTCGGGACTTCCCGTCACTAAGGGTGATAAAACCTCTAAACCGGAGATCAGCCGATGTAGAGTAACTCGACGGTAATCCTTCCGTTTTCAAAAATATCCGGTCTTCAACACCGGTCTTCGAATGCAATTCATAACGACGTATCACATATTCGGAATGGGTTATACGACCCCATGGTCCTTTCCCGGTTAACCCGAATAGTGAGCGATTATTCAAAAATAAGTGTGGCATTCAAATTCATCCAATTCACAACAAATACCTATCTAAAGGTAATTATTGATAGTCGGTTATTTAACTATCAATAAAGATGCGCAACATCATCAGATTCCAAATAATTTTCCAAATTATTTTATCTTCCAAAATATCTTTACTAGATATAAAATTTCCACACTTAACCATTTGAAAACAATTTCAAATCAATTTCCACATTTCATTTTATCTTTGAAGATAAAATCTCAAAACAGTTCATTTCATATTGGCAAAGCATTTCCATACTTATTTAATAATAAGTATTTCACAAATCAATTTAATTTCAACATTTGAAAATATTCGATATACTTAAATCAATATTAAGTATATATTCATTCTTTAAGGAAATCATAAATTTTACATCTATTTGAGTCAAAACGAATGTTGCGTAAAACATCGTTACGACGACTCAAAATCACTAGTATAGGGATTCGGAATTTAGATAGATATATGAATCCCAATACTACATCAAAACATTTCCTTTCGGAAATCATTTACTATAACAACAGTGTTATAGTCCATCATTTCCTTATTTCTCGAAACGTCTATTTCAACAATAAATGTTGAAATCTATGTATTCGATACTTATCACGTTTTAAAACATCTTTTAAAACAATTACTTCATTTCATGATATCGCTTTCCCAAACATAACCATTTTACTTAACAATATATTCACTGTCCAAAATCGTGAATATACTTCACTAGCCACATTCCAATATTTTCTACACATTTATTCCAAGAATTATCCACTGTCCAAAATCGTGGATAAAATTCCCTTAATAATCTCTATATTTAAAATCAATCAAATTTAATTGATTTTCGAATTTATAAAACAACGTTTATAAATTCGATTTCCATTTTCTAACAACTTCGATTTATAAATCTTCTTTATTAACAAATTCGAGTTATACTCGATATAAATATCACAAGTCCATATTATAAGTCAATAACTTATCATTCATTTTCAACTTCACAATTTATAAATCTATAAATTTCATTCACTTACGGATTCCATAATATTTCATTTTTAACACTTATAAAAACTCGTTTTATAATTTCAACATTCTTAATTTTTTGTAGATATCAATTTCATAAATCTTTTATATAAACCATTTACAGAAATTCAAAAATCTCAATTTAAACCATTTCATAAATCAGTCAACTATTTATTCCAAAAATCACTTTTCGGTTATATTTCACAAATCTATAAATTTTTGTAACTTTAAAATTTTACGTTTATAAATCGATTCAAAAATTCCATAAAACGTATATTTTCAAAAATCACTTTAAAAATCCTTTTAAATTAAAAGTCGTCATTTTTACATTTCAAGACTGAATCCGATGATGCCACAACACCAATCAGTCCATCACAACAGTCAAATATCATATATCATCATATGATAACAGAATATATAAAAATATCTGTAAATAATCAATACTGTGAGGAATCCAGTCGGATCCCTCCAACCTGTTTCCCTGCATCCACAGATGTTAGCACAATACCAATTCCGCTCCAGTACGGAATTATCGCGGTATATAGGTTTTTATAAATCCGCTTACTAACGGCGCAATAGGGTCTCATCCGCTATACGAGGCGGGAAATCATCAATCCAATATATACATATGCCAATATGTATATACTGCTATATATATAGATATATCCTAAAATATCTAATAGCACAATCCACATAGCAATCAAATCATCAATCAATAAATAACTGAAAATTCCACTTTTCAATTTTGAGTGAGAAAATCTCACCGTGATTTCAATTCTGATTTTAGCGTTTATTTCGAATAAAACTAAACACGCGTTTAATTTTACCCGAAATTCAAACTAGCTCCAAATGGCTCCAATTCAGTTGCATCGCGAAGTACACGTCGAGACGATTCCAACGCAACTGATTTCGTAAATTTCTGACAATATATGGAAAAGTTATTGCATTTTAAACATCGTACGAATAAAAAGAAGATTAATTTACAATTCCTTTTAATAATTTATAACCTAACAAATCGTGGCCATTCACCCTTCATCACGAGATCTGGGCCACGCATCCTTCTTTCTCCCCCCATCAGTTTCTCACGCGCGACACTCCCAGGTTTCGAACGAACCCATGCCGCCCTTAAACCCAAATTTTCGCACCCCCATTCGAGCACCATCACATTGATCAACTACCTCCCACGCGTAGCCCTAGGCCCCACGAACCTTCACCTGGAACCGCGCTCCACTCGGTGGCCTCACTACCTCGAACGACGCGTGCGACACGGCAATGAACGTGAGTATGCAGCTCCACTTATGGTCGACGAGAACCAACTTCACCGTACGGATCTATCGAGCTCGAGACGCTCTACCACTTTGCAGTTGAAAGTTTGTGAAATTATTGAGTGGATTGGAAGAATTTTAGGGGAGAAGACGAGTGATTTCTGGCCTTCGAATTTGAAAATGGCGGCTCTGAATTAAAACCCTAGGCTCGGTTTGCAAATGAGAAAATGTAGGTGCTTTTATAGAAAATTTCACGATTTACTATTCATCGAAAAATTTCGAACTCGAAATCGAACGTGCCGGCTGACGTTTCTAAGGTTTACCCCGCGTTCCGAACGCAATGGAACAGGTTTTGAAAGCTAATTCGATCGTATGTGTGAGATATGACAATAAACGATCAAATTAAATTAAACCGATTTAAATAGATTTCGAGGCGTTTTGGCTTGCCCCGGACAAACGGCACATCCAAAAATTACGAAATTTGAAATCTTACAATAATATCACATTACGGATCCGATGAAACTGGTTTCATCGAAATCCGAGACCGTTTGAAAAATGACTATTTTAACTCGACGATTTAAAATTAAAATGATATCGATGCGTTTCGAGTTGCCACGGTCAAACGACAACTCCGATGGATACGAAAATTGAAATCCGATAATAACTAACTATTACGGATCCAATGGAACTGGTCTCGTTCAATTCTGAGACTGTCCGAAAATTGGCTATTTTTACAGTCGATAATTAAATATTAAAATATTCAATTTTCATAGATTAACTCCAAATTCAATTTTAAAAGTTCTATAACCTTTCTATAATTCCAGTATGATTAAATAAAATTTTACAAATCATTTTCAATCAATTTAAACTCGATTTTTAATTATCTCTGGAATTCCACTATTTAATTTATCGATTTAATTATCAAATAAAACCCAATATTCGAAAAATAAATCATTCGACTTCTAAATTCCATTTATTAATATTTAAAATCAATTAAATATTCGAATTTTAATTATCAAAAATTCTGGGTCGTTACAGACTTCCCCCCTTAAAAGAATTTCGTCCTCGAAATTACAAGTTAGGAAGAAAGGTCCTTAACTCGTCTACTCTTTTTCACAATCTAATAGTTTTATCACTTTTCAAACGGATCTTCCTACTAAAGATTCGTTATCATCTCAACTAACTTACCAACTTAAATTTTAAGTTTCAAACAACATTGTTTAACTTCTAAATTCAAATTCGAGTTTAAATTCAAATTTTAAACTTCAAAATTTTCACAAAAATTTTCTAACACTCGAAATTTCCGAAAAATTTCGCCAGCGTCTCCTTTGCGCGGCTAATACGGCACGACTACAAAACGTCCCTACGGACTCTCAGATTTCAAAAAGAAAAAGAAAAAGCCAAACGGCTAGACAAGAAATCATCAAAAACTCATATTATAATTCAAATACGTACCTTTTCGAGCAAATTCAAATTTATCTTCGAAATAAAATTCCAATTCCTTTATACCTGTATATCCTACTAGCCATAATATCTAGTTACATATATTCAAACCATTTCGTACATTCAATTACAAAATTTTCAATATAACTGCTTATATCATCTCTAATTCACTATTGAAGTTATATATTCAATTTCGTTCAATTTTGCATTTCACATTCTTTTGAATTTAATTCACAATTCCTATTTAATTTGGATTCAATTCGACTTCTGAATATTGAATTTCATTTTCTTGCACTTGCAAATTGCAAATTTATTCACAATTTCGTTCATTTACACTTTGAATCTCATTTCTATCAAATTTCAAATATTTTTATAAGTCTTTGACTTACT
This sequence comes from Allium fistulosum, assembly GCA_030737815.1. Lineage (NCBI taxonomy): Eukaryota > Viridiplantae > Streptophyta > Magnoliopsida > Asparagales > Amaryllidaceae > Allium > Allium fistulosum. The sequence continues at coordinate 1,140,743,249 of CM060906.1, forward strand.
TACATTTTGATTTATAAAATCATCTATACATTCATATTACTAATTCTATTCCTTTATGAATTTTATCTTCAAATATTTTTCTGGAACTTTATTTCAAATTATATCTCACCTTAATATTTCATAAATATTTCTACATAGTATTCCAGAGTTTACCAACATTTCAAAAACCATTTTTGAAAACAATTCAAATTATCCTTTGAATTTTCTAAAACAAAATCCAAATTTTTCAAACAACTTTTATTTAAAATATTCTGGCAGCAATTCCTCTTTTGGAAACCCGAAAATGAACACCAGTGATGTCGCGATCATCATCGGAATTATTTTCCAGCGACCGAAAAGAGTTTAGAGCTTTTCATCTCTTCAAAAGACTTTTCAAAACCTTTGAAATTCATTTTCAAATCAAAAGATTTAAACTTTCCAAATCTACCAAAATTTTCAAATTCTTTTCAAAACATTTCTAAATACTTCTCTGGAGTTCCGTTTCAAATTACAAATCACATTTATAATTTATATTCTTAAATTTTACTTGTATATGGATTTATTTCTTAACTTTGGAGTTATGATTTCAATTTCTTATTCAATTTCAATGATAATGATTTACTATTATTACTTCCTAACATCCATGCAACCATATACTATAGTACTTCATAGAAAAACATTTATTTTCTATACAAAAATAGTTTTGGGTAAAATTATCTCATTTACCCTATTTAAAACAATATTGTGCCGAATTGTTCTATATAAGTGTTTAGAGATCCCTATCGATAGAGTTGTACGGACAATACCGACCAGAATCCATATACCACTCAACAAACCAATCATCACAATATAAAACAATTTTATATTCACTAACAAATACGCACTCGTATCTATTATTACACTCAACTCATTCTAGAGTACTACTGACTCTATCTCTAATGAGTAACACCCAACAGAGCAGGGTTGTCGCTTAACCATATGCTCTGATACCACTTGTAACAGCCCGCTTTTCCGTACCCCTTGAATAGACACTAATCTCCATCTATTTACTCAAGGTGAACGAAAAACCGAACCATTAGGGTTTTAAAAGAAGAGGTAGAAGAAAAGATAGAAGAAAAGAGAAAGAAGAAACAAAAACAGAACAAGAGCAGAAACAGAAACAATATCAGAATCTCACATATCGCAGCGGAACAATATACAATAGATAATTACTAGTCTTTTAAAACAAAGAACTATATCAGTTTATACATACATCAATCATCAGAGTCAATATACAACAATGGACAGTTATATAACTTGTCCTCATACAGAATACACAGCGGAATAAATATATCAGATACAAATACTACGTCTCGTCATCCAGCTTGCTTCCAAAGCTCCAGAATATCCAGAATATCCTGATAATATAACTCTAGGCTGCCCGTGTGGAAATTGGTGGGCACCCAGAGTTTAGAAGGGAACAATAAACTCCGAGTCAGTCATGGTGACTGGTGTGAGATCGTAAAACAGTTATTTTCACAAAGAAAATAAAACAGATTCGCAATGCTTTTGGAAAATGAAACTACCATAAGACCTCCCGCCACACACACAATGCAAACGCAGAATTGGAGGAGATTTCTTCTTATGATAGTCAAAGATGCTTACTACGTAAAATCAAATCATTTTTGATATTATTTTAGTGCATAGTGTAGAAAACATTTCGAAAGTATAATATTAATCTTAGCCAACATACGACCAGTATCGTATGCCTACTATAGCTACTATGTTCAATAGCAGGTTACCGCCACATTCCATAGCAGGTAATACAACTAAAACCGTACAGGGTTCGTATTGTTTCTTTGGATTTTCCAACAAATGGTCAGGCTAAGGAACTTCCTTTCCTCCTGCCGATTGGGATCGCCTCTGGCTGGACGTCCCGAGAGACAAACTGCTCTCTGCCAAACAAGGCCGGGTTACCCCTGTAACAGGTAACTCACGAATATGTCATCACCCGGTCCTTTGGGACCTTTATCCGAGCGCTCGATATCCAACATCACACATCATAAAGAAAGTGTATCCACATGAGTAAGTATCTGGGCTCCATACCATGATACCACCCCTTTCCAGAAGGAAATGACATACCCTAAAGGGCGCGACCCTCATAACCTTGCCGCAACATTCCTGTTTCGACCATTTCCGGGTTGTTGAGGCTCGATGAAGTCTCGTCCACAAAGCTACGCTTTCTCAAAAAGCCCTGCTTCGGGTCCAACAAAATGATCAACCTATGATCACAAAGATATAAGATCAAACAAATGATCATATCACAAATGATCAAACACTGATCATTTTACCGCAACACTCAGTATGCCACGTTACCAAATTGGGATATATTGCTGATAAATTTCAACTACATAACCTCTGAGCTCGTACGTCTCAGAGAAGGGTGTTAAGCTAAGAGAATAAATTCTCCGCCACCAACAGATATGTATTTGAAAGAAATCAGCTTTATATCTCAAATTGTAACGTCAGACACACAATCCATACAAGTCTGTTCCGGGATCGAACAGAACCGAAGGCACTTCTCACGAAGCCCTTGCACATCCGGATAATTTTCAATCACGTCGGGACTTCCCGTCACTAAGGGTGATAAAACCTCTAAACCGGAGATCAGCCGATGTAGAGTAACTCGACGGTAATCCTTCCGTTTTCAAAAATATCCGGTCTTCAACACCGGTCTTCGAATGCAATTCATAACGACGTATCACATATTCGGAATGGGTTATACGACCCCATGGTCCTTTCCCGGTTAACCCGAATAGTGAGCGATTATTCAAAAATAAGTGTGGCATTCAAATTCATCCAATTCACAACAAATACCTATCTAAAGGTAATTATTGATAGTCGGTTATTTAACTATCAATAAAGATGCGCAACATCATCAGATTCCAAATAATTTTCCAAATTATTTTATCTTCCAAAATATCTTTACTAGATATAAAATTTCCACACTTAACCATTTGAAAACAATTTCAAATCAATTTCCACATTTCATTTTATCTTTGAAGATAAAATCTCAAAACAGTTCATTTCATATTGGCAAAGCATTTCCATACTTATTTAATAATAAGTATTTCACAAATCAATTTAATTTCAACATTTGAAAATATTCGATATACTTAAATCAATATTAAGTATATATTCATTCTTTAAGGAAATCATAAATTTTACATCTATTTGAGTCAAAACGAATGTTGCGTAAAACATCGTTACGACGACTCAAAATCACTAGTATAGGGATTTGGAATTTAGATAGATATATGAATCCCAATACTACATCAAAACATTTCCTTTCGGAAATCATTTACTATAACAACAGTGTTATAGTCCATCATTTCCTTATTTCTCGAAACGTCTATTTCAACAATAAATGTTGAAATCTATGTATTCGATACTTATCACGTTTTAAAACATCTTTTAAAACAATTACTTCATTTCATGATATCGCTTTCCCAAACATAACCATTTTACTTAACAATATATTCACTGTCCAAAATCGTGAATATACTTCACTAGCCACATTCCAATATTTTCTACACATTTATTCCAAGAATTATCCACTGTCCAAAATCGTGGATAAAATTCCCTTAATAATCTCTATATTTAAAATCAATCAAATTTAATTGATTTTCGAATTTATAAAACAACGTTTATAAATTCGATTTCCATTTTCTAACAACTTCGATTTATAAATCTTCTTTATTAACAAATTCGAGTTATACTCGATATAAATATCACAAGTCCATATTATAAGTCAATAACTTATCATTCATTTTCAACTTCACAATTTATAAATCTATAAATTTCATTCACTTACGGATTCCATAATATTTCATTTTTAACACTTATAAAAACTCGTTTTATAATTTCAACATTCTTAATTTTTTGTAGATATCAATTTCATAAATCTTTTATATAAACCGTTTACAGAAATTCAAAAATCTCAATTTAAACCATTTCATAAATCAGTCAACTATTTATTCCAAAAATCACTTTTCGGTTATATTTCACAAATCTATAAATTTTTGTAACTTTAAAATTTTACGTTTATAAATCGATTCAAAAATTCCATAAAACGTATATTTTCAAAAATCACTTTAAAAATCCTTTTAAATTAAAAGTCGTCATTTTTACATTTCAAGACTGAATCCGATGATGCCACAACACCAATCAGTCCATCACAACAGTCAAATATCATATATCATCATATGATAACAGAATATATAAAAATATCTGTAAATAATCAATACTGTGAGGAATCCAGTCGGATCCCTCCAACCTGTTTCCCTGCATCCACAGATGTTAGCACAATACCAATTCCGCTCCAGTACGGAATTATCGCGGTATATAGGTTTTTATAAATCCGCTTACTAACGGCGCAATAGGGTCTCATCCGCTATACGAGGCGGGAAATCATCAATCCAATATATACATATGCCAATATGTATATACTGCTATATATATAGATATATCCTAAAATATCTAATAGCACAATCCACATAGCAATCAAATCATCAATCAATAAATAACTGAAAATTCCACTTTTCAATTTTGAGTGAGAAAATGTAACGACCCAGAATTTTGAACGAATTAAATTGAGAATATTTAATTTATTTTAAATATTTGAACGATAATCTAATTCGAATCCCGAATTTAAATATTGAAATCGGCGATTAAATTATAAAAATTTAATCGATTGAAGTTGAATAAAAATTTGTATCTTCAATTTAAAGCTGAAGAAAAATATTTCGAAAGCTTTTAAAATTCATATTGATAACACTGGAGATAATAGAAGTTTCAGAATGTAATTTCAAACTGTTTTGTTCAGATTTGAAATTTATATCGTTCGATCGATATTTAAAAATAGCCGTCCGAGGCACAGTCTCGGAATTCGACGAAACCAGTCCCATTGGATCCGTAATATTGTATTATTACCGGGTTTCAAATTTCGTGTTAATCAGAGTTGTTATGTGAGAATACGACACGCAAACGCATCGAAATTTAAATCGAATTCAATTGAAATTTTTAATATAGTCAACAAACACCACGTTATCTCCCGTTGAATACGCCTGGAATCTCGTTCAAACTCACGAAAAAATCGTGTAACCCATACCTCGTTCAGTTTCAAATATCTCGCCCCCTCTTCCCTTATCTGATTCAAAGCAATTCAAAATCAAACGAAAACAATTTCGTCTTCGTTCAAAAAAAATCAAAGGAAAGGGCGCCTTCGTTTTTTTCTAAATTAAACCTCGTGTTCGATTGGGGCTCGTTTGGCTCGAGCTCGAGTGCGAATAGGGGAGGCACGGGCTTCTTCGCGGCAGTAGGAGGTTAGGGCAAGGCGACGAAGTGGAGGTCTCAGTTGAGAGCAATCTGGAGCTCAACTCGGAGGCGAAGATGGGCTCGTTCACGCGATTTGAGGTTCGCGAGTTCAAGGTTGTAGGGGTTTCGGCGAATGCTAGGGGATGACGGCGGCAGCGCTGTAAGGTGGGGAAGCATGTCACGATGGTCGCGAGGCTTCTCGCGTGCGCAACAGCGTGGGGCCGGAGGCGAGGCGATTCGCTAGGCCATGGGTTTTCGCGTCGAGCTCGCGAGCGCAGGCAGGCAGCGGTTTTGGAGTGAAGTGGCGACGTCGACTTCGGCGATGGTGCGGCTAGTCGAGGGCAACTGGGTTTCGATTTTCAGTAAGGTAATCAATTTTATTTTGCTTTTCGATAAAAAATTGAAATTGAAATTCATATGTGTATATAACAATGATGATTTTAGTTATAAAAAGAAAAGTATATATGCAGATTTTTAGATTATAGATTACAGAAAGAAAACAAATGGAAAAGAAATAAAAATGATGAAATGAAATTTATATAAAATAGATTTGTTTAATTAAAACCTATAGTATCTTGTTACTAAAAATAATTTAGTAGAGGGAAGATTTATTAAAATCAAATTATAGAATGAAAATTTATTTTTTTCAACTAATTCGAATATTTATAAAAGTTTATAATGTTTGTCACAAGGTTTAAAGAATGAATATATACTTATTAAAATTTCTAATTTAAATTATTTTTGATACTAAAGATTTTCGAAAGGAAATTGGATTTTATTTAATTGGTAAAGAGAAGAATTGGTTCGACAAAATAATTTGGCTGATTTAATTTATCAGATAAGAAATTTAGTTTCAAATTTAATAATAGAAATTGGTTTAAAACAAAACCCTTGAATAATTTAATTTACCAAATGAAAATTTGCTATTCGATTGATTCAAATATTAATAGACTGTATAAATTATTTATACAAGGTTAAAGTCGAGAAAACGAAAGAAGAATTGGATTTGGATTGCAAAATTTAAAAGCTAAGGTGAGATTTTTCTCACTCGATTTAAAAGTGGAATTTTCAGTTATTTATTGAATTGATTGATATGATTGCTATGTTGATGTGCTATTAGATATAATAGGATATATCTATATATATAGCAATATATACATATTGGCATATGTATATATTGGATTGATGATTTCCCGCCTCGTATAGCGGATGAGACCCTATTGCGCCGTTAGTAAGCGGATTTATAAAAACCTATATACCGCGATAATTCCGTACTGGAGCGGAATTGGTATTGTGCTAACGTCTTTGGATGCAGGGAAACAGGTTGGAGGGATCCAACTGGACCCCTCACATTGATTGAATTTATTTCTATTGTGATATGAATCTGTGAATGATTATAGTGATGCTATTAATCATATTGATATCTGGAAATTGTTTGAAAGCTGAAATTTAGCTGAATGGATGTTTTGACATCATTGGATTCCAAAGATAAACGAAATTGAATTTTTGAAATTCAAGTAGAAAATTTCTAAGTGAATCAATTTTTGAAATTGAAGAAATTTTGAAGAAAGGAATTTTAAAGTATAAAAAGTTAATTTTTATAACCTTATCGAATTAATTCCAGAATCAAGTGAAGATGTTAAATAAATGGATTTCGTAAAATAGTGATTTTTATTTGAAGAATTTAGTTAAAAATTGGATTTTTAAATAGATTGAAAGAAACGATTGGAATTTATTTCCTTAAAAAGGAATTTATTAAAAGAAGATAGGTTGGAAATCCAACTAGAAATTTAATTGGTAAATTGAAATAAATTGGGAAATCAATGTAAAATGATTTCGATTTGAAGAATCCATTTTAAAACAGAATATTGAATAATTTGAGAAAGAATGAGGAATGTACTTAGTAGTGATAAATAAATTTCTAAATCAATATCGAAATTGATTTGGGATTGAAGTTTTTATAAATAGAATTGGAATTTATAAAAGTTGTTTATAAATCCGAAATCACTTATTTTGATAAGTAAAAATATAGAAGTTGATAAAAAGAAAATTTATAAGTCGAAGTTGTTATTAAAATATAAAGTTGAATTTATAAACGTTGTTTTATAAATTCGAAATCAGTTGAATTTGAGAAATTAAATATAGAAGATTTTTAAAGAAGATATATTCGCGATTTTGGATAGCGAATTTTTATTGAGATAAAAATGTGTAGAAATGATTGAAATTGGGTTAAGTGAATTATATTCACGATTTTGGACAGTGAATATATTATTAAATAAAATGGATTTATTTTTGAAGAAGTGATATAAAAAGTGAAGTTAAACATTTTAAAGATGTATTAAAATATATTTTGAATCGAAATCATAGATTTCAACATTCATTGTTGAAATAGACGTTTTCGAAAAATAAGGAAATGGTGGACTATAACACTGTTGTTATAGTAAATGATTTTCGAAAGGAAATGTTTTGATGTAGTATTGGGATTTATATATATCTATCAAAATCCGAATCCCTATACTATTGATTTCGAGTCGTCGTAACGATGTTTTACGCAACATTCGTTTTGACTCAAATAGATGTTAAAATTTAAGATTTCCTTAAAGAATGAAATGTATACTTAATATTGATTTAAGTATATTGAATATTTTCAAATGTTGAAAATAAATAGATTTGTGAAATACTTATTATTAAATAAGTATGGAAATGCTTTTCCAATATGAAATGAAATGTTTTTGAGATTTATCTTCTTAAAGATAAATCGAAATGAATATTGAAATCGATTGAAAATCGAATATCAGTAGATATTCGAAAATACAAATTCACTATGGAATTTATAAAGGAAAGGGAAACTGTTTAGAAAAATAAATATTGATTTATTTTGTAGTGTGGAAATTTTATATCTAGTAAAAGATATTTTGGAAGATAGAATAATTTGGAAAATTATTTGGAATCTGATGATGTTGCGCATCTTTATTGATAGTTAAATAACCGACTATCAATAATTACCTTTAGATAGGTATTTGTTGTGAATTGGATGAATTTGAATGCCACACTTATTTTTGAATAAGCGCTCACTATTCGGGTTAACCGGGAAAGGACCATGGGGTCGTATAACCCATTCCGAATATGTGATACGTCGTTATGAATCGCATTTGAAGACCGGTGTTGAAGACCGAATATTTTTGAAAACGGAAGGATTACCGTCGAGTTACTCTACATCGACTGATCTTCGATTTAGAGGTTTTATCACCCTTAGTGACGGGAAGTCCTGACGTGATTAAAAATTATCCGGATGTGCAAGGGCTTCGTGAGAAGTGCCTTCGGTTCTGTTCGATCCCGGAACAGACTTGTATGGATTGTGTGTCTGACGTTACAATTTGAGATATAAAGCTGATTTCTTTCAAATACATTTCTGTTGGTGGCGGAGAATTTATTCTCTTAGCTTAACACCCTTCTCTGAGACGTACGAGCTCAGAGGTTATGTAGTTGAAATTTATCAGCGATATATCCCAATTTGGTAACGTGGCATACTGAGTGTTGCTGTGAAATGATCAGTGTTTGATCATTTGTGATATGATCATTTGTTTGATCTTATATCTTTGTGATCATAGGTTGATCATTTTTGTTTGACCCGAAGCAGGGCTTTTTGAGAAAGCGTAGCTTTGTGGACGAGACTTCATCGAGCCTCACACCCCGGAAATGGTCGAAACAGGACGAATGCGGCAAGGTTCTAGGGAGTAGCGCCCCTTAGTGTATGTCATTCCTTCTGGATAAAGGTGGTATCATGGTATGGAGCCCAGATACTTAACCTCTGTGGTTACTGCATTTATTATTATCTATGTGGTTTGTTGGAAATCGGGGATCCTCGGGAAGATCGGTGACGATCGGGGGATGGCATACGCGTGTCAGTAGTTACCTATTTTTGCAGAGGTAACCCGGCCTTGTGTTGGCAGAGATCCGGTTAGGTTCTCGGGTCGTCTATTCCAGGGACGTACCCATCGTGGATAGGAAGTTCCTTAGCCTGACCATTTGTTGGAAATCCAAAGAAACAATACGTGACTTGTACGGTTTTAGTTGTAGAACCTGCCATTTAATATGGTAGCTATAGCAAGCATACTATAATGGTACCTATGCTGGCTAAGATTTATATTCTACTTTCGAAATGTTTTCTACACTATGCACTAATAATAATATCCAAAAGAATTTGATTTTTGCGTAGTAAGCATCTTTGACTATCATAAGAAGAAATCTCCTCCAAGTCTGCGTTTGCATTGTGTGTGTGGCGGGAGGTCTTATGGTAGTTTCATTTTCCAAAAGCATTTCGAATTGACTTTAAAGTTTTCCTGTTGTTTATTTTTAAAGATAAACTGTTTTACGATCTCACACCAGTCACCATGACTGACTCGGAGTTTATTGTTTCCCTTCTAAACTCTGGGTGCCCACCAATTTCCACACGGGCAGTCTAGAGTTAGACTACCAGGATATTCTGGATATTCTGGAGCTTTGGAGATAAGCTGGAGGACGAGACGTAGTATTTGTATCTGATAGTATTTATTCCGCTGTGTATTCTGTATGGGGACAAGTTATATAACTGTCCATTGTTGTACTGAGTTGTATATTGACTCTGATGATTGATGTATGTATAAAATGATATAGTTCTTTGTTTTAGAGATTATTCATTTATCTATTATATATTGTTCCGCTGCGATGTGTAAGATTCTGATCTTGTTTTCTGTCTGATGTTGTTCAGTTGTTCTTTCTTTCTCTTCTTCTTCTCTTTTTCTTCTATTTCTTCTTTCTAAAACCCTCACTATTGGAGTTTTCGGTACTCGATTGCTCGACAGTCGATAAAGTGAGTATCGATGTCGAATTTTCGAAAGTCGAAAATTTCGGGATGTGACAAGTGGTATCAGAGCATATGGTTAAGCGACAACCCTGCTCCGTTGGGTGTTACTCATTAGAGATAGAGTCAGCAGTACTCTAGAATGAGTTGAGTGTAATAATAGATATGAGCGCGTATTTGTTATTTGAATATAAAATTGTTTTATATTGTGATGATTGATTTATTGAGTGGTATATGGATTCTGGTCAATACGAGTAATTAACGTTATTGATAGGGATCTCTAAACACTTGAATAGAACAATTCGGCACAGTATTGTTTTAAAATAGGGTGAATGAGATAATTTTGCCCAAAACTATTTTTGTATAGAAAAGAAACGATTTTCTATGAATTACTATAGTATATGGTTGCATGGTTGCTAGAAATGATAACATTAAACTATTATCATTGAAATTAAATGAGAAATTGGAATTGTAACTCCAAAGTTAAAATAAATTCACATACTAATGAAATTTAAGAATGTAAATTATAAATGTAATTGTAATTTGAAACGGAATTCCAGAGAAGTTTTTGGAAATGTTTTGAAAAGAATTTGAAAATTTTGGAGATTTGGGAAGTTTAAATCTGTTTGATTTGAAATTGAATTTCAATGGTTTTGAAAAATGTTTTGAAGAGATGAAAAGCTCTAAACTCTTTTAGGTCGCTGGAAAATAATCCTGATGATGATGGCCACATCATTAGAATTCATTTTCGGGTTTCCAAAAGAGAAATTGCTGTCAAATTGTTTTATATAGGAGTTGTTTGAAAATTTGGGTTTTTGTTTTGGAAATTCAAATGGAATTTGAATTGTTTTCAAATGGTTTTGGAAAAAATTGAAACGACTCTGGAATCCTATTTAAAATACTTACGAAATATAAATAAGTTGATAACTTATAGAATATTTGAATTCTGATTGGAATGAAATTCAAATTTGTAAATGAATTTATAACTTGGAATAGAATTCAAGAAGTTAATTGAAAATTTAAAATTCAATAAGGGAATGAAATTCGTAAGGTGAATGTATCAATGATGACTTATAGAATATTTGAAATTTGATTTGGAAATCAGATTCGAATTGGAAATGAAAGAATTAGTAAATAAGTTTCAGAATGAATAAATAGATTTGAATTTGTAAATAAGTTGATAACTTATAAAAAATTTGAAAATGAATAGAACTGAAATTGAATTTGATTTGTGAAGTAGTAAACTAAAATTTGTAAGTGAAGCTTATTAAATGAAGTGAATAAGATTTAAACTGAATGTTGAACTTCTTTTGAATTTGGTAGTAAATGAAGTTGAAACCGAATGAAAATATGAAATGCAAATTAAATTGAATTAAAATGGTAAAGTGAATTCAATGGATTTGAAATGTAAATTTGAATGGATATGAATATGTAACTTCAACAGTGAAGTAAGCTAAAAATGTATATGCAGTTTACATTGAAAATTTGGTAATTAAATTTGCAGAATGGTTTGAATGTGTAACTGGATATTATAGCCAGTAGATATACAGGTATAAAGGGAATTGAATTTGATTTCACAGATAATTTGAATTGCTCGAAAAAGGTATGTATTTGAGTTTTAATATGAGTTTTTGATGATTTCTCTCTAGCCGCTTGGCTTTTTTTCTTTTTCTTTTTGAAATCTGAGAGTCCATAGGGACGTTTTGTAGTCGTGCCGTATTAGCCGCGCAAAGGAGACGCTGGCGAAATTTTTCGAAAATTTCGAGTGTTAGATAATTTTTGAGAAAAGTTTGAAAGTTTAAATTTGAATTTAAACTCGAATTTGAATTTTGAAGTAAAACAATACTGTTGAAATTTGAAATTGAAGTTGGAAAGTTAGTAGAAATGATAACGAATCTTTAGTAGAAAGATTTGTTTTGAAAATTTGATAAAACTATTGAATTGTGAAAAATAGTAGACGAGTTAAGGATCTTTTTCCCTAACTTGTAATTTCGAGGACGAAATTCTTTTAAGGGGGGAAGTTTGTAACGACCCAGAATTTTGAACGAATTAAATTGAGAATATTTAATTTATTTTAAATATTTGAACGATAATCTAATTCGAATCCCGAATTTAAATATTGAAATCGGCGATTAAATTATAAAAATTTAATCGATTGAAGTTGAATAAAAATTTGTATCTTCAATTTAAAGCTGAAGAAAAATATTTCGAAAGCTTTTAAAATTCATATTGATAACACTGGAGATAATAGAAGTTTCAGAATGTAATTTCAAACTGTTTTGTTCAGATTTGAAATTTATATCGTTCGATCGATATTTAAAAATAGCCGTCCGAGGCACAGTCTCGGAATTCGACGAAACCAGTCCCATTGGATCCGTAATATTGTATTATTACCGGGTTTCAAATTTCGTGTTAATCAGAGTTGTTATGTGAGAATACGACACGCAAACGCATCGAAATTTAAATCGAATTCAATTGAAATTTTTAATATAGTCAACAAACACCACGTTATCTCCCGTTGAATACGCCTGGAATCTCGTTCAAACTCACGAAAAAATCGTGTAACCCATACCTCGTTCAGTTTCAAATATCTCGCCCCCTCTTCCCTTATCTGATTCAAAGCAATTCAAAATCAAACGAAAACAATTTCGTCTTCGTTCAAAAAAAATCAAAGGAAAGGGCGCCTTCGTTTTTTTCTAAATTAAACCTCGTGTTCGATTGGGGCTCGTTTGGCTCGAGCTCGAGTGCGAATAGGGGAGGCACGGGCTTCTTCGCGGCAGTAGGAGGTTAGGGCAAGGCGACGAAGTGGAGGTCTCAGTTGAGAGCAATCTGGAGCTCAACTCGGAGGCGAAGATGGGCTCGTTCACGCGATTTGAGGTTCGCGAGTTCAAGGTTGTAGGGGTTTCGGCGAATGCTAGGGGATGACGGCGGCAGCGCTGTAAGGTGGGGAAGCATGTCACGATGGTCGCGAGGCTTCTCGCGTGCGCAACAGCGTGGGGCCGGAGGCGAGGCGATTCGCTAGGCCATGGGTTTTCGCGTCGAGCTCGCGAGCGCAGGCAGGCAGCGGTTTTGGAGTGAAGTGGCGACGTCGACTTCGGCGATGGTGCGGCTAGTCGAGGGCAACTGGGTTTCGATTTTCAGTAAGGTAATCAATTTTATTTTGCTTTTCGATAAAAAATTGAAATTGAAATTCATATGTGTATATAACAATGATGATTTTAGTTATAAAAAGAAAAGTATATATGCAGATTTTTAGATTATAGATTACAGAAAGAAAACAAATGGAAAAGAAATAAAAATGATGAAATGAAATTTATATAAAATAGATTTGTTTAATTAAAACCTATAGTATCTTGTTACTAAAAATAATTTAGTAGAGGGAAGATTTATTAAAATCAAATTATAGAATGAAAATTTATTTTTTTCAACTAATTCGAATATTTATAAAAGTTTATAATGTTTGTCACAAGGTTTAAAGAATGAATATATACTTATTAAAATTTCTAATTTAAATTATTTTTGATACTAAAGATTTTCGAAAGGAAATTGGATTTTATTTAATTGGTAAAGAGAAGAATTGGTTCGACAAAATAATTTGGCTGATTTAATTTATCAGATAAGAAATTTAGTTTCAAATTTAATAATAGAAATTGGTTTAAAACAAAACCCTTGAATAATTTAATTTACCAAATGAAAATTTGCTATTCGATTGATTCAAATATTAATAGACTGTATAAATTATTTATACAAGGTTAAAGTCGAGAAAACGAAAGAAGAATTGGATTTGGATTGCAAAATTTAAAAGCTAAGGTGAGATTTTTCTCACTCGATTTAAAAGTGGAATTTTCAGTTATTTATTGAATTGATTGATATGATTGCTATGTTGATGTGCTATTAGATATAATAGGATATATCTATATATATAGCAATATATACATATTGGCATATGTATATATTGGATTGATGATTTCCCGCCTCGTATAGCGGATGAGACCCTATTGCGCCGTTAGTAAGCGGATTTATAAAAACCTATATACCGCGATAATTCCGTACTGGAGCGGAATTGGTATTGTGCTAACGTCTTTGGATGCAGGGAAACAGGTTGGAGGGATCCAACTGGACCCCTCACATTGATTGAATTTATTTCTATTGTGATATGAATCTGTGAATGATTATAGTGATGCTATTAATCATATTGATATCTGGAAATTGTTTGAAAGCTGAAATTTAGCTGAATGGATGTTTTGACATCATTGGATTCCAAAGATAAACGAAATTGAATTTTTGAAATTCAAGTAGAAAATTTCTAAGTGAATCAATTTTTGAAATTGAAGAAATTTTGAAGAAAGGAATTTTAAAGTATAAAAAGTTAATTTTTATAACCTTATCGAATTAATTCCAGAATCAAGTGAAGATGTTAAATAAATGGATTTCGTAAAATAGTGATTTTTATTTGAAGAATTTAGTTAAAAATTGGATTTTTAAATAGATTGAAAGAAACGATTGGAATTTATTTCCTTAAAAAGGAATTTATTAAAAGAAGATAGGTTGGAAATCCAACTAGAAATTTAATTGGTAAATTGAAATAAATTGGGAAATCAATGTAAAATGATTTCGATTTGAAGAATCCATTTTAAAACAGAATATTGAATAATTTGAGAAAGAATGAGGAATGTACTTAGTAGTGATAAATAAATTTCTAAATCAATATCGAAATTGATTTGGGATTGAAGTTTTTATAAATAGAATTGGAATTTATAAAAGTTGTTTATAAATCCGAAATCACTTATTTTGATAAGTAAAAATATAGAAGTTGATAAAAAGAAAATTTATAAGTCGAAGTTGTTATTAAAATATAAAGTTGAATTTATAAACGTTGTTTTATAAATTCGAAATCAGTTGAATTTGAGAAATTAAATATAGAAGATTTTTAAAGAAGATATATTCGCGATTTTGGATAGCGAATTTTTATTGAGATAAAAATGTGTAGAAATGATTGAAATTGGGTTAAGTGAATTATATTCACGATTTTGGACAGTGAATATATTATTAAATAAAATGGATTTATTTTTGAAGAAGTGATATAAAAAGTGAAGTTAAACATTTTAAAGATGTATTAAAATATATTTTGAATCGAAATCATAGATTTCAACATTCATTGTTGAAATAGACGTTTTCGAAAAATAAGGAAATGGTGGACTATAACACTGTTGTTATAGTAAATGATTTTCGAAAGGAAATGTTTTGATGTAGTATTGGGATTTATATATATCTATCAAAATCCGAATCCCTATACTATTGATTTCGAGTCGTCGTAACGATGTTTTACGCAACATTCGTTTTGACTCAAATAGATGTTAAAATTTAAGATTTCCTTAAAGAATGAAATGTATACTTAATATTGATTTAAGTATATTGAATATTTTCAAATGTTGAAAATAAATAGATTTGTGAAATACTTATTATTAAATAAGTATGGAAATGCTTTTCCAATATGAAATGAAATGTTTTTGAGATTTATCTTCTTAAAGATAAATCGAAATGAATATTGAAATCGATTGAAAATCGAATATCAGTAGATATTCGAAAATACAAATTCACTATGGAATTTATAAAGGAAAGGGAAACTGTTTAGAAAAATAAATATTGATTTATTTTGTAGTGTGGAAATTTTATATCTAGTAAAAGATATTTTGGAAGATAGAATAATTTGGAGAATTATTTGGAATCTGATGATGTTGCGCATCTTTATTGATAGTTAAATAACCGACTATCAATAATTACCTTTAGATAGGTATTTGTTGTGAATTGGATGAATTTGAATGCCACACTTATTTTTGAATAAGCGCTCACTATTCGGGTTAACCGGGAAAGGACCATGGGGTCGTATAACCCATTCCGAATATGTGATACGTCGTTATGAATCGCATTTGAAGACCGGTGTTGAAGACCGAATATTTTTGAAAACGGAAGGATTACCGTCGAGTTACTCTACATCGACTGATCTTCGATTTAGAGGTTTTATCACCCTTAGTGACGGGAAGTCCTGACGTGATTAAAAATTATCCGGATGTGCAAGGGCTTCGTGAGAAGTGCCTTCGGTTCTGTTCGATCCCGGAACAGACTTGTATGGATTGTGTGTCTGACGTTACAATTTGAGATATAAAGCTGATTTCTTTCAAATACATTTCTGTTGGTGGCGGAGAATTTATTCTCTTAGCTTAACACCCTTCTCTGAGCGTACGAGCTCAGAGGTTATGTAGTTGAAATTTATCAGCGATATATCCCAATTTGGTAACGTGGCATACTGAGTGTTGCTGTGAAATGATCAGTGTTTGATCATTTGTGATATGATCATTTGTTTGATCTTATATCTTTGTGATCATAGGTTGATCATTTTTGTTTGACCCGAAGCAGGGCTTTTTGAGAAAGCGTAGCTTTGTGGACGAGACTTCATCGAGCCTCACACCCCGGAAATGGTCGAAACAGGACGAATGCGGCAAGGTTCTAGGGAGTAGCGCCCCTTAGTGTATGTCATTCCTTCTGGATAAAGGTGGTATCATGGTATGGAGCCCAGATACTTAACCTCTGTGGTTACTGCATTTATTATTATCTATGTGGTTTGTTGGAAATCGGGGATCCTCGGGAAGATCGGTGACGATCGGGGGATGGCATACGCGTGTCAGTAGTTACCTATTTTTGCAGAGGTAACCCGGCCTTGTGTTGGCAGAGATCCGGTTAGGTTCTCGGGTCGTCTATTCCAGGGACGTACCCATCGTGGATAGGAAGTTCCTTAGCCTGACCATTTGTTGGAAATCCAAAGAAACAATACGTGACTTGTACGGTTTTAGTTGTAGAACCTGCCATTTAATATGGTAGCTATAGCAAGCATACTATAATGGTACCTATGCTGGCTAAGATTTATATTCTACTTTCGAAATGTTTTCTACACTATGCACTAATAATAATATCCAAAAGAATTTGATTTTTGCGTAGTAAGCATCTTTGACTATCATAAGAAGAAATCTCCTCCAAGTCTGCGTTTGCATTGTGTGTGTGGCGGGAGGTCTTATGGTAGTTTCATTTTCCAAAAGCATTTCGAATTGACTTTAAAGTTTTCCTGTTGTTTATTTTTAAAGATAAACTGTTTTACGATCTCACACCAGTCACCATGACTGACTCGGAGTTTATTGTTTCCCTTCTAAACTCTGGGTGCCCACCAATTTCCACACGGGCAGTCTAGAGTTAGACTACCAGGATATTCTGGATATTCTGGAGCTTTGGAGATAAGCTGGAGGACGAGACGTAGTATTTGTATCTGATAGTATTTATTCCGCTGTGTATTCTGTATGGGGACAAGTTATATAACTGTCCATTGTTGTACTGAGTTGTATATTGACTCTGATGATTGATGTATGTATAAAATGATATAGTTCTTTGTTTTAGAGATTATTCATTTATCTATTATATATTGTTCCGCTGCGATGTGTAAGATTCTGATCTTGTTTTCTGTCTGATGTTGTTCAGTTGTTCTTTCTTTCTCTTCTTCTTCTCTTTTTCTTCTATTTCTTCTTTCTAAAACCCTCACTATTGGAGTTTTCGGTACTCGATTGCTCGACAGTCGATAAAGTGAGTATCGATGTCGAATTTTCGAAAGTCGAAAATTTCGGGATGTGACAGAAAATCTCACCGTGATTTCAATTCTGATTTCAGCGTTTATTTCGAATAAAACTAAACACGCGTTTAATTTTACCCGAAATTCAAACTAGCTCCAAATGGCTCCAATTCAGTTGCATCGCGAAGTACACGTCGAGACGATTCCAACGCAACTGATTTCGTAAATTTCTGACAATATATGGAAAAGTTATTGCATTTTAAACATCGTACGAATAAAAAGAAGATTAATTTACAATTCCTTTTAATAATTTATAACCTAACAAATCGTGGCCATTCACCCTTCATCACGAGATCTGGGCCGCGCATCCTTCTTTCTCCCCCCATCAGTTTCTCACGCGCGACACTCCCAGGTTTCGAACGAACCCATGCCGCCCTTAAACCCAAATTTTCGCACCCCCATTCGAGCACCATCACATTGATCAACTACCTCCCACGCGTAGCCCTAGGCCCCACGAACCTTCACCTGGAACCGCGCTCCACTCGGTGGCCTCACTACCTCGAACGACGCGCGCGACACGGCAATGAACGTGAGTATGCAGCTCCACTTATGGTCGACGAGAACCAACTTCACCGTACGGATCTATCGAGCTCGAGACGCTCTACCACTTTGCAGTTGAAAGTTTGTGAAATTATTGAGTGGATTGGAAGAATTTTAGGGGAGAAGACGAGTGATTTCTGGCCTTCGAATTTGAAAATGGCGGCTCTGAATTAAAACCCTAGGCTCGGTTTGCAAATGAGAAAATGTAGGTGCTTTTATAGAAAATTTCACGATTTACTATTCATCGAAAAATTTCGAACTCGAAATCGAACGTGCCGGCTGACGTTTCTAAGGTTTACCCCGCGTTCCGAACGCAATGGAACAGGTTTTGAAAGCTAATTCGATCGTATGTGTGAGATATGACAATAAACGATCAAATTAAATTAAACCGATTTAAATAGATTTCGAGGCGTTTTGGCTTGCCCCGGACAAACGGCACATCCAAAAATTACGAAATTTGAAATCTTACAATAATATCACATTACGGATCCGATGAAACTGGTTTCGTCGAAATCCGAGACCGTTTGAAAAATGACTATTTTAACTCGACGATTTAAAATTAAAATGATATCGATGCGTTTCGAGTTGCCACGGTCAAACGACAACTCCGATGGATACGAAAATTGAAATCCGATAATAACTAACTATTACGGATCCAATGGAACTGGTCTCGTTCAATTCTGAGACTGTCCGAAAATTGGCTATTTTTACAGTCGATAATTAAATATTAAAATATTCAATTTTCATAGATTAACTCCAAATTCAATTTTAAAAGTTCTATAACCTTTCTATAATTCCAGTATGATTAAATAAAATTTTACAAATCATTTTCAATCAATTTAAACTCGATTTTTAATTATCTCTGGAATTCCACTATTTAATTTATCGATTTAATTATCAAATAAAACCCAATATTCGAAAAATAAATCATTCGACTTCTAAATTCCATTTATTAATATTTAAAATCAATTAAATATTCGAATTTTAATTATCAAAAATTCTGGGTCGTTACAATTTCAATCAGACCTTAATACTTAGTAGTGCATAAATTCATTCTTAAGTTTCTTACTTTTGATTTACATTCATTTCCTTTGTTTATGATTGGCTTCAAACATTTACTTAATTTTATAATTCATTTTTTTATAGTATTCATGTTCCATTCAATTACCTAGCATATCAATTCATTTACTTAAGTTTCTACTTACTTGCTTACTTACAGTACTTACTTTTCTATCTCATTTTATTATAGTAACATTTCAATTATAACTTAAGTTTATAACAACTACAATATCAAATTCTTATTTTTTTTAAATTCATTGAACACCTTCATTATTTTAAGTTTTACTTGTATAAGGTTCCATTACATTTTCTTATTAAACATTTCAACTTTTAATATTTGGTAAGTTATATATATATATATGCTTTAAGAATGCAATTAAAGGTTATACAAGTTTGACTCATTTCTTTTAATTAATTCAATGTTCAATAATCATATCCTTTGTTTTATAGGTTACAAATTTCAACTTTCTTGTAATTCTATTTATAACCTAGCATTTAATCTCTTATTTCATTTAGAGGTTACTATTATTAATTAGTTAAATTCCATTTCATTAATTAAAATCTCTAATTCATAGAATTTTAAGAACTAAATGCCGGGTTCCGTTTCAAATCATTTAAAAATAATAGATAGATGTATACACTTACAATTTATATACCCAATTATATTCAAAACAATTTGAAATTTATATTCGTTTATCAAAATAAATCTGCAGTACACTACTACAGTGGCCTTCCCACTTTGAAACTCGAAAATGAATGTAGATGATGCGTGCACTCATCACCGAAATTATTTTCCAGGGACAAAGAGGGGAGTATAGAACTTATCTCTTTCTTTCAAACTATATTGAAATATTTATATCAGAAAATACTTTCCAAATAATATTAATATTATATTCCAAAATCCTTCGAAAGAAATTTTCAAAACCCAGAACTTAAGTTCTAAAATCTCCAATTTTCATTTATTTTATTTTCAAATCTTATTTCCAACCAATATTTATAAATTTCACTACCTAACGACCAATATATTACAACCAAATATGTATCCTTTATAAATCATTATTTTATATATATAAAAATATACGATAGGTAAAATTATTTCATTTACCTATATTTCAAAATGAATATTGTGTTGGTCTGTCCTATTAAGTGTTTAGAAATCCCTATCGATGTCATAGCGTCCTATGCACCAACCAGAATTTATAAATACAAAACGGAACAAATTAACATGATATAAAAAATCTTTTATAACACTAACAAATACGCTCTCTCATATATATACTCTTAGCGACTCATCATAGGATATTACTACCCTATTAAAAAAGAGTTAGACCCCACAAAGCTAAGGTTTATTGCTAAACGAAAGCTCTGATACCAACTGTAACATCCCACCTTTTTGTACGTTTTAAGCAGATACACATGCCGACTCAAACCATACAGAAGGGCAGATTGTTATTGGGGTGAATAAGAAAAAGCAGGGAAAGAAAAAAACAAACAGAATCTTGCAGCGGAATGACAAAATATAATAATCAAATAAACAGTTCATGAAGCTGTTTTAAAAAACAATTGATTATACTTATACAACACAGATCAGAGTTACACATACTAGAGAATAATAAATAATGCAGTGGGATACATGATGCAGTGAGATATAATAAATAATAATAATACAATCTTCGTCTTCGTCCTCCAGAATTAAGGTCTTCAAATCCTGAAATGCTCAGGCTGACCTGAGTGAATTGAAAAGACAAAACACTCGAGTCGGAACTAAAAGATCTTATGTAAGTTAAATCAACGGTAAATAAATATGAGTGGAACGGCATCAGAGATGTTTATGGGGTTTGACATCTCAATTCCAGTGTCTAACGTGAGTTCAATAACTTAAGAGATGCTCGGGATTCACACCTCCTAAGGATCCGTTAAACTATCTACTATGTAGTAATTTACGCTATTATAATATGTCTACAGTAAAGTAAAGGTATTAAAATAGCGTTACGGCGTTACCCATATCCCCCTTAACACATTTTTATATATTCCTATAGTCTATACAGTACCGTAACTCCCCCTCGTAAACTGGAGGGCTATCAGAGGGCACTCCATAGGTATGGTACAAAACAAACTCGTAGAAGGCGTGCTAGGGCATGTGAACACGACACACGAGGAAATGCCAGGGTAGATATACCATTTGCGGATCCGTACTAGTGGTAACGCATAGCAGCTACTACCGCCCACCTCGGAACACACTCCCAAATCAAAAATCGAGGGGTGGCCACCAAACAATCACAAAATCAGAATAGTATCGAAGAAATGTGCCCGATAGGAGGAATGACTTCACTTGGCCCGGCATGGCTCTTGATTAAATTGCTCGAAAATGATTTCTAGGCATTTCGAGCCCGTACGATCAAATGACAAATCCAATCGCTACGAAGCTTGAAATCCCACAATAATTCACCGTTACGGATCCGATGGAACTGGTTTCGTCGAATCAGAGTTAGTGGCCAAAATGGCTATTTTAGCTAAATTAAATAAATTAATATTAAATCAATCAAATCACCTTTTCAATTCAAATTCTATAATTTATAATTTCCATCATTTTGGATTACTTCGAAATTTAAAACCTTCATAACCAATTTAGATATAATTTCAAAGTTGATTAATTTACCAATTACAGTGGTTAACTTCAATTGTAATTACATCCAATTATTTATAATTAATTTCAATAAATTGACTTGATTCACTTTCAATCTTTTTATTATATCCACTATTACGCTGTAACACAATTAACATTTGTTTTACATTTCATTACATCAATATATTCAAATTTCCATCTTTCCTTTGTATTACTATTATTATCAATTATATTGAATTTTTCAAATTTTTCTTATTGATTAAAATTTAAATTTCCTCAATTATTTCACTCATCTAGGTTTCATTCTTTCATTAAATCAATTAGCATATTATGAGATAGAATTACATTGGTTTCATCTTATACATTAACATTAGTTAATATCTTGTTACATTAATATTTCCAATATCAGCTTTATTTACATTAACACAACATTTAATTACATTGAATTGCAATAAATCCAATTGTTATAACTTATATTCCAAAAATTGATTATATCTTGATTCCCATTTTATTATTCTACCCATTGTCATATTATGAATACGTTTTACATTATTACCAAATATTACCTTAATTAACATTAATGTAATACTTAATTATGTTTATTACAATTGGTTTCAAATTAAATATAACAAGGCTAAATAAATAGGCAACGTATATTAATTATTACCATTAACTTTAAATCACACTTATAAATTCATTATTTACACACAAAGGTTACAATTCCTTACATAACCCAAATTTTATTCAATGGTCATTTATTTCATACTATTTCCTTCATTAATTCAATGTTTACATTTGTCTTCTTATATCAATATATATCCAAGTATAATATTTACATTATTTCATTCATTGGAATTTCATTCAAGTTATTAACAATTAACTTACATTTATATTGTTACAATTCATTCTAGTTGTTATTTCCATTAACAACTCACTAAATTTTATTTCTTCAATATTAAATTACCAAAGTCTTATTTAATTAACAAATTTAATTATTGAAAATTACGGGTCGTTACATCCAAAATGTAACTTTCACAATCTTTATTTATATTTTATTATTATTATTATTATTATTTTATAAGATTTGGAATAGATTTTGTGATAATTTATAAATACATAATATGTTATATATTTATGTTTTGGTTTTTCAAATATAGAATTTTGAGGTTTACTTATGATCTTATTATATATATAGAGTTCGTTGGTTTCGAATTCATGTTTTTTGCTGTGTTTCGCCACTGTGTAGAGATTTACAACATCAGTTTTCTAGCTTGTCGTAGTCCCGTTTGTCGATCCATGCTTATATCTGTGTCTGTCGGCGTCTCATTTGTGTTATCTCTCTAGCCTCGAAAGGTGAGCAATCACTCACGATTAACATTCTTATATTTAATAAATTTAATTCACGTTGAAATGACAATTGAAATATGCTGTTAAAATTGAACTGTTTATTTTTGATTGCTATATATGATATGACATTATTTGTAACTGTTCACCTACGACATCTAACACCATCACCTGTTGTTTATATTATAATTAAATCTGTTACTGATGATATATGCCTGTTGTTGATATGTTATACTATTATCATATTTGTTCTCACTCTACAAGTTCCCTGTTAGTTTAGAAATTCCCTATGGGTTGAAATGATACATACCCGAACGATCTTATAGATTACGGGAAAATCGTTATGGGTTGAAATGATAAACCCAAGCGATTTTCATTGAATTCAAATTTTGGGATTACGGGTTGAAATGATATATATATATCCGTAAATATTTAAATTGCGGATTGAAATGATTAATATTCGTATCACTTGACCATAAAATAGAAAATTATATACGGACACCGTTGGTCTATATTTTGAAATTGATTTCCAAAGTTTGAAAGGAAATTTATGGGTTTTATTGAATATGGATTTTTAAAATATAATATATAAATGCTATTTTATATATGTATAAAATTTAGATTTTTAAAATAATATGTTTTGGAAATTTTAATTTATAAGCTAGTTTTGGAAAATATAAACTTTAGATTTTACTTATAAATTTAATTATTTTAAAAATTATATAAAATTAGATTTTACAAAAATAAATTTAATAATAAGATTTAATTTAATAAAATTTAATTTAATTAATATATAATATGTTTTAGCATTTATTTAAATTTATATTAATATTTAAAGATTTCTAATAACATTAGTAGTAGAGGTTGGGAAGAATAAATTAATGTTGACGTGGAATTTAAATTAGTTAATAATTGAATTTAAATAAAATTTGATATGAAATTATTGATTTTGAGATTTTGAAAGATATTATTTTATAAATTGATTTGAAAGAAAAAAATGAGTAAATGAATATTTTCAACTTTAAAAAAAATTGAAACTGAATATTTAATATTGATTAAATTTATAAATTGAGATTTTATTTAATTATTATTAAAATGATTAAGTGAATATTTTCCAATTTGAATAAAATTAAAGTTGAATGTTGAAATATAAATGAAACTTATATTGAATTTTGAATATTTAAACCTTGAATCTTATCAGAATTTAATTGATAGTTCAAACTTGGATTTGAAATCGATAAAAATTGAAATGGGTTAGTGAGAATTTGGATTGAATCTTTAACCTTTTAAATTGAAAGTGTCGAACAGGGTATTTAAATTGAATTTTGGAATTTAAGCTAATTTGAATCGATTTGTGAAATTAGAGGAAACTATTTTTACTATATAAAGTATTTTAAAATATAAAAACTATTTTAAATATATAAATTATTTTAATATATAAACTATTTTTAACCTATAACTATTTTTATATATATACTATTTTCAATATCTAAACTGTTTAAGTTGGAAGTGTTATGATTTCCAAAGTGCTATGATTTCTAAAGTGTTATGATTTCAAGAGTGTTATGATTTCGAAAATGTTATAATTTTAGAAGTGTTACGATTCTGGAAATGGATATTTTTTCTTAGTGAATAATGATATCGAATCGATAAGGTTTTGAAATGAATATTATATTTTGATATGAAGTATGAACTATTTGAAATGAAATGACCACGGTGTGAAATAAGCGTTTGGTTGTTAAAGAGACCGGGATCAGATATTGTCATACTCTCTGCCAATACCGAAAACCACTTTAACAACTGTGTACGTGGTGGATATTCCAGAATGAAGTAGGATGGTTTGGCGACGATTCTATATGAGGTATTAATGTAGCCCTGAGTCCCGTGAGTTAGCTTGCTATAGCTAAAACAGGAGCCACGCCGGACCAAGTGAGGTCATTCCTCCGATCGGGCACATTCCTTCGATACCATTCTATTACTTTGTGATCTGATTGGGTGCACCTTTGATTTGGGAGTGTGTCATGAGGTGGGCGGTAGTAGCTACTATGCGTTACCACTAGTCCGGATATGCAAACTGTATATCTGTAACGACCCGATATTTTCAACCATTCGCATCCATTATAAGTGTATAGGTAGACACTCATGCCGGAGTTGAATTGCTCAAAATACCGCGTTGTAAATAAAATTTGGCAAATCTCAGAATATACAGTAAATAAATATAATCACAGATCACAGACCCAGAGTAAAATAATGCAGCGGAAGTAAAAGAAATAGTAGTTCATGAAGCTACTATATAAATATATCAGAGTTACATAAGATACAACAGAAGAAATAGAGTACAACAAAAGTCTCAATAAAATAACCAAGTACAAGCTGAGTAGAACAACGGAACTGGAATAGATAGGACATGACAAGCAGATAATCTCCAGCGATTCAAATCTCCAAGAGAGTGGAAATCCAAATCTGTGAATAACTCAGGCTGACCCGAGCGTAAAGCAAAACACAAAACACTCGAGTCAGGACAATATATACTTATATAATGTAAACCAACTCAAGCGAACTGTAATAAGGGTACAAGTAACTTAGAAGATGCTTGGGACCGCCCATCCTCTAAGGATCCGTTAAACTATCTACTATGTAGTAATATACGCTATATACAGTAGTGTCTAATCAGTAAAGTATAATCATATAGAAAATAGCGTTAAGGGGATGGAGAACCTTAACGCGGTCGGATCTTAAAATCATAATCGTAGTAAAGCTCGATATGGTAGGTGACACGGCACAACTAGGCAATGCCAGGGTAGATATACCAATTACGCATCCGGACTAGTGGTGACGCATAGCAGCCACTACCGCCCACCTCGAACAACACTCCCAAATCAAGGGTGCGCACCAAATCAATCACAAGTAATAGAATGGTATCGAAGAAGTGTGTCCGATCAGAGGTGCTACCTCATTGGTCCGTCAATCGCTCCTGTTTTAGCCACCTTATGCCAACTCACGGGAGTTGGGTCCACGTATATACCTTAGGATCGTCGCCACCATCCTACTTCATTCTGGAATCTCCACCGCGTACACGGTTGCCAAAGTGGTTTTCGGTAAGACAGAGAGTATGTCCATATCCGATCCCGGTCTCTTTAACAACCCAACGTTATTATAACCCGTGGTTATAACTTTTAAAAACAATACTTTACTTCAAAATAAAATATCATTTCAAACCATATCTTTATCAAAATAAAGATTAAATCAATTCCAAACCATTTCCATATATTTAAATTTTCATATAATTTCAAAACTTCATTTCAAATCATTTTAATATAATAAAATATCATATCCTTACAAAACTTCATTTCAAATCATTTTAATAAAATAAAATATCCTATCAGTTCAAATCCAATATTCAACTTTAAATACCTTTTAAATTCAAAGATATCGTTCATTTACTATCATTTCAAATCACCTTTAAATAGTTTATATTCCAATCAAAATAATTCATTTAAACCTTTTAAAAGTGTAATTATTATATTTTCAAATCAAGTATTCAATTTCCAAAGTTTCAAACCATTCTGAGTTCGTTTACTAAGTCAAAAACCCTAATTATTAAAATTTCAGCATTTCACAGCATTTAAAAACAACTGCTATAAGTTATATTTGAAAACATTTTTAATTCAGCAAAGACAGCACTTAAAACTGCTGTTAAAACTCAGTTTTAGTTGAATTATAGTTCAAAACAGAAAAGACAGCAATTCAGAAGTGCTGCGGTAGTTCAGATTTCAAAACAAGGGTTAAATTTGGTTTCAGCAAAGACTGCAGACCATTATAGCATTTCCAGAGAATGCTATAATAGACCTGGGTTCAATATTAGCCTATAAGTTCAACTGCAGCAACTGCAGCATTTCAGAAATGCTGTAGTAGCCCTTTTATTCAAATTTTAGTGTAATTCAGAACCATAGCATTTCTGAATGCTATTAAAAGTGATTTCCAGCTTTTTAGTGTATTTCCAGCAATTAAATAACTTCATTTTAAACTCTTTAAACATTTTAAAAATCATAATTTAACATTTAAAATGTTTATTTACATATCATTTAACATGTATCTTTTTCACAATAAATTTCTTATAATTAAATCCAATTTTCAACAATTTACTTAATAAATTTAAGTGTAAAAGTTTCAATTCTTCACATTTCAACAAATAACTTAACACTTCAAATTTAAATTACCATTTCACACATTTAACTAAATTTCCAATTTTATTTAATTAACTTAAACCTTTAATTAAAACCAAATTTCACATTTCCAAGTCAAGTTATATTTTTAAAAGATCACTTTTAAACATTCATTTATTTAACCGCTTAAATTCATAGAAAAATCAATAATACTTTAATAAATCACTTAAATTAAAATTTAAATCAAATTATCATATTTACCATTTTCCAAATATAATTAAATTTCCATTTTATTCATATAACTTAAATATCATTTTTAACCAAATTCCAAATTTCCAACTTAAGTTATATTTCAAAAATCCAGTTAAACCATTCATTAATTACATTTTTAACACATAGAAAAATCATAATTTCTTTATTTTAAAATATTTCAAAATCTATTTAAATCAAATTTCATAAATTTATATTTTTAAAATACTTAAAAATATTCAAAACACTTTATAAAATAACCACGGGCCTGTATATAATTTTCTAACCTAGGTCAAGTGATACGGATATGTATCATTTCAATCCGCAGTTAAAAAAGAAAAATCCGGGTTCTATCATTTCAAACCCGCAATCCCAAGTTAAAATAAATTAAATAAAAACCATTCAGGCCTATCATTTCAGCCCATAACGATTTTTCCCTATTCTAAAGTCCGTTCGGGTATGTATCATTTCAACCCATAGTGATTCTAGTCTACAGGGAACTTGCAATGGTGATAAAAGATATAAATAACATAATAACATTAAATAACAGTAACATATGATATAACAGGTGTAATAACAGGTGTGAACATCATATGATAATAATATAGGCATATATAACATGATAATATATTTCTACAGATTCACAGGGTGTCAATTTACTGGTTATATAGGTACATATTGTCTGGTGAGAATAACTCACCTGTTTCAAGCTGGAGTTTGCAAATCAAATGACACAACGAATTCCAGGAAGCACGATATGGCACAACGATGGATTCAAGTGGATGAGAACCAAGATGTTACTCTTGTATACAAAAACAAAACAAAGCACCATATAAATAATTACAATACCAAAGTGTTGAAACAAAATTGAGATAGAATGGATAAGTGAACATCACCAAGTCTTTAAATCAACTTTGCTTGATCTTGCTTCAACTTTTGCTCGACCATACATGTATTAGGTTCGGCCTCAACATGTTTTTAGGTTGAAATGGATCAGGTTTGGACCACAAATGGCACGGCTAAGTCAAGAATATGAAGAGGAAGGAGTTTGCAAGCCTAGAATGCAAAGGGACAAGGCAAAATGGAGTTTTTGGTTCAACCCTTAGGCTCGACCATAGGGTCTATGGGTCAGGTCAGATCTGGACAGAGGGGAGGGTGATGTTCAGAGGTGGTAAACAAGCTGGTGGTGGTGGCTAAGGGGGTGGCCATGGTCAACAATGAAGGTGGTGAGGTGATATGTGCTCGGGTAGGCAATGTTTTGGAGTATAGCAATGTTTTTTTGTGGTGTTTGCAACATGAGATGGTCAAGGCAACTTCAGGTCAGAGGAGGGGGATGATTTGGCCGTGGATGAAGTGGGAAAGAAGGGATGGTGGTGGTTGGTGAAGATGTGGAGGTGTATGGCCGAACCAAGCAAGAAGAAACAAGGCAAAAATCAAGGCAAAATCAAAAGGAAAAATGAAGAGAAAAGTGAAAAAGAGAGGGGAGGCCATTACAAATCTTTGTAGCCATGAATGAAATGAGGAATGGTGCTTTTCTCACGTGAAAATGAGTTAAAACTCACGGCTATCAAATGAAAATGCACGGCCAACTCAAGGCAAATGAAAAGACTTAGGAAATTGAAGAGACGGGAAAACAAAGGGACAAAAGCAACTAAAAAGACACAAACCTTTTCAAATTTCCATTATATATTTATATATATTTATAAATATGAAAATAGCTGAAATTAAAGATAAATAAACTCAGAAATAAAGTAAATAAGAAAAATAAATAAATAAATTTTATATTAATTAAATTAAATGAAGAAAAATAACACTATATACAAACTAGGTTAAATAAACTGAAACAAATTCAAATAATCTTTGGAAAAATCTATTCTAATCTAAATACATGTAAAGTGAATATTAATAAAGTAAAACAAAGAAAATAAAGTGAATGTATAAAATAAATAAATAAATTTTAATTATATATAGTTAAATTAAGAAAATAGCAAAGAAAATAGAAATCAGGCTTTAAAATTACAAAATAAATTCAACAAGCTTTGGAAAAATTTTATAATCACTTTAAAATTATTAAAAGACAAAATTATACATAAAATAAAATATTAACATATATTAGAACAAAATATGACAAAAAAATATAATTTATATGTTTTAAAATAAATAATATTGCAAAATAAACAGTTTATACACAAAATTGAAAATTACATAACTTCTACAATATAAGTCCGTTTTCAACGAAACAAAAAGCAGTATTCATGGAATTAAATCTATTTTCATAATAAAAGATAAAATTTAAGAATTTTAAATATTTAAATTTAAAGTTTAAAAGTCAAAGTTTGACCAGTTTGAACAGAAATTCACTTTACAGTAAAATATCCAATTTTTACCAGTTTGAAATTATAATTTACATAACAATCAAAATATATATTTAGAAATGAAATATTTGAAACAAAACAAGTTTAAAATAATTTCAAATTAAAATAAAGTTTTTCAATCAGGAAATTCAATTTAACAGAAAAAAATATAAAATAAAATAAGCCTAAAATGTAGGGTTGTTACACTCTCCCCCACTCAAAACTTTTCGTCCCCGAAAAGGAATGAGGTACAGGAAAGCACAGAAAAAGAAAAAAATGAAATAGAATTAAGACAAGATGATAAGAAGATTGGAATTACACCTGATAACTATTGTTATAGGTAAGTTTGACAAGATGGAGGTGATCAAATCAAGCATATAAGCACGAAAAAGATCCTCTAGAGTCTGAATCTCCCTTTTCACTTGACTGACGGTCTATGAATGGAAAAACAGTGTTCAGATCCAGATGAGTAACAAAGGTTATCAAAGATTACAGAAAGATTTCTAAACAGACTAGTATAAGCAATAGCCTTCCCATTCTGTAACAAGATAAGAGAAATAAGGACAACCAAAAGGTAGTTTGAAAAACAAAATAAGATAATAGATTTGTAACCATAATGTTTTGAAATCATAACAATTTAGAGATGTTATCATTTAGAAATCGTACTACTTAAAATCATAACACTTTGGAAATGTTATTCTAAAAAAACATAATACTTTGAAAATCATAACAGCTTTTTAAAAATAATCTTCATTTAAACCATTTAAATCCAATGTCAAATAATATTCATTTCAAAGCTGTAACATTTCTAAGTTCATTCAATTATAAATTTCCAAAACATTGTATTTTCAAAACAGCAGCACTTATAAAATGCTACAGTAGATATATTAATATTTCAAATCAGTTTAATTTCAGAAATATTCATTTGGATATCATTTAACTTATGACTTATTAAAACAAACCTTTATGAATGAAATATCCAAATAAACTATACTTCATTTATTAAGTCAAAAGCTCACTATTTTAGTTAGCTCTTAATTTAACACATAACCTAACACTTATTTAAAATACCCATTTCATAAATAGATATTCCTTTAATAAGTTACACTTAAAATTCCATTTGAAAACCAAATTTTCAATTATCAAATTTTAGTGATGTTAAAATACATTTTAACTATTTAAATCATAATTATTCAATTTCCAAGACATATCTATTTCATAAATAAACATTTATATAGCAAATATAACAATCAAATTTCTTTACACATTTATTCATTTAGACATCAATTAAACTATGAATTCAAGTTAAATAAACTTTATTACCAAAAGTCCAATTCAAATGTATTTTATTTTATCTATTCAAAGATACATTATTTATTATACAACATATTCATTTCAGGAAATAACCTTTATTAAAATTCCTAGGTTAGACTTAAGGTTCCATATTAAATCAATTTGATTATTAAGTTATTTAAATAAAATCTCTTTAAATTCCTTTTTCACTATTTACCTCTGTTAATCTTTTATAACTAATATTTAAGTGTATAAAAATCCTTTTTATATTGTATATTATCCAATTACATTGTTAACTTCTAAAAAAATTTAAGGTAAGTTATATTTGAATGCAATTGTAATATACAAATAAAACTATCCAATTCAATTATCTCAAGTTTGAATCATTTATCCAAAATTTTGATTTTTCTTTTTATAATTGAAATTATTCTTTAAGAAAAAATTTTAAGAATTTGAATCTTCGAACATCTTCAAACCATTTGGAGATAAGTAATTATATATACATAATATGTTAAATCAAATTTAAATCATATATCTTTATATATATTATAATCCAGTCATATTTTGGAAATTCAAATCAATCAGATTTTCCAAAACAAAGCTGTAGCAAGACTACAGAATGGTTTCTTCACTACGAAACTCGAAAATGAACGTCGATGATGCTGCAGTCATCACCGAAATTATTTTCCAGCGACAAAGAGAAGAGCACTAAATTTTTAAACTTTAAAATTCTTTAGAGACAAATTTTTATTCAAAATACTTTAAATAATATCCTTTTAAAAATTTTAAACACAAGGTTTGAAACCATCGGAAATTAAATTCTTTAACTTTCTTGTTTTAAATTCATTTCAGTTCCCAAATAAATTTATAAACAACTATTTATAAATTCATTTGTAGAACAATAAATGATAATCAAGTATTATCATTTCAAATTATCAATTTAAATCAATTTATTAAGTTCCATAAAATTATATATCCAAATTTATTTCATAAACCAAATTTTAAAATAATATTGTGTCAGTTTGTTCTGTCAAAGTGTTTTAGAAATCCTATCGATAGCGTTGATCAGACGAATCGATCGGAAACCCAAATCAACATTAACAACTGAAACAACACAATATAAAACAAAACATTGATTTACAAGTACAGTTCAAAATGTTTGGAAGATAGATTGGAACAAAAGACAAGATGATTAAACAGAGTAGAGAGATGGGTAAGCTTAGATAAATCACGGACAACCTTAACCGGGTCAACCGTGACTCAATGGATAAGATCAAATGTGGATTTTCTGGGGTAAATCTACCTTCAATCTCAAGAGATAGAGTTTGGAATAATAAAAGATATTAGCATCTAAACCAAGGATAAATATAAATCTCTGGTGAATCGATGCTGATTATAAAGAATTTTCACCCTTTTACAAGAAACTTAGAATATTGGCGAGACCGCCAATTCACTATAAAGATCATTGGAAGTGGAGTCATGGGATACTCCGGAATCAAAAGATGATGAATAGTGAGGGACACGAATGAATTTCGGAACCGCAGGGAACGTTCCAAAATTCAAAGGAAAACGAATCAAAGGAAGAGATTCAAACTCGAACGAAAGTGATTCTGTAAATAAATTTACCATACATTCTAAGTTTTGCCTCAAAGCCAAAGCTCTGATACCAACTGTAACGACCCGATATTTTCAACCATTCGCATCCATTATAAGTGTATAGGTAGACACTCATGCCGGAGTTGAATTGCTCAAAATACCGCGTTGTAAATAAAATTTGGCAAATCTCAGAATATACAGTAAATAAATATAATCACAGATCACAGACCCAGAGTAAAATAATGCAGCGGAAGTAAAAGAAATAGTAGTTCATGAAGCTACTATATAAATATATCAGAGTTACATAAGATACAACAGAAGAAATAGAGTACAACAAAAGTCTCAATAAAATAACCAAGTACAAGCTGAGTAGAACAACGGAACTGGAATAGATAGGACATGACAAGCAGATAATCTCCAGCGATTCAAATCTCCAAGAGAGTGGAAATCCAAATCTGTGAATAACTCAGGCTGACCCGAGCGTAAAGCAAAACACAAAACACTCGAGTCAGGACAATATATACTTATATAATGTAAACCAACTCAAGCGAACTGTAATAAGGGTACAAGTAACTTAGAAGATGCTTGGGACCGCCCATCCTCTAAGGATCCGTTAAACTATCTACTATGTAGTAATATACGCTATATACAGTAGTGTCTAATCAGTAAAGTATAATCATATAGAAAATAGCGTTAAGGGGATGGAGAACCTTAACGCGGTCGGATCTTAAAATCATAATCGTAGTAAAGCTCGATATGGTAGGTGACACGGCACAACTAGGCAATGCCAGGGTAGATATACCAATTACGCATCCGGACTAGTGGTGACGCATAGCAGCCACTACCGCCCACCTCGAACAACACTCCCAAATCAAGGGTGCGCACCAAATCAATCACGAGTAATAGAATGGTATCGAAGAAGTGTGTCCGATCAGAGGTGCTACCTCATTGGTCCGTCAATCGCTCCTGTTTTAGCCACCTTATGCCAACTCACGGGAGTTGGGTCCACGTATATACCTTAGGATCGTCGCCACCATCCTACTTCATTCTGGAATCTCCACCGCGTACACGGTTGCCAAAGTGGTTTTCGGTAAGACAGAGAGTATGTCCATATCCGATCCCGGTCTCTTTAACAACCCAACGTTATTATAACCCGTGGTTATAACTTTTAAAAACAATACTTTACTTCAAAATAAAATATCATTTCAAACCATATCTTTATCAAAATAAAGATTAAATCAATTCCAAACCATTTCCATATATTTAAATTTTCATATAATTTCAAAACTTCATTTCAAATCATTTTAATATAATAAAATATCATATCCTTACAAAACTTCATTTCAAATCATTTTAATAAAATAAAATATCCTATCAGTTCAAATCCAATATTCAACTTTAAATACCTTTTAAATTCAAAGATATCGTTCATTTACTATCATTTCAAATCACCTTTAAATAGTTTATATTCCAATCAAAATAATTCATTTAAACCTTTTAAAAGTGTAATTATTATATTTTCAAATCAAGTATTCAATTTCCAAAGTTTCAAACCATTCTGAGTTCGTTTACTAAGTCAAAAACCCTAATTATTAAAATTTCAGCATTTCACAGCATTTAAAAACAACTGCTATAAGTTATATTTGAAAACATTTTTAATTCAGCAAAGACAGCACTTAAAACTGCTGTTAAAACTCAGTTTTAGTTGAATTATAGTTCAAAACAGAAAAGACAGCAATTCAGAAGTGCTGCGGTAGTTCAGATTTCAAAACAAGGGTTAAATTTGGTTTCAGCAAAGACTGCAGACCATTATAGCATTTCCAGAGAATGCTATAATAGACCTGGGTTCAATATTAGCCTATAAGTTCAACTGCAGCAACTGCAGCATTTCAGAAATGCTGTAGTAGCCCTTTTATTCAAATTTTAGTGTAATTCAGAACCATAGCATTTCTGAATGCTATTAAAAGTGATTTCCAGCTTTTTAGTGTATTTCCAGCAATTAAATAACTTCATTTTAAACTCTTTAAACATTTTAAAAATCATAATTTAACATTTAAAATGTTTATTTACATATCATTTAACATGTATCTTTTTCACAATAAATTTCTTATAATTAAATCCAATTTTCAACAATTTACTTAATAAATTTAAGTGTAAAAGTTTCAATTCTTCACATTTCAACAAATAACTTAACACTTCAAATTTAAATTACCATTTCACACATTTAACTAAATTTCCAATTTTATTTAATTAACTTAAACCTTTAATTAAAACCAAATTTCACATTTCCAAGTCAAGTTATATTTTTAAAAGATCACTTTTAAACATTCATTTATTTAACCGCTTAAATTCATAGAAAAATCAATAATACTTTAATAAATCACTTAAATTAAAATTTAAATCAAATTATCATATTTACCATTTTCCAAATATAATTAAATTTCCATTTTATTCATATAACTTAAATATCATTTTTAACCAAATTCCAAATTTCCAACTTAAGTTATATTTCAAAAATCCAGTTAAACCATTCATTAATTACATTTTTAACACATAGAAAAATCATAATTTCTTTATTTTAAAATATTTCAAAATCTATTTAAATCAAATTTCATAAATTTATATTTTTAAAATACTTAAAAATATTCAAAACACTTTATAAAATAACCACGGGCCTGTATATAATTTTCTAACCTAGGTCAAGTGATACGGATATGTATCATTTCAATCCGCAGTTAAAAAAGAAAAATCCGGGTTCTATCATTTCAAACCCGCAATCCCAAGTTAAAATAAATTAAATAAAAACCATTCAGGCCTATCATTTCAGCCCATAACGATTTTTCCCTATTCTAAAGTCCGTTCGGGTATGTATCATTTCAACCCATAGTGATTCTAGTCTACAGGGAACTTGCAATGGTGATAAAAGATATAAATAACATAATAACATTAAATAACAGTAACATATGATATAACAGGTGTAATAACAGGTGTGAACATCATATGATAATAATATAGGCATATATAACATGATAATATATTTCTACAGATTCACAGGGTGTCAATTTACTGGTTATATAGGTACATATTGTCTGGTGAGAATAACTCACCTGTTTCAAGCTGGAGTTTGCAAATCAAATGACACAACGAATTCCAGGAAGCACGATATGGCACAACGATGGATTCAAGTGGATGAGAACCAAGATGTTACTCTTGTATACAAAAACAAAACAAAGCACCATATAAATAATTACAATACCAAAGTGTTGAAACAAAATTGAGATAGAATGGATAAGTGAACATCACCAAGTCTTTAAATCAACTTTGCTTGATCTTGCTTCAACTTTTGCTCGACCATACATGTATTAGGTTCGGCCTCAACATGTTTTTAGGTTGAAATGGATCAGGTTTGGACCACAAATGGCACGGCTAAGTCAAGAATATGAAGAGGAAGGAGTTTGCAAGCCTAGAATGCAAAGGGACAAGGCAAAATGGAGTTTTTGGTTCAACCCTTAGGCTCGACCATAGGGTCTATGGGTCAGGTCAGATCTGGACAGAGGGGAGGGTGATGTTCAGAGGTGGTAAACAAGCTGGTGGTGGTGGCTAAGGGGGTGGCCATGGTCAACAATGAAGGTGGTGAGGTGATATGTGCTCGGGTAGGCAATGTTTTGGAGTATAGCAATGTTTTTTTGTGGTGTTTGCAACATGAGATGGTCAAGGCAACTTCAGGTCAGAGGAGGGGGATGATTTGGCCGTGGATGAAGTGGGAAAGAAGGGATGGTGGTGGTTGGTGAAGATGTGGAGGTGTATGGCCGAACCAAGCAAGAAGAAACAAGGCAAAAATCAAGGCAAAATCAAAAGGAAAAATGAAGAGAAAAGTGAAAAAGAGAGGGGAGGCCATTACAAATCTTTGTAGCCATGAATGAAATGAGGAATGGTGCTTTTCTCACGTGAAAATGAGTTAAAACTCACGGCTATCAAATGAAAATGCACGGCCAACTCAAGGCAAATGAAAAGACTTAGGAAATTGAAGAGACGGGAAAACAAAGGGACAAAAGCAACTAAAAAGACACAAACCTTTTCAAATTTCCATTATATATTTATATATATTTATAAATATGAAAATAGCTGAAATTAAAGATAAATAAACTCAGAAATAAAGTAAATAAGAAAAATAAATAAATAAATTTTATATTAATTAAATTAAATGAAGAAAAATAACACTATATACAAACTAGGTTAAATAAACTGAAACAAATTCAAATAATCTTTGGAAAAATCTATTCTAATCTAAATACATGTAAAGTGAATATTAATAAAGTAAAACAAAGAAAATAAAGTGAATGTATAAAATAAATAAATAAATTTTAATTATATATAGTTAAATTAAGAAAATAGCAAAGAAAATAGAAATCAGGCTTTAAAATTACAAAATAAATTCAACAAGCTTTGGAAAAATTTTATAATCACTTTAAAATTATTAAAAGACAAAATTATACATAAAATAAAATATTAACATATATTAGAACAAAATATGACAAAAAAATATAATTTATATGTTTTAAAATAAATAATATTGCAAAATAAACAGTTTATACACAAAATTGAAAATTACATAACTTCTACAATATAAGTCCGTTTTCAACGAAACAAAAAGCAGTATTCATGGAATTAAATCTATTTTCATAATAAAAGATAAAATTTAAGAATTTTAAATATTTAAATTTAAAGTTTAAAAGTCAAAGTTTGACCAGTTTGAACAGAAATTCACTTTACAGTAAAATATCCAATTTTTACCAGTTTGAAATTATAATTTACATAACAATCAAAATATATATTTAGAAATGAAATATTTGAAACAAAACAAGTTTAAAATAATTTCAAATTAAAATAAAGTTTTTCAATCAGGAAATTCAATTTAACAGAAAAAAATATAAAATAAAATAAGCCTAAAATGTAGGGTTGTTACACTATCTACCCTGGCATTGCCTCGAGTGCCTTGTCACATGCCCTTCCATGCTTCCTCTGGTGTCATATTTTTAACAGCAAGTGTAGAACTTCTATTCAATATATAGATGCTCCAGCAAGCTGCTTCAGGCCAGAATTTTCTTGGAACACCACTTTCTTTCAAAAGGCTTCGCACCATATTCATGATAGTACGATTCTTCCTTTCACATACATCGTTCTGTTGTGGTGTATAAGCTGCTGTAAGTTGCCTCTTAATACAATTCACATGAAGATTGAATAATAAATGGGTATAACAAATGTTTACACACTTAATATATGTTGTAAAATGTGTCAAGTGGAATAAATTAAATGGGAAAAAGAAAAGAATGCTATCTAAGAAAATAAATATGAACTTAAGAATAGTGAACTTGAAATTTTAGTGGAATCTACTTAGCTAAAGATAAATGGATAGAATAAACGAGTTAATTTAAAACTGGATTTGTTTGGAAGAAATATTGATAGAATGAACAGAAATAAAATTTTAAATTGAATGACTATTTATTAGTTGAATAAAAGGAGATTGAACCAAATTGTTGAATATTAATTCATTTAAAATTGAAATCTATATAGTTTTGAAAAGCTAAAGTTGAAAGTTGAGGTAGAATTAACTATGGTTGATCAAATAGATTGGATAGATGAGTAAAATAAAATGAATTTTTGTTGTGAAATTTTTGTAATAAATATTAATAAATTTGAAACAAATCAATTGAATAAAAATATATGGAAATGAAACCAATCAAATGTGAACACAATAAACTTGATTGATTAAATAAAATGAATTGGAATCAATTAGTTGAATATAAACCAATTTTAAAATAAATGGAGTTAATATGGTTTAAAATTAATTGTGTATTGTTGTATTTAAATCTATTTTCTTTCTAGTTGTTTCTATTCTCCTACCTCCTTCCTTTTCGGGGACGAAAGTTTTGAGTGGGGGAGAGTGTAACGACCCGTAAAATTTTATTTTTTTAATAATATATTTAACTGAATTTTTGTGAAATTTTAAATTATTTGAATTTGGAAATAAAAATTTAATATTTGAAATACGTCTAATTAAACATAGCAAATGGTAAATTTTCATCTAAAGATATGGAAGTGAATTTTATTGTGTAATTTTATTTCAATTTAAATCAGTTGATATTTGATGATAATAAAATGTTTTCCAAACCTGAATATTTTTATACAATAAATTTGTAAATCATCTTCTGAGTGAGACGTCATATTTTGTTTCTTCAAATTTGAACTGCTGTTGCTTCGTTTATCTTATTTTCGGTAAATTAGCAGCATTTTCGGTACCGAAATAGACTTTTGATGGGATGATCATACCACTGATATCTGTATACCATTTTGATCGTCTCGTCGTGCTGATCTCTGCGGTATATTCAATTGTGTGTTTCCGTGTCCGATACGTAGTGGAAAATCGATAAACGACTTCGTATCGGTACATACATGTTCGTGACCTTTTGTTTTCCATCTACCCACCTATTCAAAAACCTAACAGCCATTTCCTCTATTCAATTCTGAAATCAATATATGACTTTTCAACATTTTGTATTTATTATTGGTCGCCGTTTCATTGCTTCCTTGGCTCATTTTGTTCTTACATTTAAACAAATTCAATATATAAGCAAAATATTTTCGCATGTTCACATTTGCACTCAACCATTACGGCAAGCCTACGCCTATTGCTCTACCCATCCTCCTTCTCTCTTCTTCGTCTCACCCTGACCAGGACCGAAACCCGAAACTCCTCCACCCTCCACCATGCACAATAGTGGCGACCAAACCCCTAGCCAACCATGCTCCTTCCACCTCACGCTCACCCAGGCTCATGCAACCTTGCCTCACCACTCCATCATCCAGACCGTGTTCACCTATTCCCCTGGCTCGACCTCCAACTCCACCATGACCAGCCACCTTGTCGCCACCGAAAACCGCCCTTGCCTCGGCCAGCCGTGTCCCACTGGTCAGCTTCCTCACCGTGAAAAATATATATATATATTATATATTTACAATCAAGCCGCGTTTCGCATACAATTGTCCTCGACCTGTAGCCTTCTGTGCTTTTATACTAGGTATGATATGTATCATATTATATATCTAGGATTATTTAATTTAAATTTGCATTTCAGTTCTATTTAAATGGATATTTAGTTAAGATTTGAACGGTTATGTAAGTTTATAAATATATATGTTTATATATTTGTTTATATATACGAGTTTATGAGTTTACATAGGTGTACATGTTTTGTGTAAGTTGTACATATATTTTAACAAAGTAAGTTTACTTAAGTTGGAAAACAAGTATTGATTCCTAAAAGTTGTTATATATATATATTAGTATATTCATTTGATCTATTTGATATACATTTGCTTTGTAGCTTTGGGAGTAGATGCATGTGATATGTTATGGTGATGTTACCCTTTTTGAAAATGAACGTATATACAGATATATTTTGTTTGTGTAGTATTCTATAATGTATGCATATATCTAAAATACGTTTTGGAAACTATGGGCTAACTTGATTTTTAATAGAATGTAAACTAGATTATGTTAGCGATATTTAGATATTTTGATTCTAAATTATAACGACCCGCTATTTTAGACCATTCGCATCCGCACATGTCAAACTTGAATGATTCAAACTACCGAATTGTTAATTATATTTGGCAAAACTGAGCATATACGGTAAATAAATAATCACAGATCACAGACACAAAGTAATAAATGCAGCGGAAACAAAAGATAGTAGTTCATGAAGCTACTATATACATATCAGAGTAAAATAAGGTACAATAGAAGTCTCGAATACAATAGTCAAATACAAGAATCAGAATACAATCACTGGAATCAACTGGATATCTGAAAGCTGGATAGATAGTTGGATCTCCAAGCGAAGCTCCAACTCCAAAGGTGAGTCTCGAATACTGTATCACTCAGTCTGACCCGAGCGTAAAGCAAAACACAAAACACTCGAGTCAGGATTAGCATTCATATATCAATAAATCCAACTCAAGTGAAATAGCAACTGAAATACAAGTAACTCAAAGGATGTTTGGAATAACCATCCTTTAAGGATTCGTTAAACTATCTACTATGTAGTAGTGTACGATAAGTAGATAATGCCTATCAGTAATATAAAATATCATAATAGTGTTAAGGCGTTACCATTATCCCCCTTAACACATTTTATATAAGCGTTATAGTCTATACAGCACTGTAAACTCCACCGTAAACTAGTAGGATATCAGGGAGTACTCCATAGGTATAACACAAAACAAATCGTAGTGGTCGCGTATATAGGGATACAAGTATGACAAGGCACATGAGGCAATACCCAAGGTAGTGAAACTACCGTTTGCCTGATCCGGACTGGTGAGAACGCATCGCCGCAGCGATCGCAACACCGCGAAACAACACTCCCAAAATTCGAGGGTGCACCAATTGATAACAAGTAATGAGTAGTTTTCGAAGAAGTGTGTTCGCTCGAGGCAGCTAACCCCATTTGGACCGGCACGGCTCCTGTTTTAGTCATTTCCAATTTGACACAAGTGTCAAGGCTATCCATTATCATTCTCTTTCTTCAGTCATCACGTACATCATTTCAACCACTTCATTCTGGATCACACTCCGCGTGATTATTACACCGATTGGTTGTTTAATATATTTCAAACCAAATCAATTTCGATTCCAATTAGAACTTGTAAACCAACATTCCATTTGTCTTTCCAAAACAATACCCATAATTTACGTTTCAAAACTTCTAAATTTATAATTTCAAAATATTATAATTCAATTTCAATTTCTATTTAAAAAAATTAAAATATTGATTCAAGTTCGTATATAAGTTTCATTCCGAAATCATTTAAAATGATTTAATCTACATTCAAATCAATTTAAGTTCATTTATTGATTTCATTCAATATTCGTTAAGTAATTTTGTCATTCAAAAAAATTTCTATTTAATTTCCAATTCATTAAATCAATTACTTAAGTTCACTTCATTATATCAAAACTTACAAATTGAATTAAATTAAATTCGTTAAATCAACTCTTTAAATTACACGTCTTACATTAATTTTAATAAATCACATTTTATTTCTTGTTAAAGAAATTCAATTCCACTTATTTATTTACTTAGTTACTGTAACAACCCGGGTTTTTCATACACGAAAAACCGGACCATTTGAGTTAAGAAGAAGAGGTAGAAGAAGAAGAAAAATAGAAAACAACAACAGAATCTCTCATACGCAGCGGAATAAACTATAATAGATAATAACAGATCTTTACACAAAAAGAAATCTATATCTGTTTATATATACATCATCCCAATACATCATCAGAGTACATCACATCAATATCATACAACTGGACAGTAATCATAACTTGTCCTCACAATCTGGATACACAGCGGAATATATAACTCAAATACGAAAGTACGTATCGCCATCCAGCTCCACAGCATCATTTCCTGTAATTTATAATACTCGGTCTGACCCGAGCATCATATAAAACAATACCCGAGTCAGTCTGGAATACCAGCGTGAGAAAATCACACTCAAATTGATTATTAAAGTTTCAAAATCCTTTGAAAACAAAAGCATCTCGTAAGACCACGCCACAAATAAACATGTCGGGTTTTTACCTTACGATAGCTAAAACACTTTTTATAAAAATCCTCTGATATTATAATAGTGTCTATAGAAAGTAAAATAGAATCTAGCTGAAATGCTTGCATCTCACATTTCAACAATAGTTGGGCACAATCAAAACCGTACAGGTACGTAGGGAGAATGGATTTCCAACGAATGACTAGGCACTGGGGTACCACCTGTCACAGTACGTGGCCTAGATCACAGTACCGAGGAGTACGCCCGCTCCCCTGCAACACAAGGCCGGAACCATCCCTTACTGGATGATCCCGAATAAAATCACCCCACGGTTGGGATCAGCAACCGCACCACTAAGCCGAAATAAAAAGGGACATCTAGACAGGGATGACCTTACCCTCCAGTGGGAGCTACCCACGAAGCCTTGCTGCATAACCCCTGATTTTCAGTCATTCCCGGTTGATGAGGTTCGAGGCTAAACGATACCTTTTAGAGAACATATCCCTTAGAATGCCCATCGTCCGCTGACGATGTTTCGCAAGCATTCGTCCATACAAGTCCGTCCCGGGTCCGAACGGAACCGAAGGCACTACTCCTACTACATCCATTTTGGAAATATCCTCAGGATTAGTAGCGACTAGCCCTTGCACTTCACTGCTCCATCTTCGACTCCGAAATCGTTACACGAAACGTACAAACCGGATCGAAGTGGTATTCGAGTCTCCAGACCTAGAATCCCGGTATACGGAAACTCGATCCCGGTCTCTTCGAAACGATCAGCGCATTTGGCCAATATTGATAGTCGGTTATTTAACTATCAATTAACATCCACAAACAACCATCACACAATAAATAATTTCCTACATTATTTATTTACCCAAATATCTTTTCAAGATATATTTCCAAATTTTCAAACTCCTTTTGAAAACAATTTCAAACAATTTCCGCTTACGGAATACATTTCCAAATATTTATTTCTCTGAAACACCAAGTACAAAACACTTTTAGATTTTAAAATAATTTAAAAACACTTTATTTTAAAATATATTTTATAACATTGAAATCAAACTACTTTAATACTTTATTAAAAATATATACTTTAAATTAAACCACTTTATAAATATAAACTAAATTTCTCTTTTTAAAACAGAATAGCAAATCACTTTTATATAATTACTACAATAATAGATTTTTAAAATATACCTACTTTGAAAATTAACATTTAGAAATAATCAATTTTCTAAAACATGCTTTTTAAAACATACTTAAAACTTTTAACTTATATTTAAAATTGCTTTGAAAACGTACTTGGCTATCCAGAGAAATACACTTCTCATTTCCATCTTTTAAAAATAAATCAACATTTTTAAACCAAACCATATCTTTTTATAAATTCCCACCTTGAATTTATATTCAAATATCCACTATATTTTATTTTACTTTATAAACCCAGTTTATATCTCCAAAATCTCACTTCTCTTTAAAAATTCCAATTTTAAATAACTAAATCAATTTCCAATTGATTTTCCAATTTACTTTACTTTACTTTGAAATAAATTTCCTTTACTACTTCATTTATTTCAAAATACATTAACTTTTAGATTTATTCCTTTATTTGAGTTAAAACCCTTTTTAACTGAAAATACCAATTTTAAACTTCCAAAATTCCTTCTTTAGCCTTTAATTAAATTTAATCCTTACATTCAAAATAAATCCTTTACTCTTTAAATTTAATATCACTTTAGTTTAAAGTTAATATTTCCCTTGTTATTTCGAAATTCCCTTATTCCAATTCACTTGAATTATTTACTTAAATTTTACTCTTTTATTTCTTTCAAAATCCAATTCAATATATTTTGATAACTCCTTTTATTGAAATATTCAGTCCAACCATATCATCCAATATTTCAATCATCAATAAAATCATCACAGGATATCAATATTCA
This sequence comes from Allium fistulosum, assembly GCA_030737815.1. Taxonomy (NCBI): domain Eukaryota; kingdom Viridiplantae; phylum Streptophyta; class Magnoliopsida; order Asparagales; family Amaryllidaceae; genus Allium; species Allium fistulosum. Next base: position 1,140,787,889 of record CM060906.1, read on the forward strand.
TAGAACAGAATATCAAATAATCTAAATAATTTTGAGGAATCCAGTTGGATCCCTCCAACCTGTTTCCCTGCATCCACAAACGTTAGCACAATACCAATTCCATTTCAAAGTGGAATATCGCGGTATATGGGATTTATATAAATCATCCGCTATTATGCGGCGCATAGGGTCTCATCCGCTATACAATGCGGGAATATCAACAATTCCAATATATACATATGCCAATATGTATATATTGCTATATACTACTATATATGATATAGCACATCCAAATCAATTCAACCATTCAATCAATTACTTAAATTTAACCATTTAAATTTAAAATAAAATGCAGCTGAGTGAGATTAACTCACCTTCTTTTTGTTGTTTGCAATCCACCCCAACAGTCTTGTTTCCTTTCAGGATTTGACCTTGTATATATAAGGTTTATTAATATTTGAGATAATCGGACAAATTAATTACCATTTATTAATTCAATTAACTAACAATTTAATTTAAAACTAATTTCCCTTTTTAAATAATCTTTAGTAACTAAAATAGATCAAGTAAATTTATGGAACAAACTCATCACTTTGTATATATATTTTATATATTTTTAAAAACAACTGGTAAATTAAAATGTTATAAAATTAAACTGCCTTAAGGTATATTCTTAAACTTTTACAGTAAATTAAAATATCCTCATATATATATTTCCAAACTTTTCCTACATTATATATAAACAAACTGAAATTCTTTTTACTGTTAAAGTTTTAACATATATATTTCTTTCTGTTACAATCCTATCAATCTGCCAGCAAAACATCTTTCTCTTTTTCTTGTTTACATAAACATTTAAATTGATAAATAAACCTGAAAGTATACCTCATTGCAGGTCATCGTCACGGCCTCAGGAAACACTCGAATCCCCAAACCATCGCGAGCCTGCCTTCCTTCTGAGTCGCCTCGCCTCGCCTAAAGGCTCGAGCGCCACTAGTTCATCACCAACGCGATCTCTCCGAGTCACCAGCGAGCTCGCGAACACCCAAAATCGATGACGCCAGCCTTGTGCACCTCCCTTACACTGCAAATCGCACGCAACCCCCGAACATCGTGACCCCCTCTATTCTCGAGTGTGACGCTACCATGGATACGCGCACGCGATCCTTGCCTCCCTCCGATTCGATTTAACAGACATCGCGTGAGGCTCATTCGCGATTCACTCGCGAGCCTTAATATTTTCGATAGCTTTTGGATTTCGATTCGTGAAGGAGTGGAAGTAAAGGAAGCTGTGGCTTTGAATTTGTGAATGAGAACGAAGCCTTGTCTTCGAATTTTAAAGGAAAGAAACTGTTCGGCCATGGTGATAAATTTGGGAACGAAACTTGAAAATAAAATAAAAGACTCGGCTGAAAAGTTGTCAAGGAGAAGGAGACGCGTGTACAGATGTTTCAACGCGTGGACAAACAGCGTGATCCAGAAGGCTCGTAGCTGATGAAAAGAAACGATAGATGTGAAATAAATTTTGGCTGTGATTAGATTTTCCTTCAGATTATGATATTTAAATTAAATCGATAATTATTGTTTAAGCGTTTATACCTCGTACGATCACACGTTAATTCCGAAAGCTACAAAATTTGAAATCCGGTAATAATTCAATATTACGGACCCAATGGAACTGGTTTCGTCGGATTCCGAGACTGTGCCTCGGACGGCTATTTTTAAATTCAATTTTAACGATATATTTTTAAAACTGAACAAAACTCTTTAAAATTCCATTTTAAAAGTTCTATCATCTTTAGTATTAACAATATAAATTTTCTGAACCTTTGAACTATTTTTAACGGCTTAAAATCGAGATTCCATATTTTACCCAATCCCGATAATTAAATTTAATAATTAATTATCCAAATAAATACTATATATTTGAAATTAAAGTTAAAAATTTAACCTTCGAATATTTAAAATAAATTAAATATTCACATTTCAAATATACAAAAATTCCGGGTCGTCACATTCCTCCCCCCTTAAAAGAATTTCGTCCCCGAAATTACCAGTTAAGAGAAATGATTCGATACCCGTTCTTTTTCCCAATCCAAATAGTTTTAACAACTTTCCATAACAATTCTTTTATTAATGATACACTAATCATCCTTTAACTTCCCAAACTTATTCATAAGTTCAACCCATACCACCTGCTTATCCATTCAAATTTTAATTTATCAAAATTTTCCAAAATTTTTCTAACTCCCTAAATTTCCGAAAAATTTCGCCAGCGTCTCCTTTGCGCGGCTAGCTCGGTACTACTACAAAATGGCTCTACGGCCTCCCAATCTCAAAAAGAAAACAAAAAGCCAAGTGGCTGGATCCAAAACCCAATCAAATTTCATATAGAAATTCAAATACATACCTTTTTGTCGGGCCATTAAATTTTATCTTCTAAATCAAAAATCCCAATTTATCTATTGCTTTTATACACCTATATATCCTACTAAGCAATAATATCCACTCACAATTCCAAAGTCATTTTATCGACTTCTTTACAAATTTCCAATATTTGTTTTACTTAAGCCCGTACGATGCACATATATCATCCGTACGCAATATCACATTCGATCGCTCAATCGATCACACAATTCCACTTCCAAACTAGTATTGTCCACCCGACTTCCTAGTGCGGACTCAGATCTGGTTCCTTGATCAGAAACCGTCATTCTCCTTGCATAGTCACAAACTATGATAGAGAATTTCCAGAACCAATCAACAATCCATATCCAGGTTCGCCGTTGAAAATCGAGTGAAAAATCCTGATTCGGATCGATAAAACTATCTCGAAATTCTGTGTTCGACATCTGGACCAAATAGCTATGCGAATAAAATAATATACGTACATCTTACGTAATTAGCCCAATTGATTATCAGTTATATCAATTCTCTTTATTCACATTCCTTTTGATTGTTATCCCCTTATTCACAACTATCCCATTTCACAACTTCAGTTTTAGTCTTCATTCAACTATTCACTTAGTATATATATATATTTCCATTCCAAAATTACTAAGTATATTTCCAATACTAATTTTCTTAAGAATTTCATTCTTCAATTCTTAAGTTCATATAAATTTTCTTATATTTATTTACTATTTCACCACCGAAGTGTATATATTCAAATTGAACTCCCAATTTCATATGAATTTCAATTTACTTCAATTTACCACTTCATTTCAAATTTTTTCCTTAAATTCAATTCATCTTCAACTTCCAAAAATTGAATTTTATTTAGCTCGACAACAATCCAAGTTAATTCATTAAATAACTATTTCTCAACTTATTTAAACCACTCCTCTGTTTGAGTTCAGTTTCCATTCAACATTTACTTAAGTCAATAACTTAAGTTTATTTTCCATTTAACCAACCTTTTAAAGTTTTATTTCCATCTTTCATTTGATTCTTATTTAATCAAATTCCATCCATTTATTTATTTAATATAATTGGTTTATTCACTCAATCATTATGAATTTTAATTTCCATATTCAATTCATCTGGAATTATTTTATTAATAACCAGGCCATTTCCCATTTATTTCACTTATTTGGATTTCATTCGCAATTCAAACCATCACTATTTTAATTCAATTTCATTAACTCACAATTCAATTTCATTAACTAATTTATTATCTCATTAGTTCCTCCACTGGTTAAGATTAAATACTTTCTTTTTAATTCCTAATATCACTTCACTTAATTATCTTAAGTTCAATTTATTTTATAATTCAATTTTGGATTTATTAAGATTGCTCATCTTAGTCGTTTCCATTTGATAATTACAATTTCAAATTATAACTCTTAATGGTTCAAAGAAATGAATTCCCATTTATGACTTACAATTTCATTTCTATTCATAAGTTTTAACTCACTTGCTGAAAACCTGGGACTATTCATTTAAGTCCATTTTCATCTTTACAATCAAATCTCAAATTATTATACTTAAGAACTTAAGAATATGAATTTCTTTACACAATTATAAGCATTTTACATTACCTTTATATCCAATTCAATTCGACTTCAACTTATTTACATTTAATTCAATTCCAATTCTCAATTTTATTTAACTTATCTTAAGTTAAATTCAAATATTTTTTTTTTCACCTTCATATACTCGAATTAAATTTTAATTCCAGGATACAAATTTTTATACAAGTTTTACAATTCATTCACCTTCAAGTTCTCTAACTCTTTTATCTACCAACTTATATTACTCATTGAGTTATTTCCATCTCATAATTATAATCCCAGATTTAAACTTTCATTCCCTTCTTATTTAAATCAACTTCATTCTATACTTTATATTGTTGATTCATTTAAATTTCCACATTTAAATTTTAAATAGAATTTCCAGAATCCAATTGCCCGATTTTATTTCAAAACCATTTTGAATCCATAAATAACTCACACATCTGATATATCACATCAAATCCAAATTTCCAAAACAATATGCTTTTACCAAACAATTTTTCCCTTTGAATTTCAAAACCAACCCAGTTCACAATCATTTCCAATTTAAAACAGTTTGGTAGCAATTTCTCTTTGGAAACTCGAAAATAGACATCGATGATGCTGCAGTCATCACCGAAATTATTTTCCAGCGACCGAAAGAGAATTCAATGCTTTTATCACTTTAAAACATTTCAAACATTTTTAAATCCCAAATTCCACCAGATTTCAATTCAATTTCAAAAATATTCATGAAATAATATCACCATTATTTCCCCAAAACCTTTGAAACTATTTTAAATCCAAAGGAATTTAAATCTTTCCCAAAACAAAAATCCATCCAATTTTTATATCCAAACATTACTCTGGAATTCTATCACATTTTATTTCAAGTTATAAGTCACTTTTACCATTTACATTTACAAATTTCATTTGTTTATGAATTAATCTCATTTGATTATAAATCACATTTGTAATTCACATTTGTATATAAAGTTTATCTCAATTTATAAATTTCATTTATAGTCTATATTCTCAAATTCCATTTGTTATATAAATTTATTCTTCAACTTAGGTTATAAGTTTTCAATTTCCACTCAAAAAATGAGACTAACTCATTATGGTCATTTTCTAACAACCAAGCATCCAAATATATAACTATAATAAATTTCAAATAATTATTTCTTTTATATACAAAATAATTTGGGCAAAATTATTTCATTCACCCTATTTAAAACAATACTGTGTCGAACTGTTCTATTCAAGTGTTTAGAAACCCCTTCGATACAGTTGTACAGACTGTGCCGACTAAGGTTCATATGCCACTAAATAAATCAACCAACACAATATAAAACCATTTTATATTCACTAACAAATACGCGCTCATATCTATTAATACTCTCAAAATTCCCACCAGAGCCAAGGTTATCGCTAGCCTAAGCTTTGATACCACTGTAACAACCCGGGTTTTTCATACACGAAAAACCGGACCATTTGAGTTAAGAAGAAGAGGTAGAAGAAGAAGAAAAATAGAAAACAACAACAGAATCTCTCATACGCAGCGGAATAAACTATAATAGATAATAACAGATCTTTACACAAAAAGAAATCTATATCTGTTTATATATACATCATCCCAATACATCATCAGAGTACATCACATCAATATCATACAACTGGACAGTAATCATAACTTGTCCTCACAATCTGGATACACAGCGGAATATATAACTCAAATACGAAAGTACGTATCGCCATCCAGCTCCACAGCATCATTTCCTGTAATTTATAATACTCGGTCTGACCCGAGCATCATATAAAACAATACCCGAGTCAGTCTGGAATACCAGCGTGAGAAAATCACACTCAAATTGATTATTAAAGTTTCAAAATCCTTTGAAAACAAAAGCATCTCGTAAGACCACGCCACAAATAAACATGTCGGGTTTTTACCTTACGATAGCTAAAACACTTTTTATAAAAATCCTCTGATATTATAATAGTGTCTATAGAAAGTAAAATAGAATCTAGCTGAAATGCTTGCATCTCACATTTCAACAATAGTTGGGCACAATCAAAACCGTACAGGCACGTAGGGAGAATGGATTTCCAACGAATGACTAGGCACTGGGGTACCACCTGTCACAGTACGTGGCCTAGATCACAGTACCGAGGAGTACGCCCGCTCCCCTGCAACACAAGGCCGGAACCATCCCTTACTGGATGATCCCGAATAAAATCACCCCACGGTTGGGATCAGCAACCGCACCACTAAGCCGAAATAAAAAGGGACATCTAGACAGGGATGACCTTACCCTCCAGTGGGAGCTACCCACGAAGCCTTGCTGCATAACCCCTGATTTTCAGTCATTCCCGGTTGATGAGGTTCGAGGCTAAACGATACCTTTTAGAGAACATATCCCTTAGAATGCCCATCGTCCGCTGACGATGTTTCGCAAGCATTCGTCCATACAAGTCCGTCCCGGGTCCGAACGGAACCGAAGGCACTACTCCTACTACATCCATTTTGGAAATATCCTCAGGATTAGTAGCGACTAGCCCTTGCACTTCACTGCTCCATCTTCGACTCCGAAATCGTTACACGAAACGTACAAACCGGATCGAAGTGGTATTCGAGTCTCCAGACCTAGAATCCCGGTATACGGAAACTCGATCCCGGTCTCTTCGAAACGATCAGCGCATTTGGCCAATATTGATAGTCGGTTATTTAACTATCAATTAACATCCACAAGCAACCATCACACAATAAATAATTTCCCACATTATTTATTTACCCAAATATCTTTCCAAGATATATTTCCAAATTTTCAAACTCCTTTTGAAAACAATTTCAAACAATTTCCGCTTACGGAATACATTTCCAAATATTTATTTCTCTGAAACACCAAGTACAAAACACTTTTAGATTTTAAAATAATTTAAAAACACTTTATTTTAAAATATATTTTATAACATTGAAATCAAACTACTTTAATACTTTATTAAAAATATATACTTTAAATTAAACCACTTTATAAATATAAACTAAATTTCTCTTTTTAAAACAGAATAGCAAATCACTTTTATATAATTACTACAATAATAGATTTTTAAAATATACCTACTTTGAAAATTAACATTTAGAAATAATCAATTTTCTAAAACATGCTTTTTAAAACATACTTAAAACTTTTAACTTATATTTAAAATTGCTTTGAAAACGTACTTGGCTATCCAGAGAAATACACTTCTCATTTCCATCTTTTAAAAATAAATCAACATTTTTAAACCAAACCATATCTTTTTATAAATTCCCACCTTGAATTTATATTCAAATATCCACTATATTTTATTTTACTTTATAAACCCAGTTTATATCTCCAAAATCTCACTTCTCTTTAAAAATTCCAATTTTAAATAACTAAATCAATTTCCAATTGATTTTCCAATTTACTTTACTTTACTTTGAAATAAATTTCCTTTACTACTTCATTTATTTCAAAATACATTAACTTTTAGATTTATTCCTTTATTTGAGTTAAAACCCTTTTTAACTGAAAATACCAATTTTAAACTTCCAAAATTCCTTCTTTAGCCTTTAATTAAATTTAATCCTTACATTCAAAATAAATCCTTTACTCTTTAAATTTAATATCACTTTAGTTTAAAGTTAATATTTCCCTTGTTATTTCGAAATTCCCTTATTCCAATTCACTTGAATTATTTACTTAAATTTTACTCTTTTATTTCTTTCAAAATCCAATTCAATATATTTTGATAACTCCTTTTATTGAAATATTCAGTCCAACCATATCATCCAATATTTCAATCATCAATAAAATCATCACAGGATATCAATATTCATAGAACAGAATATCAAATAATCTAAATAATTTTGAGGAATCCAGTTGGATCCCTCCAACCTGTTTCCCTGCATCCACAAACGTTAGCACAATACCAATTCCATTTCAAAGTGGAATATCGCGGTATATGGGATTTATATAAATCATCCGCTATTATGCGGCGCATAGGGTCTCATCCGCTATACAATGCGGGAATATCAACAATTCCAATATATACATATGCCAATATGTATATATTGCTATATACTACTATATATGATATAGCACATCCAAATCAATTCAACCATTCAATCAATTACTTAAATTTAACCATTTAAATTTAAAATAAAATGCAGCTGAGTGAGATTAACTCACCTTCTTTTTGTTGTTTGCAATCCACCCCAACAGTCTTGTTTCCTTTCAGGATTTGACCTTGTATATATAAGGTTTATTAATATTTGAGATAATCGGACAAATTAATTACCATTTATTAATTCAATTAACTAACAATTTAATTTAAAACTAATTTCCCTTTTTAAATAATCTTTAGTAACTAAAATAGATCAAGTAAATTTATGGAACAAACTCATCACTTTGTATATATATTTTATATATTTTTAAAAACAACTGGTAAATTAAAATGTTATAAAATTAAACTGCCTTAAGGTATATTCTTAAACTTTTACAGTAAATTAAAATATCCTCATATATATATTTCCAAACTTTTCCTACATTATATATAAACAAACTGAAATTCTTTTTACTGTTAAAGTTTTAACATATATATTTCTTTCTGTTACAATCCTATCAATCTGCCAGAAAAACATCTTTCTCTTTTTCTTGTTTACATAAACATTTAAATTGATAAATAAACCTGAAAGTATACCTCATTGCAGGTCATCGTCACGGCCTCAGGTAAACACTCGAATCCCCAAACCATCGCGAGCCTGCCTTCCTTCTGAGTCGCCTCGCCTCGCCTAAAGGCTCGAGCGCCACTAGTTCATCACCAACGCGATCTCTCCGAGTCACCAGCGAGCTCGCGAACACCCAAAATCGATGACGCCAGCCTTGTGCACCTCCCTTACACTGCAAATCGCACGCAACCCCCGAACATCGTGACCCCCTCTATTCTCGAGTGTGACGCTACCATGGATACGCGCACGCGATCCTTGCCTCCCTCCGATTCGATTTAACAGACATCGCGTGAGGCTCATTCGCGATTCACTCGCGAGCCCTAATATTTTCGATAGCTTTTGGATTTCGATTCGTGAAGGAGTGGAAGTAAAGGAAGCTGTGGCTTTGAATTTGTGAATGAGAACGAAGCCTTGTCTTCGAATTTTAAAGGAAAGAAACTGTTCGGCCATGGTGATAAATTTGGGAACGAAACTTGAAAATAAAATAAAAGACTCGGCTGAAAAGTTGTCAAGGAGAAGGAGACGCGTGTACAGATGTTTCAACGCGTGGACAAACAGCGTGATCCAGAAGGCTCGTAGCTGATGAAAAGAAACGATAGATGTGAAATAAATTTTGGCTGTGATTAGATTTTCCTTCAGATTATGATATTTAAATTAAATCGATAATTATCGTTTAAGCGTTTATACCTCGTACGATCACACGTTAATTCCGAAAGCTACAAATTTGAAATCCGGTAATAATTCAATATTACGGACCCAATGGAACTGGTTTCGTCGGATTCCGAGACTGTGCCTCGGACGGCTATTTTTAAATTCAATTTTAACGATATATTTTTAAAACTGAACAAAACTCTTTAAAATTCCATTTTAAAAGTTCTATCATCTTTAGTATTAACAATATAAATTTTCTGAACCTTTGAACTATTTTTAACGGCTTAAAATCGAGATTCCATATTTTACCCAATCCCGATAATTAAATTTAATAATTAATTATCCAAATAAATACTGTATATTTGAAATTAAAGTTAAAAATTTAACCTTCGAATATTTAAAATAAATTAAATATTCACATTTCAAATATACAAAAATTCCGGGTCGTCACAGTTACAGATTTCAAAACTCAATTAATAAAGAAACTAAATTTTACTTATTCAAGAAGTTCAATTCCACTTACTAAAGAATTCAATTTATTTAATTATTAAATAATTCAATCTTATTTAATTATAAAATAATTTCAAAACTTAATTATTAAATAATTTCAAACTTAATTATTAATAAGTTCAAAACTTAATTATTAAATAATTTCAAACTTAATTATTAATAATTCCAAATTTTAAAACAACGTTCTTTCATCAACTACTATGTTAATATTTTGATTCAGATTATTAAATATTAACATTTCCTTCCATAAAAATTCAAATTCCAACTTCGTTTCAAAATCATATTATTTATTCAAATAAAATCTTCATTTTATTTTTAAATCAAATTTATCGACCAATCGGGTTTTATTTAATTTTCTATCCTAAGTCAAAGTTTTATTTGGGTATATATCATTTCAACCCGATTCCATTTCATTTCAAAACCAAAGCATAGCAAAGGGAACTTGCAGTGTGATAACTGGGATGGTGTCAAAGTAAATAAACAAGCAATAGCAAACATCAATACCAATCCAATAATTAATTCAAATAATCCCGAAATAATCGTATTAATTCACATTGTTATTTGTGCAAATTAATATAATTATTTCTAGAATCTACACTATCATTTCATGTAGATTAAAGATTATTACATTTATCTATATGGTTCTTCACTTGATATTCATTATTCAATTTATACTATATCAATTTTATACAACATACATTCAATGGTTCAGGGTGTAGTTAACACTATTTCTACGTGTTAGTTTATTTAACATTTAAAGGGGTCATATTATGCAAATGTCATCTAATCAAATTTAACACATATATCAAATCTAACTATCCTACATCAAATTCAATTACATATTATCTATCACTTCAACATTAACAATTTAACATCCAATGTCAAACATCAAACAATCAATCATTTATCAACCAAACTGGATTATCATTGTATAAATAACAAATAAAAGTGTCAGATGTCACAGGTGAACTGATACAGGTAATAACATATATAACAGTGTAAATAACTAACAGCAGCATATTTCAATTGTCGTTTCAATTGAAATAAAATTTAATAAATAAAAGAACATTAATCGTGAGTGATTGCTCACCTTTCGAGGCTAGAGAAGATAGACAGCGGAATTGAGTTACAGATTCAAGCACGAATTCCAAAGCAAAGCTATATTGGCACTAATTCGATGAAGAAACCGGTACGACGGACCAAAAGCTGATAAAATGGGAATCGATGAGAACCAATCAAAATTTGTTTAACATGAACTGAAACAAAAATAAGTATTATTTCTATATATATATATATTCTCAAAATTTAAAATAATTTTCTTTTTTAACTCATATTTAAAATAATATACATCTTCTTTCCAGAATCAATGTTTTAATTTAACAATATATATATACTAATATAAATACCTATACAAAATATATATAACAAATAATAATCACCCATATATAACGTAATATGTGTGTACATGTATATAAAACTGCAAAGTTATAAAACAAGAGTTGTACTCACTTTTCACTCATACGCACTTCTCTCAAAGCTAATATATAAATAAATATATATATATATATACACGCAAGCATATGGAAAGTAAGTTATAAAGATAAAACTTTGTAACATATAGTTAACTCAAAAAGTCACAATCTTATAAACTATATATGTCCAGAATAACATATCTACTTCTGATATTATTGAGTTGGAGATCAGTTCACATTTGAAAAATAGTGCAAAATGATTTGATAAATCATATAATAAGATTTCCAATAGTCAGAGAGCAAAACACTACATTAAACTATAAATGCAATGCACCGATAACAGGGACCGAAACACAAGTATGTCACTTTCCAGATACATGAACTTATAAATATAACTTATAACCCATATATGAATATACCTCTTTAAACCAATATAACTTATAACACTTTCCGGATACAGAGACCGAAATACACATATATCTTTAAACAAATATAGGAAGGCAATATATGCAGATAGCATATACAATCAACAAAGGTACAAACAGAACTATATTTTATAAAACAAGGTAACAGCCTAGGTCGTTTTTTTTATATATAAATAACTCTAAACAAATATATATTCACACATATATATATATTTTATACAAACAGAAATATATATGTTATTTGTGAAGACACACATAAATAGGATACTGCAACTTATAGTAGACTTACATAGATAATATAGTTATGTATACAGTGCTTATATAAGGTTGATCTATATAATATGGACTTTAAAATAACATGAAACAAATACCTTATGCACAAACGGAAGGCGAACGCAAGGTAGAAGAGAAGAGATGGAGCATGGCAGTTACGGCGTTCATGAGGAGGAAGGTGAGATGTTGCACGCCGTGGTGGACGTTGGAGTGGTGAGACTGTCGTCAGCATAGAAATTTGTGTACGGCAATGGAAGGGGAAAGAGAATGGGCACCGAGGCTGTCGAACCCGTGGCTGAGGCCTGCCTGCGCGGTGGTGCTGTGATGTCAGCGGAGAAGTGAGTGAAAGAGGCGGTGATAGGCCGGCTAGTGGATTGGAGTTTGGGTTCGAGTGGGCGAAGGTGAAGGAGGCCGGTCATGGTGGAGGATGACGCGGTTAGGATTGGGTATGGGTTTGGTGGAGTAGAGGTACGGTGGCTCGGCGGTGGAGGCTAGGCGCTGATTCATGCGGCGGTGGGTTCGCGTGAAGGGAGGTGAGGAGTGAGGCTGACATATGAGGAGGAGTGGGGTGTTCGGACGGTGTTTGCTAGGTGCTCGGGTGTTGGGTTTCACGTGAGGGAATGGGGAGGAGGAACGCATGGGGTGGATTGCGTGGGAATAGATGGTTCAGGGAAGAAGATGATTGATACGCACTAAGTAGGCTGTACATTTGGATAGCCATTTGTTTAAAAAAATAATAGTATGTGACGGCACAGTGAAGACTACTTTCACTTTCTAATTTTCTTTTGAATACTGGAACGTCACACCCATTCCAAGCTAACCTCTAGCTTCCAACCAACACATTTAATACAACTCAGTCAAATTTTATTTTCAAAATGGATACGAAATGTTTGTTTTGGGCTGAATATGGTTTAACCGGTCCGTCTGGAACGGTTAAATTATCGCGACGATTTTACGTCGGACTTCGATTTTTACAAATGAATATACCGTTTTGATCAGCGCGATGAGACGATCAAAACGGTATGCATGTATCAGTGGTACGATTGGGTTATAAAAAAATTCGAATTTTCTACTGGAGGAAAATGCAAGAAAACGCAAGAAAATAAGACCGACGGAGTCAAAGATGTCCGAATTTGGAAAAACGACAAACTGACATCTTGCTCAGAAGATGGTTTAAAATTTTTCTATGTAAAAGTATTTTGGTTTCGAAAATGTTTTATTTTCATCACTTTTTAACTGATTAAATTGAAGTAAATTTACGCATGAAATAAACTTTCATATTTTCGGACGAAAATTTTCCAGTTGCTATGTTTAACTAGACGCATTCCAATTATCAAATTTATATCTCAAAATTTTATGGTTTAAAGTTTCACAAAATTTCAATTAGTAACGTTATTAAAACCAGTTAATTTACGGGTCGTTACATAAATATTCATTTGTAAACTTTTAAACTACGGACTTTATTAAAAATTTGAGTTGTAAATATTGATCTTGAAAAAAAAATGATATATAGATAGTTTTATTATATATGTCGGTTATATTAATAAATGTATGTTTATATATGCATGATTATAAATTAAGTTTATATATATCTAGTAGTATTATATGCATGTTCTGTGTGTATATATATTTGTATAAGAGAGTTTATAGTGGAATATTATAAATAATATACTGTTTAGGTTCTGTCTTATGAAGTATATTTGCTTAGTGAATTTCTTTTCTGTATATACATATACATATATATATATATACACATAAAGTGTTAGGATGAATAAGTAGTATACAGTATAATGGTTGATATATGTAAGTGTATGCAAGTATATATATGTATACTCATGCCTTGATTCTAGTATTGGTACATATATATATTTAAGTATATTGATTTATATATGCGCTTTTCAAATTCTTTATGTAAACTCAAAACAGATTTCAAAATATGTTTTAATTAATGTAAATTGTATATGTATACGATATCATATATGTATGTTTGTATTTACTTTAGTATACATATGAGTATGTACAAATTTTCTTTATGTAAACTCAAAACGGATTTCAAAATATGTTTTAATTAATGTAAATTGTATATGTATATGATATCATATATGTACGTTTGTATTTACTTTAGAATACATATGAGTATGTACAAATTTTATAATGGTTTACATGTATATTTTATAGCAGCTATATATATGGTCAGTTAGCTTATTGGTATAAAGGTATATCCTTGTTGATAACATGCATTATATAAGTAGTTTTATATATAAAGTATATTTTTCTTTCTAGTTCAATTTATATGTTTAACTATGTGTTTATTTAAAACAATGATGCTTGAAATACATATACATTTAATTTAATATGTGCTGGAATTTAAAAATATGATTTTTATATAAATAGTTATATATAGCCATATATATGAGTTCACTTATATCAATTATCTTCATCGATCCAGTTCCGATTTGAATTCGTTAATTTCAAGCTTTCAACTTCGATCATCAACTTCGTGCCAATCTTGATTTGCTTTGAAATTCGTGCTTGGATTCGTAACTCATTTCAGTGTCCAATCTCTCTAGCCTCGGAAGATGAGCAATCACTCACGATTAACGTTCTTATATTTATTAAATTTGATTTCAATTGAAACGACAATTGAAATATGCTGCTGTTAGTTATTTACATTGCTATATACATGTTATTATCTGTATCTGTTCACCTGTGACATCTGACACTATTATTTGTTATTTATATTGATGATATATGCCTGTTATATTCATATCTGTTATCACTCTGCAAGTTCCCTGTTAGTATAGAATTCCCTATGGGTTGAAATGATACATATCCGAACGATCTGTAGAATAGGAGAAAATCTCTATGGGTTGAAATTATAAACCCAAGTGATTTTCATCTGAATTGAATTTGAGATTGCGGGTTGAAATGATATATACCCGTATATATTTAAATTACGGATTGAAATGATAAATATCAGTATTACTTGACCATAGGATAGAAAATTATATACAGACACCGTTGGTCTATATATAAATATTTTGAAAATGATTTCTATGGGTTTGAAAGGTAATATATATGGTTTTATTTAAATTTGAAAATATTATGTATATGAATAAGTTTTAATATAAAATAAATTTGGTAATAAGCTTTAAAAGTAGTAAAGTGTGATTTAAATAAAATACAATATGTTTAAGTATTTATTTAAAATTAGTAAAGTTTGATTTAAATAAAATACAATATGTTTAAGTATTTATTTAAAATTATATTTAAAAATAGATTTTATAATGATTTCTATAAGTTAAGTTTGGAAAGCTGAATTTGAATTTATTGTATTTAATTAAGAATTTTGTTTAATTAAATCGATTTGGAACTTATTGAATTTGAGGGTTTTAAGATAGATTTTATAACTTGATTTCGATTTAAAGTGATTAAAAGGATATTTCAAGTTTAAATAAATTGAAGGAAATATTTAGTGATTTGTAATTTGGGGTTTTATTTAAATGATGTCGGATTTATTAAGTAAATATTTCAAACTAAATAATAATGAAGTTAAATTTTAATATATGAAATTATCAAATTTAGTTTTGAAATTGTGGAATATTTAAAGATTTAAAATATATTGAAATTTAAATGGCTTATTTTGTGGTTCAAATCTGTATTTGAAATCGATATAATTTGAAATAGTTTATTGAGAAACTGAATTGAATTGAAATTGGTGAATTAAGATTGAATTAAATTTGAATTTTGGAATCCGAGTTGATTTGAATCAATTTGTGAAATTTGAGGAAGTTATTTTATTATATAAAGTATTTTTAAATTATATTTAAAACTATTTATTTATTTTACTTTATAAATTATTTTAATATAAACCATTTTATTATAAATCATTTTAATATAAAATTATTTTAACTATTTTATACTAATTATTTTAATATAAACTATTTTAACTTATAGCTATTTTATATAAACTATTTTATTTTATAAACTATTTTATTATATATACTATTATTAATATCTAAACTATTTAAAGGAAAGTATTATGATTTCAAAGTATTATAATTTCCAAAGTGTTATAAATTCAAGTATTTGGTTTCGAAAATGTTATAACTTTGAAAGTGCTATGGTTTTTGAAATGTATATATATCTGAAGCGGAATTGATATTGTATTGATATGGTTTTGAAATGGAAAATGATATTTTGGTTTTGAAGTATAAACTATTTTGAAATGACCACGGTTTTATAATAATGGTTGGTTGTTAAAGAGACCGGGATCGGATATTGTCATATTCTCTGCCAATACCGAAAACCACTTTGACAACTATGTACGTGGTAGAGATTCCAGAATGAAGTAGGATGGTTTGGTGACGATTCTATATTGGTATTTACGTAGCCCTGACTCCCGTGAGTCAGCTTGATGTGGCTAAAACAGAAGCTATACCTGGCCAAGTGAGGTCATTCCTCCTATCGGACACATTTCTTCGATACCATTCTATTGCTTTTGTGATGTGATTGGGTGCACCCTTTGATTTGGGAGTGTGTCACAAGGTGGGCGGTAGTAGCTGCTATGCGTTACCACCAGTCCGGGAGTGCAAATGGTATATCTACCCTGGCATTGCCTCGAGTGCCGTGTCACATGCCCAATCGCACCTTCTACGAGTTTGTTTTGTGTCGTACCTATGGAGTGCTCCCTGATAGCCCACCCGTGGGTGGAGTATACAGTATATGTATAGACTACGGCATTATATAAAATGTGTTAAGGGGGATATGGGTAACGCCTTAACGCTATTTTAATAGTTTACTTTACTATAGACATATTATAATAGCGTATATTACTACATAGTAGATAGTTTAACGGATCCTTAGAGGACGGTTACCCCAAACATCCTTTGAATTACTTGTATTTCAGTTGATATTTCACTTGAGTTGGATTTATTGATATAAGAATGTTAATCCTGACTCGAGTGTTTTGTGTTTTGCTTTACGCTTTGGTCAGACTGAGTGTCATGGCATTTGAGACTCACCTTTGGAGTTGGAGCTTCACCTGGAGATCCATCTGCATCTATTCAGCTTTCAGCTTTCTAGTTGATTTGTTCAGAGATGTCATCTGTTTGTATTCGAGACTTCACTGTATTTGAGATATTTTGTTGTATTTTATTTCAAACTCTGAAATTTTTTGTAGTAGCTTCATGAACTACTATTTATCTATTCCGCTGCTTATTGTTATATTACTCTGTATCTGTGGTTCTGTGATTTTTTTATTTACTGTATATGCTGAGTTTTGCCAAATATAAATTAACAATCTAATATTTTGAGCAATTCAAGCCCGACATGTGCGGATGTGAATGGTTCGAAATACTAGGATGTTACAATAAGAATTATTTTATGAGAATGGAACTGAAAAGGGCTTTGGAACCCACTAATTTTGAAAGGCTTTTGGTTTTGGCAAAAAGCAAATTTTGGGAATTTGGAAAGCCAAATTTGAGAATTATCGATTTTGAAGTTTATATGTGATACATATAAAGAGGTATGTTTTGAAAGGTACTATATGTGTATAGTATGAAATATTTTTGAGAATGCTATGGGGAAAAAGGCGCTCCCATTTAGAGTTGAAACTTATAGTAGGAGATCCACTGGGTGGTTCTGCATTGAGCCCTAAGTAGGGTTCTAAATTTTGGTCCCAGAGGACGTCCGGACAAAACTGTAGTTCCTGATGATCATTTGGTAGCGTAAGTTGAGGGCGTTGATGCCTACAGTTACATTGGGTCTTGCCGTGATGGCAATGTAACCTTTGCTGTAACTGCGATCTACTGTGTCCATAGCGTAAGTCAAGTGCCAGTGATTTCCTACAATCTACGTTTGATTTCGCTGGGATAGCGACGTAACATCGGTAGATTGCGATCTATGTGGTTCCATAGCGAAATTCGTATGGCTCCGAGTGCCTACAGTCTACATCGGGTTTCACTGGGATAGTGACGCAATCTTTGCGTAGTCTGCAATCTATGTGGTGAAGTTTCATTTGGCAGCGTAATTCGAGGGCACTGATGCCTACAGTTACACGGGTTTTGCTATGATAGCAACGTATCCCTGGGTGTAGCTGCGATCTATTGCAGTTCCCATGGCGGAAGTGAGGGGTGTAGATGCCTACAGTTTTCTATGGATTTCACCAGGATGGCGACGTAATCATCGTGCTAACTACGATACATGGGAGGGGGTGATGATTTCCAAAGCATTCTCACAAAAGTTTTTTCAAGTATTTTCACTTGGTGTTGAAACGGGTTTACTAAGTACTTATAGATTTTCAGTCCTATGCCTGATCAACGTATGACTGAATTTCTGTGAGAACAAGAATGGACTTGTTTAGACATCGAGTTATGAAAAGTATTTTTATATAAAGCGAGTATGGTAATATTATGTAATTTTAAAGTTGTTTTAAAAATAGTAGAATAAAAAGAGTAAAGAGCTAAAATGGTTAAGAGAATGATTTAACTAATAATAAAAATTAAAGAATTTAAAATGCTCGCACGTTCCTTTTCGAGGACGAAAAGTTCTAAATGGAGGAGGAATGTGACGACCCGGATTTTTAACGTTTGTTAATTGGATAATGTAACGACTTGCATTTTTGACCATTCAAGTTGACAAAACATACACACATGCCGACTCAAACAATCCAAAATACAGATAGTTATTGGGGTAAATAAGAAATAGATAAGAAAGAATGGAAACAAACACAGAATCTCACAGCGGAAGGAATAAGATATAATAATAAAATAACAGTTCATGAAGCTGTTAAATAAATACATTCGATTATTATTATACATCACAAATCAGAGTTACATACACATCAGAGATAATACAACAGTGCAGTGGAAAAATAATACAATAGTAGAATACAAATGATATAATACCAAACTCCGTCTTTGTCCTCCAGAATAAGTCTTCAACCTAATCTGAAATGCTCAGGCTGACCCGAGCGTAATGAAAAGACATAACACTTGAGTCAGGACTAAAATATCTCATGTAAGTTAAATCGGATAAGTAAATATGAGTGTGACGGCGTCGTAGATGTTTACGGGTTTTAGACACCTCATATCCAGTGTTTAACGTGCGTGCATTAACTTAAGAGATGTTCGGGATTTCCATCTCCTAAGGATCCGTTAAACTATCTACTATATAATAGAATATGCTATATACAATAATGTTTATCATAAAGTAAAATATCAAACTAGCGTTAAGCCATGGCCCATTCCACCCTTAACACATTTTATAAATGTCATAGTCTATACAGCACCGTAAGCCCCACCGTAAACTAGTGGTTATCATAGGGTACCCCATAGGTATAACACAAAACCAATCGTAGTGGTCGCGAAAGGATAATCAGTATGACAAGGTACATGAGGCGATACCAACTAGGATACTAGTAGTTGCCTGATCCGGACTGATGTTGGGCATAGCAGCTACTACCCCAACACCGCGAAACAACACTCCCAAATCAAGGGGTGCACCCAAATCGAATCACAATAGTAATAGATATGGTATCGAAGAAGTGTGTCCGCTAGAGATGGCGAACCTCAATGGCCCGGCGCGGCTCCTGTTTTAGTCATGTCAGGGGTCATCCAAAATCGTTCTCTTTCTTCAGTCAACGCGTTCACCAAAACCATCCACTTCATTCTGGATCAACACTCCGCGTATATTAGTTATTAAAGTGGTTTTCGGTATCGACAGAGAGTATGTCCATACTGATCCTGGTCTCTTTAATAACTACGTTATATTTTTCACAATGGTTGGATCTTTACATTTCAAAACAGTTCATATATTTATATAAGAATATAAGATTCGCTTTAAAACCATTTCGTATTCAAATTAGAATATACTTCAAATTAAACATCCGTATTAAGTAGTTTACTTAATTTCTGGAACAATTCCAATTCAATAAACTTAGATTAATATTCGGATTTCAAGAATTCATTTAAGTATTACATTCCAAATCAATTTCAGTTCAAATCCTATTCAAATCAATTTTATCTTCAAATTTAATTCAATAGTTTCAGTTTAGTTCAATTCACAAATTTCTTTAAATTTCAATTCAATTCCAAATTAATTAAATCTCAATTTCAAATTAATTTTCAATTCCAAACTCAAACTTGAAATATCATTTCATCTAAATTTTCTTAGAAATATTCAGAGTTCGATTAAAAGTCCAATCTTTTAAAACAAATCAACTTTCGAAAATTTACGCCGTATTTCAATTTTTTTTTTACTTAAAAACCTAAACTTCGAATAATTAAACAATTTCATTTACCAAGTTTAAATTCCAACCTTTTGAGCTTCAATTCAAAATAATTCAATTTCCATAAATTGTATTTTATTCTTAAAATCAATTCATTTAAATAATTTCAAAACAACTTTTAAAATCATTTAATTTAACCAACCCGGTGTTCGTATATAACTTTCTAACCTATGCCAAGTGGATAATTATTTCAATTTAATTTCAAGGATGGATATATATCATTACAATCCAAATAGATGTCATAGGTATATATCATTTCAACCTATTTCTTAATTTATTCAAAATAATTCAGTTTACAGTTTTATGTGCAATAAACAATATACGGGATGATAGCATGATATATCAAAATAAATAAACAACAAATATCGACCAATAGCATCCATCACAACCAATCAACCATAAAGCCAATAACATTCACAAATTTCAAATTTTTACCATATTGGGTAATATACTGCCAATTAAAATTTAAATTTATTTAATGGTCAATTTAAATTCTATCAATTAATTCATATGCTAATTTAAATGACAATTAAACCTACCAAACAATAGCCAATAAATTTCATATCACTTCAGAATATAAATTTAACTAACAAAAAATTATTTTAGTCAATTGTGAGCGTATAAAGACTCACCTTTGATTTATCGACGATTTAAAACCCAAATAAAGGCCCAAATTTGAACAGTTTCGGAATCCAACAAAACCAGCTCCACGTTGTCCGGAATTTCGATACGGACGCAATGGAGAAAACTGCGCATCGATCCGAGCTCGTATGCAAAAGTTATTCGAGTTAGAACATTTGCATTTGAATATAAAATAATTAATTAATAAAATAAACAATATACCATCTTCTTCCCCAAAGAATACAGCCGTACCCATCACGGACGCCAAATTTAAACATACACACGCCTACAGCGTCGACCGAACGATGATCAGGATGTTCCTACGCGAGTGTCTCCAAGAGAGCCACCCACGCCAGAAGTTGCGCCGCCCCATGCCACGCCATTTTCTCAAAAAACGTGAAAATACGCACGACATTCAAAGCCAGATCCTGGCGAATCCGTGATGTATTACCAGAAATGAACCGTATGGATTTGAAGAGCTCGCCGAAATCTACAACTTTGCTTTTGGAATTTTTCAATTTCGTTGAACGGATTGAGAGATAAAGAGGAAAGAAGATCGGCAATTTCTGGCCATTGGAATAGGTGGCGGGCATGGTTTGAAATTAGGGTTTTTAAAATGAAATAATAATAAAACTGTCTCGGTTTGCATGCGTATTTATATAGGTAGGTCCAAAATTGTCCGAACTCTAATCGAGACGTGCCGCCAGGCGTTTATAATGTTTTACCCCCATTCCGAACGCAATGGAACTAGTTTCGAGGCCTAATTCGATAATATATGGAAGATAGCTTTTTAAAGTCGATTATTTTAATTAAATTCGAAAATAAATTCAAGTGCATTTCTATGCCATACAGTCAAACCGAAAGTTCGATTGATACGAAATTTGAAACCTTGCAATAATATACTGTTACGGATCCAATGAAACTAGTTTCATCGAAATCCGAGACAGTTTGTAAAATTGGTTATTTTCACAGGTTAATTTAAATATAACCATTCAATTATCATATATTCATTTTTAATTCAAAAATAAAAGTTCATAAACATTATTCTAATTCAAATAAAATTTTAGGTTAACTTAATAAATCGATTTCATATATATTAAACCCTATATTCAATTAATTTACAACTTCAATTTTTTAACAATTAATATATTTAACTTCCAATTATATTCAACTAATTTACCTAACAATTTCTTTTGTTTCTAATTAAATTCAACTTATTAAATCTATTTAAATAAAACAGAATTCAAAATAACTCTATAAATCAATTCTCATATATATCAAATTTTTAACCCAACTATTTCGCAATTTCAATTTAAATTTCAATTATAAAATAATTGGTTCACTTTAATTCAAACTATTCAATATCTGATTCCAAATTTCATTATTCATATACAAATCAATTATACTTTAATTAAAATCAATTACAAGTTATTATTGTTATATTATATTGGTATTAATCACTTTATTAATTACATTAAGTTCAGGTTGTGAAATTCACCACTTAAATCCTTAGATTTTTATTTCTAACCATAATGATAATCAAAATTCATTTAAATTCAATAAAATAAATAGTAGAAAAATACGGGTCGTTACAGATAATTAACTGATTGAAATTATCAGAATATTAATTTTGATAAGTCGAACAAATAAATTTCTGATATTTGAAATATATATATATATATAGATTGATAAAAACTATATTTAATTTTAAATTTATAAAATTTCTGGGTATGATAAATATTATAGTTATATGTATAAAACTCCACCATTTAAAATTAAGATATAATATCCAGGAATGTATATATATGTAAATATGTACAAAACTTTATGATGCTAGATGATATATATATATATATATATGTATGTATGTATGTATGTATATATAAGTATACAAATATACAAGTATTTGAAGTATGTCATATGAAATAATATACATGAAAATTTGTATAAATGTGAATATATATATATATAATGACAAAATGTACATAAGTAATATATATGGAAGATATGTATAAACACAAAAGTATGTATGCATGTTACAAAGACAAATGCATGTGGGAATGTGCAAAATATATTTATAAACATGAAAACATATGATGTCAAATACAAGCAAAAGTATATATGGTAAAGATGTAAGCATATATATATATATTAACAACAACATATATGGATAAAAGAAAAAAAAATACATAACTATACATATATATTTATACATACAAAAGGTATATATACATATATAAATTCATATGAAAATGTTTGTAAACAAAAAAAGGAGACAACATCAATTCAAGCCTACAAAATTTCAACTCAAGCATACAAAACATTTCATCAAGGTCAAAACAAAATCAAAATCATGTCATATGAAATCAAATCAGGTCATAGCAATCTCTGATCAAAGAAAAAAGGAAAAAAATACAAAAAAGAAAAGTGAGAACATAAAGCTTGCTGTGTACAGCAAAGAGCAGCAGTATACTTTCTTATATATCTCCATACTTGTTTTCATTTTCTTTCATTTGAACCAAGTTAAAACAGCAAACCATACTACCATTTCATAAACTAAAGAGAATCAAACAACTCAAGTAAACAGAGATGAACAAAACTAAAGCCAGCGGTGACTTCTCAAAAACATTGCTCTGCTAAAAAAGAAATAGACTGTGAGCAGAACCTTTAGACTAAGATCTTCTTTTCCTACTAATCTATGAGTATGTTTGAAAGAAATAGCAGTGTTTGATGAGTTTGCTTGCATAAAAATGGATACATATGTATATGTATATGGATGTATCTACCCAAGTCTGTACAACATTTGTTCTGCTTTGTTCTTTTTCTTTTTTCCTGGCATGCTAGCTTTTAGAAAACCCATAGCTCTCCCTCTAAACTGATATAGGATATGATGTTAGAAGAAGAATTGGTTGTTTTCGATTATACTTTGTATTAAAAATGATTTTGTGGGATATTATCAAGTATAAGTGCGGAAAACATAATTTATAGATAGTTAACCCAATTTTGCAAAAATTAAATTATCATGGCTGGACGATTGGATCATATGACCTTTTTCGTTGTTTAAAATCATGAATTTTAAACCTCGTATGGCGGTTTTTGGTATGGTATAGAGGGAGAATTTGAGAGTTGAACGGAATTGTTTCTTTGGTGGAATTCCGACGGTACGGCGATATATGGAGCATGGCGTTGGACGAATAGGTGGAACAGGCGATGTGGCATCAGGAAAAAATGGTAGACGATTTTCCTATAGGGTGGATCAGCGTGTCGAGGCAATTTTAGGGTTTAGTGTAGCTTTGGATGGAGGTTCGGTCACGGAGCGATGGCGACGTCGTGGGGCTTTGGGGGAGGTGCGGTCCAAGGGGAAGGTTGGTGATTGTTGTGGTGGAGCTGAAGGCAAGATTTGGTGAGGTATGGCGGGCCGTGGGGGTGAGACAAGGCGTCGATAGGCTGCGATTGTTACCAATTTTGGGTTTGGAAGGTGAATATTTTGGATTTGGGGTGGATGGTGGTTTCGGGTGGGCAGACGAGGCGAGTGGGTCGGAGTCGACATGTTGGGAAGGTCAGCGTGGTTCGCCGGCTGGAGCATGAGGTGGTGTGCACGTACCTCATGCACGGCCTCGTGTACGTGCAGGTTTAAGGAAAATGAAGAAGCAGAGGAGAAAGATAGAAAGAAGGTGGAAGGAAGGGTGGGCCAGATTTTTGGGCCAAGAGAAAGAATAGGAAGAGGGAAAATAAAATGAAAGATAAGGGAAAAAGTAAAAGAAAAAAAGAGAAAAAACAAGAAATATAAAAGAAATAGAAAAAAATGAGAAAAAGGAAAATGAAAATAAAAGGAAGGAAAGGGAAAGAAGAATAATGGGACTTATATATATGTTTTTATGACAATTCAATACTTCTTTGTTTTTACTAAAGATATACATATTTTTTTCTAAATACGTAGTAAAGTTTTCAAACTTATGCAAAGTACCAAGTGAGATATTAAACAGTGTGTTAGTTTTAATTAACTAGGAGTAATTTGTTTTATAAATGCTTGCGTGTGTAACTAATTTAAACATAAATGGGTTTCAGTAAATCAAAACTATTAAATCCTGATGTGAAATTGTTGATATGGTTATGGATCGTTAATTAGGTTAATGATCTATATCTTGGCTCAGTTCTATTGGATATTCAGTTCTAAATTTTTCGTGTCTATGGTAACAGATGGTCAAGTAAATTTAAAATAATGAGATTAAAATAATAAGACGTTATTTGAACGAAATCTATAATAAATTCCCATAAACTGATTATTGTCACCACAGATGATAAATCGTTTATTTAAACAATTTACTTCCTTTAAATTTATTTGGATTCGGAAAGATCGGGATCGGATATCAGTGTTATCCGGAACCGTTTAAAATTGAATAATCTCTACAAACCTTTACTTGTTGATTTAGAGCTTTATAAGCTAGAATTGGTGTAATTACAAAAATTTAACCATTTTAAATAAGTATCTGTTCTTGACATCATTATTTCAATATTGATGGATTTCTGTAAGAAGTGTTTTGGGTATGATAAAAAAATAAAAACTCGACGCGTTGTACGAGTTACCTTGGGTTTAAAAGATTTTGATAACTCCTGTATTTCAAATTAAGTTGGTTTTACTCACGCTGGTTTCCAGCCTGACTCGGGTGTCGCTTTATTGTAATGCTCGGGTCAGACCGAGTATTACAGAATTTCAGGTTTGGATGCTTTGGAGTTCGGAGACGAGCTGGATGGCAAGGAAGTATTGCACGTATTGACTATATTCCGCTGTGTATTATAGGGTGTATAGACATCAGTTTGGGGACAAGTTGTTATAACTATCCAGATTTTTTGTACTCTGATATCTTGTATATATATTGACAGTTACAGCTTTCTTTGTATAAAATGTTGTTGTTGTATATTATATTTTGTTCCGCTGCGATTGTGAGATTCTGTGTTGTTGTTTTTGTTCTTATTCTATCTCTTTTTCTTCTTAACCCTAGCAGTCTGGGATTTTCAGCACTCGATTTCTCGGCTGTAACGTCCTGGTATTTTCAACCATTCGCATCCGCACATGTCGGACTTGAATTGCTCAAAATATCAGATTGTTAATTTTATTTGGCAAAACTCAGCATATACACTAAATAAATAAATCACAGAATCACAGACACAGAGTAATACGATAATAAGCAGCGGAAACAAAAGAATAGTAGTTCATGAAGCTACAATATATAACAGAGTTAAATAAGATACAACAGAAGTCTAATATACATAGAAGTCTCCATACAATAGTCAAATACAAGATCGGAATATATCACAGGAGTCAACTGAATAACTGCAAGCTGAATAGAGAGATGGATCTCCAAGCGAAGCTCCAACTCCAAAGGTGAGTCTCAAAAGCTGTATCACTCAGTCTGACCCGAGCGTCAAGCAAAACACAAAACACTCGAGTCGGAATTAACATTCTTATATCAATAAATCTAATTCAAGCGAAATAACAACTAAAATACAAGTAACTCAAAGGATGTTTGGGATAACCATCTTCTAAGGATCCATGAAACTATCTACTATGTAGTAATATACGCTATTATAATAATGTCTATAGTAAAGTAAAATATTAAAATAGCGTTAAGGCGTTACCCATGTCCCTCTTAACACATTTTATAGTGCCAATAGTCTATACAGTATCGTAATACCTCCTGCTCGGGAGGTTACCAGAGGATACTCCATAGGTACGACGCAAAACAAACATGTAGTGGTCTCGATAGGGTAGGTGACACGGCATAACTAGGCAACGCCAGGGTAGATATACCAATTACACTTTCGGGCTGGTGGTAACGCATAGCCGCAGCTACCGCCCACCTCGAGTCATACTCCCAAATCAAAGGTGCGCACCAAATCAATCACAAAGTAATAGAATGACATACGAAGAAGTGTGTCCGATCGGAGGAGCTACCTCACTTGACCTATTGATTGCTCTTGTTTTAGCCACCTTATGCCAACTCACGGGAGTCGGGTCCACGTATATACCTCGAATAAGACGTCACCACCATCCTACTTCATTCTGGAATCTCCACCGCGTACACGGTTGTTAAATTGGTTTTCGGTATTGGCAGAGAGTATGACAATATCCGATCCCGGTCTCTTCAACAACCAATCGTTATTATAATACCGTGGTCATTTCAAAATAATTTATACTTCAAAACCAAATATCATTTCCATTTCAAAACCATATCAATACGATATCATTATTCACTTCAAATATATCAATTTCTAAAAATCATAGCACTTTCAAAGTTATAACACTTTCGAAACCAAAACACTTGAAATTATAACACCTTTAAAACCATATAAAATCAAAAAGAGAGGGCTACCGGGGTCTGGACTTGCTGGGTGGAATTGGAGGCGTTTGGGGATGGTCAGATGAGGGAAGGAAGGCGGAGCAGCTGTCGCTGGAACCGTGGGGTGTCGGAGATGCTAGAAAAGAGGGGAGATGCGTGAGTTTGTCTCGGCCAAGGGAAGCGTTTGGATTCATGGTGATGGAGGGCTGATATGGTTGCAAAGGCGGGAGCACGGGCTAATAGCGGAAGCTAGGTGGAAGCTAGCGCGGCGGTGTGTGAGGGAGAGGAGGGGAGATTCGGCAAAAATAGAGGTGAGAGGCGGAATGCATGAGGGGAACGGCGAGGCTGATTGGGAGAACAGGCTACAGGGGAAAATTCAACATATGCTTTACCTTTTTTTGTTTAGAGAGGTGATGACCGAACAAGAAGATGGAGGTAGGCAGCATGTAGATTTCTATGTGAAAAATGAAGGAGAACGGAGACAAGGTAGAATACGTAAAGAATGAACTGGCACAAAATATTGGGAACAACAAAGGAAGAAATGAAACAACAAATAATTTCAAATGGTGAGAATATCAAAAGTTAGACATTGATTACTGGGAAGAATAAAAGCTGATGTCTATTCGAATTATACAGTGAAAAATGAATGATCACAACAAAACAAAAGGACAGATCGTTACGGTTAACCGTTTCACGTGCTTCACCGTGTACCGGACACTGAAACACATAATTGAATATACCGTAGATATCAGCACGACGAGACGATCAAAACGGTATACAGATATCAATGATCCGATCAAAAATCGATAATCGGTACCGAAAATGTTGCTAAAACGTTAGAAATAAGATAAACGGAGCAATAGAAGTCCAAATTTAGAGAAACAAAATATGACGTATCACTCAAAAGATGATTTACAAATTTATTATATAAAAATATTCAGGTTTGGAAAATATTTTATTATCATCAAATATTAACTGATTTGAATTGAAATAAAATTACACAATAAAATATACTTCCATATAATCAGATGAAATTTTACCATTTGCTATGTTTAAGTAGACGTATTCCAAATATTAAATTTTTATTTCAAATTCAATTATTAAAAATTTCACAAAATTTCCAGTTAAATATATTATTAAAACCATCAAAATTTACGGGTCGTTACACTCTCCCCCACTCAAAACTTTTCGTCCCCGAAAAGGAAAGAGGTAGGAGAATAGAAACACCCCGAAGAAAATAGTTTGAAAATAAAATAAAATAATTAATTTAAACCATATAAGTTTTAATTTAAGTAAATTAATATTCAATAATTTGGGTTTAAATTCAAGGTATTTCATTAAGTTGGTTTAATTTCAATTTATTAATTCCTTCAAAACAAAATTTATTTTATCTATCTTATTTATTCCTTATCCTATTATCCAATTTATCTTAATTAACATTTCTATAATCATGAAATTAAGTATAAAACCTTTATTATAACCACTCAAATTTATTAATAAATTCTTTTAACATCATTTTACATTTTAAATTATTCAATTACATATTCAACTTCTGGATGATTAAGGTAAGTTATGTTGGAATGCAATTGAGTATTATACAAGTAAAATTTTCTCAATTCACTTATTTCAAGTTTAAATATTAATTCAAAATTTTTGGATTTATTTATAATTGAAATTATCCTTTAACAAAAATTTAAGAATTAAATTTCCGATTAACTTCAAACAATTTAGAGATAAATGTATATACTATATATCAAATATCAAATCAAATTTATAATCATATACCAATATATATTATAAATCAAATCATACTTAAGAAATTCAAATCAATTAATTTTTCAAAACAAAAGTGTAGCAAAGCTACAGAATGGTCTCTCCACTCTGAAACTCGAAAATGAATGTCGATGATGCGGCCACCATCACCGAAATTATTTTCCAGCGACAAAAGAGGAGAGCACTGATTTAAACATTTAAAAATTCTTTCAAAACCATTTTTATTAGAAAATATTTTAAATAATATACATTTTAAACTTTAAAAACCAAAGTTTGAAATCATCGGAAATTAAATTCTCAAATTCTTAATTTAAATTCATTTCAAACTCTAAATCAATTTATAAACCATGCTTTTAATTCCATTTAACTATTAAATTCTAGAAAATTCTACTTATATATGATATAATCATACAAAATTATTACATTTACCAAATTTGAAAATAATATTGTGTCAGTTTGCTCTGTTCATGTGTTTTGGAATTTATATCGATAGCGTTGATCAGACGAATCGATCGAAACCCCAAATCAACATCAACAACTCAAACAACACAACATATAAAACATTTTTATATTAATTACAAATACACTCCCTCACTCGACGATTCCAGAATATGTTTCAAACAAGGATAGAGATTTAAATTTAAGGAGACCCTAATCAAATAGAATTTTAACCAGAAGAAATTGGCTCGAAAGGGAGATAAGATAATCAACCACAAATAGAAGGATGGATAGACTTATATAAATCGCGGGTGACCTTAACCGGGTCAACCGTGACTTCAAAAATAGGATTGATGCATAATTCTAAGGAAAATCGACATCCGATCACAAGAGAATAGAATTCGAGTATAGCAAAAGATAGCAGCATCGTAAACCGAGGATATAGAAATATCCGGTGAATTGATGCCTGTTGTAAAGGAGTTTCACCCCTTTACAAATCATACAGTGGAGCTATGGGATGCTCCAGAATCAAGGAAACACGAATAGGGAGAGACAAGAATGGATTTCAGAATGAATGGGAGAGTTCCAAAATTCAAGGAAATCTGAATTAAAGGTGAAGGAATTCAAGCTCGAATGAAAGTAATTCTGTAATTAAATTTACTACATATGCTAAGTTTTGCCTAAAACCAGAGCTCGGATACCAACTGTAACGTCCTGGTATTTTCAACCATTCGCATCCGCACATGTCGGACTTGAATTGCTCAAAATATCATATTGTTAATTTATTTGGCAAAACTCAGCATATACAGTAAATTAATAAATCACAGAATCACAGACACAGAGTAATACGACAATAAGCAGCGGAAGCAAAAGAATAGTAGTTCATGAAGCTACTATATATAACAGAGTTAAATAAGATACAACGAAAGTCTAATATACATAGAAGTCTCCATACAATAGTCAAATATAAGATCAAAATATATCACAGGAGTCAACTGAATAACTGCAAGCTGAATGGAGAGATGGATCTCCAAGCGAAGCTCCAACTCCAAAGGTGAGTCTCAAAAGCTGTATCACTCTGTCTGACCAGAGCGTAAAGCAAAACACAAAACACTCGAGTCAGGATTAACATTCTTATATCAATAAATCCAACTCAAGTGAAATGACAAATAAAATACAAGTAACTCAAAGGATGTTTGGGACAACCATCCTCTAAGGATCCGTGAAACTATCTACTATTTAGTAATATACGCTATTATAATAATGTCTATAGTAAAGTAAAATATTAAAATAGCGTTAAGGCGTTATCCATATCCCCCTTAACACATTTTATAGTGCTAATAGTCTATACAGTACCGTAATACCTCCTGATCGGGAGGCTGCCAGAGGATACTCCATAGGTACGACACAAAACAAACTCGTAGCGGTCTCGATAGGGTAGGTGACACGGCACAACTAGGCAATGCCAGGGTAGATATACCAATTACACTTCTGGGCTGGTGGTAACGCATAACCGCAGCTACCGCCCACCTCGAGCCACACTCCCAAATCAAAGGTGCGCACCAAATCAATCACAAAGTAATAGAATGACATATGAAGAAGTGTGTCCGATCGGAGGAGCTACCTCACTTGGCCCGTCGATTGCTCCTGTTTTAGCCACCTTATGCAAACTCACGGGAGTCGGGTCCACGTATATACCTCAAATAGGACGTCGCCACCATCCTACTTCATTCTGGAATCTCCACCGCGTACACGGTTGTTAAAGTGGTTTCCGGTATTGGTAGAGAGTATGACAATATCCGGTCTCGGTCTCTTTAACAACCAATCATTATTAAAACACCGTGGTCATTTCAAAATAATTTATACTTCAAAACCAAATATCATTTCCATTTCAAAACCATATCAATACGATATCATTATTCACTTCAAATATATCAATTTTCAAAAATCATAGCACTTTCAAAGTTATAACACTTTCGAAACCAAAACACTTGAAATTATAACAATTTCAAAACCATATACTTGAAATCATAACACTTGATAACATAATACTTTGAATTTCATAACTTTGAAAACATAACTTCCACCACTTAAACAGTTTAGATATTAATAATAGTACATATAATAAAATAGTTTATAAAATAAAATTGTTTATATAAAAATAGTTATAAAGTAAAATAGTTTATATTAAAATGATTAGTATATTAAAATAGTTTATATTAAAAATGATTTATAAAGTAAAATATAATATAGTTTTAAATATAATTTAAAAATACTTTATATAATAAAATAGTTTCCTCAAATTTCACAAATCGATTCAAATCAACTCGGATTCCAAATTTCCAATTTAATTAAACCACAATTCATCAATTTCAATTCAATTCAGTTTCTAAATAAATCATTTCATTGAACCACAAAATAAACCATTTCAATTTCAATATATTTCAAAGCTTTAAATATTCAACATTTCAAAATAAATTTGACAATTTCATATATATATCAAATTCGCTTTACTATTATTTTTTTTGAAATATTTACTTAATCATTCAAACAACATTTAAATAAAACTTCAAATTTCAAATTTAAATAAAACTAAATATACCATTTCAATTTATGTAAACTTGAAATATTCATTTAAATCACTTTTAATCAAAATCAAGTTATAAAATCATATCTTTAAAATCCCAAATCTAATAAATTTCAAATCAAACTTATTTGATTATAATTCTTAAATAAATTCAATTTCAAACCAATTTCTATTTCTCTTTCCAACCTGAATTTTATTAAAATCATTATAAACTATATTTGAAAATATAAATTTTAAATAAATACTTAAACATATTATATATTAATTAAATCAACTTTATTAAATCAACTTTAATAAATCAAATCTTATTATTAAACTTATTTTATATATATATTAAAATAGTAAAATTGTAAGTAAAATCTTAAAATTTATAATTCCAAAACTAACATAATTTTAAAATTTTCAAAACATAAAATTTTAAAAAATCAAAATTTAAAACCTTTATAAAAACAACATTTATATATATCTTAAAATCAATATTTATTAAAACCAAAATATTCATTTCAAAACCTTGGAAATCATTTCAAAATCTATATATTGACCAACGGTGTCTGTATATAATTTTCTATCCTATGATCAAGTGATACGGATATTTATCATTTCAATCCGCAATTTAAATATATACGGGTATATATTATTTCAACCCGTAATCCCAAATTCAATTCAATGAAAATCGCTTGGATTTATCATTTCAACCTATAACGATTTTCTCCTATTCTACAGATCATTCGGGTATGTATCATTTCAACCCATAGTGAATTCTATACTAACAGGGAACTTGCAGAGTGATAATAGATGTGATAATAATATAACAGGCATATATCATCAATATAAATAACAGATAATGGTGTCAGATGTCATAGGTGAACAGATACAGATAATGACATATATATAGCAATGTAAATAAATAGCAGCAGCATATTTCAATTGTCGTTTCAATTGAAATCAAATTTAATAGATATAAGAACGTTAATCGTGAGTGATTGCTCGCCTTTCGAGGCTAGAGATGAGTTACGAATCCAAGCACGAATTTCAAAGCAAAGCAAGATTAGCACGAATTCAACGATCAAAGCTGATAACAGGAATTGATGGAACAAATCAAAATTAGTTCAACTTAAACTGGAACAAAATAAATATTATACCCACATATATCATTCCCTAATAATTAATATAAAATTTTAAATTCAGATTAAAAATAATATATATATATATACTTATGAATATAAACTAAAGTATAAACATGTATATAACTGTTTTGAAACCAAATGATATATACATATATTTTATTTGTTTTTAAAATAAATTCCAAAGCATATATTTTCAAATCTATATTTAGTTCGAGCACATATAAAATAAATTTATATATATATATATGTGTATATATATATACTTGAACCAAGCTCAAATATTCTTATATATATAGACTAATACGTTTAAACAAATGTACATTGTATATATTTCTAAACTATAAACAAATATGCAGATTCATTATTATAACAAATATATATATAACTGGACTAAAATGAAGCATGCATGCAGACACACAACTCAATGTGTGTGTGTGTATATGTATGTATGTATATATATGCAGGCTAGTATATGACTAAGGTATAAATATCTGTACAAACTATAAATAAAGTGAAACATAAAGCTATAGACCCATGATATACATAATATAGATGTAACATAATTCATGTGCACAGAAAAGAGTGAAACCAGTGTAATCACAAACATACTTATATAAGTTTTATATATATAACTATCAGTTTATATAAAACTTACATGAATATATATATATATATATACAAATTTAACCGAATATAATATACAATATTGACATGAGCTTATAAAATACACATATGATAACAATATGTTATATAAACTCTTATACAAACTTAAAATATATAAACTGACCTATTAACAAATAAACTATGCAGACTACACATACACTTCACAGCATATGCAAATCAGCATATCATTGTATAAAAGACTAGTACATATATAAACAGCACATATATTAAATTAACACAAACATATGCATATTATATATATATATAACTA
Source organism: Allium fistulosum (assembly GCA_030737815.1). NCBI lineage: Eukaryota > Viridiplantae > Streptophyta > Magnoliopsida > Asparagales > Amaryllidaceae > Allium > Allium fistulosum. The sequence continues at coordinate 1,140,822,058 of CM060906.1, forward strand.
ACTAAAGCAGACTATATATGTGAAATAAATTAACCTATGTATATTCAATAGATATATAACTACATACAATATAACTCACGTCAATATATAAAATCAATATACAGTAAGTAAATATATATATACTCTTTGACAATGCATATAACATATAAATTCAAGAAGAGAGGGCTACCGAGGTCTGGACTTGCTGGGTAGAATTGGAGGCGTTTGGGGATGGTTAGATGAGGGGAGGAAGGCGGAGCAGTTGTGTGGGGTGTCGGAGATGCTAGAAAAGAGGGGAGATGCGTGAGTTTGTCTCGGCCAAGGGAAGCGTTTGGGTTTCATGGTGATGGAGGGCTAATATGGTTACAAAGGCGGGAGCACGGGCTCAGGGCAGAAGCTAGGTGGAAGCTAGCGCGGCGGTGCGTGAGGGAGAGGAGGGGAGGTTCGGCAAAAATAGAGGTGAGAGGCGGAACGCATGAGGGGAACGGCGAGGCCGATTGGGAGAACAGGCTACAGGGAAAAAATAACATATGCTTTGCCTTTTTTTAGAGAGGTGATGGCCGAACAAGAAGATGGAGGTAGGCAGCATGTAGATTTCTATGTGAAAAATGAAGGAGAACAGAGAAAAGGTAGAATACATAAAGAATGAACTGGCACAAAATATTGGGAACAACAAAAGAAGAAATGAAACAACAAATAATTTAAAATGGTCAGAATATCAAAAGTTAGACATTGATTACTGGGAAGAATAAAAGCTGATGTCTATTCAAATTATACAGTGAAAAATGAATGATCACAACAAAACAAAAGGATGGACCGTTACTGTTAACCGTTTCGCGTGCTTCGCCATGTACCGGACACCGAAACACATAATTGAATATACCGCAGAGATCGGCACGATGAGACGATCAAAATGGTATACAGATATCAGTGGTACGATCATCCGATCAAAAATCGATAATCGGTACCGAAAATGCTGCTAAAACGTCGGAAATAAGATAAACGGAGCAATAGAAGTCCAAATTTGGAGAAACAAAATATGACGTCTCACTCAAAAGATGATTTACAAATTTATTACATAATAATATTCAGGTTTGGAAAATATTTTATTATCATCAAATATTAACTGATTTGAATTGAAATAAAATTACATAATAAAATAAACTTCCATATTATCAGATGAAAATTTACCATTTGCTATGTTTAAGTAGACGTATTTCAAATATCAAATTTTTATTTCAAATTCAATTATTAAAAATTTCACAAAATTTCCAATTAAATATATTATTAAAACCATCAAAATTTACGGGTCGTTACATCGGCACTCTATATAGTGGACGCATTAGTGTCGATTTTCGGGGTCGAAAATCTTCGGGCAGTTACAGGTCTAGCTTAGTCGGCTCTTGAGAAGCTGACTGAAGGGATGAGAATGAGATTACATAATTGGCCTCAAGTGCAAGTGGGAGATTGATAAGTTAGAGGTATGCCCTAGGGGCAATTCTATAATTTATTGTGACTTAATTAACTCTGTAATCAATTCTTGCTCGTAACAAAGATGTTTTTCTTTGTGTTGTATATTTGTTATAATGTGTTATAAATAATTAAATATTTAAAATATATTTAATAGAAAATCCATAAATGATGTATTTGTGATAGTAATTACAAATAGTTGTAATCATGAGTATATATCACAATATAATAAACATATCATTTCAAATGTTCCTAGTCAAGATACATTGAGACTGGATATCGATGCATCCTTTGTGAGTAGAGTACGTGAGCTCTTCAAATGTTGGGCGTTGTATCACTCATGACTATTGGGGGCACCAAGAGATTACGTATTGATAGTTATTGGATAACTATGGAATGACTCACTCCATATTTTTTTGTTGGTTAAAATAATTAAGGTGAAATGGAAAATATCGATGTGACTAATTTACACAGTTCTCTTGACTTGAGAATACTGTTGATCTTCAATATGAAAGCTCCGCTTTGATTATAGTCAAATCATGACACGACGTCCATCGAGTGACTGTAGTTGGATTGAGTGGAAATATTGAAAGTGAAACATTATTCAAGTGACGATTCATCTCCTCAGTTATATAGGGTTATTATCACGGTCAACTCAAAGTCAGAATATATGGCCATAGGAGTTTAGTTAATAATAATTGTCATTATTGAGCCAAGGATTTTGTGTTTGGACTATAAGTTGAATATGGACGATATTTGAATTGACCATTACCAAATTCTATAAGTCCAAAGTTATATAGTTTTGAAGTGAATTGGTGTAAATAATAATCAATATTGGAAAACGCTTAACAAAGTAAAATTGGATTTTACCGAAACCAAGTAAGTAATGAATTTGGCCAAAATGTCACGCTACCTGCTAAGTGACGTGTGAACATTAATATTTGAATAACTCGATGTTAATCGCTGACCAAATTTATACCTAAAGGGTCACACAACCAAAACTTTGAATGCTCATTTGAACAAACAATTTAATTAATTTTTAATTGTTATCAATTAATTAAATTTATTAATATTTATGAAATATTAGTTACAAATTTTTATCTTGATTTGATGAACAAATGTTATTAAATGTATTTGTAATAGTTATAAATATATTAATCGATATGCGATATCATTACGCGTTTAATTGGATTTATAAGCAAAACATTTTGTTCCGGTTTTAAATGGGTTTGAAGCCCATATGAGGGTTGGTTGCTTTGGCTATGAAACGCATGATGGGTGCTTCCATATGATGGCATCAAGGTGGGCTTGTTTTGTATAGATAAGGGAAGGAAAATTGGCAAGAGATCTAAATCCAAACTTGTCTCCATTCCTCCTCTATATAAGTATCTCAACCCACTATCATTTCTAACTTTTAAATCCTCGTAATCCTCTACCCCTGGCTGAAACCTAGACTTCCCCATCTCTTCATTTCCAAAGTCAAATCAAAAGTATAACAAATATTATTTTATAGTTGGTGGTCATCGGTTCAGGGACTAGCACTCTACTAGATTGGAAACTAGTTCAAAGAGTAGATCTCATCGTTTCAAGGTATACTTATAGGCCTTGGATATGAGGTAAATTTCTAATGTATTTATGAACATTAATGTATATATAATATTTATATCATGAATATTGTTTTGTTAGTTAGGTGATGATTCTAATATATAAATATATTATCACATCAGATTGGTTGTATGTTTGTATACTTTTATATTTATTAAAATAAAAATTTATATGAGATGCATGACTCAAAATAACAATACAATTTTTTTTATTTTTAATTATTTTAATATACAATATTTAATTATATATATGCTTGTACATAAATACTACATCTTATTATAAATAAAATATGGTTTTTATAATTTTATATAAATAACATCATACCTAAAATATTTTCGGTAGAAATAAAATAATTTTATACATATATACACACATTATTTTTAAATTGTTATTTAAATCAATTAATCATGTTAATTAATTATATCAATATATATATTATATAAAATATGTTTTACATTTTATATAATTAAATTAATTCCTAACTTACTTTCGGTAAGAAAAATATTTTTTTATAATTAAATATTAGTTGAAAATTAAAAAAAAAAAAATTAATTTTGAATTATAAAATTATATATTAAGTATTAAAATAAGAAAATATCACTCAGAATTTTACTGCAATTTTAAACTTTAAAATTATGTTTTGAAAATTAATTTTTACCATTTTTCCTTACGAATATTAATTTAAAAAAAAATATTTAAATTATAAAAAATATGTCTACGTCGTGCACATTATCAGGTGTATATATATATTATATATAGGAAAATAGGCACAAGGACAAACTTAGAAAAAAAATTAGGATGAAGGACAACAAGTTTGTTTTTTTAGGCCGAAGGGCAATGCTAGTTATAACTAGTATTTTATTTTGTATAGTGTAAAACTGAATATAATGCTAAATATAACTAGCATTTTGTATAGTGTAAATGTTGAATATAATGCTACCTATAACTAGCATTTGTCCTTCAGCCTAAAAATAAAACTTCATGTCCTTCGGCCTAATTGTTTTTTTCAAAGTTTGTCATTTTCCCTAATTCCATCTATTATATATTTGTTTATTTTAAAAATATAATATATATTAATATATATATATAATCATATTATTTACATATATATATATTTATTTAATATATATATATATATATATAAAATAAAAAAATTATAGATATATTGCTTTCGATTATGCAACAAATAAATAATTAAATTTGATATAATTCATAAATGTTTAAAACATACTTATGTAATTATATATATATAATGTTAAAATTTCATATATATATATATACATATACTTATGTAAAAAAAAATATAGTTTACACACACACACACACACACACACACATATATATATATATATATATATTTGTATATGTAAACTAAAGTATAAAACATACATTTGGACAATATACTTGTATACTAGATGAGCTAACATGTCCTTTGCAGTGTAAATCTCAATACTTATATATGGACATGTTATACCTTGCACGGTTTGCTAAGTTACACATGCACACACACAAATATATATATATATATATATATATATATATATGATACACATATTATATAATATATATATATGATACACATATTATAATATAATATTAATAACATAATATAAAACTATATTATAAATTTAAACAGAATAATGATTTTATATAAAAGAAATTTAAAATTGTTCTGAATAAATTAGACTTCACAGATCCAATAAAGATCCAAAATGGTATTTTTTTTTTGAAATACACGCATTGCTTCCTCTACGCTGATCCAGTTCCAACAGTAGAGATGTTGTATTTTGGTGATACTATATGTGTTTCGATACTCTTTATAAGGAACATTGTTTTGAAAATGATTGATGATGATGAATGTTTTCATGTTGTCGGTGAGGAGTTATGTACCTATATCCTTGACGAGGATGTGTATTTTGATATTGTTGACAAGAATAGACAATTTGATATTTGATGATACAAGTAGTTAAATTTTTGGCTAACATAATTGATTTCTTTTCTTCATTTCTAACTTTTTTTTTCTGTTTTCATAAAAAAAAAGTTTCTTTTTCTTTTATTCAAAGAGAAAACAAGAATAATGAAAGTTAAGTGTAATGTAGTTGTTTGCCCCAAAATTGGGCACAAACCCCAAATATCGTGAAAGCACCAGTGTATGAACACAAATTAGCAGTATGTAATCACAGATCTCAGATCTAAGTAATGTAGAGGATAAAATGTGAAGAATAATAAACTTAAAATGGAAAGAAATAGACAGAGACACAAGGTTTATAGTGGTTCGGCGATCTTGCCTACATCCACTTTGAAGTAGTTTGCTTTATTGATCTATCTTTGACGATTACAAGTGAATTCAATTAATTACAGCAGGTAATTATGATTTATAGCAGTGGAATTCGTTGGTAGCAGCAGCAATGGAGTTCAGATCTGGATCCGGCAGAGTCTGGGTGTTCAAGATCTCAAAGAAGAAGAAGAACCCCTTTTCTGTTGGCTTTGGGAGTCTATTTATAGGTGTAGGAGGCTGGTATTTCGCTCAGATCTCGGGAGACTCTCTCTGGCACGTGACCAGGCCCGCACGCCCAAGCCCGTGAAGTTTCGGTCCGATCCGTGATCGATACGAACAGATTTCGTATCGATCAAGATTTCATCCAATGGAGTCGAAATTTGGCGTGGACATTCCTTAGCATGCACGTAGTCTTTTGTGAAAATTTCATAACATTTGGACTTGTAAATTAGGAGATAAGATCGATACGAAATGAGATTCTCGGCTGCTGTTTGGTTCGACTCGCTTTTGTTTCGACTTGCTTTTCATTCGACTCGGTTCTGTTTGACTCGGTGACATGGCGCTGACTTGTATTGACTGCTGTGCTTTGCTCCACATCGATGGACATGAAGTAGAAGTCTTCAGATGGATGCGAAGTCGACGAAGTGGAGCGAGTCGAAGAATGGCTTGAGGCGGAGCGAGTCGAAGTGAGCACTGATTGAGCGAGTCGAAGTGTGTGTTGATTGACCGAGTCGAAGAAGGCATCTGATGGAGGCAAAGCGGAGCGAGTCAAAGGTGCCGCTTCTGATGGTTGCGAAGCGAGTCGAAGGGAGCGAGTCGAAGTTACCGCCTCTGATGGTTGCGAAGCGAGTCGAAGGGAGCGAGTCGAAGGTGCCGCTTTTGATGGTTGCGAAGCGAGTCGAAGGGAGCGAGTCGAAGGTGCCGCCTCTGATGGTTGCGAAGCGAGTCGAAGGGAGCGAGTCGAAGGTGGCTTCCCTAATGGATTCGAACTGAGCGAGTCGACCGGTGGTTGGTTTTTATCCAATTTTGTATCGTTCATAACTTGAACATACGAACTCGGATTGACTTGAAATTTGGAACGTTGACTCTCATAGCTTTGCTTGTCGTGTCATATCAATTTTGGCTCGATCCAGACTCGGACAAAATTCGTCGATATCCATAGTGAACCTGCGTATAACCGATTTTCTAAACGAACTGTCTTTGGTCTCTAGTCAAGTTCTTGGTGTCACGGCCTTGCCAAAAGGCGGGATAACAGTAGTGATTCAAGGTTGGATATATATATAAAGGGATAGGAAAGAAGCTTGAAAATATAGTTGTTTGACTAGAAAGGGAGACTAACAAAACAACGATGCTTAAGTTGTTGTGATAAAATGGTATAATCCGGACCGTTTCAATGCCAACTAGCTTAAAATAATGTTTTATCTATCATTTGAAAACCAATCCATGAATTGAAAGAAGAAAAAATATATTTGATTACTACACTAAAACTAACAAAATAGTCATAAGTTAATCTTACACTCTACAAATGAGAAAAATGTATATTTCATTAAAACAATAATACGCACCGTAAATGAAAACAATAATGTATTGAATTCATTATTTATATTTCTATATAATAACATATATAAAAGAAAAATAAACCATATGCATACATCATTTCAAACAAGATTTTTTATTAGAGTTGAGTTACGTGATAAATTATATAATTTCCCCTAGATACCCCCATAACTCTATCATAAACAACCCCGAATCGAACTCTTGAGCTATTTATATGTAGCAACACTTATGTTGCTTCAACTTCACCCGGGCAGCTCCATTTGCTTCTTGTTTACATTATTTTTATCATAGGTAAATTGTGTATATCTTTGATCTCCAAGTATAGACCAAAAATAAGTTAAATAGAGAATAATATTGGTGCAATAATATAAACAAATAAGAGTAGAGTAAAATATGTCACAAATATTAGAAAGTGAAATAAACAAGTAGCAAAAAGGGAAAACACACAAGACTTTTATAGTGGTTCAGTTCAAACTCGATACCTATGCCCACTTCTTCTATTCTAACTTATGTTCATTCTATAATTTAATTTGCATTTGCATTTGATAATAGAGTTAAAATTGATTTTTCTACGATGGTTGGGGGTTTCGAGCAAACTAATGGAGTCGAGATCCAAAATTTAGTCCAAAATGGAGTTTGGGGGTTTTCTTCTACGATCTCTTTTCGTGAAGTAGTTGTTAGTTGCTTCTAGGCATCAAATATGAAAAAAATAATATAATAGTTGGTTTCTGATGGTCAAATCAGTTTTGGAAATATATAGAGCGAGAACGGGTGAAATTTGATTAAGTCATTTTTGATGTTAGGGTCGAGATTCGATCGGGGGTTAAACTCGAATCTTGTAGTGCTCGCCACAGGTTCGAGTGCTTTCGACTAGGGCCAAACTCGAGCACACGAGAGGTCGAAGGCATATGTCTTGGTTGGAGCGCTTTGCTCCAAAGTTGACGGTAAATGTTTCAAATAAATTAGCCATGTGCTCCCAGTTCCGCATCGGGTCATGCTCAAGGTCGAGTAATGATTTGCTCCGATGTTGATTTCAGGCTATTATTGAGATTACTCCAATCGAACTCAAGGTCAGCCCTATGAAATCTTGATTTTTGAGTGTTCTCTTTGTTTTTTTAGAGTTTTCTTAAATTGATCTTTAAGGATAATATCTTTGATCTTCATACTACTCTTTAAACTAGTCCATAGCATTATTCTCTTCATTTTGCTTAATGCAAAACCAAGTATAATTCTTGGCCTTTAAAAGTTAATTAAATGGATTTCTTATGGCATGAAAATCATTTGTCATCAATAGTCTTTAACCCTTCGATTGGACTCATGTGTTCTTGTTTCATTGGGTATTACTTCAAACGTTACTATAGTGTGAAACATACTACGATGAAAGAAGCTATCCAAGTCTTTGGGTATTTGAATCATCAAAGTCCCTTTTAAAATTTTATTTTTTATCATACACCATCGTTGCAAAGAAAGGTTTAATCCCTAACAAAACAGTAGAGGTGGAAGTTTAAAGAGGCATTAAAACCATAATCTACGCAATTCGATGGTAAAATTTCAAATTTTGACATAAGCAATCACAATTGCATGCCAATTGGTATAACTCTCATTTGAAACTTTTCACCTTTCATACTAAAATTCAAATCTAAGACTTTGCAAAAGAATATAACTAAACCAAGTTAAATCGGTTTTACTTTTTCTTCACATTAGTGAGCTCTTTTTCGACTCAACCGTATTTTCAACTTTGTGATTATCAACGTCATTAACGAGCTTACTTTTACTCCTCCAAGCAAAGCCAAATCGCACAAAGATTTCCACTTTTTTCCAAAAAGCAAGACTAATTACTAATTGCAATTATTCAACTTCTTCTTCAACGACTTCTTCGTCTTTGTCCTCATCCTCGTGTTTTTTTTTCTACATCATTTCTAAAATATTTTGCATTTATGGATATCAAGAAGTAATCATCTACTTAGATCTTTAGTATTATACTGTGTGAATTGTTATTGTCTAAAAGAGTAATTTTCTAACATTCGTTGATTCAATAAACCAAAACACTGTCAAGATCACGATTTCTTTAGCTTTGTTGAGATGTCGTATTTTCGTGATATTACATTTTTCAATACTGATTATGAAGAACAGAGTGAGAAAACAATCGATGATGACTGAATGTTCTCATACCACTGATGAGGAGTTATGTAATTTGATATCCTTGACAAGAATATACAGTTTGATATTTTATGATGCAAACAGTCAAATTTTTGGCTAACATAGTTGATGAACTTTCTTTTTTTATTTCTAACCTGTTTTTCTATCTTCTTTTAAAGGAAATGGTTTCTTATTCTTTCATTCAAAGAGAGAACAAAAATAATGAAAGTTAAATGTAATGTAGTGATTCAAGGATAGAGATTTATAAAGAAATATGAAAGAAACTTGAAAACATACCTGTTGGACGGGATAGAGCGAGACAAATAAAACATAAATGACTAAGTTGTCGCCGTTTCAAATCCAACTAGCTTAAAACAATATTTAATCCATCATTTGAAAACCAACCCCTAAATGGAAAGGAAAACGCATATTTGATTACAACAGTAAAATCAACAAAACAGACATAGGTTAATCTTACACACAATAAATGAGAATTGAATATTTCATTAAAACGATAATACACGCTATAAATTAGACAAATCAGAAAATCTACCATACTCTTTATGGTAGGAAAGAAACGAAAAACAGTCTCAGACTGCTTGCTTCTTTTTTTCATACATAAATTATTCTTACAAAACAATTAATTCATGGTCCAGTATTACAGATTATCACTCTCAGCAATACAGGAAAGAAACTGAAACTCAATAAAAATCTTTAAATGTAGTAAAATTTAGAAAAGAAATATAGGTGCTTACAAGGCGACCCTCATAGTTTCGATAGCTTTTTCCCTGCTCTGAAGAGGAATGGGTTTAGTCGGAGCAGGCAACCGGCCTATGCCATCGACCCTATCCATTTGTTTTGGTGGAGGCCTGGCCGGTTTTGGCAGCAGCCTTCTCTTCTTCTCGAACCATTCCGGTTTTATAAGCGCTCTCAGTCCTAGTTTGTTGTAGAACACCCTTCTCACTGACCCCCCTTTTGCTTCTACCGCTTCTTTTGCCCTAACTGAAACCCTGGATACCTGCACAGTTCTCTTCATGTCAACTCTTATTGATAATATGAGGAAAATGAATACATACACAAATGATAGAATTGATCGTTTTAATTTTTCAATGTTCATGTCTCTAGCATTCAACCTAACCAAAAAAAGTAAACCATTTAATTTGTCAAACCTACAAATTTGAAGTTGTCATTACTTGTAATTATACTCAAGATTTAATATTAATAGATTAGGCACATTATATGGGCTCTATGCGCACTTTTTTACTCTGCAAATAAACACATGTTTTTTGGGTTTCTTTTTTTTACTCCAAATGAACAATATTTATCTCATGCTTAACTATTTTGGTTGCTAGTTTCTGACTAAAGTATGTATAAAAAGATCATATTACTGTAGCAATGTAAAACAATTGCTATATTATTATGGTTGTATATATGATGTGTACCATGAGGTGTTCTGTATCATTTCATTATGCAATGATGATTATATTTATCTTCGGACCTGAAGCTTTAAAAATGCGATGAAATTTAACAATGTTGATATTGTTTTACCTTGTATATAAGTATAACTCACATATGAGAACTTGTACAAATGAGTGATATAACTTATAAAATGAATGCTATGAATATACTGTAAAGTAAAGTGAAGTCCCAATAGGTTTTTACCTAAAATTTCCTCATTTTTCTCCAGAAAAAGGAAAATTATAACAATCTCGTTGACATCAGTAATATTGATTGGTGGAAATCAGCGTTATAAATATAATGGTTGTAATCAGTGTTATGTTTGTAGATCATTTTTGCCAAGCTCCCTACCTTGAACTTTTCACTATTGATATCATATATTTATTTTAATGAAAAAGAATACAGTTTTTTTGTAGGTATCTTCAATGCTGTTTTTTAAAAGGTTCATATGTATGTTTGTGTGCGTGTGCGCACACGTGCTCTTAAGTTGCTATTTTCGAAAGTTAAGTTACAGTATTCTAATTAATCACAATAACTTCGAAAGTGCAACATCAGCCTGCATTAATGCACCCATTCACTTTATTAACAGTTGTGGTAAAGAATAATTTACTGAAACTTTTAGAAATACCATGAGTTAAATTAGGTGCTGTTGGCGTATGTCAATAGTCGTGGTAATGAAACAAATTAACTTTCTATTAATGTGTGTGTAGAGGGCTAGCAAGCATCAGTTTTCCGTTTAAGTTTAATTTATGGCAAAGAATACTTGACTTCTATCGCTACAAGCTAAGTTTAGACAAGAGGTTTATTTTCTTTGATGTGTTTATATGTATGGAATTTGAACATATATGAAGTAGCATTAGTTATCCTCACAAATGTTCAAACTAATATATGTGAATAAATAGATATATCACTGAAATATTTTGTTCAAATAATTAGTCGTTTGTATATCAGAAAAAAAATCAACATAGGTGTGTTGACTTGACAGGCCTGAATCTGGATATAGACAACCTAGACAGTCACCTAGAACCTCCGATCCAAAGGAGCCCAGGATTTCACAGAAAGTTTTTTATATGTATTGCCAAATGCCAATGTTGATTGTAAGTACAAACGTGTGTGACCATGTAATTAAGAAGTTACATTTGATGTATAGCAATAGCAAGGCTCAAGTCTGGGATCATAGGTAGTTCCATTTTTTATTTTTAATCTTCAATTTTTACATCCGTTTATCCACTTTTATTTAGCTTGGATCTCAAATCTGCTAGGGTCAGCACTGTGGCTTGATAGAGATAATAGCGTGTTATTGCTATTAGGAAAGACAATGACAAATAATCCTGGACTGAGTTGGCATTTCGATGACATATATCTACCCATGACATCTTTTCATGTACTTAATCTAAACTAAACATTCTCATAAAGAATTTCCTATCCAGAATCTAACCTGAAAAGTGACAATCAAAACATATATTTTATACGAGTGTCACGGCACGCGCTTCGCGCGTGAATAGTTTTTCTTGTAAATTGTATATGTTTAAATCAGTTAAAAAAATGATTTTTTTATTTTCAAGTGATATTAAGATTTATATATTTATAAAGAAGTATTTTGAATTTGTAAAGTAAGTTTAAATTTAGATTTTATTTTTAGAAGCGTTTTGAATTTGTAAAGCATGTGTAACCGTTAGATCTCACTTTTAATGACATTTGAATTTGTAAAATAAGTTTAATATTAGATCTTGTTTTTTAGTGATTAAAATTTGATAATATATAGAGGGCGTTTTTGGTAGTTCACGTTGATATCAAAAAAGTGTGACACCAAAGCTATTACAACTATTATTAAAGATGATCAATAGAATAGTTCTCTCACCAACATTTATACCAATATGTATGGGTAACTTGCTCTATCAAATGAATAAAAAAAACAAGATGAAATGTGCTACCTGCAATCTGCTCAACTATTGAAGGTTGTGTAGGCGCATTATGATTATTTTTATGATGCTTTATTTTTCCAAACCCTAAAATATACAAAAGCTTATTCTTATCCATGCCAAATTTATTATAGTATACAAAAGCTTATTCTTATGCAAGCCAAATTTATTATAGCAGGGCTCATACGTATTTAAAAGATTTCAGGTTTACCTGAATGATGACACTACGAAAAGAATTATTCTAGCTCATCCTGCAGTCATCAGTGGTTTTCTAAAAGTTGACCCACCATAATGGCCGTACTTTGATCCTACCTTTGATCAATTACTGAAACAGTTGGGACTGCATTGTGTAGAAGCTTCAGAGCCGTCTATGGTTAGTGACTACAAGTACAACTAGTTTGAATATACTGAAGCATATGGCTCCAGCTGACAACGGACAATTGTCTAAAAATGCACGATAAATGGAACCAGTGGTGGTTATGAGGAGCTGATTTCTTGTTTCTTAAGTTGTATGTATAAAAAAAATACTTTTCTTTATTTATGAACAATTATTACTTTTTTTTTATTGCTTATTAATTGTAACCTTTTGTAGTTTAAATCCAATAAATGAATGATATGAGAAATTAAAGTCTATTATGTCTTTATATTGTATTGATTAACAATATTAGTCATACATTTCATATGACAATCTATTACTTAAATAAGAAAAGAGAAACCACGTTGTTTATACGACAACACCTGTCCTATTTTTGAAAACACCGAAATTTTCAACAAAACCCATTTGTACGTAACCGCTCCTGTTAATTCCATTATACTCCATCTACTTTACCCACTTTTCCCATTTTCCCTTCTCTTCCCAATTTCATAGTCGCAGATGAAGAGACCATATTACCGCCTCTCTCTTGCTTACCGACTATTTCTAACCATCCACCGTCTGCATTAGCGGTCTCCGCCCACTGGTCAAGCCGCAAATCTGGCCAATTCGGAAACTAGGGTTTTCTTAGGTATGTAATTTGGTACATTTGTTACTAAAATCCGAGATTCTTTATAGATTTAAGCGCTTACTGAGTAGGATGTATTGTACCGCATAATTTTACGATTTGTTGTTACCCCCTGTTAGGTCATGTACGGTTTTTTTAAACTTCAGATTTAATATCGTGCATAAATCAAAAGACGTAGTTGATATGGTTTGTTTACAGTTCTATTTCTGTTCGACAATTTAATTTCGATTATCAAAATTTTTACATTCAAAAGTAAATTTATATCGGTCTGTAATATATTATGCAAGTTATTAATTGGTTGGTATTATCTGTTCAATTTTTAATTATCTGTCCAACTGCTAATTAGTTTTCCAATTTCTTACTGCTCCTTTTGGGTTGACTGGTTTTAGAAATTGTTTATTTGGGCTTATGTTGCTTTAACATTTACTTTACCGATTTACCAAAAAAAATGTATGCTGATAACAAGGAGAGCAAATCCCTTACGATTAAAATTACAGATTATCCTGCTATATGATTGAAAATAGGATCTTGAGGATTTTTTCCCTGGTTATTTTGAACTGAAGATGTTGAACATAAAAATAATTTATGACAATTATATATTTCACTGCCATTTGCAGTAAGATGGTCATGTTTTTCTTCTTCTTGCTTACAAAACACTTTTAAAAGTTTACTATATTTGCTTTCCAAGATTGCTACTCTGAGTAAAATATAAAAACAGTTTTCAGTTAACCACACTGAATTAAGAATCAACTTTTCCATAATAAACTATTCTGAGATATCATTTAACTACATTTAATTCACTTCTAAAGCAATATTTTCAAGAGCTGTTGTCATACAATATAATCTTTTTAACCCATGTGAAATTTACTAATAACTACTTCAGAAATTGTGATAGAGCTGAAATAAATATCAGATTCTTGCTTTATCTCTAATTTCAACAGCAGTTTAGTAAGTTTGAACAGAAAAAACAGAAACTCTAAAGACCACAGAGCAAACATAATATATGTTGTAATGAACCATGAACCTGACAACAGTATCTGTTTAATAAAAAAGCATGAAGGGTAACATATGTTAAATGCTAGAAACCAATCTACGTACTTATCTAGAATGTACAAACATGTAATTTTTTATATATTCTAAAATCATGTTTTACTACACCTTTATCTGGAAATGATCCTTGCTTTTATCTTTAAGTACAATCTGTGAGTTGTGTTTGATCATAAATCAATGATATGATTTTATGAGGCAAAACATTCAAAAAGTTAACCTTTCATTTGCTGAAAACATGACACCGTGTAAGTTTGTAGTTGTTTGTGTCTGGTCATGCATGCAGTTATGTGTTTATATTCCTTATTTATGTCCAATTATTCAATAGTATATTGCAAGTTATATTTGTGTTACGGTATGTTAATCAACTGTTTGTATGTTGATTTGACTTCTCTTAACAAACAAATGCACCTTTCCTCCACAACATTTGTAGTGCCAGTTTTAACTTAGAACAAACATCGGGTATTATTTAGGAGTAAATGAGAAATGTTTGCTGATGTATTTTAAATTTTAAATTAGGAAGTATAGTAGGCATTCATATTTTTCGTATAAATGTTATGGTTTTGCTGAACTATGTGGTACAATTAATTTTATCACACACACCACACAGTGTGTAATAAGGGTACTCTATTTTGAAGCTTTTGAATTATCTAAAGTGCTCCTTAAAAATCCTATAAGATCATAGGGATATTTTGGTCCTTTCTTTCATTCATGTTACTGACATAAATGATTCTTACGATATACTACTTCCTACTCTTTTCTTTCTCTTCTACGTATTAAAGTACTCATTTTGCTACCAAAATTTATTTAATTGATTCACGATCTTAATACTATGTTTTTACTTTGAATTTGTGAATCTGTCACTAAATTTATTTCTTCCATTGATTTCACTAATTCACAGCTGCTCTGATTTGCAAATTCAATTCGTGATTGAGGTTTCTTTTTTGGTTTTTTGAATACCGGTTCTCTTATTTCCGACATCAAATCGCTGATTGTTTTGATTTGGTGAATATCCGTTGAATTTGAAATGATAGAAAATTTATGTTATAATTTTTTGAGTGCGAGTTTGGAAAATATTGACTTTCAACTACAGATTCAATCCGGGAGGTCAAGTTGAGGAGGTTATGACAAGTTCCTTATTACTAATTTGTTCAAATATATAAAATAATAGATATATAATGATAAATTATTTTCAGGTGTGAGCTTCTAGAAAACTGTTAAAGTTTATTGAGCTGAATCAGTACGTTCATTTTCTTCAGTTTGAGTGCCTTCAGGTACAAGTTTAATTTTTGTACATAATGCTATTGTAATATATAACTGTATTTTTAATTCAATTATTGTCAAAAGATTTCAAGGGGATTAAGCAAACTGAAGTTATTGACTGGGGAATTCAAGTGGAAAGCATTTTTAAGTATGATATTGGTTGTTAAGTTGTTTGGTTGCCTTATTTTTTATCATCTATCATTTTGAACTAATCATGGAATACCACATCATCACTATATTATAGCTGTTTGTAACCATTATATGGTTAACAATTGAATGCTTTCCATTGATATAAAAATTTATTATATGAATTTTATGACACTGTTATAGAAGTGAACTTTTAGTGCAATTTTTTGTATCAGAGCTTATTTATGTTGGGTGAACAGTGACAGAGAAAAGCCAGCTGAAGAAGTGGGCAAACTTTTTTTTTGATGGAAGTATATATTTGATACACACGACTTTAATTTTTGAATTTGAACAGATAACTGACCAATTGATTAAAATTGGAAATGATAACAAATTCTTCAAAAGGAAATTCAAGAGGTAAATAGAGAACATGCTAGCTGCATTCTGAATTTAATTTCTGTTATGTGGTGGGAATAATATAATGCTAATTTATCTATATTAGACATTCTTTTCATATCATATATAATGCTTACTTCAAAGGTTTGTTTCCAAACTTATCCTCATCACAATTTTTTTTTTAGAAAATAACTTTTGTTATTGCCTAAATTGTTTATTTGTTGCACGGTATTTTCATCATCATTCCCTTCTTTTCATCTTCTCTTTCTTCATTTGAAACATTTTCAATCCCTATAAATTCATACAAAATTGCTATTGTCTCAAAACACTACAATTGAAATCCTATCTTATTAAATAATTAGCAGTAGTTTGACATTTGATATTTATGTATATGATAAGTCTTTTTGCATGTTTTAGATAATATAAAGTAAGAATGCTTCAAAATACTGAAACGCTTTTTCCAAATATTGAACTAGGTTAGATTTAGAGTGTAATAAATGGTTTAGAATGTATTATTTTTTAGTTTTGGCATTCCACACAAAAAATTTATGAATATGAGCTCCGTATGGGCGATATTGGTAATGTGATAACAAATATATATGGATTTTACCGGTATTTCCTTAATTGTTTTATTGGTTTTCTTAGCAAAATGCGTCGACCATGTTATCACTGAAATTAATTTTTATGGCAAGCAAAACTGATAACCCTTTCATATCTTCTTCCTATGTCATGTGCTCCTGAATCTTGAACATAAACATACGAGAACTTTCAAATTCCCGAACTTTTCCATCCTCTCTTCCATAAGAATGTCACACCATACACAACAAAAATCGTAAGAAAATGCCCAGATATGAAGTAAAAATTTACAGCCAAAGGACAACGAATTTGGTATAGAAATAGAACAATGTGTGGAATACCCTGTTATTGTATGCTGACGTATCCATGTTCAGTTTCATTATGCGGCTAAGTTGCTTAAGATTTTTTGAATACATATTATACTAATTAATTTCTAATGTAAGATCATATAGCTATGTTATGTTTTAACTTGGTTTGAAATTATTTTAGTTGTTCACATGATATTATATATTTTAGTTTTAAAACTGGTAAATATTTTATATGAAACTGCAGGCTTATTCTAACTAAATAGATCCTCTTTTTTATGCATGGAAATTTAGTAATTCAAATTTTGGAAGTTAAAATTTACATTTGGAGCTGAAAACGATATTAATTAATCGTTGGAAGCACATCAATCTCCTGTCAGAATCTTAACTGGATGATGTGAAGATATGAAAACTAATTTAACCATGGAAGCACCTCGCGTTAGAAAAGGTGTTTCTGTATTTTTAGGTGAAATAGATTTCTTCAACCAAAATATTTTCATTTTCATATCTTAGATAAGTTTTTATTACTATGTGTATTAGGAATTATTTAGTGTTGGTTCTTCTATAAGAATAGCATATAAGTTAGAAAAGGAGATGTTATACCCAGAATCCTTCACATGAACTGAGCAATTTGCAGGTAAAATTTGAAATAATACCTTTAAATCTTTCATATATGGTAATCTCAATTTCTTCATGCTAGGTTGAAATTCTAACAGATGCTTCATTTATATATACTAATTAGGTTGGTGGCTATATGGGTAGGTATTTAAAGATTCTTTCTTTTGAAGAATTGTCTAAATAGTATGTTTGTTACTGCATAGGGAAAAGGAGAAAATGTAATGTTATGTACTTTTGCTGCAGTATCCACATAATTTTGGTCACATGTAGTAGATTTGTTACATTTGCTATATTAAACTGTCTTAGCTGTTTTCTTACTTGGTATTTAAATTAGCAAATGAATTTGAGATTATGTGATTATAAGTGCAAAGTCCTCCTTTGTTCCCCTCAGTTTAAATTGTTTTCTACTTAAAGTAATTCATCCACTTACAACTCGGTGACTGAGCGATAAACATTAGTTTGGAACTGACAAATATTTCTTCGGTCTACCTACTATGTAATTGGATTTTACATATTAGCCAAGTTTGTTTTTAGATTATACCTTTATCATGTGTACTGGAGATGAACAAAAGCGAATATCCATTGATCTTTTAATAACGACTGGTGGTAAGGTTTTTGATGTTCCAACTGTGTGAGTAGTCTGTTTTTGACCAAAAATTTACAGAACAATATAATAAAGCTTTCAAATTTTGCTTGCATGCACCTTCTCAAATCAGTTTTAATTGTTCTATATCCGTAAACTAGAGGTAATGAAAACCTAAATTGTTATTAATTTTAAATTATGTCTTTGAAGTTGTAGTTTTATAGATGTGTATTTATGAATAATACATATACTATTGTAACTGTTAAAAAAATGATGCCTTTATACTGCATGCAGACTGTGGTTGCAAATAACCAAGGATTGAAGGACTTCATCATGTTCTGGACAAAGATTTAATTAGAGAACAAAGCATTTAAGAGTTCCCAAGTTTTCGGTATGACGTTTAATGAAGTCAAACAATTTAAGGGATATCTTGATATATTCTAAATTTATTTTCCTCTCCATTCCTCTATTTATCGTAAATTTCTACTGAGGTCATCTTCAACCTCAATATTCAGGGAATAACATTAGTAGTTGTAACATCAAAAGATATGTAGTGATTTACGTTCTCAATGTTAACATGTGATCGTATATGTGATGACTTTCGGTTGGAATCTGACCATCTTTTTTTTTGGGTACATAAATGATTTAATAAAACAATTTAATTAGGATAAAATTGTTATTTACTAAAACAATTTATTTAGGATAAAATTATTTTATACATTAGAAAGGATTTTTTTTGAAGTTTTTTCTACAAAGTTATGCCGTGTCTGTTATCTTCTATCTACATAAGCCATCTGTTGGAGAAAAAAATATAAAAGGAAAGTCATGACATAATAAAAGAACTACATAACAGAACTATAGTGAAAACGTTCTTATTATATTGTCAATGTCTACTTATTTATATATCCATTATATGTATATCACACGTTTTTAAATTCAATGCCACTCAAGCTGTATCCATCTCCTGCACGCAGCACTGAGTAAAAGAGACGTTATAATACAAAAAAATTTGATAAAATTATACTTTATACATAGTAAATAAGAGGAAGAACCAAAAAATATTATGACTCGGTTTGTGACCTGTTCTATAGTATAGTTCCATTTTTATAAATACGTGCCTCTTTTTTTACACTGTACAAACTGAATTGATATTTCAGTCAACACAATTTAAGTGTCACTTAATATTACAGTAAACAGTGCTTTTACTCTGTTCGTCATTATCTTCAAGAGACATATTTGATCTTTTCTTACTTCACTCTACTATTACGTAGTATTCTATCGTTTATTATTATGAGATGACTTGGTAATGCTGTTAGCATACTGACATATAAGCCACTTTCTTCGATCATACATTATGACAGTTGGAACCCTGCTGTTACGGCTTTTAGCACATATCAACATGTTGAAACTTTAGGTTACGAATGACTGAATTACTAAAAGAAATTCAATTTTACCGACTAATCTACTTTCCATAATACATGCTCATTTACCAACTTCACTATTCACAACCCAATTTTCTATCTAAAACGATGATTCCAGATCTACCTCTAAATTACAGTTAATTTTAACCAAAAACTCCCGTGTGCGTAGCACGGGCCACGCACTAGTTCTGAAAGGAGAGTACATTCAATATCGCTATGAGAAAAGTGGGGAAAATGTATTACAGAGGTTTTAAATTGTCATCAAAAATTGTTGTTGCATGATAAAGGTGGAAATCTATTGTAAGAAATGTTTCACATGCATGGTGAATGTCTCTCCCCTCTCTCAGCTCCTAAGAAGACAACGTCAATAAAAACGCTATTAGTGAGCATATACGACGTTTTATAAATGTTGTAAGATTATCTTTTCTTGTAGTGATATAAGCAGCCATTACAGAATTAAAAGAACTAAACATCGTTGCTAATCATAAATTTACCTCAATATGAATTGGCCACTGAATCAGATCAGCACCCCCAGCTAACAGCCTAACACCATCTTTTATTTGTTTCCCTATTGCACCTGTGTCCTATTGGCAAAGATGAAATTGATTAAAAGTTGGTGCACACTGTAAACCAAAATTTTGTAGTCTGGTGATGGGCGTGCTTTGAGTAAAGAATACCTTGAGAGTTTTCATTGTTATAAGCTCTGATGAGTCGATATGTCCTGCATTTACGAGGCTTGCAATATCCCCAAGCTTGACGGTCTGTTTCCAAAGAAGAGGAAAAATGATATCAATACCTGACATGATTTTAAATTACAGTTTGGTTTGCTTATCGCATGCTAGCATGTACCTTGCTTTAGGAATAAGTGACAAGGCACCAATTGTAACAGTAAAAGCACACATCAAATTGAATTTAATCAGCTGTACTCGACGTATAATTTGGGATCTTCGTCTTTTTGAACCGACTACCATGAATTGCAACTCTGAATTTTTTAACTAACGTATTGGCCTTTTTGAGAATATTGAATTAAACGTCACTCGGAAAACTCAAAATGCATTCAAGATAATTCTTCCTTTAAAATGAATTTCAGTATCACATAAACAAATGGACCCTTTAAACTAGTCCGAAATAGTTTCAGTAGTTCTTAACCTCTGCCAAATATATAACAGATTTATGCTAGTTTTGTTTATTCCCCTTGGGCCCTTGCAGCAACTATCAAATTTCAATCTTCCCAGATGAATAAACAGCCATGTGATATTCATTGTCCAACAATTCAGTGATTACCAATTACCAGTTGACTCTGGGATATCAGTAGTATGTTCCACATTCTACAGTTTATATTCTACTCAGCATTCAAAATAAATACTGCAATTTACTTCTACTAGTATAACCATATTCTAGCTCAGTTGGAGCATAAACAACCATTGTTAGGGTTCCTAGCTTTCAGCCACCCAATTCAACCGGACAAAAAAGGTAGTAAGAGCATAAACATTTAAAGTAGTAAAAAAAAGTTTAAATACCTGAAAATTGAGTCTAAATCTATTCTTGAACCCTCTCTTAGGCAGTCTCCTTCTAAGCGGAGTCTGCCCGCCTTCAAACCCAAACTTCATCGTCCCTCTCGCCTTCTGACCTTTATGCCCTCGTCCAGCAGTTTTCCCTTTACCCGAACCAATACCCCTACCTAATCGCTTCTTCTTTTTCCTCGCTCCTTTGTTGTCTCTCAGATCATTCAGTCGAAGAAGGCTCGTTGAAGGCGAAAACGACAGTGAGCTGTAATTGTTGCTGGATCTGAACGACGCTGCGGGTATGGTGGTAATTAGGGGTTTCGTTATGTTAAGGTTTTTAGGGAGAAGCTGAATGGAACGGGATTGGGTGGTTGTTAGGGTTTTGGATAGGTTAGAGAGGAGAGAGATGCGTCGATACATCGTCGTTAATTTTGAAGTGGAGAACACTTCCGATGGACGGGTTATGCCTCGCGATGATTATTGGCTGCGATAATTATAACTTGAGAAAACCTAAAGATGTGACAAGGATAACTTGCAATAGCTGATTAATAATAACCTATGTCGTTATAACTAGGGGTGGTATGGAAAGTTTATGTACCAACCGAAACATTTTCCGTTTCTTCCGATCATTGGCGGAATGATACAACGTGTTTTGTATTATGTACTGTTAACCCTGGAATTCCAATAGGCGGAAACCGTGTTAACCCTGGAATTCCAATAGGCGGAAACCGAAAGAAACGTGGAATTTCATCTTTCCAACGAAAAACTCTTTAGATGTAAATTATACATCAAACATCAGCAAAACACAAAACCATAATAAATTGAACACTACCATATACATCCAACATCAGTTACCAACAGAGCATAAACCAGTAATAAATGGAACACGGTGTAGCTCTAAAACAATACGAAACGGTAATGATTTGAACAAAGTAATAATTTGAATACATTATAATTTCTAATATCTCAGAAGAAAAACACAGTACAGCCTTAACATGATACAAAACCAATAATAACTTGAGCTGCACTGAACTGAACTATGAATCAGCTTATTAACGGAAGTGGATTGCAAAATAGCAGATTCATTTCTAAGAGTAGTAAACACCAAAGCAAATGCATCAAAGATTCAACAATGGTGCTAATTTCAGTATCATATATCCTTGCTATCAGGATTTTGTTTTCAGCTTCAATCGCAAAATGACAGAGCTTGTGAGTGCATGCATTTAAAGCGAAATCATTTTCAAATAGACAAAAATTATGTCAGTTAAGGATAAGGATAAAACTTGCTTCAGTTATAGTACTTCAACTATGCCATTGCAATAGACAGTATGAAAAAGAACACAGAATCTTCAAACATCCCAAATTAACATTTCTTATGATTATCTTTTTTTGCTTGAACTTCAAGCATCAAAGATAAGTGCAGTAACCATGTATAATAAATACATCAAAGATAAGTGCAGTAATCATTTTTGCTCAGAAAAAATTAAAACCATCAGTGCGCATGTGAAGAAACAGTGGGATGAAGACCGAAAGCAACCAAAAATCAAAAGAGATCGAATAACATATCAAATCAGAAACTTTATTCACCAAAGCGTGAATCAACAGGAAAAAGCGAATGATTAATTCAAGTTGAAAGCCTGTAAAATACAGTGCTTCAATTACATACTCACAACATCGAAGAAAAATCAATTTCTGCTCGCGCTTCAATAACATATCACGGTAACTTCTTCTTCCTTATCTGAGTTCGACGTCGCGATTCTTCTTCAGACGCCTTCGTGTTTTTTTTTTAATCGAGAACTGGAAATCACGTTTTCGTATTATTATTTTTAATCGAGAACTGGAAATCGCGATTTAGGGCTAGGGAATGGAAACGTGAATTATAAAAGAGGAAGGGGAGATTGTGGGCTGGGTTGAAAATTTGAATGAGTTGCGATTTGATTAAGTTTTATAATTCAATACTTTGGGCTGAAACGGGAGAGGCGGTTTGGTTAGGCTGGTTTATAGTTAATAAATAATTTAGTTAAGGGAGATTGCTTAATTTAGTTTAGCTTGTTTGCTTAATAGTAAGTGCAATTTGATTGTTATAATAATTATTCACACTTTCTGATAATATTGTTCTCAATTCACAGGTACGCTATGGAAAACCAAGCAAACACTACAGAGATCGTTATCAGAACGTTTATTAACAAACTATTGAAAACCAAAGTTGGACCGAAACCGAAACAAAACCGAAACTTCCGAAATTTACGAAATCATCTGAAACTAACAAAATTTCAAACGGCCGAAACCGAGACCAAAACCGAGTTCTCTAACCTTGATAAATAGCTTGATCAGAAAATGGAAGACATTGGGAAAAATCATTATATATATATATATATGTATATATATATATATATATATATGTATATATATATATATAAGCTCACATAATGTAGGAGATGCTCATGACATTTCTATTATTAAAATTTTGTACTTCTTAATTTGAATACTTAGGCACTATTTGAAAGCTAAAAATTAAGCAGAAGGATGAACACGAATATACAAACTAAAACTAAAGCAAAGTCAAGATACACATTTAAAATTTGATTTGATTTTAAATTAGAATCGTGCCTCCTCTCCAAAAGTAATTCAAAGTAAATTCAATTGTCCCATTTGTATTAGGTCATCAGAAAAGATTGAATAATTATGTACTATTCTCAAATAACTAATTCAGAACCCAAATATTTCCATTTCTTAATGCAAAATGCTTATGTATTTCAAAATAAGAAATATCAGAGTAGTCGTTGGCATCACTCACAAAGTTAAAGAACAGCATAAAATTAAAGTACCTGAGCAAAAGTAGCCAGTTAGGGTTAGGGTTTTTAATTATATCCCAATCGACAGCACGAGAGGGATGCGAGCGCAGATGACAAGGATGCGAGTCAGATCAGAACGAGCAGGGATGAGATGGAAGAAGAAATTTAGGGTTAGAGATTTTAAATTTTTGAAGAAACGGCGTGCAGCGAGAGTGAAATAAATAGTTTTGCTACAAACAGCTCCTCTAACTTGATTTACATACGAGAAAGGAAGCAAATTTGCACGCATAAACGGCGGAATTCGAGGGGGGCAATCACTTCCCTCTCTGCACTGAAATCATACTCTGGTTGCTTTAGCATGTCCATACACATATATTGTCTAAATACACAAGCTTGGCCCATTAAATTAAATTGGACTTAAAGCCGATGGAAGGAAAACATTTCCTACGTAATTTCCTTCCAACATTATTTTCTTGAAGAAAACAAACGAAAATTGAAATTATAGAAAATAATTGAGTGGAAGTTCATGGAAAATGAAATAATGGGGAAAAACCAGCCTATTTATAACATGCTAGATTTGATATTTTTATATGAGTGAATGATAAATAACATGCAGCACCAGTAACCCAGTGAATATGACATGTGATATCTATATCAACATCACATGCTATAGCATAAGAGAAATAAATTTTCTAATGCTTTGGGATTCGATAACTAATATCCGTGATAAAGACAAAATACGACAACTATAGCATGCAATGGATATAAAATGTGATAACTATAGTACACGATGAAGACAAAGCGAGATAATTATACTGTAGTAAATTATTAACTCTATAATAAAATCCTTTTCGAAATAAAAGATGTTTTTTTACTGTATAAACTTGTTATCTTGTGATATATTCACTAAATAATTAATTTAAGTATACTTAACAAAAAATCCTTAAAGAATATTTTATATGATAATAATTACAAAGTGTCGTAATCATGAGAAAACTATAACAATATTAAATAACATATTATTTTAAATATTACTGGTCAAGATGTTTCGAGAAAAGATATCAATACATCTATTGAGACTAAATATGTAATGCTCTCCAAATGTTAGGTCGTATATTACTCATAGCTGCTAGAGGCACCAAAGGGTTACATACTGATAGTTATTTGAATACTATGGAATGACTCGTCTAAGAATTTCTGTTAGTTAATAACGACTATGTCAAACATGAAATCCGGAGTGATGAAATTATACGGTTCTCTCGACTTGAGAATGCTGTTAAACTTCAATGTGAATACTTCACTTTGATTATAGTTAAATCATGACATATCGACCATCGAGCGACTATAATTGGGTCTGAGTTTGTAACAACCTGTCTTTAACGTATTGAACGATCGTAAAACATTATTTCAAAATCCAAATTTGGTCACATGAGGCTATAACTTTGGGAATGTTGATTATTGACTTTTTTACTCTGAGGAATTTTATTAGATGATTTTGAATCAGAAGACTTGTAAGGCCTGTAACTTTTGATAAGACGGAATTAGATTTTGAGACCACTTCTAAATGAAATATATGAGGGTTTCTATTTCCATATAGTAGTCATAATAGGTTTTAGTCTTTACCGTTTGGAAAACATGGCTGTTTGAAGTTGGATAGTTTTGGATAGATTAGTGGCCATCAGATTAAGCCCATAATTAGGTTCATTGGTTTATTTTGAAAATTATGCCTAACTAACCTGATGGGACTTCCCTTAGTCATTTCCATACTTCCAGAAAACATTCTAACTGATCATTCCCTTAGCCCAAAAGCAACTCCAATATTTACTTTAATTAGCCAACTCAACCAATTAAGAAAAGGTTAACATATGGATTAGCAGAGCTGTTTGGGCGAAGTGAAATTCGGTTTAACTTTTGTTCATCTTGGATTCTCCTTGGTTTTTATACATTTAGATCTTAGGTGAGTGATTAGAGTCTCTCACTATACTATAGTTGCCAATATGGTGTTTAATGACATTTCTAAAATGATTTTTGAAGTTAAAATGTAATTTTTTTACCAAATTCAAGTTCACCCATCATTTGAAAACAACTTAAAATGTTTAAAATGGATCTAGATCTAAATGTTTTTCCATATGTTCTTATGGATGCACCACTACGTGTTTTTGACTTAATTACTATGTAGTTAAAGCCATGTTAAAGCCCCACAAAATCCTTGCTATAGCGTATAACAATCTTTGATTGCTACGCTATTTCAATATAGCACTATTAAACAGTAGATCCGCTTTAAGCCCCGCTATTTTTCGCTACACTCGCTAAATCGAGGCTTTTTAGCGTCTGCTTTAGTAACATTAACAGAAAAGGTTGATTTGACTAGTTCTCTTTTGAACCAAATCAACAAAGTTATGATAAAGACCTAAATTTAAGGTATAAATACTCAATATAAATTACAAATCTATTATAGTCACCAAACCTGGACTGCATAAACCTTGATATTCTTCGGTTTTGTTATATAAGATTAAATAATATTTCTTTTTCCTACACAAATGATGTGAGAATGAGAATAAATAACTTTAAATATTTGGTTTTATATATAGTAGAGCTTTTTGCACCTCCGTTATTGTCTACTATATCCCAACTTTATCTCCGGTGTAACTTTCTACACCTTTATCGCCATAACTGCTAAGCATTTTAACTGCATAGCTTGATTATGATGATGTGATTATTGTACTGCATGTACAATGATGATATAATGCTTGTTTGATAGTTTTTGTGTGTTTTCTTAGGTTAGAGTATGGTGTATCAATATGTAATTTGAAGACTCGATCAGTTTTAGAGTGCTTGGAATCGAATTACTGTAAACAAATTACATAAGGAGTTATGACATTTGGAGTAGAGAGGAAACCAACTCAAAAAAAGTTGAAATAAAGATAATAATTTTGGACGATCGATCACGACCGATCGATCATGATGAATCGAGGTCATAATCGATTTGAATTCATCAAAATGACTTATGATCGATGGGAAGGGCTTTTAATAGTTTAAGGAGGTGCTATGACTGATCATATATTGTTTGGACTAAGGGAGGCAGAGTTATGTGCCTGAGAGTGATGAACCAGCTATTGTGGATTCATTAACGTAGACTTTGGGTTTTAGAGTATGGATCATAATAGTTCGACACCAACCGATCCCAAAGTTGGGATTCTGATGCATAGACCATGGGGTTGAGCTGCGTGGAAGAAGGAAAGCTTCTCCAAGTCAGTTGAGCTTCGACTTTGGGCTGGAAGGTAAGGGACTTCAAGCAAGTGGATGAAGTAGGGTCACAACCAACCCATAGTTGTCATTGTCTAATGAGGATGCGACCGATACTATAGGGTCGTGGTGACTAGGTGAGTGTGTAGTATCAATCCCTGGGGTTTTGTTAAGTGGATGAGGAGATACTACGTAGTGACGATCGATAGGCGATCTGGTAAATGATGTAAAGATTCATGGAGTAGGCTTCATATCATGCATGTGGAAATGGGGAGTTACTTCGGGCTCTACCATTGAAGACCATAAGGACTTTCGTGCAATGATTTTGGGCTTCGATGATTTGATAAAGTGTATCGATCAAGAGAAGAACTTCAAGTGAGAAGTGTTGACAGGACTTTGTGATGGTCCAATGTGGCAAGTTTGGCGATCTGAAATGATGGAGTAGAATGTATTGCATTTTATTATCGAGTCATGTGCTTAAGGGATCATTAGTAACTCTAGATGTGATGTGTGGTTCATGGGGTAGGAGTATGTGAAGACATTCACTTGTGCACCATGGACCTAAGTGATGGTCTAGCCTGCCTTGGTGAGAGCAGTACCAATGTGATGGTATGTAATTTGGCATCGAATTCGGTTGTGACATAGTGTGCCACTAAGTATGAATTATCATATATCCCAAGGCATCTTAGTGGTGATGCGAGACCTTAGTGATGGTTGCTTGATTGCTATGTGTGCCATGATTGTAAGGTTTCTTTAATAGATGTGCGATTGAGATGGATGACTTGTGTTGTAGGTGTTACTACGTTAGATACCTCGACACCCATGTTGTACTTATTGTTATACACCTATATGATGATAGTATAACATATACTATATTATGTGCTAACTTGTTGGATGTGGGGATTTGGCAGGTATGACTTCTCATACTTGTGTTCATCTTTATTATACTGGCTTTTATAGCATCCTGAGATCATTTATTGTTCACACCTGACTGTTGTCTGATTCGAGGTTTTATTTTTTGCTTTTTTTGTCTCGGGTATTCTTAAATGAGTATACTAGATAGCATATCTAAAATTAGCGTATGAGGCTATTCATTGGATGAACAGGAAGCCGGCGCTTGTTTGTACTTATATTTTGGAGCTTATTACTATTCCAATATGCAACATATAGAACTTTATCGGTGCTTTACTTTATTTAGAGATAGTACATCCGGGTTTATTATTTGATGTATAAACTCCGTGATTTGTATATATAACTATAATGAACCTCTTGCGCTCTGATTATGTGGTTCATTTTAGTTATTATTGTCTTGTCTGTTTTATATATGTGTTGATTATTATTTATTCTTGAGCTGTGAGATATACAACGGGTTTTGATGTGGAGTTTAGTATTTCACCCTTGACAATCGTTCTACATAGGTCAAGTACCATCAAAGCACATTTTATAGGTTATATTAGGTACCATAAGTGTACAATAGTCGTCACATTTGGTATAAGAGCTTAGATTGAATAGTTGACGTAGGTTGATACGAGGCCAATTAGAGATAGTGTATAATTTTGTCACTCTAGGATGGATCGAGCGATATATGAGAAAGCATACTTGTTATATATTTTGGGTTTCAAAAGTACATAGTAGTGTATATATAGTATAAGTTGCCTTGCATATACGAGTACCACATATGCAGCTTTCCTTGTCAATATACTGCTCATTCTTATTACAAATCATAAGAATGAGCCGACACATAAGGAACGTGGCAAGAAACTTTATCTTTGGAGTAGAAGAAGAAGGAGTGGGCTTGGGTGGCTTACCTTGACTTGTAGGCTATGTTCATTCAGATGACGAGGAACATGATGTAAAATGCCCAAGGGGTTGCTCTTGATATTACTGTTGGTGGTGGTGATCTGGTGTAGGCACCTAAGGTTGACTATGCTAAACTAAACAATGACTATTATGACCTTGGTAGTAAACCTTTTCTTGAAACAAAATCGGCCTTGGAAGCGCAGGATTGGTTGGACTCCTACACACGTATCTTCAGAGACTTAGAGTTGAAAGAAGCTATAAAAAAGAAGTTGGCATCTAAGCAACTTTGGGGGAGGGAAATGAGCTTTTGGAATGCTACAAATATCGCTACTCCCAAGGATTAGTTTATTTGGGAACATTTTAGAGCCCGATTCGAGGAAAAGTTCATACCAGCCGCTTGGAAGTTGGTGTTGTTTAAGAAATGCACTATTTGAAGCAAGGTGACATTATTGTCTCAGAGTATGTGGCTGAATTCGACATGTTGTTGTAGTATGGTGTATCTTTTATTGATACTCTACTGAAAAAGGATGAGAAGTTTATTATGGGCTCAGATGATTATCCTAGAGAATGACTAGTGGGCCATATCGATGAATCCTTCGAGAAGCTTGTTGAGAAGGCTTTTTGACATGAGAGTCTATATCTGAAGTCTAAGTTTGTTGTTATTTCCAAATAAAAGCTTAAGTTGTAAGTGAGCGGGGGTGGAAAGAGAAAGTGGAATGACGACAAAAGGAAGAAGTAGTTCCAGGAGAATAAGTATTTTTAGGGAAAGAAGGGTAGATGGGAGCTCGTTCGCTTTAACTACAAAGAGAAAGAAACCCAAAGAGTGCTAAGAGGAAATGGTTCAACTATGATAAGGCTGAGCATTTAAAGAAGGATTGTCCCAAGCTACTGAAGAACAAGTAGATGGTGTCTGCTTATGTGCATAATGTTATTCCAACTTCGTCGAGTGCTCCATCGGCAAAGGAGTAGGGAAAAGGCATTGCTATCTAAGGTATGCTTTCTGTTTATGGTATACCTATTTCTATTTTATTTGTTACCGGTGCATTACGTTCTTTTATATCTAGTAATCTAGTGGATAGGCTAGGATTGAGACTAGACTTAGTGGACAGACCTCTAGTAGCGACGAACTTTGTGGGTGGTTCGACCAATTTGAGTATGATTTGTCATGACATTGTGTTATCGAGTCATAGATGTGTGTTTGTTTATGATTTCTTTGTACATTGTTTTGTTGGGTTGGGTATCAATTGGGGATGGACGCGTTGAAGAAATACAAAGCTATATTGGATTGTGGAAGGTTGGCGGTGATGATCGGGATATATGATGAGCGTAGGTTAGAGTTGAGTTGCATGCCCGAGGATGTAGTGATGGTTAGTTTCTTATATTTTTGCTCGAGGTCCCTTGTGAGGAATTGTCATCAGTACCCATAGTGTGGGAATATTTAGAGTATTTGCGAAGGTGACCGGATAGCCTCCTCAACGTGAGATTGATTAGTACACCAACATGGTAAAAATGTGACGTCGGTGGTTATGCCATTAAGCATATGGAACCAAGAGAGCAACGTGAGATTGAGGTGCAAGTGAATGACCTA
Organism: Allium fistulosum; assembly: GCA_030737815.1. NCBI lineage: Eukaryota > Viridiplantae > Streptophyta > Magnoliopsida > Asparagales > Amaryllidaceae > Allium > Allium fistulosum. The sequence goes on from CM060906.1 coordinate 1,140,852,736, forward strand.
TTGAGGAAAGGATTCATTTGACAGAGTATGTTTGAGGGGGAGCACCTATAGTGTTCACCATTGTTTGCACAAAAAATGGGCAAACACCTCCAAGTCGTATGATTCAGTTGATTTTGCGTTGTTTTTAGTGATCTGGGTGATTTATGCAAATATGTAAAAAAGCAGGGACTAAACTGTAAAAGACACGCAGATTTATAGTGGTTCAGCCAGAATGTGCCTACGTCCACTTTATATATTATTTCTCCTTTCTTGTTCAAATTACAAGTACAAAGCTTTGATACAAGTATATGAAAGTTGTTTGAAAGTTCTATCCGTGACTGAGCTCTCGAACTTGTCCCCATTGTTGTACCCCTACCCCTCTATTTATAGAGTGAGGCTGGGGGTAGGGGTCTTGGATGTATATAGTTGCTGGTGGGCCTGGGCTGTTACAATCTGGCCTGGCAAAGTTGGTCCGGAACGCCTTGGTCCGGTGGGATTTGGCCCGGTGGAACTTGGTCCGGTGATGGTTTTGATTCGGTGGGACTGGTACTAGTGTATTGGTCCGGTGGTATGAGTGGTAGAGGCTGCGTCCTGGTTCGGCTATGCATAGGAAGGAGCTGGTTCGGTAGGCAGGGGAAGGAGCTGGTTCGGTAGGCAGGGGAAGGAGCTAGTTCGGTAGGCAGGGGAAGGAGCTAGTTCGGTAGGCGAACTTGGTTCGGTCGAAACTCACTCAACACTTGCCCCCCAAAGTAGGGCATGTGTGCATGCACATGGCGTGCTTTGCTTTAGCTTGGATATCCTCACCCGGTCCTGTGTGTCGAACCAATTGGTCCGGTCATTAGCCTTTGTCTATAAGTATGGACCTCGCATCTATGTTCACCCTTCACCGTTTGGAACAGCCGAATCAACTGAATACCGAATCAGACTTGATTGCTTGAAATAACTGGACCAGCCAATTACCGAATCAACTCATCTGCCGAACTAGGTGAGCCGAATAATTCTTTAAAACTGATCCATCGAACGAACTCAATCATTTTACCGAAGGGGCCTGAGTGCCGAATGAACTTGGGAGTATAAGGCCGAATGAAAATTCGTGCTTTGAACTACCGAATGGCTTGTATGCCGAATGAAGCTTCGTGCCTTGAACTCCCGAATGGCTTGAGTGCCGAATGAAACTTGAACTTTGTTATACCGAATGAGTTTATGTGTTTATAAGTGAAACTCTGGACAACATACACTCGTTTGCTTATATCTCTATATCCTTATTCCAACAGTGTGTTTTCTCGTGTTGCAGATAATGTCTCATAAAGTTGAAACCCGATCAGAGAAGAAAAAAATCCCAGGACAGAGAAGATCCTTCCGCAGTGCCCCCAGCTTAGTCAGAACCGGGACATCATGGGCCCACCCCGAGGTCACAAGTAGATGGGTACGGCCCTCAGGAGCTTCTGAACTCACCTCCTGACTGTTTCCCAAGCTCTCTCAAAGGCGAGCAGCTTGATGTTATCTCCCGCTCCTTTGGGATTGACAGAGCGCGCATGCTATTGCCGGGGGAGGGAGTGATGCCATATAATCCCCCCGAAGGGTATTTCGCCTATAGTCGGTACCATTGCATGTGTGGGGCCATTCCCCTGATCAATGCTTGGATAATTAGCTTCATCACCTACTTGAAGGTAGCTCCGTTTCAGCTTCAGCCTAACTCCTACGCCATCCTGGTGAGCCTGTTTGTCATTTTCCAGAGGAGGTACGGGCGTCCTCCCTCCAACCGGGAGATCCGGTACTTGTACAATTTGAGAGGCTATAAGAAGGGGTCTCCATATATCAGCTTGGAATCAGCCGTATCTTTCAAGCCTGTCCTGGACTTATATTCGAAGTTCAGCATGTTTAAGAAAGAATGGTTTTTTATCAAGGATGACTCTGTCTCCATCCATCGCTTCACCTCTGGCTGTAAGTGTGAAGCTTATTTATAATTTCCGTTATAGCTGCAATGCTTCTTCTTATGTGTTTTTATTTCTTGCTAGCGACAGGTGGCTTTGCGGTCGTGGAGAATGATCGCCTGGTTCAGATGGCTGTGGAAATAGAAGCCATTACGGGAAGGGACAGGTCGGCTTCTTACTTGATCAGGAATGCTACACTTCTGGGGCACAACCTGATCCTTCCACATCAGTCCGTGGTTAAGCAGAGAGACACGGCGGAGGAGAGAGCTGCCAAAGTTACAGGAGGGGCCACGGCGAAAAGCAGCAAAAGGAGACCCTTCTCGATGCATCCGGTCGCCGGGGGGAAGAAACTCAAGAAGTCTGATGGACCCTCTCCCAGCACACATCCAGATGTTCAGAAGGAGGAAAAAGGTGAGGACGAAGGAGGTGAGGCGGAGAGCGGAAGTGGTAGAGAAGGTGACGGTGATCGTCACGGTGATGATAGTGGCGAAGGACAGGGCGGTGATGGCACCAGGGCTTTGCCTCCCGGGCAGGCGAGCGTGATTCAAGAGTGGACAGATGATGCTCTCCGCCAAGCCTTCAAAGAGTTGGAGGAAACAGAGAAGTCTAAGAAAGCTGGTAAGGTCGAGACTGGCGCCGATTTATCTTCCGGGAGTGCTTCTACTGAGGCAACTTCTGCGATTCAAGGTGAATTTCTCTTTATTCTTTTTAATTCTTGAATGATGGCTCAATGCATGCTGGGACACTTGGTTTTCATTCCAGGAGCGGGCAAAACGGCCAAGACCTCAGATCTTCGGCACAGGCTTGAACAATACAAACTCCTTAAAGCTTCCGCCAAGCCGAAGCCTCCTACTAACCGTCCTGGAGACGTAGTCGGCTATCGTCCTCTTCTTGGAGTTATTGAAGAAGATATACAAAAGAGGAAGAGGAGTCGATCTACGTTTGAATCTCTTCCTGGCCCTCTGGCCCCACTCCAGCCTATTCACGATATTACGGAGGATGATACTGAGTTTATGCCTTCCCCACATCCGTCTGAGAATCCAACCTTCACCCCGATAGATCACCCCGACCTGGTTCGTAATCTGTTTGCGGGTCATCTAGACCTGGACCCGGCCTCTCATGACATCTGCTTCGATGAGGCTACTGGTGAGCACCTTCTCCCTCGCAATCCTATGGTACGGGTGCTTGATGAAGCTAAGTCCCTGGACCTTGATTTGCTTACCACCCGGGTTGTAACTCTGGGGGATGAAGCTAAGGCGAACATCGACCGGGTTGCCGAGGAGACCAGGAAATTGATGGGGCATCATGACCGACTAGTTAAGGCCGGGGAGGAAATTGGGAGTGCGAACATTCGGTTACGGTTAATGGTTTCCGACCAGGCTAAGCAACTTGCCGATCAAGCCATTCAAATTTCTCAGCACGAGGCCGCATCCAGGCAACTGAAGAAGACTATGGAAGAGACCAGCAGGGCAGAGTTGCGAAAAATGGAGGCCGCCTGCAAGGAGCGGATTGACATGGCCATTGCAACGGTGGATGAGGTTCGACAAGCGGACCTCGAGCGGGCGTAGGAATTATCGGGGAGACTTGAGGCCGCGGAGCTTGCTCAGTCCAGGTTAAAGGAGGAGATAGAGGCGATGAGGATATCCCTTCAGGCTGACCGCTCACGATATCGATCGAAGAGGGATGCTGCCGTTGCAAGGCTGCGTGCTTCTGAGGCCCGAATGAGGGAGCTTGAGGAAAACGAGGGGATGATGGATGAGATGCTCCAGGATATGTATTTCCGCACTTGAAAACAGGGTAACTTATTCTGGATGGATGACTACCCCCGAGTTATGGCCAGGATTTATCTCAGGGCTCTGGAGGAGGCTAGGGCTGATGCGGATAAAGAGGGTGGCGCGGTCTTCAGAATGGATGTGGTCACTGCCCAGTTTACCAAGGAGGAGAAGATGGCGGTGAAGGAGGGTATGCAGCTGCTTGCCGCTGAGGAGGCAGGTGTGCAAGTAGAGGATGATGATCAGGATGGTCAGGAAGCAGGCGCTGGTAAGTATTCCTTCCCAGTCTTTCCGTTAACTTGGTTGCTTATCACTAATGAATTCTTTCTTTGAACGGACAGGTGGGCAACGGGACAAGGGTAAAACTCCGATGCAACCGGCTCCTTGATTTGACCTGGATATTTTTTTTTGTGGACTTGACATTGTTGTATATGTTAGTCTCAAAACAGTAACGTAACTTTTAGGTTGTAATTATGCTACTTGTAATAAACAACATTATTCTTGACGTGTAATTTTTTAACTTAAGCTGATTCTGTCGTTTTTGAATGTTTTTGCTATTGTGACATGTTGTACGAGAAATATAGCTATGCATATGCTTGTAATTCAATTGTGTTTGATGTCAAGTTCTTGCTTAAAACATAATCTCATATCTTGCAATGTTAGTGTGATATGTGAATAAATTATAGCCACGTGTTTATACATGAAAGAAGGAAATACCTCCCTTTATATTTTACTTGTAGATGGCTATTTTGAATGTCTTGTGTGATTGAGTATGGAATGCGGTCCAGTGTCTCGTTGTGAGTACCCGCTTCCATTAGCGAGTGTCTCATATTCTGTGTCCTGTACTTTAGGGATTGTTACAGAGGATAGGAGAAAAGTTTTTTAAATAAAATTAAAATATGAGAAATAGTAAAACTTCCAATCAAGGAAGGCCTTCGATGTGCTTAAGTTCGTGGCCAACGGGTTTTGTAGTCACTTTCCCTAGCTGTGGGTCTTGGAGACATTTGTCACCCATCTTACGCCTCCGCGGGGAGTTAATCTTTTTTACCACAGCCGTACTTAAGACACATCGGAGCCGAGATCGCGCACAGTAACTACCCGGGCCATTATGGCCTGTAATCGTGGGTATTATTCGATTTACTGTGGCCGGCTAGCGTGGGTGCCGATCGTCAACCGTGAACTACCCCTGGCTGGCTACACCTTATGTTGGGGCTTAAAGTAGGTTCACAGTTGCCGGCGAGCCGAACGCCGTAATGAGCTGCCTTGGCTATAGTCGGCCTTCTTGGTGGCTTATAATCGGCTCATTACAGTTGGCTTTGAGGGCCGTCGCGAGCAATGAGTTAACCCGTAGCAGAGGGATGCCGGAGCAAAAGTGTCTCATTGGCGAGGGCATAGATTCGTATAGTACATGTTAGGTCTTGTCCAGGAGAAGTCGCGCTATGGAGCGCCTTGAGGGGAAATGCTATTTGCACAAGGTTTTGTTCAACAGAAAAGGATAAAGTTAACAAGCAGCCAAGATATAAAGGAACAAGTTAAAAAAGAGACAAGGTTTTTAAAGTGGTTCGGCACGAAAATGCCTACGTCCACTGATTCTCTTTGTTAATTCACTTCATATGGGCAGTACAAGTTAAGAAAAGTATCGACGGAGGTGTTGGATGTTCCATGCCCTCTGGAACATCTCTCCGTCCACTGTTGACAAAATATAAGCTCCATTGTGGAGATCTTTATGAATTACATATGGTCCATCCCAGATTGGATCTAGTGCTTCGGGGCGAGGGAAGATTCGCTTGAGGACGAGATCTCCTTCTTGTAAGGTACGATGCTTGCCTTTGGAGTTGTATTGTACTGCCACTTTTTGCTTGTGGGCTGCTGCTTTGAGGGCTGCATCATTTCTTCTCTCCTCAATTAGATCCAAAGACATGTGAAGGAGTTCTTCGTTCTCTTCTGAGTTATAGTGGATCCTATAGTGGGAAGGCACGATGGTTTCTACTGGGAGCATAGCCTCCGATCCGTATGCCAAAGAGAAAGGAGTATTCCCCGTTGATGTTCTGAAAGATGTGCGATAGGCCCACAGTGCCGTAGGAGTTCATCCACCCAAGCGCCCTTTGACTTTTCGAGCTTCTTTTTTATTAGAGTTTTCAGAATTTTGTTAACGGCTTCGACTTGTCCGTTTGCCTGGGGATAAGCTACGGATGAGAAGCTTTTGTGAATTCCGTGTTCTTGGCACCAGTTGGCGAACTCCTCACTGTCAAACTGAAGTCCATTGTCCGATATAATTTTGAATGGGACTCCGTACCTGCATAGAACATTTTTTATCAAGAAATTAATAACTTTCACTGAAGGTACTTTATTTAGGGGTTCTGCTTCCACCCATTTGGTGAAATAGTCGACTGCCACTATAACATATTTGGCCCCGCCTCGGCCTATTGGCAGTTCGCCAATCAAGTCAATTCCCCATACTTCAAAGGGCCAAGGGCTGGTCATTTGAGTAATCTCAGTTGTTGGTAGCCGCAGAATCTTAGCAAATTTATGGCATCTGTCACATTTTCTGACGAAATCTAAGGCGTCCTTGCTTAAGGTGGGCCAGAAATATCCATATCGGAGTATCTTTTTTGCCAAAGTCTGCCCTCCAGTGTGATCTCTGCAGCTTCCTTGATGGATGTTGGATAAAATTTCCTTGGCTTCCCTTCCAGCGACACACCTTAATAAGGGGTTAGAGAAGCCGCGCTGATAGAGGGTGCCCTCTTGTATTGTGTAGCGGGAAGCTTTCCTCAAGATTTTCTTGACTTCGTTACGCCCGTTGGGTAGTGTGCCACTCTGTAAGTAGTCTCGGATGGGAGTCATCCAAGTTGCTTCTTCGGTTGCAGCTATCAGATTCACTTGCTCAAAACTTGGGGTCAGTTGCTTTGAGATGGCTACTGCTCCCGAAATAGCGCCGTCTCTCATGCTAGCTTGCTTCGCCAATTCGTCGGCCTCTTGGTTCTCTTCCCGAGGGATGTGTTTGACTAAGTAGTGGTCCAATCGACTGAAAAGTAACCTGGTCCTCTTTAAATATGCTATGAGTCGTTCTTCTCGAGCCTGGAATTCTCCTAGTATTTGATTAACAATAAGTTGAGAATCGCTGTGAAGACACAAAGAATTGGCTTCGATTTCCAAGGCAAGTTCTAATCCAGCTATCACTGCTTCATACTCTGCATCGTTGTTGGTGGCAGCGAATTCCAACCTTATAGCATAGTGCAGCTTATTTTCCCTGGGAGTGATTACTACCACACCTTCCCCCGAGCCTTGTTCGTTTGATGCACCATCCACAAAGAGGTTCCACTTGATGTCTTCTGCTATTTCTGATTGCTCCTTACCTTCGTTGATAGTGAATTCGGCAATGAAATCGGCCATGGCTTGCCCCTTGATGGCTGTGCGAGGATGGCAGGTGATATCATATTGACTTAGTTCAATGCACCATTTAAGTAGTCGCCCAGAAGTGTTGGGACGATGGAGTACCTGCCTCAGCGGTTGATCGGTCAGAACTCTGATGGAATGGGATTGAAAATAGTGTCGCAGTTTTCGTGATGCGATTAGTAGACAGTATGCTAGCTTCTCAAGTTTAGGATATCTGACTTCTGCCCCTATAAACCTCTTACTTACAAAGTATACTAGCCGCTGCGTGCGGTTGTTTTCTCTTACCAAAGCAGCGCTTAGAGCATGAGATGATACATCAAGGTATAGGTATAACTCTTCGCCTTCGTTTGGAGTCGAGAGTACCAGCGGTTTCTGGAGGTGTTCGATTAAGTTAAGGAAAGCTGTTAAGCATTTGTCAGTCCATTCGAACTTTCCTTTGTCTTTCTTTAGAGCTTCGAAGAAGGGGATGCACTTGTCCATTGCTTTGGAGATGAATCAGCTTAGGGTGGCCACTTTCTCATTCAGGCTTTGCATTTCCTTTCGAGTGGAAGGTATCTTGATATCTTTCAGAGCTCGGACTTGTTCAGGGTTTGCTTCAATCCCTCTGGCATGGACGATTGAATCCCAAGAACTTTCCTGATGATACTCTGAAGGAGCATTTTAGAGGATTAAGTTTCATTCCATATTGGCGAAGTACTTGAAACATCTCGCCCAGGTGGTTTACGTGATCGTCGGCTTTCCTTGACTTTACCAGCATGTCATCCACATACACTTCCATAGTTTGTCCTATTAGCCCTGCAAACATCTTGTTGACGAGGCGCTGGTAGGTGGCTCCTGTGTTTTTAAGTCCGAAAGGTATTACCTTATAGCAGTACAATCCCCGGTCAGTGATGAAACTAGTGTGGTCCTGATCGGGAGCATGCATGGGAATTTGGTTGTATCCTGAGTATGCGTCCATAAAAGATAAGAGTTCGTGCCCGGCTGTGCTGTCTACAAGTTGATCGATTCGGGGAAGTGGGAAGCAATCCTTCGGGCAGGCGTCATTTAAGTTGGAGAAGTCAATGCATGTTCGCCACTTCCCATTAGCCTTCTTTACCAGCACCGGGTTGGCGATCCACTCTTGGTAGATGGCTTCTCGTATGAAGTCATTGTCAAGTAGATTCTTTACTTCTTCATCGAGGGCTGCTGATCGTTCTGCCCCCATACTTCTCTTTCTTTGTTTTACGGGCGCCTTGGTAGGATCAATGTTTAGTACGTGGCATGCTATGTCATGGGAGATTCCGGTCATGTCAGCATGTGACCATGCAAATACATCCAAGTTGTGGCGGAGAAAGTCAATGAGTTGTTCCTTTAACTCTGCTTTTAGTTGGGACCCGATTTTCAATAGTCTACTCGAGTCGTGTTTGTCTACAGATACAAATTCCATAGCCTCTACAGGCTCGGCAGTGGCCTCCTCCTCTTTGTCCCTGGGGTCTAATTCATTGAAAGGGTCGCTGGTATATCGAAGAGGAGGGGCTTTCTTTAGTTGCTATGCTTCCAAACTTTTTGTGCAGAGGGCAACTCTACACTTTTCCCTTTATCCTTCCTGTGGTTGTTGCGAAGTTCGGTTACATAGCAATCGCGAGCAACGTCCTGGTCTCCCTCTACTTCCCCTACTCCATTGTCCGTTGGAAATTTCAACTTTAGGCACCATGGGGCCAGGACAATTTGGAAGTCAGACAAGGCTGGCCTTCCTAAGAAGGCGTTGTAGGCCGAGTGGTTTTCTATTAGCACAAATGTTTATTTCCGCACAACGGAGCGGGGATGACTTCCAATTTCAACAAAGAGGTCCAGTTGCCCAAGGGGCATCTTCGCATCTCCAGTGAAATCGTGTAGTGGTTTATTACAGGGAGAAACATCCTTTGTTAATAGTTTCATTTTGTCGAATGCATGCTTGAATAGGATATTTACCGAGCTTCCAGTGTCTACTAGTATTCGGAAAGCTTCGGCTGGACCGAGCCGGGCAGAGATAACCATGTGATCCATGTGAGGGTACTGCCTTCCCTCTAGGTCACGCCTACTGAATGTGATGTCATCACCCTCTTTCCGCTTCGGGTGGCATTCTTCTATAACAGAATTAACGTAGTCTTCATTGTTTCTAAGTGACTTTCCATATCTTTCCATCTCTGCCCAGCTTCTGTCGGCGATGTGTGGTCCTCCCGAGATGGTATGGACCACTATCTTCTCTTGACTGGAGCCGCTAGCGTCGCGATTTCCTCTGCCCATCTCTAGGGAAGGTAGCCTTGGGTTCTCATTAGCAAGAGCTGGAGTCCTGTTCTGACCTTTTACATAACGTTCCAGTCTCTTCCTCCTGATGTGTTCTTCAATCAAGTCCCAGAGATGATGGCATTCATTGGTATCATGCCTATGAGATTCGTGGAAGCGGCAGAACTTTCCAGATTTTAGTGCGTTATCTGATTCCTTCTTGTATGGTGGGCGTTTGTATCTAACTTCATCTTGGGTGGCAACGAAGATGTTTTCGATGGTTTCATTCAAAGGAGTGTAAGCGTCGAATTTCGGTCCTGGCCGATATAGGCGCTTTTCTCCCTTCTTGCCCCCAGCATTGTCTCTAGAATCATTTCTTCGATCGTCCTTCGCTACAGCGGGTGTGTTGCCGTAAGCTGCCTTATTTTGTTGCCCTGACTGCCCCTCAGTGGCAGCGTCTTCAAGCCTCATATATTTCCCGGCTTCATGGAAGAAATCGGGTAAAGTAGCTGGTTTTTCTTTTATCAATCTTCTAGCAAATTTAGTATCCGGATGCACACCACTACAGAGGGCCATTAAGATAAGCTTCTCATTGGCATCTTGGACTGCGGCCGCTGCGGCATTGAATCGGGTTAAATATTGCTGCAGCTTCTCTCCAGGTTTCTGTTTGATACTGGATAAGGAATAAGCGTCCTTGGGTTGTTCCACATGAATGCGGAACTGGCTAATAAACTTTTCTTTCAACATCTCCCATGTGCTGATGGATCCTTGGGGTAGATGGCAGAACCAGGAGGTAGCTAGATCCGCTAAGAATAGTGGAAAGCATTTGCACAGTACTCCCTCTGTTGCCCCTCTCATGAGCATATGTTGTGTGTATCTCTGTAAGTGTACAACGGGGTCAGAGGTTCCTTTGTAAGGTTCCATTGTTGGCATTTTCCATTCTCGGGGGGTGATAGCAATTTCGATATTGCGGGCGAAAGGGCTGGTTACCCTAGCGCCTATTCCTCGATCTCTTTGATCCCGTTGGACGCACTCTTTGAACAAGCGTGCCATCCTTTCATCAGAATTTGGAGCAGATAGAAATGAGTTCGGCTCTGCTCTGTGGGATTGATTCCGTCCAGATGACCTGTAGGGATGGTATCGTCTATCGTTCCTGACATTTTCCAGTGGCTGTCTTTGGTCTTCTGGGAGCATGTTAGGGTCAGCTACAGTTGGCCCTTGCCTTGATCTTCCCCTGCTGGGTCCTGATCTAAGCACTTCCTCGGGTCCAACTTCGGGCTGAACTCTAGCTCGGCCCCGTTCATTGGTGTTTCCGTGGTTAGGCAGTACGACAGGCTCGGCTACAGTTGACCTCCGCCCGGTTCCTCCCCCGTTGGGTTCGGTTCCAAGCGTTTCCTCAGGCCTAACTTCGGGCCGAGCTCGGTCTCGGCTCCTACCATGGCCGCTTCTAGCGTCAGCTCCTTCGAAGAGGGAAGATCTTTGTTGTCTCTGAGATCCTCCAGAATGGGACTCACCCCACGATTCAGTGTTGCGGTTGGACTCTTCAGCATCCCTTAAGCATGACATGAGTTGGTCCACCAAGGCTTCCTGCTGGGATGTGAAGCGGTTAGTCACTTCAGCCACAACCCTATCTAGATCTGCCCTAGTAATTGCTGCCGGCTGTTCTGTGGCAGGGGTGGTTGGATTTGCCTGACTTTCATTTGGTACTGCTGCTGGAATGGGACGATTTACTTGATCTGTGACCACTGGATTTGGAACACTGCTAGTTGCGATGTTCTTTCCTTTGTTAACGTCTTTTTTCTGCCTTGGAGGCATGTTTTCCAAGTAATGAACGACGTTGTTAGGGAGAATTTTAAGTGGGAGAAGCTGAAGTCTGGGGTTCAGGCTCTCAATGAAAGCACCAAAAATATTTGCACAAAAAATGGGCAAACACCTCCAAGTCGTATGATTCAGTTGATTTTGCGTTGTTTTTAGTGATCTGGGTGATTTATGCAAATATGTAAAAAAGCAGGGACTAAACTGTAAAAGACACGCAGATTTATAGTGGTTCAGCCAGAATGTGCCTACGTCCACTTTATATATTATTTCTCCTTTCTTGTTCAGATTACAAGTACAAAGCTTTGATACAAGTATATGAAAGTTGTTTGAAAGTTCTATCCATGACTGAGCTCTCAAACTTGTCCCCATTGTTGTACCCCTACCCCTCTATTTATAGAGTGAGGCTGGGGGTAGGGGTCTTGGATGTATATAGCTGCTGGTGGGCCTGGACTGTTACAATCTGGCCTGGCAAAGTTGGTCCGGAACGCCTTGGTCCGGTGGGATTTGGCCTGATGGAACTTGGTCCGGTGATGGTTTTGATTCGGTGGGATTGGTACTAGTGTATTGGTCCGGTGGTAGGAGTGGTAGAGGCTGGTTCGGTGAGGTACTAGCGTCCTGGTTCGGCTATGCATAGGAAGGAAGTTGGTCCGGTAGGCAGGGGAAGGAGCTGGTTCGGTAGGCAGGGGAAGGAGCTGGTTCGGTAGGCAGGGGAAGGAACTGGTTCGGTAGGCAGGGGAAGGAGCTGGTTCGGTAGGCGAACTTGGTTCGATCGAAACTCACTCAACAATCATGAAGGCGGATGATTCCTTGAGACTTTGTGTTGACTACCGTGAGCTGGACAAAGTGATGAGGAAGAATAAGTATCTACGCCCACGTATTAATGACTTGCTCCACAGTGTTAAAGTGTTTTCTTAGTTAGATATGGAGAGGGAGTTCCATCAGATGAGAGTGGCAAGTGAAAGTGTGTTGATCACTACATTCCGTATGCTATCGGGATTCTATAAGTGGTTGGCTATGCCGCTGGGGCTAACCACCGCACTAACATACTTCGTCAATCTCATGAATTGTGTTTTCAGAGATCAGTTGAATAAGTTTGTGCTTATGTTCATTGGTGATATTCTCGTCTTATCCTGGATGGAAGAGGGGCACAAGACACGCTTAAGGATTGTGTTAGCAGTGTTGAGGAAGCACCAACTGAAGGCAAAATTTTCAAGTGTCATTCTGGAGGAGAGAAGTGTGATTTTGGGTCATGTTGCTACTGAGCAGGGCATTGCTATAGTTCCTGATAAAGTAGCAGCAGTCTAATATTGAAATCAACTCAAGAATGCTATAGATGTGAGAAGTTTCCTCATATTAGCGAGATCTATAGTTGATTCATAAAGGAATTATTAAAGGTAGCGGTGTTGTCAACCAACTTGGCGAAGAAGAATTAGACCTTTACCTGGGACGTGCAATGTAGGTATGCATTTGTGAGTCTAAGAAAAAGCTAATAAGTGCACTAATATTAGTTATTCAAAGTGGGAATGAAGAGTTAACAGTATACACAGATGCCCATAGTACGACATTGGGTGCAGTGCTAATGCAGAGGGGTAAAGTTGTTGCATGTGTTAATTTACAACTGAAACTGCATGAGAGAAAGTACCCACCCCATGATTTGGAGTTAACATAATCGTGTTTGCGCTAAAGGTTTGGAGGCATTATCTATTAGGAAAGAGGTTCAAGTTATTCACCGACCACAAATCATTGAAGTACATCATCTCATAGAAGGACCTTAACCTTTATTAATGGCTAGAGTTCTTAGCCTCCTACGACTTTGACATTTCCTATACGTCTTATAAGGAAAATGTAGTCATTGTTGCTTTGAGTAGAAGACATGCCAGTTTGGGAGCTATGTTCCTAAAGTGGACATGGTTAGAGAATATCATTGGATATGACTTTAGACGTCAATGTAAACTCGAGCTAGATGTGTTGGCAAGCTTGACTATCAGGCCTACTTTGATTGAGCAGATCAGTTCTAGTCAGAGACATGATGCTATACTAGCAGAGATTATTGTTTAGTTTTAGAGTAAAGTAGAGTCTAAGGATATGAAGCAGTATAGACTTAACTAAGATGGTTGGCTCTGTAAAGATGGGAGATTGTTTGTACCAGATACCGATGAGTTAAGAGACGAGGTGCTATGTGAGTGTCATCATTCGAGATTAACTATACATCTCAGAGGAAATAAAATGTATCATGATATGAGGCAAATATTTTATTAGGAAGGGATGAAGAAGGACGTTAGGACATTCATCTCAAAGTGTACGAACTACTAGTTAGTGAAAAATGAGTAGAAGAAGCTAAGTGGTTTGCTGTAACTGCTTGAAGTTCCAGTGGAAATGGGAACATATATCGATGGGTTGCCGAAGTCCAGAGAAGGTATGATAGCATGCCATCGTTGATAAATTGACGATGAGTGCTCGATTCATACACATAAAGTCTAATAGAACGATATCTAGATTGGCCAAGTTGAATTGAAGCGGATAGTGTGATTCCTCGATTTGCCAAAGAGCATTATAAGCGATCGAGAGACATTATTCACCACTGGATTTCGGAAGAGCTTACAGGAGGCATTGGGGATGAAGCTACATTTGAGTATAGATTATCACCCACAAACTGATAGGAGGACAAAAAAGTGAATTGTATCTTAGAGGATTCTTGCAAGCATGCATTCTCTAATTTGGGGGCTCGTGGCATGATCACTTGCATCTTGTTGAGTTCGCATAAAACAATGTTTATCAATCTGACATTGGAATGACACCATTTGAGGCTTTATATGGCTGACCATACAACACTCCTTTATGAAGGTGGGAAGCGGGCGAGAAACCTATACTTGGGCCAGATATGATAATAGAAACTTCGAAGAAGATCGAGATCATTCGGCAATAGATAAAACATTCTCAAGGTAGATAGAAGAGCTACGTCGATAATAGCAGACATGATTTGGAGTTCTCTGTCGGTGATGTGGTGTTTGTCAAAATCTCTCCACTAAAGAATGTGGTTAGATTTGGCACAAAAGGGAAGTTAGCACTGAGATTTGTAGATCCTTTTTTCGATACTCGAGAGGATTGGAACCTAGCTTATAAAGTCGACTTAGCTTAAAAGATGGTGGTTATGCAATGTGTCCTATATCTTGCACTTAAGAAAGTCTGTGCACTACTCAAACATAACTATTACATCGGATCAACTGGATGATACCAAAATTGAACCAGAAGCTTTGAGACCTTGTAGGCCTCTTCATATAGTTAGGCATGATATGAAACAACTTATGAGTAAGACGGTGAAGTTAGTGAAGGTTTAGTAGGGTGAGAGCGAGAGCTATTGCACTAGAAAACCGGAGGAGAGCATGAGAACTGTTTATATAGAGCTCTTTACTTGGTAAGACTTTCTATCTATTGCATTTACTTTCAATATTGATATTATGTAGAGTAATTCAATACCTTGCAGGTTAGGTTAGGCATAGATTTTATTTACTTACTTGAGTGTGCATGATTGATGTTTGATATGCTTGTTTATGTTTGTTAAGAGTGTCGAGGTAGCTATATTGTTTGATCTTACCTTATTTGATGGGATTATAGGGGCGAAATTCCTAGGGGGAGTAGTAATGACCTGTATTTTATGTATCAAAGGACCATGAGACATTATTTTAAAATTCAAATTGGATCGTATAAGGTTATCATTTTAGGGAATGTTGAGTATAAACCTTTTTAACCCATGACAATTTTATTGGACGATTTAGAGCTTGAAAATTTATAAGGCCTATAACTTTTGATAGGAGTTTAATTACGATCTGAAATCACTTCCAAATAAAAGATATAATAATTTAACTTTCCGTAAAATGGTCATAATAGATTTTTGGCCTTTCTCTTTGGAAGGTATGGCCATCTGAAGGTGTAGTTTCTAGACAGATTATTGGGTCACTAGACTAAGCCCATAATTAAGCTCATTAGTTTATTTCGAAAATTGTACCTAAATAACATGATGAGACAGCCCCTAGTCATTTCCACACTTCCCAAAGACATTCTAACTTCCATTAATCATTTCTTTAGCCAAAAAGCAACTCTAATACTTACTTTAATTAGCTAAACCAACCAATCAAGAAGAGATTAACAAGGGGATTAACAAAGCATTCATCGATTACTATTTGGGTGCACTGGAATTCAGCTAACTATTGTTCATCTCGGATTCTTCTTAGTCTTTGTGCTTTTGGATCTTATATGAGTGATTAGAATCTCTCACTATACTATAATTGCTAATATGTTTAATAATGTTTTCAAAATGATTTTTAAAGTTAAAGACATTATATTTATCAAATCTAAGTTCACCCATTTTTTGAAAGCGAATTAAAATGTTTAAAAATGGGTTTAGGTCAATAAATTTTCACATGTGTTCTTATGGATGCACCACTTTTTGTATACTTGATTATGATGATGTGATAATTGTAGTACATGTAATGATGATATAATGCACGTTTGGTAGTTTTGGTGTGTTTCGATGCTTAGGTTAGAATATGGTGTATTAATATGCAATTTGGAGACTCGGTTGGCTTTAGAGTGTTTGGAATCAAATCGATGCAAACGAATTGCATAGGGTACAACACCCCATATTTTGAAGTGTCATAATATGAAAAATCAAATTAATAATAATTTAATAAATGACAATTAAGATAATTAAAGTAATTTGATTGCAAGAGTTACCTAAGGGAGATTTGATTAATTAAGTATATGACACTGTTAAAAGTTAATTAAATAAATCAAGGGAAATTAGAGTAATAAAGTCGGCCTTATTAATGTGAATAAAAAAATTTAAATTTTTAAATGAGAAGAAGCTTGCGTTAAGGTAAATGTACTGGTCAGATTAAGCAAGGAGGGATATTAGCCTAAGCCAAAATCACTAATATACATGCCTTAACCATATTCTCCTCAATCCACCTCATTTCATTTCCAAAACAAAAACCCCTAATCTACTTCAAGGTCGGCCACATTTCTAACAAAAGTAGAGGAAAATAAAAGCTAGAAGATTCAAGCTTTTATTTTTAAGGAAGAGAGAAGAATAAACTAAGATTTCAAAGCTTTTCTAAACTAAGGTAGGTCCTAAAACTCTTTGAAACACGTTTGGGTTTGGATTTGACTTCGAATGGATAATTTTAATGATGATAAACATGTTTGAATGATCAAACACAGTTTTGATTACATTTTGGGATTATAATAAAAGGAATTTAGTCATGTTTTAGGGTAACATATATATTTAAATGCTATGAAAATTTATTATGATGTTTATAATGATAATATAATGATGTTTTTTTAAATTTTGTAACTTTTGGATGAAGAAATAATTAATTGCTAATTTCCTACGTGGAAAAGCAATAATTTCAATTGAAATTAATATTTTGTTCCGAAACTTTATTAGAGGAAGTGGAAGATGATTTTGATTTTTGGTGAATTTTGGGAATTTTCCCATTAATTTTCAAATTAATATGAAATAATAGGTAGAAGAAAATATACCTTAATTAAAGATATAATTAAGGAAAAAGACTAATAAATAAGGCTTAATTTGCGGCCAGAGTCAGAAAATACTGCTATAATACTAAATCAACCCGTGAATGAATGACATATATATATATTGATCAGGTGAAAAGCAATTCCTTGCAGTGGAAATAAACAATTCTCAAGTTAATTACGGAATTGCCACATCAACTTGCGATAACCATGTTAACACAGGATAGAAGGTGAAATCACCAACTTGCGATAACCATGTTAACACAGGATAGAAGGTGAAATCACCAACTTGCGATAACTCTTATACTATCAACTTGCGATCGCTTGCGTAGCTCAACATGGGATAGCTTATTGAAAGCTCAACCTGCGATAACTAATAAAAGATCAACATGTGATGGCTTAAAAATGTTCAACTTACGATAGCCATGTAAATTCGACTTGATATAACTAGTGAATTGTCAACTTGCGAGCATTATTATAAATGTCAACCTACTATAGCTACACATGTTCAACCTGCGATAGCTAATTAAAGCTCAACATGTGATAGCTTTGATTATCAACTTGTGATAGCGTATGAGGTTCAACATGCGATAGCTTAACTATATCAACTTGCGATAGCCCATGTATAACTCAACATGCGATATGTTTTTTATGTCAACTTACGATAGCTCATGTGAATGCCTACATGTGATAGCTTTGATCAACCTGTGATGGGTCACTATGCGGCAGCTAGCAAAATATTTCTATGTAAAACAAGGAAGCATTTTGGAAGCCTGTTTCCAAATGTTGATTGTAAATTTCATAGGGATGAAATTGTAAACGGAAATTTGTAAGTCAAAGGTGTGTTAACTTATTTGAACTTTGAAATGATAAAGCTTAAGGAAGCTAAGAAATGATAATTGCATTATTTAAATCAAAGATAAAAATGTTATATCTAAAGAATGTGTAGGGTACATAATAAATAAATGAAGAAAATGGATTAAACAAACATCGTAAATATTTACCAACTAATGGAGTTACTGAGTGACAGTTGTTTAAACCAATGATGTCTAAAATTCAACGGTATCTGGCAAGGTGCCACGACTTGGAAAGTCTATAAGGCTCAATTCAGATAATTAAACTTTAAAGTAAGTTTATGGAAGGGTTCCAAACATTGAAAAAGGATGTATTAAATGAATAAACCAGCAATATGAAATGAAATTATTTCAAGACTAAGAGGGGTCGTTGACGCTTAGTAAGGACGTTTGCTATAATGTATCCAAAGTGCTTACATTCAACCTCTTAAGAGAATCAGGGTGGCTCCCATGGTGGAATGCGTGGCTATTTCATTAGGTGACGTTGTTCGAGAAAAAAGACAAATTAGTGATAGACATACCTAGGAAGGTAATCACTAAAATAAGTTGGAAGGTAATCACTAAAATAAGTTAATGATAACTTTTATGATGATGCCTAAATACAAGACTGGGTAACAGTTAATAACATGCCTGATGATCGTATAACATGGTTCATAGCAACATGGATGTTAAATATATGGTATACTTACACTACAATAAAAAGGACTTTTTATAGCGTGTAAAAACCGTTATAAAAACTTTCTATAGCGATTCTATAATCGCCATAGATCAACATTTTGTAAAAAGTCTGGTAGATACTATAGCGTGTCATACTTGCAATGGAAAACGTATTTTCCTTGCCATCTAAAATAGGCCATATTGGTGCAACTGCTTTTCTATAGCATTATGAAACGTGCTATAGAACTTTTTATGATGCATTTTAGTTGCTATAAATATGTCGACATGCTATATTATTATAGCATTTGAACGCGCTATGGAATCATCGTGTCAACCTTTTATGACACATTGAAATGCTATAGAAAATTCATTACTATCTATTATAGCACCGTCTTATTGGTATGAAAACTATTTACTCTTTGCAAAATATTTTGTATAGCACTAACATGATGCTATAGTATAACAAAGCTGAACAATTTTTCTTTTTATTGCATAGTTAGAATGCTATAAAAAAATTCTATTACACATTTTTTGCTGCCATAACATTCAAAACTTAACAATTTTCAATTCTACTTATATATTATAACTCAAAAAACCACATTCATCACATTAACATAAGTACACAAATTGAGTCATAAGCCAAATACATTCATCTACACTCGCTTTTAGTACTCCCTCACGTAGCAGATCTTCTCACTCACGTAGCAGATCTTCTCCAGGCATTCGTCTACACTCGCTTTCAGTACTCTGCTCTACTTGAACCCGTGGAAGCCACGCCAATTCAGTTCCAAAGCCAGTACAGCATTGTCAGTCTACACTCCTCACTCTGCCTGACTTAGCTTCTCTGCCCGACTGAGCCTCATTAGCAGCGCTTTCCTTCATGTCATCACAAATCATCTTATAGCTCACTAAATAGGCATGTATATCCTAAAAGAGACCAATTCGTCCGTCCTCAAAAATGATGTGCCCCAGTTCTCAAAAAAATAGTGCTAGTAATAGAGAGAGAATGTTATGTCATTACCACAATCAATTTTCCTTCGTTCTCCGGGCGCTGTGCAAGTCTAATAGCAGCAACTGCAGCAGCACCGGATGAAATTCCAACCTACATAAGATAGAATTAGGAAGATACAAAAGCATGATGCCAAATGATAAGTATTGACCTTAACCGCAAATTGGACTTGTCGTTACTGAGTTAGAAACTCACCAAAAGCCCTTCTTGCAGCGCAAGTTGTTTTGCCATTTCTATTGATTCCTCACTTGAAACCTGAGGAAATAGCCCATATGTTTTAAAGGTAAAAGCGTGTTGTGCTAAAAAGAAAACTAAAGTTGTTACTTATATGAAGTATAAAATATGATTAACAGGAGCCAAAAGCTAGACCCAGTGTAAAATTTGTACAATGTATGTGTAGATAGGTTTCAAAATTAAATTTATTTTTTTCTTATTTTGAATTATACAGACACAAATAGGTAATGGAATCTAAAGTGTCCAAACAATAGAAATTGGTAGGTGATGAATGTTTAATGGCATCATATATTTGCTAGATAAAAAGTCCACCTATGTGATATGGTAGACATTATCTAAGCATGAAACTTCAAATTCAATTTAATTTAATATTAGGCCAAAAATATGTGACAGCTATGCATATATTTGTGGGAATAATTACCTGAAGAGTTTCATCAATAAGATTGACATCTAAAACACCTGGAATAAAAACCGCACCTATCCCTTGAATTTTATGTGGACCTACAATCAAATATTAAGATGGAAACTTATTTAATTTTATAGTATGTTGAGTAACTTTTGTCAAGAAAGCTGAAAAAAAGAACTGTTTGTTAAAAAGGGTAAAACAATGGACAACTCTGTCTTTGTATTCCCACTATACGAGGATCAGGGATAGGTCACTACTAGAAACTAACGCTACTAAGGAAAAAAGCCAAATTTTTTTTATTTTCCCTCTGTTACTTGTTTTGAAAGGTGAAGGTCGTTGACTCAACTGATGAAAGGGCGAGGGTGGAGGCAAGTGAGATGATCAAGGCAAATATTGTTATTGTAGCCATGGTTAAGATGATGGTAGTATTTTCTCATATGAAGAAAGTTTTGGCTATTTATAGAGATGCCAATGTGAATTTAATCAAGAAAAGTTAGCAAATAATAAAGAATCTTATTACTTACACGAAAAGTGTATTTATTAAGTGAATGAATGTAGATTATATATCTGAAAGGTCGTATGGTTTATTTGGAAATGATACATCCTCTGCTAATGCTAGAAAATGAATCAGATAAATTTTCTACATCTGAGAATTAAATATAGGAAAGCTAACCACCAATGGTTTTCTATCAGAACAGCAAAACAAATGCACTGGTCAGAAGCTACTTACCCGTACGACAGACTAGTACATGTTTTAGTACTGAATAATTTTTTCTCTTGTTGGGTTTAGAATGCTACTACTTGGTACATGTGCATTACCTCTGTGAAGCATTCATTTTACTTTATCGCCAGTTCTATTTTCACCTATGAACACTTACTGAACTGTAAGCTGCCAGCCTGCATATTAAAACAGATGTACATTGTTAACGTAGACTTGGACATAGTGGGTAGACTATTGTACATAATTTACCTAGCCGCGGCTCACTGTGTGTACTTATAAAGTTATAAATTGTCAACAAATAAAGAAACTAAGCGCATATATAACCAAAAGTGTTATTTCTGTACATGTCATCCTTTATTTTTAAAGGTAAAGATGGCCAGTCATCTCTTCCAATTATTTACCAGCATATATTACATAATATAACAGAGGGAAAATAAAACCTGTTAAATTTGGACTTGGACTATGGACATACATAGATTTTATCCTGAATTTGGACTTGCATGTTGACAATTTGCACAAAGCCATTAAGTCCTTGTTTGAATTAAGGCCTACTACCGGTTGACACATGGATGAAGGACTATTAAAAAAATTGTACTTTATCTAGCAATAAAATATAGTATGTCTGATGTATTTTATGATATACATGCACGGATCAACTCCTATTCTTTTTTGATTGACAGTAGATATTGGCTTATATGATAGAAAGGATGGGCGTTTTGAAATGATCCAATTATTTTTTTAGATAACGTGAAAGTAAGAACAATCTATAGCAAATCGATTAGTTTCGAAATATGTCAATACAAAAACCATTGCTGAAGAATGCATTTTCTTTGCTTCAGCTTAAGTATGGAAACTATCCAATCTAAATATGGATTAGGAAAAAGAAATGGTAATTAAATTTCAACTTTTCCTTCAACACAAACGCTATGTTTTCACACAAACATTTCGAGGACCGAAGATTTTCATGTATGTGTTTAAGTAGGCATAAAACATAAAACGCAATTCAGTTGAGATTCAAAATTTTGACAAATATGCACCTTTGGGTTAGAGGGATTTTCAAACTGTTGAAGAATATAAGAATTTGGTGTTTTTGCAGCTATCTCCTCAGCTTTCTCGCATGCTCCTTTCATACCCTTAACAGGATCAGTTAGGACCAATTCAACACCAAAAGCTTTGAGAATGATCCTTCTCTCAAGACTCAT
This sequence comes from Allium fistulosum, assembly GCA_030737815.1. Taxonomy (NCBI): domain Eukaryota; kingdom Viridiplantae; phylum Streptophyta; class Magnoliopsida; order Asparagales; family Amaryllidaceae; genus Allium; species Allium fistulosum. The sequence continues at coordinate 1,140,874,497 of CM060906.1, forward strand.
AGAAGCAGGCATTGTCAAAATAAGCTTATAGCCTTTAGCTGCTTCCATGAAAGCTAGCCCTATCCCCGTATTGCCACTGGTTGGTTCAATAAGAACACTCTTAGGAAGAGAGATTCAAGAACCAAATGAAAACAATGTTAGTCTTTATACAGAAATACATAGAAATATGTGAATGGTGACGGTAATAGGCCCAACAAATCTACTAAGCTAAGAATTCAACGCTATCCGAAATATATATAATTCTTCATATAAGTTTTTGTAACAACCTTGCAATCACAGTCATCAATCATCGATAGAATAATAAGACTTTCTCCACTCAATGGAATACATTTCTGTAACTTGTATGATAAATACTAATTATGTGTTGCACAGGCTCATACCAGCTACTGACAGTTTCGTACTTTTATCTCCAAAGGAGCTAAGTCTTAACGATGCATTCGTTATAATGTTGCTTCAGATGCGCAAACGCACATGCACATTATGACGTTCCACCTGCGCATCAACTACTCCAAGTTTCATATTTTTATCACCTAAGGAGTTAACTCTTACTGTGCATTTTTTGTAATGTTGCTTCAGAAACACATGCACACACATACGCACTCGCTCGCTCATTTCAGTAAACTTGTCGGTCTTGTTGATTTTGACATTCTTGAATTCCTTTTTCAGATAGCTTACACTCGACATAGAAAAAAATGATAATGCAACTGTCCTACAAATCATTTCTTTTCAAACCCTGAAATGAGTTTACCGCATTTGATCCATCTTTGTGGTAAAGAATAAATCTTCATTACCACATCACTGTGAAGCATTTTAATCTTAAGAATGAAAATGTTGGCTACTGCTTGTTTCTGAATTCTAACAATATAATATACATATTTATCATAGCGAACCGTATATTTTCCATATTATTCTTTAAATTCCACATTACAAGCTATAAAGGTCTTTTTTTAGCCTTTCACAGGCGCACACCCGCACGCGCGCACAAACACACATGCACACACGTGCGCGCGCACACACATATATATAATTATTAATCACATCAAATCATTTACCAAATTTATCATCAGCAAGGACAAACAGGTGACAATTGGAAACCTTTATACAATTTTAACAGTTTATTTAGGGCTATAAAAAATGTGATATGTTTTCCTCGGTTGATTTTCACCATCAAATTAGAATACAACCCACCATTATCAGACATATACAAGTTCTCTTCAACACATAGGTGACAAGGATAAAATTCTTACCACTCCAGGAGTAATAAGGCCTTCTTTCTCTGCCTCAGTAATCATGCTGTACCCAATCCTGCCATAGAGAGATTCTTCTTTTTTATGGAAAGATAAATGGAATCATTTTAAGGGTGAAATTTTGAATAAATATTGCACCAGACAGCAAAACAGCATAATTTTTCGTCAGTACACAATCATAAGCATGACTAAATTAAAGGGTGTCAGCTAATGTAAAAAAGAAAGAAGATTATTTTTATTATTATTTTATTTTTCAGTATGACTATGAAAAAATACCTGTCCTTAACACTAGAACAAGGCTCCATCATTTCAAGCTTGGCAGCAATACGAGCCTTGCAGCCAGTTGTAACTTTGTTGAGATATACTAATGAAGTTTTACCAATCAACTACAAGGTTAGTGAAAATAATTAGGAATTGACTATTTATTTCTAAGAATAAAAAGCAGAACATGTAGAATAAAAGTAGATGGAGATCATACTTCAGTAACATCTTTCGCAATTGCAAGTCCAACTTCACCCATTGGTTAAATTTGCTGAAACACATGAAACATATAACATGAAAAAAAAGTATAACAGATAAATTGTGCTTGCTTGTAACCATGTTCAAAATAATCATAGGTATATTTGCACATAAAATAACATAATATTCTTAAAACAATCAAATGCATTGCTTGTTGCAGTCAACACGCTATTGAACATTTACTGTATAGCATAACTGTGCAATAAAGATATCAGGTGGACATACATGACAAAGGAAAATTCCCAAAGCCTAACACGAAAAGATAGCAAATACAAATTCAATGATTCAAGAGTTGACAACCATAATAGATAAGATTAGCAAAAGGTTATCAGTAAGAGGTAAGAGCTCCATTAACATAAAATATGATCAAATCAACCTGTCACAGGATTTATCCCAATTCAATGTTTGACACTCATATAAACTGCCTACAAATTAAATTATAATTATTGTTATTATTTTTCGCTCACTTACGAAATTCTTGGCTACTACACTGAATAACCTAGACAGTAGAAATTCCTAATTAGGCTTCTAATCATTAGCATTAAAATTTAATTTCATAACACATAGACCAACTAAGACAGGGACATGTATTGCGTTAATAAAAAACCAAACTACAAGCGCCACTAAAGTAGTATTATCAAATTCAATCAGCTAAAGTTACAAGTACAGGCTGATTATCAAAACCAAAACTCTCAAAAAGATCCTTTGAGTTCCTCACAAGGGTATATCCTCCAAATTGTAGAAATGTAAGTAATTGCTCAACAAATGTCAAATTAAACTCTATATCACAAATTCTGTAAATATATTATGCTTTAGAATCTTTCCGGTGCATTATGTTGTCACACCTTTATAGCCAACCAATGTTTGTTTAGCACTTAAAACGTGCTTCATGCAAAATAAAATATTAAAAAATAGAAAATATGAATGGAAACAAAAAAGCTACACTTAGGTCGACACAGTCGAGTTGTTAGATTTTCTTATGGCTGATAATATTGGATACATTTCTACTAGATATCTTTTGTTTTAATTACTGAGGTAATAGGTGAGACTGAGTTAAGAGGCCAAGTTTACTCACAAATAACACATTCAGTGAGTTGCACATTCTTTTATTTTAACAACTTAATCATGTTTAACTTGTTTTGGATTATCAACCAAGTATGCATCTCAACTTTTGATGGCATTATGATTTTCTACATTGAGTTAAAATGGGATTATCTACTGGTAGAACGATGGAATTATAATCCCAGAAATAAAATGAAACTTAAAATATGGATTATCTATCTTCATTATAGACTTAAATTTGTGGTCATCTTCAAGTACAACAGGTTGCATGATATTAACTTTTATATTGAACCTGCAATCCATCTTCTAAAAGTTCATAAAAACCAAGCTTCCATTAAAATAACTCGGTATTGAAAGAACTTAAGATATTTGGAAAGTGTATTTGAATTAAAATTAATATGAATGGAGAAAGAACCATATTAGCTAATAAATATTTTATATGCTAAAATTTGTTTTAAAAAAGACCAATATCCTAGAAGATTAAACACAACAGCTTCTTCAGATTTAATAATAGTATTGACTAAGGCATTTGCCTCAGTTAAGCAAATGCCTGAGTTGAACATGGATTTTCATGAGTTATATCGAACAAACTACAAACTAAACTAATACAAACAGTAAACTTGGTAAAAGTTTGTGAATCAGATCTTAAATGCTACTTCTGCATGAAAGTTTATTGCATTTAAAAAAGAAAATGAAGACATTTCTACATTGTAGATAATACTTCCAAATCCGAGCTTCTATAAACAAATCTTAAACTGCAGTGAAGCTGAATCAAAGCTCATATTATCAAAAGAACTAAAAAAAACTAGCACCAGAGTAAAAACTTAGTCATTATAAACATTAATCGGAAAATAGCAGAAATAGAATAAAAAGACAACCAAATACTCAAAAAGAAACTGATAAACAACTTAATTTTATCATCAAACTTAAAAGGCTTATAGCTTAATTATAGCAAATCAAATACTCGGTGTCACATACATAGCCAATATAAAATGACTATGACACCACACAATAACATAGTTCAACTGAAATCAAAATCATACAAATAAATAGTTTAAAACCACAAACTAGATAGAATTAAAACCTGAAACTTAGTCGATCTCTTGGACCTTAGGACCTGCAAGGCCACCAGAAGGAGCAGATTTAGGAGTAATGCTTGCAAGAATCAAATCGAATTCCTTGTTTAAACAAAGTAAATCACACACCTGTAAGAATCACTTAACTATTACTAGCTCAACCAACCATAACTGTATATATAAAAATGCCCAAAATTACCAAATGTAGATGGAAAGAGCTGTCATCTTTCAGTATTAATTCAATCTTTCAAACATAATTGAATCAATTCCATAAATTCTAGACGATTAATATAAACCTAAATGAAAAGAACGCTCAATTCATGACAAGCTTTCATCTCCATAGAATTCATGGAAAACCTAAATGAAAAGAACACTCAATTCATGAAAAACTTTCATCTTCATAGAATTCATGGCAAACCTATATGAAAACCTAAAAGTAGATGGCAAGAATCCAGATCGATTTTATACACCCAATTCATGGCAAATACATTCTCAAAGGGAAAAGGTTTTCAAAAATGATAGTTCATCTATGTACAGTAAAAGAACCACACAATGATCGATAAAAAATGCAGTAAGTTGAAAAATATACCTAAAAGCAGTCGAAGTTGGGCATCGAAGGAGCTGCTTCAGCAAAGTTGAGGAATTGGAGCTTCAGCAGGCTAGATGAGAGAAGAAAAGTGGCATCGTGGCTTCAACGAAGTTTATGGACTTTAAAATGAATACGAGTGCTCGTAAATTAGGGATTTTGGGATTGAAGGGCGGGAAGAGGGATACGAGGGAAAAGGAATAAGAGAGAGGGAAGGGAAAAAAAAGGACCGCCAACGTTTTATTTTATTTTCATTAATAATGGCGTGAATAGAAGCTATGTTTTTAATCTAAATGACTACTAAATAGCTAACTATAGCAAGACACATTTCAATGCTATTGCCGTTTGCTATTGATAGATCATTTTCTTGTAGTGTTAGATCGAAAGGGATAATTATAAATATGACAATGTTTATAATTTAATGTTAAAAATAGGGTATACTTATAACTGAAATGATGCTACATGAATGCTTATGCTATGATGATTGGTCACATGATATAATGTATGTGCTATAAAGAATAAGTGAGGGGAAACCTATTCATGCTTTAGCGATATGGTTTTTCTATATGTATGTTTAGGATAAAGTATTACTCAAACCATGTTTTTTGTCTGACCCGTGTTTTTATTATTTCTCATAAACTCACGGGTACTCATTCTAGTTAGATGAGTTTATGAAACTTAGATAGGTATATTTTGGAAAGATGAATAAAGAAGCTGAAGACAAAGCATGAGACTTATTTGCAAATAAAAGTTGTTTTATTATGCTATTGTAAAGCCAAGAACATAACTTGTTATGTGTTCAAACGGCTAAATGTCCATCGGATTGGAAAATAGCCGATCTAATTTAAATTAAAAAAAATCGTAAGTGCACGACGTACAATGATAGTACATGGCGAGTACGGGTCGATTCGCGGGGAATCGTTTAGATTTTAAAATTTCTATTCAATCAAATTAAACCAAGATTTGAAAATTGTTTTAAGCTAGAAATTGTAAAAACTAACAAAAGCTAGAACATATAAAAATATGAGAGTTTGAAGGCAATTAGAAATAAATTCACTCTCTAGATCATATAAATCAACAAAACATGAAATTATGACCTCTCTTTTTGGTCATTAGTGAATTTAATTGATTTGTTTATCATAAGTATGAAATATTTGTGCTATTAATTAGGCCAATATAAGCTATAAAACTATAACACACCCTTAAACCACTTGTTAAATCTCATGAAAAATGACAATGAAGTTGAAAATAAAGTCTATTTTAAGCATGGCCTATTAACTATTGATTAGAAATATAGACCATCAAATTTTGATTTCAACATTCACTTCATTACCATAATCATATGTAGATGAAGAGGTAATTTGTGTTTGTGTTTGTTTAAGCATAGCCTATTTGGTGTCAACAACATAGGCTATCAAATTCAAAGCTAAAACAACAAGTTAAACCACATCTAACATTTCCATTAAGCACAAAAAGATATCAATAATTATCAAAATGTTGAAGCTACACGATTAAGAGAGCTTCATTACCCATAAATTGAGAGGGTTTAGCCTCTCATATTTGTTATCATATCAAAAATTGTAGCATTCAACATAAAACAAAAACAAAAGGAAAAGGAGAGCAAAGTAAAATGAGAACTAATTAAACTAAAATTAAAGCTAATCTACGTGCATAAGAAATAAACTAAGCTACTAACATGAAAGGAAATAAACAAGAAAAAAAAGAGCATGTATTAAAATTGCATAAAAAAGAAAGTTACATGAAAGAAAAAGAAAATGGTTAAGTAGACATGAAATAAAAAGAGAGCTTGTATTTTATTTTTAAGCCTAAAACTAAACTGAAGAGAGGCTCAAAGGAGGCTAAGAGAAGAGAGATTAATTACATGAACATATGAGATATTTATACATGTTTTGTGACGCAGCGGATAATTCAAAACGATCTTCAATCGACGTAAATAGCAATCTATGGATTGATGGATACTAAAATGCCCGAATTCGTTGATCCGAAGATACCGAACTCTAGCTATCTCTGACTCGTTGATCCGAAGATACCGGGAAAGAGATCTACGATTCTTCAACGTTGATCTTGCGCACAAGATTCCGTGAATCGGCTTCAGCAAACGATGATTCGAGCGCACTCGAATGACGTAAGTGGAGATAGGAGATACACTCAACTACCAATTGAAATTGGAAGCACAAAGCTAACAAAAGATAATTTTATTCAATATTCAACAACCCTTACAAATGAAACAACTCGCCTATTTATAGGCTACAACACGCAAAGCAGAAAAAAATACAACTCCTAAGTCGGCAACCGACTTAACAACATCTCCGACTTAACATAAGTCGTATACGACTTACAACATAGTTCAGAAAAACTTAAAAATATTACAAGTACAATGGTCACACGACTTAAAGAAAAAAATGCAACGACTTAATGCTAACTCGGTGACGACTCAACTATCTCGTCTTCGACTTAAGCGATGTCTCGGTAACGACTTATGGATAACTCGGCAACAAGCTTCGCTATCTAAAGATAACTCGGCAACGACCTATTTTCTTCTTCGCGACTTACTGGAGCTTCATGAGTCATTCGCGACTCAAAATTATCTCGCGCGCGCATATGGAGAAGACAGGGAGGGAATTTGGTCGTAATGGAATTGGAGTTAGGTCGGAGCATCTGGATTTCATTTGCGATGTTAGGTCGTAGGTCGAGGCTTTTGATGTTAGGTCGTAAGTCGATAGGTCGGAGCATGGATTTAGGTCGTAGGTCGGTGATGTCGACTGGAGATAGGTCGGCAATTGGATGGGGTAGGTCGGCAATTGGATCGGGGTCTGTGAATTGGTGAGTCGGAGATGATGTGCGACTTAAGTCGGCAGAGTTAGGTCGTCTACGACCTTGGGTAGGTCGGCCGCGACTCAACCGGGTAAGTGTTTCATCATCCTCCCCTTGTTGGAAGGAATTCGTCCTCGAATTCACACCCTTGTCACCTTCGACAAATTCCTCTCCATAATATGGAACCAAATGTTTAACGTTGAAAACGTCTACAGTGTGAATATGATCTGGCAACTTTAACTGATAAGCATTGTCATTGATTTTCTTCAAGATTTCAACTGGACCAATCTTTCGTGCTTTTAACTTATTGTAAGTCCCAACTGGAAAACGATCTTTCGTCAATACCGCGTAAACAAAATCACCCTCTTTGAAGACTACACTTCTTCGTTTCTTATCCGCCATTTGTTTATACTTCTCATTTGCCTTTTCCAATCGTTCCTGAACGATTCTATGGCATTCTGTCAACCCATCAACAAAATCAGCAGCTCGTTTAACTGTTCCCTTCAAATGTGGCACTATTGCTAAATCCAACGGTCCACTGGGTAAATTGGAATATACAATCTGAAATGGACTGTAACCAGTGCTTCGGTTAACAGCATGATTATGAGCAAACTCTGCCTAACACAACTTTAAGTCCCAACTCTTCAAATTGTCTTGCATAAGACATCGCAACAAATTTCCCAACGATCTATTCACAACTTCAGTTTGTCCATCCGTCTGAGGATGATATGCACTACTAAATTTCAACTTCGTTCCCACCATCTTCCATAGACTCAACCAAAAGTGACTCAGAAATCGAGTATCTCGGTCAGAAACAATAAATTCGGGTAAACCATGTAAACGATATATTTCTTTAAAGAATAACTGTGCCACTCGAACTGCATCCGCTGTCTTCTTGCAGGCTATAAAATGTGCCATCTTCGAAAACCTGTCCACCACAACAAATATAGAATCATTTCCCCTCTGAGTTCTCGGCAATCCCAACACGAAATCCATGCTGATATCAACCCATGGTTTGGTAGGCACGGGTAACGGCATATATAACCCCGCATTCGTCGCTGTTCCTTTCGAAACCTGACAAATATGACACCTCTCCACAAATCTTTCTACCTCTTTCCTCATTGACGGCCAAAAATAAGATTGTGAAATTAACTGTAGCGTACGATCTCTACCCACATGTCCTTCTTCATGTAATTCTTTAACAATCTTCATTCTCAAGCTATAGTCTGGGATGCACAAACGATTTCCTTTAAACAGAAAACCTTCCACCAACACAAATTCATCAGTGCTTCCTTCCTTTACTTTTTCAACAAATTTCACAAAGTAAGGATCTTCTTTAATCAATTCCGGCAATAATTCAAAACCTGTCACTTCAACTTTCATTGTTGTCAACAAATGACTCCTCCTGCTCAAAGCATCAGCCACACGATTGGTTACCCCTGACTTGTGCTTAACGACAAAGGTAAACTGCTGTAAATAAGCAATCCACGATGCATGTCTTGCTGAAATCTTGTCTTGTCCTTGTAAATGTTTCAACGCCTCGTGATCAGTGTATAAAACAAATTCTTTCTGGAATAAGTAATGTCGCCAGTGCTTCACCGCTTGAACAACAGCATAAAATTCCACATCATAGGTAGTGTATCTCATCTTTGCTCGTGACAACTTCTCGCTGAAATATGCAATAGGACGCCCATTCTGACTCAACACCCCTCCAATTCCAACCTTTGACGCATCAGTATGCAGTTCAAACAATAACTGAAAATCTGGTAATACAAGAATTGGTGCAGATGTCAGCAACTTCTTGATCTTCCCAAAAGCAATCCCAGCTTCCTCCGTCCAAGAAAATTGTTTCCCCTTCATGCAATCAGTCACCGGTGCCATCACGCTACTGAAGTGTGGAATGAATCTTCGGTAGAATGACGCTAGCCCATGAAAACTTCTCACTTCTGTAATTGTCTTCGGCTGTGGCCAATTCCTGACTGCTTCAACTTTATTCTGATCTACCTGGATGCCCTTCTCCGAAACAATATACCCCAAGAACAAAACACTATGCGTCATGAACACGCATTTCTTTGTCGCAGCATAAAATTGTTCCTCTCGTAAAATAATTAACACTTCCTTCAGATGTTGAACATGCTCTTCCAGACTCCTACTATAAATCAAGATATCGTCAAAGTATACCACCACAAATTTCCCAATGAAAGGTCTAAAAATTTGATTCATCACTCGCATGAACGTACTTGGTGCATTCGAAAGACCGAACGACATCACCAGCCATTCATACAACCCCTCTCTCGTCTTGAAGGCTGTCTTCCATTCGTCTCCAGGTCTAATCCGAATTTGATGATATCCGCTTTTCAAATCAATTTTCGAGAAGATAGTAGCCCCACTCAACTGATCCAGCAAGTCATCCAACCTTGGCATTGGAAATCTGTATCGTACAGTGATTTTATTCAATGCTCGACTGTCCGTGCACATCCTCCACGTCCCATCTTTCTTCGGTACCAACAAAGCTGGCACATCACATGGACTCAAACTTTCCTGTACACGTCCCTGCTCAAGCAATTCTTCCACCTGCCTCCTTAATTCTTCATGCTCCTTCGGACTCATTCGGTAATGCGGTCTATGTGGCAAGACTGCTCCTGGAACAAGATCAATTTGATGTTGAATGTCTCTCAGCGGCGGTAACTCTTTAGGCAACTCGTCTGGAAATACATCCTCAAATTCTTTCAATACTGACTTCGCTTCTTCTGGAATTTCAACCTCTTCACTGCTCTCACGCCCAATCAACAAGAACACTTCCGGTTCTTCCTCGACCTCCTTAACAAACTCCTTCAAAGATAACAACGTTTTCAGTTCTTCAATCTCCTCCAGTTTGTTTTCTTCTTGTTGGCGTTTCTTCGGAACTAGAGTAATCTTTGTACCTTCGAACATGAAACTGTAACTGTTGGTCCGTCCGTCATGCTGCACAGCTCGATCATACTGCCACGGTCTCCCCAGCAACAAATGACAAACGTCCATATCTACGACATCACACCAGATTTCATCTTTGTATTTCTTCCCAATTGAAAACTTCACACAAGCTCTACGTCCAACTTTCACTTCACCACCCTTCCTCAACCAAGCTAACTTGTACGGTTTAGGATGTTTCTCAGTTTTCAACTCCAACTTCTTCACCGCTTCTGTAGAGATAATATTATCACAACTCCCAACATCAATAACAAATTTACAAACTCTTCCCAGAATAGTGCATGTAGATTGAAAGATATTGTTTCTCAACCAACTACTTTCCTCCTCTTGCTTCGGTGTTAAACAACTTCTCCTCATCATCAATGCATACCCGTCATCTCCCGACAGTAAGTCTTCCTCCTCAACTGGTAAAGAATTAGAGCATTCAGCTTCTTCATCCTCATCCTCAACCTCAGCAATCATTGCTCTCTTCTTTGGCTTTGGACACTCATTGCTTTTATGACCCAACTCCTGACAGTTGTAACATTTGAAACCGTTGTTAACCTTTGCCTTCTCAACCTCCTTCACCACTGGTTTACTGATAGGTTTAGACACATTAGAACTTCCACCAACACCCTTCACTTGATTATTGGAATTCGTAAACACACCACCTCCTCGTCGTCCCTGCTTCTCCCAAGCCAACGCTTTCTGATGTGCTTCCGCCACAGATCTTGGATCGAACATATTAACCATATCCTGAATCTGCATTCTCAATCCCCCAATGAATCTAGATGTCAGCTGCTCTTCCGTTTCCATAATATCATTCCTTGCAATAAGCTGATAAAACTCATCTGCGTAATCATTAACAGTCTTTGTGCCCTGCCTCAAGTTCTGCAAACGTTGATACATCAGAGATTGATAATTGTAAGGTAAGAACGTTGCTTTCATCAATTTCTTCATCTTCTCCTAAGATTCAACTTTTGACTTCCCCATTCGTTCACGTGTAAGTTTGGTTTGCTGCCACCATGCCAAAGCTCTACCCCTCAACCTCGTAGCAACCAACTTCACTCTATGACATTCTGGAACTTCTTTGAAATCAAAAATTTCTTCAACATTAGCCACCCAATCCAAAAACTCTTCGGCTTGCATACCACCTTTGAATTCAGGAATTTCAGTTTTCATTCCCGATTCCCACTTGTGATCGTACTCCGATTGATTCCTTCCTCGTCCACGTCCTCGTCCATGAACACTACCACCATCATACTCTTCTTCACCATCCGATGTATATCGATGTCGATCCTGACCACCAACATCTCTACCACCACCATTTCTTCCACCAACATTCCTACGATCCACATTCCTCCGATCTCGATCAGTCACATTTCTATCACGACCTCGATCATCAACATTTCTATCACAATCTCGATCCACGCTTCTATGAGCACTATCAACACTTCTCTCCCGATTAGAATGTGGTGAAACTCTACTTCTTCCATGGCTCGATTCAGGTGAAACCCTTCTCTGATTTTGACTCATTTCAAGCATCATTCTCTCTAATCGACCAATCCCTTCAGTAAGCTTCTCATTGAAATTCTCGTTGATTCGTTGCTCCATTTCATCGGCCTCTTCTCTTCCGTATAAAGCATTAATATTGCGATGACGTTGAACTCGTCTTGGCAGCATGATTGAATACTTCACAAACACTTCAACAAATTCACACTTCACGATTCAAACACCTTTCGAACTTTGATCCAAAATAAAATGGATCGAAACTCCAACTTTGTTGCAAAAATATGATGAACACGATGAACACAACTTCAACACTTCAAATTCTCGGCTCCAAGACTCGATTTAGCTATGATTGGCTAAAACAAGCTCTGATACCAAACTGACGCAGCGGATAATTCAAAACGATCTTCAATCGACGTAAATAGCAATCTGTGGATTGATGGATACTGAAATGCCCGAATTCGTTGATCCGAAGATACCGAACTCTAGCTATCTCTGACTCGTTGATCCGAAGATACCGGGAAAGAGATCTACGATTCTTCAATGTTGATCTTGCGCACAAGATTCCGTGAATCGGCTTCAGCAAACGATGATTCGAGCGCACTCGAATGACGTAAGTGGAGATAGGAGATACACTCAACTACCAATTGAAATTGGAAGCACAAAGCTAACAAAAGAGAATTTTATTCAATATTCAACAACCCTTACAAATGAAACAACTCGCCTATTTATAGGCTACAACACGCAAAGCAGAAAAAAATACAACTCCTAAGTCGGCAACCGACTTAACAACATCTCCGACTTAACATAAGTCGTATACGACTTACAACACAGTTCAGAAAAACTTAAAAATATTACAAGTACAATGGTCACACGACTTAAAGAAAAAAATGCAACGACTTAATGCTAACTCGGTGACGACTCAACTATCTCGTCTTCGACTTAAGCGATGTCTCGGTAACGACTTATGGATAACTCGGCAACAAGCTTCGCTATCTAAAGATAACTCGGCAACGACCTATTTTCTTCTTCGCGACTTACTGGAGCTTCATGAGTCATTCGCGACTCAAAATTATCTCGCGCGCGCATATGGAGAAGACAGGGAGGGAATTTGGTCGTAATGGAATTGGAGTTAGGTCGGAGCATCTGGATTTCATTTGCGATGTTAGGTCGTAGGTCGAGGCTTTTGATGTTAGGTCGTAAGTCGATAGGTCGGAGCATGGATTTAGGTCGTAGGTCGGTGATGTCGACTGGAGATAGGTCGGCAATTGGATGGGGTAGGTCGGCAATTGGATCGGGGTCTGTGAATTGGTGAGTCGGAGATGATGTGCGACTTAAGTCGGCAGAGTTAGGTCGTCTACGACCTTGGGTAGGTCGGCCGCGACTCAACCGGGTAAGTGTTTCATCATCCTCCCCTTGTTGGAAGGAATTCGTCCTCGAATTCACACCCTTGTCACCTTCGACAAATTCCTCTCCATAATATGGAACCAAATGTTTAACGTTGAAAACGTCTGCAGTGTGAATATGATCTGGCAACTTTAACTGATAAGCATTGTCATTGATTTTCTTCAAGATTTCAACTGGACCAATCTTTCGTGCTTTTAACTTATTGTAAGTCCCAACTGGAAAACGATCTTTCGTCAATACCGCGTAAACAAAATCACCCTCTTTGAAGACTACACTTCTTCGTTTCTTATCCGCCATTTGTTTATACTTCTCATTTGCCTTTTCCAATCGTTCCTGAACGATTCTATGGCATTCTGTCAACCCATCAACAAAATCAGCAACTCGTTTAACTGTTCCCTTCAAATGTGGCACTATTGCTAAATCCAACGGTCCACTGGGTAAATTGGAATATACAATCTGAAATGGACTATAACCAGTGCTTCGGTTAACAGCATGATTATGAGCAAACTCTGCCTAACACAACTTTAAGTCCCAACTCTTCAAATTGTCTTGCATAAGACATCGCAACAAATTTCCCAACGATCTATTCACAACTTCAGTTTGTCCATCCGTCTGAGGATGATATGCACTACTAAATTTCAACTTCGTTCCCACCATATTCCATAGACTCAACCAAAAGTGACTCAGAAATCGAGTATCTCGGTCAGAAACAATAAATTCGGGTAAACCATGTAAACGATATATTTCTTTAAAGAATAACTGTGCCACTCGAACTGCATCCGCTGTCTTCTTGCAGGCTATAAAATGTGCCATCTTCGAAAACCTGTCCACCACAACAAATATAGAATCATTTCCCCTCTGAGTTCTCGGCAATCCCAACACGAAATCCATGCTGATATCAACCCATGGTTTGGTAGGCACGGGTAACGGCATATATAACCCCGCATTCGTCGCTGTTCCTTTCGAAACCTGACAAATATGACACCTCTCCACAAATCTTTCTACCTCTTTCCTCATTGACGGCCAAAAATAAGATTGTGAAATTAACTGTAGCGTACGATCTCTACCCACATGTCCTTCTTCATGTAATTCTTTAACAATCTTCATTCTCAAGCTATAGTCTGGGATGCACAAACGATTTCCTTTAAACAGAAAACCTTCCACCAACACAAATTCATCAGTGCTTCCTTCCTTTACTTTTTCAACAAATTTCACAAAGTAAGGATCTTCTTTAATCAATTCCGGCAATAATTCAAAACCTGTCACTTCAACTTTCATTGTTGTCAACAAATGACTCCTCCTGCTCAAAGCATCAGCCACACGATTGGTTACCCCTGACTTGTGCTTAACGACAAAGGTAAACTGCTGTAAATAAGCAATCCACGATGCATGTCTTGCTGAAATCTTGTCTTGTCCTTGTAAATGTTTCAACGCCTCGTGATCAGTGTATAAAACAAATTCTTTCTGGAATAAGTAATGTCGCCAGTGCTTCACCGCTTGAACAACAGCATAAAATTCCACATCATAGGTACTGTATCTCATCTTTGCTCCTGACAACTTCTCGCTGAAATATGCAATAGGACGCCCATTCTGACTCAACACCCCTCCAATTCCAACCTTTGACGCATCAGTATGCAGTTCAAACAATAACTGAAAATCTGGTAATACAAGAATTGGTGCAGATGTCAGCAACTTCTTGATCTTCCCAAAAGCAATCCTAGCTTCCTCCGTCCAAGAAAATTGTTTCCCCTTCATGCAATCAGTCACCGGTGCCATCACGCTACTGAAGTGTGGAATGAATCTTCGGTAGAATGACGCTAGCCCATGAAAACTTCTCACTTCTGTAATTGTCTTCGGCTGTGGCCAATTCCTGACTGCTTCAACTTTATTCTGATCTACCTGGATGCCCTTCTCCGAAACAATATACCCCAAGAACAAAACACTATGCGTCATGAACACGCATTTCTTTGTCGCAGCATAAAATTGTTCCTCTCGTAAAATAATTAACACTTCCTTCAGATGTTGAACATGCTCTTCCAGACTCCTACTATAAATCAAGATATCGTCAAAGTATACCACCACAAATTTCCCAATGAAAGGTCTAAAAATTTGATTCATCACTCGCATGAACGTACTTGGTGCATTCGAAAGACCGAACGACATCACCAGCCATTCATACAACCCCTCTCTCGTCTTGAAGGCTGTCTTCCATTCGTCTCCAGGTCTAATCCGAATTTGATGATATCCGCTTTTCAAATCAATTTTCGAGAAGATAGTAGCCCCACTCAACTGATCCAGCAAGTCATCCAACCTTGGCATTGGAAATCTGTATCGTACAGTGATTTTATTCAATGCTCGACTGTCCGTGCACATCCTCCACGTCCCATCTTTCTTCGGTACCAACAAAGCTGGCACAGCACATGGACTCAAACTTTCCTGTACACGTCCCTGCTCAAGCAATTCTTCCACCTGCCTCCTTAATTCTTCATGCTCCTTCGGACTCATTCGGTAATGCGGTCTATGTGGCAAGACTGCTCCTGGAACAAGATCAATTTGATGTTGAATGTCTCTCAGCGGCGGTAACTCTTTAGGCAACTCGTCTGGAAATACATCCTCAAATTCTTTCAATACTGACTTCGCTTCTTCTGGAATTTCAACCTCTTCACTGCTCTCACGCCCAATCAACAAGAACACTTCCGGTTCTTCCTCGACCTCCTTAACAAACTCCTTCAAAGATAACAACGTTTTCAGTTCTTCAATCTCCTCCAGTTTGTTTTCTTCTTGTTGGCGTTTCTTCGGAACTAGAGTAATCTTTGTACCTTCGAACATGAAACTGTAACTGTTGGTCCGTCCGTCATGCTGCACAGCTCGATCATACTGCCACGGTCTCCCCAGCAACAAATGACAAACGTCCATATCTACGACATCACACCAGATTTCATCTTTGTATTTCTTCCCAATTGAAAACTTCACACAAGCTCTACGTCCAACTTTCACTTCACCACCCTTCCTCAACCAAGCTAACTTGTACGGTTTAGGATGTTTCTCAGTTTTCAACTCCAACTTCTTCACCGCTTCTGTAGAGATAATATTATCACAACTCCCAACATCAATAACAAATTTACAAACTCTTCCCAGAATAGTGCATGTAGATTGAAAGATATTGTTTCTCAACCAACTACTTTCCTCCTCTTGCTTCGGTGTTAAACAACTTCTCCTCATCATCAATGCATACCCGTCATCTCCCGACAGTAAGTCTTCCTCCTCAACTGGTAAAGAATTAGAGCATTCAGCTTCTTCATCCTCATCCTCAACCTCAGCAATCATTGCTCTCTTCTTTGGCTTTGGACACTCATTGCTTTTATGACCCAACTCCTGACAGTTGTAACATTTGAAACCGTTGTTAACCTTTGCCTTCTCAACCTCCTTCACCACTGGTTTACTGATAGGTTTAGACACATTAGAACTTCCACCAACACCCTTCACTTGATTATTGGAATTCGTAAACACACCACCTCCTCGTCGTCCCTGCTTCTCCCAAGCCAACGCTTTCTGATGTGCTTCCGCCACAGATCTTGGATCGAACATATTAACCATATCCTGAATCTGCATTCTCAATCCCCCAATGAATCTAGATGTCAGCTGCTCTTCCGTTTCCATAATATCATTCCTTGCAATAAGCTGATAAAACTCATCTGCGTAATCATTAACAGTCTTTGTGCCCTGCCTCAAGTTCTGCAAACGTTGATACATCAGAGATTGATAATTGTAAGGTAAGAACGTTGCTTTCATCAATTTCTTCATCTTCTCCTAAGATTCAACTTTTGACTTCCCCATTCGTTCACGTGTAAGTTTGGTTTGCTGCCACCATGCCAAAGCTCTACCCCTCAACCTCGTAGCAACCAACTTCACTCTACGACATTCTGGAACTTCTTTGAAATCAAAAATTTCTTCAACATTAGCCACCCAATCCAAAAACTCTTCGGCTTGCATACCACCTTTGAATTCAGGAATTTCAGTTTTCATTCCCGATTCCCACTTGTGATCGTACTCCGATTGATTCCTTCCTCGTCCACGTCCTCGTCCATGAACACTACCACCATCATACTCTTCTTCACCATCCGATGTATATCGATGTCGATCCTGACCACCAACATCTCTACCACCACCATTTCTTCCACCAACATTCCTACGATCCACATTCCTCCGATCTCGATCAGTCACATTTCTATCACGACCTCGATCATCAACATTTCTATCACAATCTCGATCCACGCTTCTATGAGCACTATCAACACTTCTCTCCCGATTAGAATGTGGTGAAACTCTACTTCTTCCATGGCTCGATTCAGGTGAAACCCTTCTCTGATTTTGACTCATTTCAAGCATCATTCTCTCTAATCGACCAATCCCTTCAGTAAGCTTCTCATTGAAATTCTCGTTGATTCGTTGCTCCATTTCATCGGCCTCTTCTCTTCCGTATAAAGCATTAATATTGCGATGACGTTGAACTCGTCTTGGCAGCATGATTGAATACTTCACAAACACTTCAACAAATTCACACTTCACGATTCAAACACCTTTCGAACTTTGATCCAAAATAAAATGGATCGAAACTCCAACTTTGTTGCAAAAATATGATGAACACGATGAACACAACTTCAACACTTCAAATTCTCGGCTCCAAGACTCGATTTAGCTATGATTGGCTAAAACAAGCTCTGATACCAAACTGACGCAGCGGATAATTCAAAACGATCTTCAATCGACGTAAATAGCAATCTGTGGATTGATGGATACTGAAATGCCCGAATTCGTTGATCCGAAGATACCGAACTCTAGCTATCTCTGACTCGTTGATCCGAAGATACCGGGAAAGAGATCTACGATTCTTCAATGTTGATCTTGCGCACAAGATTCCGTGAATCGGCTTCAGCAAACGATGATTCGAGCGCACTCGAATGACGTAAGTGGAGATAGGAGATACACTCAACTACCAATTGAAATTGGAAGCACAAAGCTAACAAAAGAGAATTTTATTCAATATTCAACAACCCTTACAAATGAAACAACTCGCCTATTTATAGGCTACAACACGCAAAGCAGAAAAAAATACAACTCCTAAGTCGGCAACCGACTTAACAACATCTCCGACTTAACATAAGTCGTATACGACTTACAACACAGTTCAGAAAAACTTAAAAATATTACAAGTACAATGGTCACACGACTTAAAGAAAAAAATGCAACGACTTAATGCTAACTCGGTGACGACTCAACTATCTCGTCTTCGACTTAAGCGATGTCTCGGTAACGACTTATGGATAACTCGGCAACAAGCTTCGCTATCTAAAGATAACTCGGCAACGACCTATTTTCTTCTTCGCGACTTACTGGAGCTTCATGAGTCATTCGCGACTCAAAATTATCTCGCGCGCGCATATGGAGAAGACAGGGAGGGAATTTGGTCGTAATGGAATTGGAGTTAGGTCGGAGCATCTGGATTTCATTTGCGATGTTAGGTCGTAGGTCGAGGCTTTTGATGTTAGGTCGTAAGTCGATAGGTCGGAGCATGGATTTAGGTCGTAGGTCGGTGATGTCGACTGGAGATAGGTCGGCAATTGGATGGGGTAGGTCGGCAATTGGATCGGGGTCTGTGAATTGGTGAGTCGGAGATGATGTGCGACTTAAGTCGGCAGAGTTAGGTCGTCTACGACCTTGGATAGGTCGGCCGCGACTCAACCGGGTAAGTGTTTCATCATTTTGAAACCCTAATCCTATTTTTGTGAATTACCCAAACTACCCTTGAGGTAGTGTGGCCACCAAGTAATTATTAGCATGTGTTAATCCTTCACTTAAATGTGCATATAGCTTTAAACACTATTAGCATGTACAGTAGCTTCTAATTGTACATCATGGTAAGTGGGTAGGTGGGGTCCTCCATGTTTCATGAAATGAATTATTTCCATCTTCATTTGTTTATTTCTTCTTGTGCATGCATATTTTCCATGATGCCTCTTGTAATTTCTATTCAATTTTCCCATAAAAATAAAAATAAAAATAAAATATGGAAATAAATATTCTCAAATTAATGTATGCACAAAAATGACCATTTTGCCCTTGTATGAAGATGAATAAATGATGATTTGAAAATAATTTGAATTTTGGTTTAAACATGTTATAACACCCAATATGATCATTTATTTAATTTAATTAGATTAAATATGGAAGTAAAAACATGCACATTTACGTGCACATCAAATACCCCTACACTTATCTTTTTATTCATCCTCGAATAAACTAAAATTAAGATAAATCTGTTTTCGTAGGGAGCACGATTGCATTGAGCGTATGCAACAAGCCGTTAAACCTCTAGGTGTCCCTAGTAGGACGAGTGTTGTCTCATGAGAATTTTCAGCCAATACTACCAACAAAATCCAAATGCAAAGCGGAAACTTCCTAAATGCAAGATTTATTTACAAGATATGAATGCAAGCTTTTGAAAAAATTTACAAATGAAGAATTTACTTTCAAATGGACATGAATAGGTTAAATATAAGTTCTGGTCATTATCTTGAAAATTTAAGTCATTTACTTGTCAAAATTTCCAATAAAAACTAAGTTATCATCATAATTAAATTCTAGTTTGGCTAGTTGTTTCGATTGATATCATAGTGCCAATATGAAGTGGATCCTTAGTTGATTTTCAAAGTTTACCAAAGTGGTATTTTCATTTCTTTTGAATAACAAGTCAAATTAAATAAGTAAAAATAGTGCTTGAATTTCAATTGCTTACTCTCTCTTTATTTGAAAATATTATTGATATTAACAATATTTACATATGCCTAACTCAGAAAACCGAGGCCAGATATATTACTCATGCACTGCCTTACGGGCTTATGTGAGGGAAATACAGAGCATGATGAGTGAACACACAAGTGTGAACACCTATCGACCGTAGGCATTATTGGTAAAAGAATATTTATATACATACACCTAAATCAGATAAACTAAGGTCAGATATACCGATCGTGCACTACCTTTCGGGCTTATGTGAGAAGGGTACAGAGCATGACGAGTGTACACACTTGTGTATGAACACATGACTCTAGGTGTTAATAATATATATATATATACACACACACATATATACAAATATTTTTTTGTTTTTTTTGTTACATTTTTTTGTTTTTTAAAGAGAGAGTTTTGCAATATCATCTTAGCACCATTTAACTTAAAAGATCAAAAATGTTATATCCTTTTCTTTAAATCCACCACTTTTTTAAACAAAGATTTTCAATTAGGATATACTTCATAATTATCGCCTATGAATCTTCCTATATACTAGTTAAATCATTGTTACTTTTAATCAAACTTCATTTTTATTTTTGTTAAGACAAATAAATTTTTCAAAAATTTCAATTTAATAACCAAAAACCATATATTTATCCTATAGTGTTTTTTTATTTCAAAAGTAAGTCAAAATTTAATTTAATTTTCTTTTTTTTGGAATTTTTTTTATTTTTGGAAAGAAAATGCAAAAATAAACCATGAAAAGTCAAAAAGAAAATGAGACCCCCCATACTTGATTTTGACTCTGTCCCTATAGTCAACCCAAGTGAAAGGAAAAAAATAAAATAAAAATAACCTATATTTACATGAAAACGAAACGGTTATTATTTATAAGACATCAGAAAATATGCAGTTAAAGAGTAAATGAAACGGTCTTCCAAAGACCAATTCATTTGTCCCGTTAAGTATGAGAGACACTGCTTAAGCATAGAAAACCAAATCATAAAAGATTTCGGAGTTGAATGTTGATTTTTAAAAATGAATGTCGTTTTATTAAAAATTGTATGTGTTGTTTTATTTTTGATTATTTTTGGGGTAGATCGAACAATTGGTTAAAGTTCAAGTTTATTTTCACCAAATTGAAATTCAAACTTATCATTGAAAACTTCTTCAGAATTATCGATTTCAAAATCAAAATGGTGATTTAAATCATCCCCTTTAGAATTCAACAACTCATCTTCGAAAAGTCCAAAAAATTCATGTTCACAAAATTCATCATCCTTTGTTGAATTGTTCACAACTTCATTGCATATATTATGTTCAAAATCCAAAGTTGTTGTATTGAATTTTTCTTAATCGGAAATAGGAAGATCGCATTTTAAATCGAGTTTCTACCCTCAAAAGAATGGAAATTTAACTCAATTATTGCATTTTCAACAACTTCATTTAGATTATCATTTTCAATTTCAAAAGTTGTTATTTGAAAATCATCAATTTTGGTAAAAGGTGGATTATTATTTGACTCATCACACATTGGGATTTGATTTTATTGCTCACGTTGTTTCATATATGTTTCAAACAACAAATCTGCGTGATCATTGTAAATTCGTTCATTTGCTTAACAAAATCAAATTTATAATTATTAACTTGAGAATTTTCAATTTGAATTTGTTGAGAACAAAAATTGTCCATTAAACCATAAGCGAGATTATTCTCATTGCCAAAATTATCTGAAAAGTGGTTCACATTTCCATTTTGACTTTGAAATTCATTTTGGAGTTCGAAGTTGTATTGGCATGAGCTATAATCGAAATCATTTGAATTTTGAAGTGAATTCAAATTTTGATTATTTTGAAAACCTTGACTTGAATCATTGCACAAATATGAATTACATAATTCATTTATCATTTGATTTTGTTGTGCAGAGAGTTCAAGTAAAGATGAAATCATTTCAATGCTATTTTTAAGATTTGAGGGTTGGTTATCGTTTTAAAAACTTTGTTGTTCGAAATTCGAATTGTTTGTACAATAGTTGTTGTTAAAATACCTATAAGAATTTGATGTGAAATTATATGGATTATACTGATTTTCACAACTATTGTAAAATTCTCGTGAGTAAGAAAACAAAAATCCCGACATTTTCAAGAATGTTTTTTTAAATAAAACTATTTACCAAAAGGAATTTATTTTTCAAAAGGAAATTTTATTTTTGTTTGGTTTTTGGATTTTTCAATTTTTTTTGTTTTTGAAAAGGTTTTATAGTTTTTTGGATTTTTGTTTTTTTTTAAAAACTAGCTCAAGTAAATTTTATTTTAGATTTTTGATTTGATGGAAAAATTTCAAAAGAAAGGATTTAAAAACTAAGTTGACAAATATTTACAATTTTTTTTAGTTTTGGCTTTTGATTTTATGCATGAACTAATGCAACTAAATGAATGTAAGGATTTAATTACAAATTTTCTATCCTAAGTAGCTCCTAACCCAACATTGTATAATCATAGTTTGTCTTAATCCAACAAGATAGTTCTCAACCAGATAACGGACTGGGGTTATCGGTGCACCACAAATCACCGTAGCAATGCAGCCGAAGGTTTAAGTACCTTCAAAGAAACAATCAATATAATTTTTACAAATCACCGTAATATTTATAACTGATTATTGCTGTACCATAGCCTAAACACTAAGAAATTAAATTGTCGAAAGAGAACAACTGGTCAATATACAATTAAGCGTTATCGATGTCTAATCGTTATTATTAATCAAAATTCTAGGATGAAATGCAAAGCAGAAATTAAACGTGCATTAACAATGCAACTACGAATGGAATTTTGATTTTGTTTTTGAATTTTTTTAAATGCAAGCAACAAACAATGCAAAACAACTAAAAACAAGAGGTGAGAGCACGATACCAGAGCGTGTAGAATTATTAGCAATTTATTTCAAAAACAGCAATTAATTTAAGCAAGCATGCAAGCTATATTTTTTTTGGCAAGCAGTTTTTCCTATCTGCTTTGGCAACCTGAAAATAAAAATAAGATATATATACAGTTTTTTTAACTAATTGTTTTTAAGAAAAGGCTAAAACAGATGGAGAACAAAACAAATGAAACTAAAAATTACTCAACTTGTTGTTCTTTTAAAGAAAAGTAACTAAAAAAAATAAAAAACTTAAACAAATTAAACTCAACAAAACAAAATATAAAAAAGAAAAAAGAACAAGCGACTTAACTCCGGCCCAGTTAAAATCCACGGACCCAAACTCAATTACACTTGCCATTTCATTACACTTACATATCAAAATCATTCTTTTCATTTTCTTTTTATATCTCTTTGAACAAAGAATTTGCAATTCTCAGAAATTAAACTGAAATGCAACCTCACAATCTAAATCGAATCTCACAATCTAAATCGAATGTTGGAATCGAATTCGAATTAGTGGCGGTTGATGTTCGAAATCGAATGTTCGATTTTGGTTTAGTGGTGAGAAGTGTGAAGTAGTGGTTGTGGAATTGCTTGGAGGTGGTTCATGGTTGTTCGATTGGGGGAATTTCAGGTCGATTTGGAAAATTGGAATGTGGGTTGGAGGAGTTCGTGGGTCGAGAGTAGTGAGGCATTGAAGTTTGAAGGTCGCGGTTGGAATGATGTATTTTGGCAGAGGAGTTCGCATTGGCAGAGGAGTTTGTTATTGATGTATTTTGGGTTGTATGTGGAAGTGGGAAGTGGTGGTTCGTTTGTGAATGTGGTTGGTGGTTTAGCACTGGTGTTGGTTTTTATCGTGGAGAGTGGAGTTGAAGCAGTGTTAAAGGTCAGTTTTGTGATGAAAGTGGTTGGAATGAATAGTGATAGGCAAGTGTTGGCTATTGGAAAGGTAATGCAGAAGAAGTATGTTGAAGTTATTGGAAATGTTGGTTATTGGAAAGGTAATGTTGTATGACAATGTTCCACAGTGTTAAGTGGTAGAAGATGGAGATGTGTGTTTGCTTGGAGAAGTGAGGTTTATGGCACAGAGCAGTTGTATGTGTTGATGGCTGGGTGCAAGCAGTAGTCGTTTAGGTTTGTATGTTGATTTGTATGTTTGTGGAAGATGGTTAGTGATGAATGTATATTTGTGGCAGTGGGGGTTTGCAGGCTAGGTAGTGAAATGTATTGGTGATGCTTGTTGAATTGAAGTG
Organism: Allium fistulosum; assembly: GCA_030737815.1. Classification (NCBI taxonomy): domain Eukaryota; kingdom Viridiplantae; phylum Streptophyta; class Magnoliopsida; order Asparagales; family Amaryllidaceae; genus Allium; species Allium fistulosum. The sequence goes on from CM060906.1 coordinate 1,140,898,651, forward strand.
ATAGTGAGGAGTTTGTGACAGGGAAGAGAGTGGTTGTGATAGGGGCGGGGTAGTGTATATGAATGTCAGTGAATGGTTAGTTGGTTAGATGGTGATATGTGGAGTTGTGAATGGAGCAGCAACGTTGATGGTAATTGGTCGAGTTCACAGTGACAATAAGTGGTTTGATGGTGAGAGTTTGGTTGAGGAGTAAGGAGGATGATCAGTTATTGCAAGTTGAAATGGCGATAGGGACAGTGGAGTATGTGAGAGCAGTAGGTTGAAGTGTGGACCAGCAGAGGTTGTGATGGCAGTTTTGAAGGAAGTTGGTGGTTTTGCGGTTTGGTGGCAGTGAGTTGGAGGAAGGTTAGGTACAATAGTTTGAAATGAAGTTGCAGTTTGTTGCTTGGTAGCGTGAAATGGCATAGGTTTGGTGGCAGTTTGTTGTTGCAATGAGTTGAAGTTTGCAGCTGTGGTGCTGCGGGTTTGACAGAGAATGTTTTGATAGAAATGAATTGAGAAATGGGTTGAGAAATGAATTGAGAAATGAGAGATGGATGACAGTAGCAGAACCAGAGAGTGGAGTATGTATATGAAATGAAATGGAGTATAAAGTGACGATGTAAATTTTGCAAAAAAAGAAATTTGTACAAAGAAAATGGAATAAATTTATTTTCTTTTTCAATTGCAATTGTGTTTTTTAATAGCAATTCTAGTAGTAAAACAACAACAAGCAAACAAATTAAAATGAAAACAAAATTCACATAAAAAATATATTTTTTAAAATGAAAATTAACACACAAAACAAACACACAATAAAAAATAAATGAAAATAATTCAAAGAATAGAAAATAAATTCAAAGCAATTCCCCGGCAACGGCGCCAAAAACTTATTCGAACGGCTAAATGTCTATCGGATTGGAAAATAGCCGATCGAATTTAAACTAAAAATAATCGCAAGCTCACGGCGTACAATGATAGTACGTGGCGACTAGGGATCGATCCGCAGGGAATTGTTTAGATTTTAAAATTTCTATTCAATCAAATTAAACCAAGATTTGAAAATTGTTTTAAGCTAGAAAATGTAAAAACTAACAAAAGCTAGAACGGATAAAAATATGAGAGTTTGAAGGCAATTTAGAGATATATCCACTCTCTAGATCACATAAATCAATACAACATGAAATTATGACCTCTCTTTTTTGGTCATTAGTGAATTTAATTGATGCGTTTATCATAAGTATGGAATATTTGTGCTATTAATTAGCTCAATACAAGCCATCAAACTATAATACATCCACTAAACCACTTGCTAATTCTCATGAAAAATGACAATGAAGTTGAAAATAAAATCTATTTTAAGCATGACCTATTAACTATTGATTAGAAATATAGACCATCAAATTTTGATTTCAACATTCACTTCATTACCATAATCATATGTAGATGAAGAGGTAATTTGTGTCTGTGTTTGTTTAAGCATAGCCTATTTGGTGTCAACAACATAGGCTTTCAAATTCAAACCTAAAACAACAAGTTAAACCACATCTAACATTTCCATTAAGCACAAAAAGAGATCAATAGTTGTCAAAATGTTGAAGCTACATGATTAAAAGAGCTTCATTACCCCTAAATTGAAGGAGTTTAGCCTCTCATATTTGTTATCATATCAATAATTGTAGCATTCAACATAAAACAAAAACAAAAGAAAAAAGGGAGCAAAGTAAAAGGAGAACTAATTAAACTAAATAAAAGCTAATCTACATGCATAAGAAATAAACTAAGCTACTAACATGAAAGGAAATAAACAAGAAAAGAAAAGAGCGTGTATTAAAATTGCATAAAAACAAAGTTACATGAAAGAAGAAGAAAATGGTTAAGTAGCCATGAAATAAAAAGAGAGTTAGTATTTTATTTTTGAGCCTAAAACTAAACTAAAGATGTAACGACCCGTATTTTTACGGATCGACAAGTTTGTCAAAATCTGGAATTTTAGTGTTGTCGAGCCATTTCAGATTTTTAGGCAGAATTTTTTTCTAAGTGTTAGGTCGTGGTTGGCGACCTAAGAAGGTGGGGTGACTTAGGAGTTAGGTTGCATGTTAGCTTAGGTCGTGAGGGAAGTTATGTCGTAGGCGACCTAAGGGATGGGTTGGTCGTATGCTGGCTTAGGTCGTGGGGAAGGCTAGGTCGAGTGAGCGACCTAAGAGAGTTAGCGTCTTATAGGATTTGGCAACCTGAGATTAGTTAGCGACCTAAGGGGATAGGTCGGCAGCGACCTAAGGAACTAGTGATAGTAGTTAGCGACCTAGTATGGTGGAGCGACCTATAGGTTAGCGACCTAAGAGTTAGGTCGTGAGCTCCGTTTTTGGTTAAGTCGCTAGGTCAGTAGTCAGTTAGGTCATATTCTGGCTAAGTGTTAGGTCGCATCCCAGTTGTTCGCGACTTACGTTAGGTCGCGAGGAAAACTTATGTGTTAGGTCGCAAGAGGGCTTAAGTCTAAGTCGCGGCATTGTTAGGTCGCGTGGGTTGCTAAGTTGTTAGGTCGAAGCCTATGTTTTAAGTCGCGAGCGACCTAGGAGATAAGTGTTAAGTCGTAACCCAGTTATTTGGTGGGTCGCATGGAAGCGCATCTGTTAGGTCGCTTGGGTGCGCTGATGTGCTATGTCGTATCCCTTTAAGTCATAGGTCGTAACCTTGTTAGGTCGTTGAAGCGCCTGGGGAATAAGTCGTTAGGTTGTTAGGCGCTAAGTGCTTTAGGTCGGAGGGGTTTTAGGTCGTAGGTCGCAGACGACCTAATTCCGAGCTAGCGACTTAGAGAGATTTCTGCTATAAATAGGGGGGGGCTGTTCTCACTTTTTGGGATCCGGATTTCGAAGCAACGAAGTGCTGCCATTTTGAGAGCACGACTTCTACACTTCTTCACTTCTTTTCTCCACCCTAATCTAGTGCTTCCATCCATCCAAATCGAAGATCAAGATTGAAGATCCAAGAGCTTAAGTTGAAGATCTTCATCTTTTCAAGTGAGATTTCTTCGGTTGAAGCGGATTCGTGATAGATCAAGCTTGATCCTTCGCTGTCCAGATCTGAAGCGTGTTGATTTGAGGTTGTTTTGGTGATTTGGTGAGTGGTGATTATCTCTCACACGGATCCAAAGGAGTATATCGGATTGTTGGCTCGATTTGGTGTTAAAATAGTGATTTCCATGCATTTTCTTCATCCTAAGTGTAGATCCATATAGATCCATTGTTCATGATGATGTTACATCCATTTTATCATATGTTAACCTATGCAAGTTCATTCATCAAGTTGTAGAGATAATTCTCATGTTTTCATGCTTGTTAGACTTTCAACTCTTTAATTACGAAAATGCCATTATCGTTATAATTGTCTACTTAGATCATATTTGAATGCTTGATTGTTTGGATTAATGTTTGACTTGGTTGATTGCTATGAATTAGATGATTGATGATTTGATTTAGACCGAAGACGATTCAAAAGCTAAGGGAAAGGCTCTTGAATTGGGAAAGCTGCTCGTGGCATATGTAGCGGGATGATGAAGCTCTTATGCATAGAGTTGATGATGTGATGTTGAGATGAGGCTTTGCGAGGATGTAATGAAGTGAGGCATCATGTGATGAAGACTTGGTCTAATCCAGACGGGATCATTCCAAGCATGTTGATAACTCGGTGATATGATTCGAGTTGAGGATAATGAATGAGTATGGAAATAGTCATCGAGGAGGATGACTAGGAGGCTTGGATAGCATCGTTGTTGAAGGTTCTAGCAGACTCAAAGCAAGGGTACATTTGGGTAGTTGCGAAAATCCCAACGACAACGAATTGATGGTCGAGTACCCTGGGTAGTTGCGAAAATCCTTGGCACGGGCTGCGACGACGTGCGGAGTTTTGTCTAGAACCGGGGTTTCCATTAGCCCTTGACGGACGGCTGAAAGAATGTGCCGGTCATTCAATTAACGGTGATATCGAAGCAATGATAACAGTGATAGCCAGAGTCATAGATGTTTGGTTGTATCGTCATTCGGACTCAAGAGCGGTATTTTCTGGGTGCTTATTTGATTTAGGCCTTGGTACTTGGAAAACATCGCCCTTGACTCGAATGATTATTATTTTACTTTAAATTGTATGCTTTGCTGTGTTGCTTCTGCTTAGTGTGTGTCTGGGGGGCTATCACTGTAGAAAGAGGTGGAGTGGGAGGGTTGTATTCCTTTTCCTTTTTCCTTTGTACTCTTTTGGTATGTTGTTAGTTAATCTACTGCTCACTAAGACTGTTGTCTGACTCAAGGCTTTATGTTTTAATTTTTATTGCCTTGGGCTGTTCGTCCATTTTGGGACGGGCAGACTAGGTAGCAGGTGACAGGTGCTGTTCTCTTCTCACGATGCTGATATCGAAGGCGAGCTAGAGGGTTGCATATTATCTTCTTATTATATGTACTGGATGTTCCGCTGTTTTGTATTCTCTGAGAGATATGTAGTGAGGCTTGATGTATTGACTACTTGGATGTTTGTATTCAACTATTATGGAGTTTTATATGATGGCATTTTGTTCTGTAAAGCTTCACTATACATATGTTCTATTGTATTTTGTCCATGCGCTGTGAGTAATACGATAGATTCAGTTGTTTTATTTTACCCTGACAATCGTCCATGTTCGCCTGGCACACTTTACAGCGCACTATCTCTAGATTCGGTGCAGGGGTCATGGGCGGTCGTCACATTTGGTATCAGAGCGAGGTTAATCGATTTTACCCAACGCTCGCTGACGTAACTACGTATGAGAGACGTAATTGTAATTTTGATGGATGATTATTATATATAATATAGTAGCTTAGAAGAGTTTGAGTCCTTTATGCAGTTGTTTCTCTAGATGTTCTAATCATTCCTTTTTATAGATATTGAGAATGAGTCGAAGAGGGAGACCAGCTGCTAGGGAAGGCCGTGCTACTGAAGAGACTGCTGATTATGCAGCCATGTTCGAAGCTATGATGACTTCAATCATGAGAAGGATACCAGTTCCGGGGGCAGCAGTAGATGTTGGAGTTCAAGTCCAAACTCCGAAACCAGTGGATTTTGCTAAGTTGTGCAAGGATTATACTGCTCTTGGAGGGAAGGTTTTCTTGGGAACAGAATCAACCATTGAAGTCCAGAGATGGATCGATGCTTGTAGAAGGATCTTTGGTGATTTAGGAATTGATGATGCAACTAAGAGGAAGTTGGCATCAAGGCAGCTTCAAGGGAGAGCTTCTGATTGGTGGAACTCTATTACCATCGATACTCCGGAGGAAGAGATTACGTGGGAGCAATTCCAAGCTAGATTTGAAGCTAAGTTCATTTCTACAGCGTAGAAGTCTGTTCAGTTCAAGAGGTTTGTGAAGCTCAAGCAAGGAGGAAGATCTGTTCTTGAGTATGTTTCTGAGTTTGAAGCTTTGTCCAAGTATGCCCGGTCATATATTGAGTCTGCATATCAGAAGAATGAGAAGTTTGTGACAGGCTTGGACAGTTATCTTGGGAGGCAGTTGGTGGATCATTTGGACGATTCATTTGAGAAGCTTGTGGAGAAAGCTCTCAGGCATGAGAGTCTGTTTCCTAAGGAAGGATCTGTTGTTGCTGTGACCAGGGAAGAGTCTAAACCCCAGCAGGGTGGAAACAAGAAGAGGAAGCAGCAGCAGAAGGGTAAGGATGGCCAGAAGAAGCCGAAAGGCGAGGTGACTTGCTACAACTATCAGCAGAAAGGCCATCTCTCCAGGGATTGCAAGAATCCGAAAGTGCCAGCGAAGTGCCACAACTGTGACAAGCCGGGGCATTTCAGGAAGAATTGTCCAGAACCGAGAAGGGACAAGCAGATTGTGCAGGCTTATGCTTTGGGAGCTGTTCCGTCGTCTTCGAAAGCTCCTACTGCTGAAGAGAAAGGAAAGAGTGTGGTTGTTCAAGGTACTCTTTTCCTATGTGGTGTTCCAGTTAGAGTTCTGTTTGATACTGGAGCGTCGCATTCGTTTGTTTGTAATGAACTCGTAGGCCGGTTAGGTTTGGAACCGGATATTGTTGATAGGCCATTGGTTGTTACTAATCCAGTTGGGGGTTCGTCTTGTTTGTGTATGTTATGCCGTGGTCTGATTGTGTCGATTCATGGTTGCTCTTTTGTTTGTGATTGCTTTGTTCTGAACTTTGCGGGGTTCGGAATTATTCTGGGTATGGATTGGCTTAGGAAGTATGCGGCAAAGGTTGATTGCGAGAGGTTGGAAGTGACAGTCGAGAATGTGGAGGGGCGAAAGGTTGTAATACGATGTAAGCATGAAGAAGGCGTCTTCATGAGCTTCATGTATTTGCTGGTTGTTCCACGGGATGGACTGTCATCAGTGCCGATCGCTAATGGATTCGAGGATGTCTTTGACGAAGTCAAAGGGTTGCCGCCGCATAGAGAGATCGAGTTTCGTATAGATCTAGTTGAAGGAGCCAGACCTGTTGTGATGCCTCTTAGGCGGATGGCGCCTAGGGAACAGCAGGAGTTGAGGGTGCAAGTTGATGACCTTTTACAGAAAGGATTCATTCGGCGTAGTGTGTCCGAGTGGGGTGCACTAGTTGTGTTTGCCACCAAGGCAGATGGGTCGTTGAGATTGTGCGTCGATTATCGTGAGCTGAATAAGGTGACTAAGAAGAACAAGTATCCATTGCCGAGAATAGATGACTTGTTTGATCAGCTTCACGAAGCCAAGATGTTTTCTCAGATGGATTTGGCAACGGGATTTCACCAGTTGAGAGTGGCTAAGGATAGTGTGCCGAAGACTGCTTTTCGGACACCATCGGGTTTCTATGAGTGGCTGGTAATGCCGTTTGGATTGACTAACACGCCAGCATATTTTGTGGATCTTATGAATAGAGTGTTCAGAGATCAGTTGAACAAGTTTGTGCTTGTGTTCGTGGATGATATTCTGATTTATTCCAGAACGGAAGAAGAGCACAAGACGCACTTGCATATTGTTTTGGAAATCTTGCGGAAACATCAGCTGAAGGCTAAGTTTTCGAAGTGTCACTTCTGGAAGAGTGAAGTGAGGTTCTTAGGCCATGTTATCTCTGGAAATGGAATAGCGGTTGATCCCGCTAAGGCGGCAGCAATCCAGGATTGGGTTAGACCTAAGAATGCATCTGATGCGAGAAGTTTTCTTGGATTAGCAGGATATTATCGACGGTTTATCAAAGACTTCTCCAAGATAGCTGCACCGTTAACAGGATTGACGAAGAAGAACCTAGTGTTCAGATGGGATGATAAGTGTGAGCAAGCTTTTGGAATCCTGAAAGAGCGATTGACGAGTGCTCCTGTTTTGACTATTCCTAGTGGGAATGATGAGATGGTGGTTTACACCGATGCATGTGGTACTGGACTTGGAGCAGTGCTGATGCAGAGGGATAAAGTTGTTGCATATGCAAGTCGACAACTGAAGCCGCATGAAAGGAATTACCCAACTCATGATTTGGAATTAGCGGCGATAGTATTTGCTCTGAAGATGTGGAGACATTATCTATTGGGAGTTCGATTCGAGTTGTTTACGGATCACAAGTCATTGAAGTATCTTTTCTCCCAAAAGGATTTGAATCTTCGGCAGCAACGTTGGCTAGAGTTTTTGGCATCATATGATTTTGGTATAGCTTATACTCCGGGAAAAGGTAACGCAGTGGCAGATGCGTTAAGTCGAAGACATGCAGGATTGGGAGCCATGTTTTCAGAATGGAAGAGTCTCGAGTATTTAGCCGGATTTGACTTCAGGCCTAGATGTGAATTGGAACCTGAGATGTTGGCAAACTTATCGATAAGACCTTCTCTTGTGGAAAGGATTGGCGAGAGCCAAAAGCGAGACGATAAGCTTGTCAAGATTATCCGTGATTTGGAATCTGGATTGGATCCAGAAAAGGATAAAGGATTCGAGGTCGATCGAGAGGGTTGGCTTCGGAAGCAAGGACGACTAGTTGTTCCCGATATAGATGAATTGAGGAGTGAAGTTTTGAAGGAAAGTCATCACTCGAAGTTGACAATTCATCCTGGTGGAAATAAGATGTATCGGGACATGAAGAGAACCTACTAATGTTGGAAATTTTATTTCCAAGTGCATGAACTGCCAGTTGGTTAAAGCCGAGCAGAAGAAGCCAAGTGGATTGCTTCAGCCATTAGAAGTTCCTACATAGAAGTGGGAGCAAGTGTCGATGGATTTTATTGATGGATTGCCTAGAACAAGAACGGGAAATGAAGGGATTTGGGTCATTGTGGATCGTCTGACCAAGAGTGCGAGGTTCATTCCTGTTCGGTCAACTAGGACTGCATCAAGGTTGGCTGAGTTGTATGTTAAGTGGATAGTTCGATTCCATGGTATTCCGAAGAGTATAGTGAGCGATCGAGACCCATTGTTCACTAGTGGATTTTGGAAGAGCTTCCAGGAAGTTTTGGGAACCGAGTTGTGTTTGAGTACAGCTTATCACCCTCAAACAGATGGTCAGACCGAGAGAGTCAACCGAGTTTTGGAAGATCTTCTTAGAGCTTGTGTTTTGGACTTCGGAGGATCATGGGAAGATCACCTTCATTTGGTGGAGTTTGCGTACAACAACAGTTACCAGTCAAGCATTGGTATGGCACCGTATGAGGCATTGTATGGAAGACCGTGTAACTCTCCGACATGTTGGTTGGAAACCGGAGAAAAGCTGATACTTGGGCTAGAGATGATTCGGCAGACTTCAGATTGTATAGAGATCATTCGGCAACGAATGAAGGCAGCCCAAGACCGTCAGAAGAGTTATGCTGATAAGCGTCGAAAGGATTTGGAATTCGACGTAGGAGATATGGTTTTTGTAAAGATTTCTCCACTGAAGAATGTCATTCGATTTGGGAAGAAAGGAAAATTGACTCCGAGATTTGTTGGACCATTCCCGATCATTGAGCGAATTGGAAAGCTCGCCTATAGGTTGGAGTTACCTGAGAAGATGTCGGGTGTGCACAATGTTTTTCATGTATCATATCTACGAAAGTATGTGCACGACTCGAATACAGTGGTTTCTGCTGATAGCTGTGAAGATTTTGAAGTTGATCCTGTTGGTAGAAGACCTCGTAAGCCGCTTCGTGTTGTTGAAACTGACACGAAACAGCTCAGGAGGAAGGTAGTTAAGTTGCTCAAGATACAATGGAGTGATGATGATAACGACTGTACGTGGGAGGTGGAAGAGAGGATGAAGGCAGCTCATCCTGAACTCTTCAAGGTATGGCCCTAAGGTATCGTGTCATCTCGCGATATTGTAACTTGTTCTAGTTTTAGAATTCTGTACGCTAAGCTAGAATTTGACGCATGGTTTGTTGATTGCTATGGATGGTAGGCGTACAGAATAGTTTTTGATTGCTATGATTGTTTGGAATTTCAGGGGCGAAATTCCTAAGGGGGAGAGAATGTAATGACCCGTATTTTTACGGATCGACAAGTTTGTCAAAATCTGGAATTTTAGTGTTGTCGAGCCATTTCAGATTTTTAGGCAGAATTTTTTTCTAAGTGTTAGGTCGTGGTTGGCGACCTAAGAAGGTGGGGTGACTTAGGAGTTAGGTTGCATGTTAGCTTAGGTCGTGAGGGAAGTTATGTCGTAGGCGACCTAAGGGATGGGTTGGTCGTATGCTGGCTTAGGTCGTGGGGAAGGCTAGGTCGAGTGAGCGACCTAAGAGAGTTAGCGTCTTATAGGATTTGGCAACCTGAGATTAGTTAGCGACCTAAGGGGATAGGTCGGCAGCGACCTAAGGAACTAGTGATAGTAGTTAGCGACCTAGTATGGTGGAGCGACCTATAGGTTAGCGACCTAAGAGTTAGGTCGTGAGCTCCGTTTTTGGTTAAGTCGCTAGGTCAGTAGTCAGTTAGGTCATATTCTGGCTAAGTGTTAGGTCGCATCCCAGTTGTTCGCGACTTACGTTAGGTCGCGAGGAAAACTTATGTGTTAGGTCGCAAGAGGGCTTAAGTCTAAGTCGCGGCATTGTTAGGTCGCGTGGGTTGCTAAGTTGTTAGGTCGAAGCCTATGTTTTAAGTCGCGAGCGACCTAGGAGATAAGTGTTAAGTCGTAACCCAGTTATTTGGTGGGTCGCATGGAAGCGCATCTGTTAGGTCGCTTGGGTGCGCTGATGTGCTATGTCGTATCCCTTTAAGTCATAGGTCGTAACCTTGTTAGGTCGTTGAAGCGCCTGGGGAATAAGTCGTTAGGTTGTTAGGCGCTAAGTGCTTTAGGTCGGAGGGGTTTTAGGTCGTAGGTCGCAGACGACCTAATTCCGAGCTAGCGACTTAGAGAGATTTCTGCTATAAATAGGGGGGGCTGTTCTCACTTTTTGGGATCCGGATTTCGAAGCAACGAAGTGTTGCCATTTTGAGAGCTCGACTTCTACACTTCTTCACTTCTTTTCTCCACCCTAATCTAGTGCTTCCATCCATCCAAATCGAAGATCAAGATTGAAGATCCAAGAGCTTAAGTTGAAGATCTTCATCTTTTCAAGTGAGATTTCTTCGGTTGAAGCGGATTCGTGATAGATCAAGCTTGATCCTTCGCTGTCCAGATCTGAAGCGTGTTGATTTGAGGTTGTTTTGGTGATTTGGTGAGTGGTGATTATCTCTCACACGGATCCAAAGGAGTATATCGGATTGTTGGCTCGATTTGGTGTTAAAATAGTGATTTCCATGCATTTTCTTCATCCTAAGTGTAGATCCATATAGATCCATTGTTCATGATGATGTTACATCCATTTTATCATATGTTAACCTATGCAAGTTCATTCATCAAGTTGTAGAGATAATTCTCATGTTTTCATGCTTGTTAGACTTTCAACTCTTTAATTACGAAAATGCCATTATCGTTATAATTGTCTACTTAGATCATATTTGAATGCTTGATTGTTTGGATTAATGTTTGACTTGGTTGATTGCTATGAATTAGATGATTGATGATTTGATTTAGACCGAAGACGATTCAAAAGCTAAGGGAAAGGCTCTTGAATTGGGAAAGCTGCTCGTGGCATATGTAGCGGGATGATGAAGCTCTTATGCATAGAGTTGATGATGTGATGTTGAGATGAGGCTTTGCGAGGATGTAATGAAGTGAGGCATCATGTGATGAAGACTTGGTCTAATCCAGACGGGATCATTCCAAGCATGTTGATAACTCGGTGATATGATTCGAGTTGAGGATAATGAATGAGTATGGAAATAGTCATCGAGGAGGATGACTAGGAGGCTTGGATAGCATCGTTGTTGAAGGTTCTAGCAGACTCAAAGCAAGGGTACATTTGGGTAGTTGCGAAAATCCCAACGACAACGAATTGATGGTCGAGTACCCTGGGTAGTTGCGAAAATCCTTGGCACGGGCTGCGACGACGTGCGGAGTTTTGTCTAGAACCGGGGTTTCCATTAGCCCTTGACGGACGGCTGAAAGAATGTGCCGGTCATTCAATTAACGGTGATATCGAAGCAATGATAACAATGATAGCCAGAGTCATAGATGTTTGGTTGTATCGTCATTCGGACTCAAGAGCGGTATTTTCTGGGTGCTTATCTGATTTAGGCCTTGGTACTTGGAAAACATCGCCCTTGACTCGAATGATTATTATTTTACTTTAAATTGTATGCTTTGCTGTGTTGCTTCTGCTTAGTGTGTGTCTGGGGGGCTATCACTGTAGAAAGAGGTGGAGTGGGAGGGTTGTATTCCTATTCCTTTTTCCTTTGTACTCTTTTGGTATGTTGTTAGTTAATCTACTGCTCACTAAGACTGTTGTCTGACTCAAGGCTTTATGTTTTAATTCTTATTGCCTTGGGCTGTTCGTCCATTTTGGGACGGGCAGACTAGGTAGCAGGTGACAGGTGCTGTTCTTTTCTCACGATGCTGATATCGAAGGCGAGCTAGAGGGTTGCATATTATCTTCTTATTATATGTACTGGATGTTCCGCTGTTTTGTATTCTCTGAGAGATATGTAGTGAGGCTTGATGTATTGACTACTTGGATGTTTGTATTCAACTATTATGGAGTTTTATATGATGGCATTTTGTTCTGTAAAGCTTCACTATACATATGTTCTATTGTATTTTGTCCATGCGCTGTGAGTAATACGATAGATTCAGTTGTTTTATTTTACCCTGACAATCGTCCATGGTCGCCTGGCACACTTTACAGCGCACTATCTCTAGATTCGGTGCAGGGGTCATGGGCGGTCATCACAAAAGAAGAGGCTCAAAGGAGGCTAAGAGAAGGGAGACTAATTACATGAACATATTGGGTATTTATACATGTTTTGAAACCATAATCCTATTTTTGGGAATTACCCAAACTACCCTTGAGGTAGTGTGGCCACCATGTAATCATTAACATGTGTTAATTCTCCACTTAAATGTGCATGTACCTTTAAACTCTATAAGTACGTGCATTAGCTTCTAATTATACATCATGGTAAGTGGGTAGGTGGGGTGTTCCATGTTCCATGAAATGAATTATTTCCATCTTTATTTGTTTGTTTCTTCTTGTGCATGCATATTTTCCATGAGGCCTCTTGTAATTTCCATCCAATTTTCCTATAAATAAATAAAATGTGGAAATGGATATTCTCAAATTAATATATGCACAAAAATGACTATTTTGCCCCTATTTGAAGTTGAATAAATGATGATTTGAAAATAATTTGAATTTTGGTTTAAACGTGTTAAAACACTTATTATGATCATTAATTTAATTTAATTAGATTAAATATGGAAGTAAAAACATGCATATTTACGTGCATATCATTATGTGTACGTGTCGGCATCTTGATATATTGGGCATAACGCTATTATTTATGTTTTTTTATATTTTACCCCTACAAAATGTAATGGGTTAATGATGATGTAATGGCTCATGTAAAACATTTTGAGATAATGAAGTTATTTAACTGCTCCATTTACTTAATATTGTGGAAAAAATATTGATGTCATTTTGTCGTTTGAAAATAGTTAAGATGATGACTACAACATCATTTTCAGGTCTCGAAGTAGGGGATTTTACAAATTGGTATCAGAGCTTAGGTTAAGGGACACTTAAGTAAAACTGAGCTAATTAGGAAACAAAGTAGTTAGAAAATGAACACCTAAGGGAGGGTATATGCTATGTAACGTACTTGTATTTTGATATATATATATATCCCTATATTTTTGTTCTCTCTCTCGATTAATTCCGTTTCTATATGGTGAAGGAGTCTGCTTTGGAAGTACTGAACTGGTTAAAGGTGTGTTAGGGATTTGAGATATGATAATGCTCAGAAGAGGAGGTTGGTTTCTTGCCAGCTTCAAGAGGATGCTTTAGACTCATGGGAGGCTGTAACAGCTGAGGTATCGAAGGAGGAGATAACTTGGAAAGAGTTTAAGGACAGGTTTAAGGCTCGGTTTTTCCCTAAATCATCGAAGAGTGCATTGTGTAGGGAGTTCTTGGATCTGAAAAAAAGAGTTGACTTTGGTAGAGTATATTTAACGCTTTAATGCTTTTTTCAAGTACGAAAGGGATAATATCAACACTCTACTGAAGAAATATGAGAAATTTATACAAGTTCTGAAGAAGGGTCTGAGCCACAAGGTGATGGCACATCTGATGTCTCCTTTTGATCTAGCTATAGGGATGGAGAGGGGTATGATTGCTTATTTCAAAAGAAGAGGAAGGATGATGTTAGACCCAAGAGTAGGCTGAAGAAGAGAGTCAACTCCTACAAGAAAGGTAACATGAATTAGAAGGGAGGAAAGACCTCAAGTTGAGAAGCTCAAAAACCAAACTTACCTGATGTTACTTGGTTCGAACATTGGCCGAAGGGACACCACTCCATTAAGTGTACCCAACCGGAGAACACAGAGAGGGCCAAGTGCTTTAACTATAATATGCATATCCATATGAAGAGGGATTGCCCAAAATTGAAGCAAACGAAAGGGTATGCTTTGGAGGGACCATCGATTGAACCAACTATAAAGGAAAATGAGGAGGGTGTTGTGCTTGGAGGTATGATTTGGATTTCTAATATATCAATTAGAATTCTGTTTTATACTAGTGCTACGCACTCTATTGTTTGAAATGACTTGGTTGATAGGCTAGTGTTAGATACTACCTGTTTGAGTACATCCTTATGTGTAGTTAATCCGATCGATGGCTATACCACTCTCAGGTTAAGTTGCACCGACCTTGAGTTTGAATTGTATGGACTTGTGTTTGTTTGCAACCTATATGTATTTGAATGTTTAGGGTAAGGGGTAATTTTGGGTATGGATTGATCAGTTCATAATGACGCTAAGATCATCTATGCTAATAGAATTATCGCCTTAGAGAATCCAAGGGGTAGAGAGAGAATCATGGTAGTGTTGGATGTAATGGAGACGAAATCTGAACTGATGTTGTGTGCCATGGAAGATCGGGAGGATGAGATTAGTAGAGTATCGGCGGTTCATGAATTTGCAGCTGTTTTCCAATCAGTAATGGGATTACCGCCTAGAAGAGCAATAGAGCCGAATAGACTTGATGTTGGGGTATAACCAATTAGTAGGCCACTTAACTGGATGCCGCCCAAAGAGATGGAAGAATTGAAGAAACTGTCAGTGGAACCTGAGCATAAAAGTTTCATTAGACCAAATAGTTTACCATGGGGAGCATTCATAATATTTGTAAGAAGTTAGATGGATCGCTAAGGATGTGTATCTACTATAGGGAGTTGAATAAATTGACGGTGAAAAATCGTTATCCGTTGCCTAGGATAGGTGACTTATCTAATCAGTTAAGTGGAGCTAGATTATTCGCGCAGCTAGGTTTGCCAATGGGATTCCATCAACTGAGAGTAGCCGAGGATAGTGTTCCTTTGATCGTATATAGAACTAGATATGGTTTATATGAGTGGTTAATTATGCATTTTGGACGGACCAACGCCCAATGTTGTTTATAGATCTTATGAACCAAATCTTTCACGATCAGTTGGATAGATTTAGGTTGGTCTTAATTGATGATATTTTTGTGTATTCTAAGAATGAGAGAGACCGTGAAGTCTATCTTAGATTGTTGTTGGAGACATTGAAGCAACATAAATTGAAGGTCAAGTTTTCAAACTGTCATTTTCGAAAATGGGAAGTTAAGTTTCTAGATCATGTAGTTTTGGGGATTGGATTGGCAGTGGATCAATCCTCGATAGGGACTATTAATGATTGGAAGAGACCAGAAACGGTTCCTATCATGAGTAGTTTCTTGGGATTAGCTAGCTACTACTGCATATTAATTAAGGATTTCTCGCGTATAGTAGCACAATTGACTAAGTTAACCAAAAGAATGAGAGGTTCATATAGATTTATAAGTGTGAAGGGTCATTTCAAGAGTTGAAGATGTTGCTAATGAACACTCCTATCTTGATCGTACCTAAAGGGAATTAGGGTTTGCTACTATATACCGATGCATGTAGAACTGGTTTAGGTGCAGTATTGATGCAGAAAGGCGAGATATATCTTACGCATCAAGGAAACTAAGGCCGCATAAGGTTCGATACGCGATTCATGACTTGGAGTTGGCGGTAGTGATCTTCGCTTTGAAGATTTGGAGACATTATCTTTTAGGAGAATGGTTCAAGTTGTATATGGGCCATAAGTTCCTTAAGTATTTATTCTTTCATTGGAGATAAATATGAGGCAACATATGTGGTTGGAGTTTCTATCGACATACTACTTTAATATTGAGTATATGTCGGGAAAGGGGAATAATTTTGTCGATGTTTTGAGTGGAAAGCAGCATAATGGAGTGTTAGTCATGATTGAGGAATGGAAGATGTTAAATACATTAGCATCATGTGGAGTGCATAATGCGTTAGATGCGCGATCAAGTCAAGATCCCGATGCATTGGAAAGTTTGGAAGTTCATCCGACACTTGTAGATAGAATTGCTACAAGGCAGAGAGAGGACCCATTATTAGCCGAAAGGATTAGGAAATTGGAGATGAGTGTGGATGTTGAGGACCTTAAAGGTCAAGATAGACTCGAAGGGATGGCTAGGAAGAAAGGAAGACTTTATGTACCGAATGTGGGGAATCTTCGGAAGGAGGTCTTGGAATAAATTCATCGATCTAAGTTCACCATTCATTCTGAGGCACGAGGACATATTATAACATGAAGAGAGTATTCATCTAGAAAGGGATGAAGAGAGACATGGGTGAATGCATGAAGGAGTGTTTCATATGCCGGTAAGTGATAGTTGAGCATCAAAAGCCAAGTGGTTTACTTTAACCTTTGAAAGTATCGACTTGGAAATGGGATTCAACGTCTATGGATTTTATAGATGGGTTGCGAAGGTCAAGATCGGGGAATGATAACATCTAGGTATAGTCTACAAATTAACTAAAAGTGCCAATTTTGTCCTAATAAAGTCGACAAGAACGACGACTAGCTTAATGAAATTCTATATGAACAATGTTGTGAGACTCCATGGGATTCTGAGCAGCATAGTTAGTGATAGAGACACATTGTTCACCAGTGAATTCTGGAGAAGTTTACAAAGTGCATTGGGTACATAATTGAACTTGAGTATAGCTTACCATCCATAGGCAGATGGTGAAATGGAAAGGTTAAATCGTGTGTTAGAGGTTTGCTGAGAGCATGTGTGCTAGACTTTGGAGGATCTTGGGAAGAACATCTGCATAGGTAGAATTTGCCTATTATATAGTTACCAATCAAGATTTGGGATCACACCATTTAAGGCGCTTTATGTAGATCATGTAAATCACTTATTTGTTAGTTTAGCATGGGGATAGACTCATGTTAGGACCTAACTTAGTAAGAAATGCTATCGAAAAGATAGAATTTATTCACACTAGAATGAAAGTTGCGCAATCGGGGTAGAAGCGTTGCACACTTAAGAGAAGGAGGGAACCCACAATGGGCGATCTTATGTTCGTAAAAGTTTCATCGATGAGAGGTTTTATATGCTTTGGGAAGGTGAGGAAATTGGCACCTAGATAAGTAGGTCTGTTTCCAGTAATAGAGAAGATCAACAAACTTGCATATAAAGTCGAGTTACCAAGGAGTTTGGCAGGTATGCATAATGTTATTCATATATCGCATTTAAGGAAATGTGTGCACAACCGAGGGCGATGGAGGACTTATTTATAGAACCAGATTTGACCTATGCTCGATGATCGAAAGGGATAGGATGTCATGATACGAAGGAGTTAAGAAACAAAGTTATTAGACTTGTTTGCATCTAGTGGAGTGACGATAAAGATGACTGTACCTAGGAGGTAAAGAGTAGGATTACGAATATCTATCCCGAATTGGTTTTGATATTTATGTATGTAGCATTGTGCTTTTTCTGTCTATTATTTGGACTGGTAGTGGCACCGTGTATTCATGTTATGATGTGATTATGTGTTAGTAGATGCACTAATGCTTTTTGTATGATGACTGATGATTTACATTAGTATGGTACTAGCGTAGCTTTTTGTACTTATGAGTAATTATAATGATAACTTTACAATTTTAGGGTGTTTGTGTAATTTATATTCTTCAATATCTGAATTTCGAGGATGAAATTCCTATAAGACGGGGGCCAGTAACACCCCATATTTTGAAGTGTCATAATATGATAAATTAAATTAATAATAATTTAATAAGTGATTATTAAGATAATTAAAGCAATTTGATTGCAAGAGTTACCCAAGGGGGGTTTGATTAATTAAGTATGGGACACTTATAAAGTTAATTAAATAGACCAAGGGTAATTGGAGTAATCAAGTCAGCCTTATTAGTGTGAATAAATAAATTTGAATTTTTGAGTGAGAAGAAGCTTGTATATTAAGGGAAATAAATTAGTGAGATTAAGCAAGGAGGGATATTAGCTCAAGCCAAAATTACTAATATACATGCCTTAACCATATTTCCTTATTGTATTTTAATTCATTTTCAAATCCCCTAAACTGCTCAAAGGCCGACCACATTTCTAACAAAATAGAGGAAACCCAAAATCTAGAAAATTCAAGCATTCATTTTTAAGGAAGAGAGAAGAGTAAACTAAGATTTCAAAGTTTTTCTAAACTAAAGGAAGTAAAATTTTCTCTAAAACTCTTCCAAACCCATTTGGGTATGTAGTTGACTTTGAATGAATAATTTTGGTGATGATAAGCATGTTTGAATTTTAAACATATTTTTGAATGTGTTTTGAGATTTTAATGAAAGGAATTAAGTCCCGTTTTAGAGTAAAACATGGTTTAATCATATCTAAATGCTATGAAATTTTTTTAGGATGTTTATAATGATAAAATAATTATTGGTTTTTAATTTTGTAATTTTTGGGTGAAGAAACGATTAATTACAAATTTTCTAAGTGGAAAAGTTTTAGTTTTTGATGAAAATTAGTACTTAAAAATATTCAAATTTAATATTTTGTTCCAAAAATTTTATCAGAGGAAGTAGAAGATATTGTTGGGAAATTTCCCATTAATTTAAAATAAATATTAATTAATTGGTAGAAGAAAATATAGCTTAATTAAAGATGTAACTAAGGAAAAAGATTAATAAATAAGGCTTAATTTTCACCCATAGTCAGAAGATACTGCTACAATACTAAATCGACCAGTGAATGAATATATTGATTAGGTGAAAACCAATTCCTTCAAGTGGAAATAAACAGTCTTCAAGTTAATTACGAAATTGCCACATCAACTTGCGATAACTTGGAAAAATGTTCAACTTGCAATAGCTATGTTAACATGCTATAGGAGATGAAATCACCAGCATACGATGGCTTTTATACTATCAACTTGTAATAGCTTACATATGTCAAAATGTGATAGCTTATCGAAAGGTCAACCTACGATAGCTAATAAGAAATCTGTTTGTGCCAAAATTGGTCACAAACACCCAATTGCCAATGAAAGCACCATTTCAAAATCACAGATAACAAGTATGTAGAGAATTAAAAATGAAGAACACTCAGAAAATTTAGATGAAAGTAGTAAAGAACACAGGGTTTATAGTGGTTCGGCAATCCGGCCTACGTCCACTTTGAAGTTGATAATTTTATTCAAGTTTGCTTGCCGATTACAACGAGTTATAACTGATTACAACAACAAAATCAGAGTACAATGATGAATTCGGCAGAGTCTGGACGTAGAAGAGCCAAAAAGTCCCTTTTTCTGTAGCCATTGGGGGTGCTATTTATAGGCATAGGATGCAAATATCTCGCTCAAATCTCGGGAGACCTCTTCTGGCACGTGGGTGGGCCCACGCGATCGATCCCACGCGATTTTGACTCGATCCGTGATCGTTACGAATGAATTTTGTATCGATCAAGATTTGACCCGATCGAGTCGAAATTTGGCATGGACGTTCTTTGAGTTGTACGTAAGCTCCTGTGAAAATTTCATAGCATTTGGACTTGTGGATCGCAAGTTATGATCGATGCAAATTCGAGTTTTCGGCAGGCTGAATCGATCCATTCGCATCGATCAGTTCGAATCCTTATCGAGCACGTGCCTACAATTTGACGTGGCACTTGATTTTAGGATCGATCCGAAGTTCATGCCGAATTGACCGAGTCTCCTCTATGCACGTGCTTTGTTCGAATCGGTCAGTAGTATGCTGTTCGCATCGATCTGTAGTATGTTGTTCGTATCGATCGTCTGTTCTGTTCATATCGATCAGAGTGGGTCTATTCGACTCGAATCACCATGGCATTGTTCGTATCGGTTGAAGTCGTTCTACTTGTGTTGGTGGACCTGGTCTTGTGCGTATCGATCGAAATTAAGTTCAGCCGATCGATACGAAGTTGAGCCAGCAGCATGGATACGAACAAGTGATAACACGATGGTTACGAGCTACCGATAACGAGATGGATATGAACAACAGGTTACATGATGGATTCAAACAGATGGATAGCGCGATGGATTCGAACAGATCGATTCGAACCATGGCTTTTTGATGGATACGAATAAGGTGATTTCTGAAATTGCATCGATCATATCTTGAGCATACGAACTCCGATTGACTTGAAATTTGAAACGTAGCCTCTCCCAGCCTTGGTCATCATTCCCAATCGATCCCGTCTTGATTGGAGCCCGGTAAAATTTTGACGACATCAATCATAACCTTGTTTTCAATCGATCTCTGATCCTGGCATCCATCCTTTCCAGCTAACTTATTGATATCCCGGCCTTGACCAAAAGGCGGGATAACATTTGCCCCCCAAAACATGCCTTGTGGTAGGAAGGTGTGTTTTGTAATTCGATAAGCTGGATGTTCATATCCGGTTAATGACCTGCAAAGAGATTAATAATCGTACATGATAATGAATAGTGATTGCTCGCGATTGTATGCCGTTCAGGGCGGTATGTGACCGTTCGCGGTCCGATGCCATTCGAGGCGATTTGTGACCGTTCACGGTTGGATGCCGTTTGAGGTGAATTGTGACCGTTCGAGGTCGGATGCCGTTCGAGGCGAATTGTGACCGTTCGCAGTCGGATGCCGTTCGAGACGAATTGTGACCTTTCGAGGTCGGATGCCGTTCGAGACGAATTGTAACCGTTCGCGGTCGGATGCTGTTCGAGGCGAATTATGACCGTTCGAGGTTGGATGTCGTTCGAGGCAAATTATATGTGCCTAGGGGGGACTTAGTATCATTAATGTCAGACTTCACGTTCGAGTGAGTTTCTGAATTGTTTGTGGTGGCGGTTTATCGCCATCTCAGAGCATGTCTGAGGACCGTTCGCGATCCTGTACATGTGTAAGTGACTTAGCCGTCATAGAATTATTGAAACCAAGTTTTACATTCAAATGAGTCTTTCAACAGAAATGTCCAACAAAATCAAGTTTAAATGTGCGAAATAAAAAACAAAAGTGGAATAGAGACGTCAAAGTGCAAACACCTATATCGACGCAATTGTTAGTCGTATTAGAGCATGCCCGAGGATCGCTCGTAATCCTGTACATGTGTAAATGACTTAATCGCGTTGGTATGGAGTTTTCCACTTAATCTTCGTTATTCCGGTCAGCTGACGCCTCGATCTGGAGCCACCTTCATTTGATGCGGGCGGTGGTCGCTCTCGTTCCACCGTAGTTATTCCCCTTCTCACATATTGCGATAGCAGACCATTCCAGATATGTCCTTCAACCTCATCCTTCAAGTATCTGCAATCATTTGTGTTATGCCCATTCAGCTCGTGGAATAAGCAATACTTGTTGGATCTCCTTTCATTGATGTTCGGATCCCTCCTCATTGGCTTTCGGTAAGGAATCTACCCTCTGGTATCCTGGTTGATTCGCTCCAAAGTCTCGCTCAGCTCCGTATAAGAGGTGAATCTGGGTTCCTTTCGTGGTCTTTTTGGTCCATCATCGTTATCCTCGGCTTTCCGTTTCCCTTTATCGTTGCCTGAATCTTTTCTGGGAGGGTCTCCGCCTTTGACTGCATAAACTCCAACTTCTCCTCCTTCCTCTCTTTCAGCATTTGCGTCCTCTAATCGCAGAAATCCTTCGGCCTCATGATAAAATTCTCCTAGATCCATAGGTGGATCCCTTGTCAATGAGTTCTTAAATTCTATGCCATCAGCTATGCCAGATACAGCTGCCATCAAAACCATGGATGGATCTGGTTGATCCACTGATGCTGCCGCAGCATTGAATCATGTCAGAAAATTCCTCAAAGATTCCCCGGTTCTTTGCTTTAGTGCTGCCAAACTCATCACATTCTTGGGTCTCGAAATGTGAACTCTGAACTACCTCATAAACTTCTCAGTTAAATCGGTCCATGTTTCGATGGAGCCGCTCCCCAGTTGTCTAAACCATAGCACTGCAATGTCCGTCAAATACAACGGGAAACATCGGGCCATGACCTCCTTCGATGCCCCTAACACCTCCATATGCCTCGTGTATCGTGTTAGATGAACTGCAGGATCTGTCCTTCCATCGTACATCTCTAATGTTGGTAGCTTGAATTATGGTGGATTCCTAGCTTGCCTGATCGTAGAAGAAAAGGGACTCCTATTAACATCTTCCAGATCTCTATTCACTAGTCTGCCTCTCATGGCTCGTATGACCATTTCCGCCAATCTGTCACTATCGTCAAGCTGTAGCCCTTGTCTGTTGCCTCCGATCTGCCCCCCGAGTTCACGAGGGAAGCCTGGAATCTATTCTCCTGGATGGGCGTCCATTCCTCTATCAATGCCATGTTGCTCGGGTCTACCTGATGCTCTTCTCGGGATTGGGTCAACATGCTCTAGGTAAGTGCCCCCTAGTTCTGGGGCTGTGCGAGATGGTCCTGCTCCATTCTGAATTTTGGTTGCTCCGTGCTCCCGATCCCTATCTTCAGCATCTCCTACGGCTGCGTTAGCTTGATTCTGCACTTCGGTTTGTCCAGTTCCTTGAAGTAAATTCTTCATCATCTCTTCTTGTCTTTTCAGAAGCTCTTTATGCATAACTCCCATCATCATCTCCATCTCATCTCTGGTGATGAAGACCAAGGCTTAGTTCGCTCCCGAGGAAGCTTCCTGACTCCCTTCATGCTGACTCCTCTCTGCTCTTTGCCTTTTACTTGATTGCCTTGTCATAGCTTTTCAGATCTGAATCCTTAAGCCTTCAAATTCAACTTCCAAATGATAGAATCCCTGAATTAGCCTTCTTAGTGAAAGCACCAAAATGTTTGCGCCAAAATTGGTCACAAACACCCAATTGCCAATGAAAGCACCAGTTCACAATCACAGATAACAAGTATGTAGAGAATTAAAAATGAAGAACACTCAGAAAATTTAGATGAAAGCAGTAAAGAACACAGGGTTTATAGTGGTTCGGCAATCCGGCCTACGTCCACTTTGAAGTTGATAATTTTATTCAAGTTTGCTTACTGATTACAATGAGTTATAACTGATTACAACAGCAAAATCCGAGTACAATGATGAATTCGGCAGAGTCTGGACGTAGAAGAGCCAAAAAGTCCCTTTTTCTATACCCATTAGGGTGCTATTTATAGGCGTAGGATGCAAATATCTCGCTCAGATCTCGAGAGACCTCTTCTGGCACGTGGGTGGGCCCACGCGATCGATCCCACGGGATTTTGACTCGATCCGTGATCGATACGAACGAATTACGTATCGATCAAGATTTAACCCGATCAATTCAAAATTTGGCATGGACGTTCTTTGAGTTGTACGTAAGCTCCTGTGAAAATTTCATAGCATTTGGACTTGTGGATCGCAAGTTATGATCGATGCAAATTTGAGTTTTCGGCAGGCTGCTTAGTTCGAATCGATCCATTCATATCGATCAGTTCGAATCCTTATCGAGCACGTGCCTGCAAGTTGACATGGCACTTGATTTTAGGATCGATCTGAAGTTCATGCCGAATTGACCGAGTCTCCTCTATGCACGTGCTTTGTTCGAATCGATCAGTAGTATGCTGTTCGCATCGATCTGTAGTATGTTGTTCGTATCGATTGTCTGTTTTGTTCGTATCGATCGGAGTGGGTCTATTCGACTCGAATCACCATGGCATTGTTCGTATCGGTTGAAGTCATTCTGCTTGTGTTGGTGGACCTGGTCTTGTGCGTATCGATCGAAATTAACTTCAACCGATCGATACGAAGTTGAGCCAACAGCATGGCTACGAACAAGTGATAACACGATGGTTACGAGCTACCGATAACGAGATGGATACGAACAACAGGTTACATGATGGATTCGAACAGATGGATAGCGCGATGGATTTGAACAGATCGTTTCGAACCATGGCTTTTTGATGGATACGAATAAGGTCATTATTGAAATTGCATCGATCATATCTTGAGCATACGAACTCCGATTGACTTGAAATTTGAAACGTAGCTTCTCCCAGCCTTGGTCATCATTCCCAATCGATCCCGTCTTGATTGGAGCCCGGTCAAATTTTGATGACATCAATCATAGCCTTGTTTTCAATCGATCTCTGATCCTGGCATCCATCCTTTCCAGCTAATTTGTTGATATCCCGGCCTTGACCAAAAGGCGGAATAACATTTGCCCCCCCAAAACATGCCTTGTGGTAGGAAGGTGTGTTTTGTAATTCGATAAGCTGGATGTTCATATCCGGTTAATGAACTGCAAAGAGATTGATAATCTTACATGATAATGAATAGTGATTGCTCGCGATTGTGTACCTACATGTACATACAAATATATGTGACCGATAATCGATTCTCCGGATTTCAATGATTTAACGAACAAAAGTTATTCGAAGACATTCGAAGTGTTATGTACCTACATGTACATACAAATATATGTTACATACACATGATAACATGCATATCAACATAGATATATAAATATAATTATGTATAAGAAATATAATATAAAATAAATAATGTATTTTAAAGATTTCTTACTCTTTAAGCATAAAAAGCCAACATATGCATACATGAGATGATGGAAGTGATGTGCACATGGGGGGGGGGGGCTTTGGCCGTGCATTGTGAAGGGAGGAAGTGTGTTGGAGAAGCCTATAAATAGTGATAAAAGTGATGTGTACATGTCTTCTTTTATACTCTTCCTTTTTCCTATAAATACCCTACCATCTTCTCTTCCTTTTCATTCCTTTACTTCTTCATAATTTTCAAGCTTTTGCCTCCACTGTAATGGCTTCCATCCTAAAAGAAATAATGTCCAAATTTATTTCAAAAAGAAATTAAAATCACAAAATATAGTTAAAAATAGTTAAACACCTCAAAACAAGCTTGAATCTCCATCTCTCCACCTCCTAAACCCAAGACACCACCATCCACCACCCTTGTCCGTGAGCTCCACCTCTTTACCACCCTAGGCGGTGAGCACCAAGGCTAGGCCGAGCCATTTTAAGGATCCAAGCTCGATCTCGTAGAGTTTCATTTCAAGATAGCAGAGCTATAGCAGTTTTGAAACTAATTCGGGTGAAAATGAAGGTGAGAAATCCTAAATTATTATATTATATTTTGGATGATGATATGATGTTGCGAATGGATGTTTAGTATGCTTTAATAATCAAGTTTGGTTGTTTTCATATAAATGTTGGATATATATGCAAGTCACGAATACACACGTCGATAGCCACAAAAGGAAATCACTTTCCTTAATTTAATGAAATGGTGTATATGGAAGTGTTGAACCTCTTAAAAGAGTTTAAAATGTATTTGAAATGCTTTGTAAACATTTAAAAGTGTTTTGGCGTCGCGTAGCGGCAGTTTGCGATTTCGCGCCATAAAAGTCAATCTATTGTAAAAGTTGGAATATAGCTCAGAACTCTTCAAGATAAGAATTTTCCGAACTATTATATCCATAGTTTTCCAACGAAGGAAGAAAATCGAGATTTTGATAAGTATATTTCGAAATATGAGTAAAACAAGTTTTGGAAAAATCCTGATTTTGTAGTTCGGAATCCAAAACTGGATTTCTTCAAAAATGATGTTTTAAAATGTTTAAAAATATGGAATAAATCTTATAAATGTTTTAAAATTAATTTGAGTAATAAAAATGAATTTTCAAATAATAAAAAGTCATTTTGATCAATATAGCCTAAAAGGCACTTTCCGTAGCACTTTTTCGCTGCTCTTTTCTATAACTTTTGAATTATAGCTTTAAACTTAACGATTCTTTTTTGAATCTTTTTTAAATGTTATTAAATGATTTATAAAGTGTTTTAAAGGTAATTTGAAGGATTTATGAAATGATCAAATGTTTTAATGATTTAGAGTCGATCAAATAACTTGACCGCCTTATGGGTGTCAGAGAGAGTGTCTAGGCTTGGATTTGGAAAACCAGTTTCCTGCTCTCCCTGGCTATCCAGACTGGCTCGATAGAGGGGATAGTAAATTTGAGTTACTCGAATCGAAATTTCAATAAGAATAAAGAAAAATATTTTTCAAATTTAAACAACTTGGATTTTATGGAGATGATCTTCTTGTACTCGGTGTTAAAGCCCGAAGATTGAACTCGTACTATTCTGTTATTCTACCCATAAAATTTGTTGAATACGGGAATTGATATTGAGTAGAATTAGATGACCTCTATAGATTCTGCTCACTTAAAAATTTACTGGTTTTGGGATTAACGTCCTAGATAACATGGTTTCAACTCAATCAAGAATTAAGAATTTTTGAATTATGAAATCTTTGCTAAGATTTAAATGAAATGATTTTTGGAAACGTTTTCCTAAGTATAAAATGAAATGATTTAGAATTATTCCAAGATTTAAAAAGGTTTTAAGTAATCAAAGGTTTTGATAAGAGAGTTTTGATAATTTCGTATATACCAGAAAGAATGTTTTAGAAATATATATCTTCGAGGGAGAATTTTGATAAAAAGAACTTAATCAATTAAAGAATGATTCTCTATTCACAAAACCTCTTTTTTATCGATCATTCGATTGAAGGAACAGGGGTCGGATCTGGGGAAATCCCAATTCGAAAACCACTTCGAACCAATGTATGTGTTTGAAAAATGAAGTCCTGATAGAGAGAATGAGGAATGAAGACCAGGGATTTTCGGAATGAAAGGACCGCTTGTTGATAATCCTGGTTAGCTCCCAAATACTAAAGTAGCAATGGTCCTTTCATTTCTAAATTCTTTGGGTTACAAGAACTTCTCGCTATTAATCCTAAGGTTAATTACCGATAGGATGTGGTAGGAGAGTGCCTTCGGTTTCATTCAATCCCAAAACAAACTTGTATGGATGGATGTTTGACAATGCATTCTTGATATTTCATCATTGACTTTTATAAACATGCATCTGTTTGGTGGCAGAGAAGGCAACTTCTCTTAGCTTAACACCCTTCTCTGAGACGTATGATCTCAGAGCTTCTATGTTTGTGGAAGTCAACAAGTGATCGATGGAATGGTAGTGTGCCATTCTAAGTGAAATATGCAATGAGAAAGGTAATCGCTACCTCAGGCCTCACACCTGGAAATGACCGAAACATGGTAGATGCGGCAAGGCTATGTGGTTCGCAACCATTAGGATATGATCATCCCTTCTAGATATATTTCTACCCGCTATGATGTTTGGGCTTAAATTAATGTGGATGTATGCTATGAGGCTCCGCCTCTCCGGCACTTGGATTTGCGGTACATGAATACCTAGGATATATCAGTGTCGATTTCTAGGAGTCGAAGAAACGGGTCATCACATCGTGGTATCCGAGCTTAGGTTAAGTGAACACTTGAGCCTGATAAGGGTAAAAGACTCATCAGAGACAGGGTTAGTAATACCCTAAGATGAGTAGCTCATTAGAGTTGGGGTTAGTAACATCCTGGAATGAGTTTGAGAGTATTATATATGAGCACGTATTTGTTAATAAATATACAAAAAAATCAATTTTATATGAAATCATTTTACCTAAGAATATATATATTTAAAATAAAAAGAAAAGAATATTTTGGTAAAATTTTTAAAGTATTTTTTTTTGGAAGGCAAGTAGGGTTGAATGGTCCCTAACCATATTTATTAACCACACAAGAACAAAAACAAAAGGAGAGCAATAACAAGCTAGAGCTCTCAAAAGCAAACAAGGGAGACTAAGAAGTAAATAAGAATGAAAGACTTAAAACAAACCAAACAAGAACAACACAAGGAAAGGAAAGAATAAAAACCCTAAACCAGAGAGCCATAAGCAACATGTAGGGAAGACTTTTCCTTGACTCTAGATATTATGATGTTTATCAAGGCACTTTCAAGTTTCATTTTATTCTCAAAAACTCTAGCATTTCTCTCAGCCCATATCACATCCACATAAACTTTCGGAAGCAGTAACAGCCTATATGATGAAGCATCCTTCCATCTTGTTCTTCTGAAGACTCTATTCCATTCAGCACTACCATTCATTATTGGCTCAAAAAAATCCTCCATTGAAGAGTATAGCTTTCCAGATTCTTTTAGTAACCAAACAATCAAAATAGAGGTGTGAGCCATCTTCAATATGATTATTGCAGAAGTTACACATCAAGTCCACAGAAAAACCTCTCCTACATAATTTATCCTTGGTCATGAGAGCATTTCTTAGGACTTTCCATAAAAAGAAGTTCAGTTTTTGAGAAGTGTTTGTATTCTAGACTCTAGCATGCCATCTAAAGATAGGGCTATTCTCATCTCTTATCAAAGCTTTATAAATTCTTCATATGGAGTGCTGCCCAAGATTAGCAGTCCACACATACCCATCATCACCAGTAGGATACTTCTTGCTTTGCACAACAGCCCACAGCTGATTGATGATAGGGTTGGAGGAGTAAGGCAAAACAATTTCACCATTATAAAAATAATCAACTGCCTTGGCATTCAAGGGGATGCCTGTTTGATTCCTATGCTCATAGGAGAGCAAATCATGCAATATAATTCCTCTTCCCACCCATGGTTCAAACCAGAATTTAGCTTTACTATCAAGGCCAAGCACAAGCTGGACATGTGGAAGTAAACTGCCTCTGAGTTTAAGGATTGATCTCCACACCCAACCACACAGAGGAGAGGGTTCAATTTTCCAAAAGTTCTTATTGCCAAGATGATGATGCCTAGCCCATTTAACCCACAAAATAGGTTTTTCATTAATCAGATTGTCAAAATGCTTTGAAAATGCAGCTTGATTCCAAGTCCTCATACATTTTATTCCCAATCCACCATATTTTTGTGGTTTCTCCAATTTCGCAAAAGCAATAGGAATGAGTTTTGTAGAATACATATCCCCAGTCCATAGAAAATGATTCATTGCTTTCCTGATGCTAGATAAAAGAGCAGAAGGTAAAATAAAGCACCTGCACCGATAAACAGTCATAGCTTGTATTATAGATTTTATGATTGTGGTTCTGCGTGCCTGAGATAACTTATTGCTTGCCCATCTATTCATAGCTTCAGTTATTCTTTCAAACAGAGGCAAACTAGCAGTTGCTCCAATTTTTCTAGAGCACAAAGGGATACCCAGATGCATGGTACCCTCAGGAAGATTAGGAAGTTGACTTTCATGGTGTATGTTCTGATTGTCATTGTCATTGAGTCCTACCACCATTAGGAATGACTTGCTTCTGTTGACTTGAAGACCGGTGCACTTGTCAAAAGTGTGAAGGATGCCTTTGACACATTCCATTGAAGATACTATAGGCTTAATAAAAAGTATAACATCATCTGCAAAAAGAAGAGAGGTAATGAGAGGATTCTTGCATTTGGGATGCAACTTGAAATTGTTGTTCCTGACTTGATTGTTAATAAGCCGAGTAAAAAATTCCATCACAATTATGAACAAATAAGAAGACATCGGGTCTCCCTGTCTTATTCCTCTCTGACTTCTAAAATATCCAACAGTGCCACCATTGTAACATAATGAGAAGGAGACTGTTGAAATACATGTATATATCCAGCTGACAAAGTGGCAAGGAAACCCCATTAATCCCATAATACCAGTCAGAGCTTCCCAGCTAACTGTATCATAAGCTCTTCTTATATAAAGCTTCATCATAGCTCTTGGAGAAACATGAGCTCTACCATAACCATTAAGTAGTTCATGAGTAACCAGCACATTATCTAGGATACTTCTATTATTAAAAAATGCAGCTTGGTTCTCAGAAATCATTGTAGGAAGCACATGTCTAAGCCTAGCAGCAATAACTTTAGATATGCATTTGTATATTATGTTACAGCAAGCAATAGGACGAAATGCATTAAGAGTAGCAGCATGCTTACCTTTTGGCACCAAACATAAGTTGGTAGCATTTATGGGAATAGGCAATTTATTGTGCTCAAAAAAATTATGCATGGCTGCCTTGAATTCATTAGCAATGACATCCCAAAAATTAATAAAGAAAACAACATTAAAACCATCAGGACCACCAAAAGAATCCCTCTTCATACCAAACATAGCATTATATATTTCTTCATCAGTTACTCTTGAAGACAAAAATTGGATATCAGACTCAGACAGGACAAGCAATGGAGTAGACATGAGCTCATGAGAGTTAGGGTTCCATGTTTCATTTGGGGAGTAAAGATTGATATAATGATCAATGAAAGCTTTGTCAATTTCATCTGGCTTGTTTAAAATCCTTCCTTCCTCATCTTGTATCTGGTGGATGTTTCTTTTTGCATTTTTAATTTTTAGGGTACTATGATACAGTTTAGAATTTCTATCACCATACAAATCCCACTCCTTCCTCAATTTTTGTTTCTTCATGCTTAGCTCAGAGGCCATTGCTTCTGATAATAGCTGTGTTAGTTCACGTTCTTGCTCAGATAGACTGCTATTACCTAGATCTTCAAGCATACTCAATTGAATAGTAGACAGTTGATTCTGCAGATTTTTGGAGTTCTTTTTACCATCACCATACTTGTTCTTTGCCCATCTCTTTAAAGCTTCCTTGGTTGCTTTCAATTTTTGCTGCAAAATAGACATTTTATTACCAAATTTAGGATGATTCCATACATTAACAACTAAAGGCATAAATTCTGGATCTTTGATCCACGAGTTAAAAAATTTAAAACTGGAGTTCCTTTTAATGGCATTGCATACAGTGGCTAAAAAAATAGGTGAATGGTCAGAGAGCAGAGGAGGGAGGATATGATTCAGAGAATTAGGGTATTGAGTTAGAGCTTTGGTGTTGAGAAAGGTTAAGTCAAGTCTACTCATGGTTCTCACTCTTGATCTACTTTTGTTGTTCCAAGTGTATTTTGGACCAACATAGGCAGCTTCATGTAAATTGGAGGTAGAGATAGCATGGTTGAGAGGAGCAATGTCAGAAATAGAAAGGGGAGTGCCACCACAACGATCATCAGCAGCTAACATACAATTAAAATCTCCTAACACAAACCAAGGATGTGTTTCCTGCCTAAGATGTGGTAAATAGTTCAACATATCTTGTCTTGCTGCAACATGGTTTTCCCCATAAATAAAGGTCAGATAGAAGGAAGTTGTGGTTGGTAAATGCAAGGCATGGAAATGAATGAATTGTTTGTGGGATATAATTGGAGTGAGAGTGTAGAAGGTTGGATCATAAAGAACCATAATTCTGCCATATGGAGCCTCAATCAGATTATGATGAACACTCCATTGTGGATTAATAAGATTGGCTGCTTTGAGGGTAAGATCAATGTTAAGTTTGGTCTCCAGAATGCCAAAGATTCCAAGATTATTATCAGAGATAATTTGTTTTTCTTGCACAAGTTTTATTTCCAAATGTGTACCTCTTATATTTCAAAACCCTATTTTTTGTAACATGGATTAAACTAATGGTTGATTAGTTTGTAATCTCATAGACCTTCTAAGGCTTGAATTTGGGGTTGTATCCTTTTCACGTAATGTTTCTACATAGTCAACATCCTTGCCTTTGTCAAAATCTGACAGGTAACTTTATTTTTTCCTCTTAATACTGCTGTGATTCTTATGTTAAGGGATTGGAGTTTTGGACAGTGTGGATTGTGGGTAATCTTGAGGAAGTAAATAACCAGGAGGGGGAGATATATGAGAATAAGGAGGTTTGGATTGATAGTTAGGGGTTATGGTTACTTCTGAAACATGCACACTGACATTGTGTGCATGTGAAGTTTCAGTTTGCTCATGATGATTGAGCATATTGATGGAATGAGATGCTTTGGTTATAGAGTTTTGAGTCAGCTTACTGGGTAACAGGGAATGCACACAATTTCCACCCAAATTGTCGTTACTTCCATTATTTTCTGAATGCTTGTTTGTTTCAGCTTGCATATCTACTTTTTGTTTTCCTTTTGACAGTTCATACTCTTTTGCCTTTCTTACCCCAACCAATTCCTGAACTAGCATCCCATAGTTTTTAGCAAGTTGAGAATTAGCATCTAGATCTGCTTCATCAATTTGCACTTTTGAATTCTTCTCCTTATCTTCACCCAAACTTTCTTTAGCCACTATTGCTTCCTCAATGGTCAATCCAGTTGCACCATTTAACTGTTCAGTATAAATTTTATTTCCACTACCTCCAATACTCAGTTCTCCATTTTCCTCAATCAAATTTTGCAGCACTTGAAATTTATTCCTCGTATTATTCTCTAATTCCTCAACAACTTCTCCTTCTTCAACTAAATCCACAACATTGTCCTTGTTATTATAAGTTTCAATTCCTACTTTCCTTATTTCATTTTCTTTGTCACTTCCAACCCTACCACTCCCACCATCTTCCTTAGTCTTCAATAAATCACACTTTCTTTTGCTCCCATGCTCAACTTTTTTCCAAACTCTAGAGGACTTATTATGCATAATATTGACATTTTGATCTTTCACCAGGGAACCTTTATTTGGAGCTTGTTTTGACAAGGTATTTGTATCATTCTTTATTGCTTCATCTAACTTTACACTATTTTTGCAACTAGAAATATCATGCCCAATCACCTTACAAGTTGTACATGCTTGTGGCCTCCACTGATATTCCACAAAAACAGTCTGTTTTGTTCCATCCTTACACAGTACTTGAAAGCTATCAACTAATTTGGAGATGAGTGTCACTTCCACTAATGCTTTAGCATAGGTCAACCTTTCCATTCTTTCTGTACTTTCATCCAAACATTTAACACACCCTATTCTTCCAGCAAGCCAATTGATGCCTAGAGGGGACCACACTGCTAGTGGTATGTTGTAGATATGAATCCAAATAGGAACTGAAGTGACTGAGTCACTGAGCCGCAAATATTGCTTACTGTGGGGTCCCATTGTTTTACAATAAACAATTTATTCCTCATGATTATCGGATCAGCCTGGATGATTCTTCTCCGATCATCCTCACTTGAAAATAGGAACATAAAGACTATTCCATCTGATTTAACCTTAATGCTGCCCTTCAATCTCCACACTCTCTTAAGGTGTTGCACCACTGCTGTAAATGATAGGGGTTCGTCTAGGAAAAATCCAACTACATAATCTTGCCATATACTTTGCCCAGCTTCTTGAACAGAGTCAGGAAGCACCAATGCATCCCCAACAAATTCATTGATGAAGTTAACAG
This sequence comes from Allium fistulosum, assembly GCA_030737815.1. Taxonomy (NCBI): domain Eukaryota; kingdom Viridiplantae; phylum Streptophyta; class Magnoliopsida; order Asparagales; family Amaryllidaceae; genus Allium; species Allium fistulosum. The sequence goes on from CM060906.1 coordinate 1,140,931,615, forward strand.
GCATGTACTTCCCCGCATTGCGTGGTTTGTTCTTGAATAGAGAAGTCCATGGTTGTTGACTTGTGTTGCTGATGGGAGGGTTAGACTGAACATACATAAGAGGAGTGGAGTTAGGAATGCTTATAGAGGAAGAGGCTAAAGGATGGCCAGAGAGTAAGGGAGGGGGGTCAGGGTCAGGCACAGGAGGGACAGGGGTAGGCAAAGGTTGGGCTGGAAGGGAAGGAGAAAGGTTGAGCTCTGCCATTCAAAATATTTTTGAAATAAATAAAATATTTTATACAAATAATTTTAAAAGCTATCTTTAGAAATAAATCTCGAAACATTTTCTGAGTATTGACTAAACCTCTCTACCTAAAAATACGCTAGCAATTACCTACTACTTGTATCTAGAAGAATAATTATCGTCTTGTAGAACCATATGGGGGAAGTTATGCGAAGGGGGAATCCTCTAAAGCGAATTGGGGCGAGAAGGATAGCCTTAAAGTTCTCTCTAGCGATGAAGAGGAACAACCAGAACATCTGCCTAGCAATGGTGGATCTCCAATTAAGGAAGACTATGCCCCGTATACCGTTAGAATGAAGATGTGTACCATGTTGCAGGAATGCTTGTACCACCTCCAGCTTTGGAAATAATTATGATCTCGAGCAACGATGAACCCGGGCAAGCCTCGGAGGGGAATTGGATAGTGGATCCCGCTAGTTCCATTCTGGAACCAATAGAGGAAGATAAGCCGATGGAAGAGGAACCAGACCCCGTGGAAAAGGAGGAAGAATCAATGAAGGAGGAATCTGAGCCAATGAAAGGCCCGAACGCTATCATATCAAACAAATGCAACAATAAGATATGGGATATGAGCGGGGAAGATGTTATACGGTAGGAGGCATCGTCAAATTCACCTATAGACTGGAGTGCAGTAGGAAGCCACAACGAGGAGACTGCCGAAGAAGAAGAGGATGGAGTCGGAGAATTTGGAAGTCCGTGGGAAGAAAATATGCAAGGATTAGAGGAGTTGGAAGAAGGAGGAATCATACCAGGAGTACCGATAGGCTTGGGACATGTCCCATGGAATCAGCCATGGTTACCCCAGGGAATTGAAGAAGCACAATAGGAGGACGACAACGAGGCCGATAATGAGTTGGATAGTGAAGAAGAAGGAGAAGGGGAGGTAAGGATTGATTTGAGATGTTGGAGTCCACCTTTGTCTTCAGACTCAGAAGAGTAGGAGTAGAATCTGAGGAGTAAGTATGTAAGAGTAGTGTGTTTTGTTTTGATGTAGTATTTTGAGTTGTAATAGTAGTGAGGAGAGGGGAATCTTCTATTTGGACCCTAGTGTTGGAAGGTTTAAATGATGTAATAATGTGAAGATTTATAATATGATGATTGTCCCAACTTTGCATTAGTATCACTCTTTAAAAGTAAATAACTAAAGTTAATAATAAATGATTTTGGGTTTGTAGTAAAACGATGTTTTAGCAACATTTGTTTTTAAACCCTTGAATAACACTTTGGAAAGAAGAAATCTTATAAATATATTTAGATCTGTAATAAAGGTATTTTAAAGATAATAACGAATGTATGAGTCTCTTATAAAATAGAAAATATTATAATTAACAGTTTATCGAAGGGAAGTTCATTTTAACAATGTTTTAGTAGTAGTTGTTTTAATCTCTTCGATTATATTTTAAAGTAAAACATGTTAAGTAAATTATGAATATACTTAAAACATTTGAATAAGTATATAACACTTTTTAAGTATTAAAACTGGTATAAGTAAAGAGAATATATATAAAGGAAGTTTTAATTAAAAAAGGAATGTTAGTTGATAAGGAAGCTTTAACTAAATAAAGAATGTTTTCACATTTGATATTAGCTAAAAGAAGTTTATAGTGATTTATCAATTTAATGAATTAATTTGAAAATAAGTTTTCCAGAAACTAGTAGGAGATGTTTAGAAATGTGTTATAATAAAAAGATAGTTATCTTTTGAAAAGAAATGTTTTTCTTTTAAGTGGAAATACTTTGGAAATCAAAATGTAAAATGGTTATGTATGAAGAAGTATCTTTATAAAAGTTTGAATAATTTTTTTTTGAAAGATTAAGCAATACATATGAAGTATGTGGATTATTTCGTCGCACGATTTAATCTAAGATTCGGGTACATAACTTTGACGTGTTTGGCACTTATCCGAAAGAGGATTTATCACTCAATTCTTTACGACGAACATTGATGAGCATTTGTGGTTAAATGCTGAGTTTTCTATCATAGTTGAGAGCTATGCTGGGAGAACTAAAAGTTCAGATCAGGAAGCCTGGTCAGAGTCTGCACTGAAGGATCACGGGATCAATACTAGTTCGAAAGTAAAGTTGTGAATTCGAATAGAAGATCGATTCAGATATTATGTACGGATGATTTATATGAATCATACGGAAATGAGTAAAAAAATTATTTTTTTTTGGGCAAAACCTTTGGACTTTTGTTTTGGGTAATTTTGGGAACAAAATTCTTTTAAGAGGGGGAGTCTGTAACGACCTGCCAATTTATCACTTTGATAAATTGAATTTATTTTTAAATTAAATATGATAATATAGATAATAGCATTTCAAGTAATGATAAATAATAGTAAACTTATTTTGAATAAGTATTTACGATAATATTTTCCTCAAAAAATTTATATCGATTAGTGGCATCGTATTTAAATAAAATTATTTAAATTTAATCTAAATTTGATGATTTAATAATTGTTTTAATTATTCAAGTAATTATTTTAAATGATGATAATTCATTTTAAATAGTTATAAAGCGATAATGAATCATTTATAATATTTTTTTATAAAGGGCTATATTTTATTTGAAAATATAAGGAAAAATCGATATCGTTTTATCGGTATAATAGCGATTTTTGTAAATAATTTTTAATACGAAATTATATGGTTTATAATTCAAATGTAATCATTTTAATTAGTTTAAAATGATAGAAAATTTATTTTTGAATTTTGTTTACAAATATATGAACGTTAAAGTATAAGTGAAAATGTGATCGATATTCAATTCTCTGGATTTCAACGATTTAAAGAACAAAAATTATTCAAAGACGTTCGAAGTGTTATGTGCCTACATGTACATACAAATATATGTTACATACACATGATAACATGCACATAGACATACATATATAAATATAATTATGTATAAGAAATATAATATAAAATAAATAATGTATTTTAAAGATTTCTTACTCTTTAAGCATAAAGAAGTCAACATATGTATACTTGAGATGATGGAAGTGATGTGCACATGGGGGGCTTTGGCTATGCATTGTGAAGAGAGGAAGTGTGTTGGAGAAGCCTAGAAATAGCGATAAAATTGATGTGTACATGTCTTCATTTATACTCTTCCTTTTTCCTATAAATACCCTACCATCTTCTCTTCCTTTTCATTCATTTTCTTCTTCATAATTTTCAAGCTTTTGCCTCCACTTTAATGGCTTACATCCTAAAAGAAATAATGTCCAAATTTATTTCAAAAAGAAATTAAATCATAAAATATAGTTAAAAATAGTTAAACACCTCAAAACAAGCTCGAATCTCCATCTCTCCACCTCCTAAACCCAAGACACCACCATCCACCACCCTTAGCCATGAGCTCCACCTCTTTACCATCCTAGGCATGAGCATCAAGGCTAGGCCAAGTCATTTCAAGGATCCAAGCTCGATTTCGTAGAGTTTCATTTCGAGATAGCGGAGCTATAATAGTTTTGAAACTAGTTCGGGTGAAAATGAAGGTGAGAACTCCTAAATTATTATATTATATTTTGGATAATGATATGATGTTGCTAATGGATGTTTAGTATGCTTTGATCATCAAGTTTGGTTGTTTTCACATAAATGTTGAATATATATGCAAGTCACGAATATACACGTCGATAAAAACAAAAAGAAATCACTTTCTTTGATTTAATGAAATGGTGTATATGGAAGTGTTGAACCTCTTAAAAATGGTTTAAAATGTATTTGAAATGATTTGTAAACATTTAGAAGTGTTTTGGTGAAGTTTGAAAAGAAATGGAAAATTTGGTCAAAAATAAGCACGTCGCGTAACTACAGTTCGCGATTTCGCGCTATAAAAGTCAATCTAGTGTAAAAGTTGGAATATAGCTCGAAATTATTTGAGATAAGAATTTTCAAACTATTATATCCACTGTTTTCCAACGAAGAAAGATAATCGAGATTTCGATAAGTGGATTTTGAAATATGTGTAAAACAAGTTTTGGAAAAATCCTGATTCTGTAGTTCGGTATCCAAAACTGGATTTCTTCAAAAATGATGTTTTAAAAAGTTTTAAAATATGGAATAAATCTTATAATTTTTTTGAATTTTTTAAAAGTAATTTGAGTAATAAAAATGAATTTTCAAATAATAAAAAGTCATTTTGATCGATATAGCCTAAAAGGCACTTTCCACAGCACTTTTCTAAATTTTTTGAATTATAACTTTAAACTTATCGATACTTTTTCGAATCTTTTGTAAATGTTTTAAAATGATTTATAAAGTGTTTTAAAGGTGGTTTGAAGGATTTATGAAATGATAAAATGTTTTAATGATTTGGAGTAGATCAAATAACTTGACCGCCCTTTGTGTGTCAAAGAGATAGTGTCTAGGCTTGGGTTTGGAAAACCAATTTCCTACTCTCCTTGGCTATCCGAACTAGCCCAACGGAGGGGATAGTAAATTTGATTTACTCGGATCGAAATTTCAAAAAGAATAAAGAAAAATGTTTTCTAGATTTAAACAACTTGGATTTTATGGAGATGATCTTCTTGTACTCGATGTTAAAGCCCGAAGAGGGAACTCGTACTATTCGTGGAATTTAAAAGGTGATTTCGCCATTATTCCGCCCATAGTATTTGTTTAATACAAGAATTGATATTGAGTAAAATTAGATGATTTCTATAGATTCTGTTCACTTAAAAATTTACTGGTTTTGGGATTAACATCCTAGATAACATGGTTTCAACTCAATCAAGAATTGAGAGTTTTTAAATTAAGATATCTTTGCTAAGATTTAAATGAAATGTTTTTGGAAATGTTTTCCTAAGTTTAAAATAAAATGATTTATAATTATTCTAAGATTTAAAAAGGTTTTAAGTAATTAAAGGATTTCATAAGAGTGGTTTGATAATTCTGTATATACCAGAAAGAATGTTTTAGAAATATATATCTCCGAGGGAGATTTTTGATAAAAAGAACTTAATCAATTAAAGAATGATTCTCTATTCACAAAACCTCTTTTTTTTATCGTTGATTGGATCGAAGGAACCAGGGTCGGATCTGGGGAAATCCTTATCCGAAAACCACTTCAAACAAATGTATGCATTCGAAAAATGAAATCCTGATAGAGAGAATGAGGAATAAAGACCAGGGATTTTCGGGATGAAAGGACTGCTTGTTGATAATTCTGGTTAGCTCCCAAATACTAAAGTAGTAATAGTCCTTTCATTTCTGAAATTCCTTGGGTTGCAAGGACTTCTCGCTACTAATCCTATGGTTAACTCCCGATAGGATGTGGTAGGAGAGTGCCTTCGGTTTCGTTAAATTCCAAAACGAACTTGTATGGATGGATGTCTGACAATGCATTCTTGAGATTTCATCATTGACTTTTATAAACATGCATCTGTTTGGTGGCGGAGAAGGCATCTTCTCTTAGCTTAACACCCTTCTCTGAGACGTATAAGCTTAGAGGTTCTATGTTTGTGGAAGTCAACAACTGATCGATGGAATGGTAGTGTGACATTCTAAGTGAAATGTGCAATGAGAAATATAATAGTAAGTAAATACTCACTAATATAAGGAGGGAACAAGTGATCCTGCAAATAGGCAAAGACAATTATATCAGAGCTCAATTAAATTTCTCACAGTGGAATTGATTAAAATATAATAGTAAGTAAATACTCACTAATATAATAACACTTTCTAAACAAGTGTCTTAAAGCTGGGAAGTCTCTTCCATCTACCTAACCTGTAGGATGTTATGAGGAGGGGGTCAGAACTAAAGTTCTAGTGAATGGACAAATTATACACTTTTATGCTTAATTCTACATATACCGTTTTATTTCCATTTACTGTTATATTAGGTTCACTAGGTTTATCATACTCTCGCCTCTGTGCATGAATCGTACCCGTCTACTCCTTAGCAGATTAAAACCTAAAAACTGATATATATATATATATATGTATGTATGTATGTAGCTATATGCCCAATGACCATATTGGTCCTAGGTACTACCCATAGTACCTTCCGTATCCTCCTTGTTGAATATGCTAATATATGATTTTTGTTTGATGATAATAAACATATATATATATATATATTCAATTAAATGTATTTGTTATTATCCTATTTTATTTTTCACATAATTAAATAAATATTTGTTGGATAAAATAAATAACATAGAATTCAAATTCAAACAAATATTTTATTCAAACAAATATTTAGTACAAATTCAAATACAACAAATTTGAGCTCTCACTGTATTTTTCAATTACAATACAATTTCATACTACAATACATTTTTCACTATACAATTTTTACATTTTACACCTCTCTACATAATTCACTCAACATTCGTATTTGATCTTCAACTCTAATTCAGCTTGCATCTTGTATCTGAATTATCTGCAAAATAAACACTAACGCAGTAAAATTAAAAAAGAAATATTTTGTAGTGTAGAATGAAGTGTGTTTTGAAAAAGTTATTTGCCTCAGTTATTTGGGTTGTTCGTCATCATTTTCGTTTGAATCCATCATACACAAACAACTTGTGACATGCACAGTGTATCACTATACATGCCACAAGGCCATGCATACCAATATACACTGATAAAATTGTAGGGACATGTGAGCACAAGGTCAAACCCAAGCCAAAGGCTGGATTCAACTCAAGTGCATATGAGTCTCGACCAACATGAAAAAACAAACCAGTACAATAAGATATATACACAAAGACTCCATCAACATATGTACAAAGCTTAGCTTCAAACATGCTTGAACCAAGTACAGACTCATACATGAACGAACACAACAGTTTTGAGGCAAGAAGTAGTTTAACTGAAAACAATGCAAGCTTAACTCGAAGCATGTACAAAACAAATAACAAGTATTATGACAAACAACACAGCATCAACCAAAACACAAATACACAAGCATGGAAAGTCGAAGCAAATAATGTACACCAGACACAATCACTGGACAACCAACATACAACCAGCTTCCAAGCTTGAACACAAGTCAGTGGAACAAAATGTTCAAAAAGCTTCAGACCACATGAACTGGACATGGAATACAACCAGAGTCAATATCAAACCACATACATATATACATATGTATGCACACATGTATACATATCAGGGCAACAAAGACATGAGAATAGACTCGACAACGAAGCCATGAACAATCAAAGAAACAAAATCTCAATGTAACTTGAAGCAATAGAGAATTCGACTCGAAGCAATTTAAAAATTCAAGTGAAACCAAAAATATACTAACAAACATAAAACAAGTCTGACCAAAACATGTACAGTGGAGCATGCAACCCAAAGAATCAATGCAACAAGACTTCATCCGGACAACATCATCATCAATAAACCAGAGGGGACAAAGCATAGTAGCAGAGCATATGTACATGACCACACCAGACATGCTAAAGACCACATGCATACAACATGAAGACCAGATCAATTCAAATGGAACTGGACTGCAACACCAAAGGCAAAAAGAACACACAAAAAATGAAAATGCATATAACATAGTCACAGCAACAAGTTCAACATGAACCAAGAGTGCACAGAGATATGCAATGAGCAATAATATGATAGTGAAGTAATTGCATGTATTACAATGCAACAAGGCCTAATTATTAATAATTAGTAAATTACGAATAAAACAATGGCATCCTCTCTCTCTCTCTCATGAATTTTGGTCGAAACTTTCATCTTTCTCTCAAGATCATCGTTTGTTTTCTTCATCGTCTGTCGATTCTTCCAATCTACCTAATTGCGGTGTTCTTCCGTATCCATATGCTTAGGCCGTTAAGTGTCAATCTCCTTCTCAAATTCAAGGAGCGTTTTTTCGTAAAAATAACCTGAGATGGATTGAATCTAGAAAGGGAAAGAAATACTGTTTCAGATGTGGGGATTTAAATCATTTTGCGAACATATGTCGAGAGCCAGTAAGATGTTTTTCTTGTGGAATCTTTGGACATAAGAGTAAGGATTGTGGGATTGATTCGAATTCTTCTAAATCGATTTCGACTAATCACGATTTCCTATTCGTTCTGACCTTCTTAAAGCTGAAAGGTGTTCTTCTCGATTTTCTCTAGTTCAAGAAGGATATTGGAATCCAATACCTTGACGAACTTTTGTATCATTTTATCATCATAAATGAGCCGAACATAGGAAAGGGTTATTGGGAAAGATTTGGTAACCCAGAGATTTATTTTGGCAAATCTGATGATGGTGAAGTTAAAGAGCATACTCAATCCATAGACCATACACAGGGAAGCTTTAAACCTACTCTGATTAATCATGGTTTTCAATTCATTTTGAAATTTTTGTTGTTAAGGGGTTTGTTGATTGAACATCTCCGTCCTAATAAAGATCTAGGTATAAGATATCTCGATGAACTGTTCTATCATTTTGACATCATCAATGATCCGAACCATGACAATGGGTCCACTGATAGTTTTTGTAACTCTATAGAAATTGTTGGTCAACCTGAAAACTTGTATGAAAAGCCAGATGTTTTTACAGTTGATTCGATTTCTCCTAACTCTCTTGTGGTTAATGAGATTAATCTGGGCTTCAACCCCATTCTTCTTGATCTCGATGTTTCTGTATGTTTGAATCAGTCTTGCCTTATATCATCTTCGAATGAATGTGAAAATGTTGAAGTTCAGGGCCATTTATTCATCCCTGCTCGAAGGAATCATAAATCTAAACTTTGTGTTCAGGATATCTTTGAGTTATCTACCTCCAACAGATTTGATTGCCTATCTTTGAGTTCTGAAGTGGACTTATCTCTTGACAAACTGGATGAAGATAGCGATCTTTTGCATGACTCAGAGCATATTATTCTTGATTGTTTTTCAATATCAGATAATAGTGGCGAAGTTAAAGATCATAGCTTTTCGAGTGTTGCTATGATGGATTGGTCCGATGATCTTGGTGATGTTGTTTTCGATTTAATGGACCAAGAGTTAATTGATCTAGATAATATTAGATATAGGGCTCAAAAGTTTTTTGGAATTAAGAATTTTGTAGCTTATTCGAAGTTTAAAGTGTCAGACTGTCTTGACTTAGTTTTAAATTCTTTAAAGCCTTGTGAGTTTATTTCTTTAGATTTGGGTAATTCTTCAGAATATTTACAAGAGGATATTCTATCAGCTGGATGAGTTGATTTGGATAATGTTAATACCAGTAGTTGTATATCAATAGCATTTCTGGAAACCTATTCGAGCAATATTGAATTATTGGATTGGATTTTGGGACCTGAAGTTGTTGAAGTTTTGGAAGAAAAAGAGGCTTTTGTGGAATTAGGCATTATGCTTGAGGTTAATAATGATTTTAGCTTGGCATTAGTAGAGATTTCAGCAGGCGTGCACTCTTGCACAAGGGATTCACAATGTTTCTGTAGTGAGTCTTTGGAAAATATTGGAATTGTTATTTATAAGTCGGCAGCAGATTGTTCGGATGTTAACACAGATGATGTTAGGGTGTTAAGATCTGACTATTGTCTTCCTTCATCTAAGAAGTTAGATGTTGCTCCTGGAATTTCTTCAAGAGTGGTTGATTCTTTGTTGAACACTGGTGTGGAGACAGAGACTTCTTCATATTCTTTATATGCTTCTTTAGATGTTATACATGATGTCTCTGTTGTATACAGAGAGAACTCTTTTGCTACTTCTAAATCTGAGATGAAAGTTGAGTTAGTAAAAGTTGCTTCAGATGTTTTGAAGTCTAACAGGTTGGAGAATATTAGTTGCTCTATGCCTAACACCACATCTTCAAAGAGAGGAAAGCGTAAGCGATCGGTAGCTTCTAGCGGTTCAGTTCATCGAAGTGCTAGAATCTGTAATTGTCAGTCTTCTCCTATAGGTGAGTTACCTGGTTCGAGTACCACGAGTGGTACTTCGTATCCAGGCTCAGGTATGAGTTTTTGGGTAGTACGTTTTCTACTTATGCTTTAGGTGGTCTTTCTTCTGCTAAGTTTAGTCAGCTAGCTCGTGACACATTTTTTATCTTTTCTGATATTGAGTTAGATCGGGAGTATATTAGATGTAAGGAATTAGAGAGGGCTAGTTCAGTTCATATATGAGGATCATGAGTTGGAACATTAGAGGTTTGAATGATTCAAACAAATGTGATAAGGTTAGAGTATTTTTTAAAGACTACTGTATAGATATTGCTTTACTTCAAGAAACCAAAATCGACTGTCCTGATGTTCGTTTTTTAGAAGATTAGGTGGTTATCACTTTAGAAAATGGGTTTTTTTACCTTCTGTTGGCTCTTCAGGGGGATTAATGATAGGTTGGCGAGATAGTTGTTTTAAATTACTTCAATGTATTGTTAAGGAACATTCTCTTCATGTTATTCTTATTAATCTTTCTAACAATTCTTTATTAAATATTTCTAATGTTTACGGGTCTAATTCTAAAATAAATCGGAGAATTTTATGGAATGAATGCTTAGAATTTAGATCCTTTGCCCCGGGTTCTTGGATTTTGGGGGGTGATTTTAATGTTACTCGTTTCATAGGTGAGCGTTTTCCGAGGGAAGGGGATTACTCTGCGATGGAGGAATTCAACCAATTTATTTTTAATTCTTATTTGATTGAAATTCCCCTTTATAATAGAGAATTTACTTGGAGTAACACTAGAGAATCTCCTTCCATGGCTCTTCTTGACAGATTTTTTGTTAGTGATGAAATCGAAGACAAATTCCCAATCTGTAGAGTCACTGGTTTACCTTATACTTACTCTGATCATTGTCCAATTATTCTTTCTTGTGAATACCATAGAGTTATTATTAATAATTTTAAATTTGAAAAGATGTGGCTTTTGGAATCTAACTTTGTGAATTTAGTTAAAGGTAAATGGGTTTCTTTGAGTTTCCATAACATCAGAAATAAGGAAAATTCTGCAAAAGCTTTTGTTTCTAAACTTAGGGAGCTTAGGATTTTTCTTAAAAACTGGAACAAAAATGTTTTTGGCAATCTAAAAATTAAAAAAGATAATATTCTTAATGAAATGCTTAAAATTAATAAGATAGAAGAATCTAGACCTCTAAATATAGGTGAACGTAATGTTCTTGCTAATTTAAAAGATGAATTAAATTCTATTTTAGAAAAGGAGGAGGTTATGTGGAAACAACGATCTAGAATTCAATGGATCAACGAAGGTGATCATAATACCAAATTTTTTCATAATATAGCTAACGGTAGAAAATGTAGTAATACAATTAACTCTATATTTGTTAATAATATAGAGTTAGTGGATCAAAGAGATCTTAACAAGGCTTTTACAGACTATTATAAGGATATTTTTGGTTCTAAAATCAAACATAGAATCAATGTTAGATGGATAGATTTGTATCCACCTGATTCTATTATTGGTTTATCAGAATTAGATAATCCTTTTACTGAAGATGAAATTAGAAAAGCAATTAATGACATGCCAAGTGATAAATCCCTGGGACCTAATGGGTTTCCGATTTTATTTTATATTACTTTTTGGGACGTTTTAAAATTTGACTTAGTTAATATGTTTAATGATTTTTACAATGGTAATTTACAATTAGGGAGATTTAACTTCACAAATGTTATTTTGTTACACAAAAAAGTAGGAGCTAAAAACTTAAAAGATTTTAGACCTATTTCTTTGATTAACTGTTCAGTTAAAATCATTTCTAAAGTTCTAGCTAATAGACTTAGTAAAAGAATGAATGAATTAATCGATTGTTCACAATCGGCTTTTATTAAAGGGAGAAATATCACTGATGGGGTGGCAGTTGTTCAAGAATATATTAATTACTGTTGTAAGAATAACATAACTTGTGCGATTTTAAAACTTGATTTTGCTAAAGCTTTTGATTCAGTAAATTGGGATTTTCTTGTAGATATTTTTCATGCTAGAGGTTTTAGTCATAGATGGATCTATTGGATTTTGACTTTGCTTAGAACTGGAAACTCTAGTATTATGGTTAACAATATATTAGGTAATAGAATTCAATCTAAGAGAGGTTTAAGGCAAGGGGATCCCCTATCGCCTTTATTATTTAACTTAGCTGCTGATGTTTTTGCTAAAATTATTAAAAGAACAGTAGAAAATGGATCTCTTGGACGTGCAGGTAATGAAATTTCGGGTAATAGTTTATCGGTTCTTCAATTTGCTGATGGTACCTTACTTTTTTCTTCCCATCTTCCAAGACACATCATTACCCTTAAGTTTATCCTTTACAGTTTTGAACTTTTATCTGGTTTAAGAATAAATTTTGATAAAAGTTCTGTGTTAGTTTTAAATGATTTTGATAAAGTTGAAAACTTAGTTGCTAATACTCTTAATTGCAAAACTATGAGTTTTCCTTTTGACTACCTTGGTTTTGTGATTAGACCCACCAAACTCAAACACGACAACTGGATTATTATCATTGATAAAATTAAAAATAAGATTTCTTACTGGAATGGGAGATTTCTATCTAGAGCAGGTAGACTTGTTTTAATAAATTCGGTTTTATCAGCTCTTCCGATTTATTGGATGTCCTTGCATTTGTTCCCGGATTGGGTTATTGATAAAATTGATAAGATTAGAAGAGATTTCTTATGGAGTGGAGAAAACTCTAATAATAATATTAAATGTCTAGTAAATTGGAAAACCGTCTGTAAGACCAAAAAAGAAGGTGGATTAGGTGTTATTAATTTGCGTAATATGAATTTGTCTCTCTTAGGTAAATGGCTTTGGAAGTTCAAAGATATAAATGATAATGCTATTTGGAAAGAGATCATTTCTAAATATTACTATAATGGAAACAACAATTTATATCAAATAGCTTCTCCAGTCACTCAAAATATATCTAACTTTTGGAAAAACATTTTAAAATGTAACGAGATATTTAATTTAGGAATAAATACAATTGTTCACTTTGGTAATCGTACTTTGTTTTGGCATGACCGTTGGATTTCGGTCTTTCCTCTTAAGATAGAATTTAAGGATATATATGAAATTTGTAACTTTAAGTTTGCTTTAATCAATGAAGTTTATTCTCCAGAAAATGATCTTCCTTGGAATTTCAATTTTAGCAGAATTTTAGTTGATTCAACTTTTAGACAACTTTCTTTGCTTTATGCCAGATTAAATCTTTATAATATTGATAATGATAATGATTTTATTAGTTGGGAATGGGATAAAAGTAAGAATTATACTTCTAATTCTTTCTACAGATTCATTAATTTTTCGGGTACATTAAATAACTCATTTAAATATATGTGGAAATCTATTGCTCCTCCCAAATCCAAAATTCACATGTGGTTAATTCTTCATGGAAAACTTAATACAATCGAATTTTTAAAAAGAAAAAATATTCAAAATGATAATAAATGTTATTTTTGTAATCTATATCTTGAGGACATTAATCATATATACTATAATTGCATGGATTCTAATTACATTCTAATCAATACTCTTAAATTTTTTAACTTTAATATAACAACTAAAATTTCGGATTGTGAATTTTACTGGAATAATTATAGATTCAAGTTCAAAAAGAATATTAGTTTTTTACTAGACCCATTATTCATTATTATTAGTTGGTTTATTTGGTTTGAAAGGAATCAAAGAATTTTCAATAATAATAATTGTCATTTTAACAAATTAATTTTTACAATTTCTTCATTTTGTTTTAATTGGATCTCTAACCCCAAATATAAATTAGCCAAAAATATCCTTTTCAAAAGGTATCTTAACAAGGTTAATCATAATATTAATTTTTTTTAAAACAACAATAATTTTTTTAACATTAATAATAGTATTATTAATATTTTCTCTAGTTTAGATGATGATTTCACTTCTAATCATAACTTACTTATGATTAAAGGTTCATAAGATTGATCCGTCTCAATATCTGTACTAGTCTCTGTTTGGTTTTGGTTTTTAAGTATTTTAGTTATACTGTTATTGTCCAGTTAGTCTTATTTAGGTTTTTATTTCCTCCTTATTAATACATATATATGTATATTTATTATATAAATATACATATATATGTATCATTCTAATTTTTTCTTTAGTCATTTTCCAGTTATAGGTATGGGAGATAGGATATTAGATTCATTTTGCAGGTTTTCATATCTTCAGATTGCTGGACACCAGATGGTAGATTGGTCAGCAGAGTAGAGTATCTTCATCCAGGACTACTAGCAGTTTCTCCTCAGATGTAGGATTCTGCTATCTTCATTTTGGAGTACTTTTTTCAGGAGGATATATTCTTCAGTTTGGTACCTCTTTCTCTTGATCAGAGGCTTCAGAGCGGTTTCTCTTTTCAGCAGATCCACTCCAGAGCAGATGCTTATTCACCTCTCCCGATTCAGTTGGTTGGAGCTTCCTCATTAGTCTGGGACTTCATCCAGTAGTTTTTGTTTTTTTCCTCTAGTATTTTAGGTACTTCTAACACTTTAATATTGGGCGGTGGCCATGCCGGAGCTAGATATCAAGGTGTGATGGGTGATGGCCTTGCCGAAACTCATCTTAGGAGTACCTGAGATTTGAAATATATATGTATTTGGTTTTTGTTACCTGCCAGGCATGTTGGCAGCACTTTATATTCGAGATATATATATATATATTCGCATGTGTGCTCTCCTCTATTCGTAGAGGATCACACATTTTTCTTAAAAAAATATACAATGCAACAAGGCAGTGTTCAAAAATGGTAATTAACAGTAGTAGTTCAAATAATGTCAGAAGCCATGAACCAAGCAGCCAAGATAAAAATTCAACTAAGATCATATGGATAAGCTACGATTTGGTCAAAGTCCAGATTATCACAATTTCAAATTGCCGAAGTCATAGGTGAAAAGAATGAGACCAACTCAAAGAAAACCCATAGCATCGAAGTAAAATTCAAAATCATGGAAGGAGAAATACGAATTGAACAAGTCAATATCATCACCATCGTTCGATCAAAAATAAACGGCTGAGCAAATCACATGAAGGATTCAAACCAGAAATATACGAATGCATTATAGAGTTTTCACCCCAATAAATTAAAACCAAAAATCATCATTGGCAAACACAGAGTTCGAAAGCAAAATCGAGCCAAGCATAATCATAAATCAAAAAGGAAAATCACATATTAGTATTCGAACTCAATAGAGAAGCGACCATAAGAAATAATCAACGAAGGGATCGATTATCAAGGCAAATCAAAGAGAATTCATCACTGCAATGGACCATATATTATTCAGCAACTTCGATTTTGAGCAACGCCCTAATTTACGCAAGCCCCAATTTCCAGTCTAGAGTAATAAAGAGAACAAGGCGGCCAGAGCAAATGAATTAAAGAGAAAAGGAAGTCTCTTCTTTTATTTACAAATTTGGCCGACCTTTATTTGTTTTGTATAAATATGGTTGTCTAGTTTTTATTTTATTTGTAACTTTTCCTTTTTAATTGTGTCAAACTCTAGTTGTGTAACTAGGTTACGAAATACGATGGTGTAGTTCGAGAATTCGCAACTCAGTGGCTGAGTTGTGGTAGGGTTTTGAGCGTAGAGTTAGGTTAGTCATTAGCGGGCGTCATAAGTTTACGTGTGTAAGCGTCCGACTACTTAATTTCTAGTAAAACCTTGGAGGCAGCACGTAGGCAGGGTTTTGCCGAAGCTGGATAAATTTGTGTTGTTCTATTTCTGCTTTTATTATTCTTCTATTATCTGTACTGCAATTATTATATTTATTTCCTCATTAGTTTTTATTATTATCACCCTATTCACCCCCCCTAAGGTGAAATCGATCCTACAAGTGGTATCAGAGCTAGGAACAAAAACTTTTTTTTGTTTTAAAAATTTAATTTTTGAAAAACCAATTTTTGTTTTAAAAATTTGGGTTTTTAATGGCTTCTTTTAATAATGCTTTTGCTGAAGGTCAGTCCATAGTTAGACCACCCATGTTCAATGGTGAATATGCTTACTGAAAAAATAGAATGAAATTTTTTTTGAAAACCATAGATGCATGGAATATTGTTGAGACAGGATATAGGACACCAACTGTAGTGGTAGATAATCAAGAAATTGAAAAACCGATGGACCAATGGACAGATCTTGAAAATAAACTGCAGAACGCTGACGCTAAAGCTATGAATTCTATTATTTGTTCGTTAGATCAAATTGAATTTAAACATGTCTCACATTGTCTAACTACGCAGGAAATTTGGCACACACTTGAAGTGACTCACGAAGGAACCTCCCAAGTCAAAGAATCTCGCCTTGCCATGCTTATAGCGAATACGAGAATTTTACAATGGCTAAGGATGAGAATGTCAAAGAGATGTATGAATGACTTTCTATCTCGTATACAAATCAAAAGCTCTTGGAAAACCATACACGTAATTGGAAATAGTCAAAAAAATTATCAGAGTCCTTCCACGAAAATTTGAAGCTAAAGTTACTGCCATTCAAGAATCAAAGGATTTAAAACAAGTTAAAGTGGAAGAATTCATTGGAAATCTTACCACTTATGAGCTAGAAATGAAATTCAAGGAAGAACGTGAAGGAAGTGATACTTGAAAGAAATCAATAACTCTCAAAGGAACTACTAAAAGTGAAGATGATGATGATGAGGTGCAGCAGAACTGACACTATTAATAAAGAGATTCAAAAGGTGGAACCACAAATATGGAAATCCAACCAAAAATCAACAACTGAAGAGCAGAATCATCAAAGTTCTAGACAACTCAGAAAAACAGGAGATCATTTGCCACAAGTGTAATAAACCGGGTCATATCAAGCCAAATTGTCCTTAGAATCGACTCAGTCAAGGAAAGAAATCAAAAAGGAGAAGTTTTGCAACAACTTGGGATGAAAGTGATGAAGATGAAAATGAAAGCACTGGCAGTGAGAGTGAAAAGGAAAATCTGTGTCTTCGAGGAGAAACAACTAACAGTGATGATGACGAGCCGAGCGAGGTATCAAAACTTACTCATTCAGAATTACTTATATATTTTCATGAAGTAAATGGCTATTTTGAATGACTTAGGGAGAAGTATGCTAAACTTGAATAGATAGTTTGATAGAACTAAATAAACAGCTTGATCAATTGGTTAAAAACTATCGAAATAAGAGCCCTAAGTGTGATAAGTGTCCATCATTTGAAGAAGAAATAAAAAAAATCAGAAATTAAAATTAAATCGCTTGAAAATGAACTTCTGATTTTGAAAGAAAGTGAAAACACTAAGAGAGAAAATTCTATTAAAAAGTGCACTATGTTATTGAATGAAAATGAATCTCTCAAACCACAAGTCCAACAATTGTCTACAACTTTAGGAAAATTCTCCAAAGGAGAAAGATCACTAAATATGCTATTAGGGAAACAAATTGTTAATACTATTAGACAAGGACTTGGGTATACTCAATCTGTTAAAAGTAGAAGTAAAACTAAGTGCATGATTTATGGAAACATTGGACACAATCAAAACAATTGCTGGTATAGATCCAAACACATGAAAACCATACCAATTTGGGTTCCTAAAGGCACGAATGTAAAATCTCTTAGAATTAAACAAATCTGGGTGCCAAAGAGAACAACCATAGACTGTCTTGGTTCTACACAAACTTGTTTTTCAAAATCTTCTATCACTAACAATCATGGACCTATAAAAAAAAATAGGTCACTAAATTCTTTTCTTGCGTAGCTCTGTTGACAGGCTAAGGAACAACAATAATGGTACCTGGATTTTGGCTGTTCCAGGCACATGCCAGGCGACAAATCAAAGTTCCTTAGCCTAGAGAAGTAAAAAGGTGGCAGAGTCAAAATGAGTAACAACGAAAAATGTAAAATTATCGGTAAAGGTAATGTAGGTAACGGTACACTTACCTTAATGATGTATTATATGTTGAAAATCTGCACCACAATCTGATTTCAATCAGCCAATTATGTGATAAGGTAATGAATGTTGTTTTTGACTCTAATTTGTGCAAAATTGTTGACCGATCATCAAAAGAAATATTGTTTTCAGGTAAAAGGAAAGGTAATATATACTCTCTATCTTTTAATGATCTCACTCTTTCAAAATGTTTGATAGCTAAGGATGTAGAAGTAAACTTATGGCATAGACGATTAGGACATGCTAGTATAAATCTGTTAAACAAATTGAAAAAAAGACTTGGTAAGAGGTTTACCATCTCATGATTTCAAAACAGAAAATCTATATAAAGCATGTACTATGGGAAAACTTAAAAAACCAACTTTTCATGCCAAGAATACTGTAAGTACTTCTAGAGCCCTTGAACTAGTTCATATGGATCTGTTTGGACCTAACAATATTGCAAGTTTAGGTGGTAAGAAATATTGTTTTGTATTGGTTGATGATTACTCAAGATACACGTGGGTATATTTCTTAGCTAAAAAATCAGAAACTTTCTCATACTTCACTAAATTCACTAAATTAGTTCAAAATGAAAAAGGTGTTTCTATTATTTCGCTAAGAAATGATCTTGGTGGAGAATTTGAAAATTATGAATTTGAAATTTTTTGTGACGAAAATGGATTTAAACATGAATTTTCTGCCCCACATACTCCACAAAAAATAGGGTAATCGAGAGAAAGAATCGAACATTACAAGAGTTGGCTAGATCTATGATAAATGAGTATTAAATATCCTTGTTCTTTTGGGCAGAGGCAGTAAATACAGCCTGTTATGTAATGAATAGAGTTATGATTAGACCAATTCTTAAGAAAACACCATATGAACTATGGTTCAACAATAAGCCAAACATTGCATATTTCAAAGTTTTTGGCTGCTCGTGTTTTATTCTCAATATAGGTGATCAATTGGGAAAATTTGAGCCAAAAGCTGACGAAGGCATGTTCATGGGATACTCATCCAGAAGCAAAGCCTATAGAGTATACAACAAAAGGACGAGAACAATCATGAAGTCAATCTATGTGAAATTTGACGAAGGTATTGATGATCAAAACAAGGAAACAATCAAAAGCAATGTCGAAGAGGAGAACGAAAAAGATGAAAATGAAAAACCAAAAGAAACTACAACCACGAAAGAAGTCCAAAGAAATCTAGATCCAGAGAGACTGAAATTCAAAGCAGATCATCCTCCAGAATTGGTAATAGGAAATCCTATCGTAGGTATTCAAACTCGTTCCTCCTTTAGAAATTTATGTGATTTGTGTCTATACAGTGGATTTATTTCAGAAATTGAACCCAAAGACATAGATACAACTCTTAATGATGAAAATTGGTTTATGGCTATGCAAGAAGAGCTAAATCAATTTGAGCGGAATGATGTTTGGACTATAGCACCTAGACCTAATGATTATCCCGTCGTAGGAACAAAATGGATTTTTAAAAATAAATTTGATGAATCAGGAAATGTGATTAGGAATAAAGCTAGGTTAGTTGCTAAAGGTTATAATCAAATAAAAGGAATTGATTTTGATGAAACTTTTGCACCAGTAGCGAGACTAGAATCCATTAGGATATTGTTAGCTTTTGCTTGCTATAAAGGATTTAAACTAAGACAAATGGATATTAAAAGTGCTTTTTTAATGGAATTTTGAAAGAAGATGTATTTGTTGAACAACCAGAAGGTTTTGAAAGTCATGAATACCCTAACCGTGTATATAAACTTAAGAAAGCACTATATGGATTAAAACAAGCCCCTAGAGCTTGGTATGAATGTCTTAACACTTATCTCCTTGAAAATGGGTTCAAAAAGGGCTATGTAAACACCACATTATTTCTATCGCATGAAAATGATGACCTTCTGATTGTTCAAATATATGTTGATGATATTATTTACGGTGCCACTAACAACCTTTTGTATGAGAAATTTGAAAAAGTCATGCAGGAAAAGTTTGAAATGAGCTTGGTAGGAGAGTTGAAATTCTCTTTAGGATTTCACATCAAACAAAGCGAAAAAGGTACGTTCATCTCCCAAACAAAATATATCAGAGAGCTTGTTAACAAATTTGGATTGAAAGATGCTAAACCTGCAAAAACTCCTATAAGCAGAACAGTTAAACTTGACGAGGATGAAAAATTTAAGGTAGTTAATCAAAAGAAATATCGAGGTATGATTGGATCACTTCTTTATCTTACTGCTTCTAGACCAGACATTAAGTTCTTTGTTTGTTTAGGTGCACTATTTCAATCAAATCCAAAATAATCTCGTTTAAAAGCTGTCAAAAGGATTATAAGATATCTGTTGCACACCTCACGCTTTGGTCTATGGTATCCAACTAATGATACTTTGAGTTAAAAGGATATTTAGATGCAGACTATGCTGGAAGTCTAGTTGATAGAAAAAGTACTAGCGGAACGTGTTTTATGTTAGGACATTCATTAGTTACATGGTCAAGTCGAAAACAGAATTGTATTGCATTATCCACCACCAAGGCAGAATATATTGCTCTAAGCGGTTGCTCTGCTCAAATATTATGGATGATACAAACTTTGCAAGACTATGGTCTAACTTTTAAATGAGTTCCACTTATGTGTGATAGCGAAAGTGCAATTGATCTCACAAATAATCCTGTACATCATTCTCGCACCAAGCATATAGATGTTAGACATCATTTCATTAAAGATCACATCTCCAAAGAAAATATATGCATAAATTTCATTCCAACTGATTCTCAATTGGCAAACATTTTTACAAAACCCCTTCCAGAAAATAGTTTTTGTCAACTTTGTCTCAGTTTAGGCATTTTAGAAATTTGATTTTATATTTTTTTAATGCCTATGTTGACTAATCTAACTCCCTGCTGATTATCGAAAAGATAAATAGTGACTGAAAAAGTGATGAGCGTTGATATTAATCATATACTATGACTCAAGACAATATATTTAGTAAATTTCTTTAAAAATTTAAACAAAATTTGTAGTAACTTTGATTGGCAAAAATTCCATGACCATCTCTATTTCTATCATATTTCTAACAACCATCACTCATCAAAATCCAATATAGTATGTCAAAATGTGGTATGTTAAACAAAAAATTAGTCATGTTTTTTAAATTATCAATAAAACATCCAAAGTATTGGCTCTCATTTCAAAATCTTCACGGTTATGCATCGGTGAATATTTGATTATGTGATTTCATGCTCATTTAAAAGTCCCCACGGTTATGCATGTATGGAACACATATCAAAATTGATTATTAAATAGACGAGTTGATTTTAATCCCATTTAAAAGTCCTCACGGTTATGCGTGGTTAGAAGATGCTTGAAATTAGTTTTTTTTTTTAAATTGGGAATACTACTAATCTCATTTAAAAGTCCTAACGGTTATGCATGGTTAGTAAGTATTCAAATTCCTGATATAAATACACCAATAATGGACACAACTATATAGTTTATATGCGGACATCACCCCTATCACTCTAAAGTGGAATATGCGCCTAATAGAGTATTTATGATTTTTGTTTGATTTTTATTGAAATTAATATTTAAACTCGATTGGGTATTAATGTTGTATTAATGTCTATCACTTTATCTCTATTTTTCTAACACTGTTACTCTTTTGCAGATAACAAAAGGGGGAGAGAAAAGTTAATATTTTGGCAAATAAAGTTCAAATATTTTATTTTTCATTTGCATATTCTCATCAAGGTTCATTTACATATTTTTATTTAGTGAATATTAGGCTCAGGTCCCTAATAAGTTTCAAAATACACAAAAACCCCAGTAAAAAAAGTACGTAAATTAGGTCCTTGGAATTAAGTCACTAAGTAATTGCATATAGTTATGCAATTATTCACCGAATAATTGCAGGCATTTATGCAATTATATCCAAAAGTTGCATAAATTTCCGCAATTTTTTTGGTGAATAATTGCAGAATTTTACGCAATTTTTTCAAAAAATTGCGTAAATTACCGCAATTTTTTATTGGATAATTGCGCAATTTTCCGTAATTTTTTCAAAAAATTGCGGAAATTTCCGCAAATTTTCAGTGAATAATTACGGAAATGTCTGCAATTTTTTGATATAATTGCATAAATGTCTGCAATTATCCACTGAATAATTGCATAAGTGTATGCCATTATTCAGTAACTTAATTCTAGGGACCAAATTTACAAACTTTTTTTTACTGGGGTTTTTGTGTATTTTGAAACTTGTTAGGGACCTGTGCCAACCTGTCCCTTTTATTTATTTTCATGCATATATGAAGGGGGAGCTTTATTATAGAGAAGGAGCATTTAAGTAGGGGGAGCTAATGGAATTCATCAAAACCAAATACATTTAATAGAGTCAAAATCTTAATATATGTTTGTTATCATCAAAAGGAGGAGATTGTTGAATATGCTAGTATATGATTTTTGTTTGATGATAATTAACATATATATATATATATATTCATTTAAATGTATTTGTTATTGTAATATTTTATTTTTCACATAATTAAATAAATATTTGTTGGATAAAATAAATAACACATAATTCAAATTCAAACAAATATTTTATTCAAACAAATATTTAGTACAAATTCAAATACTACAAATTTGAGCTCTCACTACATTTTTCAATTACAATACAATTTCATATTACAACACATTTTTCACTATACAATTTTTACATTTTACACCTCTCTACATAATTCACTCAACACTTGTATTTGATCTTCAACTCTAATCCAGCTTGCATCTAGTATCTGAATTATCTGCAAAATAAAGACTAACGCAGTAAAATTGAAAAGGAAATATTTTTGCAGTGTACAGTGAAATGTGTTTTGAAAATGTTATTTGCCTCTGTTATTTGGGTTGTTCGTCATCATTTTCATTTGAATCCATCATACACAAACAACTTGTGACATGCACAGTGTATCATTGTATATGCCACAAGGCCATGCACACCGATATACACTTGATAAAATTGCAGGGACAGGTGAGCACAAGGTCAAACCCAAGCCAAAGGCTGGATTCAACTCAAGTGCATACGAGTCTCGACCAACATGAAAACACTAACCACTACAACAAGATATATACACAAAAACAGCAAATATTATGACAAACAACACAGCATCAACCAAAACACAAACACACTAGCATGGACAGTCGAAGCAAACAATGTACACCAGACACAATCACTGGACAACCAACACATAACCAGCTTTCAAGCTTGAACACAAGTAAGTGGAACAAAATGTTCAAAAAGCTTCAGACCACATGAACTGGACATGGAATACAACCAGAGTCAATATCAAACCACACACACACACACACATGTATGCACACATGTATACATATTAGGAGCAACAAAGACATGAGAACAAACTCAACAGTGAAGCCATGAATAATCAAAGAAACCAAATCTCAATGTAACTTGAAGCAATAGAGAATTCGACTCAAAGCAATATGAAAATTCAAGTGAAACCAAAAATATACAAACAAACAGAAAACAAGTCTGACCATAACATGTACAGTGGAGCATGCAACCCAAAGAATCAATGCAATAAGACTTCATCCGGACAACATCATCATCAATAAACCAGAGGGGACAAAGCATAATAGCAGAGCATGTGTACATGACCACACCAGACATGCTCAAGACCACATGCATACAACATGAAGACCAGATCAATTCAAATGGAACCAGACTGCAACACCAAAGGCAAAAAGAACACAAAAAAATGACAATGCATATAACATAGTCACAGCAACAAGTTCAACATGAACCAAGAGTGCATAGTGATATGCAATGAGCAATAATATGACAGTGAAGTAATTCCATGTATTACAATGCAACAAGGCAGTGTTCAAAAATGGTAACTAACAGTAGCAGTTCAAATAATTTCAGAAGCCGTGAACCAAGCAACCGAGATAAAAATTCAACTAAGGTCATATGGATAAGCTACGATTTGGTCAAAGTTTAGATTATCACAATTTCAAATGGCCAAAGTCATAGGTGAAAAGAACGAAACTGACTTAGAGGAAACCCAAAGCATCGGAGTAAAATTCAAAATCATGGAAGGACAAATACGAATTGAACATGTCAATATCATCACCATCGTTCGATTAAAAATAAATGGCCGAGCAAATCACGTGAAAGATTCAAACCAGAAATATACGAACGAATTATAGGGTTTTCATCCCTATAAATTAAAACCAAAAATCATCATTGGCAAACACAGAGTTCGAAAGCAAAATCGAGCCAAGTATAATCATAAATCGAAAAGCAAAATCGTATACCAGTATTCTAACTCAATAGAGAAGCGACCGTAAGCAATAATCAGTGAAGGGATCGATTGTCAAGGCAAATCAAAGAGAATTCATCACTGCAATCGACCATATATTTTTCAGCCACTTCAATTTTGAGCAAAGCCCCAATTTACGCAAGCCCTAGTTTCCAGTCCAGAGTAATAAAGTGAACAAGGCGACCAGAGCAAATGAATTAAAGAGAAAAGGAATTCTCTTCTTTTATTTACAAATTGGGCCGGCCTTTATTTATTTTGTATAAATAGGGTTTCGACTGGTTTTTTATTTTATCTGTAACTTTTCCTTTTTAATCGTGTCAAACTCTAGTTGTGTAACTAGGTTACGAACTACATTGGTGTAGTTCGAGAATTCGCAACTCAGTGGCTGAGTTGTGGTAGGGGTTTGAGCGTAGAGTTAGGTTAGTCATTAGCGGGTGTCGCAAGTTTACGTGTGTAAGCATCTAACTACTTAATTTTTAGTAGAAACCTTGGAAGTAGCACGTAGACAGGGTTTTGCCGAAGCTGGGTAAATCTGTGTTGTTCTATTTCTGCTTTTATTATTCTAATATTATCTATGCTGCAATTATTATATTTATTTCCTCATTAATTTTTATTATTATCACCCTATTCACCCCCAGGGTGAAATCGATCCTACACTCTTTGCAAAGGACGCCATCATCTTTCTCCTCTAGCGTTCTGTGACTACATCTATAAAGGATAGCTTCGTGAGGCCTACAATACAGATGTTCCGTCATCTACTATGAAAACGTAAAACTGCGTCCACACCAGTCTATACTAATGCTCGGACATCCGCAACGTACCACCCAGTGCGTACATTGAGGACTATACGTAATAGTCATGTCTACTCTCTAAATCCCGCCAACAAGGTCTACCTTGTACGGAACTCAGTCGAGGATTTTCTATATCTATAAAGGACAACTTCATTAGTCCTACAGTATAGATATTCTAGTTGGTCTATCTCTTTTCTCATCGTGGCTATGGCCCTATGCAGCCACCTCAACTAATCGAAAGACCTCTAAAGGGTTAAGTGGTCGTGCCCTACTGCAAACGATCTTACATCCAATTGGCGGTGCCAATCATCCATGTCTCGATAGTGAAAGAATCATTGGACATTTGGTTTTAACTCTAGTCTTTCCCAAACCCGCTCTTGGTTTTGATGCTGGCCGATATCCGCATGCGACTATCCTTTTGGGTCCTGCCCACTAAACTTACTTGCAAATACTGGGACATATGAATATCCTACTCCGAACACCAACCCCTTCCGACTGCCTACAATGGTCCTGCCATGCATAAAGCAGTCAAGGTATACTCTCTTCATGGAACACCTATAGACCTGCCTACGGGGATATAGCTTCGTTAGGCCTACCTAGAAGGCCATCCTAGAGTATCCTCATGTCCCGTTGAAGTCTCGTACTTCCTTCTAGCCCAAAATAACTAAGTTTGATGTGCTTCTCCTTTGTTGAAATATGTGATGAGTTGCTCCGTTAGGCACTTCATCCTTTGGGCTACTCCAAACGCATCTCACTCTTTTTATTAGACCCTAAATCTAATCTTTTAATTTGCATTTAGTTTACTTTTCTTATTCTATTGGCTACTTATTTACCCTAATTAGCATATCTTAGCCCTCGTCTCACTTCTGGCTATTGTGAGACCACCATTGATCTAATAGGGAATGTTTTTGGTACTGCTACTTCTATTACCTTTCTTATTTAACTCAATTTAAGCCTTAAGTTTATTAAATAAGCATCTTCTATTATCTCTGTTCTATTTGCTTATTAACTTAATTTAAATCTTAAATAAGCCTTTCCGTTCTTTCTACTTTAATTATAACCTATGTTATAATTTTACTTGTAATTGTCACTTTTATCTTCTTTTATAATCTGTATATGATTACAAGTGTATCTCTTATATTCTAGACTGTCTTCTTTTATTATGATATAGAATTCTCTTTAATTCTCTTATACTATATAATTCACTTATCATAATAACTGTCTTATTGTATAATCTGCGCAGTAACAGATCTAGGTTCATTATCGTTTACAGCTTCAAATTCTTTTCTAATAATTTACTTGATTCCTTTCATACTTTACTTTATTTTCTTCTATTCTAGGAAGTAATTCTATTTTATTTGGTTGGGTATGAAAACTATACTAAAAATCCATTTCCATATTTTAATACTAAATAACACTACAACAAAACAGGCTTTTTACAACGGACAATGCCTGTTGTAATATGTGTTCCATAACGGGCAGCGGACCGTTGTAATAGGCGATGTTGTAATAGGTCACCCATATTTTACAACGGACATTTAATGTTGTAAAGACCGTTGTAGTAATCTTTTTTACAACGGTCGCCGACCGTTGTAATAGACTGTAATACAAGCTTCTTTGCCCGTTGCAAAATACTATCATACAAGATGGATAACATGTTTCACAACATTCCCTAACTGTTGTAAAAAATATTTTGACAACGGTTTTCGACCATTGTTATAGACTTTAATACAAGGCGCAAATGACCATTGTGAAAATGATTTTTACAACGGTTATTGACCGTTGTAATAGAGTATAATACAACACGCTTTGACGGTTGCAGAAAAAATGCAAATTAAAAAATAAAATTACAGCAACGTATAGGTAGCACATCCATACAAATAATGAATAATTTAACAGTAATAAATATTACGCACAAACAACCAAAATCACATGCGAAAAGACTAAAAGATAGTCATAAAATTCCAACACTCCAAAAAGTCAGATAAGTTTACCTCCCAAATTCATAAAGCATTAATACATAACAGTCGGCTATAAATATCAAGTTCTAAGTACAATCATACTAGACTAAGGATATAAAGTCTTTGTGCCACGCGACGGTTGATCCTATGGCCTCTTTAATAGTAGACATCTCTGAATTTGGCCTAAATAAAAAAGCTTCTGGTTCCACCGCTACATCCACCTATACTTTCCAAGCTTCTGCTCCAAGCTTTACAAAATATACCGACGTATCAGGATCAGTGCTTGCTATTGTTCCCTCTGCAACTACGTTCTTCTCCACAACATTAGCGAACACAAACTCCAATGGAACAAAACTAAATCGAGCTAAGACAGTTGCCAGATTACAAACAGTGATACAAATTACAAATGCTGAATTCAGTAACAAAGAAACAAAAAAGGCAAAAAGAAGAAAAGAAGAAGAAAAAACCTCAACATCATAAGATAAACCTCTCTTTGGAAACCTCTCATGAAACAAGAAACAATTACATCTTTTTATGAATGGGAATGCAAGGAGGCTTGCTGCTAGCAAAGTAGCTGCTTCCACTGCTCGTCCTTGCTATTGCAGACGTGCATGCACTGCTCTTCGGGTTCATGAAACAAGAAACAATTACCTTTTTGCTGTAAGACCCTGTAAACGAATTGGCGTTTTCATTCAGCCCTCCTGCGTAGCTCCTGCTTGGCTTCATGCTCTTGTTCACTATCGGAGTTTCCTTTTTAGCCAGATCTTCCACTGTTTTCACTTCCGAGAAGGACTGCGATTTGCCTTTGTAGAACTTTGATAGCCCTTTCCTGCACATTGTTGTTCGTCATATAATTCGTTAAAAAGAACATGATGGGATGGTTAAGATCTTCGGATCTATGTCTTCCGAGTTTAGATTTTTTATGCTAGAGTACAAAAGGAATCCTTTTGAGAGTATTATTCATTTATACTGAACTACCTATAATAGTTAAACTTTTGATAATAACAGCGGATGATAAAGAGAGGCAAAGTGAGCTGCAAGCAATACTATGTGGTATTGTTTAAGTGTCAATGATTAAGTAGTTGAAAAATAAGGGCAATTACGAAAGGAAAAAATTTCTGTAAGTCTGCTGTTTACAAACTCAATTTTTTTTAGTCTGCCCTCTAGCAAAAGAAAAAAAAATTGAAATTTAAAATCTCCATTTGAAAAATAGAACGTGCTTTTTTTTAGAAGAGACGATAAACTTTATTGATGTCATAAGAATATATTACAAACATTATATACTATAGACTGAAAACTAAGAGGGTATTGAAAATAGAAAAAAAAATGGACTGCAGCCCAAGAACAAAACATAGTCTATATCGCAATAAGTGATAAAGTGAAGTGCCTTAAACCGAACCGTGTTAGAAGTAACACAATCCAAAAATAGAACTTTGTTTATTCTCAAGCCCAAGAAATTTTCTTTCCTACTATAAAAACTTTCGGCTTGAATCTTGAAACTCATTCATACAATAACTTATAAATTTTGCCTCATAATGTAAAATGTGAAGATGTTAAACATTTGATCTCATCTTAGATCAAGTAACGACAATCTCATAATAGAACTTGGGTTGTACGACTACTGCTTTAAAAGGTTTTCGAAAGTTCGATCCCAGAAACCTCTAAACCTATAGTCTACACTAGCCTTATCACTGTGCTACCGGTCCTCCACTTGGATGTGTGAACTTTAAACTTATTACTGAAGTTCAGTCAAAATAAACTAAATGAATCACATATGCAATTTATTAACTGAATTATCCATTTACGTATGTGTCTACAGAGTACGAATTCATGAAGCTAACCTTGTCTTTCACGTGCTTGGACGATGTTCAGCAAATCCTCTGCATCTTTTTCATGATGTCTACACAGAAACGCATCAAAATTGCACGGCGACATGTCCACAAACTCGTGACAGCAGTTGGTGCATGTCATCCACCTTTTACATTCTTTTTTAGTTCTCTTCAAAGACAGCAACAATCTGCATCTCGCTCTTGCTGTCTGCCAAATAAATGAAAAACATTTGGGGGTTTGGCGGTCAAATTTAGGGAAAGGCGGATAGTGAAAGGGAAAGGCTGAAGGAAAAATTCATGCCCGTTGTGAAAATGAAACCTATTACAAAGGGCATAGAAAGACCGTTGTAAAATATACACCTATTACAAGAGTCAGCAGAGGGCCGTTGTAAAAGACCCAATATAAAACCTCTACTACAACGTTCAAAAACGGACCGTTGTAATAAAGTTCTATTACAACGGGCAATTTTTGTCCATTGTAAAAATAACGTTATAATAGAGTATTTTTGTTGTAGTGGTGCCATGAACAAACTATCTTTACAAGTCCTCGCTTGTTAAAACAGTGGATGTTATACTGTAGTTTGACATAGTGCGTTGCCTCAGTGCCTGTGAAGTGTGTATGGCTTCTTCCAGGAGTTTATCATGACACTCTTATAAAAGGTAAGAGAACATGCATTTTCAAGGACCTCTTTATCACTCATTGTTCTTCTCTACTCCGTTCTTTTATATCACTATTAATTTGTTTTTGTTTTTCAACTTTTTTTCACTTAAAATATGCAGGGTCTGGGAATCCTGACAATTATTCACAATGGAAGAGTTTCTGCAACTACATGTTGTTATTAGTCAAGATATTGATAAAGTCAAGTGCATTACAGTATCAACTTTCAATCTATGCAGTATTTGATATATGCACAGAGTGTATATTATGTTCACAAGTTTTCAGGTGCTCTGTTAACTTGGAAACAAAGCAATTTATGTAGTCATGTGATTCATAATTGTCCATGATCAATTAATAAGCCCGTGTATTAGTAAAAAAGAATGATAAATTTTGAGGTAATCAAGTTCATATCCCAATCAGATTGAAATGGTATTGTCCATGACCTTGGGAAAGTGATTCAACTTTTCAACTTCCTTTTTAATTTAAGTAAGACAAGTTGCCATATATTTAGTAGTAAATTTTTGATATTTAATGTAAACACACATGTATATGATATGGTTTAGAGTGATTAGTTCTCACCGGGTTAGCCACCTAATCACTAACTGGTAACATTCTAGGTGAAACCTAGCAAAATCTGAAGGAAAAAATGCTGAATCCCATCATTTGTCCAACAAAATATAAAAGTGATAGAGTATTTTACTGGTAGATATAACTACCGATTCATTATATTTTTTCCTGTTAAAAGTGCATCCATTGGTATAATATGTATCTATCAAAATATATTGCTTACCATCGAACAAGGGCAACAATATTCATGAGCACAAAACCTCTCCCATCACATGCATGGTAGCTTAACGTGAGGCACACATTACACACTGTAGGTTGCCCAAGTCATTGCACTATCGCACCTGCAATAAACCAAATTTGTATGAATTATGTAAATTTGTATGACATTCACTAAAGCTTTATTAAATGCCCTAGGAGACTCAACTAGATTGCTATTACATTTGTAAACGTTACACAAATAATAAGTAATGACAATTTTTATGTGGAAATGATAGTGAGGCAATATTCAAACTTAAATGCAAAACCAATGAATATTTTGCGCATGAATGTAAGATTATAATCTTACTGAAAACAGAAGGAAAATGAATCAAAAATATCAAAGGTGTGACGCAAGAAATGCTAACAATGTATAAGATGCAGATCTTAGGTGTAGGATAGAAAGGAATGATTCAGACTCAGATGTTAGCTGTAGGATAAACAAATGCAATCATCATTGTACCAAAATGTCTGTTCCAGCCTTCCAGGTAGGAACTACATAAATGAACTTCCAGCAATCCTAACATGGTCCCGCTAGAAGGTATTATTAAAAGCAATACCAATAATTATTTTAAGCACAACTAGGCATGATTGCTACATCCTATTATGTATGAAGGGGAAAATACAATAGTAAAAGCAACGACAATGTTTATTTAACCACAAATATATGATTATTAAACCAGTAAAAAAGTAGAGAAAGAGCAATACTAAGCAATTACAACCAATTACCACATAATTTTTTTTAAAAAAATTCCTTTCAATTAGGTTAAAAGATAATAATAGTATTACCTTAATGCAGTCAGATAAATACACTTAGACAAATGGATAATACAAATAACTGCATTACATAAATGCAGTTAAAACTGCTATGTAAAATTTTGATTTTTAAAAATTTATTTTTAGGTATTAACAATAAATATCATTGAAAAAATTATTAAATTTGCGCTTTAATGGTGAAAACGATTCTTAAATTTGATTAATCCACAAAAAGTTATCACATTTTAAAGATTAGAATTAAATTTGTTGACGGCGGGTGGAATGTCAGAGGAGTATGGACCTAACTTACAAAAAACTAATGATAGAGACCCGCTTTACATTTCAAACAAGAAATAGAGAACCGAAGTTAATATCCAATTAATTAGTGAAATATTATGTTCTTTTTCCAATTTGATCAATATATCTTATTGGTAGACAATGTTCGAATAACTAAGCAATACAGCAACAGTATTATTTTGCAGTGAGTTATTCCACAAATACGAAGACTGTTTATGTCAGTTTTTATATTTACAGAATGACTTATCGCAAAATAACTCGGTAAATTTTAATCTTTTGTAAAATATTGGTATATCTACATTGTTATGTATTTGTAATGCGCATCTGTAGGCAAGATAAATTTGTTTTATGTTTGAGATTGATAGCGTAAGAAGAGCAGTCTAAGGAGATGCTTTTACTTCTCATTAAAAATATATCTTCTGTTGTAAATCTGGTGGTTCTGCTATTTCATATTGCAATTTTCTGGGGAGAAAAGAAGGTCAAGTACACATGGTCTAGATGGACATCTATATTTATGCACGAGGAAGTACCATAAACAGCCAAGTCAGTTAGTCTTATCCTTTGTTTTCATGGGTCACCTTTTTAATGAATGATGCAAACAGAACAAACATAGTAAGTGGTTTTCAAGCTAAGCAATTCATAATTTACCGACCTCTGATTAACCTACTATGAGATTACCTTTATAGAATGGCTGATACCAAATAGAACAATACTTCTTATAAAGCAAAAGAATCGAATTAGCAAGTTAGTCTCAACTAACAGAGCTAACACAAAGAATACATAAATTTACTCACATGTAAATCAACATATGTATAGACAGTTCAAAGACAAATATACAAGTAGAGCAATATACTGAGTGAATAAATAACATGCTATTGAAAGCAGAAGTGCAACCTGAATTAGTTTAATAAGCTAAGTTAGATCAATAAATGTACAAACTCCACAACACATATACCATGATCGCACGCAAGGAGGAAAAACTGAAAGTCAGTAAATAAAACTGCACGCAGGAAGTGAGGCATCAACAAAGCTAAAATTATATATTCAAGAATCAACACCAATGCATAAGAAATTCAGGGATAGTAATGAATAGACATAGGTTAGTGAGTTATTTAACTCACCTTTAAAACTCACGTTTCCTCCTCTCTTTCGAGACATGAACGCACGCAAGACACAAGACAGATCCAATCCCAGCAACATGAATCGATGAACTACAATCCAGCATCAATATCAGTGCAGCAAACAGCTACGGAGATGTGCGACATTTCAGATGAGCTTCTCCAGATCCGAGCTACCAATTTTGGGATTCAACCGACATTTCAGGCAAACACGGCAGATATAAGTCGTCTACGACTTAAGGGCAATGCTATGAGTCGTCCACGACTCATAGAGACAGGCATGAATCGTATAAGTCATCTACGACTTAAGGAAGTGGTAATGAGTTGTCAAAGTATAAGTCGTCTACGACTTAAGGAAGCGGTGATGAGTCGTCAAGGTATAAGTCCTATGCGACTTAGGGAGGCGGTGATGAGTCGTCCACGACTCAAGGGGAAGAATACACAAGTGATAAGTCGTCTACGACTCAAGGAAGGTGAGAAGATAAGCCATCCACGACTCAAGGGAGAGGCTGGTATAAGTCGTCCACGACTTATCAAAACTGGGATAAGTCGTAGAGGCCTGGAGCTGTATATTCTGATGCCGCTTTAATCCATGCCGTAGATTCTCCTGACGAGTTAATCTGAACCGATTGTTTTCTAAGTCGCTACTGGAGTATAAGTCGTATGGCGTCTGTTTGTAAATATGATGAGTCGAATGGAGTTGATAAGTCGGCAACGACTTAAAAGATGTATTTTTCTATGTTGTATTTTCTGTTTGCTAAGTCGCTCGGCTTTCTTGTAATAAGTCGTGAGTCGTATGCTTTGTAAATAAGGAGTGTGGATTTGTTAAGTCGTTAAGTCGTGTACCTGGTTGTGACATTTGTATTGTAAGTTGATAAGTCGTATACGACTTATGATGAGTCGTAGAGCGTAGCTATGAGTCGGAAACGACTTAGGAGTTGGAGAAATTTCTGTTGTAAAATTGTTCGCCTATAAATAGGCCATGAGTCTCATTTGTAAAAGGTTGTTAATTTTTGAATAAAATTCTCTTTTGATTGCTTTGTGCTTTCATTTAAATTGGTAGTTGAGTGTAATCTCCTATCTCCACTGACGTCATTCGAGTGCGCTCGAATCATCGTTTGTTGAAGCCGATTCACGGTATCTTGTGCGCAAGATCAACGTCGAAGAATCGTAGATCTCTTTCCCGGAATTTTCGGATCAACGAGTCAGAGATAGCTAGAATTCGGTATCTTCGGATCAACGAATTTGGGCATTTCAGTATCTTCCAATCCACCGATTGCTACATTCAACGATCTACATTGTTTTTGATTAATCCGCTGCGTCATTTTTTGGTATCAGAGCCTGTTCTAGCCAATCATAGCTAGATCGAGACTTGGAGCCTAATCATTTTGAAGATTTGAAGTTTCATTACTCACGGCCGAGAGTTGGAAGAATTGGGTCGTGCATTGATTTAAAGATTGAAGTTCGGATTTGCATTGGAGGCCGAAACTTTGTCCATCGTGTTCATCGCGATTTGCTACAAAGTGGAAGTTTTCGATCCGTTTCATTTTGGATCAAAGACCGAATTGTGTTTGAATTTGAAGAGTTGTGAAATTTTCAAGTATGCCGCCAAGAAGAGCTAATCGCCACCAAAACGTGGAAGCTTTGTATCGAAGGGAAGAAGCTGATGAGATGGAGCAAAGAATCAATGAGAATTTTAGTGAAAAACTTAACGAAGGAATTGGCCGGTTAGAGAGGCTTATGACGGAAATGAATCAAAATCGGAGAAGGGTTTCACCTGAATCTAATCATGGAGGTAGTAGAGTCTCACCACATTCCAATCGAGACCGAAGTGTTGAAAATGACCAAGGGCGTGGGAGGAACGTGAATGGTCGTGAACGGAGGAATGTAGATAGAAGGGATGATGGTGGTAGACGAGAAGGTAGTAGAGATGTGGGTGGACGGGATAGACAACGATATACATCTTATTTTGAAGGGGAGTATGAAGGTGGTAGTGTTCGAGGACAAGGACGAGGTCAAGGAAGAAACTATTCTGAGTATGATCACAAGTGGGAATCGGGGATGAAGACAGAAATTCCTGAATTCAAAGGTGGTATGCAAGCGGAGGAGTTTCTAGATTGGATGGCTAATGTTGAGGAGATTTTTGACTTCAAAGAAGTTCCAGAACATCGTAGAGTGAAGTTGGTTGCTACAAGGCTGAGGGGTAGAGCTTTGGCATGGTGGCAGCAGACCAAACTTACACGTGATCGGATGGGAAAGTCAAAAGTTGAATCTTGGGAGAAGATGAAGAAATTGATGAAAGCAACGTTCTTACCTTACAATTATCAATCTTTGATGTATCAACGTTTGCAAAACTTGAGGCAGGGCACAAAGACAGTTAATGACTATGCTGATGAATTCTATCAACTTATTGCAAGGAATGATATTATGGAACAGAAGAGCAGCTGACATCTAGATTCATTGGGGGATTGAGAATGCAGATCCAAGATATGGTTAATATGTTCGATCCAAGATCTGTAACGGAAGCACATCAGAAAGCGTTGGCTTGGGAGAAACAGGGACGACGAGGAAGTGGTGTGTATACTAATTCTAACAATCAAGCGAAGGGTGTTGATGGAAGTTCTAATGTTACTAAACCTATCAGTAGACCAGTGGTGAAGGAGGTTGAGAAGACAAGGGTTAACAATGGTTTCAAATGTTACAATTGTCAGGAATTGGGTCATAAAAGCAGTGAGTGTCCAAAGCCAAAGAAGAGAACCATGATTGCAGAAGTTGAGGATGACGATGAAGAAGCTGAATGCTCTAATTCTTTACCAGTTGAGGAGGAAGATTTACTGTCAGGAGATGATGGGTACGCATTGATGATGAGGAGAAGTTGTTTAACACCGAAGCAAGAGGAGGAAAGTAGTTGGTTGAGAAACAATATCTTTCAATCTACATGCACTATTCTGGGAAGAGTTTGTAAATTTTTTATTGATGCTGGGAGTTGTGATAACATTATCTCTACAGAAGCGGTGAAGAAGTTGGAGTTGAAAACCGAGAAACATCCTAAACCGTACAAGTTAGCTTGGTTGAGGAAGGGTGGTGAAGTGAAAGTTGGACGTAGAGCTTGTGTGAAGTTCTCAATTGGGAAGAAATACAAAGATGAAATCTGGTGTGATGTCGTAGATATGGACGTTTGTCATTTGTTGCTAGGGAGACCGTGGCAGTATGATCGAGCTGTGCAACATGATGGGCGTACCAACAGTTACAGTTTCATGTTTGAAGGCACAAAGATTACTCTAGTTCCAAAGAAGAGACAACAGGAGGAAAACAAGTTGGAGGAGATTGAAGAGCTCAAAACTTTGTTATCGTTGAAGGAGTTTGTGAAGGAAGTAGAGGAGGAACCTGAAGTGTTTTTGTTAATTGGGCGAGAGAGCAGTGAAGAGGTTGAGATTCCAGAAGAAGTAAAACCAATTTTGAAAGAATTTGACGATGTATTTCCAGAAGAGTTACCAACGGAGTTGCCACCGTTGAGAGATATACAACATCAGATAGATCTTGTTCCAGGTGCTGTGTTGCCACACAGACCACATTATCGAATGAGTCTGAAGGAACATGAAGAGTTGCGAAGGCAGGTAGAGGAATTGCTTGAGCAAGGACGTGTGCAGGAGAGTCTGAGTCCTTGTGCTGTACCAGCTTTATTGGTACCCAAGAAGGATGGGACGTGGAGGATGTGCACTGACAGTCGAGCATTGAATAAGATTACCGTGAGATATAGATTTCCAATGCCGAGGTTGGACGACTTGTTGGATCAAATAAGCGGAGCTACTATCTTTTCTAAGATTGACTTGAAGAGCGGTTATCATCAGATTCGCATTAGACCAGGGAATGAATGGAAGACAGCATTCAAGACGAGGGAAGGATTGTATGAATGGCTGGTAATGCCGTTTGGTCTATCGAATGCACCAAGTACTTTCATGAGGGTGATGAATCAAATTTTTAGACCATTCATTGGGAAATTTGTGGTGGTATATTTCGATGATATTCTGATATATAATGGAAGTCCAGAGGAACATTTGAATCATCTGAGGGAAGTGCTGATGGTACTACGACAAGAACAGTTTTATGCTGCAACGAAGAAATGCGTGTTCATGACGCATAGCGTTTTATTTCTGGGGTATGTTGTGTCAAAAGAAGGAATACAGGTTGACCAAAGTAAAATCGAAGCTATCAGAGATTGGCCGCAGCCCAAGACGATAACGGAAGTTCGTAGTTTTCACGGGTTGGCTTCATTCTATCGAAGGTTTATACCACACTTTAGTAGTGTGATGGCACCTGTTACAGATTGCATGAAAGGTAAACAGTTTGCATGGACAGAGGAAGCAGGGAGTGCTTTTGGGAAGATCAAGGAATTGCTGACGTCTGCACCAATTCTAGTGCTACCTGATTTTCAGTTGGTGTTTGAACTACACACTGATGCATCCAAGGTTGGGATTGGAGGGGTGTTGAGTCAGAAGGGACGCCCAATTGCCTATTTCAGTGAGAAGTTGTCAGGAGCAAAGATGCGATACAGTACATATGATGTGGAGTTTTATGCTGTTGTGCAATCTATTAAACACTAGAGACACTATCTATTTCAGAAGGAGTTTGTTCTTTACACTGATCATGAAGCATTGAAGCATTTGCAAGGGTAAGACAAAATTTCAGCGAGACATGCATCGTGGATTGCATATCTGCAGCAGTTTACTTTTGTCGTTAAGCACAAGTCAGGGGTAACCAATCGTGTGGCTGATGCTTTGAGCAGGAGGAGTCATTTGTTGACGACAATGAAAGTTGAAGTGACAGGTTTTGAATTATTGCCAGAATTGATTGAAGAAGATCCTTACTTTGTGAAATTTGTTGAAAAAGTAAAGGAAGGAAGTACTGATGAATTTGTGTTGGTGGATGGTTTTCTGTTTAAAGGAAATCGTTTGTGCATTCCAGACTGTAGCTTGAGAATGAAGATTGTTAAAGAATTACATGAAGAAGGCCATGTGGGTAGAGATCGTACGCTACAGTTAATTTCACAATCTTATTTTTGGCCGTCAATGAGGAAAGAGATAGAGAGATTTGTGGAAAGGTGTCATATCTGTCAAGTTTCGAAAGGAACAGCGACGAATGCGGGGTTATATATGCCGTTACCCGTGCCTACCAAACCATGGGTTGATATCAGCATGGATTTCGTGTTGGGATTGCCGAGAACTCAGAGGGGAAATGATTCTATATTTGTGGTGGTGGACAGGTTTTCGAAGATGGCACATTTTATAGCCTGTAAGAAGACAGCGGATGCAGTTCGAGTGGCACAGTTATTCTTTAAAGAAATATATCATTTACATGGTCTACCCGAATCTATTGTTTCTGACCGAGATACTCCATTTCTGAGTCACTTTTGGTTGAGTCTATGGAAGATGGTGAGAACGAAGTTGAAATTTAGTAGTGCATATCATCCTCAGACGGATGGACAAACTGAAGTTGTGAATAGATCATTGGGAAACTTGTTGAGGTGTCTTGTTCAAGATAATCTGAAGAGTTGGGATGTGAAGTTATGCCAGGCAGAATTTGCTCATAATCATGCTGTAAATCGAAGTACTGGGTTCAGTCCATTTCAGATAGTATATTCGAGCTTACCAAAGGGACCGTTGGATTTAACGGTGATACCACACTCAAAGGGGACAATTAAGAAAGCTGCTGACTTTGTTGAAGGGCTGACGGAGTGTCATAAGATCGTTCAAGAACAACTAGAGAAGGCAAATGAGAAGTATAAACAATCTGCAGATTTGAAACGAAGGAATGTTGAATTTCATGAAGGTGATATGGTTTATGCGGTATTAACAAAAGATCGTTTTCCAGTGGGCGCATATAACAAGTTGAAAGCCAGGAAAATTGCTCCGGTGGAAGTTGTGAAACGAATCAATGAAAATGCTTATAAACTGAAGCTGCCAGATGATGTGTATACATCTGACGTATTCAATGTTAAGCATCTCGTACCATATCATGGGGATGAGTTTGTTGGGGATGAAGAGTGTGCAAATTCGAGGACGAATTTCTCTCAACCTGGGGAGGATGATGCAGCTAAGGCCAGAGATGAAGTCCTGAGTCATCCACGAGATAAAACTAACACGGCAGATATAAGTCATCTACGACTTAAGGGCAATGCTATGAGTCGTCCACGACTCATAGAGACAGGCATGAATCGTATAAGTCGTCTACGACTTAAGGAAGCGGTAATGAGTCGTCAAAGTATAAGTCGTCTACGACTTAAGGAAGCGGTGATGAGTCGTCAAGGTATAAGTCGTATGCGACTTAGGGAGGCGGTGATGAGTCGTCCACGACTCAAGGGGAAGAATACACAAGTGATAAGTCGTCTACGACTCAAGGAAGGTGAGAAGATAAGCCATCCACGACTCAAGGGAGAGGCTGGTATAAGTCGTCCACGACTTATCGAAACTGGGATAAGTCGTAGAGGCCTGGAGCTGTATATTCTGATGCCGCTTTAATCCATGCCGTAGATTCTCCTGACGAGTTAATCTGAACCGATTGTTTTCTAAGTCGCTACTGGAGTATAAGTCGTATGGCGTCTGTTTGTAAATATGATGAGTCGAATGGAGTTGATAAGTCGGCAACGACTTAAAAGATGTATTTTTCTATGTTGTATTTTCTGTTTGCTAAGTCGCTCGGCTTTCTTGTAATAAGTCGTGAGTCGTATGCTTTGTAAATAAGGAGTGTGGATTTGTTAAGTCGTTAAGTCGTGTACCTGGTTGTGACATTTGTATTGTAAGTTGATAAGTCGTATACGACTTATGATGAGTCGTAGAGCGTAGCTATGAGTCGGAAACGACTTAGGAGTTGGAGAAATTTCTGTTGTAAAATTGTTCGCCTATAAATAGGCCATGAGTCTCATTTGTAAAAGGTTGTTAATTTTTGAATAAAATTCTCTTTTGATTGCTTTGTGCTTTCATTTAAATTGGTAGTTGAGTGTAATCTCCTATCTCCACTGACGTCATTCGAGTGCGCTCG
Source organism: Allium fistulosum (assembly GCA_030737815.1). Taxonomy (NCBI): domain Eukaryota; kingdom Viridiplantae; phylum Streptophyta; class Magnoliopsida; order Asparagales; family Amaryllidaceae; genus Allium; species Allium fistulosum. The sequence continues at coordinate 1,140,971,350 of CM060906.1, forward strand.
AATCATCGTTTGTTGAAGCCGATTCACGGTATCTTGTGCGCAAGATCAACGTCGAAGAATCGTAGATCTCTTTCCCGGAATCTTCGGATCAACGAGTCAGAGATAGCTAGAATTCGGTATCTTCGGATCAACGAATTTGGGCATTTCAGTATCTTCCAATCCACCGATTGCTACATTCAACGATATACATTGTTTTTGATTAATCCGCTGCGTCAACTGGAAAGTAAAAAGTCTATTAAAATGCTGCTCGAACCTCTTACAACGGGCACTGTATGAGTGTTGTAAAATTGGTAACTATTACAACGGCCATTTTGTGAACGTTGTAAAATTTGGAATCTATTACAACGGACATGAAATGACCGTTGTAATAGCATTCTATTACAACGTGCAGCCATTGTCAGTTGTAAAAAATGTGTTGTATAAGCATCTATTACAATGGTCTTGAATGGACCGTTGTAATAGCCTTCTATTACAACGGGCAGCAAATGACCGTTGTAAAAAGGGCGTTGTAATAGAGTATTTTTGTTGTAGTGTAATACTTTAAACAATAATTTGTAACTGCAAGGTATTTCTTTTATTATTTTGGAATAGTGTAAAATACAGTGTTTTCTCTATTTTACACTAGTTCCCTTTTTTTTCTTTTTTTCTTGCAGTTACGTTTATCGTTATCTTTTAAATATTAAATTATAAAAATGTATCATATTTTCTAAACCAACCAATTAATCTATTATTTACTTCCAAATTAAGTTATTAGATTAATTTATTATATCCGTTTTAGCGTAATTTATTGCAGAATTCCATTTTTCTAGCTTTATTCCAACTTTTCTTATTTTACATTTAATGTAGTATTTTCCTATTTTTATCCATAATCGCGAATTTTCCTTTTAACTATATTATTCGCGTACAAAGAGAATAAAAAGAAACTAGCATTTAGGCTAAATTATAACTTCAAAATAGATGTAAATAATTGTAAATTTCTTAGTTCAGCATAACTAATTAACATAATTAATTACTGAAATACCGAATAAAATTATTTAACGGGAATTTAACGATAATATATCATAAACGTAAAAGACATAATTAAATCCACTCACATTGCTAGCTTTCCGAATCTCCTTGTTGTTATTTTAGATCTGTCCCTAACATCTATATTCACCTCCCTTGTAATCCCTATTTGGAATTACAAACGATATATTTACAGATCCATAATATTTAAAAGAGAAAAGGAAGAGATTTGGATTAGAAATAGCAAACAAAACTCAGATCTAGGGTTTTACCTTCGACATAGCCTTCTGTTTGAACCAATTCCTAATTCCCTAATTAATTTTATTCACTTTCTGTTTAGATCTAAATTCGCGTGAATTAGATCTAAATTTTTTTTATTAAGAAAGTGTAGAAGAGATAGAAAAATGGTAGAGCTTCTGTAGGCAAGAGAAAAATATTGAGAATAAAAATGAGGCTCTACACCTATATTTATAGTGGTTCAAATCAGTGCTAACCGTTAGATATAAAACCCTAAAATCTAAAGCGTACACTCAGTTTATGGACATTAAATTAATATGTTTTCTTCTACGTTTGTTTTTATTTCAAATTGGTTCTCTAAAAATCTTTTCATTAATCACTTTCCCCTTCTCTCTCGCAATCTATGGAAACATATATTTTTAAATGTGGCGTTTCTTTTTAAATAAGATTCCCCTATTAATCACTCAATTAATAGATTTTATATATACATAGAATTAATTTACTATCCAATTAATCCCTGCCTGCACTGTGATTTATTATCAAATTAATACGCCAATCAACACCATATTAATTCGTCACATATATGCATATTAATTTATTTTATTCCCATAATTATTGCATGCATATATTCTACAATTGAATTTTGAATCACAATTTTAATTATATATGTTACCACAAGTCTCCATGTTTATTAATTGACAATTGATTACTTGCATAAATTACTCTTCCTCCATTTTATTCTCTTGCACTAACATATATGTTTCTAATCATATTAAATAGTTGCTACAATATATGTTCCCTTTCTTGTCAGTTCCTGTCAATTAATCACCTCTACTAATTAATTGAATATTAGTTTCTCTTTTAAACAAACACCGTCAATTAATCTTCTCAATTAATTGGTTTTATATAATTTCACTCTCTAATTTATTTGTTACACAAATATATATGTATTTCAAATAATATTAATTAGTTGCTCCATTTACAAACATTTCTTTATTTTAAATTTTCAAACATATATAACTTGATTAAATTATTTGCATATATAATTGTAATTTAACGTGGGGTGTTACAATGCCACTATAAGTACATTTTGACATAAGGTATGTTACGACATTTATGCCGCATATATGAAATTCCACATTGATTATAAAGAGGCAATGATGCCGCTATTTGCTTATTCCATAGTGTTTGGCCATATCGTCGCTATAGGCTATTTTCAACATTGATTATTTTATGACGCTGATGCCGTCTAACCTAAATTTCCACATTCTTATATTTTTAAGTTTTAAAGTTTTGTACTATGCAACCCGTAAATATGTCGCTTGTATTTGATGATCTATATGTATTTATAATATATGCCATAAATGGATTTGGCCTTATTGCCCAGTGTTTTATAAATCAAATGCAAAATGATTTTGATATGGAAAGGCGCGACAGCCCATATTGGCAACACTAATGCCGCACTTTATCAATATAGATGGTTTTATTGTTTATGGCTTCATTGCCTAAGGTTTTGAGGTACAACAACCTATAAGTGATTTCGAAATTCATCAGTGTTATTTTATAAAAGCATATACATTGGCATAATGTATTTTGGAAAGTAAAGGGCTATAGGTTTCCTTGTTTTAAAGTATGATTTCAAGGGTAAATCAATTATAAAGATTTATGTTTTCAAGGAAATATAAAAGGGTATTTGGCCTAGAATTTTACTAGAGAGATTATTATTCTTACCACCATTAGATAAATTGTGATAGGATGAATTGACTTGGAGATTAGAAAACAAGATGTGACCGGTGTAGGGTCGCACCCTATATTCAGCTGTTAGCCCCTAGCTGATATTAGTCAAAAATTCCAGTGCGTAGGGCTTTGTCAAGGGTAAGACTAAAAGTAGGTTTATGCACAAAAATGAATACACAAAGATGAGATAGTTTATTGGTTGGCCTATAAAACCATTAAGATCAGAGTGATGCTAGGAATAGTAAGTCTTGGACAAAATGTCCAATTTATTTCTAACAATAAGTTGGAGAATTTAATATATATGGTAGGCCCGAGTTAGCCATATAGGTTTGTTGTTATCATGAGAAAACTATGATATTTGACAAATAGTCCATTTATTTAGACAGATTGGTTATGATTACTCAGGTTGAATGCATGGATATGATTGTTTACATTATCTTGTTTAACCATTATGGTTGTAGGTGCTTGATTTGTAAAAGAAATATTTTGAGGATACTAGTGAGGGGAAATCTGTTTCGCTCAATGGTGTGGTCTCACTAGTCATTTATTAATCGAGATGGCATATTATTATTCACACCCGACTTTTTGTCTGATCTAAAGTTTTTGTTTTTCCCCTTAAACTCTCGGGTACTCGTTTGAGTAGTTTGAGAGTAAAATTTTCGTATATTTAGGTTTAACGAATAAATCTTCTAGAGACGTGCAGGAGGCAGAGTTAGTTATGTATGAGTCTGTTTGCGCCAAAATTGGTCACAAACCCCGGATGTCGTGAAAGCACCAATATATGAATATAAATCAACAATCCTTTAACACAAATCTCAGATCCAGGCAAAATAGAGAAGAACAATTGGAAAATAATGAACATAAACACGAGATTTATAGTGGTTCGGCTATCTCCGGCCTACGTCCACTTCAAAGGATAATCTTTTATTGATGTTCTTGCTGGTTATAATGAATTACAGTAGTAATTTTCAAGTACATTGATGGAGTTTGAACACAATCGCGATTTTGGCAGAGTCTGGACGTCTCTAGATCCCAAAACCCATTTTCTGTAGGCTCTAGGGTTCTATTTATAGGCATAGGAGGCTGATATTTCGCTCAGATCTCGGGAGACTTCTTCTGGCACGTGAGTGGGCCCATGCGATCGATCCCATAAAGTTCAGGCTCGATCCGTGATCGATACGAATGAATTTCGTATCGATCAAGATTTGATCCAATCGAGTCGAAACTTGGCGTGAACCTTCCTTAGGTTGTACGTAAGCTCCTGTGAAAATTTCATAGCATTTGGACATGTGGATTGCGAGATATGATCGATGCAAGATTGTGTTTTTATGAAGGCTGAAGCGTTCGCATCGATCTGTTCGAATCGATTAATTCGTATCGATGACCATGCACGTGACCAGATGACGTGGCTCTAAATTCCTGGGTCGATCCACTTTTCATGCCAAACGACCAAGTCTTAGTCGTATCGAATACCGAAGCATTGTTCGTATCGATGTTAGTATTTCTGTTCTGTTTGTATCGATCATGTTGTATTGCCTGTTCGTATCGATCACCGCGACTCTGTTTACATCGATTGTGTAGTATTGTTCGTATCGATCGGAGTCATCCTAACCCGATCGATACGAACGACTGATGATGTGATGGATACGAACAGTGGTCGCATGATGGATACGAAAAGTGGTCACCTGATGGGTGCGAATAAAGCCTTCACTTAATCGATACGAATAGTGCAATTCTAGAGAATCGGTGTGATGACTCTCTGGATGGATTCGAACATATGGACACGAACAGGACATCTCTGGATGGATTCGAACAAGGCGTTGAGATCGATACGAACGACGTGTTTTCCTTAACTTGTATCGATCATATCTCGATCATACGAACTCCGATTGACTTGAAATTTGAAACGTTGGCTTTAATAGCTTTGCTTGTCATGTCTTGTCGATTGTATCTCATTCTGGACTCAGACAAAATTCATCGACATCCATAGTGAACCTATGATGTATAATCGATATCTGGGATGAGTAATCATTGATTTTCAGTCAATTTCTTGATGCCTCGGCTTTGCTAAAAGGTGCGATAACACTTTGCCCCTCAAAACATGCCTTTTGGTAAAAGGTGTGCTTTGAATAGCTTCAAATAGAATATCGTGAGTTCATGTTTAATTCACAATCATAGTATTGTCAATCAAGTTTATGGCTGTTCGAAGCCGAATCAGTTTTCATTTCCACTTATGGAATTCAGTAATTGAATTCTAAAACCTCTCCGGACTATCAGTGGTCACTCCAGACCCTTGCCAAGTCCATTCCAGACTTGACAATCGAATAGAAAGATCCTATTGCGCTTCGACGTTGCTTTCTATCCCTTGCACTCTGGCCCTAGTGAGGGCATATATCGATGTTTTGGTCATCCTAGACCGATCATAGCCTCTCCGGTCTCTAGCTGGATCCCATCCTGTCACTCTCCGGTGAAGGGGAAACAACATCGAGTGAGCCGATCCTGTCGCTCTCCAGCGAAGCGGCCACACCCCCTGCACTACGGTTCAGTGTCTTTGAACATTAAGCGATGTCATGGCCAAAATCCTAGGCCGATCATAGCCTCTCCGGGCTCTTGCCGAATCCCATCCTGTCACTCTCCGGTGAAGAGGAGACGGCGTTAAGTGAGTTGATCCTGTCGCTCTCCGGCAAAGCAACTCACTTCTTGCACTCCGGACCCTGCCTCTCTGGGTAGGGTCATAAAGCGATTATTTTCAGGTTAATTTTCAATATTCATCCTTTAACTCTCCGGTCAAAGGTTTATTTCAAGAAATTCAAGTTCATTTATTAAATTCAAGTTCCGGATGTTCAATCTCAAACAACAGGAAAAACTAGGCATTGCCTCTCCAGGCAGAGCAGTCTATTACCATCTTAGAGCATGCCTAGGGTTCTATCCGGTTCCCGTACATGTGGAAGTGGAATAGCAGTTTTATTTTGAAATCAAATCTATGGAATCTAATCGACCAAAGTCCAAATCTTGCACTTGGCCCTTGCCATCATAATCAATTGATGACGAGTCGTGATCCTGATCCAGGATTAGTCCTATTAGGTGGAGGCGGTAGTTGCTCAGGTACTACGATCACTGTCCGATATCTGGTGTATTGTGGCAATCTACCACTTCTAGCATGCTCCTCCACCTCATCTTTCAGATGGCGACATTCGTCAGTTGTATGCCCTTCCAGCTCATGGAATAGGCAGTACTTCCCTCTCCCGCGTTCCCGTTCTGTGGGATCTCTCCTAGGTGGTTTTCGATAGGGGAGCTGCCCCCTGGTCTTCATGTAAATCCGTTCCAGGCCTGCCGTCAAGTCTGTGTATTGTCTGAATCTGGGTTCTCAGAATTTCTTCTGTTTATCAGGACCATCATATCTGTCGTCCTGCTTTTGCTTTCCTTTGTCTGCTTTGGACTGTTCTTTGGATGTTCCTTCGCCTTGCACAGCGTTTGTTTCTCGTCTCTCGGCACGTGAGTCTTCTAGCCGAATGAATCTCTCAGCCTCATGATAGAATTCTCCAAGATCTTGTGGTGGATCCCTCGCCAAAGAATCCTTAAACTCTGTGCCTTCAGCAACTTCGGCTACCGCCGCCATCAAAATCATCGATGTATCTAGGCGATCCACTGAAGCCACCGTCGCATTGAATCGTAGTAAAAAATCTCTTATGGACTCTCCGGTCCTTTGCTTTATCGAAGCTAAGGTCATCACACTCTTGGGTCGCGTCACGTGGACCCTAAACTGTCTCATGAAGCATTCCACTAGCTCACCCCACGTTCTGGTAGTTCCGTTCTCTAGCTGTCTAAACCAAAGCGCAGCCAAATCTGATAAGAATAAAGGGAAACATCGTGCCACCACTTCCTCGGATGCTCCCAGCACTTCCATATGTCTGATATATCTAGTAATATGCATGGTAGGGTCTTACTTTCCATCATAAGGTTCCAGCATGGGTAGCTTGAATTTTGGAGGATTTCTCGCATTTCTGATATTCGGAGTGAACAGACTCCGACTAACTTCCTCTTAGCCTCCACTTGACAATCTTCCTCTCATAATTCATCACACTAATCCAGCCATTCTTTCATCTCCATCCAGGGGTTGTCTCCTTAGCACATTTCCATCCTGCCCCCCAGGTCTTGAAGGGTATTCTGGGTAATATTCTTCATGTGGCTCGTTAATGTTAACGTTGGCTCTAGCCTGTTGGGCTCCATCTATGGGTCTTCCAATGTCAGATTCCGAGGGTCTGCCCCCTAGTCCTTGTTGATTGCCTTAAAGCTCTGCATTTTGGTCTTGAATCTGACCTCCAGTGGTCCCAACTACTCTGGCTCCTTGTCCCGCATTTGCAGCCGCTGTAGTCGGTCCAAGGTTCTACGCACTTGCTGCTCTCATCTGTTCAAAGAAAGTCTGCATTGCTTCTTGTCGACTCTTCAACAATCTTTCGTGAATTGAATCTACCATAGCCTCCATTTCATCCCTGGTAATGTAGATCGAAGCTGGTCCTTCTCCAGCTCCAGAGGATGCCTCTTGGCTTCCCCCTTGTTGGCTTCTCTCGGCTCTTTGTCTTCTACTTGTTTGTCGTGTCATTGTCTCTCAAATCTGAATTCTTCAAGCTTTCAAATATGAACTCGAAATCTGGTATAACGAGTGCTAGTTCTTCTCAGTGAAAGCACCAAAGTGTTTGCGCAAAAATTGGTCACAAACCTCGGATGTCGTGAAAGCACCAATATATGAATATAAATCAACAATCCTTTAACACAAATCTCAGATCCAGGCAAAATAGAGAACAACAATTGGAAAATAACGAACAGAAACATGAGATTTATAGTGGTTCGGCTATCTCCGGCCTACGTCCACTTCAAAGGATAATCTTTTATTGATGTTCTTGCTGGTTACAATGAATTACGGTAGTAATTTTCAAGTACAATGATGGAGTTTGAGCGCAATCGTGATTTTGACAGAGTCTGGATGTCTCTAGATCCCAAAACCCCTTTTCTGTAGGCTCTAGGGTGCTATTTATAGTCGTAGATATTTCGCTCAGATCTCGGGAGACTTCTTTTGGCACGTGAATGGGCCCATGCGATCGATCCCACAAAGTTCCGGCTCGATCCGTGATCGATACGAACGAATTTCGTATTGATCAAGATTTTGTCCAATCGAGTCGAAACTTGGTGTGAAGCTTCCTTAGGTTGTACGTAAGCTCCCGTGAAAATTTCATAGCATTTGGACATATGGATTGCGAGATATGATCGATGCAAGATTGCATTTTTATGAAGGCGCGTTCACATCGATCTGTTCGAATCGATTAATTCGTATCGATGACCATGCACGTGACCAGATGACATGGCGCTAAATTCCTGGGTTGATCCACTTTTCATGCCAAACGACCAAGTCTTAGTCGTATCGAATACCGAAGCATTGTTCGTATCGATGTTAGTATTTCTGTTCTGTTCGTATCGATCATGTTGTATTTCCTGTTCGTATCGATCGCCGCGACTCTGTTCGCATCGATTGTGGGGTATTGTTCATATCGATCGGAGTCGTCCTAACCCGATCGATACGAACGACTGATGATGTGATGGATACGAACAGTGGTCGCATGATGGATACGAACTATCGAGGCTTGATGGATACGAACAGTGGTCACCTGATGGGTGCGAATAAAGCCTTCACTTAATCGATACGAACAGTGCAATTCTGGAGAATCGGTGCGATGACTCTCTGGATGGATTCGAACATATGGACACGAACAAGACATCTCTGGATGGATTCGAACAAGGCGTTGAGATCGATACGAACGACGTGTTTTCCATAACTTGTATCGATCATATCTCGATCATACGAACTCCGATTGACTTGAAATTTGAAACGTTGGCTTTAACAGCTTTGCTTGTCATGTCTTGTCGATTATAGCTCATTCCAGACTCGGAAAAAATTCATTGACATCCATAGTGAACCTGTGATGTATAATCGATACCTGGGATGAGTAATCATCGATTTTCAGTCAATTTCTTGATGCCTCGGCTTTGGTAAAAGGTGGGATAACAGAGTCTATCTATTTATTTATTCACTATGCTGTTATTACTTTTGTCTATATGTATGTAATGGCAGAAATTGTATCTATCTAGTAGTAAACTCTGACAACCACAGGGGCATCTTTGTATGTCGTTCTTAGGAATTTTGTAATAATTATGTTTTATCTGAACTTGGGCAATGTTTGAGATTATGTAATGAATATGGAAATTAATTAATGAAATCTATGTAATGAAATTTTTTCATATTCCTGTGATGTATATCGCTAATTCTCTATCGTTTAGAAAATAGCCAAAAAATTTCAAATTAAAATAACTGCAAGCGCACAGCGTACAGTTGTAGTACGTGGCGAATACGGGTCGATCCGTAGGGAATTGTTGATTTTAAAATTCTATTTAATCAAATTAAACCAAAGTTGAGAATTGTTTAAGCTAGAAAAGGAGAATAAACAAACAAAAGAAAATTGATAAAAATATGAGAGTGTTAAGACAATTTAGAGGCAATTTCCACTCTCTATATCACATAAATCAACAATTTGTATTTGTGCTATTAATTAGCCCAATATAAACCATCAAACTATAACACAACCACAAATACACATTTAACTCTCATGAAATATGACAACAAAGTTGAAAGCAAAATCTATTTTAAGCATGACCTATTAACTATTGTTTAGAAATAAAGACCATTAAATTTTAATTTCAACAATCACTTCATTACCATCATCATATGTAGATGAAGAGGTAATTATTATTTGTGATTGTTTAAGCATAACCTATTTGATGTCAATAATATAAGCTATCAAATTCAAATCAAAAACAACAAGTTAAACCACTTCAAAACATTTCATTTAAGCACAAAAGAGAGCATAAACAATAAAATGTTGGATCTACATACTAGAGAGCTTAATTACCCCTAAATTGAAGGGATTAAGCTCTCATATTTGTTATCATATGAACAAATGTAGAAAGCAACATTAAACAAGAAGAGAAAAAGAGAGCAAAATGAAAGGAAAAATTATTCTACTTGCATAAAGTAAAATAGATCTACACTACAACATGAAAGGAAAATAAACAAGAGAAGAAAACAAAAATATATTAAAGTTGCATAAAAAAAATTACATGAAACAAAATGGCTAAGTAGCCATGGAAAAAGAAAAGAGAAGCTTTCTTTTATTTTCTAAACTAAAAACTAACTAAGGGAAACTAAGGGAGATGGAGGGTTACATGAAACATAAAGGGTATATATACATGTGTTAAACCCTAATTCATATTTTTGGGGAATGCCCAAAATACCCTTGAGAAAGTGTGGAGGCCAAGTAATCATTAGCTTCTACTAATCATCATTTGAGTGTACATGAAGCCATTAATTCTATAAGCATGTGCATTAGCCTCTAATTTGTACATTAAGGTGGTGGGTAGGTGGGGTCCTCCATGTTCTTCACTTTGAATTATTTCCATCTTCATTCCTTTATATTCATTTTGTGCATGCATGTGTCTTCATGAAACCACTCCTATTTGAGATCAAATTCCTACACAAATATATTTAAATTTCCAATTAATTTTTCTCAAAGAAATATATGCACACAAATGACCGTTTTGCCCCTATATGAAGATGAATATGTGACAATTTAAAAATAATTTGAATTTGGTTTAAACAAGTTAAAATACCTAATATGATTATTTATTCAATTTAAATAGATAAAATATGGTGGTAAAAATATGCACATTTACGTGCACATCACATACCCCCACACTTATCTTTTTATTTGTCCTCGAATAAAGAAAAACTAAGATAAATCCGTTTTCGTAGGGAGCACGATTGCATTGAGCGTATGCAACAAGCCGTTGAACCTTTGGGTGTCCCCAGTAGGACGAGTGTTGTCTCGTGAGGGTTTTCAGCGGATACTACCCACAAAATCCAAATGCAAAGTGAAAATATTTACAAAATGCAAGATTTATTTAGAGATGAATGCAAGTTTTGAAAATATATACAAATGAAGGGTTTACTTTTAAATCGACACAAATAAGTTAAATATAGGTTTTGGTCATTATCTTGAAAATTTAAGTCATTTACTTGTCAAAGTTTCCAATAAAAACAAAGTTATCATAACAAATAGACTATAGTTTAACCCGTTGTTTCGGTCGATAATATAGTGTAACTATGAAATAAATCCTTAGTTGATAATCAGAGTTTATCAAAGTGGTATATTCATTTCATTTCAATAACAAGTCAAATCAAATAAGTTAAAATTGTGCTTGGATTTCATTTGCTTACTCTCTTTTTTTTGAAAATGTTATTGATATTTACAATATTTACATATGCCTAACTTAGATAAACTAAGGCCAGATATATTACCCATGCAGTGCCTTGCGGACTTATGTGAGGGGAATATAGAGCATGGCGAGTGAACACACGAGTGTGAACACCTATTGACTGTAGGCGTTATTAAAAAGAATTTTTATATACACCTAGCTCAGATAAATTGAGGCTAGATATACCGATCGTGCACTGCCTTTCGGGCTTACGTAAGAACGGTACAGAGCATGGCGAGTGTACACACAAGTGTGTACACCTGTCGACCATAGGTGTTAATAGAAAATATTTAAATATATACAAATGTTTTTTTTTCAAATTTTTTTTCAAAAGAGAGAGTTTTGCAAAATAATCTTAGCACTACTTAACTTAGAAGACAAAAAAAATGTTATATCCTTTACTTTAAATCAACCACTTTTTAAAACAAAGATTTTCAATTAGGATGTATTTCATAATTAACACGTATGAATCTTCCTATATACTAGTTAAACCATTGTTATTTGTAATCAAACTTCATTTTTATTTTTGTTAAGACGAATAAATTTTCAAAAAATTCAATTTAGTAAACCAAAACCATATATTTATCTTATAGTGTTTCTTTATAATAAATCAAAAGAAAATTTTTTTTGGGATTTTTTAATATTTTTTTTGAGTTTTTAAAAGAAAAGCAAAAATAAACCATGAAAAATTAAAAATGAAGATGAGTTTCCCCCACACTTGATTTTGACTGTGTCCCCACAGTCAACCTAAGTGGAAGGTGAAAAATAAAACAAAAATAAAAAGATGACTTATATTTACATGAAGGTGAACGGTATTTACACGAGATCAGAAAGTATATCGTCAAAAAGTAAATGAAACGGTCTTCCAAAGACCGATTCATTTGTCTCGTCAAGTATGCGAGACACAGCTCAAGCGCAGAAAACCAAACCGTAAAAGATTTCGAAGTTGAACGTTGATTTGGAAAAACGAATGTTGTTTTATTGAAAATTGTACGAGTTGTTTTGTTTTCGATGATTTTTGGGGTCGATAAAACAGTTGATTGAAGTTCAAGTTTATTTTCACCAATTTGAAATTCAAGTTTATCATTGAGAACATTTTCAGAGTTATTGATTTCAAAATCAAAAGGGTGATTTTCATCTTCCCCGTCGGAATTTAACAACTCGTCATCCAAAAGTCCAAAAAATTTGTGTTCATTAAATTCGTCTTCCTTTATTGGGCTATCAACAACTTTATTACATGTCTCAAATTCAAAATCCAAAGTTGTTGTATTCAAATTTTCGAAATCGAGAAAAGGAAGATCGAATTTTAAATTTGGTTCCACACCCTCTAAAGAATTGAAATCCAACTCAATTACCATGTTTTCAACAACTTCATTACGATTGTTATTTTCAATTTCAAAAGTTGTTATTTGGAAATCGTCGATTTGGGTAAAAAATGGATTATGATTTGACTCGTCACACATTGAAATTTGATTTTGTTTTTCATGTTGTTTCATATATGTTTCAAACAATGAATTTGTGTGATCATCGTAAATTTCGTTCATTTGCTCAACAAAATCCAATTTATAGTTATTAACTTGAGAATTTTCGATTTGGATTTGTTAAGAACAAAAAATTTCACTCATATCGTAGTCAAGATTATTCCTATTGCCAAAATTATTTGAAAAGTGGATTACATTTTCGTTTTGATTTTGAAATTCGTTTTGGAGTTCAAAATTGAATTGGCATGAGTTATCATCGAAATCATTTGAATTTTGAATTGAATTCAAATTTTGAAATCCTTGAAAACTTTGACTCGAGTTATCGCAGAAATACGAATTACACAAATCATTTATCATTTGATTTTGTTGTATAGAGATTTCAAGTAAAGACGAAATGCTAATTTCAAGATTTGAGGGTTGGTCGTTATTTTGAAAATTTTGTGGTTCGAAATTTGAATCGTTTAAACAATAGTTGGTATTAAAATATCCATACAAATTTGGAGTGAAATCGTATGGATTATATTGATTTTCACAACTATTGTAAAATTCACGTTAGTGGGGAAACTCGGACATTTTCAAGAAATTTTTTTTAAAGAAAAATATTTACAAATAGAATTTATTTTTCAAAAGGGAAATTGATTTTTTTTGGTTTTTCAAATTTTTTTCTTTGTTTTTGAAAAGGTTTTATAATCTTTTTTTGGATTTTTGAAATTGATTAAAAAAATTAAATTTCTTTTTAGATTTTTGAAATTGATTAAAAAAAATTCAGAAGAAAGGATTTAAAACAAAGTTAAGGAATATTTACAATTTTTTTAGTTTTAGATTTTGAAACTTTTTTTTGTTGTTTTTTTAAATATGCATGAACTAATGCAACTAAATGAATGCAAGGTTATAATTACAAATTATTTATTCTAAGTTAACCCAAAATTGTATAATCACACTTTGTCTTAAATCAACAAGATAGTTCTCAGCCAGGTAACGGGCATGATTTATCGGTGCACCACGAATCACTGTAGCAATGCAGCCGAAGGTTTAAGTACCTTCAGAGGAACAACCACTATAATATTTATGATTCACCGTAATATTTATAAATGGTTATTACTCTGCCGTAGCCTAGACACCAAGAAATTAAATTGTTCAAAGAAGACAACTTGTTAATATACAATTAAAAGTTATCGATGTCTAATCGTTATTATTAATCAAAAATCTACGATGAGATGCAAAACTGCAATTAAACGTGTATTAACAATGCAACTATGATGATATTTTTTTTTTGTTTTTGTTTTTTTAATAAAAATGCAAGCAAACAACAATGTAATTCAAATAAAACTAGAGATGAAAGCAGGAATTTTTTTAAAAGCAAGCAAGCAGAGTAGTTTTATAGCAGCAACTCCTTATTTATCTGCTTCGACAACCTGAAAAGAAAAACAAGATATATACAGCTTTTTTTTATATATATCAAAGAAGAAACAAAACAAATTAAATTAAACAAAACAATATTTTTTTATAAAACAAAGAAAAACTAAAAGAAAAACATACTCTTTTTTTTATATAAAAACAAAACCTCCTAAAAGAAAACAAAACAAAACAAGTGAAAAGAAAAACGAAAACAAGAAAAACTAAAACAAATTAAAACAAAACAAATGAAAATAAATTCAAACTTTTTTTGGTGATCAAGGAATTTTTTTTAAATTTTTAAAAAAAGAGATTAGACAAAATATAACTAAAAGATAAACAGCTTTCCCTTTTTTTCTAAACCCAATTAGGGCCCGACCCAAACTAGAGTTATCAGAACTTTTGCAGATAAACCAAACGCGAGCTTAAGTAGAAATTCCAAATCAAAATTTAGCCGAACAAATAAAAACTCAAATTCTCAAGCAAAAGCAGAAGTGAGAATTGAAATCTATAGGATCTAGATTAACCCTAGAGGGGGGGGGGGTGAATAGGGTTATAGCAAATTTTCTTTAATTAATCACGAAATCAAACTGCAGATAAATAAATATGCTGAAAAGTAAATCACACACAAAATTTACCCAGCTTCGGCAACCCCTGCCTACTGCTGCATTCCCAGATTTCTATTAGAATTAAACAGTATCCCGCTTACAAACACTCTAACAGACTCACAAACCCTGCTACCGCCTATAGAGTTTTGCAAACTCGCAAACCCTGCTCACTGAACTAATTCTAACTAGTTAATCTGACACTACCTAAACCCTAGGTGGTGATTTACCCTGAATTTATTTGAAAAGTACAGATTTTAAAAACAAGAAAACAAGGGCAAAAATTAAATTGTAAATTTTAAAACAATTTTGCCCCTTAATAATAAACCCGGCCCAAATATATAAAAACAAAAATAAATCCCTTGTTAAAATTAAACAAGGCCGGCCCCTTCTTTTATTTGTATCGGCCCGCTTCTTTTTTCTTGTGAGAAAAATGGCTGCTCCGATCTTCTTTTTGAGATTAGGGCTTCAGCTTGATTTTTGTTCCTCTGTGAAATAATAGCAATGTCGTTCCTCTTTGTCTGCTGCTCTGAATTAGGGCTTCGGCTCGTTCTTGTTGTTCCTCTGTGCAACTGAATTAGGGCTTTTGCCCTTGTGTTTATGAGATTATCGACTGCTTCAAACTCGATCGTGTTTGAGATGGCTTCGGTATGTAACTTCTGCTCTGTGTTTCCTTTTATTTGATTGCTTGAACTCGATCGATTTTTCTTGCGCTTTGCTTGTCAATGATGATTTGGGTTCTATTTGCTCTGCACACTTTTTTCGATGATGTTATTGGGTTCTATTTATAGGGAGTTTAAAACCCTAATATCTCGTCTGATTTGATTTACGTGATCTCCATGCCGTTAAAACTTTCCCTTAATTAGTTGTGATATTTTTGGTATATGCTTTGTTCCCACGGCTTTGATTTTGTGACGTCCGATCTCTTTTTGAATTATATTCCAGAATCTTTCCTAATTTAGTTCTGACTTTGATTTTTGACTTTTTCAATATTTTTTAACTTGATTATAACATACGGCATCTACTCTGATCATTTTTCTTATAGCCTAAATTCCACGATGTTAATTCTTTTGTTTGCAGTTACATTTCTTCTTGAGTTCATCCCTATCTTCGACTTTAATGTTCTCTGACTTTGTTTCAGTTTGATTTGAGTTCGATATGCACTGTAACCCTTTTGAGGCAGTTAGCTTCACTTTGGCATTTGAACTTGGCATTGTTTTTGTTCTGTGACCTGCGTACCCATACATCTCTGTAGCATTGCATTGGATTGCTTTGTGTAGCTGGTAGTACTTGAGTCTCTGAGTACATATGTGTGTATGCACTCTATATTGCTGTCACTTGAATTGTGGTATGATGGTTTGATGTTCTGGTTACATGTAGCTTTGAGTCAGTTTCCATTTAGTGCTTCACTTTAATATTGTTGTATTATAGTTGCTAGTTCCCTCTTCTCTGTGGCATATACATGTTTACTTTGTAGACTCGAGCCTTGTGATCATCACTGCATATTTAACTAAACCCTGTTGTATTGTATTGCTTGATACAAAGTCTGGTTCATGAGATTTGTTGCCAGACTTGTTCAATTCCTATACTTGTGACTTGAGTCTGCATTGCTGGTATGATTTGAAACTGCTTAGACCATTTTCCTGACCTTGTAGTTGTTTAGACTGCACATGTTACTTGTATCACTTTTGCCTGGTCTGGATTTGTATTTCTTTGTGCTTCATGATCTTGGTTGAGTTGCTTTGTCTTCCTTGACTTGATCATTTGCACTTGTGTAGACAATTGAACATATATGTTGACTGGCCCTTGTATATACTCTCTGTAGTATGATGTACTGTTGCATGCCTCCTTACTTGAAACTGTTGTCATGGTTGCAGTTATACTTTGAGTTGTTGATTGAGTTGCATTGCCATATTATTCATGTGTACATTTGGATTTTGGTCGAGGCCATTTGCATTGTGCAGTTGGTCTAGATGTTTGGTCTGACCTGTGCATGTCTTCTGTTGACTGTGCACACGAGTTGGCGAGGCAGTGCACACGTTTATAGATATACACATGTGTACTGCAGCCACTCATGATTACCTGTCCCTGATAAGAAAACTGGTATGCACAAATATTACACAATCAAAGATGATGACAATAACCCATATATCTGAGACATCAATAAAAACAAATTTAAATTTTTGCAAATTTAAATTTGTTTATTTTCAGATTACTGCTGTAGTTGCTAATTATACAGGTACACAGGAGTCAGGACAAGAACTGGAGCTGGACAATGCAGATAGATGCAGATAGATAAAACTGAGTGTTGAGTGTTGTAGTGAGGAAAACATTGTAAATGTGAAATGTATGAGATCAGTGTATGAGATGAAAAACTTTGTATTGTTTAAGTGTTGAAATAAAATATTATTTTGAATAAAAAAATACTGATTGAATTTTATAAATTCTGTGCAATAGTATTATTATTCAATATGAATATTTATTCCTATATGTGTATAGTACAATCTGCAAACACATTTATAAATTGATATATATATATATATATATTTGTTATCATCAAACAAAAAATCACATCAAACAATCTCCCCCTTTTGATGATGACAAACATATATATTAAAGATTTTGAAATTCTGATAAATGTGTTTGAGCATGAAGTATTTAGCTCCCCCTATATGAATGCTCCCCCTATATGGATGCTCCCCCTACAACTGAGACCACTCCCTATTTAGAAGATTTTGAAAATTACAGAAGAATAAAAGAACTAAAGAAAATTAACTAACAACATTTAACAAATTTGTTGAAGTATTCAAAAATATTTACTTTCTTATCAAAATCTTGTTCTTCTCCCCCTTTTGTTATCATCAAAAGACTGACAAAAAAATAATGGAACAGCAGTGGAAAAAAAAATTTTTTGAAGTAAAACAAAGAAAAGATCATAATATATCATAACGAGTTAACAAGTTCCACATTGTAGAGAATGGATCGATGATTCGGTTTTTATATAATAAGAAGAGAGAAATTTGAAAAATAATTTGACATTTAAGCACAAAAAAAAAACAAAAAAAAATAAGCACTTACTAACCACGCATAACCATAAGGACTTTTAAATGGGATTAGCAGTTACTTATCAGTCTAAGCATCCGGAAAATACTTGGCTATCATACTCCATCCATGCATAACCATAAGGACTTTTAAATGAGAATGGAATAATGATAATTTACTCTCATGCTCCATCCATGCATAACCATAAGGACTTTTAAATGAGAATGGAGGCATGAATTTTTATTTTAAAGATTTTAAAAGAAATCACTCTTCTCATTTTTTCAAAACCATTATGAATGATAGAAAGATAATGGAAATAGAAATGGTCGTGGAATAAGTTACCAAGTTAATTATATTACGAAATGTTTTTTTTAATTTTGAAAAGAAATAAAACAAAACATATTTCCACTACTGAATACCATATTCGAATCAATCTTTGAATAATATCCAAAATTGGTTTGAATCCTAGAAATTGAAGTTGAAAATATATATTCAAGAATACTTCAACCAAAAAATGAAAAATGATTAGTCAATTTCTATAATCCCCAAATCCAAACGTAACCTGGAAAATCTGTCTTCGGGGAGGGGTTTTGTGAAAATATCAGCAAGTTGAATCTCAGTTGAAATATGTTCAATGCAAATGTTTTCCTTAGCAATGTGATCTCTAAGAAAGTGGTGTCTCACATCAATGTGTTTTGTGCGTGAATGATGAACATGATTATTTGACAAGTCTATTGCACTTTTACTATAACATTTTAATGGAACTTGTTTATAAACTAAGCCAAAATCAGAAAGAGTTTGCATCATCCATAAAATTTGAGCACAACTTCCTAAAGCAATATATTCTGCTTCAGTGGTGGATAATGCAACACAATTTTGTTTTCGACTTGACCATGAAACTAATGAATGTCCTAGCATGAAACATGTCCCACTAGTGCTTTTCCTGTCTACCAATGAACCCGCATAATCAACATCAGAATAACCAACTAAATCAAAATTTTCACAAGAAGGGTACCATAGTCCAAATTTGTGTGTGTGTGAAAGATATCTCAAAATTCGTTTAGTGGCTTTCAAATGAGATTCTTTAGGGTTAGATTGAAAACGTGCACACAAACACACAGAAAACATAATATCAGGTCTAGAGGCAGTAAGATAGAGAAGTGAACCAATTATCCCTCGATATTTCTTCTGATCAACAGCAACTCCTTTCTCGTCTTTGTCCAACTTTGTTGATGGGCTCATAGGAGTTCTTAATGGTTTGGAGTTCTCAACTCCAAATTTCTTCAATAGTTCCAACACATACTTGGATTGTGAAATGAAAATACCATCACTACTTTGCTTGATTTGAAATCCAAGGAAATATTTCAATTCTCCAACCAAGCTCATCTCGAATTTAGCCTGCATGACTTGTTCAAATTTCTCGCACAAGAGTTCATTAGTAGCACCATAAATGATATCATCCACATAAATCTGAACAATCAAAAAATCACTTTCTTTATGTAATAGAAACAGTGTCGTGTCAGCACTCCCCTTTTTAAAGCCATTTTCCAAAAGATATGTACAAAGGCAATCATACCAAGCTCTAGGAGCTTGCTTAAGACCATATAATGCTTTTTCTAGTTTATACACATAATTTGGAAAATCATGATTTTCAAAACCGGGGGGTTGTTCAACAAAAACTTCTTCTTTCAAATCACCATTTAGAAAGGCACTTTTCACATCCATTTGTTTAAGTTTGAAACCCTTATAGCATGCAAAACTTAGCAAAATCCTAATGGCTTCTAACCTAGCAACTGGAGCAAATGTTTCATCAAAATCTATGCCTTCTATTTGGTTATATCCTTTTGCGACCAACCTAGCTTTGTTTCTAATTACATTTCCTGATTCATCAAGTTTATTTTTGAACACCCATTTAGTTCCAACAACTGGATAGTCATTAGGCCTAGGAACTAATTTCCAAACTTTATTTCTCTCAAATTGATTAAGTTCATCTTGCATTGCTAAAACCCAACTTTCATCATTAAGAGCCATTTCAACAGAATCGGGTTCAATCTCAGAAATAAAACCACTGTGACAACAAAACGCACACAAATTTTTATCAAATGAAGAGCGAGTGCGTATACCTTCCGTAGGATTACCTATAACCAATTCAGGAGGATAATTGGATTTGAACTTCAATCTATCAGCATCAATAGTCCTATTTTCATCTTTCTCACTAGATGTCCCTTCTTCAATGCCTTCATGATCTACCCCATCGTCAACCGCCTTTTCAGTCGTCCTTTCCAGGTCAGATTCATCGAACTTCACATTGATTGATTCAACAATTGTTTTTGTTCGTTTGTTGTATATCCTGTAAGCTTTGCTCCTTGTTGAATAACCCATGAAAATTCCCTCATCAACCTTTGATTCGAATTTTCCAAGTTGATCACCTGTGTTAAGAATGAAACAAGGACATCCAAATACACGAAAATAAGAAATGTTAGGTTTCCTTTCATGCCACAATTCATAAGACGTTTTGCCAAGTATTGGTCTAATCATTACTCTATTCATTACATATCATGAAGTATTCACTGCCTCTGCCCAAAAGGTTAGAGGTAGTTTATACTCACTCAACATGGATCTAGCCAATTCTTGCAATGTACGATTTTTCCTTTCAACCACCCCATTTTGTTGAGGTGTTCGTGGAGCAGAAAATTCATGTTGTAAACCATTTTCTTCACAAAAGTTTTCAAAATCTAAATTTTCAAATTCGCCTCCATGATCACTTCTCAAAGTTTTAATTGAAACTCCTTTTTCATTTTGAACAAGTTTTGCAAATTTTGAAAAATAATCAAAAGATTCAGACTTTTTGGCTAAGAAATAAACCCATGTAAATCTGGAGTAATCATCAACCAATACATAACAATAACGTTTTCCATTCAAGCTTGCAATTTCATTTGGTCCAAATAAGTCCATGTGAATTAATTCAAGGACCCTTGATGTGCTAACAATGTTTTTAGGGCGAAATGATGATCGACTAAGCTTGCCCAAGGAACATGCTTTACACACTTTATTATTTTCAAATTTCTGATGTGGTAACCCTCTGACTAATTTTTTCATTTCAAGATTTTTCAAGAGGCCCATGCTAGCATGTCCAAGTCTCCTATGCCATAAAGATGCCTCTTCGTCAGTGGCTACCAAACATCTAGAAAGATTTAGATTATCAAACGAAAGCGTGTAAACATTTCCTTTTCTTTTGCCCATAAAAACAATGTTATTAGAAGTTTTATCAATGATTTTGCAGGTATCACTATCAAAAACCACATTCATACCTTTGTCACATAGTTGGCTAATAGAAATGAGATTGTGATGCAAATTTTCAACGTATAAAACATTAGTCAGGAAAAAAGTACCGTTACCTACTTCACCTTTACCAATAATCTTACACTTGCTATTGTCTCCCATAATCACATTTCCACCTTTAAAATTCTCTAGGCTAAGGAACTTTGATTTGTCACCTGTCATATGTCTAGAACAACCTGAATCTAGAAACCATTCTTGTTGCTCCTTAGCCCGCCAACAAACCTACATAGAGAGAGAGAGAGGAGGATGACCTAGAGAAACTCTTAGGTCCAATGATATTAGTGACTGAAGCATTGTGAATAAACAATCCCTTTGGAACCCAAACTTGTTTTGTCCTTTCATTCTTGTTCCAATAGACATGAAATTTGTTTGTAGAATTCTTAGGAACCCAAACTTGTATAAATTTTGTGTTCTTGTTCCTATGACTACAATTTTCAGCACGATGTCCAATTATTCCACATTTTACACATCTAGCAAAGACACTCTTACCTTTTGCATTATCATCAACTTGTGTTTTCCCAAAACCTAGTCCTTTTTTGTTGTTAGCAAAAAGTTGATTTCCCAATAACATGTTGAATGATTTTTCTCCTCTTGAAAAGTTATTCAGAGTTTTCTCAAGATTTTGGACTTTGGTTTTTAGTGTTGTGTTTTCAATCACAAGTGAGGTGCATCTATTTATAAAATCCTTTTTCCTAGTGTCAATGGTTTCCTTAAGACTCAAGTTTTCTTTTTCAAGATTCTCAAAGCTATTCTTAAGTTTTGATAACTCTGAATCTAAAATTTTACATTTTTTACAATCTAGGTTTTGAATATTTTCAAGTTCAGTTTCTAACCTAAAATTTTCATGGACAAGTTCTTTCCTATCAGATTTCAGTTTTTCAATTTTGGATTCAAGAGTATCAATTGTTTTAGTAAGATCACAACACATCAAAACAAGTTCTTTATAAGAATAGTCACTTACCTCACTAGATTCCTCTGAGCTTGCTTCTGAATCTGATTTTGCCATAAGACACAAATTAGCCTCCTCTGAGCTATTATTCGAAACTTCCTCTCCTTCTTCATCATCCCAAGTCGCTGCAAAAGCCTTCTTCTTCTTTTTCTTTCCTTTGTTGTTTTTGAGAAGTGGGCATTTTTGTTTGAAGTGACCAGGCTTATTGCAGTTATAACAAGTCAATTCATTATCGGAATTGTCAGAATCTTTTGACCTATTACCACTTGTTTTCTTCTTGCGTGGCCTGAATCTTGACCATTTTCTAAGATTATTGACAGCCATTGCAAGCTCTTCAATTGGATCTTCTTCTTCTTCATCGCTCTCTTCTTTGCTCTTTAAGGCAATCGTCTTCTTCTTTGATTCGGAGTAGTTGCGTTCCTCTTTTGCTTTTAGCTCAAGCTCATATGTCATCAGGTTGCCGATCAACTCCTCCATGCTTAGTTTACTCAGATCTTTCGATTCTTGTATTGCCGTGACTTTTGCCTCAAAGCTCATTGGTAAGACTCGTAGCACCTTCCTCACAAGCTCTACCTCAGTGAATACCTTCCCAAGTGCTCTAGCATTGTACACCAAAGTTGAAAAGCGTCCAAACATGTCCTTTATGCTCTCGCCTTTGTCCATTACAAAATTCTCGTATTCATTGCTGAATAGGGCTAGACGAGACTCCTTTACTTGAGAAGTTCCTTCATGTGTCACCTCCAAGGTATGCCAAATTTCCTGCACAGTTTTACAATGAGAAATTCTATTAAATTCAGTCTTGTCAAGAGCACAGATCAAAGCATTCATGGCTTTAGCATTTGTAGTTTTTAATTTCTTATCGTTAGCGTCCCACCTATCCCTAGGTTTAGGAATCTCAGTATCACCTACAGTTATAGTAGGAGATGTATAGCCAGTTTCAATAATGTCCCAAACATCATAATCAACAGAACTAAGATAAATACTCATACTAACTTTCCAGTAAGCATAATCATTCCCATTAAACATTGGTGGCCTAGCAATAGATTGCCCCTCAGAAAAAGCATTATTTGATGGATTCATGACTCTAGAGTTAAAGAGAAATACCTCGCTCCGATACCACATGTAGGATCTAGATTAACCCTAGAGGTGGGGGGGTGAATAGGGTTATAGCAAATTTTCTTTAATTAATCACGAAATCAAACTACAGATAAATAAATATGCTGAAAAGTAAATAACACACAAAATTTACCCAGCTTTGGCAACCCCTGCCTACTGCTGCATTTCCAGATTTCTATTAGAATTAAACAGTATCCCGCTTACAAGCACTCTAACAGACTCGCAAATCCTGCTACCGCCTATAGAGTTTTGCAAACTCGCAAACCCTGCTCACTGAACTAATTCTAACTAGTCAATCTGACACTACCTAAACCCTAGGTGGTGATTTACCCTGAATTTATTTGAAAAGTACAGATTAAAGCATACATCAATTATGCTAATTATGCCAAAGTCCATCCCGGAAAATTTGCTATTTTTCAAGATTTTTCTTCATGAAATTGATTCTCTTTTTGCAAACAATGGTGTTTTAAGTCTTATTGACTTTTCTCAAAACGATTTTGTTTGCTATCCTAATCTTGTCAAAATCTTTTATGCTAATCTAAACCGTGCTTTTTATAATGGAAATGAGAATGAGATTTGGAGTAGTCTCAAAGGGACTCAAATTGTTTTGAATTGTGATCTCTTGGGTACCATTCTTAATTGCAAAAGCACGGGAATGATTCTTTCTAGTTTTAAAATCGATGAACATGACCGTGAGACATTTCATCATATTTTTGAAGGAGATGAAAACTTTGAATTTAAAAACCGAAACTTTCATCCTAAAGCAAGGATTGTCAATCTTCTTTTCCAACATACTTTGACCCCAAGATCGGGTAATTTTAACAATCCTACTTCAAAAGTGTGCAAAGCACTTTTTGGTATTTTCGGAAATTATGACATCAATTGGGCGCAAGTTATTTTGGATGAACTTCGTCCTAAAAATTTTGAAATGGGAGAAAACACTTTATATCATGGAATTTACCTTACTCGGATTTTTAACTATTTTGGAGTGGAGTTCAAAGGTGAAGAATTTGTCTCTAGAAAAGTTTTTAATATCTCAAACATTTCTCTCATGAAAATCCCATATGTTTTTCAACCTTATGAGACTCTTACCGAAAAGGAAGAGCGTTTGGCTCATGAAGAAATGGAAGAGGAAGAATAAGAAGAAAGGGATGAAATGGAAATAGAAGAAGAAGAAGAAGGTGAAACATCCTTAGAAAGTATTGAATATTCTTCCAATCCATCTAACAAAACCCTTCTCAAAAACCAAAAGATAATTGTGGAGAATCAACGGATTTTAAAATGATCCGTTAGTAAGAAGTTGGATAACATGTCTTCGAAGATGAACAAGTTCTTTTCAAAAGTCAGCAAGAAACTTGGACTATCTTCATCATCTTCATCTTCTAACTAGTTTTATCATTTAGTATCTTATTGTATTTGTCTTAGTTTGTTTCGAATGTTCGTGTAGTTCCTTATGTTTAATCATTGTATTATCCAATTATGCAATGAAATTGAATTTCCTTCCTGTCATCTAGCTTATTTTATATCTAGAATAAATGTTAGTATATTATAGAAATATATATACATCATTATTCACAAAATAAAATTATCATCAATTTTCACTGAAGTATGTCGACATACCCCCCTTGACCATGTCGACATGTACTGGTCAGAAGTGACTATTGATTTTGAATTTGAAATATGAATAACTACCAAATGTCTATTCATTTCAAACGAATTTCTACACCTATATATACCTTTGTCTTCCAGAAATCTTCACTAAAATTTATTTCTCATTATCTATATCCTTCATTTCTTTCTCTAATTCAATTATGGCCAATCCTATTCATAATCTATTTGAAAATCTTGAAGAAACACTCAATTCATTCAAGAATATTCTCTCTATCATCCTCCGTAATCAGCGTCACTTAGAATTAAGTCAAATGAAGATGATCAAGGAACAAGAGAGACACTTCGATGCAATTCGATGGATGATCTCCTCCCTGCACAAGGATGATAACGAAGCACATCCTCCCGTTTCTCTATCTGTTGATAATGAAAATTGGGATACCATCAAACAAGACCCTATCTTTGGAGAAGAAGGATGGGTTGATGTTCCTCGTAACGTTTAATTTTCTTTCTTTGATTGATTTGTTTGAATTAATTTGTTTGATTTGATTTGGTTTGGATTGATACTTTGTGTGGATTGATTTCATTTGGTTTGAAGTTTGCTGTGTGAAACATGTATATATACATTAAAATTAATATAGTCTTTAGTTAAGTTATTATGCTCATAAGTATCATTATTTCTTAATCTATATATTATATATTCCGTTGTATAGTTTATCAATGCATGTACTAAAGTCCAAGAGTAAGGGGGAGTAAATTTTTGTTGAAGCAAAGGAGGAGAAGTATAAAATAGGGTAGTTAGGCATAGATTAAGGGGGAGTTGTTAGTTTTAGGGGGAGTTATTAGGATAGAAGGAATAGATTATAAACAAAGGTTGTCATCATCAAAAAGGGGGAGATTGTTAGTCCTTGAGATGATGGTTTTGATGACAACAACCTTAGAATATATTATAAAATATAAATACTAACATTACAAGTTTAGATATATATGTATTTGCAGGATCTAACCATGCAGGTATCAAGAATGAAGACTGTACAATATAGAGATTCAAGATACAGAGATAGAAGACTCATGAGTATCAAGATTATCAAGAGTTCAAGTTTAAGTCTTGATGCAGCGCGAAATAGGGAAGAACGACCTACCTGAAATCGCGAGCAGCTCCAGCCCATTCCATAGGTCGTGAACGACCTAAATCCACATCCCCGCGACCTAACTTCCTCCGCGACACCTTTCCCATGACCTAACAGTTCCGCGACCCAATGATCTCCGACCTAACCACCAGTGCGACTCACGACTCATCAACCTCGCGACTTACGGCTCATCTCCACTACGACCTATGACTCATCACCAATTCACCGACCTATGACCAATTTTCCACCGTGACCTAACAACCCAACTCCTTCCCATAGCCACGACCCAAGAAACTCTGACCTAAAACTAAAGCGTGAGATTTCCTACCCCCTTAACTCGCGAGATCGTATGTAGCGACTCAAGAATTAGGTCGCGAACGACCTATTATCGATTTCAGTAAGTCGCGAAGAAGGATAAGTCGCAAACGACCTAATTCCAATTCCAGTAAGTCGCGTAGCCTCTCCATTTCGTGAGCCGCTGTTAATTTTTAAAGTCGCGAATGAAGCTTCAGTAAGGTCGCTGATGAATACCGCTTTCTTAAGTCGCGAAGCTCCAGAATACTTTTACATAAATCGCAGCCGAGTTTGTTTTAAGTCGTTGCTTGTATTTCCTTAAGTCGTTTGTTTGAAAACCGCTTGTGGTGTAAATTTTTAGTCATGTGCTGTTGTTAAGTCGTGTACTGTTTTGTTGTAATTTTATTAAGTCATTTGTGTTGTGTTGTAAACCCTATAAATAGGGAGGTGATATCATTTGTGAAGGTTGTTGATTTTGAAATAAAATTCTTGTTTGTTAGCTTTGTGCTTTCAATTAAAATCGGTAGTTGAGTGTATCTCCTATCTCCACCTTCGACATTCGAGTGCGCTCGAATCTTCGATCGTTGAAGCCAATTCGCGGAATCAAGTGCGCTTGATCAACGCTTGAAGAATTGTAGATCTCTCTTCACGGTATCGTGCGCGATCAACGTGTCAGAGATAGCTAGAATTCGGCATCTTCGGATCAACGAATTTGGGCATTTCAGCATTCATCAATTCACCGATTGCTACGTTCATCGTATCATCAATTTTTGTATTCCGCCGCTGCGTCATTTGGTATCAGAGCAAGACTTAGCCAATCATAGCTAAGACGAGCCCGTTGGACCAAGAAGAAGTGCTTGTTCAATTTCAATCGAACCTATCAGTGTAGATCCGAGAGCAAGTGAAGCTGTGCCTCACTTTTTAGATCAAGGCCGATTTGAAGTTTTGGAGTTCAATTAAGTTGTTTGTTTATTTGGGGTGTTTGTGAGATTTCAAACAAGTGGGAAGTTTGATTCGAGAATTTTTGGGTCAAAGTGAAGTTTGTGTTTGGTTCTATTGAAGATTTGATCATGCCTCTGAGAAGTGTTAACCATTATCATATTGTTGCAAATTTGTATGGGAGAGAAGATGCTGAACATATGGAACAACGCATCGATGAAAGGTTCAGTAAGGGTTTCGAGAGAGTGGAGAGAATGAAGTCTGACATGAGTCGAAATCAAAGGAGAGTGTCGCCACGTTATGATAGAGAAAGAAGAGCTTATCTTGGTTACGAGCATGAGCCAAATTGTGATTATGAAAGATGTCGAGTAGAGGAAAGAAGAAGTAGAGAGGACGTGCATGGTCATAAAAGAATAAATGTTCAGAATCGACATCAAAGCTCATCCAATTTTGAAGAAGATAGTTATGGTGATCGTGTTTACTTTCGATATCCAGGTCAAGGGAAAAGTCGATATAGAAATGTTGAAGAGAATGGTCATACACGGGAATCAAGGAAGGATACAGAAATTCCAGAATTCCGAGGTGGTCTACAAGTAGAGGAATTCTTGGATTGCTTATCAAAGGTTGAAAAGATTTTTAAACTCAACAACGTGACTGAGGATCGTCAAGTTAAGTTAGTTGCTACTAGATTGAAAGGAAGAGCTATGTATTGGTGGCAACAAACTAAATCAACCAGAGAGAGAATGAAGAAATCCAAAATTGTCAAGTGGGATAAGATGAAAAGGATAATGAAGGCAAATTTCTTACCATATAATTATCAAACTCGTGTGAACCAACAGTTGCAGAAGTTGAGTCAAGGGAGTCGAGGAAAGGGTGTGGTTACAAACCCCAGCAATCAGAATAAAGGCGTTAATTGCAGTATCAATGTTTCTAAGAAAGTCAACAAACCCATTGTACATGGAATCACAAAGACAAATGTTGATGAACAATTTAAGCGCTATCATTATCAGGAGTCTAGCGATAGAAGTATTAAATGTACGGAGCCCAAGATAAAAGCCTTAGTTGTAGAAGAATGTGAAAACGAGGATGTGGATGATTCTACCGAAAGCGAGCTGGAAAAGGAAGAGGAACCGACTAGCCCGTTATCTTCCAGCGAAGGTGTTGAAGAAGCAGAAGGTAGTGCTGAATCGTTGGTTAGGTATGAGGCAAGTGAAAAGCTTAAAACTCCAGAGGAGGTTAAACCAATGTTAGAAGAGTTTGCAGAGATCGGTTCTATAGAATCGTTCGAAGAATTACCATCGAAATTTGACAACGATGAAGGAGTTTTGTCAGGAGATGAAGGATGTAACTTGTTGAGGAGGACTGCTGAATTTGACTTTTATCAACCGCCAAAATTTGATGATGATGAAGAAATTGAGTCAGAGTATGTGGATGTAGAAGTTGAATATTCTTCACCGCCGAAGATTGATGTCGATAATATGGAAGAAGAAATTGTGTTCGGAGTTGAGGGAAATTACTTGATGATGGAGGATTCTTGTTTAACACTTGAGCTTATGGACGAGAGGCCGCTAAGTGTTAATTCCATAATCTCCGAGAAGCCCGAACAAAGTAAAAGTGAAACAGAAGAGAAGGCAGAATCAGATAGTTTATTATCTTTGGAAGAGTTCGTCAATAAAATGAAAGTTAGTGATGAATTATCAATGTTGATTGAATCTGGGGAAAATTCTGATTTTGAGACACCTGAAGAGGTTGAAGTCTTTGAAGAGTTGGAGGATGAGATTTTCGAGGAACTGTCTGAAGAAACTAGTATTGTATTTTTGGAAGGGTCTGTCGAAAAGGTGAAAATAGCAATGAATTGTTTGTATTGACTGAGCAAGGAACGAGTAAAGAACTTGATGCTTTTGAGGAAGCTGGATCAGAATTCGATGAATCTGAAGACGAATATCCTGAGGAACTACCCGAAGAGTTACCACCACTACAGGACATTCAACCTCACACTGAACTAGTATCAAATGCTATTCTACTACAGGGGTCGTATGATTTTCAGAATCTGAAAGAACAGGAAGAGTTGATAAGACAGGATGAAGAGAATGATTGTCTGTTGGAATTGCCTGATCATGACCGCACTGCTGACGTTATCAGCGTCAATTGCTTGGAATCGTTTCATGAAAATAAACATGTTGAAGGAAAAGCGGGTGGAAATTCCTTTCAGTCAGGGGAAATTGATGCAACACGGCAAGGGAAGATTCTAAATAAGGACACACCTGAACAAGATAAGGAAAGACGAGAATCTGAGCATGAGCCCTCACACTTTTTCGGTCGTGATTTCCTAAGTCGTTCCGTGATTTTAAACTTCCTTATATCGTCTCACATTTTTGACACGTTGTGGTTCTATATCACATCTTCATATTGGCACAAGCAATATGGTATACGACACTATTCTCATGAAGTTCTGTGCTACATGAATTGGATATGGCACCTAGTGCTTAGTTCATTCCACACTTTTTCATATGTCATCTCCCTCAGATCACTTCCTTATGCCGCCTGCCTAATGCCACGTCTGATTTATGCCATGCGTTCCTTATGGCGAGCCGCATCTTCAAAGGGTCAAGACAAGATCATTCTCAAGAATGGTTATCACCAGAACCGCACCAGACCAGATAATGAATGGAAGACAGTGTCTCGAAGAAGAAGAAAGTGTGAATTCGGGACGAATTCTTTTCAACCAGGGGAGGATGATGCAGCGCGAAATAGGGAAGAATGACCTACCTGAAATCGCGAGCAGCTCCAGCCCATTCCATAGGTCGTGAACGACCTAAATCCACATCCCCGCGACCTAACTTCCTCCACGACACCTTTCCCACGACCTAACAGTTCCGTGACCCAATGAACTCCGACCTAACCACCAGTGCGACTCACGACTCATCAACCTCGCGACTTACGGCTCATCTCCACTACGACCTACGACTCATCACCAATTCACCGACCTATGACCAATTTTCCACCGCGACCCAACAACCCAACTCCTTCCCATAACCGCGACCCAAGAAACTCCGACCTAAAACTAAAGCATGAGATTTCCTACCCCCTTAACTCGCGAGATCGTATGTAGCGACTCAAGAATTAGGTCGCGAACGACCTATTATCGATTTCAGTAAGTTGCGAACAAGGATAAGTCGCAAACGACCTAATTCCAATTCCAATAAGTCGCGTAGCCTCTCCATTTCGTGAGCCGCTGTTAATTTTTAAAGTCGCGAATGAAGCTTCAGTAAGGTCGCTAATGAATACCGCTTTCTTAAGTCGCGAAGCTCCAGAATACTTTTACATAAATCGCAGCTGAGTTTGTTTTAAGTCGTTGCTTGTATTTCCTTAAGTCGTTTGTTTGAAAACCGCTTGTGGTGTAAATTTTTAGTCATGTGCTGTTGTTAAGTCGTGTACTGTTTTGTTGTAATTTTATTAAGTCATTTGTGTTGTGTTGTAAACCCTATAAATAGGGAGGTGATATCATTTGTGAAGGTTGTTGATTTTGAAATAAAATTCTTGTTTGTTAGCTTTGTGCTTTCAATTAAAATCGGTAGTTGAGTGTATCTCCTATCTCCACCTTCGACATTCGAGTGCGCTCGAATCTTCGATCGTTGAAGCCAATTCGCGGAATCAAGTGCGCTTGATCAACGCTCGAAGAATTGTAGATCTCTCTTCACGATATCGTGCGCGATCAAAATGTCAGAGATAGCTAGAATTCGGCATCTTCGGATCAACGAATTTGGGCATTTCAGCATTCATCAATTCACCGATTGCTACGTTCATCGTATCATCAATTTTTGTATTCCGCCGCTGCGTCATTTGGAATATTTGTTAAAACTCGTAGAAAAGCACTGGTATCTTAATATCCAATTTATTCGTGGAATGGAATCCACTTCGTGCCCGTTAAAGGGATGGAACCCTAAGTAGGATGGAATCTACGAAAATCTAGTGGGACATTGTTTTGTATCCACTAATTTTAATTCAAATGATTTTAAAAAATTATCTTGTTTTCAAAATGATTTCAAAACTTTCCTTTTAAAAGATTCAAAACTCTCTATCCTGATTTTAAATAATTTTAGCCTCAAAACATCTTTAATTTCAAAGTCAAAATACTCCTGTTTTTAAATGTCTTTTCAAATAATATATTTAACTTTTAATATTTATACTTAGATTTAAATATAAAATTATAGTAAAATTATGTATTTTTGTTCTTTAATTTTACTTATGAATTTCAACTATATTCAAGTATATTTATAAAGTTTTAAATAGTTTTTATATAAGATAAATATTGTTTTTATAGAAATTCAAATTATCATTTTTGGCTGAGGGATGTCGACATGCCCCTAGGTAGTATGTCGACATAGTGACAGTTGAAGTTCAAATTCAAATTTCAAAAGAAGTGTCTATTCGCCATAACTCTTCATGAATGGTCATGGCTGTTGGTTTTCTATAAATAGGGGTCAGTTTCAACGAATTTTCAATCATATTTTTTGATTTTTACTCCTCTTCATCTTCCACATTTCTTATTACAAAATCATACCATTACTCTGTCGAAATCAACATCGAATCATACTCGATTACTTCTAGTTTGATTGTAC
Organism: Allium fistulosum; assembly: GCA_030737815.1. NCBI lineage: Eukaryota > Viridiplantae > Streptophyta > Magnoliopsida > Asparagales > Amaryllidaceae > Allium > Allium fistulosum. The sequence continues at coordinate 1,141,003,216 of CM060906.1, forward strand.
ATCACTATCTCTACAACGTTCTCAGTGCTATTCAGAGTTATAGACTTCTTTTTAATATATTAGCGAGAAAAGGTGTGATTGTAGCCTTTGAAATCAATCAAGCGAGAAAAGGTGTGATTATAGCCTTGGAAATCAATTGGGTGAACTTGTTGCCCCAGAAATCAAGTATTTCTACCCAGAGGATTGGTATTCTGGAGAGTGTACCTCGTAGCCTTGAAATCGAGGGTTGTAATTGTTGAATTGCTTCTGAAAGGAAATCCGTACTTAGTTGTACGGGACTGGATGTAGGGTAACTCCGAACCAGTATAAAATCTGGTGTGTTCTTTCCTTTACTGCTTTTACTTTATATTTGCATCTGTGTTTGATTCTGTGTTCATATTTGTGTCTAATTAGTGTATACATTGTTAATAAAGTTAGATAAACTCAAAAAGATTAACAAATTTCTTAAAACACTATTCACCCCCTATAGTGTTAATTCTAGCCTTAAGATCCTTCATCCGCATTTCTCACATTTGGTATCAGAGCTTTGTTTTCAAAAGTTTCATTATCTGAATTTTGAAAAATTTCAAAATGGCTGCTAACACTAGTACTGCTATTACCACCGACACTAGTTCATTTGTAGAAGGTCAGTCTACTGCCAGACCACCACTTTTTAATGGCAGTAACTATGCATATTGGGCATGTAGAATGAGAATATATTTACAATCTGTAGGATTAGATACTTGGAATATCACACAAACTGAATATTCTGAACCCACAACTAATTTTGCACAGTGGACCACTGAGCAAAAGACTGTTGCACAAAATAACTCTAAGGCAATGAATATTATGTTTTGTTCACTTGAATGAAATGAATTTAATAGAGTGTCAGTTTGTAAGTCTACATATGAAATCTGAAAAACTTTGCAAGTAACTCACGAAGGAACAAGCAAAGTTAAACAGACCAAAATTTCCATGCTCACAAATCGGTTTCAGTTATTTAAAATGAATACTAATGAGTCTATTTCAAATATGTATAGTCGATTTCAAGATATTGTGCATTCTTTAATATCTTTGGGAAAGGAATTTTCGGAAGAAGATCAAGTCAGAAATTTTTTAAATTCTCTCACTCCAGAATGGGATCAAAAGACACTTGCAATTGAAGAGGCAAATGACATCAGTACTTTAAAGATAGAAGAATTGATTGGAAATCTAATGTCGTTTGAAGTTCAAATGATCGGGAGAAGAGAAAGCAAAGCATCTGGAAAGAAATCAATGGCATTCAATGCATTGACCGATGGATCAGACTCAAACAATGACAATGATGAAGAGATAGCATTTACGACCAGAAATTTTAAGAAATTTCTGAAGTACAGAAAATTGAATAGTTCCAAGAGAAACAACTTTAAGAATTCCGGTAATCAGACTATAGTACCAAACTTTATCAAATGCTTCAATTGTGACGAACCATGTCATATCAAAAAGAACTGTCCGTATCCAGAAAGGCAGAATCCTCCTTTGAACAATGAACCAGCAAAGAAACGGAAGCATGCATTTACTGCTACTCTAGATGACTCAGACTCGTCCTCAAGTGATGATGATCAGAAGATGGATAACTCGAATTTGTGTTTCACTGCAGTTCACGACTCCGACGAGTTTAAAGAAACGGACTCAGAAAAAGGTACACGTTTATAATATAATTGGTTGAAATTGCTTGCATAGAATTAGTTGCTTGATTGTTTGATTGATTGATTTTGAATTGATATGCTGTTTGAATTTTAAAATTTATTTTCTAATTTTACTATTAGTTTATTATTTTATTATTATTTTTATTATTTTTGACACATTCTGAAATATATTATAAGTAAAATAATATTTCAGAAATATAGACATTAATAATAATATTTATATATATATGTATATTAGACATCTTAGGAAAATCATATCATGAAAATTCACAGGCACATGTCGACATGGCCCCTACCACGATGTCGACATGCCTACCTGAATTTGAATTTCAAATTTTGAATTCAAATGTTTGAATTTCCCTCCACCTTTTCACTTCATTTATTTCTCTGAAAAGATACCTTTTGACCAGAGAATATGTCCATTGAAAGTCTATTTATCCACTATTTTTTATCATATCTTTTCACTTTCATTTTCAAATTCAAACCCTCTCTTCATATCTTCAAGCACTCTACTCTCTACTCTAATGGCTTCTTCAAGCAACCCCTCGACCATGAGAATTTCTAGAAAAATCAAAGAGAAATTATTCAATGATCCGGAGGCAATTAAAGCATACATCAATTATGCCAATTATGCCAAAGTCCATCCTGGAAAATTTGCTATTTTTCAAGATTTTTCTTCTTATGAAATTGATTCTCTTTTTGCAAACAATGGTGTTTTAAGTCTTATTGACTTTTCTCAAAACGATTTTGTTTGCTATCCTAATCTTGTCAAAATCTTTTATGCTAATCTAAACCGTGCTTTTTATAATGGAAATGAGAATGAGAGTTGGAGTAGTGTCAAAGGGACTCAAATTGTTTTGAATTGTGATCTCTTGGGTACCATTCTTAATTGCAAAAGCACGGGAATGATTCTTTCTAGTTTTAAAATCGATGAACATGATCGTGAGACATTTCATCATATTTTTGAAAGAGATGAAAACTTTGAATTTAAAAACCGAAAATTTCATCCTAAAGCAAGGATTGTCAATCTTCTTTTACAACATACTTTGACCCCAAGATTGGGTAATTTTAACAATCCTACTTCAAAAGTGTGCAAAGCACTTTTTGGTATTTTCGGAAATTATGACATCAATTGGGCGCAAGTTATTTTGGATGAACTTCGTCCTAAAAATTTTGAAATGGGAGAAAACACTTTATATCATGGAATTTACCTTACTCGGACTTTTAACTATTTTGGAGTGGATTTCAAAGGTGAAGAATTTGTCTCTAGAAAAGTTTTTAATATCTCAAACATTTCTCTCATGAAAATCCCATATGTTTTTCAACCTTATGAGACTCTTACCGAAAAGGAAGAGCGTTTGGCTCATGAAGAAATGGAAGAGGAAGAAGAAGAAGAAAGGGATGAAATGGAAATAGAAGAAGAAGAAGAAGGTGAAACATCCTTAGAAAGTATTGAATATCCTTCCAATCCATCCAACAAAACCCTTCTCAAAAACCAAAAGATAATTGTGGAGAATCAATGGATTTTAAAACGATCCGTTAGTAAGAAGTTGGATAACATGTCTTCGAAGATGAACAAGTTCTTTTCAAAAGTCAGCAAGAAACTTGGACTATCTTCATCATCTTCATCTTCTAACTAGTTTTATCATTTAGTATCTTATTGTATTTGTCTTAGTTTGTTTCGAATGTTCGTGTAGTTCCTTATGTTTGATCATTGTATTATCCAATTATGCAATGAAATTGAATTTCCTTCCTGTCATCTAGCTTATTTTATATCTAGAATAAATGTTAGTATATTATAGAAATATATATACATCATTATTCACAAAATAAAATTATCATCAATTTTCACTGAAGTATGTCGACATACCCCCCTTGATCATGTCGACATGTACTGGTCAGAAGTGACTATTGATTTTGAATTTGAAATATGAATAACTACCAAATGTCTATTCATTTCAAATGAATTTCTACACCTATATATACCTTTGTCTTCCAGAAATCTTCACTGAAATTTATTTCTCATTATATATATCCTTCATTTCTTTCTCTAATTCAATTATGGCCAATCCTATTCATAATCTATCTGAAAATCTTGAAGAAACACTCAATTCATTCAAGAATATTCTCTTTATCATCCTCCGTAATCAGCGTCACTTAGAATTAAGTCAAATGCAGATGATTAAGGAACAAGAGAGACACTTCGATGCAATTTGATGGATGATCTCCTCCCTGCACAAGGATGATAACGAAGCACATCCTCCCGTTTCTCTATTTGTTGATAATGAAAATTGGGATACCATCAAACAAGACCCTATCTTTGGAGAAGAAGGATGGGTTGATGTTCCTCGTAACGTTTAATTTCCTTTCTTTGATTGATTTGTTTGAATTAATTTGTTTGATTTGATTTGGTTTGGATTGATACTTTGTGTGGATTGATTTCATTTGGTTTGAAGTTTGCTGTGTGAAACATGTATATATATACATTAAAATGAATATAGTCTTTAGTTAAGTTATTATGCTCATAAGTATCATTATTTCTTAATCTATATATTATATATTCCGTTGTATAGTTTATCAATGCAGGTACTAAAGTCCAAGAGTAAGGGGGAGTAAATTTTTGTTGATGCAAAGGGGGAAAAGTATAAAATAGGGTAGCTAGGCATATGTTAAGGGGGAGTTGTTAGTTTTAGGGGGAGTTATTAGGATAGAAGGAATATTTTATAAACAAAGGTTGTCATCATAAAAAAGGGGGAGATTGTTAGTCCTTGAGATGATGGTTTTGATGACAACAACCTTAGAATAGATTATAAAATATAAATACTAACATTACAAGTTTAGATATATATGTATTTGCAGGTTCTAACCATGCGGGTATCAAGAATGAAGACTGTACAGTATAGAGATTCAAGATACAGAGATAGAAGACTCATGAGTATCAAGATTATCAAGAGTTCAAGGTTAAGTCTGTTTTATTAGGAATATTTGTTAAAACTCGTAGAAAAGCACTGGCATCTTAATATCCAATTTATTCGTGGAATGGAATCCACTTCGTGCCCGTTAAAGGGATGGAACCCTAAGTAGGATGGAACCTATGAAAATCTAGTGGGACATTGTTTTGTATCCACTAATTTTAATTCAAATGATTTTACAAAATTATCTTGTTTTCAAAATGATTTCAAAACTTTCCTTTTAAAAGATTCAAAACTCTCTATCCTGATTTTAAATAATTTTAGCCTCAAAACATCTTCAATTTCAAAGTCAAAATACTCCTGTTTTTAAATGTCTTTTCAAATAATATATTTAACTTTTAATATTTATACTTAGATTTAAATATAAAATTATAGTAAAATTATGTATTTATTGTTCTTTATATTTACTTATGAATTTCAACTATATTCAAGTATATTTATAAAGTTTTAAATAGTTTTTATATAAGATAAATATTGTTTTTATAGAAATTCAAATTATCATTTTTAGCTGAGGGATGTCGACATGCCCCTAGGTAGTATGTCGACATAGTGACAGTTGAAGTTCAAATTCAAATTTCAAAAGAAGTGTCTATTCGCCATAACTCTTCATGAATGGTCATGGCTGTTGGTTTTCTATAAATAGGGGTCAGTTTCAACGAATTTTCAATCATATTTTTCTAATTTTCACTCCTCTTCATCTTCCACATTTCTTATTACAAAATCATACCATTACTCTGCCGAAATCAACATCGAATCATACTCGATTACTTCTAGTTTGATTCTACATCACTATCTCTACAACATTCTCAGTGCTATTCAGAGTACAGACTTCTTTGTAATATATTAGCGAGAAAAGGTGTGATTGTAGCCTTTGAAATCAATCAAGCGAGAAAAGGTGTGATTGTAGCCTGGGAAATCAATTGGGTGAACTTGTTGCCCCGAAAATCAAGTATCTCTACCCAGAGGATTGGTATTCTGGAGGGTGTACCTCGTAGCCTTGAAATCGAGGGTTGTAATTGTTGAATTGCTTCTGAAAGGAAATCCGTACTTAGTTGTACGGGACTGGATGTAGGGTAACTCCGAACCAGTATAAAATCCGGTGTGTTCTTTCCTTTACTGCTTTTACTTTATATTTGCATCTGTGTTTGATTCTGTGTTCATATTTGTGTCTAATTAGTGTATACATTGTTAATAAAGTTAGATAAACTCAAAAAGATTAACAAATTTCTTAAAACACTATTCACCCCCCTCTAGTGTTAATTCTAGCCTTAAGATCCTTAATCCGCATTTCTAACATTTGGTATCAGAGCTTTGTTTTCAAAAGTTTCATTATCTGAATTTTGAAAAATTTCAAAATGGCTACTAACACTAGTACTGCTATTACCACCGACACTAGTTCATTTGTAGAAGGTCAGTCTACTGCCAGACCACCACTTTTTAATGGCAGTAACTATGCATATTGGGCATGTAGAATGAGAATATATTTACAATCTGTAGGATTAGATACTTGGAATATCACACAAACTGAATATTCTGAACCCACAACTAATTTTGCACAGTGGACCACTGAGCAAAAGGCTGTTGCACAAAATAACTCTAAGGCAATGAATATTCTGTTTTGTTCACTTGAAAGAAATGAATTTAATAGAGTGTCAGTTTGTAAGTCTGCATATGAAATCTGAAAAACTTTGCAAGTAACTCACGAAGGAACAAGCAAAGTTAAACAGACCAAAATTTCCATGCTCACAAATCAGTTTCAGTTATTTAAAATGAATACTAATGAGTCTATTTCAGATATGTATAGTCGATTTCAAGATATTGTGCATTCTTTAATATCTTTGGGAAAGGAATTTTCGAAAGAAGATCAAGTCAGAAATTTTTTAAATTCTCTCACTCCAGAATGGGATCAAAAGACACTTGCAATTGAAGAGGCAAATGACATCAGTACTTTAAAGATAGAAGAATTGATTGGAAATCTAATGTCGTTTGAAGTTCAAATGATCGGGAGAAGAGAAAGCAAAGCATCTGAAAAGAAATCAATGGCATTCAATGCATTGACTGATGGATCAGACTCAAACAATGACAATGATGAAGAGATAGCATTTACGACCAGAAATTTTAAGAAATTTCTGAAGTACAGAAAATTGAATAGTTCCAAGAGAAACAACTTTAAGAATTCCGGTAATTAGACTATAGTACCAAACTTTATCAAATGCTTCAATTGTGACGAACCAGGTCATATCAAAAAGAACTGTCCGTATCCAGTAAGGCAGAATCCTCCTTTGAACAATGAACCAGCAAAGAAACGGAAGCATGCATTTACTGCTACTCTAGATGACCCAGACTAGTCCTCAAGTGATGATGATCAGAAGACGGATAACTCGAATTTGTGTTTCACTGCAATTCACGACTCCGACGAGTTTAAAGAAACGGACTCAGAAAAAGGTACACGTTTACAATATAATTGGTTGAAATTGCTTGCATAGAATTAGTTGCTTGATTGTTTGATTGATTGATTTTGAATTGATATGCTGTTTGAATTTTAAAATTTATTTTCTATTTTTACTATTAGTTTATTATTTTATTATTATTTTTATTATTTTTGACACATTCTGAAATATATTATAAGTAAAATAATATTTCAGAAATATAGACATTAATAATAATATTTATATATATGTATATTAGACATCTTAGGAAAATCATATCTTGAAAATTCACAGGCACATGTCGACATGGCCCCTACCACGATGTCGACATGCCTACTTGAATTTGAATTTCAAATTTTGAATTCAAATGTTTGAATTTCCCTCCACCTTTTCACTTCATTTATTTCTCTGAAAAGATACCTTTTGACCAGAGAATATGTCCTTTGAAAGTCTATTTATCCACTATTTTTTATCATATCTTTTCACTTTCATTTTCAAATTCAAACTCCCTCTTCATATCTTCAAGCACTCTACTCTCTACTCTAATGGCTTCTTCAAGCAACCCCTCAACCAGGAGAATTTCCAGAAAAATCAAAGAGAAATTATTCAATGATCCGGAGGCAATTAAAGCATACATCAATTATGCTAATTATGCCAAATTCCATCCCGGAAAATTTGCTATTTTTCAAGATTTTTCTTCTTATGAAATTGATTCTCTTTTTGCAAACAATGGTGTTTTAAGTCTTATTGACTTTTCTCAAAACGATTTTGTTTGCTATCCTAATCTTGTCAAAATCTTTTATGCTAATCTAAACCGTGCTTTTTATAATGGAAATGAGAATGAGATTTGGAGTAGTGTCAAAGGGACTCAAATTGTTTTGAATTGTGATCTCTTGGGTACCATTCTTAATTGCAAAAGCACGGGAATTATTCTTTCTAGTTTTAAAATCGATGAACATGATCGTGAGACATTTCATCATATTTTTGAAGGAGATAACTTTGAATTTAAAAACCGAAACTTTCATCCTAAAGCAAGGATTGTCAATCTTCTTTTACAACATACTTTGACCCCAAGATCGGGTAATTTTAACAATCCTACTTCAAAAGTGTGCAAAGCACTTTTTCGTATTTTCGGAAATTATGACATCAATTGGGCGCAAGTTATTTTGGATGAACTTCATCCTAAAAATTTTGAAATGCGAGAAAACACTTTATATCATGGAATTTACCTTACTCGGATTTTTAACTATTTTGGAGTAGATTTCAAAGGTGAAGAATTTGTCTCTAGAAAAGTTTTTAATATCTCAAACATTTCTCTCATGAAAATCCCATATGTTTTTCAACCTTATGAGACTCTTACCGAAAAGGAAGAGCGTTTGGCTCATGAAGAAATGGAAGATGAAGAAGAAGAAGAAGAAAGGGATGAAATGGAAATAAAAGAAGAAGAAGAAGGTGAAACATCCTTAGAAAGTATTGAATATCCTTCCAATCCATCCAACAAAACCCTTCTCAAAAACCAAAAGATAATTGTGGAGAATCAACGGATTTTAAAACGATCCATTAGTAAGAAGTTGGATAACATGTCTTCGAAGATGAACAAGTTCTTTTCTAAAGTCAGCAAGAAACTTGGACTATCTTCATCATCTTCATCTTCTAACTAGTTTTATCATTTAGTATCTTATTGTATTTGTCTTAGTTTGTTTCGAATGTTCGTGTAGTTCCTTATGTTTAATCATTGTATTATCCAATTATGCAATGAAATTGAATTTCCTTCCTGTCATCTAGCTTATTTTATATCTAGAATAAATGTTAGTATATTATAGAAATATATATACATCATTATTCACAAAATAAAATTATCATCAATTTTCACTGAAGTATGTCGACATACCCCCCTTGACCATGTCGACATGTACTGGTCAGAAGTGACTATTGATTTTGAATTTGAAATATGAATAACTACCAAATGTCTATTCATTTCAAACGAATTTCTACACCTATATATACCTTTGTCTTCCAGAAATCTTCACTGAAATTTATTTCTCATTATCTATATCCTTCATTTCTTTCTCTAATTCAATTATGGCCAATCCTAATAATAATCTATCTGAAAATCTTGAAGAAACACTCAATTCATTCAAGAATATTCTCTCTATCATCCTCCGTAACCAGCGTCACTTAGAATTAAGTCAAATGCAGATGATCAAGGAACAAGAGAGACACTTCGATGCAATTCGATGGATGATCTCCTCCCTGCACAAGGATGATAACAAAGCACATCCTCCCATTTCTCTATCTGTTGATAATGAAAATTGGGATACCATCAAACAAGATCCTATCTTTAGAGAAGAAGGATGGGTTGATGTTCCTCGTAACGTTTAATTTTCTTTCTTTGATTGTTTTGTTTGAATTAATTTGTTTGATTTGATTTGGTTTGGATTGATACTTTGTGTGGATTGATTTCATTTGGTTTGAAGTTTGCTGTGTGAAACATGTATATATATATACATTAAAATGAATTTAGTCTTTAGTTAAGTTATTATGCTCATAAGTATCATTATTTCTTAATCTATATATTATATATTCCGTTGTATAGTTTATCAATGCAGGTACTAAAGTCCAAGAGTAAGGGGGAGTAAATTTTTGTTGATGACAAAGGGGGAGAAGTATAAAATAGGGTAGTTAGGCATAGATTAAGGGGGAGTTGTTAGTTTTAGGGGGAGTTATTAGGATAGAAGGAATATTTTATAAACAAAGGTTGTCATCATCAAAAATGGGGAGATTGTTAGTCCTTGAGATGATGGTTTTGATGACAACAACCTTAGAATAGATTATAAAATATAAATACTAACATTACAAGTTTAGATATATATGTATTTGTAGAATCTAACCATGCAGGTATCAAGAATGAAGACTGTACAGTATGGAGATTCAAGATACAGAGATAGAAGACTCATGAGTATCAAGATTATCAAGAGTTCAAGGTTAAGTCTGTTTTATTAGGAATATTTGTTAAAACTCGTAGAAAAGCACTGGCATCTTAATATCCAATTTATTCGTGGAATGGAATCCACTTCGTGCCCGTTAAAGGGATGGAACCCTAAGTAGGATGGAACCTACGAAAATCTAGTGGGACATTGTTTTGTATCCACTAATTTTAATTCAAATGATTTTAAAAAATTATCTTGTTTTCAAAATGATTTCAAAACTTTCCTTTTAAAAGATTCAAAACTCTCTATCCTGATTTTAAATAATTTTAGCCTCAAAACATCTTTAATTTCAAAGTCAAAATACTCTTGTTTTTAAATGTCTTTTCAAATAATATATTTAACTTTTAATATTTATACTTAGATTTAAATATAAAATTATAGTAAAATTATGTATTTATTGTTCTTTATATTTACTTATGAATTTCAACTATATTCAAGTATATTTATAAAGTTTTAAATAGTTTTTATATAAGATAAATATTGTTTTTATAGAAATTCAAATTATCATTTTTGGCTGAGGGATGTCGATATGCCCCTAGGTAGTATGTCGACATAGTGACAGTTGAAGTTCAAATTCAAATTTCAAAAGAAGTGTCTATTCGCCATAACTCTTCATGAATGGTCATGGTTGTTGGTTTTCTATAAATAGGGGTCAGTTTCAACGAATTTTCAATTATATTTTTTTTGATTTTCACTCCTCTTCATCTTCCACATTTCTTATTACAAAATCATACCATTACTCTGCCGAAATCAACATCGAATCATACTCGATTACTTCTAGTTTGATTCTACATCACTATCTCTACAAGGTTCTCAGTGCTATTCAGAGTTATAGACTTCTTTGTAATATATTAGCGAGAAAAGGTGTGATTGTAGCCTTTGAAATCAATCAAGCGAGAAAAGGTGTGATTGTAGCCTTGGAAATAAATTGGGTGAACTTGTTGCCTCGGAAATCAAGTATCTCTACCCAGAGGATTGGTATTCTGGAGGGTGTACCTCGTAGCCTTGAAATCGAGGGTTGTAATTGTTGAATTGCTTTTGAAAGGAAATCCGTACTTAGTTGTACAGGACTGGATGTAGGGTAACTCCGAACCAGTATAAAATTCGGTGTGTTCTTTCCTTTACTGCTTTTACTTTATATTTGCATCTGTGTTTGATTCTATGTTCATATCTGTGTCTAATTAGTGTATACATTGTTAATAAAGTTAGATAAACTCAAAAAGATTAACAAATTTCTTAAAACACTATTCACCCCCCTCTAGTGTTAATTCTAGCCTTAAGATCCTTAATCCGCATTTCTCATAGATGCAAGTGGGTTCTTGGTTCGAGTGATCAAGGTAGTGGAGTTTTGGTTCGCGATAGGAGGATTTTGTGATTGCAGTGCAGTGCAGGTTCGATTTGGGAAGATGGTCGCAAGTTTATCGATTGCAATGGTGATTGGTGAGTCTGATTATATTCGAATATCGATTGTCACAGTTGCACTGGTGAGTTTGTCGATTCAATGGGGTTTAGAGATTCTGATGGGTAGCAGTATTAAGTTGAGGCAGGGATGGCGGTTTTTGGTTTGGACAGTGGTGATTTTACTATGAGCAGAAAGTTGGATGGTGCCGCAACAGTGGGTTTTGCTGGAGACAGTAGAGAGAAGACAGTAGATGTGCGACATAGGTATGTATGCAATTATGAGAAATTGTTTGATGATGCAGGTTGCTGCTTGTACTTGCTGTATTTTATGGTATGAATATTGCACTACTGTGATATGTAGTTGCACTGGTGGTCGAATGTGCAGATGGTGGAAATTATGGATGTTGTAGCTGAGGGGTGTGGATGATTGCTGAAATAAATACGAGTAGGAGGTCTGAATGACATGTATGTGGAACAGCAGTTCTGGGTTATTTGATGATGGCAGAAGTATGGGTTGTTGTTGGTCTGTGACAGTTGAATGTAAGTGGCAAGGGTGGTGTAGTTGAAATGATGCACATATGTGTATATGTCAGAGTTTAGTGAGAGGAGTTTTGAGTAATGGATGTAATTGATGTAATTGCAGTTGAGTGATGTCAGTGTTTGACAGTAATGGTCAGTGGAGGGGCTTTGTTAAGGGAAGGTCGATGGTAGTGTGATAAGGAGATGAGCAAGGCAGTTATGTGGTGGAGTTGAAGTATTGAGGAAGTGAGGTTTGCAGCAGTGGTTTGCACAGGAATAACAGAGAGGGTTATGCTGCACTGCACAGTGAAATGAACAGTGAACCGTGTTTTTTTATGTAAAGAGAAGAAGGATATGAATTGTAAATGCAAAAAAATGTAAATGGACTGCAATAATTTTTTTTCTTTTTGAAATTGTGTATTTTTTTTAATATGAAATGCAAATGCAAATGGAAATAGCACAACCACAAACACACAATGAAAATGCTAGCAAAAATCAAACAAATATTTTTTAAATGCAAACAAACACACAAAATACACACACAATAATATCAAACAAAAATAATCCGAAGAATAGAAAACTAAAATCAAAACACTTCCCTGGCAACGATGCCAAAAACTTTTTTATCGGCTAATTTTCTATCGGTTTAGAAAATAGCCGAAAAATTTCAAATTAAAATAACCGCAAGCGCACGGCGTACACTTGTAGTACGTGGTGAATACGGGTCGATCCATAGGGAATTGTTGATTTTAAAATTCTATTCAATCAAATTAAACCAAAGTTGAGAATTGTTTAAGCTAGAAAAGGAGAATAAACAAACAAAAGAAAATTAATAAAAACATGAGAGTGTTAAGACAATTTAGAGGCAATTTTCACTCTCTAGATCACATAAATCAACAGTTTGAAGTTATGATCTCTCTTTTCTTGTCATTAGTGTAATTAGTTGATGTGCTTATAATAAGTATGGTATATTTGTGCTATTAATTAGCCCAATATAAACCATTAAACTATAACACAACCACTAATACACATTTAACTCTCATGAAATATGACAACAAAGTTGAAAGCAAAATCTATTTTAAGCATGGCCTATTAACCATTGTTTAGAAATATAGGCCATCAAATTTTAATTTCAACAATCACTTCATTACCATCATCATATGTAGATGAAGAGGTAATTATTGTTTAAGTATAGCCTATTTGATGTCAACAGTATAAGCTATCAAATTCAAATCAAAAACAACAAGTTAAACCACTTCAAAACATTTCATTTAAGCACAAAAGAGAGCATAAACAACAAAATGTTGGATCTACATACTAGAGAGCTTCATTACCCCTAAATTGAAGGGATTAAGCTCTCATATTTGTTATCATATGAGCAAATGTAGAAAGCAACATTAAACAAGAAGAGAAAAAGAGAGCAAAATGAAAGGAAAAATTATTCTACTTGCATAAAGTAAAATAGATCTACACTACAACATGAAAGGGAAATAAACAAGAGAAGAAAAGAAAAATATATTAAAGTTGCATAAAAAAAATTACATGAAACAAAATGGCTAAGTAGCCATGGAAAAAGAAAAGAGAAGCTTTCTTTTATTTTCTAAACTAAAAACTAACTAAGAGAAACTAAGGGAGAGGGAGGGTTACATGAAACATAAGGGGTATATATACATGTGTTAAACCCTAATTCATATTTTTGGGGAATGCCCAAAATACCATTGAAAAAGTGTGGAGGCCAAGTAATCATTAGGTTCTACTAATCATCATTTAAGTGTACATGAAGCCATTAATTCCATAAGCATGTGCATTAGCCTCTAATTTGTACATTAAGGTGGTGGGTAGGTGGGGTCCTCCATGTTCTTCACTTTGAATTATTTCCATTTTCATTCCTTTATATTCATTTTGAGCATGCATGTGTCTTCATGAAACCACTCCTATTTGAGATCAAATTCCTACACAAATATATATAAATTTCAAATTAATTTTTCTTAAAGAAATATATGCACACAAATGACCGTTTTGCCCCTATATGAAGATGAATATGTGGCAATTCGAAAATAATTTGAATTTGGTTTTAACAAGTTAAAATATCCAATATGATCATTTATTCAATTTAAATAGATAAAATATGGTGGTAAAAATATGCACATTTACATGCACATCATGTGCTTTGATGTTAATGATACTATTAACAAATCTCATTTTGTCATCGGAGGTTAATATTATTGATGACTGCAGCATCTGTAGCGCTTATTTTCGGGCCTCGGAATGAGCGAGGTTATAAAATGGTATTAGAGCAAAGTTTTATGTAAAACTAAAAGAATTTTGAACTTAAAAGAGATTTTGAAAACATAATCCAAATGAATTAAAGGATGAGATTGGGGTATGGGATAACGCAATAGTAATATACTTGTATTTGCTATATATTAGTATATATTATCTTTATCCTTCCCTTCTCCCTTGGACCGTTCTTCCGTATCTTATTGAGGTTCGAATGTAGATTTAAGGAAAGTAAGATATGGAATCAGGAAATGGAAGAGTGAATCTCGGTGGAGGAAGCACCACAACCAATGGAAATGTTAAGCCCAATACTAGGAGGAATCTGGGTTGACAAACAGCTGCTCATATGGGTGCTGGAACACCGTTGATGGATATGTGAGCTATGTATCAGTTTTTTGTCAATATAATGCAAGTAGGAGATGCAGGTGGGTTAGTTGGTGGAAATGTTGGAGGAGCAAATCCTGAAGTTCTAGTTGTCAATAACTATGCTATTTTGAGTCGAGATTATGCAAGACTTGGAGGAAATCCATTCATTAGAACCGAGGATATTATCGAGATGGAAAATTGGCTACATTATTGTGAAAGGATCTTTGTTGATTTAGGACTAAACGATGAGCAGAATAGAGGAGACTAGCATCCAGACAGTTATAAGGAGTTGCGTTATGCTGGTGGAATAGTGTTACTATTGGAGTGCCAGAGGAAATTTGATAACCTGGATTTTGGTCATCTGATAATTGAATAATTATCTGATTTTACAACAAGGATATTTATTTTATTTGGATAAATAAATGGAATTCTGATAATTTAATATATATATATATATATATGGATGTATATAAATGGATTTGAGCTATAATAAATGCTGATATCTGAATGGATATTTTAAACAGTTGGAAATAAACAAGGATAAATAGATATGAAAACTCTATAAGTTGGAAATTATATGTATATACACATATAGGTATATAAGTGTGTATATATATACATGTATATATATGTGTGTGTGTGTATATATATATATATATATATGCCATGTGAGGTAGTATATATGGAAATTTGTAAAAGGTGTGAATATACATATATATAAACAATTCAAATCAAATAATGTTTTCTAATTATTATAGATATATATATATGGGTGAATTGTAAGCATTGATTTGGATTCAATGTACTAAATTTTCAAAGGATATATTAAACTAGTATAATTATTTTTAAGTGAGTAAGTGGATTTTATATCATTTTCTTTTAAAATTATATGTAAATAAATAAAGTGAAAGTTTAAACATTAAGACATTTATAAATATAAAAACTAAATTAAAAATATTATATAAATACATATAATAACATATTTATGCATGGAAATTACAAATGTAAGCTAAAGACATTATCTAAATACAACTGTAAACAAAGTATAAAATGTAATTACAAGTGTAAGTAATTCAACAAGTGTCCTTAATTTCTTAAAATAATTAATAAAAGATAAAACTAAGTTATATAAACATCTCCATACCTCTCTAACATTTTCTTTGGTCGGGTCAATTTCTAAAACAAAGAAGAAAAAAAATCTGTAACAAAATCCAGTAAACAAAATCAAATCAAAGAAATTCAAGAAATCTCTTCACAAATTCAAAATCTGAAACAAAAGCATACCTAGGAGCTCACAAATTCAAGTCAATTCAACAACTCAGATCAAAATCAGGAAGCAGGATCAAACTTCCAGTTTTAAAACGTCTCAGGCCTTCTCTGTTTACATTTTACTGTGAGTAAACAATTTTTATTTTAAAAGTTTTAAATCTGTTTAAAACCTTGATGCATGCACTAAAACTTGAATTTAAATTGGTGATAATGGTTTGCATGGTTGATTAAATGATTATATGTATATATATATAGATATATTTGTGTGTATGTCTGTGTTCAAGTGTTTTGCTCTGTTCTTCAATTACAGGTTGCAAATATAATTCAATAATCAATTGCTCTTTCTTTTATCTATTATATGTCATGATGTTTAAACAAAAATTGTTAGAAACAACAAGATTTGAATTTTAAAAATATTTTAAATAGAAATTGATGACAGTTTTAACTGGGATGTGAGATTTACAGTAAAAACTTATATATATATATCAAAATTTCGATTTGATCAATTTGTGAATTCAGGTATATTATCTGAATTGTTATAAAAAACTTGGAATTTTAAAAGAGGAATCATGATTTTAAGTGGGTAATTTAAGAGGAATTGTATGATGAATGAAAATATTGTTTGAGTCGATTTCTGGTGATCAGGGTGATCTGGGAGGTCGAGGCTTTTACTGAAGCAAGATAAGTGGTCGGAGGTCACGGTAAAAATGGTCGTAGGATTTTACGACCACCATGGTGGCAGGAGATCGTCGATTTAGGGTTTTAAAACTGGTTTTGATCGAGGTGGATAATCGTGCTGTCGCGCCGTCGACAGTGCATCGGAGGAGGCCGGTCATGGGGAAACGGAGCGTGGGGTCGTGGCGAACCAATGGTCGGAGTGTCGTGACTTCAGGTGGTTGGAGTCGTCGGGTTGTGGTGGTTTTGTAGGTGTCGGTCTTTGTTCCATTGGGTTCGTTCGAACTAAATTTCGATTTCGTGATCGAATTGCGAGTTTGGGTGGTCAGTTGGCTAGGGGAAGTCGAAGATGACTTGTCGGCGGTGATCGTGGATGCCGGAGTGTTGCCGTCGATCTGTGCATGTGCACGCATATCCATGGTATCAGTTTTCTTTTGAAGGAAGAGGAAGGAATGTTGCTCGAGAAGAACTCGGGGAAAGGAAGATCGGCCTCGGGTTCGACTTCGAGTGTGTTCGCGTGAGTGTTGTTTTTTTAACAGTTTTAAATTTAAATAAAGTTTTGGAAAAAATTACCCGGGAATGATGAGTGTGGCACGTGTATGGACTCGGGTTTTACTCAAGTGAAATGTTAGAGGTTAACAAGTTTATTAAATAAGATTTTAAATAATTGAGAAGTTAATTAAGATAATTGACTTATCTTTTAATTAATTAAGGTTTGGTGATTAAAGATTAAATAATAAATAAATGAAATAAAAGATTAATTAATTATTTAATTGATTAATAATTAAAGATTAGTTAATGAAAGTAATTAGAGCTTAATTATTGATTATTAATTAATAATTAAAAGTAATTAATTAATAACTTAAGGATAATTAAAGAATAATTAATTAATGGATAATTAATTAAGGATTAATTAGTCAATGTGATTAATTAAGGTAAATTTAACTAATGTAATTAAGTAAGGATAACTAATTATTATAAGTATTAGTTAATTAATGAAGGTAATTAAGAATGGTGAATTAATTAAAGCAATACCAAATGGTGTGTAATTGATTAACGTTAATTAAGCTGGGTTACATAATTAATTTTATTGGTTAAATTAAATTAATTATGTAATTAATTAATCTTTCTTAGGGATGGTGAGTTGCATGGAATGTTTTGGATCGATTAATACCTCAAGTCTGATAAGTTGTGATGATTTGTGACATGAAATGCTTTGGTTGAACTGTGATAATGTGGGTTATCTATCTGCGATAACTTTTTGTGAAAATTGACATCCTGTGTTTAAAATTGAATTGTATTCACTTAAACCACTTGAATTAAAGATGGTATTAAATTCGAAGAGACCGGGGTCAGGTATCAGGAAATACCCGAAACCACTTCGATTTGTAATCTACAATAATTCTATATAAATTTGTGTTTAGAATTAAACAAGCTGGAATTGGAATAAATTAAGTAACTTGGCCTTTAACTGAGCAATAGTTCTTGGATATTGTTTGTAATAAGTGATAGACTTTGAGAACTCGTAGGAATGTACGAGTTACCCTGGTTTGCAAAAAGAAAAGGTTTTATAACTTAGTATTTCTTGTTATATGGGTTTACTCATGCTGGTTTCCAGCCTGACCCGGGTGTTACTTTGTTGTAATGCTCGGGTCAGACCGAGTATTACATATTTTCAAGTAAGGACGTTCTGGAGCTCAGGAGGTGAGCTGGATGGTAGGAACGTATGGAGTGTAATCCGCTGAGTATTATTGATTTGTATTTGGGACATGTTGTTTTACTGTCCAGTTTGTCTGTGATTGGTTGTAACTCTGATGTATTGATGTAAATTAACTGATATAGTTTTTTCTTTGTATAACTGCTATTATATGATATTATGATCCGCTGCGAATGTGAGATTCTGTGATTGTTTTCTGTTTCTTCTTCTACGTCTTTTCTTCTTTTTCCTAACTATTTGGAATTTTCAAGGTCGAAAATTCCGGGTCGTTACATTTGGTATCAGAGCTGAAGGTTAAGCGAGAACCTATGACTCTGGTGGGTTTACTCATTAAGGATAGGGTCAATGGTACCCTAGAATGAGTTGTGTGTAGTCTATATGAGGGCGTATTTGTTATTTTCTTATAAAATGATTTTAAAAATAATTTTTATATAAGTTTATATTTTGATATATATAAGCAATAGTTTTCTAATACATTAAAGGAATTAGTTGTTGATTATTGGAATAAAATAAAATAATGGGAATTAAGTGGTAATAGAAATACAACCAAATTAAAATTGAATAAAGATAAGTTTGAAATGAATCCAAACTGAAATTAAGATCCTGAATTTGTGGAAGTGTTTTCAGAATAAGATAATATATAGTGAATTTGTTTTTAGATATGATAACCTTGGTTATTATCCTAAAATGTTTGTTGTATCTTGATAATAAAATGTTTTAAGGAAATAACAATTTAGATAAGTTTGACTTATAAATTGAAGATAACTTAAGTTGTGAAGTTTTAAATCTAAGTTCAGAAAATTTGGAATTTGTTTCAAAGTGCTAAAAGAAATAATAAATCGTATTATTTGAATGAAAGGGTCCTGTTTCAAACAAGAGTTGTTTGAAAATTTTAAAGAAATTTGTTTTGAATTAAACCAAAGGTGGTTTAAAATTTAAAATATAACTTGGTGTGTAAAGGAAATAAATATGTATAAATGAGGATATACATAATACCAAAGATGATTTGAAATAAACTCTAAGTGTTGAGTTTTAAATTTTTCCTTGGAATGTGATGTGAAACCCATAGTGAAATTGATATTGGAAATTTGTGGATAAGAACTGTAAAATGATTTTTGAAATGGAAAGGTATATTTTGAAAAAATGAATGATGAAATAAAATGGGAGTTGGATATTTCTATGATTAGAACTCATTAAAAGTAATCTAAGTGAATAACTTTATAAAGAAATCAAACTTGAATATTGGTTTGGCATAAACAAAGTTGTGTATATTTATATTTTTGATAAACTCCCCTTGTTGAATCTATAGCCAAAAGAAAAAGTGTTTTTGAAATATTTGAAGTAAAAAAAGAGAATTTATAAAAGTATGAAGTGATCCAAGATTTTTCAAGATTATATCTATATATATATATATATAAAGGATTGTATGAGAATGATTTTGGAAAGGGTTTTGGAACCTATGGATTTTGGAAAGGCTTTTTATTTTTGAGAAAAATCATTTTTGGGAATTTGGAAAGCCAAGTTTGGAACTATCGATTTGGGATATCGATTTTTTGTAAAGGAGATTTTGATATAAATCATAAAGGGTATGATTTGAAAGATACTATAAGTATATAGTATAAAGTGTTTTGAGAATGGCTTTGGGGAAAAAGGCGCTCCCATGGAATGAACTTCTCAGGAGTGCCAAGGGGTGGTACTGCCTTGAGCCCTAAGGGGGGAGGTTCTAAAGTTGATCCTGTGAGGAAGTCCGGACAAACTGAAGTTCCTGAGGATTATTGGGTAGCGAAAGTCGAGGGCGTTGATGCCTACAGAGGCATCTGGGTTATGCTGTGACGACAGTGTAACTCGATGTCGCTGCGATCTACTGTGGACCATAGCGGAAATCGTGTGGAGGTGAGTGTCAACGGTCTATGCTTGATTTTTCTGGGATGGCAACGTAACATCGGTAGACTGCGATCTATGGTGGAGTGGAGAAGTTTCATTATTTTTGGCATCAAAATTCGAGGGCGCTGATGCCTATAGTTATATGGGTTTTTGCTGTGATAGCAACGTAACCCCGGGTGTAGCTGCGATCTGTAACGGGTTCCATGGTGTAATCGAGAGGCGCGGAGGCCTACAGTTATCTATGGTTTTGCCGAGATGGTGACGTAATCATCGGGTTAACTGCAAGCATGGAGGGGGTGATGATTTCCAGAGCATTCTCACCAAAGATGTTTCCTCTATTTTCAAAAATGTTTTCTATATTTTCAATAAAATATTTTCCCAAGTATTTTCACTGGGTGTTAAAAAGGGGTTTACCAAGTACTTATAGATTTTCAGTCCTACGCCTGATCAACGTATGACCGAATTTCTGTAAGAACAAGGATGGACTTGTTTAGACATCGAGTTATAAAAGTATTTTTATATAAACTATTCCAGGTAATATTATATGGATTTTTAAAAGTGTTTTAAAAATTATTAATAAAAGAGTTTATGGTAAAATGTGATCAAAGAGTAATTTTTATGATAATAAGCATTTTAATAAATTCTGGCTTCGTTCCTTTTCGAGGGTGAATAGATTCAAAGGGGGGAGGAATGTGATAACCTGGATTTTGGTCATCTGATAATTGAATAATTATCTGATTTTACTACAAGGATATTTATTTTATTTGGATAAATAAATGGAATTCTGATAATTTAATATATATATATATATATATATATATATATATATGGATGTATATAAATGGATTTGAGCTATAATAAATGCTGATATCTGAATGGATATTTTAAACAGTTGGAAATAAACAAAGATAAATAGATATGCAAACTCTATAAGTTGGAAATTATAAGTATATACACATATAGGTATATAAGCTTGTATATATATACATGTATATATATATATGCCATGTGAGGTAGTATATATGGAAATTTGTAAAAGGTGTGAATATATATATATATAAACAATTCAAATCAAATAATGTTTTCTAATTATTATAGATATATATGTGGGTGAATTGTAAGCATTGATTTGGATTCAATGTACTAAATTTTCAAAGGATATATTAAACTAGTATAATTATTTTTAAGTGTGTAAGTGGATTTTATATCATTTTCTTTTAAAATTATAGGTAAATAAATAAAGTGAAAGTTTAAACATTAAGACATTTATAAATATAAAAACTAAATTTAAAATATTATATAAATACATATAATAACATATTTATGCATGGAAATTACAAATGTAAGCTAAAGACATTATCTAAATACAAGTGTAAACAAATTATAAAATGTAATTACAAGTGTAAGTATTTCAACAAGTGTCCTTAATTTCTTAAAATAATTCATAAAAGATAAAACTAAATTATATAAACATCTCTATACCTCTCTTACATTTTCTTTTGTCAGATCAATTTCTAAAACAAAAAAGAAAAAAAAATCTGTAACAAAATCCAGTAAACAAAATCAATCAAAGTAATTCAAGAAATCTCTTCACAAATTCAAAATCTAAAACAAAAGCATACCTAGGAGCTCACAAACTCAAGTCAATTAAACAACTCAGATCAAAATCAGGAAGCAGGATCAAACTTCCAGTTTTAAAACATCTCAGGCCTTCTCTGTTTACATTTTACTGTGAGTAAACAATTTTAATTTTTAATTTTTAAATCTGTTTAAAACCTTGATGCATGCACTAAAACTTGAATTTAAATTGGTGATAATGGTTTGCATGGTTGATTAAATGATTATATATATATATGTTAACGCTGAAAATTGAATGCTAACACCCCGGTGTATGTAATGAAAAAGTGAAAGCACCGCCTGTTGTTACGGGAATAGAATATAGGCAGAGAAATAACAGAAAAGCAGTAAAAGACAACAATTTTATAGTGGTTCGGCTTAATATCTAGCCTACGTCCACTTTAATCTCCTTTATTGCTGATTCAATTACAACTTTTACAACAATCCTCGATTACTTCGATTACAACACCACTTTAACAAGTAGCTAGAACTCTGATGTAGAAGAATCTTTCGAATTCATGTTGAATGTGTTAGATCTCCTCTTGAAGTTCGTTTAAGCGTCTCTTGTGTTTGAAGTGTTGGATGAGTCGAGAAAACAGCAGAGTATTGGCGTTCCAAAAGTGAACCAAAAGTCCCCTCTTAGTTGGAGTAGGTGGGGTATTTATAGGGAGAATTTGGAGTTAGGTCGTAGGTCGTAAGTGACCTATGGATAGGTCGTAGGTCGTGGGCGACCTAGTGGGCACAGTTTACGGCTTAACAGGAGTGCACTTGATTCACTTGAACACACTGGTAAGTCATAGGTCGTGAGCGATCTATGGGAGGAGCGGCATAAGAAGTTGTTCTGGTTTATTTAGGTCGTGAGAGACCTAAGGAAAATCTTTTAGGTCGCTAGGTCGCAAGACCTCTGTACTCTTTTTAGGTCGCTGGGTCCATTAGGTCGCTAGGTCGTTCCATCCTTTAGGTTGTTAGGTCGTTGGTTCTTTAGGTCGCTTATACCTTTAGGTCGTTAGGTCGCTTATACCTTTAGGTCGTTAGGTCGTTCCATCCTTTAGATTGTTAGGTCGTTGGTTCATTAGGCCGCAAGACCTCTTAACTTTCTGGGTCGCTGGGCCTCTTAGCTCGTTAGATCGCTCATGCTTTTAGGTCGTTTGCTCATTAATTCCTTTAAGTCGTTAGGTCGCTTATCACACTAGATCGTTGGGTCGCGGAAAAGAGGAGTTAACACTTGCCCCTCGAAGTGCATGCCTATGTCATAGGTCGTGTGCTTCGACATAACTCCGCTAGGTCGTGAACGACCCAAGAGATCTGTTACCTCGCGTGCCTATTCGCCTTCCTCTTTTTGCCCTATATAAACTGTTAGCTCGTTTCTTCCTCTTTGCTTAATTGCTTTGACGACCTTATCTGCCATTAATGAACCTTCGAGCTTCCAAGGGCGAATCCAATTTATCCAGTCATCAATTCATCTTTACCATCATATTGCGTAAGTGAATTCGATCTTTATTCAACCATGATCACCGCCAAATTGTGAACCCTCATTCTCTATCCTCAGTCCAACTCCGTACGTCGCGTTTCACTTCCGAGTCATGTTGCGATCGATTTTCGATCGTCATTAGCTACGTTGTTGTTGTGATGCACAAGAACACAGCAGGGTGTTGGACGAATTACAGATCTGAGATGATTCGACTTGGTTTTGTGTGATTTAGTGGTATGGAGAGATAACAGATTTTATTGAGAGAGTGATGGATTTAGTTGCGGGAGTGATGGATTTCATTGTGTAGGTGATAACGGGTTAACGGGTTTGCGAGTTAGGCGATTTCCTGAGTGGAGGGGAGTGAACGGAGTTACATGACCTAACTTACTTGCGACCTAACTTGCTTGTGACCTACCATGCTTGCGACTTACCATGCTTGCGACTTAACTTGCTGGAATAACGTAAAGCTTAAAGCAGAACGACTTAACAAATTAACGACCTAACTTCTTGCGGCATAGGTTTTAGGTCGCGGCCGAGCTAGTACTTGGACAAAATTGCATTATCTTGACTTGAAGCCTTATTCCTTAATATGCATCATAACTTTGAACAGAACGACTTAATGGAACTTCGACCTATGCTAAGTCGCTTGAACTTGTTTACTTGCAAAAATATGACAACATTTAACTTGAATCTTCAATCTGAACTGTCGAGATAACCTGCCTGAACTTGCTGCATTTCTTTATAGATTAACTTTAACGCTAATAACCTGTTAAACACAACATTTGCAGAAAAATGGGACGAATATACTCATCATCGACCGCCCACATCGAGTGATGGATTAGTCGATAAAGAATAATCAACTTAAATGAACTTTGTGAATGAAATGCTGTGAATCAACAAATTCAAGTGAAGTATTAAAGCAAAGTTAAAATAATCAACTAAAGTTGATCTGCTTGCATTAACACTGTACTTGAATTTAAAATATCAAGCCCTGAAACTTTATAATCGACTAATGTCAATTAATTCGATTCCAGTTATATTTGCTTGTTATTTTACTAGTTTTGCACAACATTTTACACTTTTAGGAAACATGCACCTTCATATTTGAATGTCCAGTTCCTTATGTAGAATGACTTCTCAACAAGAAGAGACAATTAGACAAGCTGAAGAAGTCTTCCCCATAGCTAATCTCTTGGATAGTCCTCCAGAAAGAGCTTCCACCACTCTGAATCAACGGGCGTTCAGTCAATTATGTATTCAGTTTGGCATTGCTGAAACGGACGCCTTGCTTCCTGGGATAAACGATACTGCCGACAGGCCTCCTCTTGGTTTTATCGTAGTTAATCGTCAGGTGCTTGAGCCGAGCTATTCCTCCCTTTAATGATTTTCTTCGACAGCTTCTTCTTCGGTTAACTATCTCTCCGTTCCAACTGCACCCCAATGGCTATGCCATTTTGATGGGATTGTGTGTATTGTTCAGAAGGACACTTGACCGCCTTCCGAGCTTCGATGAGATTTGTTACTTGTGCACTTTTGCGAAAAACAAAGATCACCCTTCCATCACACTTGTGAGGAGCGCTCGAAACCGTAGACTGATCATTGATCTTCCCGAAAGTGCCCATGGATTCTTGAACCAGTTCTTCTTCGTCCGCTGTCCTACGGGATTCTATGCCATTTGGAGAGTAGGAAGTAAGAATGCTTATTTTCATCCTTTTCATGTCTGAGCTTTTCAAAGTCCAAGTTGTCAAATGCTTAACTTCATTCTTTAATTTTGTAGCACTTCCTCCTCCTTCTAGAGATTCCAGCCACAAGCCAACTTTTGAGAGATTAAGTGCCATGGCGGTTGAGGAGAGAAGCATTAAGTTCTTGCTGAAGGACGAATTTTTGCATCAATTCGGACTTTTACACCCTTCTCGATCCACCCAGCTTCATGATGCCTTCAGTCCCCAAACAGGGACGTCAGATGCCCCGGTTTCCGCAAAGGAACTTGCACCGAAAGAACCTATTGTAGAGGCTTCATTGGTGAAATGTTCTACTCCTGTTGACGTTGCGGGGTCATCTGGCAAGCTTACACTTTCCTCGATTATCGAAGAGGGGGGACTTTCTCAACACACCAGGAAGACTGCTGATGAAGGAGTTGAGAAAGATGACATCTTCGATGGACTGAGCGATCTTGTGGTGACTTCACAAGAGCTCTTTAAAGATGACATTACCACTGCTAAAGTTATTTCTCCAGCAACTGGGGCGACATCTGCCTTGCAACAAACTCCGTCGACCCAAGAGTTAACGCCGGCTGCAAAAGCCGACATTACCCCCAAGCCGAAAAGTGGTTTGTAGCTCGACGCGCATAGTCTACACGCCACACACACTTAGAATTTTTTGCGATTATATACACTTGGCTTCTTTACTCTGAAGATTTTTAAGACTTGTCTCGTTTTCATTTTCAGATTCTCCGATGGGACGAAGCGGTTCGTACTATGATGACTTCCGGCGCTATGGAGGGCGTGATACTTATAATCACATGCGCTATCTCCCTGCCCGCAGGGAAACCGACGAAGAAAGAGCTGTTAGGAAGGCTCAAGAAAGAAGAGCCAATGAGGAGCGATACGAGAGAAGGGATGAACGATACGACTCTTCTCATAGAGGTGATGATTCCCATAAAAGAAAATCCCATGATGATAAAGGGAAGAGTCACATCGTTGAAGATCCAAGCAAGCGGGCCAAACTTAGCGACGCGTCTGCAATTTCTGAAAAGACCGCTGCTTCTATCCCTCTTGACATCCCCTCCGGTTCTCCTGCTCTCAAGAAAACTGACATCCAGACAATCATTAGCAGGCCTCAGTACCGAGTTGAACAAGGTCCGGCTACTCTTCAAGGTCGATTCCCGCAGTGGTGCTTAAAGGGAGTGCGTTTTGATCTCGACTTAGTCCCTATCGACAAACAAGCCATGTTGCGAAACCTTGACGCCGTTAAACTTGATATCGAGAGAATGTCGGGATGGCAAAAGCTTGTTGATGAACTTCAAAGAGTAAATCGCGCCAATATCGAAGCCATGCTGACCATGGAGAATGATAAATCCGAGTGGCAAAAAATTCTCGACCAGCACGATGCAGAAATGAGGAGCATTGCCGAGGATAATGAGAGACTTGAGGCCGAAGTTGAAAGACTCAAAAATGACCTTGTTACTTCTTCTACTTCCTATACTCAAAAGGAAGAAGTACTTCAAAAACAAGTCCGCGATGCTTATGCCGATCAACGGTATGCCGAGGCCCAACTTGAAGCTGAACAGAAGATGATAGAAATCTATCGCACCGACATTGCCCAGCTACGGGAGAAGGCAAGTTCCCAGGACTTGGAAATTATGCGGTTGCGAGCTCAACTGTCAAAGACTGAAAAAGAGCATGATGAGGCTATTGCTGGAAAGGAAGCAGCTGAAGAGTCGCATGAAGCAACAAAATCCAATGTCAGCTCTACTTTATTTGATTTTTATCTTCATAGTGTTTTGGGGCGCGGAAGCCTCTCATTCCTGGGCCCAAAGTATGAGATCACTTTGGCTGAAGTATGGGAGGCCGCAATTGATATGCTCGGAGGTGCTGGCTATGATGAAGCAGACCTTGAGGCATATTATTTCGATGATGAAACTCATGCCGCTCTCACCAGAGGAAAGGAGCAACTTGCTAAATCGCGAGCTGAAGTGGCGGAGCATCCGGGACAGAAAGTACCTCTGACTGCCCCTGTCCATACTTCGATCTCGACCAATGTTGATATCACAGGCTCCAGTCCCCATTCTTCGTCTCCTGCTAAAGCCAAAACCGAAATTACAACTACACAGGGCGGAGACAAAGGCGAAGAAAGCACCGAAGCACAAGCCTATGAGATTGACATTATAAAGCCAACTTCTCCAGGTAACTTCAACGTTGAACTAGGTCAAGCGGATTACTCGTTTGCTTCACCTGAGCTTGATGAATTTCTCGCTTATTACTTAAGTCTCGATGAGCCACTGTCTCCTTTCTTTATGAAGAATACTGACTTTAACTTTTCTTCTTCTATAGCGGAAATACCAAGTGCTGCACAAACTTCTCCTCCTCCAGCTGTTGTTCCTCCTTCTTCTTAAATTACTCCTCCTTCTGCTTCTCAACCGGGGTCGCAGAAAGAAAAAATAGAAGCTCTTAAAGACTTGGACGACCCGGCTGCTTCGCAAGAACAGCAGGGGAAGAACTTGAGGAGGGTGAGAAGACCCCGGAGCAACCTTATGACGATGACACAAAGCTTTCTGCATTGATTACTCCGGGGAGTGAGTCTTCTTCGAAGAAGAAAGGGAAATGCGCAGTTTCGAAGAAGAAGAAAAGCGCTTCTGCTGGTGAAGAGAAAGTGGAAGCAGATCCAGCTACACCTCCTTCTCCTTCTTCTCCGACCCGTCCACACCGGCTTCCGAAATTAGTCATCAAGCCGAGAAAGAGCTCTAAAGGTGGCGGGAAGAAGGAGTAATGAGCTTGACTTCACGCTTCTTATTTTGCTTTTTGTTTGTATTCTCAGACTTGTGTCGACCAGAGATTGTGCGGGTACCGGCCCTCGCTTTTCGAATCCTGCACATGTATAAAACTTTCATAGTATGGAATAAAATTATTCTTTTTGTTTGTACAAACTCCTGTCTGTATTTGAGAACACATTTATTCCTTGTTTCTACACAAGTTTCTTTGTTTACTTTGCATAATATTGCAATGAGCTTGTGGTATGTTGCTTGAGTACCTCTTTTATTAATGTAGCTATATTATATCGTATTTCCCCCATACCACGGCTCATTGTAATATTCTTCACTTCGAGGAGACTTGTATTCTTATTTTTAGAGAATAATTGTTCCATTTTTGAGGAAGTATTATTCTGCTTTAATAGAATGCACCTCGTTTTGGAGAAGTTTTTACGCTTCAACTTTCGGAGATGGTCACTTTTATTTCTGAGAAGTGGACTCTCCTACGCAGTAAAGCGGGCCTCTGAAGAGGGTTTTATATTTTTTTAATATTTTTGTTGTGCCTCGTTGGAGGGCTTTTTTGTTCTGCTTGCTTGAAATTACTTCCTCACAGTCGAATGGAACCACGGGGCGGACGCAAGTTACTTGATTGGGTGTTCGTTTGCACAAGCGATCGCAACCAATTAACAAGGGCCATGTGCCTTCATGTTGTGAAGGTGCCCCTCCGGTGGTTTCGTCAACTTTGTTGTTTGAGAAGAGCATTTCATTTTGGGACGTACCTCCGAAGAGGTCTTGTGCCTCCGGAGAGGTCTTCCGTGCCTTGGGGAAGGTCTTCTGCCTCTGAAGAGGGCAGTATGTGCCTTTGGGGAAGGCTTGTGCCTCCGAAGAGGTCTTGTGGTGCCTCGGGAGAGGTCTTGTGCCTCCGAAGAGGTCTTGTGCCTTCGAAGAGATCTTGTGCCTCCGTAGAGGTCTTTTGTTGATTGGCTTGCCAGGAAGGTTGCATTTCTCGGTTTAGCGAATCCACGGGGCAGACGCAAGCTATCCAACTGGATGTTCGTTTGCACAAATGATCACAATTAGTTAGCAAGGGCCTGGTGCCTTCGTTTTGGCGAAGGTGCCCCTCCGGTGGTTCCGCCAACCTTTTTGGAGAAGACTCCTTTTTGGCTGCTTTTGTGTTCGCTCGCCCATGTCTCTTCGTCATCTGCTCATCAGCGGTCCCCTATTATCGTTTCCAAGCACGTATTCCTTTCTTTTGCAAGTGGTTTGCTCCATCCGAAGAAGTGTACTTCACTGTTAAGTGATTCCACGGGGCAGGCGCAAGCTATCTAATCAGATGTCTGTTTGTACAGACGATCGTAATTAGTTAACAAGGGTCTGGTTCCTTTTCTTTGGGAAAGTGCCCCTTCGGCGGAATCATCAACTTTTTTGCGTGAAGTTCATCTTATGTTGGATTTGAATTTGGAATTTTTTGTGGCTTGAAATTTGTTTATCGAGTGATTTACAGGGCTCACTTGACCTTGTGATGGGTAAGCTTTGTTTTAATGGCCTGCAATATTAATCGACATTTTAGCAATACATTTAGAGTATTTACACATCGAAATGAAACAGGCATTTTATAATAATAAAGAACACAGAATTTATAGTGGTTCGGCCAAAAATTGGGCCTACATCCACTTTATAGCTCTTTTATTGATTTTCACTGATTTTACAATGGTTTACAATACTACTGATACATCCATAATCATTTTACAATTTTAAGCAGAGCTTTTTTAAGTAAAATATGGACGCAAATGGTTGCTGTTCCAGGCTCTTGGGATTGGATCTCCTTCGACAGTTGTGAGTTTGAAGGTACCATCAAGAAGTTTATTGCCTATGACATATGGTCCTTCCCAATTTAGTCCAAACACTCCGGTTGCTGTCATGATCCTTTTCAAGACTAAGTCTCCGAACTCAAAGCTGCGTTGACGAACTTTAGAGTTGAAGTGCCTGGCTATCCTTTGCTGATGGGCCGCAACTCTGAGTCTTGCTTCTTCCCTTCTTTCATCAAGAAAGTCAAGTGCTTCGAGTTGCAATTTTTCGTTTTCAGCCTGGTTGAAATGAATTCTCCTGTGTGAAGGGACTTCTATTTCCAATGGAATCATCGCTTCCGATCTGTATGCAAATGAGAATGTAGTGTGCCCAGTCGCAGTTTTATGGGTTGTTCTGTATGCCCACAGTGCTAGTGGCAGCCTATCAACCCAACCACCTTTTGCTTTTTCAAGCTGCTTTTTGATGGTTGACTTGATAATCTTGTTCACTGCTTCCACTTGCCCGTTTGCCTGCGGATGAGCCACCGCTGAGAAGTTTTTTCGGATTTTGAATCGTTTGCAAAAGTCCTGGAACTCTTCGCTTTCGAATTGAGTACCGTTGTCAGTGATTATCTTCTGCGGCACACCATACCTGCAAATGATATTTTTAGTCACAAAATTTATCATCTTTTTAGAGGTAATGGTAGCCAAAGGTTCAGCTTCAGCCCATTTAGTAAAGTAATCAACAACAACAATAGCATATTTGATTCCCGACTTGGCAATTGGTAAAGGTCCGATTAGATCTATCCCCCAGATGGCGAATGGCCATGGACTGATCATCTGTGTTAATTTGGTGGAAGGTGCTCTTGGGATTTTTGCAAACCTCTGGCACTTATCACACTTTCGGGAGTAGATAGCGGCATCTCGATTAATATCTGGCCAGAAATACCCATACCGGATAACTTTCTTGGCAAGAGTTTGGCCACCTGAATGATCCCCACATTCTCCTCCGTGCAGCTCCACTAAAATTGTCTTGGCTTCTTCCTTGGTTACACATCAGAGTAATGGCATTGAGAATCCTTGCCTGTATAACCAACCGTCTTGAATTACATATCTCGAGGCTTTTCTTAACAGCTTTCGGCGTTCTTTAGAATTTTCCGGCAGGGAGCCGTTGAGTAGATATACTTTGATCGGGGTCATCCATGACTCTTGTTCTTGAGATACAGCCATGATCCAGTCAATATCCATCTCATGAGTGCTTGGAGCTGACAAGACTTCCACAGGAACCAATCCCAATAATTGAGCTTCTCCGGAACTTGAATACTTTGTGAGAGAATCCGCCTTCATGTTTTCTTCTCGAGGTATGTGGCTTATCGAATAGTGATCGAAATCGTCGAGAAGCTCACAGGCCTTTGACAAGTAAGCAGGCAGATTTCCTCCTTTAGCTTGAAACTCTTTCTTGACTTGACATACAATAAGCTGAGAATCGCTGAAGATCTGTAATGCTTTGATTTTCAGTTCTTTTGCAATCTTTAATCCAGCAATTAGAGCTTCATATTCTGCTTCATTATTTGTAGAAGGAAATTCCAGTCTCAATGCGTAACATAACGAACGCCCTTCGGGAGTTTCAAGTAAAACCCCAGCTCCGGAACAGTAGTCGTTTCTGGCGCCATCAATATATAATTTCCATCGGATTGGAGTATCATCAATCACCACTTCCTCACTGTCACCTTTATCAGTGTACTCTGCAATGAAATCTACTAAAGCTTGTCCATTGATTGCTCTTCGGGGATGGTAAGTGATATCATATTGGCTAAGTTCAATATTCCACTTCAGAAGACGGCTCGAAGTTTCTGGACGAAATAGGACTTGCTTTAGAGGCTGATCGGTAAGAACTTTGATAGGATGAGCTTGAAAATATGGCCTCAACTTTCTGAAAGCAATTAGTAGACAATAGGCGAGCTTTTCTAGCTTTGAATAATTCATTTCTGCCCCAATGAATCTTTTGCTGATATAGTAGACCGGGCGCTGAACTTTTGCATCTTCCCGTACTAATGCTGCACTCAGGCCATGAGATGAAACTGCTAAGTATATGAAAAGATCTTCACCATTGTTGGGCTTGGAAACTATTGGAGGCGCTTCCATGTGACAGATTAGTTCATCGAAAGCTTTCTGGCATTCAGGAGTCCATTCAAAGTTTTTCTTTCCTTTCTTTAGAGCGTCAAAGAAGGGAATGCATTTATTAGTGGCTTTGGAAACAAACCGACTCAAAGCAGCAACTTTCCCATTGAGGCTTTGCAGTTCCTTCTTTGTCCTAGGGGATTTGACTTCTCTCATAGCAGTAATTTGAGAAGGATTAGCTTCAATTCCCCTAGAGCTTACAATAAATCCCAAGAATTTCCCGGACTCTACTCCGAATGAACATTTTAAAGGATTGAGCTTCATTCCATACTTTCGGAGGATTGCGAACATTTCTGCTAAGTGATCCATATGGTCAACTGCTTTCTTTGATTTCACCAACATATCATCAACATAAACTTCCATAGTTTTTCCAAGCTGTGGTTTGAACATTGCATTAACAAGTCTTTGGTAAGTTGCCCCCGCATTCTTCAGTCCGAAAGGCATGACTTTGTAGCAGTAAAGACCAACATCAATGATGAAGCTTGTATCCTCTTAATCTGGCTCATGCATAGTAATATGGTTATACCCGGAGTAAGCATCCATAAAGGACAACAGTTCGTGCCCAGCTGTTCCATCTACCAACTGATCAATCCTGGGCAACGGGAAGCAGTCTTTGGGGCAGGCTTTGTTTAGATCTGAAAAGTCGATGCATACTCTCCACTTTCCATTTGCTTTTTTAACCAGTACTGGATTTGAGACCCAATTTGGATAAGTGGACTCTCTGATGAAACCATTCTCCATGAGCCGATCTACTTCTTCTTTTAGCGTTGCTGACCTTTCTGGACCCTGGGTTCTCCTTTTCTACTTCACGGGTGTGAATTTCGGATCAATATTCAAAGTACGTACAGCAATCTCCGGAGATATTCCACACATATCGGCGTGATTCCAGGCGAATACATCCAGATTTGCTTTCAAAAATGATATCAGCATATTTTGAACTGCCACATTGAGTTGTGAACCCACATTCATCACTTAGTTTGGGTCTTTAAGGTCAACAGGTACTGGTACCGTTACTTCCACTAGCACCACTCTTTTCTCCCCTGCACTGGCCTTTCTGGGGTCCATTTCTTTCCTTGCACCACTATGCTCGCCAGTGCAGGGGCCACCCTGTAGTTGCTACAAGGTTGGCTCTTTGATGCGGAGCGGGGCTGCCGCATCTTTTCCCATCTCTCTCTTCCTTGCCTCCCGAAGCTCTATAAGATAACATTCCTGCCCAGCGTATTGATCCCCTTTAATAACACCAACACCATTATCCGTGGAAAATTTCATAGTTAGGCACCACGGGGCGAGAATGGCCTTGAATGCAGATAGAGTTGGCCGGCCCAGGAAGGCATTGTAGGCAGAAAATCCGTCAACAATTACAAAAGTCTGTTTCCGAATCACCTTTTTCTGTCCCTCTCCAAGTTCCACAAACAAGTCGACAGTTCCAATTGGCTGCTGTGGTTCTCCAGTAAACCCAACAACCTTCTGCGATGAAGCCTGAACATCAGTCATTGGAATCTTCATTTGATCGAATGTCTTCTTGAAGTGTATATTGCAAGAGGCGCCGCAATCAACAAGCACCCGTCTTACAATAGCTGGCCCAATCCCTGCAGAAATGACCAAGGGATCCACGGTTGGAGCTTCAACACCCGTAGAATCTCTAGCCCTGAACACAATGTCATCATAAGAAGTTCTTTGCTGTTTCAGAGGTGCAGCGTCTTCCAAAACAAAACCATCCTCTTCTGCTGGGGCATATTTCAGAGCACGAGCGTATCTTTCCATCTCACCCCAGCTTCTGCCCGTTGGGTGTGGGCCTTCTGTAATCACATTGATAACAGGCCTTTCAGATTCATGTGTGGTAGTTCCGTCACCTGAGCTAGATGGGTGAGTAGGGAGTTGCTGCACCTGAGCAGACGAAGCTGGGTCATTCCTGTTCCTCTTAACATACTGTTGCAGCTTGTTTTGTCTTAGCACTTCTTTAATCAAGCTCTTCAAATGACGACATTCATTGGTATCATGGCCGGGTTGGTTATGAAATCGACAAAATTTTCCATTTTGCATAGCATTCTTTCCAGGCTTTATCTCAGCTGGTTTAGGATATTCCACGTCATCTTTGGTGGTGAAGAGGATATTTTCCGGAGTGTCGGTTAAGGGGGTGAAATCTGAGGGTTTAAAGAAGCGAGGTTTCTTTATATCCTTTTGTTTCTTCCCATCATTATTCTCCCTCTTCTGACCTCCGGAATCTTTCTTAGTTGAAGCAGCAATGTTATTCTCCACTCCTGTAGCCACCACTTTCGCTGGCGTAGGAAGATTTTCCAAGCGCATGAACTCGTCAGCTTTCTTATAAAAAATTTCGAGTGAATTTGGCTCCTTCATTTTCAGCCATTTCCCAAATTCACTTGACTTATTGATAGCCCGCATCAAATAAGTCAAAACCATCTGTGGCTCCGCGTTGTCGACTTCAGCCAGAGCTATATTGAAGCGATTCAAAAAGGACTTGATAGACTCTCCCGGGTTTTGCTCAAGGCTGGACAATGACATTATGTCTTTTGCCTTTGAAGCATATAGTCTGAATTGCTCTTTAAACTTCCGGGTTAAATCGGAGAACTGGTATACAGATCGGGCCGGCAGCTTTGTAAACCAGAGTAGTTCCACCTATTCCAAGTACACCGGAAAGTACCGGCATTTAATTTCATCCATTGCCTTGGCACCCGTCATGTGCCAGTCGTACTTGTACAAAAATTGGTTAGGGTCGCTTGTCCCTCGGTAAGCTGGAATGGTAGGAGGAACAAACTTTTTCGGAAATTCAGCTTTTAGAATTTTCTCAGTGAACGGAGTCTTACTTGGAGCAAACCCCCAGTCATTCTCATCTTCATTTCTTTGCATGCTCTCTTTCATGATCTGTCGTATCATTTCCGAGAGGTATTCCTTGTTGTTCAGAGGCTCTGTGGGGCAGACGTCAGCCATTTTCTTGGAAGTTTGCTTAAACAAACGTTCGTGGAGAGTTGGCTGAGGCCTTGTTACTCCGGCTTGGGGAGGTGCCCCTTCGGCAGTGCCAGCTGCCCTTTGAGGAATGTTCCTCCCTTCAGAGTTGTGAACAGCAACAGCAAAATTTCCCTCATTATTCCCTGGTTGACGGTTAGCTCCGAGCATAGCATTCAACCTTTCTAGCATTAAGGTGTTCTGGGTTTCAATTTGCTGATACAACCCAGACACAGCAGCATCTAAATCCGCTCATGTCACTCCAATGCTTGGAGCTGCTTGACTTGATGAAGGAGAAGTAGCAGTGTTATCATGAGTATTGACGGATATGGTAGACTTGCGCTTTCTTCCGGGAGCCATTATTTCCGACAAACTTCTGGTTTTCAAAGAAACTTTTTCCACAGACTTTTGTGAAGCAATGGTGACAATTCCTGAGTTGGGTTCTCAGTGAAAGCACCAAAATGTTAACGCTGAAAATTGAACGCTAACACCCCGGTGTATGTAATGAAAAAGTGAAAGCACCAGCCGTTGTTACGGGAATAGAATATAGGCAGAGAAATAACAGAAAAGCAGTAAAAGACAACAATTTTATAGTGGTTCGGCTTAATATCTAGCCTACGTCCACTTTAATCTCCTTTATTGCTGATTCAATTACAAATTTTACAACAATCCTCGATTACTTCGATTACAACACCACTTTAACAAGTAGCTAGAACTCCAATGTAGAAGAATCTTTCGAATTCATGTTGAATGTTTTAGATCTCCTCTTGAAGTTCGTTGAAGCATCTCTTGTGTTTGAAGTGTCGGATGAGTCGAGAAAACAGCGGAGTATTGGCATTCCAAAAGTGAGCCAAAAGTCCCCTCTTAGTTGGAGTAGGTGGGGTATTTATAGGGAGAATTTGGAGTTAGGTCGTAGGTCGTGAGTGACCTATGGATAGGTCGTAGGTCGTGGGTGACCTAGTGGGCACAGTTTACGGCTTAACAGGAGTGCACTTGATTCACTTGAACACACTGGTAAGTCATAGGTCGTGAGCGACCTATGGAAGGAGTGGCATAAGAAGTTGTCTTGGTTTATTTAGGTCGTGAGCGACCTAAGGAAAATCTTTTAGGTCGCTAGGTCGTAAGACCTCTGTACTCTTTTTAGGTCGTTGGGTCCATTAGGTCGTTCCATCCTTTAGGTTGTTAGGTCGTTGGTTCTTTAGGTCGCTTATACCTTTAGGTCGTTAGGTCGCTTATACCTTTAGGTCGTTAGGTCGTTCCATCCTTTAGGTTGTTAGGTCGTTGGTTCATTAGGCCGCAAGACCTCTTAACTTTCTGGGTCGTTGGGCCTCTTAGCTCGTTAGATTGCTCATGCTTTTAGGTCGTTTGCTCATTAATTCCTTTAAGTCGTTAGGTCGCTTATCACACTAGATCGCTGGGTCACGAAAAAGAGGAGTTAACAATATATATATGGATATATTTGTGTGTATGTCTGTGTTCAAGTGTTTTGCTATGTTCTTCAATTACAGGTTGCAAATATAATTCAATAATCAACTGCTCTTTCTCTGATCTATTATATGTCATGATGTTTAAACAAAAATTGTTAGAAACAGCAAGATTTGAATTTTAAAAATATTTTAAATAGAAATTGATGACGGTTTTAACTGGGATGTGAGATTTACAGTAAAAACTTATATATATCAAAATTTCGATTTGATCAATTTGTGAATTCAGGTATATTATCTGAATTGTTATCAAAAACTAGGATTTTTAAAAGAGGAATCATGAATTTTAAGTGGGTAATTCAAGAGGAATTGTATGATGAACGGAAATCTTGTTTGAGTCGATTTCTGGTGATCAGGGTGACCTGGGAGGTCGAGGCTTTTACTGAAGCAAGATAGGTGGTCAGAGGTCACGGTAAAAATGGTCGTAGGATTTTACGACCATCGTGGCGGCGGGAGATCGTCGATTTAGGGTTTTAAAACTGGTTTTGATCGAGGTGGATAATCCTGCCGCCGCGCTGTCGACCGTGCATCGGAGGAGGCTGGTCGTGGGGGAAATGGAGCATGGGGTCGTGCCGAACCAATGGTTGGAGTGTCGTGACTTCAGGTGGTTGGAGTCGTCGGGTTGTGGTGGTTTTGTGGGTGTCGGTCTTTGTTCCAGTGGGTTCATTCGAACTCAATTTCGATTTCGTGATCGAATTGCGAGTCTGGGTGGTCAGATGGCTAGGGGAAATCGAAGACGGCTTGTCGGCGGTGGTCATGGATGCCAGAGTATTGCCATCGATCTGTGCATGTGCACGCATATCTGGGTATCAGTTTTGTTTTGAAGGAAGAGGAAGGAATGTTGCTCTAGAAGAACTCGGGAAAAGGAGGATCGGTCTCGGGTTCGACTTCGAGTGTGTTCGCATGAGTGTTGTTTTTTTAACAGTTTTAAAATTAAATAAAGTTTTGGAAAAAATTTACCCGAGAATGATGAGTGATGGCACGTGTATGGACTCAGGTTTTACTTGAGTGAAATGTTAGAGGTTAACAAGTTTGTTATATAAGATTTTAAATAATTGAGAAGTTAATTAATATAATTGACTTATCTTTTAATTAATTAAGGTTTGGTGATTAAAGATTAATTAATAAATAAAAAAAATAAAATATTAATTAATTATTTAATTGATTAATAATTAAATATTAGTTAATGAAAGTAATTAGAGCTTAATTATTGATTATTAACTAATAATTAAAGGTAATTAATTAATAACTTAAGGATAATTAAATAATAATTAATTAATGGATAATTAATTAAGGATTAATTAGTCAATGTGATTAATTAAGGTAAATTTAACTAATGTAATTAAGTAAGGATAACTAATTATTATAAGTATTAGTTAATTAATGAAGGTAATTAAGAATGGTGAATTAATTAAAGCAATACCAAATTGTGTGTAATTGATTAATGTTAATTAAGCTGGGTTACACAATTAATTTTATTGGTTAAATTAAATTAATTATGTAATTAATTAATTAATCTTGCTTAGGGATGGTGAGTTGAATGGAATGTTTTGGATCGATTAATACCTCAAGTCTGATAAGTTGTGATGATATGTGACATGAAATGCTTTGGTTGAACTGTGATAATGTGGGTTATCTATCTGTGATAACTTTTTGTGAAAATGGACGTCCTATGTTTAAAATTGAATTGTATTCACTTAAACCACTTGAATTAAAGATGGTATTAAATTCGAAGAGACCGGGGTTGGGTATCAGCAAATACCCGAAACCACTTCGATTTGTAATCTACAATAATTCTATATAAATTTGTGTTTAGAAATAAACAGGCTGGAATTGGAATAAATCAAGTAACTTGGCCTTTAACTGAGCAATAGTTCTTGGATATTGTTTGTAATAAGTGATGGACTTTGAGAACTCGTAGGAAGGTACGAGTTACCCCGGTTTGCAAAAAAAAAAGTTTTATAACTTAGTATTTCTTGTTATATGGGTTTACTCACGCTGGTTTCCAGCCTGACCCGGGTGTTACTTTGTTGTAATGCTCGGGTCAGACTGAGTATTACAGATTTTCAAGTAAGGACGTTCTGGAGCTCAGGAGGCGAGCTGGATGGCGGGAACGTATGGAGTGTAATCCTTCGAGTATTATAGATTTGTATCTGGGACATGTTGTTTTACTGTCCAGTTTGTCTGTGGTTGGTTGTAACTCTGATGTATTGATGTAAATTAACTGATATAGTTTTTTCTTTGTATAACTGCTATTATATGATATTATATTTTGATCCGCTGCGAATGTGAGATTCTGTGATTGTTTTCTGTGATTGTTTTCTGTTTCTTCTTCTACCTCTTTTCTTTTTTTCCTAATTATCTGGAATTTTCGAGGTCGAAAATTCCGGGTCGTTACAGGAAACTTTGACTTGGGCTGAATTTAAAAGGAGGTTCGAGGAGAGGTTCATATCTGAAATTGCCAAGTCGACTTTGCTTAAGAAGTTTGCTAAGTTAGTGCAAGGAGACATGACAGTGTTGGAGTATGCAATAAGATTTGAGGAGTTATCTAGGTATGGCTATGTTATGGTTTACACTGTGATTAAGAGAAATGAAAAGTTCATCTGTGGATTAAGACCAGAGCTTGCTAGGTAACATTGCCACATCTCAGGGATCCATGTGATGTGGTAGTGGAGATGGCTTTAAGGAATGAAGTGATGCTTGCTTTCTGTGGTGGTAACAAAGCAGTGGAGACTCAGAGTGGGCAAAATCAAGAAAGGAAGTTCTTTCAGAAAAAGAGAGTTCAGAAGGGTGGAGCTGCCAAGAAAGGAAAAGCGGATGTTGTGTGTTACAAGTGTGACAAGAAAGGGAATTTTTCGAATGAATGAGGCTTTGGGGATGGAAAGAAAGTTATTGGGAGAAAGAACATCAAGTGCTTCAATTGTGACCAGACATGCCATTACAAGAATCAGTGCAAGGAACCAGCTAAGGTTGAGAAAGGAAAAGTGTTTGCTTTGGAGCCAGCTACCTGAAGACCAACATACGAGGAGAAAGGAAAAGCTGTGATGGGAGCTACGCTCTTAATTCATGGAATACCTGTTAAAATACTGTTTGATACTGGTGCATTGTGGATGTATGGGGTGTCTACAACACAATGCATAACGGATTTTAAGGCTATTTAAACACAAGAAGTGGTGAATTTTGTATTTTAAATATTTAAAACTTACTTATGAATTTAAAACTCTATCTACCCAAATTGCAAATAAAAATTAATAATCACAGAATAAGTAAGTAATAAAGTAAAATGTAGTAAAGTAAATAACACCAGGAATTTTTATACTTGTTTGGATTGACCAAACCTACATCCAGTCCTGTACTGCACCGTATAGAATTTCACTATCACCACTTTCTTTCCATGGGTGGCAAGAACACCTTTATAATCTTGATTTCACGGGCTACAAGATGCACCCTCTTGAGTTACGGGCTATAAAAACACCCTTTTCTCTATACAAACAATAATAGACTATGGAAAGTAGTTGTATCTTCAATACATATTCTTACAAATTCAGTACAATGATCTTATAGACCTCCAATGGAAATATATCTTTGAATTCTTTGAGGAATAGGTTGAAATCAGAGAGAAAATGATATGAATTCAAGTAAAAACTCTCTGATATTGTTTGGTTTGCAAATCCTTGAAGAATTGGATTGAAATAGTACGGATTCACAAAGAGAATAGAAGAATATGCAATAGGTTTCTCTCACAAATATTTGGATATGAAAGAGTAAGAGAAAGAAGAAAAAGGTGTGCTAAAAATTCGTTTTCCAAGTCTTTTATATAGTGGTTGAAGAAATATGTCATTTGGTGAAGAGGTGGTGAGAAATGTCTCTTCATTTGAAATTTGAAAATCTGGAAAACGATATGTATGTAATATATCCTAATGATATTAATGCATTCACTAGAAAGTGAATTCAAGGTCTTTTTGACTTGGTCCTCTTCAGTGACATTCTTTCATAATGATATTAATGCATGTAATATATCCTAAAATCTAGAACACATATCAAAGATAGACTTATTTGGTTTCATTTTAAAAAGTTGAAACTGGTTGGTTAGCATAGATATCTTAGTTGGTTTTACTTTACTAGTGCCTACATGCATGACTTGAAATATTCTCCAAATTTCATATGCAGACTTACAATGTAAACTCGATTGAATTTATTTTTATCTAAGGCATAAAATAAAATATTCATGGCCTTTAAGTTCCCGTGTCATTTGTTTAGTGTCCAAAATGAGTACTTAGCATGGGGTTTAGTGTACTCACTCCGTGTAATATTCCAAATATCCAAACCATTAGATTGCAAATAAATTTTCATCCTATAAGCCAATTATGCATAATTACTACCATCAAATAGTGGGAGTCTAATAGTAGATTGTCCAAAAGTGTTAAAGAAAGTGTTGCTAGTTTATTAGCCATTTATACTTTTCAAAAATTATGTTATGAATTTTTGAAAACTAGTGCTCCGACACCAAATATGGATGAATGGGGTGTCTACAACACAATGCAGAATGGATCTTAAGGCTATTTAAACTCTAGAAGTAGTGAAGTGTGTATTTCAAATATTTAAAACTTACTTATGAATTTAAAATCCCATCTACTCAAATTGCAAATAAAAACCAATAATCACAAAATAAGTAAGTAATAAAATAAAATGCAAAAAAGTAAATAACAATAGGAATTTTTATACTGGATTGGATTGACCAATCCTACATCCAGTCCTGTACTGCACTATACAGAATTTCATAATTACCGCTTGCTTTCCATGGGTGGCAAGAACACGTTTACAATCTTGATTTCATGGGCTACAAGATGCACCCTCTTCTCTATACAAACAACAATAGACTATAGCAAATAGTCGTATTTTCAATACAGATTCTTGCAGATTTCGTACAATGATCCTATAGATCTCCAGTGACAATATATTTTTGAATCCTTTAAGGAATAGGATGAAATCAGAGAGAGAGAGACTGATATGAATTCAAGTACAAACTCTTTGATATTGTGTGGTTTGCAAATCCTTGAAGAATTGGATCCAAATCGTATTGATTTGCAAAGAGAGTGGAAGATATGCAGTCGGTTTATCTCACAAATATTTGGATATGAAAGAGTAAGAGAACGAAGAGAAATATGTGTTAAAAATTCATTTCCAAGGCCTTTATATAATGATTGAAGAAACATGTCTTTTGGTGAAGAGATGGAGGGAAATGTCTCTTTATTTGAAATTTGAAAAATCTAGAAAACGATATATATGTCGACATATAGTATTGCAAAAAGGAACAACAACAATAGTAAGTGTTGTAGATTTTCATATTTCAAAAGTACCTCATATTTGTGGATTTTTGTGATTTGGTTGAGGTCAATGGTTGATGATCTTCAAGTATAATTGCCATGTGGTCTTTAACAAAGATTCTAAAATTCAACCAACTACTCATCACTTCAAATGCCTCTATCCTTTCAGTATTTGCATTTCTTCTTCAATAAGTTTTGTTCTTCCAATTGCTCTGATTAATCTCTGTATGTATTTTTTTCCACTGAGTTCATGTCTATCTCTGTAAATGTCTCCATAATATATTTGAAAGAATAGCATAACTCGGAGATACGTTAATAGTAATATTCATATGGTTGTTGTCATCAAAGTCAATATCCGAGGTATTAACATGCATCACATTCTTTTATCTCTCATGTTTGGTAAATAAGCTTAGTTTAGAGCCATCATACCTTGTTACTTCCTTATGGGTTGTGAATCCGATAGGAGGGTATGAAACACTTGAGATAAGACGTGACCATTTAGAGTTTGAATTATTAGGTCATCTATTTGCCTACAGTTTGCACGTATTTGATTTTATGGGCATTGGAGTTATATTGGTTATGGATTGGTTAAGCAAATATGATGCTAGGATATTTTGTCAAGATAGGGAAATATCATTAAGACACCCTAATAGTAGTGATCAAATTATATACTCGGTAGAGAAATCGAATTTTTATATTTGTTCTTTATTAGGTGCAATGTAGGAAGAAGACGAGTTGAATTGAGTTTTTGTTGTTAGAGAGTTTACAGATGTCTTTGAGCCAGTAACAGGACTACCGCCGAAATAATCTATTGAGTTTTGAAAGATCTTACACCTGGAGTTGAACCCGTAAGTAGACTGCCTAGTAGAATGGCACCTACAGAGATGAATGAGTTAAAAGTACAGCTGGTGTACTTAGAAGGAAAGAGTTTCATTAGACCAAGCAGTTTGCCTGGGGAAGTGGCTGTGGTGTTCGTGAAGAAACCGGATGGATCGTTGATATTATGTATAGATTATCGT
The DNA here is from genome assembly GCA_030737815.1 of Allium fistulosum. NCBI lineage: Eukaryota > Viridiplantae > Streptophyta > Magnoliopsida > Asparagales > Amaryllidaceae > Allium > Allium fistulosum. Next base: position 1,141,045,703 of record CM060906.1, read on the forward strand.
AAGTTGAATGATAAGACGATAAAGAATCGATATCCTTTGCCAAGAATTGATGATTTATTCGATCAGTTGAGTGGAGCCAAAGTATTTTCCCAGTTGGATTTGGTGACAGGACTCCATCAATTGAGAGTGGCAAGGACAGTATTCTGTTGACAACGCTTCAAACAAGATATGGTTCATATGAGTGGTTAATAATGTCATTCAGATTGACTAATGCATCTGCTTTCTTCTTAGATTTGATGAGTCGGATCTTTCGAGCATTTGGATAGATTCATGTTAGTATTTATAGATTACATCCTAATATATTCGAGGAATGAGCAGGGTCATGTGACTCACCTTAGAATAGTGCTTGAGACGTTGAGGCAGTATCAACTAAAGGCAAAATTTTCAAAATGTCATTTTTGAAAAAACTGAAGTTCCTTGCATGTAGTCTCATAAAAAGAGTTGCCAGTAGATCCAGCTTAGATAGAAGCTGTCAATAATTAGAACCAAGACAGTGACCAAGATAAAGAGTTTTCTTGGATTAGCTGGCTATTATCGGATATTCATCAAGGATTTCTCTCATATATCAGCATCGATGACTAAACTAACAAAAAAGGACGTGAAGTATGTTTGGACCGATAAATGTGAGGTGGAATTCCTGAAGCTGAAACATTTATTAACCAATGCACATATGTTAGTTGTTCCAGATGGTAATCAAGATTTATTGGTATATACTAATGCATGTGGAACATGATTAGGAGCAGTGTTGATGCAAAGGGGTAAGATCATTGCCTACGCTTCTCGATAGCTCAGACTACATGAAGTTAGGTATCCGACTCATAATTTAGAGTTGGCAGCAGTAATATTTGTTTTAAAGGTGTGGAGACACTATATTTTAGGAGAAAAATTCGAGTTGTTCATGGATCACAAGTCTTTAAGCTATTTATTCTCTCAGAAGGAGTTGAATATGAGACAACGGAGATAGTTGGAGTTTATAACAGCTTATGATTTTGGAATTGAGTACACCCAGAGAAAGGAAATAAAGTCGTAGATGCATTTAGTAGAAAACATCAGAATGCAGTGCTGGCGATGTTAGTGGAGTAGAAAGATTTGTAAGCATTGACTACTTGTAGTGTGCAGTTAAGATTGACTTCTAGTTCTAGTCAAAAAACTGCAATGTTATCTTGCTGGGAAGTTCGACCGGTACTGATAGAAATGATTGCTTCTAATAAAGAGATGATCCATTGTTAGCTGAATGAATTAGAAGAATTAAAAGTGGAACTGAGATTGATGATTTGAAAGATTTTTATCTTGACCAAAATAGATGGTTGAGAAAGAAGGGACGATTGTGTGTTCTAGATGTTGGTGACCTAAGGAAAGAAGTACTTAGGGAGTGTAATCGATTGAAGTTTACCATTCATCCTAGAGAAACTGAGATGTACCAGGATATGGAAAGGAGTTTCTTCTGGGAAGGTATGAAAATAAATGTAGGCTTATGGGTAAAGCAATGTGTGAATTTTCAACAAGTGAAAGCTGAGCATCAGAAGCCAAGCGGATTGCTTCAGCCTTTAAATATACCAATGTGGAAATGAGATTCTATATCCATAGATTTCATTGACGGATTGCCAAGGTCGAGTAGGGGAAGTGAAAGTATTTGGGTTATAGTAGATAGATTGAGCAAGAGTGCATATTTCATTCCCGTTAAGTCGACAAAGATGGCACCCGTTTTGGCTAAGTTATTTATGAAGAATATTGTTATACTGCATGGGATTCCTAGTTGCATAGTCAGTGGTAGAGATACTTTATTCACTAGCAAATTCTGGAAGAGTCTATAATAGGTTTTAGGTACCAAGCTCAAGGTGAATACCACTTATCATCCGTAGACGGATGGGCAAACAGAAAGATTTAACAAAGTCTTAGAGGATTTATTTAGGGTTTATGTGCTAGATTTTGGAGGATCATAGGAAGACCATCTACACTTAGTCGAATTTCCTATAACAATAATTATCAAACTAGTATAGTGATGACACCTTTTAAAGCTTTATATGAAATGCCATGTAAATCACCCGTATGTTGGTTAAAGATCGGAGATAGATTAGTTCTTGGTCTAGATATGGTAAGAGAAGCCACATAAAAGATTGAGTTAATCCAAGTTAGGATAAAGGAAGCTCGGTCTAGGAAAAAAAGTTATGCAGATAAGAGATGGAAAGACATAGAATTCTCAATCGGAGATCATGTTTTTGTCAAAGTATTACCGATGAAGGGTGTGGTAAGATTCAGAAAGTTGGGTTAGCATGAAGATTTATTGGACCATTTCCTATTATAGAAGGGATTGGAAAACTCACTTATAGGATAGAGTTACTGAGCAGTTTAGCAGGAGTCCATAATGCTTTCCATGTTTCTCATCTTAGGAAGTGTGTTCAAAATCCAGAGACACTATCACTCTGATTGCATTGGAAGATCAAGTAACGAAACCAGACATAACTATTGTTAGGCAACCAGATTGTTTTATAGCTAGGGATGAGAAGAAGAGAAAGAACAAGACAATCAGATTAGTAAAGGTCTAATGGATTGACAACGAGAAAGACTGTACTTGTGAGACAAAGGACAAGGTTAGGACACTTATCCTGATTTGTTTTGATGGTATGTTTTATGCCCATGATTATCTTTGTTGTTATGTACCTTATCATAATTTTGAGGATGAAATTATTTATGGAGAGAGGTCTATAACACCCCTAATTTTGATTAACATTATTTAGGATATTTAATTGGATAAATAAAATAAAATAATGTAAGATGACAAAGAGAATGAGATTTGGGAATTAATGTGGGTCGAGCCTTAATTAATGAATTAACAAGAATGGTTATAACTTAAATTAGAAGGAGGAAATTATATGAAGGGTAAAGTAGGAAAAAGCACATTTTCTAAACATAAACCCTTACATTTTCATCTCCCTCGTTCACCTTCATTTACACAAACTAAAACGAATACAGGGCCGGCCATTACTAAGAAGTTCAAAGAGGAAGAAGGCTAGGAAATCAAGATTTAGTTTCGGGAAATCATTTCTAAACTCAAATCTCATCCTTCTCTATCAAAATAGGGTGAATAATGATAACCATCTCAAGTATGCCTATTTAATTTCAGTTTTATGATTAAATCTGAAACTTATATGTGTTATTATACTATGATGTGAATGTTTGATGATTATATGCTTTATAATGACTTATTGGATATATTTATGAAATTGGTTAATAGGTTTTAGTATGAATGCCTATCATATGACACCCAAATGGCTTTAAATTTTAGTATGATGTTAGAAACATTATTTTAGAAGTGGGCTTTTAATTTTATAATTTTCCAAGCAAGTACGAATATTTAGTGTATAATAATAATATTAAAATATTAATATTGATTAATGGTTTGCAAATAATTTTAGGAATGAGAAATTAGATCTATAGTAGATTTTAGAGAAGGATTTGGTAAAGAAAGTTATTATCCAATAAGAATTTGATAAATAATTAGAGTTGGTGAAAAGATATCGCTTTTTAAAGAACTAAAACAATTTTTATGTTAATTACAAAATTGTCATGCGTCATTAATCAATGCAAAAGTTCATCCATACCGCATGTCATCTCTAACCTATAGGGAAGCATACGATAGCAACTTTGTTGGTATGCAATGATTCCACTAAGGTTGGGGCTTCAATGTCGATATTGATGCTTGCGACATTGGAAATGTCGCTGGTATTCTATGCTGCTAGTCTTCTGTGCTGCATATTTGCTATACCGCTTGTTTTATACTGCATGTTTATTGTGACAATGACAACGTCGCATGTTTTATAGCAACGTCCATGAGGCCGCATATTTTCTATACTGACATCAACTCCATACGGCAGTAATGCCACTATAAGTATATTTTGACACAAGCTATGTTACGACATTGATGCCACATATATGAAATTCGAGATTGATTATAAAGAGACAATGATGCCGTTATTTTTTTATGATGCAGTGTTTGGCCATAATGCTGCTATAGCTATTTTCGGCATTGATTATTTTACTGCACTTATGCCACCTAACCTAAATTTCAACATTGCCATATTTATAAGTTTCAAAGTATTGTACTATGCAACCATAACTATGCCGCTTGTATTCGACAATCTATATGTATTTATAATATGTGCCATAAATGGTTTTGGTCTTATGGCCCAGTGTTTTATAAATCTGATGCTTTGACATGATTTCGGTATGGAAGGGTGCGATGACCCATGTAGGCAATATTAATGCCGCACTTTATCAATATAAATGGTTTTATAATTTATGGCTTCATACCCTAAAATTTTGAGGTGCGACAACCTATAGGTGATTTCGAAATTCATTAATGCTATTTTATAAAAGCATATACATTGGCATAATATATTTTGAAAAGTAAAGGGCTAGAGTTTTCCTTGTTTTGAAGTATGATTTCAAGGGTAAATAAATTATAAAATTTATGTTTCAAGGAAATATAAAAGGGTATTTGGCCAGAATTTTAGTAGAGAGATTATTATTCTTATCACCTTTAGATAAATGTGATAGGATGCATTAACTCGAAGATTAGAAAACCAGATGAGACTTATGTAGGGTTACGCCCTATACTTCAGTTGTTAGCCCCTAACTGATATTAGTCCAAAATTCTAATGCGTAGGTCTTCATCAAGGGTAAGACTAAAGGTAGGTTTACCTACAGAAAAGACTACACAAAGATGAGATAAATTATTAGTTGGCCTGCAAAACCATTAGGATCAGAATAATCCTAGGAATAATAAGTATCAAATAGACGGTCTAGTTTCCTTCTAATAGTAAGTTGAATAATTTGATGTATCTGGTAGGCTCGAGTCAGCCATATAGGTTTGTAGTTACCATGAGAAAACAATAATGTGGGACAGACGGTCCATTTATTTAGACAAATTGGTCATGATTACCTAGGTTGCATGCATGCATACGATTGTTTAGATTATCTAGTTTAACCATTATGGTTGCAAGTGCTTGATTTATAAAAGACATATTTTGAGGATACCAGTGAGGGGAAAACTTGTTCCGTTCAGTGGGATGGTCTCATTAGATATCTATTAACCAAGAAGACATATTATTATTTTTACGCCATACTTTTTGTCCGACCCGAAGTTTTTGGTTTTCCTTTAAACTCTTGGGTACTCATTTGAGTAGTTCGAGAGTAAGGTTTCCAGGTTTTTAGATTTGATGAATAAATCTTTTGGAGATGTGCAGTAGGTGAAGCTAGCTATGTAGGAGTCTGTCTTTTTTTATCCACTGCGTTGTTATGACTTTTGTCTGTACGTAATGGCAGAAATTGTATTTGTCTAGTAGTAAACTCTGATCAACCAAGGGGGCATCTTCATATATCGCTGTTGGAGTATTTTGCAATAATTATATTTTATTTGAACCTAGGCAACGTTTGAGATTATGTAATGAATATGGAAATTAATGAATGAAATCTGTGTTTTGAAAATTTATTCCTGTGCTTTGATGTCAGTGATACTATTAACTGATCTCATTTTACCACCGGAGAATAATACTATTGACGACTACAGCATTATTAGCGCTTATTTTCGGGCCTCGGAATGAGGGATGTTACATAGAGGAGAAAATTTTTCTATGTAAGATAAGGAAATAATTAGTTGTATTTTTTAATGTTGATTGTAAATTTCATAACGATGAAATTGTAGAGGAAAATTTGTAACCCAAAAGTGTATTAACTTATTTTAACTTTGAAATGAGAAAAGCATATGGAAGCTAAGAAACAACAGTTGCATCATTTTAATAAGATACAAATGTTTTATCTAAAGGGTGTGTATGGTACACAATAAATAAATGAAGAAAAATGATTGAAACAAGATCGTAAGTATATACCAACTCATGGAGTTATTGAATGGTCGGGTGCCAAGACTAATGATGTCTAGAATTTAACGGTATATGGCAAGGTACCATGACTTAGGAAGTCGATTGGGCTCAATGCAGATAATTAAAATTTAATATAAGTTTATGCCAGGGTGCCAAACATCAGAAGGGATGCATTTACTAAACAAATCAGCAATGTGAAATGAATGTGTTTTGGGACTAAGATGGCTATTGATGCTTAGTAAAGATGCTTGCTAGAATGTATTCAGGGTGCTTACATTCAAACTCTTAGGAGAATCTGAGTGGCTCCCATAGTGGAAGGAGTGGTTATTTCATCATGTAACATTGTTCAAGAAAAAGATAAATTAGTGATAGATAGGCCTAAGGAGGTGATCACTAAAATGTAGAATACAATAGCCTATGATTTTTATTTTGATGATAATAAATATATATATTCATTTAAATGTATTTGTTATTGTACTATTTTATTTTCCACATAATTAAATAAATATTTGTTGAATAAAATAAATAACTCAGAATTCATATTTAAACAAATATTTTATTCAAACAAATATTTTATTACAAATTCAAATAGTACAAATTTGAGCTCTCACTTCATTTACACATTTTCAATTACAATACAATTTCATTTACAACACAATTTTCAATATAAAATTTTCACTTTACAATTTTCACCTCACTACATATATTCACATCACTCGTATTTGATCTTCAACTCTGTTCCAGTCTGTATCCAGCATCTGAACTATCTGCAAAGTAAACACTAACATAGTAAAATTGAAAAAGAAAATATTTTGTAGTGCACAATAAAGTATGTGTTTTGAAAATATTATTTGCCTCAGTTATTTGGGTTGTTCGTCGTCATTTTTATTTTAATTCATTATGCACGAACAACTTGTGACATGCACAGTGTATCACTGTACATGCCACAAGGTCGTGCACACCGATATACACTTGCTTGATAAAATTGCAGGGACAAGTGAGCACAAGGTCAAACCCAAGCCTAGGCTGTATTCAACTCAAGTGAAAATTCAAATGAAACCAACAGACTCAACCTATCAACCAAGCACAGTATCTAGCACATGCACAAGGGCAATTAGATTCGAGGAAAGCAAACAGACCAAAATTAGAGTGACCGGACCAGTGTGTACATGCATACATCAGTTAACATGGTAACTCAACACAGACCAGTTCAATGAAGACATAACAACACACACACACACACACACACACATATATATATGGAGATGACCAACAAACATTTCAAGAAAATTCAATCAGCGGTGACACTTAAACCAGACTACAACATCAAAGGCAAAACCACACTAGTTCTATACATATGAACATAGGCCAGACAAATGAATACACATGAAGGCAACCTAGAACAAAGCCATAAGCTTCAGACATGCAAAAGAAATGACTTTAAAATGAAAACCACATGAAGGCATGAACACAAGATATAAGATAACTAACATGAAAATAACTCATGGCAAAACATTTTTCTTCGATATTTGGCACAGAGAAAGACAAAGTGAACTGTCCCTTTTACTTCAAGATAAGTGCATATCGTCATGGAGATCAATCCTCACAACAACAATAACAAGTCTAAACAGACCATGGACAAAAGTGCACCAGTCTCCAACAAAATCAATAAACATTTCAACATGTACAAAGGATGATGCCAAAGAATCAAACACAACAGAGCAGTGGTAGTCACCAGTCAGAGCATGCAAGCAAAGACTCAACCAAGAAAACATGCGCACCAGTTTTAAAACAGAAGAGAATTCAGACATAAAAACCAAAGTACATGGATGATAACATGATGCAAAGCAGTACAACATGCATTCAGACTTAATTGCAACTGGACATGAAGCAACTGGACATTTAAGTCGAAGCAGACCAGCATGCATATATATATGTATGCACACATGTGTGTGTATATATATATATGCAGTAACAAACCAAATTTAAATATGCAACAGAGGTGACAACAGAGCTTCAAACATGCTCAGAAGCAACAATGAAGACTCAACACAATAACAAGACAGACAAACAAAGAAATATGCTCGAATGAACATGGGTATGCATGCATTCAGAAATGTACACATGAAGACTCAAATTTACATAGAACTAGAGCAGGGCAGTGAACCAGACCGAATGAAGAGCAACCAGAATCAGTAATGCAACCAGACTCTAAGAGGAACAAGATCACAACAAATACAAGTCTATACAACCAGACCATGAAAGCAACTAGCACCATGGGTCAAGAGCAATAGTCAGAGCATGGTACATACACATAATAAAATTTCATAAATTTGTTTAAGTCGCAAAGGGTAACAAGTCATTGAACGATGTCAAATTCATAGTAGAAAACTACGGAACAAAATTCAAATACATTAGAGATGAACAAGTCAGGAATCACACTTATCATTCGATCAAAAATCCGTGGCCGAGAAAAGAAATTTGACAAATTCAAATATACGAACAAAAATTTAGGGAATTTATCCCTATTTAAACCCATTATCATCTCGGTAGAAGAACAACAAGTCGAGCATAGTCCATCGAAAAAGGAAAATCACGTACCAATTCACAACATCATTCGAGCTTGACATAATTGGAGCAGTCGTAAGCGAACAAAGAAAGGAATCGATTGGCGAAGCCAATCAAAGCAAGATAATCACTACAATCGAACAATTTGAATCGACGACTTCAATTTTGGAAGAAACCTTAATTACAGATCGAAGAGAATAAGAGGCGGCCGCAAAATAAAAGAAAGGAAAAAAAAGGGAACGGACTTCTTATTTTTACAGCACTATTATTTTTTGATGGGCCGGTGTTATTTAATTATATTAGGCTTCATTTATAAGAATTAAGGTTTTGTTAGTTTTAGTTTTTATTTTTAATTTCCTTTATAAGAATTGGGCAGCACGTAGGCAAGTTTTTGCCAAAGCTGGGTAAATCTGTATGTGATCTCTACTGCATTACTTTTTGTTATTATTTTATTTCCGCATTAATTTTTTATTATTATTAGTACACCCTATTCACCTCCCCTCTATGGTGAAAACGATCATACAAGTGGTATCATAGCTAGGAACAAAACCCTTTTTTTTTGGTAAAAATTTGATTTTTTCAGTGGCTTCTTTTAATAATGCTTTTGCTGAAGGTCAGTCCATAATTAGACCACCTGTGTTTAATGGTGAATATGCTTATTGGAAAAATATAATGAGTTTTTTTTAAAACCATAGATGCATGGAATATTGTTGAAGCAGGATATAGGATACCAACAATAATGGGTAGATAATCAAGAAGTTGAAAAACCTATGGATCAATGGACAGATCTTAGAAATAAATTGCAAAATGCTAATGCTAAATCTATGAATTCAATTATTTGTTCATTAGATCAAATTGAATTCAGTCGTGTCTCACATTGTCTAACCACGCAGGAAATTTGGCACACGCTTGAAATGACTCATGAAGGAACCTCCCAGGTTAAAGAATCACGCCTTGCCATGCTTAGTAGCGAGTACGAGAACTTCACAATGGCAAAGGATGAAAGTGTCAAAGAAATGTATGGACGACTTTCTATCTCGTATACAAATCAAAATCTCTAGGAAGACCATACACAGAGCTAGAAATAGTCCGAAAAATCCTCAGAGTTCTTCCATGAAATTTTGACGCAAAAGTGAATGCCATTCAAGAATCAAAGTATCTGAAACAGGTTAAAGTTGAAGAACTCATTGGAAATCTCACCACTTATAAGCTAGAAATCAAATTCAAGGAAGAACGTGAACTAGGTGATACGCTAAAGAAATCAATAGCTCTTAAAGGAACATCGGAAAGTGAAGATGATGATGATGGAGCAGCGGAACTGGCACTGATAATAAAGAGATTCAAAAGGTGGAATCGCAAGTATGGAAATCCAGCCCTAAATCCGCAATTAAAGAGCAGAATAGTCAAAGTTCTAGATGATTCAGAAAGGCAGGAGATCATTTGTCACAAGTGCAATAAATCTAGTCATATTAAACCCAATTGTCCTCAAAATCATCTCATCAAAGGAAAGAAAACGAAAAGGAGAAGTTTTGCAGCAACTTGGAAAGAAAGTGATTAAGATAATGATGAAAGCACTGGCAGTGAGAGTGAAAAAGAATATCTGTGTCTTCGAGGAGAAATAAGTGACAGCGATGATGACTAGCGAAGCGAGGTATCAAAACTTACTCAGTCTTAATTACTTATATATTTTCACGAAATAAATGGCTGTTTTGAAAGACATAAGAAGTACGCTAAAATTGAATCACTAAAAGATAGTTTGATAGAACTAAATATGCGGCTTGATCAAATGGTTCAAAACTATAGAAATAAGTGCCTTAAATGTGATAAGTGTCCATCATTTGAAGAGGAAATAAAAAAATCAGAAATTAAAATTAAATCGCTTGAAAATGAAATTCTGAGTTTGAAAGAAAGTGAAAATACTAGGAGAGAAAATTATATTAAAAAGTGCACTATGTAATTGAATGAAAATGAATCTCTCAAGTCACAAGTCTAACAATTGTCTACAACTTTAGGAAAATTCTCCAAAGGAGAAAGATCACTAAATATGCTATTAGGAAACAAACTGTTAATACTGTTAGACAAGAACTTGGTGTACTCAATCTAAAGAGTAGAATTGAAACTAATCATGTCAACTCCAAGTGCACGATTTGTGAAAAAATTGGACACAATCAAAACAATTGCTGGCATAGACCCAAATACGCAAAAACTATATCAATTTGGGTTCCTAAAGGCACGAATGTAAAATCTCTTAAAGTCAAACAAATCTGGGTGCCAAAAGGAACAAAAATAGGTCACAAAACTCTTTCCTCGTGTAGGTGTGTTGGTAGGCTAATGAACAACAAGAGTGGTACTGGATTCTGGCTGTTCAATGCACATGACGGACGACAAATCAAAGTTCTTTAGCCTAGAGAAATACAAAGGTGGAAGAGTCAAAATGGGCAACAAACGATGTATAATATGTTGAAAATATGCACCATAATTAGATTTCAATCAACCAGTGATCAACTGGGAAAATTTGAGCGCCACAATTAAATTTGACAAGGATGAAAAGGTAAGGTAGTTGATCAAACGAAATATCGAGATATGATTGATTACTTCTTCATCTTACTACTTCTAGACATTATGTTCTCTGCTTGCTTGTGTACACGATTTCAATCAAATCTAAAAGAATCTCATTTAAAAAGCTGTAAAAGGATTATAAGGTATCTGTTGCACACACACCACGATTTGGTCTATGGTATCCAACTTATGAAATCTTTGATTTAAAGGGGTATTCAGATGCAGATTATGCTGGTAGTCTAGTTGATAGAAAAATTACTAGTGGAATGTGTTTTATGTAGGGATATTCATTAGTTGCATCACTTTCACAAATAAAATATTTGCATAAATTTCATTTCAAATGATTTTCAATTGGCAGACCTTTTTACAAAATCCCTTCCAGAAAATAGTTTTTTTCGACCGCATGTCAATTTAGGCATTTTAGAAATTTGATTTTATATTTTTGGATTTGATCTTAAATGTCTATGTTAACTAATCTGACTCCCTACATATTATCGAAAAGGAAAATAATGACTGAAAAAATTTGATGAGTGTTAATATTAATCATACATTATGACTTGAGACAGTATATTTAGTAAATTTCTTTAAAAATTTAAACAAAATTTGTTATAATTTTTGTTGGTAAAAATTCCATGACCGTCTCTATTTCTATCATATTTCTAACGGCCATCACTCATAGATAATCCAATATAGTATGTCAAAATGTAGTATTTAAACAGGAATTTTGTTTTAAATTAATTACCAATAAAATCATCCAAAAGTACTCACTCTCATTTAAAAGCCCTTACGGTTATGCATGAGTAAAGTACTTGGAACCTTTGATTATGTGCTTTCATGCTCATTTAAAAGTCCTCATGGTTATGCATGTATGGAACACATATCAAAATTGGATAAAATAGGCGAGTTGATTCTAGCCCCATTTAAAAGTCCTCATGGTTATGCGTGGTTAGAAGATGCTTGAAATTCATTTTTTAATAAAAATTGGGAATACTGGTAATCTGATTTAAAAGTCCTAACGGTTATGCATGGTTAGTAAGCATTCAAATTCCTGTCATAAATAAACCACAAATATACACAACTATATGTTTTTTCTATACCGACATCACCCCTATCACTCTAAAATGGAATATGCATCTAACAGAGTATTTAAGATTTTTTGTTTGATTTTTTTATTGAAATTTAATATTCATACTCGATTAATTATTAATGTCGTATTAATGTCTATCACTTTCTCACTCTTTTCTAACACTGTTACTCTTTTGCTGATAACAAAAATGGGAGAGAAGTTAAGATTTTGGCAAATAAGTTCAAATTTTTATTTTTCATATTCCCATCTAGGTTCATTGTATTTTTTCATGCATATGTGAGGGAGGAGCTTTGTTGCAAGGAGAGTATTCAAATAGGGGGAGCTCTTGGAATTCATCAAGACCAAATACATTTAATAGAGTCAAAATCTTAATATATGTTTGTTATCATCAAAAGGGGGAGATTGTAGAATACAATAGCCTATGATTTTTTTATGATAATAAACATATATACATTCGTTTAAATGTATTTGTTATTGTACTATTGTTATCCCACCTTTTGGCAAGGCCGTGATACCAAGAACTTGACTGGAGATCAAAGACAGTTCGTCTAGAAAATCGGTTATACGCAGGCTCACTATGGATATCGAAATTTTTTGTCCGAGTCCGGATCGAGCCAGAATTGATATGACATGACAACCTAAGCTATGAGAGTCAACTTTCCAAATATCAAGTCAATCCGAGTTCGTATGCTCAAGTTGTGGACGATACAAAATTGGTTAAGAATAGCCTCCTTCGACTCGCTCCAGTTCGAATCCATAGGGAGTGCACATTTCGACTCGCTTCACAACCTTCAGAAAGAGCTGTAGAACTCACAAAGAGCTTCGGTTTGACTGGATTTGGCTACGGTACCTCTAAACAAGCCAACAGTTATGGCCATCCAAAGTATTGATATCCACAGGGTGCAACATCTACGGTGCAAGGTGCAACATCCGTCCAAATGCCGAAACAGTGTCGTACGACTTTTAGAAATGGGTGCATGGATTTGAAATGAAACAGTACCATGCTACACCACTCTCCAGCGATGGTAAATCGAAGACAAGCCACAGTTATCCCGTTTTAACGTAAAAATTCACGTGACGAAAAAACGATGGGTAAAAAACATCCGAGACCCGATTGAGATTCGGATAGTTTTTTTGGGTATGAAACCGTCCATTCAAGGATTAAAGCTGTCAAAGCCAAAGAACTCACAGAGAGCTTCATTTTGACTGGTTATGGCTCCTGCAACACTAAACGAGCCAATAGTTATGACCGTCCGAAGTATCGATATGCACAGTGTGCAACATCTATGGTGCAAGGTGCAACATCCGTCCAAAATTCCGAAACAGTGTCGTACTTCTTTTAGAAATGGGTGCATGGATTTAAAACGGGACAGTACCATGGTGCACCACTCTCCGGCGATGGTAAATGGAAGACCAGTCACGGTTATCCTGTTTTAACGTAAAAATTCACGTGACGAAAGAACGATGGGTAAAAAACTTCTGAGACCCGATTAAGATTCGGATAGTGTTTTTTGGGTATGAAACCGTCCATTAACGGCTTAAAGTGGTCAAAGCCGTAGAACTCATAAAGTGCTTCGTTTTGACTGGTTATGGCTTCCGTAATTCTAAACGAGCCAACAGTTATGGCCTTTCTGAAGTATCGATATCCATAGGGTGCAACATCAACGGTGCAAGGTGCAACATCCGTCCAAAATGACGAAACAGTGTTGTACGTCTTTTAGAAATGGGTGCATGGATTTGAAATGGGACATACCATGGTGCACCACTCTCCAGCGATGGTAAATCGAAGACTAGAAACGGTTATCCTGTTTTAACGTAAAAATTCACGTGACAGAAGAACGATGGGTAAAAAACTTTCAAGACCCGATTGAGATTCGGATAGTGTTTTTTGGGTATGAAATCGTCCATTAACGGCTTAAAGCTGTCAAAACCGTAGAACTCACAGAGAGCTTCGTTTTGACTGGTTATGGCTTCCGTAATTCTAAATGAGCCAATAGTAATGGTCGTCCGAAGTATCGATATCCATAGGGTGCAACATCTATGGTGCAAGATGCAACATCCGTCCAAAATGCCAAAACAGTGTCGTACGTCTTTTAGAAATGGGTTCATGTATTTTAAAGGGAACAGTACCATGCTGCACCACTCTCGAGCGATGGTAGATTGAAGACCAGCCACGGTTATCCCGTTTTAACGTTAAAATTCACGTGACGAAAATGATGGGTAAAAAACTTCCGAGACCCGATTGAGATTCGGATAGTGTTTTTTGGGTATGAAACTGTTCATTGACGGCTTAAAGCAGTCAAAGCCGTAGAACTCTAAACGAGCCAACAATTATGGCCTTCCGAAGTATCAATATCCACAAGGTGCAACATCTACGGTGCAAGGTTCAACATCCATCCAAAATGCCGAAATAGTGTCGTATGACTTTTAGAAATGGGTGCATGGATTTGAAACATAACAGTACCATGCTCCACCACTCTCCAGCGATGGTAAATCGAAGACTAGCCACGGTTATCCCGTTTTAACGTAAAAATTCACATGACGAAAAATCTATGGGTAAAATAATTCCAAGACCCGATTGAGATTCAGATAGTGTTTTTTGGGTATGAAACCGTCCATTGATGGCTTAAAGCGGTCAAAGCCGTAGAACTCACAAAGAGCTTCGTTTTGACTGGTTATGGCTATTGTAACTCTAAACGAGCCAACGGTCATGGCCGTCTGCGGTATCGATATCCATAGGGTGCAACGTCTACGGTGCAAGGTGCAGCATCCGTCCGAAATGCCGAAACAGTGTCGTACGTCTTTTAGAAATGGGTGCATGGATTTGAAACGGGACAGTACCGTGGTGCACCACTCTTCAGCGATGGTAAATCGAAGACCAGCCACGGTTAACCCGTTTTAACGTAAAAATTAACGTGACGAAAGAACTATGGGTAAAAAATTTCCGAGACCCGATTGAGATTCGGATAGTGTTTTTTGGGTATGAAACCGTCCACTGACGGCATAAAGCGGTCAATGCCGTAGAACTCATAGAGAGCTCTGTTTTGACTGGTTATGGCTTTCGTAATTCTAAACGAGCCAACAGTTATGGTCGTCCGAAGTATCGATATCCACTGGGTGCAACATCTACGGTGCAAGGTGCAACATTCGTCCAAAATGCCGAAACAGTGACGTACCTCTTTTAGAAATGGGTGCATGGATTTGAAACGAAACAGTACCATGCTACACCACCCTCGAGAGATGGTAGATCGAAGACCAGCCACGGTTATCCCGTTTTAACGTAAAAATTCACGTGACGAAAACGATGGGTAAAAAACTTCCAAGACCCGATTGAGATTCGGATAGTATTTTTTGGGTATGAAACCGTTCATTGATGACTTAAACAGTCAAAAGCCGTAGAACTCACAGATAGCTTCGGTTTTAATGGTTATGGCTCCCGTAACTCTAAACGAGCCAACAATTATGGCCTTCCGAAGTATCGATATCCACAAGGAGGAACATCTATGGTGCAAGGTGCAACATCCGTCCAAAATGCCGAAAAAGTGTCGTACGTCTTTTCGAAATGGGTGCGTGGATTTGAAACTGAACAGTACCATGCTGCACCACTCTCCAACGCTGGTAGATCGAAGACCAGAAATGGTTATCTCATTTCAACGTAAAAATTCACGTGACGAAAAAACGATGGGATAAAAACTTTCAAGACCCGATTGAGATTCAGATAGGTTTTTTTGGGTATGAAACCGACCATTGACGGCTTAAAGCTGTGAAAGTCGTAGAACTCACAGAGAGCTTTTGTTTGACTGGTTATGGCTCCCGTAACTCTAAACGAGCCAATAGTTATGGCCGTCCGAAGTATCGATATGCATAGTGTGCAACATCTACGGTGCAAGGTGCAACATCCGTCCAAAATGCCGAAACAGTGTCGTACTTCTTTTAGAAATGGGTACATGGATTTGAAATGGGACAGTACCGTGGTGCACCACACTCCAGCGATGGGAAATCGAAGGCCATTCATGGTTATCCTGTTTTAACGTAAAAATTCACGTGACGAAAGAACGATGGGTAAAAAAATTCTAAGACCCGATTGAGATTCGGATAGTGTTTTTTGGGTATGAATTCTTCCATTGACGGTTTAAATTGGTCAAAGCCGTAGAACTCACAAAGAGCTTCGTTTTGAATGGTTATGGCTTCCGTAATTCTAAACGAGCCAATAGTTTTGGCCGTTCGAAGTATCGATATCCATAGGGTGCAACATCTACGGTGCAAGGTGCAACATCCGTCCAAAATGCCGAAACAGTGTCGTACGTCTTTTAGAAATGGGTGCATGGATTTGAAACAGGATAGTACCGCGGTGCACCACTCTCCTGCGATGGTAAATCAAAGACCAGCCACGGTTAACCCGTTTTAACGTAAAAATTAACGTGACGAAAGAACGATGGGTAAAAAACTTCCGAGACCCGATTGAGATTCGGATAGTGTTTTTTGGGTATGAAACCGTCCATTGATGACATAAAGCGGTCAATGCCGTAGAACTCATAGAGAGCTTTGTTTTGACTGGTTATGGTTTCCGTAATTCTAAACGAGCCAACAGTTATGGTGGTCCGAAGTATCGATATCCACAGGGTGCAACATATACGGTGCAAGGTGCAACATCCATCCAAAATGCCGAAACAGTGCCGTACGTCTTTTAGAAATGGGTGCATGGATTTGAAACGAAACAGTACCATGCTACACCACTCTCGAGCGATGGTAGATCGAAGACCAGCCAAGGTTATCCCGTTTTAACGTAAAAATTAACGTGACGAAAACGAATGGTAAAAAACTTTCGAGACCCGATAGAGATTCGGATCGTGTTTTTTGGGTATGAAACTGTTCATTGACGGCTTAAACAGTCAAAGCCGTAGAACTCACAGAGTGCTTCGGTTTGACTGGTTATGGCTCCCGTAACTCTAAACGAGCCAACAATTATGGCCTTCCGAAGTATCGATATACATAAGGTGCAACATCTATGGTGCAAGGTGCAACATCCGTCCAAAATGCGGAAAAAGTGCCGTACGTCTTTTCGAAATGGGTGCATGGATTTGAAACCGAACAGTACCATGCTGCACCACTCTCCAACGATGGTAGATCAAAGACAAGCCACAGTTATCCCATTTAAACGTAAAAATTCACGTGACGAAAAAACAATGGGATAAAAACTTCCGAGACCCGATTGAAAATCGGATGGTTTTTTTGGGTATGAAACCGTCCATTGACGGCTTAAACAGTCAAAGCCGGAGAACTAACAAAGAGCTTTGGTTTGACTAGTTATGGCTCCCGTAACTATAAACGAGCCTACAATTATGGCCTTCTGAAGTATCGATATCCACAAGGTGCAACATCTATGGTGCAAGGTGCAACATCCGTCCAAAATACCGAAAAAGTGCCGTACGTCTTTTCGAAATGGGTGCATGGATTTGAAACTGAACAGTTTCATGCTGCACCACTCTCCAACGATGGTAGATCGAAGACCAGCCACGGTTATCCCGTTTTAACGTAAAATTCACGTGACGAAAAAACGATGGGATAAGAACTTCCGAGACCCGATTGAGATTCGGATAGTTTTTTTTGTGTATGAAACCGTCCATTGATGGCTTAAAGTTGTGAAAGTCATAGAACTCACAGAGAGCTTCGTTTTGACTGGTTATGGCTCCCGTAACTCTGAACGAGCCAACAGTTAAGGCCGTCCGAAGTATCAATATGCACAGTGTGCAACATCTACAGTGCAAGATGCAACATCCTTCTAAAATGCCGAAACAGTGTCGTTCTTCTTTAAGAAATGGGTGCATGGATGAGAAACGGGACAGTACCATGGTGCACCACTCTCCAGCGATGGTAAATCGAAGACCAGTCACGGTTGTCCGATTTTAACGTAAAAATTCACGTGACGAAAGAACGATGGGTAAAAACTTCCGAGACGCGATTGAGATTCGGATAGTGTTTTTTGGGTATGAAACCGTCCATTAACGGCTTAAAGTGGTCAGAGCCATAGAACTCACGGAGATCTTCGTTTTGACTGGTTATGGCTCCCGTAACTCTAAACAAGCCAACAGTTATGGCCGTCCGAAGTATTGATATCCACAAGGTGCAACATCTACGGTGCAAGGTGCATCATCCGTCCAAAATGCCGAAACAGTGCTGTACGTATTTTAGAAATGGGTTCATGGATTTGAAACGGGACTGTACCGTGGTGCACCACTCTCCAGCGATGGTAAATCGAAGACCGGCCATGTTTAAACTGTTTTAACTTAAAAATTAACGTGGCGAAAGAACGGTGGGCAAAAAACTTCCGAGACCCGATTGAGATTCGGATAGAGTTTTATGGGTATGAAACCGTCCATTGATGGCTTAAAGCTGTCAAAGCCGTAGAACTCACGGAGAGCTTCGTTTTGACTGGTTATGGCTTCCGTAACTCTAAACGAGCCAACAGTAATGGTCGTCTGAATTATCGATATCTACAGGGTGCAATATCTACGGTGCAAGGTGCAACATCCGTCCAAAATGCCGAAACAGTGTCGTACGTCTTTTAGAAATGGGTTCATGGATTTGAAAGGGAACAGTACCATGCTGCACCATTCTCGAGCGATGGTAGATTGAAGACCAGCCACGGTTATCCCGTTTTAACGTAAAAATTTACGTGACGAAAACGATGGGTAAAAAACTTCCGAGACCCGATTGAGATTCAGATAGTTTTTTTGGGTATGAAACCGTCCATTGATGGCTTAAAGCAGTCAAAACCGTAAAACTCACAGTGAGCTTCGGTTTGACTAATTATGGCTCTCGTAACTCTAAACGAACCAACAATTATGGCCTTCCGAAGTATCGATATCCATAGGGTGAAACATCTACGGTGCAAGGTGCAACATCCGTCCAAAATGACGAAACAGTGTCGTACATCTTTTCGAAATGGGTGAATGAATTTGAAACGGAACAGTACTATGATGCACCACTCTCCAACGATGGTATATCGAAGACCAGCCACGGTTATCCCATTTTAACGTAAAAATTCACGTAACGAAAAAACGCTGGGTTAAAAACTTCCGAGACCTGATTTAGATTCAGATAGTTTTTTTGGGGTATGAAACTGTCCATTGACGGATTAAAACTGTCAAAGCCGTAGAACTCACAGAGAGCTTCGTTTTGACTGGTTATGGCTTCCGTAATTCTAAACGAGCCAACAGTAATGGCCGTCGGAAGTATCGATATCCACAGGGTGCAACGTCTACGGTGCAAGGTGCAACATCCGTCCAAAATGCTGAAACAGTGCCTTAGGTCTTTTAGAAATGGGTTCATGGATTTGAAAGGGAACAGTACCATGTTGCACCACTCTCGAGCAATGGTAGATTGAAGACCATCCACGGTTATCCCGTTTTAACGTAAAAATTCACGTGACGAAAACGATGGGTAAAAAACTTCCGAGACCCGATTGAGATTCGGATATTTTTTTGGGTATGAAACCGTCCATTGACGGCTTAAAGCGGTCAAAACCGTAGAACTCATAGAGGGCTTCAGTTTGACTAGTTATGGCTCTCATAACTCTAAACGAGCCAACATTTATGGCCTTCCGAAGTATCGATATCCACAAGGTGCAACATCTACGGTGCAAGGTGCAACATCCATCCAAAATGCCGAAACCCTGTCGTACGTTTTTTAGAAATGGGTGCATGGATTTGAAACGGGACTGTACCGTGGTGCACCACTCTCCAGCGATGGTAAATCAAAGACCAGCCACGGTTAACATGTTTTAACGTAAAAATTAACGTGACGAAAGAACAATGGGTAAAAAACTTCCAAGACCCGATTGAGATTCGGATAGTGTTTTTTGGGTATGAAACCGTCCATTGATGGCTTAAAGCTGTCAAAGCCGTAGAACTCACAGAGAGATTCGTTTTGACTGGTTATGGCTTCCGTAATTCTGAACGAGCCAACAGTAATGGTCGTCCGAAGTATCGATATCCACAGGGTGCAACATCTACGGTGCAAGGTGCAACATCCGTCCAAAATGCCGAAACAGTGCCACACGTCTTTTAGAAATGGATTAATGGATTTGAAAGGGAACAGTACCATGTTGCACCACTCTCGAGCGATGGTAGATTGAAGACCAGCCACGGTTATCCCGTTTTAACGTAAAAATTCACGTGACGAAAACGATGGGTAAAAAACTTCCAAGACCCGATTGAG
This sequence comes from Allium fistulosum, assembly GCA_030737815.1. NCBI lineage: Eukaryota > Viridiplantae > Streptophyta > Magnoliopsida > Asparagales > Amaryllidaceae > Allium > Allium fistulosum. The sequence continues at coordinate 1,141,066,016 of CM060906.1, forward strand.
ATTCGGATAGTTTTTTTGGGTATGCAACCGTCCATTGACGGCTTAAAGCAGTCAAAACCGTAGATCTCACAGAGAGCTTCGGTTTGACTGGTTATGGCTCCCGTAAATCTAAACGAGCCAACAATTATGGCCTTCCGAAGTATCGATATCCACAGGGTGCAACATCTACGATGCAAGGTGCAACATCCATCCAAAATGTCGAAACAAAGCCGTACGTCTTTTCGAAATGGGTGAATGGATTTTGAAATGGAACAGTACCATGATGCACCACTCTCCAACATTGGTAGATCGAAGACCAGCCACGGTTATCCCGTTTTAACGTAAAAATTCACGTGATGAAAAAATGATGGGATAAAAACTTCCGAGACCCGATTTAGATTCGAATAGTTTTTTTTGGGTATGAAACTGTCCATTGATGGCTTAAAGCTATCAAAGCCGTAGAAATCACAGAGAGCTTCGTTTTGACTGGTTATGGCTTCTGTAATTCTAAATAAGCCAATAGTAATGGTCGTCCGAAGTATCGATATCCACATGGTGCAACGTTTACGGTGCAAGGTGCAACATCCGTCCAAAATGCCGAAACAGTGTCATACGTCTTTTAGAAATGGGTTCATGCATTTGAAATGGACAGTACCATGCTGCACCACTCTCGAGCGATCGTAGATTGAAGACCAGCCACGGTTATCCTGTTTTAATGTAAAAATTCACGTGACGAAAACGATGGGTAAAAAACTTCCGAGACCCGATTGAGATTCGGATAGTTTTTTTGGGTATGAAACCGTCCATTGACGGCTTAAAGCAGTCAAAACCGTAGAACTCACAGAGAGCTTCGGTTTGACTGGTTATGGCTCCCGTAACTCTAAACGAGCCAACAATTATGGCCTTCCGAAGTATCGATATCCACAAGGTGCAACATCTACGGTGCAAGGTGCAACATCCGTCCAAAATGCCGAAATAGTGCCGTACGTCTTTTAGAAATGGGTACATGGATTTGAAACGGGAAATACCATGGTGCACCACTCTCCAGCGATGGTAAATCGAAGACCAGCCACGGTTATCCTGTTTTAACGTAAAAATTCACGTGACGGAAGAACGATGGGTAAAAAACTTCCGAGATCCAACTGAGATTCGGATAGCGTTTTTTGGGTATGAAACTGTCCATTGACGGCTTAAAGCTGTCAAAGTCGTAGAACTCACAGAGAGCTTCGTTTTGGCTGGTTATGGCTTTCGTAAGTCTAAACGAGCCACAGTAATGGCCGTCCGAAGTATCGATATCCACAGGGTGCAACATCTACGGTGCAAGGTGCAACATCCGTCCAAGCCTCTCCAGCCGAACTGACTGTGGACGTCCCAATCAGTGAGGATGATGATTCAAAAATGCTAAAAGTTGGGTCCCAACTAAACAAGCAGACACAGCAGGAGTTGGTCGAATTTCTTCGGGCGAATCTCGACGTCTTCGCCTGGACACACTCTGACATGTGCGGGATCTCGCCGAGCATTGCAAGTCACTCCCTGAATATAGATCCACGACATGTCCCGGTGAAACAGAAAAGGCGCGGTATGGATCCAGAGAGATCTGCCGCCCTTAAAGAGGAAGTTGATAAACTGCAATCGAATGGGTTCATTCGAGATGCCTTGTATCCAGAATGGGTGTCCAACCCTGTACTAGTTCGGAAACCTAACGGGAAGTGGAGAACTTGTGTTGATTACTCTGACCTAAACAAGGCTTGTCCAAAAGATAGCTTCCCACTTCCACGAATCGATCAGCTCGTAGATTCGACGGCCGGGCATGAACTACTATCCTTTATGGACGCTTATTCCGGTTACAATCAGATACCCATGCATCTGCCTGATCAGGAACATACCAGCTTCGTGACCGACCTGGGACTCTATTGTTACAAAGTCATGCCGTTTGGTCTAAAGAACGCTGGAGCAACATACCAACGCTTAGTCAACCGAATGTTCGCTGATCAGATTGGGAAAACTATGGAGGTTTACGTGGATGACATGCTGGTAAAGTCCCGATTCTCCACAGATCACGTCAGAGATTTGGGTTCAATGTTCAGCATCCTCCGGGAGTACGGGATGAAGCTCAACCCACTCAAATGTCACTTTGGCGTTGCATCCGGAAAATTCCTTGGGTTCATTGTCAACGCTCGAGGAATAGAGGCGAATCCTGAGAAGATCTGGGCTATTAGAAATTTGCAAACCCCTAGAACTATAAAGCAAGTCCAGAGTCTAAACGGGAAGGTCGCAGCATTGAGCAGGTTTATTTCAAAGTCCACCGACAAATGCATTCCTTTCTTCGACCTGATTCGGAAGGGCAAACGAAACTTTGAATGGACCACGGAGTGTGAAGGCGCGTTCCGATCATTAGTTCAACATCTCTCCACGCCTCCGATCTTGTCAAAACCGGTTGACCACGAGCAATTATATCTCTATCTGGCAGTATCAGAACATGCGATCAGTGCTGCCCTAGTCCGGGAAGAAGACAAAGTGCAAAACCCGGTCTACTATGTTAGTAAGCGACTAACAGGAGCTGAAAGAAATTATCCAAGGCTGGAGAAACTGGCTTATTGTCTGGTCATTGCCTCAAGGAAGCTCCGTCCCTACTTCCAGGCTCATCCGCTTACTGTGTACACCGACCAGCCATTACGACAGGTCCTTACGCGGCCTGAGACGTCCGGTAGGTTACTCAAGTGGAACATTGAGCTAAGCCAATTTGATATCGCATACGCTCCGCGGAGGGCCATTCAAGGACAAGTCCTGGCTGATTTCATAGCCGAATTCACCGTCCCGGAAGACTTACCCGAAACCAGTGAATCTCCCGAATACATCTGGAAGCTGTATACTGACGGTGCGTCAAATGACCGGTGTTCGGGCGCGGGGGTTGTACTTGAGACTCCCGAGGGCCGATCCATATGTTATGCTCTTAAATTCGACTTTCGTGCAACTAATAATGAAGCCGAATATGAAGCCCTCCTGACCGGCCTAAGGCTTGCCAGAGATTTGAGAATTGTCGCTGTAGAAATTTATTGCGATTCGCAGTTAGTGGTATGCCAGGTGCGAGGAGAATACCAGGCAAGAGACCGAAGACTGGCCGCTTACTTGACACGAGTTCAGGAAATCCTAAACCAGTTTGATTATTATGCCATCTATTATGTGCCTCGGGAACACAATCAGAAAGCCGATTCACTAGCGAAGTTAGCCAGCACAGGCGAAGCGCAACAAATGGGACTTGTCCCCGTTGAAACTTTGGCCACTCCAAGCATCGATCGGATAGAAATGGACTCTGTATTTGAAATCGCTCCCAATAGAGAGTCCTGGATGACTCCGTATCGGAATTACATTGAGAATGGGGTGCTACCTGAACCTAGAAATGAGAAGAGACAGATTCAGCGAAAAGCCTCGCGGTTCATCATCCAAAACGGAGTCATGTACAGGAGAGGTTATTCCGTTCCTCTCCTCAGATGTATCGCCCACGAGGAAGTCAAGCGAGTGCTACATGACGTGCACGAAGGAGAGTGCGGTGATCATACCGGCGGGCAAGCTCTCGCTAAAAAGATACTCCGATATGGGTACTACTGGCCGACGGTGAACCGAGATGCGGTAAACTATGCCCGGAAGTGCGATAAATGCCAGATACATGCCCGAATTCCGAGAGCTCCGCCAACTGAGATAACCCAAATGGTCAGTCCCTGGCCATTCGCAATGTGGGGCATTGACATCATCGGCGCTTTGCCTTTAGCAAAAGGCGGTGCGAAATACGCCATTGTCGCAGTTGATTACTTCACAAAATGGGCCGAGGCCGAAGCCCTAGCAACCATTACGACAAAGAAGGTGATAAATTTCGTGGTTCGCAACATCATCTGTCGATTTGGACTCCCGCATACTATCATCACTGATAATGGAACCCAATTCGAGAGCGCAGAATTCAAGAATTTCTGTCAACGGTTTCATATCCGCAAAAAGTTCTCGGCTGTCGCACACCCCCAAGCGAATGGACAAGTTGAAGCTGTCAACAAAGTTATAAAATCGATCCTGAAGAAACGATTAGAGAAGGCTGGGGGCAAGTGGGTCGATGAACTTCCTATGGCATTATGGGCCTATCGAACGACCCACAAAACCGCGACCGGACACACTCCGTTTTCCCTATCTTATGGCTCAGAGGCCGTTATTCCGGTCGAGACAGAAGTGCTCTCTCATCGCGTGACTTATTATGATCCAAAAACAAACGCTATACTCCTAGCCGAGTCTTTGGATCTATTGGATGAAAAACGGGAGGAGGCTGATTTGAGAGCAGCCGCACATCGAAGTCGGGTCGCCCGATTGTACAACACCAGAGTTCGACCTCGAACCTTTGAACTCGGCGACCTCGTGCTCAAGAGAATTTACCCAGTTCCTTCACACATGAAACCAAACTGGGGAGGGCCGTATGTAATTACACGAAAGCTCGGAGATGGTACATTCAAGCTGTCGACTGTTGACGGTCTCGATTTACCGAGGGCTTGGAACAGCGAAAGTCTACGCCGCTACTACATATGACAGGCTTTATTTATTTCATTCTATTTAGCAATTTGTTTCTGCATTTCGAAATTTGAATTTTGTAATAAGGCAACTGACTTTGCCGCATTTTCTTATTTCAGCAATAAAATGCCACTTCTTCGAGCCAGAGCTGTGATTCATTATGTACGATATGCAACATCACGATGCACGAAGAGCTAAATCCCATCACACAATGGGACTTATTCAAATGGAGAGTGGCTGTGATACGACCGGCCACTCACTAGGCGAAACCCGAGCTCGGGGGCAAGCCATGACACCGATATTAATAGGATTGACACACGACAATCCTACAACCAACTCCATATTCCCAGAGTGCGAAATGGAGTATAAACATCTAACTCCGTATTCCCAGAGTGCGAAACGGAGTATAAACATTTAACTCCATATTCCCAGAGTGCGAAATGGAGTATAAACATCTAACTCCATATTCCCAGAGTGCGAAATGGAGTATAAACATCTAACTCCATATTCCCAGAGTGCGAAATGGAGTATAAACATCCAACTCCATATTCCCAGAGTGCGAAATGGAGTATAAACATCTAACTCCGTATTCCCAGAGTGCGAAACGGAGTATAAACATTTAACTCCATATTCCCAGAGTGCGAAATGGAGTATAAACATCTAACTCCATATTCCCAGAGTGCGAAATGGAGTATAAACATCTAACTCCATATTCCCAGAGTGCGAAATGGAGTATAAACATCTAACTCCGTATTCCCAGAGTGCGAAACGGAGTATAAACATTTAACTCCATATTCCCAGAGTGCGAAATGGAGTATGAACATCCGACTCCGTATTCCCAGAGTGCGAAACGGAGTATAAACACTTAACTCCATATCCCCGGAGTGCGAAATGGAGTATAAACATTCGACTCCGTATTCCCAGAGTGCGAAGCGGAGTATACACACTTAACTCCATATTCCCAGAGTGCGGAATGGAGTATAGACATTCAGCTCCGCATTCCCAGAGTGCGAAGCGGAATATAAACAGTCAACTCCATGTTCCCAGAGTGCGAACAACCACTTACGAGATGACGCGTATCCCCGGAGTATGGATGGAACGGTTCATAAGAGAACGGGCGTAGTTCGACCACTCGGTCCTCGCTCAGTACCATCGCAAGCTGATCATCACACCTTGACCCCGAAGCTGGGGGCAGAAGCAAATGTTAGTCATTGCCCGAAACTATACGATGTTCAGCTCCGATGCGATTCCCTATCACAACTCGAGTCCGAAAGTTCCATACTTAACAAGTAAAAATGAGCTATTCTTGAAGCAATCAAAAAATGCAAATACACTGGACCAAAGTCCGGACACTGCAATATTCAAGCATAGAAAGGAACGCAAGCTGAAGCTAAAAGACAAAATTTTATTCCAACTAAACTCAAAAACAATGCTTCATACATGAGATCTTTCCTAAAATGTTCCTACTAGCAGGGGCCGAACCCGCATCTAAACACGGCCTACAAAAGGGAAGAGACAGAAAAAATAACAAAAGTCCCTAACTGTCTATGGAAAGGATGTCTACTCCTTCTGCTTCCTCAGCTTCTTCTTCTTCTTCGAGGAACTATTGGAGCCGCCAGTACCCTTCCGCTTGGAGCCTTTCTCCCTAGGAAGGCTCCCCCCGGGTGAAGGCATGATGTCAACGTCCTCGTCTGAGCTGGACTCTATAGGGATGCTTCCCGCAGGAGGAGTGGGAGGAACAGACTCCGCAGCCGGAGGAGGGGCTGGTACACCAGTATCAGTAAGTGTGCCCTCAGGAGACATAGTCATAAGAGGAATGGGGCACTGTGCTGGTGCTCCGTCATCTGCATCACCGCCTCCGTGCGCCGCAGCCGCCATCTCGGCATTGATCTCAGCTAACAACGCCGCTTCCCGCCGTGCCCTGGCCTCGCTAGGAGCCATAGTAGTTTGGGACAGGGTATCAGATGTAGCCGTGAATCCACCCAAGCCAAATGGCAAACCCGCAAAAGGATCACTTTGACGGCCAAGGAGCTCGTTTATCATTTGCTCGTCGAAAGAGAGTGAGCTCCCCTCCGTCACTCCAACTGGTGCCATTGCTGCGACGGAGGTCGCCTCAGAAACGATGGCTCCTGGCGCTCGACTTAGTACTTGGGTGGTAAGAGGCGCGGCTGGTGCAACTCCTGTCACTGATCAAAGGAAAAGACATGTCATTAGCAACATTTCAACACGGGATCTTCAATCCAAATATACTGGAAGTTAGTTCAAAGTACCTTCCTCGGTTTGGCTCGAGGTCGTCTGAACCGCCTCAGAAGGATGTTCCTTAATAGGAGATAAGTGCGGTTGATCTGGGTCGTACGCCGGGATAGGCTGGGAATAGATCATTGAAGTTGGCTCAGACTGAGATGACACGACAATCTCAGAACTTGTAACATGGTGTTCCACACCAGAGCTCTCTCCGACTTCCGGGACCTGAGCACCAAGCCTCACCTTGTCATGGGAAATCATGGAGTCATGGAGAACCTTCTTTTCGTCAGCATTAAGGATGCGGTTCTCCAGCTCGAATTCATCAGGGGCTTCATCAGGGTGCCCAGATCTCTCCTCATCCACCAGTAGGTTCCAGGCGTTATAGAGATGTGTGGGGTAATCGTCAAGCCATGTCAGGTCTCGGTGCCTTAGCACATTGGCGTTGTAAGTGACGAGTAGCTCCTCCACCTCGGCCTCAATCCTGGCCTCCGCCTGCCGTACTTTCTCCTCAACTCCAGCCTCAGCCTCACGGGCTTGTTGTACGGCCGCCTCTTTCTCCTTTTGAAGTGTCACTGCCTGGTCACAGGCTTCCTGCGCAGAGACATTAGCTGCGTCTTTTTCCTTAGCCATCTCTGAAAATTTTGACTTCAGCTCATTAAGCTCCTTGAGAGCGGCATCCCTCTCGGCCGTAATGGAAGTGTTCCTGTGACCCATGTCCTCAATAGCGGTGTAATGTTCTTGCTTCATCCTGGCCATGGCAGCGGTCACCTCGTCAACTTTCTTTAAGGCCTCCATTTCAGACTTACGAGAAGACTCGGCCTCAGAGTTAAGCGCTTTTATGATTTGGTCGTTGCGACCCAGCTCCTTCTCAAGTTTCTCGATGGTGACGCCCCGCTCAAACGCCACTTTAGATGCCTTCCTCGCGGCCCGTCCCCACTCCCTATACTGGAAAAAGATGTCCGCGACATAATCGTGGATAGTGGTTTCCGCGGTTGGCGGGATTCTCTTCAGGTGCGGGGGAAAGACATATCCATCAAAACAGATGTCAGGAAATTCCTTCCTCATCTGTGCCAATTTGAGCGCTCCCTCGCTAGACGCCTCGGTCGGGACCGACACAGTAGCCGAAGAGGTGGCTATTTCGGTCCTGCGCGGAGGGTCGGACCTCAAAGCTTGGGAAGGCGGCCTAGACCGTGAAGTTTCGGAGGGACGAGTAACGGCGACCACAGGAGGTGCAGAGGTCCTGGGGGGAGGAGAACGAGATCGGGATCGGTGAACATGTCCCCTATCTCTGTCAGACTTCTCCTGACCAGAGTGTCCAGCGTCATAATCCCTCTCGCCCTCTCTCCTGCGTGGCTCGTGATAACGGCGCTTACGCAAACTACCAAGCACGGAACCTTTCCCGGACATCGTACCTGAAAAGAAAACAACGAAGAATCAGTAACCGTTTGCGATGTGTTGATTGTGGTTAGAAAAATGTGTTGTGCCGTGAGGAGTGTGTGAATGTGTAACCCCCCGGACCAACCAGAAGTGTCAGTCGCATCGGCAAACTCAGACTCGCTGACATCGGCGATGTGTCGCGGTCCACCCGACCCAACATCGTGTTGCTCCGGCTCGATGTCAGGGACTGGAGGGTCAGTACGCCCTTCAAATTGATCTTCAGCTTGCGGGGAGGACGCCTCCGTAATCTTAACTCCTGACGAAGGGCGGTGCAAAACCACAGACTTCCGCCTCCCAGACTTAGGCTGTTTCGAAGCCACAGCTTTGCCTTTCCTCTTAGCATCGGACTCTGGGGTTGCATTAGCAGGTCCGGCCAATGGTTCTTCGTCAGTGTGGGTTTTCTCGGAGTCGGGTTCCTCGATTATCAAGACCCTGGGCTTCATCTGCTTGACCTTTTTCCTGGAGACGGTCTTTAATGCGCCGTCGAGTCTTATGCTCTGCCTCCGACCAATCAGCCCAAGGACTCTGAGATTCCGATCTGTCAGTAACAGCTCAATATTCCTTTCTTCGCTAGGAATCTCTTGGAGGACCCGAACTATCTCTTTGTAATAGCCACCCTCAGGCCGCTGGATGATAGCTGAAAGAAAAAGAGGAGAAGACGTAAGTTTAATTTCACTCCGAAAATTGCCCTGTCAATTACTTGGGAAAAGAGATGATACTCACGTCTGAACAGCCATCTTCTGGCAAATCCCGGGGGACATCGGACATAGAACCACTCCGACTTAAAATAGCTTAGCCTAGTCCACGACCCCACGACGACTTGGCAGTTCCTTACAGACTCCAAGAACGTATAAGATGGGCTGTCAGTCCGACTCTTGAAGTTAAACAAGTATCTTATGTCGATCATACGGGGAGGACGATGGAGGTACTCCATGAATACAATGAACAAGCTGTTGAGTGAGGCATATCCGTTTGGATGCAACTGAGACGGAGCGATGTCCAGATAAGCCAACACTTCTCTTATATAGTCGTTGAATGGGGGAAGTGTGCCGGCTGCGCACGCGTGCCGATTAAACGCAGTATACCCCTCCGGGGGATTATGTGGCCTATCATCCGGTCCAGGCAACAATACCTCATCCAAAGATAAACCATGCCTTAAGCATATCCTCCCCAGCATGTCTTCGGAGATATTGGATGAGACGGAATCAGGTGGACTATTAATGAAGGACGCGTTGGGCAACTCGTCCGGAGCTGGGCCAATAACTTCGGCCTCGATGACCGGAATCTCAATTCTAGGAAGGACAGGGTTCTGAATTTCTTGCTACTGCGAACTTGACGGTTCCATCGCCAGCTAACTCACGAGAAACCATCATTAGATGACAAAAAGCCCGTGCGTTCCCCAGTATAACGTGCATGAATGTGTTGTGTAGTGCGAATGCTGTGCGTGACTTGAGCAAATTCTGCAGAATTAAAGAAAATGTGCAAGCGACGAGATTCTGGAAGTCAAACAAACATGACCGTCATCGCTGACCGTCATGACTGCGCCATCCAGATGACAACAATCGATTCCAGGTTAAAGAATTCGTTGTACTTTTATATTAAAGGGCAGTTCCATCGACGAGCTTCGAAAGTCAGTCAAATATGCAATCCTGTAATCAAGTCCAATTATGCAAGGCAGAAGCTCGTCGGAGTCGAATATAAGGGCATGCAAAAGTTCGCTAAGTTCGTCAAATTTCAGCATGGAATCGATCGTAGTTCAAGTTCAAATTCATTCGAAGGCGTGATGTCTTTCGTATCGATCCGGTTCGAATCGATACTTTCGTATCGATCAAGTCAACTCGATACCTTTCATATCGATGGAAGTTCGTATCGACCGGAGGAGGAGATTTCGTATCGATCAGGTAGGTTTACTTCGCATCGGCCAAGGGTAACGGCTGTGAGACAACCAAATGCAATAACTTCGCATCGATCTATGGATTTCGATATGGGACCGATGAGATCTCTTGGCCTTCGTATCGATCAAGAGAGATAGATTTTCGCATCGATCACGCTGGCCAAGCGCTTACATCGATCATCTCAGTTCAACACAAGCCCCTACCACCTTAGATCGATGCGAACCTCTGCATCCCCTTTAACCCATCAGTCGATGCGAAATCATGAAAATCTGGATCGAGTCGAATCCTCCTATCCCAGATCGACACGAACTAGTGGTGAAGCAATCACTCCAGAACTCCTTCTTCTCCGATTGAAGCGAGCATGGCCATGGCCATCCTCGACCAAGTTCTGGTCCAGATCTGGCCTTGGCACCACTATAATCGATAATCGGCAAAGGCACGATGGATCTGAGATCTGAACTTCGTCGCTCAAGTGTAGCTGTGATTGCTCGTTTACCTGAATCGAATTGGAGTTTGGGGAAATTATAAGATGATGTTTGATCGATTCGAAGATTGAAATAATTCTTCTCTCCTGCTTGTCTGTGGATCGATACGAGAAGGCAGAAGACAACAGTAAAAGTAAAAGGTAAAAAAGTGAGAAATGGCAAAGTCCCAGATATTTATACAAGGCCTAGGACGGAACCGAGTCGATTCGACTCCCAGTCAATCTGACCGGTCGCAACCAGTCAAGCAGCGCATCGATGCGAGCATTCGTATCGAACCCCTTAACCTTTATCAGTTCGAAGCGCACAGGGAGGCTACGTGAAAACGATGGGTAGGCGCACGCGCTTTTCTCGCATCCATCAAGCCGTGCATTCATCGAGACGAAATGTTCACCAGACACCATCGTTTCGAAGCATCCGGGTTTTGAGCCATCGATTCGAAACAGAGCAGATCTGTTGATACGAGCGTCAATTTCGTATCCATCCGTATCTATCGATGCGAACATCCATTTCGTATCCACCAGATATCATCAATTCGAACCAGGATTCGCCACCATTTGTGACCATCGATACGAATGATTGTTTTCGTATCCATCAAGTCAACCCACATCGATACGAAAGAAGGCTTTTTGACTTTGAGCATCGACTCGTAAGCGGACCGATACGAGAGAATGGCTAAGGGGTACGATTTCCAAAGCTATTCGAAGAAGGCCTACAGCTTTTCAAAGCACGTCATGTTTTCACAAGACGTACTTTGGGGGGCAAATGTTATCCCGCCTTTTGGCAAGGCCAGGACATCAAGAAGCCGGCTAGAGAACAAGGATAACACGCCATGGATATCACTGAATTTTGTCCGAGCCCAGAGTGAGCTACAATTGATAGGACACGACAAGAAAGGCCATAGAGATCAGCACCTCAAATTTCAAGTCGATCCGGACTCATACACTCAAGATTATGATCGAGTCGAATTGGAGGGAAAGAGCCCAGATTTCGTATCCATCACTCTGGGCGATTTCGTATCCATCACCGAAGCCCCAGTTCGAATCCATCATGCTTCGTATCGATCAGCTCCGGATCCATCGAGGTACCCAGGTTCGACTCGATTTTCTTCGTATCCATCGAACTCGTATCGATGGACTTCACACATACCAGCAATTGAAGGACTTCGTATCCTTCAGCCAGTGTCAGTTTCGTATCCATCAGATGATGCATACGTCGTATCCATCAGACATTGCTTACTTCGTATCCATCAGCCAGTGCCTACTTCGTATCCATCAGATAGTATTTGCCTCGTATCCCAGGATGAAGTCCTACTCGAAACCATCAGGTCAACCAGCTTGGATAACGTGTCACCTCTCGAAGGAAACGGGGCAAGATACATGGAGTCGAAGCAGTCAACACGGAGCAAATACCGGATCGAGGCGAAGAGCGCACACCACGTCATCCCTCGATGCGAATGCGCCGAGATATATGGAGTCGACGCGGTCAACTCGGAGTGAAGAGCGGATCGAAGCGAGGCGCGCGCACCACATCACCTTGAGAGCGCGTGCAGTCATCGAGACGAAAGGATGGAGTCGAAGCAATGGAGACGAGCAGAACAGCCAGCGTTAAAATCCATCTCGTATCGACGATATCTCTCAATCCACTGATCCAAACACCATGAAATTTTAACTGAAGGCTGCACACATAACAAGGAATGTCTCCACCAATTTTGAGCTCAATTGGAAGTAATCCTGATCGATACGAAATGATTTCGTATCGATCACAAATTGGCTTGAAACTCTCTGGAAGTGGTCGAATGGGCCCCCTCACGTGTCTGGCCAAGTCTTCCGGAGTTTGAGCGAAATCCAAGCCTCCTACGCCTATAAATAGAGCCCCAGAATCAACGGAAAAAGGATCTTTTTTCTCTGAAGCGCCCAGACTCTGCCGGATTGAGATTTGCATCATACTTTTGCTGTCAATTTCGAATTCCAAACTGTAATCCGCTGTTCATCGCTGTAAACGCTTGTAATCATTGAAAGAGAATCAATAAAATCATCAAAACTTCATAGTGGACGTAGGCTATACGCCGAACCACTCTAAACTGCTTGTCTGTTCACTTTGCATTCATATTTGTTGGAGTTTTTGTTAGATAATCTCTGTTTTACATTTATAATCTTCATTTTATCTCTTCAAACAACTCCCGAAGAGTGTTGTGCCCATTTTTGGTACAAACAAGTACCATGCTGCACCACTCTCGAGCGATGGTAGATCGAAGACAAGCCACGGTTATCTCGTTTTAACGTAAAAATTCACGTGACGAAAATGATAGGTAAAAAACTTCCGTGACCCGATTGAGATTCAGATAGTTTTTTTGGGTATGAAACCGTCCATTGACGGCTTAAAGCAGTCAAAACCGTAGAACTCATAGAGTGCTTCGGTTTGACTAGTTATGGCTCCCGTAATTCTAAACGAGCCAACAATTATGGCCTTTCGAAGTATCGATATCCATAAGGTGCAACATCTACGGTGCAAGGTGCAACATCCGTCCAAAATGCCAAAACAATGTCGTACGTCTTTCCAAAATGGTTGAATGGATTTGAAATGGAACATTACCATGATGCACCACTCTCCAACGATGGTAGATCGAAGAACAGCCACGGTTATCCCATTTTAACGTAAAAATTCACGTGACGAAAAAACGATGGGATAAAAACTTCCGAGACCGGATTGAGAATCGGATAGTTTTTTTTGGGTATGAAACCGTCCATTGACGGCTTAAAGCTGTGAAAATCATAGAACTCACAGAGAGCTTCGGTTTGACTGGTTATGGCTCCCGTAACTCTAAACGAGCCAACAGTTATGGCCGTCCGAAGTATTGATATCCACAAGGTGCAACATCGACGGTGCAAGGTGCAATATCCGTCCAAAATTCCGAAACAGTGTCGTACGACTTTTAGAAATGGGTGCATGGATTTGAAACGGAACAGCACCATGCTCCACCACTCTCCAGTGATGGTAAATCGAAGACTGGCCACGGTTATCCCGTTTTAACGTAAAAATTCACGTGACGAAAAAACGATGGGTAAAAAACTTCCGAGACCCGATTGAGATTCGGATAGTGTTTTTTGGGTATGAAACCGTCCATTGATGGCTTAAAGCTGTCAAAGCAGTAGAACTCACAGAGAGCTTCGTTTTGACTTGTTATGACTATCGTAACTCTAAACGAGTCAACAGTTATTGCCGTCCGAAGTATCGATATATATAGGGTGCAACATCTACGATGCAAGGTGCAACATCCGTCCAAAATGCCGAAACTGTGTCGTACGTCTTTTAGAAATGGGTGCATGGATTTGAAACGGGACAGTACCGTGGTGCACCAATCTCCAGCGACGGTAAATTGAAGACCAGCCACGGTTAACCTGTTTTAACATAAAAATTAACGTGACGAAAGAACGATAGGTAAAAAACTTCTATGACCCGATTGAGATTCGGATAGTGTTTTTTGGGTATGAAACTGTCCATTGACAACATAAAGCGGTCAATCCGTCCAAAGTATCGATATCCACAGGGTGCAACATCTACGGTGCAACAACCGTCCAAAATGCCAAAATAGTGCCATACGTCTTTTAGAAATGGGTGAATGGATTTGAAACAAAACAGTACCATGCTGCACCACTCTCGAGCATGGTAGATTGAAGACCAGCCATGGTTATCCCGTTTTAACGTAAAAATTCACGTGACGAAAACGATGGCTAAAAAACGTCCGAGACCCGATTGAGATTCAGATAGTGTTTTTTGGGTATGAAACCGTTCATTGACGGCTTAAAGCATTCAAAGCCGTAGAACTCTAAACAAGCCAACAATTATGGCCTTCCGAAGTATCGATATCCACAAGGTGCAACATCTACGGTGCAAGGTGAAAAGTCCGTCCAAAATGTCGAAACAGTGATGTACATCATTTCGAAATGGGTGCATGGATTTGAAATTGAACAGTACCATGCAGCACCACTCTCCAACGATGGTAGATCGAAGACCAGCTACGGTTATCCCATTTTAACGTATAAATTCACGTGACGAAAAAACGATGGGATAAAAACTTCCGAGACCCGATTGAGATTCGGATAGTTTTTTTTGTGTATGTAACCATCCAATGACGGCTTAAAGCTGTAAAAGTTGTAGAACTCACAGAGAGCCTTGGTTTGTCTGGTTATGGCTCCCGTAACTCTAAACGAGCCAACGGTTATGGCCGTCCGAAGTATCGATATCTACAGGGTGTAACATCCGTCCAAAATGCCAAAACAGTGTCATACGTCTTTTAGAAATGGGTGCATGGATTTGAAACGGGACAGTACCGTGGTGCACCACTCTCCAACGATGGTAAATCGAAGACCAGCCACGGTTAACCTGTTTTAACGTAAAAATTAACGTGACAAAAGAACGATGGGTAATAAACATCCGAGACCCGATTGAGATTCAGATATTGTTTTTTAGGTATGAAACTGTCCATTGACGGCATAAAGCGGTCAATGCCATAGAACTCACAGAGAGCTTTGTTTTGACTGGTAATGGCTTTCGTAATTCTAAACGAGCCAACAGTTATGGTCGTCCGAAGTATCGATATCCATAGTGTGCAACATCTATGGTGCAAGGTGCAACATCCGTCAAAATTGCCGAAATAGTGTCGTACGTCTTTTAGAAATGGGTGCATCGATTTGAAACGAAACAGTACCATGCTGCACCACTCTCGAGCGATGGTAGATCGAAGACCAGCCACGGTTATCCCATTTTAAGGTAAAAATTCACGTGATGAAAACGACGGGTAAAAAACTTCCGAGACCCAATTGAGACTCGAATAGTGTGTTTTCGGTATGAAACCGTTTATTGACGGCTTAAAGCAGTCAGAGCCATAAAACTCACAGAGAGCTTCGGTTTAACTGGTTATGGCTCCCGTAACTCTAAACGAGCCAACAATTACGGCCTTCCGAAGTATCGATATCCACAAGGTGCAACATCTACGGTGCAAGGTGCAACATCCGTCCAAAATGCCGTAACAGTGTCGTACGTCTTTTCGAAATGGGTGCGTGGATTTGAAACAGAACAGTACCATGCCGCAGCACTCTCCAACGATGGTAGATCGAAGACCAGCCACGGTTATCCCGTTTTAACGTAAAAATTCACGTGACGAAAAAACGTTGGGATAAAAAGTTTCGAGAACCGATTAAGATTCAGATAGTTTTTTTTGGGTATGAAACCGTCCATTGACGGGTTAAAGCTGTGAAAGTCATAGAACTCACAGAGAGCTTCAGTTTGACTGGTTATGGCTCCCGTAACTCTAAACGAGCCAACTGTTATGGTTTTCCGAAGTATTGATATCCACAAGGTGCAACATCTACGGTGCAAGGTGCAACATCCGTCCAAAATGCCGAAACAGTGTCGTATGACTTTTAGAAATTGGTGCATGGATTTGAAATGGAACAATACCATGATCCACCACTCTCCATCGATGGTAAATCGAAGACTAGCCACGGTCATCCTGTTTTAACGTAAAAATTCACGTGATGAAAAAACGATGGGTAAAAAACTTCTGAGACCCGATTGAGATTCGGATAGTGTTTATTGGGTATGAAACCAATTATTGATGGCTTAAAGCTGTCAAAGCCGTAGAACTCACAGAGAGCTTCGTTTTGACTTGTTATGGCTATCGTAACTCTAAACGAGACATTATGGTTGTCCGAAGTATCGATATCCACAGGGTGCAACGTCTACAGTGCAAGGTGCAACATCCATCCAAAATGCCGAAACAGTGTCGTATGTCTTTTAGAAATGGGTGCATGGAATTGAAACGGGACGGTACCGTGGTGCACCACTCTCCAGCGACGGTAAATCGAAGACCAGCCACGGTTAACCTATTTTAACGTAAAAATTAACGTGACGAAAGAACGATGGGTAAAAAACGTTCGAGACCCGATTGAGATTTGGATAGTGTTTTCGGGTATGAAACCATCCATTGACGGCATAAAGCGATCAATGCCGTAGAACTCACAAAGTGCTTTGTTTTTATTGGATATGGCTTCCGTAATTCTAAACGAGCCAACAGTTATGGCCGTCCGAAGTATCGATATCCATAGGGTGCAACATCTACGGTGCAAGGTGCAACATCTACGGTGCAAGGTGCAACATCCGTCCAAAATGCTGAAACAATGTCGTAAGTCTTTTAGAAATGGGTGCATGGATTTGAAATGGAACATTACCATGCTGCACTACTCTAGAGCGATGGTAGATCGATGACCAACTACGGTTATCCCGTTTTAACGTAAAAATTCAAGTGACGAAAACGATGGGTAAAAAACATTCGAGACCCGATTAAGATTCAGATAGTGTTTTTTGGGTATGAAACCCCTCATTGACGGCTTAAAGCAGTCAAAGCCGTAGAACTCACAGAGAGCTTCGGTTTGACTAGTTATGGCTCCCGTAACTCTAAACGAGCCAACAATTATGGCCTTCCGAAGTATCGATATCTACAAGGTGCAACATCTACGGTGCAAGATGCAACATCCGTCCAAAATGTCGAAACAGTGCCGTACGTCTTTTCGAAATGGGTGCATGGATTTGAAACGGAACATTACCATGCTGCACCACTCTACAATGATGGTAGATTGAAGACCAGCCACGGTTATCCTATTTTAACGTAAAAATTCACATGATGAAAAAACGATGGGATAAAAACTTCCAAGACCCGATTGAGATTCGGATAGGTTTTTTGGGTATGAAACCGTCCATTGATGGCTTAAAGCTGTGAAAGTCGTAGAACTGGCAAAGAGATTCGATTTGACTGGTTATGGCTCCCGTAACTCTAAACGAGCCAACAGTTATGGCCGTCCGAAGTATTGACATCCACAGGGTGCAACATCTACATTGCAAGGTGCAACATCCGTCCAAAATGCCGAACAGTGTCGTATGACTTTTAGAAATGGGTGCATGGAATTAAAACAGAAAAATACCATGCTCCACCACTCTCCTATGATGGTAAATCGAAGACTAGCCACGGTTATCCCGTTTTAACGTAAAAATTCAAGTGACGAAAAAACGATGGGTAAAAAACTTCCGAGACCCAATTGAGATTCGGATAGTTTTTCTTGGTTATGAAACCGTCCATTGATGGCTTAAAGCTGTCAAAGCCGTAGAACTCAAAGAGAGCTTCGTTTTGACTGGTTATGACTCCCTTAACACTAAACGAGCCAACAGTTATGGCCGCCCGAAGTATCGATATCCACAGGGTGCAACATCTACGGTGCAAGGTGCAACATCCGTCCAAAATGCCCAAACAGTGTCGTACGACTTTTAGAAATGGGTGCATGGATTTGAAATGGAATAGTACCATGCTGCACCATTCTCTAGCGATGGTAAATCGAAGATCAGCCACGGTTATCCAGTTTTGACGTAAAAATTCACGTGATGAAAAAAGGATGGGTAAAAAACTTCGGAGACCCGATTGAGATAAAGATAGTGTTTTTTGAGTATGAAACCGTCCATTGGCGGCTTAAAGCGGCCAAAGCTGTAGAACTCACAAAGAGCTTCATTTTGACTGGTTATGGCTCTCGTAACTCTAAACGAGCCAACAGCTATGGCTGTCCGATGTATCGATATCCACAGGGTGCAACATCTACGGTGCAAGGTGCAACATCCGTCCAAAATGCCAAAACAGTGTCGTACGTCTTTTCGAATTGGGTGCATGGATTTGAAATGGAACAGTACCATGCTGCCCCACTCTCTAATGATGGTAGATCGAAGACTAGCCACGGTTATCCCGTTTTAATGTAAAATTTCACGTAACGAAAAAACGATGGGAAAAAATCTTCCAAGACCCGATTGAGATTCGGATAGTTTTTTTGGTTATGAAACCGTCCATTGACAGCTTAAAGCTATGAAAGTCGTAGAACTCATAGAGAGCTTCGGTTTGACTGGTTATGGCTTCCGTAACTCTAAACGAGCCAATAGCTATGGCCGTCCGAAGTATTGATATCCGTAGGGTGCAATATCTACGGTGCAACATCCATTCAAAATGCCGAAACAGTGTCGTACGACTTTTAGAAATGGGTGCATGGATTTGAAACGGAACAGTACCATGCTCCACCACTCTCCAGTGATGGTAAATTGAAGAACAGCCACGGTGATCCCGTTTTACCGTAAAAATTCACGTGACGAAAAAACGAAAGTCAAAAAACATCAGAGACCCGACTGAGATTCGGATAGTCTTTTTTGGGGATGAAACTATCCATTGACGGCTTTAAGCAGTCAAAGCCGTAAAACTCATAGAGAGCTTCGTTTTGACTGGTTATGGCTCCCGTAAATCTAAACGAGCCAACAATTATGGCCGTCCGAAGTATCGATATCCATAGGATGCAACATCTACGGTGCAAGGTGCTACATACGTCCAAAATGCCGAAACAGTGCCGTACGTCTTTTAGAAATGGGTGCATGGATTTGAAACGGGCAGTACCATGGTGCACCACTCTCTAGCGATTGTAAATCGAAGACCATCCACGGTTAACCTGTTTTAACGTAAAAATTAACGTGACGAAAGAACGATGGGTAAAAAACTTCCGAGACCCGATTGAGATTCGGATAGTGTTTTATGGGTATGAAACCGTCCATTGACGGCTTAAAGCAGTCAATGCCGTAGAACTCAAAGAGAGCTTTATTTTGACTGGTTATGTCTTCCATAATTCTAAATGAGCCAACAGTTATGGCCGTCCGAAGAATCGATATCCACAGGGTGCAACGTCTACGGTGCAAGGTGCATCATCCATACAAACTGCCGAAACACTGTCGTAGGTCTTTTAGAAATGGATGCATGGATTTGAAACGGAACAGTACCATGCTGCACCACTTTCGAGCGATGGTAGATCGAAGACCAGCCACGGTTATCCCATTTTAACATAAAAATTCACGTCACTCTTAAAGCAGTCAAAGCCGTAGAATTCATAGAGAGCTTCGGTTTGACTGGTTATTGCTCCCGTAACTCTAAACGAACCAACATTTATGGCCTTCCGAAGTATTGATATCCACAAGGTGCAACATCTACGGTACAAGGTGCCACATCCGTCCAAAATGCCAAAACAGTGTCGTACGTCTTTTCAAAATGGGTGCGTGGATTTGAAACGAAACAGTACCATGTTGCACCACTCTCCAACGATGGTAGATTGAAGACCAGCCACGGTTATCCCGTTTTAAAGTTAAAATTCACGTGACGAAAAAACGATGGGATAAAAAATTCCGAGACCCGATTGAGATTCGGATAGTATTTTTTGGGTATGATAAAGATGTCAAAGACGTAGAACTCACAGGAAGCTTCGTTTTGACAGGTTATGGCTTCTGTAATTCGAAATGAGCCAACGGTTATGTTCGTCCGAAGTATCGATATCCATTGGTGCAATATCTACGGTGCAGGTGCGACATCCGTCCAAAATGCCGAAACAGTGCCGTACGTCTTTCAGAAATGGGTGCATGGATTTGTAATGGAACAGTACCATGCTGCACCACTCTCTAGCGATGGTAAATCGAAGACCAGCCATGGTTATCCTGTTTAAACGTAAAAATTCGCGTGACAGAAGAACAATAGGTAAAAAACTTCAGAGACCCGATTGAGATTCGGATAGTGTTTTTTAGGTATGAAACCGTCCTTTGACGGCTTAATGCTGTAAAAGCCATAGAACTTATAGACAGCCTAATTTTGACTGGTTATGGCTTTCGTAACTCTGAACGAGCCAACAGTTATGGCCGTCCGAAGTATCGATATCCACAGGGTGCAACATCTACGGTGCAAGGTGCAACATCCGTCCAAAATGCCGAAACAGTGTCGTTCATCTTTTCGAAATGAGTGCATGGATTTGAAATGGAACAGTACCATGTTGTACCACTCTCCAGCAATGGTAGATCGAAGACCAGCCACTGTTATCCCGTTTTAACGTAAAAATTCACGTGACGAAAAAACGATGAGTAAATAACTTCCGAGACCCGATTGAGATTCGGATAGTGTTTTTTGGGTATGAAACCATCCATTGACGGCTTAAAGCTTTTAAAGCCGTAGAACTTAAAGAGATCTTCGTTTTGACTGGTTATGGCTTCCGTCAGTATAAACGAGCCAACAGTTATGGCCTTCTGAAGTATCGATATCCATAGGGGGCAACATCTACGATGCAAGGTGCAACATCCGTCCAAAATGCCGAAACAGTGTCGTACGTCTTTTAGAAATGGGTGCATGGATTTGAAATGGAACAGTACCATGCTGCACCACTCTCCACGATGGTAGATCAAAGACCAGCCACTGTTATCCCGTTTTAACGTAAAAATTAACGTGATGAAAAAACGATGGGTAAATAACTTCCGAGACCCGATTGAGATTCGGATACTGTTTCTTGGGTACGAAACCGTCCATTGACGGCTTAATGCAGTCAAAGCCGTAGAACTCACAGAGAGATTCGTTTTGACTGGTTATGGCTCCCGTAACTCTAAACGAGCCAACAGCTATGGTCGTCTGAAGTATCGATATCCACAGGGTGCAACATCTACGGTGCAAGGTGCAACATCCGTCCAAAATGCCAAAACAATGTCGTATGACTTCTAGAAATGGTTGGATGGATTTGAAATGGAACAGTACCATACTGCACCACTCTCCAACGATGGTAAATCGAAGACTAGCCAATTTTTACCGTTTTAACGTAAAAATTCACGTGATGAAAAATCAATGGGAAAAAACTTTCGAGACCCGATTGAAATTCGGGTAGTGTTTTTTGGGTATGAAACCGTCCATTGATGGCTTAAAGCTGTCAAAGCCGTAGAACACATAGAGAGCTTCGTTTTGACTGGTTATGGCTCCCGCAACTCTAAACGAGCCAACAGTTATGGCCGTCCGAAGTATCGATATCCACAGGGTGCAACATCTACGGTACAAGGTGCAACATCTGTCCAAAATGCCGAAACAGTGTAGTACTTATTTTATAAATGGGTGCATGGATTTGAAACTGGACAGTACCATCGTGCACCACTCTCCAGCGATGGTAAATCGAAGACCAGCCACGGTTATCCTGTTTTAACGTAAAAATTCATGTGACGAAAGAACGATGGGTAAAAAACTTCCGAGACCCGATTGAGATTCAGATAGTATTTTTTGGGTATGAAACCATCCATTGACAGCTTAAAGCTATAAAAGCCGTAGAAGTCACAAAGGGCTTCGTTTTGACTGGTTATGGCTTCCGTAATTCTAAACGAGCCAACAGTTATGGCCGTCCGAAGTATCGATATCCACAGGGTGCAACATCTATGGTGCAAGGTGCAACATCCGTCCAAAATGCCGAAACAGTGATGTACGTCTGTTAGAAATGGGTGCATGGATTTGAAACGGGATAGTACCTTGGTGAACCACTCTCCAGCGCTGGTAAATCGAAGACCAGCCACGGTTATCCTGTTTTAACTTAAAAATTCACTTGACGGAAGAATGATGGGTAAAAAACTTCCGAGACCCGATAGAGATTCAGATAGTGTTTTTTGGGTATGAAACCGTCCATTGACGGCTTAAAGCTGTCAAAGTCATAGAACTCACAGAGAGCTTCGTTTTGACTGGTTATAGCTTCCGTAATTATAAACGCGAGAACAGTTACGGTCGTTCGAAGTATCGATATCCACTGGGTGCAACATCTATGGTGCAAGGTGCAACATCTGTCCAAAATGCTGAAACAGTGCCGTATGTCTTTTAGAAATGGGTGCATGAATTTGAAAGGGAACTGTACCAAGCTGCATCTCTATCGAGCGATGGTAGATTGAAGACCAGCCACGGTTATCCCGTTTTAACGTAAAAATTCACGTGACGAAAACGTTGGATAAAAAACTTCTGAGACCCGATTGAGGTTCGGATAGTGTTTTATAGGTATGAACCATTCATTGACGACTTAAAGCTGTCAAAGTCGTAGAACTCACAGAGAGCTTCGGTTTGACTGGTTATGGGTCCCGTGACTCTAAACGAGCCAATAATTATGGCCTTCCGAAGTATCGATATCCACACGGTGCAACATCTATAGTGCAAAGGTGCAACATTCGTCCAAAATGCTGAAAATGTGTCGTACGTCTTTTAGAAATGGGTGCATGTATTTGAAATGGAATAGTACCATGCTACACCACTCTCCAATGATGGTAGATCGAAGACCAGCAACGGTTATCCCGTTTTAACGTAAAAATTCACGCGATGAAAAAACGATGGGATAAAAACTTCCAAGACCCGATTGAGATTCAGATAGTGTTTTTTGGGTATGAAACCTTCCATTCACAGCTTAAAGCTATCAAAGCCATAGAACTCACAGAGAGCTTCGTTTTGACTGGTTATGGCTCCCGTAACTCTAAACGAGCCAAACAGTTTTGGCCGTCCGAAGTATCGATATCCACAGGGTGCAACATCTACGATGCAACATCCGTCAAAAATGCCGAATTATTGTCGTACAACTTTTAGAAATAGGTGCACGGAATTGAAATGGAACAATACCATGCTCCACCACTCTCGAGCGATGGTAAATCAAAGACTAGCCACGGTTATCCCGTTTTAACGTAAAAATTCACATGATGAAAAAACAATGGGTAAAAAACTTCTGAGACCCGATTGAGATTCAGATAGTGTTTTTTGGATATGAAACCTTCCATTGACAGCTTAAAGCTATCAAAGCCATAGAACTCACAGAGAGCTTCATTTTGACTAGTTATGGCTCTCGTAACTCTAAACAAGCCAACAGTTATGGTCGTCTGAAGTATCAATATCCACAGGGTGCAACATCTACGGCGCAAGGTGCAACATCCGTCCAAAATGCCGAAACTGTGTCGTACGTCTTTTAGAAATGGGTGTATGGATTTGAAATGGCACTGTACCATGGTGCACCACTCTCCAGCGATGGTAAATCAAAAACCATCCACGGTTATCCTGTTTTAACGTAAAAATTAACGCGACGAATGAACGATGGGTAAAAAACTTCCGAGACCCGTTTGAGATTCAGATAGTGTTTTTTGGGTATGAAACCATCCATTGACGGCTTAAAGCGGTCAATGCCATAGAACTCACAGAGAGCTTTGTTTTGACTGGTTATGGCTTCCATAATTCTAAACGAGCCAACAGTTATGGCCGCATGAAGTATCGATATCCACAGGATGCAACATCTACGGTGCAAGGTGCAACATCCATCCAAAATTTTGAAACAGTGCCGTACGTTTTTTAGAAATGGGTGCATGTATTTGAAATGGGGCAGTACCATGCTGCACCACTCTCGAGCGATGGTAGATCGAAGAACAACCACGGTTATCCTGTTTTAACGTAAAAATTCACATGACGAAAAAACGATGGGTAAAAAACTTCCGAGACCCGATAGAGATTCGAATATTGTTTTTTTGGTATGAAACCATACATTGATGGCTTAAAGAAGTCAAAGCCATAGACTTATAGAGAGCTTCGTTATGACTGGTTATGGCTTTCGTAACTCTAAACGAGCCAATAGCTATGGCCTTCCGAAGTATCGATATCCACAGGGTGCAACATCTATAGTGCAAGGTGCAACATCCATCCAAAATGCCGAAACAAAGCCCTACGTCTTTTAGAAATGGGTGCATGGATTTGATATGGAACAGTACCATGCTGCACCACTCTCCATCGATGGAAGATCAAAGACCAGACACAGTTATCCCGTTTTAACGTAAAAATTCACGTCACGAAAAAACGATGGATAAAAAACTTCCGAGACCCGATTGAGATTCGGATAGTGTTTCTGGGGTATGAAACCTTCCATTGACGGCTTAAAGTTGTCAAAGCCTTAGAACTCACAGAGAGCATCGTTTTGACTGGTTATGGCTCCCATAACTATAAACGAGCCAACAGTTATGGCCGTCCGAAGTATCGATATCTAAAGGGTGCAACATCTACGGTGCAAGGTGCAACATCCGTCCAAAATGCCCAGACAGTGCCGTACGAGTTTTAAAAATGGGTGTACGGATTTGAAATGGAACAGTACCATGCTACACCATTCTCCAGCGGTAGTAAATTGAAGATCAGCCACGGTTATCCCGTTTTAACGTAAAAATTCACGTGACGAAAAAACGATAGGTAAAAACCTTTCGAGACCCTATTGATATTCGGATAGTGTTTTTTGAGTATGAAACCATCCATTGGCGGCTTAAAGAAGCAAAAGCCGTAGAACTCACAGAGAGCTTCGTTTTGACTAGTTATGGCTCCCGTAACTTTAAACGAGCCAACAGTTATGGTCGTCCAAAGTATCGATATCCACAGGGTCCAACATCTACGGTGCAAGATGCAACATCCGTCCAAAATGCCGAAACAATGTCGTACGACTTTTAGAAATGGGTGGATGGATTTCAAACGGAACAGTACCATGCTGCACCACTCTCCAGCGATGGTAAATCGAAGCCCAGCCACGGTTATCCCATTTTAACGTAAAAATTCACGTCACGAAAAAACGATGGGTAAAAAACTTCCGAGACCCGATTGAGATTCGGATAGTGTTTTTTGGGTATGAAACCGTCCATTGATGGCTTAAAGCTGTCAAAGCCGTAGAACTTATAGAGAGCTTCGTTTTGACTAGTTATGGTTTCCGTAAGTCTAAACGACCCTACAGTTGTGGCCTTCCGAAGTATCGATATATACAGGGTGCAACATCTACTGTGCAAGGTGCAACATCCGTCCAAAATGTCAAAACAATGCAGTACGTCTTTTAGAAATGGGTGGATGGATTGGAAACGGGACAGTACCATGGTGCACCACTCTCCAAAGATGGTAAATCGAAGACCAGCCACGGTTATCCTGTTTTAACGTAAAAATTAACTTGACGAAAAAACGATCGGTCAATGCCGTAGAACTCACAGAGAGCTTTGTTTTGATTGGTTATGGCTTCTGTAATTCTAAACGAGCCAACAGTTATGGCCGTCCGAAGTATCGATATCCACAGGGTGCAACATCTACGGTGCAAGGTGCAACATCCGTCCAAAATACCGAAACAGTGCCGTACGTCTTTTAGAAATGAGTGCATGGATTTGAAATGGAACAAAACCATGCTGCACCACTCTTGAGCGAGGGTAGATCGAAGACCAGCCACGGTTATCCCGTTTTAACGTAAAAATTCACGTGAAGAAAATACGATGGGTAAAAAACTTCCTAGACTCGATTGTGATTCAGATCGTGTTTTTTGGGTATGAAGCCGTCCATTGACAGTTTAAAGCGGTCAATGCCGTAGAACTCACAGAGAGCTTTGTTTTGATTGGTTATGGCTTCTGTAATTCTAAACGAGCCAACAGTTATGGCCGTCCGAAGTATCGATATCCACAGGGTGCAACATCTACGGTGCAATGTGCAACATCCGTCCAAAATACCGAAACAGTGCCGTACGTCTTTTAGAAATGAGTGCATGGATTTGAAATAGAACAAAACCATGATGCACCACTCTTGAGCGAGGGTAGATCGAAGACCAGCCACGGTTATCCCGTTTTAACGTAAAAATTCACGTGACGAAAATACGATGGGTAAAAAACTTCCTAGACTCGATTGTGATTCAGAAGGTGTTTTTTGGGTATGAAACCGTCTATTGACGGCTTAAAGCTATCAAAGCCGTAGAACTTATAGAGAGCTTCGTTCTGACTGGTTATGGCTTTCGTAACCCTAAACGAGCCAACAATTATGGCCTTCCGAAGTATCGATTTCCACAGGATGCACCATCTACGGTGCAAGTGCAACATCCGTCCAAAATGCTGAAACAGTATCGTACGTCTTTTAGGAATGGCTGCATGGATTTGAAATGAAATAGTACCATGCTTCACCACTCTCCAGCGATGGTAGATTGAAGATCAGCCACGAATATCCCGTTTTAATGTAAAATTTCACGTGACGAAAAAACAATGGGTAAAAAACTTCCGAGACCCGATTGAGATTCGGATAGTGTTTCTTGGGTAAGAAACCGTCCATTGATGGCTTAAAGCTGTCAATGCCGTAGAACTCATAGAGAGCTTCATTTTGACTGGTTATGGCTCCCTTAACTCTAAACGAGCCAATAGCTATGGCCGTCCGAAGTATGAATATCCATAGGGTTCAACATCTACGGTGCAAAGTGCAACATCCATCCAAAATGCCCAAACAGTGCCGTACGACTTTTAGAAATGGGTGTATGATTTGAAATGGAACAGTACCATGCTGCACCATTCTCCAGCAATGGTAAATCGAAGATCAGCCACGGTTATTCCGTTTAAACGTAAAAATTCACGTGACGAAAAAACGATGGGTAAAAAACTTCAAGACCGGATTGAGATTCAGATAGTGTTTTTTGAGTATGAAACCGTCCCTTGGCGGCTTAAAGCAGCCAAAGTCGTAGAACTCACAGAGAGCTTCGGTATGACTGGTTATGGCTCCCGTAACACTAAACGAGCCAATAGCTATGGCCGTCCGATATATCGATATCCACAGGGTCCAACATCTACGGTGCAAGGTGCAACATCCGTCCAAAATGCTGAAACAGTGTCGTACGACTTTTAGACAATGGGTGGATGGATTTGAAACGGAACAGTATCATGTTGCACCACTATCCTGTGATGGTAAATCGAAGACCAGCCACGGTTATCCCGTTTTAACGTAAAAATTCATGTGACGAAAAAACGATGGATAAAAAACTTCCGAGACCCGATTGAGATTTGGATAGTGTTTTTTGGGTATGAAACCGTCCATTGATGGCTTAAAACTGTCAAAGCTGTAGAACACATAGAGAGCTTCGTTTTGACTGGTTATGACTCCCGTAACTCTGAACGAGCCAACAGTTATCGCCGTCCTAAGTATCAATATCCATAGGGTGCAAAATCTACGGTGCAAGGTGCAACATCCATCCAAAATGCCGAAACAGTGTCGTACAACTTTTACAAATGGGTGCATGGATTTGAAACGGAATAGTACCATGCTGCACCACTCTCCAGCGATGGTAAATCGAAGACCAGACACGGTTATCCCGTTTTAACGTAAAAATTCACGTGACGAAAAAACAATGGGTAAAAAACATCCGAGGCCCGATTGAGATTCAGATAGTGTTTTTGGGTATGAAACCGTCCATTAAAGGTTTAAAGCTGTCAAAGCCGTAGAACTTATAGAGAGCTTCGTGTTGACTGGTTATGGCTTCCGTAACTCTAAACGACCCAACAGTTATGGCCTTACGAAGTATCGATATCCACAGGGTGCAACATCTACGGTACAAGGTGCAACATCCGTCCAAAAAGCCGAACAATGCCGTACGTCTTTTAGAAATGGGTGCATGGATTAGAAACGGAACAGTACCATGTTGCACCACTCTCCAGCGATGGTAGATCGAAGACCAGCCACGGTTATCCCGTTTTAACGTAAAAATTCACGTGACGAAAAAACGATGGGTAAAAAACTTCCAAGACCTGATTGAGATTCGGACAGTGGTTCTTGGTTTAGAAACCGTCCAATGACCGCTTGAAGCCATCAATGCCGTAGAACTCACAAAGAGCTTCGTTTTGACTGGTTATGGCTTGCCTAACTCTAAACGAGCCAACAGTTATGGCCGTCCGAAGTATCGATATCCACAGGGTGCAACATCTACGGTGCAAGGTGCGACATCCGTCCAAAATGCCCAAACAGTGCCGTACGAATTTTAGAAATGGGTGTATGGATTTGAAATGGAACAGTACCATGCTGCATCATTCTCCAGCGATGGTAAATCGAAGATCAGCCACTATCCCGCTTTAACGTAAAAATTCACATGACGAAAAAACGATGGGTAAAAAACTTCCGAGACCCGATTGAGATTCGGACAGTGTTTTTTGAGTATGAAACCGTCCATTGGCATCTTAAAGCAGCCAAAGCCGTAGAACTCACAGAGAGCTTCGTTTTGACTGCTTATGGCTCCCATAACTCTAAACGAGCCAACAGCTATGGCCGTCCGAAATATCTCCACAGGGTCCAACATCTACGATGCAAGTTAAAACATCTGTCCAGAATGCTGAAACAGTGTTGTACGACTTTTAGAAATTGGTGGATGGATTTGAAACGGAACAGTACCATGCCGCACTACTCTCCAACGATGGTAAATCGAAGACTAGCCATGGTCATCCCGTTTTAACATAAAAATTCACGTGATGAAAAAACAATGCGTAAAAAACTTCCGAGTCTCGATTGATATTCGGATAGTGTTTTTTGGGTATGAAACCATCCATTGACGACTTAAATCTATCCAAGCCGTAGAACACACAGTGTGCTTCGTTTTGACTGGTTATGGCTCCCGTAACTTTGAACGAGCCAATAGTTATCGTCGTCCGAAGTATCGATATCCACAGGGTGCAAAATCTACGGTCCAAGGTGCAAGATCCGTCCAAAATGCCAAAACAGTGCCGTAAAACTTTTATAAATGGATGCATGGATTTGAAACGGAACAGTACCATGCTGCACCACTCTCCAGCGATGGTACCTCAAAGACCAACCACGGTTATCCCGTTTTAACATAAAAATTCACGTGACCAAAATACGTTGGGTAAAAAACTTCCGAGACCCGATTGAGATTCAGATAGTGTTTTTTGGGTATAAAACCATCCATTGACCACTTAAAGCTGTCAAAGCCGTAGAACTTATAGAGAGCTTCGTTTTGACCGGTTATGGCATCTATAACTCTAAACGAGCCAACAGTTATGGCCTTCCGAAGTATCGATATCCACAGGGTGCAACATCTACGGATATGGGTGCAAGGATTTGAAATGGGACAGTACCATGGTGCACCACTCTCCAGAGATGGTAAATCGAAGACTAGCCACGGTTATCCAGTTTTAACGTAAAAATTAATGTGACGAAAGAACGATGGGTAAAAAACTTCCGAGTCCCGGTTGAGATTCGGATAGTGTTTTTAGGTATGCAACCGTCCATTAACGGCTTAAAGCTGTCAAAGCCGTAGAACGTATAGAGAGCTTCGTTTTGACTGGTTATGACTTCCATAACTCTAAACGAGCCAATAGTTATGGCCTTCCGTAGTATCGATATCCATATGGTGCAACATCTGCGGTGCAAGGTGCAACATCCATCCAAAATTCCGAAACAGTGTCGTACGTCTTTTAGAAATGGGTGCATGGATTTGAAATGGAATAGTACCATGCTGCACCACTCTCCAGCGATGGTAGATCGTAGACCAGCCATGGTTATCCCGTTTTTACGTAAAAATTCACGTGACGAAAAAACGATGGGTAAAAAACTTCCGAGACCCGATTGAGATTCGGATAGTGTTTCTTGGGTATGAAACCGTCCATTGACGGCTTAAATCTGTCAATGCCGTAGAACTCAGAGAGAGCTTTGTTTTGACTGGTTATCGCTCCCTTAACTCTAAACGAGCCAACAGTTATGGCCGTCCGAAGTATCGATATCCATAGGGTGCAAGGTGCAACATCTGTCCAAAATGCCCAAACAGTGCCGTACGAATTTTAGAAATGGGTGTATGGATTTTAAATGGAACAGTACCATGATGTACCATTCTCTAGCAATGGTAAATCGAAGATCGGCCACTGTTATCCCGCTTTAACGTAAAAATTCAAGTGTCGAAAAAATGATGGGTAAAAAACTTCCGAGACCCAATTGACATTCAGATAGTGTTTTTGAGTATGAAACCGTCCATTGGCGGCTTAAAGTAGCCAAAGCCGTAGAGCTCATAGAGAGCTTCATTTTGACTTGTTATGGCTCCCGTAAATCTAAACGAGCCAACAGCAATGGCCGTCCGAAATATGGATATCCACAGGGTCCAACATCTACGGTGCATGGTAAAACATCCGTCCAAAATGTTGAAATAGTGTCGTACGACTTTTATAAATGGATGCAAGGATTTGAAACGGAATAGTACCATGCTGCACCACTCTCCAGCGATGGTAAATCGAAGACCAGCCGCGGTTATCCCGTTTCAACGTAAAAATTCACATGAAGAAAAAACGATGGGTAAAAAACTTCTGAACCCGATTGAGATTTGGATATTGTTTTTTGGGTATGAAACTATCCATTGACGGTTAAAGCTATCAAAGCCGTAGGACTTATAGAGAGCTTCGTTTTGACTGGTTATGGCTTCCGTAACTCTATACGAGCCAACAGTTATGGCCTTCCGAAGTATCAATATCCACAGGGTGCAACATCTACGGTGCAAGGTGCAACATCCGTCCAAAATAACGAAACAGTGTCGCACGTCTTTTAGAAATGGGTGCATGGATATGAAATGGGACAGTACCATGGTGCACCATTCTCCAGAGATGGTAAATCGAAGACCAACCACGGTTATCCAGTTTTAACGTTAAAATTAACGTGACGAAAGAATGATGGGTAAAAAACTTCCGAGACTCGATTGAGATTCGGATAGTGTTTTTAGGTATAAAATCGTCCATTGACGGCTCAAAGCGGTCAATGCCGTAGAACTTATAGAGAGCTTCAATTTCACTGGTTATGGCTTCCGTAACTCTAAACGAGCCAACAGTTATGGCCTTACGAAGTATCGATTTCCACAGGGTGCAACATCTACGGTGCAAGGTGCAACATCCATCCAAAATGCCGAAACAGTGCCATACATTTTTTAGAAATGGGTGCATGGATTTGAAACAAAACAGTACCATGGTGCACCACTCTCCAGCGATGGTAGATCGAAGACCAGCCACAGTTATCCCGTTTATACGTAAAAATTCACGTGATGAAAAAATGATGGGTAAAAAACTTCTGAGACCCGATTGAGATTCAAATAGTGTTTTTGGGTATGAAACCGTCTATTGACGGTTTAAAGCTGTCAAAGCCGTAGAACTTATAGAGAGCTTTCTTTTGACTGGTTATGGCTTTCGTAACTCTAAACGGGCCAACAAGTTATGGCCTTTCAAAGTATCGATATCCACAGGGTGCAACATCTACGGTGCAAGGTTCAACATCCGTCCAAAATGCCGAAATAGTGTCGTACGTCTTTTAGAAATGAGTGCATGGATTTGAAACGGAACAATACCATGCTGAACTACACTCGAGCGATGTTAAATCAAAGACCAGCCACGGTTATCCCGTTTTAACATAAAAATTCACGTGATGAAAAAACGATGCGTAAAAAACTTCCGAGTCCCGATTGATATTCGGATAGTGTTTTTTGGGTATGAAACAATTCATTAACGGCTTAAAGCTGTCAAAGACATAGCACATATAGAGTGCTTCGTTTTGACTGGTTATGGCTCCCGTAACTCTAAACGAGCCAACAGTTATCGCCGTCCGAAGTATCGATATCCACAGGGTGCAAAATCTACGATGCAAGGTGCAACATCCGTCCAAAATGCCGAAACAGTGTCGTACAACTTTTATAAATGGGTGCATGGATTTGAAACGGAACAGTACCATGCTGCATCACTCACCAGCGATGGTACATCGAAGATCAGCCACGGTTATCCCGTTTTAACGTAAAAATTCACGTGACGAAAAAACGATGGGTAAAAAACTTCCGAGAACCGATTGAGATTCAGATAGTGTTTTTTGGGTATGAAACCATCCATTGACATCTTAAAGCTGTCAAAGCCATGGAACTTATAGAGAGCTTCGTTTTGACTGGTTATGGCTTCTGTAACTCTAAACGAGCCAACAGTTATGGCCTTCCGAAGTATCGATATCCACATAGTGCAACATCTACGGTGCAAGGTCGAACATCCGTCCAAAATGCCGAAACAGTGTCGTACGTCTTTTAGAAATGGGTGCATGGATTTGAAATGGGATAGTACCATGGTGCACCACTCTCTAGAGATGGTAAATCGAAGACCAGCCACGGTTATCTAGTTTTAACTTAAAAATTAACGTGACGAAAGAACGATGGGTAAAAAACGTTCGAGACCCGATTGAGATTCAGATAGTGTTTTTTGGGTATGAAAACGACCATTAACGGCTTAAAGCTGTCAAAGCCGTAGAACGTATAGAGAGCTTCGTTTTGACAAGTTATGGCTTCCATAACTCTAAATGAGCCAATAGTTATGGCTTTATGAAGTATCGATATCCACAGGGTGCAATATCTGCGGTGCAAGGTGCAACATCCGTCCAAAATGCCGAAACAGTGTCGTACGTCTTTTAGAAATGGGTGCATGGACTTGAAATGGAACAGTACCATGCTGCACCACTCTCCAGCAATGGTAGATCAAAGACCAGCCAAGGTTATTCCATTTTAACGTAAAAATTCACGTAATGAAAAAACGATGGGTAAAAAACTTCCGAGACCCGATTGAGATTTGGATAGTGTTTCTTGGGTATGAAACCGTCCATTGACGGCTTAAAGCTGTCAATGCCGTAGAACTCACAGAGAGCTTCGTTTTGACTAGTTATGGCTCCCTTAACTCTTAACGAGCCAACAATTAAGGCCGTCCGAAGTATCGA
The DNA here is from genome assembly GCA_030737815.1 of Allium fistulosum. Taxonomy (NCBI): domain Eukaryota; kingdom Viridiplantae; phylum Streptophyta; class Magnoliopsida; order Asparagales; family Amaryllidaceae; genus Allium; species Allium fistulosum. The sequence goes on from CM060906.1 coordinate 1,141,099,024, forward strand.
TATCCATAGGGTGCAACATCTACGGTGCAAGGTGCAACATTCGTCCAAAATGCCCAAAGAGTGCCGTACGACTTTTAGAAATGGGTGTATGGATTTGAAATGGAACAGTACCATGCTGCACCATTCTTCAGCGATGGTAAATCGAAGATCAGCCACGGTTATCCCGTTTTAACGTAAAAATTCAGGTGACGAAAAAACGATGGGCAAAAAAATTCCGAGACCCGATTGAGATTCGGATAGTGTTTATTGAGTATGAAACCGCCCATTGGCGGCTTAAAGTAGCCAAAGCCGTAGAACTCATAGAGAGCTTCGTTTTGACTGGTTATGGCTCCCGTAACTCTAAACGAGCCAACAGCTATGGCCGTCCGAAATATCGATATCCATAGGGTCTAACATCTACGGTGCAAGGTAAAACATCCGTCCAAAATGCAGAAATAGTGTCACACGACTTTTAGAAACTAGTGGATGGATTTGAAACGGAACAGTACCATGCTGCACCACTCTCCAGCGATGATAAATCGAAGACCAGCCATGGTTATCCCGTTTTAACATAAAAATTCACGTGATGAAAAAACGATTGGTAAAAATCTTCCGAATCCCGATTGAGATTCGAATAGTGTTTTTTGGGTATAACACCGTCCATTGATGGCTTAAAGCCGGCGAAGCCGTAGAACAAAAAAAGTGCTTCGTTTTGACTAGTTATGGCTCCCGTAAATCTGAACGAGCCAATAGTTATCGCCGTCCGAAGTACCGATATCCACAGGGTGCAAAATCAACAGTGCAAGGTGCAACATCCGTCCAAAATGCCGAAATAGTGTCGTACAACTTTTATAAATGGGTGCATGGATTTGAAATGGAATAGTGCCATGCTGCATCACTCTCCAGCGATGGTAAATCGAAGACCAGTCACGGTTATCCCATTTTAACATAAAAATTCACATGACGAAAAAACGATGGGTAAAAAACTTTCGAAACTCGATTGAGATTCGGATAGTGTTTTTTGGGTATGAAACCGTTCATTGACGGGTTAAAGCTGTCAAAGCCGTAGGACTTATAGAGAGCTTCGTTTTGACTGGTTATGGCTTCCGTAACTCTAACGAGCCAACAGTTATTGCCTTCCGAAGTATCGATATCCACAGGGTGCAACATCCGTCCAAAATAACGAAACAGTGTCGTACGTCTTTTAGAAATGGGTGCATGGATTTGAAAAGGGACAGTACCATGGTGCACCACTGATGCAACGCAACCCATAATTTTCCAAGGCCTAAGTCGTCCATGACATAACGAAGCTGAAGTAGAAGTTTTAGGTCATCCACGACCTAACGAAGCGGATGTAAGTCGTCCACGATTTAACAAGAATAATAAAGGGGAGCAATAGATTCAAGGCGCGTCGGAGCATGTTAGGTCGCGTACGACTTATATGGAACGACCTAACGAAAGACTAGAACAAGGACGTGAAGCGAGTTATACGAAAGAAGAAAACCAACGACTTAAGATAAGTCGTCTACGACCTACGACTTAGTTAAGTCGACTGAAAACCTTAAGTCGTGAACTGGGTTAAGTCGTTGAAGTCTTATTCCCCAAGTCGTCCATGTTATAAGTCGCATGAAGATGCTGTTTCCTTAAACCGCAAACGAGTTACGACTTAAGCTAAGTCACATAAAAATTGGCCTGAAGATGTCTCTTAACTCGTTACCGACCCAAGCTAAGTCGTATGTCGTGATATTGTGTTGTAATATGTTGTATATTTCTTAAGTCGTGAGTAGTTAGGTCGTATACGACCTAAGTGTTGTAAATATTTGTTGTGTAACTGTTTGAGTCGCTGCTGTTGATAGGTCGCTGCCGACCTATGATGAGTCGTAAGTCGTATACCACTTAAGGAACTGTGTGAAATTGCTATAAATAGCGGGTGTGTTGTAATATTGTGTTAGTTAATTTTTGAATGAAAATTTTTTTTGTTAGCTTTGTGCTTTCAATTAAAATTGGTAGTTGAGTGTAATCTCCTATCTCCACCTTCGACATTCGAGTGCGCTCGAATCTTCGATCGTTGAAGCCGATTCGCGGAATCAAGTGCTCTTGATCAACGCTCGAAGAATTGAAGATCTCTTTTCACGGTATCGTGCACGTTCAACGTGTCAGAGATAGCTAGAATTCGGTATCTTCGGATCAACGAATTTGGGCATTTCAGTATTCATCAATCCATCGATTGCTACTTTCATCGAATCATTCAATTTGTTATTCCGCTGCTGTGTCATTTTGGTATCAAAGCTTATTTTAGCCAATCATAGCTAAATCGAGTCTTGGAGCCAAGGAGTTTTGAATCGAAGTGTAGATTTGTGTAATTTGATCAAGGCCGAGAGTTTGAAGTATTGGGTTGTGCATACTTTTGAAGTTTGAAGATCGGATCTTATTTTTGGTGAAGTTGTGTTCATTCTGTTCATCGCGAAGTTGCAACGAGTTTGAAGTTTTTGATCCATCTTATTTTGGATCTAAGGAGGAAACTTGTTTGAATTTGCGCGGGAAAGAGTTGCGCGCCAAGGAGTTGAACCGTTGAAGTGGTTGTGCGAGATAGTGCAAGCCGAGCCGAACCAAGGAGTTGCGCGAGCTAAGGAATTAAGTCGTGGTGCATTGTGGCCGAGCTAAGTTTGACGCCGAACCGAGCTATTGAGTTTGAGACGTGCATTTTTGTTTGAAGTTTTCGAAGTTGTGTTGATTTGTTTGATTGGGTAATCATGCCGCCAAGAAGAGCAAACCGTCATCAAAACATTGCCGAGATGTATAGAAGAGAGGATGCGGAGCTGATGGAGCAACGTATTAGTGAAAAGTTCAACGAAAAGTTTGATGAAGGAATTGGCCGATTAGAGAGGATGATGCTTGACATGAATCAAAATAGAAGAAGGGTTTCGCCTGAATCGAGCTATGGAGGAAGTAGAGTTTCACCACATTCAGATCGGGAGAGGAGAGAAAGTCATGATCGTAGAAGTGTTGACAACCGTGATAGGAATATTGATGATCGTGATAGGAGGAATGTAGATCGAGGGAATGTTGGTGGTAGAAATGGAAGTGGTAGAGATGTTGGAGGACGTGATCAACAACGATATGCATCAGATTTTGACGAAGAGTTTGATGGTGAAAGAGGAAGTGTTCATTATCGAGACCGAGATCAGGGACGACGTCAGTATCGGGAGATTGAAGATGATCGACGTTGGGAATCGGGAATGAAGATGGAAATTCAGGAGTTTAAGGGTGGAATGGTAGCGGAAGAATTTCTTGATTGGTTATCAAACGTTGAGGAGATTTTTGACTTCAAGGAGATTCCTGAGCACCGAAGAGTGAAATTAGTTGCTACAAGGTTGAGGAGTAGAGCTTTGGCATGGTGGCAGCAAACGAAACTTACACGGGAGAGAATGGGGAAGTCAAAGATTGAATCATGGGAGAAGATGAAGAAATTGATGAAAGCTACATTTTTACCTTACAACTATCAATCACTGATGTACCAGAGGTTGCAAAATCTAAGGCAGGGGACGAAAACAGTTAATGATTATGCAGATGAATTCTACCAACCCATTGCTAGAAATGATATTATGGAGACGGAAGAACAGCTGACTGCTAGATTCATTGGGGGATTGAGAATGCAGATTCAGGATATGGTGAATATGTTCGATCCAAGATCTGTGGCGGAAGCACTTCAAAAGGCGTTGGCTTGGAAGAAACAGGGACGACGAGGAGGTGGTGTGTTTACTAATTCCAACAATCAAGTGAAGGGTGTTAGTGGAAGTTCTAATGTTTCTAAACCTATCAGTAAACCAGTGGTGAAGGAGGCTGAGAAGGCAAAGGTTAACAATGGTTTCAAATGTTACAATTGTCAGGAGTTGGGTCATAAAAGCAATGAATGTCCAAAGCCAAAGAAGAGAACCATGATTGCAGAAGTTGAGGATGAGGATGAAGAGTTAGAATGTTCTAAGTCATTACCGGTTGAAGAGGAAGACTTATTGTTGGGTGATAAAGGGTATTCATTAATAATGAGGAGAAGTTGCTTGACACCGAAGCAAGAGGAGGAAAATAGCTGGTTGAGAAATAACATTTTTCAGTCTACATGCACTATTCTAGGAAGAGTTTGCAAGTTTGTTATTGATGCTGGAAGTTGTGAAAATATTATCTCTACAGAAGCAGTGAAGAAGTTAGAGTTAAAAACTGAGAAACATCCTAAACCGTACAAGTTAGCATGGTTGAGGAAGGGTGGTGAAGTGAAAGTTGGACGAAGAGCTTGTGTTAATTTTTCGATTGGGAAGAAATATAAAGATGAAATTTGGTGTGATGTGGTAGATATGGATGTTTGTCATTTGTTGATGGGGAGACCGTGGCAGTATGATAGGGCGGTGCAACATGATGGGCGTACCAACAGTTACAGTTTCATGTTTGAAGGTACGAAGATTACTCTAGTTCCAAAGAAGCGACAACAGGAAGAAAACAAACTGGAGGAGATTGAAGAACTGAAAACTTTATTATCTTTGAAGGAGTTTGTTAAGGAGGTTGAAGAGGAGCCAGAAGTATTCTTATTAATTGGATGTGAGAGTCATGAAGTGGTGGAGATACTTGATGAAGTAAAACCAGTACTGGAAGAATTTGATGATGTATTTTCTGAAGAGCTACCAGCGGAGTTACCACCGTTGAGGGATATACAACACCAGATAGATCTTGTTCCAGGTGCTGTGTTGCCACATAAACCACACTATAGAATGAGTCCGAAAGAACATGAAGAGTTGCGTAGGCAGGTGGAGGAATTGCTTGAACAAGGACGAATACATGAGAGTTTAAGTCTGTGTGCTGTACCAGCATTACTCGTACCGAAGAAGGATGGTTCATGGAGAATGTGTACTGATAGCAGGGCACTGAATAAGATAACTGTCAGATACAGATTTCCTATGCCGAGGCTTGATGACCTATTAGATCAAATCAGTGGGTCTGTGATCTTTTCAAAGATTGATCTTAAAAGTGGTTATCACCAAATTCGAATTAGGCCGGGAGATGAGTGGAAGACAGCGTTCAAGACGAGGGAAGGATTGTATGAATGGCTGGTCATGCCGTTTGGTCTATCGAATGCACCGAGTACATTCATGAGGGTGATGAACCAAATTTTCAGGCCGTACATTGGGAAATTTGTGGTGGTATACTTTGATGATATTTTGATTTACAGTGCTAGTACAGAGGAGCATATTCAGCATTTGAGAAAAGTGTTAATTATTCTTCGTGAAGAACAATTCTATGCAGCTACAAAGAAGTGTATTTTTATGGCAAGGAGTGTTTTATTTCTGGGGTATGTTGTTTCGGAAGCAGGAATACAGGTAGACCAAAGTAAAATTGAAGCGATCAGAGATTGGCCACAACCCAAGACGATAACGGAAGTTCATAGTTTTCACGGGTTGGCTTCATTTTATCGAAGATTTATTCCACACTTTAGTAGTGTGATGGCACCTGTTACAGATTGTATGAAGGGTAAACAATTTTCATGGTCAGAGGAAGCAGGGGATGCTTTTGGGAAGATCAGGAGTTGCTGACGTCTGCACCAATTCTAGTATTACCAGATTTTCAGTCATTGTTTGAGCTACATACTGATGCATCAAAGGTTGGAATTGGCGGAGTGTTGAGTCAGAGGGGACGTCCGATTGCATATTTCAGTGAGAAGTTATCCGGAGCGAAGATGAGGTATAGTACGTATGATGTGGAATTTTATGTTGTTGTACAAGCCATTAAACATTGGAGACATTACTTATTTCACAAGGAGTTTGTGCTATACACTGATCATGAGGCGTTGAAACATCTACAAGGGAAAGAGAAGATTTCAGCAAGGCATGCATCGTGGATTGCGTACCTGCAACAATTTACATTTGTGGTGAAGCATAAATCTGGAGTTACAAACCGTGTGGCAGATGCGTTAAGCCGAAGGAATCATTTGTTAACAACAATGAAGGTTGAAGTAACGGGGTTTGATGTGTTGCCAAAATTATTTGTCGATGATCCTTACTTTGCAAAGTTTGTTGATGAAGTTAAGGAGGGGAAGACGGATGAGTTTGTAATGGTGGATGGTTTTCTTTTTAAAGGAAATCGATTATGTATACCAGAGTGCAGCTTACGAATAAAGATTGTGAAGGAGTTGCATGAGGAGGGTCATGTGGGTAGAGACCGTACACTACAGCTGATTTCTCAATCTTACTTTTGGCCATCAATGATGAAAGAAGTGGAAAGGTTTGTGGAGCGATGTCATATCTGTCAGGTTTCGAAAGGAATTGCGACCAATGCTGGATTATATATGCCGTTACCTGTACCAACTAAGCCTTGGGTTGATGTGAGTATGGATTTTGTTTTGGGGTTACCGCGAACTCAAAGGGGAAACGATTCCATTTATGTGGTGGTTGACCGATTTTCGAAAATGGCACATTTTATTGCTTGTAAGAAGACGGCGGATGCTGTTCATGTTGCTTGGTTATTTTTCAAAGAAATATATAGACTTCATGGATTGCCAGAATCTATTGTGTCGGATAGGGATACTCGTTTTCTAAGTCATTTTTGGCTAAGTTTGTGGAAGATGGTCGGAACGAAGCTGAATTTTAGTAGCGCTTACCATCCACAAACTGATGGACAAACGGAGGTGGTTAATAGATCGCTGGGGAATTTATTGCGATGTCTGGTGAAAGATAATCTGAAGAGTTGGGACATGAAGTTATGCCAGGCAGAGTTTGCTCATAATCATGCAGTGAATCGTAGCACGGGATTCAGTCCATTTCAGATTGTATATTCAATTTTACCCAAGGGACCGTTGGACTTAACGGTAGTACCACAACCGAAGGGGACGGTTAAACGAGCTGTAGATTTTGTTGATGGATTGACTGAATGTCATAAAATAGTTCAGGAATTATTGGAGAAGGCAAATGAGAAGTATAAACGATCTGCAGATCTGAAGCGAAGAAGTGTTGAGTTTAATGAAGGAGATTTGGTATATGCTGTGTTAACAAAGGACCGTTTTCCAGTGGGCGCTTATAACAAGTTGAAAGCCAGAAAAATTGGTCATGTGGAAGTCGTGAAACGGATTAATGAAAATGCTTATAAGTTGAAGCTGCTGGAGGATGTGTACGCGTCTGACGTATTCAATGTTAAGCATCTCGTACCTTATCATGGGGATAAACAATCCGATGGGGAAGAGATTACAAATTCGAGGACGAATTTTTCTCAACCTGGGGAGGATGATGCAGCGCAACCCATAATTTTCCAAGGCCTAAGTCGTCCACGACATAACGAAGCTGAAGTAGAAGTTTTAGGTCATCCACGACCTAACGAAGCGGATGTAAGTCGTCCACGATTTAACAAGAATAATAAAGGGGAGCAATAGATTCAAGGCGCGTCGGAGCATGTTAGGTCGCGTACGACTTATATGGAACGACCTAACGAAAGACTAGAACAAGGCGGTGAAGCAAGTTATACGGAAGAAGAAAACCAACGACTTAAGATAAGTCGTCTACGACCTACGACTTAGTTAAGTCGACTGAAAACCTTAAGTCGTGAACTGGGTTAAGTCGTTGAAGTCTTATTCCCTAAGTCGTCCATGTTATAAGTCGCATGAAGATGCTGTTTCCTTAAACCGCAAACGAGTTACGACTTAAGCTAAGTTAAGTCACATAAAAATTGGCCTGTAGATGTCTCTTAACTCGTTACCGACCCAAGCTAAGTCGTATGTCGTGATATTGTGTTGTAATATGTTGTATATTTCTTAAGTCGTGAGTAGTTAGGTCGTATACGACCTAAGTGATGTAAATATTTGTTGTGTAACTGTTTGAGTCGCTGCTGTTGATAGGTCGCTGCCGACCTATGATGAGTCGTCAATCGTATACGACTTAAGGAACTGTGTGAAATTGCTATAAATAGCGGGTGTGTTGTAATATTGTGTTAGTTAATTTTTGAATGAAAACTTTTGTTTGTCAGCTTTGTGCTTTCAATTAAAATTGGTAGTTGAGTGTAATCTCCTATCTCCACCTTCGACATTCGAGTGCGCTCGAATCTTCGATCGTTGAAGCCAATTCGCGGAATCAAGTGCGCTTGATCAACGCTCGAAGAATTGAAGATCTCTTTTCACGGTATCGTGCATGATCAACGTGTCAGAGATAGCTAGAATTCGGTATCTTCGGATCAACGAATTTGGGCATTTCAGTATTCATCAATCCACCGATTGCTACTTTCATCGAATCATTCAATTTGTTATTCCGCTGCTGCGTCAACCACTCTCCATAGATGGTAAATCAAAGACCAGCCATGGTTATCCCGTTTAAACGTAAAAATTCACGTGACGAAAAAACGATGGGTAAAAAACTTCCGAGACCCGATTGAGATTCGGATAGAGTTTTTTGGGTATGAAACCGTCCATTGACGGCTTAAAGCTGTCAAAGCCGTAAAACTTATAGAGAGCTTCGTTTTGACTGGTTATGGCTTCTGTAACTCTAAATGAGCCAACAGTTATGGCCTTCCGAAGTATCGATATACACAAGGTGCAACATCTACGGTGCAAGGTGCAACATCCGTCCAAATTGCCGAAATAGTGCTATACGTTTTTTAGAAATGGGTGCATGGATTTGAAACGGAACAGTACCATGCTGCACCACTCTCCAGCGATGGTAGATCGAAGACCAGCCACAGTTATCTCGTTTAAACTTAAAAATTCACGTGACGAAAAAATGATGGGTAAAAAACTTCCGAGACCCGATTGAGATTCGGATAGTGTTTTTTGGGTATGAAACCATCTATTGGCGGCTTAAAGCTGTCAAAGCCGTAGAACTTATTAAGAGCTTTGTTTTGACTAGTTATGGCTTCGTAACTCTAAACGGGCCAACAGTTATGGCCTTCCGAAGTATCGATATCCACAGGGTGCAACATCTACGGTGCAAGGTGCAACATCCGTCCAAAATGCCGAAACAGTGTCGTACGTCTTTTAGAAATGAGTGCATGGATTTTAAATGGAACAATACCATGCTGCACCACACATGAGCGGTGGTAGATCAAAGACCAGCCACGGTTATCCCGTTTTTACGTAAAAATTCACGTGACGAAAAAACGATGGGTAAAAAACTTCCGAGAACCGATTGAGATTGGGATAGTATTTTTAGGTATGAAACCGTCCATTGACGGCTTAAAGCTATCAAAGCCGTAAAACTTATACAGAGCTTCGTTTTGACTGGTATGGCTTCCGTAACTCTAATCGAGCCAATAGTTATGGCACACTGAAGTATCGATATCCACAGGGTGCAACATCTACGGTGCAAGGTGAAACATCCATCCAAAATGCCAAAACAGTATCGTACGCTTTTAGAAATGGGTGCATGGATTTGAAACGGAACAATACCATGCTGCACTACTTTCCAGCGATGGTAGATCGAAGACCAGCCACGGTTATCCCGTTTTAGCCTAAAAATTCACGTGACGAAAAAACGATGGGTAAAAAACTTCCGAGACCCGATTGAGATTTGGATAGTGTGTCTTGGGTATGAAACTGTCCATTGACGTCTTAAAGCTGTCAATGCCGTAGAACTCACAGAGAGCTTTGTTTTGACTGGTTATGGCTCCCTTAACTCTAAACGAGCCAACAATTATGGCCGTCCGAAGTATCGATATCCATAGGGTGCAACATCTACGGTGCAAGGTGCAACATTCATCCAAAATGCCCTAACAGTGCCGTACGACTTTTAGAAATGGGTGTATGGATTTGAAATGGAACAGTACCATGCTGCACCATTCTCCAGCGATGGTAAATCGAAGATCAGCCACGGTTATCCTGTTTTAACGTAAAAATTCAGGTGACGAAAAAACGATGGGTAAAAAAATTCCGAGACCCGATTGTGATTCGGATAGTGTTTTTTGAGTATGAAACCGCCCATTGGCGGCTTAAAGTAGCCAAATCCGTAGAACTCATAGAGAGCTTTGTTTTGACTGGTTATGGCTCCCGAACTCTAAACGAGCCAAAAGCTATGGCCGTCCGAAATATCGATATCCATAGGGTCCAACATCTACGGTGCAAGGTAAAACATTCGACCAAAATGCGGAAATAGTGTCGTACGACTTTTAGAAACTAGTGGATGGATTTGAAACGGAACAGTACCATGGTGCACCACTCTCCAGCGATGGTAAATCGAAGACCAGCTATGGTTATCCCATTTTAACATAAAAATTCACGTGATGAAAAAACGATGGGTAAAAATCTTTCGAGTCCCGATTAAGATTCGAATAGTGTTTTTTGGGTATAACACCGTCCATTGACGGCTTAAAGCCGGCGAAGCCGTAGAACACACAAAGTACTTCGTTTTGACTGGTTATGGCTACCGTAAATCTGAACGAGCCAATAGTTATCGCCGTCCGAAGTACCGATATCCACAGGGTGCAAAATCAACAGTGCAAGGTGCAACATCCGTCCAAAATGCCGAAATAGTGTCGTACAACTTTTATAAATGGGTGCATGGATTTGAAACGGAATAGTGCCATGTTGCATCACTCTCTAGCGATGGTAAATCGAAGACCAGCCACGGTTATCCCATTTTAACATAAACATTCACGTGACGAAAAAATGATGGGTAAAAAACTTCCGAAACTCGATTGAGATTCGGATAGTGTTTTTTGGGTATGAAACCGTCCATTGACGGCTTAAAGCTGTCAAAGCCGTAGGACTTATAGAGAGCTTCATTTTGACTGGTTATGGCTTCCGTAACTCTAACGAGCCAACAGTTATTGCCTTCCGAAGTATCAATATCCACAGGGTGCAACATCTACGGTGCAAGGTGCAACATCCGTCCAAAATAACGAAACAGTGTCGTACGTCTTTTAGAAATGGGTGCATGGATTTGAAAAGGGACAGTACCATGGTTCACCACTCTCTAGAGATGGTAAATCGAAGACCAAGCACGGTTATCCAGTTTTAACGTAAAAATTAACGTGACGAAAAAATGATGGGTAAAAAACTTCCGAGACCCGATTGAGATTCGGATAGTGTTTTTTGGGTATGAAACCGTCCATTGATGGCTTAAAGTTGTCAAAGCCGTAAAACTTATAGAGAGCTTCGTTTTGACTGGTTATGGCTTCCGTAACTTTAAACGAGCCAACAGTTATGGCCTTCCGAAGTATCGATATACACAAGGTGCAACATCTACGGTGCAAGGTGCAACATCCGTCCAAATTGCCAAAATAGTGCCATACGTTTTTTAGAAATGGGTGCATGGATTTGAAACGGAACAGTACCATGCTGCACCACTCTCCAGCGATGGTAGATCGAAGACCAACCACAATTATCCCGTTTAAACTTAAAAATTCACGTGACGAAAAAATGATGGGTAAAAAACTTCCGAGACCCGATTGAGATTCGGATAGTGTTTTTTGGGTATGAAACCATCCATTGACGGCTTAAAGCTGTCAAAGCCGTAGAACTTATTGAGAGCTTTGTTTTGACTGGTTATGGCTTCGTAACTCTAAACGGGCCAACAGTTATGGCTTCTGAAGTATCGATATCCACAGGGTGCAACATCTACGGTGCAAGGTGCAACATCCGTCCAAAATGTCGAAACAGTGTCGTACGTCTTTTAGAAATGAGTGCATGGATTTGAAATGGAACAATACCATGCTGCACCACACACGAGCGATGGTAGATCGAAGACCAGCCACGGTTATTCCGTTTTAACATAAAAATTCACGTGACGAAAAAACGATGGGTAAAAAACTTCCGAGACCCGATTGAGATTCGGATAGTGTTTTTTGGGTATGAAACCGTCCATTGACGGCTTAAAGCTATCAAAGCCGTTGAACTTATACAGAGCTTCGTTTTGACTGGTTATGGCTTCCGTAACTTTAAACGAGCCAACAATTATGGCCATCTGAAGTATCGATATCCACAGGGTGCAACATCTACGGTGCAAGGTGCAACATCCATCCAAAATGCCGAAACAGTGTCGTACGCTTTTAAAAATGGGTGCATGAATTTGAAACGGAACAGTACCATGTTGCACAACTCTCCAGCGATGGTAGATCGAAGACCAGCCACGGTTATCCCGTTTTAGCGTAAAAATTCACGTGACGAAAAAACGATGGGTAAAAAACTTCCGGGACCCGATTGAGATTCGGATAGTGTTTCTTGGGTATGAAACCGTCCATTGATGGCTTAAAGCTATCAATGCCGTAGAACTCACGGAGAGCTTTGTTATGACTGGTTATGGCTCCCTTAACTCTAAACGAAACAACATTTATGGTCGTCCGAAGTATCGATATCCACAAGGTGCAACATCTACGGTGCAAGGTGCAACATCGGTACAAAATGCCCAAACAGTGTCGTACGACTTTTAGAAATGGGTGTATGGATTTGAAACGGAATAGTACCATACTGCACCATTCTCCAGCGATGGTAAATCGAAGATCAGCCACGGTTATCATGTTTTAACTTAAAAATTCATGTGACGAAAAAATGACTTCCGAGACCCGATTGTGATTCGGATTGTGTTTATTGAGTATGATACCGTCCATTGGCAGCTTAAAGCTGCCAAAGCCGTAGAACTCACAGAGATCTTCGTTTTGACTGGTTATGGCTCCCGTAACTCTAAACGAGCCAACAGCTATGGCTGTCCGAAATATCGATATCCACAGAGTCCAACATCTACGGTGCAAGATGCAACATCCATCCAAAATGCCGAAACAGTGTCGTACGTCTATTCGAAATGGGTGCATAGATTTGAAACGAAACAGTACCATGCTGCACCACTCTCCAGTGATGGTAGATCGAAGACCAGCCACGGTTATCCCGTTTTAACGTAAAACTTCACGTGACGAAAAAACGATGGGTAAAAAACTTCCGAGACCCGATTGAGGTTCGTATAGTGTTTCTTGGGTATGAAACCGTCCATTGACGGCTTAAAGCTGTCAATGCCATAGAACTCACAAAGAGCTTCGTTTTGACTGGTTATGGCTCCCTTAACTCTAAACGAGCCAACAGTTATGGCCGTCCGAAGTATCGATATCCACAGGGTGCAACATCTACGGTGCAAGGTGCAACATCCATCCAAAATGCCCAAAGAGTACCGTACTACTTTTAGAAATGGGTGTATGGATTTGAAATGGAACAGTACCATGCTGCACCATCCTCCAGTGATGGTAAATTGAAGATCAGCCACGGTTATCTCGTTTTAACGTAAAAATTCACGTGACAAAAAAACGATGGGTAAAAAACTTTCGAGACCCGATTGAGATTCAGATGGTGTTTTTTGAGTTTGAAACCATCCATTGGCGGCTTAAAATAGCCAAAGCCATAGAACTCGTAGAGAGCTTCGTTTTGACTAGTTATGGCTCCCGTAACTCTAAACGAGCCGACAGCTATGGCAAGGTAAAACATCCGTCAAAAATGCTGAAACAGTGTCATATACTTTTAGAAATTGGTGGATGGATTTGAAACGGAATAGTACCATGCTGCACCACTCTCCAGCGATGGTAAATCGAAGACCAGCCACGGTTATCCGTTTTAGCGTAAAAACTCACGTGACGAAAAAACGATGGGTAAAAAACTTCTGAGACCCGATTGATATTCGGATAGTATTTTTAGGGTATGAAACCGTCCATTGATGGCTTAAAGCTGTCAAAGCCGTAGAACACACAAAGAGCTCGTTTTGACTAGTTATGGCTCCCATAATTCTGAACGAGCCAACAGTTATCGCCGTCCGAAGTATCGAAATCTACAGGGTGCAAAATCTACGGTGCAAGGTGCAACATCCGTCCAAAATGCTGAAACAGTGTCGTACAACTTTTATAAATGGGTGCATGGATTTGGAACGGAACAGTATCATGCTGAACCACTCTCCAGCGATGGTACATCGAAGATGAGCCACGTTTATCCCGTTTTAACGTAAAAATTCACGTTACGAAAAAACGATGAGTAAAAAACTTCCGAGACCCGATTGTGATTCAGATAGTGTTTTTTGGGTTTGAAACCATCCATTGACGGCTTAAAGCTGTCAAAGCCGTAGAACTTATGAGAGCTTTGTTTTGACTGGTTATGGCTTCCGTAACTCTAAACGAGCCAACACATATGGCCTTCTGAAGTATCGATATCCACAGGGTGCAACATCTGCGGTGCAAGGTGCAACATCCGTCCAAAATGTCGAAACAGTGACGTATGTCTTTTAGAAATGGGTGGATGGATTTGAAATGGGAGAGTACCATGGTTCACCATTCTCCAGAGATGGTAGATCGAAGACCAGCCACGGTTATCTAGTTTTAACGTAAAAATTAACGTGATGAAAGAACGATGGATAAAAAACTTTCGAGACCCGATTGAGATTCGGATAGTGTTTTTTGGGTATGAAACCGTCCATTGACGGCTTAAAGTTGTCAAAGCCGTAGAACTTATAGAGAGCTTCGTTCTGACTGGTTATCGCTTCCGTAACTCTAAACGAGCCAACAACTATGGCCTTCCGAAGTATCGATATCCACAGCGTGCAACATCAACAGTGCAAGGTGCAACATCCGTCCAAAATGCCGAAACATTTCCATACATTTTTTAGAAATGGGTGCATGGATTTAAAACAGAATAGTACCATGCTGCACCACTCTCCAACGATGGTAGATCGAAGACCATCCACAGTTATCCCGTTTAAATGTAAAAATTCACGTGACGAAAAAATGATGGGTAAATAACTTCCTAGACCCGATTGAGATTCAGATAGTGTTTTTGGGTATGAAACCGTCCATTGACGTCTTAAAGCTGTCAAAGCTGTCAAAGCTGTAGAACTTATAGAGAGCTTTGTTTTGACTGGTTATGGCTTCTGAAACTCTAAACAAGCAAACAGTTTTGGCCTTTCGAAGTATCGATATCCACAGGGTGCAACATCTACGGTGCAAGGTGCAACATCCGTCCAAAATGCCGAAACAGTGTCGTACATCTTTTAGAAATGAGTGCATGGATTTGAAATGGAACAATACTATGCTGCACCACTCTCGAGCGATGGTAGATCGAAAACCAGTCACGGTTATCCCGTTTTAACGTAAAAAATCACGTAATGAAAAAACGATGGGTAAAAAACTTGCGAGACCCGATTGAGATTCAGATAGTGTTTTTTTGGGTATGAAACCGTCCATTGACTTCTTAAAGCTGTCAAAGCCGTAGAACTTATAGATAGCTTCGTTTTGACTGGTTATGGCTTCCGTAACTCTAAACAAGTCGACAGTTATGGCCTTCCGAAGTATCGATATCCACATGGTGCAACATGTACGGTGAAAGGTGCAACATTCGTCCAAAATGCCGAAACAGGGTCGTGCGTCTTTTAGAAATGGGTACATGGATTTGAAACGGAACAGTACCATGCTGGACGACTCTCTAGCAATGGTAGATCGAAGACCAGCCATGGTTATCCCATTTTACCGTAAAAATTCACGTGACGAAAAAACGATGGGTAAAAAACTTCCGAGACCCGATTGAGATTCAGATAGTGTTTCGTGGGTATGAAACCGTCCATTGATGGCTTAAAGCTGTCAATGCCGTAGAAATCATAGAGAGCTTTCTTTTGACTGGTTATGGCTCCCTTAACTCTAAACGAGCCAACAGTTATGGCCGTCCGAAGTATCGATATCCACAGGGTGCAACATCTATGGTGCAAGGTGCAACATTCGTCCAAAATGCCCTAACAGTGCCGTACGACTTTTAGAAATGGGTGTATGGATTTGAAATGGAACAGTACCATGCTGCACCATTCTCCAGCGATGGTAAATCGAAGATCAGCTACGGTTATCCCGTTTTAACGTAAAAATTCACGTGACGAAAAAACGATGGGTAAAAAACTTCCGAGACCTGATTGAGATTCAGATAGTGTTTTTTGAGTATGAAACTGTCCAGTGGAAGCTTAAAGTAGCCAAAGCCTTAGAACTCACAAAGAGCTTCGTTTTGACTGGTTATGGCTCCCGTAACTCTAAAAGAGCCAACATTTATGGCCGTCCGAAATATCGATATCCACAAGGTCCAACATCTACGGTGCAAGGTAAAACATCCGTCCAAAATGCTGAAATAGTGTCGTACGACTTTTAGAAATGGTTGGATGGATTTGAAATGGAACAGTACCATGCTGGACCGCTCTCCAGCGTTGGTAAATCGAGGACCAGCCAAGGTTATCCCGTTTTAACGTAAAAATTCACGTGACGAAAAAAACGATGGGTAAAAACCTTTCGAGACCCGATTGCGATTCAGATAGTGTTTTTTGGGTATGAAACCGTCCATTGACGGCTTAAAGCCATCAAAGTCATAGAACACACATAGAGCTTCGTTTTGACTGGTTATGGCTTCCGTAACTCTGAACGAGCCAACAGTTATCGCCATCCGAAATATCGATATCCACACGATACAAAATCTACGGTGCAAGGTACAAAATCCATCAAAAATGCCGAAACAGTGTCGTACAACTTTTACAAATGGGTGCAAGGATTTGAAACGGAACAGTACCATGCTGCACCACTCTCCAGTGATGGTAAATCGAAGACCAGCCACGGTTATCCCGTTTTAATGTAAAAATTCACGTGACGAAAAAACGATGGGTAAAAAACTTCCGAGACCCGATTGAGATTCTGATAGTGTTTTTTGGGTATGAAACCGTCCATTGACGGCTTAAAGCTATCAAAGCCATGGAACTTATAGAGAGCTTCGTTTTGACTGGTTATGGCTTCCGTAAATCTAAACGAGCCAACAGTAATGGCCTTCCGAAGTATCGATATCCACCGGGTGCAACATCTACGATGCAAGGTGCAACATCCGTCCAAAATGCCGAAACTATGCCGTACGTCTTTTAGAAATGGGTGCATGGATTTGAAACGGGACAGTACCATGGTGCACCACTCTCCAGAGATGGTAAATCGAAGACCAGCCATGGTTATTCTATTTTAATGTGAAAATTAACGTGACGAAAGAACGATGGGTAAAAAACTTACGAGACCCGATAGAGATTCGGATAGTGTTTTTTGGGTATGAAACCTTCCATTGACGAATTAAAGTTATCAAAGCCGTAGAACTTATAGAGAGCTTCATTTTGACTGGTTATGGCGTCCGTAACTCTAAACGAGCCAACAGCTATGGCCTTCCGAAGTATCGATAACCACAGGGTGCAACATCTACGGTGCAAGGTGCAACATCCGTCCAAAATGCTGAAACAGTGTCGTACGTCTTTTAGAAATGGGTGCATGGATTTGAAACGGAACAGTACCATGTTGCACCACTCTCCAGCGATGGTAGATCGAAGACCAGCAATGGTTATCCCGTTTAAACGTAAAAATTCACGTGACGAAAAAACGATGGGTAAAAAACTTCCGAGACCCGATTGAGATTAGGATAGTGTTTTTTGGGTATGAAACCGTCCATTGACGGCTTAAAGTTGTCAATGCCGTAGAACTTATAGAGAGCTTCGTTTTGACTGGTTATGGCTTCCGTAACTCTAAACGAGCCAACTGTTATGGCCTTCCGAAGTATCGATATCCACAGGGTGCAACATCTACGGTGCAAGGTGCAACATCCGTCCAAAATGCCGAAACAGTGTCGTACGTATTTTAGAAATGAGTGCATGGATTTGAAATGGAACAATAGCATGCTGCACCACTGTCGAGCGATGGTAGATCAAAGACCAGCCACGGTTATCCCGTTTTAACGTAAAAATTCACGTAATGAAAAAACGATGGGTAAAAAACTTGCGAGACCCGATTGAGATTCGGATAGTATTTTTTGGGTATGAAACCGTCCCTTGACGGCTTAAAGCTGTCAAAGCCACAGAACTTATAGAGAGCTTCGTTTTGACTGGTTATGGCTTCCGTAACTCTAATCGAGCCAACAGTTATGGCCTTCAGAAGTATAGATATCCACAGGGTGCAACATCTAAGGTGCAAGGTTCAACATCCGTCCAAAATGCCGGAACAGTGCCGTACGTCTTTTAGAAATGGGTGCATCAACTCAAAAGTCACCCCTATATGCGATATGATGTATCGATAATGAGTAATCGAACTTTATTGAACATAGTACGATTAACTGTGAGTCTGTGAGTGAAGTTGAGTTAATTTCTTTCTTTAAGGGCATATACTTAAGAGTATTACATAAGGTTAATATTATTTCATCTAAATAATAGTTTACAAAATCATACAAGATAAGGGTTTATAAGAAACCCTACCATATCCTAGATCAAGGAGTTAGCATGTTGTGCGAGTCGAAAATCTGCACATAATAATTGTTCACGAGGGATCTTGTATGAATCTCCCTAAAAGGAATTTGGGAAGGGCTGTCATTGGATGACATATTGATTTTTTGAACAAAATTTTTGTAAACTAAAACTAAATCGGTTTTAAATAAAAGGCAATTCGTAAAGTGTTTGTGAATACATGTTCAATTGCATTGAGAAACAATTGTTGTTTCAAGAGATACCAACTTCATAGTGAAGGAATTTCTTTGAGAAATTATTAGCAGTAAAATGAAATTGGATACGATCCAATGATAAAAATGATTAAATGAGATGAAATCAACTAACCTAAACGAACACATCTCATTAGAGTGTCTAATAAGTATTCTCGCTCATTGAAGAGCAACTACAAGTTTCTTATCAATGTCAAAAATATATAATCCTCGGTTATTTAAATAAACCATTAAGATTGTTGACTCTATAATATGGTATGATGCGAAGATTTGAAAATGGATTCCAAGTACGTTATCAAAATATGATTTTAGTAGTCGTAATAAAAGGAACGTGATCCATTAGCCTTGGTTGTGTCTTTATGAGAAAAACTAATGCAGTTGGAATTAAATGAGTAATGTTAATAAGAATAATTTCATGAATTTTAAATGGTAAAGTTAGCGTAATAAATTCATCATTCAACATGATCAAGTTATTTTGGATTTACTCACAAAATTATTGCTTTGTAAGACTTTGTGATTTGGTACATATGTGCTAAAATGGAAAATTCTAAACAATGATTTAGAATAGACTATTTGCATATAACAATCAAAGTGTCTCAAAGTCAGTTAGAGTGATATTTGGGTTTGTGAGTATTTGGATATGATCCAAGAACAAATATGAAAGTATCATTCAATAAGCATCAAACTTGAACAATTGTTTTGATAGAAATATCAAATAGTTTAATTATCAATCAAAATGCAGAGGAAGCATGCGCTTATAAGAAAGAACGTTGAAAGGTACATTGATATTTCTAAATTGCAAGTAAATAAAACACTGCCGATTTTAACAATGTTTTTTTAAAATTAGCCTTAGTTGTTTTAATACTCGATG
Organism: Allium fistulosum; assembly: GCA_030737815.1. NCBI lineage: Eukaryota > Viridiplantae > Streptophyta > Magnoliopsida > Asparagales > Amaryllidaceae > Allium > Allium fistulosum. Next base: position 1,141,118,337 of record CM060906.1, read on the forward strand.
TTGGATTTGTAAATGATGTCTTTTATAGTAAGTATAAAAGATATAGGGAATGTCCCAAACGATATACAAGGACACCCTATTTAAATTTAAATGTTTAATAGGGAACATGTAAGATGGATTCCTTATGCATGACAATAGGAATTATCATACATCTTATGATGTCTATGATAGCATGATTTGTTCATGTATTCGATACATGAAGTAAATATTAAATCCAAATTGATATCATCGAATGATAGTTTAGATCGTTCTCGTGTATTAATGAAATACTAGAGAATTGTTACAGAAACAACGAACTCCTTGTGAAGAAGTGTTCGGCTCAAAGTTTCATAAGTGATATGGAGAATGATATGTCAATAATAAATTCAAGTTAAGAATCTATTAGTTGGAAATGTTCCAAATGAAAGACTGTAGCTTATTAAATGGAAAAGGCTAAGTACATCGCCTTGAATAGCGCACCAATAAAGAAATGTATATAAATATAAATGCATAAATTTATAACTGAGCCGAGGGTGCTTCCAAATGTTGAGAAACCCACAAAATTGTTATATGATAACAATATCACCATATAGTTCATTACAGAACTTAGAGCTTATAGGAAGTCGAGGGACATACTCCGAATTGTTTCATATGATAAAGGTAGTCTATCAACGTTGGAGAGAGTTGATTGACAAAGTAGATAATTGAAACATAATAGCATACCCGTTCACTGAGGGACTGACCTGATCAGTATTGAGAAACCGATTGGAGAAGTTGGAATAATATTCCACAATTGATCCCAAGTGCAAGTGGGAGATTAATAGAGTTACGGATATGTCGTAGGGGCAATTATATAATTTGTTACATATATCTAACTCAATAACCAATCTTGTTCTAAATCAAAGGTATTTTATTTCTATATGTATTTGATATAATGTGGTTATATTAATTAATTAATTTAATTAAAGTGTATTTAATCGAAAATCCATAAATGGTATGGTTTGTGATAGTAGTTACAAAGTGTTATAACCATGAGTAATTTATCACAATGAAAACAAATATACCATTTTAAATGTTCCTAGTCAAGATGCATCAAGACTGGATATCGATGTATCTGTTGAGACTAGAGTATGGAATGCTCTTCAAATGTTGGACAGTGTATTACTTATGCCTATTAGGGGCACCAAGGGGATACGTACTAATAATTATTCGATAACTATGGAACGAATCACTTGATAGTTTTCTGTTGGTTAATATAACAAAGGTCAAACAGAAAATATAATTGTGACTGATTTACGCAGTTCTCTCGACTTGAGAATACTATTGATCTTCAATATCAAAGCTGCACTTTGATTATAGTCAAATCGTGGCATGGCATTCCATCGAGTGACTATAGTTGGGTTAAGTGAAAGTATTGGAAGTGAAGCACTATTCAAGAGAGGATTCGTCTCCTCAGTTATATGGTGTTAGTATCATGGTCAACTCAATTTAACTCAAAATCTCTCGCCAGAGCATTTCAGTTAATAATAATTGTTATTATTGAACTAAGGACTTTGTGTTTGGACTATAGAGTTGAATATGGATGTAACTGTAATTTTTACCATTACCAAATTCCATAAGTCCAAAGTGATATAGTTTTGACGAAGAGAATTGGTGTAAATAAATGTCACAACCGGGTAACGCTAAATAAAGTGACATTGGATCTTACCGAAACTAGATAACCAATAAATTTGGTCAAAATGTCACATCACCTGCTAAATGATGTGTGAATATTAACATTCAAATAGTTCGATGTTAATCGCTGATCGAATTTGCACCAGCGAGTCACACAACCAGAGTGATGAATTCTCTTTAAACCAAATGATTTAATTAGTTTATAATTATTACTAATTAATTAAATTAACTAATATTTATGAAATATTAATTATAAAATTTGATTTGAGGATAAATATTGTTGTTTATATTTATAGTAGTTATAAATATATCGATCGATATGAGATATCGATAAGGAATTAGATTGGATTTAATTAAGTATATTTACTTGGGCTTAAATGGGCTACTAGCCCATGAAGTTGGAGATAAACTTTCGATAGCAAACATTAGATATAGGGGGCGGTAAAAATAGGGTAAAAGGGTTTGTGATAGATGGTAGAGATTTAGTGAGAAAAGCTATGTGACGTGATCACTTTTCTCTCTAATTCAACCATTAAAAAAGGAACCCTTAGCCTAGCTTTAGAAGTGCATTTTGCTACCTCCTATCTCCTTCATCTTGGCTGAATTACATCTTCCAAAAGCTACAACAAAATTCAAAATAAATTAATTCAAATTAACAGTTATTTGATAGCAAAAGGGTCTGCGATTCAGGATTGGCAATCTATGGAATCGAAAAGTTTTCGAAAGAGGAGAACTCATCATTACAAGGTGAAGTTAAGAGCATTAGTTTTAGGTAAGTGTTCAATTTTGTATATGTTATGCATAATCTCAATATAACTGTATATTGTTAATATATATATATATATATATATATATATATGTGTGTGTGTGTGTGTATGTATGTATGTATATATAAATTATGATTATTGTATTGTTGGTTCGGTAAGATTCCTATAGGTATTGATGTTATCACATATTGATTGGTAATGTGTATATGTTTATAAAATAAAATAGAAACCAATTTTTTTCATTAAGGGTCTAATAGATAGGCAGTTAAGATTATTATATTTTATTAATTAATTTATACATATATTAATAAGTTAATTAATTTCTTTATATGATTTGTATTAAACTATATAACTAATTGAATTAGTATTTTTCAATCGTATATTTACATTGATAATTATTTTTAATGACTGAAAATAATTTTTTGGTGATTATTTAATATTTCCTATTATTATTTAATCATTATACGAATTAATAAATTAATATAAAATCAATTATGTCTCTAGAATTCATTTTTAAATTTTATAAAATTAATTAATCACCATACAAGCTCTGGTCAAAAAATTTGATTTTTTTAAAACAATTTTTATATTTTTAAAAAATCATTTTTAAATTCAACGAAAAGCATTTAATTAATAAAAAATAAAATTTTGATCTAGAAAATATTAGTTTTTTCTTAAGTTATAAAATATCATTCTTGATTTTCTAAAATTTTAACATTCTAAATATTTATTGTTTAAATATTTTCTATCATTTATTTATTGTTATTTAATTAATTAATTCATAATATATATTAATATAATTAAATTATAATTAAATTTAGAGCTTAATTAATTCATATTGTGGCCAAACTCCGTTCGCTCAGAAAATTGATAAGACCATGGGCCAAATACATCTGGGGTTCCCTTAGATTTCGGATCTCACAAATCCAAGATGAAATCCTCAATCTTATTATCCTTGCAGAATCTCAACCCCTAGTCGAACCAGAAATGCAACAGTTGATCCTCCTTGAAAAGGAATTGTAAAGGCTCCTTAAACAGGAAGAAATTGGTTGTAAGCAACGCTCCAGAGCAAAGTGGCTTGAAGAAGGAGATAGAAACACGGCCTACTTCCACAGGTTAGCAAATGGGCGCCGCAGCTCCTCGACTATCTCTAACATTCAACACAACACTGTCACCTACTCTGACCAATCCGATCTCCTCCACCTCTTCACCAACCATCACCGCAACATCCTAGGCAAACCTTCCACCCCTCTACCAGACTTAGACTGGAATCTCCTTTACCCTGACCCACAGAATTTGCAAGTTGATCATCCCTTCACGGAAGAAGAAATCTGGACTGCAGTCAAAGATATGTCGGACAATAAAGCTCCTGGACCAGACGCTTTTGGCCCCCTTTTATTCAAACACTTCTGGAGTACAGTGAAATCTGACATTATAGACATGTGCCTTGAATTTCAAATTGATCCCAGCTCGATTGCGCGAATTAATTATGCCATCATTACCCTCATCCCGAAAACTGATGACCCTACCTCCCTTGATTCCTTTCGACCTATCAGCCTCCTCAACACCACTTTCAAAATCATTACAAATATCCTTGCAAACCGACTTCAAGCTGTAATATCCCCTCTAGTAGGCTTGGAGCAATCGGCCTTCATACTCGGTCGCAATATCCTAGATTGTGTGGCCGCCACTCAAGAAGTGGTGTCTTTCTGCCACAGAACCAACACCCCAGGAATCCTACTTAAACTTGACTTCTCTAAAGCCTTTGACTCAGTCAACTGGAACTTCATTCTCGCACTATTACGACATAGAGGCTTCCCACCGAGATGGTGCTCCTGGATATCCTCTATCCTGAACTCCAGCATGTCTTCCGTATCAGTCAATGGTGAACTTGGTGGTCTGATCAAGTCTACGAGAGGCCTACGACAAGGGGACCCTCTCTCCCCCTAATCTTTGTTCTAATTGCAGATGTCTTCAACCGCATGATTAAACTGTCCATCTCCAACAACCACTTGGCCGGAATCAGCATCCCTACATCTAACCTTCAAATATCCAACCTACAATTTGCTGACGACACCATCCTCTTTCCTCACCCAATCCTAACCACCTCCACTGCCTCAAAGTTCTCCTTTATGTCTTCGAATTAATCTCTGGCCTCTCCATCAACTTCCACAAAAGCTCCCTTATCATGCTTGGCAATACCAACCACCTTGGCCCTGCAACCGCTGCCGTCCTCAACTGCAAACTTTCCCAGTTTCCAATCTCCTACCTTGGCCTACCTATTCGGCCCACCAGACTCACACGTCCCGACTGGCTACCCCTCATCAACAAAATTGAATCCCGCCTCGCATCCTGGAAAGCTGTTTCCCTCTCGTCAGCTGGTAGATTAATCTTAGTTAAATCGGTCCTCTCTGCCATCCCCTCCTACTGGATCTCCTTCCACAAACTCCCCTCTTGGGTTTCCAATAAAATTGACAAATATCACAGGACCTTCTTATGGAATGGCTCCAAAGCAAAGTGCCTAATCAACTGGCGCTCAGTCTGCCTCCCAAAACGCCATGGTGGCCTTGGTATCCCTGATCTCTCCTCGCTCAACACTGCCCTATTAACAAAATGGCTCTGGCGTTTTCTCTCCCCTGACAATTTCCTCTGGAAAAATTGGATCCTACATTCATATCACTACTCTAATCCGCACCTAGCCCTACATCTCCCCCCCAATTGCAGACCATCTCCATTCTGGTCCAATGTCCTCCACACCATCCCCCGAGTCAAATCCCTCTTTCATGTCTTAATAGGCAATGGCAACAACTGCCTATTCTGGCATGACACGTGGGTGGACCCTTCCCCTCTAGCCAAAACACTACGTAACCTCTTCTCCTCCTCAAACCTCCAACTCGCCACCATCTTTACCCTCTGTCACCTGGGCCCCAGTAGCCTTCATCCCCCCTCCCTTTTTCCATCGAAACTTTTAATGAACTTCTCGAAGCTTCGAAAATCCTCCAATCTCTTCGCCTATCCCACTCACCAGACCGTTTCATCTAGGCACTCAATTCATCTAAAGGCTTCTCCGTATCATCTTGCAACTCTTTCCTCACCCACCCCGGCCGCCTATTCCCCTTCAGCAGGATTTGGAAATGCCATTCACATCCAAGATTCCTCTTCTTCCAATGGTGCCTCATTCGTAACCGCATCAACACCAAGGACAGACTTATTCGCTTAAACATCCCCACAGATCCACTCTGCGTACTTTGCTCCTCTCACGTCGAAACAATTACTCACCTTTTCATAGACTGTGATTTCTCATTCGCAATTTGGGCCCCAGCCAGCGTGCATCTCTTGGGTTACATACCGGAGCTCATTTCATTTTTTGAATACTGGCAGTAAGATCTCGGAAATCACAAACTCGACATCTTTATCACCATTTTCTGTTGGTGCATCTGGAAAGAAAGAAATGCCTATGTCTTCAACAAACCTAGGTCTTCTCTCACGGCCATCTGTAGTCGAATCTCACATCTTTTCAATTACTGGACAGGTACCAACTCTGCCCCGTTCAGACTTCGACTGAGGTCCGCCCCTGCTAACTCTGCGGAATCAATGGCCAGCACCAGCGCCAACCCTCGGTAGCAGCTCCAAAGCGAATCTGTCTGACCCCATTTTGTCTGTTGAATCATCGAATATGGTGCTTGTGTTCCATCCTGTAATCCATTACTCTTATGTACATTATTATGATATTTAGCTTAGCCTATTTTTTGGGCCACCGGTTGGGCTTGTCAACCGGACCTTATTTCCTACTATTCTACTATTACTAACCAGCTGTGTAGTATATCACTGCACAACCGTCTTTCTCAAAAATTTAGAGCTGGTATGTATTCAGTCTCGAATACAATATATATATATATATATATAGTTTTTTAAATTTTATAATTTATGTATATTTATATAAACTATTCTAACTCATATTTACATTAATTATTATATTTATATTCATATATATACATAGTCATATATATATATATGTGAATTATGTTACTTTAATACATATATACATGTAAATATACACATATACACATACTTAAAAAAATTAAAAATTAAACTTATATTTTACATATATATATATATCTGTGTGTGTGTGTGTGTTTATTTAATATTTAACACTATAATATTTTAACTATAAATATATTTATAATATTTTATGATAATATACATACACATACACTTGGGTTTTTATATACAATAAGTATAAATATATACACATATTTGGATAACATACAATACATAAAAGATGAGCTAACATGTTCGTTGTGATATAAATCCCAACATCTACATACGTGCATGTTATACCTGGCATGGAATATCATGTTACACATGCACACACATACTCATATGTATATGATACATATGTATACTTATATATAAATTGAAAATAAATTAAATAAATTTCTATCAATAATTTATGAATTTAAATGAAATATATGATTTTATTTAAATAAAATTTAGAAGTATTCTAAATAAATTAGACTTCATAGGCCTAATAAAGAACTAATAGGGTAAAAAAATTTGAAATTCACCCATAACTTCTACTACGAACTGGCCCAGTTCTAATATATAACATCATTCGACTTTGGTATACAATATACCCCTGGAAAAGGGAACGTCGTCACCGACGCCCTCAGTCGGAGGCACGCTACCTCAGGTGTTATATATAAATGGAGGCAGTTGGAGTTCTTCTCGAATTTCAACATCCAACCGCCAACAAAACTCATCTGTAACTTTTTGGCAGCGATGGAGGTTAGGCCGACTTTGATGGACCGCACTGGACTTGAGCAAAAGAAGGATGAGAAGATAGTGGAGATTCTGGATAAGTTGAGAAGAGAACTTTTTCCCCACGTTAGTAGATATATAGTTGAGGAGAAGGGATGTTTAAGAAGGGATGGCCTTTGTGTCCTAAGAAAATATTTTGGAGGAAGTGCTATTAGAGTCTCACCACTCAAAGACGACCATTCACCTTAGAGGAGATAAAATGTATAGGGATATGATGAGAATTTACTTTTGGCCGGGAACGAAGAAGAGGGTAGATGTGTTTGTTGCTAAGTGTTTGACATGTCAAAGAATAAAAGTGAGCAAGGGAAACCCGTAGGATTGTTGTTACCATTAGAGATTACGACTTGGAAGTGGAAGCACATTTCGATGGACTTTGTAGAAGGATTGCCTAGGAGTTAGCGAGGCAATGAAGCTATTTGGGTTATAGTAGATAGACTCACTAAGAGTGCTCAATTATTCTTGTTAGGAATAATAGGACCAGAACGTCTCTAGCATAGACTTATATTAAGGAGGTTGTTTGACTACATGGAATTCTGGTGAGCATTGTTAGTGATAGGGAGCCCTTATTCACTAGCGAGTTTCAGAGGAGTTTGCAAGCAGCTTTGGGAACTTCAATGAAACTTAGCACTGCTTACCACCCACAGACAAATAGTCAAACTAAAGGGGTCAATAGAATCTTGGAGGACTTGTTGAAGGCTTGCATCATGGACTTCGAAGGACATAGGAAGCAGAACCAACCCTTAGTTGAGTTCGTGTATAATAATAGTTACCAAGAGACGATTGGTATAGCCCCATTTGAGGCGCTTTATGGGAAGCCATGCAAATCGCCAAATTGTTTGTGTGAAACCACCAACAAAATTCTGCTTGGACCAGATTTATTCTCGATACTTTGGAAAAATTAGAGTTAACCAGGCAATGTATGAAGGTGACGCAAGACCGCCAGAAAACCTACGCCGACAAGAGAAGGAAAGAGTTTGAGTTTGAGGTTGGAGACTCGGTATTTATCACAAAGTCTCCTCTCTTTGAAAAGTCGTAAGGTTTGGTAAGTTTGGGAAATTGGCACCAAGATTTGTTGGACCTTTCTGAATTTTGGAAAGGATAGGAAGACTTGCTTATCGCATTGACTTACCAGATAGATTGGCAGGAGTCTACGACATTTTCACATATCACATTTGAGTAAAAATGCCTTCATGGCGTAGTCGTTGTGGTAGAGCCAAATCAGTTAGGGGATATTGAGACGGAACCAATAGTATCACATGCCGCCGCACACATTATGGAGCACAAAACTAGGAAGCTCCGCAACAAAGAAATTAGGTTGGTCTGAGTACAATGTGGAGACAACCCGACGGAAGGCGCATAGGAAACTGAAAAAAGATAAGGATCTCCCATCCCAAGCATTTCACTGGTAAACTTTTCTCTTCAAAATTAGGATTTTTGGTTGCATCGTGGTTGCTAGATTGGATGGTAAGAGATGGTTGCTATACTTTTCCCTATCACTTTGCCCTCATATAGAAATCTTTATGCATGTTTAAGGTATGTGCATACATACCTATATGTCACGATCACACACTCACGGTAGGATTGAGCTCACATATAGTATGTCTGTAGTACATGATGACATTGCACTATTGGCTGAGTAGATAACTTACCTATATAACATGGATGTTTATTTTCTGTTACGTTGTTCACCCCTTGGGAAGATTTCGAGGACGAAATCATTTTAGGGAGGGATAATGTAACACCCTGTAAAATCAACCATGAATAAATAAATTGGATAAATTAATTTAAATATGATAGGGGTAAAAATAAAAATTTTGCAAAAATTAGAATTTGACCATAAAAATTATATCATTGCGTTCATGGTGGAATTCTAATCAATATCCATTTATAATATGTTGATACCGGAGCTCAAACGAAGAAGTTATGGATGTTTGAAGTTTTGGGGTTTAAGATAATTTAAATAGTTCAAATTCAAATAAATATTTAATTCTCAAATTTGAATGTCAAAAGTTAATGATAATTATACTTGGGGTTAAGTAAATGTTAAGATTAACGTTAACATTAAATTACAATTAAGGAATTAAATAAAAATAAATCAACGGCAATCAAAATTATATTACTGAAATAAGGGGAGTGGTCGACCCCTTACTCGCGACCAATCGACCGCTAGATGTTGACTGCTAGGAAGGTGGTGGTCGATCGCAACCTATAGTGGTGGCTAGGATTTTTTTTATTTTAAACGTACCAGACTTTATAATTTTTTACCGATCTTCATCCGACGGTTCTGGAGTATTCCAACCATTATAAATAAGAGCCTAGCCCCCTCACTTTCATTACACAATATTTTGGGAACATCAGCGAAGCTCTGTCAGTTTGTCTCTTCATAGATTCTAAAAACTTCATTAGGGTTTCAAGTAAGAAATCTTATATATGTATGTATGTATCTTTGTTTATTATTTATTTTCTCAACCTCTTCTCCTCTAAACCTCTATTTTTCTGAATCCAACGTATATAAAAATATCTTGCTGCATAGATCAAAAAGAAGAGATCTGAAAGGGTTCATTAAAGGCGTGTAAAATCCAAGAGAAGGCAAAGCTAAGAACCTCTGTGAGTGAAAATCTTAGTTTTTTCTATTTTAGTAATTGAATAGTGTAGTTTGGATTCGATATATGCCTTGGGGAGTTCGGATTACGACAACATCACAATAAAAATTCCCAAAATTCCCCCAATGTGAAATGTAAATTCTTAGGTTGGAATCTTAATTGTTTTGTACTAAAATAATGGAGTTTTGGTGGATTTTGAAACACATATGTTTTATCTCATATTCCACTTCTTATTCTTCTTCTTTGGATTTGATCATGGGATTTGATTAAAAAATGGTGTGTAAGGTACAAATTATTATTCATAGTTTGCACTGTCTATTTCTACAAATTGAATAAAAATTCCCTTGTTTAATTTTATGTAAAAAGGAGTTGAATAGATTGTAAAATCTATTAAATTGTAAGTTTTCATTATTATGGTTTTATTCCATTGTTTTAATATAAAATAAGTTGGAATTGGATTTTAAGTACAAGTCTTTTGATTTGATTTTGAAATATTAGAATTATGGTAGAATGCTATTATGGAAATGAGACTTGTATAATATTGGAAGATTTGACATTTGAATGTCAAATTATTGAGTAATCTCCATACGCCTAATAAATGCATACTTATATGTATATAAACTAATGTACATAACGTACAAGTGTAACGTATTAATTGCGTAGTTAATCAGGTTAATAATTGTCATTTAAATCCCTCTTAGGAAAGTAATAGATTAAGCGAAATAAGAACGATTTCCTATAAGGACTGAATAATTAATACAGTGAGATGTATGATTATATACTTATAGAGTTTTATGAAATATGGCCAAGTTATAGGATGCGAGCTCAGTCAAAAGCACACAGAAGTCTGCCAGCTAATCTGGCTACCAATAGTGCGACTTTGAGGTTGATGTGAGACAACACCTATAATAAGTAATTACAAATGATGTGAGACATCTCCATGAGGTACAGATCATAATACGAAGGACCTACTTTGGGGAATTGAAGGTATTAAGTGGTTGTTTGAGGGCCTACCTTTTTCATTTATATTATGTATTAAATGGTCGGGTTTGGGTTTAGGCACGGTTGAGGACATCTCGAAAAGGTCCGCTTAAATTTAAGTATTAAGTGTCCGTAGAGATTTCCATGTAATTTTGGCTTGATTGATACTTGTGAGGAGTCCGCCTTAGGAATAAGTATTAAATGCTGGGGGCTTAACTCAATTGAGGTTTTAAATGATCAAAATCTGCCTATTTTCCATTAAAAGGTATTACGTGACTTGGGTTCTATCTCTCGCATTGGTAGACATTAATAACGATGGTTATGGGTTATCGATTGTGGGAAAACCTACTTCGGGGAGTTGAAGGTATCAAGTTGTTGTTTGATGGTCCACCTTTTTCATTAAATGAAATATTAAATGGTTTTTAATATAGTTTAGGATGTGAAAGACATATCCTAATTTAAACAATACTGCCCAAGTATAGATATAGAAAGGCTCGAGATTTTCTAATCACCAGACATTGTTGCTCTGACTCTCTCCTCGTTACAACATAGGTTAGGGAAAGAGACAATGGTCAGGATAGTGATGCTGATGAAGGAGCTTGTGGTGAAAGTCTATTTATCTATTTATGCTATTTTCTTATGAACCCATTTGAAGTTAAAAATGTATTTTTGGACAATATGATATAACGGTTATTGTTGACATTATGTTATGGTTTTGTATTGTGACATTTGAAGTTTAAAATAAAATGGGTTTTGTTTGTGCTATTATATTTTATCTTTCAGCTATGAGTTCAGAATGAATAAATAAATAGCTTTATACTATTCTTTTTACTATCAATAACTAGCTTTGGAATGGATTTAAGTTTCGATTGGCCTTTTCTGGGTCGGGATTTAAGCCTGTTTCGAGGCAGGTTATTACACCTACCCTTTCTTGGATAGTACCGAATTAGTCATCACCCTGATTGCCAACTTAACAAACCATTCCCATGGCTATAGCATACATAATCTGTAACTATCGATCTAGATATAGGTGACGACCATACCCTAATGATAGCAAACCACATAGCCTTGAAGCATATCCCGTGTTTTAATCATTGTCGGGTGTGAGGCTTGAGGCTGCATTTTACCTTTTTAGCAAATCCTACTTGGAATGCAAACACCGCTCTCCAGGCAACAATGCAATACCAGCATTCATCTATTCAAATTTTTCTGGGACTGAGCTCGGGATTAGTAGCAAGTAGCCTTTGCACTTCAAAGACTCCTTCTTCGATTTCCATCCTCTTCAAGATGTCTCCAATTCGAACGCTTATGCTAGTTCGAAGTAATTTTCGAATAACTCATGCTTATTTGATTTTAGTTTCTCCGAACCAATAATCGATAGTTTACAAAACTAGCCAAGATTTGATAATCGGTTATTTTACTATAACTAAGCAAACAAGCAAACTAGAGATTAATTTTCATATGAAAACCAAGCATGATTAAGCACATAAGCAACCGCTAAGCCTCTTTAGTTAATCCTTTTCATTAATTAAAAATCACTTTGTAAATACTCATATTAAAATACCTTTTACAAAAGATATATTCACGAACTCTCTTTACTCTTTTCAATACCTAGGAAGCGTATTCATATTCTTATCTCAACGGTGTAAGTATATTCACAAAATCTTAAGAAAGATTTACTTTCCAAAACCATACTTAATTAGATTAAAATTAATGTCATTTAAACATTAATAATAATAAACCCAAAACACTTTTTGTGTAAGTAGATGGATCATATAGAAATTAGACCAAATATTCGTAACACCATTTTCTGATTTCAGACTTGTACTATCACTCGATTAACAATGTAGTCAGACAAGTTAGCGTACTATCATTGCCTTGACGTACATTTTAAACTCTCACGGATAGAGATGAATTTCCCTACCTTGGAATTTGGTGTTAAGTATGAAAAGAATACTTTTCATACCACTATAAATTAAAAATATCATTTATAGAAATCGAATCTCCTATACTTGTCACGTTTTGGATATTTTGACTTACTCTATTTCTTGCCTAGAAACGAAGCCAGGTAAGCTAGGGCACTGATTGCTTCTGGCCTTGCCTTATTTAAAACACTCTGATTCTAGATCTCACAGATAGAGGATCAATCTACTCGTCGGCTTGTAGTGTCAAGTATAAGACTACTTAATTTCCGTAAGTAACTGAATTTGTATACGGGAATAATACTTCATATACTTAACATCAATCATCGATTTCAAACTTAAACTACCCTTTGGTTAACAAATTAAGCCATTCAAGTTGAAGTATTATTACCTCTCAAACCTTGACTCGACGACATTCTTAACTTTTAGGATATGTAGAAGTTTCCCTACCTCGAAGCTTAATGAAAAGTATAAGACTTCATAAATTTAGTATACTATTTAAAATAACAAAGTATTATATAAAAAATTATTTCCACTTTTCCCAAAAACAATTACTATAATAAGAATGTTATAGTCCATAATCTCTTTCCTTTTCTCGGAAAACATTTACTACAACAATGGTGTTGTAATCCAAGATTTTTTTCTCTTTTAAAAATATTTTCAAAAATTCTTTAAAACTTAGTTTTAAAAGCTTCTATACAAACACCACTTGAAGATCATTACTTAAAACCAAGTTTGGTTTGAAAAGATAAGAAATTTTCTTTATAGAAGTACCACTTGCTTTATTATATCAAATAATCCTTTAAAATAAATTATATAAATTTCAAACCTCTTTTAAACACTTTGAAACAAAGTTTAAACTTTTCATTCAACTCATAACTTAAAACCAACACTTTTTAAAAAAGAATTCGACTTTAAAAAGTAAAGGGATTTCTTTAAATAAACCACTTGTTTAAATATTCAAAAAATATATTAAAACTTCAAATTCCTTTTAAAATACTTGTATAGCCTTTATAAAACATATTTGAAAATATTTTATTATTTATCTAAAGAGAACAACATTTTACTATACAAAATTCATATCGTTGCAAAGTGCATCCATAGCGACTATCACTATATGAACCATAACTTTTCAAACTTTGTTTTGTAAATAAAATAATTTTTAAACCATATTTCTTTCTATATTTTAAACCACTATAAGTATGAAAACACTTTATTCAAAATAAAAGTTTGAAGTCGATTTAAAAATCCATATGACTAACTTTTCAAATACAGAAAGAGGCTTAGCGACCACTATGATACTTAAACAAAGCTACCATTTATTTTCATATCAAAGGAGTCAACTTTCTGAATCATTTCCAAGTCATATTCAACATTACCAAACCATATCATACAAACACTTCATATACACATATATAAATGAAATGTAAATCAACGGGGCGAGGAGTCCTTTTGGATCCCTCTACAAAATTTCTATTCTTCGAAGTGCTTCTAGAGTGACATGTTTGCTAAGAAGACACTTCGACTTCCATTCATTTTTGCTATTCCCCTACTAATCCCTATGTGTTTTAGCTCAAGTCTATATAACATGATCATAGTCATGTTTACAAGTCATTTAAGTCTCCTGCAATAACAATTACATATGTCAGCTACCAAGCATGAATAAAATCCAAATAAGCAATATACACAACGTATAAATAATTTATATTTTACAACATTTAGTAAATTTTTAAGGCCAATTTAAAATGAATTTTACTCATTTCCAAATCAAGGATGAAGCAACCATAACCAAGCAACACATCTTACTTCTACCCTCACCTCCAAAGCATGCTCCAAGACCTCTCTACCCCCTTCAAGTGCTCACATCCAAGTTCCCCCTAGCCTAGATTCTCACGGCCAAGGCCTCCCCTCCCCTATATGCTCACGGCCTAAGGTTAAAGTGGGGTTTTGGCACTCAAGTTTGCATCTTTGAGAAAGTGGTGGTGTTGACTAAGTGTATACAAGCTTATGAAAGAAGTTAGAGGAGAAAAGAAGTGGTTTTGTGATCTCTTTTATGAAACTTAAGTCGAAGGGTAGTGAAGAAGAAATGAAGAAAAGAGAGCAAAAGTGGAAAAATGAAATAAAGATGGAAAATAAAGTGGAAGGTGATCTTTTATAGAAATGGAAAATTACTTTTAATGCCTCTTAGCCAAATGACTTAATTACCTCTCCAAAATGACTTCTTCAATACACTTTTCCAAGTGCCAACTCATGTACACAATACCCCCTTCATATGGCCATGTACTTCCATCGTAATGACATGTACTACTTAGTAGTTTATCATTTTAAAATAAGGAAGAAAAGTCTTTTTTACTTTATTACTTTAATTACTTTATTAATTAATTTACTAATTATATTTTAGTGCTAAAAAACTCTTGTTCGTTAAATGTATGTGCAAAAATATAAGTGTGTGTGTGTGCAACGACGTTTCAACAACTTTCGTTCGATGAAAAGTCAAAAATCCTAAAAATGATTTTCGATTATATTTTCCATTTTTCACCGAACTATTTATTTTTTTAAACAAACTTTCAAAATGAGTTCACCATCATTACTTAGTAATTAAAAGAGGGTTATTTTATTATTAAAAACCATTAATTGAATGTTTAAAATTAATTAAATATTCATAAATCAAAGTGATAAAATTCTAGGTCGTTACAAAATTAGTCTCAAATAAAAGAATTAAACATGAAGAAACTAGTCATATTTTACAGTTATCAGTTTTAGAATGGAAGACTCAATTTATTTACATTATTCAGATTGTAAAACACAAGCTTAATCAAAAACAAAACATATGAAAGGAGGTCAAGTGATTTTAGTAAGAAATAAAAATATAAATGTTTGCGCCAAAATTGGTCACAAACCCCGAATGTTGTGAAAGCACCAGTGTTTGAATATAAATCAACAATATTCACACACAAATCTCAAATCTAAGTAACAGAGTATCACAATTCAGAAATAATGAATAGAAACAAGAGATTTATAGTGGTTCGGCGATCTTGCCTACGTCCACTCTGAAGTTGATGATTTTATTGATGTTCACTTGAAGATTACAATTTCTTCTAATGTAGTACAACTGATTTTCTGAGCTAAGTCTGAATCTAAGGAAGCAGTGGTGATTCTAAGTAAATATGGCAGAGTCTGGGCGCTCTTTAGCTCTCAAAATTGTCTGACCCCTTTTCTGAATGACCAGGGGCTCTATTTATAGGTGTAGGAGGCTGATATTTCGCCTAAATTGAAGGAAGACCAGTTCTGACACGTGAGGGGGCCCACATGGCCGAAATCTGGAGATCCGGGCCCACTTTGGGATCGATTCGACCCTTGGTTCGAATCGATCAAGAAATTGTCCGATCGAGCTGAAATTTGGTGTGGACATTCTTCAACATGTGCTCAAGCTTCTGTGAAAATTTCATAGCATTTGGACTTGTGGATCTCGAGTTATGATCGATTCAAGGTCGCTTTTCTGGTTGCAGTGCTCTGTTCGAATCGATTACGTTCGACTCGATTGCTTCAAATCGATCCAAGTGTGCGCTAGCAGGTGGTCATGGCGCGCGTTCTTCGTGTCGATCCGTTTTTATCTCCGAGTTGACAGGGTCGACTCCATATCCTTCGCTGCTTGGACTGGGTGGACTCGTGGCAATGGATTCGAAGACGTGGCCCTTCGAATCGATCGAAGGGATGTTCCTTCGTATCGATCAGGATATTCCATTGTCGATCGATACGAAGACTTCTCAGCTGAATGGATTCGAAGCGCCTGACCTTGAGGGATTCGAAGAGAGGACACTTGATGGATTCGAACTGGAGTACGCGAGGATTTGCTTGATGGAGTCGAAGGACTTTATCTTGATGGATACGAACAATGTAAGCACGAGGCTAACTCCTTCTGCCGATGGATACGAACGTCATGGATTCGAACAGTGGCTCTCCTATGGATTCGAACATCGCATCTTCCCTAACTTGCATCGATCATATCTCATTCATACGAACCCCGAATGACTCGAAATTTGGAACTCTGGTTCCCATGACTTTGCTTGATGTGTCTTATCAATTGTAGCCTGATCCGGACTCAGGCAAAATTCATCGATATCCATGGTGAACTTGGGATGTAGCTGTCCTACAGGACGGACTGTCTTTGATTTCTAGTCAATTTCTTGGTGTCACGGGCTTGCCAAAAGGCAGGATAACATTTGCCCCCCAAAATATGCCTTGCGGTAGGAAGACATGTTTTGTAGTACCATAAGCTGGATGTTCATATCCTATTGATGACCTGCAAAGAAATTGATAGTTTTATCTGACCATGAATGACGATCGTTCACGACCGTATGTCATTTGAGGTAACATGGGACCGTTCGAGGTCGGATGCCGTTTGTGGTAAACAAAGAAATGGGACCGTTCGCGGTCGGATGCCGTTCGTGGCAAGTAAAGAAATGGGACCGTTCGAGGTCGGATGTCGTTCTAGACGAATTGTGACTGTTCGAAGTCGGATGTCGTTCTAGGCAAATCATGATCGTTCGCGGTCGGGTGTCGTGGAAAGAGGAACGTGATCGTTCGCGATCGTGTGCCTTACGAGGCAAAAATGTGATCGTTCGCGATCGAATGTCATATTAGGTGAATTGTGACCGTTCGTGGTCGGGTGTCGTACGAGGCAAATGGTGATTTGTGACCGTTCGTGGTCGGGTGTCTTACGAGGCAAATGGTGAGTTGTGACCGTTCGTGGTCGGGTGCCGTTCGTGGCGAGTTGTGACCGTTCGTGGTCGGGTGCCGTTCGTGGCGAGTTGTGACCGTTCATGGTCGGGTGCCGTTCGTGGCGACTTGAGTGTGCCCGGGGAGGGACTTAGTATCATCGATACCAGGTTTCACGTTCGGGTGAATTCCCGGATTGTTTGTTGCAACGGTTTATCGCCATCTCAGAGCATGCTTAGGGACCGTTCGCGATCCCGTACATGTGTAAGTGGCTTAGCCGCTATGAAATTACAAGTAGCATTTTCTCATTGAAAATAAGTCTTTAGCAGAAATGTTAAACAGAATTAAGTTCAAATGTTCAAATCAAGACGAAACAAAAGCAAAGTAAGGATGTCAAAGTGTAAATTCCCACAACGATAGGGTTAGTAGTCATTCAGCGCATGCTTATGGACCGTTCGTGATCTCGCACATATGCAAATGATTTACCCGTGTTGGTGAGAGGTTTATGACTTGTTCATCGTTATTTTAATTAATTGATAATCATACGGTGTCCCGGCTCGGGGGGACCCCTAGCTGATGTAGATGGTGGTCGCTCTGGCTCCACTGCTGGAGCTCGCCTTCTCACATACTGAAGTAGCATACCGTTCCTGATGTGCCCTTCCACCTCATCCTTCAGATGTCTACAGTCGTTAGTGTTATGACCATTCAGTTCGTGGAATAAGCAGTATCTGTCTGATTTCCTCTCGTCAACAGTGGGATCCCTTCGTATTGGCCTACGGTAGGGAACTTGCTCTCGTGTATCTTGGTAGATTCGCTCCAAACTCTCATTCAGCTCTGAATAAGTGGTGAATCGTGGCTCTCTCCGCAGTCGCTTTGATCTGTCACCATTGTCCTCAGCCTTTCGTTTTCCTTTATCCTTGCCTGAATCATTTTCGAGAGGCTTTTTGTCTTTAAGTGCATAAACTTCTATTCCCTCTCCTTCTTCTCTTTCAGCATTAGCGTCTTCCAATCGCAAAAACTTCTCTACCTCGTGATAGAATTCCCCTAGATCCATAGGCGGATCCTTAGTTAATGAATTTTTGAACTCTGTGCCGTCGTCTATTCCGGACACAGCTGCCATCATAACCATGGATGGATCTGGCCGATACACCGATGCTGCTGCCGCATTGAATCGCGTCAGGAAATTTCTTAAAGACTCTCCAGCTTTCTGTTTTAGCGTTGCCAAACTTATCACATTCTTGGGTCATGAAATGTGAACCCTGAATTGCCTCATAAATTTCTCAATCAAATCGGTCCATGTCCCAATGGAGCCGCTCTCTAGCTGTCTGAACCATAAAGCTGCTATGTCTGTCAAATATAATGGGAAGCATCGGGCCATGACTTCCTGTGATGCCCCCAGCACTTCCATGTGCCTTATATACCTCGTTAGATGGACCGCAGGGTCTGTCCTCCCATCATACCTTTCTACTGTTGGCAGTTTGAATTCTGGTGGGTTCCTAGCCAACCTAATCGCAGGAGAAAAGGGACTCCTGTTCACGTCTTCAAGATCTCTGTTTACTAATCCACCTCTCATGGCTCGCCTGACCATCTCTGCCAATCTATCATTGTCTCCAAGCTGTAGTCCTTGTTCGCTACCTTCGATCTGCCCCCCGAGTCCGTGTGAGCTTTCGGGTGTCTGCCCCCCTGGCTGAGCGTTCATCCCTCTATTGCCGCCAGGTTGCTCGGATGTCCTTGTCTCTCTTCCCAGGTTCGGATCAACATGTCCTAAGTGTGTGCCCCCCAGCTCCGGCGCTGCGTTAGATGGTCCTGCTCCGTTCTGGATTCTGGTTGCTCCTTGATTTTGTGCTCCATGTTGTCCAATCTGTTGAAGCATATTCTGGATCATTTCCTCTTGTCTCTTCATCATTGTCTCCATCTCATCCCTAGTGATGAAAACTGAAGCTTGGTTTGCTCCCGAGGAAGCCTCTTGACTCCCTTCGTGCTTACTTCGCTCTGGCCTCTGCCTTCTACTTGTTTGTCTTGTCATGATTCCTCGGATCTCAATCTCTTAGCCTTCTGATTCAACTTTCAAATGATAGAACTCCTGAGTTCAGCACTCAATGAAAGCACCAAAGTGTTTGCACCAAAATTGGTCACAAACCCCGAATGTTGTGAAAGCACCAGTGTTTGAATATAAATTAACAATATTCACACACAAATCTCAAATCTAAGTAACAGAGTATCACAATTCATAAATAATGAACAGAAACAAGAGATTTATAGTGGTTCGGCGATCTTGCCTACGTCCACTCTGAAGTTGATGATTTTATTGATGTTCACTTGAAGATTACAATTTCTTCTAATGTAGTACAACTGATTTTCTGAGCTAAGTCTGAATCTAAGGAAGTAGTGGTGATTCTAGGTAAATATGGCAGAGTCTGGGCGCTCTTTAGCTCTCAAAATTGTCTGACCCCTTTTCTGAATGACCAGGGGCTCTATTTATAGGTGTAGGAGGCTGATATTTCGCCTAAATTGAAGGAAGACCAGTTCTGGCACGTAAGGGGGCCCACATGGCCAAAATCTGGAGATCCGGGCCCACTTTGGGATCGATTCGACCCTTGGTTCGAATCGATCAAGAAATTGTCCGATCGAGCTGAAATTTGGTGTGGACATTCTTCAACATGTGCTCAAGCTTCTGTGAAAATTTCATAGCATTTGGACTTGTGGATCTCGAGTTATAATCGATTCAAGGTCGCTTTTCTAGGTTGCAGTGCTCTGTTCGAATCGATTACGTTCGACTCGATTGCTTCGAATCGATCCAAGTGTGCGCTAGCAGGTTGTCATGGCACGCGTTCTTCGTGTCGATCCGTTTTTATCTCCGAGTTGACAGGGTCGACTCCATATCCTTCGCTGCTTGGACTGGGTGGACTCGTGGCAATGGATTCGAAGACGTGGCCCTTTGAATCGATCGAAGGGATGTTCCTTCGTATCGATCAGGATATTCCATTGTCGATCGATACGAAGACTTCTCAGCTGAATGGATTCGAAGAGCCTGACCTTGAGGGATTCGAAGAGAGGACACTTGATGGATTCGAACTGGAGTACGCGAGGATTTGCTTGATGGAGTCGAAGGACTTTATCTTGATGGATACGAACAATGCAAGCACGAGGCTAACTCCTTCTGCCGATGGATACGAACGTCATGGATTCGAACAGTGGCTCTCCTATGGATTCGAACATCGCATCTTCCCTAACTTGCATCGATCATATCTCATTCATACGAACCCCGAATGACTCGAAATTTGGAACTCTGGTTCCCATGACTTTGCTTGATGTGTCTTATCAATTGTAGCCTGATCCGGACTCGGGCAAAATTCATCGATATCCATGGTGAACTTGGGATGTAGCCGTCCTACAGGACGGACTGTCTTTGATTTCTAGTCAATTTCTTGGTGTCACGGCCTTGCCAAAAGGCGGGATAACAATAAAGAAATGTTTAATTTTGATTAAGTTTCTTTTTTTAGTTATGTAAGGAGGATTTTGATATTTTTATGTTGTAGGTAAGAGATGCATATAGTATTAATTACTAATTTAATATTAGTATTCTTTGTAGAAGATAGAAAAAAGATTAATACTCAGGTTGAAAATTTTATGTAATAGAATAGTTTATTGTCATGGTAGAGAAATTCGAATTTAATTTAAATTTATCACCTTTTATTTGAATGCTTGAATAAGTAGAGATATGTACATGAAAGGAAAAAGTTTTTATGTATATAAAACCCTAAATAACGATAATACATAAAAATATAACTATATGAAGTGGGTGTGAAACAACGTTACGAAAAAAGGGGAAAATAAGGGAGTTGGAAACTAAGAGTCACAACTCACTTTTCATTATATCTGTTAAATATAATACATAAAAATATATTTGTATGAAGTGGGTGTGAAATAACGTTACAGAAAAAGAGAAATGGGAGAATTGGAAACCAAGAGTAGCAATTCACCTTTCATTGTATCTATTAACCATATATATAGTAAATGATGGTAAAGCGGAAGAATTTTAATGGTTATAATTAGTTTTAGCATTTCCTATTCTCTCGTTAATTTTTTCATGTTATTTTGTCTAAAATAACTTTATTAAATATAATACATAAAAATATAACTGTATGAAGTGGGTGTGAAATAACGTTACGAAAAAGGGGAAAATGAGAGAATTGGAAAACAAGAGTAAAAATTCACTTTTAATTGTATCTATTAAATATATATAGTAAATAATGTTAAAGCAGAAGAATTTTAATGGTTATCATTAGTTTTAGCATTTTTTTTCTCTCCTTAATTCTTTCATGTTATTTTATTTAAAATACCTTTATATAGTTTGTGATTTTTAAATTAGTCACGCTTTTTTTTATTAATTCTTACCAACCATTTTACATTCAAATACTTACCTTTTATATTTTCTTTAGCAATTAAGTTCTACTCGATTGTTTCTGGTTATTTTACATTATTTCCATACATTTAAACTAATTAAATGTCTTAAATTTAAACTATTTAAACAAAAGCAATTAGCTAATAAATTAGAATTTTAACATGAATACCCCATTTTTATTGGTAAAAATTGAATGAAATAATTCTTGATTCAAATATACATATATATAACATAATAAAAATTTATAATTCATTGTCACGGTAAATTATCAAATAAATAAGTAATAGTAAGGCAGCGGAATTTCCCACACCTCTCATTAATTAATTCTAGAATTTTTCTACCTCCTTTTACTCATAATTTTTTTGAAATGTTGTAAGTAATCAATTAAAGTATCATCCATGATGTTCTATTGGTTCATTCCACGGGTTTCCAGTCAAGTACCTAATTTTTTTAATATCTATGATTATTTACAAAATTCCCATTAGTACTATCATACTATTTTGCATTTAAGTCTAAATATTGAAATTAATTAAATAATTAAATTTAATATTTAAATAAATCCAAGTAATTATCATTCATTAATTTGTCCAATAAAGACATTAAACTTCTTACATAATAAAATATAATATTCCACTGATGGATTGAATTTAATTTGAGTGGATTGTCGTTTATTTGAATAGTTAAATAAGTAGAGATCTATATGTGAAAGTAAGAAGGTTTTATAATATATAAAAAGACAAATAACAATACCATATAAAATAATAATTGTAGGAAGAGTATGACATATAATGTTATGAAAGAAAAGAGGGAAATGAGGGAATTGAAATCCAAGAGTCACAACACACATTTCACTATACATCAATATATATCTATTAATTGGTATTAAAAATGAAAGAATTTTAAAGGTTCTCAATAATTCCAGCAATTTTCTCCTCTCTTCTTAATTCTCTCATATGATATCTTATTTAAAATACCTTTATATAGTTTGTGATAACAAAAGTAGTCACACTTTTTTATTAATTATTACAAACCATTTCACAGTCAAATACTTATTGGTACTAATTACTATAGCTAGTAAGTTTTACTGAGTTGCTCCTAATTATTTTACACTATGTCCATACATTTAAATCAATTAAATTTACACTATGTTCACACATTTAAATTAGTTAAATATCCTAAATTTACACTATGTACATATATTATTATGCATGCACTATTTCATTTGAAGAAAATTTTACACACCAAATTGAAACAATATTTGGTACCATATATGAATATTTATCCCGTTTTTATGTAAAATCATATCAACCATAAAAATACTAATACATATTAATTAATGAGTTAATCTAGCAATGATACTTTAGGGGAAAACTTTATTCCTATACCATTAATTGCTTTACCTGCACCATACAAAAGTTAATAAAATATTAGACAAAAACATCCTTATTCAATAAAAATAAAAATTAATATTAAAGAATCACAAATTCATAGTATAATCAAAAAAAGCCATAAGCAATAAAAGTTACTATACATCATCGGTTGAACTTGATTAAAATTCCTTTTAGATATCAAATTATATTTATCCAATTTCAAAATTAGTACTCATTCGTAGCCAATTTTAACATTTTCACTACAAATTAAATACAAAAAATTAAATTTTAAAATTCATTATTGAAATTATTATGATTCGTAGAGCACTAAATTCTTCTTTAACTCTTGATTAAATTAAACCAAGCTTTAATTTAACATCAAATTTTAAATAGTCTAACAGTTTACTATTTGCATTTAATTTGATTTGTTATATATAAATAATTAAATAGATTTGAATTCTATTTAAGGTATTTGAATTTGAAATTTTATATTCACAAATGTGAGTTTTGAGAAATTAGGAATCATAGTTTAGTTAATGCATTAAAAGAGAAAAACATAATGAAATGAGATAAGCGTTTTGTTTTATTTCAAAGTGAGGTAGTTTTGTAATAGTACGGTGTATGTTAAATAAAAAATGGTGTGCATAATTTATGATAATTTTATGATGTACGAATAGAATTTGCCTACTTTGGGTGCTAAATGCCTCAGGTCCAGATCACACAAGAACTATGTTGTTATATTTGAAAGTGTACATCAACATCACATTTATAATCCATAAAGCTTCTATTCTTTAACTTTTTAGTTTACTGATACTTAAGACAAGAAAATCGATCATTCTTCACATTAAATGGAAAGGATGAAGAAATTACATGGAAAACATACAAAAGAAATTGGAGATAATATATGAATTTTATCAATTTGAAATTAGAAGTTAATTTCTAGTTAAAACACATTACATATACATACATTAAGAACAATTTGCACTCAAAAATAATTAAAAATTAGTTTGTACTTTAGTGAAAACTATAGCGGAATATATGAATATTAATCTCGAAGTTCTGCAAAATTATATCGAGCATTAAAATATTAACACATATTAATATATGAGGTAATTTTGCAAGAATATTTTGCATACTAATTTGGTACCCAAAGTCTATAAAATTTTATTTCTCTTTTTGGATAAATAATGTACTCGAAAATCACTAACATATATAATGCAATAGAAAGGACAAAGAAACTATAGGAAAACTTATAATAGAGATTACCTTAAAACATAGGAGTTTCATCTTTTGATCCATACTCCACTTCCTAAGAATTTTGTGAGGTATCCTCGAAGCCACATATTGAAATATTAGTATAACAAAATACAAATTGCATATCGATTTTAGTAGTGCTTTTGAACTTTCTTTGCTAGACATCTAATCTCATGACTTATCACATCAGCATATGAGCTTTACAAGCATGACACCAAAGCAGAAACGGGGTTTCCTTGTTACTTAATTAGATTGCTACAAGAATAGGAAAAAATGGATAGTATAATGGAAAGGTAAGTTATAGAAAGTCTATGAGCCTATTGGTATTTCTTTCAAGAAATATATACAGTAAGAAAAGGTAAAGAAAATTTTAGGACGATAAATTCTGGGACACATGACAACACATTAGATTTTTGAGAAAACTGAAAACGAACAGACCCACAAATTTAAACCGAGCTTTCATATAACATAATAGATAAATATCAAAATAATACTTTATTTACAAATTAAATAAAATAATTATTTTATTTAAAATTAATTTAGATCAAATCTAAAATAAATTTAGACTTTTTAGGCCCAATAAAATCCAAAATGGTAATTTTTTTCGAAATTTACCCATTATACCCACCGCATGCTTGCACCGATCCGACAATTATAAAAGTTATCATTAACCTATTTTACGTATGATCGTTTTTACCCTAGAGGGAGAGTGTATAGAATGTACTAATAATAATAAAAAATTAATGCGAAAATAAAATAATAACAGAAAGTAATGCAGTAGGGATCACACACAGATTTACCCAGCTTCGGTAAAAACCTGCCTACGTGCTACTCCTAAGGTTTCTACTAGAAATTAAGTAGTCAGACGCTTGCAAACACACGTAAGTTTGCGACCCCTTCTAACTTGACTAACCTAACTTTAAGCTCAAAACCCTGCTACAACTCAGCCACTGAGTTGCGAATTCTCCGAACTACGCCACGTAGTTCGTAACCTAGTTAAACAACTAGAAGTTTACACAATTTTAAAAGGAAATTACAAAATAAAAACAAAAACTAACAAAACCTTAATTCTTATAAATGAAGCCCAATATAATTAAATAACACTATCCATCAAAAAATAAGTATTGTAAAAATAAGAAGTTCGTTCCCCCTATTTCTTTCTTTCTTTTATTTTGCGGCCGCCTCTTATTCTCTTTGATCTGTAATTAGGGTTTCTTCCAAAATTAAAGTCGTTGATTCAAATTGTTCGATTGCAGTGATTATTTTTCTTTAATTGGCTTCGTCAATCGATTCCTTGCTTTGTTCGCTTACGGCTGCTCCAATTATGTCGAGCTCGAATGATGTTGTGAATTGGTACGTGATTTTCCTTTTTCGATAATTGATTATGCTCAACATGTTGTTCTTCTGCCGATGATGATAATGAGTTTAAATAGGGATAAATTCCCTAAAATTTCGTTCGTATATTTGAATTTGAATTTGTCAAATTTCTTTTCTCGGCCATGGATTTTTGATCGAATGATAAGTGTGATTCTTGACTTGTTCTTCTCTGATATATTTCAATTTTGTTCCGTAGTTTTCTGCTATGAATTTGGCATCGTTCACTAACTTGTAACCCTCTGCGATTTAAATAAATTTCTAAAATTTTAGTATGCCTGTGTACCATGCTCTGACCATTGCTCTTGACCCACGGTGGAGTCTGGTTGCATTACTAATTCTGGTTGCTCTTCATTCGGTCTGGTTCACTGCCCTGGTCTAGTTCTATGTAAATTTGAGTCTTCATGTGTACATTTCTAAATGCATGCATATCCATGTTCATTCGAGCATATTTCTTTGTTTGGTTGTCTTGTTATTGTGTTGAGTCTTCATTGTTGCTTCTGAGCATGTTTGAAGCTCTGTTGTCACCTCTGTTGCATATTTAAATTTGGTTTGTTACTGCATATATATTGTTATCCCGCCTTTTGGTAAGGCTGCACACCAAGAACTTGACTAGAGACCGAAGACAGTTCGTCTATAAAATCGGTTACACGTAGGTTCACTATGGATATCGACGAATTTTGTCCGAGTCCGGATCGAGCCAAAATTGATATGACACGACTAGTGAAGCTATGAGAGTTAACGTTCCAAATTTCAGGTCAATCCGAGTTTGTATGCTCTAGTTATGGACAATGCAAAGTTGGATGAAAACCAATCAACGGTCGACTCGCTTCCTTTGACTCGCTTCGCAACATTCAGAAGTGGCAGCTTCGACTCGCTTCGCAACCATCAGCAGTGACTGCTTCGACTCGCTACGCTTCGCCTCCATCAGATGTCTTCTTCGACTAGCTCAGTTCGCATCCCTCAGGAAATCATACTTCGAGTCGCTCCGTTTGCCTACTTCGACTCGCTCCGTTTGCCTACTTCGACTCGCTCCGCATTCTCCGCTTCGACTCCAACACAGAATCACTCTTCGACTCGCTCCTCTACGACTCCATCAGAGAACCACACTCCGACTCGATCTACTTCACATCCACATAACAGAGCATGGCAATTGAGGCGAACTAAAGCATAGTCATCGATACGAATGAAGGAACTCGCATCGATACGAACTGGGCTGATTCGTAACCGAGTCGAACAGAGCGAGTCGAACAAAACAGCCAACCGGAGACTCTAATTCGTATCGATCATATCTCCCAATCTACAAGTCCAAACGCTATGAAATTTTCATAGAAGACTACGTGCATGCTAAAGAATGTCCATGCCAAATTTCGACTCCGTTGGATGAAATCTTGACCGAGTCGAAATCTGTTCGTATCAATCACGGATCAGACCGAAACTTCACGGGCTTGGGCGCGCGGGCCTGGTCAAGTGCCAAAGAGGGTCTCCCGAAATCTGAGCAAGATACCAGCCTCCTACACCTATAAATAGACCCCCAAAGCCAACAGAAAAGGGGGCGGCTTCTTCTTTGAGATCTCCAACCCCCAGACTCTGCCGGATCCAGATCCAAACTCCATTGCTGCTGCTACCAATGAACTTCACTGCTGCAAATCATTGTTATTCATTGTAATTTGCTGAAATCAATTGTAAACATCATAGAAAGATCAATAAAGCAAACTACTTCAGAGTGGACGTAGGCAAGATCGCCGAACCACTATAAATCTTGTGTCTCTGTCTACTTCTTTCAATTTTAAGTTTATTATTCTTCATTTTTATCCTCTACAATACTTAGATCTGAGATCCGTGATTATATATTGCTGATTTGTGTTCATACACTGGTGCTTTCACAACATTTGGGGTTTGTGACCATTTTTGGCGTAAACACTTTGGTGCTTTCATTGAGAGGAACTAGCACCCGCTATACCAGATCTGGAGTTCAGACTTGAAAGCTTGAAGAATTCAGATTTGAAGAGCTATGACAAGGCAATCAAACAGAAGACAAAGGCCAGAGAGAAGTCAGCATGAAGGGAGTCAAGAGGCTTCTTCAGGTGCAAATCAGACATCGATCTTCATCACCAGGGTTGAGATGGAGACAATGATGAAAAGGCAAGAGGAAATGATCCAAAATTTGCTTCTTCAAATTAGGCAGCTTGGAGCGCAAAATCAAGGAGCAACCAGAGTTCAGAATGGAGCCGGACCATCTGGTGCAGCACCAGAACTAGGGGGCAGTAACCCAGAGCATGTTGGCCCAATCTCGGGCGGAGTACCAGGTGGAACTGCGCGACGCGACATTGACGAAGAAATGAATGCTAAGCCAGGAGAGCAGATTCCAGGAATCCCTCGTGAACTCGGAGGGCAAATCGGAAACAACGGACAAGGACTACAACTTGGAGATGGTGACAGATTGGCGGAGATGGTCAGACGAGCCATGAGGGGCAGACTAGTGAATAGAGATCTGGAAGATGTTAATAGGAGTCCCTTTGCTCCTACAATCAGGCAAGCCAGGAATCCACCAGAATTCAAGTTACCAACACTGGAAATGTATAACAGGAGGACGGATCCTGTGGTTCATTTAACGAAGTATATAAGGCACATGGAAGTGCTGGGGGCATTGGAGGAGGTCATGGCCCGATGCTTCCCACTGTACCTGGCAGACATAGGAGCATTATGGTTCAGACAACTGGAGAGTGGTTCCATTTGAACATGGACCGATTTGACTGAAAGGTTCATGAGGCAGTTCCGGGTTCACATTTCAAGACCCAAAAATGTGATGAGTTTGGCAACACTGAAGCAAAGAACCGGGGAGTCTTTGAGGAACTTTCTAACATGATTCAATGCAGCGGCAGCATCGGTGGATCGACCTGATCCATCGATGGTTTTGATGGCAGCCGTGTCTGGCATAGCAGATGGTACAGAGTTCAAGAATTCGTTAACGAGGGATCCCCCTATGGATCTAGGAGAATGTTATCATGAGGCTGACGGATTTTTGCGATTGGAGGATGCAAGTGCTGAAAGAAAGGAAGGAGAAGGAGTTGATGTTCATGCAGTCAAGGGTGAAAATCCTCCGAAAATAGATTCAAGAACTGATAGAGGGAAACGAAAAGCTGAGGATAACGGTGACGAACCGACGCGACCCCAAAAGGAACCAAGATTCACCTCTTACACGGAGTTGAATGAGACTTTTGAGCGAATCTACCAGGATACTAGGGGGCAGATCCCCTATCGAAGGCCAATGAGAAAGGATCCAACCAACAATGAAAGAAGATCCGACAAGTATTGCTTATTCCATGAGCTGAACGATCATAACACGAATGACTGCAGACACTTGAAGGATGAGGTTGAGGGACATATCCGGAATGGTATGCTACCACAGTATGTAAGAAGGGGAACGACAACGGTGGAACGGGAGCGACCACCACCTGCACCTACTAGGGACGGCTCAGGATCGAGGCGTCAGCTTGTCATCAATTGATTGAGATAACGACGAATAAGTAGCAAACTCCACACCAACACGATTACGTCTTTTTACATATGTACATGACCGCGAACGATCCTCAGGCATGCTCTGATACGACTACTGATCGCAATGGTGTAGTTGTTTGCACTTTGACGTCCCTTGTTTTACTTTTATTTTCCATTTCTGATGATTGAACTTGATTTCGTTGAACAATTCTTTTGAAAAACTCATTTTGAATAAAAGTATGCCTGTTTGCACCAAAAATGGTCACAAACCCCAAGTGTAGTGAAAGCACCAGCGTATGAATACGAATCAACAGTATTCACACACAAATCACAGATCTTAAATAAGTAACAAACAACAATCAAGAAATAATGAACAGTGACACGCAATTTATAGTGGTTCGGCTATCTCCGGCCTACGTCCACTTCAAGGTTTTTATGATTTTATTGCTCGATGCTTGAAGATTACAATTTCGTATGTTGTATTACAACTGATTTTCTGAACTAAGTCTGAATATAAGGCAGCAATGGTGATCTGGAGTAAATCTGGCAGAATCTGGGCGCTCTTTGCTCTCAAAGTTCTCCGACCCCTTTTCTGAATGACCAGGGGCTCTATTTATAGGTGTAGGAGGCTGATATTTCGCCTAAAATGAGGGAAGACCAATTCTGGCACGTGAGGAGGCCCACATGGCCGAAATCTGGAGTCCCGGGCCCACTTTGGGATCGATTCGACCCTTGGTTCGAATCGATCAAGAAATTGTCCAATCAAGCTGAAATTTGGTGTGAACATTCTTCATCATGTGTTGAAGCTTCTGTGAAAATTTCATAGCATTTGGATGTGTAGATCTCAAGTTATGATCGATTTAAGGTTGCATTTCTGGTTGACTAGCCTGGTTCGAATCGATCTAGTTCGAGTCGATTCGTTCGAATCGATCCAGCGCGCGCTTCTGGGATGACGTGGAGCGCTTCCTTCGAGTCGATCCTCCTTTTTCTCCTAGCTTTACTGAGTCGTGGCCGGGGTCTTAGCTATGTAGACGTGGTGGATTCGAGGTGATCGATTCGAAGACATGCTTCCTTCGAATCGATCTGGGTAACCTTAGCCGATTGATACGAGGACTTCACTGTTTGAAGCGATTCGAAGGTGGGAACGTTCCATTGGATTCGAGCTATTGGATTTTAGTGTAGTCTGTTTGGATGGATTCGAACTAAGGAGTGCTCGATGGATTCGAAGCCAGGCGAAAGGGATGGATTCGAAGGAAGGCTTCCACGATGGATACGAAGCATGTAAAACTTGATGGATACGAAGATGATGGAGTCGACCTTGATGGATTCGAATAGCATTCCTACCTCATCGATTCGAACATAGGGTCTTTTATGGATTCGAACACAAGGCTGTCTCCTCCATTTTCCGTTGGTGATATCTTGAGCGTACGAACTCGGATTGACTCGAAACTTGGAACGTCGTTTCCTCTGGCCTTGCTTGACATGTCTTATCAATTGCAGCCCGATCCGGACTCGGACAAAATTCATCGATATCCATGGTGAACCTGCGATGCACAATCGATGTTCATGACTAATAATCATTGATTTTCAGTTAATCTTTGGGTATCTCGGCTTTGCCAAAAGTTGGGATAACATTTTGCCCCCCAAAACATGCCTTTTTGGTAAAAGGCGTGTTTTGATCAGTCTTAAGTTGGATGCAGTGAGTTCATGTTTTACTTATAGCTTATAGCATTTTCAATCAAGTCCATGGCTGTTCGAAGCCGAATTGTTATCAATTTTTTCCAGTGGAAGTTAAGAATGAAATTCTACGGTCTCTCCGTACTATTGATGGTCACTCCGGACCCTTGTCAAACCCATTCCAGATTTAGCGATTGAATAGAAAGATCCTACTGCACTCCGGCGTTGCTTTCTATCCCTTGCACTCTGGCCCCAGCTAGGGCGTATAGCGATGTCTTGGTCGTTCTCGACCGATCATAGCCTCTCCGGGCTCATGCTGGATCCCATCCTGTCACTCTCCGGTGAAGGGGAAACAACGTTAAGTGAGTCAATCCTGTCGCTCTCCGGCGAAGCGACTCACCTCCGGCACTCTGGTTCAGTGTATCTGAACATTAAGCGATGTCATGACCTGAATCGTCGGTCGATCATAGCCTCTCCGGGCTCTTATCGAATCCTGATCCAATCACTCTCCGGTGAATAGGAAACGATGCTTAAGTGAGTTGATCCTGTCGCTCTCCGGCGAAGCAACTCACTTCTTGCACTCCGGACCTTGCCTCTCCGGGTAGGATCATAAAGCGATCATGTTTATATTGATATTTAATGTTTATCCTTTAACTCTCCGGTCAAAGGTTTATTTTAATAAGTGTTTCTTTATTAAATTCAAATCCTAGATGTTCAATCTCAAACACCAGGAAAAACAAGATAATGCCTCTCCGGGCGGAGCGGTCTATTTCCATCTTAGAGCATGCCTAGGGATCTCTCCGGTTCCCGTACATGAGTAAGTGGGATAGCCGCTTTATTTTGGAAATCAAATCTAAGAAAACTAATCGACCAGAGTCCAAGTCTTGGACTTGGCCCTTTCCATCACAATCAGTTGATGACGAGTCGTGATCCCGATCCGGGATCATTCCTGTTTGTTTGATGCGGTTGTTGTTCGGGTCTAACCGCCGTCGTACGTTCTCTGACATACTGCGTCAATCTACCACTCCTTGCATGTTCTTCCACCTCATCCTTCAGGTGGCGGCATTCATCGGTAGTGTGCCCATCCAGCCATGGAATAGGCAGTACTTTCCAGTCTTACGTTCCCGCTCCGTGGGATCTCTCCTGGGTGGCTTTCGATAGGGGAGTTGCCCCCGAGTTTCAGTGTAAATTCGTTCCAGTCCTGCCACCAAGTCTGTGTATTGCCTGAATCTGGGTTCTCGGAATTTCTTCCGTTTATCAGGACCATCATGTGCATCATCCTGCTTTCTCTTTCCATTGTCTGCCCTGGACTGTTCCCTGGCGGTTCCTTCGCCTTGTGCAACATTTATTTCCTGCCTCTCGGCTCGTGATTCCTCTAATCGAATGAATTTTTCAACTTCATGGAAAAACTCTCCAAGATCTTGCGGTGGATCTTTAGTCAAAGAGTCTTTGAATTCGGTGCCTTCTCCAACTCCTGCCACTGCCGCCATCAAAATCATCGATGGGTCCGGGCGATCTACAGAAGTCACCGTCGCATTAAATCGTAACAAAAAATCTTTTATGGACTCTCCGGTCCTTTGTTTTATTGACGCCAAAGTCATCACACTCTTAGGTCGCGTCACGTGAACCCTAAACTGCTTCATGAAGCAATCCACAAGCTCGCCCCATGTCCTGATTGATCCGGTTTCTAGCTGCCTAAACCAAAGCGCAGCCAGATCTGATAAGAATAAGGGGAAACATCGTGCCATCACTTCCTCGGATGCTCCCAGCACTTCCATGTGTCTGATATATCTGGTGATATGCATGGTCGGGTCTGACTTTCCATCATAAGGATTCAGCGTTGGTAGTTTGAACTTCGGAGGGTTCCTTGCATTCCTGATATTCGGAGCGAACGGACTCCGACTAACTTCTTTCAATCCTCCTCCTGAAAACCCTCCTCTCATGAGTCGTCTCACCAGGCCGATCATTCTTTCATCTCCGTCTAGGGGTTGCCCCCTTGTCATGTCTCTGTCCTGCCCTCCGAGTCTCGTAGGGAATTCTGGTACGTACTCTTCGGGTGGCTCGTTAGCATTTGTGTTGGCCCTAGCCGGCTGAGCTCCTTCCAAAGGTACTTCTGCATTGGATCTTGCGGGCCTGCCCCCAAGCCCTTGTTGATTGCCTTCTGGTTCTGTATTCTGTCCTCCATTGGGTTCCATAGCCCTAGCTCCTTGTTCCACATTCACAGCCGCTGTAGCTGGTTCAAGGTTCTGTGTTCCTGCAGCTCTCATCTGTTCGAAGAAATTCTGCAGCATCTCTTGTTGGCTCTTCATCATTCTTTCCTGCATTAGGTTATTCATAACCTCCATCTCATCTCTAGTAATGTGGATCGAAGCTTGTCCTTCTCCAGCGCCAGAGGATGCCTCTTGACTTCCTACCTGTTGGCTCCTCTCAATTCTTTGTCTAGTTTGTCGAGTCATTGTAGAATCAGATCTGAATCCTTAAAATTCCAAATCTAAACTTTGAATCTGGTGTAGCGGGTGCTAGTTCTTCTCAGTGAAAGCACCAAAGTGTTTGCACCAAAAATGGTCACAAACCCCAAGTGTAGTGAAAGCACCAGCGTATGAATACGAATCAACAGTATTCACACACAAATCACAGATCTTAAATAAGTAACAAACAACAATCAAGAAATAATGAACAGTGACACGCAATTTATAGTGGTTCGGCTATCTCCGGCCTACGTCCACTTCAAGGTTTTTATGATTTTATTGCTCGATGCTTGAAGATTACAATTTTGTATGTTGTATTACAACTGATTTGCTGAACTAAGTCTGAATATAAGGCAGCAATGGTGATCTGGAGTAAATCTGGCAGAATCTGGGCGCTCTTTGCTCTCAAAGTTCTCCGACCCCTTTTCTGAATGACCAGGGGCTCTATTTATAGGTGTAGGAGGCTGATATTTCGCCTAAAATGAGGGAAGACCAGTTCTGGCACGTGAGGAGGCCCACATGGCCGAAATCTGGAGTCCCGGGCCCACTTTGGGATCGATTCGACCCTTGGTTCGAATCGATCAAGAAATTGTCCAATCAAGCTGAAATTTGGTGTGAACATTCTTCATCATGTGTTGAAGCTTCTGTGAAAATTTCATAGCATTTGGATGTGTAGATCTCAAGTTATGATCGATTTAAGGTTGCATTTCTGGTTGACTAGCCTGGTTCGAATCGATCTAGTTCGAGTCGATTCGTTCGAATCGATCCAGCGCGCGCTTCTGGGATGACGTGGAGCGCTTCCTTCGAGTCGATCCTCCTTTTTCTCCTAGCTTTACTGAGTCGTGGCCGGGGTCTTAGCTATGTAGACGTGGTGGATTCGAGGTGATCGATTCGAAGACATGCTTCCTTCGAATCGATCTGGGTAACCTTAGCCGATTGATACGAGGACTTCGCTGTTTGAAGCGATTCTAAGGTGGGAACGTTCCATTGGATTCGAGCTATTGGATTTTAGTGTAGTCTGTTTGGATGGATTTGAACTAAGGAGTGCTCGATGGATTCGAAGCCAGGCGAAAGGGATGGATTCGAAGGAAGGCTTCCACGATGGATACGAAGCATGTAAAACTTGATGGATACGAAGATGATGGAGTCGACCTTGATGGATTCGAATAGCATTCCTACCTCATCGATTCGAACATAGGGTCTTTTATGGATTCGAACACAAGGCTGTCTCCTCCATTTTCCGTTGGTGATATCTTGAGCGTACGAACTCGGATTGACTCGAAACTTGGAACGTCGTTTCCTCTGGCCTTGCTTGACATGTCTTATCAATTGCAGCCCGATCCGGACTCGGACAAAATTCATCGATATCCATGGTGAACCTGCGATGCACAATCGATGTTCATGACTAATAATCATTGATTTTCAGTTAATCTTTGGGTATCTCGGCTTTGCCAAAAGTTGGGATAACAATGCCATTTGTGATGCCATGACGGCTAAGCCACTTGCACATGTAAGGGATCGCGAACGGTCCTCAGGCATGCTCTGAGACGGCGATAAAACCGCCACCACAAACAACTCAGAAACTCACTCGAACGTGAAATCTGACATTGTTAATACTAAGTCCCCCCCAGGCACACTTATTTTGCCTCGAACGGCACCCCGATCGTGAACGGTCACAAATCGCCGCGAACGGCACCCAACCACGAACGGTCGCAATTCGCCTCGAACGGCACCCCGACCGCGAACGGTCCTCATTCGCCGCAAACGGCACCCGACCGCGAACGGTCACAATTCGCCTCGAACGGCACCCCGACCGCGAACGATCACCATTTGCCACAAATGGCACCTGACCGCGAATGGTCACATATCACCTCGAATGACATACGATCCCGAACGATCGTCATTCGTGGTCAAATAAAACTATCGATTCCTTTGCAGGTCATCAACAGGATATGAACATCCAGCTTATGGCATTACAAAACACACCTTCTTATCACAAGGCATGTTTTAGGGGGCAAATGTTATCCCGCCTTTTGGCAAGGCCGCGACACCAAGAACTTGACTAGAGACCGAAGATAGTTCGTCTAGAAAATCGGTTACACGCAGGTTCACTATGGATATCGACGAATTTTTTTCGAGTCTGGATCGAGCCAAAATTGATATGACACGACAAGTGAAGCTATGGGAGTTAACGTTCCAAATTTCAGGTCAATCCGAGTTCGTATACTCAAGTTATGGACGATGCAAAGTTGGATGAAAACCAATCACCAATTGACTCGCTTCCTTCGACTCGCTTCGCAACATTCAGAAGTGGCAGCTTCGACTCGCTTCCTTCGACTCGCTTCGCAACCATCAGCGGTGACTGCTTCGACTCGCTCCGCTTCGCCTCCATCAGATGTCTTCTTCGACTCGCTCAGTTCGCATCCCTCAGGAAATCATACTTCGACTTGCTCCGTTTGCCTACTTCGACTCGCTCCGTTTGCCTACTTCGACTCGCTCCGTTTGCCTACTTCGACTCGCTCCGCATTCTCCGCTTCAACTCCAACACAAAATCACTCTTCGACTCGCTCCTCTACGACTCCATTAGAGAATCACGCTCCGACTCGATCTACTTCACATCCACATAACAGAGCATGGAAATCGAGGCGAACTAAAGCATAGTCATCGATACGAACGAAGGAACTCGCATCGATACGAACTGGGCTGATTCGTAACCGAGTCGAACAGAGCGAGTCGAACAAAATAGCCAATCGGAGACTCTAATTCGTATCGATCATATCTCCCAATCTACAAGTCCAAACGCTATGAAATTTTCACAGAAGACTACGTGCATGCTAAAGAATGTCCACGCCAAATTTCGACTCCATTGGATGAAATCTTGACCAAGTCGAAATCTGTTCGTATCGATCACGGATCGGACCGAAATTTCACGGGCTTGGGCGCGCGGGCCTGGTCACGTGCCCGAGAGGATCTCCCAAAATCTAAGCAAGATACCAGCCTCCTACACCTATAAACCCCAGAAGCTAACAGAAAAGGGGTCGGCTTCTTCTTTGAGATCTCCAACGCCCAGACTCTACCGGATCTAGATCCAAACTCCATTGTTGCTGCTACCAATGAACTTCACTGCTGAAAATCATTGTTATTCATTGTAATTTGCTGAAATCAATTGTAAACATCGTAGAAAGATCAATAAAGCAAACTACTTCAGAGTGGACGTAGGCAAGATCGCCGAACCACTATAAATCTTATGTCTCTGTCTACTTCTTTCTGTTTTAAGTTTATTATTCTTCATTTTTATCCTCTACAATACTTAGATCTGAGATCTGTGATTATATATTGTTGATTTGTGTTCATACACTGGTGCTTTCACAACATTTGGGGTTTGTGACCATTTTTGGCGCAAACACACACACACACACACACACACACACACACATATATATATATATATATAGACACACACACACATGCGTGCATACATGTATATATGTATGCTGGTCTGCTTAGACTTAAATGTCTAGTTGCTTCATGTCCAGTTGCAATTAAGTCTAAATGCATGTTGTGCTGCCTTGCATCATGTTATCATCCATGTACTTTTGTTTTTATGCCTAAATTCTCTTCTTTTTTAAAACTGGTGCACATGTTGTCTTGGTTGAGGCATCACTTGCATGCTCTGACTGGTGTCTACCACTGCTCTGTTGTGTGTGATTCTCTGCATCATCCTTTGTACATGTTGAAATGTTTATTGATTTTGTTGGAGAATGGTGCACTTTTGTCCATGGTTTGTTTAGACTTGTTGTTGTTGTGAGCATTGATCTCTATGATGACATGCACTTATCTTGAAGTAAAAGGGACAGTTCACTCCGTCTTTCTCTATGCCTAATATCGAAGCAAGATGTTTTACCATGAGTTGTTGTCATGTTAGTTTGCTTCTATCTTGTGTTCATGCCTTCATGTGGTTTTCATTTTAAAGTCACTTCATTTGCATGTCTGAAGCTTGTGACTTTGTTCTAGGTTGCCTTCATGTGTATTCATTTGTCTGACCTCTACTCATATGTATAGAACTGGTGTGGTTTTGCCTTTGATGTTGTAGTCCGGTTCAAGTGTCACCGCTGATTGAATTTTCTTGAAATGATTGATGGTCATCTCCATGTATATACATATATATATGTATGTATATATGTGTGTGATTTGTGTTGCTATGTCTTCATTGAACCGGTCTGTGTTGAGTTACCATGTTAGCCGATGTATGCATGTACACACGGGTCCACTCACTCTAAGTCTGGTATGTTTTCTTTCCTCAAATCTAATTGGCCTTGTGCATGTGCTAGATATTGTGCTTTCTTGATAGGTTGAGTTTGTTGGTTTCATTTGAACTTGCACTTGAGTTGAATCCAGTCTAGGCTCGGGTTTGACCTTTGCTCACTTGTCCTTGCAATTTTATCAAGCAAGTGTATATCGACCTTGTGGCATGTACAGTGATACACTGTGCATATCACAAGTTGTTCGTGTATGATGAATTAAAAGAAAAATGATGACGAACAACCCAAATAACTGAGGCAAATAATATTTTCAAAACACACTTTATTGTGCACTGCAAAATAGTTTCTTTTTCAATTTTACTGCGTTAGTGTTTATTTTACACATAGTTCAGATGTTGGATACAGGCTGGAATAGAGTTAAAGATCAAATACGAGTGATGAGTGAATATATGTAGTGAGGTGAAAATTGTAAAGTGAAAATTGTATATTGAAAATTGTGTTGTAAATGAAATTGTATTGTAATTGAAAATGTGAAAATGTAGTGAGAGCTCAAATTTGTACTATTTGAATTTGTAATAAATTATTTGTTTGAATAAAATATTTGTTTAAATATGAATTTTGATTTATTTATTTTATTCAACAAATATTAATTTAATTATGTGGAAAAATAAAATAGTTGTTTGCCCTAAAATTAGGCACAAACCCCAAATATCGTGAAAGCATCAGTGTATGAACACAAATCAGCAGTATGTAATTACAGATCTCAGATCTAAGTATTGTAGAGGGTAAAAATGAAGAATAATAAACTTAAAACAGAAAGAAGTAGACAAAAACACAAGGTTTATAGTGGTTCGACGATCTTGCCTACGTCCACTCTGAAGTATATTGCTTTATTGATCGTCTTTTGATGTTTACAAGTGAATATGAATTACAACATATAATTATGATTTGCAGCAGTGGAATTCGTTGGTAGCTGCAGCAATGTAGTTTGGATCTAGATCTGGCAGAGTCTGGACGTTGGAGACCTTTTAGAAGAAGCAGAACCCCTTTTCTGTTGGCTTTGGGGGTCTATTTATAGGTGTAGGAGGCTGGTATCTCGCTTAGATCTCGGGAGACCCTCTCTGGCACGTGACCAGGCCCGCACGCCCAAGCCCATGAAGTTTCGGTCCGATTCGTGATCGACATGAACAGATTTCGACTCGATCAAGGTTTCATCCAATGGAGTCGAAATTTGGCGTGGACATTCTTTAGCATGCACGTAGTCTTCTGTGAAAATTTCATAGCATTTGGACTTGTAGATTGGGAGATATGATCGATACGAAACGAGGTTTTCGGTAGGCTGTTTCCTTCGACTCGCTCTTATTCGACTCGCTCTCGTCCGCATCGCTGTTCGACTCGATGACATGGCGCCTAGACCTTGCCTTGTTCGTATCGATAGAAGCTCAACCCTGGTCGATTGATTTGAATATGGCAACACAATGGATTCAATCAGAAGATCAACGATTGATACGAACTGTATAGGAGACGGAGTCGATGGTGATCGATACGAACCGTGGTTTCGTATCGATGGAGTCGAACCGCTTTTCTCTGAAGGATGTGGAGCGAGTTGAACTAGTGCTTTCTGATGGAGGCAAAGTGGATGGAGTCGAACAATGGTTTTCTGAAGGATGCGGAGCGAGTCGAAGTTGGCTTCCATGACGGATTCGAGTAGAGCAAGTCGAAGTGGGTTTTCCTGAGGGATACGAACTGAGCGATTCGAAGATGCCTTCTGCGAAGCGAGTCGAAGGGAGCGAGTTGAAGTTGGTTTCTGAAGGTTGTGAAGCGAGTCGAAATGTGCACTCCCTATGGATTCGAACTGGAGCGAGTCGAAGGAGGCTATTCTTAACCAATTTTGTATCGTCCACAACTTGAGCATACGAACTCGGATTGACTTGAGATTTAGAACGTTGACTCTCATAGCTTAGGTTGTCATGTCATATCAATTCTGGCTTGATCCGAACTCGGACAAAATTCTTCGATATCCATAGTGAGCCTGCGTATAACCGATTTTCTAGACAAACTGTCTTTGATCTCTAGTCAAGTTCTTGGTATCACGGCCTTGCCAAAAGGCGGGATAACATTTGCCCCCCAAATCATGCCTTGTGATAAGAAGGTGTGTTTTGTAATGCCATAAGCTGGATGTTCATATCCTGTTGATGACCTGCAAAGAAATTGATAGTTTTATTTGACCACGAATGACGATCGTTCGAGATCGTATGTCATTCGAGGTCATATGTGACCGTTCGGGGTCGGATGCCGTTCGCGGCGAATGATGACCATTCGCGGTCGCGGTGCCGTTCGAGGCGATTTGTGATCGTTCGCGATCAGGTGCAGTTCGAGGCGAATTGTGACCGTTCGCGGTCGGGTGCCGTTCGAGGCGATTTGTGACCGTTCGTGGTCGGGTGCCGTTCGCGGCGATTTGTGACCGTTCGCGGTCGGGTGCCGTTCGCGGCGATTTGATACCGTTCACGGTCGGGTGCCGTTCGAGGCGATTTGTGACCGTTCGCGGTCGTGTGCCGTTCGCGACAATTTTTGTGTGCTCGGGGGGGGGGACTTAGTGTTAACAACGTCAGATTTCACGTTCGAGTGAGTTTCTGAGTTGTTTGTGGTGGTGGTTTATCGCCGGCTCAGAGCATGCCTGAGGACCGTTCGCGATCCCTTACATGTGTAAGTGGCTTAGCCGTCATGGTATCACAAATTGCATGTTTTTATTCAAAACGATTTTTTCAACAGAAATATTCAGCAAAATCAGGTTCAAATATTAGAAATGGAAATAAAAGGAAAACAAGGACGTCAAAGTGCGAACGCTCACACCGTTGCGATTAGTAGTCATATCAGAGCATGCCTGAGGATCGTTCGCGGTCCTGTACATGTGTAAATGACTTAACCGCGTTGGTGTGGATTTTGCTACTTATTCGTCATTACCCCAATCAATTGATGACAAGCTGACGCTGCGATCCTGAGCCATCCCCGGCAGGTGTAGGTGGTGGTCGCTCCCGTTCCACCGTTGTTGTTCCCCTTCTTACATACTGTGATAGCATACTATTCCAGATATGTCCCTCAACCTCATCCTTCAAGTGTCTGCAGTCATTCGTGTTATGACCGTTCAGCTCATGGAATAAGCAAGATCTCCTTTCATTGTTGGTTGGATCCCTTCTCATCGGCCTTCGGTAGGGAATCTGCCCCCTAGTATCCTGGTAGATTCGCTCCAAAGTCTCATTCAACTCCGTGTAAGAGGTGAATCTTGGTTCCTTTCGTGGTCGCATCGGCCCATCACTATTGTCCTCAGCCTTTCGTTTCCCTCGGTCAGTTCCTGAATCCGCGTTAGGAATATTTTCACCCTTGACGGCGTAAACATCAACTCCTTCTCCTTCTTCTCTTTCAGCATTTGCATCCTCTAATCGTAAAAATGCTTCAGCTTCATGATAAAATTCTCCTATATCCATAGGTGGATCCCTTGTTAACGAATTCTTGAATTCTATGCCATCAGCTATGCTAG
Source organism: Allium fistulosum (assembly GCA_030737815.1). Classification (NCBI taxonomy): domain Eukaryota; kingdom Viridiplantae; phylum Streptophyta; class Magnoliopsida; order Asparagales; family Amaryllidaceae; genus Allium; species Allium fistulosum. The sequence continues at coordinate 1,141,159,652 of CM060906.1, forward strand.
ATACAGCTGCCATCAAGACCATGGACGGGTCGGGTCGATCCACCGACGCTGCCACTGCATTGAATCACGTTAGAAAGTTCCTCAAAGACTCCCCGGTTCTTTGCTTCATTGCTGCCAAACTCATCACATTCTTAGGTCTCGAAATGTGAAATTTGAATTGCCTCATAAACCTCTCAGTCAGATCGGTCCATGTTCCTATGGAGCCACTCTCCAGTTGTCTAAACCAAAGCGCTGCAATTTCTGTCAAGTACATAGGGAAGCATTGGGCCATGACCTTTTCCAATGCCCCCAATACCTCCATATGCCTCATGTATCGTGTCAGATGAACTGTAGGATCTGTCCTTCCATTGTACGTCTCCAATGTTGGTAGCTTGAATTCTGGTGGATTCCTAGCTTGCCTGATCGTAGGAGAAAATGGACTCCTATTCACATCCTCTAGATCTCTATTCACTAGTCCGCCTCTCATGGCTCGTCTGACCATCTCTGCCAATCTGTCACTATCTCGAAGTTATAGTCCTGGTCCATCGTTTTCGATTTGCCTCCCGAGTTCACGAGGGATTCCTGGAGTCTGCTCTCCTGAACGAGCATTTTCTTCTCTATCAACGCCACGCTGCGCAGCTCCTCCTGGTACTGCTCCTGGGATCGGGTCAACACGCTCTGGGTAAGTGCCCTCTAGTTCTGGGGTTGTGCCAGATTGTCCTACACTGTTCTGAACTCTGGTTGCTCCTTGATTTTGCGCTCCCAATTGCCCAATTTGAAGAAGCAAGTTCTGGATCATTTCCTCTTGTCTTTTCATCATTGTCTCTATCTCATCCCTGGTGATGTAGATTGATGTCTGATTTGCACCTGAGGAAGCCTCTTGACTCCCTTCCTGCTGACCTCTCTCTAGCCTTTGTCTTCTATTTGATTGCCTTGTCATAGCTTTTCGGATCTGAATTCTCTAAACCTTCAAATTCAATTTCCAAATGATAGAATCCTGAGTTCAGTTCTCAGTGAAAGCACCAAAGTGTTTGCCCCAAAATTGGGCACAAACCCCAAATATCGTGAAAGCACCAGTGTATGAACACAAATCAGCAGTATGTAATTACAGATCTCAGATCTAAGTATTGTAGAGGATAAAAATGAAGAATAATAAACTTAAAACAGAAAGAAGTAGACAAAAACACAAGGTTTATAGTGGTTCGGCGATCTTTCCTACGTCCACTCTGATCGTCTTTTGATGTTTAGAAGTGAATTTAATGAATTACAGCAGATAATTATGATTTGCAACAGTGGAATTCGTTGGTAGCAGCAACAATGGAGTTTGGATCTAGATCCGGCAGAGTCTGGACGTTGGAGACCTTTTAGAAGAAGCAGAACCCCTTTTTTGTTGGCTTTGGGGGTCTATTTATAGGTGTAGGAGGCTAGTATCTCGCTCAGATCTCGGGAGACCCTCTCTGGCACGTGACCAGGCCCGCACGCCCAAGCCCGTGAAGTTTCGGTCCGATTCGTGATCGACACGAACAGATTTCGACTCGATCAAGATTTCATCCAATGGAGTCAAAATTTGGCGTCGACATTCTTTAGCATGCACGTAGTCTTCTGTGAAAATTTCATAGCATTTGGACTTGTAGATTAGGAGATATGATCGATACGAAACGAGGTTTTCGGTAGGCTGTTTCCTTCGACTCGTTCTTATTCGACTCGCTCTCGTCGGCATCGCTGTTCGACTCGATGACGTGGCGCCTAGACCTTGCCTTGTTCCTATTGATAGAAGCTCAACCCTGGTCGATTGATTTGAATATGGCAACACGATGGATTCAATCAGAAGATCAATGATGGATACGAACTGTATAGGAGACGGAGTCGAAAGTGATCGATACGAATTGTGGTTTCGTATCGATGGAGTTGAATCGCTTTTCTCTGAAGGATATGGAGCGAGTCGAACTAGTGCTTTCTGATGGAGGCGAAGTGGATGGAGTCGAACAATGGTTTTCTGAAGGATGTGGAGCAAGTCGAAGTTGGCTTCCATGACGGATTCGAGTAGTGCGAGTCGAAGTGGGTTTTCCTGAGGGATGCGAACTGAGCGAGTCGAAGATGGCTTCTGCGAAGCGAGTCGAAGGGAGCGAGTCGAAGTTGGTTTTATACCCAAAAACCACTATCCGAATCTCAATCGAGTCTCAGAAGTTTTTTACCCATCGTTTTTTCGTCACTTGAATTTTTACGTTAAAATGGGATAACCGTGGATGGTCTTCGATCTACCATTCCTAGAGAGTGGTGCAGCATGGTACTGTTCCGTTTTAAATCCATGCACCCATTTCTAAAAGACATACGACATTGTTTCGGCATTTTGGACGGATGTTGAACCTTGCACCATAGATGTTGCACCTTGTGGATATCGATACTTCAGAAGGCCAAAACTGTTGGCTCGTTTAGAGTTACTGGAGCCATAATCAGTCAAAACGAAGCTCACTGTGAGTTCTACGACTTTGACATCTTTAAGCCGTCAATGGATGCTTTCATACCAAAAAAACACCATCCGAATCTCAATCGGGTCTCGGAAGTTTTTTACCCATCGTTTTTTCGTCATATGAATTTTTACATTAAAATGGGATAACCCTGGCTGGTCTTCGATTTACCATCGCTGGAGAGTGATGCACCATGGTACTGTCCCATTTCAAATCCATGCTCCCATTTCTAAAAGATGTACGGCACTATTTCTGCATTTTGGACGGATGTTGCACCTTGCACCGTAGATGTTGCACCCTGTGGATATCGATACTTCAGACGGCCATAACTGTTGGCTTGTTTAGAATTACGGAAGCCATAACCAGTCAAAACGAAGCTCTCTTTGAGTTCTACGGCTTTAACAGCTTTAAGCCGTCAATGGATGGTTTGATACCTAAAAAACACTATCCGAATCTCAATCGGGTCTTGAAAGTTTTTACCCATCGTTCTTTTGTCACGTGAATTTTTACTTTAAAACAGGATAAACGTGGCTGGACTTCCATTTACCATCATTGGAGAGTGGTGCACCATGGTACTGTCCCGCTTCAAATCCATGCACCCATTTCTAAAAGAAGTACGGAACTGTTTCGACATTTTGGATGGATGTTGCACCTTGTACTGTAGATGTTGCACCCTGTGGATATCGATACTTCGGACGGCCATAACTGTTGGCTCGTTTAGAGTTACGAGAGCCATACCTAGTCAAAACGAAGCTTTCTTTGAGTTCTATGGCTTTGCCAACTTTAATCCATCAAAGGATTGTTTCATATCCAAAAAACACTATCTGAATCTCAATCGGGGCTCGGAAGTTTTTTACCCATCGTTTTTTCGTCACATGAATTTTTACGTTAAAACGGGATAACCTTGGCTGGTCTTCGATCTACCATCGCCCGAGAGTGGTGCAACATGGTACTGTTCTGTTTCAAATCCATGCACCCATTTCTAAAAGACGTACGACACTGTTTCGATATTTTGGACGGATGTTGCACCTTGCACTGTAGATGTTGCACCCTGTGGATATCGATACTTCGGTCGGCCATAACTGTTGGCTCATTTAGAATTATTGAAGCCATAACCAGTCAAAACGAAGCACTCTGTGAGTTCTACGGCTTTGATAGCTTTAAGCCGTCAATGGACGGTTTCTTACCCAAAAAAACTATTCGAATCCCAATCGGGTCTCAGAAGTTTTTTACCCATTGTTCTTCCATCACGTGAATTTTTACGTTAAAATAGGATAACCGTGGCTGGTCTTCGATTTACCATCGCTGGAGAGTGGTGCCCCATGGTACTGTCCCGTTTAAAATCCATGCACCCATTTCTAAAAGACGTATGACGCTGTTTTGAAATTTTGGACGGATGTTGCACCTTGCACCGTAGATGTTGCACCCTGTTGATATCGATACTTCGGACGACCATAACTGTTGGCTAGTTTAGAATTACGGAAGCCATAACCAGTCAAAACGAAAATCTCTGTGAGTTCTACGGCATTGACCGCTTTAAGCCGTCAATGGACGATTTCATACCCAAAAAACACTATCCGAATCTCAATCGGGTCTCGAAAGTTTTTTACCCATCGTTCTTCCGTCACGTGAATTTTTACGTTAAAATAGGATAACCGCGGCTGGTCTTCGATTTACCATCGCTGGAGAGTGGTGCACCATGGTATTGTCCCGTTTCAAATCGATGCACCCATTTCTAAAAGACGTACGACACTGTTTCGGCATTTTGGACGGATGTTGCACGTTGCACCGTAGATGTTGCACCCTATGGATATCGATAATTCGGACGACCATAACTGTTGGCTCGTTTAGAACTATGGAAGCTATAACCAGTCAAAACGAAGCTCTTTGTGAGTTTTATGGCTTTGACCACTTTAAGCCGTAAATGGATGGTTTATACCCAAAAAACACTATCCGAATCACAATCGGGTCTCGGAATTTTTTTACCCATCGTTCTTTCGTCACGTGAATTTTTATGTTAAAACAGGATAACCGTGACTGGTCTTCAATTTACCATCGCCGGAGAGAAGTGCACCATGGTACTGTCCCATTTCAAATCCATGCACCCATTTCTAAAAGAAGTACGGCACTGTTTCAGCATTTTGGACGGATGTTGCACCTTGCACCGTAGAAGTTGCACCCTGTGCATATCGATACTTCGGACGGCCATAACTGTTGGCTCGTTTAGAGTGACGGGAGCCATAACCTGTCAAAACGAAGCTCTACTTGAGTTCTACGGCTTTGACAGCTTTAAGCTGTCAATGGAAGGTTTTATACCCAAAAAACACTATCCGAATCTCAATCGGGTCTCGGAAGTTTTTTACCCATCGTTTTTTCGTCACGTGAATTTGTACGTTAGAACGGGATAACCATGGCTTGTCTTCGATTTACCATCGCTGGAGAGTGGAGTAACATGGTACTATTCCATTTCAAATCCATGCACCCATTTATAAAAGTCGTACGACATTGTTTCTGGCATTTTGGACGGATGTTGCACCTTGCACCGTAGACGTTGCACCCTGTGGATATCGATACTTCGGACGGCCATAACTGTTGGCTCGTTTAGAGTTACGAGAGCCATATCCAGTCAAACCGAAGCTCTTTTTGAGTTCTACGGCTTTCACAGCTTTAAGCCGTCAATGGACGGTTTCATAGCCAAAAAACACTATCCGAATCTCAATCGGGTCTCCGAAGTTTTTTACCCATCGTTTTTTCGTCACTTGAATTTTTATGTTAAAACGGGATAACTGTGGATGGTCTTCGATCTACCAATGCTGGAGAGTGGTGCAGCATTGTACTGTTCCATTTGAAATCCATGCGCCCATTTCTAAAAGACGTACGACACTGTTTCGGCATTTTGGATGGATGTTGCACCTTGCACCCTAGATGTTGCACCCTGTGGATATCGATACTTCGGAAGGCCAAAACTTTTGGCTCGTTTAGAGTTACGGGAGCCATAACCAGTCAATATGGAACTCACTCTGAGTTCTACGGATTTGAAAGCTTTAAGCCGTCAATGGACGGTTTCATACCCAAAAAACACTAGCCGAATCTCAATCCGATCTCGGAAGTTTTTTACCTATCGTTTTTTGTCACGTCAATTTTTACGTTAAAATGGGATAACCTTGGCTGCTCTTCGATCTACCATCGCTCGTGAGTGGTGCAGCATGGTACTGTTTTGTTTCAAATCCATGCACCCATTTCTAAAAGACATACGGCACTGTTTCGGCATTTTGGACGGATGTTGCACCTTGCACCGTAGATGTTGCACCCTGTGGATATCGATACTTCAGACGGCTATAACTGCTGGCTCGTTCAGAGTTATAAGAGCCATAACCAGTCAAAACGAAGCTCTCTATGAGTTCTACGACTTTGATAGCTTTAAGCCGTCAATGGAGTGTTTGATACCCAAAAAACACTTTTTGAACCTCAATCGAGTCTCGAAATATTTTTACCCATCGTTCTTTCGTCACGTGAATTTTTACTTTAAAACAGGATAACTGTGGCTGGTCTTCGATTTACCATTGTTGGAGAGTGGTGCACCATGGTACTGTCCCGCTTCAAATCCATGCACCCATTTCTAAAAGTCGTACGACACTGTTTCGGCATTTTGGATGGATGTTGCACCTTGCACCGTAGATGTTGCACCCTGTGGATATCGATACTTCGGACGGTCATAACTGTTGGCTCGTTTAGAATTACGGAAGCCATAACTAGTTAAAACGAAGCTCTATGTGATTTCTACGACTGTGATACTTTAAGCCATGAATGGACGGTTTCATACCCAAAAACACTATCCGAATCTCAATCGGGTCTCGGAAGTTTTTTACCCATCGTTCTTTCGTCACGTGAATTTTTACGTTAAAACAGGATAACCGTGGCTGGTCTTCGATTTACCATCGCTGGAGAGTGGTGCACCATGGTACTGTCCCGTTACAAATCCATGCACCCATTTCTAAAAGACGTACGACACTGTTTTGGCATTTTGGACGGATGTTGCACCCTACACCATAGATGTTGCACCTTGTGGATATCGATACTTCGAACGGCCATAACTGTTGGCTCGTTTAGAGTTACGGAAACTGTAACCGGTCAAAATGAAGCTCTGTGTGAGTTCTACGGCTTTGACAGCTTTAAGCCGTCAATGGACGGTTTCATACCCGAAAAACACTATCCGAATCTCAATCGGGTCTCGGAAGTTTTATACCCATTGTTCTTTCGTCACGAGAATTTTTACGTTAAAACAGGATAACCGTGGCTGGTCGTCGATTTACCATCGTTGGAGAGCGGTGCACCATGGTACTGTCCCGTTTCTAATCCATGCACCCATATTTAAAAGTCGTACGACACTGTTTCGGCATTTTGGACGGATGTTGCACCTTGCACCGTAGATGTTGCACCCTATGGATAACGATACTTCAGACGGCCATAACTGTTGGTTCGTTTGGAGTTACGGAAGCCATAACCAGTCAAAACGAAGCTCTCCGTGAGTTCTACGGATTTGATGGCTTTAAGCCGTCAATGGACGGTTTCATACCAAAAAAACACTATCTGAATCTTAAACGGGTCTCGGAAGTTTTTTACCCATCGTTCTTTCGTCACGTGAATTTTTACGTTAAAACAAGATAACCGTGGCAGGTCTTCAATTTATGATCGCTGGAGAGTGGTGCACAATGTTACTGTCCTGTTTCAAATCCATGCACCCATTTCTAAAAGACGTACGACACTGTTTCGGCATTTTAGACGGATGTTGCACCTTGCACCGTAGATGTTGCACCCTGTGGATATCGATACTTCGGACGGCCATAACTGTTGGCTTGTTTAGAATTATGGAAGCAAAAACCAGTCAAAACGAAGCTCTCTTTGAGTTCTACGGCTTCGACAGCTTTAAGCTGTCAATGGACGGTTTCATACCCAAAAAACACCATCCGAATCTCAATCGGGTCTCGGAAGTTTTTTACCCATCGTTCTTTCGTCACGTGGATTTTTACGTTAAAACAGGATAACCGTGGCTAGTCTTCGATTTACCATCGCTGGAGAGCGGTGCACCATGGTACTGTCCCCTTTCAAATCCATGCACCCATTTCTAAAAGACGTACGGCACTGTTTCGGCGTTTTGGATGGATGTTGCACCTTGCACCGTAGATGTTGCACCCTGTGGATATCGATACTTTGGACGACCATAACTGTTTGCTCGTTTAGAATTACGGAAGCCATAACCAGTCAAAACGAATCTCTATGTGATTTCTACGACTGTGATACTTTAAGCCGTGAATGGACGGTTCCATACCCAAAAAACACTATCCGAATCCCAATCGGGTCTCGGAAGTTTTTTACCCATCGTTCTTTCGTCACGTGAATTTTTACGTTAAAACAGGATAACCGTGGCTGGTCTTCGATTTACCATCGCTGGAGAGTGGTGCACCATGGTACTGTCCCGTTACAAATCCATGCACCCATTTCTAAACGAAGTACGACACTGTTTCGGCATTTTGGACGGATGTTGCACCCTGCACCATAGATGTTGCACCTTGTGGATATCGATACTTCGAACGGCCATAACTGTTGGCTCGTTTAGAGTTACGGAAACCATAACCGGTCAAAACAAAGCTCTGTGTGAGTTCTACGGCTTTGATAGCTTTAAGCCGTCAATGGACGGTTTCATACCCGAAAAACACTATCTGAATCTCAATCGGGTCTCGGAAGTTTTGTACCCATCGTTCTTTCGTCACGAGAATTTTTACGTTAAAACAGGATAACTGTGGCTAGTCTTCGATTTACCATCGTTGGAGAGCGGTGCAGCATGGTACTGTCCCGTTTCTAATCCATGCACCCATATTTAAAAGACGTACGACACTGTTTCGGCATTTTGGACGGATGTTGCACCTTGCACCGTAGACGTTGCACCCTATGTATATCGATACTTCGGACGGCCATAACTGTTGGCTCGTTTGGAGTTACGGAAGCCATTACCAGTCAAAACGAAGCTCTCCGTGAGCTCTACGGATTTGATGGCTTTAAGCCGTCAATGGACGGTTTCGTACCAAAAAAACACTATCTGAATCTCAATCGGGTCTCGGAAGTTTTTTACCCATCGTTCTTCCGTCACGTGAATTTTTACGTTAAAACAAGATAACCGTGGCAGGTCTTCGATTTACGATCACTGGAGGGTGGTGCATACTGTTACTGTCCCGTTTCAAATCCATGCACCCATTTCTAAAAGACGTACGACACTGTTTCGGCATTTTGGACGGATGTTGCACCTTGCACCGTAGATGTTGCACCCTGTGGATATCGATACTTCGGACGGCCATAACTGTTGGCTTGTTTAGAATTATGGAAGCCAAAACCAGTCAAAACGAAGCTCTCTTTGAGTTCTACGGCTTCGACAGCTTTAAGCTGTTAATGGACGGTTTCATACCCAAAAAACACCATCCGAATCTTAATCGGGTCTAGGAAGTTTTTTACCCATCGTTCTTTCGTCACGTGGATTTTTACATTAAAACAGGATAACCGTGGCTAGTCTTCGATTTACCATCGCTGGAGAGTGGAGCACCATGGTACTGTCCCCTTTCAAATCCATGCACCCATTTCTAAGAGACGTACGGCACTGTTTCAGCATTTTGGATGGATGTTGCACCTTGCACCGTCGATGTTGCACCCTGTGGATATCGATACTTCAGACGGCCATAACTGTTGGCTCGTTTAGAATTATGGAAGCCATAACCAGTCAAAACGAAGCTCTACGTAATTTCTACGACTGTGATACTTTAAGCCGTGAATGGACGATTTGATACCCAAAAAACACTATCCGAATCTCAATCGGGTCTTGGAAGTTTTTTACCCATCGTTCTTTCGTCACGTGAATTTTTACGTTAAAACCGGATAACTGTGGCTGGTCTTCGATTTACCATCGCTGGAGGGTGGTGCACCATGGTACTATCCCGTTACAAATCCATGCACCCATTTCTAAAAGAAGTACGACACTGTTTCGGCATTTTGGACGGATGTTGCACCCTGCACCATAGATGTTGCACCCTGTGGATATCTATACTTCGAACGGCCATAACTGTTGGATCGTTTAGAATTACGGAAGCCATAACCAGTCAAAATGAAACTCTCTGTGAGTTCTAATCAAAACTGTTGGCTTCGACAGCTTTAAGCCGTCAATGGATGGTTTCATATCAAAAATACACTTTCCGAATCTCAATCAGGTCTCGGAAGTTTTTTACCCATCGTTCTTCCGTCATGTGAATTTTACATTAAAACATGATAACCATGGCAGGTCTTCGATTTACCATCGCTAGAGAGTGGTGCACAATGGTACTGTCATGTTTTAAATCCATGCACCCATTTGTAAAAGAAGTACGACACTGTTTCGACATTTTGGATGGATGTTGCACCTTGCACCGTAGATGTTGCACCCAGTGGATATCGATACTTCAGACGGCCATAACTATTGGCTCGTTTAGAATTACAGAAGCCATAACCAGTCAAAACGGTTTCATACCCAAAAAACAGTATCTGAATCTCAATCGGGTCTTCGAAGTTTATTACACATCGTTCTTCCGTCACGTATATTTTTATGTTAAAACAGGATAACCGTGGTTGGTCTTTGATTTACCATCACTAGAGAGTGGGGCACCATGGTAATCTCCCGTTTCAAATCCATGCACCCATTTCTAACAAACGTACGGCACTGTTTCAGCATTTTGGACGAATGTTGCACCTTGCACCGTAGATGTTGCTCCCTATGGATATCGATACTTCGAACGACCATAACTGTTGGCTTGTTTAGAATTACAGAAGCCATAACCAATCAAAACGAAGCTCTCTTTGAGTTTTATTGCTTTGACAGCTTTAAGCTGTCAATGGACGGTTTCATACCCAAAAAAACGCTATCCAAATCTCAATCGGGTCTCGGAAGCTTTTTACCCATCGTTCTTTCGTCACGTGAATTTTTACGTTAAAACAGGATAACCGTGGCTAGTCTTCGATTTACCATTGCTGGAGAGCAGTGAACCATGGTAATGTCCCGTTTCTAATCACCCATTTCTAATTAATGTACGACATTGTTTCGACATTTTGGACGGATGTTGCACCTTGCACAGTAGATGTTGCACCATGTGGATATCGATACTTCGGACCGCCATAACTGTTGGCTCGTTTAGATTTACGAAGCCATAACCAGTCAAAACAAAGCTCTCTGTGAGTTCTACAGCTTTGACGGCTTTAAGCCGTCAATGGACGGTTTCATACCAAATAAACACTATCCGAATCTCAATCGGGTCACGGAAGTTTTTTACCCATCGTTCTTCCGTCACGTGAATTTTTACGTTAAAACAGGATAACCGTGGAAGGTCTTCGATTTACCATCGCTGGAGAGTGGTGCACAATGGTATTGTCCCCTTTCAGATCCATGCACCCATTTCTAAAAGATGTACGGCACTGTTTCGGCATTTTGGATGGGTATTTCACCTTGCACCGTAGATGTTGCACCCTGTGGATATCGATACTTTGGACTGCCATAACTGTTGGCTCGTTTAGAGTTACGGGAGCCATAACCGATCAAAACGAATCTCTCAGTGATTTCTACGGCTTTGACAGCTTTAAGCCGTCAATGGACGGTTTCATACCCAAAAAACACTATCCGAATCTCAATCGGGTCTCGGAAGTTTTTTACCCATCGTTTTTCCATCACGAGCATTTTTACGTTAAAACAATATAACCGTGGCTGGTGTTCAATTTACCATCGCTGGAGAGCGATGCACCATGGTACTGTCCCGTTTCTAATCCATGCACCCATTTTTAACAGACGTACGACACTGTTTCGGCATTTTGGACAGATGTTGCACCTTGCACCGTAGATGTTGCACCCTGTGGATATCGATACTTCGGACGGCCATAACTGTTGGCTCGTTTAGAGTTACGGAAGCCATAACCAGTCAAAACGAAGCTTTCTGTGCGTTCTACGGCTTTGACAGCTTTAAGCCGTCAATGGACGGTTTCATACAAAATAAACACTATCCGAATCTCAATCGGGTCTCAGAAGTTTTTTACCCATCCTTCATCCGTCACGTGAACTTTTAGGTTTAAACTGGATAACCGTGGCAGGTCTTCGATTTGCGATCGCTGGAGAGTGGTGCACAATGGTAATGTCCCGTTTCAAATCCATGCACTCATTTCTAAAAGACGTACGTCACTGTTTCGGCATTTTGGACGGACGTTGCACCTTGCACCGTAGATGTTGCACCCTGTGGATATCTTTAATTCGGACGGCCATAACTGTTGGCTCGTTTAGAATTACGGAAGCCATAACCAGTCAAAACGAAGCTCTCTATGAGTTCTACGGCTTTGACAGCTTTAACCCATCAATGGACGGTTTCATACAAAAAAACACTATCCGAATCTCAATCGGGTCTTCAAAGTTTATTACACATCGTTCTTCCGTCACGTGAATTTTTATGTTAAAACAGGATAACCGTGGTTGGTCTTCTATTTACCATCGCTGGAGAGTGGGGCCCATGGTACTGTCCCATTTCAAATCCATTCACCCATTTCTAAAAGACGTACGACACTGTTTCGGCATTTTGGACGGATGTTGCACCTTGCACCATAGATGTTGCACTTTGTGGATATCGATTCTTCGGACGGCCATAACTGTTGGCTTGTTTAGAATTACGGAAGCCATAACCATACAAAACGAAGCTCTCTTTTAGTTCTACGGCTTTGACAGCTGTAAGCTATCAATGGACGGTTTCATACCCAATAAACACCATCCGAATCTCAATCGGCTCTCGGAAGTTTTTTACCTATTGTTCTTTCATCACGTGAATTTTTACGTTAAAACAGGATAACCGTGGCTAGTCTTCGATTTACCATCGCTGGAGAGCAGTGCACCATGGTACTGTCCCGTTTCAAATCCATGCACCCATTTCTAAAAGACGTACGACACTGTTTCGGTATTTTGGATGGATGTTGAACCTTGCACCGTAGATGTTGCACCCTATCGACATCGATACTTCGGACGGCCATAACTGTTGGCTCGTTTAGAATTACGGAAGCCATAACCAGTCAAAACGAAGCTCTCTGTGAGTTCTACGGCTTTGACCACTTTAAGCCATTAAAGGACGGTTTCATACCCAAAAACACTATCCGAATCTCAATCAGGTCTTTGAAGTTTTTTACCCATCAATCTTCCGTCACGTGAATTTTTACGTTAAACAGGATAACCATGGCTGGTCTTCGATTTACCATCGCAGGAGAGCGGTGCACCATGGTACTGTCCCATTTCAAATCCATGCACCCATTTCTAAAAGACGTACGACACTGTTTCAGCATTTTGGACGGATGGTGCTACTTGCACCGTAGATGTTACACCCTATGGATATTGATACTTCAATAGGCCATAACTGTTGGCTCGTTTAGAGTTATGGAAGCCATAACCAGTCAAAACGAAACTCTCTGTGAGTTCTACGGCTTTGATAGCTTTATGCCATCAATGGACGGTTTCATACCCAAAAAACACCATCCGAATCTCAATCGGGTCTTTGAAGTTTTTTACCCATGGTTCTTCCGTCACGTGAATTTTTACGTTAAAACAGGTTAGCTGTGGCTAGTCTTCGATTTACCATCGCTGAAGAGTGGTGCACCATGGTACTGTCCCATTTCAAATCCATGCACCCATTTCTAAAAGACGTACGACACTGTTTCGGCATTTTGGATGGATGGTGCACCTTGCACCGTAGATGTTTCACTCTGTGGATATCGATACTTCGGACGACCATAATAGTTGGCTCGTTTAGAGTTACGGGAGCCATAACCAGTCAAAACGAAACTATCTGTGAGTTCTACGGCTTTGATAGCTTTATGCCATCAATGGAAGGTTTCATACCCAAAAAATACTATCCGAATCTCAATCGGGCCTTTGAAGTTTTTTACCCATCGTTCTTCCGTCACTTGAATTTTTAGGTTAAAACAGGATAACCGTGGCTGGTCTTCGATTTACCATCGCAGGAGGGCGGTGCACCATGGTACTGTCCCCTTTCAAATCCATGCACCCATTTCTAAAAGACGTACATCACTGTTTCAGCAGTTTGGACGAATGGTGCACCTTGCACCGTAGATGTTGCACCCTATGGATATCGATACTTCGGACGGCCATAACTGTTGGCTCGTTTAGAGATACGAGAGCCATAACCAGTCAGAACGAAATTCTCTGTGTGTTCTACGGCTATGATAGCTTTATGCCGCCAATGGACGGTTTCTTACCCAAAAAACACCATCCGAATCTCAATCGGGTTTTTGAAGTTTTTTACCCATCGTTCTTCCGTCACGTGAATATTTACGTTAAAATAAGATAATTGTGGCCGGTCTTCGATTTACCATCGCTGGAGAGTGGGGCACCATAGTACTATCCCGTTTCAAATCCATGCACCCATTTCTAAAAGACGTACGACATTGTTTCGGCATTTTGGGCGGATGTTGTACCTTGCACCGTAGATGTTGCACCCTATGGATATCGATACTTCGGACGGCCATAACTGTTGGCTTGTTTAGAATTATGGAAGCCATAACTAGTCAAAATGAAGCTCTCTTTGAGTTCTATGGCTTTGACAGCTTTAAGCCGTCAATGGATAGTTTCATACCCAAAAAAACACCATCCGAATCTTTCGTCACGTGAATTTTTACGTTAAAACAGGATAAACGTGGCTAGTCTTCGATTTACCATCGCTGGAGAGCGGTGAACCATGGTACTGTCCCGTTTCTAATCCATGCACCCATTTCTAAAAGACGTATGTCACTGTTTCGGCATTTTTGATGGATGTTGTACCTTGCACCGTAGATGTTGCACCATGTGGATATCGATACTTCGGACGGCCATTACTGTTGGCTCGTTTAGATTTACGGAAGCCATAACCAGTCAAAACGAAGCTCTCTGTGAGTTCTACGGCTTTGATCGCTTTAAGCCGTCAATGGACGGTTTCATACCCAAAAAACACTATCCGAATCTCAATCGGGTATCAGAAGTTTTTTACCCATCGTTCTTCTGTCATGAGAATTTTTACGTTAAAACAGGATAACCGTGGCGGGTCTTCGATTTACCATTGCTAGAGAGCAGTGCACCATGGTACTGTCCGTTTCTAATCCATGCACCCATTATTAAAAGACGTACGACACTGTTTCGGCATTTTGGACTGATGTTGCACCTTGCACCGTAGATGTTGCACCCAATGGATATCGATACTTCGGACGGCCATAACTGTTGTCTCGTTTAGAGTTACGGAAGCCATAACCAGTCAAAACGAAGTTCTCTGTGAGTTCTACGGCTTTGACAGCTTTAAGCCGTCAATGGAGGGTTTCATACAAAATAAATACTATCTGAATCTCAATCGGGTATTTCAAGTTTTTTACCCATCGTTCTTCCGTCACGTGAATTTTTACGTTAAAATAGGATAACCGTGGCTGGTCTTCGATTTACCATCGCAGGAGTGCGGTGCACTATGGTACTGTCCCGTTTCAAATCAATGCACCCATTTCTAAAAGACGTACGACACTGTTTCGACATTTTGGACGGATGGTGCACCTTGCACCGTAGATGTTACACCCTGTGGATATCGATACTTCGAACGGCCATAACTGTTTGCTCGTTTAGAGTTACGGGAGCCATAACCAGTCAAAAAGAAACTCTTTGTGATTTCTACGGCTTTGATAGCTTTATGCCGTCAATGGACGGTTTCATACCCAAAAAACACCATCCAAATCTCAATCGAGTCTTTGAAGTTTTTTACCCATCGTTCTTCCGTCACATGAATTTTTACGTTAAAACGGGATAATTGTGGCTGGTCTTCGATTTACCATCGCTGGAGAGTGGAGCACCATGGTACCGTCCTATTTCAAATCCATGCACCCATTTCTAAAAGACGTACGACACTGTTTCGGCATTTTGGACGGATGTTGCACCTTGCACCGTAGATGTTGCACCCTATGGATATCGATACTTCGGACGGCCATAACTGTTGGCTCGTTTAGAGTTATGGGAGCCATAACCAGTCAAAACGAAACTCTTTGTGAGTTCTATGGCTTTGATAGCTTTATGCCATCAATGAATGGTTTCATACCCAAAAAACGCCATCCGAATGTCAATCGGGTCTTTGAAGTTTTTTACCCATCGTTCTTCCGTCACGTGAATTTTTACGTTAAAATAGGATAACGGTGGCTGGTCTTCGATTTACCATCGTTGGAGAGTGAGGCACCATGGTACTGTCCCGTTTCAAATCCATGCACCCATTTCTAAAAGACGTACGACACTGTTTCGGCATTTTGGACGGATGGTGCACCTTGCACCGTAGATGTTGCACCTTGTGAATATCGGTACTTCGGACGACCATAACAGTTGGCTCGTTTAGTGTTACGGGAGCCATAACCAGTCAAAACGAATCTCTCTGTGAGTTCTACGGCTTTGATAGCTTTATGCCGTCAATGGACGGTTTCATACCCAAAAAACACTATCCGAATCTCAATCGGGCCTTTGAAGTTTTTTACCCATCGTTCTTCCGTCACGTGAATTTTTACGTTAAAACAGGATAACCGTGGTTGGTCTTCAATTTACCATCGCAAAAGAGCGGTGCACCATGGTACTGTCCCATTTCAAATCCATGCACCCATTTCTAAAAGACGTACGACACCGTTTCAGCATTTTGGACGGATGGTGCACCATGCACCGTAGATGTTGCACCCTGTGGATACCGATACTTCGGACGGCCATAACCGTTGGCTCGTTTAGAGTTACGGGAGCCATAACCAGTCAAAACAAAACTCTCTGTGAGTTCTATGGCTTTGATAGCTTTATGCCGTCAATGGACGGTTTCATACCCAAAATACACCATCCGAATCTCAATCGGGTCTTTGAAGTTTTTTACCCATCGTTCTTCTGTCACGTGAATTTTTACGTTAGAACATGATAACTGTGGTTGGTCTTTGATTTACCATCGCTGGAGAGTGGGGCACCATGGTGCTGTCCCGTTTCAAATCCTTGCACCCATTTCTCAAAGACATACGGCACTATTTCGGCATTTTGGACGGATGTTGCACCTTGCACCGTAGATGTTGCACCCTGTGGATATCGATACTTCGAACGGCCACAACTGTTGGCTTGTATAGAATTACGGAAGCCATAACCAGTCAAAACGAAGCTCTCTTTGAGTTCTATGGCTTTGACAGCTTTAAGCCGTCAATGGACGGTTTCGTACCCAAAAAAACACCATCCGAATCTCAATCGGGTCTCAGAAGTTTTTTACCCATCGTTCTTTCGTCACGTGAATTTTTACGTTAAAACAGGATAACCATGGCTAGTCTTCGATTTACCATCCCTGGAGAGCGGTGAACCATGGTACTGTCCCGTTTCTAATCCATGCACCCATTTTTAAAGGACGTATGGCACTATTTCGGAATTTTGGACGGATGTTGCACCTTGCACCGTAGGTGTTGCACCCTATGGATATCGATACTTCGGACGGCCATAACTATTGGCTCGTTTAGATTTACGGAAGCCATAACCAGTCAAAACGAAGCTCATTGTGAGTTCTACGGCTTTGATAGCTTTAAGCCGTCAATGGACAGTTTCATACCCAAAAATACTATCCGAATCTCAATTAGGTCTCGGAAGTTTTTTACCCATCGTTCTTCCGTCACGTGAATTTTTACGTTAAAATAGGATAACCGTGGCTGGTCTTCGATTTACCATCGCTGGAGAGCGGTGCACCTTGGTACTGTCCCGTTTCTTATCCATGCACCCATTTTTAAAAGACGTACGACACTGTTTCGGCATTTTGGACGGATGTTGCACCTTGCATCGTAGATATTGCACCCTATGGATATCGATACTTCGGACGGCCATAAATGTTGGCTCGTTTAGATTTACGTAAGTCATAACCAGTCAAAACGAAGCTCTCTATGAGTTCTACGGCTTTGACAGCTTTAAGCCATCAATGGACGGTTTCATACCAAAAAAAACACTATCCGAATCTCAATCGTGTCTCGGAAGTTTTTTACCCATCGTTCTTCTGTCACGTGAATTTTTACGTTAAAACGGGATAACCGTGGTAGGTCTTCGATTTACCATCGCTGGAGAGTGGTGCACAATGGTATTGTCCCCTTTCAAATCCATGCACCCATTTCTAAAAGACGTACGCCACTGTTTTGGTATTTTGGATGGATGTTGCACCTTGCACCGTAGATGTTGCATCCTGTGGAATATTAGAAATTACTAAATCTTTTTGACTTTTTGTTGATTTGTGCACAAATGTATGCAATATTCAGACACAGATATAATCACAGAATCAAACACAGATGCAGAAATAAAGTAAATGTAGTAAAGGAAAGAACACACCGGATTTTATATTTGATTTGGAAGAGGAAGCCATTGATAAATTGATTTCAGAAGATAGAACAAAACGAGAACAACGAGAATGAAGAAAATTTCGAAAATAAGAAGAATATTGGCTGAATTTAGAGCAGCATTGGCCCCGTGGTGTATGACTTTAAAATTTCCGACCGAAAAAGGAGTAGGTGTAGTTCATGGCGACCAGGCGACCGGTCATCCATGTTATGTGGCTGAGCTCCGAGAGGCCCATCAGAGAGAGAAAGGAAAGGTTGCGGACAACTCCGTCCGTATTCAGAATACTGACAATTGACAAGTACTGCCGGAGCCCTAGCTCGGGAAAAATTCTCGGATCTATAGAGACATAGATCCGAGAGACGATGATAAGGAACCAAGGGAAGAAAAAGCAGCACCGGCTGAACTGACGACTGACATTTCAGTCAACCGAGATGATCCATCGTGAGTACTGAAGATTGGATCACAACTCAGCCCCTCGATGACCGAGGACCTTAGTGATTTCCTCCGAGCGAATCTCGATGTTTTCGCTTGGACACATTCCGAGATGTGCGGGATTTCTCCCGCTATTACGAGTCATATATTGAACATAGACCCGAGGTATTTCCAGTTAAGCAAAAAAGGAGAGGAATGGACCCGGAGAGGTCCGCTGCTCTCAAAGAGGAGGTGGACAAACTCAAAGCCAATGGTTTCGTCCACGACGCTAATGTGCACATAAATGTGTATATTTTTACCACCATATTTAATCTATTTAAATTAAATAAATGATCATATCAGGTATTTTAACTTGTTTAAACCAAAATTCATATTATTTTCAAATCGTCACATATTCATCTTCATCCAAGGGCAAAATGGACATTTTTGTGCATATATTAATTTGAGAAAATTTAATTAGAAATTTCTATATTATTTTGTAGGAATTTAAATTCATATACAAGTGGTTACATGATGATATATGTATGCACAAGAGTGAAGAGAACAAATGAAGATGGAAATAATTCAAAGTGAAGATAATGGAGGACCCCATCGACCCACCTACCTTAATGTACAAATTAGAGGCTAATGCACATGCTTATGGGATTAATGGCTTCATGTACATTTAAGTGAGGGATTATTGAAGCTAATGATAACTTGGCCACCACACTTCCTACAAGGGCATTTTGGGCATTCCCCAAAAATATGAATTATGGTTTAACACTTGTATAAATACCCCATATCTTCATGTATCTCTCCTCCCTTCGTCTCTCTCTCTCCTCCCTTAGTCTCTCTTTAGTTTAGTTCTAGGCTCAAAATAAAAGAAAGCACTCTTTCTCTTTTCATGGCTACTCAGCCATTTTCTTTTCATGTAACTTTTTTTATGCAATTTAATACATGTTCTTTTCCTTTTCTTGTTTATTTCCTTTCATGTTGTAGTGTAGATCTCTATTCTTTTATGCAAGTGGAATAGTTCTCTTTTCCATTAGCTTTCATTTTTCTTTTTCTTGTTAGTTTCATGTTGCATGCTACTTGTGTTGATATGATAACACAAATGAGAGGCTAATTCCTTCAATTTAGGGGTAATGAAGCCTCTAATCATGTAGCTTCAACATTTTGATGTTTTATACTCTCTTTTTGTGCTTTAATGAGAATGTATGAAGTGGCTAACTTGTTGTTTTTGCTTTGAATTTGATAGCCTATATTGTTGACACCAAATAGGCTATACTTAAACAATCACTAACACAAATTACCTCTTCATCTACATATGATGATGGTAATGAAGTGAATGTTGAGATTAAAATTTGATGGTCTATATTTCTAATTAATAGTTAATAGGCCATACTTAAAATAAATTTTGCTTTCAATTTGTTATCATTTTTCATATGAGTTAGTAAGTGGTTTAAGGGGTGTGTTATAGTTTGATGGCTTATGTTGAGCTAATTAATAGCACAAATAGGCCATACTTATGATAAGCACATCAATTAAGCTAACTAATAACAAAGAAAAGAGAGATCATAACTTCATTTTGTTGATTTATGTGATCTAGAGAATGGAAGTTGCCTCTAAATTGTCTTAACACTCTCATATTTTTATCTATTTTCTTTTGTCATTTTTCTCCTTTTTTAGCTTAACACTCGTCAACTTTGGTTAATTTGATTGAATAGAGATTTAAAATCAACAATTCTCTGCGGATCGACCCGTACTCACCACGTACTTCAATAGTATGCCGCGCGCTTGCGGTATTTTTAATTTAAATCCGTTCGACGGTTTTCTAAACCGATAGAATTTCTGTCGACGAACAAGTTTTTGGCGCCGTTGCCGGGGAATTATTTTGATTTTGATTTTCTATTCTTCGAATTATTTTTCTTTTGATTTTTGTGTATTTTTGTTGTGTGTGTGTGCAATTAAAAAAATTTTGTGTGTTTGTGTGATTGTTGTTTGCATTTGTTTTTCTACATGTTGTTCTAGTTGTTTTGTTTGTGTGCATTTCCATATTTAAAAAAAACAAACAATTTCTAAAAAAAAATTATTTATTCACATTTGCATTTTCATTTTTACATTTACATCTTTCTTTTTATTTCTTTTTTTATACATTTACAAGAAAAAAAACAAAACAAAACTGCAATGTGCATTTCTTTGTTCCCTGACTTCTGCGTTCTTCACTGATAACAAACAGTGCACTACATCCTATTCATCACACTGCTCACTACTCAACTCCCACTTCATCACCATTACATAGCCATTCATCACCACTTCTGCACTTCTGCATTTACTACTGTTACCAAATACCCACCACCATCACATTGCTTCTCACCTCTGCTACACGAACTACCACCGTTTCATTGCCATAAACATTTCGACCACATTCTCCCTATTACACAATTGCTTCTGCTCGACCATCCAATACCCCACTACAGAAAACTCCTTTCCAATCATTCAACAAACAATTTCTTGCTACCACATCAAACCATACTTTCTCCACTATCCACTGTCAACATATACCCTCCTCCTCAGCCATATAACCACAAATCTATCAAACTCACCCCTATCCTTCTAGCAACTCCAACCAAACCAACAGCAAGTAGTCACTTACACTTCAAACCATCTCCACCAAACACACAGACCACTAGTGCTACACCACAGATCAAAAATTGTCTTACCTAACAATAGGCTTGCTCCCCTTCCACTACCTACTACGTTCTGCCACTCTTCACACAACATTCCCTCAGCATACAAAACTCCTACACAAACATACAACTCTTCCAATTTCACTCATCACAACCATACTTCAACCCCACGACAAAACTGTCACCATCATCTACCTTTCTACCTCAAGCTAAAAACTCCACCAAAACCATCACGCATTGTCCAACATATCACCTCTATCAGCCGAAACCCACTAACCACCATTGAACTGAAGCATCAAACTATCTTGCCAACAAACTGAACTGTCCATTCACCATCACCTGCCATTCAACTTACTTTAGTTCATCGCTGCTTGCCTACCATTCAACAGACCATCGATTGTTGCTCTGTGTCGTGCCACTGCATCCCATTACTTCCACCATCAACCATACAACAACAACTACACAGTGCATAGCTGAGTACTACCATATACAACTTCATCTGCTTCTTCACAATCGCAACCCTTCGCCCTGTTCCCATCCCTCTACTACAATATTTCAATCCGCATACTAGAGACCATCACAATTCCTCATACAACAAACAATTGCTTCTCATCTCCCTCAGAACTTGCCTCGCATCTCCACCGCGCCATCTACACCTCGAACTCCAAATCACGAAACCAGAGTGCAACTTAAAATCCAAATTGAGAAAAACCCATACAAAACCACTTCGAACCACCCAACCACCAATCGACGAAACCACGACAGCTCCTCGTCCTTGACCATCCCAAAACCACTTCGACGCCGCTGCCGCGATCGAATCAGCAACCAACCCAAAATCATTGCATTTCCAATCGCCAATCCATCAGTCCAAGCCAACTCACTACACCGCAATTCTGAAACTCGCCTCGCCTCCACTTCACTCGCGATAGTCAACTCGATTCAAAATCTTGGGGATTAGAGAATTTCGGGGTGATTTGTGTTTATCGCATGGCATTCAAAAGATAAAGTGGAAATGGAAATTTGTTTTGTTTTGTTCATTTCAAAGCGGGTCAGGTGGGTTTATTTTGGTTTTTGAGTATTTGGTATTGTATAATCAACATTTTAAAAAAAAGTCCATTTACAATTTTGTTTTTTTCCATCTTCTCTAAAAAAGGGGGTTGTCTCGTTTTAGTTGTTTTAATTTTTCCTTGATAAAAGAAAACCTTTTGCTTTTGAATTGTTTTGAGTTTTTGAATAGTTTTATTCAAAAAAAAAGGTTTCTTTCCTTCATTTGTTTTGTTTTGTTTCATTTGGTTTTAGTTATTTTAATTTTCCATTTGTTTTAGTCTTCCTTCTCTTTAATTTTTAAAAAAACAAATTTTTTTAAGTAAAACCTCACTTTTAAGTTTCCTTTTCAAAAAAAAATATTCAGAAAAAAAAACAAACAAAAACAAAATCCATTCGTAGTTGCATTGTTAATACACGTTTAATTTCTGCTTTGCATTTCATCCTAGAATTTTGATTAGTAATAACGGTTAGACATAGATAACACTTAATTGTATATTGACAAGTTGTCTTCTTTGAACAATTTACTTTCTTGGTGTCTAGGCTACGGCAGAGTAATAACCATTTATAAATATTAAGGTGATTCATAAATATTATAGTGGTTGTTCCTCTTAAGGTACTTAAACCTTCGACTGCATTGCTACGGTGATTCATGGTGCACCGATAACTCCTGTCCGTTACCCGGCTGAGAACTATCTTGTTTATCTAAGACAATATGTGATTATACAATTTTGGGTTAACTTAGGATAAATCATTTGTAATTAACTCTTGCATTCATTTAGTTGCATTAGTTCATGCATATTTAAAAAAAAACAAAAAAATAATTCTAAATCCAAAACTAAAAAAAAAATTGTAAATATTCCTCTTCTTTTTCTTTGAAAATTTTAAATCCTTTTCCTTTGAAATTTCAAGAATCCAAAAAATTTAGAAAAAAAAAACAATTTAAAACCTTTTCAAAAACAAAGAAAAAATTTGAAAAAAAAAATCAATTTCCCTTTCGAAAAATTTTATTTGTAAATATTTTTCCTTTATAAAAAAAGAAAAAAAAAGAAAAAACAAAAACATTCTTGAAAATGTCCGAGTTTCCCCACTCGTTTGAATATTACAATAGTTGTGAAAATCAATATAATCCATATGATTTCACTCCAAATTCATATGGATATTTTAACAACAACTATTGCTTAAATGATTCAAATTTTGAACCACAAAATTTTCAAAACGGTGTCCAACCCTCAAATCTCGAAAATAGCATTTCTTCTCTACTTGAACTTTCTACACAACAAAATCAAATGATAAATGATTTGTGTAATTCATATTTGTGTAATAACTCGAGTCAAGAATTTCAAAATTTGAATTCAATTCAAAATTCAAATGGTTTCGAGTATAGCCCATGCTAATTCAATTTCGAACTTCAAAATGAATTTCAAAATCAAAATGAAAATGTGAACCAATTTTTAAACAATTTTGGCAATGGGAATAATCTCGACCACGATACAATTGAAAACTTTGGTTATCAACAAATTCAAAGTGAAAATTTTCAAATTAATAATCACAAATTTGACTTTGTTGAAAAAATGAATGAAATGTACAATGATCACATGGATTTGGTGTTCGAAACATATTTGAATCAACATGATAAACATACTCAAATACCAACATGTGACGAGTCAAACGATAATCCATCGTTTACCCAAATCGACGATTTTCAAGTAACAACTTTTGAAATGGAAAATAACAATCTTAATGAAGTTGTTGAAAACACGGTAATTGAGTTGGATTTCAATTCTTTTGAGGGTGAGAAACTCGATTTAAATTTCAATTTTCCTTTTTCTGAAAATTTGAATACAACAACTTTGGATTTTGAAATGGATATATGCGATGAAGTTGCTGATAATCCAACAAAGGAAGTCGAATTTAACGAACACGAGTTTTATGGACTTTTTGCAAACGACTCGTTAAACTCTGATGTGGAAGATTTAAATCACCAATTTGATTTTGAAATCAATAATTCTGAAGAAGTTTTCAATGATGAATTTGAATTTGGTAAAAATAAACTTGAACTTCAACCAATTGTTTTATCAACCTCAAAAATCATCCAAAATAAAACAACTCGTACGGTTTTTGATAAAACAACATTTGTTTTTCCAAATCAACATTCAATTTCGAAATCTTTTACGATTTGGTTTTTCGAGCTTAAACTGTGTCTCGTATACTTGACGAGACAAATGAATCGGTCATTGGAAGACCGTTTCATTTAATTTTTGACGATATACTTTCTAAGCTCGTGTAAATACCATTAGTTTTCATTTAAATAAAGGTCATGTTTTTATTTTTATTTTTCTCCTTCTACTTGGGTTGATTATGGAGACACAGTCAAAATCAAGTGTGGGGGGAGACTCATCTTCATTTTTAATTTTTCATGATTTATTTTTTCTTTTAAAAACTCAAAAAAAATCCTAAAAATATTTTTTTAAAGCATTTTAATTTATTTTTAAAGAAACACTATTGGATAAATACATGGTTTTGGTTTATTAAATTGAAAATTTAGAAATTTAATTTGTCTTAACAAAAATAAAAATGAAGTTTGATTACAAATAACAACGGTTTAACTAGTATATAGGAAGATTCATACGTGCTCATTATGAAATACATCCTAATTGAAAATCTTTGTTTTAAAAAGTGGTTGAATTTAAAGTAAAGGATATAACATTTTTTTTGTCTTCTAAGTTAAATGGTGCTAAGATGATTTTGCAAAACTCTCTCTTGGAAAAAAAACAAAAAAAAAACAAAACAAAAGGAAAAATATGCAAAATACAAAAAAATATTTCTTGTATATATGTATATATATATATATTTTTTAAAAACACCTAGAGTCATGTGTTCACACTCGTGTGTTCACTCGCCATGCTTTGTACTCTTCTCACGTAAGCCCGAAAGACAGTGCACGATCGGTATATCTGGCCTCAGTTCATCTGAGTTAGGTGTGTGTATATAAAAATTATTTTACTAATAACGGCTACAGTCGATAAGTGTTCAAACCTGTGTGTTCACTCGCCACGCTCTGTATTCCCCTAACATCAGTCCGCAAGGCAGTGCATGGCTAATATATCTGGCCTCAGTTTACCTGAGTTAGGCATATGTAAATATTGTTAATAAAATTTTCAAACAAGAGAGAGTAAGCAAATGAAATCCGAGCACCATTTAAACTTATTTGATTTGATTTGTTATTGAAAACAAATGAAAATACCACTTTGAAAAACTTTGATAATCAACTAAGGATCCATTTCAAATTACACTGTGTTATCAACCAAAACAACGAGTTAAACTATTGTCTATTTGTTATGATAACTTGATTTTGTTGGAAATTTTGACAAATAAATGACTTAAATTTTCAAGATAATAACCAAACCTATATTTAACTTATTTGTGTTAATTTAAAAATAAATCCTTCATTCGTAAATATTTTCAAAAACTTGCATTCATCTCTTTGTAAATAAGTCTTGCATTGTGTAAATATTTTCATCCTGCATATGGATTTTATGGGTAGTATCCGCTGAAAACCCTCACGAGACAACACTCGTCCTACTGGGGACACCCAGAGGTTTAACGGTTTGTTGCATATGCTCAATGCAATCGTGCTCCCTACGAAAACAGATTTATCTTACTTTTCCTTTATTCGAGGACGAATAAAAAGATAAGTGTGAGGGTATTTGATGTGCACATAAATGTATATATTTTTACCACCATATTTAATCTATTTAAATTAAATAAATGATCATATCAGGTATTTTAACTTGTTTAAACCAAAATTCATATTATTTTCAAATCGTCACATATTCATCTTCATCCAAGAGCAAAATGGTCATTTTTGTGCATATATTAATTTGAGAAAATTTAATTAGAAATTTCTATATTATTTTATAGGAATTTGGCTTCATATACAAGTGGTTACATGATGATATATGCATGCATAAGAGTGAAGAGAACAAATGAAGATGGAAATAATTCAAAGTGAAGATAATGGAGGACCCCACCTACCCACCTACCTTAATGTACAAATTAGAGGCTAATGCATATGCTTATGGAATTAATGGCTTCATGTACATTTAAGTGAGTGATTATTGAAGCTAATGATAACTTGGCCACCACACTTCCTACAAGGGCATTTTGGGCATTCCCCAAAAATATGAATTAGGGTTTAACACTTGTATAAATACCCCATATCTTCATGTAACCCTCTCCTCCCATAGTCTCTCTCTCCTCCCTTGGTCTCTCTTTAGTTTAGTTTTAGGCTCAAAATAAAAGAAAGCTCTCTTTCTCTTTTCATGGCTACTTAGCCATTTTCTTTTCATGTAACTTTTTTATGCAATTTAATACATGTTCTTTTCCTTTTCTTGTTTATTTCCTTTCATGTTGTAGTGTAGATCTCTTTTCTTTTATGCAAGTAGAATAGTTCTCTTTTCCATTAGCTTTCATTTTTCTTTTTTTTTAGTTTCATGTTGCATGCTACTTGTGTTGATATGATAACACAAATGAGAGGCTAATCCCTTCAATTTAGGGGTAATGAAGCCTCTAATCATGTAGCTTCAACATTTTGATGTTTTATACTCTCTTTTCGTGCTTTAATGAGAATGTATGAAGTGGCTAACTTGTTGTTTTTGCTTTGAATTTGATAGCCTATATTGTTGACACCAAATAGGCTATACTTAAACAATCACTAACACAAATTACCTCTTCATCTACATATGATGATGGTAATGAAGTGAATGTTGAGATTAAAATTTGATGGTCTATATTTCTAATTAATAGTTAATAGGCCATACTTAAAATAAATGTTGCTTTTAATTTGTTATCATTTTTCATATGAGTTAGTAAGTGGTTTAAGGGGTGTGTTATAGTTTGATGGCTTATGTTGAGCTAATTAATAGCATAAATAGGCCATACTTATGATAAGCACATCAATTAAGCTAACTAATGACAAAGAAAAGAGAGATCATAACTTCATTTTGTTGATTTATGTGATCTAGAGAGTGGAAGTTGCCTCTAAATTGTCTTAACACTCTCATATTTTTATCTATTTTCTTTTGTCATTTTTCTCCTTTTTTTTAGCTTAACACTCTTCAACTTTGGTTAATTTGATTGAATAGAGATTTAAAATCAACAATTCCCTACGGATCGACCCATACTCGCTACGTACTTCAATAGTACGACGTGTGCTTGTGGTTATTTTTAATTTAAATTCGTTGGACGGTTTTCTGAACCGATAGAATTTCCATCGACGAATAAGTTTTTGAGACTAAGGGAGAGAAGGAGACTAAGGGAGGAGAGGGTTACATGAAGATATGGGGTATTTATACAAGTGTTAAACCCTAATTCATATTTTTGGGGAATGCCCAAAATGCCCTTGTAGGAAGTGTGGTGGCCAAGTTATCATTAGCTTCAATAATCCCTCACTTAAATGTACATGAAGCCATTAATTCCATAAGCTTGTGCATTAGCCTGTAATTTGTACATTAAGGTAGGTGGTAGGTGGGGTCCTCCATTATCTTCACTTTGAATTATTTCCATCTTCATTTGTTCTATTCACTCTTGTGCATGCATATATCATCAGACACTCTCTACCCTAAATGGATGTCAAACCCCATGCTAGTGAGAAAAGCAAATGGGAAGTTGAGAACTTGCGTAGATTACTCTGATTTAAACAAAGCACGTCCTAAGGACAGTTTCCCATTACCTAGAATTGATCAGTTTGTCGACTCCACTACAGGACACGAGTTATTGTCATTCATGGATGCTTACTCGGGATACAATCAGATCTCGATGCACATTCCGGACCGGGAACACACTAGTTTTGTCACATACGTTGGGCTATATTGTTATGTAGTGATGACTTTTGGATTGAAAAACGCGGGAGCGACTTATCAGCATCTGGTGAATCGAATGTTTAAAGACTAGATTGGTAGAACAATGGAAGTCTACGTGGATGACATGCTCATGAAGTCACGGCAGTCAAACGACCACATTCGAGACTTAGCAGAGATGTTTGGCATACTCAGATACTATAGGATGAAGATCAACCCTCTTAACTGTTCCTTCGGCGTTGCGTCAGGGAAGTTTTTAGGATTCATTGTTAATGCCTGGGGAATCGAAGCTAACTCGGAAAAGATTCAAGCTATTCGAGACATACAAGTGCCCAGGAATATAAAGCAAGTACACAGCTTGAATGGAAAAGTGGCTGCGCTGAGTCGATTTATATCCAGAGCAACAGACAAGTGTATTCCCTTCTTCGATATAATAAAGAAAGGAAAAATGAATTTCGAATGGACATCCAACTGTGAGGAAGCATTCCGAGCTCTAGTGAGGCATTTAGAAAATCCTCCAGTGCTGTCGAAACCAGTAGACTATGAAACATTGTACGTATACTTGGCCATATCCCCACATGTTATAAGTGCAACTTTGGTCCGCGAGGAGGACCGAGTTCAAGCCGGTGTATTACGTTAGTAAACGTTTAACGGGGGCAGAAAGAAATTATCCTAAAATTGAGAAATTGGCCTATTGCTTGGTGATTGCATCACGTAAGCTGCGTCCATACTTTCAAGCACACTCAGTCAGTATTTATACCGATCAGCCCTTGTGACAGGTACTCCAACAACCAGAAACTTCTGGAAGGATGTTAAAATGGAATATTGAGTTGAGTCAGTTCGATATTACCTACCTGCCACGAAGAGCTATACAAGGGAAAGCATTAGCAGACTTCATCGCTGAGTTCACTAAGTCAGACGAACCAGATAATCACAGTGTCATTCCCCCCATTCGATGGAAATTGTACACCGATGGGGCGTCAAACGACCGTTGTTCTGGGGCTGGTGTAATTCTTGTGACTCCAAAAAATCGATCAATTTGTTATGCTTTGAAGCTCAACTTCCCGGCTACGAATAATGAAGCAGAATATGAAGCGTTGATTGCTGGTTTAAAGCTTATTGGAGAACTCGGGGTAAAATCAGTTGAAATCTTTTGTGACTCACAGATGGTGGTGTACCAAGTGCGAGGAGATTACCAAGAAAGGGGACAAAAGCTTGCGTTGGTTGGTTTCCTGCGTTATTTATCTGAGTAACGATGATATACTAGCACTCCTGAGCTCAGCAGGCCAGAGCCAACGCTAACATTAATGAGCCACCTGAAGAATATTACCCAGAGTACCCTACGAGACCTGGGGGCAGGACAAAAGCATGCTGAGGGGACAACCCCTGGATGGGGACGAAAGAATGGCTGGATTTGTGCGTCGAATTATGAGAGGAGGATTGTCAAGCGGAGGCTTAGAGGAAGTTAGTCGGAGTTCATTCACTCCGAATATCAGAAATGCAAGGAATCCTCCCAAGTTCAAGTAACCCACGCTGAATCCTTATGATGGAAAATCAGATCCAACCATGCATATTACCAGATATATCAGGCATATGGAAGTGCTAGGAGCATCCGAGGAAGTGATGGCACGATGTTTCCCTTTATTCTTATCAGATTTGGCTGCACTTTGGTTTAGGCAGCTGGAGAACGGATCTATCAGAACGTGGGGGTGAGCTAGTGGAATGCTTCATGAGACAGTTTAGGGTCCATGTGATGCGACCCAAAAGTGTGATGACCTTAGCCTCGATAAAGCGAAGGACAAGCGAGTCCATAAGAGATTTTTTACTACGATTCAATGCGACGGTGGCTTCAGTGGATCGCCCGGATCCATCGATGATTTTGATGGTGGCAGTAGCAGGAGTTGCGGAAGGCACGGAGTTTAAGGATTCTTTGGCAAGGGATCCACCACAAGATCTTGGAGAGTTCTATCATGAGGCAGAGAGATTCATTCGGCTGGAAGATTCACGCGCTGAGAGACGAGAAACAAACGCTGTGCAAGGCGAAGGAACATCCAAAGAACAGTCCGAACCGGACAAAGGAAAGCGAAAGCAGGATGACAGATATGATGGTCCTGATAAACGGAAGAAATTCTGAGAACCTAGATTCAGACAATACACAGACTTGACGGTAGGCCTGGAACGGATTTACATGGAGACTAGGGGGCAACTCCCCTATCGAAAACCCTCCAGGAGAGATCCCACAGAATGGGAACGCAGGAGCGGAAAGTACTGCATATTCCATGAGATGGAAGGGCATACAACTGACGAATGTCGCCATCTGAAAGATGAGGTGGAGGATCATGCCAGAAGTGGTAGATTGCCACAATACACCAGAGATCGGACAGCGGCCGTAGGACCTGAGCAACTACCGCCTCCACCTAACAGGACTAATCCTGGATCAGGATCACGACTCGTCATCAATTGATTATGATGGCAAGGGCCAAGTTCAAGATTTGGACTTTGGTCGATTAGATTCCTTATATTTAATTTCAAAATAAAACGGCTATTCCACTTACACATGTACGGGAACCGGAGAGATCCCCAGGCACACTCTGCGATGGTAATAGACTGCTCTGCCTGGAGAGGCAATGCCTAGTTTTTCCTGTTGTTTGAGATTGAACATCCGGAACTTGAATTTAATAAATAAACTTGATTTTCTCGAAATAAACCTTTGACCGGAGAGTTAAAGGATGAATATTGAAGACCAGCTTGAAAATGATCGCTTTATGACCGTACCCGGAGAGGCGGGGTCCGGAGTGCAGGAAATGAGTTGCTTCGTCGGAGAGTGACATGATCGACTCACTTAACGTCGTTCCCCATTCACCGGAGAGTGATTGGATCAGGGTTCGATAAGAGCCCAGAGTGGCTATGATCAGTCTAGGATTTAGGCCAAGACATCGCTTAATGTTCATAGACACTGAACCAGAGTGCATGAGGTGTTGCTGCTTCGCCGGAGAGCGACAGGATCGGCTCACTCGATGCTGTTTCCACTTCACCAGAGAGTGACAAGATGGGATCCAGCAAGAGCCCGGAGAGGCTATGACCAGTCCAGAAAGACCAGGACATCGCTATATGCCCTCGCTAGGGCCAGAGTGCAAGGGATAGAAAGCAACACCGGAGCGCAACAGGACCTTTCTATTCGATCACTAGGTTTGGAATGGACTTAGCAAAGGTCCGAAGTGACCATCGATAGTCCGGAGAGGCTGTAGTATCTGATTATTGACATCCACGAGTGGAAATGGACACTGATTCGGCTTCGGACAGCCACAAACTTGATTGATGATACTATAGCTATGAATAAAACACAAGCTCACAGCATTCGATTTAAAGCTATTCAAAACACGCCTTTTACCAAAAGGCATATTTTGGGGGGCAAAGTGTTATCCCACTTTTTAGCAAAGTCGAGATATTAAGAAATTAACTGAAAATCGATGATTACTCATCAAAAATATCGATTATACATTACAGGTTCACTATGGATGTCGATGAATTTTGTCCGAGTCCGGATCGGGCTACAATTGACAAAACATGACAAGCAAAGCCATGAAAGATGAGGTTTCAAATTTTGAGTCAATCCGAGTTCGTAAGCTTAAGATATGATCGATACAAGATGAGGAAAACACGTCGTTCGTATCGATCCCAACGCCTAGTTCGTATCGATCAGGGAAAGCCTGATTTCGAATCGATCAAGTTCGAATCGATCCAAGGTCGCGCTGTTCCAATCCACCGAGTTCGACTCGATCAAAATGACTTCGCATCGTATCCATCATGTTCGTATCGCTCCAGAGTAGTCTTATTCGTATCCATCGAGCGTCGACAGTTCGTATCGATCCATAGCAAACCACTAATTCGTATCGATCGATTTATAGATAATCGATGGATACGAACACCACGATCGATCGATACGAATAATATTCCTTGAAGCGACCGATGCGAATAACGCCGTGGCGATCGATGCGAACAGGACGAAATGGTCAATACGAATTGGACTCCGATGTTGGATGCGAATAAGACTCTGCCAACTCAGCGCAAAAAGTGGATCGACCCAGGATATTTACGCCACGTCACCTTGCGCTCACATGCTTGGGATCGAGTCGAACAGATCGATACGAAATGTATCGATACGAACAGGAGCGACGCGAAGAGGATTGAGTCGAATGAAATAGCCTAAAGAAAATGCAATCTTGCATCGATCATATCTCACAAACCACAAGTCCAAATGCTACGAAATTTTCATAGAAGTTTACGTGCAAGCCAAAGAAGGTTCATGCCAAGTTTCGACACCATTGAACGAAATCTTGATCGATACGAATTTTGTTTGTATGGGTCACGGATCGGGCCGAAACTTTGTGGGATCGATCGCGTGGGCCCCCTCACTTGCCAGAAGAAGTCTCCCGAGATCTGAGCGAAATATCAGCCTCCTACGCCTATAAATAGCACCCTAGAGCCTACAAAAAGGGGACTTTTGGATCCAGCAACGTCCAGACTCTGTCAAAATCAAGATTGAACTCAACTTTATTGTTTGTACTCGAAAATTATTGCTGTAATCCGCTGCAATCAGCGAAGAACATCAATAAAAGATTAACTTTAGGAGTGGACGTAGGCCAGAGATGGCCAAACCACTATAAATCTTGTGTTTCTGTCTATTTCTTTCCGTTTTAAGTTCATTATTCTTCACTTTTTATCCTCTACATTACTTAGACTGCGATCTGTGATTATTTACTGCTGATTTGTGTTCATACACTGGTGCTTTCACGACATTCGGGGTTTGTGACCAATTTTGGCGCAAACACTCCTTAACTTGCACTAGTTCAGGAACTATTGGCGAACCTTGAACATTATGACATTTCGCATGTCCCGCGTGAACAGAACAAGGAAGCCGACTCGCTGGCCAAATTCACAAGCACCGGCGATGCACAACAAATGGGATTAGTTCCCATCGAAACCTTACATGCTCCAAGCATAGATGTGATGGAGGTAGATTTTGTGTTGGAAACGGAAATCGAGAAGGAGTCATGGATAACCCCATTCAAACAATACCTGCTAAACGGGACTTTGCCCGACAGAAGAAGCAAAAGACGATAGGTCATTCGCAAAGCCGCGCGATATGTGATGTAGGGCGGAATAATGTATCGGAGGGGGTTCTCGGTTCCATTACTACGGTGCATTGGCCATGATGAGACAAAGCGGGTCTTGAAGGAAGTTCATGAAGGAGAATGCGGCGACCATACTAGGGGGTAGACATTAGCAAAAAAGATCCTCCACTACGGATACTATTGGCCAACTGTGAATCGGAATGCTGCCGATTATGTAAGAAAATGTGATAAGTGTCAAAGGTACGCGAAAATCTCGAGAGCTCCGCCAACGGAACTTACGCAAATGGTTAGTCCCTGGCCGTTTGCAATTTGGGGAATCGACATAGTCGGTTCTTTGCCTATATCCAAAGGTGGCACAAAATATGCAATAGTCGCAGTCGACTACTTCACCAAATGGGCCGAGGCAGAGCCCTTAGCCACAATCACCTCCAAGAAGGTCATTAATTTTGTTGTGTAGAACATTATATGCCGCTTCGGCCTCCCGCAAACCATCATTACAGACAACGGAACTCAGTTCGAAAGTAGGGAATTCAAAGATTTCTGTTTAAAGTACGGCATTGAGAAAAAGTTCGCCGTAGTTGCTCATCCGAAAGCTAATGGACAAGTTGAAGCTGTGAACAAAATAATCAAGTCCATATTGAAGAAGCGTTTGGAAAAGGATGGAGGCTAGTGGGTAGATGAACTTCCAACAACGCTATGGGCTTACAGAACCACCCACAAGTCCGCGACTGGCCACACTCTATTCGCATTGGCATATGGCACGGAGGCCGTTATACCCGTGGAGCATGAAGTTCCATCACATCGGGTGACCCATTATGATCCTAGAACGAATCAGGATCTCTTGTTGGAATCATTGGACTTCGTTGATGAAAAACGTGAAGAAGCTGAGTTAAGGGCGGCAGCATATAGGCACCAAGTTAAGCGATATTATAATGAAAAAGTCCGCTCGAGAATCTATGATGTGGGTGATCTCGTTTTGAAATGAGTTTTTCCGGTACCATCACGTATGAATCCCAACTGGGAAGGTCCATATGTCATTGAACGGAAGCTTGGAGAGGTAACTTTCAAGCTAGCGACCGTTGATGGCATGACACTCCCCCGAGCATGGAATAGTGAACATTTGCGACGTTATTATATTTAGCCCGTTTCTTTCGTGTTTTAGGTGCAATTACTTCCCGTATGTTTGTGTTCCATTGAGTCTTAGTTTTTTTAGCATGTAATCGGACAATTTAGTTTGTTTTCATTAATAATGGCTTGAAGCCATCTTTTCCATGAATTACTGATGTCTCTATGCATGATAATCCAATGGCAAACAACTAGAGTTACATTATTCTGTCTGACGTACGAACGCGCATAAACGACCTAAATCTCCAAGTCCCCTAAGTGCGGACTGGAGTACTCTGAGTCCCCAGAGTGCGGACTACAGTATAAACGATTTAAATCTCCAAGTCCCCTGAGCGCGGACTGGAGTACTCTGAGTTCCCAGAGTGTGGACTAGAGTATAAACGATTTAAATCTCCAAATCTCCTAAGCGCGGACTGGAGTACTCCGAGTTCCCAGAGTGCGGACTAGTGTATAAAAGATTTAAATCTCCAAGTCCCCTGAGTGCGGATTGGAGTACTCTGAGTCCCTAGAGTGCGGACTAGAGTATAAACGATTTAAATCTCCAAGTCCCCTGAGTGCGGACTGGAGTATTCTGAGTTCCCAGAGTGCGGACTAGAGTATAAACGATTTAAATCTCCAAGTCCCCTGAGCGCGGACTGGAGTACTCTGAGTTCCCAGAGTGTGGACTAGATTATAAACGATTTAAATCTCCAAGTCCCCTGAGCGCGGTCTGGAGTGCTCTGAGTTCCCCGAATGCAGACTAGAGTATAAACGATTTAAATCTCCTAGTCCCTTGAGCGCGGGCTGGAATACTCTGAGTTCTCAGAGTGCGGACTAGAGTATAAACGATTTAAATCTCCAAGTCCCCTGAGCGCGAACTGGAATGTTCTGAATTCCCAGAATACAGATCAGAGTATAAGCGATACAGAAAATTTCCGAGTCATATGGAAGTCAACTAGGGCTTATGTAACTCACAAGGTTTCAGATTTTTGACTACAAGCTATAAAGTGAGCTGAACAACAGAAGTCGTTTGAAAGACAAAGAACACAATTTTATTCATCAATTCAAAATAAAGTCCTACTACCACTCCTCCTAAAACTCGGAGTCAAAAGCCTATTTACAACAGCTATGAAAATAAATAAAAACGATTACATAATCCAGACTGATTCTCGTTGAGCAAGCATGATAGTTACTTCTTCGGCTTCTTTTCTTTCTTCAATTTATCAGACGATTCTTCCCCCACGCGTTTTCTCTTGGACGTTTTGCTCGCTAGAGAAACGGTGTTAGAAGTAGGAGGAGGAACATCCAGTGATTTGGTTCTGCCAGGAAGAATGACTTTTAGAGGCCTGTTCAACGGGTTGTTAAGTTCTACTACTTGAGTCTCGACCTTGATCTCCACTTTCTTTTTCCTCTCTTCCTCGAGCCGCTCCTTCATGCTCAGCCCTGAGGTATGTTCAGAAGCGCCGGTAATCTCAATTTCATAACTTTCTTCGACGGGGGATGAAGTTTCGGACTTATCCTCGCCGAGCGCCTCAATCACCTGAGCATCAGGACCGAGGGTCACTCCCACGTGAGTAGCCTCGCTCGCTTTCCCCTTTTCCTCCTTGGCATCATCGCTCCTTGGAGACGGATCGGGATCAGAACGGCCTGCGCAAAATCAAAAGAGATAAACGTTAGAATACAATAACCTCTCGCCGAAAACGACGGTTCTTTGAACTTTAAGAAGAAGAGTTATATACCGGCTTCTTGCTGGCTCTCAACCGTTCGAGGAGTCTTGCCCTCTGGAATGGGAGATAGAACATGAATGCCGAGGCCAGGGCCTTCCAGGTCATAACCAACATGTTGCCGAATGGATCAAGTGTTGGCCGACCCGTCGGTTTAGTCGGGGGAGGAGCTAGGGACCCGGTCTCAAACGGACCGGCAATGTCATTCTTTCCTATTGACGGGGAAGAACCTTCGCAATAGAGAGCCCTTGCTGTGGACAAGTCTGAAGGCTCATTCCCCCCAAGAAATTCCTTTCCTAAAGCATTCTCGTCGACCTCCTCGGTACCCGATTCCACCTTTCTAATCTTTATCAAAGTTTCCCATGCCCCAGCTAGCGACTCGAGGTAGCCCTCGCCAAGAAAAGTCAAGTCCCGGAGGACATGGGCGTTGTATTCAGCTATCAGCGGGTCGAACAAGCACTTGATCTCCTCTTTGCCAGCCTCTGTAGCCGCCTCAAGGCGAGAGTCAATCTCCGCGGATGCTATTCTCTTGCCCTCTTCACGGGCTTCATCCTTCAACATCCCGACCTTAGAGAGCTCGTCATTGAGTTTTGCCTTCAAGAGTCGCGTGGCAACAATCTCATCGCAATATCGGTGCGACTCTTCCTGGGCAGCAGATTTTTCTTCTCTTTCCTTACGGAGTAAATTTTCCAACTCTTTGACTTGCAGGGCGAATGCATCCCTTTCTTTTTGAACAGAGTCCTTTTCTAAAGCCAAGGCCCCATAGCGCTGGACCACTTCGTCAATCTCTTTCTTATGAGTTATCTCCAGACGATTGACGGCCTCCACAGTATCTTTAGCAGTTTGTTTGGCAGCTTCGAGTTGGGACTTATACGAAGAGAGCTCTGCATCCTGAGCTTTGATAATGTCTTTATCGTGAATGGCTTCAAGCTTCAGGCGGTCGATTTCGTGTTGACGCTCAACAGAGACTTCCGAGACTTTTTCAGCCAGATGGACAAACGCGTCATGTTGAACATAAACGTCGTTGTTGCAAGCAATGGCGCTCTGTTTGACATGCCCCGGAATGTGATGGATCGCCGGGAGGAACTTCAGACCATCAAAGCAGATTTTGGGGAACTTAACTTTAAGCTCGGCTAGCTTCTCCGATATCGTCGGATCTGTTGCGGGAACAAGGGGAGATGGCTTTGAAAGTTCAGTCTTCTTATGATGTTCCCGAGACTGCCGTGTGTTGGATGAACCAAAGTGTTGATCACGGGGACATCGGATTGAGACCCCTTCTGCGAAGACTTCTCCCTGCCTTGCTCTGATTGAGAGGGATGATCACAGGAATATGAGGACTGGCTGTATGTTTTCCTTCGATAAGTTAATTCTCGGGGGCGATAATCCCGGTCTCCAGAGTCATCTCTGTCTCGGCGCATGCCGGGGCCCAAATCCCGGCCAGAATGATGAAAAATAGATGACCCGCGAAGACGATCGAGTCCGTGAGTGTGTCCCATGTCACCTGCATAGAATGAGAATAACGATAAGTTAGAAATGAACAGAGTGATGGCTAAAGTTGAAGTGCAGGGTGAAGTGCACGTGTCCGTGTGTGTCCTAGTGTTACCTCCGACGAACCAGTTTCTTTATCTTTACTAATAGGATATTTTTCTCCCTGGATTTAGGCCCGAGCGCCTGTATCACCTCTCGCGGGCGAATGAAGTTTAAGAGCTTCTGGATCATCGAAGCCATAGTTGAGAAAATCATCGGGAATAGTGAGGTCCGACAAGCCTTTCAACGAAGTCTCTACGTGTTGAGAAGAAGGCTCTTTTTCCACTGGAGTAAGGGTGACCTTAGAGGTTCCACCCACCATCTTCTTCCTCAATTTGTAGGTCAGCTTCTTCTTTCTCTTCGAAGGGGAAGGTGTCTTCTCGGTATCATGGACTTCGACTATCGGGTCCCGAGCAGGGCTAACATTTTCGCCCTGTACTTCAAGCGTTTTGGCTTCTCTAATCTCCCCCTCCTCTGGTGTATCAGGGGCGTTACGTGCTAAAGACCCAGCCTGCTTTTTTCCTTTGCCCGAAGCAGGCCTAGGTATAGTGACGCCTTGAGGAAGGCTTATTTGGCAACCTTCCGCCAGCAGCCCAAAACTCGCAAGCGATTCATTTGAAATGAGAGATCCGATGTCCCGATCTTCTGCGGGAATGGCTCGGATAGCTTCGACGGCTTTAGAATACCCGGAGCCTTTAGGATGTGGGTTGATCTATAAAAGTATAGAAAGAGTTAGAAAAGGTGCAGTTTCCGCCAAACACGAGTACAGAAAAAAGACTTACTCCTGTTTGTATTGGGCGAACTTGCTCCATGCCCCAGTCAGGATTTGACACTTGCTATGCGGCTCAAAGAATACGAAAGATGGTCTATCTGACCGTCTCTTGAAGCGATAGATATAACGGATATCGCCAGGAGTCGGGAGTCTGAAAAGGACACTCATGAAGAGAATGCAAGTGTCGTATATGAACGCGTGGCTATTTGGATGTAATTGCGATGGGGCGATCTCGATATATTGTAACAGGTCCCGAAGAAAGGAGTTGAATGGCGGCACACTACCGACCCAGCACATGAATCTGTTGCAGGTTGTATATCCTACCAGGGGCAAGTAAGGACAATCCTGTCCCGATGGAACCAACACGTCGTTGAAAGGAATCCCGTGTACTGAGCATATGCGGCGAAGCATGCTTTCGTTAATCTTCGAGGCTTGAGAATCGATCGGACTGTCTAAAAAGATCGCTGCCTCCAAGGCATCGGGAACCAAGTCGATAGATGCGATCGCGGGGTTCGGCATGTCTTGTATAGGAGTGGACAATGGATTTAGAGTTCTAATTTCTTCTTGTTGAGAAGATGGCCCGGGTCTGTCCGAGATTGTGGCAGAGCTGCATTTCCTAGACATCCCTGATGAATGTTGGATCAGATGAAACACCTGTTTTAACTATACTTAAAAAACGATCGACATTAGACATAACAACAAAAATACCCCCCCCCCCCCATGTGGTGTGTGAACTAGTGCAATCATTCAAGTATAAGTGCCAAAGAATTACAAGTCATAAGGTTGCTGAAATAGAGTTAAGCATTGGACTTTCATCTTCGGAAACCGTCATCGCCGACCGTCTCCGAGAGCTTGTCGTATGATGGTGCGTCAACACTGTATATGGAAGTTTATTATCTGTTTTAGTCAAGTTAGACTCGGGTTTATAGTTGTTGAAATTGGGGAGTTGTTAGTCTGGATTAGTTCGATATGCTTGTTTGCTTAAGTCCTTGTCCTTGATTAAATGTCATATGATTTGGCATACGAGGTCAGTGAGTTCGGTGTGAGTTATGTTTGAGTTGGAATGATTTTGACTGTTGTATTCTACTTCAAGACTCGAGGCCGAGCGACACTCGAAACATGTGTCCTAAATACCGTTCGACCTGAATGCCGCTCGACATAAGCCCATCGCTCGACACTTGAATAAATGATACGACCAATGCTGCTCGGCATCCTAGGATCAGACGCCTTCGCTCGGCATTCTCTGACTCGACCACCTAAGATAGACAAGCCAACTCACTCACTCACCTCCGTCTCACTTCCTTAAACCACTAAACTAGACTCTCTCTCCCTCTCTCTCCTTTGACCAAACGACACTCTATCCCTTTACCTCCCCGACATTACTTTCACATGGAAAATACCGAGCCACCTACTTCATGGTTGGTCGACTTTCACTTGAAAAGCAAACACCGACCCATCCACCGTCACTTCTCCCTCAGTCCTTGTTTACTGACCGGCCTCGAACGACACTATAGTCACACTCCGACAGCTTAACTACCATGCTCGGTAACCTAGCAGTAGCCTATGACCTAGAAACCACTAGAGTCTTCTTCCCTTCTCCTCTCCATTCCTATAGACTCGAAATCAATAAAGGTTCTACCGAGTACCAACCTAAGGCATGTTTAAACCTCAGCTTGTCTTCCTCTTCTACACGATTCCCACTGTCCTTGGTCTATGAAAGTTTCACGAACTCAGATCTCGTGCCAAATTTCCTAATCTGGAAAAAGCATTTGAAAGAAAAGTGGTTACCTAAGAATATGGACGAGGCTTAGGGATCCGATTTGGTTCGAGGTTGAAGCTTGCTTAGATTTGACCTGGGGTAGAACTAGAAGGAAGGTTAGAGAGGTAGGAAGAGTTTGGGAATAAGAGGAGTTAAGAGTTCCTGAATCAAAGTGAAAGTGAGAGAGTGATAAAAGGAAATGTCGGTTTTGTATAGAGAAGGGTAGTTGAATAGGCATCGACTAGTGGAACCGGTCAAAATACCTTATTCGGCACTCAGGCATCGTTTGGCATTTAAGCCTCGCTCAGCATTCATGAGAACATTTTCGGGAGGAAAGAATGAAGGCTTAAAGTAGAACGCGGAGTACTCATGGATCAAAGTGCATCATGTTCATCCACATGATACACTTTGGGGGGTAAGTGTTACCCAGTTGTTTGACCATGTAACAAGAGGCTCGGCATAGAGACTTTGATCGGCACACCTCCCCTCGTTCGGCATCTGGCATCGTTCTGCTTTAAGAGGTCGCTCGGCATACGACCTCGTTCGGCATTCCCCTTCGCTCGGCATAGCAAGGCCGCCCGGCATTCTACTTCGCTTGGCATAGCAGGGTCGCTCGGCATGTTGCCTGGCTCGGCATATGAGCATCGTTCGGCATGATAGGGTCGCTCGGCAAGTTGCCTGGCTCGGCCTACGAATGTCGTTCGGCGTGAATCCCTCGCTTGGTACATTAGGCCTCGACCAGCATCTTCCCTCGCTCGGCATCCCAGGCCTCGACCGGCATCTTCCCTCGCCCGACATCCATTAGCAACATCGATTAGCAAAGTTGCTCAACGAGGCCGTTCGGCGTCCCTGGTTAAGAACATATGAGGGATGTTAACAAGCTATCAAGTCCACAACAACGTAAAGGCGTTCGGCATAGCTTCACTTCGCTTCAACTCACTACTTGCCTTGGTTCTCTTGAGTGGTTACTTCAAGTCACTCGATGGTCAACCCAATGGTTCTCAACCGGCATTCCTCGCTCGGCATGGCTCGTTCGGCATACCTTGTTCGGTGTGCTGGAGTTACCTACTGTGGGCCGAGATACCATGTTCCTAGGCCCGTGAGGGAAGTCCAACCCATCTTCATCTATAAATAGAAGGGCAAGGGCACAGTGAAAAGGGGCTCTTTTTTCAAGAACACTAGGAGACTCTACCGCTTTCAAGACTCACTCTTTTCAGTTCAAACCTATACTTAAGCCAGTATTGTAGGATTGTATCTGTATTCAACTACTTGGGAAAGCAATAAAGATTATAATTCAAAGTGGACATAGGCAGTTACGCCGAACAACTATAAATTTGGTGTTCCAGATTTCTATAGTTAATTTAGTCTATATCTCTTTGTTTTAATTTATCTTCTTCCTTTATCTCACTCCATAATCTTTCTAAAGAGGGTTAGTGACCAATTTTGGTGCTAACAACGTAAAAATTCACTTGACGTAAAAAAAGTAGGCTAAAAAACTTCACAGCCCCGATTGAGGTTCGGATAGCCTTCTTTGGGTATGAAACAATCCATTGATGGCTGAAAGCGGTCAAAGCCGTAGAACTCACAGAGAGCTTCATTTTGACTGGTTATGGCTCCCGTAACCCTAAACGAGCCAACAGTTATGGTCGTCCGAAGAATCGATATCCGCAGGGTGCAACATCTGCGGTGCAAGGTGCAACATCTGTCCAAAATGCCGAAACAGTGCCGTGCGACTTTTAGAAATGGGTGCATGGATTTGAAATGGAACAGTGCCATAGTGCACCACTCTCCAGGGATGGTAAATCGAAGACCAGCCACGGTGATTCCATTTTAACGTAAAAATTCACTTGACTAAAAAAAGAAGGCTAAAAAACTTCAGAGTCTCGATTGAGGTTCGGATAGCCTTTTTTGGGTATGAAACAATCCATTGATGGTTGAAAGCGGTCAAAGCCGTAGAAATCACAGAGAGCTTTGTTTTGACTGGTTATTACTCCCGTAAAGCTAAACGAGCCAACAGTTATGGCCGTCCGAAGAATCGATATCCGTAGGGTGCAACATCTGCGTGCAAGGTGCAACATCCGTCTAAAATGCCGGAACAGCGCCGTGCGACTTTTAGAAAAGGGTGCATGGATTTGAAATGGAACAGTACCATGGTGCACCACTCTCCAGGGATGGTAAATCGAAGACCAGCCACGGTGATCCCGTTTTAACGTAAAAATTCACTTGACGAAAAAAGAAGGCTAAAAAACTTCAGAGTCCCGATTGAGGTTCGGATAGCCTTTTTGGGTATGAAACAATCCATTGACGGCTGAAAGCGGTAAAAGCCGTAGAACTTAGAGAGATCTTCGTTTGACAGGTGATGGCTCCCGTAACTCTAAACGAGCCAACAGTTATGACCGTCCGAAGAATCGATATCCGCAGGGTGCAAAATCTGCGGTGCAAGATGCAACATCCGTCCAAAATGCCGAAACAGCGTCGTGCGACTTTTAAAAATTGGTGCATGGATTTGAAATAGAATAGTACCATGGTGCACTACTCTCCAGGGATGGTAAATCGAAGACCAGCCACGGTGATCCCGTTTTAACGTAAAAATTCACTTGACGAAAAAAAGGCTAAAAAACTTCAGAGCCCTGATTGAGGTTCGGATAGCCTTTTTTGGGTATGAAACAATCCATTGATGGCTGAAAGCTGTTAAAGCCGTAGAACTCACAAAGAGATTTGTTTTGACTGGTTATGGCTCCCGTTACTCTAAACGAGTTAACAGTTATGGTCGTCTGAGGAATCGATATCTGTAGGGTGCAACATCTGCGGTGCAAGGTGCAACATCCGTCCAAAATCCCGAAACAGCACCGTGCGACTTTTAGAAATTGGTGCATGGATTTGAAATGGAATAGTTCCATGGTGCACCACTCTCTAGGGATGGTAAATCGAAGACTAGCCACGGTGATTCCGTTTTAACGTAAAAATTCACTTGACGAAAAAAAGAAGGCTAAGAAACTTCAGAGCCCCGATTGTGGTTCGGATAGCCTTTTTTGGGTATGAAACAATCCATTGACGGCTAAAAGCCATCAAAGCCATAGAATTCACAGAGAGCTTCATTTTGACTGGTTATGGTCCTCGTAACTCTAAACGAGCCAACAGTTATGGTCGTCCGAAGAAGCGATATCCGCAGGGTGCAACATCTACGGTGCAAGGTGCAACATCCGTCCAAAATGCCGAAACAACGCCGTGCGACTTTTAGAAATGGGTGCATGGATTTGAAATGGAACAGTACCATGGTGTACCACTCTCCAGGGATGGTAAATCAAAGACCAGCCACGGTGATCCCGTTTTAACGTAAAAATTCACTTAACGTAAAAAAAGAAGGCTAAAAAACTTCATAGGCCCGATTGAGGTTCAGATAGCCTTTTTTGAGTATGAAACAATCCATTGACGGCTGAAAGCGGTCAAACCCGTAGCACTCATAGAGAGCTTCGTTTTGACTAGAGATGGCTCTTGTAACTCTAAACGAGCCAACAGTTATGGCCGTCCGAAGAATCGATATCCGCAGGGTGCAACATCTGCGGTGCAAGTTGCAACATCCATCCAAAATGCCGAAACAGCGCCGTGCGACTTTTAGAAATGGGTGCATTGATTTGAAATGGAACAGTACCATGGTGCACCACTCTCTAGGGATGGTAAATCGAAGATCAGCCACGGTGATCCCGTTTTAACGTAAAAATTCACTTGATGAAAAAAAGAAGGCTAAAAAACTTCAGAGCCCCGATTGAGGTTCGGATAGCCTTTTTGGTATGAAACAATCCATTGACGGCTGAAAGCGGTCAAATCCGTAGAACTCACAGAGAGCTTCGTTTTGACTAGTTATGG
The DNA here is from genome assembly GCA_030737815.1 of Allium fistulosum. Taxonomy (NCBI): domain Eukaryota; kingdom Viridiplantae; phylum Streptophyta; class Magnoliopsida; order Asparagales; family Amaryllidaceae; genus Allium; species Allium fistulosum. Next base: position 1,141,203,432 of record CM060906.1, read on the forward strand.
CTACCGTAACTCTATACGAGCCAACAGTTATGGCTGTCCGAAGAATCGATATCTGCAGGGTGCAACATCTACGGTGCGATATGCAACATCCGTCCAAAATGCCGAAACAGCGCCTTGCGACTTTTAGAAATGGGTGCATGGATTTGAAATGGAACAGTACTATGGTGCACCACACTCCAGGGATGGTAAATCGAAGACCAGGCACGATGATCTCGTTTTAACGTAAAAATTCACTTAACGAAAAAAAGAAGGCTAAAAAACTTCAGTGCCCCAATTGAGGTTCGGATAGCCTTTTTTGGGTATGAAACAATCCATTGACGGCTGAAAGCGGTCAAATTCGTAGAACTCACCGAGAGCTTCGTTTTGACTGGTTATGGCACCCGTAACTCTAAACGAGCCAACAGTTATAGCCATCCGAAGAATCGATATCTGCAGGGTGCAACATCTGCGGTGTAAGGTGCAACATCCGTCCAAAATGCCAAAACAGCGCCGTGCGACTTTTAGAAATGGGTGCATGGATTTGAAATGGAACAGTACCATGGTGCACCACTCTCCAGGGATGGTAAATCGAAGACCAGCCACGGTGATCCCGTTTTAACGTAAAAATTCACTTGACGTAAAAAAAGAAGGCTAGAAAACTTCAGAGCCCCGATGGAGGTTCAGATAGCCTTTTTTGGGTATGATACAATCCATTAACGGCTGAAAGCCGTAGAACTCACAAAGAGCTTTGTTTTGACTGGTTATGGCACCCGTAACTCTAAACGAGCCAACAGTTATGGCCGTCCGAAGAATCGATATCCGCAGGGTGCAATATCTGCGGTGCAAGGTGCAACATCCGTCCAAAATGCCGAAACAGGGCCGTGCGACTTTTAGAAATGGATGCAAGGATTTGAAATGAAACAGTACCAATGTTCACCGCTCTCTAGGGATGGTAAATCGAAGACCAGCCACGGTGATCCCGTTTTAACATAAAAATTCACTTGACGAAAAGAAGAAGGCTAAAAAACTTTAGAGCCCCGATTGTGGTTCAGATAGCCTTTTTTGGGTATGAAACAATCCATTGACGGCTGAAAGCGGTCAAAGCCGTAGAACTCACAGAGAGATTCGTTTTGACTGGTTATGGCTCCCGTAAATCTAAACGTGCCAACAGTTATGGCCGTCCGAAGAATCGATATCCGCAGGGTGCAACATCTGCGGTGCAAGGTGCAACATCCGTCCAAAATGCCGAAACAGCGCCTTGCGACTTTTAGAAATGGGTTCAGGGATTTGAAATGGAACAGTACCATGGTGCACCACTCTCTAGGGTTGGTAAATCGAAGACAAGCCACGTTGATCCCGTTTTAACGTAAAAATTCACTTGACGAAAAAAAAAGGCTAAAAAACTTCAGAGCCCCGATTGAGGTTCGGATAGCATTTTTTGGGTATGAAACAATCCATTGACGGCTGAAAGTGGTCAAAGCCGTAGAACTCACAGAGAGCTTCGTGTTGACTGGTTATGGCTCCCGTAACTCTAAACGAGCCAACAGTTATGGCCCTCCGAAGAATCGATATCCACAGGGTACAACATTTGCGGTGCAAGGTGCAACATCCGTAAAAAATGCCGAAACAGAGCCGTGCGACTTTTAGAAATGGGTGCATGGATTTGAAATGGAATAGTACCAAGGTGCACCACTCTCCAGGGATGGTAAATAGAAGACCATCCACGGTGATCCCGTTTGTCATAAAAATTCACTTGACGAAAAAAGAAGGCTAAAAAACTTCAGAGCCCCGATTGAGGTTTGGATAGCCTTTTTTGGGGACAAAATTATCCATTGATGGCTTACAACAGTCAAAGCCGCAGAACTCACAGAGAGCTTCATTTCGACTGGTTATGGCTCCTATAACTCTAAACGAGCCAATAGTTATGGCCGTCCGAAGAATCGATATCCGCAGGGTGCAACATCTGTGGTGCAAGGTGCAACATCCGTCCAAAATGCCGAAACAGCGCCGTGCGACTTTTAGAAATGGGTGCAAGGATTTGAAATGGAACAGTACCATGGTGCACCACTCTCCAGGGATGGTAAACTGAAGACCATCCACGGAGATCCCGTTTTAACGTAAAAATTCGCTTGACGTAAAAAAAGAAGGCTAAAAAATTTCAGAGCCCCAATTGAGGTTCGGATAGCCTTTTTGGGTATGAAACAATCCATTGACGGCTGAAAGCCATCAAAGCCGTAGAACACACAGAGAGCTTCGTTTTGACATGTTATGGCTCCCGTAACTCTAAATGAGCCAACAGTTATGGCCGTCCGTAGAATCGATATCCGCAGGGTGCAACATCTACGGTGCAAGGTGCAACATCCATCCAAAATGCCGAAACAGCGTCGTGCGACTTTTAGAAATGGGTGCAAGGATTTGAAATGGAACAGTACCATGGTGCACCACTCTCCAGGGATGGTAAATCGAAGACCAACCACGGTGATCCCGTTTAAACGTTAAAATTCACTTGACGAAAAATAGAAAGCTAAAAAACTTCGGTTGAGGTTCGGATAGCCTTTTTTGGGTATGAAACAATCCATTGATGGCTAAAAGCGGTCAAAGCCGTAAAACTCACAGAGTGCTTCGTGTTGACTGGTTATGGCTTCCGTAACGCTAAACGAGCCACCGGTTATGGCCGTCCGAAGAATCGATATCCACAGGGTGCAACATCTGCAGTGCAAGGTGCAACATCCGTCGAAAATGCCGAAACAGCGCCGTGCGAGTTTTAGAAATGGGTGCATGGATTTGAAATGGAACAGTACCATGGTGCACCACTCTCCAGGGATGGTAAATCGAAGACCAGCCACGGTGATCCCGTTTTAAAGTAAAAATTCGTTTGACGTAAAAAAAGAAGGCTAAAAATATCAGAGCCCCGATTGAGGTTCGGATAGCCTTTTTTGGGTATGAAACAATCCATTGACGGCTGAAAGCCGTCAAAGCCATAGAACTCATAGAGAGCTTCATTTTGACTTATTATGGCTCCCGTAAATATAAACGAGCCAATAGTTACGGCCGTTCGAAGAATCGATATCCGCAGGGTGCAATATTTGCGGTGCAAGATACAACATCCGTCCAAAATGCCGAAACAGCGCCGTGCGACATTTAGAAATGGGTGCAAGGATTTGAAATGGAACAGTACCATGGTGCAACACTCTCTAGGGATGGTAAATCGAAGACCAGCTACGGTGATCCCATTTTAACGTAAAAATTCACTTGACGAAAAAAAGAAGGCTATAAAACTTCAGAGCCCCGATTGAGGTTCAGATAGCCTTTTTTGGGTATGAAACAATCCATTGACGGCTGAAAGCGGTCAAAGTCGTAGAACTCACAGAGAGCTTCGTTTTGACTGGTTATGGCTCTCGTAACTCTAAACGAGCCAACGGTTATAGCAGTCTGAAGAATCGATATCCGCAGGGTGCAACATCTACGGTGCATGGTCCAACATCAGTCCAAAATGCCGAAACACCGCCATGCGACTTTTTTGGGTATGAAACAATTCATTGACGGTTGAAAGCGGTCAAAGCCGTAGAAATCACAGTGAGCTTCGTTTTGACCGATTATTTCTTCCGTAACTCTAAACGAGCCAACAGTTATGGCCGTCCGAAGAATCGATATCCGCAGGGTGAAACATCTGCCGTGCAAGGTGCAACATCCGTCCAAAATGCCGAAACAGCGCCGTGCGACTTCTAGAAATTGGTGCAAAGATTTGAAATGGAACAGTACCATGGTGCACCACTCTCCAGGGATGGTAAATCATAGACTAGCCACGGTGATCCCGTTTTAACGTAAAAATTCACTTGACGAAAAAAAGAAGGCTAAAAAACTTCAGAGCGCCGATTGAGGTTCGGATATCCTTTTTTGGGTATGAAACAATCCATTGACGGCTGAAAGCGGTCAAAGCCGTAGAACTCACAGAGAGCTTCATTTTGGCTGGTTATGGCTCTCGTAACTCTAATTGAGCCAACAGTTATGGCCGTCCGAAGAATCGATATCCATAGGGTGCAACATCTGCGGTGCAAGGTGCAACATCCGTCCAAAATGCAGAATCAGCGCTGTGCGACTTTTAGAAATGGGTGCATGGATTTGAAATGGAACAGTACCATGATGCACCACCCTCCAGGGATGGTAAATCGAAAACCAACCACAGTGATCCCGTTTTAACGTAAAAATTCACTTGACGTAAAAAAGAAGGCTAAAAAACATCAAAGCCCCGATTGAGGTTCGGATAGCCTTTTTTGGGTATGAAACAATCCATTGACAGCTGAAAGAGGTCAATGCCGTAGAACTCAGAGAGAGCTTCGCTTTGACAGGTTATGGCTCCCGTAACTCTAAATGAGCCAACAGTTATGGCCGTTCGAAGAATCGATATCCGCAGGGTACAACATCTACGGTGCAAAGTGCAACATCCATCCACAATGCCGAAACAGCGTCGTGTGACTTTTAGAAATGGGTACATGGATTTGAAATGGAACAGTACCATGGCGCATCGCTCTCCAGGGATGGTAAATCGAAGACCAGCCACGGTGATCCCGTTTTAACGTAAAAATTCACTTGACGTAAAAAAGAAGGATAAAAAACTTCAGAGCCCCGATTGAGGTTCGGATAGCCTTTTTTGGGTATGAAACAATCCATTGATTGCTGAAAGCTATCAAAGCCGTAGAACTCATAGAGAGCTTCTTTTTGACTGGTTATGGCTCCCGTAACCCTAAACGAGCCAACAGTTATGGTCGTCCGAAGAATCGATATCTGCAGGGTGCAACATCTGCGGTGCAAGGTGCAACATCCGTCCAAAATGCTGAAACAGTGCCGTGCGTTTTTAAAAATTAGGTGCATGGATTTGAAATGGAATGGTACCATGGTGCACCACTCTCCAGGGATGGTAAATCGAAGACCAGCCAAGGTGATCCCGTTTTAACGTAAAAATTCAATTGACGAAAAAAAGAAGGCTAAAAAACTTCAGAGCCCCGGTTGAGGTTCAGATAGCCTTTTTTGGGTATGAAACAATCCATTGACGGCTGAAAGCGGTAAATGCCGTAGAACTCACAGTGAGCTTCGTTTTGACCGGTTATGGCTCCCGTAACTCTAAACGAGCAAACAATTATGGCCGTCTGAAGAATCAATATCCGCAGGGTGCAACATCTGTGGTGCTAGGTGCAACATCTGTCCAAAAAGCAGGATCAGCGCCGTGCGACTTTTAGAAATGGTTGCGAGGATTTGAAATGGAACAGTACCATGGTGCACCACTCTCCAGGGATAGTAAATCGAAGACCAGCCACGGTGATCCCGTTTTAATGTCAAAATTCACTTGACGAAAAAAAGAAGGCTAAAAAACTTCAGACCCCCGATTGAGGTTAGGATAGCCTTTTTTGGGTATGAAACAATCCATTGACGGCTGAAAGTGGTCAAAGCCGCAGAACTCACAGAGAGCTTCGTTTTGACTGGTTATGGCTCCCGTAACTCTAAAAGAGCTAACAGTTACGGTCGTCCGAAGAATCGATATCCGTATGGTGCAATATTTGCGGTGCAAGGTGCAACTTCCGTCCAAAATGCCGAAACAGCACTGTGCAACTTTTAGAAATGGGTGCATGTATTTTAAGTGGAACAGTACCATGGTGCACCACTCTTCAGGGATGGTAAATCGAAGACCAGCCACGGTGATCCCGTTTTAACGTAAAAATTCACTTGACGAAAAAAAGAAGGCTAAAAAACTTCAAAGCCCCGATTGAGGTTCGGATAGCCTTTTTTGGGTATTAAACAATCCATTGATGGCTGAAAGCGGTCAAAGCTGTAGAACTAACAGAGAGCTTCATTTTGACAGGTTATGGCTCCTGTAACTCTAAACGAGTCAACAGTTATGGCCGTCCGAAGAATTGATATCCGCAGGGCAACATCTGCGGTGCAAGGTGCAACATCCATCCAAACTGCCGAAACAGTGCCGTGCGACTTTTGGAAATGGGTGCATGGATTAGAAATGGAACAGTATCATGGTGCACCACTCTCCAGGGATGGTAAATCGAAGACCAGCCACGGTGATCCCGTTTTAACGTAAAAATTCACTTGACGTAAAAAAAGAAGGTTAAAAAACTTCAGAGGCCCGATTGAGGTTCGGATAGCCTTTTTTGGGTATGAAACAATCCATTGACGGCTGAAAGCGGTAAATGCCGTAGAACTCACAGTGAGCTTCGTTTTGACCGGTTATGGCTCCCGTAAATCTAAACAAGCCAACAGTTATGGCCGTCCGAAGAATCGATATCCGCAAGGTGCAACATCTACGATGCAAGGTGCAACATCCGTCTAAAATGCCAAAACAGCGCCGTGCGACTTTTAGAAATTGGTGCATGGATTTTAAGTGGAACAGTACCATGGTGCACCACTCTCCAGGGATGGTAAATCATAGACCAGCCACGGTGATCCCGTTTTAACGTAAAAATTCACTTGACGAAAAAAAGAAGGCTAAAAAACATCAGAGCCCCGATTGAGGTTCGGATAGCCTTTTTTGGGTATTAAACAATCCATTGATGGCTGAAAGCGGTCAAAGCCGTAGAACTCACAGAGAGCTTCGTTTTGACTAGTTATGGCTCCCGTAACTCTAAACGAGTCAACAGTTATGGCCGTCCGAAGAATCGATATCCGCAGGGTGCAAAATCTGCGGTGCAAGGTGCAACATACGTCAAAAATGCCGAAACAGCGCCGTGCGACTTTTAGAAATGGGTGCATGGATTTGAAATGGAACAGTACCATGGTGCACCATTCTCCAGGGATGGTTAATCGAAGACCAGCCACGGTTATCCCGTTTTAACGTAAAAATTCACTTGACGTAAAAAAGAAGGCTAAAAAACTTCAGAGCCCCGATTGAAGTTCGGATAGCCTTTTTTGGGTATGAAACAATCCATGGATGGCTGAAAGCGGTCAAAGCCAAAGAACTCACAGAGAGCTTTGTTTTGACTGGTTATGGCTCCCGTAACTCTAAACGAGCCAACAGTTATAGCCGTCTGAAGAATCGATATCCGCAGGGTGCAACATCTGCGGTGCATGGTGCAACATCCGTCCAAAATGCCGAAACAGCGCCGTGCGACTTTTAGAAATGGGTGCATGGATTTGAAATGGAACAGTACCATGGTGCACCACTCTCCAGGGATGGTAAATCATAGACCAGTCACGGTGATCCCGTTTTAACGTAAAAATTCACTTGACGAAAAAAAGAAGGCTAAAAAACATCAGAGCCCCGATTGAGGTTCGGATAGCCTTTTTTGGGTATTAAACAATCCATTGATGGCTGAAAGCGGTAAAACCCGTAGAACTCACAACGAGCTTCGTTTTGAATGGTTATGGCTCCCGTAACTTTAAACGAGTCAACAGTTATGGCCGTCCGAAGAATCGATATTCGCAGGATGCAAAATCTACGGTGCAAGGTGCAACATACGTCAAAAATGTCGAAACAGCGCCGTGCGACTTTTAGAAATGGGTGCATGGATTTGAAATGGAAAAGTACCATGGTGCACCATTCTCCAGGGATGGTAAATCGAAGACCAGCCACGGTTATCCCGTTTTAATGTAAAAATTCACTTGATGTAAAAAAGAAGGCTAAAAAACTTCAGAGCCCCGATTGAGGTTCGGATAGCCTTTTTTGGGTATGAAACAATCCATTGACGGCTGAAAGCGGTCAAAGCCGTAGAACTCACAGAGAGCTTCGTTTTGACTGGTTATGGCTCCCGTAGCTCTAAACGAGCCAACGGGTATAGGCGTCTGAAGAATCGATATCCGCAGGGTGCAACATATGCGGTGCAAGGTGCAACATCCGTCCAAAATGTCGAAATAGCACCGTGCGACCTTTAAAAATGGGTGCATGGATTTGAAATGGAATGGTACCATGATGCACCACTCTCCAGTGATGGTAAATCGAAGACCAGCCATGGTGATCCGTTTTAACGTAAAAATTCACTTAACGAAAAAAAGAAGGCTAAAAAACTTTAGAGCCCCGATTGAGGTTTGGATAGCCTTTTTTGGGTATGAAACAATTCATTGACGGCTGAAAGTGGTCAAAGTGTAGAACTCACAGTGAGCTTTATTTTGACCGGTTATGTCTCCCGTAACTCTAAACGAGCCAACAGTTATGGCCGTCCGAAGAATCGATATCCGCAGGGTGAAACATCTGCGGTGCAAGGTGCAACATCCGTCCAAAATGCCGAAACAGCGCCTTGCGACTTTTAGAAATTGGTGCAAGGATTTGAAATGGAACAGTACCATGGTGCACCACTCTCCAGGGATGGTAAATCGAAGAACAGCCATGGTGATCCCGTTTTAACGTAAAAATTCACTTGACGAAAAAAAGAAGGCTAAAATACTTCAGAGCCCCGATTGAGGTTCGGATAGCCTTTTTTGGGTATGAAACAATCCATTGACGGCTGAAAGCGGTCAAAGCCGTAGAACTCACAGAGAGTTTCGTTTTGGATGGTTATGGCTCCCGTAACTCTAAACAATCCAACTGTTATGGCCGTCCGAAGAATCGATATCCGTAGGGTGCAACATCTGCGGTGCAAGGTGCAACATTCGTCCAAAATGCAGAATCAGCGCCGTGCGACTTTTAGAAATGGGTGCATGGATTTGAAATGGAACAGTACCATGGTGCACCACTCTCCAGGGATGGAAAATTGAAAACCAACCACAGTGATCCCGTTTTAACGTAAAAATTCACTTGACGAAAAAAAGAAGGCTAAAAAACTTCAGAGCCCCGATTGAGGTTCGGATAGCCTTTTTTGGGTATGAAACAATCCATTGACGTCTGAAAGCGGTCAAACCCGTAGAACTCATAAAGAGCTTCGTTTTGACTGGTTATGGATCTCGTAACTCTAAACGAGCAAATAGTTATGGCCGTCCGAAAAATCGATATCCGTAGGGTGCAACATCTGTGGTGGAAGATGCAACATCCGTCCAAAATGCCGAAACAGCACCGTGCAACTTTTAGAAATGGGTGCATGTATTTGAAATGGAACAGTACCATGGTGCACCACCCTCCAGGGATGGTAAATCAAAGACCAGCCGCAGTGATCCCGTTTTAACGTAAAAATTCAATTGATGAAAATAAGAAGGCTAAAAAACTTCAGAGCCCCGATTGAGGTTCAGATAGCCTTTTTTGGGTATGATACAATCCATTGACAGCTGAAAGTGGTCAATGTCGTAGAACTCTGAGAGAGCTTCGTTTTGACAGGTTATGGCTCCCGTAACTCTAAATGAGCCAACAGTTATGGCCGTCCGAAGAATCAATATCCGCATGGTACAACATCTGCGGTGCAAGGTGCAACATCTACGGTGCAAGGTGCAACATCCATCCATTATGCCGAAACAGCGTCGTGCAACTTTTAGAAATCGGTGCATGGATTTGAAATGGAATAGTACCATGGCGAACCGCTTTCCAGGGATGGTAAATCGAAGACCAGCCACGGTGATCCCGTTTTAACGTAAAAATTCACTTGACGTAAAAAAGAAGGCTAAAAAACTTCAGAGCCCCGATTGAGGTTCGGATAGCCTTTTTTGGGTATGAAACAATCCATTGACGGATGAAAGCTATCAAAGCCGTAGAACTCATAGAGAGCTTTGTTTTGACTGGTTATGGCTCCTGTAACTCTAAACGAGCCAACAGTTATGGCTGTCCGAAGAATCAATATCCGTAGGGTGCAACATCTGCGGTGCAAGGTGCAACATCCGTCCAAAATGCCGAAACAGTGCCGTGCGTCTTTTAAAAATGGGTGCATGGATTTGAAATGGAACGGTACCATGGTGCACCACTCTCCAGGGATGGTAAATCGAAGACCAGCCAAGGTGATCCCGTTTTAATGTAAAAATTCAATTGACGAAAAAAATAAGGCTAAAAAACTTCAGAGCCCCGATTGAGGTTCAGATAGCCTTTTTTGGGTATGAAACAATCCATTGACGGCTGAAAGCGGTAAATGCCGTAGAACACACACAGTGAGCTTCGTTTTGACCGGTTATGGCTCCCGTAACTCTAAACGAGCAAACAATTATGGCCGTCCGAAGAATCGATTTCCGTAGGGTGCAACATCTGCGGTGCTAGGTGCAACATCCGTCCAAAAAGCAGGATCAGCGCCGTGCGACTTTTAGAAATGGTTGAGAGGATTTGAAATGGAACAGTACCATGGTGCACCACTCTCCAGGGATGGTAAATCGAAGACCAGCCACGGTGATCCCGTTTTAACGTAAAAATTCACTTGACGAAAAAAAGAAGGCTAAAAAACATCAGAGCCCCGATTGAGGTTCGGATAGCCTTTTTTGGGTATGAAACAATCCATTGACGGCTCAAAGCAGTCAAAGCCGTAGAACTCATAGAGAGCTTCGTTTTTACTGGTTATGGCTCCCGTAACTCTAAACGAGTCAACAGTTATGGCCGTCTGAAGAATCAATATCCGCAGGGTGCAAAATCTGTGGTGCAAGGTGCAACATACGTCCAAAATGCCGAAACAGCGCCGTGCGACTTTTAGAAATGGGTGCATGGATTTGAAATGGAACAGTACCATGGTGCACCATTCTCCAGGGATGGTAAATCGAAGACCAGCCACGGTGATCCCGTTTTAACGTAAAAATTCACTTGATGAAAAAAAGAAGGCTAAAAAACTTCAGAGCCCCGATTGAGGTTCAGATAGCCTTTTTTGGGTATGAAACAATCCATTGACGGCTGAAAGTGGTCAAAGCCGTAGAACTCACAGAGAGCTTCGTTTTGACTGGTTATGGCTCCCATAACTCTAAATGAGCCAACAGTTATGGCCGTCCGAAGAATCGATATCTGCAGGGTGCAACATCTGCGGTGCAAGGTGCAACTTCCGTCCAAAATGCCAAAACAGCGCCGTGCGACTTTTAGAAATGGATGCATGGATTTGAAATAGAACAGTACCATAGCACACCGCTCTCCAGGGATGGTAAATCGAAGACCAGCCACGGTGATTCCGTTTTAACGTAAAAATTCACTTGACGTAAAAAAGAAGGCTAAAAAACATCAGAGGCCCGATTGAGATTCGGATAGCCTTTTTTGGGTATGAAACAATCCATTGATGGCTGAAAGCTATTAAAGCCGTAGAACTCACAGAGAGCTTCGTTTTAACTGGTTATGGCTCACGTAACTCTAAACGAGCCAACAGTTATGGCCGTCCGAATAATCGATATCCGCAGGGTGCAACATCAACGGTTCAAGGTGCAACATCCGTCCAAAATGCCAAAATAGCGCCGTGGGACTTTAAAAAATGGGTGCATGGATTTGAAATGGAACGGTACCATGGTGCACCACTCACCAGGGATGGTAAATCGAAGACCAGCCACGGTGATCCCGTTTTAACGTAAAAATTCACTTGACGAAAAAAGAAGGCTAAAAAACTTCAGAGTCTCGATTGAGGTTCGGATAGCCTTTTTTGGGTATGAAACAATCCATGGACGGCTGAAAGCGGTCAAAGCCGTAGAACTCACAGAGAGGTTCGTTTTGACTGGTTATGGCTCCCGTTACTCTAAACGAGCCAACAGTTATGGCCATCCGAAGAATCGATATCCACAGGGTGCAACATCTGCGGTGCAAGGTGCAACATCCGTCCAAAAAGCCAAAACAGCGCCGTGCGACTTTTCGAAATGGGTGCATGGATTTGAAATGGAACAGTACCATGGTGCACCACTCTCCAGGGATGGTAAATCGAAGACCAGCCACGGTGATCCCGTTTTAACGTAAAAATTCACTTGACGAAAAAAAGAAGGCTAAAAAACTTCAAAGCCCCGATTGAGGTTCGGATAGCCTATTTTGAGTATTAAACAATCCATTGATGGTTGATAGCGGTCAAAGCGTTGAAATCAAAGAGAGCTTCGTTTTGACTGGTTATGGCTCCCGTAACTCTAAACGAGCCAATAGTTATGGCCGTCCGAAGAATCGATATCCGTCGGGTGCAACATCTGCGGTGCAAGGTGCAATATCCGTCCAAAATGCCGGAACAGCACAGTGCAACTTTTATAAATGGGTGCATGGATTTGAAATGGAGCAGCACCATGGTGCACCACTCTCCAGGGATGGTAAATCAAAGACCAGTCACAGTGATCCCATTTTAACGAAAAAATTCACTTGACGAAAAAAAGAAGGCTAAAAAACTTCAGAGCCCCGATTGAGATTCGGATAGCCTTTTTTGGGTATGAAACAATCCATTGACGGATGAAAGCCGACAAATACGTAGAACTTATCAAGAGCTTCGTTTTGACTGGTTATGTCTCCCGTAACTCTAAACGAGCCAACAGTTATGGCCGTCCGAAGAATCGATATCCGCAGGGTGCAACATCTGCGGTGCAAGGTGCAACATCCGTCCAAAATGCCGAAACAGCACCGTGCGACTTTTAGAAATGGGTGCATGGATTTGAAATGGAATAGTGCCATGACGCACCGCTCTCCAGGGATGGTAAATCGAAGACCAGCCTCGGTGATCCCGTTTTAACGTAAAAATTCACTTGACGTAAAAAAGAAGGCTAAAAAACTTCAGATCCCCGATTGAGGTTCGGATAGCCTTTTTTGGGTATGAAGCAATCCATTGACGGCTGAAAGCTATCAAAGCCGTAGAATCACAGAGAGCTTCATTTGGACTGGTTATGGCTCCCGTAACTCTAAACGAGCCAACAGTTATGGCCGTCCGAAGAATCGATATCCGCAGGGTGCAACATCTACGGTGCAACATCCGTCCAAAATGCCAAAACGGCACCGTGCGACTTTTAAAAATGGGTGCATGGATTTGAAATGGAATGGTACCATGGTGCACCACTCTCCACGGATGGTAAATCGAAGACCAGCCATGGTGATCCCGTTTTAACGTAAAAATTCACTTGACGAAAAAAAGAAGGCTAAAAAACTTCAAAGCCCCGATTGAGGTTCGGATAGCCTTTTTTGGGTATGAAACAATCCATTGACGACTGAAAGCGGTAAATGCCGTAGAACTCACAGTGAGCTTCGTTTTGACCGGTTATGGCTCCCGTAACTCTAAACGTTCCAACAGTTATGGTCGTCCGAAGAATCGATATCCGCAGGGTGCAACATCTGCGGTGCAAGGTGCAACATCCGTCCAAAATGCATGATCAGCGCCGTGCGATTTTTAGAAATGTGTGCGAGGATTTGAAATGGAACAATACCATGGTGCACCACTCTCTAGGGATGGTAAATCGAAGACCAGCCACGGTGATCCCGTTTTAATGTAAAAATTCACTTGACGAAAAAAAGAAGGCTAAAAAACATCAGATCCCCGATTGAGGTTCGGATAGCCTTTTCAGGGTATGAAACAATCCATTGACGGCTGAAAGCGGTCAAACCCGTAGAACTCACAGAGAGCTTCGTTTTGACTGGTTATGGCTCCAGAAACTCTAAACGAGCCAACAGTTATGGCCATCCGAAGAATCGATATCCATAGGGTGCAACATCTACGGTGCAGGTTGCAACATCCGTCCAAAATGCAGAAACAGCGCCGTGCGCCTTTTAGAAATGGGTGCATGGATTTGAAATGGAACAGTACCATGGTGCACCACTCTCCAGGGAAGGTAAATCGAAGACCCGCCACAGTGATCCCGTTTTAACGTAAAAATTCACTTGACGAAAAAAAGAAGGCTATAAAACGTCAAAGCCCCGATTGAGGTTCGGATAGCCTTTTTTGGGTATTAAACAATCCATTGACGGCTGATGGCAGTCAAAGCCGTAGAAATCGCAGAGAGCTTCGTTTTGACTGGTTATGGCTCCCATAACTCTAAACGAGCCAATAGTTATGGCCGTCCGAAGAATAAATATCCGTCGGGTGCAACATCTGCGGTGCAAGGTGCAACATCCGTCCAAAATACAGAAACAGCGCCGTGCGACTTATAGAAATGGGTGCATGGATTTGAAATGGAACTGTATCATGGTGCACCACTCTCCAAGGATGGTAAATCGAAGACCAGCCACGGTGATCCCGTTTTAACGTAAAAATTCACTTGACGAAAAAAAGAACGCTAAAAAACTTCAAAGCCCCGATTGAGGTTCGGATAGTCTTTTTTGGGTATTAAACAATCCATTGACGGCTGATAGCGGCCAAAGCCGTAGAAATCACAGAGAGCTTCGTTTTGACTTGTTATGGCTCCCGTAACCCTAAACGAGCCAATAGTTATGGACGTCCGAAGAATCGATATCCGTCGGGTGCAACATCTGCGGTGCAAGGTGCAACATCCGTCCAAAATGCCGAAACAGCGCCGTGCGACTTTTAGAAATGGGTGCATGGATTTGAAATGGAACAGTACCATGGTGCACCACTCTCCAGGGATGGTAAATCGAAGACCAGCCACGGTGATCCCGTTTTAACGAAAAAATTCACTTGACGGAAAAAAGAAGGCTAAAAAACTTCTGAGCGCCGATTGAGGTTCAGATAGCCTTTTTTGGGTATGAAACAATCCATTGACGGCTAAAAGCAGTCAAAGCCGTAGAACTCACAGAGAGCTTCGTTTTGACTAGTTATGGCTCCCGTAATTCTAAACGAGCCAACAGTTATGGCCGTCCGAAGAATCGATATCCGTAGGGTGCAACATCTGCGGTGCAAGGTGCAACATCCGTCCAGAATGCCGAAACAGCGCCGTGCGACTTTTAGAAATGGGTGCATGGATTTGAAATGGAACAGTATCATGGTGCACCACTCTCCAGGGATGGTAAATCGAAGACCAGCCACGGTGATCCCGTTTTAACGTAAAAATTCACTTGACGAAAAAAAGAAGGCTAAATAACTTCAAAGCCTCGATTGAGGTTCGGATAGCCTTTTTTGGGTATTAAAGAATCCATTGACGGCTGATAGCGGCCAAAGCCGTAGAAATCACAGAGAGCTTCGTTTTGACTTGTTATGGCTCCCGTAACTCTAAATGAGCCAATAGTTATGGCCATCCGAAGAATCGATATCCGCCGGGTGCAACATCTGCGGTGCAAGGTGCAACATCCGTCCAAAATGTCGAAACATCGCCGTGCGACTTTTAGAAATGGGTGCATGGATTTGAAATGGAACAGTACCATGGTGCACCACTCTCCAGGGATGGTAAATCGAAGACCAGCCACGGTGATCCCGTTTTAACGAAAAATTCACTTGACGAAAAAAAGAAGGCTAAAAAACTTCAAAGCACCGATTGAGGTTCGGATAGCCTTTTTTGGGTATGAAACAATCCATTGACGCCTGAAAGCTATCAAAGCCATAGAACTCACAGAGAGCTTCGTTTTGAATGGTTATGGCTCCTGTAACTCTAAACGAGCCAACAGTTATGGTCGTCCGAAGAATCGATATCCGCAGGGTGCAACATCTACGTGCAAGGTGCAACATCCGTCCAAAATGCCAAAACAGCGCCGTGCGACTTTTAAAAATGGGTGCTGGGATTTGAAATGGAACGGTACCATGGTGCACCACTCTCCAGGGATGGTAAATCGAAGACCAGCCACGGTGATCCCGTCTTAACGTAAAAAATCACTTGATGAAAAAAAGAAGGCTATTCAGAGACCCGATTGAGGTTCGTATAGCCTTTTTTGGGTATGACACAATCCATTGACGGCTGAAAGCAGTAAATGCCGTAGAACTCACAGTGAGCTTCGTTTTGACCGGGTATGGCTCCCGTGACTCTAAACGAGCCAACAGTTATGGCCTTCCGATGAATCGATATCCGCAGGGTGCAACATCTGCGGTGCAAGGTGCAACATCCGTCCAAAATGCAGGATCAGCGCCGTGCGACTTTTAGAAATGGGTGCCAACAGTTATGGCCGTCCGAAAAATTGATATCCATAGGGTGCAACATCTACGGTGCAAGGTGCAACTTCCGTCCAAAATGCCGAAACAGGGTCGTGCGACTTTTAGAAATGGGTGCATGGATTTTAGGTGGAACAGTACCATGGTGCACCACTCTTCAGGGATGGTAAATCGAAGACCAGCCACGGTGATACCGTTTTAACGTAAAAATTCACTTGACGATAAAAAGAAGGCTAAAAAACTTCAAAGCCCCGATTGAGGTTCGGATAGCCTTTTTTGGGTATTAATCAATCCATTGACGGCAGATAGCGGCCAAAGCCGTAGAAATCACAGAGAGCTTCGTTTTGACTGGTTATGGCTCCCGTAACTCTAAACGAGCCAATAGTTATGGCCGTCCGAAGAATCGATATCCGCCAGGTGCAACATCTCCGGTGCAAGGTGCAACATCCGTCCAAAATGCCGAAACAGCGCCGTGCGACTTTTAGAAATGGGTGCATGGATTTGAAATTGAACAGTACCATGGTGCACCACTCTACAGGGATGGTAAATCGAAGACCAGCCATGGTGATCTCGTTTTAACGAAAAAACGAGCTTGACGAAAAAAAGAAGGGTAAAAAACATCTGATCCCCGATTGAGGTTCGGATAGCCTTTTTTGTGTATGAAACAATCCATTGATGGCTGAAAGCGGTCAAAGCCGTAGAACTCACAAAGAGCTTCGTTTTGACTGGTTATGGCTCCCGTAACTCTAAACGAGCCAACAGTTATGGCCGTCCGAAGAATCGATATCCGAAGGGTGCAACATCCATCCAAAATGCCGAAACAGCGTCGTGCGACTTTTAGAAATGGGTGCATGGATTTGAAATGGAACAGTACCATGGTGCACCACTCTCCAGGGATGGTAAATCGAAGACCAGCCACGGTGATCCCGTTTTAACGAAAAAATTCACTTGACGGAAAAAAGAAGGCTAAAAAACTTCTGAGCGCCGATTGAGGTTCAGATAGCCTTTTTTGGGTATGAAACAATCCATTGACGGCTAAAAGCGGTCAAAGCCGTAGAACTCACAGAGAGCTTCGTTTTGACTGGTTATGGCTCCCGTAACTCTAAACGAGCCAACAGTTATGGCCGTCCGAAGAATCGATATCCGAAGGGTGCAACATCTGCGGTGCAAGGTGCAACATCCGTCCAGAATGCCGAAACAGCGCCGTGCGACTTTTAGAAATGGGTGCATGGATTTGAAATGGAACAGTATCATGGTGCACCACTCTCCAGGGATGGTAAATCGAAGACCAGCCACGGTGATCCCGTTTTAACGTAAAAATTCACTTGACGAAAAAAAGAAGGCTAAATAACTTCAAAGCCTCGATTGAGGTTCGGATAGCCTTTTTTGGGTATTAAAGAATCCATTGACGGCTGATAGCGGCCAAAGCCGTAGAAATCACAGAGAGCTTCGTTTTGACTTGTTATGGCTCCCGTAACTCTAAATGAGCCAATAGTTATGGCCATCCGAAGAATCGATATCCGTCGGGTGCAACATCTGCGGTGCAAGGTGCAACATCCGTCCAAAATGCCGAAACATCGCCGTGCGACTTTTAGAAATGGGTGCATGGATTTGAAATGGAACAGTACCATGGTGCACCACTCTCCAGGGATGGTAAATCGAAGACCAGCCACGGTGATCCCGTTTTAACGAAAAATTCACTTGACGAAAAAAAGAAGGCTAAAAACTTCAAAGCACCGACTGAGGTTCGGATAGCCTTTTTTGGGTATGAAACAATCCATTGACGCCTGAAAGCTATCAAAGCCATAGAACTCACAGAGAGCTTCGTTTTGAATGGTTATGGCTCCTGTAACTCTAAACGAGCCAACAGTTATGGTCGTCCGAAGAATCGATATCCGCAGGGTGCAACATCTACGGTGCAAGGTGCAACATCCGTCCAAAATGCCAAAACAGCGCCGTGCGACTTTTAAAAATGGGTGCTTGGATTTGAAATGGAACGGTACCATGGTGCACCACTCTCCAGGGATGGTAAATCGAAGACCAGCCACGGTGATCCCGTCTTAACGTAAAAAATCACTTGATGAAAAAAAGAAGGCTAAAAAACTTCAGAGCCCCGATTGAGGTTCGTATAGCCTTTTTTGGGTATGAAACAATCCATTGACGGCTGAAAGCAGTAAATGCCGTAGAACTCACAATGAGCTTCGTTTTGACCGGGTATGGCTCCCGTGACTCTAAACGAGCCAACAGTTATGGCCTTCCGATGAATCGATATCCATAGGGTGCAACATCTGCGGTGCAAGGTGCAACATCCGTCCAAAATGCAGGATCAGCGCCGTGCGACTTTTAGAAATGGGTGCCAACAGTTATGGCCGTCCGAAAAATTGATATCCATAGGGTGCAACATCTACGGTGCAAGGTGCAACTTCCGTCCAAAATGCCGAAACAGGGCCGTGCGACTTTTAGAAATGGGTGCATGGATTTTAGGTGGAACAGTACCATGGTGCACCACTCTTCAAGGATGGTAAATCGAAGACCAGCCACGGTGATACCGTTTTAACGTAAAAATTCACTAGACGATAAAAAGAAGGCTAAAAAACTTCAAAGCCCCGATTGAGGTTCGGATAGCCTTTTTTGGGTATTAATCAATCCATTGACGGCTGATAGCGGCCAAAGCCGTAGAAATCACAGAGAGCTTCGTTTTGACTGGTTTTGGCTCCCGTAACTCTAAACGAGCCAATAGTTATGGCCGTCCGAAGAATCGATATCCGCCAGGTGCAACATCTCCGGTGCAAGGTGCAACATCCGTCCAAAATGCCGAAACAGCGCCGTGCGACTTTTAGAAATGGGTGCATGGATTTGAAATGGAACAGTACCATGGTGCACCACTCTACAGGGATGGTAAATCGAAGACCAGCCATGGTGATCTCGTTTTAACGAAAAAATTCACTTGACGAAAAAAAGAAGGGTAAAAACATCTGAGCCCCGATTGAGGTTCGGATAGCCTTTTTTGTGTATGAAACAATCCATTGATGGCTGAAAGCGGTCAAAGCCGTAGAACTCACAAAGAGCTTCGTTTTGACTGGTTATGGCTCCCGTAACTCTAAACGAGCCAACAGTTATGGCCGTCCGAAGAATCGATATCCGAAGGGTGCAACATCCATCCAAAATGCCGAAACAGCGCCGTGCGACTTTTAGAAATGGGTGCATGGATTTGAAATGGAACAGTATCATGGTGCACCACTCTTCAGGGATGGTAAATCGAAGACCAGCCACGGTGATCCCGTTTTAACGTAAAAATTCACTTGACGAAAAAAAGAAGGCTAAAAAACTTCAAAGCCCCGATTGAGGTTCGGATAGCCTTTTTTGGTATTAAACAATCCATTGACGGCTGATAGCGGCCAAAGCCGTAGAAATCATAGAGAGCTTCGTTTTGACTGGTTATGGCTCCCATAACTCTAAAAGAGCCAATAGTTATGGCCGTCCGAAGAATCGATATCCGCCGGGTGCAACATCTGCGGTGCAAGGTGCAACATCCGTCCAAAATGCTGAAACAGCGCCGTGCGACTTTTAGAAATGGGTGCATGGATTGGAAATGGAACAGTACCATGGTGCACCACTCTCCAGGGATGGTAAATCGAAGACCAGCTATGGTGATCCCGTTTTAACGAAAAAATTCACTTGACGAAAAAAAAGGCTAAAAAACTTCAGAGCCCTGATTGATGTTCGGATAGCCTTTTTTTGCTATGAAACAATCCATTGACGGCTGAAAGCTATCAAAGCAATAGAACTCACAGAGAGCTTCGTTTTGACTGGTTATGGCTCCCGTAACACTAAACGAGCCAACAGTTATGGCCGTCCGAAGAATCGATATCCGCAGGGTGCAATATCTGCGGTGCAAGGTGCAACATCCGTCCATAATGCCAAAACAGCGCCGTGCGACTTTTAAAAATGGGTGCATGGATTTGAAATGAAACGGTACCATGGTGCACCACTCTCCAGGGATGGTAAATCGTAGACCAGCCACGGTGATCCCGTCTTAACGTAAAAATTCACTTGACGAAAAAAAGAAGGCTAAAAAACTTCAGAGCCCCGATTGAGGTTCGGATAGCCTTTTTTGGGTATGAAACAATCCATTGACGGCTGAAAGCAGTAAATGTCGTAGAACTCACAGTGATCTTCGTTTTGACCGGTTATGGCTCCCGTAATTCTAAACGAGCCAACAGTTATGGCCTTCCGAAGAATCGATATCCACAGGGTGCAACATCTGCGGTGCAAGGTGCAACATCCGTCCAAAATGCAGGATCAGCGCCGTGCGACTTTTAGAAATGGGTGCGAGGATTTGAAATGGAACAGTACCATGGTGCACCACTCTCCAGGGATGGTAAATCGAAGACCAGCCATGGTGATCCCGTTTTAACGTAAAAATTCACTTGACGAAAAAAAGAAGGCTAAAAAACTTCAAAGCCCCGATTGAGGTTCGGATAGCCTTTTTTGGGTATGAAACAATCCATTGACGGCTGAAAGCGGTCAACACCGTAGAACTCACAGAGAGCTTCGTTTTGACTGGTTATGGCTCCCGTAACTCAAAACGAGCCAACGGTTATGGCCGTCCGAAGAATCGATATCCGCCAGGTGCAACATCTCCGGTGCAACATCCGTCCAAAACGCCGAAACAGCGCCGTGCGACTTTTAGAAATGGGTGCATGGATTTGAAATGGAACAGTACCATGGTGCACCACTCTACAGGGATGGTAAATCGAAGACCAGCCACGGTGATCTCGTTTTAACGAAAAAATTCACTTGACGAAAAAAAGAAGGCTAAAAAACATCTGAGCCCCGATTGAGGTTCGGATAGCCTTTTTTGTGTATGAAACAATCCATTGATGGCTGAAAGCGGTCAAAGCCGTAAAAATCACAAAGAGCTTCGTTTTGACTGGTTATGGCTCCCGTAACTCTAAACGAGCCAACAGTTATGGCCGTCCGAAGAATCGATATCCGAAGGGTGCAACATCCATCCAAAATGCCGAAACAGCGCCGTGCGACTTTTAGAAATGGGTGCATGGATTTGAAATGGAACAGTATCATGGTGCACCACTCTTCAGGGATGGTAAATCGAAGACCAGCCACGGTGATCCCGTTTTAACGTAAAAATTCACTTGACGAAAAAAAGAAGGCTAAAAAACTTCAAAGCCCCGATTGAGGTTCGGATAGCCTTTTTTGGTATTAAACAATCCATTGACGGCTGATAGCGGCCAAAGCCATAGAAATCACAGAGAGCTTCGTTTTGACTGGTTATGGCTCCCGTAACTCTAAACGAGCCAATAGTTATGGCCGTCCGAAGAATCGATATCCGCCGGGTGCAACATCTGCGGTGCAAGGTGCAACATCCGTCCAAAATGCCGAAACAGCGCCGTGCGACTTTTAGAAATGGGTGCATGGATTTGAAATGGAACAGTACCATGGTGCACCACTCTCCAGGGATGGTAAATCCAAGACCAGCCATGGTGATCCCGTTTCAACGAAAAAATTCACTTGACGAAAAAAAGAAGGCTAAAAAACTTCAGAGCCCTGATTGAGGTTCGGATAGCCTTTTTTGGGTATGAAACAATCCATTGACGACTGAAAGCTATCAAAGCAATAGAACTCACAGAGAGCTTCGTTTTGACTGGTTAAGGCTCCCGTAACACTAAACGAGCCAACAGTTATGGCCGTCCGAAGAATCGATATCCGTAGGGTGCAATATCTGCGGTGCAAGGTGCAACATCCGTCCAAAATGCCAAAACAGCGCCGTGCGACTTTTAAAAATGGGTGCATGGATTTGAAATGGAACGGTACCATGGTGCACCACTCTCCAGGGATGGTAAATCGTAGACCAGCCACGGTGATCCCGTCTTAACGTAAAAATTCACTTGACGAAAAAAATAAGGCTAAAAAACTTCAGAGCCCCGATTGAGGTTCGGATAGCCTTTTTTGGGTATGAAACAATCCATTGACGGCTGAAAGCAGTAAATGTCGTAGAACTCACAGTGATCTTCGTTTTGACCGGTTATGGCTCCCGTAATTCTAAACGAGCCAACAGTTATGGCCTTCCGAAGAATCGATATCCGCAGGGTGCAACATCTACGGTGCAAGGTGCAACATCCGTCCAAAATGCAGGATCAGCGCCGTGCGACTTTTAGAAATGGGTGCGAGGATTTGAAATGGAACAGTACCATGGTGCACCACTCTCCAGGGATGGTAAATCGAAGACCAGCCACGGTGATCTCGTTTTAACGAAAAAATTCACTTGACGAAAAAAAGAAGGCTAAAAAACATCTGAGCCCCGATTGAGGTTCGGATAGCCTTTTTTGTGTATGAAACAATCCATTGATGGCTGAAAGCGGTCAAAGCCGTAGAAATCACAAAGAGCTTCGTTTTGACTGGTTATGGCTCCCGTAACTCTAAACGAGCCAACAGTTATGGCCGTCCGAAGAATCGATATCCGAAGGGTGCAACATCCATCCAAAATGCCGAAACAGCGCCGTGCGACTTTTAGAAATGGGTGCATGGATTT
This sequence comes from Allium fistulosum, assembly GCA_030737815.1. NCBI lineage: Eukaryota > Viridiplantae > Streptophyta > Magnoliopsida > Asparagales > Amaryllidaceae > Allium > Allium fistulosum. The sequence continues at coordinate 1,141,225,767 of CM060906.1, forward strand.
GAAATGGAACAGTATCATGGTGCACCACTCTTCAGGGATGGTAAATCGAAGACCTGCCACGGTGATCCCGTTTTAACGTAAAAATTCACTTGACGAAAAAAAGAAGGCTAAAAAACTTCAAAGCCCCGATTGAGGTTCGGATAGCCTTTTTTGGTATTAAACAATCCATTGACGGCTGATAGCGGCCAAAGCCGTAGAAATCACAGAGAGCTTCGTTTTGACTGGTTATGGCTCCCGTAACTCTAAACGAGCCAATAGTTATGGCCGTCCGAAGAATCGATATCCGCCGGGTGCAACATCTGCGTTGCAAGGTGCAACATCCGTCCAAAATGCCGAAACAGCGCCGTGCGACTTTTAGAAATGGGTGCATGGATTTGAAATGGAACAGTACCATGGTGCACCACTCTCCAGGGATGGTAAATCCAAGACCAGCCATGGTGATCCCGTTTTAACGAAAAAATTCACTTGACGAAAAAAAGAAGGCTAAAAAACTTCAGAGCCCTGATTGAGGTTCGGATAGCCTTTTTTGGGTATGAAACAATCCATTGACGACTGAAAGCTATCAAAGCAATAGAACTCACAGAGAGCTTCGTTTTGACTGGTTAAGGCTCCCGTAACACTAAACGAGCCAACAGTTATGGCCGTCCGAAGAATCGATATCCGCAGGGTGCAATATCTGCGGTGCAAGGTGCAACATCCGTCCAAAATGCCAAAACAGTGCCGTGCGACTTTTAAAAATGTGTGCATGGATTTGAAATGGAACGGTACCATGGTGCACCACTCTCCAGGGATGGTAAATCGTAGACCAGCCACGGTGATCCCGTCTTAACGTAAAAATTCACTTGACGAAAAAAATAAGGCTAAAAAACTTCAGAGCCCCGATTGAGGTTCGGATAGCCTTTTTTGGGTATGAAACAATCCATTGACGGCTGAAAGCAGTAAATGTCGTAGAACTCACAGTGATCTTCGTTTTGACCGGTTATGGCTCCCGTAATTCTAAACGAGCCAACAGTTATGGCCTTCCGAAGAATCGATATCCGCAGGGTGCAACATCTACGGTGCAAGGTGCAACATCCGTCCAAAATGCAGGATCAGCGCCGTGCGACTTTTAGAAATGGGTGCGAGGATTTGAAATGGAACAGTACCATGGTGCACCACTCTCCAGGGATGGTAAATCGAAGACCAGCCACGGTGATCTCGTTTTAACGAAAAAATTCACTTGACGAAAAAAAGAAGGCTAAAAAACATCTGAGCCCCGATTGAGGTTCGGATAGCCTTTTTTGTGTATGAAACAATCCATTGATGGCTGAAAGCGGTCAAAGCCGTAGAAATCACAAAGAGCTTCGTTTTGACTGGTTATGGCTCCCGTAACTCTAAACGAGCCAACAGTTATGGCCGTCCGAAGAATCGATATCCGAAGGGTGCAACATCCATCCAAAATGCCGAAACAGCGCCGTGCGACTTTTAGAAATGGGTGCATGGATTTGAAATGGAACAGTATCATGGTGCACCACTCTTCAGGGATGGTTAATCGAAGACCAGCCACGGTGATCCCGTTTTAACGTAAAAATTCACTTGACGAAAAAAAGAAGGCTAAAAAACTTCAAAGCCCCGATTGAGGTTCGGATAGCCTTTTTTGGTATTAAACAATCCATTGACGGCTGATAGCGGCCAAAGCCGTAGAAATCACAGAGAGCTTCGTTTTGACTGGTTATGGCTCCCGTAACTCTAAACGAGCCAATAGTTATGGCCGTCCGAAGAATCGATATCCGCCGGGTGCAACATCTGCGGTGCAAGGTGCAACATCCGTCCAAAAAGCCGAAACAGCGCCGTGCGACTTTTAGAAATGGGTGCATGGATTTGAAATGGAACAGTACCATGGTGCACCACTCTCCAGGGATGGTAAATCCAAGACCAGCCATGGTGATCCCGTTTTAACGAAAAAATTCACTTGACGAAAAAAAGAAGGCTAAAAAACTTCAGAGCCCTGATTGAGGTTCGTATAGCCTTTTTTGGGTATGAAACAATCCATTGACGACTGAAAGCTATCAAAGCAATAGAACTCACAGAGAGCTTCGTTTTGACTGGTTAAGGCTCCCGTAACACTAAACGAGCCAACAGTTATGGCCGTCCGAAGAATCGATATCCGCAGGGTGCAATATCTGCGGTGCAAGGTGCAACATCCGTCCAAAATGCCAAAACAGCGCCGTGCGACTTTTAAAAATGGGTGCATGGATTTGAAATGGAACGGTACCATGGTGCACCACTCTCCAGGGATGGTAAATCGTAGACCAGCCACGGTGATCCCGTCTTAACGTAAAAATTCACTTGACGAAAAAAATAAGGCTAAAAAACTTCAGAGCCCCGATTGAGGTTCGGATAGCCTTTTTTGGGTATGAAACAATCCATTGACGGCTGAAAGCAGTAAATGTCGTAGAACTCACAGTGATCTTCGTTTTGACCGGTTATGGCTCCCGTAATTCTAAACGAGCCAACAGTTATGGCCTTCCGAAGAATCGATATCCGCAGGGTGCAACATCTACGGTGCAAGGTGCAACATCCGTCCAAAATGCAGGATCAGCGCCGTGCGACTTTTAGAAATGGGTGCGAGGATTTGAAATGGAACAGTACCATGGTGCACCACTCTCCAGGGATGGTAAATCGAAGACCAGCCACGGTGATCTCGTTTTAACGAAAAAATTCACTTGACGAAAAAAAGAAGGCTAAAAAACATCTGAGCCCCGATTGAGGTTCGGATAGCCTTTTTTGTGTATGAAACAATCCATTGATGGCTGAAAGCGGTCAAAGCCGTAGAAATCACAAAGAGCTTCGTTTTGACTGGTTATGGCTCCCGTAACTCTAAACGAGCCAACAGTTATGGCCGTCCGAAGAATCGATATCCGAAGGGTGCAACATCCATCCAAAATGCCGAAACAGCGCCGTGCGACTTTTAGAAATGGGTGCATGGATTTGAAATGGAACAGTATCATGGTGCACCACTCTTCAGGGATGGTAAATCGAAGACCAGCCACGGTGATCCCGTTTTAACGTAAAAATTCACTTGACGAAAAAAAGAAGGCTAAAAAACTTCAAAGCCCTGATTGAGGTTCGGATAGCCTTTTTTGGTATTAAACAATCCATTGACGGCTGATAGCGGCCAAAGCCGTAGAAATCACAGAGAGCTTCGTTTTGACTGGTTATGGCTCCCGTAACTCTAAACGAGCCAATAGTTATGGCCGTCCGAAGAATCGATATCCGCCGGGTGCAACATCTGCGGTGCAAGGTGCAACATCCGTCCAAAATGCCGAAACAGCGCCGTGCGACTTTTAGAAATGGGTGCATGGATTTGAAATGGAACAGTACCATGGTGCACCACTCTCCAGGGATGGTAAATCCAAGACCAGCCATGGTGATCCCGTTTTAACGAAAAAATTCACTTGACGAAAAAAAGAAGGCTAAAAAACTTCAGAGCCCTGATTGAGGTTCGGATAGCCTTTTTTGGGTATGAAACAATCCATTGACGACTGAAAGCTATCAAAGCAATAGAACTCACAGAGAGCTTCGTTTTGACTGGTTAAGGCTCCCGTAACACTAAACGAGCCAACAGTTATGGCCGTCCGAAGAATCGATATCCGCAGGGTGCAATATCTGCGGTGCAAGGTGCAACATCCGTCCAAAATGCCAAAACAGCGCCGTGCGACTTTTAAAATGGGTGCATGGATTTGAAATGGAACGGTACCATGGTGCACCACTCTCCAGGGATGGTAAATCGTAGACCAGCCACGGTGATCCCGTCTTAACGTAAAAATTCACTTGACGAAAAAAATAAGGCTAAAAAACTTCAGAGCCCCGATTGAGGTTCGGATAGCCTTTTTTGGGTATGAAACAATCCATTGACGGCTGAAAGCAGTAAATGTCGTAGAACTCACAGTGATCTTCGTTTTGACCGGTTATGGCTCCCGTAATTCTAAACGAGCCAACAGTTATGGCCTTCCGAAGAATCGATATCCGCAGGGTGCAACATCTACGGTGCAAGGTGCAACATCCGTCCAAAATGCAGGATCAGCGCCGTGCTACTTTTAGAAATGGGTGCGAGGATTTGAAATGGAACAGTACCATGGTGCACCACTCTCCAGGGATGGTAAATCGAAGACCAGCCATGGTGATCCCGTTTTAACGTAAAAATTCACTTGACGAAAAAAAGAAGGTTAAAAAACTTCAAAGCCCCGATTGAGGTTCGGATAGCCTTTTTTGGGTATGAAACAATCCATTGACGGCTGAAAGCGGTCAAAGCCGTAGAACTCACAGAGAGCTTCGTTTTGACTGGTTATGGCTCCCGTAACTCAAAACGAGCCAATGGTTATGGCCGTCCGAAGAATCGATATCCGTAGGGTGCAACATCTGAGGTGCAAGGTGCAACTTCCGTCCAAAATGCTGAAACAGCGCCGTGCAACTTTTAGAAATGGGTGCATGGATTTTAGGTGGAACAGTACCATGGTGCACCTCTCTTCAGGGATGGTAAATCGAAGACCAGCCACGATGATCCCGTTTTAACGTAAAAATTCACTTGACGAAAAAAAGAAGGCTAAAAAACTTCAGAGCCCCGATTGAGGTTCGGAAAGCCTTTTTTGGGTATTAAACAATCCATTGATGGCTGAAAGCGGTCAAAGCCGTAGAACTAACAGAGAGCTTCGTTTTGACTGGTTATGGCTCCCGTAACTCTAAACGAGTCAACAGTTATGGCCGTCCGAAGAATCGATATCCGCAGGGTACAACATCTGCGGTGCAAGGTGCAACATCCGTCCAGAATGCCGAAACAGTGCCGTGCGACTTTTAGAAATGGGTGCATGGATTAGAAATGGAACAGTACCATGGTGCACCACTCTCCAGGGATGGTAAATTGAAGACCAGCCACGGTGATCCCGTTTTAACGTAAAAATTCACTTGACGTAAAAAAAGAAGGTTAAAAAACTTCAGAGGCCCGATTGAGGTTCGGATAGCCTTTTTTGGGTATGAAACAATCCATTGACGGCTGAAAGCGGTCAAAGCCGTAGAACTCAAAGAGAGCTTCGTTTTGACAGGTTATGGCTCCCGTAACTCTAAATGAGCCAACAGTTATGGTCGTCCGAAGAATCGATATCCGCAGGGTGCAACATATGCGGTGCAAGGTGCAACATCCGTCCAAAATGCCGAAACAGCGCCGTGCGACTTCTATAAATGGGCGCATGGATTTGAAATGTAATTGTACCATGGTGCACCACTCTCCATGGATGGTAAATCGAAGACCAGCCACGGTGATCCTGTTTTAACATAAGAATTCACTTGACGAAAAGAAGAAGGCAAAAAACTTCAAAGCATCGATTGAGGTTCGGATAGCCTTTTTTGGGTATGAAACAATCCATTAAGGGCTGAAAGTCTTCAAATCCGCAGAACACACCGAGAGCTTCTTTTTGACTGGTTATGGCTCTCGTAACTCTTAAACGAGCCGACAGTTATGGCCGTCCGAAGAATCGATATCCGTAGGGTGCAACATCTGCGGTGAAAGTTGCAACATCCGTCCAAAATGCCGAAACAGCGCCATGCGACTTTTAGAAATGGGTGCATGGATTTGAAATGGAACAGTACCATGGTGCACCATTCTCCAGGGATGGTAAATCGAAGACCAGCCACGGTGATCCCGTTTTAACGTAAAAATTCACTTAACGAGAAAAAGAAGGCTAAAAAACTTCAGAGCCCCGATTGAGGTTCGGATAGCATTTTTTGGGTATGAAACAATACATTGACGGCTGAAAGCGGTCAAAATCGTAGAACTAACAGAGAGCTTCGTTTTGACTGGTAATGGCTCCCGTAACTCTAAACGAGCCAAAAGTTATGGCCGTCCGAAGAATCGATATCCGTAGGGTGCAACATCTGTGGTACAAGGTGCAACATCCGTCCAAAATCCCGAAACAGCACCGTGCGTATTTTAGAAATGGGTGCAAGGATTTGAAATGGAACACTAACATGGTGCACCACTCTCCAGGGATGGTAAATCGAAGATCAGCCACGGTGATCCTGTTTTAATGTAAAAATTCACTTAACGAGAAAAAGAAGGCTAAAAAACTTCAGAGCCCCAATTGAGGTTCGTATAGCCTTTTTTGACTATGGAACAATCCATTGACGACCAAAAGCGTTCAAAGCCGTAGAACTCACAGTGATCTTCGTTTTGACTGGTTATGGCTCCCGTAACTCTAAACAAGCCAACAGTTATGGCCGTCCGAAGAATCGATATCCGCAGGGTCCAACATCTGCGGTGCAAGGTGCAACATCCGTCCAAAATGCCAAAACAGCGCCGTGCGACTTTTAAAAATGGGTGCATGGATTTGAAATGGAACGGTACCATGGTGCACCACTCTTCAGGGGTGGTAAATAAAAGACCAGCCACGGTGATCCCGTTTTAACGTAAAAATTCACTTGACGAAAAAAACAAGGCTAAAAAACTTCAGAGCCCCGATTGAGGTACGGATAGCTTTTTTGGGTATGAAACAATCCATTGACGGTTGAAAGTGGTAAATGCCGTAGAACTCACATTGAGCTTCGTTTTGACCGGTTATGGCTCCCGTAACTCTAAACGAGCCAACAGTTATGGCCGTCCGAAGAATCGATATCTGCAGGGTGCAACATCTGCGGTGCAAGGTGCAACATCCGTCCAAAATGCAGGATCAGCACCGTGCGACTTTAAGAAATGGGTGTGAGGATTTGAAATGGAACGGTACCATGGTGAACCACTCTCCAGGGATGATAAATCGAAGACCAGCCACGGTGATCCCGTTTTAACGTAAAAATTCACTTGACGAAAAAAAGAAGGCTAAAAAACTTCAGAGCCCCGATTGAGGTTCGGATAGCCTTTTTTGGGTATGAAACAATCCATTGACGGCTGAAAGCGGTCAAAGCCGTAGAACTCACAGAGAGCTTTTTTTTGACTGGTTATGGCTCCCGTAACTCTAAACGAGCCAACAGTTATGGACATCCCAAGAATCGATATCCGCAAGGTGCAACATCTGCGGTGCAAGGTGAAACATCCGTCCAAAATGCCAAAACAGCGCCGTGCGACTTTTAGAAATGGGTGCATGGATTTGAAATGGAACAGTACCATGGTGCACCACTCTCCAGGGATGGTAAATCGAAGACCAGCCACGGGGATCCCGTTTTAACGTAAAAATTCACTTGACGAAAAAAAGAAGGCTAAAAAACTTCAAAGCCCCGATTGAGGTTCGGATAGCCTTTTTTATGTATTAAAAAATCCATTGACGGCTGATAGCGGCCAAAGCCGTAGAAATCACAGAGAGCTTCGTTTTGACCGGTTATGACTCCCGTAACTCTAAACGAGCCAATAGTTATGGCCGTCCGAAGAATCAATATCCATCGGGTGCAACATCTGCGGTGCAAGGTGCAACATCCGTCCAAAATGCCGAAACAGCATCGTGTGACTATTAAAAATGGGTGCATGGATTTGAAATGGAACAGTACCATTGTGCACCACTCTCCAGGGATGGTAAATCGAAGACCAGCCATGGTGATCCCGTTTTAACGAAAAAATTCACTTGACGAAAAAAAGAAGGCTAAAAAACTTCAGCGCCCCAATTGAGGTTCAGATAGCCTTTTTTGGGTATGAAACAATCCATTGACGGATGAAAGCCGACAAATCCGTAGAACTCAGCAAGAGATTCGTTTTGACTGGTTATGGCTCCCGTAACTCTAAACGAGCCAATAGTTATGGCCGTCTGAATAATCGATATCCGCCGGGTGCAACATTTGCGGTGCAAGGTGCAACATCCGTCCAAAATGCTGAAACAGCGCCATGCGACTTTTAGAAATGGGTGTATGGATTTGAAATAGAACAGTACCATGGTGCATCACTCTCCAAGGATGGTAAATCAAAGACCAGCCAAGGTGATCCCGTTTTAACATAAAAATTCACTTGACGAAAAAAAGAAGGCTAAAAAACTTCAAAGCCTCGATTGAGGTTCGGTTATCCTTTTTTGGGTATTAAACAATCCATTGACGGCTGATAGCGGTCAAAGCCGTAGAAATCACAGAGAGCTTCGTTTTGACTGGTTATGGCTCCCGTAACACTAAACGAGCCAATAGTTATGGCCGTCCGAAGAATCGATATCCGCTGGGTGCAACATCTGCGGTGCAAGGTGCAACATCCGTCCAAAATGCCAAAACAGCGCCGTTCGACTTTTAGAAATGGGTGCATGGATTTGAAATGGAACAGTACCATGGTGCACCACTTTCCAGGGATGATAAATCGAAGACCAGCCACGGTGATCCCGTTTTAACGAAAAAATTCACTTGACGAAAAAAATAAGGCTAAAAAACTTCAGAGCTCCGATTGAGGTTCGGATATCCTTTTTTGGGTATGAAACAATCCTTTGACGGATGAAAGCCGGCAAATCCGTAGAACTTATCAAGAGCTTCATTTTGACTGTTTATGGCTCCCGTAACTCTAAACGAGCCAACAGTTATGGCCGTCCGAAGAATCGATATCCGCAGGGTGCAACATCTACGGTGCAAGGTGCAACATCCGTCCAAAATGCCGAAACAGTGCCGTGCAACTTTTAGAAATGGGTGCATGGATTTGAAATGGAACAATACCATGGCACACCGCTCTCCAGGGATAGTAAATCGAAGACCAGCGACGCTGATCCCGTTTTAACGTAAAAATTCACTTGACGAAAAAAAGAAGGCTAAAAAACTTCAGAGCCCCGATTGAGGTTCGGATAGCCTTTTTTGGGTATGAAACAATCCATTGACGGCTGAAAGCGGTCAAAGCCGTAGAACTCACAGAGAGCTTTGTTCTGACTGGTTATGGCTCCCGTAACTCTAAACGAGCCAACAGTTATGGACATCCGAAGAATCGATATCCGCAAGGTGCAACATCTGCGGTGCAAGGTGAAACATCCGTCCAAAATACCGAAACAACGCCGTGCGACTTTTAGAAATGGGTGCATGGATTTGAAATGGAACAGTACTATGGTGCACCACTCTCCAGGGATGGTAAATCGAAGACCAGCCACGGTGATCCCGTTTTAACGTAAAAATTCACTTGACGAAAAAAAGAAGGCTAAAAAACTTCAAAGCCCCGATTGAGGTTCGGATAGCCTTTTTTATGTATTAAAAAATCCATTGACGGCTGATAGCGGCCAAAGCCGTAGAAATCACAGAGAGCTTCATTTTGACTGGTTATGGCTCCCGTAACTCTAAACGAGCCAATAGTTATGGCCGTCCGAAGAATCCGTATCCATCGGGTGCAACATATGCGGTGCAAGGTGCAACATCCGTCCAAAATGCCGAAACAGCATCGTGCGACTATTAAAAATGGGTGCATGGATTTGAAATGGAATAGTACCATGGTGCACCACTCTCCAGGGATGGTAAATCGAAAACCAGCCATGGTGATCCCGTTTTAACGAAAAAATTCACTTGACGAAAAAAAGAAGGCTAAAAAACTTCAGGGCCCCGATTGAGGTTCAGATAGCCTTTTTTGGGTATGAAACAATCCATTGACGGATGAAAGCCGACAAATCCGTAGAACTCAGCAAGAGCTTCGTTTTGACTGGTTATGGCTCCCGTAATTCTAAACGAGCCAATAGTTATGGCCGTCTTAATAATCGATATCCGCCGGGTGCAACATTTGCGGTGCAAGGTGCAACATCCGTCCAAAATGCTGAAACAGCGCCATGCGACTTTTAGAAATGGGTGCATGGATTTGAAATAGAACAGTACCATGGTGCATCACTCTCCAGGGATGGTAAATCGAAGACCAGCCAAGGTGATCCCGTTTTAACATAAAAATTCACTTGATGAAAAAAAGAAGGCTAAAAAACTTCAAAGCCCCGATTGAGGTTCGGTTATCCTTTTTTGGGTATTAAACAATCCATTGACGGCTGATAGCGGTCAAAGCCGTAGAAATCAAAGAGAGCTTCGTTTTGACTGGTTATGGCTCCCGTAACACTAAACGAGCCAATAGTTATGGCCGTCCGAAGAATCGATATCCGCCGGGTGCAACATCTGCGGTGCAAGGTGCAACATCCGTCCAAAATGCCAAAACAGCGCCGTTCGACTTTTAGAAATGGGTGCATGGATTTGAAATGGAACAGTACCATGGTGCACCACTCTCCAGGGATGGTAAATCGAAGACCAGCCACGGTGATCCCGTTTTAACGAAAAAATTCACGTGACGAAAAAAAGAAGGCTAAAAAACTTCAGAGCCCCAATTGAGGTTCGGATATCCTTTTTTGGGTATGAAACAATCCTTTGACGGATGAAAGCCGGCAAATCCATAGAAATTATCAAGAGCTTCGTTTTGACTGGTTATGGCTCCCGTAACTCTAAACGAGCCAACAGTTATGGTCGTCCGAAGAATCGATATCCGCAGGGTGCAACATCTGCAGTGCAAGGTGCAACATCCGTCCAAAATGCCGAAACAGCGCCGTGCAACTTTTAGAAATAGGTGCATGGATTTGAAATGGAACAGTACCATGCCACACCGCTCTCCAGGGATGGTAAATCGAAGAACATCCACGATGATCCTATTTTAACGTAAAAATTCACTTGACGAAAAAAAGAAGGCTAAAAAACATCAGAGACCCGATTGAGGTTCAGATAGCCTTTTTTGGGTATTAAACAATCCATTGACGGCTGATAGCGGTCAAAGCCGTAGAAATCACCGAGAGCTTCGTTTTGACTGGTTATGGCTCCCATAACTCTAAATGAGGCAATAGTTATGGCCGTCCGAAGAATCGATATCTGCCGGGTGCAACATCTGCGGTGCAAGGTGCAACATTCGTCCAAAATGCCGAAACAGCGCCGTGCGACTTTTAGAAATGGGTGCAAGGATTTGAAATGGAACAGTACCATGGTGCACCACTCTCCAAGGATGGTAAATCGAAGACCAGCCACGATGATCCCATTTTAACGTAAAAATTCGCTTGACGTAAAAAAAGAAGGCTAAAAAACATCAGAGCCCCGATTGAGGTTCGGATAGCCTTTTTTGGGTATGAAACAATCCATTGACGGCTGAAAGCCGTCAAAGCCGTAGAACTCACAGAGAGCTTCGTTTTGACTTATTATGGCTCCCGTAAATATAAACGAGCCAACAGTTATGGCCGTCCGAAGAATTGATATTCGCAGGGTGCAATATCTGCGGTGCAAGATGCAACATCCGTCCAAAATGCTGAAACAGCGCCGTGCGACATTTAGAAATAGGTGCAAGGATTTGAAATGGAACAGTACCATGGTGCACCACTCTCTAGGGATGGTAAATCGAAGACCAGCCACGGTGATCCCGTTTTAACGTAAAAATTCACTTGACGAAAAAAAGAAGGCTAAAAAACTTTCAGAGCCCCGATTGAGGTTCAGATAGCCTTTTTTGGGTATGAAACAATCCATTGACGGCTGAAAGCGGTCAAAGCCGTAGAATTCAAGGAGAGCTTCGTTTTGACTGGTTATGGCTCCCATAACACTAAACGAGCCAACGGTTATAGTCGTCTGAAGAATCGATATCCGCAGGGTGCAACATCTGCGGTGCAAGGTTCAACATCCATTCAAAATGCCGAAACAGCGCCGTGCGACTTTTAGAAATGGGTGCATGGATTTGAAATGGAACAGTTCCATGGTTCACCACTCTCTAGGGATGGTAAATCGAAGACCAGCCACGGTGATTCCGTTTGTCATAAAAATTCACTTGACGAAAAAAAGAAGGCTAAGAAACTTCAAAGCCCCGATTGAGGTTCGAATAGCCTTTTTTGGGTTTGAAACAATCCATTGACGGCTGAAAGCAATCTAAGCCGTAGAACTCACAGAGAGCATCGTTTTGACTGGTTATGGCTCCCGTAACCCTAAACGAGCCAACAGTTATGGTCGTACGAAGAATCGATATCCGCAGAGTGCAACATCTGCGGTGCTAGGTGCAACATCCGTCCAAAATGCCGAAACAGCGCCGTACAACTTTTAGAAATGGATGCATGGATTTGAAATGGAACAGTACCATGGTGCACCACTCTCCAGGGATGGTAAATCGAAGACCAGCCACGATGATCCCGTTTTAACGTAAAAATTCACTTGACGAAAAAAAGAAGGCTAAAAAACTTCAGATCCCCGATTGAGGTTCGGATAGCCTTTTTTTGGGTATGAAACAATCCATTGACGGCTGAAAGCGGTAAATGCCGTAGAACTCACAGTGAGCTTCATTTTGACCGGTTATGGCTCCCGTAACTCTAAACGAGTCAACAGTTATGGCTGTCCGAAGAATCGATATCCGTAGGGTGCAACATCTGCGGTGCTAGGTGCAACATCCATCCAAAATGTAGGATCAGCGCCGTGCGACTTTTAGAAATGGTTGCGAGGATTTGAAATGGAACAGTACCATGGTGCACCACTCTCCAGGAATGGTAAATCGAAGACCACCCACGGTGATCCCGTTTTAACGTCAAAATTCACTTGACGAAAAAAAGAAGGCTAAAAAACTTCAGAGCCCCGATTGAGGTTCAGATAGCCTTTTTTGGGTATGAAACATTCCATTGACGGCTCAAAGCAGTCAAAGCCGTAGAACTCACAGAGAGATTCGTTTTGACTGGTTATGGCTCCCGTAAATCTAAACGAGCCAACAGTTATGGTCGTCCGAAGAATCAATATCCGCAGGGTGCAACATCTGCGATGCAAGGTGCAACATCCGTCTAAAATGTCAAAACAGCGCCGTGCGACTTTTAGAAATGGATGCATGGATTTTAAGTGGAACAGTACCATGGTGCACCACTCTCCAGGGATGGTAAATCATAGACCAGCCACGGTGATCCCGTTTTAACGTAAAAATTCACTTGATGAAAAAAAGAAGGCTAAAAAACATCAGAGCCCCGATTGAGGTTCGGATATCCTTTTTTGGTTATTAAACAATCCATTAATGGCTGAAAGCGGTCAAAGCCGTAGAACTCACAGAGAGCTTCGTTTTGACTGGTTATGGCTCCCGTAACTCTAAACGAGCCAATAGTTATGGCCGTCCGAAGAATCGATATCCGCCGGGTGCAACATCTGCGGTGCAAGGTGCAACATCCATCCAAAATGCCGAAACAGCGCTGTGCGACTTTTAGAAATGGGTGCATGGATTTGAAATGGAACAGTACCATGGTGCACCACTCTCCAGGGATGGTAAATCGAAGACCAGCCACGGTGATCCCGTTTTAACGTAAAAATTCACTTGATGAAAAAAAGAAGGCTAAAAAACTTCAGAGCCCCAATTGAGGTTCGGATAGCCTTTTTTGGGTATGAAACAATCCATTGACGGCTAAAAGAGGTCAAAGCCGTAGAACTCCCAAAGAGCTTCGTTTTGACTGGTTATGGCTCTCGTAACTCTAAACGAGCCAACAGTTATGGCCGTCGGAAGAATCGATATCCACAGGGTGCAACATCTGCGGTGCAAGGTGCAACATCCGTCCAAAATGCCGAAACAGCGCCGTGCGACTTTTAGAAATGGGTGCATGGATTTGAAATGGAACAGTACCATGGTGCACCACTCTCCAGGGATGGTAAATCGAAGACCAGCCACGGTGATCCCGTTTTAACGTAAAAATTCACTTGATGAAAAAAAGAAGGCTAAAAAACTTCAGAGCCCCGATTGAGGTTCGGATAGCCTTTTTTGGGTATGAAACAATCCATTGACGGCTAAAAGAGGTCAAAGCCATAGAACTCCCAAAAAGCTTCGTTTTGACTGGTTATGGCTCCCGTAACTCTAAACGAGCCAACAGTTATGGCCGTCGGAAGAATCGATATCCACAGGGTGCAACATCTGCGGTGCAAGGTGCAACATCCGTCCAAAATGCCGAAACAGCGCCTTGCGACTTTTAGAAATGGGTGCATGGATTTGAAATGGAACAGTACCATGGTGCACCACTCTCCAGGGATGATAAATCGAAGACCAGCCACGTTGATCCCGTTTTAACGTAAAAATTCACTTGACGAAAAAAAGAAGGCTAAAAAACATCAGAGCCCCGATTGAGGTTCGGATATCCTTTTTTGGTTATTAAACAATCCATTGATGGCTGAAAGCGGTCAAAGCCGTAGAACTCACAGAGAGCTTCGTTTTGACTGGTTATGGCTCCCGTAACTCTAAACGAGCCAATGGTTATGGTCGTCGGAAGAATCGATATCCGCCGGGTGCAACATCTGCGGTGCAAGGTGCAACATCCGTCCAAAATGCCGAAACAGCGCCGTGCGACTTTTAGAAATGGGTGCATGGATTTGAAATGGAACAGTACCATGGTGCACCACTCTCCAGGTATGGTAAATCGAAGACCAGCCACGGTGATCCCGTTTTAACGTAAAAATTCACTTGATGAAAAAAAGAAGGCTAAAAAACTTCAGAGCCTCGATTGAGGTTCGGATAGCCTTGTTTGGGTATGAAACAATCCATTGATGGATCAAAGCCGACAAATCCATAGAACTCATCAATAGCTTCTTTTTGACTGGTTATGGCTCCCGTAACTCTAAATGAGCCAACAGTTATGGCCGTTCGAAGAATCGATATCCGCAGGGTGCAACATCTGCGGTGCAAGGTGCAACATCCGTCCAAAATGCCAAAACAGCACCGTGCGACTTTTAGAAATGGTTGCATGGATTTGAAATGGAACAATACCATGGCACACCGCTCTCCGAGGATGGTAAATCGAAGACCAGCCACGGTGATCCCGTTTTAACGTAAAAATTCACTTGACGTAAAAAAGAGGGCTAAAAAACTTCAAAGCCCCGATTGAGATTCGGATAGCCTTTCTTGGGTGTGAAACAATCCATTGATGGCTGAAAGCTATCAAAGCCGTAGAACTCACAGAGAGCTTCGTTTTGACTGGTTATGGCTCACGTAACTCTAAACGAGCCAACAGTTATGGCCGTCCGAAGAATCGATATTCGCAGGGTGCAACATCTCCGGTGTAAGTTGCAACATCCGTCCAAAATGCCAAAACAGCGCCGTACGACTTTTAAAAATGGGTGCATGGATTTGAAATGGAACGGTACCATGGTGCACCACTCTCCAGGGATGGTAAATCGAAGACCAGCCATGGTGATCCCGTTTTAACGTAAAAATTCACTTGACGAAAAAAAGAAGGCTAAAAAACTTCAGAGCCCCGATTGAGGTTCGGATAGCCTTTTTTGGGGATGAAACAATCCATTGACAGCTGAAAGCAGTAAATGCCCTATAAGTCACAGTGAGCTTCGTTTTGACTGGTTATGGCTCCCGTAACTCTAAACGAGCCAATAGTTATGGCCGTCCGAAGAATCGATATCCGCAGGGTGCAACATCTGCGGTGCAAGGTGCAACATCCGTCTAAAATGCAGGATCAACGCCGTGCGACTTTTAGAAATGGGTGCGAGGATTTGAAATGGAACAGTACCATGGTGCACCACTCTCCAGGGATGGTAAATCAAAGACCAGCCACGGTGATCCCGTTTTAACGTAAAAATTCACTTGACGAAAAAAAGAAGGCTAAAAAACTTCAGATCCTCAATTGAGGTTCGGATAGCCTTTTTTGGGTATGAAACAATCCATTGACGGCTGAAAGCGATCAAAGCCATAGAACTCACAGAGAGCTTCGTTTTGACTAGTTATGGCTCCCGTAACTCTAAACGAGCCAACAGTTATGGCCATCCGAAGAATCGATATCCATAGAGTGCAACATCTGCGGTGCAAGGTGCAACATCCGTCCAAAATTCCGAAACAGCGTCGTGCGACTTTTAGAAATGGGTGCATGGATTTGAAATGGAACAGCACCATGGTGCACCACTCTCCAGGGATGGTAAATCGAAGACCAGCCAAGGTGATCCCGTTTTAACATAAAAATTCACTTGACGAAAAAAAGAAGGCTAAAAAACTTCAAAGCCCCGATTGAGGTTCGGTTATCCTATTTTGGGTATTAAACAATCCATTGACGGCTGATAGCGGTCAAAGCCGTAGAAATCACAGAGAGATTCGTTTTGACTGGTTATGGCTCCCATAACACTAAACGAGCCAATAGTTATGGCCGTCCGAAGATTCGATATCTGCCGGGTGCAACATCTGCGGTGCAAGGTGCAACATCCGTCCAAAATGCCAAAACAGCGCCGTTCGACTTTTAGAAATGGGTGCATGGATTTGAAATGGAACAGTACCTTGGTGCACCACTCTCCAGGGATGGTAAATCGAAGACCAACCACGGTGTTCTCGTTTTAACGAAAAAATTCACTTGACGAAAAAAAGAAGGCTAAAAAACTTCAAAGCCCCGATTGAGGTTCGGATATCCTTTTTTGGGTATGAAACAATCCTTTGACGGATGAAAGCCGGCAAATCCATAGAACTTATCAAGAGCTTCGTTTTGACTGGTTATGGCTCCCGTAACTCTAAACGAGCCAACAGTTATGGCCGTCCGAAGAATTGATATCCGCAGGGTGCAACATCTGCGGTGCAAGGTGCAACATCCATCCAAAATGCCGAAACAGCGCCGTGCAACTTTTAGAAATGGGTGCATGGATTTGAAATGGAACAGTACCATGGCACACCGCTCTCCAGGGATGGTAAATCGAAGACCAGCCACGATGATCCCGTTTTAACGTAAAAATTCACTTGACGAAAAAAAGAAGGATAAAAAACATCAAAGACTCGATTGAGGTTCGGATAGCCTTTTTTGGGTATTAAACAATCCATTGACGGCTGATAGCGGTCAAAGCGTAGAAATCACCGAGAGCTTCGTTTTGACTGGTTATGGCTCCCATAACTCTAAATGAGGCAATAGTTATGGCCGTCCGAAGAATCGATATCCACCGG
This sequence comes from Allium fistulosum, assembly GCA_030737815.1. Taxonomy (NCBI): domain Eukaryota; kingdom Viridiplantae; phylum Streptophyta; class Magnoliopsida; order Asparagales; family Amaryllidaceae; genus Allium; species Allium fistulosum. The sequence continues at coordinate 1,141,242,601 of CM060906.1, forward strand.
GTGCAACATCTGCGGTGCAAGGTGCAACATCCGTCCAAAATGCCGAAACAGCGCCGTGCAACTTTTAGAAATGGGTGCAAGGATATGAAATGGAACAGTACCATGGTGCACCACTCTCCAAGGATGATAAATCGAAGACCAGCCACGATGATCCCGTTTTAACGTAAAAATTCGCTTGACGTAAAAAAAGAAGGCTAAAAAACTTCAGAGCCCCGATTGAGGTTCGGATAGCCTTTTTTTGGGTATGAAACAATCCTTTGACGGATGAAAGCCGGCAAATCCATAGAACTTATCAAGAGCTTCGTTTTGACTGGTTATGGCTCCCGTAACTCTAAACGAGCCAACAGTTATGGCCGTCCGAAGAATCGATATCCGCAGGGTGCAACATCTGCGGTGTAAGTTGCAACATCCGTCCAAAATGCCAAAACAGCGCCATACGACTTTTAAAAATGGGTGCATGGATTTGAAATGGAACGGTACCATGGTGCACCACTCTCCAGGGATGGTAAATCGAAGACCAGCCACGGTGATCCCGTTTTAATGTAAAAATTCACTTGACGAAAAAAAGACGGCTAAAAAACTTCAGAGCCCCGATTGAGGTTCGGATAGCCTTTTTTGGGTATGAAACAATCCATTGACAGCTGAAAGCAGTAAATGCCCTATAAGTCACAGTGAGCTTCGTTTTGACTGGTAATGGCTCCCGTAACTCTAAACGAGCCAACAGTTATGGCCGTCCGAAGAATCGATATCCGCAGGGTGCAACATCTGCGGTGCAAGGTGCAACATCCGTCTAAAATGCAGGATCAGCGCCGTACGACTTTTAGAAATGGGTGTGAGGATTTGAAATGGAACAGTACCATGGTGCACCACTCTCCAGGGATGGTAAATCAAAGACCAGCCACGGTGATCCCGTTTTAACGTAAAAATTCACTTGACGAAAAAAGAAGGCTAAAAAACTTCAGAGCCTCGATTGAGGTTCGGATAGCCTTTTTTGGGTATGAAACAATCCATTGACGGCTGAAAGCGATCAAAGCCGTAGAACTCACAGAGAGCTTCGTTTTGACTAGTTATGGCTTCCGTAACTCTAAACTAGCTAACAATTATGGCCATCCGAAGAATAGATATCCACAGAATGCAACATCTGCGGTGCAAGGTGCAACATCCGTCCAAAATTCCGAAACAGCGTCGTGCGACTTTTAGAAATGGGTGCATGGATTTGAAATGGAACAGCACCATGGTGCACCACTCTCCAGGGATGGTAAATCGAAGACCAGCCAAGGTGATGCCATTTTAACATAAAAATTCACTTGACGAAAAAAAGAAGGCTAAAAAACTTCAAAGCCCCGATTGAGGTTCAGTTATCCTTTTTTGGGTATTAAACAATCCATTGATGGCTGATATCGGTCAAAGCCATAGAAATCACAGAGAGCTTCGTTTTGACTGGTTATGGCTCCCGTAACACTAAACGAGCCAATAGTTATGGCCGTCCGAAGAATCGATATCCGCCGGGTGCAACATCTGCGGTGCAAGGTGCAACATCCGTCCAAAATGCCAAAACAGCGCCGTTCGACTTTTAGAAATGGGTGCATGGATTTGAAATGGAACAGTACCATGGTGCACCACTCTCCAGGGATGGTAAATCGAAGACCAGCCATGGTGATCCCGTTTTAACGAAAAAATTCACTTGACGAAAAAAAGAAGGCTAAAAATCTTCAGATCCCCGATTGAGGTTCGGATATCCTTTTTTGGGTATGAAACAATCCTTTGACGGATGAAAGCCGGCAAATCCATAGAACTTATCAAGAGCTTCGTTTTGACTGGTTATGGCTCCCGTAACTCTAAACGAGCCAACAGTTATGGCCGTCCGAAGAATCGATATCCGCAGGGTGCAACATCTGCGGTGCAAGGTGCAACATCCGTCCAAAATGCCGAAACAGCGCCGTGCAACTTTTAGAAATGGGTGCATGGAATTAAAATGGAACAGTACCATGGCACACCGCTCTCCAGGGATGGTAAATCGAAGACCAGCCACGATGATCCCGTTTTTACGTAAAAATTCACTTGACGAAAAAAAGAAGGCTAAAAAACATCAGAGACTCGATTGAGGTTCGGATAGCCTTTTTTGGGTATTAAGCAATCCATTGACGGCTGATAGCAGTCAAAGCCGTAGAAATCACCGAGATCTTCGTTTTGACTGGTTATGGCTCCCATAACTCTAAATGAGGCAATAGTTATGGCCGTCCGAAGAATCGATATCCGCCGGGTGCAACATCTACGGTGCAAGGTGCAACATCCGTCCAAAATGCCAAAACAGCGCCGTGCGACTTTTAGAAATGGGTGCAAGGATTTGAAATGGAACAGTACCATGGTGCACCACTCTCCAAGGATGGTAAATCGAAGACCAGCCACGATGATCCCGTTTTAACGTAAAAATTCGCTTGACGTAAAAAAAGAAGGCTAAAAAACATCAGAGCCCCGATTGAGGTTCGGATAGCCTTTTTTGGGTATGAAACAATCCATTGACGGCTAAAAGCCGTCAAAGCCGTAGAACTCACAAAGAGCTTCGTTTTGACTTATTATGACTCCCGTAAATATAAACGAGCCAACAATTATGGCCGTCCGAAGAATCGATATCCGCAGGGTGCAATATCTGCGGTGCAAGATGCAACATCCGTCCAAAATGCCAAAACAGCGCCGTGCGACATTTAGAAATGGGTGCAAGGATTTGAAATGGAACAGTACCATGTTGAACCACTCTCTAGGGATGGTAAATCGAAGACCAGCCACGGTGATCCCGTTTTAACGTAAAAATTCACTTGACGAAAAAAAGAAGGCTAAAAAACTTTCAGAGCCTCGATTGAGGTTCAGATAGCCTTTTTTGGGTATGAAACAATCCATTGACAGCTGAACGCGTTCAAAGCCGTAGAACTCACGGAGAGCTTCGTTTTGACTGGTTATGGCTCCCGTAACTCTAAACGAGCCAACGGTTATAGCCGTCCGAAGAATCGATATCCGCAGGGTGCAACATCTGCGGTGCAACGTGCAACATTCGTCCAAAAAGACGAAACAGCGCCGTGCGACTTTTAGAATTGGGTGCAGGTATTTGAAATGGACCGGTACCATGGTGCACCACTCTCCAGGGATGGTAAATCGAAGACGAGACATGGTGATTCCGTTTGTCGTAAAAATTCACTTGACGAAAAAAAGAAGGCTAAGAAACTTCAAAGCCCCGATTGAGGTTCGGATAGCCTTTTTTGGGTTTGAAACAATCCATTGACGGCTGAAAGCCGTATATGCCGTAGAACTCACAGAGAGCTTCGTTTTGACTGGTTATGGCACCCGTAATCCTAAACGAGCCAACAGTTATGGCCGTACGAAGAATCGATATCCGCAGAGTGCAACATCTGCGGTGCAAGGTGCAACATCCGTCCAAAATGCCGAAACAGCGCCGTACGACTTTTAGAAATGGATGCATGGATTTGAAATGGAACAGTACCATGGTGCACCACTCTCCAGGGATGGTAAATCGAAGACCAGCCACGGTGATCCCGTTTTAACGTAAAAATTCACTTGACGAAAAAAAGAAGGCTAAAAAACTTCAGATCCCTGATTGAGGTTCGGATAGCCTTTTTTGGGTATGAAACAATCCATTGACGGCTGAAAGCGGTAAATGCCGTAGAACTCACGAAGCGCTTCGTTTTGACCGGTTATGGCTCCCGTAACTCTAAACGAGCCAACGGTTATATCCGTCCGAAGAATCGATATCCGCAGGGTGCAACATTTGCGGTGCTAGGTGCAACAATCCGTCCAAAATGTAGGATCAGCACCGTGCGACATTTAGAACTGGTTGCGAGGATTTGAAATGGAACAGTACCAAGGTGCACCACTCTACAGGGATGGTAAATCGAAGACCAGCCACGGTGATCCCGTTTTAACGTTAAAATTCACTTGACGAAAAAAAGAAGGCTAAAAAACTTCAGAGCCCCGATTGAGGTTCGGATAGCCTTTTTTGGGTATGAAACAATCCATTGATGGCTCAAAGCAGTCAAAGCCGTAGAACTCACAGAGAGCTTCGTTTTGACTGGTTATGGCTCCCGTAACTCTAAACGAGCCAACAGTTATGGTCGTCCGAAGAATCAATATCCGCAGGGTGCAACATCTGCGATGCAAGGTGCAACATCCGTCTAAAATGCCAAAACAGCGCCGTGCGACTTTTAGAAATGGGTGCATGGATTTTAAGTGGAACAGTACCATGTTGCACCACTCTCCAGGGATGGTAAATCATAGACCAGCCACGGTGATCCCGTTTTAACATAAAAATTCACTTGACGAAAAAAAGAAGGCTAAAAAACATCAGAGCCCCGATTAAGGTTCGGATAGCCTTTTTTGGTTATTAAACAATCCATTGATGGCTGAAAGCGGTCAAAGCCGTAGAACTCACAGAGAGCTTCGTTTTGACTGGTTATGGCTCCCGTAACTCTAAACAAGTCAACAGTTATGGCCGTCCGAAGAATCGATATCCGTAGGGTGCAAAATCTACGGTGCAAGGTGCAACATCCGTCCAAAATGCCGAAACAGTGCCGTGCGACTTTTAGAAATGGGTGCATGGATTTGAAATGGAACAGTACCATGTTGCACCACTCTCCAGGGATGGTAAATCGAAGACCAGCCACGGTGATCTCGTTTTAATGTAAAAATTCACTTGATGAAAAAAAGAAGGCTAAAAAACTTCAGAGCCCCGATTGAGGTTCGAATAGCCTTTTCTGGGTATGAAACAATCCATTGACGGCTGAAAGAGGTCAAAGCCGTAGAACTCACATAGAGCTTCGTTTTGACTGGTTATGGCTCCCGTAACTCTAAACGAGCCAATAGTTATGGCCGTCCGAAGAATCGATATCCACAGGGTGCAACATCTGCGGTGCAAGGTGCAACATCCGTCCAAAATGCCGAAACAGCACCGTGCGACTTTTAGAAATGGGTGCATGGATTAGAAATGGAACAGTACCATGGTGCACCACTATCCAGGGATGGTAAATCGAAGACCAGCCACGATGATCCCGTTTTAACGTAAAAATTCACTAGACGAAAAAAGAAGGCTAAAAAACATCAGAGACTCGATTGAGGTTCGGATAGCCTTTTTTGGGTATTAAACAATCCATTGACGGCTGATAGCGGTCAAAGCCGTAGAAATCACCGAGAGCTTCGTTTTGACTAGTTATGGCTCCCATAACTCTAAATGAGGCAATAGTTATGGCCGTCCGAAGAATCGATATCCGCCGGGTGCAACATCTGCAGTGCAAGGTGCAACATCCGTCCAAAATGCCGAAACAGCGCCGTGCGACTTTTAGAAATGGGTGCAAGGATTTGAAATGGAACGGTACCATGGTGCACCACTCTCCAAGGATGGTAAATCGAAGACCAACCACGGTGATCCCGTTTTAACGAAAAAATTCACTTGGAGAAAAAAAGAAGGCTAAAAAACTTTAGAGCCCCGATTGAGGTTCGGATAGCCTTGTTTAGGTATGAAACAATCCATTGATGGATCAAAGCCGACAAATCCATAGAACTCATCAATAGCTTCGTTTTGACTGGTTATGGCTCCCATAACTCTAAACGAGCCAACAGTTATGGCCTTTCGAAGAATCGATATCCGCAGGGTGCAACATCTGCGGTGCAAGGTGCAACATCCGTCCAAAATGCCAAAACAGCGTCGTGCGACTTTTAGAAATGGTTGCATGGATTTGAAATGGAACAGTACCATGGCACACCGCTCTCCAGGGATGGTAAATCGGAGACCAGCCATGGTGATCCCGTTTTAACGTAAAAATTCACTTGACGTAAAAAAGAAGGCTATAAAACATCAGAGCCCCGATTGAGATTCGGATAGCCTTTCTTGGGTATGAAACAATCCATTGATGGCTGAAAGCTATCAAAGCCGTAGAACTCACAGAGAGCTTCGTTTTGACTGGTTATGGCTCACGTAACTCTAAACGAGCCAACAGTTATGGCCGTCCGAAGAATCGATATCCGCAGGGTGCAACATCTGCGGTGTAAGTTGCAACATCCGTCCAAAATGCCAAAACAGCGCCGTACGACTTTTAAAAATGGGTGCATGGATTTGAAATGGAACGGTACCATGGTGCACCACTCTCCAGGGATGGTAAATCGAAGACCAGCCACGGTGATCCCGTTTTAACGTAAAAATTCACTTGACGAAAAAAAGAAGGCTAAAAAACTTCAAAGCCCCGATTGAGGTTCGGATAGCCTTTTTTGGGTATGAAACAATCCATTGACGGCTGAAAGCGGTCAAAGCCGTAGAACTAACAGAGAGCTTCGTTTTGACTAGTTATGGCTCCCGTAACTCTAAACGAGCCAACAGTTATGGCCATCCGAAGAATCAATATCCACAGAGTGCAACATCTGCGGTGCAAGGTGCAACATCCGTCCAAAATTCCGAAATAGCGTCGTGCGATTTTTAGAAATGGGTGCATGGATTTGAAATGGAACAGCACCATGGTGCACCACTCTCCAGGGATGGTAAATCGAAGACCAGCCATGGTGATCCCGTTTTAACATAAAAATTCACTTGTCGAAAAAAAGAAGGCTAAAAAACTTCAAAGCCCCGATTGATGTTCGGATAGCCTTTTTTCGGTATTAAACAATCCATTGACGGCTGATAGCGGTCAAAGCCGTAGAAATCACAGAGAGCTTCGTTTTGACTGGTTATGGCTCCCATAACTCTAAACGAGCAAATAGTTATGGTCGTCCGAAGAATCGATATCCGTCGGGTGCAACATCTGCGGTGCAAGGTGCAACATCCGTCCAAAATGCCAAAACAGCGCCGTGCGACTTTTATAAATGGGTGTATGGATTTGAAATGGAACAGTACCATGGTGCACCACTCTCCAGGGATGGTAAATCGAAGACCAGCCACGATGATCCCGTTTTAACGTAAAAATTCACTTGTCGAAAAAAAGAAGGCTAAAAAACTTCAAAGCCCCGATTGATGTTCGGATAGCCTTTTTTGGGTATTAAACAATCCATTGACGGCTGAAAGCGGTAAATGCCGTAGAACTCACAGTGAGCTTCGTTTTGACCGGTTATGGCTCCCGTAACTCTAAACGAGCCAACAGTTATGGCCGTCCGAAGAATCGATATCCGCAAGGTGCAACATCTGCGGTGCAAGGTGCAACATCCTTCCAAAATGCAGGATCAGCGCCGTGCGACTTTTAGAAATGGGTGCGTTGATTTGAAATGGAATAGTACCATAGTGCACCACTCTCCAAGTATTGTAAATCGAAGACCAGCCACGGTGATCCCGTTTTAACGTAAAAATTCACTTGACGAAAAAAAGAAGGCTAAAAAATTTTCAGAGCCCCGATTGAGGTTCGGATAGCCTTTTTTGGGTATGAAACAATCCATTGACGGCTGAACGCGTTCATAGCCGTAGAACTCACAGAGAGCTTCGTTTTGACTTGTTATGGCTCCCGTAACTCTAAACGAGCCAACAGTTATAGCCGTCTGAAGAATCGATATCCGCAGAGTGTAACATCTGCGGTGCAAGGTGCAACATCCGTCCAAAATGCCGAAACAGCGCCGTGCGACTTTTAGAAATGGGTGCATGGATTTGAAATGGAACAGTACCATGGTGCACCACTATCCAGGGATGGTAAATGGAAGACCAGCCACGGTGATCCCGTTTTAACGTAAAAATTCACTTGACGAAAAAAAGAAGACTAAAAAACTTCAGAGCCCCGATTGAGGTTCGAATTGCCTTTTTTGGGTATGAAACAATCCATTGACGGATGAAAGCCAACAAATCCGTAGAACTTATCAAGGGCTTCATTTTGACTAGTTATGGCTCCCGTAACTCTAAACGAGCTAATAGTTATGGCCGTCCGAAGAATCGATATCCGCAGGGTGCAACATCTACGGTGCAAGGTGCAACATCCATCCAAAATGCCGAAACAGCGCCGTGCGACTTTTAGAAAATGGATTTGAAGTGGAACAGTACCATGGTGCACCACTCTCCAGGGATGGTAAATCGAAGACCATCCACGGTGATCCCGTTTTAACGTAATAATTCACTTGACGAAAAAAGAAGGCTAAAAAACTTCAAAGCCCCGATTGAGGTTCGGTTATCCTTTTTTGGGTATTAAACAATCCATTGACAGCTGATAGCGGTCAAAGCCGTAGAAATCATAGAGAGCTTCGTTTTGACTGGTTATGGCTCCCGTAACACTAAACGAGCCAATAGTTATGGCCGTCCGAAGAATCGATATCCACCGGGTGCAACATCTGCGGTGCAAGGTGCAACATCCGTCCAAAATGCCAAAACAACGCCGTTCGACTTTTAGAAATGGGTGCATGGATTTGAAATGGAACAGTACCATGGTGCACCACTCTCCAGGGATGGCAAATCGAAGACCAGCCAGGGTGATCCCGTTTTAACGAAAAAATTCACTTGATGAAAAAAAGAAGGCTAAAAAACTTCAGAGCCCCGATTGAGATTCGGATATCCTTTTTTGGGTATGAAACAATCCTTTGATGGATGAAAGCCGACAAATCCATAGAACTTATCAAGAGCTTCGTTTTGACTGGTTATGGCTCCCGTAACTCTAAACGAGCCAACAGTTATGGCCGTCCGAAGAATCGATATCCGCAGGGTGCAACATCTGCGGTGCAAGGTGCAACATCCGTCCAAAATGCCGAAACAGCACCGTGCAACTTTTAGAAATGTGTGCATGGATTTGAAATGGAACAGTACCATGGCACACCGCTCTCCAGGGATGGTAAATCAAAGACCAGCCACGATGATCCCATTTTAACGTAAAAATTCACTTGACGAAAAAAGAAGGCTAAAAAACATCAGAGACTCGATTGAGGTTCGGATAGCCTTTTTTGGGTATTAAACAATCCATTGACGGCTGATAGCGGTCAAAGCCGTAGAAATCACTGAGAGCTTCGTTTTGACTAGTTATGGCTCCCATAACTCTAAATGAGGCAATAGTTATGGCCGTCCGAAGAATCGATATCCGCCGGGTGCAACATCTGCGGTGCAAGGTGCAACATCCGTCCAAAATGCCGAAACAGCGCCGTGCGACTTTTAGAAATGGGTGCAAGGATTTGAAATGGAACGGTACCATGGTGCACCACTCTCCAAGGATGGTAAATCGAAGACCAGCCACGATGATCCCGTTTTAACGTAAAAATTCGCTTGACGTAAAAAAAGAAGGCTAAAAAAATTTAGAGCCCCGATTGAGGTTCGGATAGCCTTTTTTGGGTATGAAACAATCCATTGACGGCTAAAAGCCATTAAACCCGTAGAACTCACAAAGAGCTTCGTTTTGACTTATTATGGATCCCGTAAATATAAACGAGCCAACAGTTATGGCCGTCCGAAGAATCGATATCCGCAGGGTGCAATATCTGCGGTGCAAGATGCAACATCCGTCCAAAATGCCGAAACAGCGCTGTGCGACATTTAGAAATGGGTGAAAGGATTTGAAATGGAACAGTACCATGGTGCACCACTCTCTAGGGATTGTAAATCGAAGACCAGCCACGGTGATCCCATTTTAACGTAAAAATTCACTTGACAAAAAAAAGAAGGCTAAAAAATTTTCAGAGCCCCGATTGAGGTTCGGATAGCCTTTTTTGGGTATGAAACAATCCATTGACGGCTGAACGCGTTCAAAGCCGTAGAACTCACGGAGAGCTTCGTTTTGACTGGTTATGGCTCCCGTAACTCTAAACGAGCCAACAGTTATAGCCGTCTGAAGAATCGATATCCGTAGAGTGCAACATCTGCGGTGCAAGGTGCAACATCCGTCGAAAATGCCGAAACAGCGCCGTGCGACTTTTAGAAATGGGTGCATGGATTTGAAATGGAACAGTTCCATGGTTCACCACTCTCCAGGGATGGTAAATCGAAGACGAGCCACGGTGATTCCGTTTGTCGTAAAAATTCACTTGACGAAAAAAAGAAGGCTAAGAAACTTCAAAGCCCCGATTGAGGTTCGGATAGCCTTTTTTGGGTTTGAAACAGTCCATTGACGGCTGAAAGCCGTCTTTGCCATAGAACTCACAGAGAGCTTCGTTTTGACTAGTTATGGCTCCCGTAACCCTAAACGAGCCAACAGTTATGGCCGTACGAAGAATCGATATCCGCAGAGTGCAACATCTGCGGTGTAAGGTGCAACATCCGTCCAAAATGCCGAAACAGCGCCGTACGACTTTTAGAAATGGATGCATGGATTTGAAATGGAACAGTACCATGGTGCACCACTCTCCAGGGATGGTAAATCGAAGACCAGCCACGGTGATCCCGTTTTAACATAAAAATTCACTTGACGAAAAAAAGAAGGCTAAAAAACTTCAGATCCCCGATTGAGGTTCGCATAGCCTTTTTTAGGTATGAAACAATCCATTGACGGCTGAAAGCGGTAAATGCAGTAGATCTCACAGTGAGCTTCATTTTGACCGGATATGGCTCCCGTAACTCTAAACGAGTCAACAGTTATGGCCGTCCGAAAAATCGATATCCGCAGGGTGCAACATCTGCGGTGCTAGGTGCAACATCCGTCCAAAATGTAGGATCAGCACCGTGCGACATTTAGAACTGGTTGCGAGGATTTGAAATGGAACAGTACCATGGTGCACCACTCTCCAAGGATGGTAAATCGAAGACCAGCCACGGTGATTCCGTTTTAACGTCAAAATTCACTTGACGAAAAAAAGAAGGCTAAAAAACTTCAGAGCCCCGATTGAGGTTCAGATAGCCTTTTTTGGGTATGAAACAATCCATTGACGGCTCAAAGGAGTCAAAGCCGTAGAACTCACAGAGAGCTTCGTTTTGACTGGTTATGGCTCCCGTAACTCTATACGAGCCAACAGTTATGGTCGTCCGAATAATCAATATCCGTAGGTTGCAACATCTGCGATGCAAGGTGCAACATCCGTCTAAAATGCCAAAACAGCGCCGTGCGACTTTTAGAAATGGGTGCATGGATTTTCAGTGGAACAGTACCATGGTGCACCACTCTCCAGGGATGGTAAATCATAGACCAGCCACGGTGATCCCGTTTTAATGTAAAAATTCATTTGACGAAAAAAAGAAGGCTAAAAAACATCAGAGCCCCGATTGAGGTTCGGATAGCCTTTTTTGGTTATTAAACAATCCATTGATGGATGAAAGCGGTCAAAGCCGTAGAACTCACAGAGAGCTTCGTTTTGACTGGTTATGGCTCCCGTAACTCTAAACGAGTCAATAGTTATGGCCGTCCGAAGAATCGATATCCGTATGGGGCAAAATCTGCGGTGCAAGGTGCAACATCCGTCCAAAATGCCGAAACAGCGCCGTGCGACTTTTAGAAATGGGTGCATGGATTTGAAATGGAACAGTACCATGGTGCACCACTCTCCAGGGATGGTAAATCGAAGACCAGCCATGGTGATCCCGTTTTAACGTAAAAATTCACTTGACGAAAAAAAGAAGACTAAAAAACTTCAGAGCCCCGATTGAGGTTCGGATAGCCTTTTCTGGGTATGAAACAATCCATTGATGGCTGAAAGAGGTCAAAGCCGTAGAACTCACAGAGAGCTTCGTTTTGACTGGTTATGGCTCCCGTAACTCTAAACGAGCCAACAGTTATGGCCGTCCGAAGAATCGATATCCACAGGGTGCAACATCTGCGGTGCAAGGTGCAACATCCGTCCAAAATGCCGAAACAGCGCCGTGCGACTTTTAGAAATGGGTGCATGGATTAGAAATGGAACAGTACCATGGTGCACCACTCTCCAGGGATGGTAAGTCGAAGACCAGCCACGGTGATCCCGTTTTAACGTAAAAATTCACTAGACGAAAAAAAGAAGGCTAAAAAACTTCAAAGCCCCGATTGAGGTTCGGATAGCCTTTTTTGGGTATTAAACAATCCATTGACGGCTGATAGCGGTCAAAGCCGTAGAAATCACAGAGAGCTTTGTTTTGACTGGTTATGGCACTCATAACTCTAAACGAGCCAATAGTAATGGCTGTCCGAAGAATCGATATCCGCTGTGTGCAACATCTGCGGTGCAAGGTGCAACATCCGTCCAATATGACAAAACAGCGCCGTGCGACTTTTATAAATGGGTGCATGGAATTGAAATGGAACAGTACCATGGTGCACCACTCTCCAGGGATGGTAAATCGAAGACCAGCCATGGTGATCCCGTTTTAACATAAAAATTCACTTGTCGAAAAAAAGAAGGCTAAAAAACTTCAAAGCCCCGATTGATGTTCGGATAGCCTTGTTTGGGTATGAAACAATCCATTGATGGATCAAAGCCGACAAATCCATAGAACTCATCAATAGCTTCGTTTTGACTGGTTATGGCTCCCGTAACTCTAAACGAGCCAACAGTTATGGCCGTTCGAAGAATCGATATCCGCAGGGTGCAACATCTGCGGTGCAAGGTGCAACATCCGTCCAAAATGCCAAAACAGCGCCGTGCGACTTTTAGAAATGGTTGCATGGATTTGAAATGGAACAGTACCATGGCACACCGCTCTCCAGGGATGGTAAATCGAAGACCAGCCACGGTGATCCCGTTTTAACGTAAAAATTCACTTGACGTAAAAAAGAAGGCTAAAAAACTTCAGAGCCCCGATTGAGATTCGGATAGCCTTTCTTGGGTATGAAACAATCCATTGATGGCTGAAAGCTATCAAAGCCGTAGAACTCACAGAGTGCTTCGTTTTGACTGGTTATGACTCACGTAACTCTAAACGAGCCAACAGTTATGGCCGTCCGAAGAATCGATATCCGCAGGGTGCAACATCTGCGGTGTAAGTTGCAACATCCGTCCAAAATGCCAAAACAGCGCCGTACGACTTTTAAAAATGGGTGCATGGATTTGAAATGGAACGGTACCATGGTGCACCACTCTCCAGGGATGGTAAATCGAAGACCAGCCACGGTGATCCCGTTTTAACGTAAAAATTCACTTGACGAAAAAAAGAAGGCTAAAAAACTTCAGAGCCCCGATTGAGGTTCGGATAGCCTTTTTTGGGTATGAAACAATCCATTGACAGCTGAAAGCAGTAAATGCCCTATAAGTCACAGTGAGCTTCGTTTTGACTGGTTATGGCTCCCGTAACTCTGAACGAGCCAACAGTTATGTCCATCCGAAGAATCGATATCCGAAGGGTGCAACATCTGTGGTGCAAGGTGCAACATCCGTCCAAAATGCCGAAACAGCGCCGTGCGACTTTTAGAAATGGGTGCATGGATTTGAAATGGAACAGTACCATGGTGCACCACTCTCTAGGGATGGTAAATCAAAGACCAGCCACGGTGATCCCGTTTTAACGTAAAAATTCACTTGACGAAAAAAAGAAGGCTAAAAAACTTCAGAGCCTCGATTGAGGTTCGGATAGCCTTTTTTGGGTATGAAACAATCCACTGACGGCTGAAAGCGGTCAAAGCCGTAGAACTCACAGAGAGCTTCGTTTTGACTAGTTATGGCTCCCGTAACTCTAAACGAGCCAACAGTTATGGCCATCCGAAGAATCAATATCCACAGAGTGCAACATCTGCGGTGCAAGGTGCAACATCCGTCCAAAATTCCGAAACAGCGTCGTGCGACTTTTAGAAATGGGTGCATGGATTAGAAATGGAACAGCACCATGGTGCACCACTCTCCAGGGATGGTAAATCGAAGACCAGCCATGGTGATTCCAATTTAACGTAAAAATTCACTTGTCGAAAAAAAGAAGGCTAAAAAACTTCAAAGCCCCGATTGATGTTCGGATAGCCTTTTTTGGGTATTAAACAATCCATTGACGGCTAATAGCGGTCAAAGCCGTAGAACTCACAGAGAGCTTCGTTTTGACTGGTTATGGCTCACATAACTCTAAACGAGCCAATAGTTATGGTCGTCCGAAAAATCGATATCCGTCGGGTGCAACATCTACGGTGCAAGGTGCAACATCCGTCCAAAATGCCAAAACAGCGCCGTGCGACTTTTATAAATGGGTGTATGGATTTGAAATGGAACAGTACCATGGTGCACCACTCTCCAGGGATGGTAAATCAAAGACTAGCCACGGTGATCCCGTTTTAACGAAAAAATTCACTTGACGAAAAAAAGAAGGCTAAAAAACTTCAGAGCCCCGATTGAGGTTCGGATAGACTTTTTTGGGTATGAAACAATCCATTGATAGCTGAAAGCGGTATATGCCGTAGAACTCACAGTGAGCTTCATTTTGACCGATTATGGCTCCCGTAACTCAAAACGAGCCAACAGTTATGGCCGTCCGAAGAATCGATATCCGCAGGGTGCAACATCTGCGGTGCAAGGTGCAACATCCTTCCAAAATGCAGGATCAGCGCCGTGCGACTTTTAGAAATGGGTGCGTGGATTTGAAATGGAACAGTACAATAGTGCACCACTCTCCAGGTATGGTAAATCGAAGACCAGCCACGGTGATCCCGTTTTAACGTAAAAATTCACTTGAAGAAAAAAAGAACTCTAAAAAACTTCAGAGCCCCGATTAAGGTTCGGATAGCCTTTTTTGGGTATGAAACAATCCATTGATGGCTGAAAGCGGTCAAAGCTGTATAACTCACAAAGAGCTTCGTTTTGACTGGTTATGGCTCCCGTAACTCTAAACGAGCCAACAGTTAGGTCCATCCGAAGAATAGATATCCACAGGGAGCAACATCTACGGTGCAAGGTGCAACATCCGTCCAAAATGCCGAAACAGCGCCGTGCGACTTTTAGAAATGGGTGCATGGATTTGAAATGGAACAGTACCATGGTGCACCACTCTCCAGGGATGGTAAATCGAAGACCAGCCACGGTGATCCCGTTTTAACGTAAAAATTCACTTGACGAAAAAAAGAAGACTAAAAAACTTCAGAGCCCCGATTGAGGTTCGAATTGCCTTTTTTGTGTATGAAACAATCCATTGACGGATGAAAGCCAGCAAATCCGTAGAACTTATCAAGGGCTTCGTTTTGACTGGTTATGGCTCCCGTAACTCTAAACGAGCCAACAGTTATGGTCGTCCGAAGAATCGATATCCGCAGGGTGCAACATCTACGGTGCAAGGTGCAACATCCATCCAAAATGCCGAAACAGCGCCGTGCGACTTTTAGAAAATGGATTTGAAGTGGAACAGTACCATGGTGCACCACTCTCCAGGGATGGTAAATCGAAGACCAGCCACGGTGATCCCGTTTTAACGTAATAATTCACTTGACGAAAAAAAGAAGGCTAAAAAACTTCAAAGCCCCGATTGAGGTTCGGTTATCCTTTTTTGGGTATTAAACAATCCATTGACGGCTGATAGCGGTCAAAGCCATAGAAATCACAGAGAGCTTCGTTTTGACTGGTTATGGCTCCCGTAACTCTAAACGAGCCAATAGTTATGGCCGTCCGAAGAATCGATATCCGCCGGGTGCAACGTCTGCGGTGCTAGGTGCAACATCCGTCCAAAATGGCAAAACAGCGCCGTGCGACTTTTAGAAATGGGTGCATGGATTTGAAATGGAACAGTACCATGGTGCACCACTCTCCAGGGATGGTAAATCGAAGACCAGCCACGGTGATCCCGTTTTAACGAAAAAATTCACTTGACGAAAAAAAGAAGGCTAAAAAACATCAGAGCCCCGGTTGAGGTTCGGATATCCTTTTTTGGGTATGAAACAATCCTTTGACGGATGAAAGCCGACAAATCCATAGAACTTATCAAGAGCTTCGTTTTGACTGGTTATGGCTCCCGTAACTCTAAACGAGCCAACAGTTATGGCCGTCCGAAGAATCGATATCCGTAGGGTGCAACATCTGCGGTGCAAGGTGCAACATCCGTCCAAAATGCCGAAACAGCACCGTGCAACTTTTAGAAATGTGTGCATGGATTTGAAATGGAACAGTACCATGGCACACCGCTCTCCAGGGATGGTAAATCAAAGACCAGCCACGATGATCCCGTTTTAACGTAAAAATTCACTTGACGAAAAAAGAAGGCTAAAAAACATCAGAGACTCGATTGAGGTTCGGATAGCCTTTTTTGGGTATTAAACAATCCATTGACGGCCGATAGCGGTCAAAGCCGTAGAAATCACCGAGAGCTTGGTTTTGACTAGTTATTGCTCCCATAACTCTAAATGAGGCAATAGTTATGGCCGCCCGAAGAATCGATATCCGCCGGGTGCAACATCTGCGGTGCAAGGTGCAACATCCATCCAAAATGCCGAAACAGTGCCGTGCGACTTTAGAAATGGGTGCAAGGATTTGAAATGGAACAGTACCATGGTGCACCACTCTCCAAGGATGGTAAATCGAAGACCAGCCACGATGATCCCGTTTTAACGTAAAAATTCGCTTGACGTAAAAAAAGAAGGCTAAAAAACTTCAGAGCCCTGATTGAGGTTCGGATAGCCTTTTTTGGGTATGAAACAATCCATTGATGGATAAAAGCCGTCAAAGCCGTAGAACTCACAGAGAGCTTCGTTTTGACTTATTATGGATCCCGTAAATATAAACGAGCCAACAGTTATGGCCGTCCGAAGAATCGATATCCGCAGGGTGCAATATCTGCGGTGCAAGATGCAACATCCGTCCAAAATGCCGAAACAGCGCCGTGCGACATTTAGAAATGGGTGCAAGGATTTGAAATGGAACAGTACCATGGTGCACCACTCTCTAGGGATGGTAAATCGAAGACCAGCCACGGTGATCCCGTTTTAACATAAAAATTCACTTGACGAAAAAAAGAAGGCTAAAAAACTTTCAGAGCCCCGATTGAGGTTCGGATAGCCTTTTTTGGGTATGAAACAATCCATTGACGACTGAACGCGTTCAAAGCCGTAGAACTCACGGAGAGCTTCGTTTTGACTGGTTATGGCTCCCGTAACTCTAAACGAGCCAACGGTTATAGCCGTCTGAAGAATCGATATCCGCAGGGTGCAACATCTGCGGTGCAAGGTGCAACATCCGTCCAAAATGCCGAAACAGCGCCGTGCGACTTTTAGAAATGGGTGCATGGATTTGAAATGGAACAGCTCCATGGTTCACCACTCTCCAAGGATGGTAAATCGAAGACGAGCCACGGTGATTCCGTTTGTCGTAAAAATTCACTTGACGAAAAAAAGAAGGCTAAGAAACTTCAAAGCCCCGATTGAGGTTCGGGTTGCCTTTTTTGGGTTTGAAACAATCCATTGATGGCTGAAAGCCGTCTATGCCGTAGAACTCACAGAGAGCTTCGTTTTGACTGGTTATGGCTCCCGTAACCCTAAACGAGCCAACAGTTATGGCCGTACGAAGAATCGATATCCGTAGAGTGCAACATCTACGGTGCAAGGTGCAACATCCGTCCAAAATGCCGAAACAGCGCCGTACGACTTTTAGAAATGGATGCATGGATTTGAAATGGAACAGTACCATGGTGCACCACTCTCCAGGGATGGTAAATCGAAGACCAGCCACGGTGATCCCGTTTTAACGTAAAAATTCACTTGACGAAAAAAAGAAGGCTAAAAAACTTCAGATCCCCGATTGAGGTTCGGATAGCCTTTTTTGGGTATGAAACAATCCATTGATGGCTGAAAGCGGTCAAAGCCGTAGAACTCACAGTGAGCTTCGTTTTGACCGGTTATGGCTCCCGTAACTCTAAACGAGTCAACAGTTATGGCCGTCCGAAGAATCGATATCCGCAGGGTGCAACATCTGCGGTGCTAGGTGCAACATCCGTCCAAAATGTAGGATCAGCGCCGTGCGACATTTGGAACTGGTTGCGAGGATTTGAAATGGAACAGTACCATGGTGCACCACTCTCCAGGGATGGTAAATCGAAGACCAGCCACGGTGATCCCGTTTTAACGTCAAAATTCACTTGACGAAAAAAAGAAGGCTAAAAAACTTCAGAGCTCCGATTGAGGTTCGGATAGCCTTTTTTGGGTATGAAACAATCCATTGACGGCTCAAAGCAGTCAAAGCCGTAGAAATCACAGAGAGCTTCGTTTTGACTGGTTATGGCTCCCGTAACTCTAAACGAGCCAATAGTTATGGTCGTCCGAAGAATCAATATCCACAGGGTGCAACATCTGCGATGCAAGGTGCAACATTCGTCTAAAATGCCAAAACAGCGCCGTGCGACTTTTAGAAATGGGTGCATGGATTTTAAGTGGAACAGTACCATGGTGCACCTTTCTCCAGGGATGGTAAATCATAGACCAGCCACGGTGATCCTGTTTTAACGTAAAAATTAACTTGACGAAAAAAAGAAGGCTAAAAAACATCAGGGCCTCGATTGAGGTTCGGATAGCCTTTTTTGGTTATTAAACAATCCATTGATGGCTGAAAGCGATCAAAGCCGTAGAACTCACAGAGAGCTTCGTTTTGACTGGTTATGGCTCCCGTAACTCTAAACGAGTCAACAGTTATGGCCGTCCGAAGAATCGATATCCGCAGGGTGCAAAATCTGCGGTGCAAGGTGCAACATCCGTCCAAAATGCCGAAACAGCGCCGTGCGACTTTTAGAAATGGGTGCATGGATTTGAAATGGAACAGTACCATGGTGCACCACTCTCCAGGGATGGTAAATCGAAGACCAGCCACGGTGATCCCGTTTTAACGTAAAAATTCACTTGATGAAAAAAAGAAGGCTAAAAAACGTCAGAGCCCCGATTGAGGTTCGGATAGCCTTTTCTGGGTATGAAACAATCCATTGACGGTTGAAAGAGGTCAAATCCGTAGAACTCACAAAGAGCTTCGTTTTGACTGGTTATGGCTCCCGTAACTCTAAACGAGCCAACAGTTTTGGCCGTCCGTAGAATCGATATCCACAGGGTGCAACATCTGCGGTGCAAGGTGCAACATCCGTCCAAAATGCCGAAACAGCGCCGTGCGAATTTTAGAAATGGTTGCATGGATTAGAAATGGAACAGTACCATGGTGCACCACTCTCCAGGGATGGTAAATCGAAGAACAGCCACGGTGATCCCGTTTTAACGTAAAAATTCACTTGACGAAAAAAAGAAGGCTAAAAAACTTCAAAGCCCCGATTGAGGTTCAGATAGCCTTTTTTGGGTATTAAACAATCCATTGATGGCTGATAGCGGTCAAAGCCGTAGAAATCACAGAGAGCCTTGTTTTGACTGGTTATGTCTCCCATAACTCTAAACGAGCCAATAGTAATGGCTGTCCGAAGAATCGATATCCGCCTGGTGCAACATCTGCGGTGCAAGGTGCAACATCCGTCCAAAATGGCAAAACAGCGACGTGCGACTTTTATAAATGGGTGCATGGAATTGAAATGGAACAGTACCATGGTGCACCACTCTCCAGGGATGGTAAATCGAAGACCAACCACGGTGATCCCGTTTTAACGAAAAAATTCACTTGGAGAAAAAAAGAAGGCTAAAAAACTTCAGAGCCCCGATTGAGGTTCGGATAGCCTTGTTTGGGTATGAAACAATCCATTGATGGATCAAAGCCAACAAATCCATAGAACTCATCAATAGCTTCGTTTTGACTGGTTATGGCTCCCGTAAGTCTAAACGAGCCAACAGTTATGGCCGTTCGAAGAATCGATATCCGCAGGGTGCAACATCTGCGGTGCAAGGTGCAACATCCGTCCAAAATGCCAAAACAACGCCGTGCGACTTTTAGAAATGGTTGCATGGATTTGAAATGGAACAGTACCATGGCACACCGCTCTCCAGGGATGGTAAATCGAAGACCAGCCACGGTGATCCCGTTTTAACGTAAAAATTTACTTGACGTAAAAAAGAAGGCTAAAAAACTTCAAAGCCCCGATTGAGATTCGGATAGCCTTTCTTGGGTATGAAACAATCCATTGATGGCTGAAAGCTATCAAAGCCGTAGAACTCACAGAGATCTTCGTTTTGACTGGTTATGGCTCACGTAACTCTAAACGAGCCAACAGTTATGGCCGTCCGAAGAATCGATATCCGTAGGGTGCAACATCTGCGGTGTAAGTTGCAACATCCGTCCAAAATGCCAAAACAGCGCCGTACGACTTTTAAAAATGGGTGCATAGATTTGAAATGGAACGGTACCATGGTGCACCACTCTCCAGGGATGGTAAATCGAAGACCAGCCACGGTGATCCCGTTTTAACGTAAAAATTCACTTGACGAAAAAATGAAGGCTAAAAAACTTCAGAGCCCCGATTGAGGTTCGGATAGCCTTTTTTGGGTATGAAACAATCCATTGACAGCTGAAAGCAGTAAATGCCCTATAAGTCACAGTGAGCTTCGTTTTGACTGGTTATGGCTCCCGTAACTCTAAATGAGCCAACAGTTATGGCCATCCGAAGAATCGATATCCGAAGAGTGCAACATCTGCGGTGCAAGGTGCAACATTCGTCTAAAATGCAGGATCAGCGCCGTGTGACTTTTAGAAATGGGTGCGAGGATTTGAAATGGAACAGTACCATGGTGCACCACTCTCCAGGGATGGTAAATCATAGACCAGCCACGGTGATCCCGTTTTAACGTAAAAATTAACTTGACGAAAAAAAGAAGGCTAAAAAACATCAGGGCCCCGATTGAGGTTCGGATAGCCTTTTTTGGTTATTAAACAATCCATTGATGGCTGAAAGCGGTCAAAGCCGTAGAACTCACAGAGAGCTTCGTTTTGACTGGTTATGGCTCCCGTAACTCTAAACGAGTCAACAGTTATGGCCGTCCGAAGAATCGATATCCGTAGGGTGCAAAATCTGCGGTGCAAGGTGCAACATCCGTCCAAAATGCCGAAACAGCGCCGTGCGACTTTTAGAAATGGGTGCATGGATTTGAAATGGAACAGTACCATGGTGCACCACTCTCCAGGGATGGTAAATCGAAGACCAGCCACGGTGATCCCGTTTTAACGTCAAAATTCACTTGACGAAAAAAAGAAGGCTAAAAAACTTCAGAGCTCCGATTGAGGTTCGGATAGCCTTTTTTGGGTATGAAACAATCCATTGACGGCTCAAAGCAGTCAAAGCCGTAGAAATCACAGAGAGCTTCGTTTTGACTGGTTATGGCTCCCGTAACTCTAAACGAGCCAATAGTTATGGTCGTCCGAAGAATCAATATCCACAGGGTGCAACATCTGCGATGCAAGGTGCAACATTCGTCTAAAATGCCAAAACAGCGCCGTGCGACTTTTAGAAATGGGTGCATGGATTTTAAGTGGAACAGTACCATGGTGCACCTTTCTCCAGGGATGGTAAATCATAGACCAGCCACGGTGATCCTGTTTTAACGTAAAAATTAACTTGACGAAAAAAAGAAGGCTAAAAAACATCAGGGCCTCGATTGAGGTTCGGATAGCCTTTTTTGGTTATTAAACAATCCATTGATGGCTGAAAGCGATCAAAGCCGTAGAACTCACAGAGAGCTTCGTTTTGACTGGTTATGGCTCCCGTAACTCTAAACGAGTCAACAGTTATGGCCGTCCGAAGAATCGATATCCGCAGGGTGCAAAATCTGCGGTGCAAGGTGCAACATCCGTCCAAAATGCCGAAACAGCGCCGTGCGACTTTTAGAAATGGGTGCATGGATTTGAAATGGAACAGTACCATGGTGCACCACTCTCCAGGGATGGTAAATCGAAGACCAGCCACGGTGATCCCGTTTTAACGTAAAAATTCACTTGATGAAAAAAAGAAGGCTAAAAAACGTCAGAGCCCCGATTGAGGTTCGGATAGCCTTTTCTGGGTATGAAACAATCCATTGACGGCTGAAAGAGGTCAAATCCGTAGAACTCACAAAGAGCTTCGTTTTGACTGGTTATGGCTCCCGTAACTCTAAACGAGCCAACAGTTTTGGCCGTCCGTAGAATCGATATCCACAGGGTGCAACATCTGCGGTGCAAGGTGCAACATCCGTCCAAAATGCCGAAACAGCGCCGTGCGAATTTTAGAAATGGTTGCATGGATTAGAAATGGAACAGTACCATGGTGCACCACTCTCCAGGGATGGTAAATCGAAGAACAGCCACGGTGATCCCGTTTTAACGTAAAAATTCACTTGACGAAAAAAAGAAGGCTAAAAAACTTCAAAGCCCCGATTGAGGTTCAGATAGCCTTTTTTGGGTATTAAACAATCCATTGACGGCTGATAGCGGTCAAAGCCGTAGAAATCACAGAGAGCCTTGTTTTGACTGGTTATGTCTCCCATAACTCTAAACGAGCCAATAGTAATGGCTGTCCGAAGAATCGATATCCGCCTGGTGCAACATCTGCGGTGCAAGGTGCAACATCCGTCCAAAATGGCAAAACAGCGACGTGCGACTTTTATAAATGGGTGCATGGAATTGAAATGGAACAGTACCATGGTGCACCACTCTCCAGGGATGGTAAATCGAAGACCAACCACGGTGATCCCGTTTTAACGAAAAAATTCACTTGGAGAAAAAAAGAAGGCTAAAAAACTTCAGAGCCCCGATTGAGGTTCGGATAGCCTTGTTTGGGTATGAAACAATCCATTGATGGATCAAAGCCAACAAATCCATAGAACTCATCAATAGCTTCGTTTTGACTGGTTATGGCTCCCGTAAGTCTAAACGAGCCAACAGTTATGGCCGTTCGAAGAATCGATATCCGCAGGGTGCAACATCTGCGGTGCAAGGTGCAACATCCGTCCAAAATGCCAAAACAACGCCGTGCGACTTTTAGAAATGGTTGCATGGATTTGAAATGGAACAGTACCATGGCACACCGCTCTCCAGGGATGGTAAATCGAAGACCAGCCACGGTGATCCCGTTTTAACGTAAAAATTTACTTGACGTAAAAAAGAAGGCTAAAAAACTTCAAAGCCCCGATTGAGATTCGGATAGCCTTTCTTGGGTATGAAACAATCCATTGATGGCTGAAAGCTATCAAAGCCGTAGAACTCACAGAGATCTTCGTTTTGACTGGTTATGGCTCACGTAACTCTAAACGAGCCAACAGTTATGGCCGTCCGAAGAATCGATATCCGTAGGGTGCAACATCTGCGGTGTAAGTTGCAACATCCGTCCAAAATGCCAAAACAGCGCCGTACGACTTTTAAAAATGGGTGCATAGATTTGAAATGGAACGGTACCATGGTGCACCACTCTCCAGGGATGGTAAATCGAAGACCAGCCACGGTGATCCCGTTTTAACGTAAAAATTCACTTGACGAAAAAATGAAGGCTAAAAAACTTCAGAGCCCCGATTGAGGTTCGGATAGCCTTTTTTGGGTATGAAACAATCCATTGACAGCTGAAAGCAGTAAATGCCCTATAAGTCACAGTGAGCTTCGTTTTGACTGGTTATGGCTCCCGTAACTCTAAATGAGCCAACAGTTATGGCCATCCGAAGAATCGATATCCGAAGAGTGCAACATCTGCGGTGCAAGGTGCAACATTCGTCTAAAATGCAGGATCAGCGCCGTGTGACTTTTAGAAATGGGTGCGAGGATTTGAAATGGAACAGTACCATGGTGCACCACTCTCCAGGGATGGTAAATCATAG
This sequence comes from Allium fistulosum, assembly GCA_030737815.1. Lineage (NCBI taxonomy): Eukaryota > Viridiplantae > Streptophyta > Magnoliopsida > Asparagales > Amaryllidaceae > Allium > Allium fistulosum. The sequence continues at coordinate 1,141,266,099 of CM060906.1, forward strand.
ACCAGCCACGGTGATCCCGTTTTAACGTAAAAATTAACTTGACGAAAAAAAGAAGGCTAAAAAACATCAGGGCCCCGATTGAGGTTCGGATAGCCTTTTTTGGTTATTAAACAATCCATTGATGGCTGAAAGCGGTCAAAGCCGTAGAACTCACAGAGAGCTTCGTTTTGACTGGTTATGGCTCCCGTAACTCTAAACGAGTCAACAGTTATGGCCGTCCGAAGAATCGATATCCGTAGGGTGCAAAATCTGCGGTGCAAGGTGCAACATCCGTCCAAAATGCCGAAACAGCGCCGTGCGACTTTTAGAAATGGGTGCATGGATTTGAAATGGAACAGTACCATGGTGCACCACTCTCCAGGGATGGTAAATCGAAGACCAGCCACGGTGATCCCGTTTTAACGTAAAAATTCACTTGATGAAAAAAAGAAGGCTAAAAAACGTCAGAGCCCCGATTGAGGTTCGGATAGCCTTTTCTGGGTATGAAACAATCCATTGACGGCTAAAAGAGGTCAAAGCCGTAGAACTCACAAAGAGCTTCGTTTTGACTGGTTATGGCTCCCGTAACTCTAAACGAGCCAACAGTTTTGGCCGTCCGTAGAATCGATATCCACAGGGTGCAACATCTACGGTGCAAGGTGCAACATCCGTCCAAAATGCCGAAACAGCGCCGTGCGACTTTTAGAAATGGTTGCATGGATTAGAAATGGAACAGTACCATGGTGCACCACTCTCCAGGGATGGTAAATCGAAGAACAGCCACGGTGATCCCGTTTTAACGTAAAAATTCACAAGACGAAAAAAAGAAGGCTAAAAAACTTCAAAGCCCCGATTGAGGTTCAGATAGCCTTTTTTGGGTATTAAACAATCCATTGACGGCTGATAGCGGTCAAAGCCGTAGAAATCACAGAGAGCCTTGTTTTGACTGGTTATGTCTCCCATAACTCTAAATGAGCCAATAGTAATGGCTGTCCGAAGAATCGATATCCGCCTGGTGCAACATCTACGGTGCAAGGTGCAACATCCGTCCAAAATGGCAAAACAGCGCCATGCGACTTTTATAAATGGGTGCATGGAATTGAAATGGAACAGTACCATGGTGCACCACTCTCCAGGGATGGTAAATCGAAGACCAACCACGGTGATCCCGTTTTAACGAAAAAATTCACTTGGAGAAAAAAAGAAGGCTAAAAAACTTCAGAGCCCCGATTGAGGTTCGGATAGCCTTGTTTGGGTATGAAACAATCCATTGATGGATCAAAGCCGACAAATCCATAGAACTCATCAATAGCTTCGTTTTGACTGGTTATGGCTCCCGTAAGTCTAAACGAGCCAACAGTTATGGCCGTTCGAAGAATCGATATCCGCAGGGTGCAACATCTGCGGTGCAAGGTGCAACATCCGTCCAAAATGCCAAAACAACGCCGTGCGACTTTTAGAAATGGTTGCATGGATTTGAAATGGAACAGTACCATGGCACACCGCTCTCCAGGGATGGTAAATCGAAGACCAGCCACGGTGATCCCGTTTTAACGTAAAAATTCACTTGACGTAAAAAAGAAGGCTAAAAAACTTCAAAGCCCCGATTGAGATTCGGATAGCCTTTCTTGGGTATGAAACAATCCATTGATGGCTGAAAGCTATCAAAGCCGTAGAACTCACAGAGATCTTCGTTTTGACTGGTTATGGCTCACGTAACTCTAAACGAGCCAACAGTTATGGCTGTCCGAAGAATCGATATCCGCAGGGTGCAACATCTGCGGTGTAAGTTTCAACATCCGTCCAAAATGCCAAAACAGCGCCGTACGACTTTTAAAAATGGGTGCATAGATTTGAAATGGAACGGTACCATGGTGCACCACTCTCCAGGGATGGTAAATCGAAGACCAGCCACGGTGATCCCGTTTTAACGTAAAAATTCACTTGACGAAAAAATGAAGGCTAAAAAACTTCAGAGCCCCGATTGAGGTTCGGATAGCCTTTTTTGGGTATGAAACAATCCATTGACAGCTGAAAGCAGTAAATGCCCTATAAGTCACAGTGAGCTTCGTTTTGACTGGTTATGGCTCCCGTAACTCTAAATGAGCCAACAGTTATGGCCATCCGAAGAATCGATATCCGAAGAGTGCAACATCTACGGTGCAAGGTGCAACATTCGTCTAAAATGCAGGATCAGCGCCGTGTGACTTTTAGAAATGGGTGCGAGGATTTGAAATGGAACAGTACCATGGTGCACCACTCTCCAGGGATGGTAAATCAAAGACCAGCCACGGTGATCCCGTTTTAACGTAAAAATTCACTTGACGAAAAAAAGAAGGCTAAAAAACTTCAGAGCCTCGATTGAGATTCGGATAGCCTTTTTTGGGTATGAAACAATCCATTGACGGCTGAAAGCGGTCAAAGCCGTAGAACTCACAGAGAGCTTCGTTTTGACTAGTTATGACTCCCGTAACTCTAAACGAGCCAACAATTATGGCCATCCGAAGAATCGATATCCACAGAGTGCAACATCTGCGGTGCAAGGTGCAACATCCGTCCAAAATTCCGAAACAGCGTCGTGCGACTTTTAGAAATGGGTGCATGGATTTGAAATGGAACAGCACCATGGTGCACCACTCTCCAGGGATGGTAAATCGAAGACCAGCCATGGTGATCCCGTTTTAACGTAAAAATTCACTTGTCGAAAAAAAGAAGGCTAAAAAACTTCAAAGCCCCGATTGATGTTCGGATAGCCTTTTTTGGGTATTAAACAATACATTGACGGCTGATAGTGGTCAAAGCCGTAGAAATCACAGAGAGCTTCGTTTTTACTGGTTATGGCTCCTATGACTCTAAACGAGCCAAAATTTATGGTCGTCCGAAGAATCGATATCCGTCGGGTGCAACATCTGCGGTGCAAGGTGCAACATCCATCCAAAATGCCAAAATAGCGCCGTGCGACTTTTATAAATGGGTGTATGGATTTGAAATGGAACAGTACCATGGTGCACCACTCTCCAGGGATTGTAAATCAAAGACTAGCCACGGTGATCCCGTTTTAACGAAAAAATTCACTTGACGAAAAAAAGAAGGCTAAAAAACTTCAGAACCCCGATTGAGGTTCGGATAGACTTTTTTGGGTATGAAATAATCCATTGATAGCTGAAAGCGGTAAATGCCGTAGAACTCACAGTGAGCTTCGTTTTGACCGGTTATGGCTCCCGTAACTCTAAACGAGCCAACAGTTATGGCCGTCCGAAGAATCGATATCCGCAGGGTGCAACATCTGCGGTGCAAGGTGCAACATCCTACCAAAATGCAGTATCAGCGCCTTGCGACTTTTAGAAATGGGTGCGTGGATTTGAAATGGAACAATACCATAGCGCACCACTCTCCAGGTATGGTAAATCGAAGACCAGCCACGGTGATCCCGTTTTAACGTAAAAATTCACTTGACGAAAAAAAGAACTCTAAAAAACTTCAGAGCCCCGATTAAGGTTCGGATAGCCTTTTTTGGGTATGAAACAATCCATTGATGGCTAAAAGCAGTCAAAGCTGTAGAACTCACAAATAGCTTCGTTTTATCTGGTTATGGATCCCGTAACTCTGAACGAGCCAACAGTTATGTCCATCCGAAGAATCGATATCCACAGGGTGCAACATCTACGGTGCAAGGTGCAACATCCGTCCAAAATGCCGAAACAACGCCGTGCGACTTTTAGAAATGGGTGCATGGATTTGAAATGGAACAGTACCATGGTGCACCACTCTCTAGGGATGGTAAATCGAAGACCAGCCACGGTGATCCCGTTTTAACGTAAAAATTCACTTGACGAAAAAAAGAAGACTAAAAAACTTCAGAGCACCGATTGAGGTTCGAATTGCCTTTTTTGGGTATGAAACAATCCATAGACGGATGAAAGCCAACAAATCCATAGAACTTATCAAGTGCTTCGTTTTGACTGGTTATGGCTTCCGTAACTCTAAACGAGCCAACAGTTACGGCCGTCCGAAGATTCGATATCCGCAGGGTGCAACATCTACGGTGCAAGGTGCAACATCCATCCAAAATGTCGAAACAGCGCCGTGCGACTTTTAGAAAATGGATTTGAAGTGGAACAGTACCATGGTGCACCATTCTCCAGGGATGGTAAATCGAAGACCAGCCACGGTGACCCGTTTTAATGTAATAATTCACTTGACGAAAAAAAGAAGGCTAAAAAACTTCAAAGCCCCGATTGAGGTTCGGTTATCCTTTTTGGGGTATTAAACAATCCATTGACGGCTGATAGCGGTCAAAGCCGTAGAAATCACAGAGAGCTTCGTTTTGACTGGTTATGGCTCCCGTAACACTAAACGAGCCAATAGTAATGGCCGTCCGAAGAATCGATATCCGCCGGGTGCAACATCTGCGGTGCAAGGTGCAACATCCGTCCAAAATGCCAAAACAGCGCCGTTCGACTTTTAGAAATGGGTGCATGGATTTGAAATGGAACAGTACCATGGTTCACCACTCTCCAGGGATGGTAAATCAAAGACCAGCCACGGTGATCCCGTTTTAATGAAAAAATTCACTTGACGAAAAAAAGAAGGCTAAAAAACTTCAGAGCCCCGATTGAGGTTCGGATATCCTTTTTTGGGTATGAAATAATCCTTTGACGGATGAAAGCCGACAAATCCATAGAACTTATCAAGAGCTTCGTTTTGACTGGTTATGGCTCCCGCAACTCTAAACGAGCCAACAGTTATGGCCGTCCGAAGAATCGATATCCGCAGGGTGCAACATCTGCGGTGCAAGGTGCAACATCCGTCCAAAATGCCGAAACAACGCCGTGCAACTTTTAGAAATGTGTGCATGGATTTGAAATGGAACAGTACCATGGCACACTGCTCTCCAGGGATGGTAAATCAAAGACCAGCCACGATGATCCTGTTTTAACATAAAAATTCACTTGACGAAAAAAAGAAGGCTAAAAAACATTAGAGACTCGATTGAGGTTCGGATAGCCTTTTTTGGGTATTAAACAATCCATTGACGGCTGATAGCGGTCAAAGCCGTAGAAATCACCGAGAGCTTCGTTTTGACTGGTTATGGCTCCCATAACTCTAAATGAGGCAATAGTTATGGCCGTCCGAAGAATCGATATCCGCCGGGTGCAACATCTGCGATGCAAGGTGCAACATCCATCCAAAATGCCGAAACAGCGCCGTGCGACTTTAGAAATGGGTGCAAGGATTTGAAATGGAACAGTACGATGGTGCACCACTCTCCAAGGATGGTAAATCGAAGACCAGCCACGATGATCCCGTTTTAACGTAAAAATTCGCTTGACGTAAAAAAAGAAGGCTAAAAAACTTCAGAACCCCGATTGAGGTTCGGATAGCCTTTTTTGGGTATGAAACAATCCATTGACGGCTAAAAGCCATCAAAGCCGTAGAACTCACAGAGAGCTTCGTTTTGACTTATTGTGGCTCCCGTAAATATAAACGAGCCAACAGTTATGGCCGTCCGAAGAATCGATATCCGTAGGGTGCAATATCTGCGGTGCAAGATGCAACATCCGTCCAAAATGCCGAAACAGCGCCGTGCGACATTTAGAAATGGGTGCAAGGATTTGAAATGTAACAGTACCATGGTGCACCACTCTCTAGGGATGGTAAATCGAAGACCAGCCACGGTGATCCCGTTTTAACGTAAAAATTCACTTGACGAAAAAAAGAAGGCTAAAAAACTTTCAGAGCCCCGATTGAGGTTCGGATAGCCTTTTTTGGGTATGAAACAATCCATTGATGGCTGAACGCGTTCAAAGCTGTAGAACTCACAGAGAGCTTCGTTTTGACTGGTTATGGCTCCCGTAACTCTAAACGAGCCAATGGTTATAGTCGTCTGAAGAATCGATATCCGCAGGGTGCAACATCTGCGGTGCAAGGTGCAACATCCGTCCAAAATGCCGAAACAGCGCCGTGCGACTTTTAGAAATGGGTGCATGGATTTGAAATGGAACAGTTCCTTGGTTCACCACTCTCCAGGGATGGTAAATCGAAGACGAGCCACGGTGATTCCGTTTGTCGTAAAAATTCACTTGACGAAAAAAAGAAGGCTAAGAAACTTTAAAGCCCCGATTGAAGTTCGGATAGCCTTTTTTGGGTTTGAAACAATCCATTGACGGCTGAAAGCCATCTATGCCGTAGAACTCACAGAGAGCTTCGTTTTGACTGGTTATGGCTCCCGTAACCCTAAACGAGCCAGCAGTTATGGCCGTACGAAGAATCGATATCCTTAGAGTGCAACATCTGCGGTGCAAGGTGCAACATCCGTCCAAAATGCCGAAATAGCGCCGTACGACTTTTAGAAATGGATGCATGGATTTGAAATGGAACAGTACCATGGTGCACCACTCTCCAGGGATGGTAAATCGAAGACCAGCCACGGTGATCTCGTTTTAACGTAAAAATTCACTTGATGAAAAAAAGAAGGCTAAAAAACTTCAGATCCCCGATTGAGGTTCGGATAGCCTTTTTTGGGTATGAAACAATCCATTGACGGCTGAAAGCGGTAAATGCCGTAGAACTCACAGTGAGCTTGATTTTGACCGGTTATGGCTCCCGTAACTCTAAACGAGTCAACAGTTATGGCCGTCCGAAGAATCGATATCCGCAGGGTGCAACATCTGCGGTGCTAGGTGCAACATCCGTCCAAAATGTAGGATCAGCGCCGTGCGACATTTAGAACTGGTTGCGAGGATTTGAAATGGAACAGTACCATGGTGCACCACTCTCCAGGGATGGTAAATCGAAGACCAGCCACGGTGATCCCGTTTTAACGTCAAAATTCACTTGACGAAAAAAAGAAGGCTAAAAAACTTCATAGCCCCGATTGAGGTTCGGATAGCCTTTTTTGGGTATGAAACAATCCATTGACGGCTCAAAGCAGTCAAAGCCGTAGAATTCACAGAGAGCTTCGTTTTGACTGGTTATGGCTTCCGTAACTCTAAACGAGCCAACAGTTATGGTCGTCCGAAGAATCAATATCCGCAGGGTGCAACATCTGCGATGCAAGGTGCAACATCCGTCTAAAATGCCAAAACAGCGCCGTGCGACTTTTAGAAATGGGTGCATGGATTTTAAGTGGAACAGTACCATAGTGCAACACTCTCCAGGGATGGTAAATCATAGACCAGCCACGGTGATCCCGTTTTAACGTAAAAATTCACTTGACGAAAAAAAGAAGGCTAAAAAACATCAGATCCCCGATTGAGGTTCGGATAGCCTTTTTTGGTTATTAAACAATCCATTGATGGATGAAAGCGGTCAAAGCCGTAGAACTCACAGAGAGCTTCGTATTGACTGGTTATGGCTCCCGTAACTCTAAACGAGTCAACAGTTATGGCCGTCCGAAGAATCGATATCCGCAGGGTGCAAAATTTGCGGTGCAAGGTGCAACATGCGTCCAAAATGCCGAAAAAGCGTCGTGCGACTTTTAGAAATGGGTGCATGGATTTGAAATGGAACCGTACCATGGTGCACCACTCTCCAGGGATGGTAAATCGAAGACCAGCCACGGTGATTCCGTTTTAACGTAAAAATTCACTTGACGAAAAAAAGAAGGCTAAAAAACTTCAAAGCCCCGATTGAGGTTCAGATAGCCTTTTCTGGGTATGAAACAATCCATTGACGGCTGAAAGAGGTCAAAGCCGTAGAACTCACAAAGAGCTTTTTTTGACTGGTTATGGCTCCCGTAACTCTAAACGAGCCAACAGTTATGGCCGTCCGAAGAATCGATATCCACATGGTGCAACATCTGCGGTGCAAGGTGCAACATCCGTCCAAAATCCCGAAACAGCGCCGTGCGACTTTTAGAAATGGGTGCATGGATTAGAAATGGAACAGTACCATGCTGCACCACTCTTCAGGGATGGTAAATCGAAGACCAGCCACGGTGATCCCGTTTTAACGTAAAAATTCACTAGACAAAAAAAGAAGGCTAAAAAACTTCAAAGCCCCGATTGAGGTTCGGATAGCCTTTTTTGGGTATTAAACAATCCATAGACGGCTGATAGCGGTCAAAGCCGTAGAAATCACAGAGAGCTTTGTTTTGACTGGTTATGGCTCCCATAACTCTAAACGAGCCAATAGTAATGGCTGTCCGAAGAATCGATATCCGCCGGGTGCAACATCTGCGGTGCAAGGTGCAACATCCGTCCAAAATGGCAAAACAGCGTCGTGCGACTTTTATAAATAGGTGCATGGAATTGAAATGGAACAGTACCATGGTGCACCACTCTCCAGGGATGGTAAATCGAAGACCAACCACGGTGATCCCGTTTTAACGAAAAAATTCACTTGGAGAAAAAAAGAAGGCTAAAAAACTTCAGAGCCCCGATTGAGGTTCGGATAGCCATGTTTGGGTATGATACAATCCATTGATTGATCAAAGCCGACAAATCCATAGAACTCATCAATATCTTCGTTTTGACTGGTTATGGCTCCCGTAACTCTAAACGAGCCAACAGTTATGGCCGTTCGAAGAATCGATATCCGCAGGGTGCAACATCTGCGGTGCAAGGTGCAACATCCGTCCAAAATGCCAAAATAGCGCCGTGCGACTTTTAGAAATGGTTGCATGGATTTGAAATGGAACAGTACCATGGCACACCGCTCTCCAGGGATGGTAAATCGAAGACCAGCCACGGTGATCCCGTTTTAACGTAAAAATTCACTTGACGTAAAAAAGAAGGCTAAAAAACTTTAGAGCCCCGATTGAGATTCGGATAGCCTTTCTTGGGTATGAAACAATCCATTGATGGCTGAAAGCTATCAAAGCCGTAGAACTCATAGAGAGCTTCGTTTTGACTGGTTATGGCTCATGTAACTCTAAACGAGCCAATAGTTATGGCCGTCCGAAGAATCGATATCCGCAGGGTGCAACATCTGCGGTGTAAGTTGCAACATCCGTCCAAAATGCCAAAACAGCGCCGTACGACTTTTAAAAATGGGTGCATGGATTTGAAATGGAACGCTACCATGGTACACCACTCTCCAGGGATGGTAAATCGAAGACCAGCCACGGTGATCCCGTTTTAACGTAAAAATTCACTTGATGAAAAAAAGAAGGCTAAAAAACTTCAGAGCCCCGATTGAGGTTCGGATAGCCTTTTTAGGGTATGAAACAATCCATTGACAGCTGAAAGCAGTAAATGCCCTATAAGTTACAGTGAGCTTCGTTTTGACTGGTTATGGCTCCCGTAACTCTAAACGAGCCAACAGTTATGGCCGTTCGAAGAATCGATATCCGAAGGGTGCAACATCTGCGGTGCAAGGTACAACATCCGTCTAAAATGCAGGATCAGCGCCGTGCGACTTTTAGAAATGGGTGCGAGGATTTGAAATGGAACAGTACCATGGTGCACCACTCTCCAGGGATGGTAAATCAAAGACCAGCCACGGTGATCCCGTTTTAACGTAAAAATTCACTTGACGAAAAAAAGAAGGCTAAAAAACTTCAGAGCCTCGATTGAGGTTCGGATAGCCTTTTTTGGGTATGAAACAATCCATTGACGGCTGAAAGCGGTCAAAGCCATAGAACTCACAGAGAGCTTCGTTTTGACTAGTTATGGCTCCCGTAACTCTAAACGAGCCAACAGTTATGGCCATCCGAAGAATCGATATCCACAGAGTGCAACATCTGCGGTGCAAGGTGCAACATCCGTCCAAAATTCCGAAACAGCGTCGTGCGACTTTTAGAAATGGGTGCATGGATTTGAAATGGAATAGCACCATGGTGCACCACTCTCCAGGGATGGTAAATCGAAGACCAGCCATGGTGATCCCGTTTTAACGTAAAAATTCACTTGTCGAAAAAAAGAAGGCTAAAAAACTTCAAAGCCCCGATTGATGTTCGGATAGCCTTTTTTGGGTATTAAAAAATCCATTGACGGCTAATAGCGGTCAAAGCCGTAGAAATAACAAAGAGCTTCGTTTTGACTGGTTATGGCTCCCATAACTCTAAACGAGCCAATAGTTATGGTCGTCCGAAGAATCGATATCCGTCGGGTGCAACATCTGCGGTACAAGGTGCAACATCTATCCAAAATGCCAAAACAGTGCCGTGCGACTTTTATAAATGGGTGTATGGATTTGATATGGAACAGTACCGTGGTGCAACACTCTCCAGGGATGATAAATCAAAGACTACCCACGATGATCCCGTTTTAACGAAAAAATTCACTTGACGAAAAAAAGAAGGCTAAAAAACTTCAGAGCCCCGATTGAGGTTCGGATAGACTTTTTTGGGTATGAAACAATCCATTGATAGCTGAAAGCGGTAAATGCCGTAGAACTCACAGTGAGCTTCGTTTTGACCGGTTATGGCTCCCGTAACTCTAAACGAGCCAACAGTTATGGCCGTCCGAAGAATCGATATCCGCAGGGTGCAACATTTGCGGTGCAAGGTGCAACATCCTTCCAAAATGCAGGATCAGCGCCGTGCGACTTTTAGAAATGGATGCGTGGATTTGAAGTGGAACAGTACCATGGTACACCACTCTCCAGGGATGGTAAATCGAAGACCATCCACGGTGATCCCGTTTTAACGTAATAATTCACTTGACGAAAAAAAGAAGGCTAAAAAACTTCAAAGCCCCGATTGAGGTTCGAATAGCATTTTTTGGGTATTAAACAATCCATTGATGGCTGATAGCGGTCAAAGCATAGAAATAAAAGAGAGCTTCGTTTTGACTGGTTATGGCTCCCGTAACTCTAAACGAGCCAATAGTTATGGCCGTCCGAAGAATCGATATCCGTCGGGTGCAACATCTGTGGTGCAAGGTGCAACATCCATCCAAAATTCCGAAACAGCGCAGTGCGACTTTTATAAATAGGTGCATGGATTTGAAATGGAACAACACCATGGTGCACCACTCTCTAAGGATGGTAAATCAAAGACCAGCCACGGTGATCCCATTTTAACGAAAAAATTCACTTAACGAAAAAAAGAAGGCTAAAAAACTTCAGAGCCCCGATTGAGGTTCGGATAGCCTTTTTTGGGTATGAAACAATCCACTGACGAATGAAAGCCGACAAATCCGTAGAACTCACAAAGAGCTTCGTTTTGACTGGTTATGGCTCCCGTTACTCTAAACGAGCCAATAGTTATGTCCATCCGAAGAATCGATATCCGCAGGGTGCAACATCTGCGGTGCAAGGTGCAACATCCGTCCAAAATGCCGAAACAGCGCCGTGCGACTTTTAGAAATGGGTGCATGGATTTGAAATGGAACAGTACCATGGTGCACCACTCTCCAGGGATGGTAAATCAAAGACTAGCCACGGTGATCCCGTTTTAACGAAAAAATTCACTTGACGAAAAAAAGAAGGCTAAAAAACTTCAGAGCCCCGATTGAGGTTCGGATAGCCTTATTTGGGTATGAAACAATCCTCTGACGGATGAAAGCCGACAAATCCGTAGAACTCATCAAGAGCTTCGTTTTGACTGGTTATGGCTCCCGTACCTCTAAACGAGCCAATAGTTATGGCCGTCCGAAGAATCGATATCCGTCGGGTGCAACATCTGCGTTGCAAGGTGCAACATCCGTCCAAAATGCCAAAACAGCGCCGTGCGACTTTTATAAATGGGTGTATGGATTTGAAATGGAACAGTACCATGGTGCACCACTCTCCAGGGATGGTAAATCAAAGACTAGCCACGGTGATCCCGTTTTAACGAAAAAATTCACTTGACGAAAAAAGAAGGCTAAAAAACTTTAGAGCCCCGATTGAGGTTCGGATAGACTTTTTTGGGTATGAAACAGTCCATTGACAGCTGAAAGTGGTAAATGCCGTAGAACTCACAATGAGCTTCGTTTTGACCGGTTATGGCTCCTGTAACTCTAAACGAGCCAACAGTTATGGCCGTATGAAGAATCGATATCCGCAGGGTGCAACATCTGCGGTGCAAGGTGCAACATCCTTCCAAAATGCAGGATCAGCGCCGTGCGACTTTTAGAAATGGGTGCATGGATTTGAAATGGAACAGTACCATAGTGCACCACTCTCCAGGTATGGTAAATCGAAGACCAGCCACGGTGATCCCGTTTTAACATAAAAATTTAATTGACGAAAAAAAGAACTCTAAAAAACTTCAGAGCCCCGATTAAGGTTCGGATAGCCTTTTTTGGGTATGAAACAATCCATTGATGGCTGAAAGTGGTCAATGCCATAGAACTCACAAAGAACTTCGTTTTGACTGGTTATGGCTCCCGTAACTCTAAACGAGCCAACAGTTATGTCCATCCGAAGAATCGATATCCACAGGGTGCAACATCTGCGGTGCAAGGTGCAACATCCGTCCAAAATGCCGAAACAGCGCCGTGCGACTTTTAGAAATGGGTGCATGGATTTGAAATGGAACAGTACCATGGTGCACCACTCTCCAGGGATGGTAAATCGAAGACCAGCCACGGTGATCCCGTTTTAGCGTAAAAATTCACTTGACGAAAAAAAGAAGGCTAAAAAACTTCAGAGCCCCGATTGTGGTTCGGATTGCCTTTTTTGGGTATGAAACAATCCATTGACGGATGAAAGCCAACAAATCCGTAGAACTTATCAAGAGCTTCGTTTTGAAGTGTTATGGCTCCCGTAACTCTAAACGAGCCAACAGTTATGGCCGTTCGAAGAATCGATATCCGTAGGGTGCAACATCTACGGTGTAAGGTGCAATAGCCATCCAAAATGCCGAAACAGCACCGTGCGACTTTTAGAAAATGGATTTGAAGTGGAACAGTACCATGGTGCACCACTCTCCAGGGATGGTAAATCGAAGACCAGCCACGGTGATCCCGTTTTAACGTAATAATTCACTTGACGAAAAAAAGAATGCTAAAAAACTTAAAATCACCGATTGAGGTTCGGATAGCATTTTTTGGGTATTAAACAATCCATTGATGGCTGATAGCGGTCAAAGCATAGAAATAAAAGAGAGCTTCGTTTTGACTAGTTATGGCTCCCGTAACTCTAAACGAGCCAATAGTTATGGCCGTCCGAAGAATTGATATCCGTCGGGTGCAACATCTGCGGTGCAAGGTGCAACATCCGTCCAAAATGCCGAAATAGCGCAGTGCGACTTTTATAAATGGGTGCATGGATTTGAAATGGAACAGCACCATGGTGCACCACTCTCTAAGAATGGTAAATCAAAGACCAGCCACGGTGATCCCATTTTAACGAAAAAATTCACTTAACGAAAAAAAGAAGGCTAAAAAACTTTAGAGCCCCGATTGAGGTTCGGATAGCCTTTTTTGGGTATGAAACAATCCACTGACGGATGAAAGCCGACAAATCCGTAGAACTCATCAAGAGCTTCGTTTTGACTGGTTATGGCTCCCGTACCTCTAAACGAGCCAATAGTTATGGCCGTCCGAAGAATCGATATCCGCTGGGTGCAACATTTGCGGTGCAAGGTGCAACATCCGTCCAAAATGCCGAAACAGCGCCGTGCCACTTTTAGAAATGGGTGCATGGATTTGAAATGGAACAGTACCATGGTGCACCACTCTCCAGGGATGGTAAATCGTAGACCAGCCACGGTGATCCCGTTTTAACGTAAAAATTCACTTGACGAAAAAAAGAAGGCTAAAAAACTTCAGAGCCCCGATTGAGGTTCGGATAGCCTTTTTTGGGTATGATACAATCCATTGACGGATGAAAGCCGACAAATCCGTAGAACTTATCAAGAGCTTCGTTTTGACTGGTTATGGCTCCCGTAACTCTAAACAAGCCAACAGTTATGGCCGTCCGAAGAATCGATATCCGAGGGTGCAACATCTGCGGTGCAACATCCGTCCAAAATGCCAAAACAGCACCGTCCGACTTTTACAAATGGGTGCATGGATTTGAAATGGAACGGTACCATGGTGCACCACTCTCCACGGATGGTAAATCGAAGACCAGCCACGGTGATCCCGTTTTAACGTAAAAATTCACTTGACGAAAAAAAGAAGGCTAAAAAACTTCAGAGCCCCGATTGAGGTTCCGATAGCCTTTTTTGGGTATGAAACAATCCTTTTACGGCTAAAAGCGGTAAATGCCGTAGAACTCACAGTGAGCTTCGTTTTGACCGGTTATGGCTCCTATAACTCTAAACGTTCCAACAGTTATGGCCGTCTGAAGAATCGATTTCCGCAGGGTGGAACATCTGCAGTGCAAGGTGCAACATCCGTCCAAAATGCAAGATCAGCGCCGTGCGAGTTTTAGAAATGGGTGCGAGGATTTGAAATGGAACAGTACCATGGTGCACTACTCTCCAGGGATGGTAAATCGAAGACCAGCCACGGTGATCCCGTTTTAACGTCAAAATTCACTTGACGAAAAAAAGAAGGCTAAAAAACTTCAGAGCCCCGATTGAGGTTCGGATAGCCTTTTTTGGGTATGAAACAATCCATTGACGGCTGAAAGTGGTCAAAGCCGTAGAACTCACAGAGAGCTTCGTTTTGACTGGTTATGGCTCCCATAACTCTAAACGAGCCAACAGTTATGGCCATTTGAAGAATCTATATCCACAAGGTGCAACATCTACGCTGCAAGGTGCAACATTCGTCCAAAATGCCGAAACAGCGCCGTGCGTCTTTTAGAATTGGGTGCATGGATTTAAAATGGAACAGTACCATGGTTCACCACTCTCTAGGGATGGTAAATCGAAGACCAGCCACGGTGATCCCGTTTTAACGTAAAAATTCACTTGACGAAAAAAAGAAGGCTAAAAAAATTCAAAGCCCCGATTGATGTTCGGATAGCCTTTTTTGGGTATTAAACAATCCATTGACAGCTGATAGCGGTCAAAGCTGTAGATATCATAGAGATCTTCGTTTTGACTGGTTATGGCTCCCGTAACTCTAAACGAGCCAATAGTTGTGGTCGTTCGAAGAATCGATATCCGTCGGGCGCAACATCTGCGGTGCAAGGTGCAACATCCGTCCAAAATGTTGAAATAGTGCAGTGCGACTTTTATAAATGGGTGCAGAGATTTGAAATGGAACAGTACCATGGTGCACCACTCTCCAGGGATGGTAAATCAAAGACCAGCCACGGTGATCCCGTTTTAACGTAAAAATTCACTTGACGAAAAAAAGAAGGCTAAAAAACTTTAGAGCCCCGATTGAGGTTCGGATAGCCTTTTTTGGGTATGAAATAATCAATTGATAGATGAAAGCCGACAAATCCGTAGAACTCATCAAGAGCTTCGTTTTGACTAGTTATGGCTCCCGTAACTCTAAACGAGCCAACAGTTATGGCCGTCCGAAGAATCGATATCCGCAGGGTGCAACATCTGCGGTGCAAGGTGCAACATCCATCCAAAATGCCGAAACAGCACCGTGCGACTTTTAGAAATGGGTGCATGGATTTGAAATGGAACAGTACCATGGCACACCGCTGTCCAGGGATGGTAAATTGAAGACCAGCCACGATGATCCCGTTTTATCGTAAAAATTCACTTGACGTAAAAAAGAAGGCTAAAAAACTTCAGAGCCCCGATTGAGGTTCGGATAGCCTTTTTTGGGTATGAAACAGTCCTTTGACGGCTGAAAGCTATCAAAGCCGTAGAACTCACAGAGAGCTTCGTTTTGACTGGTTATGGCTCCTGTAACTCTAAACGAGCCAACTGTTATGGCCGTCCGAAGAATCGATATCCGCAGGGTGCAACATCTGCGGTGCAAGGTGCAACATCCGTCCAAAATGCCGAAACAGCGCCGTGCGACTTTTAAAAATGGATGCATGGATTTGAAATGGAACGGTACCATGGTGCACCACTCTCCAGGGATGGTAAATCGAAGACCAGCCACGGTGATCCCGTTTTAACGTAAAAATTCACTTGTCGAAAAAAAGAAGGCTAAAAAACTTCAGAGCCCCGATTGAGGTTCGGATAGCCTTATTTGGGTATGAAACAATCCTCTGACGGATGAAAGCCGACAAATCCGTAGAACTCATCAAGAGCTTCGTTTTGACTGGTTATGGCTCCCGTACCTCTAAACGAGCCAATAGTTATGGCCGTCCGAAGAATCGATATCCGTCGGGTGCAACATCTGCGTTGCAAGGTGCAACATCCGTCCAAAATGCCAAAACAGCGCCGTGCGACTTTTATAAATGGGTGTATGGATTTGAAATGGAACAGTACCATGGTGCACCACTCTCCAGGGATGGTAAATCAAAGACTAGCCACGGTGATCCCGTTTTAACGAAAAAATTCGCTTGACGAAAAAAGAAGGCTAAAAAACTTTAGAGCCCCGATTGAGGTTCAGATAGACTTTTTTGGGTATGAAACAGTCCATTGACAGCTGAAAGCGGTAAATGCCGTAGAACTCACAGTGAGCTTCGTTTTGACCGGTTATGGCTCCTGTAACTCTGAACGAGCCAACAGTTATGGCCGTATGAAGAATCGATATCCGCAGGGTGCAACATCTGCGGTGCAAGGTGCAACATCCTTCCAAAATGCAAGATCAGCGCCGTGCGACTTTTAGAAATGGGTGCATGGATTTGAAATGGAACAGTACCATAGTGCACCACTCTCCAGGTATGGTAAATCGAAGACCAGCCACGGTGATCCCGTTTTAACGTAAAAATTTAATTGACGAAAAAAAGAACTCTAAAAAACTTCAGAGCCCCGATTAAGGTTCGGATAGCCTTTTTTGGGTATGAAACAATCCATTGATGGCTGAAAGCGGTCAATGCCGTAGAACTCACAAAGAGCTTCGTTTTGACTGGTTATGGCTCCCGTAACTCTAAACGAGCCAACAGTTATGTCCATCCGAAGAATCGATATCCACAGGGTGCAACATCTGTGGTGCAAGGTGCAACATCCGTCCAAAATGCCGAAACAGCGCCGTGCGACTTTTAGAAATGGGTGCATGGATTTGAAATGGAACAGTACCATGGTGCAACACTCTCCAGGGATGGTAAATCGAAGACCAGCCACGGTGATCCCGTTTTAGCGTAAAAATTCACTTGACGAAAAAAAGAAGGCTAAAAAACTTCAGAGCCCCGATTGTGGTTCGGATTGCCTTTTTTGGGTATGAAACAATCCATTGACGGATGAAAGCCAACAAATCCATAGAACTTATCAAGAGCTTCGTTTTGACTGGTTATGGCTCCCGTAACTCTAAACGAGCCAACAGTTATGGCCGTTCGAAGAATCGATATCCGTTGGGTGCAACATCTACGGTGTAAGGTGCAATAGCCATCCAAAATGCCGAAACAGCGCCGTGCTACTTTTAGAAAATGGATTTGAAGTGGAACAGTACCATGGTGCACCACTCTCCAGGGATGGTAAATCGAAGACCAGCCACGGTGATCCCGTTTTAACGTAATAATTCACTTGACGAAAAAAAGAATGCTAAAAAACTTAAAATCCCCGATTGAGGTTCGGATAGCATTTTTTGGGTATTAAACAATCCATTGATGGCTGATAGCGGTCAAAGCATAGAAATAAAAGAGAGCTTCGTTTTGACTGGTTATGGCTCCCGTAACTCTAAACGAGCCAATAGTTATGGCCGTCCGAAGAATCGATATCCGTCGGGTGCAACATCTGCGGTGCAAGGTGCAACATCCGTCCAAAATGCCGAAACAGCGCAGTGCGACTTTTATAAATGGGTGCATGGATTTGAAATGGAACAGCACCATGGTGCACCACTCTCTAAGGATGGTAAATCAAAGACCAGCCACGGTGATCTCATTTTAACGAAAAAATTCACTTAATGAAAAAAAGAAGGCTAAAAAACTTCAGAGCCCCGATTGAGGTTCGGATAGCCTTTTTTGGTTATGAAACAATCCACTGACGGATGAAAGCCGACAAATCCGTAGAACTCATCAAGAGCTTCGTTTTGACTGGTTATGGCTCCCGTACCTCTAAACGAGCCCATAGTTATGGCCGTCCGAAGAATCGATATCCGCTGGGTGCAACATCTGCGGTGCAAGGTGCAACATCCGTCCAAAATGCCGAAACAGCGCCGTGCCACTTTTAGAAATGGGTGCATGGATTTGAAATGGAACAGTACCATGGTGCACCACTCTCCAGGGATGGTAAATCGTAGACCAACCACGGTGATCCCGTTTTAACGTAAAAATTCACTTGACGAAAAAAAGAAGGCTAAAAAACTTCAGAGCCCCGATTGAGGTTCGGATAGCCTTTTTTGGGTATGAAACAATCCATTGACGGATGAAAGCCGACAAATCCGTAGAACTTATCAAGAGCTTCGTTTTGACTGGTTATGGCTCCCGTAACTCTAAATAAGCCAACATTTATGGTCGTCCGAAGAATCGATATCCGAGGGTGCAACATCTGCGGTGCAACATCCGTCCAAAATGCCAAAACAGCACCGTCCGACTTTTACAAATGGTGCATGGATTTGAAATGGAACGGTACCATGGTGCACCACTCTCCACGGATGGTAAATCGAAGACCAGCCACGGTGATCCCGTTTTAACGTAAAAATTCACTTGACGAAAAAAAGAAGGCTAAAAAACTTCAGAGCCCCGATTGAGGTTCCGATAGCCTTTTTTGGGTATGAAACAATCCTTTTACGGCTAAAAGCGGTAAATGCCGTAGAACTCACAGTGAGCTTCTTTTTGACCGGTTATGGCTCCTATAACTCTAAACGTTCCAACAGTTATGGCCGTCTGAAGAATCGATTTCCGCAGGGTGGAACATCTGCGGTGCAAGGTGCAACATCCGTCCAAAATGCAAGATCAGCGCCGTGCGAGTTTTAGAAATGGGTGCGAGGATTTGAAATGGAACAGTACCATGGTGCACCACTCTCCAGGGATGGTAAATCGAAGACCAGCCACGGTTATCCCGTTTTAACGTCAAAATTCACTTGACGAAAAAAAGAAGGCTAAAAAACTTCAGAGCCCCGATTGAGGTTCGGATAGCCTTTTTTGGGTATGAAACAATCCATTGACGGCCGAAAGTGGTCAAAGCCGTAGAACTCACCGAGAGCTTCGTTTTGACTGGTTATGGCTCCCATAACTCTAAACGAGCCAACAGTTATGGCCATCTGAAGAATCGATATCCACAAGGTGCAACATCTACGCTGCAAGGTGCAACATTCGTCCAAAATGCCGAAACAGCGCCGTGCGTCTTTTAGAATTGGGTGCATGGATTTGAAATGGAACAGTACCATGGTGCACCACTCTCCAGGGATGGTTAATCGAAGACCAGCCACGGTGATCCCGTTTTAACGTAAAAATTCACTTGACGAAAAAAAGAAGGCTAAAAAAATTCAAAGCCCCGATTGATGTTCGGATAGCCTTTTTTGGGTATTAAACAATCCATTAACAGCTGATAGCGGTCAAAGCTGTAGATATCATAGAGATCTTCGTTTTGACTGGTTATGGCTCCCGTAACTCTAAACGAGCCAATAGTTATGGTCGTTCGAAGAATCGATATCCGTCGGGCGCAACATCTACGGTGCAAGGTGCAACATCCGTCCAAAATGCCGAAATAGCGCAGTGCGACTTTTATAAATGGGTGCAGAGATTTAAAATGGAACAGTACCATGGTGCACCACTCTCCAGGGATGGTAAATCAAAGACCAGCCACGGTGATCCCGTTTTAACGTAAAAATTCACTTGACGAAAAAAAGAAGGCTAAAAAACTTCAGAGCCCCGATTGAGGTTCGGATAGCCTTTTTTGGGTATGAAACAATCAATTGATAGATGAAAGCCGACAAATCCGTAGAACTCATCAAGAGCTTCGTTTTGACTAGTTATGGCTCCCGTAACTCTAAACGAGCCAACAGTTATGGCCGTCCGAAGAATCGATATCCGCAGGGTGCAACATCTGCGGTGCAAGGTGCAACATCCATCCAAAATGCCGAAACAGCACCGTGCGACTTTTAGAAATGGGTGAATGGATTTGAAATGGAACAATACCATGGCACACCGCTCTCCAGGGTTGGTAAATCGAAGACCAGCCACGATGATCCCGTTTTATCGTAAAAATTCACTTGACGTAAAAAAGAAGGCTAAAAAACTTCAGAGCCCCGATTGAGGTTCGGATAGCCTTTTTTTGGGTATGAAACAGTCCTTTGACGGCTGAAAGCTATCAAAGCCATAGAACTCACAAAGAGCTTCATTTTGACTGGTTATGGCTCCTGTAACTCTAAACGAGCCAACTGTTATGGCCGTCCAAAGAATCGATATCCGCAGGGTGCAACATCTGCGGTGCAAGGTGCAACATCCGTCCAAAATGCCGAAACAGCGCCGTGCGACTTTTAAAAATGGGTGCATGGATTTGAAATGGAACGGTACCATGGTGCACCACTCTCCAGGGATGGTAAATCGAAGACCAGCCACGGTGATCCCGTTTTAACGTAAAAATTCACTTGTCGAAAAAAAGAAGGCTAAAAAACTTCAGAGCCCCGATTGTGGTTTGGATAGCCTTTTATGGGTATGAAACAATCCATTGACGGCTGAAAGCGGTAAATGCCGTAGAACTCATAGTGAGCTTCGTTTTGACCGGTTATGGCTCCCGTAACTCTAAACGAGTCAACAGTTATGGCCGTCCGAAGAATCGATATCCGCAGGGTGCAACGTCTGCGGTGATAGGTGCAACATCCGTCCAAAATGCAGGATCAGCGCCGTGCGACTTTTAGAAATGGTTGCGAGGATTTGAAATGGAACAGTACCATGGTACACCACTCTCCAGGGATGGTAAATCGAAGACCAGCCACGGTGATCCCGTTTTAACGTCAAAATTCACTTGACGAAAAAAAGAAGGCTAAAAAACTTCAGAGCTCTGATTGAGGTTCGGATAGCCTTTTTTGGGTATGAAACAATCCATTGACGGCTCAAAGCAGTCAAAGCCGTAGAACTCACAGAGAGCTTCGTTTTGACTGGTTATGGCTCCCGTAACTCTAAACGAGCCAACAGTTATGGCCGTCCGAAGAATCAATATCCGTAGGGTGCAACATCTGCGGTGCAAGGTGCAACATCCGTCTAAAATGCCAAAACAGCGCCATGCGACTTTTAGGAATGGGTGCATGGATTTTAAGTAGAACAGTACCATGGTGCACCACTCTCCAGGGATGGTAAATCATAGACCAGCCACGGTGATCCCGTTTTAACGTAAAAATTCACTTGTCGAAAAAAAGAAGGCTAAAAAACTTCAAAGCCCCGATTGATGTTCGGATAGCCTTTTTTGGGTATTAAACTATCCATTGACGGCTGATTGCGGTCAAAGCCGTAGATATCACAGAGAGCTTCGTTTTGACTGGTTATGGCTCCCATAACTCTAAACAAGCCAACAGTTATGGCCGTCCGAAGAATCGATATCCGTCGGGTGCAACATCTGCGGTGCAAGGTGCAACATCCGTCCAAAATGCCAAAATTGCGCCGTGCGACTTTTATAAATGGGTGCATGGATTTGAAATGGAACAATACCATGGTGCACCCCTCTCCAGGGATGGTAAATCAAAGACCAGCCACGGTGATCCCGTTTTAACGAAAAAATTCACTTGACGAAAAAAAGAAGGCTAAAAAACTTCAAAGCCCTGATTGAGGTTCGGATAGACTTTTTTGGGTATGAAACAATCCATTGACGGCTAAAAGAGGTCAAAGCCGTAGAACTCACAAAGAGCTTTGTTTTGACTGGTTATGGCTCCCGTAACTCTAAACGAGCCCATAGTTATGGCCGTCCGAAGAATCGATATCCGAAGGGTGCAACATCTGCGGTGCAAGGTGCAACATCCGTCCAAAATGCCGAAATAGCGCCGTGCGAGTTTTAGAAATGGGTGCATGGATTTGAAATGGAACATTACCATGGTGCCCCACTCTTCAGGGATGGTAAATCGAAGACCAGCCACGGTGATCCCGTTTTAACGTAAAAATTCACTTGACGAAAAAAAGAAGGCTAAAAAACTTCAAAGCCTCGATTGAGGTTCGGATAGCCTTTTTTGGGTATTAAACAATCCATTGACGGCTGATAGTGGTCAAAGCCGTAGAAATCACAGAGAGCTTCGTTTTGACTGGTTATGGCTCCCGTAACTCTAAACGAGCCAATAGTTATGGCCGTCCGAAGAATCGATATCCGCAGGGTGCAACATCTGCGGTGCTAGGTGCAACATCCGTCCAAAATGCAGGATCAGCGTCGTGCGACTTTTAGAAATGGTTGCGAGGATTTGAAATGGAAAAGTACCATGGTGCACCACTCTCCAGGGATGGTAAATCGAAGACCAGCCACGGTGATCCCGTTTTAACGTCAAAATTCACTTGACGAAAAAAAGAAGGCTAAAAAACTTCAGAGCCCCGATTGAGGTTCGGATAGCCTTTTTTGGGTATGAAACAATCCACTGACGGATGAAAGCCGACAAATCTGTAATACTCATCAAGAGCTTCGTTTTGACTGGTTATGGCTCCCGTACCTCTAAACGAGCCAATAGTTATGGCCGTCCGAAGAATCGATATCCGCTGTGTGCAACATCTGCGGTGCAAGGTGCAACATCCGTCCAAAATGCCGAAACAGCGCCGTGCCACTTTTAGAAATGGGTGCATGGATTTGAAATGGAACAGTACCATGGTGCACCACTCTCCAGGGATGGTAAATCGTAGACCAGCCACGGTGATCCCGTTTTAACGTAAAAAATCACTTGACGAAAAAAAGAAGGCTAAAAAACATCAGAGCCCCGATTGAGGTTCGGATAGCCTTTTTTTGGTATGAAACAATCCATTGACGGATGAAAGCCGACAAATCCGTAGAACTTATCAAGAGCTTCGTTTTGACTGGTTATGGCTCCCGTAACTCTAAACAAGCCAACAGTTATGGCCGTCCGAAGAATCGATATCCGAGGGTGCAACATCTGCGGTGCAACATCCGTCCAAAATGCCAAAACAGCACCGTCCGACTTTTACAAATGGGTGCATGGATTTGAAATGGAACGGTACCATGGTGCACCACTCTCCACGGATGGTAAATCGAAGACCAGCCACGGTGATCCCGTTTTAACGTAAAAATTCACTTGACGAAAAAAAGAAGGCTAAAAAACTTCAGAGCCCCGATTGAGGTTCCGATAGCCTTTTTTGGGTATGAAACAATCCTTTTACGGCTAAAAGCGGTAAATGCCGTAGAACTCACAATGAGCTTCGTTTTGACCGGTTATGGCTCCTATAACTCTAAACGTTCCAACAGTTATGGCCGTTTGAAGAATCGATTTCTGCAGGGTGGAACATCTGCGGTGCAAGGTGCAACATCCATCCAAAATGCAGGATCAGCGCCGTGCGAGTTTTAGAAATGGGTGCGAGGATTTGAAATGGAACAGTACCATGGTGCACCACTCTCCAGGGATGGTAAATCGAAGACCAGCCACGGTGATCCCGTTTTAACGTCAAAATTCACTTGACGAAAAAAAGAATGCTAAAAAACTTCAGAGCCCCGATTGAGGTTCGGATAGCCTTTTTTGGGTATGAAACAATCCATTGACGGTAGAAAGTGGTCAAAGCCGCAGAACTCACAGAGAGCTTCGTTTTGACTGGTTATGGCTCCCATAACTCTAAACGAGCCAACAGTTATGGCCATCTGAAGAATCGATATCCACAAGGTGCAACATCTACGCTGCAAGGTGCAACATTCGTCCAAAATGCCGAAACAGCGCCATGCGTCTTTTAGAATTGGGTGCATGGATTTGAAATGGAACAGTACCATGGTGCACCACTCTCCAGGGATGGTAAATCGAAGACCAGCCAAGGTGATCCCGTTTTAACGTAAAAATTCACTTGACGAAAAAAAGAAGGCTAAAAAAATTCAAAGCCCCGATTGATGTTCGGATAGCCTTTTTTGGGTATTAAACAATCCATTGACAGCTGATAGCGGTCAAAGCTGTAGATATCATAGAGATCTTCGTTTTGACTGGTTATGGCTCCCGTAACTCTAAACGAGCCAATAGTTATGGTCGTTCGAAGAATCGATATCCGTCGGGCGCAACATCTGCGGTGCAAGGTGCAACATCCGTCCAAAATGCCGAAATAGCGCAGTGCAACTTTTATAAATGGGTGCAGAGATTTGAAATGGAACAGTACCATGGTGCACCACTCTCCAGGGATGGTAAATCAAAGACCAGCCACGGTGATCCCGTTTTAACGTAAAAATTCACTTGACGAAAAAAAGAAGGCTAAAAAACTTCAAAGCCCCGATTGAGGTTCGGATAGCCGTTTTTGGGTATGAAACAATCAATTGATAGATGAAAGCCGACAAATCCGTAGAACTCATCAAGAGCTTCATTTTGACTAGTTATGGCTCCCGTAACTCTAAACGAGCCAACAGTTATGGCCCTCCGAAGAAGCGATATCCGTAGGGTGCAACATCTGCGGTGCAAGGTGCAACATCCATCCAAAATGCCGAAACAGCACCGTGCGACTTTTAGAAATGGGTGCATGGATTTGAAATGGAACAGTACCGTGGCACACCGCTCTCCAGGGATGGTAAATCGAAGACCAGCCACGATGATCCCGTTTTATCGTAAAAATTCACTTGACGTAAAAAAGAAGGCTAAAAAACTTCAGAGCCCCGATTGAGGTTCGGATAACCTTTTTTGGGTATGAAACAGTCCTTTGACGGCTGAAAGCTATCAAAGCCGTAGAACTCATAGAGAGCTTCGTTTTGACTGGTTATGGCTCCTGTAACTCTAAACGAGCCAACTGTTATGGCCGTCCGAAGAATCGATATCCGCAGGGTGCAACATCTGCGGTGCAAGGTGCAACATCCGTCCAAAATGCCGAAACAGCGCCGTGCGACTTTTAAAAATGGGTGCATGGATTTGAAATGGAACAGTACCGTGGCACACCGCTCTCCAGGGATGGTAAATCGAAGACCAGCCACGATGATCCCGTTTTATCGTAAAAATTCACTTGACGTAAAAAAGAAGGCTAAAAAACTTCAGAGCCCCGATTGAGGTTCGGATAGCCTTTTTTCGGTATGAAACAGTCCTTTGACGGCTGAAAGCTATCAAAGCCGTAGAACTCACAGAGAGCTTCGTTTTGACTGGTTATGGCTCCCATAACTCTAAACGAGCCAACAGTTATGGCCATTTGAAGAATCTATATCCACAAGGTGCAACATCTACGCTGCAAGGTGCAACATTCGTCCAAAATGCCGAAACAGCGCCGTGCGTCTTTTAGAATTGGGTGCATGGATTTAAAATGGAACAGTACCATGGTTCACCACTCTCTAGGGATGGTAAATCGAAGACCAGCCACGGTGATCCCGTTTTAACGTAAAAATTCACTTGACGAAAAAAAGAAGGCTAAAAAAATTCAAAGCCCCGATTGATGTTCGGATAGCCTTTTTTGGGTATTAAACAATCCATTGACAGCTGATAGCGGTCAAAGCTGTAGATATCATAGAGATCTTCGTTTTGACTGGTTATGGCTCCCGTAACTCTAAACGAGCCAATAGTTGTGGTCGTTCGAAGAATCGATATCCGTCGGGCGCAACATCTGCGGTGCAAGGTGCAACATCCGTCCAAAATGTTGAAATAGTGCAGTGCGACTTTTATAAATGGGTGCAGAGATTTGAAATGGAACAGTACCATGGTGCACCACTCTCCAGGGATGGTAAATCAAAGACCAGCCACGGTGATCCCGTTTTAACGTAAAAATTCACTTGACGAAAAAAAGAAGGCTAAAAAACTTTAGAGCCCCGATTGAGGTTCGGATAGCCTTTTTTGGGTATGAAATAATCAATTGATAGATGAAAGCCGACAAATCCGTAGAACTCATCAAGAGCTTCGTTTTGACTAGTTATGGCTCCCGTAACTCTAAACGAGCCAACAGTTATGGCCGTCCGAAGAATCGATATCCGCAGGGTGCAACATCTGCGGTGCAAGGTGCAACATCCATCCAAAATGCCGAAACAGCACCGTGCGACTTTTAGAAATGGGTGCATGGATTTGAAATGGAACAGTACCATGGCACACCGCTGTCCAGGGATGGTAAATTGAAGACCAGCCACGATGATCCCGTTTTATCGTAAAAATTCACTTGACGTAAAAAAGAAGGCTAAAAAACTTCAGAGCCCCGATTGAGGTTCGGATAGCCTTTTTTGGGTATGAAACAGTCCTTTGACGGCTGAAAGCTATCAAAGCCGTAGAACTCACAGAGAGCTTCGTTTTGACTGGTTATGGCTCCTGTAACTCTAAACGAGCCAACTGTTATGGCCGTCCGAAGAATCGATATCCGCAGGGTGCAACATCTGCGGTGCAAGGTGCAACATCCGTCCAAAATGCCGAAACAGCGCCGTGCGACTTTTAAAAATGGATGCATGGATTTGAAATGGAACGGTACCATGGTGCACCACTCTCCAGGGATGGTAAATCGAAGACCAGCCACGGTGATCCCGTTTTAACGTAAAAATTCACTTGTCGAAAAAAAGAAGGCTAAAAAACTTCAGAGCCCCGATTGAGGTTCGGATAGCCTTATTTGGGTATGAAACAATCCTCTGACGGATGAAAGCCGACAAATCCGTAGAACTCATCAAGAGCTTCGTTTTGACTGGTTATGGCTCCCGTACCTCTAAACGAGCCAATAGTTATGGCCGTCCGAAGAATCGATATCCGTCGGGTGCAACATCTGCGTTGCAAGGTGCAACATCCGTCCAAAATGCCAAAACAGCGCCGTGCGACTTTTATAAATGGGTGTATGGATTTGAAATGGAACAGTACCATGGTGCACCACTCTCCAGGGATGGTAAATCAAAGACTAGCCACGGTGATCCCGTTTTAACGAAAAAATTCGCTTGACGAAAAAAGAAGGCTAAAAAACTTTAGAGCCCCGATTGAGGTTCAGATAGACTTTTTTGGGTATGAAACAGTCCATTGACAGCTGAAAGCGGTAAATGCCGTAGAACTCACAGTGAGCTTCGTTTTGACCGGTTATGGCTCCTGTAACTCTGAACGAGCCAACAGTTATGGCCGTATGAAGAATCGATATCCGCAGGGTGCAACATCTGCGGTGCAAGGTGCAACATCCTTCCAAAATGCAAGATCAGCGCCGTGCGACTTTTAGAAATGGGTGCATGGATTTGAAATGGAACAGTACCATAGTGCACCACTCTCCAGGTATGGTAAATCGAAGACCAGCCACGGTGATCCCGTTTTAACGTAAAAATTTAATTGACGAAAAAAAGAACTCTAAAAAACTTCAGAGCCCCGATTAAGGTTCGGATAGCCTTTTTTGGGTATGAAACAATCCATTGATGGCTGAAAGCGGTCAATGCCGTAGAACTCACAAAGAGCTTCGTTTTGACTGGTTATGGCTCCCGTAACTCTAAACGAGCCAACAGTTATGTCCATCCGAAGAATCGATATCCACAGGGTGCAACATCTGTGGTGCAAGGTGCAACATCCGTCCAAAATGCCGAAACAGCGCCGTGCGACTTTTAGAAATGGGTGCATGGATTTGAAATGGAACAGTACCATGGTGCAACACTCTCCAGGGATGGTAAATCGAAGACCAGCCACGGTGATCCCGTTTTAGCGTAAAAATTCACTTGACGAAAAAAAGAAGGCTAAAAAACTTCAGAGCCCCGATTGTGGTTCGGATTGCCTTTTTTGGGTATGAAACAATCCATTGACGGATGAAAGCCAACAAATCCATAGAACTTATCAAGAGCTTCGTTTTGACTGGTTATGGCTCCCGTAACTCTAAACGAGCCAACAGTTATGGCCGTTCGAAGAATCGATATCCGTTGGGTGCAACATCTACGGTGTAAGGTGCAATAGCCATCCAAAATGCCGAAACAGCGCCGTGCTACTTTTAGAAAATGGATTTGAAGTGGAACAGTACCATGGTGCACCACTCTCCAGGGATGGTAAATCGAAGACCAGCCACGGTGATCCCGTTTTAACGTAATAATTCACTTGACGAAAAAAAGAATGCTAAAAAACTTAAAATCCCCGATTGAGGTTCGGATAGCATTTTTTGGGTATTAAACAATCCATTGATGGCTGATAGCGGTCAAAGCATAGAAATAAAAGAGAGCTTCGTTTTGACTGGTTATGGCTCCCGTAACTCTAAACGAGCCAATAGTTATGGCCGTCCGAAGAATCGATATCCGTCGGGTGCAACATCTGCGGTGCAAGGTGCAACATCCGTCCAAAATGCCGAAACAGCGCAGTGCGACTTTTATAAATGGGTGCATGGATTTGAAATGGAACAGCACCATGGTGCACCACTCTCTAAGGATGGTAAATCAAAGACCAGCCACGGTGATCTCATTTTAACGAAAAAATTCACTTAATGAAAAAAAGAAGGCTAAAAAACTTCAGAGCCCCGATTGAGGTTCGGATAGCCTTTTTTGGTTATGAAACAATCCACTGACGGATGAAAGCCGACAAATCCGTAGAACTCATCAAGAGCTTCGTTTTGACTGGTTATGGCTCCCGTACCTCTAAACGAGCCCATAGTTATGGCCGTCCGAAGAATCGATATCCGCTGGGTGCAACATCTGCGGTGCAAGGTGCAACATCCGTCCAAAATGCCGAAACAGCGCCGTGCCACTTTTAGAAATGGGTGCATGGATTTGAAATGGAACAGTACCATGGTGCACCACTCTCCAGGGATGGTAAATCGTAGACCAACCACGGTGATCCCGTTTTAACGTAAAAATTCACTTGACGAAAAAAAGAAGGCTAAAAAACTTCAGAGCCCCGATTGAGGTTCGGATAGCCTTTTTTGGGTATGAAACAATCCATTGACGGATGAAAGCCGACAAATCCGTAGAACTTATCAAGAGCTTCGTTTTGACTGGTTATGGCTCCCGTAACTCTAAATAAGCCAACATTTATGGTCGTCCGAAGAATCGATATCCGAGGGTGCAACATCTGCGGTGCAACATCCGTCCAAAATGCCAAAACAGCACCGTCCGACTTTTACAAATGGTGCATGGATTTGAAATGGAACGGTACCATGGTGCACCACTCTCCACGGATGGTAAATCGAAGACCAGCCACGGTGATCCCGTTTTAACGTAAAAATTCACTTGACGAAAAAAAGAAGGCTAAAAAACTTCAGAGCCCCGATTGAGGTTCCGATAGCCTTTTTTGGGTATGAAACAATCCTTTTACGGCTAAAAGCGGTAAATGCCGTAGAACTCACAGTGAGCTTCTTTTTGACCGGTTATGGCTCCTATAACTCTAAACGTTCCAACAGTTATGGCCGTCTGAAGAATCGATTTCCGCAGGGTGGAACATCTGCGGTGCAAGGTGCAACATCCGTCCAAAATGCAAGATCAGCGCCGTGCGAGTTTTAGAAATGGGTGCGAGGATTTGAAATGGAACAGTACCATGGTGCACCACTCTCCAGGGATGGTAAATCGAAGACCAGCCACGGTTATCCCGTTTTAACGTCAAAATTCACTTGACGAAAAAAAGAAGGCTAAAAAACTTCAGAGCCCCGATTGAGGTTCGGATAGCCTTTTTTGGGTATGAAACAATCCATTGACGGCCGAAAGTGGT
The DNA here is from genome assembly GCA_030737815.1 of Allium fistulosum. Taxonomy (NCBI): domain Eukaryota; kingdom Viridiplantae; phylum Streptophyta; class Magnoliopsida; order Asparagales; family Amaryllidaceae; genus Allium; species Allium fistulosum. The sequence goes on from CM060906.1 coordinate 1,141,295,570, forward strand.
CAAAGCCGTAGAACTCACCGAGAGCTTCGTTTTGACTGGTTATGGCTCCCATAACTCTAAACGAGCCAACAGTTATGGCCATCTGAAGAATCGATATCCACAAGGTGCAACATCTACGCTGCAAGGTGCAACATTCGTCCAAAATGCCGAAACAGCGCCGTGCGTCTTTTAGAATTGGGTGCATGGATTTGAAATGGAACAGTACCATGGTGCACCACTCTCCAGGGATGGTTAATCGAAGACCAGCCACGGTGATCCCGTTTTAACGTAAAAATTCACTTGACGAAAAAAAGAAGGCTAAAAAAATTCAAAGCCCCGATTGATGTTCGGATAGCCTTTTTTGGGTATTAAACAATCCATTAACAGCTGATAGCGGTCAAAGCTGTAGATATCATAGAGATCTTCGTTTTGACTGGTTATGGCTCCCGTAACTCTAAACGAGCCAATAGTTATGGTCGTTCGAAGAATCGATATCCGTCGGGCGCAACATCTACGGTGCAAGGTGCAACATCCGTCCAAAATGCCGAAATAGCGCAGTGCGACTTTTATAAATGGGTGCAGAGATTTAAAATGGAACAGTACCATGGTGCACCACTCTCCAGGGATGGTAAATCAAAGACCAGCCACGGTGATCCCGTTTTAACGTAAAAATTCACTTGACGAAAAAAAGAAGGCTAAAAAACTTCAGAGCCCCGATTGAGGTTCGGATAGCCTTTTTTGGGTATGAAACAATCAATTGATAGATGAAAGCCGACAAATCCGTAGAACTCATCAAGAGCTTCGTTTTGACTAGTTATGGCTCCCGTAACTCTAAACGAGCCAACAGTTATGGCCGTCCGAAGAATCGATATCCGCAGGGTGCAACATCTGCGGTGCAAGGTGCAACATCCATCCAAAATGCCGAAACAGCACCGTGCGACTTTTAGAAATGGGTGAATGGATTTGAAATGGAACAATACCATGGCACACCGCTCTCCAGGGTTGGTAAATCGAAGACCAGCCACGATGATCCCGTTTTATCGTAAAAATTCACTTGACGTAAAAAAGAAGGCTAAAAAACTTCAGAGCCCCGATTGAGGTTCGGATAGCCTTTTTTTGGGTATGAAACAGTCCTTTGACGGCTGAAAGCTATCAAAGCCATAGAACTCACAAAGAGCTTCATTTTGACTGGTTATGGCTCCTGTAACTCTAAACGAGCCAACTGTTATGGCCGTCCAAAGAATCGATATCCGCAGGGTGCAACATCTGCGGTGCAAGGTGCAACATCCGTCCAAAATGCCGAAACAGCGCCGTGCGACTTTTAAAAATGGGTGCATGGATTTGAAATGGAACGGTACCATGGTGCACCACTCTCCAGGGATGGTAAATCGAAGACCAGCCACGGTGATCCCGTTTTAACGTAAAAATTCACTTGTCGAAAAAAAGAAGGCTAAAAAACTTCAGAGCCCCGATTGTGGTTTGGATAGCCTTTTATGGGTATGAAACAATCCATTGACGGCTGAAAGCGGTAAATGCCGTAGAACTCATAGTGAGCTTCGTTTTGACCGGTTATGGCTCCCGTAACTCTAAACGAGTCAACAGTTATGGCCGTCCGAAGAATCGATATCCGCAGGGTGCAACGTCTGCGGTGATAGGTGCAACATCCGTCCAAAATGCAGGATCAGCGCCGTGCGACTTTTAGAAATGGTTGCGAGGATTTGAAATGGAACAGTACCATGGTACACCACTCTCCAGGGATGGTAAATCGAAGACCAGCCACGGTGATCCCGTTTTAACGTCAAAATTCACTTGACGAAAAAAAGAAGGCTAAAAAACTTCAGAGCTCTGATTGAGGTTCGGATAGCCTTTTTTGGGTATGAAACAATCCATTGACGGCTCAAAGCAGTCAAAGCCGTAGAACTCACAGAGAGCTTCGTTTTGACTGGTTATGGCTCCCGTAACTCTAAACGAGCCAACAGTTATGGCCGTCCGAAGAATCAATATCCGTAGGGTGCAACATCTGCGGTGCAAGGTGCAACATCCGTCTAAAATGCCAAAACAGCGCCATGCGACTTTTAGGAATGGGTGCATGGATTTTAAGTAGAACAGTACCATGGTGCACCACTCTCCAGGGATGGTAAATCATAGACCAGCCACGGTGATCCCGTTTTAACGTAAAAATTCACTTGTCGAAAAAAAGAAGGCTAAAAAACTTCAAAGCCCCGATTGATGTTCGGATAGCCTTTTTTGGGTATTAAACTATCCATTGACGGCTGATTGCGGTCAAAGCCGTAGATATCACAGAGAGCTTCGTTTTGACTGGTTATGGCTCCCATAACTCTAAACAAGCCAACAGTTATGGCCGTCCGAAGAATCGATATCCGTCGGGTGCAACATCTGCGGTGCAAGGTGCAACATCCGTCCAAAATGCCAAAATTGCGCCGTGCGACTTTTATAAATGGGTGCATGGATTTGAAATGGAACAATACCATGGTGCACCCCTCTCCAGGGATGGTAAATCAAAGACCAGCCACGGTGATCCCGTTTTAACGAAAAAATTCACTTGACGAAAAAAAGAAGGCTAAAAAACTTCAAAGCCCTGATTGAGGTTCGGATAGACTTTTTTGGGTATGAAACAATCCATTGACGGCTAAAAGAGGTCAAAGCCGTAGAACTCACAAAGAGCTTTGTTTTGACTGGTTATGGCTCCCGTAACTCTAAACGAGCCCATAGTTATGGCCGTCCGAAGAATCGATATCCGAAGGGTGCAACATCTGCGGTGCAAGGTGCAACATCCGTCCAAAATGCCGAAATAGCGCCGTGCGAGTTTTAGAAATGGGTGCATGGATTTGAAATGGAACATTACCATGGTGCCCCACTCTTCAGGGATGGTAAATCGAAGACCAGCCACGGTGATCCCGTTTTAACGTAAAAATTCACTTGACGAAAAAAAGAAGGCTAAAAAACTTCAAAGCCTCGATTGAGGTTCGGATAGCCTTTTTTGGGTATTAAACAATCCATTGACGGCTGATAGTGGTCAAAGCCGTAGAAATCACAGAGAGCTTCGTTTTGACTGGTTATGGCTCCCGTAACTCTAAACGAGCCAATAGTTATGGCCGTCCGAAGAATCGATATCCGCAGGGTGCAACATCTGCGGTGCTAGGTGCAACATCCGTCCAAAATGCAGGATCAGCGTCGTGCGACTTTTAGAAATGGTTGCGAGGATTTGAAATGGAAAAGTACCATGGTGCACCACTCTCCAGGGATGGTAAATCGAAGACCAGCCACGGTGATCCCGTTTTAACGTCAAAATTCACTTGACGAAAAAAAGAAGGCTAAAAAACTTCAGAGCCCCGATTGAGGTTCGGATAGCCTTTTTTGGGTATGAAACAATCCACTGACGGATGAAAGCCGACAAATCTGTAATACTCATCAAGAGCTTCGTTTTGACTGGTTATGGCTCCCGTACCTCTAAACGAGCCAATAGTTATGGCCGTCCGAAGAATCGATATCCGCTGTGTGCAACATCTGCGGTGCAAGGTGCAACATCCGTCCAAAATGCCGAAACAGCGCCGTGCCACTTTTAGAAATGGGTGCATGGATTTGAAATGGAACAGTACCATGGTGCACCACTCTCCAGGGATGGTAAATCGTAGACCAGCCACGGTGATCCCGTTTTAACGTAAAAAATCACTTGACGAAAAAAAGAAGGCTAAAAAACATCAGAGCCCCGATTGAGGTTCGGATAGCCTTTTTTTGGTATGAAACAATCCATTGACGGATGAAAGCCGACAAATCCGTAGAACTTATCAAGAGCTTCGTTTTGACTGGTTATGGCTCCCGTAACTCTAAACAAGCCAACAGTTATGGCCGTCCGAAGAATCGATATCCGAGGGTGCAACATCTGCGGTGCAACATCCGTCCAAAATGCCAAAACAGCACCGTCCGACTTTTACAAATGGGTGCATGGATTTGAAATGGAACGGTACCATGGTGCACCACTCTCCACGGATGGTAAATCGAAGACCAGCCACGGTGATCCCGTTTTAACGTAAAAATTCACTTGACGAAAAAAAGAAGGCTAAAAAACTTCAGAGCCCCGATTGAGGTTCCGATAGCCTTTTTTGGGTATGAAACAATCCTTTTACGGCTAAAAGCGGTAAATGCCGTAGAACTCACAATGAGCTTCGTTTTGACCGGTTATGGCTCCTATAACTCTAAACGTTCCAACAGTTATGGCCGTTTGAAGAATCGATTTCTGCAGGGTGGAACATCTGCGGTGCAAGGTGCAACATCCATCCAAAATGCAGGATCAGCGCCGTGCGAGTTTTAGAAATGGGTGCGAGGATTTGAAATGGAACAGTACCATGGTGCACCACTCTCCAGGGATGGTAAATCGAAGACCAGCCACGGTGATCCCGTTTTAACGTCAAAATTCACTTGACGAAAAAAAGAATGCTAAAAAACTTCAGAGCCCCGATTGAGGTTCGGATAGCCTTTTTTGGGTATGAAACAATCCATTGACGGTAGAAAGTGGTCAAAGCCGCAGAACTCACAGAGAGCTTCGTTTTGACTGGTTATGGCTCCCATAACTCTAAACGAGCCAACAGTTATGGCCATCTGAAGAATCGATATCCACAAGGTGCAACATCTACGCTGCAAGGTGCAACATTCGTCCAAAATGCCGAAACAGCGCCATGCGTCTTTTAGAATTGGGTGCATGGATTTGAAATGGAACAGTACCATGGTGCACCACTCTCCAGGGATGGTAAATCGAAGACCAGCCAAGGTGATCCCGTTTTAACGTAAAAATTCACTTGACGAAAAAAAGAAGGCTAAAAAAATTCAAAGCCCCGATTGATGTTCGGATAGCCTTTTTTGGGTATTAAACAATCCATTGACAGCTGATAGCGGTCAAAGCTGTAGATATCATAGAGATCTTCGTTTTGACTGGTTATGGCTCCCGTAACTCTAAACGAGCCAATAGTTATGGTCGTTCGAAGAATCGATATCCGTCGGGCGCAACATCTGCGGTGCAAGGTGCAACATCCGTCCAAAATGCCGAAATAGCGCAGTGCAACTTTTATAAATGGGTGCAGAGATTTGAAATGGAACAGTACCATGGTGCACCACTCTCCAGGGATGGTAAATCAAAGACCAGCCACGGTGATCCCGTTTTAACGTAAAAATTCACTTGACGAAAAAAAGAAGGCTAAAAAACTTCAAAGCCCCGATTGAGGTTCGGATAGCCGTTTTTGGGTATGAAACAATCAATTGATAGATGAAAGCCGACAAATCCGTAGAACTCATCAAGAGCTTCATTTTGACTAGTTATGGCTCCCGTAACTCTAAACGAGCCAACAGTTATGGCCCTCCGAAGAAGCGATATCCGTAGGGTGCAACATCTGCGGTGCAAGGTGCAACATCCATCCAAAATGCCGAAACAGCACCGTGCGACTTTTAGAAATGGGTGCATGGATTTGAAATGGAACAGTACCGTGGCACACCGCTCTCCAGGGATGGTAAATCGAAGACCAGCCACGATGATCCCGTTTTATCGTAAAAATTCACTTGACGTAAAAAAGAAGGCTAAAAAACTTCAGAGCCCCGATTGAGGTTCGGATAACCTTTTTTGGGTATGAAACAGTCCTTTGACGGCTGAAAGCTATCAAAGCCGTAGAACTCATAGAGAGCTTCGTTTTGACTGGTTATGGCTCCTGTAACTCTAAACGAGCCAACTGTTATGGCCGTCCGAAGAATCGATATCCGCAGGGTGCAACATCTGCGGTGCAAGGTGCAACATCCGTCCAAAATGCCGAAACAGCGCCGTGCGACTTTTAAAAATGGGTGCATGGATTTGAAATGGAACAGTACCGTGGCACACCGCTCTCCAGGGATGGTAAATCGAAGACCAGCCACGATGATCCCGTTTTATCGTAAAAATTCACTTGACGTAAAAAAGAAGGCTAAAAAACTTCAGAGCCCCGATTGAGGTTCGGATAGCCTTTTTTCGGTATGAAACAGTCCTTTGACGGCTGAAAGCTATCAAAGCCGTAGAACTCACAGAGAGCTTCGTTTTGACTGGTTATGGCTCCTGTAACTCTAAACGAGCCAACTGTTATGGCCGTCCGAAGAATCGATATCCGCAGGGTGCAACATCTGCGGTGCAAGGTGCAACATCCGTCCAAAATGCCGAAACAGCACCGTGCGACTTTTAAAAATGGGTGCATGGATTTGAAATGGAACGGTACCATAGTGCACCACTCTCCAGGGATGGTAAATCGAAGACCAGCCACGGTTATCCCGTTTTAACGTCAAAATTCACTTGACGAAAAAAAGAAGGCTAAAAAACTTCAGAGCCCCGATTGAGGTTCGGATAGCCTTTTTTGGGTATGAAACAATCCATTGACGGCCGAAAGTGGTCAAAGCCGTAGAACTCACCGAGAGCTTCGTTTTGACTGGTTATGGCTCCCATAACTCTAAACGAGCCAACAGTTATGGCCATCTGAAGAATCGATATCCACAAGGTGCAACATCTACGCTGCAAGGTGCAACATTCGTCCAAAATGCCGAAACAGCGCCGTGCGTCTTTTAGAATTGGGTGCATGGATTTGAAATGGAACAGTACCATGGTGCACCACTCTCCAGGGATGGTTAATCGAAGACCAGCCACGGTGATCCCGTTTTAACGTAAAAATTCACTTGACGAAAAAAAGAAGGCTAAAAAAATTCAAAGCCCCGATTGATGTTCGGATAGCCTTTTTTGGGTATTAAACAATCCATTGACAGCTGATAGCGGTCAAAGCTGTAGATATCATAGAGATCTTCGTTTTGACTGGTTATGGCTCCCGTAACTCTAAACGAGCCAATAGTTATGGTCGTTCGAAGAATCGATATCCGTCGGGCGCAATATCTACGGTGCAAGGTGCAACATCCGTCCAAAATATCGAAATAGCGCAGTGCGACTTTTATAAATGGGTGCAGAGATTTAAAATGGAACAGTACCATGGTGCACCACTCTCCAGGGATGGTAAATCAAAGACCAGCCACGGTGATCCCGTTTTAACGTAAAAATTAACTTGACGAAAAAAAGAAGGCTAAAAAACTTCAGAGCCCCGATTGAGGTTCGGATAGCCTTTTTTGGGTATGAAACAATCAATTGATAGATGAAAGCCGACAAATCCGTAGAACTCATCAAGAGCTTCGTTTTGACTAGTTATGGCTCCCGTAACTCTAAACGAGCCAACAGTTATGGCCGTCCGAAGAATCGATATCCGCAGGGTGCAACATCTGCGGTGCAAGGTGCAACATCCATCCAAAATGCCGAAACAGCACCGTGCGACTTTTAGAAATGGGTGAATGGATTTGAAATGGAACAATACCATGGCACACCGCTCTCCAGGGTTGGTAAATCGAAGACCAGCCACGATGATCCCGTTTTATCGTAAAAATTCACTTGACGTAAAAAAGAAGGCTAAAAAACTTCAGAGCCCCGATTGAGGTTCGGATAGCCTTTTTTTGGGTATGAAACAGTCCTTTGACGGCTGAAAGCTATCAAAGCCATAGAACTCACAAAGAGCTTCATTTTGACTGGTTATGGCTCCTGTAACTCTAAACGAGCCAACTGTTATGGCCGTCCAAAGAATCGATATCCGCAGGGTGCAACATCTGCGGTGCAAGGTGCAACATCCGTCCAAAATGCCGAAACAGCGCCGTGCGACTTTTAAAAATGGGTGCATGGATTTGAAATGGAACGGTACCATGGTGCACCACTCTCCAGGGATGGTAAATCGAAGACCAGCCACGGTGATCCCGTTTTAACGTAAAAATTCACCTGTCGAAAAAAAGAAGGCTAAAAAACTTCAAAGCCCCGATTGTGGTTTGGATAGCCTTTTATGGGTATGAAACAATCCATTGACGGCTGAAAGCGGTAAATGCCGTAGAACTCATAGTGAGCTTCGTTTTGACCGGTTATGGCTCCCGTAACTCTAAACGAGTCAACAGTTATGGCCGTCCGAAGAATCGATATCCGCAGGGTGCAACGTCTGCGGTGATAGGTGCAACATCCGTCCAAAATGCAGGATTAGCGCCGTGCGACTTTTAGAAATGGTTGCGAGGATTTGAAATGGAACAGTACCATGGTACACCACTCTCCAGGGATGGTAAATCGAAGACCAGCCACGGTGATCCCGTTTTAACTTCAAAATTCACTTGACGAAAAAAAGAAGGCTAAAAAACTTCAGAGCTCTGATTGAGGTTCGGATAGCCTTTTTTGGGTATGAAACAATCCATTGACGGCTCAAAGCAGTCAAAGCCGTAGAACTCACAGAGAGCTTCGTTTTGACTGGTTATGGCTCCCGTAACTCTAAACGAGCCAACAGTTATGGCCGTCCGAAGAATCAATATCCGTAGGGTGCAACATTTGCGGTGCAAGGTGCAACATCCGTCTAAAATGCCAAAACAGCGCCGTGCGACTTTTAGGAATGGGTGCATGGATTTTAAGTAGAACAGTACCATGGTGCACCACTCTCCAGGGATGGTAAATCATAGACCAGCCACGGTGATCCCGTTTTAACGTAAAAATTCACTTGTCGAAAAAAAGAAGGCTAAAAAACTTCAAAGCCCCGATTGATGTTCGGATAGCCTTTTTTGGGTATTAAACTATCCATTGACGGCTGATTGCGGTCAAAGCCGTAGATATCACAGAGAGCTTCGTTTTGACTGGTTATGGCTCCCATAACTCTAAACAAGCCAACAGTTATGGCCGTCCGAAGAATCGATATCCGTCGGGTGCAACATCTGCGGTGCAAGGTGCAACATCCGTCCAAAATGCCAAAATTGCGCCGTGCGACTTTTATAAATGGGTGCATGGATTTGAAATGGAACAATACCATGGTGCACCCCTCTCCAGGGATGGTAAATCAAAGACCAGCCACGGTGATCCCGTTTTAACGAAAAAATTCACTTGACGAAAAAAAGAAGGCTAAAAAACTTCAGAGCCCTGATTGAGGTTCGGATAGACTTTTTTGGGTATGAAACAATCCATTGACGGCTGAAAGAGGTCAAAGCCGTAGAACTCACAAAGAGCTTTGTTTTGACTGGTTATGGCTCCCGTAACTCTAAACGAGCCCATAGTTATGGTCGTCCGAAGAATCGATATCCGAAGGGTGCAACATCTGCGGTGCAAGGTGCAACATCCGTCCAAAATGCCGAAATAGCGCCGTGCGAGTTTTAGAAATAGGTGCATGGATTTGAAATGGAACATTACCATGGTGCCCCACTCTTCAGGGATGGTAAATCGAAGACCAGCCACGGTGATCCCGTTTTAACGTAAAAATTCACTTGACGAAAAAAAGAAGGCTAAAAAACTTCAAAGCCTCGATTGAGGTTCGGATAGCCTTTTTTGGGTATTAAATAATCCATTGACGGCTGATAGTGGTCAAAGCCGTAGAAATCACAGAGAGCTTCGTTTTGACTGGTTATGGCTCCCGTAACTCTAAACGAGCCAATAGTTATGGCCGTCCGAAGAATCGATATCCGCAGGGTGCAACATCTGCGGTGCTAGGTGCAACATCCGTCCAAAATGCAGGATCAGCGTCGTGCGACTTTTAGAAATGGTTGCGAGGATTTGAAATGGAAAAGTACCATGGTGCACCACTCTCCAGGGATGGTAAATCGAAGACCAGCCACGGTGATCCCGTTTTAACGTCAAAATTCACTTGACGAAAAAAAGAAGGCTAAAAAACTTCAGAGCCCCGATTGAGGTTCGGATAGCCTTTTTTGGGTATGAAACAATCCACTGACGGATGAAAGCCGACAAATCTGTAAAACTCATCAAGAGCTTCGTTTTGACTGGTTATGGCTCCCGTACCTCTAAACGATCCAATAGTTATGGCCGTCCGAAGAATCGATATCCGCTGTGTGCAACATCTGCGGTGCAAGGTGCAACATCCGTCCAAAATGCCGAAACAGCGCCGTGCCACTTTTAGAAATGGGTGCATGGATTTGAAATGGCACAGTACCATGGTGCACCACTCTCCAGGGATGGTAAATCGTAGACCAGCCACGGTGATCCCGTTTTAACGTAAAAAATCACTTGACGAAAAAAAGAAGGCTAAAAAACATCAGAGCCACGATTGAGGTTCGGATAGCCTTTTTTTGGTATGAAACAATCCATTGACGGATGAAAGCCGACAAATTCGTAGAACTTATCAAGAGCTTCGTTTTGACTGGTTATGGCTCCCGTAACTCTAAACAAGCCAACAGTTATGGCCGTCCGAAGAATCGATATCCGAGGGTGCAACATCTGCGGTGCAACATCCGTCCAAAATGCCAAAACAGCACCGTCCGACTTTTACAAATGGGTGCATGGATTTGAAATGGAACGGTACCATGGTGCACCACTCTCCACGGATGGTAAATCGAAGACCAGCCACGGTGATCCCGTTTTAACGTAAAAATTCACTTGACGAAAAAAAGAAGGCTAAAAAACTTCAGAGCCCCGATTGAGGTTCCGATAGCCTTTTTTGGGTATGAAACAATCCTTTTACGGCTAAAAGCGGTAAATGCCGTAGAACTCACAATGAGCTTCATTTTGACCGGTTATGGCTCCTATAACTCTAAACGTTCCAACAGTTATGGCCGTCTGAAGAATCGATTTCTGCAGGGTGGAACATCTGCGGTGCAAGGTGCAACATCCATCCAAAATGCAGGATCAGCGCCGTGCGAGTTTTAGAAATGGGTGCGAGGATTTGAAATGGAACAGTACCATGGTGCACCACTCTCCAGGGATGGTAAATCGAAGACCAGCCACGGTGATCCCGTTTTAACGTCAAAATTCACTTGACGAAAAAAAGAATGCTAAAAAACTTCAGAGCCCCGATTGAGGTTCGGATAGCCTTTTTTGGATATGAAACAATCCATTGACGGCTGAAAGTGGTCAAAGCCGCAGAACTCACAGAGAGCTTCGTTTTGACTGGTTATGGCTCCCATAACTCTAAACGAGCCAACAGTTATGGCCATCTGAAGAATCGATATCCACAAGGTGCAACATCTACGCTGCAAGGTGCAACATTCGTCCAAAATGCCGAAACAGCGCCATGCGTCTTTTAGAATTGGGTGCATGGATTTGAAATGGAACAGTACCATGGTGCACCACTCTCCAGGGATGGTAAATCGAAGACCAGCCAAGGTGATCCCGTTTTAACGTAAAAATTCACTTGACGAAAAAAAGAAGGCTAAAAAAATTCAAAGCCCCGATTGATGTTCGGATAGCCTTTTTTGGGTATTAAACAATCCATTGACTGCTGATAGCGGTCAAAGCTGTAGATATCATAGAGATCTTCGTTTTGACTGGTTATGGCTCCCGTAACTCTAAACGAGCCAATAGTTATGGTCGTTCGAAGAATCGATATCCGTCGGGCGCAACATCTACGGTGCAAGGTGCAACATCCGTCCAAAATGCCGAAATAGCGCAGTGCGACTTTTATAAATGGGTGCAGAGATTTGAAATGGAACAGTACCATGGTGCACCACTCTCCAGGGATGGTAAATCAAAGACCAGCCACGGTGATCCCGTTTTAACGTAAAAATTCACTTGACGAAAAAAAGAAGGCTAAAAAACTTCAGAGCCCCGATTGAGGTTCGGATAGCCGTTTTTGGGTATGAAACAATCAATTGATAGATGAAAGCCGACAAATCCGTAGAACTCATCAAGAGCTTCGTTTTGACTAGTTATGGCTCCCGTAACTCTAAACGAGCCAACAGTTATGGCCCTCCGAAGAAGCGATATCCGTAGGGTGCAACATCTGCGGTGCAAGGTGCAACATCCATCCAAAATGCCGAAACAGCACCGTGCGACTTTTAGAAATGGGTGGATGGATTTGAAATGGAACAGTACCGTGGCACACCGCTCTCCAGGGATGGTAAATCGAAGACCAGCCACGATGATCCCGTTTTATCGTAAAAATTCACTTGACGTAAAAAAGAAGGCTAAAAAACTTCAGAGCCCCGATTGAGGTTCGGATAACCTTTTTTGGGTATGAAACAGTCCTTTGACGGCTGAAAGCTATCAAAGCCGTAGAACTCATAGAGAGCTTCGTTTTGACTGGTTATGGCTCCTGTAACTCTAAACGAGCCAACTGTTATGGCCGTCCGAAGAATCGATATCCGCAGGGTGCAACATCTGCGGTGCAAGGTGCAACATCCGTCCAAAATGCCGAAACAGCGCCGTGCGACTTTTAAAAATGGGTGCATGGATTTGAAATGGAACAGTACCGTGGCACACCGCTCTCCAGGGATGGTAAATCGAAGACCAGCCACGATGATCCCGTTTTATCGTAAAAATTCACTTGACGTAAAAAAGAAGGCTAAAAAACTTCAGAGCCCCGATTGAGGTTCGGATAGCCTTTTTTCGGTATGAAACAGTCCTTTGACGGCTGAAAGCTATCAAAGCCGTAGAACTCACAGAGAGCTTCGTTTTGACTGGTTATGGCTCCTGTAACTCTAAACGAGCCAACTGTTATGGCCGTCCGAAGAATCGATATCCGCAGGGTGCAACATCTGCGGTGCAAGGTGCAACATCCGTCCAAAATGCCGAAACAGCGCCGTGCGACTTTTAAAAATGGGTGCATGGATTTGAAATGGAACGGTACCATGGTGCACCACTCTCCAGGGATGGTAAATCGAAGACCAGCCACGGTGATCCCGTTTTAACGTAAAAATTCACTTGTCGAAAAAAAGAAGGCTAAAAAACTTCAGAGCCCCGATTGTGGTTTGGATAGCCTTTTTTGGGTATGAAACAATCCCTTGACGGCTGAAAGCGGTAAATGCCGTAGAACTCATAGTGAGCTTCGTTTTGACCGGTTATGGCTCCCGTAACTCTAAACGAGTCAACAGTTATGGCCGTCCGAAGAATCGATATCCGCAGGGTGCAACGTCTGCGGTGATAGGTGCAACATCCGTCCAAAATGCAGGATCAGCGCCGTGCGACTTTTAGAAATGGTTGCGAGGATTTGAAATGGAACAGTACCATGGTACACCACTCTCCAGGGATGGTAAATCGAAGACCAGCCACGGTGATCCCGTTTTAACGTCAAAATTCACTTGACGAAAAAAAGAAGGCTAAAAAACTTCAGATCCCCGATTGAGGTTCGGATAGCCTTTTTTGGGTATGAAACAATCCATTGACGGCTCAAAGCAGTCAAAGCCGTAGAACTCACAGAGAGCTTCGTTTTGACTGGTTATGGCTCCCGTAACTCTAAACGAGCCAACAGTTATGACCGTCCGAAGAATCAATATCCACAGGGTGCAACATCTGCGGTGCAAGGTGCAACATCCGTCTAAAATGCCAAAACAGCGCCGTGCGACTTTTAGGAATGGGTGCATGGATTTTAAGTGGAACAGTACCATGGTGCACCACTCTCCAGGGATGGTAAATCATAGACCAGCCACGGTGATCCCGTTTTAACGTAAAAATTCACTTGTCGAAAAAAAGAAGGCTAAAAAACTTCAAAGCCCCGATTGAGGTTCCGATAGCCTTTTTTGGGTATGAAACGGTCCTTTGACGGCTGAAAGCTATCAAAGCCGTAGAACTCACAGAGAGCTTCGTTTTGACTGGTTATGGCTTCTGTAACTCTAAACGAGCCAACTGTTATGGCCGTCCGAAGAATCGATATCCGCAGGGTGCAACATCTGCGGTGCAAGGTGCAACATCCGTCCGAAATGCCGAAACAGCGCCGTGCGACTTTTAAAAATGGGTGCATGGATTTGAAATGGAACGGTACCATGGTGCACCACTCTCCAGGGATGGTAAATCGAAGACCAGCCACGGTGATCCCGTTTTAACGTAAAAATTCACTTGTCAAAAAAAAGAAGGCTAAAAAACTTCAGAGCCCCGATTGAGGTTCGAATAGCCTTTTTTGGGTATGAAACAGTCCTTTGACGGCTGAAAGCTATCAAAGCCGTAGAACTCACAGAGAGCTTCGTTTTGACTGGATATGGCTCCTATAACTCTAAACGAGCCAACTGTTATGGCCGTCCGAAGAATCGATATCCGTAGGGTGCAACATCTGCGGTGCAAGGTGCAACATCCGTCCAAAATGCCGAAACAGCGCCGTGCGACTTTTAAAAATGGGTGCATGGATTTGAAATGGAACGGTACCATGGTGCACCACTCTCCAGGGATGGTAAATCGAAGACCAGCCACGGTGATCCCGTTTTAACGTAAAAATTCACTTGTCGAAAAAAAGAAGGCTAAAAAACTTCAGAGCCCCGATTGTGGTTTGGATAGCCTTTTTTGGGTATGAAACAATCCATTGACGGATGAAAGCGGTAAATGCCGTAGAACTCATAGTGAGTTTCCTTTTGACCGGTTATGGCTCCCGTAACTCTAAACGAGTCAACAGTTATGGCCGTCCGAAGAATCGATATCCGCAGGGTGCAACGTCTGCGGTGATAGGTGCAACATCCGTCCAAAATGCAGGATCAGCGGCGTGCGACTTTTAGAAATGGTTGCGAGGATTTGAAATGGAACAGTACCATGGTACACCACTCTCCAGGGATGGTAAATCGAAGACCAGCCACGGTGATCCCGTTTTAACGTCAAAATTCACTTGACGAAAAAAAGAAGGCTAAAAAACTTCAGAGCCCCGATTGAGGTTCGGATAGCCTTTTTTGGGTATGAAACAATCCATTGACGGCTCAAAGCAGTCAAAGCCGTAGAACTCACAGAGAGCTTCGTTTTGACTGGTTATGGCTCCCGTAACTCTAAACGAGCCAACAGTTATGGCCGTCCGAAGAATCAATATCCGCAGGGTGCAACATCTGCGGTGCAAGGTGCAACATCCGTCTAAAATGCCAAAACAGCGCCGTGCGACTTTTAAGAATGGGTGCATGGATTTTAAGTGGAACAGTACCATGGTGCACCACACTCCAGGGATGGTAAATAATAGACCAGCCACGGTGATCCCGTTTTAACGTAAAAATTCACTTGTCGAAAAAAAGAAGGCTAAAAAACTTCAAAGCCCCGATTGATGTTCGGATAGCCTTTTTTGGGTATTAAACAATCCATTGACGGCTGATTGCGGTCAAAGCCGTAGATATCACAGAGAGCTTCGTTTTGACTGGTTATGGCTCCCATAACTCTAAACAAGCCAACAGTTATGGCCGTCCGAAGAATCGATATCCGTCGGGTGCAACATCTGCGGTGCAAGGTGCAACATCCGTCCAAAATGCCAAAATAGCGCCGTGCGACTTTTATAAATGGGTGCATGGATTTGAAATGGAACAATACCATGGTGCACGACTCTCCAGGGATGGTAAATCAAAGACCAGCCACGGTGATCCCGTTTTAACGAAAAAATTCACTTGACGAAAAAAAGAAGGCTAAAAAACTTCAGAGCCCCGATTGAGGTTCGGATAGACTTTTTTGGGTATGAAACAATCCATTGACGGCTGAAAGAGGTCAAAGCCGTAGAACTCACAAAGAGCTTCGTTTTGACTGGTTATGGCTCCCGTAACTCTAAACGAGCCCATAGTTATGGCCGTCCGAAGAATCGATATCCGAAGGGTGCAACATCTGCGGTGCAAGGTGCAACATCCGTCCAAAATGCCAAAATAGCACCGTGCGAGTTTTAGAAATGGGTGCATGGATTTGAAATGGAACATTACCATGGTGCCCCACTCTTCAGGGATGGTAAATCGACGACCAGCCACGGTGATCCCGTTTTAACGTAAAAATTCACTTGACGAAAAAAAGAAGGCTAAAAAACTTCAAAGCCCCGATTGAGGTTCGTATAGCCTTTTTTGGGTATTAAACAATCCATTGACGGCTGATAGTGGTCAAAGCCGTAGAAATCACAGAGAGCTTCGTTTTGACTGGTTATGGCTCCCGTAACTCTAAACGAGCCAATAGTTATGGCCGTCCGAAGAATCGATATCTGCAGGGTGCAACGTCTGCGGTGCTAGGTGCAACATTCGTCCAAAATGCAGGATCAGCGCCGTGTGACTTTTAGAAATGGTTGCGAGGATTTGAAATGGAAAAGTACCATGGTGCACCACTCTCCAGGGATGGTAAATCGAAGACCAGCCACGGTGATCCCGTTTTAACGTCAAAATTCACTTGACGAAAAAAAGAAGGCTAAAAAACTTCAGAGCCCCAATTGAGGTTCGGATAGCCTTTTTTGGGTATGAAACAATCCACTGATGGATGAAAGCCGACAAATCCGTAGAACTCATCAAGAGCTTCGTTTTGACTGGTTATGGCTCCCGTACCTCCAAACGAGCCAATAGTTATGACCGTCCGAAGAATCGATATCTGCAGGGTGCAACATCTGCGGTGCAAGGTGCAACATCCGTCCAAAATGCCGAAACAGCGCCGTGCCACTTTTAGAAATGGGTGCATGGATTTGAAATGGAACAGTACCATGGTGCACCACTCTCCAGGGATGGTAAATCGAAGACCAGCCACGGTGATCCCGTTTTAACGTAAAAATTCACTTGACGAAAAAAAGAAGGCTAAAAAACTTCAGAGCCCCGATTGAGGTTCGGATAGCCTTTTTTGGGTATGAAACAATCCATTGACAGATGAAAGCCGACAAATCCGTAGAACTTATCAAGAGCTTCGTTTTGACTGGTTATGGCTCCCGTAACTCTAAACAAGCCAACAGTTATGGCCGTCCGAAGAATCGATATCCGAGGGTGCAACATCTGCGGTGCAACATCCGTCCAAAATGCCAAAACAGCGCCGTGCGACTTTTACAAATGGGTGCATGGATTTGAAATGGAACAGTACCATGGTGCACCACTCTCCACGGATGGTAAATCGAAGACCAGCCACGGTGATCCCGTTTTAACGTAAAAATTCACTTGACGAAAAAAAGAAGGCTAAAAAACTTCAGAGCCCCGATTGAGGTTCCGATAGCCTTTTTTGGGTATGAAACAATCCTTTTACGGCTAAAAGCGGTAAATGCTGTAGAACTCACAGTGAGCTTCGTTTTGACCGGTTATGGCTCCTATAACTCTAAACGTTCCAACAGTTATGGCCGTCTGAAGAATCGATTTCCGCAGGGTGGAACATCTGCGGTGCAAGGTGCAACATCCGTCCAAAATGCAGGATCAGCGCCGTGCGAGTTTTAGAAATGGGTGCAAGGATTTGAAATGGAACAGTACCATGGTGCACCACTCTCCAGGGATGGTAAATCGAAGACCAGCCACGGTGATCCCGTTTTAACGTAAAAATTCACTTGACGAAAAAAAGAAGGCTAAAAAACTTCAGAGCCCCGATTGAGGTTCGGATAGCCTTTTTTGGGTATGAAACAATCCATTGATGGCTGAAAGCGGTCAAAGCCGTAGAACTCACAGAGAGCGTCATTTTGACTGGTTATGGCTCCCATAACTCTAAACGAGCCAACAGTTATGGCCATCTGAAGAATCGATATCCACAAGGTGCAACATCTACGCTGCAAGGTGCAACATTCGTCCAAAATGCCGAAACAGCGCCGTGCGTCTTTTAGAATTGGGTGCATGGATTTGAAATGGAACAGTACCATGGTGCACCACTCTCCAGGGATGGTAAATCGAAGACCAGCCACGGTGATCCCGTTTTAACGTAAAAATTCACTTGACGAAAAAAAGAAGGCTAAAAAAATTCAAAGCCCCGATTGATGTTCGGATAGCCTTTTTTGGGTATTAAACAATCCATTGACAGCTGATAGCGGTCAAAGCTGTAGAAATCATAAAGATCTTCGTTTTGACTGGTTATGGCTCCCGTAACTCTCAACGAGCCAATAGTTATGGTCGTTCGAAGAATCGATATCCGTCGGGCGCAACATCTGCGGTGCAAGGTGCAACATCCGTCCAAAATGCCGAAATAGCGCAGTGCGACTTTTATAAATGGGTGCAGAGATTTGAAATGGAACAGTACCATGGTGCACCACTCTCCAGGGATGGTAAATCAAAGACCAGCCACGGTGATCCCGTTTTAACGAAAAAATTCACTTCACGAAAAAAAGAAGGCTAAAAAACTTTGGAGCCCCGATTAAGGTTCGGATAGCCTTTTTTGGGTTTGAAACAATCAATTGATAGATGAAAGCCGACAAATCCGTAGAACTCATCAAGAGCTTCGTTTTGACTAGTTATGGCTCCCGTAACTCTAAACAAGCCAACAGTTATGGCCGTCCGAAGAATCGATATCCGCAGGGTGCAACATCTGCGGTGCAAGGTGCAACATCCATCCAAAATGCCGAAACAGCACCGTGCAACTTTTAGAAATGGGTGCATGGATTTGAAATGGAACAATACCATTGCACACCGCTCTTCAGGGATGGTAACTCGAAGACCAGCCACGATGATCCCGTTTTATCGTAAAAATTCACTTGACGTAAAAAAGAAGGCTAAAAAACTTCAGAGCCCCGATTGATGTTCGGATAGCCTTTTTTGGGTATGAAACAGTCCTTTGACGGCTGAAAGCTATCAAAGCCGTAGAACTCACAGAGAGCTTCGTTTTGACTGGTTATGGCTCCTGTAACTCTAAACGAGCCAACTGTTATGGCCGTCCGAAGAATCGATATCCGCAGGGTGCAACATCTGCGGTGCAAGGTGCAACATCCGTCCAAAATGCCAAAACAGCGCCGTGCGACTTTTAAAAATGGGTGCATGGATTTGAAATGGAACGGTACCATGGTGCACCACTCTCCAGGGATGGTAAATCGAAGACCAGCCACGGTGATCCCGTTTTAACGTAAAAATTCACTTGACGAAAAAAAGAAGGCTAAAAAACTTCAGAGCCCCGATTAAGGTTTGGATAGCCTTTTTTGGGTATGAAACAATTCATTTACGGCTGAAAGCGGTAAATGCCGTAGAACTCACAGTGAGCTTCGTTTTGACCGGTTATGGCTCCCGTAAATCTAAACGAGTCAACAGTTATGGCCGTCCGAAGAATCGATATCCGCAGGGTGCAACGTTTGCGGTGCTAGGTGCAACATCCGTCCAAAATGCAGGATCAGCGCCGTGGGACTTTTAGAAATGGTTGCGAGGATTTGAAATGGAACAGTACCATGGTGCACCACTCTCCAGGGATGGTAAATCGAAGACCAGCCACGGTGATCCCGTTTTAACGTCAAAATTCACTTGACGAAAAAAAGATGGCTAAAAAACTTCAGAGCCCCGATTGAGGTTCGGATAGCCTTTTTTGGGTATGAAACAATCCATTGATGGCTCAAAGCAGTCAAAGCCGTAGAACTCACAGAGAGCTTCGTTTTGACTGGTTATGGCTCCCGTAACTCTAAACGAGCCAACAGTTATGGCCGTCCGAAGAATCGATATCCGCAGGGTGCAACATCTGTGGTGCAAGGTGCAACATCCATCCAAAATGCCGAAACAGCACCGTGCGACTTTTAGAAATGGGTGCATGGATTTGAAATGGAACAGTACCATTGCACACCGCTCTCCAGGGATGGTAAATCGAAGACCAGCCACGATGATCCCGTTTTATCGTAAAAATTCACTTGACGTAAAAAAGAAGGCTAAAAAACTTCAGAGCCCCGATTGATGTTCGGATAGCCTTTTTTGGGTATGAAACAGTCCTTTGACGGCTGAAAGCTATCAAAGCCGTAGAACTCACAGAGAGCTTCGTTTTGACTGGTTATGGCTCATGTAACTCTAAACGAGCCAACTGTTATGGCCGTCCGAAGAATCGATATCCGCAGGGTGCAACATCTGCGGTTCAAGGTGCAACATCCGTCCAAAATGCCGAAACAGCGCCGTGCGACTTTTAAAAATGGGTGCATGGATTTGAAATGGAACGGTACCATGGTGCACCACTCTCCAGGGATGGTAAATCGAAGACCAGCCACGGTGATCCCGTTTTAACGTAAAAATTCACTTGACGAAAAAAAGAAGGCTAAAAAACTTCAAAGCCCCGATTAAGGTTTGGATAGCCTTTTTTGGGTATGAAACAATCCATTTACGGCTGAAAGCGGTAAATGCCGTAGAACTCACAGTGAGCTTCGTTTTGACCGGTTATGGCTCCCGTAACTCTAAACGAGTCAACAGTTATGGCCGTCCGAAGAATCGATATCCGCAGGGTGCAACGTCTGCGGTGCTAGGTGCAACATCCGTCCAAAATGCAGGATCAGCGCCGTGCGACTTTTAGAAATGGTTGCGAGGATTTGAAATGGAACTGTACCATGGTGCACCACTCTCCAGGGATGGTAAATCGAAGACCAGCCACGGTGATCCCGTTTTAACGTCAAAATTCACTTGACGAAAAAAAGAAGGCTAAACACTTCAGAGCCCCGATAGAGGTTCGGATAGCCTTTTTTGGGTATGAAACAATCCATTGACGGCTCAAAGCAGTCAAAGCCGTAGAACTCACAGAGAGCTTTGTTTTGACTGGTTATGGCTCCCGTATTTCTAAACGAGCCAACAGTTATGGCCGTCCGAAGAATCAATATCTGCAGGGTGCAACATCTGCGGTGCAAGGTGCAACATCCGTCTAAAATGCCAAAACAGCGCCGTGCGACTTTTAGAAATGGGTGCATGGATTTTAAGTGGAACAGTACCATGGTGCACCACTCTCCAGGGATGGTAAATCATAGACCAGCCACGGTGATCCCGTTTTAACGTAAAAATTCACTTGTCGAAAAAAAGAAGGCTAAAAAACTTCAAAGCCCCGATTGATGTTCGGATAGCCTTTTTTGGGTATTAAACAATCCATTGACGGCTGATTGTGGTCAAAGCCGTAGATATCACAGAGAGCTTCGTTTTGACTGGTTATGGCTCCCATAACTCTAAACAAGCCAACAGTTGTGGCCGTCCGAAGAATCGATATCCGTCGGGTGCAACATCTGCGGTGCAAGGTGCAACATCCGTCCAAAATGCCAAAATAGCGCCGTGCGACTTTTATAAATGGGTGCATGGATTTGAAATGGAACAATACCATGGTGCACCACTCTCCAGGGATGGTAAATCAAAGACCAGCCACGGTGATCCCGTTTTAACGAAAAATTCACTTGACGAAAAAAAGAAGGCTAAAAAACTTCAGAGCCCCGATTGAGGTTCGGATAGACTTTTTTGGGTATGAAACAATCCATTGACGGCTGAAAGAGGTCAAAGCCGTATAACTCACAAAGTGCTTCGTTTTGACTGGTTATGGCTCCCGTAACTCTAAACGAGCCCATAGTTATGGCCGTCCGAAGAATCAATATCTGAAGGGTGCAACATCTGCGGTGCAAGGTGCAACATCCGTCCAAAATGCCGAAACAGCGTCGTGCGAGTTTTAGAAATGGGTGCATGAATTTGAAATGGAACATTACCATGGTGCCCCACTATTCAGGGATGGTAAATCGAAGACCAGCCACGGTGATCCCATTTTAACGTAAAAATTCACTTGACGAAAAAAAGAAGGCTAAAAAACTTCAAAGCCCCGATTGAGGTTCGGATAGCCTGTTTTGGGTATTAAACAAACCATTGACGGCTGATAGTGGTCAAAGCCGTAAAATCACAGAGAGCTTCGTTTTGACTGGTTATGGCTCCCGTAACTCTAAACGAGCCAATAGTTATGGCTGTCCGAAGAATCGATATCCGCCGGGTGCAACGTTTGCGGTGCTAGGTGCAACATCCGTCCAAAATGGCAAAACAGTGCCGTGCGACTTTTAGAAATGGGTGCATGGATTTGAAATGGAACAGTACCATGGTGCACCACTCTCCTAGGATGGTAAATCGAAGACCAGCCACGGTGATCCCGTTTTAACGTAAAAATTCACTTGATGAAAAAAAGAAGGCTAAAAAACTTCAGAGCCCCGATTGAGGTTCGGATAGCTTTTTTTGGGTATGAAACAATCTATTGATAGCTGAAAGAGGTCAAAGCCGTAGAACTCACAAAGAGCTTCGTTTTGACTGGTTATGGCTCCCGTAACTCTAAACGAGCCAATAGTTATGGCCGTCCGAAGAATCGATATCCGCAGGGTGCAACATCTGCGGTGCAAGGTGCAACATCCGTCCAAAATGCCGAAACAGCGCCGTGCGACTTTTAGAAATGGGTGCATGGATTTGAAATGGAACGGTACCATGGTGCACCACTCTCCAGGGATGGTAAATCGAAGACCAGCCACGGTGATCCCGTTTTAACGTAAAAATTCACTTGATGAAAAAAAGAAGGATAAAAAACTTCAGAGCTCCGATTGAGGTTCGAATAGCCTTTTTTGGGTATGAAACAATCTACTGACGGCTCAAAGCAGTCAAAGCCATAGAACTCACAAAGAGCTTCGTTTTGACTGGTTATGGCTCCCGTAACTCTAAACGAGCCAACAGTTATGGCCGTCCGAAGAATCGATATCCGCAGGTTGCAACATCTGCGGTGCAAGGTGCAACATCCGTCTAAAATGCAAAAACAGCGCCGTGCGACTTTTAGAAATGGGTGCATGGATTTTAAGTGGAACAGTACCATGGTGCACCACTCTCCAGGGATGGTAAATCATAGACCAGCCACGGTGATCCTGTTTTAACGTAAAAATTCACTTGTCGAAAAAAAGAAGGCTAAAAAACTTCAGAGCCCCGATTGATGTTCGGATAGCCTTTTTTGGGTATTAAACAATCTATTGACGGCTGATTGCGGTCAAAGCCGTAGATATCACAGAGAGCTTCGTTTTGACTGGTTATGGCTCCAATAACTCTAAACAAGCCAACAGTTGTGGCCGTCCGAAGAATCGATATCCGTCGGGTGCAACATCTGCGGTGCAAGGTGCAACATCCGTCCAAAATGCCAAAATAGCGCCGTGCGACTTTTATAAATGGGTGCATGGATTTGAAATGGAACAATACCATGGTGCACCACTCTCCAGGGATGGTAAATCAAAGACCAGCCACGGTGATCCCGTTTTAACGAAAAAATTCACTTGACGAAAAGAAGAAGGCTAAAAACTTCAGAGCCCCGATTGAGGTTCGGATAGACTTTTTTGGGTATGAAACAATCCATTGACGGCTGAAAGAGGTCAAAGCCGTAGAACTCACAAAGTGCTTCATTTTGACTGGTTATGGCTCCTATAACTCTAAACGAGCCCATAGTTATGGCCGTCCGAAGAATCGATATCCGAAGGGTGCAACATCTGCGGTGCAAGGTGCAACATCCGTCCAAAATGCCAAAACAGCGCCGTGCGAGTTTTAGAAATGGGTGCATGGATTAGAAATGGAACATTACCATGGTGCCCCACTCTTCAGGGATGGTAAATCGAAGACCAGCCACGGTGATCCCGTTTTAACGTAAAAATTCACTTGACGAAAAAAAGAAGGCTAAAAAACTTCAAAGCCCCGATTGAGGTTCGGATAGCCTTTTTTGGGTATTAAACAATCCATTGATGGCTGATAGTGGTCAAAGCCGTAGAAATCACAGAGAGCTTCATTTTGACTGGTTATGGCTCCCGTAACTCTAAACGAGCCAATAGTTATGGCCGTCCGAAGAATCGATATCCGCCGGGTGCAACGTCTGCGGTGCTAGGTGCAACATCCGTCCAAAATGGCAAAACAGCGCCGTGCGACTTTTAGAAATGGGTGCATGGATTTGAAATGGAACAGTACCATGGTGCACCACTCTCCAGGGATGGTAAATCGAAGACCAGCCACGGTGATCCCGTTTTAACGTAAAAATTCACTTGATGAAAAAAAGAAGGCTAAAAAACTTCAAAGCCCCGATTGAGGTTCGGATAGCTTTTTTTGGGTATGAAACAATCCATTGACGGCTGAAAGAGGTCAAAGCCGTAGAACTCACAAAGAGCTTCGTTTTGACTGGTTATGGCTCCCGTAACTCTAAACGAGCCAATTGTTATGGCCGTCCGAAGAATCGATATCCGCAGGGTGCAACATCTGCGGTGCAAGGTGCAACATCCGTCCAAAATGCCGAAACAGCGCCGTGCGACTTTTAGAAATGGGTGCATGGATTTGAAATGGAACAGTACCATGGTGCACCACTCTCCAGGGATGGTAAATCGAAGACCAGCCACGGTGATCCCGTTTTAACGTAAAAATTCACTTGATGAAAAAAAGAAGGCTAAAAAACTTCAGAGCCCCGATTGAGGTTCGGATAGCTTTTTTTGGGTATGAAACAATCCATTGACGGCTGAAAGAGGTCAAAGCCATAGAACTCACAAAGAGCTTCGTTTTGACTGGTTATGGCTCTCGTAACTCTGAACGAGCCAATAGTTATGGCCGTTCGAAGAATCGATATCCGTAGGGTGCAACATCTGCGGTGCAAGGTGCAACATCTGTCCAAAATGCCGAAACAGCGCCGTGCGACTTTTAGAAATGGGTGCATGGATTTGAAATGGAGCAGTACCATGGTGCACCACTCTCCAGGGATGGTAAATCAAAGACCATCCACGGTGATCCCGTTTTAACGTAAAAATTCACTTGATGAAAAAAAGAAGGCTAAAAAACTTCAAAGCCCCGATTGAGGTTCGAATAGCTTTTTTTGGGTATGAAACAATCCATTGACGGCTGAAAGAGGTCAAAGCCGTAGAACTCACAAAGAGCTTCGTTTTGACTGATTATGGCTCCCGTAAATCTAAACGAGCCAATAGTTATGGTCGTCCGAAGAATCGATATCCGCCGGGTTCAACATCTATGGTGCAAGGTGCAACATCCGTCCAAAATGGCAAAACAGCGCCGTGCGACTTTTATAAATGGGTGCATGGATTTGAAATGGAACAGTACCATGGTGCACCACTCTCCAGGGATGGTGAATCGAAGACCAACCACGGTGATCCCGTTTTAACGAAAAAATTCACTTGGCGAAAAAAAGAAGGCTAAAAAACTTCATAGCCCCGATTGAGGTTCGGATAGCCTTGTTTGGGTATGAAACAATCCATAGACGGATGAAAGCCGACAAATCCATAGAACTCATCAATAGCTTCGTTTTGACTGGTTATGGCTCCCGTAACTCTAAACGAGCCAACAGTTATGGCCGTTCGAAGAATCGATATCCGCAGGGTGCAACATCTGCGGTGCAAGGTGCAACATCCGTCCAAAATGCCAAAAGAGCGTCGTGCGACTTTTAGAAATGGGTGCGAGGATTTGAAATGGAACAGTACCATGGTGCACCACTCTCCAGGGATGGTAAATCGAAGACCAGCCACGATGATCCCGTTTTAACGTAAAAATTCACTTGTCGAAAAAAAGAAGGCTAAAAAACTTCAAAGCCCCGATTGATGTTCGGATAGCCTTTTTTGGGTATTAAACAATCCATTGACGGCTGATAGCGGTCAAAGCCATAGATATCACAGAGAGCTTCATTTTGACTGGTTATGGCTCCCATAACTCTAAACGAGCCAACAGTTATGGCCGTCCGAAGAATCGATATCCGTCGGGTGCAACATCTGCGGTGCAAGGTGCAACATCCGTCCAAAATGCCAAAACAGCGCCGTGCGACTTTTATAAATGGGTGCATGTATTTGAAATGGAACAATATCATGGTGTACCACTCTCCAGGGATGGTAAATCAAAGACCAGCCACGGTGATCCCGTTTTAACGAAAAAATTCACTTGACGAAAAAAAGAAGGCTAAAAAACTTCAGAGCTTCGATTGAGGTTCGGATAGACTTTTTTGGGTATGAAACAATCCATTGACGGCTGAAAGAGGTCAAAGCCGTAGAACTCACAAAGAGCTTCGTTTTGACTGGTTATGGCTCCCGTAACTCTAAACGAGCCAATAGTTATGGCCGTCCGAAGAATCGATATCCGAAGGGTGCAACATCTGCGGTGCAAGGTGCAACATCCGTCCAAAATGCCGAAACAGCGCCGTGCGACTTTTAGAAATGGGTGCATGGATTTGAAATGGAACAGTACCATGGTGCACCACTCTCCAGGGATGGTAAATCGAAGACCAGCCACGGTGATCCAGTTTTAACGTAAAAATTCACTTGATGAAAAAAAGAAGGCTAAAAAACTTCAGAGCCCCAATTGAGGTTCGGATAGCTTTTTTTGGGTATGAAACAATCCATTGACGGCTGAAAGAGGTCAAAGCCGTAGAACTCACAAAGAGCTTCGTTTTGACTGGTTATGGCTACCGAAACTCTAAACGAGCCAATAATTATGGCCGTCCGAAGAATCGATATCTGCAGGGTGCAACATCTGCGGTGCAAGGTGCAACATCCGTCCAAAATGCCGAAACAGCGCCGTGCGAATTTTAGAAATGGGTGCATGGATTTGAAATGGAACAGTACCATGGTGCACCACTCTCCAGGGATGGTAAATCGAAGACCAGCCACGGTGATCCCGTTTTAACGTAAAAATTCACTTGATGAAAAAAAGAAGGCTAAAAAACTTCAGAGCCCCGATTGAGGTTCGGATAGCTTTTTTTGGGTATGAAACAATTCATTGACGGCTGAAAGAGGTCAAAGCCATAGAACTCACAAAGAGCTTCGTTTTGACTAGTTATGGCTCCCGTAACTCTAAACGAGCCAATAGTTATGGCCGTCCGAAGAATCGATATCCGCAGGGTGCAACATCTGCGGTGCAAGGTGCAACATCTGTCCAAAATGCCGAAACAGCGCCGTGCGACTTTTTGAAATGGGTGCATGGATTTGAAATGGAACAGTACCATGGTGCACCACTCTCCAGGGATGGTAAATCGAAGACCAACCACGGTGATCCCGTTTTAACGTAAAAATTCACTTGATGAAAAAAAGAAGGCTAAAAAACTTCAGAGCCCCGATTGAGGTTCGGATAGCTTTTTTTGGGTATGAAACAATCCATTGACGGCTGAAAGAGGTCAAAGCCGTAGAACTCACAAAGAGCTTTGTTTTGACTGGTTATGGCTCCCGTAACTCTAAACGAGCCAATAGTTATGGCCGTCCGAAGAATCGATATCCGCCGGGTTCAACATCTGCGGTGCAAGGTGCAACATCCGTCCAAAATGGCAAAACAGCGCCGTGCGACTTTTATAAATGGATGCATGGATTTGAAATGGAACAGTACCATGGTGCACCACTCTCCAGGGATGGTAAATCGAAGACCAACCACGGTGATCCCGTTTTAACGAAAAAATTCACTTGGCGAAAAAAAGAAGGATAAAAAACTTCATAGCCCCGATTGAGGTTCGGATAGCCTTGTTTGGGTATGAAACAATCCATTGAAGGATGAAAGCCGACAAATCCATAGAACTCATCAATAGCTTCATTTTGACTGGGTATGGCTCCCGTAACTCTAAACGAGCCAACAGTTATGGCCGTTCGAAGAATCGATATCCGCAGGGTGCAACATCTGCGGTGCAAGGTGCAACATCTGTCCAAAATGCCAAAACAGCGCCGTGCGACTTTTAGAAATGGGTGCGAGGATTTGAAATGGAACAGTACCATGGTGCACCACTCTCCAGGGATGGTAAATCGAAGACCAGCCACGGTGATCCCGTTTTAACGTAAAAATTCACTTGTCGAAAAAAAGAAGCCTAAAAAACTTCAAAGCCCCGATTGATGTTCGGATAGCCTTTTTTGGGTATTAAACAATCCATTGACGGCTGATAGCGGTCAAAGCCATAGATATCATAGAGAGCTTCGTCTTGACTGGTTATGGCTCCCATAACTCTAAACGAACCAACAGTTATGGCCGTTCGAAGAATCGATATCCGCAGGGTGCAACATCTGCGGTGCAAGGTGCAACATCCGTCCAAAATGCCAAAACAGTGCCGTGCGACTTTTATAAATGGGTGCATGGATTTGAAATGGAACAATACCATGGTGCACCACTCTCCAGGGATGGTAAATCAAAGACCAGCCACGGTGATCCCGTTTTAACGAAAAAATTCACTTGACGAAAAAAAGAAGGCTAAAAAACTTCAGAGCTTCGATTGAGGTTCGGATAGACTTTTTTGGGTATGAAACAATCCATTGACGGCTGAAAGAGGTCAAAGCCGTAGAACTCACAAAGAGCTTCGTTTTGACAGGTTATGGCTCCCGTAACTCTAAACGAGCCAATAGTTATGGCCGTCCGAAGAATCGATATCCGAAGGGTGCAACATCTGCGGTGCAAGGTGCAACATCCGTCCAAAATGCCGAAACAGCGCCGTGCGACTTTTAGAAATGGGTGCATGGATTTGAAATGGAACAGTACCATGGTGCACCACTCTCCAGGGATGGTAAATCGAAGACCAGCCACGGTGATCCCGTTTTAACGTAAAAATTCACTTGATGAAAAAAAGAAGGCTAAAAAACTTTAAAGCCCCGATTGAGGTTCGGATAGCTTTTTTTGGGTATGAAACAATCCATTGACGGCTGAAAGAGGTCAAAGCCGTAGAACTCACAAAGAGCTTCATTTTGACTAGTTATGGTTCCCGTAACTCTAAACGAGCCAATAGTTATGGCCGTCCGAAGAATCGATATCCGCCGGGTTTAACATCTGCGGTGCAAGGTGCAACATCCGTCAAAAATGGCAAAACAGCGCCGTGCGACTTTTATAAATGGGTGCATGGATTTGAAATGGAACAGTACCATGGTGCACCACTCTCCAGGGATGGTAAATCGAAGACCAACCACGGTGATCCCGTTTTAACGAAAAAATTCACTTGGCGAAAAAAAGAAGGATAAAAAACTTCGTAGCCCCGATTGAGGTTCGGATAGCCTTGTTTGGGTATGAAACAATCCATTGAAGGATGAAAGCCGACAAATCCATAGAACTCATCAATAGCTTCGTTTTGACTGGTTATGGCTCCCGTAACTCTAAACGAGCCAACAGTTATGGCCGTTCGAAGAATCGATATCCGCAGGGTGCAACATCTGCGGTGCAAGGTGCAACATCCGTCCAAAATGCCAAAACAGCGCCGTGCGACTTTTAGAAATGGGTGCGAGGATTTGAAATGGAACAGTACCATGGTGCACCACTCTCTAGGGATGGTAAATCGAAGACCAGCCACGGTGATCCAGTTTTAACGTAAAAATTCACTTGTCGAAAAAAAGAAGGCTAAAAAACTTCAAAGCCCCGATTGATGTTCGGATAGCCTTTTTTGGGTATTAAACAATCCATTGACGGCTGATAGCGGTCAAAGCCGTAGATATCACAGAGAGCTTCGTTTTGACTGGTTATGGCTCCCATAACTCTAAACGAGCCAACAGTTATGGCCGTTCGAAGAATCGATATCCGCAGGGTGCAACATCTGCGGTGCAAGGTGCAACATCCGTCCAAAATGCCAAAAAAGCGCCGTGCGACTTTTATAAATGGGTGCATGGATTTGAAATCGAACAATACCATGGTGCACCACTCTCCAGGGATGGTAAATCAAAGACCAGCCACGGTGATCCCGTTTTAACGAAAAAATTCACTTGACGAAAAAAAGAAGGCTAAAAAACTTCAGAGCTTCGATTGAGGTTCGGATAGACTTTTTTGGGTATGAAACAATCCATTGACGGCTCAAAGAGTTCAAAGCCGTAGAACTCACAAAGAGCTTCGTTTTGACTGGTTATGGCTCCCGTAACTCTAAACGAGCCAATAGTTATGGCCGTCCGAAGAATCGATATCCGAAGGGTGCAACATCTGCGGTGCAAGGTGCAACATCCGTCCAAAATGCCGAAACAGCGCCGTGCGACTTTTAGAAATGGGTGCATGGATTTGAAATGGAACAGTACCATGGTGCACCACCCTCCAGGGATGGTAAATCGAAGACCAGCCACGGTGATCCCGTTTTAACGTAAAAAATCACTTGATGAAAAAAAGAAGGCTAAAAAACTTCAAAGCCCCGATTGAGGTTCAGATAGCTTTTTTTGGGTATGAAACAATCCATTGACGGCTGAAAGAGGTCAAAGCCGTAGAACTCACAAAGAGCTTCGTTTTGACTGGTTATGGCTCCTGTAACTCTAAACGAGCCAATAGTTATGGCCGTCCGAAGAATCGATATCCGCAGGGTGCAACATCTGCGGTGCAAGGTGCAACATCCGTCCAAAATGCCGAAACAGCGCCGTGCGACTTTTAGAAATGGGTGCATGGATTTGAAATGGAACAGTACCATGGTGCACCACTCTCCAGGGATGGTAAATCGAAGACCAGCCACGGTGATCCCGTTTTAACGTAAAAATTCACTTGATGAAAAAAAGAAGGCTAAAAAACTTCAGAGCCCCGATTGAGGTTCGGATAGCTTTTTTTGGGTATGAAACAATCCATTGACGGCTGAAAGAGGTCAAAGCCATAGAACTCACAAAGAGCTTCGTTTTGACTGGTTATGGCTCCCGTAACTCTAAACGAGCCAATAGTTATGGTCGTACGAAGAATCGATATCCGCAGGGTGCAACATCTGCGGTGCAAGGTGCAACATCTGTCCAAAATGCCGAAACAGCGCCGTGCGACTTTTTGAAATGGGTGCATGGATTTGAAATGGAACAGTACCATGGTGCACCACTCTCCAGGGATGGTAAATCGAAGACCAGCCACGGTGATCCCGTTTTAACGTAAAAATTCACTTGATGAAAAAAAAAGGCTAAAAAAACATCAGAGCCCCGATTGAGGTTCGGATAGCTTTTTTTGGGTATGAAACAATCCATTGACGGCTGAAAGAGGTCAAAGCCGTAGAACTCACAAAGAGCTTCGTTTTGACTGGTTATGGCTCCCGTAACTCTAAACGAGCCAATAGTTATGGCCGTCCGAAGAATCGATATCCGCCGGGTTCAACATCTGCGGTGCAAGGTGAAACATCCATCCAAAATGGCAAAACAGCGCCGTGCGACTTTTTTAAATGGGTGCATGGATTTGAAATGGAACAGTACCATGGTGCACCACTCTCCAGGGATGGTAAATCGAAGACCAACCACGGTGATCCCGTTTTAACGAAAAAATTCACTTGGCGAAAAAAAGAAGGCTAAAAAACTTCATAGCCCCGATTGAGGTTCGGATAGCCTTGTTTGGGTATGAAACAATCCATTGAAGGATGAAAGCCGACAAATCCATAGAACTCATCAATAGCTTCGTTTTGACTGGTTATGGCTCCCGTAACCCTAAACGAGCCAACAGTTATGGCCGTTCGAAGAATCGATATCCGCAGGGTGCAACATCTGCGGTGCAAGGTGCAACATCTGCGGTGCAAGGTGCAACATCCATCCAAAATGCCAAAACAGCGCCGTGCGACTTTTAGAAATGGGTGCGAGGATTTGAAATGGAACAGTACCATGGTGCACCACTCTCCAGGGATGGTAAATCGAAGACCAGCCACGGTGATCCCGTTTTAACGTAAAAATTCACTTGTCGAAAAAAAGAAGGCTAAAAAACTTCAAAGCCCCGATTGATGTTCGGATAGCCTTTTTTGGGTATTAAACAATCCATTGACGGCTGAAAGCGGTAGATGCCGTAGAAATCACAGAGAGCTTCGTTTTGACTGGTTATGGCTCCCATAAATCTAAACGAGCCAATAGTTATGGCCGTCCGAAGAATCGATATCCGTCGGGTGCAACATCTGCGGTGCAAGGTGCAACATCCGTCCAAAATGCCAAACCAGCGCCGTGCGACTTTTATAAATGGGTGCATGGATTTGAAATGGAACAATACCATGGTGCACCACTCTCCAGGGATGGTAAATCAAAGACTAGCCACGGTGATCCCGTTTTAACGAAAAAATTCACTTGACGAAAAAAAGAAGGCTAAAAAACTTCAGAGCCCCGATTGAGGTTCGGATAGACTTTTTTGGGTATGAAACAATCCATTGACGACTGAAAGCGGTAGATGTCGTAGAACTCACAGTGAGATTTGTTTTGACTGGTTATGGCTCCCGTAACTCTAAACGAGCCAACAGTTATGGCCGTCCGAAGAATCGATATCCGCAGGGTGCAACATCTGCGGTGCAAGGTGCAACATCCTTCCAAAATGCAGGATCAGTGCCGTGCGACTTTTAGAAATGGGTGCGTGGATTTGAAATGGAACAATACCATGGTGCCCCACTCTCCAGGGATGGTAAATCGAAGACCAGCCACGGTGATCCCGTTTTAACGTAAAAATTCACTTGACGAAAAAAAGAAGGCTAAAAAACTTCAGAGCCCCGATTGAGGTTCGGATAGACTTTTTTGGGTATGAAACAATCCATTGACGGCTGATAGTGGTCAAAGCCGTAGAAATCATAGAGAGCTTCGTTTTGACGGGTTATGGCTCCCGTAACTCTAAACGAGCCAATAGTTATGGCCGTCCGAAGAATCGATATCCGCCGGGTGCAACATCTGCGGTGCAAGATGCAACATCCGTCCAAAATGGCAAAACAGCGCCGTGTGACTTTTAGAAATGGGTGCATGGATTTGAAATGGAACAGTACCATGGTGCACCACTCTCCAGGGATGGTAAATCGAAGACCAGCCACGGTGATCCCGTTTTAACGTAAAAATTCACTTGATGAAAAAAAGAAGGCTAAAAAACATCAGAGCCCCGATTGAGGTTCGGATAGCTTTTTTTGGGTATGAAACAATCTATTGACGGCTGAAAGAGGTCAAAGCCGTAGAACTCACAAAGAGCTTCATTTTGACTGGTTATGGCTCATGTAACTCTAAACGAGCCAATAGTTATGGCCGTCCGAAGAATCGATATCCGCAGGGTGCAACATCTGCGGTGCAAGGTGCAACATCCATCCAAAATGCCGAAACAGCGCCGTGCGACTTTTAGAAATGTGTGCATGGATTTGAAATGGAACAGTACCATGGTGCACCACTCTCCAGGGATGGTAAATCGAAGACCAACCACGGTGATCCCGTTTTAACGTAAAAATTCACTTGATGAAAAAAAGAAGGCTGAAAAACTTCAGAGCCCCGATTGAGGTTCGGATAGCTTTTTTTGGGTATGAAACAATCCATTGACGGCTGAAAGAGGTCAAAGCCATATAACTCACAAAGAGCTTCGTTTTGACTGGTTATAGCTCCCGTAACTCTAAACGAGCCAATAGTTATGGCCGTCCGAAGAATCGATATCTGTAGGGTGCAACATCTACGGTGCAAGGTGCAACATCTGTCCAAAATGCCGAAACAGCGCCGTGCGACTTTTAGAAATGGGTGCATGGATTTGAAATGGAACAGTACCATGGTGCACCACTCTCCAGGGATGGTAAATCGAAGACCAGCCACGGTGATCCCGTTTTAACGTTAAAATTCACTTGATGAAAAAAAGAAGGCTAAAAAACTTCAGAGCCCCGATTGAGGTTCGGATAGCTTTTTTTGGGTATGAAACAATCCATTGACGGCTGAAAGAGGTCAAAGCCATAGAACTCACAAAGAGCTTCGTTTTGACTGGTTATGGCTCCCGTAACTCTAAACGAGCCAACAGTTATGGCCGTCCGAAGAATCGATATCCGCAGGGTGCAACATCTGCGGTGCAAGGTGCAACATCCGTCCAAAATGCCGAAACAGCGCCGTGCGACTTTTAGAAATGGGTGCATGGATTTGAAATGGAACAGTACCATGGTGCACCACTCTCCAGGGACGGTAAATCAAAGACTAGCCACGGTGATCCCGTTTTAACGAAAAAATTCACTTGACGAAAAAAAGAAGGCTAAAAAACTTCAGAGCCCCGATTGAGGTTCGGATAGACTTTTTTGGGTATGAAACAATCCATTGACGACTGAAAGCGGTAGATGCCGTAGAACTCACAGTGAGCTTTGTTTTGACCGGTTATGGCTCCCGTAACTCTAAACGAGCCAACAGTTATGGCCGTCCGAAGAATCGATATCCGAAGGGTGCAACATCTGCGGTGCAAGGTGCAACATCCGTCCAAAATGTCGAAACAGCGCCGTGCGACTTTTAGAAATGGGTGCATGGATTTGAAATGGAACAGTACCATGGTGCACCACTCTCCAGGGATGGTAAATCGAAGACCAGCCACGGTGATCCCGTTTTAACGTAAAAATTCACTTGATGAAAAAAAGAAGGCTAAAAAACTTTAGAGCCCCGATTGAGGTTCGGATAGCTTTTTTTGGGTATGAAACAATCCATTGACTGCTGAAAGAGGTCAAAGCCGTAGAACTCACAAAGAGCTTCGTTTTGACTGGTTATGGCTCCCGTAACTCTAAACGAGCCAATAGTTATGGCCGTCCGAAGAATCGATATCCGTAGGGTGCAACATCTGCGGTGCAAGGTGCAACATCCGTCCAAAATGCCGAAACAGCGCCGTGCGACTTTTAGAAATGGGTGCATGGATTTGAAATGGAACAGTACCATGGTGCACCACTCTCCAGGGATGGTAAATCGAAGACCAGCCACGGTGATCCCGTTTTAACGTAAAAATTCACTTGATGAAAAAAAGAAGGCTAAAAAACTTCAGAGCCCCGATTGAGGTTCGGATAGCTTTTTTTGGGTATGAAACAATCCATTGACGGCTGAAAGAGGTCAAAGCCATAGAACTCACAAAGAGCTTCGTTTTGACTGGTTATGGCTCCCGTAACTCTAAACGAGCCAATAGTTATGGCCGTCCGAAGAATCGATATCCGCAGGGTGCAACATCTGCGGTGCAAGGTGCAACATCCGTCCAAAATGCCGAAACAGCGCCGTGCGACTTTTAGAAAATGGGTGTATGGATTTGAAATGGAACAGTACCATGGTGCACCACTCTCCAGGGATGGTAAATCGAAGACCAGCCACGGTGATCCCGTTTTAACGTAAAAATTCACTTGATGAAAAAAAGAAGGCTAAAAAACTTCAGAGCCCCGATTGAGGTTCGGATAGCTTTTTTTGGGTATGAAACAATCCATTTACGGCTGAAAGAGGTCAAAGCCGTAGAACTCACAAAGAGCTTCGTTTTGACTGGTTATGGCTCCCGTAACTCTAAACGAGCCAATAGTTATGGCCGTCCGAAGAATCGATATCCGCCGGGTTCAACATCTGCGGTGCAAGGTGCAACATCCGTCCAAAATGGCAAAACAGCGTCGTGCGACTTTTATAAATGGGTGCATGGATTTGAAATGGAACAGTACCATGGTGCACCACTCTCCAGGGATGGTAAATCAAAGACCAACCACGGTGATCCCGTTTTAACGAAAAAATTCACTTGGCGAAAAAAAGAAGGCTAAAAAACTTCATAGCCCCGATTGAGGTTCGGATAGCCTTGTTTGGGTATGAAACAATCCATTGAAGGATGAAAACCGACAAATCCATAGAACTCATCAATAGCTTCGTTTTGACTGGTTATTGCTCCCGTAACTCTAAACGAGCCAACAGTTATGGCCGTTCGAAGAATCGATATCCGCAGGATGCAACATCTGCGGTGCAAGGTGCAACATCCGTCCAAAATGCCAAAACAGCGCCGTGCGACTTTTAGAAATGGGTGCGAGGATTTGAAATGGAACAGTACCATGGTGCACCACTCTCCAGGGATGGTAAATCGAAGACCAGCCACGGTGATCCCGTTTTAACGTAAAAATTCACTTGTCGAAAAAAAGAAGGCTAAAAAACTTCAAAGCCCCGATTGATGTTCGGATAGCCTTTTTTGGGTATTAAACAATCCATTGACGGCTGATAGCGGTCAAAGCCGTAGATATCACAGTGAGTTTCGTTTTGACTGGTTATGGCTCCCATAACTCTAAACGAGCCAATAGTTATGGCCGTCCGAAGAATCGATATCCGTCCAAAATGCCAAACCAGCGCCGTGCGACTTTTATAAATGGGTGCATGGATTTGAAATGGAACAATACCATGGTGCACCACTCTCCAGGGATGGTAAATCAAAGACTAGCCACGGTGATCCCGTTTAAACGAAAAAATTCACTTGACGAAAAAAAGAAGGCTAAAAAACTTCAGAGCCCCGATTGAGGTTCGGATAGACTTTTTTGGGTATGAAACAATCCATTGACGGCTGAAAGCGGTAGATGCCGTAGAACTCACAGTGAGCTTTGTTTTGACCGGTTATGGCTCCCGTAACTCTAAACGAGCCAACAGTTATGGCCGTCCGAAGAATCGATATCCGCAGGGTGCAACATCTGCGGTGCAAGGTGCAACATCCTTCCAAAATGCAGGATCAGCGCCGTGCGACTTTTAGAAATGGGTGCGTGGATTTGAAATGGAACAATACCATGGTGCCCCACTCTCCAGGGATGGTAAATCGAAGACCAACCACGGTGTTCCCGTTTTATCGTAAAAATTCACTTGACGAAAAAAAGAAGGCTAAAAAACTTCAAAGCCCCGATTGAGGTTCGGATAGCCTTTTTTGGGTATTAAACAATCCATTGACGACTGATAGTGGTTAAAGCCATAGAAATCACAGAGAGCTTCGTTTTGACTGGTTATGGCTCTCGTAACTCTAAACGAGCCAATAGTTATGGCCGTCCGAAGAATCGATATCCGCCGGGTGCAACATCTGCGGTGCAAGATGCAACATTCGTCCAAAATGGCAAAACAGCGCCGTGCGACTTTTAGAAATGGGTGAATGGATTTGAAATGGAACAGTACCATGGTGCACCACTCTCCAGGGATGGTAAACCGAAGACCAGCCACGGTGATCCCGTTTTAACGTAAAAATTCACTTGATGAAAAAAAGAAGGCTAAAAAACATCAGAGCCCCAATTGAGGTTCGGATAGCATTTTTTGGGTATGAAACAATCCATTGACGGCTGAAAGAGGTCAAAGCCGTAGAACTCACAAAGAGCTTCGTTTTGAATGGTTATGGCTCCTGTAACTCTAAACGAGCCAATAGTTATGGCCGTCCGAAGAATCGATATCCGCAGGGTGCAACATCTGCGGTGCAAGGTGCAACATCCGTCCAAAATGCCGAAACAGCGCCGTGCGACTTTTAGAAATGGGTGCATGGATTTGAAATGGAACAGTACCATGGTGCACCACTCTCCAGGGATGGTAAATCGAAGACCAGCCACGGTGATCCCGTTTTAACGTAAAAATTCACTTGATGAAAAAAAGAAGGCTAAAAAACTTCAAAGCCCCGATTGAGGTTCGGATAGCTTTTTTTGGGTATGAAACAATCCATTGACGGCTGAAAGAGGTCAAAGCCATAGAACTCACAAAGAGCTTCGTTTTGACTGGTTATGGCTCCCGTAACTCTAAACGAGCCAATAGTTATGGCCGTTCGAAGAATCGATATCCGTAGGGTGCAACATCTGCGGTGCAAGGTGCAACATCTGTCCAGAATGCCGAAACAGCGCCGTGCGACTTTTAGAAATGGGTGCATAGATTTGAAATGGAACAGTACCATGGTGCAACACTCTCCAGGGATGGTAAATCAAAGACTAGCCACGGTGATCCCGTTTTAACGTAAAAATTCACTTGATGAAAAAAAGAAGGCTAAAAAACTTCAGAGCCCCAATTGAGGTTCGGATAGCCTTTTTTGGGTATGAAACAATCCATTGACGGCTGAAAGCAGTAGATGCCGTAGAACTCACAGTGAGCTTTGTTTTGACCGGTTATGGCTCCCGTAACTCTAAACGAGCCAACAGTTATGGCCGTCCGAAGAATCGATATCCGCAGGGTGCAACATCTGCGGTGCAAGGTGCAACATCCTTCCAAAATGCAGGATCAGCGCCGTGCGACTTTTAGAAATGGGTGCGTGGATTTGAAATGGAACAGTACCATGGTGCACAACTCTCCAGCTATGGTAAATCGAAGACCAGCCACGGTGATCCCGTTTTAACGTAAAAATTCACTTGACGAAAAAAAGAACTCTAAAAAACTTCAGAGCCCCGATTGAGGTTCGGATAGCCTTTTTTGGGTATGAAACAATCCATTGACGGCTGAAAGCGGTCAAAGCCGTAGAACTCACAGAGAGCTTCGTTTTGACTAGTTATGGCCCCCGTAACTCTAAACGAGCCAACAGTTATGTCCATCCGAAGAATCGATATCCACAGGGTGCAACATCTGCGGTGCAAGGTGCAACATCCGTCCAAAATGTTGAAACAGCGTCGTGCGACTTTTAGAAATGGGTGCATGGATTTGAAATGGAACAGTACCATGGTGCACCACTCTCCAGGGATGGTAAATCGAAGACCAACCACGGTGATTCCATTTTAACGTAAAAATTCACTTGACGAAAAAAAGAAGACTAAAAAACTTCAGAGTCCCGATTGAGGTTCCGATTGCCTTTTTTGGGTATGAAACAATCCATTGATGGATGAAAGCCAACAAATCCATAGAACTTATCAAGAGCTTCGTTTGACTGGTTATGGCTCCCGTAACTCTAAACGAGCCAACAGTTATGGCCGTCCGAAGAATCGATATCCGCAGGGTGCAACATCTACGGTGCAAGGTGCAACATCCGTCCAAAATGCCGAAACTGCACCGTGTGACTTTTAGAAATGGGTGCATGGATTTGAAGTGGAACAGTACCATGGTGCACCACTCTCCAGGGATGGTAAATCGAAGACCAGCCACGGTGATCCCGTTTTAACGTAAAAATTCACTTGACGAAAAAAAGAAGGCTAAAAAACTTCAAAGCCCCGATTGAGGTTCGGATAGCCTTTTTTGGGTATTAAACAATCCATTGATGGCTGATAGCGGTCAAAGCATAGAAATAAAAGAGAGCTTCGTTTTGACTGGTTATGGCTCCCATAACTCTAAACGAGCCAACAGTTATGGCCTTCCGAAGAATCGATATCCGCAGGGTGCAACATCTACGGTGCAAGGTGCAACATCCGTCCAAAATGCCGAAACAGGGCAGTGCGACTTTTATAAATGGGTGCATAAATATGAAATGGAACAGCACCATGGTGCACCACTCTCCAGGGATGGTAAATCAAAGACCAGCCACGGAGATTCCGTTTTAACGTAAAAATTCACTTGACGAAAAAAAGAAGGCTAAAAAACTTCAGAGCCCCGATTGAGGTTCGGATAGTCTTTTTTTGGTATGAAACAATCCACTGACGGATGAAAGCCGACATATCCGTAGAACTCATCAAGAGCTTCGTTTTGACTGGTTATGGCTCTTGTACCTCTAAACAAGCCAATAGTTATGGCCGTCCGAAGAATCGATATCCGCCGGGTGCACATCTGCGGTGCAAGGTGCAACATCCGTCCAAAATGCCAAAACAACGCCGTGCGACTTTTAGAAATGGGTGCATGGATTTGAAATGGAACAGTACCATGGTGCACCACTCTCCAGGGATGGTAAATCGAAGACCAGCCACGGTGATCCCGTTTTAACGTAAAAATTAACTTGACGAAAAAAAGAAGGCTAAAAAACTTTAGAGCCACGAATGAGGTTCGGATAGCCTTTTTTGGGTATGAAACAATCCATTGACGGATGAAAGCCGACAAATCCGTAGAACTTATCAAGAGCTTCGTTTTGACTGGTTATGGCTCCCGTAACTCTAAACGAGCCAACAGTTATGGCCGTCCGAAGAATCGATATCCGTAGGGTGCAACATCTGCGGTGCAAGGTGCAACATCCGTCCAAAGTGCCGAAACAGCGCCGTGCGTCTTTTAGAAATGGGTGCATGGATTTGAAATGGAACAGTTCCATGACGCACCGCTCTCCAAGGATGGTAAATCGAAGACCAGCCACAGTGATCCCGTTTTAACGTAAAAATTCACTTGACGTAAAAAAGAAGGCTAAAAAACTTCAAAGCCCCGATTGAGGTTGGGATAGCCTTTTTTGGGTATGAAACAATCCATTGACGGCTAAAAGTTATCAAAGCCGTAGAACTCATATAGAGCTTCGTTTTGACTGGTTATGGCTCCCGTAACTCCAAACGAGCCAATAGTTATGGCCGTCCGAAGAATCGATATCCGCATGGTGCAACATCTGCGGTGCAACATCCGTCCAAAATGCCAAAACAGCTCCGTGCGACTTTTACAAATGGGTGCATGGATTTGAAATGGAACGGTACCATGGTGCACCATTCTCCACGGATGGTAAATCGAAGACCAGCCACGGTGATCCAGTGTTAACGTAAAAATTCACTTGACGAAAAAAAGAAGGTAAAAAACTTCAGATCCCCGATTGAGGTTCGGATAGCCTTTTTTGGGTATGAAACAATCCATTGACAGCTGAAAGCAGTAAATGCCGTAGAACTCACAGTGAGCTTCGTTTTGACCGGTTACGGCTCCCGTAACTCTAAACGTTCCAACAGTTATTGTCGTCCGAAGAATCGATATCCGTAAGGTGCAACATCTGCGGTGCAAGGTGCAACATCCGTCCAAAATGCAGGATCAGCGCCGTGCGAGTTTTAGAAATGGGTGCGAGGATTTGAAATGGAACAGTACCATGGTGCACCACTCTCCAGGGATGGTAAATCGAAGACCAGCCACGGTGATCCCATTTTAACGTAAAAATTCACTTGACGAAAAAAAGAAGGCTAAAAAACTTCATAGCCCCGATTGAGGTTCGGATAGCCTTTTTTGGGTATGAAACAATCCATTGACGGCTGAAAGCGGTCAAAGCCGTAGAACTCACAGAGAGCTTCGTTTTGACTGGTTAGGACTCCCATAACTCTAAATGAGCCAACAGTTATGGCCATCCGAAGAATCAATATCCACAAGGTGCAACATCTACGGTGCAAGGTGCAACATCCGTCCAAAATGCCGAAACAGCGCCGTGCGTCTTTTAGAATTGGGTGCATGGATTTGAAATGGAACAGTACCATGGTGCACCGCTCTCCAGGGATGGTAAATCGAAGACCAGCCACGGTGATCCCGTGTTAACGTAAAAATTCACTTGACGAAAAAAAGAAGGCTAAAAAACTTCAGAGCCACGAATGAGGTTCGGATAGCCTTTTTTGGGTATGGAACAATCCATTGACGGATGAAAGCTGACAAATCCGTAGAACTTATCAAGAGCTTCGTTTTGACTGGTTATGGCTCCCGTAACTCTAAACGAGCCAACAGTTATGACCATCCGAAGAATCGATATCCGCAGGGTGCAACATCTGCGGTGCAAGGTGCAACATCCGTCCAAAGTGCAGAAATAGCGCCGTGCGACTTAGAAATTGTTGCATGGATTTGAAATGGAACAGTACCATGGCGCACCGCTCTCCAGGGATGGTAAATCGAAGACCAGCCACGGTGATCCCGTTTTAACGTAAAAATTCACTTGACGTAAAAAAGAAGGCTAAAAAACTTCAAAGCCCCGATTGAGGTTCGGATAGCCTTTTTTGGGTATGAAACAATCCATTGACGGCTAAAAGCTATCAAAGCCGTAGAACTCACAGAGAGCTTCGTTTTGACTGGTTATGGCTCCTGTAACTCTAAACGAGCCAACAGTTATGGCCGTCCGAAGAATCGATATCCCCATGGTGCAACATCTGTGGTGCAAGGTGCAACATCCGTCCAAAATGCCAAAACAGCGCCGTGCGACTTTTAAAAATGGGTGAATGGATTTGAAATGGAATGGTACCATGGTGCACCACTCTCCAGGGATGGTAATCGAAGACCAGCCACGGTGATCCCGTTTTAACGTAAAAATTCACTTGACGAAAAAAAGAAGACAAAAACATCAGATCCCCGATTGAGGTTCGGATAGCCTTTTTTGGGTATGAAACAATCCATTGACGGCTGAAAGCGGTAAATTCCATAGAACTCACAATGAGCTTCATTTTGACCGGTTATGGCTCCCATAACTCTAAACGAGCCAACAGTTATGGCCGTCCGAAAAATCGATATCCGCAGGGTGCAACAGCTGCGGTGCAAGGTGCAACATCCGTCCAAAATGCAGGATCAGCGCCGTGCAACTTTTAGAAATGGGTGCGAGGATTTGAAATGGAATAGTACCATGGTGCACCACTCTCCAGGGATGGTAAATCAAAGACCAGCCACGGTGATCCCGTTTAAACGTAAAAATTCACTTGACGAAAATAAGAACGCTAAAAAACTTCAGAGCCCCGATTGAGGTTCAAATAGCCTTTTTTGGGTATGAAACAATCCATTGACGGCTGAAAGCGGTCAAACCCGTAGAACTCACAGAGAGCTTCGTTTTAACTAGTTATGGCTCCCGTAACTCTAAACGAGCCAACAGTTATGGCCATACGAAGAATCGATATCCACAGGGTGCCACATCTGCTCTACAAGGTGCAACATCCGTCCAAAATGCCGAAACAGCGCCGTGCGACTTTTAGAAATGGGTGCATGGATTTGAAATAGAACAGTACCATGGTGCACCACTCTCCAGGGATGGTAAATCGAAGACCAGCCACGGTGATCCCGTTTTAACGTAAAAATTCACTTGACGAAAAAAAGAAGGCTAAAAAACTTCAGAGCCCCGATTGAGGTTGGGATAGCCTTTTTTGGGTATGAAACAATCCATTGACGGCTAAAAGCTATCAAAGCCGTAGAACTCATAGAGAGCTTCGTTTTGACTGGTTATGGCTCCCGTAACTCTAAACGAGCCAATAGTTATGGCCGTCCGAAGAATCGATATCCGCATGGTGCAACATCTGCGGTGCAACATCTGCGGTGCAACATCCGTCCAAAATGCCAAAACAGCTCCGTGCGACTTTTACAAATGG
Organism: Allium fistulosum; assembly: GCA_030737815.1. Lineage (NCBI taxonomy): Eukaryota > Viridiplantae > Streptophyta > Magnoliopsida > Asparagales > Amaryllidaceae > Allium > Allium fistulosum. Next base: position 1,141,337,922 of record CM060906.1, read on the forward strand.
GTGCATGGATTTGAAATGGAACGGTACCATGGTGCACCACTCTCCACGGATGGTAAATCGAAGACCAGCCACGGTGATCCAGTTTTAATGTAAAAATTCACTTGACGAAAAAAAGAAGGTAAAAAACTTCAGAGCCCCAATTGAGGTTCGGATAGCCTTTTTTGGGTATGAAACAATCCATTGACAGCTGAAAGCGGTAAATGCCGTAGAACTCACAGTGAGCTTCGTTTTGATCGGTTATGGCTCCCGTAACTCTAAACGTTCCAACAGTTATTATCGTCCGAAGAATCGATATCCGCAGGGTGCAACATCTGCGGTGCAAGGTGCAACATCCGTCCAAAATGCAGGATCAGCGCCGTGTGAGTTTTAGAAATGGGTGCGAGGATTTGAAATGGAATAGTACCATGGTGCACCACTCTCCAGGGATGGTAAATCGAAGACCAGCCACGCTGATCCCATTTTAACGTAAAAATTCCCTTGACGAAAAAAAGAAGGCTAAAAAACTTCATAGCCCCGATTGAGGTTCAGATAGCCTTTTTGGGTATGAAACAATCCATTGACGGCTGAAAGCGGTCAAAGCCGTAGAACTCACAGAGAGCTTCGTTTTGACTGGTTATGGCTCTTGTAACTCTAAACGAGCCAACAGTTATGGCCATCCGAAGAATCGATATCCACAAGGTGCAACATCTACGGTGCACCACTCTCCAGGGATGGTAAATCGAAGACCAGCCACGGTGATCCCGTTTTAACGTAAAAATTCACTTAACGAAAAAAAGAAGGCTAAAAAAATTCAAAGCCCCGATTGAGGTTCGGATAGCCTTTTTTGGGTATTAAAAAATCCATTGACAGCTGATAGCGGTTAAAGCCATAGAAGTCACAGAGAGCTTCGTTTTGACTGGTTATGGCTCCCGTAACTCTAAACGAGCCAATAGTTATGGCCGTCCGAAGAATCGATATCCGCCGGGTGCAACATCTGCGGTGCAAGGTGCAACATCCGTCCAAAATGCCGAAACAGCGCCGTGTGACTTTTAGAAATGGGTGCATGGATTTGAAATGGAACAGTACCATGGTGTACCACTCTCCAAGGATGGTAAATCGAAGACTAGCCACGGTGATCCCGTTTTAACGAAAAAATTCACTTGACGAAAAAAAGAAGGCTAAAAAACTTGAGAGCCCCGATTGAGGTTCGGATAGCCTTTTTTGGGTATGAAACAATCCATTGACGGATGAAAGCCGACTAATCCGTAGAACTTATCAAGAGCTTCGTTTTGACTGGTTATGGCTCCCGTAACTCTAAACGAGCCAACAGTTATGGCCGTCTGAAGAATCGATATCCGCCTGGTGCAACATCTACGGTGTAAGGTGCAACATCCGTCCAAAATGTCGAAACAGCGCCGTGTGACTTTTAGAAATGGGTGCATGGATTTGAAATGGAACAGTAGCATGGTTCAGCACTCTCCAGGGATGGTAAATCGAAGACCAGCCACGGTGATCCCGTTTTAACGTAAAAATTCACTTGACGAAAAAAAGAAGGCTAAAAAACTTCAAAGCCCCGATTGAGGTTCGGATAGCCTTTTTTGGGTATTAAACAATCCATTGACGACTGACAGTGGTCAAAGACGTAGAAATCACAGTGAGCTTTGTTTTGACTGGTTATGGCTCCCGTAACTCTAAACGAGCCAATAGTTATGGCCGTCCGAAGAATCGATATCCGCCGGGTGCAACATCTGCGGTGCAAGGTGCAACATCCGTCCAGAATGCCAAAACAGCGTCGTGCGACTTTTATAAATGGGTGCATGGATTTGAAATGGAACAGTACCATGGTGCACCACTCTTTAGGTATGGTAAATCGAAGACTAGCCACGGTGATCCCGTTTTTACGAAAAAATTCACTTGACGAAAACAAGAAGGCTAAAAAACATCAGAGACCCGATTGAGGTTCGGATAGCCTTTTTTGGGTATGGAACAATCCATTGATGGATGAAAGCCGACAAATCCGTAGAAATCATCAAGAGCTTCGTTTTGACTGGTTATGGATCCCGTAACTCTGAACGAGCCAACAGTTATGGCCGTCCGAAGAATCGATATCCGTAGGGTGCAACATCTGCGGTGCAAGGTGCAACATCCGTCCAAAATGCCGAAACAGTGCCGTGCGACTTTTAGAAATGGGTGCATGGATTTGAAATGGAACAGTACCATGGCGCACCGCTCTCCAGGGATTGTAAATCGAAGACCACCACGGTGATCCCGTTTTAATGTAAAAATTCACTTGACGTAAAAAAAGAAGGCTAAAAAACTTCAGAACCCCGATTGAGGTTCGGATAGCCTTTTTTGGGTATGAAGCAATCCATTGACGGCTGAAAGCTATCAAAGCCATAGAACTCACAGAGAGCTTCGTTTTGACTGGTTATGGCTCCCGTAAATCTAAACGAGCCAACAGTTATGGCCGTCCGAAGAATCGATATCCGCAGGGTGCAACATCTGCGGTGCAAGGTGCAACATCCATCCAAAATGCCGAAACAGCGCCGAGCGAATTTTAGAAATGGGTGCATGGATTTGAAATGGAACAGTACCATGGCTCACCGCTCTCCAGGGATGGTAAATCGAAGACCAGCCACGATGATCCCGTTTTAACGTAAAAATTCACTTGACGTAAAAAAGAAGGCTAAAAAACTTCAGAGCCCCTATTGAGGTTCGGATAGCCTTTTTTGGGTATGAAACAATCCATTGACGACTGAAAGCTATCAAAGCCATAGAACTCATAGAGAGCTTCGTTTTGACTGGTTATGGCTCCTGTAACTCTAAAGAGCCAACAGTTATGGCCGTCCGAAGAATCGATATCCGTAGGGTGCAACATCTGTGGTGCAAGGTGCAACATCCGTCCAAAATGCCAAAACAGCGCCGTGCGACTTTTAAAAATGGGTGCATGGATTTGAAATGGAATGGTACCATGGTGCACCACTCTCCAGAGATGGTAAATCGAAGACCAGCCACGGTGATCCCGTTTTAACGTAAAAATTCACTTCACGAAAAAAAGAAGACTAAAAAACTTCAGAGCTACGATTGAGGTTAGGATAGCCTTTTTTGGGTATGAAACAATCCATTGACGGCTGAAAGCGGTAAATGCCGTAGAACTCACAGTGAGCTTCGTTTTGACTGGTTATTGCTCCCGTAACACTAAACGAGCCAACAATTATGGCCGTCCGAAGAATCGATATCCGCAAGGTGCAACATCTGCGGTGCAAGGTGCAACATTCGTCTAAAAAGACGAAACAGCGCCGTGCGACTTTTAGAAATGGGTGCAGGGATTTGAAATGGACCAGTACCATGGCGCACCACTCTCCAGGGATGGTAAATCGAAGACCAGCCACGATGATCTCGTTTTATCGTAAAAATTCACTTGACGTAAAAAGAAGGCTAAAAAACTTCAGAGCCCCGATTGAGGTTCGGATAGCCTTTTTTGGGTATGAAACAATCCATTGACGGCTGAAAGCTATCAAAGCCGTAGAACTCACAGAGAGCTTCGTTTTGACTGGTTATGGCTCCTGTAACTCTAAACGAGCCAACTGTTATGGCCGTCCGAAGAATCGATATCCGTAGGGTGCAACATCTGCGGTGCAAGGTGCAACATCCGTTCAAAATGCAGAAATAGCGCCGTGCGACTTTTAAAAATGGGTGCATGGTTTTGAAATGGAACGGTACCATGGTGCACCACTCTCCAGGGATGGTAAATCGAAGACCAGCCACGGTGATCCCGTTTTAACGTAAAAATTCACTTGATGAAAAAAAGAACGCTAAAAAACTTCAGAGCCCCGATTGAGTTTCGGATAGCCTTTTTTGGGTATGAAACAATCTATTGACGGTTGAAAGCGGTCAAAGCCGTAGAACTCACAGAGAGCTTCGTTTAGACTAGTTATGGCTCTCGTAACTCTAAATGAGCCAACAGTTACGGCCATCCGAAGAATCGATATCCGCAGGGTGCAACATCTGCTCTACAAGGTGCAACATCCGTCCAAAATGCCGAAACAGCGCCGTGCGACTTTTAGCAATGGGTGCATGGATTTGAAATAGAACAGTACCATGGTGCACCACTCTCCAGGGATGGTAAATCGAAGACCAGCCACGGTGATCCCGTTTTAACGTAAAAATTCACTTGACGAAAAAAAGAAGGCTAAATAACTTCAATGCCCCGATTAAGGTTCGGATAGCCTTTTTTGGGTATTAAACAATCCGTTGACGGCTGATAGCGGTCAAAGCCGTAGAAATCACAGAGAGCTTCGTTTTGACTGGTTATGGCTCCCGTTACTCTAAACGAGCCAATAGTTATGGCCGTCCGAAGAATCAATATCCGTCGGGTGCAACATCTGCGGTGCAAGGTGCAACATCCGTACAAAATGCCGAAACAACGTCGTGCGACTATTAAAAATGGGTGCATGGATTTGAAATGGAACAGTACCATGGTGCACCACTCTCCAGGGATGATAAATCGAAGACCAGCCACGGTGATCCCGTTTTAACGAAAAAATTCACTTGACGAAAAAAAGAAGGCTAAAAAACATCAGAGCCCCGATTGAGGTTCGGATATCCTTTTTTGGGTATGAAACAATCCACTGACGGATGAAAGCAGACAAATCCGTATAACTCATCAAGAGCTTCATTTTGACTGGTTATGGCTCCCGTAACTCTAAACGAGCCAATAGTTATGGTCGTCCGAAGAATCGATATCCGCCGGGTGAAACATCTATGGTGCAAGGTACAACAACCATCCAAAATGCTGAAACAGCACCGTGCGACTTTTAGAAATGGGTGCATGGATTTGAAATGGAACAGTACCATGGTGCACCACTCTCCAGGGATGGTAAATCGAAGACCAGCCAAGGTGATCCCGTTTTAACGTAAAAATTCACTTGACGAAAAAAAGAAGGCTAAAAAACTTCAAAGCCCCGATTGAGGTTCGAATATCCTTTTTTGGGTATTAAACAATCCACTGACGGATGAAAGCCGACAAATCCGTAGAACTAATCAAGAGCTTCGTTTTGACTGGTTATGGCTCCCGTAACTCTAAACGAGCCAATAGTTATGGCCGTCCGAAGATTCGATATCCGCCGGGTGCAACATCTGCGGTGCAAGGTGCAACATCCGTCCAAAATGTCGAAACAGCGCCGTGCGACTTTTAGAAATGGGTGCATGGATTTGAAATGGAACAGTACCATGGTGTACCACTCTCCAAGGATGGTAAATCGAAGACCAGCCACGGTGATCCCGTTTTAACTAAAAAATTCACTTGACGAAAAATAGAAGACTAAAAAACTTGAGAGCCACGATTGAGGTTCGGATAGCCTTTTTTGGGTATGAAACAATCCATTGACGGATGAAAGCCGACAAATCCGTAGAACTTATCAAGAGCTTCGTTTTGACTGGTTATGGCTCCCGTAACTCTAAACGAACCAACAGTTATGGCCGTCCGAAGAATCGATATCCGCAGGGTGCAACATCTGCGGTGTAAGGTGCAACATCCGTCCAAAATGCAGAAACAGCGCCGTGCGACTTTTAGAAATGGGTGCATGGATTTGAAATGGAACAGTACCATGGTGCACCACTCTCCAGGGATGGTAAATCGAAGACCAGCCACAGTGATCCTGTTTTAACGTAAAAATTCACTTGACGTAAAAAAGAAGGCTAAAAAACTTCAGAGCCCCGATTGAGGTTCGGATAGCCTTTTTTGGGTATGAAACAATCCATTGACGGCTAAAAGCTATCAAAGCCGTAGAACTCACAAAGAGCTTCGTTTTGACTGGTTACGGCTCCCATAAATCTAAACGAGCCAACAGTTATGGCCGTCCGAAGAATCGATATTCAAAGGGTGCAACAACTGCGGTTCAAGGTGCAACATCCGTCCAAAATGCCGAAACAGCGTCGTGCGACTTTTAGAAATAGGTGCATGGATTTGAAATGGAACAGTATCATGGTGCACCACTCTCCAGGGATGGTAAATCGAAGACCAGCCACGGTGATCCCGTTTTAACGTAAAAATTCACTTGACGAAAAAAAGAAGGCTAAAAAACTTCAAAGCCCCGATTGAGGTTCGGATAGCCTTTTTTGGGTATTAAACAATCCATTAATGGCTGATAGCGGCCAAAGCCGTAGAAATCACAGAGAGCTTCGTTTTGACTAGTTATGGCTCCCGTAACTCTAAAGGAGCCAATAGTTATGGCCGTCCGAAGAATCGATATCCGCCGGGTGCAACATCTACGGTGCAAGGTGCAACATCCGTCCAAAATGCCGAAACAGCGCCGTGCGACTTTTAGAAATGTTTGGATGGATTTGAAATGGAATAGTACCATGGTGTACCACTCTCCAGGGATGGTAAATCGAAGAACAGCCACGGTGATCCCGTTTTAACGAAAAAATTCACTTGACGAAAAAAAGAAGGCTAAAAAAATTCAGAGCCCCAATTGAGGTTCGGATAGCCTTTTTTGGGTATGAAACAATCCATTGACGGCTGAAAGCTATCAAAGCCATAGAACTCACAGAGAGCTTCGTTTTGACTGGTTATGGCTCCCGTAACTCTAAACGAGCCAACAGATATGGCCGTCCGAAGAATCGATATCCGCAGGGTGCAACATCTGCGGTGCAAGGTGCAACATCCGCCCAAAATGCCAAAACAGTGTCGTGCGACTTTTAAAAATCGGTGCATGGATTTGAAATGGAACGGTACCATGGTGCACCACTCTCCAGGGATGGTAAATCGAAGACCGGCCACGGTGATCCCGTTTTAACGTAAAAATTCACTTGACGAAAAAAAGAAGGCTAAAAAACTTCAGAGCCCCGATTGAGATTCGGATAGCCTTTTTTGGGTATGAAACAATCCATTGACGGCTGAAAGCGGTAAATGCCGTAGAACTCACAGTGAGCTTCGTTTTGACCAGTTATGGCTCCCGTAATTCTAAACGAGCCAACAGTTATGGCCTTCCGAAGAATCGATATCCGCAGGGTGCAACATCTGCGGTTCAAGGTGCAACATCCGTCCAAAATGCAGGATCAGGGCCGTGCGACTTTTAGAAATGGGTGAGAGGATTTGAAATGGAACAGTACCATGGTGCACCACTCTCCAGGGATGGTAAATCGAAGACCAGCCATGGTGATCCCGTTTTAACGTAAAAATTCACTTGACGAAAAAAAGAAGGCTAAAAAACTTCAAAGCCCCGATTGAGGTTCGGATAGCCTTTTTTGGGTATGAAACAATCCATTGACGGCTGAAAGTGGTCAAAGCCGCAGAACTCACAGAGAGCTTCCTTTTGACTGGTTATGGCTCCCGTAACTCTAAAAGAGCTAACAGTTACGGCCGTCCGAAGAATCGATATCCGTATGGTGCAATATTTGCGGTGCAAGGTGCAACTTCCGTCCAAAATGCCGAAACAGCACTGTGCAATTTTTAGAAATGGGTGCATGGATTTTAAGTGGAACAGTACCATGGCGCACCACTCTTTAGGGATGGTAAATCGAAGACCCGCCATGGTGATCCCGTTTTAACGTAAAAATTCACTTGACGAAAAAAAGAAGGCTAAAAAACTTCAGAGCCCCGATTGAGGTTCGGAAAGCCTTTTTTTGGGTATTAAACAATCCATTGATGGCTGAAAGCGGTCAAAGCTGTAGAACTAACAGAGAGCTTCATTTTGACTGGTTATGGCTCCTGTAACTCTAAACGAGTAAACAGTTATGGCCTCCGAAGAATTGATATCCGCAGGGCAACATCTGCGGTGCAAGGTGCAACATCCGTCCAAACTGCCGAAACAGTGCCGTGCGACTTTTGAAAATGGGTGCATGGATTAGAAATGGAACAGTACCATGGTGCACCACTCTCCAGGGATGGTAAATCGAAGACTAGCCACGGTGATCCCGTTTTAACGTAAAAATTCACTTGACGTAAAAAAAGAAGGTTAAAAAACTTCAAAGGCCCGATTGAGGTTCGGATAGCCTTTTTTGGGTATGAAACAATCCATTGACGGCTGAAAGCGGTAAATGCCGTAGAACTCACAGTGAGCTTCGTTTTGACCGGTTATGGCTCCCGTAACTCTAAACAAGTCAACAGTTATGGCCGTCCGAAGAATCGATATCCGCAAGGTGCAACATCTGCGGTGCAAGGTGCAACATCCATCCAAAATGCCGAAACAGCGCCGTGCGACTTTTAAAAATGGGTGCATGGATTTAAAATGGAACAGTACCATGGCACACTACTCTCCAGGGATGGTAAATCGAAGACCAGCCACGATGATCCCGTTTTATCGTAAAAATTCACTTGACGTAAAAAAGAAGGCTAAAAAACTTCAGAGCCCCGATTGAGGTTCGGATAGCCTTTTTTGGGTATGAAACAATCCATTGACGGCTGAAAGCTATCAAAGCCGTAGAACTCACAGAGAGCTTCGTTTTGACTGGTTATGGCTCCTGTAACTCTAAACGAGCCAACTGTTACGGCCGTCCGAAGAATCGATATCCGTAGGGTGCAACATCTGCGGTGCAAGGTGCAACATCCGTCCAAAATGCCGAAACAGCGCCGTGTGACTTTTAGAAATGGGTGCATGGATTTGAAATAGAACAGTACCATGGTGCACCACTCTCCAGGGATGGTAAATCGAAGACCAGCCACGGTGATCCCGTTTTAACGTAAAAATTCACTTGACGAAAAAAAGAAGGCTAAAAAACTTCAGAGCCCCGATTGAGGTTCGGATAGCCTTTTTTGAGTATGAAACAATCTATTGACGGTTGAAAGCGGTCAAAGCCGTAGAACTCACAGAGAGCTTCGTTTAGACTAGTTATGGCTCCCGTAACTCTAAACGAGCCAACAGCTACGGCCATCCGAAGAATCGATATCCGCAGGGTGCAACATCTGCTCTACAAGGTGCAACATCCGTCCAAAATGCCGAAACAGCGCCGTGCGACTTTTAGAAATGGGTGCATGGATTTGAAATAGAACAGTACCATGGTGCACCACTCTCCAGGGATGGTAAATCGAAGACCAGCCACGGTGATCCCGTTTTAACGTAAAAATTCACTTGACGAAAAAAAGAAGGCTAAAAAACTTCAATGCCCCGATTGATGTTCGGATAGCCTTTTTTGGGTATTAAACAATTCGTTAACGGCTGATAGCGGTCAAAGCCGTAGAACTCATAGAGAGCTTCGTTTTGACTGGTTATGGCTCCCGTAAGTCTAAACGAGCCAATAGTTATGGCCGTCCGAAGAATCAATATCCGTCGGGTGCAACATCTGCGGTGCAAGGTGCAACATCCATACAAAATGCCAAAACAGCGTCGTGCGACTATTAAAAATGGGTGCATGGATTTGAAATGGAACAGTACCATGGTGCACCACTCTCCAGGGATGATAAATCGAAGACCAGCCACGGTGATCCCGTTTTAACGAAAAAATTCACTTGACGAAAAAAAGAAGGCTAAAAAACTTCAGAGCCCCGATTGAGGTTCGGATAGCCTTTTTTGGCTATGAAACAATCCACTGATGGATGAAAGTAGACAAATCCGTATAACTCATCAAGAGCTTCGTTTTGACTGGTTATGGCTCCCGTAACTCTAAACGAGCCAATAATTATGGCCATCCGAAGAATCGATATCCGCCGGGTGAAACATCTGCGGTGCAAGGTGCAACATCCATTCAAAATGCTGAAACAGCACCGTGCGACTTTTAGAAATGGGTGCATGGATTTGAAATGGAACAGTACCATGGTGCACCACTCTCCAAGGATGGTAAATCGAAGAACAGCCAAGGTGATCCCGTTTTAACGTAAAAATTCACTTGACGAAAAAAAGAAGGCTAAAAAACTTCAAAGCCCCGATGGAGGTTCGGATATCCTTTTTTGGGTATTAAACAATCCACTGACAGATGAAAGCCGACAAATCCATAGAACTAATCAAGAGCTTCGTTTTGACTGGTTATGGCTCCCATAACTCTAAACGAGCCAATAGTTATGGCCGTCCGAAGATTCAATATCCGTCGGGTGCAACATCTGCGGTGCAAGGTGCAACATCCGTCCAAAATGCCGAAACAGCGCCGTGCGACTTTTAGAAATGGGTGCATGGATTTGAAATGGAACAGTACCATGGTGCACCACTCTCCAGGGATGGTAAATCGAAGGCCAGCCACGGTGATCCCGTTTTAACGTAAAAATTCACTTGACGAAAAAAAGAAGACTAAAACACTTGAGAGCCACGTTTGAGGTTCGGATAGCCTTTTTTGGGTATGAAACAATCCATTGACGGTTGAAAGCTATCAAAGCCATAGAACTCACAGAGAGCTTCGTTTTGACTGGTTATGGCTCCCGTAACTCTAAACGAGCCAACAGTTATGGCCGTCCGAAGAATCGATATCCGAAGGGTGCAACATCTACGGTGCAAGGTGCAACATCCGTCCAAAATGCCGAAACAGCGTCGTGCGACTTTTAGAAATGGGTGCATGGATTTGAAATGGAACAGTATCATGGTGCACCACTCTCCAGGAATGGTAAATCGAAGACCAGCCACGGTGATCCCGTTTTAACGTAAAAATTCACTTGACGAAAAAAAGAAGGCTAAAAAACTTCAAAGCCCCGATTGAGGTTCGGATAGCCTTTTTTGGGTATTAAACAATCCATTAACGGCTGATAGCGGCCAAAGCCATAGAAATCACAGAGAGCTTCGTTTTGACTGGTTATGGCTCCCGTAATTCTAAACGAGCCAATAGTTATGGCCGTCCGAAGAATCGATATCCGCCGGGTGCAACATCTGCGGTGCAAGGTGCAACATCAGTCCAAAATGCCGAAACAGCGCCGTGCGACTTTTAGAAATGGTTGCATGGATTTGAAATGGAACAATACCATGGTGTACCACTCTCTAGGGATGGTAAATTGAAGAACAGCCTCGGTGATCCCGTTTTAATGAAAACATTCACTTGACAAAAAAAAGAAGGCTAGAAAACTTCAGAGCCCTAATTGAGGTTCGGATAGCCTTTTTTGGGTATGAAACAATCCATTGACGACTGAAAGCTATCAAAGCCATAGAACTCACAAAGAGCTTCGTTTTGACTGGTTACGGCACCCGTAACTCTAAATGAGCCAACAGTTATGGCCGTCCGAAGAATCGATATCCGCAGGGTGCAACATCTGCAGTGCAAGGTGCAACATCCGTCCAAAATGCCAAAACAGTGCCGTGCGACTTTTAAAAATCGGTGCATGGATTTGAAATTGAACGGTACCATGGTGCACCACTCTCCAGGGATAGTAAATCGAAGACCAGCCACGGTGATCCCGTTTTAACGTAAAAATTCACTTGACGGAAAAAAGAAGGCTAAAAAACTTCAGAGCCCCGATTGAGGTTCGGATAGCCTTTTTTGGGTATGAAAGAATCCATTGACGGCTGAAAGCGGTAAATGCCGTAGAACTCACAGCGAGCTTTGTTTTGACCGGTTATGGCTCCCGTAACTCTAAACGAGCCAATAGTTATGGCCTTCCGAAGAATCAATATCCGCAGGGTGCAACATCTGCGGTGCAAGGTGCAACATCCGTCCAAAATGCAGGACAGGGCCGTGCGACTTTTAGAAATGGGTGCGAGGATTTGAAATGGAACAGTACCATGGTGCACCACTCTCCAGGGATGGTAAATCGAAGACCAGCCATGGTGATCCCGTTTTAACGTAAAAATTCACTTGACGAAAAAAAGAAGGCTAAAAAACTTCAAAGCCCCGATTGAGGTTCGGATAGCCTTTTTTGGGTATTAAACAATCCATTGACGGCTGAAAGCTATCAAAGCCGTAGAAATCACAGAGAGCTTCGTTTTGACTGGTTATGGCTCCCGTAACTCTAAACGAGCCAACAGTTATGGCCGTCCGAAGAATCGATATCCGTAGGGTGCAACATCTGCGGTGCAAGGTGCAACATCCGTCCAAAATGCCAAAACAGCGCCGTACGACTTTTAAAAATGGGTGCATGGATTAGAAATGGAACGGTACCATGGTGCACCACTCTCCAGGGATGGTAAATCGAAGACCTGCCACTTGACGAAAAAAAGAAGGCTAAAAAACTTCATAGCCCCGATCGAGGTTCGGATAGCCTTTTTTGGGTATGAAACAATCCATTGACGGCTGAAAGTGGTCAAAGCCGCAGAACTCACAAAGAGCTTCGTTTTGACTGGTTATGGTTCCCGTAACTCTAAAAGAGCTAACAGTTACGGCCGTCCGAAGAATCGATATCCGTATGGTGCAATATTTGCGGTGCAAGGTGCAACTTCCGTCCAAAATGCCGAAACAGCACTGTGCAACTTTTAGAAATGGGTGCATGGATTTTAAATGAAACAGTACCATGGTGCACCACTCTTCAGGGATGGTAAATCGAAGACCAGCCAAGGTGATCCCGTTTTAACGTAAAAATTCACTTGACGAAAAAAAGAAGGCTAAAAAACTTCAGAGCCCCGATTGAGGTTCGGATAGCCTTTTTTGGGTATTAAACAATCCATTAATGGCTGAAAGCGGTCAAAGTTGTAGAACTAACAGAGAGCTTCGTTTTGACAGGTTATGGCTCCTGTAACTCTAAACGAGTCAACAGTTATGGCCGTCCGAAGAATTGATATCCGCAGGGCAACATCTGCGGTGCAAGGTGCAACATCCGTCCAAACTGCCGAAACAGTGCGGTGCGACTTTTGGAAATGGGTGCATGGATTAGAAATGGAACAGTACCATGGTGCACCACTCTCCAGGGATGGTAAATCGAAGACCAGCCACGGTGATCCCGTTTTAACGTAAAAATTCACTTGACGTAAAAAAAGAAGGTTAAAAAACTTCAGAGGCCCGATTGAGGTTCGGATAGCCTTTTTTGGGTATGAAACAATCCATTGACGACTGAAATCGGTCAAAGCCGTAGAACTCACAGAGAGCTTCGTTTTGACAGGTTATGGCTCCCGTAACTCTAAATGAGCCAACAGTTACGGCCGTCCGAAGAATCGATTTCCGCAGGGTGCAACATCTGCGGTGCAAGGTGCAACATCCGTCCAAAATGCCGAAACAGCACCGTGCGACTTTTAGAAATGGGTGCATGGATTTGAAATGTAACAGTACCATGGTGCACCACTCTCCAGGGATGGTAAATCGAAGACCAGCCACGGTGATCCTGTTTTAACATAAAAATTCACTTGACGAAAAGAAGAAGGCTAAAAAACTTCAGAGCATCGATTGAGGTTCGGATAGCCTTTTTTGGGTATGAAACAATCCATTGACGGTTGAAAGTCGTCAAATCCATAGAACACACCGAGAGCATCTTTTTGATTGGTTATGGCTCCCGTAACTCTTAAACGAGCCAACAGTTATGGCCGTCCGAAGAATCGATATCCGTAGGGTGCAACATCTGCGGTGCAAGGTGGAACATCCGTCCAAAATGCCGAAACAGTGCCATGCGACTTTTAGAAATGGGTGCATGGATTTGAAATGTAACAGTACAATGGTGCACCATTCTCCAGGGATGGTAAATCGAAGACCAGCCACGGTGATCCCGTTTTAACGTAAAAATTCACTTGATGAAAAAAAAAGCTAAAAAACTTCAAAGCCCCGATTGAGGTTCGAATAGCATTTTTTGGGTATGAAACAATCCATTAAAGGCTGAAAGCAGTCAAAATCGTAGAAATCACAGAGAGCTTCGTTTTAACTGGTAATGGCTCCCGTAACTCTAAACGAGCCAAAAGTTATGGCCGTCCGAAGAATCGATATCCGCAGGGTGCAACATCTGTGGTGCAAGGTGCAACATCCGTCCAAAATCCCGAAACAGCGCCATGCGACTTTTAGAAATGGGTGCAAGGATTTGAAATGGAACAGTAACATGGTGCACCACTCTCCATGGATGGTAAATTGAAGACCAGCCACGGTGATCCCGTTTTAATGTAAAAATTCACTTGACGAAAAAAAGAAGGCTAAAAAAATTCAGAGCCCCGATTAAGGTTCGGATAGCCTTTTTTGGCTATGAAACAATCCATTGACGGCCGAAAGCGGTCAAAGCCATAGAATTCACAGTGAGCTTTGTTTTGACTAGTTATGGCTCCCGTAACTCTAAACGAGCCAACAGTTAAGGCCGTCCGAAGAATCGATATCCACGGGTGCAACATCTGCGGTGCAAGGTGCAACATCCGTCCAAAATGCCAAAACAGTGCCGTGCGACTTTTAGAAATGGGTGCATGGATTTGAAATGGAATGGTACCATGGTGCACCACTCTCCAGGGGTGGTAAATCGATGACCAGCCACGGTGATCCCGTTTTAACGTAAAAATTCACTTGACGAAAAAAAGAAGGCTAATAAACTTCAGAGCCCCGATTGAGGTTCGGATAGCCTTTTTTGGGTATGAAACAATCCATTGACGGCTGAAAGCGGTAAATGCCATAGAACTCACATTGAGCTTCGTTTTGACCGATTATGGCTCCCGTAACTCTAAACGAGCCAACAGTTATGGCCGTCCGAAGAATCGATATCCGCAGGGTGCAACATCTGTGGTGCAAGGTGCAACATCCGTCCAAAATGCAGGATCAGCGCCGTGCGACTTTTAGAAGAGGGTGCGAGGATTTGAAATGGATCAGTACCATGGTGAACCACTCTCCAGGGATGGTAAATCGAAGACCAGCCACGGTGATCCCGTTTTAACGTAAAAATTCACTTGACGAAAAAAAGAAGGCTAAAAAACTTCAGAGCCCCGATTGAGGTTCAGATAGCCTTTTTTGGGTATGAAACAATCCATTGACGGCTGATAGCGGTCAAAGCCGTAGAAATCACAAAGAGCTTCGTTTTGACTGGTTAAGGCTCCCGTAACTCTAAACGAGCCAATAGTTATGGCCGTCGGAAGAATCGATATCCGCCGGGTGCAACATCTGCGGTGCAAGGTGCAACATCCGTCCAAAATGCCGAAACAGTGCCGTGCGACTTTTAGAAATGGGTGCATGGATTTGAAATGGAACAGTACCATGGTGCACCACTCTCCAAGGATGGTAAATCGAAGACCAGCAACGGTGATCCCGTTTTAACGTAAAAATTCACTTGACGAAAAAAAGAAGGCTAAAAAACATCAGAGCCCCGATTGAGGTTCGGATAGCCTTTTTTGGGTATGAAACAATCCTTTGACGGATGAAAGCCAGCAAATCCGTAGAACTTATCAAGAGCTTCGTTTTGTCTAGTTATAGCTCCCTTAACTCTAAACGAGCCAATAGTTATGGCCGTCCGAAGAATCGATATCCGCAGGGTGCAACATCTGCGGTGCAAGGTGCAACAGCCGTCCAAAATGCCAAAACAGCACCGTGCGACTTTTAGAAATGGGTGCATGGATTTGAAATGGAACAGTACCATGGTGCACCACTCTTCAGGGATGGTAAATCGAAGACCAGCCACGGTGATCCTGTTTTAACGTAAAAATTCACTTGACGAAAAAAAGAAGGCTAAAAAACTTCATAGCCCCGATTGAGGTTCGGATAGCCTTTTTTGGGTATTAAACAATCCATTGACGGCTGATTGTGGTCAAAGACGTAGAAATCACAAAGAGCTTCGTTTTGACTGGTTATGGCTCCCGTAACTCTAAACGAGGCAATAGTTATGGCCGTCCGAAGAATCGATATACGCCGGGTGCCACATCTGCGTTGCAAGGTGCAACATCCGTCCAAAATGGCGAAACAGCGTCGTGCGATTTTTATAAATGGGTGCATGGATTTGAAATGGAACAATACCATGGTGCACCACTCTCCAGGTATGGTAAATCAAAGACCAGCCACGGTGATCCCATTTTTATGAAAAAATTCACTTGACGAAAAAAAGAAGGCTAAGAAACTTCAGAGCCCCGATTGAGGTTCGGATAGCCTTTTTGGGTATGAAACAATCCATTGACGGATGAAAGCCGACTAATCCGTAGGACTCATCAAGAGCTTCGTTTTGACTTGTTATGGCTCCCGTAACTCTAAACGAGCCAATAGTTATGGTCGTCCGAAGAATCGATATCCGCAGGGTGCAACATCTGCGGTGCAAGGTGCAACATCCGTTCGAAATGCCGAAACAACGCCGTGCGACTTTTAGAAATGGGTGCATGGATTAGAAATGGAACAGTACCATGGCGCACCGCTCTCCAGGGATGGTAAATCATGGACCAGCCACGGTGATCCCGTTTTAACGTAAAAATTCACTTGATGAAAAAAAGAAGGCTAAAAAACTTCAGAGCCCCGATTGAGGTTCGGATAGCCTTTTTTGGGTACGAAACAATCCATTGACGGCTGAAAGCTATCAAAGCCGTAGAAATCACAGAGAGCTTCGTTTTGACTGGTTATGGCTCCCGTAACTCTAAACGAGCCAACAGTTATGGCCGTCCGAAGAATCGATATCCGTAGGGTGCAACATCTGCGGTGCAAGGTGCAACATCCGTCCAAAATGCCAAAACAGCGCCGTGCGACTTTTAAAAATGGGTGCATGGATTAGAAATGGAACGGTACCATGGTGCACCACTCTCCAGGGATGGTAAATCGAAGACCTTCCACGGTGATCCCGTTTTAACGTAAAAATTCACTTGACGAAAAAAAGAAGGCTAAAAAACTTCCGAGCCCCGATTGAGGTTCAGATAGCCTTTTTTGGGTATGAAACAATTCGTTGACGGCTAAAAGCAGTAAATGCCGTAGAACTCACAATGAGCTTCGTTTTGACCGGTTATGGCTCCCGTAACTCTAAACGAGCCAACAGTTATGGCCGTCCGAAGAATCGATATCCGCAGGGTGCAATATCTGTGCTACAAGGTGTAACATCCGTCCAAAATGCAGGATCAACGCCGTGCGACTTTTAGAAATGGGTGAGAGGATTTGAAATGGAACAGTACCATGGTGCACCACTCTCCAGGGATGGTAAATCGAAGACCAGCCAAGGTGATCCCGTTTTAACGTAAAAATTCACTTGACGAAAAAAAGAAGGCTAAAAAACTTCAGAGCGTCGATTGAGGTTCGGATAGCCTTTTTTGGGTATGAAACAATCCATTGACGGCTTAAAGCGGTCAAAGCTGTATAACTCACAGAGAGCTTCGTTTTGACTAGTTATGGCTCCCGTAACTCTAAACGAGCCAACAGTTATGGTCGTCCGAAGAATCGATATCCGCAAGGTGCAACATCTGCGGTGCAAGGTTCAACATCCGTCCAAAATGCCGAAACAACGTCGTGCGACTTTTAGAAATGGGTGCATGGATTTGAAATGGAATAGTACCATGGTGCACCACTCTCCAAGGATGGTAAATCGAAGACCAGCCACGGTGATCCCGTTTTAACGTAAAAATTCACTAGACGAAAAAAAGAAGGCTAAAAAACATCAAAGCCCCAATTGAGGTTCGGATAGCCTTTTTTGGGTATTAAACAATCCATTAACCGCTGATAGCAGCAAAGCCGTAGAAATCACCGAGAGCTTCATATTGACTAGTTATGGCTCCTGTAACTCTAAACGAGCCAATAGTTATGGCCGTCCGAAGAATCGATATCCGCCGGGTGCAACATCTGCGGTGTAAGGTGCAACATCCATCCAAAATGTCGAAACAGTGCCGTGCGACTTTTAGAAATGGGTGCATGGATTTGAAATGGAACAGTACATGGAGCACCACTCTCCATGGATGGTAAATCGAAGACCAGCCACGGTGATCCCGTTTTAACGAAAAAATTCACTTAATGAAAAAAAGAAGGCTAAAAAACTTCAGAGCCCCGATTGAGGTTCGGATTGCCTTTTTTGGGTATGAAACAATCCATTGACAGAAGAAAGCAAACAAATCTGTAGAACTCATCAAGAGCTTCGTTTTGACTGGTTCTGGCTCCCGTAACTCTAAACGAGCCAACAATTATGACCGTCCGAATAATCGATATCCGTAGGGTGCAACATCTGCGGTGCAAAATGCAACATCGGTCCAAAATGCCGAAACATCGCCGTGCGACTTTTAGAAATGGGTTCATGGATTTGAAATGGAACAGTACCATGGCGCACCGCTCTCCAGGGATGGTAAATCGAAGACCGGCCACGGAGATCCCGTTTTAACGTAAAAATTCACTTTACGTAAAAAAGAAGGCTAAAAAACTTCAAAGCCACGATTGAGGTTCGGATAGCCTTTTTTGGGTATGAAACAATCCTTTGACGGATGAAAGCCGGCAAATCCGTAGAACTTATCAAGAGCTTCGTTTTGTCTGGTTATGGCTCCCTTAACTCTAAACGAGCCAATAGTTATGGTCGTCCGAAGAATAGATATCCGCAGGGTGCAACATCTACGGTGCAAGGTGCAACATCCGTCCAAAATGCCAAAACAGCGCCGTGCGACTTTTAAAAATGGGTGCATGGATTTGAAATGGAATAGTACCATGGTGCACCACACTTCAGGGATGGTAAATCGAAGACCAGCCACGGTGATCCTGTTTTAACGTAAAAATTCACTTGACGAAAAAAAGAAGGCTAAAAAACTTTATAGCCCCGATTGAGGTTCGGATATCCTTTTTTGGGTATTAAACAATTCATTGACGGCTGATAGCGGCAAAGCCGTAGAAATCACAGAGAGCTTCGTATTGACAGGTTATGGCTCCTGTAATTCTAAACGAGTTAACAGTTATGGCCGTCCGAAGAATTGATATCCGTAGGGCAACATCTGCGGTGCAAGGTGCAACATCCGTCCAAACTGCCGAAACAGTGCCGTGAGACTTTTGGAAATGGGTGCATGGATTAGAAATGGAACAGTACCATGGTGCACCACTCTCCAGGGATGGTAAATCGAAGACCAGCCACGGTGATCCCGTTTTAACGTAAAAATTCACTTGACGAAAAAAAGAAGGCTAAAAAACTTCAGAGCCATGATTGAGGTTCGGATAGCCTTTTTTGGGTATTAAACAATCCATTGATGGCTGAAAGCGGTCAAAGCTGTAGAACTAACAGAGAGCTTCGTTTTGACAGGTTATGGCTCCTGTAACGCTAAACGAGTCAACTGTTATGGCCGTCCGAAGAATTGATATCCGCAGGGCAACATCTGCGGTGCAAGGTGCAACATCCGTCCAAACTGCCGAAACAGTGCCGTGCGACTTTTGGAAATGGGTGCATGGATTAGAAATGGAACAATACCATGGTGCACCACTCTCCAGGGATGGTAAATTAAAGACCAGCCACGGTGATCCCGTTTTAACGTAAAAATTCACTTGACGTAAAAAAAGAAGGTTAAAAAACTTCAGAGGCCCGATTGAGGTTCGGATAGCCTTTTTTGGGTATGAAACAATCCATTGACGGCTGAAAGCGGTCAAAGCCGTAGAACACATAGAGAGCTTCTTTTTGACAGATTATTGCTCCCGTAACTCTAAACGAGCCAACAGTTATGGCCGTCCGAAGAATCGATATCCGCAGGGTGCAACATCTGCGGTGCAAGGTGCAACATCCGTCCAAAATGCCGAAACAGCACCGTGCGACTTTTAGAAATGGGTGCATGGATTTGAAATGCAATAGTACCATGGTGCACCATTCTCCAGGGATGGTAAATCGAAGACCAGCCACGGTGATCCCGTTTTAACGTAAAAATTCACTTGTTGAAAAAAAAGGCTAAAAAACTTCAGAGCCCCGATTGAGGTTCGAATAGCATTTTTTGGGTATGAAACAATCCATTGACGGCTGAAAGCAGTCAAAATCGTAGAACTCACAGAGAGCTTCGTTTTTACTGGTAATGGCTCCCGTAACTCTAAACGAGCCAAAAGTTATGGCCGTCCGAAGAATCGATATCCGCAGGGTGCAACATCTGTTGTGCAAGGTGCAACATCAGTCCAAAATCCCGAAACAGCGCCAGGCGACTTTTAGAAATGGGTGCAAGGATTTTAAATGGAACAGTAACATGGTGCACCACTCTCCATGGATGGTAAATCGAAGACCAGCCACGGTGATCCTGTTTTAATGTAAAAATTCACTTGACGAAAAAAAGAAGGCTAAAAAACTTCGGAGCCCCGATTAAGTTTCGGATAGCCTTTTTTGGCAATGAAACAATCCATTGACGGCCGAAAGCGGTCAAAGCCATAGAACTCACAGTGAGCTTTGTTTTGACTGGTTATGGCTCCCGTAACTCTAAACGAGCCAACAGTTATGGCCACCCGAAGAATCGATATCCGCAGGGTGCAACATCTGCGGTGCAAGGTGCAACATCCGTCCAAAATGCCAAAACAGCGCCGTGCGGCTTTTAAAAATGGGTGCATGGATTTGAAATGGAATGGTACCATGGTGCACCACTCTCCAGGGGTGGTAAATCGAAGACCAGCCACGGTGATCCCGTTTTAACGTAAAAATTCACTTGACGAAAAAAAGAAGGCTAATAAACTTCAAAGCCCCGATTGAGGTTCGGATAGCCTTTTTTGGGTATGAAACAATCCATTGACGGCTGAAAGCGGTAAATGCCGTAGAACTCACATTGAGCTTCGTTTTGACCGGTTATGGCTCCCGTAACTGTAAACGAGCCAACAGTTATGGCCGTCCGAAGAATCGATATCCGTAGGGTGCAACATCTGCGGTGCAAGGTGCAACATCCGTCCAAAATGCAGGGTCAGCGCCGTGCGACTTTTAGAAGAGGGTGCGAGGATTTGAAATGGAACAGTACCATGGTGAACCACTCTCCAGGGATGGTAAATCGAAGACCAGCCACGGTGATCCCGTTTTAACGTAAAAATTCACTTGACGAAAAAATAAAGGCTAAAAAACTTCAGAGCCCCGATTGAGGTTCGGATAGCCTTTTTTGGGTATGAAACAATCCATTGACGGCTGAAAGCGGTCAAAGCCATAGAACTCACAGAGAGCTTCGTTTTGACTGGTTATGGCTCCCGTAACTCTAAACGAGCCAACAGTTATGGCCATACGAAGAATCAATATCCGCAAGGTGCAACATTTGCGGTGCAAGGAGAAACATCCGTCCAAAATGCCGAAACAGCGCCGTGCGACTTTTAGAAATGAGTGCATGGATTTGAAATGGATTAGTACCATGGTGCACCACTATCCAGGGATGGTAAATCGAAGACCAGCCACGGTGATCCCGTTTTAACGTAAAAATTCACTTGATGAAAAAAAGAAGGCTAAAAAACTTCAAAGCCCCGATTGAGGTTCGTATAGCCTTTTTTATGTATTAAAAAATCCATTGACGGCTGATAGCGGTCAAAGCCGTAGAAATCACAGAGAGCTTCGTTTTGACTGGTTATGGCTCCCGTAACTCTAAACGAGCCAATAGTTATGGCCGTCCGAAGAATCGATATCCATCGGGTGCAACATCTGCGGTGCAAGGTGCAACATCTGTCCAAAATGCCGAAACAGTGCCGTGCGACTATTAAAAATGGGTGCATGGATTTGAAATGGAACAGTACCATGGTGCACCACTCTCTAGGGATGGTAAATTGAAGACCAGCCATGGTGATCCCTTTTTAACGAAAAAATTCACTTAACGAAAAAAAGAAGGCTAAAAAACTTCAGAGCCCCGATTGAGGTTCGGATAGCATTTTTTGGGTATGAAACAATCCATTGACGGATTAAAGCCGACAAATCCATAGAACTCAGCCAGAGCTTCATTTTGACTGGTTATGGCTTCCTTAACTCTAAACGAGCCAATAGTTATGGCCGTCCGAATAATCGATATCCGCCGGGTGCAACATCTGCGGTGGAAGGTGCAACATCCGTCCAAAATGGTGAAACAGCGCCGGGCGACATTTAGAAATGGGTGCATGTATTTGAAATGGAACAGTACCATGGTGCACCACTCTCCATGGATGGTAAATCGAAGACCAGCCAAGGTGATCCCGTTTTAACGTAAAAATTCACTTGACGAAAAAAAGAAGGCTAAAAAACTTCAAAGCCCCGATTGAGGTTCGGTTATGCTTTTTTGTGTATAAACAATCCATTGATGGCTTATAGCGGTCAAAGCCGTAGAAATCACAAAGAGCTTCGTTTTGACTAGTTAAGGCTCCTGTAACTCTAAACGAGCCAATAGTCATGGCCGTCCGAAGAATCGATATCCGCCGGGTGCAACATCTGCGGTGTAAGGTGCAACATCCGTCCAAAATGCCGAAACAGCGCCGTGCGACTTTTAGAAATGGGTGCATGGATTTGAAATGGAACAGTACCATGGTGCACCACTCTCCAGGGATGGTAAATCGAAGACCAGCAACGGTGATCCCATTTTAACGTAAAAATTCACTTGACGAAAAAAAGAAGGCTAAAAAACTTCAGAGCGTCGATTGAGGTTCGGATAGCCTTTTTTGGGTATGAAACAATCCATTGACGGCTGAAAGCGGTCAAAGCTGTATAACTCACAGAGAGCATCGTTTTGACTAGTTATGGCTCCCGTAACTCTAAACGAGCCAACAGTTATGGCCGTCCGAAGAATCGATATCCGCAAGGTGCAACATCTGCGGTGCAAGGTTCAACATCCGTCCAAAATGCCGAAACAACGCCGTGCGACTTTTAGAAATGGGTGCATGGATTTGAAATGGAATAGTACCATGGTGCACCACTCTCCAAGGATGGTAAATCGAAGACCAGCCACGGTGATCCCGTTTTAACGTAAAAATTCACTAGACGAAAAAAAGAAGGCAAAAAAACTTCAAAGCCCCAATTGAGGTTCGGATAGCCTTTTTTGGGTATTAAACAATCCATTAACCGCTGATAGCAGCAAAGCCGTAGAAATCACAGAGAGCTTCATATTGACTAGTTATGGCTCCTGTAACTCTAAACGAGCCAATAGTTATGGCCGTCCGAAGAATCGATATCCGCCGGGTGCAACATCTGCGGTGCAAGGTGCAACATCCATCCAAAATGTCGAAACAGTGCCGTGCGACTTTTAGAAATGGGTGCATGGATTTGAAATGGAACAGTACATGGTGCACCACTCTCCATGGATGGTAAATCGAAGACCAGCCACGGTGATCCCGTTTTAACGAAAAAATTCACTTAATGAAAAAAAGAAGGCTAAAAAACTTCAGAGCCCCGATTGAGGTTCGGATTGCCTTTTTTGGGTATGAAACAATCCATTGACAGAAGAAAGCAAACAAATCTGTAGAACTCATCAAGAGCTTCGTTTTGACTGGTTCTGGCTCCCGTAACTCTAAACGAGCCAACAATTATGACCGTCCGAATAATCGATATCCGTAGGGTGCAACATCTGCGGTGCAAAATGCAACATCGGTCCAAAATGCCGAAACATCGCCGTGCGACTTTTAGAAATGGGTTCATGGATTTGAAATGGAACAGTACCATGGCGCACCGCTCTCCAGGGATGGTAAATCGAAGACCGGCCACGGAGATCCCGTTTTAACGTAAAAATTCACTTTACGTAAAAAAGAAGGCTAAAAAACTTCAAAGCCCCGATTGAGGTTCG
Source organism: Allium fistulosum (assembly GCA_030737815.1). Lineage (NCBI taxonomy): Eukaryota > Viridiplantae > Streptophyta > Magnoliopsida > Asparagales > Amaryllidaceae > Allium > Allium fistulosum. The sequence continues at coordinate 1,141,361,306 of CM060906.1, forward strand.
GATAGCCTTTTTTGGGTATGAAACAATCCTTTGACGGATGAAAGCCGGCAAATCCGTAGAACTTATCAAGAGCTTCGTTTTGTCTGGTTATGGCTCCCTTAACTCTAAACGAGCCAATAGTTATGGTCGTCCGAAGAATAGATATCCGCAGGGTGCAACATCTACGGTGCAAGGTGCAACATCCGTCCAAAATGCCAAAACAGCGCCGTGCGACTTTTAAAAATGGGTGCATGGATTTGAAATGGAATAGTACCATGGTGCACCACACTTCAGGGATGGTAAATTAAAGACCAGCCACGGTGATCCTGTTTTAACGTAAAAATTCACTTGACGAAAAAAAGAAGGCTAAAAAACTTCATAGCCCCGATTGAGGTTCGGATATCCTTTTTTGGGTATTAAACAATCCATTGACGGCTGATAGCGGCAAAGCCGTAGAAATCACAGAGAGCTTCGTATTGACAGGTTATGGCTCCTGTAATTCTTAACGAGTTAACAGTTATGGCCGTCCGAAGAATTGATATCCGTAGGGCAACATCTGCGGTGCAAGGTGCAACATCCGTCCAAACTGCCGAAACAGTGCCGTGAGACTTTTGGAAATGGGTGCATGGATTAGAAATGGAACAGTACCATGGTGCACCACTCTCCAGAGATGGTAAATCGAAGACCAGCCACGGTGATCCCGTTTTAACGTAAAAATTCACTTGACGAAAAAAAGAAGGCTAAAAAACTTCAGAGCCATGATTGAGGTTCGGATAGCCTTTTTTGGGTATTAAACAATCCATTGATGGCTGAAAGCGGTCAAAGCTGTAGAACTAACAGAGAGCTTCGTTTTGACAGGTTATGGCTCCTGTAACGCTAAACGAGTCAACTGTTATGGCCGTCCGAAGAATTGATATCCGCAGGGCAACATCTGCGGTGCAAGGTGCAACATCCGTCCAAACTGCCGAAACAGTGCCGTGCGACTTTTGGAAATGGGTGCATGGATTAGAAATGGAACAGTACCATGGTGCACCACTCTCCAGATGGTAAATTGAAGACCAGCCACGGTGATCCCGTTTTAACGTAAAAATTCACTTGACGTAAAAAAAGAAGGTTAAAAAACTTCAGAGGCCCGATTGAGGTTCGGATAGCCTTTTTTGGGTATGAAACAATCCATTGACGGCTGAAAGCGGTCAAAGCCGTAGAACACATAGAGAGCTTCGTTTTGACAGATTATTGCTCCCGTAACTCTAAACGAGCCAACAGTTATGGCCGTCCGAAGAATCGATATCCGCAGGGTGCAACATCTGCGGTGCAAGGTGCAACATCCGTCCAAAATGCCGAAACAGCGCCGTGCGACTTTTAGAAATGGGTGCATGGATTTGAAATGCAACAGTACCATGGTGCACCATTCTCCAGGGATGGTAAATCGAAGACCAGCCATGGTGATCCCGTTTTAACGTAAAAATTCACTTGTTGAAAAAAAAGGCTAAAAAACTTCAGAGCCCCGATTGAGGTTCGAATAGCATTTTTTGGGTATGAAACAATCCATTGACGGCTGAAAGCAGTCAAAATCGTAGAACTCACAGAGAGCTTCGTTTTTACTGGTAATGGCTCCCGAAAATCTAAACGAGCCAAAAGTTATGGTTGTCCGAAGAATCGATATCCGCAGGGTGCAACATCTGTTGTGCAAGGTGCAACATCAGTCCAAAATCCCGAAACAGCGCCAGGCGACTTTTAGAAATGGGTGCAAGGATTTGAAATGGAACAGTAACATGGTGCACCACTCTCCATGGATGGTAAATCGAAGACCAGCCACGGTGATCCTGTTTTAATGTAAAAATTCACTTGACGAAAAAAAGAAGGCTAAAAAACTTCGGAGCCCCGATTAAGTTTCGGATAGCCTTTTTTGGCTATGAAACAATCCATTGACGGCCGAAAGCGGTCAAAGCCATAGAACTCACAGTGAGCTTTGTTTTGATGTTATGGCTCCCGTAACTCTAAACGAGCCAACAGTTATGGCCACCCGAAGAATCGATATCCGCAGGGTGCAACATCTGCGGTGCAAGGTGCAACATCCGTCCAAAATGCCAAAACAGCGCCGTGCGGCTTTTAAAAATGGGTGCATGGATTTGAAATGGAATGGTACCATGGTGCACCACTCTCCAGGGGTGGTAAATCGAAGACCAGCCACGGTGATCCCGTTTTAACGTAAAAATTCACTTGACGAAAAAAAGAAGGCTAATAAACTTCAAAGCCCCGATTGAGGTTCGGATAGCCTTTTTTGGGTATGAAACAATCCATTGACGGCTGAAAGCGGTAAATGCCGTAGAACTCACATTGAGCTTCGTTTTGACCGGTTATGGCTCCCGTAACTGTAAACGAGCCAACAGTTATGGCCGTCCGAAGAATCGATATCCGTAGGGTGCAACATCTGCGGTGCAAGGTGCAACATCCGTCCAAAATGCAGGGTCAGCGCCGTGCGACTTTTAGAAGAGGGTGCGAGGATTTGAAATGGAACAGTACCATGGTGAACCACTCTCCAGGGATGGTAAATCGAAGACCAGCCACGGTGATCCCGTTTTAACGTAAAAATTCACTTGACGAAAAAATAAAGGCTAAAAAACTTCAGAGCCCCGATTGAGGTTCGGATAGCCTTTTTTGGGTATGAAACAATCCATTGACGGCTGAAAGCGGTCAAAGCCATAGAACTCACAGAGAGCTTCGTTTTGACTGGTTATGGCTCCCGTAACTCTAAACGAGCCAACAGTTATGGCCATACGAAGAATCAATATCCGCAAGGTGCAACATTTGCGGTGCAAGGAGAAACATCCGTCCAAAATGCCGAAACAGCGCCGTGCGACTTTTAGAAATGAGTGCATGGATTTGAAATGGATTAGTACCATGGTGCACCACTATCCAGGGATGGTAAATCGAAGACCAGCCACGGTGATCCCGTTTTAACGTAAAAATTCACTTGATGAAAAAAAGAAGGCTAAAAAACTTCAAAGCCCCGATTGAGGTTCGTATAGCCTTTTTTATGTATTAAAAAATCCATTGACGGCTGATAGCGGTCAAAGCCGTAGAAATCACAGAGAGCTTCGTTTTGACTGGTTATGGCTCCCGTAACTCTAAACGAGCCAATAGTTATGGCCGTCCGAAGAATCGATATCCATCGGGTGCAACATCTGCGGTGCAAGGTGCAACATCCGTCCAAAATGCCGAAACAGTGCCGTGCGACTATTAAAAATGGGTGCATGGATTTGAAATGGAACAGTACCATGGTGCACCACTCTCCAGGGATGGTAAATTGAAGACCAGCCATGGTGATCCCGTTTTAACGAAAAAATTCACTTAACGAAAAAAAGAAGGCTAAAAAACTTCAGAGCCCCGATTGAGGTTCGGATAGCATTTTTTGGGTATGAAACAATCCATTGACGGATGAAAGCCGACAAATCCATAGAACTCAGCCAGAGCTTCATTTTGACTGGTTATGGCTTCCTTAACTCTAAACGAGCCAATAGTTATGGCCGTCCGAATAATCGATATCCGCCGGGTGCAACATCTGCGGTGGAAGGTGCAACATCCGTCCAAAATGCTGAAACAGCGCCGGGCGACATTTAGAAATGGGTGCATGTATTTGAAATGGAACAGTACCATGGTGCACCACTCTCCATGGATGGTAAATCGAAGACCAGCCAAGGTGATCCCGTTTTAACGTAAAAATTCACTTGACGAAAAAAAGAAGGCTAAAAAACTTCAAAGCCCCGATTGAGGTTCGGTTATCCTTTTTTGTGTATAAACAATCCATTGATGGCTTATAGCGGTCAAAGCCGTAGAAATCACAAAGAGCTTCGTTTTGACTAGTTAAGGCTCCTGTAACTCTAAACGAGCCAATAGTCATGGCCGTCCGAAGAATCGATATCCGCCGGGTGCAACATCTGCGGTGTAAGGTGCAACATCCGTCCAAAATGCCGAAACAGCGCCGTGCGACTTTTAGAAATGGGTGCATGGATTTGAAATGGAACAGTACCATGGTGCACCACTCTCCAGGGATGGTAAATCGAAGACCAGCAACGGTGATCCCGTTTTAACGTAAAAATTCACTTAACGAAAAAAAGAAGGCTAAAAAACTTCAGAGCCCCGATTGAGGTTCGGATAGCCTTTTTTGGGTATGAAACAATCCTTTGACGGATGAAAGACGGCAAATCCGTAGAACTTATCAAGAGCTTCGTTTTGTCTGGTTATGGATCCCTTTACTCTAAACGAGCCAATAGTTAGGGCCGTCCGAAGAATCGATATCCGTAGGGTGCAACATCTGCGGTGCAAGGTGCAACAGCCGTCCAAAATGCCAAAACAGCGCCGTGCGACTTTTAGAAATGGGTGCATGGATTCGAAATGGAACAGTACCATGGTGCACCACTCTTTAGGGCTGGTAAATCGGCCACGGTGATCCTGTTTTAACGTAAAAATTCACTTGACGAAAAAAAGAAGGCTAAAAAACATCATAGCCCCGATCGAGGTTCGGATAGCCTTTTTTGGGTATTAAACAATCCATTGACGGCTGATAGTGGTCAAAGCCGTAGAAATCACAAAGAGCTTCGTTTTGACTGGTTATGGCTCCCGTAACTCTAAATGAGGCAATAGTTATGGCCGTCCGAAGAATCGATATACGCCGGGTGCAACATCTGCGTTGCAAGGTGCAACATCCGTCCAAAATGGCAAAACAACGTCGTGCGATTTTTGTAAATGGGTGCATGGATTTGAAATGGAACAATACCATGGTGCACCACTCTCCAGGTATGGTAAATCGAAGAACAGTCACGGTGATCCCATTTTTATGAAAAAATTCACTTGACGAAAAAAAAGAGGCTAAGAAACTTCAGAGCCCCGATTGAGGTTCGGATAGCCTTTTTTGGGTATGAAACAATCCATTGATGGATGAAAGCTGACAAATCCTTAGGACTCATCAAGAGCTTCGTTTTGATTGGTTATGGCTCCCGTAACTCTAAACGAGCCAATAGTTATGGCCGTCCGAAGAATCGATATCCGTAAGGTGCAACATCTGCGGTGCAAGGTGCAACATCCGTCCAAAATGCCGAAACAACGCCGTGCAACTTTTAGAAATTGGTGCATGGATTAGAAATGGAACAGTACCATGGCGCACCGCTCTCCAGGGATGGTAAATCGTAGACCAGCCACGGTGATCCCGTTTTAACGTAAAAATTCATTTGACGTAAAAAAGAAGGCTAAAAAACTTCAGAGCCCCGATTGAGTTTCGGATAGCCTTTTTTGGGTATGAAACAATCCATTGACGGCTGAAAGCTATCAAAGCCGTAGAAATCACAGAGAGCTTCGTTTTGACTAGTTATGGCTCCCGTAACTCTAAACGAGCCAACAGTTATGGCCGTCCGAAGAATCGATATCCGCACGGTGCAACATCTGCGGTGCAAGGTGCAACATCCGTCCAAAATGCCAAAACAGCACCGTGCGACTTTTAAAAATGGGTGCATGGATTAGAAATGGAACGGTACCATGGTGCACCACTCTCCAGGGATGGTAAATTGAAGACCTGCCACGGTGATCCTGTTTTAACGTAAAAATTCACTTGACGAAAAAAAGAAGGCTAAAAAACTTCAGAGCCCCGACTGAGGTTCGGATAACCTTTTTTGGGTATGAAACAATCCATTGATGGCTAAAAGCAGTAAATGCCGTAGAATTCACAGTGAGCTTCGTTTTGACAGGTTATGGCTCCCGTAACTCTAAACGAGCCAACAGTTATGGCCGTCCGAAGAATCGATATCCGCAGGGTGCAATATCTGTGGTGCAAGGTGTAACATCCGTCCAAAATGCAGGATCAGCGCCGTGCGACTTTTAGAAATGGGTGAGAGGATTTGAAATGGAACAGTACCATGGTGCACCACTCTCCAGGTATGGTAAATCGAAGACCAGCCACGGTGATCCCGTTTTAACGTAAAAATTCACTTGACGAAAAAAAGAAGGCTAAAAAACTTCAGAGCGCCGATTGAGGTTCGGATAGCCTTTTTTGGGTATGAAACAATCCATTGATGGTTGAAAGCGGTCAAAGCTGTATAACTCACAGAGAGCTTCGTTTTGACTAGTTATGGCTCCCGTAACTCTAAACGAGCCAACAGTTATGGCCGTCCGAAGAATCGATATCCGCAAGGTGCAACATCTGCGGTGCAAGGTTCAACATCCGTCCAAAATGCCGAAACAACGCCGTGCGACTTTTAGAAATGGTTGCATGGATTTGAAATGGAACAGTACCATGGTGCACCACTCTCCAAGGATGGTAAATCGAAGACCAGCCACGGTGATCCCGTTTTAACGTAAAAATTCACTAGACGAAAAAAAGAAGGCTAAAAAACTTCAAAGCCCCAATTGAGGTTCGGATAGCCTTTTTTGGGTATTAAACAATCCATTGACCGCTGATAGCGGCAAAGCCGTAGAAATCACAGAGAGCTTCGTATTGACTAGTTATGGCTCCTGTAACTCTAAACGAGCCAATAGTTATGGCCGTCCGAAGAATCGATATCCGCCGGGTGCAACATCTGCGGTGCAAGGTGCAACATCCGTCCAAAATGTCGAAACAGTGCCGTGCGACTTTTAGAAATGGGTGCATGGATTTGAAATGGAACAGTACATGGTGCACCACTCTCCATGGATGGTAGATCGAAGACCAGCCACGGTGATCCCGTTTTAACGAAAAAATTCAATTGATGAAAAAAAGAAGGCTAAAAAACTTCAGAACCCCGATTGAGGTTCGGATTGCCTTTTTTGGGTATGAAACAATCCATTGACAAAAGAAAGCAAACAAATCTGTAGAACTCATCAAGAGCTTCGTTTTGACTGGTTATGGCTCCCGTAACTCTAAACGAGCCAACAATTATGACCGTCCGAATAATCGATATCCGCAGGGTGCAACATCTGCGGTGCAAGGTGCAACATCGGTCCAAAACGCCGAAACATCGCCGTGCGAATTTTAGAAATGGGTTCATGGATTTGAAATGGAACAGTACCATGGCGCATCGCTCTACAGGGATGGTAAATCGAAGACTGGCCACGGAGATCCCGTTTTAACGTATAAATTCACTTTACGTAAAAAAGAAGGCTAAAAAACTTCAAAGCCCCGATTGAGGTTCGGATAGCCTTTTTTGGGTATGAAACAATCCTTTGACGGATGAAAGCCGGCAAATCCGTAGAACTTATCAAGAGCTTCGTTTTGTCTGGTTATGGCTCCCTTAACTCTAAACGAGCCAATAGTTATGGTCGTCCGAAGAATCAATATCCGCAGGGTGCAACATCTGCGGTGCAAGGTGCAACATCCGTCCAAAATGCCAAAACAGCGCCGTGCGACTTTTAGAAATGGGTGCATGGATTTGAAATGGAACAGTACCATGTTGCACCACTCTTCAGGGATGGTAAATCGAAGCCAGCCACGGTGATCCTGTTTTAACGTAAAAATTAACTTGACGAAAAAAAGAAGGCTAAAAAACTTCATAGCCCCGATTGAGGTTCGGATATCCTTTTTTGGGTATTAAACAATCCATTGACGGCTGATAGCGGCAAAGCCGTAGAAATCATAGAGTGCTTTGTATTGACTGGTTATGGCTCCTGTAACTCTAAACGAGCCAATAGTTATGGCTGTCCGAAGAATCGATATCCGCCGGGTGCAACATCTGCGGTGCAAGGTGCAACATCCGTCCAAAATGTCGAAACAGTGCCGTGCGACTTTTAGAAATGGGTGCATGGATTTGAAATGGAACAGTAAATGGTGCACCACTCTCCATGGATGGTAAATCGAAGACCAGCCACGGTTATCCCGTTTTAACGTAAAAAATCACTTTACGTAAAAAAGAAGGCTAAGAAACTTCAGAGCCCCGATTGAGGTTCGGATTGCCTTTTTTGGGTATGAAACAATCCATTGACTGCTGAAAGCTATCAAAGCCGTAGAACTCACAAAGAGCTTCGTTTTGACTGGTTATGGCTCCCGTAACTCTGTACGAGCTAACAGTTATGGCTGTGCGAAGAATCGATATCCGCAGGGTGCAACATCTGCTGTGCAAGGTGCAACATCCGTCCAAAATGACGAACCAGTGCCGTGCGACTTTTAAAAATGGGTGCATGGATTTGAAATGGAACGGTACCATGGTGCACCACACTCCAGAGATGGTAAATCGAAGACCAGCCACGGTGATCCCGTTTTAAGGTAAAAATTCACTTGATGAAAAAAAGAAGGCTAAAAAACTTTAGAGCCCCGATTGAGGTTCGGATAGCCTTTTTTGGGTATGAAACAATCCATTGATGGCTGAAAACGCTAAATGCCGTAGAACTAACAGTGAGCTTCGTTTTGACCGGTTATGGCTCCCGTAACTATAAACGAGCCAACAGTTATGGCCGTCCGAAGAATCGATATCCGTAGGGTGCAACATCTGCGGTGCAAGGTGCAACATCGGTCCAAAATGCCGAAACAGCGCCGTGCGACTTTTAGAAATGGGTTCATTGATTTGAAATGGAACAGAACCATGGCGCACCGCTCTCCAGGGATGGTAAATCGAAGACCAGCCACGGAGATCCCGTTTTAACGTAAAAATTCACTTTACGTAAAAAAGAAGGCTAAGAAACTTCAGAGCCCCGTTCGGATTGTCTTTTTTGGGTATGAAACAATCCATTGACTGCTGAAAGCTATCAAAGCCGTATAACTTATAGAGGGCTTCGTTTTGACTGGTTATGGCTCCCGTGACTCTAAACGAGCCAACAGTAATGGCCGTCTGAAGAATCGATATCCGTAGGGTGCAACATCTGCGGTGCAAGGTGCAACATCCGTCCAAAATGCCGAAACAGCGCCGTGCGACTTTTAGAAATGGGTGCATGGAATTTAAGTGGAACAGTACCAGGGTGCACCACTCTCCAGGGATGGTAAATCGGAGACCAGCCACGGTGATCCCGTTTTAACGTAAGAATTCACTTCACGAAAAAAAGAAGGCTAAAAAACTTCAAAGCCCCGATTGAGGTTCGGATAGCCTTTTTTGGGTATTAAACAATCCATTGATGGCTGAAAGCGGTCAAAGCCGTAGAACTAACAAAGAGCTTCGTTTTGACTGGTTATGGCTCCCGTAACTCTAAACGAGTCAACAGTTATGGTCGTCCGAAGAATCGATATCCCCAGGGTGCAACATCTGCAGTGCAAGGTGCAACATCCGTCCAAAATGCCGAAACAGCACCGTGCGACTTTTAGAAATGGGTGCATTGATTTGAAATGGAACAGTGCCATGGTGCACAACTCTCCAGGGATGGTAAATCGAAGACCAACCACGGTGATCCCGTTTTAACGTAAAAATTCACTTGACGTAAAAAAAGAAGGTTAAAAAACTTCAAAGGCCCGATTGAGGTTCGGATAGCCTTTTTTGGGTATGAAACAATCCATTGACAGCTGAAAGCGGTCAAAGCCGTAGAACTCAGAGAGAGCTTAGTTTTGACAGGTTATGGCTCCCGTAACTCTAAACGAGCCAAAAGTTATGGCCGTTCGAAGAATCGATATCCGCAGGGTGCAACATCTGCGGTGCAAGGTGCAACATCCGTCCAAAATGCCGAAACAGCGCCGTGCGACTTTTAGAAATGGGTGCAAGGATTTGAAATGGAACAGTTCCATGGTGCACCACTCTCCAGGGATGGTAAATCGAAGACCAGCCACGGTGATCCCGTTCTAATGTAAAAATTCACTTGATGAAAAAAAGAAGGCAAAAAAACTTCAAAGCCCCGATTGAGGTTCGGATAGCCTTTTTTGGCTATGAAACAATCCATTGACGGCCGAAAGCGGTAAAAGCCGTAGAACTCACAGTGAGCTTCGTTTTGACTGGTTATGGCTCCCGTAACTCTAAACGAGCCAACAGTTATGGATGTCCAAAGAATCGATATCCGCAGGGTGCAACATCTGCGGTGCAAGGGGCAACATCCGTCCAAAATGCCGAAAAAGCACCGTGCGACTTTTAAAAATGGGTGTATGGATTTTAAGTGGAACAGTACCATGGAGCACCACTCTCCAGGGATGGTAAATCGAAGAACAGCCACGATGATCCCGTTTTAACATAAAAATTCACTTGACGAAAATATGAAGGCTAAAAAACTTCAGAGCATCGATTGAGGTTCGGATAGCCTTTTTTGGGTATGAAACAATCCATTGACGGCTGAAAGTCGTCAAATCCGTAGAACACACCGAGAGCTTCTTTTTGACTGGTTATGGCTCCCATAACTCTTAAACGAGCCAACAGTTATGACCGTCCGAAGAATCGATATCCATAGGGTGCAACATCTGCGTTGCAAGGTGCAACATCCGTCCAAAATGCCGAAACAGCGCCATGCGACTTTTAGAAATGGGTGCATGGATTTGAAATGGAACAGTACCATGGTGCACCATTCTCCAGGGATGGTAAATCGAAGACCAGCCACGGTGATCCCGTTTTAACATAAAAATTCACTTGACGAAAAAAAGGCTAAAAAACTTCAAAGCCCCGATTGAGGTTCGGATAGCATTTTTTGGGTATGAAACAATCAATTGACGGCTGAAAGCGGTCAAAGCCATAGAACTCACTGAGAGCTTCGTTTTGACTGGTTATGGCTCCCGTAACTCTAAACGAGCCAACAGTTATGGCCGTCCGAAGAATCGATATCCGCTGGGTGCAACATCTGCGGTGCAAGGTGCAACATCCGTCCAAAATGCCGAAACAGCGCCGTGCGACTTTTAGAAATGGGTGCATGGATTTGAAATGGAACAGTACCATGGTGCACCACTCTCCAGGGATGGTAAATCGAAGACCAGCCACAGGGATCCCGTTTTAACGTAAAAATTCACTTGACGAAAAAAAGAAGGCTAAAAAACTTCAGAGCCCCGACTGAGGTTCGGATAGCCTTTTTTGGGTATGAAACAATCCATTGATGGCTAAAAGCAGTAAATGCCGTAGAACTCACAGTGAGCTTCATTTTGACAGGTTATGGCTCCCGTAACTCTAAACGAGCCAACAGTTATGGCCGTCCGAAGAATCGATATCCGCAGGGTGCAATATCTGTGGTGCAAGGTGTAACATCCGTCCAAAATGCAGGATCAGCGCCGTGCGACTTTTAGAAATGGGTGAGAGGATTTGAAATGGAACAGTACCATGGTGCACCACTCTCCAGGGATGGTAAATCGAAGACCAGCCACGGTGATCCCGTTTTAACGTAAAAATTCACTTGACGAAAAAAAGAAGGCTAAAAAACTTCAGAGCGCGATTGAGGTTCGGATAGCCTTTTTTGGGTATGAAACAATCCATTGATGGTTGAAAGCGGTCAAAGCTGTATAACTCACAGAGAGCTTCGTTTTGACTAGTTATGGCTCCCGTAACTCTAAACGAGCCAACAGTTATGGCCGTCCGAAGAATCGATATCCGCAAGGTGCAACATCTGCGGTGCAAGGTTCAACATCCGTCCAAAATGCCGAAACAACGCCGTGCGACTTTTAGAAATGGTTGCATGGATTTGAAATGGAACAGTACCATGGTGCACCACTCTCCAAGGATGGTAAATCGAAGACCAGCCACGGTGATCCCGTTTTAACGTAATAATTCACTAGACGAAAAAAAGAAGGCTAAAAAACTTCAAAGCCCCAATTGAGGTTCGGATAGCCTTTTTTGGGTATTAAACAATCCATTGACCGCTGGTAGCGGCAAAGCCGTAGAAATCACAGAGAGCTTCGTATTGACTAGTTATGGCTCCTGTAACTCTAAACGAGCCAATAGTTATGGCCGTCCGAAGAATCGATATCCGCCGGGTGCAACATCTGCGGTGCAAGGTGCAACATCCGTCCAAAATGTCGAAACAGTGCCGTGCGACTTTTAGAAATGGGTGCATGGATTTGAAATGGAACAGTACATGGTGCACCACTCTCCATGGATGGTAGATCGAAGACCAGCCACGGTGATCCCGTTTTAACGAAAAAATTCACTTGATGAAAAAAAGAAGGCTAAAAAACTTCAGAACCCCGATTGAGGTTCGGATTGCCTTTTTTGGGTATGAAACAATCCATTGACAAAAGAAAGCAAACAAATCTGTAGAACTCATCAAGAGCTTCGTTTTGACTGGTTATTGCTCCCGTAACTCTAAACGAGCCAACAATTATGACCGTCCGAATAATCGATATCCGCAGGGTGCAACATCTGCGGTGCAAGGTGCAACATCGGTCCAAAATGCCGAAACATCGCCGTGCGAATTTTAGAAATGGGTTCATGGATTTGAAATGGAACAGTACCATGGCGCATCGCTCTACAGGGATGGTAAATCGAAGACCGGCCACGGAGATCCCGTTTTAACGTATAAATTCACTTTACGTAAAAAAGAAGGCTAAAAAACTTCAAAGCCCCGATTGAGGTTCGGATAGCCTTTTTTGGGTATGAAACAATCCTTTGACGGATGAAAGCCGGCAAATCCGTAGAACTTATCAAGAGCTTCGTTTTGTCTGGTTATGGCTCCCTTAACTCTAAACGAGCCAATAGTTATGGTCGTCCGAAGAATCGATATCCGCAGGGTGCAACATCTGCGGTGCAAGGTGCAACATCCGTCCAAAATGCCAAAACAGCGTCGTGCGACTTTTAGAAATGGGTGCATGGATTTGAAATGGAACAGTACCATGTTGAACCACTCTTCAGGGATGGTAAATCGAAGGCCAGCCACGGTGATCCTGTTTTAACGTAAAAATTAACTTGACGAAAAAAAGAAGGCTAAAAAACTTCATAGCCCCGATTGAGGTTCGGATATCCTTTTTTGGGTATTAAACAATCCATTGACGGCTGATAGCGGCAAAGCGGTAGAAATCATAGAGAGCTTTGTATTGACTGGTTATGGCTCCTGTAACTCTAAACGAGCCAATAGTTATGGCTGTCCGAAGAATCGATATCCGCCGGGTGCAACATCTGCGGTGCAAGGTGCAACATCCGTCCAAAATGTCGAAACAGTGCCGTGCGACTTTTAGAAATGGGTGCATGGATTTGAAATGGAACAGTAAATGGTGCACCACTCTCCATGGATGGTAAATCGAAGACCAGCCACGGTTATCCCGTTTTAACGTAAAAATTCACTTTACGTAAAAAAGAAGGCTAAGAAACTTCAGAGCCCCGATTGAGGTTCGGATTGCCTTTTTTGGGTATGAAACAATCCATTGACTGCTGAAAGCTATCAAAGCCGTAGAACTCACAAAGAGTTTCGTTTTGACTGGTTATGGCTCCCGTAACTCTGAACGAGCTAACAATTATGGATGTGCGAAGAATCGATATCCGCAGGGTGCAACATCTGCTGTGCAAGGTGCAACATCCGTCCAAAATGACAAACCAGTGCCGTGCGACTTTTAAAAATGGGTGCATGGATTTGAAATGGAACGGTACCATGGTGCACCACACTCCAGAGATGGTAAATCGAAGACCAGCCACGGTGATCCCGTTTTAAGGTAAAAATTCACTTGATGAAAAAAAGAAGGCTAAAAAACTTCAGAGCCCCGATTGAGGTTCGGATAGCCTTTTTTGGGTATGAAACAATCCATTGATGGCTGAAAACGCTAAATGCCGTAGAACTAACAGTGAGCTTCGTTTTGACCGGTTATGGCTCCCGTAACTATAAACGAGCCAACAGTTATGGCCGTCCGAAGAATCGATATCCGTAGGGTGCAACATCTGCGGTGCAAGGTGCAACATCGGTCCAAAATGCCGAAACAGCGCCGTGCGACTTTTAGAAATGGGTTCATTGATTTGAAATGGAACAGAACCATGGCGCACCGCTCTCCAGGGATGGTAAATCGAAGACCAGCCACGGAGATCCTGTTTTAACGTAAAAATTCACTTTACGTAAAAAAGAAGGCTAAGAAACTTCAGAGCCCCGTTCGGATTGCCTTTTTTGGGTATGAAACAATCCATTGACTGCTGAAAGCTATCAAAGCCGTATAACTTATAGAGGGCTTCGTTTTGACTGGTTATGGCTCCCGTGACTCTAAACGAGCCAACAGTAATGGCCGTCTGAAGAATCGATATCCATAGGGTGCAACATCTGCGGTGCAAGGTGCAACATCCGTCCAAAATGCCGAAACAGCGCCGTGCGACTTTTAGAAATGGGTGCATGGAATTTAAGTGGAACAGTACCAGGGTGCACCACTCTCCAGGGATGGTAAATCGGAGACCAGCCACGGTGATCCCGTTTTAACGTAAGAATTCACTTCACGAAAAAAAGAAGGCTAAAAAACTTCAAAGCGCCGATTGAGGTTCGGATAGCCTTTTTTGGGTATTAAACAATCCATTGATGGCTGAAAGCGGTCAAAGCCGTAGAACTAACAAAGAGCTTCGTTTTGACTGGTTATGGCTCCCGTAACTCTAAACGAGTCAACAGTTATGGTCGTCCGAAGAATCGATATCCCCAGGGTGCAACATCTGCAGTGCAAGGTGCAACATCCGTCCAAAATGCCGAAACAGCACCGTGCGACTTTTAGAAATGGGTGCATTGATTTGAAAAGGAACAGTGCCATGGTGCACAACTCTCCAGGGATGGTAAATCGAAGACCAGCCACGGTGATCCCGTTTTAACGTAAAAATTCACTTGACGTAAAAAAAGAAGGTTAAAAAACTTCAAAGGCCCGATTGAGGTTCGGATAGCCTTTTTTGGGTATGAAACAATCCATTGACAGCTGAAAGCGGTCAAAGCCGTAGAACTCAGAGAGAGCTTAGTTTTGACAGGTTATGGCTCCCGTAACTCTAAACGAGCCAAAAGTTATGGCCGTTCGAAGAATCGATATCCGCAGGGTGCAACATCTGCGGTGCAAGGTGCAACATCCGTCCAAAATGCCGAAACAGCGCCGTGCGACTTTTAGAAATGGGTGCAAGGATTTGAAATGGAACAGTTCCATGGTGCACCACTCTCCAGGGATGGTAAATCGAAGACCAGCCACGGTGATCCCGTTCTAATGTAAAAATTCACTTGATGAAAAAAAGAAGGCAAAAAAACTTCAAAGCCCCGATTGAGGTTCGGATAGCCTTTTTTGGCTATGAAACAATCCATTGACGGCCGAAAGCGGTAAAAGCCGTAGAACTCACAGTGAGCTTCGTTTTGACTGGTTATGGCTCCCGTAACTCTAAACGAGCCAACAGTTATGGATGTCCAAAGAATCGATATCCGCAGGGTGCAACATCTGCGGTGCAAGGGGCAACATCCGTCCAAAATGCCGAAAAAGCACCGTGCGACTTTTAAAAATGGGTGTATGGATTTTAAGTGGAACAGTACCATGGAGCACCACTCTCCAGGGATGGTAAATCGAAGAACAGCCACGATGATCCCGTTTTAACATAAAAATTCACTTGACGAAAATATGAAGGCTAAAAAACTTCAGAGCATCGATTGAGGTTCGGATAGCCTTTTTTGGGTATGAAACAATCCATTGACGGCTGAAAGTCGTCAAATCCGTAGAACACACCGAGAGCTTCTTTTTGACTGGTTATGGCTCCCATAACTCTTAAACGAGCCAACAGTTATGGCCGTCCGAAGAATCGATATCCGTAGGGTGCAACATCTGCGTTGCAAGGTGCAACATCCGTCCAAAATGCCGAAATAGCGCCATGCGACTTTTAGAAATGGGTGCATGGATTTGAAATGGAACAGTACCATGGTGCACCATTCCCCAGGGATGGTAAATCGAAGACCAGCCACGGTGATCCCGTTTTAACATAAAAATTCACTTGACGAAAAAAAGGCTAAAAAACTTCAAAGCCCCGATTGAGGTTCGGATAGCATTTTTTGGGTATGAAACAATCAATTGACGGCTGAAAGCGGTCAAAGCCATAGAACTCACTGAGAGCTTCGTTTTGATTGGTTATGGCTCCCATAACTCTAAACGAGCCCACAGTTATGGCCGTCCGAAGAATCGATATCCGCCGGGTGCAACATCTACGGTGCAAGGTGCAACATCCGTCCAAAATGCCGAAACAGCGCCGTGCGACTTTTAGAAATGGGTGCATGGATTTGAAATGGAACAGTACCATGGTGCACCACTCTCCAGGGATGGTAAATCGAAGACCAGCCACAGGGATCACGTTTTAACGTAAAAATTCACTTGACGAAAAAAAGAAGGCTAAAAAACTTCAAAGCCCCGATTGAGGTTCGGATAGCCTTTTTTGGGTATTAAACAATCCATTGATGGCTGAAAGCGGTCAAAGCTGTAGAATTAACAGAGAGCTTCGTTTTGACAGGTTATGGCTCCTGTAACTCTAAACGAGTCAACAGTTATGGCCGTCCAAAGAATTGATATCCGCTGGGCAACATCTGCGGTGCAAGGTGCAACATCTGTCCAAACTGTCGAAACAGCGCCGTGCGACTTTTGGAAATGGGTGAGAGGATTTGAAATGGAACAGTACCATGGTGCACCACTCTCCAGGGATGGTAAATCGAAGACCAGCCACGGTGATCCCGTTTTAACGTAAAAATTCACTTGACGAAAAAAAGAAGGCTAAAAAACTTCAGAGCGCCGATTGAGGTTCGGATAGCCTTTTTTGGGTATGAAACAATCCATTGATGGTTGAAAGCGGTCAAAGCTGTATAACTCACAGAGAGCTTCGTTTTGACTAGTTATGGCTCCCGTAACTCTAAACGAGGCAACAGTTATGGCCGTCCGAAGAATCGATATCCGCAAGGTGCAACATCTGCGGTGCAAGGTTCAACATCCGTCCAAAATGCCGAAACAACGCCGTGCGACTTTTAGAAATGGTTGCATGGATTTGAAATGGAACAGTACCATGGTGCACCACTCTCCAAGGATGGTAAATCGAAGACCAGCCACGGTGATCCCGTTTTAACGTAATAATTCACTAGACGAAAAAAAGAAGGCTAAAAAACTTCAAAGCCCCAATTGAGGTTCGGATAGCCTTTTTTGGGTATTAAACAATCCATTGACCGCTGATAGCGGCAAAGCCGTAGAAATCACAGAGAGCTTCGTATTGACTAGTTATGGCTCCTGTAACTCTAAACGAGCCAATAGTTATGGCCGTCCGAAGAATCGATATCCGCCGGGTGCAACATCTGCGGTGCAAGGTGCAACATCCGTCCAAAATGTCGAAACAGTGCCGTGCGACTTTTAGAAATGGGTGCATGGATTTGAAATGGAACAGTACATGGTGCACCACTCTCCATGGATGGTAGATCGAAGACCAGCCACGGTGATCCCGTTTTAACGAAAAAAATCACTTGATGAAAAAAAGAAGGCTAAAAAACTTCAGAACCCCGATTGAGGTTCAGATTGCCTTTTTTGGGTATGAAACAATCCATTGACAAAAGAAAGCAAACAAATCTGTAGAACTCATCAAGAGCTTCGTTTTGACTGGTTTTGACTCCCGTAACTCTAAACAAGCCAACAATTATGACCGTCCGAATAATCGATATCCGCAGGGTGCAACATCTGCGGTGCAAGGTGCAACATCGGTCCAAAATGCCGAAACATCGCCGTGCGAATTTTAGAAATGGGTTCATGGATTTGAAATGGAACAGTACCATGGCGCATCGCTCTACAGGGATGGTAAATTGAAGACCGGCCACGGAGATCCCGTTTTAACGTATAAATTCACTTTACGTAAAAAAGAAGGCTAAAAAACTTCAAAGCCCCGATTGAGGTTCGGATAGCCTTTTTTGGGTATGAAACAATCCTTTGACGGATGAAAGCCGGCAAATCCGTAGAACTTATCAAGAGCTTCGTTTTGTCTGGTTATGGCTCCCTTAACTCTAAACGAGCCAATAGTTATGGTCGTCCGAAGAATCGATATCCGCAGGGTGCAACATCTGCGGTGCAAGGTGCAACATCCGTCCAAAATGCCAAAACAGCGTCGTGCTACTTTTAGAAATGGGTGCATGGATTTGAAATGGAACAGTACCATGTTGCACCACTCTTCAGGGATGGTAAATCGAAGGCCAGCGACGGTGATCCTGTTTTAACGTAAAAATTAACTTGACGAAAAAAAGAAGGCTAAAAAACTTCATAGCCCCGATTGAGGTTCGGATATCCTTTTTTGGGTATTAAACAATCCATTGACGGCTGATAGCGGCAAAGCCGTAGAAATCATAGAGAGCTTTGTATTGACTGGTTATGGCTCCTGTAACTCTAAACGAGCCAATAGTTATGGCTGTCCGAAGAATCGATATCCGCCGGGTGCAACATCTGCGGTGCAAGGTGCAACATCCGTCCAAAATGTCGAAACAGTGCCGTGCGACTTTTAGAAATGGGTGCATGGATTTGAAATGGAACAGTAAATGGTGCACCACTCTCCATGGATGGTAAATCGAAGACCAGCCACGGTTTTCCCGTTTTAACGTAAAAATTCACTTTACGTAAAAAAGAAGGCTAAGAAACTTCAGAGCCCCGATTGAGGTTCGGATTGCCTTTTTTGGGTATGAAACAATCCATTGACTGCTGAAAGCTATCAAAGCCGTAGAACTCACAAAGAGCTTCGTTTTGACTGGTTATGGCTCCCGTAACTCTGAACGAGCTAACAGTTATGGCTGTGCGAAGAATCGATATCCGCGGGGTGCAACATCTGCTGTGCAAGGTGCAACATCCGTCCAAAATGACGAACCAGTGCCGTGCGACTTTTAAAAATGGGTGCATGGATTTGAAATGGAACGGTACCATGGTGCACCACACTCCAGAGATGGTAAATCGAAGACCAGCCACGGTGATCCCGTTTTAAGGTAAAAATTCACTTGATGAAAAAAAGAAGGCTAAAAAACTTCAGAGCCCCGATTGAGGTTCGGATAGCCTTTTTTGGGTATGAAACAATCCATTGATGGCTGAAAACGCTAAATGTCGTAGAACTAACAGTGAGCTTCGTTTTGACCGGTTATGGCTCCCGTAACTATAAACGAGCCAACAGTTATGGCCGTCCGAAGAATCGATATCCGTAGGGTGCAACATCTGCGGTGCAAGGTGCAACATCGGTCCAAAATGCCGAAACAGCGCCGTGCGACTTTTAGAAATGGGTTCATTGATTTGAAATGGAACAGAACCATGGCACACCGCTCTCCAGGGATGGTAAATCGAAGACCAGCCACGGAGATCCCGTTTTAACGTAAAAATTCACTTTACGTAAAAAAGAAGGCTAAGAAACTTCAGAGCCCCGTTCGGATTGCCTTTTTTGGGTATGAAACAATCCATTGACTGCTGAAAGCTATCAAAGCCGTATAACTTATAGAGGGCTTCGTTTTGACTTGTTATGGCTCCCGTGACTCTAAACGAGCCAACAGTAATGGCCGTCTGAAGAATCGATATCCGTAGGGTGCAACATCTGCGGTGCAAGGTGCAACATCCGTCCAAAATGCCGAAACAGCGCCGTGCAACTTTTAGAAATGGGTGCATGGAATTTAAGTGGAACAGTACCAGGGTGCACCACTCTCCAGGGATGGTAAATCGGAGACCAGCCACGGTGATCCCGTTTTAACGTAAGAATTCACTTCACGAAAAAAAGAAGGCTAAAAAACTTCAAAGCCCCGATTGAGGTTCGGATAGCCTTTTTTGGGTATTAAACAATCCATTGATGGCTGAAAGCGGTCAAAGCCGTAGAACTAACAAAGAGCTTCATTTTGACTGGTTATGGCTCCCGTAACTCTAAACGAGTCAACAGTTATGGTCGTCCGAAGAATCGATATCCCCAAGGTGCAACATCTGCAGTGCACGGTGCAACATCCGTCCAAAATGCCGAAACAGCACCGTGCGACTTTTAGAAATGGGTGCATTGATTTGAAATGGAACAGTGCCATGGTGCACAACTCTCCAGGGATGGTAAATCGAAGACCAGCCACGGTGATCCCGTTTTAACGTAAAAATTCACTTGACGTAAAAAAAGAAGGTTAAAAAACTTCAAAGGCCCGATTGAGGTTCGGATAGCCTTTTTTGGGTATGAAACAATCCATTGACAGCTGAAAGCGGTCAAAGCCGTAGAACTCAGAGAGAGCTTAGTTTTGATAGGTTATGGCTCCCGTAACTCTAAACGAGCCAAAAGTTATGGCCGTTCGAAGAATCGATATCTGCAGGGTGCAACATCTGCGGTGCAAGGTGCAACATCCGTCCAAAATGCCGAAACAGCGCCGTGCGACTTTTAGAAATGGGTGCAAGGATTTGAAATGGAACAGTTCCATGGTGCACCACTCTTCAGGGATGGTAAATCGAAGACCAGCCACGGTGATCCCGTTCTAATGTAAAAATTCACTTGATGAAAAAAAGAAGGCAAAAAAACTTCAAAGCCCCGATTGAGGTTCGGATAGCCTTTTTTGGCTATGAAACAATCCATTGACGGACGAAAGCGGTAAAAGCCGTAGAACTCACAGTGAGCTTCGTTTTGACTGGTTATGGCTCCCGTAACTCTAAACGAGCCAATAGTTATGGATGTCCAAAGAATCGATATCCGCAGGGTGCAACATCTGCGGTGCAAGGGGCAACATCCGTCCAAAATGCCGAAAAAGCACCGTGCGACTTTTAAAAATGGGTGTATGGATTTTAAGTGGAACAGTACCATGGAGCACCACTCTCCAGGGATGGTAAATCGAAGAACAGCCACGATGATCCCGTTTTAACATAAAAATTCACTTGACGAAAATATGAAGGCTAAAAAACTTCAGAGCATCGATTGAGGTTCGGATAGCCTTTTTTGGGTATGAAACAATCCATTGACGGCTGAAAGTCGTCAAATCCGTAGAACACACCGAGAGCTTCTTTTTGACTGGTTATGGCTCCCATAACTCTTAAACGAGCCAACAGTTATGGCCGTCCGAAGAATCGATATCCGTAGGGTGCAACATCTGCGTTGCAAGGTGCAACATCCGTCCAAAATGCCGAAACAGCGCCATGCGACTTTTAGAAATGGGTGCATGGATTTGAAATGGAAAAGTACCATGGTGCACCATTCTCCAGGGATGGTAAATCGAAGACCAGCCACGGTGATCCCGTTTTAACATAAAAATTCACTTGACGAAAAAAAGGCTAAAAAACTTCAAAGCCCCGATTGAGGTTCGGATAGCATTTTTTGTGTATGAAACAATCAATTGACGGCTGAAAGCGGTCAAAGCCATAGAACTCACTGAGAGCTTCGTTTTGACTGGTTATGGCTCCCGTAACTCTAAACGAGCCAACAGTTATGGCCGTCCGAAGAATCGATATCCGCCGGGTGCAACATCTGCGGTGCAAGGTGCAACATCCGTCCAAAATGCCGAAACAGCGCCGTGCGACTTTTAGAAATGGGTGCATGGATTTGAAATGGAACAGTACCATGGTGCACCACTCTCCAGGGATGGTAAATCGAAGACCAGCCACAGGGATCACGTTTTAACGTAAAAATTCACTTGACGAAAAAAAGAAGGCTAAAAAACTTCAAAGCCCCGATTGAGGTTCGGATAGCCTTTTTTGGGTATTAAACAATCCATTGATGGCTGAAAGCGGTCAAAGCTGTAGAACTAACAGAGAGCTTCGTTTTGACAGGTTATGGCTCCTGTAACTCTAAACGAGTCAACAGTTATGGCCGTCCAAAGAATTGATATCCGCAGGGCAACATCTGCGGTGCAAGGTGCAACATCTGTCCAAACTGTCGAAACAGTGCCGTGCGACTTTTGGAAATTGGTGCATGGATTAGAAATGGAACAGAACCATGGTGCACCACTCTCCAGGGATGGTAAATCGAAGACCAACCACGGTGATCCCGTTTTAACGTAAAAATTCACTTGACGTAAAAAAAGAAGGTTAAAAAACTTCAGAGGCCCGATTGAGGTTTGGATAGCCTTTTTTGGGTATGAAACAATCCATTGACAGCTGAAAGCGGTCAAAGCCGTAGAACTCAGAGAGAGCTTAGTTTTGACAGGTTAGGGCTCCCGTAACTCTAAACGAGCCAAAAGTTATGGTCGTTCGAAGAATCGATATCCGCAGGGTGCAACATCTACGGTGCAAGGTGCCACATCCGTCCAAAATGCCGAAACAGCGCCGTGCGACTTTTAGAAATGGGTGCAAGGATTTGAAATGGAACAGTTCCATGGTGCACCACTCTCAGGGATGGTAAATCGAAGACCAGCCACGGTGATCCCGTTCTAATGTAAAAATTCACTTGATGAAAAAAAGAAGACAAAAAAACTTCAAAGCCCCGATTGAGGTTCGTATAGCCTTTTTGGGCTATGAAACAATCCATTGACGGCCGAAAGCGGTCAAAGCCGTAGAACTCACAGTGAGCTTCGTTTTGACTGGTTATGGCTCCCGTAACTCTAAACGAGCCAACAGTTATGGATGTCCAAAGAATCGATATCCGCATGGTGCTACATCTACGGTGCAAGGGGCAACATCCGTCCAAAATGCCGAAAAAGCACCGTGCGACTTTTAAAAATGGGTGTATAGATTTGAAATGGAACAGTACCATAGTGCACCACTCTCCAGGGATGGTAAATCGAAGAACAGCCACGATGATCCCGTTTTAACATAAAATTTCACTTGACGAAAATAAGAAGGCTAAAAAACTTCAAAGCATCGATTGAGGTTCGGATAGCCTTTTTTCGGTATGAACCAATCCATTGACGGCTGAAAGTCGTCAAATCCGTAGAACACACCGAGAGCTTCTTTTTGACTGGTTATGGCTCCCATAACTCTTAAACGAGCCAACAGTTATGGCTGTCCGAAGAATCGATATCCGTAGGGTGCAACATCCGTCCAAAATGCCGAAACTGCGCCATGCGACTTTTAGAAATGGGTGCATGGATTTGAAATGGAACAGTACCAAGGTGCACCATTCGCCAGGGATGGTAAATCGAAGACCAGCCATGGTGATCCCGTTTTAACATAAAAATTCACTTGACGAAAAAAGGCTAAAAAACGTCAAAGCCCCGATTGAGGTTCGGATAGCATTTTTTGGGTATGAAACAATCAATTGACGGCTGAAAGCGGTCAAAGCCATAGAACTCACAGAGAGCTTCGTTTTGACTGGTTATGGCTCCCGTAACTCTAAACGAGCCAACAGTTATGGCCGTTCGAAGAATCGATATCCGCCGAGTGCAACATCTGCGGTGCAAGGTGCAACATCCGTCCAAAATGCCGAAAAAGCACCGTGCGACTTTTAGAAATGGGTGCGTGGATTTGAAATGGAACAGTACCATGGTGCACCATTCTCCAGGGATGGTAAATCGAAGACCAGCCACGATGATCCCGTTTTAACATAAAAATTCACTTGATGGAAAAAAAGGCTAAAAAACTTCAAAGCCCCGATTGAGGTTCGGATAGCATTTTTTGGGTATGAAACAATTAATTGACGGCTGAAAGCGGTCAAAGCCATAGAACTAACAAAGAGCTTCGTTTTGACTGGTTATGGCTCCCGTAACTCTAAACGAGCCAACAGTTATGGCCGTCCGAAGAATCGATATCCGCTGGGTGCAACATCTGCGGTGCAAGGTGCAACATCCGTCCGAAATGCCAAAACAGCGCCGTGCGACTTTTAGAAATGGGTGCATGGATTTGAAATGGAACAGTACCATGGTGCACCACTCTACAGGGATGGTAAATCGAAGACTAGCCACAGTGATCCTGTTTTAACATAAAAATTCACTTGACGAAAAGAAAGAAGGCTAAAAAACTTCAGAGCATCGATTGAGGTTCGGATAACCTTTTTTGGGTATGAAAAAATCCATTGACGGCTGAAAGTCATCAAATCCGTAGAAAACACCGAGAGCTTCTTTTTGACTGGTTATGGCTCCTGTAACTCTTAAACGAGCCAACAGTTATGGCCGTCCGAAGAATCGATATCCGTAGGGTGCAACATCTACGGTGCAAGGTGCAACATCCGTCCAAAATGCCGAAACAACGCCATGCGACTTTTAGAAATGGGTGCATGGATTTGAAATGGAACAGTACCATGGTGCACCATTCTCCAGGGATGGTAAATCGAAGACCAGCCACGGTGATCCCGTTTTAACGTAAAAATTCACTTGATGAAAAAAAGAAGGCTAAAAAACTTCAAAGCCCCGATTGAGTTTAGGATAGCCTTTTTTGGATATGAAACAATCCATTGATGGCTGAAAGCAGTCAAAGCCGTAGAACTCATAGAGGGCTTCGTTTTGACTGGTTATGGCTCCCGTAATTCTAAACGAGCCAACAGTAATGGCCGTCTGAAGAATCGATATCCGTAGGGTGCAACATCTGCGGTGCAAGGTGCAACATCCGTCCAAAATGCCGAAACAGCGCCGTGCGACTTTTAGAAATGGGTGCATGGAATTTAAGTGGAACAGTACCAGGGTGCACCACTCTCCAGGGATGGTAAATCGGAGACCAGCCACGGTGATCCCGTTTTAACGTAAGAATTCACTTGACGAAAAAAAGAAGGCTAAAAAACTTCAGAGCCCCGATTGCGGTTCGGATAGCCTTTTTTGGGTATTAAACAATCCATTGATGGCTGAAAGCGGTCAAAGCCGTAGAACTAACAGAGAGCTTCGTTTTGACTGGTTATGGCTCCCGTAACTCTAAACGAGTCAACAGTTATGGCCGTCTGAAGAATCGATATCCCCAGGGTGCAACATCTGCGGTGCAAGGTGCAACATCCGTCCAAAATGCCGAAACAGCACCGTGCGACTTTTAGAAATGGGTGTATGGATTTGAAATGGAACAGTGCCATGGTGCACCACTCTCCATGGATGGTAAATCGAAGACCAGCCACGGTGATCCAGTTTTAACGTAAAAATTCACTTGACGTAAAAAAAGAAGGTTAAAAAACTTCAGAGTCCCGATTGAGGTTCGGATAGCCTTTTTTGGGTATGAAACAATCCATTGACAGCTGAAAGCGGTCAAAGCCGTAGAACTCAGAGAGAGCTTAGTTTTGACAGGTTATGGCTCCCGTAACTCTAAACGAGTCAAAAGTTATGGCCGTTCGAAGAATCGATATCCGCATGGTGCAACATCTGCGGTGCAAGGTGCAACATCCGTCCTAAATGCTGAAACAGCGCCGTGCGACTTTTAGAAATGGGTGCAAGGATTTGAAATGGAACAGTTCCATGGTGCACCACTCTCCAGGGATGGTAAATCGAAGACCAGCCACGGTGATCCCATTCTAATGTAAAAATTCACTTGAAGAAAAAAGAAGGCAAAAAAACTTCAGAGCCCCGATTGAGGTTCGGATAGCCTTTTTTGGCTATGAAACAATCCATTGACGGCCGAAAGCGATCAAAGCTGTAGAACTCACAGTGAGCTTCGTTTTGACTGGTTATGGCTCCCGTAACTCTAAACGAGCCAACAGTTATGGATGTCCAAAGAATCGATATCCGCAGGGTGCAACATCTGCGGTGCAAGGGGCAACATCCGTCGAAAATGCCGAAAAAGCACCGTGCGACTTTTAAAAATGGGTGTATAGATTTGAAATGGAACAGTTCCATGGTGCACCACTCTCCAGGGATGGTAAATCGAAGACCAGCCACGATGATCCCGTTTTAACATAAAAATTCACTTGACGAAAATAAAAGGCTAAAAAACTTCAGAGCATCGATTGAGGTTCGGATAGCCTTTTTTGTGTATAAAACAATCCATTGACGGCTGAAAGTCGTCAAATCCGTAGAACACACCGAGAGCTTCTTTTTGACTGGTTATGGCTCCCATAACTCTTAAACGAGCCAACAGTTATGGCCGTCCGAAGAATCGATATCCGTAGGGTGCAACATCTGCGTTGCAAGGTGCAACATCCGTCCAAAATGCCGAAACAGCGCCATGCGACTTTTAGAAATGGGTGCATGATTTGAAATGGAACAGTACCATGGTGCACCATTCTCCAGGGATGGTAAATCGAAGACCAGCCGCGGTGATCCCGTTTTAACATAAAAATTCACTTGACGAAAAAAATAGGCTAAAAAACTTCAAAGCCCCGATTGAGGTTCGGATAGCATTTTTTGGGTATGAAACAATCAATTGATGGCTGAAAGCAGTCAAAGCCATAGAACTCACAGAGAGCTTCGTTTTGACTGGTTATGGCTCCCGTAACTCTAAACGAGCCAACTGTTATGGCCGTCCGAAGAATCGATATCCGCCGGGTGCAACATCTGTGGTGCAAGGTGCAACATCCGTCCAAAATGCCGAAACAGCGCAGTGCGACTTTTAGAAATGGGTGCATGGATTTGAAATGGAACAGTACCATGGTGCACCACTCTCCAGGGATGGTAAATCGAAGACCAGCCACGGTGATCCCGTTTTAACATAAAAATTCACTTGACGAAAAGAAAGAAGGCTAAAAAACTTCGGAGCATCGATTGAGGTTCGGATAGCCTTTTTTGGGTATGAAAAAATCCATTGACGGCTGAAAGTCGTCAAATCCGTAGTAAACACCGAGAGCTTCTTTTTGACTAGTTATGGCTCCCGTAACTCTTAAACGAGCCAACAGTTATGCCCGTCCGAAGAATCGATATCCGTAGGGTGCAACATCTGCGGTGCAAGGTGCAACATCCGTCCAAAATGCCGAAACAACGCCATGCGACTTTTAGAAACGGGTGCATGGATTTGAAATGGAATAGTACATGGTGCACCATTCTCCAGGGATGGTAAATCGAAGACCAGCCACGGTGATCCCGTTTTAACGTAAAAATTCACTTGATGAAAAAAAGAAGGCTAAAAAACTTCAGAGCTCCATTGAGGTTCAGATAGCCTTTTTTGGGTATGAAACAATCCATTGATGGCTGAAAGCGGTAAATGCCATAGAACTCATAGTGAGCTTAGTTTTGACCGGTTATGGCTCCCGTAACTATAAACGAGCCAACAGTTATGGCCGTCCGAAGAATCGATATCCGCAGGGTGCAACATCTACGTTGCAAGGTGCAACATCCGTCCAAAATGCAGGATCAGCGCCGTGCGACTTTTAGAAATGGGTGCGAGGATTTGAAATGGAACAGTACCATGGTGCACCACTCTCCAGGGATGGCAAATCGAAGACCAGCCACGGTGATCCCGTTTTAACGTAAAAATTCACTTAACGAAAAAAAGAAGGCTAAAAACTTCAAAGCCCCGATTGAGGTTCGGATAGCCTTTTTTGGGTATGAAACAATCCATTGATGGCTGAAAGTAGTCAAAGCCGTAGAACTCACAGAGTGCTTCGTTTTGACTGGTTATGGCTCCCGTAACTCTAAACGAGCCAACAGTGGTGGCCGTCCAAAGAATCGATATTCATAGGGTGCAACATCTGCGGTGTAAGGTGCAACATCCGTCCAAAATACCGAAACAGTGTCGTGCGACTTTTAGAAATGGGTGCATGGATTTTAAGTGGAACAGTACCATGGTGCACCACACTCCAGGGATGGTAAATCGAAGACCAGGCACGGTGATCCCGTTTTAACGTAAGAATTCACTTGACGAAAAAAAAGAAGGTTAAAATATTTCATAGGCCCGATTGAGGTTCGGATAGCCTTTTTTGGGTATGAAACAAACCATTGACAGCTGAAAGCGGTCAAAGCCGTAGAACTCGAGAGAGCTTCGTTTTGACAGGTTATGGCTCCTGTAACTCTAAATGAGCCAACAGTTATGGCCGTCCGAAGAATCGATATCCGCAGGGTGCAACATCTACGGTGCAAGGTGCAACATCCGTCCAAAATGCCGAAACAGCGCCATGCGACTTTTAGAAATTGGTGCATGGATTTGAAATGGAACAGCACCATGGTGCACCACTCTCCAGAGATGGTAAATCGAAGACCTGCCACGGTGATCCCGTTTTAACATAAAATTCACTTGACGAAAAGAAAGAAGGCTAAAAAACTTCAGAGCATCGATTGAGGTTCGGATAGCCTTTTTTGGGTATGAAACAATCCATTGACGGCTGAAAGTCGTCAAATCCGTAGAACACACCGAGAGCTTCTTTTTGATTGGCTATGGCTCCCGTAACTCTTAAACGAGCCAACAGTTATGGCCGTCTGAAGAATCGATATCCGTAGGGTGCAACATTTGCGGTGCAAGGTGCAACATCCGTCCAAAATGCCGAAACAGTGCCATGCGACTTTTAGAAATGGGTGCATGATTTGAAATGGAACAGTACCATGGTGCACCATTCTCCAGGGATGGTAAATCGAAGACCAGCCACGGTGATCCCGTTTTAACGTAAAAATTCACTTGACGAAAAAAAGAAGGCTAAAAAACTTCAAAGCCCCGATTGAGTTTAGGATAGCCTTTTTTGGATATGAAACAATCCATTGATGGCTGAAAGCAGTCAAAGTCGTAGAACTCATAGAGGGCTTCATTTTGACTGGTTATGGCTCCCGTAATTCTAAACGAGCCAACAGTAATGGCCGTCTGAAGAATCGATATCCGTAGGGTGCAACATCTGCGGTGCAAGGTGCAACATCCGTCCAAAATGCCGAAACAGCGCCGTGCGACTTTTAGAAATGGGTGCATGGATTTTAAGTGGAACAGTACCAGGGTGCACCACTCTCCAGGGATGGTAAATCGGAGACTAGCCACGGTGATCCCGTTTTAACGTAAGAATTCACTTGACGAAAAAAAGAAGGCTAAAAAACTTCAGAGCCCCGATTGAGGTTCGGATAGCCTTTTTTGGGTATTAAACAATCCATTGATGGCTGAAAGCGGTCAAAGCCGTAGAACTAATAGAGAGCTTCGTTTTGACTGGTTATGGCTCCCGTAACTCTAAACGAGTCAACAGTTATGGCCGTCCGAAGAATCGATATCTCCAGGGTGCAACATCTGCGGTGCAAGGTGCAACATCCGTCCAAAATGCCGAAACAGCACCGTGCGACTCTTAGAAATGGGTGTATGGATTTGAAATGGAACAGTGCCATGGTGCACCACTCTCCATGGATGGTAAATCGAAGACCAGCCACGGTGATCCCGTTTTAACGTAAAAATTCACTTGACGTAAAAAAAGAAGGTTAAAAAACTTCAGAGGCCCGATTGAGGTTCGGATAGCCTTTTTTGGGTATGAAACAATCCATTGACAGCTGAAAGCGGTCAAAGCCGTAGAACTCAGAGAGAGCTTAGTTTTGACAGGTTATGGCTCCCGTAACTCTAAACGAGTCAAAAGTTATGGCCGTTCGAAGAATCGATATCCGCATGGTGCAACATCTGCGGTGCAAGGTGCAACATCCGTCCTAAATGCCGAAACAGCGCCGTGCGACTTTTAGAAATGGGTGCAAGGATTTGAAATGGAACAGTTCCATGGTGCACCACTCTCCAGGTATGGTAAATCGAAGACCAGCCACGGTGATCCCGTTCTAATGTAAAAATTCACTTGAAGAAAAAAGAAGGCAAAAAAACTTCAGAGCCCCGATTGAGGTTCGGATAGCCTTTTTTGGCTATGAAACAATCCATTGACGGCCGAAAGTGATCAAAGCTGTAGAACTCACAGTGAGCTTCGTTTTGACTGGTTATGGCTCCCGTAACTCTAAACGAGCCAACAGTTATGGATGTCCAAAGAATCGATATCCGCAGGGTGCAACATCTGCGGTGCAAGGGGCAACATTCGTCCAAAATGCCGAAAAAGCACCGTGCGACTTTTAAAAATGGGTGTATAGATTTGAAATGGAACAGTACCATGGTGCACCACTCTCTAGGGATGGTAAATCGAAGACCAGCCATGATGATCCCGTTTTAACATAAAAATTCACTTAACGAAAATAAAAGGCTAAAAATCTTCAGAGCATCGATTGAGGTTCGGATAGCCTTTTTTGTGTATGAAACAATCCATTGACGGCTGAAAGTCGTCAAATCCGTAGAACACACCGAGAGCTTCTTTTTGACTGGTTATGGCTCCCATAACTCTTAAACGAGCCAACAGTTATGGCCGTCCGAAGAATCGATATCCGTAGGGTGCAACATCCGCGTTGCAAGGTGCAACATCCGTCCAAAATGCCGAAACAGCGCCATGCGACTTTTAGAAATGGGTGCATGATTTGAAATGGAACAGTACCATGGTGCACCATTCTCCAGGGATGGTAAATCGAAGACCAGCCACGGTGATCCCGTTTTAACATAAAAATTCACTTGACGAAAAAAATAGGCTAAAAAACTTCAAAGCCCCGATTGAGGTTCGGATAGCATTTTTTGGGTCTGAAACAATCAATTGATGGCTGAAAGCAGTCAAAGCCATAGAACTCACAGAGAGCTTCGTTTTGACTGGTTATGGCTCCCGTAACTCTAAACGAGCCAACAGTTATGGCCGTCCGAAGAATCGATATCCGCCGGGTGCAACATCTGCGGTGCAAGGTGCAACATCCGTCCAAAATGCCGAAACAGCGCAGTGCGACTTTTAGAAATGGGTGCATGGATTTGAAATGGAACAGTACCATGGTGCACCACTCTCCAGGGATGGTAAATCGAAGACCAGCCACGGTGATCCCGTTTTAAGATAAAAATTCACTTGACGAAAAGAAAGAAGGCTAAAAAACTTCAGAGCATCGATTGAGGTTCGGATAGCCTTTTTTGGGTATGAAAAAATCCATTGACGGCTGAAAGTCATCAAATACGTAGTAAACACCGAGAGCTTCATTTTGACTGGTTATGGCTCCTGTAACTCTTAAACGAGCCAACAGTTATGGCCGTCCGAAGAATCGATATCCGTAGGGTGCAACATCTGCGGTGCAAGGTGCAACATCCGTCTAAAATGCCGAAACAACGCCATGCGACTTTTAGAAACGGGTGCATGGATTTGAAATGGAACAGTACCATGGTGCACCATTCTCCAGGGATGGTAAATCGAAGACCAGCCACGGTGATCCCGTTTTAACGTAAAAATTCACTTGATGAAAAAAAGAAGGCTAAAAAACTTCAGAGCTCCATTGAGGTTCAGATAGCCTTTTTTGGGTATGAAACAATCCTTTGACGGCTGAAAGCGGTAAATGCCATAGAACTCATAGTGAGCTTCGTTTTGACCGGTTATGGCTCCCGTAACTATAAAGGAGCCAACAGTTATGGCCGTCCGAAGAATCGATATCCGCAGGGTGCAACATCTACGGTGCAAGGTGCAACATCCGTCCAAAATAAAGGATCAGCGCCGTGCGACTTTTAGAAATGGGTGCGAGGATTTGAAATGGAATAGTACCATGGTGCACCACTCTCCAGGGATGGAAAATCGAAGACCAACCACGGTGATCCCGTTTTAACGTAAAAATTCACTTAACGAAAAAAAGAAGGCTAAAAACTTCAAAGCCCCGATTGAGGTTCGGATAGCCTTTTTTGGGTATGAAACAATCCATTGATGGCTGAAAGTAGTCAAAGCCGTAGAACTCACAGAGCGCTTCGTTTTGACTGGTTATGGCTCCCGTAACTCTAAACGAGCCAACAGTGGTGGCCGTCCAAAGAATCGATATTCATAGGGTGCAACATCTGCGGTGTAAGGTGCAACATCCGTCCAAAATGCCGAAACAGCGCCGTGCGACTTTTAGAAATGGGTGCATGGATTTTAAGTGGAACAGTACCATGGTGCACCACACTCCAGGGATGGTAAATCGAAGACCAGCCACGGTGATCCCGTTTTAACGTAAGAATTCACTTGACGAAAAAAAGAAGGTTAAAAAACTTCAGAGCCCCGATTGAGGTTCGGATAACCTTTTTTGGGTATTAAACAATCCATTGATGGTTGAAAGCGGTCAAAGCCGTAGAACTAACAGAGAGCTTCGTTTTGACTGGTTATGGCTCCCGTAACTCTAAACGAGGCAACAGTTATGGTTGTCCGAAGAATCGATATCCGCAGGGTGCAACATCTGCGGTGCAAGGTGCAACATTCGTCCAAAATGCCGAAACAGTGCCGTGCGACTTTTAGAAATGGGTGCATGGATTTGAAATGGAATAGTGCCATGGTGCACCACTCTCCAGGGATGGTAAATCGAAGACCAGCCACGGTGATCCCGTTTTAACGTAAAAATTCACTTGACGTAAAAAAAGAAGGTTAAAATATTTCATAGGCCCGATTGAGGTTCGGATAGCCTTTTTTGGGTATGAAACAATCCATTGACAGCTGAAAGCGGTCAAAGCCGTAGAACTCGAGAGAGCTTCGTTTTGACAGGTTATGGCTCCTGTAACTCTAAATGAGCCAACAGTTATGGCCGTCCGAAGAATCGATATCCGCAGGGTGCGACATCTACGGTGCAAGGTGCAACATCCGTCCAAAATGCCGAAACAGCGCCATGCGACTTTTAGAAATGGGTGCATGGATTTGAAATGGAACAGCACCATGGTGCACCACTCTCCAGAGATGGTAAATCGAAGACCAGCCACGGTGATCCCGTTTTAACATAAAATTCACTTGACGAAAAGAAAGAAGGCTAAAAAACTTCAGAGCATCGATTGAGGTTCGGATAGCCTTTTTTGGGTATGAAACAATCCATTGACGGCTGAAAGTCGTCAAATCCGTAGAACACACCGAGAGCTTCTTTTTGATTGGCTATGGCTCTCGTAACTCTTAATCGAGCCAACAGTTATGGCCGTCTGAAGAATCGATATCCGTAGGGTGCAACATCTGCGGTGCAAGGTGCAACATCCGTCCAAAATGCCGAAACAGCGCCATGCGACTTTTAGAAATGGGTGCATGATTTGAAATGGAACAGTACCATGGTGCACCATTCTCCAGGGATGGTAAATCGAAGACCAGACACGGTGATCCCGTTTTAACGTAAAAATTCACTTGACGAAAAAAAGAAGGCTAAAAAACTTCAAAGCCCCGATTGAGTTTAGGATAGCCTTTTTTGGATATGAAACAATCCATTGATGGCTGAAAGCAGTCAAAGCCGTAGAACTCATAGAGGGCTTCGTTTTGACTGGTTATGGCTCCTGTAATTCTAACCGAGCCAACAGTAATGGCCGTCTGAAGAATCGATATCCGTAGGGTGCAACATCTGCGGTGCAAGGTGCAACATCTGTCCAAAATGCCGAAACAGCGCCGTGCGACTTTTAGAAATGGGTGCATGGAATTTAAGTGGAACAGTACCAGGGTGCACCACTCTCCAGGGATGGTAAATCGGAGACCAGCCACGGTGATCCCGTTTTAACGTAAGAATTCACTTGACGAAAAAAAGAAGGCTAAAAAACTTCAGAGCCCCGATTGAGGTTCGGATAGCCTTTTTTGGGTATTAAACAATCCATTGATGGCTGAAAGCGGTCAAAGCCGTAGAACTAACAGAGAGCTTCGTTTTGACTGGTTATGGCTCCCGTAACTCTAAACGAGTCAATAGTTATGGCCATCCGAAGAATCGATATCCCCAGGGTGCAACATCTGCGGTGCAAGGTGCAACATCCGTCCAAAATGCCGAAACAGCACCGTGCGACTCTTAGAAATGGGTGTATGGATTTGAA
Source organism: Allium fistulosum (assembly GCA_030737815.1). NCBI lineage: Eukaryota > Viridiplantae > Streptophyta > Magnoliopsida > Asparagales > Amaryllidaceae > Allium > Allium fistulosum. The sequence continues at coordinate 1,141,394,634 of CM060906.1, forward strand.
ATGGAACAGTGCCATGGTGCACCACTCTCCATGGATGGTAAATCGAAGACCAGCCACGGTGATCCCGTTTTAACGTAAAAATTCACTTGACGTAAAAAAAGAAGGTTAAAAAACTTCAGAGGCCCGATTGAGGTTCGGATAGCCTTTTTTGGGTATGAAACAATCCATTGACAGCTGAAAGCGGTCAAAGCTGTAGAACTTAGAGAGAGCTTAGTTTTGACAGGTTATGGCTCCCGTAACTCTAAACGAGTCAAAAGTTATGGCCGTTCGAAGAATCGATATCCGCATGGTGCAACATCTGCGGTGCAAGGTGCAACATCCGTCCTAAATGCCGAAACAGCGCCGTGCGACTTTTAGAAATGGGTGCAAGGATTTGAAATGGAACAGTTCCATGGTGCACCACTCTCCAGGGATGGTAAATTGAAGACCAGCCACGGTGATCCCGTTCTAATGTAAAAATTCACTTGAAGAAAAAAGAAGGCAAAAAAACTTCAGAGCCCCGATTGAGGTTCGAATAGCCTTTTTTGGCTATGAAACAATCCATTGACGGCCGAAAGCGATCAAAGCTGTAGAACTCACAGTGAGCTTTGTTTTGACTGGTTATGGCTCCCGTAACTCTAAACGAGCCAACAGTTATGGATGTCCAAAGAATCGATATCCGCAGGGTGCAACATCTGCGGTGCAAGGGGCAACATCCGTCCAAAATGCCGAAAAAGCACCGTGCGACTTTTAAAAATGGGTGTATAGATTTGAAATGGAACAGTACCATGGTGCACCACTCTCCAGGGATGGTAAATTGAAGACCAGCCACGATGATCCCGTTTTAACATAAAAATTCACTTGACAAAAATAAAAGGCTAAAAAACTTCAGAGCATCGATTGAGGTTCGGATAGCCTTTTTGTGTATGAAACAATCCATTGACGGCTGAAAGTCGTCAAATCCGTAGAACACACCGAGAGCTTCTTTTTGAATGGTTATGGCTCCCATAACTCTTAAACGAGCCAACAGTTATGGCCGTCCGAAGAATCGATATCCGTAGGGTGCAACATCCGCGTTGCAAGGTGCAACATCCGTCCAAAATGCCGAAACAGCGCCATGCGACTTTTAGAAATGGGTGCATGATTTGAAATGGAACAGTACCATGGTGCACCATTCTCCAGGGATGGTAAATCGAAGACCAGCCACGGTGATCCCGTTTTAACATAAAAATTCACTTGACGAAAAAAATAGGCTAAAAAACTTCAAAGCCCCGATTGAGGTTCGGATAGCATTTTTTGGGTCTGAAACAATCAATTGATGGCTGAAAGCAGTCAAAGCCATAGAACTCACAGAGAGCTTAGTTTTGACTGGTTATGGCTCCCGTAACTCTAAACGAGCCAACAGTTATGGCCGTCCGAAGAATCGATATCCGCCGGGTGCAACATCTGCGGTGCAAGGTGCAACATCTGTCCAAAATGCCAAAACAGCGCAGTGCGACTATTAGAAATGGGTGCATGGATTTGAAATGGAACAGTACCATGGTGCACCACTCTCCAGGGATGGTAAATCGAAGACCAGCCACGGTGATCCCGTTTTAACATAAAAATTCACTTGACGAAAAGAAAGAAGGCTAAAAAACTTCAGAGCATCGATTGAGGTTCGGATAGCCTTTTTCGGGTATGAAAAAATCCATTGACGGCTGAAAGTCGTCAAATCCGTAGTAAACACCGAGAGCTTCTTTTTGACTGGTTATGGCTCCCGTAACTCTTAAACGAGCCAACAGTTATGGCCGTCTGAAGAATCGATATCCATAGGGTGCAACATCTGCGGTGCAAGGTGCAACATCCGTCCAAAATGCCGAAACAACGCCATGCGACTTTTAGAAACGGGTGCATGGATTTGAAATGGAACAGTACCATGGTGCACCATTCTCCAGGGATGGTAAATCGAAGACCAGCCACGGTGATCCCGTTTTAACGTAAAAATTCACTTGATGAAAAAAAGAAGGCTAAAAAACTTCAGAGCTCCATTGAGGTTCAGATAGCCTTTTTTGGGTATGAAACAATCCATTGACGGCTGAAAGCGGTAAATGCCATAGAACTCATAGTGAGCTTCGTTTTGACCGGTTATGGCTCCCGTAACTATAAACGAGCCAACAGTTATGGCCGTCCGAAGAATCGATATCCGCAGGGTGCAACATCTACGGTGCAAGGTGCAACATCCGTCCAAAATGCAGGATCAGCGCCGTGCGACTTTTAGAAATGGGTGCGAGGATTTGAAATGGAACAGTACCATGGTGCACCACTCTCCAGGGATGGCAAATCGAAGACCAGCCACGGTGATCCCGTTTTAACGTAAAAATTCACTTAACGAAAAAAAGAAGGCTAAAAACTTCAAAGCCCCGATTGAGGTTCGGATAGCCTTTTTTGGGTATGAAACAATCCATTGATGGCTGAAAGTAGTCAAAGCCGTAGAACTCACAAAGCGCTTCGTTTTGACTGGTTATGGCTCCCGTAACTCTAAACGAGCCAACAGTGGTGGCCGTCCAAAGAATCGATATTCATAGGGTGCAACATCTGCGGTGTAAGGTGCAACATCCGTCCAAAATGCCGAAACAGCGCCGTGCGACTTTTAGAAATGGGTGCATGGATTTTAAGTGGAACAGTACCATGGTGCACCACACTCCAGGGATGGTAAATCGAAGAACAGCCACGGTGATCCCGTTTTAACGTAAGAATTCACTTGACGAAAAAAAGAAGGCTAAAAAACTTCAAAGCCCCGATTGAGGTTCGGATAGCCTTTTTTGGGTATTAAACAATCCATTGATGGCTGAAAGCGGTCAAAGGCGGAGAACTAACAGAGAGCTTCGTTTTGACTGGTTATGGCTCCCGTAACTCTAAACGAGGCAACAGTTATGGTCGTCCGAAGAATCGATATCCGCAGGGTGCAACATTTGCGGTGCAAGGTGCAACATTCGTCCAAAATGCCGAAACAGCGCCGTGCGACTTTTAGAAATGGGTGCATGGATTTGAAATGGAATAGTGCCATGGTGCACCACTCTCCAGGGATGGTAAATCGAAGACCAGCCACGGTGATCCCGTTTTAACGTAAAAATTCACTTGACGTAAAAAAAGAAGGTTAAAATATTTCATAGGCCCGATTGAGGTTCGGATAGCCTTTTTTGGGTATGAAACAATCCATTGACAGCTGAAAGCGGTCAAAGCCGTAGAACTCGAGAGAGCTTCGTTTTGACAGGTTATGGCTCCTGTAACTCTAAATGAGCCAACAGTTATGACCGTCCGAAGAATCGATATCCGCAGGGTGCAACATCTACGGTGCAAGGTGCAACATCCGCCCAAAATGCCGAAACAGCGCCATGCGACTTTTAGAAATGGGTGCATGGATTTGAAATGGAACAGCACAATGGTGCACCACTCTCCAGAGATGGTAAATCGAAGACCAGCCACGGTGATCCCGTTTTAACATAAAATTCACTTGACGAAAAGAAAGAAGGCTAAAAAACTTCAGAGCATCGATTGAGGTTCGGATAGCCTTTTTTGGGTATGAAAAAATCCATTGACGGCTGAAAGTCGTCAAATCCGTAGTAAACACCGAGAGCTTCTTTTTGACTGGTTATGGCTCCCGTAACTCTTAAACGAGCCAACAGTTATGGCCGTCTGAAGAATCGATATCCGTAGGGTGCAACATCTGCGGTGCAAGGTGCAACATCCGTCCAAAATGCCGAAACAACGCCATGCGACTTTTAGAAACGGGTGCATGGATTTGAAATGGAACAGTACCATGGTGCACCATTCTCCAGGGATGATAAATCGAAGACCAGCCACGGTGATCCCGTTTTAACATAAAAATTCACTTGACGAAAAGAAAGAAGGCTAAAAAACTTCAGAGCATCGATTGAGGTTCGGATAGCCTTTTTCGGGTATGAAAAAATCCATTGACGGCTGAAAGTCGTCAAATCCGTAGTAAACACCGAGAGCTTCTTTTTGACTGGTTATGGCTCCCGTAACTCTTAAACGAGCCAACAGTTATGGCCGTCTGAAGAATCGATATCCGTAGGGTGCAACATCTGCGGTGCAAGGTGCAACATCCGTCCAAAATGCCGAAACAACGCCATGCGACTTTTAGAAACGGGTGCATGGATTTGAAATGGAACAGTGCCATGGTGCACCACTCTCCAGGGATGGTAAATCGAAGACCAGCCACGGTGATCCCGTTTTAACATAAAAATTCACTTGACGAAAAGAAAGAAGGCTAAAAAACTTCAGAGCATCGATTGAGGTTCGGATAGCCTTTTTCGGGTATGAAAAAATCCATTGACGGCTGAAAGTCGTCAAATCCGTAGTAAACACCGAGAGCTTCTTTTTGACTGGTTATGGCTCCCGTAACTCTTAAACGAGCCAACAGTTATGGCCGTCTGAAGAATCGATATCCGTAGGGTGCAACATCTGCGGTGCAAGGTGCAACATCCGTCCAAAATGCCGAAACAACGCCATGCGACTTTTAGAAACGGGTGCATGGATTTGAAATGGAACAGTACCATGGTGCACCATTCTCCAGGGATGGTAAATCGAAGACCAGCCACGGTGATCCCGTTTTAACGTAAAAATTCACTTGATGAAAAAAAGAAGGCTAAAAAACTTCAGAGCTCCATTGAGGTTCAGATAGCCTTTTTTGGGTATGAAACAATCCATTGACGGCTGAAAGCGGTAAATGCCATAGAACTCATAGTGAGCTTCGTTTTGACCGGTTATGGCTCCCGTAACTATAAACGAGCCAACAGTTATGGCCGTCCGAAGAATCGATATCCGCAGGGTGCAACATCTACGGTGCAAGGTGCAACATCCGTCCAAAATGCAGGATCAGCGCCGTGCGACTTTTAGAAATGGGTGCGAGGATTTGAAATGGAACAGTACCATGGTGCACCACTCTCCAGGGATGGCAAATCGAAGACCAGCCACGGTGATCCCGTTTTAACGTAAAAATTCACTTAACGAAAAAAAGAAGGCTAAAAACTTCAAAGCCCCGATTGAGGTTCGGATAGCCTTTTTTGGGTATGAAACAATCCATTGATGGCTGAAAGTAGTCAAAGCCGTAGAACTCACAAAGCGCTTCGTTTTGACTGGTTATGGCTCCCGTAACTCTAAACGAGCCAACAGTGGTGGCCGTCCAAAGAATCGATATTCATAGGGTGCAACATCTGCGGTGTAAGGTGCAACATCCGTCCAAAATGCCGAAACAGCGCCGTGCGACTTTTAGAAATGGGTGCATGGATTTTAAGTGGAACAGTACCATGGTGCACCACACTCCAGGGATGGTAAATCGAAGAACAGCCACGGTGATCCCGTTTTAACGTAAGAATTCACTTGACGAAAAAAAGAAGGCTAAAAAACTTCAAAGCCCCGATTGAGGTTCGGATAGCCTTTTTTGGGTATTAAACAATCCATTGATGGCTGAAAGCGGTCAAAGGCGGAGAACTAACAGAGAGCTTCGTTTTGACTGGTTATGGCTCCCGTAACTCTAAACGAGGCAACAGTTATGGTCGTCCGAAGAATCGATATCCGCAGGGTGCAACATTTGCGGTGCAAGGTGCAACATTCGTCCAAAATGCCGAAACAGCGCCGTGCGACTTTTAGAAATGGGTGCATGGATTTGAAATGGAATAGTGCCATGGTGCACCACTCTCCAGGGATGGTAAATCGAAGACCAGCCACGGTGATCCCGTTTTAACGTAAAAATTCACTTGACGTAAAAAAAGAAGGTTAAAATATTTCATAGGCCCGATTGAGGTTCGGATAGCCTTTTTTGGGTATGAAACAATCCATTGACAGCTGAAAGCGGTCAAAGCCGTAGAACTCGAGAGAGCTTCGTTTTGACAGGTTATGGCTCCTGTAACTCTAAATGAGCCAACAGTTATGGCCGTCCGAAGAATCGATATCCGCAGGGTGCAACATCTACGGTGCAAGGTGCAACATCCGCCCAAAATGCCGAAACAGCGCCATGCGACTTTTAGAAATGGGTGCATGGATTTGAAATGGAACAGCACAATGGTGCACCACTCTCCAGAGATGGTAAATCGAAGACCAGCCACGGTGATCCCGTTTTAACATAAAATTCACTTGACGAAAAGAAAGAAGGCTAAAAAACTTCAGAGCATCGATTGAGGTTCGGATAGCCTTTTTTGGGTATGAAACAATCCATTGACGGCTGAAAGTCGTCAAATCCATAGAACACACCGAGAGCTTCTTTTTGATTGGCTATGGCTCTCGTAACTCTTAAACGAGCCAACAGTTATGGTCGTCTGAAGAATCGATATCCGTAGGGTGCAACATCTGCGGTGCAAGGTGCAACATCCGTCCAAAATGCCGAAACAGCGCCGTGCGACTTTTAGAAATGGGTGCATGGAATTTAAGTGGAACAGTACCAGGGTGCACCACTCTCCAGGGATGGTAAATCGGAGACCAGCCACGGTGATCCCGTTTTAACGTAAGAATTCACTTGACGAAAAAAAGAAGGCTAAAAAACTTCAGAGCCCCGATTGAGGTTCGGATAGCCTTTTTTGGGTATTAAACAATCCATTGATGGCTGAAAGCGATCAAAGCCGTAGAACTAACAGAGAGCTTCGTTTTGACTGGTTATGGCTCCCGTAACTCTAAACGAGTCAACAGTTATGGCCGTCCGAAGAATCGGTATACCCAGGGTGCAACATCTGCGGTGCAAGGTGCAACATCCATCCAAAATGCCGAAACAGCACCGTGCGACTTTTAGAAATGGGTGTATGGATTTGAAATGGAACAGTGCCATGGTGCACCACTCTCCAGGGATGGTAAATCGAAGACCAGCCACGGTGATCCCGTTTTAACGTAAAAATTCACTTGACGTAAAAAAAGAAGGTTAAAAAACTTCAGAGGCCCGATTGAGGTTCGGATAGCCTTTTTTGGGTATGAAACAATCCATTGACAGCTGAAAGTGGTCAAAGCCGTAGAACTCAGAGAGAGCTTAGTTTTGACAGGTTATGGCTCCCATAACTCTAAACGAGCCAAAAGTTATGGTCGTTCGAAGAATCGATATCCGCATGGTGCAACATCTGCGGTGCAAGGTGCAACATCCGTCCTAAATGCTGAAACAGCGCCGTGCGACTTTTAGAAATGGGTGCAAGGATTTGAAATGGAACAATTCCATGGTGCACCACTCTCTAGGGATGGTAAATCGAAGACCAGCCACGGTGATCCCGTTCTAATGTAAAAATTCACTTGAAGAAAAAAAGAAGGCAAAAAAACTTTAGAGCCCCGATTGAGGTTCGGATAGCCTTTTTTGGCTATGAAACAATCCATTGACGGCCGAAAGCGATCAAAGTTGTAGAACTCACAATGAGCTTCGTTTTGACTGGTTATGGCTCCCGTTACTCTAAACGAGCCAACAGTTATGGATGTCCAAAGAATCGATATCCGCAGGGTGCAACATCTGCGGTGCAAGGGGCAACATCCGTCCAAAATGCCGAAAAAGCACCGTGCGACTTTTAAAAATGGGTGTATAGATTTGAAATTGAACAGTACCATGGTGCACCACTCTCCAGGGATGGTAAATCGAAGACCAGCCACGATGATCCCGTTTTAACATAAAAATTCACTTGATGAAAATAAAAGGCTAAAAAACTTCAGAGCATCGATTGAGGTTCGGATAGCCTTTTTTGGGTATGAAACAATCCATTGACGGCTGAAAGTCGTCAAATCCGTAGAACACACCGAGAGCTTCTTTTTGACTGGTTATGGCTCCCATATCTCTTAAACGAGCCAACAGTTATGGCCGTCCGAAGAATCGATATCCGTAGGGTGCAACATCTGCGTTGCAAGGTGCAACATCCGTCCAAAATGCCGAAACAGCGCCATGCGACTTTTAGAAATGGTGCATGGATTTGAAATGGAACAGTACCATGGTGCACCATTCTCCAGGGATGGTAAATCGAAAACCAGCCACGGTGATCCCGTTTTAACATAAAAATTCACTTGACGAAAAAAATAGGCTAAAAAACTTCAAAGCCCCGATTGAGGTTCGGATAGCATTTTTTGGGTATGAAACAATCAATTGACGGCTGAAAGCGGTCAAAGCCATAGAACTCACAGAGAGCTTCGTTTTGACTGGTTATGGCTCCCGTAACTCTAAACGAGCCAACGGTTATGGCCGTCCGAAGAATCGATATCCGCCGGGTGCAACATCTGCGGTGCAAGGTGCAACATCCGTCCAAAATGCCGAAACAGCGCCGTGCGACTTTTAGAAATGGGTGCATGGATTTGAAATGGAATAGTACCATGGTGTACCACTCTCTAAGGATGGTAAATCGAAGACCAGCCACGGTGATCCCGTTTTAACATAAAAATTCACTTGACGAAAAGAAAGAAGGCTAAAAAACTTCATAGCATCGATTGAGGTTCGGATAGCCTTTTTTGGGTATGAAAAAATCCATTGACGGCTGAAAGTCGTCAAATCCGTAGAAAACACCGAGAGCTTCTTTTTGACTGGTTATGGCTCCCGTAACTCTTAAACGAGCCAACAGTTATGGCCGTCCGAAGAATCGATATCCGTAGGGTGCAACATCTGCGGTGCAAGGTGCAACATCCGTCCAAAATGCCGAAACAACGCCATGCGACTTTTAGAAACGGGTGCATGGATTTGAAATGGAACAGTACCATGGTGCACCATTCTCCAGGGATGGTAAATCGAAGACCAGCCACGGTGATCCCGTTTTAACGTAAAAATTCACTTGATGAAAAAAAGAAGGCTAAAAAACTTCAGAGCTCCATTGAGGTTCAGATAGCCTTTTTTGGGTATGAAACAATCCATTGACGGCTGAAAGCGGTAAATGCCATAGAACTCACAGTGAGCTTCGTTTTGACCGGTTATGGCTCCCGTAACTATAAACGAGCCAACAATTATGGTCGTCCGAAGAATCGATATCCGCAGGGTGCAACATCTACGGTGCAAGGTGCAACATCCGTCCAAAATGCAGGATCAGCGCCATGCGACTTTTAGAAATGGGTGCGAGGATTTGAAATGGAACAGTACCATGAAAAAAAGAAGGCTAAAAACTTCAAAGCCCCGTTTGAGGTTCGGATAGCCTTTTTTGGGTATGAAACAATCCATTGATGGCTGAAAGTAGTCAAAGCCGTAGAACTCACAGAGCGCTTCGTTATGACTGGTTATGGCTCCCATAACTCTAAACGAGCCAACAGTGATGGCCGTCCAAAGAATCGATATTCATAGGGTGCAACATCTGCGGTGTAAGGTGCAACATCCGTCCAAAATGCCGAAACAGCACCGTGCGACTTTTAGAAATGGGTGCATGGATTTTAAGTGGAACAGTACCATGGTGCAGCACACTCCAGGGATGGTAAATCGAAGACCAGCCACGGTGATCCCGTTTTAACGTAAGAATTCACTTGACGAAAAAAAGAAGGCTAAAAAACTTCAGAGCCCCGATTGAGGTTCGGATAGCCTTTTTTGGGTATTAAACAATCCATTGATGGTTGAAAGCGGTCAAAGCCGTAGAACTAACAGAGAGCTTCGTTTTGACTGGTTATGGCTCCCGTAACTCTAAACGAGTCAACAGTTATGGTCGTCCGAAGAATCAATATCCGCAGGGTGCAACATCTGCGGTGCAAGGTGCAACATTCGTCCAAAATGCCGAAACAACGCCGTGCGACTTTTAGAAATGGGTGCATGGATTTGAAATGGAATAGTGCCATGGTGCACCACTCTCCAGGGATGGTAAATCGAAGACTAGCCACGGTGATCCCGTTTTAACGTAAAAATTCACTTGATGTAAAAAAAGAAGGTTAAAATATTTCATAGGCCCGATTGAGGTTCGGATAGCCTTTTTTGGGTATGAAACAATCCATTGACAGCTGAAAGCGATCAAAGCCGTAGAACTCGAGAGAGCTTCGTTTTGACAGGTTATGGCTCCTGTAACTCTAAATGAGCCAACAGTTATGGCCGTCCGAAGAATCGATATCCGCAGGGTGCAACATCTACGGTGCAAGGTGCAACATCCGTCCAAAATGCCGAAACAGCGCCATGCGACTTTTAGAAATGGGTGCATGGATTTGAAATGGAACAGCACCATGGTGCACCATTCTCCAGAGATGGTAAATCGAAGACCAGCCACGGTGATCCCGTTTTAACATAAAATTCACTTGACGAAAAGAAAGAAGGCTAAAAAACTTCAAAGCATCGATTGAGGTTCGGATAGCCTTTTTTGGGTATGAAACAATCCATTGACGGCTGAAAGTCATCAAATCCGTAGAACACACCGAGAGCTTCTTTTTGATTGGTTATGGCTCTCGTAACTCTTAAACGAGCCAACAGTTATGGCCGTCTGAAGAATCGATATCCGTAGGGTGCAACATCTGCGGTGCAAGGTGCAACATCCGTCCAAAATGCCGAAACAGCGCCGTGCGACTTTTAGAAATGGGTGCATGGAATTTAAGTGGAACAGTACCAGGGTGCACCACTCTCCAGGGATGGTAAATCGGAGACCAGCCACGGTGATCTCGTTTTAACGTAAGAATTCACTTGACGAAAAAAAGAAGGCTAAAAAACTTCAGAGCCCCGATTGAGGTTCGGATAGACTTTTTTGGGTATTAAACAATCCATTGATGGCTGAAAGCGATCAAAGCCGTAGAACTAACAGAGAGCTTCATTTTGACTGGTAATGGCTCCCGTAACTCTAAACGAGCCAAAAGTTATGGCCGTCCAAAGAATCGATATCCACAGGGTTCAACATCTGCGGTGCAAGGTGCAACATCCGTCCAAAATGACGAAACAGTGGCGTGCGACTTTTAGAAATGGGTGCAAGGATTTGAAATGGAACAGTGCCATGGTGCACCACTCTCCAGGGATGGTAAATCGAAGACCAGCCACGGTGACCCCGTTTTAATGTAAAAATTCACTTGACGAAAAAAAAGGCAAAAAAAACTTCAGAGCCCCGATTGAGGTTCGTATAGCTTTTATGGTTATGAAACAATCCATTGACGACCGAAAGCGGTCAAAGCCGTAGAACTCACAGTGAGCTTCGTTTTGACTGGTTATGGCTCTCGTAACACTAAACGAGCCAACAGTTATGGACGCCCGAAGAATCGATATCCGCAGGGTGCAACATCTGCGGTGCAAGGTGCAACATCCGTCCAAAATGCAGAAAATGCGCCGTGCGACTTTTTTAAATGGGTGCATGGATTTGAAATGGAACAGTACCATGGTGCACCACTCTCCAGGGATGGTAAATCGAAGACCAGCCACTGTGATTCCGTTTTAACATAAAAATTCACTTGAAGAAAAGAAGAAGGCTAAAAAACTTCAGAGCATCGATTGAGGTTCGGATAGCCTTTTTTGGGTATGAAACAATCCATTGACGGCTGAAAGTCGTCAAATCCGTAGAACACATTGAGAGCTTCTTTTTGACTGGTTATGGCTCCCATAACTCTTAAACGAGCCAACAGTTATGGCCGTCTGAAGAATCGATATCCGCAGGGTGCAACATCTGCGTTGCAAGGTGCAACATCCGTCCAAAATGCCGAAACAGCGCCATGCGACTTTTAGAAATGGGTGCATGGATTTGAAATGGAACAGTACCATGGTGCACCATTCTCCAGGGATGGTAAATCGAAGACCATCCACGGTGATCCCGTTTTAACGTAAAAATTCACTTGACGAAAAAAAGAAGGCTAAAAGTGGTCAAAATCGTAGAACTCACAGAGAGCTTCGTTTTGACTGGTTATGGCTCCCGTAACTCTAAACGAGCCAACAGTTATGGACGTCCGAAGAATCGATATCCGTAGGGTGCAGCATCTGCGGTGCAAGGTGCAACATCCGTCCAAAATGCCGAAACAGCGCCATGCGACTTTTAGAAATGGGTGCATGGATTTGAAATGGAACAGTGCCATAGTGCACCACTATCCTGTGATGGTAAATCGAAGACCAGCCACGGTGATCCCGTTTTAACGTAAAAATTCACTTGACGTAAAAAAAGTAGGTTAAAAAACTTCAGAGGCCCGATTGAGGTACGGATAGCCTTTATTGGGTATGAAACAATCCACTGACAGCTGAAAGCGGTCAGAGTCGTAGAACTCAGAGAGAGCTTTGTTTTGACAGGTTATGGCTCCCGTAACTCTAAATAAGCCAACAGTTATGGCCGTCCGAAGAATCGATATCCGCAGGGTGCAACATCTGCGGTGCAAGGTGCAACATCCGTCCAAAATGCCAAAACAGCGCCGTGCGACTTTTAGAAATGGGTGCATGGATTTGAAATGGAATAGTACCATGGTGCACCACTCTCCAGGTGACGCAGCGGCGGAATACAAAAATTGATGATACGATGAAAGTAGCAATCGGTGAGTTGAGAAATACTGAACTGCCCAAATTCGTTGATCCGAAGATACCGAATTCTAGCTATCTCTGACACGTTGATCGCGCGCGATACCGTGAGGAGAGATCTTCAATTCTTTGAGCGTTGATCAAGCGCACTTGATTCCGCGAATCAGCTTCTGCAGTCATTGAATCGAGCGCACTCGATTATCCGAAAGAGGAGATAGGAGATTACACTCGACTACCAATTTGGTGAAAGCACAAAGCTAACAAAACAAGAGTTTTATTTCAAATCAACTAAACTATTACAAGTGGCACCACCGGCCTATTTATAGAAGTTACAATTCTCAACACAAATATGTACAACTCTTAAGTCGGAACCGACTTATCACGAATGACTCAACAACAGAGACTGGCGACTTAATAGACATCGCGACCTACAACTTAAGTAAGGTCGTTAGCGACTTAACATTCCAACATATCATGACACAACGACTCAACTTAGGTTGGCAACGACCTAATTACAATATACAACGACATACAAACATGGCCGACCTAACCTGGTACGACCTAAAAAATACAACACATTAGAAGTATACGACTTAGGAAACAGACGACATACGACTTGAAGAAATACAACACATGACGACTTACGACTCAACTTAAGTCGGTAACGACCTAAAAATACCAGCGACTTAAACCCATATCACAGCAGCATCTTCACGCGGCTTAAGCTTGGACGACTTAAGGGATAAAACTTCAACGACTTAACCCAGTTTTCGTCCTAAGTCGTAGGTCGTAGACGACTTATTGAATAACGCGCCTTGTGACCGTTGTTTGTTGAGTCATGGTCGACTCATAGCTGCCTTAAGTTGCACTTCTTCTTCCTTCTTCCTGTTAAGTCGTGGACGACTTATACCTTCCTTAAGTCGTGTGCGACTTAGTCCATCATCTCTGGCCTGAGCTGCATCATCCTCCCCGGGTTGAGAAAAATTCGTCCTCGAATTCGTAAGCTCTTCCACGTCGGATTATTCATTCCTATAATAGGGTACGATATGCTTAACATTGAACACGTTCGAAGTGTATACATCCTCTGGCAGCTTCAATTTATAAGCATTTTCATTAATTCGTTTCACAACTTCTACAGGACCAATTTTTCTGGCTTTCAACTTGTTATAAGCGCCCACTGGAAAACGATCCTTCGTTAACACCGCATACACTAAATCTCCTTCAATAAACTCAACATTTCTTCGTTTTAAGTCTGCGGATCTTTTATACTTCTCATTCGCCTTCTCCAATCGTTCCTGAACGATTTTATGACATTCAGTCAATCCGTCAACAAAATCAACAGCTCGTTTAACTGTCTTCTTTGGTTGTGGTATGACCGTTAACTTCAACGGCCCCTTTGGCAAACTAGAATATACAATCTGAAATGGACTGAATCCAGTACTTCGATTCACTGCATGATTATGAGAAAAATCCGCCTGGCATAACTACACGTCCCAACTCTTCAGATTGTCCTACACAAGACATCTCAACAAATTTCCCAATGATCTGTTCACAACTTCGGTCTGTCCATCTGTCTGCGGATGATAAACGCTACTAAAATTCAATTTCGTTCCCACCATCTTCCACAAACTTAGCCAAAAATGACTCAGAAAACGAGTATCCCTATCTGACACAATAGATTCTGGCAATCCATGAAGTCGATATATTTCTTTGAAAAATAACTAAGCAACATGAACAGCATCCGCCGTCTTCTTACAAGTAATAAAATGTGTCATTTTCGAAAATCGATCAACCACCACATAAATGGAATCGTTTCCCCTTTGAGTTCGAGGCAAACCCAAAACAAAATCCATACTCACATCAACCCAAGGCTTAGTTGGTACAGGTAACGGCATATATAATCCAGCGTTGGTCGCAGTTCCTTTCGAAACCTGACAGATATCACATCTCTCCACAAACCTTTCCACTTCTTTCCTCATCGATGGCCAAAAATAAGATTGAGAAATCAACTGTAATGTACGGTCTCTACCCACGTGACCTTCCTCATGCAATTCTTTCACAATCTTCAACCGTAAACTGCAATCCGGTATACATAATCAATTTCCCTTGAACAGAAAACCATCCACCATCAAAAACTCATCCGTCTCTCCCTCCTTGACTTTATCAACAAACTTTGCAAAGTAAGGATCATTGACAAATAATTCTGGCAACATATCAAACCCCGTCACTTCAACCTTCATTGTTGTTAACAAATGATTCCTTCTACTCAAAGCATCAGCCACACGATTCGTCACTCCTGATTTGTGTTTCACAACAAACGTAAACTGTTGCAGATATGCAATCCACGATGCATGTCTCGCTAAAATCTTATCTTGCCCTTGTAAATGCTTCAACGCCTCATGATCAGTGTAAAGAACAAACTCTTTTTGAAATAGATAGTGTCTCCAGTGTTTAATAGATTGCACAACAGCATAAAATTCCACATCATATGTACTGTATCTCATCTTTGCTCCTGATAACTTCTCGCTAAAATATGCAATAGGACGTCCCCTCTGACTCAACACTCCTCCAATCCCAACTTTGGATGCATCATAGTTCAAACACTAACTGAAAATCTGGTAATACTAGAATTGGTGCAGACGTCAAGAGTTCTTTGATTCGTTCAAAAGTAACCCCTGCTTCCTCCGTCCACGCAAACTGTTTACCCTTCATACAATCAGTCACATGCGCCATCACACTACTAAAGTGCGGAATAAACCTTCGATAAAATGAAGCCAACCCATGAAAACTTCGAACTTCTGTTATTGTCTTGGGCTGTGGCCAATCTCTAATCGCTTCAACTTTACTCCGGTCCACCTGTATCCCTTCCTCCGATACAACATACCCCAGAAATAAAACACTATGCGTCATGAACATGCATTTTTTCATTGCAGCATAAAATTGTTCTTGTCGCAGTACCATCAGCACTTCTCTCAGATGATTCAAATGTTCCTCTGGACTTCCACTATATATCAGAATATCATCGAAATACACCACTACGAACTTCCCAATGAATGGTCTAAAAATCTGATTCATCACCCGCATAAATGTACTTGGCGCATTTGATAGGCCAAATGGCATTACCAACCATTCGTATAGACCCTCCCTGGTTTTAAAAGCTGTCTTCCACTCATCACCTGGTCTAATACGAATTTGATGATATCCGCTCTTCAAATCAATCTTCGAAAAGATAGTAGCTCCGCTCAGTTGATCCAGCAAGTCATCCAACCTCGGCATCGGAAATCTGTATCTCACAGTAATCTTATTCAATGCTCTACTATCTGTGCACATCCTCCACGTTCCATCCCTTTTGGGTACCAATAAAGCTGGTACAGCACAAGGACTTAAACTCTCCTGCACATGCCCCTGTTCAAGCAATTCTTCCACCTGCCTTCGCAACTCCTCATGCTCTTTTGGACTCATTCTGTAGTGTGGTCTGTGAGGTAACACAGCTCTTGGAACAAGATCAATTTGATGTTGAATGTCCCTCAACGGCGGTAACTCCATTGGCAACTCCTCTGGAAATACATCCTCAAATTCTTTCAATACTGGTTTCACTTCCTCTGGAATCTCAATCTCTTCACTGCGCTCTCGCCCAATCAACAAGAATACTTCCGGCTCTTCCTCAACCTCCTTAACAAACTCCTTCAAAGATAATAAAGTTTTCAGCTCTTCAATCTCTTCTGTCTTACTTTCTCCTTGTTGTCTCTTCTTCGGAACTAAGATAATCTTCGTATTTTCAAACATAAAACTATAGCTATTGGTCCGACCGTCATGTTGTACCGCGCGATCATACTGCCATGGTCTTCCCAAAAGTAAATGACAAACATCCATTTCTACTACATCACACCAGATCTCGTCTTTGTATTTCTTCCCAATAGAGAATGGAACACGAACTCGTCTATCCACTTTCACCTCTCCTCCTTTTCTCAACCATGCTAATTTGTATGGATTCGGATGTTTCTCTGTTTTCAACTTCAATTTTGTCACAGCCTCGGTTGAAATGATATTGTCATAGCTTCCGGCGTCAATCACAAACTTACACACCTTTCCCAGTATAGTACATGTCGACTGAAAGATATTACTCCTCAACCAACTAGCTTCTTCCTGCTTCGGTGTCAAACATGATCTCCTCAGCATTAGATTACAACCTTCATCTCCTGACGCAATATCCTGTTCATCCTCCTCAACTGGACTAGAATAATCTCCATCAACATCCTCAACTTCTGCAATCATGGTTCTCTTCTTTGGCTTTGGATACTCATTGCTTTTATGACCCAATTCTTGACAATTGTAACATTTGAAACTATTGTTAACCTTCGCCTTCTCAGCCTCCTTCACCACCGGTTTACTGATAGGTTTAGAAACATTAGAACTTCCACTAACTCCCTTCACTTGATTGTTGGAACTAGTAAACACACCACCTCCTCGTCTACCCTGCTTCTCCCAAGCCAACGCTTTCTGGTGTGCTTCTGCCACAGATCTAGGATCAAACATATTCACCATATCCTGAATCTGCTTTCGTAACCCTCCAACAAATCTGGCTGTCAACTGTTCTTCCGTCTCCATAATATCATTCCTTGCAATCAGTTGATAAAATTCGTCAGCATAGTCATTCACAGATTTCGTCTCTTGTCTTAGGTTTTGCAACCTCTGATACATAAGTGATTGATAATTATAAGGTAAGAAAGTGGCTTTCATCATCTTCCTCATCTTTTCCCATGATTCAACCTTTGACTTCCCCATCCGTTCACGTGTAAGTTTGGTTTGCTGCCACCATGCCAAAGCTCTACCCCTCAACCTTGTAGCAACCAACTTTACTCTACGATGTTCCGGAACTTCCTTGAAATCAAAAATTTCTTCAACATTAGCCACCCAATCCCAAAACTCTTCAGCTTTCATACCACCCTTGAATTCAGGAATTTCAGTTTCATCCCTGATTCCCACTTGTGATCATACTCAGAGTAATTTCTTCCTTGACCTCGTCCTTGTCTTCGAACACTACCACCGTCATACTCCTCTTCAAAATCAGATGTATATCGATGTCGATCCTGACCACCAACATCTCTACTACCTTCATTCCTTCCTCCAACATCCCTTCTACCAGCATTTCTCCAATCACATTCCCAATCATCAACATTTCTATACCTGTCTCGGCTCACACTTCTACGATCATTATCATTACTTCTCTCTCGATTGGAATGTGGCGAAACTCTACTTCTTCCATGGTTAGATTCAGGTGAAACCCTTCTCTGATTTTGATTCATTTCTAACATCATCTTCTCTAATTGTCCAATCCCTTCGTTAAGCTTTTCACTAAAGATTTCATTAATTCTTTGCTCCATCTCATCAGCTTCTTCTCTTCTATACAAAGCTTCTACGTTTGGGTGACGATTAGCTCTTCTCGGTGGCATGATTTGAAACTTTACAAACTCTTCAATTCTCGGCTTTGACTTTCAAAATGATGTACACGGCCTTCACTTACTTAGCTCGGCCGAAGTTTTTCAACCTTCAAATTTCAAACACAATTCGAACTTAGATCCAAAATGAAATGGATCGAAGACTTCCACTTTGTTGCAATTTGTGATGAACACGATGAACACAACTTCTCCAACTTCTTCAAAAGAATTGGCTCCAAGACTCAAATTAGCTATGATTGGCTAAAACAGGCTCTGATACCAAACTGACGCAGCGGTGGAATACTAAAATTGATGATACGATGAAAGTAGCAATCGGTGAGTTGAGAAATACTGAACTGCCCAAATTCGTTGATCCGAAGCTACCGAATTCTATCTATCTCTGACACATTGATCGCGCACGATACCGTGAGGAGAGATCTTCAATTCTTCGAGCGTTGATCAAGCGCACTTGATTCCGCGAATCGGCTTCTACAGCCGTTGAATCGAGCGCACTCGATTATCCGAAAGAGGAGATAGGAGATTACACTCGACTACCAATTTGGTGAAAGCACAAAGCTAACAAAACAAGAGTTTTATTTCAAATCAACTAAACTATTACAAGTGGCACCACCGGCCTATTTATAGAAGTTACAATTCTCAACACAAATATGTACAACTCTTAAGTCGGAACCGACTTATCACGAACGACTCAACAACAGAGATCGGCGACTTAACAGACATCGTGACCTACGACTTAAGTAAGGTCATTAGCGACTTAACATTCCAACATATCACGACACAACGACTCAACTTAGGTTGGCAACGACCTAATTATAATATACAACGACTTACAAACATGGCTGACCTAACCTGGTACGACCTAAAAAATACAACACATTAGAAGTATACGACTTAGGAAACAGACAACATACGACTTGAAGAAATACAACACATGACGACTTACGACTCAACTTAAGTCGGTAACGACCTAAAAATACCAGCGACTTAAACCCATATCACAGCAGCATCTTCACGCGGCTTAAGCTTGGACGACTTAAGGGATAAAACTTCAACGACTTAACCCAGTTTTCGTCCTAAGTCGTAGGTCGTAGACGACTTATTGAATAACGCGCCTTGTGACCGTTGTTTGTTGAGTCGTGGTCGACTCATAGCTGCCTTAAGTCGCACTTCTTCTTCCTTCTTCCTGTTAAGTCGTGGACGACTTATACCTTCCTTAAGTTATGTGCGACTTAGTCCATCATCTCTGGCCTGAGCTGCATCACCAGGGATGGTAAATCGAAGACCAGCCACGGTGATCCCATTTTAACATAAAAATTCACTTGACGAAAAGAAGAAGGCTAAAAAACTTCAGAGCATCGATTGAGGTTCAGATAGCCTTTTTTGGGTATGAAACAATCCATTGACGACTGAAAGTCGTCAAATCCATAGAACACCGAGAGCTTCGTTTTGATTGGTAATGGCTCCCGTAACACTAAACGAGCCAAAAGTTATGGCCGTCCGAAGAATCGATATCCGCAGGGTGCAACATCTGCGGTGCAAGGTACAACATCCGTCCAAAATGCCAAAACAGCGCCGTGCGACTTTTAGAAATGGGTGCAAGGATTTGAAATGGAACAGTACCATGGTGCACCACTCTCCAGGGATGGTAAATCGAAGACCAGCCACGGTGATCCCGTTTTAATGTAAAAATTCACTTGACGGAAAAAAGAAGGCAAAAAAACTTCAGAGCCCCGATTGAGGTTCGGATAGCCTTTCTTGGCTATGAAACAATCCATTGACAGCCGAAAGCGGTCAAAGACGTTGAACTCACAGTGAGCTTCGTTTTGACTGATTATGGCTCCCGTAACTCTAAATGAGCCAACAGTTATGGACGTCCGAAGAATCGATATCCGTAGGGTGCAACATCTGCAGTGCAAGGTGCAACATCCGTCCAAAATGCCGAAACAGCGCCGTGCGACTTTTAGAAATGGGTGCATGGATTTGAAAAGAATCAATACCATTGTGCACCACTCTCCAGGGATGGTAAATCGAAGACCAGCCATGGCAATCCCGTTTTAACGTAAAAATTCACTTGACGAAAAAAAGAAGCCTAAAAAACTTCAGAGCCCCGATTGTGGTTCGGATAGCCTTTTTTGGGTATGAAACAATCCATTATGGCTGAAAGCGGTCAAAGCCATAGAACTGACAAAGAGCTTCGTTTTGACTGGTTATGGCTCCCGTACCTCTAAACGAGCCAAAAGTTATGGTCGTCCGAAGAATCGATATCCGCAGGGTGCAACATCTGCGGTGCAAGGTGCAACATCCGTCCAAAATGCTGAAACAGCGCCGTGCAACTTTTAGAAATGAGTGCATGGATTTGAAATGGAACAGTACCATGGTGCACCAATCTCTAGGGATGGTAAATCGAAGACCTGCCACGGTGATCCCGTTTTAACGTAAAAATTCACTTGACGTAAAAAAAGAAGGCTAAAAAACTTCAAAGCCCCGATTGAGGTTCGGATAGCCTTTTTTGGGTATGAAACAATCCATTGATGGCTGAAAGCGGTCAAAGCCGTAGAACTCATTGAGAGCTTCGTTTTGACAGATTATGGCTCCCGTAACTCTAAACGAGCCAACAGTTATGGCCGTCCGAAGAATCGATATCCACAGGGTGCAACATTTGTAGTGCAAGGTGCAACATCCATCCAAAATGCCGAAACAGCGCCGTGCGACTTTTAGAAATGGGTGCATGGATTTGAAATTGAACAGTACCATGGTGCACCACTCTCCAGGGATGCTAAATCGAAGACCAGCCACGGTGATCCCGTTTTAACGCAAAAATTCACTTGACGAAAAAAAGAAGGCAAAAAAACTTCAAAGCCCCGATTGAGGTTCGGATAGCCTTTTTTGTGTATGAAACAATCCATTGATGGCTGAAAGTCATCAAATCCGTAAAACTCACCGGGAGCTTCCTTCTGACAGGTTATGGCTCCCGTAATTCTAAACGAGCCAATTGTTATGGCCGTCCGAAGAAACGATATCGGGAGGGTGCAACATCTGCGGTGCAAGGTGCAACATCCGCGGTGCAAGGTGCAACATCCATCCAAAAGGCCAAAACAGCGCCGTACGACTTTTAGAAATGGGTGCATGGATTTGAAATGGAACAGTACCATGGCGCACCACTCTCCAGGGATGGTAAATCGAAGACCAGCCACGGTGATCCCATTTTAACGTAAAAATTAACTTGACGAAAAAAAGAAGGCTAAAAAACTTCAGAGCCCCGATTGAGGTTCGGATAGCCTTTTTTGGGTATGAAACAATCCATTAACCGCTGAAAGCGGTAAAAGCCGTAGAACTCACAGAGAGCTTCGTTTTGATTGGTTATGGCTCCCGTAACTCTAAACGAGCCAACAGTTATGGCCATCCGAAGAATCAATATCCGCAGGGGGAAACATCTGCGGTGCAAGGTGCAACATCCGTCCAAAATGCCGAAACAGCGCCGTGCGACTTTTAGAAATGGGTTCATGGATTTGAAATGGAAAAGTACCATGGTGCACCACTCTCCAGGAATGGTAAATCGAAGACCAGCCAAGGTGATCCCGTTTTAACGTAAAAATTCACTTGATGAAAAAAAGAACGCTAAAAACTTCAGAGCCCCGATTGAGGTTCGGATAGCCTTTTTTGGATATGAAACAATCCATTGACGGCTGAAAGCGGTCAAAGTCGTAGAACTCACAGAGAGCTTCGTTTTGACTGGTTATGGCTCCCGTTACTCTAAACGAGCCAAAAGTAATGGCCGTCCGAATAATCGATATCCGTAGGTTGTAACATCTGCGGTGCAAGGTGCAACATCCGTCCAAAATGCCGAAACAACGCAGTGCGACTTTTAGAATTGGCTGCATGGATTTGAAATGGAACAGTACCAAGGTGCACCACTCTTCAGAGCCCCGATTGAGGTTCGGATAGCCTTTTTTGGGTATGAAACAATCCATTGACGTTTAAAGCCATCAGATCCGTAGAACTCACCGAGAGCTTCATTTTGACTAGTTATGGCTCACGTAACTCTAAACGAGCCAACAGTTATGGCCGTCCGAAGAATCGATATCCGCAGGGTGCAACATCTGCGGTGCAAGGTGCAACATCCATCCAAAATGCCGAAATAGCGCCATGCGACTTTTAGAAATGGGTGCAAGAATTTGGAATGGAACGGTACCATGGTGTACCACTCTTCAGGGATGGTAAATCGAAGACCAGCCACGTTGATCCCGTTTTAACGTAAAAATTCACTTGACGAAAAAAAGAAGGCTAAAAAACTTCAAAGCCCAAATTGAGGTTCGGATAGCCTTCTTAGTGTATGAAACAATCCATTGACGGATGAAAGCGGTCAAAGCCGTAGAACTCACATAGAGCTTCGTTTTGACTGGTTATAGCTCCCGTAACTCTAAACGAGCCAACTGTTATGGCCGTCCGAAGAATCGATATCCGCAGGGTGCAACATCTACGGTGCAAGGTGCAACATCCGTCCAAACTGCCAAAATAGCGCCGTGCGACTTTTAGAAATGGGTGCAAGGATTTGAATTGGAGCAGTAACATGGTGCACCACTCTCCAGGGATGGTAAATCGAAGACCAGCCACGGTGATCCCGTTTTAACGTAAAAATTCACTTGACGAAAAAAAGAAGGCTAAAAAACTTCAGAGCCTCGATTGAGGTTCAAATAGCCTTTTTTGGGTATGAAACAATCCATTGACGGATGAAAGCGGTAAAAGCCGTAAATCTCATAGAGAGCTTTGTTTTGATTGGTTATGGCTCCCGTAACTCTAAACGAGCCAACAGTTATGGCCGTCCGAAGAATCGATATCCGCAGGTTGCAACATCTGCGGTGTAAGGTGCAACATCCGTCCAAAATGCCAAAACAGGGACGTGCGACTTTTAGAAATGGGTGCACGGATTTGAAATGGAACAGTACCATGGTGCACCACTCTCCAGGGATGGTAAATCGAAGACCATCCACGGTGATCCCGTTTTAACGTAAAAATTCACTTGACGAAAAAAAGAAGGCTAAAAAACTTCAGAGCCCCGATTGAGGTCCGGATAGCCTTTTTTGGGTATGAAACAATCGATTGACGGCTAAAAGCGGTCAAAGCCGTAGAACTCACAGAGAGCTTTGTTTTGACTGGTTATGGCTCCCGTAACTCTAAACGAGCCAACAGTTATGGCCGTCCGAAGAATCGATATCCGCAGGGTGCAACATCTGCGGTGCAAGGTGCAACATCCGTCCAAAATGCCAAAACAGCGTCGTGCGACTTTTATAAATGGGTGCAATGATTTGAAATGGAACAGTACCATGGTGCACCACTCTCCAGGGATGGTAAATCGAAGACCAGCCACGGTGATCCCGTTTTAACGTAAAAATTCACTTGACGAAAAAAAGAAGGCTAAAAAACTCCATAGCCCCGATTGAGGTTCGGATAGCCTTTTTTGACTATGAAACACTCCATTGACGGCTAAAAGCAGTAAAAGCCGTAGAACTCACAGAGAGCTTCGTTCTGATTGGTTATGGCTCCCGTAACAATAAACGAGCCAACAATTATGGCCGTCCGAAGAATCGATATCCGCAGGGGGCAACATCTGCGGTGCAAGGTGTAACATCCGTCCAAAATGCCGAAACTGCGCCGTGCGACTTTTAGAAATGGGTGCATGGATTTGAAATGGAACAGTACCATGGTGCACCAATCTCCGGGGATGGTAAAACGAAGTCCAGCCACAGTGATCCCGTTTTAACGTAATAATTCACTTGACGAAAAAAGGAAGGCTAAAAAACTTCAGAGCCCCGATTGAAGTTCGGATAGCCTTTTTTGGGTATGAAACAATCCATTGACCGCTGAAAGCGGTAAAAGCCGTAGAACTCACAGAGAGCTTCGTTTTGATTGGTTATAGCTCCCGTAACCCTAAACGAGCCAAAAATTATGGCCGTTCGAAGAATCAATATCCACAGGGGGCAACATCTGCGGTGCAAGGTGCAACATCCGTCCAAAATGTCGAAACAGCACCGTGCGACTTTTCGAAATGGGTGCATGGATTTGAAATTGAACGGTACCGTGGTGCACCACTCTCCAGGGATGGTAAATTGAAGACCAGCCACGATGATCCCGTTTTAACGGAAAAATTCACTTGACGAAAAAAAGAAGGCTAAAAAACTTCAGAGCCCCGATTGAGATTCGGATAGCCTTTTTTGGGTATGAAACAATCCATTGACGGCTGAAAGTGGTCAAAGCCGTAGAACTCACAGAGGGCTTCGTTTTGACTGCTTATGGCTCCCGTAACTCTAAACGAGCCAACAGTTATGGCCGTCCGAAGAATCGATATCCACAGGGTGCAACATCTGCGGTGCAAGGTGCAACATCCGTCCAAAATGCCAAAACAGCGCCGTGCGACTTTTAGAAATGGGTGAAATGATTTGAAATGGAACAGTACCATGGTGCACCACTCTCCAGGGATGGTAAATCGAAGACCATCCACGGTGATCCCGTTTTAACGTAAAAATTCACTTGACGAAAAAAAGAAGGCTAAAAAACTTCATAGCCCCGATTGAGGTTCGGATAGCCTTTTTTGACTATGAAACACTCCATTGATGGCTGAAAGCAGTAAAAGCCGTAGAACTCACAGAGAGCTTCGTTTTGATTGGTTATCTCTCCCGTAACTCTAAACGAGCCAACAGTTATGGCCGTCCGAAGAATCGATATTCACAGGGGGCAACATCTGTGGTGCAAGGTGTAACATCCGTCCAAAATGCCGAAACTGCGCCGTGCGACTTTTAGAAATGGGTGCATGGATTTGAAATGGAACAGTAACATGGTGCACCACTCTCCGGGGATGGTAAATCGAAGACCAGCCACAGTGATCCCGTTTTAACGTAATAATTCACTTGACGAAAAAAGGAAGGCTAAAAAACTTCAGAGCCCCGATTGAAGTACGGATAGCCTTTTTTGGGTATGAAACAATCCATTGACCGCTGAAAGCGGTAAAAGCCGTAGAACTCACAGAGAGCTTCGTTTTGATTGGTTATGGCTCCCGTAACTCTAAACGAGCCAACAGTTATGGCCGTCCGAAGAATCAATATCCGCAGGGGGCAACATCTTTGGTGCAAGGTGCAACATCCGTCCAAAATGTCGAAACAGCACCGTGCGACTTTTAGAAATGGGTGCATGGATTTGAAATTGAACGGTACCATGGTGCACCACTCTCCAGGGATGGTAAATCGAAGACCAGCCACGATGATCCCGTTTTAACGGAAAAATTCACTTGACGAAAAAAAGAAGGCTAAAAAACTTCAGACCCCCGATTGAGGTTCGGATAGCCTTCTTTGTGTATGAAACAATCCATTGACGGCTGAAAGCGGTCAAAGCCATAGAACTCATAGAGAGCTTTGTTTTGACTGGTTATGGCTCCTGTAACTCTAAACGAGCCAACAGTTATGGCCGTCCAAAGAATCGATATCCGTAGGGTGCAACATCTGCGGTGCAATGTGCAACATCCGTCCAAAATGCTGAAACATCGCCATGCGAATTTTAAAAATGGGTGCAAGGATTTGAAATGGAACAGTACCATGGTGCACCACTCTCCAGGGATGGTAAATCGAAGACCAGCCACGCTGATCCCGTTTTAACGTAAAAATTCACTTGACGAAAAAAAGAACGCTAAAAAACTTCAGAGCCCCGATTGAGGTTCAGATAACCTTTTTTGGCTATGAAACAATCCATTGACGGCTGAAAATGGTAAAAGCCATAGGAAACAGCGCCGTGCGACTTTTATAAATGGGTGCATGGATTTGAAATGGAATAGTACCATGGTGCACCACTCTCCGAGGAAGGTAAATCGAAGACCAGCCAGAGTGATCCCGTTTTAACGTAATAATTCACTTGACGAAAAAAGGAAGGCTAAAAAACTTCAGAGCCCCGATTGAGGTTCGGATAGCCTTTTTTTGGTATGAAACAATCCACTGACGGTTGAAAGCCATCAGATCCATAGAACTCACCGATAGCTTCATTTTGACTAGTTATGGCTCCTGTAACTCTAAACGAGCCAATAGTTATTGCCGTCCGAAGAATCGATATCCGCAGGGTGCAACATCTGCGGTGCAAGGTGCAACATCCGTCCAAAATGCCATAACAACGCCGTGCGACATTTAGAAATGGGTGCAATGATTTGAAATGGAACAGTACCATGGTGCACCACTCTTTAGGGATGGTAAATCGAAGACCAGCCACGGTGATCCCGTTTTAACGTAAAAATTCACTTCACGAAAAAAGGAAGGCTAAAAAACTTCATAGCCCCGATTGAGGTTCGGATAGCCTTTTTTGACTATGAAACACTCCACTGACGGTTGAAAGCAGTAAAAGCCGTAGAACTCACAGAGAGCTTCGTTTTGATTGGTTATGTCTCCCGTAACTCTAAACGAGCCAACAGTTATGGCCGTCCGAAGAATCGATATCCACAGGGGGCAACATCTGCGGTGCAAGGTGTAACATCCGTCCAAAATGCCGAAACAGCGCCGTGCGACTTTTAGAAATGGGTGCATGGATTTGAAATGGAACAGTACCATTGTGCACCACTCTCCGGGGATGGTAAATCAAAGACCAGCCACAGTGATCCCGTTTTAACGTAATAATTCACTTGACGAAAAAAGGAAGGCTAAAAAACATCAGAGCCCCGATTGAAGTTCGGATTGCCTTTTTTGGGTATGAGACAATCCATTGACCGCTGAAAGCGATAAAAGCCGTAGAACTCACAAAGAGCTTCGTTTTGATTGGTTATGGCTCCCGTAACTCTAAACGAGCCAACAGTTATGGCCGTCCGAAGAATCGATATCCGCAGGGGGCAACATCTGCGGTGCAAGGTGCAACATTCGTCCAAAATGCCGAAACAGCGCCGTGCCACTTTTAGAAATGGGTGCATGGATTTGAAATGGAACAGTACCATGGTGCACCACTCTCCGAGGAAGGTAAATCGAAGACCAGCCACAGTGATCCCGTTTTAACGTAATAATTCACTTGACGAAAAAAGGAAGGCTAAAAAACTTCAGAGACCCGATTGAGGTTCAGATAGCCTTTTTTGGGTATGAAACAATCCATTGACGGTTGAAAGCCATCAGATCCGTAGAACTCACCGATAGCTTCATTTTGACTAGTTATGGCTCCCGTAACTCTAAACGAGCCAACAGTTATGGCCGTCCGAAGAATCGATATCCGTAGGGTGCAACATCTGCGTTGCAAGGTGCAACATCCGTCCAAAATGCCGAAACAGCGCCATGCGACTTTTAGAAATGGGTGCAAGGATTTGAAATGGAACAGTACCATAGTGCACCACTCTCCAGGGATGGTAAATCGAAGACCAGCCACGGTGATCCCGTTTTAACGTAAAAATTCACTTGACGAAAAAAAGAAGGCTAAAAAACTTCAGAGCCCTGATTGAGGTTCGGATAGCCTTCTTAGTGTATGAAACAATCGATTGATGGCTGAAAGCGGTCGAAGCCATAGAACTCAGAGAGAGCTTTGTTTTGACTGGTTATGGCTCATGTAACTCTAAACGAGCCAACAGTTATGGCCGTCCGAAGAATCGATATCCGCAGGGTGCAACATCTGCGGTGCAAGGTGCAACATCCGTCCAAAATGCCGAAACATCGCCGTGCGAATTTTAGAAATGGGTGCAAGAATTTGAAATGGAACAGTACCATGGTGCACCACTCTCCAGGGATGGTAAATCGAAGACCAGCCACGGTGATCCCGTTTTAACGTAAAAATTCAATTGACGAAAAAAAGAAGGCTAAAAAACTTCAGAGCCCCGATTGAGGTTCAGATAACCTTTAACCTTTTTTGGCTATGAAACAATCCATTGACGGCTGAAAACGGTAAAAGCCGTAGAAATCACAGAGAGCTTCGTTTTGATTGGTTATGGCTCCCGTAACTCTAAACGAGCCAACAGTTATGGCCGTCCGAAGAATCGATATCCGTAGGGGGCAACATCTGCGGTGCAAGGTGCAACATCCGTCCAAAATACCGAAACAGCGCCTTGCGACTTTTAGAAATGGGTGCATGGATTTGAAATGGAACAGTACCATGGTGCACCACTCTCCGAGGAAGGTAAATCGAAGACCAGCCACAGTGATCTCGTTTTAACGTAATAATTCACTTGACGAAAAAAGGAAGGCTAAAAAACTTCAGAGCCCCGATTGAGGTCCGGATAGCCTTTTTTGGGTATGAAACAATCCATTGACGGCTGAAAGTGGTCAAAGCTGTAGAACTCACAGAGAGCTTCATTTTGACTGGTTATGGCTCCCGTAACTCTAAACGAGCCAACAGTTATGGTCGTCCGAAGAATCGATATCCGCAGGGTGCAACATCTGCGGTGCAAGGTGCAACATCCGTCCAAAATGCCAAAACAGCGTCGTGCGACTTTTATAAATGGGTGCAATGATTTGAAATGGAACAGTACCATGGTGCACCACTCTCCAGGGATGGTAAATCGAAGACCAGCCACGGTGATCCCGTTTTAACGTAAAAATTCACTTGACGAAAAAAAGAAGGCTAAAAAACTCCATAGCCCCGATTGAGGTTCGAATAGCCTTTTTTTACTATGAAACACTCCATTGACGGCTAAAAGCAGTAAAAGCCGTAGAACTCACAGAGAGCTTCGTTCTGATTTGTTATGGCTCCCGTAACTCTAAACGAGCCAACAGTTATGGCCGTCCGAAGAATCGATATCCGCAGGGTGCAACATCTGCGGTGCAAGGTGCAACATCCGTCCAAAATGCCAAAACAACGCCGTGCGACTTTTAGAAATGGGTGCAATGATTTGAAATGGAACAGTACCATGGTGCACCACTCTCTAGGGATTGTAAATCGAAGACCAGCCACGGTGATCCCGTTTTAACGTAAAAATTCACTTGACGAAAAAAAGAAGGCTAAAAAACTTCATAGCCCCGATTGAGGTTCGGATAGCCTTTTTTGACTATGAAACACTCCACTGACGGCTGAAAGCAGTAAAAGCCGTAGAACTCACAGAGAGCTTCGTTTTGATTGGTTATGGCTCTCGTAACTCTAAACGAGCCAACAGTTATGGCCGTCCGAAGAATCGATATCCGTAGGGGGCAACATCTGCGGTGCAAGGTGCAACATCCGTCCAAAATGCCAAAACAGCGCCGTGCGACTTTTAGAAATGGGTGCATGGATTTGAAATGGAACAGTACCATGGTGCACCAATCTCCGGGGATGGTAAATCGAAGAACAGCCACAGTGATCCCGTTTTAACGTAAAAATTCACTTGACGAAAAAAAGAAGGCTAAAAAACTTCAGAGCCCCGATTGAGGTTCGAATAGCATTTTTTGGGTATGATACAATCCGTTGACCGCCAAAAGCGGTAAAACCCGTAGAACTCACAAAGAGCCTCGTTTTGATTGGTTATGGCTCTCGTAACTCTGAACGAGCCAACAGTTATGGCCGTCTGAAGAATCGATATCCGCAGGGGGCAACATCCGCGGTGCAAGGTGCAACATCGGTCCAAAATGTCGAAACAACACCGTGCGACTTTTAGTAATGGGTGCATGGATTTGAAATGGAACGGTACCATGGTGCACCACTCTCCAGGGATGGTAAATCGAAGACCAGCCACGGTGATCCCGTTTTAACGAAAAAATTCACTTGACGAAAAAAAGAAGGTTAAAAAACTTCAGAGCCCCCACTGAGGTTCGGATAGCCTTTTTTGGGTATGAAACAATCCATTGACGGCTAAAAGCCATCACATCCGTAGAACTCACCGAGAGCTTCATTTTGACTGGTTATGGATCCCGTAACTCTAAACGAGACAACAGTTATGGCCGTCCGAAGAATCGATATCCGCAAGGTGCAACATCTACGGTGCAAGGTGCAACATTCGTCCAAAATGCCGAAACAACGTCGTGCGACTTTTAGAAATGGGTGCATGGATTTGGAATGGAACAGTACCATGGTGCACCACTCTCCGGGGATGGTAAATCGAAGACCAGCCACAGTGATCCCGTTTTAACGTAATAATTCACTTGACGAAAAAAGGAAGGCTAAAAAACTTCATAGCCCCGATTGAAGTTCGGATAGCCTTTTTTGGGTATGAAACAATCCATTGACCGCTGAAAGCGGTAAAAGCCGTAGAAATCACAGAGAGCTTCATTTTGATTGGTTATGGCTCCCGTAACTCTAAACGAGCCAACAGTTATGGCCGTCCGAAGAATCAATATCCGCAGGGGGCAACATCTGCGGTGCAAGGTGCAACATCCGTCCAAAATGTCGAAACAGCACCGTGCGACTTTTAGAAATAGGTGCATGGATTTGAAATTGAACGGTACCATAGTGCACCACTCTCCAGGGATGCTAAATTGAAGACCAGCCACGATGATCCCGTTTTAACGGAAAAATTCACTTGACGAAACAAAGAAGGCTAAAAAACTTCAGACCCCCGATTGAGGTTCGGATAGCCTTCTTTGTGTACGAAACAATCCATTGACGGCTGAAAGCGGTCAAAGCCATAGAACTCAGAGAGAGCTTTGTTTTGACTGGTTATGGCTCCTGTAACTCTATACGAGCCAACAGTTATGGCCGTCCGAAGAATCGATATCCGTAGGGTGCAACATCTGCGGTGCAAGGTGTAACATCCGTCCAAAATGCCGAAACATCGCCGTGCGAATTTTAGAAATGGGTGCAAGGATTTGAAATGGAACAGTACCATGGTGCACCACTCTCCAGGGATTGTAAATCGAAGACCAGCCACGGTGATCCCGTTTTAACGTAAAAATTCACTTGACGAAAAAAAGAAGGCTAAAAAACTTCATAGCCCCGATTGAGGTTCGGATAGCCTTTTTTGACTACGAAACACTCCATTGACGGCTAAAAGCAGTAAAAGCCATAGAACTCACAGAGAGCTTCGTTTTGATTGGTTATGGCTCCCGTAACTCTAAACGAGCCAACAATTATGGCCGTCCGAAGAATCGATATATACAGAGGGCAACATCTGCAGTGCAAGGTGTAACATCCGTCCAAAATGCCGAAACAGCGCCATGCGACTTTTAGAAATGGGTGCATGGATTTGAAATGGAACAGTACCATGGTGCACCACTCTCCGGGGATGGTAAATCGAAGACCAGCCACAGTGATCCCGTTTTAACGTAATAATTCACTTGACGAAAAAAGGAAGGCTAAAAAACTTCAGAGCCCCGATTGAAGTTCGGATAGCATTTTTTGGGTATGAGACAATCCATTGACCGCTGAAAGCGGTAAAAGCCGTAGAACTCACAGAGAGCTTCGTTTTGATTGGTTATGGCTCCCGTAACTCTAAACGAGCCAACAGTTATGGCCGTCCGAAGAATCAATATCCGCAGGGGGCAACATCTGCGGTGCAAGGTGCAACATCCGTCCAAAATGTCGAAACAGCACCGTGCGACTTTAAGAAATGGGTGCATGGATTTGAAATGGAACGGTACCATAGTGCACCACTCTCCAGGGATGGTAAATCGAAGACCAGCCATGATGATCCCGTTTTAACGAAAAAATTCACTTGACGAAAAAAAGAAGGCTAAAAAACTTCAGACCCCCGATTGAGGTTCGGATAGCCTTCTTTGTGTATGAAACAATCCATTGATGGCTGAAAGCGATCAAAGCCATAGAACTCAGAGAGAGCTTTGTTTTGACTGGTTATGGCTCATGTAACTCTAAACGAGCCAACAGTTATGGCCGTCCGAAGAATCGATATCCGCAGGGTGCAACATCTGCGGTGCAAGGTGCAACATCCGTCCAAAATGCCGAAACATCGCCGTGCGAATTTTAGAAATGGGTGCAAGGATTTGAAATGGAACAGTACCATGGTGCACCACTCTCCAGGGATGGTAAATCGAAGACCAGCCACGGTGATCCCGTTTTAACGTAAAAATTCACTTGACGAAAAAAAGAAGGCTAAAAAACTTCAGAGCCCCGATTGAGGTTCAGATAACCTTTTTTGGCTATGAAACAACCATTGACGGCTGAAAACGGTAAAAGCCGTAGAAATCACAGAGGGCTTCATTTAGATTGGTTATGGCTCCCGTAACTCTAAACGAGCCAATAGATATGGCCGTCCGAAGAATCGATATCCGTAGGGGGCAACATCTGCGGTGCAAGGTGCAACATCCGTCCAAAATGCCGAAACAACGCCGTGCGACTTTTAGAAATGGGTGCATGGATTTGAAATGGAACAGTACCATGGTGCACCACTCTTCAAGGAAGGTAAATCGAAGACCAGCCACAGTGATCCCGTTTTAACGTAATAATTCACTTGACGAAAAAAGGAAGGCTAAAAAACTTCAGAGCCCCGATTGAAGTTCGGATAGCCTTTTTTGGGTATGAAACAATCCATTGACGGTTGAAAGCCATCAGATCCGTAGAACTCACCGATAGCTTCATTTTGACTAGTTATGGCTCCCGTAACTCTAAACGAGCCAACAGTTATGGCCGTCCGAAGAATCGATATCCGTAGGGTGCAACATCTGCGGTGCAAGGTGCAACATCCGTCCAAAATGTCGAAACAGCACCGTGCGACTTTTCGAAATGGGTGCATGGATTTGAAATTGAACGGTACCGTGGTGCACCACTCTCCAGGGATGGTAAATTGAAGACCAGCCACGATGATCCCGTTTTAACAGAAAAATTCACTTGACGAAAAAAAGAAGGCTAAAAAACTTCAGAGCCCCGATTGAGGTTCGGATAGCCTTTTTTGGGTATGAAACAATCCATTGACGGCTGAAAGTGGTCAAAGCCGTAGAACTCACAGAGAGCTTCGTTTTGACTGCTTATGGCTCCCGTAACTCTAAACGAGCCAACAGTTATGGCCGTCCGAAGAATCGATATCCACAGGGTGCAACATCTGCGGTGCAAGGTGCAACATCCGTCCAAAATGCCAAAACAGCGCCGTGCGACTTTTAGAAATGGGTGCAATGATTTGAAATCGAACAGTACCATGGTGCACCACTCTCCAGGGATGGTAAATCGAAGACCATCCACGGTGATCCCGTTTTAACGTAAAAATTCACTTGACGAAAAAAAGAAGGCTAAAAAACTTCATAGCCCCGATTGAGGTTCGGATAGCCTTTTTTGACTATGAAACACTCCATTGATGGCTGAAAGCAGTAAAAGCCGTAAAACTCACAGAGAGCTTCGTTTTGATTGGTTATCTCTCCCGTAACTCTAAACGAGCCAACAGTTATGGCCGTCCGAAGAATCAATATCCGCAGGGGGCAACATCTGCGGTGCAAGGTGCAACATCCGTCCAAAATGTCGAAACAGCACCGTGCGACTTTTAGAAATGGGTGCATGGATTTGAAATGGAACGGTACCATAGTGCACCACTCTCCAGGGATGGTAAATCGAAGACCAGCCACGGTGATCCCGTTTTAACGTAATTATTCACTTGACGAAAAAAGGAAGGCTAAAAAACTTCAGAGCCCCGATTGAGGTTCGGATAGTCTTTTTTGGGTATGAAACAATCCATTGACGGTTGAGAGCCAGCAGATCCGTAGAACTCACCGATAGCTTCATTTTGACTAGTTATGGCTCTCGTAACTCTAAACGAGCCAACAGTTATGGCCGTCCGAAGAATCGATATCCATAGGGTGCAACATCTGCGTTGCAAGGTGCAACATCCGTCCAAAATGCCGAAACATCGCCGTGCGAATTTTAGAAATGGGTGCAAGGATTTGAAATGGAACAGTACCATGGTGCACCACTCTCCAGGGATGGTAAATCGAAGACCAGCCACGGTGATCCCGTTTTAACGTAAAAATTCACTTGACGAAAAAAAGAAGGCTAAAAAACTTCAGAGCCCCGATTGAGGTTCGGATAGCCTTCTTAATGTATGAAACAATCGATTGACGGCTAAAAGCGGTCAAAGCCGTAGAACTCACAGAGAGCTTCGTTTTGACTGGTTATGGCTCCCGTAACTCTAAACGAGCCAATAGTTATGGCCGTCCGAAGAATCGATATCCGCAGGGTGCAACATCTGCGGTGCAAGGTGCAACATCCATCCAAAATGCCAAAACAGCGCCGTGCGACTTTTAGAAATGGGTGTGTTTGTACCAAAAATGGGCACAACACTCTTCGGAAGTTTTTGAAGAGATAAAAGTGAAGAATGAAAATTAAAACTGTGGATTATCTAACAAAAACTCCAAATAACAGAAAGTAAATTGCAAAGACAAGCGATTTAGAGTGGTTCGGCGTTTTGCCTACGTCCACTATGAAGTTTGATGATTTTATTGCTCGATACTTGAAGGTTACAGTAGTTTATAATGTAATACAACTGAATTTAAATGCTAAGTGTCAATCTAAATCAGCGGCGGTGTTCTGGAGTAGATCTGGCAGAATCTGGGCGCTCTTCAGTACTTAGAATTCTCCGACCCCTTTTCTGAATGACCAGGGGCTCTATTTATAGGTGTAGGAGGCTGATATTTCGCCTAAATTGAGGGGAGACCAGTTCTGGCGCGTGAGGGGGCCCACATGGCCGAAATCTGGAGATCCGGGCCCACTTTGGGATCGATTCGACCCTTGGTTCGAATCGGTCAAGAAATCATCCAATCGAGTCGAAATTTGGTGTGAACATTCTTCATCATGTGCTTAAGCTTCTGTGAAAATTTCATGGCATTTGGACTTGTAGAACTCGAGTTATGAGCGATTCGAGTTGGAGTTCATCGCCTTATCGATTCGTTCGAATCGATGTACTTCGAATCCATAGGTTCGAATCGATGATGTTGCACGTGAAGATAGTGACGTGTTGCGTGTGCTTCGGGTCAATCCGGCTTTTGCTTCGAGTTTTACTGAGTCAACTCCGTGTATCTCGCTACTTTGACTCGACAGATCCGAGGGGATGGACTCGAAGATAGGTGTCTTCGAATCGATCAAGGCATATTACGTTCGATCTATTCGAAGCTGCCTCATGAGATGGAGTCGAGGTCCTCATGACTACAGGGATTCAAAGGACTCTCAGTTGAATGGATTCGAGGATGGTGGAGTCGAGGCTTATCCAATTGCATGGATTCGAAGGACTCTCAGTTGAATGGATTCGAGGATGGTGGAGTCGAGGCTTATCCAATTGCATGGATTCGAAGGAACCATCCCTCGATGGACTCGAACATAGGTTTGTTCGATGGAGTCGAAGCAAGGGAGGTTCGATGGATTCGAACTGGGACCTGGTCAATGGATTCGGACGAAGGGTTTTGCTGATGGAGTCGAAGCAAGGGGGATGGATCCGACCCTAGGATGGATTCGAGCCAGGACTAGTGTTCCACTTTCTAACGATGATAACTTGAGCATACGAACTCGGGTTGCCTCGAAATTTGGAACGTTGGTTTCTACTACTCTGTTTGACGCGCCTTATCGATTGCAGCCCGATCTGGACTCAGACAAATTTCATCGACATCCATAGCGATCCTTGTGTGTTAACTGATTTCCGAGACGTTCTGCCACCGGTCTCTAGTCAAGTCCTTGGTGTCACGGCCTTGCCAAAAGGCGGGATAACATTTGCCCCCCAAAGTACGTCTTGTGTAAACATGACGTGCTTTGAAAAGCTGCAGTTTCTCACTGGATAGCTACAACATGCTTTACCGAAAGTTGCATTCTGCATCGCAGCAATCGACCATCGTATAATTGTGACTGGCTGCTAGGTTCTTCGAGTCATGATGAGATGAACATTTGATTCCAGTAAACGATAAAGACCAAACATTAGTCAGAAATACGTGCATACATGTATTATCTTGACTTTGGTTAATGTTGCGTGATCGCAAGTCGTTGTCAGTTCGGTTTGCTATCGAAATCTGCATCGGTCCTTTCCTGAACCGATTTGAGACTCGAGTTAAAACATTGCTTTTATGATTGCCTATGATCATCCTCTTGTATTGATCCTCTCCTGAATCGGTACAAGAGTGGACAAGCAATTTTTCATATTGAAACGATTTGTCCATTTGACCGGTGGTATTTGATGGATTCGAAACTATGTTTCTTGGTCCGCTTCGAGTTGATCGTTTCGAAGTAGATACTTTGAATCGATGGTGCACAGTGACCTAGGTTCATCTTCCGTTAACTGCTTTGAATCGATGGTTCTCCGAATCAATACTGCGTGGATTCGAAGTCCTCTGAGTTGGTGGAGTCGAAGTGACGAATGCTCGAATCGATGTCTTTTCGAAACAATGGTTCGTGGGGTTTGTGCTTCGAGTAGATGTTGCCTCGTATCAGTGTTGCTGAAATGGATTCGATGTTGTAAAGGATTCGAGACCGGATGGATTCGAACTAGTGGCCCACAATGGATTCGTACTTGCCGCAACGAATCGATTCGATTCGACTTCCTCACCTGTAGAAGCCGGTCAGGTATACCGGGAGGCGAATCGCCACATTTCCCCTATATATACCGGGGTCCTATTCACTTCTCACTTTTTACTTTTCCCCATTGCTTCAGCTGTTTCTTCGAATCAGTCCTTCAGACTAGGAACTTCCATGCCTTCGTTCGAATCGATTACATCATCCCAAGCTTTTGTTTATAATCTAATCCAATCAGGTAAATACGGAACCGATTCGAGTGTAGAACGTAAAAATTTGGAATTCTTTGCAGTGACCCCATCTTATCTTCTGAAAATTTTTAAGGATTGTCGGATCTGGAATGGGTCGAATCGATAGACTTGGGGAAAGAAACTTGTCATGGTGGACATCGTTTTTGTTCACAACTTCGCATTGATCTGGGAGCAATTTGTTCGAATCGGTTCTAAGTGTCAGATTTCGAATCGATGATCATGAAAGAAAATTGTATCGAAGAGATCGATTCGAAGCAATGCTGCTATAATTGAGTCGAAGACATGATATTCCGATCGATTCGAAACTGCACTAGATTCATGGATTCAAAGTATCTGTCCTCCCTTAGGCTCTATCGATTCGAACCGCATGGATTCGAACATCTGGACCTTGTTTCCTTCGAATCGATTCGTATCGATTCGATCCAATGGATTCGAACTTCTGGGTTTGAACGTTCTGATTTTTGAAACCTACATCCTTCCGATTTGCTCCAACATCCGAACTATGACCAATCTCAAGTTGAAATTTGACAAATTTAACGAGCGTTAGCACATTTGACTCCAACGAGCTTCGGCCTTGCATAGTCGAACACGACTGTAAAACTTGAACTTGAATTTCCTTTGAAGCTCGTCGATGGAACTATGACTTAACCAATAATACAACTAATTTATACACGAAGTTGGTTCGTAGCGTTTGGATGTTGTGGAAGTGACGGTCAGCGATGACGGTCATCTTCATTCTCAAATTCCCAAGATATGTTGTACGAACATCTTGCTTTATTCTGTTAAATTTGCTTAAGTGATGCACAGCACTTGCACTGCACGACACGTTCACACACACTATACTGGGGCATGCACGGGCTGGTTATGAACTTAACGTTGCTTTCTGATGAGTTAGCTAATTATGGAATCTTCGAGCTCCCAACAACAAGAGGTACAGAGCTCGACTCCTCCGGTGCTTGAGATTCCCGATATTCCTGCCGACGTAATCGACCCGGCTCCGGATGAATTGCCGGAGGCTATATTTATCGAGGATCCCATTGACTCTGTTCAATCCAACATCTCCGAATCCTTACTAGGCCGAATTTGCTTGAAGCACAACATATCTCTAGGTGACGTATTATTGCCTAGTGCCACTGATAGACAGCACAATCCGCCCGATGGATATACACCTTTTTACCGCCATGCTTGCACGGCCGGAACTCTCCCTCCTTTCAATCAATATATCAGAGGGATGCTATCATATCTGGGAATTGCTCCCTCGCAACTTCATCCCAACGGGCACGCGTTGTTGAACAGTGCCTTTGTCATATTTATGGACTCCCTCTTTCGCCCGCCAAGGCCTACCGAGATCAGACACATATTTAACTTCAAGAGTAGGGGTGATAGCCCGTCTTTTACATTTCTGGAGACAGTTAGGAATTGCCAAGTTGTAGTTGGAGATTGGACCCGACTGAGTTATTTCAAGAACGAGTGGTTCTATGTTCGATGCCCTCCGGGTTTTGCTAGGCAATGGTTGTCTAGACGTAAGTGCCTTAACCTGTTTTCTTGACCAATAGCTCTTCGGTGTTAAAATTGACATTTCATTCCTTTTATAGCCATTATCTCCAGGCCCGATGGAGGGCGTTTCAAGGGTATCGTCCGGAGTCTTCAAGAAGTCCTAAGCGAGTTGAGGCATATTGACTCGGTGCTGAACGATTACAACTTAAGAGTTCTTGGTTTGATCGACATCAATCAAAGTATAGTCGTTGAGGGATTTGCAAAGCCCGCCTCCAAGAAGGAAGATAAGAAGAAAACCAAGAAGAAAAAAGTGAAGAAGTCACTCGGAATCAGAATAATCGAGGCGAGTGATGAAGAAAGAACCCATAAGGATTCGGAGCCAATGGCTGACCTCTCGGGAAACTTGGAGGAATCGGGAGAAAAACGGGAAGGCAAGGCCGCCGTTTCCAAAAAACTTAAGTCCAAGGGGGGAAAATCTGTAGATGTGTTTCTTCCCGCTTCCGGAGTCATGATTTCTGAGACCGCCCCTTCTCATTCGAGAGATTCTTTCAAAGGGCTTGACGATATTCCTATCCCAGATTATATATCGATTTCTCATAATCTTGGGTTGGAGGAATTTCAAGATGTCCTAAACATGAACGAGCGCTTTCCTTTAAGTGCGGTCAACACTTCCGGTCGGTTTGGGGGTTTACACATTTACACACACTTCCACAACACTTCATGACTTTTGCATAGTAAACATTACTTTATGGGATCCTAATCCGTAATTCTTTCTTATCGCAGGTGAGATGTCAGGACGTGGCTCTACTCTGGATAGGCTTCGAAATGTGCGCCAATCTTCTCCATTTTACGATTCCCGCAGGAGAGAAACAGATAGGGATCATGGGCGAAGCTATTCAAGTCAAGAACGTTATGACAGAGACAGAGATTACTCGCGTGGCCGTTCCGGCTATGATTATTCTGACAGAGACCGGGGATACCAGTACCGACCCCGATCTCGCTCTCCTCCGCCTCCCAGGGCCCCAGTAGACCTCCCAGGGCCATCTCATCAGCAGCAGCTACCTTCTCAATCTTCTCGGCCTGATACTCAGCGGCCAAGAATGGAACCGACAGCAGCCGCTATAATTGAACAAGCTCCGGCCGAGTTGACAAGCGAGGGAGCTGCTAAACTTGCCCAAATGAAAAATGACTACCCTGAAATTTGCATGGATGACTATATCTTCCCTCCTAACTTTAAAAGAATTCCTCCGGACGTTGAGACCACTGCTCATAGTTATATCCACGACTTCTACGCTCAGTATAAGGAGTGGTACAAGGCAGCCGTGAAGGCTTCTAGAGTTGCTTTTGACCGGGCGAGGATCATTGCTGAACGTGATGCTGACATTGTAAAACAGAAACGCATCATTTAGGTCCTTCAATCTGAATTGGAGACGTCCCAGAAGTCAGAGCTTGAAACACTTCAGAAACAAGAAGATGTCGTGGCCAAACTGGCGAGGATGTAGCAGGAACACTGCGCCACGGTGGAAGAGATGGGCCACCGCAACACCACCATTGCAGCTGAGCGAGACTTAGCCGTTACAGAGCTGAATGAGCTCAAGGCCAAATTCACTGAAATGGTGAAGGAGAAGGATGATGCGAACGCCACTGCTCAAGAGGCTTGCGACCAAGCAGTATCTCTCAGGACCGAACTTGATGCGGCGGCGGTCAAGGCTAAGTCTGCGGAAGAAGAAATTCAGGAAAAGATCTTGGAGGAGAGGTCTAGGCTAGATGCTGAGTTTGACGATCTCTTAGTCACGTATAACGCTAATGTGCTGGAACACAGAAATTTAGCGTGGCTGGGAGATGACTCCATGATCTTGTACAATGCCTGGACCCGGCTGGTGAATGAGAAAAGAGCAGCGCATCCAGATGGGACACTTGACGACTTTGAACTGGAGATGCGTTTGCTCACCGAGGATGAGAGGAAGATCCTTCATGAGGCGGTGATCTCTATGGCGAAAGAAAAGCTTGGCGTTCAATCTCTAGAGACAGGCGAAGGCTCGGGGATCGCGCATCACGGGACAAGTGTTGGAGCTGTAACTCCAACATTGCCCGAAACCACTAGTGCGGTAGATCCCTAGTCTGTTCCTGCCTATAATCCTGACCAACCATTATTATCTTCTGCCGAGGATTCTGCCCACGTTTCGGTCCAGACCAAGGAAGGTATTTGAACGCTTCTCGTAGTTTAGTCGTGAAGAACCTTAAGCAACACACTTGGCTAACAACCTTCGTTTTGTCGCATTTCAGTGACTGAAGTTATTGTTTCTGCGCCCCTTGCTCTATCAGTTCCTCATCAAACACAAGGGGTTGTTTTTTCTGAAGCCATCACGACTTCTACTTTGATTGGCGAGGAGGGAGATGCAAATATGTTTTCTTTCAGCGCTCAAATGATTGAGGAGCTTCTCAATGAACCCATCGATCCCTCTGCCAACCCGTCCGATGCTGTGAGTGGGGCTGCTCCGGCCGTTAGTTCATCTATGCCAGCTATTGGCACATCCGATGCGGCCCAAGTATCTCGTGAGGACGACATTATTGCTGAAATTGATGCCGAGATGGCAGTAGGGAATGCTGGTATGGATCCGCCTGGGCCTGCCCCGTTAATGGTGATTTCACCGGGCGGTACTGTAGTGATTGAAACTGCTCCTGTCCCTCCTCCTGCTACTACTCCTATGCCTCCAGCTCGACCTCCTAGAAGAATTTCCATCGCCTCCAGTTCTGAGGAAGATGTTGACATTATATCGCTGCCGGAGGGCAAGCCTGAAAAGAGTAAGCGGTCGAGGAGAAAGTCAGGCAGCGGCTCTGGTGGGGCTACCCCGAAGAAGAAGATAAGGAAGAAGAAAGATTGAACTCTTTCTTTAAATCGTTGTTGCGTAGAGTAGCATTTTGTTGATTTCCCTATAGCCGTGTATAGATGTGGATTCAGCTCCCACTAGCAGAATTTTCTTTAAACACTTTGTAATCAGATTCTTTTTGTTGATAGTGGAAATGAAAATTTATTCCCTTGTTGCCTTCAACTTGTTATGTGTTATGGTTCTGCCCCCGGTATTGGGGATAAGTGTGGAGTTGACGTATGTTTATACCCCGTCTCGCGCTCTGGGAGTACGGAGTTGAATGAATGTTTATACTCCGCCTCGCACTCTGGGAGTACGGAGTTAAGTTAATGTTTAAACTCCGCCTCGCACTCTGGGAGTACGGAGTTAGAAAAATGTTTGTACCCAGCTCGCGCTCTCGGAGTATTCTGGGGTTTTGTAAATGTTTATACTCCGCCTCGCACTCTGGGAGTACGGAGTTAGGTGAATGTTTATACTCCGCCTCACGCTCTGGGAGCACGGAGTTTAGTAAAATGTTTATACTCCACCTCACACTCGGGGAGTACGGAGTTTAGCAAATGTTTATACTCCGCCTCGCACATTGGGAGTACGGAGTTTAGAAAATGTTTATACTCCGCCTCGCACTCTGGGAGTACGGAGTCAAGTGAAGGGTTGTCGTGTATCAACCCATTTCTTGGCCTGATGTGATGGCTTGCCCCTGAGCTCGGGTTTCATTTAGTGAGTGGTTGATTGC
Source organism: Allium fistulosum (assembly GCA_030737815.1). Taxonomy (NCBI): domain Eukaryota; kingdom Viridiplantae; phylum Streptophyta; class Magnoliopsida; order Asparagales; family Amaryllidaceae; genus Allium; species Allium fistulosum. The sequence goes on from CM060906.1 coordinate 1,141,436,147, forward strand.
CTCACAGCCACTCCCTACTTGAATAAATCCCACTGTGTGATGGAACTTAGCTCTTCGTGCATCGTGATGTTGTACATTGTATTTAATGAATCACAGCTCTGGCTCGAAGAGATGGCATTTTATTGCTGAAATAAGAAAATATGGCAAATCAGTTGCCTTATTACAAATTCTAATTTCGAAATGCAAAAGTAAATTGCTGAATAAAAAACATAATGAAATAAATAAAGTCTGTCATATGTTGTAGCGACGGAGACTCTCGCTGTTCCAGGCTCTTGGTAAAACTAGACCGTCCACGGTTGATAGTTTGAATGCGCAATCCCCAAGTCTTTGTGTAATCACATACGGTCCTTCCCAATTTGGTTTCATGTGTGAAGGAACCGGGTAGATTCTCTTGAGGACCAGATCACCGAGTTCAAAGGTTCGGGGGCAAACTTTGGTGTTATATAACCGGGCGACCCGACTTCGGTATGCGGCCGCTCTTAAATCAGCTTCTTCCCGTTTCTCGTCCAACAGATCCAAAGATTCAGCGAGTAATATAGCATTTGTTTTTGGATCGTAATAAGTTACGCGGTGAGAAAATACTTCTGTCTCAACTGGAATAACGGCCTCCGAGCCATAGGATAAGGAAAATGGGGTGTGTCCAGTTGCGGTCTTGTGAGTTGTTCGATAAGCCCATAATGCCATAGGAAGTTCATCGACCCATTTGCCCCCAGCCTTTTCCAGTCGTTTCTTTAAGATGGATTTGATAACTTTGTTAACAGCTTCGACCTGACCGTTTGCTTGTGGATGTGCGACTGCGGAGAACTTTTTATGAATATGAAATCGTTGGCAGAAATTCTTGAACTCCGAACTTTCGAATTGGGTCCCATTATCGGTGATGATGGTATGCGGGAGTCCAAATCGACAAATGATATTGCGGAATACAAAGTTTATTACTTTCTTCGACGTAATCGTTGCGAGAGCTTCGGCCTCGGCCCATTTCGTGAAGTAGTCAACTGCGACGATGGCATATTTCGCACCACCTCTTGCCAGAGGTAAGGCGCCGATGATGTCGATACCCCACATAGCGAATGGCCAGGGACTGACCATTTGAGTTATCTCGGTAGGTGGGGCTCTTGGAATTCGAGCGTGTTTCTGGCACTTGTCGCACTTTCTGGCATAATTGGCTGCATCTCGGTTCACTGTCGGCCAGTAATATCCATATCGAAGTATTTTCTTAGCAAGCGCTTGCCCACCGGTGTGATCGCCACATTCTCCTTCGTGTACATCATGTAACACTCGTTTGACTTCGTCGTGAGCGATACACCGGAGGAGTGGAACAGAATAACCCTTTCTATACATGATCCCGTCCTGGATGATGAACCGCGAAGCCTTTCGTAGAACTTGCCTTTTCTCATTCCGGTGCTCAGGCAATATCCCATTCTCAATATAATTTCGATACGGAGTCATCCATGATTCTCTGCTGGGAGAGGTTTCCAACACATCATTCGTTTTTATTTGATCGATGCTTGGGAAGGACAAAGTTTCGACCGGGACAAGTCGCATTTGCTGTGCTTCACCTGTGCTGGCCAACTTTGCCAATGAATCGGCCTTTTGATTGCGATCTCGTGGTATGTAGTAAATGGCATAATAATCAAACTGATCCAGTGCTTCCTGAACTTGGGCTAGATAAGCAGCTAACCTTCGATCTCTCGCTTGATATTCTCCTCGTACCTGGCACACAACCAACTGAGAATCACAATAAATTTCTATAGCGATAATTCTCAGATCTCTGGCAAGCTTTAACCCAGTCAACAGGGCTTCATATTCGGCTTCATTGTTGGTCGCGTGAAAATCAAACTTCAAAGCATAGCATATGGATCGACCTTCGGGGGTTTCTAGTACAACACCAGCTCCCGAACACCGATCGTTTGATGCACCGTCTGTATAAAGTTTCCAAACATATTCAGGGGACTCGCTGGTTTCGGGTAAGTCGTCTGGAACAGTAAATTCAGCGATCAAGTCAGCTAGGACTTTCCCTTGAATGGCTCTCCGCGGAGCATAAGTAATGTCAAATTGACTCAGTTCGATATTCCACTTGAGTAACCTTCCAGACGTCTCAAGCCGCGTGAGGACCTGTCGTAACGGCTGATCGGTATACACAGTAAGCGGATGAGCTTGGAAATAAGGACGAAGCTTTCTTGAGGCAATGACCAAACAATAAGCCAGTTTCTCCAACCTAGGGTAATTTCTTTCAGCTCCGGTCAATCGTTTACTGACATAATAGACCGGTTTCTGCACTCGATCCTCTTCTCGGACCAGAGCAGCACTAATCGCATGCTCTGATACCGCCAGATAAAGGTATAATTGTTCGTGATCAATCGGTTTTGACAAGATCGGTGGCGTAGAGAGATGCTGAACCAGCGATCGGAATGCGTCTTCACATTCCATGGTCCATTCAAAGTTTTGTTTTCCTTTCCGGATTAGATCAAAGAAAGGAATGCATTTATCAGTGGATTTTGAAATGAACCTGCTTAGCGCTGCTACCTTCCCGTTGAGACTTTGGACTTGCTTTATGGTCCTTGGAGTTTGCAAATTCCTTATTGCCCAAATCTTTTCGGGGTTTTCCTCTATCCCACGAGCGTTGACAATGAAACCGAGAAACTTTCCGGATGCGACGCCAAAGTGGCACTTTAACGGGTTAAGCTTCATTCCATATTCACGTAGGATGCGGAACATTGAATCTAAATCCCTGACGTGATCTGTGGAAAATCGGGACTTAACTAACATGTCATCCACGTAAACTTCCATGGTCTTCCCGATCTGCTCAGCGAACATTCGGTTAAACAAGCGTTGGTAAGTTGCTCCGGCGTTCTTTAAACCAAAAGGCATGACTTTGTAACAGTAGAGTCCCAGATCGGTCACGAAACTGGTATGTTCTTGATCGGGTAGATGCATGGGTATCTGATTATAACCGGAATAAGCGTCCATAAAGGATAACAATTCATGGCCTGCAGTTGAGTCTACGAGTTGGTCAATTCGAGGAAGTGGGAAACTATCTTTTGGACAAGCTTTGTTTAAGTCGGAGTAGTCGACACAAGTTCTCCATTTCCCATTCGGTTTTCGAACCATTACCGGATTTGACACCCACTCTGGATATAGAGCATCTCGGATGAAACCATTTGATTGCAACTTGTCAATTTCTTCTTTAAGGGCGGCAGATCTCTCTGGATCCATACCACGCCTCTTTTGCTTGACCGGAACATGTCGCGGATCAATATTCAAAGAGTGACTTGCAATGTTCGGTGAGATTCCGCACATGTCAGAGTGCGTCCAGGCAAAGACATCGAGATTCGCTTGAAGAAATTCAACCAATTCCTGTTGCATCTGTTTTCCCAGTTGAGATCCAACTTTTAGTACTTTCGAGTCGTCATCCTCACTAACTGGGACGTCCACAGTCAGTTCGGCTGGAGACGCTTGATTCTCTTTTACTTCATCTTTATCTTCGTTATCTCTAGGGTCAAGATCTTTAAGGAATTGGTAGTGGTGCCCGGGCCGGGGCCCGGGCGCTAGTTGTCAATTATCAGTAAAACGAACGCAGAGAGATTCCTCTACGCCCTTTCCTTTCTCCTTCTTCTGTGCTTCACGCAACTCAGCAACATAATAGGCTCTTCCTGCTGCCTGATCTCCTTGAACGATTCCTATACCATGGTCAGTTGGGAATTTTAAAGTCAAACACCACGGGGCAATGGCTGCCCTGAATTCAGCAAGGGCTGGTCGACCCAGGAATGCATTGTACGGTGTAGCGATGTCAAGAACAACGAATTACAGTAGTCGGACTCTCCTGCGTTCCCCAATCCCTAGTTCTATTGGTAGCTCCACTATCCCAGTAGGTATTGTCGCACTCCCATTGAAGCAATGAACTCGAGATTGGTAGGGTTTCAAGTCTTTTGCTTCCATTTTCATTAAATCGTAAGCTCGTTTGAACAGAATGTTTACAGAACTCCCACTGTCAACCAGGATCCTCTTCATCCAAGCAGGACCAACTTGGGCAGATATGACCAGTGGGTCAATTGTTGGAGCTTCGATTTTATCAGCATCTCTGCTTCTAAATATGATATCGTCAGACATTGTCTTTTGTTGCTTAGCCGTGGTTCCATCCTCACAATTACTGCAGCATTCGAAGCTCGCATGCCTGATAGAACTAGCATACGACTCCATTTCCCTCCAGCTCCTGTCCGCTGGATGAGGACCACCACTTATGGTATTGATAACTAGCCTCCCGCCTTTACGAGCGGGTTCCTCTTGTCTATCTTGGTCTTGCGCACGGTTTGGGTTTGATGGGCCCGCACCACCAGACTGCGGCGCCCGCACGAATTGATCTAACTTTCTCTCCCTGATCAACTTTTCTATGAGATCCTGCAAATGGCGACAGTCATTAGTATTGTGGCCATAACTCTCATGAAACCTACAAAACTTTCCTGTCTGAATCTGCCTCTCCGATGACCGCTTCGGAGCGGGTTTCTTATACTGTTCAGTGTTGCAAGTTTGTAGGTACACATTTTCCAGCGATGTGTTTAATGGTGTATAACTTTCGAACATCGGAGCCCTACGCCGTGGGCCTGGATTTGGATCTCTCTTCTTATTTTGACCATTGCTACCTCTTGGCTGAGTTTGTTTGTTCTGTATGTTTAACTGAACTTTTTCGGAATTGTCACCAGACTGTTTAACTGCTACATTGCTTTGTATTCCCTCATTTCCAGGTTTTGCATCGTCCTGCTTCCTAGACTGTTTCGCGTCCTCTTGCCGTAAGAATTGAGCGGCTTTGGAGTAGAAACGGTCCAACGATGCGGGTGGTTTTCCGGCTAACCAGTTTCCAAATTCAGAATCGGGATCAATTCCCTTTGTCAATGCCATTAAAATTGAGTTGTCGTTGGGATTACTAATTTCCACACATGCCGCATGGAATCTCTCCAAGTAACGCCTTAATGTTTTCCCACGAGCTTGGGTAACATTGGACAGGGTGTTAACATCTTTGGGTCTAGCGACATGCATACGGAATTGTTCAACAAATTTCTTTGCCAATTGGTCAAATGAAGAGATAGATCTTGGAGGTAATCTTGTAAACCACATTGTTGCAATTCCTCCCAGTGAGATGGGGAAGCTTCGGCATTTTACTGCATCGTCGGCCCTTGCGGTGCTCATTGACCATTCGTATTTCAATATGTGCTGATTGGGATCAGAATTTCCTTCGTACATAGGGAGAGTTGGCATTCTGAATCGCCGAGGAGGTTCAGCATATAGTATCTCGTCCGTGAAAGGAGTATGGCTTCGAGAAATCCCCCAATCGTCGTTGGTAAGACCTTGGCTTTCGTGGATCATCTGACGTATCATGGTCGAGATGTCTGGCATTGCTACATTTTGAGCATGCTGAGCTAAGGTGTGGTCGGGTTCCACAATGCGAGTTTGGACCGGGCGCTGTCGACGGTCCAAGTTTCGCCTCCTTGGCTCAGCGTCTTCCGGGACGTATGGTTCAGAAGTACGTCCCTGTTGTTGATTACTTGAGTCCGGAAGATGTCGGGTATCAACCCTTGTTTCTACTGTGGTGGCTGTGACATGATTGTCCGTAGTATATTGTGGAGTACGACCACCTCGTGCTGATGGCCCAGCCTGGAAGCTGGTCGACGGTCCTACCCTCAATTGTCCGACAGTCAGGGCGGGTTGATATCCAGCAACTTGAGCATGATCTTCGTCCAATTGGGGACGGGTAGATCTATGATGATAGTCAGATGAGGCAGAACTTTCAGTGGATGAGCGGGAAACATCATCCCTTCAGGACCTCCTACGGCCCTGGCGGTTCAGTTGGTTTGTCAATTCGATATTGGCACGCAACTGTTCGGCTAATTGCTGCCGACTCTGAGTCAGCTCTTGAAGCAACACCTGGAATTCTTGTCTAGTGACTGCCCCAAACGGATCTGAGTGGGCAGTGTTGTCTTGGTTGGATGGCTGCTGTTGAGCAGGATTCTGTCCATCCCTACCTTCTTGTCCAGCAGCTGTAGAAGTGGTTCTTGTGCTAACCATTTTGAATGAAGAATCCTTTTCCTAGACTTTATGCAAATCTGAGTAGAATGGAAGGATTATGAATTAGAGATCTGGATCTTCCTCTTGGATTTGTGCAATCCGGTATCGATGGTAGATCCAAGGAGCAGGAGAAAAAAGCTGGTTTTTCTCAGTGAAAGCACCAAAGTGTTTGTACCAAAAATGGGCACAACACTCTTCGGAAGTTTTTGAAGAGATAAAAGTGAAGAATGAAAATTAAAATTGTGGATTATCTAACAAAAACTCCAAATAACAGAAAGTAAATTGCAAAGACAAGCGATTTAGAGTGGTTCGGCGTTTTGCCTACGTCCACTATGAAGTTTGATGATTTTATTGCTCGATACTTGAAGGTTACAGTAGTTTATAATGTAATACAACTGAATTTAAATTCTAAGTGTCAATCTAAAGCAGCGGCGGTGTTCTGGAGTAGATCTGGCAGAATCTGGGCGCTCTTCAGTACTTAGAATTCTCCGACCCCTTTTCTGAATGACCAGGGGCTCTATTTATAGGTGTAGGAGGCTGATATTTCGCCTAAATTGAGGGGAGACCAGTTCTGGCGCGTGAGGGGGCCCACATGGACGAAATCTGGAGATCCGGGCCCACTTTGGGATCGATTCGACCCTTGGTTCGAATCGATCAAGAAATCATCCAATCGAGTCGAAATTTGGTGTGAACATTCTTCATCATGTGCTTAAGCTTCTGTGAAAATTTCATGGCATTTGGACTTGTAGAACTCGAGTTATGAGCGATTCGAGTTGGAGTTCATCGCCTTATCGATTCGTTCGAATCGATGTACTTCGAATCCATAGGTTCGAATCGATGATGTTGCACGTGAAGATAGTGACGTGTTGCGTGTGCTTCGGGTCAATCCGGCTTTTGCTCCGAGTTTTACTGAGTCAACTCCGTGTATCTCGCTACTTTGACTCGACAGATCCGAGGGGATGGACTCGAAGATAGGTGTCTTCGAATCGATCAAGGCATATTACGTTCGATCGATTCGAAGCTGCCTCATGAGAGGGAGTCGAGGTCCTCATGACTGCAGGGATTCAAAGGACTCTCAGTTGAATGGATTCGAGGATGGTGGAGTCGAGGCTTATCCAATTGCATGGATTCGAAGGACTCTCAATTGAATGGATTCGAGGATGGTGGAGTCGAGGCTTATCCAATTGCATGGATTCGAAGGAACCATCCCTCGATGGACTCGAACACAGGTTTGTTCGATGGAGTCGAAGCAAGGGAGGTTCGATGGATTCGAACTGGGACCTGGTCAATGGATTCGGACGAAGGGTTTTGCTGATGGAGTCGAAGCAAGGGGGATGGATCCGACCCTAGGATGGATTCGAGCCAGGACTAGTGTTCCACTTTCTAACGATGATAACTTGAGCATACGAACTCGGGTTGCCTCGAAATTTGGAACGTTGGTTTCTACTACTCTGTTTGACGCGCCTTATCGATTGCAGCCTGATCTGGACTCGGACAAATTTCATCGACATCCATAGCGATCCTTGTGTGTTAACTGATTTCCGAGACGTTCTGCCACCGGTCTCTAGTCAAGTCCTTGGTGTCACGGCCTTGCCAAAAGGCGGGATAACAGGGTGCAAGGATTTGAAATGGAACAGTACCTTGGTGCACCACTCTCCAGGGATGGTAAATCGAAGACTAGCCACGGTGATCCTGTTTTAACGTAAAAATTCACTTGACGAAAAAAAAGGCTAAAAAATTTCAGAGCCCCGATGAGGTTCGGATAGCCTTTTTAGGGTATGAAACAATCCATTGACGGTTGAAAGAGGTAAAAGCCGTAGAACTCACAGAGGGCTTCATTTTGATTGGTTATGGCTCCCATAACTCTAAACGAACCAACAGTTATGGCCGTCCGAAGAATCGATATCCGTAGGGGGAAACATCTACGGTGCAAGGTGCAACATCCGTCCAAAATGCCAAAACAGCACCGTGCGACTTTTAGAAATGGGTGCATGGATTTGAAATGGAACAGTACCATGGTGCACCACTCTCCAGGGGTGGTAAATCGAAGACCAGCCACGGTGATCCCGTTTTAACATAAAAATTCATTTGACGAAAAAAAGAAGGCTAAAAAACTTCAGAGCCCCGATTGAGGTTCGGATAGCCTTTTTTGGGTATGAAACAATCCATTGACGGTTGAAAGCCCTCAGATCCATAGAACTCACCGAGAGCTTCATTATGACTGGTTATGGCTCCCGTAACTCTAAACGAGCCAACAGTTATGGCCGTCCGAAGAATCGATATCCGCAGGGTGCAACATCTGCGGTGCAAGGTGCAACATCCGTCCAAAATGCCGAAATAGCGCCGTGCGACTATTAGAAATGGGTGCATGGATTTGAAATGGAACAGTATCATGGTTCACCACTATCCAGGGTTGGCAAATCGAAGACCAACCACGGTGATCCCGTTTTAACGTAAAAATTCACTTGACAAAAAAAAAGAAGGCTAAAAAACTTCAGAGCCCCGATTGAGGTTCGGATAGCCTTTTTTGGGTATGAAACAATCCATTGACAGTTGAAAGCGGTCAAAGCCATAGAACTCACAGAGAGCTTCGTTTTGACTGGTTATGGCTCCCGTAACTCTGAACGAGCCAACAGTTATGGTCGTCCGAAGAATCGATATCCGCAGGGTGCAACATCTGCGGTGCAAGGTGCAACATTCGTCCAAAATACTGAAACAGCGCCGTGCGACTTTTAGAAATGGGTGCATGGATTTGAAATGAATCAATACCATTGTGCACCACTCTCCAGGGATGGTAAATCGAAGACCAGCCATGGCAATCCCATTTTAACGTAAAAATTCACTTGACGAAAAAAAGAAGGCTAAAAAACTTCAGAGCCCCGATTATGGTTCGGATAGCCTTTTTTGGGTATGAAACAATCCATTATGGCTGAAAGCGGTCAAAGCAATAGAACTGACAGAGAGCTTCGTTTTGACTGGTTATGGCTCCCGTACCTCTAAACGAGCCAAAAGTTATGGCCGTCCGAAGAATCGATATCCGCAGGGTGCAACATCTGCGGTGCAAGGTGCAACATCCGTCCAAAATGCTGAAACAGCGCCGTGCGACGTTTAGAAATGAGTGCATGGATTTGAAATGGAACAGTACCATGGTGCACCAATCTCTAGGGATGCTAAATCGAAGACCAGCCACGGTGATCCCGTTTTAACGTAAAAATTCACTTGACGTAAAAAAAGAGGGCTAAAAAACTTCAAAGCCCCGATTGAGGTTCGGATAGCCTTTTTTGGGTATGAAACAATCCATTGATGGCTGAAAGCGGTCAAAGCCGTAGAACTCATTTAGAGCTTCGTTTTGACAGATTATGGCTCCCGTAACTTTAAACGAGCCAACAGTTATGGCCGTCCGAAGAATCGATATCTACAGGGTGCAACATTTGCAGTGCAAGGTGCAACATCCATCCAAAATGCCGAAACAACGCCGTGCAACTTTTAGAAATGGGTGCATGGATTTGAAATTGAACAGTACCATGGTGCACCACTCTCCAGGGATGCTAAATCGAAGACCAGCCACGGTGATCCCGTTTTAACGTAAAAATTCACTTGACGAAAAAAAGAAGGCAAAAAAACTTCAGAGCCCCGATTGAGGTTCGGATAGCCTTTTTTGGGTATGAAACAATACATTGATGGCTGAAAGTCATCAAATCCGTAGAACTCACCGGGAGCTTCCTTTTGACAGGTTATGGCTCCCGTAATTCTAAACGAGCCAATTTTTATGGCCGTCCGAAGAAATGATATCGGGAGGGTGCAACATCTGCGGTGCAAGGTGCAACATCCGCGGTGCAAGGTGCAACATCCATCCAAAAGGCCGAAACAGCGCCATACGACTTTTAGAAATGGGTGCATGGATTTGAAATGGACCAGTACCATGGTGCACCACTCTCTAGGGATGGTAAATCGAAGACCAGCCACGGTGATCCCGTTTTAACGTAAAAATTAACTTGACGAAAAAAAGAAGGCTAAAAAACTTCAGAACCACGATTGAGGTTCAGATAGCCTTTTTTGGGTATGAAACAATCCATTGACCGCTGAAAGTGATAAAAGCCGCAGAACTCACAGAGAGCTTCGTTTTGATTGGTTATGGCTCCCGTAACTCTAAACGAGCCAACAGTTATGGTCGTCCGAAGAATCAATATCCGCAGGGGGAAACATCTGCGGTGCAAGGTGCAACATCCGTCCAAAATGCCGAAACAGCGCCGTGCGACTTTTAGAAATGGGTACATGGATTTGAAATGGAAAAGTACCATGGTGCACCACTGTCTAGGAATGGTAAATCGAAGACCAGCCAAGGTGATCCCGTTTTAACGTAAAAATTCACTTGACGAAAAAAAAGAACGCTAAAAACTTAAGAGCCCCGATTGAGGTTCGAATAGCCTTTTTTGGATATGAAACAATCCATTGACGACTGAAAGTGGTCAAAGTCGTAGAACTCACAAAGAGCTCCGTTTTGACTGGTTATGGCTCCCGTTACTCTAAACGAGCCAAAAGTAATGGCCGTCTGAATAATCGATATCCGTAGGTTGCAACATCTGCGGTGCAAGGTGCAACATCCGTCCAAAATGCCGAAACAGCGCGGTGCGACTTTTAGAAATGGCTGCATGGATTTGAAATGGAACAGTACCATGGTGCACCACTCTTCGGGGATGGTAAATCGAAGACCAGCCATGGTGATCATGTTTTAACGTAAAAATTCGCTTGACGTAAAAAAAGAACGCTAAAAAACATCAGAGGCCCTATTGAAGTTCGGATAGCCTTTTTTAGGTATGAAATAATCCATTGACCGCTTAAACCGGTTAAAGCCGTAGGAATCATAGAGAGCTTCGTTTTGACAATTATGGCTCCTGTAACTCTAAACGAGCCAACAGTTATGGTCGTCCGAAGAATCGATATCCGCAGGGTGCAACTTCTGCGGTGCAAGGTGCAACATCCGTCCAAAATGCCAAAACAGCTCAGTGCAACTTATAGAAATGAGTGCATGGATTTGAAATGGAAAAGTACCATGGTGCACCACTCTCCAGGGATGGTAAATCGGAGACCAGCCACGACGATCCCGTTTTAACGTAAAAATTCACTTGACAAAAAAAGAAGGCTAAAAAACTTCAGAGCCCCGATTGAGGTTCGGATAGCCTTCTTAGTGTATGAAACAATCCATTGACGGCTGAAAGCGTTCAAAGCCGTAGAACTCACAAAGAGATTCGTTTCGACTGGTTATGGCTCCCGTAACTCTAAACGAGCCAACAGTTATAGCCGTCCGAAGAATCGATATCCGCCGGGTTCAACACTCCGGTGCAAGGTGCAACATCCGTCCAAATGCAAAAACTGCGCCGTGCGGCATTTAGAAATGGGTGCAAGGATTTGAAATGGAACAGTACCATGGTGCACCACTCTCCAGGGATGGTAAATCGAAGAACAGCCACGTTGATCCCGTTTTAACGTAAAAATTCACTTGACGAAAAAAAAAAGGCTAAAAAACTTCAGAGCCCCGATTGAGGTTCGGATAGCCTTTTTTGGGTATGAAACAATCCATTGACGGCTGAAAGCGGTAAAAGCTGTAGAACTCACAGATAGCTTTGTTTTGATTGGTTATGGCTCCCGTAACTCTAAATGAGCCAACAGTTATGGCCGTCCGAAGAATCGATATCCGTAGGTTGCAACATATGCGGTGCAAGGTGCAACATCCGTCCAAAATTCTGAAAAACCGCCGTGCGAATTTTAGAAATGGGTGCATGGATTTGAAATGGAATAGTACCATAGTGTACCACTCTCCGAGGATGGTAAATCGAAGACCAGCCACGGTGATCCCGTTTTAACGTAAAAATTCACTTGACGGAAAAAAGAAGGCTAAAAAACTTCAGAGCCCCGATTGAGGTTCGGATAGCCTTTTTTGGGTATGAAACAATCCATTGACGGCTGAAAGCGGTAAATGTCGTAGAACTCACAAAGAGCTTCGTTTTGAATGGTTATGGCTCCCGTAACTCTAAACGAGCCAACAGTTATGGCCGTTCGAAGAATCGATATCCGCAGGGGGCAACATCTGCGGTGCAAGGTGCAACATCCGTCCAAAATGCCGAAATAGCGCCGTGCGTCTTTTAGAAATGGGTGCATGGATTTGAAATGGAATAGTACCATGGTGCACCACTCTCCTGGGATGGTTAATCGAAGACCAGCCACGGTGATCCCGTTTTAACGTAAATATTCACTTGACGAAAAAAAGAAGGCTAAAAAACTTCAAAGCCCCGATTGAGGTTCGGATAGCCTTTTTTTGCTATGAAACACTCCATTGACGGCTGGAAGCGGTAAAAGCCGTAGAACTCACAGAGAGCTTCGTTTTGATTGGTTATGTCTCCCGTAACTCTAAACGAGCCAACAGTTATGGCCGTCCGAAGAATCGATATCCGCAGGGGGCAACATCTGCGGTGCAAGGTGCAACATCCGTCCAAAACACCGAAACAGCGTCGTGCGACTTTTAGAAATGGGTGCATGGATTTGAAATGGAACAGTACCATGGTGCACCACTCTCCGGGGATGGTAAATCGAAGACCAGCCACAGTGATCCCGTTTTAACGTAAAAATTCACTTGACGAAAAAAAGAAGGCTAAAAAACTTCAGAGCCCCGATTGAGGTTCGGATAGCCTTTTTTGGGTATGAAACAATCCATTGACCGCTGAAAGCTGTAAAATCTGTAGAACTCAGAGAGAGCTTTGTTTTGATTGGTTATGGCTACCGTAACTCTAAACGAGCCAACAGTTATGGTCGTCCAAAGAATCGATATCCGTAGGGGGCAACATCTGCGGTGCAAGGTGCAACATCCGTCCAAAATGTCGATACAGCACCGTACGACTTTTAGAAATGGGTGCATGGATTTGAAATGGAACGGTACCGTGGTGCACCACTCTCCAGGGATGGTAAATCGAAGACCAGCCACAATGATCCCGTTTTAACGGAAAAATTCACTTGACGAAAAAAAGAAGGCTAAAAAACTTCAGACCCCTGATTGAGGTTCGGATAGCCTTCTTTGTGTATGAAACAATCCATTGACGGCTGAAAGCGGTCAAAGCCATAGAACTCAGAGAGAGCTTTGTTTTGACTGGTTATGGCTCCTGTAACTCTAAATGAGCCAACAGTTATGGCCGTCTAAAGAACCAATATCCGCAGGATGCAACATCCGCGGTGCAAGGTGCAACATCCGTCCAAAATGCCCAAACATCGTCGTGCGACTTTTAGAAATGGATGCAAGGAATTGAAATGGAACAGTACCATGGTGCACCACACTCTAGGGATGGTAAATCGAAGACCAGCCATGGTGATCCCGTTTTAACGTAAAAATTCACTTGACGAAAAAAGAAGGCTAAAAAACTTCTGAGCCCCGATTGAGATTCAGATAGCCTTTTTAGGGTATGAAACAATCCATTGACGGCTGAAAGTGGTAAAAGCCGTAAAACTCACAGAGAGCTTTGTTTTGATTGGTTATGGCTCCCGTAACTCAAACCTAGCCAACAGTTATGGCCGTCCGAAGAATCGATATCTGTACGGGTCAACATCTGCGGTGCAAGGTGCAACATCCGTCCAAAACGCCGAAACAGCGCCGTGCGACTTTTAGAAATGGGTGCATGGATTTGAAATGGAACAGTACCAAGGTGCACCACTCTCAAGGGATGGTAAATCGAAGACCAGCCACGGTGATCCCGTTTTAACATAAAAATTCACTTGACGAAAAAAATAAGGCTAAAAAACTTCAGAGCCCGGATTGAGGTTCGGATAGCCTTTTTTGGGTATGAAACAATCCATTGACGTTTAAAGCCATCAGATCCGTAGAACTCACCGAGAGCTTCATTTTGACTAGTTATGGCTCCCGTAAATCTAAACGAGCCAACAGTTATGGCCGTCCGAAGAATCGATATCCGAAGGGTGCAACATCTGCGGTGCAAGGTGCAACATCCATCCAAAATGCCGAAATAGCGCCATGCGACTTTTAGAAATGGGTGCAAGGATTTGGAATGGAACAGTACCATGGTGCACCACTCTTCTGGGATGGTAAATCGAAGACCAGCACGTTGATCCCGTTTTAAGGTAAAAATTCACTTGACGAAAAAAAGAAGGCTAAAAAACTTCAAAGCCCCGATTGAGGTTCGGATAGCCTTCTTAGTGTATGAAACAATCCATTGACGGATGAAAGCGGTCAAAGCCGTAGAACTCACATAGAGCTTCGTTTTGACTGGTTATAGCCCCCGTAACTCTAAACGAGCCAACTGTTATGGCCGTCCGAAGAATCGATATCCGCAGGGTGCAACATCTGCGGTGCAAGGTGCAACATCCGTCCAAAATGCCAAAACAGCGCCGTGCGACTTTTAGAAATGGGTGCAAGGATTTGAATTGGAACAGTACCATGGTGCACCACTCTCCAGGGATGGTAAATCGAAGACCAGCCACGGTGATCCCGTTTTAACGTAAAAATTCACTTGACGAAAAAAAGAAGGCTAAAAAACTTCAAAGCCTCGATTGAGGTTCAGATAGCCTTTTTTGGGTATGAAACAATCCATTGACGGCTGAAAGCGGTAAAAGCCGTAAAACTCATAGAGTGCTTTGTTTTTATTGGTTATGGCTCCCGTAACTCTAAACGAGCCAACAGTTATGGCCGTCTGAAGAATCGGTATACGCAGGTTGCAACATTTGCGGTGTAAGTTGCAACATCCGTCCAAAATGCCAAAACAGGGCCGTGCGACTTTTAGAAATGGGTGCACGGATTTGAAATGGAAGAGTACCATCGTGCACCACTCTCCAGGGATGGTAAATCGAAGACCAGCCACGGTGATCCCGTTCTAACGTAAAAATTCACTTGACGAAAAAAAGAATGCTAAAAAACTTCAAAGCCCCAATTGAGGTTCGGATAGCCTTTTTTGGGTATGAAACAATCCATTGATGGCTGAAAGTGGTCAAAGTCGTAGAACTCACTGAGAGCTTCGTTTTGACTAGTTATGGCTCCCGTAACTCTAAACGAGCCAACAGTTATGGCTGTCCGAAGAATCGATATCCGCAGTGTGCAACATCTGCGGTGCAAGGTGCAACATCCGTCCAAAATGCCAAAACAGCGTCGTGCGACTTTTAGAAATGGGTGCAATGATTTGAAATGGAATAGTACCATGGTGCACCACTCTCCAGGGATGGTAAATCGAAGACCAGCCACGGTGATCCCATTTTAACGTAAAAATTCACTTGATGAAAAAAAGAAGGCTAAAAAACTCCATAGCCCCGATTGAGGTTCGGATAACCTTTTTTGACTATGAAACACTCCATTGACGGCTGAAAGCAGTAAAACCCGTAGAACTCATAGAGAGCTTCGTTCTAATTGGTTATGGCTCCCGTAACTCTAAACGAGCCAACAGTTATGGCCGTCTGAAGAATCGATATCCGCAGGGTGCAACATCTGCGGTGCAAGGTGCAACATCCGTCCAAAATGCCGAAACAACACCGTGCGACTTTTAGAAATGGGTGCATGGATTTGAAGTTGAACAGTACCATGGTGCACCACTCTCTGGGGATGGTAAATCGAAGACCAGCCACGATGATCCCGTTTTAACGGAAAAATTCACTTGACGAAAAAAAGAAGGCTAAAAAACTTCAGAGCCCCGATTGAGGTTCGGATAGCCTTTTTTGGGTATGAAACAATCCATTGACGGCTGAAAGCGGTCAAAGCCGTAGAACTCACAGAAAGCTTCATTTTGACTGGTTATGGCTCCCGTAACTCTAAACGAGCCAATAGTTATGGCCATCCGAAGAATCGATATCCGTAGGGTGCAACATCTACGGTGCAAGGTGCAACATCCGTCCAAAATGCCAAAACAGCACCGTGCGACTTTTAGAAATGGGTGCAATGATTTGAAATGGAACAGTACCATGGTTCACCACTCTCCAGGGATGGTAAATCAAAGACCAGCCACGGTGATCCTGTTATAACGTAAAAATTTACTTGACGAAAAAAAGAAGGCTAAAAAACTTCAGAGCCCCGATTGAGGTTCGGATAGCCTTTTTTGGGTATGAAACAATCCATTGACGGCTGAAAGTGGTCAAAGCCGTAGAACTCACAGAGAGCTTCGTTTTGACTGGTTATGGCTCCCGTAACTCTAACCGAGCCAACAGTTATGGCCGTCCGAAAAATCGATATCCGCAGGGTGCAACATCTGCGGTGCAAGGTGCAACATCCGTCCAAAATGCCAAAACAGCGTCGTGCGACTTTTAGAAATGGGTGCAATGATTTGAAATGGAACAGTACCATGGTGCACCACTCTCCAGGGATGGTAAATCGAAGACCAGCCACGGTAATCCGGTTTTAACGTAATAGTCTTTTTTGACTATGAAACACTCCATTGACGGCTGAAAGCAGTAAAAGCCGTAGAACTCATTGAGAGCTTCGTTCTGATTGGTTATGGCTCCCGTAACTCTAAACGAGCCAACAGTAATGGCCGTCCGAAGAATCGATATCCGCAGGGGCAACATCTGCGGTGCAAGGTGTAACCTCCGTCCAAAATGCCGAAATTGCGTCGTGCGACTTTTAGAAATGGGTGCATGGATTTGAAATGGAACAGTACCATGGTGCACCACTCTCCGGGGATGGTAAATCGAAGACCAGCCACAGTGATCTCGTTTTAACGTAATAATTCACTTGACGAAAAAAGGAAGGATAAAAAACTTCAGAGCCCCGATTGAAGTTCGGATAGCCTTTTTTGGGTATGAAACAATCCATTGACGGCTAAAAGTGGTCAAAGCCATAGAACTCACAGAGAGCTTCGTTTTGACTGGTTATGGCTCCCGTAACTCTAAACGAGCCAACAGTTATGGCCATCCGAAGAATCGGTATCTGCAGGCTGCAACATCTGCGGTGCAAGGTGCAACATCCGTCCAAAATGCCAAAACAGCGCCGTGCGACTTTTAGAAATGGGTGCAATGATTTGAAATGGAACAGTACCATGGTGCACCACTCTCCAGGGATGGTAAATCGAAGACCAGCCACGGTGATCCCGTTTTAACGTAAAAATTCACTTGACGAAAAAAAGAAGGCTAAAAAACTTCATAGCCCCGATTGAGGTTCGGATAGCCTTTTTTGACTATGAAACACTCCATTGACGGCTGAAAGAATTAAAAGCCTTAGAACTTACAGAGAGCTTCGTTTTGATTGGTTATGGCTCCCTAAACTCTAAACGAGCCAACAGTTATGGCCGTCCGAAGAATCGATATCCGCAGGGGGCAACATCTGTGGTGCAAGGTGTAACATCCGTCCAAAATGCCGAAACTGCGCCGTTCGACTTTTAGAAATGGGTGCATGGATTTGAAATGGAATAGTACCATGGTGCACCACTCTGGGGATGGTAAATCGAAGACCAGCCACAGTGATCCCGTTTTAACGTAATAATTCACTTGACGAAAAAAGGAAGGCTAAAAAACTTCAGAGCCCCGATTGAAGTTCGGATAGCCTTTTTTGGGTATGGGACAATCCATTGACCGCTGAAAGCGGTAAAAGCCGTAGAACTTACAGAGAGCTTCGTATTGATTGGTTATGGCTTCCGTAACTCTAAACGAGCCAACAGTTAAGGCCGTCCGAAGAATCAATATCCGCAGGGGGCAACATCTGCGGTGCAAGGTGCAACATCCGTCCAAAATGTCGAAAAAACACCGTGCGACTTTTAGAAATGGGTGCATGGATTTGAAATGGAACGGTACCATGGTGCACCACTCTCCAGGGATGGTAAATCGAAGACCAGCCACGATCCCGTTTTAACGGAAAAATTCACTTGACGAAAAAAAGAAGGCTAAAAAACTTCAGACCCCCGATTGAGGTTCGGATAGCCTTCTTTGTGTATGAAACAATCCATTGATGGCTGAAAGCGGTCAAAGCCATAGAAATCAGAGAGAGCTTTGTTTTGACTGGTTATGGCTCCTGTAAATCTAAACGAGCCAACAGTTATGGTCGTCCAAAGAATCGATATCCGTAGGGTGCAACATCTGCGGTGCAATGTGCAACATCCGTCCAAAATGACGAAACAGCGCAGTGCGAATTTTAGAAATGGGTGCAAGGATTTGAAATGGAACAGTACCATGGTGCACCACTCTCCAGGGATGGTAAATCGAAGACCAGCCACGGTGATCCCGTTTTAACGTAAAAATTCACTTGACGAAAAAAAGAACGCTAAAAAACTTCAGAGCTCCGATTGAGGTTCAGATAACCTTTTTTGGCTATGAAACAATCCATTGACGGCTGAAAACGGTAAAAGCCGTAGAACTCACAGAGTGCTTCATTTTGATCGGTTATGGCTCCCGTAACTCTAAACGAGCCAACAATTATGGCCGTCCGAAGAATCGATATCCGCAAGGGGCAACATCTGCGGTGCAAGGTGCAACATCCATCGAAAATGCCGAAACAGCGCCGTGCGACTTTTAGAAATGGGTGCATGGATTTGAAATGGAACAGTACCATGGTGCACCACTCTCCGAGGAAGGTAAATCGAAGACCAGCCACAGTGATCCCGTTTTAACGTAATAATTCACTTGACGAAAAAAGGAAGGCTAAAAAACTTCAGAGCCTCGATTGAGGTACGGATAGCCTTTTTTGGGTATGAAACAATCCATTGACGGTTGAAAGCCATCAGATCCATAGAACTCACCGATAGCTTCATTTTGACTAGTTATGGCTCCTGTAACTCTAAACGAGCCAACAGTTATGACCTTCCGAAGAATCGATATCCGCAGGGTGCAACATCTGCGGTGCAAGGTGCAACATCCGTCCAAAATGCCAAAACAGCGTCGTGCGACTTTTAGAAAAGGGTGTAATGATTTGAAATGGAACAGTACCATGGTGCACCACTCTCTAGTGATGGTAAATCGAAGACCAGCCACGGTCATCCAGTTTTAACGTAAAAATTCACTTCACGAAAAAAAGAAGGCTAAAAAACTTCATAGCCCCGATTGAGGTTCGGATAGCCTTTTTTGACTATGAAACACTCCATTGACGGTTGAAAGCAGTAAAAGCCAAAGAACTCACAGAGAGCATCGTTTTGATTGGTTATGGCTCCCGTAACTCTAAACGAGCCAACAGTTATGGCCGTCCGAAGAATCGATATCCGCATGGGGCAACATCTGCGGTGCAAGGTGTAACATCCGTCCAAAATGCCGAAACAGCGCCGTGCGATTTTTAGAAATGGGTGCATGGATTTGAAATGGAACAGTACCATTGTGCACCACTCTCCGGGGATGGTAAATCAAAGACCAACCATAGTGATCCCGTTTTAACGTAATAATTCAGTTGACGAAAAAAGGAAGGCTAAAAAACTTCAGAGCCCCGATTGAAGTTCGGATTGCCTTTTTTGGGTATGAGACAATCCATTGACCGCTGAAAGCGGTAAAAGCCGTAGAACTCACAGAGAGCTTTGTTTTGATTGGTTATGGCTCCCGTAACTCTAAACGAGCCAACAGTTATGGCCGTCCGAAGAATCGATATCCCAGGGGGAAACATCTGCGGTGCAAGGTGCAACATCCGTCCAAAATGCCGAAACAGCGCCGTGCGACTTTTAGAAATGGGTGCATGGATTTGAAATGGAACAGTACCATGGTGCACCACTCTCCGAGGAAGGTAAATCGAAGACCAGCCACAGTGATCCCGTTTTAACGTAATAATTCACTTGACGAAAAAAGGAAGGCTAAAAAACTTCAGAGCCCCGATTGAGGTTCGGATAGCCTTTTTTGGGTATGAAACAATCCATTGACGGTTGAAAGCCATTGTTATCCCGCCTTTTGGCAAGGCCGTGACACCAAGGACTTGACTAGATACCGATGACGGGTCGTCTCGGAAGTCGATTACACGTAAGGATCGCTACGGATATCGATGAATTTTGTCCGAGTTCGGATCGGGCTACAATTGATAAGACATGTCAAGAGGGACCAGATGAAACAACGTTCCAAGTTTCGAGTCAATCCGAGTTCGTATGCTCAAGATGTCGCCAGAAGGAAATGGATGAGATGAGCTAGTCTCGAATCCATAAGGGAAGGTTGGTTCGAATCGAGGAGAAGAGCATTGCGTCGAATCCATCATGTTCGACTCCGTCTACTTCGTATCCATCAGAGCTACAGGTCTTCGACTCCATCGAAACCGAGTTCCCTCGAAATCACAGAGGCGTATCGCTTCGAATCGATCTGGTATCGTTAGTTCGAATCCATCCTTAAGAGGTGACTTCGTATCGATCGTTTTCCAACAATCGATACGAACGAGCACACTGGAACCATCCTATGCTTAGCATCGAATCCATGCGGTTTGAACGACTTCGAATCGAACAACAAGTATAAGCCATGACCGATTCGAACATACCTTACCTCGACTCCATTCCCATCTTCGAATCGATACATCTCGAATCCACCACAGCTAGAACCAAGGATTTGACTCAGTAAAGCCAGGAGAAAAAGGAGGATCGACTCGAAGGAGGCGATCCACGTCATCCCAGAAGCACGCGCTGGATCGATTCAAGCGAATCGATTCGAGCTAGATCGATTCGAACCAGGCTAGTCAACCAGAAATGCAACCTTGAATCGATCATAACTTGAGATCTACACATCCAAATGCTACGAAATTTTCACAGAAGCTTGAGCACATGTTGAAGAATGTTCACACCAAATTTCAGCTCGATTGGATGATTTCTCGATCGATTCGAACCGAGGGTCGAATCGATCCCAAAGTGGGCCCAGATCTCCAGATTTCGGTCATGTGGGCCCCCTGACGTGCCAGAACTGGTCTCCCCTCATTTTAGGCGAAATACCAGCCTCCTACACCTATAAATAGACCCCCTGGTCATTCAGAAAAGAGGTCGGAGAATTCTAAGTACGGAAGAGCGCCCAGATTCTGCCAGATCTACTCTAGAACACCGCCGCTGCTTTAGATTGACACTTAGCATTGAAATTCAGTTGTATTACACTGTTAACTGCTGTAATCTTCAAGTAATCGAGCAATAAAATCATCAAACTTCATAGTGGACGTAGGCAAAACGCCGAACCACTCTAAATCGTTTGTCTTTGCAATTTACTTTCTGTTATTTGGAGTTTTTGTTAGATAATCCACAGTTTTAATTTTCATTCTTCACTTTTATCTCTTCAAAAACTTCCGAAGAGTGTTGTGCCCATTTTCGGTACAAACACTTTGGTGCTTTCACTGAGAGAAAACCTGCTTTTTTCTCCTGCTCCTTGGATCTACCATCGATACCGGATTGCACAAATCCAAGAGGAAGATCCAGATCTTCGAATCACAGTCCTTCCATTCTACTCAGATTTGCATAAAATCTAGGAAAAGGATTCATCGTTCAAAATGGTTAGCACGAGAACCACTTCTGCAGCTCCAGGACAAGAAGGTAGGGATGGACAAAATCCTGCTCAACAGCAGCCACCCAATCAAGACAACACTGCCCACTCAGATCCGTCTGGGGCAGTCACTAGACAAGAATTTCAGATGTTACTCCAAGAATTGACTCAGAGTCGGCAATAGTTAGCCGAACAGCTGCGAGCCAATATTGAGTTGACAAATCAACTGAATCGCCAGGGCCGTAGGAGGTCCAGGAGGGATGATGTTTCCCGTTCACCCACTGAAAGTTCTGCTTCATCTGACTATCATCGTAGATCTACCCGTCCCCGATTAGACGGAGATTATGCTCAGACTACGGGATATCAGCCCGCTCTAACTGTCGGGCAATTGAGGGTAGGACCATCAACCAGCTTCCAGGCTGGGCCATCAGCACGGGGTGGCCGCACTTCACAATACACTACGGACAATCATGTCACAGCTGCAACCGCGGAAAAAAGGGTCGATGCCCGATATCTTCCAGATTCGGGTAATCAACAGCAAGGACGTACTTCTGAACCATACGTCCACGAAGACGCTGAGCCAAGGAGGCGAAACTTGGACCGTCGACAGCGCCCGGTCCAAACTCGCATTGTGCAACCCGACCACACCTTAGCTCAGCAGGCTCAGAATGTAGCAATGCCGGACATCCCGACTATGATACGTCAAATGATCCGTGAAAGCCAGGGACTTACCAATGACGATTGGGGAATCTCTCGAAGCCATACTCCTTTCACGGACGAAATACTATACGCTGAACCTCCTCGGCGATTCAGAATGCCGACTCTCCCTATGTACGAGGGAAGTTCTGATCCCAATCAGCATATACTGAAATACGAATGGTCAATGAGCGCCGCAAGGGCCGACGATGCAGTGAAATGCCGTAGCTTCCCCATTTCACTGGGAGGAATTGCAACAATGTGGTTTACAAGACTACCTCCAAGATCTATCTCGTCATTCGACCAGTTGGCTAAGAAATTTGTTGAACAGTTCCGTATGCATGTTGCCAGACCCAAAGATGTTAACACCCTGTCCAATGTTACCCAGGCTCGTGGGGAAACATTAAGGCGTTACTTGGAGAGGTTCCATGCGGCATGCGTGGAAATAAGTAATCCCAATGACAACTCAATTTTAATGGCATTGACGAAGGGAATTGATCCCGATTCTGAATTTGGAAACTGGTTAGCCGGAAAACCCCCCGCATCGTTGGACCGTTTCTACTCCAAAGCCGCTCAATTCTTACGGCAAGAGGACGCGAAACAGTCTAGGAAGCAGGACGATGCAAAACCCGGGAGTGAGGGAATACAAAGCAATGTCGCAGTTAAACAGTCCGGTGACAATTCCGGAAAAGTCCAGTTAAACATACAGAACAAGCAAGCTCAGCCAAGAGGTGGCAATGGTCAGAATAAGAAGAGAGACCCGAATCCGGGCCCACGGCGAAGGGCTCCGATGTTCGAAAGTTATACACCGTTAAACACATCACTGGAGAATGTGTATCTGCAGACTTGCAACACCGAACAATATAAGAAACCCGCTCCGAAGCGGTCGTCAGAAAGGCAGATTCAGACGGGAAAGTTTTGTAGGTTTCATGAGAGCTATGGCCACAATACTAATGACTGTCGCCATTTGCAAGATCTGATAGAAAAGTTGATCAGGGAAAGGAAGTTAGATCAATTCGTGCGGGCGCCGCAGTCTGGTGGTGCGGGCCCATCGAATCCAAACCGTGCGCAAGATCAGGAAAGACAAGAGGAACCCGCTCGTACAGGCGGGAGGTTAGTTATCAATACCATAAGTGGTGGTCCTCATCCAGCAGACAGGAGCTGGAGGGAAATGGAGTCGTATGCTAGCTCTATCAGGCATGCGAGCTTCGAATGCTGCAGTAATTGTGAGGATGGAACCCCGGCTAAGCAACAAAAAACGATGTCTGACGATATAATATTCAGAAGCAGAGATGCTGACAAAATCGAAGCTCCAACGATTGATCCACTGGTCATATCTGCCCAGGTTGGTCCTGCTTGGATGAAGAGGATCCTGGTTGACAGTGGGAGTTCTGTAAACATTCTATTCAAGCGAGCTTACGATTTAATGAAGATGGAGGCAAAAGACCTAAAACCCTGCCAATCCCGGGTTCATGGCTTCAATGGCAGTGCAACGATACCTACTGGAATAGTGGAACTACCAGTGGAACTGGGGATCGGAGAGCGCAGGAGAGTTCGACTGCTGCAATTCGTTGTTCTTGACATTGCTTCACCATACAATGCATTCCTAGGTCGACCAGCTCTCGCTGAATTCAGGGCAGCCATTGCCCCGTGGTGTTTGACTTTAAAATTCCCAACCGATCATGGTATAGGAATCGTTCAGGGAGATCAGGCAGCAGGAAGAGCCTGTTATGTTGCTGAATTGCGAGAAGCACAGAAGAAGGAGAAAGGAAAGGGCGTAGAGGAATCTCTCTGCGTCCGTTTTTCTGATAATTGAAAGCTAACGCCTGGGCCCCGGCCCGGGCACCACTACCAATTCCTTAGAGATCTTGACCCTAGAGATAGCGAAGATAAAGCTGAAGTAGAAGAGAATCAAGCGTCTCCAGCCGAACTGACTGTGGACGTCCCGGTCAGTGAGGATGACGACTCGAAAGTACTGAAAGTTGGATCTCAACTGGGAAAACAGATACAACAGGAATTGGTTGAATTTCTTCAGGCGAATCTTGATGTCTTTGCCTGGACGCACTCCGACATGTGCGGAATCTCACCGAACATTGCAAGTCACTCTTTAAATATTGATCCACGACATGTTCCGGTCAAGCAAAAGAGGCGTGGTATGGATCCAGAGAGATCTGCCGCCCTTAAAGAAGAAATTGACAAATTACATTCGAATGGTTTCATCCGAGATGCTCTATACCCAGAGTGGGTGTCAAATCCGGTAATGGTTCGAAAGCCGAACGGGAAATGGAGAACTTGTGTCGATTACTCTGATTTAAACAAAGCCTGTCCAAAAGATAGTTTTCCACTTCCCCGAATTGACCAACTCGTTGACTCAACTGCAGGTCACGAATTGTTATCCTTTATGGATGCTTATTCAGGTTATAATCAGATACCCATGCATTTACCCGATCAAGAACATACTAGTTTCGTAACCGATCTGGGACTCTACTGCTACAGAGTCATGCCCTTTGGTTTAAAGAATGCCGGAGCAACTTACCAACGCTTGGTTAATCGAATGTTCGCTGATCAGATCGGGAAGACCATGGAAGTCTACGTGGATGACATGTTAGTTAAGTCCCGATTTTCCACAGATCACGTCAAGGATTTAAATTCAATGTTCTGTATCTTGCGTGAATATGGAATGAAGCTTAACCCGCTAAAATGCCACTTCGGCGTCGCATCCGGAAAGTTTCTAGGGTTCATTGTTAACGCTCGTGGGATAGAGGCAAACCCCCAGAAGATCTGGGCGATAAGGAATTTGCAAACTCCAAAGACCATCAAGCAAGTCCAGAGTCTCAACGGGAAGGTAGCAGCGCTAAGCAGGTTCATCTCGAAATCCACTGATAAATGTATTCCTTTCTTCGATCTAATCCGGAAAGGGAAACGAAACTTTGAATGGACCACGGAATGTGAAGGCGCATTCCGATCGCTGGTTCAACACCTCTCTACGCCACCGATTTTGTCGAAACCAATTGATCACGAACAATTATACCTTTACCTGGCGGTATCAGAGCATGCGATCAGTGCTGCTTTGGTCCGGGAAGAAGATCGAGTGCAGAAACCGGTCTATTATGTCAGTAAACGACTGACCGGAGCTGAGAGAAATTACCCCAGGTTGGAGAAACTGGCCTACTGCTTGGTCATTGCCTCGAGAAAGCTTCGTCCTTATTTTCAAGCACATCCGCTTACTGTGTATACCGATCAGCCGTTACGACAGGTCCTCACGCGGCCTGAGACGTCTGGAAGGTTACTCAAGTGGAATATTGAACTGAGCCAATTTGACATTACTTATGCTCCGCGGAGAGCCATTCAAGGGCAAGTCCTAGCTGACTTCATAGCTGAATTTACTATTCCTGACGAATTACCTGAAACCAGCGAGTCTCCTGAATATATATGGAAACTTTATTCAGATGGTGCATCAAACGATCGATGTTCGGGCGCCGGAGTTGTACTAGAAACCCCCGAAGGTCGATCCATATGCTATGCTTTGAAGTTTGATTTTCACGCAACCAACAATGAGGCCGAGTATGAAGCCCTGTTGGCTGGGTTAAAGCTTGCCAGAGATCTGAAAATTATCGCTATAGAAGTGTATTGTGATTCACAGTTGGTTGTCTGTCAGGTACGAGGAGAATATCAAGCGAGAGATCGAAGGTTAGCTGCTTATCTAGCCCGAGTTCAGGAAGCGCTGGATCAATTTGATTATTATGCTATTTACTACATACCACGAGATCGCAATCAAAAGGCCGATTCATTGGCAAAGTTGGCCAGCACAGGTGAAGCACAGCAAATGGGACTCGTCCCGGTCGAAACTTTGCCTTCCCCGAGCATCGATCAAATCAAAACAACTGATGTGTTAGAGACCTTTCCCAGCAGAGAATCATGGATGACTCCGTATCGAAATTATATTGAGAATGGAATATTGCCTGAACACCGAAATGAGAAAAGGCAAATTCTACGAAAAGCTTCGCGGTTTATCATTCAGAACGGGATCATGTATAGAAAAGGTTATTCAGTTCCACTCCTCCGGTGTATCGCTCACGACGAAGTCAAACGAGTGTTACATGATGTACATGAGGGAGAATGCGGCGATCACACCGGTGGACAAGCGCTTGCTAAGAAGATACTCAGATATGGATATTACTGGCCGACCGTAAATCGAGATGCTGCCAATTACGCCAGGAAGTGCGACAAGTGCCAAAAACACGCTCGAATTCCAAGAGCCCCGCCTACCGAGTTAACTCAAATGGTCAGTCCCTGGCCGTTCGCTATGTGGGGTATCGATATCATTGGCGCTTTGCCTCTGGCAAAAGGTGGTGCGAAGTATGCCATCGTTGCAGTTGATTACTTCACGAAATGGGCTGAAGCCGAAGCTCTCGCAACGATTACGTCAAAGAAAGTGATAAACTTTGTGGTCCGCAATATCATTTGCCGATTTGGACTCCCGCACACCATCATCACCGATAACGGGACCCAATTCGAAAGTTCAGAGTTCAAGAGTTTCTGCCAACGATTTCATATTCATAAAAAGTTCTCTGCAGTCGCACATCCACAAGCAAATGGTCAGGTCGAAGCTGTTAACAAAGTTATCAAATCCATCTTGAAGAAACGACTGGAAAAGGCTGGGGGCAAATGGGTCGATGAACTTCCTATGGCGTTATGGGCTTATCGAACAACTCACAAGACCGCAACTGGACACACCCCATTTTCCTTATCCTATGGCTCGGAGGTCGTCATTCCAGTGGAGACAGGAGTATTTTCTCACCGTGTAACTTATTACGATCCGAAAACAAACGCTATATTACTCGCTGAGTCTTTGGATCTGTTGGACGAGAAACGAGAAGAAGCTGATTTAAGAGCGGCCGCTTACCGAAGTCGGGTCGCCCGATTATATAACACCAAAGTTCGCCCCCGAACCTTTGATCTTGGTGATCTGGTCCTCAAGAGAGTATACCCGGTCCCTTCGCACATGAAACCAAATTGGGAAGGACCGTACGTGATTACGCAACGACTTGGGGATGGCACATTCAAACTATCAACCGTGGACGGTCTAGTTTTACCAAGAGCCTGGAACAGCGAGAGTCTCCGTCGCTATTACATATGACAGGCTTTATTTATTTCATTATGTTTTTTATTCAGCAATTTACTTTTGCATTTCGAAATTAGAATTTGTAATAAGGCAACTGATTTGCCATATTTTTCTTATTCAGCAATAAAATGCCATCTCTTCGAGCCAGAGCTGTGATTCATTAAATACAATGTACAACATCACGATGCGCGAAGAGCTAAGTTCCATCACACAGTGGAATTTATTCAAGTAGGGAGTGGCCATGAAGCAATCAACCACTCGCTAAATGAAACCCGAGCTCGGGGGCAAGCCATCCCATCAGGCCACGAGATGGGTTGATACACGACAACCCTTCTTTCAACTCCGTACTCCCAGAGTGCGAGACGGAGTATAAACATTCATCCAACTCCGTACTCCCAGAGTGCGAGGCGGAGTATAAACATTTTTCCTAAACCCCAGAGTACTCCGAGAGCGCGAGCTGGGTACAAGCTTTTTACTCAACTCCGTGCTCCCAGAGCGCGAGGCGGAGTATAAACATTCTTCCAACTCCGTGCCCCCAGAGCGCGAGACGGAGTATAAACATTCTTCCAACTCCGTGCTCCCGTAGCGCGAGGCGGAGTATAAACATTCTTCTAACTCCGCACTCCCAAAGTGCGAGGCGGAGTATAAACATTCATCTAACTCCGTACTCCCAGAGTGCGAGACGGAGTATAAACATTCGTCCTACTCCGAACTCCGGAGCGCGAGACGGGGTATAAACATACGTCAACTCTACACTTCTCCCCAATACAGGGGGCAGAACCATAACACATAACAAGTTGAAGACAGAAAGAGAATAGATTTTCATTTCCATTATCAACAAAAAGAATCTGATTACAAAGTGTTTATGAAAAATTCTGCTAGTGGGAGCCGAATCCACATCTATACACGGCTATAGAAAAATCGACAAAATGCTACCCTACGCAACAAAGATTTAGGGAAAGAAGTTCATTCTTTCTTCTTCCTTATCTTCTTCTTTGGAGTAGCTCCACCTGATCCGCTGCCCGACTTCTTCCTCGATCGCTTGCTCTTTTCAGGCTTGCCCTCCGGCAGCGATATGATGTCGACATCTTCCTCAGAGCTGGAGGCGACGGAAGTTCTTCTAGGAGGACGAGCCGGGGGCATAGGAGTAGTAGCAGGAGGAGGGCCAGGAGCGGTCTCGATCAATACAGTACCACCCGGCGAAATCACCATTAACGGGGCGGGCCCGGGCGGACTAGAACCAACATTCCCTGCTGTCATCTCGGCAGCAATCTCAGCTAAAACGTCGTCCTCACGAGATGCTTGGGCCGCATCAGATGTGCCAATGGCTGGCATAGATAAACTAGCGGCCGGAGCAGCCTCACTTACAACATCGGACGGGTTAGCAGAGGGATCGATGGGTTCATTGAGAAGCTCCTCAATCATCTGAGCGTTGAAAGAAAACATATTTGCATCTCCCTCCTCGCCAATCAAAGTAGAAGTCGTGATGGCTTCAGAAAAAACTACCCCTTGTGTTTGCTGAGGAACCGATAAAGCAAGGGGCGCAGAAACTATAACTTCGGTCACTGAAATGCGACAAAACGAAGACTGTTAGCCAAGTGTGTTGCTTAAGGTTCTTCACAACAAAACTACGAGAAGCGTTCAAATACCTTCCTTAGTCTGGACCGAAACATGGGTAGAATTATCGGCGGAAGATAACAACGGTTGGTCAGGATTATATGCAGGAACGGATTGGGGGTCTACCGCACCAGTAGTCTCGGGCAATGTTGAGATTACGGCTCCAACACTTGCCTCGTGATGCGCGGTCCCCGAACCTTCGCCTGTCTCTGATGATTGGACGCCGAGTCTTTCTTTCGCCATAGAAATTACCACCTCATGAAGGGTCTTCCTCTCATCCTCAGTAAGCAGGCGCATCTCCAGTTCAAAGTCGTCAAGTGCTCCATCCGGATGCGCCGCTCTCTTCTCATTCACCAGCCGGGTCCAGGCATTATATAAGATCATGGAATCATCTCCCAGCCATGCTAGATTTCTGTGTTCCAGCACATTAGCGTTATACGTGACTAAGAGATCGTCAAACTCAGCATCTAGCCTGGACCTCTCCTCCAAGATTTTTTCCTGAATCTCCGCTTCCACAGACTTAGCCTTGACCGCCGCCGCAGCAAGTTCGGCCCTGAGGGATACTGCTTGGTCGCAAGCCTCTTGAGCAGTAGCGTTCGCATCGTCTTTCTCCTTCACCATTTCAGCAAATTTGGCCTTGAGCTCGTTCAGCTCTTTAACGGCTAAGTCTCGCTCAGCTGCAACGGTGGTATTGCGATGGCCCATCTCTTCCACTGTGGCACAGTGTTCTTGCTGCATCCTCGCTAGTTTGGCCACGACTCCCTCGTGTTTCTTAAGAGTTTCAAGCTCTGACTTTCGGGACGTCTCCACTTCGGACTGAAGAACTTGAATGATGCGTTTCTGCTTCGCAATGTCAACGTCACGTTCAGCAATGACTTTCGCCCTGTCGAAAGCCACTCTAGAAGCCTTCACGGCTGCCTTATACCACTCCTTGTACTGAGCATAGAAGTCATGGATGTAATTATGAGCAGTGGTCTCAGCTTCCGGAGGGATTCTTTTGAAGTTAGGAGGGAAGATATAACCATCCATGCAAATTTCCGGGTAGTCGTTTTTCATTTGGGCGAGCTTAGCAGCTCCCTCGCTTGTCAACTCAGCCGGAGCTTGTTCAATTATAGCGGCTACCGTTGGTTCCACTCTTGGCCGTTGAACGTCAGGCCGAGAAGATTGAGAAGGCAATTGTTGTTGATGAGATGGTCCTGGGAGGTCTACTGGAGCCCTGGGAGGCGGAGGAGAACGAGATCAGGGGCGATGCTGGTATCCCCGATCTCTATCAGAGTAATCATAACCAGAACGGTTACGCGAATAATCCCTGTCTCTGTCATAACGTTCTTGACTCGAGTAGCCTCGCCCATGGTCCCTGTCTGTCTCTCTCCTACGGGAGTCATAAAATGGAGAAGATTGGCGCACATTCCGAAGCCTATCTAAAGTGGAGCCACGCCCTGACATCTCACCTGCGATAAGAAAGAATTACGGATTAAAATCCCATAAAGCAATGTTTACTATGCAGAAGTCATGAAGTGCCGTGGAAGTGTGTGTAAATGTGTAAACCCCCAAACCGACCGGAAGTGTTGACCGCACTTAAAGGAAAGGGCTCGTTCATATTTAAGACATCTTGTAATTCCTCCAACCCAGGATTATGAGAGATTGATATATAATCTGGGATAGGAATGTCGTCAAGCCCTTTGAGATAATCTCTCGAATGAGAAGGGGCGGCCTCAGAAATCATAACTCCGGAAGCGGGAAGAAACACATCTACAGATTTTCCCCCTTTTGACTTAAGTTTTTTGGAAACGGCGACCTTGCCTTTCCGTTTTTCTCCCGATTCCTCCAAGTTTCCCGAAAGGTCAGCCATTGGCTCTGAATCCGTCTGAGTTCTTTCTTCGTCACTCGCCTCGATTATTCTGATCCCGAGTGACCTCTTCGCTTTTCTCTTCTCGGGTTTCTTCTTACTTTCCTTCTTGGAGACGGACTTTGAAAATCCCTCAACAACTATGCTTTGATTAATGTCGATCAAACCCAGAACTCTTAAGTTGTAGTCGTTCAGCACCGAGTCAATGTGCCTCAGCTCGCTCGGAACTTCTTGAAGACTCCGGACGGTACCTTTGAAACGCCCTCCATCGGGCCTAGAAATAATAGCTGAAAAAGGAATGAAATGTCAATTTTAACACCGAAGAGTTATTGGTCAAAGAAACAGGTTAAGGCGCTTACGTCTAGACAACCATCGCCTAGCGAAACCCGGAGGACATCGAACGTAGAACCATTCGTTCTTGAAATAGCTCAGGCGCGTCCAAGCTCCAACTACAACTTGGCAATTTCTAACTGCCTCCAAAAATGTAAACGACGAGCTATCACCCCTGCTCTTGAAGTTAAATATATGTCTGATTTCAGAGGGCCTCGGCGGGCGAAAAAGACAGTCCATAAATATTACGAAGACACTATTCAGCAACGCGTGCCCGTTGGGATGAAGTTGTGAAGGAGCGATCCCTAAATATGATAGCATCCTTCGGATATATTGATTGAAGGGAGGAAGAGTTCCAGCCGCACAAGCGTGACGGTAGAATGCTGTATATCCTTCAGGCGGATTGTGCGGTCTATCGGTGGCGCTGGGCAATAATACGTCACCCAGAGATATGTTATGCTTTGAGCATATTCGTCCCAACAAGGATTCAGATATGTTGGACTGAACCGAATCAACAGGGTCCTCAATAAATATCGCCTCCGGCAATTCATCTGGGGCCGGATCGATTACGTCGGCAGGGATGTCAGGAATCTCAAGCACAGGAGGAGTCGAGCTCTGCACCTCTTGTTGTTGGGAGCTCGAAGATTCCATAATTAGCTAACTCATCAGAAAGCAACGTTAAGTTCATAACCAGCCCGTGCGTGCCCCAGTATAGTGTGTGTGTGAACGTGTCGTGCAGTACAAGTAATATGCATCACTTAAGCAAATTTAACAGAATAAAACAAGATGTTCGTACAACATATCTTGGGAATTTGAGAATGAAAATGACCGTCATCGCTGACCGTCACTTCCGCAACATCCAAACGATACGAACCAACCTCGTGTATAAGTCAGTTATGTTGTTGGTTAAGTCACAGTTCCATCGACGAGCTTTAAAAAGGAGGTCAAATCTTTCGGTCAAGTTCGACTATGCAAGGCCGAAGCTCGTCGGAGTCAAGTATGCTAAAGTTTATTATGTTCGTCGAAATTCAGTGTGAAACTGGTCGTATTTCAGATGTTGGAGTAAATCAGAAGAGCAGAAGTTTCAAAAGTCAGGATGTTCGAATCGATTGACTCGAATCGATATGAGTCGAGTCAATAAAGTTCGGATCCATTGGCTCGACTCGATGTGAATCGATTCGATAAAGCTCAAGTCCAAATACTTCGAATCCATATGGTACGACTCGATGAAAACTGGAGAAGGGAAAATGCTTCGAATCCATGAGCATGACACAACTTCGAATCGATCAGAATTTTATGTCTTCGAATCGATCAGGGAAACATTGCTTCGAATCGATCGTTTTGATCTATTTTTTCTTTCATGATCATCGATTCGAAGCCTGACACTTAAGACTGATTCGAATTGCACGTTCCCGGATCGATGCAGAGCAGTAAAGAGGAACGATGTCCATCCATAACAGGTTTCTTTCCCTAAATTCATCGATTCGACCCATCCCAGATCTACTGATCCTTCATGATTTTCAGAAGAAAAAATGGAATCGCTGCCAAGGATTCCAAGTTTTAATGTTCTACACTCGAATCGGTTCCATGTTTACCTGATTGTATTCGACTATAGTCGAAAGCTTGGGAAAATTTGATCGATTCGTACGAAGACACGAAGGTTTCCTGCTCTGAAGGATCGAGTCGAAGAGATAGCTACAGTGGACAGTAAAAAGTGAAAGAGGAAAGTGACACCGGCCTCGCGTATTTATATGGACTTCACAGAGAAAACGGGGCGATTCGCCTCCCGGTTAACATTGACCGATACTTACCGGTCAACTGCTGATCGATTCGAACGTCCACGTTCGAATCCATCTGCTCTTCGAATCCATCAAAACGACATTTCCACGAGGCTCATCGATACGAAGCTGCATCGATTCGAACTACTGTCGATACGAAGGGGTTAGCAAAAACAGAATTGAAGCCGTCATTTATCTATCGATTCGGAGTGCCAACCTCGTATCCCTCGACTCGCAGCGGTTCGAAGGTCATCGATTCGAATGGGCACTTCGAATCCATCAAAACCATCTATAAAAATGGACACATCGCTTCGACATGAAAAGATTACTGGATTACCTTTTTACCTCGATTCAGGAGAGGATCGATACAAGAAGATAATCATAGGCAATCATAAAGGCAGTGTTTTAACTCAAATCTCAAATCAGTCCAAGAGAGGACCGATGCAGGTTTCGATAGTAAACTGAACTGACAACGACTTGTGATCACGCAACGTTAATCAAAGTCAAGATAATACACGTATGCACGTATTTCTGACTAATGTTTGATCTTTATCATTTACAGGGACATTCATGTTCATCTCGTCATGACTCAAAAAAACTGACAGCCAGTCACTATTGTACGACGGTCGATTACAGCGATGCAGAATGCAACTTTCGGTAAAGCATGTCATAGCTATCCAGTGAGAGACTGCAACTTTTCAAAGCACGTCATGTTTACACAAGACGTACTTTGGGGGGCAAATGTTATCCCGCCTTTTGGCAAGGCCGTGACACCAAGGACTTGACTAGATACCGATGACGGGTCGTCTCGGAAGTCGATTACACGTAAGGATCGCTACGGATATCGATGAATTTTGTCCGAGTTCGGATCGGGCTACAATTGATAAGACATGTCAAGAGGGACCAGATGAAACAACGTTCCAAGTTTCGAGTCAATCCGAGTTCGTATGCTCAAGATGTCGCCAGAAGGAAATGGATGAGATGAGCTAGTCTCGAATCCATAAGGGAAGGTTGGTTCGAATCGAGGAGAAGAGCATTGCGTCGAATCCATCATGTTCGACTCCGTCTACTTCGTATCCATCAGAGCTACAGGTCTTCGACTCCATCGAAACCGAGTTCCCTCGAAATCACAGAGGCGTATCGCTTCGAATCGATCTGGTATCGTTAGTTCGAATCCATCCTTAAGAGGTGACTTCGTATCGATCGTTTTCCAACAATCGATACGAACGAGCACACTGGAACCATCCTATGCTTAGCATCGAATCCATGCGGTTTGAACGACTTCGAATCGAACAACAAGTATAAGCCATGACCGATTCGAACATACCTTACCTCGACTCCATTCCCATCTTCGAATCGATACATCTCGAATCCACCACAGCTAGAACCAAGGATTTGACTCAGTAAAGCCAGGAGAAAAAGGAGGATCGACTCGAAGGAGGCGATCCACGTCATCCCAGAAGCACGCGCTGGATCGATTCGAGCGAATCGATTCGAGCTAGATCGATTCGAACCAGGCTAGTCAACCAGAAATGCAACCTTGAATCGATCATAACTTGAGATCTACACATCCAAATGCTACGAAATTTTCACAGAAGCTTGAGCACATGTTGAAGAATGTTCACACCAAATTTCAGCTCGATTGGATGATTTCTCGATCGATTCGAACCGAGGGTCGAATCGATCCCAAAGTGGGCCCGGATCTCCAGATTTCGGCCATGTGGGCCCCCTGACGTGCCAGAACTGGTCTCCCCTCATTTTAGGCGAAATACCAGCCTCCTACACCTATAAATAGACCCCCTGGTCATTCAGAAAAGAGGTCGGAGAATTCTAAGTACGGAAGAGCGCCCAGATTCTGCCAGATCTACTCCAGAACACCGCCGCTGCTTTAGATTGACACTTAGCATTGAAATTCAGTTGTATTACACTGTTAACTGCTGTAATCTTCAAGTAATCGAGCAATAAAATCATCAAACTTCATAGTGGACGTAGGCAAAACGCCGAACCACTCTAAATCGTTTGTCTTTGCAATTTACTTTCTGTTATTTGGAGTTTTTGTTAGATAATCCACAGTTTTAATTTTCATTCTTCACTTTTATCTCTTCAAAAACTTCCGAAGAGTGTTGTGCCCATTTTCGGTACAAACAGCCATCATATCCATAGAACTCACCGATAGCTTCATTTTGACTAGTTATGACTCCCGTAACTCTAAACGAGCCAACAGTTATGGCCGTCCGAAGAATCGATATCCGTAGGGTGCAACATCTGCGGTGCAAGGTGCAACATCCGTCCAAAATGCCGAAACAGCGCCATGCGACTTTTAGAAATGGGTGCAAGGATTTGAAATGTAACAGTACCATGGTGCACCACTCTTCAGGGATGGTAAATCGAAGACCAGCCACGGTGATCCCGTTTTAACGTAAAAATTCACTTGACGAAAAAAAGAAGGCTAAAAAACTTCAGAGCCCCGATTGAGGTTCGGATAGCCTTCTTAGTGTATGAAACAATCGATTGACGGCTAAAAGTGGTCAAAGCCGTAGAACTCACAGAGATCTTCGTTTTGACTGGTTATGGCTCCCGTAACTCTAAACGAGCCAACAGTTATGGCCGTCTGAAGAATCGATATCCGCAGGGTGCAACATTTGCGGTGCAAGGTGAAACATCCGTCCAAAATGCCAAAACAGCACCGTGCGACTTTTAGAAATGGGTGCAAGGATTTGAAATGGTACAGTACCTTGGTGCACCACTCTCCAGGGATGGTAAATCGAAGACCAGCAACGGTGATCCCGTTTTAACGTAAAAATTCACTTGACGAAAAAAAGAAGGCTAAAAAACTTCAGAGCCCCGATTGAGGTTCGGATAGCCTTTTTTGGGAATGAAACAATCCATTGACGGTTGGAAGCGGTAAAAGCCGTAGAACTCACAGAGGGCTTCGTTTTGATTGGTTATGGCACCCGTAACTCTAAACGAGCCAACGGTTATGGCCGTCCGAAGAATCGATATCCGTATGTTGCAACATCTGCGGTGCAAGGTGCAACATCCGTCCAAAATGCCAAAACAGCGCCGTACGACTTTTAGAAATGGGTGCATGGATTTGAAATGGAACAGTACCATGGTGCACCACTCTCCGGGGATGGTAAATCGAAGACCAGCCACGGTGATCCCGTTTTAACGTAAAAATTCACTTGACGAAAAAAAGAAGGCTAAAAAACTTCAGAGCCCCGATTGAGGTTCGAATAGCATTTTTTGGGTATGAAACAATCTGTTGACCGCCAAAAGTGATAAAAGCCGTAGAACTCACAAAGAGCTTCGTTTTTATTGGTTATGGCTCTCGTAACTCTGAACGAGCCAACAGTTATGGCCGTCTAAAGAATCGATATCCGCAGGGGGCAACATCCGCGGTGCAAGGTGCAACATCCGTCCAAAATGTCGAAACAACACCGTGCGACTTTTAGAAATGGGTGCATGGATTTGAAATGGAACGGTACCATGGTGCACCACTCTCTAGGGATGGTAAATCGAAGACCAGCCATGGTGATCCCATTTTAACGAAAAAATTCACTTGACGAAAAAAAGAAGGTTAAAAAACTTCACAGCCCCGACTGAGGTTCGGATAGACTTTTTTGGGTATGAAACAATCCATTGATGGCTAAAAGCCATCACATCCGTAGAACTCACCGAGAGCTCCATTTTGACTGGTTATGGATCCCGTGCAAGGTGCAATATCCGTCCAAAATGCTAAAACAGCGCCGTGCGACTTTTAGAAATGGGTGCAAGGATTTGAAATGGAACAGTACCTTGGTGCACAACTCTTCAGGGATGGTAAATCGAAGACCAGCCACGGTGATCCCGTTTTAACGTAAAAATTCACTTGACGAAAAAGAGAAGGCTAAAAAACTTCAGAGCCCCGATTGAGGTTCGGATAGCCTTCTTAGTGTATGAAACAATCGATTGACGGCTAAAAGCGGTCAAAGCCGTAGAACTCACAGAGAGCTTCGTTTTGACTGGTTATGGCTCCCGTAACTCTAAACGAGCCAACAGTTATGGCCGTCCAAACAATCGATATCCGCAGGGTGCAACATCTGCGGTGCAAGGTGCAATATCCGTCCAAAATGCTAAAACAGCGCCGTGCGACTTTTAGAAATGGGTGCAAGGATTTGAAATGGAACAGTACCTTGGTGCACAACTCTCCAGGGATGGTAAATCGAAGACCAGCAACGGTGATCACGTTTTAACGTAAAAATTCACTTCACGAAAAAAAGAAGGCTAAAAAACTTCAGAGCCCCGATTGAGGTTCGGATATCCTTTTTTGGGTATGA
Organism: Allium fistulosum; assembly: GCA_030737815.1. NCBI lineage: Eukaryota > Viridiplantae > Streptophyta > Magnoliopsida > Asparagales > Amaryllidaceae > Allium > Allium fistulosum. The sequence continues at coordinate 1,141,473,308 of CM060906.1, forward strand.
AACAATCCATTGACGGCTGAAAGCGGTAAAAGCCGTAGAGCTCACAGAGGGCATCGTTTTGATTGGTTATGGCACCCGTAACTCTAGACGAGCCAACAGTTATGGCCGTCCGAAGAATCGATATCCACATGTTGGAACATCTGCGGTGCAAGGTGCAACATCCGTCCAAAATGCCAAAACAGCGCCGTGTAACTTTTAGAAATGGGTGCATGGATTTGAAATGGAACAGTACCATGGTGCACCAATCTCCGGGGATGGTAAATCGAAGACCAGCCACGGTGATCCTGTTTTAACGTAAAAATTCACTTGACGAAAAAAAGAAGGCTAAAAAACTTCAGAGCCCCGATTGAGGTTCGAATAGCATTTTTTGGGTATGAAACAATCCGTTGATCGCTAAAAGCGGTAAAAGCCGTAGAACTCACAGAGAGCTTCGTTTTGAATTGTTTTGGCTCTCGTAACTCTGAACGAGCCAACAGTTATGGTCGTTTGAAGAATCGATATCCGTAGGGGGCAACATCCGCGGTGCAAGGTGCAACATCCGTCCAAAATGTTGAAACAGCACCGTGCGACTTTTAGAAATGGGTGCATGGATTTGAAATTGAATGGTACCATGGTGCACCACTCTCCAAGGATGGTAAATCGAAGACCAGCCACGATGACCCCATTTTAACGGAAAAATTCACTTGACGAAAAAAAGAAGGCTAAAAAACATCAGACCCCCGATTGAGGTTCAGATAGCCTTCTTTGTGTATGAAACAATCCATTGACGGCTGAAAGTGGTCAAAGCCATAGAATTCTGAGAGAGCTTTGTTTTGACTAGTTATGGCTCCTATAACTCTAAACGAGCCAACAGTTATGGCCGTCCGAAGAATCGATATCCGTAGGGTGCAACATCTGCGGTGCAAGGTGCAACATCCATCCAAAATGCTGAAACATCGCCGTGCGAATTTTAGAAATGGGTGCAAGGATTTGAAATGGAACAGTACCATGGTGCACCACTCTCCAGGGATGGTAAATCGAAGACCAGCCACGGTGATCCCGTTTTAACGTAAAAAATCACTTGACGAAAAAAAGAATGCTAAAAAACTTCAAAGCCCCGATTGAGTTCAAATAACCTTTTTTGGCTATGAAACAATCCATTGACGGCTGAAAACGGTAAAAGCTGTAGAACTCACAGAGAGCTTCGTTTTGATTGGTTATGGCTTTCGTAACTCTAAACGATCCAACAGTTATGGCCGTCCGAAGAATCGATATCCGTAGGGGGCAACATCTGCGGTGCAAGGTGCAACATCCGTCGAAAATGCCGAAATAGCGCCGTGCGACTTTTAGAAATGGTTACATGGATTTGAAATGGAACAGTACCATGGTGCACCACTCTCCGAGGAAGGTAAATCGAAGACCAGCCATAGTGATCCCATTTTAACGTAATAATTCACTTGACGAAAAACGGAAGGCTAAAAAACTTCAATGCCCCGATTGAGGTTCGGATAGCCTTTTTTGGATATGAAACAATCCATTGACGATTGAAAGCCATCAGATCCGTAGAACTTACCAATAGCTTTATTTTGACTAGTTATGGCTCCCGTAACTCTAAACGAGCCAACAGTTACGGCCGTCCGAAGAATCGATATCCGTAGGGTGCAACATCTGCGGTGCAAGGTGCAACATCCGTCCAAAATGCCAAAACAGCGCCGTGCGACTTTTAGAAATTGGTGCAATGATTTGAAATGGAATAGTACCATGGTGCACCACTCTCCAGGGATGGTAAATCGAAGACCAGCCACGGTGATCCCGTTTTAACGTAAAAATTCACTTGACGAAAAAAAGAAGGCTAAAAAACTTCATAGCCCCGATTGAGGTTTGGATAGCCTTTTTTGACTATGAAACACTCCATTGACGGCTAAAAGCAGTAAAAGCCGTAGAACTCACAGGGAGCTTCGTTTTGATTGGTTATGGCTCCCGTAACTCTAAACGAGCCAATAGTTATGGCCGTCCGAAGAATCGATATCCGCAGGGGGCAACATCTGCGGTGCTAGGTGTAACATCCATCCAAAATGCCGAAACAGCGCCGTGCGACTTTTAGAAATGGGTGCATGGATTTGAAATGGAACAGTACCATGGTGCACCACTCTCGGGGGATAGTAAATCGAAGACCAGCCACAGTGATCCCGTTTTAACGTAATAATTCACTTGACGCAAAAAGGAAGGCTAAAAAACTTCAGAGCCCCAATTGAAGTTCGGATAGCCTTTTTTGGGTATGAGACAATCCATTGACCGCTGAAAGCGGTAAAAGCCGTAGAACTCACAGAGAGCTTCGTTTTGATTGGTTATGGCTCCCGTAAATCTAAACAAGCCAACAGTTATGGCCGTCCGAAGAATCAATATCCGCAGGGGGCAACATCTGCGGTGCAAGGTGCAACATCCGTCCAAAATGTCGAAACAGCACCGTGCGACTTTTAGAAATGGGTGCATGGATTTGAAATGGAACGGTACCATGGTGCACCACTCTCCAGGGATGGAAAATCGAAGACCAGCCACGATGATCCCGTTTTAACGGAAAAATTCACTTGACGAAAAAAAGAAGGCTAAAAAACTTCAGACCCCCGATTGAGGTTCGGATAGCCTTCTTTGTGTATGAAACAATCCATTGACTGCTGAAAGCAGTCAAAGACATAGAACTCAGAGAGAGCTTTGTTTTGACTGGTTATGGCTCCTGTAACTCTAAACGAGCCAACAGTTATGGCCGTCCGAAGAATCGATATCCGCAGGGTGCAACATCTGCGGTGCAAGGTGCAACATCCGTCCAAAATGCCGAAACATCGCCGTGCGAATTTTAGAAATGGGTGCAAGGATTTGAAATGTAACAGTACCATGGTGCACCACTCTCCAGGGATGGTAAATCGAAGACCAGCCATAGTGATCCCGTTTTAACGTAAAAATTCACTTGACGAAAAAAAGAAGGCTAAAAAACTTCAGAGCCCCGATTGAGGTTCAGATAACCTATTTTGGCTATGAAACAATCCATTGACGGCTGAAAACGGTAAAAGCCATAGAACTCATAGAGAGCTTCGTTTTGATTGGTTATGGCTCCCGTAACTCTAAACGAGCCAACAGTTATGGCCGTCCGAAGAATCGATATCCGCAGGGGGCAACATCTGCGGTGCAAGGTGCAACATCCGTCCAAAATGCCGAAACAGCGCCGTGCGACTTTTAGAAATGGGTGCATGGATTCGAAATGGAACAGTACCATGGTGCACCACTCTCCGAGGAAGGTAAATCGAAGACCAGCCACAGTGATCCCGTTTTAACGTAATAATTCACTTGACGAAAAAAGGAAGGCTAAAAAACTTCAGAGCCCCAATTGAGGTTCGGATAGCCTTTTTTGGGTATGAAACAATCCATTGACGGTTGAAAGCCAGCAGATCCGTAGAACTCACCGATAGCTTCATTTTGACTAGTTATGGCTCCCATAACTCTAAACGAGCCAACGGTTATGGCCGTCCGAAGAATCGATATCTGTAGGGTGCAACATCTGCGTTGCAAGGTGCAACATCCGTCCAAAATGCCGAAACAGCGCCATGCGACTTTTAGAAATGTGTGCAAGGATTTGAAATGGAACAGTACCATGGTGCACCACTCTTCAGGGATAGTAAATCGAAGACCATCCACGGTGATCCCGTTTTAACGTAAAAATTCACTTGACGAAAAAAAGAAGGCTAAAAAACTTCAGAGCCCCGATTGAGGTTCGGATAGCCTTCTTAGTGTATGAAACAATCGATTGACGGCTAAAAGCGGTCAAAGCCGTAGAACTCACAGAGAGCTTCGTTTTGACTGGTTATGGCTCCCGTAACTCTAAACGAGCCAACAGTTATGGCCGTCCGAAGAATCGATATCCGCAGGGTGCAGCATCTGCGGTGCAAGTTGCAATATCCGTCCAAAATGCTAAAACCGCGCCGTGAGACTTTTAGAAATGGGTGCAAGGATTTGAAATGGAACAGTACCTTGGTGCACAACTCTCCAGGGATGGTAAATCGAAGACCAGCAACGGTGATCCCGTTTTAACGTAAAAATTCACTTCACGAAAAAAAGAAGGCTAAAAAACTTCAGAGCCCCGATTGAGGTTCGGATAGCCTTTTTTGGGTATGAAACAATCCATTGACGGCTGAAAGCGGTAAAAGCCGTAGAACTCACAGAGGGCATCGTTTTGATTGGTTATGGCACCCGTAATTCTAAACGAGCCAACAGTTATGGCCGTCCGAAGAATCGATATCCGCATGTTGGAACATCTGCGGTGCAAGGTGCAACATCCGTCCAAAATGCCAAAACAGCGCCGTGCAACTTTTAGAAATGGGTGCATGGATTTGAAATGGAACAGTACCATGGTGCACCAATCTCCGGGGATGGTAAATCGAAGACCAGCCACGGTGATCCCGTTTTAACGTAAAAATTCACTTGACGAAAAAAAGAAGGCTAAAAACCTTCAGAGCACCGATTGAGGTTCGAATAGCATTTTTTGGGTATGAAACAATCCGTTGACCGCCAAAAGCGGTAAAAGCCGTAGAACTCACAGAGAGCTTCGTTTTGAATTGTTATGGCTCTCGTAACTCTGAACGAGCCAACAGTTATGGCCGTTTGAAGAATCGATATCCGTAGGGGGCAACATCCGCGGTGCAAGGTGCAACATCCGTCCAAAATGTCGAAACAGCACCGTGCGACTTTTAGAAATGGGTGCATGGATTTGAAATTGAATTGTACCATGGTGCACCACTCTCCAAGGATGGTAAATCGAAGACCAGCCACGATGACCCCATTTTAACGGAAAAATTCACTTGACGAAAAAAAGAAGGCTAAAAAACATCAGACCCCCGATTGAGGTTCAGATAGCCTTCTTTGTGTATGAAACAATCCATTGACGGCTGAAAGTGGTCAAAGCCATAGAATTCAGAGAGAGCTTTGTTTTGACTAGTTATGGCTCCTGTAACTCTAAACGAGCCAACGGTTATGGCCGTCCGAAGAATCGATATCCGTAGGGTGCAACATCTGCGGTGCAAGGTGCAACATCCATCCAAAATGCCGAAACATCGCCGTGCGAATTTTAGAAATGGGTGCAAGGATTTGAAATGGAACAGTACCATGGTGCACCACTCTCCAGGGATGGTAAATCGAAGACCAGCCACGGTGATCCCGTTTTAACGTAAAAAATCACTTGACGAAAAAAAGAATGCTAAAAAACTTAAGAGCCCCGATTGAGGTTCAGATAACCTTTTTTGGCTATGAAACAATCCATTGACGGCTGAAAACGGTAAAAGCTGTAGAACTCACAGAGAGCTTCGTTTTGATTGGTTATGGCTTCCGTAACTCTAAACGATCCAACAGTTATGGCCGTCCGAAGAATCGATATCCGCAGGGGGCAACATCTGCGGTGCAAGGTGCAACATCCGTCGAAAATGCCGAAATAGCGTCGTGCGACTTTTTGAAATGGTTACATGGATTTGAAATGGAACAGTACCATGGTGCACCACTCTCCGAGGAAGGTAAATCGAAGACCAGCCATAGTGATCCCATTTTAACGTAATAATTCACTTGACGAAAAACGGAAGGCTAAAAAACTTCAGAGCCCCGATTGAGGTTCGGATAGCCTTTTTTGGATATGAAACAATCCATTGACGGTTGAAAGCCATCAGATCCGTAGAACTTACCGATAGCTTTATTTTGACTAGTTATGGCTCCCGTAACTCTAAACGAGCCAACAGTTATGGTCGTCCGAAGAATCGATATCCGCAGGGTGCAACATCTGCGGTGCAAGGTGCAACATCCGTCCAAAATGCCAAAACAGCGCCGTGCGACTTTTAGAAATTGGTGCAATGATTTGAAATGGAATAGTACCATGGTGCACCACTCTCCAGGGATGGTAAATCGAAGACCAGCCACGGTGATCCCGTTTTAACGTAAAAATTCACTTGACGAAAAAAAGAAGGCTAAAAAACTTCATAGCCCCGATTGAGGTTCGGATAGCCTTTTTTGACTATGAAACACTCCATTGACGGCTGAAAGTAGTAAAAGCCGTAGAACTCACAGGGAGCTTCGTTTTGATTGGTTATGGCTCCCGTAACTCTAAACGAGCCAATAGTTATGGCCGTCCGAAGAATCGATATCCATAGGGGGCAACATCTCCGGTGCTAGGTGTAACATCCATCCAAAATGCCGAAACAGCGCCGTGCGACTTTTAGAAATGGGTGCATGGATTTGAAATGGAACAGTACCATGGTGCAACACTCTCCGGGGATAGTAAATCGAAGACCAACCACAGTGATCCCGTTTTAACGTAATAATTCACTTGACGCAAAAAGGAAGGCTAAAAAACTTCAGAGCCCCGATTGAAGTTCGGATAGCCTTTTTTGGGTATGAGACAATCCATTGACCGCTGAAAGAGGTAAAAGCCGTAGAACTCACAGAGAGCTTCGTTTTGATTGGTTATGGCTCCCGTAACTCTAAACGAGCCAACAGTTATGGCCGTCCGAAGAATCAATATCCGCAGGGGGCAACATCTGCGGTGCAAGGTGCAACATCCGTCCAAAATGTCGAAACAGCACCGTGCGACTTTTAGAAATGGGTGCATGGATTTGAAATGGAACGGTACCATGGTGCACCACTCTCCAGGGATGGAAAATCGAAGACCAGCCACGATGATCCCGTTTTAACGCAAAAATTCACTTGACGAAAGAAAGAAGGCTAAAAAACTTCAGACCCCCGATTGAGGTTCGGATAGCCTTCTTTGTGTATGAAACAATCCATTGACGGCTGAAATCAGTCAAAGACATAGAACTCAGAGAGAGCTTTGTTTTGACTGGTTATGGCTCCTGTAACTCTAAACGAGCCAACAGTTATGGCCGTCCGAAGAATCGATATCCGCAGGGTGCAACATCTGCGGTGCAAGGTGCAACATCCGTCCAAAATGCCGAAATATCGCCGTGCGAATTTTAGAAATGGGTGCAAGGATTTGAAATGTAACAGTACCATGGTGCACCACTCTCCAGGGATGGTAAATCGAAGACCAGCCATAGTGATCCCGTTTTAACGTAAAAATTCACTTGATGATAAAAAGAAGGCTAAAAAACTTCAGAGCCCCGATTGAGGTTCAGATAACCTATTTTGGCTATGAAACAATCTATTGACGGCTGAAAACGGTAAAAGCCATAGAACTCATAGAGAGCTTCGTTTTTGATTGGTTATGGCTCCCGTAACTCTAAACGAGCCAACAGTTATGGCCGTCCGAAGAATCGATATCCGCAGGGGGCAACATCTACGGTGCAAGGTGCAACATCCGTCCAAAATGCCGAAACAGCGCCGTGCGACTTTTAGAAATGGGTGCATGGATTCGAAATGGAACAGTACCATGGTGCACCACTCTCCGAGGAAGGTAAATCGAAGACCAGCCACAGTGATCCCGTTTTAACGTAATAATTCACTTGACGAAAAAAGGAAGGCTAAAAAACTTCAGAGCCCCGATTGAGGTTCGGATAGCCTTTTTTGGGTATGAAACAATCCATTGACGGTTGAAAGCCAGTAGATCCGTAGAACTCACCGATAGCTTCATTTTGACTAGTTATGGCTCCCATAACTCTAAACGAGCCAACGGTTATGGCCGTCCGAAGAATCGATATCTGTAGGGTGCAACATCTGCGTTGCAAGGTGCAACATCCGTCCAAAATGTCGAAACAGCGCCATGCGACTTTTAGAAATGGGTGCAAGGATTTGAAATGGAACAGTACCATGGTGCACCACTCTTCAGGGATGGTAAATTGAAGACCAGCCACGGTGATCCCGTTTTAACGTAAAAATTCACTTGACGAAAAAAAGAAGGCTAAAAAACTTCAGAGCCCCGATTGAGGTTCAGATAGCCTTCTTAGTGTATGAAACAATCGATTGACGGCTAAAAGCGGTCAAAGCCGTAGAACTCACAGAGAGCTTCGTTTTGACTGGTTATGGCTCCCGTAACTCTAAACGAGCCAACAGTTATGGCCGTCCGAAGAATCGATATCCGCAGGGTGCAACATCTGTGGTGCAAGGTGCAACATCCATCCAAAATGCCAAAACAGTGCCGTGCGAATTTTAGAAATGGGTGCAAGGATTTGAAATGGAACAGTACCTTGGTGCACCACTCTCCATGGATGGTAAATCCAAGACCAGCAACGGTGTTCCTGCTTTAACGTAAATATTCACTTGACGAAAAAAAGAAGGCTAAAAAACTTCAAAGCCCCGATTGAGGTTCGGATAGCCTTTTTTGGGCATGAAACAATCCATTGACGGCTGAAAGCTGTAAAAGCAATAGAACTCACAGAGGGTTCGTTTTGATTGGTTATGGCACCCGTAACTCTAAACGAGCCAACAGTTATGGCCGTCCGAAGAATCGATATCCGCAGGTTGCAACATCTACGGTGCAAGGTGCAACATCCGTCCAAAATGCCGAAACAGCGCCGTGCGACTTTTAGAAATGGGTGCATGGATTTGAAATGGAACAGTACCATGGTGCACCACTCTACGGGGATGGTAAATCGAAGATCAGCCACGTTGATCCCGTTTTAACGTAAAAATTCACTTGATGAAAAAAGAAGGCTAAAAAACTTCAGAGCCCCGATTGAGGTTCGAATAGCATTTTTTGGGTATGAAACAATCTGTTGACCGCCAAAAGTGGTAAAAGCCGTAGAACTCATAGAGAGCTTCGTTTTGATTGGTTATGGCTCTCGTAACTCTGAAAGAGCCAACAGTTATGGCCGTCTGAAGAATCGATATCCGCAGGGGGCAACATCCGCGGTGCAAGGTGCAACATCCGTCCAAAATGTCGAAACAACACCGTGCGACTTTTAGAAATGGGTGCATGGATTTGAAATGGAACGGTACCATGGTGCACCACTCTCTAGGGATGGTAAATCGAAGACCAGCCACGGTGATCCCGCTTTGACGAAAAAATTCACTTGACGAAAAAAAGAAGGTTAAAAAACTTCAGAGCCCCGACCGAGGTTCGGATAGCCTTTTTTGGGTATGAAACAATCCATTGACGGCTAAAAGCCGTCATATCCGTAAAACTCACCGAGAGCCAACAGTTATGGATCCCGTAACTCTAAACGAGCCAACAGTTATGGCCGTCCGAAGAATCGATATCCGCAGGGTGCAACATCTGCGGTGCAAGGTGCAACATCCGTCCAAAATGCCGAAACAACGCCGTGCGACTTTTAGAAATGGGTGCATGGATTTGAAATGGAACAGTACCATGGTGCACCACTCTCCAGGGATGGTAAATCGAAAACCAGCCATGATGATCCCGTTTTAACGTAAAAATTCACTTGACGAAAAAAAGAAGGCTAAAAAACTTCAGAACCCCGATTGAGGTTCGGATAGGCTTTTTTGGGTATGAAACAATCCATTGACGGCTGAAAGCGGTCAAAGCCCTAGAACTCACAGAGAGCTTCGTTTTGACTGGTTATGGGTCCCGTAACTCTGAACGATCCAACAATTATGGCCGTCCGAAGAATCAATATCTGCAAGGAGCAACATCTACGGTGCAAGGTGCAACATCCGTCCAAAATGCCGAAACAGCGCAGTGCGACTTATAGAAATGGGTACATGGATTTGAAATGGAACCGTACATGGTGCACCACTCTCCAAGGATGGTAAATCGAAGACCAGCCACGGTGATCCCGTTTTAATGTAAAAAATCACTCGACGAAAAAAAGAAGTCTAAAAAACTTCAGAGCCCCGATTGAGGTTCGGATAGCCTTTTTTGGGTATGAAACAATACATTGACGGCTGAAAGCCATCTAATCCGTAGAACTCACCGAGTACTTTGTTTTGATTGGTAATGGCTCCTGTAACTCTAAACGAGCGAATTGTTATGGCCTTCTGAAGAATCGATATCCGCAGGGTGAAACATCTTCAGTGCAAGGTGCAACATCCGTGGTGCAAGGTGCAGCATCCGTCCAAAATATCGAAACAGCACCGTGCGACTTTCAGAAATGGGTACATGGATTTGAAATGGAACGGTACCATGGTGCACCACTCTTCAGGGATGGTAAATCGAAGACCAGCCACGGTGATCCCGCTTTAACGGAAAAATTCATTTGACGAAAAAAAGAAGGCTAAAAAACTTCAGACCCCCGATTGAAGTTCGGATTGCCTTCTTTGTGTATGAAACAATCCATTGACGGCTAAAAGCGGTCAAAGCCATAGAACTCAGAGAGAGCTTCGTTTTGACTGGTTATGGCTCCTGTAACCCTAAATGAGCCAACAATTATGGCCGTCCGAAGAATCGATATCCGCAGGGTGCAACATTTGCGGTGCAAGGTGCAACATCCGTCCAAAATGCTGAAACATCGCCGTGCGACTTTTATAAATGGGTGCAAGGATTTGAAATGGAATAGTACCATGGTGCACCACTCTCCAGGGATGGTAAATCGAAGACCAGCCACGGTGATCCTGTTTTAACGTAAAAATTCACTTGACGAAAAAAAAAGGCTAAAAAATTTCAGAGCCCCAATGAGGTTCGGATAGCCTTTTTAGGGTATGAAACAATCCATTGACGGCTGAAAGAGGTCAAAGCCGTAGAACTCACAGAGAGCTTCGTTTTGATTGGTTATGGCTCCCGTAACTCTAAATGAGCCAACAGTTATGGCCGTCCGAAGAATCGATATCCGCAGGGGGAAACATCTGCGGTGCAAGGTGCAACATCCATCCAAAATGCCAAAACAGCGCCATGCGACTTTTAGAAATGGGTGCAAGGATTTGAAATGGAACAGTACCTTGGTGCACCACTCTCCAGGGATGGTAAATCGAAGACCAGCAACGGTGATCCCGCTTTAACGTAAATATTCACTTGACGAAAAAAAGAAGGCTAAAAAACTTCAGAGCCCCGATTGAGGTTTGGATAGCCTTTTTTGGGTATGAAACAATCCATTGACGGTTGAAAGCGGTAAAAGCAATAGAACTCACAGAGGGCTTCGTTTTGATTGGTTATGGCACCCGTAACTCTAAACGAGCCAACAGTTATGGCCGTCCGAAGAATCGATATCCGTAGGTTGCAACATCTACGGTGCAAGGTGCAACATCCGTCCAAAATGCCGAAACAGCGCCGTGCGACTTTTAGAAATGGGTGCATGGATTTGAAATGGAACAGTACCATGGTGCACCACTCTCCGGGGATGGTAAATCGAAGACCAGCCACGATGATCCCGTTTTAACGTAAAAATTCACTTGACGAAAAAAAGAAGGCTAAAAACTTCAGAGCCCCGATTGAGGTTCGAATAGCATTTTTTGAGTATGAAACAATCTGTTGACGGCCAAAAGCGGTAAAAGCCGTAGAACTCACAGAGAGCTTCGTTTTGATTGGTTATGGCTCTTGTAACTCTGAACGAGCCAACAGTTATGGCCGTCTGAAGAATCGATATCCGCAGGGGGCAACATCCGCGGTGCAAGGTGCAACATCCGTCCAAAATGTCGAAACAACACCGTGCGACCTTTAGAAATGGGTGCATGGATTTGAAATGGAACGGTACCATGGTGCACCACTCTCCAGGGATGGTAAATCGAAGACCAGCCACGGTGATCCCGTTTTAACGAAAAAATTCACTTGACGAAAAAAAGAAGGTTAACAAACTTCAGAGCCTCGAACGAGGTTCGGATAGCCTTTTTTGGGTATGAAACAATCCATTGACGGCTAAAAGCCATCACATCCGTAAAACTCACCGAGAGCATCATTTTGACTGGTTATGGATCCCGTAACTCTAAACGAGCCAACAGTTATGGTCGTCCGAAGAATCGATATCCGCAGGGTGCAACATCTGCGGTGCAAGGTGCAACATCCGTCCAAAATGCTGAAACAACGCCGTGCGACTTTTAGAAATGGGTGCATGGATTTGAAATGGAACAGTACCATGGTGCACCACTCTCCAGGGATGGTAAATCGAAGACCAGCCATGATGATCCCGTTTTAACGTAAAAATTCACTTGACGAAAAAAAGAAGGCTAAAAAACTTCAGAACCCCGATTGAGGTTCGGATAGGCTTTTTTGGGTATGAAACAATCCACTGACGGCTGAAAGCGGTCAAAGCCCTAGAACTCACAGAGAGCTTCGTTTTGACTGGTTATGGGTCCCGTAAATCTGAACGATCCAACAATTATGGCCGTCCGAAGAATCAATATCTGCAAGGTGCAACATCTGCGGTGCAAGGTGCAACATCCGTCCAAAATGCCGAAACAGCGCAGTGCGACTTATAGAAATGGGTACATGGATTTGAAATGGAACAGTACCATGGTGCACCACTCTCCAAGGATGGTAAATCGAAGACCAGCCACGGTGATCCCGTTTTAACGTAAAAAATCACTCGACGAAAAGAAGAAGGCTAAAAAACTTCAGAGCCCCGATTGTGGTTCGGATAGCCTTTTTTGGGTATGAAACAATACATTGACGGCTGAAAGCCATCAAATCCGTAGAACTCACCGAGTGCTTTGTTTTGACTGGTAATGGCTCCTGTAACTGTAAACGAGCCAATTGTTATGGCCGTCCGAAGAATCGATATCCGTAGGGTGAAAAATCTTTAGTGCAAGGTGCAACATCCGTGGTGCAAGGTGCAGCATCCGTCCAAAATATCGAAACAGCACCGTGCGACTTTTAGAAATGGGTGCATGGATTTGAAATGGAATGGTACCATGGTGCACCACTCTCCAGGGATGGTAAATCGAAGACCAGCCACGGTGATCCCGCTTTAACGGAAAAATTCATTTGACGAAAAAAAGAAGGCTAAAAAACTTCAGACCCCCGAATGAAGTTCGGATAGCCTTCTTTGTGTATGAAACAATCCATTGACGGCTAAAAGTGGTCAAAGCCATAGAACTCAGAGAGAGCTTCGTTTTGACTGGTTATGGCTCCTGTAACCCTAAACGAGCCAACAGTTATGGCCGTCCGAAGAATCGATATCCGCAGGGTGCAACATTTGCGGTGCAAGGTGCAACATCCGTCCAAAATGCAGAAACATCGCCGTGCGACTTTTATAAATGGGTGCAAGGATTTGAAATGGAACAGTACCATGGTGCACCACTCTCTAGGGATGGTAAATCGAAGACCAGCCACGGTGATCCTGTTTTAACGTGTTTGTACCAAAAATGGGCACAACACTCTTCGGAAGTCTTTGAAGAGATAAACGCGCAGAATGAAAATTAAAACTGTGGATTATCTAACAAAAACTCCAAATAACAGAAAGTAAATTGCAAAGACAAGCGATTTAGAGTGGTTCGGCGTTTTGCCTACGTCCACTATGAAGTTTGATGATTTTATTGCTCGATTACTTGAAGATTACAGTAGTTGATAATGTAATACAACTGAATTCAAATGCTAAGTGTCAATCTAAAGCAGCGGCGGTGTTCTGGAGTAAATCTGGCAGAATCTGGGCGCTCTTCAGTACTTAGAATTCTCCGACCCCTTTTCTGAATGACCAGGGGGTCTATTTATAGGTGTAGGAGGCTGGTATTTCGCCCAAAATGTGGGGAGACCAGTTCTGGTACGTCAGGGGGCCCACATGGCCGAAATTTAGAGACCCGGGCCCACTTTGGGATCGATTCGACCCTTGGTTCGAATCGATCAAGAAATCATCCAATCGAGCTGAAATTTGGTGTGTACATTCTTTATCATGTATTTGAGCTTCTGTGAAAATTTCATGGGATTTGGACTTGTAGAACTCGAGTTATGATCGATTCAAGTTGGTGTTTTTCGTATTCTGGAGTCGTTCGAATCGATATGCTTGAATCGATTCGTTCGAATCGATCTTCCTGCTTGTGAAGATGGTGACGTGGTGCGCTTTCTTCGAATCGGTCCGCTTTGCACTCCGCTTTGACTGGGTCGAATCCATGACTTGGATTCGAAGATGGTGGAGTCGAGAGCAAGCCGTGTCTCCTGGATTCGAAGTAAAGATATGTCTCATCGATTCGAAGTGAAGCTTGGTCTTATCGATTCGACGTGAAGCTTCCACGATGGATTCGAAGCAGACAAAAAGGGATGGATTCGAAGTTCTTTTGATGGATTCGAAGTAAGAGGGGGTTTCATGGATTCGAATGATCTATCGATTCGAACGAAAGCTATGTGAGGATGGATTCGTGGTGAGGCTCTGGGCCGATGGATTCGAAGCAATTCTCTTTTGATGGATTCGAATTATAGAAGGATTCGAACCCAAGCATATCGATGGAGTCGAACCAAGGCATGTTGATAGACTCGAACTGAAGCACGTCTCCATTGTTCTTCCAATGGCGATAACTCGAGCATACGAACTCGGATTGCTTCGAAATTTGGAACGTTGGTTCCTACTGCTTTGCTTAGCATATCTTATCAATTGTAGCCCGATCCGGACCTGAACAAATTTCATCGACATCCGTAGCGATCCTTACGTGTAACCGACTTCCGAGACGATATGTCACCGTTTTCTAGTTAAGTCCTTGGTATTACGGCCTTGCCAAAAGGCGGGATAACATTTGCCCCCCAAAGTACGTCTTGTGTAAACATGACGTGCTTTGAAAAGTTGTAGTCTCTCACTGGACAGCTATGACATGTTTTACCGAAAGTTACATTCTGCATTGCTGTAATCGACCGTCGTACAGTAGTAACTGGCTGTCAGTTTTTTTTTGAGTCATGACGAGACGAACATTCGATCCCTGTAAATGATAAAGATCAAACATTAGTCAGAAATACGTGCATACGTGTATTATCTTGGCTTTGATTAACGTTGCGTGATCGCAAGTCGTTGTCAGTTCGGTTCACTATCGAAACCTATATCGGTCCTCTCCTGGACAGATTTGAGATTCGAGCTAAAACATTGCTTTGATGATTGCCTATGATTATCTTCTTGTATCGATCCTCTCCTGAATCGAGGTAAAAAGGTAATCCAGTAATCTTTTCATGCCTAAGCGATGTGTTCATTTTTACAGATGGTTTTGATGGATTCGAAGTGCCCATTCGAATCGATGACCTTCGAACCGCTGCGAGTCGAGGGATATGAGGCTGGCACTCCGAATCGATAGGTACATGACGGTTTCAATTCTGTTTTTGCTAACTCCTTCGTATCGATGGAAGTTCGAATCGGTGCAGCTTCGTATCGATGAGCCTCGTGGAAATGTCGCTTTGATGGATTCGAAGAGTAGATGGAGTAGAAGTTGTGAGTGTTCGGATCAATGTTGTTTTGTTTCGATGCTGCCGGAATGGATTCGATGTGGCAGAGGATTCGAAGCCGGTTGGATTCGAACTAAAGGAGGGATTCGAACTGAATGGATTCGATGTCGCGACGAATCGACTCGAGTCGATTATCCCACCTATAAAAGCCGGTCAGATATACCGGGAGGCGAATCGCCACATCTCCCCTATATATACCGGGTTCCTATTCACTTCTCACTTTTTACTTTTTACTGTTACGAGAGCTTCTTCTTCGACTCGATCCTTCAGAGCAGGAAACCTTTGTGTCTTCATACGGATTGATCAAATTTTTCCAATCCTTTGACTATAGTCGAATACAATCAGGTAAACATGGAACCGATTCGAGTGTAGAACATTAAAACTTGGAAAACTTGGCAGCGATTCCATTTTTTCTTCTGAAAGGCATGAAGGATCAGTAGATCTGGGATGGGTCGAATCGATGAATCTAGGGAAAGGAACCTGTTATGGATGGACTTCGTTCCTCTTTACTGCTCTGCATCGATCCGAGAACGTGCAATTCGAATCAGTCTTAAGTGTCAGGCTTCGAATCGATGATCATGAAAGAAAAAATAGATCAAAACGATCGATTCGAAGCAATGTTGCCCTGATCGATTCGAAGACATAAATTCTGATCGATTCGAAGCTATGTCATGCTCATGGATTCGAAGCATTTTTCCTTCTCCAGTTTTCATCGAGTCGTACCATACGGATTCGAAGTATTTGGACTTGAGCTTTATCGAACCGATTCACATCGATTCGAGCCAGTGGATTCGAACTTTATTGATTCGACTCATATCGATTCGAGTCAATCGATTCGAACGTCCTGACTTTTGAAACTTCTACTCTTCTGATTTATCCCAACATCTGAACTACGACCAGTTTCACGTTGAATTTCGACGAACATAATGAACTTTAGCATACTTGACTCCGACGAGCTTCGGCCTCGCATAGTCGAACTTGACCGAAAGATTTGACCTCCCTTTTGAAGCTCGTCGATGGAACTGTGACTTAACCAACAACACAACTGACTTATACACGAGGTTGGTTCGTAGCGTTTGGATGTTGCGGAAGTGACGGTCAGCGATGACGGTCATTTTCATTCTCAAATTCCCAAGATATGTTGTACGAACATCCTGTTTCATTCTGTTAAATTTGATTAAGTGATGCATATTACTTGTACTGCATGACACGTCCACACACACACTACACTGGGGCATGCACGGGCTGGTTATGAACTTAACGTTGCTTTCTGATGAGTTAGCTAATTATGGAATCTTCGAGCTCCCAACAACAAGAGGTGCAGAGCTCGACTCCTCCTGTGCTTGAGATTCCTGATATCCCTGCCGACGTAATCGATCCGGCTCCAGATGAACTGCCGGAGGCGATATTTATCGAGGACCCTGTTGATTCGGTTCAGTCCAACATGTCCGAATCCTTGTTGGGACGAATATGCTTAAAGCATAACATATCTTTGGGTGACGTATTATTGCCCAGTGCTACCGATAGACCGCACAATCCACCTGAAGGATATACGGCATTCTACCGTCATGCTTGTGCGGCTGGAACTCTTCCTCCCTTCAATCAATATATCCGAAGGATGTTATCATATTTAGGGATCGCTCCTTCACAACTTCATCCCAACGGGCACGCGCTGCTGAATAGTGTCTTCATAATATTCATGGACTGTCTTTTTCGCCCGCCTAGGCCCTTCGAGATCAGACACATATTTAACTTCAAGAGCAGGGGTGATAGCCCGTCGTTTACATTTTTGGAGGCAGTTAGAAATTGCCAAGTTGTAGTCGGAGCTTGGACGCGCCTGAGTTATTTCAAGAACGAATGGTTCTACGTTCGATGTCCTCCGGGCTTCGCTAGGCGATGGTTGTCTAGACGTAAGCGCCTTAACCTGTTTCTTTGACCAATAACTCTTCGGTGTTAAAATTGACATTTCATTCCTTTTTCAGCTATTATTTCTAGGCCCGATGGAGGGCGTTTCAAAGGTACCGTCCGGAGTCTTCAAGAAGTTCCGAGCGAGCTGAGGCACATTGACTCGGTGCTGAACGACTACAACTTAAGAGTTCTAGGTTTGATCGACATTAATCAAAGCATAGTTGTTGAGGGATTCTCAAAGTCCGTCTCCAAGAAGGAAAATAAGAAGAAACCGAAGAAGAGAAAAGCGAAGAGGTCACTCGGGATCAGAATAATCGAGGCGAGTGACGAAGAAAGAACTCAGACGGATTCAGAGCCGATGGCTGACCTTTCGGGAAACTTGGAGGAATCGGGAGAAAAACGGAAAGGCAAGGCCGCCGTTTCCAAAAAACTTAAGTCAAAAGGGGGAAAATCTGTAGATGTGTTTCTTCCCGCTTCCGGAGTTATGATTTCTGAGGCCGCCCCTTCTCATTCGAGAGATTCTCTTAAAGGGCTTGACGATATTCCTATCCCAGATTATATATCAATCTCTCATAATCCTGGGTTGGAGGAATTACAAGATGTCTTAAATATGAACGAGCCCTTTCCTTTAAGTGCGGTCAACACTTCCGGTCGGTTTGGGGGTTTACACATTTACACACACTTTCACGGCACTTCATGATTTCTGCATAATAAACATTGCTTTATGGGATTTTAATCCGTAATTCTTTCTTATCGCAGGTGAGATGTCAGGACGCGGCTCCACTCTAGATAGACTTCGGAACGTGCGTCAATCTTCTCCATTCTATGATTCCCGTAGGAGAGAGACAGATAGGGACCATGGGCGAGGCTACTCGAGTCAGGAACGTTATGATAGAGACAGAGACTACTCGCGTAACCGTTCTGGTTACGATTACTCTGATAGAGACCGGGGGTATCAGCACCGACCCCGATCTCGTTCTCCTCCACCTCCTAGGGCTCCAGTAGACCTCCCAGGGCCATCTCATCAGCAACAATTGCCTTCTCAATCTTCTCGGCCTGACGCTCAACGGCCTAGAGTGGAATCAACGGCAGCTGCTATAATTGAACAAGCTCCGGCTGAGTTGACAAGCGAGGGAGCCGCTAAGCTTGCCCAAATGAAAAACGACTATCCGGAAATTTGCATGGATGGCTACATCTTCCCTCCTAATTTTAAAAGAATCCCTCCGGAAGCTGAGACCACTGCACATAATTACATTCACGACTTCTATGCTCAGTACAAAGAGTGGTATAAGGCAGCCGTGAAGGCCTCTAGAGTAGCTTTCGACAGGGCGAAAATCATTGCTGAACGTGATGTCGACATTGCGAAGCAGAAACGCATTATCCAAGTTCTTCAATCCGAAGTGGAGACGTCCCGAAAGTCGGAGCTTGAAACTCTTAAGAAACACGAGGATGTCGTGGCCAAACTAGCGAGGATGCAGCAAGAACACTGTGCCACAGTGGAAGAGATGGGCCATCGCAATACCACCGTTGCAGCTGAGCGAGACTTAGCCGTTAAAGAGCTGAACGAGCTCAAGGCCAAATTCGCTGAAATGGTGAAGGAGAAAGACGATGCGAACGCTACTGCTCAAGAGGCTTGCGACCAAGCAGTATCCCTCAGGGCCGAACTAGCTGCGGTGGCGATCAAGGCTAAGTCTGTGGAAGCGGAGATTCAGGAAAAAATCTTGGAGGAGAGGTCCAGGCTAGATGCTGAGTTTGACGATCTCTTAGTTACGTATAACGCTAATGTGCTGGAACACAGAAATCTAGCGTGGCTGGGAGATGACTCCATGATCTTGTATAATGCCTGGACCCGGCTGGTGAACGAGAAGAGAGCGGCGCATCCAGATGGAGCACTTGACGACTTCGAACTGGAGATGCGCCTGCTTCCTGAGGATGAGAGGAAAGCCCTTCATGAGGTGGTAATTTCTATGGCGAAAGAAAGACTCGGCGTCCAGTCATCAGAGACAGGCGAAGGTTCGGGGACCGCGCATCACGAGGCAAGTGTTGGAGCCGTAATCTCAACATTGCCCGAGACTACTGGTGCGGTAGACCCCCAATCCGTTCCTGCATATAATCCTGACCAACCGTTGTTATCTTCCGCCGATGATTCTACCCATGTTTCGGTCCAGACTAAGGAAGGTATTTGAACGCTTCTCGTAGTTTTGTTGTGATGAACCTTAAGCAATACACTTGTCTAACAATCTTCGTTTTGTTGCATTTCAGTGACCGAAGTTATAGTTTCTGCGCCCCTTGCTTTATCAGTTCCTCATCAAACACAAGGGGTAGTTTTTTCTGAAGCCATCACGACTTCTACTTTGATTGGCGAGGAGGGAGATGCAAATATGTTCTCTTTCAGCGCTCAGATGATTGAGGAGCTTCTCAACGAACCCATCGATCCCTCTGCCAATCCGTCCGATGCTGTGAGTGAGGCTGCTCCGGCCGTTAGTGTACCTATGCCAGCTATTGGCACATCTGATGCGGCCCAAGCATCTCGTGAGGACGACGTTTTAACTGAGATTGCTGCCGAGATGGCGTCAGGGAATGTAGGTCCTAGTCCACCCGGGCCTGCCCCGTTAATGGTGATTTCGCCGGGTGGTACTGTGTTGATCGAGACCGCTCCTGTTCCCCCTCCTGCTACTACTCCTATGCCCCCAGCTCGTCCTCCTAGAAGAACTTCTGTCGCCTCCAGCTCTGAGGAAGATGTCGACATCATATCGCTGCCGGAGGGCAAGCCCGAAAAGAGCAAGCGATCGAGGAAGAAGTCGGGCAGCGGATCAGGTGGAGCTACTCCAAAGAAGAAGATAAGGAAGAAGAAAGAATGAACTTCTTTCCCTAAATCTTTGTTGTGTAGGGTAGCATTTTGTTGATTCTTCTATAGCCGTGTATAGATGTGGATTCGGCTCCCACTAGTAGCTATTTCTTGAACCACTTTGTAATCATATTCTTTTTGTTGATAGTGGAAATGAGAATGTATTCCCTTTTGTCTCCAACTTGTTGTGTGTTATGGTTCTGCCCCCAGTATTGGGGATTAGTGCGGAGTTGACGTATGTTTATACCCCGTCTCGCGCTCCGGAGTACGGAGTAAGATGAATGTTTATACTCCGCCTCGCACTCTGGGAGTACGGAGTTAAGGAATGTTTATACTCCGCCTTGCACTCTGGGAGTACGGAGTTAAGGAATGTTTATACTCCGCCTCGCACTCTGGGAGTACGGAGTTAATTAATGTTTATACTCCAGCTCGCGTCCTCGGAAGCTGGAGTTCGTTAATGTTTATACTCCAGTTCGCGTTCTCGGATGCTGGAGTTTTTAGGAGAATGTTTATACTCCGCCTCGCACTCTGGGAGTACGGAGTTAGATGAATGTTTATACTCCGTCTCGCACTCTGGGAGTACGGAGTTAAGTAAAAAGCTTGTACCCAGCTCGCGCTCTCGGAGTACTCTGGGGTTTAGGAAAAATGTTTATACTCCGCCTCGCACTCTGGGAGTACGGAGTTAATTAATGTTTATACTCCAGTTCGCGCTCTCGGAAGCTGGAGTTTGTTAATGTTTATACTCCGGTTCGCGCTCTCGGAATCCGGAGTTAGTTAATGTTTATACTCCAGTTCGCGCTCTCGGAAGCTGGAGTTTGTTAGTGTTTATACCCAGCTCGCGCTCTCGGAGTACTCTGGGATTTAGGAAAAATGTTTATACTCCGCCTCGCACTCTGGGAGTACGGAGTTAGTTAAAAAGTTTTGTACCCAGCTCGCGCTCTCGGAGTACTCTGGGATTTAGGAAAAATGTTTATACTCCGCCTCGCACTCTGGGAGTACGGAGTTTGTTAATGAGTTTTGTACCCAGCTCGCGCTCTCGGAGTACTCTGGGATTTAGGAAAATGTTTATACTCCGCCTCGCACTCTGGGAGTACGGAGTTTGTTAATGTTTTATACTCCAGTTCGCGCTCTCGGAAGCTGGGTTTAAGGAAAAAGGTTGTCGTGTATCAACCCATTTCTGGCCTGATGTGATGGCTTGCCCCCGAGCTCGGGTTTCATTTGGTGAGTGGTTGATTGCTTCATAGCCACTCCCTGCTTGAATAAATTCCATTGCATGATGGAATTTAGCTCTTCGTGCATCGTGATGTTGTACATTGTATTTAATGAATCACAGCTCTGGCTCAAAGAGATGGCATTTTATTGCTGAAATAAGAAAACATGGCAAAGTCAGTTGCCTTATTACAAATTCTAATTTCGAAATGCAGAAACAAATTCTAAAACAGAATTGAAACTAAATAGATAAACACAGCCTGTTATGTGCGATGGCGACGAAGTCTTTCGCTGTCCAAGGCCTTTGGTGAAGCTAGACCATTAGCGGTCGTCATCTCATGTAAATCATCCCTGAGCTCTTGCTTAATCTCATGTGATCCCTTCCATGTTGGTTTCATGTACAGCAGTGCTGGGTATTCTTTTTTAATGACGATCTCATTGCGTTCAAAAGTTTTAAGTCGGTCTTTGGCATCGCGTAATCGGGCGATTCGTTTTCGGTGTATGACTGTCCTCAAGTCAACCTGATCGCCCTGGACGACTCCAACTCCGTTGATAGTGGGAAACTTTAAGGTCAAGCACCATGGGGCAATTACAGCTCTGAATTCAGTAAGGGCAGGTCGTCCTAAGAAGGCGTTGTATGGCGAGACTATGTTCAACACAGTGAACTGTAATGTTCGAACTCTCCAATGTTCCTTAGATCCTAACCTAACTGGTAACTTCACCACCCCAATAGGTACGGTAGAGCTACCGTTGAATCCATGGAGGTGAGTTTGGCAAGGTTCCAAATCTCTGGGATTCACCCTCATTTGATTATAAGCATGTGTAAAAAGGATATTCACGGAACTCCCGCAGTCAATTAGTATCCTCTTCATCCAAGCTGGACCTACTTGTGCCGATATCACGAGTGGGTCCGTAGTTGGGCTTCCGACATAACCAGTATCGTTGTCTCGGAAAGTGATGTCATTAATTGTCGCTCTCTTTCGTTTGGTCGAAGGTTTATTGTCTAAGTTATCATCGTACTCAAAGTCTGTTCGTCTAACCAAGTTGTTATATGATTTCATTTTTCCCCAGCTTTGCTTCGCTGTACGAGGACTATCACTCACAGCATTAATCACCAGTCTTCCTCCGACACGACCTGGTTCTTCCTGTCTTTCTGGGTTCTGTACATGATTTTGATTTGAGGGGCCCGCCCCTTCGGACTGCGGTGCCCGCACAAACTGATCTAACTTCCTTTCTCTAATCAACTTCTCAACGAGGTCTTGCAAGTGTCGACATTCATTGGTGTTGTGGCCATAACTTTCGTGGAATCTACAGAACTTTCCTGTTTGAATCTGCCTCTCCGACGATTGCTTCGGAGCCGGTTTCTTGTATTGCATAGTATTGCAAGTCTGTAGGTACACATTTTCCAACGATGTATTCAATGGTGTGTAATTATCGAACATTGGGGCCTCACGTCGTGGACCCCGATTTGGATCTCTTTTCTTATTCTGACCATTGTTTCCTCTTGGCTGCGTTTGCTTGTTTTGTATGTTCAACTGAACATTTCCGAAATTGTCTCCTGATTGTTTTACTGCTACATTGCTCTGTATCTCTTCACTCTTGGGTCCCGCATCATCTTGCTTCCTAGACTGTTTCGCGTCCTCTTGTCGTAAGAATTGCGCGGCTTTGGAGTAGAAACGGTCCAACGATGCGGGCGGTTTTCCGGCTAACCAGTTTCCAAATTCAGAATCAGGGTCAATCCCCTTTGTCAATGCCATTAAGATTGAGTTATCGTTGGGGTTACTAATCTCCACACATGCCGCATGGAATCTTTCTAAATAACGCCTTAGCGTTTCCCCACGAGCTTGGGTAACACTGGATAAGGTGTTGACATCTTTGGGTCTAGCGACATGCATGCGAAATTGTTCAACAAATTTCTTAGCCAGTTGATCGAATGAAGAGATAGACCTAGGTGGCAATCTTGTGAACCACATCGTTGCAATTCCACCTAGAGAGATAGGGAAACTTCGACATTTTACTGCGTCATCGGCCCTTGCGGCGCTCATTGACCACTCATATTTCAAGATGTGTTGATTGGGATCAGAATTTCCTTCGTACATAGGAAGGGTTGGCATTCTGAATCGCCGGGGAGGTTCAGCACTCAGTATCTCGTCTGTGAAGGGAGTGTGACTACGGGAAAGTCCCCAGTCATCGTTGGTAAGGCCTTGGCTTTCGCGGATCATCTGACGTATCATAGTCGAGATGTCTGGCATTGCTACACTTTGAGCTTGCCGAGCTAAGGTGTGGTCGGGTTCCACAGCGCGAGTTCGGACCGGGCGCTGTCGACGGTCCAAGTTTCGCCTCCTTGGCTCAGCGTCTTCCTGGATGTATGGTTCAGAAGTACGTCCTTGCTGTTGATTACCCGAATCTGGAAGATATCGGCCATCGACCCTTGTTTCCGCGGTTGCAGCTGTGACATGATTGTCCGCGGTATGCTGGGTAGTAGGGCCTCCTTGCGTGGAGGGCCCGGCCTGAAAGCTGGTTGATGGTACTGCCACCAACTGTCCAATAGTTGGAGCGGGTTGATATCCGATCGTTTGTGCATGACTCCCGTCTAATCGAGGACGGGTAGATCTGTGATAGTAGTCCGATGAAGCAGAACTTTCAGTGGATGAGCGGGAAACAACATCCCTTCTGGACCTCCTACGGCCCTGGCAGTTTAGTTGGTTCGTCAATTCAATATTGGCTCGCAACTGTTCGGCTAACTGTTGCCGACTCTGAGTCAACTCTTGAAGCAATACTTGGAATTCTTGTCTAGTGACTGCCCCAGACGGATCTGAGTGGGCAGTGTTGTCTTGGTTGGATGGCTGCTGTTGAGCAGGATTTTGTCCATCCCTACCTTCTTGTCCAGGAGCTGCAGAAGTGGTTCTCGTGCTAACCATTTTGAATGATGAATCCTTTTCCTAGATTTTATGCAAATCTGAGTAGAATGGAAGGACTGTGAATCGAAGATCTGGATCTTCCTCTTGGATTTGTGCAATCCGGTATCGATGGTAGATCCAAGGAGCAGGAGAAAAAAAGCTGGTTTTTTCTCAGTGAAAGCACCAAAGTGTTTGTACCAAAAATGGGCACAACACTCTTCGGAAGTCTTTGAAGAGATAAACGCGCAGAATGAAAATTAAAACTGTGGATTATCTAACAAAAACTCCAAATAACAGAAAGTAAATTGCAAAGACAAGCGATTTAGAGTGGTTCGGCGTTTTGCCTACGTCCACTATGAAGTTTGATGATTTTATTGCTCGATTACTTGAAGATTACAGTAGTTGATAATGTAATACAACTGAATTCAAATGCTAAGTGTCAATCTAAAGCAGCGGCGGTGTTCTGGAGTAAATCTGGCAGAATCTGGGCGCTCTTCAGTACTTAGAATTCTCCGACCCCTTTTCTGAATGACCAGGGGGTCTATTTATAGGTGTAGGAGGCTGGTATTTCGCCCAAAATGTGGGGAGACCAGTTCTGGTACGTCAGGGGGCCCACATGGCCGAAATTTAGAGACCCGGGCCCACTTTGGGATCGATTCGACCCTTGGTTCGAATCGATCAAGAAATCATCCAATCGAGCTGAAATTTGGTGTGTACATTCTTTATCATGTATTTGAGCTTCTGTGAAAATTTCATGGGATTTGGACTTGTAGAACTCGAGTTATGATCGATTCAAGTTGGTGTTTTTCGTATTCTGGAGTCGTTCGAATCGATATGCTTGAATCGATTCGTTCGAATCGATCTTCCTGCTTGTGAAGATGGTGACGTGGTGCGCTTTCTTCGAATCGGTCCGCTTTGCACTCCGCTTTGACTGGGTCGAATCCATGACTTGGATTCGAAGATGGTGGAGTCGAGAGCAAGCCGTGTCTCCTGGATTCGAAGTAAAGATATGTCTCATCGATTCGAAGTGAAGCTTGGTCTTATCGATTCGACGTGAAGCTTCCACGATGGATTCGAAGCAGACAAAAAGGGATGGATTCGAAGTTCTTTTGATGGATTCGAAGTAAGAGGGGGTTTCATGGATTCGAATGATCTATCGATTCGAACGAAAGCTATGTGAGGATGGATTCGTGGTGAGGCTCTGGGCCGATGGATTCGAAGCAATTCTCTTTTGATGGATTCGAATTATAGAAGGATTCGAACCCAAGCATATCGATGGAGTCGAACCAAGGCATGTTGATAGACTCGAACTGAAGCACGTCTCCATTGTTCTTCCAATGGCGATAACTCGAGCATACGAACTCGGATTGCTTCGAAATTTGGAACGTTGGTTCCTACTGCTTTGCTTAGCATATCTTATCAATTGTAGCCCGATCCGGACCTGAACAAATTTCATCGACATCCGTAGCGATCCTTACGTGTAACCGACTTCCGAGACGATATGTCACCGTTTTCTAGTTAAGTCCTTGGTATTACGGCCTTGCCAAAAGGCGGGATAACATAACGTAAAAATTCACTTGACGAAAAAAAGGCTAAAAAATTTCAGAGCCCCAATGAGGTTCGGATAGCATTTTTAGGGTATGAAACAATCCATTGACGGCTGAAAGAGGTCAAAGCCGTAGAACTCACAGAGAGCTTCGTTTTGATTGGTTATGGATCCCGTAACTCTAAACGAGCCAACAGTTATGGCCGTCCGAAGAATCGATATCCGCAGGGGAAACATCTGCGGTGCAAGGTGCAACATCCGTCCAAAATGCCAAAACAGCACCGTGCGACTTTTAGAAATGGGTGCATGGATTTGAAATGGAATAGTACCATGGTGCACCACTCTCCAGGGATGGCAAATCGAAGACCAGCCACGGTGATCCCGTTTTAACATAAAAATTCATTTGACGAAAAAAAGAAGGCTAAAAAACTTCAAAGCCCCGATTGAGGTTCGGATAGCCTTTTTTGGGTATGAAACAATCCATTGACGGTTGAAAGCCCTCAGATCCGTAGAACTCATCGAGAGCTTCATTTTGACTGGTTATGGCTCCCGTAAATCTAAACGAGCCAACAGTTATGGCCGTCCGAAGAATCGATATCCGCAGGGTGCAACATCTGCGGTGCAAGGTGCAACATCCGTCCAAAATGCCAAAACAACGCCGCGCGACTTTTAGAAATGGGTGCATGGATTTGAAATGGAACAGTACCATGCTTCACCACTATCCAGGGATGGCAAATCGAAGACCAGCCACGGTGATCCCGTTTTAACGTAAAAATTCACTTGACGAAAAAAAGAAGGCTAAAAAACTTCAGAACCCCGATTGAGGTTCGGATAGCCTTTTTTGGGTATGAAACAATCCATTGACAGTTGAAAGCGGTCAAAGTCGTAGAACTCACAGAGAGCTTCGTGTTGACTGGTTATGGCTCCCGTAACTCTGAACGAGCCAACAGTTATGGCCGTCCAAAGAATCGATATCTGCAGGGTGCAACATCTGCGGTGCAAGGTGCAACATTCGTCCAAAATGCCGAAACAGCGTCGTGCGACTTTTAGAAATGGGTGCATGGATTTGAAATGGAACAATACCATGGTGCACCACTATCCTGGGATGGTAAATCGAAGACCAGCCACGGTGTTCCCGTTTTAACGTAAAAATTGACTTGACGAAAAAAAGAAGGCTAAAAAACTTCAACGCCCCAATTGAGGTTCGGATAGCCATTTTTGGATATGAAACAATCCATTGACGGCTGAAAGCGGTCAAAGCCGTAGAAATCACAGAGAGCTTCGTTTTGACTGGTTATGGCTCCCGTACTTCTAAACGAGCCAGAAGTTATGGCCATCCGAAGAAACGATATCCGCAGGGTGCAACATCTGCGGTGCAAGGTGCAACATCCGTCCAAAATGCCGAAACAGCGCCGTGCGACTTTTAAAAATGGGTGCAAGGATTTGAAATGGAACAGTATCATGGTGCACCACTCTCCAGGTATGGTAAATCGAAGACCAGCCACGGTGATCCCGTTTTAACGTAAAAATTCACTTAACGAAAAAAGAAGGCTAAAAAACTTCAGAGCCCCGATTGAGGTTCGGATAGCCTTTTTTGGGTTGAAACAATCCATTGAAGGTCGAAATCGGTCAAAGCCGTAGAACTCACGGTGAGCTTCGTTTTGATTGGTTATGGCTCCCGTAACTCTAAACGAGCCAACAGTTATGGCCATCTGAAGAATCGATATCTGCAGCGTGCAACTTCTATGGTGCAAGGTGCAACATCCGTCCAAAATGCCGAAACAATGCCATGCGACTTTTAGAAATGGGTACATGGATTTGAAATGGAACAGTACCATGGTGCACCACTCTCCAGGGATGGTAAATCGAAGACCAGCCAAGGTGATCCCGTTTTAATGTAAAAATTCACTTGACGAAAAAAAGAAGGCTAAAAAACTTCAGAGCCCCGATTAAGGTTCGGATAGCCTTTTTTGGGTATGAAACAATCCTTTTACGGTTGAAAGTGGTCAAAGCCGTAGAACTCACAGAGAGCTTCGTTTTGACTGGTTATGGGTCCCGTAACTCTAAACGATCCAACAGTTATGGCCGTCCGAAGAATCGATATCCGCAGGGTGCAACATCTGCGGTGCAAGGTGCAACATCCGTCCAAAATGCCAAAACAACGCCGTGCGACTTTTAGAAATGGGTGCATGGATTTGAAATGGAACAGTACCATGGTTCACCACTATCCAGGGATGGCAAATCGAAGGCCAGCCACGGTGATCCCGTTTTAACGTAAAAATTCACTTGACGAAAAAAAGAAGGCTAAAAAACTTCAGAGCCCCGATTAAGGTTCGGATAGTCTTTTTTGGGTATGAAACAATCCATTGATGGTCGAAAGCGGTCAATGCCGTAGAACTCACAGAGAGCTTCGTTTTGACTGGTTATGGGTCCCGTAACTCTAAACGAGCCAACAGTTATGGCCGTCCGAAGAATCGATATCCGCAGGGTGCAACATCTGCGGTGGAAGGTGCAACATCCGTCCAAAATTCCGAAACAGCGCCGTGCGACTTTTAGAAATGGGTGCATGGATTTGAAATGGAATGGTACCATGGTGCACCACTCTCCAGGGATGGTAAATCGAAGACCAGCCATGGTGATCCCGTTTTAACGTAAAAATTCACTTGACTAAAAAAAGAAGGTTAAAAAACTTTAGAGCCCCGAATGAGGTTCGGATAGCCTTTTTTGGGTATGAAACAATCCATTGACAGC
This sequence comes from Allium fistulosum, assembly GCA_030737815.1. Lineage (NCBI taxonomy): Eukaryota > Viridiplantae > Streptophyta > Magnoliopsida > Asparagales > Amaryllidaceae > Allium > Allium fistulosum. Next base: position 1,141,501,678 of record CM060906.1, read on the forward strand.
TGAAAGCCATCAAATCCATAGAACTCACCAAGAGCTTTGTTTTGACTGGTAATGGCTCCCGTAACTCTAAACAAGCCAACTGTTATGGCCATCCGAAGAATCGATATTCGTAGGGTGCAACATCTGCGGTGCAAGGTGCAACATCCACGGTGCAAGGTGCAACATCCCTCTAAAATGTTGAAACAACACCGTGCGACTTTTAGAAATGGGTGCATGGATTTGAAATGGAACGGTACCAAGGTGCACCACTCTCCTGGGATGGTAAATCGAAGACCAGCCACGGTGATCCCATTTTAACGGAAAAATTCACTTGACGAAAAAAAGAAGGCTAAAAAACTTCAGACCCACGATTGAGGTTCGGATAGCCTTCTTTGTGTATGAAACAATCCATTGACGGCTGAAAGCGGTCAAAGACATAGAACTCAGAGAGAGCTTCATTTTGACTGGTTATGGCTCCTGCAACTCTAAACGAGCCAACAGTTATGGCCGTCCGAAGAATCGATATCCGCAGGGTGCAACATCTGCGGTGCAAGGTGCAACATCCGTCCAAAATGCTGATACATCGCCGTGCGACTTTTAGAAATGGGTGCAAGGATTTGAAATGGAACAGTACCATGGTGCACCACTCTCCAGGGATGGTAAATCGAAGACCAGCCATGGTGATCCCGTTTTAACGTAAAAATTCACTTGACGAAATAAAGAAGGCTAAAAAACTTCAGAGCCCCGATTGAGGTTCAGATAGCCTTTTTTGGGTATGAAACAATCCATTGACGGCTGAAAGTGGTAAAAGTCATAGAACTCATAGAGAGCTTCGTTTTGATTGGTTATGGCTCCCGTAACTCTAAACGAGCCAACAGTTATGGCCGTCCGAAGAATCGATATCCGCAGGGGACAACATCTGCGGTGCAAGGTGCAACATCCGTCCAAAATGCCAAAACAGCGCCGTGCGACTTTTAGAAATGGGTGCATGGATTTGAAATGGAACAGTACCATGGTGCACCACTCTCCAGGAAAGGTAAATCGAAGACCAACCGCGGTGATCCCGTTTTAACATAAAAATTTACTTGACGAAAAAAAGAAGGCTAAAAAACTTCAGAGCCCCGATTAAGGTTCAGATAGTCTTTTTTGGGTATGAAACAATCCATTGACGGTTGAAAGCGGTCAATGACGTAGAACTCACAGAGAGCTTCGTTTTGACCGGTTATGGGTCCCGTAACTCTAAACGAGCCAACAGTTATGGCCGTCCGAAGAATCGATATCCGCAGGGTGCAACATCTGCGGTGGAAGGTGCAACATCCATCCAAAATGCTGAAACAGCGCCGTGCGACTTTTAGAAATGGGTGCATGGATTTGAAATGGAATGGTACCATGGTGCACCACTCTCCAGGGATGGTAAATCGAAGACCAGCCATGGTGATCCCGTTTTAACGTAAAAATTCACTTGACTAAAAAAAGAAGGTTAAAAAACTTCAGAGCCCCGACTGAGGTTCGGATAGCCTTTTTTGGGTATGAAACAATCCATTGACAGCTGAAAGCCATCAAATCCGTAGAACTCACCAAGAGCTTTGTTTTGACTAGTAATGGCTCCCGTAACTCTAAATGAGCCAACTGTTATGGCCGTCCGAAGAATCGATATCCGTAGGGTGCAACATCTGCGGTGCAAGGTGCAACATCCGCGGTGCAAGGTGCAACATCCCTCTAAAATGTCGAAACAACACCATGCGACTTTTAGAAATGGGTGCATGGATTTGAAATGGAATGGTACCATGGTGCACCACTCTCCTGGGATGGTAAATCGAAGACCAGCCACGGTGATCCCGTTTTAACGGAAAAATTCACTTGACGAAAAAAAGAAGGCTAAAATACTTCAGACCACGATTGAGGTTCGGATAGCCTTCTTTGTGTATGAAACAATCCATTGACGGCTGAAAGTGGTCAAAGACATAGAACTCAGAGAGATCTTCGTTTTGACTGGTTATGGCTCCTGTAACTCTAAACGAGCCAACAGTTATGGCCGTCCGAAGAATCGATATCCGCAGGGTGCAACATCTGCGGTGCAAGGTGCAACATCCGTCCAAAATGCCGATACATCGCCGTGCGACTTTTAGAAATGGGTGCAAGCATTTGAAATGGAACAATACCATGGTGCACCACTCTCTAGGGATGGTAAATCGAAGACCAGCCACGGTGATCCCGTTTTAACGTAAAAATTCACTTGACGAAAAAAAGAAGGCTAAAAAACTTCAGAGCCCCGATTGAGGTTCAGATAGCCTTTTTTGGGTATGAAACAATCCATTGACGGCTAAAAGCGGTAAAAGTTGTAGAACTCATAGAGAGCTTCGTTTTGATTGGTTATGGCTCCCGTAACTCTAAACGAGCCAACAGTTATGGCCGTCCGAAGAATCGATATCCGCAGAGGGCAACATCTGCGGTGCAAGGTGCAACATCCGTCCAAAATGCCGAAACAACGCCGTGCGACTTTTAGAAATGGGTGCATGGATTTGAAATGGAACAGTACCATGGTGCACCACTCTCCAGGAAAGGTAAATCGAAGACCAACCACGGTGATCCCGTTTTAACATAAAAATTCACTTGACGAAAAAAAGAAGGCTAAAAAACTTCAGAGCCCGATTGAGGTTCGGATAGCCTTTTTTGGGTATGAAACAATCCATTGACGGCTGAAAGCGGTCAAAGCCGTAGAACTTACGGTGAGCTTCGTTTTGACTGGTTATGGCTCCCGTAACTCTAAACGAGCCAACAGTTATGGCCGCCCGAAGAATCGATATCCGCAGGGTGCAACATCTGCGGTGCAAGGTGCAACATCCGTCCAAAATGCCGAAACAGCGCCGTGCGACTTTTAGAAATGGGTGCATGGATTTGAAATGGAACAGTACCATGGTGCACTACTCTCCAGGGATGGAAAATCGAAGACCAGCCATGGTGATCCCGTTTTAACGTAAAAATTCACTTGAAGAAAAAAAAGAAGGCTAAAAAACTTCAGAGCCCCGATTGAGGTTTGGATGGCCTTTTTAGGGTATGAAACAATCCATTGACGGTTGAAAGTGGTCAAATCCGTAGAACTCACAGAGAGCTTCGTTTTGACTGGTTATGGCACCCGTAACTCTGAACGAGCCAACAGTTATGGTCGTCCGAAGAATCGATATCTGCAGGGTGCAACATCTGCGGTGCAAGGTGCAACATCCGTCCAAAATGCCGAAACAGCGCCGTGCGACTTTTAGAAATGTGTGCATGGATTTGAAAAGGAACAGTACCATGGTGCACCACTCTCTTGGGATGGTAAATCGAAAACCAGCCACGGTGATCCCGTTTTAACGTAAAAATTCACTTGACGAAAAAAAGAAGGCTAAAAAACTTCAGAGCCCCGATTAAGGTTCGGATAGCCATTTTTGGACATGAAACAATCCATTGACGGTTGAAAGCGGTCAAAGCCGTAGAAATCACAGAGAGCTTCGTTTTGACTAGTTATGGCTCCCGTAACTCTAAACGAGCCAGAAGTTATGGCCGTCCGAAGAATCGATATCCGCAGGGTGCAACATCTGCGGTGCAAGGTGCAACATCCGTCCAAAATACCGAAACAGCGCCGTGCGACTTTTAAAAGTGGGTGCAAGGATTTGAAATGGAACAGTACCATGGTGGACCACTCTCCAGGTATGGTAAATCGAAGACCAGCCACGGTGATCCCGTTTTAACGTAAAAATTCACTTGACGAAAAAAAGAAGGCTAAAAAACTTCAGAGCCCCGATTGAGGTTCGGATAGCCATTTTTGGACATGAAACAATCCATTGATGGTTGAAAGCGGTCAAAGCCGTAGAAATCACAGAGAGCTTCGTTTTGACTGGTTATGGCTCCCGTAACTCTAAACGAGCCAGAAGTTATGGCCGTCCGAAGAATCGATATCCGTAGGGTGCAACATCTGCGGTGCAAGGTGCAACATCCGTCCAAAATACCGAAACAGTGCCGTGCGACTTTTAAAAATGGGTGCAAGGATTTGAAATGGAACAGTACCATGGTGCACCACTCTCCAGGTATGGTAAATCGAAGACCAGCCACGGTGATCCCGTTTTAACGTAAATATTCACTTAACGAAAAAAAGAAGGCTAAAAAACTTCAGAGCCCCGATTGAGGTTCGGATAGCATTTTTTGGGGTGAAACAATCCATTGACGGTTGAAAGCGGTCAAAGCCGTAGAACTCATGGTGAGCTTCGTTTTGATTGGTTATGGCTCCCATAACTCTAAACGAGCCAACAGTTATGGCCATCTGAAGAATCGATATCCGTAGGGTGCAACATCTACGGTGCAAGGTGCAACATCCGTCAAAATGTCGAAACAGCATCGTGCGACTTTTAGAAATGGGTGCATGGATTTGATATGGAACAGTACCATGGTGCACCACTCTCCAGGGATGGTAAATCAAAGACCAGCCAAGGTGATCCCATTTTAACGTAAAAATTCACTGGACGAAAAAAAGAAGGCTAAAAAACTTCAAAGCTCCGATTAAGGTTCGAATAGCCTTTTTTGGGTATGAAACAATCCATTGACGGTTGAAAGCGGTCAAAGCCGTAGAACTCACAGAGAGATTCGTTTTGACTGGTTATGGGTCCCGTAACTCTAAACGATCCAACAGTTATGGCCGTCGGAAGAATCGATATCCGCAGGGTGCAACATCTGCGGTGCAAGGTTCAACATCCGTCCAAAATGCCGAAATAGCGCCGTGCGACTTTTAGAAATGGGTGCATGGATTTGTAATGGAACAGTACCATGGTGCACTACTCTCCAGGGATGGTAAATCAAAGATCAGCCACGGTGATCCCGTTTTAACGTAAAAATTCACTTGACGAAAAAAAGAAGGCTACAAACTTCAGAGCCCCGATCGAGGTTTGGATAGCCATTTTTGGGTATGAAACAATCCATTGATGGCTGAAAGCAGTAAAAGCCGTAGAATTCATAGAGAGCTTCATTTTGATTGGTTATGGCTCTCGAAACTCTAAACGAGCCAACAGTTATGGCCGTCCGAAGAATCGATATCCGCAGGGGGCAACATCTGCGGTGCAAAGTGCAACATCCGTCCAAAATGCCGCAACAGCGCCGTGCGACTTTTAGAAATTGGTGCATGGATTTGAAATGGAACAGTACCATGGTGCACCACTCTCCAGGGATGGTTAATCGAAGACCAGCCACGGTGATCCCGTTATAACGTAAAAATTAACTTAACGAAAAAAAGGCTAAAAAACTTCAGAGCCCCGATCGAGGTTTGGATAGCCTTTTTTGGGTTTGAAATAATCCATTGACGGCTAAAAGTGGTCAAAGCCGAAGAACTCACAGAGAGCTTCGTTCGGACTGGTTATGGCTCCCGTAACTCTAAACGACCAACAATTATGGCCGTCCGAAGAATTGATATCCGCAGGGTGCAACATCTGTGGTGCCAGGTGCAACATCCGTCCAAAATGCCGAAACAGCGCCGTGCAACTTTTAGAAATGGGTGCATGGATTTGAAATGGTACAGTACCATGGTGCACCACTCTCCAGGGATGGTAAATCGAAGACCAGCCACGGCGATCCCGTTTTAACGTAAAAATTCACTTGACGAAAAAAGAAGGCTAAAAAACTTCAGAGCCCCGATTGAGGTCCGGATAGCCTTTTTTGGGTATGAAACAATCCATTGACGGTTGAAAGCGGTCAATGCCGTAGAACTCACAGAGAGCTTTGTTTTGACTGGTTATGGGTCTCGTAACTCTAAACGAGCCAACAGTTATGGCCGTCCGATGAATCGATATCCGCAGGGTGCAACATCTGCGGTGGAAGGTGCAACATCCGTCCAAAATGCCGAAACAACGCCGTGCGACTTTTAGAAATGGGTGAATGGATTTGAAATGGAACGGTACCATGGTGCACCACTCTCCTGGGATGGTAAATCGAAGACCAGCCATGGTGATCCTGTTTTAACGTAAAAATTCACTTGACGAAAAAAAGAAGGTTAAAAAACTTCAGAGCCCCGACTGAGGTTCGGATAGCCTTTTTTGGGTATGAAACAATCCATTGACAGCTGAAAGCCATAAAATCTGTAGAACTCACCAAGAGCTTTGTTTTGACTAGTAATGGCTCCCGTAACTCTAAATGAGCCAACTGTTATGGCCATCCGAAGAATCTATATCTGTAGGGTGCAACATATGCGGTGCAAGGTGCAACATCCGCGGTGCAAGGTGCAACTTCCCTCCAAAATGTCGAAACAACACCATGCGACTTTTAGAAATGGGTGCATGGATTTGAAATGGAACGGTACCATGGTGCACCACTCGCCAGGGATGGTAAATCGAAGACCAGCCACGGTGATCCCGTTTTAACGTTAAAATTCAATTGAAGAAAAAAAAGAAGGCTAAAAAACTTCAGAGCCCCGATTGAGGTTTGGATGGCCTTTTTAGGGTATGAATCAACCCATTGACGGTTGAAAGTGGTCAAATACGTAGAACTCACAGAGAGCTTCGTTTTGACTGGTTATGGCTCCCGTAACTCTGAACGAGCCAACAGTTATGGTCGTCCGAAGAATCGATATCCGTAGGGTGCAACATCTGCGGTGCAAGGTGCAACATCCGTCCAAAATGCCGAAACAGCACCGTGCGACTTTTCGAAATGTGTGCATGGATTTGAAATGGAACAGTACCATGGTGCACCACTCTCTTGGGATGGTAAATCGAAGACCAGCCACGGTGATCCCGTTTTAACGTAAAAATTCACTTGACGAAAAAAAGAAGGCTAAAAAACTTCATAGCCCCGATTGAGGTTCGGATAGCCATTTTTGGACAAGAAACAATCCATTGACGGTTGAAAGCGGTCAAAGCCGTAGAAATCACAGAGAGCTTCGTTTTGACTGGTTATGGCTCCCGTAACTCTAAACGAGCCAGAATTTATGACCGTCCGAAGAATCGATATATGTAGGGTGCAACATCTGCGGTGCAAGGTGCAACATTCGTCCAAAATGCCGAAACAGCGCCGTGCGACTTTTAAAAATGGGTGCAAGGATTTGAAATGGAACAGTACCATGGTGCACCACTCTCCAGGTATGGTAAATCGAAGACCAGCCCCGGTGATCCCGTTTTAACGTAAAAATTCACTTAACGAAAAAAAGAAGGCTAAAAAACTTCAGAGCCCCGATTGAGGTTCGGATAGCCTTTTTTAGGTTGAAACAATCCATTGACGGTCGAAAGCGGTCAAAGCCGTAGAACTCATGGTGAGCTTCGTTTTGATTGGTTATGGCTCCTGTAACTCTAAACGAGCCAACAGTTATGGCCATCTGAAGAATTGATATCCGTAGGGTGCAACATCTACGGTGCAAGGTGCAACATCCGTCCAAAATGCCGAAACAGCATCGTGCGACTTTTAGAAATGGGTGCATGGATTTGAAATGGAATAGTACCATGGTGCACCACTCTCCAGGGATGGTAAATCAAAGACCAGCCAAGGTGATCCCATTTTAACGTAAAAATTCACTTGACGAAAAAAAAGGCTAAAAATCTTCAGAGCTCCGATTAAGGTTCGGATAGCCTTTTTTGGGTATGAAACAATCCATTGACGGTTGAAAGCGGTCAAAGCCGTAGAACTCATAAGGAGCTTCGTTTTGACTGGTTATGGGTCCCGTAACTCTAAACGATCCAACAGTTATGGCCGTCGGAAGAATCGATATCCGCAGGGTGCAACATCTGCGGTGCAATGTGCAACATCCGTCCAAAATGCCGAAACAGCACCGTGCGACTTTTAGAAATGGGTGCATGGATTTGTAATGGAATAGTACCATGGTGCACCACTCTCCAGGGATGGTAAATCGAGGACCAGCCACGGTGATCCCGTTTTAACGTAAAAATTCACTTGACGAAAAAAAGAAGGCTACAAAACTTCAGAGCCCCGATCGAGGTTCGGATAGCCTTTTTTGGGTATGAAACAATCCATTGACGGCTGAAAGCAGTAAAAGCCTTAGAATTCACAGAGAGCTTCATTTTGATTGGTTATGGCTCCTGTAACTCTAAACGAGCCAACAGTTATGGCCGTCCGAAGAATCGATATCCGTAGGAGGCAACATCTGCGGTGCAAAGTGCAACATCCATCCAAAATGCCGCAACAGTACCGTGCGACTTTTAGAAATAGGTGCATGGATTTGAAATGGAACAGTATCATGGTGCACCACTCTCCAGGGATGGTTAATCGAAGACCATTCACAGTGATCCCGTTTTAACGTAAAAATTCACTTAACGAAAAAAAGGCTAAAAAACTTCAGAGCCCCGATCGAGGTTTGGATAGCCTTTTTTGGGTTTGAAATAATCCATTGACGGCTAAAAGTGGTCAAAGTCGAAGAACTCACAGAGAGCTTCGTTCGGACTGGTTATGGCTCCCGTAACTCTAAACGAGCCGACAATTATGGCCGTCCGAAGAATTGATATCCGCAGGGTGCAACATCTGTGGTGCAAGGTGCAACATCCGTCCAAAATGCCGAAACAGCGCCGTGCGACTTTTAGAAATGGGTGCATGGATTTGAAATGGTACAGTACCATGGTGCACCACTCTCCAGGGATGGTAAATCGAAGACCAGCCACGGTGATCCCGTTTTAACGTAAAAATTCACTTGACGAAAAAAAGAAGGCTAAAAAACTTCAGAGCCCCGATTGAGGTACGGATACCCTTTTTTGGGTATGAAACAATACATTGACGACTGAAAGCGGTCAAAGCTGTAGAAATCACAGAGAGCTTCGTTTTGACTGGTTATGGCTCTCGTAACTCTAAACGAGCAAACAGTTATGGCCGTCCGAAGAATCCATATCCGCAGGGTGCAACATCTGCGGTGCAAGGTGCAACATCCGTCCAAAATGCCAAAAAAGCGCCTTGCGACTTTTAGAAATAGGTGTATGGATTTGAAATGGAACAGTACCATGGTGCACCACTCTCCAGGGATGGTAAATCGAAGACCAGCCACGGTGATCCCGTTTTAACATAAAAATTCACTTGACGGAAAAAAGAAGGCTAAAAAACTACAGAGCCCCGATTGAGGTTCGGATAACCTTTTTTGGGTATGAAACTATCCATTGACGGCTGAATGCGATCAAAGCTGTAGAACTCACAGAGAGCTTCGTTCTGACTGGTTATGGCTCCCGTAACTCTAAACAAGCCAACAGTTATGGCCGTTCGAAGAATCGATATCCGCATGGTGCAACATCTACGGTGCAAGGTGCAACATCTGTCCAAAATGCCGAAATAGCGCCGTGCATCTTTTAGAAATGGGTGCATGGATTTGAAATGGAATAGTACCATGGTGCATCACTCTCCAGGGATGGTAAATCGAAGACCAGCCACGGTGATCCTGTTTTAACGTAAAAATTCCCTTGACGAAAAAAAGAAGGCTAAAAAACTTCAGAGCCCCGATTGAGGTTCGGATAGCCTTTTTTGGGTATGAAACAATCCATTGATGGCTAAAAGCAATCAAAGCCATAGAACTCACATAGAGCTTCGTTCTGACTGGTTATGTCTCCCGTAACTCTAAACGAGCCAACAGTTATGACCGTCCGAAGAATCGATATCCGCAGCGTGCAACATCTGCGGTGCAAGGTGCAACATCCGTCCAAAAAGCCGAAACAGTGCCTTGCGAATTTTAGAAATGGGTGGATGGATTTGAAATGGAACAGTGCCATGGTGCACCACTCTCCAGGGATGCTAATTCGAAGACCAGCCACGGTGATCCAGTTTTAACGTAAAAATTCACTTGACGAAAAAAAGAAGGCTAAAAAACTTCAGAGCCCCGATTGAGGTTCGGATAGCCTTTTTTGGGTATGAAACAATCCATTGACGGCAGAAAGCGGTCAAAGCCGTAGAACTCACAGAGAGCTTCGTTCTGACTGGGTATGGCTCCCGTAACTCTAAACGAGCCAACAGTTATGACCGTCCGAAGAATCGATATCCGTAGGGTGCAACATCTGCGGTGCAAGGTGCAACATCCGTCCAAAATGCCGAAACAGCGCCTTGCGACTTTTAGAAATGGGTGTATGGATTTGAAATGGAACAGTACCATGGTGCACCACTCTCTAGGGATGGTAAATCGAAGACCAGCCACGGTGATCCCGTTTTAACGTAAAAATTCACTTGATGACAAAAAGAAGGCTAAAAAACTTCAGAGCTCCGATAGAGGTTCGGATAGCCTTTTTTGTGTATGAAATAGTCCATTGATGGCTGAAAGCGATCAAAGCCGTAGAACTCAAAGAGAGCTTCGTTCTGACTGGTTATGTCTCCCGTAACCCTAAACGAGCCAACAGTTGTGACCGTCCGAAGAATCGATATCTGCAGGGTGCAACATCTGCAGTGCAAGGTGCAACATCCGTCCAAAAAGCCGAAATAGTGCCTTGCGACTTTTAGAAATGGGTGGATGGATTTGAAATGTAACAGTACCATGGTGCACCACTCTCCAGGGATGCTAATTCGAAGACCAGCCACGGTGATCCCGTTTTAACGTAAAAATTCACTTGACGAAAAAAAGAAGGCTAAAAAACTTCTGACCCCCGATTGAGGTTCGGATAGCCTTTTTTGGGTTTGAAACAATCCATTGACGGCTGAAAGCGGTCAAAGCCGTAGAATTCACAGAGAGCTTTGTTCTGACTGGTTATGGCTCCCGTAACTCTAAACGAGCCAACAGTTATGACCTTCCGAAGAATCGATATCCGCAGGGTGCAACATTTGCGGTGCAAGGTGCAACATCCGTCCAAAATTCCGAAACAGCGCCTTGCGACTTTTAGAAATGGGTGTATGGATTTGAAATGGAACAGTACCATGGTGCACCACTCTCCAGGGATGGTAAATCGAAGACCAGCCACGGTGATCCCGTTTTAACGTAAAAATTCACTAGATGAAAAAAAGAAGGCTAAAATACTTCAGAGCCTCGATAGAGGTTCAAATAGCCTTTTTTGGGTTTGAAATAATCCATTGACGGCTAAAAGTGGTCAAAGTCGAAGAACTCACAGAGAGCTTCGTTCGGACTGGTTATGGCTCCCGTAACTCTAAACGAGCCGACAATTATGGCCGTCCGAAGAATTGATATCCGCAGGGTGCAACATCTGTGGTGCAAGGTGCAACATCCGTCCAAAATGGCGAAACAGCGCCGTGCGACTTTTAGAAATGGGTGCATGGATTTGAAATGGTACATTACCATGGTGCACCACTCTCCAGGGATGGTAAATCGAAGACCAGCCACGGTGATCCCGTTTTAACGTAAAAATTCACTTGACGAAAAAAAGAAGGCTAAAAAACTTCAGAGCCCCGATTGAGGTCCGGATACCCTTTTTTGGGTATGAAACAATACATTGACGGCTGAAAGCGGTCAAAGCTGTAGAAATCACAGAGAGCTTCGTTTTGACTGGTTATGGCTCTTGTAACTCTAAACGAGCAAACAGTTATGGCCGTCCGAAGAATCCATATCCGTAGGGTGCAACATCTGCGGTGCAAGGTGCAACATCCGTCCAAAATGCCAAAAAAGCGCCTTGCGACTTTTAGAAATAGGTGTATGGATTTGAAATGGAACAGTACCATGGTGCACCACTCTCCAGGGATGGTAAATCGAAGACCAGCCACGGTGATCCCGTTTTAACATAAAAATTCACTTGACGGAAAAAAGAAGGCTAAAAAACTACAGAGCCCCGATTGAGGTTCGGATAACCTTTTTTGGGTATGAAACTATCCATTGATGGATGAATGCGATCAAAGCTATAGAACTCACAGAGAGCTTCGTTCTGACTGGTTATGGCTCCCGTAACTCTAAACAAGCCAACAGTTATGGCCGTTCGAAGAATCGATATCCGCATGGTGCAACATCTACGGTGCAAGGTGCAACATCTGTCCAAAATGCCGGAACAGCGCCGTGCATCTTTTAGAAATGGGTGCATGGATTTGAAATGGAACAGTACCATGGTGCACCACTCTCCAGGGATGGTAAATCGAAGACCAGCCACGGTGATCCTGTTTTAGCAAAAAAATTCCCTTGACGAAAAAAAGAAGGCTAAAAAACTTCAGAGCCCCGATTGAGGTTCGGATAGCCTTTTTTGGGTATGAAACAATCCATTGATGGCTAAAAGCAATCAAAGCCATAGAACTCACATAGAGCTTCGTTCTGACTGGTTATGTCTCCCGTAACTCTAAACGAGCCAACAGTTATGACCGTCCGAAGAATCGATATCCGCAGCGTGCAACATCTGCGGTGCAAGGTGCAACATCCGTCCAAAACGCCGAAACAGTGCCTTGCGAATTTTAGAAATGGGTGGATGGATTTGAAATGGAACAGTGCCATGGTGCACCACTCTCCAGGGATGCTAATTCGAAGACCAGCCACGGTGATCCAGTTTTAACGTAAAAATTCACTTGACGAAAAAAAGAAGGCTAAAAAACTTCAGAGCCCCGATTGAGGTTCGGATAGCCTTTTTTGGGTATAAAACAATCCATTGACGGCAGAAAGAGGTCAAAGCCGTAGAACTCACAGAGAGCTTCGTTCTGACTGGTTATGGCTCCCGTAACTCTAAACGAGCCAACAGTTATGACCGTCCGAAGAATCGATATCCGTAGGGTGCAACATCTGCGGTGCAAGGTGCAACATCCGTCCAAAATGCCGAAACAGCGCCTTGCGACTTTTAGAAATGGGTGTATGGATTTGAAATGGAACAGTACCATGGTGCACCACTCTCCAGGGATGGTAAATCGAAGACCAACCACGGTGATCCCGTTTTAACGTAAAAATTCACTTGATGACAAAAAGAAGGCTAAAAAACTTCAGAGCTCCGATAGAGGTTCGGATAGCCTTTTTTGGGTATGAAACAGTCCATTGATGGCTGAAAGCGATCAAAGCCGTAGAACTCAAAGAGAGCTTCGTTCTGACTGGTTATGTCTCCCGTAACCCTAAACGAGCCAACAGTTGTGACCGTCCGAAGAATCGATATCTGTAGGGTGCAACATCTGCAGTGCAAGGTGCAACATCCGTCCAAAAAGCCGAAACAGTGCCTTGCGACTTTTAGAAATGGGTGGATGGATTTGAAATGGAACAGTACCATAGTGCACCACTCTCCAGGGATGCTAATTCGAAGACCAGCCACGGTGATCCCGTTTTAACGTAAAAATTCACTTGACGAAAAAAAGAAGGCTAAAAAACTTCTGACCCCCGATTGAGGTTCGGATAGCCTTTTTTGGGTTTGAAACAATCCATTGACGGCTGAAAGCGGTCAAAGCCGTAGAATTCACAGAGAGCTTTGTTCTGACTGGTTATGGCTCCCGTAACTCTAAACGAGCCAACAGTTATGACCTTCCGAAGAATCGATATCCGTAGGGTGCAACATTTGCGGTGCAAGGTGCAACATCCGTCCAAAATTCCGAAACAGCGCCTTGCGACTTTTAGAAATGGGTGTATGGATTTGAAATGGAACAGTACCATGGTGCACCACTCTCCAGGGATGGTAAATCGAAGACCAGCCACGGTGATCTCGTTTTAACGTAAAAATTCACTTGATGAAAAAAAGAAGGCTAAAAAACTTCAGAGCCCCGATAGAGGTTCAAATAGCCTTTTTTGGGTATGAAACAATACATTGATGGCTGAAAGCAGTCAAAGTTGTAGAACTCACAAAGAGCTTCGTTTTGACTGGTTATGGCTCCCGTAACTCTAGACGAGCCAACAGTTATGGCCATCCGAAGAATCGATATTCGCAGGGTGCAACATATGCAGTGCAAGGTGCAACATCCGTCCAAAATACCGAAACAGTGCCTTGCGACTTTTAGAAATGGTTATATGGATTTGAAATGGAACAGTACCATGGTGCACCACTCTCCAGGGATGGTAAATCGAAGACCAGCCACGGTGATCCCGTTTTAACGTAAAAATTCACTTGACGAAAAAAAGAAGGCTAAAAAACTTCAGAGCCCCGATAGAGGTTCGGATAGCCTTTTTTGGGTATGAAACAGTCCATTGACGGTTGAAAGCGGTCAAAGCCGTAGAACTCACAGAGAGCTTCGTTCTGATTGGTTATGGCTCCCGTAACCCTAAACGAGCCAACAGTTATGGCCGTCCGAAGAATCGATATCCGCAGGGTGCAACATTTGCGGTGCAAGGTGCAACATCCGTCCAAAATGCCAAAATAGCGCCTTGCAACTTTTAGAAATGGGTGTACGGATTTGAAATGGAACAGTACCATGATGCACCACTCTCCAGGGATGGTAAATCGAAGACCAGCCATGGTGATCCTGTTTTAACGTAAAAATTCACTTGACGAAAAAAAGAAGCCTAAAAAACTTTAGAGCCCCGATTGTGGTTTGGATAGCCTTTTTTGGGTATGAAACAATCCATTGATGGCTAAAAGCGGTCAAAGCCGTAGAACTCACACAGAGCTTCATTTTGATTGGTTATAGCTCCCGTAACTACAAACGAGCCAATAGTTATGGCCGTCCGAAGAATCGATATCCGCAGGGTGCAACATCTGCGGTGCAAGGTGCAACATCCATCCAAAATGCCAAAACAGCGCCTTGCGACTTTTAGAAATGGGTGCATGGATTTTAAATGGAACAGTACCATGGTGCACCACTCTCCAGGGATGGTAAATCGAAGACCAGCCATAGTGATCCCGTTTTAACGTAAAAATTCACTTGATGAAAAAAAGAAGGCTAAAAAATTTCAGAGCCCCGATTGAGGTTTGGATAGCCTTTTTTGGGTATGAAACAATCCATTGACGGCTGAAAGTGGTCAAAGCTGTAGAACTCAAAAAGAGCTTCGTTTTGACTGGTTATGGCTTTCGCAACTCTAAACGAGCCAACAGTTATGGCCGTCCGAAGAATCGATATCCGCAGGGTGCAACATCTGCGGTGCAAGGTGCAACATCCGTCCAAAATGCCAAAATAGCGCCTTGCGACTTTTAGAAATGGATGTATGGATTTGAAATTGAACAGTACCATGGTGCATCACTCTCCAGGGATGCTAAATTGAAGACCAGCCACGGTGATCCTGTTTTATCGTAAAAGTTCACTTGACGAAAAAAAGAAGGCAAAAAAACTTCAGAGCCCCGATTGAGGTTCTGATATCCTTTTTTGGGTATGAAACAATCCATTGACGGCTGATAGCGGTCAAAGCCGTAGAACTCACAGAGAGCTTCGTTTTGACCGGTTATGGCTCCCGTAACTTTAAACGAGCCAACAGTTATGGGTGTCCGAAGAATTGATATCCGCTGGGTGCAACATATGCGGTGCAAGGTGCAACATCCGTCCAAAATGCCGAAACATCACCTTGCGACTTTTAGAAATGGGTGTATGGATTTGAAATGGAACAGTACCACGGTGCACCACTCTCCAGGGATGGTAAATCGAAGACCAGCCACGGTGATCCCGTTTTAACGTAAAAATTCACTTGACGAAAAAAAGAAGGCTAAAAAACTTCAGAGCCCAAATAGAGGTTCGGATTGTTTTTTTTGGGTATGAAACAATCCATTGACGGCTGAAAGCGGTCAAAGCCGTAGAACTCACAAAGAGCTTCGTTCTGACTGGTTATGGCTCCCGCAACACTAAACGAGCCAACAGTTAGGGTCGTACGAAGAATCGATATCCGCAGGGTGCAACATCTGCGGTGCAAGGTGCAACATCCATCCAAAATGCCAAAACAGCGCCTTGCGACTTTTAGAAATGGGTGTATGGATTTGAAATGAAACAGTACCATAGTGCACCACTCTCCAGGGATGGTAAATCGAAGAACAGCCACGCTGATCCCGTTTTAACGTAAAAATTCACTTGATGAAAAAAAGTAGGCTCAAAAACTTCAGAGCCACGATTGAGGTTTGGATAGCATTTTCTGGGTATGAAACAATCCACTGACGGTTGAAAGCGGTCAAAGCCGTAGAACTCACAGAGAGCTTCGTTTTGACTGGTTATGGCTCCCGTAGCTCTAAACGAGCCAACAGTTATGGCTCCCGTAACTCTTAACGAGCCAACAGTTTTAACGTAAAATTTCACTTGACGAAAAAAAGAAGGCTAAAAAACTTCAGAACCCCGATTGAGGTTCGGATACCCTTTTTTGGGTATGAAACAATACATTGACGGCTGAAAGCGGTCAAAGCCGTAGAAATCACAGAGAGCTTCGTTTTGACTGGTTATGGCTCCCGTAACTCTAAACGAGCCAACAGTTATGGCCGTCCGAAGAATACATATCCGCAAGGTGCAACATCTGCGGTGCAAGGTGCAACATCCGTCCAAAATGCCGAAACAACGCCTTGCGACTTTTAGAAATAGGTGTATGGATTTGAAATGGAACAGTACCATGGTGCACCACTCTCCAGGGATGGTAAATCGAAGACCAGCCACGGTGATCCCATTTTAACGTAAAAATTCACTTGATGAAAAAAAGAAGGCTAAAAAACTTCAAAGCCCCGATAGAGGTTCGGATAGCCATTTTTGGGTATGAAACAATCCATTGACGGCTGAAAGTGGTCAAAGCCGTAGAACTCACAGAGAGCTTCGTTCTGATTGGTTATGGCTCCCGTAACCCTAAACGAGCTAACAGGTATGGCCGTCCGAAGAATCGATATCCGCAGGGTGCAACATCTGCGGTGCAAGGTGTAACATCCGTCCAAAATGCCAAAATAGCGTCTTGCGACTTTTAGAAATGGGTGTATGGATTTGAAATGGAACAGTACCATGGTGCACCACTCTCTAGGGATGGTAAATCGAATATCAGCCACGGTGATCCTGTTTTAAAGTAAAAATTCACTTGACGAAAAAAAGAAGGCTAAAAAACTTTAGAGCCCCGATTGAGGTTTGGATAGCCTTTTTTGGGTATGAAACAATTCATTGACGGCTGAAAGCGATCAAAGCCGTAGAACTCACAAAGAGCTTCATTTTGACAGGTTATGGCTCCCGTAACTTCAAACGAGCCAACAGTTATGGCCGTCCGAAGAATCGATATCCGCAGGGTGCAACATCTGCGGTGCAAGGTGCAACATCCGTCCAAAATGCCAAAACAGCGCCTTGCGACTTTTAGAAATGGGTGCATGGATTTTAAATGGAATAGTACCATGGTGCACCACTCTCCAGGGATGGTAAATCGAAGACCAGCCACGGTGATCCCGTTTTAACGTAAAAATTCGCTTGATGAAAAAAAGAAGGCTAAAAAATTTCAGAGCCCCGATTGAGGTTTGGATAGCCTTTTTTGGGTATGAAACAATCCATTGATGGCTGAAAGCGGTCAACGCTGTAGAACTCACAGAGAGCTTTGTTTTGACTGGTTATGGCTTTCGTAACTCTAAACGCGCCAACAGTTATGGCCGTCCGAAGAATCGATATCCGAAGGGTGCAACATCTGCGGTGCAAGGTGCAAGATCCGTCCAAAATGCCAAAATAGCGCCTTACGACTTTTAGAAATGGGTGTATGGATTTGAAATTGAACAGTACCATGGTGCATCACTCTCCAGGGATGCTAAATTAAAGACCAGCCACGTTGATCCTGTTTTAACGTAAAAATTCACTTGACAAAAAAAGAAGGCTAAAAAACTTCAGAGCCCCGATTGAGGTTCGGATATCCTTTTTTGGGTATGAAACAATCAATTGACGGCTGAAAGCGGTCAAAGCCGTAGAAGTCACAGAGAGCTTCGTTTTGACTGGTTATGGCTCCCGTAACTTTAAACGAGCCAACAGTTATGGGTGTCCGAAGAATCGATATCCGCTGGGTGCAACATATGCGGTGAAGGTGCAACATCCGTCCAAAATGCCGAAACAGCGCCTTGCGACTTTTAGAAATGGGTGTATGGATTTGAAATCGAACAGTTCCATGGTGCACCACTCTCCAGAGATGGTAAATCGAAGACCAGCCACGGTGATCCCGTTTTAACGTAAAAATTCACTTGACGAAAAAAAGAAGGCTAAAAAACTTCAGAGCCCCGATAGAGGTTCGAATAGTTTTTTTTGGGTATGAAACAATCCATTGACGGCTAAAAGCGGTCAAAGCCGTAGAACTCACAAATAGCTTCGTTCTGACTGGTTATGGCTCCCGTAACTCTAAACGAGTCAACAGTTATGGCCGTACGAAGAATCGATATCCGCAGGGTGCAACATCTGCGGTGCAAGGTGCAACATCCGTCCAAAATGCCAAAATAGCGCCTTGCGACTTTTAGAAATGGGTGTATGGATTTGAAATGAAACTGTACCATGGTGCACCACTCTCCAGGGATGGTAAATCGAAGACCAGCCACGGTGATCCCGTTTTAACGTAAAAATTCACTTGACGAAAAAAAGTAGGCTAAAAAACATCAGAGCCACTATTGAGGTTTGGATAGCATTTTATGGGTATGAAACAATCCATTGACTGTTAAAAGTGGTCAAAGCCGTCGAACTCACAGAGAGCTTCGTTTTGACTGGTTATGGCTCCCGTACCTCTAAACGAGCCAACAGTTATGGTCGTCCGAAGAATCGATATCCGCAGGGTGCAACATCTGCGGTGCAAGGTGCAACATCCGTCCAAAATGCCAAAATAGCGCCTTG
Source organism: Allium fistulosum (assembly GCA_030737815.1). Taxonomy (NCBI): domain Eukaryota; kingdom Viridiplantae; phylum Streptophyta; class Magnoliopsida; order Asparagales; family Amaryllidaceae; genus Allium; species Allium fistulosum. The sequence goes on from CM060906.1 coordinate 1,141,520,215, forward strand.
CGACTTTCAGAAATGGGTGTATGGATTCGTAATGGAACAGTACCATTGTGCACCACTCTCCATTGATCGTAAATCGAAGACCAGCCACGGTGATCCCGTTTTAACGTAAAAATTCACTCGACGAAAAAAAGAAGGCTAAAAAACTTCAGAGCCCCGATAGAGGTTCAGATAGCCTTTTTGGGGTATGAAACAATTCCTAGACGGCTGAAAGCGGTCAAAGCCGTAGAACTCACAGAGAGATTCGTTCTGACTAGTTTTGGCTCCCGTAACTCTAAACGAGCCAACAGTTATGGCCATCCGAAGAATTGATATCCGCAGGGTGCAACATCTGCGGTGCAAGGTGCAACATCCGTCCAAAATGCCAAAATAGCGCCTTGCGACTTTAGAAATGGTGTATGGATTTGAAATGGAACGGTACCGTGGTGTACCACTCTCCAGGGATGGTAAATCGAAGACCAGCCCCGGTGATCCCGTTTTAACGTAAAAATTCACTTGACGAAATAAAGAAGGCTAAAAAACTTCAGAGCCCCGATTGAGGTTTGGATAGCCTTTTTTGGGTATGAATCAATCCATTGACGGCTGAAAGTGGTCAAAGCCGTAGAACTCACAGAGAGCTTCGTTTTGACTGGTTATTGCTCCCGTAACTCTAAACATGCCAATAGTGATGGCCGTCCGAAAAATCGATATTCGCAGGGTGCGACATCTGCGGTGCAAGGTGCAACATTCGTCTAAAATACCGAAACAGTGCCGTGCGACTTTTAGAAATGGGTGCATGGGTTTGGAATAGAAAAGTACCATGGTGCAACACTCTACAGTGATGATAAATCGAAGACCAGCCATGGTGATTCCGTTTTAACGTAAAAATTCACTTGACGAAAAAAAGAAGGCTAATAAACTTCAGAGCCCCGATTGAGGTTCGAATAGCCTTTTTTGGGTATGAAACAATCCATTGACGGCTAAAAGCGGTAAAAGCCGTAGAACTCACATAGGGCTTCGTTTTGACTTGTTAGGGCTCATGTAACTCTAAACGAGCCAACAATTATGGCCGTCCGAAAAATCGATATCCGCAGGGTGCAACATCTGAGGTGCAAGGTGCAAACATCCGTCCAAAATGTCAAAACAGCGCCGTGCGACTTTTTGAAATGGGTGCATGGATTTGACCAATACCATGGTGCACCACTCTCCAGGGATGGTAAATCGAAGACCAGCCATAGTGATCCCGTTTTAACGTAAAAATTCACTTGACGTAAAAAAAGAAGGCTAAAAAACTTTAGAGACCCGAATGAGGTTCGGATAGCCTTTTTTGGGTATGAAACAATCCATTGACGTCTGAAAGCGGTCAAAACCGTAGAACTCATAGAGAGCTTCGTTTTGACAGGTTATGGCTCCCGTAACTCTAAACGACCCAATAGTTATGGCCGTCCGAAGAATCGATATCCGTAGTGTGCAAGATCTGCGGTGCAAGGTGCAACATCCGTCCAAAATGCCGAAACAGCGCCGTGTGACTTTTAGAATTAGGGGCATGAATTTGAAATGGAACAGTACCATGGTGCACCACTCTCCAGGGATGGTAAATCGAAGACTAGCCACGGTGATCCCGTTTTAACGTAAAAATTCACTTGACAAAAAAAGAAGGCTAAAAAACTTCAGAGCCCCGATTGAGGTTCAAATAGCCTTTTTTGGGTATGAAACAATCCATTAACGGTTGAAAGCGGTCAAAGCCGTAGAACTCACAGAGAGCTTCGTTTTGACTAGTTATGACTCCCGTAACTCTAAACGAGCTAACAGTTATGGCAGTACGAAGAATCGATATCCGCAGGGTGCAACATCCATCCAACATGCCGAAACAACGCCGTGCGACTTTTAGAAATGGGTGCATAGATTTGAACAGTACCACGGTGCGCCACTCTCCAGGGATGGTAAATCGAAGACCATCCACGGTGATCCCGTTTTAACGTAAAAATTCACTTGACGTAAAAAAAGAAGGCTAAAAAACTTCAGAGGCCCGATTGAGATTCGGATAGCCTTTTTTGGGTATGAAACAATCCATTGACGGCTGAAAGCGGTCAAAGCCGTAGAACTCATAGAGAGCTTCGTTTTGACAGGTTATTGCTCCCGTAACTCTGAACGAGCCAACTGTTATGGTCGTCCGAAGAATCGACATCCGTAGGGTGCAACATCTGCGGTGCAAGGTGCAACATCCATCCAAAATGCCGAAACATCACCGTGGGACTTCTATAATTGGGTTGATGGATTTGAAATGGAACAGTACCATGGTGCACCACTCTCCAGGGATGGTAAATCGAAGACCAGCCATGGTGATCCCGTTTTAACGTAAAAATTCACTTGACGAAAAAAAGAAGGCTAAAAAACTTCAGAGCCCCGATTGAGGTTCGAATATCCTTTTTTAGGTATGAAACAATCCATTGACGGCTAAAAGCGGTCAAAGCCGTAGAACTCACAAAGAGCTTCGTTCTGACTGGTTATAGCTCCCGTAACTCTAAACGAGTCAACAGTTATGGCCGTACGAAGAATCGATATCCGCAGGGTGCAACATCTGCGGTGCAAGGTGCAACATCCGTCCAAAATGCCAAAATAGCGCCTTGCGACTTTTATAAATGGGTGTATGGATTTGAAATGAAACAGTACCATGGTGCACCACTCTCCAGAAATGGTAAATCGAAGACCAGCCACGGTGATCCCATTTTAACGTAAAAATTCACTTGACGAAAAAAGTAGGCAAAAAAACTTCAGAGCCACTATTGAGGTTTGGATAGCATTTTCTGGGTATGAAACAATCCATTGACTATTGAAAGCGGTCAAAGCCGTCGAACTCACAGAGAGCTTCGTTTTGACTGGTTATGGCTCCCGTAACTCTAAACGAGCCAACAGTTATGGTCGTCCGAAGAATCGATATCCGTAGGGTGCAACATCTGCGGTGCAAGGTGCAACATCCGTCCAAAATGCCAAAATAGCGCCTTGCGACTTTCAGAAATGGGTGTATGGATTCGTAATGGAACAGTACCATTGTGCACCACTCTCCATTGATCGTAAATCGAAGACCAGTCACGGTGATCCCGTTTGAACGTAAAAATTCACTCGACGAAAAAAGAAGGCTAAAAAACTTCAGAGCCCCGATAGAGGTTCGGATAGCCTTTTTGGGGTATGAACCAATTCCTAGACGGCTGAAAGCGGTCAAAGCCGTAGAACTCACAGAGAGATTCGTTCTGACTGGTTATGGCTCCCGTAACTCTAAACGAGCCAACAGTTATGGCCATCCGAAGAATTGATATCCGCAGGGTGCAACATCTACGGTGCAAGGTGCAACATCCGTCCAAAATGCCAAAATAGCGCCTTGCGGCTTTAGAAATGGTGTATGGATTTGAAATGGAACGGTACCATGGTGTACCACTCTCCAGGGATGGTAAATCGAAGACCAGCCCCGGTGATCCCGTTTTAACGTAAAAATTCACTTGACGAAATAAAGAAGGCTAAAAAACTTCAGATCCCCGATTGAGGTTTGGATAGCCTTTTTTGGGTATGAATCAATCCATTGACGGCTGAAAGTGGTCAAAGCCGTAGAACTCACAGAGAGCTTCGTTTTGACTGGTTATTGCTCCCGTAACTCTAAACATGCCAATAGTGATGGCCGTCCGAAAAATCGATATTCGTAGGGTGCGACATCTGCGGTGCAAGGTGCAACATCCGTCCAAATTACCGAAACAGTGCCGTGTGACTTTTAGAAATGGGTGCATGGGTTTGGAATAGAACAGTACCATGGTGCACCACTCTACAGGGGTGATAAATCGAAGACCAGCCATGGTGATTCCGTTTTAACGTAAAAATTCACTTGACGAAAAAAAGAAGGCTAATAAACTTCAGAGCCCCGATTAAGGTTCGAATAGCCTTTTTTGGGTATGAAACAATCCATTGACGGCTAAAAGCGGTAAAAGCCGTAGAACTCACAGAGGGCTTCGTTTTGACTTGTTAGGGCTCATGTAACTCTAAACGAGCCAACAATTATGGCCGTCCAAAGAATCGATATCCGCAGGGTGCAACATCTGCGGTGCAAGGTGCAAACATCCGTCCAAAATGCCAAAACAGCGCCGTGCAACTTTTTGAAATGGGTGCATGGATTTGAACAGTACCATGGTGCACCACTTTCCAGGGATGGTAAATCGAAGACCAGCCATAGTGATACCGTTTTAACGTAAAAATTCACTTGACGTAAAAAAAGAAGGCTAAAAAACATTAGAGACCCGAATGAGGTTCGGATAGCCTTTTTTGGGTATGAAACAATCCATTGACGTCTGAAATCAGCCAAAGCCGTAGAACACATAGATAGCATCGTTTTGACAGGTTATGGCTCCCGTAACTCTAAATGACCCAACAGTTATGGTCGTCCGAAGAATCGATATCCGCAGTGTGCAAGATCTGCGGTGCAAGGTGCAACATCCGTCCAAAATGCCGAAACAGCGCCGTGTGACTTTTAGAATTGGGGGCATGAATTTGAAATGGAACAGTACCATGGTGCACCACTCTCCAGGGATGGTAAATCGAAGACTAGCCACGGTGATCCCGTTTTAACGTAAAAATTCACTTGACGAAAAAAAGAAGGCTAAAAAACTTCAGAGCCCCGATTGAGGTTCAGATAGCCTTTTTTGGGTATGAAACAATCCATTAACGGTTGAAAGCGGTCAAAGCCGTAGAACTCACAGAGAGCTTCGTTTTGACTAGTTATGACTCCCGTTACTCTAAACGAGCTAACAGTTATGGCAGTACGAAGAATCGATATCCGTAGGGTGCAACATCCATCCAAAATGCCGAAACAACGCCGTGCGACTTTTAGAAATGGGTGCATAGATTTGAACAGTACCACGGTGCGCCACTCTCCAGGGATGGTAAATCGAAGACCAGCCACGGTGATCCCGTTTTAACGTAAAAATTCACTTGACGTAAAAAAAAGAAGGCTAAAAAACTTCAGAGGCCCGATTGAGGTTCGGATAGCCTTTTTTGGGTATGAAACAATCCATTGACGGCTGAAAGCGGTCAAAGCCGTAGAACTCATAGAGAGCTTCGTTTTGACAGGTTATTGCTCCCGTAACTCTGAACGAGCCAACTGTTATGGCCGTCCGAAGAATCGACATCCGTAGGGTGCAACATCTGCGGTGCAAGGTGCAACATCCATCCAAAATGCCGAAACATCACCGTGGGACTTCTATAATTGGGTTGATGGATTTGAAATGGAACAGTACCATGGTGCACCACTCTCCGGGGATGGTAAATCGAAGACCAGCCATGGTGATCCCGTTTTAACGTAAAAATTCACTTGACGAAAAAAAGAAGGCTAAAAAAGTTCAGAGCCCCGATTGAGGTTCGAATATCCTTTTTTGGGTATGAAACAATCCATTGACGGCTAAAAGCGGTCAAAGCCGTAGAACTCACAAAGAGCTTCGTTCTGACTGGTTATAGCTCCCGTAACTCTAAACGAGTCAACAGTTATGGCCGTACGAAGAATCGATATCCGCAGGGTGCAACATCTGCGGTGCAAGGTGCAACATCCGTCCAAAATGCCAAAATAGCGCCTTGCGACTTTTAGAAATGGGTGTATGGATTTGAAATGAAACAGTACCATGGTGCACCACTCTCCAGAAATGGTAAATCGAAGACCAGCCACGGTGATCCCGTTTTAACGTAAAAATTCACTTGACGAAAAAAGTAGGCAAAAAAACTTCAGAGCCACTATTGAGGTTTGGATAGCATTTTCTGGGTATGAAACAATCCATTGACTATTGAAAGCGGTCAAAGCCGTCGATCTCACAGAGAGCTTCGTTTTGACTGGTTATGGCTCCCGTAACTCTAAACGAGCCAACAGTTATGGTCGTCCGAAGAATCGATATCCGTAGGGTGCAACATCTGCGGTGCAAGGTGCAACATCCGTCCAAAATGCCAAAATAGCGCCTTGCGACTTTCAGAAATGGGTGTATATATTCATAATGGAATAGTACCATTGTGCACCACTCTCCATTGATCGTAAATCGATGACCAGTCACGGTGATCCCGTTTGAACGTAAAAATTCACTCGACGAAAAAAGAAGGCTAAAAAACTTCAGAGCCCCGATAGAGGTTCGGATAGCCTTTTTGGGGTATGAAACAATTCCTAGACGGCTGAAAGCGGTCAAAGCCGTAGAACTCACAGAGAGATTCGTTCTGACTGGTTATGGCTCCCGTAACTCTAAACAAGCCAACAGTTATGGCCATCCGAAGAATTGATATCCGCAGGGTGCAACATCTGCGGTGCAAGGTGCAACATCCGTCCAAAATGCCAAAATAGCGCCTTGCGACTTTAGAAATGGTGTATGGATTTGAAATGGAACGGTACCATGGTGTACCACTCTCCAAGGATGGTAAATCGAAGACCAGCCCCGGTGATCCCGTTTTAACGTAAAAATTCACTTGACGAAATAAAGAAGGCTAAAAAACTTCAGATCCCCGATTGAGGTTTGGATAGCCTTTTTTGGGTATGAATCAATCCATTGACGGCTGAAAGTGGTCAAAGCCGTAGAACTCACAGAGAGCTTCGTTTTGACTGGTTATTGCTCCCGTAACTCTAAACATGCCAATAGTGATGGCCGTCCGAAAAATCGATATTCGTAGGGTGCGACATCTGCGGTGCAAGGTGCAACATCCGTCCAAATTACCGAAACAGTGTCGTGTGACTTTTAGAAATGGGTGCATGGGTTTGGAATAGAACAGTACCATGGTGCACCACTCTACAGGGGTGATAAATCGAAGACCAGCCATGGTGATTCCGTTTTAACGTAAAAATTCACTTGACGAAAAAAAGAAGGCTAATAAACTTCAGAGCCCCGATTGAGGTTCGAATAGCCTTTTTTGGGTATGAAACAATCCATTGACGGCTAAAAGCGGTAAAAGCCGTAGAACTCACAGAGGGATTCGTTTTGACTTGTTAGGGCTCATGTAACTCTAAACGAGCCAACAATTATGGCCGTCCGAAGAATCGATATCCGCAGGGTGCAACATCTGCGGTGCAAGGTGCAAACATCCGTCCAAAATGCCAAAACAGCGCCGTGCAACTTTTTGAAATGGGTGCATGGATTTGAACAGTACCATGGTGCACCACTTTCTAGGGATGGTAAATCGAAGACCAGCCATAGTGATACCGTTTTAACGTAAAAATTCACTTGACGTAAAAAAAGAAGGCTAAAAAACATTAGAGACCCGAATGAGGTTCGAATAGCCTTTTTTGGGTATGAAACAATCCATTGACGTCTGAAATCAGCCAAAGCCGTAGAACTCATAGATAGCTTCGTTTTGACAGGTTATGGCTCCCGTAACTCTAAACGACCCAACAGTTATGGTCGTCCGAAGAATCGATATCCGCAGTGTGCAAGATCTGCGGTGCAAGGTGCAACATCCGTCCAAAATGCCGAAACAGCGCCGTGTGACTTTTAGAATTGGGGGCATGAATTTGAAATGGAACAGTACCATGGTGCACCACTCTCCAGGGATGGTAAATCGAAGACTAGCCACGGTGATCCCGTTTTAACGTAAAAATTCACTTGACGAAAAAAAGAAGGCTAAAAAACTTCAGAGCCCCGATTGAGGTTCAGATAGCCTTTTTTGGGTATGAAACAATCCATTAACGGTTGAAAGCGGTCAAAGTCGTAGAACTCACAGAGAGCTTCGTTTTGGCTAGTTATGACTCCCGTTACTCTAAACGAGCTAACAATTATGGCAGTACGAAGAATCGATATCCGTAGGGTGCAACATCCATCCAAAATGCCGAAACAACGCCGTGCGACTTTTAGAAATGGGTGCATAGATTTGAACAGTACCACGGAGCGCCACTCTCCAGGGATGGTAAATCGAAGACCAGCCACGGTGATCCCGTTTTAACGTAAAAATTCACTTGACGTAAAAAAAAGAAGGCTAAAAAACTTCAGAGGCCCGATTAAGGTTCGGATAGCCTTTTTTGGGTATGAAACAATCCATTGTCGGCTGAAAGCGGTCAAAGCCGTAGAACTCATAGAGAGCTTCGTTTTGACAGGTTATTGCTCCCGTAACTCTGAACGAGCCAACAGTTATGGCCGTCCGAAGAATCGACATCCGTAGGGTGCAACATCTGCGGTGCAAGGTGCAACATCCATCCAAAATGCCGAAACATCACCGTGGGACTTCTATAATTGGGTTGATGGATTTGAAATGGAACAGTACTATGGTGCACCACTCTCCAGGGATGGTAAATCGAAGACCAGCCACGGTGATCCCGTTTTAACGTAAAAATTCACTTGACGAAAAAAAGAAGGCTAAAAAACTTCAGAGCCCCGATTGAGGTTCGAATATCCTTTTTTGGGTATGAAACAATCCATTGACGGCTAAAAGCGGTCAAAGCCGTAGAACTCACAAAGAGCTTCGTTCTGACTGGTTATAGCTCCCGTAACTCTAAACGAGTCAACAGTTATGGCCGTACGAAGAATCGATATCCGCAGGGTGCAACATCTGCGGTGCAAGGTGCAACATCCGTCCAAAATGCCAAAATAGCGCCTTGCGACTTTTAGAAATGGGTGTATGGATTTGAAATGAAACAGTACCATGGTGCACCACTCACCAGAAATGGTAAATCGAAGACCAGCCACGGTGATCCCGTTTTAACGTAAAAATTCACTTGACGAAAAAAAGTAGGCAAAAAAACTTCAGAGCCACTATTGAGGTGTGGATAGCATTTTCTGGGTATGAAACAATCCATTAACTGTTGAAAGCGGTCAAAGCCGTCGAACTCACAGAGAGCTTCGTTTTGACTAGTTATGGCTCCCGTAACTCTAAACGAGCCAACAGTTATGGTCGTCCGAAGAATCGATGTCCGTAGGGTGCAACATCTGCGGTGCAAGGTGCAACATCCGTCCAAAATGCCAAAATAGCGCCTTGCGACTTTCAGAAATGGGTGTATGGATTCGTAATGGAACAGTACCATTGTGCACCACTCTCCATTGATCGTATATCGAAGACCAGCCACGGTGATCCCGTTTGAACGTAAAAATTCACTCGACGAAAAAAAGAAGGCTAAAAAACTTCAGAGCCCCGATAGAGGTTCGGATAGCCTTTTTGGGGTATGAAACAATTCCTAGACGACTGAAAGCGGTCAAAGCCGTAGAACTCACAGAGAGATTCGTTCTGACTGGTTATGGCTCCCGTAACTCTAAACGAGCAAACAGTTATGGCCATCCGAAGAATTGATATCCGCAGGGTGCAACATCTGCGGTGCAAGGTGCAACATCCGTCCAAAATGCCAAAATAGCGCCTTGCGACTTTAGAAATGGTGTATGGATTTGAAATGGAACGGTACCATGGTGTACCACTATCCAGGGATGGTAAATCGAAGACCAGCCCCGGTGATCCCGTTTTAACGTAAAAATTCACTTGACGAAATAAAGAAGGCGAAAAAACTTCATAGCCCCGATTGAGGTTTGAGAGCCTTTTTTGGGTATGAATCAATCCATTGACGGCTGAAAGTGGTCAAAGCCGTAGAACTCACAGAGAGCTTCGTTTTGACTGGTTATTTCTCCCGTAACTCTAAACATGCCAATAGTGATGGCCGTCCGAAAAATCGATATTCGTAGGGTGCGACATCTGCGGTGCAAGGTGCAATATCCGTCCAAAATACCGAAACAGTGCCGTGTGACTTTTAGAAATGGGTGCATGGGTTTGGAATAGAACAGTACCATGGTGCACCACTCTACAGGGGTGATAAATCGAAGACCAGCCACGGTGATTCCGTTTTAACGTAAAAATTCACTTGACGAAAAAAAGAAGGCTAATAAACTTCAGAGCCCCGATTGAGGTTCGAATAGCCTTTTTTGGGTATGAAACAATCCATTGACGGCTAAAAGCGGTAAAAGCCGTAGAACTCACAGAGGGCTTCGTTTTGACTTGTTAGGGCTCATGTAACTCTAAACGAGCCAACAATTATGGCCGTCCGAAGAATCGATATCCGCAGGGTGCAACATCTGCGGTGCAAGGTGCAAACATCCGTCCAAAATGCCGAAACAGCGCCGTGCTACTTTTTGAAATGGGTGCATGGATTTGAACAGTACCATGGTGCACCACTCTCCAGGGATGGTAAATCGAAGACCAGCCATAGTGATACCGTTTTAACGTAAAAATTCACTTGACGTAAAAAAAGAAGGCTAAAAAACTTTAGAGACCCGAATGAGGTTCGGATAGCCTTTTTTGGGTATGAAACAATCCATTGACGTCTGAAAGCGGTCAAAGCCGTAGAACTCATAGATAGCTTCGTTTTGACAGGTTATGGCTCCCGTAACTCTAAACGACCCAACAGTTATGGCCGTCCGAAGAATCGATATCCGCAGTGTGCAAGATCTGCGGTGCAAGGTGCAACATCCGTCCAAAATGCCGAAACAGCACCGTGTGACTTTTAGAATTGGGGGCATGAATTTGAAATGGAACAGTACCATGGTGCACCACTCTCCAGGGATGGTAAATCGAAGACTAGCCACGGTGATCCCGTTTTAACGTAAAAATTCACTTGACGAAAAAAAGAAGGCTAAAAAACTTCAGAGCCCCGATTGAGGTTCAGATAGCCTTTTTTGGGTATGAAACAATCCATTAATGGTTGAAAGCGGTCAAAGCCGTAGAACTCACAGAGAGCTTCGTTTTGACTAGTTATGACTCACGTAACTCTAAACGAGCTAACAGTTATGGCAGTACGAAGAATCGATATCCGCAGGGTGCAACATCCATCCAAAATGCCGAAACAGCGCCGTGAGACATTTAGAAATGGGAGCATAGATTTGAACAGTACCACGGTGCGCCACTCTCCAGGGATGGTAAATCGAAGACCAGCCACGGTGATCCCGTTTTAACGTAAAAATTCACTTGACGTAAAAAAAGAAGGCTAAAAAACTTCAGAGGACCGATTGAGGTTCGGATAGCCTTTTTTGGGTATGAAACAATCCATTGACGGCTGAAAGCGGTCAAAGCTGTAGAACTCATAGAGAGCTTCGTTTTGATAGGTTATTGCTCCCATAGCTCTAAACGAGCCAACAGTTATGGCCGTCCGAAGAATCGACATCCGTAGGGTGCAACATCTGCGGTGCAAGGTGCAACATCCATCCAAAATGCCGAAACATCACCATGGGACTTCTATAATTGGGTTGATGGATTTGAAATGGAACAGTACCATGGTGCACCACTCTCCCGGGATGGTAAATCGAAGACCAGCCACGGTGATCCCGTTTTAACGTAAAAATTCACTTGACGAAAAAAAGAAGGCTAAAAAACTTCAGAGCCCCGATTGAGGTTCAGATATCCTTTTTTGGGTATGAAACAATCCATTGATGGTTGAAAGCGGTCAATGCCGTAGAACTCACAGGGGGCTTCGTTTTGACTTGTTATGGCTCCCGTAACTCTAAACGAGCCAACAGTTATGGCCGTCCAAAGAATCGATATCCGCAGGGTGCAACATATACGGTTCAAGGTGCAACATCAGTCCAAAATGCCGAAACAGCGCCGTGCTACTTTTAGAAATGGGTGCATTGATTTGAAATGGAACAGTACCATGGTGCACCACTCTCCAGGGATGGTAAATCAAAGACCAGCCACGGTGATCTCGTTTTAACGTAAAAATTCACTTGATGAAAAAAAGAAGGCTAAAAAACTTCAGAGCCCCGATTGAGGTTCAGATAGCATTTTTTTGGTACTAAACAATCCATTGATGGCTGAAACCGATCAAAGCCATAAAACTCATAGAGTGCTTCGTTTTGACTGGTTATGGCTCCCGTAACTCTAAACGAGCCAACAGTTTTGGCCGTCCGAAGAATCGATATCCGCAGGGTGCAACATCTGCAGTGCAAGGTGCAACATCCATCCAAAATGCCGAAACAGCGCCGTGTGACTTTTAGAAATGGGTGCATGGATTTGAAATGGAACAGTACTATAGTGCACCACTCTCCAGGGATGGTAAATCGAAGACCAGCCACGGTGATCCCGTTTTAACGTAAAAATTCACTCAACGAAAAAAAGAAGGCTAAAAACCTTCAGAGCCCCGATCGAGGTTCAGATAGCCTTTTTTAGGTATGAAACAATCCATAGACGGCTAAAAGCTATCCGATCCGTAGAACTCACCGAGAGCTTCGTTTTGACTGGTTATGGCTCCCGTAACTCTAATCGAGCCAACAATTATGGTCGTCCGATGAATCGATATCCGCAGGGTGGAACATCTGCGGTGCAAGGTGCAACATCCATCCAAAATGCCGAAACAGCGCCATGCGACTTTTAGAAATGGGTGCATGGATTTGAAATGGAACAGTACCATAGTGCACCAGTCTCCAGGGATGGTAAATCGAATACCAGCCACGGTGATCCCGTTTTAACATAAAAATTCACTTGACGAAAAAAAGAAGGATAAAAAACTTCAAAGCTCCGATTGAGGTTGGGATAGCCTTTTTTGGGTATGAAATAATCCATTAACGGCTGAAAGCGGTCAAAGCCATAGAACTCAAAGAGAGCTTCGTTCGGACTGGTTATGGCTCCGTAACTCTAAACGAGCCAACAGTTATGGTCGTCCAAAGAATTGATATCCGCAGGATGCAACATATGCGGTGCAAGGTGCAACATCCGTCCAAAATTCCAAAACAGCACCGTGCGACTTTTAGAAATGGGTGCATGGATTTGAAATGGAATGGTACCATGGTGCACCACTCTCCAGGGATGTTAAATCGAAGACCAGCCACGGTGATCCCGTTTTAACGTAAAAATTCACTTGACGAATAAAAGAAGGCTAAAAACCTTCAGAGCCCCGATTGAGGTTCGGATACCCTTTTTTGGGTATGAAACAATCCATTGACGGCTGAAAGCGGTCAAAGTCGTAGAATTCACAGAGAGCTTTGTTTTAACTGGTTATGGCTCCCGTAACTCTAAACGAGCCAACAGTTATGGCCGTCCGAAGAATCGATATCCGTAGGGTGCAACATCTGTGGTGCAAGGTGCAACATCCATCCAAAATGCCGAAACAACGCCTTGCGACTTTTGTAAATAGGTGTATGGATTTGAAATGGAACAGTACCATGGTGCACCACTCTCCATGGATGGTAAATCGAAGACCAGCCACAGTGATCCCGTTTTAACGTAAAAATTCACTTGATGAAAAAAAGAAGGCAAAAAAACTTCAGAGCCCCGATTGAGGTTCGGATAGCCTTTTTTGGGTATGAAACAATCCATTAATGGCTGAAAGCGGTCAAAGCCGTAGAAATCATAGAGAGCTTCGTTCTGACTGGTTATGGCTCCCGTAACTCTAAACAAGCCAACAGTTATGGCCGTCCGAAGAATCGATATCCATAGGGTGCAACATCTACGGTGCAAGGTGCAACATTCGTCCAAAATGCCGAAACAGCGCCGTGCGACTTTTAGAAATAGGTGCATGGATTTGAAATGGAACAGTACCATGGTGCACCACTCTCCAGGGATGGTAAATCGAAAACCAGCCACGGTGATCCCATTTTAACGTAAAAATTCACTTGACGAAAAAAAGAAGGCTAAAAAACTTCAGAGCCGCGATTGAGGTTCGGATAGCCTTTTTTAAGTATGAAACAATCCATTGACGGCTGAAAGCGGTCAAAGCCGTAGAACTCACAGTGAGCTTCGTTTTGACTGGTTATGGCTCGCGTAACTCTAAACGAGCCAATAGTTATGGCCGTCCGAAGAATCGATATCTGCAGGGTACAACTTCTGCTGTGCAAGGTGCAACATCCGTCCAAAATGCCGAAACAGTGCCTTACGACTTTTAGAAATGGGTGGATGGATTTGAAATGGAACAGTACCATGGCGCACCACTCTCAAGGGATGCTAAATCTAAGACCAGCCACGGTGATCCCGTTTTAACGTAAAAATTCACTTGACGAAAAAAAGAAGGAAAAAAAACTTCAGAGCCCCGATTGAGGTTCGGATAGCCTTTTTTAGCTATGAAACAATCCATTGACGGCTGAAAGATGTCAAAGCCGTAGAATTCACAGAGAGCTTTGTTCTGACTGGTTATGGCTCCCATAACTCTAAACGAGCCAACAGTTATGGTCGTCCGAAGAATCGATATCTGCAGGGTGCAACATCTGTTGTGCAAGGTGCAACATCCGTCCAAAATGCCGAAATAGTGCCTTGCGAATTTTAGAAATGGGTGGATAGATTTGAAATGGAACAATACCATTGTGCACCACTCTCCAGGGATGCTAAATCGAAGACCAACCACGGTGATCCCGTTTTAACGTAAAAATTCACTTGACGAAAAAAAGAAGGCTAAAAAACTTCAGAGCCCCGATTGAGGTTCGGATAGACTTTTTTGGGTATGAAACAATCCATTGACGGCTGAAAGCGGTCAAAGCCGTAGAACTCATAGAGAGCTTCGTTTTGACTGGTTATGGCTCCCGTAACTCTAAACGAGCCAATAGTAATGGCCGTCCGAAGAATCGATATCCACAGGGTGCAACATATGCGGTGCAAGGTGCAACACCCATCCAAAATGCCAAAACAACGCCTTGCGACTTTTAGAAATGGGTTTATGGATTTGATATGGAACAGTACCATGGTGCACCACTCTCCATGGATGGTAAATCGAAGACCAGCCATGGTGATCCTGTTTCAACGTAAAAATTCACTTGACGTAAAAAAAGAAGGCTAAAAACTTCAAAGACCCGAATGAGGTTCGGATAGCCTTTTTTGGGTAAGAAACAATCCATTGGCGTCTGAAATCGGTCAACGCCGTAGAACTCATAAAGAGCTTCGTTTTGACAGGTTATGGCTCCCGTAACTCTAAACGAGCCAACACTTATGACCGTCCAAAGAATCGATATCCGCAGGGTGCAACATCTGTGGTGCAAGGTGCAACATCCGTCCAAAATGCCAAAACAGCGCCGTGTGACTTTTAGAAATGGGTGGATGGATTTGAAATGGAACAGTACCATGGTGCACCACTCTTCAGGGATGGTAAATCGAAGAACAGCCATGGTGATCCCGTTTTAACGTAAAAATTTACTTGACGGAAAAAAGAAGGCAAAAAAACTTTAGAGCCCCGATTGAAGTTCGGATAGCCTTTTTTGGGTATGAAACAATCCATTGACAGCTGAAAGCGGTCAAAGCCATAGAACTCACAGAGAGCTTCGTTTTGACCAGTTATGGCTCCCGTAACTCTAAACGAGCCAACAGTTATGGTCGTCCGAAGAATCGATATCTGTAGGGTGCAACATCTGTAGTGCAAGGTGCAACATCCGTCCAAAATGCCGAAACAGCACCTTGCGACTTTTAGAAATGGGTGTATGGATTTGAAATGGAACAGTACCATGGTGCACCACTCTCCATGGATGGTAAATCGAAGATCAGCCACGGTGATCCCGTTTTAACGTAAAAATTCACTTGACGTAAAAAAAGAAGGCTAAAAACTTCAAAGGCTCGAATGAGGTTCGGATAGCCTTTTTTGGCTATGAAACAATCCATTGACGTCTGAAAGCGGTCAAAGCTGTAGAACTCATAGAGAGCTTCGTTTAGACAGGTTATGGCTCCCGTAACTCTAAACGAGCCAACAGTTATGGCCATCCGAAGAGTCGATATCTGTAGGGTGCAACATCTGCGGTGCAAGGTGCAACATCCGTCCAAAATGCCAAAACAGCGCCGTGTGACTTTTATAAATGGGTTTATGGATTTGAAATGGAACAGTACCATGGTGCACCACTCTCCAGGGATGGTAAATCGAAGAACAGCCACGGTGATCCCGTTTTAAAGTAAAAATTCACTTGACGAAAAAAAGAAGGCTAAAAAACTTCAAAGCCCCGATTGAGGTTTGGATAGCCTTTTTTAGGTATGAAACAATCCATTGACGACTGAAAGCGGTCAAAGCCGTAGAACTCACAAAGAGCTTCGTTCTGACTGGATGTGGCTCCCGTAACTCTAAACGAGCCAACAGTTATGGTCGTCCGAAGAATCGATATCTACAGGGTGCAACATCTGCTATGCAAGGTGCAACATCCATCCAAAATGCCGAAACAGCGCCTTGCAACTTTTAGAAATGGGTGGATGGATTTGAAATGGAACAGTACCATGGTGCACCACTCTCCAGGGATGCTAAATCGAAGACCAGCCACGGTGATCCCGTTTTAACGTAAAAATTCACTTGACGAAATAAAGAAGGCAAAAAAACTTCAGAGCCCCGATTGAGGTTCGGATAGCCTTTTTTAGGTATGAAACAATCCATTGACGTCTGAAAGCGGTCAAAGCCATAGAACACACAGAGAGCTTCGTTCTGACTGGTTATGGCTCCCGTAACTCTAAACGAGCCAACAGTTATGGCCATCCGAAGAATCGATATCTGCAGGGCGCAACATCTGTTGTGCAAGGTGCAACATCCATCCAAAAGGCCGAAACAGCGCCTTGCGACTTTTAGAAATGGGTGGATGGATTTGAAATGGAACAATACCATGGTGCACCACTCTCCAGGGATGCTAAATCAAAGACCAACCACGGTGATCCCGTTTAAACGTAAAAATTCACTTGACGAAAAAAAGAAGGCTAATAAACTTCAGAGCCCCGATTGAGGTTCGGATAGCCTTTTTTGGTTATAAAACAATCCATTGACGGCTGAAAGCGTTTAAAGCCGTAGAACTCACAGATAGCTTCGTTCTGACTGGTTATGGCTCCCGTAACTCTAAACGAGCCAACACTTATGACCGTCCGAAGAATCGATATCTGCAGGGTGCAACATCTGCGGTGCAAGGTGCAACATCCGTCCAAAATGCCAAAACAGCGCCGTGTGACTTTTAGAAATGGGTGGATCGATTTGAAATGGGCCAGTACCTTGGTGCACCACTCGTCAGGGATGGTAAATCGAAGACCAGCCACGGTGATCCCGTTTTAACGTAAAAATTCACTTGACGGAAAAAAGAAGGCAAAAAAACTTCAGAGCCCCGATTGAAGTTCGGATAGCCTTTTTTGGGTATGAAACAATCCATTGACAACTGAAAGCGGTCAAAGCCATAGAACTCACAAAGAGCTTCGTTCTGACTAGTTATGGCTCCCGTAACTCTAAACGAGCCAACAGTTATGGTCGTCCAAAGAATCGATATCCGTAGGGTGCAACATCTGCAGTGCAAGGTGCAACATCCGTCCAAAATGCCGAAACAGCGCCTTGCGACTTTTAGAAATGGGTGTATGGATTTGAAATGGAACAGTACCATGGTGCACCACTCTCCATGGATGGTAAATCGAAAATCAGCCACGGTGATCCCGTTTTAACGTAAAAATTCACTTGACGTAAAAAAAGAAGGCTAAAAACTTCAAAGGCCCGAATAAGGTTCGGATAGCCTTTTTTGGGTATGAAACAATCCATTAACGTATGAAAGCGGTCAAAGCCGTAGAACTCATAGAGAGCTTCGTTTTGACAGGTTATGGCTCCTGTAACTCTAAACGAGCCAACAGTTATGGCCGTCCGAAGAGCCGATATCTGCAGGGTGCAACATCTGCGGTGCTAGGTGCAACATCCATCCAAAATGCCAAAACAGCGCCGTGTGACTTTTAGAATTGGGGGAATGAATTTGAAATGGAACAGTACCATGGTGCACCACTCTCCAGGGATGGTAAATCGAAGACCAGCCACGGTGATCCCGTTTTAAAGTAAAAATTCACTTGACGAAAAAAAGAAGCCTAAAAAACTTTAGAGCCCCGATTGAGGTTCGGATAGCCTTTTTTAGGTATGAAACAATCCATTGACGACTGAAAGCGGTCAAAGCCGTAGTACTCACAGAGAGCTTCGTTCTGACTGGTTATGGCTCCCGTAACTCTAAACGAGCCAACAGTTATGGCCGTCCGAAGAATCGATATCTGCAGGGTGCAACATCTGCTATGCAAGGTGCAACATCCGTCCAAAATGCCGAAACAGCGCCTTGCGACTTTTAGAAATGGGTGGATGGATTTGAAATGGAACAGTACCATGGTTCACCACTCTCCAGGGATGCTAAATCGAAGACCAGCCACGGTGATCCCGTTTTAACGTAAAAATTCACTTGACAAAATAAAGAAGGCAAAAAAACTTCAGAGCCCAGATTGAGGTTCGGATAGCCTTTTTTAGGTATGAAACAATCCATTGACGTCTGAAAGTGGTCAAAGCCGTAGAACTCACTGAGAGCTTCGTTCTGACTGGTTATGGCTCCCATAACTCTAAACGAGCCAACAGTTATGGCCATCCGAAGAATCGATATCTGTAGGGTGCAACATCTGTTGTGCAAGGTGCAACATCCGTCCAAAAGGCCGAAACAGCGCATTGCGACTTTTAGAAATGGGTGGATGGATTTGAAATGGAACAATACCATGGTGCACCACTCTCCAGGGATGCTAAATCGAAGACCAACCACAGTGATCCCGTTTAAACGTAAAAATTCACTTGACGAAAAAAAGAAGGCTAAAAAACTTCAGAGCCCCGATTGAGGTTCGGATAGCCTTTTTTGGTTATAAAACAATCCATTGACGGCTGAATACGTTCAAAGCCGTAGAACTCACAGAGAGCTTCATTGTGACTGGTTATGGCTCCCGTAACAATAAACGAGCCAACACTTATGACCGTCCGAAGAATCGATATCCGCAGGGTGCAACATCTGCGGTGCAAGGTGCAACATCCGTCCAAAATGCCAAAACAGCGCCGTGTGACTTTTAGAAATGGGTGGATGGATTTGAAATGGGACAGTACCATGGTGCACCACTCTTCAGGGATGGTAAATCGAAGACCAGCCACGGTGATCCCGTTTTAACGTAAAAATTCACTTGACGGAAAAAAGAAGGAAAAAAAGCTTCAGAGCCCCGATTGAAGTTCGGATAGCCTTTTTTGGGTATGAAACAATCCATTGACAGCTGAAAGCGATCAAAGCCATAGAACTCACAAAGAGCTTCGTTCTGACTAGTTATGGCTCCCGTAACTCTAAACGAGCCAACAGTTATGCTCGTCCGAAGAATCGATATCCGTAGGGTGCAACATCTGCAGTGCAAGGTGCAACATCCGTCCAAAATGCCGAAACAGCGCCTTGCGACTTTTAGAAATGGGTGTATGGATTTGAAATGGAGCAGTACCATGGTGCACCACTCTCCATTGATGGTAAATCGAAGATCAGCCACGGTGATCCCGTTTTAACGTAAAAATTCACTTGACGTAAAAAAAGAAGGCTAAAAACTTCAAAGACCCGAATAAGGTTCGGATAGCCTTTTTTGGGTATGAAACAATCCATTGACGTCTGAAAGCGGTCAAAGCCGTAGAACTCATAGAGAGCTTCATTTTGACAGGTTATGGCTCCTGTAACTCTAAACGTGCCAACAGTTATGGCCGTCCGAAGAGTCGATATCCGCAGGGTGCAACATCTGCGGTGCAAGGTGCAACATCCGTCCAAAATGCCAAAACAGCGCCGTGTGACTTTTAGAATTGGGGGCATGAATTTGAAATGGAATAGTACCATGGTGCACCACTCTCCAGGGATGCTAAATCGAAGACCAGCCATAGTGATCCCGTTTTAACGTAAAAATTCACTTGACGAAAAAAAGAAGGCTAAAAAATTTCAGAGCCCCGATTGAGGTTCGGATAGCCTTTTTTGGGTATAAAACAATCCATTGACGGCTGAAAGCGTTCAAATCCGTAGAACTCACAGAGAGGTTCGTTCTGACTGGTTATGGCTTCCGTAACTTTAAACGAGCCAACAGTTATGACCATCCGAAGAATCGATATCCGCAGGGTGCAACATCTGCGGTGCAAGGTGCAACATCCGTCCAAAATGCCGAAACAGTGCCTTACGATTTTTAGAAATGGGTGGATGGATTTGACATGGAACAGTACCATGGTGCACCACTCTCCCGGGATGGTAAATCGAAGACCAGCCACGGTGATCCCGTTTTAACGTAAAAATTCACTTGACGAAAAAAAGGCTAAAAAACTTCAGAGCCCCGATTGAGGTTCGGATAGCCTTTTTTGGGTATGAAACAATCCATTGAAGCCTGAAAGCGGTCAAAGCCGTAGAACTCACAGAGAGCTTCGTTTTGACTGGTTATGGCTCTCGTAACTCTAAACGAGCCAACAGTTATGGCCGTCCGAAGAATAGATATCCGCAGGGTGCAACATATGCGGTGCAAGGTGCAACATCCATCCAAAATGCCGAAACAGCGACTTGCGACTTTTAGAAATGGGTGTATGGATTTGAAATGGAACAGTACAATTGTGCACCACTCTCCAGGGATGGTAAATCGAAGACCAGCCACAGTGATCCCGTTTCAACGTAAAAATTCACTTGATGAAAAAAAGAAGACTAAAAAACTTCAGAGCTCCAATAGAGGTTCGGATACCCTTTTTTTGGGTATGAAACAATCCATTGATGGCTGAAAGCGGTCAAAGCCGTTGAATTCACAGAGGGCTTCGTTCTGACTGGTTATGGCTCCCGTAACTCTAAACAAGCCAACAGTTATGGCCATCCGAAAAACGATATCCGTAGGGTGCAACATCTGCGGTGCATGGTGCAACATCCGTCCAAAATGCCAAAATAGTGCCTTGCGACTTTTATAAATGGGTGTATGGATTTGAAATGGAACAGTACCATGGTGCACCACTCTCCAGGGATGGTATATCGAAGACCAACCACGGTGATCCCGTTTTAACGTAAAAATTAACTTGACGAAAAAAAGAAGGCTAAAAAACTTCAGAGCCCGGATTGAGGTTTGGATAGCATTTTCTGGGTATGAAACAATCCATTGAAGGCTGAAAATGGTCAAAGCCGTAGAACTCACAGAGAGCTTCGTTTTGACTGTTTATGGCTCACGTAACTCTAAACGAGCCAACAGTTATGGCCGTCCGAAGAATCAATATCCGCAGGGTGCAACATCTGCGGTGCAAGGTGCAACATCCGTCCAAAATGCCAAAAAAGCGCCTTGCGACTATTAGAAATGGGTGTACGGATTTGAAATGGAATAGTACCATGGTGCACCACTCTCCGGAGATGGTAAATCGAAGACCAGCCACGGTGATCCCGTTTTAACATAAAAATTCACTTGACGAAAAAAAGAAGGCTAAAAAACTTGAGAGCCCCGATAGAGGTTGGGATAGCCCTTTTTGGGTATGAAACAATCCATTGACGGCTGAAAGCGGTCAAAGCCATAGAAATCACAGAGAGCTTCGTTCTGACTGGTTATGGCTCCCATAACTCTAAACGAGCCAACAGTTATGGTCGTCCGAAGAATTGATATCCGTAGGGTGCAACATCTGCGGTGCAAGGTGCATCATCCGTCCAAAATGCCAAATTGCGCCTTGCGACTTTTAGAAATGGGTGTTTGGATTTGAAATGGAACCGTACCATGGTGCACCACTCTCCAGGGATGGTAAATCGAAGACCAGCCACGGTGATCCCGTTTTAACGTAAAAATTCACTTGACGAAAAAAAGAAGGCTAAAAAACTTCAGATCCTCGATTGAGGTTTGGATAGCCTTTTTTGGGTATGAAACAATCCATTGACGGCTAAAAGCGGTCAAAGACGTAGAACTCACAGAGAGCTTCGTTTTGACTGTTTATGACTCCTGTAACTCTAAACGTGCCAACAGTTATGGCCATCCAAAGAATCGATATTCGCAGGGTGCGACATCTGCGGTGCAAGGTGCAACATCCGCCTAAAATGCCGAAACAGCGCCGTGCGACTTTTAGAAATGGGTGCATGGATTTGAAATGGAACAGTACCATGGTGTACCACTCTCCAGGGCTGGTAAATCGAAGACCAGCCACGGTGATCCCGTTTTAACGTAAAAATTCACTTGATGTAAAAAAAGAAGGCTAAAAAACTTCAGAGGCCCGATTGAGGTTCGGATAGCCTTTTTTAGGTATGAAACAATCCATTGATGGCTGAAAGAGGTCAAAGCCGTAGAACTCATAGAGAGATTCGTTTTGACATGTTATGGCTCCCGTAACTCTAAACGAGCCAACAGTTATGGCCGTCAGAAGAATCGATATCCCTAGGGTGCAACATCTGCGGTGCAAGGTGCAACATCCGTCCAAAATGCCGATACAGCGCCTAGCGACTTTTAGAAATGGGTGCATGGATTTGGAATGGAACAGTACCATGGTGTACCACTCTCCAGGGATGATAAATCGAAGACCAGCCACGGTGATCCCGTTTTAACGTAAAAATTCACTTGACGAAAAAAAGAAGGCTAAAAAACTTCAGAGCCCCGATTGAGGTTCGGACAGCCTTTTTTGGGTATGAAACAATACATTGACAGTTGAAAGTGGTAAAAGCCGTAGAACTCACAGAGAGCTTCATTTTGACTATTTATGGCTCCCGTAACTCTAAACGAGACAACAGTTATGGCCGTCCGAAGAATCGATATCCGCAGGGTGCAACATCTGCGGTGCAAGGTGCAACATCCGTCCAAAATGCCAAAAAAGCGCCTTGCGACTATTAGAAATGGGTGTATGGATTTGAAATGGAACAGTACCATGGTGCACCACTCTCCAGAGATGGTAAATCGAAGACCAGCCACGGTGATCCCGTTTTAACATAAAAATTCACTTGACGAAAAAAAGAAGGCTAAAAAACTTGAGAGCCCCGATAGAGGTTGGGATAGCCCTTTTTGGGTATGAAACAATCCATTGACGGCTGAAAGCGGTCAAAGCCATAGAAATCATAGAGAGCTTCGTTTTGACTGGTTATGGCTCCCGTAACTCTAAACGAGCCAACAGTTATGGCCGTCCGAAGAATTGATATCCGCAGGGTGCAACATTTGCGGTGCAAGGTGCAAGGTGCATCATCCGTCCAAAATGCCAAATAGCGCCTTGCGACTTTTAGAAATGGGTGTTTGGATTTGAAATGGAACCGTACCATGGTGCACCACTCTCCAGGGATGGTAAATCGAAGACCAGCCACGGTGATCCCGTTTTAACGTAAAAATTCACTTGACGAAAAAAAGAAGGCTAAAAAACTTCAGAGCCCCGATTGAGGTTTGGATAGCCTTTTTTGGGTATGAAACAATCCATTGACGGCTAAAAGCGGTCAAAGCCGTAGAACTCACAGAGAGCTTCGTTTTGACTGGTTATGACTCCCGTAACTCTAAACGTGCCAACAGTTATGGCCGTCCGAAGAATCGATATTCGTAGGGTGCGACATCTGCGGTGCAAGGTGCAACATCCGCCTAAAATGCCGAAATAGCGCCGTGCGACTTTTAGAAATGGGTGCATGGATTTGAAATGGAACAGTACCATGGTGCACCACTCTCCAGGGCTGGTAAATCGAAGACCAGCCATGGTGATCCCGTTTTAACGTAAAAATTCACTTGATGTAAAAAAAGAAGGCTAAAAAACTTCAGAGGCCCGATTGAGGTTCGGATAGCCTTTTTTGGGTATGAAACAATCCATTGATGGCTGAAAGAGGTCAAAGCCGTAGAACTCATAGAGAGATTCGTTTTGACATGTTATGGCTCCCGTAACTCTAAACGAGCCAACAGTTATGGCCGTCAGAAGAATCGATATCCCTAGGGTGCAACATCTGCAGTGCAAGGTGCAACATCCATCCAAAATGCCGATACAGCACCATGCGACTTTTAGAAATGGGTGCATGGATTTGGAATGGAACAGTACCATGGTGTACCACTCTCCAGGGATGATAAATCGAAGACCAGCCACGGTGATCCCGTTTTAACGTAAAAATTCACTTGACGAAAAAAAGAAGGCTAAAAAACTTCAGAGCCCCGATTGAGGTTCGGACAGCCTTTTTTGGGTATGAAACAATACATTGACGGTTGAAAGTGGTAAAAGCCGTAGAACTCACAGAGAGCTTCATTTTGACTGTTTATGGCTCCCGTAACTCTAAACGAGACAACAGTTATGGCCGTCCGAAGAATCGATATCCGCAGGGTGCAACATCTGCGGTGCAAGGTGCAACATCCGTCCAAAATGCCAAAAAAGCGCCTTGCGACTATTAGAAATGGGTGTATGGATTTGAAATGGAATAGTACCATGGTGCACCACTCTCCAGAGATGGTAAATCGAAGACCAGCCACGGTGATCCCGTTTTAACATAAAAATTCACTTGACGAAAAAAAGAAGGCTAAAAAACTTGAGAGCCCCGATAGAGGTTGGGATAGCCCTTTTTGGGTATGAAACAATCCATTGACGGCTGAAAGCGGTCAAAGCCATAGAAATCATAGAGAGCTTCGTTCTGACTGGTTATGGCTCCCGTAACTCTAAACGAGCCAACAGTTATGGCCGTCCGAAGAATTGATATCCGCAGGGTGCAACATTTGCGGTGCAAGGTGCAAGGTGCATCATCCGTCCAAAATGACAAATAGCGCCTTGCGACTTTTAGAAATGGGTGTTTGGATTTGAAATGGAACCGTACCATGGTGCACCACTCTCCAGGGATGGTAAATCGAAGACCAGCCACGGTGATCTCGTTTTAACGTAAAAATTCACTTTACGAAAAAAAGAAGGCTAAAAAACTTCAGAGCCCCGATTGAGGTTTGGATAGCCTTTTTTGGGTATGAAACAATCCATTGACGGCTAAAAGCGGTCAAAGCCGTAGAACTCACAGAGAGCTTCGTTTTGACTGGTTATGACTCCCGTAACTCTAAACGTGCCAACAGTTATGTCCATCCGAAGAATCGATATTCGCAGGGTGCGACATCTGTGGTGCAAGGTGCAACATCCGTCTAAAATGCCGAAACAGCGCCGTGCGACTTTTAGAAATGGGTGCATGGATTTGAAATGGAACAGTACCATGGTGCACCACTCTCCAGGGCTGGTAAATCGAAGACCAGTCACGGTGATCCCGTTTTAACGTAAAAATTCACTTGATGTAAAAAAAGAAGGCTAAAAAACTTCAGAGGCCCGATTGAGGTTCGGATAGCCTTTTTTGGGTATGAAACAATCCATTGATGGCTGAAAGCGGTCAAAGCCGTAGAACTCATAGAGAGCTTCGTTTTGACATGTTATGGCTCCCGTAACTCTAAACGAGCAAACAGTTATGGCCGTCAGAAGAATCGATATCCCTAGGGTGCAACATCTGCGGTGCATGGTGCAACATCCGTCCAAAATGCCAAAACAGCGCCGTGCGACTTTTAGAAATGGGTGCATGGATTTGGAATGGAACAGTACCATGGTGTACCACTCTCCAGGGATGATAAATCGAAGACCAGCCACGGTGATCCCGTTTTAACGTAAAAATTCACTTGACGAAAAAAAGAAGGCTAAAAAACTTCAGAGCCCCGATTGAGGTTCGGATAGCCTTTTTTGGGTATGAAACAATCCATTGACGGTTGAAAGTTGTAAAAGCCGTAGAACTCACAGAGAGCTTCATTTTGATTTGTTATGGCTCCTGTAACTCTAAACGAGCCAACAATTATGGCCGTCCGAAGAATCGATATCC
Source organism: Allium fistulosum (assembly GCA_030737815.1). NCBI lineage: Eukaryota > Viridiplantae > Streptophyta > Magnoliopsida > Asparagales > Amaryllidaceae > Allium > Allium fistulosum. The sequence goes on from CM060906.1 coordinate 1,141,545,666, forward strand.
GTAGGGTGCAACATCTGTGGTGCAAGGTGCAACATCCGTCCAAAATGCCGAAACCGCGCCGTGCGACTTTTAGAAATGGATGCATGGATTTGAACATTACCATGGTGCACCACTCTGCAGGGATGGTAAATCGAAGACCAGCCACAGTTGAAAGAGGCTATGTGATAGAATCGTATAATATGGAATAGTGGAACGGTCTAGGTAGATTGCAATAAGTAGTAGTAAGTAAAGTAGACACCATGACTTTATACTGGTTCGGACCTCTTCTCCTACGTCCAGTCCCTAAGCTCCTCTTAGGAATTCTACTAACTAAAAACCCTCACTTAACTCGGAGGAATAGGTTTACAATTTACCCGAACAACCGAACGGGATTTCTTGCCTCAACTACCGAAGAGGACTTCAACTAGATACAAATAGTATTTCTGACTTGTTGTGTTCTTGATAACACTAATGAGTCTAATTGAGTACAATTTTCCTATAATCTTATCCTCGAGAGTATGCAAAGTGTTTGTGAAGATTTAGGAAATGTGAATTGCTATGAATCAAAAAGGTGTTATAGATAAACCAGAGATTCAAGCAATTGAAGTGGTTTGTGATTGCTTTTGAAAACTTAAGAAATCTGAAAGTATGTTCAAGAAAATAGAGAGATTAAAGCAATTAGAATTGGTAATTTGCAAATGATAGAAACATGTATTTATAAGTATAGAAGAGGTGTATCTATTTGCAAAAGATTCAGGCAAGAGATGCATCCATTACCGTTGGAGAATGGTTGCAACACTTAGGAGGAAGAAGGTGTCTTTTCAGTGAAAATTCGCAGGTTCAAATTCAGTCGACTGAGCAGGGATTTCAGTCGACTGAAAATATGAAGTAAAATTTTCTGGAACAAGTTCGGTCGACTGAGCAGGAAATTCAGTCGATTGGAACTGTGCATATTTGTGTATGTGTCACAGGTTCAGTCGACTGGTCTTCCCTATTCAGTCGACTGAACTACTATATTGTGCACAGTGAATGTTTATTAAAAAATGAAGTTTATAAAATGTTTTCTAGTGTTTGTGCAAGCCTCTTGAGGATAGATTTTAACAATAATTCTAAACAAAGACCTATATAGAAATCATACTTATGTTTATCATTGGTCGTCATCATTCTTCTTTTAGCTTTGCACATATCTCTTCCTTTTTGTTGAAGCACATTGTCATTGATCAAAATCTTAGCGTATCAACATTCTCTCCCTTTTTGATTGATGACAATACCTATGTTTGTAGAGATGTAATTATCTTTCCTCCCCCTGAGAGAGTTAATAAAACTACAAACCATACTAGAATTATTTAGTCTTGATCCCAGTCAAAATGACCCTTCTCTTTCTCCCTCCGGTTCGCGAATGACTGGTCCTCCGGTGGGTGGTATAAGCTCTTCCTCCTCGGCCACAACTTGTTTCGCTTGTACTGCTACTTGTATGCTCTTCGGATGATGTCCAAGTGAAAGTTGGTGCCGGACATTTTCCACGTGATGTTGAAGTGGTCGTGGAGCTTGAGCATGAGATGGCATTCCATAACTTGTTGAAGAATCCTTTAATTTTATCAAGCTTGTGATCTACCTTCTTGAGAGGATTATCAAGAATTTGTTGATTCCTTGATAAAATCCCCAATGATTGATTGGTAGTATAACTTGGCTCAATGATACGAATTTCATTTTCTTGGTCGAAAGGTTCTTCATATGGAGCTTGTGGAGGTTGTTGCGGTTCTTGATGCCTAGCTTCCCATTCGGCAAGAGATATGATGCGAGGAGGTCTAGCAAGGAGTGGCATAAGGCTTATAGTGCATTGATTTATTTGATGAACCATTGTGTTTTCGGAGTCGGGTAATGGTGTATCAACATTGAGGAGAAGTCGCATGATATATTCTCCAAAATATATTGTTCGCATTTTGCCATTGTTAAAAGTGAGAAATTCATCTAGAATGAGTTGGACCCAATTGACTTGAATGTTGCCCCAAATAGCATATAGAGCTCAATAATTGATGAGGTAAACAATTTCATATGAGCCCGTTCGTGGAGTAATTGTTCTCATAAGAGCTTTGTGAAGGATTCTAGCTCTAGGTCGTAGGGAAGTGGATTTAAAATCTCTAAGGTTGATATTATCATACAAAAATTGATGGTTTATGTTATCTCGAATTTGTGGATTGAATTCTATCTCTTCAAGCTTTCTCCCTACATTAGGTGATCCTAAGATGTGTGCAATTCGATCTAAGGAGAACCAAACTTTCTTCCCGCACACCATACTCCAAACACTATCATTTGGATTTCTAGGAGTTTGGTGTCCAAGGTTGAGGTTTGCATAAAATAATTTGACCATGATATGATTTATTGCATGGTCATTTCTTTTTAAATCCAAGAGAGAAGTTAAACCTGCCTGATCCGTTAATGCTTGAATGTTGTATGTCCGGAGGCTTTGGAAATCAACGAAGGAGTATTCGAAAATGCGAGAGTTCTTCATTTTATTCCACCTCGTTACAGCTACTCCATCGTAGAGCCATTGTGCAATTTGGGCATCAATTGGCTCGGAGGATGAAGAAGAAGAGGCTGTTGATCTTTTTGGTGCCATTTGTGAGAGATTTGAGAGTAATTTGAGGATTGGGGGCTAGGGATTTGGAAAACAATGGGGAAGAGAGAACTTTTGCAATGTAAAAAGTGAATGGAAAAGGTGAAAACTGGTGGGTAAAAGGGGAAAAGTTGCCTGGGAATTGGCGTTCAGTCGACTGAAAAGTCTGTTCAGTCGATTGAATTGAAGGCCGAAAATTTTCTGTGTTGAATTCAGTCGACTGAACAGGGTTTTTAGTCGACTGAACTATTGTCTAAAATTTTCTGTTGAAAGTTTAGTCGATTGGGCAGAGAGTGTCAGTCGACTGAGCTATGGAAAATTTGTTTTCTGCTTATTATTCAGTCGACTGAGCAGCAAGGTTAAGTCGACTGAACTTTGGTTTTTCATTGTTCTTTGTCAATTTCGAAAGCAAAAGCTTTATTGAAAGAAGCAATTACAATTGTATAGATATATAACAACATGAATTGACTTCAAAAGTAATTATTTCATTGGAGATGAACTATTTTCCTTTTGCGTCTTTTTCCCTTCATTCTCCATATAGCTTATTTCCCATGAATTTGGACTATACTGAGGAGTCTTTGGGCACATCCAAGGATTCACGGGATCGACTGGAGTATGGTAAGATGAAGACGGATCATATGAACTTACAAGTTGAGGTAGGGGCTCAGACACTTCGTTTTTCTTTGAGCCACAAAAACGTAATCCGATTTGCTCTAGGAAGCTCAACCGTTTAGCCGTTACTTTTTGTTCGAAATATAATTCTCGTTGAAGATTTATTTGTTGTTGTTGAAAGTGATGAATCTCATCAATCTTTCTTTTTGTATCTGAAGATGTAAAAAGTCCACGTTTTGCCTTCTTTGATTCAGGTGTGTAGCCAGTTTGATAGTTTTCCCATTTATACACTGGTTCATGCTTTGGTGTTGGCGTAGGAAGTTTTGGTGATGTAGGTGAGTTATCAACTGATGAAGTGATGTTCATTGGGGAGTATTAGTTGTTTGAAGACATTTTTATATTGACTTTTCAATCTTTTGTATGTAAAAATGAAATATGTTTAAACGTGTATTTATAGGATGACTTTTCTAAAAAAATCGTGGTAATAATTTTATTAAAGTTTTCTAACCATTCAAAGATTTAATGGTTAAAATAAGTCAGTTAGAAATGTATGGATTAGGGATAATCTTATTATTCATTATGTATCATTATTTAAAATATAAAATGAAAGTCATAGTTTTCTTCATTCAGTCGACTGAGCATATAGATTTAGTCGACTGAATTATATTATTTTTTATAACTGTCTCTATAAAATATCTTTAAAAGAGATTATTCCTAATTCTCGTCGTAATTTTATAAAGGAGTTTTCTAATAAAGGTTTAGTAAATATATCGGCAATTCGATTTTCGGTAGAAATATGTTCTAAATTTATGATTCCTTTTTCGATATTGTCACGTAGAAAATGATGACGAATATCTATATGTTTTGTACGAGTGTGATTAACCGGATTTTTAGATAAATATATTGTACTTGTATTATCACAATATATTGTAGAGTTTGTTAACTTTATATTAAAATCCTTAAGTGTTTGTTGCATGTAGATAACTTGAGTGCAAGCTAAAGCGGCTGATATATATTCTGCTTCACAGGTTGAAAGCGAGACACAATTTTGTTTCTTACTAAACCAAGATACAAGTGATTTTCCAATGAAATGGCACGTACCACTTGTACTTTTTCTATCTGTTCGAGATCCACCAAAATCAGCATCACTGAATGATACTAACTCAAATGGACACTCTTTTGGATAGAAAAGACCAAAATCTTTAGTATTGTTAAGATATCGTATTTCGTTTTACCGCTCTTAAATGTGGTTCTTTAGGATTATATTGAAATTGTGCACATAATAATACACTCATCATTATGTCTGGTCTACTTGCAGTTAAGTAAAGTAAGGAACCTATCATACTTCTAAACAATTTTTGATCTACACTTTTGCCATTTTCATCTCGTTCGAGATGAGTAGTGGTACTCATAGGAGTAGGTTTAGCAGAAGTGTTCTCCATTTCGAAACGTTTAATTAGATTAGCACAATATTTTTCTTGGTTTATAAAAATTCCATTTGTTAATTGTTTAATTTGAAGTCCGAGAAAATATGATAATTCTCCCATATGAGACATTTCAAATTCTTTAGTCATTATATTTGAAAATTCTTTACATAAATTTTCATTTGTCGAACCAAATATAATATCATCTACGTATATTTGAATTATTAAAATATCTTTAGTAGTATTTTTAATGAATAGAGTTTGATCTACTTTTCCAATTTGAAATCCCGAATCTAGTAAATAACTTTTAAGTCTCTGATACCAAGCACGAGGTGCTTATTTAAGACCATATAGGGTTTTCTTTAATTTATATACATGATCCGGATATTTTTCATGTATGAATAAATAGGGTTGTTCTACGTACACATTTTCCTTTATAAAGCCATTTAGAAAAGCACTTTTAACATCCATTTGATAAAGTTTAAAATTGTGAAAGCAAGCGAAGGCTAATAGTATACGTATTGCTTCAAGTCTTGCGACTGGAGCAAAAGTTTCTTCAAAATCAATACCTTCTTCTTGATTATATCCTTGTGCTACTAGTCTAGCTTTATTCCTAGTTATATTACCTTGTTCGTTTATTTTATTTTTGTAAACCCATTTTGTTCCTATGACTTATTGATCATTTGGACGGGGAACTAACTCCCAAACATCGTTACGTTCAAATTGATTCAATTCTTCTTGCATTACAATAATCCAGTAATCGTCTGTTGATGCTTCTTTAGGATTTTTAGGTTCTACTATTGAAATGAAAGCTATATGTCCCATTTGATTTAGTTTATTTCTTGTCTTAACTTGAGAATTGATTTCACCTATTATGTTTTGAGTAGGGTGATCTCGTAATATTCTTGGTGGGGATCTTAGTTCATTATTACAATTTTCAAGATTTGTATTTTCTATATTTATAAATTCTTCATAATCTTTTATACTTAATTCTTTGTTGAAATTTTCATCAAAAGATACATGTAAAGTTTCTTCGATTACATTTGTTCGTTTGTTAAATACTTGATATGCCTTACTTCATTCTGAATATCCTATAAAAATTCCTTCGTCAGCTTTCGGATCAAATTTTCCCAGTTGGTCTTTTGTATTTAAAATAAAACATTTTGATCCAAATATTTTAAAATAAGATATATTTGGCTTTTTGTTGTTGAATAGTTCATATGAAGTATTTTTAGTTAACGGTCTAATTGATATTCTATTCAATACATAACATGCAGTAGCTACGGCTTCTGCCCAAAAATGTTTTGGTAGAAAACTTCCATTTAATAATATCCTAGTGCACTCTTGTAATGTTCTATTCTTTCTTTCTACAACTCCATTTTGTTGAGGAGTTCTAGGAAATGAAAAATTATGATTTATTCCTTTCTTTTTACAAAAAAGTTTCAAAAGATTAATTTTCGAATTCACCTCCATGATCGCTTCGTATATTTTTAATTTTCAAATCTTTAGTATTTTGAATTCTTTTGACAAATGTTTTAAAGTGAGTCTTTGCTAGTCGAACCGCATCACGTAGACGACCTCTTCTGCTCATCCCCTTCGTCAGCAGTTTGATCGGGATACTATGACCTAGGTCCCGAAACTTGGAATGGATGGCGGAGCGTAGGTGGCAAGCAGTTATATGGATACGGTGCTTTACCCGTAGATGCTTCTCCAGCTCTCGCAAGAGTTGTATGGGAGTTGTCCCCCTTATATTAATTGGGACTTCCCGAGTTCAATTGTATCACTTTTATTTTTGATAAAAATAGTCCATGTATATCTTGAGAAATCATCAACTATTACAAATACATATCGATTATGATTTATGGATTGAACTTGTGTTGGTCCGAAAAGATCCATATGAAGTAATTCTAGTGGTTGTAATGTTGAAATATTTTTCTTAGATTTGAAAGATGATTTTGTTAATTTTCCTATTTGACAATCATCACAAAGATTTTTTATTTTAAAGTTTATCTTAGGTAAACCTCTTACTAATTCATTTTTAGAAAGTTTTCTATTAGTTTTGAAATTAATATGACAAAATCTTTTGTGCCATAACCAAGGATCATTATCTTTGGCTAGTAAACACATATTTGTATTATGATTAATTTTCATATTTAGAACATAAATATTCCTATCTCTATTTCCCTCAAAAACAAGACTTTGGTTTTGATAAAAAATACTACATTTATTTTCCGAAAAAGTTATTTTAAATCCTTTGTCACAAAGTTGACTTATGCTTAGTAGATTATGTTTTAGATTTTCAACTAATGAAACATTTGTAATAAAATGTAAATTTGTTGTACCGTAATTGCTCACATCTCCTTTGCCAATAATATAGCCTTTTGAATTGTCTCCGAAGGTAACCGAGCCACCATCAAAGTATGTGATGTTTGTAAGCATATCTTTGTCGCCGGTCATGTGTTTTGAGCAACCACTGTCTAGTATCCATTTCTTCTTTTTGAGTGGGACCTGAAAATAAAAACAAAATTATTGGTACCCACCTTTCAATAGGGTCCTAAAAGTTATAACTTAGGAAACCAAACCCAATTTGGTTCAGTATCCTTTTTGTAAATATAATTTTTATTATTATGAACACTATCCATAAATATTTTAATATATTTATTCCTAATTAAAATATTGTTAGTTTTTGGAACCGAAATTTTAATTATTTTAGATTCTACTTTTGTTCTAATAGGTTCTATTTGTTGTTTTGAATCAATATTCCTCTTAAAAATTTGTATTTTTCTTTTTACAAATTTTTGACTCCTTTTTATATCCTAATCCATGTTTATTTGAGGAGGATTGAGAATTTTCTAAAATCTTAGATAAATTTTCTCTTCCTTTGTTAAAATTAGAGACATTTTTAGTGATGTTATCTAATCTAACTTGAAGACTATTATTTTCCAACTCAACTTGTCTAATCTTAGTTTTTAACTTATGATTTTCAAAGACAATTATATCATTCTTTGTCTTTTGAGTTTCAATTTCTTGACTTAAAAGTGATAATTGAGTTTCCGAATTTGAAAGAGACTCTTGAACTTTTTCAAGTTCTTCTTCTAGAATTTTCTTTTCATCTTTTAACATATCTTCTTCAAATTCAGCTTTGTTTTGATTTTCACGAGTTTCCTTTAGTTTCTTTTTAAGAGTTTTTATTGTGCTAAAAAAGTTCTGTGTTTACATCAATTAAATCGTCGAAAGTTAAATTACTAACCTCAGATTCTTGAGCCATAAAGCATACATTCGCTTGTTCATTGTCGCTATCATTATCACTTTCAGATGAAGATGAATCAGAATCGTCCCATGTTACAGAGAATGCCTTCTTTTTGAATTTTTCTTTCTTGTCTTTGTTATTTAGAGTTCTTTGATTCTCCTTCTTTTGTTCTGGACAATCTTTGTGCATGTGACCTTTCTTGTGACAGTTGAAACACTCTATGTTCGAGGATGTAGGTTTGTTCAAGAAATTCTTTTTGAATCCGTTTTTATTCCCTTTTCTGTACCTTAAGAATTTCTTGAAATTTTTTGCTATAAATGCTAGATCCTCATCTTCAGACTCTGATTCTTCCTTTTCGGCATGAAAAGCTACATTCTTCTTTCTTGTGCTTGATCTTTCTTGGCTTGCATATTTACTTCATATGACATAAGATTTCCAATTAATTCTTCTGGTTTCATTATAGATAGATCATTTGCTTCTTCGATTGCTAAGATTATTCTCTCCCATTCATCAGTGAGTGAATTTAGAACTTTAGATACAATATCAAAATCCGTGTATTTTTCTCCTAGTCCAATTAAGGCATGATAAATGTCTTGGAATCTTGAGTACATGTCATTTATGGATTCATTTTGTCGCATTCTAAAGTTTTGGAACTGGTTCTTTAGCATGGAGATTTTTGTTTGTTTGACCTTGTTTGTGCCTTCATGTATGGTTTTAAGTGTACTCCATATCTGATGTGCAGTAGTACAAATGCTAATATGATTGAACTCATTTCTATCCAAAGCGCAAAATAGCATATTCATAGCTTTGGCATTTGCACTAACTTCATTCTTATGAGTTTGTGTCCAAGTAGAATAATCAGTTGTGGGTACAACGAGTTCTGCTTGAGTTGCATTCCAGGCTTCAAAGCTTGTTGCTTGCATATAAATCCTCATCCTTGTAGCCCAATAATTATAGTTTAGTCCATTGAATAGAGGGGGTCTTTGAGTAGAGTGTCCTTCAGCAAATGTAGAGTTATAGGCAGATGTTGTGCTTGTGTTGTTTTCTATATTATCAATATGTCAAATAACAGTGTTATGGTTATAGGATGGCCTTGCTCTAATACCAATTGAAAGAGGCTATGTGATAGGATCGTATAATATGGAATAGTGGAACGGTCTAGGTAGATTGCAATAAGTAGTAGTAAATAAAGTAGACACCAAGACTTTATACTGGTTCGGACCTCTTGTCCTACGTCCAGTCCCTAAGCTCCTCTTATGAATTCTACTAACTAAAAACCCTCACTTAACCCGGAGGAATAGGTTTACAATTTACCCGAACAACCGAACGGGATTTTGTGCCTCAACTACCGAAGAGGACTTCAACTAGATACAAAGAGTATTTCTGACTTGTTGTGTTCTTGATAACACTAATGAGTCTAATTGAGTACAATTTTCCTATAATCTTATCCTCGAGAGTATGCAAAGTGTTTGTGAAGATTTAGGAAATATGAATTGCTATGAATCAAAAAGGTGTTATAGATAAACCAGAGATTCAAGCAATTGAAGTGGTTTGTGATTGCTTTTGAAAACTTAAGAAATCTGAAAGTATTTTCAAGAAAATAGAGAGATTAAAGCAATTAGAATTGGTAATTTGCAAATGATAGAAACATGTATTTATAGGTATAGAAGAGGTGTATCTATTTGCAAAGGTTTCAGGCAAGAGATGCAGCCATTACCATTGGAGAATGGTTGCAACTCTTGGGAGGAAGAAGGTGTCTTTTCAGTCAAAATTCGCAGGTTCAAATTAAGTCGACTGAGCAGGGATTTCAGTCGACTGAAAATATGAAGTAAAATTTTCAGGAACAAGTTCAGTCGACTGAGCAGGAAATTCAGTCGACTGGAACTATGCACATTTGTGTATGTGTCACAGGTTCAGTCGACTAGTCTTCCCTGTTCAGTCGACTGAACTACTAAATTGTGCACAGTGAATGTTTATTAAAAAATGAAGTTTATAAAATGTTTTCTAGTGTTTGTGCAAGCCTCTTGAGGATAGATTTTAACAATAATTCTAAACAAAGACCTATATAGAAATCATACTTATGTTTATCATTGGTCTTCATCATTCTTCTTTTAGCTTTGCACATATCTCTTCCTTTTTGTTGAAGCACATTGTCATTGATCAAAATCTTAGCGTATCAACAACAGTGATCCCGTTTTAACGTAAAAATTCACTTGACGTAAAAAAAGAAGGCTAAAAACTTTAGAGGCCCGAATGAGGTTCGGATAGCCTTTTTTGGGTATGAAACAATCCATTGACGTCTAAAAGCGGTCAAAGCTGTAGAACTGATAGAGAGCTTCATTTTGACAGGTTATGGCTCCCGTAACTCTAAACGAGCCAACAGTTATGGCTGTCCGAAGAATCGATATCCGCAGTGTGCAAGATCTGCGGTGCAAGGTGCAACATCCGTCCAAAATGAAGAAACAGCGCCGTGTGACTTTTAGAATTGGGGGCATGAATTTGAAATGGAATAGTACCATGGTGCACCACTCTCCAGGGATGGTAAATCGAAGACCAGCCACGGTGATCCCGTTTTAACGTAAAAATTCACTTGACGAAAAAAAGAAGGCTAAAAAACTTCAGAGCCCCGATTGAGGTTCGGATAGCCTTTTTTGGGTATGAAACAATCCATTAACGGATGAAAGCGGTCAAAGTCGAAGAACTCACAAAGAGCTTTGTTTTGACTAGTTATGAATCCCGTAACTCTAAACGAGCCAACAGTTATGGCAGTCTGAAGAATCGATATCCGCAGGGTGCAACATCCATCCAAAATGCCGAAACAGCGCCATGCGACTTTTAGAAATGGGTGCATGGATTTGAACAGTACCATGGTGCGCCACTCTCCAGGGATTGTAAATCGAAGACCAGCCACGGTGATCCCGTTTTAACGTAAAAATTCACTTGACGTAAAAAAAGAAGGCTAAAAAACATCAGAGGCCCGATTGAGGTTCGGATAGCCTTTTTGGGTATTAAACAATCCATTGATGGCTGAAAGCGGTCAAAGTCGTAGAACTCATAGAGAGCTTCGTTTTGACAGGTTATTGCTCCCGTAACTCTAAACGAGCCAACAGTTATGGCCGTCCGAAGAATCGACATCCGCAGGGTGCAACATCTGCGGTGCAAGGTGCAACATCCATCCAAAATGCTGAAACATCACCGTGTGACTTTTAGAATTGGGTTGATGGATTTTAAATTGAACAGTACCATGGTGCACCACTCTCCAGGGATGGTAAATCGAAGACCAGCCATGGTGATCTCGTTTTAACGTAAAAATTCATTGACGAAAAAAAGAAGGCTAAAAAACTTCAGAGCCCCGACTGAGGTTCGGATAGCCTTTTTTGGGTATGAAACAATTCATTGACGACCGAAAGCCATCAAATCCGTAGAACTCATCGAGAGCTTCGTTTTGACTGGTTATGGCTCTCGTAACTCTCAACGAGCCAACAATTATGGCCGTCCGAAGAATCGATATCCGCAGGGTGCAACATCTGCGGTGCAAGATGCAACATCCGTCCAAAATGCCAAAACAGCGCCATGCGACTTTTAGAAATGGGTGCATGGATTTGAAATGGTACAGTACCATGGTGCACCATTCTCCAGGGATGGTAAATCGAAGACCAGCCACGGTGATTCCGTTTTAACGTAAAAATTCACTTGACGAAAAAAAGAAGGCTAAAAAACTTCAAAGCCCCGATTGAGGTTCAGATAGCCTTTTTTTGGTATTAAACAATCCATTGAGGGCTGAAAGCGGTCAAAGCCATATAACTCATAGTGAGCTTCATTTTATCTGGTTATGGCTCCTGTAACTTTAAACGAGCCAACAGTTATGGCCTTCCGAAGAATCGATATCCGCAGGGTGCAACATCTGCGGTGCAAGGTGCAACATCCGTCCAAAATGCCGAAACAGCGCCGTGTGACTTTTAGAAATGGGTGCATGGATTTGAAATGGAACAGTACCATGGTGCACCACTCTCCAAGGATGGTAAATCGAAGACCAGCCACGGTGATCCCGTTTTAACGTAAAAATTCACTTGACGAAAAAAAGAAGGGTAAAAAACTTTAGAGCCCCGATTGTGGTTCGGATAGCCTTTTTTGGGTATGAAACAATCCATTGACAGCTGAAAGCGGTCAAAGCCGTAGAACTCACAGAGAGCTTCGTTTTGACTGGTTATGGCTCCCGTAACTCTAAACGAGCCAACAGTTATGGCCGTCCGAAGAATCGATATCCGCAGGTTGCAACATCTGCGGTGCAAGGTGCAACATCCATCCAAAATGCCGAAACAGCGTCGTGCCCTTTTAGAAATGGGTGTATGGATTTGAAATGGAACAGTACCATGGTGCACCACTCTCCAGGGATGGTAAATCGAAGACCAGCCACGGTGATCCCGTTTTAACGTAAAAATTCACTTGACGAAAAAGAGAAGGCTAAAAAACTTCAGAGCCCCGATTGTGGTTCGGATAGCCTTTTTAGGGTATTAAAGAGTCCATTGACGGCTGAAAGCGGTCAAAGCCGTATAACTCATAGAGAGCTTCGTTTTGACTGGTTATGGCTCCAGTAACACTAAACGAGCCAACAGTTATTGTCGTCCGAAGAATCGATATCCGCAGGGTGCAACATCTGCGGTGCATGGTGCAACATCCGTCCAAAATGCCGAAACAGCACCATGCGACTTTTAGAAATGGGTGCATGGATTTGAATTGGAACAGTAACATGGTGCACCACTTTTAGGGATGGTAAATCGAAGTCCAGCCACGGTGATCCCGTTTTAACGTAAAAATTCACTTGACGTAAAAAAAGAAGGTTAAAAAACTTCAGAGGCCCGATTGAGGTTCGGATAGCCTTTTTTGGGTATGAAACAATCCATTGACGGCTGAAAGCGGTAAAAGCCGTAGAACTCATAGAGAGCTTCGTTTCGACAGGTTATGGCTCCCGTAACTCTAAACGAGCCAACAATTATAATCGTTCGAAGAATCGATATCCACAAGGTGCAACATCTGCGGTGCAAGGTGCAACATCCGTCCAAAATGCCGAAACAGGGCCGTGTGACTTCTAGAATTGGGTGCATGAATTTGAAATGGAACAGTACCATGGTGCACCACTCTCCAGGGATGGTACACTACGCCATAGATGACCTTCTGCAACACAAAAAAAATGTTGGCTCAGGCCCGAAAAATGTTGCCATAGGTCTATGGCAACACTTTTAGGGTGATGCAATTTTTGCCATTGCCTTAGACCTCAAAGGCAACATTTTGACTATCTAAGGCAACATAAGTAATATTGTTGCAATAGAACCCTATAGATATTTGATTTTAACGTAAAAATTCACTTGACGAAAAAAAGAAGGCTAAAAAACTTCAGAGCCCCAATTGAGGTTCGGATGGCCTTTTTTGGGTATGAAACAATCCATTGACGGCTGAAAGCGGTCAAAGCCGTAGAACTCACAGAGAGATTCGTTCTGACTGGTTATGGATCCCGTAACTCTAAACGAGCCAACAGTTATGGCCGTCCGAAGAATCGATATCCGTAGAGTGCAACATCTACGGTGCATGGTGCAACATCCGTCCAAAATGCCGAAACAGCGCTGTGCGACTTTTAGAAATGGGTGCATGGATTTGAAATGGAACAGTACCATGGTGCACCACTCTCCAGGGATGGTAAATCGTAGACCAGCCACGGTGATCCCGTTTTAACGTAAAAATTCACTTGACGAAAAAAAGAAGGGTAAAAAACTTCAAAGCCCCGATTGAGGTTCGGATAGCCTTTTTTCGGTATTAAACAATGCGTTGACGGCTGAAAGCGGTCAAAGCCGTAGAACTCATAGAGAGCTTCGTTTTGACTGGTTATGGCTCCAGTAACTCTAAACGAGCCAACAGTTATGGCCATTCGAAGAATCGATATCCGCAGGGTGCAACATCTGCGGTGCATGGTGCAACATCCATCCAAAATGTTGAAACAACGCCGTGCGACTTTTAGAAATGGGTGCATGGATTTGAATTGCAACAGTACCATGGTGCACCACTCTCAGGGAAGGTAAATCGAATACCAGCCATGGTGATCCCGTTTTAACGTAAAAATTCACTTGACGTAAAAAAAGAAGGCTAAAAAACTTCAGAGGCCCGATTGAGGTTCGGATAGCCTTTTTTAGGTATGAAACAATCCATTGACGGCTGAAAGCGGTCAAATCCGTAGAACTCAAAGTGAGCTTCGGTTTGACAGGTTATGGCTCCCGTAACTCTAAACGAGCCAACAGTTATGGCCGTCCGAAAAATCGATATCCACAGGGTGCAACATCTGCGTTGCAAGGTGCTACATCCGTCCAAAATGCCAAAACAGCGCCGTGCGACTTTTAGAAATGGGTGCATGGATTTGAAATGGACCAGTACCATGGTGCACCACTCTCCAGGGATGGTAAATCGAAGACCATCCACGGTGATCCCGTTTTAACATAAAAATTCACTTGACGAAAAAGAGAAGGCTAAAAAACTTCAGAGCCCCGATTGAGGTTCGGATATCCTTTTTTGGGTATGAAACAATCCATTAACGGCTGAAAGCAGTCAAAGCCATAGAACTCACAGAGAGCTTCGTTTTGACAAGTTATGACTCCTATAACTCTAAACTAGCCAACAGTTATGGCAGTACGAAGAATCGATATCCGCAGGGTGCAACATCCATCCAAAATGCCGAAACCGCGCCGTGCGACTTTTAGAAATGGGTGCATGGATTTGAACAGTACCATGGTGTGCCACTCTCCAGGGATTGTAAATCGAAGACCAGCCACGGTGATCCCGTTTTAACGTAAAAATTCACTTGATGAAAAAAAGAAGGCTAAAAAACTTCAAAGCCCCGATTGAGGTTCGGATAGCCTTTTTTGGGTATGAAACAATCCATTGACGGCTGAAAGCGGTCATAGCCGTAGAACTCACAGAGAGCTTCGTTTTGACTGGTTATTTCTCTCGTAACTCTAAACGAGCCAATAGTTATGGTCATCCGAAGAATCGATATCCGCAGGGTGCAACATCTGCGGTGCAAGGTGCAACATCCGTCCAAAATTCCGAAACATCGTCGTGCGACTTTTAGATATGGGTGTATGGATTTGAAATGGAACAGTACCATGGTGCACCACCCTCTAGGGATGGTAAATCTAAGACCAGCTACGGTGATTCCGTTTTAACGTAAAAATTCACCTGACGAAAAAAAGAAGGCTAAAAAACTTCAGAGCCCCGATTGAGGTTCAGATAGCCTTTTTTGGTATTAAACAATCCATTGATGGCTAAAAGCGGTCAAAGCCGTATAACTCACAGTGAGCTTCGTTTTGTCTGGTTATGGCTCCCGTAACTCTAAACGAGCCAACAGTTATGGCCATTCGAAGAATCGATATCCGCAGGGTGCAACGTCTGCGGTGCAAGGTGCAACATCCATCCAAAATTCCGAAACAGCGCCGTGCAACATTTAGAAATGGGTGCATGGATTTGAAATGGAACAGTACCATGGTGCACCACTCTCCAGGGATGGCAAATCGAAGACCAGCCACGGTGATCCCGTTTTAACGTAAAAATTCACTTGACGAAAAAAAGAAGGCTAAAAAACTTCAGAGCCCCGATTGAGGTTCGGATAGCCTTTTTTGAGTATGAAACAATCCATTGACGACTGAAAGTGGTCAAAGCCGTAGAACTCACAGAGAGCTTCGTTATGACTGGTTATGGCTCCCGTAACTCTAAACGAGCCAACAGTTATGGCCGTCCAAAGAATCGATATCCGCAGGTTGCAACATCTGCGGTGCAAGGTGCAACATCCGTCCAGAATGCCGAAATAGCGCCGTGCCACTTTTAGAAATGGGTGCATGGATTTGAAATGGAACAGTACCATGGTGCACCACTCTCCAGGGATGCTAAATCGAACACCAGCCACGGTGATCCCGTTTTAACGTAAAAATTCACTTGACGAAAAAGAGAAGGCTAAAATACTTCAGAGCCCCGATTGAGGTTCGGATAGCCTTTTTTGGGTATTAAACAATCCATTGACGGTTGAAAGCGGTCAAAGCCGTATAACTCACAGAGAGATTCATTTTGACTAGTTATGGCTCCAGTAAAACTAAACGAGCCAACAGTTATTACCGTCCGAAGAATCGATATCCGCAGGGTGCAACATCTGCGGTGCATGGTGCAACATCCGTACAAAATGCCGAAACAGTGCCGTGCGACTTTTAGAAATGAGTGCATGGATTTGAATTGGAACAGTACCATGGTGCACCACTCGCACGGATGGTAAATCGAAGTCCAGCCATGGTGATCCCGTTTTTACGTAAAAATTCACTTGACGTAAAAAAGAAGGCTAAAAAACTTCAGAGGCCCGATTGAGGTTCGGATAGCCTTTTTTGGGTATGAAACAATTCATTGAGGGCCGAAAGCTGTCAAATCTGCAAAACTCATCGAGAGCTTCGTTTTGACTGGTTATGGCTTCTGTAACTCTCAACGAGCCGATAGTTATGGCCGTCCAAAGAATCGATATCCGTAGGGTGCAACATCTGCAGTGCAAGGTGCAACATCCGACCAAAATGCCGAAACAGCGTCGTGCGACTTTTAGAAATCGGTGCATGGATTTGAATGGAACAGTACCATGGTGCACCACGCTCCAGGGATGGTAAATCGAAAACCAGCCACGGTGATCCCATTTTAACGTAAAAATTCACTAGCCGAAAAAAAGAAGGCAAAAAAACATCAAAGCCTCGATTGAGGTTCGGATAGCCTTTTTTGGGTATTAAACAATCCATTGATGGCTGAAAGCGGTCAAAGCCGTAGAACTCATAGAGAGCTTTGTTTTGACTGGTTATGGATCCCGTAACTCTAAACGATCCAACAGTTATGGCCGTCCGAAGAATCGATATCCGCAGAATGCAACGTCTGCGGTGCAAGGTGCAACATCCGTCCAAAATGCCGAAACAGCGCCTTGCAACTTTTAGAAATGGGTGCATGGATTTGAAATGGAACAATACCATGGTGAACCACTCTCTAGGGATGGTAAATCGAAGACCAGCCACAGTGATCCCGTTTTAACTTAAAAATTCAGTTGACGAAAAAAAGAAGGCTAAAAAACTTCAGAGCCCCGATTGAGGTTCGGATAGCCTTTTTTGGGTATGAAACAATCCATTAACGGCTGAAAGCGGTCAAAGCCGTAGAACTCACAGAGAGCTTCGTTTTGACTGGTTATGGCTCCCGTAACTCTAAACGAGCCAAAAGTTATGACCGTTCGAAGAATCGATATCCGTAGGGTGCAACATCTGCGGTGCAAGGTGCAACATCCGTCCAAAATGCCGAAACATCGCCGTGCGACGTTTAGAAATGGGTGCATGGATTTGAAATGGAACAGTACCATGGTGCACCACTCTCCAGGGATGGTAAATCGAAGACCAGCCACGGTGATCCCGTTTTAACGTAAAAATTCACTTGATGAAAAAAAGAAGGTTAAAAAACTTCAGAGCCCCGATTGAGGTTCGGATAGCCTTTTTTTGGTATTAAACAATCCGTTGACGGCTAAAAGCTGTCAAAGCCGTAGAACTCACAAAGAGCTTCGTTTTGACTGGTTATGGCTCCAATAACTCTAAACGAGCCAACAGTTATGGCCATTCGAAGAATCGATATCCGTAGGGTGCAACATCTGCGGTGCATGGTGCAACATCCGTCCAAAATGTCGAAACAACACCGTGCGACTTTTAGAAATGGGTGCATGGATTTGAATTGGAACAGTACCATGGTGCACCACTCTCAGGGAAGGTAAATCGAAGACCAGCCTTGGTGATCCCGTTTTAACGTAAAAATTCACTTGACGTAAAAAAAGAAGGCTAAAAAACTTCAGAGGCCCGATTGAGGTTCGGATAGCCTTTTTGGGTATGAAACAATCCATTGACGGCTGAAAGCGGTCAAAGCCATAGAACTCATAGTAAGCTTCGGTTTGACAGGTTATGGCTCCAGTAACTCTAAACGAGCCAACAGTTATGGTCGTTCGAAAAATTGATATCCACAGGGTGCAACATCTGCGGTGCAAGGTGCAACATCCGTCCAAAATGCCGAAACAGCGCCGTGCGACTTTTAGAAATGGGTGCATGGATTTGAAATGGAACAGTACCATGGTGCACCACTCTCCAGGGATGGTAAATCGAAGACCAGCCAAGGTGATCCCATTTTAACGTAAAAATTCACTTGACGAAAAAGAGAAGGCTAAAAAACTTCAGAGCCCCGATTGAGGTTCGCATAGCCTTTTTTGGGTATGAAACAATCCATTAACGGCTGAAAGCGGTCAAAGCCATAGAACTCACAGAGAGGTTCGTTTTGACTGGTTATGACTCCCGTAACTCTAAACGAGCCAACAGTTATGGCAGTCCGAAGAATCGATATCCGCACGGTGCAACATCCATCCAAAATGCTGAAACAGCGCCGTGCGACTTTTAGAAATGGGTGCATGGATTTGAACAGTACCATGGTGCGCCACTCTCCAGGGATTGTAAATCGAAGTCCAGCCATGGTGATACCGTTTTAACGTAAAAATTCACTTGACGTAAAAAAAGAAGGCTAAAAAACTTCAAAGGCCCGATTGAGGTTCGTATAGCCTTTTTTGGTATGAAACAATCCATTGACGGCTGAAAGCGGTCAAAGCCGTAGAACTCAAAGAGAGCTTCGTTTGACAGGTTATTACTCCCGTAACTCTAAACGAGCCAACAGTTATGGCCGTCCGAAGAATCGACATCCGCAGCGTGCAGCATCTGCGGTGCAAGGTGCAACATCCATCCAAAATGGCGAAACATCACCGTGTGACTTTTAGAACTGGGTTGATGGATTTGAAATGGAACAGTACCATGGTCCACCACTCTCTAGGGATGGTAAATCGAAGACCAGCCATGGTGATCTCGTTTTAACGTAAAAATTCATTGACGAAAAAAAGAAGGCTAAAAAACATCAGAGCCCCGATTGAGGTTCGGATAGCCTTTTTTGGGTATGAAACAATTCATTGATGGCCGAAAGCCGTCAAATCCGTAGAACTCATCGAGAGCTTCGTTTTGACTGGTTATGGCTCCCGTAACTCTCAACAAGCCAACAATTATGGCCATCCGAAGAATCGATATCCGCAGGGTGCAACATCTACGGTGCAAGGTGCAACATCCGTCCAAATGCCAAAACAGCGCCGTGCTTCTTTTAGAAATGGGTGCATGGATTTGAAATGGTACAGTACCATGTTGCACCACTCTCCACGGATGGTAAATCGAAGACCAGCCATGGTGATCCCGTTTTAACGTAAAAATTCACTTGACGAAAAAAAGAAGGCTAAAAAACTTCAAAGCCCCGATTGAGGTTCGGATAGCCTTTTTTGGTATTAAACAATCCATTGATGGCTAAAAGCGGTCAAAGCCGTATAACTCACAGTGAGCTTTGTTTTGTCTGGTTATGGCTCCCGTAACTCTAAACAAGCCAGTAGTTATGGCCGTCCGAAGAATCGATATCCGCAGGGTGCAACATCTACCGTGCAAGGTGCAACATCCGTCCAAAATGCTGAAACAGCGTCGTGCGACATTTAGAAATGGGTGCATGGATTTTAAATGGAACAGTACCATGGTGCACCACTCTCCAGGGATGGTAAATCGAAGACCAGCCACGGTGATCCCGTTTTAACGTAAAAATTCACTTTTCGAAAAAAAAGGCTAAAAATCTTCAGAGCCTCGATTGAGGTTCGGATAGCCTTTTTTGGGTATGAAACAATCCATTGACGACTGAAAGTAGTCAAAGCCGTAGAACTCACAGAGAGCTTCGTTTTGACTGGTTATGGCTCCCATAACTATAAACGAGCCAACAGTTATGGTCGTCCGAAGAATCGATATCCGCAGGTTGCAACATCTGCGGTGCAAGGTGCAACATACATCCAAAATGCTGAAACAGCGCTGTGCCACTTTTAGAAATGGGTGCATGGATTTGAAATGGAACAGTACCATGGTGCACCACTCTCCAGGGATGGTAAATCGAAGACCAGCCACGGTGATCCTGTTTTAACGTAAAAATTCACATGACGAAAAAGAGAAGGCTAAAAAACTTCAGAGCCCCAATTGAGGTTCGGATAGCCTTTTTTGGGTATTAAACAATCCATTGACGGCTGAAAGCGGTCAAAGCCGTATAACTCACAGAGAGCTTCGTTTTGACTAGTTATGGCTCCAGTAACACTAAACGAGCCAACAGTTATTGTCGTCCGAAGAATCAACATCCGCAGGGTGCAACATCTGCGGTGAATGGTGCAACATCCGTCCAAAATGCCGAAACAGCGACGTGCGACTTTTAGAAATGGGTGCATGGATTTGAATTGGAACAGTACCATGGTGCACCATTCTCAGGGATGGTAAATCGAAGTCCAGCCACGGTGATCCCGTTTTTACGTAAAAATTCACTTGACGTAAAAAAGAAGGCTAAAAAACTTCAGAGGCCCGATTGAGGTTCGGATTGCCTTTTTTAGGTATGAAACAATCCATTGACGGTTGAAAGCGGTCAAAGCCGTAGAACTAATAGAGAGCTTCGTTTTGACAGGTTATGGCTCCCGTAACTCTAAACGAGCCAACAGTTATAACCGTCCGATGAATCGATATCCGCAGGGTGCAACATCTGCGGTGCAAGGTGCAACATCCGTCCAAAATGCCGAAACAGCGCCGTGTGACTTTTAGAATTGGGTGCTTGGATTTGAAATGGAACAGTACCATAGTGCACCACTCTCCAGGGATGGTAAATTGAAGACCATCAAAGGTGATCTTGTTTTAACGTAAAAATTCATTGACGAAAAAAAGAAGTCTAAAAACTTTAGAGCCCTGATGGAGGTTCGAATAGCCTTTTTGGGTATGAAATAATTCATTGAGGGCCAAAAGCCGAAAACTTCGTAGAACTCATCGAGAGCTTCGTTTTGACTGGTTATGGCTCTCGTAACCCTCAACGAGCCAACAGTTATGGCCGTCCGAAGAATCGATATCTGTAGGGTGCAACATCTGCGGTGCAAGGTGCAACATCCGACCAAAATGCCGAAACAGCGCTGTGCGACTTTTAGAAATGGGTGCATGGATTTGAATGGAACAGTACCATGGTGCACCACTCTCCAGGGATGGTAAATCGAAGACCAGCCACAGTGATCCCGTTTTAACGTAAAAATTCACTAGACGGAAAAAGAAGGCAAAAAAACATCAAAACCCCGATTGAGGTTCGGATAGCCTTTTTTGCATATTAAACAATCCATTGATGGCTGAAAGCGATCAAAGCCGTAGAACTCACAGAGAGCTTCGTTTTGACTTGTTATGGATCCCGTAACTCTAAACGAGCCAACAGTTATGGCCGTCCGAATAATCGATATCTGCATAATGCAACGTCTGCGGTGCAATGTGCAACATCCGTCCAAAATGCCGAAACAGCGCCGTGCGACTTTTAGAAATGGGTGCATGGATTTGAAATGGAATAGTACCATGGTGAACCACTCTCCAGGGATGGTAAATCGAAGACCAGCCACAGTGATCCCGTTTTAACGTAAAAATTCACTTGACAAAAAAAAGAAGGCTAAAAAACTTCAGAGCCCCAATTGAGGTTCGGATAGACTTATTTTGGTATGAAACAATCCCTTGACGGCTGAAAGCGGTCAAAGCCGTAGAACTCACTAAGAGCTTCGTTTTGACTGGTTATGACTCCCGTTACTCTAAACGAGCCAACAGTTATGGCCATCCAAAGAATCGATATCCGCAGGGTGCAACATCTGCGGTGCAAGGTGCAATATCCGTCCAAAATGCCGAAACAGCGCCGTGCGACTTTTAGAAATGGGTGCATGGATTTGAAATGGAATAGTACCATGGTGCACCACTCTCCAGGGATGGTAAATCGAAGACCAGCCATGGTGATCTAGTTTTAACGTAAAAATTCACTTGACGAAAAAAAGAAGGCTAAAAAACTTCAAAGCCTCGATTGAGGTTTGGATAGCCTTTTTTGGGTATTAAACAATCCATTGACGACTGAAAGCGGTCAAAGCCGTAGAACTCACAAAGAGCTTCGTTTTGACTGGTTATGGCTCTAGTAACTCTAAACGAGCCAACAGTTATGGCCATTCGAAGAATCGATATCCGCAGGGTGCAATATCTGCGGTGCATGGTGCAACATCCATCCAAAATGTCGAAACAACGCCTTGCGACTTTTAGAAATGGGTGCATGGATTTGAATTGGAACAGTACCATGGTGCACCACTCTCAGGGATGGTAAATCGAAGACCAGCCATGGTGATCCCGTTTTAACGTAAAAATTCACTTGACGTAAAAAAAGAAGGCTAAAAAACTTCAAAGGCACGATTGAGGTTCGGATAACCTTTTTTGGGTATGAAACAATCCATTGACGGATGAAAGTGGTCAAAGCCGTTGAACTCATAGTGAGCTTTGTTTTGACTGGTTATGGCTCCAGTAACACTAAACGAGCCAACAGTTATGGCCGTCCGAAAAATCGATATCCGCAGGGTGCAACATCTGCGGTGCAAGGTGCAACATACGTCCAAAATGCCGAAACAGCGTCGTGCGACTTTTAGAAATGGGTGCATGGATTTGAAATGGAACAGTACCATGGTGCACCACTCTCCAGGGATGGTAAATCGAAGACCAGCCACGGTGATCCCGTTTTAACATAAAAATTCACTTGACCAAAAAAAGAAGGATAAAAAACTTTAGAGCCCCGATTGAGGTTCGGATAACCTTTTTTGGGTATGAAACAATCCATTGACGGCTGAAAGTGGTAAAAGCCGTAGAACTCACATAGAGCTTCGTTTTGACTAGTTATGGCTCTCGTAACTCTAAACGAGCCAACAGTTATGGCCGTCCGAAGAATCGATATCTGCAGGTTGCAACATCTGCAATGCAAGGTGTGACATCCGTCCAAAATGTCAAAACAACACCGTGCGACTTTTAGAAATGGGTGCATGGATTTGAAATGGAACATTACCATGGTGCACCACTCTCCAGAGATGGTAAATCGAAGACCAGCCACGGTGATCCCGTTTTAACGTAAAAATTCACTTGACGAAAAAAAGAATGCTAAAAAACTTCAGAGCCCCGATTGAGGTTTTGATAGCCTTTTTTTGGGTATGAAACAGTCCATTGACGGTTGAAAGCAATCAAAGCTGTAGAACTCACAAAGAGCTTCGTTTTGATTGGTTATGACTCCCGTAACTCTAAACGAGCCAACAGTTATGGCAGTCCGAAAAACCGATATCCGTAGGGTGCAACATCTACGGTGCAAGAAGCAACATTCCTCCAAAATGCCGAAACAGCGTCATGAGACTTTTAGAAATGGGTGCATGGATTTGAACAGTACCATGGTGCACCACTCCCCAGGGATGGTAAATCGAAAACCAGCCACGGTGATCCCGTTTTAACGTAAAAATTCACTTGACGAAAAAATGAAGGCTAAAAAACTTCAGAGCCCCGATTGAGGTTCGGATAGGCTTTTTTGGGTATTAAACAATCCATTGACAGCTGAAAGCGGTCAAAGCCGTATAACTCACAGAGAGCTTCGTTTTGACTGGTTATGGCTCCAATAACACTAAACGAGCCAACAGTTATTGCCGTCCGAAGAATCGATATCCACAGGGTGCAAAATCTGCGGTGCATGGTGCAACATCCGTCTAAAATGCCGAAACAGCACCGTGCGACTTTTAGAAATGGGTGCATGGATTTGAATTGGAACAGTACCATGGTGCACCACTCCCAGATGTGTTAAATTGAAGACCATCCACGGTGATCCCGTTTTAACGTAAAAATTCACTTGACGTAAAAAAGAAGGCTAAAAAACATCAGAGGCCCGATTGAGGTCCGGATAGCCTTTTTTGGGTATGAAACAATCCATTGACGGCTGAAAGCGGTCAAAGCCGTAGAACTAATAGAGAGCTTCGTTTTGACTGGTTATGGCTCCCGTAACTCTAAACGAGCCAACGGTTATAACCGTCCGAAGAATGGATATCCGTAGGGTGCAACATCTGCGGTGCAAGGTGCAACATCCGTCCAAAATGCCGAAACAGCGCCGTGTGACTTTTAGAATTAGGTGCATGGATTTGAATTGGAACAGTACCATGGTGCACCACTCTCCAGGGATGGTAAATCGAAGACCAGCAAAGGTGATCTTGTTTTAACGCAAAAATTCATTGACGACAAAAAGAAGGCTAAAAAATTTTAGAGCCCCGATTGAGGTTCGAATAGCCTTTTTTGGGTATGAAACAATTCATTGACGGCCGAAAGACATCAAATCCATAGAACTCATCGAGAGCTTCGTTTTGACTGGTTATGGCTCCCGTAACTCTCAACGAGCCAACAGTTATGGTCGTCCGAAGAATCGATATCCGTAGGGTGCAACATATGCGGTGCAAGGTGCAACATCTGACCAAAATGCCAATACAGCGCCGTGCGACTTTTAGAAATGGGTGCATGGATTTGAAATGGAACAGTACCATGGTGCACCACTCTCCAGGGATGGTAAATCGAAGACCAGCCACGGTGATCCCGTTTTAACATAAAAATTCACTTGACGAAAAAAAGAAGGCAAAAAAACTTCAAAGCCCCGATTGAGGTTCGGATAGCCTTTTTTGGGTATTAAACAATCCATTAATGGATGAAAGCGGTCAAAGCCGTAGAACTCACAGAGAGGTTCATTTTGACTGGTTATGGATCCCGTAACTCTAAACCAGCCAACAGTAATGGCCGTCCGAAGAATTGATATCCGCAGGGTGCAACGTCTGTGGTGCAAGGTGCAACATCCGTCCAAAATGCCAAAACAACTACGTGTGACATTTAGAAATGGGTGCATGGATTTGAAATAGAATAGTACCATGGTGATCCACTCTCCAGGGATGGTAAATCGAAGACCAGCCATAGTGATCCCGTTTTAACGTAAAAATTCACTTAACGAAAAAAAGAAGGCTAAAAAACTTCAGAGCCCCGATTGAGTTTCGGATAGCCTTTTTTGGGTATGAAACAATCCATTGATGGCTGAAAGCAGTCAAAGCAGTAGAACTCACAGAGAGCTTCGTTTTGACTGGTTATGGCTCCCGTACCTCTAAACGAGCCAATAGTTATGGCTGTCCGAAGAATCGATATCCGCAGGGTGCAACACCTGCGGTGAAGGGTGCAACATCCATCCAAAATGCCGAAACAACGACGTGCGACTTTTAGAAATGGGTGCATGGATTTCAAATGGAACAGTACCATGGTGCACCACTCTCCAGGGATGGTAAATCGAAGACCAGCCACGGTGATCCCGTTTTAACGTAAAAATTCACTTGACGAAAAAAGAAGGCTAAAAAACTTCAAAGCCCCGATTGAGGTTCGGATAGCCTTTTTTGGGTATTAAACAATCCATTGACAGCTGAAAGTGGTCAAAGCCGTATAACTCACAGAGAGCTTCGTTTTGACTGGTTATGGCTCCAGTAACACTAAACAAGCCAACGGTTATTGCCGTCCGAAGAATCGATATCCACAGGGTGCAAAATCTGCGGTGCATGGTGCAACATCCGTCCAAAATGCCGAAACAGCACCGTGCGACTTTTAGAAATGGGTGCATGGATTTGAATTGGAACAGTACCATGGTGCACCACTCTCAGATGTGGTAAATTGAAGACCATCCACGGTGATCCCGTTTTAACGTAAAAATTCACTTGACGTAAAAAAGAAGGCTAAAAAACTTCAGAGGCCCGATTGAGGTCCGGATAGCCTTTTTTGGGTATGAAACAATCCATTGACGGCTGAAAGCAGTCAAAGCCGTAGAACTCATAGAGAGCTTCGTTTGACAGGTTATGGCTCCCGTAACTCTGAACGAGCCAACGGTTATAACCGTCCGAAGAATGGATATCCGTAGGGTGCAACATCTGCGGTGCAAGGTGCAACATCCGTCCAAAATGCCGAAACAGCGCCGTGTGACTTTTAGAATTAGGTGCATGGATTTGGAATGGAACAGTACCATGGTGCACCACTCTCCAGGGATGGTAAATCGAAGACCAACAAAGGTGATCTTGTTTTAACGCAAAAATTCATTGACGACAAAAAGAAGGCTAAAAAATTTTAGAGCCCCGATTGAGGTTCGAATAGCCTTTTTTGGGTATGAAACAATTCATTGACGGCCGAAAGACATCAAATCCATTGAACTCATCGAGAGCTTCGTTTTGACTGGTTATGGCTCCCGTAACTCTCAACGAGCCAACAGTTATGGTCGTCCGAAGAATCGATATCCATAGGGTGCAACATATGCGGTGCAAGGTGCAACATCTGACCAAAATGCCAATACAGCGCCGTGCGACTTTTAGAAATGGGTGCATGGATTTGAAATGGAACAGTACCATGGTGCACCACTCTACAGGGATGGTAAATCGAAGACCAGCCACGGTGATCCCGTTTTAACGTAAAAATTCACTTGACGAAAAAAAGAAGGCAAAAAAACTTCAAAGCCCCGATTGAGGTTCGGATAGCCTTTTTTGGGTATTAAACAATCCATTAATGGCTGAAAGCGGTCAAAGCCGTAGAACTCACAGAGAGGTTCATTTTGACTGGTTATGGATCCCGTAACACTAAACCAGCCAACAGTTATGGCCGTCCGAAGAATTGATATCCGCAGGGTGCAACGTCTGTGGTGCAAGGTGCAACATCCGTCCAAAATGCCAAAACAACTACGTGCGACTTTTAGAAATGGGTGCATGGATTTGAAATAGAATAGTACCATGGTGATCCACTCTCCAGGGATGGTAAATCGAAGACCAGCCACAGTGATCCCGTTTTAACGTAAAAATTCACTTAACGAAAAAAAGAAGGCTAAAAAACTTCAGAGTCCCGATTGAGTTTCGGATAGCCTTTTTTGGGTATGAAACAATCCATTGATGGCTGAAAGCAGTCAAAGCAGTAGAACTCACAGAGAGCTTCGTTTTGACTGGTTATGGCTCCCGTACCTCTAAACGAGCCAAAAGTTATGGCTGTCCGAAGAATCGATATCCGCAGGGTGCAACACCTGCGGTGCAGGGTGCAACATCCATCCAAAATGCCGAAACAACGACGTGCGACTTTTAGAAATGGGTGCATGGATTTCAAATGGAACAGTACCATGGTGCACCACTCTCCAGGGATGGTAAATCGAAGACCAGCCACGGTGATCCCATTTTAACGTAAAAATTCACTTGACGAAAAAAGAAGGCTAAAAAACTTCAAAACCCCGATTGAGGATCGGATAGCCTTTTTTGGGTATTAAACAATCCGTTGACGGCTGAAAGAGGTCAAAGCCGTAGAACTCACAGAGGGCTTCGTTTTGACTGGTTATGGCTCAAGTAACTCTAAACGAGCCAACTGTTATGGCCATCCGAAGAATCGATATTCGCAAGGTGCAACATCTGCGGTGCATAGTGCAACATCCGTCCAAAATGTCGAAACAGCGTCATGCGACTTTTAGAAATGGGTGCATGGATTTGAAATGGAACAGTACCATGGTGCACCACTCTCCAGGGATGGTAAATCGAAGACCAACCACGGTGATCCCGTTTTAACGTAAAAATTCACTTGACCAAAAAAAGAAGGCTAAAAAAATTTAGAGCCCCGATTGAGGTTCGGATAGCCTTTTTTGGGTATGAAACAATACATTGACGGCTGAAAGCAGTAAAAGCCGTTGAACTAGCGGAGTGCTTCGTTTTGACTGGTTATGGCTCCCGTAACTCTAAACGAGCCAACAGTTATGGCCGTCCGAAGAATCGATATCCGCAGGTTGCAACATCTGCGATGCAAGGTGCAACATCCGTCCAAAATGTCAAAACAACGCCGTGTGACTTTTAGAAATGGGTGCATGGATTTGAAATGGAACAGTACCATGGTGCACCACTCTCCAGGGATGGTTAATCGAAGACCAGCCACGGTGATCCCGTTTTAACGTAAAAATTTACTTGACGAAAAAAAGAAGGCTAAAAACTTAAAAGCCCCGATTGAGGTTTGGATAGCCTTTTTTTGGGTATGAAACAATCCATTGACGGCTGAAAGCGATCAAAGCTGTAGAACTCACAGAGAGCTTTGTTTTGATTGGTTATGACTCCCGTAACTCTAAACGAGCCAACAGTTATAGCAGTCCGAAGAACCGATATCCGCAGGGTGTAACATTTGCGGTGCAAGGTGCAACATTCGTCCAAAATGCCGAAACAGCGCCGTGCGACTTTTAGAAATGGGTAAATGATTTGAACGGTACCATGGTGCACCACTCTCCAAGGATGGTAAATCGAAGAGCAGCCACGGTGATCCCGTTTTAACGTAAAAATTCACTTGACGTAAAAAAAGAAGGCTAAAAAACTTCAAAGTCCCGATTGAGGTTTGGATAGCCTTTTTTGAGTATGAAACAATCCATTGACCACTGAAAGCGGTCAAAGCCGTAGAACTCATAGAGAGCTTCATTTTGATAGGTTATGGCTCCCGTAACTCTACATGAGCCAACTGTTATGGCCGTCCGAAGAATCGATATCCACATGGTGCAGCATCTGCGGTGCATGGTGCAACATCGTCCAAAATGCCGAAACAACGCCATGCGACTTTTAGAAATGGGTGCATCGATTGAATTGGAACAGTACCATTGTGCACCACTCTCAGGGATGGTAAATCGAAGTTCAGCCACGGTGATCCCGTTTTAACGTAAAAATTCACTTGATGCAAAAAAGCAGGCTAAAAACTTCATAGGCCCGATTGAGGTTCAGATAGCATTTTTTGGGTATGAAACAATCCATTGACGGCTGAAAGCAGTCAAAGCCGTAGAACTCATAGTGAGCTTCGGTTTGACAGGTTATGGCTCCCGTAACTCTAAACGAGCCAACAGTTACGGCCGTCCGAAAAATCGATATCCGCAAGGTGCAACATCTGCGGTGCAATGTGCAACATCCATCCAAAATGCCGAAACAGCGCCTTGCAACTTTTAGAAATGGGTGCATGGATTTGAAATGGAACAATACCATGGTGCACCACTCTTCAGGAATGGTAAATTGAAGACCAGCCACAGTGATCCCGTTTTAATGTAAAAATTCACTTGACCAAAAAAGAAAGCTAAAAAACTTTAGAGCCCCGATTGAGGTTCGGATAGCCTTTTTTCAGTATGAAACAATCCATTGACGGCTGAAAGCGGTAAAAGCCGTAGAACTCACAGAGAGCTTCGTTTTGACTGATTGTGGCTCCCGTAACTCTGAACGAGCCAACATTAATGGCCGTCCGAAGAATCGATATCCGTAGGTTGCAACATCTGCGGTGCAAGGTGCAACATCCGTCCAACATGTCAAAACAACGCTGTGCGACTTTTAGAAATGGGTGCAAGGATTTGAAATGGAATAGTACCATGGTGCACCACTCTCCAGGGATGGTAAATCGAAGACCATCCAAGGTGATCCCGTTTTAACGTAAAAATTCACTTGACCAAAAAAAGAAGGCTAAAAAACTTCAGAGCCCCGATTGAGGTTCGGATAGCCTTTTTCGGTATGAAACAATCCTTTGACGGCTGAAAGCGGTAAAAGCCGTAGAACTCACAAAGAGCTTCGTTTTGACTGGTTGTGGCTCCCGTAACTCTGAACGAGCCAACAGTTATGGCTGTCCGAAGAATCGATTTCCGCAGGTTGCAACATCTGCGGTGCAAGGTGCAACATCTGTCCAACATGTCAAAACAACGCCGTGCGACTTTTAGAAATGGGTGCATGTATTTGAAATGGAATAGTACCATGGTGCACCACTATCCAGGGATAGTAAATCGATGACCAGCCAAGGTGATCCCGTTATAACGTAAAAATTCACTTGACCAAAAAAAGAAGGCTAAAAAACTTTAGAGCCCCGATTGAGGTTCGGATAACCTTTTTTGGGTATGAAACAATCCATTGACTTCTAAAAGCGGTAAAAGCCGTTGAACTCACGGAGAGCTTCGTTTTGACTGGTTATGGCTCCCGTAACACTAAACGAGCCAACAGTTATGGCCGTCAAAAGAATCGATATCCGCAAGTTACAACATCTGCGATGCAAGGTGCAACATCCATCCAAAATGTCAAAACAACGCCGTGCGACTTTTAGAAATGGGTGCATGGATTTGAAATGGAACAGTACCATGGTGCACCACTCTCCAAGGATGGTTAATCGAAGACCAGCCACGGTGATCCCGTTTTAACGTAAAAATTCACTTGACGAAAAAAAGAAGGCTAAAAAACTTTAAAGTTCCGATGGAGGTTTGGATAGCCTTTTTTTGGGTATGAAACAATCCATTGACGGCTGAAAGCGATCAAAGCTGTAGAACTCACAGAGAGCTTCGTTTTGACTGGTTATGACTCCCGTAAATCTAAACGAGCCAACAGTTATGGCAGTCCGAAGAACCGATATCCGCAGGGTGTAACATCTGCTGTGCAAGGTGCAACATTCGTCCAAAATGCCGAAACAGCGCCGTGCGAATTTTTGAAATGGTTGAATGATTTGAACAGTACCATGGTGCACCACTCTCCATGGATGGTAAATCGAAGACCAGCCACGGTGATTCCATTGATGGTCTTCAGAGGCACGATTGAGGTTTCGATAGCATTTTTTGAGTATGAAACAATCCATTGATGGCTGAAAGCGGTCAAAGCCGTAGAACTCATAGAGAGCTTCGTTTTGACAGGTTATGGCTCCCGTAACTCTACACGAGCCAACTGTTATGGCCGTCCGTAGAATCGATATCCGCAGGGTGCAACATCTGCGGTGCAGGGTGCAACATCCGTCCAAAATGCCGAAACAGCGCCATGCGACTTTTAGAATTGGGTGCATGGATTTGAAATGGAACAGTACCATGGTGAACCACTCTCCAGGGATGGTAAATCGCGCCACGGTGATCCCGTTTTAACGTAAAAATTCACTTGACGAAAAAAAGAAGGCTAAAAAACTTCAGAGCCCCGATTAAGGTTCGGATAGCCTTTTTAGGGTATGAAACAATCCATTGACGCCCGAAAGCCGTCAAATCCGTAGAACTCATCGAAAGCTTCGTTTTGACTGGTTATGGCTCTCGTAACTCTAAACGAGCCAATATTTATGGCCGTCCGAAGAATCGATATCCGCAGGGTGCTACATCTGCGGAGCAAGGTGCAACATCCGTCCAAAATGCCAAAACAGCGCCGTGCGACTTTTATAAATGGGTGCATGGATTTGAAATGGAACAATACCATGGTGCACCACTCTCCGGGGATGCTAAATCGAAGAGCAGCAACGGTGATCCCGCTTTAAAGTAGAAATTCACTTGACAAAAAAAAGAAGGCTAAAAAACTTCAAAGCCCCGATTGAGGTTCGGATAGCCTTTTTTGGGTATTAAACAATCTATTGACGGCTGAAAGCGGTCAAAGCCGTAGAACTCACAGAGAGCTTCGTTTTGACTAGATATGGCTCCAATAACTCTAAACGAGCCAAGAGTTATGGCCATCCGAAGAATCGATATCCGCAGGGTGCAGCATCTGCGGTGCATGGTGCAACATCGTCCAAAATGCCGAAACAACGCCGTGCGACTTTTAGAAATGGGTGCATGGATTTGAATTGGAACAGTACCATGGTGCACCACTCTCAGGGATGGTAAATCGAAGTTCAGCCAAGCTGATCCCGTTTTAACGTAAAAATTCACTTGACGTAAAAAAAGAAGGCTAAAAAACTTCATAGGCCCGATTGAGGTTTAGATAGCCTTTTTTGGGTATGAAACAATCCATTGACGGCTAAAAGCAGTCAAAGTCATAGAACTCATAGTGAGCTTCGGTTTGACAGGTTATGGCTCCCGTAACTCTAAACGAGCCAACCGTTATGGCCGTCCGAAAAATCGATATCCGCAGGGTGCAACATCTGCGGTGCAAGGTGCAACATCCGTCCAAAATGCCGAAACAGCACCGTGCGACTTTTAGACATGGGTGCATTGATTTGAAATGGAACAGTACCATAGTGCACCACTCTCCAGGGATGTTAAATCGAAGACTAGCCACGGTGATCCCGTTTTAACATAAAAATTCGCTTGATGAAAAAAAGAAGGCTAAAAAACTTCCGAGCCCCGATTGTGGTTCGGATAGCCTTTTTTGGGTATGAAACAATCCATTGACGGCCGAAAGCCGTAAAATCCGTAGAACTCATCGAGAGCTTCATTTTGATTGGTTATGGATCCCGTCACTCTAAACGAGTCAACAGTTATGGCCGTTCGAAGAATCAATATCCATAGGGTTCTACATCTGCGGTGCAAGGTGCAACATCCGTCCAAAATGCCAAAACCGCGCCGTGCGACTTTTAGAAATGGGTGCATGGATTTGAAATGGAACAGTACCATGGTGTACCACTCTCCATGGATGGTAAATCGAAGAGCAGCCACGGTGATCCCGCTTTAACGCAAATATTCAATTGACGAAAAAAAGAAGGCTAAAATACTTTAGAGCCCCGATTGAGGTTCAGATATCCTTTTTTGTGTATGAAACAATCCATTGATGGCTCAAAGCGGTAAAAGCTGTAGAACTCACAGAGCGGTTCGTTTTGGATGGTTATGGCTCCCGTAACTCTAAACGAGCCAACAGTTATAGCCGTCCGAAGAATCGATATCTACAGGGTGCTATATCTGCAGTGCAAGGTGCAACATCTGTCCAAAATGCCAAAACACCGCCGTGTGACTTTTAGAAATTAGTGCATGGATTTGAAATGGAACATTACCATGGTGCACCACTCTCCAGGTATGGTAAATCGAGGACCAGCCACGGTGATCCCGTTTTAACATAAAAATTCACTTGAAGAAAAGAAGAAGGCTAAAAAACTTCAGAGCCCCGATTGAGGTTCAGATATTCTTTTTTGGGTATGAAATAATCCATTGACACCTGAAAGCCGTCAAATCCATAGAACTCACCGAGAGCTCCGTTTTGACTGGTTATATCTCCCGTAACTCATAAACGAGCCAACAGTTATGGCCGTCCGAAGAATCGATATCCGCAGGGTGCAACATTTGCGGTGCAAGGTGCAACATCCGTCCAAAATGCCGAAACAGCGCCGTGCGACTTTTAGAAATGGGTGCATGGATTTGAAATGGAATAGTACCATGGTGCACCACTCTCAAGTGATAATCGAAGACCAGCTACGGTGATCCCGTTTTAACGAAAAAATTCACTTGACGAAAAAAAGAAGGTTAAAAAACTTCAAAGCCTCGATTGAGGTTCGGATAGCCTTTTTTGGGTATGAAACAATCCATTGACGGCTCAAAGCGGTAATAGTCATAGAACTCACAGAGAGCTCCGTTTTGACTAGTTATGGCTCCGGTAACTCTAAACGAGCCAACAGTTATGGCCGTCCAAAAATCGATATCTGTAGGGTGCAACATCTGCGGTGCAAGGTGCAACATCCGTCCAAAATGCCGAAACAGCGCCGTGCGACTTTAAGAAATGAGTGCATGGATTTGAAATGGAACAGTACCATGGTGCACCACTCTCCAGGGATGGTAAATCGAAGACCAGCCATGGTGATCCCGTTTTAACGTAAAAATTCACATGACGAAAAAAAGAAGGCTAAAAAACTTCAGAGCCCCGATTGAGGTTTGGATAGCCTTTTTTGGGTATGAAACAATCCATTGATGGTCGAAAGCGATCAAAGCTGTAGAACTCACAGAGAGCTTCGTTTTGACTGGTTATGACTCCCGTAACTCTAAACGAACCATTAGTTATGGCAGTCCGAAGAACAGATATCCGTAGGGTGCAACATCTGCAGTGCAAGGTGCTACATCCGTCCAAAATGCCGAAACAGCGCCGTGCGACTTTTAGAAATGGGTGCATGGATTTGAACGGTACCATGGTGCACCACTCTCCAAGGATGGTAAATCGAAGACCAGCCACGGTGATCCCGTTTTAACGTAAAATTTCACTTGACGTAAAAAAAGAAGGCTAAAAAACATCAAAGGCCCGATTGACGTTTGGATAGCCTTTTTTGGGTATGAAACAATCCATTGACGACTGAAAGCGGTCATAGCCGTAGAACTCATAGAGAGCTTTGTTTTGACAGGTTATGGCTCCCGTAACTCTACACGAGCCAACTGTTATGGCCGTCCGAAGAATCGATATCCGCAGGGTGCAACATCTGCGGTGCAAGGTCAACATCCGTCCAAAATTCCAAAACAGCACCATGCGACTTTTAGAATTGGGTGCTTGGATTTGAAATGGAACAGTACCATAATGCACCACTCTCTATGGATGGTAAATCGAAGACCAGCCACGGTGATCCCGTTTTAACGTAAAAATTCACTTGATGAAAAAAAGAAGGCAAAAAAACTTCAAAGCCCCGATTGAGGTTCGGATAGCCTTTTTTGGGTATGAAACAATCCATTGACAGCCGAAAGCCATCAAATCCGTAGAACTCATCGAGAGCTTCGTTTTGACTGGTTATGGCTCCCGTAACTCTAAACGAGCCAACAGTTATGGCCGTCCGAAGAATCAATATCCACAGGGTGCTACATCTGCGGTGCAAGGTGCAACATCCATCCAAAATGTCAAAACAACGCCACGCGACTTTTAGAAACGGGTGCATGGATTTGAAATGGAACAGTACCAAGGTGCACCAATCTCTAGAGATGGTAAATCGAAGACCAGCCACGGTGATCCCGTTTAATGTAAAAATTCACATGACGAAAAAAATAAGGCTAAAAAACTTCAGAACCCCGATTGAGGTTTGGATAGCCTTTTTTTGGGTATGAAACAATCCATTGATGGCCGAAAGCGATCAAAGCTGTGGAACTCACAGAGAGCTTCATTTTGACTGGTTATGACTCCCGTAACTCTAAACGAGCCAACAGTTATGGCAGTCCGAAGAACCGATATCCGCAGGGTGCAACATCTGCAGTGCAAGGTGCTACATCCGTCCAAAATGCCGAAACAGCGCCGTGCGACTTTTATAAATGGGTGCATGGATTTGAACAGTACCATGGTGCACCACTCTCCAAGGATGGTAGATCTAAGACCAGCCACGGTGATCTCGTTTTAACGTAAAAATTCACTTGATGTAAAAAAAGAAGGCTAAAAAACTTCAAAGGCCCGATTGAGGTTTGGAAAGCCTTTTTGGGGTATGAAACAATCCATTGACGACTGAAAGCGGTCAAAGCCGTAGAACTCATAGAGAGCTTTGTTTTGACAGGTTATGGCTCCCGTACCCTCTACACGAGCCAACTGTTATGGCCGTCCAAAGAATCGATATCCGCAGGGTGCTACATCTGCGGTGCAAGGTGCAACATCCGTCCAAAATGCCAAAACAGCGTCGTGCGACTTTTAGAAATGGGTGCATGGATTTGAAATGGAACAGTACCATGGTGCACCACTCTCCAGGGATGGTAAATCGAAGAGCAGCCACGGTGATCCCATTTTAACTTAAAAATTCACTTGATGAAAAAAAGAAGGCTATAAAACTTCAAAACCCCGATTGAGGTTCGGATAGCCTTTTTTGGGTATGAAACAATCCATTGATGGCTTAAAGCGATAAAAGCCGTAGAACTCACAGAGAGCTTCGTTTTGACTGGTTATGGCTCCCGTAACTCTAAACGAACCAACAGTTATGGCCGTCCGAAGAATCGATATCCGTAGGGTGCAACATCTGCGGTTCAAGGTGCAACATCCATCCAAAATGTCGAAACAGCGCCGTGCGACTTTTAGAAATGGATGCATGGATTTGAAATGGAACATTACCATGGTGCACCACTCTCCAGGTATGGTAAATCGAAGACCAACCACGGTGATCCCGTTTTAACATAAAAATTCACTTGACGAAAAGAAGATGGCTAAAAAACTTCAGAGCCCAGATTGAGGTTCGGATAGTCTTTTTTGGGTATGAAACAATCCATTGACTCCAGAAAGTCGTCAAATCCGTAGAGCACACCGAGAGCATCGTTTTGACTGGTTATGGCTCCCGTAACTCTTAAAGGAGCCAACAGTTATGGCCGTCCGAGGAATCGATATCCATAGGGTGCAACATCAGCGGTGCAAGGTGCAACATCCGTCCAAAATGCCGAAACAGCGCCGTGCGACTTTTAGAAATGGGTGCATAGATTTGAAATGGAACAGTACCATGGTGCACCACTCTCCAGTGATGGTAAATCGAAGACCAGCCACGGTGATCCCGTTTTAACGTAAAAATTCACTTGACGAAAAAAAGAAGGCTAAAAACTTCAGAGCCCCAATTGAGGTTTGGATAGCCTTTTTTGGGTATGAAACAATCCATTGACGGCTCAAAGCGGTAATAGTTATAGAAATCACAGAGAGCTTCGTTGTGACTGGTTATGGCTCCCGTAACTCTAAACGAGCCAACAGTTATGGCCGTCCAAAAATCGATATCTACAGGGTGCAACATCTGCGGTGCAAGGTGCAACATCCGTCCAAAATGCCGAAACAGCGTCGTGCGACTTTAAGAAATGAGTGCATGGATTTGAAATGGAACAGTACCATGGTGCACCACTCTCCAGGGATGGTAAATCGAAGACCAGCCATGGTGATCCCGTTTTAACGTAAAAATTCACATGACGAAAAAAAAAGGCTAAAAAACTTCAGATCCCCGATAGAGGTTTGGATAGCCTTTTTTTGGGTATGAAACAATCCATTGATGGCCGAAAGTGATCAAAGCTGTAGACCTCACAGAGAGCTTCGTTTTGACTAGATATGACTCCCGTAACTCTAAACGAGCCAACAGTTATGGCAGTCCGAAGAACCGATATTCGCAGGGTGCAACATCTGCAGTGCAAGGTGCTACATCCGTCCAAAATGCCGAAACAACGCCATGCGACTTTTAGAAATGGGTGCATGGATTTGAACGGTACCATGGTGCACCACTCTCCAAGGATGGTAAATCAAAGACCAGCCACGGTGATCCCGTTTTAACGTAAAATTTCACTTGACGTAAAAAAAGAAGGCTAAAAAACTTCAAAGGCCCGATTGAGGTTCGGATAGCCTTTTTTGGGTATGAAACAATCCATTAACGACTGAAAGCGGTCAAAGCCGTAGAACTCATAGAGAGCTTTGTTTTGACAGGTTATGGCTCCCGTACCCTCTACACGAGCCAACTGTTATGGCCGTCCGAAGAATCGATATCCGCAGGGTGCAACATCTACGGTGCAAGGAGCAACATCCGTCCAAAATACCGAAACAGCGCCATGCGACTTTTAGAATTGGGTGCATGGATTTGAAATGGAACGGTACCATAATGCACCACTCTCCATGGATAGTAAATCGAAGACCAGCCACGGTGATCCCGTTTTAACGTAAAAATTCACTTGATGAAAAAAAGAAGGCTAAAAAACTTCAGAGCCCCGATTGAGGTTCGGATAGCCTTTTTTGGGTGTGAAACAATCCACTGACAGCCGAAAGCCATCAAATCCGTAGAACACATCGAGAGCTTTGTTTTGACTGGTTATGGCTCCCGTAACTCTGAACGAGCCAACAATTATGGCCGTCTGAAGAATCGATATCCGCAGGGTGCTACATCTGCGGTGCAAGGTGCAACATCCGTCCAAAATGCCAAAACAGCGCCGTGCGACTTTTAGAAATGGGTGCATGGATTTGAAATGGAACAGTACCATGGTGCACCACTCTCCAGGGATGGTAAATCGAAGAGCAGCCACGGTGATCCCATTTTAACTTAAAAATTCATTTGATGAAAAAAAGAAGGCTAAAAAACTTCAGAGCCCCGATTGAGGTTCGGATAGCCTTTTTTGGGTATGGAACAATCCATTGATGGCTCAAAGCGGTAAAAGCCGTAGAACTCACAGAGAGCTTAGTTTTGACATGTTATGGCTCCCATAACTCTAAACGAGCCAACAGTTATGGCCGTCCGAAGAATCGATATCCGTAGGGTGCAACATCTGCGGTTCAAGGTGCAACATCCATCCAAAATGTCGAAACATCGCCGTGCGACTTTTAGAAATGGATGCATGGATTTGAAATGGAACATTACCATGGTGCACCACTCTCCAGGTATGGTAAATCGAAGACCAACCACGGTGATCCCGTTTTAACATAAAAATTCACTTGACGAAAAGAAGATGGCTAAAAAACTTCAGAGCCCCGATTGAGGTTCGGATAGTCTTTTTTGGGTATGAAACAATCCATTGACGCTAGAAAGTCGTCGAATCCGTAGAACTCACCGAGAGCATCATTTTGACTGGTTATGGCTCCCGTAACTCTTAAAGGAGCCAACAGTTATGGCCGTCCGAAGAATCGATATCCGTAGGGTGCTACATCAGTGGTGCAAGGTGCAACATCCGTCCAAAATGCCGAAACAGCGCCGTGCGACTTTTAGAAATGGGTGCATGGATTTGAAATGGAACAGTACCATGGTGCACCACTCTCCAGTGATGGTAAATCGAAGACCAACCACGGTGATCCCGTTTTAACGTAAAAATTCACTTGACGAAAAAAAGAAGGCTAAAAACTTCAGAGCCCCAATTGAGGTTTGGATAGCCTTTTTTGGGTATGAAACAATCCATTGACGGCTCAAAGCGGTAATAGTTATAGAAATCACAGAGAGCTTCGTTGTGACTGGTTATGGCTCCCGTAACTCTAAACGAGCCAACAGTTATGGCCGTCCAAAAATCGATATCTACAGGGTGCAACATCTGCGGTGCAAGGTGCAACATCCGTCCAAAATGCCGAAACAGCGCCGTGCGACTTTAAGAAATGAGTGCATGGATTTGAAATGGAACAGTACCATGGTGCACCACTCTCCAGGGATGGTAAATCGAAGACCAGCCACGGTATCCCGTTTTAACGTAAAAATTCACATGACGAAAAAAGAAGGCAAAAAAACTTCAGAGCCCCGATTGAGGTTTGGATAGCCTTTTTTGGGTATGAAACTATCCATTGATGGCCGAAAGTGATCAAAGCTGTAGAACTCACAAAGAGCTTCGTTTTGACTGGTTATGACTCCCGTAACTCTAAACGAGCCAACAGTTATGGCAGTCCGAAGAACCGATATCCGTAGGGTGCAACATCTGTAGTGCAAGGTGCTACATCCGTCCAAAATGCCGAAACAGTGACGTGCGACTTTTAGAAATGGGTGCATGGATTTGAACGGTACCATGGTGCACCACTCTCCAAGGATGGTAAATCGAAGACCAGCCACGGTGATCCCGTTTTAACGTAAAATTTCACTTGACGTAAAAAAAGAAGGCTAAAAAACTTCAGAGGCCCGATTGAGGTTCGGATAGCCTTTTTTGGGTATGAAACAATCCATTAACGACTGAAAGCGGTCAAAGCCGTAGAACTCATAGAGAGTTTTGTTTTGACAGGTTATGGCTCCGGTAACTCTACACGAGCCAACTGTTATGGCCGTCCGAAGAATCGATATCCGCAGGGTGCAACATCTGCGGTGCAAGGTGCAACATCCGTCCAAAATTCCGAAACAGCGCCATGCGACTTTTAGAATTGGGTGCATGGATTTGAAATGGAACAGTACCATAATGCACCACTCTCCATGGATGGTAAATCGAAGACCAGCCATGGTGATCCCTTTTTAACGTAAAAATTCACTTGATGAAAAAAAGAAGGCTAAAAAACTTCAGAGCCCCGATTGAGGTTCGGATAGTCTTTTTTGGGTATGAAACAATCCATTGACAGCCGAAAGCCATCAAATCCGTAGAACTCATCGAGAGCTTCGTTTTGACTGGTTATTGCTCCCGTAACTCTAAACGAGCCAACAGTTATGGTCGTCCGAACAATCGATATCCACAGGGTGCTACATCTGCGGTGCAAGGTGCAACATCTGTCCAAAATGTCAAAACAACGCCACGCGACTTTTAGAAATGGGTGCATGGATTTGAAATGGAACATTACCAAGGTGCACCAATCTCCTGGGATGGTAAATCAAAAACCAACCACGGTGATCCCGTTTTAATGTAAAAATTCACATGATGAAAAAAAGAAGGCTAAAAAACTTCAGAGCCCCGATTGAGGTTTGGATAGCCTTTTTTGGGTATGAAACAATCTATTGATGGATGAAAGCGATCAAAGTTGTAGAACTCACAAAGAGCTTCCTTTTGACTGGTTATGACTCTCGTAACTCTAAACGAGCCAACAGTTATGGCAGTCCGAAGAACCGATATCCGCAGGGTGCAACATCTGTAGTGCAAGGTGCTACATCCGTCCAAAATGCCGAAACAGCGCCGTGCGACTTTTAAAAATGGGTGCATGGATTTGAACAGTACCATGGTGCACCACTCTCCAAGGATGGTAGATCAAAGACCAGCCACGGTGATCCCGTTTTAACGTAAAAATTCACTTGACTTAAAAAAAGAAGGCTAAAAAACTTCAGAGGCCCGATCGAGGTTTGGAAAGCCTTTTTTGGGTATGAAACAATCCACTGACGACTGGAAGCGGTCAAAGCCGTAGAACTCATAGAGAGCTTTGTTTTGACAGGTTATGGCTCCCGTAACTCTACACGAGCCAACTGTTATGGCCGTCCGTAGAATCGATATCCGCAGGTTGCAACATCTGCGGTGCAAGGTGCAACATCCATCCAAAATTCCGAAACAGCGCCATGCGACTTTTAGAATTGGGTGCATGGATTTGAAATTGAACAGTACCATAATGCACCACTCTCCATGGATGGTAAATCCAAGACCAGCCACGGTGATCCCGTTTTAACGTAAAAATTCACTTGATGAAAAAAAGAAGGCTAAAATCTTCAGAGCCCCGATTGAGGTTCGGATAGCCTTTTTTGGGTATGAAACAATCCATTGACAGCCAAAAGCCATCAAATTCGTAGAATTCATCGAGAGCTTTGTTTTGACTGGTTATGGCTCCCGTAACTCTAAACGAGCCAACAGTTATGGCCATCCGAAGAATCGATATCCGCAGGGTGCTACATCTGTGGTGCAAGGTGCAACATCCGTCCAAAATGCCAAAACAGCGCCGTGCGACTTTTAGAAATGGGTGCATCGATTTGAAATGGAACAATACCGTGGTGCACCTCTCTCCAGGGATGGTAAATCGAAGAGAAGCCACGGTGATCCCGTTTTAACATAAAAATTCACTTGACGAACAAAAGAAGGCTAAAAAACTTCAGAGCCCCGATTGAGGTTCAGATAGCCTTTTTTGGGTATGAAACAATCCATTGACGGCTGAAAGTGGTCAAAGCCATAGAACTCACAGGGAGCTTCGTTTTGACTAGTTATGGCTCCCGTAACTCTAAACGAGCCAACAGTTATGGCAGTCCGAAAAATCGATATCCGTAGGGTGCAACATATGCGGTGCAAGGTGCAACATCCGTCTAAAATGCCCAAACAACGTCATGCGACCTTTAGAAATGGTTGAATGGATTTGAAATGGAACAGTACCATGGTGCACAACTCTCCAGGGATGGTATATCGAAGACCAGCCACGGTGATCCCGTTTTAACGTAAATATTCACTTGACGAAAAAAAGAAGGCTAAAAAACTTCAGAGCACCAATTGGGGTTCGGATAGCCTTTTTTGAGTATTAAACAATCCATTGACGGCTGAAAGCGGTCAAAGCTGTAGAACTCACAAAGAGCTTCGTTTTGACGAGTTATGGCTCCCATAACTCTAAACGAGCAAATAGTTATGGCAGTCCAAAGAATCGATATCCGCAGGGTGCAACATCTGCGGTGCAAGGTGCTACATCCGTCCAAAATGCCGAAATAGCGCCGTGCGACTTTTAGAAATGGGTGCATGGATTTGAACAGTACCATGGTGCACCACTCTCCAAGGATGGTAAATCGAAGACCAGCCATGGTGATCCTATTTCAACGTAAAAATTCACTTGACATAAAAAAAGAAGGCTAAAAAACTTCAAAGGCCCGATTGAGGTCCGGATAGCCTTTTTTGGGTATGAAACAATTCATTGACGGCTGAAAGCGGTCAAAGCCATAGAACTCATAGAGAGCTTCGTTTTGACAGGTTATGGCTCCCGTAACTCTACACGAGCCAACTGTTATGGACGTCCGAAGAATCGATATCCGCATGGTGCAACATCTGCGGTGCAAGGTGCAACATCCGTCCAAAATGCCGAAACAGCGCCGTGCGACCTTTAGAATTGGGTACATGGACTCTAAATGGAACAGTATCATGGTGCACCACTCTCCAGGGATGGTAAATCGAAGACCAGCCATGGTGATCCCGTTTTAACGTAAAAATTCACTTGACGAAAAAAAGAAGGCTAAAAAACTTCGGAGCTCCGATTGAGGTCGGATAGCCTTTTTTGGGTATGAAACTATCCATTGATGGCTAAAACCGGTAAAAGCCGTAGAACTCACAGAGAGCTTCGTTTTGACTAGTTATGGCTCCCGTAACTCTAAACGAGCCAACAGTTATGGCCGTCCGAAGAATCGATATCCGCAGGTTGCAACATCTGCGGTACAAGCTGCAACATCCGTCCAAAATGCCGAAACAGCGCCGTGCGACTTTTAGTAATGGGTGCATGGATTTGAAATGGAAAAGTACCATGGTGCAACACTCTCCAGGGATGGTATATCGAAGACCAGCCACAATGATCCCGTTTTAACGTAAAAATTCACTTGACAAAAAAAAGAAGGCTAAAAAACTTCAGAGCCCCGATTGAGGTTCGGATAGCCTTTTTTGGGTATGAAACAATCCATTGACGGCCGAAAGACATCAAATCAGTAGAACTTATCGATAGCTTCGTTTTGACTGGTTATGGTTCCCGTAACTCTAAACGAGCCAACATTTATGGTCGTCCGAAGAATCGATATCCGCAGGGTGCTACATCTGCGTTGCAAGGTGCAACATCCGTCCAAAATGTCAAAACAGTGCCGTGCGACTTTTAGAAATGGGTGCATGGATTCGAAATGGAAGAGTACCATGGTGCACCACTCCCTAGGGATGGTAAATAGAAGACCTGCCATGGTGATCCCGTTTTAACGTAAAAATTCACTTGACAAAAAAAAGAAGGCTAAAAAACTTCAGAGCCCCGATTGAGATTCAGATAGCCTTTTTCGAGTATGAAATAATCCACTGATGGCTCAAATCGATAAAAGCCGTAGAACTCACAGAGAGCTTCGTTTTGACTGGTTATGGCTCCCGTAACTCTAAACAAGTCAACAATTATGGCCGTCCGAAGAATCGATATCCGCATGGTGCAACATCTGCGGTGCAAGGTGCAACATCCATCCAAAATACCGTAACAGCGCCGTGCGACTTTTAGAAAAGGGTGCATGGATTTGAAATGGAACATTACCATGGTGCACCACTCTCCAGGTATGGTAAATCGAAGATCAGCCATGGTGATCCCGTTTTAACATAAAAATTCACTTGACGAAAAGAAGAAGGCTAAAAAACTTCAGAGCTTCGATTGAGGTTCGGATAGTATTTTTTGGGTATGAAACAATCCATTGACGCCTGAAAGCCGTCAAATACGTAGAACTTACCGAGAGATTCGTTTTGATAGGTTATGGCTCCCGTAACTCTTAAACGAGCCAACAATTATGCCCGTCCGAAGAATCGA
Organism: Allium fistulosum; assembly: GCA_030737815.1. Classification (NCBI taxonomy): domain Eukaryota; kingdom Viridiplantae; phylum Streptophyta; class Magnoliopsida; order Asparagales; family Amaryllidaceae; genus Allium; species Allium fistulosum. The sequence goes on from CM060906.1 coordinate 1,141,589,084, forward strand.
TATCCGCAGGGTGCAACATCAGCGGTGCAAGGTGCTACATCCGTCCAAAATGCCGAAACAGCGACGTGCGACTTTTAGAAATGGGTGCATGGATTTGAACGGTACCATGGTGCACCACTCTTCAAGGATGGTAAATCGAAGACCAGCCACGGTGATCCCGTTTTAACGTAAAATTTCACTTGACGTAAAAAAAGAAGGCTAAAAAACTTCAGAGGCCCGATTGAGGTTCGGATAGCCTTTTTTGGGTATGAAACAATCCATTAACGACTGAAAGCGGTCAAAGCCGTAGAACTCATAGAGAGATTTGTTTTGATAGGTTATGGCTCCCGTAACTCTACACGAGCCAACTGTTATGGCCGTCCGAAGAATCGATATCCGCAGGGTGCAACATCTGCGGTGCAAGGTGGAACATCCGTCCAAAATTCCGAAACAGCGCCATGCGACTTTTAGAATTGGGTGCATGGATTTGAAATGGAACAGTACCATAATGCACCACTCTCCATGGATGGTAAATCGAAGACCAGCCATGGTGATCCCGTTTTAACGTAAAAATTCACTTGATGAAAAAAATAAGGCTAAAAAACTTCAGAGCCCCGATTGAGGTTCGGATAGTCTTTTTTGGGTATGAAACAATCCATTGACAGCCGAAAGCCATCAAATCCGTAGAACTCATCGAGAGCTTCGTTTTGACTGGTTATGGCTCCCGTAACTCTAAACGAGCCAACAGTTATGGCCGTCCGAACAATCGATATCCACAGGGTGCTACATCTGCGGTGCAAGGTGCAACATCTGTCCAAAATGTCAAAACAACGCCACGCAACTTTTAGAAATGGGTGCATGGATTTGAAATGGAACATTACCAAGGTGCACCAATCTCCTGGGATGGTAAATCGAAAACCAGCAACGGTGATCCCGTTTTAACGTAAAAATTCACATGACGAAAAAAAGAAGGCTAAAAAACTTCAAAGCCCCGATTGAGGTTTGGATAGCCTTTTTTTGGGTATGAAACAATCTAGTGATGGATGAAAGCGATCAAAGTTGTAGAACTCACAAAGAGCTTCGTTTTGACTGGTTATGACTCTCGTAACTCTAAACGAGCCAACAGTTATGGCAGTCCGAAGAACCGATATCCGCAGGGTGCAACATCTACAGTGCAAGGTGCTACATCCATCCAAAATGCCGAAACAGCGCCGTGCGACTTTTAGAAATGGGTGCATGGATTTGAACAGTACCATGGTGCACCACTCTCCAAGGATGGTAGATCAAAGACCAGCCACGGTGATCCCGTTTTAACGTAAAAATTCACTTGACGTAAAAAAAGAAGGCTAAAAAACTTCAGAGGCCCGATTGAGGTTTGGAAAGCCTTTTTTGGGTATGAAACAATCCATTGACGACTGGAAGCGGTCAAAGCCGTAGAACTCATAGAGAGCTTTGTTTTGACAGGTTATGGCTCCCGTAACTCTACACGAGCCAACTGTTATGGTCGTCCGTAGAATCGATATCCGCAGGTTGCAACATTTGCGGTGCAAGGTGCAACATCCATCCAAAATTCCGAAACAGCGCCATGCGACTTTTAGAATTGGGTGCATGGATTTGAAATTGAACAGTACCATAATGCACCACTCTCCATGGATGGTAAATCGAAGACCAGCCACGGTGATCCCGTTTTAACGTAAAAATTCACTTGATGAAAAAAATAAGGCTAAAAAACTTCAGAGCCCCAATTGAGGTTCGGATAGCCTTTTTTGGGTATGAAACAATCCATTAACAGTCGAAAGCCATCAAATCCGTAGAACTCATCGAGAGCTTTGTTTTGACTGGTTATGGCTCCCGTAACTCTAAACGAGCCAACAGTTATGGCCATCCGAAGAATCGATATCCGCAGGGTGCTACATCTGTGGTGCAAGGTGCAACATCCATCCAAAATGCCAAAACAACGCCGTGCGACTTTTAGAAATGGGTGCATGGATTTGAAATGGAACAATACCATGGTGCACCACTCTCCAGGGATGGTAAATCGAAGAGCAGCCACGGTGATCCCGTTTTAACTTAAAAATTCACTTGATGAAAAAAAGAAGGCTAAAAAACTTCAGAGCCCCGATTGAGGTTCGGATAGCCTTTTTTGGGTATGAAACAATCCATTGATGGCTCAAAGCGGTAAAAGCCGTAGAACTCACAGAGAGCTTTGTTTTGACTGGTTATGGCTCCCGTAACTCTAAACGAGCCAACAGTTATGGCCGTCCGAAGAATCGATATCCGTAGGGTGCAACATCTGCGGTTCAAGGTGCAACATCCATCCAAAATGTCGAAACAACGCCATGCGACTTTTAGACATGGATGCATGGATTTGAAATGGAACATCACCATGGTGCACCACTCTCCAGGTATGGTAAATCGAAGACCAACCACGGTGATCCCGTTTTAACATAAAAATTCACTTGACGAAAAGAAGAAGGCTAAAAAACTTCAGAGCCCCGATTGAGGTTCGGATAGTCTTTTTTGGGTATGAAACAATCCATTGATGCCAAAAAGTCGTCAAATCCGTAGAACTCACCGAGAGCATCGTTTTGACTGGTTATAGCTCCCGTAACTCTTAAAGGAGCAAACAGTTATGGTCGTCCAAAGAATCAATATCCGTAGGGTGCAACATCAACGGTGCAAGGTGCAACATCCGTCCAAAATGCCGAAACAGCGCCGTGCGACTTTTAGAAATGGTGCATGGATTTGAAATGGAACAGTACCATGGTGCACCACTCTCCAGTGATGGTAAATCGAAGACCAGCCACGGTGATCCCGTTTTAAGGTAAAAATTCACTTGACGAAAAAAAGAAGGCTAAAAACTTCAGAGCCCCGATTGAGGTTTGGATAGCCTTTTTTGGGTATGAAACAATCCATTGACGGCTCAAAACGGTAATAGCCGTAGAACTCACATAGAGCTTCGTTGTGACTGGTTATGGCTCCTGTAAATCTAAACGAGCCAACAGTTATGGCCGTCCGAAGAATCGATATCCGCAGGGTGCAATATCTGCGGTGCAAGGTGCAACATCCGTCCAAAATGCCGAAACAGCGCCGTGCGACTTTTAGAAATGGGTGCATGGATTTGAAATGGAACAGTACCATGGTGAACCACTCTCCAGGGCTGGTAAATTGAAGACCAGCCACGGTGATCCCGTTTTAACGTAAAAATTAACTTGACGAAAAAAAGAAGGCTAAAAAACTTCAGAGCCCCGATTGAGGGACGGACAGCCTTCTTTGGGTATTAAACAATCCATCGGCGGAAAAAAGAGGTCAAAGCCGTAGAACTCACAGGGAACTTCGTTTTGACTGGTTATGGCTCCCGTAACTCTCAACGAGCCAACGGTTATGGCCGTCCGAAGAATCGATATCCGTAGGTTGCAACATCTGCGGTGCAAGGTGCAACATCCGTCCAAAATGTTGAAACAGTGTTGTACGACTTTTAGAAATGAGTGCATGGATTTGAAATGGAACAGTACCATGTTGCACCACTCTCCATGGATGGTAAATCGAAGACCATCCACGGTGATCCCGTTTTAACGTAAAAATTCACTTGACGAACAAAAGAAGGCTAAAAAACTTCAGAGCCCCGATTGAGGATCAGATAGCCTTTCTTGGGTATGAAACAATCCATTGACGGCTGAAAGCAGTCAAAGCCGTCAAACTCACAGGGAGCTTCGTTTTGACTGGTTATGGCTCCCGTAACTCTAAACGAGCCAACAGTTATGGCCGTCCGAAAAATCGATATCCAGAGGGTGCAACATATGTGGTGCAAGTTGCAACATCCGTCTAAAATGCCGAAACAGCGTCATGCGACCTTTAGAAATGGGTGCATGGATTTGAAATGGAACAGTACCATGGTGCACCACTCTACAGGGATGGTATATCGAAGACCAGCCACGGTGATCCCTTTTTAACATAAATATTCACTTGACGAAAAAAAGAAGACTAAAAAACTTCAAAGCCCCAATTGGGGTTCGGATAGCCTTTTTTGGGTATTAAACAATTCATTGACGGATGAAAGCGGTCAAAGCTGTAGAACTCACAGAGAGCTTCGTTTTGATGGGTTATGGCTCCCGTAACTCTAAACGAGCCAATAGTTATGGCAGTCCGAAGAATCGATATCCGCAGGGTGCAACATCTGCGGTGCAAGGTGCAACATCCGTCCAAAATGCTGAAACAGCGCCGTGCGACTTTTAGAAATGGGTGCATGGATTTGAACAGTACCATGGTGCACCACTCTCCAAGGATGGTAAATCGAAGACCAGCCATGGTGATCCCATTTTAACGTAAAAATTCACTTGACGTAAAAAAAGAAGGCTAAAAAACTTCAAAGGCCCGATTGAGGTTCGGATAGCCTTTTTTGGGTATGAAACAATCCATTGACGGCTGAAAGCGGTCAAAGCCGTAGAACTCATAGAGAGCTTCGTTTTGACAGGTTATGGCTCCCGTAACTCTACACGAGCCAACTGTTATGGCCGTCCGAAGAATCGATATCCGCATGGTGCAACGTCTACGGTGCAAGGTGCAACATCCGTCCAAAATGCCGAAACAACGCCGTGCGACTTTTAGAATTGGGTACATGGACTTGAAATGGAATAGTACCATGGTGCACCACACTCCAGGGATGGTAGATCGAAGACCAGCCACGGTGATCCCGTTTTAACGTAAAAATTCACTTGACGAAAAAAAGAAGGCTAAAAAACTTTGGAGCTCCAATTGAGGTCGGATAGACTTTTTTGGGTATGAAACTATCCATTGATGGCTGAAAGCGGTAAAAGCCGTAGAACTCACAGAGAGCTTCGTTTTGACTAGTTATGGCTCCCGTAACTCTAAACGAGCCAACAGTTATGGCTGTCCGAAGAATCGATATCCGCAGGTTGCAACATCCGCGATGCAAGGTGCAACATCCGTCCAAAATGCCGAAACAGCGCCGTGCGACTTTTAGAAATGGGTGCATGGATTTGAAATGGAAAAGTACCATGGTGCACCACTCTCCAGGGATGGTAAATCGAAGACCAGCCACAATGATCCCGTTTTAACATAAAAATTCACTTTGCGAAAAAAAGAAGGCTAAAAAACTTCAGAGCCCCGATTGAGGTTCGGATAGCCTTTTTTGGGTATGAAACAATCCATTAAAGGCCGAAAGACGTCAAATCCGTATAACTTATCGAGAGCTTCGTTTTGACTGGTTATGGCTCCCGTAACTCTAAACGAGCCAACAGTTATGGCCGTCCGAAGAATCGATATCCGCAGGGTGCTACATCTGCGGTGGAAGGTGCAACATCCGTCCAAAATGCCAAAACAGCGTCGTGCGACTTTTAGAAATTGGTGCATGGATTCGAAATGAAAGAGTACCATGGTGCACCACTCTCCAGGGATGGTAAATCGAAGAGCTGCCACGGTGATCCCGTTTTAACGTAAAAATTCACTTGACGAAAAAAAGAAGGCTAAAAAACTTCAGAGCCCAGATTGAGATTCGGATAGCCTTTTTCGGGTATGAAATAATCCACTGATGGCTCAAAGCGATAAAAGCCGTAGAACTCACAGAGAGCTTCGTTTTGATTGGTTATGGCTCCCGTAACTCTAAACGAGCCAACAATTATGGCCGTTCGAAGAATCGATATCCGCCGGGTGCAACATCTGCGATTCAAGGTGCAACATCCATCCAAAATGTCGAAACAGCGCCGTGCGACTTTTAGAAATGGATGCATGGATTTGAAATGGAACATTACCATGGTGCACTACTCTCCAGGTATGGTAAATCGAAGACCAGCCACGGTGATCCCATTTTAACATAAAAATTCACTTGACGAAAAGAAGAAGGCTAAAAAACTTCAGAGCCCCGATTGAGGTTCGGATAGTCTTTTTTGGGTATGAAACAATCCATTGATGCCTGAAAGTCGTCAAACCCGTAGAACTCAACGAGAGTATCGTTTTGACTGGTTATGGCTCCCGTAACTCTTAAAGGAGCCAACAGTTATGGTCGTCCGAAGAATCGATATCCGTAGGGTACAACATTAGCGGTGCATGGTGCAACATCCGTCCAAAATGCCGAAATAGAACCGTGCGACTTTTAGAAATGGGTGCATGGATTTGAAATGGAACAGTACCATGGTGCACCACTCTCCAGTGATGGTAATCGATGACCAGTCACGGTGATCCCGTTTTAACATAAAGATTCACTTGACGAAAAAAAGAAAGCTAAAAACTTCAGAGCCCCGATTGAGGTTTGGATAGCCTTTTTTGGGTATGAAACAATCCACTGACGGCTCAAACTGGTAATAGCCGTAGAACTCACAGAGAGCTTCATTGTGACTGGTTATGGCTCCTGTAACTCTAAACGAGCCAACAGTTATGGCCGCCCGAAGAATCGATATCCGTAGGGTGCAATATCTGCGGTGCAAGGTGCAACATCCGTCCAAAATGCCGAAACAGCGGCGTGCGACTTTTAGAAATGGGTGCATGGATTTGAAATGGAACAGTACCATGGTGTACCACTCTCCAGGGCTGGTAAATCGAAGACCAGCCACGGTGATCCCGTTTTAACGTAAAAATTCACTTGACGTAAAAAAAGAAGGCTAAAAAACTTCAGAGCCCTGATTGAGGTACGGACAGCCTTTTTTAGGTATGAAACAATCCATCGACGGCAAAAAGAGGTCAAAGCCGTAGAACTCACAGAGAGTTTCGTTGTGACTGGTTATGGCTCCTGTAACTCTAAACGAGCCAACAGTTATGGCCGCCCGAAGAATCGATATCCGCAGGGTGCAATATCTACGGTGCAAGGTGCAACATCCGTCCAAAATGCCGAAACATCGGCATGCGACTTTTAGAAATGGGTGCATGGATTTGAAATGGAACAGTACCATGGTGCAACACTCTCCAGGGCTGGTAAATCGAAGACCATCCACGGTGATCCCGTTTTAACGTAAAAATTCACTTGACGAACAAAAGAAGGCTAAAAAACTTCAAAGCCCCGATTGAGGTTCAGACAGCCTTTTTTGGGTATGAAACAATCCATCGACGGCAAAAAGATGTCAATGCCGTAGAACTCACAGAGAGCTTCGTTTTGACTGGTTATGGCTCCCGTAACTCTCAACGAGCCAACAGTTATGGCCGTCCGAAGAATCGATATCCGCAGGTTGCAACATCTGCGGTGCAAGGTACAACATCTGTCCAAAATGCCGAAACAGTGCTGTGCGACTTTTAGAAATGAGTGCATGGATTTGAAATGAAACAGCACAATGGTGCACCACTCTCCAGGGATGGTAAATCGAAGACCATCCACGGTGATCCCGTTTTAACGTAAAAATTCACTTGACGAACAAAAGAAGGCTAAAAAACTTCAGAGCCCCGATTGAGGTTCAGATAGCCTTTTTTGGGTATGAAACAATCCATTGACGGCTGAAAGTGGTCAAAGCCGTAGAACTCACAAGGAGCTTCGTTTTGACTGGTTATGGCTCCCGTAACTCTAAACGAGCCAACAGTTATGGCCGTCCGAAAAATCGATATCCGTAGGGTGCAACATATGCGGTGCAAGGTGCAACATCCGTCTAAAATGCCGAAACAACGTCATGCGACCTTTAGAAATGGTTGAATGGATTTGAAATGGAACAGTACCATGGTGCACCACTCTCCAGGGATGGTATATCGAAGACCAGCCACGGTGATCCCGTTTTAACGTAAATATTCACTTGACGAAAAAAAGAAGGCTAAAAAACTTCAGAGCACCAATTGGGGTTCGGATAGCCTTTTTTGAGTATTAAACAATCCATTGACGGCTGAAAGCGGTCTAAGATGTAGAACTCACAGAGAGCTTCGTTTTGACGGGTTATGGCTCCCATAACTCTAAACGAGCAAATAGTTATGGCAGTCCAAAGAATCGATATCCGCAGGGTGCAACATCTGTGGTGCAAGGTGCTACATCCGTCCAAAATGCCGAAACAGCGCCGTGCGACTTTTAGAAATGGGTGCATGGATTTGAACAGTACCATGGTGCACCACTCTCCAAGGATGGTAAATCGAAGACCAGCCATGGTGATCCTATTTCAACGTAAAAATTCACTTGACATAAAAAAAGAAGGCTAAAAAATTTCAAAGGCCCGATTGAGGTTCGGATAGCCTTTTTTGGGTATGAAACAATTCATTGACGGCTGAAAGCGGTCAAAGCCGTAGAACTCATAGAGAGCTTCGTTTTGACAGGTTATGGCTCCCGTAACTCTACACGAGCCAACTGTTATGGACGTCCGAAGAATCGATATCTGCATGGTGCAACATCTGCGGTGCAAGGTGCAACATCCGTCCAAAATGCCGAAACAGCGCCGTGCGACCTTTAGAATTGGGTACATGGACTCTAAATGGAACAGTATCATGGTGCACCACTCTCCAGGGATGGTAAATCGAAGACCAGCCATGGTGATCCCGTTTTAACGTAAAAATTCACTTGACGAAAAAAAGAAGGCTAAAAAACTTCGGAGCTCCGATTGAGGTCGGATAGCCTTTTTTGGGTATGAAACTATCCATTGATGGCTAAAACCGGTAAAAGTCGTAGAACTCACAGAGAGCTTCGTTTTGACTAGTTATGGCTCCCGTAACTCTAAACGAGCCAACAGTTATGGCCGTCCGAAGAATCGATATCCGCAGGTTGCAACATCTGCGGTGCAAGGTGCAACATCCGTCCAAAATGCCGAAACAGCGCCGTGCGACTTTTAGAAATGGGTGCATGGATTTGAAATGGAAAAGTACCATGGTGCAACACTCTCCAGGGATGGTATATCGAAGACCAGCCACAATGATCCCATTTTAACGTAAAAATTCACTTGACAAAAAAAAGAAGGCTAAAAACTTCAGAGCCCCGATTGAGGTTCGGATAGCCTTTTTTGGGTATGAAACAATCCATTGAAGGCCGAAAGACATCAAATCAGTAGAACTTATCGAGAGCTTCGTTTTGACTGGTTATGGTTCCCGTAACTCTAAACGAGCCAACAGTTATGGTCGTCCGAAGAATCGATATCCGCAGGGTGCTACATCTGCGTTGCAAGGTGCAACATCCGTCCAAAATGTCAAAACAGCGTCGTGCAACTTTTAGAAATGGGTGCATGGATTCGAAATGGAAGAGTACCATGGTGCACCACTCCCCAGGGATGGTAAATAGAAGAGCTGCCATGGTGATCCCGTTTTAACGTAAAAATTCACTTGACAAAAAAAAGAAGGCTAAAAAACTTCAAGCCCCGATTGAGATTCAGATAGTCTTTTTCGGGTATGAAACAATCCACTGATGGCTCAAATCGATAAAAGCCGTAGAACTCACAGAGAGCTTCGTTTTGACTGGTTATGGCTCCCGTAACTCTAAACAAGCCAACAATTATGGCCGTCTGAAGAATCGATATCTGCATGGTGCAACATCTGCGGTGCAAGGTGCAACATCCATCCAAAATACCGTAACAGCGCCGTGCGACTTTTAGAAAAGGGTGCATGGATTTGAAATGGAACATTACCATGGTGCACCACTCTCCAGGTATGGTAAATCGAAGATCAGCCACGGTGATCCCGTTTTAACATAAAAATTCACTTGACGAAAAGAAGTAGGCTAAAAAACTTCAGAGCCCCGATTGAGGTTCGGATAGTCTTTTTTGGGTATGAAACAATCCATTGACGCCTGAAAGCCGTCAAATCCGTAGAACTTACCGAGAGATTCGTTTTGACAGGTTTTGGCTCCCGTAACTCTTAAACGAGCCAACAATTATGCCCGTCCGAAGAATCGATATCCGCAGGGTGCAACATCTACGGTGCAAGGTGCAACATCCGTCCAAAATGCCGAAACAGCACCGTGCGACTTTTAGAAATGGGTGCATGGATTTGAAATGGAACAGTACCATGGTGCAATACTCTCCAGTAATGGTAAATCGAAGACCAGCTACGGTATTCCCGTTTTAACGTAAAAATTCACTTGACGAAAAAAAGAAGGCTAAAAAACTTCAGAGCCTCGATTGAGGTTCGGATAGCCTTTTTTGGGTATGAAACAATCCAATGACGGCTCAAAGATGTAATAGCCGTAGAACTCACAGAGAGCTTCGTTGTGACTGGTTATGGCTCCCGTAACTCTAAACGAGCCAACAGTTATAGCCGTCCGAAGAATCGATATCCGCAGCGTGCAACATCTGCGGTGCAACATCCGTCCAAAATGCCGAAACAGCGCCGTGCGACTTTTAGAAATGGGTGCATGGATTTGAAATGGAACAGTACCATGGTGCACCACTCTTCAGGGATGGTAAATCGAAGACCAGCCACGGTGATCCCATTTTAACGTAAAAATTCACTTGACGAAAAAAAGAAGGCTAAAACACTTCAGAGCCCCGATTGAGGTACAGACAGCCTTTTTCGGGTATGAAACAATCCATCGATGGCTGAAAGCGGTCAAAGCCGTAGAACTCACAGAGAGCTTCGTTTTGACTGGTTATGGCTCTCGTAACTCTAAACGAGCCAACAGTTATGGCCGTCCGAAGAATCGATATCCGCAGGTTGCAACATCTGCGGTGCAAGGAGCAACATCCGTCCAAAATGCCGAAACAACACCGTGTGACTTTTAGAAATGGGTGCATGGATTTGAAATGGAACAGTACCATGGTGCACCACTCTCCAGGGATGGTAAATCGAAGACCAGCCACGGTGATCCCGTTTTAACGTAAAAATTCACTTGACAAATAAAAGAAGGCTAAAAAACAACAAAGCCCCGATTAAGGTTCAGATAGCCTTTTTGGGTATGAAACAATCCATTGACGGCTGAAAGCGGTCAAAGCCGTAGAAATCACAGGGAGCTTCGTTTTGACTGGTTATGGCTCCTCTAACTCTAAACGAGCCAACAGTTATGGTCGTCTGAAAAATCGATATCCGCAGGGTGCAACATATGCGGTGCAAGGTGCAACATCCGTCCAAAATGCCGAAACAGCGCCGTGCGACCTTTAGAAATGGATGCATGGATTTGAAATGGAACAGTACCATGGTGCACCACTCTCCAGGAATGGTAAATCGAAGACCAGCCAAGGTGATCCCATTTTAACGTAAAAATTCACTTGAAGAAAAAAAGAAGGCTAAAAAACTTCAGAGCCCCGATTGAGGTTCGGATAGCCTTTTTAGGGTATGAAACAATCCATTGACGGCTGAAAGAGGTAAAAGCCTCATAACTCACAGAGAGTTTCATTTTGATTGGTTAAGGCTCCCGTAACTCTAAACGAGCCAACAGTTATGGCCGTCCGAAGAATCGATATCCGCAGGGGGCAACATCTACGGTGCAAGGTGCAACATCCGTCCAAAATGCCCAAACAGCACCGTGCTACTTTTAAAAATGGGTGAATGGATTTGAAATGGAACAGTACCATGGTGCACCACTCTCCAAGGATGGTAAATCGAAGACCAGCCACGGTGATCCCATTTTAACATAAAAATTCACTTGACGAAAAAAAGAAGGCTAAAAAACTTCAGAGCCCCGATTGAGGTTCGAATAGCCTTTTTTGGGTATGAAACAATCCATTGACGGTTGAAAGCCCTCAGATTAGTAGAACTCACCGAGAGCTTCATTTTGACTAGTTATGGCTCTCGTAACTCTAAACGAGCCAACATTTATGGTAGTCCGAAGAATCGATATCCGCAGGGTGCAACATCTGCTGTGCAAGGTGCAACATTCGTCCAAAATGCCGAAACAGCGCCGTGTAACTTTTAGAAATGGGTGCATTTATTTGAATAGTACCATGGAGCGCCACTCTCCAAGGATGGTAAATCAAAGACCACCCACGGTGATCCCGTTTTAACGTAAAAATTTACTTGACGTAAAAAAAGAAGGTTAAAAACTTAAGAGGCCCGATTGAGGTTCGGATAGCCTTTTTTGGGTATGAAACAATCTGTTGACGGCTGAAAGTGGTCAAAGCCATAAAACTCATAGAGAGCTTCGTTTTGACAGGTTATGGCTCCCGTAACTCTACACGAGCCAATTGTTATTGCCGTCCGAAGAATCGATATCCGTAGGGTGCAACATCTGCGGTGCAAGGTGCAACATCCGTCCAAAATGCCGAAACAGCGCCGTGCGACTTTTAAAAATGGGTGCAAGGATTTGAAATGGAACAGTATCATGGTGCACCACTCTCCAGGTATGGTAAATCGAAGACCAGCCACGGTGATCCCGTTTTAACGTAAAAATTCACTTAACGAAAAAAGAAGGCAAAAAAACTTCAGAGCCCCGATTGAGGTTCGGATAGCCTTTTCTGGGTTGAAACAATCCATTGAAGGTCGAAATCGGTCAAAGCCGTAGAACTCACGGTGAGCTTCGTTTTGATTGGTTATGGCTCCCGTAACTCTAAACGAGCCAACAGTTATGGCCGTCCGAAGAATCGATATCCGCATGGGGAAACATCTACGGTGCAAGGTGCAACATCCGTCCAAAATGTCGAAACAGCGTCGTGCGACTTTTAGAATTGGGTGCATGGATTTGAAATGGAACAGTACCATGGTGCACCACTCTCCAGGGATTGTAAATCGAAGACCAGCCACGGTGATCCCGTTTTAACGTAAAAATTCATTTGACGAAAAAAAGAAGGCTAAAAAACTTCGGAGCCCCGATAGTGGTTTGGATAGCGTTTTTTGGGTATGAAACAATCCATTGACAACTGAAAGCGGCCAAAGCCGTAGAACTCACAGAGCGCTTCGTTCTGACTGGTTATGGCTCCCGTAACTCTAAAGGAGCCAACAGTTATGGTCGTCCGAAGAATCGATATCCACAGGGTGCAACATCTGCGGTGCATGGTGCAACATCCGTCCAAAATGTCGAAACAGCGTCGTGCGACTTTTAGAAATGGGTGCATGGATTTGAAATGGAACAGTACCATGGTGCACCACTCTCCAGGGATGGTAAATCGAAGATCAGCCACGGTGATCCCGTTTTAACATAAAAATTCACTTGACGAAAAAAAAAGGCTAAAAAACTTTAGAGGCCCGATTGAGGTTCGGATAGCCTTTTTAGGGTATGAAACAATCCATTGACGGTTGAAAGCGGTCAAAGACGTAGAACTCATAGGGAGCTTCGTTTTGACAGGTTATGGCTCCCGTAACTCTAAAAGAGCCAACAATTATGGCAGTACGAAGAATCGATATCCGCAGGGTGCAACATCTACGGTGCAAGGTGCAACATCCGTCCAAAATGCCGAAACAGCGCCCGGCGACATTTAGAAATGGGTGCATGGATTTGAAATGGAACAATACCATGGTGCACCACTCTCCAGGGATGGTAAATCGAAGACCAACCACGGTGATCCCGTTTTAACGTAAAAATTCACCTGACGTAAAAAAAGAAGGCTAAAAAACTTAAGAGGCCCAATTGAGTTCGGATAACCTTTTTTGGGTATGAAACAATCTGTTGACGGCTGAAAGCGGTCAAAGCCATAGAACTCATAGAGAGCTTCGTTTTGATAGGTTATGGCTCCCGTAACTCTACACGAGCCAATTGTTATTGCCTTCCGAAAAATCGATATCCGCAGGGTGCAACATCTGCGGTGCAAGGTGCAACATCCGTCCAAAATGCCGAAACAGCGCCGTGCGACTTTTAGAACTGGGTGCATGGATTTGAAAAGGAACAGTACCATGGTGCACCACTCTCCAGGGATTGTAAATCGAAGACCAGCCACAGTGATCCCGTTTTAACGTAAAAATTCATTTGACGAAAAAAAGAAGGTTAAAAAACTTCGGAGCCCCGATAGAGGTTCGGATAGCCTTTTTTGGGTATGAAACAATCCATTTACGGCTGAAAGCGGTCAAAGCCATAGAACTCACAGAGAGCTTCGTTCTGACTGGTTATGGCTCCCGTAACTCTAAATGAGCCAACAGTTATGGCCGTCCGAAGAATCAATATCCACAGGGTGCAACATCTGCGGTGCAAGGTGCAACATCCATCCAAAATGCCGAAATAGCGTCGTGCGACTTTTAGAATTGGGTGCATGGATTTGAATTGGAACAGTACCATGGTGCACCACTCTCCAGGGATTGTAAATCGAAGACCAGCCACGGTGATCCCGTTTTAACGTAAAAATTCATTTGACGAAAAAAAGAAGGCTAAAAAACTTCGGAGCCCCGATAGTGGTTCGGATAGCCTTTTTTGGGTATGAAACAATCCATTGACAGCTGAAAGCGGTCAAAGCCGTAGAACTCACAGAGCGCTTCGTTCTGACTGGTTATGGCTCCTGTAACTCTAAACGAGCCAACAGTTATGGTCGTCCGAAGAATCGATATCCGCAGGGTGCAACATCCGTCCAAAATGTCGGAACAACGTCGTGCGACTTTTAGAAATGGGTGCATGGATTTGAAATGGAACAGTACCATGGTGCACCACTCTCCAGGGATGGTAAATCGAAGATCAGCCATGGTGATCCTGTTTTAACATAAAAATTCACTTGACGAAAAAAAGAAGGCTAAAAAACTTCAGAGGCCCGATTGAGGTTCGGATAGCCTTTTTAGGGTATGAAACAATCCATTGACGTTTGAAAGCGGTCAAAGCCGTAGAACTCATAGAGAGCTTCGTTTTGACAGGTTATGGCTCCCGTAACTCTAAAAGAGCCAACAATTATGGCAGTACGAAGAATCGATATCCGCAGGGTGCAATTTCTGCGGTGCAAGGTGCAACATCCATCCAAAATGCCGAAACAGCGCCCTGCGACTTTTAGAAATGGGTGCATGGATTAGAAATGGAACAATACCATGGTGCACCACTCTCCAGGGATGGTAAATCGAAGACCAACCACGGTGATCCCATTTTAACGTAAAAATTCACCTGACGTAAAAAAAGAAGGCTAAAAAACTTTAGAGGCCCGATTGAGGTTCGGATAGCCTTTTTTGGGTATGAAACAATCCATTGACGGCTGAAAGCTATAAGCCTTAGAACTCACAGAGAGCTTCGTTTTGACTTATGGCTCACGTAACTCTAAACGAGCCAAAAGTTATGACCGTCCAAAGAATCGATATCCGCAGGGTGCAACATCTGCGGTGCAAGGTGCAACATCCGTCCAAAATACCGAAACAGCACCGTGCGACTTTTAGAAATGGGTGCATGGATTTGAAATGGAACAGTACCATGGTGCACCACTCCCCAGGGATGGTAAATCGAAGACCAGCCACGGTGATCCCGTTTTAACGTAAAAATTCACTTGACGAAAAAAAGAGGGCTAAAAAACTTCAGAGCCCCGATTGAGGTTCAGATAGCCTTTTTTGGGTATGAAGCAATTCATTGACGGCTGAAAGCGGTCAAAGCCGTAGAAGTCACAGAGAGCTTCGTTTTGACTGATTATGACTCCCGTAACTCTAAACGAGCCAACAGTTATGGCAGTCCGAAAAATCGATATCCGCAGGGTGCAACATCTACGGTGCAAGGTGCAACATCCGTCCAAAATGCTGAAACAACACCGTGCGACTTTTATAAATGGGTGCATTGATTTGAACTGTACCATGGTGCACCACTCTACAGGGATGGTAAATCGAAAACCAGCCACGATGATCCCGTTTTAACGTAAAAATTCACTTGACGTAAAAAAAAAGGCTAAAAATCTTCAAAGGCCCGATTGAGGTTCAGATAGCCTTTTTTGGGTATGAAAGAATCCATAGACGGCTGAAAGCGGTCAAAGCCATAGAACTCACAAAGAGCTTCGTTTTGACTTGTTATGGCTCCCGTAAGTCTAAACGAGCCAACGGTTATGGCCTTCCGAAGAATCGATATCTACAGGGTGCAACATCTACGGTGCAAGGTGCAACATCCGTCCAAAATGCCGAAACAGCGCCGTGTGACTTTTAGAAATGGGTGCATGAATTTGAACAGTACCATGGTGCACCACTCTCTAGGGATGGTAAATCGAAGACCAGCCACGGTGATCCCGTTTTAACTTAAAAATTCACTTGACGAAAGAAAGAAGGCTAAAAAACTTCAGAGCCCCGATTGAGGTACGGACAGCATTTTTCGGGTATGAAACAATCCATTGACGCCTGAAAGACGTCAAATCCGTAGAACTTATCGAGAGATTCGTTTTGATAGGTTATGGCTCCCGTAACTCTTAAACGAGCCAACAGTTATGGCCGTCCGAAGAATCGATATCCGCAGGGTGCAACATCTGCGGTGCAAGGTGCAACATCCGTCCAAAATGCCGAAACAGCACCGTGCGACTTTTAGAAATGGGTGCATGGATTTGAAATGGAACAGTACCATGGTGCACCACTCTCCAGTGATGGTAAATCGAAGGCCAGCTACGGTATTCCCGTTCTAACGTAAAAATTCACTTGACGAAAAAAAGAAGGCTAAAAAACTTCAGAGCCTCGATTGAGGTTCGGATAGCCTTTTATGGGTATGAAACAATCCAATGACGGCTCAAAGATGTAATAGCCGTAGAACTCACAGAGAGCTTCGTTGTGACTGGTTATGGCTCCCGTAACTCTAAACGAGCCAACAGTTATGGCCGTCCGAAGAATCGATATCCGCAGCGTGCAACATCTGCGGTGCAACATCCGTCAAAAATGTCGAAACAGCGCCGTGCAACTTTTAGAAATGGGTGCATGGATTTGAAATGGAACAGTACCATGGTGCACCACTCTTCAGGGATGGTAAATCGAAGACCAGCCACGGTGATCCCATTTTAACGTAAAAATTCACTTGACGAAAAAAAGAAGGCTAAAACACTTCAGAGCCCCGATTGAGGTACAGAGAGCCTTTTTCGGGTATGAAACAATCCATCGACGGCTGAAAGCGGTCAAAGCCGTAGAACTCACAGAGAGCTTCGTTTTGACTGGTTATGGCTCTCGTAACTCTAAACGAGCCAACAGTTATGGCCGTTCGAAGAATCGATATCCGCAGGTTGCAACATCTGCGGTGCAAGGAGCAACATCCGTCCAAAATGCCGAAACAACACCGTGCTACTTTTAGAAATGAGTGCATGGATTTGAAATGGAACAGTACCATGGTGCACCACTCTCCAGGGATGGTAAATCGAAGACCAGCCACGGTGATCCCGTTTTAATGTAAAAATTCACTTGACGAACAAAAGAAGGCTAAAAAACATCAGAGCCCCGATTAAGGTTCAGATAGCCTTTTTGGGTATGAAACAATCCATTGACGGCTGAAAGCCGTCAAAGCCGTAGAAATCACAGGGAGCTTCGTTTTTACTGGTTATGGCTCCTGTAACTCTAAACGAGCCAACAGTTATGGCCGTCCGAAAAATCGATATCCGCAGGGTGCAACATATGCGGTGCAAGGTGCAACATCCATCCAAAATGCCGAAATAGCGCCGTGCGACCTTTAGAAATGGATACATGGATTTGAAATGGAACAGTACCATGGTGCACCACTCTCCAGGAATGGAAAATCGAAGACCAGCCAAGGTGATCCCATTTTAACGTAAAAATTCACTTGAAGAAAAAAAGAAGGCTAAAAAACTTCAGAGCCCCGATTGAGGTTCGGATAGCCTTTTTAGGGTATGAAACAATCCATTGACGGCTGAAAGAGGTAAAAGCCACAGAACTCACAGAGAGTTTCATTTTGATTGGTTATGGCTCCCGTAAATCTAAACGAGCCAGCAGTTATGGCCGTCCGAAGAATCGATATCCGCAATGGGCCACATCTGCGGTGCAAGGTGCAACATCCTTCCAAAATGCCAAAACAGCACCGTGCGACTTTTAGAAATGGGTGAATGGATTTGAAATGGAACAGTACCGTGGTGCACCACTCTCCAGGGATGGTAAATCGAAGACCAGCCACGGTGATCCTATTTTAACATAAAAATTCACTTGACGAAAAAAAGAAGGCTAAAAAACATCAGAGCCCCGATTGAGGTTCGAATAGCCTTTTTTGGGTATGAAACAATCCATTGACGGTTGAAAGCCCTCAGATTAGTAGAACTCACCGAGAGCTTCATTTTGACTAGTTATGGCTCTCGTAACTCTAAACGAGCCAATAGTTATGGTAGTCCGAAGAATCGATATCCGCAGGGTGCAACATCTGCTGTGCAAGGTGCAACATTCGTCCAAAATGCCGAAACAGCGCCGTGCGACTTTTAGAAATGGGTGCATTTATTTGAATAGTACCATGGTGCGCCACTCTCCAAGGATGGTAAATCGAAGACCACCCACGGTGATCCCGTTTTAACGTAAAAATTTACTTGACGTAAAAAAAGAAGGTTAAAAAACTTAAGAGGCCCGATTGAGGTTCGGATAGCCTTTTTTGGGTATGAAACAATCTGTTGACGGCTGAAGGCGGTCAAAGCCATAGAACTCATAGAGAGCTTCGTTTTGATAGGTTATGGCTCCCGTAACTCTACACGAGCCAATTGTTATTGTCGTCCGAAGAATCGATATCCGTAGGGTGCAACACCTGCGGTGCAAGGTGCAACATCCGTCCAAAATGCCGAAACAGCGCCGTGCGACTTTTAAAAATGGGTGCAAGGATTTGAAATGGAACAGTAGCATGGTGCACCACTCTCCAGGTATGGTAAATCGAAGACCAGCCACGGTGATCCCGTTTTAACGTAAAAATTCACTTGACGAAAAAAAGAAGGCTAAAAAACTTCAAAGCCCCGATTAAGGTTCGGATAGCCTTTTTTGGGTATGAAACAATCCATGGACGGTTGAAAGCGGTCAAAGCCGTAGAAGTCATAGAGAGCTTCGTTTTGACTGATTATGACTCCCGTAACTCTAAACGAGCCAACAGTTATGGCAGTCCGAAAAATCGATATCCGCAGGGTGCAACATCTACGGTGCATGGTGCAACATCCGTCCAAAATGCTGAAACAACACCGTGCGACTTTTATAAATGGGTGCATTGATTTGAACTGTACCATGGTGCACCACTCTACAGGGATGGTAAATCGAAGACTAGCCACGATGATCCCTTTTTAACGTAAAAATTCACTTGACGTAAAAAAAAGGCTAAAAAACTTCAGAGGCCCTATTGAGGTTCAGATAGCCTTTTTTGGGTATGAAAGAATCCATAGACGGCTGAAAGCGGTCAAAGCCATAGAACTCACAGAGAGCTTCGTTTTGACTTGTTATGGCTCCCGTAAGTCTAAACGAGCCAACGGTTATGGCCTTTCGAAGAATCGATATCTACAGGGTGCAACATCTACGGTGCAAGGTGCAACATCCATCCAAAATGCCGAAACAGCGCCGTGTGACTTTTAGAAATGGGTGCATGAATTTGAACAGTACCATGGTGCACCACTCTCTAGGGATGGTAAATCGAAGACCAACCACGGTGATCCCGTTTTAACTTAAAAATTCACTTGACGAAAAAAAGAAGGCTAAAAAACTTCAGAGCCCCGATTGAGGTACGGACATCATTTTTCGGGTATGAAACAATCCATCGACGGCTGGAAGCAGTCAAAGCCGTAGACTCACAGAGAGCTTCGTTTTGACTGGTTATAGCTCTCGTAACTCTAAACGAGCCAACAGTTATGGCCGTCCGAAGAATCGATATCCGCAGGTTGCAACATCTGCGGTGCAAGGTACAACATCCGTCCAAAATGCCGAAACAATGCCGTGCGACTTTTAGAAATGGGTGCATGGATTTGAAATGGAACAGTACCATGGTGCACCACTCTCCAGGGATGGTAAATCGAAGACCAGCCACGGTGATCCCGTTTTAACGTAAAAATTCACTTGACGAACAAAAGAAGGCTAAAAAACTTCAGAGCCCCGATTAAGGTTCAGATAGCCTTTTTTGGGTATGAAACAATCCATTGACGGCTGAAAGCGGTCAAAGCCGTAGAACTCATAGGGAGCTTCGTTTTGACTGGTTATCGCTCCCGTAACTCTAAACGAGCCAACAGTTATGGTCGTCCGAAAAATCGATATCCGCAGGGTGCAACATCTACGGTTCATGGTGCAACATCCGTCCAAAATGCTGAAACAACACCGTGCGACTTTTATAAATGGGTGCATTGATTTGAACTGTACCATGGTGCACCACTCTACAGGGATGGTAAATCGAAGACTAGCCACGATGATCCCTTTTTAACGTAAAAATTCACTTGACGTAAAAAAAAGGCTAAAAAACTTCAGAGGCCCTATTGAGGTTCAGATAGCCTTTTTTGGGTATGAAAGAATCCATAGACGGCTGAAAGCGGTCAAAGCCATAGAACTCACAGAGAGCTTCGTTTTGACTTGTTATGGCTCCCGTAAGTCTAAACGAGCCAACGGTTATGGCCTTTCGAAGAATCGATATCTACAGGGTGCAACATCTACGGTGCAAGGTGCAACATCCATCCAAAATGCCGAAACAGCGCCGTGTGACTTTTAGAAATAGGTGCATGAATTTGAACAGTACCATGGTGCACCACTCTCTAGGGATGGTAAATCGAAGACCAGCCACGGTGATCCCGTTTTAACTTAAAAATTCACTTGACGAAAAAAAGAAGGCTAAAAAACTTCAGAGCCCCGATTGAGGTACGGACATCATTTTTCGGGTATGAAACAATCCATCGACGGCTGGAAGCAGTCAAAGCCGTAGAACTCACAGAGAGCTTCGTTTTGACTGGTTATAGCTCTCGTAACTCTAAATGAGCCAACAGTTATGGCCGTCCGAAGAATCGATATCCGCAGGTTGCAACATCTGCGGTGCAAGGTGCAACATCCGTCCAAAATGCCGAAACAATGCCGTGCGACTTTTAGAAATGGGTGCATGGATTTGAAATGGAACAGTACCATGGTGCACCACTCTCCAGGGATGGTAAATCGAAGACCAGCCACGGTGATCCCGTTTTAACGTAAAAATTCACTTGACGAACAAAAGAAGGCTAAAAAACTTCAGAGCCCCGATTAAGGTTCAGATAGCCTTTTTTGGGTATGAAACAATCCATTGACGGCTGAAAGCGGTCAAAGCCGTAGAACTCACAGGGAGCTTCGTTTTGACTGGTTATCGCTCCCGTAACTCTAAACGAGCCAACAGTTATGGTCGTTCGAAAAATCGATATCCGAAGGGTGCAACATATGTGGTGCAATTGAAATGGACCAGTACCATGGTGCACCACTCTCCAGGGATGGTAAATCGAAGACCAGCCACGGTGTTCCCTTTTAACGTAAAAATTCATGTGATGGAAAAACGAAGGCCAAAATACTTCAAAGACCCGATTGAGGTTCGGATAGCCTTTTTTTGGGTATGAAACTATCCATTGACGGCTTACAGCGGTCAAAGCTGTAGAACTCACTGAGACCTTCGTTTTGACTAGTTATGGCTCCCGTAACTCTAAACAAGGCAACAGTTATGGCCATCCGAAGAATCGATATCCATAGGGTGCAACATCTGCGGTGCAAGGTACAACATTCGTCCAAAAACACGAAACAGCGTCGTTCAACTTTTAGAAATGGGTCAAGGATTTGAAATGGACCAGTACCATGGTGCACCACTCTCCAGGGATGGTAAATCGAAAACCAGCCACGGTGTTCCCTTTTTAACGTAAAAATTCATGTGACGGAAAAACGAAGGCCAAAAAACTTCAGAGACCCGATTGAGGTTCGGATAGCCTTTTTTTGGGTATGAAACTATCCGTTGACAGCTTACAGCAGTCAAAGTCGTAGAACTCACTGAGACCTTCATTTTGACTGGTTATGGCTCCCGTAACTCTAAACGAGGCAACAGTTATGGCCGTCCGAAGAATCGATATCCACAGGGTGCAACATCTGCGGTGCAAGGTACAACATTCGTCCAAAAATACGAAACAACGCCGTTCGACTTTTAGAAATGGGTGCAGGGATTTGAAAAGGACCAGTACATGGTGCACCACTCTCTAGAGATGGTTAATCAAAGACTAGCCACGGTGTTCCCTTTTAACGTAAAAATTCATGTGACGGAAAAACGAAAGCCAAAAAACTTTATAGACCCGATTGAGGTTCGGGTGGCCTTTTTTTGGGTATGAAACTATCTGTTGACGGCTTACAGCGGTCAAAGCCGTAGAACTCACTGAGACCTTCGTTTTGACTGGTTATGGCTCCCGTAACTCTAAACGAGGCAACAGTTATGGCCGTCCGAAGAATCGATATCCATAGGGTGCAACATCTGCGGTGCAAGGTACAACATTCGTCCAAAAAGACGAAACAGCGCCGTTCGACTTTTTGAAATGGGTGCAGGGATTTGAAAAGGACCAGTACCATGGTGCACCACTCTCTAGGGATGGTTAATCAAAGACTAGCCACGGTGTTCCCTTTTAACGTAAAAATTCATGTGACGGAAAAACGAAGGCCAAAAAACTTTAGAGACCCGATTGAGGTTCGGATAGCCTTTTTTGGGTATGAAACTATCTGTTGACGGCTTACAGCGGTCAAAGCCGTAGAACTCACTGAGACCTTCGTTTTGACTGGTTATGGCTCCCATAACTCTAAACGAGGCAACAGTTATGGCCGTCCGAAGAATCGATATCCACAGGGTGCAACATCTGCGGTGCAAGGTGCAACATTCATCCAAAAAGACGAAACAGCGCCGTGCGACTTTTAGAAATGGGTGCAGGGATTTGAAATGGACCAGTACCATGGTGCACTACTCTCCAGGGATGGTAAATCAAAGACCAGCCACGGTGTTCCCTTTTTAACGTAAAAATTCCTGTGACGGAAAAACGAAGGCCAAAAAACTTCAGAGACCCGATTGAGGTTCGGATAGCCTTTTTTTGGGTATGAAACTATCCGTTGATGGCTTATAGTGGTCAAAGCCGTAGAACTAACTGAGACCTTCGTTTTGACTGGTTATGGCTCCCGTAACTCTAAACGAGGCAACAGTTATGGCCGTCCGAAGAATCGATATCCACAGGGTGCAACATTCGTCCAAAAAGACGAAATAGCGCCGTGCGACTTTTAGAAAAGGGTGCAGGGATTTGAAATGGACCAGTACCATGGTGCACCACTCTCCAGGGATGGTAAATCGAAGACCAACCACGGTGTTCCCTTTTTAATGTAAAAATTAATGTGACGGAAAAACGAAGGCCAAAAAACTTCAGAGAGCCGATTGAGGTTCGGATAGCCTTTTTTTGGGTATGAAACTATCCGTTGACGGTTTACAGCAGTCAAAGCCGTAGAAATCACAGAGAGCTTCGTTTTGACTGGTTATGGCTCCCGTAACTCTATACGAGGCAACATTTATGGTCGTCCGAAGAATCGATATCCACAGGGTGCAACATCTGCGGTGCAAGGTACAACATTCGTCCAAAAAGACGAAACAGCGCCGTGCGAATTTTAGAAATGGGAGCAGGGATTTGAAAAGGGCCAGTACCATGGTGCACCACTCTCTAGGGATGGTAAATCAAAGACCAGCCACGGTGTTCACTTTTAACGTAAAAATTCATGTGACGGAAAAACGAAGGCCAAAAAACTTCAAAGACCCGATTGAGGTTCGGATAGCCTTTTTTTGGGTATGAAACTATCCGTTGATGGATTACAGCGGTCAAAGCCGTAGCACTCACTGAGACCTTCGTTTTGACTGGTTATGGCTCCCGTAACTCTAAACGAGGCAACAGTTATGGCCGTCCGAAGAATCGATATCCACAGGGTGCAACATCTGCGGTGCAAGGTGCAACATTCGTCCAAAAAGACGAAACAGCGCCGTGCGACTTTTAGAAATGGGTGCAGGGATTTGAAATGGACCAGTACCATGGTGCACCACTCTCCAGGGATGGTAAATCGAAGACCAGCCACGGTGTTCCCGTTTTAACGTAAAAATACATGTGATGGAAAAACGAAGGCAAAAAAACTTCAAAGACCCGATTGAGGTTCGGATAGCCTTTTTTTGGGTATGAAACTATCCGTTGACAGCTTACAGCAGTCAAAGCCGTAGAAATCACTGAGAGCTTCGTTTTGACTGGTTATGGCTCCCGTAACTCTAAACGAGGCAACAGTTATGGCCGTCCGAAGAATCGATATCCACAGGGTGCAACATCTGCGGTGCAAGGTGCAACATTCGTCCAAAAAGACGAAACAGCGCCGTGCGACTTTTAGAAATGCAGGGATTTGAAATGGACCAGTACCATGGTGCACCACTCTCCAGGGATGGTAAATCGAAGAC
The DNA here is from genome assembly GCA_030737815.1 of Allium fistulosum. Classification (NCBI taxonomy): domain Eukaryota; kingdom Viridiplantae; phylum Streptophyta; class Magnoliopsida; order Asparagales; family Amaryllidaceae; genus Allium; species Allium fistulosum. The sequence continues at coordinate 1,141,613,157 of CM060906.1, forward strand.
CAGCCACGGTGTTCCCTTTTTAACGTAAAAATTCATGTGATGGAAAAACGAAGGCCAAAAAACTTCAAAGAGCCGACTGAGGTTCGGATAGCCTTTTTTTGGGTATGAAACTATCCGTTGATGGCTTACAGCGGTCAAAGCGGTAGAACTAACTGAGACCTTCGTTTTGACTAGATATTGCTCCCGTAACTCTAAACGAGGCAACAGTTATGGCCGTTCGAAGAATCGATATCCACAGGGTGCAACATCTGCGGTGCAAGGTGCAACATTCATCCAAAAAAACAAAACAGCGCCGTGCGACTTTTAGAAATGGGTGCAGGGATTTGAAATGGACCAGTACCATGGTGCACCACTCTCCAGGGATGGTAAATCAAAGACCAGCCACGGTGTTCCCTTTTTAACGTAAAAATTCGTGTGACGGAAAAACGAAGGCCAAAAAACATCAAAGACCCGATTGAGGTTCGGATAGCCTTTTTTTGGGTATGAAACTATCCGTTGACGGCTTACAGCGGTCAAAGCCGTAGAACTCACTGAGACCTTCGTTTTGACTGGTTATGGCTCCCGTAACTCTAAACGAGGCAACAGTTATGGCCGTCCGAAGAATCGATATCCACAGGGTGCAACATTCGTCCAAAAAGACGAAATAGCGCCGTGCGACTTTTAGAAAAGGGTGCAGGGATTTGAAATGGACCAGTACCATGGTGCACCACTCTCCAGGGATGGTAAATCGAAGACCAACCACGGTGTTCCCTTTTTAATGTAAAAATTAATGTGACGGAAAAACGAAGGCCAAAAAACTTCAGAGAGCCGATTGAGGTTCGGATAGCCTTTTTTTGGGTATGAAACTATCCGTTGACGGTTTACAGCAGTCAAAGCCGTAGAAATCACAGAGAGCTTCGTTTTGACTGGTTATGGCTCCCGTAACTCTATACGAGGCAACATTTATGGTCGTCCGAAGAATCGATATCCACAGGGTGCAACATCTGCGGTGCAAGGTACAACATTCGTCCAAAAAGACGAAACAGCGCCGTGCGAATTTTAGAAATGGGAGCAGGGATTTGAAAAGGGCCAGTACCATGGTGCACCACTCTCTAGGGATGGTAAATCAAAGACCAGCCACGGTGTTCACTTTTAACGTAAAAATTCATGTGACGGAAAAACGAAGGCCAAAAAACTTCAAAGACCCGATTGAGGTTCGGATAGCCTTTTTTTGGGTATGAAACTATCCGTTGATGGATTACAGCGGTCAAAGCCGTAGAACTCATTGAGACCTTCGTTTTGACTGGTTATGGCTCCCGTAACTCTAAACGAGGCAACAGTTATGGCCGTCCGAAGAATCGATATCCACAGGGTGCAACATCTGCGGTGCAAGGTGCAACATTCGTCCAAAAAGACGAAACAGCGCCGTGCGACTTTTAGAAATGGGTGCAGGGATTTGAAATGGACCAGTACCATGGTGCACCACTCTCCAGGGATGGTAAATCGAAGACCAGCCACGGTGTTCCCGTTTTAACGTAAAAATACATGTGACGGAAAAACGAAGGCAAAAAAACTTCAAAGACCCGATTGAGGTTCGGATAGCCTTTTTTTGGGTATGAAACTATCCGTTGACAGCTTACAGTAGTCAAAGCCATAGAAATCACTGAGAGCTTCGTTTTGACTGGTTATGGCTCCCGTAACTCTAAACGAGGCAACAGTTATGGCCGTCCGAAGAATCGATATCCACAGGGTGCAACATCTGCGGTGCAAGGTGCAACATTCGTCCAAAAAGACGAAACAGCGCCGTGCGACTTTTAGAAATGCAGGGATTTGAAATGGACCAGTACCATGGTGCACCACTCTCCAGGGATGGTAAATCGAAGACCAGCCACGGTGTTCCCTTTTTAACGTAAAAATTCATGTGATGGAAAAACGAAGGCCAAAAAACTTCAAAGAGCCGACTGAGGTTCGGATAGCCTTTTTTTGGGTATGAAACTATCCGTTGATGGCTTACAGCGGTCAAAGCGGTAGAACTAACTGAGACCTTCGTTTTGACTAGATATTGCTCCCGTAACTCTAAACGAGGCAACAGTTATGGCCGTTCGAAGAATCGATATCCACAGGGTGCAACATCTGCGGTGCAAGGTGCAACATTCATCCAAAAAAACAAAACAGCGCCGTGCGACTTTTAGAAATGGGTGCAGGGATTTGAAATGGACCAGTACCATGGTGCACCACTCTCCAGGGATGGTAAATCAAAGACCAGCCACGGTGTTCCCTTTTTAACGTAAAAATTCGTGTGACGGAAAAACGAAGGCCAAAAAACATCAAAGACCCGATTGAGGTTCGGATAGCCTTTTTTTGGGTATGAAACTATCCGTTGACGGCTTACAGCGGTCAAAGCCGTAGAACTCACTGAGACCTTCGTTTTGACTGGTTATGGCTCCCGTAACTCTAAACGAGGCAACAGTTATGGCCGTCCGAAGAATCGATATCCACAGGGTGCAACATCTGCGGTGCAAGGTGCAACATTCGTCCAAAAAGACGAAACAGCGCCGTGCGACTTTTAGAAATGGGTGAAGGGATTTGAAATGGACCAGTACCATGGTGCACCACTCTCCAGGGATGATAAATCGAAGACCAGCCACGGTGTTCCCGTTTTAACGTAAAAATACATGTGATGGAAAAACGAAGGCAAAAAAACTTCAGAGACCCGATTGAGGTTCGGATAGCCTTTTTTTGGGTATGAAACTATCCGTTGAGAGCTTGCAGCAGTCAAAGCCGTAGAAATCACTGAGATCTTCGTTTTGACTGGTTATGGCTCCCTTAACTCTAAACGAGGCAACAGTTATGGCCGTCCGAAGAATCGATATCCACAGGGTGCAACATCTGCGGTGCAAGGTGCAACATTCGTCCAAAAAGACAAAACAGCGCCGTGCGACTTTTAGAAATGCTGGGATTTGAAATGGACCAGTACCATGGTGCACCACTCTCCAGGGATGGTAAATCGAAGACCAGCCACGGTGTTCCCTTTTTAACGTAAAAATTCATGTGATGGAAAAACGAAGGCCAAAAAACTTCAAAGAGCCGACTGAGGTTCGGATAGCCTTTTTTTGGGTATGAAACTATCCGTTGACGGCTTACAGCGGTCAAAGCCGTAGAACTAACTGAGACCTTCGTTTTGACTGGATATTGCTCCCGTAACTCTAAACGAGGCAACAGTTATGGCCGTTCGAAGAATCGATATCCACAGGGTGCAACATCTGTGGTGCAAGGTGCAACATTCATCCAAAAAACAAAACAGCGTCGTGCGACTTTTAGAAATGGGTGTAGGGATTTGAAATGGACCAGTACCATGGTGCACCACTCTCCAGGGATGGTAAATCAAAGACCAGCCACGGTGTTCCCTTTTTAACGTAAAAATTCGTGTGACGGAAAAACGAAGGCCAAAAAACATCAAAGACCCGATTGAGGTTCGTATAGCCTTTTTTTGGGTATGAAACTATCCGTTAATGGCTTATAGTGGTCAATACCATATAACTCACTGAGAGCTTCGTTTTGACTGGTTTTGGCTCCCGTAACTCTAAACGAGGCAACAGTTACGGTCATCCGAAGAATCGATATCCACAGGGTGCAACATCTGCGGTGCAAGGTGCAACATTCGTCCAAAAAGACGAAACAGGGCCGTGCGACTTTTAGAAATGGGTGCGGGGATTTGAAATGGACCGGTACCATGGTGCACCACTCTCCAGGGATGGTAAATCGAAGACCTGCCATGGTGTTCCCTTTTTAACGTAAAAATTCATGTGACGGAAAAACGAAGGCCAAAAAACTTCAAAGACCCGATTAAGGTTCGGATAGCCTTTTTTGGGTATGAAACTATCCGTTGACGACTTACAGCGGTCAAAGCCGTAGAACTCACTGAGACCTTCGTTTTGACTGGTTATGGCTCCCGTAAGTCTAAACGAGGCAACAGTGATGGCCGTCCGAAGAATTGATATCCACAGGGTGCAACATCTGCGGTGCAAGGTGCAACATTCGTCCAAAAAACGAAACAGCGCCGTGCGACTTTTAGAAATGGGTGCAGGGATTTGAAATGGACCAGTACCATGGTGCACCACTCTCCAGGGATGGTAAATCGAAGACCAGCTGTTATCCCGCCTTTTGGCAAGGCCGTGACACCAAGGACTTGCTAAATACCGGTGATAGGTCGTCTCGGAAGTCGGTTACACGTAAGGATCGCTACGGATATCGATGAATTTTGTTCGAGTCCGGATTGGGCTGCAATTGATAAGACATGCCAAGCAAGGCCAGAGGAAACGACGTTCCAATTTTCGAGTCAATCCGAGTTCGTATGCTCAAGATATCACCAATGGAAAATGGAGGAGACAGCCTTGTTTTCGAATCCATAAAAGACCCTATGTTCGAATCAATGAGGTAGGAATGCTATTCGAATCCATTAAGGTCGACTCGATCACCTTCGTATCCAGCAAGTTTTACACGCTTTGTATCCATCGAGGAAGCCTTCATTCGAATCCATCCCTTTTGCCTGGCTTCGAATCCATCGTGGGAGCCTTCCTTCGAATCCATCCCTTTTGCCTGGCTTCGAATCCATCGTGGGAGCCTTCCTTCGAATCCATCCCTTTTGCCTGGCTTCGAATCCATCGAGCACTCCTTAGTTCGAATCCATCCAAACAGACCACACTAAAATCCAACAGTTCGAACCCGGTAGGCAGTCCTCTACTTCGAATCCATATAATAGATGCGCCTCGACTCCATCCCATAAGCTACTTCGAGTCCACCCTGATAAGGTAACCTCGAATCCACTAGGCCACGGCAGCTAGGAACGTGGAGTCGACCCAGTCAATCTGGAGTGGAAACCGGATCGATACGAAGCATACGCACCACGTCACCATCTTCACGTGCAGGAGGATCGATTCGAACGAATTGATTTGAGCATATCGATTCGAACGACTCCAGAATTCGAAAAACACCAACTTGAATCGATCATAACTCGAGTTCTACAAGTCCAAATGCCATGAAATTTTCACAGAAACTTAAGCACATGATGAAGAATGTTCACACCAAATTTCAGCTCGATTGGATGATTTCTTGATCGATTCGAACCAAGGGTCGAATCGATCCCAAAGTGGGCCCGGATCTCCAGATTTCGGCCATGTGGGCCCCCTGACGTGCCCGAACTGGTCTCCCCTCATTTTAGGCGAAATATCAGCCTCCTACACCTATAAATAGAACCCCTGGTCATTCAGAAAAGGGGTCGGAGAATTCTAAGTACTAAAGAGCGCCTAGATTCTGCCAGAACTACTCCAGAACACCGCCGCTGCTTTAGATTGACATTTAGCATTTAGATTCAGTTGTACTACATTATAAACTACTGTAATCTTCAAGTAATCGAGCAATAAAATCATCAAAACTTCACAGTGGACGTAGGCAAAACGCCGAACCACTCTAAATCGCTTGTCTTTTCAACTTACTTTCTGTTATTTGGAGTTTTTGTTAGATTATCCACAGTTTTAATTTTCATTCTTCACTTTTATCTCTTCAAAAACTTCCGAAGAGTGTTGTGCCCATTTTTGGTACAAACACTTTGGTGCTTTCACTGAGAAAAAACCAGTTCTGCAGCTCCAGGACAAGTAGGTAGGGATGGACAAAATCCTGCTCAACAGCAGCCATCCAACCAAGACAACACTGCCCACTCGGATCCGTCTAGGGCAGTCACTAGACAAGAATTTCAGGTGTTACTTCAAGAGTTGACTCAGAGTCGGCAACAGTTAGCCGAACAGTTGCGAGCCAATATTGAATTGACAAATCAACTGAACCGCCAGGGCCGTAGGAGGTCCAGAAGGGATGATGTTTCCCGCTCATCCACTGAAAGTTCTGCCTCATCTGACTATCATCATAGATCTACCCGTCCCCGATTAGACGGAGATCATGCTCAGACTACGGGATATCAGCCCGCCCTGACTGTCGGGCAATTGAGGGTAGGACCATCAACTAGCTTCCAGGCTGGGCCATCAGCATGAGGTGGCCGCACTCCATAATATACTACGGACAATCATGTCACAGCTGCCACAGTAGAAACAAGGGTCGATACCCGACATCTTCCAGATTCGAGTAATCAACAGCAAGGACGTACTTCTGAACCATACGTCCCGGAAGACGCTGAGCCAAGGAGGCGAAACTTGGACCGTCGACAGCGCCCGGTCCAAACTCGCACTGTGGAACCCGACCACACCTTAGCTCAGCATGCTCAAAATGTAGCAATGCCAGATATCTCGACTATGATACGTCAGATGATCCGTGAAAGCCAAGGTCTTACCAATGACGATTGGGGGATTTCTCGAAGCCATACTCCTTTCACGGACGAGATACTATACGCTAAACCTCCTCGGCGATTCAGAATGCCAACTCTCCCTATGTACGAAGGAAGTTCTGATCCCAATCAGCACATACTGAAATACGAATGGTCAATGAGCGCCGCAAGGGCCGACGATGCAGTAAAATGCCGCAGCTTCCCCATTTCACTGGGAGGAATTGCAACAATGTGGTTTACAAGACTACCTCCAAGATCTATCTCGTCATTTGACCAATTGGCTAAGAAATTTGTTGAACAATTCCGTATGCATGTTGCTAGACCCAAAGATGTTAACACCCTGTCCAATGTTACCCAGGCTCGTGGGGAACATTAAGGCGTTACTTGGAGAGATTCCATGCGGCATGCGTGGAAATTAGTAATCCCAACGACAACTCAATTTTAATGGCATTGACAAAGGGAATTGATCCTGATTCTGAATTTGGAAACTGGTTAGCCGGAAAACCCCCCGCATCGTTGGACCGTTTCTACTCCAAAGCCGCTCAATTCTTACGGCAAGAGGACGCGAAACAGTCTAGGAAGCAGGACGATGCGAAACCCGGAAGTGAGGGAATACAAAGCAATGTAGCAGTTAAACAGTCCGGTGACAATTCCGGAAAAGTCCAGTTAAACATACAGAACAAACAAACTCAGCCAAGAGGTGGCAATGGTCAGAATAAGAAGAGAGATCTGAATCCAGGCCCACGGCGTAGGGCTCCGATGTTCGAAAGTTATACACCGTTAAACACTTCGCTGGAAAATGTGTACCTGCAAACTTGCAACACAGAACAGTATAAGAAACCCGCTCCGAAGCGGTCATCAGAAAGGCAGATTCAGACGGGAAAGTTTTGTAGGTTTCATGAGAGTTATGGCCACAATACGAATGACTGTCGCCATTTGCAAGATCTCATAGAAAAGTTGATCAGGGAGAGGAAGTTAGATCAATTCGTGTGGGCGCCGCAGTCTGGTGGTGCGGGCCCATCAAATCCAAACCGTGCGCAAGATCAGGAAAGACAAGAGGAACCCGCTCGTACAGGCGGGAGGCTAGTTATCAATACCATAAGTGGTGGTCCTCATCCAGCGGACAGGAGCTGGAGGAAAATGGAGTCGTATGCTAGCTCTATCAGGCATGCAAGCTTCGAATGCTGCAGTAATTGTGAGGATGGAACCCCGGCTAAGCAACAAAAAACGATGTCTGACGATATCATATTCAGAAGCAGGGATGCTGACAAAATCGAAGCTCCAACGATTGACCCACTGGTCATATCTGCCCAGGTTGGTCCTGCTTGGATGAAGAGGATCCTGGTAGACAGTGGGAGTTCTGTAAACATTCTATTCAAGCGAGCATACGATTTGATGAAGATGGAAGCCAAAGACTTGAAACCCTGCCAATCCCGAGTTCATGGCTTCAACGGGAGTGCAACGATACCTACTGGAGTAGTGGAACTACCAGTAGAACTAGGGATTGGAGAACGCAGGAGAGTCCGACTGCTGCAATTCGTCGTTCTTGACATCGCTTCGCCGTACAACGCATTCCTGGGTCAACCAGCCCTTGCTGAATTCAGGGCAGCCATTGCCCCGTGGTGTTTGACTTTAAAATTCCCAACCGATCATGGTATAGGAATCGTTCAAGGAGATCAGGCAGCAGGAAGAGCCTGTTATGTTGCTGAGTTGCGTGAAGCACAGAAGAAGGAGAAAGGAAAGGGCGTAGAGGAATCTCTCTGCGTCCGTTTTACTGATAATTGACAACTAACGCCTGGGCCCCGGCCCGGGCACCACTACCAATTCCTTAGAGATCTTGACCCTAGAGATAGCGAAGATAAAGATGAAGTAGAAGAGAATCAAGCGTCTCCAGCCGAACTGACTGTGGACGTCCCGGTCAGTGAGGATGACGACTCGAAAGTGCTAAAAGTTGGATCTCAACTGGGAAAACAGATACAACAGGAATTGGTTGAATTTCTTCAAGCAAATCTTGATGTCTTTGCCTGGACGCACTCAGACATGTGCGGAATCTCACCGAACATTGCAAGTCACTCTTTGAATATTGATCCGCGACATGTTCCGGTCAAGCAAAAGAGGCGTGGTATGGATCCAGAGAGATCTGCCGCCCTTAAAGAAGAAATTGACAAGTTGCACTCAAATGGTTTCATCCGAGACGCTCTATACCTAGAGTGGGTGTCAAATCCGGTGATGGTTCGGAAACCGAATGGGAAATGGAGAACTTGTGTCGACTACTCCGACTTAAACAAAGCTTGTCCTAAAGATAGTTTTCCACTTCCTCGAATTGACCAACTCGTAGACTCAACTGCAGGCCATGAATTGTTATCCTTTATTGACGCTTATTCCGGTTATAATCAAATACCCATGCATCTACCCGATCAAGAACATACCAGTTTCGTGACTGATCTAGGACTCTACTGTTACAGAGTCATGCCTTTTGGTTTAAAGAATGTCGGGGCAACTTACCAACGCTTGGTTAATCGAATGTTCGCTGATCAGATCGGGAAGACCATGGAAGTCTATGTGGATGACATGTTAGTTAAGTCCCGACTTTCCAAAGATCACGTCAAGGATTTAAATTCAATGTTCCGCATCTTGCGTGAATATGGAATGAAGCTTAACCCGTTAAAGTGCCACTTTGGCATCGCATCCGGAAAGTTTCTGGGGTTCATCGTCAACGCCCGTGGGATAGAAGCAAACCCCGAGAAGATCTGGGCAATAAGGAATTTGCAAACTCCAAAGACCATAAAGCAAGTCCAGAGTCTCAACGGGAAGGTAGCAGCGCTAAGCAGGTTCATCTCGAAATCCACTGATAAATGCATCCCTTTCTTTGATCTAATCCGGAAAGGAAAACAAAACTTTGAATGGACCATGGAATGTGAAGGAGCATTCCGATCGCTGGTTCAACATCTCTCTACGCCACCGATTTTGTCGAAACCAATTGATCACGAACAATTATACCTTTATCTGGCGGTATCAGAGCATGCGATCAGTGCTGCTCTGGTCCGGGAAGAGGATCGAGTGCAGAAACCGGTCTATTATGTTAGTAAACGATTAACCGGAGCAGAAAGAAACTACCCCAAGTTGGAGAAACTGGCTTACTGTTTGGTCATTGCCTCGAGAAAGCTTCGTCCTTATTTCCAAGCTCATCCGCTTACTGTGTATACCGATCAGCCGTTACGACAGGTCCTTGCGCGGCCTGAGACGTCTGGAAGGTTACTCAAGTGGAATATCGAACTGAGTCAATTTGACATTACTTATGCTCCGCGGAGAGCCATTCAAGGGCAAGTCCTAGCTGACTTCATAGCTGAATTTACTGTTCCAGACGACTTACCCGAAACCAGCGAGTCTCCTGAATATGTCTGGAAACTTTATACAGATGGGGCATCAAACGATCGGTGTTCGGGCGCTGGAGTTGTACTAGAAACCCCCGAAGGTCGATCCATATGCTATGCTTTGAAGTTTGATTTTCACGCAACCAACAATGAAGCCGAGTATGAAGCCCTGTTGACTGGGTTAAAGCTTGCCAGAGATCTGAGAATTATCGCTATAGAAGTTTATTGTGATTCACAGTTGGTTGTGTGTCAGGTACGGGGAGAATATCAAGCAAGAGATCGAAGGTTAGCTGCTTATCTAGCCCGAGTTCAGGAAGCGCTGGATCAGTTTGATTATTACGCTATTTACTACATACCACGAGATCGCAATCAAAAGGCCGATTCATTGGCAAAGTTGGCCAGCACAGGTGAAGCACAGCAAATGGGACTCGTCCCGGTCGAAACTTTGCCTTTCCCAAGCATCGATCAAATCAAAACGAATGATGTGTTGGAAACCTTTCCCAGTAGAGAATCATGGATGACTCCGTATCGAAATTATATTGAGAATGGGATATTGCCTGAACACCGAAATGAGAAAAGGCAAATTCTACGAAAAGCTTCGCGGTTCATCATTCAGGATGGGATCATGTATAGAAAAGGTTATTCTGTTCCACTCCTCCGGTGTATCGCTCACGACGAAGTCAAACGAGTGTTACGTGATGTACACGAGGGAGAATGCGGCGATCACACCGGTGGACAAGCGCTTGCTAAGAAGATACTCCGATATGGATATTACTAGCCGACAGTGAATCGAGATGCAGCCAATTACGCCAGAAAGTGCGACAAGTGCCAAAAACACGCTCGAATTCCAAGAGCCCCGCCTACCGAGTTAACTCAAATGGTCAGTCCCTGGCCGTTCGCTATGTAGGGTATCGATATCATTGGCGCTTTGCCTCTGGCAAAAGGTGGTGCGAAGTATGCCATCGTCGCAGTTGACTACTTCACAAAGTGGGCCGAGGCCGAAGCTCTCGCAACGATTACGTCAAAGAAAGTGATAAACTTTGTGGTCCGCAATATCATTTGCCGATTTGGACTCCCGCATACCATCATCACCGATAATGGGACCCAATTCGAAAGTTCGGAGTTCAAGAATTTCTGCCAACGATTTCATATTCATAAAAAGTTCTCTGCAGTCGCACATCCACAAGCAAACGGTCAGGTCGAAGCTGTTAACAAAGTTATCAAATCCATCTTAAAGAAACGACTGGAAAAGGCTGGGGGCAAATGGGTCGATGAACTTCCTATGGCATTATGGGCTTATCGAACAACTCACAAGACCGCAACTGGACACACCCCATTTTCCTTATCCTATGGCTCGGAGGCCGTCATTCCAGTTGAGACAGAAGTATTTTCTCACCGCGTAACTTATTACGATCCGAAAACAAACGCTATATTACTCGCTGAATATTTGGATCTATTGGACGAGAAACGAGAAGAAGCTGATTTAAGAGCGGCCGCTTACCGAAGTCGGGTCGCCCGATTATATAACACCAAAGTTCGCCCCCGAACCTTTGATCTCGGTGATCTGGTCCTCAAGAGAATATACCCGGTTCCTTCACACATGAAACCAAATTGGGAAGGACCGTACGTGATTACGCAAAGACTTGGGGATGGCACATTCAAACTATCAACCGTGGACGGTCTAGTTTTACCAAGAGCCTGGAACAGCGAGAGTCTCCGTCGCTATTACATATGACAGGCTTCATTTATTTCATTATGTTTTTTATTCAGCAATTTACTTTTGCATTTCGAAATTAGAATTTGTAATAAGGCAACTGATTTGCCATATTTTCTTATTTCAGCAATAAAATGCCATCTCTTCGAGCCAGAGCTGTGATTCATTAAATACAATGTACAACATCACGATGCACGAAGAGCTAAGTTCCATCACACAGTGGAATTTATTCAAGTAGGGAGTGGCTGTGAAGCAATCAACCACTCACTAAATGAAACCCGAGCTCGGGGGCAAGCCATCACATCAGGCCACGAAATGGGTTGATACACGACAACCCTTCTTTCAACTCCGTGCTCCCAGAGTGCGAGGCGGAGTATAAACATTTTACTAAAACTCCGTGCTCCCAGAGTGCGAGGCGGAGTATAAACATTTTACTAAACTCCGTGCTCCCAGAGCGCGAGGCGGAGTATAAACTCTCATTCAACTCCATACTCCCAGAGTGCGAGGCGTAGTATAAACATTTTTCCTAAACCCCAGAGTACTCCGAGAGCGCGAGCTGGGTACAAGCTTTTTACTTAACTTCGTGCTCCCAGAGCGCGAGGCGGAGTATAAACATTCTTCCAACTTCGTGCTCCCAGAGCGCGAGACAGAGTATAAACATTCTTCTAACTCCGTACTCCCAGAGTGCGAGGTGGAGTATAAACATTCTTCTAACTCCGTACTCCCAGAGTGCGAGGCGAAGTATAAACATTCATCTAACTCCGTACTCCCAGAGTGCGAGACAGAGTATAAACATTCATTCTACTCCGTACTCCAGAGCGCGAGACGGGGTATAAACATACGTCAACTCCACACTTATCCCCAATACAGGGGGCAGAACCATAACACATAACAAGTTGAAGACAGAAAGGGAATAGATTTTCATTTCCACTAATAACAAAAAGAATCTGATTACAAAGTGTTTACGAAAAATTCTGCTAGTGGGAGCCGAATCCACATCTATACACGGCTATAGAAAAATCAACAAAATGCTACCCTACGCAACAGAGATTTAGAGAAAGAGTTCAATCTTTCTTCTTCCTTATCTTCTTCTTCGGGGTAGCTCCGCCCGATCCGCTACCTGATTTCTTCCTCAATCGCTTGCTCTTTTCAGGCTTGCCCTCCGGCAGTGATATAATGTCGACGTCTTCCTCAGAGCTGGAGGCGACGGAAGTTCTTCTAGGAGTACGAGCTGGAGGCATAGGAGTAGTAGCAGGAGGAGGGACAGGAGCGGTCTCGATCAATACAGTACCGCCCGGTGAGATCACCATTAACGGGGCAGGCCCGGGCGGACTAGCACCAACATTCCCTGCTGCCATCTCGGCAGCAATCTCAGCAATAACGTCGTCCTCACGAGATACTTGGGCTGCATCGGATGTGCCAATAGCTGGCATAGATAAACTAACGGCCGGAGCAGCCTCACTCACAGCATCGGACGGGTTGGCAGAGGGATCGATGGGTTCATTGAGAAGCTCCTCAATCATTTGAGCGCTGAAAGAAAACATATTTGCATCTCCCTCCTCGCCAATCAAAGTAGAAGTCGTGATGGCTTCGGAAAAAACAACCCCTTGTGTTTGATGAGGAACTGATAAAGCAAGGGGCGCAGAAACAATAACTTCGGTCACTGAAATACGACAAGACGAAGATTGTTAGCCAAGTGTGTTGCTTAAGGTTCTTCACAACTAAACTATGAGAAGCGTTCAAATACCTTCCTTGGTCTGAACCGAAACGTGGGCAGAATCCTCGGCAGAAGATAATAATGGTTGGTCAGGATAATAGGCAGGAACAGATTGGAGATCTACCGCACCAGTGGTTTCGGGCAATGTTGGAATTACAGCTCCAACACCTGTCCCGTGATGCACGACCCCCGAGCCTTCGCCTGTCTCTAGAGATTGGACGCCGAGCTTTTCTTTCGCCATAGAGATTACCACCTCATGAAGGGTCTTCCTCTCATCCTCGGTAAGCAGACACATCTCCAGTTCAAAGTCGTCGAATGTTCCATCTGGATGCGCTGCTCTTTTCTCATTCACCAGCCGGGTCCAGGCATTGTACAAGATCATGGAGTCATCTCCCAGCCACGCTAAATTTCTGTGTTCCAGCACATTAGCGTTATACGTGACTAAGAGATCGTCAAACTCAGCATCTAGCCTAGACCTCTCCTCCAAGATCTTTTCCTGAATCTCTGCTTCCACAGACTTAGCCTTGACCACCGCCGCAGCAAGTTCGGCCCTGAGAGATACTGCTTGGTTGCAAGCCTCTTGAGCAGTGGCGTTCGCATCATCCTTCTCCTTCACCATTTCAGCGAATTTGGCCTTGAGCTCGTTCAGCTCTTTAACGGCTAAGTCTCGCTCAGCTGCAACGGTGGTATTGCGATGGCCCATCTCTTCCACCGTGGCGCAATGTTCTTGCTGCATCCTCGCTAGTTTGGCCACGACACCCTCATGTTTCTGAAGTGTTTCAAGCTCTGACTTTCGGGACGTTTCCACTTCGGATTGAAGAACTTGAATGATGCGTTTCTGCTTCGCAATGTCAACATCACGTTCAGCAATGACCTTCGCCCTGTCGAAAGCTACTCTAGAAGCCTTCACGGCTGCCTTATACCACTCCTTGTACTGAGCATAGAAGTCGTGGATGTAACTATGAGCGGTAGTCTCAGCTTCCGGAGGGATTCTTTTAAAGTTAGGAGGGAAGATATAGCCATCCATGCAAATTTCCGGGTAGTCATTTTTCATTTGGGCGAGTTTAGCAGCTCCCTCGCTTGTCAACTCAGCCGGAGCTTGTTCAATTATAGCGGCTGCCGTTGGTTCCATTCTTGGCCGTTGAGCGTCAGGCCGAGAAGATTGAGAAGGCAACTGTTGCTGATGAGATGGCCCTGGGAGGTCTACTGGAGCCTTGGGAGGCGGAGGAGAACGAGATCGGGGTCGGTACTGGTATCCCCGGTCTCTGTCAGAGTAATCATAGCCAGAACGGTTACGCGAGTAGTCTCTGTCTCTATCATAACGTTCTTGACTCGAGTAGCCTCGTCCATGATCCCTATCTGTCTCTCTCCTACGGGAATCGTAAAATGGAGAAGATTGGCGCACATTCCGAAGCCTATCTAGAGTAGAGCCACGTCCTGACATCTCACCTGCGATAAGAAAGAATTACAGATTAAAATCCCATAAAGCAATGCTTACTATGCAGAAGTCATGAAGTGCCGTGGAAGTGTGTGTAAATGTGTAAACCCCCAAACCGACCGGAAGTGTTGACCGCACTTAAAGGAAAGGGCTCGTTCATGTTTAGGACATCTTGCAATTCCTCCAACCCAGGATTATGAGAAATCGATATATAATCTGGGATGGGAATGTCGTCAAGCCCTTTGAGAGAATCTCTCGAATGAGAAGGGGCGGCCTCAGAAATCATAACTCTGGAAGCGGGAAGAAACACATCTACAGATTTTCCCCCCTTTGACTTGAGTTTTTTGGAAACGGCGGCCTTGCCTTTCCGTTTTTCTCCCGATTCCTCCAAGTTTCCCGAAAGGTCAGCCATTGGCTCTGAATCCGTATGGGTTCTTTCTTCGTCACTCGCCTCGATTATTTTGATTCCGAGTGACTTCTTTTCTTTTCTCTTCCTGAGTTTCTTCTTATTTTCCTTCTTGGAGACGGACTTTGAAAATCCCTCAACAACTATGCTTTGATTGATGTCGATCAAACCCAGAACTCTTAAGTTGTAATCATTCAGCACCGAGTCAATATGCCTCAGCTCGCTTGGGACTTCTTGAAGACTCCGGACGGTACCCTTGAAACGCCCTCCATCGGGCCTAGAGATAATAGCTGTAAAAGGAATGAAATGTCAATTATAACACCGAAGAGCTATTGGTCAAGGAAACAGGTTAAGGCGCTTACGTCTAGACAACCATCGCCTAGCGAAACCCGGGGGGCACCGAACGTAGAACCACTCGTTCTTGAAATAGCTCAGTCGAGTCCAAGCTCCAATTACAACTTGACAATTCCTAACCGCCTCCAAAAATGTAAAAGACGGGCTATCACCCCTACTCTTGAAGTTGAATATGTGTCTGATCTCGGAGGGCCTCGGCGGGCGAAAGAGACAGTCCATAAATATTACGAAGGCACTGTTCAGCAACGCGTGCCCGTTGGGATGAAGTTGTGAAGGAGCGATTCCTAAATATGACAGCATCCCTCTGATATATTGATTGAAAGGAGGAAGAGTTCCGGCTGCACAAGCATGACGGTAGAATGCTGTATATCCTTCAGGCGGGTTGTGCGGTCTATCAGTGGCGCTGGGCAATAATACGTCACCTAGAGATATGTTATGCTTTAAGCATATTCGTCCCAATAAGGATTCAGAGATGTTGGACTGAACCGAATCAACAGGGTCCTCAATAAATATCGCCTCTGGCAATTCATCTGGAGCCGGATCGATTACGTCGGCAGGGATATCAGGAATCTCAAGCACCGGAGGAGTCGAGCTCTGTACCTCTTGTTGTTGGGAGCTCGAAGATTCCATAATTAGCTAACTCATCAGAAAGCAACGTTAAGTTCATAAACGGCCCGTGCGTGCCCCGGTGTACTGTGTATGAACGTGTCGTGCAGTGCAAGTGCTATGCGTTACTTAAGCAGATTCTACCGAATGAAGCAAGATGTTCGTACAACATATCTTGGGAATTTGAGAATGAAGATGACCGTCATCGCTGACCGTCACTTCCACAACATCCAAACGCTAAGAACCAACCTCGTGTATAAATCAGTTGTATTATTGGTTAAGTCATAGTTCCATCGACGAGCTTCAAAGGAAATTCAAGTTCAAGATTTACAGTTGTGTTCGACTATGCAAGGCCGAAGCTCGTCGGAGTCAAGTGTGCTAAAGCTCGTTAAATTTATCAAATTTCAACTTGAGATTGGTCGTAGTTCGGATGTTGAAGCAAATCAGGAAGATTTAGGTTTCGAAAATCAGAACGTTCAAACCCAGAAGTTCGAATCCATGCGGTTCGAATCGATACGAATCGATTCGAAGGTAACAAGGTCCTGATCTTCGAATCCATGCGGTTCGAATCGATAGAGCCTAAGGGAGGACGGATACTTCGAATCCATGAATTTAGTACAGATTCGAATCGATCGGAATATCACGTCTTCGACTCGATAATAGCGGCATTGCTTCGAATCGATCGCTTCGATACAATCTCCTTTCATGATCATCGATTCGAAATCTGACACTTAGAATCGATTCAAACAAATTACTCCCAGATCGATGCGAAGCAGTGAACAAGAACGATGTCCACCATGACAAGTTTCTTTCCCCAAGTCTATCGATTCGACCCATTCCAGATCTGACGATCCTTCAAAACTTCTCAGAAGATATGATGGGATCACTACCAAGAATCCAAAATTTTTACGTTCTACACTCGAATCGGTTCCATATTTACCTGATTGGATTCGATTATAAAACAAAAGCTTGGGAGAATGTTGTCGATTCGAACGAAGACGTGGAACTTCCTAATCTGAAGGATTGATTCGAAGAAACAGCTGAAACAATGAGGAAAAGTAAAAAGTGAGAAGTGAATAGGAGCCCGGTATATATAGGGGAAATGTGGCGATTCGCCTCCCGGTATATCTGACCGGCTTCTATAGGTGAGAGAATCGACTCGAATCGATTCGTTGCGGCATGTTCGAATCCATTGTGACCACCAGTTCGAATCCCTCCCTTAGTTCGAATCCATCCGGTTTCGAATCCTTTACAACATCGAATCCATTTCAGTAACATCGAAACAAAGCAGCATTGATTCGAGCACTCACAACTTCGACTCCACCAACTCAGAGAACATCAAATCCACGCAATATCGATTCGAAGAGGCACAGCTTCGAATCCATCGCCAACCACTAATGAAAATGGACGAACCGTTTCAATGTTAAAAATTGCTTGTCTACTCTTCATACCGATTCAGGAGAGGATCGATGCGGGAGGATGACCATAGACAATCATAAAAGTAATGATTTAACTCAAATCTCAAATCAGTTCAGGAGAGGACCGATGCAGATTTCGATAGCAAAACCGAACTGGCAACAACTTGCGATCGTGCAACGTTAACCAAGGTCAAGATAATACACGTATACACGTATTTTTGACTAATGTTTTGGTCCTTATCATCAATAGGAATCAAATGTTCATCTCGTCATGACTCAAAAGCCCAGACAGCCAGTCACGATTATACGACAGTCGATTACTGCAATACAGAATGCAACTTTCGATAAAGCATGTTGTAGCAATCCAATGAGAGACTGCAGCTTTTCAAAGCACGTCATGTTTACACAAGACGTACTTTGGGGGGCAAATGTTATCCCGCCTTTTGGCAAGGCCGTGACACCAAGGACTTGACTAGATACCGGTGACAGGTCGTCTCGGAAGTCGGTTACACGTAAGGATCGCTACGGATATCGATGAATTTTGTCCGAGTCCGGATCGGGCTGCAATTGATAAGACATGCCAAGCAAGGCCAGAGGAAACGACGTTCCAATTTTTGAGTCAATCTGAGTTTGTATGCTCAAGATATCACCAATGGAAAATGGAGGAGACAGCCTTGTATTCGAATCCATAAAAGACCCTATGTTCGAATCAATGAGGTAGGAATGCTATTCGAATCCATTAAGGTCGACTCGATCACCTTCGTATCCAGCAAGTTTTACACGCTTTGTATCCATCGAGGAAGCCTTCCTTCGAATCCATCCCTTTTGCCTGGCTTCGAATCCATCGTGGGAGCCTTCCTTCGAATCCATCCCTTTTGCCTGGCTTCGAATCCATCGTGGGAGCCTTCCTTCGAATCCATCCCTTTTGCCTGGCTTCGAATCCATCGAGCACTCCTTAGTTCGAATCCATCCAAACAGACCACACTAAAATCCAACAGTTCGAACCCGGTAGGCAGTCCTCTACTTCGAATCCATATAATAGATGCGCCTCGACTCCATCCCATAAGCTACTTCGAGTCCACCCTGATAAGGTAACCTCGAATCCACTAGGCCACGGCAGCTAGGAACGTGGAGTCGACCCAGTCAATCCGGAGTGGAAACCGGATCAATACGAAGCATACGCACCAAGTCACCATCTTCACGTGCAGGAGGATCGATTCGAACGAATCGATTTGAGCATATCGATTCGAACGACTCCAGAATTCAAAAAACACCAACTTGAATCGATCATAACTCGAGTTCTACAAGTCCAAATGCCATGAAATTTTCACAGAAGCTTAAGCACATGATGAAGAATGTTCACACCAAATTTCAGCTCGATTGGATGATTTCTTGATCGATTCGAACCAAGGGTCGAATCGATCCCAAAGTGGGCCCGGATCTCCAGATTTCGGCCATGTGGGCCCCCTGACGTGCCAGAACTGGTCTCCCCTCATTTTAGGCGAAATATCAGCCTCCTACACCTATAAATAGAACCCCTGGTCATTCAGAAAAGGGGTCGGAGAATTCTAAGTACTAAAGAGCGCCCAGATTCTGCCAGAACTACTCCAGAACACCGCCGCTGCTTTAGATTGACATTTAGCATTTAGATTCAGTTGTACTACATTATAAACTACTGTAATCTTCAAGTAATCGAGCAATAAAATCATCAAAACTTCACAGTGGACGTAGGCAAAACGCCGAACCACTCTAAATCGCTTGTCTTTTCAACTTACTTTCTGTTATTTGGAGTTTTTGTTAGATTATCCACAGTTTTAATTTTCATTCTTCACTTTTATCTCTTCAAAAACTTCCGAAGAGTGTTGTGCCCATTTTTGGTACAAACACCAGCCACGGTGTTCCCTTATTAACGTAAAAATTCATGTGACGGAAAAACGAAGGCCAAAAAACTTCAAAGACCCGATTGAGGTTCGGATAGCCTTTTTTGGGTATGAAACTATCCGTTGACGGCTTACAGCGGTCAAAGCCGTAGAACTCACTGAGACCTTCATTTTGACTGGTTATGGCTCCCGTAACTCTAAACGAGGCAACAGTTATGGCCGTCCGAAGAATCGATATCCACAGGGTGCAACATCTGCGGTGCAAGGTGCAACATTCGTCCAAAAAGACGAAACAACGCCGTGCGACTTTTTGAAATGGGTGCAGGGATTTGAAATGGACCAGTACCATGGTGCACCACTCTCCAGGGATGGTAAATCGAAGATCAGCCATGGTCTTCCCTTTTTAATGAAAAAATTCATGTGATGGAAAAACGAAGGCCAAAAAACTTCAGAGAGCCGATTGAGTTTCGGATAGCCTTTTTTGGGTATGAAACTATCCGTTGACGGCTTACAGCGGTCAAAGCCGTAGAAATCACTAAAAGCTTCGTTTTGACTGGTTATGGCTCCCGTAACTCTAAACGAGGCAACATTTATGGTCGTCCGAAGAATCGATATCCACAGGGTGCAACATCTGCGGTGCAAGGTACAACATTCATCAAAAAAGACGAAACAGCGCCGTGCGAATTTTAGAAATGGGAGCAGGGATTTGAAAAGGGCCAGTACCATGGTGCACCACTCTCTAGGGATGGTAAATCAAAGACCAGCCACGGTGTTCCCTTTTAACGTAAAAATTCATGTGACGGAAAAACGAAGGCCAAAAAACTTCAGAGACCCGATTGAGGTTCGGGTAGCCTTTTTTTGGGTATGAAACTATCCGTTGACGGCTTACAGCGGTCAAAGCCGTAGAACTCACTGAGACCTTCGTTTTGACTGGTTATGGCTCCCGTAACTCTAAACGAGGCAACAGTTATGGCCGTCCGAAGAATCGATATCCACAGGGTGCAACATCTGCGGTGCAAGGTGCAACATTCGTCCAAAAAGACGAAACAGCGCCGTGCGACTTTTAGAAATGGGTGCAGGGATTTGAAATGGACCAGTACCATGGTGCACCACTCTCCAGGGATGGTAAATCGAAGACCAGCCACGGTGTTCCCGTTTTAACGTAAAAATTCATGTGACGGAAAAACGAAGGCAAAAAATTTTTAGAGACCCGATTGTGGTTCGGATAGCCTTTTTTTGGGTATGAAACTATCTGTTGACAGCTTACAGCAGTCAAAGCCGTAGAACTCACTGAGACCTTCATTTTGACTGGTTATGGCTCCCGTAACTCTAAACGAGGCAACAGTTATGGCCGTCCGAAGAATCGATATCCACAGGGTGCAACATCTGCGGTGCAAGGTGCAACATTCGTCCAAAAAGACGAAACAGCGCCGTGCGACTTTTAGAAAAGGGTGCAGGGACTTGAAATGGACCAGTACCATGGTGCACCACTCTCCAGGGATGGTAAATCGAAGACCAGCCACGGTCTTCCCTTTTTAACGTAAAATTTCATGTGACGGAAAAACAAAGGCCAAAAAACTTCAGAGAGCCGATTGTGGTTCGGATAGCATTTTTTGGGTATGAAACTATCTGTTGACGGCTTACAGCGGTAAAAGCCATAGAACTCACTGAGACCTTTGTTTTGACTGGTTATGGCTTGCGTAACTCTAAACGAGGCAATAGTTATGGCCGTCCGAAGTATCGATATCCACAGGGTGCAACATCTGCAGTGCAAGGTGCAACATTCATCCAAAAAAACAAAACAGCGCCGTGCGACTTTTAGAAATGGGTGCAGGGATTTGAAATGGACCAGTACCATGGTGCATCACTCTCCAGGGATGGTAAATCGAAGACCAGCCACGGTGTTCCCTTTTTAACGTAAAAATTCATGTGATGGAAAAACGAAGGCCAAAAAACTTCAGAGAGCCGATTGAGGTTCGGATAGCCTTTTTATGGGAATGAAACTATCCGTTGACGGCTTACAGCGGTCAAAGCCGTAGAACTCACCGAGACCTTCGTTTTCACTGGATATTGCTCCCGTAACTCTAAACGAGGCAACAGTTATGGCCGTTCGAAGAATAGATATCCGTAGGGTGCAACATCTGCGGTGCAAGGTGCAACCTTCATCCAAAAAAACAAAACAGCGCCGTGCGACTTTTAGAAATGGGTGCAGGGATTTGAAATGGACCAGTACCATGGTGCACCACTCTCCAGGGATGGTAAATCAAAGACCAGCCACGGTGTTCCCTTTTTAACGTAAAAATTCGTGTGACGGAAAAACGAAGGCCAAAAAACATCAAAGACCCGATTGAGGTTCGGATAGCCTTTTTCTGGGCGTGAAACTTTCCGTTAACGGCTTATAGCGGTCAATACCATATAACTCACTGAGAGCTTCGTTTTGACTGGTTATGGCTCCCGTAACTCTAAACGAGGCAACAGTTACGGTCATCCGAAGAATCGATATCCACAGGGTGCAACATCTGCGGTGCAAGGTGCAACATTCATCCAAAAAGACGAAACAGGGCCGTGCGACTTTTAGAAATGGGTGCGGGGATTTGAAATGGACCGGTACCATGGTGCACCACTCTCCAGGCATGGTAAATCGAAGACCAGCCACGGTGTTCCCTTTTTAACGTAAAAATTCATATGACGGAAAAACGAAGGCCAAAAAACTTCAAAGACCCGATTGAGGTTCGGATAGCCTTTTTTGGGTATGAAACTATCCGTTGACGACTTACAGCGGTCAAAGCCGTAGAACTCACTGAGACCTTCGTTTTGACTGGTTATGGCTCCCGTAACTCTAAACGAGGCAACAGTTATGGCCGTCTGAAGAATTGATATCCACAGGGTGCAACATCTGCGGTGCAAGGTGCAACATTCGTCCAAAAAGACGAAACAGCGTCGTGCGGCTTTTAGAAATGGGTGCAGGGATTTGAAATGGACCAGTACCATGGTGCACCACTCTCCAGGGATGGTAAATCAAAGACCAGCCACGGTGTTCCCTTTTTAACGTAAAAATTCATGTGACGGAAAAACGAAGGCCAAAAAACTTCAGAGACCCGATTGAGGTTCGGATAGCCTTTTTTTGGGTATGAAACTATCCGTTGACGGCTTATAGCGTTCAAAGCCGTAGAACTCACTGATACCTTCGTTTTGACTGGTTATGGCTCTCGTAACTCTAAACGAGGCAACAGTTATGGTCGTCCGAAGAATCGATATCCACAGGGTGCAACATCTGCGGTGCAAGGTGCAACATTCGTCCAAAAAGACGAAACAGGGCCGTGCGACTTTTAGAAATGGGTGCGGGGATTTGAAATGGACCGGTACCATGGTGCACCACTCTCCAGGGATGGTAAATCGAAGACCAGCCAAGGTGTTCCCTTTTTAACGTAAAAATTCATATGACGGAAAAACGAAGGCCAAAAAACTTCAAAGTCCCGATTGAGGTTCGGATAGCCTTTTTTGGATATGAAACTATCCATTGACGACTTACAGCGGTCAAAGCCGTAGAACTCACTGAGACCTTCGTTTTGACTGGTTATGGCTCCCGTAACTCTAAACGAGGCAACAGTTATGGCCGTCTGAAGAATTGAAATCCACAGGGTGCAACATCTGCGGTGCAAGGTGCAACATTCGTCCAAAAAGACGAAACAGCGCCGTGCGACTTTTAGAAATGGGTGCAGGGATTTGAAATGGACCAGTACCATGGTGCACCACTCTCCAGGGATGGTAAATCGAAGACCAGCCACGGTGTTCCCGTTTTAACGTAAATATTCATGTGACGGAAAAACGAAGGCAAAAAATATTCAGAGACCCGATTGTGGTTCGGATAGCCTTTTTTGGGTATGAAACTATCCGTTGACAGCTTACAGCATTCAAAGCCGTAGAACTCACTGAGACCTTCATTTTGACTGGTTATGGCTCCCGTAACTCTAAACGAGGCAACAGTTATGGCCGTCCGAAGAATCGATATCCACAGGGTGCAACATCTGCGGTGCAAGGTGCAACATTCGTCCAAAAAGACGAAACAGCGCCGTGCGACTTTTAGAAAAGGGTGCAGGGATTTGAAATGGACCAGTACCATGGTGCACCACTCTCCAGGGATGGTAAATCAAAGACCAGCCACGGTGTTCCCTTTTTAACATAAAAATTCGTGTGACGGAAAAACGAAGGCCAAAAAACATCAAAGACCCGATTGAGGTTCGAATAGCCTTTTTTTGGGCATGAAACTTTCCGTTAACGGCTTATAGCGGTCAATACCATATAACTCACTGAGAGCTTCGTTTTGACTGGTTATGGCTCCCGTAACTCTAAACGAGGTAACAGTTACGGTCATCCGAAGAATCGATATCCATAGGGTGCAACATCTGCGGTGCAAGGTGCAACATTCGTCCAAAAAGACGAAACAGGGCCGTGCGACTTTTAGAAATGGGTGCGGGGATTTGAAATGGACCGGTACCATGGTGCACCACTCTCCAGGGATGGTAAATCGAAGACCAGCCACGGTGTTCCCTTTTTAACGTAAAAATTCATATGACGGAAAAACGAAGGCCAAAAAACTTCAAAGACCCGATTGAGGTTCGGATAGCCTTTTTTGGGTATGAAACTATCCGTTGACGACTTACAGCGGTCAAAGCCGTAGAACTCACTGAGACCTTCGTTTTGACTGGTTATGGCTCCCGTAACTCTAAACGAGGCAACAGTTATGGCCGTCTGAAGAATTGATATCCACAGGGTGCAACATCTGCGGTGCAAGGTGCAACATTCGTCCAAAAAGACGAAACAGCGTCGTGCGGCTTTTAGAAATGGGTGCAGGGATTTGATATGGACCAGTACCATGGTGCACCACTCTCCAGGGATGGTAAATCAAAGACCAGCCACGGTGTTCCCTTTTTAACGTAAAAATTCATGTGATGGAAAAACGAAGGCCAAAAAACTTCAAAGACCCGATTGAGGTTCAGATAGCCTTTTTTTGGGTATGAAACTATCCGTTGACGGCTTATAGCGTTCAAAGCCGTAGAACTCACTGATACCTTCGTTCTGACTGGTTATGGCTCCCGTAACTCTAAACGAGGCAACAGTTATGGTCGTCCGAAGAATCGATATCCACAGGGTGCAACATCTGCGGTGCAAGGTGCAACATTCGTCCAAAAAGACGAAACAGGGCCGTGCGACTTTTAGAAATGGGTGCGGGGATTTGAAATGGACTGGTACCATGGTGCACCACTCTCCAGGGATGGTAAATCGAAGACCAGCCAAGGTGTTCCCTTTTTAACGTAAAAATTCATATGACGGAAAAACGAAGGCCAAAAAACTTCAAAGTCCCGATTGAGGTTCGGATAGCCTTTTTTGGATATGAAACTATCCATTGACGACTTACAGCGGTCAAAGCCGTAGAACTCACTGAGACCTTCGTTTTGACTGGTTATGGCTCCCGTAACTCTAAACGAGGCAATAGTTATGGCCGTCTGAAGAATTGATATCCACAGGGTGCAACATCTGCGGTGCAAGGTGCAACATTCGTCCAAAAAGACGAAACAGCGCCGTGCGACTTTTAGAAATGGGTGCAGGGATTTGAAATGGACCAGTACCATGGTGCACCACTCTCCAGGGATGGTAAATCGAAGACCAGCCACGGTGTTCCCGTTTTAACGTAAATATTCATGTGACGGAAAAACGAAGGCAAAAAATATTCAGAGACCCGATTGTGGTTCGGATAGCCTTTTTTGGGTATGAAACTATCCGTTGACAGCTTACAGCAGTCAAAGCCGTAGAACTCACTGAGACCTTCATTTTGACTGGTTATGGCTCCCGTAACTCTAAACGAGGCAACAGTTATGGCCGTTCGAAGAATCGATATCCACAGGGTGCAACATCTGCGGTGCAAGGTGCAACATTCATCCAAAAAAACAAAACAGCGCCGTGCGACTTTTAGAAATGGGTGCAGGGATTTGAAATGGACCAGTACCATGGTGCACCACTCTCCAGGGATGGTAAATCAAAGACCAGCCACGGTGTTCCCTTTTTAACGTAAAAATTCGTGTGACGGAAAAACGAAGGCCAAAAAACATCAAAGACCCGATTGAGGTTCGAATAGCCTTTTTTTGGGCATGAAACTTTCTGTTAACGGCTTATAGCGGTCAATACCATATAACTCACTGAGAGCTTCGTTTTGACTGGTTATGGCTCCCGTAACTCTAAACGAGGCAACAGTTACGGTCATCCGAAGAATCGATATCCACAGGGTGCAACATCTGCGGTGCAAGGTGCAACATTCGTCCAAAAAGACGAAACAGGGCCGTGCGACTTTTAGAAATGGGTGCGGGGATTTGAAATGGACCGGTACCATGGTGCACCACTCTCCAGGGATGGTAAATCGAAGACCAGCCACGGTGTTCCCTTTTTAACGTAAAAATTCATATGACGGAAAAACGAAGGCCAAAAAACTTCAAAGACCCGATTGAGGTTCGGATAGCCTTTTTTGGGTATGAAACTATCCGTTGACGACTTACAGCGGTCAAAGCCGTAGAACTCACTGAGACCTTCGTTTTGACTGGTTATGGCTCCCGTAACTCTAAACGAGGCAACAGTTATGGCCGTCTGAAGAATTGATATCCACAGGGTGCAACATCTGCGGTGCAAGGTGCAACATTCGTCCAAAAAGACGAAACAGCGTCGTGCGGCTTTTAGAAATGGGTGCAGGGATTTGAAATGGACCAGTACCATGGTGCACCACTCTCCAGGGATGGTAAATCAAAGACCAGCCACGGTGTTCCCTTTTTAACGTAAAAATTCATGTGATGGATAAACGAAGGCCAAAAAACTTCAAAGACCCGATTGAGGTTCGGATAGCCTTTTTTTGCGTATGAAACTATCCGTTGACGGCTTATAGCGTTCAAAGCCGTAGAACTCACTGATACCTTCGTTCTGACTGGTTATGGCTCCCGTAACTCTAAACGAGGCAACAGTTATGGTCGTCCGAAGAATCGATATCCACAGGGTGCAACATCTGCGGTGCAAGGTGCAACATTCGTCCAAAAAGACGAAACAGGGCCGTGCGACTTTTAGAAATGGGTGCGGGGATTTGAAATGGACCGGTACCATGGTGCACCACTCTCCAGGGATGGTAAATCGAAGACCAGCCAAGGTGTTCCCTTTTTAACGTAAAAATTCATATGACGGAAAAACGAAGGCCCAAAAACTTCAAAGTCCCGATTGAGGTTCGGATAGCCTTTTTTGGATATGAAACTATCCATTGACAACTTACAGCGGTCAAAGCCGTAGAACTCACTGAGACCTTCGTTTTGACTGGTTATGGCTCCCGTAACTCTAAACGAGGCAATAGTTATGGCCGTCTGAAGAATTGATATCCACAGGGTGCAACATCTGCGGTGCAAGGTGCAACATTCGTCCAAAAAGACGAAACAGCGCCGTGCGACTTTTAGAAATGGGTGCAGGGATTTGAAATGGACCAGTACCATGGTGCACCACTCTCCAGGGATGGTAAATCGAAGACCAGCCACGGTGTTCCCGTTTTAACGTAAATATTCATGTGACGGAAAAACGAAGGCAAAAAATATTCAGAGACCCGATTGTGGTTCGGATAGCCTTTTTTGGGTATGAAACTATCCGTTGACAGCTTATAGCAGTCAAAGCCGTAGAACTCACTGAGACCTTCATTTTGACTGGTTATGGCTCCCGTAACTCTAAACGAGGCAACAGTTATGGCCGTTCGAAGAATCGATATCCACAGGGTGCAACATCTGCGGTGCAAGGTGCAACATTCATCCAAAAAAACAAAACAGCGCCGTGCGACTTTTAGAAATGGGTGCAGGGATTTGAAATGGACCAGTACCATGGTGCACCACTCTCCAGGGATGGTAAATCAAAGACCAGCCACGGTGTTCCCTTTTTAACGTAAAAATTCGTGTGACGGAAAAACGAAGGCCAAAAAACATCAAAGACCCGATTGAGGTTCGAATAGCCTTTTTTTGGGCATGAAACTTTCTGTTAAAGGCTTATAGCGGTCAATACCATATAACTCACTGAGAGCTTCGTTTTGACTGGTTATGGCTCCCGTAACTCTAAACGAGGCAACAGTTACGGTCATCCGAAGAATAGATATCCACAGGGTGCAACATCTGCGGTGCAAGGTGCAACATTCGTCCAAAAAGACGAAACAGGGCCGTGCGACTTTTAGAAATGGGTGCGGGGATTTGAAATGGACCGGTACCATGGTGCACCACTCTCCAGGGATGGTAAATCGAAGACCAGCCACGGTGTTCCCTTTTTAACGTAAAAATTCATATGACGGAAAAACGAAGGCCAAAAAACTTCAAAGACCCGATTGAGGTTCGGATAGCCTTTTTTGGGTATGAAACTATCCGTTGACGACTTACAGCGGTCAAAGCCGTAGAACTCACTGAGACCTTCGTTTTGACTGGTTATGGCTCCCGTAACTCTAAACGAGGCAACAGTTATGGCCGTCTGAAGAATTGATATCCACAGGGTGCAACATCTGCGGTGCAAGGTGCAACATTCGTCCAAAAAGACGAAACAGCGTCGTGCGGCTTTTAGAAATGGGTGCAGGGATTTGAAATGGACCAGTACCATGGTGCACCACTCTCCAGGGATGGTAAATCAAAGACCAGCCAAGGTGTTCCCTTTTTAACGTAAAAATTCATGTGACGGAAAAACGAAGGCCAAAAAACTTCAGAGTGCCGATTGAGGTTCGAACAGCCTTTTTTTGGGTATGAAACTATCCGTTGACGGCTTACAGCGGTCAAAGCCGTAGAACTCACTAAGACCTTCGTTTTGACTGGATATTGCTCCCGTAACTCTAAACGAGGCAACAGTTATGGCCGTTCGAAAAATCGATATCCACAGGGTGCAACATCTACGGTGCAAGGTGCAACATTCGTCCAAAAAGACGAAACAGCGCCGTGCGACTTTTAGAAATGGGTGCAGGGATTTGAAATGGACCAGTACCATGGTGCACCACTCTCCAGGGATGGTAAATCGAAGACCAGCCACGGTGTTCCCTTTTTAACGTAAAAATTCATGTGACGGAAAAACGAAGGCCAAAAAGCTTCAGAGACCTAATTGAGGTTCAGATAGCCTTTTTTTTGGGTACGAAACTATCCCTTGACGGGTTACAGCGGTAAAAGCCGTAGAACTCACTGAGACCTTCGTTTTGACTGGTTATGGCTCCCGTAACTCTAAACGATGCAACAGTTATGGCCGTCCGAAGAATCGATATCCACAGGGTGCAACATCTGCGGTGCAAGGTGCAACATTCGTCCAAAAAGACGAAACAGCGCCGTGCGACTTTTAGAAAAGGGTGCAGGGATTTGAAATGGACCAGTACCATGGTGCACCACTCTCCGGAGATGGTAAATCGAAGACCAGCCACGGTGTTCCCTTTTTAACGAAAAAATTCATGTGACGGAAAAACGAAGACCAAAAAACTTCAGAGAGCCGATTGAGGTTCAGATAGCCTTTTTTGGGTATGAAACTATCCGTTGATGGCTTACAGCAGTAAAAGCCGTAGAACTCATTGAGACCTTTGTTTTGACTGGTTATGGCTCCCGTAACTCTAAACGAGGCAACAGTTATGGCCGTCCGAAGAATCGATATCCACAGAGTGCAACATCTGCGGTGCAAGGTGCAACATTCGTCCAAAAAGACGAAACAGCGCCGTGCGACTTTTAGAAATGGGTGCAGGGATTTGAAATGGACCAGTACCATGGTGCACCACTCTCCAGGGATGGTAAATCGAAGACCAGCCACGGTGTTCCCTTTTAACGTAAAAATTCATGTGACGGAAAAACGAAGGCCAAAAAACTTCTAAGACCCGATTGAGGTTCGGATAGCCTTTATTTGGGTATGAATCTATCCGTTGACGGCTTACAGCGGTCAAAGCCGTAGAACTCACTGAGACCCTCGTTTTGACTGGTTATGGCTCCAATAACTCTAAACGAGGAAACAGTTATGGCCGTTCGAAAAATCGATATCCACAGGGTGCAACATTTGCGGTGCAAGGTGCAACATTCGTCCAAAAAAACGAAACAGCGCCGTGCGACTTTTAGAAATGGGTGCAGGGATTTGAAATGGATCAGTACCATGGTGCACCACTCTCCAGGGATGGTAAATCAAAGACCAGCCACGGTGTTACCTTTTTAACGTAAAAATTCATGTGACGGAAAAACGAAGGCCAAAAAGCTTCAGAGACCCAATTGAGGTTCGGATAGCCTTTTTTTGGGCATGAAACTACCCGTTGACGGCTTATAGCGGTCAAAGCCGTATAACTCACTGAGAGCTTCGTTTTGACTGGTTATGGGTCCCGTAACTCTAAACGAGGCAACAATTACGGTCATCCGAAGAATCGATATCCACAGGGTGCAACATCTGCGGTGCAAGGTGCAACATTCGTCCAAAAAGTCGAAACAGGGCCGTGCGACTTTTAGAAATGGGTGCAGGGATTTGAAATGGACCGGTACCATGGTGCACCACTCTCCAGGGATGGTAAATCGAAGACCAGCCATGGTGTTCCCTTTTTAACGTAAAAATTCATGTGACGGAAAAACGAAGGCCAAAGAACTTCAAAGACCCGATTGAGGTTCGGATAGCCTTTTTTGGGTATGAAACTTTCCGTTGACGACTTACAATGGTCAAAGCCATAGAACTCACTGAGACCTTCGTTTTGATTGGTTATGGCTCCCGTAACTCTAAACGAGGCAACAGTTATGGCCGTCTGAAGAATCGATATCCACAGGGTGCAACATCTGCGGTGCAAGGTGCAACATTCGTCCAAAAAGACGAAACAGCGCCGTGCGACTTTTAGAAATGGGTGCAGGGATTTGAAATGGACCAGTACCATGGTGCACCACTCTCCAGGGATGGTAAATCGAAGACCAGCCACGGTGTTCCCTTTTTAACGTAAAAATTAATGTGATGGAAAAACGAAGGCCAAAAAGCTTCAGAGACCCGATTGAGGTTCGGCTAGCCTTTTTTTGGGTATGAAACTATCCGTTGATGGCTTATAGCGGTCAAAGCCGTAGAACTCACTGATACCTTCGTTTTGACTGGTTATGGCTCCCGTAACTCTAAACGAGGCAACAGTTATGGTCGTCCGAAGAATCGATATCCACAGGGTGCAACATCTGCGGTGCAAGGTGCAACATTCGTGCAAAAATACGAAACAGCGCCGTGCGACTTTTAGAAATGGGTGTAAGGATTTGAAATGGACCAGTACCATGGTGCACCACTCTCCAGGGATGGTAAATTGAAGACCAGCCACGGTGTTCCCTTTTTAACGTAAAAATTCATTTGACGGAAAAACGAAGGCCAAAAAACTTCAGAGCGCTGATTGAGGTTCGGACAGCCTTTTTTTGGGTATGAAAGTATCAGCTGACGGCTTACAGTGGTCAAAGCCGTAGAACTCACTGAGACCTTCGTTTTGACTGGTTATGGCTCCCGAAAATCTAAACGTGGCAACAGTTATGGCCGTCCGAAGAATCGATATCCACAGGGTGCAACATCTGCGGTGCAAGGTGCAACATTCGTCCAAAAAGACGAAACATCGCCGTGCAACTTTTAGAAATGGGTGCAGGGATTTGAAATGGACCAGTACCATGGTGCACCAATCTCTAGGGATGGTAAGTTGAAGACCAGCCACGGTGTTCCCTTTTTAACGTAAAAATTAATTTGACGGAAAAACGAAGGCCAAAAAACTTCAGAGACCCAATTGAGGTTCGGATAGCCTTTTTTTTGGTATGAAACTATCCGTTGACGGCTTACAGTAGTCAAAGCCGTAGAACTCACTAAGCCCTTCGTTCTGACTGGTTATGGCTTCCGTAACTCTAAATGAGGCAATAGTTATGGCCGTCCGAAGAATCGATATCCACAGAGTGCAACATCTACGGTGCAAGGTGCAACATTCGTCCAAAAAGACGAAACAGCGCCGTGCGACTTTTAGAAATGGGTGCAGGGATTTGAAATGGACCAGTATCATGGTGCACCACTCTCCAGGGATGGTAAATCGAAGACCATCCACGGTGTTCCATTTTTAACGTAAAAATTCATGTGACGGAAAAACGAAGGCCAAAAAACTTCAGAAACCCGATTGTGGTTCGGATAGCCTTTTTTTGGGTATGAAACTACCCGTTGACGGCTTACAGCGGTCAAAGCCGTAGAACTCACTAAGACCTTCATTTTGACTGGTTATGGCTCCTGTAACTCTACACGAGGCAACAATTATGGTCGTCCGAAGAATCGGTATCCACAGGGTGCAACATCTGCGGTGCAAGGTGCAACATTCGTCCAAAAAGACGAAACAGCGCCGTGCGACTTTTAGAAATGGGTGCAGGGATTTGAAATGGACCAGTACCATGGTGCACCACTCTCCAGGGATGGTAAATCGAAGACCAGCCACGGTGTTCCCTTTTTAACGTAAAAATTCATGTGACGGAAAAACGAAGGCCAAAAAACTTCAAAGACCCGATTGAGGTTCGGATAGCCATTTTTTGGGTATAAAACTATCCGTTGACGGCTTACACCAGTCAAAGCCGTATAACTCATTGAGACCTTCGTTTTGACTGGTTATGGCTCCCGTAACTCTAAACGAGGCAACAGTTATGGCCGTCCGAAGGATCGATATCCACAGGGTGCAACATCTGCGGTGCAAGGTACAACATTCGTCCAAAAAGACGAAACAGCACCGTGCGACTTTTAGAAATGGGTGTAGGGATTTGAAATGGACCAGTACCATGGTGCACCACTGTCCTGGGATGGTAAATCGAAGACTAGCCACGGTGTTCCCTTTTTAACGTAAAAATTCATGTGACGGAAAAACGAAAGCCAAAAAACTTCACAGACCCGATTGAGGTTCGGACAGCCTTTTTTGGGTATGAAACACTCCGTTGATGGCTAACAGTGGTCAAAGCCGTAGAACTTACTGAGACCTTCGTTTTGACTGGTTATGGCTCCCGTAACTCTAAACGAGGCAACAGTTATGGCCGTCCGAAGAATCGATATCCACAGGGTGCAACATCTGCGGTGCAAGGTGCAACATTCGTCCAGTAAGACGAAACATCGCCGTGCATCTTTTAGAAATGGGTGCAGGGATTTGAAATGGACCAGCACCATGGTGCACCACTCCCCAGGGATGGTAAATCGAAGACCAGCCACGGTGTTCCCTTTTTAACGTAAAAATTCATGTGACAGAAAAACGAAGGCCAAAAAACATCAGAGACCCCATTGAGGTTCGGATAGCCTTTTTTTGGGTATGAAACTATCCGTTGACGGCTTACAGCAGTCAAAGCCGTAGAACTCACTAAGACCTTCATTTTGACTGTTTATGGCTCCCGTAACTCTAAACGAGGCAACAGTTATGGCCGTCCGAAGAATCGATATCCACAGGGTGCAACATCTACGGTGCAAGGTGCAACATTCGTCCAAAAAGACGAAACAGCGCCGCGCGACTTTTAGAAATTGGTGCAGGGACTTGAAATGGACCAATATCATGGTCCACCACTCTCCAGGGATGGTAAATCGAAGACCAGCCATGGTGTTCCCTTTTTAACGTAAAAATTCATGTGACGGAAAAACGAAGGCCAAAAAACTTCAGAGACCCGATTGAGGTTCGGATAGCCTTTTTTGGGTATGAAACTATCCGTTGATGGCTTACAGCGGTCAAAGCCGTAGAACTCACTGATACCTTCGTTTTGACTGGTTATGGCTCCCGTAACTCTAAATGAGGCAACAGTTATGGCCGTCCGAAGAATCGATATCCACAGGGTAGAACATCTGCGGTGCAAGGTGCAACATTCGTCCAAAAAGACGAAACAGCGCCGTGCAACTTTTAGAAATGGGTGCAGGGATTTGAAATGAACCAGTACCATGTTGCACCACTCTCCAGGGATGGTAATTCGAAGACCAGCCACGGTGTTCCCTTTTTAACGTAAAAATTCATGTGACGGAAAAACGAAGGCCAAAAAACTTCAAAGACCCGATTGAGGTTCGGATAGCCTTTTTTGGGTATGAAACTATCCGTTGATGGCTTACAGCAGTCAAAGCCGTAGAACTCACTGATAACTTCATTTTGACTGGTTATGGCTCCCGTAACTCTAAACGAGGCAACAGTTATGGCCGTCCAATGAATCGATATCCACAGGGTGCAACATCGGCGGTGCAAGGTGCAACATTCGTCCAAAAAGACGAAACAGGGCCGTGCAACTTTTAGAAAAGGGTGTAGGGATTTGAAATGGACCAGTACCATGGTGCACCACTCTCCAAGGATGGTAAATCGAAGACCAGCCACGGTGTTCCCTTTTTAACGTAAAAATTCATGTGACGGAAAAATGAAGGCCAAAAAACTTAAGAGACCCGATTGAGGTTCGAATAGCCTTTTCTTGGGTATGAAACTATCCGTTGACGGCTTACAGTGGTCAAAGCCGTAGAACCCATTGTGATCTTCATTTTGACTGGTTATGGCTCCCGTATCTCTAAACGAGGCAACAGTTATGGTCGTCCGAAGAATCGATATCCGTAGGGTGCAACATCTGCGGTGCAAGGTGCAACATTCGTCCAAAAAGACGAAACAGCGCTGTGCGACTTTTAGAATTGGTTGCTGGGATTTGAAATGGACCAGTACCATGGTGCACCACTCTCCAGGGATGGTAAATCGAAGACCATCCACGGTGTTCCATTTTTAACGTAAAAATTCATGTGACGGAAAAACGAAGGCCAAAAAACTTCAGAAACCCGATTGTGGTTCGGATAGCCTTTTTTTGGGTATGAAACTATCCGTTGACGGCTTACAGCGGTCAAAGCCGTAGAACTCACTGAGACCTTCATTTTGACTGGTTATGGCTCCCGTAACTCTACACGAGGCAACAGTTATGGTCGTCCGAAGAATCGGTATCCACAGGGTGCAACATCTGCGGTGCAAGGTGCAACATACGTCCAAAAAGACGAAACAGTGCCATGCGACTTTTAGAAATGGGTGCAGGGATTTGAAATGGACCAGTACCATGGTGCACCACTCTCCAGGGATGGTAAATCAAATACCAGCCACGGTGTTCCCTTTTTAACGTAAAAATTCATGTGACGGAAAAACGAAGGCCAAAAAACTTCAGAGACCCGATTGAGGTTCGGATAGCCATTTTTTGGGTATAAAACTATCCGTTGACGGCTTACAGCAGTCAAAGCCGTAGAACTCACTGAGACCTTCGTTTTGACTGGTTATGGCTCCCGTAACTCTAAACGAGGCAACAGTTATGGCCGTCCGAAGGATCGTTATCCACAGGGTGCAACATCTGCGGTGCAAGGTACAACATTCGTCCAAAAAGACGAAACAGCGCCGTGCGACTTTTAGAAATGGGTGTAGGGATTTGAAATGGACCAGTACCATGGTGCACCACTCTCCTGGGATGGTAAATCAAAGACCAGCCACGGTGTTCCCCTTTTAACGTAAAAATTCATGTGACGGAAAAACGAAGGCCAAAAAACTTCAGAGACCCGATTGAGGTTCGGACAGCCTTTTTTTGGGTATGAAACACTCCGTTGACGGCTTACAGTGGTCAAAGCCGTAGAACTTACTAAGACCTTCGTTTTGACTGGTCATGGCTTCCGTAACTCTAAACGAGGCAACAGTTATGGCCGTCCGAAGAATCGATATCCACAGGGTGCAACATCTGCGGTGCAAGGTGCAACATTCGTCCAAAAAGACGAAACATCGCCGCGCGACTTTTAGAAATGGGTGCAGGGATTTGAAATGGACCAGTACCATGGTGCACCACTCTCCAGGGATGGTAAATCGAAGACCAGCCACGGTGTTCCCTTTTTAACGTAAAAATTCATTTGACAGAAAAAAGAAGGCCAAAAAACATCAGAGACCCGATTGAGGTTCGGATAGCCTTTTTTTGGGTATGAAACTATCCGTTGATGGCTTACAGCAGTCAAAGCCGTAGAACTCACTAAGACCTTCATTTTGACCGTTTATGGCTCCCGTAACTCTAAACGAGGCAACAGTTATGGCCGTCCGAAGAATCGATATCCACAGGGTGCAACATCTGC
This sequence comes from Allium fistulosum, assembly GCA_030737815.1. Lineage (NCBI taxonomy): Eukaryota > Viridiplantae > Streptophyta > Magnoliopsida > Asparagales > Amaryllidaceae > Allium > Allium fistulosum. The sequence continues at coordinate 1,141,648,493 of CM060906.1, forward strand.
GGTGCAAGGTGCAACATTCGTCCAAAAAGACGAAACAGCGCCGTGCGACTTTTAAAAATGGGTGCAGGGACTTGAAATGGACCAGTATCATGGTCCACCACTCTCCAGGGATGGTAAATCGAAGACCAGCTATGGTGTTCCCTTTTTAACGTAAAAATTCATGTGACGAAAAAACGAAGGCCAAAAAACTTCAGAGACCCAATTGAGGTTCGGATAGCCTTTTTTGGGTATGAAACTATCCGTTGACGGCTTATAGCGGTCAAAGCCGTAGAACTCACTGATACTTTCATTTTGACTGGTTATGGCTCCCATAACTCTAAATGAAGCAACAGTTATGGCCGTACGAAGAATCGATATCCACAGGGTAAAATATCTGCGGTGCAAGGTGCAACATTCGTCCAAAAAGACGAAACAGCGCCGTGCAACTTTTAGAAATGGGTGCAGGGATTTGAAATGGACCAGTACCATGTTGCACCACTCTCCAGGGATGGTAAATCGAAGACCAGTCACGGTGTTCCCTTTTTAACGTAAAAATTCATGTGACGTAAAAACGAAGGCCAAAAAACTTCAGAGACCCGATTGAGGTTCAGATAGCCTTTTTTTGGGTATGAAACTATCCGTTGGCGGCTTACAGCAGTCAAAGCCGTAGAACTCACTGAGACCTTCTTTTTGACTGGTTATGGCTCCCGTAACTCTAAACGAGGCAACAGTTATGGCCGTCCGAAGAATCGATATCCATAGGGTGCAACATTCGTCCAAAAAGACGAAACAGCGCCGTGCGACTTTTAGAAATGGATGTAGGGATTTGAAATGGACCAGTACCATGGTTCACCACTCTCCAGGGATGGTAAATCGAAGACCAACCACGGTGTACCCTTTTTAACGTAAAAATTCATGTGACGGAAAATCGAAGGCCAAAAAACTTCAAAGACCCGATAGAGGTTCGGATATCCTTTTTTTGGGTATGAAACTATCCGTTGGCGGCTTACAGCAGTCAAAGCCGTAGAACTCACTGAGGCCTTCGTTTTGACTGGTTATGGCTCCCGTAACTCTAAACGAGGCAACAGTTATGGCCGTCCGAAGAATCGATATCCACAGGGTGCAACATCTGCGGTGCAAGGTGCAACATTCGTCCAAAAAGACGAAACAGCGCCGTGCGACTTTTAGAAATGGGTGCAGGGATTTGAAATGGACCAGTACCATGGTGCACCACTCTCCAGGGATGGTAAATCGAAGACCAGCCACAGTGTTCCCTTTTTAACGTAAAAATTCATGTGACGGAAAAACGAAGGCCAAAAAACTTCAGAGAGCCGATTGAGGTTCGGACAGCCTTTTTTTGGGTATGAAACTATCCGTTGACGGCTTACAGCGGTCAAAGCCATAGAACTCACTGAGACCTTCGTTTTGACTGGTTATGGCTCCCGTAACTCTAAACGAGGCAATAGTTATGGCCGTCCGAAGAATCGATATCCACAGGGTGCAACACCTGCGGTGCAAGGTGCAACATTCGTCCAAAAAGACGAAACATCACCGTGCGACTTTTAGAAATGGGTGCAAGGATTTTAAATGGACCAGTACCATGGTGCACCACTCTCCAGGGATGGTAAATCGAAGACCAGCCACGGTGTTCCCTTTTTAACGTAAAAATTCATTTGACGGAAAAACGAAGGCCAAAAAACTTCAGAGACCCGATTGAGGTTCGGATAGCCTTTTTTGGGTATGAAACTATCCATTGACGGCTTACAGTAGTCAAAGCCATAGAACTCACTAAGACCTTCGTTTTGAGTGGTTATGGCTCCCGTTACTCTAAACAAGGCAACAGTTATGGTCGTCCGAAGAATCGATATCCATAGGGTGCAACATCTGCGGTGCAAGGTGCAACATTCGTCCAAAAAGACGAAAAAGCGCCGTGCGACTTTTAAAAATGGGTGCAGGGATTTGAAATGGACCAGTAGCATGGTGCACCACTCTCCAGGGATGGTAAATCGAAGACCAGCCACGGTGTTCCCTTTTTAACGTAAAAATTCATGTGACGGAAAAACGAAGGCCAAAAAACTTCAGAGACCCAATTGAGGTTCGGCTACCCTTTTTTTGGGTATGAAACTATCCATTGACGGGTTACAGCGGTCAAAGCCGTAGAACTCACTGATACCTTTGTTTTGACTGGTTATGGCTCCCGTAACTCTAAATGAGGCAACAGTTATGTCCGTCCGAAGAATCGATATCCACAGGGTGCAACATCTGCGGTGCAAGGTGCAAAATTCGTCCAAAACGACGAAACAGCGCCGTGCGACTTTTAGAAATGGGTGGAGGGATTTGAAATGGACCAGTATCATGGTCCACCACTCTCCAGGGATGGTAAATAGAAGACCAGCCACGGTGTTCCCTTTTTAACGTAAAAATTCATGTGACGGAAAAACGAAGGCCAAAAATCTTCAAAGACCTGATTGAGGTTCAGATAGCCTTTTTTTGGGTATGAAACTATCCATTGACGGTTTACAGCGGTCAAAGCCGTAGAACTCACTGATATCTTCGTTTTGACTGGTTATGGCTCCCATAACTCTAAATGAGGCAACAGTTATGTCCGTCCGAAGAATCGATATCCACAGGGTGCAACATCTGCGGTGCAAGGTGCAAAATTCGTCCAAAAAGACGAAACAGCGCCGTGCGACTTTTAGAAATGGGTGTAGGGATTTGAAATGGACCAGTACCATGGTGCACCACTCTCCAGGGATGGTAAATCGAAGACCAGCCGCGGTGTTCCCTTTTTAACGTAAAAATTCATGTGACGGAAAAACAAAGGCCAAAAAACTTCACAGAGCCGATTGAGGTTCGGACAGCCTTCTTTTGAGTATGAAACTATCCGTTGACGGCTTACAGTGGTCAAAGCCGTAGAACTCACTGAGACCTTCTTTTTGACTGGTTATGACTCCCGTAACTCTAAATGAGGCAACAATTATGGCCGTCCGAAGAATCGATATCCACAGGGTGCAACATCTGCGGTGCAAGGTGCAAAATTCGTCCAAAAAGACGAAACAGCGCCGTGCGACTTTTAGAAATGGGTGTAGGGATTTGAAATGGACCAGTACCATGGTGCACCACTCTCCAGGGATGGTAAATCGAAGACCAGCCACGGTGTTCCCTTTTTAACGTAAAAATTCATGTGACGGAAAAACGAAGGCCAAAAAACTTCAGAGACCCAATTGAGGTTCGGCTAGCCTTTTTTTGGGTATGAAACTATCCATTGACGGGTTACAGCGGTCAAAGCCGTAGAACTCACTGATACCTTCGTTTTGACTGGTTATGGCTCCCGTAACTCTAAATGAGGCAACAGTTATGTCCGTCCGAAGAATCGATATCCACAGGGTGCAACATCTGCGGTGCAAGGTGCAAAATTCGTCCAAAACGACGAAACAGCGCCGTGCGACTTTTAGAAATGGGTGGAGGGATTTGAAATGGACCAGTATCATGGTCCACCACTCTCCAGGGATGGTAAATAGAAGACCAGCCACGGTGTTCCCTTTTTAACGTAAAAATTCATGTGATGGAAAAACGAAGGCCAAAAATCTTCAAAGACCTGATTGAGGTTCAGATAGCCTTTTTTTGGGTATGAAACTATCCATTGACGGTTTACAGCGGTCAAAGCCGTAGAACTCACTGATATCTTCGTTTTGACTGGTTATGGCTCCCATAACTCTAAATGAGGCAACAGTTATGTCCGTCCGAAGAATCGATATCCACAGGGTGCAACATCTGCGGTGCAAGGTGCAAAATTCGTCCAAAAAGACGAAACAGCGCCGTGCGACTTTTAGAAATGGGTGTAGGGATTTGAAATGGACCAGTACCATGGTGCACCACTCTCCAGGGATGGTAAATCGAAGACCAGCCGCGGTGTTCCCTTTTTAACGTAAAAATTCATGTGACGGAAAAACAAAGGCCAAAAAACTTCACAGAGCCGATTGAGGTTCGGACAGCCTTCTTTTGAGTATGAAACTATCCGTTGACGGCTTACAGTGGTCAAAGCCGTAGAACTCACTGAGACCTTCTTTTTGACTGGTTATGACTCCCGTAACTCTAAATGAGGCAACAGTTATGGCCGTCCGAAGAATCGATATCCACAGGGTGCAACAACTGCGGTGCAAGGTGCAAAATTCGTCCAAAAAGACGAAACAGCGCCGTGCGACTTTTAGAAATGGGTGTAGGGATTTGAAATGGACCAGTACCATGGTGCACCACTCTCCAGGGATGGTAAATCGAAGACCAGCCACGGTGTTCCCTTTTTAACGTAAAAATTCATGTGACGGAAAAACGAAGGCCAAAAAACTTCAAAGACCCGATAGAGGTTCGGATAGCCTTTTTTTGGGTATGAAACTATCCGTTGGCGGCTTACAGTAGTCAAAGCCGTAGAACTCACTGAGACCTTCGTTTTGACAGGTTATGGCTCCCGTAACTCTGAACGAGGCAACAATTATGGCCGTCCGAAGAATCGATATCCACAGGGTGCAACATCTGCGGTGCAAGGTGCAACATTCGTCCAAAAAGACGAAACAGCGCCGTGCGACTTTTAGAAATGGGTGCAAGGATTTGAAATGGACCAGTACCATGGTGCACCACTCTCCAGGGATGGTAAATCGAAGACCAGCCACAGTGTTCCCTTTTTAACGTAAAAATTCATGTGACGGAAAAACGAAGGCCAAAAAACTTCAGAGAGCCGATTGAGGTTCGGACAGCCTTTTTTTGAGTATGAAACTATCCGTTGAAGGCTTACAGCGGGAAAAGCCGTAGAACTCACTGAGACCTTCGTTTTGTCTGGTTATGGCTCCCGTAACTCTAAACGAGGTAATAGTTATGGCCGTCCGAAGAATCGATATCCACAAGGTGCAACATCTGCGGTGCAAGGTGCAACTTTCGTCCAAAAAGACGAAACATCGCCGTGCGACTTTTAGAAATGGGTGCAAGGATTTGAAATGGACCAGTACCATGGTGCACTACTCTCCAGGGATGGTAAATCGAAGACCAGCCACGGTGTTCCCTTTTTAACGTAAAAATTCATTTGACGGAAAAACGAAGGCCAAAAAACTTCAGAGACCCGATTGAGGTTCGGATAGCCTTTTTTTGGGTATGAAACTATCCGTTGACGGCTTACAGTAGTCAAAGCCGTAGAACTCACTAATTTCTTTGTTTTGACTGGTTATGGCTCCCGTTACTCTAAACAAGGAAACAGTTATGGCCGTCCGAAGAATCGATATCCACAGGGTGCAACATCTGCGGTGCAAGGTGCAACATTCGTCCAAAAAGACGAAAAAGCGCCGTGCGACTTTTAGAAATGGGTGCAGGGATTTGAAATGGACCAGTAGCATGGTGCACCACTCTCCAGGGATGGTAAATCGAAGACCAGCCACGGTGTTCCCTTTTTAACGTAAAAATTCATGTGACGGAAAAACGAAGGCCAAAAAACTTCAGAGACCCAATTGAGGTTCGGCTAGCCTTTTTTTGGGTATGAAACTATCTGTTGATGGCTTACAGTGGTCAAAGCTGTAGAACTCACTGAGACCTTCGTTTTAACTCGTTATGGCTCCCGTAACTCTAAACGAGCCAACAGTTATGGCCGTCCGAAGAATCGATATCCACAGGGTGCAACATCTGCGGTGCAAGGTGCAACATTCGTCCAAAAAGACGAAACAGCGCCGTGCGACTTTTAGAAATGGGTGGAGGGATTTGAAATGGACCAGTATCATGGTCCACCACTCTCCAGGGATGGTAAATCGAAGACCAGCCACGGTGTTCCCTTTTTAACGTAAAAATACATGTGACGGATAAACGAAGGCCAAAAACTTCAGAGACCCGATTGAGGTTCAGATAGCCTTTTTTTGGTATGAAACTATCTGTTGACATCTTACAGCGGTCAAAACCGTAGAAATCACCGAGACCTTCGTTTTGACTGTTTATGGCACCCGTAACTCTAAACGAGGCAACAGTTATGGCCGTCCAAAGAATCGATATCCATAGGGTGCAACATCTGCGGTGCAAGGTGCAACATTCGTCCAAAAAGATGAAATAGCGCCGTGCGACTTTTAGAAATGGGTGCAGAGATTTGAAATGGACCAGTACCATGGTGCACCACTCTTCAGGGATGGTAAATCGAAGACCAGCCACGGTGTTCCCTTTTTAACGTAAAAATTCATGTGACGGAAAAACGAAGGCCAAAAAACTTCAGAGACCCGATTGAGGTTCGGATATCCTTTTTTTGGGTACGAAACTATCCGTTGGCGGCTTACAGCAGTCAAAGCCGTAGAACTCACTAAGACCTTCTTTTTGACTGGTTATGGCTCCCGTGACTCTAAATGAGGCAACAGTTATGGCCGTCCGAAGAATCGATATCCACAGGGTGCAACATCTGCGGTGCAAGGTGCAACATTCATCCAAAAAGACGAAACAGCGCCGTGCGACTTTTAGAAATGGGTGGAGGGATTTGAAATGGACCAGTACCATGGTGCACCACTCTCCAGGGATGGTAAATCGAAGACCAGCCACGGTGTTCCCTTTTTAACGTAAAAATTCATGTGACGGAAAAACGAACGCCAAAAAACTTCAAAGACCCGATAGAGGTTCGGATATCCTTTTTTTGGGTATGAAACTATCCGTTGGCGGCTTACAGCAGTCAAATCCGTAGAACTCACTGAGACCTTCGTTTTGACTGGTTATGGCTCCCGTAACTCTAAACGAGGCAATAGTTATGGCCGTCCGAAGAATCGATATCCACAGGGTGCAACATCTGCGGTGCAAGGTGCAACATTCGTCCAAAAAGACGAAACAGCGCCGTGCGACTTTTAGAAATGGGTGCAGGGATTTGAAATTGACCAGTACCATGGTGCACCACTCTCCAGGGATGGTAAATTGAAGACCAGCCACGGTGTTCCCTTTTTAACGTAAAAATTCATGTGACGGAAAAACGAAGGCCAAAAAACTTCAGAGACCCGATTGAGGTTCAGATAGCCTTTTTTTGGGTATGAAACTATCCGTTGGCGGCTTATAGCAATCAAAGCCGTAGAACTCACTGAGACCTTCGTTTTGACTGGTTATGGCTCCCGTAACTTTAAACGAGGCAACAGTTATGGCCGTCCGAAGAATCGATATCCACAGGGTGCAACATCTGCGGTGCAAGGTGCAATATTCGTCCAAAAAGACGAAACAGCGCCGTGCGACTTTTAGAAATGGGTGTAGGGATTTGAAATGGACCAGTACCATGGTGCACCACTCTCCAGGGATGGTAAATCGAAGACCAGCCACGGTGTTCCCTTTTTAACGTAAAAATTCATGTGACGGAAAAACGAAGGCCAAAAAACTTCAGAGACCCGATTGAGGTTCGGATATCCTTTTTTTGGGTATGAAACTATCTGTTGGCGGCTTACAGCAATCAAAGCCGTAGAACTCACTGAGACCTTCGTTTTGACTGGTTATGGCTCCCGTAACTCTAAACGAGACAACAGTTATGGCCGTCCGAAGAATCGATATCCACAGGGTGCAACATCTGCGGTGCAAGGTGCAACATTCGTCCAAAAAGACGAAATAGCACCGTGCGACCTTTAGGAATGGGTGCAGGGATTTGAAATGGATCAGTACCATGGTGCACCACTCTCCAGGGATGGTAAATCGAAGACCAGCCACGGTGTTCCCTTTTTAACGTAAAAATTCATTTGACGGAAAAATGAAGGCCAAACAACTTCAAAGACCCAATTGAGGTTCGGATAGCCTTTTTTTGGGAATGAAACTATCCGTTGATGGCTTACAGCGGTCAAAGCCGTAGAACTCACTGATACCATCGTTTTGACTGGTTATGGCTCCAGTAACTCTAAATGAGGCAAAAGTTATGGCCGTCCGAAGAATCGATATCCACAGGGTGCAACATATGCGGTGCAAGGTGCAACATTCGTCCAAAAAGACGAAACAGCGCCGTGCAACTTTTAGAAATGGGTGTAGGGATTTGAAATGAACCAGTACTATGGTGCACCACTCTCCAGGGATGGTAAATCGAAGACCAGCCATGGTGTTCTCTTTTTAAAGTAAAAATACATGTGACGGAAAAACGAAGGCCAAAAACTTCAAAGACCCGATTGAGGTTCAGATAGCCTTTTTTTGGGTATGAAACTATCCGTTGATATCTTACATCGCTCAAAGCCGTAGAAATCACTGAGACCTTCGTTTTGACTGGTTATGGCTCCTGTAACTCTAAACGAGGCAACAGTTATGGCCGTCCGAAGAATCGATATCCACAGGGTGCAACATCTGCGGTGCAAGGTGCAACATTCGTCCAAAAAGACGAAACAGCGCCGTTCGATTTTTAGAAATTGGTGCAGGGATTTGAAATGGACCAGTACCATGGTGCATCACTCTCCAGGGATGGTAAATCGAAGACCAGCCACGGTGTTCTCTTTTTAACGAAAAATTCATGTGATAGAAAAACGAAGGCCAAAAAACTTCAGAGAGCCGATTGAGGTTCCGATAGCCATTTTTGGGTATGAAACTATCCGTTGACGGCTTACAGCAGTCAAAGCCGTAGAACTCACTAAGTCCTTCGTTTTGACTGGTTATGGCTCCTGTAACTCTAAACGAGGCAACAGTTATGGCCGTCCGAAGAATCGATATCCACAGGGTGCAACATCTGCGGTGCAAGGTGCAACATTCGTCCAAAAAGACGAAACAGCGCCGTGCGACTTTTAGAAATGGGTGCAGGGATTTGAAATGGACCAGTACCATGGTGCACCACCCTCCAGGGATGGTAAATCGAAGACCAGCCATGGTGTTCCCTTTTTAACATAAAAATTCATTTGACGGAAAAACGAACGCCAAAAAACTTCAAAGACCCGATTGAGGTTTGGATAGCCTTTTTTGGGTATGAAACTATCAGTTGACGGCTTAAGCGGTCAAAGCCGTAGAACTCACTAAGAGCTTCGTTTTGACTAGTTATGGCTCCCGTAACTCTAAATGAGGCAACAGTTATGGTCGTCCGAAGAATCGATATCCACAAGGTGCAACATCTGTGGTACAAGGTGCAACATTCGTCCAAAAAGACGAAACAGCGCCGTGCGACTTTTAGAAATGGGTGCAGGGATTTGAAATGGACCAGTACCATGGTGCACTACTCTCTAGGGATTTTAAATCGAATACCAGCTACGGTGTTCCCTTTTTAATGTAAAAATTCATGTGACGGAAAAACGAAGGCCAAAAAACTTCAAAGACCCGATTGAGGTTCGGATAGCCTTTTTTTGGGTATGAAACTATCCGTTGAAGGCTTAAGCGGTCATAGCTATAGAACTCACTGAGAGCTTCGTTTTGACTGGTTATGGCTCCCGTAACTGTAAACAAGGCAACAGTTATGGTCGTCCGAAGAATCGATCTCCACAGGGTGCAACATCTGCGGTGCAAGGTGCAACATTCGTCCAAAAAGACGTAACAGAGCCGTGCGACTTTTAGAAATGGGTGCAGGGATTTGAAATGGACCGGTACCATGGTGCACCACTCTCCAGGGATGGTAAATCAAAGACCAGCCACGGTGTTCCCTTTTTAACGTAAAAAATCATGTGACGGAAAAACGAAGGCCAAAAAACTTCAGAGACCCGATTGAGGTTCGGATAGCCTATTTTTGGGTATGAAACTATCCGTTGAAGGCTTAAGCGGTCATAGCTATAGAACTCACTGAGAGCTTCGTTTTGACTGGTTATGGCTCCTGTAACTCTAAACGAGGCAACAGTAATGGTCGTCCGAAGAATCGATATCCATAGGGTGCAACATCTGCGGTGCAAGGTGCAACATTCGTCCAAAAAGACGAAACAGCGCCGTGCGACTTTTAGAAATGGGTGCAGGGATTTGAAATGGACCAGTACCATGGTGCATCTCTCTCCAGGGATAGTAAATTGAAGACCAGCCACGGTGTTCCCTTTTTAACGTAAAAATTCATGTGACGGAAAAACGAAGGCCAAAAAACTTCAGAGAGCCGATTGAGGTTCGGATAGCCTTTTTTGGGTATGAAACTATCCGTTGATGGCTTACAGCGGTCAAAGCCGTAGAACTCACTGAGACCTTCGTTTTGACTGGTTATTGCTCCCGTAACTCTAAACGAGGCAACGGTTATGGCCGTCCGAAGAATCGATATCCAAAGGGTGCAACATCTGCGGTGCAAGGTGCAACATTCGTCCAAAAAGACGAAACAACGCCGTGCGACTTCTAGAAATGGGTGCAGGGATTTGAAATGTACCAGTACTATGGTGCACCACTCTGCAGGGATGGTAAATCGAAGACCAGCCACGGTGTTCCTTTTTTAACGTAAAAATTCATGTGACGGAAAAACGAAGGCCAAAAAACTTCAGAGACCCGACAGAGGTTCGGATAGCCTTTTTTTGGGTATGAAACTATCCGTTGGTGGGTTACAGTGGTCAAAGCCGTAGAACTCACTGAGAGCTTCGTTTTGACTGGTTATGGCTCCCGTAACTCTAAACGAGGCAACAGTTATGGTCGTCCGAAAAATCGATATCCACAGGTTGCAACATCTGCGGTGCAAGGTGCAACATTCGTCCAAAAAGACGAAACAGCGCCGTGCGACTTTTAGAAATGGGTGCAGGGATTTGAAATGGACCAGTACCATGGTGCACCACTCTCCCGGGATGGTAAATCGAATACCGACCACGGTGTTCCTTTTTTAACGTAAAAATTCATGTGACAGAAAAATGAAGGCCAAAAAACTTCAGAGACCCGATTGAGGTTCGAATAGCCTTTTTTTGGGTATGAAACTATCCGTTGATGGCTTACAGTGGTCAAAGCCGTAGAACTCACTGAGACCTTCGTTTTGACTGGTTATGGCTCCCGTAACTCTAAACGAGGCAACAGTTATGGTCGTCTGAAGAATCGATATCCACAGGGTGCAACATCTGCGGTGCAAGGTGCAACATTCGTCCAAAAAGACGAAACAGCGCCGTGCGACTTTTAGAAATGGGTGCAGGGATTTGAAATGGACCAGTACCATGGTGCACCACTCTCCAGGGATGGTAAATCGAAGACCAGCCACGGTGTTTCCTTTTTAACGTAAAAATTCATCTGACAGAAAAACGAAGGCCAAAAAACTTCAGAGACCCGATTGAGGTTCGGATAGCCTTTTTTGGGTATGAAACTATCCGTTGGCGGCTTACAGCAGTCAAAGCCGTAGAACTCACTGAGACCTTTGTTTTGACTGGTTATGGCTCCCGTAACTCTAAATGAGGCAACAGTTATGGCCGTCCGAAGAATCGATATCCACAGGGTGCAACATCTGCGGTGCAAGGTGCAACATTCGTCCAAAAAGACGAAACATCGCCGTGCGACATTTAGAAATGGGTGCAGGGATTTGAAATGGACCAGTACCATGGTGCACCACTCTCCAGGGATGGTAAATCAAAGACCAGCCACGGTGTTCCCTTTTTAACGTAAAAATTCATGTGACGGAAAAACGAAGGCCAAAAAACTTCAGAGAGCCGATTGAGGTTCGGATAGCCTTTTTTGGGTATGAAACTATCCGTTGACGGCTAACAGCGGTCAAAGCCGTAGAACTCACAGAGACCTTCGTTTTGACTGGTTATTGCTCCCGTAACTCTAAACGAGGCAACAGTTATGGTCGTCCGAAGAATCTATATCCAAAGGGTGCAACATCTGCAGTGCAAGGTGCAACATTCGTCCAAAAAGACGAAACAACGCCGTGTGACTTTTAGAAATGGGTGCAGGGATTTGAAATGTACCAGTACTATGGTGCACCACTCTCCAGGGATGGTAAATCGAAGACCATCCACGGTGTTCCTTTTTTAACGTAAAAATTCATGTGACGGAAAAACGAAGGCCAAAAAACTTCAGAGACCCGACAGAGGTTCGGATAGCCTTTTTTGGGTATGAAACTATCCGTTGGCGGCTTACAACAGTCAAAGCCATAGAACTCACTGAGACCTTCTTTTTGACTGGTTATGGCTCCCGTAACTCTAAATGAGGCAACAGTTATGGCCGTCCGAAGAATCGATATACACAGGGTGCAACATCTGCGGTGCAAGGTGCAAAATTCGTCCAAAAAGACGAAACAGCGCCGTGCGACTTTTATAAATGGGTGTAGGGATTTGAAATGGACCAGTACCATGGTGCACCACTCTCCAGGGATGGTAAATCGAAGACCAGCCACGGTGTTCCCTTTTTAACGTAAAAATTCATGTGACGGAAAAACGAAGGCCAAAAAACTTCACAGACCCGATAGAGGTTCGGATAGCCATTTTTTGGGTATGCAACTATCCGTTGGCGGCTTACAGCAGTCAAAGCCGTAGAACTCACTGAAACCTTCGTTTTGACTGGTTATGGCTCCCGTAACTCTAAACGAGGCAACAGTTATGGCCGTCCGAAGAATCGATATCCACAGGGTGCAACATCTGCGGTGCAAGGTGCAACATTCGTCCAAAAAGACGAAACAGCGCCGTGCGACTTTTAGAAATGGGTGCAGGGATTTGTAATGGACCAGTACCATGGTGCACCACTCTCCAGGGATGGTAAATCGAAGACCAGCCACAGTGTTCCCTTTTTAACGTAAAAATTCATGTGACGGAAAAACGAAGGCCAAAAAACTTCAGAGAGCCGATTGAGGTTCGGACAGCCTTTTTTTGAGTATGAAACTATCCGTTGATGGCTTACAGTGGTCAAAGCCGTAGAACTCACTGAGACCTTCATTTTGACTGGTTATGGCTCCCGTAACTCTAAACGAGGCAACAGTTATGGCCGTCCGAAGAATCGATATCCACAGGGTGCAACTTCTACGGTGCAAGGTGCAACATTCGTCCAAAAAGACAAAACTGCACCGTGCGACTTTTAGAAATGGATGCAGGGATTTGAAATGGACCAGTACCATGATGCACCACTCTCGAGGGATGGTAAATCGAAGACCAGCCACGGTGTTCCATTTTTAACATAAAAGTTCACGTGACGGAAAAACGAAGGCCAAAAAACTTCAGAGACCCGATTGAGGTTCGGATAGCCTTTTTTTGGGTATGAAACTATCCATTGACGGCTTACAGCGGTCAAAGCCGTAGAACTCACTGAGAGCTTCGTTTTGACTGGTTATGGCTCCCGTAACTCTAAACGAGGCAACAATAATGGTCGTCCGAAGAATTGATATCCATAGGGTGCAACATCTGCGGTGCAAGGTGCAACATTCGTCCAAAAAGACGAAACAGTGCCGTGCGACTTTTAGAAATGGGTGCAGGGATTTGAAATGGACCAGTACCATGGTGCACCACTCTCCAGGGATGGTAAATCGAAGACCAGCCACGGTGTTCCCTTTTTAACGTAAAAAATCATGTGACGGAAAAACGAAGGCAAAAAAACTTCAAAGACCCGATTGAGGTTCGGATAGCCTTTTTTGGGTATGAAACTATCCGTTGACGGCTTACAGCGATCAAAGCCGTAGAACTCATTGAGACCTTTGTTTTGACTAGTTATGGCTCCCGTAACTCTAAACGAGGCAACAGTAATGGTCGTTCGAAGAATCGATATCCATAGGGTGCAACATCTGCGGTGTAAGGTGCAACATTCGTCCAAAAAGACGAAACAGCGCCGTGCGACTTTTAGAAATGGGTGCAGGGATTTGAAATGGACCAGTACCATGGTGCATCTCTCTCCAGGGATAGTAAATTGAAGACCAGCCATGGTGTTCCCTTTTTAACGTAAAAATTCATGTGACGGAAAAACGAAGGCCAAAAAACTTCAAAGACCCGATAGAGGTTCGGATAGCCTTTTTTTGGTATGAAACATCCGTTGACGGGTTACAGTGGTCAAAGCCGTAGAACTCACTGAGAGCTTTGTTTGGACTGGTTATGGCTCCCGTAACTCTAAACGAGGCAACAGTTATGGCCGTCCGAAGAATCGATATCCACAGGGTGCAACTTCTACGGTGCAAGGTGCAACATTCGTCCAAAAAGACGAAACAGCGCCGTGCGACTTTAAGAAATGGGTGCAGGGATTTGAAATGGACCAGTACCATGATGCACCACTCTCGAGGGATGGTAAATCGAAGACCAGCCACGGTGTTCCATTTTTAACATAAAAGTTCACGTGACGGAAAAACGAAGGCCAAAAAACTTCAGAGACCCGATTGAGGTTCGGATAGCCTTTTTTTGGGTATGAAACTATCCATTGACGGCTTACAGCGGTCAAAGCCGTAGAACTCACTGAGAGCTTCGTTTTGACTGGTTATGGCTCCCGTAACTCTAAACGAGGCAACAATAATGGTCGTCCGAAGAATTGATATCCATAGGGTGCAACATCTGCGGTGCAAGGTGCAACATTCGTCCAAAAAGACGAAACAGTGCCGTGCGACTTTTAGAAATGGGTGCAGGGATTTGAAATGGACCAGTACCATGGTGCACCACTCTCCAGGGATGGTAAATCGAAGACCAGCCACGGTGTTCCCTTTTTAACGTAAAAAATCATGTGACGGAAAAACGAAGGCAAAAAAACTTCAAAGACCCGATTGAGGTTCGGATAGCCTTTTTTGGGTATGAAACTATCCGTTGACGGCTTACAGCGATCAAAGCCGTAGAACTCATTGAGACCTTTGTTTTGACTAGTTATGGCTCCCGTAACTCTAAACGAGGCAACAGTAATGGTCGTTCGAAGAATCGATATCCATAGGGTGCAACATCTGCGGTGTAAGGTGCAACATTCGTCCAAAAAGACGAAACAGCGCCGTGCGACTTTTAGAAATGGGTGCAGGGATTTGAAATGGACCAGTACCATGGTGCATCTCTCTCCAGGGATAGTAAATTGAAGACCAGCCATGGTGTTCCCTTTTTAACGTAAAAATTCATGTGACGGAAAAACGAAGGCCAAAAAACTTCAAAGACCCGATAGAGGTTCGGATAGCCTTTTTTTGGGTATGAAACATCCGTTGACGGGTTACAGTGGTCAAAGCCGTAGAACTCACTGAGAGCTTTGTTTGGACTGGTTATGGCTCCCGTAACTCTAAACGAGGCAACAGTTATGGTCGTCCGAAGAATCGATATCCACAGGTTGCAACATCTGCGGTGCAAGGTGCAACATTCGTCCAAAAAGACGAAACAGCGCCGTGCGACTTTAAGAAATGGGTGCAGGGATTTGAAATGGACTAGTACCATGGTGCACCACTCTCCAGGGATGGTAAATCGAATACCGGCCACGGTGTTCCCTTTTTAACGTAAAAATTCATGTGACAAAAAAACGAAGGCCAAAAAACTTCAGAGACTCGATTGAGGTTCGGATAGCCTTTTTTTTGGTATGAAACTATCCGTTGTTGGCTTACAGTGGTCAAAGCCGTAGAACTCACTAAGACCTTCGTTTTGAATGGTTATGGCTCCCGTAACTCTAAACGAGGCAACAGTTATGGTCGTCCGAAGAATCGATATCCACAGGGTGCAACATCTGCGTTGCAAGGTGCAACATTCGTCCAAAAAGACGAAACAGCGCCGTGCGACTTTTAGAAATGGGTGCAAGGATTTGAAATGGACCAGTACCATGGTGCACCACTCTCCAGGGATGGTAAATCGAAGACCAGCCACGGTGTTCCCATTTTAACGTAAAAAATCATGTGACGGAAAAACGAAGGCAAAAAAACTTCAAAGACCCGATTGAGGTTCGGATAGCCTTTTTTTGGGTATGAAACTATCCATTGACGGCTTACAGCGGTCAAAGCCGTAGAACTCACTGATACCTTCGTTTTGACTGGTTATGGCTCCCGTAACTCTAAACGAGGCAACAGTTATGGTCGTCCGAAGAATCGATATCCACAGGGTGCAACATCTACGGTGCAAGGTGCAACATTCGTCCAAAAAGACAAAACTGCACCGTGCGACTTTTAGAAATGGGTGCAGGGATTTGAATTGGACCAGTACCATGATGCACCACTCTCCAGGGATGGTAAATCGAAGACCAGCCACGGTGTTCCATTTTTAACATAAAAGTTCACGTGACGGAAAAACGAAGGCCAAAAAACTTCAGAGACCCGATTGAGGTTCGGATAGCCTTTTTTTGGGTATGAAACTATCCATTGATAGCTTACAGCGGTCAAATCCGTAGAACTCACTGAGAGCTTCGTTTTGACTGGTAATGGCTCCCGTAACTCTAAACGAGGCAACAGTAATGGTCGTCCGAAGAATCGATATCCATAGGGTGCAACATCTGCGGTGCAAGGTGCAACATTCGTCCAAAAAGTAGAAACAGCGCCGTGCGACTTTTAGAAATGGGTGCAGGGATTTGAAATGGACCAGTACCATGGTGCACCACTCTCCAGGAATGGTAAATCGAAGACCAGCCACGGTGTTCCCTTTTTAACGTAAAAAATCATGTGACGGAAAAACGAAGGCAAAAAAACTTCAAAGACCCGATTGAGGTTCGGATAGCCTTTTTTTGGGTATGAAACTATCCGTTGACGGCTTACAGCGGTCAAAGCCGTAGAACTCACTGATACCTTCGTTTTGACTGGTTATGGCTCCCGTAACTCTAAACGAGGCAATAGTTATGGCCGTCCGAAGAATCGATATCCACAGGGTGCAACATCTATGGTGCAAGGTGAAACATTCGTCCAAAAAGACAAAACTGCACCGTGCGACTTTTAGAAATGGGTGCAGGGATTTGAATTGGACCAGTACCATGATGCACCACTCTCCAGGGATGGTAAATCGAAGACCAGCCACAGTGTTCCATTTTTAACATAAAAGTTCATGTGACGGAAAAACGAAGGCCAAAAAACTTCAGAGACCCAATTGAGGTTCGGATAGCCTTTTTTGGGTATGAAACTATCCATTGACAGCTTACAGCAGTCAAAGCCGTAGCACTCACTGAGAGCTTCGTTTTGACTGGTTATGGCTCCCGTAACTCTAAACGAGGCAACAGTAATGGTCGTCCGAAGAATCGATATCCATAGGGTGCAACATCTGCGGTGCAAGGTGCAACATTCGTCCAAAAAGACGAAACAGCGCCGTGCGACTTTTAGAAATGGGTGCAGGGATTTGAAATGGACCAGTACCATGGTGCACCACTCTCCAGGGATGGTAAATCGAAGACCAGCCACAGTGTTCCCTTTTTAACGTAAAAAATCATGTGACGGAAAAACGAAGGCAAAAAAACTTCAAAGACCCGATTGAGGTTCGGATAGCCTTTTTTTGGGTATGAAACTATCCGTTGACGGCTTACTGCGGTCAAAGCCGTAGAACTCACTTATACCTTCGTTTTGACTGGTTATGGCTCCCGTAACTCTAAACGAGGCAACAGTTATGGTCGTCCGAAGAATCGATATCCACAGGGTGCAACATCTACGGTGCAAGGTGCAACATTCGTCCAAAAAGACAAAACTGCACCGTGCGACTTTTAGAAATGGGTGCAGGGATTTGAATTGGACCAGTACCATGATGCACCACTCTCCAGGGATGGTAAATCGAAGACCAGCCACGGTGTTCCATTTTTAACATAAAAGTTCACGTGACGGAAAAACGAAGGCCAAAAAACTTCAGAGACCCGATTGAGGTTCGGATAGCCTTTTTTGGGTATGAAACTATCCATTGACCGCTTACAGCGGTCAAAGCCGTAGAACTCACTGAGAGCTTCGTTTTGACTGGTTATGGCTCCCGTAACTCTAAACGAGGCAACAGTAATGGTCGTCCGAAGAATCGATATCCATAGGGTGCAACATCTGCGGTGCAAGGTGCAACATTCGTCCAAAAATTAGAAACAGCGCCGTGCGACTTTTAGAAATGGGTGCAGAGATTTGAAATGGACCAGTACCATGGTGCACCACTCTCCAGGGATGGTAAATCGAAGACCAGCCACGGTGTTCCCTTTTTAACGTAAAAAATCATGTGACGGAAAAACGAAGGCAAAAAAACTTCAAAGACCCGATTGAGGTTCGGATAGCCTTTTTTTGGGTATGAAACTATCCGTTGACGGCTTACAGCGGTCAAAGCCGTAGAACTCACTGAGACCTTTGTTTTGACTAGTTATGGCTCCCGTAACTCTAAACGAGGCAACAGTAATGGTCGTCCGAAGAATCGATATCCTTAGGGTGCAACATCTACGGTGCAAGGTGCAACATTCATCCAAAAAGACGAAACATCGCCGTGCGACTTTTAGAAATGGGTGCAGGGATTTGAAATGGACCAGTACCATGGTGCATCTCTCTCCAGGGATAGTAAATTGAAGACCAGCCACGGTGTTCCCTTTTTAACGTAAAAATTCATGTGACGGAAAAACGAAGGCCAAAAAACTTTAGAGACCCGATAGAGGTTCGGATAGCCTTTTTTGGGTATGAAACTATCCGTTGACGGGTTACAGCGGTCAAAGCCGTAGAACTCACTGAGAGCTTCGTTTGGACTGGTTATGGCTCCCGTAACTCTAAACGAGGCAACAGTTATGGTCGTCCGAAGAATCGATATCCACAGGTTGCAACAACTGCGGTGCAAGGTGCAACATTCGTCCAAAAAGACGAAACAGCGCCGTGCGACTTTTAGAAATGGGTGCAGGGATTTGAAATGGACCAGTACCATGGTGCACCACTCTCCAGGGATGGTAAATCGAATACCGGCCACGGTGTTCCCTTTTTAACGTAAAAATTCATGTGACAAAAAAACGAAGGCCAAAAAACTTCAGAGACCCGATTGAGGTTCGGATAGCCTTTTTTGGGTATGAAACTATCCATTGACAGCTTACAGCGGTCAAAGCCGTAGAACTCACTGAGAGCTTCATTTTGACTGGTTATGGCTCCCGTAACTCTAAACGAGGCAACAGTAATGGTCGTCCGAAGAATCGATATCCATAGGGTGCAACATCTGCGGTGCAAGGTGCAACATTCGTCCAAAAATTAGAAACAGCGCCGTGCGACTTTTAGAAATGGGTGCAGGGATTTGAAATGGACCAGTACCATGGTGCACCACTCTCCAGGGATGGTAAATCGAAGACCAGCCACGGTGTTCCCTTTTTAACGTAAAAAATCATGTGACGGAAAAACGAAGGCAAAAAAACTTCAGAGACCCGATTGAGGTTCGGATAGCCTTTTTTTGGGTATGAAACTATCCGTTGACGGCTTACAGCGGTCAAAGCCGTAGAACTCACTGAGACCTTTGTTTTGACTAGTTATGGCTCCCGTAACTCTAAACGAGGCAACAGTAATGGTCGTCCGAAGAATCGATATCCTTAGGGTGCAACATCTACGGTGCAAGGTGCAACATTCATCCAAAAAGACGAAACAGCGCCGTGCGACTTTTAGAAATGGGTGCAGGGATTTGAAATGGACCAGTACCATGGTGCATCTCTCTCCAGGGATAGTAAATTGAAGACCAGCCACGGTGTTCCCTTTTTAACGTAAAAATTCATGTGACGGAAAAACGAAGGCCAAAAAACTTTAGAGACCCGATAGAGGTTCGGATAGCCTTTTTTGGGTATGAAACTATCCGTTGACGGGTTACAGCGGTCAAAGCCGTAGAACTCACTGAGAGCTTCGTTTGGACTGGTTATGGCTCCCGTAACTCTAAACGAGGCAACAGTTATGGTCGTCCGAAGAATCGATATCCACAGGTTGCAACAACTGCGGTGCAAGGTGCAACATTCGTCCAAAAAGACGAAACAGCGCCGTGCGACTTTTAGAAATGGGTGCAGGGATTTGAAATGGACCAGTACCATGGTGCACCACTCTCCAGGGATGGTAAATCGAATACCGGCCACGGTGTTCCCTTTTTAACGTAAAAATTCATGTGACAAAAAAACGAAGGCCAAAAAACTTCAAAGACCCGATTGAGGTTCGGATAGCCTTTTTTGGGTATGAAACTATCCATTGACAGCTTACAGCGGTCAAAGCCGTAGAACTCACTGAGAGCTTCGTTTTGACTGGTTATGGCTCCCGTAACTCTAAACGAGGCAACAGTAATGGTCGTCCGAAGAATCGATATCCATAGGGTGCAACATCTGCGGTGCAAGGTGCAACATTCGTCCAAAAAGACGAAACAGCGCCGTGCGACTTTTAGAAATGGGTGCAGGGATTTGAAATGGACCAGTACCATGGTGCACCACTCTCCAGGGATGGTAAATCGAAGACCAGCCATGGTGTTCCCTTTTTAACGTAAAAAATCATGTGACGGAAAAACGAAGGCAAAAAAACTTCAGAGACCCGATTGAGGTTCGGATAGCCTTTTTTGGGTATGAAACTATCCATTGACAGCTTACAGCAGTCAAAGCCGTAGCACTCACTGAGAGCTTCGTTTTGACTGGTTATGGCTCCCGTAACTCTAAACGAGGCAACAGTAATGGTCGTCCGAAGAATCGATATCCATAGGGTGCAACATCTGCGGTGCAAGGTGCAACATTCGTCCAAAAAGACGAAACAGCGTCGTGCGACTTTTAGAAATGGGTGCAGGGATTTGAAATGGACCAGTACCATGGTGCACCACTCTCCAGGGATGGTAAATCGAAGACCAGCCACAGTGTTCCCTTTTTAACGTAAAAAATCATGTGACGGAAAAACGAAGGCAAAAAAACTTCAAAGACCCGATTGAGGTTCGGATAGCCTTTTTTTGGGTATGAAACTATCCGTTGACGGCTTACTGCGGTCAAAGCCGTAGAACTCACTTATACCTTCGTTTTGACTGGTTATGGCTCCCGTAACTCTAAACGAGGCAACAGTTATGGTCGTCCGAAGAATCGATATCCACAGGGTGCAACATCTACGGTGCAAGGTGCAACATTCGTCCAAAAAGACAAAACTGCACCGTGCGACTTTTAGAAATGGGTGCAGGGATTTGAATTGGACCAGTACCATGATGCACCACTCTCCAGGGATGGTAAATCGAAGACCAGCCATGGTGTTCCCTTTTTAACGTAAAAATTCATGTGACGGAAAAACGAAGGCCAAAAAACTTTAGAGACCCGATAGAGGTTCGGATAGCCTTTTTTGGGTATGAAACTATCCGTTGACGGGTTACAGCGGTCAAAGCCGTAGAACTCACTGAGAGCTTCGTTTGGACTGGTTATGGCTCCCGTAACTCTAAACGAGGCAACAGTTATGGTCGTCCGAAGAATCGATATCCACAGGTTGCAACAACTGCGGTGCAAGGTGCAACATTCGTCCAAAAAGACGAAACAGCGCCGTGCGACTTTTAGAAATGGGTGCAGGGATTTGAAATGGACCAGTACCATGGTGCACCACTCTCCAGGGATGGTAAATCGAATACCGGCCACGGTGTTCCCTTTTTAACGTAAAAATTCATGTGACAAAAAAACGAAGGCCAAAAAACTTCAGAGACCCGATTGAGGTTCGGATAGCCTTTTTTGGGTATGAAACTATCCATTGACAGCTTACAGCGGTCAAAGCCGTAGAACTCACTGAGAGCTTCATTTTGACTGGTTATGGCTCCCGTAACTCTAAACGAGGCAACAGTAATGGTCGTCCGAAGAATCGATATCCATAGGGTGCAACATCTGCGGTGCAAGGTGCAACATTCGTCCAAAAATTAGAAACAGCGCCGTGCGACTTTTAGAAATGGGTGCAGGGATTTGAAATGGACCAGTACCATGGTGCACCACTCTCCAGGGATGGTAAATCGAAGACCAGCCACGGTGTTCCCTTTTTAACGTAAAAAATCATGTGACGGAAAAACGAAGGCAAAAAAACTTCAGAGACCCGATTGAGGTTCGGATAGCCTTTTTTTGGGTATGAAACTATCCGTTGACGGCTTACAGCGGTCAAAGCCGTAGAACTCACTGAGACCTTTGTTTTGACTAGTTATGGCTCCCGTAACTCTAAACGAGGCAACAGTAATGGTCGTCCGAAGAATCGATATCCTTAGGGTGCAACATCTACGGTGCAAGGTGCAACATTCATCCAAAAAGACGAAACAGCGCCGTGCGACTTTTAGAAATGGGTGCAGGGATTTGAAATGGACCAGTACCATGGTGCATCTCTCTCCAGGGATAGTAAATTGAAGACCAGCCACGGTGTTCCCTTTTTAACGTAAAAATTCATGTGACGGAAAAACGAAGGCCAAAAAACTTTAGAGACCCGATAGAGGTTCGGATAGCCTTTTTTGGGTATGAAACTATCCGTTGACGGGTTACAGCAGTCAAAGCCGTAGAACTCACTGAGAGCTTCGTTTGGACTGGTTATGGCTCCCGTAACTCTAAACGAGGCAACAGTTATGGTCGTCCGAAGAATCGATATCCACAGGTTGCAACAACTGCGGTGCAAGGTGCAACATTCGTCCAAAAAGACGAAACAGCGCCGTGCGACTTTTAGAAATGGGTGCAGGGATTTGAAATGGACCAGTACCATGGTGCACCACTCTCCAGGGATGGTAAATCGAATACCGGCCACGGTGTTCCCTTTTTAACGTAAAAATTCATGTGACAAAAAAACGAAGGCCAAAAAACTTCAGAGACCCGATTGAGGTTCGGATAGCCTTTTTTGGGTATGAAACTATCCATTGACAGCTTACAGCGGTCAAAGCCGTAGAACTCACTGAGAGCTTCGTTTTGACTGGTTATGGCTCCCGTAACTCTAAACGAGGCAACAGTAATGGTCGTCCGAAGAATCGATATCCATAGGGTGCAACATCTGCGGTGCAAGGTGCAACATTCGTCCAAAAAGACGAAACAGCGCCGTGCGACTTTTAGAAATGGGTGCAGGGATTTGAAATGGACCAGTACCATGGTGCACCACTCTCCAGGGATGGTAAATCGAAGACCAGCCATGGTGTTCCCTTTTTAACGTAAAAAATCATGTGACGGAAAAACGAAGGCAAAAAAACTTCAGAGACCCGATTGAGGTTCGGATAGCCTTTTTTTGGGTATGAAACTATCCGTTGACGGCTTACAGCGGTCAAAGCCGTAGAACTCACTGAGACCTTTGTTTTGACTAGTTAAGGCTCCCGTAACTCTAAACGAGGCAACAGTAATGGTCGTCCGAAGAATCGATATCCATAGGGTGCAACATCTGCGGTGCAAGGTGCAACATTCATCCAAAAAGACGAAACAGCGCCGTGCGACTTTTAGAAATGGGTGCAGGGATTTGAAATGGACCAGTACCATGGTGCAACTCTCTCCAGGGATAGTAAATTGAAGACCAGCCACGGTGTTCCCTTTTTAACGTAAAAATTCATGTGACGGAAAAACGAAGGCCAAAAAACTTCAGAGACCCGATAGAGGTTCGGATAGCCTTTATTTGGGTATGAAACTATCCGTTGACGGGTTACAGCGGTCAAAGCCGTAGAACTCACTGAGAGCTTCGTTTGGACTGGTTATGGCTCCCGTAACTCTAAACGAGGCAACAGTTATGGTCGTCCGAAGAATCGATATCCACAGGTAGCAACAACTGCGGTGCAAGGTGCAACATTCGTCCAAAAAGACGAAACAGCGCCGTGCGACTTTTAGAAATGGGTGCAGGGATTTGAAATGTACCAGTACCATGGTGCACCACTCTTCGGGGATGGTAAATCGAATACCGGCCACGGTGTTCCCTTTTTAACGTAAAAATTCATGTGACAAAAAAACGAAGGCCAAAAAACTTCAAAGACCCGATTGAGGTTCGGATAGCCTTTTTTTGGGTATGAAACTATCCGTTGATGGCTTATAGTGGTCAAAGCCCTAGAACTCACTAAGACCTTCGTTTTGACTGGTTATGGCTCCCGTAACTCTAAACGAGGCAACAATTATGGTCGTCCGAAGAATCGATATCCACAGGGTGCAACATCTGCGGTGCAAGGTGCAACATTCGTCCAAAAAGACGAAACAGCGCCGTGCGACTTTTAGAAATGGGTGCAGGGATTTGAAATGGACCAGTACCATGGTGCACCACTCTCTAGGGATGGTAAATCGAAGACCAGCCACGGTGTTGCCTTTTTAACGTAAAAATTCATGTGACAGAAAAACGAAGGCCAAAAAACTTCAGAGACCCGATTGAGGTTTGGATAGCCTTTTTTTGGGTATTAAACTATTCGTTGGCGGCTTACAGCAGTCAAAGCCGTAGAACTCACTGAGACCTTCGTTTTGACTGGTTATGGCTCCCGTAACTCTAAACGAGGCAACAGTTATGGCCGTCCGAAGAATCGATATCCACAGGGTGCAACATCTGCGGTGCAAGGTGCAACATTCGTCCAAAAAGACGAAATAGCGCCGTGCGACTTTTAGAAATAGGTGCAGGGATTTGAAATGGACCAGTACCATGGTGCACCACTCTCCAGGGATGGTAAATCGAAGACCAGCCACGGTGATCCCTTTTTAACGTAAAAATTCATGTGACGGAAAAACGAAGGCCAAAAAACTTCAGAGAACCGATTGAGGTTCGGACAGCCTTTTTTTGGGTATGAATCTATCCGTTGACGGCTTACAGCGGTCAAAGCCGTAGAACTCATTGAGACCTTCATTTTGACTGGTTATGGCTCCCGTAACTCTAAACGAGGCAACAGTTATGGCCGTCCGAAGAATCGATATCAAAAGGTGCAACATCTGCGGTGCAAGGTGCAACATTCGTCCAAAAAGACGAAACATGGTCGTGCGACTTTTAGAAATGGGTGCAGGGATTTGAAGTGGACTAGTACCATGGTGCACCACTCTCCAGGGATGGTAAATCGAAGACCAGCCACGGTGTTCCCTTTTTAACGTAAAAATTCATGTGACGGAAAAACGAAGGCCAAAAAACTTCTGAAACCCGATTGAGGTTCGGATTGCCTTTTTTGGGTATGAAACTATCCGTTGATGGCTTACAGTGGTCAAAGCCGTAGAACTCACTGAGACCTCCGTTTTGACTGGTTATGGCTCCCGTAACTCTAAACGAGGCAACAGTTATGGCCGTCCGAAGAATCGATATCCACAGGGTGCAACATCTGCTGTGCAAGGTGCAACATTCGTCCAAAAAGACGAAACAGCGCCGTGCGACTTTTAGAAATGGATGCAGGGATTTGAAATGGACCAGTACCATGGTGCACCACTCTCCAGGGATGGTAAATCGAAGACCAGCCACGGTGTTCCCTTTTTAATGTAAAAATTCATGTGACGGAAAAACGAAGGCCAAAAAACTTTAGAGACCCGATTGAGGTTCGGATAGCCTTTTTTTGGGTATGAAACTATCCGTTGACGGCTTACAGCGGTCAAAGCCGTAGAACTCACTGAGAGCTTCGTTTTGACTGGTTATGGCTCCCGTAACTCTAAACGAGGCAACAGTTATGGTCGTCCGAAGAATCGATATCCACAGGGTGCAACATTTGCGGTGCATGGTGCAACATTCGTCCAAAAAGACGAAACAGCGCCGTGCGACTTTTAGAAATGGGTGCACGGATTTGAAATGGACCAGTACCATGGTGCATCACTCTCCAAGGATGGTAAATCGAAGACTAGCCACGGTGTTCCTTTTTTAACGTAAAAATTCATGTGACGGAAAAACGAAGGCCAAAAAATTTCAGAGACCCGATTGATGTTCGGATAGCCTTTTTTGGGTATGAAACTATCCGTTGACGGCTTACAGCGGTCAAAGCCGTAGAACTCACTGAGACCTTCGTTTTGACTGGTTATGGCTCCCGTAACTCTAAACGAGGCAACAGTTATGGCCGTCCGAAGAATCAATATCCATAGGGTGCAACATCTGCGGTGCAAGGTGCAACATTCGTCCAAAAAGACGAAACAGCGCCGTGCGCCTTTTAGAAATGGGTGCAGGGATTTAAAATGGACCAGTACCATGGTGCACCACTCTCCAGGGATGGTAAATCGAAGACCAGACACGGTGTTTCCTTTTTAATGTAAAAATTCATGTGATGGAAAAACGAAGGCCAAAAAACTTCAAAGACCCGATTGAGGTTCGGATAGCCTTTTTTTGGGTATGAAACTATCCATTGACGGCTTACAGCGATCAAAGCCGTAGAACTCACTGAGACCTTCGTTTTGACTGGTTATGGCTCCCGTAACTCTAAACTAGGCAACAGTTATGGCCGTCCGAAGAATCGATATCCACAGGGTGCAACATTCGCGGTGCAAGGTGCAACATTCGTCCAAAAAGGCGAAACAGCGCCGTGCGACTTTTAGAAATGGGTGCAGGGATTTGAAATGGACCAGTACCATGGTGCACCACTCTCCAAGGATGGTAAATCGAAGACCAGCCACGGTGTTCCCTTTTTAATGTAAAAATTCATGTGACGGAAAAACGAAGGCCAAAAAACTTCAGAGACCCGATTGAGGTTCGGATAGCTTTTTTTTGGGTATGAAACTATCCGTTGACGGCTTAAGAGGTCAAAGCCGTAGAACTCACTAAGAGCTTCGTTTTGAATAGTTATGGCTCCCGTAACTCTAAACGAGGCAACAGTTATGGTCGTCCGAAGAATCGATATCCACAGGGTGCAACATCTGCGGTGCAAGGTGCAACATTCGTCCAAAAAGACGAAACAGCGCCGTGCGACTTTTAGAAAAAGGTGCAGGGATTTGAAATGGACCAGTACCATGGTGCACCACTCTCCAGGGATGGTAAATCGAAGACCAGCCACGGTGTTCCCTTTTTAACGTAAAAATTCATTTGACGGAAAAACGAAGGCCAAAAAACTTCAGAGACCCGATTGAGGTTCGGATAGCCTTTTTTTGGGTATGAAACTATCCATTGACGGCTTACAACTGTCAAAGCCGTAGAACTCACTAAGACCTTCGTTTTGACTGGTTATGGCTCCCGTAACTCTAAACGAGGCAACAGTTATGGCCGTCCGAAGAATCGATATCCACAGGGTGCAACATCTGCGGTGCAAGGTGCAACATTCGTCCAAAAAGACAAAACAGCGCCGTGCGACTTTTAGAAATGGGTGCAGGGATTTGAAATGGACCAGTATCATGGTGCACCACTCTCCAGGGATGGTAAATCCATGACCATCCACGGTGTTCCCTTTTTAACATAAAAATTCATGTGACGGAAAAACGAAGGCCAAAAAACTTCAAAGACCCGATTGAGGTTCGGATAGCCTTTTTTTGGGTATGAAACTATCCGTTGACGGCTTACAGCGGTCAAAGCCGTAGAACTCACTAATACCTTCGTTTTGATTGGTTATGGATACTGTAACTCTAAACGAGGCAACAGTTATGGCCGTCCGAAGAATCGATATCCACAGGGTGCAACATCTACGGTGCAAGGTGCAACATTCGTCCAAAAAGACAAAACTGCACCGTGCGACTTTTAGAAATGGGTGGAGGGATTTGAATGGACCAGTACCATGATGTACCACTCTCCAGGGATGGTAAATCGAAGACCAGCCATGGTGTTCCATTTTTAACATAAAAGTTCACGTGACGGAAAAACGAAGGCAAAAAAACTTCAGAGACCCGATTGAGGTTTGGATAGCCTGTTTTTGGGTATGAAACTATCCATTGACAGCTTACAGCGGTCAAAGCCGTAGAACTCACTGAGAGCTTCATTTTGACTGGTTATGGCTCCCGTAAATCTAAACGAGGCAACAGTAATGGTCGTTCGAAGAATCGATATCCATAGGGTGCAACATCTGCGGTGCAAGGTGCAACATTCGTCCAAAAAGACGAAACAACGCCGTGCGACTTTTAGAAATGGGTGCAGTGATTTGAAATGGACCAGTACCATGGCGCACCACTCTCCAAGGATGGTAAATCGAAGACCAGCCACGGTGTTCCCTTTTTAACGTAAAAAATCATGTGACGGAAAAACGAAGGCCAAAAAACTTCAGAGAGCCGATTGAGGTTCGGATAGCCTTTTTTGGGTATGAAACTATCCGTTGACAGCTTACAGCAGTCAAAGCCGTAGAACTCACAGAGAGCTTCGTTTTGACTGGTTATGGCTCCCGTAACTCTAAACGAGGCAACAGTAATGGTCGTCCGAAGAATCGATATCCATAGGGTGCAACATCTGCGGTGCAAGGTGCAACATTCGTCCAAAAAGACGAAACAACGCCGTGCGACTTTAAGAAATGGGTGCAGGGATTTGAAATGGACCAGTACCATGGTGCACCACTCTCCAGGGATGGTAAATCGAAGACCAGCCACGGTGTTCCTTTTTTAACGTAAAAATTCATGTGATGGAAAAACGAAGGCCAAAAAACATCAGAGACCCGATAGAGGTTCGGATAGCCTTTTTTTGGGTATGAAACTATCCGTTGACGGGTTACAGCGGTCAAAGCCGTAGAACTCACTGAGAGCTTCGTTTGGTCTGGTTATGGCTCCCGTAACTCTAAACGAGGCAACAGTTATGGTCGTCCGAAAAATCGATATCCACAGGTTGCAACATCTGCGGTGCAAGGTGCAACATTCGTCCAAAAAGACGAAACAACGCCGTGCGACTTTTAGAAATGGGTGCAGGGATTTGAAATGGACCAGTACCATGGTGCACCACTCTCCAGGGATGGTAAATCGAATACCGGCCATGGTGTTCCCTTTTTAACGTAAAAATTCATGTGACAGAAAAACGAAGGACAAAAAACTTCAGAGACCCGATTGAGGTTCGGATATCCTTTTTTTGGGTATGAAACTATCCGTTGATGGGTTACAGCGATCAAAGCCGTAGAACTCACTGAGACCTTCGTTTTGACTGGTTATGGCTCCCGTAACTCTAAACGAGGCAACAGTTATGGTCGTCCGAAGAATTGATATCCACAGGGTGCAACATCTGCGGTGCAAGGTGCAACATTCGTCCAAAAAGACGAAACAGGGCCGTGCGACTTTTAGAAATGGGTGCAGGGATTTGAAATGGACCAGTACAATGGTGCACCACTCTTTAGGGATGGTAAATCGAAGACCATCCACGGTGTTGCCTTTTTAACGTAAAAATTCATGTGATAGAAAAACGAAGGCCAAAAAACTTCAAAGACCCGATTGAGGTTCGGATAGCCTTTTTTTGGGTATGAAATTATCCGTTGGCGGCTTACAGCAGTCAAAGCCGTAGAACTCACTAAGACCTTCGTTTTGACTGGTTATGGCTCCCGTAACTCTAAACGAGGCAACAGTTATGGCCGTCCGAAGAATCGATATCCACAGGGTGCAACATCTGCGGTGCAAGGTGCAACATTCGTCCAAAAAGACGAAACAGCGCCGTGCGACTTTTAGAAATGGGTGCAGGGATTTGAAATGGACCAGTACCATGGTGCATCACTCTCCAGGGATGGTAAATCGAAGACCAGCCACGGTGTTCCCTTTTTAACGTAAAAATTCATGTGACGGAAAAACGAAGTCCAAAAAACTTCAAAGAGCCGATTGAGGTTCGGACAGCCTTTTTTTGGGTATGAATCTATCCGTTGATGGCTTACAGCAGTCAAAGCCATAGAACTCACTAAGACCTTCATTTTGACTGGTTATGGCTCCCGTAACTCTAAACGAGGCAACAGTTATGGCCATCCGAAGAATCGATATCAACAGGGTGCAACATCTGCGGTGCAAGGTGCAACATTCGTCCAAAAAGACGAAACATCGCCGTGCGACTTTTAGAAATGGGTGCAAGGATTTGAAGTGGACCAGTACCATGGTGCACCACTCTCCAGGGATGGTAAATCGAAGACCAGCCACGGTGTTCCCTTTTTAACGTAAAAATTCATGTGACGGAAAAACGAAGGCCAAAAAACTTCAGAGAGCCGATTAAGGTTCGGACAGCCTTTTTTTGGGTATGAATCTATCCGTTGACGACTTACAGTGGTCAAAGCTGTAGAACTCATTGAGACATTCATTTTGACTGGTTATGGCTCCCGTAACTCTAAACGAGGCAACAGTTATGACCGTCCGAAGAATCGATATCAACAGGGTGCAACATCTGCGGTGCAAGGTGCAACATTCGTCCAAAAAGACAAAACAGCGCCGTGCGACTTTTAGAAATGGGTGCAGGGATTTGAAGTGGACTAGTACCATGGTGCATCACTCTCCAGGGATGGTAAATCGAAGACCAGCCACGGTGTTCCCTTTTTAACGTAAAAATTCATTTGACGGAAAAACGAAGGCCAAAAAACTTCAGAGACCCGATTGAGGTTCGGATAGCCTTATTTTGGGTATGAAACTATCTGTTGACGGCTTACGGCCATCAAAGCCATAGAAATCACTAAGACCTTCGTTTTGACTGGTTATGGCTCCCGTAACTCTAAACGAGGCAACAGTTATGGCCGTCCGAAGAATCGATATCCACAGGGTGCAACATCTGCGGTGCAAGGTGCAACATTCGTCCAAAAAGACGAAACAGCGCCGTGCGACTTTTAGAAGTGGATGCAGGGATATGAAATGGACCAGTATCATGGTTCACCACTCTCCAAGGATGGTAAATCGAAGACCAGCCACGGTGTTCCCTTTTTAACGTAAAAATTCATGTTACGGAAAAACGAAGGCCAAAAAACTTCAAAGACCCGATTGAGGTTCGGATAGCCTTTTTTGGGTATGAAACTATCCGTTGACGGCTTACAGCGGTCAAAGCCGTAGAACTCACTGATACCTTCGTTTTGACTGGTTATGGCTCCCGTAACTCTAAACGAGGCAACAGTTATGGCCGTCCGAAGAATCGATATCCACAGGGTGCAACATCTACGGTGCAAGGTGCAACATTCGTCCAAAAAGACAAAACTGCACCGTGCGACTTTTAGAAATGGGTGCAGGGATTTGAAATGGACCAGTACCATGATGCACCACTCTCCAGGGATGGTAAATCGAAGACCAGCCACGGTGTTCCATTTTTAACATAAAAGTTCACGTGATGGAAAAACGAAGGCCAAAAAACTTCAGAGACCCGATTGAGGTTCGGATAGCCTTTTTTGGGTATGAAACTATCCGTTGATGGCTTACAGCGGTCAAAGCCGTAGAACTCACTGATACCTTCGTTTTGACTGGTTATTGCTCCCATAACTCTAAACGAGGCAACAGTTATGGTCGTCCGAAGAATCGATATCCATAGGGTGCAACATCTGCGGTGGAAGGTGCAACATTCGTCCAAAAAGACGAAACTGCGCCGTGCGACTTCTAGAAATGGGTGCAGGGATTTGAAATGGACCAGTACCATGGTGCACCACTCTCCAGGGATGGTAAATCGAAGACCAGCCACGGTGTTCTCTTTTTAACGTAAAAATTCATGTGACGGAAAAACGAAGGCCAAAAAACTTCAGAGAGCCGATTGAGGTTCCGATAGCCATTTTTGGGTATGAAACTATCCGTTGACGGCTTACAACTGTCAAAGCCGTAGAACTCACTGAGACCTTCGTTTTGACTGGTTATGGCTTCTGTAACTCTAAACGAGGCAACAGTTATGGCCGTCCGAAGAATCGATATCCATAGGGTACAACATCTACGGTGCAAGGTGCAACATTCGTCCAAAAAGACGAAACAGCGTCGTGCGACTTTTAGAAATGGGTGCAGGGATTTGAAATGAACCAGTACCATGGTGCACCACTCTACAGGGATGGTAAATCGAAGACCAGCCACGGTGTTCCCTTTTTAACGTAAAAATTCATTTGATGGAAAAACGAAGGCAAAAAAACTTCAAAGACCCGATTGAGGTTCGGATAGCCTTTTTTTGGGTATGAAACTATCCGTTGACGGCTTACAGCAATCAAAGCTGTAGAACTCACTGAGACCTTCGTTTTGACTGGTTATGGCTCCCGTAACTCTAAACGAGGCAATAGTTATGGCCGTCCGAAGAATCGATATCCACAGGGTGCAACATCTGCGGTGCAAGGTGCAACATTCGTCCAAAAAGACGAAACAGCGCCGTGCGACTTTTAGAAAAGGGTGCAGGGATTTGAAATGGACCAGTACCATGGTGCACCACTCTCCAGGGATGGTAAATCGAAGACCAGCCACGGTGTTCCCTTTTTAACGTAAAAATTCATGTCACGGAGAAACGATGGCCAAAAAACTTCAGAGAGCCGATTGAGGTTCGAATAGCCATTTTTTGGGTATGAAACTATCCGTTGACGGCTTATAGCGGTCAAAGACGTAGAAGTCACTGAGACCTTTGTTTTGACTGGTTATGGCTCCCGTAACTCTAAACGAGGCAACAGTTATGGCCGTCCGAAGAATCGATATCAACAGGGTGCAACATCTGTGGTGCAAGGTGCAACATTTGTCCAAAAAGAAGAAACAGCGCCGTGCGACTTTTAGAAATGGGTGCAGGGATTTGAAATGGACCAGTACCATGGTGCACCACTCTCCAGGGATGGTAAATCGAAGACCAGCGACGGTGTTCCCTTTTTAACGTAAAAATTCATGTGATGGAATAACGAAGGCCAAAAAACTTCAAAGACCCGATTGAGGTTCAGATAGCCTTTTTTTGGGTATGAAACTATCTGTTGACGGCTTAAGCGATCATAGCCGTAGAACTCACTGAGAGCTTCGTTTTGACTGGTTATGGCTCCCGTAACTCTAAACGAGGCAACAGTTATGGCCGTCCGAAGAATCGATATCCACAGGGTGCAACATCTGTGGTGCAAGGTGCAACATTCGTCCAAAAAGACGAAACAGCGCCGTGCGACTTTTAGAAATGGGTGTAGGGATTTGAAATGGACCAGTACCATGGTGCACCACTCTCCAGGGATGGTAAATCGAAGACCGCCACGGTGTTCCCTTTTTAACGTAAAAATTCATTTGATGGAAAAACGAAGGCAAAAAAACTTCAAAGACCCGATTGAGGTTCAGGTAGCCTTTTTTTGGGTATGAAACTATCCGTTGATGGCTTACAGCGGTCAAAGCCGTAGAACTCACTAAGACCTTCGTTTTGACTGGTAATGGCTCCCGTAACTCTAAACGAGGCAACAGTAATGGTCGTCCGAAGAATCGATATCCACAGGGTGCAACATCTGGGGTGCAAGGTGCAACATTCGTCCAAAAAGACGAAACAACGCCGTGCGATTTTTAGAAATTGGTGCAGGGATTTGAAATGGACCAGTACCATGGTGCATCACTCTCCAGGGATGGTAAATCGAAGACCAGCCACGGTGTTCTCTTTTTAACGTAAAAATTCATGTGACGGAAAAACGAAGGCCAAAAAACTTCAAAGAGCCGATTGAGGTTCCGGTAGCCTTTTTTGGGTATGAAATTATCCGTTGACGGCTTACAGCGGTCAAAGCCGTAGAACTCACTGGGACCTTCGTTTTGACTAGTTATGGCTCCCGTAACTCTAAACGAGGCAATAGTTATGACCGTTCGAAGAATCGATATCCACAGGGTGCAACATCTGTGGTGCAAGGTGAAACATTCGTCCAAAAAGACAAAACAGCGCCGTGCGACTTTTAGAAATGGGTGTAGGGATTTGAAATGGACCAGTACCATGGTGCACCACTCTCCAGGGATGGTAAATCGAAGACCAGCCACGGTGTTCCCTTTTTAACGTAAAAATTCATTTGATGGAAAAACGAAGGCAAAAAAACTTCAGAGACCCGATTGAGGTTCGGGTAGCCTTTTTTTGGGTATGAAACTATCCGTTGATGGCTTATAGCAGTCAAAGCCGTAGAACTCACTAAGACCTTCGTTTTGACTGGTAATGGCTCCCGTAACTCTAAACGAGGCAACAGTAATGGTCGTCCGAAGAATCGATATCCACAGGGTGCAACATCTGCGGTGCAAGGTGCAACATTCGTCCAAAAAGACGAAACAACGCCGTGCGATTTTTAGAAATTGGTGCAGGGATATGAAATGGACCAGTACCATGGTGCATCACTCTCCAGGGATGGTAAATCGAAGACCAGCCACGGTGTTCTCTTTTTAACGTAAAAATTCATGTGAAGGAAAAACGAAGGCCAAAAAATTTCAGAGAGCCGATTGAGGTTCCGATAGCCTTTTTTGAGTATGAAACTATCCGTTGACGGCTTACAGCGGTCAAAGCCGTAGAACTCACTGAGACCTTCGTTTTGACTGGTTATGGCTCTCGTAACTCTAAACGAGGCAACAGTTATGACCGTCCGAAGAATCGATATCCGCAGGGTGCAACATCTGCGGTGCAAGGTGCAACAATCGTCCAAAAAGACGAAACAGCGCCGTGCGACTTTTAGAATTGGGTGCAGGTATTTGAAATGGACCGGTACCATGGTGCACCACTCTCCAGGGATGGTAAATCGAAGACCAGCCACGGTGTTCCCTTTTTAACGTAAAAATTCATGTGATGGAAAAACGAAGGCCAAAAAACATCAGAGACCCGATTGAGGTTCGGATAGCTTTTTTTTGGGTATGAAACTATCCGTTGACGGCTTACAGCGGTCAAAGCCGTAGAACTCACTGAGTCCTTCGTTTTGACTGGTTATGGCTCTAGTAACTCTAAACGAGGCAACAGTTATGACCGTCCGAAGAATCGATATCCGCAGGGTGCAACATCTGCGGTGCAAGGTGCAACATTCGTCCAAAAAGACGAAACAGCGCCGTGCGACTTTTAGAATTGGGTGCAGGTATTTGAAATGGACCGGTACCATGGTGCACCACTCTCCAGGGATGGTAAATCGAAGACCAGCCACGGTGTTCCCTTTTTAACGTAAAAATTCATGTGACAGAAAAACGAAGGCCAAAATACTTCGGAGACCCGATTGAGGTTCGGATAGCTTTTTTTGGGTATGAAACTATCTGTTGACGGCTTACAGCTGTCAAAGCCGTAGAACTCACTGAGACCTTCGTTTTGACTGGTTATGGCTCTCGTAACTCTAAACGAGGCAACAGTTATGGCCGTCCGAAGAATCGATATCCGCAGGGTGCAACATCTGCGGTGCAAGGTGCAACATTCGTCCAAAAAGACGAAACAGCGCCGTGCGACTTTTAGAATTGGGTGCAGGTATTTGAAATGGACCGGTACCATGGTGCACCACTCTCCAGGGATGGTAAATCGAGGACCAGCCATGGTGTTCCCTTTTTAACGTAAAAATTCATGTGACGGAAAAACGAAGGCCAAAATACTTCAGAGACCCGATTGAGGTTCGGATAGCCTTTTTTGGGTAAGAAACTATCCATTGACGGCTTACAGCAGTCAAAGCCGTAGAACTCACTGAGACCTTCGTTTTGACTGGTTATGGCTCTCGTAAATCTAAACGAGGCAACAGTTATGACCGTCCGAAGAATCGATATCCGCAGGGTGCAACATCTGCGGTGCAAGGTGCAACATTCGTCCAAAAAGACGAAACAGCGCCGTGCGACTTTTAGAATTGGGTGCAGGTATTTGAAATGGACCGGTACCATGGTGCACCACTCTCCAGGGATGGTAAATCGAAGACCAGCCACGGTGTTCCCTTTTTAACGTAAAAATTCATGTGACGGAAAAACGAAGGCCAAAAAACTTCAAAGACCCGATTGAGGTTCGGATAGCATTTTTTTGGGTATGAATCTATCCGTTGACGGCTTACAGCGGTCAAAGCCGTAGAACTCACTGAGACCTTCGTTTTGACTGGTTATGGCTCTCGTAACTCTAAACGAGGCAACAGTTATGTCCGTCCGAAGAATCGATATCCGTAGGGTGCAACATCTGCGGTGCAAGGTGCAACATTCGTCCAAAAAGACGAAACAGCGCCGTGCGACTTTTAGAATTGGGTGCAGGTATTTGAAATGGACCGGTACCATGGTGCACCACTCTCCAGGGATGGTAAATCGAAGACCAGCCACGGTGTTCCCTTTTTAACGTAAAAATTCATGTGACGGAAAAACGAAGGCCAAAATACTTCGGAGACCCGATTGAGGTTCGGATAGCCTTTTTTGAGTATGAAACTATCCGTTGACGGCTTACAGCTGTCAAAGCCGTAGAACTCACTGAGACCTTTGTTTTGACTGGTTATGGCTCCCGTAAATCTAAACGAGGCAACAGTTATGGCCGTCCGAAGAATCGATATCCGCAGGGTGCAACATCTGCGGTGCAAGGTGCAACATTCGTCCAAAAAGACGAAACAGCGCCGTGCGACTTTTAGAATTGGGTGCAGGTATTTGAAATGGACCGGTACCATGGTGCACCACTCTCCAGGGATGGTAAATCGAAGACCAGCCACGGTGTTCCCTTTTTAACGTAAAAATTCATGTGACGGAAAAACGAAGGCCAAAAAACATCAAAGACCCGATTGAGGTTCGGATAGCATTTTTTTGGGTATGAAACTATCCGTTGACGGCTTACAGCGGTCAAAGCTGTAGAACTCACTGAGACCTTCGTTTTGACTGGTTATGGCTCTCGTAACTCTAAACGAGGCAACAGTTATGACCGTCCGAAGAATCGATATCCGCAGGGTGTAACATCTGCGGTGCAAGGTGCAACATTCGTCCAAAAAGACGAAACAGCGCCGTGCGACTTTTAGAATTGGGTGCAGGTATTTGAAATGGACCGGTACCATGGTGCACCACTCTCCAGGGATGGTAAATCGAAGACCAGCCACGGTGTTCCCTTTTTAACGTAAAAATTCATGTGACGGAAAAACGAAGGCCAAAATACTTCGGAGACCCGATTGAGGTTCGGATAGCTTTTTTTGGGTATGAAACTATCTGTTGACGGCTTACAGCTGTCAAAGCCGTAGAACTCACTGAGACCTTCGTTTTGACTGGTTATGGCTCCCGTAACTCTAAACGAGGCAACAGTTATGGCCGTCCGAAGAATCGATATCCGCAGGGTGCAACATCTGCGGTGCAAGGTGCAACATTCGTCCAAAAAGACGAAACAGCGCCGTGCGACTTTTAGAATTGGGTGCAGGTATTTGAAATGGACCGGTACCATGGTGCACCACTCTCCAGGGATGGTAAATCGAGGACCAGCCATGGTGTTCCCTTTTTAACGTAAAAATTCATGTGACGGAAAAACGAAGGCCAAAAAACTTCAGAGAGCCGATTGAGGTTCCGATAGCCATTTTTGGGTATGAAACTATCCGTTGACGGCTTACAACTGTCAAAGCCGTAGAACTCACTGAGACCTTCGTTTTGACTGGTTATGGCTTCTGTAACTCTAAACGAGGCAACAGTTATGGCCGTCCGAAGAATCGATATCCATAGGGTACAACATCTACGGTGCAAGGTGCAACATTCGTCCAAAAAGACGAAACAGCGTCGTGCGACTTTTAGAAATGGGTGCAGGGATTTGAAATGAACCAGTACCATGGTGCACCACTCTACAGGGATGGTAAATCGAAGACCAGCCACGGTGTTCCCTTTTTAACGTAAAAATTCATTTGATGGAAAAACGAAGGCAAAAAAACTTCAAAGACCCGATTGAGGTTCGGATAGCCTTTTTTTGGGTATGAAACTATCCGTTGACGGCTTACAGCAATCAAAGCTGTAGAACTCACTGAGACCTTCGTTTTGACTGGTTATGGCTCCCGTAACTCTAAACGAGGCAATAGTTATGGCCGTCCGAAGAATCGATATCCACAGGGTGCAACATCTGCGGTGCAAGGTGCAACATTCGTCCAAAAAGACGAAACAGCGCCGTGCGACTTTTAGAAAAGGGTGCAGGGATTTGAAATGGACCAGTACCATGGTGCACCACTCTCCAGGGATGGTAAATCGAAGACCAGCCACGGTGTTCCCTTTTTAACGTAAAAATTCATGTCACGGAGAAACGATGGCCAAAAAACTTCAGAGAGCCGATTGAGGTTCGAATAGCCATTTTTTGGGTATGAAACTATCCGTTGACGGCTTATAGCGGTCAAAGACGTAGAAGTCACTGAGACCTTTGTTTTGACTGGTTATGGCTCCCGTAACTCTAAACGAGGCAACAGTTATGTCCGTCCGAAGAATCGATATCAACAGGGTGCAACATCTGTGGTGCAAGGTGCAACATTTGTCCAAAAAGAAGAAACAGCGCCGTGCGACTTTTAGAAATGGGTGCAGGGATTTGAAATGGACCAGTACCATGGTGCACCACTCTCCAGGGATGGTAAATCGAAGACCAGCGACGGTGTTCCCTTTTTAACGTAAAAATTCATGTGATGGAATAACGAAGGCCAAAAAACTTCAAAGACCCGATTGAGGTTCAGATAGCCTTTTTTTGGGTATGAAACTATCTGTTGACGGCTTAAGCGATCATAGCCGTAGAACTCACTGAGAGCTTCGTTTTGACTGGTTATGGCTCCCGTAACTCTAAACGAGGCAACAGTTATGGCCGTCCGAAGAATCGATATCCACAGGGTGCAACATCTGTGGTGCAAGGTGCAACATTCGTCCAAAAAGACGAAACAGCGCCGTGCGACTTTTAGAAATGGGTGTAGGGATTTGAAATGGACCAGTACCATGGTGCACCACTCTCCAGGGATGGTAAATCGAAGACCGCCACGGTGTTCCCTTTTTAACGTAAAAATTCATTTGATGGAAAAACGAAGGCAAAAAAACTTCAAAGACCCGATTGAGGTTCAGGTAGCCTTTTTTTGGGTATGAAACTATCCGTTGATGGCTTACAGCGGTCAAAGCCGTAGAACTCACTAAGACCTTCGTTTTGACTGGTAATGGCTCCCGTAACTCTAAACGAGGCAACAGTAATGGTCGTCTGAAGAATCGATATCCACAGGGTGCAACATCTGGGGTGCAAGGTGCAACATTCGTCCAAAAAGACGAAACAACGCCGTGCGATTTTTAGAAATTGGTGCAGGGATTTGAAATGGACCAGTACCATGGTGCATCACTCTCCAGGGATGGTAAATCGAAGACCAGCCACGGTGTTCTCTTTTTAACGTAAAAATTCATGTGACGGAAAAACGAAGGCCAAAAAACTTCAAAGAGCCGATTGAGGTTCCGGTAGCCTTTTTTGGGTATGAAATTATCCGTTGACGGCTTACAGCGGTCAAAGCCGTAGAACTCACTGGGACCTTCGTTTTGACTAGTTATGGCTCCCGTAACTCTAAACGAGGCAATAGTTATGACCGTTCGAAGAATCGATATCCACAGGGTGCAACATCTGTGGTGCAAGGTGAAACATTCGTCCAAAAAGACAAAACAGCGCCGTGCGACTTTTAGAAATGGGTGTAGGGATTTGAAATGGACCAGTACCATGGTGCACCACTCTCCAGGGATGGTAAATCGAAGACCAGCCACGGTGTTCCCTTTTTAACGTAAAAATTCATTTGATGGAAAAACGAAGGCAAAAAAACTTCAGAGACCCGATTGAGGTTCGGGTAGCCTTTTTTTGGGTATGAAACTATCCGTTGATGGCTTATAGCAGTCAAAGCCGTAGAACTCACTAAGACCTTCGTTTTGACTGGTAATGGCTCCCATAACTCTAAACGAGGCAACAGTAATGGTCGTCCGAAGAATCGATATCCACAGGGTGCAACATCTGCGGTGCAAGGTGCAACATTCGTCCAAAAAGACGAAACAACGCCGTGCGATTTTTAGAAATTGGTGCAGGGATTTGAAATGGACCAGTACCATGGTGCATCACTCTCCAGGGATGGTAAATCGAAGACCAGCCACGGTGTTCTCTTTTTAACGTAAAAATTCATGTGAAGGAAAAACGAAGGCCAAAAAATTTCAGAGAGCCGATTGAGGTTCCGATAGCCTTTTTTGAGTATGAAACTATCCGTTGACGGCTTACAGCGGTCAAAGCCGTAGAACTCACTGAGACCTTCGTTTTGACTGGTTATGGCTCTCGTAACTCTAAACGAGGCAACAGTTATGACCGTCCGAAGAATCGATATCCGCAGGGTGCAACATCTGCGGTGCAAGGTGCAACAATCGTCCAAAAAGACGAAACAGCGCCGTGCGACTTTTAGAATTGGGTGCAGGTATTTGAAATGGACCGGTACCATGGTGCACCACTCTCCAGGGATGGTAAATCGAAGACCAGCCACGGTGTTCCCTTTTTAACGTAAAAATTCATGTGATGGAAAAACGAAGGCCAAAAAACATCAGAGACCCGATTGAGGTTCGGATAGCTTTTTTTTGGGTATGAAACTATCCGTTGACGGCTTACAGCGGTCAAAGCCGTAGAACTCACTGAGTCCTTCGTTTTGACTGGTTATGGCTCTAGTAACTCTAAACGAGGCAACAGTTATGACCGTCCGAAGAATCGATATCCGCAGGGTGCAACATCTGCGGTGCAAGGTGCAACATTCGTCCAAAAAGACGAAACAGCGCCGTGCGACTTTTAGAATTGGGTGCAGGTATTTGAAATGGACCGGTACCATGGTGCACCACTCTCCAGGGATGGTAAATCGAAGACCAGCCACGGTGTTCCCTTTTTAACGTAAAAATTCATGTGACAGAAAAACGAAGGCCAAAATACTTCGGAGACCCGATTGAGGTTCGGATAGCTTTTTTTGGGTATGAAACTATCTGTTGACGGCTTACAGCTGTCAAAGCCGTAGAACTCACTGAGACCTTCGTTTTGACTGGTTATGGCTCTCGTAACTCTAAACGAGGCAACAGTTATGGCCGTCCGAAGAATCGATATCCGCAGGGTGCAACATCTGCGGTGCAAGGTGCAACATTCGTCCAAAAAGACGAAACAGCGCCGTGCGACTTTTAGAATTGGGTGCAGGTATTTGAAATGGACCGGTACCATGGTGCACCACTCTCCAGGGATGGTAAATCGAGGACCAGCCATGGTGTTCCCTTTTTAACGTAAAAATTCATGTGACGGAAAAACGAAGGCCAAAATACTTCAGAGACCCGATTGAGGTTCGGATAGCCTTTTTTGGGTAAGAAACTATCCATTGACGGCTTACAGCAGTCAAAGCCGTAGAACTCACTGAGACCTTCGTTTTGACTGGTTATGGCTCTCGTAAATCTAAACGAGGCAACAGTTATGACCGTCCGAAGAATCGATATCCGCAGGGTGCAACATCTGCGGTGCAAGGTGCAACATTCGTCCAAAAAGACGAAACAGCGCCGTGCGACTTTTAGAATTGGGTGCAGGTATTTGAAATGGACCGGTACCATGGTGCACCACTCTCCAGGGATGGTAAATCGAAGACCAGCCACGGTGTTCCCTTTTTAACGTAAAAATTCATGTGACGGAAAAACGAAGGCCAAAAAACTTCAAAGACCCGATTGAGGTTCGGATAGCATTTTTTTGGGTATGAAACTATCCGTTGACGGCTTACAGCGGTCAAAGCCGTAGAACTCACTGAGACCTTCGTTTTGATTGGTTATGGCTCTCGTAACTCTAAACGAGGCAACAGTTATGTCCGTCCGAAGAATCGATATCCGTAGGGTGCAACATCTGCGGTGCAAGGTGCAACATTCGTCCAAAAAGACGAAACAGCGCCGTGCGACTTTTAGAATTGGGTGCAGGTATTTGAAATGGACCGGTACCATGGTGCACCACTCTCCAGGGATGGTAAATCGAAGACCAGCCACGGTGTTCCCTTTTTAACGTAAAAATTCATGTGACGGAAAAACGAAGGCCAAAATACTTCGGAGACCCGATTGAGGTTCGGATAGCCTTTTTTGAGTATGAAACTATCCGTTGACGGCTTACAGCTGTCAAAGCCGTAGAACTCACTGAGACCTTCGTTTTGACTGGTTATGGCTCCCGTAAATCTAAACGAGGCAACAGTTATGGCCGTCCGAAGAATCGATATCCGCAGGGTGCAACATCTGCGGTGCAAGGTGCAACATTCGTCCAAAAAGACGAAACAGCGCCGTGCGACTTTTAGAATTGGGTGCAGGTATTTGAAATGGACCGGTACCATGGTGCACCACTCTCCAGGGATGGTAAATCGAAGACCAGCCACGGTGTTCCCTTTTTAACGTAAAAATTCATGTGACGGAAAAACGAAGGCCAAAAAACATCAAAGACCCGATTGAGGTTCGGATAGCATTTTTTTGGGTATGAAACTATCCGTTGACGGCTTACAGCGGTCAAAGCTGTAGAACTCACTGAGACCTTCGTTTTGACTGGTTATGGCTCTCGTAACTCTAAACGAGGCAACAGTTATGACCGTCCGAAGAATCGATATCCGCAGGGTGTAACATCTGCGGTGCAAGGTGCAACATTCGTCCAAAAAGACGAAACAGCGCCGTGCGACTTTTAGATTTGGGTGCAGGTATTTGAAATGGACCGGTACCATGGTGCACCACTCTCCAGGGATGGTAAATCGAAGACCAGCCACGGTGTTCCCTTTTTAACGTAAAAATTCATGTGACGGAAAAACGAAGGCCAAAATACTTCGGAGACCCGATTGAGGTTCGGATAGCTTTTTTTGGGTATGAAACTATCTGTTGACGGCTTACAGCTGTCAAAGCCGTAGAACTCACTGAGACCTTCGTTTTGACTGGTTATGGCTCCCGTAACTCTAAACGAGGCAACAGTTATGGCCGTCCGAAGAATCGATATCCGCAGGGTGCAACATCTGCGGTGCAAGGTGCAACATTCGTCCAAAAAGACGAAACAGCGCCGTGCGACTTTTAGAATTGGGTGCAGGTATTTGAAATGGACCGGTACCATGGTGCACCACTCTCCAGGGATGGTAAATCGAAGACCAGCCACGGTGTTCCCATTTTAACGTAAAAATTCATGTGACGGAAAAACGAAGGCCAAAATACTTCAGAGACCCGATTGAGGTTCGGATAGCCTTTTTTGGGTAAGAAACTATCCATTGACGGCTTACAGCAGTCAAAGCCGTAGAACTCACTGAGACCTTCGTTTTGACTGGTTATGCCTCCTGTAACTCTAAACGAGGCAACAGTTATGGCGGTCCGAAGAATCGATATCCACAGGGTGCAACATCTGCGGTGCAAGGTGCAACATTCGTCGAAAAAGACGAAACAGCGCCGTGCGACTTTTAGAAATGAGTGCAGGGATTTGAAATGGACCAGTACAATGGTGCATCACTCTCCAGGGATGGTAAATCGAAGACCAGAAACGGTGTTCCCTTTTTAATGTAAAAATTCATGTGACGGAAAAACGAAGGCCAAAAAACTTCAGAGACCCGATTGAGGTTCGGATAGCCTTTTTTTGGGTATGAAACTATCCGTTGACGGCTTATAGTGATCAAAGCCGTAGAACTCACTGAGACCTTCGTTTTGACTGGTTACGTCTCCCGTAACTCTAAACGAGGCAACAGTTATGGCCGTCCGAAGAATCGATATCCACAGGGTGCAACATCTGCGGTGCAAGGTGCAACATTCGTCCAAAAAGACGAAACAGCGCCGTGCAACTTTTAGAAATGGGAGCATGGATTTGAAATGGACCAGTACCATGGTGCACCACTCTCCAGGGATTGTAAATCGAAGACCAGCCACGGAGTTCCCTTTTTAACGTAAAAATTCATGTGACGGAAAAACGAAGGCCAAAAAACTTCAAAGACCCGATTGAGGTTCGGATAGCCTTTTTTTGGTATGAAACTATTCGTTGACGGCTTACAGTAGTCAAAGACGTAGAACTCACTGAGACCTTCGTTTTGACTGGTTATGGCTCCCGTAACTCTAAACGAGCAACAGTTATGGTCTTCCGAAGAATCGATATCCACAGGGTGCAACATCTGCGGTGCAAGGTGCAACATTCGTTCAAAAAGACGAAACAGCGCCGTGCGACTTTTAGAAATGGGAGCATGGATTTGAAATGGACCAGTACCATGGTGCACCACTCTCCAGGGATGGTAAATCGAGGACCAGCCATGGTGTTCCCTTTTTAACGTAAAAATTCATGTGATGGAGAAACGAAGGCCAAAATACTTCAGAGAGCCGATTGAGGTTCAGATAGCCTTTTTTTTGGGTTCGAAACTATCCATTGACCGCTTAGAGCGATCAAAGCCGTAGAACTCACCGAGACCTTCGTTTTGACTGGATATGCCTCCCGTAACTCTAAACGAGGCAACAGTTATGGCCATCCGAAGAATCGATATCCACAGGGTGCAACATCTACGGTGCAA
Source organism: Allium fistulosum (assembly GCA_030737815.1). Taxonomy (NCBI): domain Eukaryota; kingdom Viridiplantae; phylum Streptophyta; class Magnoliopsida; order Asparagales; family Amaryllidaceae; genus Allium; species Allium fistulosum. The sequence goes on from CM060906.1 coordinate 1,141,692,268, forward strand.
TGTGCAACATTCGTCGAAAAAGACGAAACAGCGCCGTGCGACTTTTAGAAATGGGCGCAGGGATTTGAAATGGACCAGTACAATGGTGCATCACTCTCTAGGGATGGTAAATCGAAGACCAGAAACGGTGTTCCCTTTTTAACGTAAAAATTCATGTGACGGAAAAACGAAGGCCAAAAAACTTTAAAGAGCCGATTGAGGTTCAGATAGCCTTTTTTATTGGTATGAAACTATCCGTTGATGGCTTACAACGATCAAAGCCGTAGAACTCACCGAGACCTTCGTTTTGACTGGTTATGGCTCCCGTAACTCTAAACGAGGCAACAGTTATGGCCGTCCGAAGAATCGATATCCACAGGGTGCAACATCTGCGTTGCAAGGTGCAACATTCGTCCAAAAAGACAAAACAGCGCCGTGCGACTTTTAGAAATGGGTGCAAGGATTTGAAATGGACCAGTACCATGGTGCATCACTCTCCAGGGATGGTAAATCGAAGACCAGCCCCGGTGTTTCTTTTTTAACGTAAAAATTCATGAGACAGAAAAACGAAGGCCAAAAAACTTTAGAGACTCGATTGAGGTTCGGATAGCCTTTTTTTGGGTATGAAACTATCCGTTGACGGCTTACAGCGGTCAAAGCCGTAGAACTCACTGAGACCTTCGTTTTGATTAGTTATGGCCCCCGTAACTCTAAACGAGGCAACAGTTATGGTCGTCCGAAGAATCGATAACCACAGGGTGCAACATCTGCGGTGCAAGGTGCAACATTCGTCCAAAAAGAAGAAACAGCGCCGTGCGACTTTTAGAAATGGATGTAGGGATTTGAAATGGACCAGTACCATGGTGCATCACTCTCCAGGGATGGTAAATCGAAGACCAGCCACGGTGTTCCCTTTTTAACGTAAAAATTCATGTGACGGAAAAACGAAGGCCAAAAAACTTCAAAGACCCGATTGAGGTTCGGATAGCCTTTTTTTGGGTATGAAACTATCCATTGACGGATTACAGTAGTCAAAGCCATAGAACTCACTGAGAACTTCGTTTTGACTGGTTATGGCTCCCGTAACTCTAAACGAGCAACAGTTATGGCCGTCCGAAGAATCGATATCCATAGGTTGCAACATCTGCGGTGCAAGGTGCAACATTCGTCCAGAAAGACGAAACAGCGCCGTGCGACTTTTAGAAATGGGTGCAGGGATTTGAAATGGACCAGTACCATGGTGCATCACTCTCCAGGGATGGGAAATCGAAGACCGGCCACGGTGTTCACTTTTTAACGTAAAAATTCATGTGACGGAAAAACGAAGGCCAAAATACTTCAAAGACCCGATTGAGGTTCGGATAGCCTTTTTTTGGGTACGAAACTATCTGTTAACAGCTTACAGCAGTCAAAGCCATAGAACTCACTGAGACCTTCGTTTTGACTGGTTATGGCTCCCGTAACTCTATACGAGGCAACAGTTATGGCCGTCCGAAGAATCGATATCCACAGTGTGCAACATCTGCGGTGCAAGGTGCAACATTCGTCCAAAAAGACGAAACAACGCCGTGCGCCTTTTAGAAATGGGTGCAGGGATTTGAAATGGACCAGTACAATGGTGCATCACTCTCCAAGGATGGTAAATCGAAGACCAGCCACGGTGTTCCCTTTTTAACGTAAAAATTCATGTGACGTAAAAACGAAGGCCAAAAAACTTTAGAGACCCGATTGAGGTTCGGATAGCCTTTTTTTGGGTATGAAACTATCCGTTGACGGCTTACAGCGGTAAAAGCCGTAGAACTCACTGACACCTTCGTTTTGACTGGTTATGGCTCCCGTAACTCTAAACGAGGCAACAGTTATGGCCGTTCGAAGAATCGATATCCACAGGGTGCATCATCTGCGGTGCAAGGTGCAACATTCGTCCAAAGAGATGAAACAGCGCCGTGTGACTTTTAGAAATGGGTGCAGGGATTTGAAATGGACCAGTACCATGGTGCACCACTCTCCAGGGATGGTAAATCGAGGACCAGCCACGGTGTTCCCTTTTTAACGTAAAAATTCATGTGATGGAAAAACGAAGGCCAAAATACTTCAGAGACCCGATTGAGGTTCAGATAGCCTTTTTTTGGGTACGAAACTATCCATTGATGGCTTACAGTAGTCAAAGCCGTAGAACTCACTGAGACCTTCGTTTTGACTGGTTATGGGTCCCGTAACTCTAAACGAGGCAACAGTTATGGCCGTCCGAAGAATCGTTATCCACAGGGTGCAACATCTGCGGTGCAAGGTGCAACATTCGTCCGAAAAGACGAAACAGCGTCGTGCGACTTTTAGAAATGGGTGCAGGGATTTGGAATGGACCAGTATAATGGTGCATCACTCTCCAGAGATGGTAAATCGAAGACCAGCCACGGTGTTCCCTTTTTAACGTAAAAATTCATGTGACGGAAAAACGAAGGCCAAAAAACTTCAAAGACCCGATTGAGGTTCGGATAGCCTTTTTTTGGGTATGAAACTATCCGTTGATGGCTTACAGTAGTCAAAGCCGTAGAACTCACTGAAACCTTCGTTTTGACTGGTAATGGCTCCTGTAACTCTAAACGAGGCAACAGTTATGGCCGTTCGAAGAATCGATATCCACAGGGTGCAACAACTGTGGTGCAAGGTGCAACATTCGTCCAAAAAGACGAAACAACGCCGTGCGACTTTTAGAAATAGGTGCAGAGATTTGAAATGGACCAGTACCATGGTGCACCACTCTCCAGGGATGGTAAATCGAAGACAAGCTACGGTGTTCCCTTTTTAACATAAAAATTCATGTGACGGAAAAAGGAAGGCCAAAAAACTTCAAAGACCCGATTAAGGTTCGGATAGCCTTTTTTGGGTATGAAACTATCCGTTGACGACTTAAGCGGTCATAGCCATAGAACTCACTGAGAGCTTCGTTTTGACTGGTTATGGCTCCCGTAACTCTAAATGAGACAATAGTTATGGTCTTCCGAAGAATCGATATCCACAAGGTGCAACATCTGCGGTGCAAGGTGCAACATTCGTCCAAAAAGATGTAACAGTGCCGTGCGACTTTTAGAAATGGGTGCAGGGATTTGAAATGGACCAGTACCATGGTGCACCACTCTCCAGGGATGGTAAATAGAAGACCAGCCACGGTGTTCCCTTTTTAACGTAAAAATTCATGTGACAGAAAAACGAAGGCCAAAAAACTTCAGAGACCCGATTGAGGTTCGGATAGCCTTTTTTGGGTATGAAACTATCCATTGATGGCTTATAGCGGTCAAAGCCGTAGAACTCAGTGAGACCATCATTTTGACTGGTTATGGCTCCCGTAACTCTAAACGAGGCAACAGTTATGGCCGTCCGAAGAATCGATATCCACAGGGTGCATCATCTGCGGTGCAAGGTGAAACATTCGTCCAAAGAGATGAAACAGCGCCGAGTGACTTTTAAAAATGGGTGCGGGGATTTGAAATGTACCAGTACCATGGTGCACCACTCTCTAGGGATGGTAAATCGAAGACCAGCCACGGTGTTCCCTTTTAACGTAAAAATTCATGGGACGGAAAAAAGAAGGCCAAAAAACTTCAGAGAGCCAATTGAGGTTCGAATAGCCTTTTTTTGGTATGAAACTATCCGTTGACTGCTTACAGCCGTCAAAGCCGTAGAACTCACTGAGACCTTCGTTTTGACTGGTTATGGCTCCCGTAACTCTGAACGAGGCAACAGTTATGGCCGTCCGAAGAATCGATATCCACAGGGTGCAACATCTGCGGTGCAAGGTGCAACATTCGTCCAAAAAGACGAAACAGGTGCCGTGCGACTTTTAGAAATGGGTGCAGGGATTTGAAATGGACCAGTACAATGGTGCATCACTCTCCAGGGATGGTAAATCGAAGACCTCCACGGTGTTCCCTTTTTAACGTAAAAATTCATGTGACGTAAAAAAGGAAGGCCAAAAAACTTCAAAGAGCCGATTGAGGTTCGGATAACCTTTTTTTGGGTATGAAACTATCCGTTGACAGCTTATAGCAATCAAAGCCGTAGAACTCACTAAGACCTTCGTTTTGACTGGTTATGGCTCCCGTAACTCTAAACGAGGCAACAGTTATGGCCGTCCGAAGAATCGATATCCACAGGTTGCAACATCTGCGGTGCAATGTGCAACATTCGTCCAAAAAGACAAAACCGCGCCGTCCCACTTTTAGAAATGGGTGCAAGGATTTGAAATGGACCAGTACCATGGTGCACCACTCTCCAGGGATGGTAAATCGAAGACCAGCCACGGTGTTCCCATTTTAATGTAAAAATTCATGTGACGGAAAAACGAAGGCCAAAAAACTTCAAAGACCCAATTGAGGTTCGGATAGCCTTTTTTTGGGTATGAAATTATACGTTGATGGCTTACAGCGGTCAAAGCCATAGAACTCACTGAGACCTTCTTTTTGACTGGTTATGGCTCCCGTAACTCTAAACGAGGCAACAATTATGGCCGTCCGAAGAATCGATATCCACGGGGTGCAACATCTGCGGTGCAAGGTGCAACATTCGTCCAAAAAGACGAAACAGCGCCGTGCGACTTTTAAAAATGGGAGCACGGATTTGAAATGGACCAGTACCATGGTGCACCACTCTCCAGGGATTGTAAATCGAAGACCAGCCACGGAGTTCCCTTTTTAATGTAAAAATTCATGTGACGGAAAAACGAAGGCCAAAAAACTTCAAAGACCCGATTGAGGTTCGGATAGCCTTTTTTTGGGTATGAAACTATTCGTTGATGGCTTACAGTAGTCAAAGACGTAGAACTCACTGAGACCTTCGTTTTGACTGGTTATGGCTCCCGTAACTCTAAACGAGCAACAGTTATGGTCGTCCGAAGAATCGATATCCACAGGGTGCAACATCTGCGGTGCAAGGTGCAACATTCGTCCAAAAAGACGAAACAACGCCGTGCGACTTTTAGAAATGGGAGCAAGGATTTGAAATGGACCAGTACCATGGTGCACCACTCTCCAGGGATGGTAAATCGAGGACCAGCCATGGTGTTCCCTTTTTAACGTAAAAATTCATGTGACGGAAAAACGAAGGCCAAAATACTTCAGAGAGCCGATTGAGGTTCAGATAGCCTTTTTTTGGGTACGAAACTATCCGTTGACCGCTTACAGCGATCAAAGCCGTAGAACTCACCGAGACCTTCGTTTTGACTGGTTATGCCTCCCGTAACTCTAAACGAGGCAACAGTTATGGCCATCCGAAGAATCGATATCCACAGGGTGCAACATCTGCGGTGCAAGGTGCAACATTCGTCGAAAAAAACGAAACAGCGCCGTGCGACTTTTAGAAATGGGTGCAGGGATTTGAAATGGACCAGTACAATGGTGCATCACTCTCTAGGTATGGTAAATCGAAGACCAGAAATGGTGTTCCCTTTTTAACGTAAAAATTCATGTGACGGAAAAACGAAGGCCAAAAAACTTTAAAGAGCCGATTGAGGTTCCGATAGCCTTTTTTTTGGTATGAAACTATCCGTTGACGGCTTACAACGATCAAAGCCGTAGAACTCACCGAGACCTTCGTTTTGACTGGTTATGGCTCCCGTAACTCTAAACGAGGCAACAGTTATGGCCGTCCGAAGAATCGATATCCACAGGGTGCAACATCTGCGTTGCAAGGTGCAACATTCGTCCAAAAAGACAAAACAGCGCCGTGCGACTTTTAGAAATGGGTGCAAGGATTTGAAATGGACCAGTACCATGGTGCATCACTCTCCGGGGATGGTAAACCGAAGACCAGCCCCGGTGTTTCTTTTTTAACGTAAAAATTCATGAGACAGAAAAACGAAGGCCAAAAAACTTCAGAGACCCGATTGAGGTTCGGATAGCCTTTTTTTGGGTATGAAACTATCCGTTGACAGCTTACAACGGCACTTCCACGGCACTTCATGACTTCTGCATAGTAAACATTGCTTTATGGGATTTTAATCCGTAATTCTTTCTTATCGCAGGTGAGATGTCAGGACGCGGCTCCACTCTAGATAGGCTTCGGAATGTGCGCCAATCTTCTCCATTTTATGATTCCCGTAGGAGAGAGACAGATAGGGATCATGGTCGAGGCTACTCGAGTCAAGAACGTTATGATAGAGACAGAGATTACTCTCGTAACCGTTCTGGCTATGATTACTCCGACAGAGACCGGGGATACCAGCACCGACCCCGATCTCGTTCTCCTCCGCCTCCCAGGGCTCCAGTAGACCTCCCAGGGCCATCTCATCAGCAACAGTTGCCTTCTCAATCTTCCCGGCCTGATGCTCAACGGCCAAGAGTGGAACCAACGGCAGCCGCTATAATTGAACAAGCTCTGGCTGAGTTGACAAGCGAGGGAGCTGCTAAACTCGCCCAAATGAAAAATGACTACTCGGAAATTTGCATGGATGGTTATATCTTTCCTCCTAACTTTAAGAGAATCCCTCCGGAAGCTGAGACCACTGCTCATAATTACATCCACGACTTCTATGCTCAGTACAAGGAGTGGTATAAGGCGGCCGTGAAGGCTTCTAGAGTAGCTTTCGACAGGGCGAAGGTCATTGCCGAATGTGATGTTGACATTGCGAAGCAGAAACGCATTATTCAAGTTCTTCAATCCGAAGTGGAGACGTCCCGAAAGTCAGAGCTTGAAACTCTTAAGAAACACGAGGGTGTCGTGGCCAAACTAGCGAGGATGCAGCAAGAACATTGCGCCACAGTGGAAGAGATGGGCCATCGCAATACCACCGTTGCAGCTGAGCGAGACTTAGCCGTTAAAGAGCTGAACGAGCTCAAGGCCAAATTCGCTGAAATGGTGAAGGAGAAGGACGATGCGAACGCTACTGCTCAAGAGGCTTGCGACCAAGCAGTATCCCTCAGGGCCGAACTTGCTGCGGCGGCGGTCAAGGCTAAGTCTGTGGAAGCGGAGATTCAGGAAAAGATCTTGGAGGAGAGATCTAGGCTAGGTGCTGAGTTTGACGATCTCTTAGTCACGTATAACGCTAATGTGCTGGAACACAGAAATCTAGCGTGGCTGGGAGATGACTCCATGATCTTGTACAATGCCTGGACCCGGCTGGTGAATGAGAAGAGAGCAGCGCATCCAGATGGAGCACTTGACGACTTTGAACTGGAGATGCGTCTGCTTACCGAGGATGAGAGGAAGACCCTTCATGAGGTGGTAATCTCTATGGCGAAAGAAAAACTCGGCGTCCAACCTCTAGAGACAGGCGAAGGTTCGGGGACCGCGCATCACGAAGCAAGTGTTGGAGCCGTAATCCCAACATTGCCCGAAACCACTGGTGCGGTAGACCCCCAATCTGTTCCTGCATATAATCCTGACCAACCGTTATTATCTTCCGCCGATGATTCTACCCATGTTTCGGTCCAGACTAAGGAAGGTATTTGAACGCTTCTCGTAGTTTAGTTGTGAAGGACCTTAAGCAACACACTTGGCTAACAATCTTCGTTTTGTCGTATTTCAGTGACCGAAGCTATTGTTTCTACGCCCCTTGCTTTATCAGTCCCTCACCAATCACAAGGGGTGGTTTTTTCCGAAGCCATCACGACTTCTACTTTGATTGGCGAGGAGGGAGATGCAAATATGTTTTCTTTCAGGGCTCAAATGATTGAGGAGCTTCTCAATGAACCCATCGATCCCTCTGTCAATCCGTCCGATGTTGTGAGTGAGGCTGCTCCGGCCGTTAGTTTACCTATGCCAGCTATTGGCACATCTGAAGCGGCCCAAGTATCTCGTGAGGACGACGTTATTGCTGAGATCGCTGCCGAAATGGCAGCAGGGAATGTTAGTGCTAGTCCGCCCGGGCCTGCCCCGTTAATGGTGATTTCACCGGGCGGTACTGTATTGATCGAGACGGCTCCTGTCCCTCCTCCTGCTACTACTCCTATGCCTCCAGCTCGTCCTCCTAGAAGAAATTCCGTCGCCTCCAGCTCTGAGGAAGATGTCGACATTATATCGCTGCCGGAGGGCAAGCCTGAAAAGAGCAAGCGATTGAGGAAGAAGTCGGGCAGCGGTTCGGGTGGAGCTACCCCGAAGAAGAAGATAAGGAAGAAGAAAGATTGAACTCTTTCCCTAAATCTTTGTTGTGTAGGGTAGCATTTTGTTGATTTTTCTACAGCCGTGTATAGATGTGGATTCGGCTCCCACTAGCAGAATTTTTCATAAACACTTTGTAATCAGATTCTTTTTGTTGATAATGGAAATGAAAATCTATTCCCTTTCTGTCTTCAACTTGTTATGTGTTATGGTTCTGCCCCCTGTATTGGGGAGAAGTGTGGAGTTGACGTATGTTTATACCCCGTCTCGCGCTCCGGAGTTCGGAGTAGGATGAATGTTTATACTCCGTCTCGCACTCTGGGAGTACGGAGTTAGATGAATGTTTATACTCCGCCTCACGCTCCGGGAGCACGAAGTTGGAAGAATGTTTATACTCCGCCTCGCACTCTGGGAGCACGGAGTTAGAAGAATGTTTATACTCCGCCTCGCACTCTGGGAGTACGGAGTTAAATGAATGTTTATACTCCGCCTCGCGCTCCGGGAGCACGGAGTTGGAAGAATGTTTATACTCCGCCTCGCACTCTGGGAGCACGGAGTTAGAAGAATGTTTATACTCCGCCTCGCAATCTGGGAGCACGGAGTTAGAAGAATGTTTATACTCCGCCTCGCACTCTGGGAGCACGGAGTTAGAAGAATGTTTATACTCCGCCTCGCACTCTGGGAGTACGGAGTTAAGTAAAAAGCTTGTACCCAGCTCGCGCTCTCGGAGTACTCTGGGGTTTAGGAAAAATGTTTATACTCCGCCTCGCACTCTGGGAGTACGGAGTTAGATGAGAGTTTATACTCCGCCTCGCGCTCTGGGAGCACGGAGTTTAGTAAAATGTTTATACTCCGCCTCGCACTCTGGGAGTACGGAGTTGAATGAAGGGTTGTCGTGTATCAACCCATTTCGTGGCCTGATGTGATGGCTTGCCCCCGAGCTCGGGTTTCATTTAGTGAGTGGTTGATTGCTTCACAGCCACTCCCTACTTGAATAAATTCCACTGTGTGATGGAACTTAGCTCTTCGTGCATCGTGATGTTGTACATTGTATTTAATGAATCACAGCTCTGGCTCGAAGAGATGGCATTTTATTGCTGAAATAAGAAAATATGGCAAATCAGTTGCCTTATTACAAATTCTAATTTCGAAATGCAAAAGTAAATTGCTGAATAAAAAACATAATGAAATAAATAAAGCCTGTCATATGTAATAGCGACGGAGACTCTCGCTGTTCCAGGCTCTCGGTAAAACTAGACCGTCCACGGTTGATAGTTTGAATGTGCCATCCCCAAGTCGTTGCGTAATCACGTACGGTCCTTCCCAATTTGGTTTCATATGTGAAGGAACCGGGTATATTCTCTTGAGGACCAGATCACCGAGATCAAAGGTTCGGGGGCGAACTTTGGTGTTATATAATCGGGCGACCCGGCTTCGGTAAGCGGCCGCTCTTAAATCAGCTTCTTCTCGTTTCTCGTCCAACAGATCCAAAGATTCAGCGAGCAATATAGCGTTTGTTTTCGGATCGTAATAAGTTACGCGGTGAGAAAATACTTCTGTCTCCACTGGAATGACGGCCTCCGAGCCATAGGATAAGGAAAATGGGGTGTGTCCAGTTGCGGTCTTGTGAGTTGTTCGATAAGCCCATAATGCCATAGGAAGTTCATCGACCCATTTGCCCCCAGCCTTTTCCAGTCGTTTCTTTAAGATGGATTTTATAACTTTGTTAACATCTTCGACCTGACCGTTTGCTTGTGGATGCGCGACTGCAGAGAACTTTTTATGAATATGAAATCGTTGGCAGAAATTCTTGAACTCTGAACTTTCGAATTGGGTCCCGTTATCGGTGATGGTGGTATGCGGGAGTCCAAATCGGCAAATGATATTGCGGACCACAAAGTTTATCACTTTCTTTGACGTAATCGTTGCGAGAGCTTCGGCCTCGGCCCATTTCGTGAAGTAATCAACTACGACGATGGCTTACTTCGCACCACCTTTTGCCAGAGGCAAAGCGCCAATGATATCGATACCCCACATAGCGAACGGCCAGGGACTGACCATTTGAGTTAACTCGGTGGGCGGGGCTCTTGGAATTCGAGCGTGTTTTTGGCACTTGTCGCACTATCTGGCGTAATTGGCAGCATCTCGATTTACTGTCGGCCAGTAATATCCATATCGGAGTATCTTCTTAGCAAGCGCTTGTCCACCGGTGTGATCGCCGCATTCTCCCTCATGTACATCATGTAACACTCGTTTGACTTCGTCGTGAGCGATACACCGGAGGAGTGGAACAGAATAACCTTTTCTATACATGATCCCATCCTGAATGATGAACCGCGAAGCTTTTCGTAGAATTTGCCTTTTCTCATTTCGGTGCTCAGGCAATATCCCATTCTCAATATAATTTCGATACGGAGTCATCCATGATTCTCTACTGGGAAAGGTCTCTAACACATCATTCGTTTTGATTTGATCGATGCTTGGGAAAGGCAAAGTTTCGACCGGGACGAGTCCCATTTGCTGTGCTTCACCTGTGCTGGCCAACTTTGCCAATGAATCGGCCTTTTGATTGCGATCTCGTGGTATGTAGTAAATAGCATAATAATCAAACTGATCCAGCGCTTCCTGAACTCGGGCTAGATAAGCAGCTAACCTTCGATCTCTCGCTTGATATTTTCCCCGTACCTGACACACAACCAACTGTGAATCACAATAAACTTCTATAGCGATAATTTTCAGATCTCTGGCAAGCTTTAACACAGCCAACAGGGCTTCATACTCGGCTTCATTGTTGGTTGCGTGAAAATCAAACTTCAAAGCATAGCATATGGATCGACCCTTGGGGGTTTCCAGTACAACTCCAGCGCCCGAACATCGATCGTTTGATGCACCATCTGTATAAAGTTTCCAGACATATTCAGGAGACTCGCTGGTTTCAGGTAATTCGTCAGGAACAGTAAATTCAGCTATGAATTCAGCTAGGACTTGCCCTTGAATGGCTCTCCGCGGAGCATAAGTAATGTCAAATTGGCTCAGTTCAATATTCCACTTGAGTAACCTTCCAGACGTCTCAGGCCGCGTGAGGACCTGTCGTAACGGCTGATCGGTATACACAGTAAGCGGATGTGCTTGGAAATAAGGACGAAGCTTTCTCGAGGCAATGACCAAGCAGTAAGCCAGTTTCTCCAACCTGGGGTAATTTCTTTCAGCTCCGGTCAATCGTTTACTGACATAATAGACCGGTTTCTGCACTCGATCTTCTTCCCGGACCAAAGCAGCACTGATCGCATGCTCCGATACCGCCAGATATAGGTATAATTGTTCGTGGTCAATTGGTTTTGACAAAATTGGTGGCGTAGAGAGATGCTGAACCAGCGATCAGAATGCGCCTTCACATTCCGTGGTCCATTCAAAGTTTCGTTTCCCTTTCCGGATTAGATCAAAGAAAGGAATGCATTTATCAGTGGATTTCGAGATGAACCTGCTTAGCGCTGCTACCTTCCCGTTGAGACTCTGGACTTGCTTGATGGTCTTTGGAGTTTGCAAATTCCTTATTGCCCAGATCTTCTCGGGGTTTGCTTCTATCCCACGGGCGTTGACGATGAACCCCAGAAACTTTCCGGATGCGACGCCAAAGTGGCACTTTAACGGGTTAAGCTTCATTCCATATTCACGCAAGATGCGGAACATTGAATTTAAATCCTTGACGTGATCTGTGGAAAATCGAGACTTAACTAACATGTCATCCACATAGACTTCCATGGTCTTTCCGATCTGATCAACAAACATTCGATTAACCAAGCATTGGTAAGTTGCTCCGGCATTCTTTAAACCAAAGGGCATGACTCTGTAACAGTAGAGTCCCAGATCGGTTACGAAACTAGTATGTTCTTGATCGGGTAGATGCATGGGTATCTGATTATAACCGGAATAAGCATCCATAAAGGATAACAATTCGTGACCTGCAGTTGATTCAAAGAGTTGGTCAATTCGGGGAAGTGGAAAACTATCTTTTGGACAGGCTTAGTTTAAATCAGAGTAGTCGACACAAGTTCTCCATTTCACGTTCGGTTTCCGAACCATTACCGGATTTGACACCCACTCTGGGTATAGAGCATCTCGGATGAAACCATTTGAATGCAACTTGTCAATTTCTTCTTTAAGGGCGGCAGATCTCTCTGGATCCATACCACGCCTCTTTTGCTTGACCGGAACATGTCGCGGATCAATATTCAAAGAGTGACTTGCAATGTTCGGTGAGATTCCGCACATGTCAGAGTGCGTCCAGGCAAAGACATCAAGATTCGCTTGAAGAAATTCAACCAATTCCTGTTGTATCTGTTTTCCCAGTTGAGACCCAACTTTTAGTACTTTCGAGTCGTCATCCTCACTGACCGGGACGTCCACAGTCAGTTCGGCTGGAGACGCTTGATTCTCTTCTACTTCATCTTTATCTTCGCTATCTCTAGGGTCAAGATCTCTAAGGAATTGGTAGTGGTGCCCGGGCCGGGGCCCAGGCGTTAGCTGTCAATTATCAGTAAAACGGACGCAGAGAGCTTCCTCTACGCCCTTTCCTTTCTCCTTCTTCTGTGCTTCTCGCAATTCAGCAACATAACAGGCTCTTCCTGCTGCCTGATCTCCTTGAACGATTCCTATGCCATGATCGGTTGGGAATTTTAAAGTTAAACACCACGGGGCAATGGCTGCCCTGAATTCAGCAAGAGCTGGTCGACCCAGGAATGCATTGTACGGTGAAGCAATGTCAAGAACAACAAATTGCAGTAGTCGGACTCTCCTGCGCTCTCCGATCCCCAGTTCCACTGGTAATTCCACTATCCCAGTAGGTATTGTTGCACTGCCATTGAAGCCATGAACCCGGGATTGGCAGGGTTTTAGGTCTTTTGCTTCCATCTTCATTAAATCGTAAGCTCGCTTGAATAGAATGTTTATAGAACTCCCACTATCAACTAAGATCCTCTTCATCCAAGCAGGACCAACCTGGGCAGATATGACCAGTGGATCAATCGTTGGAGCTTCGATTTTGTCAACATCCCTGCTTCTGAATATGATATCATCAGACATCGTTTTTTGTTGCTTAGCCGGGGTTCCATCCTCACAATTACTGCAGCATTCGAAGCTCGCATGCCTGATAGAGCTAGCATACGACTCCATTTCCCTCCAGCTCCTGTCTGCTGGATGTGGACCACCACTTATGGTATTGATAACTAGCCTCCCGCCTGTACGAGCGGGTTCCTCTTGTCTTTCCTGATCTTGTGCACGGTTTGGATTCGATGGGCCCGCACCACCAGACTGCGGCGCCCGCACGAATTGATCCAACTTCCTCTCCCTGATCAACTTTTCTATGAGATCTTGCAAATGGCGACAGTCATTCGTATTGTGGCCATAACTCTCATGAAACCTACAAAACTTTCCCGTCTGAATCTGCCTTTCTGATGACCGCTTCGGAGCGGGTTTCTTATACTGTTCTGTGTTGCAAGTTTGCAGGTACACATTTTCCAGTGATGTGTTTAACGGTGTATAACTTTCAAACATCGGAGCCCTACGCCGTGGGCCTGGATTCGGGTCTCTCTTCTTATTCTGACCATTGCCACCTCTTGGCTGAGTTTGTTTGTTCTGTATGTTTAACTGGACTTTTCCGGAATTATCACCGGACTGTTTAACTGCGACATTGCTTTGTATTCCCTCACTTCCGGGTTTCGCATCGTCCTGCTTCCTAGACTGTTTCGCGTCCTCTTGCCGTAAGAATTGAGCGGCTTTGGAGTAGAAACGGTCCAACGATGCGGGGGGTTTTCCGGCTAACCAGTTTCCAAATTCAGAATCGGGATCAATTCCCTTTGTCAATGCCATTAAAATTGAGTTGTCGTTGGGATTACTAATTTCCACGCATGCCGCATGGAATCTCTCCAAGTAATGCCTTAATGTTTCCCCACGAGCCTGGGTAACATTGGACAGGGTGTTAACATCTTTGGGTCTGGCAACATGCATACGGAATTGTTCAACAAATTTCTTAGCCAATTGGTCAAATGACGAAATAGATCTTGGAGGTAGTCTTGTAAACCACATTGTTGCAATTCCTCCCAGTGAAATGGGGAAGCTGCGGCATTTTACAGCATCGTCGGCCCTTGCGGCGCTCATTGGCCATTCGTATTTCAGTATGTGCTGATTGGGATCAGAACTTCCTTCGTACATAGGGAGAGTTGGCATTCTGAATCGCCGAGGAGGTACAGCGTATAGTATCTCGTCCGTGAAAGGAGTATGGCTTCGAGAAATTCCCCAATCGTCATTGGTAAGTCCTTGGCTTTCACGGATCATCTGACGTATCATAGTCGAGATGTATGGCATTGCTACATTTTGAGCATGCTGAGCTAAGGTGTGGTCGGGTTCCACAATGCGAGTTTGGACCGGGCGTTGTCGACGGTCCAAGTTTCGCCTCCTTGGCTCAGCGTCTTCCGGGACGTATGGTTCAGAAGTACGCCCTTGCTGTTGATTACCCGAATCTGGAAGATGTCGGGTATCGACCCTTGTTTCTGCTGTTGCAGCTGTGACATGGTTGTCCGTAGTATATTGTGGAGTGCGGCCACCTCGTGCTAATGGCCCAACCTGGAAGCTGGTTGATGGTCCTACCCTCAATTGCCCGACAGTCAGGGCGGGCTGATATCCCGTAGTCTGAGCATAATCTCCGTCTAATCGGGGACGGGTAGATCTACGATGATAGTCAGATGAGGCAGAACTTTCAGTGGGTGAGCGGGAAACATCATCCCTTCTGGACCTCCTACGGCCCTGGCGGTTCAGTTGATTTGTCAATTCAATATTGGCTCGCAACTGTTCGGCTAACTGTTGCCGACTCTGAGTCAACTCTTGAAGTAACATCTGAAATTCTTGTCTAGTGACTGCCCCAGACGGATCCGAGTGGGCAGTGTTGTCTTGGTTGGATGGCTGCTGTTGAGCAGGATTTTGTCCATCCCTACCTTCTTGTCCTGGAGCTGCAGAAGTGGTTCTCGTGCTAACCATTTTGAATGATGAATCCTTTTCCTAGATTTTATGCAAATCTGAGTAGAATGGAAGGACTGTGAATCGAAGATCTGGATCTTCCTCTTGGATTTGCGCAATCCGGTATCGATGGTAGATCCACGGAGCAGGAGAAAAAAGCTGGTTTTTTCTCAGTGAAAGCACCAAAGTGTTTGTACCAAAAATGGGCACAACACTCTTCGGAAGTTTTTGAAGAGATAAACGTGAAGAATGAAAATTAAAACTGTGGATTATCTAACAAAAACTCCAAATAACAGAAAGTAAATTGCAAAGACAAGCGATTTAGAGTGGTTCGGCGTTTCGCCTACGTCCACTATGAAGTTTGATGATTTTATTGCTCGATTACTTGAAGATTACAGCAGTTTATAAGGCAATACAACTGAATTTAATTGCTAAGTGTCAATCTAAAGCAGCGGCGGTGTTCTGGAGTAGATCTGGCAGAATCTGGGCACTCTTCAATACTTAGAATTATCCGACCCCCTTTCTGAATGACTAGGGGCTCTATTTATAGGTGTAGGAGGCTGATATTTCGCCTAAAATGAGGGGAGACCAGTTCTGGTACGTCAGGGGGCCCACATGGCCGAAATCTGGAGATCCGGGCCCACTTTGGGATCGATTCGACCCTTGGTTCGAATCGATCAAGAAAGCATCCAATCGAGCTGAAATTTGGCATGAACATTCTTCATCATGCGCTTAAGCTTCTGTGAAAATTTCATGGGATTTGGACTTGTAGAACTCGAGTTATGATCGATTCAAGTTGGTGTTTTTCGTATTCTAGAGTCGTTCGAATCGATATGCTCGAATCGATTCGTTCGAATCGATCCTCCTGCTCGTGAAGATGGTGACGTGGTGCGCTTTCTTCGCATCGGTCCACTTTGCATTCCGCATTGACTGGGTCGAATACACGACTTGGTTTCGAAGATGGTGGAGTCGAGGGCAAGCTGTGACTCCAGGATTCGAAGTGAAGCCATGTCTCATCGATTCGAAGTGAAGCTATGTCTCCTGGATTCGAAGCTCCCTCTCTTGATGGATTCGAATTGTAGAAAGCTCCAATCGATTCGAACTTAAGGTATCGTTCGAATCGATTCGAAGTACAGCTAACTACTTGGTCCGGCTGGATTCGAACGAGATCCCCTATGCTGATGGAGTCGAAGCAAGGGAGAGCTGATGGAGTCGAGGCAATGGAAGTTCGATGGATTCGAACTGGTTCCTGGCCAATCGATTCGAACTAAGGGTGGCCTACTCCATCTTTTGTCGACGATATCTTGAGCATACGAACTCGGATTGACTTGAAACTTGGATCGTTGGTTCCCACGGCTTTGCTTGACGTGCCTTATCAATTGTAGCCCGATCCGGACTTGAACAAATTTCATCGATATCCGTAGTGATCCTTACGCGTACCCGACTTCCGAGACGATCTGTCACCGGTATCTAGCCAAGTCCTTGGTGTCACGGCCTTGCCAAAAGGCGGGATAACAGGTGCAGGGATTTGAAATGGACCAGTACCATGGTGCATCACTCTCCAGGGATGGGAAATCGAAGACCAGCCACGGTGTTCCCTTTTTAACGTAAAAATTCATGTGACGGAAAAACGAAGGCCAAAATACTTCAGAGACCCGATTGAGGTTCGGATAGCCTTTTTTGGGTACGAAACTATCCGTTGACAGCTTACAGCAGTCAAAGCCATAGAACTCACTGAGACCTTCGTTTTGACTGGTTATGGCTCATGTAACTCTAAACGAGGCAACAGTTATGGCCGTCCGAAGAATCGATATCCACAGGGTGCAACATCTGCGGTGCGAGGTGCAACATTCGTCCAAAAAGACGAAACAACGCCGTGCGTCTTTTAGAAATGGGTGCAGGGATTTGAAATGGACCAGTACAATGGTGCATCACTCTCCAGGGATGGTAAATCGAAGACCAGCCACGGTGTTCCCTTTTTAACGTATAAATTCATGTGACGTAAAAACGAAGGCCAAAAAACTTTAGAGACCCGATTGAGGTTCGGATAGCCTTTTTTGGGTATGAAACTAGCCGTTGACGGCTTACAGCGGTCAAAGCCGTAGAACTCACTGACACCTTCGTTTTGACTGGTTATGGCTCCCGTAACTCTAAACGAGGCAACAGTTATGGTCGTCCGAAGAATCGATATCCACAGGGTGCATCATCTGCGGTGCAAGGTGCAACATTCGTCCAAAGAGATGAAACAGCGCCGTGCGACTTTTAGAAATGGGTGCAGGGATTTGAAATGGACCAGTACCATGGTGCACCACTCTCCAGGGATGGTAAATCGAGGACCAGCCACGGTGTTCCCTTTTTAACGTAAAAATTCATGTGATTGAAAAACGAAGGCCAAAATACTTCAGAGACCCGATTGAGGTTCAGATAGCCTTTTTTTGGGTACGAAACTATCCGTTGACGGCTTACAGTAGTCAAAGCCGTAGAACTCACTGAGACCTTCGTTTTGACTGGTTATGGGTCCCGTAACTCTAAACGAGGCAACAGTTATGGCCGTCCGAAGAATCGTTATCCACAGGGTGCAACATCTGCGGTGCAAGGTGCACCATTCGTCCGAAAAGACGAAACAGCGCTGTGCGACTTCTAGAAATGGGTGCAGGGATTTGGAATGGACCAGTACAATGGTGCATCACTCTCCAGAGATGGTAAATCGAAGACCAGCCACGGTGTTCCCTTTTTAACGTAAAAATTCATGTGACGGAAAAACGAAGGCCAAAAAACTTCAAAGACCCGATTGAGGTTCGGATAGCCTTTTTTGGGTATGAAACTACCCGTTGATGGCTTACAGTAGTCAAAGCCGTAGAACTCACTGAGACCTTCGTTTTGACTGGTAATGGCTCATGTAACTCTAAACGAGGCAACAGTTATGGCCGTCCGAAGAATCGATATCCACAGGGTGCAACAACTGTGGTGCAAGGTGCAACATTCGTCCAAAAAGACGAAACAACGCCGTGCGACTTTTAGAAATAGGTGCAGGGATTTGAAATGGACCAGTACCATGGTGCACCACTCTCCAGGGATGGTAAACCGAAGACAAGCTACGGTGTTCCCTTTTTAACATAAAAATTCATGTGACGGAAAAACGAAGGCCAAAAAACTTCAAAGACCCGATTGAGGTTCGGATAGCCTTTTTTTGGGTATGAAACTATCCGTTGATGGCTTAAGCAGTCATAGCAGTAGAACTCACTGAGAGCTTCGTTTTGACTGGTTATGGCTCCCGTAACTCTAAATGAGGCAATAGTTATGGTCGTCCGAAGAATCGATATCCACAGGGTGCAACATCTGCGGTGCAAGGTGCAAAATTCGTCCAAAAAGACGTAACAGCGCCGTGCGACTTTTAGAAATGGGTGCAGGGATTTGAAATGGACCAGTACCATGGTGCACCACTCTCCAGGGATGGTAAATAGAAGACCAGCCACGGTGTTCCCTTTTTAACGTAAAAATTCATGTGACGGAAAAACGAAGGCCAAAAAACTTCAGAGACCCGATTGAGGTTCAGATAGCCTTTTTTGGGTATGAAACTATCCGTTGACGGCTTATAGCGGTCAAAGCCGTAGAACTCAGTGAGACCATCATTTTGACTGGTTATGGCTCCCGTAACTCTAAACGAGGCAACAGTTATGGCCGTCCGAAGAATCGATATCCACATGGTGCATCATCTGTGGTGCAAGGTGCAACATTCGTCCAAAGAGATGAAACAGCGCCGAGCGACTTTTAAAAATGGGTGCAGGGATATGAAATGTACCAGTACCATGGTGCACCACTCTCCAGGGATGGTAAATCGAAGACCAGCCACGGTGTTCCAATTTAACGTAAAAATTCATGGGACGGAAAAAAGAAGGCCAAAAAACTTCAAAGAGCCGATTGAGGTTCGGATAGCCTTTTTTTGGTATGAAACTATCCGTTGACTGCTTACAGCCGTCAAAGCCGTAGTACTCACTGAGACCTTCATTTTGACTGGTTATGGCTCCCGTAACTCTGAACGAGGCAACAGTTATGGCCGTCCGAAGAATCGATATCCACAGGGTGCAACATCTGCGGTGCAAGGTGCAACATTCGTCCAAAAAGACGAAACAGCGCCGTGCGACTTTTAGAAATGGGTGCAGGGATTTGAAATGGACCAGTACAATGGTGCATCACTCTCCAGGGATGGTAAATCGAAGACCTCCACGGTGTTCCCTTTTTAACGTAAAAATTCATGTGACGTAAAAAAGGAAGGCCAAAAAACTTCAAAGAGCCGATTGAGGTTCGGATAGCCTTTTTTTGAGTATAAAACTATCCGTTGACGGCTTATAGCGATCAAAGCCGTAGAACTCACTAAGACCTTCGTTTTGACTGGTTATGGCTCCCGTAACTCTAAACGAGGCAACAGTTATGGCCGTCCGAAGAATCGATATCCACAAGTTGCAACATCTGCGGTGCAATGTGCAACATTCGTCCAAAAAGACAAAAGAGCGCCGTCCGACTTTTAGAAATGGGTGAAAGGATTTGAAATGGACTAGTACCATGGTGCACCACTCTTCAGGGATGGTAAATCGAAGACCATCCATGGTGTTCCCATTTTAATGTAAAAATTCATGTGATGGAAAAACGAAGGCCAAAAAACTTCAAAGACCCGATTGAGGTTCGGATAGCCTTTTTTTGGGTATGAAATTATTCGTTGATGGCTTACAATGGTCAAAGCCATAGAACTCACTGAGACCTTCTTTTTGACTGGTTATGGCTCCTGTAACTCTAAACGAGGCAACAATTATGGCCGTCCGAAGAATCGATATCCACATGGTGCAACATCTGCGGTGCAAGGTGCAACATTCGTCCAAAAAGACGAAACAGCGCCGTGCGACTTTTAGAAATGGATGCAGGGATTTGAAATGGACCAGTACCATGGTGCATCACTCTCCAGGGATGGTAAATCGAAGACCAGCCACGGTGTTCCCTTTTTAACGTAAAAATTCATGTGACGGAAAAACGAAGGCCAAAAAACTTCAAAGACCCGATTGAGGTTCGGATAGCATTTTTTTGGGTATGAAACTATCCGCTGACGGATTACAGTAGTCAAAGCCGTAGAACTCACTGAGACCTTCGTTTTGACTGGTTATGGCTCCCGTAACTCTAAACGAGCAACAGTTGTGGCCGTCCGAAGAATCAATATCCACAGGTTGCAACATCTGCGGTGCAAGGTGCAACATTCGTCCAAAAAGACGAAACAGCGCCGTGCGACTTTTAGAAATGGGTGCAGGGATTTGAAATGGACCAGTACCATGGTGCATCACTCTCCAGGGATGGGAAATCGAAGACCAGCCACGGTGTTCCCTTTTTAACGTAAAAATTCATGTGACGGAAAAACGAAGGCCAAAATACTTCAGAGACCCGATTGAGGTTCGGATAGCCTTTTTTTGGGTACGAAACTATCCGTTGACAGCTTACAGCTGTCAAAGCCGTAGAACTCACTGACACCTTCGTTTTGACTGGTTATGGCTCCCGTAACTCTAAACGAGGCAATAGTTATGGCCGTCCGAAGAATCGATATCCACAGGGTGCATCATCTGTGGTGCAAGGTGCAACATTCGTCCAAAGAGATGAAACAGCGCCGTGCCACTTTTAGAAATGGTTGCAGGGATTTGAAATGGACCAGTACCATGGTGCACCACTCTCCAGGGATGGTAAATCGAGGACCAGCCACGGTGTTCCCTTTTTAACGTAAAAATTCATGTGATGGAAAAACGAAGGCCAAAATACTTCAGAGACCCGATTGAGGTTCGGATAGCCTTTTTTTGGGTACGAAACTATCAGTTGATGGCTTACAGCAGTCAAAGCCGTAGAACTCACTAAGAACTTCGTTTTATCTGGTTATGGCTCCCGTAACTCTAAACGAGGCAACAGTTATGGCCGTCCGAAGAATCGTTATCCACAAGGTGCAACATCTACGGTGCATGGTGCAACATTCGTCTGAAAAGACGAAACAGCGCCGTGCGACTTTTAAAAATGGGTGCAGGGATTTGGAATGGACCAGTACAATGGTGCATCACTCTCCAGAGATGGTAAATCGAAGACCAGCCACAGTGTTCCCTTTTTAACGTAAAAATTCATGTGATGGAAAAACGAAGGCCAAAAAACTTCAAAGACCCGATTGAGGTTCGGATAGCCTTTTTTTGGGTATGAAACTATCCGTTGATGGCTTACAGTGATCAAAGCCGTAGAACTCAATGAGACCTTCGTTTTGACTGGTTATGGCTCCCGTAACTCTAAACGAGGCAACAGTTATGGCCGTCCGAAGAATCGATATCCATAGGGTGCAACATCTGCGGTGCAATGTGCAACATTCGTCCAAAAAGACAAAACAGTGTCGTGCGACTTTTAGAAATGGGTGCAAGGATTTGAAATAGACCAGTACCATGGTGCACCACTCTCCAGGGATGGTAAATCGAAGACCAGCCACGGTGTTCCCTTTTTAATGTAAAAATTCATGTGACGGAAAAAAGAAGGCCAAAAAACTTCAGAGACCCGATTGAGGTTCGGATAGCCTTTTTTTGGGTATGAAACTATCCGTTGATGGCTTACAGCGGACAAAGCAGTAAAAATCACTGAGACCTTCATTATGACTGGTTATGGCTCCCGTAACTCTAAACGAGGCAACAGTTATGGCCGTCCGAAGAATCGATATCCACAGGGTGCAACATCTGCGGTGCAAGGTGCAACATTCATCCAAAAAGACGAAACAACGCCGTGCGACTTTTAGAAATGGGTGCAGGGATTTGAAATGGACCGGTACAATGGTGCATCACTCTCCAGGGATGGTAAATCGAAGACCAGCCACGGTGTTCCCTTTTTAACGTAAAAATTCATGTGACGTAAAAACGAAGGCCAAAAAACTTTAGAGACCCGATTGAGGTTCGGATAGCATTTTTTTGGGTATGAAACTATCCGTTGACGACTTACAGTGGTCAAAGCCGTAGAACACACTAACACCTTCGTTTTGACTGGTTATGGCTCCCGTAACTCTAAACGAGGCAACAGTTATGGCTGTCCGAAGAATCGATATCCACAGGGTGCATCATCTGCGGTGCAAGGTGCAACATTCATCCAAAGAGATGAAACAGTGCCGTGCGACTTTTAGAAATGGATGCAGGGATTTGAAATGGACCAGTACCATGGTGCACCACTCTCCAGGGATGGTAAATCGAGGACCAGCCACGGTGTTACCTTTTTAACGTAAAAATTCATGTGACGGAAAAACGAAGGCCAAAATACTTCAGAGACCCGATTGAGGTTCGGATAGCCTTTTTTTGGGTATGAAACAATCCGTTGACGGCTTACAGCCGTCAAAGCCGTAGAACTCACTGAGACCTTCGTTTTGAATGGTTATGGCTCCCGTAACTCTAAACGAGGCAACAGTTATGGCCGTCCGAAGAATCGTTATCCACAGGGTGCAACATCTGTGGTGCAAGGTGCAACATTCGTCCAAAAAGATGAAACAACGCCGTGCGACTTTTAGAAATGGGTGCAGGGATTTGAAATAACCAGTACAATGATGCATCACTCTCCAGGGATGGTAAATCGAAGACCAGCCACGGTGTTCCCTTTTTAACGTAAAAATTCATGTGACGGGAAAACGAAGGCCAAAAAACTTCAAAGAGCCGATTGAGGTTCGGATAGCCTTTTTTTTGGTATGAAACTATCCGTTGACGGCTTACAGCAATCAAAGCCGTAGAACTCACTGAGACCTTCGTTTTGACTGGTTATGGCTCCCGTAACTCTAAACGAGGCAACAGTTATGGCCGTCCGAATAATCGATATCCAGAGGGTGCAACATCTGCGGTGCAAGGTGCAACATTCGTCCAAAAAGACGAAACAGCGCCTTGCGACTTTTAGAAATGGGAGCAGGGATTTGAAATGGACCTGTACCATGGTGCACCACTCTCCAGGGATTGTAAATCGAAGACCAGCCACGGTGTTCCCATTTTAACGTAAAAATTCATGTGACTGAAAAACGAAGGCCAAAAAACTTCAGAGACCCGATTGAGGTTTGGATAGCCTATTTTTGGGTACGAAACTATCCGTTGACAGCTTACAGTAGTCAAAGCCGTAGAACTCACTGAGACCTTCGTTTTGACTGGTTATGGCTCCCGTAACTCTAAACGAGGCAACAGTTATGGCCGTCCGAAGAATCGATATCCACAGGGTGCAACATCTGCGGTGCAAGGTGCAACATTCGTCCAAAAAGACAAAACAACGCCGTGCGACTTTTAGAAATGGGTGCAGGGATTTGAAATGGACCAGTACAATGGTGTATCACTCTCCAGGGATGGTAAATCGAAGACCAGCCACGGAGTTCCTTTTTTAACGTAAAAATTCATGTGACGTAAAAACGAAGGCCAAAAAACTTTAGAGACCCTATTGAGGTTCGGATAGCCTTTTTTTGGGTATGAAACTATCCGTTGACGGCTTACAGTGGTCAAAGCCGTAGAACTCACTGAGACCTTCGTTTTGACTGGTTATGGCTCCCGTAACTCTAAACGAGGCAACAGTTATGGCCGTCCGAAGAATCGATATCCACAGGGTGCAACATCTGCGGTGCAAGGTGCAACATTCGTCCAAAAAGACGAAACAGCGCCGTGCGACTTTTAGAAATGGGAGCAGGGATTTGAAATGGACCAGTACCATGGTGCACCACTCTCCAGGGATTGTAAATCGAAGACCAGCCACGGTGTTCCCTTTTTAACGTAAAAATTCATGTGACGGAAAAACGAAGGCCAAAAAACTTCAGAGACCCGATTGAGGTTCGGATAGCCTTTTTTTGGGTATGAAACTATCCGTTGATGGCTTACAGTATTGAAAGCCGTAGAACTCACTGAGACCTTCGTTTTGACTGGTTATGGCTCCCGTAACTCTAAACGAGCAACAGTTATGGCCGTCCGAAGAATCGATATCCACAGGGTGCAACATCTACGGTGCAAGGTGCAACATTCGTCCAAAAAGACAAAACAGCGTCGTGCGACTTTTAGAAATGGGTGCAGGTATTTGAAATGGACCAGTACCATGGTGCACCACTCTCCAGGGATGGTAAATCGAGGACCAGCCACGGTGTTCCCTTTTTAACGTAAAAATTCATGTGACGGAAAAACGAAGGCCAAAAAACTTCAGAGACCCGATTGAGGTTCGGATAGCCTTTTTTGGGTACGAAACTATCCGTTGACGGCTTACAGCGGTCAAAGCCGTAGAACTCACTGAGACCTTCGTTTTGACTGGTTATGGCTCCCGTAACTCTAAACGAGGCAACAGTTATGGCCGTCCGAAGAATCGATATCCAGAGGGTGCAACATCTGTGGTGAAAGGTGCAAGATTCGTCCAAAAAGACGAAACAACGCCGTGCGACTTTTAGAAATGGGTGCAGGGATTTGAAATGGACCAGTACAATGGTGCATCACTCTCCAGGGATGGTAAATCGAAGACCAGCCACGGTGTTCCCTTTTAACGTAAAAATTCATGTGACGTAAAAACGAAGGCCAAAAAATTTAGAGACCTGATTGAGGTTCCGATAGCCTTTTTTTGGGTATGAAACTATCCGTTGACGGCTTACAGTGGTCAAAGCCGTAGAACTCACTGACACCTTCGTTTTGACTGGTTATGGCTCCCGTAACTCTAAACGAGGCAACAGTTAAGGCTGTCCGAAGAATCGATATCCATAG
Source organism: Allium fistulosum (assembly GCA_030737815.1). Lineage (NCBI taxonomy): Eukaryota > Viridiplantae > Streptophyta > Magnoliopsida > Asparagales > Amaryllidaceae > Allium > Allium fistulosum. The sequence goes on from CM060906.1 coordinate 1,141,717,098, forward strand.
GGTGCATCATCTGCGGTGCAAGGTGCAACATTCGTCCAAAGAGATGAAACAGTGCCGTGCGACTTTTAGAAATGGGTGCAGGGATTTGAAATGGACCAGTACCATGGTGCACCACTCTCCAGGGATGGTAAATCGAGGACCAGCCACGGTGTTCCCTTTTTAACGTAAAAATTCATGTGACGGAAAAGCGAAGGCCAAAATACTTCAGAGACCCGATTGAGGTTCGGATAGCCTTTTTTTGGGTACGAAACTATCCGTTGACGGCTTACAGTGGTCAAAGCCGTAGAACTCACCGAGACCTTCGTTTTGACTGGTTATGGCTCCCGTAACTCTAAACGAGGCAACAGTTATGGCCGTCCGAAGAATCGTTATCCACAGGGTGCAACATCTGCGGTGCAAGGTGCAACATTCGTCCAAAAAGACGAAACAACGCCGTGCGACTTTTAGAAATGGGTGCAGGGATTTGAAATGGACCAGTACAATGGTGCATCACTCTCCAGGGATGGTAAATGGAAGACAAGCCACGGTGTTCCCTTTTTAACGTAAAAATTCATGTGACGGAAAAACGAAGGCCAAAAAACATCAAAGAGCCGATTGTGGTTCGGATAGCCTTTTTTTGGGTATGAAACTATCCGTTGACGGCTTACAGCGATCAAAGCTGTAGAACTCACTGAGACCTTCGTTTTGACTGGTTATGGCTCCCGTAACTCTAAACGAGGCAACAGTTATAGCCGCCCGAAGAATCGATATCCACAGGGTGCAACATCTGCGGTGCAAGGTGCAACATTCGTCCAAAAAGACGAAATAGCGTCGTGCGACTTTTAGAAATGGGAGTAGGGATTTGAAATGGACCAGTACCATGGTGCACCACTCTCCAGGGATTGTAAATCGAAGACCAGCCACGGTGTTCCCTTTTTAACGTAAAAATTCATGTGATGGAAAAACGAAGGCCAAAAAACTTCAAAGACCCGATTGATGTTCGGATAGCCTTTTTTTGGTACGAAACTATCCGTTGACAGCTTACAGTAGTCAAAGCCGTAGAACTCACTGAGACCTTCGTTTTGACTGGTTATGGCTCCCGTAACTCTAAACGAGGCAACAGTTATGGCCGTCCGAAGAATCGATATCCACAGGGTGCAACATCTGCGGTGCAAGGTGCAACATTCGTCCAAAAAGACAAAACAACGCCGTGCGACTTTTAGAAATGGGTGCAGGGATTTGAAATGGACCAGTACAATGGTGTATCACTCTCCAGGGATGGTAAATCGAAGACCAGCCACGGAGTTCCTTTTTTAACGTAAAAATTCATGTGACGTAAAAACGAAGGCCAAAAAACTTTAGAGACCCTATTGAGGTTCGGATAGCCTTTTTTTGGGTATGAAACTATCCGTTGACGGCTTACAGTGGTCAAAGCCGTAGAACTCACTGAGACCTTCGTTTTGACTGGTTATGGCTCCCGTAACTCTAAACGAGGCAACAGTTATGGCCGTCCGAAGAATCGATATCCACAGGGTGCAACATCTGCGGTGCAAGGTGCAACATTCGTCCAAAAAGACGAAACAGCGCCGTGCGACTTTTAGAAATGGGAGCAGGGATTTGAAATGGACCAGTACCATGGTGCACCACTCTCCAGGGATTGTAAATCGAAGACCAGCCACGGTGTTCCCTTTTTAACGTAAAAATTCATGTGACGGAAAAACGAAGGCCAAAAAACTTCAGAGACCCGATTGAGGTTCGGATAGCCTTTTTTTGGGTATGAAACTATCCGTTGATGGCTTACAGTATTGAAAGCCGTAGAACTCACTGAGACCTTCGTTTTGACTGGTTATGGCTCCCGTAACTCTAAACGAGCAACAGTTATGGCCGTCCGAAGAATCGATATCCACAGGGTGCAACATCTACGGTGCAAGGTGCAACATTCGTCCAAAAAGACAAAACAGCGTCGTGCGACTTTTAGAAATGGGTGCAGGTATTTGAAATGGACCAGTACCATGGTGCACCACTCTCCAGGGATGGTAAATCGAGGACCAGCCACGGTGTTCCCTTTTTAACGTAAAAATTCATGTGACGGAAAAACGAAGGCCAAAAAACTTCAGAGACCCGATTGAGGTTCGGATAGCCTTTTTTGGGTACGAAACTATCCGTTGACGGCTTACAGCGGTCAAAGCCGTAGAACTCACTGAGACCTTCGTTTTGACTGGTTATGGCTCCCGTAACTCTAAACGAGGCAACAGTTATGGCCGTCCGAAGAATCGATATCCAGAGGGTGCAACATCTGTGGTGAAAGGTGCAAGATTCGTCCAAAAAGACGAAACAACGCCGTGCGACTTTTAGAAATGGGTGCAGGGATTTGAAATGGACCAGTACAATGGTGCATCACTCTCCAGGGATGGTAAATCGAAGACCAGCCACGGTGTTCCCTTTTAACGTAAAAATTCATGTGACGTAAAAACGAAGGCCAAAAAATTTAGAGACCCGATTGAGGTTCCGATAGCCTTTTTTTGGGTATGAAACTATCCGTTGACGGCTTACAGTGGTCAAAGCCGTAGAACTCACTGACACCTTCGTTTTGACTGGTTATGGCTCCCGTAACTCTAAACGAGGCAACAGTTAAGGCTGTCCGAAGAATCGATATCCATAGGGTGCATCATCTGCGGTGCAAGGTGCAACATTCGTCCAAAGAGATGAAACAGTGCCGTGCGACTTTTAGAAATGGGTGCAGGGATTTGAAATGGACCAGTACCATGGTGCACCACTCTCCAGGGATGGTAAATCGAGGACCAGCCACGGTGTTCCCTTTTTAACGTAAAAATTCATGTGACGGAAAAGCGAAGGCCAAAATACTTCAGAGACCCGATTGAGGTTCGGATAGCCTTTTTTTGGGTACGAAACTATCCGTTGACGGCTTACAGTGGTCAAAGCCGTAGAACTCACCGAGACCTTCGTTTTGACTGGTTATGGCTCCCGTAACTCTAAACGAGGCAACAGTTATGGCCGTCCGAAGAATCGTTATCCACAGGGTGCAACATCTGCGGTGCAAGGTGCAACATTCGTCCAAAAAGACGAAACAACGCCGTGCGACTTTTAGAAATGGGTGCAGGGATTTGAAATGGACCAGTACAATGGTGTATCACTCTCCAGGGATGGTAAATGGAAGACAAGCCACGGTGTTCCCTTTTTAACGTAAAAATTCATGTGACGGAAAAACGAAGGCCAAAAAACATCAAAGAGCCGATTGTGGTTCGGATAGCCTTTTTTTGGGTATGAAACTATCCGTTGACGGCTTACAGCGATCAAAGCTGTAGAACTCACTGAGACCTTCGTTTTGACTGGTTATGGCTCCCGTAACTCTAAACGAGGCAACAGTTATAGCCGCCCGAAGAATCGATATCCACAGGGTGCAACATCTGCGGTGCAAGGTGCAACATTCGTCCAAAAAGACGAAATAGCGTCGTGCGACTTTTAGAAATGGGAGTAGGGATTTGAAATGGACCAGTACCATGGTGCACCACTCTCCAGGGATTGTAAATCGAAGACCAGCCACGGTGTTCCCTTTTTAACGTAAAAATTCATGTGATGGAAAAACGAAGGCCAAAAAACTTCAAAGACCCGATTGATGTTCGGATAGCCTTTTTTTGGTACGAAACTATCCGTTGATAGCTTACAGCAGTCAAAGCCGTAGAACTCACTGAGACCTTCGTTTTGACTGGTTATGGCTCTCGTAACTCTAAACGAGGCAATAGTTATTGCCGTCCGAAGAATCGTTATCCACAGGGTGCAACATCTGCGGTGCAAGGTGCAACATTAGTCCAAAAAGATGAAACAACGCCGTGCGACTTTTAGAAATGGGTGTAGGGATTTGAAATGGACCAGTACAATGGTGTATCACTCTCCAGGGATGGTAAATCGAAGACCAGCCACGGTGTTCCCTTTTTAACGTAAAAATTCATGTTACGGAAAAACGAAGGCCAAAAAATTTCAAAGAGCCGATTGAGGTTCGGATAGCCTTTTTTTGGGTATGAAACTATCCGTTGACGGCTTACAGCGATCAAAGCCGTAGAACTCACTGAGACCTTCGTTTTGACTGGTTATGGCTCCCGTAACTCTAAACGAGGCAACAGTTATGGCCGTCCGAAGAATCGATATCCATAGGGTGCAACATCTGCGGTGCAAGGTGCAACATTCGTCCAAAAAGACGAAACAGCGCCGTGCGACTTTTAGAAATGGGGGCAGGGATTTGAAATGGACCAGTACCATGGTGCACCACTCTCCAGGGATTGTAAATCGAAGACCAGCCACGGTGTTCCCTTTTTAACGTAAAAATTCATGTGACGGAAAAACAAAGGCCAAAAAACTTCAGAGACCCGATTGAGGTTCGGATAGCCTTTTTTGGGTATGAAACTATCCATTTACGGCTTACAGTATTGAAAGCCGTAGAACTCACTGAGACCTTCATTTTGACTGGTTATGGCTCCCGTAACTTTAAACGAGCGACAGTTATGGCCGTCCGAAGAATCGATATCCACAGGGTGCAACATCTGCGGTGCAAGGTGCAACATTCGTCTAAAAAGACAAAACAGCGTCGTGCGACTTTTAGAAATGGGTGCAGGTATTTGAAATGGACCAGTACCATGGTGCACCACTCTCCAGGGATGGTAAATTGAGGACCAGCCACGGTGTTCCCTTTTTAACGTAAAAATTCATGTGATGGAAAAACGAAGGCCAAAAAACTTCAAAGACCCGATTGAGGTTCGGATAGCCTTTTTTGGGTACGAAACTATCCGTTGATGGCTTACAACGGTCAAAGCCGTAGAACTCACTGAGACCTTCGTTTTGACTGGTTATGGATCCCGTAACTCTAAACGAGGCAACAGTTATGGTCGTCCGAAGAATCGATATCCACAGAGTGCAACATCTGCGGTGCAAGGTGCAAGATTCGTCCAAAAAGACGAAACAACGCCGTGCGACTTTTAGAAATGGGTGCAGGGATTTGAAATGGACCAGTACAATGGTGCATCACTCTCCAGGGATGGTAAATCGAAGACCAGCCACGGTGATCCCTCTTTAACGTAAAAATTCATGTGACGTAAAAACGAAGGCCAAAAAACTTTAGAGACCCGATTGAGGTTCGGATAGCCTTTTTTTGGGCATGAAACTATCCGTTGACGGCTTACAGTGGTCAAAGCCGTAGAACTCACTGACACCTTCGTTTTGACTGGTTATGGCTCCCGTAACTCTAAACGAGGCAACAGTTATGGCTGTCCGAAGAATCGATATCCACAGGGTGCATCATCTGTGGTGCAAGGTGCAACATTCGTCCAAAGAGATGAAACAGTGTCGTGCGACTTTTAGAAATGGGTGCAGGGATTTGAAATGGACCAGTACCATGGTGCACCACTCTACAGGGATGGTAAATCGAGGACCAGCCACGGTGTTCCCTTTTTAACGTAAAAATTCATGTGACGGAAAAACGAAGGCCAAAATACTTCAAAGACCCGATTGAGGTTCGGATAGCCTTTTTTTGGGTACGAAACTATCCGTTGACGGCTTACAGCGGTCAAAGCCGTAGAACTCACTGAGACCTTCGTTTTGACTGGTTATGGCTCCCGTAACTCTAAACGAGGCAACAGTTATGGCCGTTCGAAGAATCGTTATCCACAGGGTGCCACATCTGCGGTGCAAGGTGCAACATTCGTCCAAAAAAACGAAACAACGCCGTGCGACTTTTAGAAATGGGTGTAGGGATTTGAAATGGACTAGTACAATGGTGTATCACTCTCCAGGGATGGTAAATCGAAGACCAGCCACAGTGTTCCCTTTTTAACGTAAAAATTCATGTTACGGAAAAACGAAGGCCAAAAAACATCAAAGAGCCGATTGAGGTTCGGATAGCCTTTTTTTGGGTATGAAACTATCCGCTGACTGCTTACAGCGGTCAAAGCCGTAGAACTCACTGAGACCTTCGTTTTGACTGGTTATGGCTCCCGTATCTCTAAACGAGGCAACAGTTATGGCTGTCCGAAGAATCGATATCCACAGGGTGCATCATCTGCGGTGCAAGGTGCAACATTCGTCCAAAGAGATGAAACAGTGCCGTGCGACTTCTAGAAATGGGTGCAGGGATTTGAAATGGACCAGTACCATGGTACACCACTCTCCAGGGATGGTAAATCGAGGACCAGCCACGGTGTTCCCTTTTTAACGTAAAAATTCATGTGACGGAAAAACGAAGGCCAAAATACTTCAGAGACCCGATTGAGGTTCGGATAGCCTTTTTTTGGGTACGAAACTATCCGTTGATGGCTTACACCTGTCAAAGCTGTAGAACTCACTGAGACCTTCGTTTTGACTGGTTATGGCTCCCATAACTCTAAACAAGGCAACAGTTATGGCCGTCCGAAGAATCGTTATCCACAGGGTGCAACATCTGCGGTGCAAGGTGCAACATTAGTCCAAAAAGATGAAACAACGTCGTGCGACTTTTAGAAATGGGTGTAGGGATTTGAAATGGACCAGTACAATGGTGTATCACTCTCCAGGGATGGTAAATCGAAGACCAGCCACGGTGTTCCCTTTTTAACGTAAAAATTCATGTTACGGAAAAACGAAGGCCAAAAAACTTCAAAGAGCCGATTGAGGTTCGGATAGCCTTTTTTTGGGTATGAAACTATCCGTTGACGGCTTACAGCGATCAAAGCCGTAGAACTCACTAAGACCTTCGTTTTGACTGGTTATGGCTCCCGTAACTCTAAACGAGGCAACAGTTATGGCCGTCCGAAGAATCGATATCCACAGGGTGCAACATCTGCGGTGCAAGGTGCAACATTCATCGAAAAAGACGAAACAGCGCCGTGCGACTTTTAGAAATGGGAGCAGGGATTTGAAATGGACCAGTACCATGGTGCACCACTCTCCAGGGATTGTAAATCGAAGACCAGCCACGGTGTTCCCTTTTAAACGTAAAAATTCATGTGACGGAAAAACGAAGGCCAAAAAACTTCAGAGACCCGATTGAGGTTCGGATAGCCTTTTTTTGGGTATGAAACTATCCATTGACGGCTTACAGTATTGAAAGCTGTAGAACTCACTGAGACCTTCATTTTGACTGGTTATGGCTCCCGTAACTTTAAACGAGCGACAGTTATGGCCGTCCGAAGAATCGATATCCACAGGGTGCAACATCTGCGGTGCAAGGTGCAACATTCGTCTAAAAAGACAAAACAGCGTCGTGCGACTTTTAGAAATAGGTGCAGGTATTTGAAATGGACCAGTACCATGGTGCACCCCTCTCCAGGGATGGTAAATCGAGGACCAGCCACGGTGTTTCCTTTTTAACATAAAAATTCATGTGATGGAAAAACGAAGGCCAAAAAACTTCAGAGACCCGATTGAGGTTCGGATAGCCTTTTTTGGGTACGAAACTATCCGTTGACGGCTTACAGCGGTCAAAGCCGTAGAACTCACTGAGACCTTCGTTTTGACTGGTTATGGATCCCGTAACTCTAAACGAGGCAACATTTATGGTCGTCCGAAGAATCGATATCCACAGAGTGCAACATCTGCGGTGCAAGGTGCAAGATTCGTCCAAAAAGACGAAACAACGCCGTGCGACTTTTAGAAATGGGTGCAGGGATTTGAAATGGACCAGTACAATGGTGCATCACTCTCCAGGGATGGTAAATCGAAGACCATCCACGGTGTTCCCTTTTTAACGTAAAAATTCATGTGACGTAAAAACGAAGGCCAAAAAACTTTAGAGACCCGATTGAGGTTCGGATAGCCTTTTTTTGGGTATGAAACTATCCGTTGACGGCTTACAGTGGTCAAAGCCGTAGAACTCACTGACACCTTCATTTTGACTGGTTATGTCTCCCGTAACTCTAAACGAGGCAACAGTTATGGCTGTCCGAAGAATCGATATCCACAGGGTGCATCATCTGCGGTGCAAGGTGCAACATTCGTCCAAAGAGATGAAACAGTGCCGTGCGACTTTTAGAAATGGGTGCAGGGATTTGAAATGGACCAGTACCATGGTGCACCACTCTCCAGGGATGATAAATCGAGGACCAGCCACGGTGTTCCCTTTTTAACGTAAAAATTCATGTGACGGAAAAACGAAGGCCAAAATACTTCAGAGACCCGATTGAGGTTCGGATAGCCTTTTTTTGGGTACGAAACTATCTGTTGACGGCTTACAGCGGTCAAAGCCGTAGAACTAACTGAGACCTTCGTTTTGACTGGTTATGGCTCCCGTAACTCTAAACGAGGCAACAGTTATGGCCGTTCGAAGAATCGTTATCCACAGGGTGCCACATCTGCGGTGCAAGGTGCAACATTCGTCCAAAAAAATGAAACAACGCCGTGCGACTTTTAGAAATGGGTGTAGGGATTTGAAATGGACTAGTACAATGGTGTATCACTCTCCAGGGATGGTAAATCGAAGACCAGCCACAGTGTTCCCTTTTTAACGTAAAAATTCATGTTACGGAAAAACGAAGGCCAAAAAACTTCAAAGAGCCGATTGAGGTTCGGATAGCCTTTTTTAGGGTATGAAACTATCCGTTGACGGCTTACAACGATCAAAGCCGTAGAACTCACTGAGACCTTCGTTTTGACTGGTTATGGCTCCCGTAACTCTAAACGAGGCAACAGTTATGGTCGTCCGAAGAATCGATATCCACAGGGTGCAACATCTGCGGTGCAAGGTGCAACATTCGTCCAAAAAGACGAAACAGCGCCGTGCGACTTTTAGAAATGGGAGCAGGGATTTGAAATGGACCAGTACCATGGTGCACCACTCTCCAGGGATTGTAAATCGAAGACCAGCCACGGTGTTCCCTTTTTAACGTAAAAATTCATGTGACGGAAAAACGAAGGCCAAAAAACTTCGGAGACCCGATTGAGGTTCGGATAGCCTTTTTTTGGGTATGAAACTATCCATTGACGGCTTACAGTATTGAAAGCCGTAGAACACACTGAGACCTTCATTTTGACTGGTTATGGCTCCCGTAACTTTAAACGAGCGACAGTTATGGCCGTCCGAAGAATCGATATCCACAGGGTGCAACATCTGCGGTGCAAGGTGAAACATTCGTCCAAAAAGACAAAACAGCGTCGTGCGACTTTTAGAAATGGGTGCAGGTATTTGAAATGGACCAGTACCATGGTGCACCACTCTCCAGGGATAGTAAATCGAGGACCAGCCACGGTGTTCCCTTTTTAACGTAAAAATTCATGTGATGGAAAAACGAAGGCCAGAAAACTTCAGAGACCCGATTGAGGTTCGGATAGCCTTTTTTGGGTACGAAACTATCCATTGACGGCTTACAGCGGTCAAAGCCGTAGAACTCACTGAGACCTTCGTTTTGACTGGTTATGGCTCCCGTAACTCTAAACGAGGCAACAGTTATGGTCGTCCGAAGAATCGATATCCATAGAGTGCAACATCTGCGGTGCAAGGTGCAAGATTCGTCCAAAAAGACGAAACAACGCCGTGCGACTTTTAGAAATGGGTGCAGGGATTTGAAATAGACCAGTACAATGGTGCATCACTCTCCAGGGATGGTAAATCGAAGACCAGCCACGGTGTTGCCTTTTTAACGTAAAAATTCATGTGACGTAAAAACGAAGGCCAAAAAACTTTAGAGACCCGATTGAGGTTCGGATAGCCTTTTTTTGGGTATGAAACTATCCGTTGACGGCTTACTGTGGTCAAAGCCGTAGAACTCACTGACACCTTCGTATTGACTGGTTATGGCTCCCGTAACTCTAAACGAGGCAACAATTATGGCTGTCCGAAGAATCAATATCCACAGGGTGCATCATCTGCGGAGCAAGGTGCAACATTCGTCCAAAGAGATGAAACAGTGCCGTGCGACTTTTAGAAATGGGTGCATGGATTTGAAATGGACCAGTACCATGGTGCACCACTCTCCAGGGATGGTAAATCGAGGACCAGCCACGGTGTTCCCTTTTTAACGTAAAAATTCATGTGACGGAAAAACGAAGGCCAAAATACTTCAGAGACCCGATTGAGGTTCGGATAGCCTTTTTTTGGGTACGAAACTATCCGTTGACGGCTTACAACGGTCAAAGCCGTAGAACTCACTGAGACCTTCGTTTTGACAGGTTATGGCTCCCGTAACTCTAAACGAGGCAACAGTTATGGCCGTTCGAAGAATCGTTATCCACAGGGTGCCACATCTGCGGTGCAAGGTGCAACATTCGTCCAAAAAAACGAAACAACGCCGTGCGACTTTTAGAAATGGGTGCAGGGATTTGAAATGGACCAGTACAATGGTGCATCACTCTCCAGGGATGGTAAATCGAAGACCAGCCACGGTGTTCCCTTTTTAACGTAAAAATTCATGTGACGGAAAAACGAAGGCCAAAAAACATCAAAGAGCCGATTGAGGTTCGGATAGCCTTTTTTGGGTATGAAACTATCCGTTGACGGCTTACAGCGATCAAAGCTGTAGAACTCACTGAGACCTTCGTTTTGACTGGTTATGGCTCCCGTAACTATAAACGAGGCAACAGTTATAGCCGTCCGAAGAATCGATATCCACAGGGTGCAACATCTACGGTGCAAGGTGCAACATTCGTCCAAAAAGACGAAATAGCGTTGTGCGACTTTTAGAAATGGGAGCAGGGATTTGAAATGGACCAGTACCATGGTGCACCACTCTCCAGGGATTGTAAATCGAAGACCAGCCACGGTGTTCCCTTTTTAACGTAAAAATTCATGTGATGGAAAAACGAAGGCCAAAAAACTTCAGAGACCCGATTGAGGTTCGGATAGCCTTTTTTTGGGTACGAAACTATCCGTTGATAGCTTACAGCAGTCAAAGTCGTAGAACTCACTGAGACCTTCGTTTCGACTGGTTATGGCTCTCGTAACTCTAAACGAGGCAACAGTTATGGCCGTCCGAAGAATCGATATCCACAGGGTGCAACATCTGCGGTGCAAGGTGCAACATTCGTCCAAAAAGACGAAACAACGTCGTGCGACTTTTAGAAATGGGTGCAGGGATTTGAAATGGACCAGTACAATGGTGCATCACTCTCCAGGGATGGTAAATCGAAGACCAGCCACGGTGTTCCCTTTTTAACGTAAAAATTCATGTGACGTAAAAACGAAGGCCAAAAAACTTTAGAGACCCGATTGAGGTTCGGATAGCCTTTTTTGGGTATGAAACTATCCGTTGACGGCTTACAGTGGTCAAATCCGTAGAACTCACTGACCCCTTCGTTTTGACTGGTTATGGCTCCCGTAACTCTAAACGAGGCAATAGTTATGGCTGTCCGAAGAATCGATATCCACAGGGTGCATCATCTGCGGTGCAAGGTGCAACATTCGTCCAAAGAGATGAAACAGTGTCGTGCGACTATTAGAAATGGGTGCAGGGATTGGAAATGGACCAATACCATGGTACACCACTCTCCAGGGATGGTAAATCGAGGACCAGCCACGGTGTTCCCTTTTTAACGTAAAAATTCATGTGAAGGAAAAACGAAGGCCAAAATACTTCAGAGACCCGATTGAGGTTCGGATATCCTTTTTTTGGGTACGAAACTATCCGTTGATGGCTTACAACTGTCAAAGCCGTAGAACTCACTAAGACCTTCGTTTTGACTAGTTATGGCTCCCGTAACTCTAAACAAGGCAACAGTTATGGCCGTCCGAAGAATCGTTATCCACAGGGTGCTACATCTGCAGTGCAAGGTGCAACATTAGTCCAAAAAGACGAAACAACGCCGTGCGACTTTTAGAAATGGGTGCAGGGATTTGAAATGGACCAGTACAATGGTGTATCACTCTCCAGGGATGGTAAATCGAAGACCAGCCACGGTGTTCCCTTTTTAACGTAAAAATTCATGTGACGGAAAAACGAAGGCCAAAAAACTTCAAAGAGCCGATTGAGGTTCGGATAGCCTTTTTTTGGGTATGAAACTATCCGTTGATGGCTTACAGCGATCAAAGCCGTAGAACTCACTGAGACCTTCTTTTTGACTGGTTTTGGCTCCCGTAACTCTAAACGAGGCAACAGTTATGGCCGTCCGAAGAATCGATATCCACAGGGTGCAACATCTGCGGTGCAAGGTGCAACATTCGTCCAAAAAGACGAAACAGCGCCGTGCGACTTTTAGAAATGGGAGCAGGGATTTGAAATGGACCAGTACCATGGTGCACCACTCTCCAGGGATTGTAAACCGAAGACCAGCCACGGTGTTGCCTTTTTAACGTAAAAATTCATGTGACGGAAAAACGAAGGCCAAAAAACTTCAGAGACCCGATTGAGGTTCGGATAGCCTTTTTTTGGGTATGAAACTATCCGTTGACGGCTTACAGTATTGAAAGCCGTAGAACTCACTGAGACCTTCGTTTTGACTGGTTATGGCTCCCGTAACTCTAAACGAGCAACAATTATGGCCGTCCGAAGAATCGATATCCACAGGGTGCAACATCTGCGGTGCAAGGTGCAACATTCGTCCAAAAAGACAAAACAGCGTCGTGCGACTTTTAGATATGGGTGCAGGTATTTGAAATGGCCCAGTACCATGGTGCACCACTCTCCAGGAATGGTAAATCGAGGACCAGCCATGGTGTTCCCTTTTTAACGTAAAAATTCATGTGACGGAAAAACGACGGCCAAAAAACTTCAGAAACCGGATTGAGGTTCGGATAGCCTTTTTTGGGTACGAAACTATCCGTTGACGGCTTACAGCGGTCAAAGCCGTAGAACTCACTGAGACCTTCGTTTTGATTGGTTATGGCTCCCGTAACTCTAAACGAGGCAACAGTTATGGCCGTCCGAAGAATCGATATCCACAGGGTGCAACATCTGCGGTGCAAGGTGCAAGATTCGTCCAAAAAGACGAAACAACGCCGTGCGACTTTTAGAAATGGGTGCAGGGATTTGAAATGGACCAGTACAATGGTGCATCACTCTCCAGGGATGGTAAATCGAAGACCAGCCACGGTGTTCCCTTTTTAACGTAAAAATTCATGTGACGTAAAAACGAAGGCCAAAAAACTTCAGAGACCCGATTGAGGTTCGGATAGCCTTTTTTGGGTATGAAACTATCCGTTGACGGCTTACAGTGGTCAAAGCCGTAGAAGTCACTGACACCTTCGTTTTGATAGGTTATGGCTCACGTAACTCTAAATGCGGCAACAGTTATGGCTGTCCGAAGAATCGATATCCATAGGGTGCATCATCTGCGGTGCAAGGTGCAACATTCGTCCAAAGAGATGAAACAGTGCCGTGCGACATTTAGAAATGGGTGCAGGGATTTGAAATGGACCAGTACCATGGTGCACCACTCTCCAGGGATGGTAGATCAAGGACCACCCACGATGTTTCATTTTTAACGTAAAAATTCATGTGACGGAAAAACGAAGGCCAAAATGGTGCACCACTCTCCAGGGATGGTAAATCAAGGACCACCCACGATGTTTCCTTTTTAACGTAAAAATTCATGTGACGGAAAAACGAAGGCCAAAATACTTCAGAGACCCGATTGAGGTTCGGATAGCCTTTTTTTGGGTATGAAACTATCCGTTGACGGCTTACAGCGGTCAAAGCCGTAGAACTCACTGAGACCTTCGTTTTGACTGGTTATGGCTCCCGTAAATCTAAACGAGGCAACAGTTATGGCCGTCCGAAGAATCGTTATCCACAGGGTGCAACATCTGCGGTGCAAGGTGCAACATTCGTCCAAAAAGACGAAACAACGCCGTGCGACTTTTAGAAATGGGTGCAGGGATTTGAAATGGACCAGTACAATGGTGCATCACTCTCCAGGGATGGTAAATCGAAGACCAGCCACGGTGTTCCCTTTTTAACGTAAAAATTCATGTGACGGAAAAACGAAGGCCAAAAAACATCAAAGAACCGATTGAGGTTCGGATAGCCTTTTTTTGGGTATGAAACTATCCGTTGACGGCTTACAGTATTGAAAGCCGTAGAACTCACTGAGACCTTCATTTTGACTGGTTATGGCTCCCGTAACTTTAAACGAGCGACAGTTATGGCCGTCCGAAGAATCGATATCCACAGGGTGCAACATCTGCGGTGCAAGGTGCAACATTCGTCCAAAAAGACAAAAGAGCGTCGTGCGACTTTTAGAAATGGGTGAAGGTATTTGAAATGGACCAGTACCATGGTGCACCACTCTCCAGGGATGGTAAATCGAGGACCAGCCACGGTGTTCCCTTTTTAACGTAAAAATTCATGTGATGGAAAAACGAAGGCCAAAAAACTTCAGAGACCCGATTGAGGTTCGGATAGCCTTTTTTGGGTACGAAACTATCCGTTGACGGCTTACAGCGGTCAAAGCCGTAGAACTCACTGAGACCTTCATTTTGACTGGTTATGGCTCCCGTAACTCTAAACGAGGCAACAGTTATGGTCGTCCGAAGAATCGATATCCACAGAGTGCAACATCTGCGGTGCAAGGTGCAAGATTCGTCCAAAAAGACGAAACAACGCCGTGCGACTTTTAGAAATGGGTGCAGGGATTTTAAATGGACCAGTACAATGGTGCATCACTCTCCAGGGATGGTAAATCGAAGACCAGCCACGGTGTTCCCTTTTTAACGTAAAAATTCATGTGACATAAAAACGAAGGCCAAAAAACTTTAGACACCCGATTGAGGTTCGGATAGCCTTTTTTTGGGTATGAAACTATCCGTTGACGGCTTACAGTGGTCAAAGCCGTAGAACTCACTGCCACCTTCGTTTTGACTGGTTATGGCTCCCGTAACTCTAAACGAGGCAACAGTTATGGCTGTCCGAAGAATCGATATCCACAGGGTGCATCATCTGCGGTGCAAGGTGCAACATTCGTCCAAAGAGATGAAACAGTGCCGTGCGACTTTTAGAAATGGGTGCAGGGATTTGAAATGGACCAGTACCATGGTGCACCACTCTCCAGGGATGGTAAATCGAGGACCAGCCATGGTGTTCCCTTTTTAACGTAAAAATTCATGTGACGGAAAAACGAAGGCCAAAATACTTCAGAGACCCGATTGAGGTTCGGATAGCCTTTTTTTGGCTACGAAACTATCCGTTGATGGCTTACAGCGGTCAAAGCCGTAGAACTCACTGAGACCTTCGTTTTGACTAGTTATGGCTGCCGTAACTCTAAACGAGGCAACAGTTATGGCCGTTCGAAGAATCGTTATCCACAGGGTGCCACAAATGCGGTGCAAGGTGCAACATTCGTCCAAAAAAACGAAACAACGCCGTGCGACTTTTAGAAATGGGTGCAGGGATTTGAAATGGACCAGTACAATGGTGCATCAATCTCCAGGGATGGTAAATCGAAGACCAGCCATGGTGTTCCCTTTTTAACGTAAAAATTCATGTGATGGAAAAACGAAGGCCAAAAAACATCAAAGAGCCGATTGAGGTTCGGATAGCCTTTTTTTGGGTATGAAACTATCCGTTGACGGCATACAGCGACCAAATCCGTAGAACTCACTGAGACCTTCGTTTTGACTGGTTATGTCTCCCGTAACTCTAAACGAGGCAACAGTTATAGCCGTCCGAAGAATCGATATCCACAGGGTGCAACATCTGCGGTGCAAGGTGCAACATTCGTCCAAAAAGACGAAATAGCATTGTGCGACTTTTAGAAATGGGAGCAGGGATTTGAAATGGACCAGTACCATGGTGCACCACTCTCCAGGGATGGTAAATCGAAGACCAGCCACGGTGTTCCCTTTTTAACGTAAAAATTCATGTGATGGAAAAACGAAGGCCAAAAAACTTCAGAGACCCGATTGAGGTTCGGATAGCCTTTTTTTGGGTACGAAACTATCTGTTGATAGCTTACAGCAGTCAAAGCCGTAGAACTCACTGAGACCTTCGTTTTGACTGGTTATGGCTCTCGTAACTCTAAACGAGGCAACAGTTATGGTCGTCCGAAGAATCGATATCCACAGGGTGCAACATCTGCGGTGCAAGGTGCAACATTCGTCCAAAAAGACGAAACAACGTCGTGCGACTTTTAGAAATGGGTGCAGGGATTTGAAATGGACCAGTACAATGGTGCATCACTCTCCAGGGATGGTAAATCGAAGACCAGCCACGGTGTTCCCTTTTTAACGTAAAAATTCATGTGACGTAAAAACGAAGGCCAAAAAACTTTAGAGACCCGATTGAGGTTCGGATAGCCTTTTTTGGGTATGAAACTATCCGTTGACGGCTTACAGTGGTCAAAGCCGTAGAACTCACTGACCCCTTCGTTTTGACTGGTTATGGCTCCCGTAACTCTAAACGAGGCAATAGTTATGGCTGTCCGAAGAATCGATATCCACAGGGTGCATCATCTGCGGTGCAAGGTGCAACATTCGTCCAAAGAGATGAAACAGTGCCGTGCGACTTTTAGAAATGGGTGCAGGGATTGGAAATGGACCAGTACCATGGTACACTACTCTCCAGGGATGGTAAATCGAGGACCAGCAACGGTGTTACCTTTTTAAAGTAAAAATTCATGTGACGGAAAAACGAAGGCCAAAATACTTCAGAGACCCGATTGAGGTTCGGATAGCCTTTTTTGGATACGAAACTATCCGTTGATGGCTTACAGCTGTCAAAGCCGTAGAACTCACTGAGACCTTTGTTTTTACTAGTTATGGCTCCCGTAACTCTAAACAAGGCAACAGTTATGGCCGTCCGAAGAATCGTTATCCATAGGGTGCTACATCTGCGGTGCAAGGTGCAACATTAGTCCAAAAAGACGAAACAACGCCGTGGGACTTTTAGAAATGGGTGCAGGGATTTGAAATGGACCAGTACAATGGTGTATCACTCTCCAGGGATGGTAAATCGAAGACCAGCCACGGTGTTCCCTTTTTAACGTAAAAATTCATGTGACGGAAAAACGAAGGCCAAAAAACTTCAAAGAGCCCATTGAGGTTCGGATAGCCTTTTTTTGGGTATGAAACTATCCGTTGACGGTTTACAACGATCAAAGCCGTAGAACTCACTGAGACCTTCGTTTTGACTGGTTGTGGCTCCCGTAACTCTAAACGAGGCAACAGTTATGGCCGTCCGAAGAATCGATATCCACAGGGTGCAACATCTACGGTGCAAGGTGCAACATTCGTCCAAAAAGACGAAACAGCGCCGTGCGACTTTTAGAAATGGGAGCAGGGATTTGAAATGGACCAGTACAATGGTGCATCACTCTCCAGGGATGGTAAATCGAAGACCAGCCACGGTGTTCCCTTTTTAACGTAAAAGTTCATGTGACGTAAAAACGAAGGCCAAAAAACTTTAGAGACCCGATTGAGGTTCGGATAGCCTTTTTTGGGTATGAAACTATCCGTTGACGGCTTACAGTGGTCAAAGCCGTAGAACTCACTGACCCCTTCGTTTTGACTGGGTATGGCTCCCGTAACTCTAAACGAGGCAATAGTTATGGCTGTCCGAAGAATCGATATCCACAGGGTGCATCATCTGCGGTGCAAGGTGCAACATTCGTCCAAAGAGATGAAACAGTGCCGTGCGACTTTTAGAAATGGGTGCAGGGATTGGAAATGGACCAGTACCATGGTACACCACTCTCCAGGGATGGTAAATCGAGGACCAGCCACGGTGTTCCCTTTTTAAAGTAAAAATTCATGTGACGGAAAAACGAAGGCCAAAATACTTCAGAGACCCGATTGAGGTTCGGATAGCCTTTTTTGGGTACGAAACTATCCGTTGATGGCTTACAGCTGTCAAAGTCGTAGAACTCACTGAGACCTTCGTTTTGACTAGTTATGGCTCCCGTAACTCTAAACAAGGCAACAGTTATGGCCGTCTGAAGAATCGTTATCCACAGGGTGCTACATCTGCGGCGCAAGGTGCAACATTAGTCCAAAAAGACGAAACAACGCCGTGCGACTTTTAGAAATGGGTGCAGGAATTTAAAATGGACCAGTACAATGGTGTATCACTCTCCAGGGATGGTAAATCGAAGACCAGCCACGGTGTTCCCTTTTTAACGTAAAAATTCATGTGACGGAAAAACGAAGGCCAAAAAACTTCAAAGAGCCCATTGAGGTTCAGATAGCCTTTTTTTGGGTATGAAACTATCCGTTGACGGTTTACAGCGATCAAAGCCGTATAACTCACTGAGACCTTCGTTTTGACTGGTTATGGCTCCCGTAACTCTAAACGAGGCAACAGTTATGGCCGTCCGAAGAATCGATATCCACAGGGTGCAACATCTACGGTGCAAGGTGCAACATTCGTCCAAAAAGACGAAACAGCGCCGTGCGACTTTTAGAAATGGGAGCAGGGATTTGAAATGGACCAGTACAATGGTGCATCACTCTCCAGGGATGGTAAATCGAAGACCAGCCACGGTGTTCCCTTTTTAACGTAAAAATTCATGTGACGTAAAAACGAAGGCCAAAAAACTTTAGAGACCCGATTGAGGTTCGGATAGCCTTTTTTGGGTATGAAACTATCCGTTGACGGCTTACAGTGGTCAAAGCCGTAGAACTCACTGACCCCTTCGTTTTGACTGGGTATGGCTCCCGTAACTCTAAACGAGGCAATAGTTATGGCTGTCCGAAGAATCGATATCCACAGGGTGCATCATCTGCGGTGCAAGGTGCAACATTCGTCCAAAGAGATGAAACAGTGCCGTGCGACTTTTAGAAATGGGTGCAGGGATTGGAAATGGACCAGTACCATGGTACACCACTCTCCAGGGATGGTAAATCGAGGACCAGCCACGGTGTTCCCTTTTTAAAGTAAAAATTCATGTGACGGAAAAACGAAGGCCAAAATACTTCAGAGACCCGATTGAGGTTCGGATAGCCTTTTTTGGGTACGAAACTATCCGTTGATGGCTTACAGCTGTCATAGTCGTAGAACTCACTGAGACCTTCGTTTTGACTAGTTATGGCTCCCGTAACTCTAAACAAGGCAACAGTTATGGCCGTCTGAAGAATCGTTATCCACAGGGTGCTACATCTGCGGTGCAAGGTGCAACATTAGTCCAAAAAGACGAAACAACGCCGTGCGACTTTTAGAAATGGGTGCAGGGATTTAAAATGGACCAGTACAATGGTGTATCACTCTCCAGGGATGGTAAATCGAAGACCAGCCACGGTGTTCCCTTTTTAACGTAAAAATTCATGTGACGGAAAAACGAAGGCCAAAAAACTTCAAAGAGCCCATTGAGGTTCGGATAGCCTTTTTTTGGGTATGAAACTATCCGTTCACGGTTTACAGCGATCATAACCGTAGAACTCACTGAGACCTTCGTTTTGACTGGTTATGGCTCCCGTAACTCTAAACGAGGCAACAGTTATGGCCGTCCGAAGAATCGATATCCACAGGGTGCAACATCTGCGGTGCAAGGTGCAACAGTCGTCCAAAAAGACGAAACAGCGCCGTGCGACTTTTAGAAATGGGAGCAGGGATTTGAAATGAAACAGTACAATGGTGCATCACTCTCCAGGGATGGTAAATCGAAGACCAGCCACGGTGTTCCCTTTTTAACGTAAAAATTCATGTGACGTAAAAACGAAGGCCAAAAAACTTTAGAGACCCGATTGAGGTTCTGATAGCCTTTTTTGGGTATGAAACTATCTGTTGACGGCTTACAGTGGTCAAAGCCGTAGAACTCACTGACCCCTTCGTTTTGACTGGTTATGGCTCCCGTAACTCTAAACGAGGCAATAGTTATGGCTGTCCGAAGAATCGATATCCACAGGGTGCATCATCTGCGGTGCAAGGTGCAACATTCGTCCAAAGAGATGAAACAGTGCCGTGCGACTTTTAGAAATGGGTGCAGGGATTGGAAATGGACCAGTACCATGGTACACCACTCTCCAGGGATGGTAAATCGAGGACCAGCCACGGTGTTCCCTTTTAAAAGTAAAAATTCATGTGACGGAAAAACGAAGGCCAAAATACTTCAGAGACCCGATTGAGGTTCGGATAGCCTTTTTTGGGTACGAAACTATCCGTTGATGGCTTACAGCTATCAAAGTCGTAGAACTCACTGAGAACTTCGTTTTGACTAGTTATGGCTCCCGTAACTCTAAACAAGGCAACAGTTATGGTCGTCCGAAGAATCGTTATCCACAGGGTGCTACATCTGCGGTGCAAGGTGCAACATTAGTCCAAAAAGACGAAACAACGCCGTGCGACTTTTAGAAATGGGTGCAGGGATTTGAAATGGACCAGTACAATGGTGTATCACTCTCCAGGGATGGTAAATCGAAGACCAGCCACGGTGTTCCCTTTTTAACGTAAAAATTCATGTGACGGAAAAACGAAGGCCAAAAAACTTCAAAGAGCCCATTGAGGTTTGGATAGCCTTTTTTTGGGTATGAAACTATCCGTTGACGGTTTACAGCGATCAAAGCCGTAGAACTCACTGAGACCTTCGTTTTGACTGGTTATGGCTCCCGTAACTCTAAACGAGGCAACAGTTATGGCCGTCCGAAGAATCGATATCCACAGGGTGCAACATCTGCGGTGCAAGGTGCAACATTCGTCCAAAAAGACGAAACAGCGCCGTGCGACTTTTAGAAATGGGAGCAGGGATTTGAAATGGACCAGTACCATGGTGCACCACTCTCCAGGGATTGTAAATCGAAGACCAGCCACGGTGTTCCCTTTTTAACGTAAAAATTCATGTGACGGAAAAACGAAGGCCAAAAAACTTCAGAGACCCGATTGAGGTTCGGATAGCCTTTTTTTGGGTATGAAACTATCCGTTGACGGCTTACAGTATTGAAAGCCGTAGAACTCACTGAGACCTTCGTTTTGACTGGTTATGGCTCCCGTAACTCTAAACGAGCAACAATTATGGCCGTCCGAAGAATCGATATCCACAGGGTGCAACATCTGCGGTGCAAGGTGCAACATTCGTCCAAAAAGACAAAACAGCGTCGTGCGACTTTTAGAAATGGGTGCAGGTATTTGAAATGGACCAGTACAATGGTGCATCACTCTCCAGGGATGGTAAATCGAAGACCAGCCACGATGTTCCCTTTTTAACGTAAAAATTCATGTGACGTAAAAACGAAGGCCAAAAAACTTTAGAGACCCGATTGAGGTTCGGATAGCCTTTTTTGGGTATGAAACTATCCGTTGACGGCTTACAGTGGTCAAAGCCGTAGAACTCACTGACCCCTTCGTTTTGACTGGTTATGGCTCCCGTAACTCTAAACGAGGCAATAGTTATGGCTGTCCGAAGAATCGATATCCACAGGGTGCATCATCTACGGTGCAAGGTGCAACATTCGTCCAAAGAGATGAAACAGTGTCGTGCGACTTTTAGAAATGGGTGCAGGGATTGGAAATGGACCAGTACCATGGTACACCACTCTCCAGGGATGGTAAATCGAGGACCAGCCACGGTGTTCCCTTTTTAAAGTAAAAATTCATGTGACGGAAAAACGAAGGCCAAAATACTTCAGAGACCCGATTGAGGTTCGGATAGCCTTTTTTGGGTACGAAACTATCCGTTGAATGCTTACAGCTGTCAAAGCCGTAGAACTCACTGAGACCTTCGTTTTGACTAGTTATGGCTCCCGTAACTCTAAACAAGGCAACAGTTATGGCCGTCCGAAGAATCGTTATCCACAGGGTGCTACATCTGCGGTGCAAGGTGCAACATTAGTCCAAAAAGACGAAACAACGCCGTGCGACTTTTAGAAATGGGTGCAGGGATTTGAAATGGACCAGTACAATGGTGTATCACTCTCCAAGGATGGTAAATCGAAGACCAGCCACGGTGTTCCCTTTTTAACGTAAAAATTCATGTGACGGAAAAACGAAGGCCAAAAAACTTCAAAGAGCCCATTGAGGTTCGGATAGCCTTTTTTTGGGTATGAAACTATCCGTTGACGATTTACAACGATCAAAGCCGTAGAACTCACTGAGACCTTCGTTTTGACTGGTTATGGCTCCCGTAACTCTAAACGAGGCAACAGTTATGGCCGTCCGAAGAATCGATATCCACAGGGTGCAACATCTGCGGTGCAAGGTGCAACATTCGTCCAAAAAGACGAAACAGCGCCGTGCGACTTTTAGAAATGGGAGAAGGGATTTGAAATGGACCAGTACCATGGTGCACCACTCTCCAGGGATTGTAAATCGAAGACCAGCCACGGCGTTCCCTTTTTAACGTAAAAATTCATGTGACGGAAAAACGAAGGCCAAAAAACTTCAGAGACCCGATTGAGGTTCGGATAGCCTTTTTTTGGGTATGAAACTATCCGTTGACGGCTTACAGTATTGAAAGCCGTAGAACTCACTGAGACCTTCGTTTTGACTGGTTATGGCTCCCGTAACTCTAAACGAGCAACAATTATGGCCGTCCGAAGAATCGATATCCACAGGGTGCAACATCTGCGGTGCAAGGTGCAACATTCGTCCAAAAAGACAAAACAGCGTCGTGCGACTTTTAGAAATGGGTGCAGGTATTTGAAATGGACCAGTACCATGGTGCACCACTCTCCAGGGATGGTAAATCGAGGACCAGCCACGGTGTACCCTTTTTAACGTAAAAATTCATGTGACGGAAAAACGACGGCCAAAAAACTTCAGAGACCCGATTGAGGTTCGGATAGCCTTTTTTGGGTACGAAACTATCCGTTGACGGCTTACAGCGGTCAAAGCCGTAGAACTCACTGAGACCTTCGTTTTGATTGGTTATGGCTCCCGTAACTCTAAACGAGGCAACAGTTATGGACGTCCGAAGAATCGATATCCACAGGGTGCAACATCTGCGGTGCAAGGTGCAAGATTCTTCCAAAAAGACGAAACAACGCCGTGCGACTTTTAGAAATGGGTGCAGGGATTTGAAATGGACCAGTACATTGGTGCATCACTCTCCAGGGATGGTAAATCGAAGACCAGCCACGGTGTTCCCTTTTTAACGTAAAAATTCATGTGACGTAAAAACGCAGGCCAAAAAACTTTAGAGACCCGATTGAGGTTCGGATAGCCTTTTTTTGGGTATGAAACTATCCATTGACGGCTTACAGTGGTCAAAGCCGTAGAAATCACTGACACCTTCGTTTTGACTGGTTATGGCTCCCGTAACTCTAAACGAGGCAACAGTTATGGCTGTCCGAAGAATCGATATCCACAGGGTGCATCATCTGCGGTGCAAGGTGCAACATTCGTCCAAAGAGATGAAACAGTGCCGTGCGACTTTTAGAAATGGGTGCGGGGATTTGAAATGGACCAGTACCATGGTGCACCACTCTCCAAGGATGGTAAATCGAGGACCAGCCACGGTGTTTCCTTTTTAACGTAAAAATTCATGTGACGGAAAAACGAGGGCCAAAATACTTCAGAGACCCGATTGAGGTTCGGATAGCCTTTTTTTGGGTATGAAACTATCCGTTGACGGCTTATAGTGGTCAAAGCCGTAGAACTCACTAAGACCTTCGTTTTGACTGGTTATGGCTCCCGTAACTCTAAACGAGGCAACAGTTATGGCCGTCCGAAGAATCGTTATCCACAGGGTGCAACATCTGCGGTGCAAGGTGCAACATTCGTCCAAAAAGACGAAACAACGCCGTGCGACTTTTAGAAATGGGTGCAGGGATTTGAAATGGACCAGTACAATGGTGCATCACTCTCCAGGGATGGTAAATCGAAGACCAGCCACGGTGTTCCCTTTTTAACGTAAAAATTCATGTGACGGAAAAACGAAGGCCAAAAAACATCAAAGAGCCGATTGAGGTTCGGATAGCCTTTTTTTGGGTATGAAACTATCCGTTGACAGCTTACAGTGATCAAAGCCGTAGAACTCACTGAGACCTTCGTTTTGACTGGTTATGGCTCCCGTAACTCTAAACGAGGCAACAGTTATAGCCGTCCGAAGAATCGATATCCACAGGGTGCAACATCTGCGGTGCAAGGTGCAACATTCATCCAAAAAGACGAAATAGCGTCGTGCGACTTTTAGAAATGGGAGCAGGGATTTGAAATGGACCAGTACCATGGTGCACCACTCTCCAGGGATTGTAAATCGAAGACCAGCCACGGTGTTCCCTTTTTAACGTAAAAATTCATGTGATGGAAAAACGAAGGCCAAAAAACTTCAGAGAGCCGATTGAGGTTCGGATAGCCTTTTTATGGGTACGAAACTATCCGTTGATAGCTTACAGCAGTCAAAGCCGTAGAACTCACTGAGACCTTCGTTTTGACTGGTTATGGCTCTCGTAACTCTAAACGAGGCAACAGTTATGGCCGTCCGAAGAATCGATATCCATAGGGTGCAACATCTGCGGTGCAAGGTGTAACATTCGTCCAAAAAGACGAAACAACGCCGTGCGACTTTTAGAAATGGGTGCAAGGATTTGAAATGGACTAGTACAATGGTACATCACTCTCCAGGGATGGTAAATCGAAGACCAGCCACGGTGTTCCCTTTTTAACGTAAAAATTCATGTGACGTAAAAACGAAGGCCAAAAAACTTTAGAGACCCGATTGAGGTTCGGATAGCCTTTTTTCGGGTATGAAACTATCCGTTGACGGCTTACAGTGGTCAAAGCCGTAGAAATCACTGACACCTTCGTTTTGACTGGTTATGGCTCCCGTAACTCTAAACGAGGCAACAGTTATGGCTGTCCGAAGAATCGATATCCACAGGGTGCATCATCTGCGGTGCAAGGTGCAACATTCGTCCAAAGAGATGAAACAGTGTCGTGTGACTTTTAGAAATGGGTGCAGGGATTTGAAATGGACCAGTACCATGGTACACCACTCTCCAGGGATGGTAAATCGAGGACCAGCCACGGTGTTCCCTTTTTAACGTAAAAATTCATGTGACGGAAAAACGAAGGCCAAAATACTTCAGAGACCCGATTAAGGTTCGGATAGCCTTTTTTTGGGTACGCAACTATCCGTTGTTGGCTTACAGCTGTCAAAGCCGTAGAACTCACTGAGACCTTCGTTTTGACTGGTTATGGCTCCCGTAACTCTAAACAAGGCAACAGTTATGGCCGTCCGAAGAATCGTTATCCACAGGGTGCAACATCTGCGGTGCAAGGTGCAACATTAGTCCAAAAAGACGAAACAACGCCGTGCGACTTTTAGAAATGGGTGCAGGGATTTGAAATGGACCAGTATAATGGTGTATCACTCTCCAGGGATGGTAAATCGAAGACCAGCCACGGTGTTCCCTTTTTAACGTAAAAATACATGTGACGGAAAAACGAAGGCCAAAAAACTTCAAAGAGCCGATTGAGGTTCGGATAGCCTTTTTTTGGGTATGAAACTATCCGTTGACGGCTTACAGTGATCAAAGCCGTAGAACTCACTGAGACCTTCGTTTTGACAGGTTATGGCTCCCGTAACTCTAAACGAGGCAACAGTTATGGCCGTCCGAAGAATCGATATCCATAGGGTGCAACATCTGCGGTGCAAGGTGCAACATTCGTCCAAAAAGACGAAACAGCGCCGTGCGACTTTTAGAAATGGGAGCAGGGATTTGAAATGGACCAGTACCATGGTGTACCACTCTCCAGGGATTGTAAATCGAAGACTAGCCACGGCGTTCCCTTTTTAACGTAAAAACTCATGTGATGGAAAAACGAAGGCCAAAAAACTTCAGAGACCCGATTGAGGTTCGGATAGCCTTTTTTTGGGTATGAAACTATCCGTTGATGGCTTACAGTAGTCAAAGCCGTAGAACTCACTGAGACCATCGTTTTGACTGGTTATGGCTCCCATATCTCTAAACGACCAACTGTTATGGCCGTCTGAAGAATCGATATCCATAGGGTGCAACATCTGCGGTGCAACGTGCAACATTCGTCCAAAAAGACGAAACACCGCCGTGCGACTTTTAGAAATGGGTGCAGGGATTTGAAATGGACCAGTACCATGGTGTATCACTCTCTAGGGATGGTAAATCAAAGACCAGCCACGATGTTCCCTTTTTAACGTAAAAATTCATGTGACGGAAAAACGAAGGCCAAAAAACTTCAGAGAGCCGATTGAGGTTCGGATAGCCTTTTTTGCGTATGAAACTATCCGTTGATGGCTTACAGCGGTCAAAGCCGTAGATCTCACTGAGACCTTCGTTTTGACTGGTTATGGCTCCCGTAACTCTAAACGAGGCAACAGTTATGGCCGTCCGAAGAATCGATATCCACAGGGTGCAACATCTACGTGCAAGGTGCAACATTCGTCCAAAAAGACGAAACAGCGCCGTGCGACTTTTAGAAATGGGTGCAGGATTTGAAATGGACCAGTACAATGGTGCATCACTCTCCAGGGATGGTAAATCGAAGACCAGCCATGGTATTCCCTTTTTAACGTAAAAATTCATGTGACGGATAAACGAAGGCCAATAAACTTCAAAGAGCCGATTGAGGTTCGGATAGCCTTTTTTCGGGTATGAAACTATCCGTTGACGGCTTACAGCGATCAAAGCCGTAGAACTCACTGAGACCTTCGTTTTGACTAGTTATGGCTCCCGTAACTCTTAACGAGGCAACAGTTATGGCCGTCCGAAGAATCGATATCCATATGGTGCAACATCTGCGGTGCAAGGTGCAACATTCGTCCAAAAAGACAAAACAGTGCCGTGCGCCTTTTAGAAATGGGTGCAAGGATTCGAAATGGTCCAGTACCATGGTGCACCACTCTCCAGGGATGGTAAATCGAAGACCAGCCACGGTGTTCCCTTTTTAATGTAAAAATTCATGTGACGGAAAAACGAAGGCCAAAAAACTTCAGAGACTCGATTGAGGTTCGGATAGCCTTTTTTGGGTATGAAACTATCTGTTGACGACTTACAGCGGTCAAAGCCGTATAACTCACTCAGAGCTTCATTTTGACTGGTTATGGCTCCCGTAACTCTAAACGAGGCAACAGTTATGGTCGTCCGAAGAATCGATATCCACAGGGTGCAACATCTGCGGTGCAAGGTGCAACATTCGTCCAAAAAGACGAAACAGCGCCGTGCGACTTTTAGACATGGATGAAGGGATTTGAAATGGACCAGTACCATGGTGCACCACGCTTCAGGGATGGTAAATCGAAGACCAGCCACTATGTTCCCTTTTTAACATAAAAATTCATGTGATGGAAAAACAAAGGCCAAAAAACTTCAAGGACCCGATTGAGGTTCGGATAGCCTTTTTTTGGGTATGAAACTATCCGTTGACGACTTACAGTGGTCAAAGCCGTAGAACTCACTGAGAGCTTCGTTTTGACTCGTTATGGCTCCAGTAATTCTAAACGAGGCAACAGTTATGGCCGTCCGAAGAATCGTTATCCATAGGGTGCAACATCTGCGGTGCAAGGTGCAACATTCGTCCAAAAAGACAAAACAGCGCCGTGCGACTTTTAGAAGTGGGTGCAGGGATTTGAAATGGACCAGTACAATGGTGCATCACTCTCCAGGGATGGTAAATCGAAGACCAGCCACGGTGTTCCCTTTTTAACGTAAAAATTCATGTGACGGAAAAACGAAGGCCAAAAAACTTCAAAGAGCCGATTGAGATTCGGATAGCCTTTTTTTGGGTATGAACTATCCGTTGATGGCTTACAGCGATCAAAGCAGTAGAACTCACTGAGACCTTCGTTTTGACTGGTTATGGCTCCCGTAACTCTAAACGAGGCAACAGTTATGGCCGTCCGAAGAATCGATATCCATAGGGTGCAACATCTGCGGTGCAAGGTGCAACATTCGTCCAAAAAGACGAAACAGCGCCGTGCGACTTTTAGAAATGGGAGCAGGGATTTGAAATGGACCAGTACCATGGTGCACCACTCTCCAGGGTTTGTAAATCGAAGACCAGCCACGGTGTTCCCTTTTTAACGTAAAAATTCATGTGACGGAAAAACGAAGGCCAAAAAACTTCAGAGACCCGATTGAGGTTCGGCTAGACTTTTTTTGGGTACGAAACTATCCGTTGACAGCTTATAGCAGTCAAAGCCGTAGAACTCACTGAGACCTTCGTTTTGACTGGTTATGGCTCCCGTAACTCTAAACGAGGCAACAGTTATGGCCGTCCGAAGAATCGATATCCACAGGGTGCAACATCTGCGGTGCAAGGTGCAACATTCGTCCAAAAAGACAAAACAGCGCCGTGCGACTTTTAGAAGTGGGTGCAGGGATTTGAAATGGAACAGTACAATGGTGCTTCACTCTCCAGGGATGGTAAATCGAAGACCAGCCACGGTGTTCCCTTTTTAACGTAAAAATTCATGTGACGGAAAAACGAAGGCCAAAAAACTTCAAAGAGCCGATTGAGATTCGGATAGCCTTTTTTTGGGTATGAAACTATCCGTTGATGGCTTACAGCGATCAAAGCCGTAGAACTCACTGAGACCTTCGTTTTGACTAGTTATGGCTCCCGTAACTCTAAACGAGGCAACAGTTATGACCGTCCGAAGGATCGATATCCACAGGGTGCAACATCTGCGGTGCAAGGTGCAACATTCGTCCAAAAAGACGAAACAGCGCCGTGCGACTTTTAGAAATGGGAGCAGGGATTTGAAATGGACCAGTACGATGGTGCACCACTCTCCAGGGTTTGTAAATCGAAGACCAGCCACGGTGTTCCCTTTTTAACGTAAAAATTCATGTGACGGAAAAACGAAGGCCAAAAAACTTCAGAGACCCTATTGAGGTTCGGATAGACTTTTTTTGGGTACGAAACTATCCGTTCACAGCTTATAGCAGTCAAAGCCGTAGAACTCACTGAGACCTTCGTTTTGACTGGTTATGGCTCCCGTAACTCTAAACGAGACAACAGTTATGGCCGTCCGAAGAATCGATATCCACAGGGTGCAACATCTGCGGTGCAAGGTGCAACATTCGTCCAAAAAGACGAAACAACGCCGTGCGACTTTTAGAAATGGTTGTAGGGATTTGATATGGACTAGTACAATGGTGCATCACTCTCCAGGGATGGTAAATCGAAGACCAGCCACGGTGTTCCCTTTTTAACGTAAAAATTCATGTGACGGAAAAACGAAGGCCAAAAAACTTCAAAGAGCCGATTGATGTTCGGATAGCCTTTTTTTGGGTAGGAAACTATCCTTTGACGGCTTACAGCGATCAAAGCCGTAGAACTCACTGAGACCTTTGTTCTGACTGGTTATGGCTCCCGTAACTCTAAACGAGGCAACAGTTATGGTCGTCCGAAGAATCGATATCCACAGGGTGCAACATCTGCGGTGCAAGGTGCAACATTCGTCCAAAAAGACGAAACAACGCCGTGCAACTTTTAGAAATGGGTGCAGGGATTTGAAATGGGCCAGTACAATGGTGCATCACTCTCCAGGGATGGTAAATCGAAGACCAGCCACGGTGTTCCCTTTTTAACGTAAAAATTCATGTGACGTAATAACGAAGGCCAAAAAACTTTATTGACCCGATTGAGGTTCGGATAGCCTTTTTTTGGTTATGAAACTATCCGTTGACGGCTTACAGTGGTCAAAGCCGTAGAACTCACTGACACCTTCGTTTTGACTGGTTATGGCTCCCGTAACTCTAAACGAGGCAAAAGTTATGGCTGTCCGAAGAATCGATATCCACAGGGTGCATCATCTGCGGTGCAAGGTGCAACATTCGTCCAAAGAGATGAAACAGTGCCGTGCGACTTTTAGAAATGGGTGCAGGGATTTGAAATGGACCAGTACCATGGTGCACCACTCTCCAGGGATGGTAAATCGAGGACCAGCCACGGTGTTCCCTTTTTAACGTAAAAATTCATGTGACGTAAAAACGAAGGCCAAAAAATTTAGAGACCCGATTGAGGTTCAGATAGCCTTTTTTTGGGTATGAAACTATCCGTTGACGGCTTACAGCAGTCAAAGCCGTAGAACTCACTGACACCTTCGTTTTGACTGGTTATGGCTCCCGTAACTCTAAACGAGGCAACAGTTATGACCGTCCGAAGGATCGATATCCACAGGGTGCAACATCTGCGGTGCAAGGTGCAACATTCGTCCAAAAAGACGAAACAGCGCCGTGCGACTTTTAGAAATGGGAGCAGGGATTTGAAATGGACCAGTACCATGGTGCACCACTCTCCAGGGTTTGTAAATCGAAGACCAGCCACGGTGTTCCCTTTTTAACGTAAAAATTCATGTGACGGAAAAACGAAGGCCAAAAAACTTCAGAGACCCTATTGAGGTTCGGATAGACTTTTTTTGGGTACGAAACTATCCGTTCACAGCTTATAGCAGTCAAAGCCGTAGAACTCACTGAGACCTTCGTTTTGACTGGTTATGGCTCCCGTAACTCTAAACGAGACAACAGTTATGGCCGTCCGAAGAATCGATATCCATAGGGTGCAACATCTGCGGTGCAAGGTGCAACATTCGTCCAAAAAGACGAAACAACGCCGTGCGACTTTTAGAAATGGTTGTAGGGATTTGATATGGACTAGTACAATGGTGCATCACTCTCCAGGGATGGTAAATCGAAGACCAGCCACGGTGTTCCCTTTTTAACGTAAAAATTCATGTGACGGAAAAACGAAGGCCAAAAAACTTCAAAGAGCCGATTGATGTTCGGATAGCCTTTTTTTGGGTAGGAAACTATCCTTTGACGGCTTACAGCGATCAAAGCCGTAGAACTCACTGAGACCTTTGTTCTGACTGGTTATGGCTCCCGTAACTCTAAACGAGGCAAAAGTTATGGCTGTCCTAAGAATCGATATCCACAGGGTGCATCATCTGCGGTGCAAGGTGCAACATTCGTCCAAAGAGATGAAACAGTGCCGTGCGACTTTTAGAAATGGGTGCAGGGATTTGAAATGGACCAGTACCATGGTGCACCACTCTCCAGGGATGGTAAATCGAGGACCAGCCACGGTGTTCCCTTTTTAACGTAAAAATTCATGTGACGTAAAAACGAAGGCCAAAAAATTTAGAGACCCGATTGAGGTTCAGATAGCCTTTTTTTGGGTATGAAACTATCCGTTGACGGCTTACAGCAGTCAAAGCCATAGAACTCACTGAGACCTTCGTTTTGACTAGTTATGGCTCCCGTAACTCTAAACGAGGCAACAGTTATGACCGTCCGAAGGATCGATATCCACAGGGTGCAACATCTGCGGTGCAAGGTGCAACATTCGTCCAAAAAGACGAAACAGCGCCGTGCAACTTTTAGAAATGGGAGCAGGGATTTGAAATGGACCAGTACCATCGTGCACCACTCTCCAGGGTTTGTAAATCGAAGACCAGCCACGGTGTTCCCTTTTTAACGTAAAAATTCATGTGACGGAAAAACGAAGGCCAAAAAACTTCAGAGACCCTATTGAGGTTCGGATAGACTTTTTTTGGGTACGAAACTATCCGTTCACAGCTTATAGCAGTCAAAGCCGTAGAACTCACTGAGACCTTCGTTTTGACTGGTTATGGCTCCCGTAACTCTAAACGAGACAACAGTTATGGCCGTCCGAAGAATCGATATCCATAGGGTGCAACATCTGCGGTGCAAGGTGCAACATTCGTCCAAAAAGACGAAACAACGCCGTGCGACTTTTAGAAATGGTTGTAGGGATTTGATATGGACTAGTACAATGGTGCATCACTCTCCAGGGATGGTAAATCGAAGACCAGCCACGGTGTTCCCTTTTTAACGTAAAAATTCATGTGACGGAAAAACGAAGGCCAAAAAACTTCAAAGAGCCGATTGATGTTCGGATAGCCTTTTTTTGGGTAGGAAACTATCCTTTGACGGCTTACAGCGATCAAAGCCGTAGAACTCACTGAGACCTTTGTTCTGACTGGTTATGGCTCCCGTAACTCTAAACGAGGCAACAGTTATGGTCGTCCGAAGAATCGATATCCACAGGGTGCAACATCTGCGGTGCAAGGTGCAACATTCGTCCAAAAAGACGAAACAACGCCGTGCGACTTTTAGAAATGGTTGTAGGGATTTGATATGGACTAGTACAATGGTGCATCACTCTCCAGGGATGGTAAATCGAAGACCAGCCACGGTGTTCCCTTTTTAACGTAAAAATTCATGTGACGTAATAACGAAGGCCAAAAAACTTTATTGACCCGATTGAGGTTCGGATAGCCTTTTTTTGGTTATGAAACTATCCGTTGACGGCTTACAGTGGTCAAAGCCGTAGAACTCACTGACACCTTCGTTTTGACTGGTTATGGCTCCCGTAACTCTAAACGAGGCAAAAGTTATGGCTGTCCGAAGAATCGATATCCACAGGGTGCATCATCTGCGGTGCAAGGTGCAACATTCGTCCAAAGAGATGAAACAGTGCCGTGCGACTTTTAGAAATGGGTGCAGGGATTTGAAATGGACCAGTACCATGGTGCACCACTCTCCAGGGATGGTAAATCGAGGACCAGCCACGGTGTTCCCTTTTTAACGTAAAAATTCATGTGACGTAAAAACGAAGGCCAAAAAATTTAGAGACCCGATTGAGGTTCAGATAGCCTTTTTTTGGGTATGAAACTATCCGTTGACGGCTTACAGCAGTCAAAGCCGTAGAACTCACTGAGACCTTCGTTTTGACTAGTTATGGCTCCCGTAACTCTAAACGAGGCAACAGTTATGACCGTCCGAAGGATCGATATCCACAGGGTGCAACATCTGCGGTGCAAGGTGCAACATTCGTCCAAAAAGACGAAACAGCGCCGTGCGACTTTTAGAAATGGGAGCAGGGATTTGAAATGGACCAGTACCATGGTGCACCACTCTCCAGGGTTTGTAAATCGAAGACCAGCCACGGTGTTCCCTTTTTAACGTAAAAATTCATGTGACGGAAAAACGAAGGCCAAAAAACTTCAGAGACCCTATTGAGGTTCGGATAGACTTTTTTTGGGTACGAAACTATCCGTTCACAGCTTATAGCAGTCAAAGCCGTAGAACTCACTGAGACCTTCGTTTTGACTGGTTATGGCTCCCGTAACTCTAAACGAGACAACAGTTATGGCCGTCCGAAGAATCGATATCCATAGGGTGCAACATCTGCGGTGCAAGGTGCAACATTCGTCCAAAAAGACGAAACAACGCCGTACGACTTTTAGAAATGGTTGTAGGGATTTGATATGGACTAGTACAATGGTGCATCACTCTCCAGGGATGGTAAATCGAAGACCAGCCACGGTGTTCCCTTTTTAACGTAAAAATTCATGTGACGGAAAAACGAAGGCCAAAAAACTTCAAAGAGCCGATTGATGTTCGGATAGCCTTTTTTTGGGTAGGAAACTATCCTTTGACGGCTTACAGCGATCAAAGCCGTAGAACTCACTGAGACCTTTGTTCTGACTGGTTATGGCTCCCGTAACTCTAAACGAGGCAACAGTTATGGTCGTCCGAAGAATCGATATCCACAGGGTGCAACATCTGCGGTGCAAGGTGCAACATTCGTCCAAAAAGACGAAACAACGCCGTGCAACTTTTAGAAATGGGTGCAGGGATTTGAAATGGGCCAGTACAATGGTGCATCACTCTCCAGGGATGGTAAATCGAAGACCAGCCACGGTGTTCCCTTTTTAACGTAAAAATTCATGTGACGTAATAACGAAGGCCAAAAAACTTTATTGACCCGATTGAGGTTCGGATAGCCTTTTTTTGGTTATGAAACTATCCGTTGACGGCTTACAGTGGTCAAAGCCGTAGAACTCACTGACACCTTCGTTTTGACTGGTTATGGCTCCCGTAACTCTAAACGAGGCAAAAGTTATGGCTGTCCGAAGAATCGATATCCACAGGGTGCATCATCTGCGGTGCAAGGTGCAACATTCGTCCAAAGAGATGAAACAGTGCCGTGCGACTTTTAGAAATGGGTGCAGGGATTTGAAATGGACCAGTACCATGGTGCACCACTCTCCAGGGATGGTAAATCGAGGACCAGCCACGGTGTTCCCTTTTTAAAGTAAAAATTCATGTGACGTAAAAACGAAGGCCAAAAAATTTAGAGACCCGATTGAGGTTCAGATAGCCTTTTTTTGGGTATGAAACTATCCGTTGACGGCTTACAGCAGTCAAAGCCGTAGAACTCACTGACACCTTCGTTTTGACTGGTTATGGCTCCCGTAACTCTAAACGAGGCAACAGTTAAGGCTGTCCGAAGAATCGATATCCATAGGGTGCATCATCTGCGGTGCAAGGTGCAACATTCGTCCAAAAAGACGAAACAACGCCGTGCGACTTTTAGAAATGGGTGCAGGGATTTGAAATGGACCAGTACAATGGTGCATCACTCTCCTGGGATGGTAAATCGAAGACCAGCCACGGTGTTCCCTTTTTAACGTAAAAATTCATGTGACGGAAAAACGAAGGCCAAAAAACTTCAAAGAGCCGATTGAGGTTCGGATAGCCTTTTTTTGGGTATGAAACTATCCGTTGACGGCTTACAGTGATCAAAGCCGTAGAACTCACACATACCTTCGTTTTGACTGGTTATGGCTCCCGTAACTCTAAACGAGGCAACAGTTATGGCCGTCCGAAGAATCGATATCCACAGGGTGCAACATCTGCGGTGCAAGGTGCAACATTCGTCCAAAAAGACGAAACACCGCCGTGCGACTTTTAGAAATGGGAGCAGGGATTTGAAATGGACCAGTACCATGGTGCACCACTCTCCAGGGATTGTAAATCGAAGACCAGCCACGGTGTTCCCTTTTTAACGTAAAAATTCATGTGACGCAAAAACGAAGGCCAAAAAACTTCAGAGACCCGATTGAGGTTCGGATAGCTTTTTTTTAGTATGAAACTATCTGTTGACGGCTTATAGCCATCAAAGCCGTAGAACTCACTGAGACCTTCGTTTTGACTGGTTATGGCTCCCGTAACTCTAAACGAGGCAACAGTTGTGGCCGTCCGAAGAATCGATATCCGCAGGGTGCAACATCTGCGGTGCAAGGTGCAACATTCGTCCAAAAAGACGAAACAGCGCCGTGCGACTTTTAGAAATGGGAGCAGGGATTTGAAATGGACCAGTACCATGGTGCACCACTCTCCAGGGTTTGTAAATCGAAGACCAGCCACGGTGTTCCCTTTTTAACGTAAAAATTCATGTGACGGAAAAACGAAGGCCAAAAAACTTCAGAGACCCTATTGAGGTTCAGATAGACTTTTATTGGGTACGAAACTATCCGTTCACAGCTTATAGCAGTCAAAGCCGTAGAACTCACTGAGACCTTCGTTTTGACTGGTTATGGCTCCCGTAACTCTAAACGAGACAACAGTTATGGCCGTCCGAAGAATCGATATCCACAGGGTGCAACATCTGCGGTGCAAGGTGCAACATTCGTCCAAAAAGACGAAACAACGCCGTGCGACTTTTAGAAATGGTTGCAGGGATTTGATATGGACTAGTACAATGGTGCATCACTCTCCAGGGATGGTAAATCGAAGACCAGCCACGGTGTTCCCTTTTTAACGTAAAAATTCATGTGACGGAAAAACGAAGGCCAAAAAACTTCAAAGAGCCGATTGAGGTTCGGATAGCCTTTTTTTGGGTATGAAACTATCCGTTGACGGCTTACAGTGATCAAAGCCGTAGAACTCACTGATACCTTCGTTTTGACTGGTTATGGCTCCCGTAACTCTAAACGAGGCAACAGTTATGGCCGTCCGAAGAATCGATATCCACAGGGTGCAACATCTGCGGTGCAAGGTGCAACATTCGACCAAAAAGACGAAACACCGCCGTGCGACTTTTAGAAATGGGAGCAGGGATTTGAAATGGACCAGTACCATGGTGCACCACTCTCCAGGGATTGTAAATCGAAGACCAGCCACGGTGTTCCCTTTTTAACGTAAAAATTCATGTGACGCAAAAACGAAGGCCAAAAAACTTCAGAGACCCGATTGAGGTTCGGATAGCTTTTTTTTTAGTATGAAACTATCTGTTGACGGCTTACAGCCATCAAAGCCGTAGAACTCACTGAGACCTTCGTTTTGACTGGTTATGGCTCCCGTAACTCTAAACGAGGCAACAGTTGTGGCCGTCCGAAGAATCGATATCCGCAGGGTGCAACATCTGCGGTGCAAGGTGCAACATTCGTCCAAAAAGACGAAACAGCGCCGTGCGACTTTTAGAAATGGGAGCAGGGATTTGAAATGGACCAGTACCATGGTGCACCACTCTCCAGGGTTTGTAAATCGAAGACCAGCCACGGTGTTCCCTTTTTAACGTAAAAATTCATGTGACGGAAAAACGAAGGCCAAAAAACTTCAGAGACCCTATTGAGGTTCGGATAGACTTTTTTTGGGTACGAAACTATCCGTTCACAGCTTATAGCAGTCAAAGCCGTAGAACTCACTGAGACCTTCGTTTTGACTGGTTATGGCTCCCGTAACTCTAAACGAGACAACAGTTATGGCCGTCCGAAGAATCGATATCCACAGGGTGCAACATCTGCGGTGCAAGGTGCAACATTCGTCCAAAAAGACGAAACAACGCCGTGCGACTTTTAGAAATGGTTGTAGGGATTTGATATGGACTAGTACAATGGTGCATCACTCTCCAGGGATGGTAAATCGAAGACCAGCCACGGTGTTCCCTTTTTAACGTAAAAATTCATGTGACGCAAAAACGAAGGCCAAAAAACTTCAGAGACCCGATTGAGGTTCGGATAGCTTTTTTTTTAGTATGAAACTATCTGTTGACGGCTTACAGCCGTCAAAGCCGTAGAACTCACTAAGACCTTCGTTTTGACTGGTTATGGCTCCCGTAACTCTAAACGAGGCAACAGTTGTGGCCGTCCGAAGAATCGATATCCGCAGGGTGCAACATCTGCGGTGCAAGGTGCAACATTCGTCCAAAAAGACGAAACAGCGCCGTGCGACTTTTAGAAATGGGAGCAAGGATTTGAAATGGACCAGTACCATGGTGCACCACTCTCCAGGGTTTGTAAATCGAAGACCAGCCACGGTGTTCCCTTTTTAACGTAAAAATTCATGTGACGGAAAAACGAAGGCCAAAAAACTTCAGAGACCCTATTGAGGTTCGGATAGACTTTTTTTGGGTACGAAACTATCCGTTCACAGCTTATACCAGTCAAAGCCGTAGAACTCACTGAGACCTTCGTTTTGACTGGTTATGGCTCCCGTAACTCTAAACGAGACAACAGTTATGGCCGTCCGAAGAATCGATATCCACAGGGTGCAACATCTGCGGTGCAAGGTGCAACATTCGTCCAAAAAGACGAAACAACGCCGTGCGACTTTTAGAAATGGTTGCAGGGATTTGATATGGACTAGTACAATGGTGCATCACTCTCCAGGGATGGTAAATCGAAGACCAGCCACGGTGTTCCCTTTTTAACGTAAAAATTCATGTGACGGAAAAACGAAGGCCAAAAAACTTCAAAGAGCCGATTGATGTTCGGATAGCCTTTTTTTGGGTAGGAAACTATCCTTTGACGGCTTACAGCGATCAAAGCCGTAGAACTCACTGAGACCTTTGTTCTGACTGGTTATGGCTCCCGTAACTCTAAACGAGGCAACAGTTATGGTCGTCCGAAGAATCGATATCCACAGGGTGCAACATCTGCGGTGCAAGGTGCAACATTCGTCCAAAAAGACGAAACAACGCCGTGCGACTTTTAGAAATGGGTGCAGGGATTTGAAATGGGCCGATCAATGGTGCATCACTCTCCAGGGATGGTAAATCGAAGACCAGCCACGGTGTTCCCTTTTTAACGTAAAAATTCATGTGACGTAATAACGAAGGCCAAAAAACTTTATTGACCCGATTGAGGTTCGGATAGCCTTTTTTTGGTTATGAAACTATCCGTTGACGGTTTACAGTGGTCAAAGCCGTAGAACTCACTGACACCTTCGTTTTGACTGGTTATGGCTCCCGTAACTCTAAACGAGGCAACAGTTATGGCAGTCCGAAGAATCGATATCCACAGGGTGCATCATCTGCGGTGCAAGGTGTAACATTCGTCCAAAGAGATGAAACAATGCCGTGCGACTTTTAGAAATGGGTGCAGGGATTTGAAATGGACCAGTACCATGGTGCACCACTCTCCAGGGATGGTAAATCGAGGACCAGCCACGGTGTTCCCTTTTTAACGTAAAAATTCATGTGACGTAAAAACGAAGGCCAAAAAATTTAGAGACCCGATTGAGGTTCAGATAGCCTTTTTTTGGGTATGAAACTATCCGTTGACGGCTTACAGCAGTCAAAGCCGTAGAACCCACTGACACCTTCGTTTTGACTGGTTATGGCTCCCGTAACTCTAAACGAGGCAACAGTTAAGGCTGTCCGAAGAATCGATATCCATAGGGTGCATCATCTGCGTTGCAAGGTGCAACATTCGTCCAAAAAGACGAAACAACGCCGTGCGACTTTTAGAAATGGGTGCAGGGATTTGAAATGGACCAGTACAATGGTGCATCACTTTCCTGGGATGGTAAATCGAAGACCAGCCACGGTGTTCCCTTTTTAACGTAAAAATTCATGTGACGGAAAAACGAAGGCCAAAAAACTTCAAAGAGCCGATTGAGGTTCGGATAGCCTTTTTTTGGGTATGAAACTATCCGTTGACGGCTTACAGTGATCAAAGCCGTAGAACTCACTGATACCTTCGTTTTGACTGGTTATGGCTCCCGTAACTCTAAACGAGGCAACAGTTATGGCCGTCCGAAGAATCGATATCCACAGGGTGCAACATCTGCGGTGCAAGGTGCAACATTCGTCCAAAAAGACGAAACACCGCCGTGCGACTTTTAGAAATGGGAGCAGGGATTTGAAATGGACCAGTACCATGGTGCACCACTCTCCAGGGATTGTAAATCGAAGACCAGCCACGGTGTTCCCTTTTTAACGTAAAAATTCATGTGACGCAAAAACGAAGGCCAAAAAACTTCAGAGACCCGATTAAGGTTCGGATAGCCTTTTTTTGGGTATGAAACTATCCGTTGACGGCTTACAGTAGTCAAAGCCGTAGAACTCACTGAGACCATCGTTTTGACTGGTTATGGCTCCCGTATCTTTAAACGACCAACAGTTATGGCCGTCCAAAGAATCGATATCCATAGGGTGCAACATCTGCGGTGCAAGGTGCAACATTCGTCCAAAAAGACGAAACAGCGCCGTGCGACTTTTAGAAATGGGAGCAGGGATTTGAAATGGACCAGTACCATGGTGCACCACTCTCCAGGGATTGTAAATCGATGACCAGCCACGGTGTTCCCTTTTTAACGTAAAAATTCATGTGACGGAAAAACGAAGGCCAAAAAACTTCAGAGACCCGATTAAGGTTCGGATAGCTTTTTTTTGGGTATGAAACGATCCGTTGACGGCTTACAGTAGTCAAAGCCATAGAACTCACTGAGACCATCGTTTTGACTGGTTATGGCTCCCGTATCTCTAAACGACCAACTGTTATGGCCGTTCGAAGAATCGATATCCATAGGGTGCAACATCTGTGGTGCAAGGTGCAACATTCGTCCAAAAAGACGAAACAGCGCCGTGCGACTTTTAGAAATGGGTGCAGGGATTTGAAATGGACCAGTACCATGGTGCATCACTCTCCAGGGATGGTAAATCAAAGACCAGCCACGGTGTTCCCTTTTTAACGTAAAAATTCATGTGATGGAAAAACGAAGGCCAAAAAACTTCAAAGACCCGATTGAGGTTCGAATAGCCTTTTTTTGGGTATGAAACTATCCGTTGACGGCTTATAGTAGTCAAAGCCGTAGAACTCACTGAGACCATCGTTTTGACTGGTCATGGCTCCCGTATCTCTAAACGACCAACAGTTATGGCCGTCCAAAGAATCGATATCCACAGGGTGCAACAACTGCGGTGCAAGGTGCAACATTCGTCCAAAAAGACGAAACAGCGCCGTGCGACTTTTAGAAATGGGAGCAGGGATTTGAAATGGACCAGTACCATGGTGCACCACTCTCCAGGGATTGTAAATCGAAGACCAGCCATGGTGTTCCCTTTTTAACGTAAAAATTCATGTGACGGAAAAACGAAGGCCAAAAAACTTCAGAGATCCGATTGAGGTTCATATAGCCTTTTTTTGGGTATGAAACTATCCGTTGACGGCTTACAGTAGTCAAAGCCATAGAACTCACTGAGACCATCGTTTTGACTAGTTATGGCTCCCGTATCTCTAAACGACCAACTGTTATGGCCGTCCGAAGAATCGATATCCACAGGGTGCAACATCTGCGTTGCAAGGTGCAACATTCGTCCAAAAAGACGAAACAGCGCCGTGCGACTTTTAGAAATGGGTGCAGGGATTTGAAATGGACCATTACCATGGTGCATCACTCTCCAGGGATGGTAAATCAAAGACCAGCCACGGTGTTCCCTTTTTAACGTAAAAATTCATGTGACGGAAAAACGAAGGCCAAAAAACTTCAAAGAGCCGATTGAGGTTCGGATAGCCTTTTTTTGGGTATGAAACTATCCGTTGACGGCTTACAGTGATCAAAGCCGTAGAACTCACTGAGACCTTTGTTTTGACTGGTTATGGCTACCGTAACTCTAAACAAGGCACCAGTTATGGCCGTCCGAAGAATCGATATCCACAGGGTGCAACATCTGCGGTGCAAGGTGCAACATTCGTCCAAAAAGATGAAACAACGCCGTGCGACTTTTAGAAATGGGTGCAGGGATTTGAAATGGACCAGTACAATGGTGCATCACTCTCCAGGGATGGTAAATCGAAGACCAGCCACGGTGTTCCCTTTTTAACGTAAAAATTCATGTGACGTAAAAATGAAGGCCAAAAAACTTCAAAGAGCCGATTGAGGTTCGGATAGCCTTTTTTTGGGTATGAAACTATCCGTTGATGGCTTACAGCGATAAAAGCCGTAGAACTCACTGAGACCTTCATTTTGATGGGTTATGGCTCCCGTACCTCTAAACGAGGCAACAGTTATGGCCGTCCGAAGAATCTATATCCACAGGGTGCAACATCTGCGGTGCAAGGTGCAACATTCGTCCAAAAAGACGAAACAGCGCCGTGCGACTTTTAGAAATGGGAGCAGGGATTTGAAATGGACCAGTACCATGGTGCACCACTCTCTAGGGATTGTAAATCGAAGACCAGCCACGGTGTTCCCTTTTTAACGTAAAAATTCATGTGATGGAAAAACGAAGGCCAAAAAACTTCAGAGACCCGATTGAGGTTCGGATAGCCTTTTTTTGGGTATGAAACTGTCCGTTGACGGCTTACAGTGGTCAAAGCCGTAGAACTCACTGACACCTTCGTTTTGACTGGTTATGGCTCCCGTAACTCTAAACGAGGCAACAGTTATGACTGTCCGAAGAATCGATATCCACAGGGTGCATCATCTGCGGTGCAAGGTGCAACATTCGTCCAAAGAGATGAAACAGTGTCGTGCGACTTTTAGAAATGGGTGCAGGGATTTGAAGTGGACCAATACCACGGTGCACCACTCTCCAGGGATGGTAAATCGAGGACCAGCCATGGTGTTTCTTTTTTAACGTAAAAATTCATGTGACGGAAAAACGAAGGCCAAAATACTTCAGAGACCCGATTAAGGTTCGGATAGCTTTTTTTTGGGTATGAAATGATCCGTTGACGGCTTACAGCCGTCAAAGCCGTAGAACTCACTGAGACCTTCGTTTTGACAGGTTATGGCTCCCGTAACTCTAAACGAGGCAACAGTTATGGCCGTCCGAAGAATCGTTATCCACAGGGTGCAACATCTGCGGTGCAAGGTGCAACATTCGTCCAAAAAGACGAAACAGCGCCGTGCGACTTTTAGAAATTGGTGCAGGGATTTGAAATGGACCAGTACAATGGTGCATCACTCTCCAGGGATGGTAAATCGAAGACCAGCCACGGTGTTCCCTTTTTAACGTAAAAATTCATGTGACGGAAAAACGAAGGCCAAAAAACTTCAAAGAGCCGATTGAGGTTCGGATAGCCTTTTTTTGGGTATGAAACTATCCGTTGATGGCTTACAGCGATCAAAGCCGTAGAACTCACTGAGACCATCGTTTTGACTGGTTATGGCTCCCGTATCTCTAAACGACCAACAGTTATGGCCGTCCAAAGAATCGATATCCACAGGGTGCAACAACTGCGGTGCAAGGTGCAACATTCGTCCAAAAAGACGAAACAGCGCCGTGCGACTTTTATAAATGGGAGCAGTGATTTGAAATGGACCAGTACCATGGTGCACCACTCTCCAGGGATTGTAAATCGAAGACCAGCCATGGTGTTCCCTTTTTAACGTAAAAATTCATGTGACGGAAAAACGAAGGCCAAAAAACTTCAGAGATCCGATTGAGGTTCAGATAGCCTTTTTTTGGGTATGAAACTATTCGTTGACGGCTTACAGTAGTCAAAGCCATAGAACTCACTGAGACCATCGTTTTGACTAGTTATGGCTCCCGTATCTCTAAACGACCAACTGTTATGGCCGTCCGAAGAATCGATATCCACAGGGTGCAACATCTGCGTTGCAAGGTGCAACATTCGTCCAAAAAGACGAAACAGCGCCGTGCGACTTTTAGAAATGGGTGCAGGGATTTGAAATGGACCATTACCATGGTGCATCACTCTCCAGGGATGGTAAATCAAAGACCAGCCACGGTGTTTCCTTTTTAACGTAAAAATTCATGTGACGGAAAAACGAAGGCCAAAAAACTTCAAAGAGCCGATTGAGGTTCGGATAGCCTTTTTTTGGGTATGAAACTATCCG
Source organism: Allium fistulosum (assembly GCA_030737815.1). Classification (NCBI taxonomy): domain Eukaryota; kingdom Viridiplantae; phylum Streptophyta; class Magnoliopsida; order Asparagales; family Amaryllidaceae; genus Allium; species Allium fistulosum. Next base: position 1,141,759,735 of record CM060906.1, read on the forward strand.
TTGACGGCTTACAGCGGTCAAAGCCGTAGAACTCACTGAGACCTTCGTTTTGACTGGTTATGGCTACCGTAACTCTAAACAAGGCACCAGTTATGGCCGTCCGAAGAATCGATATCCACAGGGTGCAACATCTGCGTGCAAGGTGCAACATTCGTCCAAAAAGACGAAACAGCGCCGTGCGACTTTTAGATATGGGTGCAGGGATTTGAAATGGAACAGTACAATGGTGCATCACTCTCCAGGGATTGTAAATCGAAGACCAGCCACGGTGTTCCCTTTTTAACGTAAAAATTCATGTGACGGAAAAACGAAGGCCAAAAAACTTCAAAGAGCCGAATGAGGTTCGGATAGCCTTTTTTTGGGTATGAAACTATCCGTTGTCGGCTTACAGCGATCAAAGCCGTAGAACTCACTGAGACCTTCGTTTTGACTGGTTATGGCTTCCGTAACTCTAAACGAGGCAACAGTTATGGCCGTCCGAAGAATCGATATCCACAGGGTGCAACATCTGCGGTGCAAGGTGCAACATTCGTCCAAAAAGACGAAACGACGCCGTGCGACTTTTAGAAATGGGTGCAGGGATTTGAAATGGACCAGTACAATGGTGCATCACTCTCCAAGGATGGTAAATCGAAGACCAGCCACGGTGTTCCCTTTTTAACGTAAAAATTCATGTGACGTAAAAACGAAGGCCAAAAAACTTTAGAGACCCGATTGAGGTTCGGATAGCCTTTTTTTGGATATGAAACTATCCATTGACGGCTTACAGTGGTCAAAGCCATAGAACTCACTGACACCTTCGTTTTGACTGGTTATGGCTCCAGTAACTCTAAACGAGGCAACAGTTATGGCTGTCCGAAGAATCGATATCCACATGGTGCATCATCTGCGGTGCGAGGTGCAACATTCGTCCAAAAAGATGAAACAGTGCCGTGCGACTTTTAGAAATGGGTGTAGGGATTTGAAATAGACCAGTACCATGGTGCACCACTCTCTAGGGATGGTAAATCGAGGACTAGCCACGGTGTTCCCTTTTTAATGTAAAAATTAATGTGACGGAAAAACGAAGGCCAAAATACTTCAAAGACCCGATTGAGGTTCGGATAGCCTTTTTTGGGTACGAAACTATCCGTTGACGGCTTACAGCAGTCAAAGCCGTAGAACTCACTGAGACCTTCGTTTTGACTGGTTATGGCTCCCGTAACTCTAAACGAGGCAACATTTATGGCCGTCCAAAGAATCGTTATCCACAGGGTGCAACATCTGCGGTGCAAGGTGAAACATTCGTCCAAAAAGACGAAACAACGCCGTGCGACTTTTAGAAATGGGTGCAGGGATTTGAAATGGACCAGTACAATGGTGCATCACTCTCCAGGGATGGTAAATCGAAGACCAACCACGGTGTTCCCTTTTTAACGTAAAAATTCATGCGACGGAAAAACGAAGGCCAAAAAACTTCAAAGAGCCGATTGAGGTTCGGATAGCCTTTTTTTGGGTATGAAACTATCCGTTGATGGCTTACAGCGATTAAAGCCATAGAACTCACTGAGACCTTCGTTTTGACTGGTTATGGCTCCCGTAACTCTAAACGAGGCAACAGTTATGGCCGTCCGAAGAATCGATATCCACAGGGTGCAACATCTGCGGTGCAAGGTGCAACATTCGTCCAAAAAGACGAAACAGCACCGTGCAACTTTTAGAAATGGGAGCAGGGATTCGAAATGGACCAGTACCATGGTGCACCACTCTCCAAGGATTGTAAATCGAAGACCAGCCACGGTGTTCCCTTTTTAACGTAAAAATTCATGTGACGGAAAAACGAAGGCCAAAAAACTTCAGAGACACGATTGAGGTTCGGATAGCCTTATTTCGGGTATGAAACTATCCGTTGATGGCTTACAGTAGTCAAAGCCATAGAACTCACTGAGGCCATCATTTTGACTGGTTATGGCTCCCGTATCTCTAAACGACCAACAGTTATGGCCGTCCGAAGAATCGATATCCACAGGGTGCAACATCTGCGGTGCAAGGTGCAACATTCATCCAAAAAGACGAAACAGCACCGTGCGACTTTTAAAAATGGGTGCAGGGATTTGAAATGGACCAGTACCATGGTGCATCACTCTCCAGGGATGGTAAATCAAAGATCAGCCACGGTGTTCCCTTTTTATCGTAAAAATTCATGTGACGGAAAAACGATGGCCAAAAAACTTCAGAGAGCCGATTGAGGTTCGGATAGCCTTTTTTTGCATATGAAACTATCCGTTGATGGCTTACAGCGGTCAAAGCCGTAGAACTCACTGAGACCTTCGTTTTGACTGGTTATGGCTCCCGTAACTCTAAACGAGGCAACAGTTATGGCCGTCCGAAGAATCGATATCCACAGGGTGCAAGATCTGCGTGCAAGGTGCAACATTCGTCCAAAAAGACGAAACAGCGCCGTGCGACTTTTAGAAATGGGTGCAGGGATTTGAAATGGACCAGTACAATGGTGCATCACTCTCCAGGGATGGTAAATCGAAGACCAGCCACGGTATTCCCTTTTTAACGTAAAAATTCATGTGACGGATAAACGAAGGCCAATAAACTTCAAAGAGCCGATTGAGGTTCGGATAGCCTTTTTTTGGGTATGAAACTATCCGTTGACGACTTACAGCGATCAAAGCCGTAGAACTCATTGAGACCTTCGTTTTGACTAGTTATGGCTTCCGTAACTCTAAACGAGCAACGGTTATGGCCGTCCGAAGAATCAATATCCACAGGGTGCAACATCTGCGGTGCAAGGTGCAACATTCGTCCAAAAAGACAAAACAGCGCCGTGCGACTTTTAGAAATGGGTGCAAGGATTTGAAATGGACCAGTACCATGGTGCATCACTCTCCATGGATGGTAAATCGAAGACCATCCACGGTGTTCCTTTTTTAACGTAAAAATTCATGTGATGGAAAAACGAAGGCCAAAAAACTTCAAAGACCCGATTGAGGTTTGGATAGCCTTTTTTTGGGTATGAAACTATCCGTTGACGGCTTATAGCGGTCAAAGCCATAGAACTCACTGAGACCTTCGTTTTGACTAGTTATGGCTCCCGTAACTCTAAACGAGGCAACAGTTATGGCCGTTCGAAGAATCGATATCCACAGGGTGCAACATCTGCGGTGCAAGGTGCAACATTCGTCCAAAAAGACGAAACAGCGTCGTGTGCCTTTTAGAAATGGGTGCAAGGATTTGAAATGGACCAGTACCATGGTGCACCACTCTCCAGGGATGGTAAATCGTAGACCAGCCACGGTGTTCCCTTTTTAATGTAAAAATTCATGTGACGGAAAAACGAAGGCCAAAAAACTTCAGAGACCCGATTGTGGTTCGGATAGCCTTTTTTGGGTATGAAACTATCCGTTGACGGCTTACAGCGGTCAAAGCCGTATAACTCACTGAGAGCTTCGTTTTGACTGGTTATGGCTCCCGTAACTCTAAACGAGGCAACAGTTATGGTCGTCCGAAGAATCGATATCCACAGGGTGCAACATCTGCGGTGCAAGGTGCAACATTCGTCCAAAAAGACGAAACAGCGCCATGCGACTTTTAGAAATGGATGAAGGGATTTGAAATGGACCAGTACCATGGTGCACCACGCTTCAGGGATGGTAAATCGAAGACCAGCCACGATGTTCCCTTTTTAACATAAAAATTCATGTGATGGAAAAACAAAGGCCAAAAAACTTCAAAGACCTGATTGAGGTTCGGATAGCCTTTTTTTGGGTATGAAACTATCCGTTGACGGCTTACAGCGGTCAAAGTCATAGAACTCACTGAGACCTTCGTTTTGACTGGTTATGGCTCCCGTAACTCTAAACGAGGCAACAGTTATGGCCGTCCGAAGAATTGATATCCACATGGTGCAACATCTACGGTGCAAGGTGCAACATTCGTCCAAAAAGACGAAACAGCGCCGTGCGACTTTTAGAAATGGGAGCAGGGATTTGAAATGGACCAGTACCATGGTGCACCACTCTCCAGGGATTGTAAATCGAAGACCAGCCACGGTGTTCCCTTTTTAACGTAAAAATTCATGTGACGGAAAAACGAAGGCCAAAAAACTTCAGAGACCCAATTGAGGTTCGGATAGCCTTTTTTTGGGTACGAAACTATCCGTCGACAGCTTACGGCAGTCAAAGCCGTAGAACTCACTGAGACCTTCGTTTTGACTAGTTATGTCTCCCGTAACTCTAAACGAGGCAACAGTTATGGCTGTCCGAAGAATCGATATCCACAGGGTGCAACATCTGCGGTGCAAGGTGCAACAATCGTCCAAAAAGACGAAACAACGCCGTGCGACTTTTAGAAATGGATGAAGGGATTTGAAATGGACTAGTACCATGGTGCACCACGCTTCAGGGATGGTAAATCGAAGACCAGCCACGGTGTTCCCTTTTTAACATAAAAATTCATGTGACGGAAAAACAAAGGCCAAAAAACTTCGAAGACCCGATTGAGGTTCGGATAGCCTTTTTTTGGGTATGAAACTATCCGTTGACGGCTTATAGCGGTCAAAGCCGTAGAACTCACTGAGAGCTTCGTTTTGACTGGTTATAGCTCCCGTAACTCTAAACGAGGCAACAATTATGGTCGTCCGAAGAATCGATATCCACAGGGTGCAACATCTGCGGTGCAAGGTGCAACATTCGTCCAAAAAGACGAAACAGCGCCGTGCGACTTTTAGAAATGGATGAAGGGATTTGAAATGGATCAGTACCATGGTGCACCACGCTTCAGGAATGGTAAATCGAAGACCAGCCACGGTGTTCCCTTTTTAACATAAAAATTCATGTGACGGAAATACAAAGGCCAAAAAACTTCAAAGACCCGATTGAGGTTCGGATAGCCTTTTTTGGGTATGAAACTATCCGTTGACGGCTTACAGCGGTAAAAGCCGTAGAACTCACTGAGACCTTCGTTTTGACTAGTTATGGCTCCCGTAACTCTAAACGAGGCAACAGTTATGGCCGTCCGAAGAATCGATATCCACAGGGTGCAACATCTGCGGTGCAAGGTGCAACATTCGTCCAAAAAGACGAAACAACGTCGTGCGCCTTTTAGAAATGGGTGCAAGGATTTGAAATGGACCAGTACCATGGTGCACCACTCCTAGGGGATGGTAAATCGAAGATCAGCCACGGTGTTCCCTTTTTAACGTAAAAATTCATGTGACGGAAAAACGAAGGCCAAAAAACTTCAAAAACCCGATTGAGGTTCGGACAGCCTTTTTTTGGGTATGAAACTATCCGTTGACGGCTTACAGCGGTCAAAGCCGTATAACTCACTGAGAGCTTCGTTTTGACTGGTTATGGCTCCCGTAACTCTAAACGAGGCAACAGTTATGGCCGTCCGAAGAATCGATATCCACAGGGTGCAACATCTGCGGTGCAAGGTGCAACATTCGTCCAAAAAGACGAAACAGCGCCGTGCGACTTTTAGAAATGGTAGCAGGGATTTGAAATGGACCAGTACCATGGTGCACCACTCTCCAGGGATTGTAAATCGAAGACCAGCCACGGTGTTCCCTTTTTAACGTAAAAATTCATGTGACGGAAAAACGAAGGCCAAAAAACTTCAAAGACCCGATTGAGGTTCGGATAGCCTTTTATTGGGTACGAAACTATCCGTCGACAGCTTACAGCAGTCAAAGCCGTAGAACTCACTGAGACCTTCGTTTTGACTAGTTATGTCTCCCGTAACTCTAAACGAGGCAACAGTTATGGCCGTCCGAAGAATCGATATCCACAGGGTGCAACATCTGCGGTGCAAGGTGCAACAATCGTCCAAAAAGACGAAACAACGCCGTGCGACTTTTAGAAATGGATGAAGGGATTTGAAATGGACTAGTACCATGGTGCACCACGCTTCAGGGATGGTAAATCGAAGACCAGCCACGGTGTTTCCTTTTTAACATAAAAATTCATGTGACGGAAAAACGAAGGCCAAAAAACTTCAAAGAGCCGATTGAGGTTCGGATAGCCTTTTTTTGGGTATGACACTATCCGTTGATGGCTTACAGCGATCAAAGCCGTAGAACTCACTGAGACCTTCGTTTTGACTGGTTATGGCTCCCGTAACTCTAAACGAGGCAACAGTGATGGCCGTCCGAAGAATCGATATCCACATGGTGCAACATCTGCGGTGCAAGGTGCAACATTCGTCCAAAAAGACGAAACAACGCCGTGCGACTTTTTGAAATGGGAGCAGTGATTTGAAATGGACCAGTACCATGGTGCACCACTCTCCAGGGATTGTAAATCGAAGACCAGCCACGGTGTTCCCTTTTTAACGTAAAAATTCATGTGACGGAAAAACGAAGGCCAAAAAACTTCAGAGACCCGATTGAGGTTCGGATAGCCTTTTTTTGGGTACGAAACTATCCATCGACAGCTTACAGCAGTCAAAGCCGTAGAACTCACTGAGACCTTCGTTTTGACTAGTTATGTCTCCCGTAACTCTAAACGAGGCAACAGTTATGGCCGTCCGAAGAATCGATATCCACAGGGTGCAACATCTGCGGTGCAAGGTGCAACATTCGTCCAAAAAGACGAAACAACGTCGTGCGCCTTTTAGAAATGGGTGCAAGGATTTGAAATGGACCAGTACCATGGTGCACCACTCCTAGGGGATGGTAAATCAAAGACCAGCCACGGTGTTCCCTTTTTAATGTAAAAATTCATGTGATGGAAAAACGAAGGCCAAAAAACTTCAAAAACCCGATTGAGGTTCAGATAGCCTTTTTTTGGGTATGAAACTATCCGTTGATGGCTTACAGCGGTCAAAGCCGTATAACTCACTGAGAGCTTCGTTTTGACTGGTTATGGCTCCCGTAACTCTAAACGAGGCAACAGTTATGGCCGTCCGAAGAATCGTTATCCACAGGGTGCAACATCTGCGGTGCAAGGTGCAACATTCGTCCAAAAAGACGAAACAGCGCCGTGCGACTTTTAGAAATGGGAGCAGGGATTTGAAATGGACCAGTACCATGGTGCACCACTCTCCAGGGATTGTAAATCGAAGACCAGCCATGGTGTTCCCTTTTTAACGTAAAAATTCATGTGACGGAAAAACGAAGGCCAAAAAACTTCAAAGACCCGATTGAGGTTCGGATAGCCTTTTTTTGGGTACGAAACTATCCGTCGATAGCTTACAGCAGTCAAAGCTGTAGAACTCACTAAGACCTTCGTTTTGACTAGTAATGGCTCCCGTAACTCTAAACGAGGCAACAGTTATTGCCGTCCGAAGAATCGATATCCACAGGGTGCAACATCTGCGGTGCAAGGTGCAACATTCGTCCAAAAAGACGGAACAACGCCGTGCGACTTTTAGAAATGGATGAAGGGATTTGAAATGGACTAGTACCATGGTGCACCACGCTTCAGGGATGGTAAATCGAAGACCAGCCACGGTGTTCCCTTTTTAACATAAAAATTCATGTGACGGAAAAACAAAGGCCAAAAAACTTCAAAGACCCGATTGAGGTTCGGATAGCCTTTTTTTGGGTATGAAACTATCCGTTGACGGCTTATAGCGGTCAAAGCCGTAGAACTCACTGAGAGCGTCGTTTTGACTGGTTATAGCTCCCGTAACTCTAAACGAGGCAACAGTTATGGTCGTCCGAAGAATCGATATCCACAGGGTGCAACATCTGCGGTGCAAGGTGCAACATTCGTCCAAAAAGACGAAACAACGCCGTGCGACTTTTAGCAATGGATGAAGGGATTTGAAATGGACCAGTACCATGGTGCACCACGCTTTAGGGATGGTAAATCGAAGACCAGCCACGGTGTTCCCATTTTAACATAAAAATTCATGTGACGGAAATACAAAGGCCAAAAAACTTCAAAGACCCGATTGAGGTTCGGATAGCCTTTTTTTGGGTATGAAACTATCCGTTGACGGCTTACAGCGGTCAAAGCCATAGAACTCACTGAGACTTTCGTTTCTACTAGTTATGGCTCCTGTAACTCTAAACGAGGCAACAGTTATGGCCGTCCGAAGAATCGATATCCACAGGGTGCAACATCTACGGTGCAAGGTGCAACATTCGTCCAAAAAGACAAAACAACGTCGTGCGCCTTTTAGAAATGGGTGCAAGGATTTGAAATGGACCAGTACCATGGTGCACCACTCTCCGGGGATGGTAAATCAAAGACCAGCCACGGTGTTCCCTTTTTAATGTAAAAATTCATGTGACGGAAAAACGAAGGCCAAAAAACTTCAGAAACCCGATTGAGGTTCGGATAGCCTTTTTTGGGTATGAAACTATCCGTTGACGGCTTACAGCGGTCAAAGCCGTATAACTCACTGAGAGCTTCGTTTTGACTGGTTATGGCTCCCGTAACTCTAAACGAGGCAACAGTTATGGCCGTCCGAAGAATCGATATCCACAGGGTGCAACATCTGCGGTGCAAGGTGCAACATTCTTCCAAAAAGACGAAACAGCGTCGTGCGACTTTTAGAAATGGGAGCAGGGATTTGAAATGGACCAGTACCATGGTGCACCACTCCTAGGGGATGGTAAATCAAAGACCAGCCACGGTGTTCCCTTTTTAACGTAAAAATTCATGTGACGGAAAAACGAAGGCCAAAAAACTTCAAAGACCCGATTGAGGTTCGGATAGCCTTTTTTTGGGTACGAAACTATCCGTCGACAGCTTACAGCAGTCAAAGCCGTAGAACTCACTGAGACCTTCGTTTTGACTGGTTATGGCTCCCGTAACTCTAAACGAGGCAACAGTTATGGCCGTCCGAAGAATCGATATCCACAGGGTGCAACATCTGCGGTGCAAGGTGCAACATTCGTCCAAAAAGACGAAACAACGTCGTGCGCCTTTTAGAAATGGGTGCAAGGATTTGAAATGGACCAGTTCCATGGTGCACCACTCCTAGGGGATGGTAAATCAAAGACCAGCCACGGTGTTCCCTTTTTAACGTAAAAATTCATGTGACGGAAAAACGAAGGCCAAAAAACTTCAGAGACCCGATTGAGGTTCGGATAGCCTTTTTTTGAGTACGAAACTATCCGTCGACAGCTTACAGCAATCAAAGCCGTAGAACTCACTGAGACCTTCGTTTTGACTGGTTATGGCTCCCGTAACTCTAAACGAGGCAACAGTTATGGCCGTCCGAAGAATCGATATCCACAGGGTGCAACATCTGCGGTGCAAGGTGCAACATTCGTCCAAAAAGACGAAACAACGCCGTGCGACTTTTAGAAATGGATGAAGGGATTTGAAATGGACTAGTACCATGGTGCACCACGCTTCAGGGATGGTAAATTGAAGACCAGCCACGGTGTTCCCTTTTTAACATAAAAATTCATGTGACGGAAAAACAAAGGCCAAAAAACTTCAAAGACCCGATTGAGGTTCGGATAGCCTTTTTTTGGGTATGAAACTATCCGTTGACGGCTTATAGCGGTCAAAGCCGTAGAACTCACTGAGAGCTTCGTTTTGACTGGTTATAGCTCCCGTAACTCTAAACGAGGCAACAGTTATGGTCGTCCGAAGAATCGATATCCACAGGGTGCAACATCTGCGGTGCAAGGTGCAACATTCGTCCAAAAAGACGAAACAGCGCCGTGCGACTTTTAGAAATAGATGAAGGGATTTGAAATGGACCAGTAGCATGGTGCACCACGCTTCAAGGATGGTAAATCGAAGACCAGCCACGGTGTTCCCTTTTTAACATAAAAATTCATGTGACGGAAATACAAAGGCCAAAAAACTTCAAAGACCCGATTGAGGTTCGGATAGCCTTTTTTTGGGTATGAAACTATCCGTTGACGGCTTACAACGGTCAAAGCCGTAGAACTCACTGAGAGCTTCATTTTGACTGGTTATGGCTCCCGTAACTCTAAACGAGGCAACAGTTATGGCCGTCCGAAGAATCGTTATCCACAGGGTGCAACATCTGCAGTGCAAGGTGCAACATTCGTCCAAAAAGACGAAACAGCGCCGTGCGACTTTTAGAAGTGGGTGTTGGGATTTGAAATGGACCAGTACAATGGTGCATCACTCTTTAGGGATGGTAAATCGAAGACCAGCCACGGTGTTCCCTTTTTAACGTAAAAATTCATGTGACGGAAAAACGAAGGCCAAAAAACTTCAAAGAGCCGATTGAGGTTCGGATAGCCTTTTTTTGGGTATGAAACTATCCGTTGATGGCTTACAGTGATCAAAGGCGTAGAACTTACTGAGACCTTCGTTTTGACTGGATATGGCTCCCGTAACTCTAAACGAGGCAACAGTTATGGCCGTCCGAAGAATCGATATCCGCAGGGTACAACATCTGTGGTGCAAGGTGCAACATTCGTCCAAAAAGACGAAACAGCGCCATGCGACTTTTAGAAATGGGAGCAGGGATTTGAAATGGACCAGTACCATGGTGCACCACTCTCCAGGAATTGTAAATCGAAGACCAGCCACGGTGTTCCCTTTTTAACGTAAAAATTCATGTGACGGAAAAACGAAGGCCAAAAAACTTCAGAGACCCGATTGAGGTTCGGATAGCCTTTTTTGGGTACGAAACTATCCATTGACAGCTTACAGTAGTCAAAACCGTAGGACTCACTGAGGCCTTCGTTTTGACTAGTTCTGGCTCCCGTAACTCTAAACGAGGCAACAATTATGGCCGTCCGAAGAATCGATATCCACATGGTGCAACATCTGCGGTGCAAGGTGCAACATTCGTCCAAAAAGATGAAACAACGCCGTGCAACTTTTAGAAATGGATGAAGGGATTTGAAATGGACCAGTACCATGGTGCACCACGCTTCAGGGATGGTAAATCGAAGACCAGCCACGGTGTTCCCTTTTTAACATAAAAATTCATGTGACGGAAAAACAAAGGCCAAAAAACTTCAAAGACCCGATTGAGGTTCGGATAGCCTTTTTTTGGGTATGAAACTATCCGTTGACAGCTTACAGCGGTCAATGCCATATAACTCACTGAGAGCTTCGTTTTGACTGGTTATGGCTCCCGTAACTCTAAACGAGGCAACAGTTATGGTCGTCCGAAGAATCGATATCCACAGGGTGCAACATCTGCGGTGCAAGGTGCAACATTCGTCCAAAAAGACGAAACAGCGCCGTGCTACTTTTAGAAATGGATGAAGGGATTTGAAATGGACCAGTACCATGGTGCACCACGCTTCAGGGATGGTAAATCGAAGACCAGCCACGGTGTTCCCTTTTTAACATAAAAATTCATGTGACGGAAAAACAAAGGCCAAAAAACTTCAAAGACCCGATTGAGGTTCGGATAGCCTTTTTTTGGGTATGAAACTATCCATTGACGGCTTACAGCGGTCAAAGCCGTAGAACTCACTGAGAGCTTCGTTTTGACTGGTTATGGCTCCCGTAACTCTAAACGAGGCAACAGTTATGGCCGTCCGAAGAATCGATATCCACAGGGTGCAACATCTGCGGTGCAAGGTGCAACATTCGTCCAAAAAGACGAAACAGCGCCGTGCGACTTTTAGAAATGGGAGCAGGGATTTGAAATGGACCAGTACCATGGTGCACCACTCTCCAGTGATTGTAAATCGAAGACCAGACACGGTGTTCCCTTTTTAACGTAAAAATTCATGTGACGGAAAAACGAAGGCCAAAAAACTTCAGAGACCCGATTGAGGTTCCGATAGCCTTTTTTTGGGTACGAAACTATCCATTGACAGCTTACAGCAGTCAAAGCCGTAGAACTCACTGAGACCTTCGTTTTGACTGGTTATGGCTCCCGTAACTCTAAACGAGGCAACAGTTATGGCCGTCCGAAGAATCGATATCCACAGGGTGCAACATCTGCGGTGCAAGGTGCAATATTCGTCCAAAAAGACGAAACAACGCCGTGCGACTTTTAGAAATGGGTGCAGGGATTTGAAATGGACAAGTACAATGGTGCATCACTCTCCAGGGATGGTAAATCGAAGGCCAGCCACGGTCTTCCCTTTTTAACGTAAAAATTCATGTGACGTAAAAACGAAGGCCAAAAAACTTCAGAGAGCCGATTGAGGTTCGGATAGCCTTTTTTGGGTATGAAACTATCCGTTGACGACTTACAACGGTCAAAGCCGTAGAACTCACTAAGACCTTCGTTTTGAGTGGTTATGGCTCCCGTAACTCTAAACGAGGCAACAATTATGGCCTTCTAAAGAACCGATATCCACAGGGTGCAACATCTACGGTGCAAGGTGCTACATTCGTCCAAAAAGACGAAACAGCGCCGTGCAACTTTTAGAAATGGGTGCAGGGATTTGAAGTGGACCAGTACCACGGTGCACCACTCTCCAGGGATGGTAAATCGAAGACCAGCCACGGTGTTTCCTTTTTAACGTAAAAATTCATGTGACGGAAAAACGAATGCCAAAAAACTTCAGAGACCCGATTGAGGTTCGGATAGCATTTTTTTGGGTATGAAACTATCCGTTGACGGCTTACAGCAGTTAAAGCCATAGAACTCACTGAGACCTTCGTTTTGACTGGTTATGGCTCCCGTAACTCTAAACGAGGCAACAATTATGGTCGTCCGAAGAATCGATATCCATAGGGTGCAACATCTGCGGTGCAAGGTGCAACATTCGTCCAAAAAGACGAAACAGCGCCGTACGACTTTTAGATAGGGGTGCAGGGATTTGAAATGGACCAGTACCAAGGTGCATCACTCTCCAGGGATGGTAAATCGAAGACCAGCCATGGTGTTCCCTTTTTAACGTAAAAATTCATGTGACGGAAAAACGAAGGCCAAAAAACTTCCGAGAGCCGATTGAGGTTCGGATAGCCTTTTTTGGGTATGAAACTATCCGTTGACGGCTTACAGCAGTTAAAGCCGTAGAACTCACTGAGACCTTCGTTTTGACTGGTTATGGCTCCCGTAACTCTAAACGAGGCAACAGTTATGGCCGTCCGAAGAATCGATATCCACAGGGTGCAACATCTGCGGTGCAAGGTGCAACATTCGTCCAAAAAGACGAAACAGCGCCGTGCGACTTTTAGAAATGGGTGCAGGGATTTGAAGTGGACCAGTACCACGGTGCACCACTCTCCAGGGATGGTAAATCGAAGACCAGCCACGGTGTTTCCTTTTTAACGTAAAAATTCATGTGACGGAAAAACGAATGCCAAAAAACTTCAGAGACACGATTGAGGTTCGGATAGCATTTTTTTGGGTATGAAACTATCCGTTGACGGCTTACAGCAGTTAAAGCCGTAGAACTCACTGAGACCTTCGTTTTGACTGGTTATGGCTCCCGTAACTCTAAACGAGGCAACAGTTATGGCCGTCCGAAGAATCGATATCCACAGGGTGCAACATCTGCGGTGCAAGGTGCAACATTTGTCCAAAAAGACGAAACAGCGCCGTGCGACTTTTAGAAATGGGTGCAAGGATTTGAAATGGACCAGTACCATGGTGCACCACTCTCCAGGGATGGTAAATCGAAGACCAACCACGGTGTACCCTTTTTAATGTAAAAATTCATGTGACGGAAAAACAAAGGCCAAAAAACTTCAGAGACCCGATTGAGGTTCGGATAGCCTTTTTTTGGGTATGAAACTATTCGTTGACGACTTACAGCAGTCAAAGACGTAGAACTCACTAAGACCTTCGTTTTGACTGGTTATGGCTCCCGTAAATCTATACGAGGCAAAAGTTATGGCCGTCCGAAGAATCGATATCCATAGGGTGCAACATCTGCGGTGCAAGGTGCAACATTCGTCCAAAAAGACAAAACAGCGCCGTGCAAATTTTAGAAATGGGTGCAAGGATTTGAAAAGGACCAGTACCATGGTGCACCATTCTCCAGGGATGGTAAATCGAAGACCAGCCACGGTGTTCCCTTTTTAACGTAAAAATTCATTTGACGGAAAAACGAAGGCCAAAAAACTTCAGAGACCCGATTGAGGTTCGGATAGCCTTTTTTTGGGTATGAAACTATTTGTTGACGGCTTAAAGCAGTCAAAGCCGTAAAACTCACTGAGACCTTCGTTTTGACTGGTTATGGCTCTCGTAACTCTAAACGAGGCAACAGTTATGGCCGTCCGAAGAATCGATATCCACAAGGTGCAACATCTGCGGTGCAAGGTGCAACATTCGTCCAAAAAGACGAAACAGCGCCGTGCGACTTTTAAAAATGGGTGCATGGATTTAAAATGGACCAGTACCATGGTGCATCACTCTCCAGGGATGGTAAATCGAAGACCAGCCACGGTATTCCCTTTTTAACGTAAAAATTCATGTGACGGAAAAACGAAGGCCAAAAAACTTCAGAGAGCCGATTGAGGTTCGGATAGCCTTTTTTTTGGGTATGAAACTATCCGTTGACGGCTTACAGCGGTCAAAGCCATAGAACTCACTGAGACCTTCGTTTTGACTGGTTATGGCTCCCGTAACTCTAAACGAGGCAACAGTTATGGCCGTCTGAAGAATCGATATCCACAGGGTGCAACATCTGCGGTGCAAGGTGCAACATTTGTCCAAAAAGATGAAACAGCGCCGTGCGACTTTTAGAAATGGATGCAAGGATTTGAAATGGACCAGTACCACAGTGCACCACTCTCCATGGATGGTAAATCGAAGATCAACCATGGTGTACCCTTTTTAATGTAAAAATTCATGTGACGGAAAAACGAAGGCCTAAAAACTTCAAAGACCCGATTGAGGTTCGGATAGCCTTTTTTTGGGTATGAAACTATTCGTTGACGGCTTACAGCGGTCAAAGCCGTAGAACTCACTAAGACCTTCGTTTTGACTGGTTATGGCTCCCGTAACTCTAAAGGAGTCAACAGTTATGGCCGTCCGATGAATCGATATCCACAGGGTGCAACATCTGCGGTGCAAGGTGCAACATTCGTCCAAAAAGACAAAAACAGCGCCGTGCGAATTTTAGAAATGGGTGCAAGGATTTGAAATGGACCAGTACCAAGGTGCACCATTCTCCAGGGATGGTAAATCGAAGACCAGCCACGGTGTTCCCTTTTTAACGTAAAAATTCATGTGATGGAAAAACGAAGGCCAAAAAACTTCATAGAGCCGATTGAGGTTCGGATAGCCTTTTTTGGGTATGAAACTATCCGTTGACAGCTTATAGCGGTCAAACCCGTAGAACTCACTGAGACCTTCGTTTTGACTAGTTATGGCTCCCGTAACTCTAAACGAGGCAACAGTTATGGCCGTCCGAAGAATCGATATCCACAGGGTGCAACATCTGCGGTGCAAGGTGCAACATTTGTCCAAAAAGACGAAACAGTGCCGTGCGACTTTTAGAAATGGGTGCAAGGATTTGAAATGGACCAGTACCATGGTGCACCACTCTCCAGGGATGGTAAATCGAAGACCAACCACGGTGTACCCTTTTTAATGTAAAAATTCATGTGACGGAAAAACAAAGGCCAAAAAACTTCAGAGACCCGATTGAGGTTCGGATAGCCTTTTTTTGGGTATGAAACTATTCGTTGACAGCTTACAGCGGTCAAAGCCGTAGAACTCACTGAGACCTTCGTTTTGACTGGTTATGGCTCCCGTAACTCTAAACGAGGCAACAGTTATGGCCGTCCGAAGAATCGATATCCACAGGGTGCAACATCTGCGGTGCAAGGTGCAACATTCGTCCAAAAAGACAAAACAGCGCCGTGCAAATTTTAGAAATGGGTGCAAGGATTTGAAATGGACCAGTACCATGGTGCACCATTCTCCAGGGATGGTAAATCGAAGACCAGCCACGGTGTTCCCTTTTTAACGTAAAAATTCATGTGACGGAAAAACGAAGGCCAAAAAACTTCAGAGACCCGATTGAGTTTCGGATAGCCTTTTTTTGGGTATGAAACTATCCGTTGACGGCTTAAACCAGTCAAAGCCGTAGAACTCACTGAGACCTTCGTTTTGACTGGTTATGGCTCTCGTAACTCTAAACGAGGCAACAGTTATGGCCGTCCGAAGAATCGATATCCACAGGGTGCAACATCTGCTGTGCAAGGTGCAACATTCGTCCAAAAAGACGAAACAGCGCCGTGCGACTTTTAGAAATGGGTGCATGGATTTGACATGGACCAGTACCATGGTGCATCACTCTCCAGGGATGGTAAATCGAAGACCAGCCACGGTGTTCCCTTTTTAACGTAAAAATTCATGTGACGGAAAAACGAAGGCTAAAAAACTTCAGAGAGCCGATTGAGGTTCGGATAGGCTTTTTTGGGTATGAAACTATCCGTTGACGGCTTACAGCGGTCAAAGCCGTAGAACTCACTGAGACCTTCGTATTGACTGGTTATGGCTCCCGTAACTCTAAACGAGGCAACAGTTATGGCCGTCCGAAGAATCGATATCCACAGGGTGCAACATCTGCGGTGCAAGGTGCAACATTTGTCCAAAAAGACGAAACAGCGCCGTGCGACTTTTAGAAATGGGTGCAAGGATTTGAAATGGACCAGTACCATGGTGCACCACTCTCCAGGGATGGTAAATCGAAGACCAACCACGGTGTACCCTTTTTAATGTAAAAATTCATGTGACGGAAAAACGAAGGCCAAAAAACTTCAGAGACCCGATTGAGGTTCGGATAGCCTTTTTATGGATATGAAACTATTCGTTGACGGCTTCAGCGGTCAAAGCCGTAGAACTCACAAAGACCTTCGTTTTGACTGGTTATGGCTCCCATAACTCTAAACGAGGCAACAGTTATGGCCGTCCAAAGAATCGATATCCACAGTGTGCAACATCTGCGGTGCAAGGTGCAACATTCGTCCAAAAAGACAAAACAGCGCCGTGCAAATTTTAGAAATGGGTGCAAGGATTTGAAATGGACCAGTACCATGGTGCACCATTCTCCAGGGATGGTAAATTGAAGACCAGCCACGGTGTTCCCTTTTTAACGTAAAAATTCATGTGACGGAAAAACGAAGGCCAAAAAACTTCAGAGACCCGATTGAGGTTCGGATAGCCTTTTTTTGGGTATGAAACTATCCGTTGACGGCTTAAAGCAGTCAAAGCCGTAGAACTCACTGAGACCTTCGTTTTGACTGGTTATGGCTCTCGTAACTCTAAACGAGGGAACAGTTATGGTCGTCCGAAGAATCGATATCCATAGGGTGCAACATCTGCGGTGCAAGGTGCAACATTCGTCCAAAAAGACGAAACAGCGCCGTGCGACTATTAGAAATGGGTGCAGGGATTTGAAATGGACCAGTACCATGGTGCATCACTCTCCAGGGATGGTAAATTGAAGACCAGCTACGGTGTTCCCTTTTTAACGTAAAAATTCATGTACGGAAAAACGAAGGCCAAAAAACTTCAGAGAGCCGATTGAGGTTCGGATAGCCTTTTTTTGGGTATGAAACTATCCGTTGACGGCTTACAGCGGTCAAAGCGGTAGAACTCACTGAGACCTTTGTTTTGACTGGTTATGGCTCCCGTAACTCTAAACGAGGCAACAGTTATGGCCGTCCGAAGAATCGATATCCATAGGGTGCAACATCTGCGGTGCAAGGTGCAACATTTGTCCAAAAAGACGAAACAGCGCCGTGCGACTTTTAGAAATGGATGCAAGGATTTTAAATGGACCAGTACAATGGTGCACCACTCTCCAGGGATGGTAAATCGAAGATCAACCACGGTGTACACTTTTTAATGTAAAAATTCATGTGACGGAAAAACGAAGGCCAAAAAACTTCAGAGACCCGATTGAGGTTCGGATAGCCTTTTTTTGGGTATGAAACTATTCGTTGACGGCTTACAGCGGTCAAAGCCGTAGAAATCACTAAGACCTTCGTTTTGACTAGTTATGGCTCCCGTAACTCTAACGAGGCAACAGTTATGGTTGTCAGAATCGATATCCACAAGGTGCAACATCTGCGGTGCAAGGTGCAACATTCGTCCAAAAAGACAAAAACAGCGCCGTGCGAATTTTAGAAATGGGTGCAAGGATTTGAAATGGACCAGTACCAAGGTGCACCATTCTCCAGGGATGGTAAATCGAAGACCTGCCACGGTGTTCCCTTTTTAACGTAAAAATTCATGTGACGGAAAAACGAAGGCCAAAAAACTTCAGAGAGCCGATTGAGGTTCGGATAGCCTTTTTTGGGTTTGAAACTATCCGTTGACGGCTTACAGCGGTCAAAGCCGTAGAACTCACTGAGACCTTCGTTTTGACTGGTTATGGCTCCCGTAACTCTAAACGAGGCAACAGTTATGGCCGTCCGAAGAATCGATATCCACAGGGTGCAACATCTGCGGTGCAAGGTGCAACATTTGTCCAAAAAGACGAAACAATGCCGTGCGAATTTTAGAAATGGGTGCAAGTATTTGAAATGGACCAGTACCATGGTGCACCACTCTCCAGGGATGGTAAATCGAAGACCAACCACGGTGTACCCTTTTTTATGTAAAAATTCATGTGACGGAAAAACGAAGGCCAAAAAACTTCAGAGACTCGATTGAGGTTCGGGTAGCCTTTTTTTGGGTATGAAACTATTCGTTGACGGCTTACAGCGGTCAAAGCCGTAGAACTCACTGAGACCTTCGTTTTGACTGGTTATGGCTCCCGTAACTCTAAACGAGGCAACAGTTATGGCCGTCCGAAGAATCGATATCCACAAGGTGCAACATCTGCGGTGCAAGGTGCAATATTCGTCCAAAAAGACAAAACAGCGCCTTGCAAATTTTAGAAATGGGTGCAAGGATTTGAAATGGACCAGTACCATGGTGCACCATTCTCCAGGGATGGTAAATCGAAGACCAGCCACGGTGTTCACTTTTTAACGTAAAAATTCATGTGACGGAAAAACGAAGACCAAAAAACTTCAGAGACCCGATTGAGGTTCAGATAGCCTTTTTTTGGGTATGAAACTATCTGTTGACGGCTTAAAGCAATCAAAGCCGTAGAACTCACTGAGACCTTCGTTTTGACTGATTATGGCTCTCGTAACTCTAAACGAGGTAACAGTTATGGCCGTCGGAAGAATCAATATCCACAGGGTGCAACATCTGCTGTGCAAGGTGCAACATTCGTCCAAAAAGACGAAACAGTGCCTTGCGACTTTTAGAAATGGGTGCATGGATTTGAAATGGACCAGTACCATGGTGCATCACTCTCTAGTGATGGTAAATCGAAGACCAGCCACGGTGTTCCCTTTTTAACGTAAAAATTCATGTGACGGAAAAACGAAGGCCAAAAAACTTCAAAGAGCCGATTGAGGTTCGGATAGCCTTTTTTTGGGTATGAAACTATCCGTTGACGGCTTACAGCGGTCAAAGCCGTAGAACTCACTGAGACCTTCGTTTTGAGTGGTTATGGCTCCCATAAATCTAAACGAGGCAACAGTTATGGCCGTCCGAAGAATCCATATCCACAGGGTGCAACATCTGCGGTGCAAGGTGAACATTTGTCCAAAAAGACGAAACAGCGCCGTACGACATTTAGAAATGGATGCAAGGATTTGAAATGGACCAGTACCATGGTGCACCACTCTCCAGGGATGGTAAATCGAAGATCAACCACGGTGTACCCTTTTTAATGTAAAAATTCATGTGACGGAAAAACGAAGGCCAAAAAACTTCAGAGAGCCGATTGAGGTTCGGATAGCCTTTTTTTGGGTATGAAACTATCCGTTGACGGCTTACAGCGGTCAAAGCCGTAGAACTCACTGAGACCTTCGTTTTGACTGGTTATGGCTCCCGTAACTCTAAACGAGGCAACAGTTATGGCCGTCCGAAGAATCGATATCCACAGGGTGCAACATCTGCGGTGCAAGGTGAACATTTGTCCAAAAAGACGAAACAGCGTCGTACGACATTTAGAAATTGATGCAAGGATTTGAAATGGACCAGTACCATGGTGCACCACTCTCCAGGGATGGTAAATCGAAGATCAACCACGGTGTACTCTTTTTAATGTAAAAATTCATGTGACGGAAAAACGAAGGCCAAAAAACTTCAGAGACCCGATTGAGGTTCGGATAGCCTTTTTTTGGGTATGAAACTATTCGTTGACGGCTTACAGCGGTCAAAGCCGTAGAACTCACTAAGACCTTCGTTTTGACTAGTTATGGCTCCCATAACTCTAAACGAGGCAACAGTTATGGCCGTCCGAAGAATCGATATCCATAGGGTGCAACATCTGCGGTGCAAGATGCAACATTCATCCAAAAAGACAAAAACAGCGCCGTGCGAATTTTAGAAATGGGTGCAAGGATTTGAAATGGACCAGTACCAAGGTGCACCATTCTCCAGGGATGGTAAATCGAAGACCAGCCACGGTGTTCCCTTTTTAACGTAAAAATTCATGTGACGGAAAAACGAAGGCCAAAAAACTTTAGAGACCCGATTGAGGTTCGGATAGCCTCTTTTTGGGTATGAAACTATCCGTTGACGGCTTAAAGCGGTCAAAGACGTAAAACTCACTGAGACCTTCGTTTTGACTGGTTATGGCTCTCGTAACTCTAAACGAGGCAACAGTTATGGCCGTCCGAAGAATCGTTATCCACAGGGTGCAACATCTACGGTGCAAGGTGCAACATTCGTCCAAAAAGACGAAACAGCGTCGTGCGAATTTTAGAAATGGGTGCAAGGATTTGAAATGGACCAGTACCATGGTGCACTACTCTCTAGGGATGGTAAATCGAAGACCAGCCACGGTGTATCCTTTTTAATGTAAAAATTCATGTGACGGAAAAACGAAGGCAAAAAAATTTCAAAGACCCGATTGAGGTTCGGATATCCTTTTTTTGGGTATGAAACTATCCGTTGACGGCTTACAGCGGTCAAAGCCGTAGAACTCACTGAGACCTTCGTTTTGACTGGTTATGGCTCCCGTAACTCTAAACGAGGCAATAGTTATGGCCGTCCGAAGAATCGATATCCACATGGTGCAACATCTGCGGTGCAAGGTGCAACATTCGTCAAAAAAGACGAAACAGCGCCGTGCGACTTTCAGAAATGGGTGCAGGGATTTGAAATTGAACAGTACTATGGTGCACCACTCTCCAGGGATGGTAAATCGAAGACCAGCCACGGTGTTCCCTTTTTAACGTAAAAATTCATGTGACGGAAAAACGAAGGCAAAAAAACTTCAGAGACCCGATTGAGGTTCGGATAGGCTTTTTTTTGATATGAAACTATCCGTTGACGGCTTACAGCAGTCAAAGCCGTAGAACTCAGTAAGACCTTCGTTTTGACTGGTTATGGCTCCCGTAACTCTAAACGAGCAACAGTTATGGCCGTCCGAAGAATCGATATCCACAGGGTGCAACATCTGGGGTTCAAGGTGCAACATTCGTCCAAAAAGACGAAACAGCGCCGTGCGACTTTTAGAAATGGGTGCAGGGATTTGAAATGGACCAGTACCATGGTGCATCACTCTCCAGGGATGTTAAATCGAAGACCAGCTACGGTGTTCCCTTTTTAACGTAAAAATTCATGTGACGTAAAAACGAAGGCCAAAAAACTTCAGTGACCCAATTGAGGTTCGGGTAGCCTTTTTTGGGTATTAAACTATCCCTTGACGGGTAACAGTAATCAAAGCCGTAGAACTCACTGAGGGCTTCGTTTTGACTTGTTATGGCTCCCGTAACTCTAAACGAGGCAACAGTTATGGCCGTCCGAAGAATCGATATCCACAGGGTGCAACATCTGCGGTGCAAGGTGCAACATTCGTCCAAAAAGAAGAAACAGCGCCGTGCAACTTTTAGAAATGGGTGCTGGGATTTGAAATGGACTAGTACCATGGTGCACCACTCTCCAGGGATGGTAAATCGAAGACCAGCCACGGTGTTCCCTTTTTAACGTAAAAATTCATGTGACGGAAAAACGAAGGCCAAAAAACTTCAAAGAGCCGATTGAGGTTCGGATAGCCTTTTTTTGGGTATGAAACTATCCATTGACGGCTTACAGCGGTCAAAGCCGTAGAAATCACCGAGACCTTCGTTTTGACTGGTTATGGCTCCCGTAACTCTAAACGAGGCAACATTTATGGCCGTCCGAAGAATCGATATCCACAGGGTGCAACATCTGCGGTGCAAGGTGAACGTTTGTCCAAAAAGACGAAACAGCGCCGTGCGACATTTAGAAATGGATGCAAGGATTTGAAATGGACCAGTACCATGGTGCACCACTCTCCAGGGATGGTAAATCGAAGATCAACCACGGTGTACCCTTTTTAATGTAAAAATTCATGTGACGGAAAAATGAAGGCCAAAAAACTTCAGAGACCCGATTGAGGTTCGGATAGCCTTTTTTTGGGTATGAAACTATTCGTTGACGGCTTACAGCGGTCAAACCCGTAGAACTCACTAAGACCTTCGTTTTGACTGGTTATGGCTCCCATAACTCTAAACGAGGCAACAGTTATGGCCGTCCGAAGAATCGATATCCACAGGGTGCAACATCTGCGGTGCAAGGTGCAACATTCGTCCAAAAAGACAAAAACAGCACCGTGCGAATTTTAGAAATGGTTGCAAGGATTTGAAATGGACCAGTACCAAGGTGCACTATTCTCCAGGGATGGTAAATCGAAGACCAGCCACGATGTTCCCTTTTTAACATAAAAATTCATGTGACGGAAAAACGAAGGCCAAAAAACTTTAGAGACCCGATTGAGGTTCGGATAGCCTTTTTTTGGGTATGAAACTATCCGTTGACGGCTTAAAGCGGTCAAAGATGTAAAACTCACTGAGACCTTCGTTTTGACTGGTTATGGCTCTCGTAACTCTAAACGAGGCAACAGTTATGGCCGTCCGAAGAATCGATATCCACAGGGTGCAACATCTACGGTGCAAGGTGCAACATTCGTCCAAAAAGACGAAACAGCGTCGTGCGAATTTTAGAAATGGGTGCAAGGATTTGAAATGGACCAGTACCATGGTGCACTACTCTCTAGGGATGGTAAATCGAAGACCAGCCACGGTGTATCCTTTTTAATGTAAAAATTCATGTGACGGAAAAACGAAGGCAAAAAAACTTCAAAGACCCGATTGAGGTTCGGATAGCCTTTTTTTGGGTATGAAACTATCCGTTGATGGCTTACAGCGATCAAAGCCGTAGAACTCACTGAGACCTTCGTTTTGACTGGTTATGGCTCCCGTAACTCTAAACGAGGCAATAGTTAAGGCCGTCCGAAGAATCGATATCCACATGGTGCAACATCTGTGGTGCAAGGTGCAACATTCGTCCAAAAAGACGAAACAGCGCCGTGCGACTTTCAGAAATGGGTGCAGCGATTTGAAATGGAACAGTACTATGGTGCACCACTCTCCAGGGATGGTAAATCAAAGACCAGCCACGGTGTTCCCTTTTTAACGTAAAAATTCATGTGACGGAAAAACGAAGGCAAAAAAACTTCAGAGACCCGATTGAGGTTCGGATAGGCTTTTTTTTGGTACGAAACTATCCGTTGACGGCTTACAGCAGTCAAAGCCGTACAACTCAGTAAGACCTTCGTTTTGACTGGTTATGGCTCCCATAACTCTAAACGAGCAACAGTTATGGCCGTCCGAAGAATCGATATCCACAGGGTGCAACATTTGCGGTTCAAGGTGCAACATTCGTCCAAAAAGACGAAACAGCGCCGTGCGACATTTAGAAATGGGTGCAGGGATTTGAAATGGACCAGTACCATGGTGCATCACTCTCCAGGGATGTTAAATCGAAGACCAGCCACGGTGTTCCCTTTTTAACGCAAAAATTCATGTGACGTAAAAATGAAGGCCAAAAAACTTCAGTGACCCAATTGAGGTTCGGGTAGCCTTTTTTGGGTATTAAACTATCCTTTGACGGGTAACAGTAACCAAAGCCATAGAACTCACTGAGGGCTTTGTTTTGACTTGTTATGGCTCCCGTAACTCTAAACGAGGCAACAGTTATGGCCGTTCGAAGAATCGATATCCATAGGGTGCAACATCTGCGGTGCAAGGTGCAACATTGGTCCAAAAAGACGAAACAGCGCCGTGCGACTTTTAGAAATGGGTGTTGGGATTTGAAATGGACCAGTACCATGGTGCACCACTCTCCAGGGATGGTAAATCGAAGACCAGCCACGGTGTTCCCTTTTTAACGTAAAAATTCATGTGACGGAAAAACGAAGGCCAAAAAACTTCAAAGAGTCGATTGAGGTTCGGATAGCCTTTTTTTGGGTATGAAACTATCCGTTGACGGCTTACAGCGGTCAAAGCCGTAGAAATCACCGAGACCTTCGTTTTGACTGGTTATGGCTCCCGTAACTCTAAACGAGGCAACAGTTATGGCCGTCCGAAGAATCGATATCCACAGGGTGCAACATCTGTGGTGCAAGGTGCAACATTCGTCCAAAAAGACGAAACAGCGCCGTGCAACTTTTAGAAATGAGTGCAGGGATTTGAAATGGACCAGTACCATGGTGCACCACTCTCCAGGGCTGGTAAATCGAAGACCAGCCACGGTGTTCCCTTTTTAACGTAAAAATTCATGTGATGGAAAAACGAAGGCCAAAAAACTTCAGAGACCCGACTGAGGTTCGGATAGCCTTTTTTTGGGTATGAAACTATCCGTTGACGGCTTAAAGCGGTCAAAGCCGTAGAACTCACTGAGACCTTCATTTTGACTGGTTATGGCTCTCGTAACTCTAAACGAGGCAACAGTTATGGTCGTCCGAAGAATCGATATCCACAGGGTGCAAAATCTGCGGTGCAAGGTGCAAAATTCGTCCAAAAAGACGAAACAGCGCCGTGCAACTTTTAGAAATGAGTGCAGGGATTTGAAATGGACCAGTACCATGATGCACCACACTCCAGGGATGGTAAATTGAAGACCAGTCACGGTGTTCCCTTTTTAACGTAAAAATTAATGTGATGGAAAACCGAAGGCCAAAAAACTTCAGAGAGCCGATTGAGGTTCGGATAGCCTTTTTTGGGTATGAAACAATACGTTGACGACTTACAACGGTCAAAGCCGTAGAACTCACTGAGACCTTCATTTTGACTGGTTATGGCTCTCGTAACTCTAAACGAGGCAACAGTTATGGCCGTCCGAAGAATCGATATCCACATGGTGCACCATCTACGGTGCAAGGTGCAACATTCGTCCAAAAAGACAAAACAGCGCCGTGCAACTTTTAGAAATGGGTGTAGGGATTTGAAGTGGACCAGTACCATGGTGCACCACTCTCCAGGGATGGTAAGTCGAAGACCAGCCACAGTGTTCCCCTTTTAACGTAAAAATTCATGTGACGGAAAAACGAAGGCCAAAAAACTTCAGAGAGCCGATTGAGGTTCGGATAGCCTTTTTTGGATAAGAAACTATCCGTTGACGGCTTACAGCGGTCAAAGCCATAGAACTCACTAAGACCTTCGTTTTGACTAGTTATGGCTCCCGTAACTCTAAACGAGGCAACAGTTATGGCCGTCCGAAGAATCGATATCCACAGGGTGCAACATCTGCGGTGCAAGGTGCAACATTTGTCCAAAAAGACGAAATAGCGCCGTGCGACTTTTAGAAATGGGTGCAAGGATTTGAAATGGACCAGTACCATGGTGCACCACTCTCCAGGGATGGTAAATCGAAGAGCAACCACGGTGTACCCTTTTTAATGTAAAAATTCATGTGACGGAAAAACGAAGGCCAAAAAACTTCAGAGAGCCGATTGAGGTTCGGATAGCCTTTTTTGGGTATGAAACTATTCGTTGATGGCTTACAGCGGTCAAAGCCGTAGAACTCACTGAGACCTTCGTTTTGACTGGTTATGGCTCCCGTAACTCTAAACGAGGCAACAGTTATGACTGTCCGAAGAATCGATATCCACAGGGTGCAACATCTGCGATGCAGTGTGCAACATTTGTCCAAAAAGACGAAACAGCGCAGTGCATCTTTTAGAAATGAGTGCAGGGATTTGAAAAGGACCAGTACCATGGTGCACCACTCTCCAGGGATGGTAAATCAAAGACCAGCCACGGTGTTCCCTTTTTAACGTAAAAATTAATGTGACGGAAAAACGAAGGCCAAAAAACTTCAAAGAGCCGATTGAGGTTCGGATAGCCTTTTTTGGGTATGAAACTATCCGTTGACAACTTACAACGATCAAAGCTGTAGAACACACTGAGACCTTCGTTTTGAGTGGTTATGGCTCCCGTAACTCTAAACGAGGCAACAGTTATGGCCGTCCGAAGAATCGATATCCACAGGGTGCAACATCTACGGTGCAAGGTGCAACATTCATCCAAAAAGATGAAACAGCGCCGTGCAACTTTTAGAAATGGGTGCAGGGACTTGAAGTGGACCAGTACCATGGTGCACCACTCTCCAGGGATGGTAAATTGAAGACTAGCCACGGTGTTCCCTTTTTAACGTAAAAATTCATGTGACGGAAAAACGAAGGCCAAAAAACTTCAAAGACCCGATTGAGGTTCGGATAGCCTTTTTTTGGGTATGAAACTATCCGTTGACGACTTAAAGCGGTCAAAGCCGTAGAACTCACCGAGACCTTCGTTTTGACTGATTATGGCTCCCGTAACTCTAAACGAGGCAACAGTTATGGCCGTCCGAAGAATCGATATCCACAGGGTGCAACGTCTACGGTGCAAGGTGCAACATGCATCCAAAAAGACGAAACAGCGCCGTGCAACTTTTAGAAATGGGTGCAGGGACTTGAAGTGGACCAGTATCATGGTGCACCACTCTCCAGGGATGGTAAATCGAAGACCAACCACGGTGTACCCTTTTTAATGTAAAAATTCACGTGACGGAAAAATGAAGGCCCAAAAACTTCAGAGACCCGATTGAGGTTCGGATAGCCTTTTTTTGGGTATGAAACTATTCGTTGACGGCTTACAGCAGTCAAAGCCGTAGAACTCACTGAGACCTTCGTTTTGACTGGTTATGGCTCCCGTAACTCTAAACGAGGCAACAGTTATGGCCGTCCGAAGAATCGATATCCACAGGGTGCAACATCTACGGTGCAAGGTGCAACATTCTTCCAAAAAGACGAAACAACGCCGTGCAAATTTTAGAAATGAGTGCATGGATTTGAAATGGACCAGTACCATGGTGAACCACTCTCCAGGGATGGTAAATCAAAGACCATCCACGGTGTTCCCTTTTTAACGTAAAAATTAATGTGACGGAAAAACGAAGGCCAAAAAACTTCAGAGAGCCGATTGAGGTTCGGATAGCCTTTTTTGGGTATGAAACTATCCGTTGACGACTTACAACGGTCAAAGCCGTAGAACTCACAGAGACCTTCGTTTTGAGTGGTTATGGCTCCCGTAATTCTAAATGAGGCAACAGTTATGGTCGTCCGAAGAATCGATATCCACAGGGTGCAACATCTGCGGTGCAAGGCGCAACATTCGTCCAAAAAGATGAAACAGCGCCGTGCGACTTTTAGAAATGGGTGCAGGGATTTGAAATGGACCAGTACCATGGTGCATCACTCTCTAGGGATGGTAAATCGAAGACCAGCCACGGTGTTCCCTTTTTAACATAAAAATTCATGTGACGGAAAAACGAAGGCCAAAAAACTTCAAAGACCCGATTGAGGTTCGGATAGCCTTTTTTTTGGGTATGAAACTATCCGTTGACGGCTTAAAGCGGTCAAAGCCGTAGAACTCACTGAGACCTTCGTTTTGACTGGTTATGGCTCTCGTAACTCTAAACGAGGCAACAGTTATGGCCGTCCGAAGAATCGATATCCACAGGGTGCAACATCTACGGTGCAAGGTGCAACATTCGTCCAAAAAGACGAAACAACGCCGTGCAAATTTTAGAAATGAGTGCATGGATTTGAAATGGAGCAGTACCATGGTGAACCACTCTCCAGGGATGGTAAATCAAAGACCAGCCACGGTGTTCCCTTTTTAACGTAAAAATTAATGTGACGGAAAAACGAAGGCCAAAAAACTTCAAAGAGCCGATTGAGGTTCGGATAGCATTTTTTGGGTATGAAACTATTCGTTGATGACTTACAACGGTCAAACCGTAGAACTCACTGAGACCTTCGTTTTGAGTGGTTATGGCTCCCGTAACTCTAAACGAGGCAACAGTTATGGCCGTCCGAAGAATCGATATCCAAAGGGTGCAACATCTACGGTGCAAGGTGCAACATTCGTCCAAAAAGACGAAACAGCGCCGTGCAACTTTTAGAAATGGGTGCAGAGATTTGAAGTGGACCAGTACCATGGTGCACCACTCTCCAGGGATGGTAAATCGAAGACCAGCCATGGTGTTCCCTTTTTAACGTAAAAATTCATGTGACGGAAAAACGAATGCCAAAAAACATCAGAGACCCGATTGAGGTTCGGATAGCATTTTTTTGGGTATGAAACTATCCGTTGACGGCTTACAGCAGTTAAAGCCGTATAACTCACTGAGACCTTCGTTTTGACTAGTTATGGCTCCCGTAACTCTAAACGAGGCAACAGTTATGGTCATCCGAAGAATTGATATCCACAGGGTGCAACATTCGTCCAAAAATACGAAACAGCGCCGTGCGACTTTTAGAAATGGGTGCCGGGATTTGAAATGGACCAGTACCATGGCGCATCACTCTCCAGGGATGGTAAATCGAAGTCTAGCCACGGTGTTCCCTTTTTAACGTAAAAATTCATGTGACGGAAAAACGAAGGCCAAAAAACTTCAGAGAGCCGATTGAGGTTCGGATAGCCTTTTTTTGGGTATGAAACTATCCGTTGACGGCTTACAGCGGTCAAAGCCGTAGAACTCACTGAGACCTTCGTTTTGACTGGTTATGGATCCCGTAACTCTAAACGAGGCAACACTTATGGCCGTCCGAAGAATCGATATCCACAGGGTGCAACATCTGCGGTGCAAGGTGCAACATTTGTCCAAAAAGACGAAACAGAGCCGTGCGACTTTTAGAAATGGGTGCAAGGATTTGAAATGGACCAGTACCATGGTGCACCACTCTCCAGGGATGGTAAATCGAAGACCAACCACGGTGTACCCTTTTTAATGTAAAAATTCACGTGACGGAAAAATGAAGGCCAAAAAACTTCAGAGACCCGATTGAGGTTCGGATAGCCTTTTTTGGGTATGAAACTATTCGTTGACAGCTTACAGCGGTCAAAGCCGTAGAACTCACTGAGACCTTCGTTTTGACTGGTTATGGCTCCCGTAACTCTAAACGAGGCAACAGTTATGGCCGTCCGATGAATCGATATCCACAGGGTGCAACATCTACGGTGCAAGGTGCAACATTCGTCCAAAAAGACGAAACAACGCCGTGCAAATTTTAGAAATGAGTGCATGGATTTGAAATGGACCAGTACCATGGTGAACCACTCTCCAGGGATGGTAAATCAAAGACCATCCACGGTGTTCCCTTTTTAATGTAAAAATTAATGTGACGGAAAAACGAAGGCCAAAAAACTTCAGAGAGCCGATTGAGGTTCGGATAGCCTTTTTTGGGTATGAAACTATCCGTTGACGACTTACAACGGTCAAAGCCGTAGAACTCACAGAGACCTTCGTTTTGAGTGGTTATGGCTCCCGTAATTCTAAATGAGGCAACAGTTATGGTCGTCCGAAGAATCGATATCCACAGGGTGCAACATCTGCGGTGCAAGGTGCAACATTCGTCCAAAAAGACGAAACAGCGCCGTGCGACTTTTAGAAATGGGTGCACGGATTTGAAATGGACCAGTACCATGGTGCACCACTCTCCAGGGATGGTAAATCGAAGACCAACCACGGTGTACCCTTTTTAATGTAAAAATTCACGTGACGGAAAAATGAAGGCCAAAAAACTTCAGAGACCCGATTGAGGTTCGGATAGCCTTTTTTTGGGTATGAAACTATTCGTTGACGGCTTACAGCGGTCAAAGCCGTAGAACTCACTGAGACCTTCGTTCTGACTGGTTATGGCTCCCGTAACTCTAAACGAGGCAACAGTTATGGCCGTCCGAAGAATCGATATCCACAGGGTGCAACATCTACGGTGCAAGGTGCAACATTCGTCCAAAAAGACGAAACAACGCCGTGCAAATTTTAGAAATGAGTGCATGGATTTGAAATGGACCAGTACCATGGTGAACTACTCTCCAGGGTAAATCAAAGACCATCCACGGTGTTCCCTTTTTAACGTAAAAATTAATGTGACGGAAAAACGAAGGCCAAAAAACTTCAAAGAGCCGATTGAGGTTCGGATAGCCTTTTTTGGGTATGAAACTATCCGTTGATGACTTACAACGGTCAAACCGTAGAACTCAATGAGACCTTCGTTTTGAGTGGTTATGGCTCCCGTAACTCTAAACGAGGCAACAGTTATGACCGTCCGAAGAATCGATATCCACAGGGTGCAACATCTACGGTGCAAGGTGCAACATTCGTCCAAAAAGACGAAACAGCGCCGTGCAACTTTTAGAAATGGGTGCAGGGATTTGAAGTGGACCAGTACCATGGTGCACCACTCTCCAGGGATGGTAAATCGAAGACCAGCCACGGTGTTCCCTTTTTAACGTAAAAATTCATGTGACGGAAAAACGAATGCCAAAAAACTTCAGAGACCCGATTGAGGTTCGGATAGCATTTTTTTGGGTATGAAACTATCCGTTGACGGCTTACAGTAGTTAAAGCCGTAGAACTCACTGAGACCTTCGTTTTGACTGGTTATGGCTCCCGTAACTCTAAACGAGGCAACAGTTATGGTCGTCCGAAGAATCGATATCCACAGGGTGCAACATTCGTCCAAAAAGACGAAACAGCGTCGTGCGACTTTTAGAAATGGGTGCCGGGATTTGAAATGGACCAGTACCATGGTGCATCACTCTCTAGGGATGGTAAATCGAAGTCCAGCCACGGTGTTCCCTTTTTAACGTAAAAATTCATGTGACGGAAAAACGAAGGCCAAAAAACTTCAGAGAGCCGATTGAGGTTCGGATAGCCTTTTTTTGGGTATGAAACTATCCGTTGACGGCTTACAGCGGTCAAAGCCGTAGAACTCACTGAGACCTTCGTTTTGACTGGTTATGGCTCCCGTAACTCTAAACGAGGCAACAGTTATGGCCGTCCAAAGAATCGATATCCACAGGGTGCAACATCTACGGTGCAAGGTGCAACATTCGTCCAAAAAGACGAAACAACGCCGTGCAAATTTTAGAAATGAGTGCATGGATTTGAAATGGACCAGTACCATGGTGAACCACTCTCCAGGGATGGTAAATCAAAGACCATCCACGGTGTTCCCTTTTTAACGTAAAAATTAATGTGACGGAAAAACGTAGGCCAAAAAACTTCAGAGAGCCGATTGAGGTTCGGATAGCCTTTTTTGGGTATGAAACTATCCGTTGATGACTTACAACGGTCAAACCGTAGAACTCACTGAGACCTTCGTTTTGAGTGGTTATGGCTCCCGTAACTCTAAACGAGGCAACAGTTATGGCCGTCCGAAGAATCGATATCCACAGGGTGCAACATCTACGGTGCAAGTTGCAACATTCGTCCAAAAAGACGAAACAGCGCCGTGCAACTTTTAGAAATGGGTGCAGGGATTTGAAGTGGACCAGTACCATGGTGCACCACTCTCCAGGGATGGTAAATCGAAGACCAGCCACGGTGTTCCCTTTTTAACGTAAAAATTCATGTGACGGAAAAACGAATGCCAAAAAACTTCAGAGACCCGATTGAGGTTCGGATAGCATTTTTTTGGGTATGAAACTATCCGTTGACGGCTTACAGTAGTTAAAGCCGTAGAACTCACTGAGACCTTCGTTTTGACTGGTTATGGCTCCCGTAACTCTAAACGAGGCAATAGTTATGGTCGTCCGAAGAATCGATATCCACAGGGTGCAACATTCGTCCAAAAAGACGAAACAACGTCGTGCGACTTTTAGAAATGGGTGCCGGGATTTGAAATGGACCAGTACCATGGTGCATCACTCTCTAGGGATGGTAAATCGAAGTCCAGCCACGGTGTTCCCTTTTTAACGTAAAAATTCATGTGACGGAAAAACGAAGGCCAAAAAACTTCAGAGAGCCGATTGAGGTTCGGATAGCCTTTTTTTGGGTATGAAACTATCCGTTGACGGCTTACAGCGGTCAAAGCCGTAGAACTCACTGAGACCTTCGTTTTGACTGGTTATGGCTCCCGTAACTCTAAACGAGGCAACAGTTATGGCCGTCCGAAGAATCGATATCCACAGGGTGCAACATCTACGGTGCAAGGTGCAACATTCGTCCAAAAAGACGAAACAACGCCGTGCAAATTTTAGAAATGAGTGCATGGATTTGAAATGGACCAGTACCATGGTGAACCACTCTCCAGGGATGGTAAAT
Source organism: Allium fistulosum (assembly GCA_030737815.1). Taxonomy (NCBI): domain Eukaryota; kingdom Viridiplantae; phylum Streptophyta; class Magnoliopsida; order Asparagales; family Amaryllidaceae; genus Allium; species Allium fistulosum. The sequence goes on from CM060906.1 coordinate 1,141,792,018, forward strand.
CAAAGACCATCCACGGTGTTCCCTTTTTAACGTAAAAATTAATGTGACGGAAAAACGAAGGCCAAAAAACTTCAGAGAGCCGATGAGGTTCGGATAGCCTGTTTTGGGTATGAAACTATCCGTTGATGACTTACAACGGTTAAACCGTAGAACTCACTGAGACCTTCGTTTTGAGTGGTTATGGCTCCCGTAACTCTAAACGAGGCAACAGTTATGGCCGTCCGAAGAATCGATATCCACAGGGTGCAACATCTACGGTGCAAGTTGCAACATTCGTCCAAAAAGACGAAACAGCGCCGTGCAACTTTTAGAAATGGGTGCAGGGATTTGAAGTGGACCAGTACCATGGTGCACCACTCTCCAGGGATGGTAAATCGAAGACCAGCCACGGTGTTCCCTTTTTAACGTAAAAATTCATGTGACGGAAAAACGAATGCCAAAAAACTTCAGAGACCCGATTGAGGTTCGGATAGCATTTTTTTGGGTATGAAACTATCCGTTGACGGCTTACAGTAGTTAAAGCCGTAGACCTCACTGAGACCTTCGTTTTGACTGGTTATGGCTCCCGTAACTCTAAACGAGGCAACAGTTATGGTCGTCCGAAGAATCGATATCCACAGGGTGCAACATTCGTCCAAAAAGACGAAACAGCGTCGTGCGACTTTTAGAAATGGGTGCCGGGATTTGAAATGGACCAGTACCATGGTGCATCACTCTCTAGGGATGGTAAATCGAAGTCCAGCCACGGTGTTCCATTTTTAACGTATAAATTCATGTGACGGAAAAACGAAGGTAAAAAAACTTCAGAGAGCCGATTGAGGTTCGGATAGCCTTTTTTTTGGTATGAAACTATCCGTTGACGGCTTACAGCGGTCAAAGCCGTAGAACTCACTGGACCTTCGTTTTGACTGGTTATGGCTCCCGTAACTCTAAACGAGGCAACAGTTATGGCCGTCCGAAGAATCGATATCCACAGGGTGCAACATCTGCGGTGCAAGGTGCAACATTTGTCCAAAAAGACGAAACAGCGCCGTGCTACTTTTAGAAATGGGTGCAAGGATTTGAAATGGACCAGTACCATGGTGCACCAGTCTCCAGGGATGGTAAATCGAAGACCAACCACGGTGTACCCTTTTTAATGTAAAAATTCATGAGACGGAAAAACGAAGGCCAAAAAACTTCAGAGACCCGATTGAGGTTCGGATAGCCTTTTTTTGGGTATGAAACTATTCGTTGACGGCTTACAGCGGTCAAAGCCGTAGAACTCACTGAGACCTTCATTTTGACAGGTTATGGCTCCCGTAACTCTAAACGAGGCAACAATTATGGTCGTCCGAAGAATCGATATCCACAGGGTGCAACATCTGCGGTGCAAGGTGCAACATTCGTCCAAAAAGACAAAACAGCGCCGGGCGAATTTTAGAAATGGGAAATGGACCAGTACCATGGTGCACCATTCTCCAGGGATGGTAAATCGAAGACCAGCCACGGTGTTCCCTTTTTAACGCAAAAATTCATGTGACGGAAAAACGAAGGCCAAAAAACTTCAGAGAGCCGATTGAGGTTCGGATAGCCTTTTTTGGGTATGAAACTATCCGTTGATGACTTACAACGGTCAAACCGTAGAACTTACTGAGACCTTCGTTTTGAGTGGTTATGGCTCCCGTAACTCTAAACGAGGCAACAGTTATGGCCGTCCGAAGAATCGATATCCACAGGGTGCAACATCTACGGTGCAAGGTGCAACATCCGTCCAAAAAGACGAAACAGCGCCGTGCAACTTTTAGAAATGGGTGCAGGGATTTGAAGTGGACCAGTACCATGGTGCACCACTCTCCAGGGATGGTAAATCGAAGACCAGCCATGGTGTTCCCTTTTTAACGTAAAAATTCATGTGACGGAAAAACGAATGCCAAAAAACTTCAGAGACCCGATTGAGGTTCGAATAGCATTTTTTTGGGTATGAAACTATCCGTTGACGGCTTACAGCAGTTAAAGCCGTAGAACTCACTGAGACCTTCGTTTTGACTGGTTATGGCTCCCGTAACTCTAAACGAGGCAGCAGTTATGGTCGTCCGAAGAATCGATATCCACAGGGTGCAACATTCGTCCAAAAAGACGAAACAGCGCCGTGCGACTTTTAGAAATGGGTGCCGGGATTTGAAATGGACCAGTACCATGGTGCATCACTCTCCAGGGATGGTAAATCGAAGTCCAGCCACGGTGTTCCCTTTTTAACGTAAAAATTCATGTGACGGAAAAACGAAGGCCAAAAAACTTCAAAGAGCCGATTGAGGTTCGGATAGCCTTTTTTTGGGTATAACACTATCCGTTGACGGCTTACAGTGGTCAAAGCCGTAGAACTCACTGAGACCTTCGTTTTTACTGGTTATGGCTCCCGTAACTCTAAACGAGGCAATAGTTATGGCCGTCCGAAGAATCGATATCCACAGGGTGCAACTTCTGCGGTGCAAGGTGCAACATTTGTCCAAAAAGACGAAACAGCGCCGTGCGACTTTTAGAAATGGGTGCAAGGATTTGAAATGGACCAGTACCATGGTGCACCACTCTCCAGGGATGGTAAATCGAAGACTAACCACGGTGTACCCTTTTTAATGTAAAAATTCATGTGACGGAAAAACGAAGGCCAAAAAACTTCAGAGACCTGATTGAGGTTCGGCTAGCCTTTTTTTGGGTATGAAACTATTCGTTGACGGCTTAAAGCGGTCAAAGCCGTAGAACTCACTGAGACCTTCGTTTTGACAGGTTATGGCTCCCGTAACTCTAAACGAGGCAACAGTTATGGTCGTCTGAAGAATCGATATCCATAGGGTGCAACATCTGCGGTGCAAGGTGCAACATTCGTCCAAAAATACAAAACAGCGCCGGGCGAATTTTAGAAATGGGTGCAAGGATTTGAAATGGACCAGTACCATGGTGCACCATTCTCCAGGGATGGTAAATCGAAGACCAACCACGGTGTTCCCTTTTTAACGCAAAAATTCATGTGACGGAAAAACGAAGGCCAAAAAACTTCAGAGACCCGATTGAGGTTCGAATAGCCTTTTTTTGGGTATGAAACTATCCGTTGACGGCTTAAAGCGGGCAAAGCCGTAGAACTCACTGAGACCATCGTTTTGACTGGTTATGGATCTCGTAACTCTAAACGAGGCAACAGTTATAGTCGTCCGAAGAATCGATATCCACAGGGTGCAACATCTGCGGTGAAAGGTGCAACATTTGTCCAAAAAGACGAAACAGCGCCGTGCAACTTTTAGAAATGAGTGCAGGAATTTGAAATAGACCAGTACCATGGTGCACCACTCTCCAGGGATGGTAAATCGAAGACTAGCCACGGTGTTCCCTTTTTAACGTAAAAATTAATGTGACGGAAAAACGAAGGCCAAAAAACTTCAAAGAGCCGATTGAGGTTCGGATAGCCTTTTTTGGGTATGAAACTATCCGTTGACGACATACAACGGTCAAAGCCGTAGAAATCACTGAGACCTTCGTTTTGACTGGTTATGGCTCCCGTAACTCTAAACGAGGCAACAGTTATGGCCGTCCGAAGAATCGATATCCACAGGGTGCAACATCTACGGTGCAAGGTGCAACATTCGTCCAAAAAGACGAAACAGCGCCGTGCGACTTTTAGAAATGGGTGCAAGGATTTGAAGTGGACCAGTACCATGCTACACCACTCTCCAGGGATGGTAAATCGAAGACCAGCCACGGTGTTCCCTTTTTAACATAAAAATTCACGTGATGGAAAACCGAAGGCCAAAAAACTTCAGAGAGCCGATTGAGGTTCGGATAGCCTTTTTTGGGTATGAAACTATCCGTTGACGACTTACAACGGTCAAAGCCGTAGAACTCACAAAGACCTTCGTTTTGAGTGGTTATGGCTCCCGTAATTCTAAATGAGGCAACAGTTATGGTCGTCCGAAGAATCGATATCCACAGGGTGCAACATCTGCTGTGCAAGGTGCAACATTCGTCCAAAAAGACGAAACAGCACCGTGCGACTTTTAGAAATGGGTGTAGGGATTTGAAATGGACCAGTAGCATGGTGCATCACTCTCCAGGGATGGTAAATCAAAGACCAGCCACGGTGTTCCCTTTTTAACGTAAAAATTCATGTGACGGAAAAACGAAGGCCAAAAAACTTCAAAGACCCGATTGAGGTTCGGATAGCCTTTTTTTGGGTATGAAACTATCCGTTGACGGCTTAAAGCGGTCAAAGCCATAGAACTCACTGAGACCTTCGTTTTGACTGGTTATGGCTCTCGTAACTCTAAACGAGGCAACAGTTATGGCCGTCCGAAGAATCGATATCCACAGGGTGCAACATCTACGGTGCAAGGTGCAACATTCGTCCAAAAAGACGAAACAACGCCGTGCAAATTTTAGAAATGAGTGCATGGATTTGAAATGGAGCAGTACCATGGTGAACCACTCTCCAGGGATGGTAAATCAAAGACCAGCCACGGTGTTCCCTTTTTAACGTAAAAATTAATGTGACGGAAAAACGAAGGCCAAAAAACTTCAGAGAGCCGATTGAGGTTCGGATAGCCTTTTTTGGGTATGAAACTATCCGTTGATGACTTACAACGGTCAAACCGTAGAACTCACTGAGACCTTCGTTTTGAGTGGTTATGGCTCCCGTAACTCTAAACGAGGCAACAGTTATGGCCGTCCGAAGAATCGATATCCAAAGGGTGCAACATCTACGGTGCAAGGTGCAACATTCGTCCAAAAAGACGAAACAGCGCCGTGCAACTTTTAGAAATGGGTGCAGGGATTTGAAGTGGACCAGTACCATGGTGCACCACTCTCCAGGTATGGTAAATCGAAGACCAGCCACGGTGTTCCCTTTTTAACGTAAAAATTCATGTGACGGAAAAACGAATGCCTAAAAACATCAAAGACCCGATTGAGGTTCGGATAGCATTTTTTTGGGTATGAAACTATCCGTTGACGGCTTACAGCAGTTAAAGCCATAGAACTCACTGAGACCTTCGTTTTGACTAGTTATGGCTCCCGTAACTCTAAACGAGGCAACAGTTATGGTCATCCGAAGAATTGATATCCACAGGGTGCAACATTCATCCAAAAAGACGAAACGGCGCCGTGCGACTTTTAGAAATGGGTGCCGGGATTTGAAATGGACCAGTACCATGGCGCATCACTCTCCAGGGATGGTAAATCGAAGTCCAGCCACGGTGTTCCCTTTTTAACGTAAAAATTCATGTGACGGAAAAACGAAGGCCAAAAAACTTCAGAGAGCCGATTGAGGTTCGGGTAGCCTTTTTTTGGGTATGAAACTATCCGTTGACGGCTTACAGCGGTCAAAGCCGTAGAACTCACTGAGACCTTCGTTTTGACTGGTTATGGCTCCCATAACTCTAAACGAGGCAACAGTTATGGCCATCCGAAGAATCGATATCCACAGGGTGCAACATCTGCGGTGCAAGGTGCAACATTTGTCCAAAAAGACGAAACAGCGCCGTGCGACTTTTAGAAATGGGTGCACGGATTTGAAATGGACCAGTACCATGGTGCACCACTCTCCAGGGATGGTAAATCGAAGACTAACCACGGTGTACCCTTTTTAATGTAAAAATTCACGTGACGGAAAAATGAAGGCCAAAAAACTTCAGAGACCCGATTGAGGTTCGGATAGCCTTTTTTTGGGTATGAAACTATTCGTTGACGGCTTACAGCGGTCAAAGCCGTAGAACTCACTGAGACCTTCGTTTTGACTGGTTATGGCTCCCGTAACTCTAAACGAGGCAACAGTTATGGCCGTCCGAAGAATCGATATCCACAGGGTGCAACATCTACGGTGCAAGGTGCAACATTCGTCCAAAAAGACGAAACAACGCCGTGCAAATTTTAGAAATAAGTGCATGGATTTGAAATAGACCAGTACCATGGTGAACCACTCTCCAGGGTTGGTAAATCAAAGACCATCCACGGTGTTCCCTTTTTAACGTAAAAATTAATGTGACGGAAAAACGAAGGCCAAAAAACTTCAAAGAGCCGATTGAGGTTCGGATAGCCTTTTTTGGGTATGAAACTATCCGTTGATGACTTACAACGGTCAAACCGTAGAACTCACTGAGACCTTCGTTTTGAGTGGTTATGGCTCCCGTAACTCTAAACGAGGCAACAGTTATGGCCGTCCGAAGAATCGATATCCACAGGGTGCAACATCTACGGTGCAAGGTGCAACATTCGTCCAAAAAGACGAAACAGCGCCGTGCAACTTTTAGAAATGGGTGCAGGGATTTGAAGTGGACCAGTACCATGGTGCACCACTCTCCAGGGATGGTAAATCGAAGACCAGCCACGGTGTTCCCTTTTTAACGTAAAAATTCATGTGACGGAAAAACGAATGCCAAAAAACTTCAGAGACCCGATTGAGGTTCGGATAGCATTTTTTTGGGTATGAAACTATCCGTTGACGGCTTACAGTAGTTAAAGCCGTAGAACTCACTGAGACCTTCGTTTTGACTGGTTATGGCTCCCGTAACTCTAAACGAGGCAACAGTTATGGTCGTCCGAAGAATCGATATCCACAGGGTGCAACATTCGTCCAAAAAGACGAAACAGCGTCGTGCGACTTTTAGAAATGGATGCCGGGATTTGAAATGGACCAGTACCATGGTGCATCACTCTCTAGGGATGGTAAATCGAATTCCAGCCACGGTGTTCCCTTTTTAACGTAAAAATTCATGTGACGGAAAAACGAAGGCCAAAAAACTTCAAATAGCCGATTGAGGTTCGGATAGCCTTTTTTTGGGTATGAAACTATCCGTTGACGGCTTACAGCGGTCAAAGCCGTAGAACTCACTGAGACCTTCGTTTTGACTGGTTATGGCTCCCGTAACTCTAAACGAGGCAACAGTTATGGCCGTCCGAAGAATCGATATCCACAGGGTGCAACATCTACGGTGCAAGGTGCAACATTCGTCCAAAAAGACGAAACAACGCCGTGCAAATTTTAGAAATGAGTGCATGGATTTGAAATGGAACAGTACCATGGTGAACCACTCTCCAGGGATGGTAAATCAAAGACCATCCACGGTGTTCCCTTTTTAACGTAAAAATTAATGTGACGGAAAAACGAAGGCCAAAAAACTTCAGAGAGCCGATTGAGGTTCGGATAGCCTTTTTTGGGTATGAAACTATCCGTTGATGACTTACAACGGTCAAACCGTAGAACTCACTGAGACCTTCGTTTTGAGTGGTTATGGCTCCCGTAACTCTAAACGAGGCAACAGTTATGGCCGTCCGAAGAATCGATATCCACAGGGTGCAACATCTACGGTGCAAGTTGCAACATTCGTCCAAAAAGACGAAACAGCACCGTGCAACTTTTAGAAATGGGTACAGGGATTTGAAGTGGACCAGTACCATGGTGCACCACTCTCCAGGGATGGTAAATCGAAGACCAGCCACGGTGTTCCCTTTTTAACGTAAAAATTCATGTGATGGAAAAACGAATGCCAAAAAACTTCAAAGACCCGATTGAGGTTCGGATAGCATTTTTTTGGGTATGAAACTATCCGTTGACGGCTTACAGTAGTTAAAGACGTAGAACTCACTGAGACCTTCGTTTTGACTGGTTATGGCTCCCGTAACTCTAAACGAGGCAACAGTTATGGTCGTCCGAAGAATCGATATCCACAGGGTGCAACATTCGTCCAAAAAGACGAAACAGCGTCGTGCGACTTTTAGAAATGGGTGCCGGGATTTGAAATGGACCAGTACCATGGTGCATCACTCTCTAGGGATGGTAAATCGAAGTCCAGCCACGGTGTTCCCTTTTTAACGTATAAATTCATGTGACGGAAAAACGAAGGTAAAAAAACTTCAGAGAGCCGATTGAGGTTCGGATAGCCTTTTTTTTGGTATGAAACTATCCGTTGACGGCTTACAGCGGTCAAAGCCGTAGAACTCACTGAGACCTTCGTTTTGACTGGTTATGGCTCCCGTAACTCTAAACGAGGCAATAGTTATGGCCGTCCGAAGAATCGATATCCACAGGGTGCAACTTCTGCGGTGCAAGGTGCAACATTTGTCCAAAAAGACGAAACAGCGCCGTGCGACTTTTAGAAATGGGTGCAAGGATTTGAAATGGACCAGTACCATGGTGCACCACTCTCCAGGGATGGTAAATCGAAGACTAACCACGGTGTACCCTTTTTAATGTAAAAATTCATGTGACGGAAAAACGAAGGCCAAAAAACTTCAGAGACCTGATTGAGGTTCGGCTAGCCTTTTTTTGGGTATGAAACTATTCGTTGACGGCTTACAGCGGTCAAAGCCGTAGAACTCACTGAGACCTTCGTTTTGACAGGTTATGGCTCCCGTAACTCTAAACGAGGCAACAGTTATGGTCGTCCGAAGAATCGATATCCATAGGGTGCAACATCTGCGGTGCAAGGTGCAACATTCGTCCAAAAAGACAAAACAGCGCCGGGCGAATTTTAGAAATGGGTGCAAGGATTTGAAATGGACCAGTACCATGGTGCACCATTCTCCAGGGATGGTAAATCGAAGACCAGCCACGGTGTTCCCTTTTTAACGCAAAAATTCATGTGACGGAAAAACGAAGGCCAAAAAACTTCAGAGACCCGATTGAGGTTCGGATAGCCTTTTTTTGGGTATGAAACTATCCGTTGACGGCTTAAAGCGGGCAAAGCCGTAGAACTCACTGAGACCATCGTTTTGACTGGTTATGGATCTCGTAACTCTAAACGAGGCAACAGTTATAGTTGTCCGAAGAATCGATATCCACAGGGTGCAACATCTGCGGTGAAAGGTGCAACATTTGTCCAAAAAGACGAAACAGCGCCGTGCAACTTTTAGAAATGAGTGCAGGAATTTGAAATAGACCACTACCATGGTGCACCACTCTCCATGGATGGTAAATCGAAGACTAGCCACGGTGTTCCCTTTTTAACGTAAAAATTAATGTGACGGAAAAACGAAGGCCAAAAAACTTCAAAGAGCCGATTGAGGTTCGGATAGCCTTTTTTGGGTATGAAACTATCCGTTGACGACATACAACGGTCAAAGCCGTAGAAATCACTGAGACCTTCATTTTGACTGGTTATGGCTCCCGTAACTCTAAACGAGGCAACAATTATGGCCGTCCGAAGAATCGATATCCACAGGGTGCAACATCTACGGTGCAAGGTGCAACATTCGTCCAAAAAGACGAAACAGCGCCGTGCAACTTTTAGAAATGGGTGCAGGGATTTGAAGTGGACCAGTACCATGCTACACCACTCTCCAGGGATGGTAAATCGAAGACCAGCCACGGTGTTCCCTTTTTAACGTAAAAATTCATGTGACGGAAAAACGAAGGCCAAAAAACTTCAAAGAGCCGATTGAGGTTCGGATGGCCTTTTTTGGGTATGAAACTATCCGTTGACGGCTTACAGCGGTCAAAGCCGTAGAACTCACTGAGACCTTCGTTTTGACTGGTTATGGCTCCCGTAACTCTAAACGAGGCAACAGTTATGGCCGTCCGAAGAATCGATATCCACAGGGTGCAACATCTGCGGTGCAAGGTGCAACATTTGTCCAAAAAGACGAAACAGCGCCGTGCGACTTTTAGAAATGGGTGCAAGGATTTGAAATGGACCAGTACCATGGTGCACCACTCTCCAGGGATGGTAAATCGAAGACCAACCAAGGTGTACCCTTTTTAATGTAAAAATTCATGTGACGGAAAAACGAAGGCCAAAAAACTTCAGAGACCCGATTGAGGTTCGGCTAGCCTTTTTTTGGGTATGAAACTATCCGTTGACGGCTTACAGCGGTCAAAGCCGTAGAACTCACTGAGACCTTCGTTTTGACTGGTTATGGCTCCCATAACTCTAAACGAGGCAACAGTTATGGCCATCCGAAGAATCGATATCCACAGGGTGCAACATCTGCGGTGCAAGGTGCAACATTTGTCCAAAAAGACGAAACAGCGCCGTGCGACTTTTAGAAATGGGTGCACGGATTTGAAATGGACCAGTACCATGGTGCACCACTCTCCAGGGATGGTAAATCGAAGACTAACCACGGTGTACCCTTTTTAATGTAAAAATTCACGTGACGGAAAAATGATGGCCAAAAAACTTCAGAGACCCGATTGAGGTTCGGATAGCCTTTTTTTGGGTATGAAACTATTCGTTGACGGCTTACAGCGGTCAAAGCCGTAGAACTCACTGAGACCTTCGTTTTGACTGGTTATGGCTCCCGTAACTCTAAACGAGGCAACAGTTATGGCCGTCCGAAGAATCGATATCCACAGGGTGCAACATCTACGGTGCAAGGTGCAACATTCGTCCAAAAAGACGAAACAACGCCGTGCAAATTTTAGAAATAAGTGCATGGATTTGAAATAGACCAGTACCATGGTGAACCACTCTCCAGGGATGGTAAATCAAAGACCATCCACGGTGTTCCCTTTTTAACGTAAAAATTAATGTGACGGAAAAACGAAGGCCAAAAAACTTCAAAGAGCCGATTGAGGTTCGGATAGCCTTTTTTGGGTATGAAACTATCCGTTGATGACTTACAACGGTCAAACCGTAGAACTCACTGAGACCTTCATTTTGAGTGGTTATGGCTCCCGTAACTCTAAACGAGGCAACAGTTATGGCCGTCCGAAGAATCGATATCCACAGGGTGCAACATCTACGGTGCAAGGTGCAACATTCGTCCAAAAAGACGAAACAGCGCCGTGCAACTTTTAGAAATGGGTGCAGGGATTTGAAGTGGACCAGTACCATGGTGCACCACTCTCCAGGGATGGTAAATCGAAGACCAGCCACGGTGTTCCCTTTTTAACGTAAAAATTCATGTGACGGAAAAACGAATGCCAAAAAACTTCAGAGACCCGATTGAGGTTCGGATAGCATTTTTTGGGTATGAAACTATCCGTTGACGGCTTACAATAGTTAAAGCCGTAGAACTCACTGAGACCTTCGTTTTGACTGGTTATGGCTCCCGTAACTCTAAACGAGGCAACAGTTATGGTCGTCCGAAGAATCGATATCCATAGGGTGCAACATTCGTCCAAAAAGACGAAACAGCGTCGTGCGACTTTTAGAAATGGATGCCGGGATTTGAAATGGACCAGTACCATGGTGCATCACTCTCTAGGGATGGTAAATCGAATTCCAGCCACGGTGTTCCCTTTTTAACGTAAAAATTCATGTGACGGAAAAACGAAGGCCAAAAAACTTCAAAGAGCCGATTGAGGTTCGGATAGCCTTTTTTTGGGTATGAAACTATCCGTTGACGGCTTACAGCGGTCAAAGCCGTAGAACTCACTGAGACCTTCGTTTTGACTGGTTATGGCTCCCGTAACTCTAAACGAGGCAACAGTTATGGCCGTCCGAAGAATCGATATCCACAGGGTGCAACATCTACGGTGCAAGGTGCAACATTCGTCCAAAAAGACGAAACAACGCCGTGCAAATTTTAGAAATGAGTGCATGGATTTGAAATGGACCAGTACCATGGTGAACCACTCTCCAGGGATGGTAAATCAAAGACCATCCACGGTGTTCCCTTTTTAACGTAAAAATTAATGTGACGGAAAAACGAAGGCCAAAAAACTTCAGAGAGCCGATTGAGGTTCGGATAGCCTTTTTTGGGTATGAAACTATCCGTTGATGACTTACAACGGTCAAACCGTAGAACTCACTGAGACCTTCGTTTTGAGTGGTTATGGCTCCCGTAACTCTAAACGAGGCAACAGTTATGGCCGTCCGAAGAATCGATATCCACAGGGTGCAACATCTACGGTGCAAGTTGCAACATTCGTCCAAAAAGACGAAACAGCGCCGTGCAACTTTTAGAAATGGGTACAGGGATTTGAAGTGGACCAGTACCATGGTGCACCACTCTCCAGGGATGGTAAATCGAAGACCAGCCACGGTGTTCCCTTTTTAACGTAAAAATTCATGTGACGGAAAAACGAATGCCAAAAAACTTCAGAGACCCGATTGAGGTTCGGATAGCATTTTTTTGGGTATGAAACTATCCGTTGACGGCTTACAGTAGTTAAAGCCGTAGAACTCACTGAGACCTTCGTTTTGACTGGTTATGGCTCCCGTAACTCTAAACGAGGCAACAGTTATGGTCGTCCGAAGAATCGATATCCACAGGGTGCAACATTCGTCCAAAAAGACGAAACAGCGTCGTGCGACTTTTAGAAATGGGTGCCGGGATTTGAAATGGACCAGTACCATGGTGCATCACTCTCTAGGGATGGTAAATCGAAGTCCAGCCACGGTGTTCCCTTTTTAACGTATAAATTCATGTGACGGAAAAACGAAGGTAAAAAAACTTCAGAGAGCCGATTGAGGTTCGGATAGCCTTTTTTTTGGTATGAAACTATCCGTTGACGGCTTACAGCGGTCAAAGCCGTAGAACTCACTGAGACCTTCGTTTTGACTGGTTATGGCTCCCGTAACTCTAAACGAGGCAATAGTTATGGCCGTCCGAAGAATCGATATCCACAGGGTGCAACTTCTGCGGTGCAAGGTGCAACATTTGTCCAAAAAGACGAAACAGCGCCGTGCGACTTTTAGAAATGGGTGCAAGGATTTGAAATGGACCAGTACCATGGTGCACCACTCTCCAGGGATGGTAAATCGAAGACTAACCACGGTGTACCCTTTTTAATGTAAAAATTCATGTGACGGAAAAACGAAGGCCAAAAAACTTCAGAGACCTGATTGAGGTTCGGCTAGCCTTTTTTTGGGTATGAAACTATTCGTTGACGGCTTACAGCGGTCAAAGCCGTAGAACTCACTGAGACCTTCGTTTTGACAGGTTATGGCTCCCGTAACTCTAAACGAGGCAACAGTTATGGTCGTCCGAAGAATCGATATCCATAGGGTGCAACATCTGCGGTGCAAGGTGCAACATTCGTCCAAAAAGACAAAACAGCGCCGGGCGAATTTTAGAAATGGATGCAAGGATTTGAAATGGACCAGTACCACGGTGCACCATTCTCCAGGGATGGTAAATCAAAGACCAGCCACGGTGTTCCCTTTTTAACGCAAAAATTCATGTGACGGAAAAACGAAGGCCAAAAAACTTCAGAGACCCGATTGAGGTTCGGATAGCCTTTTTTGGGTATGAAACTATCCGTTGACGGCTTAAAGCAGGCAAAGCCGTACTACTCACTGAGACCATCGTTTTGACTGGTTATGGATCTCGTAACTCTAAACGAGGCAACAGTTATAGTTGTCCGAAGAATCGATATCCACAGGGTGCAACATCTGCGGTGAAAGGTGCAACATTTGTCCAAAAAGACGAAACAGCGCCGTGCAACTTTTAGAAATGAGTGCAGGAATTTGAAATAGACCACTACCATGGTGCACCACTCTCCATGGATGGTAAATCGAAGACTAGCCACGGTGTTCCCTTTTTAACGTAAAAATTAATGTGACGGAAAAACGAAGGCCAAAAAACTTCAAAGAGCCGATTGAGGTTCGGATTGCCTTTTTTGGGTATGAAACTATCCGTTGACGACATACAACGGTCAAAGCCGTAGAAATCACTGAGACCGTCATTTTGACTGGTTATGGCTCCCGTAACTCTAAACGAGGCAACAATTATGGCCGTCCGAAGAATCGATATCCACAGGGTGCAACATCTACGGTGCAAGGTGCAACATTCGTCCAAAAAGACGAAACAGCGCCGTGCAACTTTTAGAAATGGGTGCAGGGATTTGAAGTGGACCAGTACCATGCTACACCACTCTCCAGGGATGGTAAATCGAAGACCAACCACGGTGTTCCCTTTTTAACGTAAAAATTCATGTGACGGAAAAACGAAGGCCAAAAAACTTCAAAGAGCCGATTGAGGTTCGGATGGCCTTTTTTGGGTATGAAACTATCCGTTGACGGCTTACAGCGGTCAAAGCCGTAGAACTCACTGAGACCTTCGTTTTGACTGGTTATGGCTCCCGTAACTCTAAACGAGGCAACAGTTATGGCCGTCCGAAGAATCGATATCCACAGGGTGCAACATCTGCGGTGCAAGGTGCAACATTTGTCCAAAAAGACGAAACAGCGCCGTGCGACTTTTAGAAATGGGTGCAAGGATTTGAAATGGACCAGTACCATGGTGCACCACTCTCCAGGGATGGTAAATCGAAGACCAACCAAGGTGTACCCTTTTTAATGTAAAAATTCATGTGACGGAAAAACGAAGGCCAAAAAACTTCAGAGACCCGATTGAGGTTCGGCTAGCCTTTTTTTGGGTATGAAACTATTCGTTGACGGCTTACAGCGGTCAAAGCCGTAGAACTCACTAAGACCTTCGTTTTGACAGGTTATGGCTCCCGTAACTCTAAACGAGGCAACAGTTATGGTCGTCCGAAGAATCGATATCCATAGGGTGCAACATCTGCGGTGCAAGGTGCAACATTCGTCCAAAAAGACAAAACAGCGCCGGGCGAATTTTAGAAATGGGTGCAAGGATTTGAAATGGACCAGTACCGTGGTGCACCATTCTCCAAGGATGGTAAATCGAAGACCAGCCACGGTGTTCCCTTTTTAACGCAAAAATTCATGTGACGGAAAAACGAAGGCCAAAAAACTTCAGAGACCCGATTGAGGTTCGGATAGCCTTTTTTTGGGTATGAAACTATCCGTTGACAGCTTAAAGCGGGCAAAGCCGTAGAACTCACTGAGACCTTTGTTTTGACTGGTTATGGATCTCGTAACTCTAAACGAGGCAACAGTTATAGTCGTCCGAAGAATCGATATCCACAGGGTGCAACATCTGCGGTGAAAGGTGCAACATTTGTCCAAAAAGACGAAACAGCGCCGTGCAACTTTTAGAAATGAGTGCAGGAATTTGAAATAGACCAGTACCATGGTGCACCACTCTCCAGGGATGGTAAATCGAAGACTAGCCACGGTGTTCCCTTTTTAACGTAAAAATTAATGTGACGGAAAAACGAAGGCCAAAAAACTTCAGAGAGCCGATTGAGGTTCGGATAGCCTTTTTTGGGTATGAAACTATCCGTTGACGACATACAACTGTCAAAGCCGTAGAAATCACTAAGACCTTCGTTTTGACTGGTTATGGCTCCCATAACTCTAAACGAGGCAACAGTTATGGCCGTCCGAAGAATCGATATCCACAGGGTGCAACATCTACGGTGCAAGGTGCAACATTCGTCCAAAAAGACGAAACAGCGACGTGCAACTTTTAGAAATGGGTGCAGGGATTTGAAGTGGACCAGTACCATGCTACACCACTCTCCAGGGATGGTAAATCGAAGACCAGCCACGGTGTTCCCTTTTTAACGTAAAAATTCATGTGACGAAAAAATGAAGGCCAAAAAACTTCAAAGACCCGATTGAGGTTCGGATAGCATTTTTTTGGGTATGAAACTATCCGTTGATGGCTTACAGCAATTAAAGCCGTAGAACTCACTAAGACCTTCATTTTCACTGGTTATGGCTCCCGTAACTCTAAACGAGGCAACAGTTATGGTCGTCCGAAGAATCGATATCCACAGGGTGCAACATCTGCGGTGCAAGGTGCAACATTCGTCCAAAAAGATGAAACAGCGCCGTGCGACTTTTAGAAATGGGTGCAGGGATTTGAAATGGACCAGTACCATGGTGCATTGCTCTCCAGGGATGGTAAATCGAAGACTAACCACGGTGTACCCTTTTTAATGTAAAAATTCATGTGACGGAAAAACGAAGGCCAAAAAACTTCAGAGACCTGATTGAGGTTCGGCTAGCCTTTTTTTGGGTATGAAACTATTCGTTGACGGCTTACAGCGGTCAAAGCCGTAGAACTCACTGAGACCTTCGTTTTGACAGGTTATGGCTCCCGTAACTCTAAACGAGGCAACAGTTATGGTCGTCCGAAGAATCGATATCCATAGGGTGCAACATCTGCGGTGCAAGGTGCAACATTCGTCCAAAAAGACAAAACAGCGCCGGGCGAATTTTAGAAATGGGTGCAAGGATTTGAAATGGACCAGTACCATGGTGCACCATTCTCCAGGGATGGTAAATCGAAGACCAGCCACGGTGTTCCCTTTTTAACGCAAAAATTCATGTGACGGAAAAACGAAGGCCAAAAAACTTCAAAGACCCGATTGAGGTTCGGATAGCCTTTTTTTGGGTATGAAACTATCCGTTGACGGCTTAAAGCGGGCAAAGCCGTAGAACTCACTGAGACCTTCGTTTTGACTGGTTATGGCTCTCGTAACTCTAAACGAGGCAACAGTTATAGTCGTCCGAAGAATCGATATCCACAGGGTGCAACATCTGCGGTGAAAGGTGCAACATTTGTCCAAAAAGACGAAACAGCGCCGTGCAACTTTTAGAAATGAGTGCAGGAATTTGAAATAGAACAGTACCATGGTGCACCACTCTCCAGGGATGGTAAATCGAAGACTAGCCACGGTGTTCCCTTTTTAACGTAAAAATTAATGTGACGGAAAAACGAAGGCCAAAAAACTTCAAAGAGCCGATTGAGGTTCGGATAGCCTTTTTTGGGTATGAAACTATCCGTTGACGACATACAACGGTCAAAGCCGTAGAAATCACTGAGACCTTCGTTTTGACTGGTTATGGCTCCCGTAACTCTAAACGAGGCAACAATTATGGCCGTCCAAAGAATCGATATCCACAGGGTGCAACATCTACGGTGCAAGTTGCAACATTCGTCCAAAAAGACGAAACAGCGCCGTGCAACTTTTAGAAATGGGTGCAGGGATTTGAAGTGGACCAGTACCATGGTGCACCACTCTCCAGGGATGGTAAATCGAAGACCAGCCACGGTGTTCCCTTTTTAACGTAAAAATTCATGTGACGGAAAAACGAATGCCAAAAAACTTCAGAGACCCGATTGAGGTTCGGATAGCATTTTTTTGGGTATGAAACTATCCGTTGACGGCTTACAGCAGTTAAAGCCGTAGAACTCACTGAGACCTTCGTTTTGACTGGTTATGGCTCCCGTAACTCTAAACGAGGCAACAGTTATGGTCGTCCGAAGAATCGATATCCACAGGGTGCAACATTCGTCCAAAAAGACGAAACAGCGCCGTGCGACTTTTAGAAATGGGTGCCGGGATTTGAAATGGACCAGTACCATGGTGCATCACTCTCCAGGGATGGTAAATCGAAGTCCAGCCACGGTGTTCCCTTTTTAACGTAAAAATTCATGTGACGGAAAAACGAAGGCCAAAAAACTTCAACGAGCCGATTGAGGTTCGGATAGCCTTTTTTTGGGTATGAAACTATCCGTTGACGGCTTACAGTGGTCAAAGCCGTAGAACTCAGTGAGACCTTCGTTTTGACTGGTTATGGCTCCCGTAACTCTAAACGAGGCAATAGTTATGGCCGTCCGAAGAATCGATATCCACAGGGTGCAACTTCTGCGGTGCAAGGTGCAACATTTGTCCAAAAAGACGAAACAGCGCCGTGCGACTTTTAGAAATGGGTGCAAGGATTTGAAATGGACCAGTACCATGGTGCACCACTCTCCAGGGATGGTAAATCGAAGACTAACCACGGTGTACCCTTTTTAATGTAAAAATTCATGTGACGGAAAAACGAAGGCCAAAAAACTTCAGAGACCTGATTGAGGTTCGGCTAGCCTTTTTTTGGGTATGAAACTATTCGTTGACGGCTTACAGCGGTCAAAGCCGTAGAACTCACTGAGACCTTCGTTTTGACAGGTTATGGCTCCCGTAACTCTAAACGAGGCAACAGTTATGGTCGTCCGAAGAATCGATATCCATAGGGTGCAACATCTGCGGTCCAAGGTGCAACATTCGTCCAAAAAGACAAAACAGCGCCGGGCGAATTTTAGAAATGGGTGCAAGGATTTGAAATGGACCAGTACCATGGTGCACCATTCTCCAGGGATGGTAAATCGAAGACCAGCCACGGTGTTCCCTTTTTAACGCAAAAATTCATGTGACGGAAAAACGAAGGCCAAAAAACTTCAGAGACCCGATTGAGGTTCGGATAGCCTTTTTTTGGGTATGAAACTATCCGTTGACGGCTTAAAGCGGGCAAAGCCGTAGAACTCACTGAGACCATCGTTTTGACTGGTTATGGATCTCGTAACTCTAAACGAGGCAACAGTTATAGTCGTCCGAAGAATCGATATCCACAGGGTGCAACATCTGCGGTGAAAGGTGCAACATTTGTCCAAAAAGATGAAACAGCACCGTGCAACTTTTAGAAATGAGTGCAGGAATTTGAAATAGACCAGTACCATGGTGCACCACTCTCCAGGGATGGTAAATCGAAGACTAGCCATGGTGTTCCCTTTTTAACGTAAAAATTAATGTGACGGAAAAACGAAGGCCAAAAAACTTCAAAGAGCCGATTGAGGTTCGGATAGCCTTTTTTGGGTATGAAACTATCCGTTGACGACATACAACGGTCAAAGCCGTAGAAATCACTGAGACCTTCGTTTTGACTGGTTATGGCTCCCGTAACTCTAAACGAGGCAACAATTATGGCCGTCCGAAGAATCGATATCCACAGGGTGCAACATCTACGGTGCAATGTGCAACATTCGTCCAAAAAGACGAAACAGCGCCGTGCAACTTTTAGAAATGGGTGCAGGGATTTGAAGTGGACCAGTACCATGCTACACCACTCTCCAGGGATGGTAAATCGAAGACCAGCCACGGTGTTCCCTTTTTAACGTAAAAATTCATGTGACGGAAAAACGAAGGCCAAAAAACTTCAAAGAGCCGATTGAGGTTCGGATGGCCTTTTTTTGGGTATGAAACTATCCGTTGACGGCTTACAGCGGTCAAAGCCGTAGAACTCACTGAGACCTTCGTTTTGACTGGTTATGGCTCCCGTAACTCTAAACGAGGCAACAGTTATGGCCGTCCGAAGAATCGATATCCACAGGGTGCAACATCTGCGGTGCAAGGTGCAACATTTGTCCAAAAAGACGAAACAGCGCCGTGCGACTTTTAGAAATGGGTGCAAGGATTTGAAATGGACCAGTACCATGGTGCACCACTCTCCAGGGATGGTAAATCGAAGACCAACCACGGTGTACCCTTTTTAATGTAAAAATTCATGTGACGGAAAAATGAAGGCCAAAAAACTTCAGAGACCCGATTGAGGTTCGGCTAGCCTTTTTTTGGGTATGAAACTATTCGTTGACGGCTTACAGCGGTCAAAGCCGTAGAACTCACTAAGACCTTCGTTTTGATAGGTTATGGCTCCCGTAACTCTAAACGAGGCAACAGTTATGGTCGTCCGAAGACTCGATATCCATAGGGTGCAACATCTGCGTTGCAAGGTGCAACATTCGTCCAAAAAGACAAAACAGCGCCGGGCGAATTTTAGAAATGGGTGCAAGGATTTGAAATGGACCAGTACCGTGGTGCACCATTCTCCAGGGAGGGTAAATCGAAGACCAGCCACGGTGTTCCCTTTTTAACACAAAAATTCATGTGACGGAAAAACGAAGGCCAAAAAACTTCAGAGACCCGATTGAGGTTCGGATAGCCTTTTTTTGGGTATGAAACTATCCGTTGACAGCTTAAAGCGGGCAAAGCCGTAGAACTCACTGAGACCTTTGTTTTGACTGGTTATGGATCTCGTAACTCTAAACGAGGCAACAGTTATAGTCGTCCGAAGAATCGATATCCACAGGGTGCAACATCTGCGGTGAAAGGTGCAACATTTGTCCAAAAAGACGAAACAGCGCCGTGCAACTTTTAGAAATGAGTGCAGGAATTTGAAATAGACCAGTACCATGGTGCACCACTCTCCAGGGATGGTAAATCGAAGACTAGCCACGGTGTTCCCTTTTTAACGTAAAAATTAATGTGACGGAAAAACGAAGGCCAAAAAACTTCAGAGAGCCGATTGAGGTTCGGATAGCCTTTTTTGGGTATGAAACTATCCGTTGACGACATACAACTGTCAAAGCCGTAGAAATCACTGAGACCTTCGTTTTGACTGGTTATGGCTCCCATAACTCTAAACGAGGCAACAGTTATGGCCGTCCGAAGAATCGATATCCACAGGGTGCAACATCTACGGTGCAAGGTGCAACATTCGTCCAAAAAGACGAAACAGCGACGTGCAACTTTTAGAAATGGGTGCAGGGATTTGAAGTGGACCAGTACCATGCTACACCACTCTCCAGGGATGGTAAATCGAAGACCAGCCACGGTGTTCCCTTTTTAACGTAAAAATTCATGTGACGAAAAAATGAAGGCCAAAAAACTTCAGAGACCCGATTGAGGTTCGGATAGCATTTTTTTGGGTATGAAACTATCCGTTGATGGCTTACAGCAATTAAAGCCGTAGAACTCACTAAGACCTTCATTTTGACTGGTTATGGCTCCCGTAACTCTAAACGAGGCAACAGTTATGGTCGTCCGAAGAATCGATATCCACAGGGTGCAACATCTGCGGTGCAAGGTGCAACATTCGTCCAAAAAGATGAAACAGCGCCGTGCGACTTTTAGAAATGGGTGTAGGGATTTGAAATGGACCAGTACCATGTTGCATTGCTCTCTAGGGATAGTAAATCGAAGACCAGCCACGGTGTTCCCTTTTTAATGTAAAAATTCATGTGACGGAAAAATGAAGGCCAAAAAACTTCAAAGAGCCGATTGAGGTTCGGATAGCCTTTTTTTGGGTATGAAACTATCCGTTGACGGCTTACAGCAGTCAAAGCCGTAGAACTCATTGAGACCTTCGTTTTGACTGGTTATGGCTCCTGTAACTCTAAACGAGGCAATAGTTATGGTCGTCCGAAGAATCAATATCCATAGGGTGCAACATCTGCGGTGCAAGGTGCAACATTCGTCCAAAAAGACAAAACAGCGCCGGGCGAATTTTAGAAATGGGTGCAAGGATTTGAAATGGACCAGTACCATGGTGCACCATTCTCCAGGGATGGTAAATCGAAGACCAGCCACGGTGTTCCCTTTATAACGCAAAAATTCATGTGACGGAAAAACGAAGGCCAAAAAACTTCAAAGACCCGATTGAGGTTCGGATAGCCTTTTTTTGGGTATGAAACTATCCGTTGACGGCTTAAAGCGGGCAAAGCCGTAGAACTCACTGAGACCTTCGTTTTGACTGGTTATGGCTCTCGTAACTCTAAACGAGGCAACAGTTATAGTCGTCCGAAGAATCGATATCCACAGGGTGCAACATCTGCGGTGAAAGGTGCAACATTTGTCCAAAAAGGCGAAACAGCGCCGTGCAACTTTTAGAAATGAGTGCAGGAATTTGAAATAGACCAGTACCATGGTGCACCACTCTCCAGGGATGGTAAATCGAAGACTAGCCACGGTGTTCCCTTTTTAACGTAAAAATTAATGTGACGGAAAAACGAAGGCCAAAAAACTTCAAAGAGCCGATTGAGGTTCGGATAGCCTTTTTTGGGTATGAAACTATCCGTTGACGACATACAACGGTCAAAGCCGTAGAAATCACAGAGACCTTCGTTTTGACTGGTTATGGATCCCGTAACTCTAAACGAGGCAACAGTTATGGCCGTCCGAAGAATCGATATCCACAGGGTGCAACATCTACGGTGCAAGGTGCAACATTCGTCCAAAAAGATGAAACAGCGCCGTGCAACTTTTAGAAATGGGTGCAGGGATTTGAAGTGGACCAGTACCATGGTACACCACTCTCCAGGGATGGTAAATCGAAGACCAGCCACGGTGTTCCCTTTTTAACGTAAAAATTCATGTGACGGAAAAACGAAGGCCAAAAAACTTCAAAGACCCGATAGAGGTTCGGATAGCATTTTTTTGGGTATGAAACTATCCATTGATGGCTTACAACAATTAAAGCCGTAGGACTCACTAAGACCTTCGTTTTGACTGGTTATGGCTCCCGTAAATCTAAACGAGGCAACAGTTATGGTCGTCCGAAGAATCGATATCCACAGGGTGCAACATCTGCGGTGCAAGGTGCAACATTCGTCCAAAAAGACGAAACAGCGCCGTGCGACTTTTAGAAATGGGTGCAGGGATTTGAAATGGACCAGTGCCATGGTGCATCACTCTCCAGGGATAGTAAATCGAAGACCATCCACGGTGTTCCCATTTTAATGTAAAAATTCATGTGACGGAAAAATGAAGGCCAAAAAACTTCAAAGAGCCGTTTTAGGTTCGGATAGCCTTTTTTTGGGTATGAAACTATCCGTTGATGGCTTACAGCAGTCAAAGCCGTAGAACTCACTGAGACCTTCGTTTTGACTTGTTACGGCTCCCGTAACTCTAAACGAGGCAACAGTTATGGCCGTCCGAAGAATCGATATCCACAGGGTGCAACATCTGCGGTGCAAGGTGCAACATTTGTCCAAAAAGACAAAACAGCGCCGTGCGACTTTTATAAATGGGTGCAAAGGTTTTAAATGGACCAGTACCACGGTGCACCACTCTCCAGGGATGGTAAATCGAAGACCAACCACGGTGTACCCTTTTTAATGTAAAAATTCATGTTACGGAAAAACGAAGGCCAAAAAACTTCAAAGACCCGATTGAAGTTCGGATAGCCTTTTTTTGGGTATGAAACTATTCGTTGACGGCTTACAGCGGTCAAAGCCGTAGAACTCACTGAGACCTTCGTTTTGACTGGTTATGGCTCCCGTAACTCTAAACGAGGCTACAGTTATGGTCGTCCGAAGAATCGATATCCATAGGGTGCAACATCTGCGGTGCAAGGTGCAACATTCGTCCAAAAAGACGAAACAGCGCCGTGCGACTTTTAGAAATGGGTGCAGGGATTTGAAATGGACCAGTACCATGGTGCATCACTCTCCAGGGATGGTAAATCGAAGTCCAGCCACGGTGTTCCCTTTTAACGTAAAAATTCATGTGACGGAAAAACGAAGGCCAAAAAACTTCAAAGAGCCGAGTGAGGTTCGGATAGCCTTTTTTGGGTATGAAACTATCCGTTGACGGCTTACAGCGGTCAAAGCCGTAGAACTCACTGAGACCTTCGTTTTGACTGGTTATGGCTCCCGTAACTCTAAACGAGGCAACAGTTATGGCCGTCCGAAGAATCAATATCCACAGGGTGCAACATCTGCGGTGCAAGGTGCAACATTTGTCCAAAAAGACGAAACAGTGCCGTGCGACTTTTAGAAATGGGTGCAAGGATTTGAAATGGACCAGTACCATGGTGCACCACTCTACAGGGATGGTAAATCGAAGACCAACCACGGTGTACCCTTTTTAATGTAAAAATTCATGTGACGGAAAAACGAAGGCCAAAAAACTTCAGAGACCCGATTGAGGTTCGGATAGCCTTTTTTTGGGTATGAAACTATCCGTTGACGGCTTAAAGCAGGCAAAGCCGTAGAACTCACTGAGACCTTCGTTTTGACTGGTTATGGCTCTCGTAACTCTAAACGAGGCAACAGTTATAGTCGTCCGAAGAATCGATATCCACAGGGTGCAACATCTGCGGTGCAAGGTGCAACATTTGTCCAAAAAGACGAAACAGCACCGTGCAACTTTTAGAAATGAGTGCAGGAATTTGAAATGGACCAGTACCATGGTGCACCACTCTCCAGGGATGGTAAATCGAAGACTAGCCACGGTGTTCCCTTTTTAACGTAAAAATTAATGTGACGGAAAAACGAAGGCCAAAAAACTTCAAAGAGCCGATTGAGGTTCGGATAGCCTTTTTTGGGTATGAAACTATCCGTTGACGGCTTACAGTGGTCAAAGCCGTAGAAATCACTGAGACCTTCGTTTTGACTGGTTATGGCTCCCGTAACTCTAAACGAGGCAACAGTTATGGCCGTCCGAAGAATAGATATCCACAGGGTGCAACATCTACGGTGCAAGGTGCAACATTCGTCCAAAAAGACGAAACAGCGCCGTGCAACTTTTAGAAATGGGTGCTGGGATTTGAAGTGGACCAGTACCATGGTACACCACTCTCCAGGGATGGTAAATCGAAGACCAGCCACGGTGTTCCCTTTTTAATGTAAAAATTCATGTGACGGAAAAATGAAGGCCAAAAAACTTCAAAGAGCCGATTTAGGTTCGGATAGCCTTTTTTTGGGTATGAAACTATCCGTTGACGGCTTACAGCAGTCAAAGCCATAGAACTCACTGAGACCTTCGTTTTGACTTGTTATGGCTCCCGTAACTCTAAACGAGGCAACAGTTATGGCCGTCCGAAGAATCGATATCCATAGGGTGCAACATCTGCGGTGCAAGGTGCAACATTTGTCCAAAAAGACAAAACAGCGCCGTGCGACTTTTAGAAATGGGTGCAAAGATTTTAAATGGACCGGTACCACGGTGCACCACTCTCCAGGGATGGTAAATCGAAGACCAACCACGGTGTACCCTTTTTAATGTAAAAATTCATGTGACAGAAAAACGAAGGCCAAAAAACGTCAAAGACCCGATTGAAGTTCGGATAGCCTTTTTTTGGGAATGAAACTATTCGTTGACGGCTTACAGTGGTCAAAGCCGTAGAACTCACTGAGACCTTCGTTTTGACTGGTTATGGCTCCCGTAACTCTAAATGAGGCAACAGTTATGGCCGTCCGAAGAATCGATATCCACAGGGTGCAACATCTGCGGTGCAAGGTGCAACATTCGTCCAAAAAGACGAAACAGCGCCGTGCGACTTTTAGAAATGGGTGCAGGGATTTGAAATGGACCAGTACCATGGTGCATCGCTCTCTAGGGATAGTAAATCGAAGACCAGCCACGGTGTTCCCTTTTTAATGTAAAAATTCATGTGATGGAAAAATGAAGGCCAAAAAACTTCAGAGAGCCGATTGAGGTTCGGATAGCCTTTTTTTGGGTATGAAACTATCCGTTGATGGCTTACAGCAGTCAAAGCCGTAGAACTCGCTGATACCTTCGTTTTGAATTGTTATGGCTCCCGTAACTCTAAACGAGGCAACAGTTATGGCCGTCCGAAGAATCGATATCCACAGGGTGCAACATATGCGGTGCAAGGTGCAACATTTGTCCAAAAAGACAAAACAGCGCCGTGCGACTTTTAGAAACGGGTGCAAAGATTTTAAATGGACCGGTACCACGGTGCACCACTCTCCAGGGATGGTAAATCGAAGACCAACCACGGTGTACCCTTTTTAATGTAAAAATTCATGTGACGGAAAAACGAAGGCCAAAAAACGTCAAAGACCCGATTGAAGTTCGGATAGCCTTTTTTTGGGAATGAAACTATTCGTTGACGGCTTACAGCGGTCAAACCCGTAGAACTCACTGAGACCTTCGTTTTGACTGGTTATGGCTCCCGTAACTCTAAACGAGGCAACAGTTATGGCCGTCCGAAGAATCGATATCCACAGGGTGCAACATCTGCGGTGCAAGGTGCAACATTCGTCCAAAAAGTCAAAACAGCGCCGTGCGACTTTTCAAAATGGGTGCATAGATTTGAAATGGACCAGTACCATGGTGCACCACTCTCCAGGGATGGTAAATCGAAGACCAGCCACGGTGTTCCCTCTTTAATGTAAAAATTCATGTGACGGAAAAACGAAGGCCAAAAAACTTCAGAGACCCGATTGAGGTTCGGATAGGATTTTTTGGGTATGAAACTATCCGTTGACGGCTTACAATGATCAAAGCCGTAGAACTCACTGAGACCTTCGTTTTGACTGGTTATGGCTCCCGTAACTCTAAACGAGGCAACAGTTATGGCCGTCCGAAGAATCGATATCCACAGGGTGCAACATATGCGGTGCAAGGTGCAACATTCGTCCAAAAAGACGAAACAGCGCCGTCCGACTTTTAGAAATGGGTGCAGGGATTTGAAATGGACTAGTACCATGGTGCACCACTCTCTAGGGATGGTAAATTGAAGACCATCCACGGTGTTCCCTTTTTAACGTAAAAATTCATGTGACGGAAAAACGAAGGCCAAAAAACTTCAGAGACCCGATTGAGGTTCAGATAGCCTTTTTTTGGGTATGAAATTATCCGTTGACGGCTTACAGCAGTCAAAGCCGTAGAACTCACTGAGACCTTCGTTTTGACTGGTTATGCCTCCCATAACTCTAAACGAGCAACAGTTATGGCCGTCCGAAGAATCGATATCCACAGGGTGCAACATCTGTGGTGCAAGGTGCAACATTCGTCCAAAAAGACGAAACAGCGCCGTGCGACTTTTAGAAATGGGTGCAGGGATTTGAAATGGACCAATACCATGGTGCATCACTCTCCCGGGATGGTAAATCGAAGACCAGCCACGGTGTTCCCTTTTTAACGTAAAAATTCATGTGACGGAAAAACGAAGGCCAAAAAACTTCAGAGATCCGATTGAGGTTCGGATAGCCTTTTTTTGCGTATGAAACTATCTGTTGACGGCTTACAGCGGTCAAAGCCGTAGAACTCACTGAGACCTTCGTTTTGACTGGTTATGGCTCCCGTAACTCTAAACGAGGCAACAGTTATGGTCGTCCGAAGAATCGATATCCACAGGGTGCAACATCTCCGGTGCAAGGTGCAACATTCGTCCAAAAAGACGAAACAGTGCCGTGCGACTTTTAGAAATGGGTGCAAGGATTTTAAATGGACCAGTACCATGGTGCACCACTCTCCAAGGATGGTAAATCGAAGACCAACCACGGTCTACCCTTTTTAATGTAAAAATTCATGTGACGGAAAAACGAAGGCCAAAAAACTTCAGAGACCCGATTGAGGTTCAGATAGCCTTTTTTTGGGTATGAAACTATCTGTTGACGGCTTACAACGGTAAATGCCGTAGAACTCACTGAGACCTTCATTTTGACTGGTTATGGCTCCCGTAACTCTAAACGAGGCAACAGTTATGGCCGTCCGAAGAATCGAAATCCACATGGTGCAACATCTGCGGTGCAAGGTGCAACATTCGTCCAAAAAGACGAAACAGCGCCGTGCGACTTTTAGAAATGGGTGCAGGGATTTGAAATGGACCAGTACCATGGTGCACCACTCTTCAGGGATGGTAAATCGAAGACCAGCCACGGTGTTCCCTTTTTAACGTAAAAATTCATGTGACGGAAAAACGAAGGCCAAAAAACTTCAGAGAGCCGATTGAGGTTCGGATAGCCTTTTTTTGGGTATGAAACTATCCGTTAACGGAGCGGTCAAAGCCGCAGAACTCACTGAGACCTTCGTTTTGACTGGTTATGGCTCTCGTAACTCTAAACGAGGCAACAGTTATGGCCGTCCGAAGAATCGATATCCACAGGGTGCAACATCTGCGGTGCAAGATGCAACATTCGTCCAAAAAGACGAAACAGCGCTGTGCAACTTTTAGAAATGAGTGCAGGGATTTGAAATGGACCAGTACCATGGTGCACCACTCTCCAGGGATGGTAAATCAAAGACCAGCCACGGTGTTCCCTTTTTAATGTAAAAATTAATGTGCTGGAAACACGAAGGCCAAAAAACTTCAGAGAGCCGATTGAGGTTCGGATAGCCTTTTTTGGGTATGAAACTATCCGTTGACGGCTTACAACGGTCAATGCCGTAGAACTCACTGAGACCTTCATTTTGACTGGTTATGGCTCCCGTAACTCTAAATGAGGCAACAGTTATGGCCGTCCGAAGAATCGATATCCACAGGGTGCAACATCTGCGGTGCAAGGTGCAACATTCGTCCAAAAAGACAAAACAGTGCCCTGCGAATTTTAGAAATAGGTGCAAGGATTTGAAATGGACCAGTACCATGGTGCACCATTCTCCAGGGATGGTAAATCGAAGACCAGCCACGGTGTTCCCTTTTTAACGTAAAAATTCATGTGACGGAAAAACGAAGGCCAAAAAATTCAAAGACCCGATTGAGGTTCGGATAGTCTTTTTTTGGGTATGAAACTATCCGTTGATGGCTTAAAACGATCAAAGCCGTAGAACTCACTGAGACCTTCGTTTTGACTGGTTATGGCTCTAGTAACTCTAAACGAGGCAACAATTATGGCCGTTCGAAGAATCGATATCCACAGGGTGCAACATCTGCGGTGCAAGGTGCAACATTCGTCCAAAAAGACGAAACAGCGCCGAGCAACTTTTAGAAATGAGTGCAGGGATTTGAAATGGACCAGTACCATGGTGCACCACTTTCCAGGGATGGTAAATCGAAGACCAGCCATGGTGTTCCCTTTTTAATGTAAAAATTAATGTGACGGGAAAACGAAGGCCAAAAAACTTCAAAGAGCCGATTGAGGTTCGGATAGCCTTTTTTGGGTATGAAACTATCCGTTGACGACTTACAACGCTCAAAGCCGTAGAACTCACTGAGACCTTCGTTTTGACTGGTTATGGCTCCCGTAAATCTAAACGAGGCAACAGTTATGGCCGTCCGAAGAATCGATATCCACAGGGTGCAACATCTACGGTGCAAGGTGCAACATTCGTCCAAAAAGACAAAACAGCGCCGTGCAACTTTTAGAAAAGGGTGCAGGGATTTGAAGTGGACCAGTACCATGATACACCACTCTCTAGGGATGGTAAATCGAAGACAAGTCACGGTGTTCCCTTTTTAACGTAAAAATTCATGTGACGGAAAAATGAAGGCCAAAAAACTTCAGAGATCCGATTGAGGTTCGGATAGCATTTTTTAGGGTATGAAACTATCCGTTGACGGCTTACAGTAGTTAAAGCCGTAAAACTCACTAAGACCTTCGTTTTGACTGGTTATGGCTCCCGTAACTCTAAACGAGGCAACAGTTATGGTCGTCCGAAGAATCGATATCCACAGGGTGCAACATCTGCGGTGCAAGGTGCAACATTCGTCCAAAAAGACGAAACAACATCGTGTGACTTTTAGAAATGGGTGCAGGGATTTGAAATGGACTAGTACCATGGTGCATCACTCTCCAGGGATGGTAAATCGAAGACCAGCCACGGTGTTCCCTTTTTAATGTAAAAATTCATGTGACGGAAAAACGAAGGCCAAAAAACTTCAGGGAGCCGATTGAGGTTCGGATAGCCTTTTTTTGGGTATGAAACTATCCGTTGACGGCTTACAGCGGTCAAAGCCATAGAACTCACTGAGACCTTTGTTTTGACTGGTTATGGCTCCCGTAACTCTAAACGAGGCAACAGTTATGGCCGTCCGAAGAATCGGTATCCATGGGGTGCAACATCTGCGGTGCAAGGTGCAACATTCGTCCAAAAAGACGAAACAGCGCCGTGCGACTTTTAGAAATGGGTGCAGGGATTTTAAATGGATCAGTACCATGGTGCACCACTCTCCAGGGATGGTAAATCGAAGACCAACCACGGTGTACCCATTTTAATGTAAAAATTCATGAGATGAAAAAACGAAGGCCAAAAAACTTCAGAGACCCGATTGAAGTTCGTATAGCCTTTTTTTGGGTATGAAACTATTCGTTGACGGCTTACAGCGGTCAAAGCCAAAGAACTCACTAAGACCTTCGTTTTGACTGGTTATGGCTCCCGTAACTCTAAACGAGGCAACAGTTATGGCCGTCCGAAGAATCGATATCCACAGGGTGCAACATCTGCGGTGCAAGGTGCAACATTCGTCCAAAAAGACAAAACAGCGCCGTGCGACTTTTCAAAATGGGTGAAAGGATTTGAAATGGACCAGTACCATGGTGCACCACTCTCCAGGGATGGTAAATCGAAGACCAGCCACGGTGTTCCCTCTTTAATGTAAAAATTCATGTGACGGAAAAACGAAGGCCAAAAAACTTCAGAGACCCGATTGAGGTTCGGATAGCCTTTTTTGGGTATGAAACTATCCGTTGACGGCTTACAGCGATCAAAACCGTAGAACTCACTGAGACCTTCATTTTGACTAGTTATGGCTCCCGTAACTCTAAACGAGGCAACAGTTATGGCCGTCCGAAGAATCGATATCCACAGGGTGCAACATCTGCGGTGCAAGGTGCAACATTCGTCCAAAAAGATGAAACAGCACCGTGCGACTTTTAGAAATGGGTGCAGGGATTTGAAATGGACCAGTACCATGGTGCACCACTTTCCAGGGATGGTAAATTGAAGACCAGCCACTGTGTTCCCTTTTTAACGTAAAAATTCATGTGACGGAAAACCAAGGCCAAAAAACTTCATAGACCCGATTGAGGTTCAGATAGCCTTTTTTTGGGTATGAAAATATCCGTTGACGGCTTACAGCAGTCAAAGCCGTAGAACACACTGAGACCTTCGTTTTGACTGGTTATAGCTCCCGTAACTCTAAACGAGCAACAGTTATGGCCGTCCGAAGAATCGATATCCACAGGGTGCAACATCTGCGGTGCAAGGTGCAACATTCGTCCAAAAAGACGAAACAGCGCCGTGCGACTTTTAGAAATGGGTGCAGGGATTTGAAATGGACCAGTACCATGGTGCATCACTCTCCAGGGATGGTAAATCGAAGACCAGCCACGGTGTTCCCTTTTTAACGTAAAAATTCATGTGACGGAAAAACGAAGGCCAAAAAACTTTAGAGAGCCGATTGAGGTTCGGATAGCCTTTTTTTGCGTATGAAACTATCCGTTGACAGCTTACAGCGGTCAAAGCCGTAGAACTCACTGAGACCTTCATTTTGACTGGTTATGGCTACCGTAACTCTAAACGAGGCAACAGTTATGGTCGTCCGAAGAATCGATATCCACAGGGTGCAACATCTGCGGTGCAAGGTGCAACATTCGTCCAAAAAGACGAAACAGCGCCGAGCGACTTTTAGAAATGGGTGCAAGGATTTTAAATGGACCAGTACCATGGTGCACCACTCTCCAGGGATGGTAAATCGAAGACCAGGCACGGTATTCGCTTTTTAATGTAAAAATTCATGTGATGGAAAAAGAAGGCCAAAAAACTTCAGAGACCCGATTGAGGTTCGGATAGCCTTTATTTGGGTATGAAACTATCCGTTGACGGCTTACAACGGTCAATGCCGTAGAACTCACTGAGACCTTCATTTTGACTGGTTATGGCTCCCGTAACTCTAAACGAGGCAACAGTTATGGCCGTCCGAAGAATCGAAATCCACATGGTGCAACATCTGCGGTGCAAGGTGCAATATTCGTCCAAAAAGACGAAACAACGCCGTGCGACTAGAAATGGGTGCAGGGATTTGAAATGGACCAGTACCATGGTGCACCAATCTCCAGGGATGGTAAATTGAAGACCAGCCACGGTGTTCCCTTTTTAACGTAAAAATTCATGTGACGGAAAAACGAAGGCAAAAAATCTTTAGAGACCCGATTGAGGTTCAGATAGCCTTTTTTTGGGTATGAAACTATCCGTTGACGGCTTACAGCAGTCAAAGACGTAGAACTCACTAAGACCTTCGTTTTGGCAAGTTATGGCTCCCGTAACTCTAAACGAGCAATAGTTAAGGCCGTCCGAAGAATCGATATCCACAGGGTGCAACATCTGCGGTGCAAGGTGCAACATTCGTCCAAAAAGACGAAACAGCGCCGTGCGACTTTTAGAAATGGGTGCAGGGATTTGAAATGGACCACTACCATGGTGCATCACTCTACAGGGATGGTAAATTGAAGACCAGCCACGGTGTTCCCTTTTTAACGTAAAAATTCATGTGACGGAAAAACGAAGGCCAAAAAACTTCAGAGAGCCGATTGAGGTTCGGATAGCATTTTTTTCGGTATGAAACTATCCGTTGACGGAGCGGTCAAAGCCGTAGAACTCACTGAGACCTTCGTTTTGACTGTTTATGGATCTCGTAACTCTAAACGAGGCAACAGTTATGGTCGTCCGAAGAATCGATATCCACAGGGTGCAACATCTGCGGTGCAAGATGCAACATTCGTACAAAAAGACGAAACAGCGCCGTGCAACTTTTAGAAATGAGTGCAGGGATTTGAAATGGACCAGTACCATGGTGCACCACTCTCCAGGGATGGTAAATCAAAGACCAGCCACGGTGTTCCCTTTTTAATGTAAAAATTAATGTGATGGAAAAACGAAGGCCAAAAAACTTCAGAGAGCCGATTGAGGTTCGGATAGTATTTTTTTGGGTATGAAACTATCCGTTGACGGCTTATAACGGTCAATGCCGTAGAACTCACTGAGACCTTCATTTTGACTAGTTATGGCTCCCGTAACTCTAAACGAGGCAACAGTTATGGCCGTCCGAAGAATCAATATCCATAGGGTGCAACATCTGCGGTGCAAGGTGCAACATTCGTCCAAAAAGACAAAACAGCGCCGTGCGAATTTTAGAAATGGGTGCAAGGATTTGAAATGGACCAGTGCCATGGTGCACCATTCTCCAGGGATGGTGAATCGAAGACCAGCCACGGTGTTCCCTTTTTAACGTAAAAATTCACGTGACGGAAAAACGAAGGCCAAAAAACTTCAGAGACCCGATTAAGGTTCGGATAGTCTTTTTTTGGGTATGAAACTATCCGTTGATGGCTTAAAGCGGTTAAAGCCGTAGAACTCATAGAGACCTTCGTTTTGACTGGTTATGGTTCTCATAACTCTAAACGAGGCAACAGTTATGGCCGTCCGAAGAATCGATATCCACAGGGTGCAACATCTGCGGTGCAGGGTGCAACATTCGTCCAAAAAGACGAAACAGCGCCGAGCAACTTTTAGAAATGAGTGCAGGGATTTGAAATGGACCAGTACCATGGTGCACCACTCTCCAGGGATGGTAAATCGAAGACCAGCCACGGTGTTCCCTTTTTAACGTAAAAATTAATGTTACGGAAAAACGAAGGCCAAAAAACTTCAGAGAGCCGATTGAGGTTCGGATAGACTTTTTTGGGTATGAAACAATCGGTTGACGACTTCCAACGGTCAAAGCCTTAGAACTCACAAAGACCTTCGTTTTGACTGGTTATGGCTCCCGTAACTCTAAACGAGGCAACAGTTATGGCCGTCCGAAGAATCGATATCCACAGGGTGCAACATCTACGGTGCAAGGTGCAACATTCGTCCAAAAAGACAAAACAGCGCCGTGCAACTTTTAGAAATGGGTGCAGGGATTTGAAGTGGACCAGTACCATGGTACACCACTCTCCTAGGATGGTAAATCGAAGACCAGTCACGGTGTTACCGTTTAACGTAAAAATTCATGTGACGGAAAAATGAAGGCCAAAAAACTTCAGAGACCCGATTGAGGTTCGGATAGCATTTTTTTGGGTATGAAACTATCCGTTGAAGGCTTACAGCAGTTAAAGCCGTAGAACTCACTAAGACCTTCGTTTTGACTGGTTATGGCTCTCGTAACTCTAAACGAGGCAACAATTACGGTCGTCCGAAGAATCGATATCCACAGGGTGCAACATCTGCGGTGCAAGGTGCAACATTCGTCCAAAAAGACGAAACAGCGCCGTGCGACTTTTAGAAATGGGTGCAGGGATTTGAAATGGACCAGTACCATGGTGCATCACTCTCCAGGGATGGTAAATCGAAGACCAGCCACGGTGTTCCCTTTTTAACGTAAAAATTCATGTGACGGAAAAACGAAGGCCAAAAAACTTCAGAGAGCCGATTGAGGTTCGGATAGCCTTTTTTTGGGTATGAAACTATCCGTTGACGGCTTACAGCAGTCAAAGCCGTAGAACTCACTGAGACCTTCGTTTTGACTTGTTATGGATCCCGTAACTCTAAACGAGGCAACAGTTATGGCCGTCCGAAGAATCGATATCCACAGGGTGCAACATCTGCGGTGCAAGGTGCAACATTCGTCCAAAAAGACAAAACAGCGCCGTGCGACTTTTCAAAATGGGTGAAAGGATTTGAAATGGACCAGTACCATGGTGCACCACTCTCCAGGGATGGTAAATCGAAGACCAGCCACGGTGTTCCCTCTTTAATGTAAAAATTCATGTGACGGAAAAACGAAGGCCAAAAAACTTCAGAGACCCGATTGAGGTTCGGATAGCCTTTTTTGGGTATGAAACTATCCGTTGACGGCTTACAGCGATCAAAACCGTAGAACTCACTGAGACCTTCATTTTGACTAGTTATGGCTCCCGTAACTCTAAACGAGGCAACAGTTATGGCCGTCCGAAGAATCGATATCCACAGGGTGCAACATCTGCGGTGCAAGGTGCAACATTCGTCCAAAAAGATGAAACAGCACCGTGCGACTTTTAGAAATGGGTGCAGGGATTTGAAATGGACCAGTACCATGGTGCACCACTTTCCAGGGATGGTAAATTGAAGACCAGCCACTGTGTTCCCTTTTTAACGTAAAAATTCATGTGACGGAAAACCAAGGCCAAAAAACTTCATAGACCCGATTGAGGTTCAGATAGCCTTTTTTTGGGTATGAAAATATCCGTTGACGGCTTACAGCAGTCAAAGCCGTAGAACACACTGAGACCTTCGTTTTGACTGGTTATAGCTCCCGTAACTCTAAACGAGCAACAGTTATGGCCGTCCGAAGAATCGATATCCACAGGGTGCAACATCTGCGGTGCAAGGTGCAACATTCGTCCAAAAAGACGAAACAGCGCCGTGCGACTTTTAGAAATGGGTGCAGGGATTTGAAATGGACCAGTACCATGGTGCATCACTCTCCAGGGATGGTAAATCGAAGACCAGCCACGGTGTTCCCTTTTTAACGTAAAAATTCATGTGACGGAAAAACGAAGGCCAAAAAACTTTAGAGAGCCGATTGAGGTTCGGATAGCCTTTTTTTGCGTATGAAACTATCCGTTGACAGCTTACAGCGGTCAAAGCCGTAGAACTCACTGAGACCTTCATTTTGACTGGTTATGGCTACCGTAACTCTAAACGAGGCAACAGTTATGGTCGTCCGAAGAATCGATATCCACAGGGTGCAACATCTGCGGTGCAAGGTGCAACATTCGTCCAAAAAGACGAAACAGCGCCGAGCGACTTTTAGAAATGGGTGCAAGGATTTTAAATGGACCAGTACCATGGTGCACCACTCTCCAGGGATGGTAAATCGAAGACCAGGCACGGTATTCGCTTTTTAATGTAAAAATTCATGTGATGGAAAAAGAAGGCCAAAAAACTTCAGAGACCCGATTGAGGTTCGGATAGCCTTTATTTGGGTATGAAACTATCCGTTGACGGCTTACAACGGTCAATGCCGTAGAACTCACTGAGACCTTCATTTTGACTGGTTATGGCTCCCGTAACTCTAAACGAGGCAACAGTTATGGCCGTCCGAAGAATCGAAATCCACATGGTGCAACATCTGCGGTGCAAGGTGCAATATTCGTCCAAAAAGACGAAACAACGCCGTGCGACTAGAAATGGGTGCAGGGATTTGAAATGGACCAGTACCATGGTGCACCAATCTCCAGGGATGGTAAATTGAAGACCAGCCACGGTGTTCCCTTTTTAACGTAAAAATTCATGTGACGGAAAAACGAAGGCAAAAAATCTTTAGAGACCCGATTGAGGTTCAGATAGCCTTTTTTTGGGTATGAAACTATCCGTTGACAGCTTACAGCAGTCAAAGACGTAGAACTCACTAAGACCTTCGTTTTGGCAAGTTATGGCTCCCGTAACTCTAAACGAGCAATAGTTAAGGCCGTCCGAAGAATCGATATCCACAGGGTGCAACATCTGCGGTGCAAGGTGCAACATTCGTCCAAAAAGACGAAACAGCGCCGTGCGACTTTTAGAAATGGGTGCAGGGATTTGAAATGGACCACTACCATGGTGCATCACTCTCCAGGGATGGTAAATTGAAGACCAGCCACGGTGTTCCCTTTTTAACGTAAAAATTCATGTGACGGAAAAACGAAGGCCAAAAAACTTCAGAGAGCCGATTGAGGTTCGGATAGCATTTTTTTCGGTATGAAACTATCCGTTGACGGAGCGGTCAAAGCCGTAGAACTCACTGAGACCTTCGTTTTGACTGTTTATGGATCTCGTAACTCTAAACGAGGCAACAGTTATGGTCGTCCGAAGAATCGATATCCACAGGGTGCAACATCTGCGGTGCAAGATGCAACATTCGTACAAAAAGACGAAACAGCGCCGTGCAACTTTTAGAAATGAGTGCAGGGATTTGAAATGGACCAGTACCATGGTGCACCACTCTCCAGGGATGGTAAATCAAAGACCAGCCACGGTGTTCCCTTTTTAATGTAAAAATTAATGTGATGGAAAAACGAAGGCCAAAAAACTTCAGAGAGCCGATTGAGGTTCGGATAGTATTTTTTTGGGTATGAAACTATCCGTTGACGGCTTATAACAGTCAATGCCGTAGAACTCACTGAGACCTTCATTTTGACTAGTTATGGCTCCCGTAACTCTAAACGAGGCAACAGTTATGGCCGTCCGAAGAATCAATATCCATAGGGTGCAACATCTGCGGTGCAAGGTGCAACATTCGTCCAAAAAGACAAAACAGCGCCGTGCGAATTTTAGAAATGGGTGCAAGGATTTGAAATGGACCAGTGCCATGGTGCACCATTCTCCAGGGATGGTGAATCGAAGACCAGCCACGGTGTTCCCTTTTTAACGTAAAAATTCACGTGACGGAAAAACGAAGGCCAAAAAACTTCAGAGACCCGATTAAGGTTCGGATAGTCTTTTTTTGGGTATGAAACTATCCGTTGATGGCTTAAAGCGGTTAAAGCCGTAGAACTCATAGAGACCTTCGTTTTGACTGGTTATGGTTCTCATAACTCTAAACGAGGCAACAGTTATGGCCGTCCGAAGAATCGATATCCACAGGGTGCAACATCTGCGGTGCAGGGTGCAACATTCGTCCAAAAAGACGAAACAGCGCCGAGCAACTTTTAGAAATGAGTGCAGGGATTTGAAATGGACCAGTACCATGGTGCACCACTCTCCAGGGATGGTAAATCGAAGACCAGCCACGGTGTTCCCTTTTTAACGTAAAAATTAATGTTACGGAAAAACGAAGGCCAAAAAACTTCAGAGAGCCGATTGAGGTTCGGATAGACTTTTTTGGGTATGAAACAATCGGTTGACGACTTCCAACGGTCAAAGCCTTAGAACTCACAAAGACCTTCGTTTTGACTGGTTATGGCTCCCGTAACTCTAAACGAGGCAACAGTTATGGCCGTCCGAAGAATCGATATCCACAGGGTGCAACATCTACGGTGCAAGGTGCAACATTCGTCCAAAAAGACAAAACAGCGCCGTGCAACTTTTAGAAATGGGTGCAGGGATTTGAAGTGGACCAGTACCATGGTACACCACTCTCCTGGGATGGTAAATCGAAGACCAGTCACGGTGTTACCGTTTAACGTAAAAATTCATGTGACGGAAAAATGAAGGCCAAAAAACTTCAGAGACCCGATTGAGGTTCGGATAGCATTTTTTTGGGTATGAAACTATCCGTTGAAGGCTTACAGCAGTTAAAGCCGTAGAACTCACTAAGACCTTCGTTTTGACTGGTTATGGCTCTCGTAACTCTAAACGAGGCAACAATTACGGTCGTCCGAAGAATCGATATCCACAGGGTGCAACATCTGCGGTGCAAGGTGCAACATTCGTCCAAAAAGACGAAACAGCGCCGTGCGACTTTTAGAAATGGGTGCAGGGATTTGAAATGGACCAGTACCATGGTGCATCACTCTCCAGGGATGGTAAATCGAAGACCAGCCACGGTGTTCCCTTTTTAACGTAAAAATTCATGTGACGGAAAAACGAAGGCCAAAAAACTTCAGAGAGCCGATTGAGGTTCGGATAGCCTTTTTTTGGGTATGAAACTATCCGTTGACGGCTTACAGCAGTCAAAGCCGTAGAACTCACTGAGACCTTCGTTTTGACTTGTTATGGATCCCGTAACTCTAAACGAGGCAACAGTTATGGCCGTCCGAAGAATCGATATCCACAGGGTGCAACATCTGCGGTGCAAGGTGCAACATTTGTCCAAAAAGACAAAACAGCGCCGTGCGACTTTTAGAAATGGGTGCAAAGATTTTAAATGGACCAGTACCACAGTGCACCACTCTCCAGGAATGGTAAATCGAAGACCAACCACGGTGTTCCCTTTTTAATGTAAAAATTCATGTGACGGAAAAACGAAGGCCAAAAAACTTCAAAGACCCGATTGAAGTTCAAATAACCTTTTTTTGGGTATGAAACTATTCGTTGACGGCTTACAGCGGTCAAAGCCATAGAACTCACTGAGACCTTCGTTTTGACTGGTTATGGCTCCCGTAACTCTAAACGAGGCAACAGTTATGGCCGTCCGAAGAATCGATATCCACATGGTGCAACATCTGCGGTGCAAGGTGCAACATTCGTCCAAAAATACAAAACAGCGCCGTACGACTTTTAGAAATGGATGCAAGGATTTGAAATGGACCAATACCATGGTGCATCACTCTCCAAGGATGGTAAATCGAAGACCAGCCACGGTGTTCCTTTTTTAACGTAAAAATTCATGTGACGGAAAAACGAAGGCCAAAAAACTTCAGAGACCCGATTGAGGTTCGGATAGCCTTTTTTGGGTATTAAACTATCCGTTGATGGCTTACAGTGGTCAAAGCCGTAGAACTCACTGAGACCTTCATTTTGACTGGTTATGGCTTCCGTAACTCTAAACGAGGCAACAGTTATGGCCGTCCGAAGAATCGATATCCACAGGGTGCAACATCTGCGGTGCAAGGTGCAACATTCGTCCAAAAAGACGAAAAAGCGCCGTGCGACTTTTAGAAATGGGTGCCAGGATTTGAAATGGACCAGTACCATGGTGCACCACTCTCCACGGATGGTAAATCGAAGACCAGCCACGGTGTTCCCTTTTTAATGTAAAAATTCATGTGACGGAAAAACGAAGACCAAAAAACTTCAAAGACCCGATTGAGGTTCGGATAGCCTTTTTTTGGGTATGAAACTATCCGTTGACGGCTTACAGTGGTCAAAGCCGTAGAACTCACTGAGAGCTTCGTTTTGACTGGTTATGGTCCCGTAACTCTAAACAAGGCAACAGTTATGGTCGTCCGAATTATCGATATCCACAGGGTGCAACATCTGCGGTGCAAGGTGCAACATTCGTCCAAAAAGACGAAACAGCGCCGTGCGACTTTTAGAAATGGATGCAAGGATTTGAAATGGACCAGTACCATGGTGCACCACTCTCCAGGGATGGTAAATCGAAGACCAGCCACGGTGTTCCCTTTTTACGTAAAAATTCATGTGACGGAAAAACGAAGGCCAAAAAACTTCAGAGACCCGATAGAGGTTCGGATAGCCTTTTCTTGGGTATGAAACTATCCGTTGACGGCTTATAGTAGTCAAAGCCATAGAACTCACTGAGATCTTCGTTTTTACTGGTTATGGCTCCCGTAACTCTAAACGAGGCAACAGTTATGGCTGTCCGAAGAATCGATATCCACAGGGTGCAACATTTGCGGTGCAAGGTGCAACATTCGTCCAAAAAGACGAAACAGCGCCGTGCGACTTTTAGAAATGGGTGTAGGGATTTGAAATGGACCAGTACAATGGTGCATCACTCTCCAGGGATGGTAAATCGAAGACCAGCCACGGTATACCCTTTTTAACGTAAAAATTCATGTGACGGAAAAGCGAAGGTCAAAAAACTTCAAAGAGTCGATTGAGGTTCGGATAGCCTTTTTTCGGTTATGAAACTATCCGTTGACGGCTTACAGCGATCAAAGCCGTAGAACTCACTGAGACCTTCGTTTTTACTAGTTATGTCTCCCGTAACTCTAAACGAGGCAACAGTTATGGCCGTCCGAAGAATTGATATCCACATGGTGCAACATCTACGGTGCAAGGTGCAACATTCGTCCAAAAAGACGAAACAGCGCCGTGCGACTTTTAGAAATGGGTGCAAGGATTTGAAATGGACCAGTACCATGGTGCACCACTCTCCAGGGATGGTAAATCGAAGACCAGCCACGGTATACCCTTTTTAATGTAAAAATTCATGTGACGGAAAAACGAAGGCCAAAAAACTTCAAAGACCCGATTGATGTTCGGATAGCCTTTTTTTGGGTATGAAACTATCCGTTGACGGCTTACAGTGGTCAAAGGCATAGAACTCACTGAAACCTTCGTTTTGACTAGTTATGGCTCCCGTAACTCTAAACGAGGCAACAGTTATGGCCGTCCGAAGAATCGATATCCACAGGGTGCAACATCTACGGTGCAAGGTGCAACATTCGTCCAAAAAGACGAAACAGCGCCGTGCGACTTTCAGAAATGGGTGCAGGGATTTGAAATGGACTAGTACCATGATGCACCACTCTCCAGGGATGGTAAATCGAAGAAAAGCCACGGCGTTCCCTTTTTAACGAAAAAATTCATGTGACGGAAAAACGAAGGCAAAAAAACTTCAGAGACCCGATTGAGGTTCGGATAGCCTTTTTTTGGGTATGAAACTATCCGTTGACGGCTTACAGCAGTCAAAGCCGTAGAACTCACTAAGACCTTCGTTTTGACTGGTTATGGCTCCCGTAACTCTAAACGAGCAACAGTAATGGCCGTCCGAAGAATCGATATCCACAGGTGCAACATCTACGGTGCAAGGTGCAACATTCGTCCAAAAAGACGAAACAGCGCCGTGCGACTTTTAGAAATGGGTGCAAGGATTTGAAATGGACCAGTACCATGGTGCATCACTCTCCAGGGATGGTAAATCGAAGACCAGCCACGGTGTTCCGTTTTTAACGTAAAAATTCATGTGATGGAAAAACGAAGGCCAAAAAACTTCAGAGAGCCGATTGAGGTTCGGATAGCCTTTTTTTGCGTATGAAACTATCCGTTGACGGCTTACAGCGGTCAAAGCCGTAGAACTCACTGAGACCTTCGTTTTGACTGGTTATGGTCCCGTAACTCTAAACGAGGCAACAGTTATGGTCGTCCGAAGAATCAATATCCATAGGGTGCAACATCTGCGGTGCAAGGTGCAACATTCGTCCAAAAAGACGAAACAGCGCCGTGCGACTTTTAGAAATGGGTGCAGGGATTTGAAATGGACCAGTACAAGGGTGAATCACTCTCCAGGGATGGTAAATCGAAGACCAGCCACGGTATTCCCTTTTTAACGTAAAAATTCATGTGACGGAAAAACGAAGGCCAAAAAACTTCAATGAGCCGATTGAGGTTCGGATAGCCTTTTTTCGGGTATGAAACTATCCGTTGATGGCTTACAGCGATCAAAGCCGTAGAACTCACTGTGACTTTCGTTTTGACTAGTTATGTCTCCCGTAACTCTAAACGAGGAAACAGTTATGGCCGTCCGAAGAATCGATATCCGCAGGGTGCAACATCTGCGGTGCAAGGTGCAACATTCGTCCAAAAAGACAAAACAACGCCGTGCGACTTTTAGAAATGGGTGCAAGGATATGAAATGGACCAGTACCATGGTGCATCACTCTCCAAGGATGGTAAATCGAAGACCAGCCACGGTGTTCCTTTTTAACGTAAAAATTCATGTGACGGAAAAACGAAGGCCAAAAAACTTCAGAGACCCGATTGAGGTTCGGATAGCCTTTTTTGGGTATGAAACTATCCGTTGATGGCTTACAGCGATCAAAGCCGTAGAACTCATGGAGACCTTAGTTTTGACTGGTTATGGCTCCCGTAACTCTAAACTAGGCAATAGTTATGGTCGTCCGAAGAATCGATATCCACAGGGTGCAACATCTGCGGTGCAAGGTGCAACATTTGTCCAAAAAGACGAAACAGCGCCGTGCGACTTTTAGAAATGGGTGCAGGGATTTGAAATGGACCAATACCATGGTGCATCACTCTCCAAGGATGGTAAATCGAAGACCAGCCACGGTGTTCCGTTTTTAACGTAAAAATTCATGTGACGGAAAAACGAAGGCCAAAAAACTTCAGAGAGCCGATTGAGGTTCGGATAGACTTTTTTTGCGGATGAAACTATCCGTTGACGGCTTATAGCGGTCAAAGCCGTAGAACTCGCTGAGACCTTCGTTTTGACTGGTTATGGTCCCGTAACTCTAAACGAGGCAACAGTTATGGCCGTCCGAAGAATCGATATCCACAGGGTGCAACATCTGCGGTGCAAGGTGCAACATTCGTCCAAAAAGACGAAACAGCGCCGTGCGACTTTTAGAAATGGGTGCAGGGATTTGAAATGGACCAGTACCATGGTGCACCACTCTCCAGGGATGGTAAATCGAAGACTAGCCACGGTATACCCTTTTTAATGTAAAAATTCATGTGACGGAAAAACGAAGGCCAAAAAACTTCAAAGACCCGATTGAGGTTCGGATAGCCTTTTTTTGGCTATGAAACTATCCGTTGACGGCTTACAGTGGTCAAAGACGTAGAACTCACTGAAACCTTCGTTTTGACTAGTTATGGCTCCCGTAACTCTAGACGAGGCAACAGTTATGGCCGTCCGAAGGATCGATATCCATAGGGTGCAACATCTGCGGTGCAAGGTGCAACATTTTTCCAAAAAGACGAAACAGCGCCGTGCGACTTTCAGAAATGGGTGCAGGGATTTGAAATGGACCAGTACAATGGTGCACCACTCTCCAGGAATGGTAAATCGAAGACCAGCCACGGTGTTCCCTTTTTAACGTAAAAATTCATGTGACGGAAAAACGAAATCAAAAAAACTTCAGAGACCCGATTGAGGTTCGGATAGCCTTTTTTTGGGTATGAAACTATCCGTTGACGATTACAGCAGTCAAAGCCATAGAACTCACTAAGACCTTCGTTTTGACTGGTTATGGCTCCCGTAACTCTAAACGAGCAACAGTTATGGGCGTCCGAAGAATCGATATCCACAGGGTGCAACATCTGCGGTGCAAGGTGCAACATTCGTACAAAAAGACGAAACAGCGCCGTGCGACTTTTAGAAATGGGTGCAGGGATTTGAAATGGACCAGTACCATGGTGCATCACTCTCCAGGGATGGTAAATCGAAGACCAGCCATGGTGTTCCGTTTTTAACGTAAAAATTCATGTGACGGAAAAAAGATGGCCAAAAAACTTCAGAGAGTCGATTGAGGTTCGGATAGCCTTTTTTTGCGTATGAAACTATCCGTTGACGGCTTACAGCGGTCAAAGCCGTAGAACTCACTGAGACCGTCGTTTTGACTGGTTATGGTCTCATAACTCTAAACGAGGCAACAGTTATGGCCGTCCGAAGAATCGATATCCACAGGGTGCAACATCTGCGGTGCAAGGTGCAACATTCGTCCAAAAAGACGAAACAGCGCCGTGCGACTTTTAGAAATGGGTGCAGGGATTTGAAATGGACCAGTACCATGGTGCACCACTCTCTAATGATGGTAAATCGAAGACCAGCCACGGTGTTCCCTTTTTAACGTAAAAATTCATGTGACGGAGAAACGAAGGCCAAAAAACTTCAAAGACCCGATTGAGGTTCGGATAGCCTTTTTTTGGGTATGAAACTATCCGTTGACGGCTTAAAGCGGTCAAAGCCGTAGAACTCACGGATACCTTCGTTTTGACTGGTTATGGCTCCCATAACTCTAAACGAGGCAATAGTTATGGCCGTCCGAAGAATCGATATCCACAGGGTGCAACATCTGCGGTGCAAGGTGCAACATTTGTCCAAAAAGACGAAACAGCGCCGTGCGACTTTTAGAAATGAGTGCAGGGATTTGAAATGGACCAGTACCATGGTGCATCACTCTCCAAGGATGGTAAATCGAAGACCAGCCACGGTGTTCCGCTTTTAACGTAAAAATTCATGTGACGGAAAAACGAAGGCCAAAAAACTTCAGAGAGCCGATTGAGGTTCGGATAGCCTTTTTTTGCGGATGAAACTATCCGTTGACGGCTTACAGCGGTCAAAGCCGTAGAACTCGCTGAGACCTTCGTTTTGACTGGTTATGGTCCCGTAACTCTAAACGAGGCAACAGTTATGGCCGTCCGAAGAATCGATATCCACAGGGTGCAACATCTGCGGTGCAAGGTGCAACATTCGTCCAAAAAGACGAAACAGCGCCGTGCGACTTTTAGAAATGGGTGCAAGGATTTGAAATGGACCAGTACCATGGTGCACCACTCTCCAGGGATGGTAAATCGAAGACTAGCCACGGTATACCCTTTTTAATGTAAAAATTCATGTGACGGAAAAACGAAGGCCAAAAAACTTCAAAGATCCGATTGAGGTTCGGATAGCCTTTTTTTGGCTATGAAACTATCCGTTGACGGCTTAAAGTGGTCAAAGGCGTAGAACTCACTGAAACCTTCGTTTTGACTAGTTATGGCTCCCGTAACTCTAAACGAGGCAACAGTTATGGCCGTCCGAAGGATCGATATCCACAGGGTGCAACATCTGCGGTGCAAGGTGCAACATTTTTCCAAAAAGACGAAACAGCGCCGTGCGACTTTCAGAAATGGGTGCAGGGATTTGAAATGGACCAGTACCATGGTGCACCACTCTCCAGGGATGGTAAATCGAAGACCAGCCACGGTGTTCCCTTTTTAACGTAAAAATTCATGTGACGGAAAAACGAAATCAAAAAAACTTCAGAGGCCCGATTGAGGTTCGGATAGCCTTTTTTTGGGTATGAAACAATCCGTTGACGATTACAGCAGTCAAAGCCATAGAACTCACTAAGACCTTCGTTTTGACTGGTTATGGCTCCCGTAACTCTAAACGAGCAACAGTTATGGCCGTCCGAAGAATCGATATCCACAGGGTGCAACATCTGCGGTGCAAGGTGCAACATTCGTACAAAAAGACGAAACAGCGCCGTGCGACTTTTAGAAATGGGTGCAGGGATTTGAAACGGACCAGTACCATGGTGCATCACTCTCCAGGGATGGTAAATCGAAGACCAGCCATGGTGTTCCGTTTTTAACGTAAAAATTCATGTGACGGAAAAACGATGGCCAAAAAACTTCAAAGAGCCGATTGAGGTTCGGATAGCCTTTTTTTGTGTATGAAACTATCCGTTGACGGCTTACAGCGGTCAAAGCCGTAGAACTCACTGAGACCGTCGTTTTGACTGGTTATTGTCTCGTAACTCTAAACGAGGCAACAGTTATGGCCGTGCGAAGAATCGATATCCACAGGGTGCAACATCTGCGGTGCAA
Source organism: Allium fistulosum (assembly GCA_030737815.1). Taxonomy (NCBI): domain Eukaryota; kingdom Viridiplantae; phylum Streptophyta; class Magnoliopsida; order Asparagales; family Amaryllidaceae; genus Allium; species Allium fistulosum. The sequence goes on from CM060906.1 coordinate 1,141,836,998, forward strand.
GGTGCAACATTCGTCCAAAAAGACGAAACAGCGCCGTGCGACTTTTAGAAATGGGTGCAGGGATTTGAAATGGACCAGTACAATGGTGCATCACTCTCCAGGGATGGTAAATCGAAGACCAGCCACGGTATTCCCTTTTTAACGTAAAAATTCATGTGACGGAAAAACGAAGGCCAAAAAACTTCAAAGAGCCGATTGAGGTTCGGATAGCCTTTTTTCGGGTATGAAACTATCCGTTGACGGCTTACAGTGGTCAAAAGCGTAGAACTCACTGAGACCTTCGTTTTGACTAGTTATGGCTCCCGTAACTCTAAACGAGGCAACAGTTATGGCCGTCCGAAGAATCTATATCCACAGGGTGCAACATCTGCGGTGCAAGGTGCAACATTCGTCCAAAAAGATGAAACAGCGCCGTGCGACTTTCAGAAATGGGTGCAGGGATTTGAAATGGACCAGTACCATGGTGCACCGCTCTCCAGGGATGGTAAATCGAAGACCAGCCACGGTGTTCCCTTTTTAACGTAAAAATTCATGTGATGGAAAAACGAAGGCCAAAAAACTTCAGAGACCCTATTGAGGTTCGGATAGCCTTTTTTTGGGTATGAAACTATCCGTTGATGGCTTACAGCGGTCAAAGCCGTAGAACTCACTAAGACCTTCGTTTTGACTGGTTATGGCTCCCGTAACTCTAAACGAGCAACAGTTATGGCTGTTCGAAGAATCGATATCCAAAGGGTGCAACATCTGCGGTGCAAGGTGTAACATTCGTCCAAAAAGAAGAAACAGGGCCGTGCGACTTTTAGAAATGGGTGCAGGGATTTGAAATGGACCAGTACCATGGTGCACCACTCTCCAGGGATGGTAAATCGAAGACCAGCCACGGTGTTCCGTTTTTAACGTAAAAATTCATGTGACGGAAAAACGAAGGCCAAAAAACTTCAAAGAGCCGATTGAGGTTCGGATAGCCTTTTTTTGCGTATGAAACTATCCGTTGACGGCTTACAGCGGTCAAAGCCGTGGAACTCACTGAGACCTTCGTTTTGACTGGTTATGGTCCCGTAACTCTAAACGAGGCAACAGTTATGGCCGTCCGAAGAATCGATATCCACAGGGTGCAACATCTGCGGTGCAAGGTGCAACATTCGTCCAAAAAGACGAAACAGCGCCGTGCGACTTTCAGAAATGGGTGCAGGGATTTGAAATGGACTAGTACCATGATGCACCACTCTCCAGGGATGGTAAATCGAAGACCAGCCACGGCGTTCCCTTTTTAACGAAAAAATTCATGTGATGGAAAAACGAAGGCAAAAAAACTTCAGAGACCCGATTGAGGTTCGGATAGCCTTTTTTTTGGTATGAAACTATCCGTTGACGGCTTACAGCCGTCAAAGCCGTAGAACTCACTAAGACCTTCGTTTTGACTGGTTATGGCTCCCGTAACTCTAAACGAGCAACAGTAATGGCCGTCCGAAGAATCGATATCCACAGGTGCAACATCTACGGTGCAAGGTGCAACATTCGTCCAAAAAGACGAAACAGCGCCGTGCGACTTTTAGAAATGGGTGCAAGGATTTGAAATGGACCAGTACCATGGTGCATCACTCTCCAGGGATGGTAAATCGAAGACCAGCCACGGTGTTCCGTTTTTAACGTAAAAATTCATGTGACGGAAAAACGAAGGCCAAAAAACTTCAGAGAGCCGATTGAGGTTCGGATAGCCTTTTTTTGCGTATGAAACTATCCGTTGACGGCTTACAGCGGTCAAAGCCGTAGAACTCACTGAGACCTTCGTTTTGACTGGTTATGGTCCCGTAACTCTAAACGAGGCAACAGTTATGGTCGTCCGAAGAATCAATATCCATAGGGTGCAACATCTGCGGTGCAAGGTGCAACATTCGTCCAAAAAGACGAAACAGCGCCGTGCGACTTTTAGAAATGGGTGCAGGGATTTGAAATGGACCAGTACAAGGGTGAATCACTCTCCAGGGATGGTAAATCGAAGACCAACCACGGTATTCCCTTTTTAACGTAAAAATTCATGTGACGGAAAAACGAAGGCCAAAAAACTTCAATGAGCCGATTGAGGTTCGGATAGCCTTTTTTCGGGTATGAAACTATCCGTTGATGGCTTACAGCGATCAAAGCCGTAGAACTCACTGAGACTTTCGTTTTGACTAGTTATGTCTCCCGTAACTCTAAACGAGGAAACAGTTATGGCCGTCCGAAGAATCGATATCCGCAGGGTGCAACATCTGCGGTGCAAGGTGCAACATTCGTCCAAAAAGACAAAACAACGCCGTGCGACTTTTAGAAATGGGTGCAAGGATATGAAATGGACCAGTACCATGGTGCATCACTCTCCAAGGATGGTAAATCGAAGACCAGCCACGGTGTTCCTTTTTAACGTAAAAATTCATGTGACGGAAAAACGAAGGCCAAAAAACTTCAGAGACCCGATTGAGGTTCGGATAGCCTTTTTTGGGTATGAAACTATCCGTTGATGGCTTACAGCGATCAAAGCCGTAGAACTCATGGAGACCTTCGTTTTGACTGGTTATGGCTCCCGTAACTCTAAACTAGGCAATAGTTATGGTCGTCCGAAGAATCGATATCCACAGGGTGCAACATCTGCGGTGCAAGGTGCAACATTTGTCCAAAAAGACGAAACAGCGCCGTGCGACTTTTAGAAATGGGTGCAGGGATTTGAAATGGACCAATACCATGGTGCATCACTCTCCAAGGATGGTAAATCGAAGACCAGCCACGGTGTTCCATTTTTAACGTAAAAATTCATGTGACGGAAAAACGAAGGCCAAAAAACTTCAGAGAGCCGATTGAGGTTCGGATAGACTTTTTTTGCGGATGAAACTATCCGTTGACGGCTTATAGCGGTCAAAGCCGTAGAACTCGCTGAGACCTTCGTTTTGACTGGTTATGGTCCCGTAACTCTAAACGAGGCAACAGTTATGGCCGTCCGAAGAATCGATATCCACAGGGTGCAACATCTGCGGTGCAAGGTGCAACATTCGTCCAAAAAGACGAAACAGCGCCGTGCGACTTTTAGAAATGGGTGCAGGGATTTGAAATGGACCAGTACCATGGTGCACCACTCTCCAGGGATGGTAAATCGAAGACTAGCCACGGTATACCCTTTTTAATGTAAAAATTCATGTGACGGAAAAACGAAGGCCAAAAAACTTCAAAGACCCGATTGAGGTTCGGATAGCCTTTTTTTGGCTATGAAACTATCCGTTGACGGCTTACAGTGGTCAAAGGCGTAGAACTCACTGAAACCTTCGTTTTGACTAGTTATGGCTCCCGTAACTCTAGACGAGGCAACAGTTATGGCCGTCCGAAGGATCGATATCCACAGGGTGCAACATCTGCGGTGCAAGGTGCAACATTTTTCCAAAAAGACGAAACACCGCCGTGCGACTTTCAGAAATGGGTGCAGGGATTTGAAATGGACCAGTACCATGGTGCACCACTCTCCAGGAATGGTAAATCGAAGACCAGCCACGGTGTTCCCTTTTTAACGTAAAAATTCATGTGACGGAAAAACGAAATCAAAAAAACTTCAGAGACCCGATTGAGGTTCGGATAGCCTTTTTTTGGGTATGAAACTATCCGTTGACGATTACAGCAGTCAAAGCCATAGAACTCACTAAGACCTTCGTTTTGACTGGTTATGGCTCCCGTAACTCTAAACGAGCAACAGTTATGGGCGTCCGAAGAATCGATATCCACAGGGTGCAACATCTGCGGTGCAAGGTGCAACATTCGTACAAAAAGACGAAACAGCGCCGTGCGACTTTTAGAAATGGGTGCAGGGATTTGAAATGGACCAGTACCATGGTGCATCACTCTCCAGGGATGGTAAATCGAAGACCAGCCATGGTGTTCCGTTTTTAACGTAAAAATTCATGTGACGGAAAAACGATGGCCAAAAAACTTCAGAGAGTCGATTGAGGTTCGGATAGCCTTTTTTTGCGTATGAAACTATCCGTTGACGGCTTACAGCGGTCAAAGCCGTAGAACTCACTGAGACCGTCGTTTTGACTGGTTATGGTCTCGTAACTCTAAACGAGGCAACAGTTATGGCCGTCCGAAGAATCGATATCCACAGGGTGCAACATCTGCGGTGCAAGGTGCAACATTCGTCCAAAAAGACGAAACAGCGCCGTGCGACTTTTAGAAATGGGTGCAGGGATTTGAAATGGACCAGTACCATGGTGCACCACTCTCTAATGATGGTAAATCGAAGACCAGCCACGGTGTTCCCTTTTTAACGTAAAAATTCATGTGACGGAGAAACGAAGGCCAAAAAACTTCAAAGACCCGATTTAGGTTTGATAGCCTTTTTGTGGGTATGAAACTATCCGTTGACGGCTTAAAGCGGTCAAAGCCGTAGAACTCACGGAGACCTTCGTTTTGACTGGTTATGGCTCCCGTAACTCTAAACGAGGCAACAGTTATGGCCGTCCGAAGAATCGATATCCACAGGGTGCAACATCTGCGGTGCAAGGTGCAACATTTGTCCAAAAAGACGAAACAGCGCCGTGCGACTTTTAGAAATGAGTGCAGGGATTTGAAATGGACCAGTACCATGGTGCATCACTCTCCAAGGATGGTAAATCGAAGACCAGCCACGGTGTTCCGCTTTTAACGTAAAAATTCATGTGACGGAAAAACGAAGGCCAAAAAACTTCAGAGAGCCGATTGAGGTTCGGATAGCCTTTTTTTGCGGATGAAACTATCCGTTGACGGCTTACAGCGGTCAAAGCCGTAGAACTCGCTGAGACCTTCGTTTTGACTGGTTATGGTCCCGTAACTCTAAACGAGGCAACAGTTATGGCCGTCCGAAGAATCGATATCCACAGGGTGCAACATCTGCGGTGCAAGGTGCAACATTCGTCCAAAAAGACGAAACAGCGTCGTGCGACTTTTAGAAATGGGTGCAAGGATTTGAAATGGACCAGTACCATGGTGCACCACTCTCCAGGGATGGTAAATCGAAGACTAGCCACGGTATACCCTTTTTAATGTAAAAATTCATGTGACGGAAAAACGAAGGCCAAAAAACTTCAAAGATCCGATTGAGGTTCGGATAGCCTTTTTTTGGCTATGAAACTATCCGTTGACGGCTTACAGTGGTCAAAGGCGTAGAACTCACTGAAACCTTCATTTTGACTAGTTATGGCTCCCGTAACTCTAAACGAGGCAACAGTTATGGCCGTCCGAAGGATCGATATCCACAGGGTGCAACATCTGCGGTGCAAGGTGCAACATTTTTCCAAAAAGACGAAACAGCGCCGTGCGACTTTCAGAAATGGGTACAGGGATTTGAAATGGACCAGTACCATGGTGCACCACTCTCCAGGGATGGTAAATCGAAGACCAGCCACGGTGTTCCCTTTTTAACGTAAAAATTCATGTGACGGAAAAACGAAATCAAAAAAACTTCAGAGGCCCGATTGAGGTTCGGATAGCCTTTTTTTGGGTATGAAACAATCCGTTGACGATTACAGCAGTCAAAGCCATAGAACTCACTAAGACCTTCGTTTTGACTGGTTATGGCTCCCGTAACTCTAAACGAGCAACAGTTATGGCCGTCCGAAGAATCGATATCCACAGGGTGCAACATCTGCGGTGCAAGGTGCAACATTCGTACAAAAAGACGAAACAGCGCCGTGCGACTTTTAGAAATGGGTGCAGGGATTTGAAATGGACCAGTACCATGGTGCATCACTCTCCAGGGATGGTAAATCGAAGACCAGCCATGGTGTTCCGTTTTTAATGTAAAAATTCATGTGACGGAAAAACGATGGCCAAAAAACTTCAAAGAGCCGATTGAGGTTCGGATAGCCTTTTTTTGTGTATGAAACTATCCGTTGACGGCTTACAGCGGTCAAAGCCGTAGAACTCACTGAGACCGTCGTTTTGACTGGTTATTGTCTCGTAACTCTAAACGAGGCAACAGTTATGGCCGTGCGAAGAATCGATATCCACAGGGTGCAACATCTGCGGTGCAAGGTGCAACATTCGTCCAAAAAGACGAAACAGCGCCGTGCGACTTTTAGAAATGGGTGCAGGGATTTGAAATGGACCAGTACAATGGTGCATCACTCTCCAGGGATGGTAAATCGAAGACCAGCCACGGTATTCCCTTTTTAACGTAAAAATTCATGTGACGGAAAAACGAAGGCCAAAAAACTTCAAAGAGCCGATTGAGGTTCGGATAGCCTTTTTTCGGGTATGAAACTATCCGTTGACGGCTTACAGTGGTCAAAAGCGTAGAACTCACTGAGACCTTCGTTTTGACTAGTTATGGCTCCCGTAACTCTAAACGAGGCAACAGTTATGGCCGTCCGAAGAATCTATATCCACAGGGTGCAACATCTGCGGTGCAAGGTGCAACATTCATCCAAAAAGATGAAACAGCGCCGTGCGACTTTCAGAAATGGGTGCAGGGATTTGAAATGGACCAGTACCATGGTGCACCGCTCTCCAGGGATGGTAAATCGAAGACCAGCCACGGTGTTCCCTTTTTAACGTAAAAATTCATGTGATGGAAAAACGAAGGCCAAAAAACTTCAGAGACCCTATTGAGGTTCGGATAGCCTTTTTTTGGGTATGAAACTATCCGTTGATGGCTTACAGCGGTCAAAGCCGTAGAACTCACTAAGACCTTCGTTTTGACTGGTTATGGCTCCCGTAACTCTAAACGAGCAACAGTTATGGCTGTTCGAAGAATCGATATCCAAAGGGTGCAACATCTGCGGTGCAAGGTGTAACATTCGTCCAAAAAGAAGAAACAGCACCGTGCGACTTTTAGAAATGGGTGCAGGGATTTGAAATGGACCAGTACCATGGTGCACCACTCTCCAGGGATGGTAAATCGAAGACCAGCCACGGTGTTCCGTTTTTAACGTAAAAATTCATGTGACGGAAAAACGAAGGCCAAAAAACTTCAGAGAGCCGATTGAGGTTCGGATAGCCTTTTTTTGCGTATGAAACTATCCGTTGACGGCTTACAGCGGTCAAAGCCGTGGAACTCACTAAGACCTTCGTTTTGACTGGTTATGGTCCCGTAACTCTAAACGAGGCAACAGTTATGGCCGTCCGAAGAATCGATATCCACAGGGTGCAACATCTGCGGTGCAAGGTGCAACATTCGTCCAAAAAGACGAAACAGCGCCGTGCGACTTTTAGAAATGGGTGCAGGGATTTGAAATGGACCAGTACAATGGTGCATCACTCTCCAGGGATGGTAAATCGAAGACCAGCACGGTGTTCCCTTTTTAACGTAAAAATTCATGTGACGGAAAAACGAAGGCCAAAAAACTTTAAAGAGCCGATTGAGGTTCGGATAGCCTTTTTTGGGTATGAAACTATCCGTTGATGGCTTACAGCAGTCAAAGCCCTAGAACTCACTAAGACCTTCGTTTTGACTAGTTATGGCTCCCGTAACTCTAAACAAGGCAACAGTTATGGCCGTCCGAAGAATCGATATCCACAGGGTGCAACATCTGCAGTGCAAGGTGCAACATTCGTCCAAAAAGACGAAACAACGCCGTGTGATATTTAGAAATGGGTGCAAGGATTTGAAACGGACCAGTACCATGGTGCACCACTCTCCAGGGATGGTAAATCGAAGACCAGCCATGGTATACCCTTTTTAATGTAAAAATTCATGTGACGGAAAAACGAAGGCCAAAAAACTTCAAAGACCCGATTGAGGTTCGGATAGCCTTTTTTTGGGTATGAAACTATCCGTTGACGGCTTACAGTGGTCAAAAGCGTAGAACTCACTGAGACCTTCGTTTTGACTAGTTATGGCTCCCGTAACTCTAAACGAGGCAACAGTTATGGCCGTCCGAAGAATCGATATCCACAGGGTGCAACATCTGCGGTGCAAGGTGCAACATTCGTCCAAAAAGATGAAACAGCGTTGTGCGACTTTTAGAAATGGGTGCAGGGATTTGAAATGGACCAGTACCATGGTGCCTTACTCTTCAGGGATGGTAAATCGAAGACCAGCACGGTGTTCCCTTTTTAACGTAAAAATTCATGTGATGGAAAAACGAAGGCCAAAAAACATTAAAGAGCCGATTGAGGTTCGGATAGCCTTTTTTTGGGTATGAAACTATCCGTTGATGGCTTACAGCAGTCAAAGCCGTAGAACTCACTAAGTCTTTCGTTTTGACAAGTTATGTCTCCCGTAACTCTAAACGAGGCAACAATTATGGCCGTCCGAAGAATCGATATCCACAGGGTGCAACATCTGCGGTGCAAGGTGCAACATTCGTCCAAAAAGACAAAACAGTGTCGTGCGACTTTTAGAAATGGGTGCAAGGATTTGAAATGGACCAGTACCATGGTGCATCACTCTCCAGGGATGGTAAATCGAAGACCAGCCACGGTGTTCCTTTTTTAACGTAAAAATTCATGTGATGGAAAAACGAAGGCCAAAAAACTTCAGAGACCCGATTGAGGTTCGGATAGCCTTTTTTGGGTATGAAACTATCCGTTGATGGCTTACAGCGGTTAAAGCCGTAGAACTCACTGAGACCTTCGTTTTGACTGGTTATGGCTCCCGTAACTCTAAACGAGGCAACAGTTATGGCCGTCCGAAGAATCGATATCCACAGGGTGCAACATCTGCGGTGCAAGGTGCAACATTCGTCCAAAAAGATGAAACAGCGTTGTGCGACTTTTAGAAATGGGTGCAGGGATTTGAAATGGACCAGTACCATGGTGCCTCACTCTTCAGGGATGGTAAATCGAAGACCAGCACGGTGTTCCCTTTTTAACGTAAAAATTCATGTGATGGAAAAACGAAGGCCAAAAAACATTAAAGAGCCGATTGAGGTTCGGATAGCCTTTTTTTGGGTATGAAACTATCCGTTGATGGCTTACAGCAGTCAAAGCCATAGAACTCACTAAGACCTTCGTTTTGACTAGTTATGGCTCCCGTAACTCTAAACAAGGCAACAGTTATGGTCGTCCGAAGAATCGATATCCACAGGGTGCAACATCTGTAGTGCAAGGTGTAACATTCGTCCAAAAAGACGAAACAGCGCCGTGCGACTTTTAGAAATGGGTGCAAGGATTTGAAATGGACCAGTACCATGGTGCACCACTCTCCAAGGATGGTAAATCGAAGACCAGCCACGGTATACCCTTTTTAATGTAAAAATTCATGTGACGGAAAAACGAAGGCCAAAAAACTTCAAAGACCCGATTGAGGTTCGAATAGCCTTTTTTTGGGTATGAAACTATCCGTTGACGGCTTACAGTGGTCAAAGGCATAGAACTCACTGAGACCTCCGTTTTGACTAGTTATGGCTCCCGTAACTCTAAACGAGGCAACAGTTATGGCCGTCCGAAGAATCGATATCCACAGGGTGCAACATCTGCGGTGCAAGGTGCAACATTCGTCCAAAAAGACGAAACAGAGCCGTGCGACTTTCAGAAATGGGTGCAGGAATTTGAAATGGACCGGTACAATGGTGCACCACTCTCCAAGGATGGTAAATCGAAGACCAGCCACGGTGTTCCCTTTTTAACGTAAAAATTCATGCGACGAAAAAACGAAGGCAAAAAAACTTCAGAGACCCGATTGAGGTTCGGATAGCCTTTTTTTGGGTATGAAACTATCCGTTGACGGCTTACAGCAGTCAAAGCCGTAGAACTCACTAAGACCTTCGTTTTGACGTGTTATGGCTCCCGTAACTCTTAACGAGCAACAGTTATGGCCGTCCGAAGAATCGATATCCACAGGGTGCAACATCTGCAGTGCAAGGTGCAACATTCGTCAAAAAAGACGAAACAGCGCCGTGCGACTTTTAGAAATAGGTGCAGGGATTTGAAATGGACCAGTACCATGGTGCATCACTCTCCAGGGATGGTAAATCGAAGACCAGCCACGGTGTTCCGTTTTTAACGTAAAAATTCATGTGACGGAAAAACGAAGGCCAAAAAACTTCAGAGAGCCGATTGAGGTTCGGATAGCCTTTTTTTGCGTATGAAACTATCCGTTGACGGCTTACAGCGGTCAAAGCCGTAGAACTCACTGAGACCTTCTTTTTGACTGGTTATGTCTCCCGTAACTCTAAACGAGGCAACAGTTATGGCCGTCCGAAGAATCGATATCCACAGGGTGCAACATCTGCGGTGCAAGGTGCAACATTCGTCCAAAAAGACGAAACAGCGCCGTGCGACTTTTAGAAATGGGTGAAGGGATTTGAAATGAACCAGTACCATGGTGCACCACTCTCCAGGGATGGTAAATCGAAGACCAGCCACGGTGTTACCTTTTTAATGTAAAAATTCATGTGATGGAAAAACGAAGGCCAAAAAACTTCAAAGACCCGATTAAGGTTCGGATAGCCTTTTTTGGGTATGAAACTATCCGTTGACGGCTTACAGCGATCAAAGCCGTAGAACTCACTGAGACCTTCGTTTTGACTAGTTATGTCTCCCGTAACTCTAAACGAGGCAACAGTTATGGCCGTCCGAAGAATCGATATCCACAGGGTGCAACATCTGCGGTGCAAGGTGCAACATTCGTCCAAAAAGATGAAACAGCGTTGTGCGACTTTTAGAAATGGATGCAGGGATTTGAAATGGACCAGTACCATGGTGCCTCACTCTTCAGGGATGGTAAATCGAAGACTAGCACGTTGTTCCCTTTTTAACGTAAAAATTCATGTGATGGAAAAACGAAGGCCAAAAAACATTAAAGAGCTGATTGAGGTTCGGATAGCCTTTTTTTGGGTATGAAACTATCCGTTGATGGCTTACAGCTGTCAAAGCCATAGAACTCACTGAGACCTTCGTTTTGACTAGTTATGGCTCCCGTAACTCTAAACAAGGCAACAGTTATGGTCGTCCGAAGAATCCATATCCACAGGGTGCAACATCTGTAGTGCAAGGTGCAACATTCGTCCAAAAAGACGAAACAGCACCGTGCGACTTTTAGAAATGGGTGCAAGGATTTGAAATGGACCAGTACCATGGTGCACCACTCTCCAGGGATGGTAAATCGAAGACCAGCCACGGTATACCCTTTTTAATGTAAAAATTCATGTGACGGAAAAACGAAGGCCAAAAAACTTCAAAGACCCGATTGAGGTTCAAATAGCCTTTTTTTGGGTATGAAACTATCCGTTGACGGCTTACAGTGGTCAAAGGCATAGAACTCACTGAGACCTCCATTTTGACTAGTTATGGCTCCCGTAACTCTAAACGAGGCAACAGTTATGGCCGTCCGAAGAATCGATATCCACAGGGTGCAACATCTGCGGTGCAAGGTGCAACATTCGTCCAAAAAGACGAAACAGAGCCGTGCGACTTTCAGAAATGGGTGCAGGGATTTGAAATGGACCAGTACAATGGTGCACCACTCTCCAGGGATGGTAAATCAAAGACCAGCCACGGTGTTCCCTTTTTAACGTAAAAATTCATGTGACGAAAAAACGAAGGCAAAAAAACTTCAGAGACCCGATTGAGGTTCGGATAGCCTTTTTTTGGGTATGAAACTATCCGTTGACGGCTTACAGCAGTCAAAGCCGTAGAACTCACTAAGACCTTTGTTTTGACGTGTTATGGCTCCCGTAACTCTAAACGAGCAACAGTTAAGGCCGTCCGAAGAATCGATATCCATAGGGTGCAACATCAGTAGTGCAAGGTGCAACATTCGTCCAAAAAGACGAAACAGCGCCGTGCAACTTTTAGAAATAGGTGCAGGGATTTGAAATGGACCAGTACCATGGTGCATCACTCTCCAAGGATGGTAAATCGAAGACCAGCCACGGTGTTCCGTTTTTAACGTAAAAATTCATGTGACGGAAAAACGAAGGCCAAAAAACTTCAGAGAGCCGATTGAGGTTCGGATAGCCTTTTTTTCGTATGAAACTATCCGTTGACGGCTTACAGCGGTCAAAGCCGTAGAACTCACTGAGACCTTCGTTTTGACTGGTTATGTCTCTCGTAACTCTAAACGAGGCAACAGTTATGGCCGTCCGAAGAATCGATATCCACAGGGTGCAACATCTGCGGTGCAAGGTGCAACATTCGTCCAAAAAGACGAAACAGCGCCGTGCGACTTTTAAAAATGGGTGCAGGGAATTGAAATGGACCAGTACCATGGTGCCTCACTCTCCAGGGATGGTAAATCGAAGACCAGCATGTTTTTCCCTTTTTAACGTAAAAATTCATGTGACGGAAAAACGAAGGCCAAAAAGCTTTAAAGAGCCGATTGAGGTTCGGATAGCCTTTTTTTGGGTATGAAACTATCCGTTGATGGCTTACAGCAGTCAAAGCCATAGAACTCACTGAGACCTTCATTTTGACTAGTTATGGCTCCCGTAACTCTAAACAAGGCAACAGTTATGGCCGTCCAAAGAATCAATATTCACAGGGTGCAACATCTGTAGTGCAAGGTGCAACATTCGTCCAAAAAGACGAAACAGCGCCGTGCGACTTTTAGAAATGGGTGCAAGGATTTGAAATGGACCAGTACCATGGTGCACCACTCTCCAGGGATGGTAAATCGAAGACCAGCCACGGTATACCATTTTTAATGTAAAAATTCATGTGACGGAAAAACGAAGGCCAAAAAACTTCAAAGGCCCGATTGAGGTTAAGATAGCCTTTTTTTGGGTATGAAACTATCCGTTGACGGCTTACAGCGATCAAAGCCGTAGAACTCACTGAGACCTTCGTTTTGACTAGTTATGTCTCCCGTAACTCTAAACGAGGCAACAGTTATGGCAGTCCGAAGAATCGATATCCATAGGGTGCAACATCTGCGGTGCAAGGTGCAACATTCGTCCAAAAAGACAAAACAGCGCCGTGCGACTTTTAGAAATGGGTTCAAGGATTTGAAATGGACCAGTACAATGGTGCATCACTCTCCAGGGATGGTAAATCGAAGACCAGCCACGGTATTTCCTTTTTAACGTAAAAATTCATGTGACGGAAAAACGAAGGCCAAAAAACTTCAAAGAGCCGATTGAGGTTCGGATAGCCTTTTTTCGGGTATGAAACTATCCGTTGACGGTTTACTGCGATCAAAGCCGTAGAACTCACTGAGACCTTCGTTTTGACTAGTTATGTCTCCCGTAACTCTAAACGAGGCAACAGTTATGGTCGTCCGAAGAATCGATATCCATAGGGTGCAACATCTGCGGTGCAAGGTGCAACATTCGTCCAAAAAGACAAAACAGCGCCGTACGACTTTTAGAAATGGGTGCAAGGATTTGAAATGGACCAGTACCATGGTGCATCACTCTCCAGGGATGGTAAATCGAAGACCAGCCACGGTGTTCCCTTTTTAACATAAAAATTCATGTGACGGAAAAACGAAGGCCAAAAAACTTCAAAGACCCGATTGAGGTTCGGATAGCCTTTTTTGGGTATGAAACTATCCGTTGATGGCTTACAACGGTCAAAGCCGTAGAACTCAGTGAGACCTTCGTTTTGACTGGTTATGGCTCCCGTAACTCTAAACGAGGCAACAGTTATGGCCGTCCGAAGAATCGATATCCACAGGGTGCAACATCTGCGGTGCAAGGTGCAACATTCGTCCAAAAAGACGAAACAACGCCGTGCGACTTTCAGAAATGGGTGCAGGGATTTGAAATGGACCAGTATCATGGTGCACCACTCTCCAGGGATGGTAAATCAAAGACCAGCCACGATGTTCCCTTTTTAACGTAAAAATTCATGTGACGGAAAAACGAAGGCAAAAAAACTTCAGAGACCCGATTGAGGTTCGGGTAGCCTTTTTTTGGTATGAAACTATCCGTTGACGGCTTACAGCAGTCAAAGCCGTAGAACTCACTAAAACCTTTGCTTTGACTGGTTATGGCTCCCGTAAGTCTAAACGAGCAACAGTTATGGCCGTCCGAAGAATCGATATCCACAGGGTGCAACATCTACGGTGCAAGGTGCAACATTCGTCCAAAAAGACGAAACAGCGCCGTGCGACATTTAGAAATGGGTGCAGGGATTTGAAATGGACCAGTACCATGGTGCATCACTCTCCAGGGATGGTAAATCGAAGACCAGCCATGGTGTTCCGTTTTTAACGTAAAAATTCATGTGACGGAAAAACGAAGGCCAAAAAACTTCAAAGAGCCGATTGATGTTCGGATAGCCTTTTTTTGCGTATGAAACTATCCGTTGACGGCTTACAATGGTCAAAGCCGTAGAACTTACTAAGACCTTCGTTTTGACTGGTTATGGTCCCGTAACTCTAAACGAGGCAACAGTTATGGCCGTCCGAAGAATCGATATCCACAGGGTGCAACATCTGCGGTGCAAGGTGCAACATTCGTCCAAAAAGACGAAACTGCGCCGTGCGACTTTTAGAAATGGGTGCAGGGATTTGAAATGGACCAGTACAATGGTGCATCACTCTCCAGGGATGGTAAATCGAAGACCAGCCACGGTATTCCCTTTTTAACGTAAAAATTCATGTGACGGAAAAACGAAGGCCAAAAAACTTCAAAGACCCGATTGAGGTTCGGATAGCCTTTTTTTGGGTATGACTATCCGTTGACGGCTTACAGTGGTCAAAGCCGTAAAACTCACTGAGACCTTCGTTTTGACTAGTTATGGCTCCAGCAACTCTAAACGAGGCAACAGTTATGGCCGTCCGAAGAATCGATATCCACAGGGTGCAACATCTGCGGTGCAAGGTGCAACATTCGTCCAAAAAGACGAAACAGCGCCGTGCGACTTTCAAAAATGGGTGCAGGGATTTGAAATGGACCAGTACCATGGTGCACCACTCTCCAGGGATGGTAAATCGAAGACCAGCCACGATGTTCCCTTTTTAACGTAAAAATTCATGTGACGGAAAAACGAAGGCAAAAAAACTTCAAAGACCCGATTGAGGTTCGGATAGCCTTTTTTTGGGTATGAAACTATCCGTTGACGGCTTACAGCAATCAAAACCGTAGAACTCACTAAGACCTTCGTTTTGACTGGTTATGGCTCGCGTAACTCTAAACGAGCAACAGTTATGGCCGTCCGAAGAATCGATATCCACAGGGTGCAACATCTGCGGTGCAAGGTGCAACATTCGTCCAAAAAGACGAAACAGCGCCGTGCGACTTTTAGAAATGGGTGCAGGGATTTGAAATGGACCAGTACCATTGTGCATCACTCTCCAGGGATGGTAAATCGAAGACCAGCCACGGTGTTCCATTTTTAACGTAAAAATTCATGTGACGGAAAAACGAAGGCCAAAAAACTTCAGAGAGCCGATTGAGGTTCGGATAGCCTTTTTTTGCATATGAAACTATCTGTTGACGGCTTACAACGGTCAAAGCCGTAGAACTCATTGATACCTTCGTTTTGACTGGTTATGGTCCCGTAACTCTATACGAGGCAACAGTTATGGCCGTCCGAAGAATCGATATCCACAGGGTGCAACATCTGCGGTGTAAGGTGCAACATTCGTCCAAAAAGACGAAACTGCGTCGTGTGACTTTTAGAAATGGGTGCAGGGATTAGAAATGGACCAGTACAATGGTGCATCACTCTCCAGGGATGGTAAATCGAAGACCAGCCACGGTATTCGCTTTTTAACGTAAAAATTCATGTGACGGAAAAACGAAGGACAAAAAATTTCAAAGAGCCGATTGAGGTTCGGATAGCCTTTTTTCAGGTATGAAACTATCCGTTGATGGCTTACAGCGATCAAAGCCGTAGAACTCACTGAGACCTTCGTTTTGACTAGTTATGTCTCCCGTAACTCTAAACGAGGCAACAGTTATGGCCGTCCGAAGAATCGATATCCACAGGGTGCAACATCTGCGGTGCAAGGTGCAACATTCGTCCAAAAAGCCAAAACAGCGCCGTGCGACTTTTAAAAATGGGTGCACGGATTTGAAATGGACCAGTACCATGGTGCATCACTCTCCAGGGATGGTAAATCGAAGACCAGCCACGGTGTTCCTTTTTTAACGTAAAAATTCATGTGACGGAAAAACGAAGGCCAAAAAACTTCTGAAACCCGACTGAGGTTCGGATAGCCTTTTTTGGGTATGAAACTATCCGTTGATGGCTTACAGTGGTCAAAGCCGTAGAACTCACTGAGACCTTCGTTCTGACTGGTTATGGCTCCCGTAACTCTAAACGAGGCAACAGTTATGGCCGTCCGAAGAATCGATATCCACAGGGTGCAACATCTGCGGTGCAAGGTGCAACATTCGTCCAAAAAGACGAAACAGCACCGTGCGACTTTTAGAAATGGGTACAAGGTTTTGAAATGGACCAGTACCATGGTGCACCACTCTCTAGGGATGGTAAATCGAAGACCAGCCACGGTGTTCCCTTTTTAATGTAAAAATTAATGTGACGGAAAAACGAAGGCCAAAAAACTTCAAAGACCCGATTGAGGTTCGGATAGCATTTTTTTGGGTATGAAACTACCCGTTGATGGCTTACAGCGGTCAAAGCCGTAGAACTCACTGAGACCTTCGTTTTGACTGGTTATGGCTCCCGTAACTCTAAACAAGGCAACAGTTATGGCCGTACGAAGAATCGATATCCACAGGGTGCAACATCTGCGGTGCAAGGTGCAACATTCGTCCAAAAAGACGAAACTGCGTCGTGCGACTTTTAGAAATGGGTGCAGGGATTTGAAATGGACCAGTACAATGGTGCATCACTCTCCAGGGATGGTAAATCGAAGACCAGCCACGGTATTCCCTTTTTAACGTAAAAATTCATGTGACGGAAAAACGAAGGCCAAAAAACTTCATAGAGTCGATTGAGGTTCGGATAGCCTTTTTTTGCGTATGAAACTATCCGTTGACGGGTTACAACGGTCAAAGCCGTAGAACTCATTGAGACCTTCGTTTTGACTGGTTATGGCTCCCGTAACTCTAAACGAGGCAACAGTTATGGCCGTCCGAAGAATCGATATCCACAGGGTGCAACATCTACGGTGCAAGGTGCAACATTCGCCCAAAAAGACGAAACTGCGCCGTGCGACTTTTAGAAATGGGTGCATGGATTTGAAATGGACCAGTACAATGGTGCATCACTCTCCAGGGATGGTAAATCGAAGACCAGCCACGGTATTCCCTTTTTAACGTAAAAATTCATGTGACGGAAAAACGAAGGCCAAAAAACTTCAAAGACCCGATTGAGGTTCGGATAGCCTTTTTTTGGGTATGAAACTATCCGTTGACAGCTTACAGTGGTCAAAGCCGTAGAACTCACTGAGACCTTCGTTTTAACTGGTTATGGCTCCCGTAACTCTAAACGAGGCAAAAGTTATGGCCGTCCGAAGAATCGATATCCACAGGGTGCAACATCTGCGGTGCAAGGTGCAACATTCGTCCAAAAAGACGAAACAGCGCCGTGCGACTTTCAGAAATGGGTGCAGGGATTTGAAATGGACCAGTACCATGGTGCACCACTCTCCAAGGATGGTAAATCGAAGACCAGCCACGGTGTTCCCTTTTTAACGTAAAAATTCATGTGACGGAAAAACGAAGGCCAAAAAACTTCAGAGACCCGATTGAGGTTCGGATAGCCTTTTTTTGGGTATGAAACTATCCGTTGACGGCTTACAGCGGTCAAAGCCGTAGAACTCACTAAGACCTTCGTTTTGACTAGTTATGGCTCCCGTAACTCTAAACGGGCAACAGTTATGGCCGTCCGAAGAATCGATATCCATAGGGTGCAACATCTGCGGTGCAAGGTGCAACATCTGCGGTGCAAGGTGCAACATTCGTCCAAAAAGACGAAACAGCGCCGTGCGACTTTTAGAAATGGGTGCAAGGATTTGAAATGGACCAGTACCATGGTGCATCACTCTTCAGGGATGGTAAATCGAAGACCAGCCACGGTGTTCCTTTTTAACGTAAAAATTCATGTGACGGAAAAACGAAGGCCAAAAAACTTCAGAGAGCCGATTGAGGTTCGGATAGCCTTTTTTGCGTATGAAACTATCCGTTGACGACTTACAACGGTCAAAGCCGTAGAACTCATTGAGTCCTTCGTTTTGACTGGTTATGGTCCCGTAAATCTAAACAAGGCAACAGTTATGGCCGTTCGAAGAATCGATATCCCCAGGGTGCAACATCTGCGGTGCAAGGTGCAACATTCGTCCAAAAAGACGAAACTGCGTCGTGTGACTTTTAGAAATGGGTGCAGTGATTTGAAATGGACCAGTACAATGGTGCATCACTCTCCAGGGATGGTAAATCGAAGACCAGCCATGGTATTCCCTTTTTCACGTAAAAATTCATGTGACGGAAAAACGAAGGCCAGAAAACTTCAAAGAGCCGATTGAGGTTCGGATAGCCTTTTTTCGAGTATGAAACTATCCGTTGACGGCTTACAGTGATCAAAGCCGTAGAACTCACTAAGACCTTCGTTTTGACTAGTTATGTCTCCCGTAACTCTAAACGAGGCAACAGTTATGGCCGTCCGAAGAATCGATATCCACATGGTGCAACATCTGCGGTGCAAGGTGCAACATTCGTCCAAAAAGACAAAACAGCGCCGTGCGACTTTTAGAAATGGGTGCACGGATTTGAAATGGACCAGTACCATGGTGCATCACTCTCCAGGGATGGTAAATCGAAGACCAGCCACGGTGTTCCTTTTTTAACGTAAAAATTCATGTGACGGAAAAACGAAGGCCAAAAAACTTCTGAGACCCGATTGAGGTTCGGATAGCCTTTTTTGGGTATGAAACTATCCGTTGATGGCTTACAGCGGTCAAAGCCGTAGAACTCACTGAGACCTTCGTTTTGACTGGTTATGGCTCCCGTAACTCTAAACGAGGCAACGGTTATGGCCGTCCGAAGAATCGATATCCACAGGGTGCAACATCTGTTGTGCAAGGTGCAACATTCGTCCTAAAAGAAGAAACAGCGCCGTGCGACTTTTAGAAATGGGTACAAGGATTTGAAATGGACCAGTACCATGGTGCACCACTCTCCAGGGATGGTAAATCGAAGACCAGCCATGGTGTTCCCTTTTTAATGTAAAAATTCATGTGACGGAAAAATATAGGCCAAAAAACTTCAAATACCCGATTGAGGTTCGGATAACCTTTTTTTGGGTATGAAACTATCCGTTGACGGCTTACATCGGTCAAAGCCGTAGAACTCACTGAGAGCTTCGTTTTAACTGGTTATGGCTCCCGTAACTCTAAACAAGGCAACAGTTATGGCCGTCCGAAGAATCGATATCCACAGGGTGCAACATCTGCGGTGCAAGGTGCAACATTCGTCCAAAAAGACAAAACAGTGCCGTGCGACTTTTAGAAATGGGTGCACGGATTTGAAATGGACCAGTACCATGGTGCATCACTCTCCAGGGATGGTAAATCGAAGACCAGCCACGGTGTTCCTTTTTTAACGTAAAAATTCATGTGACGGAAAAACGAAGGCCAAAAAACTTCTGAGACCCGATTGAGGTTCGGATAGCCTTTTTTGGGTATGAAACTATCCGTTGATGGCTTACAACGGTCAAAGCCGTAGAACTCACTAAGACCTTCGTTTTGACTGGTTATGGCTCCCGTAACTCTAAACGGGCAACAGTTATGGCCGTCCGAAGAATCGATATCCATAGGGTGCAACATCTGCGGTGCAAGGTGCAACATTCGTCCAAAAAGACGAAACAGCGCCGTGCGACTTTTAGAAATGTGTGCAGGGATTTGAAATGGACCAGTACCATGGTGCATCACTCTCCAGGGATGGTAAATCGAAGACCAGCCATGGTGTTCCCTTTTTAACGTAAAAATTCATGTGACGGAAAAACGAAGGCCAAAAAACTTCAAAGACCCGATTGAGGTTCGGATAGCCTTTTTTTGGGTATGAAACTATCCGTTAATGGCTTACAACGGTCAAAGCCGTAGAACTCATTGAGACCTTCGTTCTGACTGGTTATGGTCCCGTAACTCTAAACAAGGCAACAGTTATGGCCGTTCGAAGAATCGATATCCACAGGGTGCAACATCTGCGGTGCAAGGTGCAACATTCGTCCAAAAAGACGAACCTGCGTCGTGTGACTTTTAGAAATGGGTGCAGTGATTTGAAATGGACCAGTACAATGGTGCATCACTCTCCAGGGATGGTAAATCGAAGACCAGCCACGGTATTCCCTTTTTAACGTAAAAATTCATGTGACGGAAAAACGAAGACCA
This sequence comes from Allium fistulosum, assembly GCA_030737815.1. Lineage (NCBI taxonomy): Eukaryota > Viridiplantae > Streptophyta > Magnoliopsida > Asparagales > Amaryllidaceae > Allium > Allium fistulosum. The sequence goes on from CM060906.1 coordinate 1,141,857,183, forward strand.
GAAAACTTCAAAGAGCCGATTGAGGTTCGGATAGCCTTTTTTCGGGTATGAAACTATCCGTTGACGGCTTACAGCGATCAAAGCCGTAGAACTCACTGAGACCATCGTTTTGACTAGTTATGTCTCCCGTAACTCTAAACGAGGCAATAGTTATGGCCGTCCGAAGAATCGATATCCACAGGGTGCAACATCTGCGGTGCAAGGTGCAACATTCATCCAAAAAGACAAAACAGCGCCGTGCGACTTTTAGAAATGGGTGCAGGGATTTGAAATGGACCAGTACCATGGTGCCTCACCCTCTAGGGATGGTAAATCGAAGACCAGCACGGTATTCCTTTTTTAACGTAAAAATTCATGTGACGGAAAAACGAAGGCCAAAAAACTTCTGAGACCCGATTGAGGTTCGGATAGACTTTTTTGGGTATGAAACTATCCGTTGATGGCTTACAGCGGTCAAAGCCGTAGAACTCACTGAGACCTTCATTTTGACTGGTTATGGCTCTCGTAACTCTAAACAAGGCAACAGTTATGGCCGTCCGAAGAATCGATATCCACAGGGTGCAACATCTGCTGTGAAAGGTGCAACATTCGTCCAAAAAGACGAAACAGTGCCGTGCGACTTTTAGAAATGGGTACAAGGATTTGAAATGGACCAGTACGATAGTGCACCACTCTGCAGGGATGGTAAATCGAAGACCAGCCACGGTGTTCCCTTTTTAATGTAAAAATTCATGTGACGGAAAAACGAAGGCCAAAAAACTTCACAGACCCGATTGAGGTTCGGATAGCCTTTTTTTGGGTATGAAACTATCCGTTGACGGCTTACAGCGGTCAAAGCCGTAGAACTCACTGAGAGCTTCGTTTTGACTGGTTATGGCTCCCGTAACTCTAAACAAGGCAACAGTTATGGCCGTCCGAAGAATCGATATCCCCAGGGTGCAACATTTGCGGTGCAAGGTGCAACATTCGTCCAAAAAGACAAAACAGCGCCGTGTGACTTTTAGAAATGGGTGCAGAGATTTGAAATGGACCAGTACAATGGTGCATCACTCTCCAGGGATGGTAAATCGAAGACCAGCCACGGTATTCCCTTTTTAACGTAAAAATTCATGTGACGAAAAAAGGAAGGCCAAAAAACTTCAAAGAGCCGATTGAGGTTCGGATAGCCTTTTTTCGGGTATGAAACTATCGGTTGACGGCTTACAGCGATCAAAGCCGTAGAACTCACTGAGACCTTCGTTTTGACTAGTTATGTCTCCCGTAACTCTAAACGAGGCAACAGTTATGGCCGTCCGAAGAATCGATATCCACAGGGTGCAACATCTGCGGTGCAAGGTGCAACATTCGTCCAAAAAGACAAAACAGCACCGTGCGACTTTTAGAAATGGGTGCACGGATTTGAAATGGACCAGTACCATGGTGCATCACTCTCCAGGGATGGTAAATCGAAGACCAGCCACGGTGTTCCTTTTTTAACGTAAAAATTCATGTGACGGAAAAACGAAGGCCAAAAAACTTCTGAAACCGATTGAGGTTCGGATAGCCTTTTTTGGGTATGAAACTATCCGTTGATGGCTTACAGTGGTCAAAGCCGTAGAACTCACTGAGAGCTTCGTTTTGACTGGTTATGGCTCCCGTAACTCTAAACGAGGCAACAGTTATGGCCGTCCGAAAAATCGATATCCACAGGGTGCAACATCTGTGGTGCAAGGTGCAACATTCGTCCAAAAAGATGAAACAGCGCCGTGGGACTTTTAGAAATGGGTACAAGGTTTTGAAATGGACCAGTACCATGGTGCACCACTCTCCAGGGATGGTTAATCGAAGACCAGCCACGGTGTTCCCTTTTTAATGTAAAAATTCATGTGACGGAAAAACGAAGGCCAAAAAACTTCAAAGACCCGATTGAGGTTCGAATAGCCTTTTTTTGGGTATGAAACTATCCGTTGACGGCTTACAGCGGTCAAAGCCGTAGAACTCACTGAGAGCTTCGTTTTGACTGGTTATGGCTCCTGTAACTCTAAACAAGGCAACAGTTATGGCCGTCCGAAGAATCGATATCCACAGGGTGCAACATCTGCGGTGCAAGGTGCAACATTCGTCCAAAAAGACGAAACTGCGTCGTGCGACTTTTAGAAATGGGTGCAGGGATTTAAAATGGACCAGTACAATGGTGCATCACTCTCCAGGGATGGTAAATCGAAGACCAGCCATGGTATTCCCTTTTTAACGTAAAAATTCATGTGATGGAAAAACGAAGGCCAAAAAACTTCAGAGAGCCGATTGAGGTTCGGATAGCCTTTTTTTGCGTATGAAACTATCCGTTGACGGCTTACAACGGTCAAAGATGTAGAACTCATTGAGACCTTCGTTTTGACTGGTTATGGCTCCCGTAACTCTAAACGAGGCAACAGTTATGGCCGTCCGAAGAATCGATATCCACAGGGTGCAACATCTGCGGTGCAAGGTGCAACATTCGTCCAAAAAGACAAAACTGCGCCGTGCGACTTTTAGAAATGGGTGCAAGGATTTGAAATGGACCGGTACAATGGTGCATCACTCTCCAGGGATGGTAAATCGAAGACCAGCCACGGTATTCCCTTTTTAACGTTAAAATTCATATGACGGAAAAACGAAGGCCAAAAAACTTCAAAGACCCGATTGAGGTTCGGATATCCTTTTTTTGGGTATGAAACTATACGTTGACGGATTACAGTGGTCAAAGCCGTAGAACTCACTGAGACCTTCGTTTTGACTAGTTATGGCTCCCGTAACTCTAAACGAGGCAACAGTTATGGCCGTCCGAAGAATCGATATCCACAGGGTGCAACATCTGCGGTGCAAGGTGCAACATTCGTCCAAAAAGACGAAACAGTGCCGTGCGACTTTTAGAAATGGGTGCAGGGATTTGAAATGGACCAGTACCATGGTGCACCACTCTCCAGGGATGGTAAATCGAAGACCAGCCATGATGTTCCCTTTTTAACGTAAAAATTCATGTGACGGAAAAACGAAGGCAAAAAAACTTCAGAGACCCGATTGAGGTTCGGATAGCCTTTTTTTGGGTATGAAACTATCCGTTGACGGCTTACAGCGGTCAAAGCCGTAGAACTCACTAAGACCTTCGTTTTGACTAGTTATGGCTCCCGTAACTCTAAACGGGCAACAGTTATGGCCGTCCGAAGAATCGATATCCACAGGGTGCAACATCTGCGGTGCAAGGTGCAACATTCGTCCAAAAAGACGAAACAGCGCCGTGCGACTTTTAGAAATGGGTGCAGGGATTTGAAATGGACCAGTACCATGGTGCATCACTCTCCAAGGATGGTAAATCGAAGACCAGCCACGGTGTTCCGTTTTTACCGTAAAAATTCATGTGACGGAAAAACGAAGGCCAAAAAACTTCAGAGAGCCGATTGAGGTTCGGATAGCCTTTTTTTGCGTATGAAACTATCCGTTGACGGCTTACAACGGTCAAAGCCGTAGAACTCATTGAGACCTTTGTTTTGACTGGTTATGGTCCCGTAACTCTAAACAAGGCAACATTTATGGCCGTCCGAAGAATCGATATCCACAGGGTGCAACATCTACGGTGCAAGGTGCAACATTCGTCCAAAAAGACGAAACTGCATCGTGTGACTTTTAGAAATGGGTGCAGTGTTTTGAAATGGACCAGTACAATGGTGCATCACTCTCCAGGGATGGTAAATCGAAGAGCAGCCTCGGTATTCCCTTTTTAACATAAAAATTCATGTGACGGAAAAACGAAGGCCAGAAAACTTCAAAGAGCCGATTGAGGTTCGGATAGCCTTTTTTCGGGTATGAAACTATCAGTTGACGGCTTACAGCGATCAAAGTTGTAGAACTCACTGAGACCTTCGTTTTGACTATATATGTCTCCCGTAACTCTAAACGAGGCAACAGTTATGGCCGTCCGAAGAATCGATATCCACAGGGTGCAACATCTGCGGTGCAAGGTGCAACATTCGTCCAAAAAGACAAAACAGCGCCGTGCGACTTTTAGAAATGGGTGCACGGATTTGAAATGGACCAGTACCATGGTGCCTCACTCTCCAGGGATGGTAAATCGAAGACCAGCACGGTGTTCCTTTTTTAACGTAAAAATTCATGTGACGGAAAAACGAAGGCCAAAAAACTTCTGAGACCTGATTGAGGTTCGGATAGCCTTTTTTGGGTATGAAACTATCCGTTAATGGCTTACAGCGGTCAAAGCCGTAGAACTCACTGAGACCTTTGTTTTGACTAGTTATGGCTCCCGTAACTCTAAACGAGGCAACAGTTATGGCCGTCCGAAGAATCGATATCCACAGGGTGCAACATCTACTGTGCAAGGTGCAACATTCGTCCAAAAAGACGAAACAGCGCCGTGCGACTTTTAGAAATGGGTACAAGGATTTGAAATGGACCAGTACCATGGTGCACCACTCTCCAGGGATGGTAAATCGAAGACCAGCCACGGTGTTCCCTTTTAATGTAAAAATTCATGTGACGGAAAAACGAAGGCCAAAAAACTTCAAAGTCCCGATTGAGGTTCGGATAGCCTTTTTTTGGGTATGAAACTATCCGTTGACGGCTTACAGCGGTCAAAGCCGTAGAACTCACTAAGAGCTTCATTTTTACTGGTTATGGCTCCCGTAACTCTAAACAAGGCAACAGTTATGGCCGTCCGAAGAATCGATAACCACAGGGTGCAACATCTGCGGTGCAAGGTGCAACATTCGTCCAAAAAGACAAAACAGCGCCGTGCGACTTTTAGAAATGGGTGCACAGATTTGAAATGGACCAGTACCATGGTGCATCACTCTCCAGGGATGGTAAATCGAAGACCAGCCACGGTGTTCCTTTTTTAACGTAAAAATTCATGTGACAGAAAAACGAAGGCCAAAAAACTTCAGAGAGCCGATTGAGGTTCGGATAGCCTTTTTTTGCGTATGAAACTATCCGTTGACTGCTTACAACGGTCAAAGCCGTAGAACTCATTGAGACCTTTGTTTTGACTGGTTATGGCTCCCATAACTCTAAACGAGGCAATAGTTATCGCCGTCCGAAGAATCGATATCCACAGGGTGCAACATCTGCTGTGCAAGGTGCAACATTCGTCCAAAAAGACGAAACAGCGCCGTGCGACTTTTAGAAATGGGTACAAGGATTTGAAATGGACCAGTACAATGGTGCACCACTCTCCAGGGATGGTAAATCAAAGACCAGCCACGGTGTTCCCTTTTTAATGTAAAAATTCATGTGACGGAAAAACGAAGGCCAAATAACTTCAAAGACCCGATTGAGGTTCGGATAGCCTTTTTTTGGGTATGAAACTATCCGTTGACGGCTTACAGAGGTCAAAGCCGTAGAACTCTTTGAGAGCTTCGTTTTGACTAGTTATGGCTCCCGTAACTCTAAACAAGGCAACAGTTATGGCCGTCCGAAGAATCGATATCCACAGGGTGCAACATCTGCGGTGCAAGGTGCAACATTCGTCCAAAAAGACAAAACAGCGCCGTGCGACTTTTAGAAATGGGTGCACGGATTTGAAATGGACCAGTACCATGGTGCATCACTCTCCAGGGATGGTAAATCGAAGACCAGCCACGATGTTCCTTTTTTAACTTAAAAATTCATGTGACGGAAAAACGAAGGCCAAAAAACTTCAAAGAGCCGATTGAGGTTCGGATAGCCTTTTTTTGCGTATGAAACTATCCATTGACGGCTTACAATGGTCAAAGCCGTAGAACTCATTGAGACCTTCATTTTGACTGGTTATGGCTCCCATAACTCTAAACGAGGCAACAGTTATGGCCGTCCGAATAATCGATATCCACAGGGTGCAACATCTACGGTGCAAGGTGCAACATTCATCCAAAAAGACGAAACTGCGTCGTGCGACTTTTAGAAATGGGTGCAGGGATTTGAAATGGACCAGTACAATGGTGCTTCACTCTCCAGGGATGGTAAATCGAAGACCAGCCATGGTATTCCCTTTTTAACGTAAAAATTCATGCGACGGAAAAACGAAGGCCAAAAAACTTCAAAGAGCCGATTGAGGTTCGGATACCCTTTTTTCGGGTATGAAACTATCCGTTGACGGCTTATAGCGATCAAAGCCGTAGAACTCACTGAGACCTTCGTTTTGACTAGTTATGTCTCCCGTAACTCTAAACGAGGCAACAGTTATGGCCGTCTGAAGAATCGATATCCACAGGGTGCAACATCTGCGGTGCTAGGTGCAACATTCGTCCAAAAAGACAAAACAGCGTCGTGCGACTTTTAGAAATGGGTGCACGGATTTGAAATGGACCGGTACCATGGTGCATCACTCTCCAGGGATGGTAAATCGAAGACCAGCCACGGTGTTCCTTTTTTAACGTAAAAATTCATGTGACGGAAAAACGAAGGCCAAAAACTACTAAGACCCGATTGAGGTTCGGATAGCCTTTTTTGTATGAAACTATCCATTGATGGCTTACAGCGGTCAAAGCCGTAGAACTCACTGAGACCTTCGTTTTGACTGGTTATAGCTCCCGTAACTCTAAACGAGGCAACAGTTATGGCCGTCCGAAGAATCGATATCCACAGGGTGCAACATCTGCGGTGCAAGGTGCAACATTCGTCCAAAAAGACGAAACAGCGCCGTGCGACTTTTAGAAATGGGTACAAGGATTTGAAATGGACCAGTACCATGGTGCACTACTCTCCAGGGATGGTAAATCGAAGACCAGCTACGGTGTTCCCTTTTTAATGTAAAAATTCATGTGACGGAAAAACGAAGGCCAAAAAACTTCAAAGACCCGATTGAGGTTCGGATAGCCTTTTTTTGGGTATGAAACTATCCGTTGACGGCTTACAGCGGTCAAAGCCGTAGAACTCACTGAGAGCTTCGTTTTGACTGGTTATGGCTCCCGTAACTCTAAACAAGGCAACAGTTATGGTCGTCCGAAGTATCAATATCCACAGGGTGCAACATCTGCGGTGCAAGGTGCAACATTCGTTCAAAAAGACGAAACAGGGCCGTGCGACTTTTAGAAATGGATGCAGGGATTTGAAATGGACCAGTACCATGGTGCACCACTCTCCACGGATGGTAAATCGAAGACCAGCCATGGTGTTCCCTTTTTAATGTAAAAATTCATGTGACGGAAAAACGAAGGCCAAAAAACTTCAAAGACCCGATTGAGGTTCGGATAGCCTTTTTTTGGGTATGAAACAATCCGTTGACGGCTTACAGTGGTCAAAACCGTAGAACCCACTGAGACCTTCGTTTTGACTGGTTATGGCTCCCGTAACTCTAAACGAGGCAACAGTTATGGCCGTCCGAAGAATCGGTATCCATAGGGTGCAACATATGCGATGCAAGGTGCAACATTCGTCCAAAAAGACGAAACTGCGCTGTGCGACTTTTAGAAATGGGTGCAGGGATTTGAAATGGACCAGTAAATGGTGCATCACTCTCCAGGGATGGTAAATCGAAGACCAGCCACGGTATTCCCTTTTTAACGTAAAAATTCATGTGACGGAAAAACGAAGGCCAAAAAACTTCAAAGAGCCGATTGAGGTTCGGATAGCCTTTCTTCGGGTATGAATCTGTCCATTGACGGCTTAAAGTGATCAAAGCCGTAGAACTCACTAAGACCTTCGTTTTGACTAGTTATGTCTCCCGTAACTCTAAACGACGCAACAATTATGGCCGTCCGAAGAATCGATATCCACAGGGTGCAACATCTGCGGTGCAAGGTGCAACATTCGTCCAAAAAGACAAAATAGCGCCTTGCGACTTTTAGAAATGGGTGCACGGATTTGAAATGGACCAGTACCATGGTGCATCACTCTCCAGGGATAGTAAATCGAAGACCAGCCACGGTGTTCCTTTTTTAACGTAAAAATTCATGTGACGGAAAAACGAAGGCCAAAAAACTTCTGAGACCCGATTGAGGTTCGGATAGCCTTTTTTTGGGTATGAAACTATCCGTTGATGGCTTACAGTAGTCAAAGCCGTAGAACTCACTAAGACCTTCGTTTTGACTGGTTATGGCTCTCGTAACTCTAAACGAGGCAACAGTTATGGCCGTCTGAAGAATCGATATCCACAGGGTGCAACATCTGCGGTGCAAGGTGCAACATTCGTCCAAAAAGACGAAACAGCGCCGTGCGACTTTTAGAAATGGGTACAAGGATTTGAAATGGACCAGTACCATGGTGCACCACTCTCCAGGGATGGTAAATCGAAGACCAGCCATGGTGTTCCCTTTTTAACGTAAAAATTCATGTGACGGAAAAACGAAGGCCAAAAAATTTCAGTGACCCGATTGAGGTTCGGATAGCCTTTTTTGGGTATGATACTATCCGTTGACGGCTTACAGCGGTCAAAGCCGTAGAACTCACTGAGAGCTTCGTTTTGACTAGTTATGGCTCCCGTAACTCTAAACAAGGCAACAGTTATGGTCGTCCGAAGAATCGATATCCACATGGTGCAACATCTGCGGTGCAAGGTGCAACATTCGTCCAAAAAGACGAAACAGCGCCGTGCGACTTTTAGAAATGGATGCAGGGATTTGAAATGGACCAGTACCATGGTGCACCACTATCTAGGGATGGTAAATCGAAGACCAGCCACGGTGTTCCCCTTTTAACGTAAAAATTCATGTGACGGAAAAACGAAGGCCAAAAAACTTCAAAGACCCGATAGAGGTTCGGATAGCCCCTTTTTGGGTATGAAACTATCCGTTGACGGCTTACAGCTGTCAAAGCCATAGAACTCACTGAGACCTTCGTTTTGACTGGTTATGGCTCCCGTAACTCTAAACGAGGCAACAGTTATGGCCGTCCGAAGAATCGATATCCACAGGGTGCAACATCTGTGGTGCAAGGTGCAACATTCGTCCAAAAAGATGAAACAGCGCCGTGCGACTTTTAGAAATGAGTGCAGGGATTTGAAATGGACCAGTACCATGATGCACCACTCTCCACGGATGGTAAATCGAAGACCAGCCACGGTGTTCCCTTTTTAACGTAAAAATTCATGTGACGGAAAAACGAAGGCCAAAAAACTTCAGAGAGCCGATTGAGGTTCGGATAGGCTTTTTTGGGTATGAATCTATCCATTGAAGACTTACAGTGGTCAAAGCCGTAGAACTTACTGAGACCTTCGTTTTGACTGGTTATGGCTCCCGTAACTCTAAACGATGCAACAGTTATGGCCGTCCGAAGAATCGATATCCATAGGGTGCAACATCTACGGTGCAAGATGCAACATTCGTCCAAAAAGACGAAACAACGCCCTGCAACTTTTAGAAATGGGTGTAGGGATTTGAAGTGGACCAGTACCATGGTGCACCACTCTCCAGGAATGGTAAATCGAAGACCAGCCACAGTGTTTCCTTTTTAACGTAAAAATTCATGTGACGGAAAAACGAAGGCCAAAAAACTTCAGAGACCCGATTGAGGTTCGGATAGCATTTTTTGGGTATGAAACTATCCGTTGACGGCTTACAGCGGTCAAAGCCATAGAACTCACTGAGAGCTTCGTTTTGACTGGTTATGGCTCCCGTAACTCTAAACAAGGCAACAGTTATGGTCGTCCGAAGAATCGATATCCACAGGGTGCAACATCTGCAGTGCAAGGTGCAACATTCGTCCAAAAAGACGAAACAGGGCCGTGCGACTTTTAGAAATGGATGCAGGGATTTGAAATGGACCAGTACCATGGTGCACCACTCTCCAGGGATGGTAAATCGAAGACCAGTCACGGTGTTCCCCTTTTAACGTAAAAATTCATGTGATGGAAAAACGAAGGCCAAAAAACTTCAAAGACACGATAGAGGTTCGGATAGCCCCTTTTTGGGTATGAAACAATCCGTTGATGGCTTACAGCGGTCAAAACCGTAGAACCCACTTAGACCTTCGTTTTGACTGGTTATGGCTCGCGTAACTCTAAACGAGGAAACAGTTATGGCCGTCCGAAGAATCGGTATCCATAGGGTGCAATATCTGCGGTGCAAGGTGCAACATTCGTCCAAAAAGACGAAACTGCGCCGTGCGACTTTTAGAAATGGGTGAGGGATTTGAAATGGACCAGTAAATGGTGCATCACTCTCCAGGGATGGTAAATCGAAGACCAGCCACGGTATTCCCTTTTTAACGTAAAAATTCATGTGACGGAAAAACGAAGGCCAAAAAACTTCAAAGAGCCGATTGAGGTTCGGATAGCCTTTTTCGGGTATGAAACTATCCGTTGACGGCTTACAGTGATCAAAGCCATAGAACTCACTGAGACCTTCGTTTTGACTGGTTATGGCTCCCGTAACTCTAAACGAGGCAACAGTTATGGCCGTCCGAAGAATCGATATCCACAGGGTGCAACATCTGTGTTGCAAGGGGCAACATTCGTCCAAAAAGACGAAACAGCGCCGTGCGACTTTTAGAAATGAGTGCAGGGATATGAAATGGACCAGTACCATGATGCACCACTCTCCACGGATGGTAAATCGAAGACCAGCCACGGTGTTCCCTTTTTAACGTAAAAATTCATGTGACGGAAAAACGAAGGCCAAAAAACTTCAGAGAGCCGACTGAGGTTCGGATAGGCTTTTTTGGGTATGAATCTATCCATTGAACACTTACAGCGGTCAAAGCCGTAGAACTCACTGAGACCTTCGTTTTGACTGGTTATGGCTCCCGTAACTCTAAACGAGGCAACAGTTATGGCCGTCCGAAGAATCGATATCCATAGGGTGCAACATCTACGGTGCAAGATGCAGCATTCGTCCAAAAAGACGAAACAGCGCCGTGCAACTTTTAGAAATGGGTGCAGGGATTTGAAGTGGACCAGTACCATGGTGCACCACTCTCCAGGAATGGTAAATCGAAGACCAGCCATAGTGTTTCCTTTTTAACGTAAAAATTCATGTGATGGAAAAACGAAGGCCAAAAAACTTCAAAGACCCGATTGAGGTTCGGATAGCATTTTTTGGGTATGAAACTATCCGTTGACGGCTTACAGCGGTCAAAGCCGTAGAACTCACTGAGAGCTTCGTTTTGACTAGTTATGGCTCCCGTAACTCTAAACAAGGCAACAGTTATGGTCGTCCGAAGAATCGATATCCACAGGGTGCAACATCTGCGGTGCAAGGTGCAACATTCGTCCAAAAAGACGAAACAGGGCCGTGCGACTTTTAGAAATGGATGCAGGGATTTGAAATGGACCAGTACCATGGTGCACCACTCTCCAGGGATGGTAAATCGAAGACCAGCCACGGTGTTCCCCTTTTAACGTAAAAATTCATGTGACGGAAAAACGAAGGCCAAAAAACTTCAAAGACCCGATAGAGGTTCGGATAGCCCCTTTTTGGGTATGAAACAATCCGTTGATGGCTTACAGCGGTCAAAACCGTAGAACCCACTGAGACCTTCGTTTTGACTGGTTATGGCTCGCGTAACTCTAAACGAGGCAACAGTTATGGCCGTCCGAAGAATCGGTATCCATAGGGTGCAACATCTGCGGTGCAAGGTGCAACATTCGTCCAAAAAGACGAAACTGCGCCGTGCGACTTTTAGAAATGGGTGAGGGATTTGAAATGGACCAGTAAATGGTGCATCACTCTCCAGGGATGGTAAATCGAAGACCAGCCACGGTATTCCCTTTTTAACGTAAAAATTCATGTGACGGAAAAACGAAGGCCAAAAAACTTCAAAGAGCCGATTGAGGTTCGGATAGCCTTTTTCGGGTATGAAACTATCCGTTGACGGCTTACAGTGATCAAAGCCATAGAACTCACTGAGACCTTCGTTTTGACTAGTTATGGCTCCCGTAACTCTAAACGAGGCAACAGTTATGGCCGTCCGAAGAATCGATATCCACAGGGTGCAACATCTGTGTTGCAAGGTGCAACATTCGTCCAAAAAGACGAAACAGCGCCGTGCGACTTTTAGAAATGAGTGCAGGGATATGAAATGGACCAGTACCATGATGCACCACTCTCCACGGATGGTAAATCGAAGACCAGCCACGGTGTTCCCTTTTTAACGTAAAAATTCATGTGACGGAAAAACGAAGGCCAAAAAACTTCAGAGAGCCGATTGAGGTTCGGATAGGCTTTTTTGGGTATGAATCTATCCATTGAACACTTACAGCGGTCAAAGCCCTAGAACTCACTGAGACCTTCATTTTGACTGGTTATGGCTCCCGTAACTCTAAACGAGGCAACAGTTATGGCCGTCCGAAGAATCGATATCCATATGGTGCAACATCTACGGTGCAAGATGCAGCATTCGTCCAAAAAGACGAAACAGCGCCGTGCAACTTTTAGAAATGGGTGCAGGGATTTGAAGTGGACCAGTACCATGGTGCACCACTCTCCAGGAATGGTAAATCGAAGACCAGCCATAGTGTTTCCTTTTTAACGTAAAAATTCATGTGATGGAAAAACGAAGGCCAAAAAACTTCAAAGAGCCGATTGAGGTTCGGATAGCCTTTTTTGGGTATGAAACTATCCGTTGACGGCTTACAGCGGTCAAAGCCGTAGAACCCACTGAGAGCTTCGTTTTGACTGTTTATGGCTCCCGTAACTCTAAACAAGGCAACAGTTATGGCCGTCCGAAGAATCGGTATCCATAGGGTGCAACATATGCGGTGCAAGGTGCAACATTCGTCCAAAAAGACGAAACAGCGTCGTGCGACTTTTAGAAATGGGTGCAGGGATTTGAAATGGACCAGTACCATGATGCACCACTCTCCACGGATGGTAAATCGAAGACCAGCCACGGTGTTCCCTTTTTAACGTAAAAATTCATGTGACGGAAAAACGAAGGCCAAAAAACTTCAGAGAGCCGATTGAGGTTCGAATAGGCTTTTTTGGGTATGAATCTATCCATTGAAGACTTACTGCGGTCAAAGCCGTAGAACTCACTGAGACCTTCGTTTTGACTGGTTATGGCTCCCGTAACTCTAAACGAGGCAACAGTTATGGCCGTCCGAAGAATCGATATCCATAGGGTGCAACATCTACGGTGCAAGATGCAGCATTCGTCCAAAAAGACGAAATAGCGCCGTGCAACTTTTAGAAATGGGTGCAGGGATTTGAAGTGGACCAGTACCATGGTGCACCACTCTCCAGGAATGGTAAATCGAAGACCAGCCATAGTGTTTCCTTTTTAACGTAAAAATTCATGTGACGGAAAAACGAAGGCCAAAAAACTTCAGAGACCCGATTGAGGTTCGGATAGCATTTTTTGGGTATGAAACTATCCGTTGACGGCTTACAGCGGTCAAAGCCGTAGAACTCACTGAGAGCTTCGTTTTGACTGGTTATGGCTCCCGTAACTCTAAACAAGGCAACAGTTATGGTCGTCCGAAGAATCGATATCCACAGGGTGCAACATCTGCGGTGCAAGGTGCAACATTCGTCCAAAAAGACGAAACAGGGCCGTGCGACTTTTAGAAATGGATGCAGGGATTTGAAATGGACCAGTACCATGGTGCACCACTCTCCAGGGATGGTAAATCGAAGACCAGCCATGGTGTTCCCATTTAACGTAAAAATTCATGTGACGGAAAAACGAAGACCAAAAAACTTCAAAGACCCGATAGAGGTTCGGATAGCCCCTTTTTGGGTATGAAACAATCCGTTGACGGCTTACAGCGGTCAAAACCGTAGAACCCACTGAGACCTTCGTTTTGACTGGTTATGGCTCCCGTAACTCTAAACGAGGCAACAGTTATGGCCGTCCGAAGAATCGGTATCCATAGGGTGCAACATCTGCGGTGCAAGGTGCAACATTCGTCCAAAAAGACGAAACTGCGCCATGCGACTTTTAGAAATGGGTGAGGGATTTGAAATGGACCAGTAAATGGTGCATCACTCTCCAGGGATGGTAAATCGAAGACCAGCCATGGTATTCCCTTTTTAACGTAAAAATTCAGGTGACGGAAAAACGAAGGCCAAAAAACTTCAAAGAGCCGATTGAGGTTCGGATAGCCTTTTTTCGGGTATGAAACTATCCGTTGACGGCTTATAGTGATCAAAGCCGTAGAACTCACTGAGACCTTCGTTTTGACTAGTTATGTCTCCCGTAACTCTAAACGAGGCAATAATTATGGCCGTCCGAAGAATCGGTATCCACAGGGTGCAACATCTGCGGTGCAAGGTGCAACATTCGTCCAAAAAGACAAAACAGCGCCGTGCGACTTTTAGAAATGGGTGCACGGATTTGAAATGGACCAGTACCATGGTGCATCACTCTCCAGGGATAGTAAATCGGAGAACAGCCACGGTGTTCCTTTTTTAACGTAAAAATTCATGTGACGGAAAAACGAAGGCCAAAAAACTTCTAAGACCCGATTGAGGTTTGGATAGCCTTTTTTTGGGTATGAAACTATCCGTTGATGGCTTATAGCGGTCAGAGCCATAGAACTCACTGAGACCGTCATTTTGACTGGTTATGGCTCCCGTAACTCTAAACGAGGCAACAGTTATGGCCGTCCGAAGAATCGATATCCACAGGGTGCAACATCTGCGGTGCAAGGTGCAACATTCGTCCAAAAAGACGAAGCAGGGCCGTGCGACTTTTAGAAATGGATGCAGGGATTTGAAATGGACTAGTACCATGGTGCACCACTATCCAGGGATGGTAAATCGAAGACCAGCCATGGTGTTCCCTTTTTAACGTAAAAATTCATGTGATGGAAAAACGAAGGCCAAAAAACTTCAGTGACCCGATTGAGGTTCGGATAGCCATTTTTGGGTATGAAACTATCCGTTGACGACTTACAGCGGTCAAAGCCGTAGAACTCACTGAGAGCTTCGTTTTGACTGGTTATGGCTCCCGTAACTCTAAACAAGGCAACAGTTATGGTTGTCCGAAGAATCGATATCCACATGGTGCAACATCTGCAGTGCAAGGTGCAACATTCGTCCAAAAAGACGAAACAGCGCCGTGCGACTTTTAGAAATGGATGCAGGGATTTGAAATGGACCAGTACCATGGTGCACCACTCTCTAGGGATGGTAAATCGAAGACCAGCCACGGTGTTCCCCTGTTAACGTAAAAATTCATGTGACAGAAAAACGAAGGCCAAAAAACATCAAAGACCCGATAGAGGTTCGGATAGCCCCTTTTTGGGTATGAAACTATCCGTTGACGGCTTACAGCTATCAAAGCCATAGAACTCACTGAGACCTTCGTTTTGACTGGTTATGGCTCCCGTAACTCTAAACGAGGCAACAGTTATGGCCGTCCGAAGAATCGATATCCACAGGGTGCAAC
Source organism: Allium fistulosum (assembly GCA_030737815.1). Lineage (NCBI taxonomy): Eukaryota > Viridiplantae > Streptophyta > Magnoliopsida > Asparagales > Amaryllidaceae > Allium > Allium fistulosum. Next base: position 1,141,872,459 of record CM060906.1, read on the forward strand.
ATCTGTGGTGCAAGGTGCAACATTCGTCCAAAAAGACGAAACAACGCCGTGCGACTTTTAGAAATGAGTGCAGGGATTTGAAATTGACCAGTACCATGATGCACCACTCTCCACGGATGGTAAATCGAAGACCAGCCACGGTGTTCCCTTTTTAACGTAAAAATTCATGTGACGGAAAAACGAAGGCCAAAAAACTTCAGAGACCCGATTGAGGTTCGGATAGCATTTTTTTGGGTATGAAACTATCCGTTGACGGCTTACAGCGGTCAAAGCCGTAGAACTCACTGAGACCTTCGTTTTGACTGGTTATGGCTCCCGTAACTCTAAACGAGTCAACAGTTATGGTCGTCCGAAGAATCGATATCCACAGGGTGCAACATCTGCGGTGCAAGGTGCAACATTCGTCCAAAAAACGAAACAGTGCCGTGCAACTTTTAGAAATGGGTGCAGGGATTTGAAATGGACCAGTACCATGGTGCATCACTCTCCAGGGATGGTAAATCGAAGACCAGCCACGGTGTTCCCTTTTTAAAGTAAAAATTCATGTGACGGAAAAACGAAGGCCAAAAAACTTCAGAGAGCCAATTGAGGTTCGGATAGCCTTTTTTTGCGTATGAAACTATCCGTTGACGGCTTACTGCAGTCAAAGCCATAGAACTCACTGAGACCTTCGTTTTGACTGGTTATGGTCCCGTAACTCTAAACGAGGCAACAGTTATGGCCGTCCGAAGAATCGATATCCACAAGGTGCAACATCTGCGGTGCAAGGTGCAACATTCGTTCAAAAAGACGAAACTGCGCTGTGCGACTTTTAGAAATTGGTGCATGGATTTGGAATGGACCAGTATAATGGTGCATCACTCTCCAGGGATGGTAAATCGAAGACCAGCCACGATATTCCCTTTTTAACGTAAAAATTCATGTGACGGAAAAACGAAGGCCAAAAAACTTCAAAGAGCCGATTGAGGTTCGGATAGCCTTTTTTGGGTATGAAACTATCCGTTGACGGCTTACAGCGATCAAAGCCGTAGAACTCACTGAGACCTTCCTTTTGACTAGTTATGTCTCCCGTAACTCTAAACGAGGCAACAGTTATGGCCGTCCGAAGAATCGATATCCACAGGGTGCAACATCTGCGGTGCAAGGTGCAACATTCATCCAAAAAGACAAAACAGCGCCGTGCGACTTTTAGAAATGGGTGCACGGATTTGAAATGGACCAGTACCATGGTGCATCACTCTCCAGGGATGGTAAATCGAAGACCAGCCACGGTGTTCCCTTTTTAACGTAAAAATTCATGTGACGGAAAAACGAAGGCCAAAAAACTTCTGAGACCCGATTGAGGTTCGGATAGCCTTTTTTGGGTATGAAACTATCCGTTGATGGCTTACAGTGGTCAAAGCCGTAGAACTCACTGAGACCTTCGTTTTGACTGGTTATGGCTCCCGTAACTCTAAACGAGGCAACAGTTATGGCCGTCCGAAGAATCGATATCCACAGGGTGCTACATCTGCGGTGCAAGGTGCAACATTCGTCCAAAAAGACGAAACAGCGCCGTGCGACTTTTAGAAATGGGTGCAAGGATTTGAAATGGACCAGTACCATGGTGCACCACTCTCCAGGGATGGTAAATCGAAGACCAGCCACGGTGTTCCCTTTTTAACGTAAAAATTCATGTGACGGAAAAACGAAGGCCAAAAAACTTCAAAGAGCCGATTGAGGTTCGGATAGCCTTTTTTTGGGTATGAAACTATCCGTTGACGGCTTACAGCGGTCAAAGCCGTAGAACTCACTGAGAGCTTCGTTTTGACTGGTTATGGCTCCCGTAACTCTAAACAAGGCAACAGTTATGGTCGTCCGAAGAATCGATATCCATAGGGTGCAACATCTACGGTGCAAGGTGCAACATTCATCCAAAAAGACGAAACAGCGCCGTACGACTTTTAGAAATGGGTGCACGGATTTGAAATGGACCAGTACCATGGTGCATCACTCTCCAGGGATGGTAAATCGAAGACCAGCCACGGTGTTCCATTTTTAACGTAAAAATTCATGTGACGGAAAAACGAAGGCCAAAAAACTTCTGAGACCCGATTGAGGTTCAGATAGCCTTTTTTGGGTATGAAACTATCTGTTGATGGCTTACAGCGGTCAAAGCCTGTTTGCACCAAAAATGGTCATAAACCCCAAGTGTAATGAAAGCACCAGCGTATGAATACGAATTAGCAGTATTCACACACAAATCACAGATCTTAAGTAAGTAGCAAGCAACAATCAAGAAATAATGAACAGTGACACACAATTTATAGTGGTTCGGCTATCTCCGGCCTACGTCCACTTCAAGATTTTTATGATTTTATTGCTCGATGCTTGAAGATTACAATTTCGTATTGTTGGATTACAACTGATTTGCTGAACTAAGTCTGAATCTAAGGCAGCAATGGTGATCTGGAGTAAATCTGGCAGAATCTGGGCGCTCTTTGCTCTCAAAGTTCTCCGACCTCTTTTCTGAATGACCAGGGGCTCTATTTATAGGTGTAGAAGGCTGATATTTCGCCTAAAATGAAGGGAGACCAGTTCTGGTACGTCAGGGGGCCCATATGCCCGCTTTATGGAAATCCGGGCCCACTTTAGGATCGATTCGACCCTTGGTTCGAATCGATCAAGAAAGTGTCCAATCGAGCTGCAATTTGGCATGAACATTCTTCAACATGTGCTCAAGCTTCTGTGAAAATTTCATAGCATTTGGATGTGTAGATCTGAAGTTATGATCGATTCAAGGTGGCTTTTTCGTATTCTGGAGTCGTTCGAATCGATATGCTCGAATCGATTCGTTCGAATCGATCCTCCTGCTCGTGAAGATGGTGACGTGGTACGTAAGCTTCGTATCGATCCGGTTTTCACTCCAGATTGACTGGGTCGACTCCACGTTCCTAGCTGCCGTGGCCTAGTGGATTCGAGGTAGCTTATGGGATGGAGTCGAGGCGCATCTATCATATGGATTCGAAGTAGGCAAAGTGGATGGATTCGAGGGAAGGCTTCCACGATGGATTCGAAGTAGGTGAAGTGGATGGATTCAAGGGAAGGCTTCCACGATGGATTCGAAGTAGGTGAAGTGGATGGATTCAAGGGAAGGCTTCCACGATGGATTCGAAGCTAGGCGAAGTGGATGGATTCAAGGGAAGGCTTCCACGATGGATTCGAAGTAGGTGAAGTGGATGGATTCAAGGGAAGGCTTCCACGATGGATTCGAAGCTAGGCGAAGTGGATGGATTCGAGGGAAGGCTTCCATGATGGATTCGAAGTAGGTGAAGTGGATGGATTCGAGGGAAGGCTTCCATGATGGATTCGAAGCTAGGCAAAGGGAATGGATGCGAAGATGATCGAGTCGACCTTAATGGATTCGAATACAAGGTTGTCTCCTCCATTTTCCATCGGTGATATCTTGAGCATACGAACTCGGATTGACTTGAAAATTGGAACGTCGCTTCCTCCGGCCTTGCTTGGCATGTCTCATCAATTGCAGACCGATCCGGACTCGGACAAAATTCATCGATATCCATGGTGAACCTGCGATGCACAATCGATGTTCATGACTAATAATCATTGATTTTCAGTTAATATTTGGGTATCTCGGCTTTGCCAAAAGTTGGGATAACATTTTGCCCCCCAAAACATGCCTTTTTGGTAAAAGGCGTGTTTTGATCAGTCTTAAATTGGATGCAGCGAGTTCATGTTTTACTCATGGCTTATAGCATTTTCAATTAAGTCCATGGCTGTTCGAAGCTGAATTGTTATTAATGTTTTCCAGTGGAAGTTAAGAATGAAATTCTACGGTCTCTCCGTACTATTGATGGTCACTCCGGACCCCTGTCGAACCCATTCTAGATTTAGCGATTGAATAGAAAGATCCTATTGCACTCCGGCGTTGCTTTCTATCCCTTGCACTATGGCCCCAGCTAGGGCGTATAGCGATGTCATGGTCGTTCTCGACCGATCATAGCCTCTCCGGGCTCATGCTGGATCCCATCCTGTCACTCTCCGGTGAAGGGGAAACAACGTTAAGTGAGTCAATCCTGTCGCTCTCCGGCGAAGCGACTCACCTCCTGCACTCTGGTTCAGTGTATCTGAACATTAAGCGATGTCATGACCTGAATCGTCGGTCGATCACAGCCTCTCCGGGCTCATGCTGGATCCCATCCTGTCACTCTCCGGTGAAGGGGAAACAACGTTAAGTGAGTCAATCCTGTCGCTCTCCGGCCAAGCGACTCACTTCCTGCACTCCGGTTCAGTGTTTCTGAACATTAAGCGATGTCATGGCCTAAATCGTGGGCCGATCATAGCCTCTCCGGGCTCTTATCGAATCCTGATCCAATCACTCTCCGGTGAATAGGAAACGATGCTTAAGTGAGTTGATCCTGTCACTCTCCGGTGAAGCAACTCACTTCTTGCACTCCGGACCCTGCCTCTCCGGGTAGGATCATAAAGCGATCATGTTTATATTGATATTTCAATGTTTATCCTTTAACTCTCCGGTCAAAGGTTTATTCTAATAAGTGTTTCTTTATTAAATTCAAATCCTAGATGTTCAATCTCAAACACCAGGAAAAACAAGATAATGCCTCTCCGGGCGGAGCGGTCTATTTCCATCTCAGAGCATGCCTAGGGATCTCTCCGGTTCCCGTACATGAGTAAGTGGGATAGCCGTTTTATTTTGGAAATCAAATCTAAGAAAACTGATCGACCAGAGTCCAAATCTTGAACTTGGCCCTTGCCATCACAATCAGTTGATGACGAGTCGTGATCCCGATCCAGGATCATTCCTGTTTGGTTGATGCGGTTGTTGTTCGGGTCTAACCGCCGTCGTACGTTCTCTGACATACTGTGGCAATCTACCACTCCTTGCATGTTCTTCCACCTCATCCTTCAGGTGGCGGCATTCATCGGTAGTATGCCCATCCAGCTCATGGAATAGGCAGTACTTTCCAGTCCTACGTTCCCGCTCCGTGGGATCTCTCCCGGGTGGTTTTCGATAGGGGAGTTGCCCCCGAGTTTCGGTGTAAATTCGTTCCAGTCCTGCCACCAAATCTGTGTATTGCCTGAATCTGGGTTCTCGGAATTTCTTCCGTTTATCAGGACCATCATGTGTGTCATCCTGCTTTCTCTTTCCTTTATCTGCCCTGGACTGTTCCCTGGCGGTTCCTTCGCCTTGCGCAACATTTATTTCCTGCCTCTCGGCTCGTGATTCCTCCAATCGAATGAATTTCTCAGCTTCATGGAAAAACTCTCCAAGATCTTGTGGTGGATCTTTAGTCAAAGAGTCTTTGAATTCGGTGCCTTCTCCAACTCCTGCTACTGCCGCCATCAAAATCATCGATGGGTCCGGGCGATCTACAGAAGTCACCGTCGCATTAAATCGTAACAAAAAATCTTTTATGGACTCTCCGGTCCTTTGTTTTATCGATGCCAAAGTCATCACGCTCTTAGGTCGCGTCACGTGGACCCTAAACTGCTTCATGAAGCAATCCACAAGCTCGCCCCATGTCCTGATTGATCCGGTTTCTAGCTGCCTAAACCAAAGCGCAGCCAAATCTGATAGGAATAAGGGGAAACATCGTGCCATCACTTCCTCGGATGCTCCCAGCACTTCCATGTGTCTGATATATCTGGTAATATGCATGGTCGGGTCTGACTTTCCGTCATAAGGATTCAGCGTTGGTAGTTTGAACTTCGGAGGGTTCCTTGCATTCCTGATATTTGGAGCGAACGGACTCCGACTAACTTCTTCCAATCCTCCTCCTGAAAACCCTCCTCTCATGAGTCGTCTCACTAGGCCGATCATTCTTTCATCTCCATCCAGGGGTTGCCCCCTTGTCACGTCTCTGTCTTGCCCTCCGAGCCTTGTAGGGAATTCTGGTACGTACTCTTCGGGTGGCTCGTTAGCATTTGTGTTGGCCCTAGCCGGTTGAGCTCCTTCCAAAGGTCCTTCTGCGTTGGAACCTGTGGGCCTGCCCCCAAGCCCTTGTTGATTGCCTTCTGGTTCTGTATTCTGTCCTCCGTTGGGTTCCATAGCCCTAGCTCCTTGTTCCACATTCACAGCCGCTGTAGCTGGTCCAAGGTTCTGTGTTCCTGCAGCTCTCATCTGTTCGAAGAAGTTCTGCAGCATCTCTTGTTGGCTTTTCATCATTCTTTCCTGCATTAAGTTATTCATAGCCTCCATCTCATCTCTAGTAATGTAGATCGAAGCTTGTCCTTCTCCAGCGCCAGAGGATGCCTCTTGACTTCCTGCCTGTTGGCTCCTCTCAGTTCTTTGTCTAGTTTGTCGAGTCATTGTAGAGTCAGATCTGAATCTTTAAAATTCCAAATCTAAATTTTGAATTTGGTGTAGCGGGTGCTAGTCCCTCTCAGTGAAAGCACCAAAGTGTTTGCACCAAAAATGGTCACAAACCCCAAGTGTAATGAAAGCACCAGCGTATGAATACGAATCAGCAGTATTCACACACAAATCACAGATCTTAAGTAAGTAGCAAGCAACAATCAAGAAATAATGAACAGTGACACACAATTTATAGTGGTTCGGCTATCTCCGGCCTACGTCCACTTCAAGATTTTTATGATTTTATTGCTCGATGCTTGAAGATTACAATTTCGTATTGTTGGATTACAACTGATTTGCTGAACTAAGTCTGAATCTAAGGCAGCAATGGTGATCTGGAGTAAATCTGGCAGAATCTGGGCGCTCTTTGCTCTCAAAGTTCTCCGACCTCTTTTCTGAATGACCAGGGGCTCTATTTATAGGTGTAGAAGGCTGATATTTCGCCTAAAATGAAGGGAGACCAGTTCTGGTACGTCAGGGGGCCCATATGCCCGCTTTATGGAAATCCGGGCCCACTTTAGGATCGATTCGACCCTTGGTTCGAATCGATCAAGAAAGTGTCCAATCGAGCTGCAATTTGGCGTGAACATTCTTCAACATGTGCTCAAGCTTCTGTGAAAATTTCATAGCATTTGGATGTGTAGATCTCAAGTTATGATCGATTCAAGGTGGCGTTTTTCGTATTCTGGAGTCGTTCGAATCGATATGCTCGAATCGATTCGTTCGAATCGATCCTCCTGCTCATGAAGATGGTGACGTGGTACGTAAGCTTCGTATCGATCCGGTTTTCACTCCAGATTGACTGGGTCGACTCCACGTTCCTAGCTGCCGTGGCCTAGTGGATTCGAGGTAGCTTATGGGATGGAGTCGAGGCGCATCTATCATATGGATTCGAAGTAGGCAAAGTGGATGGATTCGAGGGAAGGCTTCCACGATGGATTCGAAGTAGGTGAAGTGGATGGATTCAAGGGAAGGCTTCCACGATGGATTCGAAGTAGGTGAAGTGGATGGATTCAAGGGAAGGCTTCCACGATGGATTCGAAGCTAGGCGAAGTGGATGGATTCAAGGGAAGGCTTCCACGATGGATTCGAAGTAGGTGAAGTGGATGGATTCAAGGGAAGGCTTCCACGATGGATTCGAAGCTAGGCGAAGTGGATGGATTCGAGGGAAGGCTTCCATGATGGATTCGAAGTAGGTGAAGTGGATGGATTCGAGGGAAGGCTTCCATGATGGATTCGAAGCTAGGCAAAGGGAATGGATGCGAAGATGATCGAGTCGACCTTAATGGATTCGAATACAAGGCTGTCTCCTCCATTTTCCATCGGTGATATCTTGAGCATACGAACTCGGATTGACTTGAAAATTGGAACGTCGCTTCCTCCGGCCTTGCTTGGCATGTCTCATCAATTGCAGACCGATCCGGACTCGGACAAAATTCATCGATATCCATGGTGAACCTGCGATGCACAATCGATGTTCATGACTAATAATCATTGATTTTCAGTTAATCTTTGGGTATCTCGGCTTTGCCAAAAGTTGGGATAACAAAGCCGTAGAACTCACTGAGACCTTCGTTTTGACTGGTTATGGCTCCCGTAACTCTAAACGAGGCAACAGTTATGGCCGTCCGAAGAATCGATATCCACAGGGTGCAACATCTGCGATGCAAGGTGCAACATTCATCCAAAAAGACGAAACAGCGCCGTGCGACTTTTAGAAATGGGTGCAAGGATTTGAAATGGACCAGTACCATGGTGCCTCACTCTCCAGGGATGGTAAATCGAAGACCAGCCACGGTATACCCTTTTTAATGTAAAAATTCATGTGATGGAAAAACGAAGGCCAAAAAACTTCAAAGACCCGATTGAGGTTCGGATAGCCTTTTTTTGGGTATGAAACTATCCGTTGACGGCTTACAGCGGTCAAAGCCGTAGAACTCACTGAGACCTTCATTTTGACTAATTATGGCTCCCGTAACTCTAAACGAGGCAACAGTTATGGCCGTCCGAAGAATCGATATCCACAAGGTGCAACATCTGCGGTGCAAGGTGCAACATTCGTCCAAAAAGACGAAACAGCGCCGTGCGACTTTTAGAAATGGATGTAGGGATTAGAAATGGACCAGTACCATGGTGCACCACTCTCCAGGGATGGTAAATCGAAGACCAGCCACGGTGTTCCCTTTTTGACGTAAAAATTCATGTGACGGAAAAACGAAGGCCAAAAAACTTCAAAGACCCGTTGGAGGTTCGGATAGCCTTTTTTTGGGTATGAAACTATCCATTGATGGCTTACAGCAGTCAAAGCCGTAGAACTCACTGAGACCTTCGTTTTGACTGGTTATGGCTCCCGTAACTCTAAACAAGGCAACAGTTATGGCCGTCCGAAGAATCGATATCCACAGGGTGCAACATCTGCGGTGCAAGGTGCAACATTCGTCCAAAAAGACGAAACAGCGCCGTGCGACTTTTAGAAATGGGTGCAGGGATTTGATATGGACCAGTACCATGGTGCCTCACTCTCCAGGGATGGTAAATCGAAGACCAGCCACGGTATACCCTTTTTAATGTAAAAATTCATGTGACGGAAAAACGAAGGCCAAAAAACTTCAAAGACCCATTTGAGGTTCGGATAGCCTTTTTTTGGGTATGAAACTATCCGTTGACGGCTTACAGTGGTCAAAGCCGTAGAACTCACTGAGACCTTCGTTTTGACTAGTTATGGCTCCCGTAACTCTAAACGAGGCAACAGTTATGGCCGTCCGAAGAATCGATATCCACAGGGTGCAACATCTGCGGTGCAAGGTGCAACATTCGTCCAAAAAGACGAAACAGCGCCGTGCGACTTTTAGAAATGGGTGAAGGGATTTGAAATGGACCAGTACCATGGTGCACCACTCTCCAGGGATGGTAAATCGAAGACCAGCCACGGTGTTCCCTTTTTAACGTAAAAATTCATGTGATGGAAAAACGAAGGCCAAAAAACTTCAGTGACCCGATTGAGGTTCGGATAGCCTTTTTTGGGTATGAAACTATCCTTTGACGGGTAACAGTAGTCAAAGCCATAGAACTCACTGAGGGCTTCGTTTTGACTTGTTATGGCTCCCGTAACTCTAAACGAGGCAACAATTATGGCCGTCCGAAGAATCGATATCCACAAGGTGCAACATTTGCGGTGCAAGGTGCAACATTCGTCCAAAAAGACGAAACAGCGCCGTGCGACTTTTAGAAATGGGTGCAGGGATTTGAAATGGACTAGTACTATGGTGCACCACTCTCCAGGGATGGTAAATCGAAGACCAGCCACGGTGTTCCCTTTTTAACGTAAAAATTCATGTGACGGAAAAACGAAGGCCAAAAAACTTCAGAGAGCCGATTAAGGTTCGGATAGCCTTTTATTGCGTATGAAACTATCCGTTGACGGCTTACAGCGGTCAAAGCCGTAGAACTCACTGAGACCTTCGTTTTGACTGGTTATGGTCCCGAAACTCTAAACGAGACAACAGTTATGGCCGTCCGAAGAATCGATATCCACAGGGTGCAACATCTGCGGTGCAAGGTGCAACATTCGCCCAAAAAGACGAAACTGCGCCGTGCGACTTTTAGAAATGGGTGCATGGATTTGAAATGGACCAGTACCATGGTGCATCACTCTCTAGGGATGGTAAATCGAAGACCAGCCACGGTGTTCCTTTTTTAACGTAAAAATTCATGTGACGGAAAAACGAAGGCCAAAAAACTTCTGAGACCCGATTGAGGTTCGGATAGCCTTTTTTGGGTTTGAAACTATCCGTTGATGGCTTACAGCGGTCAAAGCCGTAGAACTCACTAAGACCTTCTTTTTGACTGGTTATGGCTCCCGTAACTCTAAACAAGGTAACAGTTATGGCCGTCCGAAGAATCGATATCCACAGGGTGCAACATCTGCGGTGCAAGGTGCAACATTCGTCCAAAAAGGCGAAACAGCGCCGTGCGACTTTTAGAAATGGGTGCAAGGATTTGAAATGGACCAGTACCATGGTGCACCACTCTCCAGGGATGGTAAATCGAAGACCAGCCACGGTCTTCCCTTTTTAATGTAAAAATTCATGTGACGGAAAAACGAAGGCCAAAAAACTTCAAAGACCCGATTGAGGTTCGGATAGCCTTTTTTGGGTATGAAACTATCCGCTGACGGCTTACAGCGGTCAAAGCCGTAGAACTCACTGAGAGCTTCGTTTTGACTGGTTATGGCTCCCGTAACTCTAAACAAGGCAACAGTTATGGTCGTCGGAAGAATCGATATCCACAGGGTGCAACATCTGCGGTGCAAGGTGCAACATTCGTCCAAAAAGATGAAACAGCGCCGTGCGACTTTTAGAAATGGATGTAGGGATTTGAAATGGCCAGTACCATGGTGCACCACTCTCCAGGGATGGTTAATCGAAGACCAGCCACGGTGTTCCATTTTTAACGTAAAAATTCATGTGACGGAAAAACGAAGGCCAAGAAACTTCAAAGACCCGTTGGAGGTTCGGATAGCCTTTTTTTGGGTATGAAACTATCCGTTGACAGCTTACAGCCGTCAAAGCCATAGAACTCACTGAGACCTTCGTTTTGACTGGTTATGGCTCCCGTAACTCTAAACGAGGCAACAGTTATGGCCGTCCGTAGAATCGATATCCACAGGGTGCAACATCTACGGTGCAAGGTGCAACATTCGTCCAAAAAGATGAAACAGCGCCGTGCGACTTTTAGAAATGGGTGTAGGGATTTGAAATGGACCAGTACCATGGTTCCTCACTCTCCAGGGATGGTAAATCGAAGACCAGCACGGTGTTCTCTTTTTAACGTAAAAATTCATGTGACGGAAAAACGAAGGCCAAAAATTTCAAAGAGCCGATTGAGGTTCGGATAGCCTTTTTTTGGGTATGAAACTATCCGTTGATGGCTTACAGCAGTCAAAGCCATAGAACTCACTGAGACCTTCGTTTTGACTAGTTATGGCTCCCGTAACTCTAAACAAGGCAACAGTTATGGCCGTCCGAAGAATCGATATCCACAGGGTGCAACATCTGCAGTGCAAGGTGCAACATTCGTCAAAAAGACGAAACAGCGCCGTGCGACTTTTAGAAATGGGTGCAAGGATTTGAAATGGACCAGTACCATGGTGCACCACTCTCCAAGGATGGTAAATCGAAGACCAGCCACGGTATACCCTTTTTAATGTAAAAATTCATGTGACGGAAAAACGAAGGCCAAAAAACATCAAAGACCCGATTGAGGTTCGGATAGCCTTTTTTTGGGTATGAAACTATCCGTTGACGGCTTACAGTGGTCAAAGCCGTAGAACTCACTGAGACCTTCGTTTTGACTATTTATGGCTCCCGTAACTCTAAACGAGGCAACAGTTATGGCCGTCCGAAGAATCGATATCCACAGGGTGCAACATCTGCGGTGCAAGGTGCAACATTCGTCCAAAAAGACGAAACATCGCCGTGCGACTTTCAGAAAAGGGTGCAGGGATTTGAAATGGACCAGTACCATGGTGCACCACTCTCCAGGGATGGTAAATCAAAGACCAGCCACGGTGTTCCCTTTTTAACGTAAAAATTCATGTGATGGAAAAATTAAGGCCAAAAAACTTCAGTGACCCGATTGAGGTTCGGATAGCCTTTTTTGGGTATGAAACTATCCTTTGACGGGTAACAGTAGTCAAAGCCGTAGAACTCACTGAGAGCTTCGTTTTGACTTGTTATGGCTCCCGTAACTCTAAACGAGGCAACAGTTATGGTCGTCCAAAGAATCGATATCCACAGGGTGCAACATTTGCGGTGCAAGGTGCAACATTCGTCCAAAAAGACGAAACAGCGCCGTGCGACTTTTAGAAATGGGTGCAGGGATTTGAAATGGACTAGTACTATGGTGCACCACTCTCCAGGGATGGTAAATCGAAGACCAGCCACGGTGTTCTCTTTTTAACGTAAAAATTCATGTGACGGAAAAACGAAGGACAAAAAACTTCAGAGAGCCGATTGAGGTTCGGATAACCTTTTTTTGGGTATGAAACTATCCGTTGACCGCTTACAGCGGTCAAAGCCGTAGAACTCACTGAGAACTTCGTTTTGACTGGTTATGGCTCCCGTAACTCTAAACGAGGCAACAGTTATGGCCGTCCGAAGAATCGATATCCATAGGGTGCAACATCTGTGGTGCAAGGTGCAACATTCGTCCAAAAAGACGAAACAGCGCCGTGCAACTTTTAGAAATGAGTGCAGGGATTTGAAATGGACCAATACCATGATGCACCACTCTCCAGGGATGGTAAATCGAAGACCAGCCATGGTGTTCCCTTTTTAACGTAAAAATTCATGTGACGGAAAAACGAAGGCCAAAAAACTTCAGAGACCCGATTGAGGTTCGGATAGCCTTTTTTTGGGTATGAACCTATCCGTTGACGGCTTACAGCGGTCAAAGCCGTAGAACTCACTAAGGGCTTCGTTTTGACTAGTTATGGCTCCCGTAACTCTAAACAAGGCAACAGTTATGGTCGTCCGAAGAATCGATATCCACAGGGTGCTACATCTGCGGTGCAAGGTGCAACATTCGTCCAAAAAGACGAAACAGCGCCGTGCAACTTTTAGAAATGAGTGCAGGGATTTGAAATGGACCAATACCATGGTGCACCACTCTCTAGGGATGGTAAATCGAAGACCAGCCACGGTGTTCCCTTTTTAATGTAAAAATTCATGTGATGGAAAAACGAAGGCCAAAAAACATCAGAGACCCGATTGAGGTTCGGATAGCCTTTTTTGTGTATGAAACTATCCGTTGACGGCTTACAATGGTCAAAGCCGTAGAACTCACTCAGACCTTCGTTTTGACTGGTTATGGCTCCCGTAACTCTAAACGAGGCAACCGTTATGGCCGTCCGAAGAATCGGTATCCGCAGGGTGCAACATCTGCGGTGCAAGGTGCAACATTCGTCCAAAAAGACGAAACAGCGCCGTGCGACTTTTAGGAATGGGTGCAGGGATTTGAAATGGACCAGTACCATGGTGCACTACTCTCCAGGGACGGTAAATCGAGGACCAGCCACGGTGTTCCCTTTATAACGTAAAAATTCATGTGATGGAAAAACGAAGGCCAAAAAACTACAGAGACCCGATTGAGGTTCGGATAGCCTTTTTTTGGGTATGAAACTATCCGTTGACGGCTTACAACGGTCAAAGCCGTAGAACTCACTGAGAGCTTCGTTTTGACTGGTTATGGCTCCCGTAAATCTAAACAAGGCAACAGTTATGGTCATCCGAAGAATCGATATCCATAGGGTGCAACATCTGCGGTGCAAGGTGCAACATTCGTCCAAAAAGACGATTCAGCACCGTGCGACTTTTAGAAATGGATGCAGGGATTTGAAATGGACCAGTACCATGGTGCACCACTCTCCAGGGATGGTAAATCGACGACCAGCCACGGTGTTCCCTTTTTAACGTAAAAATTAATGTGACGTAAAAACGAAGGCCAAAAAACTTCAAAGACCCGATAGAGGTTCGGATAGCCTTTTTTGGGTATGAAACTATCCGTTGACGGCTTACAGCCGTCAAAGCCATAGAACTCACTGAGACCTTCGTTTTGACTGGTTATGGCTCCCGTAACTCTAAACGAGGCAACAGTTATGGCCGTCCGAAGAATCGATATCCACAGGGTGCAACATCTGCGCTGCAAGGTGCAACATTCGTCCAAAAAGACGAAACAGCGCCGTGCGACTTTTAGAAATGGGTGCAGGGATTTGAAATGGACCAGTACCATGGTGCCTCACTCTCCAGGGATGGTAAATCGAAGACCAGCACGGTGTTCCCTTTTTAACGTAAAAATTCATGTGACGGAAAAACGAAGGCCAAAAAACTTCAAAGAGCCGATTGAGGTTCGGATAGCCTTTTTTTGGGTATGAAACTATCCGTTGATGGCTTACAGCAGTCAAAGCCATAGAACTCACTGAGACCTTCGTTTTGACTAGTTATGGCTCCCGTAACTCTAAACAAGGCAACAGTTATGGCCGTCCGAAGAATCGATATCCATAGGGTGCAACATCTGCAGTGCAAGGTGCAACATTCGTCCAAAAAGACGAAACAGCGCCGTGCGACTTTTAGAAATGGGTGCAAGGATTTGAAATGGACCAGTACCATGGTGCACCACTCTCCAGGGATGGTAAATCGAAGACCAGCCACGGTATACCCTTTTTAATGTAAAAATTCATGTGACAGAAAAACGAAGGCCAAAAAACTTTAAAAACCCGATTGAGGTTCGGATAGCCTTTTTTTGGGTATGAAACTATCCGTTGACGGCTTACAGTGGTCAAAGTCGTAGAACTCACTGAGACCTTCGTTTTGACTAGTTATGGCTCCCGTAACTCTAAACGAGACAACAGTTATGGCCGTCCAAAGAATCGATATCCATAGGGTGCAACATCTGCGGTGCAAGGTGCAACATTCGTCCAAAAAGACGAAACAGCGCCGTGCGACTTTTAGAAATGGGTGCATGGATTTGAAATGGACCAGTACCATGGTGCCTCACTCTCCAGGGATGGTAAATCGAAGACCAGCCACGGTGTTCCTTTTTTAACGTAAAAATTCATGTGACGGAAAAACGAAGGCCAAAAAACTTCTGAGACCCGATTGAGGTTCGGATAGCCTTTTTTGGGTTTGAAACTATCCGTTGATGGCTTACAGCAGTCAAAGCCGTAGAACTCACTGAGACCTTCATTTTGACTGGTTATGGCTCCCGTAACTCTAAACGAGGTAACAGTTATGGCCGTCCGAAGAATCGATATCCACAGGGTGCAACATCTGCGGTGCAAGGTGCAACATTCGTCCAAAAAGACGAAACAGCGCCGTGCGACTTTTAGAAATGGGTGCAAGGATTTGAAATGGACCGGTACCATGGTGCACCACTCTCCAGGGATGGTAAATCGAAGACCAGCCACGGTGTTCCCTTTTTAATGTAAAAATTCATGTGACGGAAAAACGAAGGCCAAAAAACTTCAAAGACCCGATTGAGGTTCGGATAGCCTTTTTTTGGGTATGAAACTATCCGTTGACGGCTTACAGTGGTCAAAGCCGTAGAACTCACTGAGAGCTTCGTTTTGACTGGTTATGGCTCCCGTAACTCTAAACAAGGCAACAGTTATGGTCGTCGGAAGAATCGATATCCACAGGGTGCAACATCTGCGGTGCAAGGTGCAACATTCGTCCAAAAAGACGAAACAGCGCCGTGCGACTTTTAGAAATGGATGTAGGGATTTGAAATGGCCAGTACCATGGTGCACCACTCTCCAGGGATGGTTAATCGAAGACCAGCCACGGTGTTCCATATAACGTAAAAATTCATGTGACGGAAAAACGAAGGCCAAGAAACTTCAAAGACCCGTTGGAGGTTCGGATAGCCTTTTTTTGGGTATGAAACTATCCGTTGACGGCTTACAGCCGTCAAAGCCATAGAACTCACTGAGACCTTCGTTTTGACTGGTTATGGCTCCCGTAACTCTAAACGAGGCAACAGTTATGGCCGTCCGAAGAATCGATATCCACAGGGTGCAACATCTGCGGTGCAAGGTGCAACATTCGTCCAAAAAGACGAAACAGCGCCGTGCGACTTTTAGAAATGGGTGTAGGGATATGAAATGGACCAGTACCATGGTGCCTCACTCTCCAGGGATGGTAAATCGAAGACCAGCACGGTGTTCCCTTTTTAACGTAAAAATTCATGTGACGGAAAAACGAAGGCCAAAAATTTCAAAGAGCCGATTGAGGTACGGATAGCCTTTTTTTGGGTATGAAACTATCCGTTGATGGCTTACAGCAGTCAAAGCCATAGAACTCACTGAGACCTTCGTTTTGACTAGTTATGGCTCCCGTAACTCTAAACAAGGCAACAGTTATGGCCGTCCGAAGAATCGATATCCACAGGGTGCAACATCTGCAGTGCAAGGTGCAACATTCGTCAAAAAGACGAAACAGCGCCGTGCGACTTTTAGAAATGGGTGCAAGGATTTGAAATGGACCAGTACCATGGTGCACCACTCTCCAGGGATGGTAAATCGAAGACCAGCCACGGTATACCCTTTTTAATGTAAAAATTCATGTGACGGAAAAACGAAGGCCAAAAAACTTCAAAGACCCGATTGAGGTTCGGATAGCCTTTTTTTGGGTATGAAACTATCCGTTGACGGCTTACAGTGGTCAAAGCCGTAGAACTCACTGAGACCTTCGTTTTGACTATTTATGGCTCCCGTAACTCTAAACGAGGCAACAGTTATGGCCGTCCGAAGAATCGATATCCACAGGGTGCAACATCTGCGGTGCAAGGTGCAACATTCGTCCAAAAAGACGAAACAGCGCCGTGCGACTTTCAGAAATGGGTGCAGGGATTTGAAATGGACCAGTACCATGGTGCACCACTCTCCAGGGATGGTAAATCGAAGACCAGCCACGGTGTTCCCTTTTTAACGTAAAAATTCATGTGATGGAAAAATGAAGGCCAAAAAACTTCAGTGACCCGATTGAGGTTCGGATAGCCTTTTTTGGGTATGAAACTATCCTTTGACGGGTAACAGTAGTCAAAGCCGTAGAACTCACTGAGAGCTTCGTTTTGACTTGTTATGGCTTCCGTAACTCTAAACGAGGCAACAATTATGGCCGTCCGAAGAATCGATATCCATAAGGTGCAACATTTGCGGTGCAAGGTGCAACATTCGTCCAAAAAGACGAAACAGCGCCGTGCGACTTTTAGAAATGGGTGCAGGGATTTGAAATGGACTAGTACTATGGTGCACCACTCTCCAGGGATGGTAAATCGAAGACCAGCCACGGTGTTCCCTTTTTAACGTAAAAATTCATGTGACGGAAAAACGAAGGCCAAAAAACTTCAGAGAGCCGATTGAGGTTCGGATAACCTTTTTTTGGGTATGAAACTATCCGTTGACGGCTTACAGCGGTCAAAGCCGTAGAACTCACTGAGAACTTCGTTTTGACTGGTTATGGCTCCCGTAACTCTAAACGAGGCAACAGTTATGGTCGTCCGAAGAATCGATATCCACAGGGTGCAACATCTGCGGTGCAAGGTGCAACATTCGTCCAAAAAGACGAAACAACGCCGTGCAACTTTTAGAAATGAGTGCAGGGATTTGAAATGGACCAATACCATGGTGCACCACTCTCTAGGGATGGTAAATCGAAGACCAGCCATGGTGTTCCCTTTTTAACGTAAAAATTCATGTGACGGAAAAACGAAGGCCAAAAAACTTCAGAGACCCGATTGAGGTTCGGATAGCCTTTTTTTGGGTATGAAACTATCCGTTGACGGCTTACAGCGGTCAAAGCCGTAGAACTCACTAAGGGCTTCGTTTTGACTAGTTATGGCTCCCGTAACTCTAAACAAGGCAACAGTTATGGTCGTCCGAAGAATCAATATCCACAGGGTGCAACATCTGCGGTGCAAGGTGCAACATTCGTCCAAAAAGACGAAACAGCGCCGTGCAAATTTAAGAAATGAGTGCAGGGATTTGAAATGGACCAATACCATGGTGCACCACTCTCCAGGGATGGTAAATCGAAGACCAGCCACGGTGTTCCCTTTTTAACGTAAAAATTCATGTGATGGAAAAACGAAGGCCAAAAAACATCAGAGACCCGATTGAGGTTCGGATAGCCTTTTTTGTGTATGAAACTATCCGTTGACGGCTTACAGCGGTCAAAGCCGTAGAACTCACTGAGAGCTTCGTTTTGACTGGTTATGGCTCCCGTAACTCTAAACAAGGCAACAGTTATGGTCGTCCGAAGAATCGATATCCACAGGATGCAACATCTGCAGTGCAAGGTGCAACATTCGTCCAAAAAGACGATTCAGCGCCGTGCGACTTTTAGAAATGGATGCAGGGATTTGAAATGGACCAGTACCATGGTGCACCACTCTCCAGGGATGGTAAATCGACGACCAGCCACGGTGTTCCCTTTTTAACGTAAAAATTCATGTGACGTAAAAACGAAGGCCAAAAAACTTCAAAGACCCGATAGAGGTTCGGATAGCCTTTTTTGGGTATGAAACTATCCGTTGACGGCTTACAGCCGTCAAAGCCATAGAACTCACTGAGACCTTCGTTTTGACTGGTTATGGCTCCCGTAACTCTAACCGAGGCAACAGTTATGGCCGTCCGAAGAATCGATATCCACAGGGTGCAACATCTGCGGTGCAAGGTGCAACATTCGCCCAAAAAGACGAAACAGCGCCGTGCGACTTTTAGAAATGGGTGCAGGGATTTGAAATGGACCAGTACCATGGTGCCTCACTCTCCATGGATGGTAAATCGAAGACCAGCATGGTGTTCCCTTTTTAACGTAAAAATTCATGTGACGGAAAAACGAAGGCCAAAAAACTTCAAAGAGCCGATTGAGGTTCGGATAGCCTTTTTTTGGGTATGAAACTATCCGTTGATGGCTTACAGCAGTCAAAGCCATAGAACTCACTGAGACCTTCGTTTTGACTAGTTATGGCTCCCGTAACTCTAAACAAGGCAACAGTTATGGCCGTCCGAAGAATCGATATCCACAGGGTGCAACATCTGCAGTGCAAGGTGCAACATTCGTCCAAAAATACGAAACAGCGCCGTGCGACTTTTAGAAATGGGTGCAAGGATTTGAAATGGACCGGTACCATGGTGCACCACTCTCCAGGGATGGTAAATCGAAGACCAGCCACGGTATACCCTTTTTAATGTAAAAATTCATGTGACGGAAAAACGAAGGCCAAAAAACTTCAAAGACCCGATTGAGGTTCGGATAGCCTTTTTTTGGGTATGAAACCATCCGTTGACGGCTTACAGTGGTCAAAGCCGTAGAACTCACTGAGACCTTCGTTTCGACTATTTATGGCTCCCGTAACTCTAAACGAGGCAACAGTTATGGCCGTCCGAAGAATCGATATCCACAGGGTGCAACATCTGCGGTGCAAGGTGCAACATTCGTCCAAAAAGACGAAACAGCTCCGTGCGACTTTCAGAAATGGGTGCAGGGATTTGAAATGGACCAGTACCATGGTGTACCACTCTCCAGGGATGGTAAATCGAAGACCAGCCACGGTGTTCCCTTTTTAACGTAAAAATTCATGTGATGGAAAAATGAAGGCCAAAAAACTTCAGTGACCCGATTGAGGTTCGGATAGCCTTTTTTGGGTATGAAACTATCCTTTGACGGGTAACAGTAGTCAAAGCCGTAGAACTCACTGAGAGCTTCGTTTTGACTTGTTATGGCTTCCGTAACTCTAAACGAGGCAACAATTATGGCCGTCCGAAGAATCGATATCCACAAGGTGCAACATTTGCGGTGCAAGGTGCAACATTCGTCCAAAAAGACGAAACAGCGCCGTGCGACTTTTAGAAATGGGTGCAGGGATTTGAAATGGACAAGTACTATGGTGCACCACTCTCCAGGGATGGTAAATCGAAGACCAGCCACGGTGTTCCCTTTTTAACGTAAAAATTCATGTGACGGAAAAACGAAGGCCAAAAAACTTCAGTGAGCCGATTGAGGTTCGGATAACCTTTTTTTGGGTATGAAACTATCCGTTGACGGCTTACAACGGTCAAAGCCGTAGAACTCACTGAGAACTTCATTTTGACTGGTTATGGCTCCCGTAACTCTAAACGAGGCAAGAGTTATGGCCGTCCGAAGAATCGATATCCATAGGGTGCAACATCTGTGGTGCAAGGTGCAACATTCGTCCAAAAAGACGAAACAGCGCCGTGCAACTTTTAGAAATGAGTGCAGGGATTTGAAATGGACCAATACCATGGTGCACCACTCTCCAGGGATGGTAAATCGAAGACCAGCCATGGTGTTCCCTTTTTAACGTAAAAATTCATGTGATGGAAAAACGAAGGCCAAAAAACTTCAGAGACCCGATTGAGGTTCGGATAGCCTTTTTTTGGGTATGAAACTATCCGTTGATGGCTTACGGCGGTCAAAGCCGTAGAACTCACTAAGGGCTTCGTTTTGACTAGTTATGGCTCCCGTAACTCTAAACAAAGCAACAGTTATGGTCGTCCGAAGAATCGATATCCACAGGGTGCAACATCTGCGGTGCAAGGTGCAACATTCGTCCAAAAAGACGAAACAGCGCCGTGCAACTTTAAGAAATGAGTGCAGGGATTTGAAATGGACCAATACCATGGTGCACCACTCTCCAGGGATGGTAAATCGAAGACCAGCCACGGTGTTCCCTTTTTAACGTAAAAATTCATGTGATGGAAAAACGAAGGCCAAAAAACATCAGAGACCCGATTGAGGTTCGGATAGCCTTTTTTGTGTATGAAACTATCCGTTGACGGCTTACAGTGGTCAAAGCCGTAGAACTCACTCAGACCTTCGTTTTGACTGGTTATGGCTCCCGTAACTCTAAACGAGGCAACAGTTATGGCCGTCCGAAGAATCGGTATCCGCAGGGTGCAACATCTGCGGTGCAAGGTGCAACATTCGTCCAAAAAGACGAAACAGCGCCGTGCGACTTTTAGAAATGGGTGTAGGGATTTGAAATGGACCAGTACCATGGTGCACTACTCTCCAGGGATGGTAAATCGAGGACCAGCCACGGTGTTCCCTTTATAACGTAAAAATTCATGTGATGGAAAAACGAAGGCCAAAAAACTTCAGAGACCCGATTGAGGTTCGGATAGCCTTTTTTGGGTATGAAACTATCCGTTGACGGCTTACAGCGGTCAAAGCCGTAGAACTCACTGAGAGCTTCGTTTTGACTGGTTATGGCTCCCGTAACTCTAAACAAGGCAACAGTTATGGTCGTTCGAAGAATCGATATCCACAGGGTGCAACATCTGCGGTGCAAGGTGCAACATTCGTCCAAAAAGACGATTCAGCGCCGTGCGACTTTTAGAAATGGATGCAGGGATTTGAAATGGACCAGTACCATGGTGCACCACTCTCCAGGGATGGTAAATCGACGACCAGCCACGGTGTTCCCTTTTTAACGTAAAAATTCATGTGACGTAAAAACGAAGGCCAAAAAACTTCAAAGACCCGATAGAGGTTCGGATAGCCTTTTTTTGGGTATGAAACTATCCGTTGATGGCTTACAGCCGTCAAAGCTATAGAACTCACTGAGACCTTCGTTTTGACTGGTTATGGCTCCCGTAACTCTAACCGAGGCAACAGTTATGGCCGTCCGAAGAATCGATATCCACAGGGTGCAACATCTGCGGTGCAAGGTGCAACATTCGCCCAAAAAGACGAAACAGCGCCGTGCGACTTTTAGAAATGGGTGCAGGGATTTGAAATGGACCAGTACCATGGTGCCTCACTCTCCAGGGATGGTAAATCGAAGACCAGCACGGTGTTCCCTTTTTAACGTAAAAATTCATGTGACGGAAAAACGAAGGCTAAAAAACTTCAAAGAGCCGATTGAGGTTCGGATAGCCTTTTTTTGGGTATGAAACTATCCGTTGATGGCTTACAGCAGTCAAAGCCATAGAACTCACTGAGACCTTCGTTTTGACTAGTTATGGCTCCCGTAACTCTAAACAAGGCAACAGTTATGGCCGTCCGAAGAATCGATATCCACAGGGTGCAACATGTGTAGTGCAAGGTGCAACATTCGTCCAAAAAGACGAAACAGCGCCGTGCGACTTTTAGAAATGGGTGCAAGGATTTGAAATGGACCAGTACCATGGTGCACCACTCTCCAGGGATGGTAAATCGAAGACCAGCCACGGTATACCCTTTTTAATGTAAAAATTCATGTGACGGAAAAACGAAGGCCAAAAAACTTCAAAGACCCGATTGAGGTTCGGATAGCCTTTTTTTGGGTATGAAACTATCCGTTGACGGCTTACAGTGGTCAAAGCCGTAGAACTCACTGAGACCTTCGTTTTGACTAGTTATGGCTCCCGTAACTCTAAACGAGGCAACAGTTATGGCCGTCCGAAGAATCGATATCCATAGGGTGCAACATCTGCCGTGCAAGGTGCAACATTCGTCCAAAAAGACGAAACAGCGCCGTGTGACTTTCAGAAATGCATGCAGGGTTTTGAAATGGACTAGTACCATGGTGCACCACTCTCCAAGGATGGTAAATCGAAGACCACCCACGGTGTTCCCTTTTTAACGTAAAAATTCATGTGACGGAAAAACGAAGGCAAAAAAACTTCAGAGACCCGATTGAGGTTCGGATAGCCTTTTTTGGGTATGAAACTATCCGTTGACGGCTTACAGCAGTCAAAGCCGTAGAACTCACTAAGACCTTCGTTATGACTGGTTATGGCTCCCATAACTCTAAACGAGCAACAGTTATGGTCGTCCGAAGAATCGATATCCACAGGGTGCAACATCTGCGGTGCAAGGTACAACATTCGTCCAAAAAGACGAAACAGCGCCGTGCGACTTTTAGAAATAGGTGCAAGGATTTGAAATGGACCAGTACCATGGTGCATCACTCTCCAGGGATGGTAAATCGAAGACCAGCCACGGTGTTCCCTTTTTAACGTAAAAATTCATGTGATGGAAAAACGAAGGCCAAAAAACTTCAGTGACCCGATTGAGGTTCGGATAGCCTTTTTTGGGTATGAAACTATCCTTTGACCGGTGTCAGCAGTCAAAGCCATAGAACTCACTGAGAGCTTCGTTTTGACTTGTTATGGCTCCCGTAACTCTAAATGAGGCAACAATTATGGCCGTCCGAAGAATCGATATCCACAAGGTGCAACATCTGCGGTGCAAGGTGCAACATTCGTCCAAAAAGACGAAACAGCGCCGTGCGACTATTAGAAATTGGTGCAGGGATTTGAAATGGACTAGTACTATGGTGCACCACTCTCCAGGGATGGTAAATCGAAGACCAGCCACGGTGTTCCCTTTTTAACGTAAAAATTCATGTGACGGAAAAACGAAGGCCAAAAAACTTCAGAGAGCCGATTAAGGTTCGGATAACCTTTTTTTGGGTATGAAACTATCCGTTGATGGCTTACAGCGATCAAAGCCGTAGAACTCACTGAGACCTTCGTTTTGACTGGTTATGGCTCCCGTAACTCAAAACGAGGCAACAATTATGGCCGTCCGAAGAATCGATATCCATAGGGTGCAACATCTGTGGTGCAAGGTGCAACATTCGTCCAAAAAGATGAAACAGCGCCGTGCAACTTTTAGAATTGAGTGCAGGGACTTGAAATGGACCAATACCATGGTGCACCACTCTCCAGGGATGGTAAATCGAAGACCAGCCACGGTGTTCCCTTTTTAACGTAAAAATTCATGTGACGGAAAAACGAAGGCCAAAAAACTTCAGAGACCCGATTGAGGTTCGGATAGCCTTTTTTTGGGTATGAAACTATCCGTTGACGGCTTATAGCGGTCAAATCCGTAGAACTCACTAAGAGCTTAGTTTTGACTAGTTATGGCTCCCGTAACTCTAAACGAGGCAACAGTTATGGTCGTCCGAAGAATCGATATCCACAGGGTGCAACATCTGCGGTGCAAGGTGCAACATTCATCCAAAAAGACGAAATAGCGCCGTGCAACTTTTAGAAATAAGTGCAGGGATTTGAAATGGACCAGTACCATGGTGCACCACTCTCCAGGGATGGTAAATCGAAGACCAGCTACTGTGTACCCTTTTTAATGTAAAAATTCATGTGACGGAAAAACGAAGGCCAAAAAACTTCAGAGACCTGATTGAGGTTCAGATAGCCTTTTTTGGATATGAAACTATTCGTTGACGGCTTACAGCGGTCAAAGCCATAGAACTCACTGAGACCTTTGTTTTGACTGGTTATGGCTCCCGTAACTCTAAACGAGGCAACAGTTATGGCCGTCCGAAGAAACGGTATCCACATGGTGCAACATCTACGGTGCAAGGTGCAACATTCGTCCAAAAAGACGAAACAGCGCCGTGCGACTTTTAGAAAAGGGTGCAGGGATTTGAAAAGGACCAGTACCATGGTGCACCACTCTCCAGGGATGGTAAATCGAAGACCAGCCACGGTATTCCCTTTTTAACGTAAAATTCATGTGACGGAAAAACGAAAGCCAAAAATCTTCAAAGACCCGATTGAGGTTCGGATAGCCTTTTTTTGTGTATAAAACTATCCATTGACAGCTTACAGCAGTAAAAGCCGTAGAACTCACTGAGACCTTCGTTTTGACTGGTTATGGCTCCCGTAACTCTAAACGAGCAACAGTTATGGCCGTCCGAAGAATCGATATCCACAGTGTGCAACATCTGCGGTGCAAGGTGCAACATTCGTCCAAAAAGACGAAACAGCGCCGTCCGACTTTTAGAAATGGGTGCAGGGATTTGAAATGGACCAGCACCATGGTGCATCACTTCCAGGGACGGTAAATCGAAGACCAGCCACGGTGTTCCCTTTTTAACGTAAAAATTCATGTGACGGAAAAACGAAGGCCTAAAAACCTCAATGAGCCGATTGAGGTTCTGATAGCCTTTTTTTGGGTATGAAACTATCCGTTGACGGCTTAAAGCGGTCAAAGCCGTAGAACTCACTGAGACCTTCGTTTTGACTGGTTATGGCTCCCGTAACTCTAAACGAGGCAACAGTTATGGTCGTCCGAAGAATCAATATCCACAGGGTGCAACATCTGTGGTGCAAGGTGCAACATTCGTCCAAAAAGACGAAACAACGCCGTGCGACTTTTAGAAATGGGTGCAGGGATTTGAAATGGACCAGTACCATGGTGCACCACTCTCCAGGGATGGTAAATCGAAGACCAGTCACGGTGTTCCCTTTTTAACGTAAAAATTCATGTGACAGAAAAACGAAGGCCAAAAAACATCAGAGAGCCGATTGAGGTTCGGATAGCCTTCTTTTGGGTATGAAACTATCCGTTGACGGCTTACAGCGGTCAAAGCTGTATAACTCACTAAGACCTTCGTTTTGACTAGTTATGGCTCCCGTAACTCTAAACGAGGCAACAGTTATGGCCGTCCGAAGAATCGATATCCACAGGGTGCAACATCTGCGGTGCAAGGTGCAACATTTGTCCAAAAAGACGAAACAGCGCTGTGTGAATTTTAGAAATGGGTGCAAGGATTTGAAATGGACCGGTACCATGGTGCACCACTCTCCAGGGATGGTAAATCGAAGACCAGCCACGGTGTACCCTTTTTAATGTATATGTGATGGAAAAACGAAGGCCAAAAAACTTCAGAGACCCGATTGAGGTTCGGATAGCCTTTTTTTGGGAATGAATGTATCCGTTGACGGCTTATAGTGGTCAAAGTCGTTGAACTCACTAAGAGCTTCGTTTTGACTAGTTATGGCTCCCGTAACTCTAAACGAGGCAACAATTATGGCCGTCCGAAGAATCGATATCTACAGGGTGCAACATCTGCGGTGCAAGGTGCAACATTCGTCCAAAAAGACGAAACAGCGCCGTGCGACTTTTAGAAATGGGTGCATGGATTTGAAATGGAGCAGTACCATGGTGCATCACTCTCCAAGGACGGTAAATCGAAGACCAGCCACAGTGTTCCCTTTTTATCGTAAAAATTCATGTGACGGAAAAACGAAGGCCTGAAAACTTCAGAGAGCCGATTGAGGTTCGGATAGCCTTTTTTTGGGTATGAAACTATTCGTTGACGGCTTACAGCGGTCAAAGCCATAGAACTCACTGAGACCTTCGTTTTGACTGGTTATGGCTCCCGTAACTCTAAACGAGGCAACAGTTATGGTCGTCCGAAGAATCAATATCCATAGGGTGCAACATCTGCGGTGCAAGGTGCAACATTCGTCCAAAAAGACGAAACAGCGCCGTGCGGCTTTTAGAAATGGGTGCAGGGATTTGAAATGGACCAGTACCATGGTGCACCACTCTCCAGGGATGGTAAATCGAAGACCAGCCACGGTGTTCCCTTTTTAACGTAAAAATTCATGTGACAGAAAAACGAAGGCCAAAAAACTTCAGAGAGCCGATTGAGGTTCGGATAGCCTTTTTTTGGGTATGAAACTATTCGTTGACGGCTTACAGCGGTCAAAGCCGTAGAACTCAATGAGACCTTCGTTTTGACTGGTTATGGCTCCCGTAACTCTAAACGAGGCAACAGTTATGGCCGTCCGAAGAATCGATATCCACAGGGTGCAACATCTGCAGTGCAAGGTGCAACATTCGTCCAAAAAGACGAAACAGCGCCGTGCGACTTTTAGAAATGGGTGCAAGGATTTGAAATGGACCAGTACCATGGTGCACCACTCTCCAGGGATGGTAAATCGAAGACCAGCCACGGTATACCCTTTTTAACGTAAAAATTAATGTGACGGAAAAACGAAGGCCAAAAAATTTCGGAGAGCCGATTAAGGTTCGGATAGCCTTTTTTTGGGTATGAAACTATCCGTTGACGGCTTACAGTGGTCAAAGCCGTAGAACTCACTGGGACCTTCGTTTTGACTAGTTATGGCTCCCGTAACTCTAAACGAGGCAACAGTTATGGCCGTCCGAAGAATCGATATCCACAGGGTGCAACATCTGCGGTGCAAGGTGCAACATTCGTCCAAAAAGACGAAACAGCGCCGTGCGACTTTCAGAAATGCGTGTAGGGTTTTGAAATGGACTAGTACCATGGTGCACCACTCTCCAGGGATGGTAAATCGAAGACCAGCCACGGTGTTCCCTTTTTAACGTAAAAATTCATGTGACGGAAAAACGAAGGCAAAAAAACTTCAGAGACCCGATTGAGGTTCGGATAGCCTTTTTTTGGGTATGAAACTATCCGTTGACGGCTTACAGCAGGCAAAGCCGTAGAACTCACTAAGACCTTCGTTTTGACTGGTTATGGCTCCCATAACTCTAAACGAGCAACAGTTATGGTCGTCCGAAGAATCGATATCCATAGGGTGCAACATCTGTGGTGCAAGGTACAACATTCGTCCAAAAAGACGAAACAGCGCCGTGCGACTTTTAGCAATAGGTGCGGGGATTTGAAATGGACCAGTACCATGGTGCATCACTCTCCAGGGATGGTAAATCGAAGACCAGCCACGGTGTTCCCTTTTTAACGTAAAAATTCATGTGATGGAAAAACGAAGGCCAAAAAACTTCAGTGACCCGAATGAGGTTCGGATAGCCTTTTTTGGGTATGAAACTATCCTTTGACGGGTAACAGCAGTCAAAGCCATAGAACTCACTGAGAGCTTCGTTTTGACTTGTTATGGCTCCCGTAACTCTAAACAAGGCAACAATTATGGCCGTCCGAAGAATCGATATCCACAAGGTGCAACATCTGCGGTGCAAGGTGCAACATTCGTCCAAAAAGACGAAACAGCGCCGTGCGACTTTTAGAAATGGGGGCAGGGATTTGAAATGGACTAGTACTATGGTGCACCACTCTCCAGG
Source organism: Allium fistulosum (assembly GCA_030737815.1). NCBI lineage: Eukaryota > Viridiplantae > Streptophyta > Magnoliopsida > Asparagales > Amaryllidaceae > Allium > Allium fistulosum. The sequence continues at coordinate 1,141,900,221 of CM060906.1, forward strand.
GATGGTAAATCGAAGACCAGCCACGGTGTTCCCTTTTTAACGTAAAAATTCATGTGACGGAAAAACGAAGGCCAAAAAACTTCAAAGAGCCGATTAAGGTTCGGATAGCCTTTTTTTGGGTATGAATCTATCCGTTGATGGGTTACAGCGGTCAAAGCCATAGAACTCACTGAGACCTTCGTTTTGACTGGTTTTGGCTCCCGTAACTCAAAACGAGGCAACAGTTATGGCCGTCCGAAGAATCGATATCCACAGGGTGCAACATCTCTGGTGCAAGGTGCAACATTCGTCCAAAAAGACGAAAGAGCGCCGTGCAACTTTTAGAAATGAGTGCAGGGATTTGAAATGGACCAATACCATGGTGCACCACTCTCCAGGGATGGTAAATCGAAGACCAGCCACGGTGTTCCCTTTTTAACGTAAAAATTCATGTGACGGAAAAACGAAGGCCAAAAAACTTCAGAGACCCGATTGAGGTTCGGATAGCCTTTTTTTGGGTATGAAACTATCCGTTGACGGCTTACAGCGGTCAAAGCCGTAGAACTCATTGAGAGCTTCGTTTTGACTAGTTATGGCTCCCGTAACTCTAAACGAGGCAACAGTTATGGTCGTCCGAAGAATCGATATCCACAGGGTGCAACATCTGCGGTGCAAGGTGCATCATTCGTCCAAAAAGACGAAACAGCGCTGTGCAACTTTTAGAAATGAGTGCAGGGATTTGAAATGGACCAGTACCATGGTGCATCACTCTCCAGGGACGGTAAATCGAAGACCAGCCACGGTGTTCCCTTTTTAACGTAAAAATTCATGTGACGGAAAAACGAAGGCCTAAAAACCTCAGTGAGCCGATTGAGGTTCGGATAGCCTTTTTTTGGGTATGAAACTATCCGTTGACGGCTTACAGCGGTCAAAGCCATAGAACTCACTGAGACCTTCGTTTTGACTGGTTATGGCTCCCGTAACTCTAAACGAGGCAACAGTTATGGTCGTCCGAAGAATCAATATCCATAGGGTGCAACATCTGCGGTGCAAGGTGCAACATTCGTCCAAAAAGACGAAACAGCGCCGTGCGGCTTTTAGAAATGGGTGCAGGGATTTGAAATGGACCAGTACCATGGTGCACCACTCTCCAGGGATGGTAAATCGAAGACAAGCCACGGTGTTCCCTTTTTAACGTAAAAATTCATGTGACAGAAAAACGAAGGCCAAAAAACTTCAGAGAGCCGATTGAGGTTCGGATAGCCTTTTTTTGGGTATGAAACTATCCGTTGACGGCTTACAGCGGTCAAAGCCGTAGAACTCACTTAGACCTTCGTTTTGACTGGTTATGGCTCCCGTAACTCTAAACGAGGCAACAGTTATGGCCGTCCGAAGAATCGATATCCACAGGGTGCAACATCTGCAGTGCAAGGTGCAACATTCGTCCAAAAAGACGAAACAGCGCCGTGCGACTTTTAGAAATGGGTGCAAGGATTTGAAATGGACCAGTACCATGGTGCACCACTCTCCAGGGATGGTAAATCGAAGACCAGCCACGGTATACCCTTTTTAACGTAAAAATTCATGTGACGGAAAAACGAAGGCCAAAAAATTTCAGAGAGCCGATTAAGGTTCGGATAGCCTTTTTTTGGGTATGAAACTATCCATTGACGGCTTACAGTGGTCAAAGCCGTAGAACTCACTGGGACCTTCGTTTTGACTAGTTATGGCTCCCGTAACTCTAAACGAGGCAACAGTTATGGCCGTCCGAAGAATCGATATCCACAGGGTGCAACATCAGCGGTGCAAGGTGAAACATTCGTCCAAAAAGACGAAACAGCGTCGTGCGACTTTCAGAAATGCGTGTAGGGTTTTGAAATGGACTAGTACCATGGTGCACTACTCTCCAGGGATGGTAAATCGAAGACCAGCCACGGTGTTCCCTTTTAACGTAAAAATTCATGTGATGGAAAAACGAAGGCAAAAAAACTTCAGAGACCCGATTGAGGTTCGGATAGCCTTTTTTTGGGTATGAAACTATCCGTTGACGGCTTACAGCAGTCAAAGCCGTAGAACTCACTAAGACCTTCGTTTTGACTGGTTATGGCTCCCATAACTCTAAACGAGCAACAGTTATGGTCGTCCGAAGAATCGATATCCACAGGGTGCAACATCTGCGGTGCAAGGTACAACATTCGTCCAAAAAGACGAAACAGCGCCGTGCGACTTTTAGCAATAGGTGCGGGGATTTGAAATGGACCAGTACCATGGTGCATCACTCTCTAGGGATGGTAAATCGAAGACCAGCCACGGTGTTCCCTTTTTAACGTAAAAATTCATGTGATGGAAAAACGAAGGCCAAAAAACTTCAGTGACCCGATTGAGGTTCGGATAGCCTTTTTTGGGTATGAAACTATCCTTTGACGGGTAACAGCAGTCAAAGCCATAGAACTCACTGAGAGCTTCGTTTTGACTTGTTATGGCTCCCGTAACTCTAAACGAGGCAACAATTATGGCCGTCCGAAGAATCGATATCCACAAGGTGCAACATCTGCGGTGCAAGGTGCAACATTCTCCAAAAAGACGAAACAGCGCCGTGCGACTTTTAGAAATGGGTGCAGGGATTTGAAATGGACTAGTACTATGGTGCACCACTCTCCAGGGATGGTAAATCGAAGACCAGCCACGGTGTTCCCTTTTTAACGTAAAAATTCATGTGACGGAAAAACGAAGGCCAAAAAACTTCAAAGAGCCGATTAAGGTTCGGATAGCCTTTTTTTGGGTATGAATCTATCCGTTGATGGGTTACAGCGGTCAAAGCCGTAGAACTCACTGAGACCTTCGTTTTGACTGGTTTTGGCTCCCGTAACTCAAAACGAGGCAACAGTTATGGCCGTCCGAAGAATCGATATCCACAGGGTGCAACATCTCTGGCGCAAGGTGCAACATTCGTCTAAAAAGACGAAAGAGCGCCGTGCAACTTTTAGAAATGAGTGCAGGGATTTGAAATGGACCAATACCATGGTGCACCACTCTCCAGGGATGGTAAATCGAAGACCAGCCACGGTGTTCCCTTTTTAACGTAAAAATTCATGTGACGGAAAAACGAAGGCCAAAAAACTTCATAGACCCGATTGAGGTTCGGATAGCCTTTTTTTGGGTATGAAATTATCCGTTGACGGCTTACAGCGGTCAAAGCCGTAGAACTCATTAAGAGCTTCGTTTTGACTAGTAATGGCTCCCGTAACTCTAAACGAGGCAACAGTTATGGTCGTATGAAGAATCGATATCCACAGGGTGCAACATCTGCGGTGCAAGGTGCAACATTCGTCCAAAAAGACGAAACAGCGCCGTGCAACTTTTAGAAATGAGTGCAGGGATTTGAAATGGACCAGTACCATGGTGCACCACTCTCCAGGGATGGTAAATCGAAGACCAGCTACGGTGTACCCTTTTTAATGTAAAAATTCATGTGACGGAAAAACGAAGGCCAAAAAACTTCAGAGACCCGATTGAGGTTCAGATAGCCTTTTTTGGATATGAAACTATTCGTTGACGGCTTACAGTGGTCAAAGCCGTAGAACTCACTGAGACCTTCGTTTTGACTGGTTATGGCTCCCATAACTCTAAATGAGGCAACAGTTATGGCCGTCCGAAGAATCGATATCCACAGGGTGCAACATCTGCGGTGCAAGGTGCAACATCCGTCCAAAAAGACGAAACAGCGCCGTGCGACTTTGAGAAATGGGTGCAGGGATTTGAAATGGACCAGTACCATGGTGCATCACTCTCCAGGGACGGTAAATCGAAGACCAGCCACGGTGTTCCCTTTTTAACGTAAAAATTCATGTGACGGAAAAACGAAGGCCTAAAAACCTCAATGAGCCGATTGAGGTTCGGATAGCCTTTTTTGGGTATGAAACTATCCGTTGACGGCTTACAGCGGTCAAAACCGTAGAACTCACTGAGACCTTCGTTTTGACTGGTTATGGCTCCCGTAACTCTAAACGAGGCAACAGTTATGGTCGTCCGAAGAATCAATATCCACAGGGTGCAACATCTGCGGTGCAAGGTGCAACATTCGTCCAAAAAGACGAAACAACGCCGTGCGACTTTTAGAAATGGGTGCAGGGATTTGAAATGGCAGTACCATGGTGCACCACTCTCCAGGGATGGTAAATCGAAGACCAGCCACGGTGTTCCCTTTTTAACGTAAAAATTCCTGTGACAGAAAAACGAAGGCCAAAAAACTTCAGAGAGCCGATTGAGGTTCGGATAGCCTTTTTTTGGGTATGAAACTATCCGTTGACGGCTTACAGCGGTCAAAGCTATATAACTCACTGAGACCTTCGTTTTGACTGGTTATGGCTCCCGTAACTCTAAACGAGGCAACAGTTATGGCCGTTCGAAGAATCGATATCCACATGGTGCAACATCTGCGGTGCAAGGTGCAACATTTGTCCAAAAAGACGAAACAGCGCCGTGTGAATTTTAGAAATGGGTGCAAGGATTTGAAATGGACCAGTACCATGGTGCACCACTCTCAAGGGATGGTAAATCGAAGACCAGCCACGGTGTACCCTTTTTAATGTAAAAATTTATGTGATGGAAAAACGAATGCCAAAAAACTTCAGAGACCCGATTGAGGTTCGGATAGCCTTTTTTTGGGTATGAATGTATCCGTTGACGGCTTACAGTGGTCAAAGTCGTTGAACTCACTAAGAGCTTCGTTTTGACTAGTTATGGCTCCCGTAACTCTAAACGAGGCAACAGTTATGGTCGTCCGAAGAATCGATATCCACAGGGTGCAACATCTGCGGTGCAAGGTGCAACATTCGTCCAAAAAAACGAAACAGCGCCGTGCGACTTTTAGAAATGGGTGCAGGGATTTGAAATGGACCAGTACCATAGTGCATCACTCTCCAGGGATGGTAAATCGAAGACCAGCCACGGTGTTCCCTTTTTATCGTAAAATTTCATGTGATGGAAAAACGAAGGCCTGAAAACTTCAGAGAGCCGATTGAGGTTCGGATAGCCTTTTTTTGGGTATGAAACTATCCGTTGACGGCTTACAGCGGTCAAAGACGTAGAACTCACTAAGACCTTCGTTTTGACTGGTTATGGCTCCCGTAACTCTAAACGAGGCAACAGTTATGGTCGTCCGAAGAATCAATATCCACAGGGTGCAACATCTGCGGTGCAAGGTGCAACATTCGTCCAAAAAGACGAAACAGCGCTGTGCGGCTTTTAGAAATGGGTGCAGGGATTTGAAATGGACCAGTACCATGGTGCACTGCCCTCCAGGGATGGTAAATCGAAGACCAGCCACGGTGTTCCCTTTTTAACGTAAAAATTCATGTGACAGAAAAACGAAGGCCAAAAAACTTCAGAGAGCCGATTGAGGTTCGGATAGCCTTTTTTGGGTATGAAACTATCCGTTGACGGCTTACAGCGGTCAAAGCCGTAGAACTCACTGAGACCTTCGTTTTAAATGGTTATGGCTCCCGTAACTCTAAACGAGGCAACAGTTATGGCGTCCGAAGAATCGATATCCACAGGGTGCAACATCTGCGGTGCAAGGTGCAACATTTGTCCAAAAAGACGAAACAGCGCCGTGCGACTTTTAGAAATGGGTGCAAGGATTTTAAATGGACCAGTACCATGGTGCACCACTCTCCAGGGATGGTAAATCGAAGACCAGCCATGGTGTACCCTTTTTAATGTAAAAATTCATGTGACGGAAAAACGAAGGCCGAAAAACTTCAGAGACCCGATTGAGGTTCGGATAGCCTTTTTTGGGTATAAAACTATCCGTTGACGGCTTACAGCGGTCAAAGCCGTAAAACTCACTGAGAGCTTCGTTTTGACTAGTTATGGCTCCCGTAACTCTAAACGAGGCAACAGTTATGGCGTCCGAAGAATCGATATCCACAGGGTGCAACATCTGCGGTGCAAGGTGCAACATTCGTCCAAAAAGACGTAACAGCGCCGTGCGACTTTTAGAAATGGGTGCAGGGATTTGAAATGGACTAGTACCATGGTGCACCACTCTCCTGGGATGGTAAATCGAAGACCAGCCACGGTGTTCCCTTTTTCACGTAAAAATTCATGTGACGGAAAAACGAAGGCCAAAAAACTTCAAGGACCCGATTGAGGTTCGGATAGCCTTTTTTTGGGTATGAAACTATCCGTTGACGGCTTACAGCAGTCAAAGTCGTAGAACTCACTGATACCTTCGTTTTGACTAGTTATGGCTCCCGTAACTCTAAACAAGCAATAGTTATGGCCGTCCGAAGAATCGATATCCACAGGGTGCAACATCTGCGGTGGAAGGTGCAACATTCGTCCAAAAAGACGAAACAGCGCCGTGCAACTTTTAGAAATGAGTGCAGGGATTTGAAATGGACCAGTACTATGGTGCACCACTCTCCAGGGATGGTAAATCGAAGACCATCCACGGTGGTCCCTTTTTAGCGTAAAAATTCATGTGATGGAAAATCGAAGGCCAAAAAACTTCAAAGAGCCGATTGAGGTTCGGATAGCCTTTTTTGGGTATGAAACTATCCATTGACAACTTACAGCGCTCAAAGCCGTAGAACTCACTGAGACCTTCGTTTTGACTGGTTATGGCTCCCGTAACTCTAAACGAGGCAACAGTTATGGCCGTCCGAAGAATCGATATCTACAGGGTGCAACATCTACGGTGCAAGATGCAACATTCGTCCAAAAAGACGAAATAGCGCCGTGCAACTTTTAGAAATGGGTGCATGGATTTGAAGTGGACCAGTACCATGGTCCACCACTCTCCAGGGATGGTAAATCGAAGACCAGCCACGGTGTTCCCTTTTTAACGTAAAATTTCATGTGACGGAAAAACGAAGGCCAAAAAACTTCAGAGACCCGATTAAGGTTCGGATAGAATTTTTTTGGGTATGAAACTATCCGTTGACAGCTTACAACAGTCAAAGCCGTAGAACTCACTGAGACCTTCGTTTTGACTGGTTATGGCTCCCGTAACTCTAAACGAGGCAACAGTTATGGTCGTCCGAAGAATCGATATCCACAGGGTGAAAACATCCGCGGTGCAAGGTGCAACATTCGTCCAAAAAGACGAAACAGTGCCGTGCGACTTTCAGAAATGGGTGCAGGGATTTGAAATGGACCAGTACCATGGTGCACCACTCTTCAGGGATGGTAAATCGAAGACCAGCCACGGTGTTCACTTTTTAACGTAAAAATTCATGTGACGGAAAAACGAAGGCCAAAAAACTTCAGAGACCCGATTGAGGTTCGGATAGCCTTTTTTTGGGTATGAAACTATCCGTTGACGGCTTACAGCGGTCAAAGCCGTAGAACTCACTGAGACCTTCGTTTTGACTGGTTATGGCTCCCGTAACTCTAAACGAGCAACAGTTATGGTCGTCCGAAGAATCGATATCCACAGGGTGCAACATCTGCAGTGCAAGGTGCAACATTCGTCCAAAAAGACAAAGCAACGCCGTGCGACTTTCAGAAATGGGTGCAGGGATTTGAAATGGACCAGTACCATGGTGCACCACTCTCCAGGGATGGTAAATCGAAGACCAGCCACGGTGTTCCCTTTTTAACGTAAAAATTCATGTGATGAAAAAACGAAGGCCAAAAAACTTCAGAGACCCGATTGAGGTTCGGATAGCCTTTTTTTGGGTATGAAACTATCCGTTGACGGCTTACAGCAGTCAAAGCCATAGAACTCACTGAGACCTTCATTTTGACTGGTTATGGCTCCCGTAACTCTAAACGAGCAACAGTTATGGCCGTCCGAAGAATCGATATCCACAGGGTGCAACATCTGCGGTGCAAGATGCAACATTCGTCCAAAAAGACGAAACATCGCCGTGCAACTTTTAGAAATGGGTGCACGGATTTGAAATGGACCAATACCATGGTACATCACTCTCCAGGGACGGTAAATCGAAGACCAGCCACGGTGTTCTCTTTTTAACGTAAAAATTCATGTGACGGAAAAACGAAGGCCTAAAAACTTCAGAGAGCCGGTTGAGGTTCGGATAGCCTTTTTTTGGGTATGAAACTATCCGTTGATGGCTTACAGCGGTCAAAGCCATAGAACTGACTGAGACCTTCGTTTTGACTGGTTATGGCTCCCGTAACTCTAAACGAGGCAACAGTTATGGCCGTCCGAAGAATCGATATCCACAGGGTGCAACATCTGTGGTGCAAGGTGCGACATTCGTCCAAAAAGACGAAACAGCACCGTGTGACTTTCAGAAATGGATGCAGGGATTTGAAATGGACCAGTACCATGGTGCACCACTCTCCAGGGATGGTAAATCAAAGACCAGCCACGGTGTTCCCTTTTTTACGTAAAAATTCATGTGACGGAAAAACGAAAGCCAAAAAACTTCAGAGACCCGATTGAGGTTCGGATAGCCTTTTTTGGGTACGAAACTATCCGTTGATGGCTTACAGTGGTCAAAGCCGTAGAACTCACTGAGACCTTCATTTTGACATGTTATGGCTCCCTTAACTCTAAACGAGGCAACAGTTATGGCCGTCCGAAGAATCGATATCCACAGGGTGCAACATCTGCGGTGCAAGGTGCAACATTCGTCCAAAAAGACAAAATAGTGTCGTGCGACTTTTAGAAATGGGTACATGGATTTGAAATGGACCAGTACCATGGTGCACCACTCTCCAGGGATGGTAAATCGAAGACCAGCCACGGTGTACCCTTTTTAACGTAAAAATTCATGTGACGGAAAAACGAAGGCCAAAAAACTTCAGAGACCCGATTGAGGTTCGGATAGCCTTTTTTTGGGGTATGAAACTATCCGTTGACGGCTTACAGCAGACAAAGCCGTAGAACTCACTGAGACCTTCGTTTTGACTGGTTATGGCTCCCGTAACTCTAAAGGAGGCAACAGTTATGGTCGTCCGAAGAATCGATATCCACAGGGTGCAACATCTGCGGTGCAAGGTGCAACATTCGTCCAAAAAGACGAAACAGCGCCGTGCGACTTTTAGAAATGGGTGCAGGGATTTGAAATGGACCAGTACCATGGTGCACCACTCTCCAGGGATGGTAAATCGAAGACCAGCGACGGTGTCCCTTTTTAACGTAAAAATTCATGTGACGGAAAAACGAAGGCCAAAAAACTTCAGAGAGCCGATTGAGGTTCGGATAGCCTTTTTTTAGGTATGAAACTTTCCGTTGACGGCTTACAGTGGTCAAAGCCGTAGAACTCACTGAGACCTTCGTTTTGACTGGTTATGGCTCCGGTAACTCTAAACGAGGCAACAGTTATGGCCGTCCGAAGAATCGATATCCACAGGGTGCATCATCTGCGGTGCAAGGTGCAACATTCGTCCAAAAAGACGAAACAGCACCGTGCGACTTTTAGAAATGGGTGCAAGGATTTGAAATGGACCAGTGGTGCACCACTCGCCAGGGATGGTAAATCGAAGACCAGCCACGGTGTTCACTTTTTAATGTAAAAATTCATGTGAAGGAAAAACGAAGGCCAAAAAACTTCAGAGACCCGATTGAGGTTCGGATAGCCTTTTTTGGGTATGAAACTATCCGTTGACGGCTTACAACGGTCAAAGCCATAGAACTCACTGAGAGCTTCGTTTTGACTGGTTATGGCTCCCGTAACTCTAAACGAGGCAACAGTTATGGTCGTCCGAAGAATCGATATCCACAGGGTGCAACATATGCGGTGCAAGGTGCGGCATTCGTCCAAAAAGACGAAACAGCGCCGTGTGACTTTTAGATATGGGTGCAGGGATTTGAAATGGACCAGTACCATGGTGCACCACTCTCCAGGGATGGTAAATCGAAGACCAGCCACGGTGTTCCCTTTTTTACGTAAAAATTCATGTGACGGAAAAACGAAGGCCAAAAAACTTCAGAGACCCGATTGAGGTTCGATAGCCTTTTTTTGGGTATGAAACTATCCATTGACGGCTTACAGCGGTCAAAGCCGTAGAACTCACTGAGACCTTCGTTTTGACTGGTTATGGCTCCCGTAAATCTAAACGAGGCAACATTTATGGCCGTCCGAAGAATCGATATCCATAGGGTGCAACATCTACGGTGCAAGGTGCAACATTCGTCCAAAAAGACGAAACAGCGCCGTGCGACTTTTAGAAATGGGTGCAGGGATTTAAAATGGACCAGTACCGTGGTGCACCACTCTCCAGGGATGGTAAATCGAAGACCAGCCACGGTGTACCCTTTTTAATGTAAAAATTCATGTGACGGAAAAACGAAGGCCAAAAAACTTCAAAGACCCGATTGAGGATCAGATAGCCTTTTTTTGGGTATGAAACTATCCGTTGACGGCTTAAAGCGGTCAAAGCCGTAGAACTCACTGAGACCTTCGTTTTGACTGGTTATGGCTCCCGTAACTCTAAACGAGGCAACAGTTATGGTCGTCCGAAGAATCGATATCCACAGGGTGCAACATCTGCGGTGCAAGGTGCAACATTCGTTCAAAAAGACGAAACAGCACCGTGCGACTTTTGGAAATGGGTGCAGGGATTTGAAATGGACCAGTACCATGGTGCACCACTCTCCAGGGATGGTAAATCGAAGATCAGCGACGGTGTCCCTTTTTAACGTAAAAATTCATGTGACGGAAAAACGATGGCCAAAAAACTTCAGAGAGCTGATTGAGGTTCGGATAGCCTTTTTTTAGGTATGAAAATTTCCGTTGACGGCTTACAGTGGTAAAAGCCGTAGAACTCACTGAGACCTTCGTTTTGACTGGTTATGGCTCCCGTAACTCTAAACGAGGCAACACTTATGGCCGTCTGAAGAATCGATATCCACAGGGTGCATCATTTGCGGTGCAAGGTGCAACATTCGTCCAAAAAGACGAAACAGCGCCGTGCGACTTTTAGAAATGGGTCCAAGGATTTGAAATGGACCAGTGGTGCACCACTCTCCAGGGATGGTAAATCGAAGACCAGCCACGGTGTTCCCTTTTTAATGTAAAAATTCATGTGATGGAAAAACGAAGGCCAAAAAACTTCAGAGACCCGATTGAGGTTCGGATAGCCTTTTTTTGGGTATGAAACTATCCGTTGACGGCTTACAGCGGTCAAAGCCATAGAACTCACTGAAAGCTTCGTTTTGAATGGTTATGGCTCCCGTAACTCTAAACGAGGCAATAGTTATGGCCGTCCGAAGAATCGATATCCACAGGGTGCAACATCTACGGTGCAAGGTGCAACATTCGTCCAAAAAGACGAAACAGAGCCGTGCGACTTTCAGAAATGGGTGCAGGGACTTGAAATGGACCGGTACCATGGTGCACCACTCTCCAGGGATGGTAAATCGAAGACTAGCCACGGTGTTCCCTTTTTAACGTAAAAATTCATGTGACGAAAAACGAAGGCCAAAAAACTTCAGAGACCCGATTGAGGTTCGGATAGCCTTTTTTTGGGTATGAAACTATCAGTTGACGGCTTACAGCGGTCGAAGCCGTAGAACTCACTGAGACCTTCATTTTGACTGGTTATGGCTCCCGTAACTCTAAACGAGCAACAGTTATGGCCGTCCGAAGAATCGATATCCACAGGGTTCAACATCTGCGGTGCAAGGTGCAACATTCGTCCAAAAAGACGAAACAGCGCCGTGCGACTTTTAGATATGGGTGCAGGGATTTGAAATAGACCAGTACCATGGTGCACCACTCTCCAGGGATGGTAAATCGAAGACCAGCCACGGTGTTCCCTTTTTAACGTAAAAATTCATGTGACGGAAAAACGAATGCCAAAAAACTACAGAGAGACGATTGAGGTTCGGATAGCCTTTTTTTGGGTATGAAACTATCCGTTGACGGCTTACAGTGGTCAAAGCCATAGAACTCACTGATACCTTCGTTTTGACTAGTTATGGCTCCCGTAACTCTAAACGAGGCAACAGTTATGGTCGTCCGAAGAATCGATATCCACAGGGTGCAACATCTGCGGTGCAAGGTGCAACATTCGTCCAAAAAGACGAAACAGCGCCGTGCGACTTTTAGATATGGGTGCAGGGATTTGAAATAGACCAGTACCATGGTGCACCACTCTCCTGGGATGGTAAATCGAAGACCAGCCACGGTGTTCCCTTTTTAACGTAAAAATTCATGTGACGGAAAAACGAATGCCAAAAAACTACAGAGAGACGATTGAGGTTCGATAGCCTTTTTTTGGGTATGAAACTATCCATTGACGGCTTACAGCAGTCAAAGCCGTAGAACTCACTGAGACCTTCGTTTTGACTGGTTGTGGCTCCCGTAACTATAAACGAGGCAACAGTTATGGCCGTCCGAAGAATCGATATCCACAGGGTGCAACATCTGCGGTGCAAGGTGCAACATTCGTCCAAAAAGACGAAACAGCGCCGTGCGACTTTTAGAAATGGGTGCAGGTATTTGAAATGGACCAGTACCATGGTGTACCACTCTCCAAGGATGGAAAATCGAAGACCAGCCACGGTGTACCCTTTTTAATGTAAAAATTCATGTGACGGAAAAACGAAGGCCAAAAAACTTCAGAGACCCGATTGAGGTTCGGATAGCCTTTTTTTGGGTATGAAACTATCCGTTGACGGCTTACAGCGGTCAAAGCCGTAGAACTCACTAAGACCTTCGTTTTGACTGGTTATGGCTCCCGTAACTCTAAACGAGGCAACATTTATGGTCGTCCGAAGAATCGATATCCACAGGGTGCAACATCTGCGGTGCAAGGTGCAACATTCGTTCAAAAAGACGAAACAGCGCCGTGCGACTTTTAGAAATGGGTACAGGGATTTGAAATGGACCAGTACCATGGTGCACCACTCTCCAAGGATGGTAAATCGAAGACCAGCGACGGTGTTCCCTTTTTAACGTTAAAATTCATGTGACGGAAAAACAAAGGCCAAAAAACTTCAGAGAGCCGATTGAGGTTCGGATAGCCTTTTTTTGGGTATGAAACTATCCTTTGACGGCTTACAGCGGTCAAAGCCGTAGAACTCACGGAGACCTTCGTTTTGACTGGTTATGGCTCCCGTAACTCTAAACGAGCAACAGTTATGGCCGTCCGAAGAATCGATATCCACAGGGTGCAACATCTGCGGTGCAAGGTGCAACATTCGTCCAAAAAGACGAAACAGCGCCGTGCGACTTTTAAAAATGGGTGCAAGGATTTGAAATGGACCAGTACCATGGTGCACCACTCTTCAAGGATGGTAAATCGAAGGCCAGCCACGGTGTACCCTTTTAAATGTAAAAATTCATGTGACGGAAAAACGAAGGCCAAAAAACTTCAAAGACCCGATTGAGGTTCGGATAGCCTTTTTTTGGGTATGAAACTATCCGTTGACGGCTTACAGTGGTCAAAGCCATAGAACTCACTGATACCTTCGTTTTGACTAGTTATGGCTCCCGTAACTCTAAACGAGGCAACAGTTATGGTCGTCCGAAGAATCGATATCCACAGGGTGCAACATCTGCGGTGCAAGGTGCAACATTCGTCCAAAAAGACGAAACAGCGCCGTGCGACTTTTAGATATGGGTGCAGGGATTTGAAATAGACCAGTACCATGGTGCACCACTCTCCAGGGATGGTAAATCGAAGACCAGCCACGGTGTTCCCTTTTTAACGTAAAAATTCATGTGACGGAAAAACGAATGCCAAAAAACTACAGAGAGACGATTGAGGTTCGATAGCCTTTTTTTGGGTATGAAACTATCCATTGACGGCTTACAGCAGTCAAAGCCGTAGAACTCACTGAGACCTTCGTTTTGACTGGTTGTGGCTCCCGTAACTATAAACGAGGCAACAGTTATGGCCGTCCGAAGAATCGATATCCACAGGGTGCAACATCTGCGGTGCAAGGTGCAACATTCGTCCAAAAAGACGAAACAGCGCCGTGCGACTTTTAGAAATGGGTGCAGGGATTTGAAATGGACCAGTACCATGGTGTACCACTCTCCAAGGATGGAAAATCGAAGACCAGCCACGGTGTACCCTTTTTAATGTAAAAATTCATGTGACGGAAAAACGAAGGCCAAAAAACTTCAGAGACCCGATTGAGGTTCGGATAGCCTTTTTTTGGGTATGAAACTATCCGTTGACGGCTTACAGCGGTCAAAGCCGTAGAACTCACTAAGACCTTCGTTTTGACTGGTTATGGCTCCCGTAACTCTAAACGAGGCAACATTTATGGTCGTCCGAAGAATCGATATCCACTGGGTGCAACATCTGCGGTGCAAGGTGCAACATTCGTTCAAAAAGACGAAACAGCGCCGTGCGACTTTTAGAAATGGGTGCAGGGATTTGAAATGGACCAGTACCATGGTGCACCACTCTCCAAGGATGGTAAATCGAAGACCAGCGACGGTGTTCCCTTTTTAACGTTAAAATTCATGTGACGGAAAAACAAAGGCCAAAAAACTTCAGAGAGCCGATTGAGGTTCGGATAGCCTTTTTTTGGGTATGAAACTATCCGTTGACGGCTTACAGCGGTCAAAGCCGTAGAACTCACGGAGACCTTCGTTTTGACTGGTTATGGCTCCCGTAACTCTAAACGAGCAACAGTTATGGCCGTCCGAAGAATCGATATCCACAGGGTGCAACATCTGCGGTGCAAGGTGCAACATTCGTCCAAAAAGACGAAACAGCGCCGTGCGACTTTTAAAAATGGGTGCAAGGATTTGAAATGGACCAGTACCATGGTGCACCACTCTTCAAGGATGGTAAATCGATGGCCAGCCACGGTGTACCCTTTTAAATGTAAAAATTCATGTGACGGAAAAACGAAGGCCAAAAAACTTCAGAGACCCGATTGAGGTTCGGATAGCCTTTTTTTGGGTATGAAACTATCCGTTGACGGCTTACAGCGGTAAAAGCCGTAGAACTCACTAAGACCTTCGTTTTGACTGGTTATGGTTCCCGTAACTCTAAACGAGGCAACAGTTATGGCCGTTCGAAGAATCGATATCCATAGGGTGCATCATCTGCGGTGCAAGGTGCAACATTCGTCCAAAAAGACGAAACATCGCCGTGCGACTTTTAGAAATGGGTGCAAGGATTTGAAATGGACCAGTACCATAGTGCACCACTCTCCAGGGATGGTAAATCGAAGACCAGCCACGGTGTTCCCTTTTTAATGTAAAAATTCATGAGACGGAAAAACGAAGGCCAAAAAACTTCAAAGAGCCGATTACGGTTCAGGTATACTTTTTTTGGTATGAAACTATCCGTTGACGACTTACAGTGGTTAAAGCCGTAGAACTCACTGAGACCTTCGTTTTGACTGGTTATGGCTCCCGTAACTCTAAACGAGGCAGCAGTTATGGTCGTCCGAAGAATCGATATCCATAGGGTGCAACATCTACGGTGCAAGGTGCAACATTCGTCCAAAAAGACGAAACAGCACCGTGCGACTTTTAGAAATGGGTGCAAGGATTTGAAATGGACCAGTACCATGGTTCACCACTCTCCAGGGATGGTAAATCGAAGACCAGCCACGGTGTACCCTTTTAAATGTAAAAATTCATGTGACGGAAAAACGAAGGCCAAAAAACTTCAGAGACCCGAGTGAGGTTCGGATAGCCTTTTTTTGGGTATGAAACTATCCGTTGACGGCTTACAGCGGTCAAAGCCGTAGAACTCACTGAGACCTTCATTTTGACTGGTTATGGCTCTCGTAACTCTAAACGAGGCAACAGTTATGGCCGTCCGAAGAATCGATAACCATAGGGTGCATCATCTGCGGTGTAAGGTGCAACATTCGTCCAAAAAGACTAAATAGCGCCGTGTGACTTTTAGAAATGGGTGCAGGAATTTGAAATGGACCAGTACCATGGTGCACCACTCTCCAGGGATGGTATATCGATGACCAGCCAAGATGTTCCCTTTTTAACGTAAAAATTCATGTGACGGAAAAACGAAGGCCAAAAAACTTCAGAGAGACGATTGAGGTTCGATAGCCTTTTTTGGGTATGAAACTATCCGTTGATGGCTTACAGCGGTCAAAGCCGTAGAACTCACTGAGACCTTCGTTTTGACTGGTTATGGCTCCCGTAACTCTAAACGAGGCAACAATTATGGTCGGCCGAAGAATCGATATCCACAGGGTGCAACATCTGCGGTGCAAGGTGAACATTCGTCCAAAAAGACGAAACAGCGCCGTGCAACTTTTAGAAATGGGTGCAGGGATTTGAAATGGACCAGTACCATGGTGCACCACTCTCCAGGGATGGTATATCGATGACCAGCCACGGTGTTCCCTTTTTAACGTAAAAATTCATGTGACGGAAAAACGAAGGCCAAAAAACTTCAGAGAGATGATTGAGGTTCGATAGCCTTTTTTTGGGTATGAAACTATCCATTGACGGCTTACAGCGGTCAAAGCCGTAGAACTCACTGAGACCTTCGTTTTGACTGGTTATGGCTCCCGTAACTCTAAACGAGGCAACAGTTATTGCCGTCCGAAGAATCGATATCCACAGGGTGCAACATCTGCGGTGCAAGGTGCAACATTCGTCCAAAAAGACGAAACAGCGCCGTGCGACTTTTAGAAATGGGTGCAGGGATTTGAAATGGACCAGTACCATGGTGTACCACTCTCCAGGGATGGTAAATCGAAGACCATCCACGGTGTACCCTTTTTAATGTAAAAATTCATGTGATGGAAAAACGAAGGCCAAAAAACTTCAGAGACCCGATTGAGGTTCGGATAGCCTTTTTTTGGGTATGAAACTATCCGTTGACGGCTTACAGCGGTCAAAGCCGTAGAACTCACTGTGACCTTCGTTTTGACTGGTTATGGCTCCCGTAACTCTAAACGAGGCAACAGTTATGGTCGTCCGAAGAATCGATATCCACAGGGTGCAACATCTGCGGTACAAGGTGCAACATTCGTTCAAAAAGACGAAACAGCGCCGTGCGACTTTTAGAAATGGGTGCAGGGATTTGAAATGGACCAGTACCATGGTGCACCACTCTCCAGGGATGGTAAATCGAAGACCAGCGACGGTGTTACCTTTTTAACGTAAAAATTCATGTGACGGAAAAACGAAGGCCAAAAAACTTCAGAGAGCCGATTGAGGTTCGGATAGCCTTTTTTTGGGTATGAAACTATCCGTTGATGGCTTACAGCGGTCAAAGCCGTAGAACTCACGGAGACCTTCGTTTTGACTGGTTATGGCTCCCGTAACTCTAAACGAGCAACAGTTATGGCCGTCCGAAGAATCGATATCCACAGGGTGCAACATCTACGGTGCAAGGTGCAACATTCGTCCAAAAAGACGAAACAGCGCCGTGCGACTTTTAGAAATGGACCAGACCATGGTGCACCACTCTCCAGGGATGTTAAATCGAAGACCTGGCACGGTGTACCCTTTTTAATGTAAAAATTCATGTGACGGAAAAACGAAGGCCAAAAAACTTCAGAGACCCGATTGAGGTTCGGATAGCCTTTTTTTGGGTATGAAACTATCCGTTGACGGCTTACAGCGGTCAAAGCCGTAGAACTCTCTAAGACCTTCGTTTTGACTGGTTATGGCTCCCGTAACTCTAAACGAGGCAACATTTATGGTCGTCCGAAGAATCGATATCCACATGGTGCAACATCTGCGGTGCAAGGTGCAACATTCGTTCAAAAAGACGAAACAGCGCCGTGCGACTTTTAGAAATGGGTGCAGGGATTTGAAATGGACCAGTACCATGGTGCACCACTCTCCAGGGATGGTAAATCGAAGACCAGCGACGGTGTTCCCTTTTTAACGTTAAAATTCATGTGACGGAAAAACGAAGGCCAAAAAACTTCAGAGAGCCGATTGAAGTTCGGATAGCCTTTTTTTGGGTATGAAACTATCCGTTGACGGCTTACAGCGGTCAAAGCCGTAGAACTCACGAAGACCTTCATTTTGACTGGTTATGGCTCCCGTAACTCTAAACGAGCAACAGTTATGGCCGTCCGAAGAATCGATATCCACAGGGTGCAACATCTGTGGTGCAAGGTGCAACATTCGTCCAAAAAGACGAAACAGCGCCGTGCGACTTTTAGAAATGGGTGCAAAGATTTGAAATGGACCAGTACCATGGTGCTCCACTCTTTAGGGATGGTAAATCGAAGGCCAGCCACGGTGTACCCTTTTAAATGTAAAAATTCATGTGACGGAAAAACGAAGGCCAAAAAACTTCAGAGACCCGATTGAGGTTCGGATAGCCTTTTTTTGGGTATGAAACTATCCGTTGACGGCTTACAGCGGTCAAAGCCGTAGAACTCACTGAGACCTTCGTTTTGACTGGTTATGGTTCCCGTAACTCTAAACGAGGTAACAGTTTTGGCCGTTCGAAGAATCGATATCCACAGGGTGCATCATCTGCGGTGCAAGGTGCAACATTCGTCCAAAAAGACGAAACATCGCCGTGCGACTTTTAGAAATGGGTGCAAGGATTTGAAATGGACCAGTACCATGGTGCACCACTCTCCAGGGATGGTAAATCGAAGACCAGCCACGGTGTTCCCTTTTTAACGTAAAAATTCATGTGACGGAAAAACGAAGGCAAAAAAACTTCAAAGAGCCGATTGAGGTTCGGGTATACTTTTTTTGGTATGAAACTATCCGTTGACGACTTACGGCGGTCAAAACCGTAGAACTCACTGAGACCTTCATTTTGACTGGTTATGGCTCCCGTAACTCTAAACGAGGCAACAGTTATGGTCGTCCGAAGAATCGATATCCATAGGGTGCAACATCTACGGTGCAAGGTGCAACATTCGTCCAAAAAGACGAAACAGCACCGTGCGACTTTTAGAAATGGGTGCAAGGATTTGAAATGGACCAGTACCATGGTGAACCACTCTCCAGGGATGGTAAATCGAAGACCAGCCACGGTGTACCCTTTTAAATGTAAAAATTCATGTGACGGAAAAACGAAGGCCAAAAAACTTCAGAGACCCGATTGAGGTTCGGATAGCCTTTTTTTGGGTATGAAACTATCCGTTGACGGCTTACAGCGGTCAAAGCCGTAGAACTCACTGAGACCTTCATTTTGACTGGTTATGGCTCCCGTAACTCTAAACGAGGCAACAGTTATGGCCGTCCGAAGAATCGATATCCATAGGGTGCATCATCTGCGGTGTAAGGTGCAACATTCGTCCAAAAAGACGAAACAGCGCCGTGCGAGTTTTAGAAATGGGTGCAGGAATTTGAAATGGACCAGTACCATGGTGCACCTCTCTCCAGGGATGGTATATCGATGACCAGCCACGATGTTCCCTTTTTAACGTAAAAATTCATGTGACGGAAAAACGAAGGCCAAAAAACTTCAGAGAGACGATTGAGGTTCGATAGCCTTTTTTGGGTATGAAACTATCCGTTGATGGCTTACAGCGGTCAAAGCCATAGAACTCACTGAGACCTTCGTTTTGACTGGTTATGGCTCCCGTAACTCTAAACGAGGCAACAATTATGGTCGTCCGAAGAATCGATATCCACAGGGTGCAACATCTGCGGTGCAAGGTGCAACATTCGTCCAAAAAGACGAAACAGCGCCGTGCAACTTTTAGAAATGGGTGCAGGGATTTGAAATGGGCCAATACCATGGTGCACCACTCTCCAGGGATGGTATATCGATGACCTGCCACGGTGTTCCCTTTTTAACGTAAAAATTCATGTGACGGAAAAACGAAGGCCAAAAAACTTCAGAGAGATGATTGAGGTTCGATAGCCTTTTTTTGGGTATGAAACTATCCATTGACGGCTTACAGCGGTCAAAGCCGTAGAACTCACTGAGACCTTCGTTTTGACTGGTTATGGCTCCTGTAACTCTAAACGAGGCAACAGTTATGGCCGTCCGAAGAATCGATATCCACAGGGTGCAACTTCTGCGGTGCAAGGTGCAACATTCGTCCAAAAAGACGAAACAGCGCCGTGCGACTTTTAGAAATGGGTGCAGGGATTAGAAATGGACCAGTACCATGGTGCACCACTCTCCAGGGATGGTAAATCGAAGACCAGGCACGGTGTACCCTTTTTAATGTAAAAATTCATGTGACGGAAAAACGAAGGCCAAAAAACTTCAAAGACCCGATTGAGGTTCGGATAGCCTTTTTTTGGGTGTGAAACTATCCGTTGACGGCTTACAGTAGTCAAAGCAATATAACTCACCGAGACCTTCGTTTTGACTGGTTATGGCTCCCGTAACTCTAAACGAGGCAACAGTAATGGTCGTCCGAAGAATCGATATCCACATGATGCAACATCTGCAGTGCAAGGTGCAACATTCGTCCAAAAAGACGAAACAACGCCGTGCGACTTTCAGAAATGGGTGCAGGGATTTGAAATGGACCAGTACCATGGTGCACCATTCTCCAGGGATGGTAAATCGAAGACCAGCCACGGTGTTCCCTTTTTAATGTAAAAATTCATATGACGGAAAAACGAGCAACAGTTATGGCCGTCCGAAGAATCGATATCCACAGGGTGCAACATCTGCGGTGCAAAGCGGTCAAAGCGGTCAGAGAGCCGATGGAGGTTCGGATAGCCTTTTTTTGGGTATGAAACTATCTGTTGATGGCTTACAGCGGTCAAAGCCGTAGAACTCACGGAGACCTTCGTTTTGACTGGTTATAGCTCCCGTAACTCTAAACGAGCAACAGTTATGGCCGTCCGAAGAATCGATATCCACAGGGGGCAACATCTGCGGTGCAAGGTGCAACATTCGTCCAAAAAGACGAAACAGCGCCGTGCGACTTTTAGAAATGGACCAGTACCATGGTGCACCACTCTCCAGGGATGGTAAATCGAAGACCAGGCACGGTGTACCCTTTTTAATGTAAAAATTCATGTGACGGAAAAACGAAGGCCAAAAAACTTCAAAGACCCGATTGAGGTTCGGATAGCCTTTTTTTGGGTGTGAAACTATCCGTTGACGGCTTACAGTAGTCAAAGCAATATAACTCACTAAGACCTTCGTTTTGAGTGGTTATGGCTCCCGTAACTCTAAACGAGCAACAGTTATGGCCGTCCGAAGAATCGATATCCACAGGGTGCAACATCTACGGTGCAAGGTGCAACATTCGTCCAAAAAGACGAAACAGCGCCGTGCGACTTTCAGAAATGGGTGCAGGGATTTGAAATGGACCAGTACCATGGTGCACCACTCTCCAGGGATGGTAAATCGAAGACCAGCCACGGTGTTCCCTTTTTAACGTAAAAATTCATGTGACGGAAAAACGAAGGCCAAAAAACTTCAGAGAGCCGATTGAGGTTCGGGTATCCTTTTTTTGGTATGAAACTATCCGTTGACGACTTACAACGGTCAAAGCCGTAGAACTTACTGAGACCTTCGTTTTGAATGGTTACGGCTCCCGTAACTCTAAACGAGGCAACAGTTATGGTCGTCCGAAGAATCGATATCCATAGGGTGCAACATCTACGGTGCAAGGTGCAACATTCGTCTAAAAAGACGAAACAGCACCGTGCGACTTTTAGAAATGGGTGCACGGATTTGAAATGGACCAGTACCATGGTGCACCACTCTCCAAGGATGGTAAATCGAAGGCCAGCCACGGTGTACCCTTTTAAATGTAAAAATTCATGTGACGGAAAAACGAAAGCCAAAAAACTTCAGAGACCCGATTGAGGTTCGGATAGCCTTTTTTTAGGTATGAAACTATCCGTTGACGGCTTACAGCGGTCAAAGCCGTAGAACTCACTGAGACCTTCGTTTTGACTGGTTATGGCTCCCGTAACTCTAAACGAGGCAACAGTTATGGCCGTCCGAAGAATCAATATCCATAGGGTGCATCATTTGCGGTGTAAGGTGCAACATTCGTCCAAAAAGACGAAACAGCGCCGTGCGACTTTTAGAAATGGGTGCAGGAATTTGAAATGGACCAGTACCATGGTGCACCACTCTCCAGGGACGATATATCGATGACCAGCCACGGTGTTCCCTTTTTAACGTAAAAATTCATGTGATGGAAAAACGAAGGCCAAAAAACTTCAAAGAGCCGATTGAGGTTCGGGTATCCTTTTTTTGGTATGAAACTATCCGTTGACGACTTACAACGGTCAAAGCCGTAGAACTCACTGAGACCTTCGTTTTGAATGGTTACGGCTCCCGTAACTCTAAACGAAGCAACAGTTATGGTCGTCCGAAGAATCGATATCCATAGGGTGCAACATCTACAGTGCAAGGTGCAACATTCGTCTAAAAAGACGAAACAGCACCGCGCGACTTTTAGAAATGGGTGCAAGGATTTGAAATGGACCAGTACCATGGTGCACCACTCTCCAGGGATGGTAAATCGAAGGCCAGCCACGGTGTACCCTTTTAAATGTAAAAATTCATGTGCGGAAAAACGAAAGCCAAAAAACTTCAGAGACCCGATTGAGGTTCGGATAGCCTTTTTTTAGGTATGAAACTATCTGTTGACGGCTTACAGCGGTCAAAGCCGTAGAACTCACTGAGACCTTCGTTTTGACTAGTTATGGCTCCCGTAACTCTAAACGAGGCAACAGTTATGGCCGTCCGAAGAATCGATATCCATAGGGTGCATCATCTGCGGTGTAAGGTGCAACATTCGTCCAAAAAGATGAAACAGCGCCGTGCGACTTTTAGAAATGGGTGCAGGAATTTGAAATGGACCAGTACCATGGTGCACCACTCTCCAGGGATGGTATATCGATGACCAGCCACGGTGTTCCCTTTTCAACGTAAAAATTCATGTGACGGAAAAACGAAGGCCAAAAAACTTCAGAGAGACGATTGAGGTTCGATAGCCTTTTTTGGGTATGAAACTATCCATTGATGGCTTACAGCGGTCAAAGCCGTAGAACTCACTGAGACCTTCGTTTTGACTGGTTATGGCTCCCGTAACTCTAAACGAGGCAACAATTATGGCCGTCCGAAGAATCGATATCCACAGGGTGCAACATCTGCGGTGCAAGGTGCAACATTCGTCCAAAAAGACGAAACAGCGCCGTGCAACTTTTAGAAATGGGTGAAGGGATTTGAAATGGACCAGTACCATGGTGCACCACTCTCCAGGGATGGTATATCGATGACCAGCCACGGTGTTCCCTTTTTAACGTAAAAATTCATGTGATGGAAAAACGAAGGCCAAAAAACTTCAGAGAGACGATTGAGGTTCAATAGCCTTTTTTGGGTATGAAACTATCCGTTGATGGCTTACAGCGGTCAAAGCCGTAGAACTCACTGAGACCTTCGTTTTGACTGGTTATGGCTGCCGTAACTCTAAACGAGGCCACAATTATGGCCGTCCGAAGAATCGATATCCACAGGGTGCAACATCTGTGGTGCAAGGTGCAACATTCGTCCAAAAAGACGAAACAGCGCCGTGCGACTTTAAGAAATGGGTGCAGGGATTTGAAATGGACTAGTACCATGGTGCATCACTCTCCAGGGATGGTAAATCGAAGACCAGCCACGGTGTTCCCTTTTTAACGTAAAAATTCATGTGATGGAAAAACGAAGGCCAAAAAACTTCAGAGAGCCGATTGAGGTTCGGAAAGCCTTTTTTTGGGTATGAAACTATCCGTTGAAGGCTTACAGCGGTCAAAGCCATAGAACTCACTGACACCTTCGTTTTGACTAGTTATGGCTCCCGTAACTCTAAACGAGGCAACAGTTATGGCCGTCCGAAGAATCGATATCCATAGGGTGCAACATCTGCGGTGCAAGGTGCAACATTCGTCCAAAAAGACGAAACAGCGCCGTGCGACTTTTAGAAATGGGTGCAAGGATTTGAAATGGACCAGTACCATGGTGCACCACTCTCCAGTGATGGTAAATCGAAGACCAGCCACGGTGTACCCTTTTTAATGTAAAAATTCATGTGACGGAAAAACGAAGGCCAAAAAACTTCAAAGACCCGATTGAGGTTCGGATAGCCTTTTTTGGGTATGAAACTATCCGTTGACGGCTTATAGTGGTCAAAGCCGTAGAACTCACTGAGACCTTCGTTTTGACTGGTTATGGCTCCCGTAACTCTAAACGAGCAACAGTTATGGTCGTCCGAAGAATCGATATCCACAGGGTGCAACATCTGCGGTGCAAGGTGCAACATTCGTCCAAAAAGACGAAACAGCGGCGTGCGACTTTTAGAAATGGGTGCAGGGATTTGAAATGGACCAGTTCCATGGTGCACCACTCTCCAGGAATGGTATATCGATGACCAGCCACGGTGTTCCCTTTTTAACGTAAAAATTCATGTGACGGAAAAACGAAGGCCAAAAAACTTCAGAGAGACGATTGAGGTTCGATAGCCTTTATTTGGGTATGAAACTATCCATTGACGGCTTACAGCGGTCAAAGCCGTAGAACTCACTAAGACCTTCATTTTGACTGGTTATGGCTCCTGTAACTCTAAACGAGGCAACAGTTATGGCCGTCCAAAGAATCGACATCCACAGGGTGCAACATCTGCGGTGCAAGGTGCAACATTCATCCAAAAAGACGAAACAGCGCCGTGCGACTTTTAGAAATGGGTGCAGGGATTTGAAACGGACCAGTACCATGGTGCACCACTCTCCAGGGATGGTAAATCGAAGACCAGCTGTTATCCCGCCTTTTGGCAAGGCCGTGACACCAAGAACTTGATTAGAAACCAGTGACAGTTCGTCTTGGAGATCGGGCACACACCGGCTCACTATGGATATCGATGGATTTTTCCCGAGTCCAGATCGGGTTACGATTGATAAGACACGTCAAGCAAAGTCAGGAAAAGCAACGTTCCAAATATCAAGTCAATCCAAGGTCGTACGCTCAAGATATCATCGACGCAAGTGGAGGACATAGCCTCGGGTTCGCATCCATAAGGGATGAATCGACTAAGCTCGAATCCATCAGGTTCAACTTCATCAGGTTCGGTTCCACCATGTTCGACTCCATTTACCTCGTATCCATCGATGGGTACTCTGTTCGAATCTATTAATTCGACTCCACATGGTTCGCCTCCATCAAACAGACATTCACTCAGATAAGTCTAGACGAATCGCTTCGAGTCAATGAAGCTACAGGTCGGAGTCCTTCGACTCCATCGCAATAAGCTCCTTCGAATCCACAAAGGCTCATCACCTCGTATCTATCCGGTGCCATTACTTCGAGTCCACCCTATTAAGACAACTTCGTATCGATTAACTATTATATACCCTGATCGATACGAGCGAGCATTCTTTCAAGTCCATTACCTCGAATCCATTGAGCATTCCCATCTTCGAATCCATTCAGCAGTAAAATCTTCGTATCAATCGACTATGGAATGCCCAGATCGATACGAAGAGAACGTACGTTCGAATCCACTACTTCGAATCCACCAAGTCACACCAGCTAGAAACGTGGATTGGACCTAGTCAACTCGGAGATAAAGTCGGATCGATGCGAAGGAGGCGCACCATGTCATCGCGAAGACACATTGAACCATCGAGTCAACCCTATCGATTCGAATGAATCGAGTCGAAGGTATCGATTCGAAGAAGCCAGTTCGAGGAGGATCGATTCGAAGAGGATTCATAGCCAAGAACATGATCTTGAATCGATCATATCTCGAGATCTACAAGTCCAAACGCTATGAAATTTTCACAGTAGCTTGAGCACATGTTGAAGAATGTTCACACCAAATTTCAGCTCAATTGGAGCAAATCTTGATCGATTCGAAGTCGAGTTCGAATCGATCCCGAAGTGGGCCCGGATTTCCTGAAAGCGGGCATATGGGCCCCCTGACGTACCAGAACTGGCCTCCCCTCAATTTAGGCGAAATATCAGCCTCCTACACCTATAAATAGAGCCCCTGGTCATTCAGAAAAGAGGTCGGATAATTCTAAGAGCTAAAGAGCGCCCAGACTCTGCCAGATTTACTCAGAATCACCCCTGCTTCATTAGATTCAGACTTAGCTCACAAAACCAGTTGTACTGCGTTAGAAGGAATTGTAATTTTCGAGTGTCGAGCAATAAAATACATCAAACTTCATAGTGGACGTAGGCTAAAACGCCGAACCACTCTAAATCGCTTGTCTTTGCACTTTACATTTCTGTCATTTAGAGTTTTTGTTAGATAATCCACAGTTATAATTTTCATTCTTCGCGTTTATCTCTTCAAAAACTTCCGAAGAGTGTTGTGCCCAATTTTGGTACAAACACTTTGGTGCTTTCACCGAGAAAAACCAGCTTTTTCTCTTGCTCCTTGGATCTACCATCGATATCGGATTGCATAAATACAAGAGGAAGATCCATATCTCTACTCCAGAATCCTTCCACTCTATTCAGATTAGTATAAAATCTAGGAAAGGAATTCACTACTCAAGATGGTTAGTACAAGAACCACTTCTACAGCTGCTGACCAAGAAGGTCGAGATCGATAGAATCCTGCGCAGTTGCCTCCATCCAACCAAGGCAACACTGCTCACTCAGATCCATCTGGGCCAGTAACCAAACAAGAGTTCCAGGCATTACTCTAGGAACTGACCCAAAGCCGGCAATAGTTGGCTGAACAGTTGCGTGTCAACATGGAATTGACCAACCAACTAAACCGCCAAAGCCATAGAAAGTCCAGGAGGGATGATGTTTCCCGCGCATCTAATGGAAGTTCCGCTTCGTCTGATCATCACCACAGGTCTACTCGTCCCCGGTTAGAAGGGAGTCACGCACAAACTACTGGATATCAACCCGCTTTGACCGTTGGACAATTAAGGACGGGGCCGTCAACCAGCTTTCAAACAGGACCATCGACACGAGGAGGCACTACTCCACAATATACCACGGACAACCGCGCTGCAACCGCCGCGGTAGAAGTGAGGGCTGATACCCAGAATCTGTCAGAGCCGAACAATCAACAGCGCGGACATACTCCTGAACCATATGTCCTAGAAAATGCCGAGCCAAGGAGGCGAAATACGGACCATCGACAGCGCCCGGTCCAAACTCGCGCTGTGGAATCCGACCACACATTAGCTCAGCACGCCCAGAATATGCCAGTGTCAGATATCTCGACCATAATACGTCAGATGATACGCGAGAGTCAAGGGCTCACTAATGATGATTGGGGAATCTCCCGTGGTTATACCCCTTTTACAGACGAAATATTACGCGCTAAACCCCCTTGACGATTCAGGATGCCAACTCTCCCAATGTACGAAGGGAATAGTGACCCGAATCAACATATTTTGAAATATGAATGGTCGATGAGTGCTGCGAGAGCTGACGATGCAGTGAAGTGTCAGAGTTTCCCTATCTCTCTGAGGGGAATCGCAACAATGTGGTTTACGAGGTTGCCACCAAGATCTATCTCTTCGTTCGATCAGCTGGCTAAAAGGTTTGTAGAGCAGTTTCGTATGCATGTTGCTAGACCGAAAGACGTTAACACCCTGTCTAGTGTTACCCAAGCACGTGGAGAAACGCTCAGGCGTTATTTGGAAAGGTTCCACGCATCATGTGTTGAGATTAGTAATCCCAACGATAACTCAATCTTAATGGCATTAATAAAAGGAATCGATCCTAATTCTGAGTTTGGAAACTGGTTAGCTGGGAAACTACTCGCATCGTTGGACCGCTTTTACTCCAAAGCCGCTCAATTCCTACGGTAAGAGGACGCAAAACAGTCTAGGAAACAGGACGATGCAGTACCCAGAATTGGTGGAATAGAAAGTAATGTGGCAGTTAAGCAGTCCGGTGAGAGTTCCGGAAAAGTTCAGTTTAACATACAGAACAAACAAACTCATCCAAGGGGCAACAATGTTCAGGACAGGAGAAGAGATCAGAATCGAGGCCCACAGCGTAGGACCCCAATGTTTGATAATTATACGCCACTGAATACATCGCTAGAAAATGTGTATCTGCAAACTTGCAACACTGTGCGATATGATAAACCTGCTCCGAAGCAATCGTCGGAGAGACAAATTCAAACAGGAAAGTTTTGCAGATTTCACGAGAGTTATGGACACAATACCGATGAGTGTCGGCATTTGCAGGACCTCATCGAAAAATTGATCAGGGAAAGAAAGCTAGACCAGTTTGTACGGGCGCCACAGTCTGGTGGAGCTGGCCCTTCAAATCAGAATCGTGCACAAAATCAAGAAGGATATAAGGAACCCGCTCGCACGGGCGAAAGGCTAGTTATAAACACGATAAGTGGTGGTCCCATCTAGTAGACAGAAGCTGGGGGGAAATGGAGTCGTATGCTAATTCGATCAGGCATGCGGAATTCGAATGTTGCAGTAATTGTGAGGATGGAACTCCGGCTAAAAAACAAAAGATAATGTCTGATGATATCGTATTCAGGAGCCGAGATGCTGATAAAGTCGAAGCCCCTATGATCGACCCACTAGTCATATCTGCCCAGGTAGGTCCTGCCTGGATGAAGAGGATCCTGGTTGACAGTGGGAGCTCTGTGAATATCTTGCTTAAACGGGCTTACGATTTAATGAAAATGGAAGCAAAGGATTTAAAACCCTGCCAATCCCAAATCCACGGTTTCAACGGGAGTGCCACGATACCCATTGGAGTAACAGAACTACCGGTGGAATTGGGAGTGGAAGAATGCCGGAGAGTCCGAATGCTGCAGTTCGTTGTTTTAGATATTGATTCACCTTACAATGCGTTTTTGGGCCGTCCGGCCCTTGCTGAGTTCAGGGCAGCCATTGCCCCATGGTGTCTAACTCTGAAGTTCCCTATTGATCATGGAATCGGAGTCGTTCAAGGAGACCAAGCAGCAGGAAGAGCCTGTTATGTTGCTGAACTACGCGGGGCGCAGAGGAAAGAGAAAGGAAAGGGTGTAGAGGAATCTCTCTGCGTCCGTTTTGCTGATGATTGACAATTAGTGCCTGGGCCCCGGCCCGGGCACCACAACCGATTCCTTAAAGACCTTGACCCCAGAGACAACGAAGATAAAAACGAATCTAAAGAGAATCAAGCTTCCCCAGCCGAACTGACTATGGACGTCCCAGTCAGTGAAGATGACAATTCAAAAGTACTAAAGGTTGGATCTCAACTGGGAAAACAGACACAACAGGAATTGGTTGAATTTCTCCGAGCGAATCTCGACGTTTTCGCCTGGACACACTCTGATATGTGCGGAATCTCACCAGACATCGCGAGTCACTCCCTGAATATTGATCCGCGACACGTTCCAGTTAAGCAGAAAAGGTGTGGTATGGATCTAGAGAGATCTGCTGCCCTTAAAGAAGAGATTGATAAATTGCAATCGAATGGATTCATCCGAGATGCTTTGTATCCCGACTGGGTGTCAAATCCCGTACTAGTTCGAAAGCCAAATGGAAAGTGGAGAACTTGCATCGACTATTCTGACTTAAACAAGGCTTGTCCCAAAGACAGTTTTCCACTTCCTCGAATTGACTAGCTCGTAGATTCGACAGCCGGACATGAATTACTATCTTTTATGGATGCTTATTCTGGCTACAACCAAATACCGATGCATTTGCCAGACCAAGAACATACCAGCTTTGTAACTGATCTGGGACTCTACTATTACAAAGTCATGCCATTTGGTCTAAAGAATGCTGGAGCAACATACCAACGCTTGGTCAACCGGATGTTCGCCGATCAGATCGGGAAGACCATGGAGGTTTACGTGGATGACATGCTAGTGAAGTCTCAATTCTCCAAAGATCACGTCAGAGATCTAAATTCAATGTTCAGCATTCTTCGAAAGTATGGAATGAAGCTCAACCCATTAAAGTGTCACTTCGGTGTCGCCTCTGGAAAATTCCTCGGGTTTATCGTTATTGCTCGAGGGATAGAAGCAAATCCCAAAAAGATCTGGGCAATAAGGGACTTACAAACTCCAAGAACCATAAAACAAGTCCAGAGTCTCAACGGGAAGGTAGCAGCACTAAGCAGGTTCATTTCGAAGTCAACTGATAAATGCATTCCTTTCTTTGATCTAATCCGGAAGGGAAAGCGAAACTTTGAATGGACCACGGAATGTGAAGGCGCATTCCGATCGCTGGTTCAACATCTTTCCACACCACCGATTTTGTCAAAACCAGTTGACCACGAGAAATTGTACCTCTACCTGGCAGTATCAGAGCATGCGATCAGTGCTGCTTTAGTTCGGGAGGAAGACAAAGTGTAGAAACCGGTCTACTATGTTAGTAAACGGCTAACAGGAGCTGAAAGAAATTACCCAAGATTAGATAAGCTAGCTTACTGCTTGGTCATTGCCTCAAGAAAGCTTCGACCTTATTTCCAAGCTCACCCTCTTACTATGTATACCGATCAACCGTTACGACAGGTCCTCACGCGACCTGAGACGTCTGGTAGGTTACTCAAATGGAACATTGAATTAAGCCAATTCGATATCACTTATACTCCGCGGAGAGCCATTCAAGAACAAGTCCTGGCAGATTTCATGGCTGAATTTACCGTTTCAGAGGACTTGCCCGAAACCAGTAAATCCCCCGAACACATCTGGAAGTTACATACTGACGGTGCATCAAACGACCGGTGTTCGGGCGCTGGTGTTGTACTTGAGATGCCCGAGGGCCGATCTATTTGTTATGCTTTAAAGTTCGATTTTCATGCAACTAATAACGAAGCTGAATATGAAGCCCTCTTAACCGGCCTAAAGCTTGCCAGAGATTTGAGGATTATCGCTGTGGAAATTTATTGTGATTCACAGTTAGTGGTATGTCAAGTACGGGGAGAATATCAAGCGAGAGATCGAAGACTAGCTGCTTACTTGGCTCGAGTTCAGAAAGTACTGGATCATTTTGATTATTATGCCATTTATTATATACCTCGAGAACGCAATCAAAAAGCCGATTTATTGGCAAAGTTAACCAGTACAGGTGAAGCACAGCAAGTGGGACCTGTCCCCGTCGAAACTTTGTCCTTCCCAAGCATCGATCAAATGGAGACGAGTTTTGTATTTGAAACCGCTCCCGAAAGAGAATCGTGGATAACTCCATATCGAAACTACATCGAGAATGGGGCGTTGCCAGAGCGCAGAAATGAGAAGAGACAAATTCTACGAAAAGCTTCACGGTTCGTCATTCAAAACGGAGTCATGTATAGAACGGGTTATTCTGTTCCTCTCCTCCGGTGTATCGCGCACGATGAAATTAAACGAGTGTTACATGACGTACACGAAGGAGAGTGTGGCGATCACACCGGTGGGCAAGCTCTCGCCAAGAAAATACTCCGGTATGGATACTACTGGCCGACAGTAAACCGAGATGCAGCAAACTATGCTAGAAAGTGCGATAGGTGCCAGAAACACGCCCGAATTCCAAGAGCCCCACCTACCGAGATAACTCAAATGGTCAGTCCCTGGCCATTCGCGATGTGGGGCATCGATATCATCGGCGCTTTACCTCTGGCAAGAGGTGGTGCGAGGTACGCCATCGTCGCCATCGACTACTTTACAAAATGGGCTGAAGCCGAAGCCCTCGCAAAGATTACGACAAAGAAAGTAATAAATTTCGTAGTTCGCAATATCATCTGTCGATTTCGACTCCCACATACCATCATCACCGATAATGGAGCCCAATTCGAAAGTGCAGAGTTCAAAAGTTTCTGTCAACGATTTCATATTTATAAAAAGTTCTCGGCAGTTGCACATCCTCAGGCAAACGGACAGGTTGAAGATGTCAATAAAGTTATAAAATCCATTCTGAAAAAGCGATTGGAGAAGGCCGGGGGCAAATGGGTTGATGAACTCCCTAAGGCATTATGGGCTTATCGAACGACTCACAAGACCGCAACTGGACACACCCCGTTTTTCTTATCTTATAGCTCAGAAGCCGTTATTCCTGTCGAGACAGAAGTTTTTTCCCATCGCGTGACTTATTATGATCCAAAAACAAACGCTATACTGCTTGCTGAATCTTTGGATCTACTAGATGAGAAGCGGGAAGATGCCGATTTGAGAGCGGCCGCACATCGAGGTCGAGTCGCCCGACTGTACAATGCCAAAGTTCGACCTCGAACTTTTGAACTCGATGATCTTGTTCTCAAGAGAATCTATCCGGTTCCTTCACACATGAAACCAAATTGGGAAGGACCATACGCGATTACCCGAAGACTCGGAGATGGCACATTCAAACTATCGACCATTGACGGTCTTGATTTGCCAAGGGCCTGGAACAGCGAGAGTCTCCGTCGCTATTACACATAACAGGCTCTATTTATTTCATTATATTTTTTCCATTTAGCAGTTTGCTTTTGCATTTCGAAATTAGAATTTGTAATAAGGCGACTGACTTTGACATATTCTCTTATTTCAGCAATAAATACCATCTCTTCGAGCCAGAGCTATGATTCATTAAATACAATGTACAACATCACGATGCACGAAGAGGTAAATTCCATCACGCAATGGGATTTATCCAAGAAAGGGGTGGCTGTGGTACGACCAGCCACTCGCTAAGTGAAACCCGAGCTCGGGGGCAAGCCATCCCGTCAAGGCTAGAAATGGGTTAATACACGACAATCCCTCAGCTAACTCCGTATTCCCAAAGCGCGAGACGGAGTATAAACATTCCTTAACTCCGTACTCCCACAGTGCGAGGCGGAGTATAAACATTCCTTAACTCCGTACTCCCAGAGTGCGAGGCGGAGTATAAACATTCCTTAACTCCGCACTCCCAGAGTGCGAGGCAGAGTATAAACATTCCTAAACTCCGCACTCCCAGAGCGCGAGACGGAGTATAACCATTCCTTAACTCCGTACTCCCAGAGCGCGAGGCGGAGTATAAACATTCCTTAAGTCCGCACTCCCAGAGGGCGAGGCGGAGTATAAACATTCCTTAACTCCGCACTCCCAGAGCACGAGGCGGAGTATAAACATTCCTTAACTCCGTACTCCCAGAGCGCGAGGCGGAGTATAAACATTCCTTAACTCCGCACTCCCAGAGCGCAAGGCGGAGTATAAACATTCCTTAACTCCGCACTTCCAGAGCGCGAGGCGGAGTATAAACATTCCTTAACACCGCACTCCCAGAGGGCGAGGCGGAGTATAAACATTCCTTAACTCCGCACTCCCAGATTGCGAGGCGGAGTATAAACATTCCTTAACTCCGCACTCCCAGAGCGCGAGGCGGAGTATAAACATTCCTTAACTCCGTACTCCCAGAGCGCGAGGCGGAGTATAAACATTCCTTAACTCCGTACTCCCAGAGCGCGAGGCGGAGTATAAACATTCCTTAACTCCGTACTCCCAGAGTGCGAGGTGGAGTATAAACATTCCTTAACTCCGTACTCCCATAGTGCGAGGCGGTATAAACATTCCTTAACTCCGCACTCCTAGAGTGCGAGGCGGAGTATAAACATTCCTTAACTCCGTACTCCCAGAGCGCGAGACGGAGTATAAACATTCCTTAACTCCGTACTCCCAGAGTGCGAGACGGAGTATAAACATTCCTCAACTCCGAACTCCCAGAGTGCGAGACGGAGTATAAACATTCCTTAACTCCGTACTCCCAGAGTGCGAGATGAAGTATAAACATATATCAACTCCATACTCATTCTCCAAGACTGGGGGCAGAACCGAAGCAAAGCAAGCTAGATGAACATTCATCTAGGGGAAGATTGCAGCAAAACGAATGAAAGACGATTTTCAAGCAATCAACTGAACGAGTATATTCAGCATGAAGGACTTCAGTTTTTCAAAGCACGTCATGTTAACACAAGACGTACTTTGGGGGGCAAATGTTATCCCGCCTTTTGGCAAGGCCGTGACACCAAGAACTTGACTAGAAACCAGTGACAGTTCGTCTTGGAGATCGGGCACACACCGGCTCACTATGGATATCGATGGATTTTGCCCGAGTCCAGATCGGGTTACGATTGATAAGACACGTCAAGCAAAGTCAAGAAAAGCAACGTTCCAAATATCAAGTCAATCCGAGGTCGTACGCTCAAGATATCATCGATGCAAGTGGAGGACATAGCCTCGGGTTCGCATCCATAAGGGATGAATCGACTAAGCTCGAATCCATCAGGTTCAACTTCATCAGGTTCGGTTCCACCATGTTCGACTCCATTTACCTCGTATCCATCGATGGGTACTCTGTTCGAATCCATCAATTCGACTCCACATGGTTCGCCTCCATCAAACAGACATTCACTCAGATAAGTCCAGACGAATCGCTTCGAGTCAATGAAGCTACAGGTCGGAGTCCTTCGACTCCATCGCAATAAGCTCCTTCGAATCCACAAAGGCTCATCACCTCGTATCTATCCGGTGCCATTACTTCGAGTCCACCCTATTAAGACAACTTCGTATCGATCAACTGTTATATACCCTGATCGATACGAGCGAGCATTCTTTCAAGTCCATTACCTCGAATCCATTGAGCATTCCCATCTTCGAATCCATTCAGCAGTAAAATCTTCGTATCAATCGACTATGGAATGCCCTGATCGATACGAAGATAACGTACGTTCGAATCCACTACTTCGAATCCACCAAGTCACAACAGCTAGAAACGTGGATTCGACCCAGTTAACTCGGAGATAAAGTCGGATCGATGCGAAGGAGGCGCACCACGTCATCGCGAAGACACGTTGAACCATCGAGTCAACCCTATCGATTCGAATGAATCGAGTCGAAGGTATCGATTTGAAGAAGCCAGTTCGAGGAGGATCGATTCGAAGAGGATTCACATCCAAGAACATGATCTTGAATCGATCATATCTCGAGATCTACAAGTCCAAACGCTATGAAATTTTCACAGTAGCTTGAGCACATGTTGAAGAATGTTCACACCAAATTTCAGCTCAATTGGAGCAAATCTTGATCGATTCGAAGTCGAGTTCGAATCGATCCTGAAGTGGGCCCGGATTTCCTAAAAGCGGGCATATGGGCCCCCTGACGTACCAGAACTGGCCTCCCCTCAATTTCGGCGAAATATCAGCCTCCTACACCTATAAATAGAGCCCGTTAACATTGAAAAAAGAGTTCGGATAATTCTAAGAGCTAAAGAGCGCCCAGACTCTGCCAGATTTACTCAGAATCACCCCTGCTTCATAAGATTCAGACTTAGCTCACAAAACCAGTTGTACTGCGTTAGAAGGAATTGTAATTTTCGAGTGTCGAGCAATAAAATACGTCAAACTTCATAGTGGACGTAGGCTAAAACGCCGAACCACTATAAATCGCTTGTCTTTGCACTTTACATTTCTGTCATTTGGAGTTTTTGTTAGATAATCCACAGTTATAATTTTCATTCTTCGCGTTTATCTCTTCAAAGACTACCGAAGAATGTTGTGCCCAATTTCGGTACAAACACCAGCCACGGTGTACCCTTTTTAATGTAAAAATTCATGTGACGGAAAAACGAAGGCCAAAAAACTTCAGAGACCCGATTGACGTTCGGATAGCCTTTTTTGGGTATGAAACTATCCGTTGACGGCTTACAGCAGTCAAAGCTGTAGAACTCACTGAGACCTTCGTTTTGACTGGTTATGGCTCCTGTAACACTAAACGAGGCAACATTTATGGTTGTCCGAAGAATCGATATCCACATGGTGCAACATCTGCGGTGCAAGGTGCAACATTCGTCCAAAAAGACGAAACAGCGCCGTGCAACTTTTAGAAATGGGTGCAGGGATTTGAAATGGACCAGTACCATGGTGCACCACTCTCCATGGATGGTAAATCGAAGACCAGCGAAGGTGTTCCCTTTTTAACGTAAAAATTCATGTGATGGAAAAACGAAGGCCAAAAAACTTCAAAGAGCCGATTGAGGTTCGGATAACCTTTTTTTGGGTATGAAACTATCAGTTGACGGCTTACAGCGGTCAAAGCCGTAGAACTCACTGAGACCTTCGTTTTGACGGGTTATGGCTCCCGTAACTCTAAACGAGGCAACAGTTATGGCCGTCCGAAGAATCGATATCCACAGGGTGCAACTTCTGCGGTGCAAGGTGCAACATTCGTCCAAAAAGACGAAACAGCGCCGTGCGACTTTTAGAAATGGGTGCAGGGATTTGAAATGGACCAGTACCATGGTGCACCACTTTCCTGGGATGGTAAATCGAAGACCAGCCACGGTGTACCCTTTTTAATGTAAAAATTCATGTGACGGAAAAACGAATGCCAAAAAACTTCAGAGAGCCGATTGAGGTTCGGATAGCCTTTTTTTGTGTATGAAACTATCCGTTGACGGCTTACAGCGGTCAAAGCCGTAGAACTCACGGAGACCTTCGTTTTGACTGGTTATGGCTCCCGTAACTCTAAACGAGCAACAGTTATGGCCGTCCGAAGAATCGATATCCACAGGGTGCAACATCTGCGGTGCAAGGTGCAACATTCGTCCAAAAAGACGAAACAGCGCCGTGCGACTTTTAGAAATGGGTGCAAGGATTTGAAATGGACCAGTACCATGGTGCACAACTCTCCAGAGATGGTAAATCGTAGACCAGCCACGGTGTTCCCTTTTTAACGTAAAAATTAATGTGACGGAAAAATGAAGGCCAAAAAACTTCAGAGAGCCGATTGAGGTTCGGGTAGCCTTTTTTGGGTATGAAACTATCCGTTGATGACTTACAGCGGTCAAAGCCGTAGAACTCACTGAGACCTTCGTTTTGACTGGTTATGGCTCCCATAACTCTAAACGAGGCAACAGTTATGGCCGTCCGAAGAATCGATATCCACAGGGTGCAACATCTGCGGTGCAAGGTGCAACATTCGTCCAAAAAGACGAAACAGCGCCGTGCGACTTTCAGAAATGAGTGCAGGGATTTGAAATGGACCGGTACCATGGTGCACCACTCTCCACGGATGGTAAATCGAAGACCAGCCACGGTGTTTCCTTTTTAACGTAAAAATTCATGTGATGGAAAATCGAATGCCAAAAAACTTCAGAGACCCGATTGAGGTTCGGATAGCCTTTTTTTGGGTATGAAACTATCCGTTGATGGCTTACAGCGGTCAAAGCCGTAGAACTCACTGAGACCTTCGTTTTGACTGGTTATGGCTCCTGTAACTCTAAACGAGCAACAGTTATGGTCGTCCGAAGAATCGATATCCACAGGGTGCAACATCTGCGGTGCAAGGTGCAACATTCGTCCAAAAAGACGAAACAGCGCCGTGCGACTTTTAGAAATAGGTGCAAGGAATTGAAATGGACCAGTACCATGGTGCACCACTCTCTAGGGATGGTAAATCAAAGACCAGCCACGGTGTTCTTTTTTTAACGTAAAAATTCATGTGACGGAAAAACGAAGGCCAAAAAACTTCAGAGAGGCGATTGAGGTTCAGGTAGCCTTTTTTGGGTATGAAACTATCCGTTGACGACTTACAGCAGTCAAAGCCGTAGAACTCACTAAGACCTTCGTTTTGACTGGTTATGGCTCCCGTAACTCTAAACGAGGCAACAGTTATGGCCGTTCGAAAAATATATATCCACAGGGTGCAACATCTGCGTTGCAAGATGCAACATTCGTCCAAAAAGACGAAACAGCGCCGTGCGACTTTTAGAAATGGGTGCAAGGATTTGAAATGGACCAGTACCATGGTGCACCACTCTCCAGGGATGGTAAATCGAAGACCAGCCATGGTGTTCCCTTTTTAACGTAAAAATTCAAGTGACGGAAAAACGAAGGCCAAAAAACTTCAAAGACCCGATTGAGGTTCGGATAGCCTATTTTTGGGTATGAAACTATCCGTTGACGGCTTACAGCGGTCAAAGCCGTAGAACTCACTGAGACCTTCGTTTTGACTGGTTATGGTTCCTGTAACTCTAAACGAGCAACAGTTATGGTCATCCGAAGAATCGATATCCACAGGGTGCAACATCTGCGTTGCAAGGTGCAACATTCGTCCAAAAAGACGAAACAGCGCCCTGCGACTTTTAGAAATGGGTGCAGTGATTTGAAATGGACCAGTACCAAGGTGCATCACTCTCCAGGGATGGTAAATCGAAGACCAGCCACGGTGTTCCCTTTTTAACATGAAAATTCATGTGACGGAAAAACGAAGGCCAAAAAACATCAGAGACCCGATTGAGGTTCGGATAGCCTTATTTTGGGTATGAAACTATCCGTTGACGGCTTTCAGCGGTCAAATCCGTAGAACTCACTGAGACCTTAGTTTTGACTGGTTATGGCTCCCGTAACTCTAAACAAGGCAACAGTTATGGCTGTCCGTAGAATCGATATCCACAGGGTGCAACATCTGCGGTGCAAGGTGCAACATTCGTCCAAAAAGATGAAACAGCGCCTTGCAACATTTAGAAATGAGTGCAGGGATTTGAAATGGACCAGTACCATGGTGAACCACTCTCCAGGGATGGTAAATCGAAGACCAGCCACGGTTTTCTCTTTTTAACGTAAAAATTCATGTGATGGAAAAACGAAGGCCAAAAAACTTCAGAGAGCCGATTGAGGTTCGGGTAGCCTTTTTTGGGTATGAAACTATCCGTTGACGGCTTACAGCGGTCAAACCCGTAGAACTCACGGAGACCTTCGTTTTGACTGGTTATGGCTCCCGTAACTCTAAACGAGCAACAGTTATGGCCGTCCGAAGAATCGATATCCACAGGGTGCAACATCTGCGGTGCAAGGTGCAACATTCGTCCAAACAGGCGAAACAGCGCCGTGCGACTTTTAGAAATGGGTGCAAGGATTTGAAATGGACCAGTACCATGGTGCACAACTCTCCAGTGATGGTAAATCGAAGACCAGCCACGGTGTTCCCTTTTTAACGTAAAAATTAATGTGACGGAAAAACGAAGGCCAAAAAACTTCAGAGAGCCGATTGAGGTTCGGGTAGCCTTTTTTGGGTATGAAACTATCCGTTGACGACTTACAGCGGTCAAAGCCATAGAACTCACTAAGACCTTCGTTTTGACTGGTTATGGCTCCCATAACTCTAAACGAGGCAACAGTTATGGCCGTCCGAAGAATCGATATCCATAGGGTGCAACATCTGCGGTGCAAGGTGCAACATTCGTCCAAAAAGACGAAAAAGCGCCGTGCAACATTTAGAAATGAGTGCAGGGATTTGAAATGGACCAATACCATGGTGCACCACTCACCAGGGATGGTAAATCGAAGACCAGCCACGGTGTTCTCTTTTTAATATAAAAATTCATGTGATGGAAAAACGAAGGCCAAAAAACTTCAGAGAGCCGATTGAGGTTCGGGTAGCCTTTTTTGGGTATGAAACTATCCGTTGACGACTTACAGCGGTCAAAGCCGTAGAACTCACTAAGACATTCGTTTTGACTGGTTATGGCTCCCGTAACTCTAAACGAGGCAACAGTTATGGCCGTCCAAAGAATCGATATCCACAGGGTGCAACATCTGCGGTTCAAGGTGCAACATTCGGCCAAAAAGAGAAAACAGCACCCTACGACTTTTAAAAATGGTTGCAGGGATTTGGAATGGACCAGTTCCATGGTGCACCACTCTCCAGGGATGGTAAATCGAAGACCAGCCACGGTGTTCCCTTTTTAACGTAAAAATTCATGTGACGGAAAAACGAAGGCCAAAAAACTTCAGAGACCCGATTGAGGTTCAGATAGCCTTTTTTTGGGTATGAAACTATCTGTTGACGGCTTACAACGATCAAAGCCGAAGAACTCACTGAGACCTTCGTTTTGACTGGTTATGGCTTCCGTAACTCTAAACGAGGCAACAGTTATGGCCGTCCGAAGAATCGATATCCACAGGGTGCAACATCTGCGGTGCAAGGTGTAACATTCGTCCAAAAAGACGAAACAGCGCCGTGCAACTTTTAGAAATGAGTGCAGGGATTTGAAATGGACCAGTACCATGGTGCACCACTCTCCAGGGATGGTAAATCGAAGACCATCCACGGTGTTCCTTTTTAACGTAAAAATTCATGTGACGGAAAAACGAAGGCCAAAAAACTTCAGAGAGCCGATTGAGGTTCGGGTACCCTTTTTTGGGTATGAAACTATCCATTGACGACTTACAGTGGTCAAAGCCGTAGAACTCACTGAGACCTTTGTTTTGACTGGTTATGGCTCCCGTAACTCTAAACGAGGCAACAGTTATGGCCGTTCGAAGAATCGATATCCAAAGGGTGCAACATCTGCGGTGCAAGGTGCAACATTCGTCCAAAAAGACGAAACAGCGCCGTTCGACTTTTAGAAATGAGTGCAGGGATTTGAAATGGACCAGTACCATGGTGCACCACTCTCCAGGGATGGTAAATCGAAGACCAGCCACGGTGTTCCCTTTTTAACGTAAAAATGTGATGGAAAACCGAAGGCCAAAAAACTTCAGAGACCCGATTGAGGTTCGGATAGCCTTTTTTGGGGTATGAAACTATCCGTTAACGGCTCACAGCAGTCAAAGCCGTAGAACTCACTGAGACCTTCGTTTTGACTGGTTATGGCACCCATAACTCTAAACGAGGCAACAGTTATGGTCGTCCGAAGAATCGATATCCACAGGGTGCAACATCTGCGGTTCAAGGTGCAACATTCGGCCAAAAAGACGAAACAGCGCCGTCCGACTTTTAGAAATGGGTGCAAGGATTTGGAATGGACCAGTTCCATGGTGCACTACTCTCCAGAGATGGTAAATCGAAGACCAGCCATGCTGTTCCCTTTTTAACGTAAAAATTCATGTGACGGAAAAACGAAGGCCAAAAAACTTCAAAGAGCCGATTGAGGTTCAGATAGCCTTTTTTTGGGTATGAAACTATCCGTTGACGGCTTACAACGGTCAAAGCCGTAGAACTCACTGAGACCTTTATTTTGACTGGTTATGGCTCCCGTAACTCTAAACGAGGCAATAGTTATGGCCGTCCGAAGAATCGATATCCACAGGGTGCAACATCTGCGGTGCAAGGTGCAACATTCGTCCAAAAAGACGAAACAGCGCCGTGCAACATTTAGAAATGAGTGCAGGGATTTGAAATGGACCAATACCATGGTGCACCACTCTCCAGGGATGGTAAATCGAAGACCAGCCACGGTGTTCTCTTTTTAATATAAAAATTCATGTGATGGAAAAACGAAGGCCAAAAAACTTCAGAGACCCGATTGAGGTTCGGATAGCCTTTTTTTGGGTATGAAACTATCTGTTGACGGCTTACAGCGGTCAAAGCCGTAGAACTCACTGAGACCTTCGTTTTGACTGGTTATGGCTCCCGTAACTCTAAACGAGGCAACAGTTATGGCCATCCGAAGAATCGATATCCACAGGGTGCATCATCTGCGGTGCAAGGTGCAACATTCGTCCAAAGAGACGAAACAGCGCCGTGCAACTTTTAGAAATGAGTGCAGGGATTTGAAATGGACCAGTACCATGGTGCACCACTCTCTAGAGATGGTAAATCGAAGACCATCCACGGTGTTCCTTTTTAACGTAAAAATTCATGTGACGGAAAAACGAAGGCCGAAAAACTTCAGAGAGCCGATTGAGGTTCGGATAGCCTTTTTTTGGGTATGAAACTATCCGTTGACGGCTTACAGCGGTCAAAGCCGTAGAACTCACCGAGACCTTCGTTTTGACTGGTTATGGCTCCCGTAACTATAAACGAGGCAACAGTTATGGCCGTCCGAAGAATCGAAATCCACTGGGTGCAACATCTGCGGTGCAAGGTGCAACATTCATCCAAAAAGACGAAACAGCGCCGTGCGACTTTTAGAAACGGGTGCAGGGATTTCAAATGGACCAGTACCATGTTGCATCACTCTCCAGGGATGGTAAATCGAAGACAAATACGGTGTTCCCTTTTTAACGTAAAAATTCATGTGACGGAAAAACGAAGGACAAAAAACTTCAAAGAGTCGATTGAGGTTCGGATAGCTTTTTTTTGGGTATGAAACTATCCGTTGACGGCTTACAGCAGTCAAAGCCGTAGAACTCACCGAGACCTTCGTTTTGACTGGTTATGGCTCCCGTAACTCTAAACGAGGAAACAGTTATGGTCGTCCGAAGAATCGATATCCACAGGGTGTAACATCTGCGGTTCAAGGTGCAACATTCGGCCAAAAAGACGAAACAGCGCCGTGCGACTTTTAGAAATGGGTGCAAGGATTTGGAATGGACCAGTTCCATGGTGCACCACTCTCCAGGGATGGTAAATCGAAGACCAGCCACGGTGTTTCCTTTTTAACGTAAAAATTCATGTGACGGAAAAACGAAGGCCAAAAAACTTCAAAGAGCCGATTGAGGTTCGGATAGCCTTTTTTTGGGTATGAAACTATCCGTTGACGGCTTACAATGGTCAAAGCCGTAGAACTCACTGAGACCTTTATTTTGACTGGTTATGGCTCCCGTAACTCTAAACGAGGCAATAGTTATGGCCGTCCGAAGAATCGATATCCATAGGGTGCAACATCTTCGGTGCAAGGTGCAACATTCGTCCAAAAAGAAGAAACAGCGCCGTGCAACATTTAGAAATGAGTGCAAAGATTTGAAATGGACCAGTACCATGGTGCACCACTCTCCAGGGATGGTAAATCGAAGACCAGCCACGGTGTTCTCTTTTTAACATAAAAATTCATGTGATGGAAAAACGAAGGCCAAAAAACTTCAGAGAGCCGATTGAGGTTCGGGTAGCCTTTTTTGGGTATGAAACTATCCGTTGACGACTTACAGCGGTCAAAACCGTAGAACTCACTTAGACCTTCGTTTTGACTGGTTATGGCTCCTGTAACTCTAAACGAGGCAACAGTTATGGCCGTCCGAAGAATCGATATCCACAGGGTGCAACATCTGCGGTTCCAGGTGCAACATTCGGCCAAAAAGACGAAACAA
The DNA here is from genome assembly GCA_030737815.1 of Allium fistulosum. Classification (NCBI taxonomy): domain Eukaryota; kingdom Viridiplantae; phylum Streptophyta; class Magnoliopsida; order Asparagales; family Amaryllidaceae; genus Allium; species Allium fistulosum. Next base: position 1,141,942,917 of record CM060906.1, read on the forward strand.
CGCCGTGCGACTTTTAGAAATGGGTGCAGGGATTTGGAATGGACCAGTTCCATGGTGCACCACTCTCCAGGATGGTAAATCGAAGACCAGCCACGATGTTCCCTTTTTAAAGTAAAAATTCATGTGACGGAAAAACGAAGACCAAAAAACTTCAGAGACCCGATTGAGGTTCGGATAGCCTTTTTTTGGGTATGAAACTATCTGTTGACGGCTTACAGCGGTCAAAGCCGTAGAACTCACTGAGACCTTCGTTTTGACTGGTTATGGCTCCCGTAAATCTAAACGAGGCAACAGTTATGGCCGTCCGAAGAATCGATATCCACAGGGTGCAACATCTGCCGAGCAAGGTGCAACATTCGTCCGAAAAGACGAAACAGCGCCGTGCGACTTTTAGAAATGGGTGCAGGGATTTGAAATGGACCAGTACCATGGTGCACCACTCTCTAGGGATGGTAAATCGAAGACCAGCCACGGTGTTCCCTTTTTAACGTAAAAATTCATGTGACGGAAAAACGAAGGCCAAAAAACTTCAGAGACCCGATTGAGGTTCAGATAGCCTTTTTTTGGGTATGAAAGTATTCGTTGATGGCTTACAGCAGTCAAAGCCGTAGAACTCACCGAGACCTTCGTTTTGACTGGTTATGGCTCCCGTAACTCTAAACGAGGCAACAGTTATGGTCGTCCGAAGAATCGATATCCATAGGGTGCAACATCTGCGGTGCAAGGTGCAACATTCATCCAAAAAGACGAAACAGCGCCGTGCGACTTTTAGAAATGGGTGCAGGGATTTGAAATGGACCAGTACCATGGTGCACCACTTTCCAGGGATGGTAAATCGAAGACCAGCCACGGTGAACCCTTTTTAATGTAAAAATTCATATGACGGAAAAACGAAGGCTAAAAAACTTTAGAGACCCGATTGAGGTTCGGATAGCCTTTTTTTGGGTATGAAACTATCCGTTGACGGCTAACAGCGGTCAAACCGTAGAACTCACTGAGACCTTCGTTTTGACTGGTTATGGCTCCCGTAACTCTAAACGAGGCAACAGTTATGGTCGTCCGAAGAATCGATATCCACAGGGTGCAACATCTGCGGTTCAAGGTGCAACATTCGTCCAAAAAGACGAAACAGCGCCGTGCGACTTTCAGAAATGAGTGCAGGGATTTGAAATGGACCAGTACCATGGTGCACCACTCTCCAGGGATGGTAAATCGAAGACCAGCCGCGGTGTTCCCTTTTTAACGTTAAAATTCATGTGACGGAAAAACGAAGGCCAAAAAACTTCAAAGACCCGATTGAGGTTCGGATAGCCTTTTTTGGGTATGAAACTATCCGTTGACGGCTTACAGCGGTCAAAGCCGTAGAACTCACCGAGACCTTCGTTTTGACTGGTTATGGCTCCCATAACTATAAACGAGGCAACAGTTATGGCCGTCCGAAGAATCGAAATCCACAGGGTGCAACATTTGCGGTGCAAGGTGCAACATTCGACCAAAAAGATGAAACAGCGCCGTGCGACTTTTAGAAATGGGTGCAGGGATTTGAAATGGACCAGTACCATGTTGCATCACTCTCCAGGGATGGTAAATCGAAGACAAGCCACGGTGTTCCCTTTTTAACGTAAAAATTCATGTGACCGAAAAACGAAGGCCAAAAAACTTCAAAGACCCGATTGATGTTCGGATAGCCTTTTTTTGGGAATGAAACTATCCGTTGACGGCTTACAGCGGTCAAAGCCGTAGAACTCATCGAGACCTTCGTTTTGACTAGTTATGGCTCTCGTAACTATAAACGAGGCAACAGTTATGGCCGTCCGAAGAATCGAAATCCATAGGGTGCAACATCTGCGGTGCAAGGTGCAACATTCGTCCAAAAAGACGAAACAGCGCCGTGCGACTTTTAGAAATGGGTGCAGGGATTTGAAATGGACCAGTACCATGGTGCACCACTCTCCAGGGATGGTAAATCAAAGACCAGCCACGGTGTTCCCTTTTTAACGTAAAAATTCATGTGACATTAAAACGAAGGCCAAAAAACTTCAGAGAGCCGATTGAGGTTCGGATAGCATTTTTTTGGGTATGAAACTATCCGTTGACGGCTTACAGTGATCAAAGCCGTAGAACTCACTGAGACCTTCGTTTTGACTGGTTATGGCTCCCGTAACTCTAAACGAGGCAATAGTTATGGCCGTCCGAAGAATCGATATCCACAGGGTGCAACATCTGCGGTGCAAGGTGCAACATTCGTCCAAAAAGACGAAACAGCGCCGTGCGACTTTCAGAAATGGGTGCAGGGATTTGAAATGGACCAGTACCATGGTGCACCACTCTCCCGGGATGGTAAATCGAAGACCAGCCACGGTGTTCCCTTTTTAACGTAAAAATTCATGTGACCGAAAAACGAAGGCCAAAAAACTTCAGAGACCCGATTAAGGTTCGGATAGCCTTTTTTTGGGTATGAAACTATCCGTTGACGGCTTATAGCGGTCAAAGTCGTAGAACTCACTGAGACCTTCGTTTTGACTGGTTATTGCTCCCGTAAATCTAAACGAGGCAACAGTTTTGGTCGTCCGAAGAATCGATATCCACAGGGTGCAACATCTACGGTGCAAGGTGCAACATTCGTCCAAAAAGACGAAACAGCACCGTGCGACATTTAGAAATGGGTGCAGGGATTTGAAATGGACCAGTACCATGGTGCACCACTCTCCAGGGATGGTAAATCGAAGACCAGCCACGGTTTTCCCTTTTTAACGTAAAAATTCATGTGACGGAAAAACGAAGGCCAAAAAACTTCAAAGAGCAGATTGAGGTTTGGAAAGCCTTTTTTTGGGTATGAAACTATCCGTTGACGGCTTACAGCGGTCAAAGCTGTAGAACTCACCGAGACCTTCGTTTTGACTGGTTATGGCTCCCATAACTCTAAACGAGGCAACAGTTATGGTCGTCCGAAGAATCGAAATCCACAGGGTGCAACATCTACGGTGCAAGGTGCAACATTCGTCCAAAAAGACGAAACAGCGCCGTGCGACTTTTAGAAATGGTTGCAGGGATTTGAAATGGACCAGTACCATGTTGCATCACTCTCCAGGGATGGTAAATCGAAGACAAGCCACGGTGTTCCCTTTTTAACGTAAAAATTCATGTGACGGAAAAACGAAGGCCAAAAAACTTCAGAGAGCCGATTGAGGTTCAGATAGCCTTTTTTGGGTATGAAACTATCCGTTGACGGCTTACAGCGGTCAAAGCCGTAGAACTCACTAAGACCTTCGTTTTGACTAGATATTGCTCTCGTAACTCTAAACGAGGCAACAATTATGGTCGTCCGAAGAATCGATATCCATAGGGTGCAACATCTGCGGTGCAAGGTGCAACATTCGTCCAAAAAGACGAAACAGCGCCGTGCGACTTTTAGAAATGGGTGCTGGGATTTGAAATGGACCAGTACCATGGTGCACCACTCTCCAGGGATGGTAAATCGAAGACCAGCCACAGTGTTCCCTTTTTAACGTAAAAATTCATGTGACGAAAAAACGAAGGCCAAAAAACTTCAAAGAGCAGATTGAGGTTCGGATAGCCTTTTTTTGGGTATGAAACTATCGGTTGACGGCTTACAGCGGTCAAAGCCGTAGAACTCACTGAGGCCTTCGTTTTGACTGGTTATGGCTCCCGTAACTCTAAACGAGGCAATAGTTATGGTCGTCCGAAGAATCGATATCCACAGGGTGCAACATCTGCGGTGCAAGGTGCAACATTCGTCCAAAAAGACGAAACAGTGCCGTGCGACTTTAAGAAATGGGTGCAAGGATTTGAAATGGACCAGTACCATGGTGCACCACTCTCCAAGGATGGTAAATCGAAGACCAGCCACGGTGTTCCCTTTTTAACGTAAAAATTCATGTGACGGAAAAACGAAGGCCAAAAAACTTCAAAGACCCGATTGAGGTTCGGATAGCCTTTTTTTGGGTATGAAATAATCCGTTGATGGCTTACAGCGGTCAAAGCCGTAGAACTCACTGAGACTTTCGTTTTGACTGGTTATGACTCCCGTAACTCTAAACGAGGCAACAGTTATGGTCGTCCGAAGAATCGAAATCCATAGGGTGCAACATCTGCGGTGCAAGGTGCAACATTCGTCCAAAAAGACGAAACAGCGTCGTGCGACTTTTAGAAATGGGTGCAGGGATTTGAAATGGACCAGCACCATGGTTCATCACTCTCCAGGGATGGTAAATCGAAGACAAGCCATGGTGTTCCCTTTTTAACGTAAAAATTCAGGTGACGGAAAAACGAAGGCCAAAAAACTTCAGAGAGCCGATTGAGGTTCGGATAGCCTTTTTTTGGGTATGAAACTATCCGTTGACGGCTTACAGCGGTCAAAGCCGCAGAACTCACTGAGACCTTGGTTTTGACTGGTTATTGCTCCCGTAACTCTAAACGAGACAACAGTTATGGTCGTCCGAAGAATCGATATCCACAGGGTGCAACATCTACGGTGCAAGGTGCAACATTCATCCAAAAAGACGAAACAGCGCCTTGCGACTTTTAGAAATGGGTGCAGGGATTTGAAATGGACCAGTACCATGGTGCACCACTCTCCAGGGATGGTAAATAGAAGACTAGCCACAGTGTTCCCCTTTTAACGTAAAAATTCATGTGACGGAAAAACGAAGGCCAAAAAACATCAAAGACCCGATTGAGGTTCGGATAGCCTTTTTTTGGGAATGAAACTATCCGTTGACGGCTTACAGCGGTCAAAGCCGTAGAACTCACCGAGACCTTCGTTTTGACTGGTTATGGCTCCCGTAACTATAAACGAGGCAACAGTTATGGCCGTCCGAAGAATCGAAATCCACAGGGTGCAACATCTGCGGTGCAAGGTGCAACATTCGTCCAAAAAGACGAAACAGCGCCGTGCGACTTTTAGAAATTGGTGCAGGGATTTGAAATGGACCAGTACCATGTTGCATCACTCTCCAGGGATGGTAAATCGAAGACAACCACGGTGTTCCCTTTTTAACGTAAAAATTCATGTGACGGAAAAACGAAGGCCAAAAATCTTCAGAGAGCCGATTGAGGTTCGGATAGCCTTTTTTTGGGTATGAAACTATCCGTTGACGGCTTACAGCGGTCATAGCCATAGAACTCACTAAGACCTTCGTTTTGACTGGTTATTGCTCCCGTAACTCTAAACGAGGCAACAATTATGGTCGTCCGAAGAATCGATATCCACAGGGTGCAACATCTGCGGTGCAAGGTGCAACATTCATCCAAAAAGACGAAACAGCGCCGTGCGACTTTTAGAAATGGGTGCAGGGATTTGAAATGGACCAGTACCATGGTGCAACACTCTCCAGGGATGGTAAATCAAAGACCAGCCACGGTGTTCCCTTTTTAACGTAAAAATTCATGTGACATTAAAACGAAGGCCAAAAAACTTCAGAGAGCCGATTGAGGTTCGGATAGCATTTTTTTGGGTATGAAACTATCCGTTAACGGCTTATAGTGATCAAAGCCGGAGAACTCACTGAGACCTTCGTTTTGACTGGTTATGGCTCCAATAACTCTAAACGAGGCAATAGTTATGGCCGTCCGAAGAATCGATATCCACAGGGTGCAACATCTGCGGTGCAAGGTGCAACATTCGTCCAAAAAGACGAAACAGCGCCGTGCGACTTTAAGAAATGGGTGTAGGGATTTGAAATGGACCAGTACCATGGTGCACCACTCTCCAAGGATGGTAAATCGAAGACCAGCCACGGTGTTCCCTTTTTAACGTAAAAATTCATGTGACGGAAAAACGAAGGCCAAAAAACTTCAAAGACCCGATTGAGGTTCGGATAGCCTTTTTTTGGGTATGAAACAATCCGTTGATGGCTTACAGCGGTCAAAGCCGTAGAACTCACTGAGACCTTCGTTTTGACTGGTTATGACTCCCGTAACTCTAAACGAGGCAACAGTTATGGTCGTCCGAAGAATCGAAATCCATAGGGTGCAACATCTGCGGTGCAAGGAGCAACATTCGTCCAAAAAGACGAAACAGCGCCGTGCGACTTTTAGAAATGGGTGCAGGGATTTGAAATGGACCAGTACCATGGTTCATCACTCTCCAGGGATGGTAAATCGAAGACAAGCCATGGTGTTCCCTTTTTAACGTAAAAATTCAGGTGACGGAAAAACGAAGGCCAAAAATCTTCAGAGAGCCGATTGAGGTTCGGATAGCCTTTTTTTGGGTATGAAACTATCCGTTGACGGCTTACAGCGGTCAAAGCCGTAGAACTCACTGAGACCTTGGTTTTGACTGGTTATTGCTCCCGTAACTCTAAACGAGGCAACAGTTATGGTCGTCCGAAGAATCGATATCCACAGGGTGCAACATCTACGGTGCAAGGTGCAACATTCTTCCAAAAAGACGAAACAGCGCCGTGCGACTTTTAGAAATGGGTGCAGGGATTTGAAATGGACCAGTACCATGGTGCACCACTCTCCAGGGATGGTAAATAGAAGACCAGCCACGGTGTTCCCCTTTTAACGTAAAAATTCATGTGACGGAAAAACGAAGGCCAAAAAACATCAAAGACTCGATTGAGGTTCGGATAGCCTTTTTTTGGGAATGAAACTATCCGTTGACGGCTTACAGCGGTCAAAGCCGTAGAACTCACCGAGACCTTCGTTTTGACTGGTTATGGCTCCCGTAACTATAAACGAGGCAACAGTTATGGCCGTCCGAAGAATCGAAATCCACAGGGTGCAACATCTGCGGTGCAAGGTGCAACATTCGTCCAAAAAGACGAAACAGCGCCGTGCGACATTTAGAAATTGGTGCAGGGATTTGAAATGGACCAGTACCATGTTGCATCACTCTCCAGGGATGGTAAATCGAAGACAACCACGGTGTTCCCTTTTTAACGTAAAAATTCATGTGACGGAAAAACGAAGGCCAAAAAACTTCAGAGAGCCGATTGAGGTTCGGATAGCCTTTTTTTGGGTATGAAACTATCCGTTGACGGCTTACAGCGGTCAAAGCCGTAGAACTCACTAAGACCTTCGTTTTGACTAGTTATTGCTCCCGTAACTCTAAACGAGGCAACAATTATGGTCGTCCGAAGAATCGATATCCACAGGGTGCAACATCTGCGGTGCAAGGTGCAACATTCATCCAAAAAGACGAAACAGCGCCGTGCGACTTTTAGAAATGGGTGCAGGGATTTGAAATGGACCAGTACCATGGTGCACCACTCTCCAGGGATGGTAAATCAAAGACCAGCCACGGTGTTCCCTTTTTAACGTAAAAATTCATGTGACATTAAAACGAAGGCCAAAAAACTTCAGAGAGCCGATTGAGGTTCGGATAGCATTTTTTTGGGTATGAAACTATCCGTTGACGGCTTACAGTGATCAAAGCCATAGAACTCACTGAGACCTTCTTTTTGACTGGTTATGGCTCCCGTAACTCTAAACGAGGCAATAGTTATGGCCGTCCGAAGAATCGATATCCACAGGGTGCAACATCTGCGGTGCAAGGTGCAACATTCGTCCAAAAAGACGAAACAGCGCCGTGCGACTTTCAGAAATGGGTGCAGGGATTTGAAATGGACCAGTACCATGGTGCACCACTCTCCAGGGATGGTAAATCGAAGACCAGCCACGGTGTTCCCTTTTTAACGTAAAAATTCATGTGACGGAAAAACGAAGGCCAAAAAACGTCAAAGACCCGATTAAGGTTCGGATAGCCTTTTTTTGGGTATGAAACTATCCGTTGACGGCTTATAGCGGTCAAAGCCGTAGAACTCACTGAGACCTTCGTTTTGACTGGTTATTGCTCCCGTAACTCTAAACGAGGCAACAGTTTTGGTCGTCCGAAGAATCGATATCCACAGGGTGCAACATCTGCGGTGCAAGGTGCAACATTCGTCCAAAAAGACGAAACAGCACCGTGCGACATTTAGAAATGGGTGCAGGGATTTGAAATGGACCAGTACCATGGTGCACCACTCTCCAGGGATGGTAAATCGAAGACCAGCCACGGTTTTCCCTTTTTAACGTAAAAATTCATGTGACGGAAAAACGAAGGCTAAAAAACTTCAGAGAGCAGATTGAGGTTTGGAAAGCCTTTTTTTGGGTATGAAACTATCCGTTGACGGCTTACAGCGGTCAAAGCCGTAGAACTCACCGAGACCTTCGTTTTGACTGGTTATGGCTCCCATAACTAAACGAGGCAACAGTTATGGTCGTCCGAAGAATCGAAATCCACAGGGTGCAACATCTACGGTGCAAGGTGCAACATTCGTCCAAAAAGACGAAACAGCGCCGTGCGACTTTTAGAAATGGTTACATGGATTTGAAATGGACCAGTACCATGTTGCATCACTCTCCAGGGATGGTAAATCGAAGACAAGCCACGATGTTCCCTTTTTAACGTAAAAATTCATGTGACGGAAAAACGAAGGCCAAAAAACTTCAGAGAGCCGATAGAGGTTCAGATAGCCTTTTTTGGGTATGAAACTATCCGTTGACGGCTTACAGCGGTCAAAGCCGTAGAACTCACTAAGACCTTCGTTTTGACTGGATATTGCTCCCGTAACTCTAAACGAGGCAACAATTATGGTCGTCCGAAGAATCGATATCCAGAGGGTGCAACATCTGCGGTGCAAGGTGCAACATTCGTCCAAAAAGACGAAACAGCGCCGTGCGACTTTTAGAAATGGGTGATGGGATTTGAAATGGACCAGTACCATGGTGCACCACTCTCCAGGGATGGTAAATCGAAGACCAGCCACGGTGTTCCCTTTTTAACGTAAAAATTCATGTGACGGAAAAACGAAGGCCAAAAAACTTCAGAGAGCCGATTGAGGTTCGGATAGCCTTTTTTTGGGTATGAAACTATCCGTTGACGGCTTACAGCGGTCAAAGCCGTAGAACTCACTAAGACCTTCGTTTTGACTAGTTATTGCTCCCGTAACTCTAAACGAGGCAACAATTATGGTCGTCCGAAGAATCGATATCCACAGGGTGCAACATCTGCGGTGCAAGGTGCAACATTCATCCAAAAAGACGAAACAGCGCCGTGCGACTTTTAGAAATGGGTGCAGGGATTTGAAATGGACCAGTACCATGGTGCACCACTCTCCAGGGATGGTAAATCAAAGACCAGCCACGGTGTTCCCTTTTTAACGTAAAAATTCATGTGACATTAAAACGAAGGCCAAAAAACTTCAGAGAGCCGATTGAGGTTCGGATAGCATTTTTTTGGGTATGAAACTATCCGTTGACGGCTTACAGTGATCAAAGCCATAGAACTCACTGAGACCTTCTTTTTGACTGGTTATGGCTCCCGTAACTCTAAACGAGGCAATAGTTATGGCCGTCCGAAGAATCGATATCCACAGGGTGCAACATCTGCGGTGCAAGGTGCAACATTCGTCCAAAAAGACGAAACAGCGCCGTGCGACTTTCAGAAATGGGTGCAGGGATTTGAAATGGACCAGTACCATGGTGCACCACTCTCCAGGGATGGTAAATCGAAGACCAGCCACGGTGTTCCCTTTTTAACGTAAAAATTCATGTGACGGAAAAACGAAGGCCAAAAAACGTCAAAGACCCGATTAAGGTTCGGATAGCCTTTTTTTGGGTATGAAACTATCCGTTGACGGCTTATAGCGGTCAAAGCCGTAGAACTCACTGAGACCTTCGTTTTGACTGGTTATTGCTCCCGTAACTCTAAACGAGGCAACAGTTTTGGTCGTCCGAAGAATCGATATCCACAGGGTGCAACATCTGCGGTGCAAGGTGCAACATTCGTCCAAAAAGACGAAACAGCACCGTGCGACATTTAGAAATGGGTGCAGGGATTTGAAATGGACCAGTACCATGGTGCACCACTCTCCAGGGATGGTAAATCGAAGACCAGCCACGGTTTTCCCTTTTTAACGTAAAAATTCATGTGACGGAAAAACGAAGGCTAAAAAACTTCAGAGAGCAGATTGAGGTTTGGAAAGCCTTTTTTTGGGTATGAAACTATCCGTTGACGGCTTACAGCGGTCAAAGCCGTAGAACTCACCGAGACCTTCGTTTTGACTGGTTATGGCTCCCATAACTAAACGAGGCAACAGTTATGGTCGTCCGAAGAATCGAAATCCACAGGGTGCAACATCTACGGTGCAAGGTGCAACATTCGTCCAAAAAGACGAAACAGCGCCGTGCGACTTTTAGAAATGGTTACATGGATTTGAAATGGACCAGTACCATGTTGCATCACTCTCCAGGGATGGTAAATCGAAGACAAGCCACGATGTTCCCTTTTTAACGTAAAAATTCATGTGACGGAAAAACGAAGGCCAAAAAACTTCAGAGAGCCGATAGAGGTTCAGATAGCCTTTTTTGGGTATGAAACTATCCGTTGACGGCTTACAGCGGTCAAAGCCGTAGAACTCACTAAGACCTTCGTTTTGACTGGATATTGCTCCCGTAACTCTAAACGAGGCAACAATTATGGTCGTCCGAAGAATCGATATCCAGAGGGTGCAACATCTGCGGTGCAAGGTGCAACATTCGTCCAAAAAGACGAAACAGCGCCGTGCGACTTTTAGAAATGGGTGATGGGATTTGAAATGGACCAGTACCATGGTGCACCACTCTCCAGGGATGGTAAATCGAAGACCAGCCACGGTGTTCCCTTTTTAACGTAAAAATTCATGTGACGAAAAAACGAAGGCCAAAAAACTTCAAAGAGCAGATTGAGGTTCGGATAGCCTTTTTTGGGTATGAAACTATCGGTTGACGGCTTACAGCGGTCAAAGCTGTAGAACTCACTGAGACCTTCGTTTTGACTGGTTATGGCTCCCGTAACTCTAAACGAGGCAATAGTTATGGCCGTCCGAAGAATCGATATCCACAGGGTGCAACATCTGCGGTGCAAGGTGCAACATTCGTCCAAAAAGACGAAACAGCGCCGTGCGACTTTAAGAAATGGGTGTAGGTATTTGAAATGGACCAGTACCATGGTGCACCACTCTCCAAGGATGGTAAATTGAAGACCGGCCACGGTGTTCCCTTTTTAACGTAAAAATTCATGTGACGGAAAAACGAAGGCCAAAAAACTTCAAAGACCCGATTGAGGTTCGGATAGCCTTTTTTTGGGTATGAAACAATCCGTTGATGGCTTACAGCGGTCAAAGCCATAGAACTCACTGAGACCTTCGTTTTGACTAGTTATGACTCCCGTAACTCTAAATGAGGCAACAGTTATGGTCGTCCGAAGAATCGAAATCCATAGGGTGCAACATCTGCGGTGCAAGGTGCAACATTCGTCCAAAAAGACGAAACAGCGCAGTGCGACTTTTAGAAATGGGTGCAGGGATTTGAAATGGACCAGTACCATGGTTCATCACTCTCCAGGGATGGTAAATCGAAGACAAGCCACGGTGTTCCCTTTTTAACGTAAAAATTCAGGTGACGGAAAAACGAAGGCCAAAAAACTTCAGAGAGCCGATTGAGGTTCGGATAGCCTTTTTTTGGGTATGAAACTATCCGTTGACGGCTTACAGCGATCAAAGCCGTAGAACTCACTGAGACCTTCGTTTTGACTGGTTATGGCTCCCGTAACTCTAAACGAGGCAATAGTTATGGCCGTCCGAAGAATCGATATCCACAGGGTGCAACATCTGCGGTGCAAGGTGCAACATTCGTCCAAAAAGACGAAACAGCACCGTGCGACTTTAAGAAATGGGTGCAGGGATTTGAAATGGACCAGTACCATGGTGCACCACTCTCCAAGGATGGTAAATCGAAGACCAGCCACGGTGTTCCCTTTTTAACGTAAAAATTCATGTGACGGAAAAACGAAGGCCAAAAAACTTCAAAGACCCGATTGAGGTTCGGATAGCCTTTTTTTGGGTATGAAACAATCCGTTGATGGCTTACAGCGGTCAAAGCCGTAGAACTCACTGAGACCTTCGTTTTGACTGGTTATGACTCCCGTAACTCTAAACGAGGCAACAGTTATGGTCGTCCGAAGAATCGAAATCCATAGGGTGCAACATCTGCGGTGCAAGGTGCAACATTCGTCCAAAAAGACGAAACAGCGCCGTGCGACTTTTAGAAATGGGTGCAGGGATTTGAAATGGACCAGTACCATGGTTCATCACTCTCCAGGGATGGTAAATCGAAGACAAGCCATGGTGTTCCCTTTTTAACGTAAAAATTCAGGTGATGGAAAAACGAAGGCCAAAAAACTTCAGAGAGCCGATTGAGGTTCGGATAGCCTTTTTTTGGGTATGAAACTATCCGTTGACGGCTTACAGCGGTCAAAGCCGTAGAACTCACTGAGACCTTGGTTTTGACTGGTTATTGCTCCCGTAACTCTAAACGAGGCAACAGTTATGGTCGTCCGAAGAATCGATATCCACAGGGTGCAACATCTACGGTGCAAGGTGCAACATTCTTCCAAAAAGACGAAATAGCGCCGTGCGACTTTTAGAAATGGGTGCAGGGATTTGAAATGGACCAGTGACATGGTGCACCACTCTCCAGGGATGGTAAATAGAAGACCATCCACGGTGTTCCCCTTTTAACGTAAAAATTCATGTGACGGAAAAACGAAGGCCAAAAAACATCAAAGACCCGATTGAGGTTCGGATAGCCTTTTTTGGGAATGAAACTATCCGTTGACGGCTTACAGCGGTCAAAGCCGTAGAACTCACCGAGACCTTCGTTTTGACTGGTTATGGCTCCCGTAACTATAAACGAGGCAACAGTTATGGCCGTCCGAAGAATCGAAATCCACAGGGTGCAACATCTGCGGTGCAAGGTGCAACATTCGTCCAAAAAGACGAAACAGCGCCGTGCGACTTTTAGAAATTGGTGCAGGGATTTGAAATGGACTAGTACCATGTTGCATCACTCTCCAGGGATGGTAAATCGAAGACAACCACGGTGTTCCCTTTTTAACGTAAAAATTCATGTGACGGAAAAACGAAGGCCAAAAAACTTCAGAGAGCCGATTGAGGTTCGGATAGCCTTTTTTTGGGTATGAAACTATCCGTTGACGGCTTACAGCGGTCAAAGCCGTAGAACTCACTAAGACCTTCGTTTTGACTGGTTATTGCTCCCGTAACTCTAAACGAGGCAACAATTATGGTCGTCCGAAGAATCGATATCCACAGGGTGCAACATCTGCGGTGCAAGGTGCAACATTCATCCAAAAAGACGAAACAGCGCCGTGCGACTTTTAGAAATGGGTGCAGGGATTTGAAATGGACCAGTACCATGGTGCACCACTCTCCAGGGATGGTAAATCAAAGACCAGCCACGGTCTTCCCTTTTTAACGTAAAAATTCATGTGACATTAAAACGATGGCCAAAAAACTTCAGAGAGCCGATTGAGGTTCGGATAGCATTTTTTTGGGTATGAAACTATCCGTTGATGGCTTACAGTGATCAAAGCCGTAGAACTCACTGAGACCTTCGTTTTGACTGGTTATGGCTCCCGTAACTCTAAACGAGGCAATAGTTATGGCCGTCCGAAGAATCGATATCCACAGGGTGCAACATCTGCGGTGCAAGGTGCAACATTCGTCCAAAAAGACGAAACAGCACCGTGCGACTTTAAGAAATGGGTGCAGGGATTTGAAATGGACCAATACCATGGTGCACCACTCTCCAAGGATGGTAAATCGAAGACCAGCCACGGTGTTCCCTTTTTAACGTAAAAATTCATGTGACGGAAAAACGAAGGCCAAAAAACTTCAAAGACCCGATTGAGGTTCGGATAGCCTTTTTTTGGGTATGAAACAATCCGTTGATGGCTTACAGCGGTCAAAGCCGTAGAACTCACTGAGACCTTCGTTTTGACTGGTTATGACTCCCGTAACTCTAAACGAGGCAACAGTTATGGTCGTCCGAAGAATCGAAATCCATAGGGTGCAACATCTGCGGTGCAAGGTGCAACATTCGTCCAAAAAGACGAAACAGCGCCGTGCGACTTTTAGAAATGGGTGCAGGGATTTGAAATGGACCAGTACCATGGTTCATCACTCTCCAGGGATGGTAAATCGAAGACAAGCCATGGTGTTCCCTTTTTAACGTAAAAATTCAGGTGATGGAAAAACGAAGGCCAAAAAACTTCAGAGAGCCGATTGAGGTTCGGATAGCCTTTTTTTGGGTATGAAACTATCCGTTGACGGCTTACAGCGGTCAAAGCCATAGAACTCACTGAGACCTTGGTTTTGACTGGTTATTGCTCCCGTAACTCTAAACGAGGCAACAGTTATGGTCGTCCGAAGAATCGATATCCATAGGGTGCAACATCTACGGTGCAAGGTGCAACATTCTTCCAAAAAGACGAAACAGCGCCGTGCGACTTTTAGAAATGGGTGCAGGGATTTGAAATGGACCAGTACCATGGTGCACCACTCTCCAGGGATGGTAAATAGAAGACCATCCACGGTGTTCCCCTTTTAACGTAAAAATTCATGTGACGGAAAAACGAAGGCCAAAAAACATCAAAGACCCGATTGAGGTTCGGATAGCCTTTTTTGGGAATGAAACTATCCGTTGATGGCTTACAGTGATCAAAGCCGTAGAACTCACTGAGACCTTCGTTTTGACTGGTTATGGCTCCCGTAACTCGAAACGAGGCAATAGTTATGGCCGTCCGAAGAATCGAAATCCACAGGGTGCAACATCTGCGGTGCAAGGTGCAACATTCGTCCAAAAAGACGAAACAGCGCCGTGCGACTTTTAGAAATTGGTGCAGGGATTTGAAATGGACCAGTACCATGTTGCATCACTCTCCAGGGATGGTAAATCGAAGACAACCACGGTGTTCCCTTTTTAACGTAAAAATTCATGTGACGGAAAAACGAAGGCCAAAAAACTTCAGAGAGCCGATTGAGGTTCGGATAGCCTTTTTTTGGGTATGAAACTATCCGTTGACGGCTTACAGCGGTCAAAGCCGTAGAACTCACTAAGACCTTCGTTTTGACTGGTTATTGCTCCCGTAACTCTAAACGAGGCAACAATTATGGTCGTCCGAAGAATCGATATCCACAGGGTGCAACATCTGCGGTGCAAGGTGCAACATTCATCCAAAAAGACGAAACAGCGCCGTGCGACTTTTAGAAATGGGTGCAGGGATTTGAAATGGACCAGTACCATGGTGCACCACTCTCCAGGGATGGTAAATCAAAGACCAGCCACGGTCTTCCCTTTTTAACGTAAAAATTCATGTGACATTAAAACGATGGCCAAAAAACTTCAGAGAGCCGATTGAGGTTCGGATAGCATTTTTTTGGGTATGAAACTATCCGTTGATGGCTTACAGTGATCAAAGCCGTAGAACTCACTGAGACCTTCGTTTTGACTGGTTATGGCTCCCGTAACTCTAAACGAGGCAATAGTTATGGCCGTCCGAAGAATCGATATCCACAGGGTGCAACATCTGCGGTGCAAGGTGCAACATTCGTCCAAAAAGACGAAACAGCACCGTGCGACTTTAAGAAATGGGTGCAGGGATTTGAAATGGACCAATACCATGGTGCACCACTCTCCAAGGATGGTAAATCGAAGACCAGCCACGGTGTTCCCTTTTTAACGTAAAAATTCATGTGACGGAAAAACGAAGGCCAAAAAACTTCAGAGACCCGATTGAGGTTCGGATAGCTTTTTTTGGGTATGAAACTATCCGTTGACGGCTTACAGTGGTCAAAGCCGTAGAACTCACTGAGACCTTCGTTTTGACTGGTTATGGATCCCGTAACTCTAAACGAGGCAACAGTTATGGCCGTCCGAAGAATAGATATCCGTAGGGTGCAACATCTGCGGTGCAAGGTGCAACATTCGTCCAAAAAGACGAAACAGCGCCGTGCGACTTTTAGAAATGGGTGCAGGGATTTGAAATGGACCAGTACCATGGTTCATCACTCTCCAGGGATGGTAAATCGAAGACAAGCCATGGTGTTCCCTATTTAACGTAAAAATTCAGGTGATGGAAAAACGAAGGCCAAAAAACTTCAGAGAGCCGATTGAGGTTCGGATAGCCTTTTTTTGGGTATGAAACTATCCGTTGACGGCTTACAGCGGTCAAAGCCGTAGAACTCACTGAGACCTTGGTTTTGACTGGTTATTGCTCCCGTAACTCTAAACGAGGCAACAGTTATGGTCGTCCGAAGAATCGATATCCACAGGGTGCAACATCTACGGTGCAAGGTGCAACATTCTTCCAAAAAGACGAAACAGCGCCGTGCGACTTTTAGAAATGGGTGCAGGGATTTGAAATGGACCAGTACCATGGTGCACCACTCTACAGGGATGGTAAATAGAAGACCATCCACGGTGTTCCCCTTTTAACGTAAAAATTCATGTGACGGAAAAACGAAGGCCAAAAAACATCAAAGACCCGATTGAGGTTCGGATAGCCTTTTTTGGGAATGAAACTATCCGTTGACGGCTTACAGCGGTCAAAGCCGTAGAACTCACCGAGACCTTCGTTTTGACTGGTTATGGCTCCCGTAACTATAAACGAGGCAACAGTTATGGCCGTCCGAAGAATCGAAATCCACAGGGTGCAACATCTGCGGTGCAAGGTGCAACATTCGTCCAAAAAGACGAAACAGCGCCGTGCGACTTTTAGAAATTGGTGCAGGGATTTGAAATGGACCAGTACCATGTTGCATCACTCTCCAGGGATGGTAAATCGAAGACAACCACGGTGTTCCCTTTTTAACGTAAAAATTCATGTGACGGAAAAACGAAGGCCAAAAAACTTCAGAGAGCCGATTGAGGTTCGGATAGCCTTTTTTTGGGTATGAAACTATCCGTTGACGGCTTACAGCGGTCAAAGCCGTAGAACTCACTAAGACCTTCGTTTTGACTGGTTATTGCTCCCGTAACTCTAAACGAGGCAACAATTATGGTCGTCCGAAGAATCGATATCCACAGGGTGCAACATCTGCGGTGCAAGGTGCAACATTCATCCAAAAAGACGAAACAGCGCCGTGCGACTTTTAGAAATGGGTGCAGGGATTTGAAATGGACCAGTACCATGGTGCACCACTCTCCAGGGATGGTAAATCAAAGACCAGCCACGGTCTTCCCTTTTTAACGTAAAAATTCATGTGACATTAAAACGATGGCCAAAAAACTTCAGAGAGCCGATTGAGGTTCGGATAGCATTTTTTTGGGTATGAAACTATCCGTTGATGGCTTACAGTGATCAAAGCCGTAGAACTCACTGAGACCTTCGTTTTGACTGGTTATGGCTCCCGTAACTCTAAACGAGGCAATAGTTATGGCCGTCCGAAGAATCGATATCCACAGGGTGCAACATCTGCGGTGCAAGGTGCAACATTCGTCCAAAAAGACGAAACAGCGCCGTGCGACTTTCAGAAATGGGTGCAGGGATTTGAAATGGACCAGTACCATGGTGCACCACTCTCCAGGGATGGTAAATCGAAGACCAGCCATGGTGTTCCCTTTTTAACGTAAAAATTCATGTGACGGAAAAACGAAGGCCAAAAAACGTCAGAGACCCGATTAAGGTTCGGATAGCCTTTTTTTGGGTATGAAACTATCCGTTGACGGCTTATAGCGGTCAAAGCCGTAGAACTCACTGAGACCTTCGTTTTGACTGGTTATTGCTCCCGTAACTCTAAACGAGGCAACAGTTTTGGTCGTCCGAAGAATCGATATCCACAGGGTGCAACATCTGCGGTGCAAGGTGCAACATTCGTCCAAAAAGACGAAACAGCACCGTGCGACATTTAGAAATGGGTGCAGTGATTTGAAATGGACCAGTACCATGGTGCACCACTCTCCAGGGATGGTAAATCGAAGACCAGCCACGGTTTTCCCTTTTTAACGTAAAAATTCATGTGACGGAAAAACGAAGGCTAAAAAACTTCAGAGAGCAGATTGAGGTTTGGAAAGCCTTTTTTTGGGTATGAAACTATCCGTTGACGGCTTACAGCGGTCAAAGCCGTAGAACTCACCGAGACCTTCGTTTTGACTGGTTATGGCTCCCATAACTAAACGAGGCAACAGTTATGGTCGTCCGAAGAATCGAAATCCACAGGGTGCAACATCTACGGTGCAAGGTGCAACATTCGTCCAAAAAGACGAAACAGCGCCGTGAAACTTTTAGAAATGGTTGCATGGATTTGAAATGGACCAGTACCATGTTGCATCACTCTCCAGGGATGGTAAATCGAAGACAAGCCACAATGTTCCCTTTTTAACGTAAAAATTCATGTGACGGAAAAACGAAGGCCAAAAAACTTCAGAGAGCCGATTGAGGTTCAGATAGCCTTTTTTGGGTATGAAACTATCCGTTAAAGGCTTACAGCGGTCAAAGCCGTAGAACTCACTAAGACCTTCGTTTTGACTGGATATTGCTCCCGTAACTCTAAACGAGGCAACAATTATGGTCGTCCGAAGAATCGATATCCAGAGGGTGCAACATCTGCGGTGCAAGGTGCAACATTCATCCAAAAAGACGAAACAGCGCCGTGCGACTTTTAGAAATGGGTGCTGGGATTTGAAATGGACCAGTACCATGGTGCACCACTCTCCAGGGATGGTAAATCGAAGACCAGCCACGGTGTTCCCTTTTTAACGTAAAAATTCATGTGACGAAAAAACGAAGGCCAAAAAACTTCAAAGAGCAGATTGAGGTTCGGATAGCCTTTTTTTGGGTATGAAACTATCGGTTGATGGCTTACAGCGGTCAAAGCCGTAGAACTCACTGAGACCTTCGTTTTGACTGGTTATGGCTCCCGTAACTCTAAACGAGGCAATAGTTATGGCCGTCCGAAGAATCGGTATCCAAAGGGTGCAACATCTGCGGTGCAAGGTGCAACATTCGTCCAAAAAGACGAAACAGCGCCGTGCGACTTTAAGAAATGGGTGCAGGGATTTGAAATGGACCAGTACCATGGTGCACCACTCTCCAAGGATGGTAAATCGAAGACCGGCCACGGTGTTCCCTTTTTAACGTAAAAATTCATGTGACGGAAAAACGAAGGCCAAAAAACTTCAAAGACCCGATTGAGGTTCGGATAGCCTTTTTTTGGGTATGAAACAATCCGTTGATGGCTTACAGCGGTCAAAGCCGTAGAACTCACTGAGACCTTCGTTTTGACTGGTTATGACTCCCGTAACTCTAAACGAGGCAACAGTTATGGTCGTCCGAAGAATCGAAATCCATAGGGTGCAACATCTGCGGTGCAAGGTGCAACATTCGTCCAAAAAGACGAAACAGCGCCGTGCGACTTTTAGAAATGGGTGCAGGGATTTGAAATGGACCAGTACCATGGTTCATCACTCTCCAGGGATGGTAAATCGAAGACAAGCCACGGTGTTCCCTTTTTAACGTAAAAATTCAGGTGACGGAAAAACGAAGGCCAAAAAACTTCAGAGAGCCGATTGAGGTTCGGATAGCCTTTTTTTGGGTATGAAACTATCCGTTGACGGCTTACAGCGGTCAAAGCCGTAGAACTCACTGAGACCTTGGTTTTGACTGGTTATTGCTCCCGTAACTCTAAACGAGGCAACAGTTATGGTCGTCCGAAGAATTGATATCCACAGGGTGCAACATCTACGGTGCAAGGTGCAACATTCATCCAAAAAGACGAAACAGCGCCGTGCGACTTTTAGAAATGGGTGCAGGGATTTGAAATGGACCAGTAGCATGGTGCACCACTCTCCAGGGATGGTAAATAGAAGACCAGCCACGGTGTTCCCCTTTTAACGTAAAAATTCATGTGACGGATAAACGAAGGCCAAAAAACTTCAGAGAGCCGATTGAGGTTCGGATAGCCTTTTTTGGGTATGAAACGATCCGTTGACAGCTTACAGCGATCAAAGCCGTAGAACTCACTGAGACCTTCGTTTTGACTGGTTATGGCTCCCGTAACTCGAAACGAGGCAATAGTTATGGCCGTCCGAAGAATCGATATCCACAGGGTGCAACATCTGCGGTGCAAGGTGCAACATTCGTCCAAAAAGACGAAACAGCGCCGTGCGACTTTCAGAAATGGGTGCAGGGATTTGAAATGGACCAGAACCATGGTGCAACACTCTACAGGGATGGTAAATCGAAGACCAGCCACGGTGTTCCCTTTTTAACGTAAAAATTCATGTGACGAAAAAACGAAGGCCAAAAAACTTCAAAGAGCAGATTGAGGTTCGGATAGCCTTTTTTGGGTATGAAACTATCGGTTGACGGCTTACAGCGGTCAAAGCCGTAGAACTCACTGAGACCTTCGTTTTGACTGGTTATGGCTCCCGTAACTCTAAACGAGGCAATAGTTATGGCCGTCCGAAGAATCGATATCCACAGGGTGCAACATCTGCGGTGCAAGGTGCAACATTCGTCCAAAAAGACGAAACAGCGCCGTGCGACTTTAAGAAATGGGTGCAGGGATTTGAAATGGACCAGTACCATGGTGCACCACTCTCCAAGGATGGTAAATCGAAGACCGGCCACGGTGTTCCCTTTTTAACGTAAAAATTCATGTGATGGAAAAACGAAGGCCAAAAAACTTCAAAGACCCGATTGAGGTTCGGATAGCCTTTTTTTGGGTATGAAACAATCCGTTGATGGCTTACAGCGGTCAAAGCCGTAGAACTCACTGAGACCTTCGTTTTGACTGGTTATGACTCCCGTAACTCTAAACGAGGCAACAGTTATGGTCGTCCGAAGAATCGAAATCCATAGGGTGCAACATCTGCGGTGCAAGGTGCAACATTCGTCCAAAAAGACGAAACAGCGCCGTGCGACTTTTAGAAATGGGTGCAGGGATTTGAAATGGACCAGTACCATGGTTCATCACTCTCCAGGGATGGTAAATCGAAGACAAGCCACGGTGTTCCCTTTTTAACGTAAAAATTCAGGTGACGGAAAAACGAAGGCCAAAAAACTTCAGAGAGCCGATTGAGGTTCGGATAGCCTTTTTTTGGGTATGAAACTATCCGTTGACGGCTTACAGCGGTCAAAGCCGTAGAACTCACTGAGACCTTGGTTTTGACTGGTTATTGCTCCCGTAACTCTAAACGAGGCAACAGTTATGGTCGTCCGAAGAATCG
The DNA here is from genome assembly GCA_030737815.1 of Allium fistulosum. Taxonomy (NCBI): domain Eukaryota; kingdom Viridiplantae; phylum Streptophyta; class Magnoliopsida; order Asparagales; family Amaryllidaceae; genus Allium; species Allium fistulosum. The sequence continues at coordinate 1,141,963,998 of CM060906.1, forward strand.
ATATCCACAGGGTGCAACATCTACGGTGCAAGGTGCAACATTCATCCAAAAAGACGAAACAGCGCCGTGCGACTTTTAGAAATGGGTGCAGGGATTTGAAATGGACCAGTACCATGGTGCACCACTCTCCAGGGATGGTAAATAGAAGACCAGCCACGGTGTTCCCCTTTTAACGTAAAAATTCATGTGACGGATAAACGAAGGCCAAAAAACTTCAGAGAGCCGATTGAGGTTCGGATAGCCTTTTTTGGGTATGAAACGATCCGTTGACAGCTTATAGCGATCAAAGCCGTAGAACTCACTGAGACCTTCGTTTTGACTGGTTATGGCTCCCGTAACTCGAAACGAGGCAATAGTTATGGCCGTCCGAAGAATCGATATCCACAGGGTGCAACATCTGCGGTGCAAGGTGCAACATTCGTCCAAAAAGACGAAACAGCGCCGTGCGACTTTCAGAAATGGGTGCAGGGATTTGAAATGGACCAGAACCATGGTGCAACACTCTACAGGGATGGTAAATCGAAGACCAGCCACGGTGTTCCCTTTTTAACGTAAAAATTCATGTGACGAAAAAACGAAGGCCAAAAAACTTCAAAGAGCAGATTGAGGTTCGGATAGCCTTTTTTGGGTATGAAACTATCGGTTGACGGCTTACAGCGGTCAAAGCCGTAGAACTCACTGAGACCTTCGTTTTGACTGGTTATGGCTCCCGTAACTCGAAACGAGGCAATAGTTATGGCCGTCCGAAGAATCGATATCCACAGGGTGCAACATCTGCGGTGCAAGGTGCAACATTCGTCCAAAAAGACGAAACAGCGCCGTGCGACTTTAAGAAATGGGTGCAGGGATTTGAAATGGACCAGTACCATGGTGCACCACTCTCCAAGGATGGTAAATCGAAGACCGGCCACGGTGTTCCCTTTTTAACGTAAAAATTCATATGACGGAAAAACGAAGGCCAAAAAACTTCAGAGACCCGATTGAGGTTCGGATAGCCTTTTTTTGGGTATGAAACAATCCGTTGATGGCTTACAGCGGTCAAAGCCGTAGAACTCACTGAGACCTTCGTTTTGACTGGTTATGACTCCCGTAACTCTAAACGAGGCAACAGTTATGGTCGTCCGAAGAATCGAAATCCATAGGGTGCAACATCTGCGGTGCAAGGTGCAACATTCGTCCAAAAAGACGAAACAGCGCCGTGCGACTTTTAGAAATGGGTGCAGGGATTTGAAATGGACCAGTACCATGGTTCATCACTCTCCAGGGATGGTAAATCGAAGACAAGCCACGGTGTTCCCTTTTTAACGTAAAAATTCAGGTGACGGAAAAACGAAGGCCAAAAAACTTCAGAGAGCCGATTGAGGTTCGGATAGCCTTTTTTGGGTATGAAACTATCCGTTGACGGCTTACAGCGGTCAAAGCCGTAGAACTCACTGAGACCTTGGTTTTGACTGGTTATTGCTCCCGTAACTCTAAACGAGGCAACAGTTATGGTCGTCCGAAGAATCGATATCCACAGGGTGCAACATCTACGGTGCAAGGTGCAACATTCATCCAAAAAGACGAAACAGCGCCGTGCGACTTTTAGAAATGGGTGCAGGGATTTGAAATGGACCAGTACCATGGTGAACCACTCTCCAGGGATGGTAAATAGAAGACCAGCCACGGTGTTCCCCTTTTAACGTAAAAATTCATGTGACGGAAAAACGAAGGCCAAAAAACTTCAGAGAGCCGATTGAGGTTCGGATAGCCTTTTTTGGGTATGAAACGATCCGTTGACAGCTTACAGCGATCAAAGCCGTAGAACTCACTGAGACCTTCGTTTTGACTGGTTATGGCTCCCGTAACTCGAAACGAGGCAATAGTTATGGCCGTCCGAAGAATCGATATCCACAGGGTGCAACATCTGCGGTGCAAGGTGCAACATTCGTCCAAAAAGACGAAACAGCGCCCTGCGACTTTCAGAAATGGGTGCAGGGATTTGAAATGGACCAGAACCATGGTGCAACACTCTACAGGGATGGTAAATCGAAGACCAGCCACGGTGTTCCCTTTTTAACGTAAAAATTCATGTGACGGAAAAACGAAGGCCAAAAAACTTCAGAGAGCCGATTGAGGTTCGGATAGCCTTTTTTTGGGTATGAAACTATCCGTTGACGGCTTACAGCGGTCAAAGCCGTAGAACTCACTAAGACCTTCGTTTTGACTGGTTATTGCTCCCGTAACTCTAAACGAGGCAACAATTATGGTCGTCCGAAGAATCGATATCCACAGGGTGCAACATCTGCGGTGCAAGGTGCAACATTCATCCAAAAAGACGAAACAGCGCCGTGCGACTTTTAGAAATGGGTGCAGGGATTTGAAATGGACCAGTACCATGGTGCACCACTCTCCAGGGATGGTAAATCAAAGACCAGCCACGGTGTTCCCTTTTTAACGTAAAAATTCATGTGACATTAAAACGAAGGCCAAACAACTTCAGAGAGCCGATTGAGGTTCGGATAGCATTTTTTTGGGTATGAAACTATCCGTTGACGGCTTACAGTGATCAAAGCCGTAGAACTCACTGAGACCTTCGTTTTGACTGGTTATGGCTCCCGTAACTCTAAACGAGGCAATAGTTATGGCCGTCCGAAGAATCGATATCCACAGGGTGCAACATCTGCGGTGCAAGGTGCAACATTCGTCCAAAAAGACGAAACAGCGCCGTGCGACTTTCAGAAATGGGTGCAGGGATTTGAAATGGACCAGTACCATGGTGCACCACTCTCCAGGGATGGTAAATCGAAGACCAGCCACGGTGTTCCCTTTTTAACGTAAAAATTCATGTGACGGAAAAACGAAGGCCAAAAAACTTCAGAGACCCGATTGAGGTTCGGATAGCCTTTTTTTGGGTATGAAACTATCCGTTGACGGCTTATAGCGGTCAAAGCCGTAGAACTCACTGAGACCTTCGTTTTGACTGGTTATTGCTCCCGTAACTCTAAACGAGGCAACAGTTTTGGTCGTCCGAAGAATCGATATCCATAGGGTGCAACATCTGCGGTGCAAGGTGCAACATTCGTCCAAAAAGACGAAACAGCACCGTGCGACATTTAGAAATGGGTGCAGGGATTTGAAATGGACCAGTACCATGGTGCACCACTCTCCAGGGAAGGTAAATCGAAGACCAGCCACGGTTTTCCCTTTTTAACGTAAAAATTCATGTGACGGAAAAACGAAGGCCAAAAAACTTCAGAGAGCAGATTGAGGTTTGGAAAGCCTTTTTTTGGGTATGAAACTATCCGTTGACGGCTTACAGCGGTCAAAACCGTAGAAGTCACCGAGACCTTCGTTTTGACTGGTTATGGCTCCCATAACTCTAAACGAGGCAACAGTTATGGTCGTTCGAAGAATCGAAATCCACAGGGTGCAACATCTACGGTGCAAAGTGCAACATTCGTCCAAAAAGATGAAACAGCGCCGTGCGTCTTTTAGAAATGGTTGCAGGGATTTGAAATGGACCAGTACCATGTTGCATCACTCTCCAGGGATGGTAAATCGAAGACAAGCCACAGTGTTCCCTTTTTAACGTAAAAATTCATGTGACGGAAAAACGAAGGCCAAAAAACTTCAGAGAGCCGATTGAGGTTCAGATAGCCTTTTTTGGGTATGAAACTATCCGTTGACGGCTTACAGCGGTCAAATCCGTAGAACTCACTAAGACCTTCGTTTTGACTGGATATTGCTCCCGTAACTCTAAACGAGGCAACAATTATGGTCGTCCGAAGAATCGATATCCACAGGGTGCAACATCTGCGGTGCAAGGTGCAACATTCGTCCAAAAAGACGAAACAGCGCCGTGCGACTTTTAGAAATGGGTGCTGGGATTTGAAATGGACCAGTACCATGGTGCACCACTCTCCAGGGATGGTAAATCGAAGACCAGCCACGGTGTTCCCTCTTTAACGTAAAAATTCATGTGACGAAAAAACGAAGGCCAAAAAACTTCAAAGAGCAGATTGAGGTTCGGATAGCCTTTTTTTGGGTATGAAACTATCGGTTGACGGCTTACAGCGGTCAAAGCCATAGAACTCACTGAGACCTTCGTTTTGACTGGTTATGGCTCCCGTAACTCTAAACGAGGCAATAGTTATGGCCGTCCGAAGAATCGATATCCACAGGGTGCAACATCTGCGGTGCAAGGTGCAACATTCGTCCAAAAAGACGAAACAGCGCCGTGCGACTTTAAGAAATGGGTGCAGGGATTTGAAATGGACCAGTACCATGGTGCACCACTCTCCAAGGATGGTAAATCGAAGACCAGCCATGGTGTTCCCTTTTTAATGTAAAAATTCATGTGACGGAAAAACGAAGGCCAAAAAACTTCAAAGACCCGATTGAGGTTCGGATAGCCTTTTTTTGGGTATGAAACAATCCGTTGATGGCTTACAGCGGTCAAAGCCGTAGAACTCACTGAGACCTTCGTTTTGACTGGTTATGACTCCCGTAACTCTAAACGAGGCAACAGTTATGGTCGTCCGAAGAATCGAAATCCATAGGGTGCAACATCTGCGGTGCAAGGTGTAACATTCGTCCAAAAAGACGAAACAGCGCCGTGCGACTTTTAGAAATGGGTGCAGGGATTTGAAATGGACCAGTACCATGGTTCATCACTCTCCAGGGATGGTAAATCGAAGACAAGCCACAGTGTTCCCTTTTTAACGTAAAAATTCAAGTGACGGAAAAACGAAGGCCAAAAAACTTCAGAGAGCCGATTGAGGTTCGGATAGCCTTTTTTTGGGTATGAAACTATCCGTTGACGGCTTACAGCAGTCAAAGCCGTAGAACTCACTGAGACCTTGGTTTTGACTGGTTATTGCTCCCGTAACTCTAAACGAGGTAACAGTTATGGTCGTCCGAAGAATCGATATCCACAGGGTGCAACATCTGCGGTGCAAGGTGCAACATTCATCCAAAAAGACGAAACAGCGCCGTGCGACTTTTAGAAATGGGTGCAGGGATTTGAAATGGACCAGTACCATGGTGCACCACTCTCCAGGGATGGTAAATAGAAGACCAGCCACGGTGTTCCCCTTTTAACGTAAAAATTCATGTGACGGAAAAACGAAGGCCAAAAAACTTCAGAGAGCCGATTGAGGTTCGGATAGCCTTTTTTGGGTATGAAACGATCCGTTGACAGCTTACAGCGATTAAAGCCATAAAACTTACTGAGACCTTCGTTTTGACTGGTTATGGCTCCCGTAACTCGAAACGAGGCAATAGTTATGGCCGTCCGAAGAATCGATATCCACAGGGTGCAACATCTGCGGTGCAAGGTGCAACATTCGTCCAAAAAGACGAAACAGCACCGTGCGACTTTCAGAAATGGGTGTAGGGATTTGAAATGGACCAGAACCATGGTGCAACACTCTACAGGGATGGTAAATCGAAGACCAGCCACGGTGTTCCCTTTTTAACGTAAAAATTTATGTGACGGAAAAACGAAGGCCAAAAAACTTCAAAGACCCGATTGAGGTTCGGATAGCCTTTTTTTGGGTATGAAACTATCCGTTGACGGCTTACAGCCGTCAAAGCAGTAGAACTCACCGAGACCTTCGTTTTGACTGGTTATGGCTCCCGTAACTCTAAACGAGGCAACAGTTATGGTCGTCCGAAGAATCGAAATCCATAGGGTGCAACATCTGCGATGCATGGTGCAACATTCGTCCAAAAAGGCGAAACAGCGTCGTGTGACTTTTAGAAATGGGTGCAGGGATTTGAAATGGACCAGTACCATGTTGCATCACTCTCCAGGGATGGTAAATCGAAGACAAGCCACGGTGTTCCCTTTTTAACATAAAAATTCATGTGACGGAAAAACGAAGGCCAAAAAACTTCAGAGAGCCGATAGAGGTTCGGATAGCCTTTTTTTTGGGTATGAAACTATCCGTTGATGGCTTATAGTGGTCAAAGCCGTAGAACTCACTAAGACCTTCGTTTTGACTGGTTATTGCTCCCGTAACTCTAAACGAGGCAACAATTATGGTCGTCCGAAGAATCGATATCCACAGGGTGCAACATCTGCGGTGCATGGTGCAACATTCATCCAAAAAGACGAAACAGCGCCGTGCGACTTTTAGAAATGGGTGCAGGGATTTGAAATGGACCAGCACCATGGTGCACCACTCTCCAGGGATGGTCAATCGAAGACCAGCCACGGTGTTCCCTTTTTAACGTAAAAATTCATGTGACGGAAAAACGAAGCCCAAAAAACTTCAGAGAGCAAATTGAGGTTCGGATAGCCTTTTTTTGGGTATGAAACTATCCGTTGACGGCTTATAGCGGTCAAAGCCGTAGAACTCACTGAGACCTTCGTTTTGACTAGTTATGGCTCTCGTAACTCTAAACGAGGCAATAGTTATGGCCGTCCGAAGAATCGATATCCATAGGGTGCAACATCTGCGGTGCAAGGTGCAACATTCGTCCAAAAAGACGAAACAGTACCGTGCGACTTTAAGAAATGAGTGCAGGGATTTGAAATGGACCAGTACCATGGTGCACCACTCTCCAGGGAAGGTAAATCGAAGACCAGCCACGGTTTTCCCTTTTTAACGTAAAAATTCATGTGACGGAAAAACGAAGGCCAAAAAACTTCAGAGAGCAGATTGAGGTTTGGAAAGCCTTTTTTTGGGTATGAAACTATCCGTTGACGGCTTACAGCGGTCAAAACCGTAGAAGTCACCGAGACCTTCGTTTTGACTGGTTATGGCTCCCATAACTCTAAACGAGGCAACAGTTATGGTCGTTCGAAGAATCGAAATCCACAGGGTGCAACATCTACGGTGCAAAGTGCAACATTCGTCCAAAAAGATGAAACAGCGCCGTGCGTCTTTTAGAAATGGTTGCAGGGATTTGAAATGGACCAGTACCATGTTGCATCACTCTCCAGGGATGGTAAATCGAAGACAAGCCACAGTGTTCCCTTTTTAACGTAAAAATTCATGTGACGGAAAAACGAAGGCCAAAAAACTTCAGAGAGCCGATTGAGGTTCAGATAGCCTTTTTTGGGTATGAAACTATCCGTTGACGGCTTACAGCGGTCAAATCCGTAGAACTCACTAAGACCTTCGTTTTGACTGGATATTGCTCCCATAACTCTAAACGAGGCAACAATTATGGTCGTCCGAAGAATCGATATCCACAGGGTGCAACATCTGCGGTGCAAGGTGCAACATTCGTCCAAAAAGACGAAACAGCGCCGTGCGACTTTTAGAAATGGGTGCTGGGATTTGAAATGGACCAGTACCATGGTGCACCACTCTCCAGGGATGGTAAATCGAAGACCAGCCACGGTGTTCCCTCTTTAACGTAAAAATTCATGTGACGAAAAAACGAAGGCCAAAAAACTTCAAAGAGCAGATTGAGGTTCGGATAGCCTTTTTTTGGGTATGAAACTATCGGTTGACGGCTTACAGCGGTCAAAGCCATAGAACTCACTGAGACCTTCGTTTTGACTGGTTATGGCTCCCGTAACTCTAAACGAGGCAATAGTTATGGCCGTCCGAAGAATCGATATCCACAGGGTGCAACATCTGCGGTGCAAGGTGCAACATTCGTCCAAAAAGACGAAACAGCACCGTGCGACTTTAAGAAATGGGTGCAGGGATTTGAAATGGACCAGTACCATGGTGCACCACTCTCCAAGGATGGTAAATCGAAGACCAACCATGGTGTTCCCTTTTTAATGTAAAAATTCATGTGACGGAAAAACGAAGGCCAAAAAACTTCAAAGACCCGATTGAGGTTCGGATAGCCTTTTTTGGGTATGAAACAATCCGTTGATGGCTTACAGCGGTCAAAGCCGTAGAACTCACTGAGACCTTCGTTTTGACTGGTTATGACTCCCGTAACTCTAAACGAGGCAACAGTTATGGTCGTCCGAAGAATCGAAATCCATAGGGTGCAACATCTGCGGTGCAAGGTGTAACATTCGTCCAAAAAGACGAAACAGCGCCGTGCGACTTTTAGAAATGGGTGCAGGGATTTGAAATGGACCAGTACCATGGTTCATCACTCTCCAGGGATGGTAAATCGAAGACAAGCCACAGTGTTCCCTTTTTAACGTAAAAATTCAAGTGACGGAAAAACGAAGGCCAAAAAACTTCAGAGAGCCGATTGAGGTTCGGATAGCCTTTTTTTGGGTATGAAACTATCCGTTGACGGCTTACAGCAGTCAAAGCCGTAGAACTCACTGAGACCTTGGTTTTGACTGGTTATTGCTCCCGTAACTCTAAACGAGGTAACAGTTATGGTCGTCCGAAGAATCGATATCCACAGGGTGCAACATCTGCGGTGCAAGGTGCAACATTCATCCAAAAAGACGAAACAGCGCCGTGCGACTTTTAGAAATGGGTGCAGGGATTTGAAATGGACCAGTACCATGGTGCACCACTCTCCAGGGATGGTAAATAGAAGACCAGCCACGGTGTTCCCCTTTTAACGTAAAAATTCATGTGACGGAAAAACGAAGGCCAAAAAACTTCAGAGAGCCGATTGAGGTTCGGATAGCCTTTTTTGGGTATGAAACGATCCGTTGACAGCTTACAGCGATTAAAGCCATAAAACTTACTGAGACCTTCGTTTTGACTGGTTATGGCTCCCGTAACTCGAAACGAGGCAATAGTTATGGCCGTCCGAAGAATCGATATCCACAGGGTGCAACATCTGCGGTGCAAGGTGCAACATTCGTCCAAAAAGACGAAACAGCACCGTGCGACTTTCAGAAATGGGTGTAGGGATTTGAAATGGACCAGAACCATGGTGCAACACTCTACAGGGATGGTAAATCGAAGACCAGCCACGGTGTTCCCTTTTTAACGTAAAAATTTATGTGACGGAAAAACGAAGGCCAAAAAACTTCAAAGACCCGATTGAGGTTCGGATAGCCTTTTTTTGGGTATGAAACATCCGTTGACGGCTTACAGCCGTCAAAGCAGTAGAACTCACCGAGACCTTCGTTTTGACTGGTTATGGCTCCCGTAACTCTAAACGAGGCAACAGTTATGGTCGTCCGAAGAATCGAAATCCATAGGGTGCAACATCTGCGATGCATGGTGCAACATTCGTCCAAAAAGGCGAAACAGCGTCGTGTGACTTTTAGAAATGGGTGCAGGGATTTGAAATGGACCAGTACCATGTTGCATCACTCTCCAGGGATGGTAAATCGAAGACAAGCCACGGTGTTCCCTTTTTAACATAAAAATTCATGTGACGGAAAAACGAAGGCCAAAAAACTTCAGAGAGCCGATTGAGGTTCGGATAGCCTTTTTTTTGGGTATGAAACTATCCGTTGATGGCTTACAGTGGTCAAAGCCGTAGAACTCACTAAGACCTTCGTTTTGACTGGTTATTGCTCCCGTAACTCTAAACGAGGCAACAATTATGGTCGTCCGAAGAATCGATATCCACAGGGTGCAACATCTGCGGTGCATGGTGCAACATTCATCCAAAAAGACGAAACAGCGCCGTGCGACTTTTAGAAATGGGTGCAGGGATTTGAAATGGACCAGCACCATGGTGCACCACTCTCCAGGGATGGTCAATCGAAGACCAGCCACGGTGTTCCCTTTTTAACGTAAAAATTCATGTGACAGAAAAACGAAGCCCAAAAAACTTCAGAGAGCAAATTGAGGTTCGGATAGCCTTTTTTTGGGTATGAAACTATCCGTTGACGGCTTATAGCGGTCAAAGCCGTAGAACTCACTGAGACCTTCGTTTTGACTAGTTATGGCTCTCGTAACTCTAAACGAGGCAATAGTTATGGCCGTCCGAAGAATCGATATCCATAGGGTGCAACATCTGCGGTGCAAGGTGCAACATTCGTCCAAAAAGACGAAACAGTACCGTGCGACTTTAAGAAATGAGTGCAGGGATTTGAAATGGACCAGTACCATGGTGCACCACTCTCCAGAGATGGTATATCGAAGACCAGCCATGGTGTTCCCTTTTTAACGTAAAAATTCATGTGACGGAAAAACGAAGGCCAAAAAACTTCAGAGACCCATTTGAGGTTCGGATAGCCTTTTTTTGGGTATGAAACTATCAGTTGACGGCTTACAACGATCAAAGCCGTAGAACTCACTGAGACCTTCGTTTTGACTGGTTATGGCTCCTGTAACTCTAAACGAGGCAACAGTTATGGCCGTCCGAAGAATCGAAATCCACAAGGTGCAACATCTGCGGTGCAAGGTGCAACATTGGTCCAAAAATACGAAACAGCGCCGTGCGACTTTTAGAAATGGGTGCAGAGATTTGAAATGGACCAGTACCATGGTTCATCACTCTCCAGGGATGGTAAATCGAAGACAAGCCACGGTGTTCCCTTTTTAACGTAAAAATTCAGGTGACGGAAAAACGAAGGCCAAAAAACTTCAAAGAGCCGATTGAGGTTCGGATAGCCTTTTTTTGGGTATGAAACTATCCGTTGACGGCTTACAGTGGTCAAAGCCGTAGAACTCACTAAGACCTTCGTTTTGACTGGTTATTGCTCTCGTAACTCTAAACGAGGCAACTGTTATGGTCGTCCGAAGAATCGATATCCACAGGGTGCAACATCTGCGGTGCAAGGTGCAACATTCGTCCGAAAAGACGAAACAGCGCCGTGCGACTTTTAGAAATGGGTGCAGGGATTTGAAATGGACCAGTACCATGGTGCACCACTCTCCAGGGATGGTAAATCGAAGACCAGCCACGGTGTTCCCTTTTTAACGTAAAAATTCATGTGACGGAAAAGCGAAGGCCAAAAAACTTCAAAGAGCCGATTGAGGTTCGGATAGCCTATTTTGGGTATGAAACTATCCGTTGACGGCTTACAGCGATCAAAGCCGTAGAACTCACTGAGACCTTCGTTTTGACTGGTTATGGTTCCCGTAACTCTAAATGAGGCAATAGTTATGGCTGTCGGAAGAATCGATATCCACAGGGTGCCACATCTGCGGTGCAAGGTGCAACATTCGTCCAAAAAGAGGAAACAGCGCCGTGCGTCTTTCAGAAATGGGTGCAGGGATTTGAAATGGACCGGTACCTTGGTGCACCACTCTCCAGGGATGGTAAATCGAAGACCAGCCACGGTGTTCCCTTTTTAAGGTAAAAATTCATGTGACAGAAAAACGAAGGCCAAAAAACTTCAAAGACCCAATTGAGGTTCGGATAGCCTTTTTTTGGGTATGAAACTATCCGTTGACGGCTTACAGCGGTCAAAGCCGTAGAACTCACTGAGACATTCATTTTGACTGGTTATGGCTCCCGTAACTCTAAACGAGGCAATAGTTATGGCCGTCCGAAGAATCGATATCCACAGGGTGCAACATCTGCAGTGCAAGGTGCAACATTCATCCAAAAAGACGAAACAGCGCCGTGCGACTTTTAGAAATGGGTGCAAGGATTTGAAATGGAGCAGTACCATGGTGCACCACTCTCCAGGGATGTTAAATCGAAGACCAGCCACGGTGTTCCCTTTTTAACGTAAAAATTCATGTGATGGAAAAACGAAGGCCAAAAAACTTCAAAGACCCGATTGAGGTTCGGATAGCCTTTTTTTGGGTATGAAACTATCCGTTGACGGTTTACAGTGGTCAAAGCCGTAGAACTCACCGAGACCTTCGTTTTGACTGGTTATGGCTCCCGTAACTCTAAACGAGGCAACGGTTATGGTCGTCCGAAGAATCGAAATCCACAGGGTGCAACATCTGCGGTGCATGGTGCAACATTCGTCCAAAAAGACGAAACAGTGCCGTGCGACTTTTAGAAATGGGTGCAGGGATTTGAAATGGACCAGTACCATGTTGCATCACTCTCCAGGGATGGTAAATTGAAGACAAGCCACGGTGTTCCCTTTTTAACGTAAAAATTCATGTGACGGAAAAACGAAGGCCAAAAAACTTCAAAGACCCGATTGAGGTTCGGATAGCCTTTTTTTGGGTATGAAACTATCCGTTGACAGCTTACAGTGGTCAAAGCCGTAGAACTCACCGAGACCTTCGTTTTGACTGGTTATGGCTCCCGTAACTATAAACGAGGCAACAATTATGGTCGTCCGAAGAATCGATATCCACATGGTGCAACATCTGCGGTGCAAGGTGCAACATTCGTTCAAAAAGATGAAACAGCGCCCTGCGACTTTTAGAAGTGGGTGCAGGGATTTGAAATGGACCAGTACCATGGTGCATCACTCTCAAGGGATGGTAAATCGAAGACAAGCCACGGTGTTCCCTTTTTAACGTAAAAATTCATGTGATGGAAAAACGAAGGCCAAAAAACTTCAGAGAGCCGATTGAGGTTCGGATAGGCTTTTTTTGGGTATGAAACTATCCGTTGACGGCTTACAGCGATCAAAGCCGTAGAACTCACTGAGACCTTCGTTTTGACTGGTTATGGCTCCCGTAACTCTAAACGAGGCAATAGTTATGGCCGTCCGAAGAATCGATATCCACAGGGTGCAACATCTGCGGTGCAAGGTGCAACATTCGTCCAAAAAGACAAAACAGCGCCGTGTGACTTTCAGAAATGGGTGCAGGGACTTGAAATGGACCAGAACCATGGTGCACCACTCTCCAGGGATGGTAAATCGAAGACCAGTCACGGTGTTCCCTTTTTAACGTAAAAATTCATGTGACGAAAAAACGAAGGCCAAAAAACTTTAGAGACCCGATTGAGGTTCGGATAGCCTTTTTTTGGGTATGAAACTATCCGTTGACGGCTTTCAGCGGTCAAAGCCGTAGAACTCACTGAGACCTTCGTTTTGACTGGTTATGGCTCCCGTAACTCTAAACGAGGCAACAGTTATGGCCGTCTGAAGAATCGATATCCACAGGGTGCAACATCTGCGGTGCAAGGTGCAACATTCGTCCTAACAGACGAAACAGCGCCGTGCGACTTTCAGAAATGGGTGCAGGGATTTGAAATGGACTAGTACCATGGTGCACCACTCTCCAGGGATGGTAAATCGAAGACCAGCCACGGTGTTCCCTTTTTAACGTAAATATTCATGTGACGGAAAAACGAAGGCCAAAAAACTTCAGAGACCCGATTGAGGTTCGGATAGCCTTTTTTTGGGTATGAAACTATCCGTTGATGGCTTACAGCGGTCAAAGACGTAGAACTCACTGAGACCTTCGTTTTGACTGGTTATGGCTCCCGTAACTCTAAACGAGCAACAGTTATGGCCGTCCGAAGAATCGATATGCACAGGGTGCAACATCTGCGGTGCAAGGTGCAACATTCGTCCGAAAAGACGAAACAGCGCCGTGCGTCTTTCAGAAATCGGTGCAGGGATTTGAAATGGACCGGTACCATGGTGCATCACTCTCCAGGGACAGTAAATCGAAGACCAGCTATGGTGTTCCCTTTTTAACGTAAAAATTCATGTGGCGGAAAAACGAAGACCAAAAAAGTTCAGAGACCCGATTGAGGTTCGGATAGCCTTTTTTTGGGTATGAAACTATCCGTTGACGGCTTACAGCGGTCAAAGCCGTAGAACTCACTGAGACCTTCGTTTTGACTTGTTATTGCTCCCGTAACTCTAAACGAGGCAACAGTTATGGTCGTCCGAAGAATCGATATCCACAGAGTGCAACATCTGCGGTGCAAGGTGCAACATTCGTCCAAAAAGACTAAACAGCGCCGTGCGACTTTTAGAAATGGGTGCAGGGATTTGAAATGGACCAGTACCATGGTGCACCACTCTCCAGGGATGGTAAATCGAAGACCAGCCACGGTGTTCCCTTTTTAACGTAAAAATTCATGTGACGGAAAAACGAAGGCCAAAAAACTTCAGAGAGCAGATTGAGGTTCGGATAGCCTTTTTTTGGGTATGAAACTATACGTTGACGGCTTACAGCGGTCAAAGCCGTAGAACTCACTGAGACCTTCGTTTTGACTGGTTATGGCTCCCGTAAATCTAAACGAGGCAATAGTTATGGCCGTCCGAAGAATCGATATCCACAAGGTGCAACATCTGCGGTGCAAGGTGCAACATTCATCCAAAAAGACGAAACAGCGCCGTGCGACTTTCAGAAATGGGTGCAGGGATTTGAAATGGACCAGTACCATGGTGCACCACTCTCCAGGGATGGTAAATCGAAGACCAGCCACGGTGTTCCCTTTTTAACGTAAAAATTCATGTGACGGAAAAACGAAGGCCAAAAACTTCAAAGACCCGATTGAGGTTCGGATAGCCTTTTTTTGGGTATAAAACTATCCGTTGACGGCTTACAGCGGTCAAAGCCGTAGAACTCACCGAGACCTTCGTTTTGACTAGTTATGGCTCCCGTAACTCTAAACGAGGCAACAGTTATGGTCGTCCGAAGAATCGAAATCCACAGGGTGCAACATCTGCGGTGCAAGGTGCAACATTCGTCCAAAAAGACGAAACAGCGTCGTGCGACTTTTAGAAATGGGTGCAGGGATTTGAAATGGACCAGTACCATGGTGCATCACTCTCAAGGGATGGTAAATCAAAGACAAGCCACGGTGTTCCCTTTTTAACGTAAAAATTCATGTGACGGAAAAACGAAGGCCAAAAAACATCAAAGTGCCGATTGAGGTTCGGATAGCCTTTTTTTGGGTATGAAACTATCCGTTGACGGCTTACAGTGGTCAAAGCTGTAGAACTCACTGAGACCTTCGTTTTGACTGGTTATGGCTCCCGTAACTCTAAACGAGGCAATAGTTATGGCCGTCCGAAGAATCGATATCCACAGGGTGCAACATCTGTGGTGCAAGGTGCTACATTCGTCCAAAAAGACGAAACAGCGCCGTGCGACTTTCAGAAATGGGTGCAGGGATTTGAAATGGACCAGTACCATGGTGCACCACTCTCCAGGGATGGTAAATCGAAGACCAGCCATGGTGTTCCCTTTTTAACGTAAAAATTCATGTGACGGAAAAACGAAGGCCAAAAAACTTCAAAGACCCGATTGAGGTTCGGATAGCCTTTTTTTGGGTATGAAACTATCCGTTGACGGGTTACAGCGGTCAAAGCCGTAGAACTCACTGAGACCTTCGTTTTGACTGGTTAAGGCTCCCGTAACTCTAAACGAGGCAACAGTTATGGCCGTCCGAAGAATCAAAATCCATAGGGTGCAACATCTGCGGTGCAAAGTGCAACATTCGTCCAAAAAGACGAAACAGCGCCGTGCGACTTTTAGAAATGGGTGTAGGGATTTGAAATGGACCAGTACCTTGGTGCATCACTCTCAAGGGATGGTAAATCGAAGACAAGCAACGGTGTTCCCTTTTTAACGTAAAAATTCATGTGACGGAAAAACGAAGGCCAAAAAACTTCAGAGAGCCGATTGAGGTTCGGATAGCCTTTTTTTGGGTATTAAACTATCCGTTGACGGCTTACAGCGATCAAAGCCGTAGAACTCACTGAGACCTTCGTTTTGACTGGTTATGGCTCCCGTAACTCTAAACGAGGCAACAGTTATGGCCGTCCGAAGAATCAAAATCCACAGGGTGCAACATCTGCGGTGCAAGGTGCAACATTCGTCCAAAAAGTCGAAACAGCGCCGTGCGTCTTTCAGAAATGGGTGCAGGGATTTGAAATGGACCAGTACCATGGTGCATCACTCTCAAGGGATGGTAAATCGAAGACAAGCCACGGTGTTCCCTTTTTAACGTAAAAATTCATGTGACGGAAAAACGAAGGCCAAAAAACTTCAGAGAGCCGATTGAGGTTCGGATAGCCTTTTTTTGGGTATGAAACTATCCGTTGACGGCTTACAACAGTCAAATCCGTAGAACTCACTGAGACCTTCGTTTTCACTGGTTATGGCTCCCATAACTCTAAACGAGGCAATAGTTATGGCCGTCCGAAGAATCGATATCCACAGGGTGCAACATCTGCGGTGCAAGGTGCAACATTCGTCCAAAAAGACGAAACAGCGCCGTGCGTCTTTCAGAATGGGTGCAGGGATTTGAAATGGACCAGTACCATGGTGCACCACTCTCCAGGGATGGTAAATCGAAGACCAGCCACCGTGTTCCCTTTTTAACGTAAAAATTCATGTGACGGAAAAACGAAGGCCAAAAAACTTCAAAGACCCGATTGAGGTTCGGATAGCCTTTTTTTGGGTATGAAACTATCCGTTGACGGCTTACAACAGTCAAAGCCGTAGAACTCTCTGAGACCTTCGTTTTGACTGGTTATGGCTCCCGTAACTCTAAACGAGGCAACAGTTATGGCCGTCCGAAGAATCGAAATCCACAGGGTGCAACATTTGCGGTGCAAGGTGCAACATTCGTCCAAAAAGACGAAACAGCGCCGTGCGACTTTTAGAAATGGGTGCAGAGATTTGAAATGGACTAGTACCATGGTTCATCACTCTCCAGGGATGGTAAATCGAAGACAAGCCACGGTGTTCCCTTTTTAACGTAAAAATTCAGGTGACGGAAAAACGAAGGCCAAAAAACTTCAGAGAGCCGATTGAGGTTCGGATAGCCTTTTTTTGGGTATGAAACTATCCGTTGACGGCTTACAGCGGTCAAAGCCGTAGAACTCACTAAGACCTTCGTTTTGACTGGTTATTGCTCCCGTAACTCTAAACGAGGCAACAGTTATGGTCGTCCGAAGAATCGATATCCACAGGGTGCAACATCTGCGGTGCAAGGTGCAACATTCGTCCGAAAAGACGAAACAGCGCCGTGCGTCTTTCAGAAATGGGTGCAGGGATTTGAAATGGACCGGTACCATGGTGCACCACTCTCTAGGGATGGTAAATCGAAAACCAGCCACGGTTTTCCCTTTTTAACGTAAAAATTCATGTGACAGAAAAACGAAGGCCAAAAAACTTCAAAGACCCAATTGAGGTTCGGATAGCCTTTTTTTGGGTATGAAACTATCCGTTGACGGCTTACAGCGGTCAAAGCCGTAGAACTCACTGAGACCTTCGTTTTGACTGGTTATGGCTCCCGTAACTCTAAACGAGGCAACAGTTATTGCCGTCCGAAGAATCAAAATCCACAGAGTGCAACATCTGCGGTGCAAGGTGCAACATTCGTCCAAAAAGACGAAACAGCGCCGTGCGACTTTTAGAAATGGGTGCAGGGATTTGAAATGGACCAGTACCATGGTGCATCACTCTCCAGGGATGGTAAATCGAAGACAAGTCACGGTGTTCCCCTTTTAACGTAAAAATTCATGTGACGGAAAAATGAAGGCCAAAAAACTTCAGAGAGCCGATTGAGGTTCGGATAGCCTTTTTTGGGTATGAAACTATCCGTTGACGGCTTTCAGCGATTAAATCCGTAGAACTCACTGAGACCTTCGTTTTGACTGGTTATGGCTCCCGTAACTCTAAACGAGGCAATAGTTATGGCCGTCCGAAGAATCGATATCCACAGGGTGCAACATCTGCGGTGCAAGGTGCAACATTCGTCCAAAAAGACGAAACAGCGCCGTGCGACTTTCAAAAATGGGTGCAGGGATTTGAAATAGACCAGAACCATGGTGCACCACTCTCCAGGGATGGTAAATCGAAGACCAGCCACGGTGTTCCCCTTTTAACGTAAAAATTCATGTGACGGAAAAACGAAGGCCAAAAAACTTCAGAGTCCCGATTGAGGTTCGGATAGCCTTTTTTTGGGTATGAAACTATCCATTGACGGCTTTCAGCGGTCAAAGCCGTAGAACTCACTGAGACCTTCGTTTTGACTGGTTATGGCTCCCGTAACTCTAAACGAGGCAACAGTTATGGCCGTCTGAAGAATCGATATCCACAGGGTGCAACATCTGCGGTGCAAGGTGCAACATTCGTCCAAACAAACGAAACAGCGCCGTGCGACTTTCAGAAATGGGTGCAGGGATTTGAAATGGACTAGTACCATGGTGCACCACTCTCCAGGGATGGTAAATCGAAGACCAGCCACGGTGTTCCCTTTTTAACGTTAAAATTCATGAGACGGAAAAACGATGGCCAAAAAACTTCAGAGACCCGATTGAGGTTCGGATAACCTTTTTTTGGGTATGAAACTATCTGTTGATGGCTTACAGCGGTCAAAGACGTAGAACTCACTGAGACCTTCGTTTTGACTGGTTATGGCTCCCGTAACTCTAAACGAGCAACAGTTATGGCCGTCCGAAGAATCGATATGCACAGGGTGCAACATCTGCGGTGCAAGGTGCAACATTCGTCCAAAAAGACAAAACAGCGCCGTGCGACTTTTAGAAATGGGTGTAGGGATTTGAAATGGACCAATACCGTGGTGCATCACTCTCCAGGGACGGTAAATCGAAGACCAGCCACGGTGTTCCCTTTTTAACGTAAAAATTCATGTGACGGAAAAACGAAGGCCAAAAAACTTCAAAGACCCGATTGAGGTTCGGATAGCCTTTTTTTGGGTATGAAACTATCCGTTGACGGCTTACAACGGTCAAAGCCGTAGAACTCACTGAGACCTTCGTTTTGACTGGTTATGGCACCCGTAACTCTAAACGAGGCAACAGTTATGGCCGTCCGAAGAATCGAAATCCACAGGGTGCAACATCTGCGGTGCAAGGTGCAACATTCGTCCAAAAAGACGAAACAGCGCCGTGCGACTTTTAGAAATGGGTGCAGAGATTTGAAATGGACCAGTACCATGGTTCATCACTCTCCAGGGATGGTAAATCGAAGACAAGCCACGGTGTTCCCTTTTTAACGTAAAAATTCAAGTGACGGAAAAATGAAGGCCAAAAAACTTCAGAGAGCAGATTTAGGTTCGGATAGCCTTTTTTTGGGCATGAAACTATCCGTTGACAGCTTACAGCGGTCAAAGCCGTAGAACTCACTAAGACCTTAGTTTTGACTGGTTATTGCTCCCGTAACTCTAAACGAGGCAACAGTTATGGTCGTCCGAAGAATCGATATCCACAGGGTGCAACATCTGCGGTGCAAGGTGCAACATTCGTCCGAAAAGACGAAACAGCGTCGTGCGACTTTTAGAAATGGGTGCAGGGATTTGAACTGGACCAGTACCATGGTGCACCACTCTCCAGGGATGGTAAATCGAAGACCAGCCACGGTGTTCCCTTTTTAACATAAAAATTCATGTGACGGAAAAACGAAGGCCAAAAAACTTCAGAGAGCCGATTGAGGTTCGGATAGCCTTTTTTGGGTTTGAAACTATCCATTGATGGCTTACAGCGATCAAAGCCGTAGAACTCACTGAGACCTTCGTTTTGACTGGTTATGGCTCCCGTAACTCTAAACGAGGCAATAGTTATGGCCGTCCGAAGAATCGATATCCACAGGGTGCAACATCTGCGGTGCAAGGTGCAACATTCGTCCAAAAAGACGAAACAGAGCCGTGCGACTTTCAGAAATGGGTGCAGGGATTTGAAATGGACCAGAACCATGGTGCACCACTCTCCATGGATGGTAAATCGAAGACCAGCCACGGTGTTCCCTTTTTAACGTAAAAATTTAAGTGATGGAAAAACGAAGGCCAAAAAACTTCAGAGACCCGATTGAGGTTCGGATAGCCTTTTTTTGGGTATGAAACTATCCGTTGACGGCTTATAGCGGTCAAAGCCGTAGAACTCACTGAGACCTTCGTTTTGACTGGTTATTGCTCCTGTAACTCTAAACGAGGCAACAGTTATGGTCGTCCGAAGAATCGATATCCACAGGGTGCAACATCTGCGGATCAAGGTGCAACATTCGTCCAAAAAGTCGAAACAGCTCCGTGCGACTTTTAGAAATGGGTGCAGGGATTTGAAATGGACCAGTACCATGGTGCACCACTCTCCAGGGATGGTAAATCGAAGACCAGCCACGGTGTTCCCTTTTTAACGTAAAAATTCATGTGATGGAAAAACGAAGGCCAAAAAACTTCAGAGTGCCGATTGAGGTTCGGATGGCCTTTTTTTGGGTATGAAACTATCCGTTGACGGCTTACAGTGGTCAAAGCCGTAGAACTCACTGAGACCTTCGTTTTGACTGGTTATGGCTCCCGTAACTCTAAACGAGGCAATAGTTATGGCCGTCCGAAGAATCGATATCCACAGGGTGCAACATCTGCGGTGCAAGGTGCAACATTCGTCCAAAAAGACGTAACAGCGCCGTGCGTCTTTCAGAAATGGGTGCAGGGATTTGAAATGGACCGGTACCATGGTGCACCACTCTCCAGGGATGGTAAATCGAAGACCAGCCACGGTGTTCCCTTTTTAACGTAAAAATTCATGTGACAGAAAAACGAAGGACAAAAAACTTCAAAGACCCGATTGAGGTTCGGATAGCCTTTTTTTGGGTATGAAACTATCCATTGACGGCTTACAGCGGTCAAAGCCGTAGAACTCACTGAGACATTCGTTTTGACTGGTTATGGCTCCCGTAACTCTAAACGAGGCAACATTTATGGCCGTCCGAAGAATCAAAATCCACAGGGTGCAACATCTACGGTGCAAGGTGCAACATTCGTCCAAAAAGACGAAACAGCGTCGTGCGACTTTTAGAAATGGGTGCAGGGATTTGAAATGGACCAGTACCATGGTGCATCACTCTCCAGGGATGGTAAATCGAAGACAAGCCACGGTGTTCCCTTTTTAATGTAAAAATTCATGTGACGGAAAAACGAAGGCCAAAAAACTTCAAAGAGCCGATTGAGGTTCGGATAGCCTTTTTTTGGGTATGAAACTATCCGTTGACGGCTTACAACGATCAAAGCCGTAGAACTCACTGAGACCTTCGTTTTGACTGGTTATGGCTCCCGTAACTCTAAACTAGGCAATAGTTATGGCCGTCCGAAGAATCGATATCCGCACGGTGCAACATCTGCGGTGCAAGGTGCAACATTCGTCCAAAAAGACGAAACAGCGCCGTGCGACTTTCAGAAATGGGTGAAGGGATTTGAAATGGACCAGAACCATGGTGCACCACTCTCCAGGGATGGTAAATCGAAGACCAGCCACGGTGTTCCCTTTTTAACGTAAAAATTTATGTGACGAAAAAACGAAGGCCAAAAAACTTCAAAGACCCGATTGAGGTTCGGATAGCCTTTTTTTGGGTATGAAACTATCCGTTGACGGCTTACAGCGGTCAAAGCCGTAGAACTCACTAAGACCTTCGTTTTGACTGGTTATTGCTCCCGTAAATCTAAACGAGGCAACAGTTATGGTCGACCGATGAATCGATATCCACAGGGTGCAACATCTGCGGTGCAAGGTGCAACATTCGTCCAAAAAGTCGAAACAGCGCCGTGCGACTTTTAGAAATGGGTGCAGGGATTTGAAATGGACCAGTACCATGGTGCACCACTCTCCAGGGATGGTAAATCGAAGACCAGCCACGGTGTTCCCTTTTTAACGTAAAAATTCATGTGACGGAAAAACGAAGGCCAAAAAACTTCAGAGAGCCGATTGAGGTTCGGATAGCCTTTTTTTGGGTATGAAACTATCCGTTGACGGCTTACAGCGGTCAAAGCCGTAGAACTCACTGAGACCTTCGTTTTGACTGGTTATGGCTCCCGTAACTCTAAACGAGGCAATAGTTATGGCCGTCCGAAGAATCGATATCCACAGGGTGCAACATCTGCGGTGCAAGGTGCAACATTCGTCCAAAAAGACGAAACAACACCGTGCGTCTTTCAGAAATGGTGCAGTGATTTGAAATGGACCAGTACCATGGTGCACCACTCTCCAGGGATGGTAAATTGAAGACCAACAACGGTGTTCCCTTTTTTACGTAAAAATTCATGTGACAGAAAAACGAAGGCCAAAAAACTTCAAAGACCCGATTGAGCTTCGGATAGCCTTTTTTTGGGTATGAAACTATCCGTTGACGGCTTACAGCGGTCAAAGCCGTAGAACTCACTGAGACCTTCGTTTTGACTGGTTATGGCTCTCGTAACTCTAAACGAGGCAACAGTTATGGCCGTCCGAAGAATCAAAATCCACAGGGTGCAACATCTGCGGTGCAAGGTGCAACATTCGTCCAAAAAGACGAAACAGCGTCGTGCGACTTTTAGAAATGGGTGCAGGGATTTGAAATGGACCAGTACCATGGTGCATCACTCTCCAGGGATGGTAAATCGAAGACAAGCCACGGTGTTCCCTTTTCAATGTAAAAATTCATGTGACGGAAAAACGAAGGCCAAAAAACTTCAAAGAGCCGATTGAGGTTTGGATAGCCTTTTTTTGGGTATGAAACTATCCGTTGACGGCTTACAGCGATCAAAGCCATAGAACTCACTGAGACCTTCGTTTTGACTGGTTATGGCTCCCGTAACTCTAAACTAGGCAATAGTTATGGCCGCCCGAAGAATCGATATCCGCACGGTGCAACATCTGCGGTGCAAGGTGCAACATTCGTCCAAAAAGACGAAACAGCGCCGTGCGACTTTCAGAAATGGGTGAAGGGATTTGAAATGGACCAGAACCATGGTGCAGCACTCTCCAGGGATGGTAAATCGAAGACCAGCCACGGTGTTCCCTTTTTAACGTAAAAATTTATGTGACGAAAAAACGAAGGCCAAAAAACTTCAGAGACCCGATTGAGGTTCGGATAGCCTTTTTTTGGGTATGAAACTATCCGTTGACGGCTTACAGCGGTCAAAGCCGTAGAACTCACTGAGACCTTCGTTTTGACTGGTTATTGCTCCCGTAAATCTAAACGAGGCAACAGTTATGGTCGTCCGAAGAATCGATATCCACAGGGTGCAACATCTGCGGTGCAAGGTGCAACATTCGTCCAAAAAGTCGAAACAGCGCCGTGCGACTTTTAGAAATGGGTGCAGGGATTTGAACTGGACCAGTACCATGGTGCACCACTCTCCAGGGATGGTAAATCGAAGACCAGCCACGGTGTTCCCTTTTTAACATAAAAATTCATGTGACGGAAAAACGAAGGCCAAAAAACTTCAGAGAGCCGATTGAGGTTCGGATAGCCTTTTTTGGGTTTGAAACTATCCATTGATGGCTTACAGCGATCAAAGCCGTAGAACTCACTGAGACCTTCGTTTTGACTGGTTATGGCTCCCGTAACTCTAAACGAGGCAATAGTTATGGCCGTCCGAAGAATCGATATCCACAGGGTGCAACATCTGCGGTGCAAGGTGCAACATTCGTCCAAAAAGACGAAACAGAGCCGTGCGACTTTCAGAAATGGGTGCAGGGATTTGAAATGGACCAGAACCATGGTGCACCACTCTCCATGGATGGTAAATCGAAGACCAGCCACGGTGTTCCCTTTTTAACGTAAAAATTTAAGTGATGGAAAAACGAAGGCCAAAAAACTTCAAAGACCCGATTGAGGTTCGGATAGCCTTTTTTTGGGTATGAAACTATCCGTTGACGGCTTATAGCGGTCAAAGCCGTAGAACTCACTGAGACCTTCGTTTTGACTGGTTATTGCTCCTGTAACTCTAAACGAGGCAACAGTTATGGTCGTCCGAAGAATCGATATCCACAGGGTGCAACATCTGCGGATCAAGGTGCAACATTCGTCCAAAAAGTCGAAACAGCTCCGTGCGACTTTTAGAAATGGGTGCAGGGATTTGAAATGGACCAGTACCATGGTGCACCACTCTCCAGGGATGGTAAATCGAAGACCAGCCACGGTGTTCCCTTTTTAACGTAAAAATTCATGTGATGGAAAAACGAAGGCCAAAAAACTTCAGAGTGCCGATTGAGGTTCGGATGGCCTTTTTTTGGGTATGAAACTATCCGTTGACGGCTTACAGTGGTCAAAGCCGTAGAACTCACTGAGACCTTCGTTTTGACTGGTTATGGCTCCCGTAACTCTAAACGAGGCAATAGTTATGGCCGTCCGAAGAATCGATATCCACAGGGTGCAACATCTGCGGTGCAAGGTGCAACATTCGTCCAAAAAGACGTAACAGCGCCGTGCGTCTTTCAGAAATGGGTGCAGGGATTTGAAATGGACCGGTACCATGGTGCACCACTCTCCAGGGATGGTAAATCGAAGACCAGCCACGGTGTTCCCTTTTTAACGTAAAAATTCATGTGACAGAAAAACGAAGGACAAAAAACTTCAAAGACCCGATTGAGGTTCGGATAGCCTTTTTTTGGGTATGAAACTATCCGTTGACGGCTTACAGCGGTCAAAGCCGTAGAACTCACTGAGACATTCGTTTTGACTGGTTATGGCTCCCGTATCTCTAAACGAGGCAACAGTTATGGCCGTCCGAAGAATCAAAATCCACATGGTGCAACATCTACGGTGCAAGGTGCAACATTCGTCCAAAAAGACGAAACAGCGTCGTGCGACTTTTAGAAATGGGTGCAGGGATTTGAAATGGACCAGTACCATGGTGCATCACTCTCCAGGGATGGTAAATCGAAGACAAGCCACGGTGTTCCCTTTTTAATGTAAAAATTCATGTGACGGAAAAACGAAGGCCAAAAAACTTCAAAGAGCCGATTGAGGTTCGGATAGCCTTTTTTTGGGTATGAAACTATCCGTTGACGGCTTACAACGATCAAAGCCGTAGAACTCACTGAGACCTTCGTTTTGACTGGTTATGGCTCCCGTAACTCTAAACTAGGCAATAGTTATGGCCGTCCGAAGAATCGATATCCGCACGGTGCAACATCTGCGGTGCAAGGTGCAACATTCGTCCAAAAAGACGAAACAGCGCCGTGCGACTTTCAGAAATGGGTGAAGGGATTTGAAATGGACCAGAACCATGGTGCACCACTCTCCAGGGATGGTAAATCGAAGACCAGCCACGGTGTTCCCTTTTTAACGTAAAAATTTATGTGACGAAAAAACGAAGGCCAAAAAACTTCAAAGACCCGATTGAGGTTCGGATAGCCTTTTTTTGGGTATGAAACTATCCGTTGACGGCTTACAGCGGTCAAAGCCGTAGAACTCACTGAGACCTTCGTTTTGACTGGTTATTGCTCCCGTAAATCTAAACGAGGCAACAGTTATGGTCGACCGAAGAATCGATATCCACAGGGTGCAACATCTGCGGTGCAAGGTGCAACATTCGTCCAAAAAGTCGAAACAGCGCCGTGCGACTTTTAGAAATGGGTGCAAGGATTTGAAATGGACCAGTACCATGGTGCACCACTCTCCAGGGATGGTAAATCGAAGACCAGCCACGGTGTTCCCTTTTTAACGTAAAAATTCATGTGACGGAAAAACGAAGGCCAAAAAACTTCAGAGAGCCGATTGAGGTTCGGATAGCCTTTTTTTGGGTATGAAACTATCCGTTGACGGCTTACAGCGGTCAAAGCCGTAGAACTCACTGAGACCTTCGTTTTGACTGGTTATGGCTCCCGTAACTCTAAACGAGGCAATAGTTATGGCCGTCCGAAGAATCGATATCCACAGGGTGCAACATCTGCGGTGCAAGGTGCAACATTCGTCCAAAAAGACGAAACAACACCGTGCGTCTTTCAGAAATGGTGCAGGGATTTGAAATGGACCAGTACCATGGTGCACCACTCTCCAGGGATGGTAAATTGAAGACCAACAACGGTGTTCCCTTTTTTACGTAAAAATTCATGTGACAGAAAAACGAAGGCCAAAAAACTTCAAAGACCCGATTGAGCTTCGGATAGCCTTTTTTTGGGTATGAAACTATCCGTTGACGGCTTACAGCGGTCAAAGCCGTAGAACTCACTGAGACCTTCGTTTTGACTGGTTATGGCTCTCGTAACTCTAAACGAGGCAACAGTTATGGCCGTCCGAAGAATCAAAATCCACAGGGTGCAACATCTGCGGTGCAAGGTGCAACATTCGTCCAAAAAGACGAAACAGCGTCGTGCGACTTTTAGAAATGGGTGCAGGGATTTGAAATGGACCAGTACCATGGTGCATCACTCTCCAGGGATGGTAAATCGAAGACAAGCCACGGTGTTCCCTTTTCAATGTAAAAATTCATGTGACGGAAAAACGAAGGCCAAAAAACTTCAAAGAGCCGATTGAGGTTTGGATAGCCTTTTTTTGGGTATGAAACTATCCGTTGACGGCTTACAGCGATCAAAGCCATAGAACTCACTGAGACCTTCGTTTTGACTGGTTATGGCTCCCGTAACTCTAAACTAGGCAATAGTTATGGCCGCCCGAAGAATCGATATCCGCACGGTGCAACATCTGCGGTGCAAGGTGCAACATTCGTCCAAAAAGACGAAACAGCGCCGTGCGACTTTCAGAAATGGGTGAAGGGATTTGAAATGGACCAGAACCATGGTGCAGCACTCTCCAGGGATGGTAAATCGAAGACCAGCCACGGTGTTCCCTTTTTAACGTAAAAATTTATGTGACGAAAAAACGAAGGCCAAAAAACTTCAGAGACCCGATTGAGGTTCGGATAGCCTTTTTTTGGGTATGAAACTATCCGTTGACGGCTTACAGCGGTCAAAGCCGTAGAACTCACTGAGACCTTCGTTTTGACTGGTTATTGCTCCCGTAAATCTAAACGAGGCAACAGTTATGGTCGTCCGAAGAATCGATATCCACAGGGTGCAACATCTGCGGTGCAAGGTGCAACAT
Source organism: Allium fistulosum (assembly GCA_030737815.1). Classification (NCBI taxonomy): domain Eukaryota; kingdom Viridiplantae; phylum Streptophyta; class Magnoliopsida; order Asparagales; family Amaryllidaceae; genus Allium; species Allium fistulosum. Next base: position 1,141,990,481 of record CM060906.1, read on the forward strand.
TCGTCCAAAAAGTCGAAACAGCGCCGTGCGACTTTTAGAAATGGGTGCAGGGATTTGAAATGGACCAGTACCATGGTGCACCACTCTCTAGGGATGGTAAATCGAAGACCAGCCACGGTGTTCCCTTTTTAACGTAAAAATTCATGTGACGGAAAAACGAAGGCCAAAAAACTTCAGAGAGCCGATTGAGGTTCGGATAGCCTTTTTTTGGGTATGAAACTATCCGTTGACGGCTTACAGCGGTCAAAGCCGTAGAACTCACTGAGACCTTCGTTTTGACTGGTTATGGCTCCCGTAACTCTAAACGAGGCAATAGTTATGGCCGTCCGAAGAATCGATATCCACAGGGTGCAACATCTGCGGTGCAAGGTGCAACATTCGTCCAAAAAGACGAAACAACACCGTGCGTCTTTCAGAAATGGTGCAGGGATTTGAAATGGACCAGTACCTTGGTGCACCACTCTCCAGGGATAGTAAATTGAAGACCAACAACGGTGTTCCCTTTTTTACGTAAAAATTCATGTGACAGAAAAACGAAGGCCAAAAAACTTCAATGACCCGATTGAGCTTCGGATAGCCTTTTTTTGGGTATGAAACTATCCGTTGACGGCTTACAGCGGTCAAAGCCGTAGGACTGACTGAGACCTTCGTTTTGACTGGTTATGGCTCCCGTAACTCTAAACGAGGCAACAGTTATGGCCGTCCGAAGAATCAAAATCCACAGGGTGCAACATCTGCGGTGCAAGGTGCAACATTCGTCAAAAAAGACGAAACAGCGCCGTGCGACTTTTAGAAATGGGTGCAGGGATTTGAAATGGACCAGTACCATGGTGCATCACTCTCCAGGGATGGTAAATCGAAGACAAGCCACGGTGTTCCCTTTTTAACGTAAAAATTCATGTGACGGAAAAACGAAGGCCAAAAAACTTCAGAGAGCCGATTGAGGTTCGGATAGCCTTTTTTTGGGTATGAAACTATCCGTTGACGGCTTACAATGGTCAAAGCCGTAGAACTCACTGAGACCTTCGTTTTCACTGGTTATGGCTCCCGTAACTCTAAACGAGGCAATAGTTATGGCCGCCCGAAGAATCGATATCCACAGGGTGCAACATCTGCGGTGCAAGGTTCAACATTCGTCCAAAAAGACGAAACAGCGCCTTGCGTCTTTCAGAAATGGGTGCAAGGATTTGAAATGGACCAGTACCATGGTGCACCACTCTTCAGGGATGGTAAATCGAAGACCAACCACGGTGTTCCCTTTTTAACGTAAAAATTCATGTGACAGAAAAACGAAGGCCAAAAAACTTCAAAGACCCGATTGAGGTTCGGATAGCCTTTTTTTGGGTATGAAACTATCCGTTGACGGCTTACAGCGGTCAAAGCCGTAGAACTCACTGAGAGCTTCGTTTTGACTGGTTATGGCTCCCGTAACTCTAAACGAGGCAACAGTTATGGCCGTCCGAAGAATCAAAATCCACAGGGTGCAACATCTGCGGTGCAAGGTGCAAAATTCGTCCAAAAAGACGAAACAGCGCCGTGCGACTTTTAGAAATGGGTGCAGGGATTTGAAATGGACCAGTACCATGGTGCACCACTCTCCAGGGATGGTAAATCGAAGACCAGCCACGGTGTTCCCTTTTTAACGTAAAAATTCATGTGACGGAAAAACGAAGGCCAAAAAACTTCAAAGAGCCGATTGAGATTCGGATAGCCTTTTTTTGGGTATGAAACTATCCGTTGACGGCTTACAGCGGTCAAAGCCGTAGAACTCACTGAGACCTTCGTTTTGACTGGTTATGGCTCCCGTAACTCTAAACGAGGCAATAGTTATGGCCGTCCGAAGAATCGATATCCACAGGGTGCAACATCTGCGGTGCAAGGTGCAACATTCGTCCAAAAAGACGAAACAGCGTCGTGCGTCTTTCAGAAATGGGTGCAGGGATTTGAAATGGACCAGTACTATGGTGCACCACTCTCCAGGGATGGTAAATCGAAGACCAGCCACGGTGTTCCCTTTTTAACGTAAAAATTCATGTGACGGAAAAACTAAGGCCAAAAAACTTCAAAGAGCCGATTGAGGTTAGGATAGCCTTTTTTTGGGTATGAAACTATCCGTTGACGACTTACAGCGGTCAAAGCCATAGAGCTCACTGAGACCTTCGTTTTCACTGGTTAAGGCTCCCGTAACTCTAAACGAGGCAATAGTTATGGCCGTCCGAAGAATCGATATCCACAGGGTGCAACATCTGCGGTGCAAGGTGCAACATTCGTCCAAAAAGACGAAACAGCGCCGTGCGTCTTTCAGAAATGGGTGCAGGGATTTGAAATGGACCAGTACCATGGTGCACCACTCTCCAGGGATGGTAAATCGAAGACCAGCCACGGTGTTCCCTTTTTAACGTAAAAATTCATGTGACAGAAAAACGAAGACCAAAAAACTTCAAAGACCCGATTGAGGTTCGGATAGCCTTTTTTTGGGTGTGAAACTATCCGTTGACGGCTTACAGCGGTCAAAGCCATAGAACTCACTGAGACCTTCGTTTTGACTGGTTATGGCTCCCGTAACTCTAAACGAGGCAACAGTTATGGCCGTCCGAAGAATCAAAATCCACAGGGTGCAACATCTGCGGTGCAAGGTGCAACATTCGTCCAAAAAGAAGAAACAGCGCCGTGCGACTTTTAGAAATGGATGCAGGGATTTGAAATGGACCAGTACCATGGTGCACCAATGTCCAGGGATGGTAAATCGAAGACCAGCCACGGTGTTCCCTTTTTAACGTAAAAATTCATGTGACGGAAAAACGAAGGCCAAAAAACTTCAGAGAGCCGATTGAGTTTAGGATAGCCTTTTTTTGGGTATGAAACTATCCGTTGACGGCTTACAGCGGTCAAAGCCGTAGAACTCACCGAGTCCTTCGTTTTGACTGGTTATGGCTCCCGTAACTCTAAATGAGGCAATAGTTATGGCCGTCCGAAGAATCGATATCCACAGGGTGCAACATCTGCGGTGCAAGGTGCAACATTCGTCCAAAAAGACGAAATAGCGCCGTGCGTCTTTCAGAAATGGGTGTAGGGATTTGAAATGGACCAGTACCATGGTGCACCACTCTCCAGGGATGGTAAATCGAAGACCAGCCACGGTGTTCCCTTTTTAACGTAAAAATTCATGTGATAGAAAAATGAAGGCCAAAAAACTTCAAAGACCCGATTGAGGTTCGGATAGCCTTTTTTTGGGTATGAAACTATCCGTTGACGGCTTACAGCGGTCAAAGACGTAGAACTCACTGAGACCTTTGTTTTGACTGGTTATGGCTCCCGTAACTCTAAACGAGGCAACAGTTATGGCCGTCCGAAGAATCAAAATCCACAGGCTGCAACATCTGCGGTGCAAGGTGCAACATTCGTCCAAAAAGACGAAACAGCGCCGTGCGACTTTTAGAAATGGGTGCAGGGATTTGAAATGGACCAGTACCATGGTGCATCACTCTCCAGGGATGGTAAATCGAAGACATGCCACGGTGTTCCCTTTTTAACGTAAAAATTCATGTGACGGAAAAACGAAGCCAAAAAATTTCAGAGACCTGATGGAGGTTCGGATAGCCTTTTTTGGGTATGAAACTATCTGTTGACGGCTTACAGCGGTCAAAGCCGTATAACTCACTGAGACCTTCATTTTGACTGGTTATTGCTCCCGTAACTCTAAACGAGGCAACAGTTATGGTCGTCCGAAGAATCGATATCCACAGGGTGCAACATATGCGTTGCAAGGTGCAACATTCGTCCAAAAAGACGAAACAGCGCAATGCGACTTTTAGAAATGGGTGCAGGGATTTGAAATGGACCAGTACCATGGTGCACCACTCTCCAGGGATGGTAAATCGAAGACCAGCCACGATGTTCCCTTTTTAACGTAAAAATTCATGTGATAGAAAAACGAAGGCCAAAAAACTTCAAAGAACCGATTGAGGTTCGGATAGCCTTTTTTTGGGTATGAAACTATCCGTTGACGGCTTACAGCGGTCAAAGCCGTAGAACTCACTGAGACCTTCGTTTTGACTGGTTATGGCTCCCGTAACTCTAAACGAGGCAACAGTTATGGCCGTCCGAAGAATCAAAATCCACAGGGTGCAACATCTGCGGTGCAAGGTGCAACATTCATCCAAAAAGACAAAACAGCGCCGTGCGACTTTTAGAAATGGGTGCAGGGATTTGAAATGGACCAGTACCATGGTGCACCACTCTCCAGGGATAGTAAATCGAAGACCAGCCACGGTGTTTCCTTTTTAACGTAAAAATTAATGTGACGGAAAAACGAAGGCCAAAAAACTTCAGAGAGCCGATTGAGGTTCGGATAGCCTTTTTTTGGGTATGAAACTATCCGTTGACGGCTTACAGCGGTCAAAGCCGTAGAACTCACTGAGACCTTCGTTTTGACTGGTTATGGCTCCCGTAACTCTAAACGAGGCAATAGTTATGGCCGTCCGAAGAATCGATATCCACAGGGTGCAACATCTGCGGTGCAAGGTGCAACATTCATCCAAAAAGACGAAACAGCGCCGTGCGTCTTTTAGAAATGGGTGCAGGGATTTGAAATGGACCAGTACCATGGTGCACCACTCTCCAGGGATGGTAAATCGAAGACCAGCCACGGTGTTCCCTTTTTAACGTAAAAATTCATGTGACGGAAAAACGAAGGCCAAAAAACTTCAAAGAGCCGATTGAGGTTGGGTATGAAACTATCCGTTGATGGCTTACAGTGGTCAAAGCCGTAGAACTCACTGAGACCTTCGTTTTGACTGGTTATGGCTCCCGTAACTCTAAACGAGGCAACAGTTATGGCCGTCCGAAGAATCAAAATCCACAGGGTGCAACATCTGCGGTGCAAGGTGCAACATTCGTCCAAAAAGACGAAACAGCGCCGTGCGACTTTTAGAAATGGGTGCAGGGATTTGAAATGGACCAGTACCATGGTGCATCACTCTCCAGGGATGGTAAATCGAAGACAAGACACGGTGTTCCCTTTTTAACGTAAAAATTCATGTGACGGAAAAACGAAGGCCAAAAAACTTCCGAGAGCCGATTGAGGTTCGGATAGCCTTTTTTTGGGTATGAAACTATCCGTTGACGGCTTACAACGATCAAAGCCGTAGAACTCACTGAGACCTTCGTTTTGACTGATTATGGCTCCCGTAACTCTAAACGAGGCAATATTTATGGTCGTCCGAAGAATCGATATCCACAGGGTGCAACATCTGCGGTGCAAGGTGCAACATTCGTCCAAAAAGACGAAACAGCGCCGTGCGACTTTCAGAAATGGGTGTAGGGATTTGAAATGGACCAGTACCATGGTGCACCACTCTCCAGGGATGGTAAATCGAAGACCAGCCACGGTGTTCCCTTTATAACGTAAAAATTCATGTGACGGAAAAACGAAGGCCAAAAAACTTCAGAGACCCGATTGAGGTTCGGATAGCCTTTTTTTGGGTATGAAACTATCCGTTGACGGCTTACAGCGGTCAAAGCCGTAGAACTCACTGAGACCTTCGTTTTGACTTGTTATTGCTCCCGTAACTCTAAACGAGGCAACAGTTATGGCCGTCCGAAGAATCGATATCCACAGGGTGCAACATCTGCGTTGCAAGGTGCAACATTCGTCCAAAAAGACGAAACAGCGCCGTGCGACTTTTAGAAATGGGTGCAGGGATTTGAAATGGACCAGTACCATGGTGCACCACTCTCCAGGAATGGTAAATCGAAGACCAGCCACGGTGTTCCCTTTTTAACGTAAAAATTCATGTGACGGAAAAACGAAGGCCAAAAAACTTCAGAGAGCCGATTGAGGTTGGGTATGAAACTATCCGTTGATGGCTTACAGTGGTCAAAGCCGTAGAACTCACTGAGACCTTCGTTTTGACTGGTTATGGCTCCCGTAACTCTAAACGAGGCAACAGTTATGGCCGTCCGAAGAATCAAAATCCACAGGGTGCAACATCTGCGGTGCAAGGTGCAACATTCGTCCAAAAAGACGAAACAGCGCCGTGCGACTTTTAGAAATGGGTGCAAGGATTTGAAATGGACCAGTACCATGGTGCATCACTCTCCAGGGATGGTAAATCGAAGACAAGACACGGTGTTCCCTTTTTAACGTAAAAATTCATGTGACGGAAAAACGAAGGCCAAAAAACTTCCGAGAGCCGATTGAGGTTCGGATAGCCTTTTTTTGGGTATGAAACTATCCGTTGACGGCTTACAACGATCAAAGCCGTAGAACTCACTGAGACCTTCGTTTTGACTGATTATGGCTCCCGTAACTCTAAACGAGGCAATATTTATGGTCGTCCGAAGAATCGATATCCACAGGGTGCAACATCTGCGGTGCAAGGTGCAACATTCGTCCAAAAAGACGAAACAGCGCCGTGCGACTTTCAGAAATGGGTGTAGGGATTTGAAATGGACCAGTACCATGGTGCACCACTCTCCAGGGATGGTAAATCGAAGACCAGCCACGGTGTTCCCTTTATAACGTAAAAATTCATGTGACGGAAAAACGAAGGCCAAAAAACTTCAGAGACCCGATTGAGGTTCGGATAGCCTTTTTTTGGGTATGAAACTATCCGTTGACGGCTTACAGCGGTCAAAGCTGTAGAACTCACTGAGACCTTCGTTTTGACTTGTTATTGCTCCCGTAACTCTAAACGAGGCAACAGTTATGGCCGTCCGAAGAATCGATATCCACAGGGTGCAACATCTGCGTTGCAAGGTGCAACATTCGTCCAAAAAGACGAAACAGCGCCGTGCGACTTTTAGAAATGGGTGCAGGGATTTGAAATGGACCAGTACCATGGTGCACCACTCTCCAGGAATGGTAAATCGAAGACCAGCCACGGTGTTCCCTTTTTAACGTAAAAATTCATGTGATGGAAAAAAGAAGGCCAAAAAACTTCAGAGAGCCAATTGAGGTTCAGATAGCCTTTTTTTGGGTATGAAACTATCCGTTGACGGCTTACAGCGGTCAAAGCCGTAGAATTCACTGAGGCCTTCGTTTTGACTGGATATGGCTCCCGTAACTCTAAACGAGGCAATAGTTATGGCCGTCCGAAGAATCGATATCCACAGTGTGCAACGTCTGCGGTGCAAGGTGCAACATTCGTCCAAAAAGACGAAACAGCGCCGTGCGACTTTCAGAAATGGGTGTAGGGATTTGAAATGGACCAGTACCATGGTGCACCACTCTCCAGGGATGGTAAATCGTAGACCAGCCATAGTGTTCCCTTTTTAACGTAAAAATTCATGTGACGGAAAAACGAAGGCCAAAAAACTTCAGAGACCCGATTGAGGTTCGGATAGCCTTTTTTGGGTATGAAACTATCTGTTGACGGCTTACAGTGGTCAAAGCCGTAGAACTTACTGAGACCTTCGTTTTGACTGGTTATGGCTCCCGTAACTCTAAACGAGGCAACAGTTATGGCCGTCCGAAGAATCGAAATCCAAAGGATGCAACATCTACGGTGCAAGGTGCAACATTCGTCCAAAAAGACGAAACAGCGCCGTGCGACTTTTAGAAATGGGTGCAGGGATTTGAAATGGACCTGTACCATGGTGCATCAATCTCCAGGGATGGTAAATCGAAGACAAGCCACGGTGTTCCCTTTTTGACGTAAAAATTCATGTGACGGAAAAACGAAGGCCAAAAAACTTTAGAGAGCCGATTGAGGTTCGGATAGCCTTTTTTTAGGTATGAAACTATCCGTTGACGGCTTACAGCGGTCAAAGCCGTAGAACTCATTGAGACCTTCGTTTTGACTGGTTAAGGCTCCCGTAACTCTAAACGAGGCAACAGTTATGGTCGTCCGAAGAATCGATATCCATAGGGTGCAACATCTGCGGTGCATGGTGCAACATTCGTCCAAAAAGACGAAACAGCGCCGTGCGACTTTTAGAAATGGGTGTAGGGATTTGAAATGGATCAGTACCATGGTGCACCACTCTCTAGGGATGGTAAATCGAAGACCAGCCACGGTGTACCCTTTTTAATGTAAAAATTCATGTGACGGAAAAACGAAGGCTAAAAAACTTCAAAGACCCGATTGAGGTTCAAATAGCCTTTTTTTGGGTATGAAACTATCCGTTGACGGCTTACAACGGTCAAAGCCGTAGAACTCACAGAGACCTTCGTTTTGACTGGTTATGGCTCCCGTAATTCTAAACGAGGCAACAGTTATGGTCGTCCGAAGAATCGATATCCACAGGGTGCAACATCTACGGTGCAAGGTGCAACATTCGTCCAAAAAGACGAAACAGCACCGTGCGACGTTTAGAAATGGGTGCAGGGATTTGAAATGGACCAAAACCATGGTGCACCACTCTCCAGGGATGGTAAATCGAAGACCAGCCACGGTGTTCCCTTTTTAACGTAAAAATTCATGTGACGGAAAAACGAAGGCCAAAAAACTTCAGAGACCCGATTGAGGTTCGGATAGCCTTTTTTTGGGTATAAAACTATCCGTTGACGGCTTACAGCAGTGAAAGCCATATAACTCACTGAGACCTTCGTTTTGACTGGTTATGGCTCCCGTAACTCTAAACGAGCAACAGTTATGGCCGTCCGAAGAATCGATATCCACAGGGTGCAACATCTGCGGTGCAAGGTGCAACATTCGTCCAAAAAGACGAAACAGCGTCGTGCGACTTTTAGAAATGGGTGCAGGGATTTGAAATGGACCAGTACCATGGTGCATCACTCTCCAGGGATGGTAAATCGAAGACCAGCCACGGTGTTCCCTTTTTAACGTAAAAATTCATGTGATGGAAAAACGAAGGCCAAAAAACTTCAGAGAGCCGATTGAGGTTCGGATAGCCTTTTTTGGGTATGAAACTATCCGTTGACGGCTTACAGCGGTCAAAGCCGTAGAACTCACTAAGACCTTCGTTTTGACTAGTTATTGCTCCCGTAACTCTAAACGAGGCAACAGTTATGGTCGTCCGAAGAATCGATATCCATAGAGTGCAACATCTGCGGTGCAAGGTGCAACATTCGTCCAAAAAGACGAAACAGTGCCGTACGACTTTTAGAATGGGTGCAGGGATTTGAAACGGACCAGTACCATGGTGCACCACTCTCCAGGGATGGTAAATCGAAGACCAGCCACGGTGTTCCCTTTTTAACGTAAAAATTCATGTGACGGAAAAACGAAGGCCAAAAAACTTCAGAGAGCCGATTGAGGTTCGGATAGCCTTTTATTGGGTATGAAACTATCCGTTGACGGCTTACATCGGTCAAAGCCGTAGAACTCACTGAGACCTTCGTTTTGACTAGTTATGGCTCCCGTAACTCTAAACGAGGCAATAGTTATGGCCTTCCGAAGAATCGATATCCACAGGGTGCAACATCTGCGGTGCAAGGTGCAACATTAATCCAAAAAGACGAAACAGCGTCGTGCGACATTCAGAAATGGGTGCAGGGATTGGAAATGGACCAGTACCATGGTGCACCACTCTCCAGGGATGGTAAATCGAAGACCAGCCACGGTGTTCCCTTTTTAACGTAAAAATTCATGTGACGGAAAAACGAAGGCCAAAAAACTTCAGAGACCCGATTGAGGTTCGGATAGCCTTTTTTTGGGTATAAAACTATCCGTTGACGGCTTACAGCAGTGAAAGCCATATAACTCACTGAGACCTTCGTTTTGACTGGTTATGGCTCCCGTAACTCTAAACGAGCAACAGTTATGGCCGTCCGAAGAATCGATATCCACAGGGTGCAACATCTGCGGTGCAAGGTGCAACATTCGTCCAAAAAGACGAAACAGCGTCGTGCGACTTTTAGAAATGGGTGCAGGGATTTGAAATGGACCAGTACCATGGTGCATCACTCTCCAGGGATGGTAAATCGAAGACCAGCCACGGTGTTCCCTTTTTAACGTAAAAATTCATGTGATGGAAAAACGAAGGCCAAAAAACTTCAGAGAGCCGATTGAGGTTCGGATAGCCTTTTTTGGGTATGAAACTATCCGTTGACGGCTTACAGCGGTCAAAGCCGTAGAACTCACTAAGACCTTCGTTTTGACTAGTTATTGCTCCCGTAACTCTAAACGAGGCAACAGTTATGGTCGTCCGAAGAATCGATATCCATAGAGTGCAACATCTGCGGTGCAAGGTGCAACATTCGTCCAAAAAGACGAAACAGTGCCGTACGACTTTTAGAATGGGTGCAGGGATTTGAAACGGACCAGTACCATGGTGCACCACTCTCCAGGGATGGTAAATCGAAGACCAGCCACGGTGTTCCCTTTTTAACGTAAAAATTCATGTGACGGAAAAACGAAGGCCAAAAAACTTCAGAGAGCCGATTGAGGTTCGGATAGCCTTTTATTGGGTATGAAACTATCCGTTGACGGCTTACATCGGTCAAAGCCGTAGAACTCACTGAGACCTTCGTTTTGACTAGTTATGGCTCCCGTAACTCTAAACGAGGCAATAGTTATGGCCTTCCGAAGAATCGATATCCACAGGGTGCAACATCTGCGGTGCAAGGTGCAACATTAATCCAAAAAGACGAAACAGCGTCGTGCGACATTCAGAAATGGGTGCAGGGATTGGAAATGGACCAGTACCATGGTGCACCACTCTCCAGGGATGGTAAATCGAAGACCAGCCACGGTGTTCCCTTTTTAACGTAAAAATTCATGTGACGGAAAAACGAAGGCCAAAAAACTTTAGAGACCCGATTGAGGTTCGGATAGCCTTTTTTAGGGTATGAAACTATCCGTTGACGGCTTACAGCGGTAAAAGCCGTAGAACTCACCGAGACCTTCATTTTGACTGGTTATGGCTCCTGTAACTCTAAACGAGGCCACAGTTATGGCCGTCCGAAGAATCGAAATCCACAGGGTGCAACATCTGTGGTACAAGGTGCAACATTCGTCCAAAAAGACGAAACAGCGCCGTGCGACTTTTAGAAATGGGTGCAGGGATTTGAAATGGACCAGTACCATGTTGTATCACTCTCCAGGGATGGTAAATCGAAGACAAGCCACGGTGTTCCCTTTTTAACGTAAAAATTCATGTGACGGAAAAACGAAGGCCAAAAAACTTCAGAGAGCCGATTGAGGTTCGTATAGCCTTTTTCTGGGTATGAAACTATCCGTTGACGGCTTACAGCGGTCAAAGCCGTAGAACTCACTAAGACCTTCGTTTTGACTGGTTATTGCTCCCGTAACTCTAAACGAGGCAACAATTATGGTCGTCCGAAGAATCGATATCCACAGGGTGCAACATCTGCGGTGCAAGGTGCAACATTCGTCCAAAAAGACGAAACAGTGCCGTACGACTTTTAGAATGGGTGCAGGGATTTGAAACGGACCAGTACCATGGTGCACCACTCTCCAGGGATGGTAAATCGAAGACCAGCCACGGTGTTCCCTTTTTAACGTAAAAATTCATGTGATGGAAAAACGAAGGCCAAAAAACTTCAAAGAGCAGATTGACGTTCGAATAGCCTTTTTTGGGGTATGAAACTATCCATTGACGGCTTACAGTGGTCAAAGCCATAGAACTCACTGAGACCTTCATTTTGACTAGTTATGGCTCCCGTAACTCTAAACGAGGCAATAGTTATGGCCGTCCGAAGAATCGATATCCACAGGGTGCAACATCTGCGGTGCAAGGTGCAACATTCGTCCAAAAAGACGAAACAGCGCCGTGCGACTTTAAGAAATGAGTGCAGGGATTTGAAATGGACCAGTACCATGGTGCACCACTCTCCAGGGATGGTAAATCGAAGACCAGCCACGGTGTTCCCTTTTTAACGTAAAAATTCATCTGACGGAAAAACGAAGGCCAAAAAACTTCAGAGACCCGATTGAGGTTCGAATAGCCTTTTTTTGGGTATGAAACTATCCGTTGACGGCTTTCAGCGGTCAAAGCCGTAGAACTCACTGAGACCTTCGTTTTGACTGGTTATGGCTCCCGTAACTCTAAACGAGGCAACAGTTATGGCCGTCCGAAGAATCAAAATCCACAGGGTGCAACATCTGCGGTGCAAGGTGCAACATTCGTCCAAAAAGACGAAACAGCGCCGTGCGACTTTTAGAAATGGGTGCAGGGATTTGAAATGGACCAGTACCATGGTTCATCACTCTCCAGGGATGGTAAATCGAAGACAAGCCATAGTGTTCCCTTTTTAACGTAAAAATTCATGTGACGGAAAAACGAAGGCCAAAAAACTTCAGAGAGACGATTGAGGTTCGGATAGCCTTTTTTTGGGTATGAAACTATCCGTTGACGGCTTACAGTGGTCAAAGTCGTAGAACTCACTGAGACCTTCGTTTTGACTGGTTATTGCTCCCGTAACTCTAAACGAGGCAACAGTTATGGTCGTCCGAAGAATCGATATCCACAGGGTGCAACATCTGCGGTGCAAGGTGCAACATTCGTCCAAAAAGACGAAACAGCGCCGTGCGACTTTCAGAAATGGGTGCAGGGATTTGAAATGGACCAGTACCATGGTGCACCACTCTCCAGGGATGGTAAATCGAAGACCAGCCACGATGTTCCCTTTTTAACGTAAAAATTCATGTGACGGAAAAACGAAGGCCAAAAAACTTCAGAGAGCCGATTGAGGTTCGGATAGTCTTTTTTTGGGTATGAAACTATCCGTTGACGGCTTACAATGATCAAAGCCGTAGAACTCACTGAGACCTTCGTTTTGACTGGTTATGACTCCCGTAACTCTAAACGAGGCAATAGTTATGGCCGTCCGAAGAATCGATATCCACATGGTGCAACATCTGCGTTGCAAGGTGCAACATTCGTCCAAAAAGACGAAACAGCGCCGTGCGACTTTCAGAAATGGGTGCAGGGATTTGAAATGGACCAGTACCATGGTGCACCACTCTCCAGGGATGGTAAATCGAAGACCAGCCACGGTGTTCCCTTTTTAACGTAAAAATTCATGTGACGGAAAAACGAAGGCCAAAAAACTTCAGAGATCCGATTGAGGTTCGGATAGCCTTTTTTTGGGTATGAAACTATCCATTGACGGCTTATAGCGGTCAAAGCCGTAGAACTCACTAAGACCTTCGTTTTGACTGGTTATAGCTCCCGTAACTCTAAACGAGGCAACAATTATGGTCGTCCGAAGAATCGATATCCACAGGATGCAACATCTGCGGTGCAAGGTGCAACATTCGTCCAAAAAGACGAAACAGCGCCGTGCGACTTTTAGAAATGGGTGCAGGGATTTGAAATGGACTAGTACCATGGTGCACCACTCTCCAAGGATGGTAAATCGAAGACCAGCCACGGTGTTCCCTTTTTAACGTAAAAATTCAGGTGACGGAAAAACGAAGGCCAAAAAACTTCAGAGAGCCGATTGAGGTTCGAATAGCCTTTTTTGGGTATGAAACTATCCGTTGATGGCTTATAGCGGTCAAAGCCGTAGAAATCACTGAGTCCTTCGTTTTGACTGGTTATGGCTCCCGTAACTCCAAACGAGGCAATAGTTATGGCCGTCCGAAGAATTGATATCCACATCATGCAACATCTGCGGTGCAAGGTGCAACATTCGTCCAAAAAGACGAAACAGCGCCGTGCAACTTTCAGAAATGGGTGCAGGGATTTGAAATGGACCAGTACCATGGTGCACCACTCTCCAGGGATGGTAAATCGAAGACCAGCCATGGTGTTCCCTTTTTAACGTAAAAATTCATGTGACGGAAAAACGAAGGCCAATAAACTTCAGAGACCCGACTGAGGTTCGGATAGCCTTTTTTTGGGTATGAAACTATCCGTTGACGGCTTACAATAGTCAAAGCCGTAGAACTCAATGAGACCTTCGTTTTGACTGGTTATGGCTCCCGTAACTCTAAACGAGGCAACAGTTATGGCCGTCCGAAGAATCGAAATCCTCAAGGTGCAACATCTGCGGTGCAAGGTGCAACATTCGTCCAAAAAGACGAAACAGCGCCGTGCGACTTTTAGAAATGGGTGCAGGGATTTGAAATGGACCAGTACCATGGTGCATCACTCTCCAGGTATGGTAAATCGAAGACAAGCCACGGTGTTCCCTTTTTAACGTAAAAATTCATGTGACGGAAAAACGAAGGCCAAAAAACTTCAGAGAGCCGATTGAGGTTCGGATAGCCTTTTTTTGGGTATGAAACTATCCGTTGACGGCTTACAATGGTCAAAGCCGTAGAACTCACTGAGACCTTCGTTTTGACTGGTTATGGCTCCCGTAACTCTAAACGAGGCAACAGTTATGGTCGTCCGACGAATCGATATCCACAGGGTGCAACATCTGCGGTGCATGGTGCAACATTCGTCCAAAAAGACGAAACAGCACCGTGCGACTTTTAGAAATGGGTGCAGGGATTTGAAATGGACCAGTACCATGGTGCACCACTCTCCAGGGATGGTAAATCGAAGACCAGCCACGGTGTACCCTTTTTAATGTAAAAATTCATGTGACGGAAAAACGAAGGCCAAAAAACTTAAGAAACCCGATTGAGGTTCGGATAGCCTTTTTTTGGGTATGAAACTATCCATTGACGGCTTACAGTGGTGAAAGCCGTAGAACTCACTGAGACCTTCGTTTTGACTGGTTATGGCTCCCGTAACTCTAAACGAGGCAATAGTTATGGCCGTCCGAAGAATCGATATCCACAGGGTGCAACATCTGCGGTGCAAGGTGCAACATTCGTCCAAAAAGACGAAACAGCGCCGTGCAACTTTCAGAAATGGGTGCAGTGATTTGAAATGGACCAGTACCATGGTGCACCACTCTCCAGGGATGGTAAATCGAAGACCAGCCATGGTGTTCCCTTTTTAACGTAAAAATTCATGTGACGGAAAAACGAAGGCCAAAAAACTTTAGAGACCCGATAGAGGTTCGGATAGCGTTTTTTTGGGTATGAAACTATCCGTTGACGGCTTACAACAGTCAAAGCCGTAGAACTCACTGAGTCCTTCGTTTTGACTGGTTATGGCTCCCGTAACTCTAAACGAGGCAACAGTTATGGCCGTCCGAAGAATCGAAATCCACAGGGTGCAACATCTGCGGTGCAAGGTGCAACATTCGTCCAAAAAGACGAAACAGTGCCGTGCGACTTTTAGAAATGGGTGCAGGGATTTGAAATGGACCAGTACCATGGATCATCACTCTCCAGGAATGGTAAATCGAAGACAAGACACAGTGTTCCCTTTTTAACGTAAAAATTCATGTGACGGAAAAACGAAGGCCAAAAAACTTCAGAGAGCCGATTGAGGTTCGGATAGCCTTTTTTTGGGTATGAAACTATCCGTTGACGGCTTACAGCGGTCAAAGCCGTAGAACTCACTGAGACCTTCGTTTTGACTAGTTATTGCTCCCGTAACTTTAAACGAGGCAACAGTTATGGTCGTCCGAAGAATCGATATCCACAAGGTGCAACATCTGCGGTGCAAGGTGCAACATTCGTCCAAAAAGACGAAACAGCGCCGTGCGACTTTTAGAAATGGGTGCAGGGATTTGAAATGGACCAGTACCATGGTGCATCACTCTCCAGGGATGGTAAATCGAAGACAAGCCACGGTGTTCCCTTTTTAACGTAAAAATTCATGTGACGGAAAAACGAAGGCCAAAAAACTTCAGAGAGCCGATTGAGGTTCGGATAGCCTTTTTTTGGGTATGAAACTATCCGTTGACGGCTTACAGTGGTCAAAGCCGTAGAACTCACTGAGACCTTCGTTTTGACTGGTTATGGCTCCCGTAACTCTAAACGAGGCAACAGTTATGGTCGTCCGAAGAATCGATATCCACAGGGTGCAACATCTGCGGTGCATGGTGCAACATTCGTCCAAAAAGACGAAACAGCACCGTGCGACTTTTAGAAATGGGTGCAGGGATTTGAAATGGACCAGTACCATGGTGCACCACTCTCCAGGGATGGTAAATCGAAGACCAGCCATGGTGTTCCCTTTTTAACGTAAAAATTCATGTGACGGAAAAACGAAGGCCAATAAACTTCAGAGACCCGACTGAGGTTCGGATAGCCTTTTTTTGGGTATGAAACTATCCGTTGACGGCTTACAGTGGTCAAAGCCGTAGAACTCACTGAGACCTTCGTTTTGACTGGTTATGGCTCCCGTAACTCTAAACGAGGCAATAGTTATGGCCGTCCGAAGAATCGATATCCACAGGGTGCAACATCTGCGGTGCAAGGTGCAACATTCGTCCAAAAAGACGAAACAGCGCCGTGCAACTTTCAGAAATGGGTGCAGGGATTTGAAATGGACCAGTACAATGGTGCACCACTCTCCAGGGATGGTAAATCAAAGACCAGCCACGGTGTTCCCTTTTTAACGTAAAAATTCATGTGACGGAAAAACGAAGGCCAAAAAACTTCAGAGACCCGATTGAGGTTCGGATAGCGTTTTTTGGGTATGAAACTATCCGTTGACGGCTTACAACAGTCAAAGCCGTAGAACTCACTGAGTCCTTCGTTTTGACTGGTTATGGCTCCCGTAACCCTAAACGAGGCAACAGTTATGGCCGTCCGAAGAATCGAAATCCACAGGGTGCAACATCTGCGGTGCAAGGTGCAACATTCGTCCAAAAAGACGAAACAGTGCCGTGCGACTTTTAGAAATGGGTGCAGGGATTTGAAATGGACCAGTACCATGGTTCATCACTGTCCAGGAATGGTAAATCGAAGACAAGACACAGTGTTCCCTTTTTAACGTAAAAATTCATGTGACGGAAAAACGAAGGCCAAAAAACTTCAGAGAGCCGATTGAGGTACGGATAGCCTTTTTTGGGTATGAAACTATCCGTTGACATCTTACAGCGGTCAAAGCCGTAGAACTCACTGAGACCTTCGTTTTGACTGGTTATTGCTCCCGTAACTCTAAACGAGGCAACAGTTTTGGTCGTCCGAAGAATCGATATCCACAGGGTGCAACATCTGCGGTGGAAGGTGCAACATTCGTCCAAAAAGACGAAACAGCGCCGTGCGACTTTCAGAAATGGGTGCAGGGATTTGAAATGGACAAGTACCATGGTGCACCACTTTCCAGGGATGGTAAATCGAAGACCAGCAACGATGTTCCCTTTTTAACGTAAAAATTCATGTGACGGAAAAACGAAGGCCAAAAAACTTCAGAGAGCCGATTGAGGTTCGGATAGCCTTTTTTTGGGTATGAAACTATCCGTTGACGGCTTACAGCGATCAAAGCCGTAGAAATCACTGAGACCTTCATTTTGACTGGTTATGGCTCCCGTAACTCTAAACGAGGCAATAGTTATGGCCGTCTGAAGAATCGATATCCACAGAGTGCAACATCTGCGGTGCAAGGTGCAACATTCGTCCAAAAAGACGAAACAGCGCCGTGCGACTTTCAGAAATGGGTGCAGGGATTTGAAATGTACCAGTACCATGGTGCACCACTCTCCAGGGATGGTAAATCGAAGACCAGCCACGGTGTTCCCTTTTTAACGTAAAAATTCATGTGACGGAAAAACGAAGGCCAAAAAACTTCAAAGACCCGATTGAGGTTCGGATAGCCTTTTTTTGGGTATGAAACTATCCGTTGACGGCTTATAGCGGTCAAAGCCGTAGAACTCACTAAGACCTTCGTTTTGACTGGTTATTGCTCCCGTCACTCTAAACGAGGCAACAGTTATGGTCGTTCGAAGAATCGATATCCACAGGGTGCAACATCTGCGGTGCAAGGTGCAACATTCGTCCAAAAAGACGAAACAGCGCCGTGCGACTTTTAGAAATGGGTGCAGGGATTTGAAATGGACTAGTACCATGGTGCACCACTCTCCAAGGATGGTAAATCGAAGACCAGCCACGGTGTTCCCTTTTTAATGTAAAAATTCATGTGACGGAAAAACGAAGGCCAAAAAACTTCAGAGAGCCGATTGAGGTTCTGATAGCCTTTTTTTGGGTATGAAACTATCCGTTGATGGCTTACAGCGGTCAAAGCCGTAGAACTCACTGAGACCTTCGTTTTGACTAGTTATGGCTCCCGTAACTCTAAACGAGGCAATAGTTATGGCCGTCCGAAGAATCGATATCCACAGGGTGCAACATCTGCGGTGAAAGGTGCAACATTCGTCCAAAAAGACGAAACAGCGCCGTGCAACTTTCAGAAATGGGTGCAGGGATTTGAAATGGACTAGTACCATGGTGCACCACTCTCTAGGGATGGTAAATCGAAGACCAGCCATGGTGTTCCCTTTTTAACGTAAAAATTCATGTGACGGAAAAACGAAGGCCAAAAAACTTCAGAGACCCTACTGAGGTTCGGATAGCCTTTTTTTGGGTATGAAACTATCCGTTGACGGCTTACAATAGTCAAAGATGTATAACTCACTGAGACCTTCGTTTTGACTGGTTATGGCTCCCGTAACTCTAAACGAGGCAACAGTTATGGCCGTCCGAAGAATCGAAATCCACAGGGTGCAACATCTGCGGTGCAAGGTGCAACATTCGTCCAAAAAGACGAAACAGCGCCGTGCGACTTTTAGAAATGGGTGCAGCGATTTGAAATGGACCAGTACCATGGTGCATCACTCTCCAGGGATGGTAAATCGAAGACAAGCCACGGTGTTCCCTTTTTAACGTAAAAATTCATGTGACGGAAAAACGAAGGCCAAAAAACTTCAGAGAGCCGATTGAGGGTCGGATAGCCTTTTTTTGGGTATGAAACTATCCGTTGACGGCTTACAGTGGTCAAAGCCATAGAACTCACTAAGACCTTCGTTTTGACTGGTTATGGCTCCCGTAACTCTAAACGAGGCAACAGTTATGGTCGTCCGAAGAATTGATATCCACAGGGTGCAACATCTGCGGTGCATGGTGCAACATTCGTCCAAAAAGACGAAACAGCACCGTGCGACTTTTAGAAATGGGTGCAGGGATTTGAAATGGACCAGTACCATGGTGCACCACTCTCCAGGGATGGTAAATCGAAGACCAGCCACGGTGTACCCTTTTTAATGTAAAAATTCATGTGACGGAAAAACGAAGGCCAAAAAACTTAAGAGACCCGATTGAGGTTCGGATAGCCTTTTTTGGGTATGAAACTATCTGTTGACGGCTTACAGTGGTCAAAGCCGTAGAACTCACTGAGACCTTCGTTTTGACTGGTTATGGCTCCCGTAACTCTAAACGAGGCAATAGTTATGGCCGTCCGAAGAATCGATATCCACAGGGTGCAACATCTGCGGTGCAAGGTGCAACATTCGTCCAAAAAGACGAAACAACGCCGTGCAACTTTCAGAAATGGGTGCAGGGATTTGAAATGGACCAGTACCATGGTGCACTACTCTCCAGGGATGGTAAATCGAAGACCAGCCATGGTGTTCCCTTTTTAACGTAAAAATTCATGTGACGGAAAAACGAAGGCCAAAAAACTTCAGAGACCCGATTGAGGTTCGGATAGCGTTTTTTTGGGTATGAAACTATCCGTTGACGGCTTACAACAGTCAAAGCCGTAGAACTCACTGAGTCCTTTGTTTTGACTGGTTATGGCTCCCGTAACTCTAAACGAGGCAGCAGTTATGGCCGTCCGAAGAATCGAAATCCACAGGGTGCAACATCTGCGGTGCAAGGTGCAACATTCGTCCAAAAAGACGAAACAGCGCCGTGCGACTTTTAGAAATGGGTGCTGGGATTTGAAATGGACCAGTACCATGGTTCATCACTCTCCAGGAATGGTAAATCGAAGACAAGACACAGTGTTCCCTTTTTAACGTAAAAATTCATGTGACGGAAAAACGAAGGCCAAAAAACTTCAGAGAGCCGATTGAGGTTCGGATAGCCTTTTTTTGGGTATGAAATTATCCGTTGACGGCTTACAGCGGTCAAAGCCGTAGAACTCACTGAGACCTTCGTTTTGACTGGTTATTGCTCCCGTAACTCTAAACGAGGCAACAGTTATGGTCGTCCGAAGAATCGATATCCACAAGGTGCAACATCTGCAGTGCAAGGTGCAACATTCGTCCAAAAAGACGAAACAGCGCCGTGCGACTTTTAGAAATGGGTGCAGGGATTTGAAATGGACCAGTACCATGGTGCATCACTCTCCAGGGATGGTAAATCGAAGACAAGCCACGGTGTTCCCTTTTTAACGTAAAAATTCATGTGACGGAAAAACGAAGGCCAAAAAACTTCAGAGAGCCGATTGAGGTTCGGATAGCCTTTTTTTGGGTATGAAACTATCCGTTGACGGCTTACAATGGTCAAAGCCGTAGAACTCACTGAGACCTTCGTTTTGACTGGTTATGGCTCCCGTAACTCTAAACGAGGCAACAGTTATGGTCGTCCGACGAATCGATATCTAAAGGGTGCAACATCTGCGGTGCATGGTGCAACATTCGTCCAAAAAGACGAAACAGCACCGTGCGACTTTTAGAAATGGGTGCAGGGATTTGAAATGGACCAGTACCATGGTGCACCACTCTCCAGGAATGGTAAATCGAAGACCAGCCATGGTGTTCCCTTTTTAACGTAAAAATACATGTGACGGAAAAACGAAGGCCAATAAACTTCAGAGACCCGACTGAGGTTCGGATAGCCTTTTTTTGGGTATGAAACTATCCGTTGACGGCTTACAGTGGTCAAAGCCGTAGAACTCACTGAGACCTTCGTTTTGACTGGTTATGGCTCCCGTAACTCTAAACGAGGCAATAGTTATGGCCGTCCGAAGAATCGATATCCACAGGGTGCAACATCTGCGGTGCAAGGTGCAACATTCGTCCAAAAAGACGAAACAGCGCCGTGCAACTTTCAGAAATGGGTGCAGGGATTTGAAATGGACCAGTACAATGGTGCACCACTCTCCAGGGATGGTAAATCGAAGACCATCCATGGTGTTCCCTTTTTAACGTAAAAATTCATGTGACGGAAAAACGAAGGCCAAAAAACTTGAGAGACCCGATTGAGGTTCGGATAGCGTTTTTTGGGTATGAAACTATCCGTTGACGGCTTACAACAGTCAAAGCCGTAGAACTCACTGAGTCCTTCGTTTTGACTGGTTATGGCTCCCGTAACTCTAAACGAGGCAACAGTTATGGCCGTCCGAAGAATCGAAATCCACAGGGTGCAACATCTGCGGTGCAAGGTGCAACATTCGTCCAAAAAGACGAAACAGTGCCGTGCGACTTTTAGAAATGGGTGCAGGGATTTGAAATGGACCAGTACCATGGTTCATCACTCTCCAGGAATGGTAAATCGAAGACAAGACACAGTGTTCCCTTTTTAACTTAAAAATTCATGTGACGGAAAAACGAAGACCAAAAAACTTCAGAGAGCCGATTGAGGTTCGGATAGCCTTTTTTTGGGTATGAAACTATCCGTTGACGTCTTACAGCGGTCAAAGCCGTAGAACTCACTAAGACCTTCGTTTTGACTGGTTATTGCTCCCGTAACTCTAAACGAGGCAACAGTTATGGTCGTCCGAAGAATCGATATCCACAGGGTGCAACATCTGCGGTGCAAGGTGCAACATTCGTCCAAAAAGACGAAACAGCGCCGTGCGACTTTCAGAAATGGGTGCAGGGATTTGAAATGGACAAGTACCATGGTGCACCACTCTCCAGGGATGGTAAATCGAAGACCAACAACGATGTTCCCTTTTTAACGTAAAAATTCATGTGACGGAAAAACGAAGGCCAAAAAACTTCAGAGAGCCGATTGAGGTTCGGATAGCCTTTTTTTGGGTATGAAACTATCCGTTGACGGCTTACAGCGATCAAAGCCGTAGAACTCACTGAGACCTTCATTTTGACTGGTTATGGCTCCCGTAACTCTAAACGAGGCAATAGTTATGGCCGTCCGAAGAATCGATATCCACAGGGTGCAACATCTGCGGTGCAAGGTGCAACATTCGTCCAAAAAGACGAAACAGCGCCGTGCGACTTTCAGAAATGGGTGCAGGGATTTGAAATGTACCAGTACCATGGTGCACCACTCTCCAGGGATGGTAAATCGAAGACCAGCCACGGTGTTCCCTTTTTAACGTAAAAATTCATGTGACGGAAAAACGAAGGCCAAAAAACTTCAAAGACCCGATTGAGGTTCGGATAGCCTTTTTTTGAGTATGAAACTATCCGTTGACGGCTTATAGTGGTCAAAGCCGTAGAACTCACTAAGACCTTCGTTTTGACTGGTTATTGCTCCCGTCACTCTAAACGAGGCAACAGTTATGGTCGTTCGAAGAATCGATATCCACAGGGTGCAACATCTGCGGTGCAAGGTGCAACATTCGTCCAAAAAGACGAAACAGCGCCGTGCGACTTTTAGAAATGGGTGCAGGGATTTGAAATGGACTAGTACCATGGTGCACCACTCTCCAAGGATGGTAAATCGAAGACCAGCCACGGTGTTCCCTTTTTAATGTAAAAATTCATGTGACGGAAAAACGAAGGCCAAAAAACTTCAGAGAGCCGATTGAGGTTCTGATAGCCTTTTTTTGGGTATGAAACTATCCGTTGATGGATTACAGCGGTCAAAGCCGTAGAACTCACTGAGACCTTCGTTTTGACTAGTTATGGCTCCCGTAACTCTAAACGAGGCAATAGTTATGGCCGTCCGAAGAATCGATATCCACAGGGTGCAACATCTGCGGTGCAAGGTGCAACATTCGTCCAAAAAGACGAAACAGCGCCGTGCAACTTTCAGAAATGGGTGCAGGGATTTGAAATGGACTAGTACCATGGTGCACCACTCTCCAGGGATGGTAAATCGAAGACCAGCCATGGTGTTCCCTTTTTAACGTAAAAATTCATGTGACGGAAAAACGAAGGCCAAAAAACTTCAGAGACCCGACTGAGGTTCGGATAGCCTTTTTTTGGGTATGAAACTATCCGTTGACGGCTTACAACAGTCAAAGACGTATAACTCACTGAGTCCTTCGTTTTGACTGGTTATGGCTCCCGTAACTCTAAACGAGGCAACAGTTATGGCCGTCCGAAGAATCGAAATCCACAGGGTGCAACATCTGCGGTGCAAGGTGCAACATTCGTCCAAAAAGACGAAACAGTGCCGTGCGACTTTTAGAAATGGGTGCAGGGATTTGAAATGGACCAGTACCATGGTGCACCACTCTCTAGGGATGGTAAATCGAAGACCAGCCATGGTGTTCCCTTTTTAACGTAAAAATACATGTGACGGAAAAACGAAGGCCAATAAACTTCAGAGACCCGACTGAGGTTCGGATAGCCTTTTTTTGGGTATGAAACTATCCGTTGACGGCTTACAGTGGTCAAAGCCGTAGAACTCACTGAGACCTTCGTTTTGACTGGTTATGGCTCCCGTAACTCTAAACGAGGCAATAGTTATGGCCGTCCGAAGAATCGATATCCACAGGGTGCAACATCTGCGGTGCAAGGTGCAACATTCGTCCAAAAAGACGAAACAGCGCCGTGCAACTTTCAGAAATGGGTGCAGGGATTTGAAATGGACCAGTACAATGGTGCACCACTCTCCAGGGATGGTAAATCGAAGACCAGCCATGGTGTTCCCTTTTTAACGTAAAAATTCATGTGACGGAAAAACGAAGGCCAAAAAACTTCAGAGAGCCGATTGAGGTTCGGATAGCGTTTTTTGGGTATGAAACTATCCGTTGACGGCTTACAACAGTCAAAGCCGTAGAACTCACTGAGTCCTTCGTTTTGACTGGTTATGGCTCCCGTAACTCTAAACGAGGCAACAGTTATGGCCGTCCGAAGAATCGAAATCCACAGGGTGCAACATCTGCGGTGCAAGGTGCAACATTCGTCCAAAAAGACGAAACAGCGCCGTGCAACTTTCATAAATGGGTGCAGGGATTTGAAATGGACTAGTACCATGGTGCACCACTCTCCAGGGATGGTAAATCGAAGACCAGCCATGGTGTTCCCTTTTTAACGTAAAAATTCATGTGACGGAAAAACGAAGGCCAAAAAACTTCAGAGACCCGACTGAGGTTCGGATAGCCTTTTTTTGGGTATGAAACTATCCGTTGACGGCTTACAACAGTCAAAGACGTATAACTCACTGAGTCCTTCGTTTTGACTGGTTATGGCTCCCGTAACTCTAAACGAGGCAACAGTTATGGCCGTCCGAAGAATCGAAATCCACAGGGTGCAACATCTGCGGTGCAAGGTGCAACATTCGTCCAAAAAGACGAAACAGCGCCGTGCGACTTTTAGAAATGGGTGCAGCGATTTGAAATGGACCAGTACCATGGTGCATCACTCTCCAGGGACGGTAAATCGAAGACAAGCCACGGTGTTCCCTTTTTAACGTAAAAATTCATGTGACGGAAAAACGAAGGCCAAAAAACTTCAGAGAGCCGATTGAGGGTCGGATAGCCTTTTTTTGGGTATGAAACTATCCGTTGACGGCTTACAGTGGTCAAAGCCGTAGAACTCACTGAGACCTTCGTTTTGACTGGTTATGGCTCCCGTAACTCTAAACGAGGCAACAGTTATGGTCGTCCGAAGAATCGATATCCACAGGGTGCAACATCTACGGTGCATGGTGCAACATTCGTCCAAAAAGACGAAACAGCACCGTGCGACTTTTAGAAATGGGTGCAGGGATTTGAAATGGACCAGTACCATGGTGCACCACTCTCCAGGGATGGTAAATCGAAGACCAGCCACGGTGTACCCTTTTTAATGTAAAAATTCATGTGACTGAAAAACGAAGGCCAAAAAACTTAAGAGACCCGATTGAGGTTCGGATAGCCTTTTTTTGGGTATGAAACTATCTGTTGACGGCTTACAGTGGTCAAAGCCGTAGAACTCACTGAAACCTTCGTTTTGACTGGTTATGGCTCCCGTAACTCTAAACGAGGCAATAGTTATGGCCGTCCGAAGAATCGATATCCACAGGGTGCAACATCTGCGGTGCAAGGTGCAACATTCGTCCAAAAAGACGAAACAGCGCCGTGCAACTTTCAGAAATGGGTGCAGGGATTTGAAATGGACCAGTACCATGGTGCACCACTCTCCAGGGATGGTAAATCGAAGACCAGCCATGGTGTTCCCTTTTTAACGTAAAAATTCATGTGACGGAAAAACGAAGGCCAAAAAACTTCAGAGACCCGATTGAGGTTCGGATAGCTTTTTTTGGGTATGAAACTATCCGTTGACGGCTTACAACAGTCAAAGCCGTAGAACTCACTGAGTCCTTCGTTTTGACTGGTTATGGCTACCGTAACTCTAAACGAGGCAGCAGTTATGGCCGTCCGAAGAATCGAAATCCACAGGGTGCAACATCTGCGGTGCAAGGTGCAACATTCGTCCAAAAAGACGAAACAGCGCCGTGCGACTTTTAGAAATGGGTGCTGGGATTTGAAATGGACCAGTACCATGGTTCATCACTCTCCAGGAATGGTAAATCGAAGACAAGCCACAGTGTTCCCTTTTTAACGTAAAAATTCATGTGACGGAAAAACGAAGGCCAAAAAACTTCAGAGAGCCGATTGAGGTTCGGATAGCCTTTTTTTGGGTATGAAACTATCCGTTGATGGCTTACAGCGGTCAAAGCCGTAGAACTCATTGAGACCTTCGTTTTGACTGGTTATTGCTCCCGTAACTCTAAACGAGGCAACAGTTATGGTCGTCCGAAGAATCGATATCCACAGGGTGCAACATCTGCGGTGCAAGGTGCAACATTCGTCCAAAAAGACGAAACAGCGCCGTGCGACTTTCAGAAATGGGTGCAGGGATTTGAAATGGACAAGTACCATGGTGCACAACTCTCCAGGGATGGTAAATCGAAGACCAGCAACGATGTTCCCTTTTTAACGTAAAAATTCATGTGACGGAAAAACGAAGGCCAAAAAACTTCAGAGAGCCGATTGAGGTTCGGATAGCCTTTTTTTGGGTATGAAACTATCCGTTGACGGCTTACAACAATCAAAGCCGTAGAACTCACTGAGACCTTCATTTTGACTGGTTGTGGCTCCCGTAACTCTAAACGAGGCAATAGTTATGGCCGTCCGAAGAATCGATATCCACAGGGTGCAACATCTGCGGTGCAAGGTGCAACATTCGTCCAAAAAGACAAAACAGTGCCGTGCGACTTTCAGAAATGGGTGCAGGGATTTGAAATCTACCAGTACCATGGTGCACCACTCTCCAGGGATGGTAAATCGAAGACCAGCCACGGTGTTCCCTTTTTAACGTAAAAATTCATGTGACGGAAAAACGAAGGCCAAAAAACTTCAGAGACCCGATTGAGGTTCGGATAGCCTTTTTTTGGGTATGAAACTATCTGTTGACGGCTTATAGCGGTCAAAGCCGTAGAACTCACTAAGACCTTCGTTTTGACTGGTTATTGCTCCGGTAACTCTAAACGAGGCAACACTTATGGTCGTTCGAAGAATCGATATCCACAGGGTGCAACATCTGCGGTGCAAGGTGCAACATTCGTCCAAAAAGACGAAACAGCGCCGTGCGACTTTTAGAAATGGGTGCAGGGATTTGAAATGGACTAGTACCATGGTGCACCACTCTCCAAGGATGGTAAATCGAAGACCAGCCACGGTGTTCCCTTTTTGATGTAAAAATTCATGTGACGGAAAAACGAAGGCCAAAAAACTTCAGAGAGCCGATTGAGGTTCTGATAGACTTTTTTTGGGTATGAAACTATCCGTTGATGGCTTACAGCGGTCAAAACCGTAGAACTCACTGAGACCTTCGTTTTGACTGGTTATGGCTCCCGTAACTCTAAACGAGGCAATAGTTATGGCCGTCCGAAGAATCGATATCCACAGGGTGCAACATCTGCGGTGCAAGGTGCAACATTCGTCCAAAAAGACGAAACAGCGCCGTGCAACTTTCAGAAATGGGTGCAGGGATTTGAAATGGACTAGTACCATGGTGCACCACTCTCCAGGGATGGTAAATCGAAGACCAGCCATGGTGTTCCCTTTTTAACGTAAAAATTCATGTGATGGAAAAACGAAGGCCAAAAAACTTCAGAGACCCGACTGAGGTTCGGATAGCCTTTTTTTGGGTATGAAACTATCCGTTGACGGCTTACAACAGTCAAAGCCGTATAACTCACTGAGACCTTCGTTTTGACTGGTTATGGCTCCCGTAACTCTTAACGAGGCAACAGTTATGGCCGTCCGAAAATCGAAATCCACAGGGTGCAACATCTGCGGTGCAAGGTGCAACATTCATCCAAAAAGACGAAACAGCGCCGTGCGACTTTTAGAAATGGCTGCAGGGATTTGAAATGGACCAATACCATGGTGCATCACTCTCCAGGGATGGTAAATCGAAGACAAGCCACGGTGTTCCCTTTTTAACGTAAAAATTCATGTGACGGAAAAACGAAGGCCAAAAAACTTCAGAGAGCCGATTGAGGTTCGGATAGCCTTTTTTTGGGTATGAAACTATCCGTTGACGGCTTACAGTGGTCAAAGCCGTAGAACTCACTGAGACCTTCGTTTTGACTGGTTATGGCTCCCGTAACTCTAAACGAGGCAACAGTTATGGTCGTCCGAAGAATCGATATCCACAGGGTGCAACATCTACGGTGCATGGTGCAACATTCGTCCAAAAAGACGAAACATCGCCGTGCGACTTTCAGAAATGGGTGCAGGGATTTGAAATGGACCTGTACCATGGTGCAAAACTCTCCGGGGATGGTAAATCGAAGACCAGCCACGGTGTTCCCTTTTTAACGTAAAAATTCATGTGACGGAAAAACGAAGGCCAAAAAACTTCAGAGACCCGATTGAGGTTCGGATAGCCTTTTTTTGGGTATGAAACTATCCGTTGACAGCTTATAGCGGTCAAAGCCGTAGAACTCACTGAGACCTTCGTTTTGACTGGTTATGGCTCCCGTAACTCTAAACGAGGCAATAGTTATGGCCGTCCGAAGAATCGATATCCACAGGGTGCAACATCTGCGGTGCAAGGTGCAACATTCGTCCAAAAAGACGAAACAGCGCCGTGCGACTTTCAGAAATGGGTGCAGGGATTTGAAATGGACCTGTACCATGGTGCAAAACTCTCCGGGGATGGTAAATCGAAGACCAGCCACGGTGTTCCCTTTTTAACGTAAAAATTCATGTGACGGAAAAACGAAGGCCAAAAAACTTCAGAGACCCGATTGAGTTTCGGATAGCCTTTTTTTGGGTATGAAACTATCCATTAACGGCTTACAGCGGTCAAAGCCGTAGAACTCACTGAGACCTTCGTTTTGACTGTTTATGGCTCCCGTAACTCTAAACGAGGCAATAGTTATGGCCGTCCGAAGAATCGATATCCACAGGGTGAAACATCTGCGGTGCAAGGTGCAACATTCGTCCAAAAAGACGAAATAGCGCCGTGTGACTTTAAGAAATGGGTGCAGGGATTTGAAATGGACCAGTACCATGGTGCACCACTCTCCAGGGATGGTAAATCGAAGACCAGCCACGGTGTTCCCTTTTTAACGTAAAAATTCATGTGACGGAAAAAAGAAGGCCAAAAAACATCAAAGACCCGATTGAGGTTCGGGTAGCCTTTTTTTGGGTATGAAACTATTCGTTGACGGCTTACAGCAGTCAAAGCCGTAGAACTCACTGAGACCTTCGTTTTGACTGGTTATGGCTCCCGTAACTCTAAACGAGGCAATAGTTATGGCCGTCCGAAGAAACGATATCCACAGGGTGCAACATCTGCGGTGCAAGGTGCAACATTCGTCGAAAAAGACGAAACAGCGCCGTGCGACTTTAAGAAATGGGTGCAGGGATTTGAAATGGACCAGTACCATGGTGCACCACTCTCCAGGGATGGTAAATCGAAGACCAGCCATGGTGTTCCCTTTTTAACGTAAAAATTCATGTGACGGAAAAACGAAGGCCAAAAAACTTCAGAGACCCGATTGAGGTTCGGATAGCCTTTTTTTGGGTATGAAACTATCCGTTGACGGCTTTCAGCGGTCAAATCCGTAGAACTCACTGAGACCTTAGTTTTGACTGGTTATGGCTCCTGTAACTCTAAACGAGGCAACAGTTATGGCCGTCCGAAGAATCGAAATCCACAGGGTGCAACATCAGCGGTGCAAGGTGCAACATTCGTCCAAAAAGACGAAACAGCGCCGTGCGACTTTTAGAAATGGGTGCAGGGATTTGAAATGGACCAGTACCATGGTGCATCACTCTCCAGGGATGGTAAATCGAAGACAAGCAACGGTGTTCCCTTTTTAACGTAAAAATTCATGTGACGGAAAAACGAAGGCCAAAAAACTTCAGAGAGCCGATTGAGGTTCGGATAGCCTTTTTTTGGGTATGAAACTATCCGTTGACGGCTTATAGCGGTCAAAGCCATAGAACTCACTGAGACCTTCGTTTTGACTGGTTATGGCTCCCGTAACTCTAAACGAGGCAACAGTTATGGTCGTCCGAAGAATCGATATCTACAGGGTGCAACATCTGCGGTGCATGGTGCAACATTCGTCCAAAAAGACAAAACAGCGCCGTGCGACTTTTAGAAATGGGTGCAGGGATTTGAAATGGACCTATACCATGGTGCACCACTCTCCAGGGATGGTAAATCGAAGACCAGCCACCGTGTTCCCTTTTTAATGTAAAAATTCATGTGACGGAAAAACGAAGGCTAAAAAACTTCAAAGACCCGATTGAGGTTCGGATAGCCTTTTTTTGGGTATGAAACTATCCATTGACGGCTTACAGCAGTCAAAGCCGTAGAACTCACTTATACCTTCGTTTTGACCGGTTATGGCTCCCGTAACTCTTAAATAGGCAACAGTTATGGTCGTCCGAAGAATCGATATCCACAGGGTGCAACATCTGCGGTGCAAGGTGCAACATTCGTCCAAAAAGACGAAACAGCGCCGTGCGACTTTCAGAAATGGGTGCAGGGATTTGAAATGGACCAGTACCATGGTGCACCACTCTCCAGGGATGGTAAATCGAAGACCAGCCACGGTGTTCCCTTTTTAACGTAAAAATTCATGTGACGGAAAAACGAAGGCCAAAAAACTTCAGAGAGCCGATTGAGGTTCGGATAGCCTTTTTTTGGGTATGAAACTATCCGTTGACGGCTTACAGTGGTCAAAGCCATAGAACTCACTGAGACCTTCGTTTTGACTGGTTATGGCTCCCGTAACTCTAAACGAGGCAATAGTTATGGCCGTCCGAAGAATCGATATCCACAGGGTGCAACATCTGCGGTGCAAGGTGCAACATTCGTCCAAAAAGACGAAACAGCGCCGTGCGACTTTCAGAAATGGGTGTAGGGATTTGAAATGGACCAGTACCATGGTGCACCACTCTCCAGGGATGGTAAATCGAAGACCAGCCATGGTGTTCCCTTTCTAACGTAAAAATTCATGTGACGGAAAAATGAAGGCCAAAAAATTTCAAAGACCCGATTGAGGTTCGGATAGCCTTTTTTTGGGTATGAAACTATCCGTTGACGGCTTACAGCGGTCAAAGCCGTAGAACTCACTGAGACCTTCGTTTTGACTGGTTATGGCTCCCGTAACTCTAAACGAGGCAACAGTTATGGCTGTCCGAAGAATCGAAATCCACAGGGTGCAAAATCTGCGGTGCGAGGTGCAACATTCGTCCAAAAAGACGAAACCGCGCCGTGCGACTTTTAGATATGGGTGCATGGATTTGAAATGGACCAGTACCATGGTGCATCACTCTCCAGGGATGGTAAATCGAAGACAAGCCACGGTGTTCCCTTTTTAACGTAAAAATTCGTGTGACGGAAAAAAGAAGGCCAAAAAACTTCAGAGAGCCGAGTGAGGTTCAGATAGCCTTTTTTTGGGTATGAAACTATCCGTTGATGGCTTACAGCAGTCAAAGCCGTAGAATTCACTGAGACCTTCGTTTTGACTGGTTATGGCTCCCGTAACTCTAAACGAGGCAATAGTTATGGCCGTCCGAAGAATCGATATCCACAGGGTGCAACGTCTGCGGTGCAAGGTGCAACATTCGTCCAAAAAGACGAAACAGCGCAGTGCGACTTTCAGAAATGGGTGCAGGGAGTTGAAATGGACCAGTACCATGGTGCACCACTCTCCAGGGATGGTAAATCGAAGACCAGCCTTGGTGTTCCCTTTTTAACGTAAAAATTCATGTGATGGAAAAACGAAGGCCAAAAAACTTCAGAGACCCGATTGAGGTTCGGATAGCCTTTTTTAGGTATGAAACTATCCGCTGACGGCTTACAGCGGTCAATGCCGTAGAACTCACTGAGTCCTTTGTTTTGACTGGTTATGGCTCCCGTAACTCTAAACGAGGCAACAGTTATGGCCGTCCGAAGAATCGAAATCCACAGGGTGCAACATCTGCGGTGCAAGGTGCAACATTCGTCCAAAAAGACGAAACAGCGTCGTGCGACTTTTAGAAATGGGTGCAGGGATTTGAAATGGACCAGTACCATGGTGGATCAATCTCCAGGGATGGTAAATCGAAGACAAGCCACGGTGTTCCCTTTTTAACGTAAAAATTCATGTGACGGAAAAACGAAGGCCAAAAAACTTCAGAGTGCCGATTGAGGTTCGGATAGCCTTTTTTTAGGTATGAAACTATCCGTTGACGGCTTACAGCGGTCAAAGCCGTAGATCTCACTGAGACCTTTGTTTTGACTGGTTATGGCTCTCGTAACTCTAAACGAGGCAACAGTTATGGTCGTCCGAAGAATCGATATCCACAGGGTGCAACATATGCGGTGCATGGTGCAACATTCGTCCAAAAAGACGAAACAGCGCCGTGCGACTTTTAGAAATGGGTGCAGGGATTTGAAATGGACCAGTACCATGGTGCACCACTCTCCAGGAATGGTGTTTGCACCAAAAATGGTCACAAACCCCAAGTGTTGTGAAAGCACCAGTGTATGAATATAAATCAGCAATATTCAAACACAAATATCAGATCTAAGCAAGCGACAAACAACAATCCAGAAATAATGAACAATGACACACAATTTATAGTGGTTCGGCTATCCCTGGCCTACGTCCACTTCAAGGATTTTTTATCTTTTATTGATGTTCTTCGCTGATTACAGATGATTACAGCAAATACAATGAATGAATCTGAATATGACAGCAATGGAGAGGAGTAGAGTTGAATCCGGCAGAGTCTGGACGTTGAATGGCCAAAGAAGCTCCCTTTTCTGTAGGCTTCAGGGGGCTATTTATAGGCGTAGGAGGCCCAGATCTCGCCCAAACTTCAGGAGACTTCTTCTGGCACGTGAGGGGGCCCACGCGACCAGTCCCACCAAGTTTCAACTCAATCTGTGATCGATTCGAATCAACTTCGTATCGATCAGGAAATACTCCAATCGAGCTGAAACTTGGCAGGATTGCTCTTTACCTTGTGTGGAAGCTACTGTGAAAATTTCGTTGCGTTTGGATCAAGGGTTTGCGAGATATGGTCGATACGAAATTGGTTTGCTCGATGGCTGTTAGGTTCGAATCCATTCATTCGAGCTGATCAATTCGACTCGATGGCAACGTGCGTGAGCAGGTTGACGTGGCGCGCGCTCTTCGTGTCGATCCGCTTCTCACTCCGGTTTGATCGAGTCACTCCGGGTATTTCGCCGCGTTCGCATCCATAACTCACGCGTCATCTCTGGCCTGTTTGACTCTGTGGATACGAACAAGCAATTATTCGTGGATCTGAGCAAGGATTCCTGATGGATACGAAGTGGCCAGCGCCTCATGGATGCAAAGTCATCTGATGGATTCCAGACAGATGGGTACGAAGGACTTGCTCCCCCGATCGATACGAAGACGATGGATTCGAATGGAATCTCATCCATGGATACAGACCGTGTTTGGTTGGATGGATACGAAACAGGACGTTGCCGATTGATACGAAGCGCTTGTCCTGTTGATGGATACGAACTCGGTCAATGCTAGTTGAAGTTCATCGATGGATTCGAACTCGATCGATGCGAAGTTGATGGATACGAAAGTGTGACTTTATTCATCAACTTGCATCGATCATATCCTGAGCATATGAACTCAGATTGACTTGAAATTTGGAATGCAGGTTTCCATGGCTTTGCTTGTCATGTCTCGTAAATTGCGGCCCGATCTGGACTTGGACAAAATTCATCGATATCCATGGTTATCCTGTAACACATAGTTGAAAATTCATGACTAGTTATTATCGGTTTTTAGTCAGTTTTGGGTATCTTAGCTTTGCCAAAAAGTGGGATAACACTTTGCCCCCCCAAAACATGCCTTTTGGTAAAAGGTGTGTTTTGAATAACTTCAAATCGAATGCTGTGGGCTCATGTATTATTCATAGCTAGAGTGTTATCAATCAAATTCATGGCTGTTCGAAGCTGAATCGTTATCAATTTCTTCTAGTGGGAGTTTAAGAATGAAATTCTACAGTCTTTCCGGACTGTTGACGATCGCTTCGGACCCTTGCGAAGCCCATTCTAGACTTAGTGGTTGAATAGAAAGATCCTATTGCACTCCGGCGTTGCTTTCTATTCCTTGCACTCTGGCCCCAGTTAGGACGTGGAGCAATGTCTTGGCCGTTCTGGGCCGATCGTAGCCTCTCCGGGCTCCTGCTGGATCCCATCCTGTCACTCTCCGGTGAAGGGGAAACAACGTTAAGTGGGTCGATCCTGTCGCTCTCCGGCGAAGTGACCCACTTCTTGCACTCCGGTTCAGCGTCTCTGAACATTAAGCAATGTCTTGACCTGAATCGTCGGCCGATCATAGCCTATCCGGGCTCTTGTCGAATTCTAATCGAATCACTCTCCGGTGAATAGGAAACGATGCTTAAGTGAGTCGATCCTGTCGCTCTCTGGCGAAGCAACTCACTTCTTGCACTCCGGACCCCGCCTCTCTGGGTAGGATCATAAAGCGATCATTTTTATATTGATATTTAATGTTTATCCTTTAACTCTCCGGTCAAAGGTTTATTTCAAGAAATTCAAAGTTATTTATTAAATTCAGGTCCTAGATGTTCAATCTCAAACACCAGGAAATCTAGACATTGCCTCCCCGGGCAGATCGGTCTATCTCCATCTCAGAGCATGCCTAGGGATCTCTCCGGTTCCCGTACATGAGTAAGTGGGATAGCCGTTTATTCTAAAAGCAAATCTAATGAAATTATTTGGCCGAAGTCCAAATCTCGAACTTGGCCCTTGCCATCTTAATCAGTTGATGATGAGTCGTGATCCCGATCCAGGATCGTTTCTGTTAGGTGGAGGCGGTAGTTGTTCAGGCCTTACCGCTGCTGCCCGTTCTCTGACATATTGTGGCAGCTTACCACTCCTGGCATGTTCTTCCACCTCATCCCTCAGGTGGCGGCATTCATCGGTAGTGTGTCCATCCAGCTCATGGAATAGGCAGTATTTTCCAGTCCTGCGTTCCCGCTCCGTGGGATCTCTCCTGGCTGGTTTTCGACAGGGGAGTTGCCCCCGAGTTTCAGTGTAAATCCTTTCTAGGCCTGCCGTCAAATCTGTGTATTGCTTGAATCTAGGCTCTCTGAATTTCTTCCGTTTATCAGACCATCATCTGTGTCATCCTGCTTTCTCTTTCCTTTGTCTACCCTGGACTGTTCCGTGGCGGTCCCTTCGCCTTGTGCAGCATTTACTTCCTGCCTCTCGGCTCGTGATTCTTCTAATCGAATGAATTTCTAAGCTTCATGGTAAAACTCCCCAAGATCTTGTGGTGGATCTCTTGTCAGTGAATCTTTGAATTCGGTGCCTTCTCCAACTCTTGCCACCGCCGCCATCAAAATCATCGATGGATCCGGGCGATCTACAGAAGCCACCGTTGCATTGAATCGCAGCAGAAAACCTTTTATGGACTCTTCGGTCCTTTGCTTTATCGAAGCTAAAGTCATCACACTCTTGGGTCTTGTTACAAGGACCCTGAATTGTTCCATGAAGCAACCTACAAGCTCGCCCCATGTCCTGATCGATCCGGTCTTTAATTGCCTGAACCAAAGTGCATCCAAGTCTGACAAAAATAAAGGGAAACATCGCGCCATCACTTCCTCGGATGCTCCCAATATTTCCATGTGTCTAATGTATCTGGTAATGTGCATGGTCGGATCCGACTTCCCGTCATACGGATTCAGCGTAGGAAGTTTGAACTTTGGAGGGTTCCTTGCATTCCTGATATTCGGAGTGAACGGACTCCGACTGACTTCTTCCAACCCTCCGCTAGACAATCCTCCTCTCATGAGTCGTCGCACTAATCCAGCCATCCTTTCATCTCCATCCAAGGGTTGCCCCCTTGTCATGTCTCTGTCTTGCCCTCCGAGCCTTGTAGGGAATTCTGGCACGTACTCTTCGGGTGGCTCGTTAGCATTTGTGTTGTCCCTAGCCTGTTGAGCTCCATCTGTAGGCCTTCCAGCATCGGATCCTGAGGGTCTGCCCTCAAGTCCTTGTTGATTGTCTTCTGGATCTGCATTCTGACCTTCATTAGGTTCCACAATCCTAGCTCCTTGTTCCACATTCATAGCCGCTGTAGTTGGTCCTAGGCTCTGCATCCCTGCAGCTCTCATCTGTTCAAAGAAATTCTGCAGCATCTCTTGTTGGCTCTTCATTATTCTTTCATGCATCAGATTGGTCATGGTCTCCATTTCGTCCCTAGTGATGTAGATCGAAGCAGGTTCTTCTCCAGCACCAGAGGATGCCTCTTGACTTCCTCCTTGATGGCTTCTCTCGGCTCTTAGTCTTCTACTTGTTTGTCGAGTCATTGTCTTCAAATCTACGAGTCTTCAAATCTGAACTTCGAATCTGGTGTAGCGGGTGCTAGTTCTTCTCAGTGAAAGCACCAAAGTGTTTGCACCAAAAATGGTCACAAACCCCAAGTGTTGTGAAAGCACCAGTGTATGAATATAAATCAGCAATATTCAAACACAAATATCAGATCTAAGCAAGCAACAAACAACAATCCAGAAATAATGAACAATGACACACAATTTATAGTGGTTCGGCTATCTCTGGCCTACGTCCACTTCAAGGATTTTTATCTTTTATTGATGTTCTTCGCTGATTACAGATGATTACAGCAAATACAATGAATGAATCTGAATATGACAGCAATGGAGAGGAGTAGAGTTGAATCCGGCAGAGTCTGGACGTTGAATGGCCAAAGAAGCTCCCTTTTCTGTAGGCTTCAGGGGGCTGTTTATAGGCGTAGGAGGCCCAGATCTCGCCCAAACTTCAGGAGACTTCTTCTGGCACGTGAGGGGGCCCACGCGACCAGTCCCACCAAGTTTCAACTCAATATGTGATCGATTCGAATCAACTTCGTATCGATCAGGAAATGCTCCAATCGAGCTGAAACTTGGCAGGATTGCTCTTTACCTTGTGTGGAAGCTACTGTGAAAATTTCGTTGCGTTTGGATCAAGGGTTTGCGAGATATGGTCGATACGAAATTGGTTTGCTCGATGGCTGTTAGGTTCGAATCCATTCATTCGAGCTGATGACTTCGACTCGATGGCAACGCGCGTGAGCAG
Source organism: Allium fistulosum (assembly GCA_030737815.1). Classification (NCBI taxonomy): domain Eukaryota; kingdom Viridiplantae; phylum Streptophyta; class Magnoliopsida; order Asparagales; family Amaryllidaceae; genus Allium; species Allium fistulosum. The sequence continues at coordinate 1,142,026,935 of CM060906.1, forward strand.
GTTGACGTGGCACGCGCTCTTCGTGTCGATCCGCTTCTCACTCCGGTTTGATCGAGTCACTCCGGGTATTTCGTCGCGTTCGCATCCATAACTCACGCGTCATCTCTAGCCTGTTTGACTCAGTGGATACGATCAAGCAATTATTCATGGATCTGAGCAAGGATTCCTGATGGATACGAAGTGGCCAGCGCCTCATGGATGCAAAGTCATCTGATGGATTCAAGACAGATGGGTACGAAGGACTTGCACCCCTGATCGATACGAAGACGATGGATTCGAATGGAATCTCATCCATGGATACAGACCGTGTTTGGTTGGATGGATACGAAACAGGACGTTGTCGATTGATACGAAGCGCTTGTCCTGTTGATGGATACGAACTCGGTCAATGCTAGTTGAAGTTCATCGATGGATTCGAACTCGATCGATGCGAAGTTGATGGATACGAAAGTGTGACTTTTTTCATCAACTTGCATCGATCATATCCTGAGCATATGAACTCGGATTGACTTGAAATTTGGAATGCAGGTTTCCATGGCTTTGCTTGTCATGTCTCGTAAATTGCGGCCCGATCCGGACTCGGACAAAATTCATCGATATCCATGGTTATCCTGTAACACATAGTTGAAAATTCATGACTAGTTATTATCGGTTTTTAGTCAGTTTTGGGTATCTCAGCTTTGCCAAAAAGTGGGATAACAGATGGTAAATCGAAGACCAGCCACGGTGTACCGTTTTTAATGTAAAAATTCATGTGACGGAAAAACGAAGGCTAAAAAACTTCAAAGACCCGATTGAGGTTCGGATAGCCTTTTTTTGGGTATGAAACTATCCGTTGACGGCTTACAGCGGTCAAAGCCGTAGAACTCACTGGGACCTTCGTTTTGACTGGTTATGGCTCCCGTAACTCTAAACGAGGCAAGAGTTATGGTCGTCCGAAGAATCGATATCCACAGGGTGCAACATCTACGGTGCATGGTGCAACATTCGTCCAAAAAGACGAAACAGCGCCGTGCGACATTTAGAAATGGGTGCAGGGATTTGAAATGGACCAAAACCATGGTGCACCACTCTCCAGAGATGGTAAATCGAAGACCAGCCACGGTGTTCCCTTTTTAACGTAAAAATTCATGTGACGGAAAAACGAAGGCCAAAAAACGTCAGAGACCCGATTGAGGTTCGGATAGCCTTTTTTTGGGTATAAAACTATCCGTTGACGGCTTACAGCAGTCAAAGCCATAGAACTCACTGAGACCTTCATTTTGACTGGTTATGGCTCCCGTAACTCTGAACGAGCAACAGTTATGGCCGTTCGAAGAATCGATATCCACAGGGTGCAACATCTGCGGTGCAAGGTGCAACATTCGTCCAAAAAGACGAAACAGCGCCGTGCGACTTTTAGAAATGGGTGCAGGGATTTGAAATGGACCAGTACCATGGTGCATCACTCTCCAGGGACGGTAAATCGAAGACTAGCCACGGTGTTCCCTTTTTAACGTAAAAATTCATGTGACGGAAAAACGAAGGCCAAAAAACTTCAGAGAGCCGATTGAGGTTTGGATAGCCTTTTTTTGGGTATGAAACTATCCGTTGACGGCTTACAGCGGTCAAAGCCGTAGAACTCACTGAGACCTTCGTTTTGACTGGTTATTGCTCCCGTAACTCTAAACGAGGCAACAGTTATGGTCGTCCGAAGAATCGATATCCACAGAGTGCAACATCTGCGGTGCAAGGTGCAACATTTGTCCAAAAAGACGAAACAGCGCCGTGCGACTTTTAGAAATGGGTGTAGGGATTTGAAATGGACCAGTACCATGGTGCACCACTGTCCAGGGATGGTAAATCGAAGACTAGCCACGGTGTTCCCTTTTTAACGTAAAAATTCATGTGACGGAAAAACGAAGGCCAAAAAACTTCAGAGAGCCGATTGAGGTTCGGATAGCCTTTTTTTGGGTATGAAACAATCCGTTGACGGCTTACAGCAGTCAAAGCCGTAGAACTCACTGAGACCTTTGTTTTAACTGGTTATGGCTCCCGTAACTCAATACAAGGCAATAGTAATGGCCGTCCGAAGAATTGATATCCACAGGGTGCAACATCTGCGGTGCAAGGTGCAACATTCATCCAAAAAGACGAAACAGCGCCGTGCGACATTCAGAAATGGGTGCAGGTATTTAAAATGGACCAGTACCATGGTGCACCACTCTCCAGGGATGGTAAATCGAAGACCAGCCACGGTGTTCCCTTTTTAACGTAAAAATTCATGTGACGGAAAAACGAAGGCCAAAAAACTTTAGAGACCAGATTGAGGTTCGGATAGCCTTTTTTTGGGTATGAAACTATCCGTTGACGGCTTACAGCGGTCAAAGCCGTAGAACTCACCGAGAACTTCATTTTGACTGGTTATGGCTCCCGTAACTCTAAACGAGGCAACAGTTATGGCCGTCCGAAGAATCAAAATCCATAGGGTGCAACATCTACGGTGCAAGGTGCAACATTCGTCCAAAAAGATGAAACAGCGCCGTGCGACTTTTAGAAATGGGTGCAGGGATTTGAAATGGACCAGTACCATGCTGTATCACTCTCCAGGGATGGTAAATCGAAGACAAGCCATGGTGTTCCCTTTTTAACGTAAAAATTCATGTGACGGAAAAACGAAGGCCAAAAAACTTCAGAGAGCCGATTGAGGTTCGGATAGCCTTTTTTTGGGTATGAAACTATCCGTTGGCGGCTTACAACGGTCAAAGCCGTAGAACTCACTAAGACCTTTGTTTTGACTAGTTATTGCTCTCGTAACTCTAAACGAGGCAACAATTATGGTCGTCCGAAGAATCGATATGCACAGGGTGCAACATCTGCGGTGCAAGGTGCAACATTCGTCCAAAAAGACGAAACAGTGTCGTGCGACTTTTAGAAATGGGTGCAGGGATTTTAAATGGACCGGTAGCATGGTGCACCACTCTCCAGGGATGGTAAATCGAAGACCAGCCACGGTGTTCCCTTTTTAACGTAAAAATTCATGTGATGGAAAAACGAAGGCCAAAAAACTTCAAAGAGCAGATTGAGGTACGGATAGCCTTTTTTGGGTATGAAACTATCCATTGACGGCTTACAGCGGTCAAAGCCGTAGAACTCACTGAGACCTTCGTTTTGACTGGTTATGGCTCCCGTAACTCTAAACGAGGCAATAGTTATGGCCGTCCGAAGAATCGATATCCACAGGGTGCAACATCTGCGGTGCAAGGTGCAACATTCGTCCAAAAAGACGAAACAGCGCCGTGCGACTTTAAGAAATGGGTGCAGGGATTTGAAATGGACCAGTACCATGGTGCACCACTCTCCAGGGATGGTAAATCGAAGACCAACCACGGTGTTCCCTTTTTAACGTAAAAATTCATGTGACGGAAAAACGAAGGCCAAAAAACTTCAAAGACCCGATTGAGGTTCGGATAGCCTTTTTTGGGTATGAAACTATCCGTTGACGGCTTTCAGCGATCAAAGCCGTAGAACTTGTTATCCCGCTTTTTGGTCAAAGCCGGAATATCAAACTAATCGACAAGAAAGGATGGGTATCAGGATTGGAAGTCGATTAGAGGCAGGGTTGTGATCGATGTCATCAAAATTTGACCGGGCTCCGATCAGGATGGAATCGATTGGAGATGATGATGAGGACTAGGAGAGGCTACTTTTCAAGTTTCGGGTTAATTGGAGTTTGTACGGAGGAGATACGATCGATACAAGGTAGGAAGAATGCTCTGTTCGAATCCATCATTTCCATACCCACACCTCAGTTCGAATCCATGGACTTCGCACCACCAGCTTCGAATCGATGAAAAGTCCTTTAGCTTCGACTCCATCAAGGTTGACTCCATCCACCTCGTATCCACCGGAAAGCACTCTGCTCGAATCCATCGGTTCGACTCCACTCGGTTCGCATCCACCAGACCAACATACACTCCAATCGATCAGGGGATGAGTCGCTTCGAAACCATAAAGTCATAGGCCGGTGTCCTTCGATTCCATCGAAATAAATACCTTTGAATCCAATAATGACTTCGAATCGATTGGCTGTAGCATAACATGATCGATTCGAACGAGCACACCTTCGAATCTGTGTTCTCGTATCGATCACAGGTAAGTTTGGTTCGTACCCATCCACCATATAGCCTTCCTTCGTGACCAAGTGGTTCATGGTTGTTCGAATCGATTGCATTCACAAACGATCATGGGATAAAACGCTATTCGTATCCATACGTATACGGCCCTTGTTTGTATCCCCCTCAAAATAAACCACTTCGTATCGATCGTGTCGCAGCGATCGATACAGAAGACACCTCACCAGGGCGAGCATGGGCTGGGTCAAATGGGTACAAATGGGAGGTTACCGTTGGATGCGAAAGAAGGGGTGAAGCCTCGGTCAACACGGCGAAGAATATGGATCTACCCAGGTTTATCGTTCCACGTCAACGAGCGACCACGTCCCTCAATCGAGTCGAAGGGGATGGATACGAAGCTATGGATTCGAACTCAGCAGCCTTCGAGAAACATGAAATGCATCGATCATATCTCCCAAACCGATGATCCAAATGCAACGAAATTTTCACAGTAGCTTCCATGCAAGGTAAGAAATGTTCCCACCAAGTTTCAGCCCGATTGGATCATTTTTTGATGGATACGAAATTGCTTCGTATCCATCACAGATCGAGTCGAAACTTGGTGGGGCCGGTCGCGTGGGCCCACTCGCGTGCCAGAAGAAGTCTCCCGAAGTTTGAGTGCGATCTCAGCCTCCTACGCCTATAAATAGCCCCCTGAAGCCTACAGAGAAGGGATCTTTTTTTGGCCATTCGACGTCCAGACTCTGCCGGATTCAATCCTACTTCTTTCCCTTGCTGTTATACTCAAATTCATTCATTGTATTTGCTGTAATCATCTGTAATCAGTGAAGAACATCAATAAAAGATAAAAATCATTGAAGTGGACGTAGGCCGGAGATAGCCGAACCACTATAAATCTCGCGTTCTTGTGATTTGTTTCTGGATTGTTGTTTATTGCTAGCTTAGATCTGAGATTTGTGTCTGAATATTGCTGATTTGTATTCACACACTGGTGCTTTCACAATACTTGGGGTTTGTGACAATTTTTGGTGCAAACACTTTGGTGCTTTCACTGAGAGGGACTAGCACCCGCTACATCGGATTGAAGTTTAGAGTTGAAAGACAATGACCCGACAAACAAGTAGAAGGCAAAGAGCTGAGAGAAGCCAACAGGGAGGAAGTCAAGAGGCATCCTCTGGTGCTGGAGAAGGACAAGCTTCGATTTACATTACCAGAGACGAAATGGAAGCTATGGCAAATTCATTACATGAGAGGTTGCTGAAAAGTCAACAGGACATGATGCAGACTTTCTTCGAGCAAATGAGAGCCACAGGAACCCAGAACCTTGGACCAACTATAGCAACTGCAAATGTGGAACAAGGAACTAGGGTTGCAGAGCCCAATGGAGGAAAGAATACAAAACCGGAAGGCAATCAACATGGGCTTGGGGGCAGGCCCGCAGGATCCAACGTGCTAGGACCTATGGAAGGAGTTCAGCAGGCTGGAGCCAACATTGCGCTAATGAGCCGCATGAAGAATATGTGCCGGAGTTCCCTCGGGAGCATGGAGGGCAACCCCTAATAGGCAACGCTGGATTAATGGAAATCATTAGGAAGACTATGCGTGGAGGTTTGACCAATAAGGATTTAGAAGGAGTGAACAAGAGTCCGTTCGCTCGGGAAATCAGGGTAGCTCAGAATCCACCTAAGTTCAAGTTACCTAGCGTGGAAGCATATAATGGCAAGGCTGACCCGACTGATCACTTGATGAGATATACTAGACACATGGAAGTGCTGGGGGCATCGGAGGAAGTGATGGCCAGATGTTTCCCTTTATACTTGACAGATTTAGCGGCAATGTGGTTTAGGCAGCTGGAAGAAGGATCTATCAGGACTTGGAGGGAATTGGTGGATAGGTTTTTGGGACAGTTTCGGGTTCATATCAAAAGACCTAAGAACGTGATGACGTTAACATCGGTAAAGCAAAGGACGAATGAATCACTTAGAGCATTTTTAACTCGATTTAATGCGGCGGTTGCTTCGGTGGATCGGCCGGATCCATCGATGGTTTTGATGGCGGCGGTGTCGGGAGTTAGAGAGAATTCAGATTTTAAGGTATCTTTAGTACGAGACCCGCCACTGGATCTCGGGGAATTCTTCCATGAAGCTGAAAGGTTCCTTCGGCAAGAAGATGCATGTATGGACTTAAAGTTAAAGGAGGTGAATGTGACGGAGGGTGGAGGACCACCCAACGGAAGCTCGGATAAAGATAATGGAAAAAGGAAGCTGGACGACGATTCAGGAAAAACCAGGAAGCAATGGAAGGATCCAAAGTTTTCCACATACACAGAATTAAACGAGACGCAGGAGCGGATATACATGGAAACCCGGAATCGCCTTCCTTACCAAAGGCCGGCTAAGAGAGAACCGTCCGATCGGGAAAGGGCATCAGGAAGGCATTGCCTCTTCCATGATTTGGACGGACATGATACCAACAGCTGCAGGCATCTGAAGGACATAATTGAGGAGCATGTGAGGAATGGACAATTGAGGCAGTATGTTGGGGCTCGGAATGCAACAGTCGAGCAGGAGCAACCACCGCCCACCTCAAGCCATGATGGCATGAGGCCCAGGAATGATGGTCGATTGGTTATCAATTGATCAGGATAATATGAAATAAGTAACGAACCATTGGCGGGCGACCAAGTCATTTACACGTGTATGGGGATGGAGATAGCCCCTAGGCATGCTCTGAATGATGATAAACCGCAATACCATGGTTTGCGAAATCTGTTTCTTTTGTTTTTTGGACACTCGTTTTTCTGATTTGGTTTTGGAGTTTGGTTTGAACTCCTGATTTTGCTCATTTTTTGGTTTTGGCATTCCTTCGGGTGATTGTTCTCCGTTTTGGATGATGATTTTGATTTTTAGTATGGATTTCTGGTTTTCCGATTTGATTTGGATTTTGGATTGGATTTTGATGGGATTCTTTCTGATAAACGGTCGTCGGGTGTGGATTACACCTGGCAAGGGGTGAGTCTTTTCGCCCGAACGTGGTAAATTGACTCATTCAGGTCGTCGAGTATGGACTATGCTCGGCAAGGGTCCGGAGTGACCAGGATTTGGCCTAGGACTTAGGCCCCCTATTATCGATTATTGTTTCAGGTCGTTGACTATGGACTATGCTCAGCAAGGGTCCGGAGCGACCAGGATTCGGCTTAGGACTTAAGCCATGGAATTACTCACATCCAGGGACACTGGACCACGGTCGTCAAGTGTGGATTGCGCTTGGCAAGAACCCGGAGAGGTTAGCTCAGCGTCCAGGGACACTGGACCACGGTCGTCAAGTGTGGATTGCGCTTAACAAGAGCCCATAGAGGTTATAGATTTGGATATCGGCCCGGAGAGGTCCTGGATTTGGCTATTGGATAAGAATGGATCAAAGGCTCGGTCTTCGAGTTCGGATGGACATGGAATTGGCTATCGACTTTGAATATCGAATACAGAATTATTCAAAACACGCCTTATTATCATAAGGCATGTTTTGGGGGGCAAATGTTATCCCGCTTTTCGGTCAAAGCCGGAATATCAAACTAATCGACAAGAAAGGATGGGTATCAGGATTGGAAGTCGATTAGAGGCAGGGTTGTGATCGATGACATCAAAATTTGACCGGGCTCCGATCAGGATGGAATCGATTGGAGATGATGATGAGGACTAGGAGAGGCTACGTTTCAAGTTTCGGGTTAAATGGAGTTTGTACGGAGGAGATACGATCGATACAAGGTAGGAAGAATGCTCTGTTCGAATCCATCATTTCCATACCCACACCTCAGTTCGAATCCATGGACTTCGCACCACCAGCTTCGAATCAATGAAAAGTCCTTTAGCTTCGACTCCATCAAGGTTGATTCCATCCACTTCGTATCCACCGTAAAGCACTCTGCTCGAATCCATCGGTTCGACTCCACTCGGTTCGCATCCACCAGACCAACATACACTCGAATCGATCAAGGGATGAGTCGCTTGGAAACCATAAAGTCATAGGCCGGTGTCCTTCGATTCGATCGAAATAAATACCTTTGAATCCAATAATGACTTCGAATCGATTGGTTGTAGCATAACATGATCGATTCGAACGAGCACACCTTCGAATCTGTGTTCTCGTATCGATCACAGGTAAGTTTGGTTCGTACCCATCCACTATATAGCCTTCCTTCGTGACCAAGTGGTTCATGGTTGTTCGAATCGATTGCATTCACAAACGATCATGGGATAAAACGCTATGCGTATCCATACGTATACGGCCCTTGTTCGTATCCACCTCAAAATAAACCACTTCGTATCGATCGTGTCGCAGCGATCGATACCGAAGACACCTCACCAGGGCGAGCATGGGCTGGGTCAAATGGGTACGAATGGGAGGTTACCGTTGGATGCGAAAGAAGGGGTGAAGCCTCGGTCAACACGGCGAAGAATATGGATCTACCCAGGTTTATCGTTCCACGTCAACGAGCGACCACGTGCCTCGATCGAGTCGAAGGGGTTGGATACGAAGCTATGGATTCGAACTCAGCAGCCTTCGAGAAACATGAAATTGCATCGATCATATCTCCCAAACCGATGATCCAAATGCAACGAAATTTTCACAGTAGCTTCCATGCAAGGTAAGAAATGTTCCCACCAAGTTTCAACCCGATTGGATCATTTTTTGATGGATACGAAATTGCTCCGTATCCATCACAGATCGAGTCGAAACTTGGTGGGGCCGGTCGCGTGGGCCCACTCGCGTGCCAGAAGAAGTCTCCCGAAGTTTGAGCGTGATCTCAGCCTCCTACACCTATAAATAGCCTCCTGAAGCCTATAGAGAAGGGATCTTTTTTTGGCCATTCGACGTCCAGACTCTGCCGGATTCAATCCTACTTCTTTCCCTTGCTGTTATACTCAAATTCATTCATTGTATTTGCTGTAATCATCTGTAATCAGTGAAGAACATCAATAAAAGATAAAAATCATTGAAGTGGACGTAGGCCGGAGATAGCCGAACCACTATATATCTCGTGTTCTGGTGATTTGTTTCTGGATTGTTGTTTATTGCTAGCTTAGATCTGAGATTTGTGTCTGAATATTGCTGATTTGTATTCACACACTAGTGCTTTCACATACTTGGGGTTTTTGACCATTTTTGGTGCAAACAGAACTCACTGAGACCTTCGTTTTGAATGGTTACGGCTCCCGTAACTCTAAACGAGGCAACAGTTATGGCCGTCCGAAGAATCGAAATCCACAGGGTGCAACATTCATCCAAAAAGACGAAACAGCGCCGTGCGACTTTTAGAAATGGGTGCAGGGATTTTAAATGGACCAGTACCATGGTTCATCACTCTCCAGGGATGGTAAATCGAAGACAAGCCACAGTGTTCCCTTTTTAACGTAAAAATTCATGTGATGGAAAAACGAAGGCAAAAAACCTTCAGAGAGCCGATTGAGGTTCGGATAGCCTTTTTTTGGGTATGAAACTATCCGTTGACGGCTTACAGCGGTCAAAGCCGTAGAACTCACTGAGACCTTCATTTTGACTGGTTATTGCTCCCGTAACTCTAAACGAGGCAACAGTTATGGTCGTCCGAAGAATCGATATCCACAGGGTGCAACATCTGCGGTGCAAGGTGCAACATTCATCCAAAAAGACGAAACAGCGCCGTGCGACTTTCAGAAATGGGTGCAGGGATTTGAAATGGACCAGTACCATGGTGCACCACTCTCCAGGGATGGTAAATCGAAGACCAGCCACGATGTTCCCTTTTTAACGTAAAAATTCATGTGACGGAAAAACGAAGGCCAAAAAACTTCAGAGAGACGATTGAGGTTCGGATAGCCTTTTTTGGGTATGAAACTATCCGTTGATGGTTTACAGCAATCAAAGCCGTAGAACTCACTGAGACCTTCATTTTGACTAGTTATGGCTCCCGTAACTCTAAACGAGGCAATAGTTATGGCCGTCCGAAGAATCGATATCCACAGGGTGCAACATCTGCGGTGCAAGGTGCAACATTCATCCAAAAAGACGAAACAGCGCCATGCGACTTTCAGAAATGGGTGCAGGGATTTGAAATGGACCAGTACCATGGTGCACCACTCTCCAGGGATGGTAAATCGAAGACCAGCCACAGTGTTCCCTTTTTAACGTAAAAATTCATGTGACGGAAAAACGAAGGCCAAAAAACTTCAGAGACCCGATTGAGGTTCGGATAGCCTTTTTTGGGTATGAAACTATCCGTTGACGGCTTATAGCGGTCAAAGCCGTAGAACTCACTGAGACCATCATTTTGACTGGTTATTGCTCCCGTAACTCTAAACGAGGCAACAGTTATGGTCGTCCGAAGAATCGATATCCACAGGGTGCAACATCTGCGGTGCAAGGTGCAACATTCGTCGAAAAAGACGAAACAGCGCCGTGCGACTTTTAGAAATGGGTGCAGGGATTTGAATGGACCAGTACCATGGTGCACCACTCTCCAAGGATGGTAAATCGAAGACCAGCCACGGTGTTCCCTTTTTAACGTAAAAATTCATGTGACGGAAAAACGAAGGCCAAAAAACTTCAAAGAGCCGATTGAGGTTCGGATAGCCTTTTTTTGGGTATGAAACTATCCGTTGATGGATTACAGCGATCAAAGCCGTAGAACTCACTGAGACCTTCGTTTTGACTGGTTATGGCTCCCGTAACTCTAAACGAGGCAATAGATATGGCCGTTCGAAGAATCGATATCCACAGGGTGCAACATCTACGGTGCAAGGTGCATCATTCGTCCAAAAAGACGAAACAGCGCCGTGCAACTTTCAGAAATGGGTGCAGGGATTTGAAATGGACCAGTACCATGGTGCACCACTCTCCAGGGATGGTAAATCGAAGACCAGCCATGGTGTTCCCTTTTTAAAGTAAAAATTCATGTGACGGAAAAACGAAGGCCAAAAAACTTCAGAGACCCGATTGAGGTTCGGATAGCCTTTTTTGGGTATGAAACTATCCGTTGACGGCTTACAACAGTCAAAGCCGTAGAACTCACTGAGACCTTCGTTTTGACTGGTTATGGCTCCCATAACTCTAAACGAGGCAACAGTTATGGCCGTCCAAAGAATCGAAATCCACAGGGTGCAACATCTGCGGTGCAAGGTGCAACATTCGTCCAAAAAGACGAAACAGCGCCGTGCGACTTTTAGAAATGGGTGCAGGGATTTGAAATGGACCAGTACCATGGTGCATCACTCTCCAGGGATGGTAAATCGAAAACAAGCCACGGTGTTCCCTTTTTAACGTAAAAATTCATATGACGGAAAAACGAAGGCCAAAAAACTTCAGAGAGCCGATTGAGGTTCGGATAGCCTTTTTTTGGGTATGAAACTATCCGTTGACGGCTTACAGTGGTCAAAGCCGTAGAACTCACTGAGACCTTCGTTTTGACTGGTTATGGCTCCCGTAACTCTAAACGAGGCAACAGTTATGGCCGTCCGAAGAATCAATATCCACAGGGTGCAACATCTACGGTGCAAGGTGCAACATTCGTCCAAAAAGACAAAACTGCACCGTGCGACTTTTAGAAATGGGTGCAGGGATTTGAAATGGACCAGTACCATGGTGCACCACTCTCCAGGGATGGTAAATCGAAGACCAGCCACGGTGTACCCTTTTTAATGTAAAAATTCATGTGACGGAAAAACGAAGGCTAAAAAACTTCAAAGACCCGATTGAGGTTCGAATAGCCTTTTTTTGGGTATGAAACTATCCGTTGACGGCTTACAGCGGTCAAAGCCGTAGAACTCACTGAGACCTTCATTTTGACTGGTTATGGCTCCCGTAACTCTAAACGAGGCAACAGTTATGGTCGTCCGAAGAATCGATATCCACAGGGTGCAACATCTACGGTGCAAGGTGCAACATTCGTCCAAAAAGACGAAACAGCGCCGTGCGACGTTTAGAAATGGGTGCAGGGATTTGAAATGGACCAAAACCATGGTGCACCACTCTGCAGGGATGGTAAATCGAAGACCAGCCACGGTGTTCCCTTTTTAACGTAAAAATTCATGTGACGGAAAAACGAAGGCCAAAAAACTTCAGAGACCCGATTGAGGTTCGGATAGCCTTTTTTTGGGTATAAAACTATCCGTTGACGGCTTACAGCTGTCAAAGCCATAGAACTCACTGAGACCTTCGTTTTGACTGGTTATGGCTCCCGTAACTCTAAACGAGCAACAGTTATGGCCGTCCGAAGAATCGATATCCACAGGGTGCAACATCTGCGGTGCAAGGTGCAACATTCGTCCAAAAAGACGAAACAGCGCCGTGCGACTTTTAGAAATGGGTGCAGGGATTTGAAATGGACCAGTACCATGCTGCATCACTCTCCAGGGACGGTAAATCGAAGACCAGCCACGGTGTTCCCTTTTTAACGTAAAAATTCATGTGACGGAAAAACGAAGGCCAAAAAACTTCAGAGAGCCGATTGAGGTTCGGATAGCCTTTTTTTGGGTATGAAACTATCCGTTGACGGCTTACAGCGGTCAAAGCCATAGAACTCACTGAGACCTTCGTTTTGACTGGTTATTAATCCCGTAACTCTAAACGAGGCAATAGTTATGGTCGTCCGAAGAATCGATATCCACAGAGTGCAACATCTGTGGTGCAAGGTGCAACATTCGTCCAAAAAGACGAAACAGCACCGTGCGACTTTTAGAAATGGGTGCAGGGATTTGAAATGGACCAGTACCATGGTGCACCACTCTCCAGGGATGGTAAATCGAAGACTAGCCACGGTGTTCCCTTTTTAACGTAAAAATTCATGTGACGGAAAAACTAAGGCCAAAAAACTTCAGAGAGCCGATTGAGGTTCGGATATCCTTTTATTGGGTATGAAACTATCCGTTGACGGCTTACAGCGGTCAAAGCCGTAGAACTCACTGAGTCCTTCGTTTTGACTGGTTATGGCTCCCGTAACTCTAAACGAGGCAATAGTTATGGCCTTCCGAAGAATCGATATCCACATGGTGCAACATCTGCGGTGCAAGGTGCAACATTAATCCAAAAAGACGAAACAGCGCCGTGCGACATTCAGAAATGGGTGTAGGGATTTGAAATGGACCAGTACCATGGTGCACCACTCTCCAGGGATGGTAAATCGAAGACCAGCCACGGTGTTCCCTTTTTAACGTAAAAATTCATGTGACGGAAAAACGAAGGCCAAAAAACTTTAGAGACCCGATTGAGGTTCGGATAGCCTTTTTTAGGGTATGAAACTATCCGTTGACGGCTTACAGCGGTCAAAGCCGTAGAACTCACCGAGACCTTCGTTTTGACTGGTTATGGCTCCCATAACTCTAAACGAGGCAACAGTTATGGCCGTCCGAAGAATTGAAATCCATAGGGTGCAACATCTGCGGTGCAAGGTGCAACATTCGTCCAAAAAGACGAAACAGCGCCGTGCGACTTTTAGAAATGGGTATAGGGATTTGTAATGGACCAGTACCATGTTGTATCACTCTCCAGGGATGGTAAATCAAAGACAAGCCACGGTGTTCCCTTTTTAACGTAAAAATTCATGTGACGGAAAAACGAAGGCCAAAAAACTTCAGAGAGCCGATTGAGGTTCGGATAGCCTTTTTTTGGGTATGAAACTATCCGTTGACGGCTTACAGCGGTCAAAGCCGTAGAACTCACTAAGACCGTCGTTTTGACTGGTTATTGCTCCCGTAACTCTAAACGAGGCAACAATTATGGTCGTCCGAAGAATCGATATCCACAGGGTGCAACATCTGCGGTGCAAGGTGCAACATTCGTCCAAAAAGACGAAATAGTGTCGTGCGACTTTTAGAAATGGGTGCAGGGATTTGAAATGGACCAGTACCATGGTGCACCACTCTCCAGGGATGGTAAATCGAAGACCAGCCACGGTGTTCCCTTTTTAACATAAAAATTCATGTGACGGAAAAACGAAGTCCAAAAAACTTCAAAGAGCAGATTGAGGTTCGGATAGCCTTTTTTTGGGTATGAAACTATCTGTTGACGGCTTACAACGATCAAAGTCGTAGAACTCACTGAGACCTTTGTTTTGACTGGTTATGGCTCCCGTAACTCTAAACGAGGCAATAGTTATGGCCGTCCGAAGAATCGATATCCACAGGGTGCAACATCTACGGTGCAAGGTGCAACATTCGTCCAAAAAGACGAAACAGCGCCGTGCGACTTTAAGAAATGGGTGCAGGGATTTGAAATGGACCAGTACCATGGTGCACCACTCTCCAGGGATGGTAAATCGAAGACCAGCCACGGTGTTCCCTTTTTAACGTAAAAATTCATGTGACGGAAAAACGAAGGCCAAAAAATTTCAGAGACCCGATTGAGGTTCGGATAGCCTTTTTTTGGGTATGAAACTATCCGTTGACGGCTTTCAGCGGTCAAAGCCGCAGAACTCACTGAGACCTTCGTTTTGACTGGTTATGGCTCCTGTAACTCTAAACGAGGCAACAGTTATGGCCGTCCGAAGAATCGAAATCCACAGGGTGCAACATCTGTGGTGCAAGGTGCAACATTCGTCCAAAAAGACGAAACAGCGCCGTGCGACTTTTAGAAATGGGTGCAGGGATTTGAAATGGACCAGTACCATGGTTCATCACTCTCCAGGGATGGTAAATCAAAGACAAGCCACAGTGTTCCCTTTTTAACGTAAAAATTCATGTGACGTAAAAACGAAGGCCAAAAAACTTCAGAGAGTCGATTGAGGTTCGGATAGCCTTTTTTTGGGTATGAAACTATCCGTTGACGGCTTACAGCGGTCAAAGTCGTAGAACTCACTGAGACCTTTGTTTTGACTGGTTATGGCTCCCGTAACTCTAAACGAGGCAATAGTTATGGCCGTCCGAAGAATCGATATCCACAGGTTGCAACATCTGCGGTGCAAGGTGCAACATTCGTCCAAAAAGACGAAACAGCGCCGTGCGACTTTCAGAAATGGGTGCAGGGATTTGAAATGGACTAGTACCATGGTGCACCACTCTCCAGGGATGGTAAATCGAAGACCAGCCACGATGTTCCCTTTTTAACGTAAAAATTCATGTGATGGAAAAACGAAGGCCAAAAAACTTCAGAGAGCCGATTGAGGTTCGGATAGCCTTTTTTTGGGTATGAAACTATCCGTTGACGGCTTACAGCGATCAAAGCCGTAGAACTCACTGAGACCTTCGTTTTGACAGGTTATGGCTCCCGTAACTCTAAACGAGGCAATAGTTATGGCCGTCCGAAGAATCGATATCCACAGGGTGCAACATCTGCGGTGCAAGGTGCAACATTCGTCCAAAAAGACGAAACAGCGCCGTGCGACTTTCAAAAATGGGTGCAGGGATTTGAAATGGACCAGTACCATGGTGCACCACTCTCCAGGGATGGTAAATCGAAGACCAGCCACGGTGTTCCCTTTTTAACGTAAAAATTCATGTGACGGAAAAACGAAGGCCAAAAAACTTCAGAGACCCGATTGAGGTTCGGATAGCCTTTTTTTGGGTATGAAACTATCCGTTGACGGCTTATAGCGGTCAAAGCCGTAGAACTCACTAAGACCTTCGTTTTGACTGGTTATTGCTCCCGTAACTCTAAACGAGGCAACAGTTATGGTCGTCCGAAGAATCGATATCCACAGGGTGCAACATCTGCGGTGCAAGGTGCAACATTCGTCCAAAAAGACGAAACAGCGCCGTGCGACTTTTAGAAATGGGTGCAGGGATTTGAAATGGACTAGTACCATGGTGCACCACTCTCCAAGGACGGTAAATCGAAGACCAGCCACGGTGTTCCCTTTTTAACGTAAAAATTCATGTGACGGAAAAACGAAGGCCAAAAAACTTCAGAGAGCCGATTGAGGTTCGGATAGCCTTTTTTGGGTATGAAACTATCCGTTGATGGCTTACAACGGTCAAAGCCGTAGAACTCACTGAGACCTTCGTTTTGACTGGTTATGGCTCCGGTAACTCTAAACGAGGCAATAGTTATGGCCGTTAGAAGAATCGATATCCACAGGGTGCAACATCTGCGGTGCAAGGTGCAACATTCGTCCAAAAAGACGAAACAGCGCCGTGCAACTTTCAGAAATGGGTGCAGGGATTTGAAATGGACCAGTACCATGGTGTACCACTCTCCAGGGATGGTAAATCGAAGACCAGCCATGGTGTTCCCTTTTTAACGTAAAAATTCATGTGACGGAAAAACGAAGGCCAAAAAACTTCAGAGACCCGATTGAGGTTCGGATAGCCTTTTTTTGGGTATGAAACTATCCGTTGATGGCTTACAACAGTCAAAGCCGTAGAACTCACTGAGTCCTTCGTTTTGACTGGTTATGGCTCCCGTAACTCTAAACGAGGCAACAGTTATGGTCGTCCGAAGAATCGAAATCCACAGGGTGCAACATTTGCGGTGCAAGGTGCAACATTCGTCCAAAAAGACGAAACAGCGCCGTGCGACTTTCAAAAATGGGTGCAGGGATTTGAAATGGACCAGTACCATGGTGCACCACTCTCCAGGGATGGTAAATCGAAGACCAGCCACGGTGTTCCCTTTTTAACGTAAAAATTCATGTGACGGAAAAACGAAGGCCAAAAAACTTCAAAGACCCGATTGAGGTTCGGATAGCCTTTTTTTGGGTATGAAACTATCCGTTGACGGCTTATAGCGGTCAATGCCGTAGAACTCACTAAGACCTTCGTTTTGACTGGTTATTGCTCCCGTAACTCTAAACGAGGCAACAGTTATGGTCGTCCGAAGAATCGATATCCACATGGTGCAACATCTGCGGTGCTAGGTGCAACATTCGTCCAAAAAGACGAAACAGCGCCGTGCGACTTTTAGAAATGTGTGCAGGGATTTGAAATGGACTAGTACCATGGTGCACCACTCTCCAAGGATGGTAAATCGAAGACCAGCCACGGTGTTCCCTTTTTAACGTAAAAATTCATGTGACGGAAAAACGAAGGCCAAAAAACTTCAGAGAGCCGATTGAGGTTCGGATAGCCTTTTTTTGGGTATGAAACTATCCGTTGATGGCTTACAACGGTCAAAGCCGTAGAACTCACTGAGACCTTCGTTTTGACTGGTTATGGCTCCCGTAACTCTAAACGAGGCAACAGTTATGGCCGTCCGAAGAATCGAAATCCACCGGGTGCAACATCTGCGGTGCAAGGTGCAACATTCGTCCAAAAAGACGAAACAGCGCCGTGCGACTTTCAGAAATGGGTGCAGGGTTTTGAAATGGACCAGTACCATGGTGCACCACTCTCCAGGGATGGTAAATCGAAGACCAGCCATGGTGTTCCCTTTTTAACGTAAAAATTCATGTGACGGAAAAACGAAGGCCAAAAAACTTCAGAGACCCGATTGAGGTTCGGATAGCCTTTTTTTGGGTATGAAACTATCCGTTGATGGCTTACAACAGTCAAAGCCGTAGAACTCACTGAGCCCTTCGTTTTGACTGGTTATGGCTCCCGTAACTCTAAACGAGGCAACAGTTATGGCCGTCCGAAGAATCGAAATCCACCCGGTGCAACATCTGCGGTGCAAGGTGCAACATTCGTCCAAAAAGACGAAACAGCGCCGTGCGACTTTTAGAAATGGGTGCAGGGATTTGAAATGGACCAGTACCATGGTGCATCACTCTCCAGGGATGGTAAATCGAAGACAAGCCACGGTGTTCCCTTTTTAACGTAAAAATTCATGTGACGAAAAAACGAAGGCCAAAAAACTTCAGAGAGCCGATTGAGGTTCGGATAACCTTTTTTGGGTATGAAACTATCCGTTGACGGTTTACAGTGGTCAAAGCCGTAGAACTCACTGAGACCTTCGTTTTGACTAGTTATGGCTCCCGTAACTCTAAACGAGGCAACAGTTATGGTCGTCCGAATAATCGATATCCACAGGGTGCAACATCTGCGGTGCATGGTGCAACATTCGTCCAAAAAGACGAAACAGCACCGTGCGACTTTTAGAAATGGGTGTAGGGATTTGAAATGGACCAGTACCATGGTGCACCACTCTCCAGGGATGGTAAATCGAAGACCAGCCACGGTGTACCCTTTTTAATGTAAAAATTCATGTGACGGAAAAACGAAGGCCAAAAAACTTAAGAGACCCGATTGAGGTTCGGATAGCCTTTTTTTGGGTATGAAACTATCCGTTGACGGCTTTCAGCGGTCAAAGCCGTAGAACTCACTGAGACCTTCGTTTTGACTGGTTATGGCTCCCGTAACTCTAAACGAGGCAACAGTTATGGCCGTCCGAAAAATCGAAATCCACAGGGTGCAACATCTGCGGTGCAAGGTGCAACATTCGTCCAAAAAGACGAAACAGCGCCGTGCGACTTTTAGAAATGGGTGCAGGGATTTGAAATGGACCAGTACCATGGTTCATCACTCTCCAGGGATGGTAAATCGAAGACAAGCCACAGTGTTCCCTTTTTAACGTAAAAATTCATGTGACGGAAAAACGAAGGCCAAAAAACTTCAGAGAGCCGATTGAGGTTCGGATAGCCGTTTTTTGGGTATGAAACTATCCGTTGACGGCTTACAGCGGTCAAAGTCGTAGAACTCACTGAGACCTTCGTTTTGACTGGTTATTGCTCCCGTAACTCTAAACGAGGCAACAGTTATGGTCGTCCGAAGAATCGATATCCACAGGGTGCAACATCTACGGTGCAAGGTGCAACATTCGTCCAAAAAGACGAAACAGCACCGTGCGACTTTCAGAAATGGGTGCAGGGATTTGAAATGGACCAGTACCATTGTGCACCACTCTCCAGGGATGGTAAATCGAAGACCAGCCAAGATGTTCCCTTTTTAACGTAAAAATTCATGTGATGGAAAAACGAAGGCCAAAAAACTTCAGAGAGCCGATTGAGGTTCGGATAGCCTTTTTTTAGGTATGAAACTATCCGTTGACGGCTTACAGTGATTAAAGCCGTAGAACTCACTGAGACCTTCGTTTTGACTGGTTATGGCTCCCGTAACTCTAAACGAGGCAATAGTTATGGCCGTCCGAAGAATCGATATCCACATGGTGCAACATCTGCGGTGCAAGGTGCAACATTCGTCCAAAAAGACGAAACAGCGCCGTGCGACTTTCAGAAATAGGTGCAGGGATTTGAAATGGACCAGTACCATGGTTCACCACTCTCCAGGGATGGTAAATCGAAGACCAGCCACGGTGTTCCCTTTTTAACGTAAAAATTCATGTGACGGAAAAACGAAGGCAAAAAAACTTCAGAGACCCGATTGAGGTTCGGATAGCCTTTTTTGGGGTATGAAACTATCCGTTGACGGCTTATAGCGGTCAAAGCCGTAGAACTCACTAATACCTTCGTTTTGACTGGTTATTGCTCCCGTAACTCCAAACGAGGCAACAGTTATGGTCATCCGAAGAATCGATATCCACAGGGTGCAACATCTACGGTGCAAGGTGCAACATTCGTCCAAAAAGACGAAACCGCGCCGTGCGACTTTCAGAAATGGGTGCAGGGATTTGAAATGGACCAGTACAATGGTGCACCACTCTCCAGGGATGGTAAATCAAAGACCAGCCACGGTGTTCCCTTTTTAACGTAAAAATTCATGTGACGGAAAAACGAAGGCCAAAAAACTTCAGAGACCCAATTGAGGTTCGGATAGCCTTTTTTTGGGTATGAAACTATCCATTGACGGCTTATAGCGGTCAAAGCCATAGAACTCACTAAGACCTTCGTTTTGACTGGTTATTGCTCCCGTAACTCTAAACGAGGCAACAGTAATGGTCGTCCGAAGAATCGATATCCACAGGGTGCAACATCTGCGGTGCAAGGTGCAACATTCGTCCAAAAAGACGAAACAGCGCCGTGCGACTTTTAGAAATGGGTGCAGGGATTTGAAATGGACTAGTACCATGGTGCACCACTCTCCAAGGACGGTAAATCGAAGACCAGCCACTATGTTCCCTTTTTAACGTAAAAATTCATGTGACGGAAAAACGAAGGCCAAAAAACTTCAGAGAGCCGATTGAGGTTCGGATAGCCTTTTTTTGGGTATGAAACTATCCGTTGACGGCTTACAGTGATCAAAGCCGTAGAACTCACTGAGACCTTCGTTTTGACTGGTTATGGCTCCCGTAACTCTAAACGAGGCAATAGTTATGGCCGTCCGAAGAATCGATATCCACAGGGTGCAACATCTGCGGTGCAAGATGCAACATTCGTCCAAAAAGACGAAACAGCGCCGTGCGACTTTCAAAAATGGGTGCAGGGATTTGAAATGGACCAGTACCATGGTGCACCACTCTCCAGGGATGGTAAATCGAAGACCAGCCACGGTGTTCCCTTTTTAACGTAAAAATTCATGTGACGGAAAAACGAAGGCCAAAAAACATCAGAGATCCGATTGAGGTTCGGATAGCCTTTTTTTGGGTATGAAACTATCCATTGACGGCTTATAGCGGTCAAAGCCGTAGAACTCACTAAGACCTTCGTTTTGACTGGTTATGGCTCCCGTAACTCTAAACGAGGCAACAGTTATGGCCGTCCGAAGAATCGATATCCACAGGGTGCAACATCTGCGGTGCAAGGTGCAACATTCGTCCAAAAAGACGAAACAGCGCCGTGCGACTTTCAAAAATGGGTGCAGGGATTTGAAATGGACCAGTACCATGGTGCACCACTCTCCAGGGATGGTAAATCGAAGACCAGCCACGGTGTTCCCTTTTTAACGTAAAAATTCATGTGACGGAAAAACGAAGGCCAAAAAACTTCAGAGACCCGATTGAGGTTCGGATAGCCTTTTTTGGGGTATGAAACTATCCGTTGACGGCTTATAGCGGTCAAAGCCGTAGAACTCACTAAGACCTTCGTTTTGACTGGTTATTGCTCCCGTAACTCTAAACGAGGCAACAGTTATGGTCGTCCGAAGAATCGATATCCATAGGGTGCAACATCTGCGGTGCAAGGTGCAACATTCGTCCAAAAAGACGAAACAGCGCCGTGCGACTTTTAGAAATGGGTGCAGGGATTTGAAATGGACTAGTACCATGGTGCACCACTCTCCAAGGACGGTAAATCGAAGACCAGCCACGGTGTTCCCTTTTTAACGTAAAAATTCATGTGACGGAAAAACGAAGGCCAAAAAACTTCATAGAGCCGATTGAGGTTCGGATAGCCTTTTTTTGGGTATGAAACTATCCGTTGTTGGCTTACAACGATCAAAGCCGTAGAACTCACTGAGACCTTCGTTTTGACTGGTTATGGCTCCCGTAACTCTAAACGAGGCAACAGTAATGGTCGTCCGAAGAATCGATATCCACAGGGTGCAACATCTGCGGTGCAAGGTGCAACATTCGTCCAAAAAGACGAAACAGCACCGTGCAACTTTCAGAAATGGGTGCAGGGATTTGAAATGGACCAGTACCATGGTTCACCACTCTCTAGGGATGGTAAATCGAAGACCAGCCACGATGTTCCCTTTTTAACGTAAAAATTCATGTGATGGAAAAACGAAGGCAAAAAAACTTCAGAGACCCGATTGAGGTTCGGATAGCCTTTTTTGGGGTATGAAACTATCCGTTGACGGCTTATAGCGGTCAAAACCGTAGAACTCACTAATACCTTCGTTTTGACTGGTTATTGCTCCCGTAACTCCAAACGAGGCAACAGTTATGGTCATCCGAAGAATCGATATCCACAGGGTGCAACATCTACGGTGCAAGGTGCAACATTCGTCCAAAAAGACGAAACCGCGCCGTGCGACTTTCAGAAATGGGTGCAGGGATTTGAAATGGACCAGTACCATGGTGCACCACTCTCCAGGGATGGTAAATCAAAGACCAGCCACGGTGTTCCTTTTTTAACGTAAAAATTCATGTGACGGAAAAACGAAGGCCAAAAAACTTCAGAGACCCAATTGAGGTTCGGATAGCCTTTTTTTGGGTATGAAACTATCCATTGACGGATTATAGCGGTCAAAGCCGTAGAACTCACTAAGACCTTCGTTTTGACTGGTTATTGCTCCCGTAACTCTAAACGAGGCAACAGTAATGGTCGTCCGAAGAATCGATATCCACAGGGTGCAACATCTGCGCTGCAAGGTGCAACATTCGTCCAAAAAGACGAAACAGCGCCGTGCGACTTTTAGAAATGGGTGCAGGGATTTGAAATGGACTAGTACCATGGTGCACCACTCTCCAAGGACGGTAAATCGAAGACCAGCCACGATGTTCCCTTTTTAACGTAAAAATTCATGTGACGGAAAAACGAAGGCCAAAAAACTTCAGAGAGCCGATTGAGGTTCGGATAGCCTTTTTTTGGGTATGAAACTATCCGTTGACGGCTTACAGCGATCAAAGCCGTAGAACTCACTGAGACCTTCGTTTTGACTGGTTATGGCTCCCGTAACTCTAAACGAGGCAATAGTTATGGCCGTCCGAAGAATCGATATCCACAGGGTGCAACATCTGCGGTGCAAGGTGCAACATTCGTCCAAAAAGACGAAACAGCGCCGTGCGACTTTCAAAAATGGGTGCAGGGATTTGAAATGGACCAGTACCATGGTGCACCACTCTCCAGGGATGGTAAATCGAAGACCAGCCACGGTGTTCCCTTTTTAACGTAAAAAATCATGTGACGGAAAAACGAAGGCCAAAAAACTTCAGAGACCCGATTGAGGTTCGGATAGCCTTTTTTTGGGTATGAAACTATCCGTTGACGGCTTATAGCGGTCAAAGCCGTAGAACTCACTAAGACCTTCGTTTTGACTGGTTATTGCTCCCGTAACTCTAAACGAGGCAACAGTTATGGTCGTCCGAAGAATCGATATCCACAGGGTGCAACATCTGCGGTGCAAGGTGCAACATTCGTCCAAAAAGACGAAACAGCGCCGTGCGACTTTTAGAAATGGGTGCAGGGATTTGAAATGGACTAGTACCATGGTGCACCACTCTCCAAGGACGGTAAATCGAAGACCAGCCACGGTGTTCCCTTTTTAACGTAAAAATTCATGTGACGGAAAAACGAAGGCCAAAAAACTTCAGAGAGCTGATTGAGGTTCGGATAGCCTTTTTTGGGTATGAAACTATCCGTTGATGGCTTACAACGGTCAAAGCCGTAGAACTCACTGAGACCTTCGTTTTGACTGGTTATGGCTCCCGTAACTCTAAACGAGGCAATAGTTATGGCCGTCCGAAGAATCGATATCCACAGGGTGCAACATCTGCGGTGCAAGGTGCAACATTCGTCCAAAAAGACGAAACAGCGCCGTGCGACTTTCAGAAATGGGTGCAGGGATTTGAAATGGACCAGTACCATGGTGCACCACTCTCCAGGGATGGTAAATCGAAGACCAGCCATGGTGTTCCCTTTTTAACGTAAAAATTCATGTGACGGAAAAACGAAGGCCAAAAAACTTCAAAGACCCGATTGAGGTTCGGATAGCCTTTTTTTGGGTATGAAACTATCCGTTGACGGCTTATAGCGGTCAATGCCGTAGAACTCACTAAGACCTTCGTTTTGACTGGTTATTGCTCCCGTAACTCTAAACGAGGAAACAGTTATGGTCGTCCGAAGAATCGATATCCACATGGTGCAACATCTGCGGTGCTAGGTGCAACATTCGTCCAAAAAGACGAAACAGCGCCGTGCGACTTTTAGAAATGGGTGCAGGGATATGAAATGGACTAGTACCATGGTGCACCACTCTCCAAGGACGGTAAATCGAAGACCAGCCACGGTGTTCCCTTTTTAACGTAAAAATTCATGTGACGGAAAAACGAAGGCCAAAAAACTTCAGAGAGCCGATTGAGGTTCGGATAGCATTTTTTTGGGTATGAAACTATCCGTTGATGGCTTACAATGGTCAAAGCCGTAGAACTCACTGAGACCTTCGTTTTGACTGGTTATGGCTCCCGTAACTCTAAACGAGGCAATAGTTATGGCCGTCCGAAGAATCGATATCCACAGGGTGCAACATCTGCGGTGCAAGGTGCAACATTCGTCCAAAAAGACGAAATAGCGCCGTGCAACTTTCAGAAATGGGTGCAGGGTTTTGAAATGGACCAGTACCATGGTGCACCACTCTCCGGGGATGGTAAATCGAAGACCAGCCATGGTGTTCCCTTTTTAACGTAAAAATTCATGTGACGGAAAAACGAAGGCCAAAAAACTTCAGAGACCCGATTGAGGTTCGGATAACCTTTTTTTGGGTATGAAACTATCTGTTGATGGCTTACAACAGTCAAAGCCGTAGAACTCACTGAGCCCTTCATTTTGACTGGTTATGGCTCCCGTAACTCTAAACGAGGCAACAGTTATGGCCGTCCGAAGAATCGAAATCCACCGGGTGCAACATCTGCGGTGCAAGGTGCAACATTCGTCCAAAAAGACGAAACAGCGCCGTGCGACTTTTAGAAATGGGTGCAGGGATTTGAAATGGACCAGTACCATGGTGCATCACTCTCCAGGGATGGTAAATCGAAGACAAGCCACGGTGTTCCCTTTTTAACGTAAAAATTCATGTGACGGAAAAACGAAGGCCAAAAAACTTCAGAGACCCGATTGAGGTTCGGATAGCCTTTTTTTGGGTATGAAACTATCCGTTGATGGCTTACAACAGTCAAAGCCGTAGAACTCACTGAGACCTTCGTTTTGACTGGTTATGGCTCCCGTAACTCTAAACGAGGCAACAGTTATGGCCGTCCGAAGAATCGAAATCCACAGGGTGCAACATCTGCGGTGCAAGGTGCAACATTCGTCCAAAAAGACGAAACAGCGCCGTGCGACTTTCAAAAATGGGTGCAGGGATTTGAAATGGACCAGTACCATGGTGCACCACTCTCCAGGGATGGTAAATCGAAGACCAGCCACGGTGTTCCCTTTTTAACGTAAAAATTCATGTGACGGAAAAACGAAGGCCAAAAAACTTCAAAGACCCGATTGAGGTTCGGATAGCCTTTTTTTGGGTATGAAACTATCCGTTGACGGCTTATAGCGGTCAATGCCGTAGAACTCACTAAGACCTTCGTTTTGACTGGTTATTGCTCCCGTAACTCTAAACGAGGCAACAGTTATGGTCGTCCGAAGAATCGATATCCACATGGTGCAACATCTGCGGTGCTAGGTGCAACATTCGTCCAAAAAGACGAAACAGCGCCGTGCGACTTTTAGAAATGGGTGCAGGGATTTGAAATGGACTAGTACCATGGTGCACCACTCTCCAAGGACGGTAAATCGAAGACCAGCCACGGTGTTCCCTTTTTAACGTAAAAATTCATGTGACGGAAAAACGAAGGCCAAAAAACTTCAGAGAGCCGATTGAGGTTCGGATAGCCTTTTTTTGGGTATGAAACTATCCGTTGATGGCTTACAACGGTCAAAGCCGTAGAACTCACTGAGACCTTCGTTTTGACTGGTTATGGCTCCCGTAACTCTAAACGAGGCAATAGTTATGGCCGTCCGAAGAATCGATATCCGCAGGGTGCAACATCTGCGGTGCAAGGTGCAACATTCGTCCAAAAAGACGAAACAGCGCCGTGCAACTTTTAGAAATGGGTGCAGGGATTTGAAATGGACCAGTACCATGGTGCACCACTCTCCAGGGATGGTAAATCGAAGACCAGCCATGGTATTCCCTTTTTAACGTAAAAATTCATGTGACGGAAAAAGGAAGGCCAAAAAACTTCAGAGACCCGATTGAGGTTCGGATAGCCTTTTTTTGGGTATGAAACTATCCGTTGATGGCTTACAACAGTCAAAGCCGTAGAACTCACTGAGTCCTTCGTTTTGACTGGTTATGGCTCCCGTAACTCTAAACGAGGCAACAGTTATGGTCGTCCGAAGAATCGAAATCCACAGGGTGCAACATCTGCGGTGCAAGGTGCAACATTCGTCCAAAAAGACGAAACAGCGCCGTGCGACTTTCAAAAATGGGTGCAGGGATTTGAAATGGACCAGTACCATGGTGCACCACTCTCCAGGGATGGTAAATCGAAGACCAGCCACGGTGTTCCCTTTTTAACGTAAAAATTCATGTGACGGAAAAACGAAGGCCAAAAAACTTCAAAGACCCGATTGAGGTTCGGATAGCCTTTTTTGGGTATGAAACTATCCGTTGACGGCTTATAGCGGTCAATGCCATAGAACTCACTAAGACCTTCGTTTTGACTGGTTATTGCTCCCGTAACTCTAAACGAGGCAACAGTTATGGTCGTCCGAAGAATCGATATCCACATGGTGCAACATCTGCGGTGCTAGGTGCAACATTCGTCCAAGAAGACGAAACAGCGCCGTGCGACTTTTAGAAATGGGTGCAGGGATTTGAAATGGACTAGTACCATGGTGCACCACTCTCCAAGGACGGTAAATCGAAGACCAGCCACGGTGTTCCCTTTTTAACGTAAAAATTCATGTGACGGAAAAACGAAGGCCAAAAAACTTCAGAGAGCCGATTGAGGTTCGGATAGCCTTTTTTTGGGTATGAAACTATCCGTTGATGGCTTACAACGGTCAAAGCCGTAGAACTAACTGAGACCTTCGTTTTGACTGGTTATGGCTCCCGTAACTCTAAACGAGGCAACAGTTATGGCCGTCCGAAGAATCGAAATCCACCGGGTGCAACATCTGCGGTGCAAGGTGCAACATTCGTCCAAAAAGACGAAACAGCGCCGTGTAACTTTCAGAAATGGGTGCAGGGTTTTGAAATGGACCAGTACCATGGTGCACCACTCTCCAGGGATGGTAAATCGAAGACCAGCCATGGTGTTCCCTTTTTAACGTAAAAATTCATGTGACGGAAAAACGAAGGCCAAAAAACTTCAGAGACCCGATTGAGGTTCGGATAGCCTTTTTTTGGGTATGAAACTATCCGTTGATGGCTTACAACAGTCAAAGCCGTAGAACTCACTGAGCCCTTCGTTTTGACTGGTTATGGCTCCCGTAACTCTAAACGAGGCAACAGTTATGGCCGTCCGAAGAATCGAAATCCACCCGGTGCAACATCTGCGGTGCAAGGTGCAACATTCGTCCAAAAAGACGAAACAGCGCCGTGCGACTTTTAGAAATGGGTGCAGGGATTTGAAATGGACCAGTACCATGGTGCATCACTCTCCAGGGATGGTAAATCGAAGACAAGCCACGGTGTTCCCTTTTTAACGTAAAAATTCATGTGACGGAAAAACGAAGGCCAAAAAACTTCAGAGAGCCGATTGAGGTTCGGATAACCTTTTTTGGGTATGAAACTATCCGTTGACGGTTTACAATGGTCAAAGCCGTAGAACTCACTGAGACCTTCGTTTTGACTAGTTATGGCTCCCGTAACTCTAAACGAGGCAACAGTTATGGTCGTCCGAAGAATCGATATCCACAGGGTGCAACATCTGCGGTGCATGGTGCAACATTCGTCCAAACAGACGAAACAGCACCGTGCGACTTTTAGAAATGGGTGCAGGGATTTGAAATGGACCAGTACCATGGTGCACCACTCTCCAGGGATGGTAAATCAAAGACCAGCCACGGTGTACCCTTTTTAATGTAAAAATTCATGTGACGGAAAAACGAAGGCCAAAAAACTTTAGAGACCCGATTGAGGTTCGGATAGCCTTTTTTTGGGTATGAAACTATCCGTTGACGGCTTTCAGCGGTCAAAGCCGTAGAACTCACTGAGACCTTCGTTTTGACTGGTTATGGCTCCCGTAACTCTAAACGAGGCAACAGTTATGGCCGTCCGAAAAATCGAAATCCACAGGGTGCAACATCTGCGGTGCAAGGTGCAACATTCGTCCAAAAAGACGAAACAGCGCCGTGCGACTTTTAGAAATGGGTGCAGGGATTTGAAATGGACCAGTACCATGGTTCATCACTCTCCAGGGATGATAAATCGAAGACAAGCCACAGTGTTCCCTTTTTAACGTAAAAGTTCATGTGACGGAAAAACGAAGGCCAAAAAACTTCAGAGAGCCGATTGAGGTTCGGATAGCCGTTTTTTGGGTATGAAACTATCCGTTGATGGCTTACAGCGGTCAAAGTCGTAGAACTCACTGAGACCTTCGTTTTGACTGGTTATTGCTCCCGTAACTCTAAACGAGGCAACAGTTATGGTCGTCCGAAGAATCGATATCCACAGGGTGCAACATCTACGGTGCAAGGTGCAACATTCGTCCAAAAAGACGAAACAGCGCCGTGCGACTTTCAGAAATGGGTGCAGGGATTTGAAATGGACCAGTACCATTGTGCACCACTCTCCAGGGATGGTAAATCGAAGACCAGCCAAGATGTTCCCTTTTTAACGTAAAAATTCATGTGACGGAAAAACGAAGGCCAAAAAACTTCAGAGAGCCGATTGAGGTTCGGATAGCCTTTTTTTAGGTATGAAACTATCCGTTGACGGCTTACAGCGATTAAAGCCGTAGAACTCACTGAGACCTTCGTTTTGACTGGTTATGGCTCCCGTAACTCTAAACGAGGCAATAGTTATGGCCGTCCGAAGAATCGATATCCACATGGTGCAACATCTGCGGTGCAAGGTGCAACATTCGTCCAAAAAGACGAAACAGCGCCGTGCGACTTTCAGAAATAGGTGCAGGGATTTGAAATGGACCAGTACCATGGTTCACCACTCTCCAGGGATGGTAAATCGAAGACCAGCCACGGTGTTCCCTTTTTAACGTAAAAATTCATGTGACGGAAAAACGAAGGCAAAAAAACTTCAAAGACCCGATTGAGGTTCGGATAGCCTTTTTTGGGGTATGAAACTATCCGTTGACGGCTTATAGCGGTCAAAGCCGTAGAACTCACTAATACCTTCGTTTTGACTGGTTATTGCTCCCGTAACTCCAAACGAGGCAACAGTTATGGTCATCCGAAGAATCGATATCCACAGGGTGCAACATCTACGGTGCAAGGTGCAACATTCGTCCAAAAAGACGAAACCGCGTCGTGCGACTTTCAGAAATGGGTGCAGGGATTTGAAATGGACCAGTACCATGGTGCACCACTCTCCAGGGATGGTAAATCAAAGACCAGCCACGGTGTTCCCTTTTTAACGTAAAAATTCATGTGACGGAAAAACGAAGGCCAAAAAACTTCAGAGACCCAATTGAGGTTCGGATAGCCTTTTTTTGGGTATGAAACTATCCATTGACGGCTTATAGCGGTCAAAGCCGTAGAACTCACTAAGACCTTCGTTTTGACTGGTTATTGCTCCCGTAACTCTAAACGAGGCAACAGTAATGGTCGTCCGAAGAATCGATATCCACAGGGTGCAACATCTGCGGTGCAAGGTGCAACATTCGTCCAAAAAGACGAAACAGCGCCGTGCGACTTTTAGAAGTGGGTGCAGGGATTTGAAATGGACTAGTACCATGGTGCACCACTCTCCAAGGACGGTAAATCGAAGACCAGCCACGATGTTCCCTTTTTAACGTAAAAATTCATGTGACGGAAAAACGAAGGCCAAAAAACTTCAGAGAGCCGATTGAGGTTCGGATAGCCTTTTTTTGGGTATGAAACTATCCGTTGACGGCTTACAGCGATCAAAGCCGTAGAACTCACTGAGACCTTCGTTTTGACTGGTTATGGCTCCCGTAACTCTAAACGAGGCAATAGTTATGGCCGTCCGAAGAATCGATATCCACAGGGTGCAACATCTGCGGTGCAAGGTGCAACATTCGTCCAAAAAGACGAAACAGCGCCGTGCGACTTTCAAAAATGGGTGCAGGGATTTGAAATGGACCAGTACCATGGTGCACCACTCTCCAGGGATGGTAAATCGAAGACCAGCCACGGTGTTCCCTTTTTAACGTAAAAATTCATGTGACGGAAAAACGAAGGCAAAAAAACTTCAGAGACCCGATTGAGGTTCGGATAGCCTTTTTTGGGGTATGAAACTATCCGTTGACGGCTTATAGCGGTCAAAGCCGTAGAACTCACTAATACCTTCGTTTTGACTGGTTATTGCTCCCGTAACTCCAAACGAGGCAACAGTTATGGTCATCCGAAGAATCGATATCCACAGGGTGCAACATCTACGGTGCAAGGTGCAACATTCGTCCAAAAAGACGAAACCGCGCCGTGCGACTTTCAGAAATGGGTGCAGGCATTTGAAATGGACCAGTACCATGGTGCACCACTCTCCAGGGATGGTAAATCAAAGACCAGCCACGGTGTTCCCTTTTTAACGTAAAAATTCATGTGACGGAAAAACGAAGGCCAAAAAACTTCAGAGACCCAATTGAGGTTCGGATAGCCTTTTTTTGGGTATGAAACTATCCATTGACGGCTTATAGCGGTCAAAGCCGTAGAACTCACTAAGACCTTCGTTTTGACTGGTTATTGCTCCCGTAACTCTAAACGAGGCAACAGTAATGGTCGTCCGAAGAATCGATATCCACAGGGTGCAACATCTGCGGTGCAAGGTGCAACATTCGTCCAAAAAGACGAAACAGCGCCGTGCGACTTTTAGAAATGGGTGTAGGGATTTGAAATGGACTAGTACCATGGTGCACCACTCTCCAAGGACGGTAAATCGAAGGCCAGCCACGATGTTCCCTTTTTAACGTAAAAATTCATGTGACGGAAAAACGAAGGCCAAAAAACTTCAGAGAGCCGATTGAGGTTCGGATAGCCTTTTTTTGGGTATGAAACTATCCGTTGACGGCTTACAGCGATCAAAGCCGTAGAACTCACTGAGACCTTCGTTTTGACTGGTTATGGCTCCCGTAACTCTAAACGAGGCAATAGTTATGGCCGTCCGAAGAATCGATATCCACAGGGTGCAACATCTGCGGTGCAAGGTGCAACATTCGTCCAAAAAGACGAAACAGCGCCGTGCGACTTTCAAAAATGGGTGCAGGGATTTGAAATGGACCAGTACCATGGTGCACCACTCTCCAGGGATGGTAAATCGAAGACCAGCCACGGTGTTCCCTTTTTAACGTAAAAATTCATGTGACGGAAAAACGAAGGCCAAAAAACTTCAGAGACCCGATTGAGGTTCGGATAGCCTTTTTTTGGGTATGAAACTATCCGTTGACGGCTTATAGCGGTCAAAGCCGTAGAACTCACTAAGACCTTCGTTTTGACTGGTTATGGCTCCCGTAACTCTAAACGAGGCAACAGTTATGGCCGTCCGAAGAATCGATATCCACAGGGTGCAACATCTGCGGTGCAAGGTGCAACATTCGTCCAAAAAGATGAAACAGCGCCGTGCGACTTTCAAAAATGGGTGCAGGGATTTGAAATGGACCAGTACCATGGTGCACCACTCTCCAGGGATGGTAAATCGAAGACCAGCCACGGTGTTCCCTTTTTAACGTAAAAATTCATGTGACGGAAAAACGAAGGCCAAAAAACTTTAGAGACCCGATTGAGGTTCGGATAGCCTTTTTTTGGGTATGAAACTATCCGTTGACGGCTTATAGCGGTCAAAGCCGTAGAACTCACTAAGACCTTCGTTTTGACTGGTTATTGCTCCCGTAACTCTAAACGAGGCAACAGTTATGGTCGTCCGAAGAATCGATATCCACAGGGTGCAACATCTGCGGTGCAAGGTGCAACATTCGTCCAAAAAGACGAAACAGCGCCGTGCGACTTTTAGAAATGGGTGCAGGGATTTGAAATGGACTAGTACCATGGTGCACCACTCTCCAAGGACGGTAAATCGAAGACCAGCCACGGTGTTCCCTTTTTAACGTAAAAATTCATGTGACGGAAAAACGAAGGCCAAAAAACTTCAGAGAGCCGATTGAGGTTCGGATAGCCTTTTTTTGGGTATGAAACCATCCGTTGATGGCTTACAACGGTCAAAGCCGTAGAACTCACTGAGACCTTCGTTTTAACTGGTTATGGCTCCCGTAACTCTAAACGAGGCAATAGTTATGGCCGTCCGAAGAATCGATATCCACAGGGTGCAACATCTGCGGTGCAAGGTGCAACATTCGTCCAAAAAGACGAAACAGCACCGTGCAACTTTCAGAAATGGGTGCAGGGATTTGAAATGGACCAGTACCATGGTTCACCACTCTCCAGGGATGGTAAATCGAAGACCAGCCACGGTGTTCCCTTTTTAACGTAAAAATTCATGTGATGGAAAAACGAAGGCAAAAAAACTTCAGAGACCCGATTGAGGTTCGGATAGCCTTTTTTGGGGTATGAAACTATCCGTTGACGGCTTATAGCGGTCAAAACCGTAGAACTCACTAATACCTTCGTTTTGACTGGTTATTGCTCCCGTAACTCCAAACGAGGCAACAGTTATGGTCATCCGAAGAATCGATATCCACAGGGTGCAACATCTACGGTGCAAGGTGCAACATTCGTCCAAAAAGACGAAACCGCGCCGTGCGACTTTCAGAAATGGGTGCAGGGATTTGAAATGGACCAGTACCATGGTGCACCACTCTCCAGGGATGGTAAATCAAAGACCAGCCACGGTGTTCCCTTTTTAACGTAAAAATTCATGTGACGGAAAAACGAAGGCCAAAAAACTTCAGAGACCCAATTGAGGTTCGGATAGCCTTTTTTTGGGTATGAAACTATCCATTGACGGCTTATAGCGGTCAAAGCCGTAGAACTCACTAAGACCTTCGTTTTGACTGGTTATTGCTTCCGTAACTCTAAACGAGGCAACAGTAATGGTCGTCCGAAGAATCGATATCCACAGGATGCAACATCTGCGGTGCAAGGTGCAACATTCGTCCAAAAAGACGAAACAGCGCCGTGCGACTTTTAGAAATGGGTGCAGGGATTTGAAATGGACTAGTACCATGGTGCACCACTCTCCAAGGACGGTAAATCGAAGACCAGCCACGATGTTCCCTTTTTAACGTAAAAATTCATGTGACGGAAAAACGAAGGCCAAAAAACTTCAGAGAGCCGATTGAGGTTCGGATAGCCTTTTTTTGGGTATGAAACTATCCGTTGACGACTTACAGCGATCAAAGCCGTAGAACTCACTGAGACCTTCGTTTTGACTGGTTATGGCTCCCGTAACTCTAAACGAGGCAATAGTTATGGCCGTCCGAAGAATCGATATCCACAGGGTGCAACATCTGCGGTGCAAGGTGCAACATTCGTCCAAAAAGACGAAACAGCGTCGTGCGACTTTCAAAAATGGGTGCAGGGATTTGAAATGGACCAGTACCATGGTGCACCACTCTCCAGGGATGGTAAATCGAAGACCAGCCACGGTGTTCCCTTTTTAACGTAAAAATTCATGTGACGGAAAAACGAAGGCCAAAAAACTTCAGAGACCCGATTGAGGTTCGGATAGCCTTTTTTTGGGTATGAAACTATCCGTTGACGGCTTATAGCGGTCAAAGCCGTAGAACTCACTAAGACCTTCGTTTTGACTGGTTATGGCTCCCGTAACTCTAAACGAGGCAACAGTTATGGCCGTCCGAAGAATCGATATCCACAGGGTGCAACATCTGCGGTGCAAGGTGCAACATTCGTCCAAAAAGACGAAACAGCGCCGTGCGACTTTCAAAAATTGGTGCAGGGATTTGAAATGGACCAGTACCATGGTGCACCACTCTCCAGGGATGGTAAATCGAAGACCAGCCACGGTGTTCCCTTTTTAATGTAAAAATTCATGTGACGGAAAAACGAAGGCCAAAAAACTTCAGAGACCCGATTGAGGTTCGGATAGCCTTTTTTTGGGTATGAAACTATCCGTTGACGGCTTATAGCGGTCAAAGCCGTAGAACTCACTAAGACCTTCGTTTTGACTGGTTATTGCTCCCGTAACTCTAAACGAGGCAACAGTTATGGTCGTCCGAAGAATCGATATCCACAGGGTGCAACATCTGCGGTGCATGGTGCAACATTCGTCCAAAAAGACGAAACAGCGCCGTGCGACTTTTAGAAATGGGTGCAGGGATTTGAAATGGACTAGTACCATGGTGCACCACTCTCCAAGGATGGTAAATCGAAGACCAGCCACGGTGTTCCCTTTTTAACGTAAAAATTCATGTGACGGAAAAACGAAGGCCAAAAAACTTCAGAGAGCCGATTGAGGTTCGGATAGCCTTTTTTTGGGTATGAAACTATCCGTTGATGGCTTACAACGGTCAAAGCCGTAGAACTCACTGAGACCTTCGTTTTGACTGGTTATGGCTCCCGTAACTCTAAACGAGGCAATAGTTATGGCCGTCCGAAGAATCGATATCCACAGGGTGCAACATCTGCGGTGCAAGGTGCAACATTCGTCCAAAAAGACGAAACAGCGCCGTGCAACTTTCAGAAATGGGTGCAGGGATTTGAAATGGACCAATACCATGGTGCACCACTCTCCAGGGATGGTAAATCGAAGACCAGCCATGGTGTTCCCTTTTTAACGTAAAAATTCATGTGACGGAAAAACGAAGGCCAAAAAACTTCAAAGACCCGATTGAGGTTCGGATAGCCTTTTTTTGGGTATGAAACTATCCGTTGACGGCTTATAGCGGTCAATGCCGTAGAACTCACTAAGACCTTCGTTTTGACTGGTTATTGCTCCCGTAACTCTAAACGAGGAAACAGTTATGGTCGTCCGAAGAATCGATATCCACATGGTGCAACATCTGCGGTGCTAGGTGCAACATTCGTCCAAAAAGACGAAACAGCGCCGTGCGACTTTTAGAAATGGGTGCAGGGATTTGAAATGGACTAGTACCATGGTGCACTACTCTCCAAGGACGGTAAATCGAAGACCAGCCACGGTGTTTCCTTTTTAACGTAAAAATTCATGTGACGGAAAAACGAAGGCCAAAAAACTTCAGAGAGCCGATTGA
Organism: Allium fistulosum; assembly: GCA_030737815.1. Taxonomy (NCBI): domain Eukaryota; kingdom Viridiplantae; phylum Streptophyta; class Magnoliopsida; order Asparagales; family Amaryllidaceae; genus Allium; species Allium fistulosum. The sequence goes on from CM060906.1 coordinate 1,142,061,833, forward strand.
GGTTCGGATAGCATTTTTTTGGGTATGAAACTATCCGTTGATGGCTTACAACGGTCAAAGCCGTAGAACTCACTGAGACCTTCGTTTTGACTGGTTATGGCTCCCGTAACTCTAAACGAGGCAATAGTTATGGCCGTCCGAAGAATCGATATCCACAGGGTGCAACATCTACGGTGCAAGGTGCAACATTCGTCCAAAAAGACGAAATAGCGCCGTGCAACTTTCAGAAATGGGTACAGGGTTTTGAAATGGACCAGTACCATGGTGCACCACTCTCCAGGGATGGTAAATCGAAGACCAGCCATGGTGTTCCCTTTTTAACGTAAAAATTCATGTGACGGAAAAACGAAGGCCAAAAAACTTCAGAGACCCGATTGAGGTTCGGATAGCCTTTTTTTGGGTATGAAACTATCTGTTGATGGCTTACAACAGTCAAAGCCGTAGAACTCACTGAGCCCTTCGTTTTGACTGGTTATGGCTCCCGTAACTCTAAACGAGGCAACAGTTATGGCCGTCCGAAGAATCGAAATCCACCGGGTGCAACATCTGCGGTGCAAGGTGCAACATTCGTCCAAAAAGACGAAACAGCGCCGTGCGACTTTTAGAAATGGGTGCAGGGATTTGAAATGGACCAGTACCATGGTGCATCACTCTCCAGGGATGGTAAATCGAAGACAAGCCACGGTGTTCCCTTTTTAACGTAAAAATTCATGTGACGGAAAAACGAAGGCCAAAAAACTTCAGAGACCCAATTGAGGTTCGGATAGCCTTTTTTTGGGTATGAAACTATCCGTTGATGGCTTACAACAGTCAAAGCCGTAGAACTCACTGAGACCTTCGTTTTGACTGGTTATGGCTCCCGTAACTCTAAACGAGGCAACAGTTATGGCCGTCCGAAGAATCGAAATCCACAGGGTGCAACATCTGCGGTGCAAGGTGCAACATTCGTCCAAAAAGACGAAACAGCGCCGTGCGACTTTCAAAAATGGGTGCAGGGATTTGAAATGGACCAGTACCATAGTGCACCACTCTCCAGGGATGGTAAATCGAAGACCAGCCACGGTGTTCCCTTTTTAACGTAAAAATTCATGTGACGGAAAAACGAAGGCCAAAAAACTTCAAAGACCCGATTGAGGTTCGGATAGCCTTTTTTTGGGTATGAAACTATCCGTTGACGGCTTATAGCGGTCAATGCCGTAGAACTCACTAAGACCTTCGTTTTGACTGGTTATTGCTCCCGTAACTCTAAACGAGGCAACAGTTATGGTCGTCCGAAGAATCGATATCCACATGGTGCAACATCTGCGGTGCTAGGTGCAACATTCGTCCAAAAAGACGAAACAGCGCCGTGCGACTTTTAGAAATGGGTGCAGGGATTTGAAATGGACTAGTACCATGGTGCACCACTCTCCAAGGACGGTAAATCGAAGACCAGCCACGGTGTTCCCTTTTTAACGTAAAAATTCATGTGACGGAAAAACGAAGGCCAAAAAACTTCAGAGAGCCGATTGAGGTTCGGATAGCCTTTTTTTGGGTATGAAACTATCCGTTGATGGCTTACAATGGTCAAAGCCGTAGAACTCACTGAGACCTTCGTTTTGACTGGTTATGGCTCCCGTAACTCTAAACGAGGCAATAGTTATGGCCGTCCGAAGAATCGATATCCACAGGGTGAAACATCTGCGGTGCAAGGTGCAACATTCGTCCAAAAAGATGAAATAGCGCCGTGCAACTTTCAGAAATGGGTGCAGGGTTTTGAAATGGACCAGTACCATGGTGCACCACTCTCCAGGGATGGTAAATCGAAGACCAGCCATGGTGTTCCCTTTTTAACGTAAAAATTCATGTGACGGAAAAACGAAGGCCAAAAAACTTCAGAGACCCGATTGAGGTTCGGATAGCCTTTTTTTGGGTATGAAACTATCCGTTGATGGCTTACAACAGTCAAAGCCGTAGAACTCACTGAGCCCTTCGTTTTGACTGGTTATGGCTCCCGTAACTCTAAACGAGGCAACAGTTATGGCCGTCCGAAGAATCGAAATCCACCGGGTGCAACATCTGCGGTGCAAGTTCCAACATTCGTCCAAAAAGACGAAACAGCGCCGTGCGACTTTTAGAAATGGGTGCAGGGATTTGAAATGGACCAGTACCATGGTGCATCACTCTCCAGGGATGGTAAATCGAAGACAAGCCACGGTGTTCCCTTTTTAACGTAAAAATTCATGTGACGGAAAAACGAAGGCCAAAAAACTTCAGAGAGCCGATTGAGGTTCGGATAACCTTTTTTGGGTATGAAACTATCCATTGACGGTTTACAGTGGTCAAAGCCGTAGAACTTACTGAGACCTTCGTTTTGACTAGTTATGGCTCCCGTAACTCTAAACGAGGCAACAGTTATGGTCGTCCGAAGAATCGATATCCACAGGGTGCAACATCTGCGGTGCATGGTGCAACATTCGTCCAAAAAGACGAAACAGCACCGTGCGACTTTTAGAAATGGGTGCAGGGATTTGAAATGGACCAGTACCATGGTGCACCACTCTCCAGGGATGGTAAATCGAAGACCAGCCACGGTGTACCCTTTTTAATGTAAAAATTCATGTGACGGAAAAACGAAGGCCAAAAAACTTAAGAGACCCGATTGAGGTTCGGATAGCCTTTTTTTGGGTATGAAACTATCCGTTGACGGCTTTCAGCAGTCAAAGCCGTAGAACTCACTGAGACCTTCGTTTTGACTGGTTATGGCTCCCGTAACTCTTAACGAGGCAACAGTTATGGCCGTCCGAAAAATCGAAATCCACAGGGTGCAACATCTGCGGTGCAAGGTGCAACATTCGTCCAAAAAGACGAAACAGCGCCGTGCGACTTTTAGAAATGGGTGCAGGGATTTGAAATGGACCAGTACCATGGTTCATCACTCTCCAGGGATGGTAAATCGAAGACAAGCCACAGTGTTCCCTTTTTAACGTAAAAATTCATGTGACGGAAAAACGAAGGCCAAAAAACTTCAGAGAGCCGATTGAGGTTCGGATAGCCTTTTTTTGGGTATGAAACTATCCGTTGACGGCTTACAGCGGTCAAAGTCGTAGAACTCACTGAGACCTTCGTTTTGACTGGTTATTGCTCCCGTAACTCTAAACGAGGCAACAGTTATGGTCGTCCGAAGAATCGATATCCACAGGGTGCAACATCTACGGTGCAAGGTGCAACATTCGTCCAAAAAGACGAAACAGCGCCGTGCGACTTTCAGAAATGGGTGTAGGGATTTGAAATGGACCAGTACCATTGTGCACCACTCTCCAGGGATGGTAAATCGAAGACCAGCCACGATGTTCCCTTTTTAAAGTAAAAATTCATGTGACGGAAAAAACGAAGGCCCAAAAACTTCAGAGAGCCGATTGAGGTTCGGATAGCCTTTTTTTAGGTATGAAACTATCCGTTGACGGCTTACAGCGATTAAAGCCGTAGAACTCACTGAGACCTTCGTTTTGACAGGTTATGGCTCCCGTAACTCTAAACGAGGCAATAGTTATGGCCGTCCGAAGAATCGATATCCACATGGTGCAACATCTGCGGTGCAAGGTGCAACATTCGTCCAAAAAGACGAAACAGCGCCGTGCGACTTTCAGAAATAGGTGCAGGGATTTGAAATGGACCAGTACCATGGTTCACCACTCTCCAGGGATGGTAAATCGAAGACCAGCCACGGTGTTCCCTTTTTAACGTAAAAATTCATGTGACGGAAAAACGAAGGCAAAAAAACTTCAGAGACCCGATTGAGGTTCGGATAGCCTTTTTTTGGGTATGAAACTATCCGTTGACGGCTTATAGCGGTCAAAGCCGTAGAACTCACTAATACCTTCGTTTTGACTGGTTATTGCTCCCGTAACTCCAAACGAGGCAACAGTTATGGTAATCCGAAGAATCGATATCCACAGGGTGCAACATCTACGGTGCAAGGTGCAACATTCGTCCAAAAAGACGAAAACGCGCCGTGCGACTTTCAGAAATGGGTGCAGGGATTTGAAATGGACCAGTACCATGGTGCACCACTCTCCAGGGATGGTAAATCGAAGACCAGCCACGGTGTTCCCTTTTTAACGTAAAAATTCATGTGACGGAAAAACGAAGGCCAAAAAACTTCAGAGACCCAATTGAGGTTCGGATAGCCTTTTTTTGGGTATGAAACTATCCATTGACGGCTTATAGCGGTCAAAGCCGTAGAACTCACTAAGACCTTCGTTTTGACTAGTTATTGCTCCCGTAACTCTAAACGAGGCAACAGTAATGGTCGTCCGAAGAATCGATATCCACAGGGTGCAACATCCGCGGTGCAAGGTGCAACATTCGTCCAAAAAGACGAAACAGCGCCGTGCGACTTTTAGAAATGGGTGCAGGGATTTGAAATGGACTAGTACCATGGTGCACCACTCTCCAAGGACGGTAAATCGAAGACCAGCCACGATGTTCCCTTTTTAACGTAAAAATTCATGTGACGGAAAAACGAAGGCCAAAAAACTTCAGAGAGCCGATTGAGGTTCGGATAGCCTTTTTTGGGTATGAAACTATCCGTTGTTGGCTTACAGTGGTCAAAGCCGTATAACTCACTGAGACCTTCGTTTTGACTGGTTATGGCTCCCGTAACTCTAAACGAGGCAATAGTTATGGCCGTCCGAAGAATCGATATCCACAGGGTGCAACATCTGCGGTGCAAGGTGCAACATTCGTCCAAAAATACGAAACAGCGCCGTGCAACTTTCTGAAATGGGTGCAGGGATTTGAAATGGACCAGTACCATGGTGCACCACTCTCCAGGGATGGTAAATTGAAGACCAGCCATGGTGTTCCCTTTTTAACGTAAAAATTCATGTGACGGAAAAACGAAGGCCAAAAAACTTCAGAGACCCGAATGAGGTTCGGATAGCCTTTTTTTGGGTATGAAACTATCCGTTGACGGCTTACAATAGTCAAAGCCGTAGAACTCACTAAGACCTTCGTTTTGACTGGTTATGGCTCCCGTAACTCTAAACGAGGCAACAGTTATGGCCGTCCGAAGAATCGAAATCCACAGGGTGCAACATCTGCGGTGCAAGGTGCAACATTCGTCCAAAAAGACGAAACAGCGCCGTGCGACTTTTAGAAATTGGTGCAGGGATTTGAAATGGACCAGTACCATGGTGCATCACTCTCCAGGGATGGTAAATCAAAGACAAGCCACGGTGTTCCCTTTTTAACGTAAAAATTCATGTGACGGAAAAACGAAGGCCAAAAAACTTCAAAGAGCCGATTGAGGTTCGGATAACCTTTTTTTGGATATGAAACTATCCGTTGATGGCTTACAGTGGTCAAAGCCGTAGAACTCACTGAGACCTTCGTTTTGACTGGTTATGGCTCCCGTAACTCTAAACGAGGCAACAGTTATGGTCGTCCGAAGAATCGATATCCACAGGGTGCAACATCTGCGGTGCATGGTGCAACATTCGTCCAAAAAGATGAAACAACACCGTGCGACTTTTAGAAATGGGTGCAGGGATTTGAAATGGACCAGTACCATGGTGCACCACTCTCCAGGGATGGTAAATCGAAGACCAGCCATGGTGTACCCTTTTTAATGTAAAAATTCATGTGACGGAAAAACGAAGGCCAAAAAACTTAAGAGACCCGATTGAGGTTCGGATAGCCTTTTTTGGGTATGAAACTATCCGTTGACGGCTTACAGCGGTCAAAGCCGTAGAACTCACTGAGACCTTCGTTTTGACTGGTTATGGCTCCCGTAACTCTAAACGAGGCAATAGTTATGGCCGTCCGAAGAATCGATATCCACAGGGTGCAACATCTGCGGTGCAAGGTGCAACATTCGTCCAAAAAGACGAAACAGCGCCGGGCAACTTTCAAAAATGGGTGCAGGGATTTGAAATGGACCAGTACCATGGTGCACCACTCTCCAGGGATGGTAAATCGAAGACCAGCCATGGTCTTCCCTTTTTAACGTAAAAATTCATGTGACGGAAAAACGAAGGCCAAAAAACTTCAGAGACCCGATTGAGGTTCGAATAGCCTTTTTTTGGGTATGAAACTATCCGTTGATGGCTTACAACAGTCAAAGCCATAGAACTCACTGAGACCTTCGTTTTGACTGGATATGGCTCCCGTAACTCTAAACGAGGCAACAGTTATGGCCGTCCGAAGAATCGAAATCCACAGGGTGCAACATCTGCGGTGCAAGGTGCAACATTCGTCCAAAAAGACGAAACAGCGCCGTGCGACTTTTAGAAATGGGTGCAGGGATTTGAAATGGACCAGTACCATGGTTCATCACTCTCCAGGAATGGTAAATCGAAGACAAGCCACATTGTTCCCTTTTTAACGTAAAAATTCATGTGACGGAAAAACAAAGGCCAAAAAACTTCAGAGAGCCGATTGAGGTTCGGATAGCCTTTTTTTGGGTATGAAACTATCTGTTGACGGCTTACAGCGGTCAAAGCCGTAGAACTCACTGAGACCTTCGTTTTGACTGGTTATTGCTCCCGTAACTCTAAACGAGGCAACAATTATGGTCGTCCGAAGAATCGATATCCATAGGGTGCAACATCTGCGGTGCAAGGTGCAACATTCGTCCAAAAAGACGAAACAGCGCCGTGCGACTTTCAGAAATGGGTGCAGGGATTTGAAATGGACAAGTACCATGGTGGACCACTCTCTAGGGATGGTAAATCGAAGACCAGAAACGATGTTCCCTTTGTAACGTAAAAATTCATGTGATGGAAAAACGAAGGCCAAAAAACTTCAGAGAGCCGATTGTGGTTCGGATAGCCTTTTTTTGGTATGAAACTATCCGTTGACGGCTTACAGCGATCAAAGCCGTAGAACTCACTGATACCTTCGTTTTGACTGGTTATGGCTCCCGTAACTCTAAACGAGGCAATAGTTATGGCCGTCCGAAGAATCGATATCCACAGGGTGCAACATCTGCGGTGCAAGGTGCAACATTCGTCCAAAAAGACGAAACAATGCCGTGCGACTTTCAGAAATGGGTGCAGGGATTTGAAATGTACCAGTACCATGGTGCACCACTCTCCAGGGATGGTAAATCGAAGACCAGCCACAGTGTTCCCTTTTTAACGTAAAAATTCATGTGACGAAAAACGAAGGCCAAAAAACTTCAGAGACCCGATTGAGGTTCGGATAGCCTTTTTTTGGGTATGAAACTATCCATTGACGCCTTATAGCGGTCAAAGACGTAGAACTCACTAAGACCTTCATTTTGACTGGTTATTGCTCCCGTAACTCTAAACGAGGCAACAGTTATGGTCGTCCGAAGAATCGATATCCACAGGGTGCAACATCTGCGGTGCAAGGTGCAACATTCGTCCAAAAAGACGAAACAGCGCCGTGCGACTTTTAGAAATGGGTGCAGGGATTTGAAATGGACCAGTACCATGGTGCACCACTCTCCAAGGATGGTAAATCGAAGACCAGCCACGGAGTTCCCTTTTTAACGTAAAAATTCATGTGATGGAAAAACAAAGGCCAAAAAACTTCAGAGAGCCGATTGAGGTTCGGATAGCCTTTTTTGGGTATGAAACTATCCGTTGATGGCATACAGTGGTCAAAGCCGTAGAACTCACTGAGACCTTCGTTTTGACTGGTTATGGCTCCCGTAACTCTAAACGAGGCAATAGTTATGGCCGTCCGAAGAATCGATATCCACAGGGTGCAACATCTGCGGTGCAAGGTGCAACATTCGTCCAAAAAGACGAAACAGCGCCGTGCAACTTTCAAAAATGGGTGCAGGGATTTGAAATGGACCAGTACCATGGTGCACCACTCTCCAGGGATGGTAAATCGAAGACCAGCCATGGTGTTCCCTTTTTAACGTAAAAATTCATGTGACGGAAAAACGAAGGCCAAAAAACTTCAGAGACCCGACTGAGGTTCGGATAGCCTTTTTTTGGGTATGAAACTATCCGTTGAAGGCTTACAATAGTCAAAGCCGTAGAACTCACTGAGACCTTCGTTTTGACTGGTTATGGCTCCCGTAACTCTAAATGAGGCAACAGTTATGGCCGTCCGAAGAATCGAAATCCACAGGGTGCAACATCTGCGGTGCAAGGTGCAACATTCGTCCAAAAAGACGAAACAGCGCCGTGCGACTTTTAGAAATGGGTGCAGGGATTTGAAATGGACCAGTACCTTGGTGCATCACTCTCCAGGGATGGTAAATCGAAGACAAGCCACGGTGTTCCCTTTTTAACGTAAAAATTTATGTGACGGAAAAACGAAGGCCAAAAAACTTCAGAGAGCCGATTGAGGTACGTATAGCCTTTTTTTGGGTATGAAACTATCCGTTGACGGCTTACAGTGGTCAATGCCTTAGAACTCACTGAGACCTTCGTTTTGACTGGTTATGGCTCCCGTAACTCTAAACGAGGCAACAGTTATGGTCGTCCGAAGAATCGATATCCACAGGGTGCAACATCTGCGGTGCATGGTGCAACATTCGTCCAAAAAGACGAAACAGCGCCGTGCGACTTTTAGAAATGGGTGCAGGGATTTGAAATGGACCAGTACCATGGTGCACCACTCTCCAGGGATGGTATATCGAAGACCAGCCACGGTGTACCCTTTTTAATGTAAAAATTCATGTGATGGAAAAACGAAGGCCAAAAAACTTAAGAGACCCGATTGAGATCCGCATAGCCTTTTTTTGGGTATGAAACTATCCGTTGACGGCTTACAGCGGTCAAAGGCGTAGAACTCACTGAGACCTTCGTTTTGACTGGTTATGGCTCCCGTAACTCTAAACGAGGCAATAGTTATGGCCGTCCGAAGAATCGATATCCACAGGGTGCAACATCTGCGGTGCAAGGTGCAACATTCGTCCAAAAAGACGAAACAGCGCCGTGCGACTTTCAGAAATGGGTGCAGGGATTTGAAATGGACTAGTACCATGGTGCAAAACTCTCCGGGGATGGTAAATCGAAGACCAGCCACGGTGTTCCCTTTTTAACGTAAAAATTCATGTGCCGGAAAAACGAAGGCCAAAAAACTTCAGAGACCCGATTGAGGTTCGGATAGCCTTTTTTGGGTATGAAACTATCCGTTGACGGCTTACAGCGGTCAAAGCCGTAGAACTCACTGAGACCTTCGTTTTGACTGTTTATGGCTCCCGTAACTCTAAACGAGGCAATAGTTATGGCCGTCCGAAGAATCGATATCCACAGGGTGCAACATCTGCGGTGCAAGGTGCAACATTCGTCCAAAAAGACGAAACAGCGCCGTGCGACTTTAAGAAATGGGTGCAGGGATTTGAAATGGACCAGTACCATGGTGCACCACTCTCCAGGGCTGGTAAATCGAAGACCAGCCACGGTGTTCCCTTTTTAACGTAAAAATTCATGTGATGGAAAAACGAAGGCCAAAAAACTTCAGAGACCCGATTGAGGTTCGGATAGCCTTTTTTTGGGTATGAAACTATCCGTTGACGGCTTACAGCGGTTGAAGCCGTAGAACTCACTGAGACCTTCGTTTTGACTGGTTATGGCTCCCGTAACTCTAAACGAGGCAATAGTTATGGCCGTCCGAAGAATCGATATCCACAGGGTGCAACATCTGCGGTGCAAGGTGCAACATTCGTCCAAAAAGACGAAACAGTGCCGTGCGACTTTAAGAAATGGGTGCAGGGATTTGAAATGGACCAGTACCATGGTGCACCACTCTCCAGGGAAGGTAAATCGAAGACCAGCCACGGTGTTCCCTTTTTAACGTAAAAATTCATGTGACGGAAAAACGAAGGCCAAAAAACTTCAGAGACCCGATTGAGGTTCGGATAGCCTTTTTTTGGGTATGAAACTATTCGTTGACGGCTTTCAGCGGTCAAATCCGTAGAACTCACTGAGACCTTAGTTTTGACTGGTTATGGCTCCCGTAACTCTAAACGAGGCAACAGTTATGGCCGTCCGAAGAATCGAAATCCACAGGGTGCAACATCTGCGGTGCAAGGTGCAACATTCGTCCAAAAAGACGAAACAACGCCGTGCGACTTTTAGAAATGGGTGCAGGGATTTTAAATGGACCAGTACCATGGTTCATCACTCTCCAGGGATGGTAAATCGAAGAGAAGCCACGGTGTTCACTTTTCAACGTAAAAATTCATGTGACGGAAAAACGAAGGCCAAAAAACTTCATTGAGCCAATTGAGGTTCAGATAGCCTTTTTTTGGGTATGAAACTATCCTTTGACGGCTTACAGCGGTCAAAGCCTTAGAACTCACTGAGACCTTCGTTTTGACTGGTTATGCCTCCCGTAACTCTAAACGAGGCAACAGTTATGGTCGTCCGAAGAATCGATATCCACAGGGTGCAACATCTGCGGTGCATGGTGCAACATTCGTCCAAAAAGACGAAACAGCGCCGTGCGACTTTTAGAAATGGGTGCAGGGATTTGAAATGGACCAGTACCATGGTGCACCACTCTCCAGGGATGGTATATCGAAGACCAGCCACGGTGTACCCTTTTTAATGTAAAAATTCATGTGATGGAAAAACGAAGGCCAAAAAACTTAAGAGACCCGATTGAGATCCGCATAGCCTTTTTTTGGGTATGAAACTATCCGTTGACGGCTTACAGCGGTCAAAGGCGTAGAACTCACTGAGACCTTCGTTTTGACTGGTTATGGCTCCCGTAACTCTAAACGAGGCAATAGTTATGGCCGTCCGAAGAATCGATATCCACAGGGTGCAACATCTGCGGTGCAAGGTGCAACATTCGTCCAAAAAGACGAAACAGCGCCGTGCGACTTTCAGAAATGGGTGCAGGGATTTGAAATGGACCAGTACCATGGTGCAAAACTCTTTGGGGATGGTAAATCGAAGACCAGCCACGGTGTTCCCTTTTTAACGTAAAAATTCATGTGCCGGAAAAACGAAGGCCAAAAAACTTCAGAGACCCGATTGAGGTTCGGATAGCCTTTTTTGGGTATGAAACTATCCGTTAACGGCTTACAGCGGTCAAAGCCGTAGAACTCACTGAGACCTTTGTTTTGACTGGTTATGGCTCCCGTAACTCTAAACGAGGCAATAGTTATGGCCGTCCGAAGAATCGATATCCACAGGGTGCAACATCTGCGGTGCAAGGTGCAACATTCGTCCAAAAAGACGAAACAGCGCCGTGCGACTTTAAGAAATGGGTGCAGGGATTTGAAATGGACCAGTACCATGGTGCACCACTCTCCAGGGCTGGTAAATCGAAGACCAGCCACGGTGTTCCCTTTTTAACGTAAAAATTCATGTGATGGAAAAACGAAGGCCAAAAAATTTCAGAGACCCGATTGAGGTTCGGATAGCCTTTTTTTGGGTATGAAACTATCCGTTGACGGCTTACAGCGGTTGAAGCCGTAGAACTCACTGAGACCTTCGTTTTGACTGGTTATGGCTCCCGTAACTCTAAACGAGGCAATAGTTATGGCCGTCCGAAGAATCGATATCCACAGGGTGCAACATCTGCGGTGCAAGGTGCAACATTCGTCCAAAAAGACGAAACAGCGCCGTGCGACTTTAAGAAATGGGTGCAGGGATTTGAAATGGACCAGTACCATGGTGCACCACTCTCCAGGGATGGTAAATCGAAGACCAGCCACGGTGTTCCCTTTTTAACGTAAAAATTCATGTGACGGAAAAACGAAGGCCAAAAAACTTCAGAGACTCGATTGAGGTTCGGATAGCCTTTTTTTGGGTATGAAACTATTCGTTGACGGCTTTCAGCGGTCAAATCCGTAGAACTCACTGAGATCTTAGTTTTGACTGGTTATGGCTCCCGTATCTCTAAACGAGGCAACAGTTATGGCCGTCCGAAGAATCGAAATCCACAGGGTGCAACATCTGCGGTGCAAGGTGCAACATTCGTCCAAAAAGACGAAACAGCGCCGTGCGACTTTTAGAAATGGGTGCAGGGATTTGAAATGGACCAGTACCATGGTTCATCACTCTCCAGGGATGGTAAATCGAAGAGAAGCCACGATGTTCACTTTTCAACGTAAAAATTCATGTTACGGAAAAACGAAGGCCAAAAAACTTCAGAGAGCCGATTGAGGTTCGGATAGCCTTTTTTGGGTATGAAACTATCCTTTGACGGCTTACAGCGGTCAAAGCCGTAGAACTCACTGAGACCTTCGTTTTGACTGGTTATTGCTCCCGTAACTCTAAACGAGGCAACAGTTATGGTCGTTCGAAGAATCGATATCCAGAGAGTGCAACATCTGCGGTGCAAGGAGCAACATTCGTCCAAAAAGACGAAACAGCGCCGTGCGACTTTTAGAAATGGGTGCAGGGATTAGAAATGGACTAGTACCATGGTGCACCACTCTCCAGGGATGGTAAATCGAAGACCAGCCACGGTGTTCCCTTTTTAACGTAAAAATTCATGTGACGGAAAAACGAAGGCCAAAAAACTTCAGAGAGCCGATTGAGGTTCGGATAGCCTTTTTTGGGTATGAAACTATCTGTTGACGACTTACAGCGGTCAAAGCCGTAGAACTCACTGAGACCTTCGTTTTGACAGGTTATGGCTTCCGTAACTCTAAACGAAGCAATAGTTATGGCCGTCCGAAGAATCGATATCCAAAGGGTGCAACATCTGCGGTGCAAGGTGCAACATTCGTCCAAAAAGACGAAACAGCGCCGTGCGACTTTCAGAAATGGGTGCAGGGATTTGAAATGGACCAGTACCATGGTGCACAACTCTCCAGGGATGATAAATCAAAGACCAGCCATGGTGTTCCCTTTTTTACGTAAAAATTCATGTGACGGAAAAACGTAGGCCAAAAAACTTCAGAGACCCGATTGAGGTTCGGATAGCCTTTTTTTGGGTATGAAACTATCCGTTGACGGCGTACAGCGGTCAAAGCCGTAGAACTCACTTAGACCTTCGTTTTGACTGGTTATGGCTCCCGTAACTCTAAACGAGGCAACAGTTATGGCCGTTCGAAGAATCGAAATTCACAGGGTGCAACATCTGCGGTGCAAGGTGCAACATTCGTCCAAAAAGACGAAACAGCGCCGTGCGACTTTCGGAAATGGGTGCAGGGATTTGAAATGGACCAGTACCATGGTGCACCACTCTCCAGGAATGGTAAACAGAAGACCAGCCACGGTGTTCCCTTTTTAACGTAAAAATTCATGTGACGGAAAAACGAAGGCCAAAAAACTTCAGAGACCCGATTGAGGTTCGGATAGCCTTTTTTTGGGTATGAAACTATCCGTTGACGGCTTACAACGGTCAAAGCCGTAGAACTCACTGAGACCTTCGTTTTGACTGGTTATTGCTCCCGTAATCCTAAACGAGGCAACAGTTATGGTCGTCCGAAGAATCGATATCCAGAGGGTGCAACATCTGCGGTGCAAGGAGCAACATTCGTCCAAAAAGACGAAACAGCGCCGTGCGACTTTTAGAAATGGGTGTAGGGATTAGAAATGGACTAGTACCATGGTGCACCACTCTCCAGGGATGGTAAATCGAAGACCAGCCACGGTGTTCCCTTTTTAACGTAAAAATTCATGTGACGGAAAAACGAAGGCCAAAAAACTTCAGAGAGCCGATTGAGGTTCGGATAGCCTTTTTTGGGTATGAAACTATCTTTTGACGACTTACAGCGGTCAAAGCCGTAGAACTCACTGAGACCTTCGTTTTGACAGGTTATGGCTCCCGTAACTCTAAACGAGGCAATAGTTATGGTCGTCCGAAGAATCGATATCCATAGGGTGCAACATCTGCGGTGCAAGGTGCAACATTCGTCCAAAAAGACGAAACAGCGCCGTGCGACTTTCAGAAATGGGTGCAGGGATTTGAAATGGACCAGTACCATGGTGCACAACTCTCCAGGGATGATAAATCGAAGACCAGCCATGGTGTTCCCTTTTTAACGTAAAAATTCATGTGATGGAAAAACGAAGGCCAAAAAACTTCAGAGACCCGATTGAGGTTCAGATAGCCTTTTTTTGGGTATGAAACTATCTGTTGACGGCTTACAGCGGTCAAAGCCGTAGAACTCACTGAGACCTTCGTTTTGACTGGTTATGGCTCCCGTAACTCTAAACGAGGCAACAGTTATGGCCGTTCGAAGAATCGAAATCCACAAGGTGCAACATCTGCGGTGCAAGGTGCAACATTCGTCCAAAAAGACGAAACAGCGCCGTGCGACTTTTAGAAATGGGTGCAGGGATTTGAAATGGACCAGTACCATGGTGCATCACTCTCCAGGGATGGTAAATCGAAGACAAGCCACGGTGTTCCCTTTTTAACGTAAAAATTCATGTGACGGAAAAACGAAGACCAAAAAACTTCATAGAGCCAATTGAGGTTCGGATAGCCTTTTTTTGGGTATGAAACTATCCGTTGACGGCCTACAGCGGTCAAAGCCGTAGAACTCACTGAGACCTTCGTTTTGACTGGTTATGGCTCCCGTAACTCTAAACGAGGCAACAGTTATGGTCGTCCGAAGAATCGATATCCTCAGGGTGCAACATCTGCGGTGCAAGGTGCAACATTCGTCCAAAAAGACGAAACAGCGCCGTGCGACTTTCAGAAATGGGTGCAGGGATTTGAAATGGACCAGTACCATGGTGCACCACTCTCCAGGGATGGTAAATCGAAGACCAGCCACGGTGTACCCTTTAACGTAAAAATTCATGTGACGGAAAAACGAAGGCTAAAAAACTTCAAAGACCCGATTGAGGTTCGGATAGCCTTTTTTTGGTATGAAACTATCTGTTTACGGCTTACAGTGGTCAAAGCTGTAGAACTCACTGAGACCTTCGTTTTGACTGGTTATGGCTCCCGTAACTCTAAACGAGGCAACAGTTATGGTCGTCCGAAGAATCGATATCCATAGGGTGCAACATCTGCGGTGCAAGGTGCAACATTCGTCCAAAAAGACGAAATAGCGCCGTGCTACTTTTAGAAATGGGTGCAGGGATTTGAAATGGACCAGTACCATGGTGCACCACTCTCCAGGGATGATAAATCGAAGACCAGCCACGGTGTTCCCTTTTTAACGTAAAAATTCCTGTGACGGAAAAACGAAGGCCAAAAAACTTCAGAGAGCCGATTGAGGTTCGGATAGCCTTTTTTGGGTATGAAACTATTCGTTGACGGCTCACAGCGGTCAAAGCCATAGAACTCACTGAGACCTTCGTTTTGACTGGTTATGGCTCCCGTAACTCTAAACGAGGCAACAGTTATGGTCGTTCGAAGAATCGAAATCCACAGGGTGCAACATCTGCGGTGCAAGGTGCAACATTCGTCCAAAAAGATGAAACAGCGCCGTGCGACTTTTAGAAATGGGTGCAGGGATTTGAAATGGACCAGTACCATGGTGCATCACTCTCCAGGGATGGTAAATCGAAGACAATCCATGGTGTTCCCTTTTTAACGTAAAAATACATGTGACGGAAAAACGAAGGCCAAAAAACTTTAGAGAGCCGATTGAGGTTCGGAAAGCCTTTTTTTGGGTATGAAACTATCCGTTGACGGCTTATAGCGGTCAAAGCCGTAGAACTCACTGAGACCTTCGTTTTGACTGGTTATGGCTCCCGTAACTCTAAACGAGGCAACAGTTATGGTCGTCCGAAGAATCGATATCCATAGGGTGCAACATCTGCGGTGCATGGTGCAACATTCGTCCAAAAAGACGAAACAGCGCCGTGCGACTTTTAGAAATGGGTGCAGGGATTTGAAATGGACCTGTACCATGGTGCACCACTCTCCAGGGATGGTAAATCGAAGACCAGCCACGGTGTTCCCTTTTTAATGTAAAAATTCATGTGACGGAAAAACGAAGGCTAAAAAACTTCAAAGACCCGATTGAGGTTCGGATAGCCTTTTTTTGGGTATGAAACTATCCGTTGACGGCTTATAGTAGTCAAAGCCGTAGAACTCACTGATACCTTCGTTTTGACCGGTTATGGCTCCCGTAACTCTAAAATAGGCAACAATTATGGTCGTCCGAAGAATCGATATCCACAGGGTGCAACATCTGCGGTGCAAGGTGCAACATTCGTCCAAAAAGACGAAACAGCGCCGTGCGACTTTCAGAAATAGGTGCAGGGATTTGAAATGGACTAGTACCATGGTGCACCACTCTCCAGGGATGGTAAATCGAAGACTAGCCGCGATGTTCCCTTTTTAACGTAAAAATTCATGTGACGGAAAAACGAAGGCCAAAAAACTTCAGAGAGCCGATTGAGGTTCGGATAGCCTTTTTTTGGGTATGAAACTATCCGTTGACGGCTTACAATGGTCAAAGCCGTAGAACTCACTGAGCCTTTGTTTTGACTGGTTATGGCTTCCATAACTCTAAACGAGGTAATAGTTATCGCCGTCCGAAGAATCGATATCCACAGGGTGCAACATCTGCGGTGCAAGGTGCAACATTCGTCCAAAAAGACGAAACAGCGCCGTGCGACTTTCAGAAATGGGTGTAGGGATTTGAAATGGACCAGTACCTTGGTGCACCACTCTCCAGGGATGGTAAATCGAAGACCAGCCATGGTGTTCCCTTTTTAACGTAAAAATTCATGTGACGGAAAAATGAAGGCCAAAAAATTTCAGAGACCCGATTGAGGTTCGGATAGCCTTTTTTTGGGTATGAAACTATCCGTTGACGGCTTACAGCGTTCACAGCCGTAGAACTCACTGAGACCTTCGTTTTGACTGGTTATGGCTCCCGTAACTCTAAACAAGGCAACAGTTATGGCTGTCCAAAGAATCGAAATCCACAGGGTGCAACATCTGCGGTGCAAGGTGCAACATTCGTCCAAAAAGACGAAACCGCGCCGTGCGACTTTTAGAAATGGGTGCAGGGATTTGAAATGGACCAGTACCATGGTGCATCACTCTCCAGGGATGGTAAATCGAAGACAAGCCACGGTGTTCCCTTTTTAACGTAAAAATTCGTGTGACGGAAAAAAGAAGGCCAAAAAACTTCAAAGAGCCGATTGAGGTTCAGATAGCCTTTTTTTGGGTATGAAACAATCCGTTGACGGCTTACAGAAGTTAAAGCCATAGAACTCACTGAGACCTTCGTTTTGACTGGTTATGGCTCCCGTAACTCTAAACGAGGCAATAGTTATGGCCGTCCGAAGAATCGATATCCACAGGGTGCAACGTCTACGGTGCAAGGTGCAACATTTGTCCAAAAAGACGAAACAGCGCCGTGCGACTTTCAGAAATGGGTGCAGGGATTTGAAATGGACCAGTACCATGGTACACCACTCTCCAGGGATGGTAAATCGAAGACCAGCCTTGGTGTTCCCTTTTTAACGTAAAAATTCATGTGACGGAAAAACGAAGGCCAAAAAACTTCAGAGACCCGATTGAGGTTCGGATAGCCTTTTTTGGGTATGAAACTATCCGTTGACGGCTTACAGCGGTCAAAGCCGTAGAACTCACTGAGACCTTCATTTTGACTGGTTATGACTCCCGTAACTCTAAACGAGGCAACAGTTATGGCCGTCCGAAGAATCGAAATCCACAGGGTGCAACATCTGCGGTGCAAGGTGCAACATTCGTCCAAAAAGACGAAACAGCGCCGTGCGACTTTTAGAAATGGGTGCAGGGATTTGAAATGGACCAGTACCATGGTGCATCAATCTCCAGGGATGGTAAATCGAAGACAAGCCACGGTGTACCCTTTTTAACGTAAAAATTCATGTGACGGAAAAACGAAGGCCAAAAAACTTCAGAGAGCCGATTGAGGTTCGGATAGCCTTTTTTTAGGTATGAAACTATCCGTTGACGGCTTACAGCGGTCAAAGCCGTAGATCTCACTGAGACCTTCGTTTTGACTGGTTATGGCTCCCATAACTCTAAACGAGGCAACAGTTATGGTCGTCCGAAGAATCGATATCCACAGGGTGCAACATCTGCGGTGCATGGTGCAACATTCATCCAAAAAGACGAAACAGCGCCGTGCGACTTTTAGAAATGGGTGCAGGGATTTGAAATGGACCAGTACCATGGTGCACCACTCTCCAGGGATGGTAAATCGAAGACCAGCCACGGTGTACCGTTTTTAATGTAAAAATTCATGTGACGAAAAAACGAAGGCTAAAAAACTTCAAAGACCCGATTGAGGTTCAGATAGCCTTTTTTTGGGTATGAAACTTTCCGTTGACGGCTTACAGCGGTCAAAGCCATAGAACTCACTGAGACCTTCGTTTTGACTGGTTATGGCTCCCGTAACTCTAAACGAGGCAAGAGTTATGGTCGTCCGAAGAATCGATATCCACAGGGTGCAACATCTACGGTGCAAGGTGCAACATTCGTCCAAAAAGACGAAACAGCACCGTGCGACGTTTAGAAATGGGTGCAGGGATTTGAAATGGACCAAAACCATGGTGCACCACTATCCAGGGATGGTAAATCGAAGACCAGCCACGGTGTTCCCTTTTTAACGTAAAAATTCATGTGACGGAAAAACGAAGGCCAAAAAACGTCAGAGACCCGATTGAGGTTCGGATAGCCTTTTTTTGGGTATGAAACTATCCGTTGACGGCTTATAGCGGTCAAAGCCGTAGAACTCACTGAGACCTTCGTTTTGACTGGTTATTGCTCCCGTAACTCTAAACGAGGCAACCGTTATGGTCGTCCGAAGAATCGATATCCACAGGGTGCAACATCTGCGGTGCAAGGTGCAACATTCGTCCAAAAAGATGAAACAGCGCCGTGCGACTTTTAGAAATGGGTGCAGGGATTTGAAATGGACCAGTAACATGGTGCACCACTCTCCAGGGATGGTAAATCGAAGACCATCCTTGGTGTTCCCTTTTTAACGTAAAAATTCATGTGACGGAAAAACGAAGGCCAAAAAACTTCAGAGACCCGATTGAGGTTCGGATAGCCTTTTTTTGGGTATGAAACTATCCGTTGACGGCTTACAGTGGTCAAAGCCGTAGAACTCACTGAGACCTTCGTTTTGATTGGTTATGGCTCCCGTAACTCTAAACTAGGCAATAGTAATGGCCGTCCGAAGAATCGATATCCACAGGGTGCAACATCTGCGGTGCAAGGTGCAACATTCATCCAAAAAGACGAAACAGCGCCGTGCGACATTCAGAAATGGGTGCAGGGATTTGAAATGGACCTGTACCATGGTGCACCACTCTCCCAGGATGGTAAATCGAAGACCAGCCACGGTGTTCCCTTTTTAACGTAAAAATTCATGTGACGGAAAAACGAAGGCCAAAAAACTTTAGAGACCAGATTGAGGTTCGGATAGCCTTTTTTTGGGTATGAAACTATTCGTTGACGGCTTACAGCGGTCAAAGCCGTAGAACTCACCGAGAACTTCATTTTGACTAGTTATGGCTCCCGTAACTCTAAACGAGGCAACAGTTATGGCCGTCCGAAGAATCAAAATCCACAGGGTGCAATATCTGCGGCAAGGTGCAACATTCGTCCAAAAAGACGAAACAGCGCCGTGCGACTTTTAGAAATGGGTGCAGGGATTTGAAATGGACCAGTACCATGTTGTATCACTCTCCAGGGTTGGTAAATCGAAGACAACCCACGGTGTTCCCTTTTTAACGTAAAAATTCATGTGACGGAAAAACGAAGGCCAAAAAACTTCAGAGAGCCGATTGAGGTTCGGATAGCCTTTTTTTGGGTATGAAACTATCCGTTGACGGCTTACAGCGGTCAAAGCCATAGAACTCACTAAGACCTTCGTTTTGACTGGTTATTGCTCCCGTAACCCTAAACGAGGCAACAATTATGGTTGTCCGAAGAATCGATATGCACAGGGTGCAACATCTACGGTGCAAGGTGCAACATTCGTCCAAAAAGACGAAACAGTGTCGTGCGACTTTTAGAAATGGGTGCAGGGATTTGAAATGGACCGGTACCATGGTGCACCACTCTCCAGGGATGGTAAATCGAAGATCAGCCACGGTGTTCCCTTTTTAACGTAAAAATTCATGTGACGGAAAAACGAAGGCCAAAATACTTCAAAGAGCAGATTGAGGTACAGATAGCCTTTTTTTGGGTATGAAACTATCCATTGACGGCTTACAGCGGTCAAAGCCGTAGAACTCACTGAGACCTTCGTTTTGACTGGTTATGGCTCCCGTAACTCTAAACGAGGCAATAGTTATGGCCGTCCGAAGAATCGATATCCACAGGGTGCAACATCTGCGGTGCAAGGTGCAACACTCGTCCAAAAAGACAAAACAGCGCCGTGCGACTTTAAGAAATGGGTGCAGGGATTTGAAATGGACCAGCACCACGGTGCACCACTCTCCAGGGATGGTAAATCAAAGACCAGCCATGGTGTTCCCTTTTTAACGTAAAAATTCATGTGACGGAAAAACGAAGGCCAAAAAACTTCAGAGACCCGATTGAGGTTCGGATAACCTTTTTTTGGGTATGAAACTATCCGTTGACGGCTTACAGCGGTCAAAGCCATATAACTCACTGAGACCTTCGTTTTGACTGGTTATGGCTCCCGTAACTCTAAACGAGGCAAGAGTTATGGTCGTCCGAAGAATCGATATCCACAGGGTGCAACATCTACGGTGCAAGGTGCAACATTCGTCCAAAAAGACGAAACAGCACCGTGCGACGTTTAGAAATGGGTGCAGGGATTTGAAATGGACCAAAACCATGGTGCACCACTATCCAGGGATGGTAAATCGAAGACCAGCCACGGTGTTCCCTTTTTAACGTAAAAATTCATGTGACGGAAAAACGAAGGCCAAAAAACGTCAGAGACCCGATTGAGGTTCGGATAGCCTTTTTTTGGGTATAAAACTATCCGTTGACGGCTTACAGCAGTCAAAGCCATAGAACTCACTGAGACCTTCGTTTTGACTGGTTATGGCTCCCGTAACTCTAAACGAGCAACAGTTATGGCCGTCCGAAGAATCGATATCCACAGGGTGCAACATCTGCGGTGCAAGGTGCAACATTCGTCCAAAAAGACGAAACAGCGCCGTGCGACTTTTAGAAATGGGTGCAGGGATTTGAAATAGACCAGTACCATGGTGCATTACTCTCCAGGGACTGTAAATCGATGACCAGCCACGGTGTTCCCTTTTTAACGTAAAAATTCATGTGACGGAAAAACGAAGGCCAAAAAACTTCAGAGAGCCGATTGAGGTTCGGATAGCCTTTTTTTGGGTATGAAACTATCCGTTGACGGCTTATAGCGGTCAAAGCCGTAGAACTCACTGAGACCTTCGTTTTGACTGGTTATTGCTCCCGTAACTCTAAACGAGGCAACCGTTATGGTCGTCCGAAGAATCGATATCCATAGAGTGCAACATCTGCGGTGCAAGGTGCAACATTCGTCCAAAAAGACGAAACAGCGCCGTGCGACTTTTAGAAATGGGTGCAGGGATTTGAAATGGACCAGTAACATGGTGCACCACTCTCCAGGGATGGTAAATCGAAGACTAGCCACGGTGTTCCCTTTTTAACGTAAAAATTCATGTGACGGAAAAACGAAGGCCAAAAAACTTCAGAGAGCCGATTGATGTTCGGATAGCCTTTTTTTGGGTATGAAACTATCCGTTGACGGCTTACAGTGGTCAAAGCCGTAGAACTCACTGAGACCTTCGTTTTGACTGGTTATGGCTCCCGTAACTCTAAACTAGGCAATAGTAATGGCCGTCCGAAGAATCGATATCCACAGGGTGCAACATCTGTGGTGCAAGGTGCAACATTCATCCAAAAAGACGAAACAGCGCCGTGCGACATTCAGAAATGGGTGCAGGGATTTGAAATGGACCTGTACCATGGTGCACCACTCTCCCAGGATGGTAAATCGAAGACCAGCCACGGTGTTCCCTTTTTAACGTAAAAATTCATGTGACGGAAAAACGAAGGCCAAAAAACTTTAGAGACCAGATTGAGGTTCGGATAGCCTTTTTTTGGGTATGAAACTATTCGTTGACGGCTTACAGCGGTCAAAGCCGTAGAACTCACCGAGAACTTCATTTTGACTAGTTATGGCTCCCGTAACTCTAAACGAGGCAACAGTTATGGCCGTCCGAAGAATCAAAATCCACAGGGTGCAATATCTGCGGCAAGGTGCAACATTCGTACAAAAAGACGAAACAGCGCCGTGCGACTTTTAGAAATGGGTGCAGGGATTTGAAATGGACCAGTACCATGTTGTATCACTCTCTAGGGATGGTAAATCGAAGACAAGCCACGGTGTTCCCTTTTTAACGTAAAAATTCATGTGACGGAAAAACGAAGGCCAAAAAACTTCAGAGAGCCGATTGAGGTTCGGATAGCCTTTTTTTGGGTATGAAACTATCCGTTGACGGCTTACAGCGGTCAAAGCCATAGAACTCACTAAGACCTTCGTTTTGACTGGTTATTGCTCCCGTAACCCTAAACGAGGCAACAATTATGGTTGTCCGAAGAATCGATATGCACAGGGTGCAACATCTACGGTGCAAGGTGCAACATTCGTCCAAAAAGACGAAACAGTGTCGTGCGACTTTTAGAAATGGGTGCAGGGATTTGAAATGGACCGGTACCATGGTGCACCACTCTCCAGGGATGGTAAATCGAAGACCAGCCACGGTGTTCCCTTTTTAACGTAAAAATTCATGTGACGGAAAAACGAAGGCCAAAATACTTCAAAGAGCAGATTGAGGTACGGATAGCCTTTTTTTGGGTATGAAACTATCCATTGACGGCTTACAGCGGTCAAAGCCGTAGAACTCACTGAGACCTTCGTTTTGACTGGTTATGGCTCCCGTAACTCTAAACGAGGCAATAGTTATGGCCGTCCGAAGAATCGATATCCACAGGGTGCAACATCTGCGGTGCAAGGTGCAACACTCGTCCAAAAAGACAAAACAGCGCCGTGCGACTTTAAGAAATGGGTGCAGGGATTTGAAATGGACCAGCACCACGGTGCACCACTCTCCAGGGATGGTAAATCGAAGACCAGCCACGGTGTTCCCTTTTTAACGTAAAAATTCATGTGACGGAAAAACGAAGGCCAAAAAACTTCAGAGACCCGATTGAGGTTCGGATAACCTTTTTTTGGGTATGAAACTATCCGTTGACGGCTTTCAGCGGTCAAAGCCGTAGAACTTGTTATCCCGCTTTTTGGTCAATGCCGGAATATCAAACTAATCGACAAGAAAGGATGGGTATCAGGATTGGAAGTCGATTAGAGGCAGGGTTGTGATCGATGTCGTCAAAATTTGACCGGGCTCCGATCAGGATGGAATCGATTGGAGATGATGATGAGGACTAGGAGAGGCTACGTTTCAAGTTTCGGGTTAATTGGAGTTTGTACGGAGGAGATACGATCGATACAAGGTAGGAAGAATGCTCTGTTCGAATCCATCATTTCCATACCCACACCTCAGTTGAATCCATGGACTTCGCACCACCAGCTTCGAATCGATGAGAAGTCCTTTAGCTTCGACTCCATCAAGGTTGACTCCATCCACTTCGTATCCACCGGAAAGCACTCTGCTCGAATCCATCGGTTCGACTCCACTCGGTTCGCATCCACCAGACCAACATACACTCGAATCGATCAAGGGATGAGTCGCTTCGAAACCATAAAGTCATAGGCCGGTGTCCTTCGATTCCATCGAAATAAATACCTTTGAATCCAATAATGACTTCGAATCGATTGGCTGTAGCATAACATGATCGATTCGAACGAGCACACCTTCGAATCTGTGTTCTCGTATCGATCACAGGTAAGTTTGGTTCGTACCCATCCACCATATAGCCTTCCTTCGTGACTAAGTGGTTCATGGTTGTTCGAATCGATTGCATTCACAAACGATCATGGGATAAAACGCTATTCGTATCCATACGTATACGGCCCTTGTTCGTATCCACCTCAAAATAAACCACTTCGTATCGATCGTGTCGCAGCGATCGATACAGAAGACACCTCACCAGGGCGAGCATGGGCTGGGTCAAATGGGTACGAATGGGAGGTTACCGTTGGATGCGAAAGAAGGGGTGAAGCCTCGGTCAACACGGCGAAGAATATGGATCTACCCAGGTTTATCGTTCCACGTCAACGAGCGACCACGTGCCTCGATCGAGTCGAAGGGGATGGATACGAAGCTATGGATTCGAACTCAGCAGCCTTCGAGAAACATGAAATTGCATCGATCATATCTCCCAAACCGATGATCCAAATGCAACGAAATTTTCACAGTAGCTTCCATGCAAGGTAAGAAATGTTCCCACCAAGTTTCAGCCCGATTGGATCATTTTTTGATGGATATGAAATTGCTTCGTATCCATCACAGATCGAGTCGAAACTTGGTGGGGCCGGTCGCGTGGGCCCACTCGCATGCCAGAAGAAGTCTCCCGAAGTTTGAGCGCGATCTCAGCCTCCTATGCCTATAAATAGCCCCCTGAAGCCTACAGAGAAGGGATCTTTTTTTTGGCCATTCGACGTCCAGACTCTGCCGGATTCAATCCTACTTCTTTCCCTTGCTGTTATACTCAAATTCATTCATTGTATTTGCTGTAATCATCTGTAATCAGTGAAGAACATCAATAAAAGATAAAAATCATTGAAGTGGACGTAGGCCGGAGATAGCCGAACCACTATAAATCTCGTGTTCTTGTGATTTGTTTCTGGATTGTTGTTTATTGCTAGCTTAGATCTGAGATTTGTGTCTGAATATTGCTGATTTGTATTCACACACTGGTGCTTTCACAATACTTGGGGTTTGTGACCATTTTTGGTGCAAACACTTTGGTGCTTTCACTGAGAGGGACTAGCACCCGCTACATCGGATTGAAGTTTAGAGTTGAAAGACAATGACCCGACAAACAAGTAGAAGGCAAAGAGCTGAGAGAAGCCAACAGGGAGGAAGTCAAGAGGCATCCTCTGGTGCTGGAGAAGGACAAGCTTCGATTTACATTACCAGAGACGAAATGGAAGCTATGGCAAATTCATTACATGAGAGGTTGCTGAAAAGTCAACAGGACATGATGTAGACTTTCTTCGAGCAAATGAGAGCCACAGGAACACAGAACCTTGGACCAACTATAGCAACTACAAATGTGGAACAAGGAACTAGGGTTGTAGAGCCTAATGGAGGACAGAATACAGAACCGGAAGGCAATCAACATGGGCTTGGGGGCAGGCCCGTAGGATCCAACGCGGAAGGACCTATGGAAGGAGTTCAGCAGGCTGGAGCCAACGTTGCGGCTAATGAGCCACATGAAGAATATGTGCCGGAGTTCCCTCGGGAGCATGGAGGGCAACCCCTAACAGGCAACGCTGGATTAATGGAAATCATTAGGAAGACTATTCGTGGAGGTTTGACCAATAAGGATTTAGAAGGAGTGAACAAGAGTCCGTTCGCTCGGGAAATCGGGGTAGCTCAGAATCCACCTAAGTTCAAGTTACCTAGCGTGGAAGCATATAACGGCAAGGCTGACCCGACTGATCACTTGATGAGATATACTAGACACATGGAAGTGCTAGGGGCATCGGAGGAAGTGATGGCCAGATATTTCCCTTTATACTTGACAGATTTAGCGGCAATGTGGTTTAGGCAGCTGGAAGAAGGATCTATCAGGACTTGGAGGGAATTGGTGGATAGGTTTTTGGGACAGTTTCGGGTTCATATCAAAAGACCTAAGAACGTGATGACGTTAACATCGGTAAAGCAAAGGACGGATGAATCACTTAGAGCATTTTTAACTCGATTTAATGCGGAGGTTGCTTCGGTGGATCGGCCGGATCC
Organism: Allium fistulosum; assembly: GCA_030737815.1. NCBI lineage: Eukaryota > Viridiplantae > Streptophyta > Magnoliopsida > Asparagales > Amaryllidaceae > Allium > Allium fistulosum. Next base: position 1,142,087,584 of record CM060906.1, read on the forward strand.
ATCGATGGTTTTGATGGCGGCGGTGTCGGGAGTTAGAGAGGATTCAGATTTTAAGGTATCTTTAGTACGAGCCCGCCACTGGATCTCGGGGAATTCTTCCATGAAGCTGAAAGGTTCCTTCGGCAAGAAGATGCATGTATGGACTTAAAGTTAAAGGAGGTGAATGTGACGGAGGGTGGAGGACCACCCAACGGAAGCTCGGATAAAGATAAAGGAAAAAGGAAGCTGGACGACGATTCAGGAAAAACCAGGAAGCAATGGAAGGATCCAAAGTTTTCCACATACACAGAATTAAACGAGACGCAGGAGCAGATATACATGGAAATCCAGAATCGCCTTCCTTACCGAAGGCCGGCTAAGAGAGAACCGTCCGATCGGGAAAGGGCATCAGGAAGGCATTGCCTCTTCCATGATTTGGACGGACATGATACCAACAGCTGCAGGCATCTGAAGGACATAATTGAGGAGCATGTGAGGAATGGACAATTGAGGCAGTATGTTGGGGCTCGGAATGCAACAGTGGAGCAGGAGCAACCACCGCCCACCTCAAGCCATGATGGCATGAGGCCCAGGAATGATGGTCGATTGGTTATCAATTGATCAGGATAATATGAAATAAGTAACGAACCATTGACGGGCGACCAAGTCATTTACACGTGTATGGGGACGGAGATAGCCCCTAGGCATGCTCTGAATGATGATAAACCGCAATACCATGGTTTGCGAAATCTGTTTCTTTGGTTTTTTGGACACTCGTTTTTCTGATTTGGTTTTGGAGTTTGGTTTGAACTCCTGATTTTGCTCATTTTTCTGGTTTTGGCATTCCTTCGGGTGATTGTTCTCCGTTTTGGATGATGATTTTGATTTTTAGTATGGATTTCTGGTTTTCCGATTTGATTTGGATTTTGGATTGGATTTTGATCGGATTCTTTCTGATAAACGGTCGTCGGGTGTGGATTACACCTGGCAAGGGGTGAGTCTTTTCGCCCGAACGTGGTAAATTGACTCATTCAGGTCGTCGAGTATGGACTATGCTCGGCAAGGGTCCGGAGTGACCAGGATTTGTCCTAGGACTTAGGCCCCCTATTATCGATTATTGTTTCAGGTCGTTGAGTATGGACTATGCTCAGCAAGGGTCCGGAGCGACCAGGATTTGGCTTAGGACTCAAGCCATGGAATTACTCATGTCCAGGGACACTGGACCACGGTCGTCAAGTGTGGTTTGCGCTTGGCAAGAACCCGGAGAGGTTAGCTCAGCGTCCAGGGACACTGGACCACGGTCGTCAAGTGTGGATTGCGCTTAACAAGAGCCCATAGAGGTTATAGATTTGGATATCGGCCCGAAGAGGTCCTGGATTTGGCTATTGGCTGTTGGATAAGAATGGATCAAAGGCTCGGTCTTCGAGTTCGGATGGACATGGAATTGGCTATGGACTTTGAATATCGGATACGGAATTATTCAAAACACGTCTTATTATCATAAGGCATGTTTTGGGGGGCAAATGTTATCCCGCTTTTTGGTCAAAGCCGGAATATCAAACTAATCGACAAGAAAGGATGGGTATCAGGATTGGAAGTCGATTAGAGGCAGGGTTGTGATCGATGTCATCAAAATTTGACCGGGCTCCGATCAGGATGGAATCGATTGGAGATGATGATGAGGACTAGGAGAGGCTACGTTTTAGGTTTCGGGTTAATTGCAGTTTGTACGGAGGAGATACGATCGATACAAGGTAGGAAGAATGCTCTGTTCGAATCCATCATTTCCATACCCACACCTTAGTTCGAATCCATGGACTTCGCACCACCAGCTTCGAATCGATGAGAAGTCCTTTAGCTTCGACTCCATCAAGGTTGACTCCATCCACTTCGTATCCACCGGAAAGCACTCTGCTCGAATCCATCGGTTCGACTCCACTCGGTTTGCATCCACCAGACCAACATACACTCGAATCGATCAAGGGATGAGTCGCTTGGAAACCATAAAGTCATAGGCCGGTGTCCTTCGATTCCATCAAAATAAATACCTTTGAATCCAATAATGACTTCGAATCGATTGGCTGTAGCATAACATGATCGATTCGAACGAGCACACCTTCGAATCTGTGTTCTCGTATCGATCACAGGTAAGTTTGGTTCGTACCCATCCATTATATAGCCTTCCTTCGTGACCAAGTGGTTCATGGTTGTTCGAATCGATTGCATTCACAAACGATCATGGGATAAAACGCTATTCGTATCCATACGTATACGGCCCTTGTTCGTATCCACCTCAAAATAAACCACTTCGTATCGATCGTGTCGCAGCGATCGATACAGAAGACACCTCACCAGGGCGAGCATGGGCTGGGTCAAATGGGTACGAATGGGAGGTTACCGTTAGATGCGAAAGAAGGGGTGAAGCCTCGGTCAACACGGCGAAGAATATGGATCTACCCAGGTTTATCGTTCCACGTCAACGAGCGACCACGTGCCTCGATCGAGTCGAAGGGGATGGATACGAAGCTATGGATTCGAACTCAGTAGCCTTCGAGAAACATGAAATTGCATCGATCATATCTCCCAAACCGATGATCCAAATGCAATGAAATTTTCACAGTAGCTTCCATGCAAGGTAAGAAATGTTCCCACCAAGTTTCAGCCCGATTGGATCATTTTTTGATGGATACGAAATTGCTTCGTATCCATCACAGATCGAGTCGAAACTTGGTGGGGCCGGTCGCGTGGGCCCACTCGCGTGCCAAAAGAAGTCTCCCGAAGTTTGAGCGCAATCTCAGCCTCCTACGCCTATAAATAGCCCCCTGAAGCCTACAGAGAAGGGATATTTTTTTGGCCATTCGACGTCCAGACTCTGCCGGATTCAATCCTACTTCTTTCCCTTGCTGTTATACTCAAATTCATTCATTGTATTTGCTGTAATCATCTGTAATCAGTGAAGAACATCAATAAAAGATAAAAATCATTGAAGTGGACGTAGGCCAGAGATAGCCGAACCACTATAAATATCGTGTTCTTGTGATTTCTTTCTGGATTGTTGTATATTGCTAGCTTAGATCTGAGATTTGTGTCTGAATATTGCTGATTTGTATTCACACACTGGTGCTTTCACAATACTTGGGGTTTGTGACCATTTTTGGTGCAAACAGAACTCACTGAGACCTTCGTTTTGAATGGTTATGGCTCCCGTAACTCTAAACGAGGCAACAGTTATGGCCGTCCAAAGAATCGAAATCCACAGAGTGCAACATCTGCGGTGCAAGGTGCAACATTCGTCCAAAAAGACGAAACAGCACCGTGCGACTTTTAGAAATGGGTGCAGGAATTTGAAATGAACCAGTACCATGGTTCATCACTCTCCAGGGATGGTAAATCGAAGACAAGCCATAGTGTTCCCTTTTTAACGTAAAAATTCATGTGATGGAAAAACGAAGGCCAAAAAGTTTCAGAGAGCCGATTGAGGTTCGGATAGCCTTTTTTGGGTATGAAACTATCCGTTGACGGCTTACAGCGGTCAAAGCCGTAGAACTCACTGAGACCTTCGTTTTGACTGGTTATTGCTCCCGTAACTCTAAACGAGGCAACAGTTATGGTCGTCCGAAGAATCGATATCCACTGGGTGCAACATCTGCGGTGCAAGGTGCAACATTCATCCAAAAAGACGAAACAGCGCCGTGCGACTTTCAGAAATGGGTGCAGGGATTTGAAATGGACCAGTACCATGTTGCACCACTCTATAGGGATGGTAAATCGAAGACCAGCCACGATGTTCCCTTTTTAACGTAAAAATTCATGTGACGGAAAAACGAAGGCCAAAAAACTTCAGAGAGCCGATTGAGGTTCGGATAGCCTTTTTTTGGGTATGAAACTATCCGTCGACGACTTACAGCAATCAAAGCCGTAGAACTCACTGAGACCTTCGTTTTGACTGGTTATGGCTCCCGTAACTCTAAACGAGGCAATAGTTATGGTCGTCCGAAGAATCGATATCCACAGGGTGCAACATCTGCGGTGCAAGGTGCAACATTCGTCCAAAAAGACAAAACAGCGCCGTGCGACTTTCAGAAATGGGTGCAGGGATTTGAAATGGACCAGTACCATGGTGCACCACTCTCCAGGGATGGTAAATCGAAGACCAGCCACAGTGTTCCCTTTTTAACGTAAAAATTCATGTGACGGAAAAACGAAGGCCAAAAAACTTCAGAGACCCGATTGAGGTTCGGATAGCCTTTTTTTGGGTATGAAACTATCCATTGACGGCTTATAGCGGTCAAAGCCGTAGAACTCACTGAGACCATCGTTTTGACTGGTTATTGCTCCCGTAACTCTAAACGAGGCAACAGTTATGGTCGTCCGAAGAATCGATATCCACAGGGTGCAACATCTGCGGTGCAAGGTGCAACATTCGTCCAAAAAGACGAAACAGCGCCGTGCGACTTTTAGAAATGGGTGTAGGGATTTTAAATGGACCAGTACCATAGTGCACCACTCTCCAAGGATGGTAAATCGAAGAACAGCCACGGTGTTCCCTTTTTAACGTAAAAATTCATGTGATGGAAAAACGAAGGCCAAAAAACTTCAGAGAGCCGATTGAGGTTCGGATAGCCTTTTCTTGGGTATGAAACTATCTGTTGATGGCTTACAGTGGTCAAAGCCGTAGAACTCACTGATACCTTCGTTTTGATTGGTTATGGCTCCCCTAACTCTAAACGAGGCAATAGTTATGGCCGTCCGAAGAATCGATATCCACAGGGTGCAACATCTACGGTGCAAGGTGCAACATTCGTCCAAAAAGACGAAACATCGCCGTGCAACTTTCAGAAATGGGTGCAGGGATTTGAAATGGACCAGTACCATGGTGCACCACTCTCCAGGGATGGTAAATCGAAGACCAGCCATGGTGTTCCCTTTTTAACGTAAAAATTCATGTGACGGAAAAACGAAGGCCAAAAAACTTCAGAGACCCGATTGAGGTTCGGATAGCCTTTTTTTGGGTATGAAACTATCCGTTGACGGCTTACAACAGTCAAAGCCGTAGAACTCACTGAGACCTTCATTTTGACTGGTTATGGCTCCCGTAACTCTAAACGAGGCAACAGTTATGACCGTCCAAAAAATCGAAATCCACAGGGTGCAACATTTGCGGTGCAAGGTGCAACATTCGTCCAAAAAGACGAAACAGCGCCGTGCGACTTTTAGAAATGGGTTCAGGGATTTGAAATGGGCCAGTACCCTGGTGCATCACTCTCCAGGGATGGTAAATCGAAGACAAGCCACGGTGTTCCCTTTTTAACGTAAAAATTCATGTGACGGAAAAACGAAGGCCAAAAAACTTCAAAGAGCCGATTGAGGTTCGGATAGCCTTTTTCTGGGTATGAAACTATCCGTTGATGGCTTACAGTGGTTAAAGCCGTAGAACTCACTGAGACCTTCGTTTTGACTGGTTATGGCTCCCGTAACTCTAAACGAGGCAACAGTTATGGTCGTACGAAGAATCGATATCCACAGGGTGCAACATCTGCGGTGTATGGTGCAACATTCGTCCAAAAAGACGAAACAGCGCCGTGCGACTTTTAGAAATGGGTGCAGGGATTTGAAATGGACCAGTACCATGGTGCACCACCCTCCAGGGATGGTAAATCGAAGATCAGCCATGGTGTTTCTTTTTTAACGTAAAAATTCATGTGACGGAAAAACGAAGGCCAAAAAACTTAAGAGACCCGATTGAGGTTCAGATAGCCTTTTTTTGGGTATGAAACTATCCGTTGACGGCTTTCAGGGGTCAAATCCGTAGAACTCACTGAGACCTTCGTTTTGACTGGTTATAGCTCCCGTAACTCTAAACGAGGCAACAGTTATGGCCGTCCAAAGAATCGAAATCCACAGGGTGCAACATCTGCGGTGCAAGGTGCAACATTCGTCCAAAAAGACGAAACAGCGCCGTGCGACTTTTAGAAATGGGTGAAGGGATTTGAAATGGACCAGTACCATGGTTCATCACTCTCTAGGGATGGTAAATCGAAGACAAGCCACGGTGTTCCCTTTTTAACGTAAAAATTCATGTGACGGAAAAACGAAGGCCAAAAAACTTCAGAGAGCCGATTGAGGTTCGGATAGCCTTTTTTTGGGTATGAAACTATCCGTTGACGGCTTACAGCGGTCAAAGCCGTAGAACTCACTGAGACCTTCGTTTTGACTGGTTATTGCTCCCGTAACTCTAAACGAGGCAACAGTTATGGTCGTCCGAAGAATCGATATCCACAGGGTGCAACATCTGCGGTGCAAGGTGCAACATTCGTCCAAAAAGACGAAACAGCGCCCTGCGAGTTTTAGAAATGGGTGCAGGGATTTGAAATGGACCAGTACCATGGTGCACCACTCTCCAAGGATGGTATATCGAAGACCAGCCACGATGTTCCCTTTTTAACGTAAAAATTCATGTGACGGAAAAACGAAGGCCAAAAAACTTCAGAGAGCCGATTGAGGTTCGGATAGCCTTTTTTAGGGTATGAAACTATCCGTTGACGGCTTACAACGATCAAAGCCGTAGAACTCACTGAGACCTTTGTTTTGACTGGTTATGGCTCCCGTAAGTCTAAACGAGGCAATAATTATGGTCGTCCGAAGAATCGATATCCACAGGGTGCAACATCTGCGGTGCAAGGTGCAACATTCGTCCAAAAAGACAAAACAGCGCCGTGCGACTTTTAGAAATGGGTGCAGGGATTTGAAATGGACCAGTACCATGGTGCACCACTCTCCAGGGATGGTAAATCGAAGACAAGCCACGGTGTTCCCTTTTTAACGTAAAAATTCATGTGACGGAAAAACGAAGGCCAAAAATCTTCAGAGAGCCGATTGAGGTTCAGATAGCCTTTTATTGGGTATGAAACTATCCGTTGACGGCTTACAGTGGTCAAAGCTGTAGAACTCACTGAGACCTTCGTTTTGACTGGTTATGGCTCCCGTAACTCTAAACGAGGCAACAGTTATGGTCGTCCGAAGAATCGATATCCACAGGGTGCAACATCTGCGGTGTATGGTGCAACATTCGTCCAAAAAGACGAAACAGCGCCGTGCGACTTTTAGAAATGGGTGCAGGGATTTGAAATGGACCAGTACCAAGGTGCACCACTCTCCAGGGATGGTAAATCGAAGAACAGCCAAGGTGTACCCTTTTTAATGTAAAAATTCATGTGACGGAAAAACGAAGGCTAAAAAACTTCAAAGACCCGATAGAGGTTCGGATAGCCTTTTTTTGGTTATGAAACTATCTGTTGACGGCTTACAGCGGTCAAAGCCGTAGAACTCACTGAGACCTTCGTTTTGACTGGTTATGGCTCTCGTAACTCTAAACGAGGCAACAGTTATGGTCGTCCGAAGAATCGATAACCACAGGGTGCAACATCTGCGGTGCAAGGTGCAACATTCATCCAAAAAGACGAAATAGCGCCGTGCGACTTTTAGAAATGGGTGCAGGGATTTGAAATAGACCAGTACCATGGTGCACCACTCTCCAGGGATGGTAAATTGAAGACCAGCCACGGTGTTCCCTTTTTAACGTAAAAATTCATGTGACGGAAAAACGAAGGCCAAAAAACTTTAAAGAGCCGATTAAGGTTCGGATAGCCTTTTTTTGGGTATTAAACTATCCGTTGACGGCTTACAGCGGTCAAAGCCGTAGAACTCACTGAGACCTTCATTTTCACTAGTTATGGCTCCCGTAACTCTAAACGAGGCAACAGTTATGGCCGTCCGAAGAATCGATATCCACAGGGTGCAACATCTGCGGTGCAAGGTGCAACATTCGTCCAAAAAGACGAAACAGCACCGTCCGACTTTTAGAAATGGGTGCAGGGATTTGAAATGGACCAGTACCATGGTGCACCACCCTCCAGGGATGGTAAATCGAAGATCAGCCATGGTGTTTCTTTTTTAACGTAAAAATTCATGTGACGGAAAAACGAAGGCCAAAAAACTTAAGAGACCCGATTGAGGTTCAGATAGCCTTTTTTTGGGTATGAAACTATCCGTTGACGGCTTACAGTGGTCAAAGCCGCAGAACTCACTGAGACCTTTGTTTTGACTGGTTATTGCTCCCATAACTCTAAACGAGGCAACAGTTATGGTCGTCCGAAGAAACGATATCCACAGGGTGCAACATCTGCGGTGCAAGGTGCAACATTCGTCCAAAAAGACGAAACAGCGCCGTGCGACTTTCAGAAATGGGTGTAGGGATTTGAAATGGACCAGTACCATGGTACAAAACTCTCCAGGGATGGTAAATCGAAGACCAGCCACGGTGTTCCCTTTTTAACGTAAAAATTCATGTGACGGAAAAACGAAGGCCAAAAAACTTCAGAGACCCGATTGATGTTCGGATAGCCTTTTTTTGGGTATGAAACTATCCGTTGACGGCTTTCAGCGGTCAAATCCGTAGAACTCACTGAGACCTTCGTTTTGACTAGTTATGGCTCCCGTAACTCTAAACGAGGCAACAGTTATGGCCGTCCGAAGAATTGAAATCCACAGGGTGCAACATCTGCGGTGCAAGGTGCAACATTCGTCCAAAAAGACGAAACAGCGCCGTGCGACTTTTAGAAATGGGTGCAGGGATTTGAAATGGACCAGTACCATGGTTCATCACTCTCCAGGGATGGTAAATCGAAGACAAGCCACGGTGTTCCCTTTTTAACGTAAAAATTCATGTGACGGAAAAACGAAGGCCAAAAAACTTCACAGAGCCGATTGAGGTTCGGATAGCCTTTTTTTGGGTATGAAACTATCCGTTGACGGCTTACAGCGGTCAAAGCCGTAGAACTCACTGAGACCTTCGTTTTGACTGGTTATTGCTTCCGTAACTCTAAACGAGGCAACAGTTATGGTCATCCGAAGAATCGATATCCACAGGGTGCAACATCTGCGGTGCAAGGTGCAACATTTGTCCAAAAAGACGAAATAGCGCCGTGCGAGTTTTAGTAATGGGTGCAGGGATTTGTAATGGACCAGTACCATGGTGCACCACTCTCCAGGGATGGTATATCGAAGACCAGCCACGATGTTCCCTTTTTAACGTAAAAATTCATGTGACGGAAAAACGAAGGCCAAAAAACTTCAGAGAGCCGATTGAGGTTCGGATAGCCTTTTTTTGGGTATGAAACTATCCGTTGACGGCTTACAACGATCAAAGCCGTAGATCTCACTGAGACCTTTGTTTTGACTGGTTATGGCTCCCGTAAGTCTAAACGAGGCAATAGTTATGGCCGTCCGAAGAATCGATATCCACAGGGTGAAACATCTGCGGTGCAAGGTGCAACATTCGTCCAAAAAGACGAAACAGCGCCGTGCGACTTTCAGAAATGGGTGCAGGGATTTGAAATGGACCAGTACCATGGTGCACCACTCTCCAGGGATGGTAAATCGATGACCAGCCACGGTGTTCCCTTTTTAACGTAAAAATTCATGTGACGGAAAAACGAAGGCCAAAAAACTTCAGAGACCCGATTGAGGTTCGGATAGACTTTTTTTGGGTATGAAACTATCCGTTGACGGCTTACAGTGGTAAAAGCCGTAGAACTCACCGAGACCTTCGTTTTGACTGGTTATTGCTCCCGTAACTCTAAACGAGGCAACAGTTATGGTCGTCCGAAGAATCGATATCCACAGGGTGCAACATCTGCGGTGCAAGGTGCAACATTCGTCCAAAAAGACGAAACAGCGCCGTGCGACTTTTAGAAATGGGTGCAGGAATTTGAAATGGACCAGTACCATGGTGCATCACTCTCCAGTGATGGTAAATCGAAGACCAGCCACGGTGTTCCCTTTTTAACGTAAAAATTCATGTGACGGAAAAACGAAGGCCAAAAAACTTCAGAGAACCGATTGAGGTTCGGATAGCCTTTTTTTGGGTATGAAACTATCCGTTGACGGCTTACAGCGGTCAAAGCCGTAGAACTCACTAAGACCTTCGTTTTGACTGGTTATGGCTCCCGTAACTCTAAACGAGGCAATAGTTATGGCCGTCCGAAGAATCGATATCCACAGGGTGCAACATCTGCGGTGCAAGGTGCAACATTCATCAAAAAAGACGAAACAGTGCCGTGCGACTTTCAGAAATGGGTGCAGGGATTTGAAATGGACCAGTACCATGGTGCACCACTCTCCAGGGATGATAAATCGAAGACCAACCATGGTGTTCCCTTTTTAACGTAAAAATTCATGTGATGGAAAAACGAAGGCCAAAAAACTTCAGAGACCCGATTGAGGTTCGGATAGCCTTTTTTTGGGTATGAAACTATCTGTTGATGGCTTACAGCGGTCAAAGCCATAGAACTCACTGGGACCTTCGTTTTGACTGGTTATTGCTCCCGTAACTCTAAACGAGGCAACAGTTATGGTCGTCCGAAGAATCGATATCCACAGGGTGCAACATCTGCGGTGCAAGGTGCAACATTCGTCCAAAAAGACGAAACTGCGCCGTGCGACTTTTAGAAATGGGTGCAGGGATTTGAAATGGACCAGTACCATGATGCACCACTCTCCAGGGATGGTAAATCGAAGACCAGCCACGGTGTTCCCTTTTTAACGTAAAATTTCATGTGACGGAAAAACGAAGGCCAAAAAACTTCAGTGAGCCGATTGAGGTTCGGATAGCCTTTTTTTGGGTATGAAACTATCCATTGACAGCTTACAGGGTCAAAGCCGTAGAACTCACTGAGACCTTCGTTTTGACTGGTTATGGCTCCCGTAACTCTAAACGAGGCAATAGTTATGGCCGTCCGAAGAATCGATATCCACAGGGTGCAACATCTGCGGTGCAAGGTGCAACATTCGTCCAAAAAGACGAAACAGCGCCGTGCGACTTTCAAAAATGGGTGCAGGGATTTTAAATGGACCAGTACCATGGTGCACCACTCTCCAGGGATGATAAATCGAAGACCAGCCATGGTGTTCCCTTTTAAACGTAAAAATTCATGTGACGGAAAAACGAAGGCCAAAAAACTTCAGAGAGCCGATTGAGGTTCGGATAGCCTTTTTTTGGGTATTAAACTATCCGTTGACGGCTTACTGCGGTCAAAGCCGTAGAACTAACTGAGACCTTCGTTTTGACTGGTTATGGCTCCCGTAACTCTAAACGAGGCAATAGTTATGGCCGTCCGAAGAATCGATATCCACAGGGTGCAACATCTGCGGTGCAAGGTGCAACATTCGTCCAAAAAGACGAAACAGCGCCGTGCGACTTTTAGAAATGGGTGCAGGGATTTGAAATGGACCAGTACCATGGTGCATCACTCTCCAGGGATGGTAAATCGAAGACCAGCCACGGTGTACCCTTTTTAACGTAAAAATTCATGTGACGGAAAAACGAAGGCCAAAAAACTTCAGAGAGCCAATTGAGGTTCGGATAGCCTTTTTTTGGGTATGAAACTATCCGTTGACGGCCTACAGCGGTCAAAGCCGTAGAACTCACTGAGACCTTCGTTTTGACTGGTTATGGCTCCCATAACTCTAAACGAGGCAACAGTTATGGTCGTCCGAAGAATCAATATCCACAGGGTGCAACATCTGCGGTGCAAGGTGCAACATTCGTCCAAAAAGACGAAATAGCGCCGTGCGACTTTTAGAAATGGGTACAGGGATTTGAAATAGACCAGTACCATGGTGCACCACTCTCCAGGGATGGTAAATCGAAGACCAGCCACGGTGTTCCCTTTTTAACGTAAAAATTCATGTGACGGAAAAACGAAGGCCAAAAAACTTCAGAGAGCCGATTGAGGTTCGGATAGCCTTTTTTTGGGTATGAAACTATCCGTTGGCGGCTTACAGCGATCAAAGCCGTAGAACTCACTGAGACCTTCGTTTTGACTAGTTATGGCTCCCGTAACTCTAAACGAGGCAATAGTTATGGCCGTCCGAAGAATCGATATCCACAGGGTGCAACATCTGCGGTGCAAGGTGCAACATTCGTCCAAAAAGACGAAACAGTGCCGTGCGACTTTCAGAAATGGGTGCAGGGATTTGAAATGGACCAGTACCATGGTGCACCACTCTCCAGGGATGATAAATCGAAGACCAACCATGGTGTTCCCTTTTTAACGTAAAAATTCATGTGACGGAAAAACGAAGGCCAAAAAACTTCAGAGACCCGATTGAGGTTCGGATTGCCTTTTTTTGGGTATGAAACTATCCGTTGACGGCTTACAGCGGTCAAAGCCGTAGAACTCACTGAGACCTTCGTTTTGACTGGTTATTGCTCCCGTAACTCTAAACGAGGCAACAGTTATGGTCGTCCGAAGAATCGATATCCACAGGGTGCAACATCTACGGTGCAAGGTGCAACATTCGTCCAAAAAGACGAAACTGCGCCGTGCGACTTTCAGAAATGGGTGCATGGATTTGAAATGGACCAGTACCATGGTGCACCACTCTCCAGGGATGGTAAATCGAAGACCAGCCACGGTGTACCCTTTTTAACGTAAAAATTCATGTGACGGAAAAACAAAGGCCAAAAAACTTCAGTGAGCCGATTGAGGTTCGGATAGCCTTTTTTTGGGTATGAAACTATCCGTTGACAGCTTACAGGGTCAAAGCCGTAGAACTCACCGAGACCTTCGTTTTGACTGGTTATGGCTCCCGTAACTCTAAACGAGGCAATAGTTATGGCCGTCCGAAGAATCGATATCCACAGGGTGCAACATCTGCGGTGCAAGGTGCAACATTCGTCCAAAAAGACGAAACAGTGCCGTGCGACTTTCAGAAATGGGTGCAGGGATTTGAAATGGACCAGTACCATGGTGGACCACTCTCCAGGGATGATAAATCGAAGACCAACCATGGTGTTCCCTTTTTAACGTAAAAATTCATGTGATGGAAAAACGAAGGCCAAAAAACTTCAGAGACCCGATTGAGGTTCGGATAGCCTTTTTTTGGGTATGAAACTATCCGTTGATGGCTTACAGTGGTCAAAGCCGTAGAACTCACTGAGACCTTCGTTTTGATTGGTTATTGCTCCCGTAACTCTAAACGAGGCAACAGTTATGGTCGTCCGAAGAATCGATATCCACAGGGTGCAACATCTGCGGTGCAAGGTGCAACATTCGTCCAAAAAGACGAAACTGCGCCGTGCGACTTTTAGGAATGGGTGCAGGGATTTGAAATGGACCAGTACCATGGTGCACCACTCTACAGGGATGGTAAATCGAAGACCAGCCACGGTGTTCCCTTTTTAACGTAAAAATTCATGTGACGGAAAAACGAAGGCCAAAAAACTTCAAAGACCCGATTGAGGTTCGGATAGCCTTTTTTTGGGTATGAAACTATCCGTTGACAGCTTACAGGGTCAAAGCCGTAGAACTCACTGGGACCTTCGTTTTGACTGGTTATGGCTCCCGTAACTCTAAACGAGGCAATAGTTATGGCCGTCCGAAGAATCGATATCCACAGGGTGCAACATCTGCGGTGCAAGGTGCAACATTCGTCCAAAAAGACGAAATAGCGCCGTGCGACTTTCAAAAATGGGTGCAGGGATTTGAAATGGACCAGTACCATGGTGCACCACTCTCCAGGGATGATAAATCGAAGACCAGCCATGGTGTTCCCTTTTTAACGTAAAAATTCATGTGACGGAAAAACGAAGGCAAAAAAACTTCAGAGACCCGATTGAGGTTCGGATAGCCTTTTTTTGGTTATGAAAATATCCGTTGACGGCTTACAGCGGTCAAAGCCGTAGAACTCACTGAGACTTTCGTTTTGACTGGTTTTGGCTCCCGTAACTATAAACGAGGCAACAGTTATGGCCGTTCGAAGAATCGAAATCCATAGGGTGCAACATCTGCGGTGCAAGGTGCAACAATCGTCCAAAAAGACGAAACAGCGCCGTGCGACTTTTAGAAATGGGTGCAGGGATTTGAAATGGACCAGTACCATGGTGCATCACTCTCCAGGGATGGTAAATCGAAGACAAGCCACGGTGTTCCCTTTTTAACGTAAAAATTCATGTGACGGAAAAACGAAGGCCAAAAAACTTCAGAGAGCCAATTGAGGTTCGGATAGCCTTTTTTTGGGTATGAAACTATCCGTTGACGGCCTACAGCGGTCAAAGCCGTAGAACTCACTGAGACCTTCGTTTTGACTGGTTATGGCTCCCATAACTCTAAACAAGGCAACAGTTATGGTCGTCCGAAGAATCGATATCCACAGGGTGCAACATCTGCGGTGCAAGGTGCAACATTCGTCCAAAAAGACGAAACAGCACCGTGCGACTTTCAGAAATGGGTGCAGGGATTTGAAATGGACCAGTACCATGGTGCACCACTCTCCAGGGATGGTAAATCGAAGACCAGCCACGGTGTACCCTTTTTAACGTAAAAATTCATGTGACGGAAAAACGAAGGCTAAAAAACTTCAAAGACCCGATTGAGGTTCGGATAGCCTTTTTTTGGTATGATACTATCTGTTGACGGCTTACAGCGGTCAAAGCCGTAGAACTCACTGAGACCTTCGTTTTGACTGGTTATGGCTCCCGTAACTCTAAACGAGGCAACAGTTATGGTCTTCCGAAGAATCGATATCCACAGGGTGCAACATCTGCGGTGCAAGGTGCAACATTCGTCCAAAAAGACGAAATAGCGCCGTGCGACTTTTAGAAATGGGTACAGGGATTTGAAATAGACCAGTACCATGGTGTACCACTCTCCAGGGATGGTAAATCGAAGACCAGCCACGGTGTTCCCTTTTTAACGTAAAAATTCATGTGACGGAAAAACGAAGGCCAAAAAACTTCAAAGAGCCGATTGAGGTTCGGATAGCCTTTTTTTGGGTATGAAACTATCCGTTGGCGGCTTACAGCGGTCAAAGCCGTAGAACTCACTGAGACCTTCGTTTTGACTGGTTATGGCTCCCGTAACTCTAAACGAGGCAATAGTTATGGCCGTCCGAAGAATCGATATCCACAGGGTGCAACATCTGCGGTGCAAGGTGCAACATTCGTCCAAAAAGACGAAACAGTGCCGTGCGACTTTCAGAAATGGGTGCAGGGATTTGAAATGGACCAGTACCATGGTGCACCACTCTCCAAGGATGATAAATCGAAGACCAACCATGGTGTTCCCTTTTTAACGTAAAAATTCATGTGACGGAAAAACGAAGGCCAAAAAACTTCAGAGACCCGATTGAGGTTCGGATAGCCTTTTTTTGGGTATGAAACTATCCGTTGACGGCTTACAGCGGTCAAAGCCGTAGAACTCACTGAGACCTTCGTTTTGACTGGTTATTGCTCCCGTAACTCTAAACGAGGCAACAGTTATGGTCGTCCGAAGAATCGATATCCACAGGGTGCAACATCTGCGGTGCAAGGTGCAACATTCGTCCAAAAAGACGAAACTGCGCCGTGCGACTTTCAGAAATGGGTGCAGGGATTTGAAATGGACCAGTACCATGGTGCACCACTCTCCAGGGATGGTAAATCGAAGACCAGCCATGGTGTTCCCTTTTTAACGTAAAAATTCATGTGACGGAAAAACGAAGGCCAAAAAACTTCAGTGAGCCGATTGAGGTTCGGATAGCCTTTTTTGGGTATGAAACTATCCGTTGACAGCTTACAGGGTCAAAGCCGTAGAACTCACCGAGACCTTCGTTTTGACTGGTTATGGCTCCCGTAACTCTAAACGAGGCAATAGTTATGGCCGTCCGAAGAATCGATATCCACAGGGTGCAACATCTGCGGTGCAAGGTGCAACATTCGTCCAAAAAGACGAAACAGTGCCGTGCGACTTTCAGAAATGGGTGCAGGGATTTGAAATGGACCAGTACCATGGTGCACCACTCTCCAGGGATGATAAATCGAAGACCAACCATGGTGTTCCCTTTTTAACGTAAAAATTCATGTGACGGAAAAACGAAGGCCAAAAAACTTCAGAGACCCGATTGAGGTTCGGATAGCCTTTTTTTGGGTATGAAACTATCCGTTGACGGCTTACAGCGGTCAAAGCCGTAGAACTCACCGAGACCTTCGTTTTGACTGGTTATTGCTCCCGTAACTCTAAACGAGGCAACAGTTATGGTCGTCCGAAGAATCGATATCCACAGGGTGCAACATCTGCGGTGCAAGGTGCAACATTCGTCCAAAAAGACGAAACAGCGCCGTGCGACTTTTAGAAATGGGTGCAGGAATTTGAAATGGACCAGTACCATGGTGCATCACTCTCCAGTGATGGTAAATCGAAGACCAGCCACGGTGTTCCCTTTTTAACGTAAAAATTCATGTGACGGAAAAACGAAGGCCAAAAAACTTCAGAGAGCCGATTGAGGTTCGGATAGCCTTTTTTTGGGTATGAAACTATCCGTTGACGGCTTACAGCGGTCAAAGCCGTAGAACTAACTGAGACCTTCGTTTTGACTGGTTATGGCTCCCGTAACTCTAAACGAGGCAATAGTTATGGTCGTCCGAAGAATCGATATCCACAGGGTGCAACATCTGCGGTGCAAGGTGCAACATTCATCAAAAAAGACGAAACAGTGCCGTGCGACTTTCAGAAATGGGTGCAGGGATTTGAAATGGACCAGTACCATGGTGCACCACTCTCCAGGGATGATAAATCGAAGACCAACCATGGTGTTCCCTTTTTAACGTAAAAATTCATGTGACGGAAAAACGAAGGCCAAAAATCTTCAAAGACCCGATTGAGGTTCGGATAGCCTTTTTTTGGGTATGAAACTATCCGTTGATGGCTTACAGCGGTCAAAGCCGTAGAACTCACTGAGACTTTCGTTTTGACTGGTTATTGCTCCCGTAACTCTAAACGAGGCAACAGTTATGGTCGTCCGAAGAATCGATATCCACAGGGTGCAACATCTGCGGTGCAAGGTGCAACATTCGTCCAAAAAGACGAAACTGCGCCGTGCGACTTTTAGAAATGGGTGCAGGGATTTGAAATGGACCAGTACCATGATGCACCACTCTCCAATGATGGTAAATCGTAGACCAGCCACGGTGTTCGCTTTTTAACGTAAAAATTCATGTGACGGAAAAACGAAGGCCAAAAAACTTCAGTGAGCCGATTGAGGTTCAGATAGCCTTTTTTTGGGTATGAAACTATCCGTTGACAGCTTACAGGGTCAAAGCCGTAGTACTCACTGAGACCTTCGTTTTGACTGGTTATGGCTCCCGTAACTCTAAACGAGGACATAGTTATGGCCGTCCGAAGAATCGATATCCACAGGGTGCAACATCTGCGGTGCAAGGTGCAACATTCGTCCAAAAAGACGAAACAGCGCCGTGCGACTTTCAAAAATGGGTGCAGGGATTTGAAATGGACCAGTACCATGGTGCACCACTCTCCAGGGATGATAAATCGAAGACCAGCCATGGTGTTTCCTTTTTAACGTAAAATTTCATGTGACGGAAAAACGAAGGCCAAAAAACTTCAGAGACCCGATTGAGGTTCGGATAGCCTTTTTTTGGGTATGAAACTATCCGTTGACAGCTTACAGCGGTCAAAGCCGTAGAACTCACTGAGACTTTCGTTTTGACTGGTTATGGCTCCCGTAACTATAAACGAGGCAACAGTTATGGCCGTTCGAAGAATCGAAATCCATAGGGTGCAACATCTGCGGTGCAAGGTGCAACAATCATCCAAAAAGACGAAACAACGCCGTGCGACTTTTAGAAATGGGTGCAGGGATTTGAAATGGACCAGTACCATGGTGCATCACTCTCCAGGGATGGTAAATCGAAGACAAGCCACGGTGTTCCCTTTTTAACGTAAAAATTCATGTGACGGAAAAACGAAGGCCAAAAAACTTCAGAGAGCCAATTGACGTTCGGATAGCCTTTTTTTGGGTATGAAACTATCCGTTGACGGCCTACAGCGGTCAAAGCCGTAGAACTCACTGAGACCTTCGTTTTGACTGGTTATGGCTCCCATAACTCTAAACGAGGCAACAGTTATGGTCGTCCGAAGAATCGATATCCACAGGGTGCAACATCTGCGGTGCAAGGTGCAACATTCGTCTAAAAAGACGAAACAGCACTGTGCGACTTTCAGAAATGGGTGCAGGGATTTGAAATGGACCAGTACCATGGTGCACCACTCTCCAGGGATGGTAAATCGAAGACCAGCCACGGTGTACCCTTTTTAACGTAAAAATTCATGTGACGGAAAAACGAAGGCTAAAAAACTTCAAAGACCCGATTGAGGTTCGGATAGCCTTTTTTTGGTATGAAACTATCTGTTGACGGCTTACAGCGGTCAAAGCCGTAGAACTCACCGAGACCTTCGTTTTGACTGGTTATGGCTCCCGTAACTCTAAACGAGGCAACAGTTATGGTCGTTCGAAGAATCGATATCCACAGGGTGCAACATCTGCGGTGCAAGGTGCAACATTCGTCCAAAAAGACGAAATAGCGCCGTGCGACTTTTAGAAATGGGTACAGGGATTTGAAATAGACCAGTACCATGGTGCACCACTCTCCAGGGATGGTAAATCGAAGACCAGCCACGGTGTTCCCTTTTTAACGTAAAAATTCATGTGATGGAAAAACGAAGGCCAAAAAACTTCAAAGAGCCGATTGTGGTTCGGATAGCCTTTTTTTGGGTATGAAACTATCCGTTGGCGGCTTACAGTGGTCAAAGCCGTAGAACTCACTGAGACCTTCGTTTTGACTGGTTATGGCTCCCGTAACTCTAAACGAGGCAATAGTTATGGCCGTCCGAAGAATCGATATCCACAGGGTGCAACATCTGCGGTGCAAGGTGCAACATTCGTCCAAAAAGACGAAACAGTGCCGTGCGACTTTCAGAAATGGGTGCAAGGATTTGAAATGGACCAGTACCATGGTGCACCACTCTCCAGGGATGATAAATTGAAGACCAACCATGGTGTTCCCTTTTTAACGTAAAAATTCATGTGACGGAAAAACGAAGGCCAAAAAACTTCAGAGACCCGATTGAGGTTCGGATAGCCTTTTTTTGGGTATGAAACTATCCGTTGACGGCTTACAGCGGTCAAAGCCGTAGAAATCACTGAGACCTTCGTTTTGACAGGTTATTGCTCCCGTAACTCTAAACGAGGCAACAGTTATGGTCGTCCGAAGAATCGATATCCACAGGGTGCAACATCTGCGGTGCAAGGTGCAACATTCGTCCAAAAAGACGAAACTGCGCCGTGCGACTTTTAGAAATGGGTGCAAGGATTTGAAATGGACCAGTACCATGGTGCACCACTCTCCAGGGATGGTAAATCGAAGACCAGCCACGGTGTTCCCTTTTTAACGTAAAAATTCATGTGATGGAAAAACGAAGGCCAAAAAACTTCAGTGAGCCGATTGAGGTTCGGATAGCCTTTTTTTGGGTATGAAACTGTCCGTTGACAGCTTACAGGGTCAAAGCCATAGAACTCACTGAGACCTTCGTTTTGACTGGTTATGGCTCCCGTAACTCTAAACGAGGCAATAGTTATGGCCGTCCGAAGAATCGATATCCACAGGGTGCAACATCAGCGGTGCAAGGTGCAACATTCGTCCAAAAAGACGAAACAGCGCCGTGCGACTTTCAAAAATGGGTGCAGGGATTTGAAATGGACCAGTACCATGGTGCACCACTCTCCAGGGATGATAAATCGAAGACCAGCCATGGTGTTCCCTTTTTAACGTAAAAATTCATGTGACGGAAAAACGAAGGCCAAAAAACTTCAGAGACCCGATTGAGGTTCGGATAGCCTTTTTTTGGGTATGAAACTATCCGTTGACAGCTTACAGCGGTCAAAGCCGTAGAACTCACTGAGACTTTCGTTTTGACTGGTTATGGCTCCCGTAACTATAAACGAGGCAACAGTTATGGCCGTTCGAAGAATCGAAATCCATAGGGTGCAACATCTGCGGTGCAAGGTGCAACAATCATCCAAAAAGACGAAACAACGCCGTGCGACTTTTAGAAATGGGTGCAGGGATTTGAAATGGACCAGTACCATGGTGCACCACTCTCCAGGGATGATAAATTGAAGACCAACCATGGTGTTCCCTTTTTAACGTAAAAATTCATGTGACGGAAAAACGAAGGCCAAAAAACTTCAGAGACCCGATTGAGGTTCGGATAGCCTTTTTTGGGTATGAAACTATCCGTTGACGGCTTACAGCGGTCAAAGCCGTAGAACTCACTGAGACCTTCGTTTTGACAGGTTATTGCTCCCGTAACTCTAAACGAGGCAACAGTTATGGTCGTCCGAAGAATCGATATCCACAGGGTGCAACATCTGCGGTGCAAGGTGCAACATTCGTCCAAAAAGACGAAACTGCGCCGTGCGACTTTTAGAAATGGGTGCAGGGATTTGAAATGGACCAGTACCATGGTGCACCACTCTCCAGGGATGGTAAATCGAAGACCAGCCACGGTGTTCCCTTTTTAACGTAAAAATTCATGTGACGGAAAAACGAAGGCCAAAAAACTTCAGTGAGCCGATTGAGGTTCGGATAGCCTTTTTTTGGGTATGAAACTGTCCGTTGACAGCTTACAGGGTCAAAGCAGTAGAACTCACTGAGACCTTCGTTTTGACTGGTTATGGCTCCCGTAACTCTAAACGAGGCAATAGTTATGGCCGTCCGAAGAATCGATATCCACAGGGTGCAACATCAGCGGTGCAAGGTGCAACATTCGTCCAAAAGACGAAACAGCGCCGTGCGACTTTCAAAAATGGGTGCAGGGATTTGAAATGGACCAGTACCATGGTGCACCACTCTCCAGGGATGATAAATCGAAGACCAGCCATGGTGTTCCCTTTTTAACGTAAAAATTCATGTGACGGAAAAACGAAGGCCAAAAAACTTCAGAGACCCGATTGAGGTTCGGATAGCCTTTTTTTGGGTATGAAACTATCCGTTGACAGCTTACAGCGGTCAAAGCCGTAGAACTCACTGAGACTTTCATTTTGACGGGTTATGGCTCCCGTAACTATAAACGAGGCAACAGTTATGGCCGTTCGAAGAATCGAAATCCATAGGGTGCAACATCTACGGTGCAAGGTGCAACAATCATCCAAAAAGACGAAACAACGCCGTGCGACTTTTAGAAATGGGTGCAGGGATTTGAAATGGACCGGTACCATGGTGCATCACTCTCCAGGGATGGTAAATCGAAGACAAGCCACGGTGTTCCCTTTTTAACGTAAAAATTCATGTGACGGAAAAACGAAGGCCAAAAAACTTCAGAGAGCCAATTGAGGTTCGGATAGCCTTTTTTTGGGTATGAAACTATCCGTTGACGGCCTACAGCGGTCAAAGCCGTAGAACTCACTGAGACCTTCGTTTTGACTGGTTATGGCTCCCATAACTCTAAACGAGGCAACAGTTATGGTCGTCCGAAGAATCGATATCCACAGGGTGCAACATCTGCGGTGCAAGGTGCAACATTCGTCCAAAAAGACGAAACAGCACCGTGCGACTTTCAGAAATGGGTGCAGGGATTTGAAATGGACCAGTACCATGGTGCACCACTCTCCAGGGATGGTAAATCGAAGACCAGCCACGGTGTACCCTTTTTAACGTAAAAATTCATGTGACGGAAAAACGAAGGCTAAAAAACTTCAAAGACCCGATTGAGGTTCGGATAGCCTTTTTTTCGTATGAAACTATCTGTTGACGGCTTACAGCGGTCAAAGCCGTAGAACTCACTGAGACCTTCGTTTTGACTGGTTATGGCTCCCGTAACTCTAAACGAGGCAACAGTTATGGTCGTTCGAAGAATCGATATCCACAGGGTGCAACATCTGCGGTGCAAGGTGCAACATTCGTCCAAAAAGACGAAATAGCGCCGTGCGACTTTTAGAAATGGGTACAGGGATTTGAAATAGACCAGTACCATGGTGCACCACTCTCCAGGGATGGTAAATCGAAGACCAGCCACGGTGTTCCCTTTTTAACGTAAAAATTCATGTGATGGAAAAACGAAGGCCAAAAAACTTCAGAGAGCCGATTGAGGTTCGGATAGCCTTTTTTTGGGTATGAAACTATCCGTTGGCGGCTTACAGCGGTCAAAGCCGTAGAACTCACTGAGACCTTCGTTTTGACTGGTTATGGCTCCCGTAACTCTAAACGAGGCAATAGTTATGGCCGTCCGAAGAATCGATATCCATAGGGTGCAACATCTGCGGTGCAAGGTGCAACATTCGTCCAAAAAGACGAAACAGTGCCGTGCGACTTTCAGAAATGGGTGCAAGGATTTGAAATGGACCAGTACCATGGTGCACCACTCTCCAGGGATGATAAATTGAAGACCAACCATGGTGTTCCCTTTTTAACGTAAAAATTCATGTGACGGAAAAACGAAGGCCAAAAAACTTCAGAGACCCGATTGAAGTTCGGATAGCCTTTTTTTGGGTATGAAACTATCCGTTGACGGCTTACAGCGGTCAAAGCCGTAGAACTCACTGAGACCTTCGTTTTGACAGGTTATTGCTCCCGTAACTCTAAACGAGGCAACAGTTATGGTCGTCCGAAGAATCGATATCCACAGGGTGCAACATCTGCGGTGCAAGGTGCAACATTCGTCCAAAAAGACGAAACTGCGCCGTGCGACTTTTAGAAATGGGTGCAGGGATTTGAAATGGACCAGTACCATGGTGCACCACTCTCCAGGGATGGTAAATCGAAGACCAGCCACGGTGTTCCCTTTTTAACGTAAAAATTCATGTGACGGAAAAACGAAGGCCAAAAAACTTCAGAGAGCCAATTGAGGTTCGGATAGCCTTTTTTTGTGTATGAAACTATCCGTTGACGGCCTACAGCGGTCAAAGCCGTAGAACTCACTGAGACCTTCGTTTTAACTGGTTATGGCTCCCGTAACTCTAAACGAGGCAACAGTTATGGTCGTCCGAAGAATCGATATCCACAGGGTGCACCATCTGCGGTGCAAGGTGCAACATTCGTCCAAAAAGACGAAACAGCGCCGTGCGACTTTCAGAATTGGGTGCAGGGATTTGAAATGGACCAGTACCATGGTGCACCACTCTCCAGGGATGGTAAATCGAAGACCAGCCACGGTGTACCCTTTTTAACGTAAAAATTCATGTGACGGAAAAACGAAGGCTAAAAAACTTCAAAGACCCGATTGAGGTTCGGATAGCCTTTTTTTGGTATGAAACTATCTGTTGACGGCTTACAGCGGTCAAAGCCGTAGAACTCACTAAGACCTTCGTTTTGACTGGTTATGGCTCCCGTAACTCCAAACGAGGCAACAGTTATGGTCTTCCGAAGAATCAATATCCAAAGGGTGCAACATCTGCGGTGCAAGGTGCATCATTCGTCCAAAAAGACGAAATAGCGCCGTGCGACTTTCAAATATGGGTGCAGGGATTTGAAATGGACCAGTACCATGGTGCACCACTCTCCAGGGATGATAAATCGAAGACCAGCCATGCTGTTCCCTTTTTAACGTAAAAATTCATGTGACGGAAAAACGAAGGCCAAAAAACTTCAGTGAGCCGATTGAGGTTCGGATAGCCTTTTTTTGGGTATGAAACTGTCCGTTGACAGCTTACAGGGTCAAAGCCGTAGAACTCACTGAGACCTTCGTTTTGACTGGTTATGGCTCCCGTAACTCTAAACGAGGCAATAGTTATGGCCGTCCGAAGAATCGACATCCACAGGGTGCAACATCAGCGGTGCAAGGTGCAACATTCGTCCAAAAAGACGAAACAGCGCCGTGCGACTTTCAAATATGGGTGCAGGGATTTGAAATGGACCAGTACCATGGTGCACCACTCTCCAGGGATGATAAATCGAAGACCAGCCATGCTGTTCCCTTTTTAACGTAAAAATTCATGTGACGGAAAAATGAAGGCCAAAAAACTTCAGAGACCCAATTGAGGTTCGGATAGCATTTTTTTGGGTATGAAACTATCTGTTGACGGCTTACAACGGTCAAAGTCGTAGAACTCACTGAGACTTTCGTTTTGACTGGTTATGGCTCCCGTAACTCTAAACGAGGCAACAGTTATGGCCGTTCGAAGAATCGAAATCCACAGGATGCAACATCTGCGGTGCAAGGTGCAACATTCGTCCAAAAATACGAAACAGCGCCGTGCGACTTTTAGAAATGGGTGCAGGGATTTGAAATGGACCAGTACCATGGTGCATCACTCTCCAGGGATGGTAAATCGAAGACAAGCCACGGTGTTCCCTTTTTAACGTAAAAATTCATGTGACGGAAAAACGAAGGCCAAAAAACTTCAGAGAGCCAATTGAGGTTCGGATAGCCTTTTTTTGTGTATGAAACTATCCGTTGACGGCCTACAGCGGTCAAAGCCGTAGAACTCACTGAGACCTTCGTTTTGACTGGTTATGGCTCCCGTAACTCTAAACGAGGCAACAGTTATGGTCGTCCGAAGAATCGATATCCACAGGGTGCACCATCTGCGGTGCAAGGTGCAACATTCGTCCAAAAAGACGAAACAGCGCCGTGCGACTTTCAGAATTGGGTGCAGGGATTTGAAATGGACCAGTACCATGGTGCACCACTCTCCAGGGATGGTAAATCGAAGACCAGCCACGGTGTACCCTTTTTAACGTAAAAATTCATGTGACGGAAAAACGAAGGCTAAAAAACTTCAAAGACCCGATTGAGGTTCGGATAGCCTTTTTTTGGTATGAAACTATCTGTTGACGGCTTACAGCGGTCAAAGCCGTAGAACTCACTAAGACCTTCGTTTTGACTGGTTATGGCTCCCGTAACTCTAAACGAGGCAACAGTTATGGTCTTCCGAAGAATCGATATCCAAAGGGTGCAACATCTGCGGTGCAAGGTGCATCATTCGTCCAAAAAGACGAAATAGCGCCGTGCGACTTTTAGAAATGGGTACAGGGATTTGAAATAGACCAGTACCATGGTACACCACTCTCCAGGGATGGTAAATCGAAGACCAGCCACGGTGTTCCCTTTTTAACGTAAAAATTCATGTGACGGAAAAACGAAGGCAAAAAAACTTCAGAGAGCCGATTGAGGTTCGGATAGCCTCTTTTTGGGTATGAAACTATCCGTTGGCGGCTTACAACGGTCAAAGCCGTAGAACTCACTGAGACCTTCGTTTTGACTGGTTATGGCTCCCGTAACTCTAAACGAGGCAATAGTTATGGCCGTCCGAAGAATCGATATCCACAGGGTGCAACATCTGCGGTGCAAGGTGCAACATTCGTCCAAAAAGACGAAACAATGCCGTGCGACTTTCAGAAATGGGTGCAGGGATTTGAAATGGACCAGTACCATGGTGCACCACTCTCCAGGGATGGTAAATCGAAGACCAACCATGGTGTTCCCTTTTTAACGTAAAAATTCTTGTGACGGAAAAACGAAGGCCAAAAAACTTCAGAGACCCGATTGAGGTTCGGATAGCCTTTTTTTGGGTATGAAACTATCCGTTGACGGCTTACAGCGGTCAAAGCCGTAGAACTCACTGAGACCTTCGTTTTGACTGGTTATGGCTCCCGTAACTCTAAACGAGGCAATAGTTATGGCCGTCCGAAGAATCGATATCCACAGGGTGCAACATCTGCGGTGCAAGGTGCAACATTCGTCCAAAAAGACGAAACAGCGCCGTGCGACTTTTAGAAATGGGTGCAGGGATTTGAAATGGACCAGTACCATGGTGCATCACTCTCCAGGGATGGTAAATCAAAGACAAGCCACGATGTTCCCTTTTTAACGTAAAAATTCATGTGACGGAAAAACGTAGGCCAAAAAACTTCAAAGAGCCGATTAAGGTTCGGATAGCCTTTTTTTGGGTATTAAACTATCCGTTGATGGCTTACAGCGGTCAAAGCCGTAGAACTCACTAAGACCTTCGTTTTGACTAGTTATGGCACCCGTAACTCTAAACGAGGCAACAGTTATGGTCGTCCGAAGAATCGATATCCACAGGGTGCAACATCTGCGGTGCAAGGTGCAATATTCGTCCAAAAAGACGAATCTGCGCCGTGCCACTTTTAGAAATGGATGCAGAGATTTGAAATGGACAAGTACCATGGTGCACCACCCTCCAGGGATGATAAATCGAAGACCATCCACGGTGTTCCCTTTTTAACGTAAAAATTCATGTAACGGAAAAACGAAGGCCAAAAAACTTCAATGAGCCGATTGAGGTTCGGATAGCCTTTTTTGGGTATGAAACTATCCGTTGAAGGCTTATAGTGGTCAAAGCCGTAGAACTCACTGAGACCTTCGTTTTGACTGGTTATGGCTCCCGTAACTCTAAACGAGGCAACAGTTATGGTCTTCCGAAGAATCGATATCCACAGGGTGCAACATCTGCGGTGCAAGGTGCAATATTCGTCTAAAAAGACGAAATAGCGCCGTGCGACTTTTAGAAATGGGTACAGGGATTTGAAATAGACCAGTACCATGGTGCACCACTCTCCAGGGATGGTAAATCGAAAACCAGCCACGGTGTTCCCTTTTTAACATAAAAATTCATGTGACGGAAAAACGAAGGCCAAAAAACTTCAAAGAGCCGATTGAGGTTCGGATAGCCTTTTTTTGGGTATGAAACTATCCGTTGACGGCTTACAACGGTCAAAGCCGTAGAACTCACTGAGACCTTCGTTTTGACTAGTTATGGCTCCCGTAACTCTAAACGAGGCAATAGTTATGGCCGTCCGAAGAATCGATATCCACAGGGTGCAACATCTGCGGTACAAGGTGCAACATTCGTCCAAAAAGACGAAACAGCGCCGTGCGACTTTTAGAAATGGGTGCAGGGATTTGAAATGGACCAGTACCATGGTGCACCACTCTCCAGGGATGGTAAATCGAAGACCAGCCACGGTGTTCCCTTTTTAACGTAAAAATTCTTGTGACGGAAAAACGAAGGCCAAAAAACTTCAGTGAGCCGATTGAGGTTCGGATAGCCTTTTTTTCGGTATGAAACTATCCGTTGTCAGCTTACAGGGTCAAAGCCGTAGAACTCACCGAGACCTTCGTTTTGACTGGTTATGGCTCCCGTAACTCTAAACGAGGCAATAGTTATGGCCGTCCGAAGAATCGATATCCACAGGGTGCAACATCTGCGGTGCAAGGTGCAACATTCGTCCAAAAAGACGAAACAGCGCCGTGCGACTTTCAAATATGGGTGCAGGGATTTGAAATGGACCAGTACCATGGTGCACCACTCTCCAGGGATGATAAATCGAAGACCAGCCATGGTGTTCCCTTTTTAACGTAAAAATTCATGTGACGGAAAAACGAAGGCCAAAAAACTTCAGAGACCCGATTGAGGTTCGGATAGCCTTTTTTTGGGTATGAAACTATCCGTTGACGGCTTACAGCGGTCAAAGCCGTAGAACTCACTGAGACCTTCGTTTTGACTGGTTATGGCTCCCGTAACTCTAAACGAGGCAACAGTTATGGCCGTTCGAAGAATCGAAATCCACAGGCTGCAACATCTGCGGTGCAAGGTGCAACATTCGTCCAAAAAGACGAAACAGCGCCGTGCGACTTTTAGAAATGGGTGCAGGGATTTGAAATGGACCAGTACCATGGTGCATCACTCTCCAGGGATGGTAAATCGAAGTCAAGCCACGATGTTCCCTTTTTAACGTAAAAATTCATGTGACGGAAAAACGAAGGCCAAAAAACTTCAAAGAGCCGATTAAGGTTCGGATAGCCTTTTTTTGGGTATTAAACTATCCGTTGATGGCTTACAGCGGTCAAAGCCGTAGAACTCACTAAGACCTTCGTTTTGACTAGTTATGGCTCCCGTAACTCTAAACGAGGCAACAGTTATGGTCGTCCGAAGAATCGATATCCACAGGGTGCAACATCTGCGGTGCAAGGTGCAATATTCGTCCAAAAAGACGAAACTGCGCCGTGCGACTTTTAGAAATGGGTGCAGGGATTTGAAATGGACAAGTACCATGGTGCACCACCCTACAGGGATGATAAATCGAAGACCATCCACGGTGTTCCCTTTTTAACGTAAAAATTCATGTGACGGAAAAACGAAGGCCAAAAAACATCAATGAGCCGATTGAGGTTCGGATAGCCTTTTTTTGGGTATGAAACTATCCGTTGACGGCTTATAGTGGTCAAAGCCGTAGAACTCACTGAGACCTTCGTTTTGACTGGTTATGGCTCCCGTAACTCTAAACGAGGCAACAGTTATGGTCTTCCGAAGAATCGATATCCACAGGGTGCAACATCTGCGGTGCAAGGTGCAACATTCGTCTAAAAAGACGAAATAGCGCCGTGCGACTTTTAGAAATGGGTATAGGGATTTGAAATAGACCAGTACCATGGTGCACCACTCTCCAGGGATGGTAAATCGAAAACCAGCCACGGTGTTCCCTTTTTAACATAAAAATTCATGTGACGGAAAAACGAAGGCCAAAAAACTTCAAAGAGCCGATTGAGGTTCGGATAGCCTTTTTTTGGGTATGAAACTATCCGTTGACGGCTTACAACGGTCAAAGCCGTAGAACTCACTGAGACCTTCGTTTTGACTGGTTATGGCTCCCGTAACTCTAAACGAGACAACAGTTATGGCCGTCCGAAGAATCGATATCCACAGGGTGCAACATCTGCGGTGCAAGGTGCAACATTCGTCCAAAAAGACGAAACAGCGCCGTGCGACTTTTAGAAATGGGTGCAGGGATTTGAAATGGACCAGTACCATGGTGCACCACTCTCCAGGGATGGTAAATCGAAGACCAGCCACGGTGTTCCCTTTTTAACGTAAAAATTCATGTGACGGAAAAACGAAGGCCAAAAAACTTCAGTGAGCCGATTGAGGTTCGGATAGCCTTTTTTTGGGTATGAAACTATCCGTTGTCAGCTTACAGGGTCAAAGCCGTAGAACTCACCGAGACCTTCGTTTTGACTGGTTATGGCTCCCGTAACTCTAAACGAGGCAATAGTTATGGCCGTCCGAAGAATCGATATCCACAGGGTGCAACATCTACGGTGCAAGGTGCAACATTCGTCCAAAAAGACGAAACAGCGCCGTGCGACTTTCAAATATGGGTGCAGGGATTTGAAATGGACCAGTACCATGGTGCACCACTCTCCAAGGATGATAAATCGAAGACCAGCCATGGTATTCCCTTTTTAACGTAAAAATTCATGTGACGGAAAAACGAAGGCCAAAAAACTTCAGAGACCCGATTGAGGTTCGGATAGCCTTTTTTTGGGTATGAAACTATCCGTTGATGGCTTACAGCGGTCAAAGCCGTAGAACTCACTGAGACATTCGTTTTGACTGGTTATGGCTCCCGTAACTCTAAACGAGGCAACAGTTATGGCCGTTCGAAGAATCGAAATCCACAGGCTGCAACATCTGCGGTGCAAGGTGCAACATTCGTCCAAAAAGACGAAACAGCGCCGTGCGACTTTTAGAAATGGGTGCAGGGATTTGAAATGGACCAGTACCATGGTGCATCACTCTCCAGGGATGGTAAATCGAAGACAAGCCACGGTGTTCCCTTTTTAACGTAAAAATTCATGTGACGGAAAAACGAAGGCCAAAAAACTTCAGAGAGCCAATTGAGGTTCGGATAGCCTTTTTTTGGGTATGAAACTATCCGTTGACGGTCTACAGCGGTCAAAGCCATAGAACTCACTGAGACCTTCGTTTTGACTGGTTATGGCTCCCGTAACTCTAAACGAGGCAACAGTTATGGTCGTCCGAAGAATCGATATCCACAGGGTGCACCATCTGCGGTGCAAGGTGCAACATTCGTCCAAAAAGACGAAACAGCGCCGTGCGACTTTCAGAAATGGGTGCAGGGATTTGAAATGGACCAGTACCATGGTGCACCACTCACCAGGGATGGTAAATCGAAGACCAGCCACGGTGTACCCTTTTTAACGTAAAAATTCATGTGACGGAAAAACGAAGGCTAAAAAACTTCAAAGACCCGATTAAGGTTCGGATAGCCTTTTTTTGGTATGAAACTATCTGTTGATGGCTTACAGCGGTCAAAGCTGTAGAACTCACTAAGACCTTCGTTTTGACTGGTTATGGCTCCCGTAACTCTAAACGAGGCAACAGTTATGGTCATCCGAAGAATCGATATCCACAAGGTGCAACATCTGCGGTGCAAGGTTCAACATTCGTCCAAAAAGACGAAATAGCGCCGTGCGACTTTTAGAAATGGGTACAGGGATTTGAAATAGACCAGTACCATGGTACACCACTCTCCAGGGATGGTAAATCGAAGACCAGCCACGGTGTTCCCTTTTTAACGTAAAAATTCATGTGACGGAAAAACGAAGGCCAAAAAACTTCAGAGAGCCGATTGAGGTTCGGATAGCCTTTTTTTGGGTATGAAACTATCCGTTGGCGGCTTACAGCGGTCAAAGCCGTAGAACTCAATGAGACCTTCGTTTTGACTGGTTATGGCTCCCGTAACTCTAAACGAGGCAATAGTTATGGCCGTCCGAAGAATCGATATCCACAGGGTGCAACATCTGCGGTGCAAGGTGCAACATTCGTCCAAAAAGACGAAACAGCACCGTGCGACTTTTAGAAATCGGTGCAGGGATTTGAAATGGACCAGTACCATGGTGCACCACTCTCCAGGGATGGTAAATCGAAGACCAACCACGGTGTTCCCTTTTTAACGTAAAAATTCTTGTGACGGAAAAACGAAGGCCAAAAAACTTCAGAGACCCGATTGAGGTTCGGATAGTCTTTTTTTGGGTATGAAACTATCTGTTGACGGCTTACAGTGGTCAAAGCCGTAGAACTCACTGAGACCTTCGTTTTGACTGGTTATGGCTCCCGTAACTCTAAACGAGGCAATAGTTATGGCCGTCCGAAGAATCGATATCCACAGGGTGCAACATCTGCGGTGCAAGGTGCAACATTCGTCCAAAAAGACGAAACAGCGCCGTGCGACTTTTAGAAATGGGTGCAGGGATTTGAAATGGACCAGTACCATGGTGCATCACTCTCCAGGGATGGTAAATCGAAGACAAGCCACGGTGTTCCCTTTTTAACGTAAAAATTCATGTGACGGAAAAACGAAGGCCAAAAAACTTCAAAGAGCCGATTAAGGTTCGGATAGCCTTTTTTTGGGTATTAAACTATCCGTTGATGGCTTACAGCGGTCAAAGCCTTAGAACTCACTAAGACCTTCGTTTTGACTAGTTATGGCTCCCGTAACTCTAAACGAGGCAACAGTTATGGTCGTCCGAAGAATCGATATCCACAGGGTGCAACATCTGCGGTGCAAGGTGCAACATTCGTCCAAAAAGACGAAACAGTGCCGTGCGACTTTCAGAAATGGGTGCAGGGATTTAAAATGGACAAGTACCATGGTGCAGCACCCTCCAGGGATGGTAAATCGAAGACCAACCATGGTGCTCCCTTTTTAACGTAAAAATTCATGTGACGGAAAAACGAAGGCCAAAAAACTTCAGAGACCCGATTGAGGTTCGGATAGCCTTTTTTTGGGTATGAAACTATCCGTTGACGGCTTACAGCGGTCAAAACCGTAGAACTCACTGAGACCTTCGTTTTGACTGGTAATTGCTCCTGTAACTCTAAACGAGGCAACAATTATGGTCGTCCGAAGAATCGATATCCACATGGTGCAACATCTGCGGTGCAAGGTGCAATATTCGTCCAAAAAGACGAAACTGCGCCGTGCGACTTTTAGAAATGGGTGCAGGGATTTGAAATGGACAAGTACCATGGTGCACCACTCTCCAGGGATGGTAAATCGAAGACCAGCCACGGTGTTCCCTTTTTAACGTAAAAATTCATGTGACGGAAAAACGAAGGCCAAAAAACTTCAATGAGCCGATTGAGGTTCGGATAGCCTTTTTTTGGGTATGAAACTATCCGTTGACGGCTTATAGTGGTCAAAGCCGTAGAACTTACTGAGACCTTCGTTTTGACTGGTTATGGCTCCCGTAAGTCTAAACGAGGCAACAGTTATGGTCTTCCGAAGAATCGATATCCACAGGGTGCAACATCTGCGGTGCAAGGTGCAACATTCGTCTAAAAAGACGAAATAGCGCCGTGCGACTTTTAGAAATGGGTACAGGGATTTGAAATAGACCAGTACCATGGTGCACCACTCTCCAGGGATGGTAAATCGAAAACCAGCCACGGTGTTCCCTTTTTAACATAAAAATTCATGTGACGGAAAAACGAAGGCCAAAAAACTTCAAAGAGCCGATTGAGGTTCGGATAGCCTTTTCTTGGGTATGAAACTATCCGTTGACGGCTTACAGCGGTCAAAGCCATAGAACTCACTGAGACCTTCGTTTTGACTGGTTATGGCTCCCGTAACTCTAAACGAGGCAATAGTTATGGCCGTCCGAAGAATCGATATCCACAGGGTGCAACATCTGCGGTGCAAGGTGCAACATTCGTCCAAAAAGACGAAACAGCGCCGTGCGACTTTTAGAAATGGGTGCAGGGATTTGAAATGGACCAGTACCATGGTGCACCACTCTCCAGGGATGGTAAATCGAAGACCAGCCACGGTGTTCCTTTTTTAACGTAAAAATTCATGTGACGGAAAAACGAAGGCCAAAAAACTTCAATGAGCCGATTGAGGTTCGGATAGCCTTTTTTTGGGTATGAAACTATCCGTTGACAGCTTACAGGGTCAAAGCCGTAGAACTCACTGAGACCATCGTTTTGACTGGTTATGGCTCCCGTAACTCTAAACGAGGCAATAGTTATGGCCGTCCGAAGAATCGATATCCACAGGGTGCAACATCTGCGGTGCAAGGTGCAACATTCATCCAAAAAGACGAAACAGCGCCGTGCGACTTTCAGAAATGGGTGCAGGGGTTTGAAATGGACCAGTACCATGGTGCACCACTATCCAGGGATGGTAAATTGAAGACCAGCCACGGTGTTCCCTTTTTAACGTAAAAATTCTTGTGACGGAAAAACGAAGGCCAAAAAACTTCAGAGACCCGATTGAGGTTCGGATAGTCTTTTTTTGGGTATGAAACTATCTGTTGACGGCTTACAGTGGTCAAAGCCGTAGAACTCACTGAGACCTTCGTTTTGACTGGTTATGGCTCCCGTAACTCTAAACGAGGCAATAGTTATGGCCGTCCGAAGAATCGATATCCACAGGGTGCAACATCTGCGGTGCAAGGTGCAACATTCGTCCAAAAAGACGAAACAGCGCCGTGCGACTTTTAGAAATGGGTGCAGGGATTTGAAATGGACCAGTACCATGGTGCATCACTCTCCAGGGATGGTAAATCGAAGACAAGCCACGGTGTTCCCTTTTTAACGTAAAAATTCATGTGACGGAAAAACGAAGGCCAAAAAACTTCAAAGAGCCGATTAAGGTTCGGATAGCCTTTTTTTGGGTATTAAACTATCCGTTGATGGCTTACAGCGGTCAAAGCCTTAGAACTCACTAAGACCTTCGTTTTGACTAGTTATGGCTCCCGTAACTCTAAACGAGGCAACAGTTATGGTCGTCCGAAGAATCGATATCCACAGGGTGCAACATCTGCGGTGCAAGGTGCAACATTCGTCCAAAAAGACGAAACAGTGCCGTGCGACTTTCAGAAATGGGTGCAGGGATTTAAAATGGACAAGTACCATGGTGCAGCACCCTCCAGGGATGGTAAATCGAAGACCAACCATGGTGCTCCCTTTTTAACGTAAAAATTCATGTGACGGAAAAACGAAGGCCAAAAAACTTCAGAGACCCGATTGAGGTTCGGATAGCCTTTTTTTGGGTATGAAACTATCCGTTGACGGCTTACAGCGGTCAAAACCGTAGAACTCACTGAGACCTTCGTTTTGACTGGTAATTGCTCCTGTAACTCTAAACGAGGCAACAATTATGGTCGTCCGAAGAATCGATATCCACATGGTGCAACATCTGCGGTGCAAGGTGCAATATTCGTCCAAAAAGACGAAACTGCGCCGTGCGACTTTTAGAAATGGGTGCAGGGATTTGAAATGGACAAGTACCATGGTGCACCACTCTCCAGGGATGGTAAATCGAAGACCAGCCACGGTGTTCCCTTTTTAACGTAAAAATTCATGTGACGGAAAAACGAAGGCCAAAAAACTTCAATGAGCCGATTGAGGTTCGGATAGCCTTTTTTTGGGTATGAAACTATCCGTTGACGGCTTATAGTGGTCAAAGCCGTAGAACTTACTGAGACCTTCGTTTTGACTGGTTATGGCTCCCGTAAGTCTAAACGAGGCAACAGTTATGGTCTTCCGAAGAATCGATATCCACAGGGTGCAACATCTGCGGTGCAAGGTGCAACATTCGTCTAAAAAGACGAAATAGCGCCGTGCGACTTTTAGAAATGGGTACAGGGATTTGAAATAGACCAGTACCATGGTGCACCACTCTCCAGGGATGGTAAATCGAAAACCAGCCACGGTGTTCCCTTTTTAACATAAAAATTCATGTGACGGAAAAACGAAGGCCAAAAAACTTCAAAGAGCCGATTGAGGTTCGGATAGCCTTTTCTTGGGTATGAAACTATCCGTTGACGGCTTACAGCGGTCAAAGCCATAGAACTCACTGAGACCTTCGTTTTGACTGGTTATGGCTCCCGTAACTCTAAACGAGGCAATAGTTATGGCCGTCCGAAGAATCGATATCCACAGGGTGCAACATCTGCGGTGCAAGGTGCAACATTCGTCCAAAAAGACGAAACAGCGCCGTGCGACTTTTAGAAATGGGTGCAGGGATTTGAAATGGACCAGTACCATGGTGCACCACTCTCCAGGGATGGTAAATCGAAGACCAGCCACGGTGTTCCTTTTTTAACGTAAAAATTCATGTGACGGAAAAACGAAGGCCAAAAAACTTCAATGAGCCGATTGAGGTTCGGATAGCCTTTTTTTGGGTATGAAACTATCCGTTGACAGCTTACAGGGTCAAAGCCGTAGAACTCACTGAGACCATCGTTTTGACTGGTTATGGCTCCCGTAACTCTAAACGAGGCAATAGTTATGGCCGTCCGAAGAATCGATATCCACAGGGTGCAACATCTGCGGTGCAAGGTGCAACATTCGTCCAAAAAGACGAAACAGCGCCGTGCGACTTTCAAATATGGGTGCAGGGATTTGAAATGGACCAGTACCATGGTGCACCACTCTCCAGGGATGATAAATCGAAGACCAGCCATGGTGTTCCCTTTTTAACGTAAAAATTCATGTGACGGAAAAACGAAGGCCAAAAAACTTCAGAGACCCGATTGAGGTTCGGATAGCCTTTTTTTGGGTATGAAACTATACATTGACGGCTTACAGCGGTCAAAGCCGTAGAACTCACTGAGACTTTCGTTTTGACTGGTTATGGCTCCCGTAAATCTAAACGAGGCAACAGTTATGGCCGTTCGAAGAATCGAAATCCACAGGCTGCAACATCTGCGGTGCAAGGTGCAACATTCGTCCAAAAAGACGAAACAGCGCCGTGCGACTTTTAGAAATGGGTGCAGGGATTTGAAATGGACCAGTACCATGGTGCATCACTCTCCAGGGATGGTAAATCGAAGACAAGCCACGGTGTTCCCTTTTTAACGTAAAAATTCATGTGACGGAAAAACGAAGGCCAAAAAACTTCAGAGAGCCAATTGAGGTTCGGATAGCCTTTTTTTGGGTATGAAACTATCCGTTGACGGCCTACAGCGGTCAAAGCCGTAGAACTCACTGAGACCTTCGTTTTGACTGGTTATGGCTCCCGTAACTCTAAACGAGGCAACAGTTATGGTCGTCCGAAGAATCGATATCCACAGGGTGCACCATCTGCGGTGCAAGGTGCAACATTCGTCCAAAAAGACGAAACAGCACCGTGCGACTTTCAGAAATGGGTGCAGGGATTTGAAATGGACCAGTACCATGGTGCACCACTCTCCAGGGATGGTAAATCGAAGACCAGCCACGGTGTACCCTTTTTAACGTAAAAATTCATGTGACGGAAAAACGAAGGCCAAAAAACTTCAGAGAGCCGATTGAGGTTCGGATAGCCTTTTTTTGGGCATGAAACTATCCGTTGACGGCTTACAGCGGTCAAAGCCGTAGAACTCACTAAGACCTTCGTTTTGACTGGTTATGGCTCCCGTAACTCTAAACGAGGCAACAGTTATGGTCTTCCGAAGAATTGATATCCACATGGTGCAACATCTGCGGTGCAAGGTGCAACATTCGTCCAAAAAGACGAAATAGCGCCGTGCGACTTTTAGAAATGGGTACAGGGATTTGAAATAGACCAGTACCATGGTACACCACTCTCCAGGGATGGTAAATCGAAGACCAGCCACGGTGTTCCCTTTTTAACGTAAAAATTCATGTGATGGAAAAACGAAGGCCAAAAAACTTCAGAGAGCCGATTGAGGTTCGGATAGCCTTTTTTTGGGTATGAAACTATCCGTTGGCGGCTTACAGCGGTCAAAGCCGTAGAACTCACTGAGACCTTCGTTTTGACTGGTTATGGCTCCCGTAACTCTAAACGAGGCAATAGTTATGGCCGTCCGAAGAATCGATATCCACAGGGTGCAACATCTGCGGTGCAAGGTGCAACATTCGTCCAAAAAGACGAAACAGCACAGTGCGACTTTTAGAAATGGGTGCATGGATTTGAAATGGACCAGTACCATGGTGCACCACTCTCCAGGGATGGTAAATCGAAGACCAACCACGGTGTTCCCTTTTTAACGTAAAAATTCTTGTGACGGAAACACGAAGGCCAAAAAACTTCAGAGACCCGATTGAGGTTCGGATAGCCTTTTTTTGGGTATGAAACTATCTGTTGACGGCTTACAACGGTCAAAGCCGTAGAACTCACTGAGACCTTCGTTTTGACTAGTTATGGCTCCCGTAACTCTAAACGAGGCAATAGTTATGGCCGTCCGAAGAATCGATATCCACAGGGTGCAACATCTGCGGTGCAAGGTGCAACATTCGTCCAAAAAGACGAAACAGCGCCGTGCGACTTTTAGAAATGGGTGCAGGGATTTGAAATGGACCAGTACCATGGTGCACCACTCTCCAGGGATGGTAAATCGAAGACCAGCCACGGCGTTCCCTTTTTAACGTAAAAATTCATGTGACGGAAAAACGAAGGCCAAAAAACTTCAGTGAGCCGATTGAGGTTCGGATAGCCTTTTTTTGGGTATGAAACTATCCGTTGACAGCTTACAGGGTCAAAGCCGTAGAACTCACTGAGACCTTCGTTTTGACTGGTTATGGCTCCCGTAGCTCTAAACGAGGCAATAGTTATGGCCGTCCGAAGAATCGATATCCACAGGGTGCAACATCTGCGGTGCAAGGTGCAACATTCGTCCAAAAAGACGAAACAGCGCCGTGCGACTTTCAAATATGGGTGCAGGGATTTGAAATGGACCAGTACCATGGTGCACCACTCTCCAGGCATGATAAATCGAAGACCAGCCATGGTGTTCCCTTTTTAACGTAAAAATTCATGTGACGGAAAAACGAAGGCCAAAAAACTTCAGAGACCCGATTGAGGTTCGGATAGCCTTTTTTTGGGTATGAAACTATCCGTTGACGGCTTACAGCGGTCAAAGCCGTAGAACTCACTGAGACTTTCGTTTTGACTGGTTATGGCTCCCGTAACTCTAAACGAGGCAACAGTTATGGCCATTCGAAGAATCGAAATCCACAGGCTGCAACATCTGCGGTGCAAGGTGCAACATTCGTCCAAAAAGACGAAACAGCGCCGTGCGACTTTTAGAAATGGGTGCAGGGATTTGAAATGGACCAGTACCATGGTGCATCACTCTCCAGGGATGGTAAATCGAAGACAAGCCACGGTGTTCCCTTTTTAACGTAAAAATTCATGTGACGGAAAAACGAAGGCCAAAAAACTTCAGAGAGCCAATTGAGGTTCGGATAGCCTTTTTTTGGGTATGAAACTATCCATTGACGGCCTACAGCGGTCAAAGCCGTAGAACTCACTGAGACCTTCGTTTTGACTAGTTATGGCTCCCGTAACTCTAAACGAGGCAACAGTTATGGTCGTCCGAAGAATCGATATCCACAGGGTGCACCATCTGCGGTGCAAGGTGCAACATTCGTCCAAAAAGACGAAACAGCGCCGTGCGACTTTCAGAAATGGGTGCAGGGATTTGAAATGGACCAGTACCATGGTGCACCACTCTCCAGGGATGGTAAATCGAAGACCAGCCACGGTGTACCCTTTTTAACGTAAAAATTCATGTGACGGAAAAACGAAGGCTAAAAAACTTCAAAGACCCGATTGAGGTTCGGATAGCCTTTTTTTGGTATGAAACTATCTGTTGACGGCTTACAGCGGTCAAAGCCGTAGAACTCACTAAGACCTTCGTTTTGACTGGTTATGGCTCCCGTAACTCTAAACGAGGCAACAGTTATGGTCTTCCGAAGAATCGATATCCACATGGTGCAACATCTGCGGTGCAAGGTGCAACATTCGTCCAAAAAGACGAAATAGCGCCGTGCGACTTTTAGAAATGGGTACAGGGATTTGAAATAGACCAGTACCATGGTACACCACTCTCCAGGGATGGTAAATCGAAGACCATCCACGGTGTTCCCTTTTTAACGTAAAAATTCATGTGATGGAAAAACGAAGGCCAAAAAACTTCAGAGAGCCGATTGAGGTTCGGATAGCCTTTTTTTGGGTATGAAACTATCCGTTGGCGGCTTACAGCGGTCAATGCCGTAGAACTCACTAAGACCTTCGTTTTGACTGGTTATGGCTCCCGTAACTCTAAACGAGGCAATAGTTATGGCCGTCCGAAGAATCGATATCCACAGGGTGCAACATCTGCGGTGCAAGGTGCAACATTCGTCCAAAAAGACGAAACAGCACAGTGCGACTTTTACAAATGGGTGCAGGGATTTGAAATGGACCAGTACCATGGTGCACCACTCTCCAGGGATGGTAAATCGAAGACCAACCACGGTGTTCCCTTTTTAACGTAAAAATTCTTGTGACGGAAACACGAAGGCCAAAAAACTTCAGAGACCCGATTGAGGTTCGGATAGCCTTTTTTTGGGTATGAAACTATCTGTTGACGGCTTACAATGGTCAAAGCCGTAGAACTCACTGAGACCTTCGTTTTGACTAGTTATGGCTCCCGTAACTCTAAACGAGGCAATAGTTATGGCCGTCCGAAGAATCGATATCCACAGGGTGCAACATCTGCGGTGCAAGGTGCAACATTCGTCCAAAAAGACGAAACAGCGCCGTGCGACTTTTAGAAATGGGTGCAGGGATTTGAAATGGACCAGTACCATGGTGCATCACTCTCCAGGGATGGTAAATCGAAGACAAGCCACGGTGTTCCCTTTTTAACGTAAAAATTCATGTGACGGAAAAACGAAGGCCAAAAAACTTCAATGAGCCGATTAAGGTTCGGATAGCCTTTTTTTGGGTATTAAACTATCCGTTGATGGCTTACAGCGGTCAAAGCCGTAGAACTCACTAAGACCTTCGTTTTGACTAGTTATGGCTCCCGTAACTCTAAACAAGGCAACAGTTATGGTCGTCCGAAGAATCGATATCCACAGGGTGCAACATCTGCGGTGCAAGGTGCAACATTCGTCCAAAAAGACGAAACAGTGCCGTGCGACTTTCAGAAATGGGTGCAGGGATTTGAAATGGACAAGTACCATGGTGCACCACCCTCCAGGGATGGTAAATCGAAGACCAACCATGGTGTTCCCTTTTTAACGTAAAAATTCATGTGACGGAAAAACGAAGGCCAAAAAACTTCAGAGACCCGATTGAGGTTCGGATAGCCTTTTTTTGGGTATGAAACTATCCGTTGACGGCTTACAGTGGTCAAAACCGTAGAACTCACTGAGACCTTCGTTTTGACTGGTAATTGCTCCTGTAACTCTAAATGAGGCAACAGTTATGGTCGTCCGAAGAATCGATATCCACAGGGTGCAACATCTGCGGTGCAAGGTGCAATATTCGTCCAAAAAGACGAAACTGCGCCGTGCGACTTTTAGAAATGGGTGCAGGGATTTGAAATGGACAAGTACCATGGTGCACCACTCTCCAGGGATGGTAAATCGAAGACCAGCCACGGTGTTCCCTTTTTAACGTAAAAATTCATGTGATGGAAAAACGAAGGCCAAAAAACTTCAGTGAGCCGATAGAGGTTCGGATAGCCTTTTTTTGGGTATGAAACTATCCGTTGACAGCTTACAGCGGTCAAAGCCATAGAACTCACTGAGACCTTCGTTTTGACTGGTTATGGCTCCCGTAACTCTAAACGAGGCAATAGTTATGGCCGTCCGAAGAATCGATATCCACAGGGTGCAACATCTGCGGTGCAAGGTGCAACATTCGTCCAAAAAGACGAAACAGCGCCGTGCGACTTTCAGAAATGGGTGCAGGGATTTGAAATGGACCAGTACCATGGTGCACCACTCTCCAGGGATGATAAATCGAAGACCAGCCATGGTGTTCCCTTTTTAACGTAAAAATTAATGTGACGGAAAAACGAAGGCCAAAAAACTTCAGAGACCCGATTGAGGTTCGGATAGCCTTTTTTTGGGTATGAAACTATCCGTTGACCACTTACAGCGGTCAAAGCCGTAGAACTCGACTTTCGTTTTGACTGGATATGGCTCCCATAACTCTAAACGAGGCAACAGTTATGGCCGTTCGAAGAATTGAAATCCACAGGGTGCAACATCTGCGGTGCAAGGTGCAACATTCGTCCAAAAAGACGAAACAGCGCCGTGCGACTTTTAGAAATGGGTGCAGGGATTTGAAATGGACCAGTACCATGGTGCATCACTCTCCAGGGATGGTAAATCGAAGACAAGCCACGGTGTTCCCTTTTTTACGTAAAAATTCATGGGACGGAAAAACGAAGGCCAAAAAACTTCAAAGAGCCAATTGAGGTTCGGATAGGCTTTTTTTGGGTATGAAACTATCCGTTGACGGCCTACAGCGGTCAAAGCCGTAGAACTCACTGAGACCTTCGTTTT
Source organism: Allium fistulosum (assembly GCA_030737815.1). Classification (NCBI taxonomy): domain Eukaryota; kingdom Viridiplantae; phylum Streptophyta; class Magnoliopsida; order Asparagales; family Amaryllidaceae; genus Allium; species Allium fistulosum. The sequence continues at coordinate 1,142,128,522 of CM060906.1, forward strand.
GACTGGTTATGGCTCCCGTAACTCTAAACGAGGCAACAGTTATGGTCGTCCGAAGAATCGATATCCACAGGGTGCAACATCTGCGGTGCAAGGTGCAACATTCGTCCAAAAAGACGAAACAGTGTCGTGCGACTTTCAGAAATGGGTGCAGGGATTTGAAATGGACAAGTACCATGGTGCACCACCCTCCAGGGATGGTAAATCGAAGACCAACCATGGTGTTCCCTTTTTAACGTAAAAATTCATGTGACGGAAAAACGAAGGCCAAAAAACTTCAGAGACCCGATTGAGGTTCGGATAGCCTTTTTTTGGGTATGAAACTATCCGTTGACGGCTTACAGCGGTCAAAACCGTAGAACTCACTGAGACCTTCGTTTTGACTGGTAATTGCTCCTGTAACTCTAAACGAGGCAACAGTTATGGTCGTCCAAAGAATCGATATCCACAGGGTGCAACATCTGCGGTGCAAGGTGCAATATTCGTCCAAAAAGACGAAACTGCGCCGTGCGACTTTTAGAAATGGGTGCAGGGATTTGAAATGGACAAGTACCATGGTGCACCACTCTCCAGGGATGGTAAATCGAAGACCAGCCACGGTGTTCCCTTTTTAACGTAAAAATTCATGAGACGGAAAAACAAAGGCCAAAAAACTTCAATGAGCCGATTGAGGTTCGGATAGCCTTTTTTTGGGTATGAAACTATCCGTTGACAGCTTACAGCGGTCAAAGCCGTAGAACTCACTGAGACCTTCGTTTTGACTGGTTATGGCTCCCGTAACTCTAAACGAGGCAATAGTTATGGCCGTCCGAAGAATCGATATCCACAGGGTGCAACATCTACGGTGCAAGGTGCAACATTCGTCCAAAAAGACGAAACAGCGCCGTGCGACTTTCAGAAATGGGTGCAGGGATTTGAAATGGACCAGTACCATGGTGCACCACTCTCCAGGGATGATAAATCGAAGACCAGCCATGGTGTTCCCTTTTTAACGTAAAAATTCATGTGACGGAAAAACGAAGGCCAAAAAACTTCAGAGACCCGATTGAGGTTCGGATAGCCTTTTTTTGGGTATGAAACTATCCGTTGACCGCTTACTGCGGTCAAAGCCGTAGAACTCACTGAGACTTTCGTTTTGACTGGTTATGGCTCCCGTAACTCTAAACGAGGCAACAGTTATGGCCGTTCGAAGAATCGAAATCCACAGGGTGCAATATCTGCGGTGCAAGGTGCAACATTCGTCCAAAAAGACGAAACAGCGCCGTACGACTTTTAGAAATGGGTGCAGGGATTTGAAATGGACCAGTACCATGGTGCATCACTCTCCAGGGATGGTAAATCGAAGACAAGCCACGGTGTTCCCTTTTTAACGTAAAAATTCATGGGACGGAAAAACGAAGGCCAAAAAACTTCAGAGAGCCAATAGAGGTTCAGATAGCCTTTTTTTGGGTATGAAACTATCCGTTGACGGCCTACAGTGGTCAAAGCCGTAGAACTCACTGAGACCTTCGTTTTGACTGGTTATGGCTCCCGTAACTCTAAACGAGGCAACAGTTATGGTCGTCCGAAGAATCGATATCCACAGGGTGCAACATCTGCGGTGCAAGGTGCAACATTCGTCCAAAAAGACGAAACAGCGCCGTGCGACTTTCAGAAATGGATGCAGGGATTTGAAATGGACCAGTACCATGGTGCACCACTCTCCAGGGATGGTAAATCGAAGACCAGCCACGGTGTACCCTTTTTAACGTAAAAATTCATGTGACGGAAAAACAAAGGCTAAAAAACTTCAAACACCCGATTGAGGTTCGGATAGCCTTTTTTTGGGTATGAAACTATCCGTTGATGGCTTACAGCGGTCAAAGCCGTAGAAATCACTGAGACCTTCGTTTTGACTGGTTATGGCTCTTGTAACTCTAAACGAGGCAACAGTTATGGTCTTCCGAAGAATCGATATCCACAGGGTGCAACATCTACGGTGCAAGGTGCAACATTCGTCCAAAAAGACGAAATAGCGCCGTGCGACTTTTAGAAATGGGTACAGGGATTTGAAATAGACTAGTACCTTGGTGCACCACTCTCCAGGGATGGTAAATCGAAAACCAGCCACGGTGTTCCCTTTTTAACGTAAAAATTCATGTGACGGAAAAACGAAGGCCAAAAAACTTCAGAGAGCCGATTGAGGTTCGGATAGCCTTTTTTTGGGTATGAAACTATCCGTTGACGGCTTACAGTGGTCAAAGCCGTAGAACTCACTAAGACCTTCGTTTTGACTGGTTATGGCTCCCGTAACTCTAAACGAGGCAATAGTTATGGCCGTCCGAAGAATCGATATCCACAGGGTGCAACATCTGCGGGGCAAGGTGCAACATTCGTCCTAAAAGACGAAACAGTGCCGTGCGACTTTCAGAAATGGGTGTAGGGATTTGAAATGGACCAGTACCATAGTGCACCACTCTCCAGGGATGATAAATCGAAGACCAACCATGGTGTTCCCTTTTTAACGTAAAAATTCATGTGACGGAAAAACGAAGGCCAAAAAACTTCAGAGACCCGATTGAGGTTCGGATAGCCTTTTTTTGGGTATGAAACTATCCGTTGACGGCTTACAGCGGTCAAAGCCATAGAACTCACTGAAACCTTCGTTTTGACTGGTTATTGCTCCCGTAACTCTAAACGAGGCAACAGTTATGGTCGTCCGAAGAATCGATATCCACAGGGTGCAACATCTGCGGTGCAAGGTGCAACATTCGTCCAAAAAGACGAAACTGCGCCGTGCGACTTTTAGAAATGGGTGCAGGGATTTGAAATGGACCAGTACCATGGTGCACCACTCTCCAGGGATGGTAAATCGAAGACCAGCAACGGTGTTCCCTTTTTAACGTAAAAATTCATGTGACGGAAAAACGAAGGCCAAAAAACTTCAGTGAGCCGATTGAGGTTCGGATAGCCTTTTTTTGGGTATGAAACTATCCGTTGACAGCTTACAGCAGTCAAAGCCGTAGAACTCACTGAGACCTTCGTTTTGACTGGTTATGGCTCCCGTAACTCTAAACGAGGCAATAGTTATGGCCGTCCGAAGAATCGATATCCACAGGGTGCAACATCTGCGGTGCAAGGTGCAACATTCGTCCAAAAAGACGAAACAGCGCCGTGCGACTTTCAGAAATTGGTGCAAGGATTTGAAATGGACCAGTACCATGGTGCACCACTCTCCAGGGATGATAAATCGAAGACCAGCCATGGTGTTCCCTTTTTAACGTAAAAATTCATGTGACGGAAAAACGAAGGCCAAAAAACTTCATAGACCCGATTGAGGTACGGATAGCCTTTTTTTGGGTATGAAACTATCCGTTGACGGCTTACAGCGGTCAAAGCCGTAGAACTCACTAAGACTTTCATTTTGACTGGTTATGGCTCCCGTAACTCTAAACGAGGCAACAGTTATGGCCGTTCGAAGAATCGAAATCCACAGGGTGCAACATCTGCGGTGCAAGGTGCAACATTCGTCCAAAAAGACGAAACAGCGCCGTGCGACTTTTAGAAATGGGTGCAGGGATTTGAAATGGTCCAGTACCATGGTGCATCACTCTCTAGGGATGGTAAATCGAAGACAAGCCACGGTGTTCCCTTTTTAACGTAAAAATTCATGTGACGGAAAAACGAAGGCCAAAAAACTTCAGAGAGCCAATTGAGGTTCGGATAGCCTTTTTTTGGGTATGAAACTATCCGTTGACGGCCTACAGCGGTCAAAGCCGTAGAACTCACTGAGACCTTCGTTTTGACTGGTTATGGCTCACGTAACTCTAAACGAGGCAACAGTTATGGTCGTCCGAAGAATCGATATCCATAGGGTGCAACATCTGCGGTGCAGGGTGCAACATTCGTCCAAAAAGACGAAACAGCGCCGTGCGACTTTCAGAAATGGATGCAGGGATTTGAAATGGACCAGTACTATGGTGCACCACTCTCCAGGGATGGTAAATCGAAGACCAGCCACGGTGTACCCTTTTTAACGTAAAAATTCATGTGACGGAAAAACGAAGGCTAAAAAACTTCAAACACCCGATTGAGGTTCGGATAGCCTTTTTTTGGGTATGAAACTATCCGTTGACGGCTTACAGCGGTCAAAGCCGTAGAACTCACTGAGACCTTCGTTTTGACTGGTTATGGCTCCCGTAACTCTAAACGAGGCAACAGTTATGGTCTTCCGAAGAATCGATATCCACAGGGTGCAACATCTGCGGTGCAAGGTGCAACATTCGTCCAAAAAGACGAAATAGCGCCGTGCGACTTTTAGAAATGGGTACATGGATTTGAAATAGACCAGTACCATGGTGCACCACTCTCCAGGGATGGTAAATCGAAAACCAGTCCCGGTGTTCCCTTTTTAACGTAAAAATTCATGTGACGGAAAAACGAAGGCCAAAAAACTTCAAAGAGCCGAATGAGGTTCGGATAGCCTTTTTTTGGGTATGAAACTATCCGTTGACGGCTTACAGCGGTCAAAGCCGTAGAACTCACTGAGACCTTCGTTTTGACTGGTTATGGCTCCCGTAACTCTAAACGAGGCAATAGTTATGGCCGTCCGAAGAATCGATATCCACAGGGTGCAACATCTGCGGGGCAAGGTGCAACATTCGTCCAAAAAGACGAAACAGTGCCGTGCGACTTTCAGAAATGGGTGTAGGGATTTGAAATGGACCAGTACCATAGTGCACCAGTCTCCAGGGATGATAAATCGAAGACCAACCATGGTGTTCCCTTTTTAACGTAAAAATTCATGTGACGGAAAAACGAAGGCCAAAAAACTTCAGAGACCCGATTGAGGTTCGGATAGCCTTTTTTTGGGTATGAAACTATCCATTGATGGCTTTCAGCGGTCAAATCCGTAGAACTCACTGAGACCTTCAATTTGACTGGTTATGGCTCCCGTAACTCTAAACGAGGCAACAATTATGGCCGTCCGAAGAATCGAAATCCACAGGGTGCAACATCTACGGTGCAAGGTGCAACATTCGTCCAAAAAGACGAAACAGCGCCGTGCGACTTTTAGAAATGGGTGCAGGGATTTGAAATGGACCAGTACCATGGTTCATCACTCTCCAGGGATGGTAAATCGAAGACAAACCACGGTGTTCCCTTTTTAACGTAAAAATTCATGTGACGGAAAAACGAAGGCCAAAAAACTTCATAGAGCCGATTGAGGTTCGGATAGCCTTTTTTGGGTATGAAAATATCCGTTGATGGCTTACAGCGGTCAAAACCGTAGAACTCACCGAGACCTTCGTTTTGACTGGTTATTGCTCCCGTAACTCTAAACGAGGCAACAGTTATGGCCGTCCGAAGAATCGATATCCACAGGGTGCAACATCTGCGGTGCAAGGTGCAACATTCGTCCAAAAAGACGAAACAGCGCCGTGCGACTTTCAGAAATGGATGCAGGGATTTGAAATGGACCAGTACCATGGTGCACCACTCTCCAGGGATGGTAAATCGAAGACCAGCCATGGTGTACCCTTTTTAACGTAAAAATTCATGTGACGGAAAAACGAAGGCTAAAAAACTTCAAACACCCGATTGAGGTTCGGATAGCCTTTTTTTGGGTATGAAACTATCCGTTGACGGCTTACAGCGGTCAAAGCCGTAGAACTCACTGAGACCTTCGTTTTGACTGGTTATGGCTCCCGTAACTCTAAACGAGGCAACAGTTATGGTCTTCCGAAGAATCGATATCCACAGGGTGCAACATCTGCGGTGCAAGGTGCAACATTCGTCCAAAAAGACGAAATAGCGCCGTGCGACTTTTAGAAATGGGTACATGGATTTGAAATAGACCAGTACCATGGTGCACCAGTCTCCAGGGATGGTAAATCGAAAACTAGCCCCGGTGTTCCCTTTTTAACGTAAAAATTCATGTGACGGAAAAACGAAGGCCAAAAAACTTCAGAGAGCCGATTGAGGTTCGGATATCCTTTTTTTGGGTATGAAACTATCCGTTGACGGCTTACAGCGGTCAAAGCCGTAGAACTCACTGAGACCTTCGTTTTGACTGGTTATGGCTCCCGTAACTCTAAATGAGGCAATAGTTATGGCCGTCCGAAGAATCGATATCCACAGGGTGCAACATCTGCGGGGCAAGGTGCAACATTCGTCCAAAAAGACGAAACAATGCCGTGCGACTTTCAGAAATGGGTGTAGGGATTTGAAATGGACCAGTACCATAGTGCACCACTCTCCAGGGATGATAAATTGAAGACCAACCATGGTGTTCCCTTTTTAACGTAAAAATTCATGTGACGGAAAAACGAAGGCCAAAAAACTTCAGAGACCCGATTGAGGTTCGGATAGCCTTTTTTTGGGTATGAAACTATCCGTTGACGGCTTACAGCGGTCAAAGCCGTAGAACTCACTGAGACCTTCGTTTTGACTGGTTATTGCTCCCGTAACTCTAAACGAGGCAACAGTTATGGTCGTCCGAAGAATCGATATCCATAGGGTGCAACATCTGCGGTGCAAGGTGCAACATTCGTCCAAAAAGACGAAACTGCGCCATGCGACTTTTAGAAATGGGTGCAGGGATTTGAAATGGACCAGTACCATGGTGCACCACTCTCCAGGGATGGTAAATCGAAGACAAGCCACGGTGTTCCCTTTTTAACGTAAAAATTCATGTGACGGAAAAATGAAGGCCAAAAAACTTCAGTGAGCCGATTGAGGTTCGGATAGCCTTTTTTTGGGTATGAAACTATCCGTTGACAGCTTACAGCAGTCAAAGCCGTAGAACTCACTGAGACCTTCGTTTTGACTGGTTATGGCTCCCGTAACTCTAAACGAGGCAACAGTTATGGCCGTCCGAAGAATCGATATCCACAGGGTGCAACATCTGCGGTGCAAGGTGCAACATTCGTCCAAAAAGACGAAACAGCGCCGTGCGACTATCAAAAATGGGTGCAGGGATTTGAAATGGACCAGTACCATGGTGCAGCACTCTCCAGGGATGGTAAATCGAAGACCAGCCACGGTGTACCCTTTTTAATGTAAAAATTCATGTGACGGAAAAACGAAGGCTAAAAAACTTCAAAGACCCGATAGAGGTTCGGATAGCCTTTTTTTGGGTATGAAACTATCCGTTGACGGCGTATATTGGTCAAAGCCGTAGAACTCACTGAGACCTTCGTTTTGACTGGTTATGGCTCCCGTAACTCTAAACGAGGCAATAGTTATGGCCGTCCGAAGAATCGATATCCACAGGGTGCAACATCTGCGGTGCAAGGTGCAACATTCGTCCAAAAAGACGAAACAGCGCCGTGCGACTTTAAGAAATGGGTGCAGGGATTTGAAATGGACCAGTACCATGGTGCACCACTCTCCAGGGATGGTAAATCAAAGACCAGCCACGGTGTTCCCTTTTTAACGTAAAAATTCTTGTGACTGAAAAACGAAGGCCAAAAAACTTCAGAGACCCGATTGAGGTTCGGATAGCCTTTTTTTGGGTATGAAACTATCCGTTGATGGCTTTCAGCGGTCAAATCCGTAGAACTCACTGAGACCTTCATTTTGACTGGTTATGGCTCCCGTAACTCTAAACGAGGCAACAGTTATGGCCGTCCGAAGAATCGAAATCCACATGGTGCAACATCTGCGGTGCAAGGTGCAACATTCGTCCAAAAAGACGAAACAGCGCCGTGCGACTTTTAGAAATGGGTGCAGGGATTTGAAATGGACCAGTACCATGGTTCATCACTCTCCAGGGATGGTAGATCGAAGACAAACCACGGTGTTCCCTTTTTAACGTAAAAATTCATGTGACGAAAAAACGAAGGCCAAAAAACTTCATAGAGCCGATTGAGGTTCGGATAGCCTTTTTTGGGTATGAAAATATCCGTTGATGGCTTACAGCGGTCAAAACCGTAGAACTCACCGAGACCTTCGTTTTGACTGGTTATTGCTCCCGTAACTCTAAACGAGGCAATAGTTATGGTCGTCCGAAGAATCGATATCCACAGGGTGCAAAATCTGCGGTGCAAGGTGCAACATTCGTCCAAAAAGACGAAACAGCGTCGTGCGACTTTTAGAAATGGGTGCTGGGATTTGAAATGGACCAGAACCATGGTGCACCACTCTCCAGGGATGGTAAATCGAACACCAGCCACGATGTTCCCTTTTTAACGTAAAAATTCATGTGACGGAAAAACGAAGGCCAAAAAACTTCAAAGAGCCAATTGATGTTCGGATAGCCTTTTTTTGGGTATGAAACTATTCATTGACGGCTTACAGCGATCAAAGACGTAGAACTCACTAAGACCTTCGTTTTGACTACTTATGGCTCCCGTAACTCTAAACGAGGCAATAGTTATGGCCGTCCGAAGAATCGATATCCACAGGGTGCAACATCTGCAGTGCAAGGTGCAACATTCGTCAAAAAAGACGAAACAACGCCGTGTGACTTTCAGAAATGGGTGCAGGGATTTGAAATGGACCAGTACCATGGTGCACCATTCTCCAGGGATGGTAAATCAAAGACCAGCCACGGTGTTCCCTTTTTAACGTAAAAATTCATGTGACGGAAAAACGAAGGCCAAAAAACTTCAGAGAGCCGATTAAGGTTCGAATAGCCTTTATTTGGGTATTAAACTATCCGTTGACGGCTTACAGCGGTCAAAGCCGTAGAACTCACTGAGACCTTCGTTTTGACTAGTTATGACTCCCGTAACTCTAAACGAGGCAACAGTTATGGCCGTCCGAAGAATCGATATCCACAGGGTGCAACATTTGCGGTGCAATGTGCAACATTCGTCCAAAAAGACGAAACAACACCGTGCGACTTTCAGAAATGGGTGCAGGGATTTGAAATGGACCAGTACCATGGTGCACCACCCTCCAGGGATGGTAAATCGAAGATCAGCCATGGTGTTTCCTTTTTAACGTAAAAATTCATGTGACGGAAAAACGAAGGCCAAAAAACTTAAGAGACCCGATTGAGGTTCGGATAGCCATTTTTTGGTATGAAACTATCCGTTGACGGCTTACAGCGTTCAAAGCCGTAGGACTCACTCAGACCTTCGTTTTGACTGGTTATGGCTCCCGTAACTCTAAACGAGGCAACAGTTATGGCCGTCCGAAGAATCGAAATCCACAGGGTGCAACATCTGCGGTGCAAGGTGCAACATTCGTCCAAAAAGACGAAACAGCGCCGTGCGACTTTTAGAAATGGGTGCAGGGATTTGAAATGGACCAGTACCATGGTGCATCACTCTCCAGGAATGGTAAATAGAAGACAAGCCACGGTGTTCCCTTTTTAACGTAAAAATTCATGTGACGGAAAAACGAAGGCAAAAAAACTTCAGAGAGCCGATTGAGGTTCGGATAGCCTTTTTTTGGGTATGAAACTATCCGTTGACGGCTTACAGCGGTCAAAGCCGTAGAAATCACTAAGACCTTCGTTTGGACTGGTTATGGCTCCGTAACTCTAAACGAGGCAACAGTTATGGGCGTCCGAAGAATTGATATCCACAGGGTGCAACATCTGCGGTGCAATGTGCAACATTCGTCCAAAAAGACGAAACAACACCGTGCGACTTTCAAAAATGGGTGCAGGGATTTGAAATGGACCAGTACCATGGTGCACCACCCTCCAGGGATGGTAAATCGAAGATCAGCCACGGTGTTTCCTTTTTAATGTAAAAATTCATGTGACGGAAAAACGAAGGCCAAAAAACTTAAGAGACCCGATTGAGGTTCGGATAGCCTTTTTTTGGGTATGAAACTATCCGTTGACAGCTTACAGCGTTCAAAGCCGTAGGACTCACTGAGACCTTCGTTTTGACTGGTTATGGCTCCCGTAACTCTAAACGAGGCAACAGTTATGGCCGTCCGAAGAATCGAAATCCACAGGGTGCAACATCTGCGGTGCAAGGTGCAACATTCGTCCAAAAAGACGAAACAGCGCCGTGCGACTTATAGAAATGGGTGCAGGGATTTGAAATGGACCAGTACCATGGTGCAGCACTCTCCAGGGATGGTAAATCGAAGACCAGCCACGATGTTCCCTTTTTAACGTAAAAATTCATGTGACGGAAAAACGAAGGCCAAAAAACTTCAAAGAGCCAATTGTGGTTCGGATAGCCTTTTTTGGGTATGAAAATATCCGTTGATGGATTACAGCGGTCAAAACCGTAGAACTCACCGAGACCTTCGTTTTGACTGGTTATTGCTCCCGTAACTCTAAACGAGGCAATAGTTATGGTCGTCCGAAGAATCGATATCCACAGGGTGCAAAATCTGCGGTGCAAGGTGCAACATTCGTCCAAAAAGACGAAACAGCGTCGTGCGACTTTTAGAAATGGGTGCTGGGATTTGAAATGGACCAGTACCATGGTGCACCACTCTCCAGGGATGGTAAATCGAACACCAGCCACGATGTTCCCTTTTTAACGTAAAAATTCATGTGACGGAAAAACGAAGGCCAAAAAACTTCAAAGAGCCAATAGAGGTTCGGATAGCCTTTTTTTGGGTATGAAACTATCCGTTGACGGCTTACAGCGATCAAAGACGTAGAACTCACTGAGACCATCGTTTTGACTACTTATGGCTCCCGTAACTCTAAACGAGGCAATAGTTATGGCCGTCCGAAGAATCGATATCCACAGGGTGCAACATCTGCAGTGCAAGGTGCAACATTCGTCAAAAAAGACGAAACAACGCCGTGTGACTTTCAGAAATGGGTGCAGGGATTTGAAATGGACCAGTACCATGGTGCACCATTCTCCAGGGATGGTAAATCAAAGACCAGCCACGGTGTTCCCTTTTTAACGTAAAAATTCATGTGACGGAAAAACGAAGGCCAAAAAACTTCAGAGAGCCGATTAAGGTTCGGATAGCCTTTATTTGGGTATTAAACTATCCGTTGACGGCTTACAGCGGTCAAAGCCGTAGAACTCACTGAGACCTTCGTTTTGACTAGTTATGACTCCCGTAACTCTAAACGAGGCAACAGTTATGGCCGTCCGAAGAATCGATATCCACAGGGTGCAACATCTGCGGTGCAATGTGCAACATTCGTCCAAAAAGACGAAACAACACCGTGCGACTTTCAGAAATGGGTGCAGGGATTTGAAATGGACCAGTACCATGGTGTACCACCCTCCAGGGATGGTAAATCGAAGATCAGCCACGGTGTTTCCTTTTTAACGTAAAAATTCATGTGACGGAAAAACGAAGGCCAAAAAACTTAAGAGACCCGATTGAGGTTCGGATAGCCTTTTTTTGGTATGAAACTATCCGTTGACGGCTTACAGCGTTCAAAGCCGTAGGACTCACTCAGACCTTCGTTTTGACTGGTTATGGCTCCCGTAACTCTAAACGAGGCAACAGTTATGGCCGTCCGAAGAATCGAAATCCACAGGGTGCAACATCTGCGGTGCAAGGTGCAACATTCGTCCAAAAAGACGAAACAGCGCCGTGCGACTTTTAGAAATGGGTGCAGGGATTTGAAATGGACCAGTACCATGGTGCATCACTCTCCAGGAATGGTAAATAGAAGACAAGCCACGGTGTTCCCTTTTTAACGTAAAAATTCATGTGACGGAAAAACGAAGGCAAAAAAACTTCAGAGAGCCGATTGAGGTTCGGATAGCCTTTTTTTGGGTATGAAACTATCCGTTGACGGCTTACAGCGGTCAAAGCCGTAGAAATCACTGAGACCTTCGTTTGGACTGGTTATGGCTCCGTAACTCTAAACGAGGCAACAGTTATGGGCGTCCGAAGAATTGATATCCACAGGGTGCAACATCTGCGGTGCAATGTGCAACATTCGTCCAAAAAGACGAAACAACACCGTGCGACTTTCAAAAATGGGTGCAGGGATTTGAAATGGACCAGTACCATGGTGCACCACCCTCCAGGGATGGTAAATCGAAGATCAGCCACGGTGTTTCCTTTTTAATGTAAAAATTCATGTGACGGAAAAACGAAGGCCAAAAAACTTAAGAGACCCGATTGAGGTTCGGATAGCCTTTTTTTGGGTATGAAACTATCCGTTGACGGCTTACAGCGTTCAAAGCCGTAGGACTCACTGAGACCTTCGTTTTGACTGGTTATGGCTCCCGTAACTCTAAACGAGGCAACAGTTATGGCCGTCCGAAGAATCGAAATCCACAGGGTGCAACATCTGCGGTGCAAGGTGCAACATTCGTCCAAAAAGACGAAACAGCGCCGTGCGACTTATAGAAATGGGTGCAGGGATTTGAAATGGACCAGTACCATGGTGCAGCACTCTCCAGGGATGGTAAATCGAAGACCAGCCACGGTGTACCCTTTTTAATGTAAAAATTCATGTGACGGAAAAACGAAGGCCAAAAAACTTAAGAGACCCGATAGAGGTTCGGATAGCCTTTTTTTGGGTATGAAACTATCCTATGACGGCTTACAGCGGTCAAAGCCGTAGAACTCACTGAGACCTTCGTTTTGACTGGTTATGGCTCACGTAACTCTAAACGAGGCAACAGTTATGGTCGTCCGAAGAATCGATATCCACAGGGTGCAACATCTGCGGTGCAAGGTGCAACATTCGTCCAAAAAGACGAAATAGCACCGTGCGACTTTTAGAAATGGGTGTAGGGATTTGAAATGGACCAGTACCATGGTGCACCACTCTCCAGGGATGGTAAATCGAAGACCAGCCACGGTGTTCCCTTTTTAACGTAAAAATTCATGTGACGGAAAAACGAAGGCCAAAAAACTTCAGAGAGCCGATTGAGGTTCGGATAGCCTTTTTTTGGGTATTAAACTATCCGTTGACGGCTTATAGCGGTCAAAGCCGTAGAACTAACTGAGACCTTCGTTTTGACTGGTTATGGCTCCCGTAACTATAAACGAGGCAACAGTTATGGCCGTCCGAAGAATCGATATCCAAAGGGTGCAACATCTGCGGTGCAAGGTGCAACATTCGTCCAAAAAGACGAAACAGCGCCGCGCGACTTTTAGAAATGGGTGCAGGGATTTGAAATGGACTAGTACCATGGTGCACCACTCTCCAGGGATGGTAAATCGAAGACCAGCCACGTTGTTCCCTTTTTAACGTAAAAATTCATGTGACGGAAAAACGAAGGCCAAAAAACTTCAGAGACCCGATTGAGGTTCGGATAGCCTTTTTTGGGTATGAAACTATCCATTGACGGCTTACAGCGTTCAAAGCCGTAGAACTCACTGAGACCTTTGTTTTGACTGGTTATGGCTCCCGTAACTCTAAACGAGGCAACAGTTATGGCCGTCCGAAGAATCGAAATCCACAGGGTGCAACATCTGCGGTGCAAGGTGCAACATTCGTCCAAAAAGACGAAACAGCGCCGTGCGACTTTTAGAAATGGGTGCAGGGATTTGAAATGGACCAGTACCATGGTGCACCACTCTCCAGGGATGGTAAATCGAAGACAAGCCACGGTGTTCCTTTTTTAACGTAAAAATTCATGTGACGGAAAAAAGAAGGCCAAAAAACTTCAGAGAGCCGATTGAGGTTCGGATAGCCTTTTTTTAGGTATGAAACTATCCGTTGACGGCTTACAGTGGTCAAAGATGTAGAACTCACTGAGACCTTCGTTTTGACTGGTTATGGCTCCCGTAACTCTAAACGAGGCAACAGTTATGGCCGTCCGAAGAATCGATATCCACAGGGTGCAACATCTGCGGTGCATGGTGCAACATTCGTCCAAAAAGACGAAACAGCGCCGTGTGACTTATAGAAATGGGTGCAGGGATTTGAAATGGACCAGTACCATGGTGTAGCACTCTCCAGGGATGGTAAATCGAAGACCAGCCACGGTGTACCCTTTTTAATGTAAAAATTCATGTGACGTAAAAACGAAGGCTAAAAAACTTCAAAGACCCGATAGAGGTTCGGATAGCCTTTTTTTGGGTATGAAACTATCCGTTGACGGCTTACAGCGGTCAAAGCCGTAGAACTCACTGAGACCTTCGTTTTGACTGGTTATGGCTCCCGTAACTCTAAACGAGGCAACAGTTATGGTCGTCCGAAGAATCAATATCCACAATGTGCAACATCTGCGGTGCAAGGTGCAACATTCGTCCAAAAAGACGAAATAGCGCCGTGCGACTTTTAGAAATGGGTGCAGGGATTTGAAATGGACCAGTACCATGGTGCACCACTCTCCAGGGATGGTAAATCGAAGACCAGCCACGGTGTTCCCTTTTTAACGTAAAAATTCATGTGACGGAAAAACGAAGGCCAAAAAACTTCAGAGAGCCGATTGAGGTTCGGATAGCCTTTTTTTGGGTATTAAACTATCCGTTGACGGCTTACAGCGGTCAAAGCCGTAGAACTCACTGAGACCTTCGTTTTGACTGGTTATGGCTCCCGTAACTCTAAACGAGGCAACAGTTATGGCCGTCCGAAGAATCGATATCCACAGGGTGCAACATCTGCGGTGCAAGGTGCAACATTCGTCCAAAAAGACGAAACAGCGCCGTGCGACTTTTAGAAATGGGTGAAGGGATATGAAATGGACCAGTACCATGGTGCACCACTCTCCAGGGATGGTAAATCGAAGACCAGCCACGGTGTTCCCTTTTTAACGTAAAAATTCATGTGACGGAAAAACGAAGGCCAAAAAACTTCAGAGACCCGATTGAGGTTCGGATAGCCTTTTTTTGGGTATGAAACTATCCGTTGACGGCTTACAGCGTTCAAAGCCGTAGAACTCACTGAGACCTTCGTTTTGACTGGTTATGGCTCCCGTAACTCTAAACGAGGCAACAGTTATGGCCGTCCGAAGAATCGAAATCCACAGGGTGCAACATCTGCGGTGCAAGGTGCAACATTCGTCCAAAAAGACGAAACAGCGCTGTGCGACTTTTAGAAATGGGTGCAGGGATTTGAAATGGACCAGTACCATGGTGCACCACTCTCCAGGGATGGTAAATCGAAGACAAGCCACGGTGTTCCCTTTTTAACGTAAAAATTCATGTGACGGAAAAACGAAGGCCAAAAAACTTCAGAGAGTCGATTGATGTTCGGATAGCCTTTTTTTGGGTATGAAACTATCCGTTGACGGCTTACAGCGGTCAAAACCGTAGAACTCACTGAGACCTTCGTTTTGACTGGTTATGGCTTCCGTAACTCTAAACGAGGCAACAGTTATGGTCGTCCGAAGAATCGATATCCATAGGGTGCAACATCTGTGGTGCATGGTGCAACATTCGTCCAAAAAGACAAAACAGCAACGTGCGACTTTTAGAAATGGGTGCAGGGATTTGAAATGGACCAGTACCATGGTGCACCACCCTCCAGGGATGGTAAATCGAACATCAGCCATGGTGTTTCTTTTTTAACGTAAAAATTCAAGTGATGGAAAAACGAAGGCCAAAAAACTTAAGAGACCCGATTGAGGTTCGGATAGCCTTTTTTTGGGTATGAAACTATCCGTTGACGGCTTACAGTGGTCAAAGCCGTAGAACTCACTGAGACCTTCATTTTGACTGGTTATGGCTCCCGTAACTCTAAACGAGGCAATAGTTATGGCCGTCCGAAGAATCGATATCCACAGGGTGCAACATCTGCGGTGCAAGGTGCAACATTCGTCCAAAAAGACGAAACAGCGCCGTGCGACTTTCAGAAATGGGTGCAGGGATTTGAAATGGACCAGTACCATGGTGCACCACTCTCCAGGGATGGTAAATCGAAGACCAGCCACGGTGTTCCCTTTTTAACGTAAAAATTCATGTGACGGAAAAACGAAGGCCAAAAAACTTCAAAGACCCAATTGAGGTTCGGATAGCCTTTTTTTGGGTATGAAACAATCCGTTGACGGTGTACAGTGGTCAATGCCGTAGAACTCACTGAGACCTTCGTTTTGACTGGTTAGGGCTCCCGTAACTCTAAACGAGGCAATAGTTATGGCCGTCCGAAGAATCGATATCCACAGGGTGCAACATCTGCGGTGCAAGGTGCAACATTCGTCCAAAAAGACGAAACTGCGCCGTGCGACTTTAAGAAATGGGTGTAGGGATTTGAAATGGACCAGTACCATGGTGCACCACTCTCCAGGGATGGTAAATCGAAGACCAGCCACGGTGTTCTCTTTTTAACGTAAAAATTCATGTGACGGAAAAACGAAGGCCAAAAAACTTCAAAGACCCGATTGAGGTTCGGATAGCCTTTTTTTGGGTATGAAACTATCCGTTGACGGTGTACAGTGGTCAATGCCGTAGAACTCACCGAGACCTTCGTTTTGACTGGTTATGGCTCCCGTAACTCTAAACGAGGAAATAGTTATGGCCGTCCGAAGAATCGATATCCACAGGGTGCAACATCTGCGGTGCAAGGTGCAACATTCGTCCAAAAAGACGAAACAGCGCCGTGCGACTTTCAGAAATGGGTGCAGGGATTTGAAATGGACCAGTACCATGGTGCACCACTCTCCAGGGATGGTAAATCGAAGACCAGCCACGGTGTTCCCTTTTTAACGTAAAAATTCATGTGACGGAAAAACGAAGGCCAAAAAACTTCAGAGACCCAATTGAGGTTCGGATAGCCTTTTTTTGGGTATGAAACTATCCGTTGACGGTGTACAGTGGTCAATGCCGTAGAACTCACTGAGACCTTCGTTTTGACTGGTTAGGGCTCCCGTAACTCTAAACGAGGCAATAGTTATGGCCGTCCGAAGAATCGATATCCACAGGGTGCAACATCTGCGGTGCAAGGTGCAACATTCGTCCAAAAAGACGAAACAGCGCCGTGCGACTTTAAGAAATGGGTGTAGGGATTTGAAATGGACCAGTACCATGGTGCACCACTCTCCAGGGATGGTAAATCGAAGACCAGCCACGGTGTTCTCTTTTTAACGTAAAAATTCATGTGACGGAAAAACGAAGGCCAAAAAACTTCAAAGACCCGATTGAGGTTCGGATAGCCTTTTTTTGGGTATGAAACTTTCCGTTGATGGCTTTCAGCGGTCAAATCCGTAGAACTCACTGAGACCTTCGTTTTGTTTGGTTATGGCTCCCTTAACTCTAAACGAGGCAACAGTTATGGCCGTCCGAAGAATCGAAATCAACAGGGTGCAACATCTGCGGTGCAAGGTACAACATTCGTCCAAAAAGACGAAACAGCGTCGTGCGACTTTTAGAAATGGGTGCAGGGATTTGAAATGGACCAGTACCATGGTTCATCACTCTCCAGGGATGGTAAATCGAAGACAAGCCACGGTGTTCCCTTTTTAACGTAAAAATTCATGTGACGGAAAAACGAAGGCCAAAAAACTTCAGAGACCCGATTGAGGTTCGGATAGCCTTTTTTTGGGTATGAAACTATCCGTTGACGGCTTACAGTGGTCAAAGGCGTAGAACTCACTGAGACCTTCGTTTTGACTGGTTATGGCTCCCGTAACTCTAAACGAGGCAATAGTTATGGCCGTCCGAAGAATCAATATCCACAGGGTGCAACATCTGCGGTGCAAGGTGCAACATTCGTCCAAAAAGACGAAACAGCGCCGTGCGACATTAAGAAATGGGTGCAGGGATTTGAAATGGACCAGTACCATGGTGCACCACTCTCCAGGGATGGTAAATCGAAGACCAGCCACGGTGTTCCCTTTTTAACGTAAAAATTCTTGTGACGGAAAAACGAAGGCCAAAAAACTTCAGAGACCCGATTGAGGTTCGGATAGCCTTTTTTTGGGTATGAAAGTTTCTGTTGATGGCTTTCAGCGGTCAAATCCGTAGAACTCACTGAGACCTTCGTTTTGACTGGTTATGGCTCCCTTAACTCTAAACGAGGCAACAGTTATGGCCGTCCGAAGAATCGAAATCTACAGGGTGCAACATCTGCGGTGCAAGGTGCAACATTCGTCCAAAAAGACGAAACAGCGCCGTGCGACTTTTAGAAATGGGTGCAGGGATTTGAAATGGACCAGTACCATGGTTCATCACTCTCCAGGGATGGTAAATCGAAGACAAGCCACGGTGTTCCCTTTTTAACGTAAAAATTCATGTGACGGAAAAACGAAGGCCAAAAAACTTCAGAGAGTCGATTGAGGTTCAGATAGCCTTTTTTGGGTATGAAACTATCCGTTGACGGCTTACAGCGGTCAAAACCGTAGAACTCACTGAGACCTTCGTTTTGACTGGTTATTGCTCCCGTAACTCTAAACGAGGCAATAGTTATGGTCGTCCGAAGAATCGATATCCACAGGGTGCAACATTTGCGGTGCAAGGTGCAACATTCGTCCAAAAAGACGAAACAGCGCCGTGCGACTTTTAGAAATGGGTGCTGGGATTCGAAATGGACCAGTACCATGGTGCACCACTCTCTAGGGATGGTAAATCAAACACCAGCCACGATGTTCCCTTTTTAACGTAAAAATTCATGTGACGGAAAAATGAAGGCCAAAAACTTCAGAGAGCCGATTGGGGTTCGGATAGCCTTTTTTTGGGTATGAAACTATCCGTTGACGGCTTACAGCGATCAAAGACGTAGAACTCACTGAGACCTTCATTTTGACTAGTTATGGCTCCCGTAACTCTAAACGAGGCAATAGTTATGGCCATCCGAAGAATCGATATCCACAGGGTGCAACATCTGCGGTGCAAGGTGCAACATTCGTCAAAAAAGACGAAACAGCGCCGTGTGATTTTCAGAAATGGGTACAGGGATTTGAAATGGACCAGTACCATGGTGCACCACTCTCCAGGGATGGTAAATCGAAGACCAGCCACGGTGTTCCCTTTTTAACGTAAAAATTCATGTGACGGAAAAACGAAGGCCAAAAAACTTCAGAGAGCCGATTAAGGTTCGGATGGCCTTTTTTTGGGTATTAAACTATCCGTTGACGGCTTACAGCGGTCAAAGCCGTAGAACTCACTGAGACCTTCGTTTTGACTAGTTATGGCTCCCGTAACTCTAAACGAGGCAACAGTTATGGCCGTCCGAAGAATCGATATCCACAGGGTGCAACATCTGCGGTGCAAGGTGCAACATTCGTCCAAAAAGACAAAACAACACCGTGCGACTTTCAGAAATGGGTGCAGGGATTTGAAATGGACCAGTACCATGGTGCACCACCCTCCAGGGATGGTAAATCGAAGATCAGCCACGGTGTTTCCTTTTTAACGTAAAAATTCATGTGACGGAAAAACGAAGGCCAAAAAACTTAAGAGACCCGATTGAGGTTCGGATAGCCTTTTTTTGGGTATGAAACTATCCGTTGACGGCTTACAACATTCAAAGCCGTAGAACTCACTGAGACCTTCGTTTTGACTGTTTATGGCTCCCGTAACTCTAAACGAGGCAACAGTTATGGCCGTCCGAAGAATCGAAATCCACAGGGTGCAACATCTGCGGTGCAAGGTGCAACATTCGTCCAAAAAGACGAAACAGAGCCGTGCGACTTTTAGAAATGGGTGCAGGGATTTGAAATGGACCAGTACCATGGTGCATCACTCTCCAGGGATGGTAAATCGAAGACAAGCCACGGTGTTCCCTTTTTAACGTAAAAATTCATGTGACGGAAAAACGAAGGCCAAAAAATTTCAGAGAGCCGATTGAGGTTCGGATAGCCTTTTTTTGGGTATGAAACTATCCGTTGACGGCTTACAGCGGTTAAAGCCGTAGAACTCACTGAGACCTTCGTTTTGACTGGTTATGGCTCCCGTAACTCTAAACGAGGCAACAGTTATGGTCGTCCAAAGAATCAATATCCACAGGGTGCAACATCTGTGGTGCATGGTGCAACATTCGTCCAAAAAGACGAAACAGCGCCGTGCGACTTATAGAAATGGTTGCAGGGATTTGAAATGGACCAGTACCATGGTGCAGCACTCTCCAGGGATGGTAAATCGAAGACCAGCCACGGTGTACCCTTTTTAATGTAAAAATTCATGTGACGGAAAAACGAAGGCTAAAAAACTTCAAAGACCGGATAGAGGTTCGGATAGCCTTTTTTTGGGTATGAAACTATCCGTTAACGGCTTACAGCGGTCAAAGCCGTAGAACTCACTGAGACCTTCGTTTTGACTAGTTATGGCTCCCGTAACTCTAAACGAGGCAACAATTATGATCGTCCGAAGAATCGATATCCACAGGGTGCAACATCTACGGTGCAAGGTGCAACATTCGTCCAAAAAGACGAAATAGCGCCGTGCGACTTTTAGAAATGGGTGCAGGGATTTGAAATGGACCAGTACCATGGTGCACCACTCTCCAGGGATGGTAAATCGAAGACCAGCCACGGTGTTCTCTTTTTAACGTAAAAATTCATGTGACGGAAAAACGAAGGCCAAAAAACTTCAGAGAGCCGATGGAGGTTCGGATAGCCTTTTTTTGGGTATTAAACTATCCGTTGATGGCTTACAGTGGTCAAAGCCGTAGAACTCACTAAGACCTTCGTTTTGACTGGTTATGGCTCCCGTAACTCTAAACGAGGCAACAGTTATGGCCGTCCGAAGAATCGATATCCACAGGGTGCAACATCTGCGGTGCAAGGTGCAACATTCGTCCAAAAAGACGAAACAACACCGTGCGACTTTCAGAAATGGGTGCAGGGATTTGAAATGGACCAGTACCATGGTGCACCACTCTCCAGGGATGGTAAATCGAAGACCAGCCACGGTGTTCCCTTTTTAACGTAAAAATTCATGTGACGGAAAAACGAAGGCCAAAAAACTTCAGAGACCCGATTGAGGTTCGGATAGCCTTTTTTTGGGTATGAAACTATCCGTTGATGGCTTACAGCGTTCAAAGCCGTAGAACTCACTGAGACCTTCGTTTTGACTGGTTATGGCTCCTGTAACTCTAAACGAGGCAACAGTTATGGCCGTCCGAAGAATCGAAATCCACAGGGTGCAACATTTGCGGTGCAGGGTGCAACATTCGTCCAAAAAGACGAAACAGCGCCGTGCGACTTTTAGAAATGGGTGCAGGGATTTGAAATGGACCAGTACCATGGTGCATCACTCTCCAGGGATGGTAAATCGAAGACAAGCCACGGTGTTCCCTTTTTAACGTAAAAATTCATGTGACGGAAAAACGAAGGCCAAAAAACTTCAGAGAGCCGATTTAGGTTCGGATAGCCTTTTTTTGGGTATGAAACTATCCGTTGACGGCTTACAGCGGTCAAAGCCGTAGAACTCACTGAGACCTTCGTTTTGACTGGTTATGGCTCCCGTAACTCTAAACGAGGCAACAGTTATGGTCGTCCGAAGAATCGATATCCAAAGGGTGCAACATCTGCGGTGCATGGTGCAACATTCGTCCAAAAAGACGAAACAGCGCTGTGCGACTTTTAGAAATGGGTGCAGGGATTTGAAATGGACCAGTACCATGGTGCAGCACTCTCCAGGGATGGTAAATCGAAGACCAGCCACGGTGTACCCTTTTTAATGTAAAAATTCATGTGACGGAAAAACGAAGGCTAAAAAACTTCAAAGACCCGATAGAGGTTCAGATAACCTTTTCTTGGGTATGAAACTATCCGTTGACGGCTTACAGCGGTCAAAGCCGTAGAACTCACTGAGACCTTCGTTTTGACTGGTTATGGCTCCCGTAACTCTAAACGAGGCCACAGTTATGGTCGTCCGAAGAATCGATATCCACAGGGTGCAACATCTACGGTGCAAGGTGCAACATTCGTCCAAAAAGATGAAATAGCGCCGTGCGACTTTTAGAAATGGGTGCAGGGATTTGAAATGGATCAGTACCATGGTGCACCACTCTCCAGGGATGGTAAATCGAAGACCAGCCACGGTGTTCCCTTTTTAACGTAAAAATTCATGTTACGGAAAAACGAAGGCCAAAAAACTTCAATGAGCCGATTGAGGTTTGGATAACCTTTTTTTTGGGTATTAAACTATCCGTTGACGGCTTACAGCAGTCAAAGCCGTAGAACTCACTGAGACCTTCGTTTTGACTAGTTATGGCTCCCGTAACTCTAAACGAGGCAATAGTTATGGCCGTCCGAAGAATCGATATCCACAGGGTGCAACATCTGCGGTGCAAGGTACAACATTCGTCCAAAAAGACGAAACAGCGCCGTGCGACTTTCGGAAATGGGTGCAGGGATTTGAAATGGACCAGTACCATGGTGCACCACTCTCCAGGGATGGTAAATCGAAGACAAGCCACGGTGTTCCCTTTTTAACGTAAAAATTCATGTGACGGAAAAACGAAGGCCAAAAAACTTCAGAGAGCCGATTTAGGTTCGGATAGCCTTTTTTTGGGTATGAAACTATCCGTTGACGGCTTACAGCGGTCAAAGCCGTAGAACTCACTGAGACCTTCGTTTTGACTGGTTATGGCTCCCGTAACTCTAAACGAGGCAACAGTTATGGTCGTCCGAAGAATCGATATCCAAAGGGTGCAACATCTGCGGTGCATGGTGCAACATTCGTCCAAAAAGACGAAACAGCGCCGTGCGACTTTTAGAAATGGGTGCAGGGATTTGAAATGGACCAGTACCATGGTGCAGCACTCTCCAGGGATGGTAAATCGAAGACCAGCCACGGTGTACCCTTTTTAATGTAAAAATTCATGTGACGGAAAAACGAAGGCTAAAAAACTTCAAAGACCCGATAGAGGTTCGGATAACCTTTTCTTGGGTATGAAACTATCCGTTGACGGCTTACAGCGGTCAAAGCCGTAGAACTCACTGAGACCTTCGTTTTGACTGGTTATGGCTCCCGTAACTCTAAACGAGGCCACAGTTATGGTCGTCCGAAGAATCGATATCCACAGGGTGCAACATCTGCGGTGCAAGGTGCAACATTCGTCCAAAAAGACGAAATAGCGCCGTGCGACTTTTAGAAATGGGTGCAGGGATTTGAAATGGATCAGTACCATGGTGCACCACTCTCCAGGGATGGTAAATCGAAGACCAGCCACGGTGTTCCCTTTTTAACGTAAAAATTCATGTTACGGAAAAACGAAGGCCAAAAAACTTCAATGAGCCGATTGAGGTTTGGATAACCTTTTTTTGGGTATTAAACTATCCGTTGACGGCTTACAGCAGTCAAAGCCGTAGAACTCACTGAGACCTTCGTTTTGACTAGTTATGGCTCCCGTAACTCTAAACGAGGCAATAGTTATGGCCGTCCGAAGAATCGATATCCACAGGGTGCAACATCTGCGGTGCAAGGTACAACATTCGTCCAAAAAGACGAAACAACACCGTGCGACTTTCGGAAATGGGTGCAGGGATTTGAAATGGACCAGTACCATGGTGCACCACCCTCTAGGGATGGTAAATCGAAGATCAGCCATGGTGTTTCCTTTTTAACGTAAAAATTCATGTGACGGAAAAACGAAGGCCAAAAAACTTAAGAGACCCGATTGAGGTTCGGATAGCCTTTTTTTGGGTATGAAACTATCCGTCGAAGGCTTACAGCGGTCAAAGCCGTAGAACTCACTGAGACCTTCGTTTTGACTGGTTATGGCTCCCGTAACTCTAAACGAGGCAACAGTTATGGCCGTCCGAAGAATCGAAATCCAGAGGGTGCAACATCTGCGGTGCAAGGTGCAACATTCGTCCAAAAAGACGAAACAGCGCCGTGCGACTTTTAGAAATGGGTGTAGGGATTTGAAATGGACCAGTACCATGGTGCATCACTCTCCAGGGATGGTAAATCGAAGACAAGCCACGGTGTTCCCTTTTTAACGTAAAAATTCATGTGACGGAAAAACGAAGGTAAAAAAACATCAGAGAGCCGATTGAGGTTCGGAAAGCCTTTTTTTGGGTATGAAACTATTCGTTGACGGCTTACAGCGGTCAAAGCCGTAGAACTCACTGAGACCTTCATTTTGACTGGTTATGGCTCCCGTAACTCTAAACGAGGCAACAGTTATGGTCGTCCGAAGAATCGATATCCACAGGGTGCAACATCTACGGTGCATGGTGCAACATTCGTCCAAAAAGACGAAACAGCGCCGTGCGACTTTTAGAAATGGGTGCAGGGATTTGAAATGGACCAGTACCATGGTGCACCACTCTCTAGGGATGGTAAATCGAAGACCAGCCACGGTGTACCCTTTTTAATGTAAAAATTCATGTGACGGAAAAACGAAGGCTAAAAAACTACAAAGACCCGATTGAGGTTCAAATAGCCTTTTTGGGTATGAAACTATCTGTTGACGGCTTACAGCGGTCAAAGCCGTAGAACTCACTGAGACCTTCATTTTGACTGGTTATGGCTCCCGTAACTCTAAACGAGGCGACAGTTATGGTCGTCCGAAGAATCGATATCCACAGGGTGCAACATCTGCGGTGCAAGGTGAAACATTCGTCCAAAAAGACGAAATAGCGCCTTGCGACTTTTAGAAATGGGTGCAGGGATTTGAAATAGACCAGTACCATGGTGCACCACTCTCCAGGGATGGTAAATCGAAGACCAGCCACGGTGTTCCCTTTTTAACGTAAAAATTCATGTGACGGAAAAACGAAGGCCAAAAACTTCAGAGAGCCGATTAAGGTTCGGATAGCCTTTTTTTGGGTATTAAACTATCCATTGATGGCTTACAGCGGTCAAAGCCGTAGAACTCACCGAGACCTTCGTTTTGACTAGTTATGGCTCCCGTAACTCTAAACGAGGCAACAGTTATGGCCGTCCGAAGAATCGATATCCACAGGGTGCAACATCTGCGGTGCAAGGTGCAACATTCGTCCAAAAAGATGAAACAGCACCATGCGACTTTTAGAAATGGGTGCAGTGATTTGAAATGGACTAGTACCATGGTGCACCACCCTCCAGGGATGGTAAATCGAAGATCAGCCATGGTGTTTCTTTTTTAACGTAAAAATTCATGTGACGGAAAAACGAAGGCCAAAAAACTTAAGAGACCCGATTGAGGTTCGGATAGCCTTTTTTTGGGTATGAAACTATCCGTTGACGGCTTACAACGGTCAAAGCTGTAGAACTCACTGAGACCTTCGTTTTGACTGGTTATGGCTCCCGTAACTCTAAACGAGGCAATAGTTATGGCCGTCCGAAGAATCGATATCCACAGGGTGCAACATCTGCGGTGCAAGGTGCAACATTCGTCCAAAAAGACAAAACAGCGCCGTGCGACTTTCAGAAATGGGTACAGGGTTTTGAAATGGACCAGTACCATGGTGCACCACTCACCAGGGATGGTAAATCGAAGACCAGCCACGGTGTTCCCTTTTTAACGTAAAAATTCATTTGACGGAAAAACGAAGGCCAAAAAACTTCAAAGACCCGATTGAGGTTCGGATAGCCTTTTTTTGGATATGAAACTATCCGTTGACGGCTTACAGCGTTCAATGCCGTAGAACTCACTGAGACCTTCATTTCGACTGGTTATGGCTCCCGTAACTCTAAACGAGGCAACAGTTATGGCCGTCCGAAGAATCGAAATCCACAGGGTGCAACATCTGCGGTGCAAGGTGCAACATTCGTCCAAAAAGACGAAATAGCACCGTGCGACTTTTAGAAATGGGTGCAGGGATTTAAAATGGACCAGTACCATGGTGCATCACTCTCCAGGGATGGTAAATCGAAGACAAGCCACGGTGTTCCCTTTTTAACGTAAAACTTCATGTGACGGAAAAACGAAGGCCAAAAAACTTCAAAGAGCCGATTGAGGTTCGGATAGCCTTTTTTTGGGTATGAAACTATCCGTTGACGGCTTACAGCGGTCAAAGCCGTAGAACTCACTGAGACCTTCGTTTTGACTGGTTATGGCTACCATAACTCTAAACGAGGCAACAGTTATGGTCGTCCGAAGAATCGATATCCACATGGTGCAACATCTACGGTGCATGGAGCAACATTCGTCCAAAAAGACGAAACAGCGCCGTGCGACTTTTAGAAATGGGTGCAGGGATTTGAAATGGACCAGTACCATGGTGCAGCACTCTCCAGGGATGGTAAATCGAAAACCAGCCACGGTGTACCCTTTTTAATGTAAAAATTCATGTGACGGAAAATCGAAGGCTAAAAAACTTCAAAGACCCGATAGAGGTTCGGATAGCCTTTTTTTGGGTATGAAACTATCCGTTGACGGCTTACAGCGGTCAAAGCCGTAGAACTAACTGAGACCTTCGTTTTGACTGGTTATGGCTCCCGTAACTCTAAACGAGGCAACAATTATGGTCGTCCGAAGAATCGATATCCACAGGGTGCAACATCTGCGGTGCAAGGTGCAACATTTGTCCAAAAAGACGAAATAGCGCCGTGCGACTTTTAGAAATGGGTGCAGCGATTTGAAATGGACCATTACCATGGTGCACCACTCTCCAGGGATGGTAAATCGAAGACCAGCCACAGTGTTCCCTTTTTAACGTAAAAATTCATGTGATGGAAAAACGAAGGCCAAAAAACTTCATAGAGCCGATTAAGGTTCGGATAGCCTTTTTTGGGTATTAAACTATCCGTTGACGGCTTACAGCGGTCAAAGCCGTAGAACTCACTGAGACCTTCGTTTTGACTAGTTATGGCTCCCGTAACTCTAAACGAGGCAACAGTTATGGTCGTCCGAAGAATCGATATCCATAGGGTGCAACATCTGCGGTGCAAGGTGCAACATTCGTCCAAAAAGACGAAACAACACCGTGCGACTTTCAGAAATGGGTGCAGGGATTTGAAATGGACTAGTACCATGGTGCACCACCCTCCAGGGATGGTAAATCGAAGATCAGCCACGGTGTTTCCATTTTAACGTAAAAATTCATGTGATGGAAAAACGAAGGCCAAAATACTTAAGAGACCCAATTGAGGTTCGGATAGCCTTTTTTTGGGTATGAAACTATCCGTTGAAGGCTTACAGTGGTCAAAGCTGTAGAACTCACTGAGACCTTTGTTTTGACTGGTTATGGCTCCTGTAACTCTAAACGAGGCAACAGTTATGGCCGTCCGAAGAATCGAAATCCAGAGGGTGCAACATCTGCGGTGCAAGGTGCTACATTCGTCCAAAAAGACGAAACAGCGCCGTGCGACTTTTAGAAATGGGTGTAGAGATTTGAAATGGATCAGTACCATGGTGCATCACTCTCTAGGGATGGTAAATCGAAGACAAGCCACGGTGTTCCCTTTTTAACGTAAAAATTCATGTGACGGAAAAACGAAGGCCAAAAAACTTCAAAGAGCCGATTGAGGTTCAAATAGCCTTTTTTGGGTATGAAACTATCCGTTGACGACTTACAGCGTCAAAGCCGTAGAACACACTGAGACCTTCATTTTGACTGGTTATGGCTCCCGTAACTCTAAACAAGGCAACAATTATGGCCGTCCGAAGAATCGATATCCACAGGGTGCAACATCTGCGGTGCATGGTGCAACATTCGTTCAAAAAGACGAAACAGCATCGTGCTACTTTTAGAAATGGGTGCAGGTATTTGAAATGGACCGGTACCATGGTGCACTACTCTCCAGGGATGGTAAATCGAAGACCAGCCACAGTGTACCCTTTTTAATGTAAAAATTCATGTGACGGAAAAACGAAGGCTAAAAAACTTCAGAGACCCGATTGAGGTTCGGATAGCCTTTTTTTGGGTATGAAACTATCCGTTGACGGCTTACAGCGGTCAAAGCCGTAGAACTCACTGAGACCTTCGTTTCGACTGGTTATGGCTCCCGTAACTCTAAACGAGGCAACAGTTATGGTCGTCCGAAGAATCGATATCCACAGGGTGCAACATCTGCGGTGCAAGGTGCAACATTCGTCCAAAAAGACGAAACAGCGCCGTGCGACTTTTAGAAATGGGTGCAGGGATTTGAAATCGACCAGTACCATGGTGCACCACACTCCAGGGATGGTAAATCGAAGACCAGCCACGGTGTTCCCTTTTTAACGTAAAAATTCATGTGACGGAAAAACGAAGGCAAAAAACTTCAGAGAGCAGATTGAGGTTCGGATAGCCTTTATTTGGGTATGAAACTATCTGTTGACGGCTTACAGTGGTCAAAGCCGTAGAACTCACTGAGACCTTCGTTTTGACTGGTTATGGCTCCCATAACTCTAAACGAGGCAACAGTTATGGCCGTCCGAAGAATCGATATCCACAGGGTGCAACATCTGCGGTGCAAGGTGCAACATTCGTCCAAAAAAACGAAACAGCGCCGTGCGACTTTAAGAAATGGGTGCAGGGATTTGAAATGGACCAGTACCATGGTGCACCACTCTCCAGGGATGGTAAATCGAACACCAGCCACGGTGTTCCCTTTTTAACGTAAAAATTCATGTGACGGAAAAACGAAGGCCAAAAAACTTCAGAGACCCGATTGAGGTTCGGATAGCCTTTTTTTGGGTATGAAACTATCCGTTGATGGCTTACAGCGGTCAAAGCCGTAGAACTCACTGAGACCTTCATTTTGACTAGTTATGGCTCCCGTAACTCTAAACGAGGCAACAGTTATGGTCGTCCGAAGAATCGATATCCATAGGGTGCAACATCTGCGGTGCATGGTGCAACATTCGTCCAAAATGACGAAACAGCGCCATGCGACTTTTAGAAATGGGTGCAGGGATTTGAAATGGACCAGTACCATGGTGCACCACTCTCAAGGGATGGTAAATCGACGACCAGCCATGGTGTACTCTTTTTAATGTAAAAATTCATGGGACGGAAAAACGAAGGCTAAAAAACTTCAAAGACCCGATTGAGGTTCGGATAGCCTTTTTTGGGTATGAAACTATCCGTTGACGGCTTACAGCGGTCAAAGCCGTAGAACTCACTGAGACCTTCGTTTTGACTGGTTATGGCTCCCGTAACTCTAAACGAGGCAACAGTTATGGTCGTCCGAAGAATCGATATCCACAGGGTGCAACATCTGCGGTGCACGGTGCAACATTCGTCCAAAAAGACGAAACAGCGCCGTGCGACTTTTAGAAATGGGTGCAGGGATTTGAAATGGACCAGTACCATGGTGCACCACTCTCCAGGGATGGTAAATCGACGACCAGCCATGGTGTACCCTTTTTAATGTAAAAATTCATGGGACGGAAAAACGAAGGCTAAAAAACTTCATAGACCCGATTGAGGTTCGGATAGCCTTTTTTTGGGTATGAAACTATCCGTTGACGGCTTACAGTGGTCAAAGCCGTAGAGCTCACTGAGACCTTAGTTTTGACTGGTTATGGCTCCCGTAACTCTAAACGAGGCAACAGTTATGGTCGTCAAAAGAATCAATATCCACAGGGTGCAACATCTGCGGTGCACGGTGCAACATTCGTCCAAAAAGACGAAATAGCGCCGTGCGACTTTTAGAAATGGGTGCAGGGATTTGAAATGGACCAGTACCATGGTGCACCACTCTCCAGGGATGGTAAATCGAAGCCCAGCCACGATGTTCCCTTTTTAACGTAAAAATTCATGTGACGGAAAAACGAAGGCCAAAAAACTTCAAAGAGCCGATTAAGGTTCGGATAGCCTTTTTCTTGGTATGAAACTATCCGTTGATGGCTTACAGCGGTCAAAGCCGTAGAACTCCCAGAGACCTTCGTTTTGACTAGTTATGGCTCCCGTAACTCTAAACGAGGCAACAGTTATGGCCGTCCGAAGAATTGATATCCACAGGGTGCAACATTCGTCCAAAAAGACGAAACAGCACCGTGCGACTTTCAGAAATGGGTGCAGGGATTTGAAATGGACCAATACCATGGTGCACCACCCTACAAGGATGGTAAATCGAAGATCAGCCACGGTGTTTCCTTTTTAACGTAAAAATTCATGTGACGGAAAAACGAAGGCCAAAAAACATCAAAGACCCGATTGAGGTTCGGATAGCCTTTTTTTGGGTATGAAACTATCCGTTGACGGCTTACAGTAGTCAAAGCCATAGAACTCACTGAGACCTTCGTTTTGACTGGTTATGGCTCCCGTAACTCTAAACGAGGCAATAGTTATGGCCGTCCGAAGAATCGATATCCACAGGGTGCAACATCTGCGGTGCAAGGTGCAACATTCATCCAAAAAGACGAAACAGCGCCGTGCGACATTCAGAAATTGGTGCAGGGATTTGAAATGGACCAGTACCATGGTGCACCACTCTCCAGGGATGGTAAATCGAAGACCGGCCACGGTGTTCCCTTTTTAGGGTAAAAATTCATGTGATGGAAAAACGAAGGACAAAAAACTTTAGAGACCCGATTGAGGTTCGGATAGCCTTTTTTGGGTATGAAACTATCCGTTGACGGCTTACAGCGGTCAAAGCCGTAGAACTCACCGAGACCTTCGTTTTGACTGGTTATGGCTCCCGTAACTCTAAACGAGGCAACAGTTATGGCCGTCCGAAGAATCGAAATCCATAGGGTGCAACATCTGCGGTGCAAGGTGCAACATTCGTTGAAAAAGACGAAACAGCTCCGTGCGACTTTTAGAAATGGGTGCAGGGATTTGAAATGGACCAGTACCATGTTGCATCACTCTCCAGGGATGGTAAATCGAAGACAAGCCACGGTGTTCCCTTTTTAATGTAAAAATTCATGTGACGGAAAAACGAAGGCCAAAAAACTTCAGAGAGCCGATTGAGGTTCGGATAGCCTTTTTTTGGGTATGAAACTATCCGTTGACGGCTTACAGTAGTCAAAGCCATAGAACTCACTAAGACCTTCGTTTTGACTGGTTATTGCTCCCGTAACTCTAAACGAGGCAACAATTATGGTCGTCCGAAGAATCGATATCCATAGGGTGCAACATCTACGGTGCAAGGTGCAACATTCGTCCAAAAAGACGAAACAGCACCGTGCGACTTTTAGAAATGGGTGCAGTGATTTGAAATGGACCAGTACCATAGTGCACCACTCTCCAGGGATGGTAAATCGAAGACCAGCCACGGTGTTCCCTTTTTAACGTAAAAATTCATGTGACGGAAAAACGAAGGCAAAAAAACTTCAGAGAGCAGATTGAGGTTCGGATAGCCTTTATTTGGGTATGAAACTATCTTTTGACGGCTTACAGTGGTCAAAGCCGTAGAACTCACTGAGACCTTCGTTTTGACTGGTTATGGCTCCCGTAACTCTAAACGAGGCAATAGTTATGGCCGTCCGAAGAATCGATATCCACAGGGTGCAACATCTGCGGTGCAAGGTGCAACATTCGTCCAAAAAGACGAAACAGCGCCGTGCAACTTTAAGAAATGGGTGCAGGGATTTGAAATGGACCAGTACCATGGTGCACCACTCTCCAGGTATGGTAAATCGAAGACCAGCCACGGTGTTCCCTTTTTAACGTAAAAATTCATGTGACGGAAAAACGATGGCCAAAAAACTTCAGAGACCCGATTGAGGTTCGGATACCCTTTTTTTGGGTATGAAACTATTCGTTGACAGCTTACAGCGGTCAAAGCCGTAGAACTCACTGAGACCTTCGTTTTGACTGGTTATGGCTCCCGTAACTCTAAACGAGGCAACAGTTATGGTCGTCCGAAGAATCGATATCCACAGGGTGCAACATCTGCGGTGCACGGAGCAACATTCGTCCAAAAAGATGGAACAACACCTTGCGACTTTTAGAAATGAGTGCAGGGATTTGAAATGGACCAGTACCATGGTGCACCACTCTCCAGGGATGGTAAATCGATGACCAGCCACGGTGTTCCCTTTTTAACGTAAAAATTCATGTGACGGAAAAACGAAGGCCAAAAAACTTCAAAGAGCCGATTAAGGTTCGGATAGCCTTTTTTGGGTATGAAACTATCCGTTGACGGCTTACAGTAATCAAAGCCGTAGAACTCACTGAGACCTTCGTTTTGACTAGTTATGGCTCCCGTAACTCTAAACGAGGCAATAGTTATGGCCGTCTGAAGAATCGATATCCACACGGTGCAACATCTGCGGTGCAAGGTGCAACATTCATCCAAAAAGACGAAACAGCACCGTGCGACTTTCAGAAATGGGTGCAGGGATTTGAAATGGACCAGTACCATGGTGCACCACTCTCCATGGATGGTAAATCGAAGACCAGCCACGGTGTTCCCTTTTTAACGTAAAAATTCATGTGACGAAAAAACGAAGGCCAAAGAACTTTAGAGACCCGATTGAGGTTCGGATAGCCTTTTTTTGGGTATGAAACTATCCGTTGACGGTTATAGTGGTCAAAGCCGTAGAACTCACCGAGACCTTCGTTTTGACTGGTTATGGCTCCCGTAACTCTAAACGATGCAACAGTTATGGCCGTCCGAAGAATCGAAATCCACAGGGTGCAACATCTGCGGTGCAAGGTGCAACATTCGTCCAAAAAGACGAAACAGCGCCGTGCGACTTTTAGAAATGGGTGCAGGGATTTGAAATAGACCAGTACCATGTTGCATCACTCTCCAGGGATGGTAAATCGAAGACAAGCCACGGTGTTCCCTTTTTAACGTAAAAATTCATGTGACGGAAAAACGAAGGCCAAAAAACTTCAAAGAGCCGATTGAGGTTCGGATAGCCTTTTTTTGGGTAAGAAACTATCCGTTGACTGCTTACAGCATTCAAAGCCGTAAAACTCACTGAGACCTTCATTTTGACTGGTTATGGCTCCCGTAACTCCAAACGAGGCAACAGTTAGGGTCATCCGAAGAATCGATATCCACAGGGTGCAACATCTGCGGTGCATGGTGCAACATTCGTCCAAAAAGACGAAACAGCGCCGTGCGACTTTTAGAAATGGGTGCAGGGATTTGAAATGGACCAGTACCATGGTGCACCACTCTCCAGGGATGGTAAATCGACGACCAGCCATGGTGTACCCTTTTTAATGTAAAAATTCATGTGACGGAAAAACGAAGGCTAATAAACTTCAAAGACCCAATTGAGGTTCGGATAGCCTTTTTTTGGGTATGAAACGATCCGTTGACGGCTTACAGCGGTCAATTCCGTAGAGCTCACTGAGACCTTCGTTTTGACTGGTTATGGCTCCCGTAACTCTAAACGAGGCAACAGTTATGGTCGTCCGAAGAATCGATATCCACATGGTGCAACATCTGCGGTGCACGGTGCAACATTCGTCCAAAAAGACGAAATAGCGCCCTGCGACTTTTAGAAATGGGTGCAGGGATTTGAAATGGACCAGTACCATGGTGCACCACTCTCCAGGGATGGTAAATCGAACACCAGCCACGATGTTCCCTTTTTAACGTAAAAATTCATGTGACGGAAAAACGAAGGCCAAAAAACTTCAAAGAGACGATTAAGCTTCGGATAGCCTTTTTCTGGGTATGAAACTATCCGTTGACAGCTTACAGCGGTCAAAGCCGTAGAACTCACTGAGACCTTCGTTTTGACTAGTTATGGCTCCCGTAACTCTAAACGAGGCAACAGTTATGGCCGTCCGAAGAATCGATATCCACAGGGTGCAACATTCGTCCAAAAAGACGAAACAGCACCGTGCGACTTTCAGAAATGGGTGCAGGGATTTGAAATGGACCGGTACCATGGTGCACCACCCTACAGGGATGGTAAATCGAAGATCAGCCACGGTGTTTCCTTTTTAACGTAAAAATTCATGTGACGGAAAAACGAAGGCCAAAAAACATCAGAGACCCGATTGAGGTTCGGATAGCCTTTTTTTGGGTATGAAACTATCCGTTGACGGCTTACAGTGGTCAAAGCCGTAGAACTCACTGAGACCTTCATTTTGACTGGTTATGGCTCCCGTAACTCTTAACGAGGCAATAGTTATGGCCATCCGAAGAATCGATATACACAGGGTGCAACATCTGCAGTGCAAGGTGCAACATTCATCCAAAAAGACGAAACAGCGCCGTGCGACATTCAGAAATGGGTGCAGGGATTTGAAATGGACCAGTACCATGGTGCACCACTCTCCAGGGATGGTAAATCGAAGACCAGCCACGGTGTTCCCTTTTTAAGGTAAAAATTCATGAGACGGAAAAACGAAGGCCAAAAAACTTTAGAGATCCGATTGAGGTTCGGATAGCCTTTTTTGGGTATGAAACTATCCGTTGACGGCTTACAGCGGTCAAAGCCATAGAACTCACCGAGACCTTCGTTTTGACAGGTTATGGCTCCCGTAACTCTAAACGAGGCAACAGTTATGGCCGTCCGAAGAATCGAAATCCACAGGGTGCAACATCTGCGGTGCAAGGTGCAACATTCGTCGAAAACGACGAAACAGCGCCGTGCGACTTTTAGGAATGGGTGCAGGGATTTGAAATGGACCAGTACCATGTTGCATCACTCTCCAGGGATGGTAAATTGAAGACAAGCCACAGTGTTCCCTTTTTAACGTAAAAATCCATGTGATGGAAAAACGAAGGCCAAAAAACTTCAAAGAGCCGATTGAGGTTCGGATAGCCTTTTTTTGGGTATGAAACTATCCGTTAATGGCTTACAGCGGTCAAAGCCGTAGAACTCACTAAGACCTTCGTTTTGACTGGTTATTGCTCCTGTAACTCTAAACGAGGCAACAATTATGGTCGTCCGAAGAATCGATATCCACAGGGTGCAACATCTGCGGTGCAAGGTGCAACATTCGTCCAAAAAGATGAAACAGCGCCGTGCGACTTTTAGAAATGGGTGCAGGGATTTGAAATGGACCAGTACCATGGTGCACCACTCTCTAGGGATGGTAAATCGAAGACCAGCCACGGTGTTCCCTTTTTAACGTAAAAATTCATGTGATGGAAAAACGAAGGCCAAAAAACTTCAGAGAGCAGATTGTGGTTCGGATAGCCTTTATTTGGGTATGAAACTATCTGTTGACGGTTTATAGTGGTCAAAGCCGTAGAACTCACTGAGACCTTCGTTTTGACTGGTTATGGATCCCGTAACTCTAAACGAGGCAATAGGTATGGCCGTTCGAAGAATCGATATCCATAGGGTGCAACATCTGCAGTGCAAGGTGCAACATTCGTCCAAAAAGACGAAACAGCGCCGTGCGACTTTAAGAAATGGGTGCAGGGATTTGAAATGGACCAGTACCATGGTGCACCACTCTCCAGGGATGGTAAATCGAAGACCAGCCACGGTGTTCCCTTTTTAACGTAAAAATTCATGTGACGGAAAAACGAAGGCCAAAAAACTTCAGAGACCCGATTGAGGTTCGGATAGCCTTTTTTTGGATATGAAACTATCCGTTGACGGCTTACAGCGGTCAAAGCCGTAGAACTCACTGAGACCTTCGTTTTGACTGGTTATAGCTCCCGTAACTCTAAACGAGGCAACAGTTATGGTCGTCCGAAAAATCGATATCCACAGGGTGCAACATCTGAGGTGCACGGTGCAACATTCGTCCAAAATGACGAAACAGCGCCGTGCGACTTTTAGAAATGGGTGAAGGGATTTGAAATGAACCAGTACCATGGTGCACCACTCTCCAGGGATGGTAAATCGATGACCAGCCACGGTGTTCCCTTTTTAACGTAAAAATTCATGTGACGGAAAAACGAAGGCCAAAAAACTTCAAAGAGCCGATTAAGGTTCGGATAGCCTTTTTTGGGTATGAAACTATCCGTTGACGGCTTACAGCAATCAAAGCCTTAGAAATCACTGAGACCTTCGTTTTGACTAGTTATGGCTCCCGTAACTCTAAACGAGGCAATAGTTATGGCCGTCTGAAGAATCGATATCCACAGGGTGCAACATCTGCAGTGCAAGGTGCAACATTCATCCAAAAAGACGAAACAGCACCGTGCGACTTTCATAAATGGGTGCAGGGATTTGAAATGTACCAGTACCATGGTGCACCACTCTCCAGGGATGGTAAATCGAAGACCAGCCACGGTGTTCCCTTTTTAACGTAAAAATTCATGTGACGGAAAAAACGAAGGCCAAAAAACTTTAGAGACCCGATTGAGGTTCGGATAGCCTTTTTTTGGG
This sequence comes from Allium fistulosum, assembly GCA_030737815.1. NCBI lineage: Eukaryota > Viridiplantae > Streptophyta > Magnoliopsida > Asparagales > Amaryllidaceae > Allium > Allium fistulosum. Next base: position 1,142,164,304 of record CM060906.1, read on the forward strand.
TATGAAACTATCCGTTGATGGCTTACAGTGGTCAAAGCCGTAGAACTCACCGAGACCTTCGTTTTGACTGGTTATGGCTCCCGTAACTCTAAACGAGGCAACAGTTATGGCCGTCCGAAGAATCGAAATCCACAGGGTGCAACATCTGCGGTGCAAGGTGCAACATTCGTCCAAAAAGACGAAACAGCGCCGTGCGACTTTTATAAATGGGTGCAGGGATTTCAATGGACCAGTACCATGTTGCATCACTCTCCAGGGATGGTAAATCGAAGACAAGCCACGGTGTTCCCTTTTTAACGTAAAAATTCATGTGACGGAAAAACGAAGGCCAAAAAACTTCAGAGAGCCGATTGAGGTTCGGATAGCCTTTTTTTGGGTATGAAACTATCCGTTGACGGCTTACAGCGGTCAAAACCGTATAACTCACTAAGACCTTCATTTTGACTGGTTATTGCTCCCGTAACTCTAAACGAGGCAACAATTATGGTCGTCCGAAGAATCGATATCCACAGGGTGCAACATCTGCGGTGCAAGGTGCAACATTCGTCCAAAAAGACGAAACAGCGCCGTGCGACTTTTAGAAATGGGTGCAGGGATTTGAAATGGACCAGTACCATGGTGCACCACCCTCCAGGGATGGTAAATCGAAGATCAGCCACGGTGTTTCCTTTTTAACGTAAAAATTCATGTGATGGAAAAACGAAGGCCAAAAAACTTCAGAGACCCGATTGAGGTTCGAATAGCCTTTTTTTGGGTATGAAACTATCCATTTAAGGCTTACAGCAGTCAAAGCCGTAGAACTCACTGAGACCTTCGTTTTGACTGGTTATGGCTCCCGTAACTCTAAACGAGGCAATAGTTATGGCCATCTGAAGAATCGATATCCACAGGGTGCAACATCTGCGGTGCAAGGTGCAACATTCATCCAAAAAGTCGAAACAGCATCGTGCGACTTTCAGAAATGTGTGCAGGGATTTGAAATGGACCAGTACCATGGTGCACCACTCTCCAGGGATGGTAAATCGAAGACCAGCCACGTTGTTCCCTTTTTAACGTAAAAATTCATGTGACGGAAAAACGAAGGCCAAAAAACTTCAGAGAGCCGATTGAGGTTCGGATAGGCTTTTTTTGGGTATGAAACTATCCGTTGACGGCTTACAGCGGTCAAAGCCGTAGAACTCACTAAGACCTTCGTTTTGACTGGTTATTGCTCCCGTAACTCTAAACGAGGCAACAATTATGGTCGTCCGAAGAATCGATATCCACAGGGTGCAACATCTGCGGTGCAAGGTGCAACATTCGTCCAAAAAGACGAAACAGCGCCGTGCGACTTTTAGAAATGGGTGCAAGGATTTGAAATGGACCAGTACCATGGTGCACCACTCTCCAGGGATGGTAAATCGAAGACCAGCCACGGTGTTCCCTTTTTAACGTAAAAATTCATGTGACGGAAAAACGAAGGCCAAAAAACTTCAGATAGCAGATTGAGGTTCGGATAGCCTTTTTTTGGGTATGAAACTATCTGTTGACGGCATACAGCGGTCAAAGCCATAGAACTCACTGAGACCTTCGTTTTGACTGGTTATGGCTCCCGTAACTCTAAACGAGGCAATAGTTATGGCCGTCCGAAGAATCGATATCCACAGGGTGCAACATCTGCGGTGCAAGGTGCAACATTCGTCCAAAAAGACGAAACAGCGCCGTGCGACTTTAAGAAATGGGTGCAGGGATTTGAAATGGACTAGTACCATGGTGCACCACTCTCCAGGGATGGTAAATCGAAGACCAGCCACGGTATTCCCTTTTTAACGTAAAAATTCATGTGACGGAAAAACGAAGGCCAAAAAACTTCAGAGACCCGATTGAGGTTCGGATAGCCTTTTTTTGGTTATGAATCTATCCATTGATGGCTTACAGTGATCAAAGCCATAGAACTCACTGAGACCTTCGTTTTGACTGGTTATGGCTCCCGTAACTCTAAACGAGGCAACAGTTATGGTCGTCCGAAGAATCGATATCCATAGGGTGCAACATCTGCGGTGCACGGTGCAACATTCGTCCAAAAAGATGAAATAGGACCGTGCGACTTTTAGAAATGGGTGTAGTGATTTGAAATGGACCAGTACCATGGTGCACCACTCTCCAGGGATGGTAAATCGAAGACTAGCCACGATGTTCCCTTTTTAACGTAAAAATTCATGTGACGGAAAAACGAAGGCCAAAAAACTTCAAAGAGCCGATTAAGGTTCGGATAGCCTTTTTTGGGTATGATACTATCCGTTGACGGCTTACAGTAGTCAAAGCCGTAGAACTCACTGAGACCTTCGTTTTGACTGGTTATGGCTCCCGTAACTCTAAACGAGGCAACAATTATGGTCGTCCGAAGAATCGATATCCACAGGGTGCAACATCTGCGGTGCACGGTGCAACATTCGTCCAAAAAGACGAAACAGCGCCATGCGACTTTTAGAAATGGGTGCAGGGATTTGAAATGAACCAGTACCATGGTGCACCACCATCCAGGGATGGTAAATCGAAGATCAGCCACGGTGTTTCCTTTTTAACGTAAAAATTCATGTGACGGAAAAACGAAGGCCAAAAAACTTCAGAGACCCGATTGAGGTTCGGATAGCCTTTTTTTGGGTATGAAACTATCCGTTGACGGCTTACAGCGGTCAAAGCCGTAGAACTCACCGAGTCCTTCGTTTTGACTGGTTATGGCTCCCGTAACTCTAAACGAGGAAATAGTTATGGTCGTCCAAAGAATCGAAATCCACAGGGTGCAACATCTGCGGTGCAAGGTGCAACATTCGTCCAAAAAGATGAAACAGCGCCGTGCGACTTTAAGAAATGGGTGCAGGGATTTGAAATGGACCAGTACCATGGTGCACCACTCTCCAGGGATGGTAAATGGAAGACCAGCCACGGTGTTCCCTTTTTAACGTAAAAATTCATGTGACGGAAAAACGAAGGCCAAAAAACTTCAGAGACTCGATTGAGGTTCGGATAGCCTTTTTTTGGGTATGAAACTATCCGTTGACGGCTTACAGCGGTCAAAGCCGTAGAACTCACTGAGACCTTCGTTTTGACTGGTTATGGCTCCCGTAACCCTAAATGAGGCAACAATTATGGTCGTCCGAAGAATCGATATCCACAGGGTACAACATCTGCGGTGCACGGTGCAACATTCGTCCAAAAAGACGAAACAGCGCCATGCGACTTTAAGAAATGGGTGCAGGGATTTGAAATGAACCAGTACCATGGTGCACTTCTCTCCAGGGATGGTAAATCGATGACCAGCCACGGTGTTCCCTTTTTAACGTAAAAATTCATGTGACGGAAAAACGAAGGCCAAAAAACTTCAAAGAGCCGATTAAGGTTCGGATAGCCTTTTTTGGGTATGAAACTATCCGTTGACGGCTTACAGCAATCAAAGCCTTAGAACTCACGAGGCAATAGTTATGGCCGTCTGAAGAATCGATATCCACAGGGTGCAACATCTACGGTGCAAGGTGCAACATTCATCCAAAAAGACGAAACAGCACCGTGCGACTTTCAGAAATGGGTGCAGGGATTTGAAATGTACCAGTACCATGGTGCACCACTCTCCAGGGATGGTAAATCGAAGACCAGCCACGGTGTTCCCTTTTTAACGTAAAAATTCATGTGACGGAAAAACGAAGGCCAAAAAACTTTAGAGACCCGATTGAGGTTCGGATAGCCTTTTTTTGGGTATGAAACTATCCGTTGATGGCTTACAGTGGTCAAAGCCGTAGAACTCACCGAGACCTTCGTTTTGACTGGTTATGGCTCCCGTAACTCTAAACGAGGCAACAGTTATGGCCGTCCGAAGAATCGAAATCCACAGGGTGCAACATCTGCGGTGCAAGGTGCAACATTCGTCCAAAAAGACGAAACAGCGCCGTGCGACTTTTATAAATGGGTGCAGGGATTTGAAATGGACCAGTACCATGTTGCATCGCTCTCCAGGGATGGTAAATCGAAGACAAGCCACGGTGTTCCCTTTTTAACGTAAAAATTCATGTGATGGAAAAACAAAGGCCAAAAAACTTCAGAGAGCCGATTGAGGTTCGGATAGCCTTTTTTTGGGTATGAAACTATCCGTTGACGGCTTACAGTGGTCAAAGCCGTAGAACTCACTGAGACCTTTGTTTTGACTGGTTATGGCTCCCGTAACTCTAAACGAGGCAATAGTTATGGCCGTCCGAAGAATCGATATCCACAGGGTGCAACATCTGCGGTGCAAGGTGCAACATTCGTCCAAAAAGACGAAACAGCGCCGTGCGACTTTCAGAAATGGGTGCAGGGATTTGAAATGGACCAGTACCATGGTGCACCACTCTCCAGGGATGGTAAATCGAAGACCAGCCACGGTGTTCTCTTTTTAACGTAAAAATTAATGTGACGGAAAAACGAAGGCCAAAAAACTTCAGAGACCCGATTGAGGTTCGGATAGCCTTTTTTTGGGTATGAAACTATCCGTTGACGGCTTACAGCGGTCAAAGCCGTAGAACTCACTGAGACCTTCGTTTTGACTGGTTATGGCTCCCGTAACTCTAAACGAGGCAACAGTTAAGGACGTCCGAAGAATCGATATCCACAGGGTGCAACATCTGCGGTGCACGGTGCAACATTCGTCCAAAAAGACGAAACAGCGCCGTGCGACTTTAAGAAATGGGTGCAGGGATTTGAAATGGACCAGTACCATGGTGCACCACTCTCCAGGGATGGTAAATCGAAGACCAGCCACGGTGTTCCCTTTTTAACGTAAAAATTCATGTGACGGAAAAACGAAGGCCAAAAAACTTCAGAGAGCAGATTGAGGTTCGGATAGCCTTTTTTTGGGTATGAAACTATCCGTTGACGGCTTACAGCGGTCAAAGCCGTAGAACTCACCGAGACCTTCGTTTTGACTGGTTATTGCTCCCGTAACTCTAAACGAGGCAACAGTTATGGCCGTCCGAAGAATCAAAATCCACAGGGTGCAACATCTGCGATGCAAGGTGCAACATTCGTCCAAAAAGACGAAAAAGCGCCGTGCAACTTTTAGAAATGGGTGCAGGGATTTGAAATGGACCAGTACCATGTTGCATCACTCTCCAGGGATGGTAAATCGAAGACAAGCCATGGTGTTCCGTTTTTAACGTAAAAATTCATGTGACGGAAAAACGAAGGCCAAAAAAGTTCAGAGACCCGATTGAGGTTCGGATAGCCTTTTTTTGGGTATGAAACTATCCGTTGACGACATACAGCGGTCAAAGCCGTAGAACTCACTGAGACCTTCGTTTTGACTTGTTATGGCTCCCGTAACTCTAAACGAGGCAATAGTTATGGCCGTCCGAAGAATCGATATCCACAGGGTGCAACATCTGCGGTGCAAGGTGCAACATTCATCCAAAAAGACGAAACAGCGCCGTGCGACTTTCAGAAATGGGTGCAGGGATTTGAAATGGTCCAGTACCATGGTGCACCACTCTCCAGGGATGGTAAATTGAAGACCAGCCACGGTGTTCCCTTTTTAAAGTAAAAATTCTTGTGACGGAAAAACGAAGGCCAAAAAACTTCAAAGAGCAGATTGAGGTTCGGATAGCCTTTTTTTGGGTATGAAACTATCCGTTGATGGCTTACAGCGGTCAAAGCCGTAGAACTCACTGAGACCTTCGTTTTTACTGGTTATGGCTCCCGTAACTCTAAACGAGGCAATAGTTATGGCCGTCCGAAGAATCGATATCCACAGGGTGCAACATCTGCGGTGCAAGGTGCAACATTCGTCCAAAAAGACGAAACAGCGTCGTGCGACTTTCAAAAATGGGTGTAGTGATTTGAAATGGACCAGTACCATGGTGCACCACTCTCCAGGTATGGTAAATCGAAGACCAGCCACGGTGTTCCCTTTTTAACGTAAAAATTCATGTGACGGAAAAACGAAGGCCAAAACACTTTAGAGACCCGATTGAGGTTCGGATAGCCTTTTTTTGGGTATGAAACTATCCGTTGACGGCTTACAGTGGTCAAAGCCGTAGAACTCACTGAGACCTTCATTTTGACTGGTTATGGCTCCCGTAACTCTAAACGAGGCAATAGTTATGGCCGTCCGAAGAATCGATATCCACAGGGTGCAACATCTGCGGTGCAAGGTGCAACATTCGTCCAAAAAGACGAAACAGCGCCGTGCGAATTTCAGAAATGGGTGCAGGGATTTGAAATGGACCAGTACCATGGTGCACCACTCTCCAGGGATGGTAAATCGAAGACCAGCCACGGTGTTCCCTTTTTAACTTAAAAATTCATGTGATGGAAAAACGAAGGCCAAAAAACTTCAGAGACCCGATTGAGGTTCGGATAGCCTTTTTTTGGGTATGAAACTATCCATTGACGGCTTACAGCGGTCAAAGCCGTAGAACTCACTGAGACCTTCGTTTTTACTGGTTATGGCTCCCGTAACTCTAAACGAGGCAACAGTTAAGGACGTCCAAAGAATCGATATCCACAGGGTGCAACATCTACGGAGCACGGTGCAACATTCGTCCAAAAAGACGAAACAGCGCCGTGCGACTTTAAGAAATGGGTGCAGGGATTTGAAATGGACCAGTACCATAGTGCACCACTCTCCAGGGATGGTAAATCGAAGACCAGCCACGGTGTTCCCTTTTTAACGTAAAAATTCATGTGACGGAAAAACGAAGGCCAAAAAACTTCAGAGAGCAGATTGAGGTTCGGATAGCCCTTTTTTGGGTATGAAACTATCCGTTGACGGCTTACAGCGGTCAAAGCCGTAGAACTCACCGAGACCTTCGTTTTGACTGGTTATGGCTCCCGTAACTCTAAACGAGGCAACAGTTATGGCCGTCCGAAGAATCAAAATCCACAGGGTGCAACATCTGCGATGCAAGGTGCAACATTCGTCCAAAAAGACGAAACAGCGCCGTGCGACTTTTAGAAATGGGTGCAGGGATTTGAAATGGACCAGTACCATGTTGCATAACTCTCCAGGGATGGTAAATCGAAGACAAGCCACGGTGTTCCGTTTTTAACGTAAAAATTCATGTGACGGAAAAACGAAGGCCAAAAAACTTCAGAGACCCGATTGAGGTTCGGATAGCCTTTTTTGGGTATGAAACTATCCGTTGACGGCTTACAGCGGTCAAAGCCGTAGAACTCACCGAGACCTTCGTTTTGACTGGTTATGGATCCCGTAACTCTAAACGAGGCAACAGTTATGGCCGTCCGAAGAATCAAAATCCACAGGGTGCAACATCTGCGGTGCAAGGTGCAACATTCGTCCAAAAAGACGAAACAGCGCAGTGCGACTTTTAGAAATGGGTGCAGGGATTTGAAATGGACCAGTACCATGGTGCACCACTCTCCAGGGATGGTAAATCGAAGACCAGCCACGGTGTTCCCTTTTTAACGTAAAAATTCATGTCACAGAAAAACGAAGGCCAAAAAACTTCAGAGAGCAGATTGAGGTTCGGATAGCCTTTTTTTGGGTATGAAACTATCCGTTGATGGCTTACAGCGGTCAAAGCCGTAGAACTCACCGAGACCTTCGTTTTGACTGGTTATGGCTCCCGTAACTCTGAACGAGGCAACAGTTATGGCCGTCCGAAGAATCAAAATCTACAGGGTGCAACATCTGCGATGCAAGGTGCAACATTCATCCAAAAAGACGAAACAGCGTCGTGCGACTTTTAGAAATAGGTGCAGGGATTTGAAATGGACCAGTACCATGTTGCATCACTCTCCAGGGATGGTAAATCGAAGACAAGCCACGGTGTTCCGTTTTTAACGTAAAAATTCATGTGACGGAAAAACGAAGGCCAAAAAACTTCAGAGACCCGATTGAGGTTCGGATAGCCTTTTTTTGGGTATGAAACTATCCGTTGACAACATACAGCGGTCAAAGCCGTAGAACTCACTGAGACCTTCGTTTTGACTGGTTATGGCTCCCGTAACTCTAAACGAGGCAATAGTTATGGCCGTCCGAAGAATCGATATCCACAGGGTGCAACATCTGCGGTGCAAGGTGCAACATTCATCCAAAAAGACGAAACAGCGCCGTGCGACTTTCAGAAATGGGTGCAGGGGTTTGAAATGGACCAGTACCATGGTGCACCACTATCCAGGGATGGTAAATTGAAGACCAGCCACGGTGTTCCCTTTTTAACGTAAAAATTCATGTGACGGAAAAACGAAGCCCAAAAAACTTCAGAGAGCAGATTGAGGTTCAGATAGCCTTTTTTTGGGTATGAAACTATCCGTTGATGGCTTACAGCGGTCAAAGCCGTAGAACTCACTGAGACCTTCGTTTTTACTTGTTATGGCTCCCGTAACTCTAAACGAGGCAATAGTTATGGCCGTCCGAAGAATCGATATCCACAGGGTGCAACATCTGCGGTGCAAGGTGCAACATTCGTCCAAAAAGACGAAACAGCGCCGTGCGACTTTCAGAAATGAGTGCAGGGATTTGAAATGGTCCAGTACCATGGTGCACCACTCTCCAGGGATGGTAAATTGAAGACCAGCCACGGTGTTCCCTTTTTAACGTAAAAATTCTTGTGACGGAAAAACGAAGGCCAAAAAACTTCAAAGAGCAGATTGAGGTTCGGATAGCCTTTTTTTGGGTATGAAACTATCCGTTGATGGCTTACAGCGGTCAAAGCCGTAGAACTCACTGAGACCTTCGTTTTTACTGGTTATGGCTCCCGTAACTCTAAACGAGGCAATAGTTATGGCCGTCCGAAGAATCGATATCCACAGGGTGCAACATCTGCGGTGCAAGGTGCAACATTCGTCCAAAAAGACGAAACAGCGTCGTGCGACTTTCAAAAATGGGTGCAGTGATTTGAAATGGACCAGTACCATGGTGCACCACTCTCCAGGTATGGTAAATCGAAGACCAACCACGGTGTTCCCTTTTTAACATAAAAATTCATGTGACGGAAAAACGAAGGCCAAAACACTATAGAGACCCGATTGAGGTTCGGATAGCCTTTTTTTGGGTATGAAACTATCCGTTGACGGCTTACAGTGGTCAAAGCCGTAGAACTCACTGAGACCTTCATTTTGACTGGTTATGGCTCCCGTAACTCTAAACGAGGCAATAGTTATGGCCGTCCGAAGAATCGATATCCACAGGGTGCAACATCTGCGGTGCAAGGTGCAACATTCGTCCAAAAAGACGAAACAGCGCCGTGCGACTTTCAGAAATGGGTGCAGGGATTTGAAATGGACCAGTACCATGGTGCACCACTCTCCAGGGATGGTAAATCGAAGACCAGCCACGGTGTTCCCTTTTTAACGTAAAAATTCATGTGACGGAAAAACGAAGGCCAAAAAACTTCAGAGACCCGATTGAGGTTCGGATAGCCTTTTTTTGGGTATGAAACTATCCGTTGACGGCTTATAGCGGTCAAAGCCGTAGAACTCACTGAGACCTTCGTTTTGACTGGTTATGGCTCCTATAACTCTAAACGAGGCAATAGTTATGGCCGTCCGAAGAATCGATATCCACAGGGTGCAACATCTGCGGTGCAAGGTGCAACATTCATCCAAAAAGACGAAACAGCGCCGTGCGACTTTAAGAAATGGGTGCAGGGATTTGAAATGGACCAGTACCATAGTGCACCACTCTCCAGGGATGGTAAATCGAAGACCAGCCACGGTGTTCCCTTTTTAACGTAAAAATTCATGTGACGGAAAAACGAAGGCCAAAAAACTTCAGAGAGCAGATTGAGGTTCGGATAGCCTTTTTTTGGGTATGAAACTATCCGTTGACGGCTTACAGCGGTCAAAGCCGTAGAACTCACCGAGACCTTCGTTTTGACTGGTTATGGCTCCCGTAACTCTAAACGAGGCAACAGTTATGGCCGTCCGAAGAATCAAAATCCACAGGGTGCAACATCTGCGATGCAAGGTGCAACATTCGTCCAAAAAGACGAAACAGCGCCGTGCGACTTTTAGAAATGGGTGCAGGGATTTGAAATGGACCAGTACCATGTTGCATCACTCTCCAGGGATGGTAAATCGAAGACCAGCCACGGTGTTCCGTTTTTAACGTAAAAATTCATGTGACGGAAAAACGAAGCCCAAAAAACTTCAGAGACCCGATTGAGGTTCGGATAGCCTTTTTTGGGTATGAAACTATCCGTTGACGGCTTACAGCGGTCAAAGCCGTAGAACTCACCGAGACCTTCGTTTTGACTGGTTATGGCTCCCGTAACTCTAAACGAGGCAACAGTTATGGCCGTCCGAAGAATCAAAATCCACAGGGTGCAACATCTACGGTGCAAGGTGCAACATTCGTCCAAAAAGACGAAACAGCGTCGTGGGACTTTCAGAAATGGGTGCAGGGATTTGAAATGGACCAGTACCATGGTGCACCACTCTCCAGGGATGGTAAATCGAAGACCAGCCACGGTGTTCCCTTTTTAACGTAAAAATTCATGTGACGGAAAAACGAAGGCCAAAAAACTTCAGAGAGCAGATTGAGGTTCGGATAGCCTTTTTCTGGGTATGAAACTATCCGTTGACGGCTTACAGCGGTCAAAGCCGTAGAACTCACCGAGACCTTCGTTTTGACTGGTTATGGCTCCCGTAACTCTAAACGAGGCAACAGTTATGGCCGTCCGAAGAATCAAAATCCACAGGGTGCAACATCTGCGATGCAAGGTGCAACATTCATCCAAAAAGACGAAACAGCGCCGTGCGACTTTTAGAAATGGGTGCAGGGATTTGAAATGGACCAGTACCATGTTGCATCACTCTCCAGGGATGGTAAATCGAAGACAAGCCACGGTGTTCCGTTTTTAACGTAAAAATTCATGTGACGGAAAAACGAAGGCCAAAAAACATCAGAGACCCGATTGAGGTTCGGATAGCCTTTTTTTGGGTATGAAACTATCCGTTGACGACATACAGCGGTCAAAGCCGTAGAACTCACTGAGACCTTCGTTTTGACTGGTTATGGCTCCCGTAACTCTAAACGAGGCAATAGTTATGGCCGTCCGAAGAATCGATATCCACAGGGTGCAACATCTGCGGTGCAAGGTGCAACATTCATCCAAAAAGACGAAACAGCGCCGTGCGACTTTCAGAAATGGGTGCAGGGGTTTGAAATGGACCAGTACCATGGTGCACCACTATCCAGGGATGGTAAATTGAAGACCAGCCACGGTGTTCCCTTTTTAACGTAAAAATTCATGTGACGGAAAAACGAAGCCCAAAAAACTTCAGAGAGCAGATTGAGGTTCGGATAGCCTTTTTTTGGGTATGAAACTATCCGTTGATGGCTTACAGCGGTCAAAGCCGTAGAACTCACTGAGACCTTCGTTTTTACTGGTTATGGCTCCCGTAACTCTAAACGAGGCAATAGTTATGGCCGTCCGAAGAATCGATATCCACAGGGTGCAACATCTGCGGTGCAAGGTGCAACATTCGTCCAAAAAGACGAAACAGCGTCGTGGGACTTTCAGAAATGGGTGCAGGGATTTTAAATGGACCAGTACCATGGTGCACCACTCTCCAGGTATGGTAAATCGAAGACCAGCCATGGTGTTCCCTTTTTAACGTAAAAATTCATGTGACGGAAAAACGAAGGCCAAAACACTTTAGAGACCCGATTGAGGTTCGGATAGCCTTTTTTTGGGTATGAAACTATCCGTTGACGGCTTACAGTGGTCAAAGCCGTAGAACTCACTGAGACCTTCGTTTTGACTGGTTATGGCTCCCGTAACTCTAAACGAGGCAATAGTTATGGTCGTCCGAAGAATCGATATCCACAGGGTGCAACATCTACGGTGCAAGGTGCAACATTCGTCCAAAAAGACGAAACAGCGCCGTGCGACTTTCAGAAATGGGTGCAGGGATTTGAAATGGACCAGTACCATGGTGCACCACTCTCCAGGGATGGTAAATCGAAGACCAGCTACGGTGTTCCCTTTTTAACGTAAAAATTCATGTGACGGAAAAACGAAGGCCAAAAAACTTCAGAGACCCGATTGAGGTTCGGATAGCCTTTTTTTGGGTATGAAACTATCCGTTGACGGCTTACAGCGGTCAAAGCCATAGAACTCACTGAGACCTTCGTTTTGACTGGTTATGGCTCCCATAACTCTAAACGAGGCAACAGTTAAGGACGTCCGAAGAATCGATATCCATAGGGTGCAACATCTGCGGTGCACGGTGCAACATTCGTCCAAAAAGATGAAACAGCGCCGTGCGACTTTAAGAAATGGGTGCAGGGATTTGAAATGGACCAGTACCATGGTGCACCACTCTCCAGGGATGGTAAATCGAAGACCAGCCACGGTGTTCCCTTTTTAACGTAAAAATTCATGTGACGGAAAAACGAAGGCACAAAAACTTCAGAGAGCAGATTGAGGTTTGGATAGCCTTTTTTTGGGTATGAAACTATCCGTTGACGGCTTACAGTGGTCAAAGCCGTAGAACTCACTGAGACCTTCGTTTTGACTGGTTATGGCTCCTGTAACTCTAAACGAGGCAATAGTTATGGTCGTCCGAAGAATTGATATCCACAGGGTGCAACATCTGCGGTGCAAGGTGCAACATTCGTCCAAAAAGACGAAACAGCGCCGTGCGACTTTCAGAAATGGGTGCAGGGATTTTAAATGGACCAGTACCATGGTGCACCGCTCTCCAGGGTTGGTAAATCGAAGACCAGCCATGGTGTTCCCTTTTTAACGTAAAAATTCATGTGACGGAAAAACGAAGGCCAAAAAACTTCAGAGACCCGATTGAGGTTCGGATAGCCTTTTTTTGGGTATGAAACTATCCGTTGACGGCTTACAGTGGTCAAAGCCGTAGAACTCAATGAGACCTTCGTTTTGACTGTTTATGGCTCCCGTAACTCTAAACGAGGCAACAGTTAAGGACGTCCGAAAAATCGATATCCACAGGGTGCAACATCTGCGGTGCACGGTGCAACATTCGTCCAAAAAGACAAAACAGCGCCGTGCGACTTTAAGAAATGGGTGCAGGGATTTGAAATGGACCAGTACCATGTTGCACCACTCTCCAGGGATGGTAAATCGAAGGCCAGCCACGGTGTTCCCTTTTTAACGTAAAAATTCATGTGACGGAAAAACGAAGGGCAAAAAACTTCAGAGAGCAGATTGAGGTTCGGATAGCCTTTTTTTGGGTATGAAACTATCCGTTGACGGCTTACAGCGGTCAAAGCCGTAGAACTCACCGAGACCTTCGTTTTGACTGGTTATGGCTCCCGTAACTCTAAACGAGGCAACAGTTATGGTCGTCCGAAGAATCAAAATCCACAGGGTGCAACATCTGCGATGCAAGGTGCAACATTCGTCCAAAAAGACGAAACAGCGCCGTGCGACTTTTAGAAATGGGTGCAGGGATTTGAAATGGACCAGTACCATGTTGCATCACTCTCCAGGGATGGTAAATCGAAGACAAGCCACGGTGTTCCCTTTTTAACGTAAAAATTCATGTGACGGAAAAACGAAGGCCAAAAAACTTCAGAGAGCAAATTGAGGTTCGGATAGCCTTTTTTTGGGTATGAAACTATCCGTTGAAGGCTTACAGCGGTCAAAGCCGTAGAACTCACTGATACCTTCGTTTTGACTGGTTATGGCTCCCGTAACTCTAAACGAGGCAATAGTTATGGCCGTCCGAAGAATCGATATCCACAGGGTGCAACATCTGCGGTGCAAGGTGCAACATTCATCCAAAAAGATGAAACAGCGCCGTGCGACTTTCAAAATGGGTGCAGGGATTTGAAATGGACCAGTACCATGGTGCACCACTCTCCAGGTATGGTAAATCGGAGACCATCCACGGTGTTCCCTTTTTAACGTAAAAATTCATGTGACGGAAAAACGAAGGCCAAAACACTTTAGAGACCCGATTGAGGTTCGGATAGCCTTTTTTTGGGTATGAAACTATCCGTTGACGGCTTACAATGGTCAAAGCCGTAGAACTCACTGAGACCTTCGTTTTGACTGGTTATGGCTCCCGTAACTCTAAACGAGGCAATAGTTATGGCCGTCCGAAGAATCGATATCCACAGGGTGCAACATCTGCAGTGCAAGGTGCAACATTCATCCAAAAAGACGAAACAACGCCGTGCGACTTTCAGAAATGGGTGTAGGGATTTGAAATGGACCAGTACCATGGTGCACCACTCTCCAGGGATGGTAAATCGAAGACCAGCCACGGTGTTCCCTTTTTAACGTAAAAATTCATGTGACGGAAAAACGAAGGCCAAAAAACTTCAGAGAGCAGATTGAGGTTCGGATAGCCTTTTTTTGGGTATGAAACTATCTGTTGACGACTTACAGCGGTCAAAGCTGTAGAACTCACTGAGACCTTCGTTTTGACTGGTTATGGCTCCCGTAACTCTAAACGAGGCAATAGTTATGGCCGTCCGAAGAATCGATATCCATAGGGTGCAACATCTGCGGTGCAAGGTGCAACATTCGTCCAAAAAGACGAAACAGCGCCGTGCGACTTTAAGAAATGGGTGCAGGGATTTGAAATGGACCAGTACCATGGTGCACCACTCTCCAGGGATGGTAAATTGAAGACAAGCCACGGTGTTCTCTTTTTAACGTAAAAATTCATGTGACGGAAAAACGAAGGCCAAAAAACTTTAGAGACCCGATTGAGGTTCGGATAGCCTTTTTTTGGGTATGAAACTATCCGTTGACGGCTTACAATGGTCAAAGCCGTAGAACTCACTGAGACCTTCGTTTTGACTGGTTATGGCTCCCGTAACTCTAAACGAGGCAATAGTTATGGCCGTCCGAAGAATCGATATCCACAGGGTGCAACATATGCGGTGCAAGGTGCAACATTCATCCAAAAAGACGAAACAGTGCCGTGCGACTTTCAGAAATGGGTGCAGGGATTTGAAATGGACCAGTACCATGGTGCACCACTCTCCAGGGATGGTAAATCGAAGACCAGCCACAGTGTTCCCTTTTTAACGTAAAAATTCATGTGACGGAAAAACGAAGGCAAAAAAACTTTAGATACCCGATTGAGGTTCGAATAGCCTTTTTTTGGGTATGGAACTATCCGTTGACGGCTTACAGCAGTCAAAGCCGTAGAACTCACCGAGACCTTCGTTTTGACTGGTTATGGCTCCCGCAACTCTAAACGAGGCAACAGTTATGGCCGTCCGAAGAATCGAAATCCACAGGGTGCAACATCTGCGGTGCAAGGTGCAACATTCGTCCAAAAAGACGAAACAGCGCCGTGCGACTTTTAGAAATGGGTCCAGGGATTTGAAATGGACCAGTACCATGTTGCATCACTCTCCAGGGATGGTAAATCGAAGACAAGCCACGGTGTTCCCTTTTTAACGTAAAAATTCATGTGATGGAAAATCGAAGGCCAAAAAACTTTAGAGAGCCGATTGAGGTTCGGATAGCCTTTTTTTGGGTATGAAACTATCCGTTGACGGCTTACAGCGGTCAAAGCCGTAGAACTCACTAAGACCTTCGTTTTGACTGGTTATGGCTCCCGTAACTCTAAACGAGGCAATAGTTATGGTCGTCCGAAGAATCGATATCCACAGGGTGCAACATCTGCGGTGCAAGGTGCAACATTCGTCCAAAAAGACGAAACAGCGCCGTGCGACTTTCAGAAGTGGGTGCACGGATTTGAAATGGACCAGTACCATGGTGCACCACTCTCCAGGGATGGTAAATCGAAGACCAGCCACGGTGTTCCCCTTTTAACGTAAAAATTCATGTGACGGAAAAACGAAGGCCAAAAAACTTCAGAGAGCAGGTTGAGGTTCGGATAGCCTTTTTTTGGGTATGAAAATATCCTTTGACGGCTTACAGCGGTCAAAGCCGTAGAACTCACTGAGACCTTCATTTTGACTGGTTATGGCTCCCGTAACTCTAAACGAGGCAACAGTTATGGCCGTCCGAAGAATCGATATCCACAGGGTGCAACATCTGCGGTGCAAGGTGCAACATTCGTCCAAAAAGACGAAACAGCGCCGTGCGACTTTAAGAAATGGGTGCAGGGATTTGAAATGGACCAGTATCATGGTGCACCACTCTCCAGGGATGGTAAATCGAAGACCAGCCACGGTGTTCCCTTTTTAACGTAAAAATTCATGTGACGGAAAAACGAAGGCCAAAACACTTTAGAGACCCGATTGAAGTTCGGATAGCCTTTTTTTGGGTATGAAACTATCCGTTGACGGCTTACAGAGGTCAAAGCCATAGAACTCACTGAGACCTTTGTTTTGACTGGATATGGCTCCCGTAACTCTAAACGAGGCAACAGTTATGGCCGTCCGAAGAATCGATATCCACAGGGTGCAACATCTGCGGTGCAAGGTGCAACATTCGTCCAAAAAGACGAAACAGCGTCGTGCGACTTTCAGAAATGGGTGCAGGGATTTGAAATGGACCAGTACCATGGTGCACCACTCTCCAGGTATGGTAAATCGAAGACCAACCATGGTGTTCCCTTTTTAACGTAAAAATTCATGTGACAGAAAAACGAAGGCCAAAAAACTTCAGAGACCCGATTGAGGTTCGGATAGCCTTTTTTTGGGTATGAAACTATCCGTTGACGACATACAGTGGTCAAAGCCGTAGAACTCACTGAGACCTTCGTTTTGACTGGTTATGGCTCCCGTAACTCTAAACGAGGCAATAGTTATGGCCGTCCGAAGAATCGATATCCACAGGGTGCAACATCTGCGGTGCAAGGTGCAACATTCATCCAAAAAGACGAAACAACGTCGTGTGACTTTCAGAAATGGGTGCAGGGATTTGAAATGGACCAGTACCATGGTGCACCACGCTCTAGGGATGGTAAATTGAAGACCAGCCACGGTGTTCCCTTTTTAACGTAAAAATTCATGTGACGGAAAAACGAAGGCCAAAAAACTTTAGAGAGCAGATTGAGGTTCGGATAGCCTTTTTTTGGGTATGAAACTATCCGTTGATGGCTTACAGCGGTCAAAGCCGTAGATCTCACTGAGACCTTCATTTTTACTGGTTATGGCTCCCGTAACTCTAAATGAGGCAATAGTTATGGCCGTCCGAAGAATCGATATCCACAGGGTGCAACATCTGCGGTGCAAGGTGCAACATTCGTCCAAAAAGACGAAACAGCGTCGTGCGACTTTCATAAATGGGTGCAGGGATTTGAAATGGACCAGTACCATGGTGCACCACTCTCCAGGTATGGTAAATCGAAGACCAGCCACGGTGTTCACTTTTTAACGTAAAAATTCATGTGACGGAAAAACGAAGGCCAAAACACTTTAGAGACCCGATTGAGGTTCGGATAGCCTTTTTTTGGGTATGAAACTATCCGTTGACGGCTTACAGCGGTCAAAGCCGTAGAACTCACTGAGACCTTCGTTTTGACTGGATATGGCTCCCGTAACTCTAAACGAGGCAACAGTTATGGCCGTCCGAAGAATCGATATCCACAGGGTGCAACATCTGCGGTGCAAGGTGCAAAATTCGTCCAAAAAGACGAAACAGCGTCGTGCGACTTTCAGAAATGGGTGCAGGGATTTGAAATGGACCAGTACCATGGTGCATCACTCTCCAGGTATGGTAAATCGAAGACCAGCCACGGTGTTCCCTTTTTAACGTAAAAATTCATGTGACGGAAAAACGAAGGCCAAAACACTTTAGAGACCCGATTGAGGTTCGGATAGCCTTTTTTTGGGTATGAAACTATCCGTTGACGGCTTATAGCGGTCACAGCCGTAGAACTCACTGAGACCTTCGTTTTGACTAGTTATGGCTCCCGTAACTCTAAACGAGGCAATAGTTATGGCCGTCCGAAGAATCGATATCCACAGGGTGAAACATCTGCGGTGCAAGGTGCAACATTCGTCCAAAAAGACGAAACAGCGCCGTGCGACTTTAAGAAATAGGTGCAGGGATTTGAAATGTACCAGTACCATGGTGCACCACTCTCCAGGGATGGTAAATCGAAGACCAGCCACGGTGTTCCCTTTTTAACGTAAAAATTCATGTGACGGAAAAACGAAGGCCAAAAAACTTTAGAGACCCGATTGAGGTTCGGATAGCCTTTTTTGGGTATGAAACTATCCGTTGACGGCTTATAGCGGTCAAAGCCATAGAACTCACTGAGACCTTCGTTTTGACTGGTTATGGCTCCTATAACTCTAAACGAGGCAATAGTTATGGCCGTCCGAAGAATCGATATCCACAGGGTGCAACATCTGCGGTGCAAGGTGCAACATTCATCCAAAAAGACGAAACAGCGCCGTGCGACTTTCAGAAATGGGTGCAGGGATTTGAAATGGACCAGTACCATGGTGCACCACTCTCCAGGGATGGTAAATCGAAGACCAGCCACGGTGTTCCCTTTTTAACGTAAAAATTCATGTGACGGAAAAACGAAGGCCAAAAAACTTTAGAGACCCGATTGAGGTTCGGATAGTCTTTTTTGGGTATGAAACTATCCGTTGACAGCTTACAGCGGTCAAAGCCGTAGAACTCACCGAGACCTTCGTTTTGACTGGTTATGGCTCCCGTAACTCTAAACGAGGCAACAGTTATGGCCGTCCGAAGAATCGAAATCCACAGGGTGCAACATCTGCGGTGCAAGGTGCAACATTCGTCCAAAAAGACGAAACAGCGCCGTGCGACTTTTAGAAATGGGTGCAGGGATTTGAAATGGACCAGTACCATGTTGCATCACTCTCCAGGGATGGTAAATCAAAGACAAGCCACGGTGTTCCCTTTTTAACGTAAAAATTCATGTGACGGAAAAACGAAGGCCAAAAAACTTCAAAGAGCCGATTGAGGTTCGGATAGCCTTTTTTTGGCTATGAAACTATCCGTTGACGGCTTACAGCGATCAAAGCCGTAGAACTCACTAAGACCTTCGTTTTGACTGGTTATGGCTCCCGTAACTCTAAACGAGGCAATAGTTATGGCCGTCCGAAGAATCGATATCCACAGGGTGCAACATCTGCGGTGCAAGGTGCAACATTCGTCCAAAAAGACGAAACAGCGCCGTGCGACTTTCAGAAATGGGTGCAGGGATTTGAAATGGACCAGTACCATGGTGCACCACTCTCCAGGGATGGTAAATCGAAGACCAGCCACGGTGTTCCCTTTTTAACGTAAAAATTCATGTGACGGAAAAACGAAGGCCAAAAAACTTCAAAGAGCAGATTGAGGTTCGGATAGCCTTTTTTTGGGTATGAAACTATCCGTTGACGGCTTATAGCGGTCAAAGCCGTAGAACTCACTGAGACCTTCGTTTTGACTGGTTATGGCTCCCGTAACTCTAAACGAGGCAATAGTTATGGTCGTCCGAAGAATCGATATCCACAGGGTGCAACATCTGCGGTGCAAGGTGCAACATTCGTCCAAAAAGACGAAACAGCGCCGTGCGACTTTAAGAAATGGGTGTAGGGATTTGAAATGGACCAGTACCATGGTGCACCACTCTCCAGGGATGGTAAATCGAAGACCAGCCACGGTGTTCCCTTTTTAACGTAAAAATTCATGTGACGGAAAAACGAAGGCCAAAACACTTTAGAGACCCGATTGAGGTTCGGATAGCCTTTTTTTGGGTATGAAACTATCCGTTGACGACTTACAGCGGTCAAAGCCGTAGAACTCACTGAGACCTTCGTTTTGACTGGATATGGCTCCCGTAACTCTAAACGAGGCAACAGTTATGGCCGTCCGAAGAATTGATATCCACAGGGTGCAACATCTGCGGTGCACGGTGCAACATTCGTCCAAAAAGACGAAAAAGCGCCTTGCGACTTTCAGAAATGGGTGCAGGGATTTGAAATGGACCAGTACCATGGTGCACCACTCTCCAGGGATGGTGAATCGAAGACCAGCTACGGTGTTCCCTTTTTAACGTAAAAATTCATGTGACGGAAAAACGAAGGCCAAAAAACTTCAAAGAGCCGATTAAGGTTCGGATAGCCTTTTTTGGGTATGAAACTATCCGTTGACGGCTAACAGCAGTCAAAGCCATAGAACTCACTAAGACCTTCGTTTTGACTAGTTATGGCTCCCGTAACTCTAAACGAGGCAACAGTTATGGCCGTCCGAAGAATCGATATCCACAGGGTGCAACATTTGCGGTGCAAGGTGCAACATTCGTCCAAAAAGACGAAACAGCGCCGTGCGACTTTAAGAAATGGGTGCAGGGATTTGAAATGGACTAGTACCATGGTGCACCACTCTCCAAGGATGGTAAATCGAAGACCAGCCACGGTGTTCCCTTTTTAACGTAAAAATTCATGTGACGGAAAAACGAAGGTCAAAAAACTTCAGAGACTCGATTGAGGTTCGGATAGCCTTTTTTTGGGTATGAAACTATCCGTTGACGACTTACAATGGTCAAAGCCGTAGAACTCACTGAGACCTTCGTTTTGACTGGTTATGGCTCCCGTAACTCTAAACGAGGCAATAGTTATGGCCGTCCGAAGAATCGATATCCACAGGGTGCAACATCTGCGGTGCAAGGTGCAACATTCATCCAAAAAGACGAAACAGCGCCGTGCGACTTTCAGAAATGGGTGCAGGGATTTGAAATGGACCAGTACCATGGTGCACCACTCTCCAGGGATGGTAAATCGAAGACCAGCCACGGTGTTCCCTTTTTAACGTAAAAATTCATGTGACGGAAAAACGAAGGCCAAAAAACTTTAGAGACCCGATTGAGGTTCGGATAGCCATTTTTTGAGTATGAAACTATCTGTTGACGGCTTACAGCGGTCAAAGCCATAGAACTCACCGAGACCTTCGTTTTGACTGGTTATGGCTCCTGTAACTCTAAACGAGGCAACAGTTATGGCCGTCCGAAGAATCGAAATCCATAGGGTGCAACATCTGCGGTGCAAGGTGCAACATTCGTCCAAAAAGACGAAACAGCGCCGTGCGACTTTTAGAAATCGGTGTAGGGATTTGAAATGGACCAGTACCATGTTGCATCACTCTTCAGGGATGGTAAGTCGAAGACAAGCCACGGTGTTCCCATTTTAACGTAAAAATTCATGTGACGGAAAAACGAAGGCGAAAAAACTTAAAAGAGCCGATTGAGGTTCTGATAGCCTTTTTTTGGGTATGAAACTATCCGTTGACGGCTTACAACGGTCAAAGCCATAGAACTCACTAAGACCTTCGTTTTGACTGGTTATTGCTCCCGTAACTCTAAACGAGGCAACAATTATGGTCGTCCGAAGAATCGATATCCACAGGGTGCAACATCTGCGGTGCAAGGTGCAACATTCATCCAAAAAGACGAAACAGCGCCGTGCGACTTTAAGAAATGGGTGCAGGGATTTGAGATGGACCAGTACCATGGTGCACCACTCTCCAGGCATGGTAAATCGAAGACCAGCCACGGTGTTCCCTTTTTAACGTAAAAATTCATGTGACGGAAAAACGAAGGCCAAAAAACTTCAGAGAGCAGATTGAGGTACGGATAGCATTTTTTTGGGTATGAAACTATCCGTTGACGGCTTACAGCGGTCAAAGCCGTAGAACTCACTGAGACCTTCGTTTTGACTGGATATGGCTCCCGTAACTCTAAACGAGGCAACAGTTATGGTCGTCCGAAGAATCGATATCCACAGGGTGCAACATCTGCGGTGCAAGGTGCAACATTCGTCCAAAAAGACGAAACAGCGCCGTGCGACTTTTAGAAATGGGTGTAGGGATTTGAAATGGACCAGTACCATGGTGCACCAATCTCCAGGGATGGTAAATCGAAGACCAGCCACGGTGTTCCCTTTTTAACGTAAAAATTCATGTGACGGAAAAACGAAGGCCAAAAAACTTCAGAGACCCGATTGAGGTTCGGATAGCCATTTTTTGGGTATGAAACTATCCGTTGACGGCTTACAGCGGTCAAAGCCGTAGAACTCACTAAGACCTTCGTTTGACTGGATATGGCTCCCGTAACTCTAAACGAGGCAATAGTTATGGTCGTCCGAAGAATCGATATCCACAGGGTGCAACATCTGCGGTGCAAGGTGCAACATTCGTCCAAAAAGACGAAATTGCGTCGTGCGACTTTTAGAAATGGGTGCAGGGATTTGAGATGTACCAGTACCATGGTGCACCACTCTCCAGGGATGGAAAATCGAAGACCAGCCACGGTGTTCCCTTTTTAACGTAAAAATTCATGTGACGGAAAAACGAAGGCCAAAAAACTTCAGAGACCCGACTGAGGTTCGGATAGCCTTTTTTTGGGTATGAAACTATCCGTTAATGGCTTACAGCGGTCAAAGCCGTAGAACTCACCGAGACCTTCATTTTGACTGGTTATGGCTCCCGTAACTCTAAACGAGGCAACAGTTATGGCCGTCCGAAGAATCGAAATCCACAGGGTGCAACATCTGCGGTGCAAGGTGCAACATTCGTCCAAAAAGACGAAACAGCGCCGTGCGACTTTTAGAAATGGGTGCAGGGATTGGAGATGGACCAGTACCATGGTGCACCACTCTCCAGGAATGGTAAATCGAAGACCAGCCACGGTGTTCCCTTTTTAACGTAAAAATTCATGTGACGGAAAAACGAAGGCCAAAAAACTTCAGAGACCCGATTGAGGTTCGGATAGCCTTTTTTTGGATATGAAACTATCCGTTGACGGCTTACAGCGATCAAATCCGTAGAACTCACTAAGACCTTCGTTTTGACTGGTTATTGCTCCCGTAACTCTAAACGAGGCAACAATTATGGTCGTCCGAAGAATCGATATCCACAGGGTGCAACATCTGCGGTGCAAGGTGCAACATTCATCCAAAAAGACGAAACAGCGCCGTGCGACTTTAAGAAATGGGTGCAGGGATTTGAGATGGACCAGTACCATGGTGCACCCTCTCCAGGGATGGTAGATCGAAGCCCAGCCACGGTGTTCCCTTTTTAACGTAAAAATTCATGTGACGGAAAAACGAAGGCCAAAAAACTTCAGAGAGCAGATTGAGGTTCGGATAGCCTTTTTTGGGTATGAAACTATCCGTTGACGGCTTACAGCGGTCAAAGCCATAGAACTCACTGAGACCTTCGTTTTGACTGGTTATGGCTTCCGTAACTCTAAACGAGGCAATAGTTAGGGCCGTCCGAAGAATCGATATCCACAGGGTGCAACATCTGCGGTGCAAGGTGCAACATTCGTCCAAAAAGACGAAACAGCGCCGTGCGACTTTTAGAAATGGGTGCAGGAATTTGAAATGGACCAGTACCATGGTGCACCAATTTCCAGGGATGGTAAATCGAAGACCAGCCACGGTGTTCCCTTTTTAACTTAAAAATTCATGTGACGGAAAAACGAAGGCCAAAAAACTTCAGAGACCCGATTGAGGTTCGGATAGACTTTTTTTGGGTATGAAACTATCCGTTGACGGCTTACAGCGGTCAAAGCCGTAGAACTCACTAAGACCTTCGTTTTGACTGGTTATTGCTCCCGTAACTCTAAACGAGGCAACAATTATGGTCGTCCGAAGAATCGATATCCATAGGGTGCAACATCTGCGGTGCAAGGTGCAACATTCGTCCAAAAAGACGAAACAGCGCCGTGCGACTTTTAGAAATGGGTGCAGGGATTTGAAATGGACCAGTACCATGGTGCACCACTTTCCAGGGATGGTAAATCGAAGACCAGCCACGGTGTTCCCTTTTTAACGTAAAAATTCATGTGACGGAAAAACAAAGGCCAAATAACTTTAGAGAGCAGATTGAGGTTCGGATAGCCTTTTTTTGGGTATGAAACTATCCGTTGACGGCTTACAGCGGTCAAAGCCGTAGAACTCACTGAGACCTTCGTTTTGACTGGTTATGGCTCCCGTAACTCTAAACGAGGCAATAGTTATGGCCGTCCGAAGAATCGATATCCACAGCGTGCAACATCTGCGGTGCAAGGTGCAACATTCATCCAAAAAGACGAAACAGCGCCGTGCGACTTTAAGAAATGGGTGCAGGGATTTGAGATGGACCAGTACCATGGTGCACCACTCTCCAGGGATGGTAAATCGAAGACCAGCCACGGTGTTCCCTTTTTAACGTAAAAATTCATGTGACGGAAAAACGAAGGCCAAAAAACTTCAGAGACCCGATTGAGGTTCGGATAGCCTTTTTTTGGGTATGAAACTATCCGTTGACGGCTTACAGCGGTCAAAGCCGTAGAACTCACTGAGACCTTCGTTTTGACTGGTTATGGCTCCCGTAACTCTAAACGAGGCAATAATTATGGCCGTCCGAAGAATCGATATCCACAGGGTTCAACATCTGCGGTGCAAGGTGCAACATTCGTCCAAAAAGACGAAACAGCGTCGTGCGACTTTTAGAAATGGGTGCAGAGATTTGAAATGGACCAGTACCATGGCGCACCAATTTCCAGGGATGGTAAATCGAAGACCAGCCACGGTGTTCCCTTTTTAACGTAAAAATTCATGTGATGGAAAAACGAAGGCCAAAAAACTTCAGAGACCCGATTGAGGTTCGGATAGCCTTTTTATGGGTATGAAACTATCCGTTGACGGCTTACAGCGGTCAAAGCCGTAGAACTCACTAAGACCTTCGTTTTGACTGGTTATCGCTCCCGTAACTCTAAACGAGGCAACAATTATGGTCGTCCGAAGAATCGATATCCATAGGGTGCAACATCTGCGGTGCAAGGTGCAACATTCGTCCAAAAAGACGAAACAGCGCCGTGCGACTTTTAGAAATGGGTGCAGGGATTTGAAATGGACCAGTACCATGGTGCACCACTTTCCAGGGATGGTAAATCGAAGACCAGCCACGGTGTTCCCTTTTTAACGTAAAAATTCATGTGACGGAAAAACGAAGGCCAAAAAACTTCAGAGACCCAATTGAGGTTCGGATAGCCTTTTTTTGGGTATGAAACTATCCGTTGACGGCTTACAGCGGTCAAAGCCGTAGAACTCACTGAGACCTTCGTTTTGACTGGATATGGCTCCCGTAACTCTAAACGAGGCAACAGTTATGGTCGTCCGAAGAATCGATATCCACAGGGTGCAACATCTGCGATGCACGGTGCAACATTCGTCCAAAAAGACGAAATTGCGTCGTGCGACTTTTAGAAATGGGTGCAGGGATTTGAGATGGACCAGTACCATGGTGCACCACTCTCCAGGTATGGTAAATCGAAGACCAGCCACGGTGTTCCCTTTTTAACGTAAAAATTCATGTGACGGAAAAACGAAGGCCAAAAAACTTCAGAGACCCGATTGAGGTTCGGATAGCCTTTTTTTGGGTATGAAACTATCCGTTGACGGCTTACAGCGGTCAAAGCCGTAGAACTCACTGAGACCTTCGTTTTGACTGGATATGGCTCCCGTAACTCTAAACGAGGCAACAGTTATGGTCGTCCGAAGAATCGATATCCACAGGGTGCAACATCTGCGATGCACGGTGCAACATTCGTCCAAAAAGACGAAATTGCGTCGTGCGACTTTTAGAAATGGGTGTAGGGATTTGAGATGGACCAGTACCATGGTGCACCACTCTCCAGGTATGGTAAATCGAAGACCAGCCACGGTGTTCCCTTTTTAACGTAAAAATTCATGTGACGGAAAAACGAAGGCCAAAAAACTTCAGAGACCCGATTGTGGTTCGGATAGTCTTTTTTTGGGTATGAAACTATCCGTTGACGGCTTACAGCAGTCAAAGCCGTAGAACTCACCAACACCTTTGTTTTGACTGGTTATGGCTCCCGTAACTCTAAACGAGGCAACAGTTATGGCCGTCCGAAGAATCGAAATCCACAGGGTGCAACATCTGCGGTGCAAGGTGCAACATTCGTCCAAAAAGACGAAACAGCGTCGTGCGACTTTTAGAAATGGGTGCAGGGATTTGAGATGGACCAGTACCATGGTGCACCACTCTCCAGGAATGGTAAATCGAAGACCAGCCACGGTGTTCCCTTTTTAACGTAAAAATTCATGTGACGGAAAAACGAAGGCCAAAAAACTTCAGAGACCAGATTGAGGTTCGGATAGCCTTATTTTGGGTATGAGACTATCCGTTGACGGCTTACAGCGGTCAAAGCCGTAGAACTCCCTAAGACCTTCGTTTTGACTGGTTATTGCTACCGTAACTCTAAACGAGGCAACAATTATGGCCGTCCGAAGAATCGATATCCACAGGGTGCAACATCTGCGGTGCAAGGTGCAACATTCATCCAAAAAGACGAAACAGCGCCGTGCGACTTTAAGAAATGGGTGCAGGGATTTGAGATGGACCAGTACCATGGTGCACCACTCTCCAGGGATGGTAAATCGAAGACCAGCCACGGTGTTCCCCTTTTAACGTAAAAATTCATGTGACGGAAAAACGAAGGCCAAAAAACTTCAGAGAGCAGATTGAGGTTCGGATAGCCTTTTTTTGGGTATGAAACTATCCGTTGACGGCTTACAGCGGTCAAAGCCGTAGAACTCGCTGAGACCTTCGTTTTGACTGGTTATGGCTCCCGTAACTCTAAACGAGGCAATAATTATGGCCGTCCGAAGAATCGATATCCACAGGGTTCAACATCTGCGGTGCAAGGTGCAACATTCGTCCAAAAAGACGAAACAGTGCCGTGCGACTTTTAGAAATGGGTGCAGGGATTTGAAATGGACCAGTACCATGGTGCACCAATTTCCAGGGATGGTAAATCGAAGACCAGCCACGGTGTTCCCTTTTTAACGTAAAAATTCATGTGACGGAAAAACGAAGGCCAAAAAACTTCAGAGACCCGATTGAGGTTCGGATAGCCTTTTTTTGGGTATGAAACTATCCGTTGACGGCTTACAGCGGTCAAAGTCGTAGAACTCACTAAGACCTTCGTTTTGACTGGTTATTGCTCCCGTAACTCTAAACGAGGCAACAATTATGGTCGTCCGAAGAATCGATATCCATAGGGTGCAACATCTGCGGTGCAAGGTGCAACATTCGTCCAAAAAGGCGAAACAGCGCCGTGCGACTTTTAGAAATGGGTGCAGGGATTTGAAATGGACCAGTACCATGGTGCACCACTTTCCAGGGATGGTAAATCGAAGACCAGCCACGGTGTTCCCTTTTTAACGTAAAAATTCATGTGACGGAAAAACAAAGGCCAAATAACTTTAGAGAGCAGATTGAGGTTCGGATAGCCTTTTTTTGGGTATGAAACTATCCATTGACGGCTTACAGCGGTCAAAGCCGTAGAACTCACTGAGACCTTCGTTTTGACTGGTTATGGCTCCCGTAACTCTAAACGAGGCAATAGTTATGGCCGTCCGAAGAATCGATATCCACAGGGTGCAACATCTGCGGTGCAAGGTGCAACATTCATCCAAAAAGACGAAACAGCGTCGTGCGACTTTAAGAAATGGGTGCAGGGATTTGAGATGGACCAGTACCATGGTGCACCACTCTCTAGGGATGGTAAATCGAAGACCAGCCACGGTGTTCCCTTTTTAACGTAAAAATTCATGTGACGGAAAAACGAAGGCCAAAAAACTTCAGAGACCCGATTGAGGTTCGGATAGCCTTTTTTTGGGTATGAAACTATCCGTTGACGGCTTACAGCGGTCAAAGCAGTAGAACTCACTGAGACCTTCGTTTTGACTGGTTATGGCTCCCGTAACTCTAAACGAGGCAATAGTTATGGCCGTCCGAAGAATCGATATCCACAGGGTGCAACATCTGCGGTGCAAGGTGCAACATTCGTCCAAAAAGACGAAACAGCGCCGTGCGACTTTTAGAAATGGGTGCAGGGATTTGAAATGGACCAGTACCATGGTGCACCAATTTCCAGGGATGGTAAATCGAAGACCAGCCACGGTGTTCCCTTTTTAACGTAAAAATTCATGTGACGGAAAAACGAAGGCCAAAAAACTTCAGAGACCCGATTGAGGTTCGGATAGCCTTTTTTTGGGTATGAAACTATCCGTTGACGACTTACAGCGGTCAAAGCCGTAGAACTCACTAAGACCTTCGTTTTGACTGGTTATTGCTCCCGTAACTCTAAACGAGGCAACAATTATGGTCGTCCGAAGAATCGATATCCATAGGGTGCAACATCTGCGGTGCAAGGTGCAACATTCGTCCAAAAAGACGAAACAGCGCCGTGCGACTTTTAGAAATGGGTGCAGGGATTTGAAATGGACCAGTACCATGGTGCACCACTTTCCAGGGATGGTAAATCGAAGACCAGCCACGGTGTTCCCTTTTTAACGTAAAAATTCATGTGACGGAAAAACAAAGGCCAAATAACTTTAGAGAGCAGATTGAGGTTAAGATAGCCTTTTTTTGGGTATGAAACTATCCGTTGACGGCTTACAGCGGTCAAAGCCGTAGAACGAACTGAGACCTTCGTTTTGACTGGTTATGGCTCCCGTAACTCTAAACGAGGCAATAGTTATGGCCGTCCGAATAATCGATATCCACAGGGTGCAACATCTGCGGTGCAAGGTGCAACATTCGTCCAAAAAGACGAAACAGCGCCGTGCGACTTTTAGAAATGGGTGCAGGGATTTGAAATGGACCAGTACCATGGTGCACCAATTTCCAGGGATGGTAAATCGAAGACCAGCCACGGTGTTCCCTTTTTAACGTAAAAATTCATGTGATGGAAAAACGAAGGCCAAAAAACTTCAAAGACCCGATTGAGGTTCGGATAGCCTTTTTTTGGGTATGAAACTATCCGTTGACGGCTTATAGTGGTCAAAGCCGTAGAACTCACTAAGACCTTCGTTTTGACTGGTTATTGCTCCCGTAACTCTAAACGAGGCAACAATTATGCTCGTCCGAAGAATCGATATCCATAGGGTGCAACATCTGCGGTGCAAGGTGCAACATTCGTCCAAAAAGACGAAACAGCGCCGTGCGACTTTTAGAAATGGGTGCAGGGATTTGAAATGGACCAGTACCATGGTGCACCACTTTCCAGGGATGGTAAATCGAAGACCAGCCACGGTGTTCTCTTTTTAACGTAAAAATTCATGTGACGGAAAAACAAAGGCCAAATAACTTTAGAGAGCAGATTGAGGTTCGGATAGCCTTTTTTTGGGTATGAAACTATCCGTTGACGGCTTACAGCGGTCAAAGCCGTAGAACTCACTGAGACCTTCGTTTTGACTGGATATGGCTCCCGTAACTCTAAACGAGGCAATAGTTATGGCCGTCCGAAGAATCGATATCCACAGGGTCAACATCTGCGGTGCAAGGTGCAACGTTCATCCAAAAAGACGAAACAGCGCCGTGCGACTTTAAGAAATGGGTGCGGGGATTTGAGATGGACCAGTACCATGGTGCACCACTCTCCAGGGATGGTAAATCGAAGACCAGCCACGGTGTTCCCTTTTTAACGTAAAAATTCATGTGACGGAAAAACGAAGGCCAAAAAACTTCAAAGACCCGATTGAGGTTCGGATAGCCTTTTTTTGGGTATGAAACTATCCGTTGACGGCTTACAGCGGTCAAAGCCGTAGAAATCACTGAGACCTTCGTTTTGACTGGTTATGGCTCCCGTAACTCTAAACGAGGCAATAGTTATGGCCGTCCGAAGAATCGATATCCATAGGGTGCAACATCTGCGGTGCAAGGTGCAACATTCGTCCAAAAAGACGAAACAGCGCCGTGCGACTTTTAGAAATGGGTGCGGGGATTTGAAATAGACCAGTACCATGGTGCACCAATTTCCAGGGATGGTAAATCGAAGACCAGCCACGGTGTTCCCTTTTTAACGTAAAAATTAATGTGACGGAAAAACGAAGGCCAAAAAACTTCAGAGACCCAATTGAGGTTCGGATAGCCTTTTTTTGGGTATGAAACTATCCGTTGCGGCTTACAGCGGTCATAGCCGTAGAACTCACTAAGACCTTCGTTTTGACTGGTTATTGCTCCCGTAACTCTAAACAAGGCAACAATTATGGTCGTCCGAAGAATCGATATCCATAGGGTGCAACATCTGCGGTGCAAGGTGCAACATTCGTCCAAAAAGACGAAACAGCGCCGTGCGACTTTTAGAAATGGGTGTAGGAATTTGAAATGGACCAGTACCATGGTGCACCACTTTCCAGGGATGGTAAATCGAAGACCAGCCACGGTGTTCCCTTTTTAACGTAAAAATTCATGTGACGGAAAAACAAAGGCCAAATAACTTTAGAGAGCAGATTGAGGTTCGGATAGCCTTTTTTTGGGTATGAAACTATCCGTTGACGGCTTACAGCGGTCAAAGCCGTAGAACTCACTGAGACCTTCGTTTTGACTGGTTATGGCTCCCGTAACTCTAAACGAGGCAATAGTTATGGCCGTCCGAAGAATCGATATCCACAGGGTGCAACATCTGCGGTGCAAGGTGCAACATTCATCCAAAAAGACGAAACAGCACCGTGCGACTTTAAGAAATGGGTGCAGGGATTTGAGATGGACCAGTACCATGGTGCACCACTCTCCAGGGATGGTAAATCGAAGACCAGCCACGGTGTTCCCTTTTTAACGTAAAAATTCATGTGACGGAAAAACGAAGGCCAAAAAACTTCAGAGACCCGATTGAGGTTCGGATAGCCTTTTTTTGGGTATGAAACTATCCGTTGACGACTTACAGCGGTCAAAGCCGTAGAACTCACTAAGACCTTCGTTTTGACTGGTTATTGCTCCCGTAACTCTAAACGAGGCAACAATTATGGTCGTCCGAAGAATCGATATCCATAGGGTGCAACATCTGCGGTGCAAGGTGCAACATTCGTCCAAAAAGACGAAACAGCGCCGTGCGACTTTTAGAAATGGGTGCAGGGATTTGAAATGGACCAGTACCATGGTGCACCACTTTCCAGGGATGGTAAATCGAAGACCAGCCACGGTGTTCCCTTTTTAACGTAAAAATTCATGTGACGGAAAAACAAAGGCCAAATAACTTTAGAGAGCAGATTGAGGTTAAGATAGCCTTTTTTTGGGTATGAAACTATCCGTTGACGGCTTACAGCGGTCAAAGCCGTAGAACGAACTGAGACCTTCGTTTTGACTGGTTATGGCTCCCGTAACTCTAAACGAGGCAATAGTTATGGCCGTCCGAATAATCGATATCCACAGGGTGCAACATCTGCGGTGCAAGGTGCAACATTCGTCCAAAAAGACGAAACAGCGCCGTGCGACTTTTAGAAATGGGTGCAGGGATTTGAAATGGACCAGTACCATGGTGCACCAATTTCCAGGGATGGTAAATCGAAGACCAGCCACGGTGTTCCCTTTTTAACGTAAAAATTCATGTGATGGAAAAACGAAGGCCAAAAAACTTCAAAGACCCGATTGAGGTTCGGATAGCCTTTTTTTGGGTATGAAACTATCCGTTGACGGCTTATAGTGGTCAAAGCCGTAGAACTCACTAAGACCTTCGTTTTGACTGGTTATTGCTCCCGTAACTCTAAACGAGGCAACAATTATGCTCGTCCGAAGAATCGATATCCATAGGGTGCAACATCTGCGGTGCAAGGTGCAACATTCGTCCAAAAAGACGAAACAGCGCCGTGCGACTTTTAGAAATGGGTGCAGGGATTTGAAATGGACCAGTACCATGGTGCACCACTTTCCAGGGATGGTAAATCGAAGACCAGCCACGGTGTTCTCTTTTTAACGTAAAAATTCATGTGACGGAAAAACAAAGGCCAAATAACTTTAGAGAGCAGATTGAGGTTCGGATAGCCTTTTTTTGGGTATGAAACTATCCGTTGACGGCTTACAGCGGTCAAAGCCGTAGAACTCACTGAGACCTTCGTTTTGACTGGATATGGCTCCCGTAACTCTAAACGAGGCAATAGTTATGGCCGTCCGAAGAATCGATATCCACAGGGTCAACATCTGCGGTGCAAGGTGCAACGTTCATCCAAAAAGACGAAACAGCGCCGTGCGACTTTAAGAAATGGGTGCGGGGATTTGAGATGGACCAGTACCATGGTGCACCACTCTCCAGGGATGGTAAATCGAAGACCAGCCACGGTGTTCCCTTTTTAACGTAAAAATTCATGTGACGGAAAAACGAAGGCCAAAAAACTTCAGAGACCCGATTGAGGTTCGGATAGCCTTTTTTTGGGTATGAAACTATCCGTTGACGGCTTACAGCGGTCAAAGCCGTAGAAATCACTGAGACCTTCGTTTTGACTGGTTATGGCTCCCGTAACTCTAAACGAGGCAATAGTTATGGCCGTCCGAAGAATCGATATCCATAGGGTGCAACATCTGCGGTGCAAGGTGCAACATTCGTCCAAAAAGACGAAACAGCGCCGTGCGACTTTTAGAAATGGGTGCGGGGATTTGAAATAGACCAGTACCATGGTGCACCAATTTCCAGGGATGGTAAATCGAAGACCAGCCACGGTGTTCCCTTTTTAACGTAAAAATTAATGTGACGGAAAAACGAAGGCCAAAAAACTTCAGAGACCCAATTGAGGTTCGGATAGCCTTTTTTTGGGTATGAAACTATCCGTTGCGGCTTACAGCGGTCATAGCCGTAGAACTCACTAAGACCTTCGTTTTGACTGGTTATTGCTCCCGTAACTCTAAACGAGGCAACAATTATGGTCGTCCGAAGAATCGATATCCATAGGGTGCAACATCTGCGGTGCAAGGTGCAACATTCGTCCAAAAAGACGAAACAGCGCCGTGCGACTTTTAGAAATGGGTGTAGGAATTTGAAATGGACCAGTACCATGGTGCACCACTTTCCAGGGATGGTAAATCGAAGACCAGCCACGGTGTTCCCTTTTTAACGTAAAAATTCATGTGACGGAAAAACAAAGGCCAAATAACTTTAGAGAGCAGATTGAGGTTCGGATAGCCTTTTTTTGGGTATGAAACTATCCGTTGACGGCTTACAGCGGTCAAAGCCGTAGAACTCACTGAGACCTTCGTTTTGACTGGTTATGGCTCCCGTAACTCTAAACGAGGCAATAGTTATGGCCGTCCGAAGAATCGATATCCACAGGGTGCAACATCTGCGGTGCAAGGTGCAACATTCATCCAAAAAGACGAAACAGCACCGTGCGACTTTAAGAAATGGGTGCAGGGATTTGAGATGGACCAGTACCATGGTGCACCACTCTCCAGGGATGGTAAATCGAAGACCAGCCACGGTGTTCCCTTTTTAACGTAAAAATTCATGTGACGGAAAAACGAAGGCCAAAAAACTTCAGAGACCCGATTGAGGTTCGGATAGCCTTTTTTTGGGTATGAAACTATCCGTTGACGACTTACAGCGGTCAAAGCCGTAGAACTCACTAAGACCTTCGTTTTGACTGGTTATTGCTCCCGTAACTCTAAACGAGGCAACAATTATGGTCGTCCGAAGAATCGATATCCATAGGGTGCAACATCTGCGGTGCAAGGTGCAACATTCGTCCAAAAAGACGAAACAGCGCCGTGCGACTTTTAGAAATGGATGCAGGGATTTGAAATGGACCAGTACCATGGTGCACCACTTTCCAGGGATGGTAAATCGAAGACCAGCCACGGTGTTCCCTTTTTAACGTAAAAATTCATGTGACGGAAAAACAAAGGCCAAATAACTTTAGAGAGCAGATTGAGGTTAAGATAGCCTTTTTTTGGGTATGAAACTATCCGTTGACGGCTTACAGCGGTCAAAGCCGTAGAACGAACTGAGACCTTCGTTTTGACTGGTTATGGCTCCCGTAACTCTAAACGAGGCAATAGTTATGGCCGTCCGAATAATCGATATCCACAGGGTGCAACATCTGCGGTGCAAGGTGCAACATTCGTCCAAAAAGACGAAACAGCGCCGTGCGACTTTTAGAAATGGGTGCAGGGATTTGAAATGGACCAGTACCATGGTGCACCAATTTCCAGGGATGGTAAATCGAAGACCAGCCACGGTGTTCCCTTTTTAACGTAAAAATTCATGTGATGGAAAAACGAAGGCCAAAAAACTTCAAAGACCCGATTGAGGTTCGGATAGCCTTTTTTTGGGTATGAAACTATCCGTTGACGGCTTATAGTGGTCAAAGCCGTAGAACTCACTAAGACCTTCGTTTTGACTGGTTATTGCTCCCGTAACTCTAAACGAGGCAACAATTATGCTCGTCCGAAGAATCGATATCCATAGGGTGCAACATCTGCGGTGCAAGGTGCAACATTCGTCCAAAAAGACGAAACAGCGCCGTGCGACTTTTAGAAATGGGTGCAGGGATTTGAAATGGACCAGTACCATGGTGCACCACTTTCCAGGGATGGTAAATCGAAGACCAGCCACGGTGTTCTCTTTTTAACGTAAAAATTCATGTGACGGAAAAACAAAGGCCAAATAACTTTAGAGAGCAGATTGAGGTTCGGATAGCCTTTTTTTGGGTATGAAACTATCCGTTGACGGCTTACAGCGGTCAAAGCCGTAGAACTCACTGAGACCTTCGTTTTGACTGGATATGGCTCCCGTAACTCTAAACGAGGCAATAGTTATGGCCGTCCGAAGAATCGATATCCACAGGGTCAACATCTGCGGTGCAAGGTGCAACGTTCATCCAAAAAGACGAAACAGCGCCGTGCGACTTTAAGAAATGGGTGCGGGGATTTGAGATGGACCAGTACCATGGTGCACCACTCTCCAGGGATGGTAAATCGAAGACCAGCCACGGTGTTCCCTTTTTAACGTAAAAATTCATGTGACGGAAAAACGAAGGCCAAAAAACTTCAGAGACCCGATTGAGGTTCGGATAGCCTTTTTTTGGGTATGAAACTATCCGTTGACGGCTTACAGCGGTCAAAGCCGTAGAAATCACTGAGACCTTCGTTTTGACTGGTTATGGCTCCCGTAACTCTAAACGAGGCAATAGTTATGGCCGTCCGAAGAATCGATATCCATAGGGTGCAACATCTGCGGTGCAAGGTGCAACATTCGTCCAAAAAGACGAAACAGCGCCGTGCGACTTTTAGAAATGGGTGCGGGGATTTGAAATAGACCAGTACCATGGTGCACCAATTTCCAGGGATGGTAAATCGAAGACCAGCCACGGTGTTCCCTTTTTAACGTAAAAATTAATGTGACGGAAAAACGAAGGCCAAAAAACTTCAGAGACCCAATTGAGGTTCGGATAGCCTTTTTTTGGGTATGAAACTATCCGTTGACGGCTTACAGCGGTCATAGCCGTAGAACTCACTAAGACCTTCGTTTTGACTGGTTATTGCTCCCGTAACTCTAAACGAGGCAACAATTATGGTCGTCCGAAGAATCGATATCCATAGGGTGCAACATTTGCGGTGCAAGGTGCAACATTCGTCCAAAAAGACGAAACAGCGCCGTGCGACTTTTAGAAATGGGTGTAGGAATTTGAAATGGACCAGTACCATGGTGCACCACTTTCCAGGGATGGTAAATCGAAGACCAGCCACGGTGTTCCCTTTTTAACGTAAAAATTCATGTGACGGAAAAACAAAGGCCAAATAACTTTAGAGAGCAGATTGAGGTTCGGATAGCCTTTTTTTGGGTATGAAACTATCCGTTGACGGCTTACAGCGGTCAAAGCCGTAGAACTCACTGAGACCTTCGTTTTGACTGGTTATGGCTCCCGTAACTCTAAACGAGGCAATAGTTATGGCCGTCCGAAGAATCGATATCCACAGGGTGCAACATCTGCGGTGCAAGGTGCAACATTCATCCAAAAAGACGAAACAGCACCGTGCGACTTTAAGAAATGGGTGCAGGGATTTGAGATGGACCAGTACCATGGTGCACCACTCTCCAGGGATGGTAAATCGAAGACCAGCCACGGTGTTCCCTTTTTAACGTAAAAATTCATGTGACGGAAAAACGAAGGCCAAAAAACTTCAGAGACCCGATTGAGGTTCGGATAGCCTTTTTTTGGGTATGAAAC
This sequence comes from Allium fistulosum, assembly GCA_030737815.1. NCBI lineage: Eukaryota > Viridiplantae > Streptophyta > Magnoliopsida > Asparagales > Amaryllidaceae > Allium > Allium fistulosum. Next base: position 1,142,200,161 of record CM060906.1, read on the forward strand.
TATCCGTTGACGGCTTACAGCGGTCAAAGCCGTAGAACTCACTGAGACCTTTGTTTTGACTGGATATGGCTCCCGTAACTCTAAACGAGGCAACAGTTATGGTCGTCCGAAGAATCGATATCTACAGGATGCAACATCTGCGATGCACGGTGCAACATTCGTCCAAAAAGACGAAATTGCGTCGTGCGACTTTTAGAAATGGGTGAAGGGATTTGAGATGGACCAGTACCATGGTGCACCACTCTCCAGGGATGGTAAATCGAAGACCAGCCGCGGTGTTCCCTTTTTAACGTAAAAATTCATGTGACGGAAAAACGAAGGCCAAAAAACTTCAGAGACCCGATTGAGGTTCAGATAGCCTTTTTTGGGTATGAAACTATCCGTTGACGGCTTACAGCGGTCAAAGCCGTAGAACTCACTAAGACCTTCGTTTTGACTGGATATGGCTCCCGTAACTCTAAACGAGGCAATAGTTATGGTCGTCCGAAGAATCGATATCCACAGGGTGCAACATCTGCGGTGCACGGTGCAACATTCGTCCAAAAGACGAAACAGCACCGTGCGACTTTAAGAAATGGGTGCAGGGATTTGAGATGGACCAGTACCATGGTGCACCACTCTCCAGGAATGGTAAATCGAAGACCAGCCACGGTGTTCCCTTTTAAACGTAAAAATTCATGTGATGGAAAAACGAAGGCCAAAAAACTTCAGAGACCCGATTGAGGTTCGGATAGCCTTTTTTTGGGTATGAAACTATCCGTTGACGGCTTACAGTGGTCAAAGCCGTAGAACTCACTAAGACCTTCGTTTTGACTGGTTATTGCTCCCGTAACTCTAAACGAGGCAACAATTATGGTCGTCCGAAGAATCGATATCCATAGGGTGCAACATCTGCGGTGCAAGGTGCAACATTCGTCCAAAAAGACGAAACAGCGCCATGCGACTTTTAGAAATGGGTGCAGGGATTTGAAATGGACCAGTACCATGGTGCACCACTTTCCAAGGATGGTAAATCGAAGACCAGCCACGGTGTTCCCTTTTTAACGTAAAAATTCATGTGACGGAAAAACAAAGGCCAAAAAACTTCAGAGAGAAGATTGAGGTTCGGATAGCCTTTTTTTGGGTATGAAACTATCCGTTGACGGCTTACAGCGGTCAAAGCCGTAGAACTCACTGAGACCTTCGTTTTGACTGGTTATGGCTCCCGTAACCCTAAACGAGACAATAGTTATGGCCGTCCGAAGAATCGATATCCACAGGGTGCAACATCTGCGGTGCAAGTTGCAACATTCGTCCAAAAAGACGAAACAGCGCCGTGCGACTTTAAGAAATGGGTGCAGGGATTTGAGATGGACCAGTACCATGGTGCACCACTCTCCAGGGATGGTAAATCGAAGACCAGCCACGGTGTTCCCTTTTTAACGTAAAAATTCATGTGACGGAAAAACGAAGGCCAAAAAACTTCAAAGACTCGATTGAGGTTCGGATAGCCTTTTTTTGGGTATGAAACTATCCGTTGACGGCTTACAGTGATCAAAGCCGTAGAACTCACTGAGACCTTCGTTTTGACTGGTTATGGCTCCCGTAACTCTAAACGAGGCAATAGTTATGGCCGTCCGAAAAATCGATATCCACAGGGTGCAACATCTGCAGTGCAAGGTGCAACATTCGTCCAAAAAGACGAAACAGCGCCGTGCGACTTTAAGAAATGGGTGCAGGGATTTGAGATGGACCAGTACCATGGTGCACCACTCTCCAGGGATGGTAAATCGAAGACCAGCCACGGTGTTCCCTTTTTAACGTAAAAATTCATGTGACGGAAAAACGAAGGCCAAAAAACTTCAGAGACCCGATTGAGGTTCGGATAGCCTTTTTTTGGGTATGAAACTATCCATTGACGGCTTACAGCGGTCAAAGCCGTAGAACTCACCGAGACCTTCGTTTTGACTGGTTATGGCTCCCGTAACTCTAAACGAGGCAACAGTTATGGCCGTCCGAAGAATCGAAATCCACAGGGTGCAACATCTGCGGTGCAAGGTGCAACATTCGTCCAAAAAGACGAAACAGCGCCGTGCGACTTTTAGAAATGGGTGCAGGGATTTGAAATGGACCAGTACCATGTTGCATCACTCTCCAGGGATGGTAAATCGAAGACCAGCCACGGTGTTCCCTTTTTAACGTAAAAATTCATGTGACGGAAAAACAAAGGCCAAAAAACTTCAAAGAGCCGATTGATGTTCTGATAGCCTTTTTTGGGTATGAAACTATCCGTTGATGGCTTACAAAGGTCAAAGCCGTAGAACTCACTAAGACCTTCGTTTTGACTGGTTATTGCTCCCGTAACTCTAAACGAGGCAACAATTATGGTCGTCCGAAGAATCGATATCCACAGGGTGCAACATCTGCGGTGCAATGTGCAACATTCGTCCAAAAAGACGAAACAGCGCCGTGCGACTTTTAGAAATGGGTGCAGGGATTTGAAATGGACCAGTACCATGGTGCACCACTCTCCAGGGATGGTAAATCGAAGACAAGCCACGGTGTTCCCTTTTTAACGTAAAAATTCATGTGATGGAAAAACAAAGGCCAAAAAACATCAGAGAGTAGATTGAGGTTCGGATAGCCTTTTTTTGGGTATGAAACTATCTGTTGACGGCTTACAGTGGTCAAAGCCGTAGAACTCACTGAGAACTTCGTTTTGACTGGTTATGGCTCCCGTAACTCTAAACGAGGCAATATTATGGCCGTCCGAAGAATCGATATCCACAGGGTGCAACATCTGCGGTGCAAGGTGCAACATTCGTCCAAAAAGACGAAACAGCGCCGTGCGACTTTAAGAAATGGGTGCAGGGATTTGAGATGGACCAGTACCATGGTGCACCACTCTCCAGGGATGGTAAATCGAAGACCAGCCACGGTGTTCCCTTTTTGACGTAAAAATTCATGTGACGGAAAAACGAAGGCCAAAAAACTTCAGAGACTCGATTGAGGTTCGGATAGCCTTTTTTTGGGTATGAAACTATCCGTTGACGGCTTACAACGATCAAAGCCGTAGAACTCACTGAGACCTTCGTTTTGACTGGTTATGGCTCCCGTAACTCTAAACGAGGCAATAGTTATGGCCGTCCGAAAAATCGATATCCACAGGGTGCAACATCTGCGGTGCAAGGTGCAACATTCGTCCAAAAAGACGAAACAGCGCCGTGCGACTTTAAGAAATGGGTGCAGGGATTTGAGATGGACCAGTACCATGGTGCACCACTCTCCAGGGATGGTAAATCGAAGACCACCCACGGTGTTCCCTTTTTAACGTAAAAATTCATGTGACGGAAAAACGAAGGCCAAAAAACTTCAGAGACCCGATTGAGGTTCGGATAGCCTTTTTTTGGGTATGAAACTATCCGTTGACGGCTTACAGCGGTCAAAGCCGTAGAACTCACCGAGACCTTCGTTTTGACTGGTTATGGCTCCCGTAACTCTAAACGAGGCAATAGTTATGGCCGTCCGAAGAATCGAAATCCACAGGGTGCAACATCTGCGGTGCAAGGTGCAACATTCGTCCAAAAAGACGAAACAGCGCCGTGCGACTTTTAGAAATGGGTGCAGGGATTTGAAATGGACCAGTACCATGTTGCATCACTCTCCAGGGATGGTAAATCGAAGACCAGCCACGGTGTTCCCTTTTTAACGTAAAAATTCATGTGACGGGAAAACAAAGGCCAAAAAACTTCAGAGAGCCGATTGATGTTCTGATAGCCTTTTTTTGGGTATGAAACTATCCGTTGATGGCTTACAAAGGTCAAAGCCGTAGAACTCACTAAGACCTTCGTTTTGACTGGTTATTGCTCCCGTAACTCTAAACGAGGCAACAATTATGGTCGTCCGAAGAATCGATATCCACAGGGTGCAACATCTGCGGTGCAATGTGCAACATTCGTCCAAAAAGACGAAACAGCGCCGTGCGACTTTTAGAAATGGGTGCAGGGATTTGAAATGGACCAGTACCATGGTGCACCACTCTCCAGGGATGGTAAATCGAAGACAAGCCACGGTGTTCCCATTTTAACGTAAAAATTCATGTGATGGAAAAACAAAGGCCAAAAAACTTCAGAGAGCAGATTGAGGTTCGGATAGCCTTTTTTTGGGTATGAAACTATCTGTTGACGGCTTACAGTGGTCAAAGCCGTAGAACTCACTGAGACCTTCGTTTTGACTGGTTATGGCTCCCGTAACTCTAAACGAGGCAATAGTTATGGCCGTCCGAAGAATCGATATCCACAGGGTGCAACATCTGCGGTGCAAGGTGCAACATTCGTCCAAAAAGACGAAACAGCGCCGTGCGACTTTAAGAAATGGGTGCAGGGATTTGAGATGGACCAGTACTATGGTGCACCACTCTCCAGGGATGGTAAATCGAAGACCAGCCACGGTGTTCCCTTTTTAACGTAAAAATTCATGTGACGGAAAAACGAAGGCCAAAAAACTTCAGAGACCCGATTGAGGTTCGGATAGCCTTTTTTGGGTATGAAACTATCCGTTGACGGCTTACAGCGGTCAAAGCCGTAGAACTCACTGAGACCTTCGTTTTGACTGGATATGGCTCCCGTAACTCTAAACGAGGCAATAGTTATGGTCGTCCGAAGAATCGATATCCACAGGGTGCAACATCTGCGGTGCACGGTGCAACATTCGTCCAAAAAGACGAAATAGCGTCGTGCGACTTTTAGAAATGGGTGCAGGGATTTGAGATGGACCAGTACCATGGTGCACCACTCTCCAGGGATGGTAAATCGAAGACCAGCCACGGTGTTCCCTTTTTAACGTAAAAATTCATGTGACGGAAAAACGAAGGCCAAAAAACTTCAGAGACCCGATTGAGGTTCGGATAGCCTTTTTTGGGTATGAAACTATCCGTTGACAGCTTACAGCGGTCAAAGCCGTAGAACTCACTGAGACCTTCGTTTTGACTGGATATGGCTCCCATAACTCTAAACGAGGCAATAGTTATGGTCGTCCGAAGAATCGATATCCACAGGGTGCAACATCTGTGGTGCACGGTGCAACATTCGTCCAAAAAGACGAAATAGCGTCGTGCGACTTTTAGAAATGGGTGCAGGGATTTGAGATGGACCAGTACCATGGTGCACCACTCTCCAGGGATGGTAAATCGAAGACCAGCCACGGTGTTCCCTTTTTAACGTAAAAATTCATGTGACGAAAAAACAAAGGCCAAAAAACTTCAGAGACCCGATTGAGGTTCGGATAGCCTTTTTTTGGGTATGAAACTATCCGTTGACGGCTTATAGCGGTCAAAGCCATAGAACTCACTGAGACCTTCGTTTTGACTGGATATGGCTCCCGTAACTCTAAACGAGGCAACAGTTATGGTCGTCCGAAGAATCGATATCCACAGGGTGCAACATCTGCGGTGCACGGTGCAACATTCGTCCAAAAAGACGAAATAGCGTCGTGCGACTTTTAGAAATGGGTGCAGGGATTTGAGATGGACCAGTACCATGGTGCACCACTCTCCAGGAATGGTAAATCGAAGACCAGCCACGGTGTTCCCTTTTTAACGTAAAAATTCATGTGACGGAAAAACGAAGGCCAAAAAACTTCAGAGACCCGATAGAGGTTCGGATAGCCTTTTTTTGGGTATGAAACTATCCGTTGACGGCTTACAGCGGTCAAAGCCGTAGAACTCACTAAGACCTTCGTTTTGACTGGTTATTGCTCCCGTAACTCTAAACGAGGCAACAATTATGGTCGTCCGAAGAATCGATATCCACAGGGTGCAACATCTACGGTGCAAGGTGCAACATTCGTCCAAAAAGACGAAACAGCGCCGTGCGACTTTTAGAAATGGGTGCAGGGATTTGAAATGGACCAGTACCATGGTGCACCACTTTCCAGGGATGGTAAGTCGAAGACCAACCACGGTGTTCCTTTTTTAACGTAAAAATTCATGTGATGGAAAAACGAAGGCCAAAAAACTTCAGAGAGCAGATTGAGGTTCGGATAGCCTTTTTTTGGGTATGAAACTATCTGTTGATGGCTTACAGCAATCAAAGCTGTAGAACTCACCGAGACCTTCGTTTTGACTGGTTATGGCTCCCGTAACTCTAAACGAGGCAATAGTTATGGCCGTCCGAAGAATCGATATCCACAGGGTGCAACATCTGCGGTGCAAGGTGCAACATTCGTCCAAAAAGACGAAACAGCACCGTGCGACTTTAAGAAATGGGTGCAGAGATTTGAGATGGACCAGTACCATGGTGCCCCACTCTCCAGGGATGGTAAATCGAAGACCAGCCACGGTGTTCCCTTTTTAACGTAAAAATTCATGTGACGGAAAAACGAAGGCCAAAAAACTTCAGAGACCCGATTGAGGTTCGGATAGCCTTTTTTTAGGTATGAAACTATCCGTTGATGGCTTACAGCGATCAAAGCCGTAGAACTCACTGAGACCTTCATTTTGACTGGTTATGGCTCCCGTAACTCTAAACGAGGCAATAGTTATGGCCGTCCAAAGAATCGATATCCACAGGGTGCAACATATGCGGTGCAAGGTGCAACATTCGTCCAAAAAGACGAAACAGCGCCGTGCGACTTTAAGAAATGGGTGCAAGGATTTGAGATGGACCAGTACCATGGTGCACCACTCTCCAGGGATGGTAAATCGAAGACCAGCCACGGTGTTCCCTTTTTAACGTAAAAATTCATGTGACGGAAAAACGAAGGCCAAAAAACTTCAGAGACCCGATTGAGGTTCGGATAGCCTTTTTTTGGGTATGAAACTATCCGTTGACAGCTTACAGCGGTCAAAGCCGTAGAACTAACCGAGACCTTCGTTTTGACTGGTTATGGCTCCCGTAACTCTAAACGAGGCAATAGTTATGGTCGTCCGAAGAATCGAAATCCATAGGGTACAACATCTGCGGTGCAAGATGCAACATTCGTCCATAAAGACGAAACAGCGCGTGCGACTTTTAGAAATGGGTGCAGGGATTTGAAATGGACCAGTACCATGTTGCATCACTCTCCAGGGATGGTAAATCGAAGACAAGCCACGGTGTTCCCTTTTTAACGTAAAAATTCATGTGACGGAAAAACGAAGGCCAAAAAACTTCAGAGAGCTGATTGAGGTTCTGATAGCCTTTTTTGGGTATGAAACTATCTGTTGACGGCTTACAACGGTCAAAGCCGTAGAACTCACTAAGACCTTCGTTTTGACTGGTTATTGCTCCCGTAACTCTAAACGAGGCAACAATTATGGTCGTCCGAAGAATCAATATCCACAGGGTGCAACATCTGCGGTGCAAGGTGCAACATTCGTCCAAAAAGACGAAACAGCGCCGTGCGACTTTTAGAAATGGGTGCAGGGATTTGAAATGGACCAGTACCATGGTGCACCACTCTCCAGGGATGGTAAATCGAAGACAAGCCACGGTGTTCCCTTTTTAACGTAAAAATTCATGTGACGGAAAAACAAAGGCCAAAAAACTTCAGAGAGCAGATTGAGGTTCGTATAGCCTTTTTTTGGGTATGAAACTATCTGTTGACGGCTTACAGTGGTCAAAGCCGTAGAACTCACTGAGACCTTTGTTTTGACTGGTTATGGATCCCGTAACTCTAAACGAGGCAATAGTTATGGCCGTCCGAAGAATCGATATCCACAGGGTGCAACATCTGCGGTGCAAGGTGCAACATTCGTCCAAAAAGACGAAACAGCGCCGTGCGACTTTAAGAAATGGGTGCAGGGATTTGAGATGGACCAGTACCATGGTGCACCACTCTCTAGGGATGTTAAATCGAAGACCAGCCACGGTGTTCCCTTTTTAACATAAAAATTCATGTGATGGAAAAACGAAGGCCAAAAAACTTCAGAGAGCAGATTGAGGTTCGGATAGCCTTTTTTTGGGTATGAAACTATCCGTTGACGGCTTACAGCGGTCAAAGCCGTAGAACTCACTGAGACCTTCGTTTTGACTAGTTATGGCTCCCGTAACTCTAAACGAGGCAATAATTATGGCCGTCCGAAGAATCGATATCCACAGGGTGCAACATCTGCGGTGCAAGGTGCAACATTCGTCCAAAAAGACGAAACAGCGCCGTGCGACTTTAAGAAATGGATGCAGGGATTTGAGATGGACCAGTACCATGGTGCACCACTCTCCAGGGATGGTAAATCGAAGACCAGCCACGGTGTTCCTTTTTTAACGTAAAAATTCATGTGATGGAAAAACGAAGGCCAAAAAACTTCAGAGAGCAGATTGAGGTTCGGATAGCCTTTTTTTGGGTATGAAACTATCCGTTGACGGCTTACAGCGGTCAAAGCCGTAGAACTCACCGAAACCTTCGTTTTGACTAGTTATGGCTCCCGTAACTCTAAACGAGGCAATAATTATGGCCGTCCGAAGAATCGATATCCACAGGGTGCAACATCTGCGGTGCAATGTGCAACATTCGTCCAAAAAGACGAAACAGCGCCGTGCGACTTTAAGAAATGGGTGCAGGGATTTGAGAGGGACCAGTACCATGGTGCACCACTCTCCAGGGATGGTAAATCGAAGACCAGCCACGGTGTTCCCTTTTTAACGTAAAAATTCATGTGACGGAAAAACGAAGGCCAAAAAACTTCAGAGACCCGATTGAGGTTCGGATAGCCTTTTTTTGGGTATGAAACTATCCGTTGACGGCTTACAGCGATCAAAGCCGTAGAACTCACTAAGACCTTCGTTTTGACTGGTTATGGCTCCCGTAACTCTAAACGAGGCAATAGTTATGGCCGTCCGAAGAATCGATATCCACAGGGTGCAATATCTGCGGTGCAAGGTGCAACATTCGTCCAAAAAGACGAAACAGCGCCGTGCGACTTTAAGAAATGGGTGCAGGGATTTGAGATGGACCAGTACCATGGTGCACCACTCTCCAGGGATGGTAAATCGAAGACCAGCCACGGTGTTCCCTTTTTAACGTAAAAATTCATGTGATGGAAAAACGAAGGCCAAAAAACTTCAGAGACCCGATTGAGGTTCGGATAGCCTTTTTTTGGGTATGAAACTATCTGTTGACAGCTTACAGCGGTCAAAGCCGTAGAACTCACTAAGACCTTCGTTTTGACTGGTTATTGCTCCCGTAACTCTAAACGAGGCAACAATTATGGTTGTCCGAAGAATCGATATCCACAGGGTGCAACATCTACGGTGCAAGGTGCAACATTCGTCCAAAAAGACGAAACAGCACCGTGCGACTTTTAGAAATGGGTGCAGGGATTTGAAATGGACCAGTACCATGGTGCACCACTTTCCAGGGATGGTAAATCGAAGACCAGCCACGGTGTTCCCTTTTTAACGTAAAAATTCATGTGACGGAAAAACAAAGGCCAAAAAACTTCAGAGAGCAGATTGAGGTTCGGATAGCCTTTTTTTGGGTATGAAACTATCCGTTGACGGCTTACAGCGGTCAAAGCCGTAGAACTCACTGAGACCTTCGTTTTGACTGGTTATGGCTCCCGTAACTCTAAACGAGGCAATACTTATGGCCGTCCGAAGAATCGATATCCACAGGGTGCAACATCTGCGGTGCAAGGTGCAACATTCGTCCAAAAAGACGAAACAGCGCCGTGCGACTTTAAGAAATGGGTGCAAGGATTTGAGATGGACCAGTACCATGGTGCACCACTCTCCAGGGATGGTAAATCGAAGACCAGCCACGGTGTTCCCTTTTTAACGTAAAAATTCATGTGACGGAAAAACGAAGGCCAAAAAACTTCAGAGACCCGATTGAGGTTCGGATAGCCTTTTTTTGGGTATGAAACTATCCGTTGACGGCTTACAGCGGTCAAAGCCGTAGAACTCACCGAGAACTTCGTTTTGACTGGTTATGGCTCCCGTAACTCTAAACGAGGCAACAGTTATGGCCGTCCGAAGAATCGAAACCCACAGGGTGCAACATCTGCGGTGCAAGGTGCAACATTCGTCCAAAAAGACGAAACAACGCCGTGCGACTTTTAGAAATGGGTGCAGGGATTTGAAATGGACCAGTACCATGTTGCATCACTCTCCAGGGATGGTAAATCGAAGACAAGCCACGGTGTTCCCTTTTTAACGTAAAAATTCATGTGACGGAAAAACTAAGGCCAAAAAACTTCAGAGAGCCGATTGAGGTTCTGATAGCCTTTTTTTGGGTATGAAACTATCCGTTGACGGCTTACAACGGTCAAAGCCGTAGAACTCACTAAGACCTTCGTTTTGACTGGTTATTGCTCCCGTAACTCTAAACGAGGCAACAATTATGGTCGTCCGAAGAATCAATATCCACAGGGTGCAACATCTGCGGTGCAAGGTGCAACATTCGTCCAAAAAGACGAAACAGCGCCGTGCGACTTTTAGAAATGGGTGCAGGGATTTGAAATGGACCAGTACCATGGTGCACCACTCTCCAGGGATGGTAAATCGAAGATAAGCCACGGTGTTCCCTCTTTAACGTAAAAATTCATGTGACGGAAAAACAAAGGCCAAAAAACTTCAGAGAGCAGATTGAGGTTCGGATAGCCTTTTTTTGGGTATGAAACTATCTGTTGACGGCTTACAGTGGTGAAAGCCGTAGAACTCACTGAGACCTTCGTTTTGACTGGTTATGGCTCCCGTAACTCTAAACGAGGCAATAGTTATGGCCGTCCGAAGAATCGATATCCACAGGGTGCAACATCTGCGGTGCAAGGTGCAACATTCGTCCAAAAAGACGAAACAGCGCCGTGCAACTTTAAGAAATGGGTGCAGGGATTTGAGATGGACCAGTACCATGGTGCACCACTCTCCAGGGATGGTAAATCGAAGACCAGCCACGGTGTTCCCTTTTTAACATAAAAATTCATGTGATGGAAAAACGAAGGCCAAAAAACTTCAGAGAGCAGATTGAGGTTCGGATAGCCTTTTTTTGGGTATGAAACTATCCGTTGACGGCTTACAGCGGTCAAAGCCGTAGAACTCACCGAAACCTTCGTTTTGACTAGTTATGGCTCCCGTAACTCTAAACGAGGCAATAATTATGGCCGTCCGAAGAATCGATATCCACAGGGTGCAACATCTGCGGTGCAAGGTGCAACATTCGTCCAAAAAGACGAAACAGCGCCGTGCGACTTTAAGAAATGGGTGCAGGGATTTGAGATGGACCAGTACCATGGTGCACCACTCTCCAGGGATGGTAAATCGAAGACCAGCCACGGTGTTCCCTTTTTAATGTAAAAATTCATGTGACAGAAAAACGAAGGCCAAAAAACTTCAGAGACCCGATTGAGGTTCGGATAGCCTTTTTTTGGGTATGAAACTATCCGTGGACGGCTTACAGCGATCAAAGTCGTAGAACTCACTAAGACCTTCGTCTTGACTGGTTATAGCTCCCGTAACTCTAAACGAGGCAATAGTTATGGCCGTCCGAAGAATCAATATCCACAGGGTGCAACATCTGCGGTGCAAGGTGCAACATTCGTCCAAAAAGACGAAACAGCGCCGTGCGACTTTAAGAAATGGGTGCAGGGATTTGAGATGGACCAATACCATGGTGCACCACTCTCCAGGGATGGTAAATCGAAGACCAGCCACGGTGTTCCCTTTTTAACGTAAAAATTCATGTCACGGAAAAACGAAGGCCAAAAAACTTCAGAGATCCGATTGAGGTTCGGATAGCCTTTTTTTGGGTATGAAACTATTTGTTGACAGCTTACAGCGGTCAAAGCCGTAGAACTCACTAAGACCTTCGTTTTGACTGGTTATTGCTCCCGTAACTCTAAACGAGGCAACAATTATGGTCGTCCGAAGAATCGATATCCACAGGGTGCAACATCTACGGTGCAAGGTGCAACATTCGTCCAAAAAGATGAAACAGCGCCGTGCGACTTTCAGAAATGGGTGCAGGGATTTGAGATGGACCAGTACCATGGTGCACCACTCTCCAGGGATGGTAAATCGAAGACCAGCCACGGTGTTCCCTTTTTAACGTAACAATTCATGTGACGGAAAAACGAAGGCCAAAAAACTTCAGAGACCCGATTGAGGTTCGGATAGCCTTTTTTTGGGTATGAAACTATCCGTTGACGGCTTACAACGATCAAAGCCGTAGAACTCACCGAGACCTTCGTTTTGACTGGTTATGGCTCCCGTAACTCTAAACGAGGCAACAGTTATGGCCGTCCGAAGAATCGATATCCACAGGGTGCAACATCTGCGGTGCAAGGTGCAACATTCGTCCAAAAAGACGAAACAGCGCCGTGCGACTTTAAGAAATGGGTGTAGGGATTTGAGATGGACCAGTACCATGGTGCACCACTCTCCAGGGATGGTAAATCGAAGACCAGCCACGGTGTTCCCTTTTTAACGTAAAAATTCATGTGACGGAAAAACGAAGGCCAAAAAACTTCAGAGACCCGATTGAGGTTCGGATAGCCTTTTTTTGGGTATGAAACTATCCGTTGACGGCTTACAGCAGTCAAAGCCGTAGAACTCACCAACACCTTTGTTTTGACTGGTTATGGCTCCCGTAAATCTAAACGAGGCAACAGTTATGGCCGTCCGAAGAATCGAAATCCACAGGGTGGAACATCTGCGGTGCAAGGTGCAACATTCGTCCAAAAATACGAAACAGCGCCGTGCGACTTTTAGAAATGGGTGCAGGGATTTGAAATGGACCAGTACCATGTTGCATCACTCTCCAGGGATGGTAAATCGAAGACAAGCCACGGTGTTCCCTGTTTAACGTAAAAGTTCATGTGACGGAAAAACAAAGGCCAAAAAACTTCATAGAGCCGATTGAGGTTCTGATAGCTTTTTTTTGGGTATGAAACTATCGGTTGACGGCTTACAACGGTCAAAGCCGTAGAACTCACTAAGACCTTCGTTTTGACTGGTTATTGCTCCCGTAACTCTAAACGAGGCAACAATTATGGTCGTCCGAAGAATCGATATCCACAAGGTGCAACATCTGCGGTGCAAGGTGCAACATTCGTCCAAAAAGACGAAACAGCGCCGTGCGACTTTTAGAAATGGGTGCAGGGATTTGAAATGGACCAGTACCATGGTGCACCACTCTCCAGGGATGGTAAATCGAAGACAAGCCACGGTGTTCCCTTTTTAACATAAAAATTCATGTGACGGAAAAACAAAGGCCAAAAAACTTCAGAGAGCAGATTGAGGTTCGGATAGCCTTTTTTTGGGTATGAAACTATCTGTTGACGGCTTACAGTGGTCAAAGCCGTAGAACTCACTGAGACCTTCGTTTTGACTGGTTATGGCTCCCGTAACTCTAAACGAGGCAATAGTTATGGCCGTCCGAAAAATCGATATCCACAGGGTGCAACATCTGCGGTGCAAGGTGCAACATTCGTCCAAAAAGACGAAACAGCGCCGTGCGACTTTAAGAAATGGGTGCAGGGATTTGAGATGGACCAGTACCATGGTGCACCACTCTCCAGGGATGGTAAATCGAAGACCAGCCACGGTGTTCCCTTTTTAACGTAAAAATTCATGTGACGGAAAAACGAAGGCCAAAAAACTTCAGAGAGCAGATTGAGGTTCGGATAGCCTTTTTTTGGGTATGAAACTATCCGTTGACGGCTTACAGCGGTCAAAGCCGTAGAACTCACCGAGACCTTCGTTTTGACTGGTTATGGCTCCCGTAACTCTAAACGAGGCAACAGTTATGGCCGTACGAAGAATCGAAACCCACAGGGTGCAACATCTGCGGTGCAAGGTGCAACATTCGTCCAAAAAGACGAAACAACGCCGTGCGACTTTTAGAAATGGGTGCAGGGATTTGAAATGGACCAGTACCATGTTGCATCACTCTCCATGGATGGTAAATCGAAGACAAGCCACGGTGTTCCCTTTTTAACGTAAAAATTCTTGTGACGGAAAAACTAAGGCCAAAAAACTTCAGAGAGCCGATTGAGGTTCTGATAGCCTTTTTTTGGGTATGAAACTATCCGTTGACGGCTTACAACGGTCAAAGCCGTAGAACTCACTAAGACCTTCGTTTTGACTGGTTATTGCTCCCGTAACTCTAAACGAGGCAACAATTATGGTCGTCCGAAGAATCAATATCCACAGGGTGCGACATCTGCGGTGCAAGGTGCAACATTCGTCCAAAAAGACGAAACAGCGCCGTGCGACTTTTAGAAATGGGTGCAGGGATTTGAAATGGACCAGTACCATGGTGCACCACTCTCCAGGGATGGTAAATCGAAGATAAGCCACGGTGTTCCCTTTTTAACGTAAAAATTCATGTGACGGAAAAACAAAGGCCAAAAAACTTCAGAGAGCAGATTGAGGTTCGGATAGCCTTTTTTTGGGTATGAAACTATCTGTTGACGGCTTACAGTGGTCAAAGCCGTAGAACTCACTGAGACCTTCGTTTTGACTGGTTATGGCTCCCGTAACTCTAAACGAGGCAATAGTTATGGCCGTCCGAAGAATCGATATCCACAGGGTGCAACATCTGCGGTGCAAGGTGCAACATTCGTCCAAAAAGACGAAACAGCGCCGTGCGACTTTAAGAAATGGGTGCAGGGATTTGAGATGGACCAGTACCATGGTGCACCACTCTCCAGGGATGGTAAATCGAAGACCAGCCACGGTGTTCCCTTTTTAACAGAAAAATTCATGTGATGGAAAAACGAAGGCCAAAAAACTTCAGAGAGCAGATTGAGGTTCGGATAGCCTTTTTTTGGGTATGAAACTATCCGTTGACGGCTTACAGCGGTCAAAGCCGTAGAACTCACTGAGACCTTCGTTTTGACTGGTTATGGCTCCCGTAACTCTAAACGAGGCAATAATTATGGCCGTCCGAAGAATCGATATCCACAGGGTGCAACATCTGCGGTGCAAGGTGCAACATTCGTCCAAAAAGACGAAACAGCGCCGTGCGACTTTAAGAAATGGGTGCAGGGATTTGAGATGGACCAGTACCATGGTGCACCACTCTCCAGGGATGGTAAATCGAAGACCAGCCACGGTGTTCCCTTTTTAATGTAAAAATTCATGTGACAGAAAAACGAAGGCCAAAAAACTTCAAAGACCCGATTGAGGTTCGGATAGCCTTTTTTTGGGTATGAAACTATCCGTGGACGGCTTACAGCGATCAAAGTCGTAGAACTCACTAAGACCTTCATTTTGACTGGTTATGGCTCCCGTAACTCTAAACGAGGCAATAGTTATGGCCGTCCGAAGAATCAATATCCACAGGGTGCAACATCTGCGGTGCAAGATGCAACATTCGTCCAAAAAGACGAAACAGCGCCGTGCGACTTTAAGAAATGGGTGCAGGGATTTGAGATGGACCAGTACCATGGTGCACCACTCTCCAGGGATGGTAAATCGAAGACCAGCCACGGTGTTCCCTTTTTAACGTAAAAATTCATGTGACGGAAAAACGAAGGCCAAAAAACTTCAGAGATCCGATTGAGGTTCGGATAGCCTTTTTTTGGGTATGAAACTATTTGTTGACAGCTTACAGCGGTCAAAGCCGTAGAACTCACTAAGACCTTCGTTTTGAGTGGTTATTGCTCCCGTAACTCTAAACGTGGCAACAATTATGGTCGTCCGAAGAATCGATATCCACAGGGTGCAACATCTACGGTGCAAGGTGCAACATTCGTCCAAAAAGACGAAACAGCGCCGTGCGACTTTTAGAAATGGGTGCAGGGATTTGAAATGGACCAGTACCATGGTGCACCACTTTCCAGGGATGGTAAATCGAAGACCATCCACGGTGTTCCCTTTTTAACGTAAAAATTCATGTGACGGAAAAACAAAGGCCAAAAAACTTCAGAGAGCAGATTGAGGTTCGGATAGCCTTTTTTTGGGTATGAAACTATCCGTTGACGGCTTACAGCGGTCAAAGCCGTAGAACTCACTGAGACCTTCGTTTTGACTGGTTATGGCTCCCGTAACTCTAAACGAGGCAATAATTATGGCCGTCCGAAGAATCGATATCCACAGGGTGCAACATCTGCGGTGCAAGGTGCAACATTCGTCCAAAAAGACGAAACAGCGCCGTGCGACTTTAAGAAATGGGTGCAGGGATTTGAGATGGACCAGTACCATAGTGCACCACTCTCCAGGGATGGTAAATCGAAGACCAGCCACGGTGTTCCCTTTTTAACGTAAAAATTCATGTGACGGAAAAACGAAGGCCAAAAAACTTCAGAGACCCGATTGAGGTTCGGATAGCCTTTTTTTGGGTATGAAACTATCCGTTGACGGCTTACAACGATCAAAGCCGTAGAACTCACTGAGACCTTCGTTTTGACTGGTTATGGCTCCCGTAACTCTAAACGAGGCAATAGTTATGGCCGTCCGAAGAATCGATATCCACAGGGTGCAACATCTGCGGTGCAAGGTGCAACATTCGTCCAAAAAGACGAAACAGCGCCGTGCGACTTTAAGAAATGGGTGTAGGGATTTGAGATGGACCAGTACCATGGTGCACCACTCTCCAGGGATGGTAAATCGAAGACCAGCCACGGTGTTCCCTTTTTAACGTAAAAATTCATGTGACGGAAAAACGAAGGCCAAAAAACTTCAGAGACCCGATTGAGGTTCGGATAGCCTTTTTTTGGGTATGAAACTATCCGTTGACGGCTTACAGCAGTCAAAGCCGTAGAACTCACCAACACCTTTGTTTTGACTGGTTATGGCTCCCGTAACTCTAAACGAGGCAACAGTTATGGCCGTCCGAAGAATCGAAATCCACTGGGTGGAACATCTGCGGTGCAAGGTGCAACATTCGTCCAAAAAGACGAAACAGTGCCGTGCGACTTTTAGAAATGGGTGCAGGGATTTGAAATGGACCAGTACCATGTTGCATCACTCTCCAGGGATGGTAAATCGAAGACAAGCCACGGTGTTCCCTGTTTAACGTAAAAATTCATGTGACGGAAAAACGAAGGCCAAAAAACTTCACAGAGCCGATTGAGGTTCTGATAGCCTTTTTTTGGGTATGAAACTATCGGTTGACGGCTTACAACGGTCAAAGCCGTAGAACTCACTAAGACCTTCGTTTTGACTGGTTATTGCTCCCGTAACTCTAAACGAGGCAACAATTATGGTCGTCCGAAGAATCGATATCCACAAGGTGCAACATCTGCGGTGGAAGGTGCAACATTCGTCCAAAAAGACGAAATAGCGCAGTGCGACTTTTAGAAATGGGTGCAGGGATTTGAAATGGACCAGTACCATGGTGCACCACTCTCCAGGGATGGTAAATCGAAGACAAGCCACGGTGTTCCCTTTTTAACGTAAAAATTCATGTGACGGAAAAACAAAGGCCAAAAAACTTCAGAGAGCAGATTGAGGTTCGGATAGCCTTTTTTGGGTATGAAACTATCTGTTGACGGATTACAGCGGTCAAAGCCGTAGAACTCACTGAGACCTTCGTTTTGACTGGTTATGGCTCCCGTAACTCTAAACGAGGCAATAGTTATGGCCGTCCGAAGAATCGATATCCACAGGGTGCAACATCTGCGGTGCAAGGTGCAATATTCGTCCAAAAAGACGAAACAGCGCCGTGCGACTTTATGAAATGGGTGCAGGGATTTGAGATGGACCAGTACCATGGTGCACCACTCTCCAGGGATGGTAAATCGAAGACCAGCCACGGTGTTCCCTTTTTAACGTAAAAATTCATGTGACGGAAAAACGAAGGCCAAAAAACTTCAGAGACCCGATTGAGGTTCGGATAGCCTTTTTTTGGGTATGAAACTATCCGTTGACGGCTTACAGCGGTCAAAGCCGTAGAACTCACCGAGACCTTCGTTTTGACTGGATATGGCTCCCGTAACTCTAAACGAGGCAACAGTTATGGCCGTCCGAAGAATCGAAATCCACTGGGTGGAACATCTGCGGTGCAAGGTGCAACATTCGTCCAAAAAGACGAAACAGTGCCGTGCGACTTTTAGAAATGGGTGCAGGGATTTGAAATGGACCAGTACCATGTTGCATCACTCTCCAGGGATGGTAAATCGAAGACAAGCCACGGTGTTCCCTGTTTAACGTAAAAATTCATGTGACGGAAAAACGAAGGCCAAAAAACTTCACAGAGCCGATTGAGGTTCTGATAGCCTTTTTTTGGGTATGAAACTATCGGTTGACGGCTTACAACGGTCAAAGCCGTAGAACTCACTAAGACCTTCGTTTTGACTGGTTATTGCTCCCGTAACTCTAAACGAGGCAACAATTATGGTCGTCCGAAGAATCGATATCCACAAGGTGCAACATCTGCGGTGGAAGGTGCAACATTCGTCCAAAAAGATGAAATAGCGCAGTGCGACTTTTAGAAATGGGTGCAGGGATTTGAAATGGACCAGTACCATGGTGCACCACTCTCCAGGGATGGTAAATCGAAGACAAGCCACGGTGTTCCCTTTTTAACGTAAAAATTCATGTGACGGAAAAACAAAGGCCAAAAAACTTCAGAGAGCAGATTGAGGTTCGGATAGCCTTTTTTTGGGTATGAAACTATCTGTTGACGGATTACAGCGGTCAAAGCCGTAGAACTCACTGAGACCTTCGTTTTGACTGGTTATGGCTCCCGTAACTCTAAACGAGGCAATAGTTATGGCCGTCCGAAGAATCGATATCCACAGGGTGCAACATCTGCGGTGCAAGGTGCAATATTCGTCCAAAAAGACGAAACAGCGCCGTGCGACTTTATGAAATGGGTGCAGGGATTTGAGATGGACCAGTACCATGGTGCACCACTCTCCAGGGATGGTAAATCGAAGACCAGCCACGGTGTTCCCTTTTTAACGTAAAAATTCATGTGACGGAAAAACGAAGGCCAAAAAACTTCAGAGACCCGATTGAGGTTCGGATAGCCTTTTTTTGGGTATGAAACTATCCGTTGACGGCTTACAGCGGTCAAAGCCGTAGAACTCACCGAGACCTTCGTTTTGACTGGATATGGCTCCCGTAACTCTAAACGAGGCAATAGTTATGGCCGTCCGAAGAATCGATATCCACAGGGTGCAACATCTGCGGTGCACGGTGCAACATTCGTCCAAAAAGACGAAATAGCGTCGTGCGACTTTTACAAATGGGTGCAGGGATTTGAGATGGACCAGTACCATGGTGCACCACTCTCCAGGGATGGTAAATCGAAGACCAGCCACGGTGTTCCATTTTTAACGTAAAAATTCATGTGACGGAAAAACGAAGGCCAAAAAACTTCAGAGACCCGATTGAGGTTCGGATAGCCTTTTTTTGGGTATGAAACTATCCGTTGACGGCTTACAGCGGTCAAAGCCGTAGAACTCACTGAGACCTTCATTTTGACTTGATATGGCTCCCGTAACTCTAAACGAGGCAACAGTTATGGTCGTCCGAAGAAATGATATCCACAGGGTGCAACATCTGCAGTGCACGGTGCAACATTCGTCCAAAAAGACGAAATAGCGTCGTGCGACTTTTAGAAATGGGTGCAGGGATTTGAGATGGACCAGTACCATGGTGCACCACTCTCCAGGAATGGTAAATCGAAGACCAGCTGTTATCCCGCCTTTTGGCAAGGCTGAGATACCAAGGAATTGACTGGGAAAAGACAAGATCATACGCCCTCAGCTTCGGATGATTGTTGGACGGCTACAAATATCAACGAATTTTGCCCGAGTCCGGATTGGGCTAAAATTGATAGGACACATCAAGTAAAGCAGTAGAAACCAACGTTCCGAATTTCGGAGCAATCCGAGTTCGTATGCTCAAACTATCGTCATTGGAAAATGGAAGAAGTATGCTTTAGTTCGAATCCTTCTACAGTTCGAATCCATAAAGCAAGTCCTTGCTTCGAATCCATTGGCCCAAAGCCTTGCCTTGAATCCACCCTCGAAATGCGATAGTTCAAATCCACGGGACAACATTTATTCGACTCCATCGAACCTCCCTTGCCTCGACTCCATCGAGCAAACCTGTGTTCGAATCCATCGAGGGAAAGCTCCTTCGAATCCATGCAATTGAATAAGCTTCGACTCCATCCCACGACCATCCTCGAATCCATTCAACTGAGAGTCCTTCGAATCCATTCAACTAAGAGTCCTTCGAATCCATTAACTGAGACCTACCTTAGTCGATACGAAAGAGAATGTTCGTCTGATCGATTCGATGGAGTATTACCTTCGAATCCATTACCTCGAATCCAAGCGATGGATTCCACCCAGTCAAACCGGAGTACAAAGCGGATCGATGCGAGAAGCACGCGCCACGTCACAGCAAGCATCGAGTCGACCAAATCGATTCGAACTAAGATCGATTCGAAGTATCCATGTTCTCCAGAAATGCAACATTGAATCGATCATATCTCGAGTTCTACAAGTCCAAATGCCATGAAATTTTCACAGAAGCTTAAACACATGACAAAGAATGTCCACACCAAATTTCTGCTCGATTGGATGATTTCTTGATCGATTCGAACCAAGGGTCGAATCGATCCCAAAGTGGGCCCGGATCTCCAGATTTCGGCCATGTGGGCCCCCTGACGTACCAGAACTGGTCTCCCCTCATTTTAGGCAAAATATCAGCCTCCTACACCTATAAATAGAGCCCTTGGTCATTCAGAAAAGGGGTCGGAGAATTCTAAGTACTGAAGAGCGCCCAGATTCTGCTAGATCTACTCCAGAACACCGCCGCTGCTTTAGATTGACACTTAGCATTTAAATTCAGTTGTATTACATTATAAACTACTGTAACCTTAAAGTATCGAGCAATAAAATCATCAAACTTCGTAGTGGACGTAGGCAAAACGCTGAACCACTCTAAATCGCTTGTCTTTGCAATTTACTTTCTGTTATTTGGAGTTTTTGTTAGATAATCCACGGTTTTAATTTTCATTCTTCACTTTTATCTCTTCAAAAACTTCCGAAGAGTGTTGTGCCCATTTTTGGTACAAACACTTTGGTGCTTTCACTGAGAAAAAAACAGCTTTTTTCTCCTGCTCCTTGGATCTACCATCGATACCGGATTGCACAAATCCAAGAGGAAGATCCAGATCTCTAATTCATAATCCTTCCATTCTATTCAGATTTGCATAAAGTCTAGGAAAAGGATTCATCATTCAAAATGGTTAGCACAAGAACCACTTCTACAGCTGCTGGACAAGAAGGTAGGGATGGACAGAATCCTGCTCAACAGCAGCCATCCAACCAAGACAACACTGCCCATTCAGATCCGTCTAGGGCAGTCACTAGACAAGAATTCTAGGTGTTGCTTCAAGAGTTGACTCAGAGTCGGCAGCAATTAGCCGAACAGTTGCGTGCCAATATTGAATTGACAAACCAACTGAACCGCTAGGGCCGTAGGAGGTCCAGAAGGGATGATGTTTCCCGCTCATCCACTGAAAGTTCTGCCTCATCTGACTATCATCATAGATCTACCCGTCCCCGATTAGACGGAGATCATGCTCAAGCTGCCGGATATCAACCCGCCCTGACTGTCGGACAATTGAGGGTAGGACCGTCAACCAGCTTCCAGGCTGGGCCATCAGCGCGAGGTGGTCGTACTCCACAATATACTACGGACAATCATGTCACAGCTGCCATAGTAGAAACAAGGGTTGATACCCGACATCTTCCAGATTCAAGCAATCAATAGCAGGGACGTACTTCTGAACCATACGGCCCGGAAGATGCTGAGCCAAGGAGGCGAAACTTGGACCGTCGACAGCGCCCGGTCCAAACTCGCACTGTGGAACCCAACCACACCTTAGCTCAGCATGCTCAAAATGTAGCAATGCCAGACATCTCGACTATGATACGTCAGATGATCCGCGAAAGCCAAGGTCTTACCAACGACGATTGGGGAATTCTCGAAGCCATACTCCTTTCACGGACGAGATACTATACGCTGAACCTCCTCGGCGATTCAGAATGCCAACTCTCCCTATGTACGAAGGAAATTCTGATCCCAATCAGCACATATTGAAATATGAATGGTCAATGAGCGCTGCAAGGGCCGACGATGCAGTAAAATGCCAAAGCTTCCCCATCTCACTGGGAGGAATTGCGACAATGTGGTTTACAAGATTACCTCCAAGATCTATCTCTTCATTTGACCAATTGGCTAAGAAATTTGTTGAACAATTCTGTATGCATGTCGCTAGACCCAAAGATGTTAACACCCTGTCCAATGTTACCCAAGCTCGTGGGGAAACACTAAGGCGTTACCTGGAGATATTCCATGCGGCATGTGTGGAAATTAGTAATCCCAACGACAACTCAATTTTAATGGCATTGACAAAGGGAATTGATCCCGATTCTGAATTTGGAAACTGGTTAGCCGGAAAACCACCCGCATCGTTGGACCGTTTCTACTCCAAAGCCGCTCAATTCTTACGGCAAGAGGACGCGAAACAGTCTAGGAATCAGGACGATGCGAAACCTGGAAATGAGGGAATACAAAGCAATGTAGCAGTTAAACAGTCCGGTGACAATTCCGGAAAAGTTCAGTTAAACATACAGAACAAACAAACTCAGCCAAGAGGTAGCAATGGTCAAAATAAGAAGAGAGATCCGAATCCAGGCCCACGGCGTAGGGCTCCGATGTTTGAAAGTTATACACCATTAAACACATCGCTGGAAAATGTGTACCTACAAACTTGCAACACTGAACAGTATAAGAAACCCGCTCCGAAGCGGTCATCAGAGAGGCAGATTCAGACAGGAAAGTTTTGTAGGTTTCATGAGAGTTATGGCCACAATACTAATGACTATCGCCATTTGCAGGATCTCATAGAAAAGTTGATCAGGGAGAGAAAGTTAGATCAATTCGTGCGGGCACCGCAGTCTGGTGGTGCGGGCCCATCGAACCCAAACCGTGCGCATGACCAAGAAAGACAAGAGGAACCCGCTCGTACAGGCGGGAGGCTAGTTATCAATACCATAAGTGGTGGTCCTCATCCAGCGGACAGGAGCTGGAGGGAAATGGAGTCGTATGCTAACTCTATCAGGCATGCGAGCTTCGAATGTTGCAGTAATTGTGAGGATGGAACCCCGGCTAAGCAACAAAAGACGATGTTTGACGATATCATATTTAGAAGCAGAGATGCTGACAAAATCGAAGCTCCAACAATTGACCCACTGGTCATATCTGCCCAAGTTGGTCCTGCTTGGATGAAGAGGATCCTGGTTGACAGTGGGAGTTCTGTAAACATTCTATTCAAACGAGCTTACGATTTAATGAAGATGGAAGCAAAAGACTTGAAACCCTGCCAATCTCGAGTTCACGGCTTCAATGGGAGTGCAACAATACCCATTGGGATAGTGGAACTACCAGTAAAACTAGGGATTGGGGAACGCAGGAGAGTCCGACTGCTGCGATTCGTTGTTCTTGACATCGCTTCACCGTACAATGCATTCCTGGGTCGACCAGCCCTTGCTGAATTCAGGGCAGCCATTGCCCCGTGGTGTTTGACTTTGAAATTCCCAACTGACCATGGTATAGGAATCGTTCAAGGAGATCAGGCAGCAGGAAGAGCCTGTTATGTTGCTGAGTTACGTGAAGCACAGAAGAAGGAGAAAGGAAAGGGCGTAGAGGAATCTCTCTGCGTCTGTTTTACTGATAATTGACAACTAGCGCCCAGGCCCCGGTCCGGGCACCACTACCAATTCCTTAAAGATCTTGACCCTAGAGATAACGAAGATAAAGATGAAGTCAAAGAGAATCAAGCCTCTCCAGCCGAACTGACTGTGGACGTCCCAGTCAGTGAGGATGACGACTCGAAAGTACTAAAAGTTGGATCTCAACTGGGAAAACAGATACAACAGGAATTGGTTGAATTCCTTCAAGCAAATCTCGATGTCTTTGCCTGGACGCACTCTGACATGTGCGGAATATCACCGAACATTGCAAGTCACTCCTTGAATATTGATCCGCGACATGTTCCGATCAAGCAAAAGAGGCGTGGCATGGATCCAGAGAGATCTGCCGCCCTTAAAGAAGAAATTGACAAGTTGCAATCAAATGGTTTCATCCGAGATGCTCTATACCCAGAGTGGGTGTCAAATTCGGTAATGGTTCGAAAACCGAATGAGAAATGGAGAACTTGTGTCGACTACTCCGACTTAAACAAAGCTTGTCCAAAAGATAGTTTTCCACTTCCTCGACCAACTCGTAGACTCAACTCCAGGCCATGAATTGTTATCCTTTATGGATGCTTATTCCGGTTATAATCAGATACCCATGCATCTACCCGATCAAGAACATACTAGTTTCGTGACCGATCTGGGACTCTACTGTTACAGAGTCATGCCTTTTGGTTTAAAGAATGCCGGAGCAACTTACCAACGCTTGGTTAATCGAATGTTCGCTGACCAGATCGGGAAGACTATGGAAGTTTATGTGGATGACATGTTAGTTAAGTCCCGATTTTCCACAGATCACGTCAGGGATTTAGATTCAATGTTCCGCATCCTACGTGAATATGGAATGAAGCTTAACCCGTTAAAGTGCCACTTTGGCATCGCATCCGGAAAGTTTCTAGGTTTCATCGTCAACGCTCGTGGGATAGAGGCGAACCCCGAAAAGATCTGGGCAATAAGGAATTTGCAAACTCCAAAGACCATAAAGCAAGTCCAGAGTCTCAACGGGAAGGTAGCAGCGCTAAGCAGGTTCATCTCAAAATCCACTGATAAATGCATTCCTTTCTTTGATCTAATCCGGAAGGGAAAACGAAACTTTGAATGGACCATGGAATGTGAAGGCGCATTCCGATCGCTGGTTCAGCATCTCTCTACGCCACCGATCTTGTCAAAACCGATTGATCATGAACAATTATACCTTTATCTGGCGGTATCAGAGCATGCGATCAGTGCTGCTCTGGTCCGAGAAGAGGATCGAGTGTAGAAACCGGTCTATTATGTTAGTAAACGATTGACCGGAGCTGAAAGAAATTACCCCAGGTTGGAGAAACTGGCTTATTGCTTGGTCATTGCCTCAAGAAAGCTTCGTCCTTATTTCCAAGCTCATCCGCTTACTGTGTATACCGATCAGCCGTTACGACAGGTCCTCACGTGGCCTGAGACGTCTGGAAGGTTACTCAAGTGGAATATCGAACTGAGTCAATTTGACATTACTTATGCTCCGCGGAGAGCCATTCAAGGGCAAGTCCTAGCTGACTTCATAGCTGAATTTACTGTTCCAGACGACTTACCCGAAACCAGCGAGTCTCCTGAATATGTCTGGAAACTTTATACAGACGGTGCATCAAACGATCGGTGTTCGGGCGCTGGTGTTGTACTAGAAACCCCCGAAGGTCGATCCATATGCTATGCTTTGAAGTTTGATTTTCACGCAACCAACAATGAAGCCGAATATGAAGCTCTGTTGACTGGGTTAAAGCTTGCCAGAGATCTGAGAATTATCGCTATAGAAATTTATTGTGATTCACAGTTGATTGTGTGCCAGGTACGGGGAGAATATCAAGCAAGAGATCGAAGGTTAGCTGCTTATCTAGCCCGAGTTCAGGAAGCACTGGATCAGTTTGATTATTATGCCATTTACTATATATACCATGAGATCACAATCAAAAGGCCGATTCATTGGCAAAGTTGGCCAGCACAGGTGAAGCACAGCAAATGGGACTTGTCCCGGTCGAAACTTTGTCCTTCCCAAGCATCGATCAAATAAAAATGAATGATGTGTTGGAAACCTCTCCCAGCAGAGAATCATGGATGACTCCGTATCGAAATTATATTGCGAATGGGATATTTCCTGAGCACCGAAATGAGAAAAGGCAAGTTCTACGAAAAGCTTCGCGGTTCATCATTCAGGACGGGATCATGTATAGAAAAGGTTATTCTGTTCCACTCCTCCGGTGTATCGCTCACGACGAAGTCAAACGAGTGTTACATGATGTGCACGAAGGAGAATGTGGCGATCACACCGGTGGACAAGCGCTTGCTAAGAAAATACTCCGATATGGATATTACTGGCCGACAATGAACCGAGATGCATCCAATTATGCCAGAAAGTGCGACAAGTGCCAAAAACACGCTCGAATTCCAAGAGCCTCACCTACCGAGATAACTCAAATGGTCAGTCCCTGGCCATTCGCTATGTGGGGTATCGACATCATCGGCGCTTTACCTCTGGCAAGAGGTAGTGCGAAATATGCCATCGTCGCAGTTGACTACTTCACGAAATGGGCCGAGGCCGAAGCTCTCGCAACGATTACGTCGAAGAAAGTAATAAACTTTGTAGTCCGCAATATCATTTGTCGATTTGGACTCCCGCATACCATCATCACCGATAATGGGACCCAATTCGAAAGTTCGGAGTTCAAGAATTTCTGCCAACGATTTCATATTCATAAAAAGTTCTCTGCAGTCGCACATCCACAAGCAAACGGTCAGGTCGAAGCTGTTAACAAAGTTATCAAATCCATCTTAAAGAAACGACTGGAAAAGGCTGGGGGCAAATGGGTCGATGAACTTCCTATGGCATTATGGGCTTATCGAACAACTCACAAGAATGCAACTGGACACACCCCATTTTCCTTATCCTATGGCTCGGAGGCCGTTATTCCAGTTGAGACAGAAGTATTTTCTCACCGCGTAACTTATTACGATCCAAAAACAAATGCTATATTACTCGCTGAATCTTTGGATCTGTTGGACGAGAAACGGGAAGAAGCTGATTTAAGAGCGGCCGCATACCAAAGTCGGGTCGCCCGGTTATATAACACCAAAGTTCGCCCCCAAACCTTTGAACTCGGTGATCTTGTCCTCAAGAGAATCTACCCGGTTCCTTCACACATGAAACCAAATTGGGAAGGACCGTACGTGATTACACAAAGACTTGAGGATGGCACATTCAAACTATCAACCGTGGACGGTCTAGTTTTACCAAGAGCCTGGAACAGCGAGAGTCTCCGTCGCTACTACATATGAAAGGCTTTATTTATTTCATTATGTTTTTTATTCAGCAATTTACTTTTGCATTTCGAAATTAGAATTTGTAATAAGGCAACTGATTTTCCATATTTTCTTATTTCAGCAATAAAATACCATCTCTTCGAGCCAGAGCTGTGATTCATTAAATACAATGTACAACATCACGATGCACGAAGAGCTAAGTTCCATCACACAGTGGAATTTATTCAAGTAGGGAGTGGCTGTGAAGCAATCAACCACTCACTAAATGAAACCCGAGCTCGGGGGCAAGCCATCACATCAGGCCAAGAAATGGGTTGATACACGACAACCCTTCACTTAACTCCGTGCTCCCAGAGCGCGAGGCGGAGTATAAACATTTTCTTAACTCTGTACTCCCAGAGCGCGAGGCGGAGTATAAACATTTTACTAAACTCCGTGCTCCCAAAGCGCGAGGCGGAGTATAAACTTTCATTCAACTCCGTACTCCCAGAGTGCGAGGCGGAGTATAAACATTTTCCTA
The DNA here is from genome assembly GCA_030737815.1 of Allium fistulosum. NCBI lineage: Eukaryota > Viridiplantae > Streptophyta > Magnoliopsida > Asparagales > Amaryllidaceae > Allium > Allium fistulosum. The sequence continues at coordinate 1,142,227,595 of CM060906.1, forward strand.
AATCCCAGAGTACTCCGAGAGCGCGAGCTGGGTACAAACTTTTACTTAACTCCGTACTCCCAGAGTGCGAGGCGGAGTATAAACGTTTCCCTAAAACCCCAGAATACTCCGAGAGCGCGATCTGGGTATAAATATCGACAAACTCCAAACTCCGAGAGCACGAGCTGGAGTATAAACATTACTCAACTCCGTACTCCCAGAGAGCGAGGCGGAGTATAAACATACGTCAAATCCACACTTACTCCCAATACTGGGGGCAGAACCATAACACATAACAAGTTGAAGACAAAAGGGAATACATTCTCATTTCCACTATCAACAAAAAGAATCTGATTACAAAATGGTTCAAAAAATTGCTACTAGTGGGAGCCGAATCCACATCTATACACGGCTATAGAAAAATCAACAAAATGCTACCCTACGTAACAGAGATTTAAAGAAAGAGTTCAATCTTTCTTCTTCCTTATCTTCTTCTTCGGGGTAGCCCCGCCAGATCCGCTGCCTGATTTTCTCCTCGACCGCTTACTCTTTTCAGGCTTGCCCTCCGGCAGCGATATAATGTCAACGTCTTCCTCAGAACTGGAGGCGACGGAGATTCTTCTAGGAGGACGAGCTGGAGGCATAGGAGTAGTAGCAGGAGGAGGGGCAGGAGCAGTTTCAATCACTACAGTACCGCCCGGTGAAATCACCATTAACGGGGCAGGCCCGGGCGGATTCATACCAGCATTCCCTGCTGCCATCTCGACATCAATCTCAGCAATAATGTCGTCCTCACGAGATACTTGGGCCGCATCGGATGTGCCAATAGCTGGCATATATGAACTAACGGCCGGAGCAGCCCCACTCACAGCATCGGACGGGTTGACAGAGGGATCGATGGGTTCATTGAGAAGCTCCTCAATCATTTGAGCGCTGAAAGAAAACATATTTGCATCTCCCTCCTCGCCAATCAAGGTGGAAGTCGTGATGGCTTCAGAAAAAACAACCCCTTGTGTTTGATGTGGAACTGATAGAGCAAGAGACGCAGAAACAATAACTTCAGTCACTGAAATGCGACAAAACGAAGATTGTTAGCCAAGTGTGTTGCTTAAGGTTCTTCACAACTAAACTACGAGAAGCGTTCAAATACCTTCCTTGGTCTGGACCGAAGCGTGGGCAGAATCCTTGGCGGAAGATAATAATGGTTGGTTAGGATTATATGCAGGAACAGACTGGAGATCTACCGCACCAGTGGTTTTGGGCAATGTTGGAATTACAGCTCCAACACTTGTCTCGTGATGCGCGATCCCCGAGCCTTCGCCTGTCTCTAGAGATTGAACGCCAAGCTTTTCTTTCGCCATAGAGATCACCACCTCATGAAGGGTCTTCTTCTCATCCTCGGTGAGCAAACGCATCTCCAGCTCAAAGTCGTCAAGTGTTTCATCTGGATGCACTGCTCTTTTCTCATTCACCAGCCGGGTCCAGGCATTGTACAAGATCATGGAGTCATCTCCCAGCCACGCTAAATTTCTGTGTTCCAGCACATTAGCGTTGTACGTGACTAAGAGATCATCAAACTCAGCATCTAGCCTAGACCTCTCCTCCAAGATCTTTTCTTGAATTTCTGCTTCCGCAGACTTAGCCTTGACCGCCGCCGCAGCAAGTTCGGCCCTGAGAGATACTGCTTGGTCGCAAGCCTCTTGAGCAGTGGAATTTGCATCGTCCTTCTCCTTCACCATTTCAGTGAATTTGGCCTTGATCTCATTCAGCTCTTTAACGGCTAAGTCTCGCTCAGCTGCAATGGTGGTGTTGCGGTGGCCCATCTCTTCTACCGTGGCGCAGTGTTCCTGCTGCATCCTCGCCAGTTTGGCCACGACATCTTCATGTTTCTGAAGTGTTTCAAGCTCTGACTTCCGGGACGTCTCCATTTCAGATTGAAGAACCTGAATGATGCGTTTCTGTTTGACAATGTCAGCATCACGTTGAGCAATGATCTTCGCCCGGACAAAAGCTACTCTAGAAGCCTTCACGGCTGCCTTGTACCACTCCTTATACTGAGCGTAGAAGTCGTGGATATAACTATGAGCAGTGGTCTCAGCGTCCGGAGGAATTCTTTTAAAGTTAGGAGGGAAGACATAGCCATCCATGCAAATTTCAGGGTAGTCATTTTTCATTTGGGCGAGTTTAGCAGCTCCCTCGCTTGTCAACTCAGCCGGAGCTTGTTCAATTATAGCGGCTGCTGTCGGTTCCATTCTTGGCCGCTGAGCATCAGGCCGAGAAGATTGAGAAGGCAGCTGCTGCTAATGAGATGGCCCAGGGAGGTCTACTGGGGCCCTGGGAGGCGGAGGAGAGCGAGATCGGGGTCGGTACTGGTATTCCCGGTCTCTGTCAGAATAATCATAGCCAGAACGGCCACGCGAGTAATCTCTGTCTCTATCATAACGTTCTTGACTTGAATAGCTTCGCCCATGATCCCTATCTGTTTCTCTCCTGCGGGAATCGTAAAATGGAGAAGATTGGCGCACATTCCGAAGCCTATCCAGAGTAGAGCCACGTCCTGACATCTCACATGCGATAAGAAAGAATTACGGATTAGGATCCCATAAAGCAATGTTTACTATGCAAAAGTCATGAAGTGCTGTGGAAGTGTGTGTAAATGTGTAAACCCCCAAACCGACCGGAAGTGTTGACCACACTTAAAGGAAAGGGCTCGTTCATGTTTAGGACATCTTGAAATTCCTCCAACCCAGGATTATGAGAAATCGATATATAATCTGGGATGGGAATATCGTCAAGCCCTTTGAAAATGTCTCTCGAATGAGAAGGGGCGGCCTTAGAAATCATAACTCCAGAAATGGGAGGAGACACATCCATAGATTTCCACCCCTTAGACTTAAGTTTTTTGGAAACGGCGGCCTTGCCTTTCCGTCTTCCTCCCGACTCCTCCAAGTTTCCCGAGAGGTCAGCCATTGGCTCTGAATCCGTATGGGTTCTTTCTTCGTCACTCGCCTCGATTATTCTGATTCCGAGTGACTTCTTCGCCTTTCTCTTCTTGGTTTTCTTCTTATCTTCCTTCCTGGAGGCGGGTTTTGCCAATCCCTCGACGACTATACTTTGATTAATGTCGATCAAACCAAGAATTCTTAAGTTATAATCGTTCAGCACCGAGTCAATATGTCTCAACTCGCTTGGAACTTCTTGAAGACTTCGGACGATACCTTTGAAACGCCCTCCGTCGGGTCTGGAGATAATGGCTGTAAAGGAAATGAAATGTCAATTTTAACACCAAAGAGCTATTGGTCAAGAAAACAGGTTAAGGCGCTTACGTCTAGACAACCATCGCCTAGCGAAACTCGGAGGGCACCGAACATAGAACCACTCGTTCTTGAAATAACTCAGTCGGGTCCAAGCTCCAACTACAACTTGGCAATTCCTAACTGCCTCCAAAAATGTAAAAGACGGGCTATCACCCCTACTCTTGAAGTTAAATATGTGTCTGATCTCGGAGGGCCTCGGCGGGCGAAAGAGACGGTCCATAAATATGACAAAGGCATTGTTCAGCAATGCGTGCCCGTTGGGATGAAGTTGCGAGGGAGCAATTCCTAGGTAGGATAACATCCCTCTGATATATTGGTTGAAAGGAGGGAGAGTTCCGGCCGCGCAAGCATGGCGATAGAATGCTGTATATCCTTCAGGCGGATTGTGCGGTCTATCGGTGGCACTGGGCAATAATACGTCACCTAGAGATATGTTATGCTTCAAGCATATTCGGCCCAACAAGGATTCGGAGATGTTAGACTGAACCGAATCAACAGGATCCTCAATAAATATAGCCTCTGGCAATTCATCTGGAGCTGGATCGATTACATCGGCAGGAATATCGGGAATCTCAAGCACCGGAGGAGTTGAGCTCTGTACCTCTTGTGGTTGGGAGCTCGAAGATTCCATAATTAACTAACTCATCAGAAAGCAACGTTAAGTTCGTAAACAGCCCGTGCATGCCCCAGTGTAGTGTGTATGAAAGTGCCGTGCAGTGCAAGTGCTGTGCATTATTTAAGCAAAATTTAACAGAATGAAGCAAGATGTTCGTACAACATAACTTGGGAATTTGAGAATGAAAATGACCGTCATCGCTGACCGTCACTTCCACACCATCCAAACGCTACGAACCAACTTCAAGTATAAATCAGTTGTATTATTGGTTGAGTCATAGTTCCATCGACGAGCTTCAAAGGAAATTCAAGTTCAAGTCTTTAAGTCAAGTTCGATTATGCAAGGCCGAAGCTCGTCGGAATCAAGTGTGGTAAAGTTCATTAAGATCGTCAAAGTTCAACTTGAAATTAGTCATGGTTCAGATGTTGGAACGAGTCTGAAAAATCGGATTCTCTAAACTGGAGGCGTTCGAATCCATTGAGTCGAATCGATGTGCTTCGAATCCAAATGGTTCGACTCGATATACTTCGGGATGGAGAAACGCCTCGAATCCCTGGGCGCTAGATGACTTCGTATCGATCGACCTTCAATACCTTCGAATCGATCAAGGTATCGTTACTTCGAATCGATCGACACGGGGCCTTTTTTCCTTTGCAGACATCGATTCGAAGCTCTGCAGTCAGAGTCGATTCGAATAAAATTGGTTCAGGAAAGGTACTAAGTGATGAAAGATAACATCCCTCAAGATCTCTACTTCTCCAAGGAAATTTCAATGCTTTTTTACACCTCGAATCTTCGATTCGAACCGTTTTTTCAAATCTCACAACCCTTCAATATTTTCAGAAGAAACAATTGAAGACGAAGACTTCCGATTTTGTCATTCTCAACTAGCATCGATCCATCAATTACCTGGTTAAATGTGATTACGAATGAAGGTTTGCAAAATTCAATCGATTCGGGGAAGACACGCTTTTTTCTCGGCTCTCAGAAAATCGATTCGAAGAAGAAGGCAAGGAAACAGTAAAAGTAAAAAGTTAAAAATGAACAGGACCCCGGTATATATAGGGGAAACGAGACGATTCGTCTCCCGGTCAAGCGCAACCGGAAATGACGGGTCCAGCTCACCGATTCGAACGAATATCTTCGAATCGATCACTGCAAGGCATCCATCGATTCGAAGCTGACCAGATGACTTCGTCGATTCGAAACCCAGACGTACGTAGGTTACAAATCTTCTTCGAATCCATTCCTCCGAATCCATCCATGCAGTACCGATGCGAAGCTTCATCGATTCGAAGCACAGCGTCAGAAGAGTCAAGGGAACATACGACTCCATCGATTCGAACGACCACTTTCGAATCCATCAATTCCGAATCCATCCAAACTTCGAAACCACCTGGACAGCCACGGGACGAAACCTAATCGATTTGAAGCTCCCTCGACTCGAAGTAGCTAACAGAAGATGATTCGAAATCACTGTGCCCCATCGATTCGAAGAGCCAACTTCAAAACCACCGACTCGTAGCATGTCGAAGGATATCGACTTAAGTGATCCTCTCGAATCCATCGAAAACAATCATATAAACACATCGCTTCGAATGTGAAATTATTACTTGTCTACCTTGTACAACGATTTAGGAGAGGATCGATACCAAGGGATAATCATAGACAATTATCAAAACGGCATTTCAACTCGAATATCAAATAGGTTCAGGAGAGGACCGATGCAGAATTCGATAGCAAACCAAGCTGGCAACGACTTGCCACCATGCAATATTAACCAGGGTCAAAATGATATATATATATGCACATATGCCTGACTAATGTTTGATCTTTTATCATTCACAGAGATCAAATGTCCATTCCGTCATGAGCTCGACAACAAACATCCGATCATGATCATACAACGATTGGTTACAACAGCAAAGAAGGCAACTTTCGGCAGAGCATGTTCTGACTGTCCAATAATAGACTGTAGCTTATCAAAGCACGTCATGTTTACAAAAGACGTACTTTGGGGGGCAAATGTTATCCCGCCTTTTGGCAAGGCTGAGATACCAAGGAATTGACTGGGAAAAGACAAGATCATACGCCCTCAGCTTCGGATGATTGTTGGACGGCTACAAATATCAACGAATTTTGCCCGAGTCCGGATTGGGGTACAATTGATAGGACACGTCAAGTAAAGCAGTAGAAACCAACGTTCCGAATTTCGGAGCAATCCGAGTTCGTATGCTCAAACTATCGTCATTGGAAAATGGATGAAGTATGCTTTAGTTCGAATCCTTCTACAGTTCGAATCCATAAAGCAAGTCCTTGCTTCGAATCCATTGGCCCAAAGCCTTGCCTTGAATCCACCCTCGAAATGCGATAGTTCGAATCCACGGGACAACCTTTATTCGACTCCATCGAACCTCCCTTGCCTCGACTCCATCGAGCAAACCTGTGTTCAAATCAATCGAGGGAAAGCTCCTTCGAATTCATGCAATTGAATAAGCTTCAACTCCATCCCACGACCATCCTCGAATCCATTCAACTGAGAGTCCTTCGAATCCATTCAACTAAGAGTCCTTCGAATCCATTAACTGAGACCTACCTTAGTCGATACGAAAGAGAATGTTCATCTGATCGATTCGATGGAGTATTACCTTCGAATCCATTACCTCGAATCCAAGCCATGGATTCGACCTAGTCAAACCAGAGTACAAAGCGGATCGATGCGAGAAGCACGCGCCACGTCACAGCAAGCATCGAGTCGACCAAATCGATTCGAACTAAGATCGATTCGAAGTATCCATGTTCTCCAGAAATGCAACATTGAATCGATCATATCTCGAGTTCTACAAGTCCAAATGCCATGAAATTTTCACAGAAGCTTAAACACATGACAAAGAATGTCCACACCAAATTTCAGCTCGATTGGATGATTTCTTGATCGATTCGAACCAAGGGTCGAATCGATCCCAAAGTGGGCCCGGATCTCCAATTTCGGCCATGTGGGCCCCTTGACATACCAGAACTGGTCTCCCCTCATTTTAGGCGAAATATCAGCCTCCTACACCTATAAATAGAGCCCCTGGTCATTCAGAAAAGGGGTCGGAGAATTCTAAGTACTGAAGAGCGCCCAGATTCTGCTAGATCTACTCCAGAACACCGCCGCTGCTTTAGATTGACACTTAGCATTTAAATTCAGTTGTATTACATTATAAACTACTGTAACCTTCAAGTATCGAGCAATAAAATCATCAAACTTCATAGTGGACGTAGGCAAAACGCCGAACCACTCTAAATCGCTTGTCTTTGCAATTTACTTTCTGTTATTTGGAGTTTTTGTTAGATAATCCACGGTTTTAATTTTCATTCTTCACTTTTATCTCTTCAAAAACTTCCGAAGAGTGTTGTGCCCATTTTTGGTACAAACACCAGCCATGGTGTTCCCTTTTTAACGTAAAAATTCATGTGACGGAAAAACGAAGGCCAAAAAACTTCAAAGACCCGATTGAGGTTCGGATAGCCATTTTTTGGATATGAAACTATCCGTTGACGGCTTACAACGGTCAAAGCCGTAGAACTCACTGAGACCTTTGTTTTGACTGGTTATGGCTCCCGTAACTCTAAACGAGGCAATAGTTATGGCCGTCCGAAGAATCGATATCCACAGGATGCAACATCTGCGGTGCAAGGTGCAACATTCGTCCAAAAAGACGAAACAGCGCCGTGCGACTTTAAGAAATGGGTGCAGGGATTTGAGATGGACCAGTACCATGGTGCACCACTCTCCAGGGATGGTAAATCAAAGACCAGCCACGGTGTTCCCTTTTTAACGTAAAAATTCATGTGACGGAAAAACGAAGGGCAAAAAACTTCAAAGACCCGATTGAGGTTCGGATAGCCTTTTTTTGGGTTAAAAAACAAACTATCCGTTGACGGCTTACAGCGATCAAAGCCGTAGAACTCACTGAGACCTTCGTTTTGACTGGATATGGCTCCCATAACTCTAAACGAGGCAACAGTTATGGTCGTCCGAAGAATCGATATCCACAGGGTGCAACATCTGCGGTGCACGGTGCAACATTCGTCCAAAAAGACGAAATAGCGCCGTGCGACTTTTAGAAATGGGTGCAGGGATTTGAAATGGCCAGTACCATGGTGCACCACTCTCCAGGGATGGTAAATCGAAGACCAGCCACGGTGTTCCCTTTTTAACGTAAAAATTCATGTGACGGAAAAACGAAGGCCAAAAAACTTCAAAGGGCCGATTAAGGTTCGGATAGCCTTTTTTGGGTATGAAACTATTCGTTGACGGCTTACAGTGGTCAAAGCCGTGGAACTCACTAAGACCTTCGTTTTGACTGGTTATGGCTCCCGTAACTCTAAACGAGGCAACAGTTATGGCCGTCCGAAGAATCGATATCCACAGGGTGCAACATCTGCGGTGCAAGGTGCAACATTCGTCCAAAAAGACGAAACAACGCCGTACGACTTTAGGAAATGGGTGCAGGGATTTGAGATGGACCAGTACCATGGTGCACCACTCTCCAGGGATGGTAAATCGAAGACCAGTCACGGTGTTCCCTTTTTAACGTAAAAATTCATGTGACGGAAAAACGAAGGCCAAAAAACTTCAGAGACCCGATTGAGGTTCGGATAGCCTTTTTTTGGGTATGAAATTATCCGTTGACGGCTTACAGCGATCAAAGCCGTAGAACTCACTGAGACCTTCGTTTTGACTGGATATGGCTCCCATAACTCTAAACGAGGCAACAGTTATGGTCGTCCGAAGAATCGATATCCACAGGGTGCAACATCTGCGGTGCACGGTGCAACATTCGTCCAAAAAGACGAAATAGCACCGTGCGACTTTTAGAAATGGGTGCAGGGATTTGAAATGGCCAGTACCATGGTGCACCACTCTCCAGGGATGGTAAATCGAAGACCAGCCACGGTGTTCCCTTTTTAACGTAAAAATTCATGTGACGGAAAAACGAAGGCCAAAAAACTTCAAAGGGCCGATTAAGGTTCGGATAGCCTTTTTTGGGTATGAAACTATTCGTTGACGGCTTACAGTGGTCAAAGCCGTGGAACTCACTAAGACCTTCGTTTTGACTGGTTATGGCTCCCGTAACTCTAAACGAGGCAACAGTTATGGCCGTCCGAAGAATCGAAATCCACAGGGTGCAACATCTGCGGTGCAAGGTGCAACATTCGTCCAAAAAGACGAAACAGCGCCGTGCGACTTTTAGAAATGGGTGCAGGGATTTGAAATGGACCAGTACCATGGTGCACCACTCTCCAGGGATGGTAAATCGAAGACCAGCCACGGTGTTCCCTTTTTAACGTAAAAATTCATGTGATGGAAAAACGAAGGCCAAAAAACTTCAGAGAGCAGATTGAGGTTCGGATAGCCTTTTTTTGGGTATGAAACTATTGAAAGTGAATATGGATCGATAATATAGTTAAACTACGACTAGCAAGTGCGGAATTATAAATAATAGTAAATGGCAGTAATAAAAATGACACCAGGGATTTTTATACTGGTTCGAACTTCTCGTTCTACGTCCAGTCCCAGACTCCTTCTGGAATTTCTCGAATAACCCTCACTTAACCCGGAGGAGCAGGTATTACACCGCCTGAGCAACTGAACAGGACTTTTCCGCCTAAGCAACCGAATAGGACTTTTCCGCCTAAGCAACCGAATAGGACTTCAATTACAATTTGGAAATTGTTTCTTGACTTGTGTGTTCTTTTAATAACACGAATATAGTCAATGTAGTACACCCTTCCTATAATCTTCTTGATATGATGATTTGAATGTGCAAAGATAGGAAGTAGAGATTGAAAATCACTTGAGATTATAACAATATAAGATCAGAAAAGATAGAAAGAATTAGTTGTTTAAATAGTGAATTTTCATCTCTATTTATAGTATTGAATAGTTTTAATTCAATAGTTGCAACTATTAGAAGAAGTGCAACTCTTGGTGAAGAAGACAACTCTTCAGATTTTGATATTATATGAAGAGATGCTTCAGTTCGTCAAGTTCAGATGTCTGAGATAAAAGTGACAGATGTCTGAATAATTTTGAATTTCAAAAAATCAAAGGAAACACTAAACAGTTAATTTAGACGTCTGTCTTTTAATTCAGACGTCTGTCTAGGATGACAGACGTCTGTTATTAAGTGACAGACGTCTATTTCATATAGAAATAGAAGAATTAACAACATAGTACTCAGACGTCTGTTATCTTAATTTAGACGTCTGAAATTGATGTCAGACGTCTGAATTAATATACAGACGTCTATTTCTGTACTGTTCTGTTCCTTTGTCTATTTTATTATTTTTGAACTTGAGAATATATATAATTTTGAAAATACCTTTTTTTATATTTATTTTAAAGCAAGATTTTCAAAAGTATATGTGTGTGTGTGTGTGTTTCATCACCATATCAGAGATTGTACAAATATATCTCACTAGATTTTATAAAGAGCTTTTAATCTTGTTGATGATAATAGCTTCTTTTGATGATTCCTGCAAGAATATTTGACATAATAATATATAGATTGAAATATATAGTTGTCGCATTAAAATCGAAGAAGTCAGGTTTCAACATTCTCCCCCTTTTTGATGATGACAACTATATAATTCATCGATTAGTTATAATCATACCTTTTGCTCCCCCTGTCAATATGACCATATTATATAGCAGAAATATAATTATTTCTCCCCCTTTGTCATTAACAAAAAGAATTGTTGGGGTTGACTTGGATAAAAAAAAATAACAAAAATGTGAATAACACACTAATTAAGAGATGTAAACAAACCAAGCAAGATATAAACAAAACAATGTTTAGGATACATCATAGTTGATTTTTTTTTTAAAAAAAAAAAAACAGATAAAATTATACAATCTTATCATTCACCATTGTTTGAACCAAAAAAAATATATGAGAGAAGATTGAACCAAAAGAGACACCAAAAGAGAAACCAAAAGAGAACCATCTTTATTCACCATTCTCCCCAAGAAGGAGAAGAAGGAGGTGAGGATCCATGAGACTTTTTCCATAATTGACGAAGAATTGTCTTGATATTTCTCAATTCTCATGCATTCTCTTCGACTTTGGCATCAAAGTAATCGAATCTAGAATTGATGGAAGAAAAGCCTTGTGCTATTTGTTGAGAAATTTTCTTTTGATTTTGAGAAATAATGATGTCGGATTTGAGCTTTTCATTTTTAGTATACGAGCGAGAAGTACCAGAAATTAGTTCTATCTCGAAATTTTCCGAATTTGGGCTTTGGATAAAAGCTTGCTCAAAAGCTTCATCTTCATCTTCTTCTTTATTTTCCCTTTCTTCATCATTCTTTTCTTTTTCAGTATTGTCTTCATTTCCATTATGTCCGGAACTACTTACTTTTGCTTTTCCTTTCTCTTTTTGTAAAGCAAGTTGTTCCGCTTTATAATCATTAAATGTTGGAAATGTTGGAGGAGATTCTGGTAATCCCATTAAACTGAAGAAGCGAATGTTGGATACCTTGATTTTTTCAAATTCAATTGATGGACTTTGAATAGAGAAGGCACTTAAAATTCGAGTAATATAGGGAGCATAGATAATTGAGCGTTTCTTGGAGTCATGATAAGTGCGAAAAGCATCATAAAAGTATTGAGCCCAATTGATTTGAGTATTGGATAGAATTGATTGAAGTGCTTTATCTTCATCATCGTAAATGACCTCATGGCTTCCTTGTCGGGGAAAAATTGTTTTTATTAGCATTCTAAGCAATAGTCGAGGTCGAGGACGAAGATGATTTGATCTATCTGTGGATTTTTCAGGTTCAAAAAGATAATATTCGATTTGTTTAAGTTCTTCTCCTTCTAACTTAAAGTCATCTATGTCGACCCCTTCCGAGCTACATTTTAAAATTCGTCCAATGTCAGAAGGAGTTATTTGCAGAATGTTTCCAAAAACGCTTGTCCAAAGCGTTCCTTTTTCTCGATGAATTCTAATTTTTGGATTGTTAACATTCGCTAGAAATAATAGTACACTAAGTCTGCAAATGTTGACTTGATTATCTTTGAAATCAATAAGGCTTGTAATCTGAGATCTATCAGTATAGAGCCTAAGTTTGTAGAAAGGAAAATGATCAAGATTATGAAAGATACCATGAAATGATTGAAGAGAACATAAATGCTTGTAACGAGCCATGCTTCGAGGTTCGTGGTATAACCAAGCTTCAATTTGATCTTCCGAAGGAAGAATGTGAGGAGGTTGATGAGATGAATCTCCTTTTTGTTTCTTAGGTTTGGGTGCCATTGAAAAATGAAAAACTAGGGTTTCGAGTTTGAGAGACGAGAAGAAAAAAATAAACCGTTTGAAAAAAAAACGTATGTAGATTTTCTTCTTAACAGGGTTTCAGACGTCTGAAAATTAAACAGTCGTCTGAAATTCTGTAGAATAAAAACATAGACTAGAAGAACAGACGTCTAAAAATTTATGACAGCCGTCTAAGATGTATGACAGACGTCTAAATATAATAGACAGACGGCTCAGAAGGTTTAAAAAGAAACAGAGAGCAAAAAACATTTTGCACTAAATTCAGACGTCTGATCTTTTTATGTTTAGACGTCTATTATGAATAATAGACGTCTGTTATCTTTAAACAGACGGCTAAAAGTTGACTGCAAAAGTATAGACAGATTTAGACGTCTGTAAAAAGTGACTCAGACGTCTGTGTGTCTGAAGATAGTAAAAGTAGTTGTTTTTACAGACGTCTTTTGAAAAATATAGACGTCTGTATGTCTGATAAAAGATTTTCTTTAGTTTAGGCCTTTTTAAAAAAAAAAATAGATTATTTATTTCTATTGATAAGAACATAATACAAGAATAAGTCAACAAAACAAACATACAGACATATATATATTATCTATTTAGGAGTCTTTGGAGTTTTTGGAGACTTCGGAGACTTCCCTTTGGATGATTCGTGTTGATTTTGTTCAGCAGACTGATAAATAGGAGACCATTGAGGTTGACGTTCCCATGAATTTGGGGATACATGAGGACGTTGAGGTGAGAGAATATGTGCATTTGTGTTGATCGGAGATGAACCACATATTTTTGCAGCACATCGTTCAAGAAAACTGAGTCGTCTTCCATGACTCTTTTGTTCAAAATACATTTCTCGCTGAAGATCAAGTGTTTCCCTCTGATAGTGATGTAAATCATCTATCTTTTCTTTAGTAGATGGAGATGGAAATAAATTTCTTCGCGAACGTTTATTTTCCGGCGTATATCCCGTATGATGACTTTGTGGTGGACATATCGGAATATAAGCTGGAGTTGGAGTCGGAAGTTCGGAAGACCCAGAACTAGGAGTTTCGAAATTAATTGAAGAAAACTCAGATGTATAGGAGGGCTCATCTGAAGATGAACCAGCCATGGAATATAAGAATAATGCAAAGTTCAAAAACATATTTGTATTTTCACGTTTGTAAAAAGAATAGATAAGCTGAATAAAAAATTTCTTTGGTAAAAAGAAATTTATAGACAACTAAAAGCAAAAAAATAAATGGTTAAGATTAAAAGAAGACAAAATTTAATGTTAACCAGAAACAATATGTGTGGTTAAAAGAAAAATTTAAATAAAGATAGAATAGCTGAAGTAAACATCATAAATTGTTGAGAGAGATAATACCAAGTTCTCGTCTCAATTTTACAAAAATGTTTTCATTTAAAGGTTTTGTAAAAATATCTGCTAATTGATTTTCCGAAGATATAAATTCTAGATTGATTATATCTTTTTCAATATTATCACGAAGAAAATGATGACGAATGTCAATATGTTTTGTCCGTGAATGATTTACTGGATTTTTAGATAAATTTATAGCACTAGAGTTATCACAGAAGATTGTAGATTTAGATAAGTTAAAACCAAAATCTTGAAGAGTTTGTTGCATATAAATTACTTGAGCACATGCCAAAGCTGCAGATATATATTCTGCTTCACAAGTAGAAAGTGATACGCAATTTTGTTTCTTACTGAACCAAGATACTAGAGACCGTCCAATGAAGTGACAAGTCCCACTTGTACTTTTTCTATCCGTCCGACTTCCTCCAAAATCAGCATCACTATATGATACTAATTCAAAAGGACATTCTTTCGGATAAAATAATCCAAAATCTTTGGTTTTGTTGAGATAACGTAAAATACGTTTCACTGCTCTAATATGTGATTCTTTAGGATCGGCTTGAAATCGTGCACACAAACAGACACTCATCATAATATCGGGTCTACTAGCAGTTAAATATAATAACGATCCAATCATACTTCGATATAACTTTTGGTCTACACTTTTGCCATTTTCATCTTTTTCAAGATGTATGGTTGTACTCATAGGAGTTGGTTTGGCAGAGGTATTTTCCATACCAAAGCGTTTGATTAAATTATTACAATATTTTTCTTGATTTATAAAAATACCATTATTAATTTGTTTAATTTGAAGTCCAAGAAAATATGTTAATTCTCCCATATGAGACATTTCAAATTCATTTGTCATTATTTTAGAAAATTCTTGACATAATTTATCATTAGTTGATCCAAAAATAATATCATCTACATAAATTTGAACAATTAAAATATCATTTTTCTTTTTCTTAATAAAAAGAGTTTGATCAACCTTTCCAATTTCAAAACCAGAATTGATTAAATAAGTTTTTAAACGATCATACCAAGCACGAGGTGCTTGTTTCAAACCATATAAAGCCTTTTTAAGTTTATAAACATGTTCTGGAAAATGTTCGTGTATAAACAAGGGAGGTTGTTCAACATAAACATTTTCTTTAATAAATCCATTTAAAAAAGCACTTTTAACATCCATTTGATATAATTTGAAATCATGAAAACAAGCATAGGCTAATAGAATTCGTATTGCTTCTAATCTTGCGACAGGAGCAAATGTTTCTTCATAGTCAATTCCTTCTTCCTGATTATATCCTTGAGCAACTAATCTAGCTTTATTTCTAGTGATATTACCATTTTCATCAGCTTTATTTTTAAAAACCCATTTAGTGCCAATAACTGTTTGATCAGATGGTCGTGGAACTAAATCCCAAACGTCATTTCTTTCGAATTGGTTTAGTTCTTCTTGCATCGCAATAATCCAATAATCATCAGTTGAGGCTTCCTTAATATTTTTAGGTTCTATATTAGAAAGAAATGCTATATGACCCATTTGATTTAGTTGATTTCTTGTTTTAACTCTTTCATCAATTTCTCCTATTATATTTTGAATTGGATGATCTTTTAAAATTCTTGGTGGAGATTTTAAATCAGTTTCAATTTGATTTAAAGAAGAGATATTATCAGATGAAATGTTGTCAAAAGTAGAGTTTGAATTTATTAAAATGTCTTCATCATCATTTGTTTTAATTTTGAAATTTTCATCAAATGAAACATGAAGTGTTTCTTCAATAGATTTAGTTCTTATATTATAGATTCTATATGCTTTGCTTCGTTCGGAATATCCGATGAATATACATTCATCTGATTTTGGATCAAATTTACCTAATTGATCTTTTGTATTTAAAGCGAAACATTTAGAACCAAAAACTTTAAAGTAAGATATATTAGGTTTTCTACCGATGAAGAGTTCATATGGAGTATGTTTAGTTAAAGGTCGAATAGAAACACGATTTAGGACATAACAAGCAGTAGCAACGGCTTCTGCCCAAAATTGTTTTGGAAGAGTGGTTCCATTCAATAGAGTCCTAGCACATTCTTGAAGTGTTCTATTTTTACGTTCAACAACTCCATTTTGTTGAGGCGTTCTTGGAAATGAAAAGTTATGAAATATTCCCTTTTTATTACAGAACTTCTCAAACAATTCATTTTCAAATTCTCCTCCATGATCACTTCTAATATTTTTAATTTTTAGATTTTTAATATTTTGAATACGTTTAGCAAAGATTTTGAAATTCTCAAAAGTATCACTTTTATTTTTCATAAAAAAAGTCCAAGTATATCTAGAGAAATCATCAACTATTACAAAGACATATCTATTGTGATTAATAGATTGAGTCTGAGTTGGTCCAAATAAGTCTAGATGCAACAATTCAAGAGGTTGCAAAGTTGAGATGATCTTCTTGGATTTAAAAGTAGATTTAGTTAGCTTTCCTAGTTGACAAGCATCACAAATGCTATTTACCTTAAAATTCATTTTAGGTAATCCTTTTACCAAATTATTTTTGGATAATTTATTAATAGCTTTGAAATTTATATGACAAAATCTTTTATGCCATAGCCAAGGATCATTTTCTTTGACTAATAAGCACATATTTGTATTATAATTTATTTTCATATTTAAAATATAAATATATGATCTCTTACTCCTTCGAAAATGATATTTTTGTTATGATCAAAAATATTGCATTTATTTTCAGAAAATACTATGTTAAAACCTTTATCACATAATTGACTAATACTAAGTAAGTTATGTTTTAAATTTTTAACTAATAAGACATTTGTAATAAGAGGTAATTTAGATGTACCGTCATTGCTCACATCGCCTTTGCCTATGATGTAACCTTTTGAATTATCTCCAAAAGTGACAGATCCTCCATCTGAGTAGATAATGTTAGTTAACATATTTTTATTGCCTGTCATGTGTTTTGAGCAACCACTGTCTAGAATCCATTTTCCTCTTTTCTTAATCGGTACCTGCAAAAAATATTGAAATTCTATTGGTACCCACTTCCTCTATAGGGTCCTAAGGGTTAAATCTTAGGAAGCCAAACCCAGTTGGGTTTAGAGTTCCCTTTAAAAATAAAATTTTCATTCTTATGTACAGACATAATAAAAGATTTAATGTAGTTTTTCTTAATCAAATTATTATTAGTTTTTGGAACCCAAATCATAATTGATTTTGGATGAATAATTTTTGAAGAAGATTTTTGAGCAGATATAGATTCCTTTTTCTTTTGTTTCTTTGAGTACCTGCAAAAAATAATAATCATTTTTGGTACCCACTTATTATGTTAGGGTCCGGGGGGTTAGGTCTTAGGAAACCATACCCATTTGGGTGTGGTTGATCCTTTATAAATATAATTTTCATTATTGACTACCATATCAAAATAATCATCAATGTATTTTTCTCTATTTTTCCAATTAATAGGAACCCAAATATTTAGATAATTTTTATTCATATTTCTGGTCAATGATTTTGTACTTCTAGGGAAATTATAAACATTATTGGTCATAGCAGTATTCGAATTTCTATAAAAATTGGATTTAGACTTTACTCGAAATTTAGTACTAGCACTAACATTTTTAATATTCATGAAAGCATATCTAGTGCTATTTCTACGATCAATTTTATTATAACTTAAACCACTTTTATCATTGTGAGCTTTTGAATTTGTAACTAAGGAAGATAATATATCTTTACCTTTGTTAAAATTTATGATTTTTGTATTTAATCTTTCAAAATTAGCTTTAGAATCACAAACTTTTTTTTGAAAAAATATTATTATTAACTTTTAAAATCTTACATTCTTTAGATAATTCTAAATTCTTTTTAATTAAAGCTTCATTCTCTTTTTCAAGAGACAAAATTAAAGAACTAGAATTATTTAAAGAATTTTCCAAAAAAATATTTTTATTTTGCAAAACATTGATTTCCTCCAAAAGATCATTGTTTTTATCTTCTAACTGCTCATTTTCTTTTTGTAGGAAATCTTTTTGTAAAACAAGTTCTTCGACGGTATTTTCAAAACATTTAGTTTGTTTTACCAAAAATTTATTTTCCTCTTTTAAATTTGAAATTTCTTGCTCACAATCTTTTAACTTAGCTAAAGCAATTGTATTAACTTTATTCAAAGTTTTACAATCTTTTAATAATTCGTCATGTGCTAACAGAAGATCTTTATATAAAGAATCTGAACATACCGATTGTGATCTGAGTTTAGCTATGAAGCATTTGTTTGTTTGCTCCTTTGATTCTTCTTTATTGCTTTTCCTCTTCTTATTGCCTTGACTAGATCTCTTTGTAGCCATTTATTCTAGGATGTTGTTACGATCTCTAGAATCCCAGGCTCTGATACCAAATGAAAGTGAATATGGATCGATAATATAGTTAAACTACGACTAGCAAGTGCAGAATTATAAATAATAGTAAATGGCAGTAATAAAAATGACACCAGGGATTTTTATACTGGTTCGAACTTCTCGTTCTACGTCCAGTCCCAGACTCCTTCTGGAATTTCTCGAATAACCCTCACTTAACCCGGAGGAACAGGTATTACACCGCCTGAGCAACTGAACAGGACTTTTCCGCCTAAGCAACCGAATAGGACTTTTCCGCCTAAGCAACCGAATAGGACTTCAATTACAATTTGGAAATTGTTTCTTGACTTGTGTGTTCTTTTAATAACACGAATATAGTCAATGTAGTACACCCTTCCTATAATCTTCTTGATATGATGATTTGAATGTGCAAAGATAGGAAGTAGAGATTGAAAATCACTTGAGATTATAACAATATAAGATCAGAAAAGATAGAAAGAATTAGTTGTTTAAATAGTGAATTTTCATCTCTATTTATAGTATTGAATAGTTTTAATTCAATAGTTGCAACTATTAGAAGAAGTGCAACTCTTGGTGAAGAAGACAACTCTTCAGATTTTGATATTATATGAAGAGATGCTTCAGTTCGTCAAGTTCAGATGTCTGAGATAAAAGTGACAGATGTCTGAATAATTTTGAATTTCAAAAAATCAAAGGAAACACTAAACAGTTAATTTAGACGTCTGTCTTTTAATTCAGACGTCTGTCTAGGATGACAGACGTCTGTTATTAAGTGACAGACGTCTATTTCATATAGAAATAGAAGAATTAACAACATAGTACTCAGACGTCTGTTATCTTAATTTAGACGTCTGAAATTGATGTCAGACGTTTGAATTAATATACAGACGTCTATTTCTGTACTGTTCTGTTCCTTTGTCTATTTTATTATTTTTGAACTTGAGAATATATATAATTTTGAAAATACCTTTTTTTATATTTATTTTAAAGCAAGATTTTCAAAAGTATATGTGTGTGTGTGTGTGTTTCATCACCATATCAGAGATTGTACAAATATATCTCACTAGATTTTATAAAGAGCTTTTAATCTTGTTGATGATAATAGCTTCTTTTGATGATTCCTGCAAGAATATTTGACATAATAATATATAGATTGAAATATATAGTTGTCGCATTAAAATCGAAGAAGTCAGGTTTCAACAACTATCCGTTGACGGCTTACAGTGGTCAAAGCCGTAGAACTCACTGAGACCTTTGTTTTGACTGGTTATGGCTCCCGTAACTCTAAACGAGGCAATAGTTATGGCCGTCCGAAGAATCGATATCCATAGGGTGCAACATCTGCGGTGCAAGGTGCAACATTCGTCCAAAAAGACGAAACAGCGCCGTGCGACTTTAAGAAATGGGTGCAGGGATTTGAAATGGACCAGTACCATGGTGCACCATTCTCCAGGGATGGTAAATCGAAGACCAACAACGGTGTTCACTTTTTAACGTAAAAATTCATGTGACGGAAAAACGAAGGCCAAAAAACTTCAGAGACCCGATTGAGTATCGGATAGCCTTTTTTTGGGTATGAAACTATCCGTTGACGGCTTACAGTGGTCAAAGCTGTAGAACTCACCAAAACCTTCGTTTTGACTGGTTATGGCTCCCGTAACTCTAAACGAGGCAACAGTTATGGCCGTCCGAAGAATCGAAATCCACAGGGTGCAACATCTGCGGTGCAAGGTGCAACATTCGTCCAAAAAGACGAAACAGCGCCGTGCGACTTTTAGAAATGGGTGCAGGGATTTGAAATGGACCAGTACCATGTTGCATCACTCTCCAAGGATGGTAAATCGAAGACAAGCCACGGTGTTCCCTTTTTAACGTAAAAATTCATGTGACGGAAAAACGAAGGCCAAAAAACTTCAGAGAGCCGATTGAGGTTCGGATAGCCTTTTTTTGGGTATGAAACTATCCGTTGACGGCTTACAACGGTCAAAGCCGTAGAACTCACTGAGACCTTCGTTTTGACTGGTTATGGCTCCCGTAACTCTAAACGAGGCAATAGTTATGGCCGTCCGAAGAATCGATATCCACAGGGCGCAACATCTGCGGTGCAAGGTGCAACATTCGTCCAAAAAGACGAAACAGCGCCGTGCGACTTTAAGAAATGGGTACAGGGATTTGAAATGGACCAGTACCATGGTGCACCACTCTCCAGGGATGGTAAATCGAAGACCAGCCACGGTGTTCCCTTTTTAATGTAAAAATTCATGTGATGGAAAAACGAAGGCCAAAACACTTTAGAGACCCGATTGAGGTTCGGATAGCCTTTTTTTGGGTATGAAACTATCCGTTGACGGCTTACAGCGTTCAAAGCAGTAGAACTCACTGAGACCTTCGTTTTGACTAGATATGGCTCCCGTAACTCTAAAGGAGGCAACAGTTATGGCCGTCCGAAGAATCGATATCCACAGAGTGCAACATCTGCGATGCACGGTGCAACATTCGTCCAAAAAGACGAAACAGCGCCGTGCGACTTTCAGAAATGGGTGCAGGGATTTGAAATGGACCAGTACCATGGTGCACCACTCTCCAGGGATGGTAAATCGAAGACCAGCTACGGTGTTCCCTTTTTAACGTAAAAATTCATGTGACGGAAAAACGAAGGCCAAAAAACTTCAAAGAGCCGATTAAGGTTCGAATAGCCTTTTTTGGGTATGAAACTATCCGTTGACGGCTAACAGCAGTCAAAGCCATAGGACTCACTAAGCCCTTCGTTTTGACTAGTTATGGCTCCCGTAACTCTAAACGAGGCAACAGTTATGGCCGTCCGAAGAATCGATATCCATAGGGTGCAACATCTGCGGTGCTAGGTGCAACATTCGTCCAAAAAGACGAAATAGCGCCGTGCGACTTTAAGGAATGGGTGCAGGGATTTGAAATGGACCAGTACCATGGTGCACCACTCTCCAGGGATGGTAAATCGAAGACCAGCCACGGTGTTCCCTTTTTAACATAAAAATTCATGTGACGGAAAAACGAAGGCCAAAAAACTTCAGAGACCCGATTGAGGTTCGGATAGCCTTATTTTGGGTATGAAACTATCCGTTGACGGCTTACAGCGGTCAAAGCCGTAGAACTCACTGAGACCTTCGTTTTGACTGGTTATGGCTCCCGTAACTCTAAACGAGGCAATAGTTATGGCCGTCCGAAGAATCGATATCCACAGGGTGCAACATCTGCGGTGCAAGGTGCAACATTCATCCAAAAAGACGAAACAGCGCCGTGCGACTTTCAGAAATGGGTGCAGGGATTTGAAATGGACCAGTACCATGGTGCACCACTCTCCAGGGATGGTAAATTGAAGACCAGCCACGGTGTTCCCTTTTTAACGTAAAAATTCATGTGACGGAAAAACGAAGGCCAAAAAACTTTAGAGACCCGAATGAGGTTCAAATAGCCATTTTTTGGGTATGAAACTATCCGTTGACGGCTTACAGTGGTCAAAGCCGTAGAACTCACCGAGACCTTCGTTTTGACTGGTTATGGCTCCCGTAATTCTAAACCAGGCAACAGTTATGGCCGTCCGAAGAATCGAAATCCACAGGGTGCAACATCTGCGGTGCAAGGTGCAACATTCGTCCAAAAAGACGAAACAGCGCCGTGCGACTTTTAGAAATGGGTGCAGGGATTTGAAATGGACCAGTACCATGTTGCATCACTCTCCAGGGATGGTAAATCGAAGACAAGCCACGGTGTTCCCTTTTTAACGTAAAAATTCATGTGACGGAAAAACGAAGGCCAAAAAACTTCAGAGAGCCGATTGAGGTTCTGATAGCCTTTTTTTGGGTATGAAACTATCCGTTGACGGCTTACAACGGTCAAAGCAGTAGAACTCACTAAGACCTTCGTTTTGACTGGTTATTGCTCCCGTAACTCTAAACGAGGTAACAATTATGGTCGTCCGAAGAATCGATATCCACATGGTGCAACGTCTGCGGTGCAAGGAGCAACATTCGTCCAAAAAGATGAAACAGCGCCGTGCGACTTTTAGAAATGGGTGCAGGGATTTGAAATGGACCAGTACCATGGTGCACCACTCTCCAGGGATGGTAATTCGAAGACCAGCCACGGTGTTCCTTTTTTAACGTAAAAATTCATGTGACGGAAAAACAAAGGCCAAAAAACTTCAGAGAGCAGATTGAGGTTCGGATAGCCTTTTTTTGGGTATGAAACTATCTGTTGACGGCTTAAAGCGGTCAAAGCCGTAGAACTCACTGAGACCTTCGTTTTGACTGGATATGGCTCCCGTAACTCTAAACGAGGCAACAGTTATGGTCGTCCGAAGAATCAATATCCACAGGGTGCAACATCTGCGGTGCAAGGTGCAACATTCATCCAAAAAGACGAAACAGCGCCGTGCGACTTTAAGAAATGGGTGCAGGGATTTGAGATGGACCAGTACCATGGTGCACCACTCTCCAGGGATGGTAAATCGAAGACCAGCCACGGTGTTCTTTTTTTAACGTAAAAATTCATGTGACGGAAAAACGAAGGCCAAAAAACTTCAAAGAGCCGATTA
The DNA here is from genome assembly GCA_030737815.1 of Allium fistulosum. Classification (NCBI taxonomy): domain Eukaryota; kingdom Viridiplantae; phylum Streptophyta; class Magnoliopsida; order Asparagales; family Amaryllidaceae; genus Allium; species Allium fistulosum. Next base: position 1,142,250,154 of record CM060906.1, read on the forward strand.
AGGTTCGGATAGCCTTTTTTGGGTATGAATCTATCCGTTGACGGCTTACAGCAGTCAAAGCCATAGAACTCACTAAGACCTTCGTTTTGACTAGTTATGGCTCCCGTAACTCTAAACGAGGCAACAGTTATGGCCGTCCGAAGAATCGATATCCACAGGGTGCAACATCTGCGGTGCAAGGTGTCCAAAAAGACGAAACAACACCGTGCGACTTTCAGAAATTGGTGTAGGGATTTGAAAGGGACCAGTACCACAGTGCACCACCCTCCAAGGATGGTAAATCGAAGATCAGCCACGGTGTTTCCTTTTTAACGTAAAAATTCATGTGACGGAAAAACGAAGTCCAAAAAACTTCAGAGACCCGATTGAGGTTCGAATAGTCTTTTTTTGGGTATGAAACTATCCGTTGACGGCTTACAGCGGTCAAAGCCGTAGAACTCACTGACACCTTCGTTTTGACTGGTTATGGCTCCCGTAACTCTAAACGAGGCAATAGTTATGGCCGTCCGAAGAATCGATATCCACAGGGTGCAACATCTGCGGTGCAAGGTGCAACATTCATCCAAATAGACGAAACAGCGTCGTGCGACTTTCAGAAATAGGTGCAGGGATTAGAAATGGACCAGTACCATGGTGCACCACTCTCCAGGGATGGTAAATCGAAGACTAGCCATGGTGTTCCCTTTTTAACGTAAAAATTCATGTGACGGAAAAACGAAGGCCAAAAAACTTTAGAGACCCGATTGAGGTTCGGATAGCCATTTTTTGGGTATGAAACTATCCGTTGACGGCTTACAGTGGTCAAAGCCGTAGAACTCACCGAGACCTTCGTTTTGACTGGTTATGGCTCCCGTAACTCTAAACGAGGCAACAGTTATGGCCGTCCGAAGAATCGAAATCCACAGGGTGCAACATCTGCGGTGCAAGGTGCAACATTCGTCCAAAAAGATGAAACAGCGCCGTGCGACTTTTAGAAATGGGTGCAGGGATTTGAATTGGACCAGTACCATGTTGCATCACTCTCCAGGGATGGTAAATCGAAGACAAGCCACGGTGTTCCCTTTTTAACGTAAAAATTCATGTGACGGAAAAACGAAGGCCAAAAAACTTCAGAGAGCCGATTGAGGTTCGGATAGCCTTTTTTGGGTATGAAACTATCCGTTGACGGCTTACAGCGGTCAAAGCCATAGAAATCACTAAGACCTTCGTTTTGACTGGTTATTGCTCCCGTAACTCTAAACGAGGCAACAATTATGGTCGTCCGAAGAATCGATATCCATAGGGTGCAACATCTGCGGTGCAAGGTGCAACAATTCGTCCAAAAAGACGAAACAGCGCCGTGCGACTTTTAGAAATGGGTGCAGGGATTTGAAATGGACCAGTACCATGGTGCACCACTCTCCAGGGATGGTAAATCGAAGACCAGCCACGGTGTTCCCTTTTTAACGTAAAAATTCATGTGACGGAAAAACAAAGGCCAAAAAACTTCAGAGAGCAGATTGAGGTTCGGATAGCCTTTTTTTGGGTATGAAACTATCCGTTGACGGCTTACAGCGGTCAAAGCCGTAGAACCTACTGAGACCTTCGTTTTGACTGGTTATGGCTCCCGTAACTCTAAACGAGGCAATAGTTATGGCCGTCCGAAGAATCGATATCCACAGGATGCAACATCTGTGATGCAAGGTGCAACATTCATCCAAAAAGACGAAACAGCGCCGTGCGACTTTAAGAAATGGGTGCAGGGATTTGAGATGGACCAGTACCATGGTGCACCACTCTCCAGGGATGGTAAATCGAAGACCAGCCACGGTGTTCCCTTTTTAACGTAAATATTCATGTGACGGAAAAACGAAGGCCAAAAAACTTCAGAGACCCGATTGAGGATCGAATAGCCTTTTTTGGGTATGAAACTATCCGTTGACGACTTACAGCGGTCAAAGCCATAGAACTCACCGAGTCCTTCATTTTGACTGGATATGGCTCCCGTAACTCTAAACGAGGCAACAGTTATGGTCGTCCGAAGAATCGATATCCACAGGGTGCAACATCTGCGGTGCACGGTGCAACATTCGTCCAAAAAGACGAAATAGCGCCGTGCGACTTTTAGAAATGGGTGCAGGGATTTGAAATGGACCAGTACCATGGTGCACAACTCTCCAGGGATGGTAAATCGAAGACCAGCCACGGTGTTCCCTTTTTAACGTAAAAATTCATGTGATGGAAAGACGAAGGCCAAAAAACTTCAAAGAGCCGATTAAGGTTCGGATAGCCTTTTTTGGGTATGAACTATCCGTTGACGGCTTACAGCAGTCAAAGCGATAGAACTCACTAAGACCTTCGTTTTGACTAGTTATGGATCCCGTAACTCTAAACGAGGCAACAGTTATGGCCGTCCGAAGAATCGATATCCACTGGGTGCAACATCTGCGGTGCAAGGTGCAACATTCGTCCAAAAAGACGAAACAGCACCGTGCGACTTTCAGAAATGGGTGTAGGGATTTGAAATGGACCAGTACCACGGTGCACCACCCTCCAAGGATGGTAAATCGAAGATCAGCCACGGTGTTTCCTTTTTAACATAAAAATTCATGTGACGGAAAAACGAAGTCTAAAAAACTTCAGAGACCCGATTGAGGTTCGGATAGCCTTTTTTTGGGTATGAAACTATCCGTTGACGGCTTACAGCGGTCAAAGCCGTAGAACTCACTGACACCTTCGTTTTGACTGGTTATGACTCCCGTAACTCTAAACGAGGCAATAGTTATGGCCGTCCGAAGAATCGATATCCACAGGGTGCAATATCTGCGGTGCAAGGTGCAACATTCATCCAAAAAGATGAAACAGCGCCGTGCGACTTTCAGAAATGGGTGCAGGGATTTGAAATGGACCAGTACCATGGTGCACCACTCTCCAGGGATGGTAAATCGAAGACCAGCCACGGTGTTCCCTTTTTAACGTAAAAATTCATGTGACGGAAAAACGAAGGCCAAAAAACTTTTGAGACCCGATTGAGGTTCGGATAGCCATTTTTTGAGTATGAAACTATCCGTTGACGGCTTACAGTGGTCAAAGCCGTAGAACTCACCGAGACCTTCGTTTTGACTGGTTATGGCTCCTGTAACTCTAAACGAGGCAACAGTTATGGCCGTCCGAAGAATCGAAATCCACAGGGTGCAACATCTGCGGTGCAAGGTGCAACATTCGTCCAAAAAGACGAAACAGCGCCGTGCGACTTTTAGAAATGGGTGCAGGGATTTGAAATGGACCAGTACCATGTTGCATCACTCTCCAGGGATGGTAAATCGAAGACAAGCCACGGTGTTTCCTTTTTAACGTAAAAATTCATGTGACGGAAAAACGAAGGCCAAAAAACTTCAGAGAGCCGATCGAGGTTCGGATAGCCTTTTTTTGGGTATGAAACTATCCGTTGATGGCTTACAGCGGTCAAAGCCGTAGAACTCACTAAGACCTTCGTTTTGACTGGTTATTGCTCCCGTAACTCTAAACGAGGCAACAATTATGGTCGTCCGAAGAATCGATATCCACAGGGTGCAACATCTGCGGTGCAAGGTGCAACATTCGTCCAAAAAGATGAAACAGCGCCGTGCGACTTTTAGAAATGGGTGTAGGGATTTGAAATGGACCAGTACCATGGTGCACCACTCTCCAGGGATGGTAAATCGAAGACCAGCCACGGTGTTCCCTTTTTAACGTAAAAATTCATGTGACGGAAAAACGAAGGCCAAAAAACTTCAAAGAGCAGATTGAGGTTCGGATAGCCATTTTTTTGGTATGAAACTATCCGTTGACGGCTTACAGCGGTCGAAGCCGTAGAACTCACTGAGACCTTCGTTTTGACTGGTTATGGCTCCCGTAACTCTAAACGAGGCAATAGTTATGGCCGTCCGAAGAATTGACATCCATAGGGTGCAACATCTGCGTGCAAGGTGCAACATTCGTCCAAAAAAACGAAACAGCGCCGTGCGACTTTAAGAAATGGGTGCAGGGATTTGAAATGGACCAGTACCATGGTGCACCATTCTCCAGGGATGGTAAATCGAAGACAAGCAACGGTGTTCCCTTTTTAACGTAAAAATTCATGTGACGGAAAAACGAAGGCCAAAAAACTTCAGAGACCCGATTGAGTATCGGATAGCCTTTTTTTTGGTATGAAACTATCCGTTGACGGCTTACAGTGGTCAAAGCCATAGAACTCACCAAGACCTTCGTTTTGACTGGTTATGGCTCCCGTAACTCTAAACGAGGCAACAGTTATGGCCGTCCGAAGAATCGAAATCCACAGTGTGCAACATCTGCGGTACAAGGTGCAACATTCGTCCAAAAAGAGGAAACAGCGTCGTGCGACTTTTAGAAATAGGTGCAGGGATTTGAAATGGACCAGTACCATGTTGCATCACTCTCCAGGGATGGTAAATCGAGGACAAGCCACGGTGTTCCCTTTTTAACGTAAAAATTCATGTGACGGAAAAACGAAGGCCAAAAAACTTCAGAGAGTCGATTGAGGTTCGGATAGCTTTTTTTTGGGTATGAAACTATCCGTTGACGGCTTACAGCGGTCAAAGCCGTAGAACTCACTGAGACCTTCGTTTTGACTGGTTATGGCTCCTGTAACTCTAAACGAGGCAATAGTTATGGCCGTCCGAAAAATCGATATCCACAGGGTGCAACATCTGCGGTGCAAGGTGCAACATTCGTCCAAAAAGACGAAACAGCGCCGTGCGACTTTAAGAAATGGGTACAGGGATTTGAAATGGACCAGTACCATGGTGCACCACTCTCCAGGGATGGTAAATAGAAGACCAGCCACGGTGTTCCCTTTTTAACGTAAAAATTCATGTGACGGAAAATTGAAGGCCAAAAAACTTCAGAGACCCGATTGAGTATCGGATAGCCTTTTTTTTGGTATGAAACTATCCGTTGACGGCTTACAGTGATCAAAGCCGTAGAACTCACCAAGACCTTCGTTTTGACTGGTTATGGCTCCCGTAACTCTAAACGAGGCAACAGTTATGGCCGTCCGAAGAATCGAAATCCATAGTGTGCAACATCTGCGGTACAAGGTGCAACATTCGTCCAAAAAGAGGAAACAGCGTCGTGCGACTTTTAGAAATGGGTGCAGGGATTTGAAATGGACCAGTACCATGTTGCATCACTCTCCAGGGATGGTAAATCGAGGACAAGCCACGGTGTTCCCTTTTTAACGTAAAAATTCATGTGACGGAAAAACGAAGGCCAAAAAACTTCAGAGAGTCGATTGAGGTTCGGATAGCTTTTTTTTGGGTATGAAACTATCCGTTGACGGCTTACAACGGTCAAAGCTGTAGAACTCACTAAGACCTTCGTTTTGACTGGTTATTGCTCCCGTAACTCTAAACGAGGCAACAATTATGGTCGTCCGAAGAATCGATATCCACAGGGTGCAACATCTGCGGTGCAAGGTGCAACATTCGTCCAAAAAGACGAAACAGCGCCGTGAGACTTTAAGAAAAGGGTGCAGGGATTTGAAATGGACCAGTACCATGGTGCACCACTCTCCAGGGATGGTAAATCGAAGACCAGCCACGGTGTTCCCTTTTTAACGTAAAAATTCATGTGACGGAAAAACGAAGGCCAAAAAACTTCAGAGACCCGATTGAGGTTCGGATTGCCTTTTTTTGGGTATGAAACTATCCGTTGACGGCTTGCAGTGGTCAAAGCCGTAGAACTTACCGAGACCTTCGTTTTGACTGGTTATGGCTCCCGTAACTTTAAACGAGGCAACAGTTATGGTCGTCCGAAGAATCGAAATCCACAGGATGCAACATCTGCGGTGCAAGGTGCAACATTCATCCAAAAAGACGAAACAGCGCCGTGCGACTTTTAGAAATGGGTGCAGGGATTTGAAATGGACCAGTACCATGTTGCATCACTCTCCAGGGATGGTAAATCGAAGACAAGCCACAGTGTTCCCTTTTTAACGTAAAAATTCATGTGACGGAAAAACGAAGGCCAAAAAACTTCAGAGACCCGATTGAGTATCGGATAGCCTTTTTTTTGGTATGAAACTATCCGTTGACGGCTTACAGTGGTCAAAGCCGTAGAACTCACCAAGACCTTCGATTTGACTGGTTATGGCTCCCGTAACTCTAAACGAGGCAACAGTTATGGCCGTCCGAAGAATCGAAATCCACAGTGTGCAACATCTGCGGTACAAGGTGCAACATTCGTCCAAAAAGAGGAAACAGCGTCGTGCGACTTTTAGAAATGGGTGCAGGGATTTGAAATGGACCAGTACCATGTTGCATCACTCTCCAGGGATGGTAAATCGAGGACAAGCCACGGTGTTCCCTTTTTAACGTAAAAATTCATGTGACGGAAAAACGAAGGCCAAAAAACTTCAGAGAGTCGATTGAGGTTCGGATAGCTTTTTTTTGGGTATGAAACTATCCGTTGACGGCTTACAGCGGTCAAAGCCGTAGAACTCACTGAGACCTTCGTTTTGACTGGTTATGGCTCCTGTAACTCTAAACGAGGCAATAGTTATGGCCGTCCGAAAAATCGATATCCACAGAGTGCAACATCTGCGGTGCAAGGTGCAACATTCGTCCAAAAAGACGAAACAGCGCCGTGCGACTTTAAGAAATGGGTACAGGGATTTGAAATGGACCAGTACCATGGTGCACCACTCTCCAGGGATGGTAAATAGAAGACCAGCCACGGTGTTCCCTTTTTAACGTAAAAATTCATGTGACGGAAAAACGAAGGCCAAAAAACTTCAAAGACCCGATTGAGTATCGGATAGCCTTTTTTTTGGTATGAAACTATCCGTTGACGGCTTACAGTGGTCAAAGCCGTAGAACTCACCAAGACCTTCGTTTTGACTGGTTATGGCTCCCGTAACTCTAAACGAGGCAACAGTTATGGCCGTCCGAAGAATCGAAATCCATAGTGTGCAACATCTGCGGTACAAGGTGCAACATTCGTCCAAAAAGAGGAAACAGCGTCGTGCGACTTTTAGAAATGGGTGCAGGGATTTGAAATGGACCAGTACCATGTTGCATCACTCTCCAGGGATGGTAAATCGAGGACAAGCCACGGTGTTCCCTTTTTAACGTAAAAATTCATGTGACGGAAAAACGAAGGCCAAAAAACTTCAGAGAGTCGATTGAGGTTCGGATAGCTTTTTTTTGGGTATGAAACTATCCGTTGACGGCTTACAACGGTCAAAGCTGTAGAACTCACTAAGACCTTCGTTTTGACTGGTTATTGCTCCCGTAACTCTAAACGAGGCAACAGTTATGGCCGTCCGAAGAATCGATATCCACAGGGTGCAACATCTGCGGTGCAAGGTGCAACATTCGTCCAAAAAGACGAAACAGCGCCGTGAGACTTTAAGAAATGGGTGCAGGGATTTGAAATGGACCAGTACCATGGTGCACCACTCTCCAGGGATGGTAAATCGAAGACCAGCCACGGTGTTCCCTTTTTAACGTAAAAATTCATGTGACGGAAAAACGAAGGCCAAAAAACTTCAGAGACCCGATTGAGGTTCGGATTGCCTTTTTTTGGGTATGAAACTATCCGTTGACGGCTTGCAGTGGTCAAAGCCGTAGAACTTACCGAGACCTTCGTTTTGACTGGTTATGGCTCCCGTAACTTTAAACGAGGCAACAGTTATGGTCGTCCGAAGAATCGAAATCCACAGGATGCAACATCTGCGGTGCAAGGTGCAACATTCATCCAAAAAGACGAAACAGCGCCGTGCGACTTTAAGAAATGGGTACAGGGATTTGAAATGGACCAGTACCATGGTGCACCACTCTCCAGGGATGGTAAATAGAAGACCAGCCACGGTGTTCCCTTTTTAACGTAAAAATTCATGTGACGGAAAAACGAAGGCCAAAAAACTTCAGAGAGCAGATTGAGGTTCGGATAGCCTATTTTTGGGTATGTAACTATCCGTTGACGGCTTACAGCGGTCAAAGCCGTAGAACTCACTGAGACCTTCGTTTTGACTAGTTATGGCTCCCGTAACTCTAAACGAGGCAACAGTTATGGCCGTCCGAAGAATCGATATCCACAGGGTGCAACATCTGCGGTGCAAGGTGCAACATTCATCCAAAAAGACGAAACAGCGCCGTGAGACTTTAAGAAAAGGGTGCAGGGATTTGAAATGGACCAGTACCATGGTGCACCACTCTCCAGGTATGGTAAATCGAAGACCAGCCACGGTGTTCCCTTTTTAACGTAAAAATTCATGTGACGGATAAACGAAGTCCAAAAAACTTCAAAGACCCGATTGAGGTTCGGATAGCCATTTTTTGGGTGTGAAACTATCCGTTGACAACTTACAATGGTCAAAGCCGTAGAACTCACTGAGACCTTCGTTTTGACTGGTTATGGCTCCCGTAACTCTAAACGAGGCAACAGTGATGGTCGTTCGGATAATCGATATCCACAGGGTGCAACATCTGCGGTGCACTGTGCAACATTCGTCCAAAAAGATGAAATAGCGCCGTGCGACTTTTAGAAATGGGTGCAGGGATTTGAAATGGACCAGTACCATGGTGCACCACTCTCCAGGGATGGTAAATCGAAGACCAGCCACGGTGTTCCCTTTTTAACGTAAAAATTCATGTGATGGAAAAACGAAGGCCAAAAAACTTCAAAGAGCCGATTAAGGTTCGGATAGCCTTTTTTGGGTACGAAACTATCCGTTGACGGCTTACAGCTGTCAAAGCCATAGAACTCACTGAGACCTTTGTTTTGACTAGTTATGGCTCCCGTAACTCTAAACGAGGCAACAGTTATGGCCGTCCGAAGAATCGATATCCACAAGGTGCAACATCTGCGGTGCAAGGTGCAACATTCGTCCAAAAAGACGAAACAGCACCGTGCGACTTTTAGAAATGGGTGCAGGGATTTGAAATGGATCAGTACCATGGTGCACCACCCTCCAGGGATTGTAAATCGAAGATCAGCCACGGTGTTTCCTTTTTAACGTAAAAATTCATGGGACGGAAAAACGAAGGCCAAAAAACTTTAGAGACCCGATTGAGGTTCGGATAGCCCTTTTTGGGTATGAAACTATCCGTTGACGGTTTACAGCGGTCAAAGCCGTAGAACTCACTGAGACCTTCGTTTTGACTGGTTATGGCTCCCGTAACTCTAAACGAGGCAATAGTTATGGCCGTCCGATGAATCGATATCCACAGGGTGCAACAATTGCGGTGCAAGGTGCAACATTCATCCAAAAAGATGAAACAGCGCCGTGCGACTTTCAGAAATGGGTGCAGGGATTTGAAATGGACCAGTACCATGGTGCACCACTCTCCAGGGATCGTAAATCGAAGACCAGCCACGGTGTTCGCTTTTTAACGTAAAAATTCATGTGACGGAAAAACGAAGGCCAAAAAACTTTAGAGACCCGACTGAGGTTCGGATAGCCATTTTTTTGGTATGAAACTATCCGTTGACGGCTTACAGCGGTCAAAGCCGTAGAACTCACCGAGACCTTCGTTTTGACTGGTTATGGCTCCCGTAACTCTAAACGAGGCAACAGTTATGGCCGTCCGAAGAATCGAAATCCACAGGGTGCAACATCTGCGGTGCAAGGTGCAACATTCGTCCAAAAAGACGAAACAGCAACGTGCGACTTTAAGAAATGGGTGCAGGGATTTGAAATGGACCAGTACCATGGTGCACCACTCTCCAGGGATGGTAAATCGAAGACCAGCCACGGTGTTCCCTTTTTAACGTAAAAATTCACGTGACGGAAAAACGAAGGCCAAAAAACTTCAAAGACCCGATTGAGGTTCGGATAGCCTTTTTTGGGTATGAAACTATCCGTTGACGGCTTACAGAGGTCAAAGCCGTAGAACTCACCGAGACCTTCGTTTTGACTGGTTATGGCTCCCGTAACTCTAAATGAGGCAACAGTTATGGCCGTCCGAAGAATCGAAATCCACAGGGTGCAACATCTGCGGTGCAAGGTGCAACATTCGTCCAAAAAGACGAAACAGCGCCGTGCGACTTTTAGAAATGGGTGCAGGGATTTGAAATGGACCAGTACCATGTTGCATCACTCTCCAGGGATGGTAAATCGAAGACAAGCCACGGTGTTCCCTTTTTAACGTAAAAATTCATGTGACGGAAAAACGAAGGCCAAAAAACTTCAGAGAGCCGATTGAGGTTCGGATAGCCTTTTTTTGGGTATGAAACTATCCGTTGATGGCTTACAGCGGTCAAAGCCGTAGAACTCACTAAGACCTTCGTTTTGACTGGTTATTGCTACCGTAACTCTAAACGAGGCAACAATTATGGTCGTCCGAAGAATCGATATCCACAGGGTGCAACATCTGCGGTGCAAGGTGCAACATTCGTCCAAAAAGACGAAACAGCGCCGTGCGACTTTTAGAAATGGGTGCAGGGATTTGAAATGGACCAGTACCATGGTTCACCACTCTCCAGGGATGGTAAATCGAAGACCAGCCACGGTGTTCTCTTTTTAACGTAAAAATTCATGTGACGGAAAAAAGAATACCAAAAAACTTCAGAGAGCAGATTAAGGTTCGGATAGCCTTTTTTTAGGTATGAAACTATCCGTTGACGGCTTACAGCGGTCAAAGCCGTATAACTCACTGAGAACTTCATTTTGACTGGTTATGGCTCCCGTAACTCTAAACGAGGCAATAGTTATGGCTGTCCGAAGAATCGATATCCACAGGGTGCAACATCTGCGGTGCAAGGTCCAACATTCGTCCAAAAAGACGAAACAGCGCCGTGCGACTTTAAGAGATGGGTGCAGGGATTTGAAATGGACCAGTACTATGGTGCACCACTCTCCAGGGATGGTAAATCGAAGACCAGCGACGGTGTTCCCTTTTTAACGTAAAAATTCATGTGACGGAAAAACGTAGGCCAAAAAACATCAGAGACCCGATTGAGGTTCGGATAGCCTTTTTTTGGGTATGAAACTATCCGTTGACGGCTTACAGCGGTCAAAGCCGTAGAACTCACTGAGAACTTCTTTTGACTGGTTATGGCTCCCGTAACTCTAAACGAGGCAATAGTTATGGCCGTCCGAAGAATCGATATCCACAGGGTGCAACATCTGCGGTGCAAGGTGCAACATTCGTCCAAAAAGACGAAACAGCACCGTGCGACTTTAAGAAATGGGTGCAGGGATTTGAAATGGACCAGTACCATGGTGCACCATTCTCCAGGGATGGTAAATCGAAGACCAGCAACGGTGTTCCCTTTTTAACGTAAAAATTCACGTGACGGAAAAACGAAGGCCAAAAAACTTCAGAGACCCGATTGAGTATCGGATAGCCTTTTTTTTGGTAAGAAACTATCCGTTGACGGCTTACAGCGGTCAAAGCCGTAGAACTCACCGAGACCTTCGTTTTGACTGGTTATGGCTCCCGTAACTCTAAACGAGGCAACAGTTATGGCCGTCCGAAGAATCGAAATCCACAGGGTGCAACATCTGCGGTGCAAGGTGCAACATTCGTCCAAAAAGACGAAACAGCGCCGTGCGACTTTTAGAAATGGGTGCAGGGATTTGAAATGGACCAGTACCATGTTGCATCACTCTCCAGGGATGGTAAATCGAAGACAAGCCACGGTGTTCCCTTTTTAACGTAAAAATTCATGTGATGGAAAAACGAAGGCCAAAAAACTTCAGAGAGCCGATTGAGGTTCGGATAGCCTTTTTTTGGGTATGAAACTATCCGTTGACGGCTTACAGCGGTCAAAGCCGTAGAACTCACCGAGACCTTCGTTTTGACTGGTTATGGCTTCCGTAACTCTAAACGAGGCAATAGTTATGGTCGTCCGAAGAATCGATATCCACAGGGTGCAACATCTGCGGTGCAAGGTGCAACATTCGCCCAAAAAGACGAAACAGCGCCGTGCGACTTTAAGAAATGGGTACAGGGATTTGAAATGGACCAGTACCATGGTGCACCACACTCCAGGGATGGTAAATCGAAGACCAGCCACGGTGTTCTCTTTTTAACGTAAAAATTCATGTGACGGAAAAACGAAGGCCAAAAAACTTTAGAGACCCGATTGAGGTTCGGATAGCCTTTTTTTGGGTATTAAACTATCCGTTGATGGCTTACAGCGGTCAAAGCCATAGAACTCACTAAGTCCTTCATTTTGACTGGTTATTGCTCCCGTAACTCTAAACGAGGCAACAATTATGGTCGTCCGAAGAATCGATATCCATAGGGTGCAACATCTGCGGTGCAAGGTGCAACATTCGTCCAAAAAGACGAAACAGCGTCGTGCGACTTTTAGATATGGGTGCAGGGATTTGAAATGAACCAGTACCATGGTGCACCACTCTCCAGGGATGGTAAATCGAAGACCAGCCACGGTGTTTCCTTTTTAACGTAAAAATTCATGTGACGGAAAAACGAAGGCCAAAAAACTTCAAAGAGCATATTAAGGTTCGGATAGCCTTTTTTTGGGTATGAAACTATCCGTTGACGGCTTACAGCGGTCAAAGCCGTAGAACTCACCGAGACCTTCGTTTTGACTGGTTATGGCTCCCGTAACTCTAAACGAGGCAACAGTTATGGCCGTCCGAAGAATCGATATCCACAGGGTGCAACATCTGCGGTGCAAGGTGCAACATTCGTCCAAAAAGAAGAAACAGCGCCGTGCAAATTTAAGAAATGGGTGCAGGGATTTGAAATCGACCAGTACCATGGTGCACCACTCTCCAGGGATGGTAAATCGAAGACCAGCCACGGTGTTCCCTTTTTAACATAAAAATTCATGTGACGGAAAAACAAAGGCCAAAAAACTTCAGAGAGCAGATTGAGGTTCGGATAGCCTTTTTTTGGGTATGAAACTATCCGTTGACGGCTTACAGCGGTCAAAGCCGTAGAACTCACTGAGACCTTCGTTTTGACTAGTTATGGCTCCCGTAACTCTAAACGAGGCAACAGTTATGGCCGTCCGAAGAATCGATATCCACAGGGTGCAACATCTGCGGTGCAAGGTGCAACATTCATCCAAAAAGACGAAACAGCGCCATGCGACTTTTAGAAATGGGTGCAGGGATTTGAAATGGACCAGTACCATGTTGCATCACTCTCCAGGGATGGTAAATCGAAGACAAGCCACAGTGTTCCCTTTTTAACGTAAAAATTCATGTGATGGAAAAACGAAGGCCAAAAAACTTCAGAGAGCGGATTGAGGTTCGGATAGCCTATTTTTGGGTATGTAACTATCCGTTGACGGCTTACAGCGGTCAAAGCCGTAGAACTCACTGAGACCTTCGTTTTGACTAGTTATGGCTCCCGTAACTCTAAACGAGGCAACAGTTATGGCCGTCCGAAGAATCGATATCCACAGGGTGCAACATCTGCGGTGCAAGGTGCAACATTCGTCCAAAAAGACGAAACAGCGCCGTGAGACTTTAAGAAAAGGGTGCAGGGATTTGAAATGGACCAGTACCATGTTGCATCACTCTCCAGGGATGGTAAATCGAAGACAAGCCACAGTGTTCCCTTTTTAACATAAAAATTCATGTGACGGAAAAACGAAGGCCAAAAAACTTCAGAGAGCAGATTGAGGTTCGGATAGCCTATTTTTGGGTATGTAACTATCCGTTGACGGCTTACAGCGGCCAAAGCCGTAGAACTCACTGAGACCTTCGTTTTGACTAGTTATGGCTCCCGTAACTCTAAACGAGGCAACAATTATGGCCGTCCGAAGAATCGATATCCACAGGGTGCAACATCTGCGGTGCAAGGTGCAACATTCGTCCAAAAAGACGAAACAGCGCCGTGAGACTTTAAGAAAAGGGTGCAGGGATTTGAAATGGACCAGTACCATGGTGCACCACTCTCCAGGGATGGTAAATCGAAGACCAGCCACGGTGTTCCCTTTTTAACGTAAAAATTCATGTGACGGAAAAACGAAGTCCAAAAAACTTCATAGACCCGATTGAGGTTCGGATAGCCATTTTTTGGGTATGAAACTATCCGTTGACAGCTTACAATGGTCAAAGCCGTAGAACTCACTGAGACCTTCGTTTTGACTGGTTATGGCTCCCGTAACTCTAAACGAGGCAACAGTGATGGTCGTCCGAATAATCGATATCCACAGGGTGCAACATCTGCGGTGCACTGTGCAACATTCGTCCAAAAAGATGAAATAGCGCCGTGCGACTTTTAGAAATGGGTGCAGGGATTTGAAATGGACCAGTACCATGGTGCACCACTCTCCAGGGATGGTAAATCGAAGACAAGCCACGGTGTTCCCTTTTTAACGTAAAAATTCATGTGACGGAAAAACGAAGGCCAAAAAACTTCAGAGAGCCAATTGAGGTTCGGATAGCCTTTTTTGGGTATGAAACTATTCGTTGACGGCTTACAGCTGTCAAAGCCGTAGAACTCACTGAGACCTTTGTTTTGACTAGTTATGGCTCCCGTAACTCTAAACGAGGCAACAGTTATGGCCGTCCGAAGAATCGATATCCACAAGGTGCAACATCTGCGGTGCAAGGTGCAACATTCGTCCAAAAAGACGAAACAGCGCCGTGCGACTTTTAGAAATGGGTGCAGGGATTTGAAATGGACCAGTACCATGGTGCACCACTCTCCAGGGATGGTAAATCGAAGACCACCCACGGTGTTCCCTTTTTAACGTAAAATTCATGTGACGGAAAAACGAAGGCCAAAAAACTTTAGAGACCCGATTGAGGTTCGGATAGCCCATTTTTGGGTATGAAACTATCCGTTGACGGTTTACAGCGGTCAAAGCCGTAGAACTCACTGAGACCTTCGTTTTGACTGGTTATGGCTCCCGTAACTCTAAACGAGGCAATAGTTATGGCCGTCCGAAGAATCGATATCCACAGGGTGCAACATCTGCGGTGCAAGGTGCAACATTCGTCCAAAAAGACGAAACAGCGCCGTGAGACTTTAAGAAAAGGGTGTAGGGATTTGAAATGGACCAGTACCATGTTGCATCACTCTCCAGGGATGGTAAATCGAAGACAAGCCACAGTGTTCCCTTTTTAACGTAAAAATTCATGTGACGGAAAAACGAAGGCCAAAAAACTTCAGAGAGCAGATTGAGGTTCGGATAGCCTATTTTTGGGTATGTAACTATCCGTTGACGGCTTACAGCGGTCAAAGCCGTAGAACTCACTGAGACCTTCGTTTTGACTAGTTATGGCTCCCGTAACTCTAAACGAGGCAACAGTTATGGCCGTCCGAAGAATCGATATCCACAGTGTGCAACATCTGCGGTGCAAGGTGCAACATTCGTCCAAAAAGACGAAACAGCGCCGTGAGACTTTAAGAAAAGGGTGCAGGGATTTGAAATGGACCAGTACCATGGTGCACCACTCTCCAGGGATGGTAAATCGAAGACCAGCCACGGTGTTCCCTTTTTAACGTAAAAATTCATGTGACGGAAAAACGAAGTCCAAAAAACTTCATAGACCCGATTGAGGTTCGGATAGCCATTTTTTGGGTATGAAACTATCCGTTGACAGCTTACAATGGTCAAAGCCGTAGAACTCACTGAGACCTTCGTTTTGACTGGTTATGGCTCCCGTAACTCTAAACGAGGCAACAGTGATGGTCGTCCGAATAATCGATATCCACAGGGTGCAACATCTGCGGTGCACTGTGCAACATTCGTCCAAAAAGATGAAATAGCGCCGTGCGACTTTTAGAAATGGGTGCAGGGATTTGAAATGGACTAGTACCATGGTGCACCACTCTCCAGGGATGGTAAATCGAAGACCAGCCACGGTGTTCCCTTTTTAACGTAAAAATTCATGTGACGGAAAAACGAAGGCCAAAAAACTTCAAAGAGCCGATTAAGGTTCGGATAGCCTTTTTTGGGTATGAAACTATCCGTTGACGGCTTACAGCCGTCAAAGCCGTAGAACTCACTGAGACCTTTGTTTTGACTAGTTATGTCTCCCGTAACTCTAAACGAGGCAACAGTTATGGCCGTCCGAAGAATCGATATCCACAAGGTGCAACATCTGCGGTGCAAGGTGCAACATTCGTCCAAAAAGACGAAACAACACCGTGCGACTTTCAGAAATGGGTGCAGGGATTTGAAATGGACCAGTACCATGGTGCACCACCCTCCAGGGATGGTAAATCGAAAATCAGCCACGGTGTTTCCTTTTTAACGTAAAAATTCATGGGACGGAAAAACGAAGGCCAAAAAACTTTAGAGACCCGATTGAGGTTCGGATAGCCCATTTTTGGGTATGAAACTATCCGTTGACGGTTTACAGCGGTCAAAGCCGTAGAACTCACTGAGACCTTCGTTTTGACTGGTTATGGCTCCCGTAACTCTAAACGAGGCAATAGTTATGGCCGTCCGAAGAATCGATATCCACAGGGTGCAACAATTGCGGTGCAAGGTGCAACATTCATCCAAAAAGATGAAACAGCGCCGTGCGACTTTCAGAAATGGGTGCAGGGATTTGAAATGGACCAGTACCATGGTGCACCACTCTCCAGGGATCGTAAATCGAAGACCAGCCACGGTGTTCGCTTTTTAACGTAAAAATTCATGTGACGGAAAAACGAAGGCCAAAAAACTTTAGAGACCCGACTGAGGTTCGGATAGCCATTTTTTGGGTATGAAAATATCCGTTGACGGCTTACAGCGGTCAAAGCCGTAGAACTCACCGAGACCTTCGTTTTGACTGGTTATGGCTCCCGTAACTCTAAACGAGGCAACAGTTATGGCCGTCCGAAGAATCGAAATCCACAGGGTGCAACATCTGCGGTGCAAGGTGCAACATTCGTCCAAAAAGACGAAACAGCACCGTGCGACTTTAAGAAATGGGTGCAGGGATTTGAAATGGACCAGTACCATGGTGCACCACTCTCCATGGATGGTAAATCGAAGACCAGCCACGGTGTTCCCTTTTTAACGTAAAAATTCATGTGACGGAAAAACGAAGGCCAAAAAACTTCAGAGAGCAGATTGAGGTTCGGATAGCCTTTTTTTGGGTATGAAACTATCCGTTGACGGCTTACAGCGGTCAAAGCCGTAGAACTCACCGAGACCATCGTTTTGACTGGTTATGGCTCCCGTAACTCTAAACGAGGCAACAGTTATGGCCGTTCGAAGAATCGAAATCCACAGGGTGCAACATCTGCGGTGCAAGGTGCAACATTCGTCCAAAAAGACGAAACAGCGCCGTGCGACTTTAAGAAATGGGTGCAGGGATTTGAAATGGACCAGTACCATGGTGCATCATTCTCCTGGGATGGTAAATCGAAGACCAGCCACGGTGTTCCCTTTTTAACGTAAAAATTCATGTGACGGAAAAACGAAGGCCAAAAAACTTCAGAGACCCGATTGAGGTTCGGATAGCCTTTTTTTGGTTATGAAACTATTCGTTGACGGCTTACAGCGGTCAAAGCCGTAGAACTCACCGAGACCTTCGTTTTGACTGGTTATGGCTCCCGTAACTCTAAATGAGGCAACAGTTATGGCCGTCCGAAGAATCGAAATCCACAGGGTGCAACATCTGCGGTGCAAGGTGCAACATTCGTCCAAAAAGACGAAACAGCGCCGTGCGACTTTTAGAAATGGGTGCAGGGATTTGAAATGGACCAGTACCATGGTGCACCACTCTCTAGGGATGGTAAATCGAAGACCAGCCACGGTGTTCCCTTTTTAACGTAAAAATTCATGTGACGGAAAAACGAAGGCCAAAAAACTTTAGAGACCCTATTGAGGTTCGTATAGCCATTTTTTGGGTATGAAACTATCCGTTGACGGCTTACAGCGGTCAAAGCCGTAGAACTCACCGAGACCTTCGTTTTGACTGGTTATGGCTCCCGTAACTCTAAATGAGGCAACAGTTATGGCCGTCCGAAGAATCGAAATCCACAGGGTGCAACATCTGCGGTGCAAGGTGCAACATTCGTCCAAAAAGACGAAACAGCGCCGTGCGACTTTAAGAAATGGGTGCAGGGATTTGAAATGGACCAGTACCATGGTGCACCATTCTCTAGGGATTGTAAATCGAAGACCAGCCACGGTGTTCCCTTTTTAACGTAAAAATTCATGTGACGGAAAAACGAAGGCCAAAAAACTTCAGAGACCCGATTGAGGTTCGGATAGCCTTTTTTTGGGTATGAAACTATCCGTTGACGGCTTACAGCGGTCAAAGCCGTAGAACTCACCGAGACCTTCGTTTTGACTGGTTATGGCTCGCGAAAATCTAAATGAGGCAACAGTTATGGCCGTCCGAAGAATCGAAATCCACAGGGTGCAACATCTGCGGTGCAAGGTGCAACATTCGTCCAAAAAGACGGAACAGCGCCGTGCGACTTTTAGAAATGGGTGGAGGGATTTGAAATGGACCAGTACCATGTTGCATCACTCTCCAGGGATGGTAAATCGAAGACAAGCCACGGTGTTCCCTTTTTAACGTAAAAATTCATGTGACGGAAAAACGAAGGCCAAAAAACTTCAGAGAGCCGATTGAGCTTCGAATAGCCTTTTTTTGGGTATGAAACTATCCGTTGACGGCTTACAGCGGTCAAAGCCATAGAACTCACTAAGACCTTCGTTTTGACTGGTTATTGCTCCCGTAACTCTAAACAAGGCAACAATTATGGTCGTCCGAAGAATCGATATCCACAGGGTGCAACATCTGCGGTGCAAGGTGCAACTTTCGTCCAAAAAGACGAAACATCGTCGTGCGACTTTTAGAAATGGGTGTAGGGATTTGAAATGGACCAGTACCATGGTGCACCACTCTCCAGGGATGGTAAATCGAAGACCAGCCACGGTGTTCCCTTTTTAACGTAAAAATTCATGTGACGGAAAAACGAAGGCCAAAAAACTTCAGAGAGCAGATTAAGGTTCGGATAGCCTTTTTTTGGTATGAAACTATCCGTTGACGGCTTACAGCGGTCAAAGCCGTAGAACTCACTGAGAACTTCGTTTTGACTGGTTATGGCTCCCGTAACTCTAAACGAGGCAATAGTTATGGCCGTCCGAAGAATCGATATCCACAGGGTGCAACATCTGCGGTGCAAGGTGCAACATTCGTCCAAAGAGACGAAACAGCGCCGTGCGTCTGTAAGAAATGGGTGCAGGGATTTGAAATGGACCAGTACCATGGTGCACCACTCTCCAGGGATGGTAAATCGAAGACCAGCCACGGTGTTCCCTTTTTAACGTAAAAATTCATGTGATGGAAAAACGAAGGCCAAAAAACTTTAGAGACCCGATTAAGGTTCGGATAGCCATTTTTTGGGTATGAAACTATCCGTTGATAGCTTACAGCGGTCAAAGCCGTAGAACTCACCGAGACCTTCGTTTTGACTGGTTATGGCTCCCATCACTCTAAACGAGGCAACAGTTATGGCCGTCCGAAGAATCGAAATCCACAGGGTGCAACATCTGCGGTGCAAGGTGCAACATTCGTCCAAAAAGACGAAACAGCGCCGTGCGACTTTTAGAAATGGGTGCAGGGATTTGAAATGGACCAGTACCATGGTGCAGCACTCTCCAGGGATGGTAAATCGAAGACCAGCCACGGTGTTCCCTTTTTAACGTAAAAATTCATGTGACGGAAAAACGAAGGCCAAAAAACATCAAAGAGCCGATTAAGGTTCGGATAGCCTTTTTTGGGTATGAAACTATCCGTTGACGGCTTACAGCGGTTATAGCCGTAGATCTCACTGAGACCTTCGTTTTGACTAGTTATGGCTCCCGTAACTCTAAACGAGGCAATAGTTATGGCCGTCCGAAGAATCGATATCCACAGGGTGCAACATTTGCGGTGCAAGGTGCAACATTCGTCCAAAAAGACGAAACAGCGCCGTGCGACTTTAAGAAATGGGTGTAGGGATTTGAAATGGACCAGTACCATGGTGCACCACACTCCAGGGATGGTAAATCGAAGACCAGCCACGGTGTTCCCTTTTTAACGTAAAAATTCATGTGACGGAAAAACGAAGGCCAAAAAACTTTAGAGACCCGATTGAGGTTCGGATAGCCATTTTTTGGGTATGAAACTATCCTTTGACGGCTTACAGCGGTCAAAGCCGTAGAACTCACCGAGACCTTCTTTTTGACTGGTTATGGCTCCCGTAACTCTAAACGAGGCAACAGTTATTGCCGTCCGAAGAATCGAAATCCACAGGGTGCAACATCTGCGGTGCAAGGTGCAACATTCGTCCAAAAATACGAAACAGCGCCGTGCGTCTTTAAGAAATGGGTGCAGGGATTTGAAATGGACAGTACCATGGTGCACCATTCTTCAGGGATGGTAAATCGAAGACCAACCACGGTGTTCCCTTTTTAACGTAAAAATTCATGTGACGGAAAAACGAAGGTCAAAAAACTTCAGAGACCCGATTGAGGTTCGGATAGCCTTTTTTTGGGTATGAAACTATCCGTTGACGGCTTACAGCGGTCAAAGCCGTAGAACTCACTGAGACTTTCGTTTTGACTGGTTATGGCTCCCGTAACTCTAAATGAGGCAACAGTTATGGCCGTCCGAAGAATCGAAATCCACAGGGTGCAACATCTGCGGTGCAAGGTGCAACATTCGTCCAAAAAGACGAAACAGCGCCGTGCGACTTTTAGAAATGGGTGCAGGGATTTGAAATGGACCAGTACCATGTTGCATCACTCTCCAGGGATGGTAAATCGAAGACAAGCCACGGTGTTCCGTTTTTAACGTAAAAATTCATGTGACGGAAAAACGAAGGCCAAAAAATTTCAGAGAGCCGATTGAGGTTCGGATAGCCTTTTTTTGGGTATGAAACTATCCGTTGACGGCTTACAGCGGTCAAATCCGTAGAACTCACTAAGACCTTCATTTTGACTGGTTATTGCTCCCGTAACTCTAAACGAGGCAACAATTATGGTCGTCCGAAGAATCGATATCCACAGGGTGCAACATCTGCGGTGCAAGGTGCAACATTCGTCCAAAAAGACGATACAGCGCCGTGCGACTTTTAGAAATGGGTGCAGGGATTTGAAATGGACCAGTACCATGGTGCAACACTCTCCAGGGATGGGAAATCGAAGACCAGCCACGGTGTTCCCTTTTTAACGTAAAAATTCATGTGACGGAAAAACGAAAGCCAAAAAACTTCAAAGAGCAGATTAAGGTTCGGATAGCCTTTTTTTGGGTATGAAACTATCCGTTGACGGCTTACAGCGGTCAAAGCCGTAGAACTCACTGAGACCTTCGTTTTGACTGGTTATGGCTCCCGTAACTCTAAACGAGGCAATAGTTATGGCCGTCCGAAGAATCGATATCCATAGGGTGCAACATCTGCGGTGCAAGGTGCAACATTCGTCCAAAAAAACGAAACAGCGCCGTGCGTCTTTAAGAAATGGGTGCAGAGATTTGAAATGGACCAGTACCATGGTGCACCACTATCCAGGGATGGTAAATCGAAGACCAGCCACGGTGTTCCCTTTTTAACGTAAAAATTCATGTGACGGAAAACGAAGGCCAAAAAACTTCAGAGACCCGATTGAAGTTCGGATAGCCATTTTTTGGGTATGAAACTATCCGTTGACGGCTTGCAGCGATCAAAGCCGTAGAACCGAGACCTTCGTTTTGACTGGTTATGGCTCCCGTAACTCTAAACGAGGCAACAGTTATGGCCGTCCGAAGAATCGAAATCCACGGGGTGCAACATCTACGGTGCAAGGTGCCACATTCGTCCAAAAAGACGAAACAGCGCCGTGCGACTTTTAGAAATGGGTGCAGGGATTTGAAATGGACCAGTACCATGTTGCATCACTCTCCAGGGATGGTAAATCGAAGACAAGCCACGGTGTTCCCTTTTTAACGTAAAAATTCATGTGACGGAAAAACGAAGGCCAAAAAACTTCAAAGAGCCGATTGAGGTTCGGATAGCCTTTTTTTGGGTATGAAACTATCCGTTGACGGCTTACAGCGGTCAAAGCCATAGAAATCACTAAGACCTTCGTTTTGACTGGTTATTGCTCCCGTAACTCTAAACGAGGCAACAATTATGGTCGTCCGAAGAATCGATATCCACAGGGTGCAACATCTGCGGTGCAAGGTGCAACATTCGTCCAAAAAGACGAAACAGCGCCGTGCAACTTTTAGAAATGGGTGCAGGGATATGAAATGGACCAGTACCATGGTGCACCACTCTCCAGGGATGGTAAATCGTAGACCAGCCACGGTTTTCCCTTTTTAACGTAAAAATTCATGTGACGGAAAAACGAAGGCCAAAAAACTTCAGAGAGTAGATTGAGGTTCGGATAGCCTTTTTTTGGGTATGAAACTATCTGTTGACGGCTTACAGCGGTCAAAGCCGTAGAACTCACTGAGACCTTCGTTTTGACTGGTTATGGCTCCCGTAACTCTAAACGAGGCAATAGTTATTGCCGTCCGAAGAATCGATATCCACAGGGTGCAACATCCGCGGTGCAAGGTGCAACATTCGTCCAAAAAGACGAAACAGCGCCGTGCGACTTTAAGAAATGGGTGCAGGGATTTGAAATGGACCAGTACCATGGTGCACCACTCTCCAGGGATGGTAAATCGAAGACCAGCCACGGTGTTCCCTTTTTAACGTAAAAATTCATGTGACGGAAAAACGAAGGCCAAAAAACTTCAGAGACCCGATTGAGGTTCAGATAGCCATTTTTTGGGTATGAAACTATCCGTTGACGGCTTACAATGGTCAATGCCGTAGAACTCACTGAGACCTTCGTTTTGACTGGTTATGGCTCCCGTAACTCTAAACGAGGCAACAGTTATGGTCGTTCGAATAATCGATATCCACAGGGTGCAACATCTGCGGTGCACTGTGCAACATTCGTCCAAAAAGATGAAATAGCGCCGTGCGACTTTTAGAAATGGGTGCACGGATTTGAAATGGACCAGTACCATGGTGCACCACTCTCCAGGGATGGTAAATCGAAGACCAACCACGGTGTTCCCTTTTTAACGTAAAAATTCATGTGACGGAAAAACGAAGGCCAAAAAACTTCAAAGAGCCGATTAAGGTTCGGATAGCCTTTTTTGGGTATGAAACTATCCGTTGATGGCTTACAGCAGTCAAAGCCGTAGAACTCACTGAGACCTTCGTTTTGACTAGTTATGGCTCCCGTAACTCTAAACGAGGCAACAGTTATGGCCGTCCGAAGAATCGATATCCACAGGGTGCAACATCTGCTGTGCAAGGTGCAACATTCGTCCAAAAAGACGAAACAGCACCGTGCGACTTTCAGAAATGGGTGCAGGGATTTGAAATGGACCAGTACCATGGTGCACCACCCTCCAGGGATGGTAAATCGAAGATCAGCCATGGTGTTTCCTTTTTAACGTAAAAATTCATGTGACAGAAAAACGAAGGCCAAAAAACATCAGAGACCCGATTGAGGTTCGGATAGCCTTTTTTTGGGTATGAAACTATCCGTTGACGGCTTACAGCGGTCAAAGCCGTAGAACTCACTAAGACCTTTGTTTTGACTGGTTTTGTCTCCCGTAACTCTAAGCGAGGCAATAGTTATGGCCGTCCGAAGAATCGATATCCACAGGGTGCAACATTTGCGGTGCAAGGTGCATCATTCATCCAAACAGACGAAACAGCGCCGTGCGACTTTCAGAAATGGGTGCAGGGATTTGAAATGGACCAGTACCATGGTGCACCACTCTCCAGGGATGGTAAATCGAAGACCAGCCACGGTGTTCCCTTTTTAACGTAAAAATTCATGTGACGGAAAAACGAAGGCGAAAAAACTTTAGAGACCCGATTGAGGTTCTGTTATCCCGCCTTTTGGCAAGGCCGTGACACCAAAAAGTTGATCGGAAAACTAAAGATAGTTCGTCATAAAAGTTCGTTATACACTGTTTCACCACAAATCTTGATGAATTTTAATCGAGTCCGGATCGGGCTACAATTGATTAGACATGTCAAGCAAGGTCACGAAAGGCAACGTTCCAAATTTCAAGTCAAGCCGAGGTCGTACGCTCAAGATATCATCAATGCAAGTGGAGCACATGGTCTTGGGTTCGAATCCATAGGCGGAAACATGCGTTCGAATCCATCAGCCTTCCCCTGCTTCGAATCGATGAAACCCCTTTTACTTCGTATCCTTCTAGCCTCGGTACTTCGTATCCATCGGTGAGTACTCTGTTCGAATCCATCGATTCGACACCACATGGTTCACATCCATCAAACAGACATTTCCTCGAATCGATCCAGATGAGTCGCTTCGAAACAACAAAGCTACAGGCTGGTGTCCTTCGGGTCCATCGAGATGAATTCCTTCGAAACCATGAAGGCTAATCACTTCGTATCCATCCGAAACCATTGCTTCGAATCCACCCTATCAAGACAACTTTGTATCGATCAACTATTGTATGCCTTGATCGATACGAACGAGCATGCTTTCGAATCCATTGCCTCGAATCCACCAGGTCAAAGCGGCTAAAACCATGGATTCGACCCAGTCAACTCGGAGTGAAAATAGGATCGATACGAAGAAAGCGCGCCACGTCAACAATGCCACGCGCGAAGCCATCGAGTCGACCCTATCGATTCGAAGGGATCGATTCGAACCAAGCTAGTCAACCAGAAATGCAATCTTGAATCGATCATAACTTGAGATCTATAAGTCCAAATGCTATGAAATTTTCACAGAAGCTTGAGCACATGTTGAAGAATGTCTACACCAAATTTCAGCTCGATCGGACAATTTCTTGATCGATTCGAACCAAGGGTCGAATCGATCCCAAAGTGGGCCCGGATCTCCAGATTTCGGCCATGCGGGCCCCCTCACGTGCCAGAACTGGTCTTCCTTCAATTTAGGCGAAATATCAGCCTCCTACACCTATAAATATAGCCCCTGGTCATTCAGAAAAGAGGTGGGACAATTTTAGGAGCTAAAGAGCGCCCAGACTCTGTCAGATTTACTCAGAATCACCACTACTTCCTTAGATTCAGATTATAATCATATAATCAGTTGTACTATATTAGAAGAGATTGTAATCATCAAGCGAATATCAATAAAATCATCAACTTCAGAGTGGACGTAGGCAAGATCGCCGAACCACTATAAATCTCGTGTTTCTGTTCATTATTTCTGAATTGTGATACTCTGTTTGCTTATATTTGAGATTTTTGTGTGAATATAGTTGATTTATATTCATACACTGGTGCTTTCACAACATTCGGGGTTTGTGACCAATTTTGGCGCAAACACTTTGGTGCTTTCACTGAGAACTGAACTCAGGGATTCTACCGCTTGGAAGTTGAATTCGAAGGTTTAAAAGTTCAGAATTGAAAAGCTATGACGAGACAATCGAGCAGAAGGCCAAGGCCAAAACAAAGTCAGCATGAAGGGAGTCAAGAGGCCTCCTCAGGAGCAAACCAAGCTTCAGTCTTCATCACCAGGGATGAGATGGAGACAATGATGAAGAGACAGGAGGAAATGATTTAGAATTTGCTTCAACAAATTGGACAGCTTGGAGCGCAAAATCAAGGAACAACCAGAATCCAGAACGGAGCAGGACCATCTGGCGCAGCGCCAGAGCTGGGGGGCATACACTTAGGACATGTTGATCCAAACCTGGGAAGAGAGACAAGGACATCCGAGTAACCTGGCGGCAATAGAGGGATGAACGCTCAGCCAAGGGGGCACACACCCGAAAGCTCACACGGACTCGGGGGGCAGATCGAAGGTAGTGAACAAGGACTACAGCTTGGAGATAATGATAGATTGGCAGAGATGGTCAGGCGAGCCATGAGAGGCGGATTAGTAAACAGAGATCTTGAAGACGTAAACAAGAGTCCCTTTTCTCCTGCGATTAGATTGGCTAGGAACCCACCAGAATTCAAACTGCCAACAGTAGAGAGGTATGATGGAAGGACAGACCCTGCGGTCCATCTAACGAGGTATATAAGGCACATGGAAGTGTTGGGGGGCATCACAGGAAGTCATGGCCCGGTGCTTCCCATTGTATTTGACAGACATAGCAGCTTTATGGTTCAGACAGCTAGAGAGCGGCTCCATTGGGACATGGACCGATTTGATTGAGAAATTTATGAGGCAATTCAGGGTTCATATTTCAAGACCCAAGAATGTGATGAGTTTGGCAACGCTAAAACAGAAAGCTGGGGAGTCTTTGAGGAATTTTCTGACGCGGTTCAATGCGGCAGTAGCATCGGTGTATCGGCCAGATCCATCCATGGTTATGATGGCAACTGTGTCCGGAATAGCTGACGGCACGGAATTCAAAAATTCATTAACTAAGAATCCCCCTATGGATCTAGGAGAATTCTATCACGAGGCAGAAAAGTTTTTACGATTGGAAGACGCTAATGCTGAAAGAGAAGAAGGAGAGGGAATAGAAGTTTATGCACTTAAAGACAAAAAACCTTTTGAAAAGGATTTAAACCAGGATAAAGGAAAACGAAAGGCTGAAGAAAATGATGACAGGTCAAAGCGGCAACGGAGGGAGCCGCGATTTACCACCTATTCAGAACTCAACGAGGGTTTAGAGCGAATCTACCAAGACACCCGAGAGCAAGTTGCCTATTGTAGACCAATACGACGGGATCCAACTACCGACGAGAGAAAATCAGACAAATATTGCTTATTCCACGAGCTGAATGGGCATAGCACAAATGATTGTAGACATCTGAAGGATGAAGTAGAAGGGCATATTGTTTGTACCAAAAATGGGCACAACACTCTTCGGGAGTTATTTGAAGAGATAAAATGAAGAACGTAAATGTAAAACAGAGATTATCTAACAAAAACTCCAATAAACAGAATTGTAAATACGCAGACAAGCAATTTAGAGTGGTTCGGCGTATCTCCTACGTCCACTATGAAGTTTTGATGATTTTATTGATTCTCTTTCAATGATTACAAGTGATTACAGCGAACAACAGCGAATTATAGCTTGGAATTCAGATTCAACAGTAAGAATAAGATGCAAATCTCGATCCAGTAGAGTCTGGACGCTTCAGAATCCGGATCTTCTTTTCCGAATGACCAGGGGTCCTATTTATAGGTGTAGGAGGCTGATATTTCACCTAAATTGAGGGGAGACCAGTTCTGGCACGTGAGGGGGCCCACATGCCCGCTCTTTGGAAATCCGGGCCCACTTTGGGATCGATTCGACCCTTGCTTCGAATCGATCAAGATTTGCTCCGATTGAGCTGAAATTTGGCAAGGACATTCCTTAGGTTGCCAGTTAGCTCCTGTCCAAATTTCATAGCATTTGGACTTGTAGATCTCGAGATATGATCGATTCAAGATTTCATTTCTGGTTGATGTGGTATGTTCGAATCGATCCCCTTCGAATCGATAGGGTCGAATCGATGACTTGGTGAGCGAAGATGTTGACGTGGCGCACCTTCTTCGTATCGATCCGACTTTTGCTCAGAGTTGACTGGGTTGAATCCATGGTTTTAGCCACTTTTAATCACTGGATTCGAGGGAATGGATTCGAGGATAGTCGTCTGATGGAGTCGAAGTTCTTCAACTGCATGGATTCAAAGGCCTTCCCTTTGATGGATTCGAAGTGGGGAAAACTTGATGGATACGAAGTGTGGTGGCTTTGTGGATCCGAAGTGCTTCATCTCGAGGGTTTCGAACGATTATGGCCTCATCGATACGAAGAGGATCATATGGATTCGACCTGTTGGATTCGAATGGAATTTCTTTTGATGGATCTGAACGGCATCCCCACTTTATGGATTCGAACCTTGGGCTTGGCCTATCGATTCGAAGCTAGGGATATTTCCTCCACTTTTCATCAGTGATAACTTGAGTATACGAGCTCGGATCGTCTTGAAATTTGGAATGTTGGCTTTCACGGCTTTGCTTGACATATCTTATCAATCTTAGCGTAATCCGAACCCGGATAAAATTCATCGATATTCGTGGCTATCCAGTAGCGGCCCGATGCTAAGGACGTATGACCTTTATGCTTTGGTTAGTTCCTTGATATCTCGGCCTTGCCAAAAGGCGGGATAACACATATCAGGAACGGCAGGCTACTTCAGTATGTGAGGAGGCGAACTCCAACGGTGGAACCAGAGCGACCACCATCTACATTAGCTAGGGGTGATCCTGAACCAGGACACCGTTTGGTTATCAATTGATTTGAATAAACGATGAACAAGTCGTAAACTTCTCACAAACAACATCAAACCATTTACACATGTATGAGATCGCGAACGATCCACAGGCATGCTCTGAATGATTGTTGATCGTCTCGTAGTGAGAATTTACACTTCGACATCCTTGGTTTGCTTTTGTTTCATGTTGATTTGAACATTTAGACTTTGTTTGTTTGAATATTTCTCTGAACGTTAATTTGATATTTTCAATTCTGTAGAAGAAGTTACTTGCGTATGCTTTGGATCGCGAACTGTCCACAAGCACACCATGTATGGCGACGAACCACCACGATCGCTGATTCAGAAATTAACCCGACCGCGAACGGTCACAAATCGCCTCGAACGGCACCCGACCTCGAACGGTCACCATTTGCCTCGAACGGCACCCGACCTCGAACGGTCACCATTTGCCTCGTACGGCACCCGACCGCGAATGGTCACAATTCGCCTCGAACGGCACTCGACCGCGAACGGTCACAATTCGCCTCGAACGGCACCCGACCGCGAACGGTCACAATTCGCCTCGAACGACACCCGACCGAGAACGGTCACAATTCGCCTCGAACGGCACCCGACCGCGAACGGTCAAAATTCGCCTCGAACGGCACCCGACTGCGAATGGTCATCATTCGCCGTGAACGGCATCTGACCGCGAACGGTCACATATTGCCTCGAATGACATACGATCCCGAACGGTCATCATTCGTGGTCAGATAAAACTATCAATTTTTCTTTGCAGGTGATCAACAGGATATGAACATCCGGCTTATGGCATTACAAAACACACCTTCCAATCGCAAGGCATGTTTTGGGGGGCAAATGTTATCCCGCCTTTTGGCAAGGCCGTGACACCAAAAAGTTGATCGGAAAACTAAAGACAGTTCGTCATAAAATTCGTTATACACTGTTTCACCACAAATCTTGATGAATTTTAATCGAGTCCAGATCGGGCTACAATTGATAAGACATGTCAAGCAAGGTCACGAAAGGCAACGTTCCAAATTTCAAGTCAAGCCGAGGTCGTACGCTCAAGATATCATCAATGCAAGTGGAGCACATGGTCTTGGGTTCGAATCCATAGGCAGAAACGTGCGTTCGAATCCATCAGCCTTCCCCTGCTTCGAATCGATGAAACCCCTTTTACTTCGTATCCATCTAGCCTCGGTACTTCGTATCCATCGGTGAGTACTCTGTTCGAATCCATCGATTCGACACCACATGGTTCACATCCATCAAACAGACATTTCCTCGAATCGATCCAGATGAGTCGCTTCGAAACAACAAAGCTACAGGCTGGTGTCCTTCGGGTCCATCGAGATGAATTCCTTCGAAACCACGAAGGCTAATCACTTCGTATCCATCCGAAACCATTGCTTCGAATCCACCCTATCAAGACAACTTCGTATCGATCAACTATTGTATGCCTTGATCGATACGAACGAGCATGCTTTCGAATCCATTGCCTCGAATCCACCAGGTCAAAGCGGCTAAAACCATGGATTCGACCCAGTCAACTCGGAGTGAAAATAGGATCGATACGAAGAAAGCGTGCCACGTCAACAATGCCACGCGCGAAGCCATCGAGTCGACCCTATCGATTCGAAGGGATCGATTCGAACCAAGCTAGTCAACCAGAAATGCAATCTTGAATCGATCATAACTTGAGATCTATAAGTCCAAATGCTATGAAATTTTCACAGAAGCTTGAGCACATGTTGAAGAATGTCCACACCAAATTTCAGCTCGATCGGACAATTTCTTGATCGATTCGAACCAAGGGTCGAATCGATCCCAAAGTGGGCCCGGATCTCCAGATTTCGGCCATGCGGGCCCCCTCACGTGCCAGAACTGGTCTTCCTTCAATTTAGGCGAAATATCAGCCTCCTACACCTATAAATAGAGCCCCTGGTCATTCAGAAAAGAGGTGGGACAATTATAGGAGCTAAAGAGCGCCCAGACTCTGCCAGATTTACTCAGAATCACCATTGCTTCCTTAGATTCAGATTATAATCATATAATCAGTTGCACTATATTAGAAGAGATTGTAATCATCAAGCGAATATTAATAAAATCATCAACTTCAGAGTGGATGTAGGCAAGATCACCGAACCACTATAAATCTCGTGTTTCTGTTCATTATTTCTGAATTGTGATACTCTGTTTGCTTATATTTGAGATTTGTGTGTGAATATAGTTGATTTATATTCATACACTGGTGCTTTCACAACATTCGGGGTTTGTGACCAATTTTGGCGCAAACAGGTTCGGATAGCCATTTTTTGGGTATGAAACTATCCGTTGACGGCTTACAGCGGTCAAAGCCGTAGAACTCACCGAGACCTTCGTTTTGACTGGTTATGGCTCCCGTAACTCTAAACGAGGCAACAGTTATGGCCGTCCGAAGAATCGAAATCCACAGGGTGCAACATCTGCGGTGCAAGGTGCAACATTCGCCCAAAAAGACGAAACAGCGCCGTGCGACTTTTAGAAATGGGTGCAGGGATTTGAAATGGACCAGTACCATGATGCATCACTCTCCAGGGATGGTAAATCGAAGACATGCCACGGTGTTCCCTTTTTAACGTAAAAATTCATGTGACTGAAAAACGAAGGCCAAAAAACTTCAGAGAGCCGATTGAGGTTCGGATAGCCTTTTTTGGGTATGAGACTATCCGTTGACGGCTTACAGCGGTCAAAGCCGTAGAACTCACTAAGACCTTCGTTTTGACTGGTTATTTCTTCCGTAACTCTAAACGAGGCAACAATTATGGTCGTCCGAAGAATCGATATCCACAGGGTGCAACATCTGCGGTGCAAGGTGCAACATTCGTCCAAAAAGACGAAACAACGCCGTGCGACTTTTAGAAATGGGTGCAGGGATTTGAAATGGACCAGTACCATGGTGCACCACTCTCCAGGGATGGTAAATCGAAGACCAGCCACGGTGTTCCGTTTTTAACGTAAAAATTCATGTGACGGAAAAACGAAGGCCAAAAAACTTCAGAGAGCAGATTGAGGTTCGGATAGCCTTTTTTGGGTATGAAACTATCCGTTGACAACTTACAGCGGTCAAAACCGTAGAACTCACTGAGACCTTCGTTTTGACTGGTTATGGCTCCCGTAACTCTAAACGAGGCAATAGTTATGGCCGTCTGAAGAATCGATATCCACAGGGTGCAACATCTGCGGTGCAAGGTGCAACATTCGTCCAAAAAGACGAAACAGCGCCGTGTGACTTTAAGAAATGGGTGCAGGGATTTGAAATCGACCAGTACCATGGTGCACCACTCTCCAGGGATGGTAAATCGAAGACCAGCCACAGTGTTCCCTTTTTAACGTAAAAATTCATGTGACGGAAAAATGAAGGCCAAAAAACTTCAGAGACCCGATTGAGGTTCGGATAGCATTTTTTTGGGTATGAAACTATCCGTTGATGGCTTACAACGGTCAAAGCCGTAGAACTCACCGAGACCTTCGTTTTGACTGGTTATGGCTCCCGTAACTCTAAACGAGGCAACAGTTATGGCCGTCCGAAGAATCGAAATCCACAGGGTGCAACATCTGCGGTGCAAGGTGCAACATTCGTCCAAAAAGACGAAACAGCGCCGTGCTACATTTAGAAATGGGTGCAGGGATTTGAAATGGACCAGTACCATGTTGCATCACTCTCCAGGGATGGTAAATCGAAGACAAGCCACGGTGTTCCCTTTTTAACGTAAAAATTCATGTGACGGAAAAACGAAGGCCAAAAAACTTCATAGAGCCGATTGAGGTTCGGATAGCCTTTTTTTGGGTATGAAACTATCCGTAACTCTAAACGAGGCAACAATTATGGTCGTCCGAAGAATCGATATCCACAGGGTGCAACATCTGCGGTGCAAGGTGCAACATTCGTCCAAAAAGACGAAACAGCGCCGTGCGACTTTTAAAAATGGGTGTAGGGATTTGAAATGGACCAGTACCATGGTGCACCACTCTCCAGGGATGGTAAATCGAAGACAAGCCACGGTGTTCCCTTTTTAACGTAAAAATTCATGTGACAGAAAAACGAAGGCCAAAAAACTTCAGAGAGCAGATTGAGGTTCGGATAGCCTTTTTTTGGGTATGAAACTATCCGTTGACGGCTTACAGCGGTCAAAGCCGTAGAACTCACTGAGACCTTCGTTTTGACTGGTTATGGCTCCCGTAACTCTAAACGAGGCAATAGTTATGGCCGTCCGAAGAATCGATATACACAGGGTGCAACATCTGCGGTGCAAGGTGCAACATTCGTCCAAAAAGACGAAACAGCGCCGTGTGACTTTAAGAAATGGGTGCAGGGATTTGAAATCGACCAGTACCATGGTGCACCACTCTCCAGGGATGGTAAATCGAAGACCAGCCACGGTGTTCCCTTTTTAACGTAAAAATTCATGTGACGGAAAAACGAAGGCCAAAAAAATTCGGAGACCCGATTGAGGTTCGGATAGCATTTTTTTGGGTATGAAACTATCCGTTGACGGCTTACAGCGGTCAAAGCCGTAGAACTCACTGAGACCTTCGTTTTGACTGTTTATGGCTCTTGTAACTCTAAACGAGGCAACAGTTATGGCCGTCCAAAGAATCGAAATCCACAGGGTGCAACATCTGCGGTGCAAGGTGCAACATTCGTCCAAAAAGACGAAACAACGCCGTGCGACTTTTAGAAATGGGTGCAGGGATTTGAAATGGACCAGTACCATGGTTCACCACTCTCCAGGGATGGTAAATCGAAGACAAGCCACGGTGTTCCCTTTTTAACGTAAAAATTCATGTGACGGAAAAACGAAGGCAAAAAAACTTCAAAGAGCCGATTGAGGTTCGGATAGCCTTTTTTTGGGTATGAAACTATCCGTTGACGTCTTACAGCAGTCAAAGCCATAGAACTCACTGAGACCTTCGTTTTGACTGGTTATTGCTCCCGTAACTCTAAACGAGGCAACAGTTATGGTCGTCCGAAGAATCGATATCCACAGGGTGCAACATCTGCGGTGCTAGGTGCAACATTCGTCCAAAAAGACGAAACAGCGCCGTGCGACCTTTAGAAATGGGTGCAGGGATTTGAAATGGACCAGTACCATGGTGCACCACTCTCCAGGGATGGTAAATGGAAGACCAGCCACGGTGTTCCCTTTTTAACGTAAAAATTCATGTGACGGAAAAACGAAGGCCAAAAAACTTAAGAGAGCCGATTTAGGTTCGGATAGCCTTTTTTGGATATGAAACTATCTGTTGACGGCTTACAGCGATCAAAGCCGTAGAACTCACTGAGACCTTCGTTTTGACTGGTTATGGCTCCCGTAACTCTAAACGAGGCAATAGTTATGGCCGTCCGAAGAATCGATATCCACAGGGTGCAACATCTGCGGTGCAAGGTGCAACAGTCGTCCAAAGAGACGAAACAGCGCCGTGCGACTTTCAGAAATGGGTGCAGGGATTTGAAATGGACCAGTACCATGGTGCACCACTCTCCAGGGATGGTAAATCGAAGACCAGCCACGGTGTTCCCTTTTTAACGTAAAAATTCATGTGACGGAAAAACGAAGGCCAAAAAACTTAAGAGAGCCGATTGAGGTTCGGATAGCCTTTTTTTGGGTATGAAACTATCCGTTGACGACTTACAGCGGTCAAAGCCGTAGAACTCACTGATACCTTTGTTTTGACTGGTTATTGCTCCCGTAACTCTAAACGAGGCAACAGTTATGGTCGTCCGAAGAATCGATATCCACAGGGTGCAACATCTGCGGTGCAAGGTGCAACATTCGTCCAAAAAGACGAAACAACGCCGTGCGACTTTTAGAAATGGGTGCAGGGATTGGAAATGGACCAGTACCATGGTGCACCACTCTCCAGGGATGGTAAATCGAAGACCAGCCACGGTGTTCCCTTTTTAACGTAAAAATTCATGTGACGGAAAAACGAAGGCCAAAAAACTTAAAAGAGCCGATTGAGGTTCGGATAGCCTTTTTTTGGGTATGAAACTATCCGTTGACGGCTTACAGCGGTCAAAGCCGTAGAACTCACTGAGACCTTCGTTTTGACTGCTTATGGCTCCCGTAACTCTAAACGAGGCAATAGTTATGGCCGTCCGAAGAATCGATATACACAGGGTGCAACATCTGCGGTGCAAGGTGCAACATTCGTCCAAAAAGACGAAACAGCGCCGTGTGACTTTAAGAAATGGGTGCAGGGATTTGAAATCGACCAGTACCATGGTGCACCACTCTCCAGGGATGGTAAATCGAAGACCAGCCACAGTGTTCCCTTTTTAACGTAAAAATTCATGTGACGGAAAAACGAAGGCCAAAAAAATTCGGAGACCCGATTGAGGTTCGGATAGCATTTTTTTGGGTATGAAACTATCCGTTGACGGCTTACAGCGGTCAAAGCCGTAGAACTCACCGAGACTTCGTTTTGACTGGTTATGGCTCCCGTAACTCTAAACGAGGCAACAGTTATGGCCGTCCGAAGAATCGAAATCCACAAGGTGCAACATCTGCGGTGCAAGGTGCAACATTCGTCCAAAAAGACGAAACAGCGCCGTGCGACTTTTAGAAATGGGTGCAGGGATTTGTAATGGACAAGTACCATGTTGCATCACTCTCCAGGGATGGTAAATCGAAGACAAGCCACGGTGTTCCCTTTTTAACGTAAAAATTCATGTGACGGAAAAACGAAGGCCAAAAAACTTCAGAGAGCCCATTGAGGTTCGGAATTTTTTTTTTGGGTATGAAACTATCCGTAACTCTAAACGAGGCAACAATTATGGTCGTCCGAAGAATCGATATCCACAGGGTGCAACATCTGCGGTGCAAGGTGAAACATTCGTCCAAAAAGACGAAACAGCGCCGTGCGACTTTTAAAAATGGGTGCAAGGATTTGAAATGGACCAGTACCATGGTGCACCACTCTCCAGGGATGGTAAATCGAAGACCAGCCACGGTGTTCCCTTTTTAACGTAAAAATTCATGTGACGGAAAAACGAAGGCCAAAAAACTTCAGAGAGCAGATTGAGGTTCGGATACCCTTTTTTTGGGTATGAAACTATCCGTTGACAGCTTACAGCGGTCAAAGCCGTAGAACTCACTGAGACCTTCGTTTTGACTGGTTATGGCTCCCGTAACTCTAAACGAGGCAATAGTTATGGCCTTCCGAAGAATCGATATCCATAGGGTGCAACATTCGTCCAAAAAGACGAAACAGCGCCGTGCGACTTTAAGAAATGGGTGCAGGGATTTGAAATCGACCAGTACCATGGTGCACCACTCTCCAGGGATGGTAAATCGAAGACCAGCCACGGTGTTCCCTTTTTAACGTAAAAATTCATGTGACGGAAAAACGAGGGCCAAAAAACTTCAGAGACCCGATTGAGGTTCGGATAGCATTTTTTTGGGTATGAAACTATCCGTTGACGGCTTACAGCGGTCAAAGCCGTAGAACTCACTGAGACCTTCGTTTTGACTATTTATGGCTCTTGTAACTCTAAACGAGGCAACAGTTATGGCCGTCCGAAGAATCAAAATCCACAGGGTGCAACATCTGCGGTGCAAGGTGCAACATTCGTCCAAAAAGACGAAACAGCGCCGTGCGACTTTTAGAAATGGGTGCAGGGATTTGAAATGGACCAGTACCATGGTTCATCACTCTCCAGGGATGGTAAATCGAAGACCAGCCACGGTGTTCCCTTTTTAACGTAAAAATTCATGTGACGGAAAAACGAAGGCAAAAAAACTTCAAAGAGCCGATTGAGGTTCGGATAGCCTTTTTTTGGGTATGAAACTATCCGTTGACGTCTTACAGCAGTCAAAGCCATAGAACTCACTGAGACCTTCGTTTTGACTGGTTATTGCTCCCGTAACTCTAAACGAGGCAACAGTTATGGTCGTCCGAAGAATCGATATCCACAGGGTGCAACATCTGCGGTGCTAGGTGCAACATTCGTCCAAAAAGACGAAACAGCGCCGTGCGACCTTTAGAAATGGGTGCAGGGATTTGAAATGGACCAGTACCATGGTGCACCACTCTCCAGGGATGGTAAATCGAAGACCAGCCACGGTGTTCCCTTTTTAACGTAAAAATTCATGTGACGGAAAAACGAAGGCCAAAAAACTTAAGAGAGCCGATTTAGGTTCGGATAGCCTTTTTTGGATATGAAACTATATGTTGACGGCTTACAGCGATCAAAGCCGTAGAACTCACTGAGACCTTCGTTTTGACTGGTTATGGCTCCCGTAACTCTAAACGAGGCAATAGTTATGGCCGTCCGAAGAATCGATATCCACAGGGTGCAACATCTGCGGTGCAAGGTGCAACAGTCGTCCAAAGAGACGAAACAGCGCCGTGCGACTTTCAGAAATGGGTGCAGGGATTTGAAATGGACCAGTACCATGGTGCACCACTCTCCAGGGATGGTAAATCGAAGACCAGTCACGGTGTTCCCTTTTTAACGTAAAAATTCATGTGACGGAAAAACGAAGGCCAAAAAACTTAAGAGAGCCGATTGAGGTTCGGATAGCCTTTTTTTGGGTATGAAACTATCCGTTGACGACTTACAGCGGTCAAAGCCGTAGAACTCACTGATACCTTTGTTTTGACTGGTTATTGCTCCCGTAACTCTAAACGAGGCAACAGTTATGGTCGTCCGAAGAATCGATATCCACAGGGTGCAACATCTGCGGTGCAAGGTGCAACATTCGTCCAAAAAGACGAAACAACGCCGTGCGACTTTTAGAAATGGGTGCAGGGATTGGAAATGGACCAGTACCATGGTGCACCACTCTCCAGGGATGGTAAATCGAAGACCAGCCACGGTGTTCCCTTTTTAACGTAAAAATTCATGTGACGGAAAAACGAAGGCCAAAAAACTTAAGAGAGCCGATTGAGGTTCGGATAGCCTTTTTTTGGGTATGAAACTATCCGTTGACGGCTTACAGCGGTCAAAGCCGTAGAACTCACTGAGACCTTCGTTTTGACTGGTTATGGCTCCCGTAACTCTAAACGAGGCAATAGTTATGGCCGTCCGAAGAATCGATATCCACAGGGTGCAACATCTGCGGTGCAAGGTGCAACATTCGTCCAAAAAGACGAAACAGCGCCATGTGACTTTAAGAAATGGGTGCAGGGATTTGAAATCGACCAGTAACATGGTGCACCACTCTCCAGGGATGGTAAATCGAAGACCAGCCACGATGTTCCCTTTTTAACATAAAAATTCATGTGACGGAAAAACGAAGGCCAAAAAACTTCAGAGACCCGATTGAGGTTCGGATAACATTTTTTTGGGTATGAAACTATCCGTTGACGGCTTACAGCGGTCAAAGCCGTAGAACTCACCGAGACTTCGTTTTGACTGGTTATGGCTCCCGTAACTCTAAACGAGGCAACAGTTATGGCCGTCCGAAGAATCGAAATCCACAGGGTGCAACATCTGCGGTGCAAGGTGCAACATTCGTCCAAAAAGACGAAACAGCGCCGTGCGACTTTTAGAAATGGGTGCAGGGATTTGTAATGGACCAGTACCATGTTGCATCACTCTCCAGGGATGGTAAATCGAAGACAAGCCACGGTGTTCCCTTTTTAACGTAAAAATTCATGTGACGGAAAAACGAAGGCCAAAAAACTTCAGAGAGCCCATTGAGGTTCGGATAGCCTTTTTTTGGGTATGAAACT
Source organism: Allium fistulosum (assembly GCA_030737815.1). Taxonomy (NCBI): domain Eukaryota; kingdom Viridiplantae; phylum Streptophyta; class Magnoliopsida; order Asparagales; family Amaryllidaceae; genus Allium; species Allium fistulosum. Next base: position 1,142,288,004 of record CM060906.1, read on the forward strand.
ATCCGTAACTCTAAACGAGGCAACAATTATGGTCGTCCGAAGAATCGATATCCACAGGGTGCAACATCTGCGGTGCAAGGTGAAACATTCGTCCAAAAAGACGAAACAGCGCCGTGCGACTTTTAAAAATGGGTGCAAGGATTTGAAATGGACCAGTACCATGGTGCACCACTCTCCAGGGATGGTAAATCGAAGACCAGCCACGGTGTTCCCTTTTTAACGTAAAAATTCATGTGACGGAAAAACGAAGGCCAAAAAACTTCAAAGAGCAGATTGAGGTTCGGATAGCCTTTTTTTGGGTATGAAACTATCCGTTGACAGCTTACAGCGGTCAAAGCCGTAGAACTCACTGAGACCTTCGTTTTGACTGGTTATGGCTCCCGTATCTCTAAACGAGGCAATAGTTATGGCCGTCCGAAGAATCGATATCCATAGGGTGCAACATCTGCGGTGCAAGGTGCAACATTCGTCCAAAAAGACGAAACAGCGCCGTGCGACTTTAAGAAATGGGTGCAGGGATTTGAAATCGACCAGTACCATGGTGCACCACTCTCCAGGGATGGTAAATCGAAGACCAGCCATGGTGTTCCCTTTTTAACGTAAAAATTCATGTGACGGAAAAACGAAGGCCAAAAAACTTCAGAGACCCGATTGAGGTTCGGATAGCATTTTTTTGGGTATGAAACTATCCGTTGACGGCTTACAGCGGTCAAAGCCGTAGAACTCACTGAGACCTTCGTTTTGACTGGTTATGGCTCCTGCAACTCTAAACGAGGCAACAGTTATGGCCGTCCGAAGAATCGAAATCCACAGGGTGCAACATCTGCGGTGCAAGGTGCAACATTCGTCCAAAAAGACGAAACAGCGCCGTGCGACTTTTAGAAATGGGTGCAGGGATTTGAAATGGACCAGTACCATGGTTCATCACTCTCCAGGGATGGTAAATCGAAGACAAGCCACGATGTTCCCTTTTTAACGTAAAAATTCATGTGACGGAAAAGCGAAGGCAAAAAAACTTCAAAGAACCGATTGAGGTTCGGATAGCCTTTTTTTGGGTATGAAACTATCCATTGACGTCTTACAGCAGTCAAAGCCATAGAACTCACTGAGACCTTCGTTTTGACTGGTTATTGCTCCCGTAACTCTAAACGAGGCAACAGTTATGGTCGTCCGAAGAATCGATATCCACAGGGTGCAACATCTGCGGTGCAAGGTGCAACATTCGTCCAAAAAGACGAAACAGCGCCGTGCGACCTTTAGAAATGGGTGCAGGGATTTGAAATGGACCAGTACCATGGTGCACCACTCTCCAGGGATGGTAAATCGAAGACCAGCCACGGTGTTCCCTTTTTAACGTAAAAATTCATGTGACGGAAAAACGAAGGCCAAAAAACTTAAGAGAGCCGATTTAGGTTCGGATAGCCTTTTTTGGATATGAAACTATCCGTTGATGGCTTACAGCGATCAAAGCCGTAGAACTCACTGAGACCTTCGTTTTGACTGGTTATGGCTCCCGTAACTCTAAACGAGGCAATAGTTATGGCCGTCCGAAGAATCGATATCCATAGGGTGCAACATCTGCGGTGCAAGGTGCAACATTCGTCCAAAAAGACGAAACAGCGCCGTGCGACTTCCAGAAATGGGTGCAGGGATTTGAAATGGACCAGTACCATGGTGCTCCACTCTCCATGGATGGTAAATCGAAGACCAGCCACGGTGTTCCCTTTTTAACGTAAAAATTCATGTGACGGAAAAACGAAGGCCAAAAAACTTAAGAGAGCCGATTGAGGTTCGGATAGCCTTTTTTTGGGTATGAAACTATCCGTTGACGGCTTACAGCGGTCAAAGCCGTAGAACTCACTGATACCTTTGTTTTGACTGGTTATTGCTCCCGTAACTCTAAACGAGGCAACAGTTATGGTCGTCCGAAGAATCGATATCCACAGGGTGCAACATCTGCGGTGCAAGGTGCAACATTCGTCCAGAAAGACGAAACAGCGCCGTGCGACTTTTAGAAATGGGTGCAGGAATTTGAAATGGACCAGTACCATGGTGCACCACTCTCCAGGGATGGTAAATCGAAGACCAGCCACGGTGTTCCCTTTTTAACGTAAAAATTCATGTGACGGAAAAACGAAGGCCAAAAAACTTAAGAGAGCCGATTGAGGTTCGGATAGCCTTTTTTTGGGTATGAAACTATCCGTTGACGGCTTACAGCGGTCAAAGCCGTAGAACTCACTGAGACCTTCGTTTTGACTGGTTATTGGTCCCGTAACTCTAAACGAGGCAACAGTTATGGTCGTCCGAAGAATCGATATCCACAGGGTGCAACATCTGCGGTGCAAGGTGCAACATTCATCCAAAAAGACGAAACAGCGCCGTGCGACTTTTAGAAATGGGTGCAGGGATTTGAAATGGACCAGTACCATGGTGCACCACTCTCCAGGGATGGTAAATCGAAGACCAGCCACGGCGTTCCCTTTTTAACGTAAAAATTCATGTGACGGAAAAACGAAGGCCAAAAAACTTCAAAGAGCAAATTGAGGTTCGGATAGCCTTTTTTTAGGTATGAAACTATCCGTTGACAGCTTACAGCAGTCAAAGCCGTAGAACTCACTGAGAACTTCGTTTTGACTGGTTATGGCTCCCGTAACTCTAAACGAGGCAATAGTAATGGCCGTCCGAAGAATCGATATCCACGGGGTGCAACATCTGCGGTGCAAGGTGCAACATTCGTCCAAAAAGACGAAACAGCGCCGTGCGACTTTAAGAAATGGGTGCAGGGATTTGAAATCGACCAGTACCATGGTGCACCACTCTCCAGGGATGGTAAATCGAAGACCAGCCAGGGTGTTCCCTTTTTAACGTAAAAATTCATGTGACGGAAAAACGAAGGCCAAAAAACTTCTGAGACCCGATTGAGGTTCGGATAGCATTTTTTTGGGTATGAAACTATCCGTTGACGGCTTACAGTGGCCAAAGCCGTAGAACTCACCGAGACCTTCGTTTTGACTGGTTATGGCTCCCGTAACTCTAAACGAGGCAACAGTTATGGCCGTCCGAAGAATCGAAATCCACAGGGTGCAACATCTGCGGTGCAAGGTGCAACATTCGTCCAAAAAGACGAAACAACGAAGTGCGACTTTTAGAAATGGGTGCAGGGATTTGAAATGGACCAGTACCATGTTGCATCACTCTCTAGGGATGGTAAATCGAAGACAAGCCACAGTGTTCCCTTTTTAACGTAAAAATTCATGTGACGGAAAAACGAAGGCCAAAAAACTTCAGAGAGCCGATTGAGGTTCGGATAGCCTTTTTTTGGGTATGAAACTATCCGTTGACGGCTTACAGCGGTCAAAGCCGTAGAACTCATTGATACCTTTGTTTTGACTGGTTTTTGCTCCCGTAACTCTAAACGAGGCAACAGTTATGGTCGTCCGAGAATCGATATCCACAGGGTGCAACATCTGCGGTGCAAGGTGCAACATTCGTCCAAAAAGATGAAACAACGCCGTGCGACTTTTAGAAATGGGTGCAGGGATTTGAAATGGACCAGTACCATGGTGCACCACTCTCCAGGGATGGTAAATCGAAGACCAGCCACAGTGTTCCCTTTTTAACGTAAAAATTCATGTGATGGAAAAACGAAGGCCAAAAAACTTAAGAGAGCCGATTGAGGTTCGGATAGCCTTTTTTGGGTATGAAACTATCCGTTGACGGCTTACAGCGGTCAAAGCCGTAGAACTCACTGAGACCTTCGTTTTGACTGGTTATTGCTCCCGGAACTCTAAACGAGGCAACAATTATGGTCGTCCGAAGAATCGATATCCACAGGGTGCAACATCTGCGGTGCAAGGTGCAACATTCATCCAAAAAGACGAAACAGCGCCGTGCGACTTTTAGAAATGGGTGCAGGGATTTGAAATGGACCAGTACCATTGTGCACCACTCTCCAGGGATGGTAAATCGAAGACCAGCCACGGTGTTCCCTTTTTAACGTAAAAATTCATGTGACGGAAAAACGAAGGCCAAAAAACTTCAAAGAGCAAATTGAGGTTCGGATAGCCGTTTTTTGGGTATGAAACTATCCGTTGATAGCTTACAGCAGTCAAAGCCGTAGAACTCACTGAGACCTTCGTTTTGACTAGTTATGGCTCCCGTAACTCTAAACGAGGCAATAGTAATGGCCGTCCGAAGAATCGATATCCACATGGTGCAACATCTGCGGTGCAAGGTGCAACATTCGTCCAAAAAGACGAAACAGCGCCGTGCGACTTTAAGAAATGGGTGCAGGGATTTGAAATCGACCAGTACCATGGTGCACCACTCTCCAGGGATGGTAAATCGAAGACCAGCCAGGGTGTTCCCTTTTTAACGTAAAAAATCATGTGACGGAAAAACGAAGGCCAAAAAACTTCAGAGACCCGATTGAGGTACGGATAGCCTTTTTTTGGGTATGATACTATCCGTTGACGGCTTACAGTGGTCAAAGCAGTAGAACTCACTGAGACCTTCGTTTTGACTGGTTATGGCTCCCGTGACTCTAAACGAGGCAACAGTTATGGCCGTCCGAAGAATCGATATCCACAGGGTGCAACATCTGCGGTGCAAGGTGCAACAGTCGTCCAAAGAGACGAAACAGCGCCGTGCGACTTTCAGAAATGGGTGCAGGGATTTGAAATGGACCAGTACCATGGTGCACCACTCTCCAGGGATGGTAAATCGAAGACCAGCCACGGTGTTCCCTTTTTAACGTAAAAATTCATGTGACGGAAAAACGAAGGCCAAAAAACTTAAGAGAGCCGATTGAGGTTCGGATAGCCTTTTTTTGGGTATGAAACTATCCGTTGACGACTTACAGCGGTCAAAGCCATAGAACTCACTGATACCTTTGTTTTGACTGGTTATTGCTCCCGTAACTCTAAACGAGGCAACAGTTATGGTCGTCCGAAGAATCGATATCCACAGGGTGCAACATCTGCGGTGCAAGGTGCAACATTCGTCCAAAAAGACGAAACAACGCCGTGCGACTTTTAGAAATGGGTGCAGGGATTGGAAATGGACCAGTACCATGGTGCACCACTCTCCAGGGATGGTAAATCGAAGACCAGCCACGGTGTTCCCTTTTTAACGTAAAAATTCATGTGACGGAAAAACGAAGGCCAAAAAACTTAAGAGAGCCGATTGAGGTTCGGATAGCCTTTTTTTGGGTATGAAACTATCCGTTGACGGCTTACAGCGGTCAAAGCCGTAGAACTCACTGAGACCTTCGTTTTGACTGGTTATGGCTCCCGTAACTCTAAACGAGGCAATAGGCCGTCCGAAGAATCGATATCCACAGGGTGCAACATCTGCGGTGCAAGGTGCAACATTCGTCCAAAAAGACGAAACAGCGCCGTGTGACTTTAAGAAATGGGTGCAGGGATTTGAAATCGACCAGTACCATGGTGCACCACTCTCCAGGGATGGTAAATCGAAGACCAGCCACGGTGTTCCCTTTTTAACGTAAAAATTCATGTGACGGAAAAACGAAGGCCAAAAAACTTCAGAGACCCGATTGAGGTTCGGATAGCATTTTTTTGGGTATGAAACTATCCGTTGACGGCTTACAGCGGTCAAAGCCGTAGAACTCACTGAGACTTCGTTTTGACTGGTTATGGCTCCCGTAACTCTAAACGAGGCAACAGTTATGGTCGTCCGAAGAATCGAAATCCACAGGGTGCAACATCTGCGGTGCAAGGTGCAACATTCGTCCAAAAAGACGAAACAGCGCCGTGCGACTTTTAGAAATGGGTGCAGGGATTTGTAATGGACCAGTACCATGTTGCATCACTCTCCAGGGATGGTAAATCGAAGACAAGCCACGGTGTTCCCTTTTTAACGTAAAAATTCATGTGATGGAAAAACGAAGGCCAAAAAACTTAAGAGAGCCGATTGAGTTTCGGATAGCCTTTTTTTGGGTATGAAACTATCCGTAACTCTAAACGAAGCAACAATTATGGTCGTCCGAAGAATCGATATCCACAGGGTGCAACATCTGCGGTGCAAGGTGCAACATTCATCCAAAAAGACGAAACAGCGCCGTGCGACTTTTAAAAATGGGTGCAAGGATTTGAAATGGACCAGTACCATGGTGCACCACTCTCCAGGGATGGTAAATCGAAGACCAGCCACGGTGTTCCCTTTTTAACGTAAAAATTCATGTGACGGAAAAACGAAGGCCAAAAAACTTCAGAGAGTAGATTGAGGTTCGGATAGCCTTTTTTGGGTATGAAACTATCCGTTGACAGCTTACAGCGGTCAAAGCCATAGAACTCACTGAGACCTTCGTTTTGACTGGTTATGGCTCCCGTTACTCTAAACGAGGCAATAGTTATGGCCGTCCGAAGAATCGATATCCATAGGGTGCAACATCTGCGGTGCAAGGTGCAACATTCGTCCAAAAAGACGAAACAGCGCCGTGCGACTTTAAGAAATGGGTGCAGGGATTTGAAATCGACCAGTACCATGGTGCACCACTCTCCAGGGATGGTAAATCGAAGACCAGCCACGGTGTTCCCTTTTTAACGTAAAAATTCATGTGACGGAAAAACGAAGGCCAAAAAACATCAGAGACCCGATTGAGTTTCGGATAGCATTTTTTTGGGTATGAAACTATCCGTTGATGGCTTACAGCAGTCAAAGCCGTAGAACTCACTAAGACCTTCGTTTTGACTGGTTATGGCTCCTGTAACTCTAAACGAGGCAACAGTTATGGCCGTCCGAAGAATCGAAATCCACAGGGTGCAACATCTGCGGTGCAAGGTGCAACATTCGTCCAAAAAGACGAAACAGCGCCGTGCGACTTTTAGAAATGGGTGCAGGGATTTGAAATGGACCAGTACCATGGTTCATCACTCTCCAGGGATGGTAAATCGAAGACAAGCCACGATGTTCCCTTTTTAACGTAAAAATTCATGTGACGGAAAAGCGAAGGTAAAAAAACTTCAAAGAGCCGATTGAGGTTCGGATAGCCTTTTTTTCGGTATGAAACTATCCGTTGACGTCTTACAGCAGTCAAAGCCATAGAACTCACTGAGACCTTCGTTCTGACTGGTTATTGCTCCTGTAACTCTAAACGAGGCAACAGTTATGGTCGTCCGAAGAATCGATATCCACAGGGTGCAACATCTGCGGTGCAAGGTGCAACATTCGTCCAAAAAGACGAAACAGCGCCGTGCGACCTTTAGAAATGGGTGCAGGGATTTGAAATGGACCAGTACCATGGTGCACCACTCTCCAGGGATGGTAAATCGAAGACCAGCCACGGTGTTCCCTTTTTAACGTAAAAATTCATGTGACGGAAAAACGAAGGCCAAAAAACTTAAGAGAGCCGATTTAGGTTCGGATAGCCTTTTTTGGATATGAAACTATCCGTTGATGGCTTACAGCAATCAAAGCCGTTGAACTCACTGAGACCTTCGTTTTGACTGGTTATGGCTCCCGTGACTCTAAACGAGGCAACAGTTATGGCCGTCCGAAGAATCGATATCCACAGGGTGCAACATCTGCGGTGCAAGGTGCAACAGTCGTCCAAAAAGACGAAACAGCGCCGTGCGACTTCCAGAAATGGGTGCAGGGATTTGAAATGGACCAGTACCATGGTGCTCCACTCTCCAGGGATGGTAAATCGAAGACCAGCCACGGTGTTCCCTTTTTAACGTAAAAATTCATGTGACGGAAAAACGAAGGTCAAAAAACTTAAGAGAGCCGATTGAGGTTCGGATAGCCTTTTTTTGGGTATGAAACTATCCGTTGACGGCTTACAGCGGTCAAAGCCGTAGAACTCACTGATACCTTTGTTTTGACTGGTTATTGCTCCCGTAACTCTAAACGAGGCAACAGTTATGGTCTTCCGAAGAATCGATATCCACAGGGTGCAACATCTGCGGTGCAAGGTGCAACATTCGTCCAGAAAGACGAAACAGCGCCGTGCGACTTTTAGAAATGGGTGCAGGAATTTGAAATGGACCAGTACCATGGTGCACCACTCTCCAGGGATGGTAAATCGAAGACCAGCCACGGTGTTCCCTTTTTAACGTAAAAATTCATGTGACGGAAAAACGAAGGCCAAAAAACTTAAGAGAGCCGATTGAGGTTCGGATAGCCTTTTTTTGGGTATGAAACTATCCGTTGACGGCTTACAGCGGTCAAAGCCGTGGAACTCACTGAGACCTTCGTTTTGACTGGTTATTGGTCCCGTAACTCTAAACGAGGCAACAGTTATGGTCGTCCGAAGAATCGATATCCACATGGTGCAACATCTGCGGTGCAAGGTGCAACATTCATCCAAAAAGACGAAACAGCGCCGTGCGACTTTTAGAAGTGGGTGCAGGGATTTGAAATGGACCAGTACCATGGTGCACCACTCTCCAGGGATGGTAAATCGAAGACCAGCCACGGTGTTCCCTTTTTAACGTAAAAATTCATGTGACGGAAAAACGAAGGCCAAAAAACTTCAGAGAGCAAATTGAGGTTCGGATAGCCTTTTTTTGGGTATGAAACTATCCGTTGATAGCTTACAGCAGTCAAAGCCGTAGAACTCACTGAGAACTTCGTTTTGACTGGTTATGGCTCCCGTAACTCTAAACGAGGCAATAGTAATGGTCGTCCGAAGAATCGATATCCACGGGGTGCAACATCTGCGGTGCAAGGTGCAACATTCGTCCAAAAAGACGAAACAGCGCCGTGCGACTTTAAGAAATGGGTGCAGGGATTTGAAATCGACCAGTACCATGGTGCACCACTCTCCAGGGCTGGTAAATCGAAGACCAGCCAGGGTGTTCCCTTTTTAACGTAAAAATTCATGTGACGGAAAAACGAAGGCCAAAAAACTTCAGAGACCCGATTGAGGTTCGGATAGCATTTTTTGGGTATGAAACTATTCATTGACGGCTTACAGTGGTCAAAGCCGTAGAACTCACCGAGACCTTCGTTTTGACTGGTTATGGCTCCCGTAACTCTAAACGAGGCAACAGTTATGGCCGTCCGAAGAATCGAAATACACAGGGTGCAACATCTGCGGTGCAAGGTGCAACATTCGTCCAAAAAGACGAAACAGCGAAGTGCGACTTTTAGAAATGGGTGCAGGGATTTGAAATGGACCAGTACCATGTTGCATCACTCTCTAGGGATGGTAAATCGAAGACAAGCCAGGGTGTTCCCTTTTTAACGTAAAAATTCATGTGACGGAAAAACGAAGGCCAAAAAACTTCAGAGAGCCGATTGAGGTTCGGATAGCCTTTTTTTGGGTATGAAACTATCCGTTGACGGCTTACAGCGGTCAAAGCCGTAGAACTCACTGATACCTTTGTTTTGACTGGTTTTTGCTCCCGTAACTCTAAACGAGGCAACAGTTATGGTCGTCCGAAGAATCGATATCCACAGGGTGCAACATTTGCGGTGCAAGGTGCAACATTCGTCCAAAAAGACGAAACAGCGCCGTGCGACTTTTAGAAATGGGTGCAGGGATTTGAAATGGACCAGTACCATGGTGCACCACTCTCCAGGGATGGTAAATCGAAGACCAGCCACAGTGTTCCCTTTTTAACGTAAAAATTCATGTGACGGAAAAACGAAGGCCAAAAAACTTAAGAGAGCCGATTGAGGTTCGGATAGCCTTTTTTTGGGTATGAAACTATCCGTTGACGGCTTACAGCGGTCAAAGCCGTAGAACTCACTGAGACCTTCGTTTTGACTGGTTATTGCTCTCAGAACTCTAAACGAGGCAACAGTTATGGTCGTCCGAAGAATCGATATCCACAGGGTGCAACATCTGCGGTGCAAGGTGCAACATTCATCCAAAAAGACGAAACAGCGCCGTGCGACTTTTAGAAATGGGTGCAGGGATTTGAAATGGACCAGTACCATGGTGCACCACTCTCCAGGGATGGTAAATCGAAGACCAGCCACGGTGTTCCCTTTTTAACGTAAACATTCATGTGACGGAAAAACGAAGGCCAAAAAACTTCAGAGAGCAAATTGAGGTTCGGATAGCCTTTTTTTGGGTATGAAACTATCCGTTGACAGCTTACAGCAGTCAAAGCCGTAGAACTCACTGAGACCTTCGTTTTGACTGGTTATGGCTCACGTAACTCTAAACGAGGCAATAGTAATGGCCGTCCGAAGAATCGATATCCACATGGTGCAACATCTGCGGTGCAAGGTGCAACATTCGTCCAAAAAGACGAAACAGCGCCGTGCGACTTTAAGAAATGGGTGCTGGGATTTGAAATCGACCTGTACCATGGTTCACCACTCTCCAGGGATGGTAAATCGAAGACCAGCCAAGGTGTTCCCTTTTTAACGTAAAAATTCATGTGACGGAAAAACGAAGGCCAAAAAACTTCAGAGACCCGATTGAGGTTCGGATAGCCTTTTTTTAGGTATGAAACTATCCGTTGACGGCTTACAGTTGTCAAAGCAGTAGAACTCACTGAGACCTTCGTTTTGACTGGTTATGGCTCCCGTGACTCTAAACGAGGCAATAGTTATGGCCGTCCGAAGAATCGATATCCACAGGGTGCAACATTTGCGGTGCAAGGTGCAACATTCATCCAAAAAGACGAAACAGCGCCGTGCGACTTTCAGAAATGGGTGCAGGGATTTGAAATGGACCAGTACCATGGTGCACCACTCTCCAGGGATGGTAAATCGAAGACCAGCCACGGTGTACCCTTTTTAATGTAAAAATTCATGTGACGGAAAAACGAAGGCCAAAAAACTTAAGAGACCCGATTGAGGTTCGGATAGCCTTTTTTGGGTATGAAACTATCTGTTGACGGCTTACAGTGGTCAAAGCCGTAGAACTCACTGAGACCTTCGTTTTGACTGGTTATGGCTCCCGTAACTCTAAACGAGGCAATAGTTATGGCCGTCCGAAGAATCGATATCCACAGGGTGCAACATCTGCGGTGCAAGGTGCAACATTCGTCCAAAAAGACGAAACAGCGCCGTGCGACTTTCAGAAATGGGTGCAGGGATTTGAAATCGACCAGTACCATGGTGCACCACTCTCCAGGGCTGGTAAATCGAAGACCAGCCAGGGTGTTCCCTTTTTAACGTAAAAATTCATGTGACGGAAAAACGAAGGCCAAAAAACTTCAGAGACCCGATTGAGGTTCGGATAGCATTTTTTGGGTATGAAACTATTCATTGACGGCTTACAGTGGTCAAAGCCGTAGAACTCACCGAGACCTTCGTTTTGACTGGTTATGGCTCCCGTAACTCTAAACGAGGCAACAGTTATGGCCGTCCGAAGAATCGAAATACACAGGGTGCAACATCTGCGGTGCAAGGTGCAACATTCGTCCAAAAAGACGAAACAGCGAAGTGCGACTTTTAGAAATGGGTGCAGGGATTTGAAATGGACCAGTACCATGTTGCATCACTCTCTAGGGATGGTAAATCGAAGACAAGCCAGGGTGTTCCCTTTTTAACGTAAAAATTCATGTGACGGAAAAACGAAGGCCAAAAAACTTCAGAGAGCCGATTGAGGTTCGGATAGCCTTTTTTTGGGTATGAAACTATCCGTTGACGGCTTACAGCGGTCAAAGCCGTAGAACTCACTGATACCTTTGTTTTGACTGGTTTTTGCTCCCGTAACTCTAAACGAGGCAACAGTTATGGTCGTCCGAAGAATCGATATCCACAGGGTGCAACATTTGCGGTGCAAGGTGCAACATTCGTCCAAAAAGACGAAACAGCGCCGTGCGACTTTTAGAAATGGGTGCAGGGATTTGAAATGGACCAGTACCATGGTGCACCACTCTCCAGGGATGGTAAATCGAAGACCAGCCACAGTGTTCCCTTTTTAACGTAAAAATTCATGTGACGGAAAAACGAAGGCCAAAAAACTTAAGAGAGCCGATTGAGGTTCGGATAGCCTTTTTTTGGGTATGAAACTATCCGTTGACGGCTTACAGCGGTCAAAGCCGTAGAACTCACTGAGACCTTCGTTTTGACTGGTTATTGCTCTCAGAACTCTAAACGAGGCAACAGTTATGGTCGTCCGAAGAATCGATATCCACAGGGTGCAACATCTGCGGTGCAAGGTGCAACATTCATCCAAAAAGACGAAACAGCGCCGTGCGACTTTTAGAAATGGGTGCAGGGATTTGAAATGGACCAGTACCATGGTGCACCACTCTCCAGGGATGGTAAATCGAAGACCAGCCACGGTGTTCCCTTTTTAACGTAAACATTCATGTGACGGAAAAACGAAGGCCAAAAAACTTCAGAGAGCAAATTGAGGTTCGGATAGCCTTTTTTTGGGTATGAAACTATCCGTTGACAGCTTACAGCAGTCAAAGCCGTAGAACTCACTGAGACCTTCGTTTTGACTGGTTATGGCTCACGTAACTCTAAACGAGGCAATAGTAATGGCCGTCCGAAGAATCGATATCCACATGGTGCAACATCTGCGGTGCAAGGTGCAACATTCGTCCAAAAAGACGAAACAGCGCCGTGCGACTTTAAGAAATGGGTGCAGGGATTTGAAATCGACCTGTACCATGGTTCACCACTCTCCAGGGATGGTAAATCGAAGACCAGCCAAGGTGTTCCCTTTTTAACGTAAAAATTCATGTGACGGAAAAACGAAGGCCAAAAAACTTCAGAGACCCGATTGAGGTTCGGATAGCCTTTTTTTAGGTATGAAACTATCCGTTGACGGCTTACAGTTGTCAAAGCAGTAGAACTCACTGAGACCTTCGTTTTGACTGGTTATGGCTCCCGTGACTCTAAACGAGGCAATAGTTATGGCCGTCCGAAGAATCGATATCCACAGGGTGCAACATTTGCGGTGCAAGGTGCAACATTCATCCAAAAAGACGAAACAGCGCCGTGCGACTTTCAGAAATGGGTGCAGGGATTTGAAATGGACCAGTACCATGGTGCACCACTCTCCAGGGATGGTAAATCGAAGACCAGCCACGGTGTTCCCTTTTTAACGTAAAAATTCATGTGACGGAAAAACGAATGCCAAAAAACTTTAGAGACCTGATTGAGGTTCGGATAGCCATTTTTTGGGTATGAAACTATCCGTTGACGGCTTACAGCGGTCAAAGCCGTAGAACTCACCGAGACCTTCGTTTTGACTGGTTATTTCTTTCGTAACTCTAAACGAGGCAACAATTATGGTCGTCCGAAGAATCGATATCCACAAGGTGCAACATCTGCGGTGCAAGGTGCAACATTCGTCCAAAAAGACGAAACAGCGCCGTGCGACTTTTAGAAATGAGTGCAGGGATTTGAAATGGACCAGTACCATGGTGCACCACTCTCGAGGGATGGTAAATCGAAGACCAGCCACGGTGTTCCCTTTTTAACGTAAAAATTCATGTGACGGAAAAACGAAGGCCAAAAAACTTCAGAGAGCAGATTGAGGTTCGGATAGGCTTTTTTTGGGTATGAAACTATCCGTTGATAGCTTACAGTGGTCAAAGCCATAGAACTCACAGAGACCTTCGTTTTGACTGGTTATGGCTCCCGTAACTCTAAACGAGGCAATAGTTATGGCCGTCCGAAGAATCGATATCCATAGGATGCAACATCTGCGGTGCAAGGTGCAACATTCGTCCAAAAAGACGAAACAGCGCCGTGCAACTTTAAGAAATGGGTGCAGGGATTTGAAATCGACCAGTACCATGGTGCACCACTCTCCAGGGATGGTAAATCGAAGACCAGCCACGGTGTTCCCTTTTTAACGTAAAAATTCATGTGACGGAAAAACGAAGGCCAAAAAACTTCAGAGACCCGATTGAGTTTCGGATAGGATTTTTTTGGGTATGAAACTATCCGTTGACGGCTTACAGCGGTCAAAGCCGTAGAACTCACCGAGACCTTCGTTTTGACTGGTTATGGCTCCCGTAACTCTAAACGAGGCAACAGTTATGGCCGTCCGAAGAATCGAAATCCACAGGGTGCAACATCTGCGGTGCAAGGTGCAACATTCGTCCAAAAAGACGAAACAGCGCCGTGCGACTTTTAGAAATGGGTGCAGGGATTTGAAATGGACCAGTACCATGTTGCATCACTCTCCAGGGATGGTAAATCGAAGACAAGCCACGGTGTTCCATTTTTAACGTAAAAATTCATGTGACGGAAAAACGAAGGCCAAAAAACTTCAGAGAGCCGATTGAGGTTCCGATAGCCTTTTTTTGGGTATGAAACTATCTGTAACTCTAAACGAGGCAACAATTATGGTCGTTCGAAGAATCGATATCCACAGGGTGCAACATCTGCGGTGCAAGGTGCAACATTCGTCCAAAAAGACGAAACAGCGCCGTGCGACTTTTAGAAATGGGTGCAGGGATTTGAAATGGACCAGTACCATGGTGCACCACTCTCTAGGGATGGTAAATCGAAGACAAGCCACGGTGTTCCCTTTTTAATGTAAAAATTCATGTGACGGAAAAACGAAGGCCAAAAAACTTCAGAGACCCGATTGAGGTTCGGATTGCCTTTTTTTGGGTATGAAACTATCCGTTGACGGCTTACAGCGGTCAAAGCAGTAGAACTCACTGAGACCTTCGTTTTGACTGGTTATGGCTCCCATGACTCTAAACGAGGCAATAGTTATGGCCGTCCGAAGAATCGATATCCACAGGGTGCAACATTTGCGGTGCAAGGTGCAACCTTCATCCAAAAAGACGAAACAGCGCCGTGCGACTTTCAGAAATGGGTGCAGGGATTTGAAATGGACCAGTACCATGGTGCACCACTCTCCAGGGATGGTAAATCGAAGACCAGCCACGGTGTTCCCTTTTTAACGTAAAAATTCATGTGACGGAAAAACGAAGGCCAAAAAACTTTAGAGACCTGATTGAGGTTCGGATAGCCATTTTTTGGGTATGAAACTATCCGTTGACGGCTTACAGCGGTCAAAGCCGTAGAACTTACCGAGATCTTCGTTTTGACTGGTTATGGCTCCCGTAACTCTAAACGAGGCAACAGTTATGGCCGTCCGAAGAATCCAAATCCACAGGGTGCAACATCTGCGGTGCAAGGTGCAACATTCGTCCAAAAAGACGAAATAGCGCCGTGCGACTTTTAGAAATGGGTGCAGGGATTTGAAATGGACCAGTACCATGTTGCATCACTCTCCGGGATGGTAAATCGAAGACAAGCCACGGTGTTCCCTTTTTAACGTAAAAATTCATGTGACGGAAAAACGAAGGCCAAAAAACTTCAAAGAGCCGATTGAGGTTCGGATAGCCTTTTTTGGGTATGAAACTATCCGTTGACGGTTTACAGCGGTCAAAGCCGTAGAACTCACTAAGACCTTCATTTTGACTGGTTATTTCTTTCGTAACTCTAAACGAGGCAACAATTATGGTCGTCCGAAGAATCGATATCCGCAGGGTGCAACATCTGCGGTGCAAGGTGCAACATTCGTCCAAAAAGACGAAACAGCGCCGTGCGACTTTTAGAAATGAGTGCAGGGATTTGAAATGGACCAGTACCATGGTGCACCACTCTCGAGGGATGGTAAATCGAAGACCAGCCACGGTGTTCCCTTTTTAACGTAAAAATTCATGTGACGGAAAAACGAAGGCCAAAAAACTTCAGAGAGCAGATTGAGGTTCGGATAGGCTATTTTTGGGTATGAAACTATCCGTTGACAGCTTTCAGCGGTCAAAGCCATAGAACTCACAGAGACCTTCGTTTTGACTGGTTATAGCTCCCGTAACTCTTAACGAGGCAATAGTTATGGCCGTCGGAAGAATCGATATCCACAGGATGCAACATCTGCGGTGCAAGGTGCAACATTCGTCCAAAAAGACGAAACAGCGCCGTGCGACTTTAAGAAATGGGTGTAGGGATTTGAAATCGACCAGTACCATGGTGCACCACTCTCCAGGGATGGTAAATCGAAGACCAGCCACGGTGTTCCCTTTTTAACGTAAAAATTCATGTGACGGAAAAACGAAGGCCAAAAAACTTCAGAGACCCGATTGAGGTTCGGATAGCATTTTTTTGGGTATGAAACTATCCGTTGACGGCTTACAGCGGTCAAAGCCGTAGAACTCACCAAGACCTTCGTTTTGACTGGTTATGGCTCCCGTAACTCTAAATGAGGCAACAGTTATGGCCGTCCGAAGAATCGAAATCCACAGGGTGCAACATCTGCGGTGCAAGGTGCAACATTCGTCCAAAAAGACGAAACAGCGCCGTGCGACTTTTAGAAATGGGTGCAGGGATTTGAAATGGACCAGTACCATGTTGCATCACTCTCCAGGGATGGTAAATCGAAGACAAGCCACGGTGTTCCCTTTTTAACGTAAAAATTCATGTGACGGAAAAACGAAGGCCAAAAAACTTCAGAGAGCCGATTGAGGTTCCGATAGCCTTTTTTGGGTATGAAACTATCCGTAACTCTAAACGAGGCAACAATTATGGTCGTCCGAAGAATCGATATCCACAGGGTGCAACATCTGCGGTGCATGGTGCAACATTCGTCCAAAAAGACGAAACAGCACCGTGCGACTTTTAGAAATGGGTGCAGGGATTTGAAATGGACCAGTACCATGGTGCACCACTCTCCAGGGATGGTAAATCGTAGACCAGCCACGGTGTTCCCTTTTTAACGTAGAAATTCATGTGATGGAAAAACGAAGGCCAAAAAACTTCAGAGAGAAAATTGAGGTTCGGATAGCCTTTTTTTGGGTATGAAACTATCCGTTGACAGCTTACAACAATCAAAGCCATAGAACTCACTGATACCTTCGTTTTGACTGGTTATGGCTCCCGTAACACTAAACGAGGCAATAGTTATGGCCGTCCGAAGAATCGATATCCACTGGGTGCAACATCTGCGGTGCAAGGTGCAACATTCGTCCAAAAAGACGAAACAGCGCCGTGCGACTTTAAGAAATGGGTGCAGGGATTTGAAATCGACCAGTACCATGGTGCACCACTCTCCAGGGATGGTAAATCGAATACCATCCAGGGTGTTCCCTTTTTAACGTAAAAATTCATGTGACGGAAAAACGAAGGCCAAAAAACTTCAGAGACCCGATTGAGGTTCGGATAGCATTTTTTGGGTATGAAACTATCCGTTGACGGCTTACAGTGGTCAAAGCCGTAGAACTCACCGAGACCTTCGTTTTGACTGGTTATGGCTCCCGTAACTCTAAACGAGGCAATAGTTATGGCCGTGCGAAGAATCGAAATCCACAGGGTGCAACATCTGCGGTGCAAGGTGCAACATTCGTCCAAAAAGACGAAACAGCGCCGTGCGACTTTTAGAAATGGGTGCAGGGATTTGAAATGGACCAGTACCATGTTGCATCACTCTCTCCAAGGATGGTAAATCGAAGACAAGCCACGGTGTTCCCTTTTTAACGTAAAAATTCATGTGACGGAAAAACGAAGGCCAAAAAACTTCAGAGAGCCGATTGAGGTTCGGATAGCCTTTTTTTGGGTATGAAACTATCCGTAACTCTAAACGAGGCAACAATTATGGTCGTCCGAAGAATCGATATCCACAGGGTGCAACATCTGCGGTGCAAGGTGCAACATTCGTCCAAAAAGACGAAACAGCGCCGTGCGACTTTTAGAAATGGGTGCAGGGATTTGAATTGGACCAGTACCATGGTGCACCACTCCTCGGGGATGGTAAATTGAAGACCAGCCACGGTGTTCCCTTTTTAACGTAAAAATTCATGTGACGGAAAAACGAAGGCCAAAAATCTTCAGAGACCCGATTGAGGTTCGGATAGCCTTCTTTTGGGTATGAAACTATCCGTTGACGGCTTACAGCGGTCAAAGCCGTAGAACACACTGAGGCCTTTGTTTTGACTGGTTATGGCTCCCGTGACTCTAAACGAGGCAATAGTTATGGCCGTCCGAAGAATCGATATCCACAGGGTGCAACATATGCGGTGCAAGGTGCAACATTCATCCAAAAAGACGAAACAGCGCCGTGCGACTTTCAGAAATGGGTGTAGGGATTTGAAATGGACCAGTACCATGGTGCACCACTCTCCAGGGATGGTAAATCGAAGACCAGCCACGGTGTTCCCTTTTTAACGTCAAAATTCATGTGACGGAAAAACGAAGGCCAAAAAACTTTAGAGACCTGATTGAAGTTCGGATAGCCATTTTTTGGGTATGAAACTATCCGTTGACGGCTTACAGCGGTCAAAGCCGTAGAACTCACCGAGACCTTCGTTTTGACTGGTTATGGCTCCCGTAACTCTAAACGAGGCAACAGTTATGGCCGTCCGAAGAATCGAAATCCACAGGGTGCAACATCTGCGGTGCAAGGTGCAACATTCGTCCAAAAAGACGAAACAGCGCCGTGCGACTTTTAGAAATGGGTGCAGGGATTTGAAATGGACCAGTACCATGTTGCATCACTCTCCAGGGATGGTAAATCGAAGACAAGCCACAGTGTTCCCTTTTTAACGTAAAAATTCATGTGACGGAAAAACGAAGGCCAAAAAACTTCAGAGAGCCGATTGAGGTTCGGATAGCCTTTTTTGGGTATGAAACTATCCGTTGACGGCTTACAGCGGTCAAAGCCGTAGAACTCACTAAGACCTTCGTTTTGACTAGTTATTTCTTCCGTAACTCTAAACGAGGCAACAATTATGGTCGTCCGAAGAATCGATATCCACAGGGTGCAACATCTACGGTGCAAGGTGCAACATTCGTCCAAAAAGACGAAACAGCGCCGTGCGACTTTTAGAAATGGGTGCAGGGATTTGAAATGGACCAGTACCATGGTGCACCACTCTCCAGGGATGGTAAATCGAAGACCAGCCACGGTGTTCCATTTTTAACGTAAAAATTCATGTGACGGAAAAACGAAGGCCAAAAAACTTCAGAGAGCAGATTGAGGTTCGGATAGCCTTTTTTTGGGTATGAAATGATCCGTTGACAGCTTACAGCGGTCAAAGCCATAGAACTCACTGAGACCTTCCTTTTGACTGGTTATGGCCCCCATAACTCTAAACGAGGCAAGAATTATGGTCGTCCGAAGAATCGATATCCACAGGGTGCAACATCTGCGGTGCAAGGTGCAACATTCGTCCAAAAAGACGAAACAGCACCGTGCGACTTTTAGAAATGGGTGCAGGGATTTGAAATGGACCAGTACCATGGTGCACCACTCTCCAAGGATGGTAAATCGAAGACCAGCCACGGTGTTCCCTTTTTAACGGAAAAATTCATGTGACGGAAAAACGAAGGCCAAAAAACTTCAGAGAGCAGATTGAGGTTCGGATAGCCTTTTTTTGGGTATGAAACTATCCGTTGACAGCTTACAGCAGTCAAAGCCGTAGAACTCATTGAGACCTTCGTTTTGACTGGTTATGGCTCCCGTAACTCTAAACGAGGCAATAGTTATGGCCGTCCGAAGAATCGATATCCACAGGGTGCAACATCTGCGGTGCAAGGTGCAACATTCGTCCAAAAAGACGAAACAGCGCCGTGCGACTTTAAGAAATGGGTGCAGGGATTTGAAATCGACCAGTACCATGGTGCACCACTCTCTAGGGATGGTAAATCGAAGACCAGCCACGATGTTCCCTTTTTAATGTAAAAATTCATGTGACGGAAAAACGAAGGCCAAAAAACTACAGAGACCCGATTGAGGTTCGGATAGCATTTTTTTGGGTATGAAACTATCCGTTGACGGCTTACAGCGGTTAAAGCCGTAGAACTCACTGAGACCTTCGTTTTGACTGGTTATGGCTCCTGTAACTCTAAACGAGGCAACAATTATGGCCGTCCGAAGAATCGGAATCCACAGGGTGCAACATCTGCGGTGCAAGGTGCAACATTCGTCCAAAAAGACGAAACAGCGCCGTGCGACTTTTAGAAATGGGTGCAGGGATTTGAAATGGACCAGTACCATGGTTCATCACTCTCCAGGGATGGTAAATCGAAGACAAGCCACGGTGTTCCCTTTTTAACGTAAAAATTCATGTGACGGAAAAACGAAGGCAAAAAAACTTCAAAGAGCCGATTGAGATTCGGATAGCCTTTTTTTGGGTATGAAACTATCCGTTGACGTCTTACAGCGGTCAAAGCCATAGAACTCACTGAGACCTTCGTTTTGACTGGTTATTGCTCCCGTAACTCTAAATGAGGCAACAGTTATGGTCGTCCGAAGAATCGATATCCACAGGGTGCAACATCAGCGGTGCAAGGTGCAACATTCGTCCAAAAAGACGAAACAGCGCCGTGCGACTTTAAGAAATAGGTGCAGGGATTTAAAATGGACCAGTACCATGGTGCACCACTCTCCAGGGATGGTAAATCGAAGACCAGCCACGGTGTTCCCTTTTTAACGTAAAAATTCATGTGACGGAAAAACGAAGGCCAAAAAACTTCAGAGAGCCGATTGAGGTTTGGATAGCCATTTTTTGGGTATGAAACTATCCGTTGACGTCTTACAGCGGTCAAAGCCGTAGAACTCACTAAGACCTTCGTTTTGACTGGTTATGGCTCTTGTAACTATAAACGAGGCAATAGTTATGGCCGTCCGAAGAATCGATATCCACAGGGTGCAACATCGGCGGTGCAAGGTGCAACATTCGTCCAAAAAGATGAAACAGCGCCGTGCGACTTTCAGAAATGGGTGCAGGGATTTGAAATGGACCAGTACCATGGTGCACCACTCTCCAGGGATGGTAAATCGAAGACCAGCCATGGTGTTCCCTTTTTAAAGTAAAAATTATTGTGACGGAAAAACGAAGGCCAAAAAACTTCAAAGACCCGATTGAGGTTCAGATAGCCTTTTTTTGGGTATGAAACTATCCGTTGACGGCTTATAGCGGTCAAAGCCGTAGAACTCACTGAGACCTTCGTTTTGACTGGTTATGGCTCCCGTAACTCTAAACGAGGCAACAGTTATGGCCGTCCGAAGAATCGAAATCCACAGGGTGCAACATCTGCGGTGCAAGGCGCAACATTCGTCCAAAAAGACGAATCAGCGTCGTGCGTCTTTTAGAAATGGTTGCAGGGATTTGAAATGGACCCGTACCATGGTGCATCACTCTCCAGGGATGGTAAATTGAAGACAAGCCATGGTGTTCCCTTTTTAACGTAAAAATTTATGTGACGGAAAAACGAAGGCCAAAAAACTTCAAAGAGCCGATTGAGGTTCGGATAGCCTTTTTTTGGGTATGAAACTATCCGTTGACGACTTACAGCGGTCAAAGCCGTAGAACTCACTGAGACATTCGTTTTGACTGGTTATGAATCTCGTAACTCTAAATGAGGCAACAGTTATGGTCGTCCGAAGAATCGATATCCACAGGGTGCAACATCTGCGGTGCATGGTGCAACATTCGTCCAAAAAGACGAAACAGCGCCGTGCGACTTTTAGAAATGGGTGCAGGGATTTGAAATGGACCAGTACCATGGTGCACCACTCTCCAGGGATGGTAAATCGAAGACCAGCCACGGTGTTCCCTTTTTAACGTAAAAATTCATGTGACGGAAAAACGAAGGCCAAAAAACTTCAAAGACCCGATTGAGGTTCGGATAGCCTTTTTTTGGGTATGAAACTATCCGTTGACGGCTTACAGCGGTCAAAGCCGTAGAACTCACTAAGATCTTCGTTTTGACTTGTTATGGATCCCGTAACTCTAAACGAGGCAATAGTTATGGTCGTCCGAAGAATCGATATCCACAGGGTGCAACATCTGCGGTGCATGGTGCAACATTCGTCCAAAAAGACGAAACAGCGCCGTACGACTTTTAGAAATGGGTGCAGGGATTTGAAATGGACCAGTACCATGGTGCACCACTCTCCGGGGATGGTAAATCGAAGACCAGCCACGGTGTACCATTTTTAATGTAAAAATTCATGTGACGGAAAAACGAAGGCTAAAAAACTTCAAAGACCCGATTGAGGTTCGGATAGCCTTTTTTTGGGTATGAAACTATCCGTTGACGGCTTACAGCGGTCAAAGCCGTAGAACTCACTAAGACCTTCGTTTTGACTGGTTATGGATCCCGTAACTCTTAACGAGGCAACAGTTATGGTCGTCCGAAGAATCGATATCCACAGGGTGCAACATCTGCGGTGCAAGGTGCAACATTCGTCCAAAAAGACGAAATAGCGCCGTGCGACTTTTAGAAATGGGTGCAGGGATTTGAAATGGACCAGTACCATAGTGCACCACTCTCCAGGGATGGTAAATCGAAGACCAGCCACGGTGTTCCCTTTCTAACGTAAAAATTCATGTGACGGAAAAACGAAGGCCAAAAAACTTCAGAGAGCCGATTGAGGTTCGGATAGCCTTTTTTTGGGTATGAAACTATCCGTTGATGGCTTACAGCGGTCAAAGTCGTAGAACTGACTGAGACCTTTGTTTTGACTGGTTATGGCTCCCGTAACTCTAAACGAGGCAATAGTTATGGCCGTTCGAAGAATCGATATGCACAGGGTGCAACATCTGCGGTGCAAGGTGCAACATTCGTCCAAAAAGACGAAACTGCACCGTGCGACTTTCAGAAATGGGTGCAGGGATTTGAAATGGACCAGTACCATGGTGCACCACCCTCCATGGATGGTAAATCGAAGATCAGCCACGGTGTTTCCTTTTTAACGTAAAAATTCATGTGACGGAAAAACGAAGGCCAAAAAACATAAGAGACCCGATTGAGGTTCGGATAGCCTTTTTTTGGGTATAAAACTATCCGTTGACGGCTTACAGTGGTCAAAGCCGTAGAACTCACTGAGACCTTCGTTTTGATTGGTTATGGCTCCCGTAACTCTAAAAGAGGCAATAGTTATGGCCGTCCGAAGAATCGATATCCACAGGGTGCAACATCTACGGTGCAAGGTGCAACATTCGTCCAAAAAGACGAAACAGCGCCGTGCGACTTTCAGAAATGGGTGTAGGGATTTGAAATGGACCAGTACCATGGTGCACCACTGTCCAGGTATGGTAAATCGGAGACCAGCTATGGTGTTCCCTTTTTAACGTAAAAATTCATGTGACGGAAAAACGAAGGCCAAAAAACTTCAGAGACCCGATTGAGGTTCGGATAGCCTTTTTTTGGGTATGAAACTATCCGTTGACGGCTTACAGTGGTCAAAGCCGTAGAACTCACTGAGACCTTCGTTTTGACTGTTTATGGCTCCCGTAACTCTAAACGAGGCAACAATTATGGCCGTCCGAAGAATCGAAATCCACAGGGTGCAACATCTGCGGTGCAAGGTGCAACATTTGTCCAAAAAGACGAAATAGCGCCGTGCGACTTTTAGAAATGGGTGCAGGGATTTGAATTGGACCAGTACCATGGTGCACCACTCCTCGGGGATGGTAAATTGAAGACCAGCCACGGTGTTCCCTTTTTAATGTAAAAATTCATGTGACGGAAAAACGAAGGCCAAAAATCTTCAGAGACCCGATTGAGGTTCGGATAGCCTTCTTTTGGGTATGAAACTATCCGTTGACGGCTTACAGCGGTCAAAGCCGTAGAACACACTGAGGCCTTTGTTTTGACTGGTTATGGCTCCCGTGACTCTAAACGAGGCAATAGTTATGGCCGTCCGAAGAATCGATATCCACAGGGTGCAACATATGCGGTGCAAGGTGCAACATTCATCCAAAAAGACGAAACAGCGCCGTGCGACTTTCAGAAATGGGTGTAGGGATTTGAAATGGACCAGTACCATGGTGCACCACTCTCCAGGGATGGTAAATCGAAGACCAGCCACGGTGTTCCCTTTTTAACGTCAAAATTCATGTGACGGAAAAACGAAGGCCAAAAAACATTAGAGACCTGATTGAAGTTCGGATAGCCATTTTTTAGGTATGAAACTATCCGTTG
The DNA here is from genome assembly GCA_030737815.1 of Allium fistulosum. NCBI lineage: Eukaryota > Viridiplantae > Streptophyta > Magnoliopsida > Asparagales > Amaryllidaceae > Allium > Allium fistulosum. Next base: position 1,142,311,842 of record CM060906.1, read on the forward strand.
ACGGCTTACAGCGGTCAAAGCCGTAGAACTCACCGAGACCTTCGTTTTGACTGGTTATGGCTCCCGTAACTCTAAACGAGGCAACAGTTATGGCCGTCCGAAGAATCGAAATCCACAGGGTGCAACATCTACGGTGCAAGGTGCAACATTCGTCCAAAAAGACGAAACAGCGCCGTGCGACTTTTAGAAATGGGTGCAGGGATTTGAAATGGACCAGTACCATGTTGCATCACTCTCCAGGGATGGTAAATCGAAGACAAGCCACAGTGTTCCCTTTTTAACGTAAAAATTCATGTGACGGAAAAACGAAGGCCAAAAAACTTCAGAGAGCCGATTGAGGTTCGGATAGCCTTTTTTGGGTATGAAACTATCCGTTGACGGCTTACAGCGGTCAAAGCCGTAGAACTCACTAAGACCTTCGTTTTGACTGGTTATTTCTTCCGTAACTCTAAACGAGGCAACAATTATGGTCGTCCGAAGAATCGATATCCACAGGGTGCAACATCTACGGTGCAAGGTGCAACATTCGTCCAAAAAGACGAAACAGCGCCGTGCGACTTTTAGAAATGGGTGCAGGGATTTGAAATGGACCAGTACCATGGTGCACCACTCTCCAGGGATGGTAAATCGAAGACCAGCCACGGTGTTCCATTTTTAACGTAAAAATTCATGTGACGGAAAAACGAAGGCCAAAAAACTTCAGAGAGCAGATTGAGGTTCGGATAGCCTTTTTTTGGGTATGAAATGATCCGTTGACAGCTTACAGCGGTCAAAGCCATAGAACTCACTGAGACCTTCCTTTTGACTGGTTATGGCCCCCATAACTCTAAACGAGGCAAGAATTATGGTCGTCCGAAGAATCGATATCCACAGGGTGCAACATCTGCGGTGCAAGGTGCAACATTCGTCCAAAAAGACGAAACAGCACCGTGCGACTTTTAGAAATGGGTGCAGGGATTTGAAATGGACCAGTACCATGGTGCACCACTCTCCAAGGATGGTAAATCGAAGACCAGCCACGGTGTTCCCTTTTTAACGGAAAAATTCATGTGACGGAAAAACGAAGGCCAAAAAACTTCAGAGAGCAGATTGAGGTTCGGATAGCCTTTTTTTGGGTATGAAACTATCCGTTGACAGCTTACAGCAGTCAAAGCCGTAGAACTCATTGAGACCTTCGTTTTGACTGGTTATGGCTCCCGTAACTCTAAACGAGGCAATAGTTATGGCCGTCCGAAGAATCGATATCCACAGGGTGCAACATCTGCGGTGCAAGGTGCAACATTCGTCCAAAAAGACGAAACAGCGCCGTGCGACTTTAAGAAATGGGTGCAGGGATTTGAAATCGACCAGTACCATGGTGCACCACTCTCTAGGGATGGTAAATCGAAGACCAGCCACGATGTTCCCTTTTTAATGTAAAAATTCATGTGACGGAAAAACGAAGGCCAAAAAACTACAGAGACCCGATTGAGGTTCGGATAGCATTTTTTTGGGTATGAAACTATCCGTTGACGGCTTACAGCGGTTAAAGCCGTAGAACTCACTGAGACCTTCGTTTTGACTGGTTATGGCTCCTGTAACTCTAAACGAGGCAACAATTATGGCCGTCCGAAGAATCGGAATCCACAGGGTGCAACATCTGCGGTGCAAGGTGCAACATTCGTCCAAAAAGACGAAACAGCGCCGTGCGACTTTTAGAAATGGGTGCAGGGATTTGAAATGGACCAGTACCATGGTTCATCACTCTCCAGGGATGGTAAATCGAAGACAAGCCACGGTGTTCCCTTTTTAACGTAAAAATTCATGTGACGGAAAAACGAAGGCAAAAAAACTTCAAAGAGCCGATTGAGATTCGGATAGCCTTTTTTTGGGTATAAAACTATCCGTTGACGTCTTACAGCGGTCAAAGCCATAGAACTCACTGAGACCTTCGTTTTGACTGGTTATTGCTCCCGTAACTCTAAATGAGGCAACAGTTATGGTCGTCCGAAGAATCGATATCCACAGGGTGCAACATCAGCGGTGCAAGGTGCAACATTCGTCCAAAAAGACGAAACAGCGCCGTGCGACTTTAAGAAATAGGTGCAGGGATTTAAAATGGACCAGTACCATGGTGCACCACTCTCCAGGGATGGTAAATCGAAGACCAGCCACGGTGTTCCCTTTTTAACGTAAAAATTCATGTGACGGAAAAACGAAGGCCAAAAAACTTCAGAGAGCCGATTGAGGTTTGGATAGCCATTTTTTGGGTATGAAACTATCCGTTGACGTCTTACAGCGGTCAAAGCCGTAGAACTCACTAAGACCTTCGTTTTGACTGGTTATGGCTCTTGTAACTATAAACGAGGCAATAGTTATGGCCGTCCGAAGAATCGATATCCACAGGGTGCAACATCGGCGGTGCAAGGTGCAACATTCGTCCAAAAAGATGAAACAGCGCCGTGCGACTTTCAGAAATGGGTGCAGGGATTTGAAATGGACCAGTACCATGGTGCACCACTCTCCAGGGATGGTAAATCGAAGACCAGCCATGGTGTTCCCTTTTTAAAGTAAAAATTATTGTGACGGAAAAACGAAGGCCAAAAAACTTCAAAGACCCGATTGAGGTTCAGATAGCCTTTTTTTGGGTATGAAACTATCCGTTGACGGCTTATAGCGGTCAAAGCCGTAGAACTCACTGAGACCTTCGTTTTGACTGGTTATGGCTCCCGTAACTCTAAACGAGGCAACAGTTATGGCCGTCCGAAGAATCGAAATCCACAGGGTGCAACATCTGCGGTGCAAGGCGCAACATTCGTCCAAAAAGACGAATCAGCGTCGTGCGTCTTTTAGAAATGGTTGCAGGGATTTGAAATGGACCAGTACCATGGTGCATCACTCTCCAGGGATGGTAAATTGAAGACAAGCCATGGTGTTCCCTTTTTAACGTAAAAATTTATGTGACGGAAAAACGAAGGCCAAAAAACTTCAAAGAGCCGATTGAGGTTCGGATAGCCTTTTTTTTGGGTATGAAACTATCCGTTGACGGCTTACAGCGGTCAAAGCCGTAGAACTCACTGAGACATTCGTTTTGACTGGTTATGAATCTCGTAACTCTAAATGAGGCAACAGTTATGGTCGTCCGAAGAATCGATATCCACAGGGTGCAACATCTGCGGTGCATGGTGCAACATTCGTCCAAAAAGACGAAACAGCGCCGTGCGACTTTTAGAAATGGGTGCAGGGATTTGAAATGGACCAGTACCATGGTGCACCACTCTCCAGGGATGGTAAATCGAAGACCAGCCACGGTGTTCCCTTTTTAACGTAAAAATTCATGTGACGGAAAAACGAAGGCCAAAAAACTTCAAAGACCCGATTGAGGTTCGGATAGCCTTTTTTTGGGTATGAAACTATCCGTTGACGGCTTACAGCGGTCAAAGCCGTAGAACTCACTAAGATCTTCGTTTTGACTTGTTATGGATCCCGTAACTCTAAACGAGGCAATAGTTATGGTCGTCCGAAGAATCGATATCCACAGGGTGCAACATCTGCGGTGCATGGTGCAACATTCGTCCAAAAAGACGAAACAGCGCCGTACGACTTTTAGAAATGGGTGCAGGGATTTGAAATGGACCAGTACCATGGTGCACCACTCTCCGGGGATGGTAAATCGAAGACCAGCCACGGTGTACCATTTTTAATGTAAAAATTCATGTGACGGAAAAACGAAGGCTAAAAAACTTCAAAGACCCGATTGAGGTTCGGATAGCCTTTTTTTGGGTATGAAACTATCCGTTGACGGCTTACAGCGGTCAAAGCCGTAGAACTCACTAAGACCTTCGTTTTGACTGGTTATGGATCCCGTAACTCTTAACGAGGCAACAGTTATGGTCGTCCGAAGAATCGATATCCACAGGGTGCAACATCTGCGGTGCAAGGTGCAACATTCGTCCAAAAAGACGAAATAGCGCCGTGCGACTTTTAGAAATGGGTGCAGGGATTTGAAATGGACCAGTACCATAGTGCACCACTCTCCAGGGATGGTAAATCGAAGACCAGCCACGGTGTTCCCTTTCTAACGTAAAAATTCATGTGACGGAAAAACGAAGGCCAAAAAATTTCAGAGAGCCGATTGAGGTTCGGATAGCCTTTTTTTGGGTATGAAACTATCCGTTGATGGCTTACAGCGGTCAAAGCCGTAGAACTGACTGAGACCTTTGTTTTGACTGGTTATGGCTCCCGTAACTCTAAACGAGGCAATAGTTATGGCCGTTCGAAGAATCGATATGCACAGGGTGCAACATCTGCGGTGCAAGGTGCAACATTCGTCCAAAAAGACGAAACTGCACCGTGCGACTTTCAGAAATGGGTGCAGGGATTTGAAATGGACCAGTACCATGGTGCACCACCCTCCATGGATGGTAAATCGAAGATCAGCCACGGTGTTTCCTTTTTAACGTAAAAATTCATGTGACGGAAAAACGAAGGCCAAAAAACATAAGAGACCCGATTGAGGTTCGGATAGCCTTTTTTTGGGTATAAAACTATCCGTTGACGGCTTACAGTGGTCAAAGCCGTAGAACTCACTGAGACCTTCGTTTTGATTGGTTATGGCTCCCGTAACTCTAAAAGAGGCAATAGTTATGGCCGTCCGAAGAATCGATATCCACAGGGTGCAACATCTACGGTGCAAGGTGCAACATTCGTCCAAAAAGACGAAACAGCGCCGTGCGACTTTCAGAAATGGGTGTAGGGATTTGAAATGGACCAGTACCATGGTGCACCACTGTCCAGGTATGGTAAATCGGAGACCAGCTATGGTGTTCCCTTTTTAACGTAAAAATTCATGTGACGGAAAAACGAAGGCCAAAAAACTTCAGAGACCCGATTGAGGTTCGGATAGCCTTTTTTTGGGTATGAAACTATCCGTTGACGGCTTACAGTGGTCAAAGCCGTAGAACTCACTGAGACCTTCGTTTTGACTGTTTATGGCTCCCGTAACTCTAAACGAGGCAACAATTATGGCCGTCCGAAGAATCGAAATCCACAGGGTGCAACATCTGCGGTGCAAGGTGCAACATTTGTCCAAAAAGAGGAAACAGCGCCGTGCGACTTTTAGAAATGGGTGCAGGGATTTGAAATGGACCAGTACCATGGTGCATCACTCTCTAGGGATGGTAAATCGAAGACAAGCCACGGTGTTCCATTTTTAACGTAAAAATTCATGTGACAGAAAAACGAAGGTCAAAAAACTTCAGAGACCCGATTGAGGTTCGGATAGCCTTTTTTTGGGTATGAAACTATCCGTTGATGGCTTACAGTGGTCAAAGCCGTAGAACTCACAGAGACCTTCGTTTTGACTGGTTATGGCTCCCGTTACTCTAAACGAGGCAACAGTTATGGTCTTCCGAAGAATCGATATCCACAGGGTGCAACATCTGCGGTGCATGGTGCAACATTCGTCCAAAAAGACGAAACAGCGTCGTGCGACTTTTAGAAATGGGTGTAGGGATTTGAAATGGACCAGTACCATATTGCACCACTCTCCAGGGATGGTAAATCGAATACCAGCCACGGTGTACCCTTTTTAACGTAAAAATTCATGTGACGGAAAAACGAAGGCCAAAAAACTTCAAAGACCCGATTGAGGTTCGGATAGCCTTTTTTTGGGTAGAAAACTATCCGTTGACGGCTTACAGCGGTCAAAGCCATAGAACTACTGAGACCTTTGTTTTGACTGGTTATGGCTCCCGTAAATCTAAACGAGGCAACAGTTATGGTCGTCCGAAGAATCGATATCCACAGGGTGCAACATCTGCGGTGCAAGGTGCAACATTCGTCCAAAAAGACGAAATAGCGCCGTGCGACTTTTAGAAATGGGTGCAGGGATTTGAAATGGACCAGTACCATGGTGCACCACTCTCCAGGGATGGTAAATCGAAGACCAGCCACGGTGTTCCATTTTTAATGTAAAAATTCATGTGACGGAAAAACGAAGGCCAAAAAACTTCAGAGAGCCGATTAAGGTTCGGATAGCCTTTTTTTGGGTATTAAACTATCTGTTGACGGCTTACAGCGGTCAAAGCCATAGAACTCACTGAGACCTTCGTTTTGACTAGTTATGGCTCCCACAACTCTAAACGAGGCAACAGTTATGGCCGTCCGAAGAATCGATATCCATAGGGTGCAACATCTGCGGTGCAAGGTGCAACATTCGTCCAAAAAGACGAAACAACACCGTGCGACTTTTAGAAATGGGTGCAGGGATTTGTAATGGACCAGTACCATGGTGCATCACTCTCCAGGGATGGTAAATCGAAGACAAGCCACAGTGTTCCCTTTTTAACGTAAAAATTTATGTGACGGAAAAACAAAGGCCAAATAACTTCAGAGAGCCGATTGAGGTTCGGATAGCCTTTTTTTGGGTATGAAACTATCCGTTGACGGCTTACAGCGGTCAAAGCCGTAGAACTCACTGAGACATTCGTTTTGACTGGTTATGGATCCCGTAACTCTAAACAAGGCAACAGTTATGGTCGTCCGAAGAATCGATATCCATAGGGTGCAACATCTGCGGTGCATGGTGCAACATTCGTCCAAAAAGACGAAACAGCGCCGTGCGACTTTTAGAAATGGGTGTAGGGATTTGAAATGGACCAATACCATGGTGCACCACTCTCCAGGGATGGTAAATCGAAGACCAGCCACGGTGTACCCTTTTTAATGTAAAAATTCATGTGACGGAAAAACGAAGGCTAAAAAACTTCAAAGACCCGATTGAGGTTCGGATAGCCTTTTTTTGGGTATGAAACTATCCGTTGATGGCTTACAGCGGTCAAAACCGTAGAACTCACTAAGACCTTCGTTTTGACTGGTTATGGCTCCCTTAACTCTTAACGAGGCAACAGTTATGGTCGTCCGAAGAATCGATATCCACAGGGTGCAACATCTGCGGTGCAAGGTGCAACATTCGTCCAAAAAGACGAAACAGCGCCGTGCGACTTTCAGAAATGGGTGCAGGGATTTGAAATGGACCTGTACCATGGTGCACCACTCTCCAGGGATGGTAAATCGAAGACCAGCCATGGTGTTCCCTTTTTAATGTAAAAATTCATGTGACGGAAAAATGAAGTCCAAAAAACTTCAAAGACCCGATTGAGGTTCAGATAGCCTTTTTTTGGGTATGAAACTATCCGTTGACGGCTTACAGCGATCAAAGCCGTAGAACTCACTGAGACCTTCGTTTTGACTGGTTATGGCTCCCGTAACTCTAAACGAGGCAACAGTTATGGCCGTCCGAAGAATCGAAATCCACAGGGTGCAACATCTGCGGTGCAAGGCGCAACATTCGTCCAAAAAGACGAAACAGCGCCGTGCGACTTTTAGAAATGGGTACAGGGATTTGAAATGGACCAGTACCATGGTGCATAACTCTCCAGGGATGGTAAATCGAAGACAAGCCACGGTGTTCCCTTTTTAACGTAAAAATTTATGTGACGGAAAAACGAAGGCCAAAAAACTTGAGAGAGCCGGTTGAGGTTCGGATAGCCTTTTTTTGGGTATGAAACTATCCGTTGACAGCTTACAGCGGTCAAAGCCGTAGAACTCACTGAGACATTCGTTTTGAATGGTTATGGATCCCGTAACTCTAAACAACGCAACAGTTATGGTCGTCCGAAGAATCGATATCCACAGGGTGCAACATCTGCGGTGCATGGTGCAACATTCGTCCAAAAAGACGAAACAGCGCCGTGCGACTTTTAGAAATTGGTGCAGGGATTTGAAATGGACCAGTACCATGGTGCACTACTCTCCAGGGATGGTAAATCGAAGACCAGCCACGGTGTACCATTTTTAATGTAAAAATTCATGTGACGGAAAAACGAAGGCGAAAAAACTTCAAAGACCCGATTGAGGTTCGGATAGCCTTTTTTTGGGTATGAAACTATCCATTGACGGCTTACAGCGGTCAAAGCCGTAGAACTCACTAAGACCTTCGTTTTGACTGGTTATGGCTCCCGTAACTCTTAACGAGGCAACAGTTATGGTCGTCCGAAGAATCGATATGCACAGGGTGCAACATCTGCGGTGCAAGGTGCAACATTCGTCCAAAAAGACGAAACTACACCGTGCGACTTTCAGAAATGGGTGCAGGGATTTGAAATGGACCAGTACCATGGTGCACCACCCTCCATGGATGGTAAATCGAAGACCAGCCACGGTGTTCCCTTTTTATCGTAAAAATTCATGTGACGGAAAAACGAAGGCCAAAAAACTTCAGAGAGCCGATTGAGGTTCGGATAGCCTTTTTTGGGTATGAAACTATCCGTTGACGGCTTACAATGGTCAAAGCCGTAGAACTCATTGAGACCTTCGTTTTGACTGGTTATGGCTCCTGTAACTCTAAACGAGGCAATAGTTATGGCCGTCCGAAGAATCGATATCCACATGGTGCAACATCTGCGGTGCAAGGTGCAACATTCGTCCAAAAAGACGAAACAGCACCGTGCGACTTTCAGAAATGGGTGCAGGGATTTGAAATGGACCAGTACCATGGTGCACCACCCTCCAGGGATGGTTAATCGAAGATCAGCCATGGTGTTTCCTTTTTAACGTAAAAATTCATGTGATGGAAAAACGAAGGCCAAAAAACTTAAGAGATCCGATTGAGGTTCGGATTGCCTTTTTTTGGGTATAAAACTATCTGTTGACGGCTTACAGTGGTCAAAGCCGTAGAACTCACTGAGACCTTCATTTTGACTGGTTATGGCTCCCGTAACTCTAAACGAGGCAACAGTTATGGTCGTCCGAAGAATCGATATCCACAGGGTGCAACATCTGCGGTGCAAGGTGCAACATTCGTCCAAAAAGACGAAACAGCGCCGTGCGACTTTCAGAAATGGGTGCAGGGATTTGAAATGGACCAGTACCATGGTGCACCACCCTCCAGGGTTCGTAAATTGAATATCAGCCACGGCGTTTCCTTCTTAACGTAAAAATTCATGTGACGGAAAAACGACGGCCAAAAAACTTAAGAGACCCGATTGAGTTTCGGATATCCTTTTTTTGGGTATAAAACTATCCGTTGACGGCTTACAGTGGTCAAAGCCGTAGAACTCACTGAGACCTTCGTTTTGATTGGTTATGGCTCCCGTAACTCTAAACGAGGCAATAGTTATGGCCGTCCGAAGAATCGATATCCACAGGGTGCAACATCCGCGGTGCAAGGTGCAACATTCGTCCAAAAAGACGAAACAGCGCCGTGCGACTTTCAGAAATAGGTGTAGGGATTTGAAATGGACCAGTACCATGGTGCACCACTCTCCAGGGATGGTAAATCGAAGACCAGCCATGGTGTTCCCTTTTTAACGTAAAAATTCATGTGACGGAAAAACGAAGGCCAAAAAACTTCAAAGACCCGATTGAGGTTCGGATAGCCTTTTTTTGGGTATGAAACTATCCGTTGATGGCTTACAGCCGTCAAATCCGTAGAACTCACTGAGACCTTCGTTTTGACTGGTTATAGCTCCCGTAACTATAAACGAGGCAACAGTTATGGCCGTCCGAAGAATCGGTATCCGTAGGGTGCAACATCTGCGGTGCAAGGTGCAACATTCGTCCAAAAAGACGAAACAGCGCCGTGCGACTTTTAGAAATGGGTGCAGGGATTTGAAATGGACCAGTACCATGGTGCATCACTCTCCAGGGATGGTAAATCGAAGACAAGCCACGGTGTTCCCTTTTTAACGTAAAAATTCATGTGACGGAAAAACGAAGGCCAAAAAACTTCAGAGAGCCGATTCAGGTTCGGATAGCCTTTTTTTGGGTGTGAAACTATCCGTTGACGGCTTACAGCGGTCAAAGCCGTAGAACTCACAGAGACCTTCGTTTTGACAGGTTATGGCTCCCGTAACTCTAAACGAGGCAACATTTATAGTCGTCCGAAGAATCGATATCCACAGGGTGCCACATTTGCGGTGCAAGGTGCAACATTCGTCCAAAAAGACGAAACAGCGCCGTGCGACTTTCAGAAATGGGTGCAGGGATTTGAAATAGACCAGTACCATAGTGCACCACTCTCCAGGGATGGTAAATCGAAGACAAGCCATGGTGTTCCCTTCTTAACGTAAAAATTCATGTGACGGAAAAACGAAGGCCAAAAAACTTCAAAGACCCGATTGAGGTTCAGATAGCCTTTTTTTGGGTATGAAACTATCCGTTGACGGCTTACAATGGTCAAAGCCGTAGAACTAACTGAGACCTTCGTTTTGACTGGTTATGGCTCCCGTAACTCTAAACGAGGCAACAGTTATGGCCGTCCGAAGAATCGATATCCACAGGGTGCAACATCTGCGGTGCAAGGCGCAACATTCGTCCAAAAAGACGAAACAGCGCCGTGCGACTTTTAGAAATGGGTGCAGGGATTTGAAATGGAACAGTACCATGGTGCATAACTCTCCAGGGATGGTAAATCGAAGACAAGCCACGGTGTTCCCTTTTTAACGTAAAAATTTATGTGACGGAAAAACGAAGGCCAAAATACTTCAGAGAGCCGATTGAGGTTCGGATGGCCTTTTTTTGGGTATGAAACTATCCGTTGACGGCTTACAGCGATCAAAGCCGTAGAACTCACTGAGACATTCGTTTTGACTGGTTATGGATCCCGTAACTCTAAACAAGGCAACAGTTATGGTCGTCCGAAGAATCGATATCCACAGGGTGCAACATCTGCGGTGCATGGTGCAACATTCGTCCAAAAAGACGAAACAGCGCCGTGCAACTTTTAGAAATGGATGCAGGGATTTGAAATGGACCAGTACCATGGTGCACCACTCTCCAGGGATGGTAAATCGAAGTCCTGCCACGGTGTACCCTTTTTAATGTAAAAATTCATGTGACGGAAAAACGAAGGCTAAAAAACTTCAAAGACCCGATTGAGGTTCGGATAGCCTTTTTTGGGTATGAATCTATCCGTTGACGGCTTACAGCGGTCAAAGCCGTAGAACTCACTAAGACCTTCGTTTTGACTAGTTATGGCTCCCGTAACTCTTAACGAGGCAACAGTTATGGTCGTCCGAAGAGTCGATATCCACAGGGTGCAACATCTGCGGTGCAAGGTGCAACATTCGTCCAAAAAGACGAAATAGCGCCGTGCAACTTTTAGAAATGGGTGCAGGGATTTGAAATGGACCTGTACCATGGTGCACCACTCTCCAGGGATAGTAAATCGAAGGCCAGCCACGGTGTTCCCTTTTTAACGTAAAAAATCATGTGACGGAAAAACGAAGGCCAAAAAACTTCAGAGAGCCGATTGAGGTTCAGATAGCCTTTTTTTGGGTATGAAACTATCTGTTGACGGCTTACAGCGGTCAAAGCCGTAGAACTCACTGAGACCTTCGTTTTGACTGGTTATGGCTCCCGTAACTCTAAACGAGGCAATAGTTATGGCCGTCCGAAGAATCGATATCCATAGGGTGCAACATCTGCGGTGCAAGGTGCAACATTCGTCCAAAAAGACGAAACAGCACCGTGCGACTTTCAGAAATGGGTGCAGGGATTTGAAATGGACCAGTACCATGGTGCACCACCCTCCAGGGATGGTAAATCGAAGATCAGCCACGGTGTTTCCTTTTTAACGTAAAAATTCATGTGACGGAAAAACGAAGGCCAAAAAACTTAAGAGACCCGATTGAGGTTCGGATAGCCTTTTTTTGGGTATAAAACTATCCGTTGACGGTTTAAAATGAACAAAATTAATGAAATACATTAACATCTTATTCTATTTTTCCTGTAAGAGTTGCAAAAATGGCGTCTACCACTACCCTGCCCTCTGCCCCCATCACCTCCTCCTCCCCTCATCCTCCTCCAATTTCCTTTGTTCCGCCAAGATATGCTCTACACTTCCGGCATCCTGCCCCTGCCCAACCCCCAATTCTCCCTACCCCACCATCGTTTGCCTCCCCCCCCCCGACATCCTGATACCTGCCTCGCTAGTGGTGTCCCATCGCTATGCCAGCAAATACCCCTCATACCAAAAAGGCGGCCCCAGCTTCGCCCAAGTCGTGTTATCCCATCAACCTCCACCTCTCCTTCCCAAACCCAAACGTCCCAAACTCGTCCCAAAATTCAAATCCACGCGGGAAACGGTCATTTTCCTGTGTTCCAAAGGGCGGTGCCTGAAATGTGCAGGAATTGGACACGTGGCAAAATCATGCAGAAATGGAAAGATTTGCTATTATTGCGGATTCTTTGGTCACTTTTCATCCACCTGCCCCATGAAGAGACAGGCTTCGTTCCCTGTGCAGCCCGCCCTCTCATCTTCAAAGACTAATAATGCCAAAAAACTCTCTCCTCCAAATAATTATCCCCCTTCTGCACCCAAAACCCGATTTCCCATACCTAATCCTTTCCCTGGACCCACAAAAGCTAGGGCCCCACAACCTGATTCAAAGTCGATTCACATCCCATCGTCATCAACAGCCCTTTCTCCACTTTCCAATATCAACCTAAGCCCTCCCTCTCCTAAATCCTCCCCACATAACCCTTTAGCTCCTCTCTTCGCAAAAAAATTTCCAAGCCCTCAATTCCTCATGGAGAACTCAGCCCGCTACCTCATTGCCACAATAACCCAAGGTTTCTGGAGTATTCTAGACATCCAAGCTGCCCTTAACCAACATGGGCATCGAGAAAGGCCAATTTGGATGTTGACCGATAACAGCTTTCTCATCTACTGTGACTCTGAGATAGAGAGAAATGTCTTCGTCACGACTGGTTCCTTAGCCAAACCAGGTGGCACTGTCTTCCTGAGACCCTGGACTGAACATGATAACTTCTCCGCCCCCTCCCTCGAACCTGAATCTTGGGTCAAAGTTGAAGGTTTCCCCGAACTCCTCAAGGATAACCCAGATGCCATTGGAGAAACCCTAAAACCCATGGGCAGACTCATTTCTTTGGATGACTGCGACTGGGCCTACATTGATCACCGGTTTCTCTACGCTAAATTCCAATTCTTTGAGGGCATCTCAACTCCCTGTTCCTTCGTGGCATCTCTCAACAACACCGACTTCCTCCTAACCATCAACCGCTGGCAACACTCCCACCCAAACCGTGCCCCTGATACCACCTACCTTGGCCTCGATTACAACCTTGAACAAAATTTCAACTTTCTTGACCAGAAATGGTCTACCCCTGAAATACTCTTAGATCAAGATGACTTCTTTGATGCCATGTTTCACGAAGCAACCTTGCCACCCCCTACCCTTCCTGTTTTGCCACTACAAGACACCTCCTTTGAAGTATCAGGTCCCAGAAGAGGGATCCCAACCCAATTCGATAGATGGGACCCAATGCTGGATCTCGACCTTTCCCTCCCTCTCCACCACCAAACTATTCAGCCTCCCGAACCTGGTTTCGACCCCTCCATCCTCATCCTCCCTGACTTCCCCATTATCTCAGCCCCTATCCAAGCCGATCCCCACCCCGTTGACGTTTCCTCCCCCATAAATGTGGCCCCTCCACTTGAACTCAATCTGGATGCGGTAGCTCAGTCCCCCCAGCTCGACGCAGCAAAATTCCTCTCCCCAGCACTGGTTAGGCGTAGCTCCAGATTGGTTGGAGCAGCTTCAGATCCTGGACAACCTGGTAGTTTTTTATTGCCTGTTGTTTTTTCATCCGCAAATAAAAGGCTTAATAAAATTTTATCTCGTTGCGTGGGCATGAGTTTGCACGATGAACACTACACATGCATGCAAACTCTAGAACAAGAGCGCATTTCCCAATCCCAATGAAACTTATCACTTGGAATGTACGGGGGTTGGGGGACCCATCTAAGCGCTATGCTGTAAACACAAGCCTGTCCCCTCACAAAATTGATATTATAATGCTTCAAGAAACTAAGTTAGCCGACCCCACACAATCTCACTTGACACAAACTGTTGGCACACTCTTATCTGGGTGGGCCCACATTGATGCTATTGGATCCCGTGGTGGGATCATAACAGCATGGAATGAAAATAAATGGTCCCTACATCAAATCATCAAATTCCCCTCAGTACTTAATGTCGCTCTGCGAAACTCTGAATCTGGCATAATCTACTTTTTCTCAAATGTATATGGCCCCTCCGACCCACAAGGCAGGGCTGTCCTGTGGGACCATTGCATTGACTTCGCAGCCCGAATAAATGGCCCATGGATTATTGCCGGAGATTTTAACACCACTAGACACCCCTCTGAAAGAAACTCTGGTAACCTTTCCAATGACTCAACCGCCTTCAACAACTTCATCAATTCTTGTGTGCTAATTGATCCCCCCATCAGTAACCGCCTCTTTACCTGGTCTAACCGTAGAGACAACCCATCCCTGGCCAAACTAGATAGATTTCTTTTCAACACAACCTGGGAAGACCAACATCCTCTCTCATCTGTCTCGGGTCTGGCAACCACGATCTCAGACCATTGCCCCCTCCTGTTTGACACTGGCTCTCTGAACACCACCCACAAACCATTTAGATTTGAACAACTCTGGCTTCTAGAACCATCTTTTGATGACTTTGTCAAGTTGGCCTGGTCCCATCCCACCAATCTAGAATCTCCTACTGCTCGTATTGTGGCCAAGCTCCGTTCGCTCAGAAAATTGATAAGACCTTGGGCCAAATACATCTGGGGCTCCCTCAAATATCGGATCTCACATGTCCAAGATGAAATCCTCAACCTTAATATCCTAGCTGAATCCCAATCCCTAACTGAACCAGAAACACATCAGTTGAACCTCCTCGAAATGGAACTGGACAGGCTCCTTAAACAGGAAGAAATCGGTTGGAAACAACGCTCCAGAGCAAAGTGGTTGGAAGAAGGAGATAGAAACACGGCCTACTTCCACAGGCTAGCAAACGGACGACGCAGATCCTCGACCATCTCTAACATACAACATAACAATATCACCTACTCTGACCAATCTGATCTCCTCCGCCTCTTCACCAGCCATCACCGCAACATACTTGGTAAACCTTCCCCCCCTCTACCAGACATAGACTGGAGTCTCCTTTACCCTGACCCCCATAGTCTGCAAGTAGACCACCCCTTCTCGGAACAAGAAATCTGGAATGCAGTCAAAGATATGTCAGACAATAAAGCTCCTGGACCTGATGGCTTTGGCCCCCTTTTCTTCAAACACTTCTGGAATACTGTGAAATCTGACATTATGGACATGTGCCTCGAATTTCAAAATGATCCCAGCTCAGTTACACGAATCAACTACGCCATCATATCCCTCATCCCAAAATCTGACGACCCCTCCTCCATTGATTCCTTTCGACCTATCAGCCTCCTCAACACCACCTTCAAAATCATTACAAAAATCCTGGCAAACCGACTTCAAACGGTAATATCCCCTCTAGTTGGCCTGGAGCAATCGGCCTTCATACTCGGGCGCAATATCCTAGACTGTGTGGCCGCCACTCAAGAAGTGGTGTCTTTCTGCCACCGAACAAACACCCCAGGAATCCTACTTAAGCTTGACTTCTCCAAAGCCTTTGACTCAGTCAAATGGAACTTCATTCTCGCTCTACTACGGCATAGAGGCTTCCCACCGAGATGGTGCTCCTGGATATCCTCTATCCTGAACTCCAGCATGTCTTCTGTATCAGTCAACGGAGAACTTGGCGGTCTGATCAAATCTATGAGAGGCCTTCGTCAAGGAGACCCCCTCTCCCCCCTAATTTTTGTTCTTATTGCAGATGTCTTCAACCGTATGATTAAACTGTCCATCTCCAACAATCACTTAGCCGGAATCATCATCCCTACAGCCAACCTTCAAATTTCCAACCTACAATTTGCAGACGATACCATCCTCTTTGCCTCACCCAATCCTAATCACCTACACTGCCTCAAAGTTCTCCTCTACGTTTTCGAATTAATCTCTGGCCTTTCCATCAACTTCCACAAAAGCTCCCTTATCATGCTTGGCAATTCCAACCACCTAGGTCCCGCAACCGCTGCCATTCTCAACTGCAAACTTTCCCAGTTTCCAATTTCCTACCTGGGCCTTCCCATTCGGCCCACCAGACTCACGCGTCCTGACTGGTTACCCCTCATCAACAAAATAGAATCCCGCCTTGCATCCTGGAAAGCCGCTTCCCTCTCGACAGCTGGTAGATTAATCCTAGTTAAATCGGTCCTCTCTTCCATCCCCTCCTACTGGATCTCCTTCCACAAACTCCCCTCTTGGGTCTCCAATAAAATTGTCATAACCCACAGGACCTTCTTATGGAATGGCTCCAAAGCAAAATGCCTTATCAACTGGCGCTCAGTCTGCCTCCCAAAATGCCATGGTGGCCTTGGTGTCCCGGATCTCTCCTTGCTCAACACTGCCCTATTAACAAAATGGCTCTGGCGTTTTCTCTCTCCCGAAAATTTCCTCTGGAAGGATTGGATCCTTCTCTCATATCACTACTCCAATCCACACCTAGCTCTACACCTCCCCCCCAGTTGCAGACCTTCTCCATTCTGGTCCAATGTCCTCCACACCATCCCCCGAGTCAAATCCCTCTTTCATGTTTTAACAGGCAATGGTAACAACTGTCTTTTTTGGCATGACACGTGGATAGCCTCTTTCCCCCTAGCCAAAACACTACCCAACCTCTTCTCCTCCACAAATCTTCAACTGGCCACCACTTCTACCCTGTGTCACCTGGGCCCCAGTAGCCTTCATCCCCCCTCCATATTTTCCATCGAAACTTTCAATGAACTTCTCGTAGCCTCGAAAATCATACAATCCCTTCGCCTGTCCCACTCACCAGACCGCTTCACCTGGGCACTTAACCCATCAAAAGGCTTCTCTGTATCATCTTGCTACTCTTTTCTCATCCACCCTGGCCGCCTTTTCCCCTACAGCAGGATCTGGAACTGCCATTCACACCCTCGATTTCTCTTCTTCCAATGGTGCCTCATCCGTAACCGTATCAACACCAAAGACAGACTTATTCGCTTAAACATCCCCACTGACCCCCTCTGCGTTTTTTGCTCCTCTCATGACGAAACAATTACCCACCTTTTCCTAGACTGTGACTTCTCTTTTGCAATTTGGGCCTCAACCAGCGCGCATCTTTTGGGTTACATTCCGGATTGCATTCCATTTTTTGAATACTGGCAGCAAGACCTTGGGAATCACAATCTCGACATCTTTATCACTATTTACTGCTGGTGCATCTGGAAAGAACGAAATGCTTTTGTCTTCAACAAACCTAGATCTTCATCCACGGCCATCTGTAGCAGAATCTCACAACTTTTCTACTACTGGACAGGTACCAGCTCGGCTCCTTTCAGATTTAGGCTAAGGTCCGCTCCTGCCGACTCGACAGAATCAATGGCCAGTACAAGTGCCTCCCCGCGGTAGCAGCTCCGGCGCGATTCTGTCTGCCCCTTTTTGTTTGCTAAATGATCGATGTCGGCGATGTTGTCCCAATCTGTACTCCATTAGCTTTTATGTACATTTCTTTGTTAGCTAACTTAGCCTATTTTTTTGGCCACCGGTTGGGCTTGTCAACCGGACTTTACTTCATATTTTCCTAATATTAATATTAACCGGCTGTGTAGTCTATCACTACACAACCGTCTCTCTCAAAAAAAAAACTATCCGTTGACGGCTTACAGCGGTCAAAGCCGTAGAACTCACTGAGACCTTCGTTTTGATTGGTTATGGCTCCCGTAACTCTAAACGAGGCAATAGTTATGGCCGTCCGAAGAATCGATATCCACAGGGTGCAACATCTGCGGTGCAAGGTGCAACATTCGTTCAAAAAGACGAAACAGCGTCGTGCGACTTTCAGAAATGGGTGTAGGGATTTGAAATGGACCAGTACCATAGTGCACCACTCTCCAGGGATGGTAAATCGAAGACCAGCCATGGTGTTCCCTTTTTAATGTAAAAATTCATGTGATGGAAAAACGAAGGCCAAAAAACTTCAAAGACCCGATTGAGGTTCGGATAGCCTTTTTTTGGGTATGAAACTATCCGTTGACGGCTTACAGTGGTCAAAGCCGTAGAACTCACTGAGACCTTCGTTTTGACTGGTTATGGCTCCCGTAACTCTAAACGAGGCAACAGTTATGGCCGTCCAAAGAATCGAAATCCATAGGGTGCAACATCTGCGGTGCAAGGTGCAACATTCGTCCAAAAAGACGAAACAGCGCCGTGCGACTTTTAGAAATGGGTGCAGGGATTTGAAATGGACCAGTACCATGGTGCATCACTCTCCAGGGATGGTAAATCGAAGACAAGCCACGGTGTTCCCTTTTTAACGTAAAAATTCATGTGACGGAAAAACGAAGGCCAAAAAACTTCAGAGAGCCGATTGAGGTTCGGATAGCCTTTTTTTGGGTATGAAACTATCCGTTGACGGCTTACAGTGGTCAAAGCCGTAGAACTCACAGAGACCTTCGTTTTGACTGATTATGGCTCCCATAACTCTAAACGAGGCAACAGTTATGGTCGTCCGAAGAATCGATATCCACAGGGTGCAACATCTGCGGTGCATGGTGCAACATTCGTCCAAAAAGACGAAACAGCGCCGTACGACTTTTAGAAATGGGTGCAGGGATTTGAAATGGACCAGTACCATGGTGCACCACTCTCCAGAGATGGTAAATCGAAGACCAGCCACGGTGTACCCTTTTTAATGTAAAAATTCATGTGATGGAAAAATGAAGGCTAAAAAACTTCAAAGACCCGATTGAGATTCGGATAGCCTTTTTTTGGGTATGAAACTATATGTTGACGGCTTACAGCGGTCAAAGCCATAGAACTACTGAGACCTTCGTTTTGACTGGTTATGGCTCCCGTAAATCTAAACGAGGCAACAGTTATGGTCGTCCGAAGAATCGATATCCACAGGGTGCAACATCTGCGGTGCAAGGTGCAACATTCGTTCAAAAAGACGAAATAGCGCCGTGCGACTTTTAGAAATGGGTGCAGGGATATGAAATGGACCAGTACCATGGTGCACCACTCTCCAGGGATGGTAAATCGAAGACCAGCCACGGTGTTCCCTTTTTAACGAAAAAATTCATGTGACGGAAAAACGAAGGCCAAAAAACTTCAAAGAGACGATTAAGGTTCGGATAGCCTTTTTTTGGGTATTAAACTTTCCGTTGACGGCTTACAGCGGTCAAAGCCGTAGAACTCACTGAGACCTTCGTTTTGACTAGTTATGGCTCCCGCAACTCTAAACGAGGCAACAGTTATGGCCGTCCGAAGAATCGATATCCACAGGGTGCAACATCTGCGGTGCAAGGTGCAACATTCGTCCAAAAAGACGAAACAGCACCGTGCGACTTTTAGAAATGGGTGCAGGGATTTGAAATGGACCAGTACCATGGTGCACCACTCTCCAGGGATGGTAAATCGTAGACCAGCCACGGCGTTCCCTTTTTAACGTAAAAATTCATGTGACGGAAAAACGAAGGCCAAAAAACTTTAGAGAGCAGATTGAGGTTCGGATAGCCTTTTGTTGGGTATGAAACTGTCCGTTGACGGCTTACAGCGATCAAAGCCGTAGAACTCACTGAGACATTCATTTTAACTGGTTATGGATCCCGTAACTCTAAACAAGGCAACAGTTATGGTCGTCCGAAGAGTCGATAGCCACAGGGTGCAACATCTGCGGTGCGAGGTGCAACATTCGTCCAAAAAGACGAAACAGCGCCGTGCGACTTTTAGAAATGGGTGCAGGGATTTGAAATGGACCAGTACCATGGTGCACCACCCTCCAGGGATGGTAAATCGAAGATCAGCCACGGTGTTTCCTTTTTAACGTAAAAATTCATGGGACGGAAAAACGAAGGCCAAAAAACTTCAGAGAGCCGATTGAGGTTCGGATAGCCTTTTTTTGGGTATGAAACTATCAGTTGACGGCTTACAGCGATCAAAGCCGTAGAACTCACTAAGACCTTCGTTTTGACTAGTAATGGCTCCCGTAACTCTAAACGAGGCAACAGTTATGGCCGTCCGAAGAATCGAAATCCACAGGGTGCAACATCTACGGTGCAAGGTGCAACATTCGTCCAAAAAGACGAAACAGCGCCGTGCGACGTTTAGAAATGGGTGCAAGGATTTGAAATGGACCAGTACCATGGTGCACCACCCTCCAGGGATGGTAAATCGAAGATCAGCCACGGTGTTTCCTTTTTAACGTAAAAATTCATGTGACGAAAAAACGAAGGCCAAAAAACTTCACAGAGCCGATTGAGGTTCGGATAGCCTTTTTTTGGGTATGAAACTATCCGTTGACGGCTTACAGCGGTCAAAGCCGTAGAACTCACTGAGACCTTCGTTTTGACTGGTTATGGCTTCCGTAACTCTAAACGAGGCAACAGTTATGCCCGTCCGAAGAATCGATATCCACAGGGTGCAACATATGCGGTGCAAGGTGCAACATTCGTCCAAAAAGACGAAACAGCGCCATGCGACTTTCAGAAATGGGTGTAGGGATTTGAAATGGACCAGTACCATGGTGCACCACTCTCCAGGGATGGTAAATCGAAGACCAGCCATGGTGTTCCCTTTTTAACGTAAAAATTCATGTGACGGAAAAACGAAGGCCAAAAAACTTCAAAGACCCGATTGAGGTTCAGATAGCCTTTTTTTGGGTATGAAACAATCCGTTGACGGCTTACAGTGGTTAAAGCCGTAGAACTCACTGAGACCTTCGTTTTGACTGGTTATGGCTCCCGTAACTCTAAACGAGGCAACAGTTATGGCCGTCCGAAGAATCGAAATCCACAGGGTGCAACATCTGCATGCGGTGCAAGGCGCAACATTCGTCCAAAAAGACGAAACAGAGCCGTGCGACTTTTAGAAATGGGTGCAGGGATTTGAAATGGACCAGTACCATGGTGCATCACTCTCCAGGGATGGTAAATCGAAGGCAAGCCACGGTGTTCCCTTTTTAACGTAAAAATTCATGTGAAGGAAAAACGAAGGCCAAAAAACTTCAGAGAGCCGATTGAGGTTCGGATAGCCTTTTTTGGGTATGAAACTATCCGTTGACGGCATACAGCGGTCAAAGCCGTAGAACTCACAAAGACCTTCGTTTTGACTGGTTATGGCTCCCGTAACTCTAAACGAGGCAACAGTTATGGTCGTCCGAAGAAGCAATATCCACAAGGTGCAACATCTGCGGTGCATGGTGCAACCTTCGTCCAAAAAGACGAAACAGCGCTGTGCGACTTTTAGAAATGGGTGCAGGGATTTGAAATGGACCAGTACCATGGTGCACCACTCTCCAGGGATGGTAAATCGAAGACCAGCCACGGTGTACCCTTTTTAATGTAAAAATTCATGTGACGGAAAAACGAAGGCTAAAAAACTTCAAAGACCCGATTGAGGTTCAGATAGCCTTTTTTTGGGTATGAAACTATCCGTTGACGGCTTACAGCGGTCAAAGCCATAGAACTACTGAGACCTTCGTTTTGACTGGTTATGGCTCCCGTAAATCTAAACGAGGCAACAGTTATGGTCGTCCGAAGAATCGATATCCACAGGGTGCAACATCTACGGTGCAAGGTGCAACATTCGTCCAAAAAGACGAAATAGCGCCGTGCAACTTTTAGAAATGGGTGCAGGGATATGAAATGGACCAGTACCATGGTGCACCACTCTCCAGGGATGGTAAATCGAAGACCAGCCACGGTGTTCCCTTTTTAACGTAAAAATTCATGTGACGGAAAAACGAAGGCCAAAAAACTTCAGAGAGCCGATTAAGGTTCGGATAGTCTTTTTTTGGGTATTAAACTTTCCGTTGACGTCTTACAGCGGTCAAAGCTGTAGAACTCACTGAGACCTTCGTTTTGACTAGTTATGGCTCCCGCAACTCTAAACGAGGCAACAGTTATGGCCGTCGGAAGAATCGATATCCACAGGGTGCAACATCTGCGGTGCAAGGTGCAACATTCGTCCAAAAAGACGAAACAGCACCGTGCGACTTTTAGAAATGGGTGCAGGGATTTGAAATGGACGAGTACCATGGTGCATCACTTTCCAAGGATGGTAAATCGAAGACAAGCCACGGTGTTCCCTTTTTAACGTAAAAATTTATGTGATGGAAAAACAAAGGCCAAAAAACTTCAGAGAGCCGATTGAGGTTCGGATAGCCTTTTTTGGGTATGAAACTATCCGTTGACGGCTTACAGCGGTCAAAGCCATAGAACTCACTGAGACATTCGTTTTGACTGGTTATGGATCCCGTAACTCTAAACAAGGCAACATTTATGGTCATCCGAAGAATCGATATCCACAGGGTGCAACATCTGCGGTGCATGGTGCAACATTCGTCCAAAAAGACGAAACAGCGCCGTGCGACTTTTAGAAATGGGTGTAGGGATTTGAATGGACCAGTACCATGGTGCACCACTCTCAAGGGATGGTAAATCGAAGACCAGCCACGGTGTACCCTTTTTAATGTAAAAATTCATGTGACGGAAAAACGAAGGCTAAAAACTTCAAAGACCCGATTGAGGTTCGGATAGCCTTTTTTGGGTATGAAACTATCCGTTGACGGCTTACAGCGGTCAAAGCCGTAGAACTCACTAAGACCTTCATTTTGACTGGTTATGGCTCCCGTAACTCTTAACGAGGCAACAGTTATGGTCGTCCGAAGAATCGATACCCACTGGGTGCAACATCTGCGGTGCAAGGTGCAACATTCGTCCAAAAAGACGAAATAGCGCCGTGCGACTTTTAGAAATGGGTGCAGGGATTTGAAATGGACCAGTACCATGGTGCACCACTCTCCAGGGATGGTAAATCGAAGACCAGCCACGGTGTTCCCTTTTTAAGGTAAAAATTCATGTGACGGAAAAACGAAGGCCAAAAAACTTCAAAGAGCCGATTGAGGTTCAGATAGCCTTTTTTTGGGTATGAAACTATCCGTTGATGGCTTACAGTGGTCAAAGCCGTAAAACTCACTGAGACCTTCGTTTTGACTGGTTATGGCTCCCGTAACTCTAAACGAGGCAATAGTTATGGCCGTCCGAAGAATCGATATCCACAGGGTGCAACATCTGCGGTGCCAGGTGCAACATTCGTCCAAAAAGACGAAACAGCACCATGTGACTTTCAGAAATGGGTGCAGGGATTTGA
Organism: Allium fistulosum; assembly: GCA_030737815.1. NCBI lineage: Eukaryota > Viridiplantae > Streptophyta > Magnoliopsida > Asparagales > Amaryllidaceae > Allium > Allium fistulosum. Next base: position 1,142,334,958 of record CM060906.1, read on the forward strand.
AATGGACCAGTACCATGGTGCACCACCCTCCAGGGATGGTAAATCGAAGATCAGCCACGGTGTTTCCTTTTTAACGTAAAAATTCATGTGATGGAAAAACGAAGGCCAAAAAACTTAAGAGACCCGATTGAGGTTCGGATAGCCTTTTTTGGGTATAAAACTATCCGTTGACGGCTTACAGCGGTCAAAGCCGTAGAACTCACTAAGACCTTCGTTTTGATTGGTTATGGCTCCCGTAACTCTAAACGAGGCAATAGTTATGGCCGTCCGAAGAATCGATATCCACAGGGTGCAACATCTGCGGTGCAAGGTGCAACATTCGTCCAAAAAGAAGAAACAGCGCCGTGCGACTTTCAGAAATGTGTGTAGGGATTTGAAATGGACCAGTACCATGGTGCATCACTCTCCAGGGATGGTAAATCGAAGACAAGCCACAGCGTTCCCTTTTTAATGTAAAAATTCATGTGACGGAAAAACGTAGGCCAAAAAACTTCAGAGAGCCGATTGAGGTTCGGATAGCCTTTTTTTGGGTATGAAACTATCCGTTGACGGCTTACAGCGGTCAAAGCCGTAGAACTCACAGAGACCTTCGTTTTGACTGGTTATGGCTCCCGTAACTCTAAACGAGGCAACAGTTTTGGTCGTCCGAAGAATCGATATCCACAGGGTGCAACATCTGTGGTGCATGGTGCAACATTCGTTCAAAAAGACGAAACAGCGCCGTGCGACTTTTAGAAATGGGTGCAGGGATTTGAAATGGACCAGTACCATGGTGCACCACTCTCTAGGGATGGTAAATCGAAGACCAGCCACGGTGTACCCTTTTTAATGTAAAAATTCATGTGACGGAAAAACGAAGGCTAAAAAACTTCAAAGACCCGATTGAGGTTCGGATAGCCTTTTTTTGGGTATGAAACTATCCGTTGACGGCTTACTGCGGTCAAAGCCATAGAACTACTGAGACCTTCGTTTTGACTGGGTATGGCTCCCGTAAATCTAAACGAGGCAACAATTATGGTCGTCCGAAGAATCGATATCCACAGGGTGCAACATCTGCGGTGCAAGGTGCAACATTCGTCTAAAAAGACGAAATAGCGCCGTGCGACTTTTAGAAATGGGTGCGGGGATTTGAAATGGACCAGTACCATGGTGCACCACTCTCCAGGGATGGTAAATCGAAGACCAGCCACGGTGTTCCCTTTTTAACGTAAAAATTCATGTGACGGAAAAACGAAGGCCAAAAAACTTCAGAGAGCCGATTAAGGTTCGGATAGCCTTTTTTTGGGTATTAAACTATCCATTGACGGCTTACAGCGGTCAAAGCCGTAGAACTCACTGAAACCTTTGTTTTGACTAGTTATGGCTCCCGTAACTCTAAACGAGGCAACAGTTATGGTCGTCCGAAGAATCGATATCCATAGGGTGCAACATCTGCGGTGCAAGGTGCAACATTCGTCCAAAAGGAAGAAACAACACCGTGCGACTTTCAAAAATGGGTGCAGGGATTTGAAATGTACCAGTACCATGGAGAACCACCCTCCAGGGATGGTAAATCGAAGATCAGCCACGGTGTTTCCTTTTTAACGTAAAAATTCATGTGACGGAAAAACGAAGGCCAAAAAACTTAAGAGACCCGATTGAAGTTCGGATAGCCTTTTTTTGGGTATGAAACTATCCGTTGACGGCTTACAGTGGTCAAAGCCGTAGAACTCACTGAGACCTTTGTTTTGACTGGGTATGGCTCCCGTAACTCTAAATGAGGCAACAGTTATGGTCGTCCGAAGAATCGAAATCCAGAGGGTGCAACATCTGCGGTGCATGGTGCAACATTCGTCCAAAAAGACGAAACAGCGCCGTGAGACTTTTAGAAATGGGTGCAGGGATTTGAAATGGACCAGAACCATGGTGCATCACTCTCCAGGGATGGTAAATCGAAGACAAGCCACGGTGTTCCCTTTTTAACGTAAAAATTCATGTGACGGAAAAACGAAGGCCAAAAAACTTCAGAGAGCCGATTGAGGTTCGGATAGCCTTTTTTGGGTATGAAACTATGCGTCGACGGCTTACAACGGTCAAAGCCGTAGAACTCACAAAGACATTCGTTTTGACTGGTTATGGATCCCGTAACTCTAAACAAGGCAACATTTATGTTCGTCCGAAGAATCGATATCCACAGGGTGCAACATCTGCGGTGCATGGTGCAACATTCATCCAAAAAGACGAAACAGCGCCGTGCGACTTTTAGAAATGGGTGCAGGGATTTGAAATGGACCAGTACCATGGTGCATCACTCTCCAGCGATGGTAAATCGAAGACAAGCCACGGTGTTCCCTTTTTAACGTAAAAATTTATGTGATGGAAAAACGAAGGCCAAAAAACTTCAGAGAGCCGATTGAGGTTCAGATAGCCTTTTTTTGGGTATGAAACTATCCGTTGATGGCTTACAGCGGTCAAAGCCGTAGAACTCACTGAGACATTCGTTTTGACTGATTATGGGTCCCGTAACTCTAAACAAGGCAACATTTATGGTCGTCCGAAGAATCGATATCCACAGGGTGCAACATCTGCGGTGCATGGTGCAACATTCGTCCAAAAAGACGAAACAGCGCCGTGCGACTTTTAGAAATGGGTGCAGGGATTTGAAATGGACCAGTACCATGGTGCACCACTCTCCAGGGATGTTAAATCGAAGACCAGCCACGGTGTACCCTTTTTAATGTAAAAATTCATGTGACGGAAAAACGAAGGCTAAAAACTTCAAAGACCCGATTGAGGTTCGGATAGCCTTTTTTTGGGTATGAAACTATCCGTTGACGGCTTACCGCGGTCAAAGCCGTAGAACTCACTAAGACCTTCGTTTTGACTAGTTATGGCTCCCGTAACTCTTAACGAGGCAACAGTTATGGTCGTCCGAAGAATCGATATCCACAGGGTGCAACATTTGCGGTGCAAGGTGCAACATTCGTCCAAAAAGATGAAATAGCGCCGTGCGACTTTTAGAAATGGGTGCAGGGATTTGAAATGGACCAGTACCATGGTGCACCACTCTCCAGGGATGGTAAATCGAAGACCAGCCACGGTGTTCCCTTTTTAAGGTAAAAATTGATGTGACGGAAAAACGAAGGCCAAAAAACTTCAAAGAGCCGATTGAGGTTCGGATAGCCTTTTTTTGGGTATGAAACTATCTGTTGATGGCTTACAGCGGTCAAAGCCGTAGAACTCACTGAGACCTTCGTTTTGACTGGTTATGGCTCCCGTAACTCTAAACGAGGCAATAGTTATGGCCGTCCGAAGAATCGATATCCACAGGGTGCAACATCTGCGGTGCAAGGTGCAACATTCGTCCAAAAAGACGAAACAGCACCGTGCGACTTTCAGAAATGGGTGCAGGGATTTGAAATGGACCAGTACCATGGTGCACCACCCTCCAGGGATTGTAAATCGAAGATCAGCCACGGTGTTTCCTTTTTAACGTAAAAATTCATGTGACGGAAAAACGAAGGCCAAAAAACTTAAGAGACCCGATTGAGGTTCGGATAGCCTTTTTTGGGTATAAAACTATCCGTTGACGGCTTACAGTGGTCAAAGCCGTAGAACTCACTGAGACCTTCGTTTTGACTGGGTATGGCTCCCGTAACTATAAACGAGGCAACAGTTATGGCCGTCCGAAGAATCGAAATCCAGAGGGTGCAACATCTGCGGTACATGGTGCAACATTCGTCCAAAAAGACGAAACAGCGCCGTGCGACTTTTAGAAATGGGTGCAGGGATTTGAAATGGACCAGTACCATGGTGCATAACTCTCCAGGGATGGTAAATCGAAGACAAGCCACGGTGTTCCCTTTTTAACGTAAAAATTCATGTGATGGAAAAACGAAGGCCAAAAAACTTCAGAGAGCCGATTGAGGTTCGGATAGCCTTTTTTTGGGTATGAAACTATGCGTTGACGGCTTACAGCGGTCAAAGCCGTAGAACTCACATAGACCTTCGTTTTGACTGGTTAAGGCTCCCGTAACTCTAAACGAGGCAACAGTTATGGTCGTCTGAAGAATCGATATCCACAGGGTGCAACATCTGCGGTGCATGGTGCAACATTCGTCCAAAAATACGAAACAGCGCCGTGCGACTTTTAGAAATAGGTGCAGGGATTTGAAATGGACCAGTACCATGGTGCACCACTCTCCAGGGATGGTAAATCGAAGACCAGCCACGGTGTACCCTTTTTAATGTAAAAATTCATGTGACGGAAAAACGAAGGCTAAAAAACTTCAAAGACCCGATTGAGGTTTGGATAGCCTTTTTTTGGGTATGAAACTATCCGTTGACGGCTTACAGCTGTCAAAGCCGTAGAACTCACTGAGACCTTCGTTTTGACTGGTTATGGCTCCCGTAACTCTAAACGAGGCAACAGTTATGGTCGTCCGAAGAATCGATATCCACAGGGTGCAACATCTGCGGTGCAAGGTGCAACATTCGTCCAAAAAGACGAAACAGCGCCGTGCGAATTTTAGAAATGGGTGCAGGGATTTGAAATGGACCAGTACCATGGTGCACCACTCTCCAGGGATGGTAAATCGAAGACCAGCCACGGTGTTCCCTTTTTAGTGTAAAAATTCATGTGACGGAAAATCGAAGGCCAAAAAACTTCAGAGAGCCGATTAAGGTTCGGATAGCCTTTTTTTGGGTATTAATCTATCCGTTGATGGCTTACAGCGGTCAAAGCCGTAGAACTCACTGAGACCTTCGTTTTGACTGGTTACGGCTCCCGCAACTCTAAACGAGGCAACAGTTATGGCCGTCCGAAGAATCGATATCCATAGGGTGCAACATCTGCGGTGCAAGGTGCAACATTCGTCCAAAAAGACGAAACAGCACCGTGCGACTTTCAGAAATGGGTGCAGTGATTTGAAATGGACCAGTACCATGGTGCACCGCCCTCTAGGGATGGTAAATCGAAGACCAGCCACGGTGTTCCCTTTTTAACGTAAAAATTCATGTGACGGAAAAACGAAGGCCAAAAAACTTCAGAGAGCCGATTAAGGTTCGGATAGCCTTTTTTTGGGTATTAAACTATCCATTGACGGCTTACAGCGGTCAAAGCCGTAGAACTCACTGAGACCTTCGTTTTGACTAGTTATGGCTCCCGTAACTCTAAACGAGGAAACAGTTATGGCCGTCCGAAGAATCGATATCCATAGGGTGCAACATCTGCGGTGCAAGGTGCAACATTCGTCCAAAAGGACGAAACAGCGCCGTGCGACTTTTAGAAATGGGTGCAGGGATTTGAAATGGACCAGTACCATGGTGCATCACTCTCTAGGGATGGTAAATCGAAGACAAGCCACGGTGTTTACTTTTTAACGTAAAAATTCATGTGACGGAAAAACGAAGGCCAAAATACTTCAAAGAGCCGATTGAGGTTCAGATAGCCTTTTTTGGGTATGAAACTATCCGTTGACGGCTTACAGCAGTCAAAGCTGTAGAACTCACTGAGACCTTCGTTTTGACTGGTTATGGCTCCCGTAACTCTAAACGAGGCAACATTTATGGTCATCCGAAGAATCGATATCCACAAGGTGCAACATCTACGGTGCATTCTGCAACATTCGTCCAAAAAGACGAAACAGCGTCGTGCGACTTTTAGAAATGGGTGCAGGGATTTGAAATGGACCGGTATCATTGTGCACTACTCTCTAGGGATGGTAAATCGAAGACCAGCCACGGTGTACCCTTTTTAATGTAAAAATTCATGTGAAGGAAAAACGAAGGGTAAAAAACTTCAGAGACCCGATTGAGGTTCAGATAGCCTTTTTTGGGGTATGAAACTATCCGTTGACGGCTTACAGCGGTCAAAGCCATAGAAATAACTAAGACCTTCGTTTTGACTGGTTATGGCTCCCGTAACTCTAAACAAGGCAACAGTTATGGTCGTCCGATGAATCGATATCCACAGGGTGCAACATCTGCGGTGAAAGGTGCAACATTCGTCCAAAAAGACGAAACAGCGCTGTGCGACTTTTAGAAATGGGTGCAGGGATTTGAAATGGACCAGTACCATGGTGCACCACTCTCCAGGGATGGTAAATCGAAGACCAGCCACGGTGTTCCCTTTTTAACGTAAAAATTCATGTGACGGAAAAACGAAGGCCAAAAAACTTCAAAGAGCCGATTGAGGTTCGGATAGCCTTTTTTGGGTATTAAACTATCTGTTGATGGCTTACAGCGGTCAAAGCCGTAAAACTCACTGAGTCCTTCGTTTTGACTAGTTATGGCTCCCGTAACTCTAAACGAGGCAACAGTTATGGCCGTCTGAAGAATCGATATCCATAGGGTGCAATATCTGCGGTGAAAGGTGCAACATTCGTCCAAAAAGAAGAAACAGCGCCGTGCGACTTTCAGAAATGGGTGCAGGGATTTGAAATGGACCAGTACCATGGTGCACCACTCTCCAGGGATGGTAAATCGAAGACCAGCCACGGTGTTCCCTTTTTAACGTAAAAATTCATGTGACGGAAAAACGAAGGCCAAAAAACTTCAGAGACCCGATTGAGGTTCGGATAGCCTTTTTTTGGGTATGAAACTATCCGTTGAGGGCTTACAGCGGTCAAAGCCGTAGAACTCACTGAGACCTTCGTTTTGACTAGTTATGGCTCCCATAACTCTAAACGAGGCAACAGTTATGGCCATCCGAAGAATCGAAATCCACAGGGTGCATCATCTGCGGTGCAAGGTGCAACATTCGTCCAAAAAGACGAAACAGCACCGTGCGACTTTTAGATATGGGTGCAGGGATTTGAAATGGAACAGTACCATGGTGCATCACTCTCCAGGGATGGTAAATCGAAGACAGGCCACGGTGTTCCCTTTTTAACGTAAAAATTCATGTGACGGAAAAACGAAGGCCAAAAAACTTTAGAGAGCCGATTGAGGTTCGGATAGCCTTTTTCTGGGTATGAAACTATCCGTTGACGGCTCACAGTAGTCAAAGCCGTAGAACTCACTGAGACCTTCGTTTTGACTGGTTATGCCTCCCGTAATTCTAAACGAGGCAACAGTTATGGTTGTCCGAAGAATCGATATCAACAGGGTGCAACATCTGCGGTGCATGATGCAACATTCGTCCAAAAAGACAAAACAGCATCGTGCGACTTTTAGAAATGGGTGCAGGGATTTGAAATGGACCAGTACCATGGTGCACCACTCTCCAGGGATGGTAAATCGAAGACCAGCCACGGTGTACCCTTTTTAATGTAAAAATTCATGTGATGGAAAAACGGAGGCTAAAAAACTTCAAAGACCCGATTGAGGTTCGGATAGCCTTTTTTTGGGTATGAAACTATCCGTTGACGGCTTACAGCAGTCAAAGCCGTAGAACTCACTGAGACCTTCGTTTTGACAGGTTATGGCTCCCGTAACTCTAAACAAGGCAACAGTTATGGCCGTCCGAAGAATCGATATCCACAGGGTGCAACATCTGCGGTGCAAGGTTCAACATTCGTCCAAAAAGACGAAACAGCACCGTGCGAATTTCAGAAATGGGTGCAGGGATTTGAAATGGACCAGTACCATGGTGCATCATCCTCTAGGGATGGTAAATCGAAGATCAGCCACGGTGTTTCCTTTTTAACTTAAAAATTCATGTGACGGAAAAACGAAGGCCAAAAAACTTCAGAGACCCGATTGAGGTTCGGATAGCCTTTTCTTGGGTACGAAACTATCCGTTGACGGCTTACAGCGGTCAAAGCCGTAGAACTCACTGAGACCTTCGTTTTGACTGGTTATGGCTCTCGTAACTCTAAACGAGGCAGCCGTTATGGCCGTTCGAAGAATCGAAATCCAAAGGGTGCAACATCTACGGTGCAAGGTGCAACATTCGTCCAAAAAGACGAAACAACATCGTGCGACTTTTAGAAATGGGTGCAGGGATTTGAAATGGACCAGTACCATGGTGCATCACTCTCCAGGGATGGTAAATCGAAGACAAGCCACGGTGTTCCCTTTTTAACGTAAAAATTCATGTGACGGAAAAACGAAGGCCAAAAAACTTCAGAGAGCCGATTGAGGTTCAGATAGCCTTTTTTGGGTATGAAACTATCCGTTGACGGCTTACAGCAATCAAAGCTGTAGAACTCACTGAGACCTTCGTTTTGACTGGTTATGGCTCCCGTAACTCTAAACGAGGCAACAGTTATGGTCGTCCGAAGAATCGATATCCACAGGGTGCAACATCTACGGTGCATGCTGCAACATTCGTCCAAAAAGATGAAACAGCGTCGTGCGACTTTTAGAAATGGGTGCAGGGATTTGAAATGGACCGGTATCATGGTGCACTACTCTCTAGGGATGGTAAATCGAAGACCAGCCACGGTGTACCCTTTTTAATGTAAAAATTCATGTGAAGGAAAAACGAAGGGTAAAAAACTTCAGAGACCCGATTGAGGTTCGGATAGCCTTTTTTTGGGTATGAAACTATCCGTTGACGGCTTACAGCGGTCAAAGCCATAGAACTAACTGATACCTTTGTTTTGACTGGTTATGGTTCCCGTAACTCTAAACGAGGCAACAGTTATGGTCGTCCGAAGAATCGATATCCACAGGGTGCAACATCTGCGGTGCAAGGTGCAACATTCGTCCAAAAAGACGAAACAGCGCCGTGCGACTTTTAGAAATGGGTGCAGGGATTTGAAATGGAACAGTACCATGGTGCACCACTCTCCAGGGATGGTAAATCGAAGACCAGCCACGGTGTTCCCTTTTTAACGTAAAAATTCATGTGACGGAAAAACGAAGGCCAAAAAACTTCAGAGAGCCGATTGAGGTTCGGATAGCCTTTTTTTGGGAATTAAACTATCTGTTGACGGCTTACAGCGGTCAAAGCCGTAAAACTCACTGAGACCTTCGTTTTGACTAGTTATGGCTCCCGTAACTCTAAACGAGGCAACAGTTATGGCCGTCTAAGAATCGATATCCATAGGGTGCAACATCTGCGGTGAAAGGTGCAACATTCGTCCAAAAAGAAGAGACAGCGCTGTGCGACTTTCAGAAATGGGTGCAGGGATTTGAAATGGACCAGTACCATGGTGCACCACTCTCCAGGGATGGTAAATCGAAGACCAGCCACGGTGTTCCCTTTTTAACGTAAAAATTCATGTGACGGAAAAAAGAAGGCCAAAAAACTTCAGAGACCCGATTGAGGTTCGGATAGCCTTTTTTTGGGTATGAAACTATCCGTTGACGGCTTACAGCGGTCAAAGCCGTAGAACTCACTGAGACCTTCGTTTTGACTGGTTATGGCTCCCGTAACTCTAAACGAGGCAACAGTTATGGCCATCCGAAGAATCGAAATCCACAGGGTGCATCATCTGCGGTGCAAGGTGCAACATTCGTCCAAAAAGACGAAACATCGCCGTGCGACTTTTAGAAATGGGTGCAGGGATTTGAAATGGACCAGTACCATGGTGCATCACTCTCCAGGGATGGTAAATCGAAGATAGGCCACGGTGTTCCCTTTTTAACGTAAAAATTCATGTGATGGAAAAACGAAGGCCAAAAAACTTTAGAGAGCCGATTGAGGTTCGGATAGCCTTTTTTTGGGTATGAAACTATCCGTTGACGGCTTACAGCAGTCAAAGCCGTAGAACTCACTGAGACCTTCGTTTTGACTGGTTATGGCTCCCATAACTCTAAACGAGGCAACAGTTATGGCTATCCGAAGAATCGAAATCCACAGGGTGCATCATCTGCGGTGCAAGGTGCAACATTCGTCCAAAAAGACGAAACAGCGCCGTGCGACTTTTAGAAATGGGTGCAGGGATTTGAAATGGACCAATACCATGGTGCATCACTCTCCAGGGATGGTAAATCGAAGACAGGCCACGGTGTTCCCTTTTTAACGTAAAAATTCATGTGACGGAAAAACGAAGGCAAAAAAACTTAAGAGAGCCGATTGAGGTTCGGATAGCCTTTTTTTGGGTATGAAACTATCCGTTGACGGCATACAGCAGTCAAAGCCGTAGAACTCACTGAGACCTTCATTTTGACTGGTTATGGCTGCCGTAACTCTAAACAAGGCAACAGTTATGGCCGTCCGAAGAATCGATATCCACAAGGTGCAACATCTGCGGTGCAAGGTGCAACATCTGCGGTGCAAGGTGCAACATTCGTCCAAAAAGACGAAACAGCGCCGTGCGACTTTCATAAATGGGTGCATGGATTTGAAATGGACCAGTACCATGGTGCACCATCCTCTAGGGATGGTAAATCGAAGATCAGCCACGGTGTTTCCTTTTTAACGTAAAAATTCATGTGACGGAAAAACGAAGGCCAAAAAACTTCAAAGACCCGATTGTGGTTCGGATAGCCTTTTTTTGGGTACGAAACTATCCGTTGACGGCTTACAGCGGTCAAAGCCGTAGAACTCACTGAGACCTTCGTTTTGACTGGTTATGGCTCTCGTAACTCTAAACGAGGCAGCCGTTATGGCCGTCCGAAGAATCGAAATCCAGAGGGTGCAACATCTGCGGTGCAAGGTGCAACATTCGTCCAAAAAGACGAAACAACATCGTGCGACTTTTAGAAATGGGTGCAGGGATTTGAAATGGACCAGTACCATGGTGCATCACTCTCCAGGGATGGTAAATCGAAGACAAGCCACGGTGTTCCCTTTTTAACGTAAAAATTCATGTGACGGAAAAACGAAGGCCAAAAAACTTCAAAGAGCCGATTGAGGTACAGATAGCCTTTTTTTGGGTATGAAACTATACGTTGATGGCTTACAGCGGTCAAAGCCGTAGAAGTCACTGAGACCTTCGTTTTGACTGGTTATGGCTCCCGTAACTCTAAACGAGGCAACAGTTATGGTCGTCCGAAGAATCGATATCCACAGGGTGCAACATATGCGGTGCATGGTGCAACATTCGTCCAAAAAGACGAAACAGCGCCGTGCGACTTTTAGAAATGGGTGCAGAGATTTGAAATGGACCAGTACCATGGTGCACCACTCTCCAGGGATGGTAAATCGAAGACCAGCCACGGTGTTCCCTTTTTAACGTAAAAATTCATGTGACGGAAAAACGAAGGCCAAAAAACTTCAGAGAGACGATTGAGGTTCGAATAGCCTTTTTTTGGGTATGAAACTATCCGTTGACGGCTTACAGCGGTCAAAGCCGTAGAACTCACTGAGACCTTCATTTTGACTGGTTATGGCTCCCGTAACTCTAAACGAGGCAACAGTTATGGTCGTCCGAAGAATCGATATCCACAGGGTGCAACATCTGCGGTGCATGGTGCAACATTCGTCCAAAAAGACGAAATAGCGCCGTGCGACTTTTAGAAATGGGTGCAGGGATTTGAAATGGACCAGTACCATGGTGCACCACTCTCCAAGGATGGTAAATCGAAGACCAGCCACGGTGTTCCCTTTTTAACATAAAAATTCATGTGATGGAAAAATGAAGGCTAAAAAACTTCAAAGAGCCGATTGTGATTCGGATAGCCTTTTTTGGGGTATTAAACTATCTGTTGATGGCTTACAGCGGTCAAAGCCGTAAAACTCACTGAGACCTTCGTTTTGACTAGTTATGGCTCCCGTAACTCTAAACGAGGCAACAGTTATGGCCATCTGAAGAATCGATATCCACATGGTGCAACATCTGCGGTGAAAGGTGCAACATTCGTCCAAAAAGAAGAAACGGCACCGTGCGACTTTCAGAAATGGGTGCAGGGATTTGAAATGGACCAGTACCATGGTGCACCACTCTCCAGGGATGGTAAATCGAAGACCAGCCACGGTGTACCCTTTTTAATGTAAAAATTCATGTGATGGAAAAACGGAGGCTAAAAAACTTCAAAGACCCGATTGAGGTTCGGATAGCCTTTTTTTGGGTATGAAACTATCCGTTGACGGCTTACAGCAGTCAAAGCCGTAGAACTCACTGAGACCTTCGTTTTGACAGGTTATGGCTCCCGTAACTCTAAACAAGGCAACAGTTATGGCCGTCCGAAGAATCGATATCCATAGGGTGCAACATCTGCGGTGCAAGGTTCAACATTCGTCCAAAAAGACGAAACAGCACCGTGCGAATTTCAGAAATGGGTGCAGGGATTTGAAATGGACCAGTACCATGGTGCATCATCCTCTAGGGATGGTAAATCGAAGATCAGCCACGGTGTTTCCTTTTTAACTTAAAAATTCATGTGACGGAAAAACGAAGGCCAAAAAACTTCAGAGACCCGATTGAGGTTCGGATAGCCTTTTCTTGGGTACGAAACTATCCGTTGACGGCTTACAGCGGTCAAAGCCGTAGAACTCACTGAGACCTTCGTTTTTACTGGTTATGGCTCTCGTAACTCTAAACGAGGCAGCCGTTATGGCCGTTCGAAGAATCGAAATCCAAAGGGTGCAACATCTACGGTGCAAGGTGCAACATTCGTCCAAAAAGACGAAACAACATCGTGCGACTTTTAGAAATGGGTGCAGGGATTTGAAATGGACCAGTACCATGGTGCATCACTCTCCAGGGATGGTAAATCGAAGACAAGCCACGGTGTTCCCTTTTTAACGTAAAAATTCATGTGACGGAAAAACGAAGGCTAAAAAACTTCAGAGAGCCGATTGAGGTTCAGATAGCCTTTTTTGGGTATGAAACTATCCGTTGACGGCTTACAGCAATCAAAGCTGTAGAACTCACTGAGACCTTCGTTTTGACTGGTTATGGCTCCCGTAACTCTAAACGAGGCAACAGTTATGGTCGTCCGAAGAATCGATATCCACAGGGTGCAACATCTACGGTGCATGCTGCAACATTCGTCCAAAAAGACGAAACAGCGTCGTGCGACTTTTAGAAATGGGTGCAGGGATTTGAAATGGACCGGTATCATGGTGCACTACTCTCTAGGGATGGTAAATCGAAGACCAGCCACGGTGTACCCTTTTTAATGTAAAAATTCATGTGAAGGAAAAACGAAGGGTAAAAAACTTCAGAGACCCGATTGAGGTTCGGATAGCCTTTTTTTGGGTATGAAACTATCCGTTGACGGCTTACAGCGGTCAAAGCCATAGAACTAACTGATACCTTTGTTTTGACTGGTTATGGTTCCCGTAACTCTAAACGAGGCAACAGTTATGGTCGTCCGAAGAATCGATATCCACAGGGTGCAACATCTGCGGTGCAAGGTGCAACATTCGTCCAAAAAGACGAAACAGCGCCGTGCGACTTTTAGAAATGGGTGCAGGGATTTGAAATGGAACAGTACCATGGTGCACCACTCTCCAGGGATGGTAAATCGAAGACCAGCCACGGTGTTCCCTTTTTAACGTAAAAATTCATGTGACGGAAAAACGAAGGCCAAAAAACTTCAGAGAGCCGATTGAGGTTCGGATAGCCTTTTTTTGGGAATTAAACTATCTGTTGACGGCTTACAGCGGTCAAAGCCGTAAAACTCACTGAGACCTTCGTTTTGACTAGTTATGGCTCCCGTAACTCTAAACGAGGCAACAGTTATGGCCGTCTAAGAATCGATATCCATAGGGTGCAACATCTGCGGTGAAAGGTGCAACATTCGTCCAAAAAGAAGAGACAGCGCTGTGCGACTTTCAGAAATGGGTGCAGGGATTTGAAATGGACCAGTACCATGGTGCACCACTATCCAGGGATGGTAAATCGAAGACCAGCCACGGTGTTCCCTTTTTAACGTAAAAATTCATGTGACGGAAAAAAGAAGGCCAAAAAACTTCAGAGACCCGATTGAGGTTCGGATAGCCTTTTTTTGGGTATGAAACTATCCGTTGACGGCTTACAGCGGTCAAAGCCGTAGAACTCACTGAGACCTTCGTTTTGACTGGTTATGGCTCCCGTAACTCTAAACGAGGCAACAGTTATGGCCATCCGAAGAATCGAAATCCACAGGGTGCATCATCTGCGGTGCAAGGTGCAACATTCGTCCAAAAAGACGAAACATCGCCGTGCGACTTTTAGAAATGGGTGCAGGGATTTGAAATGGACCAGTACCATGGTGCATCACTCTCCAGGAATGGTAAATCGAAGACAGGCCACGGTGTTCCCTTTTTAACGTAAAAATTCATGTGACGGAAAAACGAAGGCCAAAAAACTTTAGAGAGCCGATTGAGGTTCGGATAGCCTTTTTTTGGGTATGAAACTATCCGTTGACGGCTTACAGCAGTCAAAGCCGTAGAACTCACTGAGACCTTCGTTTTGACTGGTTATGGCTCCCATAACTCTAAACGAGGCAACAGTTATGGCTATCCGAAGAATCGAAATCCACAGGGTGCATCATCTGCGGTGCAAGGTGCAACATTCGTCCAAAAAGACGAAACAGCGCCGTGCGACTTTTAGAAATGGGTGCAGGGATTTGAAATGGACCAGTACCATGGTGCATCACTCTCCAGGGATGGTAAATCGAAGACAGGCCACGGTGTTCCCTTTTTAACGTAAAAATTCATGTGACGGAAAAACGAAGGCAAAAAAACTTAAGAGAGCCGATTGAGGTTCGGATAGCCTTTTTTTGGGTATGAAACTATCCGTTGACGGCATACAGCAGTCAAAGCCGTAGAACTCACTGAGACCTTCATTTTGACTGGTTATGGCTCCCGTAACTCTAAACAAGGCAACAGTTATGGCCGTCCGAAGAATCGATATCCACAAGGTGCAACATCTGCGGTGCAAGGTGCAACATCTACGGTGCAAGGTGCAACATTCGTCCAAAAAGACGAAACAGCGCCGTGCGACTTTCATAAATGGGTGCATGGATTTGAAATGGACCAGTACCATGGTGCACCATCCTCTAGGGATGGTAAATCGAAGATCAGCCACGGTGTTTCCTTTTTAACGTAAAAATTCATGTGACGGAAAAACGAAGGCCAAAAAACTTCAAAGACCCGATTGTGGTTCGGATAGCCTTTTTTTGGGTACGAAACTATCCGTTGACGGCTTACAGCGGTCAAAGCCGTAGAACTCACTGAGACCTTCGTTTTGACTGGTTATGGCTCTCGTAACTCTAAACGAGGCAGCCGTTATGGCCGTCCGAAGAATCGAAATCCAGAGGGTGCAACATCTGCGGTGCAAGGTGCAACATTCGTCCAAAAAGACGAAACAACATCGTGCGACTTTTAGAAATGGGTGCAGGGATTTGAAATGGACCAGTACCATGGTGCATCACTCTCCAGGGATGGTAAATCGAAGACAAGCCACGGTGTTCCCTTTTTAACGTAAAAATTCATGTGACGGAAAAACGAAGGCCAAAAAACTTCAAAGAGCCGATTGAGGTACAGATAGCCTTTTTTTGGGTATGAAACTATACGTTGATGGCTTACAGCGGTCAAAGCCGTAGAAGTCACTGAGACCTTCGTTTTGACTGGTTATGGCTCCCGTAACTCTAAACGAGGCAACAGTTATGGTCGTCCGAAGAATCGATATCCACAGGGTGCAACATATGCGGTGCATGGTGCAACATTCGTCCAAAAAGACGAAACAGCGCCGTGCGACTTTTAGAAATGGGTGCAGAGATTTGAAATGGACCAGTACCATGGTGCACCACTCTCCAGGGATGGTAAATCGAAGACCAGCCACGGTGTTCCCTTTTTAACGTAAAAATTCATGTGACGGAAAAACGAAGGCCAAAAAACTTCAGAGAGACGATTGAGGTTCGAATAGCCTTTTTTTGGGTATGAAACTATCCGTTGACGGCTTACAGCGGTCAAAGCCGTAGAACTCACTGAGACCTTCATTTTGACTGGTTATGGCTCCCGTAACTCTAAACGAGGCAACAGTTATGGTCGTCCGAAGAATCGATATCCACAGGGTGCAACATCTGCGGTGCATGGTGCAACATTCGTCCAAAAAGACGAAATAGCGCCGTGCGACTTTTAGAAATGGGTGCAGGGATTTGAAATGGACCAGTACCATGGTGCACCACTCTCCAAGGATGGTAAATCGAAGACCAGCCACGGTGTTCCCTTTTTAACGTAAAAATTCATGTGATGGAAAAATGAAGGCTAAAAAACTTCAAAGAGCCGATTGAGATTCGGATAGCCTTTTTTGGGGTATTAAACTATCTGTTGATGGCTTACAGCGGTCAAAGCCGTAAAACTCACTGAGACCTTCGTTTTGACTAGTTATGGCTCCCGTAACTCTAAACGAGGCAACAGTTATGGCCATCTGAAGAATCGATATCCACATGGTGCAACATCTGCGGTGAAAGGTGCAACATTCGTCCAAAAAGAAGAAACAGCACCGTGCGACTTTCAGAAATGGGTGCAGGGATTTGAAATGGACCAGTACCATGGTTCACCACTCTCCAGGGATGGTAAATCGAAGACCAGCCACGGTGTTCCCTTTTTAACGTAAAATTCATGTGACGGAAAAACGAAGGCCAAAAAACTACAGAGACCCGATTGAGGTTCGGATAGCCTTTTTTTGGCTATGAAACTATCCGTTGATGGCTTACAGCGGTCAAAGCCGTAGAACTCACTGAGACCTTCGTTTTGACTGGTTATTGCTCCCGTTACTCTAAACGAGGCAACAATTATGGCCGTCCGAAGAATCGAAATCCACAGGGAGCAACATCTGCGGTGCAAGGTGCAACATTCGTCCAAAAAGAAGAAACAACTCCGTGCGACTTTTAGAAATGGGTGCAGGGATTTGAAATGGACCAGTACCATGGTGCACCACTCTCCAGGGATGGTAAATCGAAGACCAGCCACGGTGTTCCCTTTTTAACGTAAAAATTCATGTGATGAAAAAACGAAGGCTAAAAAACTTCAAAGACCCGATTGAGGTTCGGATAGCCTTTTTTTGGGTATGAAACTATCCATTGACGGCTTACAGCGGTCAAAGCCGTAGAACTCACTGAGACCTTCGTTTTGACTGGTTATGGCTCCCGTAACTCTAAACGAGGCAACAGTTATGGTCGTCCGAAGAATCGATATCCACAGGGTGCAACATCTGCGGTGCAAGGTGCAACATTCGTCCAAACAGAAGAAACAGCGCCGTGCGACTTTTAGAAATGGGTGCAGGGATTTGAAATGGACCAGTACCATGGTGCACCACTCTCCAGGGATGGTAAATCGAAGACCAGCCACGGTGTTCCCTTTTTAACGTAAAAATTCATGTGACGGAAAAACGAAGGCCAAAAAACTTCAGAGAGCCGATTGAGGTTCGGATAGCCTTTTTTTGGGTATTAAACTATCCGTTGACGGCTTACAACGGTCAAAGCCGTAAAACTCACTGAGACCTTCGTTTTGACTAGTTATGGCTCCCGTAACTCTAAACGAGGCAACAGTTATGGCCGTCCGAAGAATCGAAATCCAGAGGGAGCAACATCTGCGGTGCAAGGTGCAACATTCGTCCAAAAAGAAGAAACAGCGCCGTGCGACTTTCAGATATGGGTGCAGATATTTGAAATGGACCAGTACCATGGTGCACCACTCTCCAGGGATGGTAAATCGAAGACCAGCCACGGTGTTCCCTTTTTAACGTTCATGTGACGAAAAAACAAAGGCCAAAAAACTTCAGAGACCCGATTGAGGTTCGGATAGCCTGTTTTTGGGTATGAAACTATCCGTTGATGGCTTACAGCGGTCAAAGCCGTAGAACTCACTGAGACCTTCGTTTTGACTGGTTATGGCTCCCATAAATCTAAACGAGGCAACAGTTATGGCCATCCGAAGAATCGAAATCTACAAGGTGCAACATCTGCGGTGCAAGGTGCAACATTCGTCCAAAAAGACGAAACAGCGCCGTGCGACTTTTAGAAATGGGTGCAGGGATTTGAAATGGACCAGTACCATGGTGCATCACTCTCCAGGGATGGTAAATCGAAGACAAGCCACGGTGTTCCCTTTTTAACGTAAATATTCATGTGACGGAAAAACGAAGGCCAAAAAACTTTAGAGAGCCGATTGAGGTTTGGATAGCCTTTTTTGGGTATGAAACTATCCGTTGACGGCTTACAGCAGTCAAAGCCGTAGAACTCACTGAGACCTTCGTTTTGACTGGTTATGGCTCCCGTAATTCTAAACGAGGCAACAGTTATGGTCGTCCGAAGAATCGATATCCACAGGGTGCAACATCTGCGGTGCATGGTGCAACATTCGTCCAAAAAGACAAAACAGCACCGTGCGACTTCTAGAAATGGGTGCAGGGATTTGAAATGGACCGGTACCATGGTGCACCACTCTCCAGGGATGGTAAATCAATGACCAGCCATGGTGTACCCTTTTTAATGTAAAAATTCATGTGACGGAAAAACGAAGGCTAAAAAACTTCAAAGACCCGATTGAGGTTCGGATAGCCTTTTTTTGGGTATGAAACTATCCGTTGACGGCTTACAGCAGTCAAAGACGTAGAACTCACTGAGACCTTCGTTTTGACTGGTTATGGCTCCCGTAACTCTAAACAAGGCAACAGTTATTGCCGTCCGAAGAATCGATATCCACAGGGTGCAACATTTACGGTGTAAGGTGCAACATTCGTCCAAAAAGACGAAACAGCACCGTGCGACTTTCAGAAATGGGTGCAGGGATTTGAAATGGACCAGTACCATGGTGCACCATCCTCTACAGATGGTAAATCGAAGATCAGCCACGGTGTTTCCTTTTTAACGTAAAAATTCATGTGACGGAAAAACGAAGGCCAAAAAACTTCAGAGCCCCGATTGAGGTTCGGATAGCCTTTTTTGGGTATGAAACTATCCGTTGACGGCTTACAGCGGTCAAAGCCGTAGAACTCACTGAGACCTTCGTTTTGACTGGTTATGGCTCTCGTAACTCCAAACGAGGCAGTAGTTATGGCCGTCCGAAGAATCGAAATCCAGAGGGTGCAACATCTGCGGTGCAAGGTGCAACATTCGTCCAAAAAGACGAAACAACATCGTGCGACATTTAGAAATGGGTGCAGGGATTTGAAATGGACCAGTACCATGGTGCATCACTCTCCAGGGATGGTAAATCGAAGACAAGCCACGGTGTTCCCTTTTTAACGTAAAAATTCATGTGACGGAAAAACGAAGGCCAAACAACTTTAGAGAGCCGATTGAGGATCAGATAGCCTTTTTTTGGATATGAAACTATCCGTTGACGGCTTACAGCGGTCAAAGCCGTAGAACTCACTGAGACCTTCGTTTTGACTGGTTATGGCTCCCGTAACTCTAAACGAGGCAACAGTTATGGTCGTCCGAAGAATCGATATCCACAGGGTGCAACATCTGCGGTGCATGGTGCAACATTCGTCCAAAAAGACGAAACAGCGCCGTGCGACTTTTAGAAATGGGTGCAGAGATTTGAAATGGACCAGTACCATGGTGCACCACTCTCCAGGGATGGTAAATCGAAGACCAGCCATGGTGTTCCCTTTTTAACGTAAAAATTCATGTGACGGAAAAACGAAGGCCAAAAAACTTCAGAGAGACGATTGAGGTTCGGATAGCCTTTTTTTGGGTATGAAACTATCCGTTGACGGCTTACAGCGGTCAAAGCCGTAGAACTCACTAAGACCTTCGTTTTGACTAGTTATGGCTCTCGTAACTCCAAACGAGGCAGTAGTTATGGCTCCCGTAACTCTAAACGAGGCAACAGTTATGGCCATCTGAAGAATCGATATCCACATGGTGCAACATCTGCGGTGAAAGGTGCAACATTCGTCCAAAAAGAAGAAACAGCACCGTGCGACTTTCAGAAATGGGTGCAGGGATTTGAAATGGACCAGTACCATGGTGCACCACTCTCCAGGGATGGTAAATCGAAGACCAGCCACGGTGTTCCCTTTTTAACGTAAAATTCATGTGACGGAAAAACGAAGGCCAAAAAACTACAGAGACCCGATTGAGGTTCGGATAGCCTTTTTTTGGCTATGAAACTATCCGTTGATGGCTTACAGCGGTCAAAGCCGTAGAACTCACTGAGACCTTCGTTTTGACTGGTTATTGCTCCCGTTACTCTAAACGAGGCAACAATTATGGCCGTCCGAAGAATCGAAATCCACAGGGAGCAACATCTGCGGTGCAAGGTGCAACATTCGTCCAAAAAGAAGAAACAACTCCGTGCGACTTTTAGAAATGGGTGCAGGGATTTGAAATGGACCAGTACCATGGTGCACCACTCTCCAGGGATGGTAAATCGAAGACCAGCCACGGTGTTCCCTTTTTAACGTAAAAATTCATGTGATGAAAAAACGAAGGCTAAAAAACTTCAAAGACCCGATTGAGGTTCGGATAGCCTTTTTTTGGGTATGAAACTATCCATTGACGGCTTACAGCGGTCAAAGCCGTAGAACTCACTGAGACCTTCGTTTTGACTGGTTATGGCTCCCGTAACTCTAAACGAGGCAACAGTTATGGTCGTCCGAAGAATCGATATCCACAGGGTGCAACATCTGCGGTGCAAGGTGCAACATTCGTCCAAACAGAAGAAACAGCGCCGTGCGACTTTTAGAAATGGGTGCAGGGATTTGAAATGGACCAGTACCATGGTGCACCACTCTCCAGGGATGGTAAATCGAAGACCAGCCACGGTGTTCCCTTTTTAACGTAAAAATTCATGTGACGGAAAAACGAAGGCCAAAAAACTTCAGAGAGCCGATTGAGGTTCGGATAGCCTTTTTTTGGGTATTAAACTATCCGTTGACGGCTTACAACGGTCAAAGCCGTAAAACTCACTGAGACCTTCGTTTTGACTAGTTATGGCTCCCGTAACTCTAAACGAGGCAACAGTTATGGCCGTCCGAAGAATCGAAATCCAGAGGGAGCAACATCTGCGGTGCAAGGTGCAACATTCGTCCAAAAAGAAGAAACAGCGCCGTGCGACTTTCAGAAATGGGTGCAGATATTTGAAATGGACCAGTACCATGGTGCACCACTCTCCAGGGATGGTAAATCGAAGACCAGCCACGGTGTTCCCTTTTTAACGTTCATGTGACGAAAAAACAAAGGCCAAAAAACTTCAGAGACCCGATTGAGGTTCGGATAGCCTGTTTTTGGGTATGAAACTATCCGTTGATGGCTTACAGCGGTCAAAGCCGTAGAACTCACTGAGACCTTCGTTTTGACTGGTTATGGCTCCCATAACTCTAAACGAGGCAACAGTTATGGCCATCCGAAGAATCGAAATCTACAAGGTGCAACATCTGCGGTGCAAGGTGCAACATTCGTCCAAAAAGACGAAACAGCGCCGTGCGACTTTTAGAAATGGGTGCAGGGATTTGAAATGGACCAGTACCAAGGTGCATCACTCTCCAGGGATGGTAAATCGAAGACAAGCCACGGTGTTCCCTTTTTAACGTAAATATTCATGTGACGGAAAAACGAAGGCCAAAAAACTTTAGAGAGCCGATTGAGGTTTGGATAGCCTTTTTTGGGTATGAAACTATCCGTTGACGGCTTACAGCAGGCAAAGCCGTAGAACTCACTGAGACCTTCGTTTTGACTGGTTATGGCTCCCGTAATTCTAAACGAGGCAACAGTTATGGTCGTCCGAAGAATCGATATCCACAGGGTGCAACATCTGCGGTGCATGGTGCAACATTCGTCCAAAAAGACAAAACAGCGCCGTGCGACTTCTAGAAATGGGTGCAGGGATTTGAAATGGACCAGTACCATGGTGCACCACTCTCCAGGGATGGTAAATCAATGACCAGCCATGGTGTACCCTTTTTAATGTAAAAATTCATGTGACGGAAAAACAAAGGCTAAAAAACTTCAAAGACCCGATTGAGGTTCGGATAGCCTTTTTTTGGGTATGAAACTATCCGTTGACGGCTTACAGCAGTCAAAGACGTAGAACTCACTGAGACCTTCGTTTTGACTGGTTATGGCTCCCGTAACTCTAAACAAGGCAACAGTTATTGCCGTCCGAAGAATCGATATCCACAGGGTGCAACATTTACGGTGTAAGGTGCAACATTCGTCCAAAAAGACGAAACAGCACCGTGCGACTTTCAGAAATGGGTGCAGGGATTTGAAATGGACCAGTACCATGGTGCACCATCCTCTACAGATGGTAAATCGAAGATCAGCCACGGTGTTTCCTTTTTAACGTAAAAATTCATGTGACGGAAAAACGAAGGCCAAAAAACTTCAGAGCCCCGATTGAGGTTCGGATAGCCTTTTTTGGGTATGAAACTATCCGTTGACGGCTTACAGCGGTCAAAGCCGTAGAACTCACTGAGACCTTCGTTTTGACTGGTTATGGTTCTCGTAACTCCAAACGAGGCAGTAGTTATGGCCGTCCGAAGAATCGAAATCCAGAGGGTGCAACATCTGCGGTGCAAGGTGCAACATTCGTCCAAAAAGACGAAACAACATCGTGCGACTTTTAGAAATGGGTGCAGGGATTTGAAATGGACCAGTACCATGGTGCATCACTCTCCAGGGATGGTAAATCGAAGACAAGCCACGGTGTTCCCTTTTTAACGTAAAAATTCATGTGACGGAAAAACGAAGGCCAAACAACTTCAGAGAGCCGATTGAGGATCAGATAGCCTTTTTTTGGATATGAAACTATCCGTTGACGGCTTACAGCGGTCAAAGCCGTAGAACTCACTGAGACCTTCGTTTTGACTGGTTATGGCCCCCGTAACTCTAAACGAGGCAACAGTTATGGTCGTCCGAAGAATCGATATCCACAGGGTGGAACATCTGCGGTGCATGGTGCAACATTCGTCCAAAAAGACGAAACAGCGCCGTGCGACTTTTAGAAATGGGTGCAGAGATTTGAAATGGACCAGTACCATGGTGCACCACTCTCCAGGGATGGTAAATCGAAGACCAGCCACGGTGTTCCCTTTTTAACGTAAAAATTCATGTGACGGAAAAACGAAGGCCAAAAAACTTCAGAGAGACGATTGAGGTTCGGATAGCCTTTTTTTGGGTATGAAACTATCCGTTGACGGCTTACAGCGGTCAAAGCCGTAGAACTCACTAAGACCTTCGTTTTGACTAGTTATGGCTCTCGTAACTCCA
This sequence comes from Allium fistulosum, assembly GCA_030737815.1. NCBI lineage: Eukaryota > Viridiplantae > Streptophyta > Magnoliopsida > Asparagales > Amaryllidaceae > Allium > Allium fistulosum. The sequence goes on from CM060906.1 coordinate 1,142,357,929, forward strand.
AACGAGGCAGTAGTTATGGCCGTCCGAAGAATCGAAATCCAGAGGGTGCAACATCTGCGGTGCAAGGTGCAACATTCATCCAAAAAGACGAAACAACATCGTGCGACTTTTAGAAATGGGTGCAGGGATTTGAAATGGACCAGTACCATGGTGCATCACTCTCCAGGGATGGTAAATCGAAGACAAGCCACGGTGTTCCCTTTTTAACGTAAAAATTCATGTGACGGAAAAACGAAGGCCAAAAAACTTCAGAGAGCCGATTGAGGATCAGATAGCCTTTTTTTGGGTATGAAACTATCCGTTGACGGCTTACAGCGGTCAAAGCCGTAGAACTCACTGAGACCTTCGTTTTGACTGGTTATGGCTCCTGTAATTCTAAACGAGGCAACAATTATGGTTGTCCGAAGAATCGATATCCACAGGGTGCAACATCTGCGGTGCATGGTGCAACATTCGTCCAAAAAGACAAAACAGCGCCGTGTGACTTCTAGAAATGGGAGCAGGGATTTGAAATGGACCAGTACCATGGTGCACCACTCTCCAGGGATGGTAAATCGAAGACCATCCACGGTGTACCCTTTTTAATGTAAAAATTCATGTGACGGAAAAACGAAGGCTAAAAAACTTCAAAGACCCGATTGAGGTTCGGATAGCCTTTTTTTGGGTATGAAACTATCCGTTGACGGCTTACAGCAGTCAAAGCCGTAGAACTCACTGAGACCTTCGTTTTGACTGGTTATGGCTCCCGTAACTCTAAACAAGGCAACAGTTATGGCCGTCCGAAGAATCGATATCCACAGGGTGCAACATCTGCGGTGTAAGGTGCAACATTCGTCCAAAAAGACGAAACAGCACCGTGCGACTTTCAGAAATGGGTGTAGGGATTTGAAATGGACCAGTACCATGGTGCACCATCCTCTAGGGATGGTAAATCGAAGATCAGCCACGGTGTTTCCTTTTTAACGTAAAAATTCATATGACGGAAAAACGAAGGCCAAAAAACTTCAAAGCCCCGATTGATGTTCGGATAGCCTTTTTTGGGTATGAAACTATCCATTGATGGCTTACAGCCCTCAAAGCCGTAGAACTCACTAAGACCTTCGTTTTGACTGGTTATGGCTCTCGTAACTCCAAATGAGGCAGTAGTTATGGCCGTCCGAAGAATCGAAATCCAGAGGGTGCAACATCTGCGGTGCAAGGTGCAACATTCGTCCAAAAAGACGAAACAACATCGTGCGACTTTTAGAAATGGGTGCAAGAATTTGAAATGGACCAGTACCATGGTGCATCACTCTCCAGGGATGGTAAATCGAAGACAAGCCACGGTGTTCCCTTTTTAACGTAAAAATTCATGTGACGGAAAAACGAAGGCCAAAAAACGTCAAAGAGCCGATTGAGGATCAGATAGCCTTTTTTGGGTATGAAACTATCCGTTGACGGCTTACAGCGGTCAAAGCCGTAGAACTCACTGAGACCTTCGTTTTGACTGGTTATGGCTCCCGTAACTCTAAACGAGGAAACAGTTATGGTCGTCCGAAGAATCGATATCCACAGGGTGCCACATCTGCGGTGCATGGTGCAACATTCGTCCAAAAAGACGAAACAGCGCCGTGCGACTTTTAGAAATGGGTGCAGGGATTTGAAATGGAACAGTACCATGGTGCACCACTCTCCAGGGATGGTAAATCGAAGACCAGCCACGGTGTTCCCTTTTTAACGTAAAAATTCATGTGATGGAAAAACGAAGGCCAAAAAACTTCAAAGAGCCGATGGAGGTTCGGATAGCCTGTTTTTGGGTTTTAAACTATCCGTTGATGGCTTACAGCGGTCAAAGCCGTAAAACTCACTGAGACCTTCGTTTTGACTAGTTATGGCTCTCGTAACTCTAAACGAGGCAACAGTTATGGCCGTTTGAAGAATCGATAGCCACATGGTGCAACATCTGCGGTGAAAGGTGCAACATTCGTCCAAAAATAAGAAACAGCACCATGCGACTTTCAGAAATGGGTGCAGGGATTTGAAATGGACCAGTACCATGGTGCACCACTCTCCAGGGATGGTAAATCGAAGACCAGCCACGGTGTTCCCTTTTTAACGTAAAAATTCATGTGACGTAAAAACGAAGGCCAAAAAACTACAGAGACCCGATTGAGGTTCGGATAGCCTTTTTTTGGGTATGAAACTATCCGTTGATGGCTTACAGCGGTCAAAGCCGCAGAACTCACTGAGACCTTCATTTTGACTGGTTATGGCTCTCGTAACTCCAAACGAGGCAGTAGTTATGGCCGTCCAAAGAATCGAAATCCAGAGGGTGCAACATCTGCGGTGCAAGGTGCAACATTCGTCCAAAAAGGCGAAACAACATCGTGCGACTTTTAGAAATGGGTGCAGGGATTTGAAATGGACTAGTACCATGGTGCATCACTCTCCAGGGATGTTAAATCGAAGACAAGCCACGGTGTTCCCTTTTTAACGTAAAAATTCATGTGACGGAAAAACGAAGGCCAAAAAACTTCAGAGAGCCGATTGAGGATCAGATAGCCTTTTTTTGGGTATGAAACTATCCGTTGACGGCTTACAGTGGTCAAAGCCGTAGAACTCACTGAGACCTTCGTTTTGACTGGTTATGGCTCCCGTAACTCTAAACGAGGCAACAGTTATGGTCGTCCGAAGAATCGATATCCACAGGATGCAACATCTGCGGTGCATGGTTCAACATTCGTCCAAAAAGACGAAACAGCGCCGTGCGACTTTTAGAAATGGGTGCAGAGATTTGAAATGGACCAGTACCATGGTGCACCACTCTCCAGGGGTGGTAAATCGAAGACCAGCCACGGTGTTCCCTTTTTAACGTAAAAATTCATGTGACGGAAAAACGAAGGCCAAAAAACTTCAAAGAGACGATTGAGGTTCGGATAGCCTTTTTTTGGGTATGAAACTATCCGTTGACGGCTTACAGCGGTCAAAGCCGTAGAACTCACTAAGACCTTCGTTTTGACTAGTTATGGCTCTCGTAACTCCAAACGAGGCAGTAGTTATGGTCGTCCGAAGAATCGAAATCCAGAGGGTGCAACAACTGCGGTGCAAGGTGCAACATTCGTCCAAAAAGACGAAACAACATCGTGCGACTTTTAGAAATGGGTGCAGGGATTTGAAATGGACCAGTACCATGGTGCATCACTCTCCAGGGATGGTAAATCGAAGACAAGCCACGGTGTTCCCTTTTTAACGTAAAAATTCATGTGACGGAAAACCGAAGGCCAAAAAACTTCAAAGAGCCGATTGAGGATCAGATAGTCTTTTTTTGGGTATGAAACTATTCGTTGACGGCTTACAGCGGTCAAAGCCGTAGAACTCACTAAGACCTTCGTTTTGACTGGTTATGGCTCCCGTAATTCTAAACGAGGCAACAGTTATGGTTGTCCGAAGAATCGATATCCACAGGGTGCAACATCTGCGGTGCATGGTGCAACATTCATCCAAAAAGACAAAACAGCGCCATGCGACTTCTAGAAATGGGTGCAGGGATTTGAAATGGACCTGTACCATGGTGCACCACTCTCCAGGGATGGTAAATCGAAGACCAGCCACGGTGTACCCTTTTTAATGTAAAAATTCATGTGACGGAAAAACGAAGGCTAAAAAACTTCAAAGACCCGATTGAGGTTCGGATAGCCTCTTTTTGGGTATGAAACTATCCGTTGACGGCTTACAGCAGTCAAAGCCGTAGAACTCACTGAGGCCTTCGTTTTGACTGGTTATGGCTCCCGTAACTCTAAACAAGGCAACAGTTATGGCCGTCCGAAGAATCGATATCCACAGGGTGCAACATCTGTGGTGTAAGGTGCAACATTCGTCCAAAAAGACGAAACAGCACCGTGCGACTTTCAGAAATGGGTGTAGGGATTTGAAATGGACCAGTACCATGGTGCACCATCCTCTAGGGATGGTAAATCGAAGATCAGCCACGGTGTTTCCTTTTTAACATAAAAATTCATGTGACGGAAAAACGAAGGCCAAAAAACTTCAGAGCCCCGATTGAGGTTCGGATAGCCTTTTTTGGGTATGAAACTATCCGTTGACGGCTTACAGCGGTCAAAGCCGTAGAACTCACTGAGACCTTCGTTTTGACTGGTTATGGCTCTCGTAACTCCAAACGAGGCAGTAGTTATGGCCGTCCGAAGAATCGAAATCCAGAGGGTGCAACATCTGCGGTGCAAGGTTCAACATTCGTCCAAAAAGACGAAACAACATCGTGCGACTTTTAGAAATGGGTGCAAGAATTTGAAATGGACCAGTACCATGGTGCATCACTCTCCAGGGATGGTAAATCGAAGACAAGCCACGGTGTTCCCTTTTTAACGTAAAAATTCATGTGACGGAAAAACGAAGGCCAAAAAACTTCAGAGAGCCGATTGAGTATCAGATAGCCTTTTTTGGGTATGAAACTATCCGTTGACGGCTTACAGCGGTCAAAGCCGTAGAACTCACTGAGACCTTCGTTTTGACTGGTTATGGCTCCCGTAACTCTAAACGAGGCAACAGTTATGGTCGTCCGAAGAATCGATATCCACAGGGTGCAACATCTGCGGTGCATGGTGCAACATTCGTCCAAAAAGACGAAACAGCGCCGTGCGACTTTTAGAAATGGGTGCAGGGATTTGAAATGGACCAGTACCATCGTGCACCACTCTCCAGGGATGGTAAATCGAAGACCAGCCACGGTGTTCCCTTTTTAACGTAAAAATTCATGTGATGGAAAAACGAAGGCCAAAAAACTTCAAAGAGCCGATTGAGGTTCGGATAGCCTTTTTTTGGGTATTAAACTATCCGTTGATGGCTTACAGCGGTCAAAGCCGTAAAACTCACTGAGACCTTCGTTTTGACTAGTTATGGCTCCCGTAACTCTAAACGAGGCAACAGTTATGGCCGTCTGAAGAATCGATATCCACATGGTGCAACATCTGCGGTGAAAGGTGCAAGATTCGTCCAAAAAGAAGAAATAGCACCGTGCGACTTTCAGAAATGGGTGCAGGGATTTGAAATGGACCAGTACCATGGTGCACCACTCTCCAGGGATGGTAAATCGAAGACCAGCCACGGTGTTCCCTTTTTAACGTAAAAATTCATGTGACGGAAAAACGAAGGCCAAAAAACATCAGAGACCCGATTGAGGTTCGGATAGCCTTTTTTTGGGTATGAAACTATCCGTTGATGGCTTACAACGGTCAAAGCCGTAGAACTCACTGAGACCTTCGTTTTGACTGGTTATGGCTCCCGTTACTCTAAACGAGGCAACAGTTATGGCCGTCCGAAGAATCGAAATCCACAGGGAGCAACATCTGCGGTGCAAGGTGCAACATTCGTCCAAAAAGAAGAAACAACTCCGTGCGACTTTTAGAAATGGGTGCAGGGATTTGAAATGGACCAGTACCATGGTGCACCACTCTCCAGGGATGGTAAATCGAAGACCAGCCACGGTATTCCCTTTTTAACGTAAAAATTCATATGACGGAAAAACGAAGGCTAAAAAACTTCAAAGACCCGATTGAGGTTCGGATAGCCTTTTTTGGGTATGAAATTATCCGTTGACGGCTTACAGCGGTCAAAGCCGTAGAACTCACTAAGACCTTCATTTTGACTGGTTATGGCTCCCGTAACTCTAAACGAGGCAACAGTTATGGTCGTCCGAAGAATCGATATCCACAGGGTGCAACATCTGCGGTGCAAGGTGCAACATTCATCCAAAAAGACAAAACAGCGCCGTGCGACTTTTAGAAATGGGTGCAGGGATTTGAAATGGACCAGTACCATGGTGAACCACTCTCCAGGGATGGTAAATCGAAGACCAGCCACGGTGTTCCCTTTTTAACGTAAAATTTCATGTGACGGAAAAACGAAGGCCAGAAAACTTCAGAGAACCGATTGAGGTTCGGATAGCCTTTTTTTGGGTATTAAACTATCCGTTGACGGCTTACAACGGTCAAAGCCGTAAAACTCACTGATACCTTCGTTTTGACTAGTTATGGCTCCCGTAACTCTAAACGAGGCAACAGTTATGGCCGTTTGAAGAATCGATATCCATAGGGTGCAACATCTGCGGTGAAAGGTGCAACATTCGTCCAAAAAGAAGAAACAGCGCCGTGCGACTTTCAGAAATGGGTGCAGGGATTTGAAATGGACCAGTACCATGGTGAACCACTCTCCAGGGATGGTAAATCGAAGACCAGCCACGGTGTTCCCTTTTTAACGTAAAAATTCATGTGACGGAAAAACGAAGGCCAAAAAACTTCAGAGACCCTATTGAGGTTCAGATAGCCTTTTTTTGGGTATGAAACTATCCATTGACGGCTTATAGCGGTCAAAGACGTAGAACTCACTGAGACCTTCGTTTTGACTAGTTATGGCTCCCGTAACTCTAAACGAGGCAACAGTTATGGCCGTCCGAAGAATCGAAATCCAGAGGGAGCAACATCTGCGGTGCAAGGTGCAACATTCGTCCAAAAAGAAGAAACAGCACCGTGCGACTTTCATAAATGGGTGCAGGGATTTGAAATGGACCAGTACCATGGTGCACCACTCTCCAGGGATGGTAAATCGAAGACCAGGCACGGTGTTCCCTTTTTAACGTAAAAATTCATGTGACGGAAAAACGAAGGCCAAAAAACTTCAGAGACCCGATTGAGGTTCGGATAGCCTTTTTTTGGGTATGAAACTATCCGTTGACGGCTTACAGCGGTCAAAGCCATAGAACTCACTGAGACCTTCGTTTTGACTGGTTATGGCTCCCGTAACTCTAAACGAGGTAACAGTTATGGCCATCCGAAGAATCGAAATCCATAGGGTGCAACATCTGCGGTGCAAGGTGCAACATTCGTCCAAAAAGACGAAACAACGCCGTGCGACTTTTAGAAATGGGTGCAGGGATTTGAAATGGACCAGTACCATGGTGCATCACTCTCCAGGGATGGTAAATCGAAGACAAGCCACGGTGTTCCCTTTTTAACGTAAAAATTCATGTGACGGAAAAACGAAGGCCAAAAAACTTTAGAGAGCCGATTGAGGTTCGGATAGCCTTTATTGGGTATGAAACTATCCGTTGATGGCTTACAGCAGTCAAAGCCGTAGAACTCACTGAGACCTTCGTTTTGACTGGTTATGGCTCCCGTAATTCTAAACGAGGCAATAGTTATGGTTGTCCGAAGAATCGATATCCACAGGGTGCAACATCTGCGGTGCATGGTGCAACATTCGTCCAAAAAGACAAAACAGCGCCGTGCGAATTTCATAAATGGGTGCAGGGATTTGAAATGGACCAGTACCATGGTGCACCACTCTCCAGGGATGGTAAATCGAAGACCAGCCACGGTGTTCCCTTTTTAACGTAAAAATTCATGTGACGGAAAAACGAAGGCCAAAAAACTTCAGAGACCCGATTGAGGTTCGGATAGCCTTTTTTTGGGTATGAAACTATCCGTTGATGGCTTACAGCGGTCAAAGCCGTAGAACTCACTGAGACCTTCGTTTTGACTGGTTATGGCTCCCGTAACTCTAAACGAGGTAACAGTTATGGCCATCCGAAGAATCGAAATCCATAGGGTGCAACATCTGCGGTGCAAGGTGCAACATTCGTCCAAAAAGACGAAACAACGCCGTGCGACTTTTAGAAATGGGTGCAGGGATTTGAAATGGACCAGTACCATGGTGCATCACTCTCCAGGGATGGTAAATCGAAGACAAGCCACGGTGTTCCCTTTTTAACGTAAAAATTCATGTGACGGAAAAACGAAGGCCAAAAAACTTTAGAGAGCCGATTGAGGTTCGGATAGCCTTTATTGGGTATGAAACTATCCGTTGATGGCTTACAGCAGTCAAAGCCGTAGAACTCACTGAGACCTTCGTTTTGACTGGTTATGGCTCCCGTAATTCTAAACGAGGCAACAGTTATGGTTGTCCGAAAAATCGATATCCATAGGGTGCAACATCTGCGGTGCATGGTGCAACATTCGTCCAAAAAGACAAAACAGCGCCGTGCGACTTCTAGAAATGGGTGCAGGGATTTGAAATGGACCAGTACCATGGTGCACCACTCTCCAGGGATGTTAAATCGAAGATCGGCCACGGTGTTTCCTTTTTAACGTAAAAATTCATGTGACGGAAAAACGAAGGCCAAAAAACTTCAGAGCCCCGATTGAGGTTCGGATAGCCTTTTTTGGGTATGAAACTATCCGTTGACGGCTTACAGCGGTCAAAGCCATAGAACTCACTGAGACCTTCGTTTTGACTGGTTATGGCTCTCGTAACTCCAAACGAGGCAGTAGTTATGGCCGTCCGAAGAATCGAAATCCAGAGGGTGCAACATCTGCGGTGCAAGGTGCAACATTCGTCCAAAAAGAAGAAACAACTCCGTGCGACTTTTAGAAATGGGTGCAGGGATTTGAAATGGACCAGTACCATGGTGCACCACTCTCCAGGGATGGTAAATCGAAGACCAGCCACGGTATTCCCTTTTTAACGTAAAAATTCATGTGACGGAAAAACGAAGGCTAAAAAACTTCAAAGACCCGATTGAGGTTCGGATAGCCTTTTTTTGGGTATGAAATTATCCGTTGACGGCTTACAGCGGTCAAAGCCGTAGAACTCACTGAGACCTTCGTTTTGACTGGTTATGGCTCCCGTTACTCTAAACGAGGCAACAGTTATGGCCGTCCGAAGAATCGAAATCCACAGGGAGCAACATCTGCGGTGCAAGGTGCAACATTCGTCCAAAAAGAAGAAACAACTCCGTGCGACTTTTAGAAATGGGTGCAGGGATTTGAAATGGACCAGTACCATGGTGCACCACTCTCCAGGGATGGTAAATCGAAGACCAGCCACGGTATTCCCTTTTTAACGTAAAAATTCATGTGACGGAAAAACGAAGGCTAAAAAACTTCAAAGACCCGATTGAGGTTCGGATAGCCTTTTTTTGGGTATGAAATTATCCGTTGACGGCTTACAGCGGTCAAAGCCGTAGAACTCACTAAGACCTTCATTTTGACTGGTTATGGCTCCCGTAACTCTAAACGAGGCAACAGTTATGGTCGTCCGAAGAATCGATATCCACAGGGTGCAACATCTGCGGTGCAAGGTGCAACATTCATCCAAAAAGACGAAACAGCGCCGTGCGACTTTTAGAAATGGGTGCAGGGATTTGAAATGGACCAGTACCATGGTGAACCACTCTCCAGGGATGGTAAATCGAAGACCAGCCACGGTGTTCCCTTTTTAACGTAAAATTTCATGTGACGGAAAAACGAAGGCCAGAAAACTTCAGAGAACCGATTGAGGTTCGGATAGCCTTTTTTTGGGTATTAAACTATCCGTTGACGGCTTACAACGGTCAAAGCCGTAAAACTCACTGATACCTTCGTTTTGACTAGTTATGGCTCCCGTAACTCTAAACGAGGCAACAGTTATGGCCGTTTGAAGAATCGATATCCATAGGGTGCAACATCTGCGGTGAAAGGTGCAACATTCGTCCAAAAAGAAGAAACAGCGCCGTGCGACTTTCAGAAATGGGTGCAGGGATTTGAAATGGACCAGTACCATGGTGAACCACTCTCCAGGGATGGTAAATCGAAGACCAGCCACGGTGTTCCCTTTTTAACGTAAAAATTCATGTGACGGAAAAACGAAGGCCAAAAAACTTCAGAGACCCGATTGAGGTTCAGATAGCCTTTTTTTGGGTATGAAACTATCCATTGACGGCTTATAGCGGTCAAAGCCGTAGAACTCACTGAGACCTTCGTTTTGACTAGTTATGGCTCCCGTAACTCTAAACGAGGCAACAGTTATGGCCGTCCGAAGAATCGAAATCCAGAGGGAGCAACATCTGCGGTGCAAGGTGCAACATTCGTCCAAAAAGAAGAAACAGCACCGTGCGACTTTCATAAATGGGTGCAGGGATTTGAAATGGACCAGTACCATGGTGCACCACTCTCCAGGGATGGTAAATCGAAGACCAGGCACGGTGTTCCCTTTTTAACGTAAAAATTCATGTGACGGAAAAACGAAGGCCAAAAAACTTCAGAGACCCGATTGAGGTTCGGATAGCCTTTTTTTGGGTATGAAACTATCCGTTGACGGCTTACAGCGGTCAAAGCCATAGAACTCACTGAGACCTTCGTTTTGACTGGTTATGGCTCCCGTAACTCTAAACGAGGTAACAGTTATGGCCATCCGAAGAATCGAAATCCATAGGGTGCAACATCTGCGGTGCAAGGTGCAACATTCGTCCAAAAAGACGAAACAACGCCGTGCGACTTTTAGAAATGGGTGCAGGGATTTGAAATGGACCAGTACCATGGTGCATCACTCTCCAGGGATGGTAAATCGAAGACAAGCCACGGTGTTCCCTTTTTAACGTAAAAATTCATGTGACGGAAAAACGAAGGCCAAAAAACTTTAGAGAGCCGATTGAGGTTCGGATAGCCTTTATTGGGTATGAAACTATCCGTTGATGGCTTACAGCAGTCAAAGCCGTAGAACTCACTGAGACCTTCGTTTTGACTGGTTATGGCTCCCGTAATTCTAAACGAGGCAATAGTTATGGTTGTCCGAAGAATCGATATCCACAGGGTGCAACATCTGCGGTGCATGGTGCAACATTCGTCCAAAAAGACAAAACAGCGCCGTGCGACTTTTAGAAATGGGTGCAGGGATTTGAAATGGACCAGTACCATGGTGCACCACTCTCTAGGGATGGTAAATCGAAGACCAGCCACGGTGTTCCCTTTTTAACGTAAAAATTCATGTGACGGAAAAACGAAGGCCAAAAAACTACAGAGACCCGATTGAGGTTCGGATAGCCTTTTTTTGGGTATGAAACTATCCGTTGATGGCTTACAGCGGTCAAAGCCGTAGAACTCACTGAGACCTTCGTTTTGACTGGTTATGGCTCCCGTAACTCTAAACGAGGCAACAGTTATGGTCGTCCGAATAATCGATATCCACAGGGTGCAACATCTGCGGTGCAAGGTGCAACATTCGTCCAAAAAGATGAAACAGCGCCGTGCGACTTTTAGAAATGGGTGCAGGGATTTGAAATGGACCAGTACCATGGTGCACCACTCTCCAGGGATGGTAAATCGAAGACCAGCCACGGTGTTCCCTTTTTAACGTAAAAATTCATGTGACGGAAAAACGAAGGCCAAAAAACTACAGAGACCCGATTGAGGTTCGGATAGCCTTTTTTTGGGTATGAAACTATCCGTTGACGGCTTACAGCGGTCAAAGCCGTAGAACTCACTGAGACCTTCGTTTTGACTGGTTATGGCTCCCGTAACTCTAAACGAGGCAACAGTTATGGTCGTCCGAAGAATCGATATCCACAGGGTGCAACATCTGCGGTGCAAGGTGCAACATTCATCCAAAAAGACGAAACAGCGCCGTGCGACTTTTAGAAATGGGTGCAGGGATTTGAAATGGACCAGTACCATGGTGCACCACTCTCCAGGGATGGTAAATCGAAGACCAGCCACGGTGTTCCCTTTTTAACGTAAAAATTCATGTGACGGAAAAACGAAGGCCAAAAAACTTCAGAGAGCCGATTGAGTATCAGATAGCCTTTTTTGGGTATGAAACTATCCGTTGACGGCTTACAGCGGTCAAAGCCGTAGAACTCACTGAGACCTTCGTTTTGACTGGTTATGGCTCCCGTTACTCTAAACGAGGCAACAGTTATGGCCGTCCGAAGAATCGAAATCCACAGGGAGCAACATCTGCGGTGCAAGGTGCAACATTCGTCCAAAAAGAAGAAACAACTCCGTGCGACTTTTAGAAATGGGTGCAGGGATTTGAAATGGACCAGTACCATGGTGCACCACTCTCCAGGGATGGTAAATCGAAGACCAGCCACGGTATTCCCTTTTTAACGTAAAAATTCATGTGACGGAAAAACGAAGGCTAAAAAACTTCAAAGACCCGATTGAGGTTCGGATAGCCTTTTTTTGGGTATGAAATTATCCGTTGACGGCTTACAGCGGTCAAAGCCGTAGAACTCACTAAGACCTTCATTTTGACTGGTTATGGCTCCCGTAACTCTAAACGAGGCAACAGTTATGGTCGTCCGAAGAATCGATATCCACAGGGTGCAACATCTGCGGTGCAAGGTGCAACATTCATCCAAAAAGACGAAACAGCGCCGTGCGACTTTTAGAAATGGGTGCAGGGATTTGAAATGGACCAGTACCATGGTGAACCACTCTCCAGGGATGGTAAATCGAAGACCAGCCACGGTGTTCCCTTTTTAACGTAAAATTTCATGTGACGGAAAAACGAAGGCCAGAAAACTTCAGAGAACCGATTGAGGTTCGGATAGCCTTTTTTTGGGTATTAAACTATCCGTTGACGGCTTACAACGGTCAAAGCCGTAAAACTCACTGATACCTTCGTTTTGACTAGTTATGGCTCCCGTAACTCTAAACGAGGCAACAGTTATGGCCGTTTGAAGAATCGATATCCATAGGGTGCAACATCTGCGGTGAAAGGTGCAACATTCGTCCAAAAAGAAGAAACAGCGCCATGCGACTTTCAGAAATGGGTGCAGGGATTTGAAATGGACCAGTACCATGGTGAACCACTCTCCAGGGATGGTAAATCGAAGACCAGCCACGGTGTTCCCTTTTTAACGTAAAAATTCATGTGACGGAAAAACGAAGGCCAAAAAACTTCAGAGACCCGACTGAGGTTCGGATAGCCTTTTTTTGGGTATTAAACTATCCGTTGACGGCTTATAGCGGTCAAAGCCGTAAAACTCAATGAGACCTTCGTTTTGACTGGTTATGGCTCCCGTAACTCTAAACGAGGCAACAGTTATGGTCGTCCGAAGAATCGATATCCACAGGGTGCAACATCTGCGGTGCAAGGTGCAACATTCGTCCAAAAAGACGAAACAGCGTCGTGCGACTTTTAGAAATGGGTGCAGGGATTTGAAATGGACCAGTACCATGGTGCACCACTCTCCAGGGATGGTAAATCGAAGACCAGCCTCGGTGTTCCCTTTTTAACGTAAAAATTCATGTGACGGAAAAACCAAGGACAAAAAACTTCAGAGACCCGATTGAGGTTCGGATAGCCTTTTTTTGGGTATGAAACTATCCGTTGATGGCTTACAGCGGTCAAAGCCGTAGAACTCACTGATACCTTCGTTTTGACTGGTTATGGCTCCCGTAACTCTAAACGAGGCAACAGTTATGGTCGTCCGAAGTATCGATATCCACAGGGTGCAACATCTGCGGTGCATGGTGCAACATTCGTCCAAAAAGACGAAACAGCGCCGTGCGACTTTTAGAAATGGGTGCAGGGATTTGAAATGGACCAGTACCATGGTGCACCACTCTCCAGGGATGGTAAATCGAAGACCAGCCACGGTGTTCCCTTTTTAACGTAAAAATTCATGTGACGGAAAAACGAAGGCCAAAAAACTTCAGAGAGCCGATTGAGGTTCGGATAGCCTTTTTTTGGGTATGAAACTATCCGTTGACGGCTTACAGCGGTCAAAGCCGTAGAACTCACTGAGACCTTCGTTTTGACTGGTTATGGCTCCCGTAACTCTAAACGAGGCAACAGTTATGGTCGTCCGAAGAATCGATATCCACAGGGTGCAACATCTGCGGTGCATGGTGCAACATTCGTCCAAAAAGACAAAACAGCGCCGTGCGAATTTCATAAATGGGTGCAGGGATTTGAAATGGACCAGTACCATGGTGCACCACTCTCCAGGGATGGTAAATCGAAGACCAGCCACGGTGTTCCCTTTTTAACGTAAAAATTCATGTGACGGAAAAACGAAGGCCAAAAAACTTCAGAGACCCGATTGAGGTTCGGATAGCCTTTTTTTGGGTATGAAACTATCCGTTGATGGCTTACAGCGGTCAAAGCCGTAGAACTCACTGAGACCTTCGTTTTGACTGGTTATGGCTCCCGTAACTCTAAACGAGGTAACAGTTATGGCCATCCGAAGAATCGAAATCCATAGGGTGCAACATCTGCGGTGCAAGGTGCAACATTCGTCCAAAAAGACGAAACAACGCCGTGCGACTTTTAGAAATGGGTGCAGGGATTTGAAATGGACCAGTACCATGGTGCATCACTCTCCAGGGATGGTAAATCGAAGACAAGCCACGGTGTTCCCTTTTTAACGTAAAAATTCATGTGACGGAAAAACGAAGGCCAAAAAACTTTAGAGAGCCGATTGAGGTTCGGATAGCCTTTATTGGGTATGAAACTATCCGTTGATGGCTTACAGCAGTCAAAGCCGTAGAACTCACTGAGACCTTCGTTTTGACTGGTTATGGCTCCCGTAATTCTAAACGAGGCAACAGTTATGGTTGTCCGAAGAATCGATATCCATAGGGTGCAACATCTGCGGTGCATGGTGCAACATTCGTCCAAAAAGACAAAACAGCGCCGTGCGACTTCTAGAAATGGGTGCAGGGATTTGAAATGGACCAGTACCATGGTGCACCACTCTCCAGGGATGGTAAATCGAAGATCGGCCACGGTGTTTCCTTTTTAACGTAAAAATTCATGTGACGGAAAAACGAAGGCCAAAAAACTTCAGAGCCCCGATTGAGGTTCGGATAGCCTTTTTTGGGTATGAAACTATCCGTTGACGGCTTACAGCGGTCAAAGCCATAGAACTCACTGAGACCTTCGTTTTGACTGGTTATGGCTCTCGTAACTCCAAACGAGGCAGTAGTTATGGCCGTCCGAAGAATCGAAATCCAGAGGGTGCAACATCTGCGGTGCAAGGTGCAACATTCGTCCAAAAAGACGAAACAACATCATGCGACTTTTAGAAATGGGTGAAGGGATTTGAAATGGACCAGTACCATGGTGCATCACTCTCCAGGGATGGTAAAGCGAAGACAAGCCACAGTGTTCCCTTTTTAACGTAAAAATTCATGTGACGGAAAAACGAAGGCCAAAAAACTTAAGAGAGCCGATTGAGGATCAGATAGCCTTTTTTTGGGTATGAAACTATCCGTTGACGGCTTACAGCTGTCAAAGCCGTAGAACTCACTGAGACCTTCATTTTGACTGGTTATGGCTCCCGTAACTCTAAACGAGGCAACAGTTATGGTCGTCCGAAGAATCGATATCCACAGGGTGCAACATCTGCGGTGCATGGTGCAACATTCGTCCAAAAAGACAAAACAGCGCCGTGCGACTTTTAGAAATGGGTGCAGAGATTTGAAATGGACCAGTACCATGGTGCACCACTCTCCAGGGATGGTAAATCAAAGACCAGCCATGGTGTTCCCTTTTTAACGTAAAAATTCATGTGACGGAAAAACGAAGGCCAAAAAACTTCAGAGAGACGATTGAGGTTCGGATAGCCTTTTTTTGGGTATGAAACTATCCGTTGACGGCTTAAAGCGATCAAAGCCGTAGAACTCACTAAGACCTTCGTTTTGACTGGTTATGGCTCCCGTAACTCTAAACGAGGCAACAGTTATGTTCGTCCGAAGAATCGATATCCACAGGGTGCAACATCTGCGGTGCAAGGTGCAACATTCGTCCAAAAAGACGAAACAGCGCCGTGCGACTTTTAGAAATGGGTGCAGGGATTTGAAATGGACCAGTACCATGGTGCACCACTCTCCAGGGATGGTAAATCGAAGACCAGCCACGGTGTTCCCTTTTGAACGTAAAAATTCATGTGACGGAAAAACGAAGGCTAAAAAACTTCAAAGACCCGATTGAGGTTCGGATAGACTTTTTTTGGGTATGAAACTATCTGTTGACGGCTTACAGCGGTCAAAGCCGTAGAACTCACTGAGACCTTCGTTTTGACTGGTTATGGCTCCCGTAACTCTAAACGAGGCAACAGTTATGGTCGTCCGAAGAATCGATATCCACAGGGTGCAACATCTGCGGTGCAAGGTGCAACATTCATCCAAAAAGACGAAACAGCGCCGTGCGACTTTTAGAAATGGGTGCAGGGATTTGAAATGGACCAGTACCATGGTGCACCACTCTCCAGGGATGGTAAATCGAAGACCAGCCACGGTGTTCCCTTTTTAACGTAAAAATTCATGTGACGGAAAAACGAAGGCCAAAAAACTTCAGAGAGCCGATTGAGTATCAGATAGCCTTTTTTGGGTATGAAACTATCCGTTGACGGCTTACAGCGGTCAAAGCCGTAGAACTCACTGAGACCTTCATTTTGACTGGTTATGGCTCCCGTAACTCTAAACGAGGCAACAGTTATGGTCGTCCGAAGAATCGATATCCACAGGGTGCAACATCTGCGGTGCATGGTGCAACATTCGTCCAAAAAGACAAAACAGCGCCGTGCGACTTTTAGAAATGGGTGCAGAGATTTGAAATGGACCAGTACCATGGTGCACCACTCTCCAGGGATGGTAAATCAAAGACCAGCCATGGTGTTCCCTTTTTAACGTAAAAATTCATGTGACGGAAAAACGAAGGCCAAAAAACTTCAGAGAGACGATTGAGGTTCGGATAGCCTTTTTTTGGGTATGAAACTATCCGTTGACGGCTTAAAGCGATCAAAGCCGTAGAACTCACTAAGACCTTCATTTTGACTGGTTATGGCTCCCGTAACTCTAAACGAGGCAACAGTTATGTTCGTCCGAAGAATCGATATCCACAGGGTGCAACATCTGCGGTGCAAGGTGCAACATTCGTCCAAAAAGACGAAACAGCGCCGTGCGACTTTTAGAAATGGGTGCAGGGATTTGAAATGGACCAGTACCATGGTGCACCACTCTCCAGGGATGGTAAATCGAAGACCAGCCACGGTGTTCCCTTTTTAACGTAAAAATTCATGTGACGGAAAAACGAAGGCTAAAAAACTTCAAAGACCCGATTGAGGTTCGGATAGACTTTTTTTGGGTATGAAACTATCTGTTGACGGCTTACAGCGGTCAAAGCCGTAGAACTCACTGAGACCTTCGTTTTGACTGGTTATGGCTCCCGTAACTCTAAACGAGGCAACAGTTATGGTCGTCCGAAGAATCGATATCCACAGGGTGCAACATCTGCGGTGCAAGGTGCAACATTCATCCAAAAAGACGAAACAGCGCCGTGCGACTTTTAGAAATGGGTGCAGGGATTTGAAATGGACCAGTACCATGGTGCACCACTCTCCAGGGATGGTAAATCGAAGACCAGCCACGGTGTTCCCTTTTTAACGTAAAAATTCATGTGACGGAAAAACGAAGGCCAAAAAACTTCAGAGAGCCGATTGAGTATCAGATAGCCTTTTTTGGGTATGAAACTATCCGTTGACGGCTTACAGCGGTCAAAGCCGTAGAACTCACTGAGACCTTCGTTTTGACTGGTTATGGCTCCCGTTACTCTAAACGAGGCAACAGTTATGGCCGTCCGAAGAATCGAAATCCACAGGGAGCAACATCTGCGGTGCAAGGTGCAACATTCGTCCAAAAAGAAAAAACTTCAGAGAGCCGACTGAGGTTCGGATAGCCTTTTTTTGGGTATTAAACTATCCGTTGACGGCTTACAACGGTCAAAGCCGTAAAACTCAATGAGACCTTCGTTTTGACTGGTTATGGCTCCCGTAACTCTAAACGAGGCAACAGTTATGGTCGTCCGAAGAATCGATATCCACAGGGTGCAACATCTGCGGTGCAAGGTGCAACATTCGTCCAAAAAGACGAAACAGCGTCGTGCGACTTTTAGAAATGGGTGCAGGGATTTGAAATGGACCAGTACCATGGTGCACCACTCTCCAGGGATGGTAAATCGAAGACCAGCCTCGGTGTTCCCTTTTTAACGTAAAAATTCATGTGACGGAAAAACCAAGGACAAAAAACTTCAGAGACCCGATTGAGGTTCGGATAGCCTTTTTTTGGGTATGAAACTATCCGTTGATGGCTTACAGCGGTCAAAGCCGTAGAACTCACTGATACCTTCGTTTTGACTGGTTATGGCTCCCGTAACTCTAAACGAGGCAACAGTTATGGTCGTCCGAAGTATCGATATCCACAGGGTGCAACATCTGCGGTGCATGGTGCAACATTCGTCCAAAAAGACGAAACAGCGCCGTGCGACTTTTAGAAATGGGTGCAGAGATTTGAAATGGACCAGTACCATGGTGCACCACTCTCCAGGGATGGTAAATCGAAGACCAGCCACGGTGTTCCCTTTTTAACGTAAAAATTCATGTGACGGAAAAACGAAGGCCAAAAAACTTCAGAGAGACGATTGAGGTTCGGATAGCCTTTTTTTGGGTATGAAACTATCCGTTGACGGCTTACAGCGGTCAAAGCCTTAGAACTCACTAAGACCTTCGTTTTGACTGGTTATGGCTCCCGTAACTCTAAACGAGGCAACAGTTATGGTCGTCCGAAGAATCGATATCCACAGGGTGCAACATCTGCGGTGCAAGGTGCAACATTCGTCCAAAAAGACGAAACAGCGCCGTGCGACTTTTAGAAATGGGTGCAGGGATTTGAAATGGACCAGTACCATGGTGCACCACTCTCCAGGGATGGTAAATCGAAGACCAGCCACGGTGTTCCCTTTTTAACGTAAAAATTCATGTGACGGAAAAACGAAGGCCAAAAAACTACAGAGACCCGATTGAGGTTCGGATAGCCTTTTTTTGGGTATGAAACTATCCGTTGATGGCTTACAGCGGTCAAAGCCGTAGAACTCACTGAGACCTTCGTTTTGACTGGTTATGGCTCCCGTTACTCTAAACGAGGCAACAGTTATGGCCGTCCGAAGAATCGAAATTCACAGGGAGCAACATCTGCGGTGCAAGGTGCAACATTCGTCCAAAAAGAAGAAACAACTCCGTGCGACTTTTAGAAATGGGTGCAGGGATTTGAAATGGACCAGTACCATGGTGCACCACTCTCCAGGGATGGTAAATCGAAGACCAGCCACGGTGTTCCCTTTTTAACGTAAAAATTCATGTGACGGAAAAACGAAGGCCAAAAAACTTCAAAGACCCGATTGAGGTTCGGATAGCCTTTTTTTGGGTATTAAACTATTCGTTGACGGCTTACAACGGTGAAAGCCGTAAAACTCACTGAGACCTTTGTTTTGACTGGTTATGGCTCCTGTAACTCTAAACGAGGCAACAGTTATGGCCGTCCGAAGAATCGAAATCCAGAGGGAGCAACATCTGCGGTGCAAGGTGCAACATTCGTCCAAAAAGAAGAAACAGCGCCGTGCGACTTTCAGAAATGGGTGCAGGGATTTGAAATGGACCAGTACCATGGTGCACCACTCTCCAGGGATGGTAAATCGAAGACCAGCCACGGTGTTCCCTTTTTAACGTAAAAATTCATGTGACGGAAAAACGAAGGCCAAAAAACATCAGAGACCCGATTAAGGTTCGGATAGCCTTTTTTTGGGTATGAAACTATCCATTGACAGCTTACAGCGGTCAAAGCCGTAGAACTCACTGAGACCTTTGTTTTGACTGGTTATGGCTCCCGTAACTCTAAACGAGGCAACAGTTATGGCCATCCGAAGAATCGAAATCCACAGGGTGCAACATCTGCGGTGCAAGGTGCAACATTCGTCCAAAAAGACGAAACAGCGCCGTGCGACTTTTAGAAATGGGTGCAGGGATTTGAAATGGACCAGTACCATGGTGCATCACTCTCCAGGGATGGTATATCGAAGACAAGCCACGGTGTTCCCTTTTTAACGTAAAAATTCATGTGACGGAAAAACGAAGGACAAAAAACTTTAGAGAGCCGATTGAGGTTCGGATAGCCTTTTTTGGGTATAAAACTATCCGTTGATGGCTTACAGCAGTCAAAGCCGTAGAACTCACTGAGACTTCCGTTTTGACTGGTTATGGCTCCCGTAATTCTAAACGAGGCAACAGTTATGGTTGTCCGAAGAATCGACATCCACAGGGTGCAACATCTGCGGTGCATGGTGCAACATTCGTCCAAAAAGACAAAACAGCGCCGTGCGACTTTTAGAAATGGGTGCAGGGATTTGAAATGGACCAGTACCATGGTGCACCACTCTCCAGGGATGGTAAATCGAAGACCAGCCACGATGTACCCTTTTTATTGTAAAAATTCATGTGACGGAAAAACGACGGCGAAAAAACTTCAAAGAGCCGATTGAGGTTCGTATAGCCTTTTTTTGGGTATTAAACTATCCGTTGATGGCTTACAGTGGTCAAAGCCGTAAAACTCACTGAGACCTTCGTTTTGACTAGTTATGGCTCCCGTAACTCTAAACGAGGCAACAGTTATGGCCGTCTGAAGAATCGATATCCACATGGTGCAACATCTACGGTGAAAGGTGCAACATTCGTCGAAAAAAAAGAAACAGCACCGTGCGACTTTCAGAATTGGGTGTAGGGATTTGAAATGGACCAGTACCATGGTGCACCACTCTCCAGGGATGGTAAATCGAAGACCAGCCACGGTGTTCCCTTTTTAACGTAAAAATTCATGTGACGGAAAAACGAAGGCCAAAAAACTACAAAGACCCGATTGAGGTTCGGATAGCCTTTTTTTGGGTATGAAACTATCCGTTGACGGCTTACGGCGGTCAAAGCCGTAGAACTCACTGAGACCTTCGTTTTGACTGGTTATGGCTCCCGTAACTCTAAACGAGGCAACAGTTATGGTCGTCCGAAGAATCGATATCCACAGGGTGCAACATCTGCGGTGCAAGGTGCAACATTCGTCCAAGAAGACGAAACAGCGCCGTGCGACTTTTAGAAATGGGTGCAGGGATTTGAAATGGACCAGTACCATGGTGCACCACTCTCCAGGGATGGTAAATCGAAGACCAGCCACGGTGTACCCTTTTTATTGTAAAAATTCATGTGACGGAAAAACGACGGCTAAAAAACTTCAAAGACCCGATTGAGGTTCGGATAGCCTTTTTTTGGGTATGAAACTATCCGTTGACGGCTTACAGCAGTCAAAGTCGTAGAACTCACTGAGACCTTCGTTTTGACTGGTTATAGCTCCCGTAACTCTAAACAAGGCAACAGTTATGGCCGTCCGAAGAATCGATATCCACAGGGTGCAACATCTGCGGTGCAAGGTGCAACATTCGTCCAAAAAGACGAAACAGCACCGTGCGACTTTCAGAAATGGGTGTAGGGATTTGAAATGGACTAGTACCATGGTGCACCATCCTCTAGGTATGGTAAATCGAAGATCAGCCACTGTGTTTCCTTTTTAACGTAAAAATTCATGTGACGGAAAAACGAAGGCCAAAAAACTTCAGAGACCCGATTGAGGTTCGGATAGCCTTTTTTTGGGTATGAAACTATCCGTTGACGGCTTACAGCGGTCAAAGCTGTAGAACTCACTGAGACCTTCGTTTTGACTGGTTATGGCACTCGTAACTCCAAACGAGGCAGTAGTTATGGCCGTCCGAAGAATCGAAATCCAGAGGGTGCAACATCTGCGGTGCAAGGTGCAACATTCGTCCAAAAAGACGAAACAACATCGTGCGACTTTTAGAAATGGGTGCAGGGATTTGAAATGGACCAGTACCATGGTGCATCACTCTCCAGGGATGGTAAATCGAAGACAAGCCACGGTGTTCCCTTTTTAACGTAAAAATTCATGTGACGGAAAAAAGAAGGCCAAAAAACTTCAGAGAGCCGATTTAGGATCAGATAGCCTTTTTTTGGGTATGAAACTATCCGTTGACGGCTTACAGCGGTCAAAGCCGTAGAACTCAATGAGACCTTCATTTTGACTGGTTATGGCTCCCGTAACTCTAAACGAGGCAACAGTTATGGTCGTCCGAAGAATCGAAATCCACAGGGTGCAACTTCTGCGGTGCATGGTGCAACATTCGTCCAAAAAGACGAAACAGCGCCGTGCGACTTTTAGAAATGGGTGCAGAGATTTGAAATGGACCAGTACCATGGTGCACCACTCTCCAGGGATGGTAAATCGAAGACCAGCCACGGTGTTCCCTTTTTAACGTAAAAAATCATGTGACGGAAAAACGAAGGCCAAAAAACTTCAGAGAGATGATTGAGGTTCGGATAGCCTTTTTTTGGGTATGAAACTATCCGTTGACGGCTTACAGCGGTCAAAGCCGTAGAACTCACTAAGACCTTCGTTTTGACTGGTTATGGCTCCCGTAACTCTAAACGAGGCAACAGTTATGGTCGTCCGAAGAATCGATATCCACAAGGTGCAACATCTGCGGTGCAAGGTGCAACATTCGTCCAAAAAGACGAAACAGCGCCGTGCGACTTTTAGAAATGGGTGCAGAGATTTGAAATGGACCAGTACCATGGTGCACCACTCTCCAGGGATGGTAAATCGAGGACCAGCCACGGTGTTCCCTTTTTAACATAAAAATTCATGTGATGGAAAAACGAAGGCCAAAAAACTTCAAAGAGCCGATTGAGGTTCGGATAGCCTTTTTTTGGGTATTAACCTATCCGTTGATGGCTTACAGTGGTCAAAGCCGTAAAACTCACTGAGACCTTCGTTTTGACTAGTTATGGCTCCCGTAACTCTAAACGAGGCAACAGTTATGGCCGTCTGAAGAATCGATATCCACAAGGTGCAACATCTGCGGTGAAAGGTGCAACATTCGTCCAAAAAAAAGAAACAGCACCGTGCGACTTTCAGAATTGGGTGTAGGGATTTGAAATGGACCAGTACCATGGTGCACCACTCTCCAGGGATGGTAAATCGAAAACCAGCCACGGTGTTCCCTTTTTAACGTAAAAATTCATGTGACGGAAAAACGAAGGCCAAAAAACTACAGAGACCCGATTGAGGTTCGGATAGCCTTTTTTTGGTTATGAAACTATCCGTTGACGGCTTACAGCGGTCAAAGCCGTAGAACTCACTGAGACCTTCGTTTTGACTGGTTATGGCTCCCGTAACTCTAAACGAGGCAACACTTATGGTCGTCCGAAGAATCGATATCCACAGGGTGCAACATCTGCGGTGCAAGGTGCAACATTCGTCCAAAAAGACGAAACAGCGCCGTGCGACTTTTAGAAATGGGTGCAGGGATTTGAAATGGACCAGTACCATGGTGCACTACTCTCCAGGGATGGTAAATCGAAGACCAGCCACGGTGTACCCTTTTTATTGTAAAAATTCATGTGACGGAAAAACGACGGCTAAAAAACTTCAAAGACCCGATTGAGGTTCGGATAGCCTTTTTTTGGGTATGAAACTATCCGTTGACGGCTTACAGCAGTCAAAGCCGTAGAACTCACTGAGACCTTCGTTTTGACTGGTTATAGCTCCCGTAACTCTAAACAAGGTAACAGTTATGGCCGTCCGAAGAATCGATATCCACAGGGTGCAACATCTGCGGTGCAAGGTGCAACATTCGTCCAAAAAGACGAAACAGCACCGTGCGACTTTCAGAAATGGGTGTAGGGATTTGAAATGGACCAGTACCATGGTGCACCATCCTCTAGGGATGGTAAATCGAAGATCAGCCACTGTGTTTCCTTTTTAACGTAAAAATTCATGTGACGGAAAAACGAAGGCCAAAAAACTTCAGAGACCCGATTGAGGTTCGGATAGCCTTTTTTTGGGTATGAAACTATCCGTTGACGGCTTACAGCGGTCAAAGCCGTAGAACTCACTGAGACCTTCGTTTTGACTGGTTATGGCACTCGTAACTCCAAACGAGGCAGTAGTTATGGTCGTCCGAAGAATCAAAATCCAGAGGGTGCAACATCTGCGGTGCAAGGTGCAACATTCGTCCAAAAAGACGAAACAACATCGTGCGACTTTTAGAAATGGGTGCAGGGATTTGAAATGGACCAGTACCATGGTGCATCACTCTCCAGGGATGGTAAATCGAAGACAAGCCATGGTGTTCCCTTTTTAACGTAAAAATTCATGTGACGGAAAAAAGAAGGCCAAAAAACTTCAGAGAGCCGATTTAGGATCAGATAGCCTTTTTTTGGGTATGAAACTATCCGTTGACGGCTTACAGCGGTCAAAGCCGTAGAACTCACTGAGACCTTCGTTTTGACTGGTTATGGCTCCCGTAACTCTAAACGAGGCAACAGTTATGGTCGTCCGAAGAATCGAAATCCATAGGGTGCAACTTCTGCGGTGCATGGTGCAACATTCGTCCAAAAAGACGAAATAGCGCCGTGCGACTTTTAGAAATGGGTGCAGAGATTTGAAATGGACCAGTACCATGGTGCACCACTCTCCAGTGATGGTAAATCGAAGGCCAGCCACGGTGTTCCCTTTTTAACGTAAAAAATCATGTGACGGAAAAACGAAGGCCAAAAAACTTCAGAGAGACGATTGAGGTTCGGATAGCCTTTTTTTGGGTATGAAACTATCCGTTGACGGCTTACAGCGGTCAAAGCCGTAGAACTCACTAAGACCTTCGTTTTGACTGGTTATGGCTCCCGTAACTCTAAACGAGGCAACAGTTATGGTCGTCCGAAGAATCGATATCCACAAGGTGCAACATCTGCGGTGCAAGGTGCAACATTCGTCCAAAAAGACGAAACAGCGTCGTGCGACTTTTAGAAATGGGTGCAGGGATTTGAAATGGACCAGTACCATGGTGCACCACTCTCCAGGGATGGTAAATCGAAGACCAGCCACGGTGTTCCCTTTTTAACGTAAAAATTCATGTGATGGAAAAACGAAGGCCAAAAAACTTCAAAGAGCCGATTGAGGTTCGGATAGCCTTTTTTGGGTATTAAACTATCCGTTGATGGCTTACAGTGGTCAAAGCCGTAAAACTCACTGAGACCTTCGTTTTGACTAGTTATGGCTCCCGTAACTCTAAACGAGGCAACAGTTATGGCCGTCTGAAGAATCGATATCCACATGGTGCAACATCTGCGGTGAAAGGTGCAACATTCGTCCAAAAAAAAGAAACAGCACCGTGCGACTTTCAGAATTGGGTGTAGGGATTTGAAATGGACCAGTACCATGGTGCACCACTCTCCAGGGATGGTAAATCGAAGACCAGCCACGGTGTTCCCTTTTTAACGTAAAAATTCATGTGACGGAAAAACGAAGGCCAAAAAACTACAGAGACCCGATTGAGGTTCGGATAGCCTTTTTTTGGGTATGAAACTATCCGTTGACGGCTTACAGCGGTCAAAGCCGTAGAACTCACTGAGACCTTCGTTTTGACTGGTTATGGCTCCCGTAACTCTAAACGAGGCAAAAGTTATGGCCGTTTGAAGAATCGATATCCACAGGGTGCAACATCTGCGGTGGAAGGTGCAACATTCGTCCAAAAAGAAGAAACAGCGCCGTGCGACTTTCAGAAATGGGTGCAGGGATTTGAAATGGACCAGTACCATGGTGAAACACTCTCCAGGGATGGTAAATCGAAGACCAGCCACGGTGTTCCCTTTTTAACGTAAAAATTCATGTGACGGAAAAACGAAGGCCAAAAAACTCCAGAGACCCGATTGAGGTTCGGATAGCCTTTTTTGGGTATGAAACTATCCACTGACGGCTTACAGCGGTCAAAGCCGTAGAACTCACTAAGACCTTCGTTTTGACTAGTTATGGCTCCCGTAACTCTAAACGAGGCAACAGTTATGGCCGTCCGAAGAATCGATATCCACAGGGTGCAACATCTGCGGTGCAAGGTGCAACATTCGTCCAAAAAGACGAAACAGCGCCGTGCGACTTTCAGAAATGGCTGCAGGGATTTGAAATGGACCAGTACCATGGTGCACCACTCTCCAGGGATGGTAAATCGAAGACCAGCCACGGTGTTCTTTTTTTAACGTAATAATTAATGTGACGGAAAACGAAGACCAAAAAACTTCAGAGACCCGATTGAGATTCGGATAGCCTTTTTTTGGGTATGAAACTATCCGTTGAAGGCTTACAGCGGTCAAAGCCGTAGAACTCACTGAGATGTTCGTTTTGACTGGTTATGGCTCCCGTAACTCTAAACGAGGCAACAGTTATGGCCATCCGAAGAATCGAAATCCACAGGGTGCAACATCTGCGGTGCAAGGTGCAACATTCGTCCAAAAAGACGAAACAGCGCCGTGCGACTTTTAGAAATGGGTGCAGGGATTTGAAATGGACCAGTACCATGGTGCATCACTCTCCAGGGATGGTAAATCGAAGACAAGCCACGGTGTTCCCTTTTTAACGTAAAAATTCATGTGACGGAAAAACGAAGGCCAAAAAACTTTAGAGAGCCGATTGAGGTTCAGATAGCCTTTTTTGGGTATGAAACTATCCGTTGACGGCTTACAGCAGTCAAAGCCGTAGAACTCACTGAGACCTTCGTTTTGACTGGTTATGGCTCCCGTAATTCTAAACGAGGCAACAGTTATGGTTGTCCGAAGAATCGATATCCACAGGGTGCAACATCTGCGGTGCATGGTGCAACATTCGTCCAAAAAGACAAAACAGCGCCGTGCGACTTTTAGAAATGGGTGCAGAGATTTGAAATGGACCAGTACCATGGTGCACCACTCTCCAGGGATGGTAAATCGAAGACCAGCCACGGTGTTCCCTTTTTAACGTAAAAATTCATGTGACGGAAAAAAGAAGTCCAAAAAACTTCAGAGAGCCGATTTAGGATCAGATAGCCTTTTTTTGGGTATGAAACTATCCGTTGACGGCTTACAACGGTCAAAGCCGTAGAACTCACTGAGACCTTCGTTTTGACTGGTTATGGCTCCCGTAACTCTAAACGAGGCAACAGTTATGGTCGTCCGAAGAATCGATATCCACAGGGTGCAACTTCTGCGGTGCATGGTGCAACATTCGTCCAAAAAGACGAAACAGCGCCGTGCGACTTTTAGAAATGGGTGTAGAGATTTGAAATGGACCAGTACCATGGTGCACCACTCTCCAGGGATGGTAAATCGAAGACCAGCCACGGTGTTCCCTTTTTAACGTAAAAATTCATGTGACGGAAAAACGAAGGCCAAAAAACTTCAGAGAGACGATTGAGGTTCGGATAGCCTTTTTTTGGGTATGAAACTATCCGTTGACGGCTTACAGCGGTCAAAGCCGTAGAACTCACTAAGACCTTCGTTTTGACTGGTTATGGCTCCCGTAACTCTAAACGAGGCAACAGTTATGGTCGTCCGAAGAATCGATATCCACAAGGTGCAACATCGTGCAAGGTGCAACATTCGTCCAAAAAGATGAAACAGCGCCGTGCGACTTTTAGAAATGGGTGCAGGGATTTGAAATGGACCAGTACCATGGTGCACCACTCTCCAGGGATGGTAAATCGAAGACCAGCCACGGTGTTCCCTTTTTAACGTAAAAATTCATGTGATGGAAAAACGAAGGCCAAAAAACTTCAAAGAGCCGATTGAGGTTCAGATAGCCTTTTTTTGGGTATTAAACTATCCGTTGATGGCTTACAGTGGTCAAAGCCGTAAAACTCACTGAGACCTTCGTTTTGACTAGTTATGGCTCCCGTAACTCTAAACGAGGCAACAGTTATGGCCGTTTGAAGAATCGATATCCACATGGTGCAACATCTGCGGTGAAAGGTGCAACATTCGTCCAAAAAAAAGAAACAGCACCGTGCGACTTTCAGAATTGGGTGTAGGGATTTGAAATGGACCAGTACCATGGTGCACCACTCTCCAGGGATGGTAAATCGAAGACCAGCCACGGTTTTTCCTTTTTAACGTAAAAATTCATGTGACGGAAAAACGAAGGCCAAAAAACTACAGAGACCCGATTGAGGTTCGGATAGCCTTTTTTGGGTATGAAACTATCCGTTGACGGCTTACAGCAGTCAAAGCCGTAGAACTCACTGAGACCTTCGTTTTGACTGGTTATGGCTCCCGTAATTCTAAACGAGGCAATAGTTATGGTTGTCCGAAGAATCGATATCCACAGGGTGCAACATCTGCGGTGCATGGTGCAACATTCGTCCAAAAAGACAAAACAGCGCCGTGCGACTTTTAGAAATGGGTGCAGGGATTTGAAATGGACCAGTACCATGGTGCACCACTCTCCAGGGATGGTAAATCGAAGACCAGCCACGGTGTTCCCTTTTTAACGTAAAAATTCATGTGACGGAAAAAAGAAGGCCAAAAAACTTCAGAGAGCCGATTTAGGATCGGATAGCCTTTTTTTGGGTATGAAACTATCCGTTGACGGCTTACAACGGTCAAAGCCGTAGAACTCACTGAGACCTTCGTTTTGACAGGTTATGGCTCCCGTAACTCTAAACGAGGCAACAGTTATGGTCGTCCGAAGAATCGATATCCACAGGGTGCAACTTCTGCGGTGCATGGTGCAACATTCGTCCAAAAAGACGAAACAGCGCCGTGCGACTTTTAGAAATGGGTGCAGAGATTTGAAATGGACCAGTACCATGGTGCACCACTCTCCAGGGATGGTAAATCGAAGACCAGCCACGGTGTTCCCTTTTTAACGTAAAAATTCATGTGACGGAAAAACGAAGGCCAAAAAACTTCAGAGAGACGATTGAGGTTCGGATAGCCTTTTTTTGGGTATGAAACTATCCGTTGACGGCTTACAGCGGTCAAAGCCGTAGAACTCACTAAGACCTTCGTTTTGACTGGTTATGGCTCCCGTAACTCTAAACGAGGCAACAGTTATGGTCGTCCGAAGAATCGATATCCACAAGGTGCAACATCTGCGGTGCAAGGTGCAACATTCGTCCAAAAAGATGAAACAGCGCCGTGCGACTTTTAGAAATGGGTGCAGGGATTTGAAATGGACCAGTACCATGGTGCACCACTCTCCAGGGATGGTAAATCGAAGACCAGCCACGGTGTTCCCTTTTTAACGTAAAAATTCATGTGATGGAAAAACGAAGGCCAAAAAACTTCAAAGAGCCGATTGAGGTTCGGATAGCCTTTTTTTGGGTATTAAACTATCCGTTGATGGCTTACAGTGGTCAAAGCCGTAAAACTCACTGAGACCTTCGTTTTGACTAGTTATGGCTCCCGTAACTCTAAACGAGGCAACAGTTATGGCCGTTTGAAGAATCGATATCCACATGGTGCAACATCTGCGGTGAAAGGTGCAACATTCGTCCAAAAAAAAGAAACAGCACCGTGCGACTTTCATAATTGGGTGTAGGGATTTGAAATGGACCAGTACCATGGTGCACCACTCTCCAGGGATGGTAAATCGAAGACCAGCCACGGTGTTCCCATTTTAACGTAAAAATTCATGTGACGGAAAAACGAAGGCCAAAAAACTACAGAGACCCGATTGAGGTTCGGATAGCCTTTTTTGGGTATGAAACTATCCGTTGACGGCTTACAGCGGTCAAAGCCGTAGAACTCACTGAGACCTTCGTTTTGACTGGTTATGGCTCCCGTAACTCTAAACGAGGCAACAGTTATGGTCGTCCGAAGAATCGATATCCACAAGGTGCAACATCGTGCAAGGTGCAACATTCGTCCAAAAAGATGAAACAGCGCCGTGCGACTTTTAGAAATGGGTGCAGGGATTTGAAATGGACCAGTACCATGGTGCACCACTCTCCAGGGATGGTAAATCGAAGACCAGCCACGGTGTTCCCTTTTTAACGTAAAAATTCATGTGATGGAAAAACGAAGGCCAAAAAACTTCAAAGAGCCGATTGAGGTTCAGATAGCCTTTTTTTGGGTATTAAACTATCCGTTGATGGCTTACAGTGGTCAAAGCCGTAAAACTCACTGAGACCTTCGTTTTGACTAGTTATGGCTCCCGTAACTCTAAACGAGGCAACAGTTATGGCCGTTTGAAGAATCGATATCCACATGGTGCAACATCTGCGGTGAAAGGTGCAACATTCGTCCAAAAAAAAGAAACAGCACCGTGCGACTTTCAGAATTGGGTGTAGGGATTTGAAATGGACCAGTACCATGGTGCACCACTCTCCAGGGATGGTAAATCGAAGACCAGCCACGGTTTTTCCTTTTTAACGTAAAAATTCATGTGACGGAAAAACGAAGGCCAAAAAACTACAGAGACCCGATTGAGGTTCGGATAGCCTTTTTTGGGTATGAAACTATCCGTTGACGGCTTACAGCAGTCAAAGCCGTAGAACTCACTGAGACCTTCGTTTTGACTGGTTATGGCTCCCGTAATTCTAAACGAGGCAATAGTTATGGTTGTCCGAAGAATCGATATCCACAGGGTGCAACATCTGCGGTGCATGGTGCAACATTCGTCCAAAAAGACAAAACAGCGCCGTGCGACTTTTAGAAATGGGTGCAGGGATTTGAAATGGACCAGTACCATGGTGCACCACTCTCCAGGGATGGTAAATCGAAGACCAGCCACGGTGTTCCCTTTTTAACGTAAAAATTCATGTGACGGAAAAAAGAAGGCCAAAAAACTTCAGAGAGCCGATTTAGGATCGGATAGCCTTTTTTTGGGTATGAAACTATCCGTTGACGGCTTACAACGGTCAAAGCCGTAGAACTCACTGAGACCTTCGTTTTGACAGGTTATGGCTCCCGTAACTCTAAACGAGGCAACAGTTATGGTCGTCCGAAGAATCGATATCCACAGGGTGCAACTTCTGCGGTGCATGGTGCAACATTCGTCCAAAAAGACGAAACAGCGCCGTGCGACTTTTAGAAATGGGTGCAGAGATTTGAAATGGACCAGTACCATGGTGCACCACTCTCCAGGGATGGTAAATCGAAGACCAGCCACGGTGTTCCCTTTTTAACGTAAAAATTCATGTGACGGAAAAACGAAGGCCAAAAAACTTCAGAGAGACGATTGAGGTTCGGATAGCCTTTTTTTGGGTATGAAACTATCCGTTGACGGCTTACAGCGGTCAAAGCCGTATAACTCACTAAGACCTTCGTTTTGACTGGTTATGGCTCCCGTAACTCTAAACGAGGCAACAGTTATGGTCGTCCGAAGAATCGATATCCACAAGGTGCAACATCTACGGTGCAAGGTGCAACATTCGTCCAAAAAGATGAAACAGCGCCGTGCGACTTTTAGAAATGGGTGCAGGGATTTGAAATGGACCAGTACCATGGTGCACCACTCTCCAGGGATGGTAAATCGAAGACCAGCCACGGTGTTCCCTTTTTAACGTAAAAATTCATGTGATGGAAAAACGAAGGCCAAAAAACTTCAAAGAGCCGATTGAGGTTCGGATAGCCTTTTTTTGGGTATTAAACTATCCGTTGATGGCTTACAGTGGTCAAAGCCGTAAAACTCACTGAGACCTTCGTTTTGACTAGTTATGGCTCCCGTAACTCTAAACGAGGCAACAGTTATGGCCGTTTGAAGAATCGATATCCACATGGTGCAACATCTGCGGTGAAAGGTGCAACATTCGTCCAAAAAAAAGAAACAGCACCGTGCGACTTTCATAATTGGGTGTAGGGATTTGAAATGGACCAGTACCATGGTGCACCACTCTCCAGGGATGGTAAATCGAAGACCAGCCACGGTGTTCCCATTTTAACGTAAAAATTCATGTGACGGAAAAACGAAGGCCAAAAAACTACAGAGACCCGATTGAGGTTCGGATAGCCTTTTTTGGGTATGAAACTATCCGTTGACGGCTTACAGCGGTCAAAGCCGTAGAACTCACTGAGACCTTCGTTTTGACTGGTTATGGCTCCCGTAACTCTAAACGAGGCAACAGTTATGGTCGTCCGAAGAATCGATATCCACAGGGTGCAACATCTGCGGTGCAAGGTGCAACATTCGTCCAAAAAGACGAAACAGCGCCGTGCGACTTTTAGAAATGGGTGCAGGGATTTGAAATGGACCAGTACCATGGTGTACCACTCTCCAGGGATGGTAAATCGAAGACCAGCCATGGTGTTCCCTTTTTAACGTAAAAATTCATGTGACGGAAAAACGAAGGCCAAAAAACTTCAAAGAGCCGATTGAGGTTCGGATAGCCTTTTTTTGGGTATTAAACTATCCGTTGACGGCTTACAACGGTCAAAGCCATAAAACTCACTAAGACCTTCGTTTTGACTTGTTATTGCTCCCGTAACTCTAAACGAGGCAACAGTTATGGCCGTTTGAAGAATCGATATCCACAGGGTGCAACATCTGCGGTGGAAGGTGCAACATTCGTCCAAAAAGAAGAAACAGCGCCGTGCGACTTTCAGAAATGGTTGCAGGGATTTGAAATGGACCGGTACCATGGTGAAACACTCTCCAGGGATGGTAAATCGAAGACCAGCCACGGTGTTCCCTTTTTAACGTAAAAATTCATGTGACGGAAAAACGAAGGCCAAAAAACTTCAGAGACCCGATTGAGGTTCGGATAGCCTTTTTTTGGGTATGAAACTATCCACTGACGGCTTACAGCGGTCAAAGCCGTAGAACTCACTGAGACCTTCGTTTTGACTAGTTATGGCTCCCGTAACTCTAAACGAGGCAACAGTTATGGCCGTCCGAAGAATCGATATCCACAGGGTGCAACATCTGTGGTGCAAGGTGCAACATTCGTCCAAAAAGATGAAACAGCGCCGTGCGACTTTCAGAAATGGCTGCAGGGATTTGAAACGGACCAGTACCATGGTGCACCACTCTCCAGGGATGGTAAATCGAAGACCAGCCATGGTGTTCTCTTTTTAACGTAATAATTAATGTGACGGAAAACGAAGGCCAAAAAACTTCAGAGACCCGATTGAGATTCGGATAGCCTTTTTTTGGGTATGAAACTATCCGTTGAAGGCTTACAGCGGTCAAAGCCGTAGAACTCACTGAGACCTTCGTTTTGACTGGTTATGGCTCCCGTAACTCTAAACGAGGCAACAGTTATGGCCATCCGAAGAATCGAAATCCACAGGGTGCAACATCTGCGGTGCAAGGTGCAACATTCGTCCAAAAAGACGAAACAGCGCCGTGCGACTTTTAGAAATGGGTGCAGGGATTTGAAATGGACCAGTACCATGGTGCATCACTCTCCAGGGATGGTAAATCGAAGACAAGCCACGGTGTTCCCTTTTTAACGTAAAAATTCATGTGACGGAAAAACGAAGGCCAAAAAACTTTAGAGAGCCGATTGAGGTTCGGATAGCCTTTTTTGGGTATGAAACTATCCGTTGACGGCTTACAGTAGTCAAAGCCGTAGAACTCACTGAGACCTTCGTTTTGACTGGTTATGGCTCCCGTAATTCTAAACGAGGCAACAGTTATGGTTGTCCGAAGAATCGATATCCACAGGGTGCAACATCTGCGGTGCATGGTGCAACATTCGTCCAAAAAGACAAAACAGCGCCGTGCGACTTTTAGAAATGGGTGCAGGGATTTGAAATGGACCAGTACCATGGTGCACCACTCTCCAGGGATGGTAAATCGAAGACCAGCCACGGTGTACCCTTTTTAATGTAAAAATTCATGTGACGGAAAAACGAAGGCTAAAAAACTTCAAAGACCCGATTGAGGTTCGGATAGCCTTTTTTTGGGTATGAAACTATCCGTTGACGGCTTACAGCAGTCAAAGCCGTAGAACTCACTGAGACCTTCGTTTTGACTGGTTATGGCTCCCGTAACTCTAAACAAGGCAACAGTTATGGCCGTCCGAAGAATCGATATCCACAGGGTGCAACATCTGCGGTGCAAGGTGCAACATTCGTCCAAAAAGAAAAAACAGCACCATGCGACTTTCAGAAATGGGTGTAGGGATTTGAAATGGACCAGTACCATGGTGCACCATCCTCTAGGGTTGGTAAATCGAAGATCAGCCACTGTGTTTCCTTTTTAACGTAAAAATTCATGTGACGGAAAAACGAAGGCCAAAAAACTTCAGAGACCCGATTGAGGTTCGGATAGCCTTTTTTTGGGTATGAAACTATCCGTTGACGGCTTACAGCGGTCAAAGCCGTAGAACTCACTGAGACCTTCGTTTTGACTGGTTATGGCTCTCGTAACTCCAAACGAGGCAGTAGTTATGGCCGTCCGAAGAATCGAAATCCAGAGGGTGCAACATCTGCGGTGCAAGGTGCAACATTCGTCCAAAAAGACGAAACAACATCGTGCGACTTTTAGAAATGGGTGCAGGGATTTGAAATGGACCAGTACCATGGTGCATCACTCTCCAGGGATGGTAAATCGAAGACAAGCCACGGTGTTCCCTTTTTAACGTAAAAATTCATGTGACGGAAAAAAGAAGGCCAAAAAACTTCAAAGAGCCGATTTAGGATCAGATAGCCTTTTTATGGGTATGAAACTATCCGTTGACGGCTTACAGCGGTCAAAGCCGTAGTACTCACTGAGACCTTCGTTTTGACTGGTTATGGCTCCCGTAACTCTAAACGAGGCAACAATTATGGTCGTCCGAAGAATCGATATCCACAGGGTGCAACTTCTGCGGTGCATGGTGCAACATTCGTCCAAAAAGACGAAACAGCGCCGTGCGACTTTTAGAAATGGGTGCAGAGATTTGAAATGGACCAGTACCATGGTGCACCACTCTCCAGGGATGGTAAATCGAAGACCAGCCATGGTGTTCTTTTTTTAACGTAATAATTAATGTGACGGAAAACGAAGGCCAAAAAACTTCAGAGACCCGATTGAGATTCGGATAGCCTTTTTTTGGGTATGAAACTATCCGTTGAAGGCTTACAGCGGTCAAAGCCGTAGAACTCACTGAGACCTTCGTTTTGACTGGTTATGGCTCCCGTAACTCTAAACGAGGCAACAGTTATGGCCATCCGAAGAATCGAAATCCACAGGGTGCAACATCTGCGGTGCAAGGTGCAACATTCGTCCAAAAAGACGAAACAGCGCCGTGCGACTTTTAGAAATGGGTGCAGGGATTTGAAATGGACCAGTACCATGGTGCATCACTCTCCAGGGATGGTAAATCGAAGACAAGCCACGGTGTTCCCTTTTTAACGTAAAAATTCATGTGACGGAAAAACGAAGGCCAAAAAACTTTAGAGAGCCGATTGAGGTTCAGATAGCCTTTTTTGGGTATGAAACTATCCGTTGACGGCTTACAGCAGTCAAAGCCGTAGAACTCACTGAGACCTTCGTTTTGACTGGTTATGGCTCCCATAATTCTAAACGAGGCAACAGTTATGGTTGTCCGAAGAATCGATATCCACA
This sequence comes from Allium fistulosum, assembly GCA_030737815.1. Taxonomy (NCBI): domain Eukaryota; kingdom Viridiplantae; phylum Streptophyta; class Magnoliopsida; order Asparagales; family Amaryllidaceae; genus Allium; species Allium fistulosum. The sequence continues at coordinate 1,142,392,938 of CM060906.1, forward strand.
GGGTGCAACATCTGCGGTGCATGGTGCAACATTCGTCCAAAAAGACAAAACAGCGCCGTGCGACTTTTAGAAATGGGTGCAGGGATTTAAAATGGACTAGTACCATGGTGCACCACTCTCCAGGGATGGTAAATCGAAGACCAGCCACGGTGTACCCTTTTTAATGTAAAAATTCATGTGACGGAAAAACGAAGGCTAAAAAACTTCAAAGACCCGATTGAGGTTCAGATAGCCTTTTTTTGGGTATGAAACTATCCGTTGACGGCTTACAGCAGTCAAAGCCGTAGAACTCACTGAGACCTTCGTTTTGACTGGTTATGGCTCCCGTAACTCTAAACAAGGCAACAGTTATGGCCGTCCGAAGAATCGATATCCACAGGGTGCAACATCTGCGGTGCTAGGTGCAACATTCGTCCAAAAAGAAAAAAACAGCACCATGCGACTTTCAGAAATGGGTGTAGGGATTTGAAATGGACCAGTACCATGGTGCACCATCCTCTAGGGTTGGTAAATCGAAGATCAGCCACTGTGTTTCCTTTTTAACGTAAAAATTCATGTGACGGAAAAACGAAGGCCAAAAAACTTCAGAGACCCGATTGAGGTTCGGATAGCCTTTTTTTGGGTATGAAACTATCCGTTGACGGCTTACAGCGGTCAAAGCCGTAGAACTCACTGAGACCTTCGTTTTGACTGGTTATGGCTCTCGTAACTCCAAACGAGGCAGTAGTTATGGCCGTCCGAAGAATCGAAATCCAGAGGGTGCAACATCTGCGGTGCAAGGTGCAACATTCGTCCAAAAAGACAAAACAACATCGTGCGACTTTTAGAAATGGGTGCAGGGATTTGAAATGGACCAGTACCATGGTGCATCACTCTCCAGGGATGGTAAATCGAAGACAAGCCACGGTGTTCCCTTTTTAACGTAAAAATTCATGTGACGGAAAAAAGAAGGCCAAAAAACTTCAGAGAGCCGATTTAGGATCAGATAGCCTTTTTATGGGTATGAAACTATCCGTTGACGGCTTACAGCGGTCAAAGCCGTAGTACTCACTGAGACCTTCGTTTTGACTGGTTATGGCTCCCGTAACTCTAAACGAGGCAACAATTATGGTCGTCCGAAGAATCGATATCCACAGGGTGCAATTTCTGCGGTGCATGGTGCAACATTCGTCCAAAAAGACGAAACAGCGCCGTGCGACTTTTAGAAATGGGTGCAGAGATTTGAAATGGACCAGTACCATGGTGCACCACTCTCCAGGGATGGTAAATCGAAGACCAGCCACGGTGTTCCCTTTTTAACGTAAAAATTCATGTGACGGAAAAACGAAGGCCAAAAAACTTCAGAGAGACGATTGAGGTTCGGATAGCCTTTTTTGGGTATGAAACTATCCGTTGACGGCTTACAGCGGTCAAATCCGTAGAACTCACTTAGACCTTCGTTTTGACTGGTTATGGCTCCCGTAACTCTAAACGAGGCAACAGTTATGGTCTTCCGAAGAATCGATATCCACAAGGTGCAACATCTGCGGTGCAAGGTGCAACATTCGTCCAAAAAGACGAAACAGCGCCGTGCGACTTTTAGAAATGGGTGCAGGGATTTGAAATGGACCAGTACCATGGTGCACCACTCTCCAGGGATGGTAAATCGAAGACCAGCCACGGTGTTCCCTTTTTAACGTTAAAATTCTTGTGATGGAAAAACGAAGGCCAAAAAACTTCAAAGAGCCGATTGAGGTTCGGATAGCCTTTTTTTGGGTATTAAACTATCCGTTGATGGCTTACAGTGGTCAAAGCCGTAAAACTCACTGAGACCTTCGTTTTGACTAGTTATGGCTCCCGTAACTCTAAACGAGGCAACAGTTATGGCCGTCTGAAGAATTGATATCCACATGGTGCAACATCTGCGGTGAAAGGTGCAACATTCGTCCAAAAAGAAGAAACAGCACCGTGCGACTTTCAGAATTGGGTGTAGGGATTTGAAATGGACCAGTACCATGGTGCACCACTCTCCAGGGATGGTAAATCGAAGACCAGCCACGGTGTTCCCTTTTTAACGTAAAAATTCATGTGATGGAAAAACGAAGGCCAAAAAACTACACAGACCCGATTGAGGTTCGGATAGCCTTTTTTTGGGTATGAAACTATCCGTTGACGGCTTACAGTGGTCAAAGCCGTAGAACTCACTGAGACCTTCGTTTTGACTGGTTATGGCTCCCGTAACTCTAAACGAGGCAACAGTTATGGTCGTCCGAAGAATCGATATCCACAGGGTGCAACATCTGCGGTGCAAGGTGCAACATTCGTCCAAAAAGACGAAACAGCGCCTTGCGACTTTTAGAAATGGGTGCAGGGATTTGAAATGGACCAGTACCATGGTGCACCACTCTCCAGGGATGGTAAATCGAAGACCAGCCACGGTGTTCCCTTTTTAACGTAAAAATTCATGTGACGGAAAAACGAAGGCCAAAAAACTTCAGAGAGCCGATTAAGGTTCGGATAGCCTTTTTTTGGGTATGAAACTATCCGTTGATGGCATACAGCCGTCTAAGCCGTAGAACTCACTGAGACCCTCGTTTTGACTGGTTATGGCTCCCGTAACTCTAAACGAGGCAACATTTATCGTCGTCCGAAGAATCAATATCAACAGGGTGCAACATCTGCGGTGCAAGGTGCAACATTCGTCCAAAAAGACGAAACAGCGCCGTGCGACTTTTAGAAATGGGTGCAGGGATTTGAAATGGACCAGTACCATGGTGTACCACTCTCCAGGGATGGTAAATCGAAGACCAGCCACGGTGTACCCTTTTTAATGTAAAAATTCATGTGACGGAAAAACGAAGGCCAAAAAACTTCAAAGAGCCGATTGAGGCTCGGATAGCCTTTTTTGGGTATTAAACTATCCGTTGACCGCTTACAACGGTCAAAGCCGTAAAACTCACTGAGACCTTCGTTTTGACTTGTTATGGCTCCCGTAACTCTAAACGAGGCAACAGTTATGGCCGTTTGAAGAATCGATATCCACAGGGTGCAACATCTGCGGTGAAAGGTGCAACATTCATCCAAAAAGAAGAAACAGCGCCGTGCGACTTTCAGAAATGGGTGCAGGGATTTGAAATGGACCAGTACCATGGTGAAACACTCTCCAGGGATGGTAAATCGAAGACCAGCCACGGTGTTCCCTTTTTAACGTAAAAATCCATGTGACGGAAAAACGAAGGCCTAAAAAATTCAGAGACCCGATTGAGGTTCGGATAGCCTTTTTTTGGGTATGAAATTATCCACTGACGGCTTACAGCGGTCAAAGCCGTAGAACTCACTGAGACCTTCGTTTTGACTAGTTATGGCTTCCGTAACTCTAAACGAGGCAACAGTTATGGCCGTCCGAAGAATCGATATCCACAGGGTGCAACATCTGCGGTGCAAGGTGCAACATTCGTCCAAAAAGACGAAACAGCGCCGTGCGACTTTCAGAAATGGCTGCAGGGATTTGAAATGGACCAGTACCATGGTGCACCACTCTCCAGGGATGGTAAATCGAAGACCAGCCACAGTGTTCTTTTTTTAACGTAATAATTAATGTGACGGAAAACGAAGGCCAAAAAACTTCAGAGACTCGATTGAGGTTCGGATAGCCTTTTCTTGGGTATGAAACTATCCGTTGATGGCTTACAGCGGTCAAAGCCGTAGAACTCACTGAGACCTTCGTTTTGACTGGTTATGGCTCCCGTAACTCTAAACGAGGCAACAGTTATGGCCATCCGAAGAATCGAAATCCACATGGTGCAACATCTGCGGTGCAAGGTGCAACATTCGTCCAAAAAGACGAAACAGTGCCGTGCGACTTTTAGAAATGGGTGCAGGGATTTGAAATGGACCAGTACCATGGTGCATCACTCTCCAGGGATGGTAAATCGAAGACAAGCCACGGTGTTCCCTTTTTAACGTAAAAATTCATGTGACGGAAAAACGAAGGCCAAAAAACTTTAGAGAGCCGATTGAGGTTCGGATAGCCTTTTTTGGGTATGAAACTATCCGTTGACGGCTTACAGCAGTCAAAGCCGTAGAACTCACTGAGACCTTCGTTTTGACTGGTTATGGCTCCCGTAATTCTAAACGAGGCAACAGTTATGGTTGTCCGAAGAATCGATATCCACAGGGTGCAACATCTGTGGTGCATGGTGCAACATTCGTCCAAAAAGACAAAACAGCGCCGTGCGACTTTTAGAAATGGGTGCAGGGATTTGAAATGGACCAGTACCATGATGCACCACTCTCCAGGGATGGTAAATCGAAGACCAGCCACGGTGTACCCTTTTTAATGTAAAAATTCATGTGACGGAAAAACGAAGGCTAAAAAACATCAAAGACCCGATTGAGGTACGGATAGCCTTTTTTTTGGGTATGAAACTATCCGTTGACGGCTTACAGTAGTCAAAGCCGTAGAACTCACTAAGACCTTCGTTTTGACTGGTTATGGCTCCCGTAACTCTAAACGAGGCAACAGTTATGGCCGTTTGAAGAATCGATATCCACAGGGTGCAACATCTGCGGTGAAAGGTGCAACATTCGTCCAAACAGACGAAACAGCGCCGTGCGACATTCAGAAATGGGTGCAGGGATTTGAAATGGACCAGTACCATGGTGAACCACTCTCCAGGGATGGTAAATCGAAGATCAGCCACGGTGTTTCCTTTTTAACGTAAAAATTCATGTGACGGAAAAACGAAGGCCAAAAAACTTCAAAGACCCGATTGAGGTTCGGATAGCCTTTTTTTGGGTATGAAACTATCCGTTGACGGCTTACAGCGGTCAAAGCCGTAGAACTCACTGAGACCTTCGTTTTGAATGGTTATGGCTCTCGTAACACTAAACGAGGCAGTAGTTATGGCCGTCCGAAGAATCGAAATCCAGAGGGTGCAACATCTGCGGTGCAAGGTGCAACATTCGTCCAAAAAGACGAAACAACATCGTGCGACTTTTAGAAATGGGTGCAGGGATTTGAAATGGACCAGTACCATGGTGCATCACTCTCCAGGGATGGTAAATCGACGACAAGCCACGGTGTTCCCTTTTTAACGTAAAAATTCATGTGACGGAAAAACGAAGGCCAAAAAACTTCAAAGAGCCGATTGAGGATCAGATAGCCTTTTTTTGGGTATGAAACTATCCGTTGACGGCTTACAGTGGTCAAAGCCGTAGAACTCACTGAGACCTTCGTTTTGACTGGTTATGGCTCCCGTAACTCTAAACAAGGCAACAGTTATGGTCGTCCGAAGAATCGATATCCACAGGGTGCAACATCTGCGGTGCATGGTGCAACATTCGTCCAAAAAGACGAAACAGCGCCGTCCGACTTTTAGAAATGGGTGCAGAGATTTGAAATGGACCAGTACCATGGTGCACCACTCTCCAGGGATGGTAAATCGAAGACCAGCCACGGTGTTCCCTTTTTAACGTAAAAATTCATGTGACGGAAAAACGAAGGCCAAAAAACTTCAGAGAGACGATTGAGGTTCGGATAGCCTATTTTTGGGTATGAAACTATCCGTTGACGGCTTACAGCGGTCAAAGCCGTAGAACTCACTAAGACCTTCGTTTTGACTGGTTATAGCTCCCGTAACTCTAAACGAGGCAACAGTTATGGTCGTCCGAAGAATCGATATCCACAGGGTGCAACATCTGCGGTGCAAGGTGCAACATTCGTCCAAAAAGACGAAACAGTGCCGTGCGACTTTTAGAAATGGGTGCAGGGATTTGAAATGGACCAGTACCATGGTGCACCACTCTCCAGGGATGGTAAATCAAAGACCAGCCACGGTGTTCCCTTTTTAACGTAAAAATTCATGTGATGGAAAAACGAAGGCCAAAAAACTTCAAAGAGCCGATTGAGGTTCGGATAGCCTTTTTTTGAGTATTAAACTATCCGTTGATGGCTTACAGTGGTCAAAGCCGTAAAACTCACTGAGACCTTCGTTTTGACTAGTTATGGCTCCCATAACTCTAAACGAGGCAACAGTTATGGCCGTCTGAAGAATCGATATCCACATGGTGCAACATCTGCGGTGAAAGGTGCAACATTCGTCCAAAAAGAAGAAACAGCACCGTGCGACTTTCAGAAATGGGTGCAGGGATTTGAAATGGACCAGTACCATGGTGCACCACTCTCCAGGGATGGTAAATGGAAGACCAGCCACGGTGTTCCCTTTTTAACGTAAAAATTCATGTGACGGAAAAACGAAGGCCAAAAAACTACAGAGACCCGATTGAGGTTCGGATAGCCTTTTTTTGGGTATGAAACTATCCGTTGACGGCTTACAGCGGTCAAAGCTGTAGAACTCACTGAGACCTTCGTTTTGACTGGTTATGGCTCACGTTACTCTAAACGAGGCAACAGTTATGGCCGTCCGAAGAATCGAAATCCACAGGGAGCAACATCTGCGGTGCAAGGTGCAACATTCGTCCAAAAAGACGAAACAACGCCGTGCGACTTTTAGAAATGGGTGCAGGGATTTGAAATGGACCAATACCATGGTGCACCACTCTCCAGGGATGGTAAATCGAAGACCAGCCACGGTGTTCCCTTTTTAACGTAAAAATTCATGTGACGGAAAAACGAAGGCTAAAAAACTTCAAAGACCCGATTGAGGTTCGAATAGCCTTTTTTTGGGTATGAAACTATCCGTTGACGGCTTACAGCGGTCAAAGCCGTAGAACTCACTGAGACCTTCGTTTTGACTGGTTATGGCTCCCGTAACTCTAAACGAGGCAACAGTTATGGTCGTCCGAAGAATCGATATCCACAGGGTGCAACATCTGCGGTGCAAGGTGCAACATTCGTCCAAAAAGACGAAACAGCGCCGTGCGACTTTTAGAAATGGGTGCAGGAATTTGAAATGGACCAGTACCATGGTGCACCACTCTCCAGGGATGGTAAATCGAAGACCAGCCACAGTGTCCTTTTTTTAATGTAATAATTAATGTGACGGAAAACGAAGGCCAAAAAACTTCAGAGACCCGATTGAGGTTCGGATAGCCTTTTCTTGGGTATGAAACTATCCGTTGATGGCTTACAGCGGTCAAAGCCGTAGAACTCACTGAGACCTTCGTTTTGACTGGTTATGGCTCCCGTAACTCTAAACGAGGCAACAGTTATGGTCATCCGAAGAATCGATATCCACAGGGTGCAACATCTGCGGTGAAAGGTGCAACATTCGTCCAAAAAGAAGAAACAGCGCCGTGCGACTTTCAGAAATGGGTGCAGGGATTTGAAATGGACCAGTACCATGGTGCACCACTCTCCAGGGATGGTAAATCGAAGACCAGCCACGGTGTTCCCTTTTTAACGTAAAAATTCATGTGACGGAAAAACGAAGGCCCAAAAACTACAGAGACCCGACTGAGGTTCGGATAGCCTTTTTTTGGGTATGAAACTATCCGTTGATGGCTTACAGCGGTCAAAGCCGTAGAACTCACTGAGACCTTCGTTTTGACTGGTTATGGCTCTCGTTACTCTAAACGAGGCAACAGTTATGGCCGTCCGAAGAATCGAAATCCACATGGAGCAACATCTGCGGTGCAAGGTGCAACATTCGTCCAAAAAGACGAAACAACGCCGTGCGACTTTTAGAAATGGGTGCAGGATTTGAAATGGACCAGTACCATGGTGCACCATTCTCCAGGTATGGTAAATCGAAGACCAGCCACGTTGTTCCCTTTTTAATGTAAAAATTCATGTGATGGAAAAAACGAAGGCTAAAAAACTTCAAAGACACGATTGAGGTTCGAATAGCCTTTTTTTGGGTATGAAACTATCCGTTGACGGCTTACAGCGGTCAAAGCCGTAGAACTCACTGAGACCTTCGTTTTGACTGGTTATGGCTCCCGTAACTCTAAACGAGGCAACAGTTATGGTCGTCCGAAGAATCGATATCCACAGGGTGCAACATCTGCGGTGCAAGGTGCAACATTCGTCCAAAAAGACGAAACAGCGCCGTGCGACTTTTAGAAATGGGTGCAGGGATTTGAAATGGACCAGTACCATGGTGCACCACTCTCCGGGGATGGTAAATCGAAGACCAGCCACAGTGTTCCCTTTTTAACGTAAAAATTCATGTGACGGAAAAACGAAGGCCAAAAAACTTCAGAGAGCCGATTGAGGTTCGGATAGCCTTTTTTTGGGTATTAAACTATCCGTTGACGGCTTACAACGGTCAAAGCCGTAAAACTCACTGAGACCTTTGTTTTGACTAGTTATGGCTCCCGTAACTCTAAACGAGGCAACAGTTATGGCCGTTTGAAGAATCGATATCCACAGGGTGCAACATCTGCGGTGAAAGGTGCAACATTCGTCCAAAAAGAAGAAACAGTGCCGTGCGACATTCAGAAATGGGTGCAGGGATTTGAAATGGACCAGTACCATGGTGAACCACTCTCCAGGGATGTTAAATCGAAGACCAGCCACGGTGTTCCCTTTTTAACGTAAAAATTCATGTGACGGAAAAACGAAGGCCAAAAAACTTCAGAGACCCGATTGAGGTTCGGATAGCCTTTTTTTGGGTATGAAACTATCCGTTGACGGCTTACAGCGGTCAAAGCCGTAGAACTCACTGAGACCTTCGTTTTGAGTGGTTATGGCTCCCGTAACTCTAAACGAAGCAACAGTTATGGTCGTCCGAAGAATCGATATCCAGAGGGTGCAACATCTGTGGCGCAAGATGCAACATTCGTCCAAAAAGACGAAACAGCGCCGTGCGACTTTTAGAAATGGGTGCAGGGATTTGAAATGGACCAGTACCATGGTGCACCACTCTCCAGGGATGGTAAATCGAAGACCAGCCACAGTGTTCCCTTTTTAATGTAAAAATTCATGTGACGGAAAAACGAAGGCCAAAAAACTTCAGAGAGCCGATTGATGTTCGGATAGCCTTTTTTTGGGTATTAAACTATCCGTTGACGACTTACAACGGTCAAAGCCGTAAAACTCACTGAGACCTTCGTTTTGACTAGTTATGGCTCCCGTAACTCTAAACGAGGCAACAATTATGGCCATTTGAAGAATCGATATCCACAGGGTGCAACATCTGCGGTGAAAGGTGCAACTTTCGTCCAAAAAGAAGAAACAGCGCCGTGCGACTTTCAGAAATGGGTGCAGGGATTTGAAATGGACCAGTACCATGGTGAACCACTCTCCAGGGATGGTAAATCGAAGACCAGCCACGGTGTTCCCTTTTTAACGTAAAAATTCATGGGATGGAAAAACGAAGGCCAAAAAACTTCAAAGACCCAATTGAGGTTCGGATAGCCTTTTTTTGGGTATGAAACTATCCATTGACGGCTTACAGCGGTCAAAGCCGTAGAACTCACTGAGACCTTCGTTTTGACTAGTTATGGCTCCCGTAACTCTAAACGAGGCAACAGTTATGGCCGTCCGAAGAATCGAAATCCAGAGGGAGCAACATCTGCGGTGCAAGGTGCAACATTCGTCCAAAAAGACGAAACAACGCCGTGCGACTTTCAGAAATGGGTGCAGGGATTTGAAATGGACCAATACCATGGTGCAACACTCTCTAGGGATGGTAAATCGAAGACAAGCCACGGTTTTCCCTTTTTAACGTAAAAATTCAAGTGACGGAAAAACGAAGGCCAAAAAACTTCAGAGAGCCGATTGAGGTTCGGATAGCCTTTTTTTGGGTATGAAACTATCCGTTGACGGCGTACAGCCGTCAAAGCCGTAGAACTCACTGAGACCTTCGTTTTGACTAGTTATGGCTCCCGTAACTCTAAACGAGGCAACAGTTATGGTCGTCCGAAGAATCGACATCCACAGGGTGCAACATCTGCGGTGCATGGTGCAACATTCGTCCAAAAAGACGAAACAGTGCCGTGCGACTTTTAGAAATGGGTGCAGGGATTTGAAATGGACCAGTACCATGGTGCACCACTCTCCAGGGATGGTAAATCGAAGACCAGCCACGGTGTACCCTTTTTAATGTAAAAATTCATGTGAGGGAAAAACGAAGGCTAAAAAACTTCAAAGACCCGATTGAGGTTCGGATAGCCTTTTTTTGGGTATGAAACTATCCGTTGACGGCTTACAGCGGTCAAAGCCGTAGAACTCACTGAGACCTTTGTTTTGACTGGTTATGGCTCCCGTAACTCTAAACGAGGCAACAGTTATGGTCGTCAGAAGAATCGATATCCATAGGGTGCAACATCTGCGGTGCACGGTGCAACATTCGTCCAAAAAGACGAAATAGCGTCGTGCGACTTTTAGAAATGGGTGCAGGGATTTGAAATGGACCGGTACCATGGTGCATCACTCTCCAGGGATGGTAAATCGAAGACCAGCCGCGGTGTTCCCTTTTTAACGTAAAAATTCATGTGACGGAAAAACGAAGGCCAAAAAACTTCAAAGAGCCGATTAAGGTTCGGATAGCCTTTTTTTGGATATGAAACTATCCGTTGACGGTTTACAGCGGTCAAAGCCGTAGAAATCACTAAGACCTTCGTTTTGACTAGTTATGGCTCCCGTAAATCTAAACGAGGCAACAGTTATGGCCGTCCGAAGAATCGATATCCACAAGGTGCAACATCTGCGGTGCAAGGTGCAACATTCGTCCAAAAAGACGAAACAGCACCGTGCGACTTTCAGAAATGGGTGCAGGGAATTGAAATGGACCAGTACCATGGTGCACCACCGTCCAGGGATGGTAAATCGAAGATCAGCCACGGTGTTTCCTTTTTAACGTAAAAATTCATGTGACGGAAAAACGAAGGCCAAAAAACTTCAGAGACCCGATTGAGGTTCGGATAGCCTTTTTTTGGGTATGAAACTATCCGTTGACGGCTTACAACAGTCAAAGCCGTAGAACTCACTAAGACCTTCGTTTTGAGTGGTTATGGCTCCCGTAACTCTAAATGAGGCAACAGTTATGGCCGTCCGAAGAATCGAAATCCAGAGGGTGCAACATCTGCGGTGCAAGGTGCAACATTCGTCCAAAAAGACGAAACGGCGTCGTGCGACTTTTAGAAATGGGTGCAGGGATTTGAAATGGACCAGTACCATGGTGCATCACTCTCCAGGGATGGTAAATCGAAGACAAGCCACGGTGTTCCCTTTTTAACGTAAAAACTCATGTGACGGAAAAACGAAGCTCAAAAAACTTCAGAGAGCCGATTGAGGTTCAGATAGCCTTTTTTTGGGTATGAAACTATCCGTTGACGGCTTACAGCGGTCAAAGCCGTAGAACTCACTGAAACCTTCATTTTGACTGGTTATGGCTCCCGTAACTCTAAACGAGGCAACAGTAATGGTCGTCCGAAGAATCGATATCCACAGGGTGCAACATCTGCGGTGCAAGGTGCAACATTCGTCCAAAAAGACGAAACAGTGCCGTGCGACTTTTAGAAATGGATGCAGGGATTTGTAAATGGACCAGTACCATGGTGCACCACTCTCCAGGGATGGTAAATCAAAGACCAGCCACGGTCTTCCCTTTTTAACGTAAAAATTCATGTGACGGAAAAACGAAGGCCAAAAAACTTCAGAGAGCCGATTGAGGTTCGGATAGACTTTTTTTGGGTATTAAACTATCCGTTGACGGCTTACAGCGGTCAAAGCCGTAAAACTCACTGAGACCTTCGTTTTGACTAGTTATGGCTCCCGTAACTCTAAAAGAGGCAAAAGTTATGGCCGTCTGAAGAATCGATATCCGCAGGGTGCAACATCTGCGGTGAAAGGTGCAACATTCGTCCAAAAAGAAGAAACAGCGCCGTGCGACTTTCAGAAATGGGTGCAGGGATTTGAAATGGACCAGTACCATGGTGCACCTCTCTCCAGGGATGGTAAATCGAAGACCAGCCACGGTGTTCCCTTTTTAACGTAAAAATTCATGTGACGGAAAAACGAAGGCCAAAAAACTTCAAAGACCCGATTGAGGTTCAGATAGCCTTTTTTTGTGTATGAAACTATCCGTTGACGGCTTACAGCGGTCAAAGCCGTAGAACTCACTGAGACCTTCGTTTTGACTGGTTATGGCTCCCGTAACTCTAAACGAGGCAACAGTTATGGCCGTCCGAAGAATCGAAATCCACAGGGTGCAACATCTGCGGTGCAAGGTGCAACATTCGTCCAAAAAGACGAAACAGCACCGTGCGACTTTTAGAAATGGGTGCAGGGATTTGAAATGGACCAGTACCATGGTGCATCACTCTCCAGGGTTGGTAAATCGAAGACAAGCCACGGTGTTCCCTTTTTAACGTAAAAATTCATGTGACGGAAAAACGAAGGCCAAAAAACTTCAAAGAGCCGATTGAGGTTTGGATAGCCTTTTTTTGGGTATGAAACTATCCATTGACGGCTTACAGCGGTCAAAGCCGTAGAACTCACTGAGACCTTCGTTTTGACTGGTTATGGCTCCCGCAACTCTAAACGAGGCAACAGTTATGGTCATCCGAAGAATAGATATCCACAGGGTGCAACATCTGCGGTGAAACGTGCAACATTCGTCCAAAAAGAAGAAACAGCGCCGTGCGACTTTCAGAAATGGGTGCAGGGATTTGAAATGGACCAGTACCATGGTGAACCACTCTCCAGGGATGGTAAATCGAAGACCAGCCACGGTGTTCCCTTTTTAACGTAAAAATTCATGGGACGGAAAAACGAAGGCCAAAAAACTTCAAAGACCCAATTGAGGTTCGGATAGCCTTTTTTTGGGTATGAAACTATCCATTGACGGCTTATAGCGGTCAAAGCCGTAGAACTCACTGAGACCTTCGTTTTGACTAGTTATGGCTCCCGTAACTCTAAACGAGGCAACAGTTATGGCCGTCCGAAGAATCGAAATCCAGAGGGAGCAACATCTGCGGTGCAAGGTGCAACATTCGTCCAAAAAGACGAAACAACGCCGTGCGACTTTCAGAAATGGGTGCAGGGATTTGAAATGGACCAATACCATGGTGCAACACTCTCTAGGGATGGTAAATCGAAGACAAGCCACGATTTTCCCTTTTTAACGTAAAAATTCATGTGACGGAAAAACGAAGGCCAAAAAACTTCAGAGAGCCGATTGAGGTTCGGATAGCCTTTTTTTGGGTATGAAACTATCCGTTGACGGCGTACAGCCGTCAAAGCCGTAGAACTCACTGAGACCTTCGTTTTGACTAGTTATGGCTCCCGTAACTCTAAACGAGGCAACAGTTATGGTCGTCCGAAGAATCGATATCCACAGGGTGCAACATCTGCGGTGCATGGTGCAACATTCGTCCAAAAAGACGAAACAGTGCCGTGCGACTTTTAGAAATGGGTGCAGGGATTTGAAATGGACCAGTACCATGGTGCACCACTCTCCAGGGATGGTAAATCGAAGACCAGCCACGGTGTACCCTTTTTAATGTAAAAATTCATGTGAGGGAAAAACGAAGGCTAAAAAACTTCAAAGACCCGATTGAGGTTCGGATAGCCTTTTTTTGGGTATGAAACTATCCGTTGATGGCTTACAGCGGTCAAAGCCGTAGAACTCACTGAGACCTTTGTTTTGACTGGTTATGGCTCCCGTAACTCTAAACGAGGCAACAGTTATGGTCGTCAGAAGAATCGATATCCATAGGGTGCAACATCTGCGGTGCACGGTGCAACATTCGTCCAAAAAGACGAAATAGCGCCGTGCGACTTTTAGAAATGGGTGCAGGGATTTGAAATGGACCAGTACCATGGTGCATCACTCTCCAGGGATGGTAAATCGAAGACCAGCCACGGTGTTCCCTTTTTAACGTAAAAATTCATGTGACTGAAAAACGAAGGCCAAAAAACTTCAAAGAGCCGATTAAGGTTCGGATAGCCTTTTTTTGGATATGAAACTATCCGTTGACGGTTTACAGCAGTCAAAGCCGTAGAAATCACTAAGACCTTCGTTTTGACTAGTTATGGCTCCCGTAACTCTAAACGAGGCAACAGTTATGGCCGTCCGAAGAATCGATATCCACAAGGTGCAACATCTGCGGTGCAAGGTGCAACATTCGTCCAAAAAGACGAAACAGCACCGTGCGACTTTCAGAAATGGGTGGAGGGAATTGAAATGGACCAGTACCATGGTGCACCACCGTCCAGGGATGGTAAATCGAAGATCAGCCACGGTGTTTCCTTTTTAACGTAAAAATTCATGTGACGGAAAAACGAAGGCCAAAAAACTTCAGAGACCCGATTGAGGTTCGGATAGCCTTTTTTTGGGTATGAAACTATCCGTTGACGGCTTACAGCAGTCAAAGCCGTAGAACTCACTAAGACCTTCGTTTTGAGTGGTTATGGCTCCCGTAACTCTAAACGAGGCAACAGTTATGGTCGTCCGAAGAATCGATATCCACAGGGTGCAACATCTGCGGTGCACGGTGCAACATTCGTCCAAAAAGACGAAATAGCACCGTGCGACTTTTAGAAATGGGTGTAGGGATTTGAAATGGACCAGTACCATGGTGCACCACTCTCCAGGGATGGTAAATCGAAGACCAGCCACGGTGTTCCCTTTTTAACGTAAAAATTCATGTGACGGAAAAACGAAGGCCAAAAAACTTCAAAGAGCCGATTAAGGTTCGGATAGCCTTTTTTTGGGTATGAAACTATCCGTTGATGGCTTACAGCCGTCAAAGCCGTAGAACTCACTGAGACCTTCGTTTTGACTGGTTATGGCTCACGTAACTCTAAACGAGGCAACATTTATGGTCGTTCGAAGAATCGATATCCATAGGGTGCAACATCTGCGGTGCATGGTGCAACATTCGTCCAAAAAGACGAAACAGTGCCGTGCGACTTTTAGAAATGGGTGCAGGGATTTGAAATGGACCAGTACCATGGTGCACCACTCTCCAGGGATGGTAAATCGAAGACCAGCCACGGTGTACCCTTTTTAATGTAAAAATTCATGTGACGGAAAAACGAAGGCTAAAAAACTTCAAAGACCCGATTGAGGTTCGGATAGCCTTTTTTTCGGTATGAAACTATCCGTTGACGGCTTACAGCGGTCAAAGCCGTAGAACTCACTGAGACCTTCGTTTTGACTGGTTATGGCTCCCGTAACTCTAAACGAGGCAACAGTTATGGTCGTCCGAAGAATCAATATCCACAGGGTGCAACATCTGCGGTGCACGGTGCAACATTCGTCCAAAAAGACGAAACAGCACCGTGCGACTTTTAGAAATGGGTGCAGGGATTTGAAATGGACCAGTACCATGGTGCATCACTCTCCAGGGATGGTAAATCGAAGACAAGCCACGGTGTTCCCTTTTTAACGTAAAAATTCATGTGACGGAAAAACGAAGGCCAAAAAACTTCAGAGAGCCGATTAAGTTTCGGATAGCCTTTTTTTGGGTATGAAACTATTCGTTGACGGTTTACAGCGGTCAAAGCCGTAGAAATCACAGAGACCTTCGTTTTGACTAGTTATGGCTCCCGTAACTCTAAACGAGGCAACAGTTATGGCCGTCCGAAGAATCGATATCCACAAGGTGCAACATCTGCGGTGCAAGGTGCAACATTCGTCCAAAAAGACGAAACAGCACCGTGCGACTTTCAGAAATGGGTGCAGGGAATTGAAATGGACCAGTACCATGGTGCACCACCGTCCAGGGATGGTAAATGGAAGATCAGCCACGGTGTTTCCTTTTTAACGTAAAAATTCATGTGACGGAAAAACGAAGGCCAAAAAACTTCAGAGACCCGATTGAGGTTCGGATAGCCTTTTTTTGGGTATGAAACTATCCGTTGACGGCTTACTGCAGTCAAAGCCGTAGAACTCACTAAGACCTTCGTTTTGAGTGGTTATGGCTCCCGCAACTCTAAACGAGGCAACAGTTATGGCCGTCCGAAGAATCGAAATCCAGAGGGTGCAACATCTGCGGTGCAAGGTGCAACATTCGTCCAAAAAGACGAAACGGCGCCGTGCGACTTTTAGAAATGGGTGCAGGGATTTGAAATGGACCAGTACCATGGTGCATCACTCTCCAGGGATGGTAAATCGAAGACAAGCCACGGTGTTCCCTTTTTAACGTAAAAATTCATGTGACGGAAAAACGAAGCCCAAAAAACTTCAGAGAGCCGATTGAGGTTCAGATAGCCTTTTTTTGGGTATGAAACTATCTGTTGACAGCTTACAGCGGTCAAAGCCATAGAACTCACTGAGACCTTCGTTTTGACTGGTTATGGCTCCCGTAACTCTAAACGAGGCAATAGTTATGGTCGTCCGAAGAATCGATATCCACAGGGTGCAACATCTGCGGTGCAAGGTGCAACATTCGTCCAAAAAGACGAAACAGCGCCGTGCGACTTTTAGAAATGGGTGCAGGGATTTGTAAATGGACCAGTACCATGGTGCACCACTCTCCAGGGATGGTAAATCGAAGACCAGCCACGGTCTTCCCTTTTTAACGTAAAAATTCATGTGATGGAAAAACGAAGGCCAAAAAACTTCAGAGAGCCGATTGAGGTTCGGATAGACTTTTTTTGGGTATTAAACTATCCGTTGACGGCTTACAGCGGTCAAAGCCGTAAAACTCACTGAAACCATCGTTTTGACTAGTTATGGCTCCCGTAACTCTAAACGAGGCAACAGTTATGGCCGTCTGAAGAATCAATATCCGCAGGGTGCAACATCTGCGGTGAAAGGTGCAACATTCGTCCAAAAAGAAGAAACAGCGCCGTGCGACTTTCAGAAATGGGTGCAGGGATTTGAAATGGACCAGTACCATGGTGCACCACTCTCCAGGGATGGTAAATCGAAGACCAGCTACGGTGTTCACTTTTTAACGTAAAAATTCATGGGACGGAAAAACGAAGGCCAAAAAACTTCAAAGACCCGATTGAGGTTCGGATAGACTTTTTTTAGGTATGAAACTATCCATTGACGGCTTACAGCGGTCAAAGCCGTAGAACTCACTGAGACCTTCGTTTTGACTAGTTATGGCTCCCGTAACTCTAAACGAGGCAACAGTTATGGCCGTCCGAAGAATCGAAATCCAGAGGGAGCAACATCTGCGGTGCAAGGTGCAACATTCGTCCAAAAAGACGAAACAACGTCGTGCGACTTTTAGAAATGGGTGCAGGGATTTGAAATGGACCAGTACCATGGTGCAACACTCTCCAGGGATGGTAAATCGAAGACAAGCCACGGTTTTCCCTTTTTAACGTAAAAATTCATGTGACGGAAAAACGAAGGCCAAAAAACTTCAGAGAGCCGATTGAGGTTCGGATAGCCTTTTTTTGGGTATGAAACTATCCGTTGACGGCTTACAGCCGTCAAAGCCGTAGAACTCACTGAGACCTTCGTTTTGACTGGTTATGGCTCCTGTAACTCTAAACGAGGCAACATTTATGGTCGTCCAAAGAATCGATATCCACAGGGTGCAACATCTGCGGTGCACGGTGCAACATTCGTCCAAAAAGACGAAATAGCGCCGTGCGACTTTTAGAAATGGGTGCAGGGATTTGAAATGGACCAGTACCATGGTGCATCACTCTCCAGGGATGGTAAATCGAAGACCAGCCACGGTGTTCCCTTTTTAACGTAAAAATTCATGTAACGGAAAAACGAAGGCCAAAAAACTTCAGAGAGCCGATTAAGGTTCAGATAGCCTTTTTTGGGTATGAAACTATCCGTTGACGGTTTACAGCGGTCAAAGCCGTATAAATCACTGAGACCTTCGTTTTGACTAGTTATGGATCCCGTAACTCTAAACGAGGCAACAGTTATGGCCGTCCGAAGAATCGATATCCACAAGGTGCAACATCTGCGGTGCAAGGTGCAACATTCGTCCAAAAAGACGAAACAGCACCGTGCGACTTTCAGAAATGAGTGCAGGGAATTGAAATGGACCAGTACCATGGTGCACCACCGTCCAGGGATGGTAAATCGAAGATCAGCCACGGTGTTTCCTTTTTAACGTAAAAATTCATGTGACGGAAAAACGAAGGCCAAAAAACTTCAGAGACCCGATTGAGGTTCAGATAGCCTTTTTTTGGGTATGAAACTATCCGTTAACGGCTTACAGCAGTCAAAGCCGTAGAACTCACTAGACCTTCATTTTGAGTGGTTATGGCTTCCGTAACTCTAAACGAGGCAACAATTATGGCCGTCCGAAGAATCAAAATCCAGAGGGTGCAACATCTGCGGTGCAAGGTGCAACATTCGTCCAAAAAGACGAAACGGTGTCGTGCGACTTTTAGAAATGGGTGCAGGGATTTGAAATGGACCAGTACCATGGTGCATCACTCTCCAGGGATGGTAAATCGAAGACAAGCCACGGTGTTCCCTTTTTCACGTAAAAATTCATGTGACGGAAAAACGATGCCCAAAAAACTTCAGAGAGCCGATTGAGGTTCAGATAGCCTTTTTTTGGGTATGAAACTATCCGTTGACGGCTTACAACGGTCAAAGCCGTAGAACTCACTGAGACCTTCGTTTTGACTGGTTATGGCTCCCGTAACTATAAACGAGGCAACAGTTATGGTCGTCCGAAGAATCGATATCCACAGGGTGCAACATCTGCGGTGCAAGGTGCAACATTCGTCCAAAAAGACGAAACAGCGCCGTGCGACTTTTAGAAATGGGTGCAGGGATTTGTAAATGGACCAGTACCATGGTGCACCACTCTCCAGGGATGGTGAATCGAAGACCAGCCACGGTCTTCCCTTTTTAACGTAAAAATTCATGTGACGGAAAAACGAAGGCCAAAAAACTTCAGAGAGCCGATTGCGGTTCGGATAGACTTTTTTTGGGTATTAAACTATCCGTTGATGGCTTACAGCGGTCAAAGCCGTAAAACTCACTGAGACCTTCGTTTTGACTAGTTATGGCTCCCGTAACTCTAAACGAGGCAACAGTTATGGCCGTCTGAAGAATCGATATCCGCAGGGTGCAACATCTGCGGTGAAAGGTGCAACATTCGTCCAAAAAGAAGAAACAGCGCCGTGCGACTTTCAGAAATGGGTGCAGGGATTTGAAATGGACCAGTACCATGGTGCACCACTCTCCAGGGATGGTAAATCGAAGACCAGCCACGGTGTTCCCTTTTTAACGTAAAAATTCATGTGACGGAAAAACGAAGGCCAAAAAACTTCAGAGACCCGATTGAGGTTCAGATAGCCTTTTTTTGGGTATGAAACTATCCGTTGACGGCTTACAGCGGTCAAAGCCGTAGAACTCACTGAGACCTTCGTTTTGACTGGTTATGTCTCCCGTAACTCTAAACGAGGCAACAGTTATGGCCGTCCGAAGAATCGAAATCCACAGGGGGCAACATCTGCGGTGCAAGGTGCAACATTCGTCCAAAAAGACGAAACAGCACCGTGCGACTTTTAGAAATGGGTGCAGGGATTTGAAATGGACTAGTACCATGGTGCATCACTCTCCAGGGATGGTAAATCGAAGACAAGCCACGGTGTTCCCTTTTTAACGTAAAAATTCATGTGACGGAAAAACGAAGGCCAAAAAACTTCAGAGAGCCGATTGAGGTTCGAATAGCCTTTTTTTGGGTATGAAACTATCCGTTGACGGCTTACAGCGGTCAAAGCCGTATAACTCACTGAGACCTTCGTTTTGACTGGTTATGGCTCCCGCAACTCTAAACGAGGCAACAGTTATGGTCATCCGAAGAATCGATATGCACAGGGTGCAACATCTGCGGTGCATGGTGCAACATTCGTCCAAAAAGACGAAACAGCACCGTGCGACTTTTAGAAATGGGTGTAGGGATTTGAAATAGACTAGTCCCATGGTGCACCACTCTCCAGGGATGGTAAATCGAAGACCAGCCACGGTGTACCCTTTTTAATGTAAAAATTCCTGTGACGGAAAAACGAAGGCTAAAAAACTTCAAAGACCCGATTGAGGTTCGGATAGCCTTTTTTGGGTATGAAACTATCCGTTGACGGCTTATAGAGGTCAAAGCCGTAGAACTCACTAAGACCTTCGTTTTGACTGGTTATGGCTCCCGTAACTCTAAACGAGGCAACAGTTATGGTCGTCCGAAGAATCGATATCCACAGGGTGCAACATCTGCGGTGCACGGTGCAACATTCGTCCAAAAAGACGAAATAGCGCCGTGCGACTTTTAGAAATGGGTGCAGGGATTTGAAATGGACCAGTACCATGGTGCACCACTCTCCAGGGATGGTAAATCGAAGACCAGCCACGGTGTTCCCTTTTTAACGTAAAAATTCATGTGACGGAAAAACGAAGGCCAAAAAACTTCAGAGAGCCGATTAAGGTTCGGATAGCCTTTTTTTGGGTATGAAACTATCCGTTGATGGCATACAGCCGTCTAAGCCGTAGAACTCACTGAGACCTTCGTTTTGACTGGTTATGGCTCCCGTAACTCTAAACGAGGCAACAGTTATGGTCGTCCGAAGAATCGATATCCACAGGGTGCAACATCTGCGGTGCACGGTGCAACATTCGTCCAAAAAGACGAAATAGCGCCGTGCGACTTTTAGAAATGGGTGCAGGGATTTGAAATGGACCAGTACCATGGTGCACCACTCTCCAGGGATGGTAAATCGAAGACCAGCCACGGTGTTCCCTTTTTAACGTAAAAATTCATGTGACGGAAAAACGAAGGCCAAAAAACTTCAAAGAGCCGATTAAGGTTCGGATAGCCTTTTTTTGGGTATGAAACTATCCGTTTATGGCTTACAGCCGTCAAAGTCGTAGAACTCACTGAGACCTTCGTTTTGACTGGTTATGGCTCCCGTAACTCTAAACGAGGCAACATTTATGGTCGTTCGAAGAATCGATATCCATAGGGTGCAACATCTGCGGTGCATGGTGCAACATTCGTCCAAAAAGACGAAACAGTGCCGTGCGACTTTTAGAAATGGGTGCAGGGATTTGAAATGGACCAGTACCATGGTGCACCACTCTCCAGGGATGGTAAATCGAAGACCAGCCACGGTGTACCCTTTTTAATGTAAAAATTCATGTGACGGAAAAACGAAGGCTAAAAAACTTCAAAGACCCGATTGAGGTTCGGATAGCCTTTTTTTGGGTATGAAACTATCCGTTGACGGCTTACAGCGGTCAAAACGTAGAACTCACTGAGACCTTCGTTTTGACTGGTTATGGCTCCCGTAACTCTAAACGAGGCAACAGTTATGGTCGTCCGAAGAATCAATATCCACAGGGTGCAACATCTGCGGTGCACGGTGCAACATTCGTCCAAAAAGACGAAACAGCACCGTGCGACTTTTAGAAATGGGTGCAGGGATTTGAAATGGACCAGTACCATGGTGCATCACTCTCCAGGGATGGTAAATCGAAGACAAGCCACGGTGTTCCCTTTTTAACGTAAAAATTCATGTGACGGAAAAACGAAGGCCAAAAAACTTCAGAGAGCCGATTAAGTTTCGGATAGCCTTTTTTTGGGTATGAAACTATCCGTTGACGGTTTACAGCGGTCAAAGCCGTAGAAATCACAGAGACCTTCGTTTTGACTAGTTATGGCTCCCGTAACTCTAAACGAGGCAACAGTTATGGCCGTCCGAAGAATCGATATCCACAAGGTGCAACATCTACGGTGCAAGGTGCAACATTCGTCCAAAAAGACGAAACAGCACCGTGCGACTTTCAGAAATGGGTGCAGGGAATTGAAATGGACCAGTACCATGGTGCACCACCGTCCAGGGATGGTAAATCGAAGATCAGCCACGGTGTTTCCTTTTTAACGTAAAAATTCATGTGACGGAAAAACGAAGGCCAAAAAACTTCAGAGACCCGATTGAGGTTCGGATAGCCTTTTTTTGGGTATGAAACTATCCGTTGACGACTTACTGCAGTCAAAGCCGTAGAACTCACTAAGACCTTCGTTTTGAGTGGTTATGGCTCCCGCAACTCTAAACGAGGCAACAGTTATGGCCGTCCGAAGAATCGAAATCCAGAGGGTGCAACATCTGCGGTGCAAGGTGCAACATTCGTCCAAAAAGACGAAACGGCGCCGTGCGACTTTTAGAAATGGGTGCAGGGATTTGAAATGGACCAGTACCATGGTGCATCACTCTCCAGGGATGGTAAATCGAAGACAAGCCACGGTGTTCCCTTTTTAACGTAAAAATTCATGTGACGGAAAAACGAAGCCCAAAAAACTTCAGAGAGCCGATTGAGGTTCAGATAGCCTTTTTTTGGGTATGAAACTATTTGTTGACAGCTTACAGCGGTTAAAGCCATAGAACTCACTGAGACCTTCGTTTTGACTGGTTATGGCTCCCGTAACTCTAAACGAGGCAATAGTTATGGTCGTCCGAAGAATCGATATCCACAGGGTGCAACATCTGCGGTGCAAGGTGCAACATTCGTCCAAAAAGACGAAACAGCGCCGTGCGACTTTTAGAAATGGGTGCAGGGATTTGTAAATGGACCAGTACCATGGTGCACCACTCTCCAGGGATGGTAAATCGAAGACCAGCCACGGTCTTCCCTTTTTAACGTAAAAATTCATGTGATGGAAAAACGAAGGCCAAAAAACTTCAGAGAGCCGATTGAGGTTCGGATAGACTTTTTTTGGGTATTAAACTATCCGTTGACGGCTTACAGCGGTCAAAGCCGTAAAACTCACTGAGACCTTCGTTTTGACTAGTTATGGCTCCCGTAACTCTAAACGAGGCAACAGTTATGGCCGTCTGAAGAATCAATATCCGCAGGGTGCAACATCTGCGGTGAAAGGTGCAACATTCGTCCAAAAAGAAGAAACAGCGCCGTGCGACTTTCAGAAATGGGTGCAGGGAT
The DNA here is from genome assembly GCA_030737815.1 of Allium fistulosum. Taxonomy (NCBI): domain Eukaryota; kingdom Viridiplantae; phylum Streptophyta; class Magnoliopsida; order Asparagales; family Amaryllidaceae; genus Allium; species Allium fistulosum. The sequence continues at coordinate 1,142,415,701 of CM060906.1, forward strand.
TTGAAATGGACCAGTACCATGGTGCACCACTCTCCAGGGATGGTAAATTGAAGACCAGCTACGGTGTTCACTTTTTAACGTAAAAATTCATGGGACGGAAAAACGAAGGCCAAAAAACTTCAGAGACCCGATTGAGGTTCGGATAGACTTTTTTTAGGTATGAAACTATCCATTGACGGCTTACAGCAGTCAAAGCCGTAGAACTCACTGAGACCTTCGTTTTGACTAGTTATGGCTCCCGTAACTCTAAACGAGGCAACAGTTATGGCCGTCCGAAGAATCGAAATCCAGAGGGAGCAACATCTGCGGTGCAAGGTGCAACATTCGTCCAAAAAGACGAAACAACGTCGTGCGACTTTTAGAAATGGGTGCAGGGATTTGAAATGGACCAGTACCATGGTGCAACACTCTCCAGGGATGGTAAATCGAAGACAAGCCACGGTTTTCCCTTTTTAACGTAAAAATTCATGTGACGGAAAAACGAAGGCCAAAAAACTTCAGAGAGCCGATTGAGGTTCGGATAGCCTTTTTTTGGGTATGAAACTATCCGTTGACGGCTTACAGCCGTCAAAGCCGTAGAACTCACTGAGACCTTCGTTTTTACTGGTTATGGCTCCCGTAACTCTAAACGAGGCAACATTTATGGTCGTCCAAAGAATCGATATCCACAGGGTGCAACATCTGTGGTGCACGGTGCAACATTCGTCCAAAAAGACGAAATAGCGCCGTGCGACTTTTAGAAATGGGTGCAGGGATTTGAAATGGACCAGTACCATGGTGCATCACTCTCCAGGGATGGTAAATCGAAGACCAGCCACGGTGTTCCCTTTTTAACGTAAAAATTCATGTGACGGAAAAACGAAGGCCAAAAAACTTCAGAGAGCCGATTAAGGTTCAGATAGCCTTTTTTGGGTATGAAACTATCCGTTGACGGTTTACAGCGGTCAAAGCCGTATAAATCACTGAGACCTTCGTTTTGACTAGTTATGGATCCCGTAACTCTAAACGAGGCAACAGTTATGGCCGTCCGAAGAATCGATATCCACAAGGTGCAACATCTGCGGTGCAAGGTGCAACATTCGTCCAAAAAGACGAAACAACACCGTGCGACTTTCAGAAATGAGTGCAGGGAATTGAAATGGACCAGTACCATGGTGCACCACCGTCCAGGGATGGTAAATCGAAGATCAGCCACGGTGTTTCCTTTTTAACGTAAAAATTCATGTGACGGAAAAACGAAGGCCAAAAAACTTCAGAGACCCGATTGAGGTTCGGATAGCCTTTTTTTGGGTATGAAACTATCCGTTAACGGCTTACAGCAGTCAAAGCCGTAGAACTCACTAGACCTTCGTTTTGAGTGGTTATGGCTTCCGTAACTCTAAACGAGGCAACAATTATGGCCGTCCGAAGAATCAAAATCCAGAGGGTGCAACATCTGCGGTGCAAGGTGCAACATTCGTCCAAAAAGACGAAACGGTGTCGTGCGACTTTTAGAAATGGGTGTAGGGATTTGAAATGGACCAGTACCATGGTGCATCACTCTCCAGGGATGGTAAATCGAAGACAAGCCACGGTGTTCCCTTTTTCACGTAAAAATTCATGTGACGGAAAAACGATGCCCAAAAAACTTCAGAGAGCCGATTGAGGTTCAGATAGCCTTTTTTTGGGTATGAAACTATCCGTTGACGGCTTACAACGGTCAAAGCCGTAGAACTCACTGAGACCTTCGTCTTGACTGGTTATGGCTCCCGTAACTATAAACGAGGCAACAGTTATGGTCGTCCGAAGAATCGATATCCACAGGGTGCAACATCTGCGGTGCAAGGTGCAACATTCGTCCAAAAAGACGAAACAGCGCCGTGCGACTTTTAGAAATGGGTGCAGGGATTTGTAAATGGACCAGTACCATGGTGCACCACTCTCCAGGGATGGTGATTCGAAGACCAGCCACGGTCTTCCCTTTTTAACGTAAAAATTCAAGTGACGGAAAAACGAAGGCCAAAAAACTTCAGAGAGCCGATTGCGGTTCGGATAGACTTTTTTTGGGTATTAAACTATCCGTTGATGGCTTACAGCGGTCAAAGCCGTAAAACTCACTGAGACCTTCGTTTTGACTAGTTATGGCTCCCGTAACTCTAAACGAGGCAACAGTTATGGCCGTCTGAAGAATCGATATTCGCAGGGTGCAACATCTGCGGTGAAAGGTGCAACATTCGTCCAAAAAGAAGAAACAGCGCCGTGCGACTTTCAGAAATGGGTGCAGGGATTTGAAATGGACCAGTACCATGGTGCACCACTCTCCAGGGATGGTAAATCGAAGACCAGCCACGGTGTTCCCTTTTTAACGTAAAAATTCATGTGACGGAAAAACGAAGGCCAAAAAACTTCAGAGACCCGATTGAGGTTCAGATAGCCTTTTTTTGGGTATGAAACTATCCGTTGACGGCTTACAGCGGTCAAAGCCGTAGAACTCACTGAGACCTTCGTTTTGACTGGTTATGGCTCCCGTAACTCTAAACGAGGCAACAGTTATGGCCGTCCGAAGAATCAAAATCCATAGGGTGCAACATCTGCGGTGCAAGGTGCAACATTCATCCAAAAAGACGAAACAGCACCGTGCGACTTTTAGAAATGGGTGCAGGGATTTGAAATGGACCAGTACCATGGTGCATCACTCTCTAGGGATGGTAAATCGAAGACAAGCCACGGTGTTCCCTTTTTAACGTAAAAATTCATGTGACGGAAAAACGAAGGCCAAAAAACTTCAGAGAGCCGATTGAGGTTCGAATAGCCTTTTTTTGGGTATGAAACTATCCGTTGACGGCTTACAGCGGTCAAAGCCGTAGAACTCACTGAGACCTTCGTTTTGACTGGTTATGGCTCCCGCAACTCTAAACGAGGCAACAGTTATGGTCATCCGAAGAATCGATATGCACAGGGTGCAACATCTGCGGTGCATGGTGCAACATTCGTCCAAAAAGACGAAACAGCACCGTGCGACTTTTAGAAATGGGTGTAGGGATTTGAAATAGACTAGTCCCATGGTGCACCACTCTCCAGGGATGGTAAATCGAAGACCAGCCACGGTGTACCCTTTTTAATGTAAAAATTCCTGTGACGGAAAAACGAAGGCTAAAAAACTTCAAAGACCCGATTGAGGTTCGGATAGCCTTTTTTGGGTATGAAACTATCCGTTGATGGCTTATAGAGGTCAAAGCCGTAGAACTCACTAAGACCTTCGTTTTGACTGGTTATGGCTCCTGTAACTCTAAACGAGGCAACAGTTATGGTCGTCCGAAGAATCGATATCCATAGGGTGCAACATCTGCGGTGCACGGTGCAACATTCGTCCAAAAAGACGAAATAGCGCCGTGCAACTTTTGGAAATGGGTGCAGGGATTTGAAATGGACCAGTACCATGGTGCACCACTCTCCAGGGATGGTAAATCGAAGACCAGCCACGGTGTTCCCTTTTTAACGTAAAAATTCATGTGACGGAAAAACGAAGGCCAAAAAACTTCAGAGAGCCGATTAAGGTTCGGATAGCCTTTTTTTGGGTATGAAACTATCCGTTGATGGCATACAGCCGTCTAAGCCGTAGAACTCACTGAGACCTTCGTTTTGACTGGTTATGGCTCCCGTAACTCTAAACGAGGCAACATTTATCGTCGTCCGAAGAATCAATATCCACAGGGTGCAACATCTGCGGTGCATGGTGCAATATTCGTCCAAAAAGACGAAACAGTGCCGTGCGACTTTTAGAAATGGGTGCAGGGATTTGAAATGGACCAGTACCATGGTGCACCACTCTCCAGGGATGGTAAATCGAAGACCAGCCACAGTGTACCCTTTTTAATGTAAAAATTCATGTGAGGGAAAAACGAAGGCTAAAAAACTTCAAAGACCCGATTGAGGTTCGGATAGCCTTTTTTTGGGTATGAAACTATCCGTTGACGGCTTACAGCGGTCAAAGCCGTAGAACTCACTGAGACCTTCGTTTTGACTGTTTATGGCTCCCGTAACTCTAAACGAGGTAACAGTTATGGTCGTCCGAAGAATCAATATCCACAGGGTGCAACATCTGCGGTGCACGGTGCAACATTCGTCCAAAAAGACGAAACAGCACCGTGCGACTTTTAGAAATGGGTGCAGGGATTTGAAATGGACCATTACCATGGTGCATCACTCTCCAGGGATGGTAAATCGAAGACAAGCCACGTTGTTCTCTTTTTAACGTAAAAATTCATGTGACGTAAAAACGAAGGCCAAAAAACTTCAGAGAGCCGATTGAGGTTCGGATAGCCTTTTTTTGGATATGAAACTATCCGTTGACGGCTTATAGCGGTCAAAGCCGTAGAACTCACTGAGACCTTCGTTTTGACTGGTTATGGCTCCCGCAACTCTAAACGAGGCAACAGTTATGGTCATCCGAAGAAACGATATCCAGAGGGTGCAACATCTGCGGTGCATGGTGCAACATTCGTCCAAAAAGACGAAACAGCGCCGTGCGACTTTTAGAAATGGGTGCAGGGATTTGAAATGGACCAGTACCATGGTGCACCACCCTCCAGGGATGGTAAATCGAAGATCAGCCACGGTGTTTCCTTTTTAACTTAAAAATTCATGTGACGGAAAAACGAAGGCCAAAAAACTTCAGAGACCTGATTGAGGTTCGGATAGCCTTTTTTGGGTATGAAACTTTCCGTTGACGGCTTACAGCAGTTAAAGCTGTAGAACTCACTAAGACCTTCGTTTTGAGTGGTTATGGCTCCCGTAACTCTAAACGAGGCAACAGTTATGGCCGTCCGAAGAATCGAAATCCAGAGGGTGCAACATCTACGGTGCAAGGTGCAACATTCGTCCAAAAAGACGAAACAGCGTCATGCGACTTTTAGAAATGGGTGCAGGGATTTGAAATGGACCAGTACCATGGTGCATCACTCTCCAGGGATGGTAAATCGAAGACAAGCCACGGTGCTCCCTTTTTAACGTAAAAATTCATGTGACGGAAAAACGAAGCCCAAAAAACTTCAGAGAGCCGATTGAGGTTCAGATAGCCTTTTTTTGGGTATGAAACTATCCGTTGACGGCTTACAGTGGTCAAAGTTGTTGAACTCACTGAGACCTTCGTTTTGACTGGTTATGGCTCCCGTAACTCTAAACGAGGCAACAGTTATGGTCGTCCGAAGAATCGATATCAACAAGGTGCAACATCTGCGGTGCAAGGTGCAACATTCGACCAAAAAGACGAAAGAGCGCCGTGCGACTTTTAGAAATGAGTGCAGGGATTTGTAAATGGACCAGTACCATGGTGCACCACTCTCCAGGGATGGTAAATCGAAGACCAGCCACGGTCTTCCCTTTTTAATGTAAAAATTCATGTGACGAAAAAACGAAGGCCAAAAAACTTCAGAGAGCCGATTGAGGTTCGGATAGACTTTTTTTGGGTATTATACTATCCGTTGACGGCTTACAGCGGTCAAAGCCGTAAAACTCACTGAGACCTTCGTTTTGACTAGTTATGGCTCCCGTAACTCTAAACGAGGCAACAGTTATGGCCGTCTGAAGAATCGATATCCGCAGGGTGCAACATCTGCGGTGAAAGGTGCAACATTCGTCCAAAAAGAAGAAACAGCGCCGTGCGACTTTCAGAAATGGGTGCAGGGATTTGAAATGTACCAGTACCATGGTGCACCACTCTCCAGGGATGGTAAATCGAAGACCAGCCACGGTGTTCCCTTTTTAACGTAAAAATTCATGTGACGGAAAAACGAAGGCCAAAAAACTTCAGAGACCCGATTGTGGTTCGGATAGCCTTTTTTTGGGTATGAAACTATCCGTTGATGGCATACAGCCGTCTAAGCGGTAGAACTCACTGAGACCTTCGTTTTGACTGGTTATGGCTCCCGTAACTCTAAACGAGGCAACATTTATCGTCGTCCGAAGAATCAATATCCACAGGGTGCAACATCTGCGGTGCATGGTGCAACATTCATCCAAAAAGACGAAACAGTGCCGTGCGACTTTTAGAAATGGGTGCAGGGATTTGAAATGGACCAGTACCATGGTGCACCACTCTCCAGGGATGGTAAATCGAAGACCAGCCACAGTGTACCCTTTTTAATGTAAAAATTCATGTGAGGGAAAAACGAAGGCTAAAAAACTTCAAAGACCCGATTGAGGTTCGGATAGCCTTTTTTTGGGTATGAAACTATCCGTTGACGGCTTACAGCGGTCAAAGCCGTAGAACTCACTGAGACCTTCGTTTTGACTGTTTATGGCTCCCGTAACTCTAAACGAGGTAACAGTTATGGTCGTCCGAAGAATCAATATCCACAGGGTGCAACATCTGCGGTGCACGGTGCAACATTCGTCCAAAAAGACGAAACAGCACCGTGCGACTTTTAGAAATGGGTGCAGGGATTTGAAATGGACCAGTACCATGGTGCATCACTCTCCAGGGATGGTAAATCGAAGACAAGCCACGGTGTTCTCTTTTTAACGTAAAAATTCATGTGACGGAAAAACGAAGGCCAAAAAACTTCAGAGAGCCGATTGAGGTTCGGATAGCCTTTTTTTGGGTATGAAACTATCCGTTGACGGCTTATAGCGGTCAAAGCCGTAGAACTCACTGAGACCTTCGTTTTGACTGGTTATGGCTCCCGTAACTCTAAACGAGGCAACAGTTATGGCCGTCCGAAGAATCGAAATCCACAGGGTGCAACATCTGCGGTGCAAGGTGCAACATTCGTCCAAAAAGACGAAGCAGCACCGTGCGACTTTTAGAAATGGGTGCAGGGATTTGAAATGGACCAGTACCATGGTGCATCACTCTCCAGGGATGGTAAATCGAAGACAGGCCACGGTGTTCCCTTTTTAACGTAAAAATTCATGTGACGGAAAAACGAAGGCCAAAAAACTTCAGAGAGCCGATTGAGGTTCGAATAGCCTTTTTTTGGGTATGAAACTATCCGTTGACGGCTTACAGCGGTCAAAGCCGTAGAACTCACTGAGACCTTCGTTTTGACTGGTTATGGCTCCCGCAACTCTAAACGAGGCAACAGTTATGGTCATCCGAAGAATCGATATCCACAGGGTGCAACATCTGCGGTGCATGGTGCAACATTCGTCCAAAAAGACGAAACAGCACCGTGCGACTTTTAGAAATGGGGGTAGGGATTTGAAATGGACTAGTCCCATGGTGCACCACTCTCCAGGGATGGTAAATCGAAGACCAGCCACGGTGTACCCTTTTTAATGTAAAAATTCATGTGACGGAAAAACGAAGGCTAAAAAACTTCAAAGACCCGATTGAGGTTCGGATAGCCTTTTTTTGGGTATGAAACTATCCGTTGACGGCTTATAGAGGTCAAAGCCGTAGAACTCACTGAGACCTTCGTTTTGACTGGTTATGGCTCCCGTAACTCTAAACGAGGCAACAGTTATGGTCGTCCGAAGAATCGATATCCACAGGGTGCAACATCTGCGGTGCACGGTGCAACATTCGTCCAAAAAGACGAAATAGCGCCGTGCGACTTTTAGAAATGGGTGCAGGGATTTGAAATGGACCAGTACCATGGTGCACCACTCTCCAGGGATGGTAAATCGAAGACCAGCCACGGTGTTCCCTTTTTAACGTAAAAATTCATGTGACGGAAAAACGAAGGCCAAAAAACTTCAGAGAGCCGATTAAGGTTCGGATAGCCTTTTTTTGGGTATGAAACTATCCGTTGATGGCATACAGCCGTCTAAGCCGTAGAACTCACTGAGACCTTCGTTTTGACTGGTTATGGCTCCCGTAACTCTAAACGAGGCAACATTTATCGTCGTCCGAAGAATCAATATCAACAGGGTGCAACATCTGCGGTGCATGGTGCAACATTCGTCCAAAAAGACGAAACAGTGCCGTGCGACTTTTAGAAATGGGTGCAGGGATTTGAAATGGACCAGTACCATGGTGCACCACTCTCCAGGGATGGTAAATCGAAGACCAGCCACAGTGTACCCTTTTTAATGTAAAAATTCATGTGAGGGAAAAACGAAGGCTAAAAAACTTCAAAGACCCGATTGAGGTTCGGATAGCCTTTTTTTGGGTATGAAACTATCCGTTGACGGCTTACAGCGGTCAAAGCCGTAGAACTCACTGAGACCTTCGTTTTGACTGTTTATGGCTCCCGTAACTCTAAACGAGGTAACAGTTATGGTCGTCCGAAGAATCAATATCCACAGGGTGCAACATCTGCGGTGCACGGTGCAACATTCGTCCAAAAAGACGAAACAGCACCGTGCGACTTTTAGAAATGGGTGCAGGGATTTGAAATGGACCAGTACCATGGTGCATCACTCTCCAGGGATGGTAAATCGAAGACAAGCCACGGCGTTCTCTTTTTAACGTAAAAATTCATGTGACGGAAAAACGAAGGCCAAAAAACTTCAGAGAGCCGATTGAGGTTCGGATAGCCTTTTTTTGGGTATGAAACTATCCGTTGACAGCTTATAGTGGTCAAAGCCGTAGAACTCACTGAGACCTTCGTTTTGACTGGTTATGGCTCCCGCAACTCTAAACGAGGCAACAGTTATGGTCATCCGAAGAAACGATATCCACAGGGTGCAACATCTACGGTGCATGGTGCAACATTCGTCCAAAAAGACGAAACAGCGCCGTGCGACTTTCAGAAATGGGTGCAGGGATTTGAAATGGACCAGTACCATGGTGCACCACTCTCCAGGGATGGTAAATCGAAGACCAGCCACGGTGTTCCCTTTTTAACGTAAAAATTCATGTGACGGAAAAACGAAGGCCAAAAAACTTCAGAGACCCGATTGTGGTTCGGATAGCCTTTTTTTGGGTATGAAACTATCCGTTGACGGCTTACAGCGGTCAAAGCCGTAGAACTCACTGAGACCTTCGTTTTGACTGGTTATGGCTCCCGTAACTCTAAACGAGGCAACAGTTATGGCCATCCGAAGAATCGAAATCCACAGGGTGCAACATCTGCGGTGCAAGGTGCAACATTCGTCCAAAAAGACGAAACAGCACCGTGCGACTTTTAGAAATGGGTGCAGGGATTTGAAATGGACCAGTACCATGGTGCATCACTCTCCAGGGATGGTAAATCGAAGACAAGCCATGGTGTTCCCTTTTTAACGTAAAAATTCATGTGACGGAAAAACGAAGGCCAAAAAACTTCAGAGAGCCGATTGAGGTTCGAATAGCCTTTTTTTGGGTATGAAACTATCCGTTGACGGCTTACAGTGGTCAAAGCCGTAGAACTCACTGAGACCTTCGTTTTGACTGGTTATGGCTCCCACAACTCTAAACGAGGCAACAGTTATGGTCATCTGAAGAATCGATATCCACAGGGTGCAACATCTGCGGTGCATGGTGCAACATTCGTCCAAAAAGACGAAACAGCACCGTGCGACTTTTAGAAATGGGGGTAGGGATTTGAAATGGACTAGTCCCATGGTGCACCACTCTCCAGGGATGGTAAATCGAAGACCAGCCACGGTGTACCCTTTTTAATGTAAAAATTCATGTGACGGAAAAACGAGGGCTAAAAAACTTCAAAGACCCGATTGAGGTTCGGATAGCCTTTTTTGGGTATGAAACTATCCGTTGACGGCTTATAGAGGTCAAAGCCGTAGAACTCACTGAGACCTTCGTTTTGACTGGTTATGGCTCCCGTAACTCTAAACGAGGCAACAGTTATGGTCGTCCGAAGAATCGATATCCATAGGGTGCAACATCTGCGGTGCACGGTGCAACATTCGTCCAAAAAGACGAAATAGCGCCGTGCGACTTTTAGAAATGGGTGCAGGGATTTGAAATGGACTAGTACCATGGTGCACCACTCTCCAGGGATGGTAAATCGAAGACCAGCCACGGTGTTCCCTTTTTAACGTAAAAATTCATGTGACGGAAAAACGAAGGCCAAAAAACTTCAGAGAGCCGATTAAGGTTCGGATAGCCTTTTTTTGGGTATGAAACTATCCGTTGATGGCATACAGCCGTCTAAGCCGTAGAACTCACTGAGACCTTCGTTTTGACTGGTTATGGCTCCCGTAACTCTAAACGAGGCAACATTTATCGTCGTCCGAAGAATCAATATCCACAGGGTGCAACATCTGCGGTGCATGGTGCAACATTCGTCCAAAAAGACGAAACAGTGCCGTGCGACTTTTAGAAATGGGTGCAGGGATTTGAAATGGACCAGTACCATGGTGCACCACTCTCCAGGGATGGTAAATCGAAGACCAGCCACAGTGTACCCTTTTTAATGTAAAAATTCATGTGAGGGAAAAACGAAGGCTAAAAAACTTCAAAGACCCGATTGAGGTTCGGATAGCCTTTTTTTGGGTATGAAACTATCCGTTGACGGCTTACAGCGGTCAAAGTCGTAGAACTCACTGAGACCTTCGTTTTGACTGTTTATGGCTCTCGTAACTCTAAACGAGGTAACAGTTATGGTCGTCCGAAAAATCAATATCCACAGGGTGCAACATCTGCGGTGCACGGTGCAACATTCGTCCAAAAAAACGAAACAGCACCGTGCGACTTTTAGAAATGGTGCAGGGATTTGAAATGGACCAGTACCATGGTGCATCACTCTCCAGGGATGGTAAATCGAAGACAAGCCACGGTGTTCTCTTTTTAACGTAAAAATTCATGTGACGGAAAAACGAAGGCCAAAAAACTTCAGAGAGCCGATTGAGGTTCGGATAGCCTTTTTTTGGGTATGAAACTATCCGTTGACGGCTTATAGCGGTCAAAGCCGTAGAACTCACTGAGACCTTCGTTTTGACTGGTTATGGCTCCCGCAACTCTAAACGAGGCAACAGTTATGGTCATCCGAAGAAACGATATCCACAGGTTGCAACATCCGCGGTGCATGGTGCAACATTCGTCCAAAAAGATGAAACAGCGCCGTGCGACTTTTAGAAATGGGTGCAGGGATTTGAAATGGACCAGTACCATGGTGCACCACCCTCTCGGGATGGTAAATCGAAGATCAGCCACGGTGTTTCCTTTTTAACGTAAAAATTCATGTGACGGAAAAACGAAGGCCAAAAAACTTCAGAGACCTGAATGAGGTTCGGATAGCCTTTTTTTGGGTATGAAACTTTCCATTGACGGCTTACAGCAGTTAAAGCTGTAGAACTCACTAAGACCTTCGTTTTGAGTGGTTATGGCTCCCGTAACTCTAAACGAGGCAACAGTTATGGCCGTCCGAAGAATCGAAATCCAGAGGGTGCAACATCTGCGGTGCAAGGTGCAACATTCGTCCAAAAAGACGAAACATCGTCATGCGACTTTTAGAAATGGGTGCAGGGATTTGAAATGGACCAGTACCATGGTGCATCACTCTCCAGGGATGGTAAATCGAAGACAAGCCACGGTGCTCCCTTTTTAACGTAAAAATTCATGTGACGGAAAAACGAAGCCCAAAAAACTTCAGAGAGCCGATTGAGGTTCAGATAGCCTTTTTTTGGGTATGAAACTATCCGTTGACGGCTTACAGTGGTCAAAGTTGTTGAACTCACTGAGACCTTCGTTTTGACTGGTTATGGCTCCCGTAACTCTAAACGAGGCAACAGTTATGGTCGTCCGAAGAATCGATATCCACAAGGTGCAACATCTGCGGTGCAAGGTGCAACATTCGTCCAAAAAGACGAAAGAGCGCCGTGCGACTTTTAGAAATGGGTGCAGGGATTTGTAAATGGACCAGTACCATGGTGCACCACTCTCCAGGGATGGTAAATCGAAGACCAGCCACGGTCTTCCCTTTTTAATGTAAAAATTCATGTGACGAAAAAACGAAGGCCAAAAAACTTCAGAGAGCCGATTGAGGTTCGGATAGACTTTTTTTGGGTATTAAACTATCCGTTGACGGCTTACAGCGGTCAAAGCCGTAAAACTCACTGAGACCTTCGTTTTGACTAGTTATGGCTCCCGTAATTCTAAACGAGGCAACAGTTATGGCCGTCTGAAGAATCGATATCCGCAGGGTGCAACATCTGCGGTGAAAGGTGCAACATTCGTCCAAAAAGAAGAAACAGCACCGTGCGACTTTCAGAAATGGGTGCAGGGATTTGAAATGGACCAGTACCATGGTGCACCACTCTCCAGGGATGGTAAATCGAAGACCAGCCACGGTGTTCCCTTTTTAACGTAAAAATTCATGTGACGGAAAAACGAAGGCCAAAAAACTTTAGAGACCCGATTGTGGTTCGGATAGCCTTTTTTTGGGTATGAAACTATCCGTTGACGGCTTACAGCGGTCAAAGCCGTAGAACTCACTGAGACCTTCATTTTGACTGGTTATGGCTCCCGTAACTCTAAACGAGGCAACAATTATGGCTGTCCGAAGAATCGAAATCCACAGGGTGCAACATCTGCGGTGCAAGGTGCAACATTCGTCCAAAAAGACGAAACAGCACCGTGCGACTTTTAGAAATGGGTGCAGGGATTTGAAATGGACCAGTACCATGGTGCATCACTCTCCAGGGATGGTAAATCGAAGACAAGCCACGGTGTTCCCTTTTTTACGTAAAAATTCATGTGACGGAAAAACGAAGGTAAAAAAACTTCAGAGGGCCGATTGAGGTTCGGATAGCCTTTTTTTGGGTATGAAACTATCCGTTGACGGCTTACAGCGGTCAAAGCCGTAGAACTCACTAAGACCTTCGTTTTGACTGGTTATGGCTCCCGCAACTCTAAACGAGGCAACAGTTATGGCCGTCCGAAGAATCGATATCCACAAGGTGCAACATCTGCGGTGCATGGTGCAACATTCGTCCAAAAAGACGAAACAGCGCCGTGCGACTTTTAGAAATGGGTGCAGGGATTTGAAATGGACCAGTACCATGGTGCATCACTCTCCAGGGATGATAAATCGAAGACAAGCCACGATGTTCCCTTTTTAACGTAAAAATTCATGTGACGGAAAAACGAAGGCCAAAAAACTTCAGAGACCCGATTGTGGTTCGGATAGCCTTTTTTTGGGTATGAATCTATCCGTTGACGGCTTACAGCGGTCAAAGCCGTAGAACTCAATGAGACCTTCGTTTTGACTGGTTATGGCTCCCGTAACTCTAAACGAGGCAACAGTTATGGCCGTCCGAAGAGTCGATATCCACAAGGTGCAACATCTGCGGTGCATGGTGCAACATTCGTCCAAAAAGACGAAACAGCGCTGTGCGACTTTTAGAAATGGGTGCAGGGATTTGAAATGGACCAGTACCATGGTGCACCACTCTCCAGGGATGGTAAATCGAAGACCAGCCACGGTGTACCCTTTTTAATGTAAAAATTCATGTGACGGAAAAACGAAGGCTAAAAAACTTCAAAGACCCGATTGAGGTTCGGATAGCCTTTTTTTGGGTATGAAACTATCCGTAGACGGCTTATAGAGGTCAAAGCCGTAGAACTCACTGAGACCTTCGTTTTGACTGGTTATGGCTCCCGTAACTCTAAACGAGGCAACAATTATGGTCGTCCGAAGAATCGATATCCACAGGGTGCAACATCTGCGGTGCACGGTGCAACATTCGTCCTAAAAGACGAAATAGCGCCGTGCGACTTTTAGAAATGGGTGCAGAGATTTGAAATGGACCAGTACCATGGTGCACCACTCTCCAGGGATGGTAAATCGAAGACCAGCCACGGTGTTCCCTTTTTAAGGTAAAAATTCATGTGACGGAAAAACGAAGGCCAAAAAACTTCAGAGACCCGATTGAGGTTCGGATAGCCTTTTTTTGGGTATGAAACTATCCGTTGACGGCTTACAGTAGTCAAAGCCGTAGAACTCACTGAGACCTTCGTTTTGACTGGTTATGGCTCTCGTAACTCTAAACGAGGCAACAGTTATGGCCGTCCGAAGAATCGAAATCCAGAGGGTGCAACATCTGCGGTGCAAGGTGCAACATTCGTCCAAAAAGACGAAACAGCGTCGTGCGACTTTTAGAAATGGGTGCAGGGATTTGAAATGGACCAGTACCATGGTGCATCACTCTCCAGGGATGGTAAATCGAAGACAAGCCACGGTGTTCCTTTTTTAACGTAAAAATTCATGTGACGGAAAAACGAAGGCCAAAAAACTTCAGAGAGCCGATTGAGGCTCAGATAGCCTTTTTTTAGGTATGAAACTATTTGTTTACGGCTTAAAGCTGTCAAAGCCGTAGATCTCACTGAGACCTTCGTTTTGACTGGTTATGGCTCCCGTAAGTCTAAACGAGGCAACAGTTATGGTCGTCCGAAGAATCGATATCCATAGGGTGCAACATCTGCGGTGCATGGTGCAACATTCGTCCAAAAAGACGAAACAGCACCGTGCGACTTTCAGAAATGGGTGCATGGATTTGAAATGGACCAGTACCATGGTGCACCACCCTACAGGGATGGTAAATCGAAGATAAGCCACGGTGTTTCCTTTTTAACGTAAAAATTCATGAGACGGAAAAACGAAGGCCAAAAAACTTTAGAGACCCGATTGAGGTTCGGATAGCCTTTTTTTGGGTATGAAACTATCCATTGACAGATTACAGCGGTCAAAGCCGTAGAACTCACTGAGACCTTCGTTTTGACTAGTTATGGCTCCCGTAACTCTAAACGAGGCAACAGTTATGGCCATCCGAAGAATCGATATCCACAGGGTGCAACATCTGCGGTGCAAGGTGCAACATTCGTCCAAAAAGACGAAACAACACCGTGCGACTTTCAGAAATGGGTGCAGGGATTTGAAATGGACCAGTACCATGGTGCACCACCCTACAGGGATGGTAAATCGAAGATCAGCCACGGTGTTTCCTTTTTAACGTAAAAATTCATGTGACGGAAAAACGAAGGTCAAAAAACTTCAGAGACCCGATTGAGGTTCGGATAGCCTTTTTTTGGGTATGAAACTATCCGTTGACGGCTTACAGCAGTCAAAGCCGTAGAACTCACTGAGACCTTCGTTTTGACTAGTTATGGCTCTCGTAACTCTAAACGAGGCAACAGTTATGGCCGTCCGAAGAATCGAAATCCAGAGGGTGCAACATCTGCGGTACAAGGTGCAACATTCGTCCAAAAAGACGAAACAGCATCGTGCGACTTTTAGAAATGGGTGCAGGGATTTGAAATGGACCAGTACCATGGTGCATCACTCTCCAGGGATGGTAAATCGAAGACAAGCCCCGGTGTTCCCTTTTTAACGTAAAAATTCATGTGACGGAAAAACGAAGGCCAAAAAACTTCAGAGAGCCGATTGAGGTTTAGATAGACTTTTTTTAGGTATGAAACTATCTGTTTACGGCTTAATGCTGTCAAAGCCGTAGAACTCACTGAGACCTTCGTTTTGACTGGTTATGGCTCTCGTAACTCTAAACGAGGCAATAGTTATGGTCGTCCGAAGAATCGATATCCATAGGGTGCAACATCTGCGGTGCATGGTGCAACATTCGTCCAAAAAGACGAAACAGCGTCGTGCGACTTTTAGAAATGGGTGCAGGGATTTGAAATGGACCGGTACCATGGTGCACCACTCTCCAGGGATGGTAAATCGAAGACCAGCCACGGTGTACCCTTTTTAATGTAAAAATTCATGTGATGGAAAAACGAAGGCTAAAAAACTTCAGAGACCCGATTGAGGTTCGGATAACCTTTTTTTGGGTATGAAACTATCCGTTGACGGCTTACAGCGGTCAAAGCCGTAGAACTCACTAAGACCTTCGTTTTGACTAGTTATGGCTCCCGTAAATCTAAACGAGGCAACAGTTATGGTCGTCCGAAGAATCGATATCCACAGGGTGCAACATCTGCGGTGCAAGGTGCAACATTCGTCCAAAAAGACGAAACAGCGCCGTGCGACTTTTAGAAATGGGTGCAGGGATTTGAAATGGACCAGTACCATGGTGCACCACTCTCCAGGGATGGTAAATCGAAGACCAGCCACGGTGTTCCCTTTTTAACGTAAAAATTCATGTGACGGAAAAACGAAGGCCAAAAAAGTTCAGAGAGCCGATTGAGGTTCGGATAGCCTTTTTTTGGGTATTAATCTATCCGTTGACGGCTTACAGCGGTCAAAGCCGTAGAACTCACTGAGACCTTCGTTTTGACTAGTTATGGCTCCCGTAACTCTAAACGAGGCAACAGTTATGGCCGTCCGAAGAATCGATATCCAAAGGGTGCAACATCTGCGGTGAAAGGTGCAACATTCGTCCAAAAAGAAGATACAGCGTTGTGCGACTTTCAGAAATGGGTGTAGGGATTTGAAATGGACCAGTACCATGGTGCACCACTCTCCAGGGATGGTAAATCGAAGACCAGCCACGGTGTTCCCTTTTTAACGTAAAAATTCATGTGACGGAAAAACGAAGACCAAAAAACTTCAGAGACCCGATTGTCGTTCGGATAGCCTTTTTTTGGGTATGAAACTATCCGATGATGGCTTACAGCAGTCAAAGCCGTAGAACTCACTGAGACTTTCGTTTTGACTGGTTATGGCTCCCGTAACTCTAAACGAGGCAACATTTATGGTCGTCCGAAGAATCGAAATCCACAGGGTGCAACATCTGCGGTGCAAGGTGCAACATTCGTCCAAAAAGACGAAACAGTGCCGTGCGACTTTTAGAAATGGGTGCAGGAATTTGAAATGGACCAGTACCATGGTGCATCACTCTCCAGGGATGGTAAATCGAAGACAAGCAACGGTGTTCCCTTTTTAACATAAAAATTCATGTGACGGAAAAACGAAGGCCAAAAAACTTCAGAGAGCCGATTGAGGTTCGGATAGCCTTTTTTGGGTATGAAACTATCCGTTAACGGCTTACAGCGGTCAACGCCGTAGAACTCATTGAGACCTTCGTTTTGACTGGTTATGGCTCCCGTAACTCTAAACGAGGCAACAGTTATGGCCGTTCGAAGAATCGATATCCACAGGGTGCAACATCTGCGGTGCAAGGTGCAACATTCGTCCAAAAAGACGAAACAGCGCCGTGCGACTTTTATAAATAGGTGCAAGGATTTGAAATGGACCAGTACCATGGTGCACCACTCTCCAGGTATTGTAAATCGAAGACCAGCCACGGTGTACCCTTTTTAATGAAAAAATTCATGTGACGGAAAAACGAAGGCCAAAAAACTTCAAAGACCCGATTGAGGTTCGGATAGCCTTTTTTTGGGTATGAAACTATCCGTTGACGGCTTACAGCGGTCAAAGCCGTAGAACTCACTGAGACCTTCGTTTTGACTGGTTATGGATCCCGTAACTCTAAACGAGGCAACAGTTATGGCCGTCCGAAGAATCGATATCCACAGGGTGCAACATCTGCTGTGCAAGGTGCAACATTCGTCCAAAAAGATGAAATAATGTCGTGCGACTTTCAGAAATGGGTGCAGGGATTTGAAATGGACCAGTACCATGGTGCACCACTCTCCAGGGATGGTAAATCGAAGACCAGCCACGGTATTCCCTTTTTAACGTAAAAATTCATGTGATGGAAAAACGAAGACCAAAAAACTTCAGAGACCCGATTGATGTTCGGATAGCCTTTTTTTGGGTATGAAACTATCCGTTGACGGCTTACAGCAATCAAAGCCGTAGAACTCACTAAGACCTTCGTTTTGACTGGTTATGGCTCCCGTAACTCTAAACGAGCAACAGTTATGGCCGTCCGAAGAATCGATATCCACAGGGTGCAACATCTGCGGTGCAAGGTGCAACGTTCGTCCAAAAAGACGAAACAGCGCTGTGCGGCTTTTAGAAATGGGTGCAGGGATTTGAAATGGACCAGTACCATGGTGCATCACTCTATAGGGACGGTAAATCGAAGACCAGCCACGGTGTTCCCTTTTTAACGTAAAAATTCATGTGATGGAAAAACGAAGGCCAAAAAACTTCAGAGATCCGATTGAGGTTCGAATAGCCTTTTTTTGGGTATGAAACTATTCGTTGACGGCTTACAGGGGTCAAAGCCATAGAACTCACTGAGACACTCGTTTTGACTGGTTATGGCTGCCGTAACTCTAAACGATGCAACAGTTATGGTCGTCCGAAGAATCGATATCCACAGGGTGCAACATTTGCGGTGCAAGGTGCAACATTCGTCCAAAAAGACGAAACAGCGCCGTGCGACTTTTAGAAATGGGTGCAGGGATTTGAAATGGACTAGTACCATGGTGCACTACTCTCCAGGGATGGTAAATCGAAGACCAGCCACGGTGTTCCCTTTTTAATGTAAAAATTCATGTGACGGAAAAACGAAGGCCAAAAAACTTCAGAGACCCGATTGAGGTTCGGATACCCTTTTTTTGGGTATGAAACTATCCGTTGACGACTTACATCGGTCAAAGCCGTAGAACTCACTAAGAGCTTCGATTTGACTAGTTATGGCTCCCGTAACTCTAAACGAGGCAACAGTTATGGTCGTCCGAAGAATCGATATCCACAGGGTGCAACATCTGCGGTGCAAGGTGCAACATTCGTCCAAAAAGATGAAACAGCGCCGTGCGACTTTTAGAAATGGGTGCAGGGATTTGAAATGAACCAGTACCATGGTGCACGACTCTCCAGGGATGGTAAATCGAAGACCAGCCACGGTGTTCCCTTTTTAACGTAAAAATTCATGTGACGGAAAAACAATGGCCAAAAAACTTCAGAGAGCCGATTGAGGTTCGGATACCTTTTTTTGGGTATGAAACTATCCGTTAACGGCTTACAGCGGTCAAAGCCGTAGAACTCACTGAGACCTTCGTGTTGACTGGTTATGGCTCCCGTAACTCTAAACGAGGCAATAGTTATGGCCGTCCAAAGAATCGATATCCACAGGGTGCAACATCTGCGGTGCAAGGTGCAACATTAGTCCAAAAAGACGAAACAGCGCCGTGCGACTTTCAGAAATGGCTGCAGGGATTTGAAATGGACCAGTACCATGGTGCACCACTCTCCAGGGATGGTAAATCGAAGACCAGCCACGGTGTTCCCTTTTTAACGTAAAAATTCATGTGATGGAAAAACGAAGGCCAAAAAACTTCAGAGAGCCGATTGAGGTTCGGATAGCCTATTTTTGGGTATGAAACTATCCGTTGACGGCTTACAGCGGTCAAAGCCGTAGAACTCACAGAGACCTTCGTTTTGACTAGTTATGGCCCCGTAACTCTAAACGAGGCAACAGTTATGGTCGTCCGAAGAATCGATATCCACAGGGTGCAACATCTGCGGTGCATGGTGCAACATTCGTCCAAAAAGACGTAACAGCGTCGTGCGACTTTTAGAAATGGGTGTAGGGATTTGAAATGGACCGGTACCATGGTGCACCACTCTCCAGGGATGGTAAATCGAAGACCAGCCACGGTGTACCCTTTTTAATGTAAAAATTCATGTGACGGAAAAACGAAGGCTAAAAAACTTCAAAGACCCGATTGAGGTTCGGATAGCCTTTTTTTGGGTATGAAACTATCCGTTGACGGCTTATAGAGGTCAAAGCCGTAGAACTCACTGAGACCTTCGTTTTGACTGGTTATGGCTCCCGTAACTCTAAACGAGGCAACAATTATGGTCGTCCGAAGAATCGATATCCACAGGGTGCAACATCTGCGGTGCACGGTGCAACATTCGTCCAAAAAGACGAAACAGCGCCGTGCGACTTTTCGAAATGGGTGCAGGGATTTGTAAACGGACCAGTACCATGGTGCACCACTCTCCAGGGATGGTAAATCGAAGACCAGCCACGGTGTTCCCTTTTTAACGTAAAAATTCATGTGACGGAAAAACGAAGGCCAAAAAACTTCAGAGAGCCGATTAAGGTTCGGATAGCCTTTTTTTGCGTATGAAACTATCCATTGACAGCTTACAACGGTCAAAGCCGTAGAAATCACTGAGACCTTCGTTTTGACTAGTTATGGCGCCCGTAACTCTAAACGAGGCAACAGTTATGGCCGTCCGAAGAATCGATATCCACAAGGTGCAACATCTGCGGTGCAAGGTGCAACATTCGTCCAAAAAGACAAAACAGCACCGTGCGACTTTCAGAAATGGGTGCAGGGAATTGAAATGGACCAGTACCATGGTGCACCACCCTCCAGGGATGGTAAATCGAAGATCAGCCACGGTGTTTCCTTTTTAACGTAAAAATTCATGTGACGGAAAAACGAAGGCCAAAAAACTTCAGAGACCCGATTGACGGCTTACAGCGGTCCATTTCGTTTTCTTTTTTGGGTATGAAACTATCCGTTGACGCCTTATAGCGGTCAAAGCCGTAGAACTCACTTAGACCTTCGTTTTGACTGGTTATGGCTCTCGTAACTCTAAACGAGGCAACAGTTATGGCCGTCCGAAGAATCGAAATCCAGAGGGTGCAACATCTGCGGTGCAAGGTGCAACATTCGTCCAAAAAGACGAAACAGCGTCGTGCGACTTTTAGAAATGGGTGCAGGGATTTGAAATGGACCAATACGATGGTGCATCACTCTCCAGGGATGGTAAATCGAAGACAAGCCACGGTGTTCCCTTTTTAACGTAAAAATTCATGTGACGGAAAAACGAAGCCCAAAAAATTCAGAGAGCCGATTGAGGTTCAGATAGCCTTTTTTTGGGTATGAAACTATCCGTTGACGGCTTACAGCGGTCAAAGCCATAGAACTCACTGAGACCTTCGTTTTGACTAGTTATGGCTCCCGTAACTCTAAACGAGGCAACAATTATGGTCGTCCGAAGAATCGATATCCACAGGGTGCAACATCTGCGGTGCAAGGTGCAACATTCGTCCAAAAAGACGAAACAGCGCCGTGCGACTTTTAGAAATGGGTGCAGGGATTTGTAAATGGACCAGTACCATGGTGCACCACTCTCCAGGGATGGTAAATCGAAGACCAGCCACGGTCTTCACTTTTTAACGTAAAAATTCATGTGACGGAAAAACGAAGGCCAAAAATCTTCAGAGAGCCGATTGAGGTTCGGATAGACTTTTTTTGGGTACTAAACTATCCGTTGACGGCTTACAGCAGTCAAAGCCGTAAAACTCACTGAGACCTTCGTTTTTACTAGTTATGGCTCCCGTAACTCTAAACGAGGCAACAGTTATGGCCGTCTGAAGAATCGATATCCGCAGGGTGCAACATCTGCGGTGAAAGGTGCAACATTCGTCCAAAAAGAAGAAACAGCGCCGTGCGACTTTCAGAAATGGGTGCAGGGATTTGAAATGGACCGGTACCATGGTGCACCACTCTCCAGGGATGGTAAATCGAAGACCAGCCATGGTGTTTCCTTTTTAACGTAAAAATTCATGTGACGGAAAAACGAAGCCCAAAAAATTCAGAGAGCCGATTGAGGTTCAGATAGCCTTTTTTTGGGTATGAAACTATCCGTTGACGGCTTACAGCGGTCAAAGCCATAGAACTCACTGAGACCTTCGTTTTGACTAGTTATGGCTCCCGTAACTCTAAACGAGGCAACAATTATGGTCGTCCGAAGAATCGATATCCACAGGGTGCAACATCTGCGGTGCAAGGTGCAACATTCGTCCAAAAAGACGAAACAGCGACGTGCGACTTTTAGAAATGGGTGCAGGGATTTGTAAATGGACCAGTACCATGGTGCACCACTCTCCAGGGATGGTAAATCGAAGACCAGCCACGGTCTTCACTTTTTAACGTAAAAATTCATGTGACGGAAAAACGAAGGCCAAAAATCTTCAGAGAGCTGATTGAGGTTCGGATAGCCTTTTTTTGGGTATGAAACTATCCGTTGACGGCTTACAGCGGTCAAAGCCGTAGAACTCACTGAGACCTTCGTTTTGACTTGTTATGGCTCCCGTAACTCTAAGCGAGGCAATAGTTATGGCCGTCCGAAGAATCGAAATCCACAGGGTGCAACATCTGCGGTGCAAGGTGCAACATTCGTCCAAAAAGACGAAACAGCACCGTGCGACTTTTAGAAATGGGTGCAGGGATTTGAAATGGACCAGTACCATGGTGCATCACTCTCTAGGGATTGTAAATCGAAGACAAGCCACGGTGTTCCCTTTTTAACGTAAAAATTCATGTGATGGAAAAACGAAGGCCAAAAAACTTCAGAGAGCCGATTGAGGTTCGGATAGCCTTTTTTTGGGTATGAAACTATCCGTTGACGGCTTACAACGGTCAAAGCCGTAGAACTCACTGAGACCTTCGTTTTGACTGGTTATGGCTTCCGTAACTCTAAACGAGTCAACAGTTATGGTCATCCGAAGAATCAATATCCACAGGGTGCAACATCTGCGGTGCAAGGTGCAACATTCATCCAAAAAGACGAAACAGCACCGTGCGACTTTTAGAAATAGGTGCAGGGATTTGAAATGGACCAGTACCATGGTGCATCACTCTCCAGGGATGGTAAATCGAAGACAAGCCACGGTGTTCCCTTTTTAACGTAAAAATTCATGTGATGGAAAAACGAAGGCCAAAAAACGTCAGAGAGCCGATTGAGGTTCAGATAGCCTTTTTTGGGTATGAAACTATCTGTTTACGGCTTACAGCTGTCAAAGCCGTAGAACTCACTGAGACCTTCGTTTTGACTGGCTATGGCTCCCGTAACTCTAAACGAGGCAACAGTTATGGTTGTCCGAAGAATCGATATCCACAGGGTGCAACATCTGCGGTGCATGGTGCAACATTCGTCCAAAAAGACGAAACATCGTCGTGTGACTTTTAGAAATGGGTGCATGGATTTGAAATGGACCAGTACCATGGTGCACCACTCTCCAGGGATGGTAAATCGAAGACCAGCCACGGTGTACCCTTTTTAATGTAAAAATTCACGTGACGGAAAAACGAAGGCTAAAAAACTTCAGAGACCCGATTGAGGTTCGGATAGCCTTTTTTTGGGGTATGAAACTATCCGTTGACGGCTTACAGTGGTCAAAGCCGTAGAACTCACTGAGACCTTCGTTTTGACTGGTTATGGCTCCCGTAACTCTAAACGAGGCAACAGTTATGGTCGTCCGAAGAATCGATATCCACAGGGTGCAACATCTGCGGTGCAAGGTGCAACATTCGTCCAAAAAGACGAAACAGCGCCGTGCGACTTTTAGAAATGGGTGCAGGGATTTGAAATGGACCAGTATCATGGTGCACCACTCTCTAGGGATGGTAAATCAAAGACCAGCCACGGTGTTCCCTTTTTAACGTAAAAATTCATGTGATGGAAAAACGAAGGCCAAAAAACTTCAGAGAGCCGATTGAGGTTCGGATAGCCTATTTTTGGGTATTAAACTATTCGTTGACGGTTTACAGCGGTCAAAGCCGTAGAACTCACTGAGACCTTCGTTTTGACTAGTTATGGCTCCCTTAACTCTAAACGAGGAAACAGTTATGGCCGTCCGAAGAATCGATATCCAAAGGGTGCAACATCTGCGGTGAAAGGTGCAACATTCGTCCAAAAAGAAGAAACAGCGTTGTGCGACTTTCAGAAATGGGTGCAGGGATTTGAAATGGACCAGTACCATGGAGCACCACTCTCCAGGGATGGTAAATCGAAGACCAGCCACGGTGTTCCCTTTTTAACGTAAAAATTCATGTGACGGAAAAACGAAGGCCAAAAAACTTCAGAGACCCGATTGTGGTTCGGATAGCCTTTTTTTGGGTATGAAACTATCCGATGATGGCTTACAACAGTCAAAGCCATAGAACTCACTGAGAATTTCGTTTTGACTGGTTATGGCTCCCGTAACTCTAAACGAGGCAACATTTATGGCCGTCCGAAGAATCGAAATCCACAGGGTGCAACATCTGCGGTGCAAGGTGCAACATTCGTCCAAAAAGACGAAACAGTGCCGTGTGACTTTTAGAAATGGGTGCAGGAATTTGAAATGGACCAGTACCATGGTGCATCACTCTCTAGGGATGGTAAATCGAAGACAAGCCACGGTGTTCCCTTTTTAACTTAAAAATTCATGTGACGGAAAAACGAAGGCCAAAAAACTTCAAAGAGCCGATTGAGGTTCGGATAGCCTTTTTTTGGGTATGAAACTATCCGTTGACGGCTTACAGTGGTCAATGCCGTAGAACTCACTGAGACCTTCGTTTTCGCTGTTTATGGCTCCCGTAACTCTAAACGAGGCAACAGTTATGGCCGTTCGAAGAATCGATATCCACAGGGTGCAACATCTACGGTGCAAGGTGCAACATTCGTCCAAAAAGACGAAACAGCGCCGTGCGACTTTTAGAAATGGGTGCAAGGATTTGAAATGGACCAGTACCATGGTGCACCACTCTCCAGGTATTGTAAATCGAAGACCAGCCACGGCGTACCCTTTTTAATGTAAAAATTCATGTGATGGAAAAACGAAGGCCAAAAAACTTCAGAGACCCGATTGAGGTTCGGATAGCCTTTTTTTGGGTATGAAACTATCCGTTGACGGCTTACAGCGGTCAAAGCCGTAGAACTCACTGAGACCTTCGTTTTGACTGGTTATGGTTCCCGTAACTCTAAACGAGGCAACAGTTATGGCCGTCCGAAGAATCGATATCCACAGGGTGCAACATCTGCAGTGCAAGGTGCAATATTCGTCCAAAAAGATGAAACAATGCCGTGCGACTTTCAGAAATGGGTGCAGGGATTTGAAATGGACCAGTACAATGGTGCACCACTCTCCAGGGACGGTAAATCGAAGACCAGCCACGGTGTTCCCTTTTTAACGTAAAAATTCATATGATGGAAAAACGAAGGCCAAAAAACTTCAGAGAGCCGATTGAGATTCGGATAGCCTTTTTTTGGGTATGAAACTATCCGTTGACGACTTACAGTGGTCAAAGCCGTAGAATCACTGAGACACTCGTTTTGACTGGTTATGGCTCCCGTAACTCTAAACGAGGCAACAGTTATGGTCGTCCGAAGAATTGATATCCACAGGGTGCAACATCTGCGGTGCAAGGTGCAACATTCGTCCAAAAAGACGAAACAGCGCCGTGCGACTTTTAGAAATGGGTGCAGGGATTTGAAATGGACAAGTACCATGGTGCACTACTCTCTAGGGATGGTAAATTGAAGACCAGCCACTGTGTTCCCTTTTTAATGTAAAAATTCATGTGACGGAAAAACGAAGGCCAAAAAACTTCAGAGACCCAATTGAGGTTCGGATACCCTTTTTTTGGGTATGAAACTATCCGTTGACGACTTACATCGGTCAAAGCCGTAGAACTCACTAAGAGCTTCATTTTGACTAGTTATGGCTCGCGTAACTCTAAACGAGGCAACAGTTATGGTCGTCCGAAGAATCGATATCCACAGGGTGCGACATCTGCGGTGCAAGGTGCAACATTCGTCCAAAAAGATGAAACAGCGCCGTGCAACTTTTATAAATGGGTGCAGGGATTTGAAATGAACCAGTACAATGGTGCACCACTCTCCAGGGATGGTAAATCGAAGACCAGCCACGGTGTTCCCTTTTTAACGTAAAAATTCATGTGACGGAAAAACGAAGGCCAAAAAACTTCAGAGAGCCGATTGAGGTTCGGATACCTTTTTTTGGGTATGAAACTATCTGTTAACGGCTTACAGTGGTCAAAGCCGTAGAACTCACTGAGACCTTCGTTTTGACTGGTTATGGCTCCCGTAACTCTAAACAAGGCAATAGTTATGGACGTCCGAAGAATCGATATCCACAGGGTGCAACATCTGCGGTGCAAGGTGCAACATTCGTCCAAAAAGACGAAACAGCGCCGTGCGACTTTCAGAATGGCTGCAGGGATTTGAAATGGACTAGTACCATAGTGCACCACTCTCCAGGGATGGTAAATCGAAGACCAGCCACGGTGTTCCCTTTTTAACGTAAAAATTCATGTGATGGAAAAACGAAGGCCAAAAAACTTCAGAGAGCCGATTGAGGTTCGGATAGCCTATTTTTGGGTATGAAACTATCCGTTGACGGCTTACAGCGGTCAAAGCCGTAGAACTCACTGAGACCTTCGTTTTGACTAGTTATGGCTCCCGTAACTCTAAACGAGGCAACAGTTATGCTCGTCCGAAGAATCGATATCCACAGGGTGCAACATCTGTGTTGCATAGTGCAACATTCGTCCAAAAAGACGAAACAGCGCCATGCGACTTTTAGAAATGGGTGTAGGGATTTGAAATGGACCAGTACCATGGTGCACCACTCTCCAGGGATGGTAAATCGAAGACCAGCCACGGTGTTCCCTTTTTAACGTAAAAATTCATATGACGGAAAAACGAAGGCCAAAAAACTTCAGAGAGCCGATTGAGGTTCGGATAGCCTTTTTTTGTGTATGAAACTATCCGTTGACGGCTTACAGCGGTCAACGCCGTAGAACTCACTGAGACCTTCATTTTGACTGGTTATGGCTCCCGTAACTCTAAACGAGGCAACAGTTATGGCCGTTCGAAGAATCGATATCCACAAGGTGCAACATTCGTCCAAAAAGATGAAACAGCGCCGTGCAACTTTTATAAATGGGTGCAGGGATTTGAAATGAACCAGTACAATGGTGCACCACTCTCCAGGGATGGTAAATCGAAGACCAGCCACGGTGTTCCCTTTTTAACGTAAAAATTCATGTGACGGAAAAACGAAGGCCAAAAAACTTCAGAGAGCCGATTGAGGTTCGGATACCTTTTTTTGGGTATGAAACTATCTGTTAACGGCTTACAGTGGTCAAAGCCGTAGAACTCACTGAGACCTTCGTTTTGACTGGTTATGGCTCCCGTAACTCTAAACAAGGCAATAGTTATGGACGTCCGAAGAATCGATATCCACAGGGTGCAACATCTGCGGTGCAAGGTGCAACATTCGTCCAAAAAGACGAAACAGCGCCGTGCGACTTTCAGAATGGCTGCAGGGATTTGAAATGGACTAGTACCATAGTGCACCACTCTCCAGGGATGGTAAATCGAAGACCAGCCACGGTGTTCCCTTTTTAACGTAAAAATTCATGTGATGGAAAAACGAAGGCCAAAAAACTTCAGAGAGCCGATTGAGGTTCGGATAGCCTATTTTTGGGTATGAAACTATCCGTTGACGGCTTACAGCGGTCAAAGCCGTAGAACTCACTGAGACCTTCGTTTTGACTAGTTATGGCTCCCGTAACTCTAAACGAGGCAACAGTTATGCTCGTCCGAAGAATCGATATCCACAGGGTGCAACATCTGTGTTGCATAGTGCAACATTCGTCCAAAAAGACGAAACAGCGCCATGCGACTTTTAGAAATGGGTGTAGGGATTTGAAATGGACCAGTACCATGGTGCACCACTCTCCAGGGATGGTAAATCGAAGACCAGCCACGGTGTTCCCTTTTTAACGTAAAAATTCATGTGACGGAAAAACGAAGGCCAAAAAACTTCAGAGAGCCGATTGAGGTTCGGATAGCCTTTTTTTGGGTATTAAACTATCCGTTGACGGCTTACAGCGGTCAAAGCCGTAGAACTCACTGAGACCTTCGTTTTGACTAGTTATGGCTCCCGTAACTCTAAACGAGGCAACAGTTATGGCCGTCCGAAGAATCGATATCCAAAGGGTGCAACATCTGCGGTGAAAGGTGCAACATTCGTCCAAAAAGAAGAAACAGCGCCGTGCGACTTTCAGAAATGGTTGCAGGTATTTGAAATGGACCTGTACCATGGTGCACCACTCTCCAGGGATGGTAAATCGAAGACCAGCCACGGTGTTCCCTTTTTAACGTAAAAATTCATGTGACGGAAAAACGAAGGCCAAAAAACTTCAAATACCCGATTGAGGTTCGGATAGCCTTTTTTTGGGTATGAAACTATCCGATGACGGCTTATAGCGATCAAAGCCGTAGAACTCACTGAGACCTTCGTTTTGACTGGTTATGGCTCCCGTAACTCTAAATGAGGCAACAGTTATGGCCGTCCGAAGAATCGAAATCCACAGGGTGCAACATTTGCGGTGCAAGGTGCAACATTCGTCCAAAAAGAGGAAACAGCGCCGTGCGACTTTTAGAAATGGGTGCAGGGATTTGAAATGGACCAATACCATGGTGCATCACCCTGCAGGGATGGTAAATCGAAGACAAGCCACGGTGTTCCATTTTTAACTTAAAAATTCATGTGACGGAAAAACGAAGGTTAAAAAACTTCAGAGAGCCGATTGAGGTTCGGATTGCCTTTTTTGGGTATGAAACTATCCGTTGACGGCTTACAGCGGTCAACGCCGTAGAACTCACTGAGACCTTCATTTTGACTGGTTATGGCTCCCATAACTCTAAACGAGGCAACAGTTATGGCCGTTCGAAGAATAGATATCCACAGGGTGCAACATCTGCGGTGCAAGGTGCAACATTCTTCCAAAAAGACGAAACATCGCCGTGCGACTTTTAGAAATGGGTGCAAGGATTTGAAATGGACCAGTACCATGGTGCACCACTCTCCAGGTATTGTAAATCGAAGACCAGCCACGGTGTACCCTTTTTAATTTAAAAATTCATATGACGGAAAAACGAAGGCAAAAAAACTTCAAAGACCCGATTGAGGTTCGGATAGCCTTTTTTGGGTATAAAACTATCTGTTGATGGCTTACAGATGTCAAAGCCGTAGAACTCACTGAGACCTTCGTTTTGACTGGTTATGGTTCCCGTAACTCTAAACGAGGCAACGGTTATGGTCGTCCGAAGAATCGATATCCACAGGGTGCAACATCTGCGGTGCATGGTGCAACATTCGTCCAAAAAGACGAAACAGCGTCGTGCGACTTTTAGAAATGGGTGTAGGGATTTGAAATGGACCAGTACCATGGTGCACCACTCTCCAGGGATGGTAAATCGAAGACCAGCCACGGTGTACCCTTTTTAATGTAAAAATTCATGTGACGGAAAAACAAAGCCTAAAAAACTTCAAAGAACCGATTGAGGTTCGGATAGCCTTTTTTGGGTATGAAACTATCCGTTGACGGCTTACAGCAGTCAAAGCCGTAGAACTCACTGAGACCTTCGTTTTGACTGGGTATGGCTCCCGTAACTCTAAACGAGGCAACAGTTATGGTCGTCCGAAGAATCGATATCCACAGGGTGCAACATCTGCGGTGCAAGGTGCAACATTCGTCCAAAAAGACGAGACAGCGCCGTGCGACTTTTAGAAATGGGTGCAGGGATTTGAAATGGACCAGTACCATGGTGCACCACTCTCCAGGGATGGTAAATCGAAGACCAGCCACGGTGTTCCCTTTTTAATGTAAAAATTTATGTGACGGAAAAACGAAGGCAAAAAAACTTCAGAGAGCCGATTGAGGTTCGGATAGCCTTTTTTTGGGTATTAAACTATCCGTTGACGGCTTACAGCGGTCAAAGCCGTAGAACTCACTGAGACCTTCGTTTTGACTAGTTATGGCTCCCGTAACTCTAAACGAGGCAACAGTTATGGCCGTCCGAAGAATCGATATCCAAAGGGTGCAACATCTGCGGTGAAAGGTGCAACATTCGTCCAAAAAGAAGAAACAGCGCCGTGCAACTTTCAAAAATGGGTGCAGGTAATTGAAATGGACCAGTACCATGGTGCACCACTCTCCAGGGATGGTAAATCGAAGACCAGCCACGGTGTTCCCTTTTTAACGTAAAAATTCATGTGACGGAAAAACGAAGGCCAAAAAACTTCAGAGACCCGATTGAGGTTCGGATAGCCTTTTTTTGGGTATGAAACTATCTGATGACGGCTTACAGCGGTCAAAGCCGTAGAACTCACTGAGACCTTCGTTTTGACTGGTTATGGCTCCGGTAACTCTAAATGAGGCAACAGTTATGGCCGTCCGAAGAATCGAAATCCACAGGGTGCAACATCTGCGGTGCAAGGTGCAACATTCGTCCAAAAAGACGAAACAGCGCCGTGCGACATTTAGAAATGGGTGCATGGATTTGAAATGGACCAGTACCATGGTGCATCACCCTGCAGGGATGGTAAATCGAAGACAAGCCACGGTGTTCCATTTTTAACTTAAAAATTCATATGACGGAAAAACGAAGGCCAAAAAACTTCAGAGAGCCGATTGAGGTTCGGATAGCCTTTTTTTGTGTATGAAACTATCCGTTGACGGCTTACAGCGGTCAACGCCGTAGAACTCACTGAGACCTTCATTTTGACTGGTTATGGCTCCCGTAACTCTAAACGAGGCAACAGTTATGGCCGTTCGAAGAATCGATATCCACAGGGTGCAACATCTGCGGTGCAAGGTGCAGCATTCGTCCAAAAAGACGAAACAGCGCCGTGCGACTTTTAGAAATGGGTGCAAGGATTTGAAATGGACCAGTACCATGGTGCACCACTCTCCAGGTATTGTAAATCGAAGACCAGCCACGGTGTACCCTTTTTAATGTAAAAATTCATGTGACGGAAAAACGAAGGCCAAAAAACTTCAGAGACCCAATTGAGGTTCGGATAGCCTTTTTTTGGGTATGAAACTATCCGTTGACGGCTTACAGCGGTCAAAGCCGTAGAACTCACTGAGACCTTCGTTTTGACTGGTTATGGCTCCCGTAACTCTAAACGAGGCAACAGTTATGGCTTTCCGAAGAATCGATATCCACAGGGTGCAACATCTGCAGTGCAAGGTGCAACATTCGTCCAAAAAGACGAAACAATGCCGTGCGACTTTCAGAAATGGGTGCAGGGATTTGAAATGGACCAGTACCATGGTGCACCACTCTCCAGGGATGGTAAATCGAAGATCAGCCACGGTATTCCCTTTTTAACGTAAAAATTCATGTGACGGAAAAACGAAGGCCAAAAAACTTCAGAGACCCGATTGATGTTCGGATAGCCTTTTTTTGGGTATGAAACTATCCGTTGACGGCTTACAGCGGTGAAAGCCATAGAACTCACTGAGACCTTCGTTTTGACTGGTTATTGCTCCCGTAACTCTAAACGAGGCAACAATTATGGTCATCCGAAGAATCGATATCCACAGGGTGCAACATCTGCGGTGCAAGGTGCAACATTCGTCCAAAAAGACGAAACAGCGCCGTGCGACTTTTAGAAATGGGTGCAGGGATTTGAAATGGACCAGTACCATGGTGCATCACTCTCCAGGGACGGTAAATCGAGGACCAGCCACGGTGTTCCCTTTTTAACGTAAAAATTCATGTGATGGAAAAACGAAGGCCAAAAAACTTCAGAGAGCCGATTGAGATTCAGATAGCCTTTTTTTGGGTATGAAACTATCCGTTGATGGCTTACAGTGGTCAAAGCCGTAGAACTCACTGAGACATTCGTTTTGACTGGTTATGGCTCCCGTAATTCAAAACGAGGCAACAGTTATGGTCGTCCGAAGAATCGATATCCACAAGGTGCAACATCTGCGGTGCAAGGTGCAACATTCGTCCAAAAAGACGAAACAGCTCCGTGCGACTTTTAGAAATGGGTGCAGGGATTTGAAATGGACTAGTACCATGGTGCACCACTCTCCAGGGATGGTAAATCGAAGACCAGCCACGGTGTTCCCTTTTTAACGTAAAAATTCATGTGATGGAAAAACGAAGGCCAAAAAACTTCAGAGACCCGATTGATGTTCGGATAGCCTTTTTTTGGGTAAGAAACTATTCGTTGACGGCTTACAGTGGTCAAAGCCATAGAACTCACTGAGACATTCGTTTTGACTGGTTATGGCTCCCGTAACTCTAAACGAGGCAACAGTTATGGTCGTCCGAAGAATCGATATCCACAGGGTGCAACATCTGCGGTGCAAGGTGCAACATTCGTCCAAAAAGACGAAACAGCGCCGTGCGACTTTTAGAAATGGGTGCAGGGATTTGAAATGGACTAGTACCATGGTGCACCACTCTCCAGGGATGGTAAATCGAAGACCAGCCACGGTGTTCCCTTTTTAATGTTAAAATTCATGTGACGGAAAAACGAAGGCCAAAAAACTTCAGAGACCCGATTGAGGTTCGGATACCCTTTTTTTGGGTATGAAACTATCCGTTGATGGCTTACAGCGGTCAAAGCCGTAGAACTCACTGAGACCTTCGTTTTGACTGGTTATGGTTCCCGTAACTCTAAACGAGGCAACGGTTATGGTCGTCCGAAGAATCGATATCCACAGGGTGCAACATCTGCGGTGCATGGTGCAACATTCGTCCAAAAAGACGAAACAGCGTCGTGCGACTTTTAGAAATGGGTGTAGGGATTTGAAATGGACCAGTACCATGGTGCACCACTCTCCAGGGATGGTAAATCGAAGACCAGCCACGGTGTACCCTTTTTAATGTAAAAATTCATGTGACGGAAAAACGAAGGCTAAAAAACTTCAAAGAACCGATTGAGGTTCGGATAGCCTTTTTTGGGTATGAAACTATCCGTTGACGGCTTACAGCAGTCAAAGCCGTAGAACTCACTGAGACCTTCGTTTTGACTGGTTATGGCTCCCGTAACTCTAAACGAGGCAACAGTTATGGTCGTCCGAAGAATCGATATCCACAGGGTGCAACATCTGCGGTGCAAGGTGCAACATTCGTCCAAAAAGACGAGACAGCGCCGTGCGACTTTTAGAAATGGGTGCAGGGATTTGAAATGGACCAGTACCATGGTGCACCACTCTCCAGGGATGGTAAATCGAAGACCAGCCACGGTGTTCCCTTTTTAATGTAAAAATTTATGTGACGGAAAAACGAAGGCCAAAAAACTTAAGAGAGCCGATTGAGGTTCGGATAGCCTTTTTTTGGGTATTAAACTATCCGTTGACGGCTTACAGCGGTCAAAGCCGTAGAAGTCACTGAGACCTTCGTTTTGACTAGTTATGGCTCCCGTAACTCTAAACGAGGCAACAGTTATGGCCGTCCGAAGAATCGATATCCAAAGGGTGCAACATCTGCGGTGAAAGGTGCAACATTCGTCCAAAAAGAAGAAACAGCGCCGTGCAACTTTCAAAAATGGGTGCATGTAATTGAAATGGACCAGTACCATGGTGCACCACTCTCCAGGGATGGTAAATCGAAGACCAGCCACGGTGTTCCCTTTTTAACGTAAAAATTCATGTGACGGAAAAACGAAGGCCAAAAAACTTCAGAGACCCGATTGAGGTTCGGATAGCCTTTTTTTGGGTATGAAACTATCTGATGACGGCTTACAGCGGTCAAAACCGTAGAACTCACTGAGACCTTCGTTTTGACTGGTTATGGCTCCCGTAACTCTAAACTAGGCAACAGTTTTGGCCGTCCGAAGAATCGAAATCCACAGGGTGCAACATCTGCGGTGCAAGGTGCAACATTCGTCCAAAAAGACGAAACAGCGCCGTGCAACATTTAGAAATGGGTGCAGGGATTTGAAATGGACCAGTACCATGGTGCATCACCCTGCAGGGATGGTAAATCGAAGACAAGCCACGGTGTTCCATTTTTAACTTAAAAATTCATATGACGGAAAAACGAAGGCCAAAAAACTTCAGAGAGCCGATTGAGGTTCGGATAGCCTTTTTTTGGGTATGAAACTATCCGTTGACGGCTTACAGCGGTCAACGCCGTAGAACTCACTGAGACCTTCATTTTGACTGGTTATGGCTCCCGTAACTCTAAACGAGGCAACAGTTATGGCTGTCCGAAGAATCGATATCCACAGGGTGCAACATCTGCAGTGCAAGGTGCAACATTCGTCCAAAAAGACGAAACAATGCCGTGCGACTTTCAGAAATGGGTGCAGGGATTTGAAATGGACCAGTACCATGGTGCACCACTCTCCAGGGATGGTAAATCGAAGATCAGCCAAGGTATTCCCTTTTTAACGTAAAAATTCATGTGACGGAAAAACGAAGGCCAAAAAACTTCAGAGACCCGATTGAAGTTCGGATAGCCTTTTTTTGGGTATGAAACTATCCGTTGACGGCTTACAACGGTGAAAGCCATAGAACTCACTGAGACCTTCGTTTTGACTAGTTATTGCTCCCGTAACTCTAAACGAGGCAACAATTATGGTCATCCGAAGAATCGATATCCACAGGGTGCAACATCTGCGGTGCAAGGTGCAACATTCGTCCAAAAAGACGAAACAGCGCCGTGCGACTTTTAGATATGGGTGCAGGGATTTGAAATGGACCAGTACCATGGTGCATCACTCTCCAGGGACGGTAAATCGAGGACCAGCCACGGTGTTCCCTTTTTAACGTAAAAATTCATGTGATGGAAAAACGAAGGCCAAAAAACTTCAGAGAGCCGATTGAGATTCAGATAGCCTTTTTTTGGGTATGAAACTATCCGTTGATGGCTTATAGTGGTCAAAGCCGTAGAACTCACTGAGACATTCGTTTTGACTGGTTATGGCTCCCGTAACTCTAAACGAGGCAACAGTTATGGTCATCCGAAGAATCGATATCCACAAGGTGCAACATCTGCGGTGCAAGGTGCAACATTCGTCCAAAAAGACGAAACAGCGCCGTGCGACTTTTAGAAATGGGTGCAGGGATTTGAAATGGACTAGTACCATGGTGCACCACTCTCCAGGGATGGTAAATCGAAGACCAGCCACGGTGTTCCCTTTTTAACGTAAAAATTCATGTGACGGAAAAACGAAGGCCAAAAAACTTTAGAGACCCGATTGATGTTCGAATAGCCTTTTTTTGGGTATGAAACTATTCGTTGACGGCTTACAGTGGTCAAAGCCGTAGAACTCACTGAGACATTCGTTTTGACTGGTTATGGCTCCCGCAACTCTAAACGAGGCAACAGTTATGGTCGTCCGAAGAATCGATATCCACAGGGTGCAACATCTGCAGTGCAAGGTGCAACATTCGTCCAAAAAGACGAAACAGCGCCGTGCGACTTTTAGAAATGGGTGCAGGGATTTGAAATGGACTAGTACCATGGTGCACCACTCTCCAGGGATGGTAAATCGAAGACCAGCCACGGTGTTCCCTTTTTAATGTTAAAATTCATGTGACGGAAAAACGAAGGCCAAAAAACTTCAGAGACCCGATTGAGGTTCGGATACCCTTTTTTTGGGTATGAAACTATCCGTTGACGGCTTACAGTGGTAAAAGCCGTACAACTCACTAAGTGCTTCGTTTTGACTAGTTATGGCTCCCGTAATTCTAAACGAGGCAACAGTTATGGTCGTCCGAAGAATCGATATCCACAGGGTGCAACATCTGCGGTGCAAGGTGCAACATTCGTCCAAAAAGATGAAACAGCGCCGTGCGACTTTTAGAAATGGGTGCAGGGATTTGAAATGAACCAGTACCATGGTGCACCACTCTCCAGGGATGGTAAATCGAAGACCATCCACGGTGTTCCCTTTTTAACATAAAAATTCATGTGACGGAAAACGAAGGCCAAAAAACTTCAGAGAGCTGATTGAGGTTCGGATACCTTTTTTTGGGTATGAAACTTTTCGTTGACGGCTTACAGCGGTCAAACCCGTAGAACTCACTGAGACCTTCGTTTTGACTAACTATGTCTCCCGTAACTCTAAACGAGGCAATAGTTATGGCCGTCCGAAGAATCGATATCCACAGGGTGCAACATCTGCGGTGCAAGGTGCAGCATTCGTCCAAAAAGACGAAACAGCGCCGTGCGACTTTCAGAAATGGCTGCAGGGATTTGAAATGGACCAGTACCATGGTGCACCACTCTCCAGGGATGGTAAATCGAAGACCAGCCACGGTGTTCCCTTTTTAACGTAAAAATTCATGTGACGGAAAAACGATGGCCAAAAAACTTCAAACACCCGATTGAGGCTCGGATAGCCTTTTTTTGGGTATGAAACTATCCGTTGACAGCTTACAGCGGTCAAATCCGTAGAACTCACTGAGACCTTCATTTTGACTTGTAATGGCTCCCGTAACTCTAAACGAGGCAACAGTTATGGCCGTCCGAAGAATCGATATCCACAGGATGCAACATCTGCAGTGCAAGGTGCAACATTCGTCCAAAAAGACGAAACAACGCCGTGCGACTTTCAGAAATGGGTGCAGGGATTTGAAATGGACCAGTACCATGGTGGACCACTCTCCAGGGATGGTAAATCGAAGACCAGCCACGGTGTTCCCTTTTTAACGTAAAAATTCATGTGACGGAAAAACGAAGGCCAAAAAACTTCAGAGACCCGATTGATGTTCGGATAGCCTTTTTTTGGGTATGAAACTATCCGCTGACGGCTTACAGCAGTCAAAGCCGTAGAACTCACTAAGACCTTCGTTTTGACTGGTTATGGCTCCCGTAACTCTAAACGAGCAACAGTTATGGCCGTTCGAAAAATCGATATCCACAAGGTGCAACATCTGCGGTGCAAGGTGCAACATTCTTCCAAAAAGACGAAACATCGCCGTGCGACTTTTAGAAATGGCTGCAGGAATTTGAAATGGACCAGTACCATGGTGCACCACTCTCCAGGTATTATAAATCGAAGACCAGCCACGGTGTACCCTTTTTAATTTAAAAATTCATATGACGGAAAAACGAAGGCCAAAAAACTTCAGAGACCCGATTGAGTTTCGGATAGCCTTTTTTTGGGTATAAAACTATCCGTTGATGGCTTATAGCGGTCAAAGCCGTAGAACTCACTGAGACCTTCGTTTTGACTGGTTATGGCTCCCGTAACTCTAAACGAGGCAACAGTTATGGTCGTCCGAAGAATCGATATCCACAGGGTGCAACATCTGCGGTGCATGGTGCAACATTCGTCCAAAAAGACGAAACAGCGTCGTGCGACTTTTAGAAATGGGTGTAGGGATTTGAAATGGACCAGTACCATGGTGCACCACTCTCCAAGGATGGTAAATCGAAGACCAGCCACGGTGTACCCTTTTTAATGTAAAAATTCATGTGACGGAAAAACGAAGGCTAAAAAACTTCAAAGACCCGATTGAGGTTCGAATAGCCTTTTTTTGGGTATGAAATTATCCGTTGACGGCTTACAGCAGTCAAAGCCGTAGAACTCACTGAGACCTTCATTTTGACTGGTTATGGCTCCCGTAACTCTAAACGAGGCAACAGTTATGGTCGTCCGAAGAATCGATATCCACAGGGTGCAACATCTGCGGTGCAAGGTGCAACATTCGTCCAAAAAGACGAGACAGCGCCGTGCGACTTTTAGAAATGGGTGCAGGGATTTGAAATGGACCAGTACCATGGTGCACCACTCTCCAGGGATGGTAAATCGAAGACCAGCCACGGTGTTCCCTTTTTAATGTAAAAATTTATGTGACGGAAAAACGAAGGCCAAAAAACTTCAGAGAGCCGATTGATGTTCGGATAGCCTTTTTTTGGGTATTAAACTATCCGTTGACGGCTTACAGCAGTCAAAGCCGTAGAACTCACTGAGACCTTCGTTTTGACTAGTTATGGCTCCCGTAACTTTAAACGAGGCAACAGTTATGGCCGTCCGAAGAATCGATATCCAAAGGGTGCAACATCTGCGGTGAAAGGTGCAACATTCGTCCAAAAAGAAGAAACAGCGCCGTGCAACTTTCAAAAATGGGTGCAGGTATTTGAAATGGACCAGTACCATGGTGCACCACTCTCCAGGGATGGTAAATCGAAGACCAGCCACGGTGTTCCCTTTTTAACGTAAAAATTCATGTGACGGAAAAACGAAGGCCAAAAAACTTCAGAGACCCGATTGAGGTTCGGATAGCCTTTTTTTGGGTATGAAACTATCTGATGACGGCTTACAGCGGTCAAAGCCGTAGAACTCACTGAGACCTTCGTTTTGACTGGTTATGGCTCTTGTAACTCTAAACGAGGCAACAGTTATGGCCGTCCGAAGAATCGAAATCCACAGGGTGCAACATCTGCGGTGCAAGGTGCAACATTCGTCCAAAAAGACGAAACAGCGCCGTGCGACATTTAGAAATGGGTGCAGGGATTTGAAATGGACCAGTACCATGGTGCATCACCCTGCAGGGATGGTAAATCGAAGACAAGCCACGGTGTTCCATTTTTAACTTAAAAATTCATATGACGGAAAAACGAAGGCCAAAAAACTTCAGAGAGCCGATTGAGGTTCGGATAGCCTTTTTTTGGGTATGAAACTAACCGTTGACGGCTTACAGCGGTCAACGCCGTAGAACTCACTGAGACCTTCGTTTTGACTGGTTATGGCTCCCGTAACTCTAAACGAGGCAACAGTTATGGCCGTTCGAAGAATCGATATCCACAGGGTGCAACATCTGCGGTGCAAGGTGCAGCATTCGTCCAAAAAGACGAAAAAGCGCCGTGCGACTTTTAGAAATGGGTGCAAGGATTTGAAATGGACCAGTACCATGGTGCACCAATCTCCAGGTATTGTAAATCGAAGACCAGCCACGGTGTACCCTTTTTAACGTAAAAATTCATGTGACGGAAAAACGAAGGCCAAAAAACTTCAGAGACCCAATTGAGGTTCGGATAGCCTTTTTTTGGGTATGAAACTATCCGTTGACGGCTTACAGCGGTCAAAGCCGTAGAACTCACTGAGACCTTCGTTTTGACTGGTTATGGCTCCCGTAACTCTAAACGAGGCAACAGTTATGGTCGTCCGAAGAATCGATATCCACAGGGTGCAACATCTGCGGTGCAAGGTGCAACATTCGTCCAAAAAGACGAAACACCGCCGTGCGACTTTTAGAAATGGGTGCAGGGATTTGAAATGGACTAGTACCATGGTGCACCACTCTCCAGGGATGGTAAATCGAAGACCAGCCACGGTGTTCCCTTTTTAATGTTAAAATTCATGTGACGGAAAAACGAAGGCCAAAAAACTTCAAAGACCCGATTGAGGTTCGGATACCCTTTTTTTGGGTATGAAACTATCCGTTGACGACTTACAGTGGTAAAAGCCGTACAACTCACTAAGTGCTTCGTTTTGACTAGTTATGGCTCCCGTAATTCTAAACAAGGCAATAGTTATGGTCGTCCGAAGAATCGATATCCACAGGGTGCAACATCTGCGGTGCAAGGTGCAACATTCGTCCAAAAAGATGAAACAGCGCCGTGCGACTTTTAGAAATGGGTGCAGGGATTTGAAATGAACCAGTACCATGGTGCACCACTCTCCAGGGATGGTAAATCGAAGACCATCCACGGTGTTCCCTTTTTAACATAAAAATTCATGTGACGGAAAAACGAAGGCCAAAAAACTTCAGAGAGCTGATTGAGGTTCAGATACCTTTTTTGGGTATGAAACTATCCGTTGACGGCTTACAGCGGTCAAACCCGTAGAACTCACTGAGACCTTCGTTTTGACTGGTTATGTCTCCCGTAACTCTAAACGAGGCAATAGTTATGGCCGTCCGAAGAATCGATATCCACAGGGTGCAACATCTGCGGTGCAAGGTGCAACATTCGTCCAAAAAGACGAAACAGCGCCGTGCGACTTTCAGAAATGGCTACAGGGATTTGAAATGGACCAGTACCATGGTGCACCACTCTCCAGGGATGGTAAATCGAAGACCAGCCATGGTGTTCTCTTTTTAACGTAAAAATTCATGTGACGGAAAAACGAAGGCCAAAAAACTTCAAACACCCGATTGAGGTTCGGATAGCCTTTTTTTGGGTATGAAACTATCCGTTGACAGCTTACAGCGGTCAAATCCGTAGAACTCACTAAGACCTTCATTTTGACTGGTAATGGATCCCGTAACTCTAAACGAGGCAACAGTTATGGCCGTCCGAAGAATCGATATCCACAGGATGCAACATCTGTAGTGCAAGGTGCAACATTCGTCCAAAAAGACGAAACAACGCCGTGCGACTTTCAGAAATGGGTGCAGGGATTTGAAATGGACCAGTACCATGGTGGACCACTCTCCAGGGATGGTAAATCGAAGACCAGCCACGGTGTTCCCTTTTTAACGTAAAAATTCATGTGACGGAAAAACGAAAGCCAAAAAACTTCAGAGACCCGATTGATGTTCGGATAGCCTTTTTTTGGGTATGAAACTATCCGCTGACGGCTTACAGCAGTCAAAGCCGTAGAACTCACTAAGACCTTCGTTTTGACTGGTTATGGCTCCCGTAACTCTAAACGAGCAACAGTTATGGCCGTTCGAAAAATCGATATCCACAAGGTGCAACATCTGCGGTGCAAGGTGCAACATTCGTCCAAAAAGAAGAAACAGCGCCGTGCGACTTTCAGAAATGGCTGCAGGGATTTGAAATGGACCAGTACCATGGTGCACCACTCTCCAGGGATGGTAAATCGAAGACCAGCCACGGTGTTCCATTTTTAACGTAAAAATTCATGTGATGGAAAAACGAAGGCCAAAAAACTTCAAAGACCCGATTGATGTTCGGATAGCCTTTTTTTGGGTATGAAACTATCCGTTGACGGCTTACAGCTGTCAAAGCCATAGAACTCACTAAGACCTTCGTTTTGACTGGTTATGGCTCCCGTAACTCTAAACGAGCTACAGTTATGGCCGTCCGAAGAATCGATATCCACAGGGTGCAACATCTGCGGTGCAAGGTGCAACATTCGTCCAAAAAGACGAAATAGCGCCGTGCGACTTTCAGAAATGGCTGCAGGGATTTGAAATGGACCAGTACCATGATGCACCACTCTCCAGGGATGGTAAATCAAAGACCAGCCACGGTGTTCCCTTTTTAACGTAAAAATTCATGTGATGGAAAAACGAAGGCCAAAAAACTTCAAAGACCCGATTGAGGTTCGGATAGCTTTTTTTGTGTATGAAACTATCCATTGATGGCTTACAGCGATCAAAGACGTAGAACTCACTGAGACCTTCGTTTTGACTGGTTATGGCTCCCGTAACTCTAAACGAGGCAACAGTTATGGTCGTCCGAAGAATCGATATCCACAGGGTGCAACATCTGCGGTGCAAGGTGCAACATTCGTCCAAAAAGACGAAACAGCGCCGTGCGACTTTTAGAAATGGGTGCAGAGATTTGAAATGGACTAGTACCATGGTGCACCACTCTCCAGGGATGGTAAATCGAAGACCAGCCACGGTGTTCCCTTTTTAATGTAAAAATTCATGTGACGGAAAAAGGAAGGCCAAAAAACTTCAGAGACCCGATTGAGGTTCGGATACCCTTTTTTTGGGTATGAAACTATCCGTTGACGGCTTACAGCAGTCAAAGCCGTAGAACTCACTAAGACCTTCGTTTTGACAAGTTATGGCTCCCGTAACACTAAACGAGCAACTGTTATGGCCGTCCGAAGAATCGATATCCACAGGGTGCAACATCTGCGGTGCAAGGTGCAACATTCGTCCAAAAAGACGAAACAGCGCTGTGCGACTTTTAGAAATGGGTGCAGGGATTTGAAATGGACCGGTACCATGGTGCATCACTCTCTAGGGATGGTAAATCGAAGACCAGCCACGGTGTTCCCTTTTTAACGTAAAAATTCATGTGATGGAAAAACGAACGCCAAAAAACTTCAGAGAGCCGATTGAGGTTCGGATAGCCTTTTTTTGGGTATGAAACTATCCGTTGACGGCTTACAGTGGTCAAAGCCGTAGAACTCACTGAGACATTCGTTTTGACTAGTTATGGCTCCTGTAACTCTAAACGAGGCAACAGTTATGGTCGTCCGAAGAATCGATATCCACAGGGTGCAACATCTGCGGTGCAAGGTGCAACATTCGTCCAAAAAGACGGAACAGCGCCGTGCGACTTTTAGAAATGGGTGCAGGGATTTGAAATGGACTAGTACCATGGTGCACCACTCTCCAGGGATGGTAAATCGAAGACCAGCCACGGTGTTCCCTTTTTAATGTTAAAATTCATGTGACGGAAAAACGAAGGCCAAAAAACTTCAGAGACCCGATTGAGGTTCAGATACCCTTTTTTGGGTATGAAACTATCCGTTGACGGCTTACAGCGGTAAAAGCCGTAGAAATCACTAAGTGCTTCGTTTTGACTAGTTATGGCTCCCGTAACTCTAAACGAGGCAACAGTTATGGTCGTCCGAAGAATCGATATCCACAGGGTGCAACATCTACGGTGTTAGGTGCAACATTCGTCCAAAAAGATGAAACAGCGCTGTGCGACTTTTAGAAATGGGTGCAAAGATTTGAAATGAACCAGTACCATGGTGCACCACTCTCCAGGGATGGTAAATCGAAGACCATCCACGGTGTTCCCTTTTTAACATAAAAATTCATGTGACGGAAAAACGAAGGCCAAAAAACTTCAGAGAGCCGATTGAGGTTTGGATACCTTTTTTTGGGTATGAAACTATCCGTTGATGGCTTACAGCGGTCAAAGCCGTAGAACTCACTGAGACCTTCGTTTTAACTGGTTATGTCTCCCGTAACTCTAAACGAGGCAATAGTTATGGCCGTCCGAAGAATCGATATCCACAGGGTGCAACATCTACGGTGCAAGGTGCAACATTCGTCCAAAAAGACGAAACAGCGCCGTGCGACTTTCAGAAATGGCTGCAGGTATTTGAAATGGACCAGTACCATGGTGCACCACTCTCCAGGGATGGTAAATCGAAGACTAGCCACGGTGTTCCCTTTTTAACGTAAAAATTCATGTGACGGAAAAACGAAGGCCAAAAAACTTCGAAGACCCGATTGAGGTTCGGATAGCCTTTTTGTGGGTATGAAACTATCCGTTGACAGATTACAGCGGTCAAATCCGTAGAACTCACTGAGACCTTCGTTTTGACTGGTAATGGCTCCCGTAACTCTAAACGAGGCAACAGTTATGGCCGTCCGAAGAATCGATATCCACAGGATGCAACATCTGCAGTGCAAGGTGCAACATTCGTCCAAAAAGACGAAACAACGCCGTGCGACTTTCAGAAATGGGTGCAGGGATTTGAAATGGACCAGTACCATAGTGCACCACTCTCCAGGGATGGTAAATCAAAGACCAGCCACGGTGTTCCCTTTTTAACGTAAAAATTCATGTGACGGAAAAACGAAGGCCAAAAAACTTCAGAGACCCGATTGATGTTCGGATAGCCTTTTTTTGGGTATGAAACTATCCGTTGACTACTTACAGCAGTCAAAGCCGTAGAACTCACTAAGACCTTCGTTTTGACTGGTTATGGCTCCCGTAACTCTAAACGAGCAATAGTTATGGCCGTCCGAAGAATCGATATCCACAAGGTGCAACATCTGCGGTGCGAGGTGCAACATTCGTCCAAAAAGACGAAACAGCGCCGTGCGACTTTCAGAAATGGCTGCAAGGATTTGAAATGGACCAGTACCATGGTGCACCACTCTCCAGGGATGGTAAATCGAAGACCAGCCACGGTGTTCCCTTTTTAAAGTAAAAATTCATGTGACGGAAACACGAAGGCCAAAAAACTTCAGAGACCCGATTGAGGTTCGGATAGCCTTTTTTGGGGTATGAAACTATCCGTTGACGGCTTACAGTGGTCAAAGCCGTAGAACTCACTGAGACCTTCGTTTTGACTGGTTATGGCTCCCGTAACTCTAAACGAGGCAACAGTTATGGCTGTCCGAAGAATCGATATTCATAGGGTGCAACATCTGCAGTGCAAGGTGCAACATTCGTCCAAAAAGACGAAACAATGCCGTGCGACTTTCAGAAATGGGTGCAGGGATTTGAAATGGACCAGTACCATGGTGCACCACTCTCCAGGGATGGTAAATCGAAGACCAGCCACGGTATTCCCTTTTTAACGTAAAAATTCATGTGACGGAAAAACGAAGGCCAAAAAACTTCAGAGACCCGATTAATGTTCGGATAGCCTTTTTTTTGGTATGAAACTATCCGTTGATGGCTTACAGCGGTGAAAGCCATAAAACTCACTGAGACCTTCGTTTTGACTGGTTATTGCTCTCGTAATTCTAAACGAGGCAACAGTTATGGTCGTCCGAAGAATCGATATCCACAGGGTGCAACATCCGCGGTGCAAGGTGCAACATTCGTCCAAAAAGACGAAACAGCGCCGTGCGACTTTTAGAAATGGGTGCAGGGATTTGAAATGGACCAGTACCATGGTGCATCACTCTCCAGGGACGGTAAATCGAAGACCAGCCACGGTGTTCCCTTTTTAACGTAAAAATTCATGTGATGGAAAAACGAAGGCCAAAAAACTTCAGAGAGCCGATTGAGGTTCAGATAGCCTTTTTTTGGGTATGAAACTATCCGTTGACGGATTACAGTGGTCAAAGCCGCAGAACTCACTGAGACATTCGTTTTGACTGGTTATGGCTCCCGTAACTCTAAACGAGGCAAGAGTTATGGTCGTCCGAAGAATCGATATACACAGGGTGCAACATCTGCGGTGCAAGGTGCAACATTCGTCCAAAATGACGAAACAGCGCCGTGCGACTTTTAGAAATGGGTGCAGGGATTTGAAATGGACTATTACCATGGTGCACCACTCTCCAGGGATGGTAAATCGAAGACTAGTCACGGTGTTCCCTTTTTAATGTTAAAATTCATGTGACGGAAAAACGAAGGCAAAAAAACTTCAGAGACCTGATTGAAGTTCGGATACCCTTTTTTTGGGTATGAAACTATCCGTTGACGGCTTACAGTGGTAAAAGCCGTACAACTCACTAAGTGCTGCGTTTTGACTAGTTATGGCTCCCGTAACTCTAAACGAGGCAACAGTTATGGTCGTCCGAAGAATCGATATCCACAGGGTGCAACATCTGCGGTGCAAGGTGCAACATTCGTCCAAAAAGATGAAACAGTGCCGTGCGACTTTTAGAAATGGGTGCAGGGATTTGAAATGAACCTGTACCATGGTGCACCACTCTCCAAGGATGGTAAATCGAAGACCATCCACGGTGTTCCCTTTTTAACATAAAAATTCATGTGACGGAAAAACGAAGGCCAAAAAACTTCAGAGAGCCGATTGAGGTTCGAATACCTTTTTTTGGGTATGAAACTATCCGTTGATGGCTTACAGCGGTCAAAGCCGTAGAACTCACTGAGACCTTCGTTTTAACTGGTTATGTCTCCCGTAACTCTA
Source organism: Allium fistulosum (assembly GCA_030737815.1). Taxonomy (NCBI): domain Eukaryota; kingdom Viridiplantae; phylum Streptophyta; class Magnoliopsida; order Asparagales; family Amaryllidaceae; genus Allium; species Allium fistulosum. The sequence continues at coordinate 1,142,460,518 of CM060906.1, forward strand.
AACGAGGCAATAGTTATGGCCGTCCGAAGAATCGATATCCACAGGGTGCAACATCTGCGGTGCAAGGTGCAACATTCGTCCAAAAAGACGAAACAGCGCCGTGCGACTTTTAGAAATGGGTGCAGGAATTTGAAATGAACCAGTACCATGGTGCACCACTCTCCAGGGATGGTAAATCGAAGACCATCCACGGTGTTCCCTTTTTAACATAAAAATTCATGTGACGGAAAAACGAAGGCCAAAAAACTTCAGAGAGCCGATTGAGGTTCGGATACCTTTTTTGGGTATGAAACTATCCGTTGATGGCTTACAGCGGTCAAAGCCGTAGAACTCACTGAGACCTTCGTTTTAACTGGTTATGTCTCCCGTAACTCTAAACGAGGCAATAGTTATGGCCATCCGAAGAATCGATATCCACAGGGTGCAACATCTGCGGTGTAAGGTGCAACATTCGTCCAAAAAGACGAAACAGCGCCGTGCGACTTTCAGAAATGGCTGCAGGGATTTGAAATGGACCAGTACCATGGTGCACCACTCTCCAGGGATGGTAAATCGAAGACCAGCCACGGTGTTCCCTTTTTAACGTAAAAATTCATGTGACGGAAAAACGAAGGCCAAAAAACTTCAGAGACCCGATTGAGGTTCGGATAGCCTTTTTGTGGGTATAAAACTATCTGTTGACAGCTTACAGCGGTCAAATCCGTAGAACTCACTGAGACCTTCGTTTTGACTGGTAATGGCTCCCGTAACTCTAAACGAGGCAACAGTTATGGCCGTCCGAAGAATCGATATCCACAGGATGCAACATCTGCAGTGCTAGGTGAAACATTCGTCCAAAAAGATGAAACAACGCCGTGCGACTTTCAGAAATGGGTGCAGGGATTTGAAATGGACCAGTACCATAGTGCACCACTCTCCAGGGATGGTAAATCTAAGACAGGCACGGTGTTCCCTTTTTAACGTAAAAATTCATGTGACGGAAAAACGAAGGCCAAAAAACTTCAAAGTCCCGATTGATGTTCGGATAGCCTTTTTTTGGGTATGAAACTATCCGTTGACGGCTTACAGCAGTCAAAGCCGTAGAACTCACTAGGACCTTCGTTTTGACTGGTTATGGCTCCCGTAACTCTAAACGAGCAACAGTTATGGCCGTCCGAAGAATCGATATCCACAAGGTGCAACATCTGCGGTGCAAGGTGCAACATTCGTCCAAAAAGATGAAACAGCGCCGTGCGACTTTCAGAAATGGCTGCAAGGATTTGAAATGGACCAGTACCATGGTGCACCACTCTCCAGGGATGGTAAATCGAAGACCAGCCACGGTGTTCCCTTTTTAACGTAAAAATTCATGTGACGGAAAAACAAAGGCCAAAAAACTTCAGAGACCCGATTGAAGTTCGGATAGCCTTTTTTGGGGTATGAAACTATCCGTTGACGGCTTACAGCGGTCAAAGCCATAGAACTCACTGAGACCTTCGTTTTGACTGGTTATGGCTCCCGTAACTCTAAACGAGGCAACAATTATGGCTGTCCGAAGAATCGATATCCACAGTGTGCAACATCTGCAGTGATAGGTGCAACATTCGTCCAAAAAGACGAAACAATGCCGTGCGACTTTCAGAAATGGGTGCAGGGATTTGAAATGGACCAGTACCATGGTGCACCACTCTCTAGGGATGGTAAATCGAAGACCATCCACGGTGTTCCCTTTTTAACATAAAAATTCATGTGACGGAAAAACGAAGGCCAAAAAACTTCAGAGAGCCGATTGAGGTTCGGATACCTTTTTTTGGGTATGAAACTATCCGTTGATGGCTTACAGCGGTCAAAGCCGTAGAACTCACTGAGACCTTCGTTTTAACTGGTTATGTCTCCTGTAACTCTAAACGAGGCAATAGTTATGGCCGTCCGAAGAATCGATATCCACAGGGTGCAACATCTGCGGTGCAAGGTGCAACATTCGTTCAAAAAGACGAAACAGCGCCGTGCGACTTTCAGAAATGGCTGCAGGGATTTGAAATGGACCAGTACCATGGTGCACCACTCTCCAGGGATGGTAAATCGAAGACCAGCCACGGTGTTCCCTTTTTAACGTAAAAATTCATGTGACGGAAAAACGAAGGCCAAAAAACTTCAGAGACCCGATTGAGGTTCAGATAGCCTTTTTGTGGGTATGAAACTATCCGTTGACAGCTTACAGCGGTCAAATACGTAGAACTCACTGAGACCTTCGTTTTGACTGGTAATGGCTCCCGTAACTCTAAACGAGGCAACAGTTATGGCCGTCCGAAGAATCGATATCCACAGGATGCAACATCTGCAGTGCAAGGTGCAACATTCGTCCAAAAAGACGAAACAACGCCGTGCGACTTTCAGAAATGGGTGCAGGGATTTGAAATGGACCAGTACCATGGTGCACCACTCTCCAGGGATGGTAAATCGAAAACCAGCCACGGTGTTCCCTTTTTAACGTAAAAATTCATGTGACGGAAAAACGAAGGCCAAAAAACTTCAGAGACCCGATTGATGTTCGGATAGCCTTTTTTTGGGTATGAAACTATCCGTTGACTGCTTACAGCAGTCAAAGCCGTAGAACTCACTAAGACCTTCGTTTTGACTGGTTATGGCTCCCGTAACTCTAAACGAGCAACAGTTATGGCCGTCCGAAGAATCGATATCCACAAGGTGCAACATCTGCGGTGCAAGGTGCAACATTCGTCCAAAAAGACGAAACAGCGCCGTGCGACTTTCAGAAATGGCTGCAAGGATTTGAAATGGACCAGTACCATGGTGCACCACTCTCCAGGGATGGTAAATCGAAGACCAGCCACGGTGTTCCCTTTTTAACGTAAAAATTCATGTGACGGAAACACGAAGGCCAAAAAACTTCAGAGACCCAATTGAGGTTCGGATAGCCTTTTTTGGGGTATGAAACTATCCGTTGATGGCTTACAGCGGTCAAAGCCGTAGAACTCACTGAGACCTTCGTTTTGACTAGTTATGGCTCCCATAACTCTAAACGAGGCAACAGTTATGGTTGTCCGAAGAATCGATATCCACAGGGTGCAACATCTGTAGTGCAAGGTGCAACATTCGTCCAAAAAGACGAAACAATGCCGTGCGACTTTCAGAAATGGGTGCAGGGATTTGAAATGGACCAGTACCATGGTGCACCACTCTCCAGGGATGGTAAATCGAAGACCAGCCACGGTATTCCCTTTTAACGTAAAAATTCATGTGACGGAAAAACGAAGGCCAAAAAACTTCAGAGACCCGATTGATGTTCGGATAGCCTTTTTTTGGGTATGAAACTATCCGTTGACAGCTTACAGCGGTGAAAGCCATAAAACTCACTGAGACCTTCGTTTTGACTGGTTATTGCTCTCGTAACTCTAAACGAGGCAACAGTTATGGTCGTCCGAAGAATCGATATCCATAGGGTGCAACATCTGCGGTGCAAGGTGCAACATTCGTCTAAAAAGACGAAACAGCGCCGTGCGACTTTTAGAAATGGGTGCAGGGATTTGAAATGGACCAGTACCATGGTGCATCACTCTCCAGGGACGGTAAATCGAAGACCAGCCACGGTGTTCCCTTTTTAACGTAAAAATTCATGTGATGGAAAAACGAAGGCCAAAAAACTTCAGAGAGCCGATTGAGGTTCAGATAGCCTTTTTTTGGGTATGAAACTATCCGTTGACGGCTTACAGTGGTCAAAGCCGTAGAACTCACTGAGACATTCATTTTGACTGGTTATGGCTCCCGTAACTCTAAACGAGGCAACAGTTATGGTCGTTCGAAGAATCAATATACACAGGGTGCAACATCTGCGGTGCAAGGTGCAACATTCGTCCAAAATGACGAAACAGCGCCGTGCGACTTTTAGAAATGGGTGCAGGGATTTAAAATGGACTATTACCGTGGTGCACCACTCTCCAGGGATGGTAAATCGAAGACTAGCCACGGTGTTCCCTTTTTAATGTTAAAATTCATGTGACGGAAAAACAAAGGCAAAAAAACTTCAGAGACCCGATTGAAGTTCGGATACCCTTTTTTTGGGTATGAAACAATCCGTTGACGGCTTACAGTGGTAAAAGCCGTACAACTCACTAAGTGCTTCGTTTTGACTAGTTATGACTCCCGTAACTCTAAACGAGGCAATAGTTATGGCCGTCCGAAGAATCGATATCCACAGGGTGCAACATCTGCGGTGCAAGGTGCAACATTCGTCCAAAAAGACGAAACAGTGCCGTGCGACTTTTAGAAATGGGTGCAGGGATTTGAAATGAACCAGTACCATGGTGCACCACTCTCCAGGGATGGTAAATCGAAGACCATCCACGGTGTTCCCTTTTTAACATAAAAATTCATGTGACGGAAAAACGAAGGCCAAAAAACTTCAGAGAGCCGATTGAGGTTCGGATACCTTTTTTTGGGTATGAAACTATCCGTTGATGGCTTATAGCGGTCAAAGCCGTAGAACTCACTGAGACCTTCGTTTTAACTGGTTATGTCTCCCGTAACTCTAAACGAGGCAATAGTTATGGTCGTCCGAAGAATCGATATCCATAGGGTGCAACATCTGCGGTGCAAGGTGCAACATTCGTCCAAAAAGACGAAACAGCGCCGTGCGACTTTCAGAAATGGCTGCAGGGATTTGAAAAGGACCAGTACCATGGTGCACCACTCTCCAGGGATGGTAAATCGAAGACCAGCCACGGTGTTCCCTTTTTAACGTAAAAATTCATGTGACGGAAAAACGAAGGCCAAAAAACTTCAGAGACCAGATTGAGGTTCGGATAGCCTTTTTGTGGGTATAAAACTATCTGTTGACAGCTTACAGCGGTCAAATCCGTAGAACTCACTGAGACCTTCGTTTTGAAAGGCAATGGCTCCCGTAACTCTAAACGAGGCAACAGTTATGGCCGTCCGAAGAATCGATATCCACAGGATGCAACATCTGCAGTGCAAGGTGCAACATTCATCCAAAAAGATGAAACAACGCCGTGCGACTTTCAGAAATGGGTGCAGGGATTTGAAATGGACCAGTACCATGGTGCACCACTCTCCAGGGATGGTAAATCGAAGACCAGCCACGGTGTTCCCTTTTTAATGTAAAAATTCATGTGACGGAAAAACGAAGGCCAAAAAACTTCAAAGACCCGATTGATGTTCGGATAGCCTTTTTTTGGGTATGAAACTATCCGTTGACGGCTTACAGCAGTCAAAGCCGCAGAACTCACTAAGACCTTCGTTTTGACTGGTTATGGTTCCCGTAACTCTAAACGAGCAACAGTTATGGCCGTCCAAAGAATCGATATCCACAAGGTGCAACATCTGCGGTGCAAGGTGCAACATTCGTCCAAAAAGACGAAACAGCGCCATGCGACTTTGAGAAATGGCTGCAAGGATTTGAAATGGACCAGTACCATGGTGCACCACTCTCCAGGGATGGTAAATCGAAGACCAGCCACGGTGTTCCCTTTTTAACGTAAAAATTCATGTGACGGAAAAACGAAGGCCAAAAAACTACAAAGACCCGATTGAGGTTCAAATAGCCTTTTTTGGGGTATGAAACTATCCGTTGATGGCTTACAGCGGTCAAAGCCGTAGAACTCACTGAGACCTTCGTTTTGACTGGTTATGGCTCCCGTAACTCTAAACGAGGCAACAGTTATGGCTGTCCGAAGAATCGATATCCACAGGGTGCAACATCTGCAGTGCAAGGTGCAACATTCATCCAAAAAGACGAAACAATGCCGTGCGACTTTCAGAAATGGGTGCAGGGATTTGAAATGGACCAGTACCATGGTGCACCACTCTCCAGGGACGGTAAGTCGAAGACCATCCACGGTGTTCCCTTTTTAACATAAAAATTCATGTGACGGAAAAACGAAGGCCAAAAAACTTCAGAGAGCCGATTGAGGTTCGGATACCTTTATTTGGGTATGTAACTATCCGTTGATGGCTTACAGCGGTCAAAGCCATAGATCTCACTGAGACCTTCGTTTTAACTGGTTATGTCTCCCGTAACTCTAAACGAGGCAATAGTTATGGCTGTCCGAAGAATCGATATCCACAGGGTGCAACATCTGCGGTGCAAGGTGCAACATTCGTCCAAAAAGACGAAACAGCGCCGTGCGACTTTCAGAAATGGCTGCAGGGATTTGAAATGGACCAGTACCATGGTGCACCACTCTCCAGGGATGGTAAATCGAAGACCAGCCATGGTGTTCCCTTTTTAACGTAAAAATTCATTTGACGGAAAAACGAAGGCCAAAAAACTTCAGAGACCCGATTGAGGTTCGAATAGCCTTTTTGTGGGTATGAAACTATCCGTTGACAGCTTACAGCGGTCAAATCCGTAGAACTCACTGAGACCTTCGTTTTGACTGGTAATGGCTCCCGTAACTCTAAACGAAGCAACAGTTATGGCCGTCCGAAGAATCGATATCCACAGGATGCAACATCTGCAGTGCAAGGTGCAACATTCGTCCAAAAAGACGAAACAACGCCGTGCGACTTTCAGAAATGGGTGCAGGGATTTGAAATGGACCAGTACCATGGTGCACCACTTTCCAGGGATGGTAAATCGAAGACCAGCCACGGTGTTCCCTTTTTAACGTAAAAATTCATGTGACGAAAAACGAAGGCCAAAAAACTTCAGAGACCCGATTGAAGTTCGGATAGCCTTTTTTGGGGTGTGAAACTATCCGTTGACGGCTTACAGCGGTCAAAGCCGTAGAACTCACTGAGACCTTCGTTTTGACTGGTTATGGCTCCCGTAACTCTAAACGAGGCAACAGTTATGGCTGTCCGAAGAATCGATATCCACAGGGTGCAACATCTGCAGTGCAAGGTGCAACATTCGTCCAAAAAGACGAAACAATGCCGTGCGACTTTCAGAAATGGGTGCAGGGATTTGAAATGGACCAGTACCATGGTGCACCACTCTCTAGGGATGGTAAATCGAAGACCATCCACGGTGTTCCCTTTTTAACATAAAAATTCATGTGACGGAAAAACGAAGGCCAAAAAACTTCAGAGAGCCGATTGAGGTTCGGATACCTTTTTTTGGGTATGAAACTATTCGTTGATGGCTTACAGCGGTCAAAGCCATAGAACTCACTGAGACCTTCGTTTTAACTGGTTATGTCTCCCGTAACTCTAAACGAGGCAATAGTTATGGCCGTCCGAAGAATCGATATCCACAGGGTGCAACATCTGCGGTGCAAGGTGCAACATTCGTCCAAAAAGACGAAACAGCGCCGTGCGACTTTCAGAAATGGCTGTAGGGATTTGAAATGGACCAGTACCATGGTGCACCACTCTGCAGGGATGGTAAATCGAAGACCAGCCATGGTGTTCCCTTTTTAACGTAAAAATTCATGTGACGGAAAAACGTAGGCCAAAAAACTTCAAAGACCCGATTGAGGTTCGAATAGCCTTTTTGTGGGTATGAAACTATCCGTTGATAGCTTACAGCGGTCAAATCCGTAGAACTCACTGAGACCTTCGTTTTGACTGGTAATGGCTCCCGTAACTCTAAACGAGGCAACAGTTATGGCCGTCCGAAGAATCGATATCCACAGGATGCAACATCTGCAGTGCAAGGTGCAACATTCGTCCAAAAAGACGAAACAGCGCCGTGCGACTTTCAGAAATGGCTGCACGGATTTGAAATGGACCAGTACCATAGTGCACCACTCTCCAGGGATGGTAAATCGAAGACCAGCCACGGTGTTCCCTTTTTAACGTAAAAATTCATGTGACGGAAAAACGAAGGCCAAAAAACTTCAGAGACCCGATTGAAGTTCGGATAGCCTTTTTTGCGGTATGAAACTATCCGTTGACGGCTTACAGCGGTCAAAGCCGTAGAACTCACTGAGACCTTCGTTTTGACTGGTTATGGCTCCCGTAACTCTAAACGAGGCAACAGTTATGGCTGTCCGAAGAATCGAAATCCACAGGGTGCAACATCTGCAGTGCAAGGTGCAACATTCGTCCAAAAAGACGAAACAATGCCGTGCGACTTTCAGAAATGGGTGCAGGGATTTGAAATGGACCAGTACCATGGTGCACCACTCTCTAGGGATGGTAAATCGAAGACCATCCACGGTGTTCCCTTTTTAACATAAAAATTCATGTGACGGAAAAACGAAGGCCAAAAAACTTCAGAGAGCCGATTGAGGTTCGGATACCTTTTTTTGGGTATGAAACTATCCGTTGATGGCTTACAGCGGTCAAAGCCATAGAACTCACTGAGACCTTCATTTTAACTGGTTATGTCTCCCGTAACTCTAAACGAGGCAATAGTTATGGCCGTCCGAAGAATCGATATCCACAGGGTGCAACATCTGCGGTGCAAGGTGCAACATTCGTCCAAAAAGACGAAACAGCGCCGTGCGACTTTCAGAAATGGCTGCAGGGATTTGAAATGGACCAGTACCATGGTGCACCACTCTCCAGGGATGGTAAATCGAAGACCAGCCATGGTGTTCCCTTTTTAACGTAAAAATTCATGTGACAGAAAAACGAAGGCCAAAAAACTTCAAAGACCCGATTGAGGTTCGAATAGCCTTTTTGTGGGTATGAAACTATCCGTTGACAGCTTACAGCGGTCAAATCCGTAGAACTCACTGAGACCTTCGTTTTGACTGGTAATGGCTCCCGTAACTCTAAACGAGGCAACAGTTATGGCCGTCCGAAGAATCGATATCCACAGGATGCAACATCTGCAGTGCAAGGTGCAACATTCGTCCAAAAAGACGAAACAACGCCGTGTGACTTTTAGAAATGGGTGCAGGGATTTGAAATGGACCAGTACCATGGTGCACCACTCTCCAGGGATGGTAAATCAAAGACCAGCCACAGTGTTCCCTTTTTAACGTAAAAATTCATGTGATGGAAAAACGAAGGCCAAAAAACTTCAGAGACCCGATTGATGTTCGGATAGCCTTTTTTTGGGTATGAAACTATCCGTTGACGGCTTACAGCAATCAAAGCCGTAGAACTCACTAAGACCTTCGTTTTGACTGGTTATGGCTCCCGTAACTCTAAACGAGCAACAGGTATGGCCGTCCGAAGAATCGATATCCACAAGGTGCAACATCTGCGGTGCAAGGTGCAACATTCGTCCAAAAAGACGAAACAGCGCCGTGCGACTTTCAGAAATGGCTGCAAGGATTTGAAATGGACCAGTACCATGGTGCACCACTCTCCAGGGATGGTAAATCGAAGACCAGCCACGGTTTTCCCTTTTTAACGTAAAAATTCATGTGACGGAAAAACGAAGGCCAAAAAACTTCAGAGACCCGATTGAGGTTTGGATAGCCTTTTTTGGGGTATGAAACTATCCGTTGACGGCTTACAGCGGTCAAAGCCGTAGAACTCACTAAGAACTTCGTTTTGACTGGTTATGGCTCCCGTAACTCTAAATGAGGCAACAGTTATGGCTGTCCGAAGAATCGATATCCACAGGGTGCAACATCTGCAGTGCAAGGTGCAACATTCGTCCAAAAAGACGAAACAATGCCGTGCGACTTTCAGAAATGGGTGCAGGGATTTGAAATGGACCAGTACCATGGTGCACCACTCTCCAGGGATGGTAAATCGAAGACCAGCCATGGTATTCCCTTTTTAACGTAAAAATTCATGTGACGGAAAAACGAAGGCCAAAAAACTTCAGAGACCCGATTGATGTTCGGATAGCCTTTTTTTGGGTATGAAACTATCCATTGACGGCTTACAGCGGTGAAAGCCATAAAACTCACTAAGACCTTCGTTTTGACTGGTTATTGCTCTCGTAACTCTAAACGAGGCAACAGTTATGGTCGTCCGAAGAATCGATATCCACAGGGTGCAACATCTGCGGTGCAAGGTGCAACATTCATCCAAAAAGACGAAACAGCGCCGTGCGGCTTTTAGAAATGGGTGCAGGGATTTGAAATGGACCAGTACCATGGTGCATCACTCTCCAGGGACGGTAAATCGAAGACCAGCCACGGTGTTCCCTTTTTAACGTAAAAATTCATGTGATGGAAAAACGAAGGCCAAAAAACTTCAGAGAGCCGATTGAGGTTCGGATAGCCTTTTTTTGGGTATGAAACTATCCGTTGACGGCTTACAACGGTCAAAGCCGTAGAACTCACTGAGACATTCGTTTTGACTGGTTATGGCTCCCGTAACTCTAAACGAGTCAACAGTTATGGTCGTCCGAAGAATCGATATCCACAGGGTGCAACATCTGCGGTGCAAGGTGCAACATTCGTCCAAAATGACGAAACAGCGCCGTGCGACTTTTAGAAATGGGTGCAGGGATTTGAAATGGACTGAGACCATGGTGCACCACTCTCCAGGGATGGTAAATCGAAGACCATCCACGGTGTTCCCTTTTTAACATAAAAATTCATGTGACGGAAAAACGAAGGCCAAAAAACTTCAGAGAGCCGATTGAGGTTCGGATACTTTTTTTGGGTATGAAACTATCCGTTGATGGCTTACAGCGGTCAATGCCGTAGAACTCACTGAGACCTTCGTTTTAACTGGTTATGTCTCCCGTAACTCTAAATGAGGCAATAGTTATGGCCGTCCGAACAATCGATATCCATAGGGTGCAACATCTGCGGTGCAAGGTGCAACATTCGTCCAAAAAGACGAAACAGCGCCCTGCGACTTTCAGAAATGGGTGCAGGGATTTGAAATGGACCAGAACCATGGTGCACCACTCTCCAGGGATGGTAAATCGAAGACCAGCCACGGTGTTCCCTTTTTAACGTAAAAATTCATGTGACGGAAAAACGAAGGCCAAAAAACTTCAGAGACCCGATTGATGTTCGGATAGCCTTTTTTTGGGTATGAAACTATCCGTTGACGGCTTACAGCAATCAAAGCCGTAGAACTCACTAAGACCTTCGTTTTGACTGGTTATGGCTCCCGTAACTCTAAACGAGCAACAGGTATGGCCGTCCGAAGAATCGATATCCACAAGGTGCAACATCTGCGGTGCAAGGTGCAACATTCGTCCAAAAAGACGAAACAGCGCCGTGCGACTTTCAGAAATGGCTGCAAGGATTTGAAATGGACCAGTACCATGGTGCACCACTCTCCAGGGATGGTAAATCGAAGACCAGCCACGGTTTTCCCTTTTTAACGTAAAAATTCATGTGACGGAAAAACGAAGGCCAAAAAACTTCAGAGACCCGATTGAGGTTCGGATAGCCTTTTTTGGGGTATGAAACTATCCGTTGACGGCTTACAGCGATCAAAGCCGTAGAACTCACTAAGAACTTCGTTTTGACTGGTTATGGCTCCCGTAACTCAAAATGAGGCAACAGTTATGGCTGTCCGAAGAATCGATATCCACAGGGTGCAACATCTGCAGTGCAAGGTGCAACATTCTTCCAAAAAGACGAAACAATGCCGTGCGACTTTCAGAAATGGGTGCAGGGATTTGAAATGGACCAGTACCATGGTGCACCACTCTCCAGGGATGGTAAATCGAAGACCAGCCATGGTATTCCCTTTTTAACGTAAAAATTCATGTGACGGAAAAACGAAGGCCAAAAAACTTCAGAGACCCGATTGATATTCGGATAGCCTTTTTTTGGGTATGAAACTATCCGTTGACGGCTTACAGCGATGAAAGCCATAAAACTCGCTGAGACCTTCGTTTTGACTGGTTATTGCTCTCGTATCTCTAAACGAGGCAACAGTTATGGTCGTCCGAAGAATCGATATCCACAGGGTGCAACATCTGCGGTGCAAGGTGCAACATTCGTCCAAAAAGACGAAACAGCGCCGTGCGACTTTTAGAAATGGGTGCAGGGATTTGAAATGGACCAGTACCATGGGCATCACTCTCCAGGGACGGTAAATCGAAGACCAGCCACGGTGTTCCCTTTTTAACGTAAAAATTCATGTGATGGAAAAACGAAGGCCAAAAAACTTCAGAGAGCCGATTGAGGTTCGGATAGCCTTTTTTTGGGTATGAAACTATCCGTTGACGGCTTACAGCGGTCAAAGCCGTAGAACTCACTGAGACATTCGTTTTGACTGGTTATGGCTCCTGTAACTCTAAACGAGTCAACAGTTATGGTCGTCCGAAGAATCGATATCCACAGGGTGCAACATCTGCGGTGCAAGGTGCAACATTCGTCTAAAATGACGAAACAGCGCCGTGCGACTTTTAGAAATGGGTGCAGGGATTTGAAATGGACTGAGACCATGGTGCACCACTCTCCAGGGATGGTAAATCGAAGACCATCCACGGTGTTCCCTTTTTAACATAAAAATTCATGTGACGGAAAAACGAAGGCCAAAAAACTTCAGAGAGCCGATTGAGGTTCGGATACCTTTTTTTGGGTATGAAACTATCCGTTGATGGCTTACAGCGGTCAAAGCCGTAGAACTCACTGAGACCTTCGTTTTAACTGGTTATGTCTCCCGTAACTCTAAACGAGGCAATAGTTATGGTCGTCCGAAGAATCGATATCCATAGGGTGCAACATCTGCGGTGCAAGGTGCAACATTTGTCCAAAAAGACGAAACAGCGCCGTGCGACTTTCAGAAATGGCTGCAGGGATTTGAAATGGACCAGTACCATGGTGCACCACTCTCCAGGGATGGTAAATCGAAGACCAGCCACGGTGTTCCCTTTTTAACGTAAAAATTCATGTGACGGAAAAACGAAGGCCAAAAAACTTCAAAGACCCGATTGAGGTTCGGATAGCCTTTTTTTGGGTATGAAACTATCCGTTGATGGCTTACAGCGGTCAAATCCGTAGAACTCATTGAGACCTTCGTTTTGACTGGTAATGGCTCCCGTAACTCTAAACGAGGCAACAGTTATGGCCGTCCGAAGAATCGATATCCACAGGATGCAACATCTGCAGTGCAAGGTGCAACATTCGTCCAAAAAGACGAAACAACGCCGTGCGACTTTCAGAAATGGACCAGTACCATGGTGCACCACTTTCCAGGGATGGTAAATCGAAGACCAGCCACGGTGTTCCCTTTTTAACGTAAAAATTCATGTGACGGAAAACGAAGGCCAAAAAACTTCAGAGACCCGATTGATGTTCGGATAGCCTTTTTTTGGGTATGAAACTATCCGTTGATGGCTTACAGCAGTCAAAGCCGTAGAACTCACTAAGACCTTCGTTTTGACTGGTTATGGCTCCCGTAACTCTAAACGAGCAACAGTTATGGCCGTCCGAAGAATCGATATCCACAAGGTGCAACATCTGCGGTGCAAGGTGCAACATTCGTCCAAAAAGACGAAACAGCGCCGTGCGACTTTCAGAAATGGCTGCAAGGATTTGAAATGGACCAGTACCATGGTGCACCACTCTCCAGGGATGGTAAATCGAAGACCAGCCACGGTGTTCCCTTTTTAACGTAAAAATTCATGTGACGGAAAAACGAAGGCCAAAAAACTTCAGAGACCCGATTGAGGTTCGGATAGCCTTTTTTGGGGTATGAAACTATCCGTTGACGGCTTACAGCGGTCAAAGCCGTAGAACTCACTGAGACCTTCATTTTGACTGGTTATGGCTCCCGTAACTCTAAACGAGGCAACGGTTATGGCTGTCCGAAGAATCGATATCCACAGGGTGCAACATCTGCAGTGCAAGGTGCAACATTCGTCCAAAAATACGAAACAATGCCGTACGACTTTCAGAACTGGGTGCAGGGATTTGAAATGGACCAGTACCATGGTGCACCACTCTCCAGGGATGGTAAATCGAAGACCAGCCACGGTATTCCCTTTTTAACGTAAAAATTCATGTGACGGAAAAACGAAGGCCAAAAAACTTCAAAGACCCGATTGATGTTCGGATAGCCTTTTTTGGGTATGAAACTATCCGTTGATGGCTTATAGCGGTGAAAGCCATAGAACTCACTGAGACCTTCATTTTGACTAGTTATTGCTCCCGTAACTCTAAACGAGGCAACACTTATGGTCGTCTGAAGAATCGATATCCACAGGGTGCAACATCTGCGGTGCAAGGTGCAACATTCGTCCAAAAAGACGAAACAGCGTCGTGCGACTTTTAGAAATGGGTGCAGGGATTTGAAATGGACCAGTACCATGGTGCATCACTCTCCAGGGATGGTAAATCGAAGACCAGCCACGGTGTTCCCTTTTTAACGTAAAAATTCATGTGATGGAAAAACGAAGGCCAAAAAACTTCAAAGAGCTGATTGAGGTTCGGATAGCCTTTTTTTGGGTATGAAACTATCCGTTGACGGCTTACAGTGGTCAAAGCCGTAGAACTCACTGAGACATTCGTTTTGACTGGTTATGGCTCCCGTAACTCTAAACGAGGCAACAATTATGGTCGTCCGAAGAATCGATATCCACAGGGTGCAACATCTGCGGTGCAAGGTGCAACATTCGTCCAAAAAGACGAAACAGCGCCGTGCGACTTTTAGAAATGGGTGCAGGGATTTGAAATGGACTAGTACCATGGTGCACCACTCTCCAGGGATGGTAAATCGAAGACCAGCCACGGTGTTCCCTTTTTAATGTTAAAATTCATGTGACGGAAAAACGAAGGCAAAAAAACTTCAAGACCCGATTGAAGTTCGGATACCCTTTTTTTGGTTATGAAACTATACGTTGACGGCTTACAGTGGTAAAAGCCGTACAACTCACTAAGTGCTTCGTTTTGACTAGATATGGCTCCCGTAACTCTAAACGAGGCAACAGTTATGGTCGTCCGAAGAATCGATATCCACAGGGTGCAACATCTGCAGTGCAAGATGCAACATTCGTCCAAAAAGATGAAATAGCGCTGTGCGACTTTTAGAAATGGGTACAGGGATTTGAAATGAACCAGTACCATGGTGCACCACTCTCCAGGGATGGTAAATCAAAGACCATCCACGGTGTTCACTTTTTAACGTAAAAATTCATGTGACGGAAAAACGAAGGCCAAAAAACTTCAGAGAGCCGATTGAGGTTCGGATACCTTTTTTTGGGTATGAAACTATCCGTTGACGGCTTACAGCGGTCAAACCCGTAGAACTCACTGAGACCTTCGTTTTGACTGGTTATGTCTCCCGTAACTCTAAACGAGGCAATAGTTATGGCCGTCCGAAGAATCGATATCCACAGGGTGCAACATCTGCGGTGCAAGGTGCAACATTCGTCCAAAAAGACGAAACAGCGCCGTGCGACTTTCAGAAATGGCTGCAGGGATTTGAAATAGACCAGTACCATGGTGCACCACTCTCCAGGGATGGTAAATTGAAGACCAGCCACGGTGTTCCCTTTTTAACGTAAAAATTCATGAGACGGAAAAACGAAGGCCAAAAAACTTCAGAGACCCGATTGAGGTTCGGATAGCCTTTTTTTGGGTACGAAACTATCCGTTGACAGCTTACAGCGGTCAATTCTGTAGAACTCACTGAGACCTTCATTTTGACTGGTAATGGCTCGCGTAACTCTAAACGAGGCAACAATTATGGCCGTCCGAAGAATAGATATCCACAGGATGCAACATTTGCAGTGCAAGGTGCAACATTCGTCCAAAAAGACGAAACAACACCGTGCGACTTTCAGAAATGGGTGCAGGGATTTGAAATGGACCAGTACCATGGTGGACCACTCTCCAGGGATGGTAAATCGAAG
This sequence comes from Allium fistulosum, assembly GCA_030737815.1. NCBI lineage: Eukaryota > Viridiplantae > Streptophyta > Magnoliopsida > Asparagales > Amaryllidaceae > Allium > Allium fistulosum. Next base: position 1,142,476,155 of record CM060906.1, read on the forward strand.
ACCAGCCATGGTGTTCCCTTTTTAACGTAAAAATTCATGTGACGGAAAAACGAAGGCCAAAAAACTTCAGAGACCCGATTGATGTTCAGATAGCCTTTTTTGGGTATGAAACTATCCGTTGACGGCTTACAGCAGTCAAAGCCGTAGAACTCGCTAAGACCTTCTTTTTGACTGGTTATGGCTCCCGTAACTCTAAACGAGCAACAGTTATGGCCGTCCGAAAAATCGATATCCACAAGGTGCAACATCTGCGGTGCAAGGTGCAACATTCGTCCAAAAAGACGAAACAGCGCCGTGCGACTTTCAGAAATGGCTGCAGGGAATTGAAATGGACCTGTACCATGGTGCACCACTCTCCAGGGATGGTAAATCGAAGACCAGCCACGGTGTTCCCTTTTTAACGTAAAAATTCATGTGACGGAAAAACGAAGGCCAAAAAACTTCAGAGACCCGATTGAGGTTCGGATAGCCTTTTTTGGGATATGAAACTATCCGTTGACGGCTTACAGCGGTCAAAGCCGTAGAACTCACTGAGACCTTCGTTTTGACTGGTTATGGCTCCCGTAACTCTAAACGAGGCAACAGTTATGGCCGTCCGAAGAATCGATATCCACAGGATGCAACATCTGCAGTGCAAGGTGCAACATTCGTCCAAAAAGATGAAACAACGCCGTGCGACTTTCAGAAATGGGTGCAGGGATTTGAAATGGACCAGTACCATGGTGCACCACTCTCCAGGGTTGGTAAATCGAAAACCAGCCACGGTGTTCCCTTTTTAACGTAAAAATTCATGTGACGAAAAAACGAAGGCCAAAAAACTTCAGAGACCCGATTGATGTTCGGATAGCCTTTTTTTGGGTATTAAACTATCCATTGACGGCTTACAGCAGTCAAAGCCGTAGAACTCACTAAGACCTTCATTTTGACAGGTTATGGCTCCCGTAATTCTAAACGAGCAACAGTTATGGCCGTCCGAAGAATCGATATCCACAGGGTGCAACATCTGCGGTGCAAGGTGCAACATTCGTCCAAAAAGACGAAACAGCACCGTGCGACTTTCAGAAATGGCTGTAGGGATTTGAAATGGACCAGTACCATGGTGCACCACTCTCCAGGGATGGTAAATCGAAGACCAGCCCCGGTGTTCCCTTTTTAACGCAAAAATTCATGTGACGGAAAAACGGAGGCCAAAAAACTTCAGAGAGCCGATTGAGGTTCGGATACCTTTTTTGGGTATGAAACTATCCGTTGATGGCTTACAGCGGTCAAAGCCGTAGAACTCACTAAGGCCTTCGTTTTAACTGGTTATGTCTCCCGTAACTCTAAACGAGGCAATAGTTATGGCCGTCCGAAGAATCGATATCCACAGGGTGCAACATCTGCGGTGCAAGGTCCAACATTCGTCCAAAAAGACGAAACAGCGCCGTGCGACTTTTAGAAATGGGTGCAGGGATTTGAAATGGACCGGTACCATGGTGCATAACTCTCCAGGGACGTTAAATCGAAGACCAGCCACGGTGTTCCCTTTTTAACGTAAAAATTCATGTGATGGAAAAACGAAGGCCAAAAAATTTCAGAGAGCCGATTGAGGTTCGGATTGCCTTTTTTTGGGTATGAAACTATCTGTTGACGGCTTACAGCGGTCAAAGCCGTAGAACTCACTGAGACATTCGTTTTGACTGGTTATGGCTCCCGTAACTCTAAACGAGGCAACAGTTATGGTCGTCCGAAGAATCGATATCCACAGGGTGCAACATCTGCGGTGCAAGGTGCAACATTCGTCCAAAAAGACGAAACAGCGCCGTGCGACTTTAAGAAATGGGTGCAGGGATTTGAAATGGACCAGTACCATGGTGCACCACTCTTCAGGGATGGTAAATCGAAGACCAGCCACGGTGTTCCCTTTTTAACGTAAAATTCATGTGACGGAAAAACGAAGGCCAAAAAACTTCAGAGACCCGATTGATGTTCGGATAGCCTTTTTTTGGGTATTAAACTATCCGTTGAGGGCTTACAGCAGTCAAAGCCGTAGAAATCACTAAGACCTTCGTTTTGACTGGTTATGGCTCCCGTAACTCTAAACGAGCAACAGTTATGGCCGTCCGAAGAATCGATATCCACAGGGTGCAACATCTGCGGTGCAAGGTGCAACATTCGTCCAAAAAGACGAAACAGCGCCGTGCGACTTTCAGAAATGGCTGCAGGGATTTGAAATGGACCAGTACCATGGTGCACCACTCTCCATGGATGGTAAATCGAAGACCAGCCACGGTGTTCCCTTTTTAACGTAAAAATTCATGTGACGGAAAAACGAAGGACAAAAAACTTCAGAGACCCGATTGAGGTTCAGATAGCCTTTTTTGTGTATGAAACTACCCGTTGACGGCTTACAGCGGTCAAAGCCGTAGAACTCACTGATACCTTGGTTTTGACTGGTTATGGCTCCCGTAACTCTAAACGAGGCAACAGTTATGGTCGTCCGAAGAATCGATATCCACAGGGTGCAACATCTGCGGTGCAAGGTGCAACATTCGTCCAAAAAGATGAAACAGCGCTGTGCGACTTTTAGAAATGGGTGCAGGGATTTGAAATGTACCGGTACCATGGTGCATAACTCTCCAGGGACGGTAAATCGGAGACCAGCCACGGTGTTCCCTTTTTAACGTAAAAATTCATGTGATGGAAAAACGAAGGCCAAAAAACTTCAGAGAGCCGATTGAGGTTCGGATTGCCTTTTTTTGGGTATGAAACTATCCGTTGACGGCTTACAGCGGTCAAAGCCGCAGAACTCACTGAGACATTCGTTTTGACTGGTTATGGCTCCCGTAACTCTAAACGAGGCAACAGTTATGGTCGTCCGAAGAATCAATATCCACAGGGTGCAACATCTGCGGTGCAAGGTGCAACATTCGTCCAAAGAGACGAAACAGCGCCGTGCGACTTTTAGAAATGGGTGCAGGGATTTGAAATGGACTAGTACCATGGTGCACCACTCTTTAGGGATGGTAAATCGAAGACCAGCCACGGTGTTCCCTTTTTAATGTTGAAATTCATGTGATGGAAAAACGAAGGCCAAAAAACTTCAGAGACTCGATTGATGTTCGGATAGCCTTTTTTTGGGTATGAAACTATCCGTTGACGGCTTACAGCAGTCAAAGACGTAGAACTCTCTAAGACCTTCGTTTTGAGTGGTTATGGCTCCCGTAACTCTAAACGAGCAACAGTTATGGCCGTCCGAAGAATCGATATCCACAAGGTGCAACATCTGCGGTGCAAGGTGCAACATTCGTCCAAAAAGCCGAAACAGCGCCGTGCTACTTTCAGAAATGGCTGCAGGGATTTGAAATGGACCAGTACCATGGTGCACCACTCTCCAGGGATGGTAAATCGAAGACCATCCACGGTGTTCCCTTTTTAACATAAAAATTCATGTGACGGAAAAACGAAGGCCAAAAAACTTCAGAGAGCCGATTGAGGTTCGGATACCTTTTTTTGGGTATGAAACTATCCGTTGATGGCTTACAGCGGTCAAAGCCGTAGAACTCACTGAGACCTTCGTTTTAACTGGTTATGTCTCCCGTAAATCTAAACGAGGCAATAGTTATGGCCGTCCGAAGAATCGATATCCACAGGGTGCAACATCTGCGGTGCAAGGTGCAACATTCGTTCAAAAAGACGAAACAGCGCCGTGCGACTTTCAGAAATGGCTGCAGGGATTTGAAATGGACCGGTACCATGTTGCACCACTCTCCAGGGATAGTAAATCGAAGACCAGCCACGGTGTTCCCTTTTTAACGTATAAATTCATGTGACGGAAAAACGAAGGCCAAAAAACTTCAGAGACCCGATTGAGGTTCGGATAGCCTTTTTGTGGGTTTGAAACTATCCGTTGACAGTTTACAGCGGTCAAATCCATAGAACTCACTGAGACCTTCGTTTTGACTGGTAATGGCTCCCGTAACTCTAAACGACGCAACAGTTATGGCCGTCCGAAGAATCGATATCCATAGGATGCAACATCTGTAGTGCAAGGTGCAACATTCGTCCAAAAAGACGAAACAACGCCGTGTGACTTTCAGAAATGGGTGCAGGGATTTGAAATGGACCAGTACCATGGTGCACCACTCTTCAGGGATGGTAAATCGAAGACCAGCCACGGTGTTCCCTTTTTAACATAAAAATTCATGTGACGGAAAAACGAAGGCCAAAAAACTTCAGAGACCCGATTGATGTTCGGATAGCCTTTTTTTGGGTATGAAACTATCCGTTGACGGCTTACAGCAGTCAAAGCCGTAGAACTCACTAAGACCTTCGTTTTGAGTGGTTATGGCTCCCGTAACTCTAAACGAGCAACAGTTATGGCCGTCCGAAGAATCGATATCCACAAGGTGCAACATCTGCGGTGCAAGGTGCAACATTCGTCCAAAAAGACGAAACAGCGCCGTGCGACTTTCAGAAATGGCTGCAGGGATTTGAAATGGACCAGTACCACGGTGCACCACTCTCCAGGGATGGTAAATCGACGACCAGCCACGGTGTTCCCTTTTTAACGTAAAAATTCATGTGACGGAAAAACGAAGGCCAAAAAACTTCAGAGACCCGATTGAGGTTCGGATAGCCTTTTTTGGGGTATGAAACTATCCATTGACGGCTTACAGCGGTCAAAGCCGTAGAACTCACTGAGACCTTCGTTTTGACTGGTTATGGCTCCCGTAACTCTAAACGAGGCAACAGTTATGGCCGTCCGAAGAATCGATATCCACATGATGCAACATCTGCAGTGCAAGGTGCAACATTCGTCTAAAAAGACGAAACAACGCCGTGCGACTTTCAGAAATGGGTGCAGGGATTTGAAATGGACCAGTACCATGGTGCACCACTCTCCAGGGATGGTAAATCGAAGACCAGCCACGGTGTTCCCTTTTTAACGTAAAAATTCATGTGACGGAAAAACGAAGGCCAAAAAACTTCAGAGACCCGATTGATGTTCGGATAGCCTTTTTTTGGGTATGAAACTATCCGTTGACGGCTTACAGCCGTCAAAGCCGTAGAACTCACTAAGTCCTTCGGTTTGACTGGTTATGGCTCCCGTAACTCTAAACGAGCAATAGTTATGGCCGTCCGAAGAATCGATATCCACAGAGTGCAACATCTGCGGTGCAAGGTGCAACATTCGTCCAAAAAGACGAAACAGCGCCGTGCGACTTTCAGAAATGGCTGTAGGGATTTGAAATGGACCAGTACCATGGTGCACCACTCTCCAGGGATGGTAAATCGAAGACCAGCCACGGTGTTCCCTTTTTAACGTAAAAATTCATGTGACGGAAAAACGAAGGCCAAAAAACTTCAGAGACCCGATTGAGGTTCGGATAGCCTTTTTTGGGGTATGAAACTATCCGTTGACGGCTTACAGCGGTCAAAGCCGTAGAACTCACTGAGACCTTCGTTTTGACTGGTTATGGATCCCGTAACTCTTAACGAGGCAACAGTTATGGCCGTCCGAAGAATCGATATCCACAGGATGCAAAATTTGCAGTGCAAGGTGCAACATTCGTCCAAAAAGACGTAACAGCGCCGTGCGACTTTTAGAAATGGGTGCAGGGATTTGAAATGGACTAGTACCATGGTGCACCACTCTTCAGGGATGGTAAATCGAAGACCAGCCACGGTGTTCCATTTTTAATGTTGAAATTCATGTGATGGAAAAACGAAGGCCAAAAAACTTCAGAGACCCGATTGTGGTTCGGATACCCTTTTTTTGGGTATGAAACTTTCCATTGACGGCTTACAACGGTAAAAGCCGTAGAACTCACTAAGTGCTTCGTTTTGACTAGTTATGGCTCCCGTAACTCTAAACGAGGCAACGGTTATGGTCGTTCGAAGAATCGATATCCACAGGGTGCAACATCTACGGTGCAAGGTGCAACATTCGTCCAAAAAGTTGAAACAGCACCGTGCGACTTTTAGAAATGGGTGCAGGGATTTGAAATGAACCAGTACCATGGTGCACCACTCTCCAGGGATGGTAAATCGAAGACCATCCACGGTGTTCCCTTTTTAACATAAAAATTCATGTGACGGAAAAACGAAGGCCAAAAAACTTCAGAGAGCCGATTGAGGTTCAGATACCTTTTTTTGGGTATGAAACTATCTGTTGATGGCTTACAGCGGTCAAAGCCGTAGAACTCACTGAGACCTTCGTTTTAACTGGTTATGTCTCCCGTAACTCTAAACGAGGCAATAGTTATGGCCGTCCGAAGAATCGATATCCACAGGGTGCAACATCTGCGGTGCAAGGTGCAACATTCGTCCAAAAAGACGAAACAGCGCCGTGCGACTTTCAGAAATGGCTGTAGGGATTTGAAATGGACCAGTACCATGGTGCACCACTCTCCAGGGATGGTAAATCGAAGACCAGCCACGGTGTTCCCTTTTTAACGTAAAAATTCATGTGACGGAAAAACGAAGGCCAAAAACTTCAGAGACCCGATTGAGGTTCGGATATCCTTTTTGTGGGTATGAAACTATCCATTGACAGTTTACAGTGATCAAATCCGTAGAACTAACTGAGACCTTCGTTTTGACTGGTAATGGCTCCCGTAACTCTAAACGAGGCAACAGTTATGGCCGTCCGAAGAATCGATATCCACAGGATGCAACATCTGCAGTGCAAGGTGCAACATTCGTCCAAAAAGACGATACAACGCCGTGCGACTTTCAGAAATGGGTGCAGGGATTTGAAATGGACCAGTACCATGGTGCACCACTCTCCAGGGATGGTAAATCGAAGACCAGCCACGGTGTTCCCTTTTTAACGTAAAAATTCATGTGACGGAAAAACGAAGGCCAAAAAACTTCAGAGACCCGATTGATGTTCGGATAGCCTTTTTTTGGGTATGAAACTATCCGTTGACGGCTTACAGCTGTCAAAGCCGTAGAACTCACGAAGACCTTCGTTTTGACTGGTTATGGCTCCCGTAACTCTAAACGACCAATAGCTATGGCCGTCCGAAGAATCGATATCCACAGAGTGCAACATCTTCGGTGCAAGGTGCAACATTCGTCCAAAAAGACGAAACAGCGCCGTGCGACTTTCAGAAATGGCTGTAGGGATTTGAAATGGACCAGTACCATGGTGCACCACTCTCCAGGGATGGTAAATCGAAGACCAGCCACGGTGTTCCCTTTTTAACGTAAAAATTCATGTGACGGAAAAACGAAGGCCAAAAAACTTCAGAGACCCGATTGAGGTTCGGATAGCCTTTTTTGGGGTATGAAACTATCCGTTGACGGCTTACAGCGGTCAAAGCCGTAGAACTCACTGAGACCTTCGTTTTGACTGGTTATGGCTCCCGTAACTCTAAACGAGGCAACAGTTATGGCCGTCCGAAGAATCGATATCCATAGGATGCAACATCTGCAGTGCAAGGTGCAACATTCGTCCAAAAAGACGAAACAGCGCCGTGCGACTTTTAGAAATGGGTGCAGGGATTTGAAATGGACTAGTACCATGGTGCACCACTCTTCAGGGATGGTAAATCGAAGACCAGCCACGGTGTTCCCTTTTTAATGTTGAAATTCATGTGATGGAAAAACGAAGGCCAAAAAACTTCAGAGACCCGATTGTGGTTCGGATACCCTTTTTTTGGGTATGAAACTATCCGTTGACGGCTTATAGCAGTAAAAGCCGTAGAACTCACTAAGTGCTTAGTTTTGACTAGTTATGGCTCCCGTAACTCTAAACGAGGCGACAGTTATGGCCGTCCGAAGAATCGATATCCACAGGGTGCAACATCTATGGTGCAAGGTGCAACATTCGTCCAAAAAGACGAAACAGCGCCGTGCGTCTTACAGAAATGGCTGCAAGGATTTGAAATGGACCAGTACCATGGTGCACCACTCTCCAGGGATGGTAAATCGAAGACCATCCACGGTGTTCCCTTTTTAACGTAAAAATTCATGTGACGGAAAAACGAAGGCCAAAAAACTTTAGAGAGCCGATTGAGGTTCGGATACCTTTTTTTGGGTATGAAACTATCCGTTGATGGCTTACAGCGGTCAAAGCCGTAGAACTCACTGAGACCTTCGTTTTAACTGGTTATGTCTCCCGTAACTCTAAACGAGGCAATAGTTATGGCCGTCCGAAGAATCGATATCCACAGGGTGCAACATCTGCGGTGCAAGGTGCAACATTCGTCCAAAAAGACGAAACAGCGCCGTGCGACTTTCAGAAATGGCTGCAGGGATTTGAAATGGACCAGTACCATGGTGCACCACTCTCCAGGGATGGTAAATCGAAGACCAGCCACGGTGTTCCCTTTTTAACGTAAAAATTCATGTGACGGAAAAACGAAGGCCAAAAACTTCAGAGACCCGATTGAGGTTCGGATATCCTTTTTGTGGGTATGAAACTATCCATTGACAGTTTACAGTGATCAAATCCGTAGAACTAACTGAGACCTTCGTTTTGACTGGTAATGGCTCCCGTAACTCTAAACGAGGCAACAGTTATGGCCGTCCGAAGAATCGATATCCACAGGATGCAACATCTGCAGTGCAAGGTGCAACATTCGTCCAAAAAGACGAAACAACGCCGTGCGACTTTCAGAAATGGGTGCAGGGATTTGAAATGGACCAGTACCATGGTGCACCACTCTCCAGGGATGGTAAATCGAAGACCAGCCACGGTGTTCCCTTTTTAACGTAAAAATTCATGTGACGGAAAAACGAAGGCCAAAAAACTTCAGAGACCCGATTGATGTTCGGATAGCCTTTTTTGGGTATGAAACTATCCGTTGACGGCTTACAGCTGTCAAAGCCGTAGAACTCACTAAGACCTTCGTTTTGACTGGTTATGGCTCCCGTAACTCTAAATGACCAATAGCTATGGCCGTCCGAAGAATCGATATCCACAGAGTGCAACATCTACGGTGCAAGGTGCAACATTCGTCCAAAAAGACGAAACAGCGCCGTGCGACTTTCAGAAATGGCTGTAGGGATTTGAAATGGACCAGTACCATGGTGCACCACTCTCCAGGGATGGTAAATCGAAGACCAGCCACGGTGTTCCCTTTTTAACGTAAAAATTCATGTGACGGAAAAACGAAGGCCAAAAAACTTCAGAGACCCGATTGAGGTTCGGATAGCCTTTTTTGGGGTATGAAACTATCCGTTGACGGCTTACAGCGGTCAAAGCCGTAGAACTCACTGAGACCTTCGTTTTGACTGGTTATGGCTCCCGTAACTCTAAACGAGGCAACAGTTATGGCCGTTCGAAGAATCGATATCCATAGGATGCAACATCTGCAGTGCAAGGTGCAACATTCGTCCAAAAAGACGAAACAGCGCCGTGCGACTTTTAGAAATGGGTGCAGGGATTTGAAATGGACTAGTACCATGGTGCACCACTCTTCAGGGATGGTAAATCGAAGACCAGCCACGGTGTTCCCTTTTTAATGTTGAAATTCATGTGATGGAAAAACGAAGGCCAAAAAACTTCAGAGACCCGATTGTGGTTCGGATACCCTTTTTTTGGGTATGAAACTATCCGTTGACGGCTTATAGCAGTAAAAGCCGTAGAACTCACTAAGTGCTTCGTTTTGACTAGTTATGGCTCCCGTAACTCTAAACGAGGCGACAGTTATGGCCGTCCGAAGAATCGATATCCACAGGGTGCAACATCTACGGTGCAAGGTGCAACATTCGTCCAAAAAGACGAAACAGCGCCGTGCGACTTACAGAAATGGCTGCAAGGATTTGAAATGGACCAGTACCATGGTGCACCACTCTCCAGGGATGGTAAATCGAAGACCAGCCACGGTGTTCCCTTTTTAACGTAAAAATTCATGTGACGGAAAAACGAAGGCCAAAAAACTTCAGAGACCCGATTGTTGTTCGGATAGCCTTTTTTTGGGTATGAAACTATCCGTTGACGGCTTACAGCAGTCAAAGACGTAGAACTCACTAAGACCTTCGTTTTGACTGGTTATGGCTCCCGTAACTCTAAACGAGCAACAGTTATGGCCGTCCGAAGAATCGATATCCACAGGGTGCAACATCTGCGGTGCAAGGTGCAACATTCGTCCAAAAAGACGAAACAGCGCCGTGCGACTTTCAGAAATGGGTGCAGGGATTTGAAATGGACCAGTACCATGGTGCACCACTCTGCAGGGATGGTAAATCGAAGACCAGCCACGGTGTTCCCTTTTTAACGTAAAAATTCATGTGACGGAAAAACGAAGGCCAAAAAACTTCAGAGACCCGATTGAGGTTCGGATAGCCTTTTTTGGGGTATGAAACTATCCGTTGACGGCTTACAGCGGTCAAAGCCGTAGAACTCACTGAGACCTTCGTTTTGACTGGTTATGGCTCCCGTAACTCTAAACGAGGCAACAGTTATGGCCGTCCGAAGAATCGATATCCACAGGATGCAACATCTGCAGTGCAAGGTGCAACATTCGTCCAAAAAGACGAAACAACGCCGTGCGACTTTTAGAAATGGGTGCAGGGATTTGAAATGGACTAGTACCATGGTGCACCACTCTTCAGGGATGGTAAATCGAAGACCAGCCACGGTGTTCCCTTTTTAATGTTGAAATTCATGTGATGGAAAAACGAAGGCCAAAAAACTTCAGAGACCCGATTGTGGTTCGGATACCCTTTTTTTGGATATGAAACTATCCGTTGACGGCTTATAGTGGTAAAACCCGTAGAACTCACTAAGTGCTTCGTTTTGACTAGTTATGGCTCCCGTAACTCTAAACGAGGCAACAGTTATGGCTGTCCGAAGAAGCGATATCCACAGGGTGCAACATCTAAAGTGCAAGGTGCAACATTCGTCCAAAAAGACGAAACAGCGCCGTGCGACTTACAGAAATGGCTGCAGGGATTTGAAATGGACCAGTACCATGATGCACCACTCTCCAGGGATGGTAAATCGAAGACCAGCCACGGTGTTCCCTTTTTAACGTAAAAATTCATGTGACGGAAAAACTAAGGCCAAAAAACTTCAGAGACCCGATTGAGGTTCGGATAGCTTTTTTTGGGGTATGAAACTATCCGTTGACGGCTTACAGCGGTCAAAGCCGTAGAACTCACTGAGACCTTCATTTTGACTGGTTATGGCTCCCGTAACTCTAAACGAGGCAACAGTTATGGCCGTCTGAAGAATCGATATCCACAGGATGCAACATCTGCATTGCAAGGTGCAACATTCGTCCAAAAAGACGAAACAACGCCGTGCGACTTTCAGAAATTGGTGCAGGGATTTGAAATGGACCAGTACCATGGTGCACCACTCTCTAGGGATGGTAAATCGAAGACCAGCCACGGTGTTCCCTTTTTAACGTAAAAAATTCATGTGACGGAAAAACGAAGGCCAAAAAACTTCAGAGACCCGATTGATGTTCGGATAGCCTTTTTTTGGGTATGAAACTATCCGTTGACGGCTTACAGCTGTCAAAGCCGTAGAACTCACTAAGACCTTCGTTTTGACTGGTTATGGCTCCCGTAACTCTAAACGAGCAACAGTTATGGCCGTCCGAAGAATCGATATCCACAGGGTGCAACATCTGCGGTGCAAGGTGCAACATTCGTCCAAAAAGACGAAACAGCACCGTGCGACTTTCAGAAATGGCTGTAGGGATTTGAAATGGACCAGTACCATGGTGCACCACTCTGCAGGGATGGTAAATCGAAGACCAGCCACGGTGTTCCCTTTTTAACGTAAAAATTCATGTGACGGAAAAACGAAGGCCAAAAAACTTCAGAGACCCGATTGAGGTTCGGATAGCCTTTTTTGGGGTATGAAACTATCCGTTGACGGCTTACAGTGGTCAAAGCCGTAGAACTCACTGAGACCTTCGTTTTGACTGGTTATGGCTCCCGTAACTCTAAACGAGGCAACAGTTATGGCCGTCCGAAGAATCGACATCCACATGATGCAACATCTGCAGTGCAAGGTGCAACATTCGTCCAAAAAGACGAAACAACGCCGTGCGACTTTCAGAAATGGGTGCAGGGATTTGAAATGGACCAGTACCATGGTGCACCACTCTCCAGGGATGGTAAATCGAAGACCAGCCACGGTGTTCCCTTTTTAATGTAAAAATTCATATGACGGAAAAATGAAGGCCAAAAAACTTCAGAGACCCGATAGATGTTCGGATAGCCTTTTTTTGGGTATGAAACTATCCGTTGACGGCTTACAGCAATCAAAGCCGTAGAACTCACTAAGACCTTCGTTTTGAGTGGTTATGGCTCCCGTAACTCTAAACGAGCAACAGTTATGGCCGTCCGAAGAATCGATATCCACAAGGTGCAACATCTGCGGTGCAAGGTGCAACATTCGTCCAAAAAGACGAAACAGCGCCGTGCGACTTTCAGAAATGGCTGCAGGGATTTGAAATGGACCAGTACCATGGTGCACCACTCTCCAGGGATGGTAAATCGAAGACCAACCACGGTGTTCCCTTTTTAACGTAAAAATTCATGTGACGGAAAAACGAAGGCCAAAAAACTTCAGAGACCCGATTGAGGTTCGGATAGCTTTTTTTGGGGTATGAAACTATCCGTTGATGGCTTACAGCGGTTAAAGCCATAGAACTCACTAAGACCTTCGTTTTGACTGGTTATGGCTCCCGTAACTCTAAACGAGGCAACAGTTATGGCCGTCTGAAGAATCGATATCCACAGGATGCAACATCTGCAGTGCAAGGTGCAACATTCGTCCAAAAAGACGAAACAACGCCGTCCGACTTTCAGAAATTGGTGCAGGGATTTGAAATGGACCAGTACCATGGTGCACCACTCTCCAGGGATGGTAAATCGAAGACCAGCCACGGTGTTCCCTTTTTAACGTAAAAATTCATGTGACGGAAAAACGAAGGCCAAAAAACTTCAAAGACCCGATTGATGTTCGGATAGCCTTTTTTTGGGTATGAAACTATCCGTTGACGGCTTACAGCTGTCAAAGCCGTAGAACTCACTAAGACCTTCGTTTTGAGTGGTTATGGCTCCCGTAACTCTAAACGAGCAATAGTTATGGCCGTCTGATGAATCGATATCCACAGAGTGCAACATCTGCGGTGCAAGGTGCAACATTCGTCCAAAAAGACGAAACAGCGCCGTGCGACTTTCAGAAATGGCTGTAGGGATTTGAAATGGACCAGTACCATGGTGCACCACTCTCCAGGGATGGTAAATCGAAGACCAGCCACGGTGTTCCCTTTTTAACGTAAAAATTCATGTGACGGAAAAACGAAGGCCAAAAAACTTCAAAGACCCGATTGAGGTTCGGATAGCCTTTTTTGGGGTATGAAACTATCCGTTGACGGCTTACAGCGGTCAAAGCCGTAGAACTCACTGAGACCTTCGTTTTGACTGGTTATGGCTCCTGTAACTCTAAACGAGGCAACAGTTATGGCCGTCCGAAGAATCGATATCCATAGGATGCAACATTTGCAGTGCAAGGTGCAACATTCGTCCAAAAAGACGAAACAGCGCCGTGCGACTTTTAGAAATGGGTGCAGGGATTTGAAATGGACTAGTACCATGGTGCACCACTCTTCAGGGATGGTAAATCGAAGACCAGCCACGGTGTTCCCTTTTTAATGTTGAAATTCATGTGATGGAAAAACGAAGGCCAAAAAACTTCAGAGACCCGATTGTGGTTCGGATACCCTTTTTTTGGGTATGAAACTATCCGTTGACGGCTTATAGCGGTAAAAGCCGTAGAACTCACTAAGTGCTTCGTTTTGACTAGTTATGGCTCCCGTAACTCTAAACGAGGCAACAGTTATGGCCGTCCGAAGAATCGATATCCACAGGGTGCAACATCTACGCTGCAAGGTGCAACATTCGTCCAAAAAGATGAAACAGCGCCGTGCGACTTTCAGAAATGGCTGCAGGGATTTGAAATGGACCAGTACCATGGTGCACCACTCTGCAGGGATGGTAAATCGAAGACCAGCCACGGTGTTCCCTTTTTAACGTAAAAATTCATGTGACGGAAAAACGAAGGCCAAAAAACTTCAGAGACCCGATTGAGGTTCGGATAGCCTTTTTTGGGGTATGAAACTATCCGTTGACGGCTTACAGCGGTCAAAGCCATAGAACTCACTGAGACCTTCGTTTTGACTAGTTATGGTTCCCGTAACTCTAAACGAGGCAACAGTTATGGCCGTCCGAAGATTCGATATCCACAGGATGCAACATCTGAAGTGCAAGGTGCAACATTCGTCCAAAAAGACGAAACAACGCCGTGCGACTTTCAGAAATTGGTGCAGGGATTTGAAATGGACCAGTACCATGGTGCACCACTCTGCAGGGATGGTAAATCGAAGACCAGCCATGGTGTTCCCTTTTTAACGTAAAAATTCATGTGACGGAAAAACGAAGGCCAAAAAACTTCAGAGACCCGATTGATGTTCGGATAGCCTTTTTTTGGGTATGAAACTATCCGTTGACGGCTTACAGCAGTCAAAGCCGTAGAACTCACTAAGACCTTCGTTTTGACTAGTTATTGCTCCCGTAACTCTAAACGAGCAACAGTTATGGCCGTCTGAAGAATCGATATCCACAAGGTGCAACATCTGCGGTGCAAGGTGCAACATTCGTCCAAAAAGACGAAACAGCGCCGTGCGACTTTCAGAAATGGCTGTAGGGATTTGAAATGGACCAGTACCATGGTGCACCACTCTCCAGGGATGGTAAATCGAAGACCAGCCACGGTGTTCCCTTTTTAACGTAAAAATTCATGTGATGGAAAAACGAAGGCCAAAAAACTTCAGAGACCCGATTGAGGTTCAGATAGCTTTTTATGGGATATGAAACTATCCGTTGATGGCTTATAGCGGTCAAAGCCGTAGAACTCACTGAGACCTTCGTTTTGACTGGTTATGGCTCCCGTAACTCTAAACGAGGCAGCAGTTATGGCCGTCTGAAGAATCGATATCCACAGGATGCAACATCTGCAGTGCAAGGTGCAACATTCGTCCAAAAAGACGAAACAACGCCGTGCGACTTTCAGAAATTGGTGCAGGGATTTGAAATGGACCAGTACCATGGTGCACCACTCTCCAGGGATGGTAAATCGAAGACCAGCCACGGTGTTCCCTTTTTAACGTAAAAATTCATGTGACGGAAAAACGAAGGCCAAAAAACTTCAGAGACCCGATTGATGTTCGGATAGCCTTTTTTTGGGTATGAAACTATCCGTTGACGGCTTACAGCTGTCAAAGCCGTAGAACTCACTAAGACCTTCGTTTTGACTGGTTATGGCTCCCGTAACTCTAAACGAGCAATAGTTATGGCCGTCCGAAGAATCGATATCCACAAAGTGCAACATCTGCGGTGCAAGGTGCAACATTCGTCCAAAAAGACGAAACAGCGCCGTGCGACTTTCAGAAATGGCTGTAGGGATTTGAAATGGACCAGTACCATGGTGCACCACTCTCCAGGGATGGTAAATCGAAGACCAGCCACGGTGTTCCCTTTTTAACGTAAAAATTCATGTGACGGAAAAACGAAGGCCAAAAAACTTCAGAGACCCGATTGATGTTCGGATAGCCTTTTTTTGGGTATGAAACTATCCGTTGACGGTTTACAGCAGTCAAAGCCGTAGAACTCACTAAGACCTTCGTTTTGAGTGGTTATGGCTCCCGTAACTCTAAACGTGCAACAGTTATGACCGTCCGAAGAATCGATATCCACAAGGTGCAACATCTGCGGTGCAAGGTGCAACATTCGTCCAAAGAGACGAAACAGCGCCGTGCGACTTTCAGAAATGGCTGCAGGGATTTGAAATGGACCAGTACCATGGTGCACCACTCTCCAGGGATGGTAAATCGAAGACCAGCCACGGTGTTCCCTTTTTAACGTAAAAATTCATGTGACGGAAAAACGAAGGCCAAAAAACTTCAGAGACCCGATTGAGGTTCGGATAGCTTTTTTTGGGGTATGAAACTATCCGTTGATGGCTTACAGCGGTCAAAGCCGTAGAACTCACTGAGACCTTCGTTTTGACTGGTAAATCGATATCCACAGGATGCAACATCTGCAGTGCAAGGTGCAACATTCGTCCAAAAAGACGAAACAACGCCGTGCGACTTTCAGAAATTGGTGCAGGGATTTGAAATGGACCAGTACCATGGTGCACCACTCTGCAGGGATGGTAAATCGAAGACCAGCCACGGTGTTCCCTTTTTAACGTAAAAATTCATGTGACGGAAAAACGAAGGCCAAAAAACTTCAGAGACCCGATTGATGTTCGGATAGCCTTTTTTTGGGTATGAAACTATCCGTTGACGGCTTACAGCAGTCAAAGCCGTAGAACTCACTAAGACCTTCGTTTTGAGTGGTTATGGCTCCCGTAACTCTAAACGTGCAACAGTTATGACCGTCCGAAGAATCGATATCCACAAGGTGCAACATCTGCGGTGCAAGGTGCAACATTCGTCCAAAGAGACGAAACAGCGCCGTGCGACTTTCAGAAATGGCTGCAGGGATTTGAAATGGACCAGTACCATGGTGCACCACTCTCCAGGGATGGTAAATCGAAGACCAGCCACGGTGTTCCCTTTTTAACGTAAAAATTCATGTAACGGAAAAACGAAGGCCAAAAAACTTCAGAGACCCGATTGTGGTTCGGATAGCTTTTTTTGGGGTATGAAACTATCCGTTGATGGCTTACAGCGGTCAAAGCCGTAGAACTCACTGAGACCTTCGTTTTGACTGGTAAATCGATATCCACAGGATGCAACATCTGCAGTGCAAGGTGCAACATTCGTCCAAAAAGACGAAACAACGCCGTGCGACTTTCAGAAATTGGTGCAGTGATTTGAAATGGACCAGTACCATGGTGCACCACTCTGCAGGGATGGTAAATCGAAGACCAGCCACGGTGTTCCCTTTTTAACGTAAAAATTCATGTGACGGAAAAACGAAGGCCAAAAAACTTCAAAGACCCGATTGATGTTCGGATAGCCTTTTTTTGGGTATGAAACTATCCGTTGACGGCTTACAGCAGTCAAAGCCGTAGAACTCACTAAGACCTTCGTTTTGAGTGGTTATGGCTCCCGTAACTCTAAACGAGCAACAGTTATGGCCGTCCGAAGAATCGATATCCACAAGGTGCAACATCCACGGTGCAAGGTGCAACATTCGTCCAAAAAGATGAAACAGCGCCATGTGACTTTCAGAAATGGCTGCAGGGATTTGAAATGGACCAGTACCATGGTGCACCACTCTCCAGGGATGGTAAATCGAAGACCAGCCAGGGTGTTCCCTTTTTAACGTAAAAATTCATGTGACGGAAAAACGAAGGCCAAAAAACTTCAAAGACCCGATTGAGGTTCGGATAGCTTTTTTTGGGGTATGAAACTATCCGTTGATGGCTTACAGCGGTCAAAGCCGTAGAACTCACTGAGACCTTCGTTTTGACTGGTTATGGCTCCCGTAACTCTAAACGAGGCAACAGTTATGGCCGTCCGAAGAATCGATATCCACAGGATGCAACATCTGCAGTGCAAGGTGCAACATTCGTCCAAAAAGACGAAACAACGCCGTGCGACTTTCAGAAATTGGTGCAGGGATTTGAAATGGACCAGTACCATGGTGCACCACTCTGCAGGGATGGTAAATCGAAGACCAGCCACGGTGTTCCCTTTTTAACGTAAAAATTCATGTGACGGATAAACGAAGGCCAAAAAACTTCAGAGACCCGATTGATGTTCGGATAGCCTTTTTTTGGGTATGAAACTATCCGTTGACGGCTTACAGGAGTCAAAGCCGTAGAACTCACTAAGACCTTCGTTTTGAGTGGTTATGGCTCCCGTAACTCTAAACGAGCAACAATTATGGCCGTCCGAAGAATCGATATCCACAAGGTGCAACATCTGCGGTGCAAGGTGCAACATTCGTCCAAAAAGACGAAACAGCGCCGTGCGACTTTCAGAAATGGCTGCAGGGATTTGAAATGGACCAGTACCATGGTGCACCACTCTCCAGGGATGGTAAATCGAAGACCAGCCACGGTGTTCTCTTTTTAACGTAAAAATTCATGTGATGGAAACACGAAGGCCAAAAAACTTCAGAGACCCGATTGAGGTTCGGATAGCTTTTTTTGTGGTATGAAACTATCCGTTGATGGCTTACAGCGGTCAAAGCCGTAGAACTCACTGAGACCTTCGTTTTGACTGGTTATGGCTCCCGTAACTCTAAACGAGGCAACAGTTATGGCCGTCTGAAGAATCGATATCCACAAGATGCAACATCTGCAGTGCAAGGTGCAACATTCGTCCAAAAAGACAAAACAACGCCGTGCGACTTTCAGAAATTGGTGCAGGGATTTGAAATGGACCAGTACCATGGTGCACCAATCTCCAGGGATGGTAAATCGAAGACCAGCCACGGTGTTCCCTTTTTAACGTAAAAATTCATGTGACGGAAAAACGAAGGCCAAAAAACTTCAGAGACCCGATTGATGTTCGGATAGCCTTTTTTTGGGTATGAAACTATCCGTTGACGGCTTACAGCCGTCAAAGCCGTAGAACTCACTAAGACCTTCGTTTTGACTGGTTATGGCTCCCGTAACTCTAAACGAGCAACAGTTATGGCCGTCCGAAGAATCGATATCCACAGGGTGCAACATCTGCGGTGCAAGGTGCAACATTCGTCCAAAAAGACGAAACAGCGCCGTGCGACTTTCAGAAATGGCTGCAGGGATTTGAAATGGACCAGTACCATGGTGCACCACTCTGCAGGTATGGTAAATCGAAGACCAGCCACGGTGTTTCCATTTTAACGTAAAAATTCATGTAATGGAAAATCGAAGGCCAAAAAACTTCAAAGACCCGATTGAGGTTTGGATAGCCTTTATTGGGGTATGAAACTATCCGTTGACGGCTTACAGCGGTCAAAGCCGTAGAACTCACTGAGACCTTCGTTCTGACTGGTTATGGCTCCCGTAACTCTAAACGAGGCAACAGTTATGGCCGTCCGAAGAATCGATATCCACATGATGCAACATCTGCAGTGCAAGGTGCAACATTCGTCCAAAAATACGAAACAACGCCGTGCGTCTTTCAGAAATGGGTGCAGGGATTTGAAATGGACCAGTACCATGGTGCACCACTCTCCAGGGATGGTAAATCGAAGACCAGCCACGGTGTTCCCTTTTTAATGTAAAAATTCATGTGACGGAAAAACGAAGGCCAAAAAACTTCAGAGACCCGATTGATGTTCGGATAGCCTTTTTTTGGGTATGAAACTATCCGTTGATGGCTTACAGCAGTCAAAGCCGTATAACTCACTAAGACCTTCGTTTTGAGTGGTTATGGCTCCCGTAACTCTAAACGAGCAACAGTTATGGCCGTCCGAAGAATCGATATCCACAAGGTGCAACATCTGCGGTGCAAGGTGCAACATTCTTCCAAAAAGACGAAACAGCGCCGTGCGACTTTCAGAAATGGCTACAGGGATTTGAAATGGACCAGTACCATGGTGCACCACTCTCCAGGGATGGTAAATCGAAGACCAGCCACGGTGTTGCCTTTTTAACGTAAAAATTCATGTGACGGCAAAACGAAGGCCAAAAAACTTCAGAGACCCGATTGAGGTTCGGATAGCTTTTTTTGGTGTATGATACTATCCGTTGACGGCTTACAGCGGTCAAAGCCATAGAACTCACTGTGACCTTCGTTTTGACTGGTTATGGCTCCCGTAACTCTAAACGAGGCAACAGTTATGGCCGTCCGAAGAATCGATATCCACAGCATGCAACATCTGCAGTGCAAGGTGCAACATTCGTCCAAAAAGACAGAACAACGCCGTGCGACTTTCAGAAATGGGTGCAGGAATTTGAAATGGACCAGTACCATGGTGCACCACTCTCCAGGGATGGTAAATCGAAGACCATCCACGGTGTTCCCTTTTTAACATAAAAATTCATGTGACGGAAAAACGAAGGCCAAAAAACTTCAGAGACCCGATTGAGGTTCGGATAGCCTTTTTTGGGGTATGAAACTATCCGTTGACGGCTTACAGCAGTCAAAGCCACAGAACTCACTGAGACCTTCGTTTTGACTGGTTATGGCTCCCGTAACTCTAAACGAGGCAACAGTTATGGCCGTCCGAAGAATCGATATCCACAGGATGCAACATCTGCAGTGCAAGGTGCAACATTCGTCCAAAAAGACGAAACAACGCCGTGCGACTTTCAGAAATGGGTGCAGGGATTTGAAATGGACCAGTACCATGGTGCACCACTCTCCAGGGATGGTAAATCGAAGACCAGCCATGGTGTTTCCTTTTTAACGTAAAAATTCATGTGACGGAAAAACGAAGGCCAAAAAACTTCAGAGACCCGATTGATGTTCGGATAGCCTTTTTTTGGGTATGAAACTATCCGTTGACGGCTTACCGCAGTCAAAGCCGTAGAACTCACTAAGACCTTCGTTTTGAGTGGTTATGGCTCCCGTAACTCTAAACGAGCAACAGTTATGGCCGTCCGAAGAATCGATATCCACAAGGTGCAACATCTGCGGTGCAAGGTGCAACATTCGTCCAAAAAGACGAAACAGCGCCGTGCGACTTTCAGAAATGGCTGCAGGGATTTGAAATGGACCAGTACCATGGTGCACCACTCTCCAAGGATGGTTAATCGAAGACCAGCCACGGTGTTCCCTTTTTAACATAAAAATTCATGTGACGGAAAAACGAAGGCCAAAAAACTTCAGAGACCCGATTGAGGTTCGGATAGCTTTTTTTGGGGTATGAAACTATCCGTTGATGGCTTACAACGGTCAAAGCCATAGAACTCACTGAGACCTTCGTTTTGAATGGTTATGGCTCCCGTAACTCTAAACGAGGCAACAGTTATGGCCGTCCGAAGAATCGATATCCACAGGATGCAACATCTGCAGTGCAAGGTGCAACATTCGTCCAAAAAGATGAAACAACGCCGTGCGACTTTCAGAAATGGGTGCAGGGATTTGAAATGGACCAGTACCATGGTGCACCACTCTCCAGGGATGGTAAATCGAAGACCATCCACGGTGTTCCCTTTTTAACATAAAAATTCATGTGACGGAAAAACGAAGGCCAAAAAACTTCAGAGACCCGATTGATGTTCGGATAGCCTTTTTTTGGGTATGAAACTATCCGTTGACGGCTTACAGCTGTCAAAGCCGTAGAACTCACTAAGACCTTCGTTTTGACTGGTTATGGCTCCCGTAACTCTAAACGAGCAACAGTTATGGCCGTCCGAAGAATCGATATCCACAGGGTGCAACATCTGCGGTGCAAGGTGCAACATTCGTCCAAAAAGACGAAACAGCGCCGTGCGACTTTCAGAAATGGCTGCAGGGATTTGAAATGGACCAGTACCATGGTGCACCACTCTGCAGGTATGGTAAATCGAAGACCAGCCACGGTGTTTCCATTTTAACGTAAAAATTCATGTGACAGAAAATCGAAGGCCAAAAAACTTCAGAGACCCGATTGAGGTTCGGATAGCCTTTATTGGGGTATGAAACTATCCGTTGACGGCTTACAGCGATCAAAGCCGTAGAACTCACTGAGACCTTCGTTCTGACTGGTTATGGCTCCCGTAACTCTAAACGAGGCAACAGTTATGGCCGTCCGAAGAATCGATATCCACATGATGCAACATCTGCAGTGCAAGGTGCAACATTCGTCCAAAAGACGAAACAACGCCGTGCGTCTTTCAGAAATGGGTGCAGGGATTTGAAATGGACCAGTACCATGGTGCACCACTCTCCAGGGATGGTAAATCGAAGACCAGCCACGGTGTTCCCTTTTTAATGTAAAAATTCATGTGACGGAAAAACGAAGGCCAAAAAACATCAGAGACCCGATTGATGTTCGGATAGCCTTTTTTTGGGTATGAAACTATCCGTTGACGGCTTACAGCAGTCAAAGCCGTAGAACTCACTAAGACCTTCGTTTTGAGTGGTTATGGCTCCCGTAACTCTAAACGAGCAACAGTTATGGCCGTCCGAAGAATCGATATACACAAGGTGCAACATCTGCGGTGCAAGGTGCAACATTCTTCCAAAAAGACGAAACAGCGCCGTGCGACTTTCAGAAATGGCTACAGGGATTTGAAATGGACCAGTACCATGGTGCACCACTCTCCAGGGATGGTAAATCGAAGACCAGCCACGGTGTTCCCTTTTTAACGTAAAAATTCATGTGACGGCAAAACGAAGGCCAAAAAACTTCAGAGACCCGATTGAGGTTCGGATAGCTTTTTTTGGGGTATGAAACTATCCATTGACGACTTACAGCGGTCAAAGCCATAGAACTCACTGAGACCTTCGTTTTGACTGGTTATGGCTCCCGTAACTCTAAACGAGGCAACAGTTATGGCCGTCCGAAGAATCGATATCCACAGGATGCAACATCTGCAGTGCAAGGTGCAACATTCGTCCAAAAAGACGAATCAGCGTCGTGCGTCTTTTAGAAATGGTTGCAGGGATTTGAAATGGACCAGTACCATGGTGCACCACTCTCCAGGGATGGTAAATCGAAGACCAGCCACGGTGTTCCCTTTTTAATGTAAAAATTCATGTGACGGAAAAACGAAGGCCAAAAAACTTCAGAGACCCGATTGATGTTCGGATAGCCTTTTTTTGGGTATGAAACTATCCGTTGATGGCTTACAGCAGTCAAAGCCGTAGAACTCACTAAGACCTTCGTTTTGAGTGGTTATGGCTCCCGTAACTCTAAACGAGCAACAGTTATGGCCGTCCGAAGAATCGATATCCACAAGGTGCAACATCTGCGGTGCAAGGTGCAACATTCTTCCAAAAAGACGAAACAGCGCCGTGCGACTTTCAGAAATGGCTACAGGGATTTGAAATGGACCAGTACATGGTGCACCACTCTCCAGGGATGGTAAATCGAAGACCAGCCACGGTGTTGCCTTTTTAACGTAAAAATTCATGTGACGGCAAAACGAAGGCCAAAAAACTTCAGAGACCCGATTGAGGTTCGGATAGCTTTTTTTGGTGTATGATACTATCCGTTGACGGCTTACAGCGGTCAAAGCCATAGAACTCACTATGACCTTCGTTTTGACTGGTTATGGCTCCCGTAACTCTAAACGAGGCAACAGTTATGGCCGTCCGAAGAATCGATATCCACAGCATGCAACATCTGCAGTGCAAGGTGCAACATTCGTCCAAAAAGACAGAACAACGCCGTGCGACTTTCAGAAATGGGTGCAGGAATTTGAAATGGACCAGTACCATGGTGCACCACTCTCCAGGGATGGTAAATCGAAGACCATCCACGGTGTTCCCTTTTTAACATAAAAATTCATGTGACGGAAAAACGAAGGCCAAAAAACTTCAAAGACCCGATTGAGGTTCGGATAGCCTTTTTTGGGGTATGAAACTATCCATTGACGGCTTACAGCAGTCAAAGCCACAGAACTCACTGAGACCTTCGTTTTGACTGGTTATGGCTCCCGTAACTCTAAACGAGGCAACAGTTATGGCCGTCCGAAGAATCGATATCCACAGGATGCAACATCTGCAGTGCAAGGTGCAACATTCGTCCAAAAAGACGAAACAACGCCGTGCGACTTTCAGAAATGGGTGCAGGGATTTGAAATGGACCAGTACCATGGTGCACCACTCTCCAGGGATGGTAAATCGAAGACCAGCCATGGTGTTTCCTTTTTAACGTAAAAATTCATGTGACGGAAAAACGAAGGCCAAAAAACTTCAGAGACCCGATTGATGTTCGGATAGCCTTTTTTTGGGTATGAAACTATCCGTTGATGGCTTACCGCAGTCAAAGCCGTAGAACTCACTAAGACCTTCGTTTTGAGTGGTTATGGCTCCCGTAACTCTAAACGAGCAACAGTTATGGCCGTCCGAAGAATCGATATCCACAAGGTGCAACATCTGCGGTGCAAGGTGCAACATTCGTCCAAAAAGACGAAACAGCGCCGTGCGACTTTCAGAAATGGCTGCAGGGATTTGAAATGGACCAGTACCATGGTGCACCACTCTCCAAGGATGGTTAATCGAAGACCAGCCACGGTGTTCCCTTTTTAACATAAAAATTCATGTGACGGAAAAACGAAGGCCAAAAAACTTCAGAGACCCGATTGAGGTTCGGATAGCTTTTTTTGGGGTATGAAACTATCCGTTGATGGCTTACAACGGTCAAAGCCATAGAACTCACTGAGACCTTCGTTTTGAATGGTTATGGCTCCCGTAACTCTAAACGAGGCAACAGTTATGGCCGTCCGAAGAATCGATATCCACAGGATGCAACATCTGCAGTGCAAGGTGCAACATTCGTCCAAAAAGATGAAACAACGCCGTGCGACTTTCAGAAATGGGTGCAGGGATTTGAAATGGACCAGTACCATGGTGCACCACTCTCCAGGGATGGTAAATCGAAGACCATCCACGGTGTTCCCTTTTTAACATAAAAATTCATGTGACGGAAAAACGAAGGCCAAAAAACTTCAGAGACCCGATTGATGTTCGGATAGCCTTTTTTTGGGTATGAAACTATCCGTTGACGGCTTACAGCTGTCAAAGCCGTAGAACTCACTAAGACCTTCGTTTTGACTGGTTATGGCTCCCGTAACTCTAAACGAGCAACAGTTATGGCCGTCCGAAGAATCGATATCCACAGGGTGCAACATCTGCGGTGCAAGGTGCAACATTCGTCCAAAAAGACGAAACAGCGCCGTGCGACTTTCAGAAATGGCTGCAGGGATTTGAAACGGACCAGTACCATGGTGCACCACTCTGCAGGTATGGTAAATCGAAGACCAGCCACGGTGTTTCCATTTTAACGTAAAAATTCATGTGACAGAAAATCGAAGGCCAAAAAACTTCAGAGACCCGATTGAGGTTCGGATAGCCTTTATTGGGGTATGAAACTATCCGTTGACGGCTTACAGCGATCAAAGCCGTAGAACTCACTGAGACCTTCGTTCTGACTGGTTATGGCTCCCGTAACTCTAAACGAGGCAACAGTTATGGCCGTCCGAAGAATCGATATCCACATGATGCAACATATGCAGTGCAAGGTGCAACATTCGTCCAAAAAGACGAAACAACGCCGTGCGTCTTTCAGAAATGGGTGCAGGGATTTGAAATGGACCAGTACCATGGTGCACCACTCTCCAGGGATGGTAAATCGAAGACCAGCCACGGTGTTCCCTTTTTAATGTAAAAATTCATGTGACGGAAAAACGAAGGCCAAAAAACATCAGAGACCCGATTGATGTTCGGATAGCCTTTTTTTGGGTATGAAACTATCCGTTGACGGCTTACAGCAGTCAAAGCCGTAGAACTCACTAAGACCTTCGTTTTGAGTGGTTATGGCTCCCGTAACTCTAAACGAGCAACAGTTATGGCCGTCCGAAGAATCGATATACACAAGGTGCAACATCTGCGGTGCAAGGTGCAACATTCTTCCAAAAAGACGAAACAGCGCCGTGCGACTTTCAGAAATGGCTACAGGGATTTGAAATGGACCAGTACCATGGTGCACCACTCTCCAGGGATGGTAAATCGAAGACCAGCCACGGTGTTCCCTTTTTAACGTAAAAATTCATGTGACGGCAAAACGAAGGCCAAAAAACTTCAGAGACCCGATTGAGGTTCGGATAGCTTTTTTTGGGGTATGAAACTATCCATTGACGACTTACAGCGGTCAAAGCCATAGAACTCACTGAGACCTTCGTTTTGACTGGTTATGGCTCCCGTAACTCTAAACGAGGCAACAGTTATGGCCGTCCGAAGAATCGATATCCACAGGATGCAACATCTGCAGTGCAAGGTGCAACATTCGTCCAAAAAGACGAATCAGCGTCGTGCGTCTTTTAGAAATGGTTGCAGGGATTTGAAATGGACCAGTACCATGGTGCATCACTCTCCAGGGATGGTAAATCGAAGACCATCCACGGTGTTCCCTTTTTAACATAAAAATTCATGTGACGGAAAAACGAAGGCCAAAAAACTTCAGAGACCTGATTGAGGTTCGGATAGCCTTTTTTGGGGTATGAAACTATCCGTTGACGGCTTACAGCGGTCAAAGCCATAGAACTCACTGAGACCTTCGTTTTGACTGGTTATGGCTCCCGTAACTCTAAACGAGGCAACAGTTATGGCCGTCCGAAGAATCGATATCCACAGGATGCAACATCTGCAGTGCAAGGTGCAACATTCGTCCAAAAAGACGAAACAACGCCGTGCGTCTTTCAGAAATGGGTGTAGGGATTTGAAATGGACCAGTACCATGGTGCACCACTCTCCAGGGATGGTAAATCGAAGACCAGCCATGGTGTTTCCTTTTTAACGTAAAAATTCATGTGACGGAAAAACGAAGGCCAAAAAACTTCAGAGACCCGATTGATGTTCGGATAGCCTTTTTTTGGGTATGAAACTATCCGTTGACGGCTTACCGCGGTCAAAGCCGTAGAACTCACTAAGACCTTCGTTTTGAGTGGTTATGGCTCCCGTAACTCTAAACGAGCAACAGTTATGGCCGTCCGAAGAATCGATATCCACAAGGTGCAACATCTGCGGTGCAAGGTGCAACATTCGTCCAAAAAGACGAAACAGCGCCGTGCGACTTTCAGAAATGGCTGCAGGGATTTGAAATGGACCAGTACCATGGTGCACCACTCTCCAAGGATGGTTAATCGAAGACCAGCCACGGTGTTCCCTTTTTAACATAAAAATTCAAGTGACGGAAAAACGAAGGCCAAAAAACTTCAGAGACCCGATTGAGGTTCGGATAGCTTTTTTTGGGGTATGAAACTATCCGTTGACGGCTTACAGCGGTCAAAGCCATAGAACTCACTGAGACCTTCGTTTTGACTGGTTATGGCTCCCGTAACTCTAAACGAGGCAACAGTTATGGCCGTCCGAAGAATCGATATCCACAGGATGCAACATCTGCAGTGCAACATTCGTCCAAAAAGACGAAACAACGCCGTGCGACTTTCAGAAATGGGTGCAGGGATTTGAAATGGACCAGTACCATGGTGCACCACTCTCCAGGGATGGTAAATCGAATACCATCCACGTTGTTCCCTTTTTAACATAAAAATTCATGTGACGGAAAAACGAAGGCCAAAAAACTTCAGAGACCCGATTGAGGTTCGGATAGCTTTTTTTGGGGTATGAAACTATCCGTTGAAGGCTTACAGCGGTCAAACCCGTAGAACTCACTGAGACCTTCGTTTTGACTGGTTATGGCTCCCGTAACTCTAAACGAGGCAACAGTTATGGCCGTCCGAAGAATCGATATCCACAGGATGCAACATCTGCAGTGCAAGGTGCAACATTCGTCCTAAAAGACGAAACAACGCCGTGCGACTTTCAGAAATGGGTGCAGGGATTTGAAATGGACCAGTACCATGGTGCACCACTCTCCAGGGATGGTAAATCGAAGACCAGCCATGGTGTTTCCTTTTTAACGTAAAAATTCATGTGACGGAAAAACGAAGGCCAAAAAACTTCAGAGACCCGATTGATGTTCGGATAGCCTTTTTTTGGGTATGAAACTATCCGTTGACGGCTTACAGCAGTCAAAGCCGTAGAACTCACTAAGACCTTCGTTTTGAGTGGTTATGGCTCCCGTAACTCTAAACGAGCAACAGTTATGGCCGTCCGAAGAATCGATATCCACAAGGTGCAACATCTGCGGTGCAAGGTGCAACATTCGTCCAAAAAGATGAAACAGTGCCGTGCGACTTTCAGAAATGGGTGCAGGGATTTGAAATGGACCAGTACCATGGTGCACCACTCTCCAGGGATGGTAAATCGAAGACCATCCACGGTGTTCCCTTTTTAACATAAAAATTCATGTGACGGAAAAACGAAGGCCAAAAAACTTCAGAGACCCGATTGAGGTTCGGATAGCTTTTTTTGGGGTATGAAACTATCCGTTGACGGCTTACAGCGGTCAAACCCGTAGAACTCACTAAGACCTTCGTTTTGACTGGTTATGGCTCCCGTAACTCTAAACGAGGCAACAGTTATGGCCGTCCGAAGAATTGATATCCACAGGATGCTACATCTGCAGTGCAAGGTGCAACATTCGTCCAAAAAGACGAAACAACGCCGTGCGACTTTCAGAAATGGGTGCAGGGATTTGAAATGGACCAGTACCATGGTGCACCACTCTCCAGTGATGGTAAATCGAAGACCAGCCATGGTGTTTCCTTTTTAACATAAAAATTCATGTGACGGAAAAACGAAGGCCAAAAAACTTCAGAGACCCGATTGATGTTCGGATCGCCTTTTTTTGGGTATGAAACTATCCGTTGACGGCTTACCACAGTCAAAGCCATAGAACTCACTAAGACCTTCGTTTTGAGTGGTTATGGCTCCCGTAACTCTAAACGAGCAACAGTTATGGCCGTCCGAAGAATCGATATCCACAAGGTGCAACATCTGCAGTGCAAGGTGCAACATTCGTCCAAAAAGACGAAACAGCGCCGTGCGACTTTCAGAAATGGGTGCTGGGATTTGAAATGGACCAATACCATGGTGCACCACTCTCCAGGGATGGTAAATCAAAGACCATCCACGGTGTTCCCTTTTTAACATAAAAATTCATGTGACGGAAAAACGAAGGCCAAAAAACTTCAGAGACCCGATTGAGGTTCGGATAGCTTTTTTTGGGGTATGAAACTATCCGTTGACGGCTTACAGCGGTCAAACCCGTAGAACTCACTGAGACCTTCGTTTTGACTGGTTATGTCTCCCGTAACTCTAAACGAGGCAACAGTTATGGCCGTCCGAAGAATCGATATCCACAGGATGCAACATCTGCAGTGCAAGGTGCAACATTCGTCCAAAAAGACGAAACAACGTCGTGCGACTTTCAGAAATGGGTGCAGGGATTTGAAATGGACCAGTACCATGGTGCACCACTCTCCAGGGATGGTAAATCGAAGACCAGCCATGGTGTTTCCTTTTTAACGTAAAAATTCATGTGACGGAAAAACGAAGGCCAAAAAACTTCAGAGACCCGATTGATGTTCGGATAGCCTTTTTTTGGGTATGAAACTATCCATTGACGGCTTACATCAGTCAAAGCCGTAGAACTCAATAAGACCTTCGTTTTCAGTGGTTATGGCTCCCGTAACTCTAAACGAGCAACAGTTATGGCCGTCCGAAGAATCGATATCCACAAGGTGCAACATCTGCGGTGCAAGGTGCAACATTCGTCCAAAAAGATGAAACAGCGCCGTGCGACTTTCAGAAATGGGTGCAGGGATTTGAAATGGACCAGTACCATGGTGCACCACTCTCCAGGGATGGTAAATCGAAGACCATCCACGGTGTTCCCTTTTTAACATAAAAATTCATGTGACGGAAAAACGAAGGCCAAAAAACTTCAGAGACCCGATTGAGGTTCGGATAGCTTTTTTTGGGGTATGAAACTATCCGTTGATGGCTTACAGCGGTCAAACCCGTAGAACTCACTAAGACCTTCGTTTTGACTGGTTATGGATCCCGTAACTCTAAACGAGGCAACAGTTATGGCCGTCCGAAGAATTGATATCCACAGGATGCTACATCTGCAGTGCAAGGTGCAACATTCGTCCAAAAAGACGAAACAACGCCGTGCGACTTTCAGAAATGGGTGCAGGGATTTGAAATGGACCAGTACCATGGTGCACCACTCTCCAGGGATGGTAAATCGAAGACCAGCCATGGTGTTTCCTTTTTAACGTAAAAATTCATGTGACGGAAAAACGAAGGCCAAAAAACTTCAGAGACCCGATTGATGTTCGGATCGCCTTTTTTTGGGTATGAAACTATCCGTTGACGGCTTACCACAGTCAAAGCCATAGAACTCACTAAGACCTTCGTTTTGAGTGGTTATGGCTCCCGTAACTCTAAACGAGCAACAGTTATGGCCGTCCGAAGAATCGATATCCACAAGGTGCAACATCTGCGGTGCAAGGTGCAACATTCGTCCAAAAAAATGAAACAGCGCCGTGCGACTTTCAGAAATGGGTGCAGGGATTTGAAATGGACCAATACCATGGTGCACCACTCTCCAGGGATGGTAAATCGAAGACCATCCACGGTGTTCCCTTTTTAACATAAAAATTCATGTGACGGAAAAACGAAGGCCAAAAAACTTCAAAGACCCGATTGAGGTTCGGATAGCTTTTTTTGGGGTATGAAACTATCCGTTGACGGCTTACAGCGGTCAAACCCGTAGAACTCACTGAGACCTTCGTTTTGACTGGTTATGTCTCCCGTAACTCTAAACGAGGCAACAGTTATGGCCGTCCGAAGAATCGATATCCACAGGATGCAACATCTGCAGTGCAAGGTGCAACATTCGTCCAAAAAGACGAAACAACGCCGTGCGACTTTCAGAAATGGGTGCAGGGATTTGAAATGGACCAGTACCATGGTGCACCACTCTCCAGGGATGGTAAATCGAAGACCAGCCATGGTGTTTCCTTTTTAACGTAAAAATTCATGTGACGGAAAAACGAAGGCCAAAAAACTTCAGAGACCCGATTGATGTTCGGATAGCCTTTTTTTGGGTATGAAACTATCCATTGACGGCTTACAGCAGTCAAAGCCGTAGAACTCAATAAGACCTTCGTTTTCAGTGGTTATGGCTCCCGTAACTCTAAACGAGCAACAGTTATGGCCGTCCGAAGAATCGATATCCACAAGGTGCAACATCTGCGGTGCAAGGTGCAACATTCGTCCAAAAAGATGAAACAGCGCCGTGCGACTTTCAGAAATGGGTGCAGGGATTTGAAATGGACCAGTACCATGGTGCACCACTCTCCAGGGATGGTAAATCGAAGACCATCCACGGTGTTCCCTTTTTAACATAAAAATTCATGTGACGGAAAAACGAAGGCCAAAAAACTTCAGAGACCCGATTGAGGTTCGGATAGCTTTTTTTGGGGTATGAAACTATCCGTTGACGGCTTACAGCGGTCAAACCCGTAGAACTCACTGAGACCTTCGTTTTGACTGGTTATGGCTCCGGTAACTCTAAACGAGGCAACAGTTATGGCCGTCCGAAGAATCGATATCCACAGGATGCAACATCTGCAGTGCAAGGTGCAACATTCGTCCAAAAAGACGAAACAACGCCGTGCGACTTTCAGAAATTGGTGCAGGGATTTGAAATGGACCAGTACCATGGTGCACCACTCTCCAGGGATGGTAAATCGAAGACCAGCCATGGTGTTTCCTTTTTAACGTAAAAATTCATGTGACGGAAAAACGAAGGCCAAAAAACTTCAGAGACCCGATTGATGTTCGGATAGCCTTTTTTGGGTATGAAACTATCCATTGACGGCTTACATCAGTCAAAGCCGTAGAACTCAATAAGACCTTCGTTTTCAGTGGTTATGGCTCCCGTAACTCTAAACGAGCAACAGTTATGGCCGTCCGAAGAATCGATATCCACAAGGTGCAACATCTACGGTGCAAGGTGCAACATTCGTCCAAAAAGATGAAACAGCGCCGTGCGACTTTCAGAAATGGGTGCAGGGATTTGAAATGGACCAGTACCATGGTGCACCACTCTCCAGGGATGGTAAATCGAAGACCATCCACGGTGTTCCCTTTTTAACATAAAAATTCATGTGACGGAAAAACGAAGGCCAAAAAACTTCAGAGACCCGATTGAGGTTCGGATAGCTTTTTTTGGGGTATGAAACTATCCGTTGACGGCTTACAGCGGTCAAACCCGTAGAACTCACTAAGACCTTCGTTTTGACTGGTTATGGCTCCCGTAACTCTAAACGAGGCAACAGTTATGGCCGTCCGAAGAATTGATATCCACAGGATGCTACATCTGCAGTGCAAGGTGCAACATTCGTCCAAAAAGACGAAACAACGCCGTGCGACTTTCAGAAATGGGTGCAGGGATTTGAAATGGACCAGTACCATGGTGCACCACTCTCCAGGGATGGTAAATCGAAGACCAGCCATGGTGTTTCCTTTTTAACGTAAAAATTCATGTGACGGAAAAACGAAGGCCAAAAAACTTCAGAGACCCGATTGATGTTCGGATCGCCTTTTTTTGGGTATGAAACTATCCGTTGACGGCTTACCACAGTCAAAGCCATAGAACTCACTAAGACCTTCGTTTTGAGTGGTTATGGCTCCCGTAACTCTAAACGAGCAACAGTTATGGTCGTCCGAAGAATCGATATCCACAAGGTGCAACATCTGCGGTGCAAGGAGCAACATTCGTCCAAAAAGACGAAACAGCGCCGTGCGACTTTCAGAAATGGGTGCAGGGATTTGAAATGGACCAATACCATGGTGCACCACTCTCCAGGGATGGTAAATCGAAGACCATCCACGGTGTTCCCTTTTTAACATAAAAATTCATGTGACGGAAAAACGAAGGCCAAAAAACTTCAAAGACCCGATTGAGGTTCGGATAGCTTTTTTTGGGGTATGAAACTATCCGTTGACGGCTTACAGCGGTCAAACCCGTAGAACTCACTGAGACCTTCGTTTTGACTGGTTATGTCTCCCGTAACTCTAAACGAGGCAACAGTTATGGCCGTCCGAAGAATCGATATCCACAGGATGCAACATCTGCAGTGCAAGGTGCAACATTCGTCCAAAAAGACGAAACAACGCCGTGCGACTTTCAGAAATGGGTGCAGGGATTTGAAATGGACCAGTACCATGGTGCACCACTCTCCAGGGATGGTAAATCGAAGACCAGCCATGGTGTTTCCTTTTTAACGTAAAAATTCATGTGATGGAAAAACGAAGGCCAAAAAACTTCAGAGACCCGATTGATGTTCGGATAGCCTTTTTTTGGGTATGAAACTATCCATTGACGGCTTACAGCAGTCAAAGCCGTAGAACTCAATAAGACCTTCGTTTTCAGTGGTTATGGCTCCCGTAACTCTAAACGAGCAACAGTTATGGCCGTCCGAAGAATCGATATCCACAAGGTGCAACATCTGCGGTGCAAGGTGCAACATTCGTCCAAAAAGATGAAACAGCGCCGTGCGACTTTCAGAAATGGGTGCAGGGATTTGAAATGGACCAGAACCATGGTGCACCACTCTCCAGGGATGGTAAATCGAAGACCATCCACGGTGTTCCCTTTTTAACATAAAAATTCATGTGACGGAAAAACGAAGGCCAAAAAACTTCAGAGACCCGATTGAGGTTCGGATAGCTTTTTTTGGGGTATGAAACTATCCGTTGACGGCTTACAGCGGTCAAACCCGTAGAACTCACTGAGACCTTCGTTTTGACTGGTTATGGCTCCGGTAACTCTAAACGAGGCAACAGTTATGGCCGTCCGAAGAATTGATATCCACAGGATGCAACATCTGCAGTGCAAGGTGCAACATTCGTCCAAAAAGACGAAACAACGCCGTGCGACTTTCAGAAATTGGTGCAGGGATTTGAAATGGACCAGTACCATGGTGCACCACTCTCCAGGGATGGTAAATCGAAGACCAGCCATGGTGTTTCCTTTTTAACGTAAAAATTCATGTGACGGAAAAACGAAGGCCAAAAAACTTCAGAGACCCGATTGATGTTCGGATAGCCTTTTTTTGGGTATGAAACTATCCGTTGACGGCTTACAGCAGTCAAAGCCGTAGAACTCACTAAGACCTTCGTTTTGAGTGGTTATGGCTCCCGTATCTCTAAACGAGCAACAGTTATGGCCGTCCGAAGAATCAATATCCACAAGGTGCAACATCTGCGGTGCAAGGTGCAACATTCGTCCAAAAAGATGAAACAGCGCCGTGCGACTTTCAGAAATGGGTGCAGGGATTTGAAATGGACCAGTACCATGGTGCACCACTCTCCAGGGATGGTAAATCGAAGACCATCCACGGTGTTCCCTTTTTAACATAAAAATTCATGTGACGGAAAAACGAAGGCCAAAAAACTTCAGAGACCCGATTGAGGTTCGGATAGCCTTTTTTGGGGTATGAAACTATCTGTCGACGGCTTACAGCGGTCAAAGCCATAGAACTCACTGAGACCTTCGTTTTGACTGGTTATGGCTCCCGTAACTCCAAACGAGGCAACAGTTATGGCCGTCCGAAGTATCGATATCCACAGGATGCAACATCTGTAGTGCAAGGTGCAACATTCGTCCAAAAAGACGAAACAACGCCGTGCGACTTTCAGAAATGGGTGAAGGGATTTGAAATGGACCAGTACCATGGTGCACCACTCTCCAGGAATGGTAAATCGAAGACCAGCCATGGTGTTTCCTTTTTAACGTAAAAATTCATGTGATGGAAAAACGAAGGCCAAAAAACTTCAGAGACCCGATTGATGTTCGGATAGCCTTTTTTTGGGTATGAAACTATTCGTTGACGGCTTACCGCAGTCAAAGCCGTAGAACTCACTAAGAACTTCGTTTTGAGTGGTTATGGCTCCCGTAACTCTAAACGAGCAACAGTTATGGCCGTCCGAAGAATCGATATCCACAAGGTGCAACATCTGCGGTGCAAGGTGCAACATTCGTCCAAAAAGACGAAACAGCGCCGTGCGACTTTCAGAAATTGCTGCAGGGATTTGAAATGGACCAGTACCATGGTGCACCACTCTCCAAGGATGGTTAATCGAAGACCAGCCACGGTGTTCCCTTTTTAACATAAAAATTCATGTGATGGAAAAACGAAGGCCAAAAAACGTCAGAGACCCGATTGAGGTTCGGATAGCTTTTTTTGGGGTATGAAACTATCCGTTGACGGCTTACAGCGGTCAAAGCCATAGAACTCACTGAGACCTTCGTTTTGACTGGTTATGGCTCCCATAACTCTAAACGAGGCAACAGTTATGGCCGTCCGAAGAATCGATATCCACAGGATGCAACATCTGCAGTGCAAGTTGCAACATTCGTCCAAAAAGACGAAACAACGCCGTGCGACTTTCAGAAATGGGTGCAGGGATTTGAAATGGACCAGTACCATGGTGCACCACTCTCCAGGGATGGTAAATCGAAGACCATCCACGGTGTTCCCTTTTTAACATAAAAATTCATGTGACGGAAAAACGAAGGCCAAAAAACTTCAAAGACCCGATTGAGGTTCGGATAGCTTTTTTTGGGGTATGAAACTATCCGTTGACGGCTTACAGCGGTCAAACCCGTAGAACTCACTGAGACCTTCGTTTTGACTGGTTATGGCTCCCGTAACTCTAAACGAGGCAACAGTTATGGCCGTCCGAAGAATCGATATCCACAGGATGCAACATCTGCAGTGCAAGGTGCAACATTCGTCCAAAAAGACGAAACAACGCCGTGCGACTTTCAGAAATGGGTGCAGGGATTTGAAATGGACCAGTACCATGGTGCACCACTCTCCAGGGATGGTAAATCGAAGACCAGCCATGGTGTTTCCTTTTTAACGTAAAAATTCATGTGACGGAAAAACGAAGGCCAAAAAACTTCAGAGACCCGATTGATGTTCGGATAGCCTTTTTTTGGGTATGAAACTATCCGTTGACGGCTTACAGCAGTCAAAGCCGTAGAACTCACTAAGACCTTCGTTTTGAGTGGTTATGGCTCCCGTAACTCTAAACGAGCAACAGTTATGACCGTCCCGAAGAATCGATATCCACAAGGTGCAACATCTGCGGTGCAAGGTGCAACATTCGTCCAAAAAGATGAAACAGCGCCGTGCGACTTTCAGAAATGGGTGCAGGGATTTGAAATGGACCAGTATCATGGTGCACCACTCTCCAGGGATGGTAAATCGAAGACCATCCACGGTGTTCCCTTTTTAACATAAAAATTCATGTGACGGAAAAACGAAGGCCAAAAAACTTCAGAGACCCGATTGAGGTTCGGATAGCTTTTTTTGGGGTATGAAACTATCCGTTGACGGCTTACAGTGGTCAAACCCGTAGAACTCACTGAGACCTTCGTTTTGACTGGTTATGGCTCCCGTAACTCTAAACGAGGCAACAGTTATGGCCGTCCGAAGAATCGATATCCACAGGATGCAACATCTGTAGTGCAAGGTGCAACATTCGTCCAAAAAGACGAAACAACGCCGTGCGACTTTCAGAAATGGGTGCAGGGATTTGAAATGGACCAGTACCATGGTGCACCACTCTCCAGGGATGGTAAATCGAAGACCAGCCATGGTGTTTCCTTTTTAACGTAAAAATTCATGTGACGGAAAAACGAAGGCCAAAAAACTTCAGAGACCCGATTGATGTTCGGATAGCCTTTTTTTGGGTATGAAACTATCCGTTGACGGCTTACCGCAGTCAAAGCCATAGAACTCACTAAGACCTTCGTTTTGAGTGGTTATGGCTCCCGTAACTCTAAACGAGCAACAGTTATGGCCGTCCGAAGAATCGATATCCACAAGGTGCAACATCTGCGGTGCAAGGTGCAACATTCGTCCAAAAAGACGAAACAGCGCCGTGCGACTTTTAGAAATGGGTGTAGGGATTTGAAATGGACCAGTACCATGGTGCACCACTCTCCAGGGATGGTAAATCGAAGACCATCCACGGTGTTCCCTTTTTAACATAAAAATTCATGTGACGGAAAAACGAAGGCCAAAAAACTTCAGAGACCCGATTGAGGTTCGGATAGCTTTTTTTGGGGTATGAAACTATCCGTTGACGGTTTACAGCGGTCAAACCCGTAGAACTCACTGAGACCTTCGTTTTGACTGGTTATGGCTCCCGTAACTCTAAACGAGGCAACAGTTATGGCCGTCCGAAGAATCGATATCCACAGGATGCAACATCTGCAGTGCAAGGTGCAACATTCGTCCAAAAAGACGAAACAACGCCGTGCGACTTTCAGAAATGGGTGCAGGGATTTGAAATGGACCAGTACCATGGTGCACCACTCTCCAGGGATGGTAAATCGAAGACCAGCCATGGTGTTTCCTTTTTAACGTAAAAATTCATGTGACGGAAAAACGAAGGCCAAAAAACTTCAAAGACCCGATCAATGTTCGGATAGCCTTTTTTTGAGTATGAAACTATCCATTGACGGCTTACAGCAGTCAAAGCCGTAGAACTAACTAAGACCTTCGTTTTGAGTGGTTATGGCTCCCGTAACTCTAAACGAGCAACAGTTATGGCCGTCCGAAGAATCGATATCCACAAGGTGCAACATCTGCGGTGCAAGGTGCAACATTCGTCCAAAAAGATGAAACAGCGCCGTGCGACTTTCAGAAATGGGTGCAGGGATTTGAAATGGACCAGTACCATGGTGCACCACTCTCCAGGGATGGTAAATCGAAGACCATCCATGGTGTTCCCATTTTAACATAAAAATTCATGTGACGGAAAAACGAAGGCCAAAAAACTTCAGAGACCCGATTGAGGTTCGGATAGCTTTTTTTGGGGTATGAAACTATCCGTTGACGGCTTACAGCAGTCAAACCCGTAGAACTCACTGAGACCTTCGTTTTGACTGGTTATGGCTCCCGTAACTCTAAACGAGGCAACAGTTATGGCCGTCCGAAGAATTGATATCCACAGGATGCAACATCTGCAGTGCAAGGTGCAACATTCGTCCAAAAAGACGAAACAACGCCGTGCGACTTTCAGAAATGGGTGCAGGGATTTGAAATGGACCAGTACCATGGTGCACCACTCTCCAGGGATGGTAAATCGAAGACCAGCCATGGTGTTTCCTTTTTAACGTAAAAATTCATGTGACGGAAAAACGAAGGCCAAAAAACTTCAGAGACCCGATTGATGTTCGGATAGCCTTTTTTTGGGTATGAAACTATCCGTTGACGGCTTACAGCAGTCAAAGCCGTAGAACTCACTAAGACCTTCGTTTTGAGTGGTTATGGCTCCCGTAACTCTAAACGAGCAACAGTTATGGCCGTCCGAAGAATCGATATCCACAAGGTGCAACATCTGCGATGCAAGGTGCAACATTCGTCCAAAAAGATGAAACAGCGCCGTGCGACTTTCAGAAATGGGTGCAGGGATTTGAAATGGACCAGTACCATGGTGCACCACTCTCCAGGGATGGTAAATCGAAGACCATCCACGGTGTTCCCTTTTTAACATAAAAATTCATGTGACGGAAAAACGAAGGCCAAAAAACTTCAAAGACCCGATTGAGGTTCGGATAGCTTTTTTTGGGGTATGAAACTATCCGTTGACGGCTTACAGCGGTCAAACCCGTAGAACTCACTGAGACCTTCTTTTTGACTGGTTATGGCTCCCGTAACTCTAAACGAGGCAACAGTTATGGCCGTCCGAAGAATTGATATCCACAGGATGCAACATCTGCAGTGCAAGGTGCAACATTCGTCCAAAATGACGAAACAACGCCGTGCGACTTTCAGAAATGGGTGCAGGGATTTGAAATGAACCAGTACCATGGTGCACCACTCTCCAGGGATGGTAACTCGAAGACCAGCCATGGTGTTTCCTTTTTAACGTAAAAATTCATGTGACGGAAAAACGAAGGCCAAAAAACTTCAGAGACCCGATTGATGTTCGGATAGCCTTTTTTTGGGTATGAAACTATCCGTTGACGGCTTACAGCAGTCAAAGCCGTAGAACTCACTAAGACCTTCGTTTTGAGTGGTTATGGCTCCCGTAACTCTAAACGAGCAACAGTTATGGCCGTCCGAAGAATCGATATCCACAAGGTGCAACATCTGCGGTGCAAGGTGCAACATTCGTCCAAAAAGATGAAACAGTGCCGTGCGACTTTCAGAAATGGGTGCAAGGATTTGAAATGGACCAGTACCATGGTGCACCACTCTCCAGGGATGGTAAATCGAAGACCATCCACGGTGTTCCCTTTTTAAAATAAAAATTCATGTGACGGAAAAACGAAGGCCAAAAAACTTCAAAGACCCGATTGAGGTTCGGATAGCTTTTTTTGGGGTATGAAACTATCCGTTGACGGCTTACAGCGGTCAAACCCGTAGAACTCACTGAGACCTTCGTTTTGACTGGTTATGGCTCCCGTAACTCTAAACGAGGCAACAGTTATGGCCGTCCGAAGAATTGATATCCACAGGATGCAACATCTGCAGTGCAAGGTGCAACATTCGTCCAAAAAGACGAAACAACGCCGTGCGACTTTCAGAAATGGGTGCAGGGATTTGAAATGGACCAGTACCATGGTGCACCACTCTCCAGGGATGGTAAATCGAAGACCAGCCATGGTGTTTCCTTTTTAACGTAAAAATTCATGTGATGGAAAAACGAAGGCCAAAAAACTTCAGAGACCCGATTGATGTTCGGATAGCCTTTTTTTGGGTATGAAACTATCCGTTGACGGCTTACAGCAGTCAAAGCCGTAGAACTCACTAAGACCTTCGTTTTGAGTGGTTATGGCTCCCGTAACTCTAAACGAGCAACAGTTATGGCCGTCCGAAGAATCGATATCCACAAGGTGCAACATCTGCGGTGCAAGGTGCAACATTCGTCCAAAAAGATGAAACAGCGCCGTGCGACTTTCAGAAATGGGTGCAGGGATTTGAAATGGACCAGTACCATGGTGCACCACTCTCCAGGGATGGTAAATCGAAGACCATCCACGGTGTTCCCTTTTTAACATAAAAATTCATGTGACGGAAAAACGAAGGCCAAAAAACTTCAAAGACCCGATTGAGGTTCGGATAGCTTTTTTTGGGGTATGAAACTATCCGTTGACGGCTTACAGCGGTCAAACCCGTAGAACTCACTGAGACCTTCGTTTTGACTGGTTATGGCTCCCGTAACTCTAAACGAGGCAACAGTTATGGCCGTCCGAAGAATTGATATCCACAGGATGCAACATCTGCAGTGCAAGGTGCAACATTCGTCCAAAAAGACGAAACAACGCCGTGCGACTTTCAGAAATGGGTGCAGGGATTTGAAATGGACCAGTACCATGGTGCACCACTCTCCAGGGATGGTAAATCGAAGACCAGCCATGGTGTTTCCTTTTTAACGTAAAAATTCATGTGACGGAAAAACGAAGGCCAAAAAACTTCAGAGACCCGATTGATGTTCGGATAGCCTTTTTTTGGGTATGAAACTATCCGTTGACGGCTTACAGCAGTCAAAGCCGTAGAACTCACTAAGGCCTTCGTTTTGAGTGGTTATGGCTCCCGTAACTCTAAACGAGCAACAGTTATGGCCGTCCGAAGAATCGATATCCACAAGGTGCAACATCTGCGGTGCAAGGTGCAACATTCGTCCAAAAAGATGAAACAGCGCCGTGCGACTTTCAGAAATGGGTGCAGGGATTTGAAATGGACCAGTACCATGGTGCACCACTCTCCAGGGATGGTAAATCGAAGACCATCCACGGTGTTCCCTTTTTAACATAAAAATTCATGTGACGGAAAAACGAAGGCCAAAAAACTTCAAAGACCCGATTGAGGTTCGGATAGCTTTTTTTGGGGTATGAAACTATCCGTTGACGGCTTACAGCGGTCAAACCCATAGAACTCACTGAGACCTTCGTTTTGACTGGTTATGGCTCCCGTAACTCTAAACGAGGCAACAGTTATGGCCGTCCGAAGAATTGATATCCACAGGATGCAACATCTGCAGTGCAAGGTGCAACATTCGTCCAAAAAGACGAAACAACGCCGTGCGACTTTCAGAAATGGGTGCAGGGATTTGAAATGGACCAGTACCATGGTGCACCACTCTCCAGGGATGGTAAATCGAAGACCAGCCATGGTGTTTCCTTTTTAACGTAAAAATTCATGTGACGGAAAAACGAAGGCCAAAAAACTTCAGAGACCCGATTGATGTTCGGATAGCCTTTTTTTGGGTATGAAACTATCCGTTGACGGCTTACCGCAGTCAAAGCCATAGAACTCACTAAGACCTTCGTTTTGAGTGGTTATGGCTCCCGTAACTCTAAACGAGCAACAGTTATGGCCGTCCGAAGAATCGATATCCACAAGGTGCAACATTCGTCCAAAAAGACGAAACAGCGCCGTGCGACTTTCAGAAATGGGTGCAGGGATTTGAAATGGACCAGTACCATGGTGCACCACTCTCCAGGGATGGTAAATCGAAGACCATCCACGGTGTTCCCTTTTTAACATAAAAATTCATGTGACGGAAAAACGAAGGCCAAAAAACTTCAGAGACCCGATTGAGGTTCGGATAGCTTTTTTTGGGGTATGATACTATCCGTTGACGGCTTACAGCGGTCAAACCCGTAGAACTCACTGAGACCTTCGTTTTGACTAGTTATGGCTCCCGTAACTCTAAACGAGGCAACAGTTATGGCCGTCCGAAGAATCGATATCCACAGGATGCAACATCTGCAGTGCAAGGTGCAACATTCGTCCAAAAAGACGAAACAACGCCGTGCGACTTTCAGAAATGGGTGCAGGGATTTGAAATGGACCAGTACCATGGTGCACCACTCTCCAGGGATGGTAAATCGAAGACCAGCCATGGTGTTTCCTTTTTAACGTAAAAATTCATGTGACGGAAAAACGAAGGCCAAAAAACTTCAGAGACCCGATTGATGTTCGGATAGCCTTTTTTTGGGTATGAAACTATCCGTTGCCGGCTTACAGCAGTCAAAGCCGTAGAACTCACTAAGACCTTCGTTTTGAGTGGTTATGGCTCCCGTAACTCTAAACGAGCAACAGTTATGGCCGTCCGAAGAATCGATATCCACAAGGTGCAACATCTGCGGTGCAAGGTGCAACATTCATCCAAAAAGATGAAACAGCGCCGTGCGACTTTCAGAAATGGGTGCAGGGATTTGAAATGGACCAGTACCATGGTGCACCACTCTCCAGGGATGGTAAATCGAAGACCATCCACGGTGTTCCCTTTTTAACATAAAAATTCATGTGACGGAAAAACGAAGGCCAAAAAACTTCAAAGACCCGATTGAGGTTCGGATAGCTTTTTTTGGGTATGAAACTATCCGTTGACGGCTTACAGCGGTCAAACCCGTAGAACTTACTGAGACCTTCGTTTTGACTAGTTATGGCTCCCGTAACTCTAAACGAGGCAACAGTTATGGCCGTCCGAAGAATTGATATCCACAGGATGCAACATCTGCAGTGCAAGGTGCAACATTCGTCCAAAAAGACGAAACAACGCCGTGCGACTTTCAGAAATGGGTGCAGGGATTTGAAATGGACCAGTACCATGGTGCACCACTCTCCAGGGATGGTAAATCGAAGACCAGCCATGGTGTTTCCTTTTTAACGTAAAAATTCATGTGACGGAAAAACGAAGGCCAAAAAACTTCAGAGACCCGATTGATGTTCGGATAGCCTTTTTTTGGGTATGAAACTATCCGTTGACGGCTTACTGCAGTCAAAGCCGTAGAACTCACTAAGACCTTCGTTTTGAGTGGTTATGGCTCCCGTAACTCTAAACGAGCAACAGTTATGGCCGTCCGAAGAATCGATATCCACAAGGTGCAACATCTGCGGTGCAAGGTGCAACATTCGTCCAAAAAGATGAAACAGCGCCGTGCGACTTTCAGAAATGGGTGCAGGGATTTGAAATGGACCAGTACCATGGTGCACCACTCTCCAGGGATGGTAAATCGAAGACCATCCACGGTGTTC
The DNA here is from genome assembly GCA_030737815.1 of Allium fistulosum. Taxonomy (NCBI): domain Eukaryota; kingdom Viridiplantae; phylum Streptophyta; class Magnoliopsida; order Asparagales; family Amaryllidaceae; genus Allium; species Allium fistulosum. Next base: position 1,142,518,702 of record CM060906.1, read on the forward strand.
CCTTTTTAACATAAAAATTCATGTGACGGAAAAACGAAGGCCAAAAAACTTCAGAGACCCGATTGAGGTTCGGATAGCTTTTTTTGGGGTATGAAACTATCCGTTGACGGCTTACAGCGGTCAAACCCGTAGAACTCACTGAGACCTTCGTTTTGACTGGTTATGGCTCCCGTAACTCTAAACGAGGAAACAGTTATGGCCGTCCGAAGAATTGATATCCACAGGATGCAACATCTGCAGTGCAAGGTGCAACATTCGTCCAAAAAGACGAAACAACGCCGTGCGACTTTCAGAAATGGGTGCAGGGATTTGAAATGGACCAGTACCATGGTGCACCACTCTCCAAGGATGGTAAATCGAAGACCAGCCATGGTGTTTCCTTTTTAACGTAAAAATTCATGTGACGGAAAAACGAAGGCCAAAAAACTTCAGAGACCCGATTGATGTTCGGATAGCCTTTTTTTGGGTATGAAACTATCCGTTGACGGCTTACCACAGTCAAAGCCATAGAACTCACTAAGACCTTCGTTTTGAGTGGTTATGGCTCCCGTAACTCTAAACGAGCAACAGTTATGGCCGTCTGAAGAATCGATATCCACAAGGTGCAACATTCGTCCAAAAAGACGAAACAGTGCCGTGCGACTTTCAGAAATGGGTGTAGGGATTTGAAATGGACCAGTACCATGGTGCACCACTCTCCAGGGATGATAAATCGAAGACCATCCACGGTGTTCCCTTTTTAACATAAAAATTCATGTGACGAAAAAACGAAGGCCAAAAAACTTCAGAGACCCGATTGAGGTTCGGATAGCTTTTTTTGGGGTATGAAACTATCCGTTGACGGCTTACAATGGTCAAACCCGTAGAACTCACTGAGACCTTCGTTTTGACTGGTTATGGCTCCCGTAACTCTAAACGAGGCAACAGTTATGGCCGTCCGAAGAATCGATATCCACAGGATGCAACATCTGCAGTGCAAGGTGCAACATTCGTCCAAAAAGACGAAACAACGCCGTGCGACTTTCAGAAATGGGTGCAGGGATTTGAAATGGACCAGTACCATGGTGCACCACTCTCCAGGGATGGTAAATCGAAGACCAGCCATGGTGTTTCCTTTTTAACGTAAAAATTCATGTGACGGAAAAACGAAGGCCAAAAAACTTCAAAGACCCGATTGATGTTCGGATAGCCTTTTTTTGGGTATGAAACTATCCGTTGACGGCTTACAGCAGTCAAAGCCGTAGAACTCACTAAGACCTTCGTTTTGAGTGGTTATGGCTCCCGTAACTCTAAACGAGCAACAGTTATGGCCGTCCGAAGAATCGATATCCACAAGGTGCAACATCTGCGGTGCAAGGTGCAACATTCGTCCAAAAAGATGAAACAGCGCCGTGCGACTTTCAGAAATGGGTGCAGGGATTTGAAATGGACCAGTACCATGGTGCACCACTCTCCAGGGATGGTAAATCGAAGACCATCCACGGTGTTCCCTTTTTAACATAAAAATTCATGTGACGGAAAAACGAAGGCCAAAAAACTTCAGAGACCCGATTGAGGTTCAGATAGCTTTTTTTGGGGTATGAAACTATCCGTTGACGACTTACAGCGGTCAAACCCGTAGAACTCACTGAGACCTTCGTTTTGACTGGTTATGGCTCCCGTAACTCTAAACGAGGCAACAGTTATGGCCGTCCGAAGAATTGATATCCACAGGATGCAACATCTGCAGTGCAAGGTGCAACATTCGTCCAAAAAGACGAAACAACGCCGTGCGACTTTCAGAAATGGGTGCAGGGATTTGAAATGGACCAGTACCATGGTGCACCACTCTCCAGGGATGGTAAATCGAAGACCAGCCATGGTGTTTCCTTTTTAACGTAAAAATTCATGTGACGTAAAAACGAAGGCCAAAAAACTTCAGAGACCCGATTGATGTTCGGATAGCCTTTTTTTGGGTATGAAACTATCCGTTGACGGCTTACAGCTGTCAAAGCCATAGAACTCACTAAGACCTTCGTTTTGACTGGTTATGGCTCCCGTAACTCTAAACGAGCAACAGTTATGGCCGTCCGAAGAATCGATATCCACAGGGTGCAACATCTGCGGTGCAAGGAGCAACATTCGTCCAAAAAGACGAAACAACGCCGTGCGACTTTCAGAAATGGATGCAGGGATTTGAAATGGACCAGTACCATGGTGCACCACTCTCCAGAGATGGTAAATCGAAGACCAGCCACGGTGTTCCCTTTTTAACGTAAAAATTCATGTGACGGAAAAACGAAGGCCAAAAAACTTCAGAGACCCGATTGAGGTTCGGATTGCCTTTTTTGGGGTATGAAACTATCCATTGACGGCTTACAGCGGTCAAAGCCGTAGAACTCACTGAGACCTTCGTTTTGACTGGTTATAGCTCCCGTAACTCTAAACGAGGCAACAGTTAAGGCCGTCCGAAGAATCGATATCCACAGGATGCAACATCTGCAGTGCAAGGTGCAACATTCGTCCAAAAAGACGAAACAACGCCGTGCGATTTTCAGAAATGGGTGTAGGGATTTGAAATGGACCAGTACCATGGTGCACCACTCTCCAGGGATGGTAAATCGAAGACCAGCCATGGTGTTCCCTTTTTAACGTAAAAATTCATGTGACGGAAAAACGAAGGCCAAAAAACTTCAGAGACCCGATTGATGTTCGGATAGCCTTTTTTTGGGTATGAAACTATCCGTTGACAGCTTACAGCAATCAAAGCCGTAGAACTCACTAAGACCTTCGTTTTGAGTGGTTATGGCTCCCGTAACTCTAAACGAGAAACAGTTATGGCCGTCCGAAGAATCGATATCCACAAGGTGCAACAACTGCGGTGCAAGGTGCAACATTCGTCCAAAAAGACGAAACAGCACCGTGCAACTTACAGAAATGGCTGCAGGGATTTGAAATGGACTAGTACCATGGTGCACCACTCTCCAGGGATGGTAAATCGAAGACCAGCCACGGTGTTCCCTTTTTAACGTAAAAATTCATGTGACGGAAAAACTAAGGCCAAAAAACTTCAGAGACCCGATTGAGCTTCGGATAGCTTTTTTTGGGGTATGAAACTATCCGTTGACGGCTTACAGCGGTCAAAGCCATAGAACTCACTGAGACCTTCGTTTTGACTGGTTATGGCTCCCGTAACTCTAAACGAGGCAACAGTTATGGCCGTCTGAAGAATCGATATCCACAGGATGCAACATCTGCAGTGCAAGGTGCAACATTCGTCCAAAAAGACGAAACAACGCCGTGCTATTTTCAGAAATGGGTGTAGGGATATGAAATGGACCAGTACCATGGTGCACCACTCTCCAGGGATGGTAAATCGAAGACCAGCCATGGTGTTCCCTTTTTAACGTAAAAATTCATGTGACGGAAAAACGAAGGCCAAAAAACTTCAGAGACCCGATTGATGTTCGGATAGCCTTTTTTTGGGTATGAAACTATCTGTTGACAGCTTACAGCAATCAAAGCCGTAGAACTCACTAAGACCTTCGTTTTGAGTGGTTATGGCTCCCGTAACTCTAAACGAGAAACAGTTATGGCCGTCCGAAGAATCGATATCCACAAGGTGCAACATCTGCGGTGCAAGGTGCAACATTCGTCCAAAAAGACGAAACAGCACTGTGCGACTTACAGAAATGGCTGCAGGGATTTGAAATGGACTAGTACCATGGTGCACCACTCTCCAGGGATGGAAAATCGAAGACCAGCCACGGTGTTCCCTTTTTAACGTAAAAATTCATGTGACGGAAAAACTAAGGCCAAAAAACTTCAGAGACCCGATTGAGCTTCGGATAGCTTTTTTTGGGGTATGAAACTATCCGTTGACGGCTTACAGCGGTCAAAGCCATAGAACTCACTGAGACCTTCGTTTTGACTGGTTATGGCTCCCGTAACTCTAAACGAGGCAACAATTATGGCCGTCTGAAGAATCGATATCCACAGGATGCAACATCTGCAGTGCAAGGTGCAACATTCGCCCAAAAAGACGAAACAACGCCGTGCGACTTTCAGAAATTGGTGCAGGGATTTGAAATGGTCCAGTACCATGGTGCACCACTCTCCAGGGATGGTAAATCGAAGACCAGCCACGGTGTTCCCTTTTTAACGTAAAAATTCATGTGACGGAAAAACGAAGGCCAAAAAACTTCAGAGACCCGATTGATGTTCGGATAGCCTTTTTTTGGGTATGAAACTATCCGTTGACGGCTTACAGCAGTCAAAGCCCGAGAACTCACTAAGACCTTCGTTTTGACTGGTTATGGCTCCCGTAACTCTAAACGAGCAACAGTTATGGCCGTTCGAAGAATCGATATCCACAGGGTGCAACATCTGCGGTGCAAGGTGCAACATTCGTCCAAAAAGACGAAACAGCGCCGTGCGACTTTCAGAAATGGCTGCAGGGATTTGAAATGGACCAGTACCATGGTGCACCACTCTGCAGGGATGGTAAATCAAAGACCAGCCACGGTGTTCCCTTTTTAACGTAAAAATTCATGTGACGGAAAAACGAAGGCCAAAAAACTTCACAGACCCGATTGAGGTTCGGATAGCCTTTTTTGGGGTATGAAACTATCCGTTGACGGCTTACAGCGGTCAAAGCCGTAGAACTCACTGAGACCTTCGTTTTGACTGGTTATGGCTCCCGTAACTCTAAACGAGGCAACAGTTATGGCCGTTTGAAGAATCGATATCCACAGGATGCAACATCTGCAGTGCAAGGTGCAACATTCGTCCAAAAAGACGAAACAACGCCGTGCGACTTTTAGAAATGGGTGCAGGGATTTGAAATGGACCAGTACCATGGTGCACCACTCTCCAGGGATGGTAAATCGAAGACCATCCACGGTGTTCCCTTTTTAACATAAAAATTCATGTGACGGAAAAACGAAGGCCAAAAAACTTCAGAGACCCGATTGAGGTTCGGATAGCTTTTTTTGGGGTATGAAACTATCCGTTGACGGCTTACAGCGGTCAAACCCGTAGAACTCACTGAGACCTTCGTTTTGACTGGTTATGGCTCCCGTAACTTTAAATGAGGCAACAGTTATGGCCGTCTGAAGAATCGATATCCACAGGATGCAACATCTGCAGTGCAAGGTGCAACATTCGTCCAAAAAGACGAAACAACGCCGTGCGACTTTCAGAAATGGGTGCAGGGATTTGAAATGGACCAGTACCATGGTGCACCACTCTCCAGGGATGGTAAATCGAAGACCAGCCATGGTGTTTCCTTTTTAACGTAAAAATTCATGTGACGGAAAAACGAAGGCCAAAAAACTACAAAGACCCGATTGATGTTCGGATAGCCTTTTTTTGGGTATGAAACTATCCGTTGACGGCTTACAGCAGTCAAAGCCGTAGAACTCACTAAGACCTTCGTTTTGAGTGGTTATGGCTCCCGTAACTCTAAACGAGCAACAGTTATGGCCGTCCGAAGAATCGATATCCACAAGGTGCAACATCTGCGGTGCAAGGTGCAACATTCGTCCAAAAAGATGAAACAGCGCCGTGCGACTTTCAGAAATGGGTGCAGGGATTTGAAATGGACCAGTACCATGGTGCACCACTCTCCAGGGATGGTAAATCGAAGACCATCCACGGTGTTCCCTTTTTAACATAAAAATTCATGTGACGGAAAAACGAAGGCCAAAAAACTTCAGAGACCCGATTGAGGTTCGGATAGCTTTTTTTGGGGTATGAAACTATCCGTTGACGGCTTACAGTGGTCAAACCCGTAGAACTCACTGAGACCTTCGTTTTGACTGGTTATGGCTCCCGTAACTCTAAACGAGGCAACAATTATGGCCGTCTGAAGAATCGATATCCACAGGATGCAACATCTGCAGTGCAAGGTGCAACATTCGTCCAAAAAGACGAAACAACGCCGTGCGACTTTCAGAAATTGGTGCAGGGATTTGAAATGGTCCAGTACCATGGTGCACCACTCTCCAGGGATGGTAAATCGAAGACCAGCCACGGTGTTCCCTTTTTAACGTAAAAATTCATGTGACGGAAAAACGAAGGCCAAAAAACTTCAGAGACCCGATTGATGTTCGGATAGCCTTTTTTTGGGTATGAAACTATCCGTTGACGGCTTACAGCAGTCAAAGCCCGAGAACTCACTAAGACCTTCGTTTTGACTGGTTATGGCTCCCGTAACTCTAAACGAGCAACAGTTATGGCCGTTCGAAGAATCGATATCCACAGGGTGCAACATCTGCGGTGCAAGGTGCAACATTCGTCCAAAAAGACGAAACAGCGCCGTGCGACTTTCAGAAATGGCTGCAGGGATTTGAAATGGACCAGTACCATGGTGCACCACTCTGCAGGGATGGTAAATCAAAGACCAGCCACGGTGTTCCCTTTTTAACGTAAAAATTCATGTGACGGAAAAACGAAGGCCAAAAAACTTCAGAGACCCGATTGAGGTTCGGATAGCCTTTTTTGGGGTATGAAACTATCCGTTGACGGCTTACAGCGGTCAAAGCCGTAGAACTCACTGAGACCTTCGTTTTGACTGGTTATGGCTCCCGTAACTCTAAACGAGGCAACAGTTATGGCCGTTTGAAGAATCGATATCCACAGGATGCAACATCTGCAGTGCAAGGTGCAACATTCGTCCAAAAAGACGAAACAACGCCGTGCGACTTTTAGAAATGGGTGCAGGGATTTGAAATGGACCAGTACCATGGTGCACCACTCTCCAGGGATGGTAAATCGAAGACCATCCACGGTGTTCCCTTTTTAACATAAAAATTCATGTGACGGAAAAACGAAGGCCAAAAAACTTCAGAGACCCGATTGAGGTTCGGATAGCTTTTTTTGGGGTATGAAACTATCCGTTGACGGCTTACAGCGGTCAAACCCGTAGAACTCACTGAGACCTTCGTTTTGACTGGTTATGGCTCCCGTAACTTTAAATGAGGCAACAGTTATGGCCGTCTGAAGAATCGATATCCACAGGATGCAACATCTGCAGTGCAAGGTGCAACATTCGTCCAAAAAGACGAAACAACGCCGTGCGACTTTCAGAAATGGGTGCAGGGATTTGAAATGGACCAGTACCATGGTGCACCACTCTCCAGGGATGGTAAATCGAAGACCAGCCATGGTGTTTCCTTTTTAACGTAAAAATTCATGTGACGGAAAAACGAAGGCCAAAAAACTTCAAAGACCCGATTGATGTTCGGATAGCCTTTTTTTGGGTATGAAACTATCCGTTGACGGCTTACAGCAGTCAAAGCCGTAGAACTCACTAAGACCTTCGTTTTGAGTGGTTATGGCTCCCGTAACTCTAAACGAGCAACAGTTATGGCCGTCCGAAGAATCGATATCCACAAGGTGCAACATCTGCGGTGCAAGGTGCAACATTCGTCCAAAAAGATGAAACAGCGCCGTGCGACTTTCAGAAATGGGTGCAGGGATTTGAAATGGACCAGTACCATGGTGCACCACTCTCCAGGGATGGTAAATCGAAGACCATCCACGGTGTTCCCTTTTTAACATAAAAATTCATGTGACGGAAAAACGAAGGCCAAAAAACTTCATAGACCCGATTGAGGTTCGGATAGCTTTTTTTGGGGTATGAAACTATCCGTTGACGGCTTACAGTGGTCAAACCCGTAGAACTCACTGAGACCTTCGTTTTGACTGGTTATGGCTCCCGTAACTCTAAACGAGGCAACAGTTATGGCCGTCCGAAGAATTGATATCCACAGGATGCAACATCTGCAGTGCAAGGTGCAACATTCGTCCAAAAAGACGAAACAACGCCGTGCGACTTTCAGAAATGGGTGCAGGGATTTGAAATGGACCAGTACCATGGTGCACCACTCTCCAGGGATGATAAATCGAAGACCAGCCATGGTGTTTCCTTTTTAACGTAAAAATTCATGTGACGGAAAAACGAAGGCCAAAAAACTTCAGAGACCCGATTGATGTTCGGATAGCCTTTTTTTGGGTATGAAACTATCCGTTGATGGCTTACAGCTGTCAAAGCCATAGAACTCACTAAGACCTTCGTTTTGACTGGTTATGGCTCCCGTAACTCTAAACGAGCAACAGTTATGGTCGTCCGAAGAATCGATATCCACAGGATGCAACATCTGCGGTGCAAGGAGCAACATTCGTCCAAAAAGACGAAACAACGCCGTGCGACTTTCAGAAATGACTGCATGGATTTTAAATGGACCAGTACCATGGTGCACCACTCTCCAGAGATGGTAAATCGAAGACCAGCCACGGTGTTCCCTTTTTAACGTAAAAATTCATGTGACGGAAAAACGAAGGCCAAAAAACTTCAGAGACCCGATTGAGGTTCGGATAGCCTTTTTTGGGGTATGAAACTATCCGTTGACGGCTTACAGCGGTCAAAGCCGTAGAACTCACTGAGACCTTCGTTTTGACTGGTTATAGCTCCCGTAACTCTAAACGAGGCAACAGTTATGGCCGTCCGAAGAATCGATATCCACAGGATGCAACATCTGCAGTGCAAGGTGCAACATTCGTCCAAAAAGACGAAACAACGCCGTGCGATTTTCAGAAATGGGTGTAGGGATTTGAAATGGACCAGTACCATGGTGCACCACTCTCCAGGGATGGTAAATCGAAGACCAGCCATGGTGTTTCCTTTTTAACGTAAAAATTCATGTGACGTAAAAACGAAGGCCAAAAAACTTCAAAGACCCGATTGATGTTCGGATAGCCTTTTTTTGGGTATGAAACTATCCGTTGACGGCTTACAGCTGTCAAAGCCATAGAACTCACTAAGACCTTCGTTTTGACTGGTTATGGCTCCCGTAACTCTAAACGAGCAACAGTTATGGCCGTCCGAAGAATCGATATCCACAGGGTGCAACATCTGCGGTGCAAGGAGCAACATTCGTCCAAAAAGACGAAACAACGCCGTGCGACTTTCAGAAATGGATGCACGGATTTGAAATGGACCAGTACCATGGTGCACCACTCTCCAGAGATGGTAAATCGAAGACCAGCCACGGTGTTCCCTTTTTAACGTAAAAATTCATGTGACGGAAAAACGAAGGCCAAAAAACTTCAGAGACCCGATTGAGGTTCGGATTGCCTTTTTTGGGGTATGAAACTATCCGTTGACGGCTTACAGCGGTCAAAGCCGTAGAACTCACTGAGACCTTCGTTTTGACTGGTTATAGCTCCCGTAACTCTAAACGAGGCAACAGTTATGGCCGTCCGAAGAATCGATATCCACAGGATGCAACATCTGCAGTGCAAGGTGCAACATTCGTCCAAAAAGACGAAACAACGCCGTGCGATTTTCAGAAATGGGTGTAGGGATTTGAAATGGACCAGTACCATGGTGCACCACTCTCCAGGGATGGTAAATCGAAGACCAGCCATGGTGTTCCCTTTTTAACGTAAAAATTCATGTGACGGAAAAACGAAGGCCAAAAAACTTCAGAGACCCGATTGATGTTCGGATAGCCTTTTTTTGGGTATGAAACTATCCGTTGACAGCTTACAGCAATCAAAGCCGTAGAACTCACTAAGACCTTCGTTTTGAGTGGTTATGGCTCCCGTAACTCTAAACGAGAAACAGTTATGGCCGTCCGAAGAATCGATATCCACAAGGTGCAACATCTGCGGTGCAAGGTGCAACATTCGTCCAAAAAGACGAAACAGCACCGTGCAACTTACAGAAATGGCTGCAGGGATTTGAAATGGACTAGTACCATGGTGCACCACTCTCCAGGGATGGTAAATCGAAGACCAGCCACGGTGTTCCCTTTTTAACGTAAAAATTCATGTGACGGAAAAACGAAGGCCAAAAAACTTCAGAGACCCGATTGAGGTTCGGATAGCTTTTTTTTGGGTATGAAACTATCCGTTGACGGCTTACAGCGGTCAAAGCCGTAGAACTCACTGAGACCTTCGTTTTGACTGGTTATGGCTACCGTAACTCTAAACGAGGCAACAGTTATGGCCGTCTGAAGAATCGATATCCACAGGATGCAACATCTGCAGTGCAAGGTGCAACATTCGTCCAAAAAGACGAAACAACGCCGTGCGACTTTCAGAAATTGGTGCAGGGATTTGAAATGGACCAGTACCATGGTGCACCACTCTCCAGGGATGGTAAATCGAAGACCAGCCACGGTGTTCCCTTTTTAACGTAAAAATTCATGTGACGGAAAAACGAAGGCCAAAAAACTTCAAAGACCCGATTGATGTTCGGATAGCCTTTTTTTGGGTATGAAACTATCCGTTGACGGCTTACAGCTGTCAAAGCCGTAGAACTCACTAAGACCTTCGTTTTGACTGGTTATGGCTCCCGTAACTCTAAACGAGCAACAATTATGGCCGTCCGAAGAATCGATATCCACAGGGTGCAACATCTGCGGTGCAAGGTGCAACATTCGTCCAAAAAGACGAAACAGCGCCGTGCGACTTTCAGAAATGGCTGCAGGGATTTGAAATGGACTAGTACCATGTTGCACCACTCTACAGGGATGGTAAATCGAAGGCCAGCCACGGTGTTCCCATTTTAACGTAAAAATTCATGTGACGGAAAAACGAAGGCCAAAAAACTTCAGAGACCCGATTGAGGTTCGGATAGCCTTTTTTGGGGTATGAAACTATCCGTTGACGGCTTACAGCGGTCAAAGCCGTAGAACTCACTGAGACCTTCGTTTTGACTGGTTATGGCTCCCGTAACTCTAAACGAGGCAACAGTTATGGCGGTCCGAAGAATCGATATCCACATGATGCAACATCTGCAGTGCAAGGTACAACATTCGTCCAAAAAGACGAAACAACGCCGTGCGACTTTCAGAAATGGGTGCAGGGATTTGAAATGGACCAGTACCATGGTGCACCACTCTCCAGGGATGGTAAATCGAAGACCAGCCACGGTGTTCCCTTTTTAATGTAAAAATTCATGTGACGGAAAAACGAAGGCCAAAAAACTTCAGAGACCCGATTGATGTTCGGATAGCCTTTTTTTGGGTATGAAACTATCCGTTGACGGCTTACAGCAGTCAAAGCCGTACAACTCACTAAGACCTTCGTTTTGAGTGGTTATGGCTCCCGTAACTCTAAACGAGCAACAGTTATGGTCGTCCGAAGAATCGATATCCATAAGGTGCAACATCTGCGGTGCAAGGTGCAACATTCGTCCAAAAAGACGAAACAGCGCCGTGCGACTTTCAGAAATGGCTGCAGGGATTTGAAATGGACCAGTACCATGGTGCACCACTCTCCAGGGATGGTAAATCGAAGACCAGCCACGGTGTTCCCTTTTTAACGTAAAAATTCACGTGATGGAAAAACGAAGGCCAAAAAACTTCAGAGACCCGATTGAGGTTCGGATAGCTTTTTTTGGGGTATGAAACTATCCGTTGACGGCTTACAGCGGTCAAAGCCATAGAACTCACTGAGACCTTCGTTTTGACTGGTTATGGCTCCCGTAACTCTAAACGAGGCAACAGTTATGGCCGTCCGAAGAATCGATATCCACAGGATGCAACATCTGCAGTGCAAGGTGCAACATTCGTCCAAAAAGACGAAACAACGCCGTGCGACTTTCAGAAATGGGTGCAGGGATTTGAAATGGACTAGTACCATGGTGCACCACTCTCCAGGGATGGTAAATCGAAGACCATCCACAGTGTTCCCTTTTTAACATAAAAATTCATGTGACGGAAAAACGAAGGCCAAAAAACTTCAGAGACCCGATTAAGGTTTGGATAGCTTTTTTTGGGGTATGAAACAATCCGTTGACGGCTTACAGCGGTCAAACCCGTAGAACTCACTGAGGCCTTCGTTTTGACTGGTTATGGCTCCAGTAACTCTAAACGAGGCAACAGTTATGGCCGTCCGAAGAATCGATGTCCACAGGATGCAACATCTGCAGTGCAAGGTGCAACATTCGTCCAAAAAGACGAAACAACGCCGTGCAACTTTCAGAAATTGGTGCAGGGATTTGAAATGGACCAGTACCATGGTGCACCACTCTCCAGGGATGGTAAATCGAAGACCAGCCATGGTGTTTCCTTTTTAACATAAAAATTCATGTGACGGAAAAACGAAGGCCAAAAAACTTCAGAGACCCGATTGATGTTCGGATAGCCTTTTTTTGGGTATGAAACTATCCGTTGACGGCTTACAGCAGTCAAACCATAGAACTCACTAAGACCTTCGTTTTGAGTGGTTATGGCTCCCGTAACTCTAAACGAGCAACAGTTATGGCCGTCCGAAGAATCGATATCCACAAGGTGCAACATCTGCGGTGCAAGGTGCAACATTCGTCCAAAAAGACAAAACAGCGCCATGCGACTTTCAGAAATGGCTGCAGGGATTTGAAATGGACCAGTACCATGGTGCACCACTCTCCAGGGATGGTATATCGAAGACCAGCCACGGTGTTCCCTTTTTAACGTAAAAATTCATGTGACGGAAAAACGAAGGCCAAAAAACTTCAGAGACCCGATTGAGGTTCGGATAGCCTTTTTTGGGATATGAAACTATCTGTTGATGGCTTACAGCGGTCAAAGCCGTAGAACTCACTGAGACCTTCGTTTTGACTGGTTATGGCTCCCGTAACTCTAAACGAGGCAACAGTAATGGTCGTCCGAAGAATCGATATCCACATGATGCAACATCTGCAGTGCAAGGTGCAACATTCGTCCAAAAAGATGAAACAACGCCGTGCGACTTTCAGAAATGGGTGCAGGGATTTGAAATGGACCAGTACCATGGTGCACCATTCTCCAGGGATGGTAAATCGAAGACCAGCCACGGTGTTCCCTTTTTAACGTAAAAATTCATGTGACGGAAAAACGAAGGCCAAAAAACTTCAGAGACCCGATTGATGTTCGGATAGCCTTTTTTTGGTTATGAAACTATCTGTTGATGGCTTACAGCAGTCAAAGCCGTAGAACTCACTAAGACCTTCGTTTTGAGTGGTTATGGCTCCCGTAACTCTAAACGAGCAACAGTTATGGCCGTCCGAAGAATCGATATCCACAGGGTGCAACATCTGCGGTGCAAGGTGCAACATTCGTCCAAAAAGACGAAACAGCGCCGTGCGATTTTCAGAAATGGCTGCAGGGATTTGAAATGGACCAGTACCATGGTGCACCACTCTCCAGGGATGGTAAATCGAAGACCAGCCACGGTGTTCCCTTTTTAACGTAAAAATTCATGTGACGGAAAAACGAAGGCCAAAAAACTTCAGAGACCCGATTGAGGTTCGGATAGCTTTTTTTGGGGTATGAAACTATCCGTTGACGGCTTACAGCGGTCAAAGCCGTAGAACTCACTGAGACCTTCGTTTTGACTGGTTATGGCTCCCATAACTCTAAATGAGGCAACAGTTATGGCCGTCCGAAGAATCGATATCCACAGGATGCAACATCTGCAGTGCAAGGTGCAACATTCGTCCAAAAAGACGAAACAACGCCGTGCGACTTTCAGAAATGGGTGTAGGGATTTGAAATGGACCAGTACCATGGTGCACCACTCTCCAAGGATGGTAAATCGAAGACCAGCCATGGTGTTTCCTTTTTAACATAAAAATTCATGTGACGGAAAAACGAAGGCCAAAAAACTTCAGAGACCCGATTGATGTTCGGATAGCCTTTTTTTGGGTATGAAACTATCCGTTGACGGCTTACAGCAGTCAAACCGTAGAACTCACTAAGACCTTCGTTTTGAGTGGTTATGGCTCCCGTAACTCTAAACGAGCAACAGTTATGGCCGTCCGAAGAATCGATATCCACAAGGTGCAACATCTGCGGTGCAAGGTGCAACATTCGTCCAAAAAGACAAAACAGCGCCATGCGACTTTCAGAAATGGCTGCAGGGATTTGAAATGGACCAGTACCATGGCGCACCACTCTCCAGGGATGGTAAATCGAAGACCAGCCACGGTGTTCCCTTTTTAACGTAAAAATTCATGTGACGGAAAAACGAAGGCCAAAAAACTTCAGAGACCCGATTGAGGTTCGGATAGCCTTTTTTGGGATATGAAACTATCCGTTGACGGCTTACAGCGGTCAAAGCCGTAGAACTCACTGAGACCTTCATTTTGACTGGTTATGGCTCCCGTAACTCTAAACGAGGCAACAATAATGGTCGTCCGAAGAATCGATATCCACATGATGCAACATCTGCAGTGCAAGGTGCAACATTCGTCCAAAAAGACGAAACCACGCCGTGCGACTTTCAGAAATGGGTGCAGGGATTTGAAATGGACCAGTACCATGGTGCACCATTCTCCAGGGATGGTAAATCGAAGACCAGCCACGGTGTTCCCTTTTTAATGTAAAAATTCATATGACGGAAAAACGAAGGCCAAAAAACTTCAGAGACCCGATTGATGTTCGGATAGCCTTTTTTTGGGTATGAAACTATTCGTTGATGGCTTACAGCAGTCAAAGCCGTAGAACTCACTAAGACCTTCGTTTTGAGTGGTTATGGCTCCCGTAACTCTAAACGAGCAACAGTTATGGCCGTCCGAAGAATCGATATCCACAAGGTGCAACATCTGCGGTGCAAGGTGCAACATTCGTCCAAAAAGACGAAACAGCACCGTGCGACTTTCATAAATGGCTGCAGGGATTTGAAATGGACCAGTACCATGGTGCACCACTCTCCAGGGATGGTAAATCGAAGACCAGCCACGGTGTTCCCTTTTTAACGTAAAAATTCACGTGACGGAAAAACAAAGGCCAAAAAACTTCAGAGACCCGATTGAGGTTCGGATAGCTTTTTTTGGGGTATGAAACTATCCGTTGACGGCTTACAGCGGTCAAAGCCATAGAACTCACTGAGACCTTCGTTTTGACTGGTTATGGCTCCCGTAACTCTAAACGAGGCAACAGTTATGGCCGTCCGAAGAATCGATATCCACAAGATGCAACATCTGCAGTGCAAGGTGCAACATTCGTCCAAAAAGACGAAACAACGCCGTGCGACTTTCAGAAATGGGTGCAGGGATTTGAAATGGACTAGTACCATGGTGCACCACTCTCCAGGGATGGTAAATCGAAGACCATCCACGGTGTTCCCTTTTTAACATAAAAATTCATGTGACGGAAAAACGAAGGCCAAAAAACTTCAGAGACCCGATTAAGGTTCGGATAGCTTTTTTTGGGGTATGAAACAATCCGTTGACGGCTTACAGCGGTCAAACCCGTAGAACTCACTGAGACCTTCGTTTTGACTGGTTATGGCTCCAGTAACTCTAAACGAGGCAACAGTTATGGCCGTCCGAAGAATCGATATCCACAGGATGCAACATCTGCAGTGCAAGGTGCAACATTCGTCCAAAAAGACGAAACAACGCCGTGCGACTTTCAGAAATGGGTGCAGGGATTTGAAATGGACTAGTACCATGGTGCACCACTCTCCAGGGATGGTAAATCGAAGACCATCCACAGTGTTCCCTTTTTAACATAAAAATTCATGTGACGGAAAAACGAAGGCCAAAAAACTTCAGAGACCCGATTAAGGTTCGGATAGCTTTTTTTGGGGTATGAAACAATCCGTTGACGGCTTACAGCGGTCAAACCCGTAGAACTCACTGAGACCTTCGTTTTGACTG
The DNA here is from genome assembly GCA_030737815.1 of Allium fistulosum. Classification (NCBI taxonomy): domain Eukaryota; kingdom Viridiplantae; phylum Streptophyta; class Magnoliopsida; order Asparagales; family Amaryllidaceae; genus Allium; species Allium fistulosum. The sequence goes on from CM060906.1 coordinate 1,142,534,318, forward strand.
GTTATGGCTCCAGTAACTCTAAACGAGGCAACAGTTATGGCCGTCCGAAGAATCGATATCCACAGGATGCAACATCTGCAGTGCAAGGTGCAACATTCGTCCAAAAAGACGAAACAACGCCGTGCGACTTTCAGAAATGGGTGCAGGGATTTGAAATGGACTAGTACCATGGTGCACCACTCTCCAGGGATGGTAAATCGAAGACCATCCCCGGTGTTCCCTTTTTAACATAAAAATTCATGTGATGGAAAAACGAAGGCCAAAAAACTTCAGAGACCCGATTAAGGTTCGGATAGCTTTTTTTGGGGTATGAAACAATCCATTGACGGCTTACAGCGGTCAAACCCGTAGAACTCACTGAGACCTTCGTTTTGACTGGTTATGGCTCCAGTAACTCTAAACGAGGCAACAGTTATGGCCGTCCGAAGAATCGATATCCACAGGATGCAACATCTGCAGTGCAAGGTGCAACATTCGTCCAAAAAGACGAAACAACGCCGTGCAACTTTCAGAAATTGGTGCAGGGATTTGAAATGGACCAGTACCATGGTGCACCACTCTGCAGGGATGGTAAATCGAAGACCAGCCACGGTGTTCCCTTTTTAACGTAAAAATTCATGTGACGGAAAAACGAAGGCCAAAAAACTTCAAAGACCCGATTGAGGTTCGGATAGCCTTTTTTGGGGTATGAAACTATCCGTTGACGGCTTACAGCGGTCAAAGCCATAGAACTCACTGAGACCTTTGTTTTGACTGGTTATGGCTCCCATAACTCTAAACGAGGCAACAGTTATGGCCGTCCGAAGAATCGATATCCACAGGATGCAACATCTGCAGTGCAAGGTGCAACATTCGTCCAAAAAGACGAAACAACGCCGTGCGACTTTCAGAAATGGGTGTAGGGATTTGAAATGGACCAGTACCATGGTGCACCACTCTCCAGGGATGGTAAATCGAAGACCAGCCACGGTGTTCCCTTTTTAACGAAAAAATTCATGTGACGGAAAAACGAAGGCCAAAAAACTTCAGAGACCCGATTGATGTTCGGATAGCCTTTTTTTGGGTATGAAACTATCGGTTGACGGCTTACAGTAGTCAAAGTCGTAGAACTCATTAAGACCTTCGTTTTGACTGGTTATGGCTCCCGTAACTCTAAACGAGAAACAGTTATGGCCGTCCGAAGAATCGATATCCACAGGGTGCAACATCTGCGGTGCAAGGTGCAACATTCGTCCAAAAAGACGAAACAGCGCCGTGCGACTTTCAAAAATGGCTGTAGGGATTTGAAATGGACCAGTACCATGGTGCACCACTCTACAGGGATGGTAAATCGAAGACCAGCCACGGTGTTCCCTTTTTAACGTAAAAATTCATGTGACGGAAAAACGAAGGCCAAAAAACTTCAGAGACCCGATTGAGGTTCGGATAGCCTTTTTTGGGGTATGAAACTATCTGTTGACGGCTTACAGCGGTCAAAGCCGTAGAACTCACTGAGACCTTCGTTTTCGCTGGTTATGGCTCCCGTAACTCTAAACGAGGCAACAGTTATGGCCGTCCGAAGAATCGATATCCACAGGATGCAACATCTGCAGTGCAAGGTGCAACATTCGTCCAAAAAGACGAAACAACGCCGTGCGACTTTCAGAAATGGGTGCAGGGATTTGAAATGGACCAGTACCATGGTGAACCACTCTCCAGGGATGGTAAATCGAAGACCAGCCACGGTGTTCCCTTTTTAACGTAAAAATTCATGTGACGGAAAAACGAAGGCCAAAAAACTTCAGAGACCCGATTGATGTTCGGATAGCTTTTTTTTGGGTATGAAACTATCCGTTGACGGCTTACAGCAGTCAAAGTCGTAGAACTCACTAAGACCTTCGTTTTGACTGGTTATGGCTCCCGTAACTCTAAACGAGCAACAGTTATGGCCGTCCGAAGAATCGATATCCACAGGGTGCAACATCTGCGGTGCAAGGTGCAACATTCGTCCAAAAAGACGAAACAGCGCCGTGCGACTTTCAGAAATGGCTGCAGGGATTTGAAATGGACCAGTACCATGGTGCACCACTCTACAGGGATGGTAAATCGAAGACCAGCCACGGTGTTCCCTTTTTAACGTAAAAATTCATGTGACGGAAAAACGAAGGCCAAAAAACTTCAGAGACCCGATTGATGTTCGGATAGCTTTTTTTTGTTTATGAAACTATCCGTTGATGGCTTACAGCTGTCAAAGCCATAGAACTCACTATGACCTTCGTTTTGAGTGGTTATGGCTCCCGTAACTCTAAACGAGCAACAGTTATGGCCGTCCGAAGAATCGATATCCACAGGGTGCAACATCTGCGGTGCAAGGTGCAACATTCGTCCAAAAAGACGAAACAGCGCCGTGCGACTTTCAGAAATGGCTGTAGGGATTTGAAATGGACCAGTACCATGGTGCACCACTCTCCAGGGATGGTAAATCGAAGACCAGCCACGGTGTTCCCTTTTTAACGTAAAAATTCATGTGATGGAAAAACGAAGGCCAAAAAACTTCAGAGACCAGATTGAGGTTCGGATAGCCTTTTTGTGGGTATAACACTATCCGTTGACAGCTTACAGCGGTCAAATCCGTAGAACTCACTGAGACCTTCGTTTTGACTGGTTATGGCTCCCGTAACTCTAAACGAGGCAACAGTTATGGCCGTCCGAAGAATCGATATCCACAGGGTGCAACATCTGCGGTGCAAGGTGCAACATTCGTCCAAAAAGACGAAACAGCGCCGTGCGACTTTCAGAAATGGCTGCAGGGATTTGAAATGGACCAGTACCATGGTGCACCACTCTCCAGGGATGGTAAATTGAAGACCAGCCACGGTGTTCCCTTTTTAACGTAAAAATTCATGTGACGGAAAAACGAAGGCCAAAAAACTTCAGAGACCCGATTGAGGTTCGGATAGCTTTTTTTGGGGTATGAAACTATCCGTTGACGGCTTATAGCGGTCAAAGCCGTAGAACTCACTGAGACCTTCGTTTTGACTGGTTATGGCTCCCATAACTCTAAACGAGGCAACAGTTATGGCCGTCCGAAGAATCGATATCCTCAGGATGCAACATCTGCAGTGCAAGGTGCAACATTCGTCCAAAAAGACGAAACAACGCCGTGCGACTTTCAGAAATGGGTGTAGGGATTTGAAATGGACCAGTACCATGGTGCACCACTCTCCAGGGATGGTAAATCGAAGACCAGCCACGGTGTTCCCTTTTTAGCGAAAAAATTCATGTGACGGAAAAACGAAGGCCAAAAAACTTCAGAGACCCGATTGATGTTCGGATAGCCTTTTTTTGGGTATGAAACTATCCGTTGACGGCTTACAGCAGTCAAAGTCGTAGAACTCACTAAGACCTTCGTTTTGACTGGTTATGGCTCCCGTAACTCTAAACGAGAAACAGTTATGGCCGTCCGAAGAATCGATATCCACAGAGTGCAACATCTGCGGTGCAAGGTGCAACATTCGTCCAAAAAGACGAAACAGCGCCTTGCGACTTTCAAAAATGGCTGTAGGGATTTGAAATGGACCAGTACCATGGTGCACCACTCTACAGGGATGGTAAATCGAAGACCAGCCACGGTGTTTCCTTTTTAACGTAAAAATTCATGTGACGGAAAAACGAAGGCCAAAAAACTTCAGAGACCCGATTGAGGTTCGGATAGCCTTTTTTGGGGTATGAAACTATCCGTTGACGGCTTACAGCGGTCAAAGCCGTAGAACTCACTGAGACCTTCGTTTTGGCTGGTTATGGCTCCCGTAACTCTAAACGAGGCAACAGTTATGGCCGTCCGAAGAATCGATATCCACAGGATGCAACATCTGCAGTGCAAGGTGCAACATTCGTCCAAAAAGACGAAACAACGCCGTGCGACTTTCAGAAATGGGTGCAGGGATTTGAAATGGACCAGTACCATGGTGAACCACTCTCCAGGGATGGTAAATCGAAGACCAGCCACGGTGTTCCCTTTTTAACGTAAATATTCATGTGACGGAAAAACGAAGGCCAAAAAACTTCAGAGACCCGATTGATGTTCGGATAGCCTTTTTTTGGGTATGAAACTATCCGTTGACGGCTTACAGTAGCCAAAGTCGTAGAACTTACTAAGACCTTCGTTTTGACTGGTTATGGCTCCCGTAACTCTAAACGAGCAACAGTTATGGCCGTCCGAAGAATCGATATCCACAGGGTGCAACATCTACGGTGCAAGGTGCAACATTCGTCCAAAAAGACGAAACAGCGCCGTGCGACTTTCAGAAATGGCTGCAGGGATTTGAAATGGACCAGTACCATGGTGCACCACTCTACACGGATGTTAAATCGAAGACCAGCCACGGTGTTCCCTTTTTAACGTAAAAATTCATGTGACGGAAAAACGAAGGCCAAAAAACTTCAGAGACCCGATTGAGGTTCGGATAGCCTTTTTTGGGGTATGAAACTATCCGTTGACGGCTTACAGCGGTCAAAGCCGTAGAACTCACTGAGACCTTCGTTTTGACTGGTTATGGCTCCCGTAACTCTAAACGAGGCAACAGTTATGGCCGTCCGAAGAATCGATATCCACAGGATGCAACATCTGCAGTGCAAGGTGCAACATTCGTCCAAAAAGACGAAACAACGCCGTGCGACTTTCAGAAATGGGTGCAGGGATTTGAAATGGACCAGTACCATGGTGAACCACTCTCCAGGGATGGTAAATCGAAGACCAGCCACGGTGTTCCCTTTTTAACGTAAAAATTCATGTGACGGAAAAACGAAGGCCAAAAAACTTCAGAGACCCGATTGATGTTCGGATAGCCTTTTTTGGGTATGAAACTATCCGTTGACGGCTTACAGCAGTCAAAGTCGTAGAACTCACTAAGACCTTCGTTTTGACTGGTTATGGCTCCCGTAACTCTAAACGAGCAACAGTTATGGCCGTCCGAAGAATCGATATCCACAGGGTGCAACATCTGCGGTGCAAGGTGCAACATTCGTCCAAAAAGACGAAACAGCGCCGTGCGACTTTCAGAAATGGCTGCAGGGATTTGAAATGGACCAGTACCATGGTGCACCACTCTACAGGGATGGTAAATCGAAGACCAGCCACGGTGTTCCCTTTTTAACGTAAAAATTCATGTGACGGAAAAACGAAGGCCAAAAAACTTCAGAGACCCGATTGATGTTCGGATAGCCTTTTTTTTGGTATGAAACTATCCGTTGATGGCTTACAGCTGTCAAAGCCATAGAACTCACTAAGACCTTCGTTTTGAGTGGTTATGGCTCCCGTAACTCTAAACGAGCAACAGTTATGGCCGTCCGAAGAATCGTATCCACAAGGTGCAACATCTGCGGTGCAAGGTGCAACATCTGCGGTGCAAGGTGCAACATTCGTCCAAAAAGACGAAACAGCGCCGTGCGACTTTCAGAAATGGCTGCAGGGATTTGAAATGGACCAGTACCATGGTGCACCACTCTCCAGGGATGGTAAATCGAAGACCAGCCACGGTGTTCCCTTTTTAACGTAAAAATTCATGTGACGGAAAAACGAAGGCCAAAAAACTTCAAAGACCCGATTGAGGTTCGAATAGCTTTTTTTGGGGTATGAAACTATCCGTTGATGGCTTACAACGGTCAAAGCCGTAGAACTCACTGAGACCTTCGTTTTGACTGGTTATGGCTCCCATAACTCTAAACGAGGCAACAGTTATGGCCGTCCGAAGAATCGATATCCACAGGATGCAACATCTGCAGTGCAAGGTGCAACATTCGTCCAAAAAGACGAAACAACGCCGTGCGACTTTCAGAAATGGGTGTAGGAATTTTAAATGGACCAGTACCATGGTGCACCACTCTCCAGGGATGGTAAATCGAAGACCAGCCACGGTGTTCCCTTTTTAACGAAAAAATTCATGTGATGGAAAAACGAAGGCCAAAAAACTTCAGAGACCCGATTGATGTTCGGATAGCCTTTTTTTGGGTATGAAACTATCCGTTGACGGCTTACAGCAGTCAAAGTCGTAGAACTCACTAAGACCTTCGTTTTGACTGGTTATGGCTCCCGTAACTCTAAACGAGAAACAGTTATGGCCGTCCGAAGAATCGATATCCACAGGGTGCAACATCTGCGGTGCAAGGTGCAACATTCGTCCAAAAAGACGAAACAACGCCGTGCGACTTTCAAAAATGGCTGTAGGGATTTGAAATGGACCAGTACCATGGTGCACCACTCTACAGGGATGGTATATCGAAGACCAGCCACGGTGTTCCCTTTTTAACGTAAAAATTCAATGTGACGGAAAAACGAAGGCCAAAAAACTTCAGAGACCCGATTGAGGTTCGGATAGCCTTTTTTGGGGTATGAAACTATCCGTTGACGGCTTACAGCGGTCAAAGCCGTAGAACTCACTGAGACCTTCGTTTTGGCTGGTTATGGCTCCCGTAACTCTAAACGAGGCAACCGTTATGGCCGTCCGAAGAATCGATATCCACAGGATGCAACATCTGCAGTGCAAGGTGCAACATTCGTCCAAAAAGACGAAACAACGCCGTGCGACTTTCAGAAATGGGTGCAGGGATTTGAAATGGACCAGTACCATGGTGAACCACTCTCCAGGGATGGTAAATCGAAGACCAGCCACGGTGTTCCCTTTTTAACGTAAAAATTCATGTGACGGAAAAACGAAGGCCAAAAAACTTCAGAGACCCGATTGATGTTCGGATAGCCTTTTTTTGGGTATGAAACTATCCGTTGACGGCTTACAGCAGTCAAAGTCGTAGAACTCACTAAGACCTTCGTTTTGACTGGTTATGGCTCCCGTAACTCTAAACGAGCAACAGTTATGGCCGTCCGAAGAATCGATATCCACAGGGTGCAACATCTGCGGTGCAAGGTGCAACATTCGTCCAAAAAGACGAAACAGCGCCGTGCGACTTTCAGAAATGGCTGCAGGGATTTGAAATGGACCAGTACCATGGTGCACCACTCTACAGGGATGGTAAATCGAAGACCAGCCACGGTGTTCCCTTTTTAACGTAAAAATTCATGTGACGGAAAAACGAAGGCCAAAAAACTTCAGAGACCCGATTGAGGTTCGGATAGCCTTTTTTGGGGTATGAAACTATCCGTTGATGGCTTACAGTGGTCAAAGCCGTAGAACTCACTGAGACCTTCGTTTTGACTGGTTATGGCTCCCGTAACTCTAAACGATGCAACAGTTATGGCCGTCCGAAGAATCGATATCCACAGGATGCAACATCTGCAGTGCAAGGTGCAACATTCGTCCAAAAAGACGAAACAACGCCGTGCGACTTTCAGAAATGGATGCAGGGATTTGAAATGGACCAGTACCATGGTGCACCACTCTTCAGGGATGGTAAATCGAAGACCAGCCACGGTGTTCCCTTTTTAACGTAAAAATTCATGTGACGGAAAAACGAAGGCCAAAAAACTTCAGAGACCCGATTGAGGTTCGGATAGCTTTTTTTGGGGTATGAAACTATCCGTTGACGGCTTACAGTGGTCAAAGCCGTAGAACTCACTGAGACCTTCGTTTTGACTGGTTATGGCTCCCATAACTCTAAACGAGGCAACAGTTATGGCCGTCCGAAGAATCGATATCCACAGGATGCAACATCTGCAGTGCAAGGTGCAACATTCGTCCAAAAAGACGAAACAACGCCGTGCGACTTTCAAAAATGGGTGTAGGGATTTGAAATGGACCAGTACCATGGTGCACCACTCTCCAGGGATGGTAAATCGAAGACCAGCCACGGTGTTCCCTTTTTAACGAAAAAATTCATGTGACGGAAAAACGAAGGCCAAAAAACTTCAGAGACCCGATTGATGTTCGGATAGCCTTTTTTTGGGTATGAAACTATCCGTTGATGGCTTACAGCAGTCAAAGTCGTAGAACTCACTAAGACCTTCGTTTTGACTGGTTATGGCTCCCGTAACTCTAAACGAGAAACAGTTATGGCCGTCCGAAGAATCGATATCCAAAGGGTGCAACATCTGCGGTGCATGGTGCAACATTCGTCCAAAAAGACGAAACAACGCCGTGCGACTTTCAAAAATGGCTGCAGGGATTTGAAATGGACCAGTACCATGGTGCACCACTCTACAGGGATGGTAAATCGAAGACCAGCCACGGTGTTCCCTTTTTAACGTAAAAATTCATGTGACGGAAAAACGAAGGCCAAAAAACTTCAAAGACCCGATTGAGGTTCGGATAGCTTTTTTTGGGGTATGAAACTATCCGTTGACGGCTTACAGTGGTCAAAGCCGTAGAACTCACTGAGACCTTCGTTTTGAATGGTTATGGCTCCCATAACTCTAAACGAGGCAACAGTTATGGCCGTCCAAAGAATCGATATCCACAGGATGCAACATCTGCAGTGCAAGGTGCAACATTCGTCCAAAAAGACGAAACAACGCCGTGCGACTTTCAGAAATGGGTGTAGGGATTTGAAATGGACCAGTACCATGGTGCACCACTCTCTAGGGATGGTAAATCGAAGACTAGCCACGGTGTTCCCTTTTTAACGAAAAAATTCATGTGACGGAAAAACGAAGGCCAAAAAACTTCAAAGACCCGATTAATGTTCGGATAGCCTTTTTTTGGGTATGAAACTATCCGTTGACGGCTTACAGCAGTCAAAGTCGTAGAACTCACTAAGACCTTCGTTTTGACTGGTTATGGCTCCCGTAACTCTAAACGAGAAACAGTTATGGCCGTCCGAAGAATCGATATCCACAGGGTGCAATATCTGCGGTGCAAGGTGCAACATTCGTCCAAAAAGACGAAACAGCGCCGTGCGACTTTCAAAAATGGCTGCAGGGATTTGAAATGGACCAGTACCATGGTGCACCACTCTCCAGGGATGGTAAATCGAAGACCAGCCACGGTGTTCCTTTTTTAACGTAAAAATTCATGTGACGGAAAAACGAAGGCCAAAAAACTTCAGAGACCCGATTGAGATTCGGATAGCCTTTTTTGGGGTATGAAACTATCCGTTGACGGCTTACAGCGGTCAAAGCCGTAGAACTCACTGAGACCTTCGTTTTGGCTGGTTATGGCTCCCGTAACTCTAAACGAGGCAACAATTATGGCCGTCCGAAGAATCGATATCCACAGGATGCAACATCTGCAGTGCAAGGTGCAACATTCGTCCAAAAAGACGAAACAACGCCGTGCGACTTTCAGAAATGGGTGCAGGGATTTGAAATGGACCAGTACCATGGTGCACCACTCTCCAGGGATGGTAAATCGAAGACCAGCCACGGTGTTCCCTTTTTAACGTAAAAATTCATGTGACGGAAAAACGAAGGCCAAAAAACTTCAGAGACCCGATTGATGTTCGGATAGCCTTTTTTTGGGTATGAAACTATCCGTTGACGGCTTACAGCAGTCAAAGCCGTAGAACTCACTAAGACCTTCGTTTTGACTGGTTATGGCTCCCGTAACTCTAAACGAGCAACAGTTATGGCCATCCGAAGAATCGATATCCACAGGGTGCAACATCTGCGGTGCAAGGTGCAACATTCGTCCAAAAAGACGAAACAGCGCCGTGCGACTTTCAGAAATGGCTGCAGGGATTTGAAATGGACCAGTACCATGGTGCACCACTCTGCAGGGATGGTAAATCGAAGACCAGCCACGGTGTTCCCTTTTTAACGTAAAAATTCATGTGACGGAAAAACGAAGGCCAAAAAACTTCAAAGACCCGATTGAGGTTCGGATAGCCTTTTTTGGGGTATGAAACTATCCGTTGACGGCTTACAGCGGTCAAAGCCGTAGAACTCACTGAGACCTTCGTTTTGACTGGTTATGGCTCCCATAACTCTAAACGAGGCAACAGTTATGGCCGTCCGAAGAATCGATATCCACAGGATGCAACATCTGCAGTGCAAGGTGCAACATTCGTCCAAAAAGACGAAACAACGCCGTGCGACTTTCAGAAATGGGTGCAGGGATTTGAAATGGACAAGTACCATGGTGCACCACTCTCCAGGGATGGTAAATCGAAGACCAGCCACGGTGTTCCCTTTTTAACGTAAAAATTCATGTGACGGAAAAACGAAGGCCAAAAAACTTCAGAGACCCGATTGATGTTCGGATAGCCTTTTTTTGGGTATGAAACTATCCGTTGATGGCTTACAGCAGTCAAAGCCGTAGAACTCACTAAGACCTTCGTTTTGACTGGTTATGGCTCCCGTAACTTTAAACGAGCAACAGTTATGGCCGTCCGAAGAATCGATATCCACAGGGTGCAACATCTGCGGTGCAAGGTGCAACATTCGTCCAAAAAGACGAAACAACGCCGTGCGACTTTCAGAAATGGCTGCAGGGATTTGAAATGGACCAGTACCATGGTGCACCACTCTCCAGGGATGGTAAATCGAAGACCAGCCACGGTGTTCCCTTTTTAACGTAAAAATTCATGTGACGGAAAAACGAAGGCCAAAAAACTTCAAAGACCCGATTGAGGTTCGGATAGCCTTTTTTGGGGTATGAAACTATCCGTTGACGTCTTACAGCGGTCAAAGCCATAGAACTCACTGAGACCTTCGTTTTGAATGGTTATGGCTCCCGTAACTCTAAACGAGGCAACAGTTATGGCCGTCCGAAGAATCGATATCCACAGGATGCAACATCTGCAGTGCAAGGTGCAACATTCGTCCAAAAAGACGAAACAACGCCGTGCGATTTTCAGAAATGGGTGCAGGGATTTGAAATGGACCAGTACCATGGTGCACCACTCTCCAGGGATAGTAAATCGAAGACCAGCCACGGTGTTCCCTTTTTAACGTAAAAATTTATGTGACGGAAAAATGAAGGCCAAAAAACTTCAGAGACCCGATTGATGTTCGGATAGCCTTTTTTTGGGTATGAAACTATCCGTTGATGGCTTATAACAATCAAAGCCATAGAACTCACTAAGACCTTCGTTTTGAGTGGTTATGGCTCCCGTAACTCTAAACGAGCAACAGTTATGGCCGTCCGAAGAATCGATATCCACAAGGTGCAACATCTGCGGTGCAAGGTGCAACATTCGTCCAAAAAGACGAAACAGCGTCGTGCGACTTTCAGAAATGGCTGCAGGGATTTGAAATGGACCAGTACCATGGTGCACCACTCTCCAGGGATGGTAAATCGAAGACCAGCCACGGTGTTCCCTTTTTAACGTAAAAATTCATGTGATGGAAAAACGAAGGCCAAAAAACTTCGGAGACCCGATTGAGGTTCGGATAGCTTTTTTTGGGGTATGAAACTATCCGTTGACGGCTTACAGCGGTCAAAGCCGTAGAACTCACTGAGACCTTCATTTTGACTAGTTATGGCTCCCGTAACTCTAAACGAGGCAACAGTTATGGCCGTCTGAAGAATCGATATCCACAGGATGCAACATCTGCATTGCAAGGTGCAACATTCGTCCAAAAAGACGAAACAACGCCGTGCGACTTTCAAAAATTGGTGCAGGGATTTGAAATGGACCAGTACCATGGTGCACCACTCTCCAGGGATGGTAAATCGAAGACCAGCCACGGTGTTCCCTTTTTAACGTAAAAATTCATGTGACGGAAAAACGAAGGCCAAAAAACTTCAGAGACCCGATTGATGTTCGGATAGCCTTTTTTTGGGTATGAAACTATCCGTTGACGGCTTACAGCAGTCAAAGCCGTAGAACTCACTAAGACCTTCGTTTTGACTGGTTATGGCTCCCGTAACTCTAAACGAGCAACAGTTATGGACATCCGAAGAATCGATATCCACAGGGTGCAACATCTGCGGTGCAAGGTGCAACATTCGTCCAAAAAGACGAAACAACGCCGTGCGACTTTCAGAAATGGCTGCAGGGATTTGAAATGGACCAGTACCATGGTGCACCACTCTGCAGGGATGGTAAATCGAAGACCAGCCACGGTGTTCCCTTTTTAACGTAAAAATTCATGTGACGGAAAAACGAAGGCCAAAAAACTTCAGAGACCCGATTGATGTTCGGATAGCCTTTTTTGGGGTATGAAACTATCCGTTGACGGCTTACAGCGGTCAAAGCCGTAGAACTCACTGAGACCTTCGTTTTGACTGGTTATGGCTCCCGTAACTCTAAACGAGGCAACAGTTATGGCCGTCCGAAGAATCGATATCCACAGGATGCAACATCTGCAGTGCAAGGTGCAACATTCGTCCAAAAAGATGAAACAACGCCGTGCGACTTTCAGAAATGGGTGCAGGGATTTGAAATGGACCAGTTCCATGGTGCACCACTCTCCAGGGATGGTAAATCGAAGACCAGCCACGGTGTTCCCTTTTTAACGTAAAAATTCATGTGACGGAAAAACGAAGGCCAAAAAACTTCAGAGACCCGATTGATGTTCGGATAGCCTTTTTTTGGGTATGAAAATATCCGTTGACGGCTTACAGCAGTCAAAGCCGTAGAACTCACTAAGACCTTCGTTTTGAGTGGTTATGGCTCCCGTAACTCTAAACGAGCAACAGTTATGGCCGTCCGAAGAATCCATATCCACAAAGTGCAACATCTGCGGTGCAAGGTGCAACATTCGTCCAAAAAGACGAAACAGCGCCGTGCGACTTTCAGAAATGGCTGCAGGGATTTGAAATGGACCAGTACCATGGTGCACCACTCTCCAGGGATGGTAAATCAAAGACCAGCCACGGTGTTCCCTTTTTAACGTAAAAATTCATGTGACGGAAAAACGAAGGCCAAAAAACTTCAGACACCCGATTGATGTTCGGATAGCCTTTTTTTAGGTATGAAACTATCCGTTGACGGCTTACAGTAGTCAAAGCCGTAGAACTCACTAAGACCTTCGTTTTGACTGGTTATGGCTCCCGTAACTCTAAACGAGCAACAGTTATGGCCGTCCGAAGAATCGATATCCACAGGGTGCAACATCTGCGGTGCAAGGTGCAACATTCGTCCAAAAAGACGAAACAGCGCCGTGCGACTTTCAGAAATGGCTGCAGGGATTTGAAATGGACCAGTACCATGGTGCACCACTCTGCAGGGATGGTAAATCGAAGACCAGCCACGGTGTTACCTTTTTAACGTAAAAATTCATGTGACGGAAAAACAAAGGCCAAAAAACTTCAGAGACCCGATTGAGGTTCGGATAGCTTTTTTTGGGGTATGAAACTATCCGTTGACGGCTTACAGCGGTCAAAGCCATAGAACTCACTGAGACCTTCATTTTGACTGGTTATGGCTCCCGTAACTCTAAACGAGGCAACAGTTATGGCCGTCCGAAGAATCGATATCCACAGGATGCAACATCTGCAGTGCAAGGTGCAACATTCGTCCAAAAAGATGAAACAACGCCGTGCGACTTTCAGAAATGGGTGCAGGGATTTGAAATGGACCAGTTCCATGGTGCACCACTCTCCAGGGATGGTAAATCGAAGACCAGCCACGGTGTTCCCTTTTTAACGTAAAAATTCATGTGACGGAAAAACGAAGGCCAAAAAACTTCAGAGACCCGATTGATGTTCGGATAGCCTTTTTTTGGGTATGAAACTATCCGTTGATGGCTTACAGCAGTCAAAGTCATAGAACTCACTAAGACCTTCGTTTTGACTGGTTATGGCTCCCGTAACTCTAAACGAGGCAACAGTTATGGCCGTCCGAAGAATCGATATCCACATGATGCAACATCTGCAGTGCAAGGTGCAACATTCGTCCAAAAAGACGAAACAACGCCGTGCGACTTTCAGAAATGGGTGCAGGGATTTGAAATGGACCAGTACCATGGTGCAACACTCTCCAGGGATGGTAAATCGAAGACCAGCCACGGTGTTCCCTTTTTAATGTAAAAATTCATGTGACGGAAAAACGAAGGCCAAAAAACTTCAGAGACCCGATTGATGTTCGGATAGCCTTTTTTTGGGTATGAAACTATCCGTTGACGGCTTACAGCAGTCAAAGCCGTAGAACTCACAAAGACCTTCGTTTTGAGTGGTTATGGCTCCCGTAACTCTAAACGAGCAACAGTTATGGCCGTCCGAAGAATCGATATCCACCAGGTGCAACATCTGCGGTGCAAGGTGCAACATTCGTCCAAAAAGACGAAACAGCGCCGTGCGACATTCAGAAATGGCTGCAGGGATTTGAAATGGACCAGTACCATGGTGCACCACTCTCCAGGGATGGTAAATCAAAGACCAGCCACGGTGTTCCCTTTTTAACGTAAAAATTCATGTGACGGAAAAACGAAGGCCAAAAAACTTCAGAGACCCGATTGAGGTTCTGATAGCTTTTTTTGGGGTATGAAACTATCCGTTGACGGCTTACAGCGGTCAAAGCCATAGAACTGACTGAGACCTTCGTTTTGACTGGTTATGTCTCCCGTAACTCTAAACGAGGCAACAGTTATGGCCGTCCGAAGAATCGATATTCACAGGATGCAACATCTGCAGTGCAAGGTGCAACATTCGTCCAAAAAGACGAAACAACGCCGTGCGACTTTCAGAAAAGGTGCAGGGATTTGAAATGGACCAGTACCATGGTGCACCACTCTCCAGGGATGGTAAATCGAAGACCAGCCACGGTGTTCCCTTTTTAACGTAAAAATTCATGTGACGGAAAAACGAAGGCCAAAAAACTTCAGAGACCTGATTGATGTTCGGATAGCCTTTTTTTGGGTATGAAACTATCCGTTGACGGCTTACAGCAGTCAAAGTCGTAGAACTCACTAAGACCTTCGTTTTGACTGGTTATGGCTCCCGTAACTCTAAACGAGCAACGGTTATGGCCGTCCGAAGAATCGATATCCACAGGTTGCAACATCTGCGGTGCAAGGTGCAACATTCGTCCAAAAAGACGAAACAGCGCCGTGCGACTTTCAGAAATGGCTGCAGGGATTTGAAATGAACCAGTACCATGGTGCACCACTCTACAGGGATGGTAAATCGAAGACCAGCCACGGTGTTCCCTTTTAACGTAAAAATTCATGTGACGGAAAAACAAAGGCCAAAAAACTTCAGAGACCCAATTGAGGTTCGGATAGCCTTTTTTGGGGTATGAAACTATCCGTTGACGGCTTACAGCGGTCAAAGCCGTAGAACTCACTGAGACCTTCGTTTTGACTGGTTATGGCTCCCGTAACTCTAAACGAGGCAACCGTCTGAAGAATCGATATCCACAGGATGCAACATCTGCAGTGCAAGGTGCAACATTCGTCCAAAAAGACGAAACAATGCCGTGCGACTTTCAAAAATGGGTGCAGGGATATGAAATGGACCAGTACCATGGTGCACCACTCTCCAGGGATGGTAAATCGAAGACCAGCCACGGTGTTCCCTTTTTAACGTAAAAATTCGTGTGACGGAAAAACGAAGGCCAAAAAACTTCAGAGACCCGATTGATGTTCGGATAGCCTTTTTTTGGGTATGAAACTATCCGTTGACGGATTACAGCAGTCAAAGTTGTCGAACTCACTAAGACCTTCGTTTTGACTGGTTATGGCTCCCGTAACTCTAAACGAGCAACAGTTATGGCCGTCCGAAGAATCGATATCCACAGGGTGCAACATCTGCGGTGCAAGGTGCAACATTCGTCCAAAAAGACGAAACAACGCCGTGCGACTTTCAAAAATGGCTGCAGGGATTTGAAATGGACCAGTACCATGGTGCACCACTCTCCAGGGATGGTAAATCGAAGACCAGCCATGGTGTTCCCTTTTTAACGTAAAAATTCATGTGACGGAAAAACGAAGGCCAAAAAACTTCAGAGACCCGATTGAGGTTCGGATAGCCTTTTTTGGGGTATGAAACTATCCGTTGACGGCTTACTGCGGTCAAAGCCATAGAACTCACTGAGATCTTCGTTTTGAATGGTTATGGCTCCCGTAACTCTAAACGAGGAAACAGTTATGGCCGTCCGAAGAATCGATATCCACAGGATGCAACATCTGCAGTGCAAGGTGCAACATTCGTCCAAAAAGACGAAACAACGCCGTGCGATTTTCAGAAATGGGTGCAGGGATTTGAAATGGACCAGTACCATGGTGCACCACTATCCAGGGATAGTAAATCGAATACCAGCCACGGTGTTCCCTTTTTAACGTAAAAATTCATGTGACGGAAAAACGAAGGCCAAAAAACTTCGGAGACCCGATTGATGTTCGGATAGCCTTTTTTTGGGTATGAAACTATCCGTTGATGGCTTACAACAATCAAAGCCGTAGAACTCACTAAGACCTTCGTTTTGAGTGGTTATGGCTCCCGTAACTCTAAACGAGAAACAGTTATGGCCGTCCGAAGAATCGATATCCACAAGGTGCAACATCTGCGGTGCAAGGTGCAACATTCGTCCAAAAAGACGAAACAGCGCCGTGCGACTTTCAGAAATGGCTGCAGGGATTTGAAATGGACCAGTACCATGGTGCACCACTCTCCAGGGATGGTAAATCGAGGACCAGCCACGGTGTTCCCTTTTTAACGTAAAAATTCATGTGACGGAAAAACGAAGGCCAAAAAACTTCGGAGACCCGATTGAGGTTCGGATAGCTTTTTTTGGGGTATGAAACTATCCGTTGACGGCTTACAGCGGTCAAAGCCGTAGAACTCACTGAGACCTTCGTTTTGACTGGTTATGGCTCCCGTAACTCTAAACGAGGCAACAGTTATGGCCGTCTGAAGAATCGATATCCACAGGATGCAACATCTGCAGTGCAAGGTGCAACATTCGTCCAAAAAGACGAAACAACGTCGTGCGACTTTCAGAAATTGGTGCAGGGATTTGAAATGGACCAGTACCATGGTGCACCACTCTCCAGGGATGGTAAATCGAAGACCAGCCATGGTGTTCCCTTTTTAACGTAAAAATTCATGTGACGGAAAAACGAAGGCCAAAAAACTTCAGAGACCCGATTGATGTTCGGATAGCCTTTTTTTGGGTATGAAACTATCCGTTGACGGCTTACAGCAGTCAAAGCCGTAGAACTCACTAAGACCTTCGTTTTGACTAGTTATGGCTCCCGTAACTCTAAACGAGCAACAGTTATGGCCATCCGAAGAATCGATATCCACAGGGTGCAACATCTGCGGTGCAAGGTGCAACATTCGTCCAAAAAGACGAAACAGCGCCGTGCGACTTTCAGAAATGGCTGCAGGGATTTGAAATGGACCAGTACCATGGTGCACCACTCTACAGGGATGGTAAATCGAAGACCAGCCACGGTGTTCCCTTTTTAACGTAAAAATTCATGTGACGGAAAAACGAAGGCCAAAAAACTTCAGAGACCCGATTGATGTTCGGATAGCCTTTTTTTGGGTATGAAACTATCCGTTGACGGCTTACAGTAGTCAAAGCCGTAGAACTCACTAAGACCTTCGTTTTGACTGGTTATGGCTCCCGTAACTCTAAACGAGCAACAGTTATGGCCGTCCGAAGAATCGATATCCACAGGGTGCAACATCTGCGGTGCAAGGTGCAACATTCGTCCAAAAAGACGAAACAGCGTCGTGCGACTTTCAGAAATGGCTGCAGGGATTTGAAATGGACCAGTACCATGGTACACCACTCTGCAGGGATGGTAAATCGAAGACCAGCCACGGTGTTCCCTTTTTAACGTAAAAATACATGTGACGGAAAAACGAAGGCCAAAAAACTTCAGGGACCCGATTGAGGTTCGGATAGCCTTTTTTGGGGTATGAAACTATCCGTTGACGGCTTACAGCGGTCAAAGCCATAGAACTCACTGAGACCTTCGTTTTGACTGGTTATGGCTCCCGTAACTCTAAACGAGGCAACAGTTATGGCCGTCCGAAGAATCGATATCCACATGATGCAACATCTGCAGTGCAAGGTGCAACATTCGTCCAAAAGAAGAAACAACGCCGTACGACTTTCAGAAATTGGTGCAGGGATTTGAAATGGACTTGTACCATGGTGCACCACTCTCCAGGGATGGTAAATCGAAGACCAGCCACGGTGTTCCCTTTTTAATGTAAAAATTTATGTGACGGAAAAACGAAGGCCAAAAAACTTCAAAGACCCGATTGATGTTCGGATATCCTTTTTTTGGGTATGAAACTATCCGTTGACGGCTTACAGCAGTCAAAGCCGTAGAACTCTCTAAGACCTTCGTTTTGAGTGGTTATGGCTCCCGTAACTCTAAACGAGCAACATTTATGACCGTCCGAAGAATCGATATCCACAAGGTGCAACATCTGCGGTGCAAGGTGCAACATTCGTCCAAAAAGACGAAACAGCGCCGTGCGACTTTCAGAAATGGCTGCAGGGATTTGAAATGGACCAGTACCATGGTGCACCACTCTCCAGGGATGGTAAATCGAAGACCAGCTACGGTGTTCCCTTTTTAACGTAAAAATTTATGTGACGGAAAAACGAAGTCCAAAAAACTTCAGAGACCCGATTGAGGTTCGTATAGCTTTTTTTGGGGTATGAAACTATCCGTTGACGGCTTACAGCGGTCAAAGCCATAGAACTCACTGAGACCTTCGTTTTGACTGGTTATGGCTCCCGTAACTCTAAACGAGGCAGCAGTTATGGCCGTCCGAAGAATCGATATCCACAGGATGCAACATCTGCAGTGCAAGGTGCAACATTCATCCAAAAAGATGAAACAACGCCGTGCGACTTTCAGAAATGGGTGCAGGGATTTGAAATGGACCAGTAACATGGTGCACCACTCTCCAGGGATGGTAAATCGAAGACCAGCCATGGTGTTCCTTTTTTAACGTAAAAATTCATGTGACGGAAAAACGAAGGCCAAAAAACTTCAGAGACCCGATTGATGTTCGGATAGCCTTTTTTTGGGTATGAAACTATCCGTTGACGGCTTACAGTAGTCAAAGTCATAGAACTCACTAAGACCTTCGTTTTGACTGGTTATGGCTCCCGTAACTCTAAACGAGGCAACAGTTATGGCCGTCCGAAGAATCGATATCCACATGATGCAACATCTGCAGTGCAAGGTGCAACATTCGTCCAAAAAGACGAAACAACGCCGTGCGACTTTCAGAAATGGGTGCAGGGATTTGAAATGGACCAGTACCATGGTGCACCACTCTCCAGGGATGGTAAATTAAAGACCAGCCACGGTGTTCCCTTTTTAATGTAAAAATTCATGTGACGGAAAAACGAAGGCCAAAAAACTTCAGAGACCCGATTGATGTTCGGATAGCCTTTTTTTGGATATGAAACTATCCGTTGACGGCTTACAGCAGTCAAAGCCATAGAACTCACTAAGACCTTCGTTTTGAGTGGTTATGGCTCCCGTAACTCTAAACGAGCAACAGTTATGGCCGTCCGAAGAATCGATATCCACAAGGTGCAACATCTGCGGTGCAAGGTGCAACATTCGTCCAAAAAGACGAAACAGCGCCGTGCGACTTTCAGAAATGGCTGCAGGGATTTGAAATGGACCAGTACCATGGTGCACCACTCTCCAGGGATGGTAAATCGAAGACCAGCCACGGTGTTCCCTTTTTAACGTAAAAATTGATGTGACGGAAAAACGAAGGCCAAAAAACTTCAGAGACCCGATTGAGGTTCGGATAGCTTTTTTTGGGGTATGAAACTATCCGTTGACGGCTTACAGCGGTCAAAGCCATAGAACTGACTGAGACCTTCGTTTTGACTGGTTATGGCTCCCGTAACTCTAAACGAGGCAACAGTTATGGCCGTCCGAAGAATCGATATCCACAGGATGCAACATCTGCAGTGCAAGGTGCAACATTCGTCCAAAAAGACGAAACAACGCCTTGCGACTTTCAGAAAAGGTGCATGGATTTGAAATGGACCAGTACCATGGTGCACCACTCTCCAGGGATGGTAAATCGAAGACCAGCCACGGTGTTCCCTTTTTAACGTAAAAATTCATGTGACGGAAAAACGAAGGCCAAAAAACTTCAGAGACCCGATTGATGTTCGGATAGCCTTTTTTTGGGTATGAAACTATCCGTTGACGGCTTACAGCAGTCAAAGTCGTAGAACTCACTAAGACCTTCGTTTTGACTGGTTATGGCTCCCGTAACTCTAAACGAGCAACAGTTATGGCCGTCCGAAGAATCGATATCCACAGGTTGCAACATCTGCGGTGCAAGGTGCCACATTCGTCCAAAAAGACGAAACAGCGCCGTGCGACTTTCAGAAATGGCTGCAGGGATTTGAAATGGACCAGTACCATGGTGCACCACTCTACAGGGACGGTAAATCGAAGACCAGCCACGGTGTTCCCTTTTTAACGTAAAAATTCATGTGACGGAAAAACGAAGGCCAAAAAACTTCAGAGACCCGATTGAGGTTCCAATAGCCTTTTTTGGGGTATGAAACTATCCATTGACGGCTTACAGCGGTCAAAGCCGTAGAACTCACTGAGACCTTCATTTTGACTGGTTATGGCTCCCGTAACTCTAAACGAGGCAACAGTTATGGCCTTCCGAAGAATCGATATCCACAGGATGCAACATCTGCAGTGCAAGGTGCAACATTCGTCCAAAAAGACGAAACAACGCCGTGCAACTTTCAGAAATGGGTGCAGGGATTTGAAATGGACCAGTACCATGGTGCACCAGTCTCCAGGGATGGTAAATCGAAGACCAGCCACGGTGTTCCCTTTTTAACGTAAAAATTCATGTGACGGAAAAACGAAGGCCAAAAAACTTCAAAGACCCGATTGATGTTCGGATAGCCTTTTTTTGGGTATGAAACTATCCGTTGACGGCTTACAGCAGTCAAAGCCGTAGAACTCACTAAGACCTTCGTTTTGACTAGTTATGGCTCCCGTAACTCTAAACGAGCAACAGTTATGGCCGTCCGAAGAATCGATATCCACAGGGTGCAACATCTGCGGTGCAAGGTGCAACATTCGTCCAAAAAGACGAAACAACGCCATGCGACTTTCAGAAATGGCTGCAGGGATTTGAAATGGACCAGTACCATGGTGCACCACTCTCCAGGGATGGTAAATCGAAGACCAGCCACGGTGTTCCCTTTTTAACGTAAAAATTCATGTGACGGAAAAACGAAGGCCAAAAAACTTCAGAGACCCGATTGAGGTTCGGATAGCATTTTTTGGGGTATGAAACTATCCGTTGACGGCTTACAGTGGTCAAAGCCGTAGAACTCACTGAGACCTTCGTTTTGACTGGTTATGGCTCCCGTAACTCTAAACGAGGCAATAGTTGTGGCCGTTCGAAGAATCGATATCCACAGGATGCAACATCTGAAGTGCAAGGTGCAACATTCGTCCAAAAAGACGAAACAACGCCGTGCGATTTTCAGAAATGGGTGCAGGGATTTGAAATGGACCAGTACCATGGTGCACCACTCTCCAGGGATGGTAAATCGAAGACCAGCCACGGTGTTCCCTTTTTAACGTAAAAATTCATGTGACGGAAAAACGAAGGCCAAAAAACTTCAGAGACCCGATTGATGTTCGGATAGCCTTTTTTTGGGTATGAAACTATCCGTTGACGGCTTACAGCAGTCAAAGCCGTAGAACTCACTAAGACCTTCTTTTGAGTGGTTATGGCTCCCGTAACTCTGAACGAGCAACAGTTATGGCCGTCCGAAGAATCGATATCCACAAGGTGCAACATCTGCGGTGCAAGGTGCAACATTCGTCCAAAAAGATGAAACAGCGCCGTGCGACTTTCAGAAATGGCTGCAGGGATTTGAAATGGACCAGTACCATGGTGCACCACTCTCCAGGGATGGTAAATCGAAGACCAGCCATGGTGTTCCCTTTTTAACGTAAAAATTCATGTGACGGAAAAACGAAGGTCAAAAAACTTCAGAGACCCGATTGAGGTTCGGATAGCTTTTTTTGGGGTATGAAACTATCCGTTGACGGCTTACAGCGGTCAAAGCCGTAGAACTCACTGAGACCTTCGTTTTGACTGGTTATGGCTCCCGTAACTCTAAACGAGGCAACCGTCTGAAGAATCGATATCCACAGGATGCAACATCTGCAGTGCAAGGTGCAACATTCGTCCAAAAAGACGAAACAACGCCGTGCGACTTTCAAAAATGGGTGCAGGGATTTGAAATGGACCAGTACCATGGTGCACCACTCTCCAGGGATGGTAAATCGAAGACCAGCCACGGTGTTCCCTTTTTAACGTAAAAATTCATGTGACGGAAAAACGAAGGCCAAAAAACTTCAGAGACCCGATTGATGTTCGGATAGCCTTTTTTTGGGTATGAAACTATCCGTTGACGGCTTACAGTGGTCAAAGCCGTAGAACTCACTGAGACCTTCGTTTTGACTGGTTATGGCTCCCGTAACTCTAAACGAGGCAACAGTTATGGCCGTTCAAAGAATCGATATCAACAGGATGCAACATCTGCAGTGCAAGGTGCAACATTCGTCCAAAAAGACGAAACAACGCCGTGCGATTTTCAGAAATGGGTGCAGGGATTTGAAATGGACCAGTACCATGGTGCACCACTCTCCAGGGATGTTAAATCGAAGACCAGCCACGGTGTTCCCTTTTTAACGTAAAAATTCATGTGACGGAAAAACGAAGGCCAAAAAACTTCAGAGACCCGATTGATGTTCGGATAGCCTTTTTTTGTGTATGAAACTATCCGTTGACGGCTTACAGCAGTCAAAGCCGAAGAACTCACTAAGACCTTCGTTTTGAGTGGTTATGGCTCCCGTAACTCTAAACGAGCAACAGTTATGGCCGTCCGAAGAATCGATATCCACAAGGTGCAACATCTGCGGTGCAAGGTGCAACATTCGTCCAAAAAGACGAAACAGCGCCGTGCGACTTTCAGAAATGCTTGCAGGGATTTGAAATGGACCAGTACCATGGTGCACCACTCTCCAGGGATGGTAAATCGAAGACCAGGCACGGTGTTCCCTTTTTAACGTAAAAATTCATGTGACGGAAAAACGAAGGCCAAAAAACTTCAAAGACCCGGTTGAGGTTCGGATAGCTTTTTTTGGGGTATGAAACTATCCGTTGACGGCTTACAGCGGTCAAAGCCGTAGAACTCACTGAGACCTTCGTTTTGACTGGTTATGGCTCCCGTAACTCTAAACGAGGCAACCGTCTGAAGAATCGATATCCACAGGATGCAACATCTGCAGTGCAAGGTGCAACATTCGTCCAAAAAGACGAAACAAATCCGTGCGACTTTCAAAAATGGGTGCAGGGATTTGAAATGGACCAGTACCATGGTGCACCACTCTCCAGGGATGGTAAATCGAAGACCAGCCACGGTGTTCCCTTTTTAACGTAAAAATTCATGTGACGGAAAAACGAAGGCCAAAAAACTTCAGAGACCCGATTGATGTTCGGATAGCCTTTTTTTGGGTATGAAACTATCCGCTGACGGATTACAGCAGTCAAAGTTGTAGAACTCACTAAGACCTTCGTTTTGACTAGTTATGGCTCCCGTAACTCTAAACGAGCAACAATTATGGCCGTCCGCAGAATCGATATCCACAGGGTGCAACATCTGCGGTGCAAGGTGCAACATTCGTCCAAAAAGACGAAACAGCGCCGTGCGACTTTCAGAAATGGCTGCAGGGATTTGAAATGGACCAGTACCATGGTGCACCACTCTCCAGGGATGGTAAATCGAATACCAGCAACGGTGTTCCCTTTTTAACGTAAAAATTCATGTGACGGAAAAACGAATGCCAAAAAACTTCAGAGACCCGATTGAGGTTCGGATAGCCTTTTTTGGGGAATGAAACTATCCGTTGACGGCTTATAGCGGTCAAAGCCGTAGAACTCACTGAGACCTTCGTTTTGACTGGTTATGGCTCCCGTAACTCTAAACGAGGCAACAGTTATGGCTGTCCGAAGAATCGATATCCACAGGATGCAACATCTGCAGTGCAAGATGCAACATTCGTCCAAAAAGACGAAACAACGCCGTGCGACTTTCAGAAATGGGTGCAGGGATTTGAAATGGACCAGTACCATGGTGCACCACTCTCCAGGGATGGTAAATCGAAGACCAGCCACGGTGTTCCCTTTTTAACGTAAAAATTCATGTGACGGAAAAACGAAGGCCAAAAACTTCAGAGACCCGATTGATGTTAAGATAGCCTTTTTTTGGGTATGAAACTATCCGTTGACGGCTTACAGCAGTTAAAGCCGTAGAACTCACTAAGACCTTCATTTTGAGTGGTTATGGCTCCCGTAACTCTAAACGAGCAACAGTTATGGCCGTCCGAAGAATCAATATCCACAAGGTGCAACATCTGCGGTGCAAGGTGCAACATTCGTCCAAAAAGACGAAACAGCGCCGTGCGACTTTCAGAAATGGCTGCAGGGATTTGAAATGGACCAGTACCATCGTGCACCACTCTCCAGGGATGGTAAATCGAAGACCAGCCACGGTGTTCCCTTTTTAACGTAAAAATTCATGTGATGGAAAAACAAAGGCAAAAAAACTTCAGAGACCCGATTGAGGTTCGGATAGCTTTTTTTGGGGTATGAAACTATCTGTTGACGGCTTACAGTGGTCAAAGCCGTAGAACTCACTGAGACCTTCGTGTTGACTGGTTATTGCTCCCGTAACTCTAAACGAGGCAACAGTTATGGCCGTCCGAAGAATCGATATCCACAGGATGCAACATATACAGTGCAAGGTGCAACATTCGTCCAAAAAGACGAAACAACACCGTGCGACTTTCAGAAATGGGGGCAGGGATTTGAAATGGACCAGTATCATGGTGCACCACTCTCCAGGGATGGTAAATCGAAGACCAGCCACGGTGTGCCCTTTTTAACGTAAAAATTCATGTGACGGAAAAACGAAGGCCAAAAAACTTCAGAGACCCGATGGATGTTCGGATAGCCTTTTTTTAGGTGTGAAACTATCCGTTGACGGCTTACAGCAGTCAAAGCCGTAGAACTCACTAAGACCTTCGTTTTGAGTGGTTATGGCTCCCGTAACTCTAAACGAGCAACAGTTATGGCCGTCCGAAGAATCGATATCCACAAGGTGCAACATCTGCGGTGCAAGGCGCAACATTCGTCCAAAAAGACGAAACAGCGCCGTGCGACTTTCAGAAATGGCTGCAGGGATTTGAAATGGACCAGTACCATGGTGCACCACTCTCCAGGGATGGAAAATCGAAGACCAGCCACGGTGTTCCCTTTTTAACGTAAAAATTCATGTGACGGAAAAACGAAGGCCAAAAAACTTCAGAGACCCGATTGATGTTCGGATAGCCTTTTTTTGGGTATGAAACTATCCGCTGACGGATTACAGCAGTCAAAGTTGTGGAACTCACTAAGACCTTCGTTTTGACTGGTTATGGCTCCCGTGACTCTAAACGAGCAACAGTTATGGCCGTCCGCAGAATCGATATCCACAGGGTGCAACATCTGCGGTGCAAGGTGCAACATTCGTCCAAAAAGACGAAACAGCGCCGTGCGACTTTCAGAAATGGCTGCAGGGATTTGAAATGGACCAGTACCATGGTGCACCACTCTCCAGGGATGGTAAATCGAATACCAGCAACGGTGTTCCCTTTTTAACGTAAAAATTCATGTGACGGAAAAACGAAGGCCAAAAAACTTCAGACACCCGATTGAGGTTCGGATAGCCTTTTTTGGGGTATGAAACTATCCGTTGACGGCTTATAGCGGTCAAAGCCGTAGAACTCACTGAGACCTTCGTTTTGACTGGTTATGGCTCCCGTAACTCTAAACGAGGCAACAGTTATGGCCGTCCGAAGAATCGATATCCACAGGATGCAACATCTGCAGTGCAAGATGCAACATTCGTCCAAAAAGACGAAACAACGCCATGCGACTTTCAGAAATGGGTGCAGGGATTTGAAATGGACCAGTACCATGGTGCACCACTCTCCAGGGATGGTAAATCGAAGACCAGCCACGGTGTGCCCTTTTTAACGTAAAAATTCATGTGACGGAAAAACGAAGGCCAAAAAACTTCAGAGACCCGATGGATGTTCGGATAGCCTTTTTTTAGGTGTGAAACTATCCGTTGACGGCTTACAGCAGTCAAAGCCGTAGAACTCACTAAGACCTTCGTTTTGAGTGGTTATGGCTCCCGTAACTCTAAACGAGCAACAGTTATGGCCGTCCGAAGAATCGATATCCACAAGGTGCAACATCTGCGGTGCAAGGCGCAACATTCGTCCAAAAAGACGAAACAGCGCCGTGCGACTTTCAGAAATGGCTGCAGGGATTTGAAATGGACCAGTACCATGGTGCACCACTCTCCAGGGATGGAAAATCGAAGACCAGCCACGGTGTTCCCTTTTTAACGTAAAAATTCATGTGACGGAAAAACGAAGGCCAAAAAACTTCAGAGACCCGATTGAGGTTCAGATAGCTTTTTTTGGGGTATGAAACTATCCGTTGACGGTTTACAGTGGTCAAAGCCGTAGAACTCACTGATACCTTCGTTTTGACTGGTTATGGCACCCGTAACTCTAAACGAGGCAACAGTTATGGCCGTCCGAAAAATCGATATCCACAGGATGCAACATCTGCAGTGCAAGGTGCAACATTCGTCCAAAAAGACGAAACAACGCCGTGCGACTTTCAGAAATGGGTGCAGGGATTTGAAATGGACCGGTACCATGGTGCACCACTCTCCAGGGATGGTAAATCGAAGACCAGCCACGGTGTTCCCTTTTTATCGTAAAAATTCATGTGACGGAAAAACGAAGGCCAAAAAACTTCAGAGACCCGATTGAGGTTCTGATAGCCTTTTTTTGTGTATGAAACTATCCGTTGACGGCTTACAGCGGTCAAAGCCATAGAACTCACTTAGACCTTCGTTTTGACTGGTTATGGCTCCCGTAATTCTAAACGAGGCAACAATTATGGCCGTCCGAAGAATCGATATCCACAGGATGCAACATCTGCAGTGCAAGGTGCAACATTCGTCCAAAAAGACGAAACAACGCCGTGAGACTTTCAGAAATGGGTGCAGGGATTTGAAATGGACCAGTACCATGGTGCACCACTCTCCAGGGATGGTAAATCGAAGACCAGCCACGGTGTTCCCTTTTTAACGTAAAAATTCATGTGACGGAAAAACGAAGGCCAAAAAACTTCAGAGACCCGATTGATGTTCGGATAGCCTTTTTTTGGGTATGAAACTATCCGTTGATGGCTTACAGCAGTCAAAGCCGTACAACTCACTAAGACCTTCGTTTTGACTGGTTATGGCTCCCGTAACTCTAAACGAGCAACAGTTATGGCCGTCCGAAGAATCGATATCAACAGGGAGCAATATCTGCGGTGCAAGGTGCAACATTCGTCCAAAAAGACGAAACAACGCCGTGCGACTTTCAGAAATGGCTGCAGGGATTTGAAATGGACCAGTACCATGGTGCACCACTCTCCAGGGATGGTAAATCGAAGACCAGCCACGGTATCCCCTTTTTAACGTAAAAATTCATGTAACGGAAAAACGAAGGCCAAAAAACTTCAAAGACCCGATTGAGGTTCGGATAGCCTTTTTTGGGGTATGAAACTATCCGTTGACGGCTTACAGCGGTCAAAGCCGTAGAACTCACTGAGACCTTCGTTTTGACTGGATATGGCTCCCGTAAATCTAAACGAGGCAACAGTTATGGCCGTCCGAAGAATCGATATCCACAGGATGCAACATCTGCAGTGCAAGGTGCAACATTCGTCCAAAAAGACGAAACAACGCCGTGCGATTTTCAGAAATGGGTGCAGGGATTTGAAATGGACCAGTACCATGGTGCACCACTCTCCAGGGATGGTAAATCGAAGACCAGCCACGGTGTTCCCTTTTTAACGTAAAAATTCATGTGACGGAAAAACGAAGGCCAAAAAACTTCAGAGACCCGATTGATGTTCGGATAGCCTTTTTTGGGGTATGAAACTATCCGTTGACGGCTTACAGCAGTCAAAGCCGTAGAACTCACTAAGACCTTCGTTTTGAGTGGTTATGGCTCCCGTAACTCTAAACGAGCAACAGTTATGGCCGTCCGAAGAATCGATATCCACAAGGTGCAACATCTGCGGTGCAAGGTGCAACATTCGTCCAAAAAGACGAAACAGCGCCGTGCGACTTTCAGAAATGGCTGCAGGGATTTGAAATGGACCAGTACCATGGTGCACCACTCTCCAGGGATGGTAAATCGAAGACCAGCCACGGTGTTCCCTTTTTAACGTAAAAATTCATGTGACGGAAAAACGAAGGCCAAAAAACTTCAGAGACCCGATTGAGGTTCGGATAGCTTTTTTTAGGGTATGAAACTATCCTTTGACGGCTTACAGCGGTCAAAGCCGTAGAACTCACTGAGACCTTCGTTTTGACTGGTTATGGCTCCCGTAACTCTAAACGAGGCAACAGTTATGGCCGTCTGAAGAATCGATATACACAGGATGGAACATCTGCAGTGCAAGGTGCAACATTCGTCCAAAAAGACGAAACAACGCCGTGCGACTTTCAAAAATGGGTGCAGGGATTTGAAATGGACCAGTACCATGGTGCACCACTCTCCAGGGATGGTAAATCGAAGACCAGCCACGGTGTTCCCTTTTTAACGTAAAAATTCATGTGACGGAAAAACGAAGGCCAAAAAACTTCAGAGACCCGATTGATGTTCGGATAGCCTTTTTTTGGGTATGAAACTATCCGTTGACGGCTTACAGCAGTCAAAGTCATAGAACTCACTAAGACCTTCGTTTTGACTGGTTATGGCTCCCGTAACTCTAAACGAGCAACAGTTATGGCCGTCCGAAGAATCGATATCCACAGGGTGCAACATCTGCGGTGCAAGGTGCAACATTCGTCCAAAAAGACGAAACAGCGCCGTGCGACTTTCAGAAATGGCTGCAGGGATTTGAAATGGACCAGTACCATGGTGCACCACTCTCCAGGGATGGTAAATCGAATACCAGCCACGGTGTTCCCTTTTTAACGTAAAAATTCATGTGATGGAAAAACGAAGGCCAAAAAACTTCAGAGACCCGATTGAGGTTCGGATAGCCTTTGTTGGGGTATGAAACTATCCGTTGACGGCTTACAGCGGTCAAAGCCGTAGAACTCACTGAGACCTTCGTTTTGACTGGTTATGGCTCCCGTAACTCTAAACGAGGCAACATTTATGGCCGTCCGAAGAATCGATATCCACAGGATACAACATCTGCATTGCAAGGTGCAACATTCGTCCAAAAAGACGAAACAACGCCGTGCGATTTTCAGAAATGGATGTAGGGATTTGAAATGGACCAGTACCATGGTGTACCACTCTCCAGGGATGGTAAATCGAAGACCAGCCACGGTGTTCCCTTTTTAACGTAAAAATTCATGTGACGGAAAAACGAAGGCCAAAAAACTTCAGAGACCCGATTGAGGTTCGGATAGCTTTTTTTTGGGAATGAAACTATCCGTTGACGGCTTACAGCAGTCAAAGCCGTAGAACTCACTAAGACCTTCGTTTTGAGGGGTTATGGCTCCCGTAACTCTAAACGAGCAACAGTTATGGCCGTCCGAAGAATCGATATCCACAAGGTGCAACATCTGCGGTGCAAGGTGCAACATTCGTCCAAAAAGACGAAACAGCGCCGTGCGACTTTCAGAAATGGCTGCAGGGATTTGAAATGGACCAGTACCATGGTGCACCACTCTCCAGGGATGGTAAATCAAAGACCAGCCACGGTGTTCCCTTCTTAACGTAAAAATTCATGTGATGGAAAAACGAAGGCCAAAAAACTTCAAAGACCCGATTGAGGTTCGGATAGCCTTTTTTGGGGTATGAAACTATCCGTTGACGGCTTACAGCGGTCAAAGCCGTAGAACTCACTGAGACCTTCGTTTTGACTGGTTATGGCTCCCGTAACTATAAACGAGGCAACAGTTATGGCCGTCCGAAGAATCGATATCCACAGGATGCAACATCTGCAGTGCAAGGTGCAACATTCGTCCAAAAAGACGAAACAACGCCGTGCGATTTTCAGAAATGGGTGCAGGGATTTGAAATGGACCAGTACCATGGTGTACCACTCTCCAGGGATGGTAAATCGAAGACCAGCCACGGTGTTCCCTTTTTAACGTAAAAATTCTTGTGATGGAAAAACGAAGGCCAAAAAACGTCGGAGACCCGATTGAGGTTCGGATAGCTTTTTTTGGAGTATGAAACTATCCGTTGACGGCTTACAGCGGTCAAAGCCGTAGAACTCACTAAGACCTTCGTTTTGACTGGTTATTTCTCCCGTAACTCTAAACGAGGCAACAGTTATGGCCATCTGAAGAATCGATATCCACAGGATGCAACATCCGTAGTGCAAGGTGCAACATTCGTCTAAAAAGACGAAACAACGCCGTGCGACTTTCAGAAATGGGTGCAGGGATTTGAAATGGACCAGTACCATGGTGCACCACTCTCCAGGGATGGTAAATCGAAGACCAGCCACGGTGTTCCCTTTTTAACGTAAAAATTCATGTGACGGAAAAACGAAGGCCAAAAAACTTCAGAGACCCGATTGATGTTCGGATAGCCTTTTTTTGGGAATGAAACTATCCGTTGACGGCTTACAGCAGTCAAAGCCGTAGAACTCACTAAGACCTTCGTTTTGAGGGGTTATGGCTCCCGTAACTCTAAACGAGCAACAGTTATGGCCGTCCGAAGAATCGATATCCACAAGGTGCAACATCTGCGGTGCAAGGTGCAACATTCGTCCAAAAAGACGAAACAGCGCCGTGCGACTTTCAGAAATGGCTGCAGGGATTTGAAATGGACCAGTACCATGGTGCACCACTCTCCAGGGATGGTAAATCAAAGACCAGCCACGGTGTTCCCTTTTTAACGTAAAAATTCATGTGATGGAAAAACGAAGGCCAAAAAACTTCAAAGACCCGATTGAGGTTCGGATAGCCTTTTTTGGGGTATGAAACTATCCGTTGACGGCTTACAGCGGTCAAAGCCGTAGAACTCACTGAGACCTTCGTTTTGACTGGTTATGGCTCCCGTAACTATAAACGAGGCAACAGTTATGGCCGTCCGAAGAATCGATATCCACAGGATGCAACATCTGCAGTGCAAGGTGCAACATTCGTCCAAAAAGACGAAACAACGCCGTGCGATTTTCAGAAATGGGTGCAGGGATTTGAAATGGACCAGTACCATGGTGTACCACTCTCCAGGGATGGTAAATCGAAGACCAGCCACGGTGTTCCCTTTTTAACGTAAAAATTCATGTGATGGAAAAACGAAGGCCAAAAAACGTCAGAGACCCGATTGAGGTTCGGATAGCTTTTTTTGGAGTATGAAACTATCCGTTGACGGCTTACAGCGGTCAAAGCCGTAGAACTCACTAAGACCTTCGTTTTGACTGGTTATTTCTCCCGTAACTCTAAACGAGGCAACAGTTATGGCCGTCTGAAGAATCGATATCCACAGGATGCAACATCTGCAGTGCAAGGTGCAACATTCGTCCAAAAAGACGAAACAACGCCGTGCGACTTTCAGAAATGGGTGCAGGGATTTGAAATTGACCAGTACCATGGTTCACCACTCTCCAGGGATGGTAAATCGAAGACCAGCCACGGTGTTCCCTTTTTAACGTAAAAATTCATGTGACGGAAAAACGAAGGCCAAAAAACTTTAGAGACCCGATTGATGTTCGGATAGCCTTTTTTTGGGTATGAAACTATCCGTTGATGGCTTAGAGCAGTCAAAGCCGTAGAACTCACTAAGACCTTCGTTTTGAGTGGTTATGGCTCCCGTAACTCCAAACGAGCAACAGTTATGGCCGTCCGAAGAATCGGTATCCACAAGGTGCAACATCTGCGGTGCAAGGTGCAACATTCGTCCAAAAAGACGAAACAGCGCCGTGCGACTTTCAGAAATGGCTGCAGGGATTTGAAATGGACCAGTACCATGGTGCACCACTCTCCAGGGATGGTAAATCGAAGACCAGCCACGGTGTTCCGTTTTTAACGTAAAAATTCATGTGACGGAAAAACGAAGGCCAAAAAACTTCAGAGACCCGATTGAGGTTCGGATAGCTTTTTTTGGGGTATGAAACTATCCGTTGACGGCTTACAACAGTCAAAGCCGTAGAACTCACTGAGACCTTTGTTTTGACTGGTTATGGCTCCCGTAACTCTAAACGAGGCAATAGTTATGGCCGTCTGAAGAATCGATATCCACAGGATGCAACATCTGCAGTGCAAGGTGCAACATTCGTCCAAAAAGACGAAACAACGTCGTGCGACTTTCAGAAATGGGTGCAGGGATTTGAAATGGACCTGTACCATGGTGTACCACTCTCCAGGGATGGTAAATCGAAGACCAGCCACGGTCTTCCCTTTTTAACGTAAAAATTCATGTGACGGAAAAACGAAGGCCAAAAAACTTCAGAGACCCGATTGATGTTCGGATAGCCTTTTTTTGGGTATGAAACTATCCGTTGACGGCTTACAACGGTCAAAGCCGTAGAACTCACTGAGACCTTCGTTTTGACTGGTTATGGCTCCCGTAACTCTAAACGAGGCAACAGTTATGGCCGTCTGAAGAATCGATATCCACAGGATGCAACATCTGCAGTGCAAGGTGCAACATTCGTCCAAAAAGACGAAACAACACCGTGCGACTTTCAGAAATGGGTGCAGGGATTTGAAATGGACCAGTACCATGGTGTACCACTCTCCAGGGATGGTAAATCGAAGACCAGCCACGGTGTTCCCTTTTTAACGTAAAAATTCATGTGACGGAAAAACGAAGGCCAAAAAACTTCAGAGACCCGATTGAGGTTCGGATAGCTTTTTTTGGGGTATGGAACTATCCGTTGACGGCTTACAACGGTCAAAGCCGTAGAACTCACTGAGACCTTCGTTTTGACTGGTTATGGCTCCCGTAACTCTAAACGAGGCAACAGTTATGGCCGTCTGAAGAATCGATATCCACAGGATGCAACATCTGCAGTGCAAGGTGCAACATTCGTCCAAAAAGACGAAACAACGCCGTGCGACTTTCAGAAATGGGTGCAGGGATTTGAAATGGACCAGTACCATGGTGCACCACTCTCCAGGGATGGTAAATCGAAGACCAGCCACGGTGTTCCCTTTTTAACGTAAAAATTCATGTGACGGAAAAACGAAGGCCAAAAAACTTCAGAGACCCGATTGAGGTTCGGATAGCTTTTTTTGGGGTATGAAACTATCCGTTGACGGCTTACAACGGTCAAAGCCGTAGAACTCACTGAGACCTTCGTTTTGACTGGTTATGGCTCCCGTAACTCTAAACGAGGCAATAGTTATGGCCGTCTGAAGAATCGATATCCACAGGATGCAACATCTGCAGTGCAAGGTGCAACATTCGTCCAAAAAGACGAAACAACGCCGTGCGACTTTCAGAAATGGGTGCAGGGATTTGAAATGGACCTGTACCATGGTGTACCACTCTCCAGGGATGGTAAATCGAAGACCAGCCACGGTCTTCCCTTTTTAACGTAAAAATTCATGTGACGGAAAAACGAAGGCCAAAAAACTTCAGAGACCCGATTGATGTTCGGATAGCCTTTTTTTGGGTATGAAACTATCCGTTGACGGCTTACAACGGTCAAAGCCGTAGAACTCACTGAGACCTTTGTTTTGACTGGTTATGGCTCCCGTAACTCTAAACGAGGCAACAGTTATGGCCGTCTGAAGAATCGATATCCACAGGATGCAACATCTGCAGTGCAAGGTGCAACATTCGTCCAAAAAGACGAAACAACACCGTGCGACTTTCAGAAATGGGTGCAGGGATTTGAAATGGACCAGTACCATGGTGTACCACTCTCTAGGGATGGTAAATCGAAGACCAGCCACGGTGTTCCCTTTTTAACGTAAAAATTCATGTGACGGAAAAACGAAGGCCAAAAAACTTCAGAGACCCGATTGAGGTTCGGATAGCTTTTTTTGGGGTATGAAACTATCCGTTGACGGCTTACAACGGTCAAAGCCGTAGAACTCACTGAGACCTTCGTTTTGACTGGTTATGGCTCCCGTAACTCTAAACGAGGCAACAGTTATGGCCGTCTGAAGAATCGATATCCACAGGATGCAACATCTGCAGTGCAAGGTGCAACATTCGTCCAAAAAGACGAAACAACACCGTGCGACTTTCAGAAATGGGTGCAGGGATTTGAAATGGACCAGTACCATGGTGTACCACTCTCCAGGGATGGTAAATCGAAGACCAGCCACGGTGTTCCCTTTTTAACGTAAAAATTCATGTGACGGAAAAACGAAGGCCAAAAAACTTCAGAGACCCGATTGAGGTTCGGATAGCTTTTTTTGGGGTATGAAACTATCCGTTGACGGCTTACAACGGTCAAAGCCGTAGAACTCACTGAGAACTTCGTTTTGACTGGTTATGGCTCCCGTAACTCTAAACGAGGCAACAGTTATGGCCGTCTGAAGAATCGATATCCACAGGATGCAACATCTGCAGTGCAAGGTGCAACATTCGTCCAAAAAGACGAAACAACGCCGTGCGACTTTCAGAAATGGGTGCAGGGATTTGAAATGGACCAGTACCATGGTGCACCACTCTCCAGGGATGGTAAATCGAAGACCAGCCACGGTGTTCCCTTTTTAACGTAAAAATTCATGTGACGGAAAAACGAAGGCCAAAAAACTTCAGAGACCCGATTGATGTTCGGATAGCCTTTTTTTGGGTATGAAACTATCCGTTGACGGCTTACAGCAGTCAAAGTTGTAGAACTCACTAAGACCTTCGTTTTGACTGGTTATGGCTCCCGTAACTCTAAACGAGCAACAGTTATGGCCGTCCGAAGAATCGATATCCACAGGGTGCAACATCTGCGGTGCAAGGTGCAACATTCGTCCAAAAAGAAGAAACAGCGCCGTGCGACTTTCAGAAATGGCTGCAGGGATTTGAAATGGACCAGTACCATGGCGCACCACTATCCAGGGATGGTAAATCGAATACCAGCAACGGTGTTCCCTTTTTAACGTAGAAATTCATGTCACGGAAAAACGAAGGCCAAAAAACTTCAAAGACCCGATTGAGGTTCGGATAGCCTTTTTTGGGGTATGAAACTATCTGTTGATGGCTTATAGCGGTCAAAGCCGTAAAACTCACTGAGACCTTCGTTTTGACTGGTTATGGCTCCCATAACTCTAAACGAGGCAACAGTTATGGCCGTCCGAAGAATCGATATCCACAGGATGCAACATCTGCAGTGCAAGGTGCAACATTCGTCCAGAAAGACGAAACAACGCCTTGCGACTTTCAGAAATGGGTGCAGGGATTTGAAATGGACCAGTACCATGGTGTACCACTCTCCAGGGATGGTAAATCGAAGACCAGCCACGGTGTTCCCTTTTTAACGTAAAAATTCATGTGACGGAAAAACGAAGGCCAAAAAACTTCAGAGACCCGATTGATGTTCGTATAGCCTTTTTTTGGGTATGAAACTATCCGTTGACGGCTTATAGCAGTTAAAGCCGTAGAACTCACAAAGACCTTCGTTTCGAGTGGCTATGGCTCCCGTAACACTAAACGAGCAACAGTTATGGCCGTCCAAAGAATCGATATCCACAAGGTGCAACATCTGCGGTGCAAGGTGCAACATTCGTCCAAAAAGACGAAACAGCGCCGTGCGACTTTCAGAAATGGCTGCAGGAATTTGAAATGGACCAGTACCATGGTGCACCACTCTCCAGGGATGGTAAATCGAAGACCAGCCACGGTGTTCCCTTTTTAACGTAAAAATTCATGTGATGGAAAAACGAAGGCCAAAAAACTTCAGAGACCCGATTGAGGTTCGGATAGCTTTTTTTGGGGTATGAAACTATCCGTTGACGGCTTACAACAGTCAAAGCCGTAGAACTCACTGAGACCTTTGTTTTGACTGGTTATGGCTCCCGTAACTCTAAACGAGGCAATAGTTATGGCCGTCTGAAGAATCGATATCCACAGGATGCAACATCTGCAGTGCAAGGTGCAACATTCGTCCAAAAAGACGAAACAACGTCGTGCGACTTTCAGAAATGGGTGCAGGGATTTGAAATGGACCTGTACCATGGTGTACCACTCTCCAGGGATGGTAAATCGAAGACCAGCCACGGTCTTCCCTTTTTAACGTAAAAATTCATGTGACGGAAAAACGAAGGCCAAAAAACTTCAGAGACCCGATTGATGTTCGGATAGCCTTTTTTTGGGTATGAAACTATCCGTTGACGGCTTACAATGGTCAAAGCCGTAGAACTCACTGAGACCTTCGTTTTGACTGGTTATGGCTCCCGTAACTCTAAACGAGGCAACAGTTATGGCCGTCTGAAGAATCGATATCCACAGGATGCAACATCTGCAGTGCAAGGTGCAACATTCGTCCAAAAAGACGAAACAACACCGTGCGACTTTCAGAAATGGGTGCAGGGATTTGAAATGGACCAGTACCATGGTGTACCACTCTCTAGGGATGGTAAATCGAAGACCAGCCACGGTGTTCCCTTTTTAACGTAAAAATTCATGTGACGGAAAAACGAAGGCCAAAAAACTTCAGAGACCCGATTGAGGTTCGGATAGCTTTTTTTGGGGTATGGAACTATCCGTTGACGGCTTACAACGGTCAAAGCCGTAGAACTCACTGAGACCTTCGTTTTGACTGGTTATGGCTCCCGTAACTCTAAACGAGGCAACAGTTATGGCCGTTTGAAGAATCGATATCCACAGGATGCAACATCTGCAGTGCAAGGTGCAACATTCGTCCAAAAAGACGAAACAACGCCGTGCGACTTTCAGAAATGGGTGCAGGGATTTGAAATGGACCAGTACCATGGTGCACCACTCTCCAGGGATGGTAAATCGAAGACCAGCCACGGTGTTCCCTTTTTAACGTAAAAATTCATGTGACGGAAAAACGAAGGCCAAAAAACTTCAGAGACCCGATTGAGGTTCGGATAGCTTTTTTTGGGGTATGAAACTATCCGTTGACGGCTTACAACGGTCAAAGCCGTAGAACTCAATGAGACCTTCGTTTTGACTGGTTATGGCTCCCGTAACTCTAAACGAGGCAATAGTTATGGCCGTCTGAAGAATCGATATCCACAGGATGCAACATCTGCAGTGCAAGGTGCAACATTCGTCCAAAAAGACGAAACAACGCCGTGCGACTTTCAGAAATGGGTGCAGGGATTTGAAATGGACCTGTACCATGGTGTACCACTCTCCAGGGATGGTAAATCGAAGACCAGCCACGGTCTTCCCTTTTTAACGTAAAAATTCATGTGACGGAAAAACGAAGGCCAAAAAACTTCAGAGACCCGATTGATGTTCGGATAGCCTTTTTTGGGTATGAAACTATCCGTTGACGGCTTACAATGGTCAAAGCCGTAGAACTCACTGAGACCTTCGTTTTGACTGGTTATGGCTCCCGTAACTCTAAACGAGGCAACAGTTATGGCCGTCTGAAGAATCGATATCCACAGGATGCAACATCTGCAGTGCAAGGTGCAACATTCGTCCAAAAAGACGAAACAACACCGTGCGACTTTCAGAAATGGGTGCAGGGATTTGAAATGGACCAGTACCATGGTGTACCACTCTCCAGGGATGGTAAATCGAAGACCAGCCACGGTGTTCCCTTTTTAACGTAAAAATTCATGTGACGGAAAAACGAAGGCCAAAAAACTTCAGAGACCCGATTGAGGTTCGGATAGCTTTTTTTGGGGTATGAAACTATCCGTTGACGGCTTACAACGGTCAAAGCCGTAGAACTCACTGAGACCTTCGTTTTGACTGGTTATGGCTCCCGTAACTCTAAACGAGGCAACAGTTATGGCCGTCTGAAGAATCGATATCCACAGGATGCAACATCTGCAGTGCAAGGTGCAACATTCGTCCAAAAAGACGAAACAACACCGTGCGACTTTCAGAAATGGGTGCAGGGATTTGAAATGGACCAGTACCATGGTGTACCACTCTCCAGGGATGGTAAATCGAAGACCAGCCACGGTGTTCCCTTTTTAACGTAAAAATTCATGTGACGGAAAAACGAAGGCCAAAAAACTTCAGAGACCCGATTGAGGTTCGGATAGCTTTTTTTGGGGTATGAAACGATCCGTTGACGGCTTACAACGGTCAAAGCCGTAGAACTCACTGAGAACTTCGTTTTGACTGGTTATGGCTCCCGTAACTCTAAACGAGGCAACAGTTATGGCCGTCTGAAGAATCGATATCCACAGGATGCAACATCTGCAGTGCAAGGTGCAACATTCGTCCAAAAAGA
This sequence comes from Allium fistulosum, assembly GCA_030737815.1. Lineage (NCBI taxonomy): Eukaryota > Viridiplantae > Streptophyta > Magnoliopsida > Asparagales > Amaryllidaceae > Allium > Allium fistulosum. Next base: position 1,142,572,549 of record CM060906.1, read on the forward strand.
CGAAACAACGCCGTGCGACTTTCAGAAATGGGTGCAGGGATTTGAAATGGACCAGTACCATGGTGCACCACTCTCCAGGGATGGTAAATCGAAGACCAGCCACGGTGTTCCCTTTTTAACGTAAAAATTCATGTGACGGAAAAACGAAGGCCAAAAAACTTCAGAGACCCGATTGATGTTCGGATAGCCTTTTTTTGGGTATGAAACTATCCGTTGACGGCTTACAGCAGTCAAAGTTGTAGAACTCACTAAGACCTTCGTTTTGACTGGTTATGGCTCCCGTAACTCTAAACGAGCAACAGTTATGGCCGTCCGAAGAATCGATATCCACAGGGTGCAACATCTGCGGTGCAAGGTGCAACATTCGTCCAAAAAGAAGAAACAGCGCCGTGCGACTTTCAGAAATGGCTGCAGGGATTTGAAATGGACCAGTACCATGGCGCACCACTATCCAGGGATGGTAAATCGAATACCAGCAACGGTGTTCCCTTTTTAACGTAGAAATTCATGTCACGGAAAAACGAAGGCCAAAAAACTTCAGAGACCCGATTGAGGTTCGGATAGCCTTTTTTGGGGTATGAAACTATCTGTTGATGGCTTATAGCGGTCAAAGCCGTAAAACTCACTGAGACCTTCGTTTTGACTGGTTATGGCTCCCATAACTCTAAACGAGGCAACAGTTATGGCCGTCCGAAGAATCGATATCCACAGGATGCAACATCTGCAGTGCAAGGTGCAACATTCGTCCAGAAAGACGAAACAACGCCTTGCGACTTTCAGAAATGGGTGCAGGGATTTGAAATGGACCAGTACCATGGTGTACCACTCTCCAGGGATGGTAAATCGAAGACCAGCCACGGTGTTCCCTTTTTAACGTAAAAATTCATGTGACGGAAAAACGAAGGCCAAAAAACTTCAGAGACCCGATTGATGTTCGTATAGCCTTTTTTTGGGTATGAAACTATCCGTTGACGGCTTATAGCAGTTAAAGCCGTAGAACTCACTAAGACCTTCGTTTCGAGTGGCTATGGCTCCCGTAACACTAAACGAGCAACAGTTATGGCCGTCCAAAGAATCGATATCCACAAGGTGCAACATCTGCGGTGCAAGGTGCAACATTCGTCCAAAAAGACGAAACAGCGCCGTGCGACTTTCAGAAATGGCTGCAGGAATTTGAAATGGACCAGTACCATGGTGCACCACTCTCCAGGGATGGTAAATCGAAGACCAGCCACGGTGTTCCCTTTTTAACGTAAAAATTCATGTGATGGAAAAACGAAGGCCAAAAAACTTCAAAGACCCGATTGAGGTTCGGATAGCTTTTTTTGGGGTATGAAACTATCCGTTGACGGCTTACAGCGGTCAAAGCCGTAGAATTCACTGAGACCTTCGTTTTGACTGGTTATTGCTCCCGTAACTCTAAACGAGGCAACAGTTATGGCCGTCCGAAGAATCGATATCCACAGGATGGAACATCTGCAGTGCAAGGTGCAACATTCGTCCAAAAAGACGAAACAACGCCGTGCGACTTTCAGAAATGGGTGCAGGGATTTGAAATGGACCAGTACCATGGTGCACCACTCTCCAGGGATGGTAAATCGAAGACCAGCCACGGTGTTCCCTTTTTAACGTAAAAATTCATGTGACGGAAAAACGAAGGCCAAAAAACTTCAAAGACCCGATTGATGTTCGGATAGCCTTTTTTTGGGTATGAAACTATCCGTTGATGGCTTACAGCAGTCAAAGCCGTAGAACTCACTAAGACCTTCGTTTTGAGTGGTTATGGCACCCGTAACTCTAAACGAGCAACAGTTATGGCCGACCGAAGAATCGATATCCACAAGGTGCAACATCTGCGGTGCAAGGTGCAACATTCGTCCAAAAAGACGAAACAGCGCCGTGCGACTTTCAGAAATGGCTGCAGGGATTTGAAATGGACCAGTACCATGGTGCACCACTCTCCAGGGATGGAAAATCGAAGACCAGCCACGGTGATCACTTTTTAACGTAAGAATTCATGTGATGGAAAAACGAAGGCCAAAAAACTTCAGAGACCCGATTGAGGTTCGGATAGCTTTTTTTGGGGTATGAAACTATCCGTTGACGGCTTACAGCGGTCAAAGCCGTAGAACTCACTGAGACCTTTGTTTTCACTAGTTATGGCTCCCGTTACTCTAAACGAGGCAACAGTTATGGCCGTCTGAAGAATCGATATCCACAGGATGCAACATCTGCAGTGCAAGGTGCAACATTCGTCCAAAAAGACGAAACAACGCCGTGCGACTTTCAGAAATGGGTGCAGGGATTTGAAATGGATAAGTACCATGGTGCAACACTCTCCAGGGATGGTAAATCGAAGACCAGCCACGGTGTTCCCTTTTTATCGTAAAAATTCATGTGACGGAAAAACGAAGGCCAAAAAACTTCAGAGACCCGATTGAGGTTCGGATAGCCTTTTTTGTGTATGAAACTATCCGTTGACGGCTTACAGCGGTCAAAGCCGTAGAACTCACTAAAACCTTCGTTTTGACTGGTTATGGCTCCCGTAACTCTAAACGAGGCAACAGTTATGGCCGTCCGAAGAATCGATATCCACAGGATGGAACATCTGCAGTGCAAGGTGCAAGATTCGTCCAAAAAGACGAAACAACGCCGTGCGACTTTCAGAAATGGGTGCAGGGATTTGAAATGGACCAGTACCATGGTGCACCACTCTCCAGGGATGGTAAATCGAAGACCAGCCACGGTGTTCCCTTTTTAACGTAAAAATTCATGTGACGGAAAAACGAAGGCCAAAAAACTTCAAAGACCCGATTGATGTTCGGATAGCCTTTTTTTGGGTATGAAACTATCCGTTGATGGCTTACAGCAGTCAAAGCCGTAGAACTCACTAAGACCTTCGTTTTGAGTGGTTATGGCACCCGTAACTCTAAACGAGCAACAGTTATGGCCGACCGAAGAATCGATATCCACAAGGTGCAACATCTGCGGTGCAAGGTGCAACATTCGTCCAAAAAGACGAAACAGCGCCGTGCGACTTTCAGAAATGGCTGCAGGGATTTGAAATGGACCAGTACCATGGTGCACCACTCTCCAGGGATGGAAAATCGAAGACCAGCCACGGTGATCACTTTTTAACGTAAGAATTCATGTGATGGAAAAACGAAGGCCAAAAAACTTCAGAGACCCGATTGAGGTTCGGATAGCTTTTTTTGGGGTATGAAACTATCCGTTGACGGCTTACAGCGGTCAAAGCCGTAGAACTCACTGAGACCTTTGTTTTCACTAGTTATGGCTCCCGTTACTCTAAACGAGGCAACAGTTATGGCCGTCCGAAGAATCGATATCCACAGGATGCAACATCTGCAGTGCAAGGTGCAACATTCGTCCAAAAAGACGAAACAACGCCGTGCGACTTTCAGAAATGGGTGCAGGGATTTGAAATGGAAAAGTACCATGGTGCAACACTCTCCAGGGATGGTAAATCGAAGACCAGCCACGGTGTTCCCTTTTTATCGTAAAAATTCATGTGATGGAAAAACGAAGGCCAAAAAACTTCAAAGACCCGATTGAGGTTCGGATAGCCTTTTTTTGTGTATGAAACTATCCGTTGACGGCTTACAGCGGTCAAAGCCGTAGAACTCACTAAAACCTTCGTTTTGACTGGTTATGGCTCCCGTAACTCTAAACGAGGCAATAGTTATGGCCGTCCGAAGAATCGATATCCACAGGATGGAACATCTGCAGTGCAAGGTGCAACATTCGTCCAAAAAGACGAAACAATGCCGTGCGACTTTCAGAAATGGGTGCAAGGATTTGAAATGGACCAGTACCATGGTGCACCACTCTCCAGGGATGGTAAATCGAAGACCAGCCACGGTGTTCCCTTTTTAACGTAAAAATTCATGTGATGGAAAAACGAAGGCCAAAAAACTTCAGAGACCCGATTGATGTTCGGATAGCCTTTTTTTGGGTATGAAACTATCCGTTGACGGCTTACAGCAGTCAAAGCCATAGAACTCACTAAGACCTTCGTTTTGACTGGTTATGGCTCCCGTAACTCTAAACGAGCAACAGTTATGGCCGTCCGAAGAATCGATATCCACAGGGTGCAACATCTGCGGTGCAAGTTGCAACATTCGTACAAAAAGACGAAACAACGCCGTGCGACTTTCAGAAATGGCTGCAGGGATTTGAAATGGACCAGTACCATGGTGCACCACTCTCCAGGGATGGTAAATCGAAGACCAGCCACGGTGTCCCCTTTTTAACGTAAAATTTCATGTGATGGAAAAACGAAGGCCAAAAAACTTCAGAGACCCGATTGAGATTCGGATAGCCTTTTTTGGGGTATGAAACTATACGTTGACGGCTTACAGCGGTCAAAGCCGTAGAACTCACTGAGACCTTCGTTTTGACTGGATATGGCTCCCGTAACTCTAAACGAGGCAACAGTTATGGCCGTCCGAAGAATCGATATCCACAGGATGCAACATCTGCAGTGCAAGGTGCAACATTCGTCCAAAAAGACGAAACAACGCCGTGCGATTATCAGAAATGGGTGAAGGGATTTGAAATGGACCAGTACCATGGTGCACCACTCTCCAGGGATGGTAAATCGAAGACCAGCCACGGTGTTCCCTTTTTAACGTAAAAATTCATGTGACGGAAAAACGAAGGCCAAAAAACTTCAGAGACCCGATTGATGTTCGGATAGCCTTTTTTTGGGTATGAAACTATCCGTTGACGGCTTACAGCAGTCAAAGCCGTAGAACTCACTAAGACCTTCGTTTTGACTGGTTATGGCTCCCGTAACTCTAAACGAGCAACAGTTATGGCCGTCCGAAGAATCGATATCCACATGATGCAACATCAGCGGTGCAAAGCGCAACATTCGTCCAAAAAGACGAAACAGCGCCGTGCGACTTACAGAAATGGCTGCAGGGATTTGAAATGGACCAGTACCATGGTGCACCACTCTCCAGGGATGGTAAATCGAAGACCAGCCACGGTGTCCCCTTTTTAACGTAAAAATTCATGTGACGGAAAAACGAAGGCCAAAAAACTTAAAAAACCCGATTGAGGTTCGGATAGCCTTTTTTGGGGTATGAAACTATACGTTGACGGCTTACAGCGGTCAAAGCCGTAGAACTCACTGAGACCTTCGTTTTGACTGGATATGGCTCTCGTAACTCTAAACGAGGCAACAGTTATGGCCGTCCGAAGAATCGATATCCACAGGATGCAACATCTGCAGTGCAAGGTGCAACATTCGTCCAAAAAGACGAAACAACGCCGTGCGACTTTCAGAAATGGGTGCAGGGATTTGAAATGGACCAGTACCATGGTGCAACACTCTCCAGGGATGGTAAATCGAAGACCAGCCACGGTGTTCCCTTTTTATCGTAAAAATTCATGTGACGGAAAAACGAAGGCCAAAAAACTTCAGAGACCTGATTGAGGTTCGGATAGCCTTTTTTGTGTATGAAACTATCCGTTGACGGCTTACAGCGGTCAAAGCCGTAGAACCCACTAAGACCTTCGTTTTGACTGGTTATGGCTCCCGTAACTCTAAACGAGCAACAGTTATGGCCGTCCGAAGAATCGATATCCACAAGGTGCAACATCTGCGATGCAAGGTGCAACATTCGTCCAAAAAGACGAAACAGCGCCGTGCGACTTTCAGAAATGGGTGCAGGGATTTGAAATGGACCAGTACCATGGTGCACCACTCTCCAGGGATAGTAAATCGAAGACCAGCCACGGTGTTCCCTTTTTAACGTAAAAATTGATGTGACGGAAAAACGAAGGCCAAAAAACTTCAAAGACCCGATTGATGTTCGGATAGCCTTTTTTTGGGTATGAAACTATCCGTTGACGGCTTACAGCAGTCAAAGCCGTAGAACTCACTAAGACCTTCGTTTTGACTGGTTATGGCTCCCGTAACTCTAAACGAGCAACAGTTATGGCCGTCCGAAGAATCGATATCCACAGGGTGCAACATCTGCAGTGCAAGGTGCAACATTCGTCCAAAAAGACGAAACAACGCCGTGCGACTTTCAGAAATGGCTGCAGGGATTTGAAATGGACCAGTACCTTGGTGCACCACTCTCCAGGGATGGTAAATCGAAGACCAGCCACGGTGTCCCCTTTTTAACGTAAAAATTCATGTGACGGAAAAACGAAGGCCAAAAAACTTCAGAGACCCGATTGAGGTTCGGATAGCCTTTTTTGGGGTATGAAACTATACGTTGACGGCTTACAGTGGTCAAAGCCGTAGAACTCACTGAGACCTTCGTTTTGACTGGATATGGCTCCCGTAACTCTAAACGAGGCAACAGTTATGGCCGTCCGAAGAATCGATATCCACGGGATGCAACATCTGCAGTGCAAGGTGCAACATTCGTCCAAAAAGACGAAACAACGCTGTGCGATTATCAGAAATGGATGAAGGGATTTGAAATGGACCAGTACCATGGTGCACCACTCTCCAGGGATGGTAAATCGAAGACCAGCCACGGTGTGCCCTTTTTAACGTAAAAATTCATGTGACGGAAAAACGAAGGCCAAAAAACTTCAGAGACCCGATTGATGTTCGGATAGCCTTTTTTTGGGTATGAAACTATCCGTTGATGGCTTACAGCAGTCAAAGCCATAGAACTCACTAAGACCTTCGTTTTGAGTGGTTATGGCTCCCGTAACTCTAAACGAGCAACAGTTATGGCCGTCCGAAGAATCGATATCCACAAGGTGCAACATCTGCGGTGCAAGGTGCAACATTCGTCCAAAAAGACGAAACAGCGCCGTGCGACTTTCAGAAATTGCTGCAGGGATTTGAAATGGACCAGTACCATGGTGCACCACTCTCCAGGGATGGTAAATCGAAGACCAGCCACGGTGTGCCCTTTTTAACGTAAAAATTCATGTGACGGAAAAACGAAGGCCAAAAAACTTCAGAGACCCGATTGAGATTCGGATAGCCTTTTTTGGGGTATGAAACTATACGTTGACGGCTTACAGCGGTCAAAGCCGTAGAACTCACTGAGACCTTCGTTTTGACTGGATATGGCTCCCGTAACTCTAAACGAGGCAACAGTTATGGCCGTCCGAAGAATCGATATCCACAGGATGCAACATCTGCAGTGCAAGGTGCAACATTCGTCCAAAAAGACGAAACAGCGCCGTGCGACTTTCAGAAATGGCTGCAGGGATTTGAAATGGACCAGTACCATGGTGCACCACTCTCCAGGGATGGTAAATCGAATACCAGCCACGGTGTTCCCTTTTTAACGTAAAAATTCATGTGACGGAAAAACGAAGGCCAAAAAACTTCAGAGACCCAATTGAGGTTCGGATAGCCTTTTTTGGGGTATGAAACTATCCGTTGACGGCTTACAGTGGTCAAAGCCGTAGAACTCACTGAGACCTTCGTTTTGACTGGTTATGGCTCCCGTAACTCTAAACGAGGCAACAGTTATGGCCGTCCGAAGAATCGATATCCACAGGATGCAACATCTACAGTGCAAGGTGCAACATTCGTCCAAAAAGACGAAACAACGCCGTGCGACTTTCAGAAATGGGCGCAGGGATTTGAAATGGACCAGTACCATGGTGCACCACTATCCAGGGATGGTAAATCGAAGACCAGCCACGGTGTTCCCTTTTTAACGTAAAAATTCATGTGACGGAAAAACGAAGGCCAAAAAACTTCAAAGACCCGATTGATGTTCGTATAGCCTTTTTTTGGGTATGAAACTATCCGTTGATGGCTTACAGTAGTCAAAGCCGTAGAACTCACTAAGACCTTCGTTTTGAGTGGTTATGGCTCCCGTAACTCTAAACAAGCAACAGTTATGGCCGTCCGAAAAATCGATATCCACAAGGTGCAACATCTGCGGTGCAAGGTGCAACATTCGTCCAAAAAGACGAAACAGCGCCGTGCGACTTTCAGAAATGGCTGCAGGGATTTGAAATGGACCAGTACCATGGTGCACCACTCTTCAGGGATGGAAAATCGAAGACCAGCCACGGTGATCACTTTTTAACGTAAGAATTCATGTGACGGAAAAACGAAGGCCAAAAAACTTCAGAGACCCGATTGAGGTTCCGATAGCTTTTTTTGGGGTATGAAACTATCCGTTGACGGCTTACAGCGGTCAAAGCCGTAGAACTCACTGAGACCTTCGTTTTGACTGGTTATGGCTCTCGTAACTCTAAACGAGGCAACAGTTATGGCCGTCCGAAGAATCGATATCCACAGGATGCAACATCTGCAGTGCAAGGTGCAACATTCGTCCAAAAAGACGAAACAACGCCGTGCGACTTTCAAAAATGGGTGCAGGGATTTGAAATGGACCAGTACCATGGTGCAACACTCTCCAGGGATGGTAAATCGAAGACCAGCCACGGTGTTCCCTTTTTATCGTAAAAATTCATGTGACGGAAAAACGAAGGCCAAAAAACTTCAGAGACCCGATTGATGTTCGGATAGCCTTTTTTTGGGTATGAAATTATCCATTGACGGCTTACAGCAGTCAAAGCCGTAGAACTCACTAAGACCTTCGTTTTGACTGGTTATGGCTCCCGTAACTCTAAACGAGCAACAGTTATGGCCGTCCGAAGAATCGATATCCACAGGGTGCAACATCTGCGGTGCAAGGTGCAACATTCGTCCAAAAAGACGAAACAGCGCCGTGCGACTTTCAGAAATGGCTGCAGGGATTTGAAATGGAACAGTACCATGGTGCACCACTCTCCAGGGATGGTAAATCGAAGACCAGCCACGGTGTTCCCTTTTTAACGTAAAAATTCATGTGATGGAAAAACGAAGGCCAAAAAACTTCAAAGACCCGATTGAGGTTCGGATAGCTTTTTTTGGGGTATGAAACTATCCGTTGACGGCTTACAGCGGTCAAAGCCGTAGAACTCACTGAGACCTTCGTTTTCACTGGATATGGCTCCCGTAACTCTAAACGAGGCAACAGTTATGGCCGTCCGAAGAATCGATATCCACAGGATGCAACATCTGCAGTGCAAGGTGCAACATTCGTCCAAAAAGACGAAACAACGCCGTGCGACTTTCAGAAATGGGTGAAGGGATTTGAAATGGACCAGTACCATGGTGCACCACTCTCCAGGGATGGTAAATCGAAGACCAGCCACGGTGTGCCCTTTTTAACGTAAAAATTCATGTGACGGAAAAACGAAGGCCAAAAAACTTCAGAGACCCGATTGATGTTCGGATAGCCTTTTTTTGGGTATGAAACTATCCGTTGACGGCTTACAGCAGTCAAAGCCGTAGAACTCACTAAGACCTTCGTTTTGAGTGGTTATGGCTCCCGTAACTCTAAACGAGCAACAGTTATGGCCGTCCGAAGAATCGATATCCACAAGGTGCAACATCTGCGATGCAAGGTGCAACATTCGTCCAAAAAGACGAAACAGCGCCGTGCGACTTTCAGAAATGGGTGCAGGGATTTGAAATGGACCAGTACCATGGTGCACCACTCTCCAGGGATGGTAAATCGAAGACCAGCCACGGTGTTCCCTTTTTAACGTAAAAATTCATGTGACGGAAAAACGAAGGCCAAAAAACTTCAGAGACCCGATTGATGTTCGGATAGCCTTTTGTTGGGTATGAAACTATCCGTTGACGGCTTACAGCAGTCAAAGCCGTAGAACTCACTAAGACCTTCGTTTTGACTGGTTATGGCTCCCGTAACTCTAAACGAGCAACAGTTATGGCCGTCCGAAGAATCGATATCCACAGGGTGCAACATCTGCAGTGCAAGGTGCAACATTCGTCCAAAAAGACGAAACAACGCCGTGCGACTTTCAGAAATGGCTGCAGGGATTTGAAATGGACCAGTACCATGGTGCACCACTCTCCAGGGATGGTAAATCGAAGACCAGCCACGGTGTCCCCTTTTTAACGTAAAAATTCATGTGACGGAAAAACGAAGGCCAAAAAACTTCAGAGACCCGATTGAGGTTCGGATAGCCTTTTTTGGGGTATGAAACTATACGTTGACGGCTTACAGTGGTCAAAGCCGTAGAACTCACTGAGACCTTCGTTTTGACTGGATATGGCTCCCGTAACTCTAAACGAGGCAACAGTTATGGCCGTCCGAAGAATCGATATCCACGGGATGCAACATCTGCAGTGCAAGGTGCAACATTCGTCCAAAAAGACGAAACAACGCCGTGCGATTATCAGAAATGGATGAAGGGATTTGAAATGGACCAGTACCATGGTGCACCACTCTCCAGGGATGGTAAATCGAAGACCAGCCACGGTGTGCCCTATTTAACGTAAAAATTCATGTGACGGAAAAACGAAGGCCAAAAAACTTCAGAGACCCGATTGATGTTCGGATAGCCTTTTTTTGGGTATGAAACTATCCGTTGACGGCTTACAGCAGTCAAATCCGTAGAACTCACTAAGACCTTCGTTTTGAGTGGTTATGGCTCCCGTAACTCTAAACGAGCAACAGTTATGGTCGTCCGAAGAATCGATATCCACAAGGTGCAACATCTGCGGTGCAAGGTACAACATTCGTCCAAAAAGACGAAACAGCGCCGTGCGACTTTCATAAATGGCTGCAGGGATTTGAAAGGGACCAGTACCATGGTGCACCACTCTCCAGGGATGGTAAATCGAAGACCAGCCACGGTGTTCCCTTTTTAACGTAAAAATTCATGTGAAGGAAAAACGAAGGCCAAAAAACTTCAGAGACCCGATTGATATTCAGATATCCTTTTTTTGGGTATGAAACTATCCGTTGACGGCTTACAGCAGTCAAAGTCGTAGAACTCACTAAGACCTTCGTTTTGACTGGTTATGGCTCCCGTAACTATAAACGAGCAACATTTATGGCCGTCCGAAGAATCGATATCCACAGGGTGCAACATCTGCGGTGCAAGGTGCAACATTCGTCCAAAAAGACGAAACAGCGCCGTGCGACTTTCAGAAATGGCTGCAGGGATTTGAAATGGACCAGTACCATGGTGCACCACTCTCCAGGGATGGTAAATCGAATACCAGCCACGGTGTTCCCTTTTTAACGTAAAAATTCATGTGACGGAAAAACGAAGGCCAAAAAACTTCAGAGACCCGATTGAGGTTCGGATAGCCTTTTTTGGGGTATGAAACTATCCGTTGACGGCTTACAGCGGTCAAAGCTGTAGAACTCACTGAGACCTTCGTTTTGACTAGTTATGGCTCCCGTAACTCTAAACGAGGCAACAGTTATGGCCGTCCGAAGAATCGATATCCACAGGATGCAACATCTACAGTGCAAGGTGCAACATTCGTCCAAAAAGATGAAACAACGCCGTGCGACTTTCAGAAATGGGTGCAGGGATTTGAAATGGACCAGTACCATGGTGCACCACTATCCAGGGATGGTAAATCGAAGACCAGCCACGGTGTTCCCTTTTTAACGTAAAAATTCATGTGACGGAAAAACGAAGGCCAAAAAACTTCAAAGACCCGATTGATGTTCGGATAGCCTTTTTTTGGGTATGAAACTATCCGTTGATGGCTTACAGCAGTCAAAGCCGTAGAACTCACTAAGACCTTTGTTTTGAGTGGTTATGGCTCCCGTAACTCTAAACGAGCAACAGTTATGGCCGTCCGAAGAATCGATATCCACAAGGTGCAACATCTGCGGTGCAAGGTGCAACATTCGTCCAAAAAGACGAAACAGCGCCGTGCGACTTTCAGAAATGGCTGCAGGGATTTGAAATGGACCAGTACCATGGTGCACCACTCTCCAGGGATGGAAAATCGAAGACCAGCCACGGTGATCACTTTTTAACGTAAGAATTCATGTGACGGAAAAATGAAGGCCAAAAAACTTCAGAGACCCGATTGAGGTTCGGATAGCTTTTTTTGGGGTATGAAACTATCCGTTGACGGCTTACAGCGATCAAAGCCGTAGAACTCACTGAGACCTTCGTTTGGACTGGTTATGGCTCCCGTAACTCTAAACGAGGCAACAGTTATGGCCGTCCGAAGAATCGATATCCACAGGATGCAACAGCTGCAGTGCAAGGTGCAACATTCGTCCAAAAAGACGAAACAACGCCGTGCGACTTTCAGAAATGGGTGCAGGGATTTGAAATGGACCAGTACCATGGTGCAACACTCTCCAGGGATGGTAAATCGAAGACCAGCCATGGTGTTCCCTTTTTATCGTAAAAATTCATGTGACGGAAAAACGAAGGCCAAAAAACTTCAGAGACCCGATTGAGGTTCGGATAGCCTTTTTTTGTGTATGAAACTATCCGTTGACGGCTTACAGCGGTCAAAGCCGTAGAACTCACTAAGACCTTCGTTTTGACTGGTTATGGCTCCCGTAACTCTAAACGAGCAACAGTTATGGCCGTCCGAAGAATCGATATCCACAGGGTGCAACATCTGCGGTGCAAGGTGCAACATTCGTCCAAAAAGACGAAACAACGCCGTGCGACTTTCAGAAATGGCCGCAGGGATTTGAAATGGACCAGTACCATGGTGCACCACTCTCCAGGGATGGTAAATCGAAGACCAGCCACGGTGTCCCCTTTTTAACGTAAAAATTCATGTGACGGAAAAACGAAGGCCAAAATACTTCAGAGACCCGATTGAGGTTCGGATAGCCTTTTTTGGGGTATGAAACTATACGTTGACGGCTTACAGCGGTCAAAGCCGTAGAACTCACTGAGACCTTCGTTTTGACTGGATATGGCTCCCGTAACTCTAAACGAGGCAACAATTATGGCCGTCCGAAGAATCGATATCCACAGGATGCAACATCTGCAGTGCAAGGTGCAACATTCGTCCAAAAAGACGAAACAACGCCGTGCGATTATCAGAAATGGGTGGAGGGATTTGAAATGGACCAGTACCATGGTGCACCACTCTCCAGGGATGGTAAATCGAAGACCAGCCACGGTGTGCCCTTTTTAACGTAAAAATTCATGTGACGGAAAAACGAAGGCCAAAAAACTTCAGAGACCCGATTGATGTTCGGATAGCCTTTTTTTGGGTATGAAACTATCCGTTGACGGCTTACAGCAGTCAAAGCCGTAGAACTCACTAAGACCTTCGTTTTGAGTGGTTATGGCTCCCGTAACTCTAAACGAGCAATAGTTATGGCCGTCCTAAGAATCGATATCCACAAGGTGCAACATCTGCGGTGCAAGGTGCAACATTCGTCCAAAAAGACGAAACAGCGCCGTGCGACTTTCAGAAATGGCTGCAGGGAATTGAAATGGACCAGTACCATGGTGCACCACTCTCCAGGGATGGATAATCGATGACCAGCCACGGTGTTCCCTTTTTAACGTAAAAATTCATGTGACGGAAAAACGAAGGCCAAAAAACTTCAGAGACCCGATTGAGGTTCGGATATCTTTTTTGGGGTATGAAACTATCCGTTGATGGCTTACAGCGGTCAAAGCCGTAGAACTCATTGAGACCTTCGTTTTGACTGGTTATGGCTCCCGTAACTCTAAACGAGGCAACAGTTATGGCCGTCTGAAGAATCGATATCCACAGGATGCAACATCTTCAGTGCAAGGTGCAACATTCGTCCAAAAAGACGAAACAACGCCGTGCGACTTTCAAAAATGGGTGCAGGGATTTGAAATGGACCAGTACCATGGTGCACCACTCTCCAGGGATGGTAAATCGAAGACAAGCCAAGGTGTTCCCTTTTTAACGTAAAAATTCATGTGAAGGAAAAACGAAGGCCAAAAAACTTCAAAGACCCGATTGATGTTTGGATAGCCTTTTTTTGGGTATGAAACTATCCGTTGACGGCTTACAGCAGTCAAAGTCGTAGAACTCACTAAGACCTTCGTTTTGACTGGTTATGGCTCCCGTAACTATAAATGAGCAACAGTTATGGCCGTCCGAAGAATCGATATCCACAGGGTGCAACATCTACGGTGCAAGGTGCAACATTCGTCCAAAAAGACGAAACAGCGCCGTGCGACTTTTAGAAATGGCTGCAGGGATTTGAAATGGACCAGTACCATGGTGCACCACTCTCCAAGGATGGTAAATCGAATACCAGCCACGGTGTTCCCTTTTTAAAGTAAAAATTCATGTGACGGAAAAAGGAAGGCCAAAAAACTTCAGAGACCCGATTGAGGTTCGGATAGCCTTTTTTGGGGTATGAAACTATCCGTTGACGGCTTACAGCGGTCAAAGCCGTAGAACTCACTGAGACCTTCGTTTTGACTGGTTATGGCTCCCGTAACTCTAAACGAGGCAACAGTTATGGCCGTCCGAAGAATCGATATGCACAGGATGCAACATCTGCAGTGCAAGGTGCAACATTCGTCCAAAAAAATGAAACAACGCCGTGCGACTTTCAGAAATGGGTGCAGTGATTTGAAATGGACCAGTACCATGGTGCACCACTCTCCAGGGATGGTAAATCGAAGACCAGCCACGGTGTTCCCTTTTTAACGTAAAAATTCATGTGACGGAAAAACGAAGGCCAAAAAACTTCAGAGACCCGATTGATGTTCGAATAGCCTTTTTTTGGGTATGAAACTATTCGTTGACGGCTTACAGCAGTCAAAGCCGTAAAACTCACTAAGACCTTCGTTTTGAGTGGTTATGGCTCTCGTAACTCTAAACGAGCAACAGTTATGGCCGTCCGAAGAATCGATATCCACAAGGTCCAACATCTGCGGTGCAAGGTGCAACATTCGTCCAAAAAGACGAAACAGCGCCGTGCGACTTTCAGAAATGGCTGTAGGGATTTGAAATGGACCAGTACCATGTTGCACCACTCTCTAGCGATGTTAAATCGAAGACCAGCCACGGTGTTCCCTTTTTAACGTAAAAATTCATGTGATGGAAAAACGAAGGCCAAAAAACGTCAAAGACCCGATTGAGGTTCGGATAGCTTTTTTTGGGGTATGAAACTATCCGTTGACGGCTTACAGTGGTCAAAGCCGTAGAACTCACTGAGTCCTTCGTTTTGACTGGTTATTGCTCCCGTAATTCTAAACGAGGCAACAGTTATGGCCGTCTGAAAAATCGATATCCACAGGATGCAACATCTGCAGTACAAGGTGCAACATTCGTCCAAAAAGACGAATCAACGCCGTGCGACTTTCAGAAATGGGTGCAGGGATTTGAAATGGACCAGTACCATGGTGCACCACTCTCCAGGGATGGTAAATCGAAGACCAGCCACGGTGTTCCCTTTTTAACGTAAAAATTCATGTGACGGAAAAACGAAGGCCAAAAAACTTCACAGACCCGATTGATGTTCGGATAGCCTATTTTTGGGTATGAAACTATCCGTTGACGACTTACAGCAGTCAAAGCTGTAGATCTCACTAAGACCTTCGTTTTGAGTGGTTATGGCTCCCGTAACTCTAAACGAGCAACAGTTATGGCCGTCCGAAGAATCGATATCCACAAGGTGCAACATCTGCGGTGCAAGATGCAACATTCGTCCAAAAAGACGAAACAGCGCCGTGCGACTTTCAGAAATGGCTGCAGGGATTTGAAATGGACCAGTACCATGGTGCACCACTCTCCAGGAATGGAAAATCGAAGACCATCCACGGTGTTCCCTTTTTAACGTAAAAATTCATGTGACGGAAAAACGAAGGCCAAAAAACTTCAGAGACCCGATTGAGGTTCAGATAGCTTTTTTTGGGGTATGAAACTATCCGTTGACGGCTTACAGCGGTCAAAGCCGTAGAACTCACTGAGACCTTCGTTTTGACTGGTTATGGCTCCCGTAACTCTAAACGAGGCAACAGTTATGGCCGTCCGAAGAATCGATATCCACAGGATGCAACATCTGCAGTGCAAGGTGCAACATTCGTCCAAAAAGACGAAACAACGCCGTGCGACTTTCAGAAATGGGTGCAGGGATTTGAAATGGACCAGTACCATGGTGCACCACTCTCCAGGGATGGTAAATCGAAGACCGGCCACGGTGTTCCCTTTTTAACGTAAAAATTCAAGTGACGGAAAAACGAAGGCCAAAAAACTTCAAAGACCCGATTGATGTTCGGATAGCCTTTTTTTGGGTATGAAACTATCCGTTGACGGCTTACAGCAGATAAAGCCGTAGAACTCACTAAGACCTTCGTTTTGAGTGGTTATGGCTCCCGTAACTCTAAACGAGCAACAGTTATGGCCGTCCGAAGAATCGATATCCACAAGGTGCAACATCTGCGGTGCAAGGTGCAACATTCGTCCAAAAAGACGAAACAGCGTCGTGCGACTTTCAGAAATGGCTGCAGGGATTTGAAATGGACCAGTACCATGGTGCACCACTCTCCAGGGATGGTAAATCGAAGACCAGCCACGGTGTTCCCTTTTTAACGTAAAAATTCATGTGATGGAAAAACGAAGGCCAAAAAACTTCAAAGACCCGATTGAGGTTCGGATAGCCTTTTTTGGGGTATGAAACTATACGTTGACGGCTTACAGTGGTCAAAGCCGTAGATCTCACTGAGACCTTCGTTTTGATTGGATATGGCTCCCGTAACTCTAAACGAGGCAACAGTTATGGCCGTCCGAAGAATCGATATCCACAGGATGCAACATCTGCAGTGCAAGGTGCAACATTCGTCCAAAAAGACGAAACAACGCCGTGCGATTATCAAAAATGGGTGAAGGGATTTGAAATGGACCAGTACCATGGTGCACCACTCTACAGGGATGGTAAATCGAAGACCAGCCACGGTGTGCCCTTTTTAACGTAAAAATTCATGTGACGGAAAAACGAAGGCCAAAAAACTTCAGAGACCCGATTGATGTTCGGATTGCCTTTTTTTGGGTATGAAACTATCCGTTGACGGCTTACAGCAGTCAAAGCTGTAGAACTCACTAAGACCTTCGTTTTGAGTGGTTATGGCTCCCGTAACTCTAAACGAGCAACAGTTATGGCCGTCCGAAGAATCGATATCCATAAGGTGCAACATCTGCGGTGCAAGGTGCAACATTCGTCCAAAAAGACGAAACAGCGCCGTGCGACTTTCAGAAATGGCTGCAGGGAATTGAAATGGACCAGTACCATGGTGCACCACTCTCCAGGGATGGTAAATCGAAGACCAGCCACGGTGTTCCCTTTTTAACGTAAAAATTCATGTGACGGAAAAACGAAGGCCAAAAAACTTCAGAGACCCGATTGAGGTTCGGATAGCTTTTTTGGGGTATGAAACTATCCGTTGACGGCTTACAGCGGTCAAAGCCGTAGAACTCACTGAGACCTTCGTTTTGACTGGTTATGGCTCCCGTAACTCTAAACGAGGCAACATTTATGGCCGTCTGAAGAATCGATATCCACAGGATGCAACATCTTCAGTGCAAGGTGCAACATTCGTCCAAAAAGACGAAACAACGCCGTGCGACTTTCAAAAATGGGTGCAGGGATTTGAAATGGACCAGTACCATGGTGCACCACTCTCAAGGGATGGTAAATCGAAGACCAGCCACGGTGTTCCCTTTTTAACGTAAAAATTCATGTGAAGGAAAAACGAAGGCCAAAAAACTTCAGAGACCCGATTGATGTTCGGATAGCCTTTTTTTGGGTATGAAACTATCCGTTGACGGCTTACAGCAGTCAAAGTCGTAGAACTCACTAAGACCTTCATTTTGACAGGTTATGGCTCCCGTAACTATAAACGAGCAACAGTTATGGCCGTCCGAAGAATCGATATCCACAGGGTGCAAAATCTGCGGTGCAAGGTGCAACATTCGTCCAAAAAGACGAAACAGCGCCGTGCGACTTTTAGAAATGGCTGCAGGGATTTGAAATGGACCAGTACCATGGTGCACCACTCTCCAAGGATGGTAAATCGAATACCAGCCACGGTGTTCCCTTTTTAACGTAAAAATTCATGTGACGGAAAAACGAAGGCCAAAAAACTTCAGAGACCCGATTGAGGTTCGGATAGCCTTTTTTGGGGTATGAAACTATCCGTTGACGGCTTACAGCGGTCAAAGCCGTAGAACTCACTGAGACTTTCGTTTTGACTGGTTATGGCTCCCGTAACTCTAAATGAGGCAACAGTTATGTCCGTCCGAAGAATCGATATGCACAGGATGCAACATCTGCAGTGCAAGGTGCAACATTCGTCCAAAAAAACGAAACAACGCCGTGCGACTTTCAGAATTGGGTGCAGGGATTTGAAATGGACCAGTACCATGGGGCACCACTCTCCAGGGATGGTAAATCGAAGACCAGCCACGGTGTTCCCTTTTTAACGTAAAAATTCATGTGACGGAAAAACGAAGGCCAAAAAACTTCAGAGACCCGATTGATGTTCGAATATCCTTTTTTTGGGTATGAAACTATCCGTTGACGGCTTACAGCAGTCAAAGCTGTAAAACTGACTAAGACCTTCGTTTTGAGTGGTTATGGCTCCCGTAACTCTAAACGAGCAACAGTTATGGCCGTCCGAAGAATCGATATCCACAAGGTCCAACATCTGCGGTGCAAGGTGCAACATTCGTCCAAAAAGACGAAACAGCGCCGTGCGACTTTCAGAAATGGCTGTAGGGATTTGAAATGGACCAGTACCATGGTGCACCACTCTCTAGGGATGGTAAATCGAAGACCAGCCACGGTGTTCCCTTTTTAACGTAAAAATTCATGTGATGGAAAAACGAAGGCCAAAAAACGTCAGAGACCCGATTGAGGTTCGGATAGCTTTTTTTGGGGTATGAAACTATCTGTTGATGGCTTACAACGGTCAAAGCCGTAGAACTCACTGAGACCTTCATTTTGACTGGTTATTGCTCCCGTAACTCTAAACGAGGCAACAGTTATGGCCGTTTGAAGAATCGATATCCACAGGATGCAACATCTGCAGTGCAAGGTGCAACATTCGTCCAAAAAGACGAAACAACCCCGTGCGACTTTCAGAAATGGGTGCAGGGATTTGAAATGGACCAGTACCATGGTGCACCACTCTCCAGGTATGGTAAATCGAAGACCAGCCACGGTGTTCCCTTTTTAACGTAAAAATTCATGTGACGGAAAAACAAAGGCCAAAAAACTTCAAAGACCCGATTGATGTTCGGATAGCCTTTTTTTGGGTATGAAACTATCCGTTGACGGCTTACAGCAGTCAAAGCCGTAGAACTCACTAAGACCTTCGTTTTGACTGGTTATGGCTCCCGTAACTCTAAACGAACAACAGTTATGGCCGTCCGAAGAATCGATATCCACAGGGTGCAACATCTGCGGTGCAAGGTGCAACATTCGTCCAAAAAGACGAAACAGCGTCGTGCGACTTTCAGAAATGGCTGCAGGGATTTGAAATGGACCAGTACCATGGTGCACCACTCTCCAGGGATGGTAAATCGAAGACCAGCCACGGTGTTCCCTTTTTAACGTAAAAATTCATGTGATGGAAAAACGAAGGCCAAAAAACTTCAGAGACCCGATTGAGGTTCGAATAGCCTTTTTTGGGGTATGAAACTATACGTTGACGGCTTACAGTGGTCAAAGCCGTAGATCTCACTGAGACCTTCGTTTTGACTGGATATGGCTCCCGTAACTCTAAACGAGGCAACAGTTATGGCCGTCCGAAGAATCGATATCCACAGGATGCAACATCTGCAGTGCAAGGTGCAACATTCGTCCAAAAAGACGAAACAACGCCGTGCGATTATCAAAAATGGGTGAAGGGATTTGAAATGGACCAGTACCATGGTGCACCACTCTACAGGGATGGTAAATCAAAGACCAGCCACGGTGTGCCCTTTTTAACGTAAAAATTCATGTGACGGAAAAACGAAGGCCAAAAAACTTCAGAGACCCGATTGATGTTCGGATTGCCTTTTTTTGGGTATGAAACTATCCGTTGACGGCTTACAGCAGTCAAAGCTGTAGAACTCACTAAGACCTTCGTTTTGAGTGGTTATGGCTCCCGTAACTCTAAACGAGCAACAGTTATGGCCGTTCGAAGAATCGATATCCATAAGGTGCAACATCTGCGGTGCAAGGTGCAACATTCGTCCAAAAAGACGAAACAGCGCCGTGCGACTTTCAGAAATGGCTGCAGGGAATTTAAATGGACCAGTACCATGGTGCACCACTCTCCAGGGATGGTAAATCGAAGACCAGCCACGGTGTTCCCTTTTAAACGTAAAAATTCATGTGACGGAAAAACGAAGGCCAAAAAACTTCAGAGACCCGATTGAGGTTCGGATAGCTTTTTTGGGGTATGAAACTATCCGTTGACGGCTTACAGCGGTCAAAGCCGTAGAACTCACTGAGACCTTCGTTTTGACTGGTTATGGCTCCCGTAACTCTAAACGAGGCAACATTTATGGCCGTCTGAAGAATCGATATCTACAGGATGCAACATCTTCAGTGCAAGGTGCAACATTCGTCCAAAAAGACGAAACAACGCCGTGCGACTTTCAAAAATGGGTGCAGGGATTTGAAATGGACCAGTACCATGGTGCACCACTCTCAAGGGATGGTAAATCGAAGACCAGCCACGGTGTTCCCTTTTTAACGTAAAAATTCATGTGAAGGAAAAACGAAGGCCAAAAAACTTCAGAGACCCGATTGATGTTCGGATAGCCTTTTTTTGGGTATGAAACTATCCGTTGACGGCTTACAGCAGTCAAAGTCGTAGAACTCACTAAGAACTTCATTTTGACTGGTTATGGCTCCCGTAACTATAAACGAGCAACAGTTATGGCCGTCCGAAGAATCGATATCCATAGGGTGCAACATCTGCGGTGCAAGGTGCAACATTCGTCCAAAAAGACGAAACAGCGCCGTGCGACTTTTAGAAATGGCTGCAGGGATTTGAAATGGACCAGTACCATGGTGCACCACTCTCCAAGGATGGTAAATCGAATACCAGCCAAGGTGTTCCCTTTTTAACGTAAAAATTCATGTGACGGAAAAACGAAGGCCAAAAAACTTCAGAGACCCGATTGAGGTTCGGATAGCCTTTTTTGGGGTATGAAACTATCCGTTGACGGCTTACAGCGGTCAAAGCCGTAGAACTCACTGAGACCTTCGTTTTGACTGGTTATGGCTCCCGTAACTCTAAATGAGGCAACAGTTATGTCCGTCCGAAGAATCGATATGCACAGGATGCAACATCTGCAGTGCAAGGTGCAACATTCGTCCAAAAAAACGAAACAACGCCGTGCGACTTTCAGAATTGGGTGCAGGGATTTGAAATGGACCAGTACCATGGTGCACCACTCTCCAGGGATGGTAAATCGAAGACCAGCCACGGTGTTCCCTTTTTAACGTAAAAATTCATGTGACGGAAAAACGAAGGCCAAAAAACTTCAGAGACCCGATTGATGTTCGGATAGCCTTTTTTTGGGTATGAAACTATCCGTTGACGGCTTACAGCAGTCAAAGTCGTAGAACTCACTAAGAACTTCATTTTGACTGGTTATGGCTCCCGTAACTATAAACGAGCAACAGTTATGGCCGTCCGAAGAATCGATATCCACAGGGTGCAACATCTGCGGTGCAAGGTGCAACATTCGTCCAAAAAGACGAAACAGCGCCGTGCGACTTTTAGAAATGGCTGCAGGGATTTGAAATGGACCAGTACCATGGTGCACCACTCTCCAAGGATGGTAAATCGAATACCAGCCAAGGTGTTCCCTTTTTAACGTAAAAATTCATGTGACGGAAAAACGAAGGCCAAAAAACTTCAGAGACCCGATTGAGGTTCGGATAGCCTTTTTTGGGGTATGAAACTATCCATTGACGGCTTACAGCGGTCAAAGCCGTAGAACTCACTGAGACCTTCGTTTTGACTGGTTATGGCTCCCGTAACTCTAAATGAGGCAACAATTATGTCCGTCCGAAGAATCGATATGCACAGGATGCAACATCTGCAGTGCAAGGTGCAACATTCGTCCAAAAAAACGAAACAACGCCGTGCGACTTTCAGAATTGGGTGCAGGGATTTGAAATGGACCAGTACCATGGTGCACCACTCTCCAGGGATGGTAAATCGAAGACCAGCCACGGTGTTCCCTTTTTAACGTAAAAATTCATGTGACGGAAAAACGAAGGCCAAAAAACTTCAGAGACCCGATTGATGTTCGAATATCCTTTTTTTGGGTATGAAACTATCCGTTGACGGCTTACAGCAGTCAAAGCCGTAAAACAGACTAAGACCTTCGTTTTGAGTGGTTATGGCTCCCGTAACTCTAAACGAGCAACAGTTATGGCCGTCCGAAGAATCGATATCCACAAGGTCCAACATCTGCGGTGCAAGGTGCAACATTCGTCCAAAAAGACGAAACAGCGCCGTGCGACTTTCAGAAATGGCTGTAGGGATTTGAAATGGACCAGTACCATGGTGCACAACTCTCTAGGGATGGTAAATCGAAGACCAGCCACGGTGTTCCCTTTTTAACGTAAAAATTCATGTGATGGAAAAACGAAGGCCAAAAAACGTCAAAGACCCGATTGAGGTTCGGATAGCTTTTTTTGGGGTATGAAACTATCCGTTGACGGCTTACAGCGGTCAAAGCCGTAGAACTCACTGAGACCTTCGTTTTGACTGGTTATTGCTCCCGTAACTCTAAACGAGGCAACAGTTATGGCCGTTTGAAGAATCGATATCCACAGGATGCAACATCTGCAGTGCAAGGTGCAACATTCGTCCAAAAAGACGAAACAACCCCGTGCGACTTTCAGAAATGGGTGCAGGGATTTGAAATGGACCAGTACCATGGTGCACCACTCTCCAGGGATGGTAAATCGAAGACCAACCACGGTGTTCCCTTTTTAACGTAAAAATTCATGTGACGGAAAAACGAAGGCCAAAAAACTTCAGAGACCCGATTGATGTTCGGATAGCCTTTTTTTGGGTATGAAACTATCCGTTGACGGCTTACAGCAGTCAAAGCCGTAGATCTCACTAAGACCTTCGTATTGAGTGGTTATGGCTCCCGTAACTCTAAACGAGCAACAGTTATGGCCGTCCGAAGAATCGATATCCACAAGGTGCAACATCTGCGGTGCAAGATGCAACATTCGTCCAAAAAGACGAAACAGCGTCGTGCGACTTTCAGAAATGGCTGCAGGGATTTGAAATGGACCAGTACCATGGTGCACCACTCTCCAGGAATGGAAAATCGAAGACCAGCCACGGTGTTCCCTTTTTAACGTAAAAATTCATGTGACAGAAAAACGAAGGCCAAAAAACTTCAGAGACCCGATTGAGGTTCAAATAGCTTTTTTTGGGGTATGAAACTATCCATTGACGGCTTACAGCGGTCAAAGCCCTAGAACTCACTGAGACCTTCGTTTTGACTGGTTATGGCTCCCGTAACTCTAAACGAGGCAACAGTTATGGCCGTCCGAAGAATCGATATCCACAGGATGCAACATCTGCAGTGCAAGGTGCAACATTCGTCCAAAAAGACGAAACAACGCCGTGCGACTTTCAGAAATGGGTGCAGGGATTTGAAATGGACCAGTACCGTGGTGCACCACTCTCCAGGGATGGTAAATCGAAGACCAGCCACGGTGTTCCCTTTTTAACGTAAAAATTCAAGTGACGGAAAAACGAAGGCCAAAAAACTTCAAAGACCCGATTGATGTTCGGATAGCCTTTTTTTGGGTATGAAACTATCCGTTGACGGCTTACAGCAGTTAAAGCCGTAGAACTCACTAAGACCTTCGTTTTGAGTGGTTATGGCTCCCGTAACTCTAAACGAGCAACAGTTATGGCCGTCCGAAGAATCGATATCCACAAGGTGCAACATCTGCGGTGCAAGGTGCAACATTCGTCCAAAAAGACGAAACAGCGCCGTGCGACTTTCAGAAATGGCTGCAGGGATTTGAAATGGACCAGTACCATGGTGCACCACTCTCCAGGGATGGTAAATCGAAGACCAGCCACGGTGTTCCCTTTTTAACGTAAAAATTCATGTGATGGAAAAACGAAGGCCAAAAAACTTCAGAGACCCGATTGAGGTTCGGATAGCTTTTTTTGGGGTATGAAACTATCCGTTGACGGCTTACAGCGGTCAAAGCCGTAGAACTCACTGAGACCTTCGTTTTGACTGGTTATTGCTCCCGTAACTCTAAACGAGGCAACAGTTATGGCCGTCCGAAGAATCGATATCCACAGGATGCAACATCTGCAGTGCAAGGTGCAACATTCGTCCAAAAAGACGAAACAATGCCGTGCGACTTTCAGAAATGGGTGCAGGGATTTGAAATGGACCAGTACCATGGTGCACCACTCTCCAGGGATGGTAAATCGAAGACCAGCCACGGTGTTCCCTTTTTAACGTAAAAATTCAAGTGACGGAAAAACGAAGGCCAAAAAACTTCAAAGACCCGATTGATGTTCGGATAGCCTTTTTTTGGGTATGAAACTATCCGTTGACGGCTTACAGCAGTTAAAGCCGTAGAACTCACTAAGACCTTCGTTTTGAGTGGTTATGGCTCCCGTAACTCTAAACGAGCAACAGTTATGGCCGTCCGAAGAATCGATATCCACAAGGTGCAACATCTGCGGTGCAAGGTGCAACATTCGTCCAAAAAGACGAAACAGCGCCGTGCGACTTTCAGAAATGGCTGCAGGGATTTGAAATGGACCAGTACCATGGTGCACCACTCTCCAGGGATGGTAAATCGAAGACCAGCCACGGTGTTCCCTTTTTAACGTAAAAATTCATGTGATGGAAAAACGAAGGCCAAAAAACTTCAGAGACCCGATTGAGGTTCGGATAGCTTTTTTTGGGGTATAAAACTATCCGTTGACGGCTTACAGCGCTCAAAGCCGTAGAACTCACTGAGACCTTCGTTTTGACTGGTTATTGCTCCCGTAACTCTAAACGAGGCAACAATTATGGCCGTCCGAAGAATCGATATCCACAGGATGCAACATCTGCAGTGCAAGGTGCAACATTCGTCCAAAAAAACAAACAACGCCGTGCGACTTTCAGAAATGGGTGCAGGGATTTGAAATGGACCAGTACCATGGTGCCCCACTCTCCAGGGATGGTAAATTGAAGACCAGCCACGGTGTTCCCTTTTTAACGTAAAAATTCATGTGACGGAAAAACGAAGGCCAAAAAACTTCAGAGACCCGATTGATGTTCGGATAGCCTTTTTTTGGGTATGAAACTATCTGTTGACGGCTTACTGCAGTCAAAGCCATAGATCTCACTAAGACCTTCGTTTTGAGTGGTTATGGCTCCCGTAACTCTAAACGAGCAACAGTTATGGCCGTCCGAAGAATCGATATCCACAAGGTGCAACATCTGCGGTGCAAGGTGCAACATTCGTCCAAAAAGACGAAACAGCGCCGTGCGACTTTCAGAAATGGCTGCAGGGATTTGAAATGGACCAGTACCATGGTGCACCACTCTCTAGGGATGGTAAATCGAAGACCAGCCACGGTGTTCCCTTTTTAACATAAAAATTCATGTGATGGAAAAACGAAGGCCAAAAAACGTCAGAGACCCGATTGAGGTTCGGATAGCTTTTTTTGGGGTATGAAACTATCCGTTGATGGCTTACAGTGGTCAAAGCCGTAGAACTCACTGAGACCTTCGTTTTGACTGGTTATTGCTCCCGTAACTCTAAACGAAGCAACAGTTATGGCCGTCTGAAGAATCGATATCCACAGGATGCAACATCTGCAGTGCAAGGTGCAACATTCGTCCAAAAAGACGAAACAACGCCGTGCGACTTTCAGAAATGGGTGCAGGGATTTGAAATGGACCAGTACCATGGTGCACCACTCTCCAGGGATGGTAAATCGAAGACCAGCCACGGTGTTCCCTTTTTAACGTAAAAATTCAAGTGACGGAAAAACGAAGGCCAAAAAACTTCAAAGACCCGATTGATGTTCGGATAGCCTTTTTTTGGGTATGAAACTATCCGTTGACGGCTTACAGCAGTTAAAGCCGTAGAACTCACTAAGACCTTCGTTTTGAGTGGTTATGGCTCCCGTAACTCTAAACGAGCAACAGTTATGGCCGTCCGAAGAATCGATATCCACAAGGTGCAACATCTGCGGTGCAAGGTGCAACATTCGTCCAAAAAGACGAAACAGCGCCGTGCGACTTTCAGAAATGACTGCAGGGATTTGAAATGGACCAGTACCATGGTGCACCACTCTCCAGGGATGGTAAATCGAAGACCAGCCACGGTGTTCCCTTTTTAACGTAAAAATTCATGTGATGGAAAAACGAAGGCCAAAAAACTTCAGAGACCCGATTGAGGTTCGGATAGCTTTTTTTGGGGTATGAAACTATCCGTTGACGGCTTACAGCGGTCAAAGCCGTAGAACTCACTGAGACCTTCGTTTTGACTGGTTATTTCTCCCGTAACTCTAAACGAGGCAACAGTTATGGCCGTCCGAAGAATCGATATCCACAGGATGCAACATCTGTAGTGCAAGGTGCAACATTCGTCCAAAAAGACGAAACAATGCCGTCCGACTTTCAGAAATGGGTGCAAAGATTTGAAATGGACCAGTACCATGGAGCACCACTCTCCAGGGATGGTAAATCGAAGACCAGCCAAGGTGTTCCCTTTTTAACGTAAAAATTCAAGTGACGGAAAAACGAAGGCCAAAAAACTTCAAAGACCCGATTGATGTTCGGATAGCCTTTTTTTGGGTATGAAACTATCCGTTGATGGCTTACAGCAGTTAAAGCCGTAGAACTCACTAAGACCTTCGTTTTGAGTGGTTATGGCTCCCGTAACTCTAAACGAGCAATAGTTATGGCCGTCCGAAGAATCGATATCCACAAGGTGCAACATCTGCGGTGCAAGGTGCAACATTCGTCCAAAAAGACGAAACAGCGCCGTGCGACTTTCAGAAATGGCTACAGGGATTTGAAATGGACCAGTACCATGGTGCACCACTCTCCAGGGATGGTAAATCGAAGACCAGCCACGGTGTTCCCTTTTTAACGTAAAAATTCATGTGATGGAAAAACGAAGGCCAAAAAACTTCAGAGACCCGATTGAGGTTCGGATAGCTTTTTTTGGGGTATGAAACTATCCGTTGACGGCTTAAGGCGGTCAAAGCCGTAGAACTCACTGAGACCTTCGTTTTGACTGGTTATTGCTCCCGTAACTCTAAACGAGGCAACAGTTATCGCCGTCCGAAGAATCGATATCCACAGGATGCGACATCTGCAGTGCAAGGTGCAACATTCGTCCAAAAAAACGAACAACGCCGTGCGACTTTCAGAAATGGGTGCAGGGATTTGAAATGGACCAGTACCATGGTGCACCACTCTCCAGGGATGGTAAATCGAAGACCAGCCACGGTGTTCCCTTTTTAACGTAAAAATTCATGTGACGGAAAAACGAAGGCCAAAAAACTTCAGAGACCCGATTGATGTTCGGATAGCCTTTTTTTGGGTATGAAACTATCCGTTGACGGCTTACAGCAGTCAAAGCCGTAGATCTCACTAAGACCTTCGTTTTGAGTGGTTATGGCTCCCGTAACTCTAAACGAGCAACAGTTATGGCCGTCCGAAGAATCGATATCCACAAGGTGCAACATCTACGGTGCAAGGTGCAACATTCGTCCAAAAAGACGAAACAGCGCCGTGCGACTTTCAGAAATGGCTGTAGGGATTTGAAATGGACCAGTACCATGGTGCACCACTCTCTAGGGATGGTAAATCGAAGACCAGCCACGGTGTTCCCTTTTTAACATAAAAATTCATGTGATGGAAAAACGAAGGCCAAAAAACGTCAGAGACCCGATTGAGGTTCGGATAGCTTTTTTTGGGGTATGAAACTATCTGTTGACGGCTTACAGTGGTCAAAGCTGTAGAACTCACTGAGACCTTCGTTTTGACTGGTTATTGCTCCCGTAACTCTAAACGAGGCAACAGTTATGGCCGTCTGAAGAATCGATATCCACAGGATGCAACATCTGCAGTGCAAGGTGCAACATTCGTCCAAAAAGATGAAACAGCGCCGTGCGACTTTCAGAAATGGGTGCAGGGATTTGAAATGGACCAGTACCATGGTGCACCACTCTCCAGGGATGGTAAATCGAAGACCAGCCACGGTGTTCCCTTTTTAACGTAAAAATTCATGTGACGGAAAAACGAAGGCCAAAAAACTTCAGAGACCCGATTGATGTTCGGATAGCCTTTTTTTGGGTATGAAACTATCCGTTGACGGCTTACAGCAGTCAAAGCCGTAGATCGCACTAAGACCTTCGTTTTGAGTGGTTATGGCTCCCGTAACTCTAAACGAGCAACAGTTATGGCCGTCCGAAGAATCGATATCCACAAGGTGCAACATCTGCGGTGCAAGATGCAACATTCGTCCAAAAAGACGAAACAGCGCCGTGCGACTTTCAGAAATGGCTGCAGGGATTTGAAATGGACCAGTACCATGGTGCACCACTCTCCAGGAATGGAAAATCGAAGACCAGCTGTTATCCCAACTTTTGGCAAAGTCGAGATACCCAAAGATTAACTGAAAATCAATGATGATTAGTCATGAACATCGATTGTGCATCGCAGGTTCACCATGGATATCGATGAATTTTATCCGAGTCCGGATCGGGCTGCAATTGATAAGACATGTCAAGCAAGGCCAGATGAAACAACGTTCCAAGTTTCGAGTCAATCCGAGTTCGTATGCTCGAGATATCGCCAGCGAAAGATGGAGTAGACAGTCCTAAGTTCGAATCCATAGGTGGAGCCTATGTTCGAATCCATCAGGTGGTCAGGCTTCATATCCACGGGACGATCTTCGTTCGACTCTATCATACTCCCTCTGCTTCGAATCCATGGAGAGAAAGTACTTCGAATCCACGATGCCTAGCCCCGCTTCAAGTCCATTAAGCGAGTCACGGTTCGAACCCAATGAACCAATCCCCTTCTTCGAATCGATCAAAGGGAAAGTCTTCGAGTCCATGTAGTTAAAGAGCTTCGACTCCATCCTGCGAGTATCTTCGAGTCCATTCAAGCAAGAAGCCTTCGTATCGATTAACTAAAACCTACCTTGATCGATTCGAAGAGAACGTTCATCCAATCGATTCGATGAAGTCATACCTTCGAATCCATTACATCGAATCCACCAAGTTATAACAGCTGAAACCACGGAGTCGACCCAGTCAACTCGGCATAGAAGTCGGATCGATACGAAGAAGGTGCTCCATGTCATCACAGAAGCGCGCGCTGGATCGATTCGAACGAATCGATTCGAACTAGATCGATTCGAACCAGGCTAGTCAACCAGAAATGCAACCTTGAATCGATCATAACTTGAGATCTAGACATCCAAATGCTATGAAATTTTCACAGAAGCTTGAGCACATGTTGAAGAATGTTCACGCCAAATTTCAGCTCGATTGGACACTTTCTTGATCGATTCGAACCAAGGGTCGAATCGATCCCAAAGTGGGCACGGATTTCCATAAAGCGGGCATGTGGGCCCCCTGACGTACCAGAACTGTTCTCCCTTCATTTTAGGCGAAATATCAGCCTTCTACACCTATAAATAGAGACCCTGCTCATTCAGAAGGGGGGTCGGACAATTCTTAGAGCTAAAGAGCGCCCAGATTCTGCCAGATTCACTCCAGATCACCGTTGCTGCCTTAGATTCAGACTTAGTTCCGCAAATCAGTTGTAATACAACATACGAAATTGTAATCTTCAAGCATCGAGCAATAAAATCATAAAAACCTTGAAGTGGACGTAGGCCGGAGATAGCCGAACCACTATAAATTGTGTGTCAATGTTCATTATTTCTTGATTGTTGCTTGCTACTTATTTAAGATCTGTGATTTGTGTGTGAATACTGTTGATTCGTATTCATACGCTGGTGCTTTCATTACACTTGGGGTTTGTGACCATTTTTGGTGCAAACACTTTGGTGCTTTCACTGAGAGGAACTAGCACCCGCTACACCAAATTCAAAATTTAGATTTGGAATTTTCAGGATCCAGATCTGACTCTACAATGACTCGACAAACTAGACAAAGAACTGAGAGGAGCCAACAGGCAGGAAGTCAAGAGGCATCCTCTGGCGCTGGAGAAGGACAAGCTTCGATCTACATTACTAGAGATGAGATGGAAGCGATGAATAACTTAATGCAGGAAAGAATGATGAAAAGCCAACAAGAGATGCTGCAGAATTTCTTCGAGCAGATGAGAGCTGCGGGGACGCAGAACCCTGGACCAGCTACAGCGGTTGTGAATGTGGAACAAGGAGCTAGGGCTATGGAACCCAAAGGAGGAAAAAATGCAGGACCAGAAGGCAATCAACAAGGGCTTGGGGGCAGGCCCGCAGGATCCAACGCAGAAGTACCTTTGGAAGGAGCTCAACCGGCTAGGGCCAACACTAATACTAACGAGCCGCCCGAAGAGTACGTACCAGAATTCCATACGAGACTCGGAGGGCAAGACCGAGACATGACAAGGGGGCAACCCCTAGATGGAGATGAAAGAATGATTGGCCTAGTGAGACGACTCCTGAGAGGAGGGTTTTCAGGAGGAGGATTGGAAGAAGTTAGTCGGAGTCCGTTCGCTCCGAATATCAGGAATGCAAGGAACCCTCCGAAGTTCAAACTACCAACGCTGAATCCTTATGATGGAAAGTCAGACCCGACCATGCATATCACTAGATATATCAGACACTTGGAAGTGCTGGGAGCATCCGAGGAAGTGATGGCATGATGTTTCCCCTTATTCCTATCAGATTTGGCTGCACTTTGGTTTAGGCAGCTAGAAACCGGATCAATCAGGACATGGGGCGAGCTTATGGATTGCTTCATGAAGCAGTTTAGGGTCCACGTGATGCGACCTAAGAGCGTGATGACTTTGGCATCGATAAAACAAAGGACCGGAGAGTCCATAAAAGATTTTTTGTTACGATTTAATGCGACGGTGACTTCTGTAGATCGCCCGGATCCATCGATGATTTTGATGGCGGCGGTGGCAGGAGTTGGAGAAGGCACCGAATTCAAAGACTCTTTGACTAAAGATCCACCGCAAGATCATGGAGAGTTTTTCCATGAAGCTGAAAAATTCATTCGATTAGAGGAATCACGAGCCGAGAGGCAGGAAATAAATGTTGCACAAGGCGAAGGAACCGCCAGGGAACAGTCCAGGGCAGACAAAGGAAAGAGAAAGCAGGATGACACACATGATGGTCCTGATAAACGGAAGAAATTCCGAGAGCCCAGATTCAGGCAATACACAGACTTGGTGGCAGGACTGGAACGAATTTACACCGAAACTCGGGGGCAACTCCCCTATCGAAAACCACCCAGGAGAGATCCCACGGAGCGGGAACGTAGGACCAGAAAATACTGCCTATTCCATGAGCTGGATGGGCACACTACCGATGAATGCCGCCACCTGAAGGATGAGGTGGAAGAACATGCTAGGAGTGGTAGATTGCCGCAGTATGTCAGAGAACGTACGACGGCGGTTAGACCCGAACAACTACCGCCTCAACCAAACAGGAATGATCCTGGATCGGGATCACGACTCGTCATCAACTGATTATGATGGCAAGGGCCAAATTCAAGATCTGGACTTTGGTCGATTAGTTTTCTTAGATTTGATTTCCAAAATAAAACGGCTATCCCACTTACTCATGCATGGGAACCGGAGAGATCCCTAGGCATGTTCTGAGATGGAAATAGACCGCTCCGCCCGGAGAGGCATTATCTTGTTTTCCCTGGTGTTTGAGATTGAACATCTAGGATTTGAATTTAATAAAGAAACACTTATTAAAATAAACCTTTGACCGGAGAGTTAAAGGATAAACATTAAATATCAATATAAACATGATCGCTTTATGATCCTACCCGGAGAGGCAGGGTCCGGAGTGCAAGAAGTGAGTTGCTTCGCCGGAGAGCGACAGGGTCAACTCACTTAAGCATCGTTTCCTATTCACCGGAGAGTGATTTGATCAGGATTCGATAAGAGCCCAGAGAGGCTATGATCGGCCCACGCTTTAGGCCATGACATCGCTTAATGTTCAGATACACTGAACCGGAGTGCAGGAGGTGAGTCGCTTCGCCGGAGAGCGACAGGATTGACTCACTTAACGTTGTTTCCCCTTCACCGGAGAGTGACAGGATGGGATCCAGCATGAGCCCGGAGAGGCTGTGATCGACCGACAATTCAGGTCATGACACCGCTTAATGTTCAGATACACTGAACCGGAGTGCAGGGGGTGTAGCCGCTTCGCCAGAGAGCGACAGGATCGGCTCACTCATCGTTGTTTCCCCTTCACCGGAGAGTGACAGGATGGGATCCAGCATGAGCCCGGAGAGGCTATAATCGGCCGAGAACGACCAAGACATCGCTATACGCCCTAGCTGGGGCCAGAGTGCAAGGGATAGAAAGCAACGCCGGAGTGCGATAGGATCTTTCTATTCAATCGCTAAATCTGGAATGGGTTTGACAAGGGTCCGGAGTGACCATCAATAGTACGGAGAGACCGTAGAATTTCATTCTTAACTTCCACTGGAAAAAATTGATAACAATTCGGCTTCGAATAGCCATGGACTTGATTGAAAATGCTATAAGCTATAAGTAAAACATGAACTCACTGCATCCAACTTAAGACTGATCAAAACACGCCTTTTACCAAAAAGGCATGTTTTGGGGGGCAAAATGTTATCCCAACTTTTGGCAAAGTCGAGATACCCAAAGATTAACTGAAAATCAATGATGATTAGTCATGAACATCGATTGTGCATCGCAGGTTCACCATGGATATCGATGAATTTTATCCGAGTCTGGATCGGGCTGCAATTGATAAGACATGTCAAGCAAGGCCAGATGAAACAACGTTCCAAGTTTCGAGTCAATCCGAGTTCGTATGCTCGAGATATCGCCAGCGAAAGATGGAGTAGACAGTCCTAAGTTCGAATTCATAGGTGGAGCCTATGTTCGAATCCATCAGGTGGTCAGGCTTCATATCCACGGGACGATCTTCGTTCGACTCTATCATACTCCCTCTGCTTCGAATCCATGGAGAGAAAGTACTTCGAATCCACGATGCCTAGCCCCGCTTCAAGTCCATTAAGCAAGTCACGGTTCGAACCCAATGAACCAATCCCCTTCTTCGAATCGATCAAAGGGAAAGTCTTCGAGTCCGTGTAGTTAAAGAGCTTCGACTCCATCCTGCGAGTATCTTCGAGTCCATTCAAGCAAGAAGCCTTCGTATCGATTAACTAAAACCTACCTTGATCGATTCGAAGAGAACGTTCATCCAATCGATTCGATGAAGTCATACCTTCGAATCCATTACATCGAATCCACCAAGTTATAACAGCTGAAACCACGGAGTTGACCCAGTCAACTCGGCATAGAAGTCGGATCGATACGAAGAAGGTGCTCCATGTCATCACAGAAGCGCGCGCTGGATCGATTTGAACGAATCGATTCGAACTAGATCGATTCGAACCAGGCTAGTCAACCAGAAATGCAACCTTGAATCGATCATAACTTGAGATCTACACATCCAAATGCTATGAAATTTTCACAGAAGCTTGAGCACATGTTGAAGAATGTTCACGCCAAATTTCAGCTCGATTGGACACTTTCTTGATCGATTCGAACCAAGGGTCGAATCGATCCCAAAGTGGGCCCGAATTTCCATAAAGCGGGCATGTGGGCCCCCTGACGTACCAGAACTAGTCTCCCTTCATTTTAGGCGAAATATCAGCCTTCTACACCTATAAATAGAGACCCTGCTCATTCAGAAGGGGGTCGGACAATTCTTAGAGCTAAAGAGCGCCTAGATTCTGCCAGATTCACTCCAGGTCACCATTGCTGCCTTAGATTCAGACTTAGTTCAGCAAATCAGTTGTAATACAACATACGAAATTGTATTCTTCAAGCATCGAGCAATAAAATCATAAAAACCTTGAAGTGGACGTAGGCCGGAGATAGCCGAACCACTATAAATTGTGTGTCACTGTTCATTATTTCTTGATTGTTGCTTGCTACTTATTTAAGATCTGTGATTTGTGTGTGAATACTGTTGATTCGTATTCATACGCTGGTGCTTTCATTACACTTGGGGTTTGTGACCATTTTTGGTGCAAACACCAGCCACGGTGTTCCCTTTTTAACGTAAAAATTCATGTGACGGAAAAACGAAGGCCAAAACACTTCAGAGACCCGATTGAGGTTCGGATAGCTTTTTTTGGGGTATGAAACTATCCGTTGATGGCTTACAGCGGTCAAAGCCGTAGAACTCACTGAGACCTTCGTTTTGACTGGTTATGGCTCCCGTAACTCTAAACGAGGCAACAGTTATGGCCGTCCGAAGAATCGATATCCATAGGATGCAACATCTGCAGTGCAAGGTGCAACATTCGTCCAAAAAGACGAAACAACGCCGTGCCACTTTCAGAAATGGGTGTAGGGATTTGAAATGGACCAGTACCATGGTGCACCACTCTCCAGGGATGGTAAATCGAAGACCAGCCACGGTGTTCCCTTTTTAACGTAAAAATTCAAGTGACGGAAAAACGAAGGCCAAAAAACTTCAAAGACCCGATTGATGTTCGGATAGCCTTTTTTTGGGTATGAAACTATCCGTTGACGGCTTACAGCAGTTAAAGCCGTAGAACTCACTAAGACCTTCGTTTTGAGTGGTTATGGCTCCCGTAACTCTAAACGAGCAACAGTTATGGCCGTCCGAAGAATCGATATCCACAAGGTGCAACATCTGCGGTGCAAGGTGCAACATTCGTCCAAAAAGACGAAACAGCGCCGTGCGACTTTCAGAAATGGCTGTAGGGATTTGAAATGGACCAGTACCATGGTGCACCACTCTCCAGGGATGGTAAATCGAAGACCAGCCACGGTGATCCCTTTTTAACGTAAAAATTCATGTGATGGAAAAACGAAGGCCAAAAAACTTCAGAGACCCGATTGAGGTTCGGATAGCTTTTTTTGGGGTATGAAACTATCCGTTGACGGCTTACAGCGGTCAAAGCCGTAGAACTCATTGAGACCTTCGTTTTGACTGGTTATTGCTCCCGTAACTCTAAACGAGGCAACAGTTATGGCCGTCCGAAGAATCGATATCCACAGGATGCAACATCTGCAGTGCATGGTGCAACATTCGTCCAAAAAGACGAAACAACGCCGTGCGACTTTCAGAAATGGGTGCAGGGATTTGAAATGGACCAGTACCATGGTGCACCACTCTCCAGGGATGGTAAATCGAAGACCAGCCACGGTGTTCCCTTTTTAACGTAAAAATTCAAGTGACGGAAAAACGAAGGCCAAAAAACTTCAAAGACCCGATTGATGTTCGGATAGCCTTTTTTTGGGTATGAAACTATCCGTTGACGGCTTACAGTAGTTAAAGCCGTAGAACTCACTAAGACCTTCGTTTTGAGTGGTTATGGCTCCCGTAACTCTAAACGAGCAACAGTTATGGCCGTCCGAAGAATCGATATCCACAAGGTGCAACATCTGCGGTGCAAGGTGCAACATTCGTCCAAAAAGACGAAACAGCGCCGTGCGACTTTTAGAAATGGCTGCAGGGATTTGAAATGGACCAGTACCATGGTGCACCACTCTCCATGGATGGTAAATCGAAGACCAGCCACGGTGTTCCCTTTTTAACGTAAAAATTCATGTGATGGAAAAACAAAGGCCAAAAAACTTCAAAGACCCGATTGAGGTTCGGATAGCTTTTTTTGGGGTATGAAACTATCCGTTGACGGCTTACAACGGTCAAAGCCGTAGAACTCACTGAGACCTTCGTTTTGACTGGTTATTGCTCCCGTAACTCTAAACGAGGCAACATTTATGGCCGTCCGAATAATCGATATCCACAGGATGCAACATCTGCAGTGCAAGGTGCAACATTCGTCCAAAAAGACGAAACAACGCCGTGCGACTTTCAGAAATGTGTGCAGGGATTTGAAATGGACCAGTACCATGGTGCACCACTCTCCAGGGCTGGTAAATCGAAGACCAGCCACGGTGTGCCCTTTTTAACGTAAAAATTCATGTGATGGAAAAACGAAGGCCAAAAAACTTCAGAGACCCGATTGATGTTCGGATAGCCTTTTTTTGGGTATGAAACTATCCGTTGACGACTTACAGCAGTCAAAGCCGTAGAACTCACTAAGACCTTCGTTTTGAGTGGTTATGGCTCCCGTAACTCTAAACGAGCAACAGTTATGGCCGTCCGAAGAATCGATATCCACAAGGTGCAACATCTGCGGTGCAAGGTGCAACATTCGTCCAAAAAGACGAAACAGCGCCGTGCGACTTTCAGAAATGGCTGCAGGGATTTGAAATGGACCAGTACCATGGTGCACCACTCTCCAGGGATGGAAAATCGAAGACCAGCCACGGTGTTCCCTTTTTAACGTAAAAATTCATGTGACGGAAAAACGAAGGCCAAAAAACTTCAGAGACCCGATAGAGGTTCGGATAGCTTTTTTTGGGGTATGAAACTATCCGTTGACGGCTTACAGCGGTCAAAGCCGTAGAACTCACTGATACCTTCGTTTTGACTGGTTATGGCTCCCGTAACTCTAAACGATGCAACAGTTATGGACGTCCGAAGAATCGATATCCACAGGATGCAACATCTGTAGTGCAAGGTGCAACATTCGTCCAAAAAGACGAAACAACGCCGTGCGAGTTTCAGAAATGGGTGCAGGGATTTGATATGGACCAGTACCATGGTGCACCACTCTCCAGGGATGGTAAGTCGAAGACCAGCCACGGTGTTCCCTTTTTATCGTAAAAATTCATGTGACGGAAAAACGAAGGCCATAAAACTTCAGAGACCCGATTGAGGTTCGAATAGCCTTTTTTTGTGTATGAAACTATCCGTTGACGGCTTACAGCGGTCAAAGCCGTAGAACTCACTAAGACCTTCGTTTTGACTGGTTATGGCTCCCGTAACTCTAAACGAGGCAACAGTTATGGCCGTCCGAAGAATCGATATCCACAGGATGCAACATCTGCAGTGCAAGGTGCAACATTCGTCCAAAAAGACGAAACAACGCCGTGCGACTTTCAGAAATGGGTGCAGGGATTTGAAATGGACCAGTACCATGGTGCACCACTCTCCAGGGATGGTAAATCGAAGACCAGCCACGGTGTTCCCTTTTTAACGTAAAAATTCATGTGACGGAAAAACGAAGACCAAAAAACTTCAGAGACCCGATTGATGTTCGGATAGCCTTTTTTTGGGTATGAAATTATCCGTTGACGTCTTACAGCAGTCAAAGCCATAGAACTCACTAAGACCTTCGTTTTGACTGGTTATGGCTCCCGTAACTCTAAACGAGCAACAGTTATGGCCGTCCGAAGAATCGATATCCACAGGGTGCAACATCTGCGGTGCAAGGTGCAACATTCGTCCAAAAAGACGAAACAACGCCGTGCGACTTTCAGAAATGGCTGCAGGGATTTGAAATGGACCAGTACCATGGTGCACCACTCTCCAGGGATGGTAAATCGAAGACCAGCCATGGTGTCCCCTTTTTAACATAAAAATTCATGTGACGGAAAAACGAAGGCCAAAAAACTTCAGAGACCCGATTGAGGTTCGGATAGCCTTTTTTGGGGTATGAAACTATCCGTTGACGGCTTACAGCAGTCAAAGCCGTAGAACTCATTGAGACCTTCGTTTTGACTGGATATGGCTCCCGTAACTCTAAACGAGGCAACAGTTATGGCCGTCCGAAGAATCGATATCCACAGGATGCAACATCTGCAGTGCAAGGTGCAACATTCGTCCAAAAAGATGAAACAACGCCGTACGATTTTCAGAAATGGGTGCAGGGATTTGAAATGGACCAGTACCATGGTGCACCACTCTCCAGGGATGGTAAATCGAAGACCAGCCACAGTGTTCCCTTTTTAACGTAAAAATTCATGTGACGGAAAAACGAAGGCCAAAAAACTTCAGAGACCCGATTGATGTTCGGATAGCCTTTTTTTGGTTATGAAACTATCCGTTGACGGCTTACAGCAGTCTAAGCCGTAGAACTCACTAAGACCTTCGTTTTGAGTGGTTATGGCTCCCGTAACTCTAAACGAGCAACAGTTATGGCCGTCCGAAGAATCGATATCCACAAGGTGCAACATCTGCGGTGCAAGGTGCAACATTCGTCCAAAAAGACGAAACAGCGCCGTGCGACTTTCAGAAATGGCTGCAGGGATTTGAAATGGACCAGTACTATGGTGCACCACTCTCCAGGGATGGTAAATCGAAGACCAGCCACGGTGTTCCCTTTTTAACGTAAAAATTCATGTGACGGAAAAATGAAGGCCAAAAAACTTCAAAGACCCGATTGAGGTTCGGATAGCTTTTTTTGGGGTATGAAACTATCCGTTGACGGCTTACAACGGTCAAAACCGTAGAACTCACTGAGACCTTTGTTTTGACTGGTTATGGCTCCCGTAACTCTAAACGAGGCAACAGTTATGGCCGTCTGAAGAATCGATATCCACAGGATGCAACATCTGCAGTGCCAGGTGCAACATTCGTCCAAAAAGACGAAACAACGCCGTGCGACTTTCAAAAATGGGTGCAGGGATTTGAAATGGACCAGTACCATGGTGCACCACTCTCCAGGGATGGTAAATCGAAGACCAGCCACGGTGTTCCCTTTTTAACGTAAAAATTCATGTGACGGAAAAATGAAGGCCAAAAAACTTCAGAGACCCGATTGATGTTCGGATAGCCTTTTTTTGGGTATGAAACTATCCGTTGACGGCTTACAACAGTCAAAGTCGTAGAACTCACTAAGACCTTCGTTTTGACTGGTTATGGCTCCCGTAACTCTAAACGAGCAACAGTTATGGCCGTCCGATGAATCGATATCCACAAGGTGCAACATCTGCGGTGCAAGGTGCAACATTCGTCCAAAAAGACGAAACAGCACCGTGCGACTTTCAGAAATGGCTGCAGGGATTTGAAATGGACCAGTACCATGGTGCACCACTCTCCAGGGATGGTAAATCGAATACCAGCCACGGTGTTCCCTTTTTAACGTAAAAATTCATGTGACGGAAAAACGAAGGCCAAAAAACTTCAGAGACCCGATTGAGGTTCGGATAGCCTTTTTTGGGGTATGAAACTATCTGTTGACGGCTTACAGCGGTCAAAGCCGTAGAACTCACTGAGACCTTCGTTTTGACTGTTTATGGCTCCCGTAACTCTAAACGAGGCAACAGTTATGGCCGTCCGAAGAATCGATATCCACAGGATGCAACATCTGCAGTGCAAGGTGCAACATTCGTCCAAAAAGACGAAACAACGCCGTGCGATTTTCAGAAATGGGTGCAGGGATTTGAAATGGACCAGTACCATGGTGCACCACTCTCCAGGGATGGTAAATCGAAGACCAGCCACGGTGTTCCCTTTTTAACGTAAAAATTCATGTGACGGAAAAACGAAGGCCAAAAAACTTCAGAGACCCGATTGATGTTCGGATAGCCTTTTTTTGGGTATGAAACTATCCGTTGACGGCTTACAGCAGTCAAAGCCGTAGAACTCACTAAGTCGTTCGTTTTGAGTGGTTATGGCTCCCGTAACTCTAAACGAGCAACAGTTATGGCCTTCCGAAGAATCGATATCCACAAGGTGCAACATCTGCGGTGCAAAGTGCAACATTCGTCCAAAAAGACGAAACAGCGCAGTGCGACTTTCAGAAATGGCTGCAGGGATTTGAAGTGGACCAGTACCATGGTGCACCACTCTCCAGGGATGGTAAATCGAAGACCAGCCACGGTGTTCCCTTTTTAACGTAAAAATTCATGTGACGGAAAAACGAAGGCCAAAAAACTTCAGAGACCCGATTGAGGTTCGGATAGCTTTTTTTGGGGTATGAAAATATCCGTTGACGGCTTACAGTGGTCAAAGCCGTAGAACTCACTGAGACCTTCGTTTTGACTGGTTATGGCTCCCGTAACTCTAAACGAGGCAACAGTTATGGCCGTCTGAAGAATCGATATCCACAGGATGCAACATCTGCAGTGCAAGGTGCAACATTCGTCCAAAAAGACGAAACAACACCGTGCGACTTTCAAAAATCGGTGCAGGGATTTGAAATGGACCAGTACCATGGTGCACCACTCTCCAGGGATGGTAAATCGAAGACCAGCCACGGTGTTCCCTTTTTAACGTAAAAATTCATGTGACGGAAAAACGAAGGCTAAAAAACTTCAGAGACCCGATTGATGTTCGGATAGCCTTTTTTTGGGTATGAAACTATCCGTTGACGGCTTACAGCAGTCAAAGTTGTAGAACTCACTAAGACCTTCATTTTGACTGGTTATGGCTCCCGTAACTCTAAACGAGCAACAGTTATGGCTGTCCGAAGAATCGATATCCACAGGGTGCAACATCTGCGGTGCAAGGTGCAACATTCGTCCAAAAAGAAGAAACAGCGCCGTGCGACTTTCAGAAATGGCTGCAGGGATTTGAAATGGACCAGTACCATGGAGCACCACTCTCCAGTGATGGTAAATCGAATACCAGCAACGGTGTTCCCTTTTTAACGTAAAAATTCATGTGACGGAAAAACGAAGGCCAAAAAACTTCAGAGACCCGATTGAGGTTCAGATAGCCTTTTTTGGGGTATGAAACTATCCGTTGACGGCTTATAGCGGTCAAAGCCGTAGAACTCACTGAGACCTTCGTTTTGACTGGTTATGGCTCCCGTAACTCTAAACGAGGCAACAGTTATGGCCGTCCGAAGAATCGATATCCACAGGATGCAACATCTGTAGTGCAAGGTGCAACATTCGTCCAAAAAGACGAAACAACGCCGTGCGACTTTCATAAATGGGTGCAGGGATTTGAAATGGACCAGTACCATGGTGCACCACTCTCCAGGGATGGTAAATCGAAGACCAGCCACGGTGTTCCCTTTTTAACGTAAAAATTCATGTGACGGAAAAACGAAGGCCAAAAAACTTCAGAGACCCGATTGATGTTCGGATAGCCTTTTTTTGGGTATGAAACTATCCGTTGACGGCTTATAGCAGTTAAAGCCGTAGAACTCACTAAGACCTTCGTTTTGAGTGGTTATGGCTCCCGTAACTCTAAACGAGCAACAGTTATGGCCGTCCGAAGAATCGATATCCACAAGGTGCAACATCTGCGGTGCAAGGTGCAACATTCGTCCAAAAAGACGAAACAGCGCCGTGCGACTTTCAGAAATGGCTGCAGGGATTTGAAATGGACCAGTACCATGGTGCACCACTCTCCAGGGATGGTTAATCGAAGACCATCCACGGTGTTCCCTTTTTAACGTAAAAATTCATGTGATGGAAAAACGAAGGCCAAAAAACTTCAGAGACCCGATTGAGGTTCGGATAGCTTTTTTTGGGGTATGAAACTATCCATTGATGGCTTACAGCGGTCAAAGCCATAGAACTCACTGAGACCTTCGTTTTGACTGGTTATTGCTCCCGTTACTCTAAACGAGGCAACAGATGTGGCCGTCCGAAGAATCGATATCCACAGGATGCAACATCTGCAGTGCAAGGTGCAACATTCGTCCAAAAAGACGAAACAACGCCGTGCGACTTTCAGAAATGGGTGCAGGGATTTGAAATGGACCAGTACCATGGTGCACCACTCTCCAGGGATGGTAAATCGAAGACCAGCCACGGTGTTCCCTTTTTAATGTAAAAATTTATGTCACGGAAAAACGAAGGCCAAAAAACTTCAGAGACCCGATTGATGTTCGGATAGCCTTTTTTTGGGTATGAAACTATCCGTTGACGGCTTACAGCAGTCAAAGCCGTAGAACTCACTAAGACCTTCGTTTTGAGTGGTTATGGCTCCCGTAACTCTAAACGAGCAACAGTTATGGCCGTCCGAAGAATCGATATCCACAAGGTGCAACATCTGCGATGCAAGGTGCAACATTCGTCTAAAAAGACGAAACAGCGCCCTGCGACTTTCAGAAATGGCTGCAGGGATTTGAAATGGACCAGTACCATGGTGCACCACTCTCCAGGGATGGAAAATTGAAGACCAGCCACGGTGTTCCCTTTTTAACGTAAAAATTCATGTGACGGAAAACGAAGGCCAAAAAATATCAGAGACCCGATTGAGGTTCGGATAGCTTTTTTTGGGGTATGAAACTATCTGTTGACGGCTTACAGCGGTCAAAGCCGTAGAACTCACTGAGACCTTCGTTTTGACTGGTTATGGCTCCCGTAACTCTAAACGAGGCAACAGTTATGGCCGTCCGAAGAATCGATATCCACAGGATGCAACATCTGCAGTGCAAGGTGCAACATTCGTCCAAAAAGGCGAAACAACGCCGTGCGACTTTCAGAAATGGGTGCAGGGATTTGAGACCAGTACCATGGTGCACCCCTCTCCAGGGATGGTAAATCGAACACCAGCCACGGTGTTCCCTTTTTATCGTAAAAATTCATGTGACGGAAAAACGTAGGCCAAAAAACATCAAAGACCCGATTGAGGTTCGGATAGCCTTTTTTTGTGTATGAAACTATCCGTTGACGGCTTACAACGGTCAAAGCCGTAGAACTCACCGAGACCTTCGTTTTGACTGGTTATGGCTCCCGTAACTCTAAACGAGGCAACAGTTATGGCCGTCCGAAGAATCGATATCCACAGGATGCAACATCTGTAGTGCAAGGTGCAACATTCGTCCTAAAAGACGAAACAACGCC
Organism: Allium fistulosum; assembly: GCA_030737815.1. Taxonomy (NCBI): domain Eukaryota; kingdom Viridiplantae; phylum Streptophyta; class Magnoliopsida; order Asparagales; family Amaryllidaceae; genus Allium; species Allium fistulosum. The sequence goes on from CM060906.1 coordinate 1,142,615,195, forward strand.
GTGCGACTTTCAGAAATGGGTGCAGGGATTTGAAATGGACCAGTACCATGGTGCACCACTCTCCAGGGATGATAAATCGAAGACCAGCCACGGTGTTCCCTTTTTAACGTAAAAATTCATGTGACGGAAAAACGAAGGCCAAAAAACTTCAGAGACCCGATTGATGTTCGGATAGCCTTTTTTTGGGTATGAAACTATCCGTTGACGGCTACAGCAGTCAAAGCCGTAAAACTCACTAAGACCTTCGTTTTGACTGGTTATGGCTCCCGTAACTCTAAACGAGCAACAATTATGGCCGTCCGAAGAATCGATATCCACAGGGTGCAACATCTGCGGTGCAAGGTGCAACATTCGTCCAAAAAGACGAAACAACGCCGTGTGACTTTCAGAAATGGGTGTAGGGATTTGAAATGGACCAGTACCATGGTGCACCACTCTCCAGGGATGGTAAATCGAAGACCAGCCACGGTGTCCCCTTTTTAACGTAAAAATTCATGTGACGGAAAAACGAAGGCCAAAAAACTTCAAAGACCCGATTGAGGTTCGGATAGCATTTTTTGGGGTATGAAACTATACGTTGACGGCTTACAGCGGTCAAAGCCGTAGAACTCACTGAGACCTTAGTTTTGACTGGATATGCCTCCCGTAACTCTAAACGAGGCAACAGTTATGGCCGTCCGAAGAATCGATATCCACAGGATGCAACATCTGTAGTGCAAGGTGCAACATTCGTCCAAAAAGACGAAACAACGCCGTGTGATTTTCAGAAATGGGTGAAGGGATTTGATTTGGACCAGTACCATGGTGCACCACTCTCCAGGGATGGTAAATCGAAGACCAGCCACGGTGTTCCCTTTTTAACGTAAAAATTCATGTGATGGAAAAACGAAGGCCAAAAAACTTCAGAGACCCGATTGATGTTCAGATTGCCTTTTTTTGGGTATGAAACTATCCGTTGACGGCTTACAGCAGTCAAAGCCGTAGAACTCACTAAGACCTTCGTTTTGAGTGGTTATGGCTCCCGTAACTCTAAACGAGCAACCGTTATGGCCGTCCGAAGAATCGATATCCACAAGGTGCAACATCTGCGGTGCAAGGTGCAACATTCGTCCAAAATGATGAAACAGCGCCGTGCGACTTTCAGAAATGGGTGCAGGAATTTGAAATGGACCAGTACCATGGTGCACCACTCTCCAGGGATGGTAAATCGAAGACCAGCCACGGTGTTCCCTTTTTAACGTAAAAATTCATGTGACGGAAAAACGAAGGCCAAAAAACTTCAAAGACCCGATTGAGGTTCGGATAGCTTTTTTTGGGGTATGAAACTATCCGTTGACGGCTTACAGCAGTCAAAGCCGTAGAACTCACTGAGACCTTCATTTTGACCAGTTATGGCTCCAGTAACTCTAAACGAGGCAACAGTTATGGCCGTCCGAAGAATCGATATCCACAGGATGCAACATCTGCAGTGCAAGGTGCAACATTCGTCCAAAAAGACGAAACAACGCCGTGCGACTTTCAAAAATGGGTGCAGGGATTTGAAATGGACCAATACCATGGTGCACCACTCTCCAGGGATGGTAAATCGAAGACCAGCCATGGTGTTTCCTTTTTAACGTAAAAATTCATGTGACGGAAAAACGAAGGCCAAAAAACTTCAAAGACCCGATTGAGGTTCGGATAGCCTTTTTTTGTGTATGAAACTATCCGTTGACGGCTTACAACGGTCAAAGCCGTAGAACTCACTGAGACCTTCGTTTTGACTGGTTATGTCTCCCGTAACTCTAAACGAGGCAACAGTTATGGCCGTCTGAAGAATCGATATCCACAAGATGCAACATCTGCAGAGCAAGGTGCAACATTCGTCCAAAAAGACGAAACAACGCCGTGCGACTTTCAAAAATGGGTGTAGGGATTTGAAATGGACCAGTACAATGGTGCACCACTCTCCAGGGATGGTAAATCGAAGACCAGCCACGGTGTTCCCTTTTTAACGTAAAAATTCATGTGACGGAAAAACGAAGGCCAAAAAACTTCAGAGACCCGATTGATGTTCGGATAGCCTTTTTTTGGGTATGAAACTATCCGTTGACGGCTTACAGCAGTCAAAGTCGTAGAACTCACTAAGACCTTCGTTTTGACTAGTTATGGCTCCCGTAACTATAAACGAGCAACAGTTATGGCCGTCCGAAGAATCGATATCCACAGGGTGCAACATCTGCGGTGCAAGGTGCAACATTCGTCCAAAAAGACGAAACAGCGCCGTGCGACTTTCAGAAATGGCTGCAGGGATTTGAAATGGACCAGTACCATGGTGCACCACTCTTCAGGGATGGTAAATCGAATACCAGCCACGGTGTTCCCTTTTTAAAGTAAAAATTCATGTGACGGAAAAACGAAGGCCAAAAAACTTCAGAGACCCGATTGAGGTTCGGATAGCCTTTTTTGGGGTATGAAACTATCCGTTGACGGCTTACAGCGGTCAAAGCCGTAGAACTCACTGAGACCTTCGTTTTGACTGGTTATGGCTCCCGTAACTCTAAACGAGGCAACAATTATGGCCGTCCGAAGAATCGATATCCATAGGATGCAACATCTGCATTGCAAGGTGCAACATTCGTCCAAAAAGACGAAACAACACCGTGCGACTTTCAGAAATGGGTGCAGGGATTTGAAATGGACCAGTACCATGGTGCACCACTCTCCAGGGATGGTAAATCGAAGACCAGCCACGGTGTTCCCTTTTTAACGTAAAAATTCATGTGACGGAAAAACGAAGGCCAAAAAACTTCAGAGACCCGATTGATGTTCGGATAGCCTTTTTTTGGGTATGAAACTATCCGTTGACGGCTTACAACAGTCAAAGCCGTAGAACTCACTAAAACCTTCGTTTTGAGTGGTTATGGCTCCCGTAACTCTAAACGAGCAACAGTTATGGCCGTCCGAAGAATCGATATCCACAAGGTCCAACATCTGCGTTGCAAGGTGCAACATTCGTCCAAAAAGACGAAGCAGCGCCGTGCGACTTTCAGAAATGGCTGCAGGGATTTGAAATGGACCAGTACCATGGTGCACCACTCTCCAGGGATGGTAAATCAAAGACCAGCCACGGTGTTCCCTTTTTAACGTAAAAATTCATGTGATGGAAAAACGAAGGCCAAAAAACGTCAAAGACCCGATTGAGGTTCGGATAGCTTTTTTTGGGGTATGAAACTATCCGTTGATGGCTTACAGCGGTCAAAGCCGTAGAACTCACTGAGACCTTCATTTTGATTGGTTATGGCTCCCGTAACTCTGAACGAGGCAACAGTTATGGCCGTCTGAAGAATCGATATCCACAAGATGCAACATCTGCAGTGCAAGGTGCAACATTCATCCAGAAAGACGAAACAACGCCGTGCGACTTTCAGAAATGGGTGCAGGGATTTGAAATGGACCAGTACCATGGTGCACCACTCTCCAGGGATGGTAAATCGAAGACCAGCCACGGTGTTCCCTTTTTAACGTAAAAATTCATGTGACGGAAAAACGAAGGCCAAAAAACTTCAGAGACCCGATTGATGTTCGGATAGCCTTTTTTTGGGTATGAAACTATCCGTTGACGGCTTACAGCAGTCAAAGTCGTAGAACTCACTAAGACCTTCGTTTTGTGTGGTTATGGCTCCCGTAACTCTAAACGAGCAACAGTTATGGCCGTCCGAAGAATCGATATCCACAAGGTGCAACATCTGCGGTGCAAGGTGCAACATTCGTCCAAAAAGACGAAACAGCGCCGTGCGACTTTCAGAAATGGCTGCAGGGATTTGAAATGGACCAGTACCATGGTGCACCACTCTCCAGGGATGGAAAATCGAAGACTAGCCACGGTGTTCCCTTTTTAACGTAAAAATTCATGTGACGGAAAAACGAAGGCCAAAAAACTTCAGAGACCCGATTGAGGTTCGGATAGCTTTTTTTGGGGTATGAAACTATCCGTTGACGGCTTACAGCGGTCAAAGCCGTAGAACTCACTGAGACCTTCGTTTTGACTGGTTATGGCTCCCGTAACTCTAAACGAGGCAACAGTTATGGCCGTACGAAGAATCGATATCCACAGGATGCAACCTCTGCAGTGCAAGGTGCAACATTCGTCCAAAAAGACGAAACAACGCCGTGCGACTTTCAGAAATGGGTGCAGGGATTTGAAATGGACCAGTACCATGGTGCACCACTCTCCAGGGATGGTAAATCGAAGAGAAGCCACGGTGTTCCCTTTTTAACGTAAAAATTCATGTGACGGAAAAACGAAGGCCAAAAAACTTCAGAGACCCGATTGAGGTTCGGATAGCCTTTTTTTGTGTATGAAATTTCGTTGATGGCTTACAGTGGTCAAAGCCGTAGAACTCACTGAGACCTTCGTTTTGACTGGTCATGGCTCCCGTAACTCTAAACGAGGCAACAGTTATGGCCGTCCGAAGAATCGATATCCACAGGATGCAACATCTGTAGTGCAAGGTGCAACATTCGTCCAAAAAGACGAAACAACGCCGTGCGACTTTCAGAAATGGGTGCAGGGATTTGAAATGGACCAGTACCATGGTGCACCACTCTCCAGGGATGGTAAATCGAAGACCAGCCACGGTGTTCCCTTTTTAACGTAAAAATTCATGTGACGGAAAAACGAAGGCCAAAAAACTTCAGAGACCCGATTGATGTTCGGATAGCCTTTTTTTGGGTATGAAACTATCCGTTGACGGCTCACAGCAGTCAAAGCCGTAGAACTCACTAAGACCTTCGTTTTGACTGGTTATGGCTCCCGTAACTCTAAACGAGCAACAGTTATGGCCGTCCGAAGAATCGATATCCACAGGGTGCAACATCTGCGGTGCAAGGTGCAACATTCGTCCAAAAAGACGAAACAGCGCCGTGCGACTTTCAGAAATGACTGCAGGGATTTGAAATGGACCAGTACCATGGTGCACCACTCTCCAGGAATGGTAAATCGAAGACCAGCCACGGTGTTCCCTTTTTAACGTAAAAATTCATGTGACGGAAAAACGAAGGCCAAAAAACTTCAGAGACCCGATTGAGGTTCGGATAGCCTTTTTTGGGTATGAAACTATCCGTTGACGGCTTACAGCAGTCAGAGCCATAGAACTCACTAAGACCTTCGTTTTGAGTGGTTATGGCTCCCGTAACTCTAAACGAGCAACAGTTATGGCCGTCCGAAGAATCGATATCCACAAGGTGCAACATCTGCGGTGCAAGGTGCAACATTCATCCAAAAAGACGAAACAGCACCGTGCGACTTTCAGAAATGGCTGCAGGGATTTGAAATGGACCAGTACCATGGTGCACCACTCTCCAGGGATGGTATATCAAAGACCAGCCACGGTGTTCCCTTTTTAACGTAAAAATTCATGTGACGGAAAAACGAAGGCCAAAAAACTTCATAGACCCGATTGAGGTTCGGATAGCCTTTTTTGGGGTATGAAACTATCCGTTGACGGCTTACAGCGGTCAAAGCCGTAGAACTCACTGAGACCTTCGTTTTGACTGGTTATGGCTCCCGTAACTCTAAACGAGGCAACAATTATGGCCGTCCGAACAATCGATATCCATAGGATGCAACATCTGCATTGCAAGGTGCAACATTCGTCCAAAAAGACGAAACAACACCGTGCGACTTTCAGAAATGGGTGCAGGGATTTGAAATGGACCAGTACCATGGTGCACCACTCTCCAGGGATGGTAAATCGAAGACCAGCCACGGTGTTCCCTTTTTAACGTAAAAATTCATGTGACGGAAAAACGAAGGCCAAAAAACTTCAGAGACCCGATTGATGTTCGGATAGCCTTTTTTTGGGTATGAAACTATCCGTTGACGGCTTACAACAGTCAAAGCCGTAGAACTCACTAAGACCTTCGTTTTGAGTGGTTATGGCTCCCGTAACTCTAAACGAGCAACAGTTATGGCCGTCCGAAGAATCGATATCCACAAGGTCCAACATCTGCGTTGCAAGGTGCAACATTCGTCCAAAAAGACGAAGCAGCGCCGTGCGACTTTCAGAAATGGCTGCAGGGATTTGAAATGGACCAGTACCATGGTACACCACTCTCCAGGGATGGTAAATCAAAGACCAGCCACGGTGTTCCCTTTTTAACGTAAAAATTCATGTGATGGAAAAACGAAGGCCAAAAAACGTCAAAGACCCGATTGAGGTTCGGATAGCTTTTTTTGGGGTATGAAACTATCCGTTGACGGCTTACAGCGGTCAAAGCCGTAGAACTCACTGAGACCTTCATTTTGACTGGTTATGGCTCCCGTAACTCTGAACGAGGCAACAGTTATGGCCGTCTGAAGAATCGATATCCACAAGATGCAACATCTGCAGTGCAAGGTGCAACATTCATCCAGAAAGACGAAACAACGCCGTGCGACTTTCAGAAATGGGTGCAGGGATTTGAAATGGACCAGTACCATGGTGAACCACTCTCCAGGGATGGTAAATCGAAGACCAGCCACGGTGTTCCCTTTTTAACGTAAAAATTCATGTGACGGAAAAACGAAGGCCAAAAAACTTCAGAGACCCGATTGATGTTCGGATAGCCTTTTTTTGGGTATGAAACTATCCGTTGACGGCTTACAGCAGTCAAAGTCGTAGAACTCACTAAGACCTTCGTTTTGTGTGGTTATGGCTCCCGTAACTCTAAACGAGCAACAGTTATGGCCGTCCGAAGAATCGATATCCACAAGGTGCAACATCTGCGGTGCAAGGTGCAACATTCGTCCAAAAAGACGAAACAGCGCCGTGCGACTTTCAGAAATGGCTGCAGGGATTTGAAATGGACCAGTACCATGGTGCACCACTCTCCAGGGATGGAAAATCGAAGACTAGCCACGGTGTTCCCTTTTTAACGTAAAAATTCATGTGACGGAAAAACGAAGGCCAAAAAACTTCAGAGACCCGATTGAGGTTCGGATAGCTTTTTTTGGGGTATGAAACTATCCGTTGACGGCTTACAGCGGTCAAAGCCGTAGAACTCACTGAGACCTTCGTTTTGACTGGTTATGGCTCCCGTAACTCTAAACGAGGCAACAGTTATGGCCGTACGAAGAATCGATATCCACAGGATGCAACCTCTGCAGTGCAAGGTGCAACATTCGTCCAAAAAGACGAAACAACGCCGTGCGACTTTCAGAAATGGGTGCAGGGATTTGAAATGGACCAGTACCATGGTGCACCACTCTCCAGGGATGGTAAATCGAAGACAAGCCATGGTGTTCCCTTTTTAACGTAAAAATTCATGTGACGGAAAAACGAAGGCCAAAAAACTTCAGAGACCCGATTGAGGTTCGGATAGCCTTTTTTTGTGTATGAAATTTCATTGATGGCTTACAGCGGTCAAAGCCGTAGAACTCACTGAGACCTTCGTTTTGACTGGTCATGGCTCCCGTAACTCTAAACGAGGCAACAGTTATGGCCGTCCGAAGAATCGATATCCACAGGATGCAACATCTGTAGTGCAAGGTGCAACATTCGTCCAAAAAGACGAAACAACGCCGTGCGACTTTCAGAAATGGGTGCAGGGATTTGAAATGGACCAGTACCATGGTGCACCACTCTCCAGGGATGGTAAATCGAAGACCAGCCACGGTGTTCCCTTTTTAACGTAAAAATTCATGTGACGGAAAAACGAAGGCCAAAAAACTTCAGAGACCCGATTGATGTTCGGATAGCCTTTTTTTGGGTATGAAACTATCCGTTGACGGCTCACAGCAGTCAAAGCCGTAGAACTCACTAAGACCTTCGTTTTGACTGGTTATGGCTCCCGTAACTCTAAACGAGCAACAGTTATGGCCGTCCGAAGAATCGATATCCACAGGGTGCAACATCTGCGGTGCAAGGTGCAACATTCGTCCAAAAAGACGAAACAGCGCCGTGCGACTTTCAGAAATGACTGCAGGGATTTGAAATGGACCAGTACCATGGTGCACCACTCTCCAGGAATGGTAAATCGAAGACCAGCCACGGTGTTCCCTTTTTAACGTAAAAATTCATGTGACGGAAAAACGAAGGCCAAAAAACTTCAGAGACCCGATTGATGTTCGGATAGCCTTTTTTTGGGTATGAAACTATCCGTTGACGGCTTACAGCGGTCAAAACCGTAGAACTCACTAAGACCTTTGTTTTGACTGGTTATGGCTCCCGTAACTCTAAACGAGCAACAGTTATGGCCGTCCGAATAATCGATATCCACAGGGTGCAATCCCTACGGTGCAAGGTGCAACATTCGTCCAAAAAGACGAAACAGCGCCGTGCGACTTTCAGAAATGGCTGCAGGGATTTGAAATGGACCAGTACCATGGTGCACCACTCTCCAGGGATGGTAAATCGAAGACCAGCCACACTGTTCCCTTTTTAATGTAAAAATTCATGTGACGGAAAAACGAAGGCCAAAAAACTTCAGAGACCCGATTGAGGTTCGGATAGCCTTTTTTGGGGTATGAAACTATCCGTTAACGGCTTACAGCGGTCAAAGCAGTAGAACTCACTAAGACCTTCGTTTTGACTGGTTATGGCTCCCGTAACTCTAAACGAGGCAACAGTTATGGTCGTCCGAAGAATCGATATCCACACGGTGCAACATCTGCGGTGCAAGGTGCAACATTCGTCCAAAAAGACGAAACAGCGCTGTGCGACTTTTAGAAATGGGTGCAGGGATTTGAAATGGACCGGTACCATGGTGCATCACTCTCTAGGGATGGTATATCGAAGACCAGCCACGGTGTTCCCTTTTTAACGTAAAAATTCATGTGATGGAAAAACGAAGGCCAAAAAGCTTCAAAGAGCCGATTGAGGTTCGGATAGCCTTTTTTTGGGTATGAAACTATCCGTTGACGGCTTACAGTGGTCAAAGCCGTAGAACTCACTGAGACATTCGTTTTGACTGGTTATTGCTCCCGTAACTCTAAACGAGGCAACAGTTATGGTCGTCCGAAGAATCGATATCCACAGGGTGCAACATCTGCGGTGCAAGGTGCAACATTCGTCCAAAAAGACGAAACAGCGCCGTGCGACTTTTAGAAATGGGTGCAGGGATTTGAAATGGACTAGTACCATGGTGCACCACTCTCCAGTGATGGTAAATCGAAGACCAGCCACGGTGTTCCCTTTTTAATGTTAAAATTCATGTGACGGAAAAACGAAGGCCAAAAAACTTCAGAGACCCGATTGAGGTTCGGATACCCTTTTTTTGGGTATGAAACTATCCGTTGACGGCTTACAGCGGTAAAAGCCGTAGAACTCACTAAGTCCTTCATTTTGACTAGTTATGGCTCCCGTAACTCTAAACGAGGCAACAGTTATGGTCGTCCGAAGAATCGATATCCACAGGGTGCAACATCTACGGTGCAAGGTGCAACATTCGTCCAAAAAGACGAAACAGCGCTGTGCGACTTTTAGAAATGGGTGCAGGGATTTGAAATGTACCGGTACCGTAGTGCATCACTCTCCAGGGATGGTAAATCGAAGACCAGCCACGGTGTTCCCTTTTTAACGTAAAAAATCGTGTGATGGAAAAACGAAGGCCAAAAAACTTCAGAGACCCGATTGAGGTTCGGATAGCCTTTTTTTGGGTATGAAACTATCCGTTGACGGCTTACAGTGGTCAAAGCCGTAGAACTCACTGAGACATTCGTTTTGACTGGTTATTGCTCCCGTAACTCTAAACGAGGCAACAGTTATGGTCGTCCGAAGAATCGATATCCACAGGGTGCAACATCTGCGGTGCAACGTGCAACATTCGTCCAAAAAGACGAAACAGCGCCGTGCGACTTTTAGAAATGGATGCAGGGATTTGAAATGGACTAGTACCATGGTGCACCACTCTCCAGGGATGGTAAATCGAAGACCAGCCACGGTGTTCCCTTTTTAATGTTAAAATTCATGTGACGGAAAAACGAAGGCCAAAAAACTTCAGAGACCCGATTGAGGTTCGGATACCCTTTTTTGGGTATGAAACTATCCGTTGACGGCTTACAGCGGTAAAAGCCGTAGAACTCACTAAGTGCTTCGTTTTGACTAGTTATGGCTCCCGTAACTCTAAACGAGGCAACAGTTATGGTCGTCCGAAGAATCGATATCCACAGGGTGCAACATCTACGGTGCAAGGTGCAACATTCGTCCAAAAAGATGAAACAGCGCCGTGCGACTTTTAGAAATGGGTGCAGGGATTTGAAATGAACCAGTACCATGGTGCACCACTCTCTAGGGATGGTAAATCGAAGACCATTCACGTTGTTCCCTTTTAACATAAAAATTCATGTGACGGAAAAACGAAGGCCAAAAAACTTCAGAGAGCCGATTGAGGTTCGGATACCTTTTTTTGGGTATGATACTATCCGTTGATGGCTTACAGCGGTCAATGCCATAGAACTCACTGAGACCTTCGTTTTAACTGGTTATGTCTCCCGTAACTTTAAACGAGGCAATAGTTATGGCCGTCCGAAGAATCGATATCCACAGGGTGCAACATCTGCGGTGCAAGGTGCAACATTCGTCCAAAAAGACGAAACAGCGCCGTGCGACTTTCAGAAATGGCTGCATGGATTTGAAATGGACCAGTACCATGGTGCACCACTCTCCAGGGATGGTAAATGGAAGACCAGCCACGTTGTTCCCTTTTTAATGTTAAAATTCATGTGACGGAAAAACGAAGGCCAAAAAACTTCAAAGACCCGATTGAGGTTCGGATAGCCTTTTTGTGGGGATGAAACTATCCGTTGACAGCTTACAGTGGTCAAATCCGTAGAACTCACTGAGACCTTCGTTTTGACTGGTTATGGCTCCCGTAACTCTAAACGAGGCAACAGTTATGGCCGTCCGAAGAATCGATATCCACAGGATGCAACATCTGCAGTGCAAGGTGCAACATTCGTCCAAAAAGACAAAACAAAGCCGTGCGACTTTCAGAAATGGGTGCAGGGATTTGAAATGGACCAGTACTATGGTGCACCACTCTCCAGGGATGGTAAATCGAAGACCAGCCACGGTGTTCCCTTTTTAACGTAAAAATTCATGTGATGGAAAAACGAAGGCCAAAAAACTTCAGAGACCCGATTGATGTTCGGATAGCCTTTTTTTGGGTATGAAACTATCTGTTGACGGCTTACAACAGTCAAAGTCGTAGAACTCACTAAGACCTTTGTTTTGACTGGTTATGGCTCCCGTAACTCTAAACGAGCAATAGTTATGGCCGTCCGAATAATAGATATCCACAGGGTGCAACATCTGCGGTGCAAGGTGCAACATTCGTCCAAAAAGACGAAACAGCTCCGTGCGACTTTCAGAAATGGCTGCAGGGATTTGAAATGGACCAGTACCATGGTGCACCACTCTCCAGGGATTGTAAATCAAAGACCAGCCACGGTGTTCACTTTTTAACGTAAAAATTCATGTGACGGAAAAACGAAGGCCAAAAAACTTCAGAGACCCGATTGATGTTCGGATAGCCTTTCTTGGGGTATGAAACTATCCGTTGACGGCTTACAGTGGTCAAAGCCGTAGAACTCACTGAGACCTTCGTTTTGACTGGTTATGGCTCCCGTAACTCTAAACGAGGCAACAGTTATGGCCATCCGAAGAATCGATATCCACAGGATGCAACATCTGCAGTGCAAGGTGCAACATTCGTCCAAAAAGACGAAACAACGCCGTGCGACTTTCAGAAATGGGTGCAGGGATTTGAAATGGACCAGTACCATGGTGCACCACTCTCTAGGGATGGTAAATCGAAGACCAGCCATGGTGTTCCCTTTTTAACGTAAAAATTCATGTGACGGAAAAACGAAGGCCAAAAAACTTCAGAGACCCGATTGATGTTCGGATAGCCTTTTTTTGGGTATTAAACTATCCGTTGACGACTTACAGCAGTCAAAGCCGTAGAACTCACTAAGACCTTTGTTTTGACTGGTTATGGCTCCCGTAACTCTAAACGAGCAACAGTAATGGCCGTCCGAAGAATCGATATCCACAGGGTGCAACATCTACGGTGCAAGGTGCAACATTCGTCCAAAAAGACGAAACAGCCCCGTGCGACTTTCAGAAATGGCTGCAGGGATTTGAAATGGACCAGTACCATGGTGCACCACTCTCCAGGGATGGTAAATCGAAGACCAGCCACGGTGTTCCCTTTTTAACGTAAAAATTCATGTGACGGAAAAACGAAGGCCAAAAAACTTCAGAGACCCGATTAAGGTTCGGATAGCCTTTTTTGTGTATGAAACTATCCGTTGACGGCTTACAGCGGTCAAAGCCGTAGAACTCACTGAGACCTTCGTTTTGACTGGTTATGGCTCCCGTAACTATAAACGAGGCAACAGTTATGGTCGTCCGAAGAATCGATATCCACAGAGTGCAACATCTGCGGTGCAAGGTGCAACATTCGTCCAAAAAGAAGAAACAGCGCTGTGCGACTTTTAGGAATGGGTGCAGGGATTTGAAATGGACCGGTACCATGGTGCATCACTCTCCAGGGACGGTAAATCGAAGACCAGCCACGGTGTTCCCTTTTTAACGTAAAAATTCATGTGATGGAAAAACGAAGGCCAAAAAACTTCAGAGAGCCGATTGAGGTTCGGATAGCCTTTTTTTGGGTATGAAACTATCTGTTGACGGCTTACAGTGGTCAAAGCCATAGAACTCACTGAGACATTCGTTTTGACTGGTTATTGCTCCCGTAACTCTAAACGAGGCAACAGTTATGGTCGTCCGAAGAATCGATATCCACAGGGTGCAACATCTGCGGTGCAAGGTGCAACATTCGTCCAAAAAGACGAAACAGCGTCGTGCGACTTTTAGAAATGGATGCATGGATTTGAAATGGACTAGTACCATGGTGCACCACTCTCCAGGGATGGTAAATCGAAGATCAGCCACGGTGTTCCCTTTTTAATGTTAAAATTCATGTGACGGAAAAATGAAGACCAAAAAACTTCAGAGACCCGATTGAGGTTCGGATACCCTTTTTTAGGGTATGAAACTATCCGTTGACGGCTTACAGCGGTAAAAGCCGTAGAACTCACTAAGTACTTCGTTTTGACTAGTTATGGCTCCCGTAACTCTAAACGAGGCAACAGTTATGGTCGTCCGAAGAATCGATATCCACAGGGTGCAACATCTACGGTGCAAGGTGCAACATTCGTCCAAAAAGATGAAACAGCGCCGTGCGACTTTTAGAAATGGGTGTAGGGATTTGAAATGAACCAGTACCATGGTGCACCACTCTCCAGGGATGGTAAATCGAAGACCATCCACGGTGTTCCCTTTTTAACATAAAAATTCATGTGACGGAAAAACGAAGGCCAAAAAACTTCAGAGAGCCGATTGAGGTTCGGATACCTTTTTTTGGGTATGAAACTATCCGTTGATGGCTTACAGCGGTCAAAGCCGTAGAACTCACTGAGACCTTCGTTTTAACTGGTTATGTCTCCCGTAACTTTAAACGAGGCAATAGTTATGGCCGTTCGAAGAATCGATATCCACAGGGTGCAACATCTGCGGTGCAAGGTGCAACATTCGTCCAAAAAGACGAAACAGCGCCGTGCGACTTTCAGAAATGGCTGCAGGGATTTGAAATGGACCAGTATCATGGTGCACCACTCTCCAGGGATGGTAAATCGAAGACCAGCCACGTTGTTCCCTTTTTAATGTTAAAATTCATGTGACGGAAAAACGAAGGCCAAAAAACTTCAGAGACCCGATTGAGGTTCGTATAGCCTTTTTGTGGGTATGAAACTATCCGTTGACAGCTTACAGTGGTCAAATCCGTAGAACTCACTGAGACCTTCGTTTTGACTGGTTATGGCTCCCGTAACTCTAAACGAGGCAACAATTATGGCCGTCCGAAGAATCGATATCCACAGGATGCAACATCTGCAGTGCAAGGTGCAACATTCGTGCAAAAAGACAAAACAACGCCGTGCGACTTTCAGAAATGGGTGCAGGGATTTGAAATGGACCAGTACCATGGTGCACCACTCTCCAGGGACGGTAAATCGAAGACCAGCCACGGTGTTCCCTTTTTAACGTAAAAATTCATGTGACGGAAAAACGAAGGCCAAAAAACTTCAGAGACCCGATTGATGTTCGGATAGCCTTTTATTGGGTATGAAACTATCTGTTGACGGCTTACAGCAGTCAAAGTCGTAGAACTCACTAAGACCTTTGTTTTGACTTGTTATGGCTCCCGTAACTCTAAACGAGCAATAGTTATGGCCGTCCGAATAATCGATATCCACAGGGTGCAACATCTGCGGTGCAAGGTGCAACATTCGTCCAAAAAGACGAAACAGCTCCGTGCGACTTTCAGAAATGGCTGTAGGGATTTGAAATGGACCAGTACCATGGTGCACCACTCTCCAGGGATGGTAAATCAAAGACCAGCCACGGTGTTCCCTTTTTAACGTAAAAATTCATGTGACGGAAAAACGAAGGCCAAAAAACTTCAAAGACCCGATTGAGGTTCGGATAGCCTTTTTTGGGGTATGAAACTATCCGTTGACGGCTTACAGCGGTCAAAGCCGTAGAACTCACTGAGACCTTCGTTTTGACTTGTTATGACTCCCATAACTCTAAACGAGGCAACAGTTATGGCCATCCGAAGAATCGATATCCACAAGATGCAACATCTGCAGTGCAAGGTGCAACATTCGTCCAAAAAGACGAAACAACGCCGTGCGACTTTCAAAAATTGGTGCAGGGATTTGAAATGGACCAGTACCATGGTGCACCACTCTCCAGGGATGGTAAATCGAATACCAGCCATGGTGTTCCCTTTTTAACGTAAAAATTCATGTGACGGAAAAACGAAGGCCAAAAAACTTCAGAGACCCGATTGATGTTCGGATAGCCTGTTTTTGGGTATTAAACTATCCGTTGACGGCTTATAGCAGTCAAAGCCGTAGAACTCACTAAGACCTTCGTTTTGACTGGTTATGGCTCCCGTAACTCTAAAAGAGCAAAAGTTATGGCCGTCCGAAGAATCGATATCCACAGGGTGCAACATCTGCGGTGCAAGGTGCAACATTCGTCCAAAAAGACGAAACAGCGCCGTGCGACTTTCAGAAATGGCTGCAGGGATTTGAAATGGACCAGTACCATGGTGCACCACTCTCCAGGGATGGTAAATCGAAGACCAGCCACGGTGTTCCCTTTTTAACGTAAAAATTCATGTGACGGAAAAACGAAGGCCAAAAAACTTCAGAGACCCGATTGAGGTTCGAAGAGCCTTTTTTGTGTATGAAACTATCTGTTGACGGCTTACAGCAGTCAAAGCCGTAGAACTCGCTGAGACCTTCATTTTGACTGGTTATGGCTCCCGTAACTCTAAACAAGGCAACAGTTATGGTCGTCCGAAGAATCGATATCCACTGGGTGCAACATCTGCGGTGCAAGGTGCAACATTCGTCCAAAAAGACGAAACAGCACTGTGCGACTTTTAGAAATGGGTGCAGGGATTTGAAATGGACCGGTACCATGGTGCATCACTCTCCAGGGACGGTAAATCGAAGACCAGCCACGGTGTTCCCTTTTTAACGTAAAAATTCATGTGATGGAAAAACGAAGGCCAAAAAACTTCAGAGAGCCGATTGAGGTTCGGATAGCCTTTTTTTGGGTATGAAACTATCCGTTGACGGCTTACAGTGGTCAAAGCCGTAGAAATCACTGAGACATTCGTTTTGATTGGTTATTGCTCCCGTAACTCTAAACGAGGCAACAGTTATGGTCGTCCGAAGAATCGATATCCACAGGGTGCAACATCTGCGGTGCAAGGTGCAACATTCGTCCAAAAAGACGAAACAGCGCCGTGCGACTTTTAGAAATGGGTGCAGGGATTTGAAATGGACTAGTACCATGGTGCACCACTCTCCAGGGATGGTAAATCGAAGACCAGCCATGGTGTTCCCTTTTTAATGTTAAAATTCATGTGACGGAAAAACGAAGGCCAAAAAACTTCAGAGACCCGATTGAGGTTCGGATACCCTTTTTTAGGGTATGAAACTATCCGTTGACGGCTTACAGCGGTAAAAGCCGTAGAACTCACTAAGTGCTTCGTTTTGACTAGTTATGGCTCCCGTAACTCTAAACGAGGCAACAGTTATGGTCGTCCGAAGAATCGATATCCACAGGGTGCAACATCTACGGTGCAAGGTGCAACATTCGTCCAAAAAGATGAAACAGCGCCGTGCGACTTTTATAAATGGGTGCAGGGATTTGAAATGAACCAGTACCATGGTGCACCACTCTCCAGGGATGGTAAATCGAAGACCATCCACGGTGTTCCCTTTTTAACATAAAAATTCATGTGACGGAAAAACGAAGGCCAAAAAACTTCAGAGAGCCGATTGAGGTTCGGATACCTATTTTTGGGTATGAAACTATCCGTTGATGGCTTACAATGGTCAAAGCCGTAGAACTCACTGAGACCTTCGTTTTAACTGGTTATGTCTCCCGTAACTTTAAACGAGGCAATAGTTATGGCCGTCCGAAGAATCGATATCCACAGGGTGCAACATCTGCGGTGCAAGGTGCAACATTCGTCCAAAAAGACGAAACAGCGCCGTGCGACATTCAGAAATGGCTGCAGGGATTTGAAATGGACCAGTACCATGGTGCACCACTCTCCAGGGATGGTAAATCGAAGACCAGCCACGATGTTCCCTTTTTAATGTTAAAATTCATGTGACGGAAAAACGAAGGCCAAAAAACTTCTGAAACCCGATTGAGGTTCGGATAGCCTTTTTGTGAGTATGAAACTATCCGTTGACATCTTACAGCGGTCAAATCCGTAGAACTCACTGAGACCTTCATTTTGACTGGTTATGGCTCCCGTAACTCTAAACGAGCAACAGTTATGGCTGTCCGAAGAATCTATATCCACAGGGTGCAACATCTGCGGTGCAAGGTGCAACATTCGTCCAAAAAGACGAAACAGCGCCGTGCGACTTTCAGAAATGGCTGCAGGGATTTGAAATGGACCAGTACCATGGTGCACCACTCTCCAGGGATGGTAAATCGAAGACCAGCCACGGTGTTCCCTTTTTAAAATTCATGTGACGGAAAAACGAAGGCCAAAAAACTTCAGAGACCCGATTGAGGTTCGGATAGCCTTTTTTGTGTATGAAACTATCCGTTGACGGCTTACAGCAGTCAAAGCCGTAGAACTCACTAAGACCTTCGTTTTGACTGGTTATGGCTCCCGTAACTCTAAACGAGGCAACATTTATGGTCGTCCGAAGAATCGATATCCACAGGGTGCAACATCTGCGGTGCAAGGTGCAACATTCGTCCAAAAAGACGAAACAGCGCTGTGCGACTTTTAGAAATGGGTGCAGGGATTTGAAATGGACCGGTACCATGGTGCATCACTCTCCAGGGACGGTAAATCGAAGACCAGCCACGGTGTTCCCTTTTTAACGTAAAAATTCATGTGATGGAAAAACGAAGGCCAAAAAACTTCAGAGAGCCGATAGAGGTTCGGATAGCCTTTTTTTGGGTATGAAACTATCCGTTGACGGCTTACAGTGGTCAAAGCCGTAGAACTCACTGAGACATTCGTTTTGACTGGTTATTGCTCCCGTAACTCTAAACGAGGCAACAGTTATGGTCGTCCGAAGAATCGATATCCACAAGGTGCAACATCTGCGGTGCAAGGTGCAACATTCGTCCAAAAAGACGAAACAGCATCGTGCGACTTTTAGAAATGGGTGTAAGGATTTGAAATGGACTAGTACCATGGTGCACCACTCTCCAGGGATGGTAAATCAAAGACCAGCCATGGTGTTCCCTTTTTAATGTTAAAATTCATGTGACGGAAAAACGAAGGCCAAAAAACTTCAGAGACTCGATTGAGGTTCGGATACCCTTTTTTAGGGTATGAAACTATCCGTTGACGGCTTACAGCGGTAAAAGCCGTAGAACTCACTAAGTGCTTCGTTTTAACTAGTTATGGCTCCCGTAACTCTAAACGAGGCAACAGTTATGGTCGTCCGAAGAATCGATATCCACAGGGTGCAACATCTACGGTGCAAGGTGCAACATTCGTCCAAAAAGATGAAACAGCGCCGTGCGACTTTTAGAAATGGGTGTAGGGATTTGAAATCAACCAGTACCATGGTGCACCACTCTCCAGGGATGGTAAATCGAAGACCATCCACGGTGTTCCCTTTTTAACATAAAAATTCATGTGACGGAAAAACGAAGGCCAAAAAACTTCAGAGAGCCGATTGAGGTTCGGATACCTTTTTTTGGGTATGAAACTATCCATTGATGGCTTACAGCGGTCAAAGCCGTAGAACTCACTGAGACATTCGTTTTAACTGGTTATGTCTCCCGTAACTTTAAACGAGGCAATAGTTATGGCCGTCCGAAGAATCGATATCCACAGGGTGCAACATCTGCGGTGCAAGGTGCAACATTCGTCCAAAAAGACGAAACAGCGCCGTGCGACTTTCAGAAATGGCTGCAGGGATTTGAAATGGACCAGTACCATGGTGCACCACTCTCCAGGGATGGTAAATCGAAGACCAGCCATGGTGTTCCCTTTTTAATGTTAAAATTCATGTGACGGAAAAACGAAGGCCAAAAAACTTCAGAGACCCGATTGAGGTTCGGATAGCCTTTTTGTGGGTATGAAACTATCCGTTTACAGCTTACAGTGATCAAATCCGTAGAACTCACTGAGACCTTCGTTTTGACTAGTTATGGCTCCCGTAACTCTAAACGAGGCAACAGTTATGGCCGTCCGAAGAATCGATATCCACAAGATGCAACATCTGCAGTGCAAGGTGCAACATTCGTCCAAAAAGACGAAACAACGCCGTGCGACTTTCAGAAATGGGTGCAGGGATTTGAAATGGACCAGTACCATGGTGCACCACTCTCTAGGGATGGTAAATCGAAGACCAGCCACGGTGTTCCCTTTTTAACGTAAAAATTCATGTGACGGAAAAACGTAGACCAAAAAACATCAGAGACCCGATTGATGTTCGGATAGCCTTTTTTTGGGTATGAAACTATCCGTTGATGGCTCACAGCAGTCAAAGCCGTAGAACTCACTAAGACCTTCGTTTTGACTGGTTATGGCTCCCGTAACTCTAAACGAGCAACAGTTATGGCCGTCCGAAGAATCGATATCCACAGGGTGCAACATCTGCGGTGCAAGGTGCAACATTCGTCCAAAAAGACGAAACAGCGCCGTGCGACATTCGGAAATGGCTGCAGGGATTTGAAATGGACCAGTACCATGGTGCACCACTCTCCAGGGATGGTAAATCAAAGACCAGCCACGGTGTTCCCTTTTTAACGTAAAAATTCATGTGACGGAAAAACGAAGGCCAAAAAACTTCAGAGACCCGATTGAGGTTCGGATAGCCTTTTTTGGGGTATGAATCTATCCATTGACGGCTTACAGCAGTCAAAGCCGTAGAACTCACTGAGACCTTCGTTTTGACTGGTTATGGCTCCCGTAACTCTAAACGAGGCAACCGTTATGGTTGTCCGAAGAATCGATATCCACAGTATGCAACATCTGCAGTGCAAGGTGCAACATTCATCCAAAAAGATGAAACAACGCCGTGCGACCTTCAGAAATGGGTGCAGGGAATTGAAATGGACCAGTACCATGGTGCACCACTCTCCAGGGATGGTAAATCGAAGACCAGCCACGGTGTTCCCTTTTTAACGTAAAAATTCATGTGACGGAAAAACGAAGGCCAAAAAACTTCAGAGACCCGATTGATGTTCGGATAGCCTTTTTTTGGGTATTAAACTATCCGTTGATGGCTTACAGCAGTCAAAGCAGTAGAACTCACTAAGACCTTCGTTTTGACTGGTTATGGCTCCCGTAACTCTAAACGAGCAACAGTTATGGCCGTCCGAAGAATCGATATCCACAGGGTGCAACATCTGCGGTGCAAGGTGCAACATTCGTCCAAAAAGACGAAACAGCGCCGTGCGACTTTTAGAAATGGGTGCAGGGATTTGAAATGGACCAGTACCATGGTGCACCATTCTCCAGGGATGGTAAATCGAAGACCAGCCACGGTGTTCCCTTTTTAACGTAAAAATTCATGTGACGGAAAAACGAAGGCCAAAAAACTTCAGAGAGCCGATTGAGGTTCGGATACCTTTTTTGGGTATGAAACTAACCGTTGATGGCTTACAGCGGTCAAAGCCGTAGAACTCACTGAGACCTTCGATTGAACTGGTTATGACTACCGTAACTCTAAACGAGGCAATAGTTATGGCCGTCCGAAGAATCGATATCCACAGGGTGCAACATCTGCGGTGCAAGGTGCAACATTCGTCCAAAAAGACGAAACAGCGCCGTGCGACTTTCAGAAATGGCTGCAGGGATTTGAAATGGACCAGTACCATGGTGCACCACTCTCCAGGGACGGTAAATCGAAGACCAGCCACGGTGTTCCCTTTTTAACGTAAAAATTCATGTGACGGAAAAACGAAGGCCAAAAAACTTCAGAGACCCGATTGAGGTTCGGATAGCCTTTTTGTGGGTATGAAACTATCCGTTGACAGCTTACAGCGGTCAAACCCATAGAATTCACTGAGACCTTCGTTTTGACTGGTAATGGCTCCCGTAACTCTAAACGAGGCAACAGTTATGGCCGTTCGAAGAATCGATATCCACAGGATGCAACATCTGCAGTGCAAGGTGCAACATTCGTCCAAAAAGACGAAACAGCGTCGTGCGACTTTCAGAAATGGCTGCAGGGATTTGAAATGGACCAGTACCATGGTGCACCACTCTCCAGGGATGGTAAATCGAAGACCAGCCACGGTGTTCCCTTTTTAACGTAAAAATTCATGTGACGGAAAAACGAAGGCCAAAAAACTTCAAAGACCCGATTGAGGTTCGGATAGCCTTTTTTGGGGTATGAAACTATCCGTTGACGGCTTACAGCGGTCAAAGCCGTAGAACTCACTGAGACCTTCATTTTGACTGGTTATGGCTCCCGTAACTCTAAACGAGGCAACAGTTATTGCCGTCCGAAGAATCGATATCCACAGGATGCAACATCTGTAGTGCAAGGTGCAACATTCGTCCAAAAAGACGAAACAACGCCGTGCGACTTTCAGAAATGGGTGCAGGGATTTGAAATGGACCAGTACCATGGTGCACCACTCTCCAGGGATGGTAAATCGAAGACCAGCCACGGTGTTCCCTTTTAACGTAAAAATTCATGTGATGGAAAAACGAAGGCCAAAAAACTTCAGAGACCCGATTGATGTTCGGATAGCCTTTTTTTGGGTATGAAACTATCCGTTGACGGCTTACAGCTGTCAAAGCCGTATAACTCACTAAGACCTTTGTTTTGACTGGTTATGGCTCCCGTAACTCTAAACGAGCAACAATTATGGCCGTCCGAATAATCGATATCCACAGGGTGCAACATCTGCGGTGCAAGGTGCAACATTCGTCCAAAAAGACGAAACAGCGCCGTGCGACTTTCAGAAATGGCTGCAGGGATTTGAAATGGACCAGTACCATGGTGCACCACTCTCCAGGAATGGTAAATCGAAGACCAGCCACGGTGTTCCCTTTTTAACGTAAAAATTCATGTGACGGAAAAACGAAGGCCAAAAAACTTCAGAGACCCGATTGAGGTTCGGATAGCCTTTTTTTGTGTATGAAACTATCCGTTAACGGATTACAGCGGTCAAAGCCGTAGAACTCACTGAGACCTTCGTTTTGACTGGTTATGGCTCCCGTAACTCTAAACGAGGCAACAGTATGGCCGTCCGAAGAATCGATATCCACAGGACGCAACATCTGCAGTGCAAGGTGCAACATTCGTCCAAAAAGACGAAACAACGCCGTGCGACTTTTAGAAATGGGTGCAGGGATTTGAAATGGACTAGTACCATGGTGCACCACTCTCCAGGGTTGGTAAATCGAAGACCAGCCACGGTGTTCCCTTTTTAACGTAAAAATTCATGTGACGGAAAAACGAAGGCCAAAAAACTTAAGAGACCCGATTGATGTTCGGATAGCCTTTTTTGGGTATGAAACTATCCGTTGACGGCTTACAGCAGTCAAAGCCGTAGAACTCACTAAGACCTTCGTTTTGACTGGTTATGGCTCTCGTAACTCTAAACGAGCAAAAGTTATGGCAATCCGAAGAATCGATATCCACAGGGTGCAACATCTACGGTGCAAGGTGCAACATTCGTCCAAAAAGACGAAACAGCGCTGTGCGACATTTAGAAATGTGCGTAGTGTTTTGAAATGGACCAGTACCATGATGCACCACTCTCCATGGATTGTAAATCGAAGACCAACCACGGTGTACCATTTTTAATGTAAAAATTCATGTGATGGAAAAACGAAGGCCAAAAAACTTCAGAGACCCGATTGATGTTCGGATAGCCTTTTTTGGGGTATGAAACTATCCGTTGACAGCTTACAGCGGTCAAAGCCGTAGAACTCACTGATACCTTCGTTTTGACTGGTTATGGCTCCCGTAACTCTAAACGAGGCAACAGTTATGGCCGTCCGAAGAATCGATATCCACAGGATGCAACATCTGCAGTGCAAGGTGCAACATTCGTCCAAAAAGACGAAACAATGCCGTGCGACTTTCAGAAATGGGTGCAGGGATTTGAAATGGACCAGTACCATGGTGCACCACTCTCCAGGGATGGTAAATCGAAGACCAGCCATGGTGTTCCCTTTTTAACGTAAAAATTCATGTGACGGAAAAACGAAGGCCAAAAAACTTCAGAGACCCGATTGATGTTCGGATATCCTTTTTTTGGGTATGAAACTATCCGTTGACGGCTTACCGCTGTCAAAGCCGAAGAACTCATTGAGACCTTCGTTTTGACTGGTTATGGCTCCCGTAACTCTAAACGAGCAACAGTTATGGCCGTCCGAAGAATCGATATCCACAGGGTGCAACATCTGCGGTGCAAGGTGCAACATTCGTCCAAAAAGACGAAACAGCACCGTGCGACTTTCAAAAATGGCTGCAGGGATTTGAAATGGACCAGTACCATGGTGCACCACTCTCCAGGGATGGTAAATCGAAGACCAGCCACGGTGTTCCCTTTTTAACGTAAAAATTCATGTGACGGAAAAACGAAGGCCAAAAAACTTCAAAGACCCGATTGAGGTTCGGATAGCCTTTTTTGGGGTAAGAAACTATCCGTTGACGGCTTACAGCGGTCAAAGCCGTAGAACTCACTGAGACCTTCGTTTTGACTGGTTATGGCTCCCGTAACTCTAAACGAGGCAACAGTTATGGCCGTCCGAAGAATCGATATCCACAGGATGCAACATCTGGAGTGCAAGGTGCAACATTCGTCCAAAAAGACGAAACAACGCCGTGCGACTTTCAGAAATGGGTGCAGGGATTTGAAATGGACCAGTACCATGGTGCACCACTCTCCAGGGATGGTAAATCGAAGACCAGCCACGGTGTTCCCTTTTTAACGTAAAAATTCATGTGACGGAAAAACGAAGGCCAAAAAACTTCAGAGACCCGATTGATGTTCGGATAGCATTTTTTTGGGTATGAAACTATCCGTTGACGGCTTACAGTGGTCAAAGCCGTAGAACTCACTAAGACATTCGTTTTGACTGGTTATTGCTCCCGTAAATCTAAACGAGGCAACAGTTATGGTCGTCCGAAGAATCGATATCCACAGGGTGCAACATCTGCGGTGCAAGGTGCAACATTCGTCCAAAAAGACGAAACAGCGCCGTGCCACTTTTAGAAATGGGTGCAAGGATTTGAAATGGACCAGTACCATGATGCACCACTCTCCAGGGATTGTAAATCGAAGACCAACCACGGTGTACCATTTTTAATGTAAAAATTCATGTGACGGAAAAACGAAGGCCAAAAAACTTCAGAGACCCGATTGAGGTTCAGATAGCCTTTTTTGGGGTATGAAACTATCCGTTGACGGCTTACAGCAGTCAAAGCCGTAGAACTCACTGATACCTTCGTTTTGACTGGTTATGGCTCCCGTAACTCTAAACGAGGCAACAGTTATGGCCGTCCGAAGAATCGATATCCACAGGATGCAACATCTGCAGTGCAAGGTGCAACATTCGTCCAAAAAGACGAAACAACGCCGTGCGACTTTCAGAAATGGGTGCAGGGATTTGAAATGGATCAGTACCATGGTGCACCACTCTCCAGGGATGGTAAATCGAAGACCAGCCACGGTGTTCCCTTTTTAACGTAAAAATTCATGTGACGGAAAAACGAAGGCCAAAAAACTTCAAAGACCCGATTGATGTTCGGATAGCCTTTTTTTGGGTATGAAACTATCCGTTGATGGCTTACAACAGTCAAAGCCGTAGAACTCACTAAGACCTTCGTTTTGACTGGTTATGGCTCCCGTAACTCTAAACGAGCAACAGTTATGGCCGTCCGAAGAATCGATATCCACAGGGTGCAACATCTACGGTGCAAGGTGCAACATTCGTCCAAAAAGACGAAACAGCGCCGTGCGACTTTCAGAAATGGGTGCAGGGATGTGAAATGGATCAGTACCATGGTGCACCACTCTCCAGGGATGGTAAATCGAATACCAGCCACGGTGTTCCCTTTTTAACGTAAAAATTCATGTGACGGAAAAACGAAGGCCAAAAAACTTCAGAGACCCGATTGATGTTCGGATAGCCTTTTTTTGGGTATGAAACTATCCGCTGACGGCTTACAGCGGTCAAAGCCGTAGAACTCACTGAGACCTTCGTTTTGACTGGTTATGGCTCCCGTAACTCTAAAGGAGCAACAGTTATGGCCGTCCGAAGAATCGATATCCACAGGGTGCAACATCTACGGTGCAAGGTGCAACATCCGTCCAAAAAGAAAAAACAGCGCCGTGCGACTTTCAGAAATGGCTGTAGGGATTTGAAATGGACCGGTACCATGGTGCACCACTCTCCAGGGATGGTAAATCGAAGACCAGCCACGGTGTTCCCTTTTTAACGTAAAAATTCATGTGATGGAAAAATGAAGGCCAAAAAACTTCAGAGACCCGATTGATGTTCGGATAGCCTTTTTTTGGGTATGAAACTATCCGTTGACGGCTTACAGCAGTCAAAGCCGTAGAACTCACTAAGACCTTTGTTTTGACTGGTTATGGATCCCGTAACTCTAAACGAGCAACAATTATGGCCGTCCGAATAATCAATATCCACAAGGTGCAACATCTGCGGTGCAAGGTGCAACATTCGTCCAAAAAGACGAAACAGCGCCGTGCGACTTTCAGAAATGGCCGCAGGGATTTGAAATGGACCAGTACCATGGTGCACCACTCTCCAGGAATGGTAAATCGAAGACCAGCCACGGTGTTCCCTTTTTAACGTAAAAATTCATGTGATGGAAAAACGAAGGCCAAAAAACTTCAGAGACCCGATTGAGGTTCGGATAGCCTTTTTTGTATATGAAACTATCCGTTGATGGCTTACAACGGTCAAAGCCATAGAACTCACTGAGACCTTCGTTTTGACTGGTTATGGCTCTCGTAACTCTAAACGAGGCAACAATTATGGCCGTCCGAAGAATCGATATCCACAGGATGTAACATCTGCAGTGCAAGGTGCAACATTCGTCCAAAAAGACGAAACAATGCCGTGCGACTTTCAAAAATGGGTGCAGGGATTTGAAATGGACCAGTACCATGGTGCACCACTCTCCAGGGATGGTAAATCGAAGACCAGCCACGGTGTTCCCTTTTTAATGTAAAAATTCATGTGACGGAAAAAGGAAGGTCAAAAAACTTCAGAGACCCGATTGAGGTTCGGATACCCTTTTTTGGGTATGAAACTATCCGTTGACGGCTTGCAGCGATCAAAGCCGTAGAACTCACTGAGAGCTTCGTTTTGACTAGTTATGGCTCCCGTAACTCTAAACGAGGCAACAGTTATGGTCGTCCGAAGAATCATTATCCACAGGGTGCAACATCTGCGGTGCAAGGTGCAACATTCGTCCAAAAAGAGGAAACAGCGCCGTGCGACTTTTAGAAATGGGTGCAGGGATTTGAAATGGATCAGTACCATGGTGCACCACTCTCTAGGGATGGTAAATCGAAGACCAGCCACGGTGTTCCCTTTTTAACATAAAAATTCATGTGACGGAAAAACGAAGGCCAAAAAACTTCAGAGAGCCGATTGAGGTTCGGATACCTTTTTTTGGGTATGAAACTATCCGTTGACGGCTTACAGTGGTCAAAGCCGTAGAACTCACTGAGTCCTTCGTTTTGACTGGTTATGGCTCCCGTAAATCTAAACGAGGCAAAAGTTATGGCCGTCCGAAGAATCGATATCCACAGGGTGCAACATCTGCGGTGCAAGGTGCAACATTCGTCCAAAACGACGAAACAACGCCGTGCGACTTTCAGAAATGGGTGTAGGGATTTGAAATGGACCGGTACCATGGTGCACCACTCTCCAGGGATGGTAAATCGAAGACCAGCCACGGTGTTCCCTTTTTAACGTAAAAATTCATGTGATGGAAAAATGAAGGCCAAAAAACTTCAGAGACCCGATTGATGTTCGGATAGCCTTTTTTTGGGTATGAAACTATCCGTTGACGGCTTACAGCAGTCAAAGCCGTAGAACTCACTAAGACCTTTGTTTTGACTGGTTATGGATCCCGTAACTCTAAACGAGCAACAATTATGGCCGTCCGAATAATCAATATCCACAAGGTGCAACATCTGCGGTGCAAGGTGCAACATTCGTCCAAAAAGACGAAACAGCGCCGTGCGACTTTCAGAAATGGCTGCAGGGATTTGAAATGGACCAGTACCATGGTGCACCACTCTCCAGGAATGGTAAATCGAAGACCAGCCACGGTGTTCCCTTTTTAACGTAAAAATTCATGTGATGGAAAAACGAAGGCCAAAAAACTTCAGAGACCCGATTGAGGTTCGGATAGCCTTTTTTGTGTATGAAACTATCCGTTGATGGCTTACAACGGTCAAAGCCATAGAACTCACTGAGACCTTCGTTTTGACTAGTTATGGCTCTCGTAACTCTAAACGAGGCAACAATTATGGCCGTCCGAAGAATCGATATCCACAGGATGTAACATCTGCAGTGCAAGGTGCAACATTCGTCCAAAAAGACGAAACAATGCCGTGCGACTTTCAAAAATGGGTGCAGGGATTTGAAATGGACCAGTACCATGGTGCACCACTCTCCAGGGATGGTAAATCGAAGACCAGCCACGGTGTTCCCTTTTTAATGTAAAAATTCATGTGACGGAAAAAGGAAGGTCAAAAAACTTCATAGACCCGATTGAGGTTCGGATACCCTTTTTTGGGTATGAAACTATCCGTTGACGGCTTGCAGCGATCAAAGCCGTAGAACTCACTGAGAGCTTCGTTTTGACTAGTTATGGCTCCCGTAACTCTAAACGAGGCAACAGTTATGGTCGTCCGAAGAATCATTATCCACAGGGTGCAACATCTGCGGTGCAAGGTGCAACATTCGTCCAAAAAGAGGAAACAGCGCCGTGCAACTTTTAGAAATGGGTGCAGGGATTTGAAATGGATCAGTACCATGGTGCACCACTCTCTAGGGATGGTAAATCGAAGACCAGCCACGGTGTTCCCTTTTTAACATAAAAATTCATGTGACGGAAAAACGAAGGCCAAAAAACTTCAGAGAGCCGATTGAGGTTCGGATACCTTTTTTGGGGTATGAAACTATCCGTTGACGGCTTACAGTGGTCAAAGCCGTAGAACTCACTGAGTCCTTCGTTTTGACTGGTTATGGCTCCCGTAAATCTAAACGAGGCAATAGTTATGGCCGTCCGAAGAATCGATATCCACAGGGTGCAACATCTGCGGTGCAAGGTGCAACATTCGTCCAAAAAGACGAAACAACGCCGTGCGACTTTCAGAAATGGGTGCAGGGATTTGAAATGGACCAGTACCATGGTGCACCACTCTCCAGGGATAGTAAATCGAAGACCAGCCACGGTGTTCCCTTTTTAACGTAAAAATTCATGTGATGGAAAAACGAAGGCCAAAAAACTTCAGAGACCCGATTGAGGTTCGGATAGCCTTTTTTTGTGTATGAAACTATACGTTGACGGCTTACAGCGGTCAAAGCCGTAGAACTCACTGAGACCTTCGGTTTGACTGGTTATGGCTCCCGTAACTCTAAACGAGCAACAGTTATGGCCGTTCGAAGAATCGATATCCACAGGATGCAACATCTGCAGTGCAAGGTGCAACATTCGTCCAAAAAGACGAAACAACGCCGTGCGACTTTCAGAAATGGGTGAAGGGATTTGAAATGGACCAGTACCATGGTGCACCACTCTCCAGGGATGGTAAATCGAAGACCGGCCACGGTGTTCCCTTTTTAACGTAAAAATTCATGTGACGGAAAAACGAAGGCCAAAAAACTTCAGAGAGCCGATTGAGGTTCGGATACCTTTTTTTGGGTATGAAACTATCCGTTGACGGCTTACAGTGGTCAAGGCGGTAGAAATCACTGAGACCTTCGTTTTGACTGGTTATGGCTCCTGTAACTCTAAACGAGGCAACAGTTATTGTCGTCCGAAAATCGAAATCCACAGGGTGCAACATCTGCGGTGCAAGGTGCAACATTCGTCCAAAAAGACAAAACAGCGCCGTGCGACTTTTAGAAATGGGTGCAGGGATTTGAAATGGACCAGTACCATGGTGCATCACTCTCCAGGGATGGTAAATCGAAGACAAGTCACGGTGTTCCCTTTTTAATGTAAAATTTCATGTGACGGAAAAACGTAGGCCAAAAAACTTCAAAGAGCCGATTGAGGTTCGGATAGTTTTTTTTGGGTATGAAACTATCCGTTGACGGCTTACACCGGTCAAAGCCGTAGAACTCACTGAGACCTTCGTTTTGACTGGGTATGGCTCCCGTAACTCTAAACAAGGCAACAGTTATGGTCGTCCGAAGAATCGATATCCACAGGGTGCAACATCTGCGGTGCATGGTGCAACATTTGTCCGAAAAGACGAAATAGCGCCGTGCGACTTTTAGAAATGGGTGCAGGGATTTGAAATGGACCAGTACCATGGTGCACCACTCTCCAGGGATGGTAAATCAAAGACCAGCCACGGTGTATCCTTTTTAATGTAAAAATTCATGTGACGGAAAAACGATGGCTAAAAAACTTCAGAGATCCGATTGAGGTTCGAATAGCCTTTTTTTGGGTATGAAACTATCCGTTGACGGCTTACAGCGGTCAAAGCTGTAGAACTCACTAAGACCTTCGTTTTGACTGGTTATGGCTCCCGAAACTCTAAACGAGGCAACAGTTATGGTCGTCCGAAGAATCGATATCCACAGGGTGCAACATCTGCGGTGCAAGGTGCAACAATCGTCTAAAAAGACGAAACAGCGCCGTGCGAGTTTTAGAAATGGGTGCAGGGATTTGAAATGGACCAGTACCATGGTGCACCACTCTCCAGGGATGGTAAATCGAAGACCAACCACGGTGTTCCCTTTTTAACGTAAAAATTCATGTGACGGAAAAACGAAGGCCAAAAAACTTCAGAGAGCCGATTGAGGTTCGGATAGCCTTTTTTTGGGTGTGAAACTATCCGTTGACGGCTTACATCCGTCAAAGCCGTAGAACTCACTGAGACCTTCGTCTTGACTAGTTATGGCTCCCGTAACTCTAAACGAGGCAACAGTTATGGCCGTCCGAAGAATCGATATCAACAGGGTGCAACATTCGTCCAAAAAGACGAAACAGCGCCGTGCGACTTTCAGAAATGGGTGCAGGGATTTGAAATGGACCAGTACCATGGTGCACCACCCTCCAAGGATGGTAAATCGAAGACCAGCCACGGTGTTTCCTTTTTAACGTAAAAATTCATGTGACGGAAAAACGAAGACAAAAAAACTTCAGAGACCCGATTAAGGTTCGGATAACCTTTTTTTGGGTATGAAACTATTCATTGACGGCTTACAGCGGTCAAAGCCGTAGAACTCACTGAGACCTTCGTTTTGACTGGTTATGGCTCCCGTAACTCTAAACGAGGCAACAATTATGGCCGTCCGAAGAATCGAAATCCACAGGGTGCAACATCTGCGGTGCAAGGTGCAACATTCGTCCAAAAAGACGAAACAGCGCCGTGTGACTTTTAGAAATGGGTGCAGGGATTTGAAATGGACCAGTACCATGGGGCATCACTCTCCAAGGATGGTAAATCAAAGACAAGCCACAGTGTTCCCTTTTTAACATAAAAATTCATGTGACGGAAAAACGAAGGCTAAAAAACTTCAAAGATCCGATTGAGGTTCGGATAGCCTTTTTTTGGGTATGAAACTATCCGTTGACGGATTACAGCGGTCAAAGCCGTAGAACTCACTGAGACCTTCGTTTTGACTGGTTATGGCTCCCGTAACTCTAAACGAGGCAACAGTTATGGTCGTCCGAAGAATCGATATCCACAGGGTGCAACATCTGCGGTGCATGGTGCAACATTCGTCCAAAAAGACGAAACAGCGCCGTGCGACTTTTAGAAATGGGTGTAGGGATTTGAAATGGACCAGTGCCATGGTGCACCACTCTCCAGGGATGGTAAATCGAAGACCAGCCACGGTGTACCCTTTTTAATGTAAAAATTCATGTGACGGAAAAACGAAGGCTAAAAAACTTCAAAGATCCGATTGAGGTTCGGATAGCCTTTTTTTGGGTATGAAACTATCCG
Source organism: Allium fistulosum (assembly GCA_030737815.1). Lineage (NCBI taxonomy): Eukaryota > Viridiplantae > Streptophyta > Magnoliopsida > Asparagales > Amaryllidaceae > Allium > Allium fistulosum. The sequence continues at coordinate 1,142,645,932 of CM060906.1, forward strand.
TTGACGGCTTACAGCGGTCAAAGCCGTAGAACTCAATGAGACCTTCGTTTTGACTGGTTATGGCTCCCGTAACTCTAAACGAGGCAACAGTTATGGTCGTCCGAAGAATCGATATCCACAGGGTGCAACATCTGCGGTGCAAGGTGCAACATTCGTCCAAAAAGACGAAACAGCGCCGTGCGACTTTTAGAAATGGGTGCAGGGATTTGAAATGGACCAGTACCATGGTGCACCACTCTCCAGGAATGGTAAATCGAAGACCAGCCACGGTGTTCCCTTTTTAACGTAAAAATTCATGTGACGGAAAAACGAAGGCCAAAAAACTTCAGAGAGCCGATTAAGGTTCGGATAGCCTTTTTTTGGGTATGAAACTATCCGTTGACGGCTTACAGCGGTCAAAGCCGTAGAACTCACTAAGACCTTCGTTTTGACTATTTATGGATCCCTTAACTCTAAACGAGGCAACATTTATGGCCGTCCGAAGAATCGATATCCACAGGGTGCAACATCTGCGGTGAAAGGTGCAACATTAGTCCAAAAAGACGAAACCGCGCCGTGCGACTTTCAGAAATGGGTGCAGGGATTTGAAATGGACCAGTACCATGGTGCACCACTCTCCAGGGATGGTAAATCGAAGACCAGCAATGGTGTTCCCTTTTTAACGTAAAAATTCATGTGACGGAAAAACGAAGGCCAAAAAACTTCAGAGACCCGATTGAGGTTCGGATAGCCTTTTTTTGGGTATGAAACTATCCGTTGATGGCTTACAGCGGTCAAAGCCGTAGAACTCACTGAGACCTTCGTTTTGACTGGTTATGGCTCCCGTAACTCTAAACGAGGCAATAGTTATGGTCGTCCGAAGAATCGATATCCACAGAGTGCAACATCTGCTGTGCATGGTGCAACATTTGTCCGAAAAGACGAAACAGCACCGTGCGACTTTTAGAAATGGGTGCAGGGATTTGAAATGGACCAGTACCATGGTGCACCACTCTCCAGGGATGGTAAATCGAAGACCAGCCACGGTGTATCCTTTTTAATTTAAAAATTCATGTGACGGAAAAACGAAGGCTAAAAAACTTCAGAGACCCGATTGAGGTTCGGATAGCCTTTTTTTGGGTATGAAACTATCCGTTGATGGCTTACAGTGGTCAAAGCTGTAGAACTCACTAAGACCTTCGTTTTGACTGGTTATGGCTCCCGTAACTCTAAATGAGGCAACAGTTATGGTCGTCCGAAGAATCGATATCCACAGGGTGCAACATCTGCGGTGCAAGGTGCAACATTCGTCCAAAAAGACGAAACAGTGCCGTGCGACTTTTAGAAATGGGTGCAGGGATTTGAAATGGACCAGTACCATGGTGCACCACTCTCCAGGAATGGTAAATCGAAGACCAGCCATGGTGTTCCCTTTTTAACGTAAAAATTCATGTGACGGAAAAACGAAGGCCAAAAAACTTCAGAGAGCCGATTGAGGTTCGGATAGCCTTCTTTTGGGTATGAAACTATCCGTTGACGGCTTACAACCATCAAAGCCGTAGAACTCACTGAGACCTTCGTCTTGACTAGTTATGGCTCCCGTAACTCTAAACGAGGCAACAGTTATGGCCATCCGAAGAATCGATATCCACAGGGTGCAACATTCGTCCAAAAAGACGAAACAGCGCCGTGCGACTTTCAGAAATGGGTGCAGGGATTTGAAATGGACCAGTACCATGGTGCACCACCGTCCAAGGATGGTAAATCGAAGACCAGCCACGGTGTTTCCTTTTTAACGTAAAAATTCATGTGACGGAAAAACGAAGACAAAAAAACTTCGAAGACCCGATTAAGATTCGGATAGCCTTTTTCTGGGTATCAAACTATCCGTTGACGGCTTACAGCGGTCAAAGCCGTAGAACTCATTGAGACCTTCGTTTTGACTAGTTATGGCTCCCGTAACTCTAAATGAGGCAACAATTATGGTCGTCCGAAGAATCGATATCCACAGGGTGCAACATCTGCGGTGCATGGTGCAAATTCGTCCAAAAAGACGAAACAGCAACGTGCGACTTTTAGAAATGGGTGTAGGGATTTGAAATGGACCGGTACCATGGTGCACCACTCTCCAGGGATGGTAAATCGAAGACCAGCCACGGTGTACCCTTTTTAATGTAAAAATTCATGTGACGGAAAAACGAAGGCTAAAAAACTTCAAAGATCCGATTGAGGTTCGGATAGCCTTTTTTGGGTATGAAACTATCTGTTGACGGCTTACAGCGGTTAAAGCCGTAGAACTCACTGAGACCTTTGTTTTGACTGGTTATGGCTCTCGTAACTCTAAACGAGGCAACAGTTATGGTCGTCCGATGAATCGATATCCACAGGGTGCAACATCTACGGTGCAAGGTGCAACATTCGTCCAAAAAGACGAAACAGCGCCATGCGACTTTTAGAAATGGGTGCAGGGATTTGTAATGGACCAGTAGCATGGTGCACCACTCTCCAGGGATGGTAAATCGAAGACCAGCCACGGTGTTCCCTTTTTAACGTAAAAATTCATGTGACGGAAAAACGAAGGCCAAAAAACTTCAAAGAGCCGATTGAGGTCCGGATAGCCTTTTTTGGGTATGAAACTATCCGTTGACGGCTTATAGCGGTCAAAGCCATAGAACTCACTGAGACCTTCATTTTGACTAGTTATGGCTCCCGTAACTCTAAACGAGGCAACAGTTATGGCCGTCCGAAGAATCGATATCCACAAGGTGCAACATCTGCGGTGAAAGGTGCAACATTCGTCCAAAAAGACGAAACCGCGTCGTGCGACTTTCAGAAATGGGTGCAGGGATTTGAAATGGACCAGTACCATGGTGCACCACTCTCCAGGGATGGTAAATCGAATACCAGCCACGGTGTTCCCTTTTTAACGTAAAAATTCATGTGACGGAAAAACGAAGGCCAAAAAACTTCAAAGACCCGATTGAGGTTCGGATAGCCTTTTTTTGGGTATGAAACTATCCGTTGACGGCTTACAGCGGTCAAAGCCGTAGAACTCACTAAGACCTTCGTTTTGACTGGTTATGGCTCCCGTAACTCTAAACGAGGCAACAGTTATGGCCGTCCGAAGAATCGAAATCCATAGGGTGCAACATCTGCGGTGCAAGGTGCAACATTCGTCCAAAATGACGAAACAGCGCCGTGCGACTTTTAGAAATGGGTGCAGGGATTTGAAATTGACCAGTACCATGGTTCATCACTCTCCAGGGATGGTAAATCGAAGACAAACCACGGTGTTCCTTTTTTAGCTTAAAAATTCATGTGACGGAAAAACGAAGGCCAAAAAACTTCAAAGAGCCAATTGAGGTTCGGATTGCCTTTTTTTGGGTATGAAACTATCCGTTGACAGCTTACAGTAGTCAAAGCCGTAGAACTCACTGAGACCTTCGTTTTGACTGGTTATGGCTCCCGTAACTCTAAACGAGGCAACAGTTATGGCCGTCCGAAGAATCGATATCCACACGGTGCAACATCTGCGGTGCAAGGTGCAACATTCGTCCAAAAAGACGAAACAGCGCCGTGCGACTTTTAGAAATGGGTGCAAGGATTTGAAATGCACCAATACCATGATGCACCACTCTCCAGGGATTGTAAATCGAAGTCCAGCCACGGTGTACCATTTTTAATGTAAAAATTCATGTGACGGAAAAACGATGGCCAAAAAACTTCAGAGACCCAATTGAGGTTCGGATAGCCCTTTTTTGGGTATGAAACTATCCGTTGATGGCTTACAGCGGTCAAAGCCGTAGAACTCACTGAGACCTTCGTTTTGACTGGTTATGGCTCCTGTAACTCTAAACGAGGCAACAATTATGGCCGTCCGAAGAATCGATATCCACAGGGTGCAACATCTGCGGTGCAAGGTGCAACATTCGTCCAAAAAGACGAAACAGCGCCGTGCGACTTTTAGAAATGGGTGCAGGGATTTGAAATGGACCGGTACCATGGTGCACCACTCTCCAGGGATGGTAAATTGAAGACCAGCCACGGTGTTCCCTTTTTAACGTAAAAATTCATGTGACGGAAAAACGAAGGCCAAAAAACTTCAGAGACCCGATTGAGGTTGGGATAGCCTTTTTTGGGTATGAAACTATCCGTTGACGGCTTACAGCAGTCAAAGCCGTAGAACTCACTGAGACCTTCGTTTTGACTGGTTATGGCTCCCGTAACTCTAAACGAGGCAACAGTTATGGTTGTCCGAAGAATCGATATCCACAGGGTGCAACATCTGCGGTGCAAGGTGCAACATTCGTCCAAAAAGACGAAACAGTGTCGTGCGACTTTTAGAAATGGGTGCAGGGATTTGAAATGGACCAGTACCATGGTGCATCACTCTCCAGGGATGGTAAATCGAAGACAAGCCACGGTGTTCCTTTTTAACTTAAAAATTCATGTGATTGAAAAACGAAGGCCAAAAAACTTCAAAGAGCCGATTGAGGTTCGGATGGCCTTTTTTTGGGTATGAAAGTATCCGTTGACGGCTTACAGCAGTCAAGGCCGTAGAACTCACTGAGACCTTCGTTTTGACTGGTTATGGCTCCCGTAACTCTAAACGAGGCAACAGTTATGGCCGTCCGAAGAATCGATATCCATAGGGTGCAACATCTGCGGTGCAATGTGCAACATTCGTCCAAAAAGACGAAACTGCGCCGTGCGACTTTTAGAAATGGGTGCAAGGATTTGAAATGGACCAGTACCATGATGCACCACTCTCCAGGGATTGTAAATCGAAGACCAACCACGGTGTACCATTTTTAATGTAAAAATTCATGTGACGGAAAAACGAAGGCCAAAAAACATCAGAGACCCGATTGAGGTTCGGATATCCTTTTTTTGGGTATGAAACTATCCGTTGATGGCTTACAGCGGTCAAAGCCGTAGAACTCACTGAGACCTTCGTTTTGACTGGTTATGGCTCCTGTAACTCTAAACGAGGCAACAATTATGGCCGTCCGAAGAATCGATATCCACAGGGTGCAACATCTGCGGTGCAAGGTGCAACATTCGTCCAAAAAGACGAAACAGCGCCGTGCGACTTTTAGAAATGGGTGCAGGGATTTGAAATGGACCAGTACCATGGTGCACCACTCTCCAGGGATGGTAAATTGAAGACCAGCCATGGTGTTCCCTTTTTAACGTAAAAATTCATGTGACGGAAAAACGAAGGCCAAAAAACTTCAGAGACCCGATTGAGGTTGGGATAGCCTTTTTTGGGTATGAAACTATCCGTTGACGGCTTACAACGGTCAAAGTCGTAGAACTCACTAAGACCTTCGTTTTGACTGGTTATGGCTCCCGTAACTCTAAACGAGGCAACAGTTATGGCCGTCCGAAGAATCGAAATCCATAGGGTGCAACATCTGCGGTGCAAGGTGCAACATTCATCCAAAAAGACGAAACAGCGCCGTGCGACTTTTAGAAATGGGTGCAGGGATTTGAAATGGACCAGTACCTTGGTGCATCACTCTCCAGGGATGGTAAATCAAAGACAAGCCACGGTGTTCCTTTTTTAACTTAAAAATTCATGTGATTGAAAAACGAAGGCCAAAAAACTTCAAAGAGCCGATTGAGGTTCGGATGGCCTTTTTTTGGGTATGAAACTATCCGTTGATGGCTTACAGCAGTCAAGGCCGTATAACTCACTGAGACCTTCGTTTTGACTGGTTATGGCTCCCGTAACTCTAAACGAGGCAACAGTTATGGCCGTCCGAAGAATCGATATCCATAGGGTGCAACATCTGCGGTGCAAGGTGCAACATTCGTCCAAAAAGACGAAACTGCGCCGTGCGACTTTTAGAAATGGGTGCAAGGATTTGAAATGGACCAGTACCATGATGCACCACTCTCCAGGGATTGTAAATCAAAGACCAACCACGGTGTACCATTTTTAATGTAAAAATTCATGTGACGGAAAAACGAAGGCCAAAAAACATCAGAGACCCGATTGAGGTTCGGATATCCTTTTTTTGGGTATGAAACTATCCGTTGATGGCTTACAGCGGTCAAAGCCGTAGAACTCACTGAGACCTTCGTTTTGACTGGTTATGGCTCCTGTAACTCTAAACGAGGCAACAATTATGGCCGTCCGAAGAATCGATATCCACAGGGTGCAACATCTGCGGTGCAAGGTGCAACATTCGTCCAAAAAGACGAAACAACGCCGTGTGACTTTCAGAAATGGGTGCAGGGATTTGAAATGGACCAGTACCATGGTGCACCACTCTCTAGGGATGGTAAATCGAAGACCAGCCACGGTGTTCCCTTTTTAACGTAAAAATTCATGTAACGGAAAAACGTAGGCCAAAAAACTTCAAAGAGCCGATTGAGGTTCGGATAGCTTTTTTTGGGTATGAAACTATCCGTTGACGGCTTACAGCGGTCAAAGCCGTAGAACTCACTGAGACCTTCGTTTTGACTAGTTATGGCTCCCGTAACTCTAAACGAGGCAACAGTTATGGCCGTCCGAAGAATCGATATCCACAGGGTGCAACATCTGCGGTGAAAGGTGCAACATTCGTCCAAAAAGACGAAACCACGCCGTGCGAGTTTCAAAAATGGGTGCAGGGATTTGAAATGGACCAGTACCATGGTGCACCACTCTCCAGGTATGGTAAATCGAAGACCAGCCACGGTGTTCCCTTTTTAACGTAAAAATTCATGTGACGGAAAAACGAAGGCAAAAAAACTTCAGAGACCCGATTGAGGTTCGGATAGCCTTTTTTTGGGTATGAAACTATCCGTTGACGGCTTACAACGGTCAAAGTCGTAGAACTCACTCAGACCTTCGTTTTGACTGGTTATGGCTCCCGTAACTCTAAACGAGGCAACAGTTATGGCCGTCCGAAGAATCGAAATCCACAGGGTGCAACATCTGCGGTGCAAGGTGCAACATTCGTCCAAAAAGATGAAACAGCGCCGTGCGACTTTTAGAAATGGGTGCAGGGATTTGAAATGGACCAGTACCATGGTGCATCACTCTCCAAGGATGGTAAATCGAAGCCAAGCCATGGTGTTCCTTTTTTAACTTAAAAATTCATGTGACGGAAAAACGAAGGCCAAAAAACTTCAGAGAGCCGATTGAGGTTCGGATAGCCTTTTTTTGGGTATGAAACTATCCGTTGACGGCTTACAGTGGTCAAAGCCGTAGAACTCACTGAGGACCTTCGTTTTGACTGGTTATGGCTCCCGTAACTCTAAACGAGACAACAGTTATGGCCGTCCGAAGAATCGATATCCACAGGGTGCAACATCTACGGTGCAAGGTGCAACATTCGTCCAAAAAGACGAAACAACGCCGTGCGACTTTCAGAAATGGGTGCAGGGATTTGAAATGGACTAGTACCATGGTGCACCACTCTCTAGGGATGGTAAATCGAAGACCAGCCACGGTGTTCCCTTTTTAACGTAAAAATTCATGTGACGGAAAAACGAAGGCCAAAAAACTTCAGAGACCCGATTGAGGTTCGGATAGCCTTTTTTTGGGTATGAAACTATCCGTTGACGGCTTACAGCAGTCAAAGCCGTAGAACTCACTGAGACCTTTGTTTTGACTAGTTATGGCTCCCATAACTCTAAACGAGGCAACAGTTATGGTCGTCCGAAGAATCGATATCCACAGGGTGCAACATCTGCGGTGCAAGGTGCAACATTCGTCCAAAAAGACGAAACAGCGCCGTGCGACTTTTAGAAATGGGTGCAGGGATTTGAAATGGACCAGTACCATGGTGCATCACTCTCCAGGGATGGTAAATCGAAGACAAGCCACGGTGTTCCTTTTTTAACTTAAAAATTCATGTGATTGAAAAACGAAGGCCAAAAAACTTCAAAGAGCCGATTGAGGTTCGGATGGCCTTTTTTTGGGTATGAAACTATCCGTTGACGGCTTACAGCAGTCAAGGCCGTAGAACTCACTGAGACCTTCGTTTTGACTGGTTATGGCTCCCGTAACTCTAAACGAGGCAACAGTTATGGCCGTCCGAAGAATCGATATCCATAGGGTGCAACATCTGCGGTGCAAGGTGCAACATTCGTCCAAAAAGACGAAACTGCGCCGTGCGACTTTTAGAAATGGGTGCAAGGATTTGAAATGGACCAGTACCATGATGCACCACTCTCCAGGGATTGTAAATCGAAGACCAACCACGGTGTACCATTTTTAATGTAAAAATTCATGTGACGGAAAAACGAAGGCCAAAAAACATCAGAGACCCGATTGAGGTTCGGATATCCTTTTTTTGGGTATGAAACTATCCGTTGATGGCTTACAGCGGTCAAAGCCGTAGAACTCACTGAGACCTTCGTTTTGACTAGTTATGGCTCCTGTAACTCTAAACGAGGCAACAATTATGGCCGTCCGAAGAATCGATATCCACAGGGTGCAACATCTGCGGTGCAAGGTGCAACATTCGTCCAAAAAGACGAAACAACGCCGTGCGACTTTCAGAAATGGGTGCAGGGATTTGAAATGGACCAGTACCATGGTGCACCACTCTCTAGGGATGGTAAATCGAAGACCAGCCACGGTGTTCCCTTTTTAACGTAAAAATTCATGTGACGGAAAAACGTAGGCCAAAAAACTTCAAAGAGCCGATTGAGGTTCGGATAGCCTTTTTTTGGGTATGAAACTATCCGTTGACGGCTTATAGCGGTCAAAGCCGTAGAACTCACTGAGACCTTCGTTTTGACTAGTTATGGCTCCCGTAACTCTAAACGAGGCAACAGTTATGGCCGTCTGAAGAATCGATATCCACAGGGTGCAACATCTGCGGTGAAAGGTGCAACATTCGTCCAAAAAGACGAAACCACGCCGTGCGACTTTCAAAAATGGGTGCAGGGATTTGAAATGGACCAGTACCATGGTGCACCACTCTCCAGGGATGGTAAATCGAAGACCAGCCACGGTGTTCCCTTTTTAACGTAAAAATTCATGTGACGGAAAAACGAAGGCCAAAAAACTTCAGAGAGCCGATTGAGGTTCGGATAGCCTTTTTTTGGGTATGAAACTATCCGTTGACGGCTTACAGTGGTCAAAGCCGTAGAACTCACTGAGACCTTCGTTTTGACTAGTTATGGCTCCCGTAACTCTAAACGAGGCAACAGTTATGGCCGTCCGAAGAATCGATATCCACAGGGTGCAACATCTACGGTGCAAGGTGCAACATTCGTCCAAAAAGACGAAACAACGCCGTGCGACTTTCAGAAATGGGTGCAGGGATTTGAAATGGACTAGTACCATGGTGCACCACTCTCTAGGGATGGTAAATCGAAGACTAGCCACGGTGTTCCCTTTTTAACGTAAAAATTCATGTGACGGAAAAACGAAGGCCAAAAAACTTCAAAGACCCGATTGAGGTTCGGATAGCCTTTTTTTGGGTATGAAACTATCCGTTGACGGCTTACAGCTGTCAAAGCCGTAGAACTCACTGAGACCTTTGTTTTGACTGGTTATGGCTCCCATAACTCTAAACGAGGCAACAATTATGGTCGTCCGAAGAATCGATATCCACAGGGTGCAACATCTGCGGTGCAAGGTGCAACATTCGTCCAAAAAGACGAAACAGCGCCGTGCGACTTTTAGAAATGGGTGCAGGGATTTTAAATAGACCAGTACCATGGTGCACCACTCTCCAGGGATGGTAAATCGAAGACCAGCCACGGTGTTCCCTTTTTAACGTAAAAATTCATGTGATGGAAAAACGAAGGCCAAAAAACTTCAGAGAGTCGATTGAGGTTCGGATAGCCTTTTTTTGGGTATGAAACTATCCGTTGACGGCTTACAGCGGTCAAAGCCGTAGAACTCACTGAGACCTTCGTTTTGACTGGTTATGGCTCCCGTAACTCTAAACGAGGCAACAGTTATGGCCGTCCGAAGAATCGATATCCACAGGATGCAACATCTGCAGTGCAAGGTGCAACATTCGTCCAAAAAGACGAAACAGCGCCGTGCGACTTTCAGAAATGGGTGCAGGGATTTGAAATTGACCAGTACCATGGTGCACCACTCTCCAGGGATGGTAAATCGAAGACCAGCCCCGGTGTTCCCTTTTTAACGTAAAAATTCATGTGATGGAAAAACGAAGGTAAAAAAACTTCAGAGACCCGACTGAGGTTCGGATAGCCTTTTTTTGGGTATGAAACTATCCGTTGACGGCTTACAGTGGTCAAAGCCATAGAACTAACTGAGACCTTCGTTTTGACTGGTTATGGCTCCCGTAACTCTAAACGAGGCAGCAGTTATGGCCATCCGAAGAATCGATATCCACAGGGTGCAACATCTGCGGTGCAAGGTGCAACATTCGTCCAAAAAGACGAAACAGCGTCGTACGTCTTTTAGAAATGGCTGCTGGGATTTGAAATGGACCAGTACCATGGTGCATCACTCTCCAGGGATGGTAAATCGAAGACAAGCCACGGTGTTCCTTTTTTAACTTAAAAATTCATGTGATTGAAAAACGAAGGCCAAAAAACTTCAGAGAGCCGATTGAGGTTCGGATGGACTTTTTTTGGGTATGAAACTATCCGTTGACGGCTTACAGCGGTCAAGGCCGTAGAACTCACTGAGACCTTCGTTTTAACTGGTTATGGCTCCCGTAACTCTAAACGAGGCAACAGTTATGGCCGTCCGAAGAATCGATATCCATAGGGTGCAACATCTGCGGTGCAAGGTGCAACATTCGTCCAAAAAGACGAAACAACACCGTACGACTTTTAGAAATGGGTGCAAGGATTTGAAATGGACCAGTACCATGATGCACCACTCTCCAGGGATTGTAAATCGAAGACCAACCACGGTGTACCATTTTTAATGTAAAAATTCATGTGACGGAAAAACGAAGGCCAAAAAACTTCAGAGACCCGATTGAGGTTCGGATAGCCTTTTTATGGGTATGAAACTATCCGTTGATGGCTTACAGCGGTCAAAGCCGTAGAACTCACTAAGACCTTCGTTTTGACTGGTTATGGCTCCTGTAACTCATAACGAGTCAACAATTATGGCCGTCCGAAGAATCGATATCCACAGGGTGCAACATCTGCGGTGCAAGGTGCAACATTCGTCCAAAAAGACGAAACAACGCCGTGCGACTTTCAGAAATGGGTGCAGGGATTTGAAATGGACCAGGACCATGGTGCACCACTCTCTAGGGATGGTAAATCGAAGACCAGCCACGGTGTTCCCTTTTTAACGTAAAAATTCATGTGACGGAAAAACGAAGGCCAAAAAACTTCAAAGAGCCGATTGAGGTTCGGATAGCCTTTTTTTGGGTATGAAACTATCCGTTGACGGCTTACAGCGGTCAAAGCCGTAGAACTCACTGAGACCTTCGTTTTGACTAGTTATGGCTCCCGTAACTCTAAACGAGGCAACAGTTATGGCCGTCCGAAGAATCGATATCCACAGGGTGCAACATCTGCGGTGAAAGGTGCAACATTCGTCCAAAAAGACGAAACCACGCCGTGCGACTTTCAAAAATGGGTGCAGGGATTTGAAATGGACCAGTACCATGGTGCACCACTCTCCAGGGATGGTAAATCGAAGACCAGCCACGGTGTACCCTTTTTAACGTAAAAATTCATGTGACGGAAAAACGAAGGCCAAAAAACTTCAGAGACCCGATTGAGGTTCGGATAGCCTTTTTTTGGGTATGAAACTATCCGTTGACGGCTTACAACGGTAAAGTCGTAGAACTCACTAAGACCTTCGTTTTGACTGGTTATGGCTCCCGTAACTCTAAACGAGGCAACAGTTATGGCCGTCCGAAGAATCGAAATCCACAGGGTGCAACATCTGCGGTGCAAGGTGCAACATTCGTCCAAAAAGACGAAACAGCGCCGTGCGACTTTTAGAAATGGGTGCAGGGATTTGAAATGGACCAGTACCATGGTGCATCACTCTCCAGGGATGGAAAATCGAAGACAAGCCACGGTGTTCCTTTTTTAACTTAAAAATTCATGTGACGGAAAAACGAAGGCCAAAAAACTTCAAAGAGCCGATTGAGGTTCGGATAGCCTTTTTTTGGGTATGAAACTATCCGTTGAAGGCTTACAGTGGTCAAAGCCGTAGAACTCACTGAGACCTTCGTTTTGACTGGTTATGGCTCCCGTAACTCTAAACGAGGCAACAGTTGTGGCCGTCCGAAGAATCGATATCCATAGGGTGCAACATCTACGGTGCAAGGTGCAACATTCGTCCAAAAAGACGAAACAACGCCGTGCGACTTTCAGAAATGGGTGCAGGGATTTGAAATGGACTAGTACCATGGTGCACCACTCTCTAGGGATGGTAAATCGAAGACCAGCCACGTTGTTCCCTTTTTAACGTAAAAATTCATGTGACGGAAAAACGAAGGCCAAAAAACTTCAGAGACCCGATTGAGGTTCGGATAGCCTTTTTTTGGGTATGAAACTATCCGTTGACGGCTTACAGCAGTCAAAGCCGTAGAACTCACTGAGACCTTTGTTTTGACTGGTTATGGCTCCCGTAACTCTAAACGAGGCAACAGTTATGGTCGTCCGAAGAATCGATATCCACAGGGTGCAACATCTGCGGTGCAAGGTGCAACATTCGTCCAAAAAGACGAAACAGCGCCGTGCGACTTTTAGAAATGGGTGCAGGTATTTGAAATGGACCGGTACCATGGTGCACCACTCTCCAGGGATGGTAAATCGAAGACCAGCCACGGTGTTCCCTTTTTAACGTAAAAATTCATGTGATGGAAAAACGAAGGCCAAAAAACTTCAAAGAGTCGATTGAGGTTCGGATAGCCTTTTTTTGGGTATGAAACTATCCGTTGACAGCTTACAGCGGTCAAAGCCGTAGAACTCACTGAGACCTTCGTTTTGACTGGTTATGGCTCCCGTAACTCTAAACGAGGCAACAGTTATGGTCGTCCGAAGAATCGATATCCACAGGATGCAACATCTGCAGTGCAAGGTGCAACATTCGTCCAAAAAGACGAAACAGCGCCGTGCGACTTTCAGAAATGGGTGCAGGGATTTGAAATTGACCAGTACCATGGTGCACCACTCTCCAGGGATGGTAAATCGAAGACCAGCCCCGGTGTTCCCTTTTTAACGTAAAAATTCATGTAATGGAAAAACGAAGGCAAAAAAACTTCAGAGACCCGACTGAGGTTCGGATAGCCTTTTTTTGGGTATGAAACTATCCGTTGACGGCTTACAGTGGTCAAAGCCATAGAACTAACTGAGACCTTCGTTTTGACTGGTTATGGCTCCCGTAACTCTAAACGAGGCAGCAGTTATGGCCGTCCGAAGAATCGATATCCACAGGGTGCAACATCTGCGGTGCAAGATGCGACATTCGTCCAAAAAGACGAAACAGCGCCGTACGACTTTTAGAAATGGCTGCAGGGATTTGAAATGGACCAGTACGATGGTTTACCACTCTTCAGGGATGGTAAATCGAAGACCAGCCACGGTGTTCCCTTTTTAACGTAAAAATTCATGTGACGGAAAAACGAAGGCCAAAAAACTTCAAAGACCCGATTGAGGTTCGAATAGCCTTTTTTTGGGTATGAAACTATCCGTTGATGGCTTATAGTGGTCATAGCCGTAGAACTCACTGAGACCTTCGTTTTGACTGGTTATGGCTCTCATAACTCTAAGCGAGGCAACAGTTATGGCCGTCCGAAGAATCGAAATCCACAGGGTGCAACATCTGCGGTGTATGGTGCAACATTCGTCCAAAAAGACGAAACAGCGCCGTGCGACTTTTAGAAATGGGTGCAGGGATTTGAAATGGACCAGTACCATGGTGCATCACTCTCCAGGGATGGTAAATCGAAGACCAGCCACGGTGTTCCCTTTTTAACGTAAAAATTCATGTGACGGAAAAACAAAGGCCAAAAAACTTCCGAGAGCCAATTGAGGTTCGGATGGCCTTTTTTTGGGTATGAAACTATCCGATGACGGCTTACAGCAGTCAAAGCCGTAGAACTAACTGAGACCTTCGTTTTGACTGGTTATGGCTCCTGTAACTCTAAACGAGGCAACAGTTATGGCCATCCGAAGAATCGATATCCACATGGTGCAACATCTGCGGTGCAAGGTGCGACATTCGTCCAAAAAGACGAAACAGCGCCGTGCGACTTTTCGAAATGGGTGCAGGGATTTGAAATGGACCAGTACCATGGTGCATCACTCTCCAGGGACGGTAAATCGAAGACCAGCCATGGTGTTCCCTTTTTAATGTAAAAATTCATGTGACGGAAAAACGAAGGCCCAAAAACTTCAAAGAGCCGATTGAAGTTCGGATAGCCTTTTTTGGGTATGAAACTATCCGTTGACGGCTTACAGCGGTCAAAGCCGTAGAACTCATTGAGACCTTCGATTTGACTGGTTATGGCTCCTGTAACTCTAAACGAGGCAACAATTATGGCCGTCCGAAGAATCGATATCCATAGGGTGCAACATCTGCGGTGCAAGGTGCAACATTCGTCCAAAAAGACGAAACAACGCCGTGCGACTTTCAGAAATGGGTGCAGGGATTTGAAATTGACCAGTACCATGGTGCACCACTCTCTAGGGATGGTAAATCGAAGACCAGCCACGGTGTTCCCTTTTTAACGTAAAAATTCATGTGACGGAAAAACGAAGGCCAAAAAACTTCAGAGACCCGATTGAGGTTCGGATAGCCTTTTTTTGGGTATGAAACTATCCGTTGACGGCTTACAGCTGTCAAAGCCGTAGAACTCACTGAGACCTTTGTTTGACTGGTTATGGCTCTCGTATCTCTAAACGAGGCAACAGTTACGGCCGTCCGAAGAATCGATATCCACATGGTGCAACATATGCGGTGCAAGGTGCAACATTCGTCCAAAAAGACGAAACAGCGCCGTGCGAATTTTAGAAATGGGTGCAGGGATTTGAAATAGACCAGTACCATGGTGCACCACTCTCCAGGGATGGTAAATCGAAGACCAGCCACGGTGTTCCCATTTTAACGTAAAAATTCATGTGATGGAAAAACGAAGGCCAAAAAACTTCAGAGAGCCGATTGAGGTTCGGATAGCCTTTTTTTGGGTATGAAACTATCCGTTGATGGCTTACAGCGGTCAAAGCCGTAGAACTCACTGAGACCTTCGTTTTGACTAGTTATGGCTCCCGTAACTCTAAACGAGGCAACAATTATGGCCGTCCGAAGAATGGATATCCACAGGGTGCAATATCTACGGTGAAAGGTGCAACATTCGTCCAAAAAGACGAAACAGCGCCGTGCGACTTTCAGAAATGGGTGCAGGGATTTGAAATGGACCAGTACCATGGTGCACCACTCTCCAGGGATGGTAAATCGAAGACCAGCCACGGTGTTCCCTTTTTAAGGTAAAAATTCATGTGACGAAAAAACGAAGGCAAAAAACTTCAGAGACCCGATTGAGGTTCAGATAGCCTTTTTTTGGGTATGAAACTATCTGTTGATGGCTTACAGCAATCAAAGCCGTAGAACTCACTGAGACCTTCGTTTTGACTGCTTATGGCTCCCATAACTCTAAACGAGGCAACTGTTATGGCCGTCCGAAGAATCGAAATCCACAGGGTGCAACATCTGCGGTGCAAGGTGCAACATTCGTCCAAAAAGACGAAACAGCGCCGTGCGACTTTTAGAAATGGGTGCATGGATTTGAAATGGACCAGAACCATGGTGCATCACTCTCCAGGGATGGTAGATCGAAGACAAGCCACGGTGTTCCCTTTTTAACTTAAAATTTCATGTGACGGAAAAACGAAGGCCAAAAAACTTCAGAGAGCCGATTGAGGTTCGGATAGCCTTTTTTTGGGTATGAAACTATCCGTTGACGGCTTATAGCGGTCAAAGCTGTAGAACTCACTGAGTCCTTCGTTTTGACTGGTTATGGCTCCCGTAACTCTAAACGAGGCAACAGTTATGGCCGTCCGAAGAATCGATATCCACAGGGTGCAACATCTATGGTGCAAGGTGCAACATTCATCCAAAAAGACGAAACAGCGTCGTGCGACTTTTAGAAATGGGTGCAAGGATTTGAAATGGACCAGTACCATGGTGCACCACTCTTCAGGGATTGTAAATCGAAGACTAGCCACGGTGTACCCTTTTTAATGTAAAAATTCATGTGATGGAAAAACGAAGGCCAAAAAACTTCAGAGACCCGATTGAGGTTCGGATAGCCTTTTTTTGGGTATGAAACTATCCGTTGACGGCTTACAGCGGTCAAAGCCGTAGAACTCACTGAGACGTTCATTTTGACTGGTTATGGCTCCCGTAACTCTAAACGAGGCAACAGTTATGGCCATCCGAAGAATCGATATCCACAGGGTGCAACATCTACGGTGCAAGGTGCAACATTCGTCCAAAAAGACGAAACAACATCGTGCGACTTTCAGAATTGGCTGCAGGGATTTTAAATGAACCAGTACCATGGTGCACCACTCTCCAGGGATGGTAAATCGAAGACCAACCATGGTGTTCCCTTTTTAACGTAAAAATTCATGTGACGGAAAAACGAAGGCCAAAAAACTTCAAAGACCCGATTGATGTTCGGATAGCCTTTTTTGGGTATGAAACTATCCGTTGACGGCTTACAGCGGTCAAAGCCGTAGAACTCACTGAGACCTTCGTTTTTACTGGTTATGGCTCCCGTAACTCTAAACGAGGCAACAGTTATGGCCGTCCGACGAATCGATATCCACAGGGTGCAACATCCGCGGTGCAAGGTGCAACATTCGTCCAAAAAGGCGAAACAACGCCGTGCAACTTTTAGAAATGACGGCAGGGACTTGAAATGGACCAGTACCATGGTGCACCACTCTCCAGGGATGGTAAATCGAAGACCAGCCACGGTGTTCCCTTTTTAACGTAAAAATTCATGTGACGGAAAAACGAAGGCCAAAAAACTTCAAAGACCCGATTGAGGTTCGGATAACCTTTTTTTGGGTATGAAACTATCCGTTGACGGCTTAAAGCGGTCAAAGCCGTAGAACTCACTGAGACCTTCGTTTTGACTGGTTATGGCTCCCGTAACTCTAAACGAGGCAACAGTTATGGTCGTCCGAAGAATCGATATCCACAGGGTGCAACATCTGCGGTGCAAGGTGCAACATTCGTCCAAAAAGACGAAACAACGCCGTGCCTCTTTTAGAAATGGGTGCAGGGATTTGAAATGGACCAGTACGATGGTGCACCACTCTCCAGGGATGGTAAATCGAAGACCTGCCACGGTGTTCCCTTTTTAACGTAAAAATTCATGTGACGGAAAAACGGAGGCCAAAAAACTTCAAAGATCCGATTGAGGTTCGGATAGCCTTTTTTGGGTATGAAACTATCCGTCGATGGCTTACAATGGTCAAAGCCGTAGAACTCACTGAGACCTTTGTTTTGACTGGTTATGGCTCTTGTAACTCTAAATGAGGCAACAGTTATGGCCGTCCGAAGAATCGAAATCCACAGGGTGTAACATCTGCGGTGTAAGGTGCAACATTCGTCCAAAAAGACGAAACAGCGCCGTGCGACTTTTAGAAATGGGTGCAGGGATTTGAAATGGACTAGTACCATGGTGCATCACTCTCCAGGGATGGTAAATCGAAGACCAGCCACGGTGTCCCCTTTTTAACGTAAAAATTCATGTGACGGAAAAACGAAGGCCAAAAAACTACAGAGAGCCGATTGAGGTTCGGATGGCCTTTTTTTGGGTATGAAACTATCCGTTGACGGCTTACAGCGGTCAAAGATGTAGAACTCATTGAGACCTTCATTTTGACTGGTTATGGTTCCCGTAACTCTAAACGAGGCAACAGTTATGGCCGTCCGAAGAATCGATATCCACAGGGTGCAACATCTGCGGTGCAAGGTGCAACATTCGTCCAAAAAGACGATACAGCGCCGTGCGACTTTTAGAAATGGGTGCAAGGATTTGAAATGGACCAGCACCATGGTGCACCACTCTCCAGGGATGGTAAATCGAAGACCAGCCACGGTGTACCCTTTTTAATGTAAAAATTCATGTGACGGAAAAACGTAGGCCAAAAAACTTCAGAGACCCGATTGAGGTTCGGATAGCCTTTTTTTGGGTATGAAACTATCCGTTGACGGCTTATAGCGGTCAAAGCCGTAGAACTCACTGAGACCTTAGTTTTGACTGGTTATGGCTCCCGTAACTCTAAACGAGGCAACAGTTATGGCCGTCCGAAGAATCGATATCCATAGGGTGCAACATATGCGGTGCAAGGTGCAACATTCGTCCAAAAAGACGAAACAGCGCCGTGCGACTTTTAGAAATGGCTGCAGGGATTTGGAATGGACCAGTACCATGGTGCACAACTCTCCAGGGATGGTAAATCGAAGACCAGCCACGGTGTTCCCTTTTTAACGTAAAAATTCTTATGACGGAAAAACGAAGGCCAAAAAACTTCAAAGCTCGATTGATGTTCGGATAGCCTTTTTTTGGTATGAAACTATCTGTTGACAGCTTACAGCGGTCAAAGCCGTAGAACTCACTGAGACCTTCGTTTTGACTGGTTATGGCTCCTGTAACTCTAAACGAGGCAACAGTTATGGCCGTCCGAAGAATCGATATCCACAGGGTGCAATATCTACGGTGAAAGGTGCAACATTCGTCCAAAAAGACGAAACAGCGTCGTGCGACTTTCAGAAATGGGTGTAGGGATTTGAAATGGACCAGTACCATGGTGCACCACTCTCCAGGGATGGTAAATCGAAGACCAGCCACGGTGTTCCCTTTTTAAGGTAAAAATTCATGTGACGAAAAAATGAAGGCAAAAAACTTCAGAGACCCGATTGAGGTTCAGATAGCCTTTTTTTGGGTATGAAACTATCTGTTGACGCCTTACAGCAATCAAAGCCGTAGAACTCACTGAGACCTTCGTTTTGACTGGTTATGGCTCCTGTAACTCTAAACGAGGCAACAGTTATGGCCGTCCGAAGAATCGAAATCCACAGGGTGCAACATCTGCGGTGCAAGGTGCAACATTCGTCCAAAAAGACGAAACAGCGCCGTGCGACTTTTAGAAATGGGTGCATGGATTTGAAATGGACCAGAACCATGGTGCATCACTCTCCAGGGATGATAAATCGAAGACAAGCCACGGTGTTCCCTTTTTAACTTAAAATTTCATGTGACGGAAAAACGAAGGCCAAAAAACTTCAGAGAGCCGATTGAGGTTCGGATAGCCTTTTTTTGGGTATGAAACTATCCGTTGACGGCTTATAGCGGTCAAAGCTGTAGAACTCACTGAGACCTTCGTTTTGACTGGTTATGGCTCCTGTAACTATAAACGAGGCAACAGTTATGGCCGTCCGAAGAATCGATATCCACAGGGTGCAACATCTGTGGTGCAAGGTGCAACATTCGTCCAAAAATACGAAACAGCGTCGTGCGACTTTTAGAAATGGGTGCAAGGATTTGAAATGGACCAGTACCATGGTGCACCACTCTTCAGGGATTGTAAATCGAAGACCAGCCACGGTGTACCCTTTTTAATGTAAAAATTCATGTGACGGAAAAACGAAGGCCAAAAAACTTCAAAGACCCAATTGAGGTTCGGATAGCCTTTTTTTGGGTATGAAACTATCCGTTGACGGCTTACAGCGGTCAAAGCCGTAGAACTCACTGAGACGTTCATTTTGACTGGTTATGGCTCCCGTAACTCTAAACGAGGCAACAGTTATGGCCATCCGAAGAATCGATATCCACAGGGTGCAACATCTACGGTGCTAGGTGCAACATTCGTCCAAAAAGACAAAACAACATCGTGCGACTTTCAGAAATGGCTGCAGGGATTTGAAATGAACCAGTACCATGGTGCACCACTCTCCAGGGATGGTAAATCGAAGACCAACCATGGTGTTCCCTTTTTAAAGTAAAAATTCATGTGACGGAAAAACGAAGGCCATAAAACTATCCGTTGACGGCTTACAGCGGTCAAAGCCGTAGAACTCACTGAGACCTTCGTTTTGACTAGTTATGGCTCCCGTAACTCTAAACGAGGCAACAGTTATGGCCGTCCGAAGAATCGATATCCACAGGGTGCAATATCTACGGTGAAAGGTGCAACATTCGTCCAAAAAGACGAAACAGCGCCGTGCGACTTTCAGAAATGGGTGCAGGGATTTGAAATGGACTAGTACCATGGTGCACCACTCTCTAGGGATGGTAAAACGAAGACCAGCCACGGTGTTCCCTTTTTAAGGTAAAAATTCATGTGACGAAAAAACAAAGGCAAAAAACTTCAAAGACCCGATTGAGGTTCAGATAGCCTTTTTTTGGGTATGAAACTATCTGTTGACGGCTTACAGTAATCAAAGCCGTAGAACTCACTGATACCTTCGTTTTGACTGGTTATGGCTCCCGTAACTCTAAACGAGGCAACAGTTATGGCCGTCCGAAGAATCGAAATCCACAGGGTGCAACATCTGCGGTGCAAGGTGCAACATTCGTCCAAAAAGACGAAACAGCGCCGTGCGACTTTTAGAAATGGGTGCATGGATTTGAAATGGACCAGAACCATGGTGCATCACTCTCCAGGGATGGTAAATCGAAGACCAGCCACGGTGTTCCCTTTTTAACGTAAAAATTCATGTGACGGAAAAACGAAGGCCAAAAAACTTCAGAGACCCGATTGAGGTTCGGATAACCTTTTTTGGGTATGAAACTATCCGTTGACGGCTTAAAGCGGTCAAAGACGTAGAACTCACTGAGACCTTCGTTTTGACTGGTTATGGCTCCCGTAACTCTAAACGAGGCAACAGTTATGGCAGTCCGAAGAATCGATATCCACAGGGTGCAACATCTGCGGTGCAAGGTGCAACATTCGTCCAAAAAGATGAAACAGCGTCGTGCCAATTTTAGAAATGGGTGCAGGGATTTGAAATGGACCAGTACCATGATGCATCACTCTCCAGGGATGGTAAATCGAGGACCAGTCACGGTGTTCCCTTTTTAACGTAAAAATTCATGTGACGGAAAAACGAAGGCCAAAAAACTTCAGAGAGCCGATTGAGGTTCGGATAGCCTTTTTTTGGGTATGAAACTATCCATTGGCGGCATATAGCGGTCAAACCCGTAGAACTCACTGAGACCTTCGTTTTGACTGGTTATGGCTCCCGTAACTCTAAACGAGGCAACAGTTATGGCCGTCCGAAGAATCGATATCCACAGGGTGCAACATCTGCGGTGCAAGGTGCAACATTCGTCCAAAAAGACGAAACAGCGCCGTGCGACTTTTAGAAATGGGTGCAGGGATTTGAAATGGACCAGTACCATGGTGCACCACTCTCCAGAGATGGTAAATCGAAGACCAGCCACGGTGTTCCCTTTTTAACGTAAAAATTCATGTGATGGAAAAACGAAGGCCAAAAAACTTCAGAGAGCCGATTGAGGTTCGGATAGCCTTTTTGAGTATGAAACTATCCGTTGACGCCTTACAGTGGTCAAAGCCGTAGAACTCACTGAGACCTTCGTTTCGATTGGTTATAGCTCCTGTAAGTCTAAACGAGGCAGCAGTTATGGCCGTCCGAAGAATCGATATCCACAGGGTGCAACATCTGCGGTGCAAGGTGCAACATTCGTCCAAAAAGACGAAACAGCGCCGTGCGACTTTTAGAAATGGCTGGAGGAATTTGAAATGGACCAGTACGATGGTGCACCACTCTTCAGGGATGGTAAATCGAAGACCAGCTACGGTGTTCCCTTTTTAACGTAAAAATTCATGTGACGGAAAAACGGAGGCCAAAAAACTTCAAAGATCCGATTGAGTTTCCGATTGCCTTTTTTGGGTATGAAACTATCCGTTGATGGCTTACAGGGGTCAATGCCGTAGAACTCACTGAGACCTTCGTTTTGACTGGTTATGGCTCTTGTAACTCTAAACGAGGCAACAGTTATGGCCGTCCGAAAAATCGAAATCCACAGGGTGCAACATCTGCGGTGTAAGGTGCAACATTCGTCCAAAAAGACGAAACAGCGCCGTGCGACTTTTAGAAATGGGTGCAGGGATTTGAAATGGACCAGTACCATGGTGCATCACTCTCTAGGGATGGTAAATCGAAGACCAGCCACGGTGTCCCCTTTTTAACGTAAAAATTCATGTGACGGAAAAACGAAGGCCAAAAAACTACAAAGAGCCGATTGAGGTTCGGATGGCCTTTTTTTGGGTATGAAACTATCCGTTGACGGCTTACAGCGGTCAAAGCCGTAGAAGTCACTGAGACCTTCGTTTTGACTGGTTATGGCTCCCGTAACTCTAAACGAGGCAACAGTTATGGCCGTCCGAAGAATCGATATCCATAGGGTGCAACATCTGCGGTGCAAGGTGCAACATTCGTCCAAAAAGACGAAACAGCGCCGTGCGACTTTTAGAAATGGGTGCAAGGATTTGAAATGGACCAGTACCATGGTGCACCACTCTCCAGGGATGGTAAATCGAAGACCAACCATGGTGTTCCCTTTTTAAAGTAAAAATTCATGTGACGGAAAAACGAAGGCCAAAAAACTTCAAAGACCCGATTGATGTTCGGATAGCCTTTTTTTGGGTATGAAACTATCCGTTGACGGCTTACAGCGGTCAAAGCCGTAGAACTCACTGAGACCTTCGTTTTGACTAGTTATGGCTCCCGTAACTCTAAACGAGGCAACAGTTATGGCCGTCCGAAGAATCGATATCCACAGGGTGCAATATCTACGGTGAAAGGTGCAACATTCGTCCAAAAAGACGAAACAACGCCATGCGACTTTCAGAAATGGGTGCAGGGATTTGAAATGGACCAGTACCATGGTGCACCACTCTCCAGGGATGGTAAAACGAAGACCAGCCACGGTGTTCCCTTTTTAAGGTAAAAATTCATGTGACGAAAAAACGAAGGCAAAAAACTTCAGAGACCCGATTGAGGTTCAGATAGCCTTTTTTTGGGTATGAAACTATCTTTTGACGGCTTACAGTAATCAAAGCCGTAGAACTCACTGAGACCTTCGTTTTGACTGGTTATGGCTCCCGTAACTCTAAACGAGGCAACAGTTATGGCCGTCCGAAGAATCGAAATCCACAGGGTGCAACATCTGCGGTGCAAGGTGCAACATTCGTCCAAAAAGACGAAACAGCGCCGTGCGACTTTTAGAAATGGGTGCATGGATTTGAAATGGACCAGTACCATGGTGCACCACTCTCCAGGGATGGTAAATCGAAGACCAGCCACGGTGTTCCCTTTTTAACGTAAAAATTCATGTGACGGAAAAACGAAGGCCAAAAAACTTCAGAGACCCGATTGAGGTTCGGATAACCTTTTTTTGGGTATGAAACTATCCGTTGACGGCTTAAAGCGGTCAAAGCCGTAGAACTCACTGAGACCTTCGTTTTGACTGGTTATGGCTCCCGTAACTCTAAACGAGGCAACAGTTATGGCAGTCCGAAGAATCGATATCCACAGGGTGCAACATCTGCGGTGCAGGGTGCAACATTCGTCCAAAAAGACGAAACAGCGTCGTGCCACTTTTAGAAATGGGTGCAGGGATTTGAAATGGACCAGTACCATGATGCATCACTCTCCAGGGATGGTAAATCGAAGACCAGTCACGGTGTTCCCTTTTTAACGTAAAAATTCTTGTGATGGAAAAACGAAGGCCAAAAAACTTCAGAGAGCCGATTGAGGTTCGGATAGCCTTTTTTTGGGTATGAAACTATCCATTGGCGGCTTATAGCGGTCAAAGCCGTAGAACTCACTGAGACCTTCGTTTTGACTAGTTATGGCTCCCGTAACTCTAAACGAGGCAACAGTTATGGCCGTCCGAAGAATCGATATCCACAGGGTGCAACATCTGCGGTGCAAGGTGCAACATTCGTCCAAAAAGACGAAACAGCGCCGTGCGACTTTTAGAAATGGGTGCAGGGATTTGAAATGGACCAGTACCATGGTGCACCACTCTTCAGAGATGGTAAATCGAAGACCAGCCACGGTGTTCCCTTTTTAACGTAAAAATTCATGTGATGGAAAAACGAAGGCCAAAAAACTTCAGAGAGCCGATTGAGGTTCGGATAGCCTTTTTTGAGTATGAAACTATCCGTTGACGCCTTACAGTGGTCAAAGCCGTAGATCTCACTGAGACCTTCGTTTCGATTGGTTATAGCTCTTGTAAGTCTAAACGAGGCAGCAGTTATGGCCGTCCGAAGAATCGATATCCACAGGGTGCAACATCTGCGGTGCAAGGTGCAACATTCGTCCAAAAAGACGAAACAGTGCCGTGCAACTTTTAGAAATGGCTGGAGGAATTTGAAATGGACCAGTACGATGGTGCACCACTCTCCAGGGATGGTAAATCGAAGACCAGCTACGGTGTTCCCTTTTTAACGTAAAAATTCATGTGACGGAAAAACGGAGGCCAAAAAACTTCAAAGATCCGATTGAGTTTCCGATAGCCTTTTTTGGGTATGAAACTATCCGTTAACGGCTTACAGGGGTCAATGCCGTAGAACTCACTGAGACCTTCGTTTTGACTGGTTATGGCTCTTGTAACTCTAAACGAGGCAACAGTTATGGCCGTCCGAAAAATCGAAATCCACAGGGTGCAACATCTGCGGTGTAAGGTGCAACATTCATCCAAAAAGATGAAACAGCGCCGTGCGACTTTTAGAAATGGGTGCAGGGATTTGAAATGGACCAGTACCATGGTGCATCACTCTCTAGGGATGGTAAATCGAAGACCAGCCACGGTGTCCCCTTTTTAACGTAAAAATTCATGTGACGGAAAAACGAAGGCCAAAAAACTACAAAGAGCCGATTGAGGTTCGGATGGCCTTTTTTTGGGTATGAAACTATCCGTTGATGGCTTACAGCGGTCAAAGCCGTAGAAGTCACTGAGACCTTCGTTGTGACTGGTTATGGCTCCCGTAACTCTAAACGAGGCAACAGTTATGGCCGTCCGAAGAATCGATATCCACAGGGTGCAACATCTGCGGTGCAAGGTGCAACATTCGTCCAAAAAGACGAAACAGCGCCGTGCGACTTTTAGAAATGGGTGCAAGGATTTGAAATGGACCAGTACCATGGTGCACCACTCTCCAGGGATGATAAATCGAAGACCAGCCACGGTGTACCATTTTTAATGTAAAAATTCATGTGATGGAAAAACGTAGCCAAAAAACTTCAGAGACCCGATTGAGGTTCGGATAGCCTTTTTTTGGGTATGAAACTATCCGTTGACGGCTTATAGCGGTCAAAGCCGTAGAACTCACTGGGACTTCGTTTTGACTGGTTAAGGCTCCCGTAACTCTAAACGAGGCAACAGTTATGGCCGTCCGAAGAATTGATATCCATAGGGTGCAACATATGCGGTGCAAGGTGCAACATTCGTCCAAAAAGACCAAACAGCGCCGTGCGACTTTTAGAAATGGCTGCAGGGATTTGAAATGGACCAGTACCATGGTGCACAACTCTCCAGGGATGGTAAATCGAAGACCAGCCACGGTGTTCCCTTTTTAACGTAAAAATTCATATGAAGGAAAAACGAAGGCCAAAAAACTTCAAAGACCCGATTGATGTTCGGATAGCCTTTTTTTGGTATGAAACTATCCGTTGACGGCTTACAGCGGTCAAAGCCGTAGAACTCACTTTGACCTTCGTTTTGACTGGTTATGGCTCCTATAACTCTAAATGAGGCAACAGTTATGGCCGTCCGAAGAATCGATATCCACAGGGTGCAACATCCGCGGTGCAAGGTGCAACATTCATCCAAAAAGACGAAACAGCGCCGTGCAACTTTTAGAAATGAGTGCAGGGACTTGAAATGGACCAGTACCATGGTGCACCACTCTCCAGGGATGGTAAATCGAAGACCAGCCACGTGTTCCATTTTTAACGTAAAAATTCAAGTGACGTAAAAACGAAGGCCAAAAAACTTCAGAGAGCCGATTGAGGTTCGGATAGCCTTTTTGGGTATGAAACTATCCGTTGACGACTTACAGCGGTCAAAGCGGTAGAACTCACTGAGACCTTCGTTTTGACTGGTTATGGCTCACGTAACTCTAAACGAGGCAACAATTATGGCCGTCCGAAGAATCGATATCCACAGGGTGCAACATCTGCGGTGCAAGGTGCAACATTCGTCCAAAAAGACGAAACAACGCCGTGCCACTTTTAGAAATGGGTGCAGGGATTTGAAATGGACCAGTACCATGTTGCACCAGTCTCTAGGGATTGTAAATCGAAGACCAGCCACGGTGTTCCCTTTTTAACATAAAAATTCATGTGACGGAAAAACGAAGGCGAAAAAACTTCAAAGAACCGATTGAGGTTCGGATAGCCTTTTTTTGGGTATGAAACTATCCGTTGACGGCCTACAGCGGTCAATGCCATAGAACTCACTAAGACCTTCGTTTTGACTGGTTATGGCTCCTGTAACTCTAAACGAGGCAACAGTTATGGCCGTCCGAAGAATCGATATACACAGGGTGCAACATCTGCGGTGCAAGGTGCAACATTCGTCCAAAAAGACGAAACATCGCCGTGCAACTTTTAGAAATGAGTGCAGGGACTTGAAATGGACCAGTACCATGGTGCACCACTCTCTAGGGATGGTAAATCGAAGACCAGCCACGGTGTTCCCTTTTTAACGTAAAAATTCATGTGACGGAAAAACGAAATCCAAAATACTTCAGAGAGCCCATTGAGGTTCGGATGGCCTTTTTGGGTATGAAACTATCCGTTGACGACTTACAGCGGTCAAAGCGGTAGAACTCACTGAGACCTACGTTTGGCTGGTTATGGCTCCCGTAACTCTAAACGAGGCAACAGTTATGGCTGTCCGAAGAATTGATATCCACAGGGTGCAACATCTGCGGTGCAAGGTGCAACATTCGTCCAAAAAGACGAAACAGCGCCGTGCAACTTTTAGAAATGGCTGCAGGGATTTGAAATGGACCAGTACCATGGTGCACCACTCTGTAGGGATGGTAAATCGAAGACCAGCCATGGTGTTCCCTTTTTAACGTAAAAATTCATGTGACGGAAAAACGAAGGCCAAAAAACTTCAGAGACCCGATTGAGGTTCGGATAACCTTTTTTTGGGTATGAAACTATTCATTGACGGCTTACAGCGGCAAAGCCATAGAACTCACTGAGACCTTCGTTTCGACTGGTTATGGCTCCCGTAACTCTAAACGAGGCAACAGTTATGGCCGTCCGAAGAATCGATATCCATAGGGTGCAACATCTGCGGTGCAAGGTGCAACATTCGTCCAAAAAGACGAAACAGCGCCGTGCGACTTTTAGAAATGGTTGCAGGGATTTGAAATGGACCAGTACCATGGTGCACCACTCTCCAGGGATGGTAAATCGAAGACCAGCCACGGTGTTCCCTTTTTAACGTAAAAATTCATGTGACGGAAAAACGAAGGCCAAAAAACTTCAGAGAGCCGATTGAGGTTCAGAAAGCCTTTTTGGGTATGAAACTATCCGTTGACGGCTTACAGCGGTCAAAGCCGTAGAACTCAAAAAGACCTTCGTTTTGACTGGTTATGGCTCCCGTAACTCTAAACGAGGCAACAGTTATGGCCGTCCGAAGAATCGATATCCACAGGGTGCAATATCTGCGGTGCAAGGTGCAACATTCGTCCAAAAAGACGAAAAAGAGCGTACGACTTTTAGAAATGGGTGCAGGGATTTGAAATGGACTAGTACCATGGTGCACCACTCACCAGGGATGGTAAATCGAAGACCAGCCACGGTGTTCCCTTTTTAACGTAAAAATTCATGTGACGGAAAAACGAAGGCCAAAAAACTTCAGAGACCCGATTGAGGTTCGGATAGCCTTTTTTGGGTATGAAACTATCCGTTGACGGCTTACAGCGGTCAAAGCAGTAGAACTCACTAAGACCTTCATTTTGACTGGTTATGGCTCCCGTAACTCTAAACGAGGCAACAGTTATGGCCCTCCGAAGAATCGATATCCATAGGGTGTAACATCTGCGGTGCAAGGTGCAACATTCGTCCAAAAAGACGAAACAGCGCCGTGCGACTTTTAGAAATTGGTGCCGGGATATGAAATGGACCAGTACAATGGTGCACCACTCTCCAGGGATGGTAAATCGAACACCAGCCACGGTGTTCCCTTTTTAACGCAAAATTTCATGTGACGGAAAAACAAAGGCCAAAGAACTTCAGACACCCGATTGAGGTTTGGATAGCCTTTTTTTGGGTATGAAACTATCCGTTGACGGCTTACAGCAGTCAAAGCAGTAGAACTAACTAAGACCTTCGTTTTGACTGGTTATGGCTCCCGTAACTCTAAACGAGGCAACAATTATGGCCGTCCGAAGAATCGATATCCACAGGGTGCAACATCTGCGGTGCAAGGTGCAACATTCGTCCAAAAAGACGAAACAGCACCGTGCGACTTTTAGAAATGGGTGCAGGGATTTGAAATGGACCAGTACCATGGTGCACCACTCTCCAGGGATGGTAAATCGAAGACCAGCCACGGTGTTCCCTTTTTAACGTAAAAATTCATGTGATGGAAAAGCAAAGGCCAAAAAACTTCAGAGAGCCGATTGAGGTTCGGATAGCCTTTTTTGGGTATGAAACTATCCGTTGACGACTTACAGCGGTCAAAGGCGTAGAACTCACTGAGACCTTTGTTTCGACTGGTTATAGCTCCCGTAACTCTAAACGAGGCAGCAGTTATGGCCGTCCAAAGAATCGATATCCACAGGGTGCAACATCTGCGGTGCAAGGTGCAACATTCGTCCAAAAAGACGAAACAGCGCCGTGTGACTTTTAGAAATGGCTGCAGGGATTTGAAATGGACCAGTACCATGGTGCACCACTCTCCAGGGATGGTAAATCGAAGACCAGCCACGGTGTTCCCTTTTTAACGTAAAAATTCATGTGACGGAAAAACGAAGGGCAAAAAACTTCAAAGACCCGATTGAGGTTTGGATAGCCTTTTTTTGGGTATGAAACTATCCGATGACGGCTTACAGCGGTCAAAGCCGTAGAACTCACTGAGACCTTCGTTTTGACTGGTTATGGCTCTCGTAACTCTAAACGAGGCAATAGTTATGGTCGTTCGAAGAATCAAAATCCACAGGGTGCAACATCTGCGGTGTAAGGTGCAACATTCGTCCAAAAAGACGAAACAGCGCCGTGCGACTTTTAGAAATGGGTGCAGGGATTTGAAATGGACCAGTACCATGGTGCATCACTCTCCAGGGATGGTAAATCGAAGACCAGCCACGGTGTTCCCTTTTTAACGTAAAAATTCATGTGACGGAAAAACGAAGGCCAAAAAACTTCAGAGAGCCGATTGAGGTTCGGATGGCCTTTTTTTGTGTAAGAAACTATCCGTTGACGTCTTACAGCGGTCAAAGCCGTAGAACTCACTGAGACCTTCGTTTTGACTGGTTATGGCTCCCGTAACTCTAAACAAGGCAACAGTTATGGCCGTCCGAAGAATCGATATCCACAGGGTGCAACATCTGCGGTGCATGGTGCAACATTCGTTCAAAAAGACGAAAGAGCGCCGTGCAACTTTTAGAAATGGGTGCAAGGATTTGAAATGGACCAGTACCACGGTGCACCACTCTCCAGGGATGGTAAATCGAAGACCAGCCACGGTGTACCCTTTTTAATGTAAAAATCCATGTGACGGAAAAACGTAGGCCAAAAAACTTCAGAGACCCGATTGAGGTTCGAATAGCCTTTTTTTGGGTATGAAACTATCCGTTGATGGCTTACAGCGGTCAAAGCCGTAGAACTCACTGAGACCTTCGTTTTGACTGGTTATGGCTCCCGTAAATCTAAACGAGGCAACAGTTATGGCCGTCCGAAGAATCGATATCCATAGGGTGCAACATCTACGGTGCAAGGTGCAACATTCGTCCAAAAAGACGAAACAGCGTCGTGCGACTTTTAGAAATAGCTGTAGGGATTTGAAATGGACCAGTACCATGGTGCACCACTCTCCAGGGATGGTAAATCGAAGACCAGCCACGGTGTTCCCTTTTTAACGTAAAAATTCATGTGATGGAAAAGCGAAGGCCAAAAAACTTCAGAGAGCCGATTGAGGTTCGGATAGCCTTTTTTGGGTATGAAACTATCCGTTTACGACTTACAGCGGTCAAAGCCGTAGAACTCACTGAGACCTTCGTTTCGTTTCGACTGGTTATATCTGCCGTAACTCTAAACGAGGCAGTAGTTATGGCCGTCCAAAGAATCGATATCCACAGGGTGCAACATCTGCGGTGCAAGGTGCAACATTCGTCCAAAAAGACGAAACAGCGCCGTGCGACTTTTAGAAATGGCTGCAGGGATTTGAAATGGACCAGTACGATGGTGCACCACTCTCCAGGGATGGTAAATCGAAGACCAGCCACGGTGTTCCCTTTTTAACGTAAAAATTCATGTGACGGAAAAACGAAGGCCAAAAAACTTCAAAGACCCGATTGAGGTTCAGATAGCCTTTTTTGGGTATGAAACTATCCGTTGATGGCTTACAGTGGTCAAAGCCGTAGAACTCACTGAGACCTTCGTTTTGACTGGTTATGGCTCTCGTAACTCTAAACGAGGCAACAATTATGGTCGTTCGAAGAATCAAAATCCACAGGGTGCAACATCTGCGGTGTAAGGTGCAACATTCATCCTAAAAGACGAAACAGCGCCGTGCGACTTTTAGAAATGGGTGCAGGGATTTGAAATGGACCAGTACCATGGTGCATCACTCTCCAGGGATGGTAAATCGAAGACCAGCCACGGTGTTCCCTTTTTAACGTAAAAATTCATGTGACGGAAAAACGAAGGCCAAAAAACTTCAGAGAGCCGATTGAGGTTCGAATGGCCTTTTTTTGGGTATGAAACTATCCGTTGACGTCTTACAGCGGTCAAAGCCGTAGAACTCACTGAGACCTTCGTTTTGACTGGTTATGGCTCCCGTAACTCTAAACGAGGCAACAGTTATGGCCGTCCGAAGAATCGATATCCACAGGGTGCAACATCTGCGGTGCAAGGTGCAACATTAGTCCAAAAAGACGAAACAGCGCCGTGCAACTTTTAGAAATGGGTGCAAGGATTTGAAATGGACCAGTACCATGGTGCACCACTCTCCAGGGATGGTAAATCGAAGACCAGCCACGGTGTACCCTTTTTAATGTAAAAATACATGTGACGGAAAAACGTAGGCCAAAAAACTTCAGAGACCCGATTGAGGTTCGGATAGCCTTTTTTTGGGTATGAAACTATCCGATGACGGCTTACAGCGGTCAAAGCCGTAGAACTCACTGAGACCTTCGTTTTGACTGGTTATGGCTCCCGTAAATCTAAACGAGGCAACGGTTATGGCCGTCCGAAGAATCGATATCCATAGGGTGCAACATCTGCGGTGCAAGGTGCAACATTCGTCCAAAAAGACGAAACAGCGTCGTGCGACTTTTAGAAATGGCTGCAGGGATTTGAAATGGACCAATACCATGGTGCACCACTCTCCAGGGATGGTAAATCGAAGACCAGCCACGGTGTTCCCTTTTTAACGTAAAAATTCATGTGACGGAAAAACGATGGCCAAAAAACTTCAGAGACCCGATTGATGTTTGGATAGCCTTTTTTGGGTATGAAACTATCCGTTGACGGCTTACAGCGGTCAAAGCCGTAGAACTCACTGAGACCTTCATTTTGCCTGGTTATGGCTCCTGTAACTCTAAACGAGGCAACAGTTATAGCTGTCCGAAGAATCGATATCCACAGGGTGCAACATCCGCGGTGCAAGGTGCAACATTAGTCCAAAAAGACGAAACAGCGCCGTGCAACTTTTAGAAATGGGTGCAAGGATTTGAAATGGACCAGTACCATGGTGCACCACTCTCCAGGGATGGTAAATCGAAGACCAGCCACGGTGTACCCTTTTTAATGTAAAAATACATGTGACGGAAAAACGTAGGCCAAAAAACTTCAGAGACCCGATTGAGGTTCGGATAGCCTTTTTTTGGGTATGAAACTATCCGATGACGGCTTACAGCGGTCAAAGCCGTAGAACTCACTGAGACCTTCGTTTTGACTGGTTATGGCTCCCGTAAATCTAAACGAGGCAACGGTTATGGCCGTCCGAAGAATCGATATCCATAGGGTGCAACATCTGCGGTGCAAGGTGCAACATTCGTCCAAAAAGACGAAACAGCGTCGTGCGACTTTTAGAAATGGCTGCAGGGATTTGAAATGGACCAATACCATGGTGCACCACTCTCCAGGGATGGTAAATCGAAGACCAGCCACGGTGTTCCCTTTTTAACGTAAAAATTCATGTGACGGAAAAACGATGGCCAAAAAACTTCAGAGACCCGATTGATGTTTGGATAGCCTTTTTTGGGTATGAAACTATCCGTTGACGGCTTACAGCGGTCAAAGCCGTAGAACTCACTGAGACCTTCATTTTGCCTGGTTATGGCTCCTGTAACTCTAAACGAGGCAACAGTTATAGCTGTCCGAAGAATCGATATCCACAGGGTGCAACATCCGCGGTGCAAGGTGCAACATTCGTCCAAGAAGACGAAACATAGCCGTGCAACTTTTAGAAATGAGTGCAGGAACTTGAAATGGACAGTACCATGGTGCACCACTCTCCAGGGATGGTAAATCGATACCAGCCACGGTGTACCCATTTTAACGTAAAAATTCATGTGACAGAAAAACGAAGGCCAAAAAACTTCAGAGAGCCGATGGAGGTTTGGATAGCCTTTTTTTGGGTATGAAACTATCCGTTGACGGCTTATAGCGGTCAAAGCCGTAGAACTCACTGAGATCTTCGTTTTGACTGGTTATGGCTCCCGTAACTCTAAACGAGGCAATAGTTATGGCCGTCCGAAGAATTGATATCCACAGGGTGCAACATCTGCGGTGCAAGGTGCAACATTCGTCCAGAAAGTTTCGCCTCGATCTGTGATCGGTACGAATCCATTTCGTATCGATCAAGATGAAGTCCAGTTGAGCTGAAATTTGGCATGGACATCCTCCAGTGTGCATGCAAGCTTCCCTGAAAATTTCATTGGATTTGGATTAATAGATCGCGAGATATCGTCGACACGAACTGAGATTCCTCATAGGCTGTCTAGTTCGTCTCCATGAATTCGACTCTATCTGTTCGCCTCGCTGGCTGCACGTGCTCTTGAAGTGAGGTGGCGCGCGCGCTTCGTCTCGATCCGGTCCTTGCGCCGCATTGACTGCTTCGACTCCAGGCATCTCGCCTTGTTTACTTCGATGGACGACACGTCACCCTAGTTGGTTGACCCGTTGGATGTGAACAAGTCATGGGTCACGGGTTCGAAGCAAGGCTCTCTAGTGGATACGAAGTGGACATGGACTGATGGATACGAAGTAGACGTTGACTGATGGATACGAACAACCCTTTCTCTCATGGATACGAGGCAGACACTAGCTGATGGATACGAAGTGCTTCATCTGATGAGGGATATGAGGTCCATCGATACGAACTCGATGGATTCGAACTAAGCCATTCCTGGTCGATACGAACTCATGGGAGTTGGCCGATATGAAGTAGGCGATCTGCCGATGGATTCGAAGTTGATCGATACCGAAATGATGGATTG
Source organism: Allium fistulosum (assembly GCA_030737815.1). Taxonomy (NCBI): domain Eukaryota; kingdom Viridiplantae; phylum Streptophyta; class Magnoliopsida; order Asparagales; family Amaryllidaceae; genus Allium; species Allium fistulosum. Next base: position 1,142,679,556 of record CM060906.1, read on the forward strand.
GAACTAGAGCCTGGAGATGGACACGAAATCACACATAGTGATGGATACGAAAATGGGTTTTTCCTTTCAAGTTGACTCGATCATAACTTGAGCGTACGAGTCCGGATTGACTTTAACTTTGAGGTGCTGATTTCTATGATCTTTCTTGTCGTGTCCTATCAATTGTAACTCGATCCAGACTCGGACAAAATTCATCGACATCCATGATGAGCTATACTTGATCTTCAATCAGTTCCTTGGGATCCTGGCCTTGCCAAAAGGCGGGATAACATTTGCCCCCAAAGTACGTCTTGTGGAAACACGACGTGCTTTGACAAACTGCAACCTCTATTCTGAACAGTCATTGCTCTTTTGTCGGAGATTGTAACTTGGCGTTGCCGTGACGAGTTGTTGTAAGATAGTGCTTAGTTAGTAATGAAGGGGTAAGGATTTGTTGTGTCATTCGTATCGATGATAGTGTCTGCGCTATGATGGATACGAAACTGCTGTTCGTATTGATGTGCAGCAGATGGAGCTGTGAATTTGTAGGCATGAACAAAGGCTTTGAATTGATGGGATTCACCGCTCGATTCGAATCGATGCAGATTCTGGCCCGCTGTGTTCGAACAAAGCCTTCGACTCGGTTCGGGGCTGGACCGGTTGTGATCTGTTAAGTGAACTGGGAGGCGAAACGACCCGGTTTCACCCAGCCCTTCATATAAATACTCAGGACTTACCCATTTTTTCACTTTTTACTGTTGCTCTCTATTCTCCCTTTTTTTTACCTTTGTATCGATAAACTGAGAGATAACTGCTTGCTTTCGAGTCGAACCAAGCCTTCGTTTCTTTGAGTGTAATTGTTGAAATCAGGTAATGATCGAACAGAGTCACGTTAGCAACGTCGAATCATGAGATCCCAGTCATCCTTCCTGCTTTTTCGCTCAGTTTTTACGAATTTTAGATCTGGACGAGATAAGACGAGATTGGGGGACAGCTCGTGGCCATGGAGTTGAGATCCCTTGGGGAAGAAGGAGATATGGAGAAAATCATCCTATCTTCGTCTCGTGTCGATCTGCAATTGGATCACCCGAATCGATCCAGTCTGCATACGTGCGTATCGATAGGGAGACAAGAGCGGCAATCATTGCGAAGTTATTGTCTTCAGATCGATGCGAAAGTGGCGAATTCGATCGATTCAGATTGATCTGCCTCCGATCGACACGATTCATATTGATTCGAAATCGATCGAATTGAAGCGCTCTCACCCTTGCCTGACCGATACGAATGTACCGAGTCGAACTTGATCGATACGAAATACCCTCATTCCAGTGCGATCGATGCGAACATGTCTCCCATTCTGAGACGACCGATACGAACGTATCGATTCGAACATAGCCGGGTTGCGATGCAGGGTCTTCATGACTCGATACGAAATGAAATGCAACGGTCGATCCCGACCTAAGTTTGGACGAACTTAAAGAAAACTTTGAATATTCAAAAATTTGACTCCGACGAGCTTCTGCCTTGCACAATTGATATTGACTGCCTCTCGAAGCTCGCCGATGGAACTGTTATTTAACGAGAACAAAAAGTATAAAGAAACTTTAACTTGAATCGATCGTTAGTACCCGGGTGGCACGGTTGCGACGGTCAGCGATGACGGTCATTTCCGGCCTGGCTCTTAGAGTTTTGTTGTTCACACACTTAGGCTTATGTCATAGAAACGTATTTGTCCGAGTCATGCATAACACTTGCACTGCACAACACATCCGTACACTTTACACTGGGGAATGCACGGGCTTTTTATCGTCTAATGGTGATTTCTCGTGAGTTAGCTAGCCATGGAACTGTCAAGTTCACAGCAGCAAGTGACTCCCAGACTTGAGATTCCAGACATCGAGGCCGAAGTCATCGGTCCAGCTCCAGACGAGTTACCTGGCGCATCTTTCATCAATAGCCCACCCGATTCTGTCTCGTCCAATATCTCTGAAGACATGTTAGGGAGAATATGCTTAAGGCATGGCTTATCTTTGGATGACGTACTGTTGCCTGGACCGGACGACAGACCACATAACCCCCCGGAGGGGTATACTGCTTTTAATCGACATGCGTTCGCAGCCGGCACACTTCCTCCGTTCAATGATTACATAAGAGAAGTGATGGTTTACCTGGACATCGCTCCGTCTCAATTGCGTCCAAATGGATATGCTTCACTCAACAGCTTGTTCATTGTATTCATGGAGTACCTCCATCGTCCTCCCCGTATGACCGACATAAGATACTTGTTTAATTTCAAGAGTCGGACTGACAGCCCATCTTATACATTCTTGGAGTCTGTAAGGAACTGCCAAGTTGTCGCGGGGTCGTGGACTAGGCTAAGCTACTTCAAGTCGGAGTGGTTCTATGTCTGATGTCCTCCGGGGTTTGCCAGAAGATGGCTGTTTAGACGTAAGCATTGTCTTTTTTCCAACTAGTTGACGGGGCAATTCTTGAATGAAACTAAACTCATATTTCCTATTCTCTTTCTTTCAGCAATAATCCAGCGACTTGAAGGCGGCTACTATAAAGAGATAGTTCGCGTCCTTCAAGAAGTCCCTAGCGAAGAAAGGAATATCGAGTTGCTACTGATGGACCAAAACCTTAGAGTTCTTGGGTTGATTGGGCGGAGGCAGAGCATAAGGCTCGATGGTGCATTAAAGACCGTCTCCAGAGAAAAGGTCAAGCGGAAGAAACCCAGGGTTGTGATAATTGAGGAACCTGATTCCGAGAGAACTCATACCGACGATGAACCGTTGGTCGGACCCGCTAATGCAACCCCGGAATCCGATGCAAAGAGGAAAGGCAAAGCAGTGGCCTCAAAACAGCCTAAGTCCGGGAGGTGGAAGTCTGTGGTTTTGCACCGTCCTTTGCCAGGAGTTAGGATTACGGAAGCACCCTCCCTGCAAGCTGAAAATCAATTCGAAGGGCCTGCTGACCCTCCAATCCCGGACATCGAGCCTGAGCAATACGACGTTGAATCGGGTGGACCGCGACATATCATCGATGTTAGCGAGTCTCTTCCTGCCAGTGCGATTGACACTTCTGGTTGGTCCGGGGGGTTACACATTCACACACTCTTCACGGCACAACACATTTTCCTAACCGTAAACAACATATTGCAAACGGTTACTGATTCTTCACGGTTTTCTTTTCAGGTACGATGTCTGGGCAAGGTTCTGTGCTTGGTAGTTTGCGCAACAAGCGCCGTTATCATGAGCCATGCAGGAGAGAGGGTGAGAGGGATTACGACTCAGGACATTCTGGTCAGGAGAAGTCTGACAGAGATAGGGGATACGTTCACCGATCCCGATCTCGCTCCCCTCCCCCCAGGACATCTGCACCTCCTACGGCCGTAGTTACTCGTCCTCCTGAAATTCCTCGGCCTAGGCCACCTTCTCAAGCTTCGAGGCCCGATCCTCCGCGCAGGACTGAAATAGCCACCTCTTCGGCTATTGCACCGGTCCCGACTGAAGCGTCCAGTGAAAAAGCGCTTAAATTGGCGCAGATGAGGAAGGAGTTCCCCAACATCTGCTTTGATGGTTATGTCATCCCTCCGCACTTGAGGAGAATTCCGCCAACCGCTGAAACCACTATCCATGATTATGTTGCGGACGTCTTTTTCCAGTACAGGGAATGGGGACAGGCCGCGAGGAAAGTATCCAAAGTGGCATTCGATCGGGGCGTCACTATTGAGAAGCTCGAGAAGGAGTTGGGTCACAACGATCGAATCATAAAAGCGCTCAACGCGGAGGCTGAGTCTTCCCGAAAATCTGAAATGGAGGCCTTAAAAAAGGTTGATGAAGTAAATGCTGCTATGACCAAGATGAAGCAAGAGCATTATACCGCCATCGAGGACATGGGTCATAGGAACACCACCATTACCGCCGAGAGGGATGCCGCTCTTAAGGAGCTTAATGAGCTGAAATCAAAGTTTTCCGAGATGGCGAAGGAGAAAGACGCAGCTAATGTCTCTGCGCAGGAGGCCTATGATCAGGCAGTGACGCTCTGAAAGGAGAAGGAAGCGGCTATGCAACAAGCTCGTGAAGCTGAAGCTGGGGTTGATGAGAAGGTACAACAGGCGGAGGCCAGGATTGAGGCCGAGGTAGAAGAGCTACTCGTCACTTATAACCCCAATGTGCTAAGGCACCGAGATTTGACATGGCTTGACGATTACCCCACGCATCTCTACAACGCCTGGAATTTACTGGTTGATGAGGAGAAGTCCGGGCACCCTGATGATGCCCTTGATGAATTCGAGCTGGAGAACCGCATCCTCAATGACGACGAAAAGAAGGTTCTCCATGACTCCATGATTTCCCACGACAAGGCGAGGCTTGGTGCCCAAACTCAGGAAGTCGGAGAGAGCTCTGGTGCAGGGCACCATGTTATAAGTTCTGAGATAATCGTGTCATCTCAATCTGAGCCTACTCCGATGATCTACCCTCAGCCTGTCCCGGCATATGATCCAGATCAACCGCATCTATCTCCTATTAAGGAGCATCCTTTCGAAGTTGTTCAGACGACCCTGGGCCACACCGAGGAAGGTACTCTGCACTGACTTCTCTTATATTTGGGCTGAAGGGTCTGTGTTGAAGTGTGTATTAACGACATGTTCTTTTTCTGTGACCAGTGACCGAGTTTGCACCAGCTGCGCCTCTCACCGCCCAAGAATCATGCCAGGTGTCGGGATCCATAATTTCTGAGACGACCTCCGTTGCGGCGATAGCACCGGTCGGAGTAACGCAGGGAAGCTCACTTTCTCTCGATGAACAGATGATAAACGAGCTCCTTGGCCGTCAGAGTGATGCTTTTGCGGACTTGCCATTTGGCCTGGGTGGATTCACGGCTACTTCTGACACCTCATCTCAGATTACTACGGCTCCTAGCGAAGCCAGAGCACAACGAGAAGCAACGTTGCTAGCAGAGATTGATGCTGAGATGGCGGCCGCAGCGCATGGTGGCAGTGTAGATGGTGGAGCAGCAGCACAGTGCCCCACTCCCCTTATGATCGTATCTCCCGGGGGCTCGCCCGTTGATGCTGGCATATCAGTCCCGCCCCCGGCTATCGACCCTGTTCCCCCAACTCCTCCTGTGGGAAGCATTCCCATAGAGTCCAGCTCGGACGAGGATGTCAACATCATGCCTTCATCCGAAGGGAGCCTGCCCAGGGAGAAAGATTCCAAGCGAAAGAACACAAGTAGCTCCGGTAGCTCCTCGAGGAAGAAGAAGTTGAGGAAGCAGAAAGATTAGACACTCTCTCATAGGCAATTAGGGATTTTTGATATTTTCCTCTTTTTTTTTGTAGGCCGTGTTTAGATGCGGGTTCGGCCCCTGCAAGTAGGAGTATTTTGGAAAGGCTTATGTATGAACCGCAGCTTTTGATTTAGTTGAAAATAAAATTTTGTCTTCTAGTTCCAGCTTATGTTCCTTTCTATGCTTGAATATTGCAGTGTTCGGACTTTGGTCCGGTGTACTCGCATTATCTTATTGTTTCAAGAATAGCTCATTTTGCATGTTAAGTATGGAAATCTCGAACTTGAGTTGTGATAGGGGATCGCATCGGAGCTGAACATCGTACAGTTTCGGGTAACGATTGACATTTGCCTCTGCCCCCAGTTCCAGGGTTAAGTTGTGATGATCAGCTTGTGATTGCATTAAGCGAGGACCGAGAGGTCGAACTCCACTCGTTCTCTTATGAATTGTTTCATCCACACTCCGGGGATATAAGTTATCTGGGAGTTGACTGATGTTTATACTCCGTCTCGCATTCTAGGAACACGGAGTCGAATGTTTATACTCTGCTTCGCACTCTGGGAATACGGAGTCGAATGTTTATACTCCGCTTCGCACTATGGGAACACGGAGTCGAATGTTCATACTCCGCTTCGCACTCTGGGAACACGGAGTCGAATGTTTATTTTCCGCTTCGCACTCTGGGAATACGGAGTTGGATGTTTATACTCCGCTTCGCACTCTGGGAATATGGAGTCGATTGTTTATACTCTGTTTCGCACTCTGGGAATATGGAGTTGGATGTTTATTCTCCGCTTCGCACTATGGGAATACGGAGTTGGATGTTTATACTCCGCTTCACACTCTGGGAATACGGAGTCGATTGCTTATACTCCGTTTCGCACTCTGGGAATACGGAGTCGAATGTTTATACTCCACTTCGCACTCTGGGAATACGGAGTCGATTGCTTATACTCCGTTTCACACTCTGGGAATACGGAGTCGAATGTTTATACTCTGCTTCGCACTCTAGGAATACGGAGTTAATTGCAGGATTGTCGTGTGTCAATCCTATCAATATCGGTGTCATGGCTTGCCCCCGAGCTCGGGTTTCACCTAGTGAGTGGCCGGTCGTATCACAGCCACCCTCCATTTGAATAAGTCCCACAGCGTGATGGGATTTAGCTCTTCGTGCATCGTGATGTCGTATATCGTACTTAATGAATCACAGCTCTGGCTCGAAGAAGTGGCATTTTATTGCTGAAATAAGAAAATGCGGCAAAGTCAGTTGCCTTATTACAAAATTCAAATTTCGAAATGCAGAAACAAGTTGCTAAATAGAATGAAATAAACAAAGCCTGCCATATGTAATAGCGACGGAGACTTTCGCTGTTCCAAGCCCTTGGCAAATCGAGACCGTCAACGGTCGACAGCTTGAACGTGCCATCTCCAAGCTTTCGTGTAATTACATACGGTCCTCCCTAGTTCGGCTTCATGTGTGAAGGAACTGGGTAGATTCTTTTGAGCACGAGGTCGCCGAGTTCAAAGGTTCGAGGTCGAACTTTGGTGTTGTACAGCCGGGCGACCCGACTTCGATGTGCGGCTGCTCTCAAATCAGCCTCTTCTCATTTCTAGGTTCAGGCAACGCCCCATTCTCAATGTAATTCCGATACGGAGTCATCTAAGATTCTCTACTGGGAGCGGTTTCAAACACAGAGTTCATTTCTATCCGATCGATGCTCGGGGAGGCCAAAGTTTCAACAGGGACAAGTCCCATTTGCTGCGCTTCACCTGTGCTAGCTAACTTTGCCAGTGAATCAGCTTTCTGATTGTGCTCCCGAGGCATATAATGGATGGCATAATAATCAAACTGGTTTAGTATTTCCTGAACTCGAGCCAAGTAAGCAGCCAGTCTTCGGTCTCTTGCCTAATATTCTCCTCGTACTTGACATACCACTAACTGTGAATCGCAATAAATTTCCACAGCGATAATTCTCAAGTCTCTGGCAAGTTTTAGGCCGGTTAGGAGGGCTTCATATTCGGCTTTATTATTAGTTGCACGAAAGTCGAACTTCAGAGCATAACATATGGATCGGCCCTCGGGAGTCTCAAGTACAACCCCAGCGCCCGAACACCGGTCATTTGATGCACCGTCAGTATACAGCTTCCAGATATATTCGGGAGATTTACTGGTCTCGGGCAAGTCTTCTGGAACGGTGAATTCAGCTATGAAATCTGCCAGGACTTGTCCTTGAATGGCTCTCCGCGGAGCGTATGCGATATCAAATTGGCTTAGCTCAATGTTCCACTTGAGTAACCTACCGGACGTCTCAGGCCGTGTGAGGACCTGTCGTAACGGCTGGTCGGTGTACACAGTAAGCGGATGAGCTTGGAAGTAAGGGCGGAGCTTTCTTGAGGCAATGACCAAGCAATAGGCCAGTTTCTCCAGTCTCGGATAATTTCTTTCAGCTCCTGTTAGCCGCTTACTAACATAGTAGACCGGGTTTTGCACTTTGTCTTCTTCCCGAACTAGAGCAGCGCTGATCGCATGTTCTGATACTGCCAGGTAGAGATATAGTTGCTCGTGGTCAACTGGTTTTGACAAGATCGGAGGTGTGGAAAGATGTTGAACTAGTGATCGGAACGCACCTTCACACTCCGTGGTCCATTCAAAGTTTCGCTTTCCCTTCCAGATCAGGTCGAAGAAAGGAATGCATTTATCGGTGGACTTTGAAATGAACATGCTCAATGCTGCGACCTTTCCGTTGAGACTCAGGACTTGCTTTATAGTTCTAGGGGTTTGCAAATTTCTGATAGCCTAGATCTTCTCAGGATTCGCCTCTATTCCTCGAGCGTTGACGATGAACCCAAGGAATTTTCCGGATGCAACGCCAAAGTGACACTTGAGTGGGTTGAGCTTCATTCCGTACTCCCGGAGGATGCTGAACATTGAATTCAAATCTCTGACGTGATCTGTGGAGAATCGGGACTTCACCAGCATGTCATCCACGTAAACCTCCATGGTCTTCCCGATCTGATCAGCGAACATCCGGTTAACTAAGCGTTGGTATGTTGCTCCAGCGTTCTTTAGACCAAACGACATGACTTTGTAACAATAGAGTCCCAGATCGGTCATGAAGCTGGTATGTTCCTGATCAGGTAAATGCATGGGTATTTGGTTGTAGCCGGAATAAGCGTCCATAAAGGATAGTAGTTCATGTCCGGCCGTTGAATCCACGAGCTGATCGATTCGCGGAAGTGGGAAGCTATCTTTTGGACAAGCCTTGTTTAGGTCAGAGTAATCAACGCAGGTTCTCCATTTCCCGTTTGGTTTCCGAACCAGTACAGGATTGGATACCCATTCTGGATATAAGGCATCTCGAATGAACCCATTTGATTGTAGCTTATCAATCTCCTCCTTAAGGGCGGCAGATCTCTCTGGATCCATACCGCGCCTTTTCTGCTTTATTGGGACATGTCGCAGATCTATATTCAAGGAGTGACTTGCAATGCTCGGCGAGATTCTGCACATGTCAGAGTGTGTCCAGGCGAAGACGTCTAGATTCGCCCGAAGAAATTCGACCAATTCCTGCTGTGTCTGCTTGTTCAGTTGAGACCCAACTTTCAGCATCTTTGAATCATCATCCTCACTGATCGGGACGTCCACAGTCAGTTCGGCTGGAGAAGCTTGACTCTCCGTAGATTCGTCTTTATCCTCGTTGTCCCTGGGGTCCAGGTCTTTCAGGAATTGGTCGTGGTGCCCGGGCCGAGGCCCAGGCACCAATTGTCAATTATCAACAGAACGGACGCAGAGAGATTCCTCTACGCCCTTTCCCTTCTCTTTACGTTGCGCCCCTTGCAGCTCAGCAACATAACAGGCCCTTCCCGTGGCCTGATCTCCTTGAACAACTCCAATCCCATGATCAGTGGGGAACTTCAAAGTAAGACACCATGGGGCGATGGCCGCCCTGAACTCAGCTAGGGCTGGTCGACCCAGAAACGCATTATATGGCGAATCAATTTCTAGCACAACAAACTGTAACATTCGAACCCTCCGGCGTTCTCCAACGCCTAACTCAACTGGGAGTTCAGTTATTCCGACGGGTATCGTGGTACTTCCGTTGAAACCATGGATTCTGGATAAACAGGGTTTCAAATCCTTTGTCTCCATCTTCATTAAGTCGTAAGCCCGTTTAAGCAAGATATTCACAGAGCTTCCACTGTCAACCAGGATCCTCTTCATCGAAGCAGGACCTACCTGGGCAGATATGACCAGTGGATCGATAGTAGGGGCTTCGACCTTATCGGCGTCTCGGCTCCTGAACACGATATCATCAGATATTATCTTTTGTTGTTTCGCCGGGGTTCCGTCTTCGCAATTACTACAACATTCGAAGTCTGCATGCCTGATAGAACTAGCATACGACTCCATTTCCCCCCAGCTTCTGTCTGCCGGATGAGGACCACCACTTATTGTGTTGATAACTAATCTCCCGCCCGCACGGGCGGATTCCTCCTCTCTTTCCTGATTTTGTGAACGATTTTGATTTGAAGGGCCCGCTCCGCCAGACTGCGGCGCCCGTACAAACTGATCTAGCTTCCTCTCTCTAATCAACTTCTCGATGAGGTCCTGTAAGTGCCGACACTCATTGGTATTGTGTCCATAGCTTTCATGGAATCTACAGAATTTCCCTGTTTGAACCTGCCTCTCCGACGAGGGCTTCGGAGCAGGCTTCTTATACTGTACAGTGCTACAAGTCTGTAAGTATACGTTTTCCAATGACGTGTTTAGTGGTGTATAATTGTCGAACATCTGAGCTCTACGTCGTGGACCTCGGTTCTCATCTCTCTTCTTATTCTGGCCATTGTTTCCTCTCTGCTGGGTTTGCTTGTTTTGTATATTCAGTTGAACTTTCCCGGAACTCTCACCGGACTGTTTAACTGCTACATTGCTCTGTATTCCCTCAATGCTGGGCCTCGCATCGTCCTGCTTCCTAGACTGTTTTGCGTCCTCTTGCCGCAAGAATTGAGCGGCCTTGAAGTAAAAACGGTCCAACGATGCGGGCGGTTTTCCAGCTAGCCAGTTCCCGAATTCAGAATCAGGATCAATTCCCTTGGTCAGAGCCATCAATATTGAATTATCGTTAGGATTGGTGATCTCAACGCATGCCGCGTGGAACCTCTCCAGGTAACGTCTGAGCGTTTCTCCATGAGCTTGAGTGACGCTGGACAGGGTGTTAACATCTTTTGGCCTGGCAACATGCATACGGAATTGTTCTACAAATCTCTTGACCAATTGATCGAACGAAGAAATTGATCTAGGTGGTAGGCGTGTAAACCACATTGTCGCGATTCCCCCCAGAGAGATGGGGAAACTTCGACACTTCACTGCATCGTCGGCCCTTGCAGCGCTCATCGACCATTCATATTTCAAAATATGCTGGTTGGGGTCACTATTTCCTTCATACATCGGGAGAGTTGGCATTCTGAATCGCCTAGGGGGTTCTGCGTGCAACACTTCGTATGTGAAAGGGGTATGACTACGAGAAATCCCCCAATCATCATTAGTGAGCCCCTGACTCTCGCGTATCATTTGACGTATCATGGTTGAGATATTCGACACTGGCAGATTCTGAGTATGATGAGCTAAGGCGTGGTCGGGTTCCACGGTGCGAGTATGGATCGGGCGCTGTCGACGATCCGTATCTCGCCTCCTCGGCTCAGCGTCTTCTGGGACATAAGGTTCTGGGGTATGTCCACGCTGTTGATTGATCGGCTCTGATTGATTTCGGGTATCAACCCTTATTTCTACTGCGGCGGTTATGGCGCGGTTATCCGTGGTGTACTATGGGGCAGTAATGTACTGTGGGGCAGTACCTCCTCGTGTTGAGGGACCCGTTTGGAAGCTGGTCGACGGTCCTACCCTCAGTTGCCCAACAGTTAAGGCGGGTTGATATTCAGCAGCTTGAGCGCGACTCCCCTCTAGCCGGGGACGGGTAGTTCGGTAGTGATAATCAGATGAAGCTGAGCTTTCGGTAGACGCTCTGGAGGCATCATCTCTCCTGGACCTTCTGTGCCCCCGGCGGTTTAGCTGGTTGGTCAGCTCGATATTGGCGCGCAACTGTTCTACCAACTGCTGACGGCTTTGGGTCAGCTCCTGGAGCAATGCTTGAAACTCCTGTCGGGTAACTAGCCCGGTCGAATCTGAGTGAGCGGTATTGTCTTGATTGGAAGAAGGCTGCTGTCTGGGATTCTGCCTATCTCGGCCTTCTTGCTCTGTAGCGGTAGCGCCAGTTCTTGTGCTGACCATTCTCGATGGCGGAGTCCTCTCCTGGATTTTGAGCAAATCTGAATAGAATGGAAGGATTTCGGACTGGATATCTGGATCTTCCTCTTGGATTTGTGCAATCCGGTATCGACGGCAGATCCAATGAGCGGGAGAAAAAACTGGTTCTCTCAATGAAAGCACCAAAGTGTTTGTACCAAAAATGGGCACAACACTCTTCGGGAGTTATTTGAAGAGATAAAATGAAGATTATAAATGTAAAACAGAGGTTATCTAACAAAAACTCCAACAAACAGAAATGTAAAATGCACAGACAAGCAATTTAGAGTGGTTCGGCGTATGGCCTACGTCCACTATGAAGTTTTGATGATTTTATTGATTCTCTTTCAATGATTACAAGTGGTTACAGCAATGAACAGCGGATTACAGTTTAGAATTCGAAATTGACAGCAAAAGTAGGATGCAAATCTCAATCCGGCAGAGTCTAGACGCTTCAGAGAAAAAAGATCCTTTTTCTGTTGATTCTGGGGCTCTATTTATAGGCGTAGGAGGCTCAGATCTTGCCTAAACTTCGGGAGACTTGGTCTGGCACGTGAGGGGACCCACGCGACCGTTTCCAGAAAGTTTCGCCTCGATCTGTGATCGGTACGAATCCATTTCGTATCGATCAAGATGATGTCCAGTTGAGCTGAAATTTGGCATGGACATCCTCCAGTGTGCATGCAAGCTTCCCTAAAAATTTCATTGGATTTGGATTAATAGATCGCGAGATATCGTCGACACGAACTGAGATTCCTAATAGGCTGTCTAGTTCGTCTCCATGAATTCGACTCTATCTGTTCGCCTCGCTGGCTGCACGTGCTCTTGAAGTGAGGTGGCGCGCGCGCTTCGTCTCGATCCGGTCCTTGCGCCGCATTGACTGCTTCGACTCCAGGCATCTCGCCTTGTTTACTTCGATGGACGACACGTCACCCTAGTTGGTTGACCCGTTGGATGTGAACAAGTCATGGGTCGCGGGTTCGAAGCAAGGCTCTCTAGTGGATACGAAGTGGACATGGACTGATGGATACGAAGTAGACGTTGACTGATGGATACGAACAACCCTTTCTCTCATGGATACGAGGCAGACACTAGCTGATGGATACGAAGTGCTTCATCTGATGAGGGATATGAGGTCCATCGATACGAACTCGATGGATTCGAACTAAGCCATTCCTGGTCGATACGAACTCATGGGAGTTGGCCGATATGAAGTAGGCGATCTGCCGATGGATTCGAAGTTGATCGATACCGAAATGATGGATTGGAAATAGAGCTTGGAGATGGACACGAAATCACACATAGTGATGGATACGAAAATGGGTTTTTCCTTTCAAGTTGACTCGATCATAACTTTAGCGTACGAGTCCGGATTGACTTTAACTTTGAGGTGCTGATTTCTATGATCTTTCTTGTCGTGTCCTATCAATTGTAACTCGATCCAGACTCGGACAAAATTCATCGACATCCATGATGAGCTATACTTGATCTTCAATCAGTTCCTTGGGATCCTGGCCTTGCCAAAAGGCGGGATAACAGCAGGGATTTGAAATGGACTAGTACCATGGTGCACCACTCACCAGGGATGGTAAATCGAAGACCAGCCACGGTGTTCCCTTTTTAACGTAAAAATTCATGTGATGGAAAAACGAAGGCCAAAAAACTTCAAAGACCCGATTGAGGTTCGGATAGCCTTTTTTTGGTATGAAACTATCCGTCGACGGCTTACAACGGTCAAAGCCGTAGAACTCACTAAGACCTTCGTTTTGACTGGTTATGGCTCCCGTAACTCTAAACGAGGCAACAGTTATGGCCGTCCGAAGAATCGATATCTACAGGGTGTAACATCTACGGTGCAAGGTGCAACATTCGTCTAAAAAGACGAAACAGCGCCGTGCGACTTTTAGAAATGGGTGCCGGGATTTGAAATAGACCAGTACAATGGTGCACCACTCTCCAGGGATGGTAAATCGAACACCAGCCACGGTGTTCCCATTTTAACGTAAAATTTCATGTGATGGAAAAACGAAGGCCAAAAAACTTCAGACACCCGATTGAGGTTCGGATAGCCTTTTTTTGGGTATGAAACTATCCGTTGACGGCTTACAGCAGTCAAAGCAGTAGAACTCACTGAGACCTTCGTTTTGACTGGTTATGGCTCTCGTAACTCTAAACGAGGCAACAGTTATGGCCGTCCGAAGAATCGATATCCACAGGGTGCAACATCTGCGGTGCAAGGTGCAACATTCGTCCAAAAAGACGAAACAGCGCCGTGCGACTTTTAGAAATGGCTGCAGGGATTTGAAATGGACCAGTACGATGGTGCACCACTCTCCAGGGATGGTAAATCGAAGACCAGCCACGGTGTTCCCTTTTTAACGTAAAAATTCATGTGACGGAAAAACGAAGGCCAAAAAACATCAGAGAGCCGATTGAGGTTCGGATAGCCTTTTTTGGGTATGAGACTATCCGTTGACGACTTACAGCAGTCAAAGCCGTAGAACTCACTGAGACCTTCGTTTCGACTGGTTATAGCTCCCGTAACTCTAAACGAGGCAACAGTTATGGCCGTCCGAAGAATCGATATCTACAGGGTGTAACATCTGCGGTGCAAGGTGCAACATTCGTCCAAAAAGACGAAACAGCGCCGTGCGACTTTTAGAAATTGGTGCCGAGATTTGAAATGGACCAGTACAATGGTGCACCACTCTCCAGGGATGGTAAATCGAACACCAGCCACGGTGTTCCCTTTTTAACGTAAAATTTCATGTGATGGAAAAACGAAGGCCAAAAAACTTAAGACACCCGATTGAGGTTCGGATAGCCTTTTTTTGGGTATGAAACTATCCGTTGACGGCTTACAGCAGTCAAAGCAGTAGAACTCACTGATACCTTCGTTTTGACTGGTTATGGCTCTCGTAACTCTAAACGAGGCAACAGTTATGGCCGTCCGAAGAATCGATATCCATAGGGTGCAACATCTACGGTGCAAGGTGCAACATTCGTCCAAAAAGACGAAACAGCGCCGTGCGACTTTTAGAAATGGGTGCAGGGATTTGAAATGGACCAGTACCATGGTGCACCACTCTCCAGGGATGGTAAATCGAAGACCAGCCACGGTGTTCCCTTTTTAACGTAAAAATTCATGTGATGGAAAAGCGAAGGCCAAAAAACTTCAGAGAGCCGATTGAGGTTCGGATAGCCTTTTTTGGGTATGAAACTATCCGTTGATGACTTACAGTGGTCAAAGCCGTAGAACTCACTGAGACCTTCGTTTCGACTGGTTATAGCTCCCGTAACTCTAAACGAGGCAGCAGTTATGGCCGTCCAAAGAATCGATATCCACAGGGTGCAACATCTGCGGTGCAAGGTGCAACATTCGTCCAAAAAGACGAAACAGCGCCGTGCGACTTTTAGAAATGGCTGAGGGATTTGAAATGGACCAGTACGATGGTGCACCACTCTCCAGGGATGGTAAATCGAAGACCAGCCACGGTGTTCCCATTTTAACGTAAAAATTCATGTGACGGAAAAACGAAGGCCAAAAAACTTCAAAGACCCGATTGAGGTTCAGATAGCCTTTTTAGGGTATGAAACTATCCGTTGACAGCTTAAAGTGGTCAAAGCCGTAGAACTCACTGAGACCTTCGTTTTGACTGGTTATGGCTCTCGTAACTCTAAACGAGGCAACAGTTATGGTCGTCCGAAGAATCAAAATCCACAGGGTGCAACATCTGCGGTGTAAGGTGCAACATTCGTCCAAAAAGACGAAACAGCGCCGTGCGACTTTTAGAAATGGGTGCATGGATTTAAAATGGACCAGTACCATGGTGCATCACTCTCCAGGGATGGTAAATCGAAGACCAGCCACGGTGTTCCCTTTTTAACTTAAAAATTCATGAGACGGAAAAACGAAGGCCAAAAAACTTCAGAGAGCCGATTGAGGTTCGGATGGCCTTTTTTTGGGTATGAAACTATCCGTTGACGTCTTACAGTGGTCAAAGCCGTAGAACTCACTGAGACCTTTGTTTTGACTGGTTATGGCTCCCGTAACTCTAAAAAAGGCAACAGTTATGGCCGTCCGAAGAATCGATATCCACAGGGTGCAACATCTGCGGTGCAAGGTGCAACATTCATCCAAAAAGACGAAACAGCGCCGTGCAACTTTTAGAAATGGGTGCAAGGATTTGAAATGGACTAGTACCATGGTGCACCACTCTCCAGGGATGGTAAATCGAAGACCAGCCACGGTGTACCCTTTTTAGTGTAAAAATCCATGTGACGGAAAAACGTAGGCCAAAAAACTTCAGAGACCCTATTGAGGTTCGGATAGCCTTTTTTTGGGTATGAAACTATCCGTTGACGGCTTACAGCGGTCAAAGCCGTAGAACTCACTGAAACCTTCATTTTGACTGGTTATGGCTCCCGTAACTCTAAACGAGGCAACAGTTATGTCCGTCCGAAGAATCGATATCCATAGGGTGCCACATCTGCGGTGCAAGGTGCAACATTCGTCCAAAAAGACGAAACAGCGTCGTGCGACTTTTAGAAATGGCTGCAGGGATTTGAAATGGACCAGTACCATGGTGCACCACACTCCAGGGATGGTAAATCGAAGACCAGCCACGGTGTTCCCTTTTTAACGTAAAAATTCATGTGACGGAAAAACGAAGGCCAAAAAATTTCAGAGACCCGATTGATGTTCGGATAGCCTTTTTTGGGTATGAAACTATCCGTTGACGGCTTACAGCGGTCAAAGCCGTAGAACTCACTGAGACCTTCATTTTGATTGGTTATGGCTCCTGTAACTCTAAACGAGGCAATAGTTATAGCCGTCCGAAGAATCGATATGAATAGGGTGCAACATCCGCGGTGCAAGGTGCAACATTCGTCCAAAAAGACGAAACATAGCCATGCAACTTTTAGAAATTAGTGCAGGAACTTGAAATGGACCAGTACCATGGTGCACCACTCTCCAGGGATGGTAAATCGAAGACCAGCCACGGTGTACCCTTTTTAACGTAAAAATTCATGTGACGAAAAAACGAAGGCCAAAAAACTTCAGAGAGCCGATGGAGGTTCGGAAAGCCTTTTTTCGGTATGAAACTATCCGTTAATGGCTTACAGCGGTCAAAGCCGTAGAACTCAAAGAGATCTTTGTTTTGACTGGTTATGGCTCCCGTAACTCTAAACGAGGCAACAGTTATGGCCGTCCGAAGAATCGATATCCACAGGGTGCAACATCTGCGGTGCAAGGTGCAACATTCGTCCAAAAAGACGAAACAGCACCGTGCGACTTTTAGAAATTGCTGCAGGGATTTGAAATGGAACAGTACCATGGTGCACCACTCTCCAGGGATGTTAAATCGAAGACCAGCCACGGTGTTCCCTTTTTAACGTAAAAATTCATGTGACAGAAAAACGAAGGCCAAAAAACTTCAGAGAGCCGATTGAGGTTCGGATAGCCTTTTTTGGGTATGAAACTATCCGTTGACAGCTTACAGCGGTCAAACCATAGAACTCACTGAGACCTTCGTTTCGACTGGTTATGGCTCCCGTAACTCTAAACGAGGCAACAGTCATGGCCGTCCGAAGATTCGATATCCACAGTGTGCAACATCTGCGGTGCAAGGTGCAACATTCGTCCAAAAAGACGAAATAGCGCCGTGCGAGTTTTATAAATGGCTGCAGGGATTTGAAATGGACCAGTACCATGGTGCACCACTCTCCAGGGATGGTAAATCGAAGACCAGCCACGGTGTTCCCTTTTTAACGTAAAAATTCATGTGACGGAAAAACGAAGGGCAAAAAACTTCAAAGACCCGATTGAGGTTCGAATAGCCTTTTTTTGGGTATGAAACTATCCGATGACGGCTTACAGCGGTCAAAGCCGTAGAACTCACTGAGACCTTCATTTTGACTGGTTATGGCTCCCGTAACTCTAAACGAGGCAACAATTATGGTCGTCCGAAGAATCGAAATCCACAGGGTGCAACATCTGCGGTGCAAGGTGCAACATTCGTCCAAAAAGACGAAACAGCGCCGTGTGACATTTAGAAATGGGTGCAGGGATTTGAAATGGACCAGTACCATGGTGCATCACTCTCCAGGGATGGTAAATCGAAGACCAGCCACGGTGTTCCCTTTTTAACGTAAAAATTCATGTGACGGAAAAACGAAGGCCAAAAAACTTCAGAGAGCCGATTGAGGTTCAGAAAGCCTTTTTTTGGGTATGAAACTATCCGTTGATGGCTTACAATGGTCAAAGCCGTAGAACTCACTGAGACCTTCGTTTTGACTGGTTATGGCTCCCGTAACTCTAAACGAGGCAACAGTTATGGTCGTCCAAAGAATCGATATCCATAGGGTGTTACATCTGCGGTGCAAGGTGCAACATTCTTCCAAAAAGACGAAACAGCGCCGTGCGACTTTTAGAAATGGGTGCAAGAATTTGAAATGGACCAGTACCATGGTGCACCACTCTCCAGGGATGGTAAATTGAAGACCATCCACGGTGTACCCTTTTTAACGTAAAAATTCATGTGACGGAAAAACGAAGGCCAAAAATCTTTAGAGAGCTGATTGAGGTTCAGAAAGCCTTTTTTTGGGTATGAAACTATCTGTTGACGGCTTACAGTGGTCAAAGCCATAAAACTCTCTGAGACCTTCATTTTGACTGGTTATGGCTCCCGTAACTCTAAACGAGGCAACAGTTATGGCCGTCCGAAGAATCGATATCCATAGGGTGCAACATCTGCGGTGCAAGGTGCAACATTTGTCCAAAAAGACGAAACAGCGCCGTGCGACTTTTAGAAATGGGTGCAAGAATTTGAAATGGACCAGTACCATGGTGCACCACTCTCCAGGGATGGTAAATCGAAGACCAGCCACGGTGTACCCTTTTAATGTAAGAATTCATGTGACGGAAAAACGTAGGCTAAAAAACTTCAAAGACCCGATTGAGGTTCGGATAGCCTTTTTTGGGTATGAAACTATCCGTTGACGGCTTACAGTGGTCAAAGCCGTAGAACTCACTGAGACCTTCGTTTTGACTGGTTATGGCTCCCGTAACTCTAAACGAGGCAACAGTTATGGCCGTTCGAAGAATTGATATCCACAGGGTGCAACATTTGCGGTGCAAGGTGCAACATTCGTCCAAAAAGACGAAACAGCGCCGTGCGACTTTTAGAAATGGCTGCAGGGATTTGAAATGGACCAGTACCATGGTGCGCCAATCTCCAGGGATAGTAAATCGAAGACCAGCCACGGTGTTCCCTTTTTAACGTAAAAATTCATGTGACGGAAAAACGAAGGCCAAAAAACTTCAAAGACCCGATTGAGGTTCAGATAGCCTTTTTTGGGTATGAAACTATCCGTTGACGGCTTAAAGTGGTCAAAGCCGTAGAACTCACTGAGACCTTCGTTTTGACTGGTTATGGCTCTCGTAACTCTAAACGAGGCAACAGTTATGGTCGTCCGAAGAATCAAAATCCACAGGGTGCAACATCTGCGGTGTAAGGTGCAACATTCGTCCAAAAAGACGAAACAGCGCCGTGCGACTTTTAGAAATGGGTGCATGGATTTAAAATGGACCAGTACCATGGTGCATCACTCTCCAGGGATGGTAAATCAAAGACCAGCCACGGTGTTCCCTTTTTAACTTAAAAATTCATGAGACGGAAAAACGAAGGCCAAAAAACTTCAGAGAGCCGATTGAGGTTCGGATGGCCTTTTTTTGGGTATGAAACTATCCATTGACGGCTTACAGCGGTCAAAGCCGTAGAACTCACTGAGACCTTCGTTTTGACTGGTTATGGCTCCCGTAACTCTAAACGAGGCAACTGTTATGGCCGTCCGAAGAATCGATATCCACAGGGTGCAACATCTGCGGTGCAAGTTGCAACATTCGTCCAAAAAGACGAAACAGCGTCGTGCGACTTTTAGAAATGGGTGCAAGGATTTGAAATGGACCAGTACCATGGTGCACCACTCTCCAGGGATGGTAAATCGAAGACCAGCCACGGTGTACCCTTTTTAATGTAAAAATTCATGTGACGGAAAAACGTAGGCCAAAAAACTTCAGAGACCCGATTGAGGTTCGTATAGCCTTTTTTTGGGTATGAAACTATCCGTTGACGGCTTACAGTGGTCAAAGCCGTAGAACTCACTGAGACCTTCGTTTTGACTGGTTATGGCTCCCGTAACTCTAAACGAGGCAACAATTATGGTAGTCCGAAGAATCGAAATCCACAGGGTGCAACATCTGCGGTGCAAGGTGCAACATTCGTCCAAAAAGACGAAACAACGCCGTGTGACATTTAGAAATGGGTGCAGGGATTTGAAATGGACCAGTACCACGGTGCATCACTCTCCAGGGATGGTAAATCGAAGACCAGCCACGGTGTTCCCTTTTTAACGTAAAAATTCATGTGACGGAAAAACGAAGGCCAAAAAACTTCAGAGAGCCGATTGAGGTTCAGAAAGCCTTTTTTTGGGTATGAAACTATCCGTTGACGGCTTACAATGGTCAAAGCCGTAGAACTCACTGAGACCTTCGTTTTGACTGGTTATGGCTCCCGTAACTCTAAACGAGGCAACAGTTATGGTCGTCCAAAGAATCGATATCCATAGGGTGCTACATCTGCGGTGCAAGGTGCAACATTCTTCCAAAAAGACGAAACAGCGCCGTGCGACTTTTAGAAATGGGTGCAAGAATTTGAAATGGACCAGTACCATGGTGCACCACTCTCCAGGGATGGTAAATTGAAGACCATCCACGGTGTACCCTTTTTAACGTAAAAATTCATGTGACGGAAAAACGAAGGCCAAAAATTTTAGAGAGCTGATTGAGGTTCAGAAAGCCTTTTTTTGGGTATGAAACTATCTGTTGACGGCTTACAGTGGTCAAAGCCATAAAACTCTCTGAGACCTTCATTTTGACTGGTTATGGCTCCCGTAACTCTAAACGAGGCAACAGTTATGGCCGTCCGAAGAATCGATATCCATAGGGTGCAACATCTGCGGTGCAAGGTGCAACATTTGTCCAAAAAGACGAAACAGCGCCGTGCGACTTTTAGAAATGGGTGCAAGAATTTGAAATTGACCAGTACCATGGTGCACCACTCTCCAGGGATGGTAAATCGAAGACCAGCCACGGTGTACCCTTTTAATGTAAGAATTCATGTGACGGAAAAACGTAGGCCAAAAAACTTCAAAGACCCGATTGAGGTTCGGATAGCCTTTTTTGGGTATGAAACTATCCGTTGACGGCTTACAGTGGTCAAAGCCGTAGAACTCACTGAGACCTTCGTTTTGACTGGTTATGGCTCCCGTAACTCTAAACGAGGCAACAGTTATGGCCGTTCGAAGAATTGATATCCACAGGGTGCAACATTTGCGGTGCAAGGTGCAACATTCGTCCAAAAAGACGAAACAGCGCCGTGCGACTTTTAGAAATGGCTGCAGGGATTTGAAATGGACCAGTACCATGGTGCGCCAATCTCCAGGGATAGTAAATCGAAGACCAGCCACGGTGTTCCCTTTTTAACGTAAAAATTCATGTGACGGAAAAACGAAGGCCAAAAAACTTCAAAGACCCGATTGAGGTTCAGATAGCCTTTTTTGGGTATGAAACTATCCGTTGACGGCTTAAAGTGGTCAAAGCCGTAGAACTCACTGAGACCTTCGTTTTGACTGGTTATGGCTCTCGTAACTCTAAACGAGGCAACAGTTATGGTCGTCCGAAGAATCAAAATCCACAGGGTGCAACATCTGCGGTGTAAGGTGCAACATTCGTCCAAAAAGACGAAACAGCGCCGTGCGACTTTTAGAAATGGGTGCATGGATTTAAAATGGACCAGTACCATGGTGCATCACTCTCCAGGGATGGTAAATCAAAGACCAGCCACGGTGTTCCCTTTTTAACTTAAAAATTCATGAGACGGAAAAACGAAGGCCAAAAAACTTCAGAGAGCCGATTGAGGTTCGGATGGCCTTTTTTTGGGTATGAAACTATCCATTGACGGCTTACAGCGGTCAAAGCCGTAGAACTCACTGAGACCTTCGTTTTGACTGGTTATGGCTCCCGTAACTCTAAACGAGGCAACTGTTATGGCCGTCCGAAGAATCGATATCCACAGTGTGCAACATCTACGGTGCAAGTTGCAACATTCGTCCAAAAAGACGAAACAGCGCCGTGCGACTTTTAGAAATGGGTGCAAGGATTTGAAATGGACCAGTACCATGGTGCACCACTCTCCAGGGATGGTAAATCGAAGACCAGCCACGGTGTACCCTTTTTAATGTAAAAATTCATGTGACGGAAAAACGTAGGCCAAAAAACTTCAGAGACCCGATTGAGGTTCGTATAGCCTTTTTTTGGGTATGAAACTATCCGTTGACGGCTTACAGTGGTCAAAGCCGTAGAACTCACTGAGACCTTCGTTTTGACTGGTTATGGCTCCCGTAACTCTAAACGAGGCAACAATTATGGTAGTCCGAAGAATCGAAATCCACAGGGTGCAACATCTGCGGTGCAAGGTGCAACATTCGTCCAAAAAGACGAAACAACGCCGTGTGACATTTAGAAATAGGTGCAGGGATTTGAAATGGACCAGTACCACGGTGCATCACTCTCCAGGGATGGTAAATCGAAGACCAGCCACGGTGTTCCCTTTTTAACGTAAAAATTCATGTGACGGAAAAACGAAGGCCAAAAAACTTCAGAGAGCCGATTGAGGTTCAGAAAGCCTTTTTTTGGGTATGAAACTATCCGTTGACGGCTTACAATGGTCAAAGCCGTAGAACTCACTGAGACCTTCGTTTTGACTGGATATGGCTCCCGTAACTCTAAACGAGGCAACAGTTATGGTCGTCTAAAGAATCGATATCCATAGGGTGCTACATCTGCGGTGCAAGGTGCAACATTCTTCCAAAAAGACGAAACAGCGCCGTGCGACTTTTAGAAATGGGTGCAAGAATTTGAAATGGACCAGTACCATGGTGCACCACTCTCCAGGGATGGTAAATTGAAGACCATCCACGGTGTACCCTTTTTAACGTAAAAATTCATGTGACGGAAAAACGAAGGCCAAAAATTTTAGAGAGCTGATTGAGGTTCAGAAAGCCTTTTTTTGGGTATGAAACTATCTGTTGACGGCTTACAGTGGTCAAAGCCATAAAACTCTCTGAGACCTTCATTTTGACTGGTTATGGCTCCCGTAACTCTAAACGAGGCAACAGTTATGGCCGTCCGAAGAATCGATATCCATAGGGTGCAACATCTGCGGTGCAAGGTGCAACATTTGTCCAAAAAGACGAAACAGCGCCGTGCGACTTTTAGAAATGGGTGCAAGAATTTGAAATTGACCAGTACCATGGTGCACCACTCTCCAGGGATGGTAAATCGAAGACCAGCCACGGTGTACCCTTTTAATGTAAGAATTCATGTGACGGAAAAACGTAGGCCAAAAAACTTCAAAGACCCGATTGAGGTTCGGATAGCCTTTTTTGGGTATGAAACTATCCGTTGACGGCTTACAGTGGTCAAAGCCGTAGAACTCACTGAGACCTTCGTTTTGACTGGTTATGGCTCCCGTAACTCTAAACGAGGCAACAGTTATGGCCGTTCGAAGAATTGATATCCACAGGGTGCAACATTTGCGGTGCAAGGTGCAACATTCGTCCAAAAAGACGAAACAGCGCCGTGCGACTTTTAGAAATGGCTGCAGGGATTTGAAATGGACCAGTACCATAGTGCACCAATCTCCAGGGATAGTAAATCGAAGACCAGCCACGGTGTTCCCTTTTTAACGTAAAAATTCATGTGATGGAAAAACGAAGGCCAAAAAACTTCAAAGACCCGATTGAGGTTCAGATAGCCTTTTTTGGGTATGAAACTATCCGTTGACGGCTTAAAGTGGTCAAAGCCATAGAACTCACTGAGACCTTCGTTTTGACTGGTTATGGCTCTCGTAACTCTAAACGAGGCAACAGTTATGGTCGTCCGAAGAATCAAAATCCACAGGGTGCAACATCTGCGGTGTAAGGTGCAACATTCGTCCAAAAAGACGAAACAGCGCCGTGCGACTTTTAGAAATGGGTGCATGGATTTAAAATGGACCAGTACCATGGTGCATCACTCTCCAGGGATGGTAAATCGAAGACCAGCCACGGTGTTCCCTTTTTAACTTAAAAATTCATGAGACGGAAAAACGAAGGCCAAAAAACTTCAGAGAGCCGATTGAGGTTCGGATGGCCTTTTTTTGGGTATGAAACTATCCATTGACGGCTTACAGCGGTCAAAGCCGTAGAACTCACTGAGACCTTCGTTTTGACTGGTTATGGCTCCCGTAACTCTAAACGAGGCAACTGTTATGGCCGTCCGAAGAATCGATATCCACAGGGTGCAACATCTGCGGTGCAAGGTGCAACATTCGTCCAAAAAGACGAAACAGCGCCGTGCGACTTTTAGAAATGGGTGCAAGGATTTGAAATGGACCAGTACCATGGTGCACCACTCTCCAGGGATGGTAAATCGAAGACCAGCCACGGTGTACCCTTTTTAATGTAAAAATTCATGTGACGGAAAAACGTAGGCCAAAAAACTTCAGAGACCCGATTGAGGTTCGTATAGCCTTTTTTTGGGTATGAAACTATCCGTTGACGGCTTACAGTGGTCAAAGCCGTAGAACTCACTGAGACCTTCGTTTTGACTGGTTATGGCTCCAGTAACTCTAAACGAGACAACAGTTATGGCCGTCCGAAGAATCGATATCCATAGGGTGCAACATAAGCGGTGCAAGGTGCAACATTCGTCCAAAAAGACGAAACAGCGCCGTGCGTCTTTCAGAAATGGCTGTAAAGATTTGAAATGGACCAGTACCATGGTGCACCACTCTCCAGGGATGGTAAATCAAAGACCAGCCACGGTGTTCCCTTTTTAACGTAAAAATTCATGTGACGGAAAAACGAAGGCCAAAAAACATCAGAGAGCCGATTGAGGTTCGGATAGCCTTTTTTGGGTATGAAACTATCTGTTGACGACTTACAGCGGTCAAAGCAGTAGAACTCACTGAGACCTTCATTTCGACTAGTTATGGCTCCCGTAACTCTAAACGAGGCAACAGTTATGGCCGTCCGAAGAATCGATATCCACAGGGTGCAACATCTGCGGTGCAAGGTGCAACATTCGTCCAAAAAGACGAAACAACGCCGTGCGACTTTTAGAAATGGCTGCAAGGATTTGAAATGGACCAGTACCATGGTGCACCACTCTCCAGGGATGGTAAATCGAAGACCAGCCACGGTGTTCCCTTTTTAACGTAAAAATTCATGTGACGGAAAAACGAAGGGCAAAAAACTTCAAAGACCCGATTGAGGTTCGGATAGCCTTTTTTTGGGTATGAAACTATTCGATGACGGCTTACAGCGGTCAAAGCCATAGAACTCACTGAGACCTTCGTTTTGACTGTTTATGGCTCCCGTAACTCTAAACGAGGCAACAGTTATGGCCGTCCGAAGAATCGATATCCATAAGGTGCAACATCTGCGGTGCAAGGTGCAACATTCGTCCAAAAAGACGAAACAGCGCCATGCGACTTTTAGAAATGGGTGCAAGGATTTGAAATGGACCAGTACCATGGTGCACCACTCTCCAGGGATGGTAAATCGAAGACCAGCCACGGTGTACCCTTTTTGATGTAAAAATTCATGTGACGGAAAAACGTAGGCCAAAAAACTTCAGAGACCCATTGAGGTTCGGATAGCCTTTTTTTGGGTATGAAACTATCCGTTGACGGCTTACAGTGGTCAAAGCCGTAGAACTCACTGAGACCTTCGTTTTGACTGGTTATGTCTCCCGTAACTCTAAACGAGGCAACGGTTATGGCCGTCCGAAGAATCGATATCCACAGGGTGCAACATCTGCGGTGCAAGGTGCAACATTCGTCCAAAAAGACGAAACAGCGCTGTGCGACTTTTAGAAATGGCTGCAGGGATTTGAAATGGACTAGTACCATGGTACACCACTCTCCAGGGATGGTAAATCGAAGACCAGCCAAGGTGTTCCCTTTTTAACGTAAAAATTCATGTGACGGAAAAACGAAGGCCAAAAAACTTCAGAGAGTCGATTGAGGTTCGGATAGCCTTTTTTGGGTATGAAACTATCCGTTGACGACTTACAGCGGTCAAAGCTGTAGAACTCACTGAGACCTTCATTTCGACTGGTTATGGCTCCCGTAACTCTAAACGAGGCAACAGTTATGGCCGTCCGAAGAATCGATATCCACAGGGTGCAACATCTGCGGTGCAAGGTGCAACATTCGTCCAAAAAGACGAAACAGCGCCGTGCGACTTTTAGAAATGGCTACAGGGATTTGAAATGGACCAGTACCATGGTGCACCACTCTCCAGGGATGGTAAATCGAAGACCAGCCACGGTGTTCCCTTTTTAACGTAAAAATTCATGTGATGGAAAAACGAAGGGCAAAAAACTTCAAAGACCCGATTGAGGTTCGGATAGCATTTTTTTGGGTATGAAACTATCCGATGACGGCTTACAGCGGTCAAAGCCATAGAACTCACTGATACCTTCGTTTTGACTGGTTATGGCTCCCGTAACTCGAAACGAGGCAACAGTTATGACCGTCCGAAGAATCGAAATCCATAGGGTGCAACATCTGCGGTGCAAGGTGCAACATTCGTCCAAAAAGACGAAACTGCGCCGTGCGACTTTTAGAAATGGCTACAGGGATTTGAAATGGGCCAGTACCATGGTGCACCACTCTCCAGGGATGGTAAATCGAAGACCAGCCATGGTGTTCCCTTTTTAACGTAAAAATTCATGTGACGGAAAAACGAAGGCCAAAAAACTTCAGAGACCCGATTGATGTTCGGATAGCCTTTTTTTTGGTATGAAACTATCCGTTGACGGCTTACAGCGGTCAAAGCCGTAGAACTCACTGAGACATTCGTTTTGACTGGTTATGTCTCCTGTAACTCTACACGAGGCAACAGTTATGGCCGTCCGAAGAATCGATATCCACAGGGGGCAACATCCGCGGTGCAAGGTGCAACATTCGTCCAAAAAGACGAAACAGCGCCGTGCAACTTTTAGAAATGAGTGCAGGGACTTGAAATGGACCAGTACCATGGTGCACCACTCTCCAGGGATGGTAAATCGAAGACCAGCCACGGTGTTCCATTTTTTAACGTAAAAATTCATGTGACGGAAAAACGAAGGCCAAAAAACTTCAGAGAGCCGATTGAGATTCGGATAGCCTTTTTGGGTATGAAACTATCCGTTGATGGCTTACAGCAGTCAAAGCCGTAGAACTCACTGAGACCTTCATTTTGACTGGTTATGGCTCCCGTAACTCTAAACGAGGCAACAGTAATGGCCGTCCGAAGAATCGATATCCACAGGGTGCAACATCTGCGGTGCAAGGTGCAACATTCGTCCAAAAAGACGAAACAGCGCCGTGCGACTTTTAGAAATGGGTGCAAGGATTTGAAATGGACCAGTACCATGGTGCACCACTCTCCAGGGATGGTAAATCGAAGACCAGCCACGGTGTACCCTTTTTAATGTAAAAATTCATGTGACGGAAAAACGTAGGCCAAAAAACTTCAGAAACCCGATTGAGGTTCGTATAGCCTTTTTTTGGGTATGAAACTATCCGTTGACGGCTTATAGTGGTCAAAGCCGTAGAACTCACTGAGACCTTCGTTTTGACTGGTTATGGCTCCCGTAACTCTAAACGAGACAACAGTTATGCCCGTCCGAAGAATCGATATCCATAGGGTGCAACATAAGCGGTGCAAGGTGCAACATTCGTCCAAAAAGACGAAACAGCGCCGTGCGTCTTTTAGAAATGGCTGCAAAGATTTGAAATGGACCAGTACCATGGTGCACCACTCTCCAGGGATGGTAAATCGAAGACCAGCCACGGTGTTCCCTTTTTAACGTAAAAATTCATGTGATGGAAAAACGAAGGCCAAAAAACATCAGAGAGCCGATGGAGGTTCGGATAGCCTTTTTTGGGTATGAAACTATCCGTTGACGACTTACAGCGGTCAAAGCAGTAGAACTCACTGAGACCTTCATTTCGACTGGTTATGGCTCCCGTAACTCTAAACGAGGCAACAGTTATGGCCGTCCGAAGAATCGATATCCACAGGGTGCAACATCTGCGGTGCAAGGTGCAACATTCGTCCAAAAAGACGAAACAGCGCCGTGCGACTTTTAGAAATGGGTGCAAGGATTTGAAATGGACCAGTACCATGGTGCACCACTCTCCAGGGATGGTAAATCGAAGACCAGCCACGGTGTACCCTTTTAATGTAAGAATTCATGTGACGGAAAAACGTAGGCCAAAAAACTTCAAAGACCCGATTGAGGTTCGGATAGCCTTTTTTTGGGTATGAAACTATCCGTTGATGGCTTACAGTGGTCAAAGCCGTAGAACTCACTGAGACCTTCGTTTTGACTGGTTATGGCTCCCATAACTCTAAACGAGGCAACAGTTATGGCCGTTCGAAGAATTGATATCCATAGGGTGCAACATCTGCGGTGCAAGGTGCAACATTCGTCCAAAAAGACGAAACAGCGCCGTGCGACTTTTAGAAATGGCTGCAGGGATTTGAAATGGACCAGTACCATGGTGCACCAATCTCCAGGGATGGTAAATCGAAGACCAGCCACGGTGTTCCCTTTTTAACGTAAAAATTCATTTGATGGAAAAACGAAGGCCAAAAAACTTCAGAGAGCCGATTGAGGTTCGGATAGCCTTTTTTGGGTATGAAACTATCCGTTGACGACTCACAGCGGTCAAATCGTAGAACTCACTGAGACCTTCGTTTCGACTGGTTATGGCTCCCGTAACTCTAAACGAGGCAACAATTATGGCCGTCCGAAGAATCGATATCCACAGGGTGCAACATCTGCGGTGCAAGGTGCAACATTCGTCCAAAAAGACCAAACAGCGCCGTGCGACTTTTAGAAATGGCTGCAGGGATTTGAAATGGACCAGTACCATGGTGCACCACTCTCCAGGGATGGTAAATCGAAGACCAGCCACGGTGTTCCCTTTTTAACGTAAAAATTCATGTGACGGAAAAACGAAGGCCAAAAAACTTTAGAGAGCCGATTGAGGTTCGGATAGCCTTTTTTGGGTATGAAACTATCCGTTGACGACTTACAGCGGTCAAAGCCGTAGAACTCACTAAGACCTTCGTTTCGATGGGTTATGGCTCCCGTAACTCTAAACGAGGCAACAGTTATGGCCGTCCGAAGAATCGATATCCACAGGGTGCAACATCTGCGTTGCAAGGTGCAACATTCGTCCAAAAAGACGAAACAGCGCCGTGCGACTTTTAGAAATGGCTGCAGGGATTTGAAATGGACCAGTACCATGGTGCACCATTCTCCAGGGATGGTAAATCAAAGACCAGCCACGGTGTTCTCTTTTTAACGTAAAAATTCATGTGACGGAAAAACGAAGGGCAAAAAACTTCAAAGACCCGATTGAGGTTCGGATAGCCTTTTTTTGGGTATGAAACTATCTGATGACGGCTTACAGCGGTCAAAGCTGTAAAACTCACTAAGACCTTCGTTTTGACTGGTTATGGCTCTCGTAACTCTAAACGAGGCAACAGTTATGGCCGTCCGAAGAATCGAAATCCACAGGGTGCAACATCTGCGGTGCAAGGTGCAACATTCGTCCAAAAAGACGAAACAGCGCCGTGCGACTTTTAGAAATGGGTGTAGGGATTTGAAATGGACCAGTACCATGGTGCATCACTCTCCAGGGATGGTAAATCGAAGACTAGCCACGGTGTTCCCTTTTTAACGTAAAAATTCATGTGACGGAAAAACGAAGGCCAAAAAACTTCAGAGAGCCGATTGAGGTTCAGAAAGCCTTTTTTTGGGTATGAAACTATCCGTTGATGGCTTACAACGGTCAAAGCCGTAGAACTCACTGAGACCTTCGTTTTGACTGGTTATGGCTCCCGTAACTCTAAACGAGGCAACAGTTATGGCCGTCCGAAGAATCGATATCCACAGGGTGCAACATCTGCGGTGCAAGGTGCAACATTCGTCCAAAAAGACGAAACAGCGCCGTGCGACTTTTAGAAATGGGTGCAAGGATTTGAAATGGACCAGTACCATGGTGCACCACTCTCCAGGGATGGTAAATCGAAGACCAGCCACGGTGTACCCTTTTTAATGTAAAAATTCATGTGACGGAAAAACGTAGGCCAAAAAACTTCAAAGACCCGATTGAGGTTCGTATAGCCTTTTTTTGGGTATCAAACTATCCGTTGACGGCTAACAGTGGTCAAAGCCGTAGAACTCACTGAGACCTTCGTTTTGACTGGTTATGGCTCCCGTAACTCTAAACGAGACAACAGTTATGGCCGTCCGAAGAATCGATATCCATAGGGTGCAACATAAGCGGTGCAAGGTGCAACATTCGTCCAAAAAGACGAAACAGCGCCGTGCGTCTTTTAGAAATGGCTGCAAAGATTTGAAATGGACCAGTACCATGGTGCACCACTCTCCAGGGATGGTAAATCGAAGACCAGCCACGGTGTTCCCTTTTTAACGTAAAAATTCATGTGACGGAAAAACGAAGGCCAAAAAACATCAGAGAGCCGATTGAGGTTCGGATAGCCTTTTTTGGGTATGAAACTATCCGTTGACGACTTACAGCAGTCAAAGCAGTAGAACTCACTGAGACCTTCGTTTCGACTAGTTATGGCTCCCGTAACTCTAAACGAGGCAACAGTTATGGCCGTCCGAAGAATCGATATCCACAGGGTGCAACATCTGCGGTGCAAGGTGCAACATTCGTCCAAAAAGACGAAACAGCGCCGTGCGACTTTTAGAAATGGCTGCAAGGATTTGAAATGGACCAGTACCATGGTGCACCACTCTCCAGGGATGGTAAATCGAAGACCAGCCACGGTGTTCCCTTTTTAACGTAAAAATTCATGTGACGGAAAAACGAAGGGCAAAAAACTTCAAAGACCCGATTGAGGTTCGGATAGCCTTTTTTTGGGTATGAAACTATCCGATGACGGCTTACAGCGGTCAAAGCTGTAGAACTCACTGAGCCCTTCGTTTTGACTGGTTATGGCTCTCGTAACTCTAAACGAGGCAACAGTTATGGCCGTCCGAAGAATCGAAATCCACAGGGTGCAACATCTGCGGTGCAAGGTGCAACATTCGTCCAAAAATACGAAACAGTGCCGTGCGACTTTTAGAAATGGGTGTAGGGATTTGAAATGGACCAGTACCATGGTGCATCACTCTCCAGGGATGGTAAATCGAAGACTAGCCACGGTGTTCCCTTTTTAACATAAAAATTCATGTGACGGAAAAACGAAGGCCAAAAAACTTCAGAGAGCCGATTGAGGTTCAGAAAGCCTTTTTTTGGGTATGAAACTATCCGTTGATGGCTTACAACGGTCAAAGCCGTAGAACTCACTGAGACCTTCGTTTTGACTGGTTATGGCTCCCGTAACTCTAAACGAGGCAACAGTTATGGCCGTCCGAAGAATCGATATCCACAGGGTGCAACATCTGCGGTGCAAGGTGCAACATTCGTCCAAAAAGACGAAACAGCGCCGTGCGACTTTTAGAAATGGGTGCAAGGATTTGAAATGGACCAGTACCATGGTGCACCACTCTCCAGGGATGGTAAATCGAAGACCAGCCACGGTGTACCCTTTTTAATGTAAAAATTCATGTGATGGAAAAACGTAGGCCAAAAAATTTCAGAGACCCGATTGAGGTTCGTATAGCCTTTTTTTGGGTATGAAACTATCCGTTGACGGCTTACAGTGGTCAAAGCCGTAGAACTCACTGAGACCTTCGTTTTGACTGGTTATGGCTCCCGTAACTCTAAACGAGACAACAGTTATGGCCGTCCGAAGAATCGATATCCATAGGGTGCAAC
Organism: Allium fistulosum; assembly: GCA_030737815.1. Lineage (NCBI taxonomy): Eukaryota > Viridiplantae > Streptophyta > Magnoliopsida > Asparagales > Amaryllidaceae > Allium > Allium fistulosum. Next base: position 1,142,711,092 of record CM060906.1, read on the forward strand.
ATAAGCGGTGCAAGGTGCAACATTCGTCCAAAAAGACGAAACAGCGCCGTGCGTCTTTTAGAAATGGCTGCAAAGATTTGAAATGGACCAGTACCATGGTGCACCACTCTCCAGGGATGGTAAATCGAAGACCAGCCACGGTGTTCCCTTTTTAACGTAAAAATTCATGTGACGGAAAAACGAAGGCCAAAAAACATCAGAGAGCCGATTGAGGTTCGGATAGCCTTTTTTGGGTATGAAACTATCCGTTGACGACTTACAGCAGTCAAAGCAGTAGAACTCACTGAGACCTTCGTTTCGACTTGTTATGGCTCCCGTAACTCTAAACGAGGCAACAGTTATGGCCGTCCGAAGAATCGATATCCACAGGGTGCAACATCTGCGGTGCAAGGTGCAACATTCGTCCAAAAAGACGAAACAGCGCCGTGCGACTTTTAGAAATGGCTGCAAGGATTTGAAATGGACCAGTACCATGGTGCACCACTCTCCAGGGATGGTAAATCGAAGACCAGCCACGGTGTTCCCTTTTTAACGTAAAAATTCATGTGACGGAAAAACGAAGGGCAAAAAACTTCAAAGACCCGATTGAGGTTCGGATAGCCTTTTTTTGGGTATGAAACTATCCGATGACGGCTTACAGCGGTCAAAGCCATAGAACTCACTGAGACCTTCGTTTTGACTGTTTATGGCTCCCGTAACTCTAAACGAGGCAACAGTTATGGCCGTCCGAAGAATCGATATCCATAAGGTGCAACATCTGTGGTGCAAGGTGCAACATTCGTCCAAAAAGACGAAACAGCGCCGTGCGACTTTTAGAAATGGGTGCAAGGATTTGAAATGGACCAGTACCACGATGCACCACTCTCCAGGGATGGTAAATCGAAGACCAGCCACGGTGTACCCTTTTTGATGTAAAAATTCATGTGACGGAAAAACGTAGGCCAAAAAACTTCAGAGACCCGATTGAGTTTTGGATAGCCTTTTTTTGGGTATGAAACTATCCGTTGACGGCTTACAGTGGTCAAAGCCGTAGAACTCACTGAGACCTTCGTTTTGACTGGTTATGTCTCCCGTAACTCTAAACGAGGCAACAGTTATGGCCGTCCGAAGAATCGATATCCACAGGGTGCAACATCTGCGGTGCAAGGTGCAACATTCGTCCAAAAAGACGAAACAGCGCTGTGCGACTTTTAGAAATGGCTGCAGGGATTTGAAATGGACCAGTACCATGGTACACCACTCTCCAGGGATGGTAAATCGAAGACCAGCCAAGGTGTTCCCTTTTTAACATAAAAATTCATGTGACGGAAAAACGAAGGCCAAAAAACTTCAGAGAGTCGATTGAGGTTCGGATAGCCTTTTTTGGGAATGAAACTATCCGTTGACGACTTACAGCGGTCAAAGCCGTAGAACTCACTGAGACCTTCATTTCGACTGGTTATGGCTCCCGTAACTCTAAACGAGGCAACAGTTATGGACGTCCGAAGAATCGATATCCACAGGGTGCAACATCTGCGGTGCAAGGTGCAACATTCGTCCAAAAAGACGAAACAGCGCCGTGCGACTTTTAGAAATGGCTACAGGGATTTGAAATGGACCAGTACCATGGTGCACCACTCTCCAGGGATGGTAAATCGAAGACCAGCCACGGTGTTCCCTTTTTAACGTAAAAATTCATGTGATGGAATAACGAAGGGCAAAAAACTTCAAAGACCCGATTGAGGTTCGGATAGCCTTTTTTTGGGTATGAAACTATCCGATGACGGCTTACAGCAGTCAAAGCCATAGAACTCACTGATACCTTCGTTTTGACTGGTTATGGCTCCCGTAACTCGAAACGAGGCAACAGTTATGACCGTCCGAAGAATCGAAATCCACAGGGTGCAACATCTGCGGTGCAAGGTGCAACATTCGTCCAAAAAGACGAAACAGCGCCGTGCGACTTTTAGAAATGGGTGCAAGGATTTGAAATGGACCAGTACCATGGTGCACCACTCTCCAGGGATGGTAAATCGAAGACCAGCCACGGTGTACCCTTTTTAATGTAAAAATTCATGTGACGGAAAAACGTAGGCCAAAAAACTTCAGAGACCCGATTGAGGTTCGTATAGCCTTTTTTTGGGTATGAAACTATCCGTTGATGGCTTACAGTGGTCAAAGCCGTATAACTCACTGAGACCTTCGTTTTGACTGGTTATGGCTCCCGTAACTCTAAACGAGACAACAGTTATGGCCGTCCGAAGAATCGATATCCATAGGGTGCAACATAAGCGGTGCAAGGTGCAACATTCGTCCAAAAAGACGAAACAGCGCCGTGCGTCTTTTAGAAATGGCTGCAAAGATTTGAAATGGACCAGTACCATGGTGCACCACTCTCCAGGGATGGTAAATCGAAGACCAGCCACGGTGTTCCCTTTTTAACGTAAAAATTCATGTGACGGAAAAACGAAGGCCAAAAAACATCAGAGAGCCGATTGAGGTTCGGATAGCCTTTTTTGGGTATGAAACTATCCGTTGACGACTTACAGCAGTCAAAGCAGTAGAACTCACTGAGACCTTCGTTTCGACTGGTTATGGCTCCCGTAACTCTAAACGAGGCAACAATTATGGCCGTCCGAAGAATCGATATCCACAAGGTGCAACATCTGCGGTGCAAGGTGCAACATTCGTCCAAAAAGACGAAACAGCGCCGTGCGACTTTTAGAAATGGCTGCAAGGATTTGAAATGGACCAGTACCATGGTGCACCACTCTCCAGGGATGGTAAATCGAAGACCAGCCACGGTGTTCCCTTTTTAACGTAAAAATTCATGTGACGGAAAAACGAAGGGCAAAAAACTTCAAAGACCCGATTGAGGTTCGGATAGCCTTTTTTTGGGTATGAAACTATCCGATGACGGCTTACAGCGGTCAAAGCCATAGAACTCACTGAGACCTTCGTTTTGACTGTTTATGGCTCCCGTAACTCTAAACGAGGCAACAGTTATGGCCGTCCGAAGAATCGATATCCATAAGGTGCAACATCTGTGGTGCAAGGTGCAACATTCGTCCAAAAAGACGAAACAGCGCCGTGCGACTTTTAGAAATGGGTGCAAGGATTTGAAATGGACCAGAACCACGGTGCACCACTCTCCAGGGATGGTAAATCGAAGACCAGCCACGGTGTACCCTTTTTGATGTAAAAATTCATGTGACGGAAAAACGTAGGCCAAAAAACTTCAGAGACCCGATTGAGGTTCGGATAGCCTTTTTTTGGGTATGAAACTATCCGTTGATGGCTTACAGTGGTCAAAGCCATAGAACTCACTGAGACCTTCGTTTTGACTGGTTATGTCTCCCGTAACTCTAAACGAGGCAACAGTTATGGCCGTCCGAAGAATCGATATCCACAGGGTGCAACATCTGCGGTGCAAGGTGCAACATTCGTCCAAAAAGACGAAACAGCGCTGTGCGACTTTTAGAAATGGCTGCAGGGATTTGAAATGGACCAGTACCATGGTACACCACTCTCCAGGGATGGTAAATCGAAGACCAGCCAAGGTGTTCCCTTTTTAACGTAAAAATTCATGTGACGGAAAAACGAAGGCCAAAAAACTTCAGAGAGCCGATTGAGGTTCGGATAGCCTTTTTTGGGTATGAAACTATCCGTTGATGACTTACAGCGGTCAAAGCCGTAGAACTCACTGAGACCTTCATTTCGACTGGTTATGGCTCCCGTAACTCTAAACGAGGCAACAGTTATGGACGTCCGAAGAATCGATATCCACAGGGTGCAACATCTGCGGTGCAAGGTGCAACATTCGTCCAAAAAGACGAAACAGCGCCGTGCGACTTTTAGAAATGGCTACAGGGATTTGAAATGGACCAGTACCATGGTGCACCACTCTCCAGGGATGGTAAATCGAAGACCAACCACGGTGTTCCCTTTTTAACGTAAAAATTCATGTGATGGAAAAACGAAGGGCAAAAAACTTCAAAGACCCGATTGAGGTTCGGATAGCCTTTTTTTGGGTATGAAACTATCCGATGACGGCTTACAGTGGTCAAAGCCATAGAACTCACTGATACCTTCGTTTTGACTGGTTATGGCTCCCGTAACTCGAAACGAGGCAACAGTTATGACCGTCCGAAGAATCGAAATCCACAGGGTGCAACATCTGCGGTGCAAGGTGCAACATTCGTCCAAAAAGACGAAACAGCGCCGTGCGACTTTTAGAAATGGCTACAGGGATTTGAAATGGGCCAGTACCATGGTGCACCACTCTCTAGGGATGGTAAATCGAAGACCAGCCATGGTGTTCCCTTTTTAACGTAAAAATTCATGTGACGGAAAAACGAAGGCCAAAAAACTTCAGAGACCCGATTGATGTTCGGATAGCCTTTTTTTTGGTATGAAACTATCCGTTGACGGCTTACAGCGGTCAAAGCCGTAGAACTCACTGAGACATTCGTTTTGACTGGTTATGGCTCCTGTAACTCTACACGAGGCAACAGTTATGGCCGTCCGAAGAATCGATATCCACAGGGGGCAACATCTGCGGTGCAAGGTGCAACATTCGTCCAAAAAGACGAAACAGTACCGTGCAACTTTTAGAAATGAGTGCAGGGACTTGAAATGGACCAGTACCATGGTGCACCACTCTCCAGGGATGGTAAATCGAAGACCAGCCACGGTGTTCCATTTTTAACGTAAAAATTCATGTGACGGAAAAACGAAGGCCAAAAAACTTCAGAGAGCCGATTGAGGTTCGGATAGCCTTTTTGGGTATGAAACTATCCGTTGACGGCTTACAGCGGTCAAAGCCGTAGAACTCACTGAGACCTTCGTTTTGACTGGTTATGGCTCCCGTAACTCTAAACGAGGTAACAGTTATGGCCGTCCGAAGAATCGATATCCACAGGGTGCAACATCTGCGGTGCAAGGTGCAACATTCGTCCAAAAAGACGAAACAGCGCCGTGCGACTTTTAGAAATGGGTGCAAGGATTTGAAATGGACCAGTACCATGGTGCACCACTCTCCAGGGATGGTAAATCGAAGACCAGCCACGGTGTACCCTTTTTAATGTAAAAATTCATGTGACGGAAAAACGTAGGCCAAAAAACTTCAGAGACCCGATTGAGGTTCGTATAGCCTTTTTTTGGGTATGAAACTATCCGTTGACGGCTTACAGTGGTCAAAGCCGTAGAACTCACTGAGACCTTCGTTTTGACTGGTTATGGCTCCCGTAACTCTAAACGAGACAACAGTTATGGCCGTCCGAAGAATCGATATCCATAGGGTGCAACATAAGCGGTGCAAGGTGCAACATTCGTCCAAAAAGACGAAACAGCGCCGTGCGTCTTTTAGAAATGGCTGCAAAGATTTGAAATGGACCAGTACCATGGTGCACCACTCTCCAGGGATGGTAAATCGAAGACCAGCCACGGTGTTCCCTTTTTAACGTAAAAATTCATGTGACGGAAAAACGAAGGCCAAAAAACATCAGAGAGCCGATTGAGGTTCGGATAGCCTTTTTTGGGTATGAAACTATCCGTTCACGACTTACAGCGGTCGAAGCAGTAGAACTCACTGAGACCTTCGTTTCGACTGGTTATGGCTCCCGTAACTCTAAACGAGGCAACAGTTATGGCCGTCCGAAGAATCGATATCCACAGGGTGCAACATCTGCGGTGCAAGGTGCAATATTCGTCCAAAAAGACGAAACAGCGCCGTGCGACTTTTAGAAATGGCTGCAAGGATTTGAAATGGACCAGTACCATGGTGCACCACTCTCCAGGGATGGTAAATCGAAGACCAGCCACGGTGTTCCCTTTTTAACGTAAAAATTCATGTGACGGAAAAACGAAGGGCAAAAAACTTCAAAGACCCGATTGAGGTTCGGATAGCCATTTTTTGGGTATGAAACTATCCGATGACGGCTTACAGCGGTCAAAGCCATAGAACTCACTGAGACCTTCGTTTTGACTGTTTATGGCTCCCGTAACTCTAAACGAGGCAACAGTTATGGCCGTCCGAAGAATCGATATCCATAAGGTGCAACATCTGCGGTGCAAGGTGCAACATTCGTCCAAAAAGACGAAACAGCGCCGTGCGACTTTTAGAAATGGGTGCAAGGATTTGAAATGGACCAGTACCATGGTGCACCACTCTCCAGGGATGGTAAATCGAAGACCAGCCACGGTGTACCCTTTTTGATGTAAAAATTCATGTGATGGAAAAACGTAGGCCAAAAAACTTCAGAAACCCGATTGAGGTTCGGATAGCCTTTTTTTGGGTATGAAACTATTCGTTGACGGCTTACAGTGGTCAAAGCCGTAGAACTCACTGAGACCTTCGTTTTGACTGGTTATGTCTCCCGTAACTCTAAAGGAGGCAACAGTTATGGCAGTCCGAAGAATCGATATCCACAGGGTGCAACATCTGCGGTGCAAGGTGGAACATTCGTCCAAAAAGACGAAACAGCGCTGTGCGACTTTTAGAAATGGCTGCAGGGATTTGAAATGGACCAGTACCATGGTACACCACTCTCCAGGGATGGTAAATCGAAGACCAGCCAAGGTGTTCCCTTTTTAACGTAAAAATTCATGTGACGGAAAAACGAAGGCCAAAAAACTTCAGAGAGCCGATTGAGGTTCGGATAGCCTTTTTTGGGTATGAAACTATCCGTTGACGACTTACAGCGGTCAAAGCCGTAGAACTCACTGAGACCTTCATTTCGACTGGTTATGGCTCCCGTAACTCTAAACGAGGCAACAGTTATGGCCGTCCGAAGAATCGATATCCACAGGGTGCAACATCTGCGGTGCAAGGTGCAACATTCGTCCAAAAAGACGAAACAGCGCCGTGCGACTTTTAGAAATGGCTACAGGGATTTGAAATGGACCAGTACCATGGTGCACCACTCTCCAGGGATGGTAAATCGAAGACCAGCCACGGTGTTCCCTTTTTAACGTAAAAATTCATGTGATGGAAAAACGAAGGGCAAAAAACTTCAAAGACCCGATTGAGGTTCGGATAGCCTTTTTTTGGGTATGAAACTATCTGATGACGGCTTACAGCGGTCAAAGCCATTGAACTCACTGATACCTTCATTTTGACTGGTTATGGCTCCCGTAACTCGAAACGAGGCAACAGTTATGACCGTCCGAAGAATCGAAATCCACAGGGTGCAACATCTGCGGTGCAAGGTGCAACATTCGTCCAAAAAGACGAAACAGCGCCGTGCGACTTTTAGAAATGGCTACAGGGATTTGAAATGGGCCAGTACCATGGTGCACCACTCTCCAGGGATGGTAAATTAAAGACCAGCCATGGTGTTCCCTTTTTAACGTAAAAATTCATGTGACGGAAAAACGAAGGCCAAAAAACTTCAGAGACCCGATTGATGTTCGGATAGCCTTTTTTTTGGTATGAAACTATCCGTTGACGGCTTACAGCGGTCAAAGCCGTAGAACTCACTGAGACATTCGTTTTGACTGGTTATGGCTCCTGTAACTCTACACGAGGCAACAGTTATGGCCGTCCGAAGAATCGATATCCACAGGGGGCAACATCCGCGGTGCAAGGTGCAACATTCGTCCAAAAAGACGAAACAGCGCCGTGCAACTTTTAGAAATGAGTGCAGGGACTTGAAATGGACCAGTACCATGGTGCACCACTCTCCAGGGATGGTAAATCGAAGACCAGCCACGGTGTTCCATTTTTAACGTAAAAATTCATGTGACGGAAAAACGAAGGCCAAAAAACTTCAGAGAGCCGATTGAGGTTCGAATAGCCTTTTTGGGTATGAAACTATCCGTTGACGACTTACAGCGGTCAAAGCGGTAGAACTCACTGAGACCTTCGTTTTGACTGGTTATGGCTTCCGTAACTCTAAACGAGGCAACAGTTATGGCCGTCCGAAGAATCGATATCCACAGGGTGAAACATCTGCGGTGCAAGGTGCAACATTCGTCCAAAAAAGCGAAACAGCGCCGTGCGACTTTTAGAAATGGGTGTAGGGATTTAAAATGGACCAGTACCATGGTGCACCACTCTCTAGGGATGGTAAATCGAAGACCAGCCACGGTGTTCCCTTTTTAACGTAAAAATTCATGTGACGGAAAAACGAAGGCCAAAAAACTTCAGAGAGCCGATTGAGGTTCGGATAGCCTTTTTTGGGTATGAAACTATCCGTTGATGACTTACAGCTGTCAAAGCCGTAGAACTCACTGAGACCTTCGTTTCGATTGGTTATGGCTCCCGTAACTCTAAATGAGGCAACAGTTATGGCCGTCCGAAGAATCGATATCCACATGGTGCAACATCTGCGGTGCAAGGTGCAACATTCGTCCAAAAAGACGAAACAGCGCCGTACGACTTTTAGAAATGGGTGAAGGGATTTGAAATGGACCAGTACCATGGTGCATCACTCTCCAGGGATGGTAAATCGAAGACCAGCCACGGTGTTCCCTTTTTAACGTAAAAATTCATGTGACGGAAAAACGAAGGCCAAAAAACTTCAAAGAGCCGATTGAGGTTCAGAAAGCCTTTTTTTGGGTATGAAACTATCCGTTGATGGCTTACAGTGGTCAAAGCCATAGAACTCACTGAGACCTTCGTTTTGACTAGTTATGGCTCCCGTAACTCTAAACGAGGCAATAGTTATGGCCGTCCGAAGAATCGATATCCACAGGGTGCAACATCTGCGGTGCAAGGTGCAACATTCGTCCAAAAAGATGAAACAGCGCCGTGCGACTTTTAGAAATGGGTGCAAGGATTTGAAATGGACCAGTACCATGGTGCACCACTCTCCAGGGATGGTAAATCGAAGACCAGCCACGGTGTACCCTTTTTAATGTAAAAATTCATGTGACGGAAAAACGTAGGCCAAAAAACTTCAGAGACCCGATTGAGGTTCGTATAGCCTTTTTTTGGGTATGAAACTATCCGTTGACGGCTTACAGCGGTCAAAGCCATAGAACTCACTGAGACATTCGTTTTGACTGGTTATGGCTCCCGTAACTCTAAACGAGACAACAGTTATGGCCGTCCGAAGAATCGATATCCACAGGGTGCAACATAAGCGGTGCAAGGTGCAACATTCGTCCAAAAAGACGAAACATCGTCGTGCGATTTTAGAAATGGCTGTAGGGATTTGAAATGGACCAGTACCATGGTGCAGCTCTCTCTAGGGATGGTAAATCGAAGACCAGCCACGGTGTTCCCTTTTTAACGTAAAAATTCATGTGACGGAAAAACAAAGGCCAAAAAACTTCAGAGAGCCGATTGAGGTTCGGATAGCCTTTTTTGGGTATGAAACTATCCGTTGACGACTTACAGCGGTCAAAGCAGTAGAACTCACTGAGACCTTCGTTTCGACTGGTTATGGCTCCCATAAATCTAAACGAGGCAACAGTTATGGCCGTCCGAAAAATCGATATCCACAGGGTGCAACATCTGCGGTGCAAGGTGCAACATTCGTCCAAAAAGACGAAACAGCGCCGTTCGACTTTTAGAAATGGCTGCAGGGATTTGAAATGGACTAGTACCATGGTGCACCACTCTCCAGGGATGGTAAATCGAAGACCAGCCACGGTGTTCACTTTTTAACGTAAAAATTCATGTGATGGAAAAACGAAGGGCAAAAAACTTCAAAGACCCGATTGAGGTTCGGATAGCCTCTTTTTGGGTATGAAACTATCCGATGACGGCTTACAGCGGTCAAAGCCATAGAACTCATTGATACCTTCATTTTGACTGGTTATGGCTCCCGTAACTCGAAACGAGGCAACAGTTATGGCCGTCCGAAGAATCGAAATCCACAGGGTGCAACATCTGCGGTGCAAGGTGCAACATTCGTCCAAAAAGACGAAACAGCGCCGTGCGACTTTTAGAAATGGCTACAGGGATTTGAAATGGACCAGTACCATGGTGCACCACTCTCCAGGGATGGTAAATCGAAGACCAGCCATGGTGTTCCCTTTTTAACGTAAAAATTCATGTGACGGAAAAACGAAGGCCAAAAAACTTCAGAGACCCGATTGATGTTCGGATAGAATTTTTTTTGGTATGAAACTATCCGTTGACGGCTTACAGCGGTCAAAGCCGTAGAACTCACTGAGACCTTCGTTTTGACTGGTTATGGCTCCTGTAACTCCACACGAGGCAACAGTTATGGCCATCCGAAGAATCGATATCCACAGGGTGCAACATCCACGGTGCAAGGTGCAACATTCGTCCAAAAAGACGAAACAGCGCCGTGCAACTTTTAGAAATGAGTGCAGGGACTTGAAATGGACCAGTACCATGGTGCACCACTCTCCAGGGATGGTAAATCGAAGACCAGTCACGGTGTTCCATTTTTAACGTAAAAATTCATGTGACGGAAAAACGAAGGCCAAAAAACTTCAGAGAGCCGATTGAGGTTCAGATAGCCTTTTTGGGTATGAAGCTATCCGTTGACGACTTACAGCGGTCAAAGTGGTAGAACTCACTGAGACCTTCGTTTTGACTGGTTATGGCCTCCGTAACTCTAAACAAGGCAACAGTTATGGCCGTCCAAAGAATCGATATCCACATGGTGCAACATCTGCGGTGCAAGGTGCAACATTCGTCCAAAAAAGCGAAACAGCGCCGTGCGACTTTTAGAAATGGGTGTAGGGATTTGAAATGGACCAGTACCATGGTGCACCACTCTCTAGGGATGGTAAATCGAAGACCAGCCACGGTGTTCCCTTTTTAACGTAAAAATTCATGTGACGGAAAAACGAAGGCCAAAAAACTTCAGAGAGCCGATTGAGGTTCGGATAGCCTTTTTTGGGTATGAAACTATCCGTTGGTGACTTACAGCGGTCAAAGCCGTAGAACTCACTGAGACCTTCGTTTCGATTGGTTATGGCTCCCGTAACTCTAAATGAGGCAACAGTTATGGCCGTCCGAAGAATCGATATCCACATGGTGCAACATCTGCGGTGCAAGGTGCAACATTCGTCCAAAAAGATGAAACAGCGCCGTGCGACTTTTAGAAATGGGTGTAGGGATTTGAAATGGACCAGTACCATGGTGCATCACTCTCCAGGGATGGTAAATCGAAGACCAGCCACGGTGTTCTCTTTTTAACGTAAAAATTCATGTGACGGAAAAACGAAGGCCAAAAAACTTCAGAGAGCCGATTGAGGTTCAGAAAGCCTTTTTTTGGGTATGAAACTATCCGTTGATGGCTTACAGCGATCAAAGCCGTAGAACTCACTGAGACCTTCGTTTTGACTAGTTATGGCTCCCGTAACTCGAAACGAGGCAACAGTTATGGCCGTCCGAAGAATCGATATCCACAGGGTGCAACATCTGCGGTGCAAGGTGCAAAATTCGTCCAAAAACACGAAACAGCGCCGTGCGACTTTTAGAAATGGGTGCAGGGATTTGAAATGGACCAGTACCATAGTGCACCACTCTCCAGGGACGGTAAATCGAAGACCAGCCATGGTGTTCCCTTTTTAACGTAAAAATTCATGTGATGGAAAAACGAAGGCCAAAAAACTTCAGAGACCCGATTGATGTTCGGATAGCCTTTTTTTTGGTATGAAACTATCCGTTGACGGCTTACAGCGGTCAAAGCCGTAGAACTCACTGAGACATTCGTTTTGACTAGTTATGGCTCCTGTAACTCTACACGAGGCAACAGTTATGGCCGTCCGAAGAATCGATATCCACAGGGGGCAACATCCGCGGTGCAAGGTGCAACATTCGTCCAAAAAGACGAAACAGCGCCGTGCAACTTTTAGAAATGAGTGCAGGGACTTGAAATGGACAAGTACCATGGTGCACCACTCTCCAGGGACGGTAAATCGAAGACCAGCCACGGTGTTCCATTTTTAACGTAAAAATTCATGTGACGGAAAAACGAAGGCCAAAAAACTTCAGAGAGCCGATTGAGGTTCGATTAGCCTTTTTGGGTATGAAACTATCCGTTGACGACTTACAGCGGTCAAAGAGGTAGAACTCACTGAGACCTTCGTTTTGACTGGTTATGGCTTCCGTAACTCTAAACGAGGCAACAGTTATGGCCGTCCGAAGAATCGATATCCACAGGGTGCAACATCTGCGGTGCAAGGTGCAACATTCGTCCAAAAAGACGAAACAGCGCTGTGCGACTTTTAGAAATGGCTGCAGGGATTTGAAGACCAGTACCATGCTGCACCACTCTCCAGGGATGGTAAATCGAAGACCAGCCACGGTGTTCCCTTTTTAACGTAAAAATTCATGTGACGGAAAAACGAAGGCCAAAAAACTTCAAAGAGCCGATTGAGGTTCGGATAGCCTTTTTTGGGTATGAAACTATCCGTTGATGACTTACAGCGGTCAAAGCCGTAGAACTCACTGAGACCTTCGTTTCGATTGGTTATGGCTCCCGTAACTCTAAATGAGGCAACAGTTATGGCCGTCCGAAGAATCGATATCCACATGGTGCAACATCTGCGGTGCAAGGTGCAACATTCGTCCAAAAAGACGAAACAGCGCCGTACGACTTTTAGAAATGGGTGTAGGGATTTGAAATGGACCAGTACCATGGTGCATCACTCTCCAGGGATGGTAAATCGAAGACCAGCCACGGTGTTCCCTTTTTAACGTAAAAATTCATGTGACGGAAAAACGAAGGCCAAAAAACTTCAGAGAGCCGATTGAGGTTCAGAAAGCCTTTTTTGGGTATGAAACTATCCGTTGATGGCTTACAGCGGTCAAAGCCGTAGAACTCACTGAGACCTTCGTTTCGACTGGTTATGGCTCCCATAACTCTAAACGAGGCAACAGTTATGGCCGTCCGAAAAATCGATATCCACAGGGTGCAACATCTGCGGTGCAAGGTGCAACATTCGTCCAAAAAGATGAAACAGCGCCGTGCGACTTTTAGAAATGGGTGCAAGGATTTGAAATGGACCAGTACCATGGTGCACCACTCTCCAGGGATGGTAAATCGAAGACCAGCCACGGTGTACCCTTTTTAATGTAAAAATTCATGTGACGGAAAAACGTAGGCCAAAAAACTTCAGAGACCCGATTGAGGTTCGTATAGCCTTTTTTTGGGTATGAAACTATCCTTTGACGGCTTACAGCGGTCAAAGACATAGAACTCACTGAGACCTTCGTTTTGACTGGTTATGGCTCCCGTAACTCTAAACGAGACAACAGTTATGGCCGTCCGAAGAATCGATATCCACAGGGTGCAACATAAGCGGTGCAAGGTGCAACATTCGTCCAAAAAGACGAAACATCGTCGTGCGATTTTAGAAATGGCTGTAGGGATTTGAAATGGACCAGTACCATGGTGCAGCACTCTCCAGGGATGGTAAATCGAAGACCAGCCACGGTGTTCCCTTTTTAACGTAAAAATTCATGTGACGGAAAAACGAAGGCCAAAAAACTTCAGAGAGCCGATTGAGGTTCGGATAGCCTTTTTTGGGTATGAAACTATCCGTTGACGACTTACACTGGTCAAAGCAGTAGAACTCACTGAGACCTTCGTTTCGACTGGTTATGGCTCCCATAACTCTAAACGAGGCAACAGTTATGGCCGTCCGAAAAATCGATATCCACAGGGTGCAACATCTGCGGTGCAAGGTGCAACATTCGTCCAAAAAGACGAAACAGCGTCGTGCGACTTTAAGAAATGGCTGAAGGGATTTGAAATGGACCAGTACCATGGTGCACCACTCTCCAGGGATGGTAAATCGAAGACCAGCCACGGTGTTCCCTTTTTAACGTAAAAATTCATGTGATGGAAAAACGAAGGGCAAAAAACTTCAAAGACCCGATTGAGGTTCGGATAGCCTTTTTTTGGGTATGAAACTATCCGATGACGGCTTACAGCAGTCAAAGCCATAGAACTCATTGATACCTTCATTTTGACTGGTTATGGCTCCCGTAACTCGAAACGAGGCAACAGTTATGGCCGTCCGAAGAATCGAAATCCACAGGGTGCAACATCTGCGGTGCAAGGTGCAACATTCGTCCAAAAAGACAAAACAGCGCCGTGCGACTTTTAGAAATGGCTACAGGGATTTGAAATGGACCAGTACCATGGTGCACCACTCTCCAGGGATGGTAAATCGAAGACCAGCCATGGTGTTCCCTTTTTAACGTAAAAATTCATGTGACGGAAAAACGAAGGCCAAAAAACTTCAGAGACCCGATTGATGTTCGGATAGCCTTTTTTTTGGTATGAAACTATCCGTTGACGGCTTACAGCGGTCAAAGCCGTAGAACTCACTGAGACCTTCGTTTTGACTGGTTATGGCTCCTGTAACTCTACACGAGGCAACAGTTATGGCCGTCCGAAGAATCGATATCCACAGGGTGCAACATCCACGGTGCAAGGTGCAACATTCGTCCAAAAAGACGAAACAACGCCGTGCAACTTTTAGAAATGAGTGCAGGGACTTGAAATGGACCAGTACCATGGTGCACCACTCTCCAGGGATGGTAAATCGAAGACCAGCCACGGTGTTCCATTTTTAACGTAAAAATTCATGTGATGGAAAAACGAAGGCCAAAAAACTTCAGAGAGCCGATTGAGGTTCGGATAGCCTTTTTGGGTATGAAACTATCCGTTGACGACTTACAGCGGTCAAAGTGGTAGAACTCACTGAGACCTTCGTTTAGACTGGTTATGGCTTCCGTAACTCTAAACAAGGCAACAGTTATGGCCGTCCAAAGAATCGATATCCACAGGGTGCAACATCTGCGGTGCAAGGTGCAACATTCGTCCAAAAAAGCGAAACAGCGCCGTGCGACTTTTAGAAATGGGTGTAGGGATTTGAAATGGACCAGTACCATGGTGCACCACTCTCTAGGGATGGTAAATCGAAGACCAGCCACGGTGTTCCCTTTTTAACGTAAAAATTCATGTGACGGAAAAACGAAGGCCAAAAAACTTCAGAGAGCCGATTGAGGTTCGGATAGCCTTTTTTGGGTATGAAACTATCCGTTGATGACTTACAGCGGTCAAAGCCGTAGAACTCACTGAGACCTTCGTTTCGCTTGGTTATGGCTCCCGTAACTCTAAATGAGGCAACAGTTATGGCCGTCCGAAGAATCGATATCCACATGGTGCAACATCTATGGTGCAAGGTGCAACATTCGTCCAAAAAGACGAAACAGCGCCGTGCGACTTTTAGAAATGGGTGTAGGGATTTGAAATGGACCAGTACCATGGTGCATCACTCTACAGGGATGGTAAATCGAAGACCAGCCATGGTGTTCTCTTTTTAATGTAAAAATTCATGTGACGGAAAAACGAAGGCCAAAAAACTTCAGAGAGCCGATTGAGGTTCAGAAAGCTTTTTTTTGGGTATGAAACTATCCGTTGATGGCTTACAGCGGTCAAAGCCGTAGAACTCACTGAGACCTTCGTTTTGACTAGTTATGGCTTCCGTAACTCTAAACGAGGCAACAGTTATGGCCGTCCGAAGAATCGATATCCACAGGGTGCAACATCTGCGGTGCAAGGTGCAACATTCGTCCAAAAAGACGAAACAGCGCCGTGCGACTTTTAGAAATGGGTGCAAGGATTTGAAATGGACCAGTACCATGGTGCACCACTCTCCAGGGATGGTAAATCGAAGACCAGCCACGGTGTACCCTTTTTAATGTAAAAATTCATGTGCGGAAAAACATAGGCCAAAAAACTTCAAAGACCCGATTGAGGTTCGTATAGCCTTTTTTTGGGTATGAAACTATCCGTTGACGGCTTAGGTCAAAGACGTAGAACTCACTGAGACCTTCGTTTTGACTGGTTATGGCTCCCGTAACTCTAAACGAGACAACAGTTATGGCCGTCCGAAGAATCGATATCCACAGGGTGCAACATCTACGGTGCAAGGTGCAACATTCGTCCAAAAAAGCGAAATAGCGCCGTGCGACTTTTAGAAATGGGTGTAGGGATTTGAAATGGACCAGTACCATGGTGCACCACTCTCCAGGGATGGTAAATCGAAGACCAGCCACGGTGTTCCCTTTTTAACGTAAAAATTCATGTGACGGAAAAACGAAGGCCAAAAAACTTCAGAGAGCCGATTGAGGTTCGGATAGCCTTTTTTGGGTATGAAACTATCCGTTGATGACTTACAACGGTCAAAGCCGTAGAACTCACTTAGACCTTCGTTTCGATTGGTTATGGCTCCCGTAACTCTAAATGAGGCAACAGTTATGGCCGTCCGAAGAATCGATATCCACATGGTGCAACATCTGCGGTGCAAGGTGCAACATTCGTCCAAAAAGACGAAACAGCGCCGTGCGACTTTTAGAAATGGCTGCAGGGATTTGAAATGGACCAGTACCATGGTGCACCACTCTCCAGGGATGGTAAATCGTAGACCAGCCACGGCGTTCCCTTTTTAACGTAAAAATTCATGTGACGGAAAAACAAAGGGCAAAAAACTTCAAAGACGCGATTGAGGTTCGGATAGCCTTTTTTTGGGTATGAAACTATCCGCTGACGGCTTACAGCGGTCAAAGCCGTAGAACTCACTGAGACCTTCGTTTCGATTGGTTATGGCTCCCGTAACTCTAAATGAGGCAACAGTTATGGCCGTCCGAAGAATCGATATCCACATGGTGCAACATCTGCGGTGCAAGGTGCAACATTCGTCCAAAAAGACGAAACAGCGCCGTACGACTTTTAGAAATGGGTGTATGGATTTGAAATGGACCAGTACCATGGTGCATCACTCTCCAGGGATGGTAAATCGAAGACCAGCCACGGTGTTCCCTTTTTAACGTAAAAATTCATGTGACGGAAAAACGAAGGCCAAAAAACTTCAGAGAGCCGATTGAGGTTCATAAAGCCTTTTTTGGGTATGAAACTATCCGTTGATGGCTTACAGCGGTCAAAGCCGTAGAACTCACTGAGACCTTCGTTTTGACTAGTTATGGCTCCCGTAACTCTAAACGAGGCAACAGTTATGGCCGTCCGAAGAATCGATATCCACAGGGTGCAACATCTGCGGTGCAAGGTGCACCATTCGTCCAAAAAGATGAAACAGCGCCGTGCGACTTTTAGAAATGGGTGCAAGGATTTGAAATGGACCAGTACCATGGTGCACCACTCTCCAGGGATGGTAAATCGAAGACCAGCCACGGTGTACCCTTTTTAATGTAAAAATTCATGTGACGGAAAAACGTAGGCCAAAAAACTTCAGAGACCCGATTGAGGTTCGTATAGCCTTTTTTTGGGTATGAAACTATCCGTTGACGGCTTACAGCGGTCAAAGACATAGAACTCACTGAGACCTTCGTTTTGACTGGTTATGGCTCCCGTAACTCTAAACGAGACAACAGTTATGGCCGTCCGAAGAATCGATATCCACAGGGTGCAACATAAGCGGTGCAAGGTGCAACATTCGTCCAAAAAGACGAAACATCGTCGTGCGATTTTAGAAATGGCTGTAGGGATTTGAAATGGACCAGTACCATGGTGCAGCACTCTCCAGGGATGGTAAATCGAAGACCAGCCACGGTGTTCCCTTTTTAACGTAAAAATTCATGTGACGGAAAAACGAAGGCCAAAAAACTTCAGAGAGCCGATTGAGGTTCGGATAGCCTTTTTTGGGTATGAAACTATCCGTTGACGACTTACAGCGGTCAAAGCAGTAGAACTCACTGAGACCTTCGTTTCGACTGGTTATGGCTCCCATAACTCTAAACGAGGCAACAGTTATGGCCGTCCGAAAAATCGATATCCACAGGGTGCAACATCTGCGGTGCAAGGTGCAACATTCGTCCAAAAAGACGAAACAGCGCCGCGCGACTTTTAGAAATGGCTGCAGGGATTTGAAATGGACCAGTACCATGGTGCACCACTCTCCAGGGATGGTAAATCGAAGACCAGCCACGGTGTTCCCTTTTTAACGTAAAAATTCATGTGATGGAAAAACGAAGGGCAAAAAACTTCAAAGACCCGATTGAGGTTCGCATAGCCTTTTTTTGGGTATGAAACTATCCGATGACGGCTTACAGCAGTCAAAGCCATAGAACTCATTGATACCTTCATTTTGACTGGTTATGGCTCCCGTAACTCGAAACGAGGCAACAGTTATGGCCGTCCGAAGAATCGAAATCCACAGGGTGCAACATCTGCGGTGCAAGGTGCAACATTCGTCCAAAAAGACGAAACAGCGCCGTGCGACTTTTAGAAATGGCTACAGGGATTTGAAATGGACCAGTACCATGGTGCACCACTCTCCAGGGATGGTAAATCGAAGACCAGCCATGGTGTTCCCTTTTTAACGTAAAAATTCATGTGACGGAAAAACGAAGGCCAAAAAACTTCAAAGACCCGATTGATGTTCGGATAGCCTTTTTTTTGGTATGAAACTATCCGTTGACGGCTTACAGCGGTCAAAGCCGTAGAAATCACTGAGACCTTCGTTTTGACTGGTTATGGCTCCTGTAACTCTACACGAGGCAACAGTTATGGCCGTCCGAAGAATCGATATCCACAGGGTGCAACATCCACGGTGCAAGGTGCAACATTCGTCCAAAAAGACAAAACAACGCCGTGCAACTTTTAGAAATGAGTGCAGGGACTTGAAATGGACCAGTACCATGGTGCACCACTCTCCAGGGATGGTAAATCGAAGACCAGCCACGGTGTTCCATTTTTAACGTAAAAATTCATGTGATGGAAAAACGAAGGCCAAAAAACTTCAGAGAGCCGATTGAGGTTCGGATAGCCTTTTTGGGTATCAAACTATCCGTTGACGACTTACAGCGGTCAAAGTGGTAGAACTCACTGAGACCTTCGTTTTGACTGGTTATGGCTTCCGTAACTCTAAACAAGGCAACAGTTATGGCCGTCCAAAGAATCGATATCCACAGGGTGCAACATCTGCGGTGCAAGGTGCAACATTCGTCCAAAAAAGCGAAACAGCGCCGTGCGACTTTTAGAAATGGGTGTAGGGATTTGAAATGGACTAGTACCATGGTGCACCACTCTCTAGGGATGGTAAATCGAAGACCAGCCACGGTGTTCCCTTTTTAACGTAAAAATTCATGTGACGGAAAAACGAAGGCCAAAAAACTTCAGAGAGCCGATTGAGGTTCGGATAGCCTTTTTTGGGTATGAAACTATCCGTTGATGACTTACAGCGGTCAAAGCCGTAGAACTCACTGAGACCTTCGTTTCGGTTGGTTATGGCTCCCGTAACTCTAAATGAGGCAACAGTTATGGCCGTCCGAAGAATCGATATCCACATGGTGCAACATCTGTGGTGCAAGGTGCAACATTCGTCCAAAAAGACGAAACAGCGCCGTGCGACTTTTAGAAATGGGTGTAGGGATTTGAAATGGACCAGTACCATGGTGCATCACTCTCCAGGGATGGTAAATCGAAGACCAGCCATGGTGTTCTCTTTTTAACGTAAAAATTCATGTGACGGAAAAACGAAGGCCAAAAAACTTCAGAGAGCCGATTGAGGTTCAGAAAGCCTTTTTTTGGGTATGAAACTATCCGTTGATGGCTTACAGCGGTCAAAGCCGTAGAACTCACTGAGACCTTCGTTTTGACTAGTTATGGCTTCCGTAACTCTAAACGAGGCAACAGTTATGGCCGTCCGAAGAATCGATATCCACAGGGTGCAACATCTGCGGTGCAAGGTGCAACATTCGTCCAAAAAGACGAAACAGCGCCGTGCGACTTTTAGAAATGGGTGCAAGGATTTGAAATGGACCAGTACCATGGTGCACCACTCTCCAGGGATGGTAAATCGAAGACCAGCCACGGTGTACCCTTTTTAATGTAAAAATTCATGTGCGGAAAAACGTAGGCCAAAAAACTTCAAAGACCCGATTGAGGTTCGTATAGCCTTTTTTTGGGTATGAAACTATCCGTTGACGGCTTAGGTCAAAGACGTAGAACTCACTGAGACCTTCGTTTTGACTGGTTATGGCTCCCGTAACTCTAAACGAGACAACAGTTATGGCCGTCCGAAGAATCGATATCCACAGGGTGCAACATCTACGGTGCAAGGTGCAACATTCGTCCAAAAAAGCGAAATAGCGCCGTGCGACTTTTAGAAATGGGTGTAGGGATTTGAAATGGACCAGTACCATGGTGCACCACTCTCCAGGGATGGTAAATCGAAGACCAGCCACGGTGTTCCCTTTTTAACGTAAAAATTCATGTGACGGAAAAACGAAGGCCAAAAAACTTCAGAGAGCCGATTGAGGTTCGGATAGCCTTTTTTGGGTATGAAACTATCCGTTGATGACTTACAGCGGTCAAAGCCGTAGAACTCACTGAGACCTTCGTTTCGAATGGTTATGGCTCCCGTAACTCTAAATGAGGCAACAGTTATGGCCGTCCGAAGAATCGATATCCACATGGTGCAACATCTGCGGTGCAAGGTGCAACATTCGTCCAAAAAGACGAAACAGCGCCGTGCGACTTTTAGAAATGGCTGCAGGGATTTGAAATGGACCAGTACCATGGTGCACCACTCTCCAGGGATGGTAAATCGTAGACCAGCCACGGTGTTCCCTTTTTAACGTAAAAATTCATGTGACGGAAAAACGAAGGGCAAAAAACTTCAAAGACCCGATTGAGGTTCGGATAGCCTTTTTTTGGGTATGAAACTATCCGCTGACGGCTTACAGCGGTCAAAGCCATAGAACTCACTGAGACCTTCGTTTTGACTGGTTATGGCTCCCGTAACTCTAAAGGAGGCAACAGTTATGGCCGTCCGAAGAATCGATATCCATATGGTGCAACATCTGCGGTGCAAGGTGCAACATTCGTCCAAAAAGAAGAAACAGCGCCGTGCGACTTTTAGAAATGGGTGCATGGATTTGAAATGGACCAGTACCATGGCGCACCACTCTCCAGGGATGGTAAATCGAAGACCAGCCACGGTGTACCCTTTTTAATGTAAAAATTCATGTGACGGAAAAACGTAAGCCAAAAAACTTCAAAGACCCGATTGAGGTTCGGATAGCCTTTTTTTGGGTATGAAACTATCCGTTGACGGCTTACAGTGGTCAAAGCCGTAGAACTCACAGAGACCTTCGTTTTGACTGGTTATGGCTCCCGTAACTCTAAACGAGGCAACAGTTATGGCCGTCCGAAGAATCGATATCCACAGGGTGCAACATCTGCGGTGCAAGGTGCAACATTCGTCCAAAAAGACGAAACAGCGCTGTGCGACTTTTAGAAATGGCTGCAGGGATTTGAAGACCAGTACCATGCTGCACCACTCTCCAGGGATGGTAAATCGAAGACCAGCCACGGTGTTCCCTTTTTAATGTAAAAATTCATGTGACGGAAAAACGAAGGCCAAAAAACTTCAGAGAGCCGATTGAGGTTCGGATAGCCTTTTTTGGGTATGAAACTATCTGTTGACGACTTACAGCGGTCAAAGCCGTAGAACTCACTGAGACCTTCATTTCGACTGGTTATGGCTCCCGTAACTCTAAACGAGGCAACAGTTATGGCCGTCCGAAGAATCGATATCCACAGGGTGCAACATCTGCGGTGCAAGGTGTAACATTCGTCCAAAAAGACGAAACAGCGCCGTGCGACTTTTAGAAATGGGTGTAGGGATTTGAAATGGACCAGTACCATGGTGCACCACTCTCCAGGGATGGTAAATCGAAGACCAGCCACGGTCATGTGACGGAAAAACGAAGGGCAAAAAACTTCAAAGACCCGATTGAGGTTCGGATAGCCTTTTTTTGGGTATGAAACTATCCGATGACGGCTTACAGCGGTCAAAGCCATAGAACTCACTGAGACCTTCGTTTTGACTGGTTATGGTTCCCGTAACTCGAAACGAGGCAACAGTTATGACCGTCCGAAGAATCGAAATCCACAGGGTGCAACATCTGCAGTGCAAGGTGCAACATTCGTCCAAAAAGACGAAACAGCGCCGTGCGACTTTTAGAAATGGCTACAAGGATTTGAAATGGTCCAGTACCATGGTGCACCACTCTCCAGGGATGGTAAATCGAAGACCAGCCATGGTGTTCCCTTTTTAACGTAAAAATTCATGTGATGGAAAAACGAAGGCCAAAAAACTTCAGAGACCCGATTGATGTTCGAATAGCCTTTTTTTGGTATGAAACTATCCGTTGACGGCTTACAGCGGTCAAAGCCGTAGAACTCACTGAGACCTTCATTTTGACTGGTTATGGCTCCTGTAACTCTACACGAGGCAACAGTTATGGCCGTCCGAAGAATCGATATCCACAGGGTGCAACATCCGAGGTGCAAGGTGCAACATTCGTCCAAAAAGACGAAACAGCGCCATGCAACTTTTAGAAATGAGTGCAGGGAGTTGAAATGGACCAGTACCATGGTGCAACACTCTCCAGGGATGGTAAATCGAAGACCAGCACGGTGTTCCATTTTTAACGTAAAAATTCATGTGACGGAAAAACGAAGGCCAAAAAACTTCAGAGAGCCGATTGAGGTTCGGATAGCCTTTTTGGGTATGAAACTATCCGTTGACGACTTACAGCGGTCAAAGAGGTAGAACTCATTGAGACCTTCGTTTTGACTGGTTATGGCTTCCGTAACTCTAAACGAGGCAACAGTTATGGCCGTCCGAAGAATCGATATCCACAGGGTGCAACATCTGCGGTGCAAGGTGCAACATTCGTCCAAAAAAGCGAAATAGCGCCGTGCGACTTTTAGAAATGGGTGTAGGGATTTGAAATGGACCAGTACCATGGTGCACCACTCTCTAGGGATGGTAAATCGAAGGCCAGCCACGGTGTTCCCTTTTTAACGTAAAAATTCATGTGACAGAAAAACGAAGGCCAAAAAACTTCAGAGAGCCGATTGAGGTTCGGATAGCCTTTTTCGGGTATGAAACTATCCGTTGATGACTTACAGCGGTCAAAGCCGTAGAACTCACTGAGACCTTCGTTTCGATTGGTTATGGCTCCCGTAACTCTAAATGAGGCAACAGTTATGGCCGTCCGAAGAATCGATATCCACATGGTGCAACATCTGCGGTGCAAGGTGCAACATTCGTCCAGAAAGACGAAACAACGCCGTGCGACTTTTAGAAATGGCTGCAGGGATTTGAAATGGACCAGTACCATGGTGCACAACTCTCCAGGGATGGTAAATCGAAGACCAGCCACGGTGTTCCCTTTTTAACGTAAAAATTCATGTGACGGAAAAACGAAGGGCAAAAAACTTCAAAGACCCGATTGAGGTTCGGATAGCCTTTTTTTGGGTATGAAACTATCTGATGACGGCTTACAGCGGTCAAAGCCGTAGAACTCACTGAGACCTTCGTTTTGACTGGTTATGGCTCTCGTAACTCTAAACGAGGCAACAGTTATGGCCGTCCGAAGAATCGAAATCCACAGGGTGCAACATCTGCGGTGCAAGGTGCAACATTCGTCCAAAAAGACGAAACAGCACCGTGCGGCTTTTAGAAATGGGTGTAGGGATTTGAAATGGACCAGTACCATGGTGCATCACTCTCCAGGGATGGTAAATCGAAGACCAGCCACGGTGTTCCCCTTTTAACATAAAAATTCATGTGATGGAAAAACGAAGGCCAAAAAACTTCAGAGAGCCGATTGAGGTTCAGAAAGTCTTTTTTGGGTATGAAACTATCCGTTGATAGCTTACAGCGGTCAAAGCCGTAGAACTCACTGAGACCTTCATTTTGACTGGTTATGGCTCCCGTAACTCTAAACGAGGCAACAGTTATGGCCGTCCGAAGAATCGATATCCACAGGGTGCAACATCTGCGGTGCAAGGTGCAACATTCGTCCAAAAAGACGAAACAGCGCCGTGCGACTTTTAGAAATGGGTGCAAGGATTTGAAATGGACCAGTACCATGGTGCACCACTCTCCAGGGATGGTAAATCGAAGACCAGCCACGGTGTACCCTTTTTAATGTAAAAATTCATGTGATGGAAAAACGTAGGCGAAAAAACTTCAAATACCCGATTGAGGTTCGTATAGCCTTTTTTTGGGTATGAAACTATCCGTTGACGGCTTACAGTGGTCAAAGCCGTAGAACTCACTGAGACCTTCGTTTTGACTGGTTATGGCTCCCGTAACTCTAAACGAGACAACAGTTATGGCCGTCCGAAGAATCGATATCCACAGGGTGCAACATAAGCGGTGCAAGGTGCAACATTCGTCCAAAAAGACGAAACAGCGCAGTGCGACTTTTAGAAATGGCTGCAGGGATTTGAAATGGACCAGTACCATGGTGCACCACTCTCCAGGGATGGTAAATCGAAGACCAGCCACGGTGTTCCCTTTTTAATGTATAAATTCATGTGACGGAAAAACGAAGGCCAAAAAACTTCAGAGAGTCGATTGAGGTTCGGATAGCCTTTTTTGGGTATGAAACTATCCGTTGACGACTTACAGCGGTCAAAGCCGTAGAACTCACTGAGACCTTCGTTTCGACGGGTTATGGCTCCCGTAACTCTAAACGAGGCAACAGTTATGGTCGTCCGAAGAATCGATATCCACAGGGTGCAACATCTGCGGTGCAAGGTGCAACATTAGTCCAAAAAGACGAAACAGCGTCGTGCGACTTTTAGAAATGGCTGCAGGGATTTGAAATGGACCAGTACCATGGTGCACCACTCTCCAGGGATGGTAAATCGAAGACCAGCCACGGTGTTCCCTTTTTAACGTAAAAATTCATGTGACGAAAAAACGAAGGGCAAAAAACTTCAAAGACCCAATTGAGGTTCGGATAGCCTTTTTTTGGGTATGAAACTATCCAATGACGGCTTAAAGCGGTCAAAGCCATAGAACTCACTGAGACTTCGTTTTGACTGGTTATGGCTCCCGTAACTCTAAACGAGGCAACAGTTATGGCCGTCCGAAGAATCGAAATCCACAGGGTGCAACATCTGCGGTGCAAGGTGCAACATTCGTCCAAAAAGACGAAACAACGCCGTGCGACTTTTAGAAATGGGTGCAGGGATTTGAAATGGACCTGTACCATGGTGCATCACTCTCCAGGGATGGTAAATCGAAGACCAGCCACGGTGTTCCCTTTTTAACGTAAAAATTCATGTGATGGAAAAACGAAGGCCAAAAAACTTCAAAGAGCCGATTGAGGTTCAGAAAGCCTTTTTTTGGGTATGAAACTATCCGTTGACGGCTTACAGCGGTCAAAGTCGTAGAACTCTCTAAGACCTTCGTTTTGACTGGTTATAGCTCCCGTAACTCTAAACTAGGCAACAGTTATGGCCGTCCGAAGAATCGATATCAACAGGGTGCAACATCTGCGGTGCAAGGTGCAACATTCGTCCAAAAAGACGAAACAGCGCCGTGCGACTTTTAGAAATGGGTGCAGGGATTTGAAATGGACCAGTACCATGGTGCACCACTTTCCAAGGATGGTAAATCGAAGACCAGCCATGGTGTTCCCTTTTTGACGTAAAAATTCATGTGACGGAAAAACGAAGGCCAAAAAACTTCAGAGACCCGATTGATGTTCGGATAGCCTTTTTTTTGGGTATGAAACTATCCGTTGACGGCTTACAGTGGTCAAAGCCGTAGAACTCACTGAGACCTTAATTTTGACTGGTTATGGCTCCCGTAACTCTAAACGAGGCAACAGTTATGGCCGTCCGAAGAATCGATATCCACAGGGTGCAACATCAACGGTGTAAGGTGCAACATTCGTCCAAAAAGACGTAACAGCGCCGTGCGACTTTTAGAAATGGCTGCAGGGATTTGAAATGGACCAGTACCATGGTGCACCACTCTCCAGGGATGGTAAATCGAAGACCAGCCACGGTGTTCCCTTTTTAACGTAAAAATTCAGGTGACGGAAAAACGAAGGCCAAAAAACTTCAGAGAGCCGATTGAGGTTCGGATAGCCTTTTTTAGGTATGAAACTATCCGTTGACGACTTACAGCGGTCATAGCCGTAGAACTCACTGAGACCTTCGTTTCGACGGGTTATGGCTCCCGTAACTCTAAACGAGGCAACAGTTATGGCCGTCCGAAGAATCGATATCCACAGGGTGCAACATCTGCGGTGCAAGGTGCAACATTCATCCAAAAAGACGAAACAGCGCCGTGCGACTTTTAGAAATGGTTGCAGGGATTTGAAATGGACCAGTACCATGGTGCACCACTCTCCAGGGATGGTAAATCGAAGACCAGCCACGATGTTCCCTTTTTAACGTAAAAATTCATGTGATGGAAAAACGAAGGGCAAAAAACTTCAAAGACCCGATTGAGGTTCGGATAGCCTTTTTTTGGGTATGAAACTATCCGATGATGGCTTACAGCGGTCAAAGCCATAGAACTCACTGAGACTTCGTTTGGACTGGTTATGGCTCCCGTAACTCTAAACGAGGCAACAGTTATGGCCGTCCAAAGAATCGAAATCCACAGGGTGCAACATCTGCGGTGCAAGGTGCAACATTCGTCCAAAAAGACGAAACAACGCCGTGCGACTTTTAGAAATGGGTGAAGGGATTTGAAATGGACCAGTACCATGGTGCATCACTCTCCAGGGATGGTAAATCAAAGACCAGCCACGGTGTTCCCTTTTTAACGTAAAAATTCATGTGATGGAAAAACGAAGGCCAAAAAACTTCAAAGAGCCGATTGAGGTTCAGAAAGCCTTTTTTTGGGTATGAAACTATCCGTTGACGGCTTACAGCGGTCAAAGCCGTAGAACTCTCTGAGACCTTCGTTTTGACTGGTTATGGCTCCCGTAACTCTAAACGAGGCAACAGTTATGGCCGTCCGAAGAATCGATATCCACAAGGTGCAACATCTGCGGTGCAAGGTGCAACATTCGTCCAAAAAGACGAAACAGCGTCGTGCGACTTTTAGAAATGGGTGCAGGGATTTGAAATGGACCAGTACCATGGTGCACCACTTTCCAGGGATGGTAAATCGAAGACCAGCCATGGTGTTCCCTTTTTAACGTAAAAATTCATGTGACGGAAAAACGAAGGCCAAAAAACTTCAGAGACCCGATTGATGTTCGGATAGCCTTTTTTTTAGTATGAAACTATCCGTTGACGGCTTACAGCGGTCAAAGCCGTAGAACTCACTAAGACCTTCGTTTTGACTGGTTATGGCTCCTGTAACTCTACACGAGGCAACAGTTATGGCCGTCCGAAGAATCGATATCCACAGGGTGCAACATCCGCGGTGCAAGGTGCAACATTCGTCCAAAAAGATGAAACAGCGCCGTGCAACTTTTAGAAATGAGTGCATGGACTTGAAATGGACCAGTACCATGGTGCACCACTCTCTATGGATGGTAAATCGAAGACCAGCGACGGTGTTCCATTTTTAACGTAAAAATTCATGTGACGGAAAAACGAAGGCCAAAAAACTTCAAAGAGACGATTGAGGTTCGGATAGCCTTTTTGGGTATGAAACTATCCGTTGACGACTTACAGCGGTCAAAGCGGTAGAACTCACTGAGACCTTCGTTTTGACTGGTTATGGCTCACGTAACTCTAAACGAGGCAACAGTTATGGCCGTCCGAAGAATCGATATCCACAGGGTGGAACATCTGCGGTGCAAGGTGCAACATTCGTCCAAAAAGGCGAAACAGCGCCGTGCGACTTTTAGAAATGGGTGTAGGGATTTGAAATGGACCAGTACCATGGTGCAGCACTCTCTAGGGATGGTAAATCGAAGACCAGCCACGGTGTTCTCTTTTTAACGTAAAAATTCATGTGACGGAAAAACGAAGGCCAAAAAACTTCAGAGAGCCGATTGAGGTTCGTATAGCCTTTTTTGGGTATGAAACTATCCGTTGATGACTTACAACGGTCAAAGCCGTAGAACTCACTGAGACCTTCATTTCAACTGGTTATGGCTCCCGTAACTCTAAACGAGGCAACAGTTATGGACGTCCGAAGTATCGATATCCACAGGGTGCAACATCTGCGGTGCAAGGTGCAACATTCGTCCAAAAAGACGAAACAGCGCCGTGCGACTTTTAGAAATGGCTGCAGGGATTTGAAATGGACCAGTACCATGGTGCACCACTCTCCAGGGATGGTAAATCGAAGACCAGCCACGGTGTTCCCTTTTTAACGTAAAAATTCATGTGACGGAAAAACGAAGGGGAAAAAACTTTAAAGACCCGATTGAGGTTCGGATAGCCATTTTTTGGGTATGAAACTATCCGATGACGGCTTACAGCGGTCAAAGCCATAGAACTCACTGAGACCTTCGTTTTGACTGGTTATGGCTCCCGTAACTCTAAACGAGACAACAGTTATGGTCGTCCGAAGAATCGAAATCCACAGGGTGCAACATCTGCGGTGCAAGGTGCAACATTCGTCCAAAAAGACGAAACATCGTCGTGCGACTTTTAGAAATGGGTGCAAGGATTTGAAATGGACCAGTACCATGGTGCACCACTCTCCAGGGATGGTAAATCGAAGACCAGCCACGGTGTACCCTTTTTAATGTAAAAATTCATGTGACGGAAAAACGTAGGCCAAAAAACTTCAAAGACCCGATTGAGGTTCGGATAGCCTTTTTTTGGGTATGAAACTATCTGTTGACAGCTTACAGTGGTCAAAGCCGTAGAACTCACTGAGACCTTCGTTTTGACTGGTTATGGCTCTCGTAACTCTAAACGAGGCAACAATTATGGCCGTCTGAAGAATCGATATCCACAAGGTGCAACATCTGCGGTGCAAGGAGCAACATTCGTCCAAAAAGACGAAACAGCGCCGTGCCACTTTTAGAAATGGCTGCAGGGATTTGAAATGGACTAGTACCATGGTGCACCACTCTCCAGGGATGGTAAATCGAAGACCAGCCACGGTGTTCCCTTTTTAACGTAAAAATTCATGTGACGGAAAAACGAAGGCCAAAAAACTTCAGAGACCCGATTGATGTTCGGATAACCTTTTTTTGGGTATGAAACTATCCGTTGACTGCTTACAGCGGTCAAAGCCGTAGAACTCACTGAGACCTTCGTTTTGACTGGTTATGGCTCATGTAGCTCTACACGAGGCAACAGTTATGGCCGTCCGAAGAATCGATATCCACAGGGTGCAACATCCGCGGTGCAAGGTGCAACATTCGTCCAAAAAGACGAAACAGCGCCGTACAACTTTTAGAAATGTGTGCAGGGACTTGAAATGGACCAGTACCATGGTGCACCACTCTCCAGGGATGGTAAATCGAAGAACAGCCACGGTGTTCCATTTTTAACGTAAAAATTCATGTGACGGAAAAACGAAGGCCAAAAAACTTCAGAGAGCAGATTGAGGTTCGGATAGCCTTTTTGGGTATGAAACTATCCGTTGACGACTTACAGCAGTCAAAGCGGTAGAACTCACTGAGACCTTCATTTTGACTGGTTATGGCTCCCTTAACTCTAAACGAGGCAACAGTTATGGCCGTCCGAAGAATCGATATCCACAGGGTGCAACATCTGCGGTGCAAGGTGCAACATTCGTCCAAAAAGACGAAACAGCGCCGTGCGACTTTTAGAAATGGCTGCAGGGATTTGAAATGGACCAGTACCATGGTGCACCACTATCCAGGGATGGTAAATTGAAGACCAGCCACGGTGTTCCCTTTTTAACGTAAAAATTCATGTGATGGAAAAACGAAGGCCAAAAAACATCAGAGACCTGATTAAGGTTCAGATAGCCTTTTTTTGGGTATGAAACTATCCGTTGACGGCTTACAGCGGTCAAAGCCGTAGATATCACTGAGACCTTCATTTTGACTGGTTATGGCTCCCGTAACTCAAAACGAGGCAACAGTTATGGCCGTCCGAAGAATCGATATCCACAGGATGCAACATCTGTGGTGCAAGGTGCAACATTCGTCCAAAAAGACGAAAAAGCGCCGTGCGACTTTTAGAAATAGGTGCAGGGATTTAAAATGGACCGGTACCATGGTGCACCACTCTCCAGGGATGGTAAATCGAAGACCAGCCACGGTGTTCCCTTTTTAACGTAAAAATTCATGTGACGGAAAAACGAAGGCCAAAAAACTTCAGAGAGCCGATTGAGGTTCAGAAAGTCTTTTTTTGGGTATGAAACTATCCGTTGACGGCTTACAACGGTCAAAGCCATAGAACTCACTGCGACCATCGTTTTGACTTGTTATGGCTCCCGTAACTCTAAACGAGGCAACAGTTATGGCCGTCCGAAGAATCGATATCCACAGGGTGCAACATCTGCGGTGCAAGGTGCAACATTCGTCCAAAAAGACGAAACAGCGCCGTGCGACTTGTAGAAATGGGTGCAAGGATTTGAAATGGACCAGTACCATGGTGCACCACTCTCCAGGGATGGTAAATCGAATACCAGCAACGGTGTTCCCTTTTTAACGTAAAAATTCATGTGACGGAAAAACGAAGGGCAAAAAACTTCAAAGACCCGATTGAGGTTCGGATAGCCTTTTTTTGGGTATGAAACTAACCGTTGACGGCTTACAGTGGTCAAAGCCATAGAACTCACTGAGACCTTCGTTTGGACTAGTTATGGCTCCTGTAACTCTAAACGAGGCAACAGTTATGGCCGTCCGAAGAATCGATATCCACAGGGTGCAACATCTGCGGTGCAAGGTGCAACATTCGTCCAAAAAGACGAAACAGAGCTGTGCGACTTTTAGAAATGGCTGCAGGGATTTGAAATGGACCAGTACCATGATGCACCACTCTCCAGGGATGGTAAATCGAAGACCAGCCACGGTGTTCCCTTTTTAACGTAAAATTCATGTGACGGAAAAACGAAGGCCAAAAAACTTCAGAGAGCCGATAGAGGTTCGGATAGCCTTTTTAGGGTATGAAACTATCCGTTGACGACTTACAGCGGTCAAAGCCGTAGAACTCACTGAGACGTTCGTTTCGACTGGTTATGGCTCCCGTAACTCTAAACGAGGGAACAGTTATGGCCGTCCGAAGAATCGATATCCACAGGGTGCAACATCTGCGGTGCAAGGTGCAACATTCGTCCAAAAAGACGAAACAGCGCCGTGCGACTTTTAGAAATGGGTGCAGGGATTTGAAATGGACCAGTACCATGGTGCATCACTCTCCAGGGATGGTAAATCGAAGACCAGCCACGGTGTTCCCTTTTTAACGTAAAAATTCATGTGATGGAAAAACGAAGGCCAAAAAACTTTAGAGAGCCGATTGAGGTTCAGAAAGTCTTTTTTTGGGTATGAAACTATCCGTTGACGACTTACAGCGGTCAAATCCGTAGAACTCTCTAAGACCTTCATTTTGACTGGTTATGGCTCCCGTAACTCTAAACGAGGCAACAGTTATGGCCGTCCGAAGAATCGATATCCACAGGGTGCAACATCTTCGGTGCAAGATGCAATATTCGTCCAAAAAGACGAAACAGCGCCGTGCGACTTTTAGAAATGGGTGCAAGGATTTGAAATGGACCAGTACCATGGTGCACCACTCTCCAGGGATGGTAAATCGACCAGCCACGGTGTACCACTTTAATGTAAAAATTCATGTGACGGAAAAACGTAGGCCAAAAAACTTCAGAGACCCGATTGAGGTTCGGATAGCCTTTTTTTGGGTATGAAACTATCCGTTGACGGCTTACAGTGGTCAAAGCCGTAGAACTCACTGAGACCTTCGTTTTGACTGGTTATGGCTCCCGTAACTCTAAACGAGGCAACAGTTATGGCTGTCCGAAGAATCGGTATCCACAGGGTGCAACATCTGCGGTGCAAGGAGCAACATTCGTCCAAAAAGACGAAACAGCGCCGTGCGACTTTTAGAAATGGCTGCAGGGATTTGAAATGGACCAGTAACATGGTGCATCACTCTCCAGGGATGGTAAATCGAAGACCAGCCACGGTGTTCCCTTTTTAACGTAAAAATTCATGTGACGGAAAAACGAAGGCCAAAAAACTTCAGAGAGCTGATTGAGGTTCAGAAAGCCTTTTTTTGGGTATGAAACTATCCGTTGACGGCTTACAGCGATCAAAGTCGTAGAACTCTCTTAGACTTCGTTTTGACTGGTTATGGCTCCCGTAACTCTAAACGAGGCAACAGTTATGGCCGTCCGAAGAATCGATATACACACAGGGTGCAACATCTGTGGTGCAAGGTGCAACATTCGTCCAAAAAGACGAAACAGCGCCGTGCGACTTTTAGAAATGGCTGCAGGGATTTGAAATGGACCAGTACCATGGTGCACCACTCTCCAGGGATGGTAAATCGAAGACCAGCCACGGTGTTCCCTTTTTAACGTAAAAATTCATGTGACGGAAAAACGAAGGCCAAAAAACTTCATAGAGCCGATTGAGGTTCGGATAGCCTTTTTTGGGTATGAAACTATCCGTTGATGACTTACAGCGGTCAAAGCCGTAGAACTCACTGAGACCTTCATTTCGACGGGTTATGGCTCCCGTAACTCTAAACGAGGCAACAGTTATGGCCGTCCGAAGAATCGATATCCACAGGGTGCAACATCTGCGGTGCAAGGTGCAACATTCGTCCAAAAAGACGAAACAGCGCCGTGCGACTTTTAGAAATGGCTGCAGGGATTTGAAATGGACCAGTACCATGGTGCACCACTCTCCAGGGATGGTAAATTGAAGACCAGCCACGGTGTTCCCTTTTTAACGTAAAAATTCATGTGATGGAAAAACGAAGGGCAAAAAACTTCAAAAACCCGATTGAGGTTCGGATAGCCTCTTTTGGGGTATGAATCTATCTGATGATGGCTTACAGCGGTCAAAGCCATAGAACTCACTAAGACTTCGTTTTGACTGGTTATGGCTTTCGTAACTCTAAACGAGGCAACAGTTATGGCCGTCCGAAGAATCAATATCCACAGGGTGCAACATCTGCGGTGCAAGGTGCAACATTCGTCCAAAAAGACGAAACAGCGCCGTGCGACTTTTAGAAATGAATGCAGGGATTTGAAATTGACCAGTACCATGGTGCATCACTCTCCAGGGATGGTAAATCGAAGAACAGCCACGGTGTTCCCTTTTTAACGTAAAAATTCATGTGATGGAAAAACGAAGGCAAAAAAACTTCAAAGAGCCGATTGAGGTTCAGAAACCTTTTTTTGGGTATGAAACTATCCGTTGACGGCTTACAGCGGTCAAAGCCGTAGAACTCTCTGAGACCTTCGTTTTGACTGGTTATGGCTCCCGTAACTCTAAACGAGGTAATAGTTATGGCCGTCCGAAGAATCGATATCCACAGGGTGCAACATCTGCGGTGCAAGGTGCAACATTCGTCCAAAAAGACGAAACAGCGCCGTGCGACTTTTAGAAATGGGTGCAAGGATTTGAAATGGACTAGTACCATGGTGCACCACTCTCCAGGGATGGTAAATCGAAGACCAGCCACGGTGTACCCTTTTAATGTAAAAATTCATGTGACGGAAAAACGTAGGCCAAAAAACTTCAAAGACCCGATTGAGGTTCGGATAGCCTTTTTTTGGGTATGAAACTATCCGTTGACGGCTTACAGCGGTCAAAGCCGTAGAACTCACTGAGACCTTCGTTTTGACAGGTTATGGCTCCCGTAACTCTAAACGAGGCAACAGTTATGGCCGTCCGAAGAATCGATATCCACAGGGTGCAACATCTACGGTGCAAGGTGCAACATTCGTCCAAAAAGACGAAACAGCGCCGTGCGACTTTTATAAATGGCTACAGGGATTTGAAATGGACCAGTACCATGGTGCACCACTCTCCAGGGTTGGTAAATCGAAGACCAGCCACGGTGTTCCCTTTTTAACGTAAAAATTCATGTTACGGAAAAACGAAGGGCAAAAAACTTCAAAGACCCGATTGAGGTTCGGATAGCCTTTTTTTGGGTATGAAACTATCCGATGACTGCTTACAGCGGTCAAAGCCATAGAACTAACTGAGACTTCGTTTTGACTGGTTATGGCTCCCGTAACTCTAAACGAGGCAACAGTTATGGCCGTCCGAAGAATCGAAATCCACAGGGTGCAACATCTGCGGTGCAAGGTGCAAAATTCGTCCAAAAAGACGAAACAGCGCCGTGCGACTTTTAGAAATGGGTGCAGGGATTTGAAATGGACCAGTACCATGGTGCATCACTCTCTAGGGATGGTAAATCGAAGACCAGCCACGGTGTTCCCTTTTTAACGTAAAAATTCATGTGATGGAAAAACGAAGGCCAAAAAACTTCAGAGAGCCAATTGAGGTTCAGAAAGCCTTTTTTTTGTGTATGAAACTATCCGTTGACGGCTTACAGCGGTCAAAGCCGTAGAACTCTCTGAGACCTTCGTTTTGACTGGTTATGGCTCCCGTAACTCTAAACGAGGCAACAGTTATGGCCGTCCAAAGAATCGATATCCACAGGGTGCAACATCTGCGGTGCAAGGTGCAACATTCGTCCAAAAAGATGAAACAGCGCCGTGCGACTTTTAGAAATGGGTGCAAGGATTTGAAATGGACCAGTACCATGGTGCACCACTCTCCAGGGATGGTAAATCGAAGACCAGCCACGGCGTACCCTTTTAATGTAAAAATTCATGTGATGGAAAAACGTAGGCCAAAAAACTTCAGAGACCCAATTGAGGTTCGGATAGCCTTTTTTGGTTATGAAACTATCCATTGACGGCTTATAGCGGTCAAAGCCGTAGAACTCACTGAGACCTTCGTTTTGACTGGTTATGGCTCCCGTAACTCTAAACGAGGCAACAGTTATGGCCGTCCGAAGAATCGATATCCACAGGGTGCAACATCTGCGGTGCAAGGTGCAACATTCGTCCAAAAAGAAGAAACAGCGCCGTGCGACTTTTAGAAATGGCTACAGGGATTTGAAATGGACCAGTACCATGGTGCACCACTCTCCAGGCATGGTAAATCGAAGACCAGCCACGGTGTTCCCTTTTTAACGTAAAAATTCATGTGATGGAAAAACGAAGGGCAAAAAACTTCAAAGACCCGATTGAGGTTCAGATAGCCTTTTTTTGGGTATGAAACTATCCGATGACGGCTTACAGCGGTCAAAGCCATAGAACTCACTGATACTTCGTTTTGACTGGTTATGTCTCCCGTAACTCTAAACGAGGCAACAGTTATGGCCGTCCGAAGAATCGAAATCCACAGGGTGCAACATCTGCGGTGCAAGGTGCAACATTCGTCCAAAAAGACGAAACAGCGCCGTGCGACTTTTAGAAATGGGTGCAGGGATTTGAAATGGACCAGTACCATGGTGCATCACTCTCCAGGGATGGTAAATCGAAGACCAGCCACGGTGTTCCCTTTTTAACCTAAAAATTCATGTGATTGAAAAACGAAGGCCAAAAAACTTCAGAGAGCCGATTGAGGTTCAGAAAGCCTTTTTTTGGGTATGAAACTATCCGTTGACGGCTTACAGCGGTCAAAGCCGTAGAACTCTCTGAGACCTTCGTTTTGACTGGTTCTGGCTCCCGTAACTCTAAACGAGGCAACAGTTATGGCCGTCCGAAGAATCGATATCCACAGGGTGCAACATCTGCGGTGCAAGGTGCAACATTCGTCCAAAAAGACGAAACAGCGCCATGCGACTTTTAGAAATGGGTGCAAGGATTTGAAATGGACCAGTACCATGGTGCACCACTCTCCAGGGATGGTAAATCGAAGACCAGCCACGGTGTTCCCTTTTTAACGTAAAAATTGATGTGATGGAAAAACGAAGGCCAAAAAACTTCAGAGATCCGATTGAGGTTCGGATAGCCTTTTTTGGGTATGATACTATCTGTTGACGGCTTATAGCGGTCAAAGCCGTAGAACTCACTGAGACCTTCATTTTGACTGGTTATGGCTCCCGTAACTCTAAACGAGGCAACAGTTATGGCCGTCCGAAGAATCGATATCCACACGTTGCAACATCTGCGGTGCAAGGTGCAACATTCGTCCAAAAAGACGAAACAGCGCCGTGCGACTTTTAGAAATGGCTGCAGAGATTTGAAATGGACCAGTACCATGGTGCACCACTCTCCAGGCATGGTAAATCGAAGACCAGCCACGGTGTTCCCTTTTTAACGTAAAAATTCATGTGACGGAAAAACGAAGGGCAAAAAACTTCAAAGACCCGATTGAGGTTCAGATAGCCTTTTTTTGGGTATGAAACTATCCGATGACGGCTTACAACGGTCAAAGCCATAGAACTCACTGAGACTTCGTTTTGACTGGTTATGGCTCCCGTAACTCTAAACGAGGCAACAGTTATGGCCGTCCGAAGAATCGAAATCCACAGGGTGCAACATCTGCGGTGCAAGGTGCAACATTCGTCCAAAAAGACGAAACAGCGCCGTGCGACTTTTAGAAATGGGTGCAGGGATTTGAAATGGACCAGTACCATGGTGCATCACTCTCCAGGGATGGTAAATCGAAGACCAGCCACGGTGTTCCCTTTTTAACGTAAAAATTCATGTGATGGAAAAACGAAGGCCAAAAAACTTCAGAGACCCGATTAAGGTTCGGATAGCCTTTTTTTGGGTATGAAACTATCCGTTGACGGCTTACAGTGGTCAAAGCCATAGAACTCTCTGAGACCTTCGTTTTGACTGGTTATGGCTCCCGTAACTCTAAACGAGGCAACAGTTATGGCCGTCCGAAGAATCGATATCCACAGGGTGCAACATCTGCGGTGCAAGGTGCAACATTCGTCCAAAAAGACGAAACAGCGCCGTGCGACTTTTAGAAATGGGTGCAAGGATTTGAAATGGACCAGTACCATGGTGCACCACTCTCCAGGGATGGTAAATCGAAGACCAGCCACGGTGTACCCTTTTAATGTTAAAATTCATGTGATGGAAAAACGTAGGCCAAAAAACTTCAGAGACCCGATTGAGGTTCGGATAGCCTTTTTTTGGGTATGAAACTATCCGATGACGGCTTACAGCGGTCAAAGCCGTAGAACTCACTGAGACCTTCGTTTTGACTGGTTACGGCTCCCGTAACTCTAAACGAGGCAACAGTTATGGCCGTCCAAAGAATCGATATCCACACGTTGCAACATCTGCGGTGCAAGGTGCAACATTCGTCCAAAAAGACGAAACAGCACCGTGCGACTTTTAGAAATGGCTGCAGGGATTTGAAATGGACCAGTACCATGGTGCACCACTTTCCAGGGATGGTAAATCGAAGACAAGCTATGGTGTTCCCTTTTTAACGTAAAAATTCATGTGACGGAAAAACGAAGGCCAAAAAACTTCAGAGACCCGATTGATGTTCGGATAGCCTTTTTTTGGTATGAAACTATCCGTTGATGGCTTACAGCGGTCAAAGCCGTAGAACTCACTAAGATGGCTCCTGTAACTCTACACGAGGCAACAGTTATGGCCGTCCGAAGAATCGATATCCACAGGGTGCAACATCCGCGGTGCAAGGTGCAACATTCGTCCAAAAAGACGAAACAGCGCCGTGCAACTTTTAGAAATGAGTGCAGGGACATGAAATGGACCAGTACCATGGGGCACCACTCTCCAGTGATGGTAAATCGAAGACCAGCGACGGTGTTCCATTTTTAACGTAAAAATTCATGTGACGGAAAAACGAAGGCCAAAAAACTTCAGAGAGCCGATTGAGGTTCGGATAGCCTTTTTGGGTATGAAACTATCCGTTGACGACTTACAGCGGTCAAAGCAGTAGAACTCACTGAGACCTTCGTTTTGACTGGTTATGGCTCCCGTAACTCTAAACGAGGCAACAGTTATGGCCGTCCGAAGAATCGAAATCCACAGGGTGCAACATCTGCGGTGCAAGGTGCAACATTCATCCAAAAAGGCGAAACAGCGCCGTGCGACTTTTAGAAATGGGTGTAGGGATTTGAAATGGACCAGTACCATGGTGCACCACTCTCCAGGGATGGTAAATCGAAGACCAGCCACGGTGTTCCCTTTTTAACGTAAAAATTCATGTGACCGAAAAACGAAGGCCAAAAAACTTCAGAGAGCCGATTGAGGTTCGGATAGCCTTTTTTGGGTATGAAACTATCCGTTGATGACTTACAGTGGTCAAAGCCGTAGAACTCACTGAGACCTTCGTTTCGACTGGTTATGGCTCCCGTAACTCTAAACGAGGCAACAATTATGGCCGTCCGAAGAATCGATATCCACAGGGTGCAACATCTGCGGTATAAGGTGCAACATTCGTCCAAAAAGATGAAACAACACCGTGCGACTTTTAGAAATGAGTGCAGGGATTTGAAATGGACCAGTACCATGGTGCACCACTCTCCAGGGATGGTAAATCGAAGACCAACCAAGGTGTACCCTTTTTAATTTAAAAATTCATGTGACGGAAAAACGTAGGCCAAAAAACTTCAGAGACCCGATTGAGGTTCGGATAGCCTTTTTTTGGGTATGAAACTATCCGTTAACGGCTTACAGTGGTCAAAGCCGTAGAACTCACTGAGACTTCGTTTTGACTGGTTATGGCTCCCGTATCTCTAAACGAGGCAACAGTTATGGCCGTCCGAAGAATCGAAATCCACAGGGTGCAACATTTGCGGTGCAACGTGCAACATTCGTCCAAAAAGACGAAACAGCGCCGTGCGACTTTTAGAAATGGGTGCAGGGATTTGAAATGGACCAGTACCATGGTGCATCACTCTCCAGGGATGGTAAATCGAAGACCAGCCACGGTGTTCCCTTTTTAACGTAAAAATTCATGTGATGGAAAAACGAAGGCCAAAAAACTTCAGAGACCCGATTGAGGTTCGGATAGCCTTTTTTGGGTATGAAACTATCCGTTGACGGCTTACAGCGGTCAAAGCCGTAGAACTCTCTAAGACCTTCGTTTTGACTGGTTATGGCTCCCATAACTCTAAACGAGGCAACAGTTATGGCCGTCCGAAGAATCGATATCCACAGGGTGCAACATCTGCGGTGCAAGGTGCAACATTCGTCCAAAAAGACGAAACAGCGCCGTGCGACTTTTAGAAATGGGTGCAAGGATTTGAAATGGACCAGTACCATGGTGCACCACTCTCCAGGGATGGTAAATCGAAGACCAGCCACGGTGTACCCTTTTAATGTAAAAATTCATGTGACGGAAAAACGTAGGCCAAAAAACTTCAGAGACCCGATTGAGGTTCGGATAGCCTTTTTTTGGGTATGAAACTATCCGTTGACGGCTTACAGCGGTCAAAGCCGTAGAACTCACTGAGACCTTCGTTTTGACTGGTTATGGCTCCCGTAACTCTAAACGAGGCAATAGTTATGGCCGTCCGAAGAATCGATATCCACACGTTGCATAATCTGCGGTGCAAGGTGCAACATTCGTCCAAAAAGATGAAACAGCGCCGTGCGACTTTTAGAAATGGCTTCAGGGATTTGAAATGGACCAGTACCATGGTGCACCACTTTCCAGGGATGGTAAATCGAAGACCAGCCATGGTGTTCCCTTTTTAACGTAAAAATTCATGTGACGGAAAAACGAAGGCCAAAAAACTTCAGAGACCCGATTGATGTTCGGATAGCCTTTTTTTTGTATGAAACTATCCGTTGACGGCTTACAGCGGTCAAAGCCGTAGAACTCACTAAGACCTTCGTTTTGACTGGTTATGGCTCCTGTAACTCTACACGAGGCAACAGTTATGGCCGTTCGAAGAATCGATATCCACAGGGTGCAACATCCGCGGTGCAAGGTGCAACATTCGTCCAAAAAGACGAAACAGCGCCGTGCAACTTTTAGAAATGAGTGCAGGGACTTCGAAATGGACCAGTACCATGGTGCACCACTCTCCAGGGATGGTAAATCGAAGACCAGCGACGGTGTTCCATTTTTAACGTAAAAATTCATGTGACGGAAAAACGAAGGCCAAAAAACTTCAGAGAGCCGTTTGAGGTTCGGATAGCCTTTTTGGGTATGAAACTATCCGTTGACGACTTACAGCGGTCAAAGCGGTAGAACTCACTGAGACCTTCGTTTTGACTGGTTATGGCTCCCGTAACTCTAAACGAGGCAACAGTTATGGCCGTCCGAAGAATCGATATCCACAGGGTGCAACATCTGCGGTGCAAGGTGCAACATTCGTCCAAAAAGGCGAAACAGCGCCGTGCGACTTTTAGAAATGGGTGTAGGGATTTGAAATGGACCAGTACCATGGTGCACCACTCTCCAGGGATGGTAAATCGAAGACCAGCCACGGTGTTCCCTTTTTAACGTAAAAATTCATGTGACGGAAACATGAAGGCCAAATAACTTCAGAGAGCCGATTGAGGTTCGGATAGCCTTTTTTGGGTATGAAACTATCCGTTGATGACTTACAGTGGTCAAAGCCGTAGAACTCACTGATACCTTCATTTCGACTGGTTATGGCTCCCGTAACTCTAAACGTGGCAACAGTTATGGCCGTCCGAAGAATCGATATCCACAGGGTGCAACATCTGCGGTGCAAGGTGCAACGTTCGTCCAAAAAGACGAAACAGCGTCGTGCGACTTTTAGAAATGGGTGCACGGATTTGAAATGGACCAGTACCATGGTGCACCACTCTTCAGGGATAGTAAATCGAAGACCAGCCACGGTGTACCCTTTTTAATGTAAAATTCATGTGACGGAAAAACGTAGGCCAAAAAACTTCAGACACCCGATTGAGGTTCGGATAGCCTTTTTTTGGGTATGAAACTATCCGATGACGGCTTACAGCGGTCAAAGCCGTAGAACTCACTGAGACCTTCGTTTTGACTGGTTATGGCTCCCATAAATCTAAACGAGGCAACAGTTATGGCCGTCCGAAGAATCGAAATCCACAGGGTGCAACATCTGCGGTGCAAGGTGCAATATTCGTCCAAAAAGACGAAACAGCGCCGTGCGACTTTTAGAAATGGCTGCAGGGATTTGAAATGGACCAGTACCATGGTGCACCACTCTCCAGTAATGGTAAATCGAAGACCAGCCATGGTGTTCCCTTTTTAACGTAAAAATTCATGTGACGGAAAAACGAAGGCCAAAAAACTTCAGAGACCCGATTGATGTTCGGATAGCCTTTTTTTGGGTATGAAACTATCTGTTGACTGCTTACAGCGGTCAAAGCCGTAGAACTCACTGAGACCTTCGTTTTGACTAGTTATGGCTCCTGTAACTCTACACGAGGCAACAGTTATGGCCGTCCGAAGAATCGATATCCACAGGGTGCAACATCCGCGGTGCAAGGTGCAACATTCGTCCAAAAACACGAAACAGCGCCGTACAACTTTTAGAAATGAGTGCAGGGACTTGAAATGGACCAGTACCATGGTGCACCACTCTCCAGGGATGGTAAATCGAAGACCAGCCTCGGTGTTCCATTTTTAACGTAAAAATTCATGTGACGGAAAAACGAAGGCCAAAAAACTTCAAAGAGCCGATTGAGGTTCAGATAGCCTTTTTGGGTATGAAACTATCCGTTGACGACTTACAGCGGTCAAAGCGGTAGAAATAACTGAGACCTTCGTTTTGACTGGTTATGGCTCCCATAACTCTAAACGAGGCAACAGTGATGGACGTCCGAAGAATCGATATCCACAGGGTGCAACATCTGCGGTGCAAGGTGCAACATTCGTCCAAAAAGGCGAAACAGCACCGTGCGACTTTTAGAAATAGGTGTAGGGATTTGAAATGGACCAGTACCATGGTGCACCACTCTCCAGGGATGGTAAATCGAAGACCAGCCACGGTGTTCCCTTTTTAACGTAAAAATTCATGTGACGGAAACACGAAGGCCAAAAAACTTCAGAGAGCCGATTGAGGTTCGGATAGCCTTTTTTGGGTATGAAACTATCCGTTGATGACTTACAGCGGTCAAAGCCGTAGAACTCACTGAGACCTTCATTTCGACTGGTTATGGCTCCCGTAACTCTAAACGAGGCAACACTTATGGCCGTCCGAAGAATCGATATCCAGAGGGTGCAACATCTGCGGTGCAAGGTGCAACATTCGTCCAAAAAGACGAAACAGCGCCGTGCGACTTTTAGAAATGGGTGCAGGGATTTGAAATGGACCAGTACCATGGTGCACCACTCTCCAGGGATGGTAAATCGAAGACCAGCCACGGTGTACCCTTTTTAATGTAAACATTCATGTGACGGAAAAACGTAAGCCAAAAAACTTCAGGGACCCGATTGAGGTTCGGATAGCCTTTTTTTGGGTATGAAACTATCCAATGACGGCTTACAGCGGTCAAAGCCGTAGAACTCATTGAGACCTTCGTTTTGACTGGTTATGGCTCCCGTAACTCTAAACGAGGCAACAGTTATGGCCGTCCGAAGAATCAAAATCCACAGGGTGCAACATCTGCGGTGCAAGGTGCAACATTCGTCCTAAAAGACGAAACAGCGCCGTGCGACTTTTAGAAATGGCTGCAGGGATTTGAAATGGACTAGTACCATGGTGCACCACTCTCCAGTAATGGTTAATCGAAGACATGCCACGGTGTTCCCTTTTTAACGTAAAAATTCATGTGACGGAAAAACGAAGGCCAAAAAACTTCAAAGACCCGATTGATGTTCGGATAGCCTTTTTTTGGGTATGAAACTATCCGTTGACTGCTTACAGTGGTCAAAGCCGTAGAACTCACTGAGACCTTCGTTTTGACTGGTTATGGCTCCTATATCTCTACACGAGGCAACAGTTATGGCCGTCCGAAGAATCGATATCCACAGGGTGCAACATCCGCGGTGCAAGGTGCAACATTCGTCCAAAAAAACTAAACAGCGCCGTATGTAACGATTCTGAAATTTACCATTTTTTTTTTTTGAATAATAAAATCGATTTAATTTAAGATTGATTTAAGTTGAGTAACTTTGTGGTGTGAAAAAAAAAGAAGTTTAAATTTAATTTTTTTACAAAAATTTCGAATGATTTAGGATTCAACGTAAAAATCAGTGTTATGAAATGGTTAAATTTTGGTTGCAGAAATTTAAATATTTTTAGATGGAAACATTGTAGAAAATTTATAATAAAAAAAAAACATCAACGTTTGTTCAGTCGTATTTCGATTTTGCTAGCGCTGTCCAAATTTATTTGTACGATCAATTTTGGGTTGCGACAACCAGGATTGCATAATTTTCTATTTTTACTTAAGCATTAGATAAATAGTTTTATTTGTTAACGTGGATGTATATACGTACGTAGTTCGTTACATTTTGAGAGTA
Organism: Allium fistulosum; assembly: GCA_030737815.1. Lineage (NCBI taxonomy): Eukaryota > Viridiplantae > Streptophyta > Magnoliopsida > Asparagales > Amaryllidaceae > Allium > Allium fistulosum. The sequence continues at coordinate 1,142,754,155 of CM060906.1, forward strand.
TAAAATAATTTAACAAAAAGCTATGTTGGAAATTTAACCGGTTATGCTTCCATACGTTAGACAACATAAGAGAAATTCCCTATAACGTGGCCGCTTATCATTCCTATTCTTCTAGTTTACAAATTGTTCATATCATTTCATATTTTTTTTGCCAGCCGAGTAATAGTAGATATTTAGAAAAATTTGAATACGTAAACCACTTGAATTGTTAAACAAGCAGCATATCTCGTCCATCATTTTGGCACTGACACGTGTCCTTGAACACATTCTTTCTTCTTCTTATATATGCCATAACGAAACAAAGATTGGATCCAGAGAAAAAAAAAACTGCTCGTTCTTTCTTTTTAGCCGAGCCATCTCCAAAACCCAGTCCATAGCCTACGTCGAACCTCCCTCCTCTCCTGACAACTGCCGCCGCACCTCTGCCCTATCATCTCCGTACGCCTCTTAAAAGCCTCGCTCCTCCAGGTTGACAACAGTGGACGAGGAAACACTCGCGAGTGCTGTCATTGCCGAGACGATCCCCGCTTGTCCGTGCAGTTGCACACCAGAGCACACCCACCTGACATCAACACGTCAGCCTTGTGCTGGCCTACTGGACTGTCCCTTCTTTCTTGTGCTAGGCAGCAATCAATATATAGTGTTATATATATATAAGTGGGAATTTAAAGTACTGCAGCAGTCCGGTTTGGAGTCAGATAAGTGCGAATTGAGGAGTCGCCGTAGAGTTCGTCGTATTGTTTGTCGTAGGCATTTGCGTTTGAATTGGGCCAGCGTAGTTTTGAGGTGAGTGTTTACATTCACACTAACTAATATCTAATGCAAGTTAATAAAATAAAATAAAATGGTCGCCTATATATGTTTATTCGTTGTCGATTTATATTGTGATTTTGTATTAAATTTACTGAATGGATTGATGGTCATATTCTTAAGTGCACATATTGACACGATACACGCGACCCATGTATGTACATTAGTATAAGAAAATTGACATTGACTCGCTGCCTTCATTATGTTATTGATAACCAGTATGTTATGATTTGTTGGATTTTTCCCATTTGATAGTAGATACGACTGTATATTGAAGTTTATTGTTGAAGGGTTGAAATGATATATACCCATTATTTAAATTTATTTTACCACTTGGTTTAGGTAGAAAATTAAATTTAACACCGTTGGCCTTAAAAGGAAAAGATTTATTTTAAATGGGCGATTGTATGAAAATTTATATATGAATGATTTGGAATTCTTTAAATTTTGCTTCCATTTGGGATTTATCATTGAAATGGAATTTGGGAAAGATAAGAAATTTTGTTAAGAAAAAGGGAACTTAGGAAAATGTTTTATTTAAATATATTGAATATTCGATTTAAGCTTTATAAAAATTTGATTTAAATAAAAAAATTGAAAATTTGAGATTTAAAGGTATTTAAGTTAAGTGTTAAGTTAAATCAGAAATTTGTTCCACATTTTGTAATTGGAGTAAATCAAATTTATATGAAATTTAAATGGTTTTATTAATTTGGAAATTTATTAGAAATTGTCTGATAAAACTAAAATGGAGTTTGGAATCAGAATAGTTTATAATGGGATTTTGAAACAAGAATTGAATTTGAGAAATTTTGGGGAAATTAATAAATTTTGTTTTATGAATCATTTTGAACATTAATTGGCCAATTGGTGTGTAAAATATACGTTGGTTGTCAAAGAGACCAGGGCCGGACATTGGCATACTCTCTGTCAATCCCGGAACCACTTTGATAACTGTACACGCGGTGGATGTTACCCAGAATGTAGTGGTTGAATTGGCGACGTTTACTGGAATGAAGTAAGAGAACGATGATGGATAGCTTTGACATTCGTGTCATAATTAAAATGACTAAAACAGGAGCCTATGTCTGGCCATTGAGGTTAGCTACCTCTAGCGACGTTGATCTTTCGTATTTTACTATCGTGATTTGAACTCGATGGGTGCACCCTTCTGTTTGGATTGATTGTTGCGGTCGGCCACGGATGGGTTACGACCAGCCAGAAAGGGTAAACTGGTAGAATCCTACCTTGGGCATTGCCTCACGTGCCTTGTCATATTTACCCCTATACGAGCCCATTACGATTTTGGTTTAAACTGTAATGTGTTAAGGTGGATCAATGTAAAGCCTTAACGCTATTTTGATATTTATTTTACTGGTAGACATTATATCTTATAGTGTACCCTATTATATATAGATAGTTTGACGGATCCTTAGGAGATGAAAAAAAAACCCGTAACATCTCCTAAGTTATTTTGCATTGATTTATTGACTGCATGAGAATATTAGTTCTGACTCGAGTATTTTGTTTCCATTTTGCTCGGGTCAGCCTGAGCATTTCCAGTTTGAGGAGCTTGTGTGAAGACGAAGGCATTTCAGGAGATTCCATTCTATTCCAGTTATTTTTCGGTTTAGTTCGTTATGTCAGTTAGACTCATTTTTTATTCCAGTTCATTTTTTTTTATTCAGTAATTGAGAGAGAATAATGTAACTTTTGAGTTCATGACTTATTTATGTACTTATTTATTTTTCCGCTGTGAGACTCTGAGTTGTTGTTTTTTTTTGTGTTATGTGATTGATTTTGTTTTACCCTAAATAACTATCTATCATTTAAGCAAAATTTTGTGCTTAAAAGGTGGGTCGTTACACCGTACAACTTTTGGAAATGAGTGCAGGGACTTGAAATGGACCAGTACCATGGTGCACCACTCTCCAGGGAGGGTAAATCGAAGACCAGCCACGGTGTTCCATTTTTAACGTAAAAATTCATGTGACGGAAAAACGAAGGCCAAAAAACTTCAGAGAGCCGATTGAGGTTCGGATAGCCTTTTTGGGTATGAAACTATCCGTTGATGACTTACAGCGGTCAAAGCGGTAGAACTCACTGAGACCTTCGTTTTGACTGGTTATGGCTCCCGTAACTCTAAACGAGGCAACAGTTATGGCCGTCCGAAGAATCGATATCCACAAGGTGCAACATCTGTGGTGCAAGGTGCAACATTCGTCCAAAAAGACAAAAAAGCGCCGTGCGACTTTTAGAAATGGGTGCAGGGATTTGAAATGGACCAGTACCATGGTGCACCACTCTCCAGGGATGGTAAATCGAAGACCAGCCACGGTGTACCCTTTTTAATGTAAAAATTCATTTGATGGAAAAACGTAGGCCAAAAAACTTCAGAGACCCGATTGAGGTTCGGATAGCCTTTTTTTGGGTATGAAACTATCCGATGACGGCTTACAGCGGTCAAAGCCGTAGAACTCACTGAGACCTTCGTTTTGACTGGTTATGGCTCCCGTAACTCTAAACGAGGCAACAGTTATGGCCGTCCGAAGTATCGATATCCACAGGGTGCAAGGTGCAACATTCGTCCAAAAAGACGAAACAGCGCCGTGCGACTTTTAGAAATAGCTGCAGGGATTTGAAATGGACCAGTACCATGGTGCACCACTTTCCAGGGATGGTAAATCGAAGACCAGCCATGGTGTTCCCTTTTTAACGTAAAAATTCATGTGACGGAAAAACGAAGGCCAAAAAACTTCAGAGACCCGATTGATGTTCGGATAGCCTTTTTTTTGGTATGAAACTATCCGTTGACGGCTAACAGTGGTCAAAGCCGTAGAACTCACTAAGACCTTCGTTTTGACTGGTTATGGCTCCTGTAACTCTACACGAGGCAACCGTTATGGTCGTCCGAAGAATCGATATCCATTGGGTGCAACATACGCGGTGCAAGGTGCAACATTCGTCCAAAAAGATGAAACATCGCCGTGCAACTTTTAGAAATGAGTGCAGGGACTTGAAATGGACCAGTACCATGGTGCACCACTCTCCAGGGATGGTAAATCGAAGACCAGCGACGGTGTTCCATTTTTAACGTAAAAATTCATGTGACGGAAAAACGAAGGCCAAAAAACTTCAGAGAGCCGACTGAGGTTCGGATAGCCTTTTTGGGTATGAAACTATCCGTTGACGACTTACAGCGGTCAAAGCGGTAGAACTCACTGAGACCTACGTTTTGACTGGTTATGGCTCCCGTAACTCTAAACGAGGCAACAGTTATGGCCGTCCGAAGAATCGATATCCACAGGGTGCAACATCTGCGGTGCAAGGTGCAACATTCGTCCAAAAAGGCGAAACAGCGCCGTGCGACTTTTAGAAATGGGTGTAGGGATTTGAAATGGACCAGTACCAAGGTGCACCACTCTCCAGGGATGGTAAATCGAAGACCAGCCACGGTGTTCCCTTTTTAACGTAAAAATTCATGTGACGGAAACACGAAGGCCAAAAAACTTCAGAGAGCCGATTGAGGTTCGGATAGCCTTTTTTGGGTATGAAACTATCCGTTGATGACTTACAGTGGTCAAAGCCATAGAACTCATTGAGACCTTCGTTTCGACTGGTTATGGCTCGCGTAACTCTAAACGAGGCAACAGTTATGGCCGTCCGAAGAATCGATATCCACAGGGTGCAACATCTACGGTGCAAGGTGCAACATTCGTCCAAAAAGACGAAACAGCGCTGTGCGACTTTTAGAAATGGGTGCAGGGATTTGAAATGGACCAGTACCATGGTGCACCACTCTCCAGGGATGGTAAATCGAAGACCAGCCACGGTGTACCCTTTTTAATGTAAAAATTCATTTGATGGAAAAACGTAGGCCAAAAAACTTCAAAGACCCGATTGAGGTTCGGATAGCCTTTTTTTGGGTATGAAACTATCCGATGACGGCTTACAGCGGTCAAAGCCGTAGAACTCACTGAGACCTTCGTTTTGACTGGTTATGGCTCCCGTAACTCTAAACGAGGCAACAGTTATGGCCGTCCGAAGAATCGAAATCCACAGGGTGCAACATCTGCGGTGCAAGGTGCAACATTCGTCCAAAAAGACGAAACAGCGCCGTGCGACTTTTAGAAATGGCTGCAGGGATTTGAAATGGACTAGTACCATAGTGCACCACTCTCCAGTAATGGTAAATCGAAGACCAGCCACGGTGTTCCCTTTTTAACGTAAAAATTCATGTGACGGAAAAACGAAGGCCAAAAAACTTCAAAGACCCGATTGATGTTCGGATAGCCTTTTTTTGGGTATGAAACTATCCGTTGACTGCTTACAGTGGTCAAAGCCGTAGAACTCACGGAGACCTTCATTTTGACTGGTTATGGCTCCTGTATCTCTACACGAGGCAACAGTTATGGCCGTCCGAAGAATCGATATCCACAGGGTGCAACATCCGCGGTGCAAGGTGCAACATTCGTCCAAAAAAACGAAACAGCGCCGTACAACTTTTAGAAATGAGTGCAGGGACTTGAAATGGACCAGTACCATGGTGCACCACTCTCCAGGGATGGTAAATCGAAGACCAGCCACGGTGTTCCATTTTTAACGTAAAAATTCATGTGACGGAAAAACGAAGGCCAAAAAACTTCAGAGAGCCGATTGAGGTTCGGATAGCCTTTTGGGGTATGAAACTATCCGTTGACGACTTACAGCGGTCAAAGCGGTAGAACTCACTGAGACCTTCGTTTTGACTGCTTATGGCTCCCGTAACTCTAAACGAGGCAACAGTTATGGCCGTCCGAAGAATCAATATCCACAAGGTGCAACATCTGCGGTGCAAGGTGCAACATTCGTCCAAAAAGACGAAACAGCGCCGTGCGACTTTTAGAAATGGCTGCAGGGATTTGAAATGGACCAGTACCATGGTGCACCACTATCTAGGGATGGTAAATCGAAGACCAGCCACGGTGTTCCCTTTTTAACGTAAAAATTCATGTGACGGAAAAACGAAGGCCAAAAAACATCAGAGAGCCGACTGAGGTTCGGATAGCCTTTATTGGGTATGAAACTATCCGATGACGGTTTACAGCAGTCAAAGCCGTAGAACTCACTGAGACCTTCATTTTGACTGGTTATGGCTCCCGTAACTCAAAACGAGGCAACAGTTATGGCCGTCCGAAGAATCGATATCCACAGGGTGCAACATCTGTGGTGCAAGGTGCAACATTCGTCCAAAAAGACGAAAAAGCGCCGTGCGACTTTTAGAAATGGGTGCAGGGATTTGAAATGGACCAGTGTCATGGTGCACCACTCTCCAGGGATGGTAAATCGAAGACCAGCCACGGTGTTCCCTTTTTAACGTAAAAATTCATGTGACGGAAAAACGAAGGCCAAAAAACATCAGAGAGCCGATTGAGGTTCGGATAGCCTTTTTTGGGTATGAAACTATCCGATGACGGCTTACAGCGGTCAAAGCCGTAGAACTCACTGAGATCTTCGTTTTGACTGGTTATGGCTCCCGTAACTCTAAACGAGGCAACAGTTATGGCCGTCCGAAGAATCAAAATCCACAGGGTGCAACATCTGCGGTGCAAGGTGCAACATTCGTCCAAAAAGACGAAACAGTGCCGTGCGACTTTTAGAAATCGGTGCAGGGATTTGAAATGGACCAGTACCGTGGTGCATCACTCTCCAGGGATGGTAAATCGAAGACCAGTCACGGTGTTCCCTTTTTAACGTAAAAATTCATGTGACGGAAAAACGAAGGCCAAAAAACTTCAGAGAGCCGATTGAAGTTCAAAAAGCCTTTTTTTGGGTATGAAACTATCCGATGACGGCTTACAGCGGTCAAAGCGGTAGAACTCACTAAGACCTTCGTTTTGACTGGTTATTGCTCCCGTAACTCTAAACGAGGCAACAGTTATGGCCGTCCGAAGAATCGATATCCACAAGGTGCAACATCTGCGGTGCAAGGTGCAACATTCGTCCAAAAAGACAAAACAGCGCCGTGCGACTTTTAGAAATGGCTGCAGGGAATTGAAATGGACCAGTACCATGGTGCACCACTATCTAGGGATGGTAAATCGAAGACCAGCCACGGTATTCCCTTTTTAACGAAAAAATTCATGTGACGGAAAAACGAAGGCCAAAAAACATCAGAGACCCGATTAAGGTTCGGATAGCCTTTTTTGGGTATGAAACTATCCATTGACGGCTTATAGCGGTCAAAGCCGTAGAACTCACTGAGACCTTCATTTTGACTGGTTATGGCTCCCGTAACTCGAAACGAGGCAATAGTTATGGCCGTCCGAAGAATCGATATCCACAGGGTGCAACATCTGTGGTGCAAGGTGCAACATTCGTCCAAAAAGACGAAAAAGCGCCGTGCGACTTTTAGAAATGGGTGCATGGATTTGAAATGGACCAGTAACATGGTGCACCACTCTCCAGGGATGGTAAATTGAAGACCAGCCACGGTGTTCACTTTTTAACGTAAAAATTCATGTGACAGAAAAACGAAGGCCAAAAAACATCAGAGAGCCGATTGAGGTTCGGATAGCCTTTTTTGGGTATGAAACTATCCGATGACGGCTTACAGCGGTCAAAGCCGTAGAACTCACTGAGAACTTCGTTTTGACTGGTTATGGCTCCCGTAACTCTAAACGAGGCAACAGTTATGGCCGTCCGAAGAATCGAAATCCACAGGGTGCAACATCTGCGGTGCAAGGTGCAACATTCGTCCAAAAAGACGAAACAGCGCCGTGCGACTTTTAGAAATCGGTGCAGAGATTTGAAATGGACCAGTACCGTGGTGCATCACTCTCCAGGGATGGTAAATCGAAGACCAGCCACGGTGTTCCCCTTTTAACGTAAAAATTCATGTGACGGAAAAACGAAGGCCAAAAAACTTCAGAGAGCCGATTGAGGTTCAGAAATCCTTTTTTTGGGTATGAAACTTTCTGATGATGGCTTACAGCGGTCAAAGCTGTAGAACTCACTGAGACCTTCATTTTGACTGGTTATGGCTCCCGTAACTCTAAACGAGGCAACAGTTATGGCCGTCCGAAGAATCGATATCCACAAGGTGCAACATCTGCCGTGCAAGGAGCAACATTCGTCCAAAAAGACGAAACAGCGCCGTGCGACTTTTAGAAATGGCTGCTGGATTTGAAATGGACCAGTACCATGGTGCACCACTCTTCAGGGATGGTAAATCGAAGACCAGCCACGGTGTTCCCTTTTTAACGTAAAATTTCATGTGACGGAAAAACGAAGGCCAAAAAACTTCAGAGACCCGATTGATGTTCGGATAGCCTTTTTTTGGGTATGAAACTATCCGTTGACTGCTTACAGCGGTTAAAGCCGTAGAACTCACTGAGACCTTCGTTTTGACTGGTTATGGCTCCTGTAGCTCTACACGAGGCAACAGTTATGGCCATCCGAAGAATCGATATCCACAGGGTGCAACATCCGCGGTGCAAGGTGCAACATTCGTCCAAAAAGACGAAACAGTGCCATACAACTTTTAGAAATGAGTGCAAGGACTTGAAATGGACAAGTACCATGGTGCACCACTCTCCAGGGATGGTAAATCGAAGACCAGGCACGGTGTTCCATTTTTAACGTAAAAATTCATGTGACGGAAAAACGAAGGCCAAAAAACTTCAGAGAGCCGATTGAGGTTCGGATTGCCTTTTTGGGTATGAAACTATCCGTTGACGACTTATAGCGGTCAAACCAGTAGAACTCACTGAGACCTTCGTTTTGACTGGTTATGGCTCCCGTAAATCTAAACGAGGCAACAGTTATGGCCGTCCGAAGAATCGATATCCACAGGGTGCAACATCCGCGGTGCAAGGTGCAACATTCGTCCAAAAAAACGAAACAGCGCCGTACAACTTTTAGAAATGAGTGCAGGGACTTGAAATGGACCAGTACCATGGTGCACCACTCTCCAGGGATGGTAAATCGAAGACCAGCCACGGTGTTCCATTTTTAACGTAAAAATTCATGTGACGGAAAAACGAAGGCCAAAAAACTTCAGAGAGCCGATTGAGGTTCGGTTAGCCTTTTTGGGTATGAAACTATACGTTGACGACTTACAGCGGTCAAAGCGGTAGAACTCACTGAGACCTTCGTTTTGATTGGTTATGGCTCCCGTAACTCTAAACGAGGCAACAGTTATGGCCGTCCGAAGAATCGATATCCACAAGGTGCAACATCTGCGGTGCAAGGTGCAACATTCGTCCAAAAAGACGAAACAATGCCGTGCGACTTTTAGAAATGGCTGTAGGGATTTGAAATGGACCAGTACCATGGTGCACCACTATCTAGGGATGGTAAATCGAAGACCAGCCACGGTGTTCCCTTTTTAACGTAAAAATTCATGTGACGGAAAAACGAAGGCCAAAAAACATCAGAGACCCGATTAAGGTTCGGATAGCCTTTTTTTGGGTATGAAACTATCTGTTGACGGCTTACAGTGGTCAAAGCCGTAGAACTCACTGAGACCTTCATTTTGACGGGTTATGGCTCCCGTAACTCAAAATGAGGCAACAGTTATGGCCGTCCGAAGAATCGATATCCATAGGGTGCAACATCTGTGGTGCAAGGTGCAACATTCGTCCAAAAAGACAAAAAAGCGCCGTGCGACTTTTAGAAATGGGTGCAGGGATTTGAAATGGACCAGTAACATGGTGCACCACTCTCCAGGGATGGTAAATCGAAGACCAGCCACGGTGTTTCCTTTTTAACGTAAAAATTCATGTGACGGAAAAACGAAGGCCAAAAAACATCAGAGAGCCGATTGAGGTTCGGATAGCCTTTTCTGGGTATGAAACTATCCGATGACGGCTTACAACGGTCAAAGCCGTAGAACTCACTGAGATCTTCGTTTTGACTGGTTATTTCTCCCGTAACTCTAAACGAGGCAACAGTTATGGCCGTCCGAAGAATCGAAATCCATAGGGTGCAACATTTGCGGTGCAAGGTGCAACATTCGTCCAAAAAGACGAAACAGCGCCGTGCGACTTTTAGAAATCGGTGCAGGGATTCGAAATGGACCATTACCGTGGTGCATCACTCTCCAGGGATGGTTAATCGAAGGCCAGCCACGGTGTTCCCTTTTTAACGTAAAAATTCATGTGACGGAAAAACGAAGGCCAAAAAACTTCAGAGAGCCGATTGAGGTTCAGAAAGCCTTTTTTTGGGTATGAAACTATCCGATGACGGCTTACAGTGGTCAAAGCCGTAGAACTCACTGAGACCTTCATTTTGACTGGTTATGGCTCCCGTAACTCTAAACGAGGCAACAGTTATGGCCGTCCGAAGAATCGATATCCATAGGGTGCAACATCTGCGGTGTAAGGAGCAACATTCGTCCAAAAAGACGAAACAGCGCCGTGCGACTTTTAGAAATGGCTGCAGGGATTTGAAATGGACCAGTACCATGGTGCACCACTCTCCAGGGATGGTAAATCGAAGACCAGCCACGGTGTTCCCTTTTTAACGTAAAATTTCATGTGACGGAAAAACGAAGGCCAAAAAACTTCAGAGACCCGATTGATGTTCGGATAGCCTTTTTTTGGGTATGAAACTATCCGTTGACTGCTTACAGTGGTCAAAGCCGTAGAACTCACTGAGACCTTCGTTTTGACTGGTTATGGCTCCTGTAGCTCTACACGAGGCAACAGTTATGGCCATCCGAAGAATCGATATCCACAGGGTGCAACATCCGCGGTGCAAGGTGCAACATTCGTCCAAAAAGACGAAACAACGCCATACAACTTTTAGAAATGAGTGCAAGGACTTGAAATGGACCAGTACCATGGTGCACCACTCTCCAGGGATGGTAAATCGAAGACCAGCCACGGTGTTCCATTTTTAACGTAAAAATTCATGTGACGGAAAAACGAAGGCCAAAAAACTTCAGAGAGCCGATTGAGGTTTGGATAGCCTTTTTGGGTATGAAACTATCCGTTGACGACTTACAGCGGTCAAAGCAGTAGAACTCACTGAGACCTTTGTTTTGACTGGTTATGGCTACCGTAAATCTAAACGAGGCAATAGTTATGGCCGTCCGAAGAATCGATATCCACAGGGTGCAACATCTGCGGTGCAAGGTGCAACATTCGTCCAAAAAGACGAAACAGCGCCGTGCGACTTTTAGAAATGGCTGCAGGGATTTGAAATGGACCAGTACCATGGTGCACCACTATCCAGGGATGGTAAATCGAAGACCAGCCAGGGTGTTCCCTTTTTAACGTAAAAATTCATGTGACGGAAAAACGAAGGCCAAAAAACATCACAGACCCGATTAAGGTTCGGATAGCCTTTTTTTGGGTATGAAACTATCCGTTGACAGCTTACAGCGGTCAAAGCCGTAGAACTCACTGAGACCTTCGTTTTGACTGGTTATAGCTCCCGTAACTCTAAACGAGGCAACAGTTATGGCCGTCCGAAGAATCGATATCCACACGTTGCAACATCTGCGGTGCAAGGTGCAACATTCGTCCAAAAAGACGAAACAGCGCCGTGCGACTTTTAGAAATAGCTGCAGGGATTTAAAATGGACCAGTACCATGGTGCACCACTTTCCAGGGATGGTAAATCGAAGACCAGCCATGGTGTTCTCTTTTTAACGTAAAAATTCATGTGACGAAAAAACGAAGGCCAAAAAACTTCAGAGACCCGATTGATGTTCGGATAGCCTTTTTTTTGGTATGAAACTATCCGTTGACGGCTTACAGTGGTCAAAGCCGTAGAACTGACTAAGACCTTCGTTTTGACTGGTTATGGCTCCTGTAACTCTACACGAGGCAACAGTTATGGTCGTCCGAAGTATCGATATCCACAGGGTGCAACATACGCGGTGCAAGGTGCAACATTCGTCCAAAAAGATGAAACATCGCCGTGCAACTTTTAGAAATGAGTACAGGGACTTGAAATGGACCAGTACCATGGTGCACCACTCTCCAGGGATGGTAAATCGAAGACCAGCGACGGTGTTCCATTTTTAACGTAAGAATTCATGTGACGGAAAAACGAAGGCCAAAAAACTTCAGAGAGCCGATTGAGGTTCGGATAGCCTTTTTGGGTATGAAACTATCCGTTGACGACTTACAGCGGTCAAAGTGGTAGAACTCACTGAGACCTTCGTTTTGACTGGTTATGGCTCCCGTAACTCTAAACGAGGCAACAGTTATGGCCGTCCGAAGAATCGATATCCACAGGGTGCAACATCTGCGGTGCAAGGTGCAACATTCGTCCAAAAAGGCGAAACAGCGCCGTGCGACTTTTAGAAATGGGAGTAGGGATTTGAAATGGACCAGTACCAAGGTGAACCACTCTCCAGGGATGGTAAATCGAAGACCAACCACGGTGTTCCCTTTTTAACGTAAAAATTCATGTGACGGAAACACGAAGGCCAAAAAACTTCAGAGAGCCGATTGAGGTTCGGATAGCCTTTTTTGGGTATGAAACTATCCGTTGATGACTTACAGTGGTCAAAGCCGTAGAACTCATTGAGACCTTCGTTTCGACTGGTTATGGCTCCCGTAACTCTAAACGAGGCAACAGTTATGGCCGTCCGAAGAATCGATATCCACAGGGTGCAACATCTACGCTGCAAGGTGCGACATTCGTCCAAAAAGACGAAACAGCGCCGTGCGACTTTTAGAAATGGGTGCAGGGATTTGAAATGGACCAGTACCATGGTGCACCACTCTCCAGGGATGGTAAATCGAAGACCAGCCACGGTGTACCCTTTTTAATGTAAAAATTCATGTGATGGAAAAACGTAGGCCAAAAAACTTCAGAGACCCGATTGAGGTTCGGATAGCCTTTTTTTGGGTATGAAACTATCCGATGACGGCTTACAGCGGTCAAAGCCGTAGAACTCACTGAGACCTTCATTTTGACTGGTTATGGCTCCCGTAACTCTAAACGAGGCAACAGTTATGGCCGTCCGAAGAATCGAAATCCACAGGGTGCAACATCTGCGGTGCAAGGTGCAACATTCGTCCAAAAAGACGAAACAGCGCCGTGCGACTTTTACAAATGGCTGCAGGGATTTGAAATGGACTAGTACCATAGTGCACCACTCTCCAGTAATGGTAAATCGAAGACCAGCCACGGTGTTCCCTTTTTAACGTAAAAATTCATGTGACGGAAAAACGAAGGCCAAAAAACTTCAAACACCCGATTGATGTTCGGATAGCCTTTTTTTGGGTATGAAACTATCCGTTGACTGCTTGCAGTGGTCAAAGCCGTAGAACTCACTGAGACCTTCGTTTTGACTGGTTATGGCTCCTGTATCTCTACACGAGGCAACAGTTATGGCCGTCCGAAGAATCGATATCCACAAGGTGCAACATCCGCGGTGCAAGGTGCAACATTCGTCCAAAAAAACGAAACAGCGCTGTACAACTTTTAGAAATGAGTGCAGGGACTTGAAATGGACCAGTACCATGGTGCACCACTCTCTAGGGATGGTAAATCGAAGACCAGCCACGGTGTTCCCTTTTTAACGTAAAATTTCATGTGACGGAAAAACGAAGGCCAAAAAACATCAGAGAGCCGATTGAGGTTCGGATAGCCTTTTCTGGGTATGAAACTATCCGATGACGGCTTACAGTGGTCAAAGCCGTAGAACTCACTGAGATCTTCGTTTTGACTGGTTATTTCTCCCGTAACTCTAAACGAGGCAACAGTTATGGCCGTCCGAAGAATCGAAATCCACAGGGTGCAACATCTGCGGTGCAAGGTGCAACATTCGTCCAAAAAGACGAAACAGCGCCGTGCGACTTTTAGAAATCGGTGCAGGGATTTGAAATGGACCAGTACCGTGGTGCATCACTCTCCAAGGATGGTAAATCGAAGACCAGCCACGGTGTTCCCTTTTTAACGTAAAAATTCATGTGACGGAAAAACGAAGGCCAAAAAACTTCAGAGAGCCGATTGAGGTTCAGAAAGCCTTTTTTTGGGTATGAAACTATCCGATGACGGCTTACAGCGGTCAAAGCCGTAGAACTCACTGAGACCTTCATTTTGACTGGTTATGGCTCCCGTAACTCAAAACGAGGCAACAGTTATGGCCGTCCGAAGAATCGATATCCACAGGGTGCAACATCTGTGGTGCAAGGTGCAACATTCGTCCAAAAAGACGAAAAAGCGCCGTGCGACTTTTAGAAATGGGTGCAGGGATTTGAAATGGACCAGTATCATGGTGCACCACTCTCCAGGGATGGTAAATCGAAGACCAGCCACGATGTTCCCTTTTTAACGTAAAAATTCATGTGACGGAAAAACGAAGGCCAAAAAACATCAGAGAGCCGATTGAGGTTCGGATAGCCTTTTTTGGGTATGAAACTATCCGATGACGGCTTACAGCGGTCAAAGCCGTAGAACTCACTGAGATCTTCGTTTTGACTAGTTATGGCTCCCGTAACACTAAACGAGGCAACAGTTATGGCCGTCCGAAGAATCGAAATCCACAGGGTGCAACATCTGCGGTGCAAGGTGCAACATTCGTCCAAAAAGACGAAACAGCGTCGTGCGACTTTTAGAAATCGGTGCAGGGATTTGAAATGGACCAGTATCGTGGTGCACCACTCTCCAGGGATGGTAAATCGAAGACCAGTCACGGTGTTCCCTTTTTAACGTAAAAATTCATGTGACGGAAAAACGAAGGCCAAAAAACTTCAGAGAGCCGTTTGAGGTTCAGAAAGCCTTTTTTTGGGTATGAAACTATCCGATGACGGCTTACAGCGGTCAAAGCCGTAGAACTCACTCAGACCTTAGTTTTGACTGGTTATGGCTCCCGTAACTCTAAACGAGGCAACAGTTATAGCCGTCCGAAGAATCGATATCCACATGGTGCAACATCTGCGGTGCAAGGAGCAACATTCGTCCAAAAAGACGAAACAGCACCGTGCGACTTTTAGAAATGGCTGCAGGGATTTGAAATGGACCAGTACCATGGTGCACCACTCTCAAGGGATGGTAAATCGAAGACCAGCCACGGTGTTCCCTTTTTAATGTAAAATTTCATGTGACGGAAAAACGAAGGCCAAAAAACTTCAGACACCCGATTGATGTTCGGATAGTCTTTTTTTGGGTATGAAACTATCCGTTGATACTTACAGCGGTCAAAGCCGTAGAACTAACTGAGACCTTCGTTTTGACTGGTTATGGCTCCTGTAGCTCTACACGAGGCAACAGTTATGGCCGTCCGAAGAATCGATATCCACAGGGTGCAACATCCACGGTGCAAGGTGCAACATTCGTCCAAAAAGACGAAACAGCGCCATACAACTTTTAGAAATGAGTGCAAGGACTTGAAATGGACCAGTACCATGGTGCACCACTCTCCAGGGATGGTAAATCGAAGACCAGCCACGGTGTTCCATATTTAACGTAAAAATTCATGTGACGGAAAAACGAAGGCCAAAAAACTTCAGAGAGCCGATTGAGGTTCGGATAGCCTTTTTGGGTATGAAACTATCCATTGACGACTTACAGCGGTCAAAGCAGTAGAACTCACTGAGACCTTCGTTTTGACTGGTTATGGCTCCCGTAAATCTAAACGAGGCAACAGTTATGGCCGTCCGAAGAATCGATATCCACAGGGTGCAACATCTGCGGTGCAAGGTGCAACATTCGTCCAAAAAGACGAAACAGCGCCGTGCGACTTTTAGAAATGGCTGTAGGGATTTGAAATGGACCAGTACCATGGTGCACCACTATCCAGGGATGGTAAATCGAAGACCAGCCACGGTGTTCCCTTTTTAACGTAAAAATTCATGTGACGGAAAAACGAAGGCCAAAAAACATCAGAGACCTGATTAAGGTTCGGATAGCCTTTTTTTGGGTATGAAACTATCCGTTGATGGCTTACAGCGGTCAAAGCCGTAGAACTCACTGAGATCTTCATTTTGACTGGTTATGGCTCCCGTAACTATAAACGAGGCAACAGTTATGGCCGTCCGAAGAATCGATATCCACAAGTTGCAACATCTGCGGTGCAAGGTGCAACATTCGTCCAAAAAGACGAAACAGCGCCGTGCGACTTTTAGAAATGGCTGCAGGGATTTGAAATGGACCAGTACCATGGTGCACCACTTTCCAGGGATGGTAAATCGAAGACCAGCCATGGTGTTCCCTTTTTAGCGTAAAAATTCATGTGACGGAAAAACGAAGGCCAAAAAACTTCAGAGACCCGATTGATGTTCGGATAGCCTTTTTTTTGGTATGAAACTATCTGTTGACGGCTTACAGCGGTCAAAGCCGTAGAACTCACTAAGACTTTTGTTTTGACTAGTTATGGCTCCTGTAACTCTACACAAGGCAACAGTTATGGTCGTCCGAAGAATTGATATCCACAGGGTGCAACATCCACGGTGCAAGGTGCAACATTCGTCCAAAAAGACGAAACATTGCCGTGCAACTTTTAGAAATGAGTGCAGGGACTTGAAATGGACCAGTACCATGGTGCACCACTCTCTAGGGATGGTAAATCGAAGACCAGCGAAGGTGTACCATTTTTAACGTAAAAATTCATGTGACGGAAAAACGAAGGCCAAAAAACTTCAGAGAGCCGATTGAGGTTCGGATACCCTTTTTGGGTATGAAACTATCCGTTGATGACTTACAGCGGTCAAAGCGGTAGAACTCACTAAGACCTTCGTTTTGACTGGTTATGGCTCCCGTAACTCTAAACGAGGCAACAGTTATGGCCGTCCGAAGAATCGATATCCACAGGGTGCAACATCTGCGGTGCAAGGTGCAACATTCGTCCAAAATGGCGAAACAGCGCCGTGCGACTTTTAGAAATGGGTGTAGGGATTTGAAATGGACCAGTACCATGGTGCACCACTCTCCAGGGATGGTAAATCGAATACCATCCACGGTGTTCCCTTTTTAACTTAAAAATTCATGTGACGGAAAAACGAAGGCCAAAAAACTTCAGAGAGCCGATTGAGGTTCGGATAGCCTTTTTTGGGTATGAAACTATTCGTTGATGACTTACAGCGGTCAAAGCCGTTGAACTCACTGAGACCTTCATTTCGACTGGTTATGGCTCCCGTAACTCTAAACGAGGCAACAGTTATGGCCGTCCGAAGAATCGATATCCAAAGGGTGCAACATCTACGGTGCAAGGTGCAACATTCGTCCAAAAAGACGAAACAGCGCCGTGCGACTTTTAGAAATGGCTGCAGGGATTTGAAATGGACCAGTACCATGTTGCACCACTCTCCAGGGATGGTAAATCGATGACCAGCCACGGTTTTTCCTTTTTAACGTAAAAATTCATGTGACGGAGAAACGAAGGCCAAAAAACTTCAGAGACCCGATTGATGTTCGGATAGCCTTTTATTGGGTATGAAACTATTCGTTGACTGCTTACAGCGGTCAAAGCCCGTAGAACTCACTGAGACCTTCGTTTTGACTGGTTATGGCTCCTGTACCTCTACACGAGGCAACAGTTATGGCCGTCCGAAGAATCGATATCCACAGGGTGCAACATCCGCGGTGCAAGGTGCAACATTCGTCCAAAAAGACGAAACAACGCCGTACAACTTTTAGAAATGAGTGCAGGGACTTGAAATGGACCAGTACCATGGTGCACCACTCTCCAGGGATGGTAAATCGTAGACCAGCCACGGTGTTCCATTTTTAACGTAAAAATTCATGTGACGGAAAAACGAAGGCCAAAAAACTTCAGAGAGCCGATTGAGGTTCGGATAGCCTTTTTGGGTATGAAACTATCCGTTGACGACTTACAGCGGTCAAAGCGGTAGAACTCACTGAGACCTTCGTTTTGACTGGTTATGGCTCCCGTAACTCTAAACGAGGCAACAGTTATGGCCGTCCGAAGAATCGATATCCACAAGGTGCAACATCTGCGGTGCAAGGTGCAACATTCGTCCAAAAAGACGAAACAGCGCCGTGCGACTTTTAGAAATGGCTGCAGGGACTTGAAATGGACCAGTACCATGGTGCACCACTATCCAGGGATGGTAAATCGAAGACCAGCCACGATGTTCTCTTTTTAACGTAAAAATTCATGTGATGGAAAAACGAAGGCCAAAAAACATCAGAGACCCGATTAAGGTTCGGATAGCCTTTTTTGGGTATGAAACTATCCGTTGACGGCTTACAGCGGTCAAAGCCGTAGAACTCACTGAGACCTTCATTTTGACATGTTATGGCTCCCGTAACTCAAAACGAGGCAACAGTTATGGCCGTCTGAAGAATCGATATCCACAGGGTGCAACATCTGTGGTGCAAGGTGCAACATTCGTCCAAAAAGCCGAAAAAGCACCGTGCGACTTTTAGCAATGGGTGTAGGAATTTGAAATGGACCAGTAACATGGTGCACCACTCTCCAGGGATGGTAAATCGAATACCAGCCACGGTGTTCCCTTTTAACGTAAAAATTCATGTGATGGAAAAACGAAGGCCAAAAAACATCAGAGAGCCGATTGAGTTTCGGATAGCCTTTTTTGGGTATGAAACTATCCGATGATGGCTTACAGCGGTCAAAGCCGTAGAACTCACTGAGACCTACGTTTTGATTGGTTATGGCTCCCGTAACTCTAAACGAGGCAACAGTTATGGCCGTCCGAAGAATCGAAATCCACAGGGTGCAACATCTGCGGTGCATGGTGCAACATTCGTCCAAAAAGACGAAACAGCGCCGTGCGACTTTTAGAAATCGGTGCAGGGATTTGAAATGGACCAGTACCGTGGTGCATCACTCTCTAGGGATGGTTAATCGAAGACCAGCCACGGTGTTCCCTTTTTAACGTAAAAATTCATGTGACGGAAAAACGAAGCCAAAAAACTTCAGAGAGCCGATTGAGGTTCAGAAAGCCTTTTTTTGGGTATGAAACTATCCGATGACGGCTTACAGCGGTCAAAGCCGTAGAACTCACTGAGACCTTCGTTTTGACTAGTTATGGCTCCCGTAACTCTAAACGAGGCAACAGTTATGGCCGTCCGAAGAATCGATATCCACAGGGTGCAACATCTGCGGTGCAAGGAGCAACATTCGTCCAAAAAGACGAAACAGCGCCGTGCGACTTTTAGAAATGGCTGCAGGGATTTGAAATGAACCAGTACCATGGTGCACCACTCTCCAGGGATGGTAAATCGAAGACCTGCCACGGTGTTCCCTTTTTAACGTAAAATTTCATGTGACGGAAAAACGAAGGCCAAAAAACTTCAGAGACCCGATTGATGTTCGGATAGCCTTTTTTTGGGTATGAAACTATCCGTTGACTGCTTACAGCGGTCAAAGCCCGTAGAACTCACTGAGACCTTCGTTTTGACTGGTTATGGCTCCTGTAGCTCTACACGAGGCAACAGTTATGGCCGTCCGAAGAATCGATATCCACAGGGTGCAACATCCGCGGTGCAAGGTGCAACATTCGTCCATAAAGACGAAACAGCGCCGTACAACTTTTAGAAATGAGTGCAGGGACTTGAAATGGACTAGTACCATGGTGCACCACTCTCCAGGGATGGTAAATCGAAGACCAGCCACGGTGTTCCATTTTTAACGTAAAAATTCATGTGACGGAAAAACGAAGGCCAAAAAACTTCAGAGAGCCGATTGAGGTTCGGATAGCCTTTTTGGGTATGAAACTATCCATTGACGACTTACAGCGGTCAAAGCGGTAGAACTCACTTAGACCTTCCTTTTGACTGGTTATGGCTCCCGTAACTCTAAACGAGGCAACAGTTATGGCCGTCCGAAGAATCGATATCCACAAGGTGAAACATCTGCGGTGCAAGGTGCAACATTCGTCCAAAAAGACGAAACAACGCCGTGCGACTTTTAGAAATGGCTGCAGGGATTTGAAATGGACCAGTACCATGGTGCACCACTATCCAGGGATGGTAAATCGAAGACCAGCCACGGTGTTCCCTTTTTAACGTAAAAATTCATGTGACGGAAAAACGAAGGCCAAAAAACATCAGAGACCCGATTAAGGTTCGGATAGCCTTTTTTTGGGTATGAAACTATCCGTTGATGGCTTACAGCGGTCAAAGCCGTAGAACTCACTGAGACCTTCATTTTGACTGGTTATGGCTCCCGTAACTTAAAACGAGGCAACAGTTATGGCCGTCCGAAGAATCGATATCCACAGGGTGCAACATCTGCGGTGCATGGTGCAACATTCGTCCAAAAAGACGAAACAGCGCCGTGCGACTTTTAGAAATCGGTGCAGGGATTTGAAATGGACCAGTACCGTGGTGCATCACTCTCCAGGGATGGTAAATCGAAGACCAGCCACGGTGTTCCCTTTTTAACGTAAAAATTCATGTGACGGAAAACCGAAGGCCAAAAAACTTCGACGACCCGATTGAGGTTCGGATAGCCTTTTTTGGGTATGAAACTATCATTTGATGGCTTACAGCGGTCAAAGCCGTAGAACTCACTAAGACCTTCGTTTTGACTGGTTATGGCTCCCGTAACTCTGAACGAAGCAACAGTTATGGCCGTCCGAAGAATCGATATCCATAGGGTGCAACATCAGCGGTGCAAGGTGCAACATTCGTCCAAAAAGACGAAACAGCGCCGTGCAACATTTAGAAATGGGTGCAGAGATTTGAAATGGGCCAGTACAATGGTGCACTACTCTCCAGGGATGGTAAATCGAAGACCAGCCACGGTGTTCCCTTTTTAACGTAAAAATTCATGTGACGGAAAAACGAAGGCCAAAAAACATCACAGAGCCGATTGAGGTTCGGATAGCCTTTTTTGGGTATGAAACTATCCGATGACGGCTTACAGCGGTCAAAGCCGTAGAACTCACTGAGACCTTCGTTTTGACTGGTTATGGCTCCGTAACTCTAAACGAGGCAACAGTCACGGCCGTCCGAAGAATCGAAATCCACAGGGTGCAACATCTGTGGTGCAAGGTGCAACATTGGTCCAAAAAGACGAAACAGCGCCGTGCGACTTTTAGAAATCGGTGCAGGGATTGAAATGGACCAGTACCATGGTGCATCACTCTCCAGGGATGGTAAATCGAAGACCAGCCACGGTGTTCCCTTTTTAACGTAAAAATTCATGTGACGGAAAAACGAAGGCCAAAAAACTTCAGAGAGCCGACTGAGGTTCAGAAAGCCTTTTTTTGGGTATGAAACAATCCGTGGACGGCTTACAGCGGTCAAAGCCGTAGAACTCACTGACACCTTCGTTTTTACTGGTTATGGCTCCAGTAACTCTAAACGAGGCAACAGTTATGGCTGTCCGAAGAATCGTTATCCATAGGGTGGAACATCTGCGGTGCAAGGTGCAACATTCGTCCAAAAAGACGAAACAGCGCCGTGCGACTTTTAGAAATGGGTGCAAGGATTTGAAATGGACCAGTACCATGGTGCACCACTCTCCAGGGATGGTAATTCGAAGACCAACCACGGTGTACCCTTTTTAATGTAAAAATTCATGTGACGGAAAAACGTAGGCCAAAAAACTTCAGAGACCCGATTGAGGTTCGGATAGCCTTTTTTTGGGTATGAAACTATCCGTTGATGGCTTACAGTGGTCAAAGCCGTAGAAATCACTGAGACCTTCGTTTTGACTGGTTATGGCTCCCGTAACTCTAAACGAGGCAACAGTTATGGCAGTCCGAAGAATCGATATCCATAGGGTGCAACATCTGCGGTGCAAGGAGCAACATTCGTCCAAAAAGACGAAACAGCGTCGTGCGACTTTTAGAAATGGCTGCAGGGATTTGAAATGGACCAGTACCATGGTGCACCACTCTCCAGGGATGGTAAATCGAAGACCAGCCACGGTGTTCCCTTTTTAACGTTAAAATTCATGTGACGGAAAAACGAAGGCCAAAAAACTTCAGAGAGTCGATTGAGGTTCGGATAGCCTTTTTGGGTATGAAACTATCCGTTGACGACTTACAGCGGTCAAAGCGGTAGAACTCACTGAGACCTTCCTTTTGACTGGTTATGGCTCCCGTAACTCTAAACGAGGCAACAGTTATGGCCGTCCGAAGAATCGATATCCACAAGGTGAAACATCTGCGGTGCAAGGTGCAACATTCGTCCCAAAAGACGAAACAGCGCCGTGCGACTTTTAGAAATGGCTGTAGGGATTTGAAATGGACCAGTACCATGGTGCACCACTATCCAGGGATGGTAAATCGAAGACCAGCCACGGTGTTCCCTTTTTAACGTAAAAATTCATGTGATGGAAAAACGAAGGCCAAAAAACATCAGAGAGCCGATTAAGGTTCGGATAGCCTTTTTTTGGGTATGAAACTATCCGTTGATGGCTTACAGCGGGCAAAGCCGTAGAACTCACTGAGACCTTCATTTTGACTGGTTATGGCTCCCGTAACTCAAAACGAGGCAACAGTTATGGCCGTCCGAAGAATCAATATCCATAGGGTGCAACATCTGTGGTGCAAGGTGCAACATTCGTCCAAAAAGATGAAAAAGCGCCGTGCGACTTTTAGAAATGGGTGTAGGGATTTGAAATGGACCAGTACCATGGTGCACCACTCTCCAGGGATGGTAAATCGAAGACCAGCCACGGTGTTCCCTTTTTAACGTAAAAATTCATGTGACGGAAAAACGAAGGCCAAAAAACATCACAGAGCCGATTGAGGTTCGGATAGCCTTTTTTGGGTATGAAACTATCTGATGACGGCTTACAGCGGTCAAAGCCGTAGAACTCACTGAGACCTTCGTTTTGACTGGTTATGGCTCCGTAACTCTAAACGAGGCAACAGTTATGGCCGTCCGAAGAATCGAAATCCACAAGGTGCAACATTTGCGGTGCAAGGTGCAACATTCGTCCAAAAAGACGAAACAGCGCCGTGCGAATTTTAGAAATCGGTGCAGGGATTGAAATGGACCAGTACCATGGTGCATCACTCTCCAGGGATGGTAAATCGAAGACCAGCCACGGTGTTCCCTTTTTAACGTAAAAATTCATGTGACGGAAAAACAAAGGCCAAAAAACTTCAGAGAGCCGACTGAGGTTCAGAAAGCCTTTTTTTGGGTATGAAACTATCCGTTGACGGCTTACAGCGGTCAAAGCCGTAGAACTCACTGACACCTTCGTTTTTACTGGTTATGGCTCCCGTAACTCTAAACGAGGCAACAGTTATGGCTGTCCGAAGAATCGATATCCACAGGGTGGAACATCTGCGGTGCAAGGTGCAACATTCGTCCAAAAAGACGAAACAGCGCCGTGCGACTTTTAGAAATGGGTGCAAGGATTTGAAATGGACCAGTACCATGGTGCACCACTCTCCAGGGATGGTAAATCGAAGACCAGCCACGGTGTTCACTTTTTAACGTAAAAATTCATGTGATGGAAAACCGAAGGCCAAAAAACTTCAGAGACCCGATTGAGGTTCGGATAGACTTTTTTGGGTATGAAACTATCTGTTGACGGCTTACAGCGGTCAAAGCCGTAGAATTCACTGAGACCTTCATTTTGACTGGTTATGGCTCCCGTAACTCTAAACGAGGCAACAGTTATGGCCGTCCGAAGAATCGATATCCACAGGGTGCAACATCTGCGGTGCAAGGTGCAACATTCGTCCAAAAAGACGAAACATCGCCGTGCGACATTTAGAAATGGGTGCAGGGATTTGAAATGGGCCAGTACCATGGTGCACCACTATCCAGGGATGGGAAATCGAAGACCAGCCACGGTGTTTCCTTTTTAACGTATAAATTCACGTGACGGAAAAACGAAGGCCAAAAAACTTCAGTGACCCGATCGAGGTTCGGATAGCCTTTTTCTGAGTATGAAACTATCCGTTGACGGCTTACAGCGGTCAAAGCCGTAGAACTCACTAAGACCATCGTTTTGACTGATTATGGCTCCCGTAACTCTAAACGAGGCAACAGTTATGGCCGTCCGAAGAATCGATATCCACAGGGTGCAACATCTGCGGTGCAAGGTGCAACATTCGTCCAAAAAGACGAAACAGCGCCGTGCGACTTTTAGGAATGGGTGCAGGGATTTGAAATGGACCAGTACCATGGTGCATCACTCTCCAGGGATGGTAAACCGAAGACCAGCCATGGTGTTACCTTTTTAACGTAAAAATTCATGTGACGGAAAAACGAAGGCCAAAAAACTTCAGAGACCCGATTGAGGTTCAGATAGTCTTTTTGGTATGAAACTATCCATTGACGGCTTACAGCGGTCAAAGCCGTAGAACTCACAGAGAGATTCATTTTGACTGGTTATGGCTCCCGTAACTCTAAATGAGCCAATAGTTATGGCCGTCCGAAGAATCGATATCCACAGGGTGCAACATCTGCGGTGCAAGGTGCAACATTCGTCCAAAAAGATGAAACAGCGCCGTGCGACTTTTAGAAATGGGTGTAGGGATTTGAAATGGACCAGTACCATGGTGCACCTCTCTCCAGGGATGGTAAATCGAAGACCAGCCACGGTGTTCCCTTTTAACGTAAAAATTCATGTGACGGAAAAACGAAGGCCAAAAAACTTCATAGACCCGATTGAGGTTCGGATAGCCTTTTTTTAGGTATGAAACTATCCATTGACGGCTTACAGTGGCAAAAGCCGTAGAACTCACAAAGAGCTTCGTTTTGACTGGTTATGGCTCCCGTAACTCTAAACGAGGCAACAGTTATGGCCGTCCGAAGAATCGATATCCACAGGGTGCAACATCTGCGGTGCAAGGTGCAACATTCGTCCAAAAAGACGAAACAACACCGTGCGACTTTTAGAAATGGGTGCAGGGATTTGAAATGGACCAGTACCATGGTGCACCACTCTCCAGGGATGGTAAATCGAAGACCAGCCACGGTGTTCCCTTTTTAACGTAAAAATTCATGTGACGGAAAACCGAAGGCCAAAAAACTTCAACGACCCGATTGAGGTTCGGATAGCCTTTTTTCGGTATGAAACTATCATTTGATGGCTTACAGCAGTCAAAGCCGTAGAACTCACTAAGACCTTCGTTTTGACTAGTTATGGCTCCCATAACTCTGAACGAAGCAACAGTTATGGCCGTCCGAAGAATCGATATCCACAGGGTGCAACATCAGCGGTGCAAGGTGCAACATTCGTCCAAAAAGACGAAACAGCGCCGTGCGACATTTAGAAATGGGTGCAGAGATTTGAAATGGGCCAGTACCATGGTGCACTACTCTCCAGGGATGGTAAATCGAAGACCAGCCACGGTGTTCCCTTTTTAACGTAAAAATTCACGTGACGGAAAAACGAAGGATAAAAAACTTCAGAGACCCGATTGAGGTTCGAATAGCCTTTTTCTGGGTATGAAACTATCCGTTGACGGCTTACAGCGGTCAAAGCCATAGAACTCACTGAGACCTTCGTTTTGACTAGTTATGGCTCCCGTAACTCTAAACGAGGCAACAATTATGGCCGTCCGAAGAATCGATATCCACAGGGTGCAACATCTGCGGTGCAAGGTGCAACATTCGTCCAAAAAGACGAAACAGCGCCGTGCGACTTTTAGAAATGGGTGTAGGGAATTGAAATGGACTAGTTCCATGGTGCATCACTCTCCAGGGATGGTAAATCGAAGACCAGCCACGGTTTTCACTTTTTAACGTAAAAATTCATGTGACGGAAAAACGAAGGCCAAAAAACTTCAGAGACCCGATTGAAGTTCCGATAGCCTTTTTTGGTATGAAACTATCCAGTGATGGCTTACAGCGGTCTAAGCCGTATAACTCACTGAGAGCTTCGTTTTGACTGGTCATGGCTCCCATAACTCTAAATGAGCCAACAGTTATGGCCGTCCGAAAAATCAATATCCACAGGGTGCAACATCTGCGGTGCAAGGTGCAACATTCGTCCAAAAAGCTGAAACAGCGCAGTGCGACTTTTAGAAATGGGTGCAGGAATTTGAAATGGACCAGTACCATGGTGCAACACTCTCCCGGGATGGGAAATCGAAAACCAGCCATGGCGTTCCCGTTTTAACGTAAAAATTCACATGACGGAAAAACGAAGGCCAAAAAACTTCAAAGACCCGATTGAGATTCAGATAGCCTTTTTTTGGTATGAAACTATCCATTGACGGCTTACAGTTTTCAAAGCCGTAGAACTCACTGAGAGCTTCGTTTTGACTGGTTATGTCTCCCATAGCTCTAAACAAGCCAACAGTTATGGCCGTCCGAAGAATCGATATCCACAGGGTGCAACATCTGCGATGCAAGGTGCAACATTCGTCCAAAAAGACGAAACAACACCGTGCGACTTTTAGAAATGGGTGCAGGGATTTGAATTGGACCAGTACCATGGTGCACCACTCTCCAAGGATGGTAAATCGAAGACCAGCCTCTGTGTTCCCGTTTTAACGTAAAAATTCACGGGACGGAAAAACGAAGGCCAAAAAACTTCAGAGACCCGATTGAGGTTCGGATAGCCTTTTTTGGTATGAAACTATCCATTGATGGCTTACAGCGGTCAAAGCCGTAGAACTCACAGAGAGCTCCGTTTTGACTGGTTATGGCTCCCGTAACTCTAAACGAGCCAACAGTTATGGCCGTCCGAAGAATCGATATCCACAGGGTGCAACATCTACGGTGCAAGGTGCAACATTCGTCCAAAAAGACGAAACAGTGCCGTGCTACATTTAGAAATTGGTGTAGTGATTTGAAATGGACTAGTACCATGGTGAAACACTCTCCAGGGATGGTAAATCGAAGACCATCCACGGTGATCCCGTTTTAATGTAAAAATTCACGTGACGGAAAAAAGAAGGCCAAAAAACTTCAGAGACCCGATTGTGGTTCGGTTAGCCTTTTTTTGGGTATGAAACTATCCATTGACGGCTTACCGCAATCAAAGCCGTAGAACTCACTAAGACCTTCGTTTTGACTGGTTATGGCTCCCGTTACTCTAAACGAGGCAACAGTTATGGCCGTCCGAAGAATCAATATCCACAGGGTGCAACATCTGCGGTGCAAGGTGCAACATTCGTCCAAAAAGATGAAACAGCGCTGTGCGACTTTTAGAAATGGGTGCAGGGATTTGAAATGGACCAGTACCATGGTGCATCACTCTCCAGGGATGGTAAATCGAAGACCAACCACGGTGTTCCCTTTTTAACGTAAAAATTCATGTGACGGAAAAAAGAAGGCCAAAAAACTTCAAAGACCCGATTGAGGTTCCGATAGCCTTTTTTGGTATGAAACTATCCAGTGACGGCTTACAGCGGTCTAAGCCGTATAACTCACTGAGAGCTTCGTTTTGACTGGTCATGGCTCCCGTAACTCTAAACGAGCCAACAATTATGGCCGTCCGAAAAATCGATATCCACAGGGTGCAACATCTGCGGTGCAAGGTGCAACATTCGTCCAAAAAGACGAAACAGCGCCGTGCGACTTTTAGAAATGGGTGCAGGGATTTGAAATGGACCAGTACCATGGTGCACCTCTCTCCAGGGATGGTAAATCGAAGACCATCCACGGTGTTCCCTTTTTAACGTAAAAATTCATGTGACGGAAAAACGAAGGCCAAAAAACTTCAGGCACCCGATTAAGGTTCGGATAGCCTTTTTTGGGTATGAAACTATCCATTGACGGCTTACTGTAGTCAAAGCCGTAGAACTCACTAAGACATTCGTTTTGACTTGTTATGGCTCCCGTAACTATAAACGAGGCAACAGTTATGGTCGTCCGAAGAATCGATATCCACAGGGTGCAACATCTGCGGTGCAAGGTGCAACATTCGTCCAAAAAGACGAAACAGCACCGTGTGACTTTTAGAAATGCGTGCAGGGATTTGAAATGGACCAGTACCATGGTGCACCACTCTCCAGGGATGGTAAATCGAAGACCAGCCACGGTGTTCACTTTTTAACGTAAAAATTCATGTGACGGAAAACCGAAGGCCAAAAAACTTCAGAGACCCGATTGAGGTTCGGATAGCCTTTTTTGGGTATGAAACTATCTGTTGACGGCTTACAGCGGTCAAAGCCGTAGAATTCACTGAGACCTTCGTTTTGGTTGGTTATGGCTCCCGTAACTCTAAACGAGGCAACAGTTATGGCCGTCCGAAGAATCGATATCCACAGGGTGCAACATCTGCGGTGCAAGGTGCAACATTCGTCCAAAAAGACGAAACATCGCCGTGCGACATTTAGAAATGGGTGCAGGGATTTGAAATGGGCCAGTACCATGGTGCACCACTATCCAGGGATGGGAAATCGAAGACCAGCCACGGTGTTTCCTTTTTAACGTATAAATTCACGTGATGGAAAAACGAAGGCCAAAAAACTTCAGTGACCCGATTGAGGTTCGGATAGCCTTTTTCTGAGTATGAAACTATCCGCTGACGGCTTACAGCGGTCAAAGCCGTAGAACTCACTAAGACCATCGTTTTGACTGATTATGGCTCCCGTAACTCTAAACGAGGCAACAGTTATGGCCGTCCGAAGAATCGATATCCACAGGGTGCAACATCTGCGGTGCAAGGTGCAACATTCGTCCAAAAAGACGAAACAGCGCCGTGCGACTTTTAGAAATGGGTGCAGGGATTTGAAATGGACCAGTACCATGGTGCATCACTCTCCAGGGATGGTAAACCGAAGACCAGCCATGGTGTTCCCTTTTTAACGTAAAAATTCATGTGACGGAAAAACGAAGGCCAAAAAACTTCAGAGACCCGATTGAGGTTCGGATAGCTTTTTTTTGGGTATGAAACTATCCGTTGACCGCTTACAGCAGTCAAAGCCGTAGAACTCACTGAGAGCTTCGTTTTGACTGGTTATGGCTCCCGTAACTCTAAATGAGCCAATAGTTATGGCCGTCCGAAGAATCGATATCCACAGGGTGCAACATCTGCGGTGCAAGGTGCAACATTCGTCCAAAAAGATGAAACAGCGCCGTGCGACTTTTAGAAATGGGTGTAGGGATTTGAAATGGACCAAGACCATGGTGCACCTCTCTCCAGGGATGGTAAATCGAAGACCAGCCACGGTGTTCCCTTTTAACGTAAAAATTCATGTGACGGAAAAACGAAGGCCAAAAAACTTCATAGACCCGATTGAGGATCGGATAGCCTTTTTTTAGGTATGAAACTATCCATTGACGGCTTACAGCGGCAAAAGCCGTAGAACTCACAAAGAGCTTCGTTTTGACTGGTTATGGCTCCCGTAACTCTAAACGAGGCAACAGTTATGGCCGTCCGAAGAATCGATATCCACAGGGTGCAACATCTGCGGTGCAAGGTGCAACATTCGTCCAAAAAGACGAAACAGCACCGTGCGACTTTTAGAAATGGGTGCAGGGATTTGAAATGGACCAGTACCATGGTGCACCACTCTCCAGGGATGGTAAACCGAAGACCAGCCACGGTGTTCCCTTTTTAACGTAAAAATTCATGTGACGGAAAACCGAAGGCCAAAAAACTTCAACGACCCGATTGAGGTTCGGATAGCCTTTTTGGGTATGAAACTATCATTTGATGGCTTACAGTGGTCAAAGCCGTATAACTCACTAAGACCTTCGTTTTGACTGGTTATGGCTCCCGTAACTCTGAACGAAGCAACAGTTATGGCCGTCCGAAGAATCGATATCCACAGGGTGCAACATCAGCGGTGCAAGGTGCAACATTCGTCCAAAAAGACGAAACAGCGCCGTGCGACATTTAGAAATGGGTGCAGAGATTTGAAATGGGCCAGTACCATGGTGCACTACTCTCCAGTGATGGTAAATCGAAGACCAGCCACGGTGTTCCCTTTTTAACGTAAAAATTCACGTGACGGAAAAACGAAGGCTAAAAAACTTCAGAGACCCGATTGAGGTTCGGATAGCCTTTTTCTGGGTATGAAACTATCCGTTGACGGCTTACAGCGGTCAAAGCCGTAGAACTCACTGAGACCTTCTTTTTGACTAGTTATGGCTCCCGTAACTCTAAACGAGGCAACAGTTATGGCCGTCCGAAGAATCGATATCCACAGAGTGCAACATCCTCGGTGCAAGGTGCAACATTCGTCCAAAAAGACGAAACAGCGCCGTGCGACTTTTAGAAATGGGTGTAGGGAATTGAAATGGACTAGTACCATGGTGCATCACTCTCCAGGGATGGTAAATCGAAGACCAGCCACGGTTTTCACTTTTTAACGTAAAAATTCATGTGATGGAAAAACGAAGGCCAAAAAACTTCAGAGACCCGATTGAAGTTCCGATAGCCTTTTTTGGTATGAAACTATCCAGTGATGGCTTACAGCGGCCTAAGCCGTATAACTCACTGAGAGCTTCGTTTTGACTGGTCATGGCTCCCATAACTCTAAACGAGCCAACAGTTATGGCCATCCGAAAAATCAATATCCACAGGGTGCAACATCTGCGGTGCAAGGTGCAACATTCGTCCAAAAAGCTAAAACAGCGCCGTGCGACTTTTAGAAATGGGTGCAGGAATTTGAAATGGACCAGTACCATGGTGCAACACTCTCCCGGGATGGGAAATCGAAAACCAGCCATGGCGTTCCCGTTTTAACGTAAAAATTCACATGACGGAAAAACGAAGGCCAAAAAACTTCAAAGACCCGATTGAGATTCAGATAGCCTTTTTTTGGTATGAAACTATCCATTGACGGCTTACAGTTTTCAAAGCCGTAGAACTCACTGAGAGCTTCGTTTTGACTGGTTATGTCTCCCATAGCTCTAAACAAGCCAACAGTTATGGCCGTCCGAAGAATCGATATCCACAGGGTGCAACATCTGCGATGCAAGGTGCAACATTCGTCCAAAAAGACGAAACAACACTGTGCGACTTTTAGAAATGGGTGCAGGGATTTGAATTGGACCAGTACCATGGTGCACCACTCTCCAAGGATGGTAAATCGAAGACCAACCTCCGTGTTCCCGTTTTAACGTAAAAATTCACGGGACGGAAAAACGAAGGCCAAAAAACTTCAGAGACCCGATTGAGGTTCGGATAGCCTTTTTTGGTATGAAACTATCCATTGACGGCTTACAGCGGTCAAAGCCGTAGAACTCACAGAGAGCTCCGTTTTGACTGGTTATGGCTCCCGTAACTCTAAACGAGCCAACAGTTATGGCCGTCCGAAGAATCGATATCCACAGGGTGCAACATCTGCGGTGCAAGGTGCAACATTCGTCCAAAAAGACGAAACAATGCCGTGCTACATTTAGAAATTGGTGTAGTGATTTGAAATGGACCAGTACCATGGTGAAACACTCTCCAGGGATGGTAAATCGAAGACCATCCACGGTGATCCCGTTTTAATGTAAAAATTCACGTGACGAAAAAAGAAGGCCAAAAAACTTCAAAGACCCGATTGTGGTTCGGTTAGCCTTTTTTTGGGTATGAAACTATCCATTGACGGCTTACCGTAATCAAAGCCGTAGAACTCACTAAGACCTTCGTTTTGACTGGTTATGGCTCCCGTAACTCTAAACGAGGCAACAGTTATGGCCGTCCGAAGAATCGATATCCACAGGGTGCAACATCTGCGGTGCAAGGTGCAACATTCGTCCAAAAAGACGAAACAGCACCGTGCGACTTTTAGAAATGGGTGCAGGGATTTGAAATGGACCAGTACCATGGTGCACCACTCTCCAGGGATGGTAAATCGAAGACCAGCCACGGTGTTCCCTTTTTAACGAAAAAATTCATGTGACGGAAAACCGAAGGCCAAAAAACTTCGACGACCCGATTGAGGTTCGGATAGCCTTTTTTGGGTATGAAACTATCATTTGATGGCTTACAACGGTCAAAGCCGTAGAACTCACTAAGACCTTCGTTTTGACTAGTTATGGCTCCCGTAACTCTGAACGAAGCAACAGTTATGGCCGTCCGAAGAATCGATATCCATAGGATGCAACATCAGCGGTGCAAGGTGCAACATTCGTCCAAAAAGACGAAACAGCGCCGTGCGACATTTAGAAATGGGTGCAGAGATTTGAAATGGGCCAGTACCATGGTGCACTACTCTCCAGGGATGGTAAATCGAAGACCAGCCACGGTGTTCCCTTTTTAACGTAAAAATTCACGTGACGGAAAAACGAAGGCTAAAAAACTTCAGAGACCCGATTGAAGTTCGGATAGCCTTTTTCTGGGTATGAAACTTTCCGTTGACGGCTTACAGCGGTCAAAGCCGTAGAACTCACTGAGACCTTCGTTTTGACTAGTTACGGCTCCCGTAACTCTAAACGAGGCAACAGTTATGGCCGTCCGAAGAATCGATATCCACAGGGTGCAACATCTGCGGTGCAAAGTGCAACATTCGTCCAAAAAGACGAAACAGCGCCGTGCGACTTTTAGAAATGGGTGTAGGGAATTGAAATGGACTAGTACCATGGTGCATCACTCTCCAGGGATGGTAAATCGAAGACCATCCACGGTTTTCACTTTTTAACGTAAAAATTCATGTGACGGAAAAACGAAGGCCAAAAAACTTCAGAGACCCGATTGAAGTTCCGATAGCCTTTTTTGGTATGAAACTATCCAGTGATGGCTTACAGCGGTCTAAGCCGTATAACTCACTGAGAGCTTCGTTTTGACTGGTCATGGCTCCCATAACTCTAAACGAGCCAACAGTTATGGCCGTCCGAAAAATCAATATCCACAGGGTGCAACATCTGCGGTGCAAGGTGCAACATTCGTCCAAAAAGTTGAAACAGCGTCGTGCGACTTTTAGAAATGGGTGCAGGAATTTGAAATGGACCAGTACCATGGTGCAACACTCTCCCGGGATGGGAAATCGAAAACCAGCCATGGCGTTCCCGTTTTAACGTAAAAATTCACATGACGGAAAAACGAAGGCCAAAAAACTTCAAAGACCCGATTGAGATTCAGATAGCCTTTTTTTGGGTATGAAACTATCCATTGACGGCTTACAGTTTTCAAAGCCGTAGAACTCACTGAGAGCTTCGTTTTGACTGGTTATGTCTCCCATAGCTCTAAACAAGCCAACAGTTATGGCCGTCCGAAGAATCGATATCCACAGGGTGCAACATCTGCGATGCAAGGTGCAACATTCGTCCAAAAAGACGAAACAACACCGTGCGACTTTTAGAAATGGGTGCAGGGATTTGAATTGGACCAGTACAATGGTGCACCACTCTCCAAGGATGGTAAATCGAAGACCAGCCTCCGTGTTCCCGTTTTAACGTAAAAATTCACGGGACGGAAAAACGAAGGCCAAAAAACTTCAGAGACCCGATTGAGGTTCGGATAGCCTTTTTTGGTATGAAACTATCCATTGACGGCTTACAGCGGTCAAAGCCGTAGAACTCACAGAGAGCTCCGTTTTGACTGGTTATGGCTCCCGTAACTCTAAACGAGCCAACAGTTATGGTCGTCTGAAGAATCGATATCCACAGGGTGCAACATCTGCGGTGCTTGGTGCAACATTCGTCCAAAAAGACGAAACAATGCCGTGCTACATTTAGAAATTGGTGCAGGGATTTGAAATGGACCAGTACCATGGTGAAACACTCTCCAGGGATGGTAAATCGAAGACCATCCACGGTGATCCCGTTTTAATGTAAAAATTCACGTGACGGAAAAAAGAAGGCCAAAAAACTTCAGAGACCCGATTGTGGTTCGGTTAGCCTTTTTTGGGTATGAAACTATCTATTGACGAATTACAGCTGTCAAAGCTGTAGAACTCAATGAGTGCTTCGTTTTGACTGGTCATGTCTCCCGTAGCTCTAAACAAGCCAACAGTTATGGCCGTCCGAAGAATCGATATCCACAGGGTGCAACATCTGCGGTGCAAGGTGCAACATTCGTCCAAAAAGACGAAACAGCGCCGTGCGACTTTTGGAAATGGGTGCAGGGATTTGAAATGGACCAGTACCATGGTGAAACACTCTCTAGGGATGGTAAATCGAAGACCAGCCATGGTGATCCCGTTTTAACGTAAAAATTCACGTGACGGAAAAAAGAAGGCCAAAAAACTTCAGAGACCCGATCTAGGTTCGGATTGCCTTTTTTAGGTATGAAACTAACCATTGACGGCTTACAGCCGTCAAAGCCGTAGAACTCACTGAGAGCTTCGTTTTGACTGGTTATGTCCCCCGTAGCTCTAAACGAGCAAACAGTTATGGCCGTCCGAAGAATCGATATCCACAGGGTGCAACATCTGCGGTGCAAGGTGCAACATTCGTCCAAAAAGACGAAACGACACCGTGTGACTTTTAGAAATGGGTGCATGGATTTGAAATGGACCAATACCTTGGTGCACCACTCTCCAGGGACGGTAAATCAAAGACCAGCCACGGTGTTCCCGTTTTAACGTAAAAATTCACGTGATGGAAAAACGAAGGCCAAAAAACTTCAGAGACCCGATTGAGGTTCAGATAGCCTTTTTTTGGTATGAAACTATCCATTGATGGCTTATAGCGGTCAAAGCCGTAGAACTCACTGAGAGATTCGTTTTGACTGGTTATGGCTCCCGTAACTCTAAACGAGCCAATAGTTATGGCCGTCCGAAGAATCGATATCCACAGGGTGCAACATTCGTCCAAAAAGACGAAACAGCGCCGTGCGACTTTTAGAAATGGGTGCAGGGATTTGAAATGGACCAGTACCATGGTGAAACACTCTCCAGGGATGGTAAATCGTATACCAGCCCCGGGATCCCGTTTTAACGTAAAAATTCACGTGACGGAAAAAAGAAGGCCAAAAAATTTCAGAGACCCGATTGAGGTTCGGATAGCCTTTTTTGGGTATGAAACTATTCATTGACGACTTACAGCTGTCAAAGCCGTAGAACTCACTGAGAGCTTTGTTTTGACTGGTTATGTCTCCCGTAGCTCTAAATGAGCCAACAGTCATGGCCGTCCGAAGAATCGATATCCAAAGGGTGCGACATCTGCGGTGCAAGGTGCAACATTCGTCCAAAAAGACGAAACAGCGCCGTGCGACTTTTAGAAATGGGTGCAGGGATTTGAAATGGACCAGTACCATGGTGAAACACTCTCTAGGGATGGTAAATCGAAGACCAACCACAGTGATCCCGTTTTAACGTAAAAATTCACGTGACGGAAAAAAGAAGGCCAAAAAACTTCAGAGACCCGATTGAGGTTCGGATAGCCTTTTTTAGGTATGAAACTATCCATTGACGGCTTACAGCTGCCAAAGCCGTAGAACTCACTGAGAGCTTCGTTTTGACTGGTTATGTCTCCCGTAGCTCTAAACGAGCAAACAGTTATGGTCGTCCGAAGAATCGATATCCACAGGGTGCAACATCTAAGGTGCAAGGTGCAACATTCGTCCAAAAAGACGAAATAGCACCGTGTGACTTTTAGAAATGAGTGCAGGGATTTGAAATGGACCAGTACCTTGGTGCACCACTCTCCAGGGATGGTAAATCAAAGACCAGCCACGGTGTTCCCGTTTTAACGTAAAAATTCACGTGACGGAAAAAAGAAGGCCAAAAAACTTCAGAGACCCGATTGAGGTTCGGATAGCCTTTTTTTGGTATGAAACTATCCTTGGACGGCTTACAGCCATCAAAGCCGTAGAACTCACTGAGAGCTTCGTTTTGACTGGTTGTGGCTCCTGTAACTCTAAAGGAGCAAACAGTTATGGCCGTCTGAAGAATCGATATCCATAGAGTGCAACATCTGCGGTGCAAGGTGCAACATTCATCCAAAAAGACGAAACAGCTCCGTGTGACTTTTAGAAATGGGTGCAGGGATTTGAAATGGACCAGTACGGTGGTGCACCACTCTCCATGGATGGTAAATCGAAGACCAGCCACGGTGTTCCCGTTTTAACGTAAAAATTCACGTGACGGAAAAACAAATGCCAAAAAACTTCAGAGACCCGATTGAGGTTCCGATAGCCTTTTTTGGTATGAAACTATCCAGTGACGGCCTACAGTGGTCTAAGCCATAGAACTCGCTGAGAGCTTCGTTTTGACTGGTCATGGCTCCCGTAACTCTAACCGAGCCAACAGTTATGGCCGTCCGAAAAATCGATATCCAAAGGGTGCAACATCTGCGGTGCAAGGTGCAACATTCGTCCAAAAAGACGAAACAGCGCCGCGCGACTTTTAGAAATGGGTGCAAGGATTTGTAAAGGACCAGTACCATGGTGCAACACTCTCCCAGGATGGCAAATCGAAGAACAGCCATGGTGTTCCCGTTTTAACGTAAAAATTCACATGACGGAAAAACGAAGGCCAAAAAACTTCAAAGACCCGATTGAGATTCGGATAGCCTTTTTTTGGTATGAAACTATCCATTGACGGCTTACAACTGTCAAAACCGTAGAACTCACTGAGAGCTTCGTTTTGACTGGTTATGTTTTCCATAGCTCTAAAAAAGCCAACAGTTATGGTCGTCCGAAGAATCGATATCCACAGGGTGCAACATCTGCGGTGCAAGGAGCAACATTCGTCCAAAAAGACGAAACAGCACCGTGCGAATTTTAGAAATGGGTGCAGGGATTTGAAATGGACTAGTACCATGGTGCACCACTCTCCAAGGATGGTAAATCGAAGACCAGCCTCGTTGTTCCCGTTTTAAAAATTCACGGGACGGAAAAATGAAGGCCAAAAAACTTCAGAGACCCGATTGAGGTTTGGATAGCCTTTTTTGGTATGAAACTATCCATTGACAGCTTACAGCGGTCCAAGCCATAGAACTCACTGAGAGCTTCGTTTTGACTGATTATGGCTCCCATAACTCTAAACGAGCCAACAGTTATGGCCGTCCGAAGAATCGATATCCACAGGGTGCAACATCTGCGGTGCGAGGTGCAACATTCGTCCAAAAAGACGAAACAGTGTCGTGCGACATTTAGAAATTGGTGTAGGGATTTGAAATAGACCAGTACCATGGTGAAACACTCTCCAGGGATGGTAAATCGAAGACCAGCCACGGTGATCCCGTTTTAATGTAAAAATTCACATGATGGAAAAAAGAAGGCCAAAAAACTTCAGAGACCCGAATGAGTTTCGGTAGCCTTTTTTATGTATGAAACTATCTATTGACGGCTTACAGCTGTCAAAGCCATAGAACTCACTGAGAGCTTCGTTTTGACTGGTTATGTCTCCTGTAGCTCTAAACGAGCCAACAGTTATGGCCGTCCGAAGAATCGATATCCACAGGGTGCAACATCTGCGGTGCAAGGTGCAACATTCGTCCAAAAAGATGAAACAGCGCCGTGCGTCTTTTAGAAATGGGTGCAGGGATTTGAAATGGACCAGTACCATGGTGAAACACTCTCTAGGGATGGTAAATCAAAGACCAGCCATGGTGATCCAGTTTTAACGTAAAAATTCACGTGACGGAAAAAAGAAGTTCAAAAGACTTTGGAGACCCGATTGAGGTTCAGATAGCCTTTTTTAGGTATGAAACTATCCATTGACGGCTTACAGTTGTCAAAGCCGTAGAACTCACTGAGAGCTTCGTTTTGACTGGTTATGTCTCCCATAGCTATAAACGAGCAAACAGTTATGGCCGTCCGAAGAATCGATATCCACAGGGTGAACATCTGCGGTGTAAGGTGCAACATTCGTCCAAAAAGACGAAACAGCACCATGTGACTTTTAGAAATGGGTGCAGGGATTTGAAATGGACCAGTACCTTGGTGCACCACTCTCCAGTGATGGTAAATCAATGACCACCACGGTGTTCCCGTTTTAAGGTAAAAATTCACGTGACGGAAAAACGAAGGCCGAAAGATTCAGAGACCCAATTGAGGTTCGGATAGCCTTTTTTTGGTATGAAACTATCCATTGACGGCTTACAGTGGTCAAAGCCGTAGAACTCACTGAGAGCTTCATTTTGACTGGTTATGGCTCCCGTAACTCTAAATGAGCCAACAGTTATGGCCGTCCGAAGAATCGATATCCACAGGGTGCAACATCTGCGGTGCAAGGTGCAACATTCATCCAAAAAGACGAAACAACGCCGTGCGACTTTTAAAAATGGGTGCAGGGATTTGAAATGGACTAGTACCATGGTGAAACACTATCCAGGGATGGTAAATCGAAGACCGGCCACGGTGATCCCGTTTTAACGTAAAAATTCACGTGACGGAAAAAAGAAGGCCAAAAAACTTCACAGACCCGATCGAGGTTCGGATAGCCTTTTTTGGGTATGAAACTGTCCATTGACAGCTTACAGCTGTCAAAGCCATAGAACTCACTGAGAGCTTCATTTTGACTGGTTATTTCTCCCGTAGCTCTAAATGAGCCAACAGTCATGGCCGTCTGAAGAATCAATATCCACAGGGTGCAACATCTGCGGTGCAAGGTGCAACATTCGTCCAAAAGGACGAAAAAGCGCCGTGCAACTTTTAGAACTGGGTGCAGGGATTTGAAATGGACCAGTACCATGGTGCACCACTCTACAGGGAAGGTAAATCGAAGACCAGCCATGGTGTTCCCGTTTTAACGTAAAAATTCACGTGACCGAAAAATGAATGCCAAAAAACTTCAGAGACCCGATTGAGGTTCGAATAGCCTTTTTTGGTATGAAACTATCCATTGACGGCTTATAGCGGTCAAAGACGTAGAACTCACTAAGAGCTTCGTTTTGACTGGTTATGTCTCCCATAGCTCTAAACAAGCCAACAGTTATGGCCGTTCGAAGAATCGATATCCAAAGGGTGCATCATCTGCGGTGCAAGGTGCAACATTCGTCCAAAAAGACGAAATAGCGCCGTGCGACTTTTAGAAATGGGTGCAGGGATTTGAAATGAACCAGTACCATGGTGAAACACTCTCCAGGGATGGTAAATCGAAGACCAGCCACGGTGATCCCATTTTAACGTAAAAATTCACGTGACGGAAAAAAGAAGGCCAAAAAACTTCACAGACCCGATCGAGGTTCGGATAGCTTTTTTGGGTATGAAACTATCCATTAACGGCTTACAGCTGTCAAAGCCATAGAACTCACTGAGAGCTTCGTTTTGACTGATTATGTCTCCCCTAAACGAGCAAACAGTTATGGCCATCCGAAGAATCGATATCCAAAGAGTGCAACATCTGCGGTGCAAGGTGCAACATTCGTCCAAAAAGACGAAACAGCACCGTGTTACTTTTAGAAATGGGTGCAGGGATTTGAAATGGACCAGTACCGTGGTGCACCACTCTCCAGGGATGGTAAATCGAAGACCAGCCACGGTGTTCCCGTTTTAACGTAAAAATTCACGTGATGGAAAAACAATAGGCCAAAAAACTTCAGAGACCCGATTGAGGTTCCGATAGCCTTTTTTGTTATGAAACTATCCATTGATGACTTACAGCGGTCTAAGCCGTAGAAATCACTGAGATCTTCGTTTTGACTGGTCATGGCTCCCGTAACTCTAAACGAGCCAACAGTTATGGACGTCCAAAGAATCGATATCCACAGGGTGCAACATATGCGGTGCAAGGTGCAACATTCGTCCAAAAAGACGAAATAGCGCCGTGCGACTTTT
Source organism: Allium fistulosum (assembly GCA_030737815.1). Classification (NCBI taxonomy): domain Eukaryota; kingdom Viridiplantae; phylum Streptophyta; class Magnoliopsida; order Asparagales; family Amaryllidaceae; genus Allium; species Allium fistulosum. The sequence goes on from CM060906.1 coordinate 1,142,793,366, forward strand.
AGAAATGGGTGCTGGGATTTGAAATGGACCAGTACCATGGTGCAACACTCTCCCGGGATGGCAAATCGAGGACCAGCCATGATGTTCCCGTTCTAACGTAAAAATTCACATGACAGAAAAACGAAGGCCAAAAAACATCAAAGACCCGATTGAGATTCAAATAGCCTTTCTTTGGTATGAAACTATCCATTTACGGCTTACTGCTGTCAAATCTGTAGAACTCACTAAGAGCTTCATTTTGACTGGTTATGTCTCCCATAGCTCTAAACAAGCCAACAGTTATGGCCGTCCGAAGAATCGATATCCATAGGGTGCAACATCTGCGGTGCAAGGTGCAACATTCGTCCAAAAAGACGAAACAGCACTGTGCGGCTTTTAGAAATGGGTGCAGGGATTTGAAATGGACCAGTACCATGGTGCACCACTATCCATGGATGGTAAATAGAAGACCAACCTCGATGTTCCCGTTTTAACGTAAAAATTCACGAGACGGAAAAACGAAGGCCAAAAAATTTCAGAGACCCGATTGAGGTTCGGATAGGCTTCTTTTGTTATGAAACTATCCACTGACGGCTTACAGCTGTCAAAGCCGTGAACTCACTGAGAGCTTCGTTTTGAATGGTTATGGCTCCCGTAACTCTAAACGAGCCAACAGTTATGGCCGTCCGAAGAATCGATATCCACAGGGTGCAACATCTACGGTGCGAGGTGCAACATTCGTCCAAAAAGACGAAACAGTGCCGTGCGACATTTAGAAATTGGTGCAGGGATTTGAAATGGACCAGTACCATGGTGAAACACTCTCTAGGGATGGTAAATCGAAGACCATCCATGGTGATCGCGTTTTAATGTAAAAATTCACGTGTAGGAAAAAAGAAGAGCAAAAAACTTCAGAGACCCGATCGAGGTTCGGATAGGCTTTTTTGGGTATGAAACTATCAATTGACGGCTTACAGCTGTCAAACCTGGAGAACTCACTAAGAGCTTCATATTTACTGGTTATGTCTCCCGTAGCTCTAAACGAGCCAACAGTTATGGCCGTCCGAAGAATCGATATCAACAGGGTGCAACATCTGCGGTGCAAGGTGCAACATTCGTCCAAAAAGACGAAACAGCGCCGTGCGACTTTTAGAAATGGGTGCAGGGATTTGAAATGGACCAGTACAAGGGTGAAAAACTCTCCAGGGATGGTAAATCGAAGACCAGCCACGGTGATCCCGTTTTAACATAAAAATTCACGTGACGGAAAAAAGAAGGCTAAAAAACTTCAGAGACCCGATTGAGGTTCAGATAGCCTTTTTTGGGTACGAAACTATCCATTGACGGCTTACAGTGGTCAAAGCCGTAGAACTCACTGAGAGCTTCGTTTTGACTGGTTATGTCTACCGTAGCTCTAAACGAGCAAACAGTTATGGTCTTCCGAAGAATAGATATCCATAGGGTGCAACATCTGCGGTGCAAGGTGCAACATTCGTCCAAAAAGACGAAACAGCACCGTGCGACATTTAGAAATTGGTGCAGTGATTTGAAATGGACCAGTACCATGGTGAAACACTCTCCAGGGATGGTAAATCGAAGACCAGCCACGGTGATCCCGTTTTAATGTAAAAATTCACGTGACGGAAAAAGAAGGCCAAAAAACTTCAAAGACCCGATTGAGGTTCGGATAGACTTTTTTGGATATGAAACTATCTATTGATGACTTACACCTGTCAAAGCCGTAAAAGTCACTGAGAGCTTCATTTTGACTGGTTATGTCTCCCGTAGCTCTAAATGAGCCAACAGTTATGGCCGTCCGAAGAATCGATATCCACAGGGTGCAACATCTGCGGTGCAAGGTGCAACATTCGTCCAAAAAGACGAAATAGCGCTGTGCGACTTTTAGAAATGGGTGCAGGGATTTGAAATGGACCAGTAACATGGTGCAACACTCTCCCGAGATGGCAAATCGAAGACCAGCCATGGTGTTCCCGTTCTAATGTAAAAATTCACATGACGGAAAAACGAAGGCTAAAAAACTTCAAAGACCCGATTGAGATTCGGATAGCCTTTTTTTGGTATGAAACTATCCATTAATTGCTTACGGGTGTCAAAGCCGTAGAACTCACTGAGAGCTTTGTTTTGACTGGTTATGTCTCCCATAGCTCTAAACAAGCCAACAGTTATAGCCGTCCGAAGAATCGATATCCACAGGGTGCAGCATCTGCGGTGCAAGGTGCAACATTCGTCCAAAAAGACGAAATAGCACCGTGCGACTTTTAGAAATGGGTGCAGGGATTTGAAATAGACCAGTACCATGGTGCACCACTCTCCAAGGATGGTAAATCGAAGACCAACCTCGGTGTTCCCGTTTTAACGTAAAAATTCACGGGACGGAAAAATGAAGGCCAAAAAACTTCAGAGACCCAATTGAGGTTCGAATATCCTTTTTTGGTATGAAACTTTCCATTGACGGCTTATAACGGTCAATGCCGTAGAACTCACTGAGAGCTTCGTTTTGACTGGTTATGGCTCGCGTAACTCTAAACGATCCAACATTTATGGCCGTCCGAAGAATCGATATCCACAGGGTGCAACATCTGCGGTGCAAGGTGCAACTCGTCCAAAAAGACGAAATAGTGCCGTGCGACATTTAGAAATTGGTGCAGTGATTTGAAATGGACCAGTACCATGGTGAAACACTCTCCAGGGATGGTAAATCAAAGACCAACCACGGTGATCCCGTTTTAATGTAAAAATTCACGTGACGGAAAAAAGAAGGCCAAAAAACTTCAGAGACTCGATTGAGGTTCGGATAGCCTTTTTTGGGTATGAAACTATCCATTGACGGCATACAGTGGTCAAAGCCGTAGAAATCACTAAGGGCTTCGTTTTTATTGGTTATGGCTCTCGTAACTCTAAACGAGCCAACAGTTATGGCTGTCCGAAGAATCGTTATCCATAGGGTGCAACATCTGCGGTGCAAGGTGCAACATTCGTCCAAAAAGACGAAATAGTGCCGTGCGACATTTAGAAATTGGTGCAGGGATTTGAAATGGACCAGTACAAGGGTGAAACACTCTCCTGGGATGGTAAATCGAAGACCAGCCACGGTGATCCCGTTTTAACGTAAAAATTCACGTGACGGAAAAAAGAAGGCCAAAAAACTTCAGAGACCTGATTGAGGTTCGGATAGCCTTTTTTGGGTATGAAACTGTCCATTGATGGCTTATAGCTGTCAAAGCCGTAGAACTCACTGAGAGCTTTGTTTTGACTAGTAATGGCTCCCATAACTCTAAACGAGGCAACAGTTATGGCCATCCGGAGAATCGTTACCCAGAGGGTGCAACATCTGCGGTGCAAGGTCCAACATTCGTCCAAAAAGACGAAACAGCGCCGTGCGACTTTTAGAAATGGGTGCATGAATTTGAAATGGACCAATACCATAGTGCACCACTCTCTAGGGATGGTAAATCGAAGACCAGCCTCGGTGTTCCCTTTTTAACGTAAAAATTCATGTGACGGAAAAACGAAGGCAAAAGAACTGCAGAGACCCGGTTGAGGTTCGGATAGCCTTTTTTGGGTATGAAACTATCCGTTGACGACTTGCAGCCGTCAAAGCCGTAAAACTCACTGAGACCTTCGTTTTGACTTTTTATGGCTGCCATAACTCTAAACGAGGCAACAGTTATGGACGCCCGAAGAATCGATATCCACAGGGTGCAACATCTACGGTGCAAGGTGCAATATTCGTCCAAAAAGACGAAACAGCACCGTGCGACTTTTAGAAATGGGTGAAGGGATTTGAAATGGACCAGTACCATGTTGCACCACTCTCCAGGTATGGTAAATCGAAGACCAGCCACGGTGTTCCCTTTTTAACATAAAAATTCATGTGATGGAAAAACGAAGGCCAAAAAACTTCAAAGACCCGATTGAGATTCGGATAGCCTTTTTTGGGTATGAAACTATCAGTTGACGGCTTACAGTGGTCAATGTCGTAGAACTCACTAAGACCTTCATTTTGACTGGTTATGGCTCCCGTAACTCTAAATGAGGCAACAGTTATGTCCGTCCGAAGAATCGATATCCACAGGGTGCAACATCTGCGGTGCAAGGTGCAACATTCGTCCAAAAAGACGAAACAGCGTCGTGCGACTTTTAGAAATGGGTGCAGGGATTTGAAATGGACCAATACCATGGTGCATCACTCTCTAGGGATGGTAAATCGAAGACCAGCCACGGTGTTCCCTTTTTAACATAAAAATTCATGTGACGGAAAAACGAAGGCCAAAAAACTTCAGAGACCCGATTGAGGTTCGGATAGCCATTTTTTGGGTATGGAACTATCCGTTGACGGCTTACAGCCATCAAAGCCATAGAACTCACTGAGACCTTCATTTTGACTGGATATAGCTCCCGTAACTCTAAACAAGGCAACAGTTATGGCCGTTCGAAGAATCGATATCCACAGGGTGCAACATCTGCGGTGCAAGGTGCAACATTCGTCCAAAAAGACAAAACAGCGCCGTGCGACTTTTAGAAATGGGTGCAGGGATTTGAATTGGACCAGTACCATGGTGCACCACTCTCCAGGGATGGTAAATCGAAGACCAGCCACGGTGTTCCCTTTTTAACGTAAAAATTCATGTGACGGAAAAACGAAGGCCAAAAAACTTCAGAGACCCGATTGAGGTTCGAATAGCCTTTTTTGGGTATGAAACTATCCATTGACGGCTTACAGCTGTCAAAGCCGTAGAACTCACTGAGAGCTTCGTTTTGACTGATTATGTCTCCCGTAGCTCTAAACGAGCAAACAGTTATGGCCGTCCGAAGAATCGATATCCAAAGAGTGCAACATCTGCGGTGCAAGGTGCAACATTCGTCCAAAAAGACGAAACAGCACCGTGTTACTTTTAGAAATGGGTGCAGGAATTTGAAATGGAACGGTACCGTGGTGCACCACTCTCCAGGGATGGTAAATCGAAAACCAGCCATGGTGTTCCCGTTTTAACGTAAAAATTCACGTGATGGAAATACAAAAGGCCAAGAAACTTCAGAGACCCGATTGAGGTTCCGATAGCCTTTTTTGTTATGAAACTATCCAGTGATGACTTACAGCGGTCTAAGCCTTAGAACTCACTGAGAGCTTCGTTTTGACTGGTCGTGGCTCCCGTAACTCTAAACGAGCCAACAGTTATGGCCGTCTGAAGAATCGATATCCATAGGGTGAAACATCTGCGGTGCAAGGTGCAACATTCGTCCAAAAAGACGAAATAGCGCCGTGCGACTTTTAGAAATGGGTGCTGGGATTTGAAATGGACCGGTACCATGGTGCAACACTCTCCCGGGATGGAAAATCGAAGACCAACCTTGGTGTTCCCGTTCTAACGTAAAAATTCACATGACGGAAAAACGAAGGCCAAAAAACTTCAAAGACCCGATTGAGATTTGAATAGCCTTTCTTTTGTATGAAACTATCCATTGACGGCTTACAGCTGTCAAAGCCGTAGAACTCACTGAGAGCTTCGTTTTGACTGGTTATGTCTCCCATAGCTCTAAACAAGCCAACAGTTATGGCCGTCCAAAGAATCGATATCCACAGGGTGCGACATCTGCGGTGCAAGGTGCAACATTCGTCCAAAAAGACGAAACAGCACCGTGCGGCTTTTAGAAATAGGTGTAGGGATTTGAAATGGACCAGTACCATGGTGCACCACTCTCCAAGGATGGTAAATAGAAGACCAACCTCGGTGTTCCCGTTTTAACGTAAAAATTCACGGGACGGAAAAACGAAGGCCAAAAAACTTCAAAGACCCGATTGAGGTTCGGATAGGCTTTTTTGGTATGAAACTATCCACTGACGGCTTACAGCAGTCAAAGCCGTAGAACTCATTTAGAGCTTCGTTTTGAATGGTTATGGCTCCCGTAACTCTAAACGAGCCAACAGTTATGGCCGTCCGAAGAATCGATATCCACAGGGTGCAACATCTACGGTGCGAGGTGCAACATTCGTCCAAAAAGACGAAACAGTGCCATGCGACATTTAGAAATTGGTGCAGGGATTTGAATTGGACCAGTACCATGGTGAAACACTCTCTAGGGATGGTAAATCGAAGACCAGCCACGGTGATCCCGTTTTAATGTAAAAATTCACGTGACGGAAAAAAGAAGAGCAAAAAACTTCAGAGACCCGATTGAGGTTCGAATAGCGTTTTTTGGGTATGAAACTATCTATTGACGGCTTACAGCTGTCAAAGCTGGAGAACTCACTAAGAGCTTCATTTTGACTGGTTATGTCTCCCGTAGCTCTAAACGAGCCAACAGTTATGGTCGTCCGAAGAATCGATATCAATAGGGTGCAACATCTGCGGTGCAAGGTGCAACATTCGTCCAAAAAGACGAAACAGCGCCATGCGACTTTTAGAAATGGGTGCAGGGATTTGAAATGGACCAGTACAAGGGTGAAACACTCTCCAGGGATGGTAAATCGAAGACCAGCCACGGTGATCCCGTTTTAACGTAAAAATTCACGTGACGGAAAAAAGTAGGCTAAAAAACTTCAGAGACCCGATTGAGGTTCAGATAGCCTTTTTTGGGTACGAAACTATCCATTGACGGCTTACAGTGGTCAAAGCCGTAGAACTCACTGAGAGCTTCGTTTTGACTGGTTATGTCTCCCGTTGCTCTAAACGAGCAAACGGTTATGGCCGTCCAAAGAATCGATATCCATAGGGTTCAACATCTGTGGTGCAAGGTGCAACATTCGTCCAAAAAGACGAAACAGCACCGTGTGACTTTTAGAAATGGGTGCAGGGATTTGAAATGGACTAGTACCATGGTGCACCACTCTCCAAGGATGGTAAATCGAAGACCAACCTCGGTGTTCCCGTTTTAACATAAAAATTCATGGGACGGAAAAACGAATGCCAAAAAACTTCAAAGACCCGATTGAGGTTCGGATAGCCTTTTTTTGGTATGAAACTATCCATTGACGGCTTACAGCGGTCAAAGCCGTAGAACTCACTAAGGGCTTCGTTTTTACTGGTTGTGGCTCTCGTAACTCTAAACGAGCCAACAGTTATGGCCGTCCGAAGAATCGATATCCATAGGGTGCAACATCTGCGATGCAAGGTGCAACATTCGTCCAAAAAGATGAAACAGTGCCGTGCGACATTTAGAAATTGGTGCAGGGATTTGAGTGGACCAGTACCATGGTGACACACTCTCCAGGGACGGTAAATCGAAGACCAGCCACGGTGATCCCGTTTTAATGTAAAAATTCACATGACGGAAAAAGAAGGCCAAAAAACTTCAAAGACCCGATTGAGGTTCGGATAGCCTTTTTTGGATATGAAACTATCTATTGACGGAGCTGTCAAAGCCGTAGAATTCACTGAGAGCTTCGTTTTGACTGGTTATGTATCTCGTAGCTCTAAATGAGCCAACAGTTATGGCCGTCCGAAGAATCGATATCCACAGGATGCAACATCTGCGGTGCAAGGTGCAACATTCGTCCAAAAAGATGAAATAGCGCTGTGCGACTTTTAGAAATGGGTGCAGGGATTTGAAATGGACCAGTAACATGGTGCAACACTCTCCCGAGATGGAAAATCGAAGACCAGCCATGGTGTTCCCGTTCTAACGTAAAAATTCACATGACGGAAAAACGAAGGCCAAAAAACTTCAAAGACCCGAATGAGATTCAGATAGCCTTTTTTGGTATGAAACTAATTGACGGCTTATAGGTGTCAAAGCCGTAGAACTCACTGAGAGCTTCGTTTTGACTGGTTATGTCTCCCATAGCTCTAAACAAGGCAACAGTTATAGCCGTCCGAAGAATCGATATCCACAGGGTGCAACATCTGCGGTGCAAGGTGCAACATTCGTCCAAAAAGATGAAACAGCACCGTGCGACTTTTAGAAATGGGTGCAGGGATTTGAAATGGACCAGTACCATGGTGAACCACTCTCCAAGGATGGTAAATCGAAGACCAACCTCGGTGTTCCCGTTTTAACGTAAAAATTCACGGGACGGAAAAACGAAGGCCAAAAAACTTCAGACACCCGATTGAGGTTTGAATAGCGTTTTTTGGTATGAAACTTTCCATTGATGGCTTACAGCGGTCAAAGCCGTAGAACTCACTGAGAGCTTTGTTTTGACTGGTTATGGCTCGCGTAACTCTAAACGACCCAACAGTTATGGCCGTCCGAAGAATCGATATTCACAGGGTGCAACATCTGCGGTGCAAGGTGCAACTCGTCCAAAAAGACGAAACAGTGCCATGCAACATTTAGAAATTGGTGCAGTGATTTGAAATGGACCAGTACCATGGTGAAACACTCTCCAGGGATGAGAAATCGAAGACCAACCACGGTGATCCCGTTTTAATGTAAAAATTCACGTGACGGAAAAAAGAAGGCCAAAAAACTTCAGAGACCCGATTGAGGTTCAGATAGCCTTTTTTGGGTATGAAACTATCCATTGACGACTTACAGCGGTCAAAGCCGTAGAACTCACTAAGGGCTTCGTTTTTACTGGTTATGGCTCTCATAACTCTAAACGAGCCAACAGTTATGGCCGTCCAAAGAATCGATATCCATAGGGTGCAACATCTGCGGTGCAAGGTGCAACATTCGTCCAAAAAGACGAAATAGTGCCGTGCGACATTTGGAAATTGGTGCAGGGATTTGAAATGGACCAGTACCATGGTGACACACTCTCCAGGGATGGTAAATTGAAGACCAGCCACGGTGATCTCGTTTTAACGTAAAAATTCACTTGACGGAAAAAAGAAGGCCAAAAAACTTCAGAGACCTGATTGAGGTTCGGATAGCCTTTTTTGGGTATGAAACTGTCCATTGATGGCTTATAGCTGTCAAAGCCGTAGAACTCACTGAGACCTTTGTTTTGACTGGTTATGGCTCCCATAACTCTAAACGAGGCAATAGTTATGGCCGTCCGAAGAATCGTTATCCACAGGGTGCAACATCTACGGTGCAAGGTCCAACATTCGTCCAAAAAGACGAAACAGCGCCGTGCGAATTTTAGAAATGGGTGCAGGGATTTGAAATGGACCTGTACCATGGTGCACCACTCTCTAGGGATGGTAAATCGAAGACCAGCCACGGTGTTCCCTTTTAAACGTAAAAATTCATGTGACGGAAAAACGAAGGCCAAAAAACTTCAGAGACCCGATTGAGGTTCGGATAGCCTTTTTTGGGTATGAAACTATCCGTTGACGGCTTACAGCCATCAAAGCCATAAAACTCACTGAGACCTTCGTTTTGACTGGTTATGGCTGCCGTAACTCTAAACGAGGCAATAGTTATGGACGTCCGAAGAATCGATATCCACAGGGTGCAACATCTACGGTGCAAGGTGCAACATTCGTCCAAAAAGACGAAACAGCGCCGTGCGACTTTTAGAAATGGGTGCAGGGATTTAAAATGGACCAGTACCATGTTTCACCACTCTCCAGGGATGGTAAATCGAAGACCAGCCACGGTGTTCCCTTTTTAACGTAAAAATTCATGTGACGGAAAAACGAAGGCCCAAAAACTTCAGAGACCCGATTGAGGTTCAGATAGCCTTTTTTTGGGTATGAAACTATCCGTTGATGGCTTACAGTGGTCAATGCCGTAGAACTCACTGAGACCTTCATTTTGACTGGTTATGGCTCCCGTAACTCTAAACGAGGCAACAGTTATGGTCGTCCGAAGAATCGATATCCACAGGGTGCAACATCTGCGGTGCAAGGTGCAACATTCGTCCAAAAAGACGAAACAGCGTCGTGCGACTTTTAGAAATGGGTGCAGGGATTTGAAATGGACCAGTACCATGGTGCATCACTCTCCGGGGATGTTAAATCGAAGACCAGCCACGGTGTTCCCTTTTTAACGTAAAAATTCATGTGATGTAAAAACGAAGGCAAAAAAACTTAAGAGACCCGATTGAGGTTCGGATAGCCTTTTTTTGGGTATGAAACTATCCGTTGACGGCTTACATCCATCAAAGCCGTAGAACTCACTGAGACCTTCATTTTGACTGGATATGGCTCCCGTAACTCTAAACGAGGCAACTGTTATGGCCGTCCGAAGAATCGATATCCATAGGGTGCAACATCTGCGGTACAAGGTGCAACATTCGTCCAAAAAGACGAAACAGCGCTGTGCGACTTTTAGAAATGGGTGAAGGGATTTGAATTGGACCAGTACCATGGTGCACCACTCTCCAGGGATGGTAAATCGAAGACCAGCCACGGTGTTCTTTTTTTAACATAAAAATTCATGTGACGGAAAAACGAAGGCCAAAAAACTTCAAAGACCCGATTGAGGTTCGGATAGCCTTTTTTTGGGTATGAAACTATCCATTGGCGGTCTACAGCGGTCAAAGCCGTAGAACTCACTGAAACCTTCGTTTTGACTGGATATGGCTCCTGTAACTCTAAACGTGGCAATAGTTATGGCCGTCCGAAGAATCGATATCCACAAGGTGCAACATCTGCGGTGCAAGGTGCAACATTCGTCCTAAAAGACGAAACAACGCCATTCGACTTTTAGAAATGGGTGCAAGGATTTGAAATGGACCAGTACCATGGTGCATCACTCTCCAGGGATGGTAAATCGAAGACCAGCCACGGTGTTCCCTTTTTAAGGTAAAAATTCATGTGACGGAAAAACGAAGGCCAAAAAACTTCAAAGACCCGATTGAGGTTCGGATAGCCTTTTTTTCGGTATGAAACTATCCGTTGATGGCTTACAGCCGTCAAAGCCGTAGAACTCACTGAGACCTTCGTTTTGACTGGTTATGTCTCCCGTAGCTCTAAACGAGCCAACAGTTATGACCGTCTGAAGAATTGATATCAACAGGGTGCAACATCTGCGGTGCAAGGTGCAACATTCGTCCAAAAAGACGAAACAGCGCCATGCGACTTTTAGAAGTGGGTGCGGGGATTTGAAATGGACCAGTACATGGGTGAAACAATCTCCAGGGATGGTAAATCGAAGACCAGCCACGGTGATCCCGTTTTAATGTAAAAATTCACGTGACGGAAAAAAGAAGGCCAAAAAACTTCAGAGACCCGATTGAGATTCGGATAGCCTTTTTTGGGTACGAAACTATCCATTGACGGCTACGGCTTACAGCCGTCAAAGCCGTAGAACTCACTGAGAGCTTCGTTTTGACTAGTTATATCTCCCGTAGCTCTAAACGAGCAAAGGGTTATGGCCGTCCGAAGAATCGTTATCCACAGGGTGCAACATCTGCGGTGCAAGGTCCAACATTCGTCCAAAAAGACGAAACAGCACCGTGCGACTTTTAGAAATGGGTGCAGTGATTTTAAATGGACCAGTACCATGGTTCACCACTCTCCAAGGATGGTAAATCGAAGACCATTCTCGGTATTCCCGTTTTAAAGTAAAAATTCACGGAACGGAAAAACGAAGGCCAAAAAACTTTAGAGACCCGATTGAGGTTCGGATAGCCTTTTTTGGTATGAAACTATCCATTGACGGCTTACAGCGGTCAAAGCCGTAGAACTCACTGAGGGCTTCGTTTTTACTAGTTATGGCTCTCGTAACTCTAAACGAGCCAACAGTTATGGCCGTCCGAAGAATCGATATCCATAGGGTGCAACATTTGCGGTGCAAGGTGTAACATTCGTCCAAAAAGATGAAATAGTGACGTGCGACATTTAGAAATTGGTGCAGGGATTTGAAATGGACCAGTACCATGGTGACACACTCTCCAGGGATGGTAAATCGAAGACCAGCCACGGTGATCCCGTTTTAATGTAAAAATTCACGTGACGGAAAAAGAAGGCCAAAAACCTTCAGAGACCAGATTGAGGTTCGGATATCCTTTTTTGGGTATGAAACTATCCATTGACGGCTTACAGCCGTTAAAGCCGTAGAACTCACTGAGAGCTTCTTTTTGACTGGTTATGTCTCCCGTAGCTCTAAACGAGTAAACAGTTATGGCCGTCCGAAGAATCGATATCCACAGAGTGCAACATCTGCGGTGCAAGGTGCAATATTCGTCCAAAAAGACGAAACAGCACCGTGTTACTTTTAGAAATGGGTGCAGGGATTTTAAATGGACCAGTACCGTGGTGCACCACTCTCCAGGGATGGTAAACCGAAGACCAGCCACGGAGTTCCTGTTTTAACGTAAAAAATCACGTGACGGAGAAACAAAGGCCAAAAAACTTTAGAGACCCGATTGAGGTTCCGATAGCCTTTTTTGGTATGAAACTATCCAGTGATGGCTTACAGCGGTCTAAGCCGTATAACTCACTGAGAGCTTCATTTTGACTGGTCATGGCTCCCGTAACTCTAAACGAGCCAACAGTTATGGTCGTCCGAAAAATTGATATCCACAGGGTGCAACATCTGCGGTGCATGGTGCAACATTCGTCCAAAAAGACGAAATAGCGCTGTGCGACTTTTAGAAATGGGTGCAGGGATTTGAAATGGACCAGTACCATGGTGCAACACTCTCCCGGGATGGCAAATCAAAGACCAGCCATGGTGTTCCCATTCTAACGTAAAAATTCACATGACGGAAAAACGAAGGCCAAAAAACTTCAAAGACCCGATTGAGATTCGGATAGCCTTTTTTTGGTATGAAACTATCCATTGACGGCTTACAGCGGTCAAAGCCGTAGAACTCACTGAGGGCTTCGTTTTTACTGGTTATGGGTCTCGTAACTCTAAATGAGCCAACAATTATGGCCGTCCGAAGAATCGATATCCACAGGGTGCAACATCTGCGGTGCAAGGTCCAACATTCGTCCAAAAAGATGAAACAGCACCGTGCGACTTTTAGAAATGGGTGCAGGGATTTGAAATGGACCAGTACTATAGTGCACCACTCTCCAAGGATGGTAAATCGAAGACCAACCTCGGTGTTTCCGTTTTAACGTAAAAATTCACGGGACGGAAAAACGAAGGCCAAAAAACTTCAGAGACCCGATTGAGGTTCAGATAGCCTTTTTTTGGTATGAAACTTTCCATTGAAGACTTACAGCGGTCAAAGCCGTAGAACTCACTGAGAGCTTCATTTTGACTAGTTATGGCTCGCGTAACTCTAAACGAGCCAACATTTATGGCCGTCCGAAGAATCGATATCCACAGGGTGCAACATCTGCGGTGCAAGGTGCAACTCGTCCAAAAAGATGAAACAGTGCCGTGCGACATTTAGAAATTGGTGCAGTGATTTGAAATGGACCAGTACCATGGTGAAACACTCTCCAGGGATGGCAAATCGAAGACCAGCCACGGTGATCCCATTTTAATGTAAAAATTCACGTGTCGGAAAAAAGAAGGCCAAAAAACTTCAGAGACCCGATTGAGGTTCGGATAGCCTTTTTTGGGTATGAAACTATCTATTGACGGCTTACAGCTGTCAAAGCCGTAGAACTCACTGAGAGCATCATTTTGACTGGTTATGTCTCCCATAGCTCTAAACGAGCCAACAGTTATGGTCGTCCGAAGAATCGATATCCACAGGGTGCAACATCTGCGGTGCAAGGTGCAACATTCGTCCAAAAAGACGAAACAGCGCCGTGCGACTTTTAGAAATGGGTGAAGGGATTTGAAATGGACCAGTACCATGGTGAAACACTCTCCAGGGATGGTAAATCGAAGACCAGCCACGGTGATCCCGTTTTAACGTAAAAATTCACGTGACGGAAAAAAGAAGGCCAAAAAACTTCAAAAACCCGATTGAGGTTCGGATAGCCTTTTTTGGGTATGAAACTGTCCATTGACAGCTTATTGCTGTCAAAACCGTAGAACTCACTGAGACCTTCGTTTTGACTGGTTATGGCTCCCGTAACTCTAAACGAGGCAACAATTATGGCCGTCCGAAGAATCGTTATCCACAGGGTGCAACATCTGCGGTGCAAGGTCCAACATTCGTCCAAAAAGACGAAACAGCGCCGTGCGACTTTTAGAAATGGGTGCAGGGATTTGAAATGGACCAGTACCATGGTGCACCACTCTCTAGGGATGGTAAATCGAAGACCAGCCACGGTGTTCCCTTTTTAACGTAAAAATTCATGTGACGGAAAAACGAAGGCCAAAAAACTTCAAAGACCCGATTGAGGTTCGGATAGCCTTTTTTGGGTATGAAACTATCCGTTGACGGCTTACAGCCGTCAAAGCCGTAAAACTCACTGAGACCTTCGTTTTGACTGGTTATGGTTGTCGTAACTCTAAACGAGGCAACAGTTATGGACGTCCGAAGAATCGATATCCACAGGGTGCAACATCTACGGTGCTAGGTCCAACATTCGTCCAAAAAGATGAAACAGCGCCGTGCGACTTTTAGAAATCGGTGCAGGGATTTGAAATGGACCAGTACCATGGTGCACCACTCTCCAGGGATGGTAAATCGAAGACCAGCCACGGTGTTCCCTTTTTAACGTAAAAATTCATGTGACGGAAAAACGAAGGCCAAAAAACTTCAGAGACCCGATTGAGGTTCGGATAGCCTTTTTTAGGGATGAAACTATCCGTTGACGGCTTACAGCGGTCAAAGCCATAGAACTCACTGAGACCTTCGTTTTAACTAGTTATGGCTCCCGTAACTCTAAACGAGGCAACAGTTATGGCCGTCCGAAGAATCGTTATCCACAGGGTGCAACATCTGCGCTGCAAGGTCCAACATTCGTCCAAAACGACGAAACAGTGCCGTGCGACTTTTAGAAATGGTTGCAGGGATTTGAAATGGACTAGTACCATGGTGCACCACTCTCTAGGGATGGTAAATCAAAGACCAGCCATGGTGTTCCCTTTTTAACGTAAAAATTCATGTGACGGAAAAACGAAGGCCAAAAAACTTCAGAGACCCGATTGAGGTTCGGATAGCCTTTTTTGGGTATGAAACTATCCGTTGACAGCTTACAGCCATCAAAGCCGTAGAACTCACTGAGACCTTCATTTTGACTGGATATGGCTCCCGAAACTCTAAATGAGGCAACAGTTATGGCCGTCCGAAGAATCGATATCCACAGGGTGCAACATCTGCGGTGCAAGGTGCAACATTCGTCCAAAAAGACGAAACAGCGTCGTGCGACTTTTAGTAATGGGTGCAGGGATTTGAATTGGACCAGTACCATGGTGCACTCCTCTCCAGGGATGGTAAATCGAAGACCAGCCACGGTGTTCCCTTTTTAACGTAAAAATTCATGTGACGGAAAAACGAAGGCCAAAAAACTTCTGAGACCCGATTGAGGTTCGGATAGCCTTTTTTGGGTATGAAACTATCCATTGGCGGTTTACAGCGGTCAAAGTCGTAGAACTCACTGAGACCTTCGTTTTAACTGGTTATGGCTCCCGTAACTCTAAACAAGGCAACAGTTATGGCCGTCCGAAGAATCGATATCCACAGGGTGCAACATCTGCGGTGCAAGGTCCAACATTCGTCCAAAAAGACGAAACAGCGCCATTCGACTTTTAGAAATGGGTGGAGGGATTTGAAATGGACCAGTACCATGGTGCACCACTCTCCGGGGATGGTAAATCGAAGACCAGCCACGGTGTTCCCTTTTTAAGATAAAAATTCATGTGACGGAAAAACGAAGGCCAAAAAACTTCAAAGACCCGATTGAGGTTCGGATAGCCTTTTTTTGGGTATGAAACTATCCGTTGACGGCTTAAAGCGGTCAAAGCGGTAGAACTCACTGAGACCTTCGTTTTGACTGGTTATAGCTCCCGTAACTCTAAACGAGGCAACAGTTATGGCCGTCCGAAGAATCGTTATCCAAAGGGTGCAACATCTACGGTGCAAGGTCCAACATTCGTCCAAAAAGACGAAACAGCGCCGTGCGACTTTTACAAATGGGTGCAGAGATTTGAAATGGACCAGTACCATGGTGCACCACTCTCTAGGGATGGTAAATCGAAGACCAGCCACGGTGTTCCCTTTTTAACGTAAAAATTCATGTGACGGATGAACGTAGGCCAAAAAACTTCAGAGACCCGATTGAGGTTCGGATAGCCTTTTTTGGGTATGAAACTGTCCATTGACGGCTTACAGCTGTCAAAGCCGTAGAACTCACTGAGACCTTCGTTTTGACTGGTTATGGCTCCCGTAACTCTAAACGAGGCAACAGTTATGGTCGTCCGAAGAATCGTTATCCACAGGGTGCAACATCTACGGTGCAAGGTCCAACATTCGTCCAAAAAGACGAAACAGCGCCGTGCGACTTTTAGAAATGGGTGCAAGGAATTGAAATGGATCAGTACCATGGTGCATCACTCTCCAGGGATGGTAAATCGAAGACCAGCTGTTATCCCGCCTTTTGGCAAGGCCAGGACACCAAGGAGTTGGATTCCAAATGTCGTTTGTCATGGATATCGTTGAATTTTGACCAAGTCCGGATCAAGCCCCAATCGATGAGACATGATCAGGAAAATAAAGCAAACCAACGTTCCAAGTTTCAAGTCAATCCGAGTTCGTATGCTCGAGATGTGATGGATACAAGTTGGAAGGAGAAGCATGTTTTCGTATCCATCAGGAGTATCCATTTCTTATCCACCAGGGGACGTCGTCTCGTATCGATGGAGTTAGCCGCGTTTCGTACCCATCGAATTCGTGTCAACCAGACTCGTATCCCCCCAACAGATGGCGCGACTCGCAACCATCATTCAGTGTCTACTTCGTATCCATTAGTAAGTGCTTGCTTCGTATCCATCATTCAGTGTCTACTTCGTATCCATCAGTAAGTGCTTGCTTCGTATCCATCATTCAGTGTCTACTTCGTATCCATCAGTAAGTGCTCGCTTCGTATCCATCATTCAGTGTCTACTTCGTATCCATCATTCAGTGTCTACTTCGTATCCATCAGAGAACCTTGCTTCGAATACGTGCCCAACAACTTGTTCGTATCCAGCGAGTCAACCAACTAGAATGACGTGTTGCCCATCGAAGTAAACGAGGCGAGATATGTGGAGTCGAAGCAGTCAATATGGCCTAGAGTCCGGATCGAGGCGAAGCCCGTGCACCACGTCATCCCTCGATGCGAATGCGCCGAGATATATGGAGTCGACACGGTCGACTCGGAGTAAAGACCGGATCGAGGCGAAGGGTGCGTTCCACGTCTTCACAGAGGCGCGTGACACCATCGATTCGAAGCCCTCAGTTCGGAGAGATGGATTCGAACCAGACAGCCTAGCAGAGAACATCGCCTCGTATCGATGATATATCTCAATCCACTAATCCAAATACCATGAAATTTTAAATGAAGGTTGCTTACATACCAAGGAACGTCTCCACCAAATTTGAGCTCAATTGGAGGTAATCTTGATCGATACGAAATGACTTCGTATCGATCGCAGATCGACTCGAAACTTTCTGGAAACGGTCGAGTGGTCCCCCTCACGTGCCAGACCAAATCTCCCGGAGTTTGAGCGAATTCTGAGCCTCCTACGCCTATAAATAGAGCCCCAGAATCAACAGAAAAAGGATCTTTTTTCTCTGAAGCGTCCAGACTCTGCCATATTGAGATTTGCATCCTACTTTTGCTGTCAATTTCGAATTATAATCTGTAATCCGCTGTTCATTGTTGTAACCGCTTGTAATCATTGAAAGAGAATCAATAAAATCATCAAAACTTCATAGTGGACGTAGGCTATACGCCGAACCACTCTAAATTACTTGTCTGTGCATTTTACATTTCTGTTTGTTGGAGTTTTTGTTAGATAACCTCTATTTTACATTTATAATCTTCATTTTATCTCTTCAAATAACTCCCGAAGAGTGTTGTGCCAATTTTTGGTACAAACACTTTGGTGCTTTCACTGATAAAACCAGCTTTTTCTCCTGCTCATTGGATCTACCGTCGATACCGGATTGCACAAATCCAAGAGGAAGATCCAGATATCCAGTCCGGAATCCTTCCATTCTATTCAGATTTGCTCAAAATCTAGGAGAGGACTCCACCACTGAGAATGGTCAGCACAAGAACCGGCGCTACCGCTGTAGAGCAAGAAGGCTGAGATAGGCAGAATCCCACACAGCCGCCTTCTTCCAACCAAGACAATACCACTCACTCAGACTCAACGGGGCTAGTCACCCGACAGGAGTTTCAAGTATTGCTCCAGGAGCTGACCCAAAGCCGTCAGCAGTTGGCGGAACAGTTGCGCGCCAATATCGAGCTGACCAACCAGCTAAACCGCCGGGGGCACAAAAGGTCCAGGAGAGATGATGCCTCCAGAGCGTCTACCGAAAGCTCAGCTTCATCTGATTATCACCACCGAACTACTCATCCTCGGCTAGAAGGGAGTCGCGCTCAAGCTGCCGAATATCAGCCCACCTTAACTGTTGGGCAGCTAAGGGTAGGACCATCGACCAGCTTCCAAACAGGTCCCTCAACACGAGGAGGTACTGCCCCACAGTACACTACTGCCCCACAGTACACCACGGATAACCGCGCCACAACCGCCGCAGCAGAAACAAGGGTTGATACCCGAAATCAATCAGAGCCGATCAATCAACAGCGTGGACATACTCCTGAACCTTATGTCCCAGAAGATGCTGAGCCAAGGAGGCGAGATATGGATCGTCGACAGCGCCCGATCCAAACTCGCACCGTGGAACCCGACCACGCCTTAGCTCATCAAGCTCAGAACCTGCCCGTGTCGGATATATCAACCATGATACGTCAGATGATCCGCGAGAGTCAAGGGCTCACTAATGATGATTGGGGGATTTCCCGTAGTCATACCCCTTTCAAAGACGAAGTGTTACATGCTGAACCCCCTAGGCGATTCAGAATGCCGACTCTCCCGATGTATGAAGGGAAATGTGACCCCAACCAGCATATTCTGAAATATGAATGGTCGATGAGCGCTGCAAGGGCCGACGATGCAGTGAAGTGTCGGAGTTTCCCCATCTCTCTAGGGGGAATCGCGACAATGTGGTTTACCCGCCTACCACCTAGATCAATCTCTTCATTCAATCAATTGGCCAAGAGGTTTGTGGAGCAATTCCGTATGCATGTTGCCAGGCCAAAAGACGTCAACACCCTGTCCAGCGTCACTCAAGCTCCTGGAGAAACGCTCAAGCGTTACCTGGAGAGGTTCCATGCAACATGCGTCGAAATCACCAACCCTAACGATAATTCAATCTTGATGGCTCTGACTAAGGGGATTGATCCTGATTCTGAATTCGGAAATTGGCTAGCTGGAAAACCGCCCGCATCATTGGACCGTTTTTACTCCAAGGCCGCTCAATTCCTGCGGCAGGAGGACGCATAACAGTCTAGGAAGCAGGACGATGCGAGGCCCAGCATTGAGGGAATACAGAGCAACGTGGCAGTTAAACAGTCCGGCGAGAGTTCTGGGAAAGTTCAACTGAATATACAAAACAAACAAACCCAGCAGAGAGGAAACAATGGCCAGAATAAGAAGAGAGACGAGAACTGAGGTCCACGACGTAGAGCTCAGATGTTTGACAGTTATAAACCGCTAAACACGTCATTGGAAAACGTATACTTACAGACTTGTAACACTGTATAGTATAAGAAGCCTGCTCCGAAGCCCTCGTCAGAGAGACAGGTTCAGACAGGGAAATTCTGTAGGTTCCATGAAAGCTATGGACACAATACAAATGAGTGTCGGCACTTACAGGACCTCATCGAGAAATTGATTAGAGAGAGGAAGCTAGACCAGTTTGTACGGGCGCCGCAGTCTGGCGGAGCGGGCCCCTCGAATCAAAATCGTTCACAAAATCAGGAAAGAGAGGAGGACCCCGCCCGTGCGGGCGGGAGATTGGTTATTAACACAATAAGTGGTGGTCCCCATCCGACAGACAGAAGCTGGGGAGAAATGGAGTCGTATGCCAGTTCTATCAGGCATGCGGACTTCGAGTGTTGTAGTAATTGCGAGGACGGAACCCCGGCGAAACAACAAAAGATAATATCTGATGATATCGTGCTCTGAAGCCGAGACGCCGATAAGGTCGAAGCCCCTACTATTGATCCACTAGTCATATCTGCCCAGGTAGGTCCTGCTTGGATGAAGAGGATCCTGGTTGACAGTGGGAGCTCTGTGAATATCTTGCTTAAACGGGCCTACGATCTAATGAAGATGGAGACAAAGGATTTGAAACCCTATTTATCCAGAATCCATGGTTTCAACGAAAGCGCCACGATACCCATCGGAATAACTGAACTCCTGGTCGAGTTAGGCGTTGGAGAACGCCGGAGGGTCCGAATGTTACAATTTGTTGTGCTAGAAATTGATTCGCCATATAATGCGTTTCTGGGTCGACCAGCCCTAGCTGAGTTCAGGGCGGCGATCGCCCCATGGTCTCTGACTTTGAAATTTCCCACTGATCATGGGATTGGAGTTGTTCAAGGAGATCAGGCCACAGGTAGGGCCTGTTATGTTGCTGAGCTGCGCGGGGCACAGCATAAAGAGAAGGGAAAGGGCGTAGAGGAATCTCTCTGCGTCCGCTCTATTGATAATTGACAATTGATACCTGGGTCTCGGCCCGGGCACCACGACCAGTTCCTGAAAGATCTGGACCCTAGGGACAACGAGGATAAAGATGAATCAACGGAGAGTCAAGCTTCTCCAGCCGAACTGACTGTGGACGTCCCAATCAGTGAGGATGATGATTCAAAGATGCCGAAAGTTGGGTCTCAACTGAACGAGCAGACACAGCAGGAATTGGTCGAATTCCTTCGGGCGAATCTCGATGTCTTCGCTTGGACACACTCTGACATGTGCGGAATCTCACCGAGCATTGCAAGTCACTCCTTGAATATAGATCCGCGACATGTCCCAGTAAAGCAGAAAAGGCGCGATATGGATCCAGAGAGATCTGCTGCCCTTAAGGAGGAGGTTGATAAACTACAATCCAACGGGTTCATTCGAGATGCATTGTATCCAGAATGGGTGTCCAACCCTGTACTAGTTCGGAAACCAAACGGGAAGTGGAGAACCTGCGTTGATTACTCTGACCTAAACAAGGCCTGTCCAAAAGATAGCTTCCCACTTCCACGAATCGATCAGCTTGTAGATTCAACGGCCGGACATGAACTACTATCCTTTATGGATGCTTATTCCGGCTACAACCAAATACCCATGCATTTACCTGATCAGGAACATACCAGCTTCGTGACCGATCTGGGACTCTATTGTTACAAAGTCATGCCGTTTGGTCTAAAGAACGCTGGAGCAACGTACCAACGCTTAGTCAACCGAATGTTCGCTGATCAGATCGGGAAAACCATGGAGGTTTACGTGGATGACATGCTGGTGAAGTCCGGATTCTCCACAGATTACGTCAGAGATTTGAATTCGATGTTCAGCATCCTCCGAGAGTACTGAATGAAGCTCAACCCACTCAAGTGTCACTTTGGCATTGCATCCGGAAAATTCCTTGGGTTCATCGTCAACGCTCGAGGAATAGAGGCGAATCCTGAGAAGATCTGGGCTATTAGAAATTTGCAAACCCCTAGAACTATAAAGCAAGTCCAGAGTCTTAACGGGAAGGTCGCAGCATTGAGCAGGTTCATTTCAAAGTCCACCGATAAGTGCATTCCTTTCTTCGACCTGATCCGGAAGGGCAAACGGAACTTTGAATGGACCACGGAGTGTGAAGGCGCGTTCTGATCATTAGTTCAACATCTCTCCACACCTCCGATCTTATCAAAACCGGTTGACCACGAGCAACTATATCTCTACCTGGCAGTATCAGAACATGCGATCAGTGCTGCTCTAGTTCGGGATGAAGACAAAGTGCAAAACCCGGTCTACTATGTTAGTAAGCGGCTAACAGGAGCTGAAAGAAATTATCCGAGACTGGAGAAACTGGCCTATAGCTTGGTCATTGCCTCAAGGAAGCTCCGTCCCTACTTCCAAGCTCATCCGCTTACTGTGTACACCGACCAGCCGTTACGACAGGTCCTCACGCGGCCTGAGACGTCCGGTAGGTTACTCAAGTGGAACATTGAGCTAAGCCAGTTTGATACGCATACGCACCGCAGAGAGCCATTCAAGGACAAGTCCTGGCAGATTTCATAGCTGAATTCACCGTTCCAGAAGACTTGCCTGAGACCAGCAAATCTCCCGAATACATCTGGAAGCTGTATACTGACGGTGCGTCAAATGACCGATGTTCGGGCGCTGGGGTTGTACTTGAGACTCCCGAGGGCCGATCCATATGTTATGCTCTGAAGTTCGACTTTCGTGCAACTAATAATGAAGCCCTCCTAACTGGCTTAAGACTTGCCAGAGACTTGAGGGTTATCGCTGTGGAAATTTATTGCGAATCACAATTAGTAGTATGTCAAGTACGAGGAGAATACCAGGCAAGAGACCGAAGACTGGCTGCTTACTTGGCACGAGTTTAGGAAATACTAAACCAGTTTGATTATTACGCCATCTATTATGTGCCTCGGGAGCACAATCAGAAAGCCGATTCACTGGCAAAGTTAGCCAGCACAGTTGAAGCGCAGCAAATGGGACTTGTCCCTGTTGAAACTTTGTCCTCCCCGAGCATCGACCGAATAAAAATGAACTCTGTGTTTGAAACCGCTCCCAGTAGAGAATCTTGGATGACTCCGTATCGGAATTACATTGAGAATGGGACGTTGCCTGAACCTAGAAATGAGAAGAGACAAATTCAGCGGAAAGCTTCGCGGTTCGTCATCCAAGACGGAGTCATGTACAGGAGGGGTTATTCCGTTCCACTCCTCAGATGTATCGCCCACGAGGAAATCAAACGAGTCTTACATGGCGTGCACGAAGGAGAGTGTGGCGATCATGCCGGAGGACAAGCTCTCGCTAAGAAGATACTCCGATATGGGTACTACTGGCCGATAGTGAACCGAGATGCGGCGAACTATGCCCGGAAGTGCGATAAATGCCAGATACATGCCCGAATTCCGAGAGCTCCGCCTACTGAAATAACCCAAATGGTCAGTCCCTGGCCATTCGCAATGTGGGGCATCGACATCATCGGCGCTTTAACTTTAGCAAAAGGCGGTGCGAAGTACGCCATCGTCGCCGTTGACTACTTCACAAAGTGGGCTAAGGCCGAAGCCCTTACAATCATTACGACAAAGAAAGTGATAAATTTCGTGGTTCGCAACATCATCTGTCGATTTGGACTCCCGCATACTATCATCACTGATAACGGAGCCCAATTCGAGAGTGCGGAATTCAAGAATTTCTGTCAACATTTTCATATCCGCAAAAAGTTCTCGGCTGCTACACACCCCCAAGCGAATGGACAGGTTGAAGCTGTCAATAAAGTTATAAAATCGATCCTGAAGAAACGATTGGAGAAGGCTGGGGGCAAGTGGGTCGATGAACTTCCTATGGCGTTATGGGCCTATCGAACGACCCACAAAACCGCGACCGGACACACTCCGTTTTCCCTATCTTATGGCTCAGAGGCCGTTATTCCGGTCGAGACAGAAGTGTTCTCTCATCGCGTGACTTATTATGATCCAAAAACAAACGCTATACTCCTGGCCGAATCTTTGGATCTATTGGATGAAAAACGGGAAGAAGCTGATCTGAGAGCAGCCGCACATCGAAGTCGGGTCGCCCGGCTGTACAACACCAAAGTTCGACCTCGAACCTTTGAACTCGGCGACCTCGTGCTCAAAAGAATCTACCCAGTTCCTTCACACATGAAACCGAATTGGGGAGGACCGTATGTAATTACACGAAAGCTCGAAGATGGTACATTCAAGCTATCGACTGTTGACGGTCTCGATTTACCAAGGGCTTGGAACGGCGAAAGTCTCTGTCGCTATTACATATGACAGGCTTTATTTATTTCATTCTATTTAGAAATTTGTTTCTGCATTTCGAAATTTGAATTTTGTAATAAGGCAACTGACTTTGCCGCAATTTCTTATTTCAGCAATAAAATGCCACTTCTTCGAGCCAGAGCTGTGATTCATTAAGTACGATATACAACATCACGATGCACGAAGAGCTAAATCCCATCATGCAATGGGACTTATTCAAATGGAGAGTGGCTGTGATACGACCGGCCACTCACTAGGTGAAACCCGAGCTCGGGGACAAGCCATGACACCGATATTGATAGGGTTGACACACGACAATCCTGCAATCAACTCCATATTCCCAGAGTGCGAAGTGGAGTATCAACATTCAACTCCATATTCCCAGAGTGCGAAGTGGAGTATAAACATTTAACTCCGCATTCCCAGAGTGCGAAGCGGAGTATAAACATTCGACTCCGTGTTCCCAGAGTGCGAGACGGAGTATAAACATTTAACTCCGCATTCCCAGAGTGCGAAGCGGAGTATAAACATTCGACTCCGTGTTCCCAGAGTGCGAGACGGAGTATAAACATTCGACTCCATATTCCCAGAGTGCGAAGTGGAGTATAAACATTTAACTC
The DNA here is from genome assembly GCA_030737815.1 of Allium fistulosum. Taxonomy (NCBI): domain Eukaryota; kingdom Viridiplantae; phylum Streptophyta; class Magnoliopsida; order Asparagales; family Amaryllidaceae; genus Allium; species Allium fistulosum. The sequence continues at coordinate 1,142,817,745 of CM060906.1, forward strand.
CATATTCCCAGAGTGCGAAGTGGAGTATAAACATTCGACTCCGTATTCCCAGAGTGCGAGACGGAGTATAAACATTTAACTCCATATTCCCAGAGTGCGAAGTGGAGTATAAACATTCAACTCCGTATTCCCAGAGTGCGAGACAGAGTATAAACATTTAACTCCATATTCCCAGAGTGCGAAGTGGAGTATAAACGTTCGACTCCGCATTCCCAGAGTGCGAAGCGGAGTATAAACATTCGACTCCGTATTCCCAGAGTGCGAGATGGAATACAAACATCAGTCAACTCCGTGTTCCCAGAGTGCGAACAACCGCTTAGGAGATGACATATATCCCCGGAGTGTGGATGAAACGATTCATAAGAGGACAAGTGTAGTTCGGCCACTCGGTCCTCGCTTGATGCAATCACAAGCTGATCATCACAACTTAACCCTGGAACTGGGGGCAGAGGCAAATGTTAGTCATTACCCGAAACTATGCGATGCTCAGCTCCGATGCGATCCCCTATCACAACTCAAGTCCGAGATTTCCATACTTAACAAGTAAAATGAGCTATTCTTGAAACAATCAGATAATGCAAGTACACTGGACCAAAGTCCGAACACTGCAATATTCAAGCATAGATAGGAACATGAGCTGAAACTAGAAAACAAAATTTCATTTCAACTAACTCAAAAACAGTGGTTCATACATGAGTTTTTTCCAAAATATTCCTACTAGCAGGGGCCGAACCCGCATCTATACACGGCCTACAAAAGGGAAAACAGAGAAAATAACAAAAGTCCCTAACTGCCTATGAAAAGAATGTCTAATCCTTCTGCTTCCTCAACTTCTTCTTCCTCGAGGAGCTACTGGAACCACCAGTACCCTTTCGCTTGGAACCTTTCTCCTTAGGCAGGCTCCCCTCGGGTGAAGGCATAATGTCGACATCCTCATCCGAACTGGACTCTATAGGGATGCTTCCCGCGAGATGAGTTGGAGGAACAGACTCCGCAGCCGGAGGAGGGACAGGCACATTATTATCAGTAAGTGTGCCCCCAGGAGACACAATCATAAGAGGAGTAGGGCACCGTGCTGCTGCTCCGCCATCTACATCGCCGCCGTGCGCCGCGGTCGCCATCTCGGCATTAATCTCGGCCAATATCGCCGCTTCCCGCTGTGCTCTGGCTTCGCTAGGAGCCGTAGTAGTCTGAGATGAGGTGTCAGAAGTAGCCGTGAATCCACCCAAGCCGAATGGCAAGTCGGCAAAAGGATCACTCTGACGGCCAAGGATCTCGTTTATCATCTGTTCATCGGAAGAAAGTGAGCTCCCCTGCGTTACACCAACTGGTGCCATTGCCGCGACGGAGGTCGCCTCAGAGATGATGGCTCCTGGCGCTTGGCCTGATTCTTGGGTGGTAAGAGGCGCGGCTGGTGCAACTTCTGTCACTGATCAAAGGAAAAGGACATGTCATTAGCAACATTTCAACACAGACTCTTCAGTCCAAATATACAAGAAGTTAGTTCAGAGTACCTTCCTCGGTTTGGCTTGAGGTCGTCTGAACAACTTCAGAAGGATGCTCCTTAACAGGAGATAGATGTGGTCGGTCTGGATCGTATGCCGGGATGCGCTGCGAGTCGATCATCGGAGTTGGCTCAGATTGAGATGACACGACTATCTCAGAACTCATAACATGGTGCTCTGCACCAGAACTTTCTCCGACTTCCTGAGTCTGGGCACCAAGCCTCTCCTTATCGTGGGAAATCATGGAGTCATGGAGAACCTTCTTTTCGTCATCATTAAGGATGCAGTTCTCCAGCTCGAATTCATCGAGGGCTTCATCAGGGTGTCCAGACTTCTCCTCATCAACCAGCAAGTTCCAAGCGTTGTAGAGATGCGTGGGGTAATCATCCAGCCATGTCAAATCTCGATGCCTTAGCACATTGGCGTTATAGGTGACGAGTAGCTCTTCCACCTCGGCCTCAATCCTGGCCTCCGCCTGCCGTACCTTCTCGTCAACCCCAGCCTCAACTTCGTGAGCTTGTTGCATAGCCGCTTCTTTCTCCTTTCGGAGCGTCACTGCCTGATCACAGGCCTCCTGCGCAGAGACATTAGCTGCGTCTTTTTCCTTCGCCATCTCGGAAAACTTTGATTTCAGCTCATTAAGCTCCTTGAGAGCATCATCCCTCTCGGCGGTGATGGTGGTGTTCCTATGACCCATGTCCTCGATGGCGGTATAATGCTCTTGCTTCATCCTGGTCATGGCAGCGTTTACTTCATCAACCTTCTTTAGAGCCTCCATTTCAGATTTACGGGAAGACTCAGCCTCCGAGTTGAGCGCTTTTATGATTTGGTCGTTGTGACCCAACTCCTTCTCGAGCTTCTCAATAGTGACGCCCCAATCGAATGCCACTTTGGACGCTTTCCTCGCGGCCCCTCCCCATTCCCTGTACTGGAAAAAGATGTCCGCAACATAATCATGGATAGTGGTTTCAGCGGTTGGCGGAATTGTCTTCAAGTGCGGGGGGAAGACATAACCATCAAAACAGATGTCGGGAAATTCCTTCCTCATCTATGCCAATTTAAGAGCTCCTTCACTAGATGCTTCAGTCGGGACCGGTACAGTAGCCGAGGAGTTGGCTATTTCAGTCCTGCGCGGAGGATCGGACCTCGAAGCTTGAGAAGGTGGCCTAGGCCGTGAAGTTTCAGGAGGACGAACAATTGCTACCGTAGGAGGTGCAGAGGTCCTGAGAGGAGGAGAGCGAGATCGGGATCGGTGAACGTACCCCCTATCTCTATCAGACCTCTCCTGACCAGAATGTCCGGAGTCGTAATCCCTCTCACCCTCTCTCCTGCGTGGCTCGTGATAACGGCGCTTGTTGCGCAAACTACCAAGCACAGAGCTTTGTCCAGACACGTACCTGAAAAGAAAACCACGGAGAATCAGTAACCGTTTGCAATATGTTGTTTACGGTTAGGGAAATGTGTTGTGCCGTGAAGAGTGTGTGAATGTGTAACCCCCCGGACCAACCAGAAGTGTCAATCGCACTGGCAGGAAGAGACTCCCTGACATCGACGGTATGTCGCGGTCCACCCGATTCAAAGTCGTGTTGCTCAGGCTCGATGTCCGGGATTGGAGGGTCAGCAGGCCCTTCGAATCGATTTTCAGCTTGCAGGGAGGGTGCTTCCGTAATCCTAACTCCTGGCAAGGGACGGTGCAAAACCACAGACTTCCGCCTCCCGGACTTAGGCTGTTTTGAGGCCACTGCTTTGCCTTTCCTCTTGGCATCGGAATCCGGGGTTGCATCAGCGGGTCCGACCAACGGTTCCTCATCGTTATGAGTCCTTTCGGAGTCGGGTTCGTCAATTATCACGACCCTAGGTTTCTTCTGCTTGACCTTTTCCCTGGAGACGGTCTTTAGTGCACCGTCAAGCCTTATGCTCTGCTTCCGCCCGATCAACCCAAGAACTCTAAGGTTCTGGTCCGTCAGCAGCAACTCGATATTCCTTTCTTCGCTAGGGACCTCTTGAAGAACGCGAACTATCTCTTTATAGTAGCCACCATCAGGTCGTTGGATTATCGCTGAAAGAAAGAGAGTAGGAGATATGAGTTTAGTTTCATTCAAAAATTGCCCCGTCGATTACTTGAGAAAAAGGCAATGCTTACGTCTAAACAACCATCTTCTGGCAAACCCCGGTGGACAACGGACATAGAACCACTCTGACTTGAAGTAGCTCAGCCAAGTCCACGACCCCGTGACAACCTGGCAGTTTCTAACAGACTCCAAAAATATAAAAGATGGGCTGTCAGTTCGACTCTTGAAGTTGAAGAGGTATCTTATCTCGGTCGGGCGGGGAGGCCGGTAGAGGTATTCCATAAATGCGATGAATAGACCATTGAGTGAAGCATATCCATTTGGATGTAACTGAGACGGAGCGATATCCAGGTAAGCCAACACTTCTCTTATGTAATCATTGAACGGAGGGAGTGTGCCGGCTGCGCACGCATGTCAATTAAAAGCAGTGTACCCCTTTGGGGGATTATGTGGTCTTTCGTCCGGTCCAGGCAACAGTACGTCATCCAAAGATAAGCCATGCCTTAAACATATCTCCCTAGCATGTCTTCAGAGATATTGGACGGGACAGAATCAGGTGGGCTATTGATGAAAGATGCGTCAGGTAACTCGTCCGGAGCTGGGCCGATGACTTCAGCCTCGATGTGTGGGATCTCAAGTCTGGGAGTTTCTTGCTGCTGTGAACTTGATGGTTCCATAACTAGCTAACTCACGAGAAATCATCGTTAGACGATAAAAAGCCAGTGCATTCCCCCGTGTAGAGTGTGTGTTGTGCAGTGCAAGTGTTATGTATGACTTAAGCAAATCCTACGAACTAAGCCGAAAGGTGTAAACGGCGAAGCTTTGAAAGTCGGCATGGATATGACCATCATCGCTGACCGTCACGACCACGTAATCCAGACGTTAGGTGGTTGATTCAAGTGTAAGTCCGTTATATGTTCGTTAGGTGACAGTTCCGTCGACGAGCTTCGAAAATCAGTCAAATATGCAGTTCTGTGGCCAAGTTCAGGTATGCAAGGCAGAAGCTCGTCGGAATTAAGTGTTCAGATGCTCAGAAGTTCTCCAAGTTAATCAAAATTTAAGTCGAGAATGTCGATCGCTGCACTTTGTTTTCGTATCGAGACAGGGGGATCACGTATTTCAGTATGGCCACGTTCGAATCGATACTTTCGTATCGATCGCCTTGGCGAAGGAGTGTTCCGTGTCGATCAGGCTACAGTGAGAACGCTTCGTATCGATCAAGTTCGACTCGATACTTTCGTATCAATCAGGCTGGAACGAGATCGCTTCGTATCGGTCGAGGGCGCTGATTTCGCATCGATCTAAAGACAGTGGCTTCGTGTCGACCGCCGCCCTCGTCTCCATATCGATGCGAGCATATGCAATCTGAATCGAAACGAATACTCCCAGACTAGGACGATAAGAAGTGAGTCTGAAATGATCTCCTCCTTGTCTCCTCCTTCCACAAAAGATCACAACTCCATGGCCAAACTCTATTCCCCCTATCTCGTTTTTTCTCGTCCAGATCTAGAATCTCTAGTTTGTCGAAACTGGTCGTAGAAGCAAAAGGAATGATGGAGATCTCGAGTTTCGTCATTATTAACAAGAATCGACCCATTAATTACCTGATTTTAGCGATCAACACTCAGAGGATCGAAAGTTTGATTCGCTTCGAAGACAGTTGTGTTTCTCAGTCTATCGATACGAAGGTAAAGAGGAGAACAGAGAGCAACAGTAAAAGTAAAAGGTAAAAAAGTGAAATCGAGCCAAGTCCCCAGTATTTATATGAAGCCTGGAGGCGAACTGGGTCGATTCATCTCCCAGTCAACATGACCGGTCGCAACCAGTCAAGCGGCGCATCGATGCGAACATTCGTTTCGAGCCCACTAGCCTCCATCGTTTCGAAGCACACAGGGAAGCCACCTGAAGGTAACAGACTCAATCGGTTCGAAATGTCCACTTTATGATCCATCGACTCACAACAGAGCAAACCTATCGATACGAGCAGTCACTACGTATCCATCAGATATCGCCAATTCAAATCAGAATCCACCGCGATTTGTGACCATCGATACGAATGACTATTTTTTGTATCCAACAAGGTCAACCCACATCGATACGAAGAAAGGCTTTCCAACTTTTAGCATCGATTCATGAGAGGACCGATACAAGAGGATTGTTAAAGGGTACGACTTTCTTATTATTCAAAGAAGACCTGCAGCTTTTCAAAGCACGTCATGTTTTCACAAGACGTACTTTGGGGGGCAAATGTTATCCCGCCTTTTGGCAAGGCCAGGACACCAAGGAGTTGGATTCCAAATGTCGTTTGTCATGGATATCGTTGAATTTTGACCAAGTCCGGATCAAGCCCCAATCGATAAGACATGATCAGGAAAATAAAGCAAACCAACGTTCCAAGTTTCAAGTCAATCCGAGTTCGTATGCTCGAGATGTGATGGATACAAGTTGGAAGGAGAAGCATGTTTTCGTATCCATCAGGAGTATCCATTTCGTATCCACCAGGGGACGTCGTCTCGTATCGATGGAGTTAGCTACGTTTCGTACCCATCGAATTCGTGTCAACCAGACTCGTATCCCCCCAACAAATGGTGCGCCTCGCAACCATCATTCAGTGTCTACTTCGTATCCATCAGTAAGTGCTTGCTTCGTATCCATCATTCAGTGTCTACTTCGTATCCATCAGTAAGTGCTTGCTTCGTATCCATCATTCAGTGTCTACTTCGTATCCATCAGTAAGTGCTTGCTTCGTATCCATCATTCAGTGTCTACTTCGTATCCATCAGTAAGTGCTCGCTTTGTATCCATCATTCAGTGTCTACTTCATATCCATCATTCAGTGTCTACTTCGTATCCATCTGAGAACCTTGCTTCGAATACGTGCCCAACAACTTGTTCGTATCCAGCGAGTCAACCATCTAGAATAACGTGTTGCCCATCGAAGTAAACGAGGCGAGATATGTGGAGTCGAAGCAGTCAATATGGCGCAGAGTCCGGATCGATCCGAAGCCCGAGCACCATGTCATCCCTCGATGCGAATGCGCCGAGATATATGGAGTCGACACGGTCGACTCGGAGTAAAGACCGGATCGAGGCAAAGTGTGCGTTCCACGTCTTCACAGAGGCGCGTGACACCATCGATTCGAAGCCCTCAGTTCGGAGAGATGGATTCGAACCAGACAGCCTAGCAGAGAACATCGCCTCGTATCGATGATATCTCTCAATCCACTGATCCAAATACCATGAAATTTTAACTGAAGGTTGCTTACATACCAAGGAACGTCTCCACCAAATTTGAGCTCAATTGGAGGTAATCTTGATCGATACGTAATGACTTCGTATCGATCGCAGATCGACTCGAAACTTTCTGGAAACGGTCGAGTGGGCCCCCTCACGTGCCAGACCAAATCTCCCGGAGTTTGAGCGAATTCTGAGCCTCCTACCCCTATAAATAGAGCCCCAGAATCAACAGAAAAAGGATCTTTTTTCTCTGAAGCGTCCAGACTCTGCCGGATTGAGATTTGCATCCTACTTTTGCTGTCAATTTCGAATTATAATCTGTAATCCGCTGTTCATTGCTGTAACCGCTTGTAATCATTGAAAGAGAATCAATAAAATCATCAAAACTTCATAGTGGACGTAGGCTATACGCCGAACCACTCTAAATTGCTTGTCTGTGCATTTTACATTTCTGTTTGTTAGAGTTTTTGTTAAATAACCTCTATTTTACATTTATAATCTTCATTTTATCTCTTCAAATAACTCCCGAAGAGTGTTGTGCCCATTTTTAGTACAAACACCAGCCACGGTGTTCCCTTTTTAACGTAAAAATTCATGTGACGGAAAAACGAAGGCCAAAAAACTTCAAAGACCCGATTGAGGTTCGGATAGCCTTTTTTTGGGTATTAAACTATCCGTTGATGGCTTATAGCGGTCAAAGCCGTAGAACTCACTAAGACCTTCGTTTTGACTGGTTATGGCTCCTGTAACTCTAAACAAGGCAACAGTTATGGCAGTCCGAAGAATCGTTATCAATAGGGTGCAACATCTACGGTGCAAGGTCCAACATTCGTCCAGAAAGACAAAACAGCGCCGTGCGACTTTTAGAAATGGGTGCAGGGATTCGAAATGGACCAGTACCATGGTGCACCACTCTCTAGGGATGGTAAATCGAAGACCAGCCACGGTGTTCCCTTTTTAACGTAAAAATTAATGTGACGGAAAAACGAAGGCCAAAAAACTTCAGAGACTCGATTGAGGTTCGGATAGCCTTTTTTTGGGTATGAAACTATCCGTTGACGGCTTAAAGTGGTCAAAGCCGTAGAACTCACTGAGACCTTCGTTTTGACTGGTTATGGCTCCCTTAACTCTAAACGAGGCAACAGTTATGGCGCCAAAGAATCGATATCCATAGGGTGCAACATCTACGGTGCAAGGTGCAACATTCGTCCAAAAAGACGAAACAGCGCCGTGCGACTTTTAGAAATGGATGCAGGGATTTGAAATGGACCAGTACCATGGGGCAGCACTCTCCAGGGATGGTAAATCAAAGACCAGCCACGGTGTTCCCTTTTTAACGTAAAAATTCATGTGATGGAAAAACGAAGGCCAAAAAACTTCGGAGACCCGATTGAGGTTCGGATAGCCTTTTTTGGGTATGAAACTGTCCATTGACGGCTTACAGCGGTAAAAGCCGTAGAACTCACTAAGACCTTCGTTTTGACTGGTTATGGCTCCCGTAACTCTAAACGAGGCAACAGTTATGGCCGTCCGAAGAATCGATATCCACAGGGTGCAACATCTGCGGTGTAAGGTGCAACATTCGTCCAAAAAGACAAAACAGCGCCGTGCGACTTTTAGAAATGGGTGCAGGGATTTGAATTGGACCAGTACCATGGTGCACCACTCTCCAGGGATGGTAAATCGAAGACCAGCTATGGTGTTTCCTTTTTAACGTAAAAATTCATGTGATGAAAAAACGAAGGCCAAAAAACTTTAGAGACCCGATTGAGATTCGGATAGCCTTTTTTTGGGTATGAAACTATCCATTTGCGACTTACAGCGGTCAAAGCCGTATAACTCACTGAGACCTTCGTTTTGACTAGTTATGGCTCCCATAAATCTAAACGAGGCAACAGTTATGGCCGTCCGAAGAATCGATATCCACAGGGTGCAACATTCGTCCAAAAAGACGAAACAGCGCCGTGCGACTTTTAGAAATGGGTGCAGGGACTTGAAATGTACCAGTACCATGGTGCATCACTCTCCAGGGATGGTAAATCGAAGACCAGCCACGGTGTTCCCTTTTTAACGCAAAAATTCATGTGACGGAAAAACGAAGGCCAAAAAACTTCAGAGACCCGATTGAGGTTCGGATAGCATTTTTTTGGATATGAAACTATCCATTGACGGCTTACATCCATAAAAGCCGTAGAACTCACTGAGACCTTTGTTTTGACTAGTTATGGCTCCCGTAACTCTAAACGAGGCAACAATTATGGCCGTCCGAAGAATCGATATCCACAGGGTGCAACATCTACGGTGCAAGGTGCAACATTCGTCCAAAAAGACGAAACAGCGCCGTGCGACTTTTAGAAATGGGTGCAGGGATTTGAAATGGACCAGTACCATGGTGCACCACTCTCCAGGGATGGTAAATTGAAGACCAGCCACGGTGTTCCCTTTTTAACGTAAAAATTCATGTGACGGAAAAACGAAGGCAAAAAACTTCAGAGACCCGATTGAGGTTCGAATAGCCTTTTTTGGGTATGAAACTATCCGTTGACGGATTACAGCAGTCAAAGCTGTAGAACTCACTGAGACCTTCGTTTTGACTGGTTATGGCTCCCGTAACTCTAAACGAGGCAACAGTTATGGCCGTCCGAAGAATCGATATCCACAGGGTGCAACATCTGCGGTGCAAGGTGCAACATTCGTCCAAAAACACGAAACAGCGCCGTGCGACTTTTAGAAATGGGTGCAGGGATTTGAAATGGACCAGTACGATGGTGCATCACTCTCCAGGGATGGTAAATCGAAGACCAGCCACGGTGTTCCCTTTTTAACGTAAAAATTCATGTGACGGAAAAACGAAGGCCAAAAACCATCAAAGACCCGATTGAGGTTCGGATAGCCTTTTTTTGGGTATGAAACTATCCGTTGACGGATTACAACGGTAAAAGCCATAGAACTCACTGAGACCTTTGTTTTGACTGGTTATGGCTCCCGTAACTCTAAACAAGGCAACAGTTATGGCCGTCCGAAGAATCGATATCCACAGGGTGCAACATCTGCACTACAAGGTGCAACATTCGTCCAAAAAGATGAAACAGCGCCATGCGACTTTTAGAAATGGGTGCAGGGATTTGAAATGGACCAGTACCATGGTGCATCACTCTCCAGGGATGGTAAATCGAAGACCAGCAACGGTGTTCCCTTTTTAACGTAAAAATTCATGTGACGGAAAAACGAAGGCCAAAAAACTTCATAGACCCAATTGAGGTTCGGATAGCCTTTTTTGGGTATGAAACTATCCATTGGCGGCTTATAGTAGTCAAAGCCGTAGAACTCACTGAGACCTTCGTTTTGACTGGTTATGGCTCCCGTAACTATAAACGAGGCAATAGTTATGGCCGTCCGAAGAATCGATATCCACAGGGTGCAACATTCGTCCAAAAAGACGAAACAGCGCCGTGCGACTTTTAGAAATGGGAGCAGGGATTTGAAATGTACCAGTACCATGGTGCATCACTTTCCAGGGATGGTAAATCGAAGACCAGCCACGGTGTTCCCTTTTTAACGCAAAATCCATGTGACGGAAAAACGAAGGCCAAAAATCTTCAAAGACCCAATTGAGGTTCGGATAGCCTTTTTTGGGTATGAAACTATCCGTTGACGGCATATAGCCGTAAAAGCCGTAGAACTCACTGAGACCTTCGTTTTGACTGGTTATGGCTCCCGTAACTCTAAACGAGGCAACAGTTATGGCCGTCCGAAGAATCAATATCCACAGGGTGCAACATCTAAGGTGCAAGGTGCAACATTCGTCCAAAAAGACGAAACAGCGCCGTGCGACGTTTAGAAATGGGTGCAGGGATTTGAAATGGACCAAAACCATGGTGCACCACTCTCCAGGGATTGTAAATCGAAGACCAGCCACGGTGTTCCCTTTTTAACGTAAAAATTCATGTGACGGAAAAACGATGGCCAAAAAACTTCAGAGACCCGATTGAGGTTCGGATAGCCTTTTTTTGGGTATAAAACTATCCTTTGACGGCTTACAACAGTCCAAGCCGTAAGACTCACTGAGACCTTCGTTTTGACTGGTTATGGCTCCCGTAACTCTAAACGAGGCAACAATTATAGCCGTCCGAAGAATTGATATCCACAGGGTGCAACATCTGCGGTGCAAGGTGCAACATTCGTCCAAAAAGACGAAACAGCACCGTGCGACTTTTAGAAATGAGTGCAGGGATTTGAAATGGACCAGTACGATGGTGCATCACTCTCCAGGGATGGTAAATCGAAGACCAGCCACGGTGTTCCCTTTTTAACGTAAAAATTCATGTGACGGAAAAGCGAAGGCCAAAAAACTTCAAAGACCCGATTAAGGTTCGGATAGCCTTTTTTTAGGTATGAAACTATCCGTTGACGGATTATAGTGGTAAAAGCCGTAGAACTCACTGAGACCTTCGTTTTGACTGGTTATGGCTCCCATAACTCTAAATGAGGCAACAATTATGGCCATCCGAAGAATCGATATCCACAGGGTGCAACATCTGCGCTGCAAGGTGCAACATTCGTCCAAAAAGAAGAAACAGCGCCGTGCGACTTTTAGAAATGGGTGCAGGGATTTGAAATGGACCAGTACCATGGGGCAGCACTCTCCAGGGATGGTAAATCGAAGACCAGCCACGGTGTTCCCTTTTTAACGTAAAAATTCATGTGATGGAAAAACGAAGGCCAAAAAACTTCGGAGACCCGATTGAGGTTCGGATAGCCTTTTTTGGGTATGAAACTGTCCATTGACGGCTTACAGCGGTAAAAGCCGTAGAACTCACTAAGACCTTCGTTTTGACTGGTTATGGCTCCCGTAACTCTAAACGAGGCAACAGTTATGGCCGTTCGAAGAATCGATATCCACAGGGTGCAACATCTGCGGTGTAAGGTGCAACATTCGTCCAAAAAGACAAAACAGCGCCGTGCGACTTTTAGAAATGGGTGCAGGGATTTGAATTGGACCAGTACCATGGTGCACCACTCTCCAGGGATGGTAAATCGAAGACCAGCTACGGTGTTTCCTTTTTAACGTAAAAATTCATGTGATGAAAAAACGAAGGCCAAAAAACTTTAGAGACCCGATTGAGATTCGGATAGCCTTTTTTTGGGTATGAAACTATCCATTTGCGACTTACAGCGGTCAAAGCCGTATAACTCACTGAGACCTTCGTTTTGACTAGTTATGGCTCCCATAAATCTAAACGAGGCAACAGTTATGGCCGTCCGAAGAATCGATATCCACAGGGTGCAACATTCGTCCAAAAAGACGAAACAGCGCCGTGCGACTTTTAGAAATGGGTGCAGGGACTTGAAATGTACCAGTACCATGGTGCATCACTCTCCAGGGATGGTAAATCGAAGACCAGCCACGGTGTTCCCTTTTTAACGCAAAAATTCATGTGACGGAAAAACGAAGGCCAAAAAACTTCAGAGACCCGATTGAGGTTCGGATAGCATTTTTTTGGATATGAAACTATCCATTGACGGCTTACATCCATAAAAGCCGTAGAACTCACTGAGACCTTTGTTTTTACTAGTTATGGCTCCCGTAACTCTAAACGAGGCAACAATTATGGCCGTCCGAAGAATCGATATCCACAGGGTGCAACATCTACGGTGCAAGGTGCAACATTCGTCCAAAAAGACGAAACAGCGCCGTGCGACTTTTAGAAATGGGTGCAGGGATTTGAAATGGACCAGTACCATGGTGCACCACTCTCCAGGGATGGTAAATTGAAGACCAGCCACGGTGTTCCCTTTTTAACGTAAAAATTCATGTGACGGAAAAACGAAGGCAAAAAACTTCAGAGACCCGATTAAGGTTCGAATAGCCTTTTTTGGGTATGAAACTATCCGTTGACGGATTACAGCAGTCAAAGCTGTAGAACTCACTGAGACCTTCGTTTTGACTGGTTATGGCTCCCGTAACTCTAAACGAGGCAACAGTTATGGCCGTCCGAAGAATCGATATCCACAGGGTGCAACATCTGCGGTGCAAGGTGCAACATTCGTCCAAAAACACGAAACAGCGCCGTGCGACTTTTAGAAATGGGTGCAGGGATTTGAAATGGACCAGTACGATGGTGCATCACTCTCCAGGGATGGTAAATCGAAGACCAGCCACGGTGTTCCCTTTTTAACGTAAAAATTCATGTGACGGAAAAACGAAGGCCAAAAACCATCAGAGACCCGATTGAGGTTCGGATAGCCTTTTTTTGGGTATGAAACTATCCGTTGACGGATTACAACGGTAAAAGCCATAGAACTCACTGAGACCTTTGTTTTGACTGGTTATGGCTCCCGTAACTCTAAACAAGGCAACAGTTATGGCCGTCCGAAGAATCGATATCCACAGGGTGCAACATCTGCACTACAAGGTGCAACATTCGTCCAAAAAGATGAAACAGCGCCATGCGACTTTTAGAAATGGGTGCAGGGATTTGAAATGGACCAGTACCATGGTGCATCACTCTCCAGGGATGGTAAATCGAAGACCAGCAACGGTGTTCCCTTTTTAACGTAAAAATTCATGTGACGGAAAAACGAAGGCCAAAAAACTTCATAGACCCAATTGAGGTTCGGATAGCCTTTTTTGGGTATGAAACTATCCATTGGCGGCTTATAGTAGTCAAAGCCGTAGAACTCACTAAGACCTTCGTTTTGACTGGTTATGGCTCCCGTAACTATAAACGAGGCAATAGTTATGGCCGTCCGAAGAATCGATATCCACAGGGTGCAACATTCGTCCAAAAAGACGAAACAGCACCGTGCGACTTTTAGAAATGGGAGCAGGGATTTGAAATGTACCAGTACCATGGTGCATCACTTTCCAGGGATGGTAAATCGAAGACCAGCCACGGTGTTCCCTTTTTAACGCAAAATCCATGTGACGGAAAAACGAAGGCCAAAAATCTTCAAAGACCCAATTGAGGTTCGGATAGCCTTTTTTTGGGTATGAAACTATCCGTTGACGGCATATAGCCGTAAAAGCCGTAGAACTCACTGAGACCTTCGTTTTGACTGGTTATGGCTCCCGTAACTCTAAACGAGGCAACAGTTATGGCCGTCCGAAGAATCAATATCCACAGGGTGCAACATCTAAGGTGCAAGGTGCAACATTCGTCCAAAAAGACGAAACAGCGCCGTGCGACGTTTAGAAATGGGTGCAGGGATTTGAAATGGACCAAAACCATGGTGCACCACTCTCCAGGGATTGTAAATCGAAGACCAGCCACGGTGTTCCCTTTTTAACGTAAAAATTCATGTGACGGAAAAACGATGGCCAAAAAACTTCAGAGACCCGATTGAGGTTCGGATAGCCTTTTTTTGGGTATAAAACTATCCTTTGACGGCTTACAACAGTCCAAGCCGTAAGACTCACTGAGACCTTCGTTTTGACTGGTTATGGCTCCCGTAACTCTAAACGAGGCAACAATTATAGCCGTCCGAAGAATTGATATCCACAGGGTGCAACATCTGCGGTGCAAGGTGCAACATTCGTCCAAAAAGACGAAACAGCACCGTGCGACTTTTAGAAATGAGTGCAGGGATTTGAAATGGACCAGTACGATGGTGCATCACTCTCCAGGGATGGTAAATCGAAGACCAGCCACGGTGTTCCCTTTTTAACGTAAAAATTCATGTGACGGAAAAGCGAAGGCCAAAAAACTTCAAAGACCCGATTAAGGTTCGGATAGCCTTTTTTTAGGTATGAAACTATCCGTTGACGGATTATAGTGGTAAAAGCCGTAGAACTCACTGAGACCTTCGTTTTGACTGGTTATGGCTCCCATAACTCTAAATGAGGCAACAATTATGGCCATCCGAAGAATCGATATCCACAGGGTGCAACATCTGCGCTGCAAGGTGCAACATTCGTCCAAAAAGAAGAAACAGCGCCGTGCGACTTTTAGAAATGGGTGCAGGGATTTGAAATGGACCAGTACCATGGGGCAGCACTCTCCAGGGATGGTAAATCGAAGACCAGCCACGGTGTTCCCTTTTTAACGTAAAAATTCATGTGATGGAAAAACGAAGGCCAAAAAACTTCGGAGACCCGATTGAGGTTCGGATAGCCTTTTTTGGGTATGAAACTGTCCATTGATGGCTTACAGCGGTAAAAGCCGTAGAACTCACTAAGACCTTCGTTTTGACTGGTTATGGCTCCCGTAACTCTAAACGAGGCAACAGTTATGGCCGTTCGAAGAATCGATATCCACAGGGTGCAACATCTGCGGTGTAAGGTGCAACATTCGTCCAAAAAGACAAAACAGCGCCGTGCGACTTTTAGAAATGGGTGCAGGGATTTGAATTGGACCAGTACCATGGTGCACCACTCTCCAGGGATGGTAAATCGAAGACCAGCTACGGTGTTTCCTTTTTAACGTAAAAATTCATGTGATGAAAAAACGAAGGCCAAAAAACTTTAGAGACCCGATTGAGATTCGGATAGCCTTTTTTTGGGTATGAAACTATCCATTTGCGACTTACAGCGGTCAAAGCCGTATAACTCACTGAGACCTTCGTTTTGACTAGTTATGGCTCCCATAAATCTAAACGAGGCAACAGTTATGGCCGTCCGAAGAATCGATATCCACAGGGTGCAACATTCGTCCAAAAAGACGAAACAGCGCCGTGCGACTTTTA
The DNA here is from genome assembly GCA_030737815.1 of Allium fistulosum. NCBI lineage: Eukaryota > Viridiplantae > Streptophyta > Magnoliopsida > Asparagales > Amaryllidaceae > Allium > Allium fistulosum. The sequence goes on from CM060906.1 coordinate 1,142,833,244, forward strand.
GAAATGGGTGCAGGGACTTGAAATGTACCAGTACCATGGTGCATCACTCTCCAGGGATGGTAAATCGAAGACCAGCCACGGTGTTCCCTTTTTAACGCAAAAATTCATGTGACGGAAAAACGAAGGCCAAAAAACTTCAGAGACCCGATTGAGGTTCGGATAGCATTTTTTTGGATATGAAACTATCCATTGACGGCTTACATCCATAAAAGCCGTAGAACTCACTGAGACCTTTGTTTTGACTAGTTATGGCTCCCGTAACTCTAAACGAGGCAACAATTATGGCCGTCCGAAGAATCGATATCCACAGGGTGCAACATCTACGGTGCAAGGTGCAACATTCGTCCAAAAAGACGAAACAGCGCCGTGCGACTTTTAGAAATGGGTGCAGGGATTTGAAATGGACCAGTACCATGGTGCACCACTCTCCAGGGATGGTAAATTGAAGACCAGCCACGGTGTTCCCTTTTTAACGTAAAAATTCATGCGACGGAAAAACGAAGGCAAAAAACTTCAGAGACCCGATTGAGGTTCGAATAGCCTTTTTTGGGTATGAAACTATCCGTTGACGGATTACAGCAGTCAAAGCTGTAGAACTCACTGAGACCTTCGTTTTGACTGGTTATGGCTCCCGTAACTCTAAACGAGGCAACAGTTATGGCCGTCCGAAGAATCGATATCCATAGGGTGCAACATCTGCGGTGCAAGGTGCAACATTCGTCCAAAAACACGAAACAGCGCCGTGCGACTTTTAGAAATGGGTGCAGGGATTTGAAATGGACCAGTACGATGGTGCATCACTCTCCAGGGATGGTAAATCGAAGACCAGCCACGGTGTTCCCTTTTTAACGTAAAAATTCATGTGACGGAAAAACGAAGGCCAAAAACCATCAGAGACCCGATTGAGGTTCGGATAGCCTTTTTTTGGGTATGAAACTATCCGTTGACGGATTACAACGGTAAAAGCCATAGAACTCACTGAGACCTTTGTTTTGACTGGTTATGGCTCCCGTAACTCTAAACAAGGCAACAGTTATGGCCGTCCGAAGAATCGATATCCACAGGGTGCAACATCTGCACTACAAGGTGCAACATTCGTCCAAAAAGATGAAACAGCGCCATGCGACTTTTAGAAATGGGTGCAGGGATTTGAAATGGACCAGTACCATGGTGCATCACTCTCCAGGGATGGTAAATCGAAGACCAGCAACGGTGTTCCCTTTTTAACGTAAAAATTCATGTGACGGAAAAACGAAGGCCAAAAAACTTCAGAGACCCAATTGAGGTTCGGATAGCCTTTTTTGGGTATGAAACTATCCATTGGCGGCTTATAGTAGTCAAAGCCGTAGAACTCACTGAGACCTTCTTTTTGACTGGTTATGGCTCCCGTAACTATAAACGAGGCAATAGTTATGGCCGTCCGAAGAATCGATATCCACAGGGTGCAACATTCGTCCAAAAAGACGAAACAGCGTCGTGCGACTTTTAGAAATGGGAGCAGGGATTTGAAATGTACCAGTACCATGGTGCATCACTTTCCAGGGATGGTAAATCGAAGACCAGCCACGGTGTTCCCATTTTAACGCAAAATCCATGTGACGGAAAAACGAAGGCCAAAAATCTTCAAAGACCCAATTGAGGTTCGGATAGCCTTTTTTTGGGTATGAAACTATCCGTTGACGGCATATAGCCGTAAAAGCCGTAGAACTCACTGAGACCTTCGTTTTGACTGGTTATGGCTCCCCTAACTCTAAACGAGGCAACAGTTATGGCCGTCCGAAGAATCGATATCCACAGGGTGCAACATCTAAGGTGCAAGGTGCAACATTCGTCCAAAAAGACGAAACAGCGCCGTGCGACGTTTAGAAATGGGTGCAGGGATTTGAAATGGACCAAAACCATGGTGCACCACTCTCCAGGGATTGTAAATCGAAGACCAGCCACGGTGTTCCCTTTTTAACGTAAAAATTCATGTGACGGAAAAACGATGGCCAAAAAACTTCAGAGACCCGATTGAGGTTCGGATAGCCTTTTTTTGGGTATAAAACTATCCTTTGACGGCTTACAATAGTCCAAGCCGTAAGACTCACTGAGACCTTCGTTTTGACTGGTTATGGCTCCCGTAACTCTAAACGAGGCAACAATTATAGCCGTCCGAAGAATTGATATCCACAGGGTGCAACATCTGCGGTGCAAGGTGCAACATTCGTCCAAAAAGACGAAACAGCACCGTGCGACTTTTAGAAATGAGTGCAGGGATTTGAAATGGACCAGTACGATGGTGCATCACTCTTCAGGGATGGTAAATCGAAGACCAGCCACGGTGTTCCCTTTTTAACGTAAAAATTCATGTGACGGAAAAGCGAAGGCCAAAAAACTTCAAAGACCCGATTAAGGTTCGGATAGCCTTTTTTTAGGTATGAAACTATCCGTTGACGGATTATAGTGGTAAAAGCCGTAGAACTCACTGAGACCTTCGTTTTGACTGGTTATGGCTCCTATAACTCTAAATGAGGCAACAATTATGGCCATCCGAAGAATCGATATCCACAGGGTGCAACATCTGCGCTGCAAGGTGCAACATTCGTCCAAAAAGAAGAAACAGCGCCGTGCGACTTTTAGAAATGGGTGCAGGGATTTGAAATGGACCAGTACCATGGTGCATCACTCTCCAGGGATGGTAAATCAAAAACCAGCCATGGTGTTCCCTTTTTAAAGTAAATATCCATGTAACGGAAAAACGAAGGCCAAAAAACTTCAAAGACCCGAATGAGGTTCGGATAGCCTTTTTTTGGGTATCAAACTATCCGTTGATGACTTATAGCTGTCAAAGCCATAGAACTCACTAAGACCTTCGTTTTGACTGGTTATGGCTCCAGTAAATCTAAACGAGCCAACAGTTATGGCCGTCCGAAGAATCGATATCCACAGGGTGCAACATCTGCGGTGCAAGGTGCAACATTCGTCCAAAAAGACGAAACAGCGCCGTGCGACTTTTAGAAATGGGTGCAGGGATATGAAATGGACCAGTACCATGGTGCACCACTCTCCAGGGATGGTAAATCGAACACCAGCCACAGTGTTCCCTTTTTAACGTAAAAATTCATGTGACGGAAAAACGAAGGCCAAAAAACTTCAGAGACCCGATTGAGGTTCGGATATCCTTTTTTTAGGTATGAAACTATCCGTTGACGGCTTAAAGTGGTCAAAGCTGTATAACTCACTAAGACCTTTGTTTTGACTGGTTATGGCTCCCCTAACTCTAAACGAGACAGTAGTTATGGCCGTTCGAAGAATCGATATCCACAGGGTGCAACATCTGCGGTGCAAGGTGCAAAATTCGTACAAAAAGACGAAACAGTTCCGTGCGACATTTAGAAATGGGTGCAGGGATTTGAAATGGACCAGTACGATGGTGCATCACTCTCCACGGATGGTAAATTGAAGACCAGCCACGGTATTCCCTTTTTTACGTAAAAATTCATGTGACGGAAAAACGAAGGCCAAAAAACTTCAGAGACCCGATTGAGGTTCGGATATCCTTTTTTTGGGTATGAAACTATCCGTTGACGGATTATAACGGTAAAAGCCGTAGAACTCACTGAGACCTTCGTTTTGACTGGTTATGGCTCCCGTAACTCTAAACAAGGCAACAGTTATGGCTGTCCGAAGAATCGATATCCATAGGGTGCAACATCTGCGCTACAAGGTGCAACATTCATCCAAAAAGACGAAACAGCGCCGTGCGACTTTTAGAAATGGGTGCAGGGATTTGAAATGGACCAGTACCATGGTGCATCACTCTCCAGGGATGGTAAATCGAAAACCAGCCACGGTGTTCCCTTTTTAAAGTAAAAATTCTTGTGACGGAAAAACGAAGGCCAAAAAACTTCAAAGACCCGATTGAGGTTCGGATAGCCTTTTTTGGGTATGAAACTGTCCATTGACGGCTTACAGTGGTAAATGCCATAGAACTCACTGAGACCTTCGTTTTGACTGGTTATGGCTCCCGTAACTCTAAACGAGGCAATAGTTATGGCCGTCCGAAGAATCGATATCCATAGGGTGTAACATCTGCGGTGTAAGGTGCAACATTCGTCCAAAAAGACGAAACAGTGCCGTGCAACTTTTAGAAATGGGTGCAGGGATTTGAAATGGACCAGTACCATGGTGCACCACTCTCCAGGGATGGTAAATCGAAGACCAGCCACGGTGTTCCCTTTTTAACGTAAAAATTCATGTGACGGAAAAACGAAGGCCAAAAACTTCAGAGACCCGATTGAGGTTCGGATAGCCTTTTTTCGGTATGAAACTATCCATTGGCGGCTTACAGTAGTCAAAGCCGTAGAACTCACTGAGACCTTCGTTTTGACTGGTTATGGCTCCCGTAACTATAAACGAGGCAATAGTTATGGTCGTCCGAAGAATCGATATCCACAGGGTGCTACATTCGTCCAAAAAGACGAAACAGCGCCGTGCGACTTTTAGAAATGGGTGCAGGGATTTGAAATGTACCAGTACCATGGTGCATCACTTTCCAGGGATGGTAAATCGAAGACCAGCCACGGTGTTCCCTTTTTAACGCAAAATCCATGTGACGGAAAAACGAAGGCCAAAAATCTTCAGAGACCCGATTGAGGTTCGGATAGCCTTTTTTTGGGTATGAAACTATCTGTTGACGGCTCATAGCCGTAAAAGCCGTAGAACTCACTAAGACCTTCGTTTTGACTGGTTATGGCTCCCGTAACTCTAAACGAGCCAACAGTTATGGCCGTCCGAAGAATCGATATCCATAGGGTGCAACATCTGCGGTGCAAGGTGCAACATTCATCCAAAAAGGCGAAACAGCGTCGTGCGGCTTTTAGAAATGGGTGCAGGGATTTGAAATGGACCAATACCATGGTGCACCACTCTCCAGGGATAGTAAATCGAAGACCAGCCACGGTGTTCCCTTTTTAACGTAAAAATTCATGTGACGGAAAAACGAAGGCCAAAAAACTTCAAAGACCCGATTGAGGTTCGGATAGCCTTTTTTTGGGTATGAAACTATCCGTTGACGGCATACAACCATAAAAGCCATAGAACTCACTGAGACCTACGTTTTGACTAGTTATGGCTCCCGTAACTCTAAACGAGGCAACAGTTATGGCCGTCCGAAGAATTGATATCCAAAGGGTGCAACATCTGCGGTGCAAGGTGCAACATTCGTCCAAAAAGACGAAACAGCGCCGTGCGACTTTTAGAAATGGGTTCAGGGATTTGAAATGGACCAGTACGATGGTGCATCGTTCTCCAGGGATGGTAAATCGAAGACCAGCCATGGTGTTCCCTTTTTAACGTAAAAATTCATGTGACGGAAAAACGAAGGCCAAAAAACTTCAGAGATCCAATTGAGGTTCAAATAGCCTTTTTTTGGGTATGAAACTATCCGTTGATGGATTACAGCGGTAAAAGCCGTAGAACTCACTGAGACCTTCGTTTTGACTGGTTATGGCTCCCGTAACTCCAAACTAGGCAACAATTATGACCGTCCAAAGAATCGATATCCACAGGGTGCAACATCTGCGGTGCATGGTGCAACATTCGTCCAAAAAGACGAAACAACGCCGTGCGACTTTTAGAAATGGGTGCAGGGATTTGAAATGGACCAGTACCGTGGTGCATCACTCTCCAGGGATGGTAAATCAAAATACAGCCACGGTGTTACCTTTTTAAAGTAAATATCCATGTAACGGAAAAACGAAGGCCAAAAAACTTCAGAGACCCGATTAAGGTTCGGATAGCCTTTTTTTGGGTATGAAACTATCCGTTGACAGCTTATAGCCGTCGAAGCCGTAGAACTCACTAAGACCTTCGTTTTGACTGGTTATGGCTCCCGTAACTCTAAACGAGCCAACAGTTATGGCCGTCCGAAGAATCGATATCCACAGGGTGCAACATCTGCGGTGCAAGGTGCAACATTCGTCCAAAAAGACGAAACAGCGCCGTGCGACTTTTAGAAATGGGTGCAGGGATTTGAAATGGACCAGTACGATAGTGCATCACTCTCCAGGGATGGTAAATCGAAGACCAACCACGGTGTTCCCTTTTAACGTAAAAATTCATGTGACGGAAAAACGAAGGCCAAAAAACTTCAGAGACCCGATTGAGGTTCGGATAGCCTTTTTTTGGGTATGAAACTATCCGTTGATAGATTATAGCAGTAAAAGACGTAGAAATCACTGAGACCTTCGTTTTGACTGGTTATGGCTCCCGTAACTCTAAACGAGGCAACAGTTATGACCGTCCGAAGAATCGATATCCACTGGGTGCAACATCTACGGTGCAAGGTGCAACATTCATCCAAAAAGACGAAATAGCGCCGTGTGACTTTTAGAAATGGGTACAGGGATTTGAAATGGACCAGTACCATGGTGCATCACTCTCCAGGGATGGTAAATCAAAAACCAGCCACGGTGTTCCCTTTTTAAAGTAAATATCCATGTAACGAAAAAACGAAGGCCAAAAAACTTCAAAGACCCGAATGAGGTTCGGATAGCCTTTTTTTGGGTATGAAACTATCCGTTGATGGCTTATAGCTGTCAAAGCCGTAGAACTCACTAAGACCTTCGTTTTGACTGGTTATGGCTCCCGTAACTCTAAACGAGCCAATAGTTATGGCCGTCCGAAGAATCGATATCCACAGGGTGCAACATCTGCGGTGCAAGGTGCAACATTCGTCCAAAAAGACGAAACAGTGCTGTGCGGCTTTTAGAAATGGGTGCAGGGATTTGAAATGGACCAGTACCATGGTGCACCACTCTCTAGGGATAGTAAATCGAAGACCAGCCACGGTGTTCCCTTTTTAACGTAAAAATTCATGTGATGGAAAAACGAAGGCCAAAAAACTTCAGAGACCCGATTGAGGTTCGGATAGCCTTTTTTTGGGTATGAAACTATCTGTTGACGGCATACAGCCATAAAAGCTGTAGAACTCACTGAGACCTTCGTTTTGACTGGTTATGGCTCCCGTAACTCTAAATGAGGCAACAGTTATGGCCGTCCGAAGAATCGATATCCACAGGGTGCAACATCTGCGGTGCAAGGTGCAACATTCGTCCAAAAAGACGAAACAGCGTCGTGCGACTTTTAGAAATGGGTGCAGAGATTTGAAATGGACCAGTACGATGGGGCATCGCTCCCCAGGGATGGTAAATCGAAGACCAGCCACGGTGTTCCCTTTTTAACGTAAAAATTCATGTGACGGAAAAACGAAGGCCAAAAAACTTCAGAGACCCAATTGAGGTTCGGATAGCCTTTTTTAGGGTATGAAACTATCCGTTGATGGATTACAGCGGTAAAAGCCATAGAACTCACTGAGACCTTCGTTTTGACTGGTTATGGCTCCCGTAACTCTAAACGAGGCAACAGTTATGACCGTCCGAAGAATCGATATCCATAGGGTGCAACATCTGCGGTGCAAGGTGCAACATTCGTCCAAAAAGACGAAACAGCGCCGTGCGACTTTTAGAAATGGGTGCAGGGATTTGAAATGGACCAGTACCATGGTGCATCACTCTCCAGGGATGGTAAATCAAAATACAGCTGTTATCCCGCCTTTTGGCAAGGCCAGGACACCAAGGAGTTGGATTCCAAATGTCGTTTGTCATGGATATCGTTGAATTTTGACCAAGTCCGGATCAAGCCCCAATCGATGAGACATGATCGGGAAAATAAAGCAAACCAACGCTCCAAGTTTCAGATCGATCCGAGTTCATATGCTCGAGTTATGATGGATGCGAGTCAAAGGGGAGAGCACTTTTTCGTATCCATCGGGAAGCAGCAGTTCGTATCGATCGAAGTTAACCATGCTTCGAATCCATCGAATTCGTTTCGATGGACTTCGTATCAATCAGCCCGGCCCGGATTTCGTATCCATCGCTATGGGTGATTTCGCATCCATCAGATCAGCGGTGATTTCGTGTCCATCAGTGGATCTTGCTCCGTATCCAACCAGTCTGTGTCCATCACTCGTTTCGCATCCATCGATCTCATGCCAATCAGAATGATTAAGTCCACACAGTTATAAGCTTCGTATCGATAGAACCTTCAGCCGGAAAGACTTGTTCGTATCCATCAATAAGTCACCTGGTTCGTAACGATCACTTAATGTCTACTTTGTATCCATCAGCCAGTGCTTGCTTCGTATCCATCATTCAGTGTCTGCTTCGTATCCATCTAAGAACCTTACTTCGAGTCCATGCAAAATGACTTACTCGTATCCATCAGGTCAACCAGCTTGGATAACGTGTCATCTCTCGAAGAAAACGAGGCGAGATACCTGGAATCGAAACAGTCAATACGGCGCAGAATCCGGATCGAGGCGAAGCGCGCACACCACGTCATCCCTCGATGCGAATGCGCCGAGATATATGGAGTCGACGCGGTCGACACGGAGTAAAGACCGGATCGAGGCGAAGCGCGCGCTCCACGTCTTCACAGAGGCGCGTGACACCATCGACTCGAAGCTCTCAGTTCGGAGGGATGGATTCGAACTAGACAGCCTAACGAAGAACGTCGCCTCGTATCGATGATATCTCTCAATCCACTGATCCAAATACCATGAAATTTGAACTGAAGGTTGCACACATACCGAGGAACATCTCCACCAAATTTGAGCTCAATTGGAGGTAATCTTGATCGATACGAAATGACTTCGTATCGATCGCAGATCGACTCCAAATTTGAGCTCAAGTATTGCTCCAGGAGCTGACCCAAAGCCGTCAGCAGTTGGCGGAACAGTTGCGCGCCAATATCGAGCTGACCAACCAGTTGAACCGCCGGGGGCACAGAAGGTCCAGGAGAGATGATGCCTCCAGAGCGTCTACCGAAAGCTCAGCTTCATCTGATTATCACCACCGAACTAGTCGTCCTCGGCTAGAGGGGAGTCGCGCTCAAGCTGCTGAATATCAGCCCGCCTTAACTGTTGGGCAACTGAGGGTAGGACCGTCTACCAGCTTCCAAACGGGTCCCTCAACACGAGGAGGTACTGTCCCACAGTACACCACGGATAACCGCGCCACAACCGCCGCAGCAGAGACAAGGGTCGATACCCGAAATCAATCAGAGCCGATCAATCAACAGCGTGGACATACTCCTGAACCTTATGTCCCAGAAGACGTTGAGCCAAGGAGGCGAGATACGGATCGTCGACAGCGCCCGATCCCAACTCGCACCGTGGAACCCGACCACGCCTTAGCTCATCACGCTCAGAATCTGCCCGTGTCGGATATATCAACCATGATACGTCATATGATCCGCAAGAGTCAGGGGCTCACTAATGATGATTGGGGGATTTCCCGTAGTCATACCCCTTTCACAGACGAAGTGTTACATGCTGAACCCCCTAGGCGATTCAGAATGCCGACTCTCCCGATGTACGAAGGGAATAGTGATCCCAACCAGCATATTCTGAAGTATGAATGGTCGATGAGCGCTGCAAGGGCCGACGATGCAGTGAAGTGTCGGAGTTTCCCCATCTCTCTGGGGGGAATCGCGACAATGTGGTTTACCCGCCTACCACCTAGATCAATTTCTTCGTTCGATCAATTGGCCAAGAGGTTTGTGGAGCAATTCCGGATGCATGTTGCTAGGCCAAAAGACGTCAACACCTTGTCCAACGTCACTCAAGCTCCTGGAGAAACGCTCAGGCGTTACCTGGAGAGGTTCCACGCAGCATGCGTCGAGATCACCAATCCCAACGATAATTCAATCTTGATGGCTCTGACCAAGGGGATTGATCCTGATTCTGAATTTGGAAACTGGCTAGCTGGAAAACCGCCCGCATCGTTGGACCGTTTTTACTCCAAGGCCGCTCAATTCCTGCGGCAGGAGGACGCAAAACAGTCTAGGAAGCAGGACGATGCGAGGCCCAGCATTGAGGGAATGCAGAGCAATGTGGTAGTTAAACAGTCCGGCGAGAGTTCCGGGAAAGTTCAACTGAATATACAAAACAAGCAAACCCAGCAGAGAGGAAACAATGGCCAGAATAAGAAGAGAGACGAGAACCGAGGTCCACGACGTAGAGCTCAGATGTTTGACAGTTATACGCCGCTAAACACGTCATTGGAAAACGTATACTTACAGACTTGTAACACTGTACAGTATAAGAAGCCTGCTCCGAAGCCCTCGTCGGAGAGACAGATTCAGACAGGGAAGTTCTGTAGGTTCCATGAAAGCTATGGACACAATACCAATGAGTGTCGGCACTTACAGGACCTCATCGAGAAGCTGATTAGAGAGAGGAAGCTAGATCAGTTTGTACGGGCGCCGCAGTCTGGCGGAGCGGGCCCCTCGAATCAAAATCGTTCACAAAATCAGGAAAGAGAGGAGGAACCCGCCCGTGCGGGCGGAAGATTAGTTATCAACACAATAAGTGGTGATCCCCATCCGGTAGACAGAAGCTGGGGGGAAATGGAGTCGTATGCCAGTTCTATCAGGCATGCGGACTTCGAGTGTTATAGTAATTGCGGGGATGGAACCTCGGCGAAGCAACAAAAGATAATGTCCGATGATATCGTGTTCAGGAGCCGAGACGCCGATAAAGTCGAAGCCCCTACAATCGACCCACTGGTCATATCTGCCCAGGTAGGTCCTGCTTGGATGAAGAGGATCCTGGTTGACAGTGGGAGCTCTGTGAACAACTTGCTTAAACGGGCTTACGATCTAATGAAGATGGAGACAAAGGATTTGAAACCCTGTTTATCCAGAATCCATGGTTTCAACGGAAGTGCCACGATACCCATCGGAATAACTGAACTCCCAGTCGAGTTAGGCGTTGGAGAACGCCGGAGGGTCCGAATGTTACAATTTGTTGTGCTAGAAATCGATTCGCCATATAATGCGTTTCTGGGTCGACCAGCCTTAGCTGAGTTCAGGGCGGCGATCGCCCCATGGTGTCTGACTTTGAAATTTCCAACTGATCATGGGATTGGAGTTGTTCAAGGAGACCAGGCCTCAGGAAGGGCCTGTTATGTTGCTGAGCTGCGCGGGGCGCAACGTAAAGAGAAGGGAAAGGGCGTAGAGGAATCTCTCTGCGTCCGTTCTATCGATAACTGACAATTGATGCCTGGGCCTCGGCCCGGGCACCACGACCAATTCCTGAAAGACCTGGACCCCAGTGACAACGAGGATAAAGACGAATCAACGGAGAGTCAAGCTTCTCCAGCCGAACTGACTGTGGACGTCCCAATCAGTGAGGATGATGATTCAAAAATGCTGAAAGTTGGGTCCCAACTGAACGAGCAGACACAACAGGAGTTGGTCGAATTTCTTCGGGCGAATCTCGACGTCTTCGCCTGGACACACTCTGACATGTGCGGGATCTCGCCGAGCATTGCAAGTCACTCCCTGAATATAGATCCGCGACATGTCCCAGTAAAGCAGAAAAGGCGCGGTATGGATCCAGAGAGATCTGCCGCCCTTAAGGAGGAAGTTGATAAACTACAATCGAACGGGTTCATTCGAGATGCTTTGTATCCAGAATGTGTGTCCAACCCTGTACTAGTTCGGAAACCAAACGGGAAGTGGAGAACCTGCGTTGATTACTCCGACCTAAACAAGGCCTGTCCAAAAGATAGCTTCCCACTTCCGCGAATCGATCAGCTCGTTGATTCAACGGCCGGACATGGACTACTATCCTTTATGGACGCATATTCCGGCTACAACCAGATACCCATGCATTTACCTGATCAGGAACATACCAGCTTCGTGACCGATCTGGGACTCTATTGTTACAAAGTCATGCCGTTTGGTCTAAAGAACGCTGGAGCAACATACCAACGCTTAGTCAACCGAATGTTCGCTGATCAGATCGGGAAGACCATGGAGGTTTACGTGGATGACATGCTAGTGAAGTCCCGATTCTCCACCGATCACGTCAGAGATTTGAATTCAATGTTCAGCATCCTCCGGGAGTACGGAATGAAGCTCAACCCACTCAAATGTCACTTTGGCGTTGCATCCGGAAAATTCCTTGGGTTCATCGTCAACGCTCGAGGAATAGAGGCGAATCCTGAGAAGATCTGGGCTATTAGAAATTTGCAAACCCCTAGAACTATAAAGCAAGTCCAGAGTCTTAACGGGAAGGTCGCAGCACTGAGCAGGTTCATTTCAAAGTCCACCGATAAATGCATTCCTTTCTTCGACCTGATCCGGAAGGGCAAACGGAACTTTGAATGGACCACGGAGTGTGAGGGCGCGTTCCGATCATTAGTTCAACATCTCTCCACACCTCCGATCTTATCAAAACCGGTTGACCACGAGCAACTATATCTCTACCTGGCAGTATCAGAACATGCGATCAGTGCTGCTCTAGTCCGGGAAGAAGACAAAGTGCAAAACCCGGTCTACTATGTTAGTAAGCGACTAACAGGAGCTGAAAGAAATTATCCGAGACTGGAGAAACTGGCCTATTGCTTGGTCATTGCCTCAAGGAAGCTCCGTCCTTACTTCCAAGCTCATCCACTTACTGTGTACACCGACCAGCCGTTACGATAGGTCCTCGCGTGGCCTGAGACGTCCGGTAGGTTACTCAAGTGGAACATTGAGCTAAGCCAATTTGATATCGCATACGCTCCGCGGAGAGCCATTCAAGGACAAGTCCTGGCTGATTTCATAGCTGAATTCACCGTTCCAGAAGACTTACCCGAGACCAGTGAATCCCCCGAATACATCTGGAAGCTGTATACTGATGGTGCATCAAATGACCGGTGTTCAGGCGCTGGGGTTGTACTTGAGACTCCCGAGGGCCGATCCATATGTTATGCTCTTAAATTCGACTTTCGTGCAACTAATAATGAAGCCGAGTATGAAGCCCTCCTAACCGGCCTAAAGCTTGCCAGAGACTTGAGAATCATCGCTGTAGAAATTTATTGCGATTCACAGTTAGTGGTATGTCAAGTAAGAGGAGAATACCAGGCAAGAGACCGAAGACTGGCTGCTTACTTGGCATGAGTTCAGGAAATACTAAACCAGTTCGATTATTACGCCATCTATTATGTGCCTCGGGAGCACAATCAGAAAGTCGATTCACTGGCAAAGTTAGCCAGCACAGGTGAAGCGCAACAAATGGGACTTGTCCCTGTTGAAACTTTGGCCTCCCCGAGCATCGACCGAATAGAAATGAACTCTATGTTTGAAACCGCTCCCAGTAGAGAATCATGGATGACTCCGTATCGGAATTACATTGAGAATGGGACGCTGCCTGAACCTAGAAATGAGAAGAGACAAATTCAGCGAAAAGCTTCGCGGTTCGTCATCCAAAACGGAGTCATGTACAGGAGAGGTTATTCCGTTCCTCTCCTCAGGTGTATCGCCCACGAGGAAATCAAACGAGTGTTACATGACGTGCACGAAGGAGAGTGTGGCGATCATACCGGAGGACAAGCTCTCGCTAAGAAGATACTCCGATATGGGTACTACTGGCCGACAGTGAACCAAGATGCGGCAAACTATGCCCGGAAATGCGATAAATACCAGATACATGCCCAAATTCCGAGAGCTCCGCCACCTGAAATAACCCAAATGGTCAGTCCCTGGCCATTCGCGATGTGGGGCATCGACATCATCGGCGCTTTACCTTTAGCAAAAGGCGGTGCGAAATACGCCATCGTCGCCGTTGACTACTTCACAAAGTGGGCTGAGGCCGAAGCCCTTGCAACCATTACGACAAAGAAAGTGATAAACTTCGTGGTTCGCAACATCATCTATCGATTTGGACTCCCGCATACTATCATCACTGATAACGGAGCCCAATTCGAGAGTGCGGAATTCAAAAATTTCTGTCAACGGTTTCATATCCGCAAAACGTTCTCGGCTGTCGCACACCCCCAAGCGAATGGACAGGTTGAAGCTGTCAACAAAGTTATAAAATCGATCCTGAAGAAACGATTGGAGAAGGCTGGGGGCAAGTCGGTCGATGAGCTTCCTATGGCGTTATGGGCCTATCGAACGACCCACAAAACCGCGACCGGACACACTCCGTTTTCCCTATCTTATGGCTCAGAGGCCGTTATTCCGGTCGAGACAGAAGTGCTCTCTCATCGCGTGACTTATTATGATCCAAAAACAAATGCTATACTCCTAGCCGAGTCTTTGGATCTATTGGATGAAAAACGGGAAGAGGCTGATTTGAGAGCAGCCGCACATCGAAGCCGGGTCGCCCGACTGTACAACACCAAAGTTCGACCTCGAACCTTTGAACTCGGCGACCTCGTACTCAAGAGAATCTACCCAGTCCCTTCACACATGAAGCCGAACTGGGGAGGACCATATGTAATTACACGGAAGCTTGGAGATGGTACATTCAAGCTGTCGACTGTTGACGGTCTCGATTTACCAAGGGCTTGGAACAGCGAAAGTCTCCGCCGCTATTTTTTTGCACCAAAAATGGTCACAAACCCCAAGTGTTGCGAAAGCACCAGTGTATGAATACAAATCAGCAATATTCAAACACAAATATCAGATCTAAGCAAGCAGCGAACAACCATCCAGAAATAATGAACAGTGACACGCAATTTATCGTGGTTCGGCTATCTCCGGCCTACGTCCACTTCAAGGATTTTTATCTTTTATTGATGTTCTTCACTGATTACAGATGATTACAGCAAATACAATGAATGAATCTGAATATAACAGCAATGGAAAGGAGTAGAGTTGAATCCGGCAGAGTCTGGACGTTGAATCGTTGAAAGATCCCCTTTTCTGTTGATTATGGGGCTCTATTTATAGGCGTAGGAGGCTCAGATCTCGCCCAAACTTCAGGAGACTTCTTCTGGCACGTGAGGGGGCCCGCGCGACCGGTCCCACCAAGTTTCAACTCAATCTGTTATCGATTCGAATCAATTTCGTATCGATCAGGAAATGCTCCAATCGAGCTGAAACTTGGCAGGATTGCTCTTTACCTTGCATGGAAGCTACTCTGAAAATTTCGTTGCATTTGGATCAGGGATTTGTGAGATATGATCGATACAAGATCGTATTTTCGTGTGTGCTGCTCTGTTCGAATCCATGGATTCGTATCCATCGCTCCGAGTCGACCTGGGCACGTGAGCGCGCAGTGACGTGGTGCGGAACTCTTGGATCTCTCCACCTTTTTTGCCGCATCGAACGAGTCATTCGCATCTAGCGCCGAAGCTTCGCCCATACCAGCTCTTTCTTCGCATCCACGTGCTTCTGTCTTTACTCGAACCGGTTATCGGTATGACGTGGTCCTCGTTCGCATCGATTATATGGATACGAAGAAGGACTTATGCGCTATCGATTCGAATAACTACGAACCACATGGATACGAACCAAGGCTCTGTAATCGATTCGAACCGGGTCTACCCCTGATCGATACGAAATGTTTCGCCTACGATGGATACGAGCTAAACTGATATGATGCTACCGCCTATGGATCGATGCGAGGAGTCCAATACCGGATGGATTCGAACAACTCCGATTCGAACAAAGCTCTAGAATAGATTCGAACAGTTTGAGGCGGCGTCGCCCAGATGGATACGGAACTGATCGATTCGAACAAGCCAATGCGACGGTTTCTGATGGATTCGAATATGATTGATTCGATGGATTCGAACACATCATCACCCTAGCTCGCCGATGGATACGAACAGCATGCTTATTTAACTTGTATTAATCATATCTCCCTACTACGAACCCCGATTAAGCGGAAACTTGAAACGTTGGCTCTCCCGGCTTGGCATGCCATGTCTTGTCAATTACAGCCCAATCCGAACTCGGACAAAATTCATCGATATCCATGATCATCCTGCAATGCATATTTACTATTCATGGTTGGTTAATATTGATTTCAGTTAATTTTTGGGTATCTCAGCTTTGCCAAAAAGTGGGATAACACTTTGCCCCCCAAAACATGCCTTTTGGCAAAAGGTGTGTTTTGATTAGCCTCAATTCGAATGTAGTAAGCTCGGGTTTCATTCGAATCTTATGATATTTTCAATCGAGTTCATGGCTGTTCGAAGCCGAAGCATTATCAATTTCTGCCAGTGGAAGTTAAGAATGAAATTCTACAGTCTCTCCGGACTGTTGTCGATCGCTCCGGACCCTTGCGAAGCCCATTCCAGACTTAGCGGTCGAATAGAAAGATCCTATTGCACTCCGGCGTTGCTTTCTATCCCTTGCACTCTAGCCCCAGTTAGGGCGTGAAGCGATGTCTTGGCCGTTCTGGGCCGATCATAGCCTCTCCGGGCTCCTGCTGGATCCCATCCTGTCACTTTCCGGTGAAGGGGAAACAACGTTAAGTGGGTCGATCCTGTCGCTCTCCGGCGAAGCGATCCACTTCTTGCACTCCGGTTCAGTGTATTTGAACATTAAGCGATATCTTGGCCTAAATCGTCGGCCGATCATAGCCTCTCCGGGCCCTTGCTGGATCCCATCCTGTCACACTTCGGTGAAGGGGAAACAACGCTTAAGTGAGTCGATCCTATCGCTCTCCGGCGAAGCAACTCACTTCTTGCACTCCGGACCCCGTCTCTCCGGGTAGGGTCATAAAGCGATCATAATTTTGTATTAATACGTAATATTTGTCCTTTAACTCTCCGGTCAAAGGCTTATTCAGGAAATTCAAGTTTATTTATTAAATTCAGATCCTAGATGTTCAATCTCAAACATCAGGGAAAAAGTAAACAACGCCTCTCCGGGCTGAACGGTCTATACCATCTCAGAGCATGCCTAGGGGTCTCTTTGGTTCCCGTACATGAGTGAGCGGAATAGCCGTTTTATTTTGAAAGCAAATCTAATGAAATTATTTGGTCGAAGTTCAGATCTCGAACTTGGCCCTTGCCATCTTAATCAGTTGATGATGAGTCGTGATCCCGATCCAGGATCGTTTCTGTTAGTTGGAGGCGGTAGTTGTTCAGGCCTTACCGCTGCTGCCCGTTCTCTGACATATTGTGGCAGTTTACCACTCCTGGCATGTTCTTCCACCTCATCCCTTAGGTGGCGGCATTCATCGGTAGTGTGTCCATCCAGCTCATGGAATAGGCAGTATTTTCCAGTCCTGCGTTCCCGCTCCGTGGGATCTCTCCTGGGTGGTTTTCGATAGGGGAGTTGCCCCCGAGTTTCAGTGTAAATCCTTTCCAGGCTTGCCTTCAAATCTGTGAATTGCCTGAATCTGGGTTCCCGGAATTTCTTCCGTTTATCAGGACCGTCCTGTGCATCGTCCTGCTTTCTCTTGCCTTTGTCTACTCCAGATTGTCCTCCTGCGGTTCCTTCGCTTCGTGTAGTGTTTATTTCCTGCCTCTCGGCTCGTGATTCCTCTAGTCGAATGAATTTTTCAGCTTCATGATAGAACTCTCCTAGATCTTGCGGTGGATCTCTGGTCAGAGAATCTTTGAATTCGGTGCCTTCTGCAATTCCTGCTACTGCCGCCATCAAAATCATTGATGGATCCGGGCGATCTACAGAAGCCACCGTTGCATTGAATCGCAATAGAAAATCTTTTATGGACTCTCCGGTCCTTTGCTTTATCGAGGCTAAAGTCATCACACTCTTGGGTCGCGTCACATGGACCCTAAACTGTCTCATGAAGCATTCCACTAGCTCACCCCATGTCCTGATTGATCCAGTCTCTAGTTGTCTGAACCAAAGCGCAGCCAAATCTGATAGAAATAAAGGGAAGCATCGTGCCATCACTTCCTCGGATGCCCCCAGCACTTCCATATGCCTGATGTATCTGGTAACGTGCATGGTCGGGTCTGACTTTCCGTCATACGGGTTCAGCGTCGGCAGTTTGAACTTTGGAGGGTTCCTTGCATTCCTGATATTTGGAGTAAACGTACTCCGACTGACTTCCTCCAATCCTCCGATAGACAATCCTCCTCTCATGAGTCGTCGCACTAGTCCAGCCATCTTTTCATCTCCATCCTGGGGTTGCCCTCTTGGTCTTGAAGGGTATTCTGGTATGTACTCTTCGTGTGGCCCGTTAGCATCAGCATTGGCCCTAGCTTGTTGAGCTCCGTCTGTCGGCCTTCCAGTATCGGATCCCGTGGGTCTGCCCCCGAGTCCTTGTCGATTGTCCACTGGATCTGCATTCTGTCCCTCATCAAGTTCCGCAGTCCTAGCTCCCTGTTCCACATTCATAGCCGCTGTAGCTGGTCCTAGGCTCTGCGTCCCTGCAGCTCTCATCTGTTCAAAGAAATTCTGCAGCATCTCTTGTTGACTTTTCATCATTCTTTCGTGCATCAGATTGGTCATGGTCTCCATTTCGTCTCTAGTGATGTAGATCGAAGCCGGCTCTTCTCCAGCACCAGAGGATGCCTCTTGACTTCCTCCTTGATGGCTTCTCTCAGCTCTTTGTCTTCTACTTGTTTGTCGAGTCATTGTCTTCAAATCTTCGAGTTTTCAAATCTGAACTTCGAATCTGGTGTAGCGGGTGCTAGTTCCTCTCAGTGAAAGCACCAAAGTGTTTGCACCAAAAATGGTCAAAAACCCCAAGTGTTGCGAAAGCACCAGTGTATGAATACAAATCAGCAATATTCAAACACAAATATCAGATCTAAGCAAGCAGCGAACAACCATCCAGAAATAATGAACAGTGACACGCAATTTATAGTGGTTAGGCTATCTCCGGCCTACGTCCACTTCAAGGATTTTTATCTTTTATTGATGTTCTTCACTGATTACAGATGATTACAGCAAATACAATGAATGAATCTGAATATAACAGCAATGGAAAGGAGTAGAGTTGAATCCGGCAGAGTCTGGACGTTGAATCGCTGAAAGATCCCCTTTTCTGTTGATTCTGGGGCTCTATTTATAGGCGTAGGAGGCTCAGATCTCGCCCAAACTTCAAGAGACTTCTTCTGGCACGTGAGGGGGCCCGCGCGACCGGTCCCACCAAGTTTCAACTCAATCTGTGATCGATTCGAATCAATTTCGTATCGATCAGGAAATGCTCCAATCGAGCTGAAACTTGGCAGGATTGCTCTTTACCTTGCATGGAAGCTACTCTGAAAATTTCGTTGCATTTGGATCAGGGATTTGTGAGATATGATCGATACAAGATCGTATTTTCATGTGTGCTGCTTTGTTCGAATCCATGGATTCGTATCCATCGCTCCGAGTCGACCTGGGCACGTGAGCGCGCAGTGACGTGGTGCGGAACTCTTGGATCTCTCCACCTTTTTTGCCGCATCGAACGAGTCATTTGCATCTAGCGCCGAAGCTTCGCCCATACCAGCTCTTTCTTCGCATCCACGTGCTTTTGTCTTTACTCGAACCGGTTATCGGTATGACGTGGTCCTCGTTCGCATCGATTATATGGATACGAAGAAGGACTTATGCGCTATCGATTCGAATAACTACGAACCACATGGATACGAACCAAGGCTCTGTAATCGATTCGAACCGGGTCTACCCCTGATCGATACGAAATGTTTCGCCTACGATGGATACGAGCTAAACTGATATGACGCTACCGCCTATGGATCGATGCGAGGAGTCCAATACCGGATGGATTCGAACAACTCCGATTCGAACAAAGCTCTAGAATAGATTCGAACAGTTTGAGGCGGCGTCGCCCAGATGGATACAGAACTGATCGATTCGAACAAGCCAATGCGAAGGTTTCTGATGGATTCGAATATGATTGATTCGGTGGATTCGAACACATCATCACCCTAGCTCGCCGATGGATACGAACAGCATGCTTATTTAACTTGTATTAATCATATCTCCCTACTACGAACCCCGATTAAGCTGAAACTTGAAACGTTGGCTCTCCCGGCTTGGCATGCCATGTCTTGTCAATTACAGCCCAATCCGAACTCGGACAAAATTCATCGATATCCATGATCATCCTGCAATGCATATTTACTATTCATGGTTGGTTAATATTGATTTCAGTTAATTTTTGGGTATCTCAGCTTTGCCAAAAAGTGGGATAACACTATTACATATGACAGGCTTTATTTATTTCATTCTATTTAGCAATTTGTTTCTGCATTTCGTAATTTGAATTTTGTAATAAGGCAACTGACTTTGCCGCATTTTCTTATTTCAGCAATAAAATGCCACTTCTTCGGGCCAGAGCTGTGATTCATTATGTACGATATACAACATCACGATGCACGAAGAGCTAAATCCCATCATGCAATGGGACTTATTCAAATGGAGAGTGGCTGTGATACGACCGGCCACTAACTAGGTGAAACTCGAGCTCGGGGACAAGCCATGACACCGATATTAATAGGGTTGACACACGACAATCCTATATTTAACTCCATATTTCCAGAGTGCGAAGTGGAGTATAAACATTCGACTCCATCCTCCCAGAGTGCGAGACGGAGTATAAACATTTAACTCCATATTCCCAGAGTGCGAAGTGGAGTATAAACATTCGACTCCGTCCTCCCAGAGTGCGAGACGGAGTATAAACATTTAACTCCATATTCCCAGAGTGCGAAGTGGAGTATAAACATTCGACTCCGTCCTCCCAGAGTGTGAGACGGAGCATAAACATTCAACTCCATATTCCCAGAGTGCGAAGTGGAGTATAAACATTCAACTCCGCATTCCCAGAGTGCGAAGCGGAGTATAAACATTCGACTCCGTATTCCCAGAGTGCGAGGCGGAGTATAAACATTCAACTCCGTCCTCCCAGAGTGCGAGACGGAGCATAAACATTCAACTCCATATTCCCAGAGTGCGAAGTGGAGTATAAACATTCGACTCCGTATTCCCAGAGTGCGAGGCGGAGTATAAACATCAATCGACTCCGCATTCCCAGAGTGCGAAGCGGAGTATAAACAACTAACTCTGTGCTCCCAGAGTGCGAGACGGAGTACAAACATCAGTCAACTCTGTGTTCCCAGAGTGCGAGCAACCGCTTACGAGATGACATATATCCCCGGAGTGTGGATGAAACGATTCATAAGAGAACAAGTGTAGTTCGACCACTCGGTCCTCGCTTGGTGCAATCACAAGCTGATCATCACAACTTAACCCCGGGACTGGGGGCAGAGGCAAATGTTAGTCATTACCCGAAACTATGCGATGCTCAGCTCCGATGCGATCCCCTATCACAACTCAAGTCCGAGATTTCCATACTTAACAAATAAAATGAGCTATTCTTGAAACAATCAGATAATGCAAGTACACTGGACCAAAGTCCGAACACTGCAATATTCAAGCATAGAAAGGAACATGAGCTGAAGCTAGAAAACAAAATTTTATTTCAACTAACTCAAGAACAATGGTTCATACATGAGTTTTTTCCAAAATATTCCTACTAGCAGGGGCCGAACCCACATCTAAACACGGCCTACAAAAGGGAAAGACAGAGAAAATAACAAAAGTCCCTAACTGCCTATGAAAAGAATGTCTAATCCTTCTGCTTCCTCAACTTCTTCTTCCTCGAGGAGCTACTGGAACCACCAGTACCCTTTCGCTTGGAGCCTTTCTCCTTAGGCAGGCTCCCTTCGGGTGAAGGCATAATGTCAACGTCCTCATCTGAGCTGGACTCTATAGGGATGCTTCCCGCGGAAAGAGTTGGAGGAATAGACTCCGCAGCCGGAGGAGGGACTGGCACATTAGTATCAGTAAGTGTGCCCCCAGGAGACACAATCATAAGAGGAGTAGGGCACTGTGCTGCTGCTCCGCCATCTACTTCAGCGCCGTGCGCCGCGGCCGCCATCTCGGCATTAATCTCGGCCAACATCGCCGCTTCCCGCTGTGCTCTTGCTTCGCTAGGAGCCGTAGTAGTCTGAGATGGGATGTCAGAAGTAGCCGTGAATCCACCCAAGCCGAATGGCAAGTCCGCAAAAGGATCACTCTGACGGCCAAGGAGCTCGTTTATCATCTGTTCATCGAAAGAAAGTGAGCTCCCCTGCGTTACTCCAACTGGTGCCATTGTCGCGACAGAGGTCGCCTTAGAGATGATGGCTCCTGGTGCTTGGCCTGATTCCTGGATGGTAAGAGGCGCGGCTGGAGCAACTCCTGTCACTGATCAAAGGAAAAGGGCATGTCATTAGCAACATTTCCACACAGACTCTTCAATCCAAATATACAAGAAGTTAGTTCAGAGTACCTTCCTCGGTTTGGCTCGAGGTCGTCTGAACAACTTCAGAAGGATGTTCCTTAATAGGAGATAGGTGCGGTTGATCTGGATCATATGCCGGGATAGGCTGGGGGTAGATCATCGGAGTTGGCTCAGATTGAGATGACACGATTATCTCAGAACTCATAACATGGTGTTCTACACCAGAGCTCTCTACGACTTCCTGGGTCTGGGCACCAAGCCTCACCTTGTCGTGGGAAATCATGGAGTCATGGAGAACCTTCTTTTCGTCATCATTGAGGATCCGGTTCTCCAGCTCGAATTCGTCAAGGGCTTCATCAGGGTGCCCAGACTTCTCCTCATCAACCAGTAGGTTCCAGGCGTTATAAAGATGCGTGGGGTAATCGTCAAGCCATGTCAAATCTCGGTGCCTTAGCACATTGGCGTTATAAGTGACGAGTAGCTCTTCCACCTCGGCCTCAATCCTGGCCTCCGCCTACCGTACCTTCTCGTCAACCCCAGCCTCAGCTTCATGGGCTTGTTGAATATCCGCTTCCTTCTCCTTTTGGAGCGTCACTGCCTGGTCACAGGCCTCCTGCGTAGAGACATTAGTTGCGTCTTTCTCCTTCGCCATCTCGGAAAACTTTGATTTCAGCTCATTAAGCTCCTTAAGAGCGGCATCCCTCTCGGCGGTAATAGAAGTGTTCCTGTGACCCATGTCCTCGATGGCGGTATAATGCTCTTGCTTCATCCTGGTCATGACAGCGTTCACTTCATCAACCTTCTTTAGAGCCTCCATTTCAGATTTACGGGAAGACTCAGCCTCCGAGTTGAGCGCTTTTATGATTTGGTCATTGTGACCCAACTCCTTCTCGAGCTTCTCAATGGTGACGCCCCGATCGAATGCCACTTTAGACGCCTTCCTCGTGGCCCGTCCCCATTCCCTGTACTGGAAAAAGATGTCCGCAACATAATCATGGATAGTGGTTTCAGCGGTTAGCGGAATCCTCTTCAAGTGCGGAGGGAAGACATAGCCATCAAAACAAATGTCGGGAAATTCCTTCCTCATCTGTGCCAGTTTAAGCGCTCCTTCACTAGACGCCTCGGTCGGGACCGGTACAGTAGCCGAGGAGGTGGCTATTTCAGTCCTGCACGGAGGATCGGACCTCGAAGCTTGAGAAGGCGGCCTATGCCGTGAAGTTTCAGGAGGACGAGTAACTGCGACCGTAGGAGGTGCAGAGGTCCTGGGGGGAGGAGAGCGAGATCGGGATCGGCGGACGTATCCCCTATCTCTGTCAGACTTCTCCTGACCAGAATGTCCTGAGTCGTAATCCCTCTCGCCCTCTCTCCTGCGCGGCTCATGATAACGGCGCTTGTTGCGCAAACTACCAAGCACAGAACCTTGCCCAGACATCGTACCTGAAAAGAAAACCGCGAAAAATCAGTAACCGTTTGCAATGTGTTGTTTACGGTTAGGAAAGCGTGTTGTGCCGTGAAGAGTGTGTCAATGTGTAACCCCCCAGACCAACCAGAAGTGTCAATCGCACTGGTAGGATTAGACTCGCTAACATCGACGATATGTCGCGGTCCACCCGATTCAACGTCGTGTTGCTCCGGCTCGATGTCCGGGATTGGAGGGTCAGCAGGCCCTTCGAATTGATCTTCAACTTGCAGGGAGGATGCTTCCATAATCTTAACTCCTGGCGAAGGACGGTGCAAAACCACAGACTTCCGCCTCCCGGACTTAGGCTGTTTCGAGGCCACTGTTTTGCCTTTCCTCTTTGCGTCGGACTCCGGGGTTGCATTAGCAGGTCCGACCAATGGTTCTTCGTCGGTATGAGTTTTCTCAGAATCGGGTTCCTCAATTATCACAAACCTGGGTTTCATCCGCTTGACCTTTTTTTTGGAGACGGTCTTTAATGCACCATCGAGCCTTATGCTCTGCCTCCGGCCGATCAACCCAAGAATTCTGAGATTCCGATCTGTCAGTAACAGTTCAATATTCCTTTCTTCGCTAGGAATCTCTTGGAGGACCCGAACTATCTCTTTATAGTAGCCACCCTCAGGCCGTTGGATGATTGCTGAAAGAAAAAGAGAAGAAGACGTAAGTTTAATTTCACTCCGAAAATTGCCCTGTCAATTACTTGGGAAAAAAGATAATACTCACGTCTGAACAGCCATCTTCTGGCAAACCCCGGAGGACATCGGACATAGAACCACTGCGACTTAAAGTAGCTTAGCCTAGTCCACGACCCCGCGACAACTTGGCAGTTCCTTACAGACTCCAAGAACGTATAAGATGGGCTGTCAGTCCGACTCTTGAAATTAAACAAGTATCTTATGTCGGTCATACGGGGAGGACGATGGAGGTACTCCATGAATACAATGAACAAGCTGTTGAGTGAAGCATATCCATTTGGATGCAATTGAGACGGAGCGATGTCCAGATAAGCCAACACTTCTCTTATGTAATCATTGAACGGAGGAAGTGTGCCGGCTGCGCACGCATGTCGATTAAAAGCAGTATACCCCTCCGGGGGATTATGTGGCCTATCGTCCAGTCCAGGCAACAGTACTTCATCCAAAGATAAGCCATGCCTTAAGCATATTCTCCCTAGCATGCCTTCAGAGATATTAGACGGGACAGAATCCGGTGGACAATTAATGAAGGACGCATCGGGCAACTCATCCGGAGCTGGACCGATAGCTTCGGCCTCGATGTCCGGAATCTCAAGTCTGGGAGGGATAGGGTTCTGAGTTTCTTGCTGCTGCGAACTTGACGGTTCCATCACTAGCTAACTCACGAGAAACCATCATTAGATGATAAAAAGCCCGTGCATTCCCCAGTGTAAAGTGCATGAATGTGTTGTGTGGTGCAAATGTTGTGCGTGACTTGAGCAAATTTTACAGAGTTAAAGAAAACATGCAAGCGACGAAATTCTGGAAATCAGACAGGCATGACCGTCATCGCTGACCGTCACGACCGTGCCATCCAGATGACGACGATCGATTCAAGTTAAAGTTTGCTTATACTCTTGTTTTTGTTAAATAGCAGTTCCATCAACGAGCTTCAAGAGGCAGTCAAGTATGCAATGCTGTGATCGAGTTCAATTATGCAAGGCAGAAGCTCGTCGGAGTCAAGTGGTCAGGTTTTCAGAATTTCCATATGTTTGTCAAGATTTAATTTCGAATCGATCACCGCACCTCACTCCCATATCGAGACAGGGGGATCACGTATTTCGACATGGCAACGTTCGAATCGATACTTTCGTATCGATCGCCCTAGCGAAGGAGTGCTTCGTGTCGATCAGGCTGAAGTGGGAATGCTTCGTGTCGATCAGGCTGAAGTGGGAATGCTTCGTGTCGATCAGGTTCGAATCGACACATATCGTGTCGATCGAGGACACCGATTTCGCATCGATCTGAAGGCAGTGGCTTCATATCGACCGCCGCCCTCGTCTCCATATCGATGCGAGCATATACAGTCTGGATCGATACGAATACTCCCAGTCCAGGACGATACGAAGTGAATTTGAAATGTTTTCCTCCTTGTCTCCTTCTTCCCCAAAGGATTTTAACTCCATGGCCACGCTCCATCCCCAGATCTCGTTTTTTCTCGTCCAGATCTCGAATTAATCAAACTCGGCCGTAGAAGCAAGGAGGATGATTGGAGTCTCGAGTTTTATCATTATTAACATAATCTTATTTGCTAATCACCTGATTTTAGAAGTTAAACTCGAAGGATCGAAGGTTTGGGTCGATTCGAAAATGAGCAATACTTCCTCTCGGTCTATCGATACAGAGATAAAAGAGGAACAGAGAACAGCAGTAAAAAATAGAAGGTAAAAAAGTGAGAAGTGACGAAGTCCCAGGTATTTATATGAAGCCTAGGATGGAACCGAGTCGATTCGACTCCTAGTCAACCTGACCGGTCGCAACCAGTCAGACGGCGCATTGAATCGAAGGCTCGTTTCGAATCCACCAGACTTTATCGGTTCGAAGCGCACAGGGAGGCCACTTGAGTACGATGGATCAGTGCAAACGCTCTCTTCGAATCCATCAAGCTGTGCGTTCATCGAGGCGAAATGTTCACCAGACACCATCGTTTCGAAACATCCAAATTATGAGCCATCGATTCAAAACAAAGCAGACCTATTAATACGAGCGTCACTTTCGTATCCATCAGAACCTATCGATACGAACATCCATTTCGTATCCATCAGATATCGCCAATTCAAATCAAAATCCACCACGATTTGTGACCATCGATACGAATGACCACTTTCGTATCCATCAAGTCAACCCACATCGATACGAAGAAAGGCTTTCCAACTTTTAGCATCGATTCATGAGAGGACCGATACAAGAGAATGGCTAAGGGGTATGACTTTCAAATTATTCAAAGAAGACCTGAAGCTTTTCAAAGCACGTCATGTTTTCACAAGACGTACTTTGGGGGGCAAATGTTATCCCGCCTTTTGGCAAGGCCAGGACACCAAGGAGTTGGATTCCAAATGTCGTTTGTCATGGATATCGTTGAATTTTGACCAAGTCCGGATCAAGCCCCAATCGATGAGACATGATCGGGAAAATAAAGCAAACCAATGCTCCAAGTTTCAGATCGATCCGAGTTCATATGCTCGAGTTATGATGGATGCGAGTCAAAGGGGAGAGCACTTTTTCGTATCCATCGGGAAGCAGCAGTTCGTATCGATCGAAGTTAACCATGCTTCGAATCCATCGAATTCGTCTCGATGGACTTCGTATCAATCAGCCCGGCCCGGATTTCGTATCCATCGCTATGGGTGATTTCGCATCCATCAGATCAGCGGTGATTTCGTGTCCATCAGTGGATCTTGCTCCGTATCCAACCAGTCTGTGTCCATCACTCGTTTCGCATCCATCGATCTCATGCCAATTAGAATGATTAAGTCCACACAGTTATAAGCTTCGTATCGATAGAACCTTCAGCCGGAAAGACTTGTTCGTATCCATCAATAAGTCACCTGGTTCGTAACGATCACTTAATGTCTACTTCGTATCCATCAGCCAGTGCTTGCTTCGTATCCATCATTCAGTGTCTGCTTCGTATCCATCTAAGAACCTTACTTCGAGTCCATGCGAAATGACTTACTCGTATCCATCAGGTCAACCAGCTTGGATAACGTGTCATCTCTCGAAGAAAACGAGGCGAGATACCTGGAATCGAAACAGTCAATACGGCGCAGAATCCGGATCGAGGCGAAGCGCGCACACCACGTCATCCCTCGATGCGAATGCGCCGAGATATATGGAGTCGACGCGGTCGACACGGAGTAAAGACCGGATCGAGGCGAAGCGCGCGCTCCACGTCTTCACAGAGGCGCGTGACACCATCGACTCGAAGCTCTCAATTCGGAGGGATGGATTCGAACTAGACAGCCTAACGAAGAACGTCGCCTCGTATCGATGATATCTCTCAATCCACTGATCCAAATACCATGAAATTTGAACTGAAGGTTGCACACATACCGAGGAACATCTCCACCAAATTTGAGCTCAATTGCAGGTAATCTTGATCGATACGAAATGACTTCGTATCGATCATAGATCGACTCCAAACTTTTTGGAAACGGTCGCGTGGGCCCCCTCACATGCCAGACCAAGTCTCCCGGAGTTTGAGCGAATTCTGAGCCTCCTACGCCTACAAATAGAGCCCCAGAATCAACAGAAAAAGGATCTTTTTTCTCTGAAGCGTCCAGACTCTGCCGGATTGAGATTTGCATCATACTTTTGCTGCCAATTTCGAATTCTAATCTGTAATCCGCTGTTCATTGCTGTAACCGCTTGTAATCATTGAAAGAGAATCAATAAAATCATCAAAACTTCATAGTGGACGTAGGCTATACGCCGAACCACTCTAAATTGCTTGTCTGTGCATTTTACATTTCTGTTTGTTGGAGTTTTTGTTAGATAACCTCTGTTTTGCATTTATAATCTTCATTTTATCTCTTCAAACAACTCCCGAAGAGTGTTGTGCCCATTTTTGGTACAAACAACAGCCACAGTGTTCCCTTTTTAAAGTAAATATCCATGTAACGGAAAAACGAAGGCCAAAAAACTTCAGAGACCAGATTAAGGTTCGGATAGCCTTTTTTTGGGTATGAAACTATCCGTTGACGGCTTATAGCCATCGAAGCCGTAGAACTCACTAAGACCTTCGTTTTGACTGGTTATGGCTCCCGTAACTCTAAACGAGCCAACAGTTATGGCTGTCCGAAGAATCGATATCCACAGGGTGCAACATCTGCGGTGCAAGGTGCAACATTCGTCCAAAAAGACGAAACAGCGCCGTGCGACTTTTAGAAATGGGTGCAGGGATTTGAAATGGACCAGTACGATAGTGCATCACTCTCCAGGGATGGTAAATCGAAGACCAACCACGGTGTTCCCTTTTTAACGTAAAAATTCATGTGACGGAAAAACGAAGGCCAAAAAACTTCAAAGACCCGATTGCGGTTCGGATAGCCTTTTTTTGGGTATGAAACTATCCGTTGATGGATTATAGCAGTAAAAGCCGTAGAACTCACTGAGACCTTCGTTTTGACTAGTTATGGCTCCCGTAACTCTAAATGAGGCAACAGTTATGACCGTCCGAAGAATCGATATCCACAGGGTGCAACATCTGCGGTGCAAGGTGCAACATTCGTCCAAAAAGACGAAACAACGCCGTGCGACTTTTAGAAATGGGTGCAGGGATTTGAAATGGACCAGTACCATGGTGCATCACTCTCCAGGGATGGTAAATCAAAAACCAGCCACGGTGTTCCCTTTTTAGAGTAAATATCCATGTAACGGAAAAACGAAGGCCAAAAAACTTCAAAGACCCGAATGAGGTTCGGATAGCCTTTTTTTGGGTATGAAACTATCCGTTGACGGCTTATAGCCATCAAAGCCGTAGAACTCACTAAGACCTTCGTTTTGACTGGTTATGGCTCCCGTAACTCTAAACGAGCCAACAGTTATGGCCGTCCGAAGAATCAATATCCACAGGGTGCAACATCTGTGGTGCAAGGTGCAACATTCGTCCAAAAAGACGAAACAGCGCCGTGCGGCTTTTAGAAATGGGTGCAGGGATTTGAAATGGACCAGTACCATAGTGCACCACTCTCTAGGGATAGTAAATCGAAGACCAGCCACGGTGTTCCCTTTTTAACGTAAAAATTCATGTGACGGAAAAACGAAGGCCAAAAAACTTCAGAGACCTGATTGAGGTTCGGATAGCCTTTTTTTGGGTATGAAACTATCCGTTGACGGCATACAGCCATAAAAGCCGTAGAACTCACTGAGACCTTCGTTTTTACTGGTTATGGCTCCCGTAACTCTAAACGAGGCAACAGTTATGGCCGTCCGAAGAATCGATATCCACAGGGTGCAACATCTGCGGTGCAAGGTGCAACATTCGTCCAAAAAGACGAAACAGCGCCGTGCGACTTTTAGAAATGGGTGCAGGGATTTGAAATGGACCAGTACCATGGTGCATCACTCTCCAGGAATGGGAAATCAAAATACAGCCACGGTGTTCCCTTTTTAAAGTAAATATCCATGTAACGGAAAAACGAAGGCCAAAAAACTTCAGAGACCCGATTAAGGTTCGGATAGCCTTTTTTTGGGTATGAAACTATCCATTGACGGCTTATAGCCGACGAAGCCGTAGAACTCACTAAGACCTTCGTTTTGACTGGTTATGGCTCCCGTAACTCTAAACGAGCCAACAGTTATGGCCGTCCGAAAAATCGATATCCACAGGGTGCAACATCTGCGGTGCAAGGTGCAACATTCGTCCAAAAAGACGAAACAGCGCCATGCGACTTTTAGAAATGGGTGCAGGGATTTGAAATGGACCAGTACGATAGTGCATCACTCTCCAGGGATGGTAAATCGAAGACCAATCACGGTGTTCCCTTTTTAACGTTAAAATTCATGTGACGGAAAAACGAAGGCCCAAAAACTTCAGAGACCCGATTGAGGTTCGGATAGCCTTTTTTTGAGTATGAAACTATCTGTTGACGGATTACAGCGGTAAAAGCCGTAGAACTCACTGAGACCTTCATTTTGACTGGTTATGGCTCCCGTAACTCTAAACGAGGCAACAGTTATGACCGTCCGAAGAATCGATATCCACAGGGTGCAACATCTGCGGTGCAAGGAGCAACATTCGTTCAAAAAGACGAAACAGCGCCGTGCGACTTTTAGAAATGGGTGCAGGGATTTGAAATGGACCAGTACCATGGTGCATCACTCTCCAGGGATGGTAAATCAAAAACCAGCCACGGTGTTCCCTTTTTAAAGTAAATATCCATGTAACGGAAAAACGAAGGCCAAAAAACTTCAAAAACCCGAATGAGGTTCGGATAGCCTTTTTTTGGGTATGAAACTATCCGTTGACGGCTTATAGCTGTCAAAGCCGTAGAACTCACTAAGACCTTCGTTTTGACTGGTTATGGCTCCCGTAACTCTAAATGAGCCAACAGTTATGGCCGTCCGAAGAATCGATATCCACAGGGTGCAACATCTGCGGTGCAAGGTGCAACATTCGTCCAAAAAGACGAAACAGCGCCGTGCGGCTTTTAGAAATGGGTGCAGGGATTTGAAATGGACCAGTACCATGGTGCACCACTCTCCAGGGATAGTAAATCGAAGACCAGCCACGGTGTTCCCTTTTTAACGTAAAAATTCATGTGACGGAAAAACGAAGGCCAAAAAACTTTAGAGACCCAATTGAGGTTCGTATAGCCTTTTTTTGGGTATGAAACTATCCGTTGATGGATTACAGCGGTAAAAGCCATAGAACTCACTGAGACCTTTGTTTTGACTGGTTATGGCTCCCGTAACTCTAAACGAGGCAACAGTTATGACCGTCCGAAGAATCGATATCCAAAGGGTGCAACATCTGCGGTGCAAGGTGCGACATTCGTCCAAAAAGATGAAACAGCGCCGTGCGACTTTTAGAAATGGGTGCAGGGATTTGAAATGGACCAGTACCATGGTGCATCACTCTCCAGGAATGGGAAATCAAAATACAGCCACGGTGTTCCCTTTTTAAAGTAAATATCCATGTAACGGAAAAACGAAGGCCAAAAAACTTCAGAGACCCGATTAAGGTTCGGATAGCCTTTTTTTGGGTATGAAACTATCCATTGACGGCTTATAGCCGACGAAGCCGTAGAACTCACTAAGACCTTCGTTTTCACTGGTTATGGCTCCCGTAACTCTAAACGAGCCAACAGTTATGGCCGTCCGAAAAATCGATATCCACAGGGTGCAACATCTGCGGTGCAAGGTGCAACATTCGTCCAAAAAGACGAAACAGCGCCATGCGACTTTTAGAAATGGGTGCAGGGATTTGAAATGGACCAGTACGATAGTGCATCACTCTCCAGGGATGGTAAATCGAAGACCAATCACGGTGTTCCCTTTTTAACGTTAAAATTCATGTGACGGAAAAACGAAGGCCCAAAAACTTCAGAGACCCGATTGAGGTTCGGATAGCCTTTTTTTGAGTATGAAACTATCTGTTGACGGATTACAGCGGTAAAAGCCGTAGAACTCACTGAGACCTTCATTTTGACTGGTTATGGCTCCCGTAACTCTAAACGAGGCAACAGTTATGACCGTCCGAAGAATCGATATCCACAGGGTGCAACATCTGCGGTGCAAGGAGCAACATTCGTTCAAAAAGACGAAACAGCGCCGTGCGACTTTTAGAAATGGGTGCAGGGATTTGAAATGGACCAGTACCATGGTGCATCACTCTCCAGGGATGGTAAATCAAAAACCAGCCACGGTGTTCCCTTTTTAAAGTAAATATCCATGTAACGGAAAAACGAAGGCCAAAAAACTTCAAAAACCCGAATGAGGTTCGGATAGCCTTTTTTTGGGTATGAAACTATCCGTTGACGGCTTATAGCTGTCAAAGCCGTAGAACTCACTAAGACCTTCGTTTTGACTGGTTATGGCTCCCGTAACTCTAAATGAGCCAACAGTTATGGCCGTCCGAAGAATCGATATCCACAGGGTGCAACATCTGCGGTGCAAGGTGCAACATTCGTCCAAAAAGACGAAACAGCGCCGTGCGGCTTTTAGAAATGGGTGCAGGGATTTGAAATGGACCAGTACCATGGTGCACCACTCTCCAGGGATAGTAAATCGAAGACCAGCCACGGTGTTCCCTTTTTAACGTAAAAATTCATGTGACGGAAAAACGAAGGCCAAAAAACTTCAGAGACACGATTGAGGATCAGATAGCCTTTTTTTGGGTATGAAACTATCCGTTGACGGCTTATAGCCGTCGAAGCCGTAGAACTCACTAAGACCTTCGTTTTGACAGGTTATGGCTCCCGTAACTCTAATCGAGCCAACAGTTATGGCCGTTCGAAGAATCGATATCCACAGGGTGCAACATCTGCGGTGCAAGGTGCAAAATTCGTACAAAAAGACGAAACTGTTCCGTGCGACATTTAGAAATGGGTGCAGGGATTTGAAATGGACCAGTACGATGGTGCATCACACTCCACGGATGGTAAATCGAAGACCAGCCACGGTGTTCCCGTTTTTACGTAACAATTCATGTGACGGAAAAACGAAGGCCAAAAAACTTCAAAGACCCGATTGAGGTTCGGATAGCCTTTTTTTGGGTGTGAAACTATCCGTTGACGGATTATAGCGGTAAAAGCCGTAGAACTCACTGAGACCTTCGTTTTGACTGGTTATGGCTCCCGTAACTCTAAACGAGGCAACAGTTATGGCCATCCGAAGAATCGATATCCATAGGGTGCAACATCAGCGCTACAAGGTGCAACATTCGTCCAAAAAGACGAAACAGCGCCGTGCGACTTTTAGAAATGGGTGCAGGGATTTGAAATGGACCAGTACCATAGTGCATCACTCTCCAGGGATGGTAAATCGAAAACCAGCCACGGTGTTCCCTTTTTAACGGAAAAATTCTTGTGACGCAAAAACGAAGGCCAAAAAACTTCCGAGACCCGATTGAGGTTCGGATAGTCTTTTTTGGGTATGAAACTGTCCATTGACGGCTTACAGTGGTAAAAGCCGTAGAACTCACTGAGACCTTCGTTTTGACTGGTTATGGCTCCCGTAACTCTAAACGAGGCAATAGTTATGGCCGTCCGAAGAATCGATATCCACAGGGTGTAACATCTGCGGTGTAAGATGCAACATTCGTCCAAAAAGACGAAACAGCGCCGTGCAACTTTTAGAAATGGGTGCAGGGATTTGAAATGGACCAGTACCATGGTGCACCACTCTCCAGGGATGGTAAATCGAAGACCAGCCACGGTGTTCCCTTTTTAACGTAAAAATTCATGTGACGGAAAAACAAAGGCCAAAAAACTTCAGAGACCCGATTGAGGTTCGGATAGCCTTTTTTCGGTATGAAACTATCCATTGGCAGCTTACAGTAGTCAAAGCCGTAGAACTCACTGAGACCTTCGTTTTGACTGGTTATGGCTCCCGTAACTCTAAACGAGGCAACAGTTATGGCTGTCCGAAGAATCGATATCCACAGGGTGCAACATTCGTCCAAAAAGACGAAACAGCGCCGTGCGACTTTTAGAAATGGGTGCAGGGATTTGAAATGTACCAGTACCATGGTGCATCACTTTCCAGGATTGGTAAATCGAAGAACAGCCACGGTGTTCCCTTTTTAACGCAAAATCCATGTGACGGAAAAACGAAGGCCAAAAATCTTCAAAGACCCGATTGAGGTTCGGATAGCCTTTTTTTGGGTATGAAACTATCGGTTGACGGCATATAGCCATAAAAGCCGTAGAACTCACTGAGACCTTCGTTTTGACTGGTTATGGTTCCGTAACTCTAAACGAGGCAACAGTTATGGCCGTCCGAAGAATCGATATCCATAGGGTGCAACATCTACTGTGCAAGGTGCAACATTCGTCCAAAAAGACGAAACAGCGCCGTGCGACGTTTAGAAATGGGTGCAAGGATTTGAATTGGACCAAAACCGTGGTGCACCACTCTCCAGGGATGGTAAATCGAAGACCAGCCACGGTGTTCCCTTTTTAACGTAAAAATTCATGTGACGGAAAAACGAAGGCCAAAAAACTTCAGAGACCCGATTGAGGTTCGGATAGCCTTTTTTTGGGTATAAAACTATCCGTTGACGGCTTACAACAGTCAAAGCCGTAGAACTCACTGACACCTTCGTTTTGACTGGTTATGGCTCCCGTAACTCTAAACGAGGCAACAATTATGGTCGTCCGAAGAATTGATATCCATAGGGTGCAACATCTGCGGTGCAAGGTGCAACATTCGTCCAAAAAGACGAAACAGCGCCGTGCGACTTTTAGAAATGGGTGCAGGGATTTGAAATGGACTAGTACGATAGTGCATCACTCTCCAGGGATGGTAAATCGAAGACCTACCATGGTGTTCCCTTTTTAACGTAAAAATTCATGTGATGAAAAAACGAAGGCCAAAAAACTTCAGAGACCCGATTGAGGTTCGCATAGCCTTTTTTGGGTATGAAACTATCCGTTGACGGATTATAGCAGTAAAAGCCGTAGAACTCACTGAGACCTTCGTTTTGACTGGTTATGGCTCCCGTAACTCTAAACGAGGCAACAGTTATGACCGTCTGAAGAATTGATATCCACAGGTTGCAACATCTGCGGTGCAAGGTGCAACATTCGTCCAAAAAGACGAAACAGCGCCGTGCGACTTTTAGAAATGGGTGCAGGGATTTGAAATGGACCAGTTCCATGGTGCATCACTCTCCAGGGATGGTAAATCAATAACCTACCACGATGTTCCCTTTTTAAAGTAAATATCCATGTAACGGAAAAACGAAGGACAAAAAACTTCAAACACCCGAATGAGGTTCGGATAGCCTTTTTTTGGGTATGAAACTATCCGTTGATGGCTTATAGCTGTCAAAGCCGTAGAACTCACTAAGACCTTCGTTTTGACTAGTTATGGCTCTCGTAACTCTAAACGAGCCAACAGTTATGGCCGTCCGAAGAATCGATATCCACAGGGTGCAACATCTGCGGTGCAAGGTGCAACATTCGTCGAAAAAGACGAAACAGCGCCGTGCGGCTTTTAGAAATGGGTGTAGGGATTTGAAATGGACCAGTACCATGATGCACCACTCTCCAGGGATAGTAAATCGAAGACCAGCCACGGTGTTCCCTTTTTAACGTAAAAATTCATGTGACGGAAAAACGAAGGCCAAAAAACTTCAGAGACCCGATTGAGGTTCGGATAGCCTTTTTTGGATATGAAACTAGCCGTTGACGGCATATAACCATAAAAGCCGTAGAACTCACTGAGACCTTCGTTTTGACTGGTTATGGCTCCCGTAACTCTAAACGAGGCAACAGTTATGGCCGTCCGAAGAATCGATATCCACAGGGTGCAACATCTGCGGTACAAGGTGCAACATTCGTCCAAAAAGACGAAACAGCGCCGTGCAACTTTCAGAAATGGGTGCAGGGATTTGAAATGGACCAGTACGATGGTGTATTGCTCTCCAGGGATGGTAAATCGAAGACCAGCCATGGTGTTCCCTTTTTAACGTAAAAATTCATGTGACGGAAAAACGAAGGTCAAAAAACTTCAAAGACCCAATTGAGGTTCGGATAGCCTTTTTTTGGGTATGAAACTATCCGTTGACGGATTACAGTGGTAAAAGCCGTAGAACTCACTGAGACCTTCGTTTTGACTGGTTATGGCTCCCGTAACTCTAAACGAGGCAACAGTTATGGTCGTCCGAAGAATCAATATCCACAGGGTGCAACATCTACGGTGCAAGGTGCAACATTCGTCCAAAAAGACGAAACAGTGCCGTGCGACTTTTAGAAATGGGTGCAGGGATTTGAAATGGACCAGTACCATGGTGCATCACTCTCCAGGGATGGTAAATCAAAATACAGCCACGGTGTTCCCTTTTTAAAGTAAATATCCATGTAACGGAAAAACGAAGGCCAAAAAACTTCAGAGACCCGATAAAGGTTCGGATAGCCTTTTTTTGGGTATGAAACTATCCGTTGACGGCTTATAGCCATAGAAGCCATAGAACTCACTAAGACCTTCGTTTTGACTGGTTATGGCTCCCGTAACTCTAAACGAGCCAACAGTTATGGCCGTCCGAAGAATCGATATCCACAGGGTGCAACATCTGCGGTGCAAGGTGCAACATTCGTCCAAAAAGACGATACAGCGCCGTGCGACTTTTAGAAATGGGTGCAGGGATTTGAAATGGACTAGTACCATGGTGCACCACTCTTCAGGGATGGTAAATCGAAGACCAGCCACGGTGTTCCCTTTTTAACGCAAAATCCATGTGACGGAAAAACGAAGGCCAAAAATCTTCAAAGACCCGATTGAGATTCGGATAGTCTTTTTTTGGGTATGAAACTATCCGTTGACGGCATACAGCCGTAAAAGCCGTAGAACTCACTGAGACCTTCGTTTTGACTGGTTATGGCTCCCGTAACTCTAAACGAGGCAACGGTTATGGTCGTCCGAAGAATCGATATCCATAGGGTGCAACATCTACGGTGCAAGGTGCAACATTCGTCCAAAAAGACGAAACAGCGCCGTGCGACGTTTAGAAATGGGTGCAGGGATTTGAAATGGACCAAAACCATGGTGCACCACTCTCCAGGGATGGTAAATCGAAGACCAGCCACGATGTTCCCTTGTTAACGTAAAAATTCATGTGACGGAAAAACGAAGGCCAAAAAACTTCAGAGACACGATTGAGGTTCGGATAGCCTTTTTTTGGGTATAAAACTATCCGTTGACGGCTTACAGCAGTCAAAGCCGTAGAACTCACTGACACCTTCATTTTGACTGGTTATGGCTTCCGTAACTCTAAACGAGGCAACAGTTATGACCGTCCGAAGAATCGATATCCACAGGGTGCAACATCTGCGGTGCAAGGTGCAACATTCGTCCAAAAAGACGAAACAGCGCCGTGCGACTTTTAGAAAATGGGTGCAGGGATTTGAAATGGACCAGTACAATGGTGCATCACTCTCCAGGGATGGTAAATCAAAAACCAGCCACGGTGTTCCCTTTTTAAAGTAAATATCCATGTAACGGAAAAACGAAGGCCAAAAAACTTCAAAGACCCGAATGTGGTTCGGATAGCCTTTTTTTGGGTATAAAAATATCCATTGACGGCTTATAGCTGTCAAAGCCGTAGAACTCACTAAGACCTTCGTTTTGACTGGTTATGGCTCCCGTAACTCTAAACGAGCCAACAGTTATGGTCGTCCGAAGAATCGATATCCACAGGGTGCAACATCAGCAGTGCAAGGTGCAACATTCGTCCAAAAAGACGAAACAGCGCCGTGCGGCTTTAAGAAATGGGTGCAGGGATTTGAAATAGACCAGTACAATGGTGCACCACTATCCAGGGATAGTAAATCGAAGACCTGCCACGGTGTTTGTTATCCCGCCTTTTGGCAAGGCCAGGACATCAAGAAGCCGGCTAGAGAACAAGGATAACACGCCATGGATATCACTGAATTTTGTTCGAGCCCAGAGTGAGCTACAATTGATAGGACACGACAAGAAAGGCCATAGAGATCAGCACCTCAAATTTCAAGTCGATCCGGACTCATACACTCAAGATTATGATCGAGTCGAATTGGAGGGAAAGAGCCCAGATTTCGTATCCATCACTCTGGGCGATTTCGTATCCATCACCGAAGCCCCAGTTCGAATCCATCATGCTTCGTATCGATCAGCTCCGGATCCATCGAGGTACCCAGGTTCGACTCGATTTTCTTCGTATCCATCGAACTCGTATCGATGGACTTCACACATACCAGCAATTGAAGGACTTCGTATCCTTCAGCCAGTGTCAGTTTCGTATCCATCAGATGATGCATACGTCGTATCCATCAGACATTGCTTACTTCGTATCCATCAGCCAGTGCCTACTTCGTATCCATCAGATAGTATTTGCCTCGTATCCCAGGATGAAGTCCTACTCGAAACCATCAGGTCAACCAGCTTGGATAACGTGTCACCTCTCGAAGGAAACGGGGCAAGATACATGGAGTCGAAGCAGTCAACACGGAGCAAATACCGGATCGAGGCGAAGAGCGCACACCACGTCATCCCTCGATGCGAATGCGCCGAGATATATGGAGTCGACGCGGTCAACTCGGAGTGAAGAGCGGATCGAAGCGAGGCGCGCGCACCACATCACCTTGAGAGCGCGTGCAGTCATCGAGACGAAAGGATGGAGTCGAAGCAATGGAGACGAGCAGAACAGCCAGCGTTAAAATCCATCTCGTATCGACGATATCTCTCAATCCACTGATCCAAACACCATGAAATTTTAACTGAAGGCTGCACACATAACAAGGAATGTCTCCACCAATTTTGAGCTCAATTGGAAGTAATCCTGATCGATACGAAATGATTTCGTATCGATCACAAATTGGCTTGAAACTCTCTGGAAGTGGTCGAATGGGCCCCCTCACGTGTCTGGCCAAGTCTTCCGGAGTTTGAGCGAAATCCAAGCCTCCTACGCCTATAAATAGAGCCCCAGAATCAACGGAAAAAGGATCTTTTTTCTCTGAAGCGCCCAGACTCTGCCGGATTGAGATTTGCATCATACTTTTGCTGTCAATTTCGAATTCCAAACTGTAATCCGCTGTTCATCGCTGTAAACGCTTGTAATCATTGAAAGAGAATCAATAAAATCATCAAAACTTCATAGTGGACGTAGGCTATACGCCGAACCACTCTAAACTGCTTGTCTGTTCACTTTGCATTCATATTTGTTGGAGTTTTTGTTAGATAATCTCTGTTTTACATTTATAATCTTCATTTTATCTCTTCAAACAACTCCCGAAGAGTGTTGTGCCCATTTTTGGTACAAACACTTTGGTGCTTTCACTGAGAAAACCAGCTTTTTCTCCTGCTCGTTGGATCTGCCGTCGATACCGGATTGCACAAATCCAAGGGGAAGATCCAGATATCCAGCCCGGAATCCTTCCATTCTATTCAGATTTGCTCAGAATCTAGGAAAGGACTCCACCACCGACAATGGTCAGCACAAGAACTGGCGCCACCGCCGCAGAGCAAGAAGGCAGAGACAGGCAAAATCCAACACAGCCGCCTTCTTCCAATCAAGACAATGCCACTCAGTCAGATTCAACGGGGCTAGTCACCCGACAGGAGTTTCAGGTATTGCTCCAGGAGCTGACCCAAAGCCGTCAGCAGTTGGCAGAACAGTTACGCGCCAATATCGAGCTGACCAACCAGCTAAACCGTCGGGGGCACAGAAGGTCCAGGAGAGATGATGTCTCCAGAGCGTCTACCGAAAGCTCAGCTTCATCTGATTACCACCGCCAGACTACCCGTCCTCGACTAGAGGGTAATCGCGCTCAAGCTGCTGAATATCAGCCTGCCTTAACTGTTGGGCAACTGAGGGTAAGACCGTCGACTAGTTTTCAAACCGGTCCCTCAACACGAGGAGGTACTGCCACACAGTACACCACCGGTAACCGCGCCACAACTGCCGCAGCAGAGACAAGGGCTGATACCCGAAATCAATCTGAGCCGATTAATCAACAGCGAGGACATACTCCTGAACCTTATGTCCCAGAAGACGTTGAGACAAGGAGGCGAGATACGGGTCGTCGACTACGCCCGATCCCTACTCGCGCCGTGGAACCCGACCACGCCTTAGCTCATCACGATCCGAATCCGCCTGTTTCGGATATATCAACCATGATACGTCAAATGATCCGCGAGAGTCAGGGGCTCACTAATGATGACTGGGGAATTTCCCGTAGTCATACTCCTTTCACAGACGAAGTGTTACATGCCGAACCCCCTAGGCGATTCAGAATGCCGACTCTCCCGATGTATGAAGGGAATAGTGACCCCAACCAGCATATTCTAAAGTATGAATGGTCGATGAGCGCTGCAAGGGCCGACGACGCAGTGAAGTGTCGGAGTTTCCCCATCTCTCTGGGAGGAATCGCGACAATGTGGTTTACCCGCCTACCACCTAGATCAATTTCTTCGTTCGATCAATTGGCCAAGAGGTTTGTGGAGCAATTCCGGATGCATGTTGCTAGGCCGAAGGACGTCAACACCTTGTCCAGCGTCACTCAAGCTCCTGGAGAAACACTCAGGCGTTACTTGGAGAGGTTCCACGCAGCATGCGTCGAGATCACCAATCCCAACGATAATTCAATCTTAATGGCTCTGACCAAGGGTATTGATCCTGATTCTGAATTCGGAAACTGGCTGGCTGGAAAACCGCCCGCGTCATTGGACCGTTTTTACTCCAAGGC
Organism: Allium fistulosum; assembly: GCA_030737815.1. Classification (NCBI taxonomy): domain Eukaryota; kingdom Viridiplantae; phylum Streptophyta; class Magnoliopsida; order Asparagales; family Amaryllidaceae; genus Allium; species Allium fistulosum. The sequence goes on from CM060906.1 coordinate 1,142,873,648, forward strand.
CGCTCAATTCCTGCGGCAGGAGGATGCAAAACAGTCTAGGAGGCAGGACGATGCGAGGCCCAACATTGAAGGAATACAGAGCAATGTGGCAGTTAAACAGTCCGGCGAGAGTTCCGGGAAAGTTCAGCTCAACATACAAAACAAGCAAACCCAGCAGAGAGGAAACAATGGCCAGAACAAGAAGAGAGATGAGAACCGAGGTCCACGACGTAGAGCTTAGATGTTTGACAGTTATACACCGCTGAACACGTCATTGGAAAACGTATACTTGCAGACTTGCAACACCGTACAGTATAAGAAGCCTGCTCCGAAGCCCTCATCGGAGAGACAGATTCAGACAGGAAAATTCTGTAGGTTCCATGAGAGCTATGGACATAATACCAATGAGTGTCGACACTTACAGGACCTCATCGAGAAGCTGATTAGAGAGAGGAAGCTAGATCAGTTTGTACGGGCGCCGCAGCCTGGCGGAGCGGGCCCCTCAAATCAAAATCGTTCACAGAATCAGGAAAGAGAGGATGAACCCGCTCGTGCGGGCGGGAGATTAGTTATCAACACAATAAGTGGTGGTCCCCATCCGGCAGACAGAAGCTGGGGGGAAATGGAGTCGTATGCCAGTTCTATCAGGCATGCGGACTTCGAGTGTTATAGTAATTGCGAGGATGGGACCCCGGCAAAGCAACAAAAGATAATGTCCGATGATATCGTGTTCAGGAGCCGAGACGCTGATAAAGTTGAAGCCCCTACTATCGACCCACTAGTCATATCCGCCCAGGTAGGTCCTGCTTGGATGAAGAGGATCCTGGTTGACAGTGGGAGCTCTGTAAACATCTTGCTCAAACGGGCTTACGATCTGATGAAGATGGAGACAAAGGATTTGAAACCCTGTTTATCCAGAATCCATGGTTTCAATGGAAGTGCCACGATACCCATCGGAATAACTGAACTTCCAGTCGAGTTAGGCGTTGGAGAGCGCCGGAGGGTCCGCATGTTACAATTTGTTGTGTTAGAGATAGATTCGCCATACAATGCGTTTCTGGGACGACCAGCTTTGGCCGAGTTCAGGGCGGCGATCGCCCCATGGTGTCTGACTCTGAAATTTCCCACTGATCATGGGATTGGAGTTGTTCAAGGAGATCAGGCCTCGGGAAGGGCCTGCTATGTTGCTGAGCTGCGCGGGGCGCAACGTAAAGAGAAGGGTAAGGGCGTAGAGGAATCTCTCTGCGTCCGTTCTATCGACAATTGACAATTGGTGCCTGGGCCTCGGCCCGGGCACCACGACCAATTCCTGAAAGACCTGGACCCCAGGGACAACGAGGATAGAGACGAATCAACGGAGAGCCAAGCCTCTCCAGCCGAACTGACTGTGGACGTCCCAATCAGTGAGGATGATGATTCAAAAATGCTAAAAGTTGGGTCCCAACTAAACAAGCAGACACAGCAGGAGTTGGTCGAATTTCTTCGGGCGAATCTCGACGTCTTCGCCTGGACACACTCTGACATGTGCGGGATCTCGCCGAGCATTGCAAGTCACTCCCTGAATATAGATCCACGACATGTCCCGGTGAAACAGAAAAGGCGCGGTATGGATCCAGAGAGATCTGCCGCCCTTAAAGAGGAAGTTGATAAACTGCAATCGAATGGGTTCATTCGAGATGCCTTGTATCCAGAATGGGTGTCCAACCCTGTACTAGTTCGGAAACCTAACGGGAAGTGGAGAACTTGTGTTGATTACTCTGACCTAAACAAGGCTTGTCCAAAAGATAGCTTCCCACTTCCACGAATCGATCAGCTCGTAGATTCGACGGCCGGGCATGAACTACTATCCTTTATGGACGCTTATTCCGGTTACAATCAGATACCCATGCATCTGCCTGATCAGGAACATACCAGCTTCGTGACCGACCTGGGACTCTATTGTTACAAAGTCATGCCGTTTGGTCTAAAGAACGCTGGAGCAACATACCAACGCTTAGTCAACCGAATGTTCGCTGATCAGATTGGGAAAACTATGGAGGTTTACGTGGATGACATGCTGGTAAAGTCCCGATTCTCCACAGATCACGTCAGAGATTTGGGTTCAATGTTCAGCATCCTCCGGGAGTACGGGATGAAGCTCAACCCACTCAAATGTCACTTTGGCGTTGCATCCGGAAAATTCCTTGGGTTCATTGTCAACGCTCGAGGAATAGAGGCGAATCCTGAGAAGATCTGGGCTATTAGAAATTTGCAAACCCCTAGAACTATAAAGCAAGTCCAGAGTCTAAACGGGAAGGTCGCAGCATTGAGCAGGTTTATTTCAAAGTCCACCGACAAATGCATTCCTTTCTTCGACCTGATTCGGAAGGGCAAACGAAACTTTGAATGGACCACGGAGTGTGAAGGCGCGTTCCGATCATTAGTTCAACATCTCTCCACGCCTCCGATCTTGTCAAAACCGGTTGACCACGAGCAATTATATCTCTATCTGGCAGTATCAGAACATGCGATCAGTGCTGCCCTAGTCCGGGAAGAAGACAAAGTGCAAAACCCGGTCTACTATGTTAGTAAGCGACTAACAGGAGCTGAAAGAAATTATCCAAGGCTGGAGAAACTGGCTTATTGTCTGGTCATTGCCTCAAGGAAGCTCCGTCCCTACTTCCAGGCTCATCCGCTTACTGTGTACACCGACCAGCCATTACGACAGGTCCTTACGCGGCCTGAGACGTCCGGTAGGTTACTCAAGTGGAACATTGAGCTAAGCCAATTTGATATCGCATACGCTCCGCGGAGGGCCATTCAAGGACAAGTCCTGGCTGATTTCATAGCCGAATTCACCGTCCCGGAAGACTTACCCGAAACCAGTGAATCTCCCGAATACATCTGGAAGCTGTATACTGACGGTGCGTCAAATGACCGGTGTTCGGGCGCGGGGGTTGTACTTGAGACTCCCGAGGGCCGATCCATATGTTATGCTCTTAAATTCGACTTTCGTGCAACTAATAATGAAGCCGAATATGAAGCCCTCCTGACCGGCCTAAGGCTTGCTAGAGATTTGAGAATTGTCGCTGTAGAAATTTATTGCGATTCGCAGTTAGTGGTATGCCAGGTGCGAGGAGAATACCAGGCAAGAGACCGAAGACTGGCCGCTTACTTGACACGAGTTCAGGAAATCCTAAACCAGTTTGATTATTATGCCATCTATTATGTGCCTCGGGAACACAATCAGAAAGCCGATTCACTAGCGAAGTTAGCCAGCACAGGCGAAGCGCAACAAATGGGACTTGTCCCCGTTGAAACTTTGGCCACTCCAAGCATCGATCGGATAGAAATGGACTCTGTATTTGAAATCGCTCCCAATAGAGAGTCCTGGATGACTCCGTATCGGAATTACATTGAGAATGGGGTGCTACCTGAACCTAGAAATGAGAAGAGACAGATTCAGCGAAAAGCCTCGCGGTTCATCATCCAAAACGGAGTCATGTACAGGAGAGGTTATTCCGTTCCTCTCCTCAGATGTATCGCCCACGAGGAAGTCAAGCGAGTGCTACATGACGTGCACGAAGGAGAGTGCGGTGATCATACCGGCGGGCAAGCTCTCGCTAAAAAGATACTCCGATATGGGTACTACTGGCCGACGGTGAACCGAGATGCGGCAAACTATGCCCGGAAGTGCGATAAATGCCAGATACATGCCCGAATTCCGAGAGCTCCGCCAACTGAGATAACCCAAATGGTCAGTCCCTGGCCATTCGCAATGTGGGGCATTGACATCATCGGCGCTTTGCCTTTAGCAAAAGGCGGTGCGAAATACGCCATTGTCGCAGTTGATTACTTCACAAAATGGGCCGAGGCCGAAGCCCTAGCAACCATTACGACAAAGAAGGTGATAAATTTCGTGGTTCGCAACATCATCTGTCGATTTGGACTCCCGCATACTATCATCACTGATAATGGAACCCAATTCAAGAGCGCAGAATTCAAGAATTTCTGTCAACGGTTTCATATCCGCAAAAAGTTCTCGGCTGTCGCACACCCCCAAGCGAATGGACAAGTTGAAGCTGTCAACAAAGTTATAAAATCGATACTGAAGAAACGATTAGAGAAGTCTGGGGGCAAGTGGGTCGATGAACTTCCTATGGCATTATGGGCCTATCGAACGACCCACAAAACCGCGACCGGACACACTCCGTTTTCCCTATCTTATGGCTCAGAGGCCGTTATTCCGGTCGAGACAGAAGTGCTCTCTCATCGCGTGACTTATTATGATCCAAAAACAAACGCTATACTCCTAGCCGAGTCTTTGGATCTATTGGATGAAAAACGGGAGGAGGCTGATTTGAGAGCAGCCGCACATCGAAGTCGGGTCGCCCGATTGTACAACACCAGAGTTCGACCTCGAACCTTTGAACTCGGCGACCTCGTGCTCAAGAGAATTTACCCAGTTCCTTCACACATGAAACCAAACTGGGGAGGGCCGTATGTAATTACACGAAAGCTCGGAGATGGTACATTCAAGCTGTCGACTGTTGACGGTCTCGATTTACCGAGGGCTTGGAACAGCGAAAGTCTACGCCGCTACTACATATGACAGGCTTTATTTATTTCATTCTATTTAGCAATTTGTTTCTGCATTTCGAAATTTGAATTTTGTAATAAGGCAACTGACTTTGCCGCATTTTCTTATTTCAGCAATAAAATGCCACTTCTTCGAGCCAGAGCTGTGATTCATTATGTACGATATGCAACATCACGATGCACGAAGAGCTAAATCCCATCACACAATGGGACTTATTCAAATGGAGAGTGGCTGTGATACGACCGGCCACTCACTAGGCGAAACCCGAGCTCGGGGGCAAGCCATGACACCGATATTAATAGGATTGACACACGACAATCCTACAACCAACTCCATATTCCCAGAGTGCGAAATGGAGTATAAACATCTAACTCCATATTCCCAGAGTGCGAAATGGAGTATAAACATCTAACTCCATATTCCCAGAGTGCGAAATGGAGTATAAACATCTAACTCCGTATTCCCAGAGTGCGAAACGGAGTATAAACATTTAACTCCATATTCCCAGAGTGCGAAATGGAGTATAAACATCTAACTCCATATTCCCAGAGTGCGAAATGGAGTATAAACATCTAACTCCATATTCCCAGAGTGCGAAATGGAGTATAAACATCTAACTCCGTATTCCCAGAGTGCGAAACGGAGTATAAACATTTAACTCCATATTCCCAGAGTGCGAAATGGAGTATGAACATCCGACTCCGTATTCCCAGAGTGCGAAACGGAGTATAAACACTTAACTCCATATCCCCGGAGTGCGAAATGGAGTATAAACATTCGACTCCGTATTCCCAGAGTGCGAAGCGGAGTATACACACTTAACTCCATATTCCCAGAGTGCGGAATGGAGTATAGACATTCAGCTCCGCATTCCCAGAGTGCGAAGCGGAATATAAACAGTCAACTCCATGTTCCCAGAGTGCGAACAACCACTTACGAGATGACGCGTATCCCCGGAGTATGGATGGAACGGTTCATAAGAGAACGGGCGTAGTTCGACCACTCGGTCCTCGCTCAGTACCATCGCAAGCTGATCATCACACCTTGACCCCGAAGCTGGGGGCAGAAGCAAATGTTAGTCATTGCCCGAAACTATACGATGTTCAGCTCCGATGCGATTCCCTATCACAACTCGAGTCCGAAAGTTCCATACTTAACAAGTAAAAATGAGCTATTCTTGAAGCAATCAAAAAATGCAAATACACTGGACCAAAGTCCGGACACTGCAATATTCAAGCATAGAAAGGAACGCAAGCTGAAGCTAAAAGACAAAATTTTATTCCAACTAAACTCAAAAACAATGCTTCATACATGAGATCTTTCCTAAAATGTTCCTACTAGCAGGGGCCGAACCCGCATCTAAACACGGCCTACAAAAGGGAAGAGACAGAAAAAATAACAAAAGTCCCTAACTGTCTATGGAAAGGATGTCTACTCCTTCTGCTTCCTCAGCTTCTTCTTCTTCTTCGAGGAACTACTGGAGCCGCCAGTACCCTTCCGCTTGGAGCCTTTCTCCCTAGGCAGGCTCCCCCCGGGTGAAGGCATGATGTCAACGTCCTCGTCTGAGCTGGACTCTATAGGGATGCTTCCCGCAGGAGGAGTGGAAGGAACAGACTCCGCAGCCGGAGGAGGGGCTGGTACACCAGTATCAGTAAGTGTGCCCTCAGGAGACATAGTCATAAGAGGAATGGGGCACTGTGCTGGTGCTCCGTCATCTGCATCACCGCCTCCGTGCGCCGCAGCCGCCATCTCGGCATTGATCTCAGCTAACAACGCCGCTTCCCGCCGTGCCCTTGCCTCGCTAGGAGCCATAGTAGTTTGGGACAGGGTATCAGATGTAGCCGTGAATCCACCCAAGCCAAATGGCAAATCCGCAAAAGGATCACTTTGACGGCCAAGGAGCTCGTTTATCATTTGCTCGTCGAAAGAGAGTGAGCTCCCCTCCGTCACTCCAACTGGTGCCATTGCTGCGACGGAGGTCGCCTCAGAAACGATGGCTCCTGGCGCTCGACTTAGTACTTGGGTGGTAAGAGGCGCGGCTGGTGCAACTCCTGTCACTGATCAAAGGAAAAGACATGTCATTAGCAACATTTCAACACGGGATCTTCAATCCAAATATACTGGAAGTTAGTTCAAAGTACCTTCCTCGGTTTGGCTCGAGGTCGTCTGAACCGCCTCAGAAGGATGTTCCTTAATAGGAGATAAGTGCGGTTGATCTGGGTCGTACGCCGGGATAGGCTGGGAATAGATCATTGAAGTTGGCTCAGACTGAGATGACACGACAATCTCAGAACTTGTAACATGGTGTTCCACACCAGAGCTCTCTCCGACTTCCGGGACCTGAGCACCAAGCCTCACCTTGTCATGGGAAATCATGGAGTCATGGAGAACCTTCTTTTCGTCAGCATTAAGGATGCGGTTCTCCAGCTCGAATTCATCAGGGGCTTCATCAGGGTGCCCAGATCTCTCCTCATCCACCAGTAGGTTCCAGGCGTTATAGAGATGTGTGGGGTAATCGTCAAGCCATGTCAGGTCTCGGTGCCTTAGCACATTGGCGTTGTAAGTGACGAGTAGCTCCTCCACCTCGGCCTCAATCCTGGCCTCCGCCTGCCGTACTTTCTCCTCAACTCTAGCCTCAGCCTCACGGGCTTGTTGTACGGCCGCCTCTTTCTCCTTTTGAAGTGTCACTGCCTGGTCACAGGCTTCCTGCGCAGAGACATTAGCTGCGTCTTTTTCCTTAGCCATCTCTGAAAATTTTGACTTCAGCTCATTCAGCTCCTTGAGAGCGGCATCCCTCTCGGCCGTAATGGAAGTGTTCCTGTGACCCATGTCCTCAATAGCGGTGTAATGTTCTTGCTTCATCCTGGCCATGGCAGCGGTCACCTCGTCAACTTTCTTTAAGGCCTCCATTTCAGACTTACGAGAAGACTCGGCCTCAGAGTTAAGCGCTTTTATGATTTGGTCGTTGCGACCCAGCTCCTTCTCAAGTTTCTCGATGGTGACGCCCCGCTCAAACGCCACTTTAGATGCCTTCCTCGCGGCCCGTCCCCACTCCCTATACTGGAAAAAGATGTCCGCGACATAATCGTGGATAGTGGTTTCCGCGGTTGGCGGGATTCTCTTCAGGTGCGGGGGAAAGACATATCCATCAAAACAGATGTCAGGAAATTCCTTCCTCATCTGTGCCAATTTGAGCGCTCCCTCGCTAGACGCCTCGGTCGGGACCGACACAGTAGCCGAAGAGGTGGCTATTTCGGTCCTGCGCGGAGGGTCGGACCTCAAAGCTTGGGAAGGCGGCCTAGACCGTGAAGTTTCGGAGGGACGAGTAACGGAGACCACAGGAGGTGCAGAGGTCCTGGGGGGAGGAGAACGAGATCGGGATCGGTGAACATGTCCCCTATCTCTGTCAGACTTCTCCTGACCAGAGTGTCCAGCGTCATAATCCCTCTCGCCCTCTCTCCTGCGTGGCTCGTGATAACGGCGCTTACGCAAACTACCAAGCACGGAACCTTTCCCGGACATCGTACCTGAAAAGAAAACAACAAAGAATCAGTAACCGTTTGCGATGTGTTGATTGTGGTTAGAAAAATGTGTTGTGCCGTGAGGAGTGTGTGAATGTGTAACCCCCCGGACCAACCAGAAGTGTCAGTCGCATCGGCAAACTCAGACTCGCTGACATCGGCGATATGTCGCGGTCCACCCGACCCAACATCGTGTTGCTCCGGCTCGATGTCAGGGACTGGAGGGTCAGTACGCCCTTCAAATTGATCTTCAGCTTGCGGGGAGGACGCCTCCGTAATCTTAACTCCTGACGAAGGGCGGTGCAAAACCACAGACTTCCGCCTCCCAGACTTAGGCTGTTTCGAAGCCACAGCTTTGCCTTTCCTCTTAGCATCGGACTCTGGGGTTGCATTAGCAGGTCCGGCCAATGGTTCTTCGTCAGTGTGGGTTTTCTCGGAGTCGGGTTCCTCGATTATCACGACCCTGGGCTTCATCTGCTTGACCTTTTTCCTGGAGACGGTCTTTAATGCGCCGTCGAGTCTTATGCTCTGCCTCCGACCAATCAGCCCAAGGACTCTGAGATTCCGATCTGTCAGTAACAGCTCAATATTCCTTTCTTCGCTAGGAATCTCTTGGAGGACCCGAACTATCTCTTTGTAATAGCCACCCTCAGGCCGCTGGATGATAGCTGAAAGAAAAAGAGGAGAAGACGTAAGTTTAATTTCACTCCGAAAATTGCCCTGTCAATTACTTGGGAAAAGAGATGATACTCACGTCTGAACAGCCATCTTCTGGCAAATCCCGGGGGACATCGGACATAGAACCACTCCGACTTAAAATAGCTTAGCCTAGTCCACGACCCCACGACGACTTGGCAGTTCCTTACAGACTCCAAGAACGTATAAGATGGGCTGTCAGTCCGACTCTTGAAGTTAAACAAGTATCTTATGTCGATCATACGGGGAGGACGATGGAGGTACTCCATGAATACAATGAACAAGCTGTTGAGTGAGGCATATCCGTTTGGATGCAACTGAGACGGAGCGATGTCCAGATAAGCCAACACTTCTCTTATATAGTCGTTGAATGGGGGAAGTGTGCCGGCTGCGCACGCGTGCCGATTAAACGCAGTATACCCCTCCGGGGGATTATGTGGCCTATCATCCGGTCCAGGCAACAATACCTCATCCAAAGATAAACCATGCCTTAAGCATATCCTCCCCAGCATGTCTTCGGAGATATTGGATGAGACGGAATCAGGTGGACTATTAATGAAGGACGCGTTGGGCAACTCGTCCGGAGCTGGACCAATAACTTCGGCCTCGATGACCGGAATCTCAATTCTAGGAAGGACAGGGTTCTGAATTTCTTGCTGCTGCGAACTTGACGGTTCCATCGCCAGCTAACTCACGAGAAACCATCATTAGATGACAAAAAGCCCGTGCGTTCCCCAGTATAACGTGCATGAATGTGTTGTGTAGTGCGAATGCTGTGCGTGACTTGGGCAAATTCTGCAGAATTAAAGAAAATGTGCAAGCGACGAGATTCTGGAAGCCAAACAAACATGACCGTCATCGCTGACCGTCATGACTGCGCCATCCAGATGACAACAATCGATTCCAGGTTAAAGAATTCGTTGTACTTTTATATTAAAAGGCAGTTCCATCGACGAGCTTCGAAAGTCAGTCAAATATGCAATCCTGTAATCAAGTCCAATTATGCAAGGCAGAAGCTCGTCGGAGTCGAATATAAGGGCATGCAAAAGTTCGCTAAGTTCGTCAAATTTCAGCATGGAATCGATCGTAGTTCAAGTTCAAATTCATTCGGAGGCGTGATGTCTTTCGTATCGATCCGGTTCGAATCGATACTTTCGTATTGATCAAGTCAACTCGATACCTTTCGTATCGATGGAAGTTCGTATCGACCGGAGGAGGAGATTTCGTATCGATCAGGTAGGTTTACTTCGCATCGGCCAAGGGTAACGGCTGTGAGACAACCAAATGCAATAACTTCGCATCGATCTATGGATTTCGATATGGGACCGATGAGATCTCTTGGCCTTCGTATCGATCAAGAGAGATAGATTTTCGCATCGATCACGCTGGCCAAGCGCTTACATCGATCATCTCAGTTCAACACAAGCCCCTACCACCTTAGATCGATGCGAACCTCTGCATCCCCTTTAACCCATCAGTCGATGCGAAATCATGAAAATCTGGATCGAGTCGAATCCTCCTATCCCAGATCGACACGAACTAGTGGTGAAGCAATCACTCCAGAACTCCTTCTTCTCCGATTGAAGCGAGCATGGCCATGGCCATCCTCGACCAAGTTCTGGTCCAGATCTGGCCTTGGCACCACTATAATCGATAATCGGCAAAGGCACGATGGATCTGAGATCTGAACTTCGTCGCTCAAGTATAGCTGTGATTGCTCGTTTACCTGAATCGAATTGGAGTTTGGGGAAATTATAAGATGATGTTTGATCGATTCGAAGATTGAAATAATTCTTCTCTCCTGCTTGTCTGTGGATCGATACGAGAAGGCAGAAGACAACAGTAAAAGTAAAAGGTAAAAAAGTGAGAAATGGCAAAGTCCCAGATATTTATACAAGGCCTAGGACGGAACCGAGTCGATTCGACTCCCAGTCAATCTGACCGGTCGCAACCAGTCAAGCAGCGCATCGATGCGAGCATTCGTATCGAACCCCTTAACCTTTATCAGTTCGAAGCGCACAGGGAGGCTACGTGAAAACGATGGGTAGGCGCACGCGCTTTTCTCGCATCCATCAAGCCGTGCATTCATCGAGACGAAATGTTCACCAGACACCATCGTTTCGAAGCATCCGGGTTTTGAGCCATCGATTCGAAACAGAGCAGATCTGTTGATACGAGCGTCAGTTTCGTATCCATCCGTATCTATCGATGCGAACATCCATTTCGTATCCACCAGATATCATCAATTCGAACCAGGATTCGCCACCATTTGTGACCATCGATACGAATGATTGTTTTCGTATCCATCAAGTCAACCCACATCGATACGAAAGAAGGCTTTTTGACTTTGAGCATCGACTCGTAAGCGGACCGATACGAGAGAATGGCTAAGGGGTACGATTTCCAAAGCTATTCGAAGAAGGCCTACAGCTTTTCAAAGCACGTCATGTTTTCACAAGACGTACTTTGGGGGGCAAATGTTATCCCGCCTTTTGGCAAGGCCAGGACATCAAGAAGCCGGCTAGAGAACAAGGATAACACGCCATGGATATCACTGAATTTTGTTCGAGCCCAGAGTGAGCTACAATTGATAGGACACGACAAGAAAGGCCATAGAGATCAGCACCTCAAATTTCAAGTCGATCCGGACTCATACACTCAAGATTATGATCGAGTCGAATTGGAGGGAAAGAGCCCAGATTTCGTATCCATCACTCTGGGCGATTTCGTATCCATCACCGAAGCCCCATTTCGAATCCATCATGCTTCGTATCGATCAGCTCCGGATCCATCGAGGTACCCAGGTTCGACTCGATTTTCTTCGTATCCATCGAACTCGTATCGATGGACTTCACACATACCAGCAATTGAAGGACTTCGTATCCTTCAGCCAGTGTCAGTTTCGTATCCTTCAGATGATGCATACGTCGTATCCATCAGACATTGCTTACTTCGTATCCATCAGCCAGTGCCTACTTCGTATCCATCAGATAGTATTTGCCTCGTATCCCAGGATGAAGTCCTACTCGAAACCATCAGGTCAACCAGCTTGGATAACGTGTCACCTCTCGAAGGAAACGGGGCAAGATACATGGAGTCGAAGCAGTCAACACGGAGCAAATACCGGATCGAGGCGAAGAGCGCACACCACGTCATCCCTCGATGCGAATGCGCCGAGATATATGGAGTCGACGCGGTCAACTCGGAGTGAAGAGCGGATCGAAGCGAGGCGCGCGCACCACATCACCTTGAGAGCGCGTGCAGTCATCGAGACGAAAGGATGGAGTCGAAGCAATGGAGACGAGCAGAACAGCCAACGTTAAAATCCATCTCGTATCGACGATATCTCTCAATCCACTGATCCAAACACCATGAAATTTTAACTGAAGGCTGCACACATAACAAGGAATGTCTCCACCAATTTTGAGCTCAATTGGAAGTAATCCTGATCGATACGAAATGATTTCGTATCGATCACAAATTGGCTTGAAACTCTCTGGAAGTGGTCGAATGGGCCCCCTCACGTGTCTGGCCAAGTCTTCCGGAGTTTGAGCGAAATCCAAGCCTCCTACGCCTATAAATAGAGCCCCAGAATCAACGGAAAAAGGATCTTTTTTCTCTGAAGCGCCCAGACTCTGCCGGATTGAGATTTGCATCATACTTTTGCTGTCAATTTCGAATTCCAAACTGTAATCCGCTGTTCATCGCTGTAAACGCTTGTAATCATTGAAAGAGAATCAATAAAATCATCAAAACTTCATAGTGGACGTAGGCTATACGCCGAACCACTCTAAACTGCTTGTCTGTTCACTTTGCATTCATATTTGTTGGAGTTTTTGTTAGATAATCTCTGTTTTACATTTATAATCTTCATTTTATCTCTTCAAACAACTCCCGAAGAGTGTTGTGCCCATTTTTGGTACAAACAGTGTTCCCTTTTTAACGTAAAAATTCATGTGACGGAAAAACGAAGGCCAAAAAACTTTAGAGACCCGATTGAGGTTCGGATAGCCTTTTTTTGGGTATGAAACTATCCGTTGATGGCATACAGCCATAAAAGCCGTAGAACTCATTGAGACCTTCGTTTTGACTGGTTATGGCTCCCGTAACTCTAAACGAGGCAACAGTTATGGCCGTCCGAAGAATCGATATCCACATGGTGCAACATCTGCGGTGCAAGGTGCAACATTCGTCCAAAAAGACGAAACAGCGCCGTGCGACTTTTAGAAATGGGTGCAGGGATTTGAAATGGACCAGTACGATGGTGCATCGCTCTACAGGGATGGTAAATCGAAGACCAGCCACGGTGTTCCCTTTTTAACGTAAAAATTCATGTGACGGTAAAACGAAGGCCAAAAAACTTCAGAGACCCAATTGAGGTTCGGATAGCCTTTTTTTGGGTATGAAACTATCCGTTGACGGATTACAGTGGTAAAAGCTGTAGAACTCACTGAGACCTTCGTTTTGACTGGTTATGGCTCCCGTAACTCTAAACGAGGCAACAGTTATGGCCGTCCGAAAAATCGATATCCACAGGGTGCAACATCTACGGTGCAAGGTGCAACATTCGTCCAAAAAGACGAAACAGCGCCGTGCGACTTTTAGAAATGGGTGCAGGGATTTGAAATGGACCAGTACAATGGTGCATCACTCTCCAGGGATGGTAAATCAAAATACAGCCACGGTGTTCCCTTTTTAAAGTAAATATCCATGTAACGGAAAAACGAAGGCCAAAAAACTTCAGAGACCCGATTAAGGTTCGGATATCCTTTTTTTGGGTATGAAACTATCCGTTGACGGCTTATAGCCGTCGAAGCCGTAGAACTCCCTAAGACCTTCGTTTTGACTGGTTATGGCTCCCGTAACTCTAAACGAGCTAACATTTATGGCCGTCCGAAGAATCGATATCCACAGGGTGCAACATCTGCGGTGCAAGGTGCAACATTCGTCCAAAAAGACGAAACAGCGCCGTGCGACTTTTAGAAATGGGTGCAGGGATTTGAAATGGACCAGTACCATGGTGCACCACTCTCCAGGGATGGTAAATCGAAGACCAGCCACGGTGTTCCCTTTTTAACACAAAATCCATGTGACGGAAAAACGAAGGCCAAAAATCTTCAGAGACCCGATTGAGGTTCGGATAGCCTTTTTTTGGGTATGAAACTATCCTTTGACGGCATACAGCCGTAAAAGCCGTAGAAATTACTGAGACCTTCGTTTTGACTGGTTATGGCTCCCGTAACTCTAAACGAGGCAACAGTTATGGCCGTCCGAAGAATCGATATCCATAGGGTGTAACATCTACGGTGCAAGGTGCAACATTCGTCCAAAAAGACGAAACAGCGCCGTGCGACGTTTAGAAATGGGTGTAGGGATTTGAAATGGACCAAAACCATGGTGCACTACTCTCCAGGGATGGTAAATCGAAGACCAGCCACGGTGCCCTTTTTAACGTAAAAATTCATGTGACGGAAAAACGAATGCCAAAAAACTTCAGAGACCCGATTGAGGTTCGGATAGCCTTTTTTTGGGTATAAAACTATCTGTTGACGGCTTACAGCAGTCAAAGCCGTAGAACTCACTGACACCTTCGTTTTGACTGGTTATGGCTCCCGTAACTCTAAACGAGGCAACAATTATGGCCGTCCGAAGAATTGATATCCACAGGGTGCAACATCTGCGGTGCAAGGTGCAACATTCGTCCAAAAAGACGAAACAGCGCCGTGCGACTTTTAGAAATGGGTGCAGGGATTTGAAATGGACCAGTACGATAGTGCATCACTCTCCAGGGATGGTAAATCGAAGACCAACCACGGTGTTGCCTTTTTAACGTAAAAATTCATGTGACGGAAAAACGAAGGCCAAAAAACCTCAAAGACCCGATTGAGGTTCGGATAGCCTTTTTTTGGGTATGAAACTATCCGTTGACGGATTATAGCAGTAAAAGCCGTAGAACTCACTGAAACCTTCATTTTGACTGGTTATGGCTCCCGTAACTCTAAACGAGGCAACAGTTATGACCGTCCAAAGAATCGATATCCACAGGGTGCAACATCTGCGGTGCAAGGTGCAACATTCGTCCAAAAAGACGATACAGCGCCGTGCGACTTTTAGAAATGGGTGCAGGGATTTGAAATGGACTAGTAACATGGTGCACCACTCTTCAGGGATGGTAAATCGAAGACCAGCCACGGTGTTCCCTTTTTAACGCAAAATCCATGTGACGGAAAAACGAAGGCCAAAAATCTTCAAAGACCCGATTGAGATTCAGATAGTCTTTTTTTGGGTATGAAACTATCCGTTGACGGCATACAGCCGTAAAAGCCGTAGAACTCACTGAGACCTTCGTTTTGACTGGTTATGGCTCCCGTAACTCTAAACGAGGAAACGGTTATGGTCGTCCGAAGAATCGATATCCATAGGGTGCAACATCTACGGTGCAAGGTGCAACATTCGTCCAAAAAGACGAAACAGCGCCGTGCGATGTTTAGAAATGGGTGCAGGGATTTGAAATGGACCAAAACCATGGTGCACCACTCTCCAGGGATGGTAAATCGAAGACCAGCCACGGTGTTCCCTTGTTAACGTAAAAATTCATGTGACGGAAAAACGAAGGCCAAAAAACTTCAGAGACACGATTGAGGTTCGGATAGCCTTTTTTTGGGTATAAAACTATCCGTTGACGGCTTACAGCAGTCAAAGCCGTAGAACTCACTGACACCTTCATTTTGACTGGTTATGGCTTCCGTAACTCTAAACGAGGCAACAATTATGACCGTCCGAAGAATCGATATCCACAGGGTGCAACATCTGCGGTGCAAGGTGCAACATTCGTCCAAAAAGACGAAACAGCGCCGTGCGACTTTTAGAAAATGGGTGCAGGGATTTGAAATGGACCAGTACAATGGTGCATCACTCTCCAGGGATGGTAAATCAAAAACCAGCCATGGTGTTCCCTTTTTAAAGTAAATATCCATGTAACGGAAAAACGAAGGCCAAAAAACTTCAAAGACCCGAATGTGGTTCGGATAGCCTTTTTTGGGTATAAAAATATCCGTTGACGGCTTATAGCTGTCAAAGCCGTAGAACTCACTAAGACCTTCGTTTTGACTGGTTATTGCTCCCGTAACTCTAAACGAGCCAACAGTTATGGTCGTCCGAAGAATCGATATCCACAGGGTGCAACATCTGCAGTGCAAGGTGCAACATTCGTCCAAAAAGACGAAACAGCGCCGTGCGGCTTTAAGAAATGGGTGCAGGGATTTGAAATAGACCAGTACAATGGTGCACCACTCTCCAGGGATAGTAAATCGAAGACCTGCCACGGTGTTCCCTTTTTAACGTAAAAATTCATGTGACGGAAAAACGAAGGCCAAAAAACTTTAGAGACCTGATTGAGGTTCGGATAGCCTTTTTTTGGGTATGAAACTATCCATTGATGGCATACAGCCATAAAAGCCGTAGAACTCATTGAGACCTTCGTTTTGACTGGTTATGGCTCCCGTAACTCTAAACGAGGCAACAGTTATGGCCGTCCGAAGAATCGATATCCACAGGGTGCAACATCTGCGGTGCAAGGTGCAACATTCGTCCAAAAAGACGAAACAGCGCCGTGCGACTTTTAGAAATGGGTGCAGGGATTTGAAATGGACCAGTACGATGGTGCATCGCTCTACAGGGATGGTAAATCGAAGACCAGCCACGGTGTTCCCTTTTTAACGTAAAAATTCATGTGACGGTAAAACGAAGGCCAAAAAACTTCAAAGACCCAATTGAGGTTCGGATAGCCTTTTTTTGGGTATGAAACTATCCGTTGACGGATTACAGTGGTAAAAGCTGTAGAACTCACTGAGACCTTCGTTTTGACTGGTTATGGCTCCCGTAACTCTAAACGAGGCAACAGTTATGGCCGTCCGAAGAATCGATATCCACAGGGTGCAACATCTGCGGTGCAAGGTGCAACATTCGTCCAAAAAGACGAAACAGCGCCGTGCGACTTTTAGAAAATGGGTGCAGGGATTTGAAATGGACCAGTACAATGGTGCATCACTCTCCAGGGATGGTAAATCAAAAACCAGCCATGGTGTTCCCTTTTTAAAGTAAATATCCATGTAACGGAAAAACGAAGGCCAAAAAACTTCAAAGACCCGAATGTGGTTCGGATAGCCTTTTTTGGGTATAAAAATATCCGTTGACGGCTTATAGCTGTCAAAGCCGTAGAACTCACTAAGACCTTCGTTTTGACTGGTTATGGCTCCCGTAACTCTAAACGAGCCAACAGTTATGGTCGTCCGAAGAATCGATATCCACAGGGTGCAACATCTGCAGTGCAAGGTGCAACATTCGTCCAAAAAGACGAAACAGCGCCGTGCGGCTTTAAGAAATGGGTGCAGGGATTTGAAATAGACCAGTACAATGGTGCACCACTCTCCAGGGATAGTAAATCGAAGACCTGCCACGGTGTTCCCTTTTTAACGTAAAAATTCATGTGACGGAAAAACGAAGGCCAAAAAACTTTAGAGACCTGATTGAGGTTCGGATAGCCTTTTTTTGGGTATGAAACTATCCATTGATGGCATACAGCCATAAAAGCCGTAGAACTCATTGAGACCTTCGTTTTGACTGGTTATGGCTCCCGTAACTCTAAACGAGGCAACAGTTATGGCCGTCCGAAGAATCGATATCCACAGGGTGCAACATCTGCGGTGCAAGGTGCAACATTCGTCCAAAAAGACGAAACAGCGCCGTGCGACTTTTAGAAATGGGTGCAGGGATTTGAAATGGACCAGTACGATGGTGCATCGCTCTACAGGGATGGTAAATCGAAGACCAGCCACGGTGTTCCCTTTTTAACGTAAAAATTCATGTGACGGTAAAACGAAGGCCAAAAAACTTCAAAGACCCAATTGAGGTTCGGATAGCCTTTTTTTGGGTATGAAACTATCCGTTGACGGATTACAGTGGTAAAAGCTGTAGAACTCACTGAGACCTTCGTTTTGACTGGTTATGGCTCCCGTAACTCTAAACGAGGCAACAGTTATGGCCGTCCGAAAAATCGATATCCACAGGGTGCAACATCTACGGTGCAAGGTGCAACATTCGTCCAAAAAGACGAAACAGCGCCGTGCGACTTTTAGAAATGGGTGCAGGGATTTGAAATGGACCAGTACAATGGTGCATCACTCTCCAGGGATGGTAAATCAAAATACAGCCACGGTGTTCCCTTTTTAAAGTAAATATCCATGTAACGGAAAAACGAAGGCCAAAAAACTTCAGAGACCCGATTAAGGTTCGGATATCCTTTTTTTGGGTATGAAACTATCCGTTGACGGCTTATAGCCGTCGAAGCCGTAGAACTCCCTAAGACCTTCGTTTTGACTGGTTCTGGCTCCCGTAACTCTAAACGAGCTAACATTTATGGCCGTCCGAAGAATCGATATCCACAGGGTGCAACATCTGCGGTGCAAGGTGCAACATTCGTCCAAAAAGACGAAACAGCGCCGTGCGACTTTTAGAAAATGGGTGCAGGGATTTGAAATGGACCAGTACAATGGTGCATCACTCTCCAGGGATGGTAAATCAAAAACCAGCCATGGTGTTCCCTTTTTAAAGTAAATATCCATGTAACGGAAAAACGAAGGCCAAAAAACTTCAAAGACCCGAATGTGGTTCGGATAGCCTTTTTTGGGTATAAAAATATCCGTTGACGGCTTATAGCTGTCAAAGCCGTAGAACTCACTAAGACCTTCGTTTTGACTGGTTATGGCTCCCGTAACTCTAAACGAGCCAACAGTTATGGTCGTCCGAAGAATCGATATCCACAGGGTGCAACATCTGCAGTGCAAGGTGCAACATTCGTCCAAAAAGACGAAACAGCGCCGTGCGGCTTTAAGAAATGGGTGCAGGGATTTGAAATAGACCAGTACAATGGTGCACCACTCTCCAGGGATAGTAAATCGAAGACCTGCCACGGTGTTCCCTTTTTAACGTAAAAATTCATGTGACGGAAAAACGAAGGCCAAAAAACTTTAGAGACCTGATTGAGGTTCGGATAGCCTTTTTTTGGGTATGAAACTATCCATTGATGGCATACAGCCATAAAAGCCGTAGAACTCATTGAGACCTTCGTTTTGACTGGTTATGGCTCCCGTAACTCTAAACGAGGCAACAGTTATGGCCGTCCGAAGAATCGATATCCACAGGGTGCAACATCTGCGGTGCAAGGTGCAACATTCGTCCAAAAAGACGAAACAGCGCCGTGCGACTTTTAGAAATGGGTGCAGGGATTTGAAATGGACCAGTACGATGGTGCATCGCTCTACAGGGATGGTAAATCGAAGACCAGCCACGGTGTTCCCTTTTTAACGTAAAAATTCATGTGACGGTAAAACGAAGGCCAAAAAACTTCAAAGACCCAATTGAGGTTCGGATAGCCTTTTTTTGGGTATGAAACTATCCGTTGACGGATTACAGTGGTAAAAGCTGTAGAACTCACTGAGACCTTCGTTTTGACTGGTTATGGCTCCCGTAACTCTAAACGAGGCAACAGTTATGGCCGTCCGAAAAATCGATATCCACAGGGTGCAACATCTACGGTGCAAGGTGCAACATTCGTCCAAAAAGACGAAACAGCGCCGTGCGACTTTTAGAAATGGGTGCAGGGATTTGAAATGGACCAGTACAATGGTGCATCACTCTCCAGGGATGGTAAATCAAAATACAGCCACGGTGTTCCCTTTTTAAAGTAAATATCCATGTAACGGAAAAACGAAGGCCAAAAAACTTCAGAGACCCGATTAAGGTTCGGATATCCTTTTTTTGGGTATGAAACTATCCGTTGACGGCTTATAGCCGTCGAAGCCGTAGAACTCCCTAAGACCTTCGTTTTGACTGGTTCTGGCTCCCGTAACTCTAAACGAGCTAACATTTATGGCCGTCCGAAGAATCGATATCCACAGGGTGCAACATCTGCGGTGCAAGGTGCAACATTCGTCCAAAAAGACGAAACAGCGCCGTGCGACTTTTAGAAATGGGTGCAGGGATTTGAAATGGACCAGTACCATGGTGCACCACTCTCCAGGGATGGTAAATCGAAGACCAGCCACGGTGTTCCCTTTTTAACGCAAAATCCACGTGACGGAAAAACGAAGGCCAAAAATCTTCAGAGACCCGATTGAGGTTCGGATAGCCTTTTTTTGGGTATGAAACTATCCTTTGACGGCATACAGCCGTAAAAGCCGTAGAAATTACTGAGACCTTCGTTTTGACTGGTTATGGCTCCCGTAACTCTAAACGAGGCAACAGTTATGGCCGTCCGAAGAATCGATATCCATAGGGTGCAACATCTACGGTGCAAGGTGCAACATTCGTCCAAAAAGACGAAACAGCGCCGTGCGACGTTTAGAAATGGGTGTAGGGATTTGAAATGGACCAAAACCATGGTGCACTACTCTCCAGGGATGGTAAATCGAAGACCAGCCACGGTGCCCTTTTTAACGTAAAAATTCATGTGACGGAAAAACGAAGGCCAAAAAACTTCAGAGACCCGATTGAGGTTCGGATAGCCTTTTTTTGGGTATAAAACTATCCGTTGACGGCTTACAGCAGTCAAAGCCGTAGAACTCACTGACACCTTCGTTTTGACTGGTTATGGCTCCCGTAACTCTAAACGAGGCAACAATTATGGCCGTCCGAAGAATTGATATCCACAGGGTGCAACATCTGCTGTGCAAGGTGCAACATTCGTCCAAAAAGACGAAACAGCGCCGTGCGACATTTAGAAATGGGTGTAGGGATTTGAAATGGACCAGTACGATAGTGCATCACTCTCCAGGGATGGTAAATCGAAGACCAACCACGGTGTTGCCTTTTTAACGTAAAAATTCATGTGACGGAAAAACGAAGGCCAAAAAACATCAGAGACCCGATTGAGGTTCGGATAGCCTTTTTTTGGGTATGAAACTATCCATTGACGGATTATAGCGGTAAAAGCCGTAGAACTCACTGAGACCTTCATTTTGACTGGTTATGGCTCCCGTAACTCTAAACGAGGCAACAGTTATGACCGTCCGAAGAATCGATATCCACAGGGTGCAACATCTGCGGTGCAAGGTGCAACATTCGTCCAAAAAGACGAAACAGCGCCGTGCGACTTTTAGAAATGGGTGCAGGGATTTGAAATGGACCAGTACCATGGTGCACCACTCTCCAGGGATAGTAAATCGACGACCAGCCACGATGTTCCCTTTTTAACGTAAAAATTCATGTGACGGAAAAACGAAGGCCAAAAAACTTCAGAGACACGATTGAGGTTCGGATAGCCTTATTTTGGGTATGAAACTATCCGTTGACGGATTATAGCCGTCGAAGCCGTAGAACTCACTAAGACCTTCGTTTTGACTGGTTATGGCTCCCGTAACTCTAAACGAGCCAACAGTTATGGCCGTCCGAAGAATCGATATCCATAGGGTGCACCATCTGCGGTGCAAGGTGCAACATTCGTCCAAAAAGACGAAACAGCGCCGTGCGGCTTTTAGAAATGGGTGCAGGGATTTGAAATGGACCAGTACCATGGTGCACCACTCTCCAGGGATAGTAAATCGAAGACCATCCACGGTGTTCCCTTTTTAACGTAAAAATTCATGTGACGGAAAAACGAAGGCCAAAAAACTTCAGAGACCCGATTGAGGTTCGGATAGCCTTTTTTTGGGTATGAAACTATCCGTTGACGGCATACAGCCATAAAAGCCGTAGAACTCACTGAGACCTTTGTTTTTACTGGTTAAGGCTCCCGTAACTCTAAAAGAGGCAATAGTTATGGCCGTCCGAAGATTCGATATCCACAGGGTGCAACATCTGCGGTGCAAGGTGCAACACTCGTCCAAAAAGACAAAATAGCACCGTGCGACTTTTAGAAATGGGTGCAGGGATTTGAAATGGACCAGTATGATTGTGCATCGCTCTCTAGGGATGGTAAATCGAAGACCAGCCACGGTGTTCCCTTTTTAACGTAAAAATTCATGTGATGGAAAAACTAAGGCCAAAAAACTTCAGAGACCCAATTGAGGTTCGGATAGCCTTTTTTTGGGTATGAAACTATCCGTTGACGGATTACAGCAGTAAAAGCCGTAGAACTCACTGAGACCTTCATTTTGACTGGTTATGGCTCCTGTAACTCTAAACGAGGCAACAGTTATGGCCGTCCGAAGAATCGATATCCACAGGGTGCAACATCTACGGTGCAAGGTGCAACATTCGTCCAAAAAAACGAAACAGCGCCGTGCGACTTTTAGAAATGGGTGCAGGGATTTGAAATGGACCAGTACCATGGTGCATCACTCACCAGGGATGGTAAATCAAAATACAGCCACGGTGTTCCCTTTTTAAAGTAAATATCGGTGTAACAGAAAAACAAAGGCCAAAAAACTTCAGACACCCGATTAAGGTTCGGATAGCCTTTTTTGGGTATGAAACTATTCGTTGACGGCTTATAGCCGTCGAAGCCGTAGAACTCACTAAGACCTTCGTTTTGACTGGTTATGGCTCCCGTAACTCTAAACGAGCCAATAGTTATGGCCGTTCGAAGAATCGATATCCACAGGCTGCACCATCTGCGGCGCAAGGTGCAACATTCGTCCAAAAAGACGAAACAGCGCCGTGCGGCTTTTAGAAATGGGTGCAGGGATTTGAAATGGACCAGTACCATGGTGCACCACTCTCCAGGTATAGTAAATCGAAGACCAGCCACGGTGTTCCCTTTTTAACGTAAAAATTCATGTGACGGAAAAACGAAGGCCAAAAAACTTCAGAGACCCGATTGAGGTTCGGATAGCCTTTTTTTGGGTATGAAACTATCCGTTGACGACATACAGCCATAAAAGCCGTAGAACTCACTGAGACCTTTGTTTTTACTAGTTATGGCTCCCGTAACTCTAAACGAGGCAACAGTTATGGCCGTCGGAAGAATCGATATCCACAGGGTGCAACATCTGCGGTGCAAGGTGCAACATTCGTCCAAAAAGACGAAACAGCGCCGTGCGACTTTTAGAAATGGGTGCAGGGATTTGAAATGGACCAGTACGATGGTGCATCGCTCTCTAGGGATGGAAAATCGAAGACCAGCCACGGTGTTCCCTTTTTAACGTAAAAATTCATGTGACGGAAAAACGAAGGCCAAAAAACTTCAGAGACCCAATTGAGGTTCGGATAGCCTTTTTTTGGGTATGAAACTATCCGTTGATGGATTACAGTAGTAAAAGCCGTAGAACTCACTGAGACCTTCGTTTTGACTGGTTATGGCTCCCGTAACTCTAAACAAGGCAATAGTTATGGCCGTCCGAAGAATCGATATCCACAGGGTGCAAAATCTACGGTGCAAGGTGCAACATTAGTCCAAAAAGACGAAACAGCGCCGTGCGACTTTTAGAAATGGGTGCAGGGATTTGAAATGGACCAGTACCATGGTGCATCACTCTCCAGGGATGGTAAATCAAAATACAGCCACGGTGTTCCCTTTTTAAAGTAAATATCCATGTAACAGAAAAACAAAGGCCAAAAAACTTCAAAGACCCGATTAAGGTTCGGATAGCCTTTTTTTGGGTATGAAACTATCCGTTGACGGCTTATAGCCATCGAAGCCGTAGAACTCACTAAGACCTTCGTTTTGACTGGTTATGGCTCCCGTAACTCTAAACGAGCCAACAGTTATGGCCGTCCGAAGAATCGATATCCACAGGGTGCAACATCTACGGTGCAAGGTGCAACATTCGTCCAAAAAGACGAAACTGCGCCGTGCGACTTTTAGAAATGGGTGCAGGGATTTGAAATGGACCAGTACTATGGAGCACCACTCTCCAGGGATGGTAAATCGAAGACCAGCCACGGTGTTCCATTTTTAACGTAAAAATTCTTGTGATGGAAAAACCAAGGCCAAAAAACTTCAGAGACCCGATTGAGGTTCGGATAGCCTTTTTTTGGGTATGAAACTATCCGTTGATGGATTATAGCTGTCAAAACCGTAAACTCACTAAGACCTTCGTTTTGACTGGTTATGGCTCCCGTAACTCTAAATGAGGCAACAATTATGGCCGTCCGAAGAATCGATATCCACAGGGTGCAACATCTGCGGTGCAAGGTGCAACAATCGTCCAAAAAGACGAAACAGCGCCGTGCGACTTTTAGAAATGGGTGCAGGGATTTGAAATGGACCAGTACCATGGTGCATCACTCTCCAAAGATGGTAAATCAAAAACCATCCACGGTGTTCCCTTTTTAAAGTAAATGACCATGTAACGGAAAAACGAAGGCCAAAAAACTTCAAAGACCCGAATGAGGTTCGGATAGCCTTTTTTTGGGTATGAAACTATCCGTTGGCGGCTTATATCATTCAAAGCCGTAGAACGCACTAAAACCTTCGTTTTGACTCGTTATGGCTCCCGTAACTCTAAACGAGCCAACAGTTATGGCCGTCCGAAGAATCGATATCCACAGGGTGCAACATCTGCGGTGCAAGGTGCAACATTCGTCCAAAAAGACGAAACAGCGCCGTGCGGCTTTTAGAAATGGGTGCAGGGATTTGAAATAGACCAGTACCATGGTGCACCACTCTCCAGGGATAGTAAATCGACGACCAGCCACGGTGTTCCCTTTTTAACGTAAAAATTCATGTGACGGAAAAACGAAGGCCAAAAAACTTCAGAGACCCGATTGAGGTTCGGATAGCGTTATTTTGGGTATGAAACTATCCGTTGACGGATTATAGCCGTCGAAGCCGTAGAACTCACTAAGACCTTCGTTTTGACTGGTTATGGCTCCCGTAACTCTAAACGAGGCAACAGTTATGGCCGTCCGAAGAATCGATATCCACAGGGTGCAACATCTACGGTGCAAGGTGCAACATTCGTCCAAAAAAACGAAACAGCGCCGTGCGACTTTTAGAAATGGGTGCAGGGATTTGAAATGGACCAGTACCATGGTGCATCACTCTCCAGGGATGGTAAATCAAAATACAGCCACGGTGTTCCCTTTTTAAAGTAAATATCGGTGTAACAGAAAAACAAAGGCCAAAAAACTTCAGACACCCGATTAAGGTTCGGATAGCCTTTTTTGGGTATGAAACTATTCGTTGACGGCTTATAGCCGTCGAAGCCGTAGAACTCACTAAGACCTTCGTTTTGACTGGTTATGGCTCCCGTAACTCTAAACGAGCCAATAGTTATGGCCGTTCGAAGAATCGATATCCACAGGCTGCACCATCTGCGGCGCAAGGTGCAACATTCGTCCAAAAAGACGAAACAGCGCCGTGCGGCTTTTAGAAATGGGTGCAGGGATTTGAAATGGACCAGTACCATGGTGCACCACTCTCCAGGTATAGTAAATCGAAGACCAGCCACGGTGTTCCCTTTTTAACGTAAAAATTCATGTGACGGAAAAACGAAGGCCAAAAAACTTCAGAGACCCGATTGAGGTTCGGATAGCCTTTTTTTGGGTATGAAACTATCCGTTGACGACATACAGCCATAAAAGCCGTAGAACTCACTGAGACCTTTGTTTTTACTAGTTATGGCTCCCGTAACTCTAAACGAGGCAACAGTTATGGCCGTCGGAAGAATCGATATCCACAGGGTGCAACATCTGCGGTGCAAGGTGCAACATTCGTCCAAAAAGACGAAACAGCGCCGTGCGACTTTTAGAAATGGGTGCAGGGATTTGAAATGGACCAGTACGATGGTGCATCGCTCTCTAGGGATGGAAAATCGAAGACCAGCCACGGTGTTCCCTTTTTAACGTAAAAATTCATGTGACGGAAAAACGAAGGCCAAAAAACTTCAGAGACCCAATTGAGGTTCGGATAGCCTTTTTTTGGGTATGAAACTATCCGTTGATGGATTACAGTAGTAAAAGCCGTAGAACTCACTGAGACCTTCGTTTTGACTGGTTATGGCTCCCGTAACTCTAAACAAGGCAATAGTTATGGCCGTCCGAAGAATCGATATCCACAGGGTGCAAAATCTACGGTGCAAGGTGCAACATTAGTCCAAAAAGACGAAACAGCGCCGTGCGACTTTTAGAAATGGGTGCAGGGATTTGAAATGGACCAGTACCATGGTGCATCACTCTCCAGGGATGGTAAATCAAAATACAGCCACGGTGTTCCCTTTTTAAAGTAAATATCCATGTAACAGAAAAACAAAGGCCAAAAAACTTCAAAGACCCGATTAAGGTTCGGATAGCCTTTTTTTGGGTATGAAACTATCCGTTGACGGCTTATAGCCATCGAAGCCGTAGAACTCACTAAGACCTTCGTTTTGACTGGTTATGGCTCCCGTAACTCTAAACGAGCCAACAGTTATGGCCGTCCGAAGAATCGATATCCACAGGGTGCAACATCTACGGTGCAAGGTGCAACATTCGTCCAAAAAGACGAAACTGCGCCGTGCGACTTTTAGAAATGGGTGCAGGGATTTGAAATGGACCAGTACTATGGAGCACCACTCTCCAGGGATGGTAAATCGAAGACCAGCCACGGTGTTCCATTTTTAACGTAAAAATTCTTGTGATGGAAAAACCAAGGCCAAAAAACTTCAGAGACCCGATTGAGGTTCGGATAGCCTTTTTTTGGGTATGAAACTATCCGTTGATGGATTATAGCTGTCAAAACCGTAAACTCACTAAGACCTTCGTTTTGACTGGTTATGGCTCCCGTAACTCTAAATGAGGCAACAATTATGGCCGTCCGAAGAATCGATATCCACAGGGTGCAACATCTGCGGTGCAAGGTGCAACAATCGTCCAAAAAGACGAAACAGCGCCGTGCGACTTTTAGAAATGGGTGCAGGGATTTGAAATGGACCAGTACCATGGTGCATCACTCTCCAAAGATGGTAAATCAAAAACCATCCACGGTGTTCCCTTTTTAAAGTAAATGACCATGTAACGGAAAAACGAAGGCCAAAAAACTTCAAAGACCCGAATGAGGTTCGGATAGCCTTTTTTTGGGTATGAAACTATCCGTTGGCGGCTTATATCATTCAAAGCCGTAGAACGCACTAAAACCTTCGTTTTGACTCGTTATGGCTCCCGTAACTCTAAACGAGCCAACAGTTATGGCCGTCCGAAGAATCGATATCCACAGGGTGCAACATCTGCGGTGCAAGGTGCAACATTCGTCCAAAAAGACGAAACAGCGCCGTGCGGCTTTTAGAAATGGGTGCAGGGATTTGAAATAGACCAGTACCATGGTGCACCACTCTCCAGGGATAGTAAATCGACGACCAGCCACGGTGTTCCCTTTTTAACGTAAAAATTCATGTGACGGAAAAACGAAGGCCAAAAAACTTCAGAGACCCGATTGAGGTTCGGATAGCGTTATTTTGGGTATGAAACTATCCGTTGACGGATTATAGCCGTCGAAGCCGTAGAACTCACTAAGACCTTCGTTTTGACTGGTTATGGCTCCCGTAACTCTAAACGAGGCAACAGTTATGGCCGTCCGAAGAATCGATATCCACAGGGTGCAACATCTACGGTGCAAGGTGCAACATTCGTCCAAAAAAACGAAACAGCGCCGTGCGACTTTTAGAAATGGGTGCAGGGATTTGAAATGGACCAGTACCATGGTGCATCACTCTCCAGGGATGGTAAATCAAAATACAGCCACGGTGTTCCCTTTTTAAAGTAAATATCGGTGTAACAGAAAAACAAAGGCCAAAAAACTTCAGACACCCGATTAAGGTTCGGATAGCCTTTTTTGGGTATGAAACTATTCGTTGACGGCTTATAGCCGTCGAAGCCGTAGAACTCACTAAGACCTTCGTTTTGACTGGTTATGGCTCCCGTAACTCTAAACGAGCCAATAGTTATGGCCGTTCGAAGAATCGATATCCACAGGCTGCACCATCTGCGGCGCAAGGTGCAACATTCGTCCAAAAAGACGAAACAGCGCCGTGCGGCTTTTAGAAATGGGTGCAGGGATTTGAAATGGACCAGTACCATGGTGCACCACTCTCCAGGTATAGTAAATCGAAGACCAGCCACGGTGTTCCCTTTTTAACGTAAAAATTCATGTGACGGAAAAACGAAGGCCAAAAGACTTCAAAGACCCGATTGAGGTTCGGATAGCCTTTTTTTGGGTATGAAACTATCCGTTGACGACATACAACCATAAAAGCCGTAGAACTCACTGAGACCTTTGTTTTTACTAGTTATGGCTCCCGTAACTCTAAACGAGGCAACAGTTATGGCCGTCGGAAGAATCGATATCCACAGGGTGCAACATCTGCGGTGCAAGGTGCAACATTCGTCCAAAAAGACGAAACAGCGCCGTGCGACTTTTAGAAATGGGTGCAGGGATTTGAAATGGACCAGTACGATGGTGCATCGCTCTCTAGGGATGGTAAATCGAAGACCATCCACGGTGTTCCCTTTTTAACGTAAAAATTCATGTGACGGAAAAACGAAGGCCAAAAAACTTCAGAGACCCAATTGAGGTTCGGATAGCCTTTTTTTGGGTATGAAACTATCCGTTGATGGATTACAGTAGTAAAAGCCGTAGAACTCACTGAGACCTTCGTTTTGACTGGTTATGGCTCCCGTAACTCTAAACAAGGCAATAGTTATGGCCGTCCGAAGAATCGATATCCACAGGGTGCAACATCTACGGTGCAAGGTGCAACATTAGTCCAAAAAGACGAAACAGCGCCGTGCGACTTTTAGAAATGGGTGCAGGGATTTGAAATGGACCAGTACCATGGTGCATCACTCTCCAGGGATGGTAAATCAAAATACAGCCACGGTGTTCCCTTTTTAAAGTAAATATCCATGTAACAGAAAAACAAAGGCCAAAAAACTTCAAAGACCCGATTAAGGTTCGGATAGCCTTTTTTTGGGTATGAAACTATCCGTTGACGGCTTATAGCCATCGAAGCCGTAGAACTCACTAAGACCATCGTTTTGACTGGTTATGGCTCCCGTAACTCTAAACGAGCCAACAGTTATGGCCGTCCGAAGAATCGATATCCACAGGGTGCAACATCTACGGTGCAAGGTGCAACATTCGTCCAAAAAGACGAAACTGCGCCGTGCGACTTTTAGAAATGGGTGCAGGGATTTGAAATGGACCAGTACTATGGAGCACCACTCTCCAGGGATAGTAAATCGAAGACCAGCCACGGTGTTCCATTTTTAACGTAAAAATTCTTGTGATGGAAAAACCAAGGCCAAAAAACTTCAAAGACCCGATTGAGGTTCGGATAGCCTTTTTTTGGGTATGAAACTATCCGTTGATGGATTATAGCTGTCAAAACCGTAAACTCACTAAGACCTTCGTTTTGACTGGTTATGGCTCCCGTAACTCTAAATGAGGCAACAATTATGGCCGTCCGAAGAATCGATATTCACAGGGTGCAACATCTGCGGTGCAAGGTGCAACAATCGTCCAAAAAGACGAAACAGCGCCGTGCGACTTTTAGAAATGGGTGCAGGGATTTGAAATGGACCAGTACCATGGTGCATCACTCTCCAAAGATGGTAAATCAAAAACCATCCACGGTGTTCCCTTTTTAAAGTAAATGACCATGTAACGGAAAAACGAAGGCCAAAAAACTTCAAAGACCCGAATGAGGTTCGGATAGCCTTTTTTTGGGTATGAAACTATCCGTTGGCGGCTTATATCATTCAAAGCCGTAGAACTCACTAAAACCTTCGTTTTAACTCGTTATGGCTCCCGTAACTCTAAACGAGCCAACAGTTATGGTCGTCCGAAGAATCGATATCCACAGGGTGCAACATCTGCGGTGCAAGGTGCAACATTCGTCCAAAAAGACGAAACAGCGCCGTGCGGCTTTTAGAAATGGGTGCAGGGATTTGAAATAGACCAGTACCATGGTGCACCACTCTCCAGGGATAGTAAATCGACGACCAGCCACGGTGTTCCCTTTTTAACGTAAAAATTCATGTGACGGAAAAACGAAGGCCAAAAAACTTCAGAGACCCGATTGAGGTTCGGATAGCGTTATTTTGGGTATGAAACTATCCGTTGACGGATTATAGCCGTCGAAGCCGTAGAACTCACTAAGACCTTCGTTTTGACTGGTTATGGCTCCCGTAACTCTAAACGAGCCAACAGTTATGGCCGTCCGAAGAATCGATATCCATAGGGTGCACCATCTGCGGTGCAAGGTGCAACATTCGACCAAAAAGACGAAACAGCGCCGTGCGGCTTTTAGAAATGGGTGCAGGGATTTGAAATGGACCAGTACCATGGTGCACCACTCTCCAGGGATAGTAAATCGAAGACCAGCCACGGTGTTCCCTTTTTAACGTAAAAATTCATGTGACGGAAAAACGAAGGCCAAAAAACTTCAGAGACCCGATTGAGGTTCGGATAGCCTTTTTTTGGGTATGAAACTATCCGTTGACGAAATACAGCCATAAAAGCCGTAGAACTCACTGAGACCTTTGTTTTTACTGGTTAAGGCTCTCGTAACTCTAAACGAGGCAACAGTGTGCAACATCTGCGGTGCAACATCTGCGGTGCAAGGTGCAACACTCGTCCAAAAAGACAAAACAGCGCCGTGTGACTTTTAGAAATGGGTGCAGGGATTTGAAATGGACCAGTATGATTGTGCATCGCTCTCTAGGGATGGTAAATCGAAGACCAGCCACGGTGTTCCCTTTTTAACGTAAAAATTCATGTGATGGAAAAACTAAGGCCAAAAAACTTCAGAGACCCAATTGAGGTTCGGATAGCCTTTTTTTGGGTATGAAACTATCCGTTGACGGATTACAGCAGTAAAAGCCGTAGAACTCACTGAGACCTTCGTTTTGACTGGTTATGGCTCCCGTAACTCTAAACGAGGCAACAGTTATGGCCGTCCGAAGAATCGATATCCATAGGGTGCAACATCTACGGTGCAAGGTGCAACATTCGTCCAAAAAAACGAAACAGCGCCGTGCGACTTTTAGAAATGGGTGTAGGGATTTGAAATGGACCAGTACCATGGTGCATCACTCTCCAGGGATGGTAAATCAAAATACAGCCACGGTGTTCCCTTTTTAAAGTAAATATCGATGTAACAGAAAAACAAAGGCCAAAAAACTTCAGAGACCCGATTAAGGTTCGGATCAGGCTTTTAAATCTCCCCGAGATGGCCGAGATGAAAAATCCGAGATATCAGCCAAAATCCGAGATTTGGCAGCCTATTTAGTTATAAGTGTTTTAAATACCGCCCGAGATAGCCGAGATATTTTCCCGAGATATTGGCCAAAATCCGAGATTTAAAACACTGGTTCGGATAGCCTTTTTTGGGTATGAAACTATCCGTTGACGGCTTATAGCCGTCGAAGCCGTAGAACTCACTAAGACCTTCGTTTTGACTGGTTATGGCTCCCGTAACTCTAAACGAGCCAATAGTTATGGCCGTTCGAAGAATCGATATCCACAGGCTGCACCATCTGCGGCGCAAGGTGCAACATTCGTCCAAAAAGACGAAACAGCGCCGTGCGGCTTTTAGAAATGGGTGCAGGGATTTGAAATGGACCAGTACCATGGTGCACCACTCTCCAGGTATAGTAAATCGAAGACCAGCCACGGTGTTCCCTTTTTAACGTAAAAATTCATGTGACGGAAAAACGAAGGCCAAAAAACTTCAAAGACCCGATTGAGGTTCGGATAGCCTTTTTTTGGGTATGAAACTATCCGTTGACGACATACAGCCATAAAAGCCGTAGAACTCACTGAGACCTTTGTTTTTACTAGTTATGGCTCCCGTAACTCTAAACGAGGCAACAGTTATGGCCGTCGGAAGAATCGATATCCACAGGGTGCAACATCTGCGGTGCAAGGTGCAACATTCGTCCAAAAAGACGAAACAGCGCCGTGCGACTTTTAGAAATGGGTGCAGGGATTTGAAATGGACCAGTACGATGGTGCATCGCTCTCTAGGGGTGGTAAATCGAAGACCAGCCACGGTGTTCCCTTTTTAACGTAAAAATTCATGTGACGGAAAAACGAAGGCCAAAAAACTTCAGAGACCCAATTGAGGTTCGGATAGCCTTTTTTTGGGTATGAAACTATCCGTTGATGGATTACAGTAGTAAAAGCCGTAGAACTCACTGAGACCTTCGTTTTGACCGGTTATGGCTCCCGTAACTCTAAACGAGGCAACAGTTATGGCCGTCCGAAGAATCGATATCCACAGGGTGCAACATCTACGGTGCAAGGTGCAACATTAGTCCAAAAAGACGAAACAGCGCCGTGCGACTTTTAGAAATGGGTGCAGGGATTTGAAATGGACCAGTACCATGGTGCATCACTCTCCAGGGATGGTAAATCAAAATACAGCCACGGTGTTCCCTTTTTAAAGTAAATATCCATGTAACAGAAAAACAAAGGCCAAAAAACTTCAAAGACCCGATTAAGGTTCGGATAGCCTTTTTTTGGGTATGAAACTATCCGTTGACGGCTTATAGCCATCGAAGCCGTAGAACTCACTAAGACCTTCGTTTTGACTGGTTATGGCTCCCGTAACTCTAAACGAGCCAATAGTTATGGCCGTCCGAAGAATCGATATCCACAGGGTGAAACATCTACGGTGCAAGGTGCAACATTCGTCCAAAAAGACGAAACTGCACCGTGCGACTTTTAAAAATGGGTGCAGGGATTTGAAATGGACCAGTACTATGGAGCACCACTCTCCAGGGATGGTAAATCGAAGACCAGCCACAGTGTTCCATTTTAACGTAAAAATTCTTGTGATGGAAAAACCAAGGCCAAAAAACTTCAGAGACCCGATTGAGGTTCGGATAGCCTTTTTTTGGGTATGAAACTATCCGTTGATGGATTATAGCTGTCAAAACCGTAAACTCACTAAGACCTTCGTTTTGACTGGTTATGGCTCCCGTAACTCTAAATGAGGCAACAATTATGGCCGTCCGAAGAATCGATATCCACAGGGTGCAACATCTGCGGTGCAAGGTGCAACAATCGTCCAAAAAGACGAAACAGCGCCGTGCGACTTTTAGAAATGGGTGCAGGGATTTGAAATGGACCAGTACCATGGTGCATCACTCTCCAAAGATGGTAAATCAAAAACCATCCACGGTGTTCCCTTTTTAAAGTAAATGACCATGTAACGGAAAAACGAAGGCCAAAAAACTTCAAAGACCCGAATGAGGTTCGGATAGCCTTTTTTTGGGTATGAAACTATCCGTTGGCGGCTTATATCATTCAAAGCCATAGAACTCACTAAAACCTTCGTTTTGACTCGTTATGGCTCCCGTAACTCTAAACGAGCCAACAGTTATGGCCGTCCGAAGAATCGATATCCACAGGGTGCAACATCTGCGGTGCAAGGTGCAACATTCGTCCAAAAAGACGAAACAGCGCCGTGCGGCATTTAGAAATGGGTGCAGGGATTTGAAATAGACCAGTACCATGGTGCACCACTCTCCAGGGACAGTAAATCGAAGACCAGCCACGGTGTTCCCTTTTTAACGTAAAAATTCATGTGACGGAAAAACGAAGGCCAAAAAACTTCAGAGACCCGATTGAGGTTCGGATGGCCTTTTTTTGGGTATGAAACTATCCGTTGATGGCATACAACCATAAAAGCCGTAGAACTCATTGAGACCTTCGTTTTGACTGGTTATGGCTCCCGTAACTCTAAACGAGGCAACAGTTATGGCCATCCGAAGAATCGATATCCACAGGGTGCAACATCTGCGGTGCAAGGTGCAACATTCGTCCAAAAAGACGAAATAGCACCGTGCGACTTTTAGAAATGGGTGCAGGGATTTGAAATGGACCAGTACGATGGTGCATCGCTCTACAGGGATGGTAAATCGAAGACCAGCCACGGTGTTCCCTTTTTAACGTAAAAATTCATGTGACGGAAAAACGAAGGCCAAAAAACTTCAAAGACCCAATTGAGGTTCGGATAGCCTTTTTTTGGGTATGAAACTATCCGTTGACGGATTACAGCGGTAAAAGCCGTAGAACTCACTGAGACCTTCGTTTTGACTGGTTATGGCTCCCGTAACTCTAAACGAGGCAACAGTTATGGCCGTTCGAAGAATCGATATCCACAGGGTGCAACATCTGCGGTGCAAGGTGCAACATTCGTCCAAAAAGACGAAACAGCGCCGTGCGACGTTTAGAAATGGGTGCAGGAATTTGAAATGGACCAAAACCATGGTGCACTACTCTCCAGGGATGGTAAATCGAAGACCAGCCACGGTGTTCCCTTTTTAACGTAAAAATTCATGTGACGGAAAAACGAAGGCCAAAAAACTTCAGAGACCCGATTGAGGTTCGGATAGCCTTTTTTTGGGTATAAAACTATCCGTTGACGGCTTATAGCTGTCAAAGCTGTAGAACTCACTGACACCTTCGTTTTGACTGGTTATGGCTCCCGTAACTCTAAACGAGGCAACAATTATGGCCGTCCGAAGAATTGATATCCACAGGGTGCAACATCTGCGGTGCAAGGTGCAACATTCGTCCAAAAAGACGAAACAGCGCCATGCGACTTTTAGAAATGGGTGCAGGGATTTGAAATGGACCAGTATGATAGTGCATCACTCTCCAGGGATGGTAAATCGAAGACCAACCACGGTGTTGCCTTTTTAACGTAAAAATTCATGTGACGGAAAAACGAAGGCCAAAAAACTTCAGAGAACCAATTGAGGTTCGGATAGCCTTTTTTGGGTATGAAACTATCCGTTGACGGATTATAGCAGTAAAAGCCGTAGAACTCACTGAGACCTTCATTTTGACTGGTTATGGCTCCCGTAACTCTAAACGAGGCAACAGTTATGACCGTCCGAAGAATCGATATCCACAGGGTGCAACATCTGCGGTGCAAGGTGCAACATTCGTCCAAAAAGACGAAACAGCGCCGTGCGACTTTTAGAAATGGGTGCAGGGATTTGAAATGGACCAGTACCATGGTGCACCACTCTCCAGGGTTAGTAAATCGAAGACCAGCCACGGTGTTCCCTTTTTAACGTAAAAATTCATGTGACGGAAAAACGAAGGCCAAAAAACTTCAAAGACACGATTGAGGTTCGGATAGCCTTTTTTTGTGTATGAAACTATCCGTTGACGGCTTATAGCCGTCGAAGCCGTAGAACTCACAAAGACCTTCGTTTTGACTGGTTATGGCTCCCGTAACTCTAAACGAGCCAACAGTTATGGCCGTCCGAAGAATCAATATCCACAGGGTGCACCATCTGCGGTGCAAG
The DNA here is from genome assembly GCA_030737815.1 of Allium fistulosum. NCBI lineage: Eukaryota > Viridiplantae > Streptophyta > Magnoliopsida > Asparagales > Amaryllidaceae > Allium > Allium fistulosum. The sequence goes on from CM060906.1 coordinate 1,142,908,664, forward strand.
GTGCAACATTCGTCCAAAAAGACGAAACAGCGCCATGCGGCTTTTAGAAATGGGTGCAGGGATTTGAAATGGACCAGTACCATAGTGCACCACTCTCCAGGGATAGTAAATCGAAGACCAGCCACGGTGTTCCCTTTTTAACGTAAAAATTCATGTGACGGAAAAACAAAGGCCAAAAAACTTCAGAGACCCGATTGAGGTTCGGATAGCCTTTTTTTGGGTATGAAACTATCCGTTGACGGCATACAGCCGTAAAAGCCGTAGAACTCACTGAGACCTTTGTTTTTACTGGTTAAGGCTCCCGTAACTCTAAAAGAGGCAACAGTTATGGCCGTCCGAAGAATCGATATCCACATGGTGCAACATCTGCGGTGCAAGGTGCAACATTCGTCCAAAAAGACGAAACAGCGCCGTGCGACTTTTAGAAATGGGTGCAGGGATTTGAAATGGACCAGTACGATGGTGCATCGCTCTCTAGGGATGGTAAATCGAAGACCAGCCACGGTGTTCCCTTTTTAACGTAAAAATCATGTGACGAAAAACTAAGGCCAAAAAACTTCAGAGACCCAATTGAGGTTCGGATAGCCTTTTTTGGGTATGAAACTATCCGTTGACGGATTACAGCAGTAAAAGCCGTAGAACTCACTGAGACCTTCGTTTTGACTGGTTATGGCTCCCGTAACTCTAAACGAGGCAACAGTTATGGCCGTCCGAAGAATCGATATCCACAGGGTGCAACATCTACGGTGCAAGGTGCAACATTCGTCCAAAAAAATGAAACAGCGCCGTGCGACTTTTAGAAATGGGTGCAGGGATTTGAAATGGACCAGTACCATGGTGCATCACTCTCCAGGGATGGTAAATCAAAATACAGCCACGGTGTTCCCTTTTTAAAGTAAATATCCATGTAACAGAAAAACAAAGGCCAAAAAACTTCAGAGACCCGATTAAGGTTCGGATAGCCTTTTTTTGGGTATGAAACTATCCGTTGACGGCTTATAGCCATCGAAGCCGTAGAACTCACTAAGACCTTCGTTTTGACTGGTTATGGCTCCCGTAACTCTAAACGAGCCAACAGTTATGGCCGTCCGAAGAATCGATATCCACAGGGTGCACCATCTGCGGTGCAAGGTGCAACATTCGTCCAAAAAGACGAAACAGCGCCGTGCGGCTTTTAGAAATGGGTGCAGGGATTTGAAATGGACCAGTACCATGGTGCACCACTCTCCAGGGATAGTAAATCGAAAACCAGCCACGGTGTTTCCTTTTAACATAAAAATTCATGTGACGGAAAAACGAAGGCAAAAAAACTTCAGAGACCCGATTGAGGTTCGGATAGCATTTTTTTGGGTATGAAACTATCCGTTGACAACATACAGCCATAAAAGCCGTAGAACTCACTGAGACATTTGTTTTTACTGGTTATGGCTCCCGTAACTCTAAACGAGGCAACAGTTATGGCCGTCCGAAGAATCGATATCCACAAGGTGCAACATCTGCGGTGCAAGGTGCAACATTCGTCCAAAAAGACGAAACAGCGCCGTGCGACTTTTAGAAATGAGAGCAGGGATTTGAAATGGACCAGTACGATGGTGCATCGCTCTCTAGGGATGGTAAATCGAAGACCAGCCACGGTGTTCCCTTTTTAACGTAAAAATTCATGTGACGGAAAAACGAAGGCCAAAAAACTTCAGAGACCCAATTGAGGTTCGGATATCCTTTTTTTGGGTATCAAACTATCCGTTGATGGATTACAGCAGTAAAAGCTGTAGAACTCACTGAGACCTTCGTTTTGACTGGTTATGGCTCCCGTAACTCTAAACGAGGCGACAGTTATGGCCGTCCGAAGAATCGATATCCACAGGGTGCAACATCTACGGTGTAGGTGCAACATTCGTCCAAAAAGACGAAACAGCGCCGTGCGACTTTTAGAAATGGGTGCAGGGATTTGAAATGGACCAGTACCATGGTGCATCACTCTCCAGGGATGGTAAATCAAAATACAGCCACGATGTTCCCTTTTTAAAGTAAATATCCATGTAATAGAAAAACAAAGGCCAAAGAACTTCAGAGACCCGATTAAGGTTCGGATAGCCTTTTTTTGGGTATGAAACTATCCATTGACGGCTTATAGCCATCGAAGCCGTAGAACTCACTAAGACCTTCGTTTTGACTGGTTATGGCTCCCGTAACTCTAAACGAGCCAACAGTTATGGCCGTCCGAAGAATCGATATCCACAGGGTGCAACATCTGCGGTGCAAGGTGCAACATTCGTCCAAAAAGACGAAACAACACCGTGCGACTTTTAGAAATGGGTGCAGGGATTTGAAATGGACCAGTACCATGGTGCACCACTCTCCAGGGATGGTAAATCGAAGACCAGCCACGGTGTTCCCTTTTTAACGCAAAATCCATGTGACGGAAAAACGAAGGCCAAAAATCTTCAGAGACCCGATTGAGGTTCGGATAGCCTTTTTTGGGTATGAAACTATCCGTTGACGGCATACAGCCGTAAAAGCCGTAGAACTTACTGAGACCTTCGTTTTGACTGGTTATGGCTCCCGTAACTCTAAACGAGGCAACAGTTATGGCCGTCCGAAGAATCGATATCCACAGGGTGCAACATCTGCGGTGCAAGGTGCAATAATCGTCCAAAAAGACGAAACAGCGCCGTGCGACTTTTAGAAATGGGTGCATGGATTTGAAATGGACCAGTACCATGGTGCATCACTCTCCAGGGATGGTAAATCAAAAACCATCCACGGTGTTCCCTTTTTAAAGTAAATGACCATGTAACGGAAAAACGAAGGCCAAAAAACTTCAAAGACCCAAATGAGGTTCGGATAGCCTTTTTTTGGGTATAAAACTATCCGTTGACGGCTTATATCATTCAATGCCGTAGAACTCACTAAAACCTTCGTTTTGACTCGTTATGGTTCCCGTAACTCTAAACGAGCCAACAGTTATGGCCGTCCGAAGAATCGATATCCACAGGGTGCAACATCTGCGGTGCAAGGTGCAACATTCGTCCAAAAAGACGAAACAGCGCCGTGCGACTTTTAGAAATGGGTGCAGGGATTTGAAATGGACCAGTACCATGGTGTACCACTCTCCAGGGATGGTAAATCGAAGACCAGCCATGGTGTTACCTTTTTAACGTAAAAATTCATGTGACGGAAAAACGAAGGCAAAAAAACTTCAGAGACCCGATTGAGGTTCGGATAGACTTTTTTTGGGTATGAAACTATCCGTTGACGGCTTAAAGCGGTCAAAGCCGTAGAAATCACTGAGACCTTCGATTTGACTGGTTATGGCTCCCGTAACTCTAAACGAGGCAGTAGTTATGGCCGTTCGAAGAATCGATATCCACAGGGTGCAACATCTGCGGTGCAAGGTGCAACATTCGTCCAAAAAGACGAAACAGCGCCGTACGACTTTTAGAAATGGGTGTAGGAATTTGAAATGGACCAGTACCATGGTGCACCACTCTCCAGGGATGGTAAATCGAAGACCAGCCACGGTGTTCCCTTTTTAATGTAAAAATTCATGTGACGGAAAAACGAAGGCCAAAAAACTTCAGAGACCCAATTGAGGTTCGGATAGCCTTTTTTTGGGTATGAAACTATCCGTTGACGGATTACAGCGGTAAAAGCCGTAGAACTCACTAAGACCTTCGTTTTCACTGGTTATGGCTCCCGTAACTCTAAACGAGCCAACAGTTATGGCCGTCCGAAGAATCGATATCCACACGGTGCAACATCTACGGTGCAAGGTGCAACATTCGTCCAAAAAGACGAAACAGTGCCGTGCGACTTTTAGAAATGGGTGCAGGGATTTGAAATGGACCAGTACCATGGTGCATCACTCTCCAGGGACGGTAAATCAAAATACAGCCACGGTGTTCCCTTTTTAAAGTAAATATCCATGTAACGGAAAAACGAAGGCCAAAAAACTTCAAAGACCCGATTAAGGTTCGGATAGCCTTTTTTTGGGTACGAAACTATCTGTTGACGGCTTATAGCTGTCGAAGCCGTAGAACTCTCTAAGACCTTCGTTTTGACTGGTTATGGCTCCCGTAACTCTAAACGAGCCAACAGTTATGGCCGTCCGAAGAATCGATATCCATAGGGTGCAACATCTGCGGTGCAAGGTGCAACATTCGTCCAAAAAGACGAAACAGCGCCGTACGACTTTTAGAAATCGGTGCAGGGATTTGAAATGGACCAGTACCATGGTGCACCACTCTCCAGGGATGGTAAATCGAAGACCAGCCACGGTGTTACCTTTTTAACGTAAAAATTCATGTGACGGAAAAACGAAGGCCAAAAAACTTCAGAGTCCCGATTGAGGTTTGGATAGACTTTTTTTGGGTATGAAACTATCCATTGACGGCTTAAAGCGGTCAAAGCCATAGAACTCACTGAGACCTTCGATTTGACTGGTTATGGCTCCCGTAACTCTAAACGAGGCAGTAGTTATGGCCGTTCGAAGAACCGATATCCACAGGGTGCAACATCTGCGGTGCAAGGTGCAAAATTCGTCCAAAAAGACGAAACAGCGCCGTGCGAGTTTTAGATATGGGTGCAGGGATTTGAAATGGACCAGTACCATGGTGCATCACTCTCCAGGGATGGTAAATCGAAGACCAGCCACGGTGTTCCCTTTTTAACGTAAAAATTCATGTGACGGATAAACGAAGACCAAAAAACTTCAAAGACCTGATTGAGGTTCGGATAGCCTTTTTTTGGGTATGAAACTATTCGTTGATGGCTTACAGCAGTCAAAGCCGTAGAACTCACTGAGACCTTCGTTTTGACTGGTTATGGCTCCCGTAACTCTAAACGAGGCAACAGTTATGGCCGTCCGAAGAATTGATATCCACAGGGTGCAACATCTGCGGTGCAAGGTGCAACATTCGTCCAAAAAGACGAAACAGCGCCGTGCGACTTTTAGAAATGGGTGCAGGGATTTGAAATGGACCAGTACGATGGTGCATCACTCACCAGGGATGGTAAATTGAAGACCAGCCACGGTGTTCCCTTTTTAACGTAAAAATTCGTGTGACGGAAAAACGAAGGCCAAAAAACTTCAGAGACCCAATTGAGGTTCGGATAGCCTTTTTTGGGTATGAAACTAGCCGTTGACGGATTACAGCGGTAAAAGCCGTAGAACTCACTGAGACCTTCGTTTTGACTGGTTATGGATCCCGTAACTCTAAACGAGGCAACAGTTATGGCCGTCCGAAGAATCGATATCCACAGGGTGCAACATCTGCGGTGCAAGGTGCAACATTCGTCCAAAAAGACGAAACAGCGCCGTGCGACTTTTAGAAATGGGTGCAGGGATTTGAAATGGACCAGTACGATGGTGCATCACTCTCCAGAGATGGTAAATTGAAGACCAGCCACGGTGTTCCCTTTTTAACGTAAAAATTCGTGTGATGGAAAAACGAAGGCCAAAAAACTTCATAGACCCAATTGAGGTTCAGATAGCCTTTTTTTGGGTATGAAACTATCCGTTGACGGATTACAGCGGTAAAAGCCGTAGAACTCACTGAGACCTTCGTTTTGACTGGTTATGGCTCCCGTAACTCTAAATGAGGCAACTGTTATGGCTGTCCGAAGAATCGATATCCACACGGTGCAACATCTACGGTGCAAGGTGCAACATTCGTCCAAAAAGACGAAACAGTGCCGTGCGACTTTTAGAAATGGGTGCAGGGATTTGAAATGGACCAGTACCATGGCGCATCACTCTCTAGGGATGGTAAATCAAAATACAGCCACGGTGTTCCCTTTTTAAAGTAAATATCCATGTAACGGAAAAACGAAGGCCAAAAAACTTCAAAGACCCGATTAAGGTTCGGATAGCCTTTTTTTGGGTATGAAACTATCCGTTGACGGCTTATAGCTGTCGAAGCCGTAGAACTCTCTAAGACCTTCGTTTTGACTGGTTATGGCTCCCGTAACTCTAAACGAGCCAACAGTTATGGCCGTCCGAAGAATCGATATCCACAGGGTGCAACATCTGCGGTGCAAGGTGCAACATTCGTCCAAAAAGACGAAACAACGCCGTACGACTTTTAGAAATGGGTGCAGGGATTTGAAATGGACCAGTACCATGGTGCACCACTCTCCAGGGATGGTAAATCGAAGACCAGCCACGGTGTTACCTTTTTAACGTAAAAATTCATGTGACGGAAAAACGAAGGCCAAAAAACTTCAGAGACCCGATGGAGGTTCGGATAGACTTTTTTTGGGTATGAAACTATCCGTTGACGGCTTAAAGCGGTCAAAGCCGTAGAACTCACTGAGACCTTCGATTTGACTGGTTATGGCTCCCGTAACTCTAAACGAGGCAGTAGTTATGACCGTTCGAAGAATCGATATCCACAAGGTGCAACATCTGCGGTGCAAGGTGCAAAATTCGTCCAAAAAGACGAAACAGCGCCGTGCGAGTTTTAGATATGGGTGCAGGGATTTGAAATGGACCAGTACCATGGTGCATCACTCTCCAGGGATGGTAAATCGAAGACCAGCCACGGTGTTCCCTTTTTAACGTAAAAATTCATGTGACGGAAAAACGAAGACCAAAAAACTTCAAAGACCCGATTGAGGTTCGGATAGCCTTTTTTTGGGTATGAAACTATCCGTTGACGGCTTACAGCAGTCAAAGCCGTAGAACTCACTGAGACCTTCGTTTTGACTGGTTATGGCTCCCGTAACTCTAAACGAGGCAACAGTTATGGCCGTCCGAAGAATCGATATCCACAGGGTGCAACATCTGCGGTGCAAGGTGCAACATTCGACCAAAAAGACGAAACAGCGCCGTGCGACTTTTAGAAATGGGTGCAGGGATTTGAAATGGACCAGTACGATGGTGCATCACTCTCCAGGGATGGTAAATTGAAGACCAGCCACGGTATTCCCTTTTTAACGTAAAAATTCGTGTGACGGAAAAACGAAGGCCAAAAAACTTCAGAGACCCAATTGAGGTTCGGATAGCCTTTTTTGGGTATGAAACTATCCGTTGACGGATTACAGCGGTAAAAGCCGTAGAACTCACTAAGACCTTCATTTTGACTGGTTATGGCTCACGTAACTCTAAACGAGGCAACAGTTATGGCCGTCCGAAGAATCGATATCCACAGGGTGCAACATCTACGGTGCAAGGTGCAACATTCGTCCAAAAAGACGAAACAGCGCCGTGCGACTTTTAGAAATGGGTGCAGGGATTTGAAATGGACCAGTACCATGGTGCATCACTCTCCAGGGATGGTAAATTGAAGACCAGCCACGGTGTTCCCTTTTTAACGTAAAAATTCGTGTGACGGAAAAACGAAGGCCAAAAAACTTCAAAGACCCAATTGAGGTTCGGATAGCCTTTTTTTGGGTATGAAACTATCCGTTGACGGATTACAGCGGTAAAAGCCGTAGAACTCACTGAGACCTTCGTTTTGACTGGTTATGGCTCCCGTAACTCTAAACGAGGCAACTGTTATGGCCGTCCGAAGAATCGATATCCACACGGTGCAACATCTACGGTGCAAGGTGCAACATTAGTCCAAAAAGACGAAACATTGCCGTGCGACTTTTAGAAATGGGTGCAGGGATTTGAAATGGACCAGTACCATGGTGCATCACTCTCCTGGGATGGTAAATCAAAATACAGCCACGGTGTTCCCTTTTTAAAGTAAATATCCATGTAACGGAAAAACGAAGGCCAAAAAACTTCAAAGACCCGATTAAGGTTCGGATAGCCTTTTTTTGGGTATGAAACTATCCGTTGACGGCTTATAGCTGTCGAAGCCGTAGAACTCTCTAAGAGCTTCGTTTTGACTGGTTATGGCTCCCGTAACTCTAAACGAGCCAACAGTTATGGCCGTCCGAAGAATCGATATCCACAGGGTACAACATCTGCGGTGCAAGGTGCAACATTCGTCCAAAAAGACGAAACAGCGCCGTACGACTTTTAGAAATGGATGCAGGGATTTGAAATGGACCAGTACCATGGTGCACCACTCTCCAGGGATGGTAAATCGAAGACCAGCCACGGTGTTACCTTTTTAACGTAAAAATTCATGTGACGGAAAAACGAAGGCCAAAAAACTTCAGAGACCCGATTGAGGTTTGGATAGACTTTTTTTGGGTATGAAACTATCCGTTGACGGCTTAAAGCGGTCAAAGCCGTAGAACTCACTGAGACCTTCGATTTGACTGGTTATGGCTCCCGTAACTCTAAACGAGGCAGTAGTTATGGCCGTTCGAAGAATCGATATCCACAGGGTGCAACATCTGCGGTACAAGGTGCAACATTCGTCCAAAAAGACGAAACAGCGCCGTGCGAGTTTTAGATATGGGTGCAGGGATTTGAAATGGACCAGTACCATGGTGCATCACTCTCCAGGGATGGTAAATTGAAGACCAGCCACGGTGTTCCCTTTTTAACGTAAAAATTCATGTGACGGAAAAACGAAGACCAAAAAACTTCAAAGACCCGATTGAGGTTCGGATAGCCTTTTTTTGGGTATGAAACTATCCGTTGACGGCTTACAGCAGTCAAAGCCATAGAACTCACTGAGACCTTCGTTTTGACTGGTTATGGCTCCCGTAACTCTAAACGAGGCAACAGTTATGGCCGTCCGAAGAATCGATATCCACAAGGTGCAACATCTGCGGTGCAAGGTGCAACATTCGTCCAAAAAGACGAAACAACGCCGTGCGACTTTTAGAAATGGGTGCAGGGATTTGAAATGGACCAGTACGATGGTGCATCACTCTCCAGGGATGGTAAATTGAAGACCAGCCACGGTGTTCCCTTTTTAACGTAAAAATTCGTGTGACGGAAAAACGAAGGCCAAAAAACTTCAGAGACCCAATTGAGGTTCGGATAGCCTTTTTTGGGTATGAAACTATCCGTTGACGGATTACAGCAGTAAAAGTCGTAGAACTCACTAAGTCCTTCGTTTTGACTGGTTATGGCTCCCGTAACTCTAAACGAGGCAACTGTTATGGTCGTCCGAAGAATCGATATCCACAGGGTGCAACATCTACGGTGCAAGGTGCAACATTCGTCCAAAAAGACGAAACAGTGCCGTGCGACTTTTAGAAATGGGTGCAGGGATTTGAAATGGACCAGTACCATGGTGCATCACTCTCCAGGGATGGTAAATCAAAATATAGCCACGTTGTTCCCTTTTTAAAGTAAATATCCATGTAACGGAAAAACGAAGGCCAAAAAACTTCAAAGACCCGATTAAGGTTCGTATAGCCTTTTTTTGGGTATGAAACTATCCGTTGACGGCTTATTGCTGTCGAAGCCGTAGAACTCACTAAGCCCTTCATTTTGACTGGTTATGGCTCCCGTAACTCTAAACGAGCCAACAGTTATGGTCGTCCGAAGAATCGATATCCACAGGGTGCAACATCTGCGGTGCAAGGTGCAACATTCGTCCAAAAAGACCAAACAACGCCGTGCGACTTTTAGAAATGGGTGCAGGGATTTGAAATGGACCAGTACCATGGTGCACCACTCTCCAGGGATGGTAACTCGAAGACCAGCCACGGTGTTCCCTTTTTAACGTAAAAATTCATGTAACGGAAAAATTTAGGCCAAAAAACTTCAAAGACCCGATTGAGGTTCGGATAGCCTTTTATTGGGTATGAAACTATCCGTTGACGGATTATAGCTGTCAAAGCCGTAGAACTCACTAAGACCTTCGTTTTGACTGGTTATGGCTCCCGTAACTCTAAACGAGGCAACAGTTATGGCCGTCCGAAGAATCGATATCCACAGGGTGCAACATCTGCGGTGCAAGGTGCAACAATCGTCCAAAAAGACGAAACAGCGCCGTGCGACTTTTAGAAATGGATGCAGGGATTTGAAATGGACCCGTACCATGGTGCATCACTCTCCAGGGATGGTAAATCGAAGACCAGCCACGGTGTTCCCTTTTTAACGTAAAAATTCATGTGACGGAAAAACGAAGGCCAAAAAACTTCAAAGACCCGATTGTGGTTCGGATAGGCTTTTTTTGGGTATGAAACTATCCGTTGACGGCTTACAGCAGTCAAAGCCGTAGAACTCACTGAGACCTTCGTTTTGACTGGTTATGGCTCCCGTAAATCTAAACGAGCCAACAGTTATGGTCGTCCGAAGAATCGATATCCACAGGGTGCAACATCTGCGGTGCAAGGTGCAACATTCGTCCAAAAAGACCAAACAACGCCGTGCGACTTTTAGAAATGGGTGCAGGGATTTGAAATGGACCAGTACCATGGTGCACCACTCTCCAAGGATGGTAACTCGAAGACCAGCCACGGTGTTCCCCTTTTAACGTAAAAATTCATGTAACGGAAAAACGAAGGCCAAAAAACTTCAGAGACCCGATTGAGGTTCGGATAGCCTTTTATTGGGTATAAAACTACCCGTTGACGGCTTAAAGCAGTCAAAGCCGTAGAACTCACTGAGACCTTCGTTTTGACTGGTTATGGCTCCCGTAACTCTAAACGAGGCAACAATTATGGCCGTTCGAAGAATCGATATCCACAGGGTGCAACATCTGCGGTGCAAGGTGCAACATTCGTCCAAAAAGACGAAACAGCGCCGTTCGACTTTTAGAAATGGGTGCAGGGATTTGAAATGGACCAGTACCATTGTGCATCACTCTCCAGGGATGGTAAATCAAAAACCAGCCACGGTGTTCCCTTTTTAAAGTAAATATCCATGTAATGGAAAAACGAAGGCCAAAAAACTTCAAAGACCCGAATGAGGTTCTGATAGCCTTTTTTTGGGTATGAAACTATCCGTTGACGGCTTATAGCCATCAAAGCCGTAGAACTCACTAAGACCTTCGTTTTGACTGGTTATGGCTCCCGTAACTCTAAACGAGCCAACAGTTATGGCCGTCCGAAGAATCGATATCCACAGGGTGCAACATCTGCGGTGCAAGGTGCAACATTCGTCCAAAAAGACGAAACAGCGCCGTGCGACTTTTAGAAATGGGTGCAGGGATTTGAAATGGACCAGTACGATGGTGCATCACTCTCCAGGGATGGTAAATTGAAGACCAGCCACGGTGTTCCCTTTTTAACGTAAAAATTCGTGTGACGGAAAAACGAAGGCCAAAAAACTTCAAAGACCCAATTGAGGTTCGGATAGCCTTTTTTGGGTATGAAACTATCCGTTGACGGATTACAGCGGTAAAAGCCGTAGAACTCACTGAGACCTTCGTTTTGACTGGTTATGGCTCCCGTAACTCTAAACGAGGCAACTGTTATGGCCGTCCGAAGAATCGATATCCACAGGGTGCAACATCTACGGTGCAAGGTGCAACATTCGTCCAAAAAGACGAAACAGTGCCGTGCGACTTTTGGAAATGGGTGCAGGGATTTGAAATGGACCAGTACCATGGTGCATCACTCTCCAGGGATGGTAAATCAAAATACAGCCACGTTGTTCCCTTTTTAAAGTAAATATCCATGTAACGGAAAAACGAAGGCCAAAAAACTTCAAAGACCCGATTAAGGTTCGGATAGCCTTTTTTTGGGTATGAAACTATCCGTTGATGGCTTATAGCTGTCGAAGCCGTAGAACTCACTAAGACCTTCGTTTTGACTGGTTATGGCTCCCGTAACTCTAAACGAGCCAACAGTTATGGTCGTCCGAAGAATCGATATCCACAGGGTGCAACATCTGCGGTGCAAGGTGCAACTTTCGTCCAAAAAGACCAAACAACGCCGTGCGACTTTTAGAAATGGGTGCAGGGATTTGAAATGGACCAGTACCATGGTGCACCACTCCCCAGGGATGGTAACTCAAAGACCAGCCACGGTGTTCCCTTTTTAACGTAAAAATTCATGTAACGGAAAAACGAAGGCCAAAAAACTTCAGAGACCTGATTGAGGTTTGGATATCCTTTTATTGGGTATGAAACTATCCGTTGATGGATTATAGCTGTCAAAGCCGTAGAACTCACTAAGACCTTCGTTTTGACTGGTTATGGCTCCCGTAACTCTAAACGAGGCAACATTTATGGCCGTCCGAAGAATCGATATCCACAGGGTGCAACATCTGTGGTGCAAGGTGCAACAATCGTCCAAAAAGACGAAACAGCGCCGTGCGACTTTTAGAAATGGGTGCAGGGATTTGAAATGGACCCGTACCATGGTGCATCACTATCCAGGGATGGTAAATCAAAAACCAGCCATGGTGTTCCCTTTTTAAAGTAAATATCCATGTAACGGAAAAAAGAAGGCCAAAAAACTTCAAAGACCCGAATGAGGTTCGGATAGCCTTTTTTTGGGTATGAAACAATCTGTTGACGGCTTATAGCAGTCAAAGCCGTAGAACTCACTAAGACATTCATTTTGACTGGTTATGGCTCCCGTAACTCTAAACGAGCCAACAGTTATGGCCGTCCGAAGAATCGATATCCACAGGGTGCAACATCTGCGGTGCAAGGTGCAACATTCGTCCAAAAAGATGAAACAGCGCCGTGCGACTTTTAGAAATGGGTGCAGGGATTTGAAATGGACCAGTACCATGGTGCACCACTCTCCAGGGATGGTAAATCGAAGACCATCCACGGTGTTCCCTTTTTAACGTAAAAATTCATGTGACGGAAAAACGAAGGCCAAAAAACTTCAGAGACCCGATTGAGGTTCGGATAGCCTTTTTTTGGGTATAAAACTACCCGTTGATGGCTTAAAGCGGTCAAAGCCGTAGAACTCACTGAGACCTTCGTTTTGACTGGTTATGGCTTCCGTAACTCTAAACGAGGCAACAGTTATGGCCGTTCGAAGAATCGATATCCACAGGGTGCAACATCTGCGGTGCAAGGTGTAAAATTCATCCAAAAAGAAGAAACAGCACCGTGCGACTTTTAGAAATGGGTGCAGGGATTTGAAATGGACAAGTACCATAGTGCATCACTCTCCAGGGATGGTAAATCGAAGACCAGCCACGGTGTTCCCTTTTTAACGTAAAAATTCATGTGACGGAAAAACGAAGGCCAAAAAACTTCAGAGACCCGATTGTGGTTCGGATAGCCTTTTTTTGGGTATGAAACTATCCGTTGACAGCTTACAGCAGTCAAAGCCGTAGAACTCACTGAGACCTTCGTTTTGAATGGTTATGGCTCCCGTAACTCTAAACGTGGCAATAGTTATGGCCGTCCGAAGAATCGATATCCACAGGGTGCAACATCGGCGGTGCAATGTGCAACATTCGTCCAAAAAGACGAAACAGCACCGTGCAACTTTTAGGAATGGGTGCAGGGATTTGAAATGGACCAGTACCATGGTGCACCACTCTCCAGGGATGGTAAATCGAAGACCGGCCACGGTGTTCCCTTTTTAACGTAAAAATTCATGTGACGGAAAAACGAAGGCCAAAAAACTTCAAAGACCCGATTGAGGTTCGGATAGCCTTTTTTTGTGTATGAAACTATCCGTTGACGGCTTACAGCTGTCAAAGCCGTAGAACTCACTGAGACCTTCGTTTTGACTGGTTATGGCTCCCGTAAATCTAAACGAGCCAACAGTTATGGTCGTCCGAAGAATCGATATCCACAGGGTGCAACATCTGCGGTGCAAGGTGCAACATTCGTCCAAAAAGACCAAACAACGCCGTGCGACTTTTAGAAATGGGTGCAAGGATTTGAAATGGACCAGTACCATGGTGCACCACTCTCCAGGGATGGTAACTCGAAGACCAGCCACGGTGTTCCCTTTTTAACGTAAAAATTCATGTAACGGAAAAACGAAGGCCAAAAAACTTCAGAGACCCGATTGAGGTTCGGATAGCCTTTTATTGGGTATAAGACTACCCGTTGATGGCTTAAAGCGGTCAAAGCCGTAGAACTCACTGAGACCTTCGTTTTGACTGGTTATGGCTCCCGTAACTCTAAACGAGGCAGTAGTTATGGCCGTTCGAAGAATCGATATCCACAGGGTGCAACATCTGCGGTGCAAGGTGCAAAATTCGTCCAAAAAGACGAAACAGCGCCGTGCGAGTTTTAGATATGGGTGCAGGGATTTGAAATGGACCAGTACCATGGTCATCACTCTCCAGGGATGGTAAATCGAAGATCAGCCACGGTGTTCCCTTTTTAACGTAAAAATTCATGTGACGGAAAAACGAAGACCAAAAAACTTCAAAGACCCGATTGAGGTTCGAATAGCCTTTTTTTGGGTATGAAACTATCCGTTGATGGCTTACAGCAGTCAAAGCCGTAGAACTCACTGAGACCTTCGTTTTGACTGGTTATGGCTCCCGTAACTCTAAACGAGGCAACAGTTATGGCCATCCGAAGAATCGATATCCACAGGGTGCAACATCTGCGGTGCAAGGTGCAACATTCGTCCAAAAAGATGAAACAGCGCCGTGCGTCTTTTAGAAATGGGTGTAGGGATTTGAAATGGAGCAGTACGATGGTGCATCACTCTCCAGGGATGGTAAATTGAAGACCAGCCACGGTGTTCCCTTTTTAACGTAAAAATTCGTGTGACGGAAAAACGAAGGCCAAAAAACTTCAGAGACCCAATTGAGGTTCGGATAGCCTTTTTTGGGTATAAAACTATCCGTTGACGGATTACAGCGGTAAAAGCCATAGAACTCACTAAGACCTTCGTTTTGACTGGTTATGGCTCCCGTAACTCTAAACGAGGCAACTGTTATGGCCGTCCGAAGAATCGATATCCACAGGGTGCAACATCTACGGTGCAAGGTGCAACATTCGTCCAAAAAGACGAAACAGTGTCGTGCGACTTTTAGAAATGGGTGCAGGGATTTGAAATGGACCAGTACCATGGTGCATCACTCTCCAGGGATGGTAAATCAAAATACAGCCACGTTGTTCCCTTTTTAAAGTAAATATCCATGTAACGGAAAAACGAAGGCCAAAAAACTTCAAAGACCCGATTAAGGTTCGGATAGCCTTTTTTTGGGTATGAAACTATCCGTTGACGGCTTATAGCTGTCGAAGCCGTAGAACTCACTAAGACCTTCGTTTTGACTGGTTATGGCTCCCGTAACTCTAAACGAGCCAACAGTTATGGTCGTCCGAAGAATCGATATCCACAGGGTGCAACATCTGCGGTGCAAGGTGCAACATTCGTCCAAAAAGACCAAACAACGCCGTGCGACTTTTAGAAATGGGTGCAGGGATTTGAAATGGACCAGTACCATGGTGCACCACTCTCCAGGGATGGTAACTCGAAGACCAGCCACGGTGTTCCCTTTTTAACGTAAAAATTCATGTAACGGAAAAATTTAGGCCAAAAAACTTCAGAGACCCGATTGAGGTTCGGATAGCCTTTTATTGGGTATGAAACTATCCGTTGACGGATTATAGCTGTCAAAGCCGTAGAACTCACTAAGACCTTCGTTTTGACTGGTTATGGCTCCCGTAACTCTAAACGAGGCAACAGTTATGGCCGTCCGAAGAATCGATATCCACAGGGTGCAACATCTGCGGTGCAAGGTGCAACAATCGTCCAAAAAGACGAAACAGCGCCGTGCGACTTTTAGAAATGGGTGCAGGGATTTGAAATGGACCCGTACCATGGTGCATCATTATCCAGGGATGGTAAATCAAAAACCAGCTGTTATCCCGCCTTTTGGCAAGGCCGTGACACCAAGGACTTAACTAGAAAACAGTGACAGATCGTCTCAGAAGTCGGTTACACGTAAGGATCGCTACGGATATCGATGAAATTTGTTCAAGTCCGGATCGGGCTACAATTGATAAGGCACGTCAAGCAAAGCCGTGGGAACCAATGATCCAAGTTTCAACTCAATCCGAGTTCGTATGCTCAAGATATCGTCGACAAAAGATGGAGTAGGGCACCCTTAGTTCGAATCCATAGGTTTCGCCTATGTTCGAATCCATCGGGTAGATATTGCCTCGAATCCAAGCAGGATCCATTCGAATCCATCAAGGTCGACTCCGTCATCTTCGTATCCATCAGAACAAGTCCCGTTCGAATCCAACGCATCAGGTTCACGTAATCTACTTCGAATCGATGAGTTCTCAGTCGATTCGAGACCATCGAATTCCCCCAGCTTCGAATCGATCAAAATAGGCTACGTTCGAATGCAACGCTACAGACCCTTCAGGCTTTCATCTGCTTCGACTCCATCACGTAAGTCACCTCGAGACTACACTCCGCAGTCAGCTTCGAATCGATCACTATGTTATACCTAGATCGATTCGAACGAACACGACTTCGAATCCACTGCCTTGAATCCAAACCGTGGATTCGACCCAGTCAAACCAGAGCAAAACACGGATCGATGCGAGAAGCGCGCGCCAAGTCACTATGAGCATCGAGTCGACCAAATCGATTCGAACCAAGATCGATTCGAAGTATCCATGTTCTCCGAAAAACACCAACTTGAATCGATCATAACTCGAGATCTACAAGTCCAAATGCTATGAAATTTTCACAGAAGCTTAAGCACATGACGAAGAATGTCCACGCCAAATTTCAGCTCGATTGGATGATTTCTTGATCGATTCGAACCAAGGGTCGAATCGATCCCAAAGTGGGCCCGGGTCTCCAGATTTCGGCCATGTGGGCCCCCTGACGCACCAGAACTGGTCTCCCCTCATTTTAGGCGAAATATCAGCCTCCTACATCTATAAATAGAGCCCCTGGTCATTCAGAAAAGGGGTCGGACAATTCTAAGTACTGAAGAGCGCCCAGATTCTACCAGATCTACTCCAGAACACCGCCGCTGCTTTAGATTGACACTTAGCATTGAAATTCAGTTGTATTACATTGTTAACTACTGTAATCTTCAAGTAATCGAGCAATAAAATCATCAAACTTCATAGTGGACGTAGGCAAAGCGCCGAACCACTCTAAATCGCTTGCCTTTGCAATTTACTTTCTGTTATTTGGAGTTTTTGTTAGATAATCCACAGTATTATT
This sequence comes from Allium fistulosum, assembly GCA_030737815.1. Lineage (NCBI taxonomy): Eukaryota > Viridiplantae > Streptophyta > Magnoliopsida > Asparagales > Amaryllidaceae > Allium > Allium fistulosum. The sequence goes on from CM060906.1 coordinate 1,142,925,602, forward strand.
TTTCATTCTGCGCGTTTATCTCTTCAACGACTTCCGAAGAGTGTTGTGCCCATTTTTGGTGCAAACACTTTGGTGCTTTCACCGAGAAAAAACCAGCTTTTTTCTCCTGCTCCTTGGATCTACCATCGATACCGGATTGCACAAATCCAAGAGGAAGATCCAGATCTTTGATTCACAGTCCTTCCATTCTACTCAGATTTGCGTAAAATCTAGGAAAAGGATTCATCATTCGAAATGGTTAGCACAAGAACCACTTCTACAGCTGCTGGACAAGAAGGTAGGGATGGACAGAATCCTACTCAACAGCAGCCGTCCAACCAAGACAACACTGCCCACTCAGATCCGTCTGGGGCAGTCACTAGACAAGAATTCCAAGTATTGCTACAAGAGCTGACTCAGAGTCGGCAGCAATTAGCCGAACAGTTGCGTGCCAATATCGAATTGACGAACCAACTGAACCGCCAGGGCCGTAGGAGGTCTAGAAGGGATGTTGTTTCCCGCTCATCCACTGAAAGTTCTGCTTCATCGGACTACTATCACAGATCTACCCGTCCTCGATTAGACGGGAGTCATGCACAAACGATCGGATATCAACCCGCTTTAACTATTGGACAGTTGATGGCAGGACCGTCAACCAGCTTTCAGGCCGGGCCCTCCACGCAAGGAGGCCCTACTACCCAGCATACCGCGGACAATCACGCCGCAGCTGCCACAATAGAAACAAGGGTTGATACCCGAAATCTTTCAGAGCCAAATAATCGGCAACGTGGACGTACTCCTGAACCGTACGTCTTGGATGACGCTGAGCCAAGGAGGCAGAATTTGGACCGTCGACAGCGCCCGGCCCGAACTCGCGTTGTGGAACCCGACCACACCTTAGCTCGGCAAGCTCAAAATGTAGCAATGCCAGACATCTCGACTATGATACGTCAGATGATCCGCGAAAGCCAAGGCCTTACCAACGATGACTGGGGACTTTCCCGTAGTCACACTCCCTTCACAGACGAGATACTGAGTGCTGAACCTCCCCGGCGATTCAGAATGCCAACCCTTCCTATGTACGAAGGAAATTCTGATCCCAATCAACACATCTTGAAATATGAGTGGTCAATGAGCGCCGCAAGGGCCGATGACGCAGTAAAATGTCGTAGTTTCCCCATCTCTCTAGGTGGAATTGCAACGATGTGGTTCACGAGATTGCCACCTAGGTCTATCTCTTCATTTGATCAACTGGCTAAGAAATTTGTGGAACAATTTCGCATGCATGTCGCTAGACCCAAAGATGTCAACACCCTATCCAGTGTTACCCAAGCTCGAGGGGAAACGCTAAGGCGTTACTTAGAAAGATTTCATGCGGCATGTGTGGAGATTAGTAATCCCAACGACAACTCAATCTTAATGGCATTGACAAAGGGGATCGACCCTGATTCTGAATTTGGAAACTGGTTAGCTGGAAAACCGCCCGCATCATTGGACCGTTTCTACTCCAAAGCCGCGCAATTCCTACGACAAGAGGACGCAAAACAGTCTAGGAAGCAAGACGATGCGGGACCCAAGAGTGAAGGGATACAGAGCAATGTAGCAGTAAAACAATCAGGAGACAATTCCGGAAACGTTCAGTTGAACATACAAAACAAGCAAACGCAGCCAAGAGGAAACAATGGTCAGAATAAGAAAAGAGATCCAAATCGGGGTCCACGACGTGAGGCCCCAATGTTCGATAATTACACACCATTGAATACATCGTTGGAAAATGTGTACCTACAGACTTGCAATACTATGCAATATAAGAAACCGGCTCCGAAGCAATCGTCGGAGAGGCAGATTCAAACAGGAAAGTTCTGTAGATTCCACGAAAGTTATGGCCACAACACCAATGAATGTCGACACTTGCAAGACCTCGTTGAGAAGTTGATTAGAGAAAGGAAGTTAGATCAGTTTGTGCGGGCACCGCAGTCTGAAGGGGCGGGCCCCTCAAATCAAAATCATGTGCGTAATCCAGAGAGACAGGAAGAACCAGGTCGTGTCGGAGGAAGACTGGTAATTAATGTTGTAAGTGATAGTCCTCGAACAGCGAAGCGAAGCTGGGGAGAAATGAAATCATATAACAACTTGGTTAGACGAACAGACTTTGAGTACGATGATAACTTAGACGATAAACCTTCGACCAAACGAAAGAGAGCGACAATTAACGACATCACTTTCCGGGACAACGATACTGGTTATGTCGGAAGCCCGACTACGGACCCACTCGTGATATCGGCACAAGTAGGTCCAGCTTGGATGAAGAGGATACTAATTGACTGCGGGAGCTCCGTGAATATCCTTTTTATACATGCTTATAATCAAATGAGGATGAATCCCAGGGATTTGGAACCTTGCCAAACTCACCTCCATGGATTCAACGGTAGCTCTACCGTACCTATTGGGGTGGTGAAGTTACCAGTTAGGTTGGGATCTAAGGAACATTGGAGAGTTCGAACATTACAGTTCACTGTGTTGAACATAGTCTCGCCATACAACGCCTTCTTAGGACGACCTGCCCTTACTGAATTCAGAGCTGTAATTGCCCCATGGTGCTTGACCTTAAAGTTTCCCACTGTCAACGGAATTGGAGTCGTCCAGGGCGATCAGGTTGACTTGAGAACAGTCATACACCAAAAACGAATCGCCCGATTACGCGATGCCAAGGACCGACTTAAAACTTTTGAACGCAATGAGATCGTCATTAAAAAAGAATACTCAGCACTGCTGCACATGAAACCAACATGGAAGGGATCACATGAGATTAAGCAAGAGCTCGGGGATAATGTATATGAGATGACGACCGCTGATGGTCTAGCTTCGCCAGATGTCTTGGATAGCGAAAGACTTCGTCGCCATCGCACATAACAGGCTGTGTTTATCTATTTAGTTTCAATTCTGTTTTAGAATTTGTTTCCGCATTTCGAAATTAGAACTTGTAATAAGGCAACTGACTTTGCCGTGTTTTCTTATTTCAGCAATAAAATGCCATCTCTTTGAGCCAGAGCTGTGATTCATTGAATACAATGTACAACATCACGATGCACGAAGAGCTAAATTCCATCACACAATGGAATTTATTCAAGTAGGGAGTGGCTATGAAGCAATCAACCACTCACCAAATAAAACCCGAGCTCGGGGGGCAAGCCATCACATCAGGCCAGAAATGGGTTGATACACGACAACCTTTTCCATAACTCCAGCTTCCGAGAGCGCGAACTGGAGTATAAACATTAACTAACTCCGTACTCCCAGAGTGCGAGGCGGAGTATAAACATTTTACAAAATCCCAGAGAACTCCGAGAGCGCGAGCTGGGTACAAAACTTTTTACTTAACTCCGTACTCCCAGAGTGCGAGGCGGAGTATAAACATTTTTCTAAATCCCAGAGTACTCCGAGAGCGCGAGCTGGGTATGAATATCAGCAAACTCCAGCTTCCGAGAGCGCGAACTGGAGTATAAACATTAACTAACTCCGGATTCCGAGAGCGCGAACCAGAGTATAAACATCAACAAACTCCAGCTTCCGAGAGCGCGAACTGGAGTATAAACATTAACTAACTCCGTACTCCCAGAGTGCGAGGCGGAGTATAAACATTTTACAAAATCCCAGAGAACTCCGAGAGCGCGAGCTGGGTACAAAACTTTTTACTTAACTCCGTACTCCCAGAGTGCGAGGCGGAGTATAAACATTTTTCTAAATCCCAGAGTACTCCGAGAGCGCGAGCTGGGTATGAATATCAGCAAACTCCAGCTTCCGAGAGCGCGAACTGGAGTATAAACATTAACTAACTCCAGATTCCGAGAGCGCGAACTGGAGTACAAACATTAACGAACTCCAGCTTCCGAGAACGCGAACTGGAGTATAAACATTAACCAACTCCGTGCTTCCAGTACACCAGGCAGAGTATAAACGTACATCAACTCCACACTAATCCCCAATACTGGGGGCAGAACCATAACACATAGCAAGTTGGAGACAAAAGTGAATACATTTTCATTTCCATTATCAACAAAAAGAATCTGATTACAAAATGGTTCAAGAAATTGCTACTAGTGGGAGCCGAATCCACATCTATACATGGCTATAGAAAAATCAACAAAATGCTACCCTACGCAACAAAGATTTGGGGAAAGAAGTTCATTCTTTCTTCTTCCTTATCTTCTTCTTTGGGGTAGCTCCACCTGATCCGCTGCCCGACTTCTTCCTCAATCGCTTGCTCTTTTCAGGCTTGCCCTTTGGCAGCGATATGATGTCGACATCTTCCTCAGAGCTGGAGGCGACAGAAGTTCTTCTAGGAGGACGAGCTGGGGGCATAGGAGTAGTAGCAGGAGGAGGAACAGGAGCGGTCTCGATCAACACAGTACCACCCGGCGAAATCACCATTAACGGGGCAGGCCCGGGTGGACTAGAACCTACATTCCCTGACGCCATCTCGGCAGCAATCTCAGCTAAAACGTCGTCCTCACGAGATGCTTGGGCCGCATCAGATGTGCCAATAGCTGGCATAGGTAAACTAACGGCCGGAGCAGCCTCACTCACAGCATCGGACGGATTGGCAGAGGGATCGATGGGTTCGTTGAGAAGCTCCTCAATCATCTGAGCGCTGAAAGAAAACATATTTGCATCTCCCTCCTCGCCAATCAAAGTAGAAGTCGTGATGGCTTCAGAAAAAACTACCCCTTGTGTTTGATGAGGAACTGATAAAGCAAGGGGCGCAGAAACTATAACTTCGGTATGAAATGCGACAAAACGGAGATTGTTAGACAAGTGTATTGCTTAAGGTTCATCACAACAAAACTACGAGAAGCGTTCAAATACCTTCCTCAGTCTGGACCGAAACATGGGTAGAATCATCGGCAGAAGATAACAACGGTTGGTCAGGATTATATGCAGGAACGGATTGAGGGTCTACCGCACCAGTAGTCTCGGGCAATGTTGAGATTACGGCTCCAACACTTGCCTCGTGATGCGCGGTCCCCGAACCTTCGCCTGTCTCTGATGACTGGACGCCGAGTCTTTCTTTCGCCATAGAAATTACCACCTCATGAAGGGCCTTCCTCTCATCCTCAGTAAGCAGGCGCATCTCCAGTTCGAAGTCGTCAAGTGCTCCATCTGGATGCGCCGCTCTCTTCTCGTTCACCAGCCGGGTCCAGGCATTATACAAGATCATGGAGTCATCTCCCAGCCACGCTAGATTTCTGTGTTCCAGCACATTAGCGTTATACGTAACTAGGAGATCGTCAAACTCAGCATCTAGCCTGGACCTCTCCTCCAAGATTTTTTCCTGAATCTCCGCTTCCACAGACTTAGCCTTGATCGCCACCGCAGCTAGTTCGGCCCTGAGGGATACTGCTTGGTCGCAAGCCTCTTGAGCAGTAGCGTTCGCATCGTCTTTCTCCTTCACCATTTCAGCGAATTTGGCCTTGAGCTCGTTCAGCTCTTTAACGGCTAAGTCTCGCTCAGCTGCAACGGTGGTATTGCGATGGCCCATCTCTTCCACTGTGGCACAGTGTTCTTGCTGCATCCTCGCTAGTTTGGCCACGACATCCTCGTGTTTCTTAAGAGTTTCAAGCTCCGACTTTCGGGACGTCTCCACTTCGGATTGAAGAACTTGGATAATGCGTTTCTGCTTCGCAATGTCGACATCACGTTCAGCAATGATTTTCGCCCTGTCGAAAGCTACTCTAGAGGCCTTCACGGCTGCCTTATACCACTCTTTGTACTGAGCATAGAAGTCGTGAATGTAATTATGTGCAGTGGTCTCAGCTTCCGGAGGGATTCTTTTAAAATTAGGAGGGAAGATGTAGCCATCCATGCAAATTTCCGGATAGTCGTTTTTCATTTGGGCAAGCTTAGCGGCTCCCTCGCTTGTCAACTCAGCCGGAGCTTGTTCAATTATAGCAGCTACCGTTGGTTCCACTCTAGGCCGTTGAGCGTCAGGCCGAGAAGATTGAGAAGGCAATTGTTGCTGATTAGATGGCCCTGGGAGGTCTACTGGAGCCCTGGGAGGCGGAGGAGAACGAGATCGGGGTCGGTGCTGATACCCCCGGTCTCTATCAGAATAATCATAACCAGAACGGTTACGCGAGTAATCCCTGTCTCTGTCATAACGTTCTTGACTCGAGTAGCCTCGCCCATGGTCCCTATCTGTCTCTCTCCTACGGGAGTCATAAAATGGAGAAGATTGACGCACGTTCCGAAGCCTATCTAAAGTGGAGCCACGCCCTGACATCTCACCTGCGATAAGAAAGAATTACGGATTAAAATCCCATAGAGCAATGTTTACTATGCGGAAGTCATGAAGTGCCGTGATAGTGTGTGTAAATGTGTAAACCCCCAAACCGACCGGAAGTGTTGACCGCACTTAAAGGAAAGGACTCGTTCACGTTTAGAACATCTTGAAATTCTTCCAACCCGGGATCATGAGAAATCGATATATAATCTGGGATAGGAATATCGTCTAGCCCTTTGAAAGAATCTCTCGAATGAGAAGGGGCGGCCTCAGAAATCATGACCCCGGAAGCGGGAAGAAACGCATCTACAGATTTTCCCCCCTTGGACTTAAGTTTTTTGGAAACGGCGGCCTTGCCTTTCCGTTTTCCTCCCGATTCTTCAAAGTTTCCCGAGAGATCAGCCATCGGCTCAGACTCTGTGTGGGTTCTTTCTTCATCACCCGCCTCAATTATTCTGATTCCGAGTGACTTCTTCACTTTTTTCTTCTTGGTCTTCTTCTTATCTCCCTTCTTGGGGGCAGACTTTGCAAAGCCTTCAACGACTATGCTTTGATTGATGTCGATCAAACCAAGGACTCTTAAGTTGTAGTCGTTCAGCACCGAGTCAATATGCCTCAGCTCGCTTGGGACTTCTTGAAGACTCCGGACGGTACCCTTGAAACGCCCTCCATCGGGCCTAGAGATAATAGCTGTAAAAGGAATGAAATGTCAATTTTAACACCGAAGAGCTATTGGTCAAGGAAACAGGTTAAGACGCTTACGTCTAGACAACCATCGCCTAGCAAAACCCGGAGGGCACCGAACGTAGAACCATTCGTTCTTGAAATAGCTCAGGCGCGTCCAAGCTCCAACTACAACTTGGCAATTTCTAACTGCCTCCAGGAATGTAAACGACGGGCTATCACCCCTGCTCTTGAAGTTAAATATGTGTCTGATCTCGAAGGGCCTAGGCGGGCGAAAAAGACAGTCCATGAATATTATGAAGACACTATTCAGCAGCGCGTGCCCGTTGGGATGAAGTTGTGAAGGAGCGATCCCTAAATATGATAACATCCTTCGGATATATTGATTGAAGGGAGGAAGAGTTCCAGCCGCACAAGCATGACGGTAGAATGCTGTATATCCTTCAGGTGGATTGTGCGGTCTATCGGTAGCGCTGGGCAATAATACGTCACCCAAAGATATGTTATGCTTTAAGCATATTCGTCCCAACAAGGATTCAGATATGTTGGACTGAACCGAATCAACAGGGTCCTCGATAAATATCGCCTCCGGCAATTCATCTGGAGCCGGATCGATTACGTCGGCAGGGATGTCAGGAATCTCAAGCACAGGAGGAGTCGAGCTCTGCACCTCTTGTTGTTGGGAGCTCGAAGATTCCATAATTAGCTAACTCATCAGAAAGCAACGTTAAGTTCATAACTAGCCCGTGCATGCCCCAGTGTAGTGTGTATGAACGTGTCGTGCAGTGCAAGTGCTGTGCATCACTTAAACAAATTTAACAGAATAAAGCGAGATGATCGTACGACATAACTTGGGAATTCGAGAATGAAAATGACCGTCATCGCTGACCGTCACTTCCACACCGTCCAAACGCTACGAACCAACTTCAAGTATAAATCAGTTGTATTATTGGTTAAGTCATAGTTCCATCAACGAGCTTCGAAGGAAATTCAAGTTCAAGTTTTTCAGTCAAGTTCGATTATGCGAGGCCGAAGCTCGTCGGAGTCAAGTATGCTAAAATTCTTTAAGTTCGTCAGAGAATAACTTGAAACTGGTCGTAATTCATATGATGGAGCAAGTCATAAACGTTGGGTTTTCAAAACTGAAAGCGTTCAAGTCCATAAAGATCGACTCGATTTTGCTTCGAATCCATATAGGTCGACTCGATATACTTCGGGATGGAGGAGCGCCTCGAATCAATAGGCACTAAGTGACTTCAAATCGATCGACCTTCGATACCTTCGACTCGATCAAGGTATAGTTACATCGAATCGATCGATACGAGGCTTTTTTTTTCCTTTACAAGAATCGATTCGAAGCTATGCGTCAGAAAACGATTCGAATCACTTGTTCCTGGATCAATGCCCACCGAGTCGACCCACTCCATTCAGATCTCGTCACTCAGAATTTTTGAGACGAAGACAGTTCTAACATTTTCATCTCGAGTCGATCCATTGAGTACCTGTTTTGGTTTCGAGTGAAAGCGTGGATGAGTTTGATCGATTCGTGGTAGGCACGTCAATTTTAGCTCTGGAAGATCGATTCGAAGAAGCGGCTGAAGCGATGGTAAAAGTAAAAAGTAAGAAGAGAATAGTACCCCGGTATATATAGGAGAAAATAGACGATTCGCCTCCCGGTACAATTGACCGGCTTTAACAGGTAAGGGCATCGACTCGATTCGTTACGGCGACTTCGAATCGATCATAACCCACCACTTCGAATCCATCTCCTGCGAATCTCCTTGCATGTTCGAATCCATCTCAACAACATCGATGCGAGACAACATCAACTCGAAGCACAGCGTCGATCAACCAGTTCGAATCCCTCCTTTAGTTCGAATCCATTCGGTTTCGAATCCTTTTCCACATCGAATCCATTCCAGCAGCATCGAAGCAAAGCAACATTGATTCGAGCACTCACAACTTCAACTCCATCAACTCAAAGAACATCGAATCCACGCAATATCGATTCGGAGAGGCACAGCTTCGAATCCATCGCCAACCACTGATGAAAATGGACGAATAGTCTCAGTGTTAAAAATTGCTTGTCTACTCTTCATACCGATTCAGGAGAGGATCGATGCGGGAGGATGACCATAGACAATCATAAAAGTAATGATTTAACTCAGATCTCAAATCGGTTCAGGAGAGGACCGATGCAGATTTCGATAGCAAAACCGAACTGACAACAACTTGCGATCACGCAACGTTAGCCAAGGTCAAGATAATGCACGTATTTTTTACTAGTGTTTTGGTCTTTATCATCAACAGGAATCAAATGTTCATCTCGTCCTGACTCAAAAACCCAGACAGCCAGTCACGATTATACAACAGTCGATTACTGCAATACAGGATGCAACTTTCGATAAGGCATGTTGTAGCAATCCAATGAGAGACTGCAGCTTTTCAAAGCACGTCATGTTCACACAAGACATACTTTGGGGGGCAAATGTTATCCCGCCTTTTGGCAAGGCCGTGACACCAAGGACTTAACTAGAAAACAGTGACAGATCGTCTCAGAAGTCGGTTACACGTAAGGATCGCTACGGATATCGATGAAATTTGTTCAAGTCCGGATCGGGCTACAATTGATAAGGCACGTCAAGCAAAGCCGTGGGAACCAATGATCCAAGTTTCAACTCAATCCGAGTTCGTATGCTCAAGATATCGTCGACAAAAGATGGAGTAGGGCACCCTTAGTTCGAATCCATAGGTTTCGCCTATGTTCGAATCCATCGGGTAGATATTGCCTCGAATCCAAGCAGGATCCATTCGAATCCATCAAGGTCGACTCCGTCATCTTCGTATCCATCAGAACAAGTCCCGTTCGAATCCAACGCATCAGGTTCACGTAATCTACTTCGAATCGATGAGTTCTCAGTCGATTCGAGACCATCGAATTCCCCCAGCTTCGAATCGATCAAAATAGGCTACGTTCGAATGCAACGCTACAGACCCTTCAGGCTTTCATCTGCTTCGACTCCATCACGTAAGTCACCTCGAGACTACACTCCGCAGTCAGCTTCGAATCGATCACTATGTTATACCTAGATCGATTCGAACGAACACGACTTCGAATCCACTGCCTTGAATCCAAACCGTGGATTCGACCCAGTCAAACCAGAGCAAAACACGGATCGATGCGAGAAGCGCGCGCCAAGTCACTATGAGCATCGAGTCGACCAAATCGATTCAAACCAAGATCGATTCGAAGTATCCATGTTCTCCGAAAAACACCAACTTGAATCGATCATAACTCGAGATCTACAAGTCCAAATGCTATGAAATTTTCACAGAAGCTTAAGCACATGACGAAGAATGTCCACGCCAAATTTCAGCTCGATTGGATGATTTCTTGATCGATTCGAACCAAGGGTCGAATCGATCCCAAAGTGGGCCCGGGTCTCCAGATTTCGGCCATGTGGGCCCCCTGACGCACCAGAACTGGTCTCCCCTCATTTTAGGCGAAATATCAGCCTCCTACATCTATAAATAGAGCCCCTGGTCATTCAGAAAAGGGGTCGGACAATTCTAAGTACTGAAGAGCGCCCAGATTCTACCAGATCTACTCCAGAACACCGCCGCTGCTTTAGATTGACACTTAGCATTGAAATTCAGTTGTATTACATTGTTAACTACTGTAATCTTCAAGTAATCGAGCAATAAAATCATCAAACTTCATAGTGGACGTAGGCAAAGCGCCGAACCACTCTAAATCGCTTGCCTTTGCAATTTACTTTCTGTTATTTGGAGTTTTTGTTAGATAATCCACAGTATTATTTTTCATTCTGCGCGTTTATCTCTTCAACGACTTCCGAAGAGTGTTGTGCCCATTTTTGGTGCAAACACCAGCCACGGTGTTCCCTTTTTAAAGTAAATATCCATGTAACGGAAAAAAGAAGGCCAAAAAACTTCAAAGACCCGAATGAGGTTCGGATAGCCTTTTTTTGGGTATGAAACAATCCGTTGACGGTTTATAGCAGTCAAAGCCGTAGAACTCACTAAGTCCTTCGTTTTGACTGGTTATGGCTCCCGTAACTCTAAACGAGCCAACAGTTATGGCCGTCCGAAGAATCGATATCCACAGGGTGCAACATCTGCGGTGCAAGGTGCAACATTCGTCCAAAAAGACGAAACAGCGCCGTGCGACTTTTAGAAATGGGTGCAGGGATTTGAAATGGACCAGTACCATGGTGCACCACTCTCCAGGGATGGTAAATCGAAGACCATCCACGGTGTTCCCTTTTTAACGGAAAAATTCATGTGACGGAAAAACGAAGGCCAAAAAACTTCAGAGACCCGATTGAGGTTCGGATAGCCTTTTTTTGGGTATAAAACTACCCGTTGACGGCTTAAAGTGGTCAAAGCCGTAGAACTCACTGAGACCTTCGTTTTGACTGGTTATGGCTCCCGTAACTCTAAACGAGGCAACAGTTATGGCCGTTCGAAGAATCGATATCCACAGGGTGCAACATCTGCGGTGCAAGGTGCAACATTCGTCCAAAAAGACGAAACAGCGCCGTTCGACTTTTAGAAATGGGTGCAGGGATTTGAAATGGACCAGTACCATGGTGCATCACTCTCCAGGGATGGTAAATCAAAAACCAGCCACGGTGTTCCCTTTTTAAAGTAAATATCCATGTAATGGAAAAACGAAGGCCAAAAAACTTCAAAGACCCGAATGAGGTTCGGATAGCCTTTTTTGGGTATGAATCTATCCGCTGACGGCTTATAGCCATCAAAGCCGTAGAACTCACTAAGACCTTCGTTTTGACTGGTTATGGCTCCCGTAACTCTTAACGAGCCAACAGTTATGGCCGTCCGAAGAATCGATATCCACAGGGTGCAACATCTGCGGTGCAAGGTGCAACATTCGTCCAAAAAGACGAAACAGCGCCGTGCGACTTTTAGAAATGGGTGCAGGGATTTGAAATGGACCAGTACGATGGTGCATCACTCTCCAGGGATGGTAAATTGAAGACCAGCCACGGTGTTCCCTTTTTAACGTAAAAATTCGTGTGACGGAAAAACGAAGGCCAAAAAACTTCAGAGACCCAATTGAGGTTCGGATAGCCTTTTTTGGGTATGAAACTATCCGTTGACGGCTTACAGCGGTAAAAGCCGTAGAACTCACTAAGACCTTCGTTTTGACTGGTTATGGCTCCCGTAACTCTAAACGAGGCAACTGTTATGGCCGTCCGAAGAATCGATATCCACAGGGTGCAACATCTACGGTGCAAGGTGCAACATTCGTCCAAAAAGACGAAACAGTGCCGTGCGACTTTTAGAAATGGGTGCAGGGATTTGAAATGGACCAGTACCATGGTGCATCACTCTCCAGGGATGGTAAATCAAAATACAGCCACGTTGTTCCCTTTTTAAAGTAAATATCCATGTAACGGAAAAACGAAGGCCAAAATACTTCAAAGACCCGATTAAGGTTCGGATAGCCTTTTTTTGGGTATGAAACTATCCGTTGACGGCTTATAGCTGTCGAAGCCGTAGAACTCACTAAGACCTTCGTTTTGACTGGTTATGGCTCCCGTAACTCTAAACGAGCCAACAGTTATGGTCGTCCGAAGAATCGATATCCACAGGGTGCAACATCTACGGTTTAAGGTGCAACATTCGTCCAAAAATACCAAACAACGCCGTGCGACTTTTAGAAATGGGTGCAGGGATTTGAAATGGACCAGTACCATGTTGCACCACTCCCCAGGGATGGTAACTCGAAGACCAGCCACGGTGTTCCCTTTTTAACGTAAAAATTCATGTAACGGAAAAACGAAGGCCAAAAAACTTCAGAGACCCGATTGAGGTTCGGATAGCCTTTTATTGGGTATGAAACTATCCGTTGACGGATTATAGCTGTCAAAGCCGTAGAACTCACTAAGACCTTCATTTTGACTGGTTATGGCTCCCGTAACTCTAAACGAGGCAACAGTTATGGCCGTCCGAGAATCGATATCCACAGGGTGCAACATCTGCGGTGCAAGGTGCAACAATCGTCCAAAAAGACGAAACAGCGTCGTGCGACTTTTAGAAATGGGTGCAGGGCTTTGAAATGGACCCGTACCATGGTGCATCACTATCTAGGGATGGTAAATCAAAAACCAGCCATGGTGTTCCCTTTTTAAAGTAAATATCCATGTAACGGAAAAAAGAAGGCCAAAAAACTTCAAAGACCCGAATGAGGTTCGGATAGCCTTTTTTTAGGTATGAAACAATCCGTTGACGGCTTATAGCAGTCAAAGCCGTAGAACTCACTAAGACCTTCGTTTGGACTGGTTATGGCTCCCGTAACTCTAAACGACCCAACAGTTATGGTCGTCCGAAGAATCGATATCCACAGGGTGCAACATCTGCGGTGCAAGGTGCAACATTCGTCCAAAAAGACGAAACAGCGCCGTGCGACTTTTAGAAATGGGTGCAGGGATTTGAAATGGACCGGTACCATGGTGCACCACTCTCCAGGGATGGTAAATCGAAGACAAGCCACGGTGTTCCCTTTTTAACGTAAAAATTCATGTGACGGAAAAACGAAGGCCAAAAAACTTCAGAGACCCGATTGAGGTTCGGATAGACTTTTTTTGGGTATGAAACTATCCGTTGACGGCTTAAAGTGGTCAAAGCCGTAGAACTCACTGAGACCTTCGATTTGACTGGTTATGGCTCCCGTAACTCTAAACGAGGCAGTAGTTATGGCCGTTCGAAGAATCGATATCCTCAGGGTGCAACATCTGCGGTGCAAGGTGCAAAATTCGTCCAAAAAGACGAAACAGAGCCGTGCGAGTTTTAGATATGGGTGCAGGGATTTGAAATGGACCAGTACCATGGTGCATCACTCTCCAGGGATGGTAAATCGAAGACCAGCCACGGTGTTCCCTTTTTAACGTAAAAATTCATGTGATGGAAAAACGAAGACCAAAAAACTTCAAAGACCCGATTGAGGTTCGGATAGCCTTTTTTTGGGTATGAAACTATCCTTTGATAGCTTACAGCAGTCAAAGCCGTAGAACTCACTGAGACCTTCGTTTTGACTGGTTATGGCTCCCGTAACTCTAAACGAGGCAACAGTTTTGGCCGTCCGAAGAATCGATATCCACAGGGTGCAACATCTGCGGTGCAAGGTGCAACATTCGTCCAAAAAGACGAAACAGCGCCGTGCGACTTTTAGAAATGGGTGCAGGGATTTGAAATGGACCAGTACGATGGTGCATCAATCTCCAGGGATGGTAAATTGAAGACCAGCCACGGTGTTCCCTTTTGAACGTAAAAATTCGTGTGACGGAAAAACGAAGGCCAAAAAACTTCAGAGACCCAATTGAGGTTCGGATAGCCTTTTTTGGGTATGAAACTATCCGTTGATGGATTACAGCAGTAAAAGCCGTAGAACTCACTAAGACCTTCGTTTTGACTGGTTATGGCTCCCGTAACTCTAAACGAGGCAACAGTTATGGCCGTCCGAAGAATCGATATCCACAGGGTGCAACATCTACGGTGCAAGGTGCAACATTCGTCCAAAAAGACGAAACAGTGCCGTGCGACTTTTAGAAATGGGTGCAGGGATTTGAAATGGACCAGTACCATGGTGCATCACTCTCCAGGGATGGTAAATCAAAATACAGCCACGTTGTTCCCTTTTTAAAGTAAATATCCATGTAACGGAAAAACGAAAGCCAAAAAACTTCAAAGACCCGATTAAGGCTCGGATAGCCTTTTTTTGGGTATGAAACTATCCGTTGACGGCTTATAGCTGTCGAAGCCGTAGAACTCACTAAGACCTTCGTTTTGACTGGTTATGGCTCCCGTAACTCTAAACGAGCCAACAGTTATGGTCGTCCGAAGAATCGATATCCACAGGGTGCAACATCTGCGGTGCAAGGTGCAACATTCGTCCAAAAAGACCAAACAACGCCGTGCGACTTTTAGAAATGTGTGCAGGGATTTGAAATGGACCAGTACCATGGTGCACCACTCTCCAGGGATGGTAACTCGAAGACCAGCCACGGTGTTCCCTTTTTAAAGTAAATATCCATGTAACGGAAAAAAGAAGGCCAAAAAACTTCAAATACCCGAATGAGGTTCGGATAGCCTTTTTTTGGGTATGAAACAATCCGTTGACGGCTTATAGCAGTCAAAGCCGTAGAACTCACTAAGACCTTCGTTTTGACTGGTTATGGCTCCCGTAACTCTAAACGAGCCAACAGTTATGGCCGTCCGAAGAATCGATATCCACAGGGTGCAACATCTGCGGTGCAAGGTGCAACATTCGTCCAAAAAGATGAAACAGCGTCGTGCGACTTTTAGAAATGGGTGCAGGGATTTGAAATGGACCAGTACCATGGTGCACCACTCTCCAGGGAGGGTAAATCGAAGACCATCCACGGTGTTCCCTTTTTAACGTAAAAATTCATGTGACGGAAAAACGAAGGCCAAAAAACATCAGAGACCCGATTGAGGTTCGGATAGCCTTTTTTTGGGTATAAAACTACCCGTTGACGGCTTAAAGTGGTCAAAGCCGTAGAACTCACTGAGACCTTCGTTTTGACTGGTTATGGCTCCCGTAACTCTAAACGAGGCAACAGTTATGGCCGTTCGAAGAATCGATATCCACAGGGTGCAACATCTGCGGTGCAAGGTGTAAAATTCATCCAAAAAGACGAAACAGCGCCGTGCGACTTTTAGAAATGGGTGCAGGGATTTGAAATGGACAAGTACCATAGTGCATCACTCTCCAGGGATGGTAAATCGAAGACCAACCACGGTGTTCCCTTTTTAACGTAAAAATTCATGTGACGGAAAAACGAAGGCCAAAAAACTTCAAAGACCCGATTGTGGTTCGGATAGCCTTTTTTTGGGTATGAAACTATCCGTTGACAGCTTACAGTAGTCAAAGCCGTAGAACTCACTGAGACCTTCGTTTTGAATGGTTATGGCTCCCGTAACTCTAAACAAGGCAACAGTTATGGCCGTCCGAAGAATCGATATCCACAGGGTGCAACATCTGCGGTGCAATGTGCAACATTCGTCCAAAAAGACGAAACAGCGCCGTGCGACTTTTAGGAATGGGTGCAGGGATTTGAAATGGACCAGTACCATGGTGCACCACTCTCCAGGGATGGTAAATCGAAGACCAGCCACGGTGTTCCCTTTTTAACGTAAAAATTCATGTGACGGAAAAACGAAGGCCAAAAAACTTCAGAGACCCGATTGAGGTTCGGATAGCCTTTTTTTGGGTATGAAACTATCCGTTGATGGCTTACAGCAGTCAAAGCCGTAGAACTCACTGAGACCTTCGTTTTGACTGGTTATGGCTCCCGTAAATCTAAACGAGCCAACAGTTATGGTCGTCCGAAGAATCGATATCCACAGGGTGCAACATCTGCGGTGCAAGGTGCAACATTCGTCCAAAAAGACCAAACAACGTCGTGCGACTTTTAGAAATGTGTGCAGGGATTTGAAATGGACCAGTACCATGGTGCACCACTCTCCAGGGATGGTAACTCGAAGACCAGCCACGGTGTTCCCTTTTTAACGTAAAAATTCATGTAACGGAAAAACGAAGGCCAAAAAACTTCAGAGACCCGATTGAGGTTCGAATAGCCTTTTATTGGGTATAAAACTACCCGTTGATGGCTTAAAGCGGTCAAAGCCGTAGAACTCACTGAGACCTTCGTTTTGACTGGTTATGGCTCCCGTAACTCTAAACGAGGCAACAGTTATGGCCGTTCGAAGAATCGATATCCACAGGGTGCAACATCTGCGGTGCAAGGTGCAACATTCGTCCAAAAAGACGAAACAGCGCGGTTCGACTTTTAGAAATGGGAGCAGAGATTTGAAATGGATCAGTACCATGGTGCATCACTCTCCAGGGATGGTAAATGAAAAACCAGCCACGGTGTTCCCTTTTTAAAGTAAATATCCATGTAATGGAAAAACGAAGGCCTAAAAACTTCAAAGACCCGAATGAGGTTCGGATAGCCTTTTTTTGGGTATGAAACTATCCGTTGACGGCTTATAGCCATCAAAGCCGTAGAACTCACTAAGACCTTCGTTTTGACTGGTTATGGCTCCCGTAACTCTAAACGAGCCAACAGTTATGGCCGTCCGAAGAATCGATATCCACAGGGTGCAACATCTGCGGTGCAAGGTGCAACATTCGTCCAAAAAGACGAAACAGCGCCGTGCGACTTTTAGAAATGGGAGCAGGGATTTGAAATGGACCAGTACGATGGTGCATCACTCTCCAGGGATGGTAAATTGAAGACCAGCCACGGTGTTCCTTTTTAACGTAAAAATTCGTGTGACGGAAAAACGAAGGCCAAAAAACTTCAGAGACCCAATTGAGGTTCGGATAGCCTTTTTTGGGTATGAAACTATCCGTTGACGGCTTACAGCGGTAAAAGCCGTAGAACTCAC
Source organism: Allium fistulosum (assembly GCA_030737815.1). NCBI lineage: Eukaryota > Viridiplantae > Streptophyta > Magnoliopsida > Asparagales > Amaryllidaceae > Allium > Allium fistulosum. The sequence continues at coordinate 1,142,943,006 of CM060906.1, forward strand.
TGAGACCTTCGTTTTGACTGGTTATGTCTCCCGTAACTCTAAACGAGGCAACTGTTATGGCCGTCCGAAGAATCGATATCCACAGGGTGCAACATCTACGGTGCAAGGTGCAACATTCGTCCAAAAAGACGAAACATTGCCGTGCGACTTTTTGAAATGGGTGCAGGGATTTGAAATGGACCAGTACCATGGTGCATCACTCTCCAGGGATGGTAAATCAAAATACAGCCACGTTGTTCCCTTTTTAAAGTAAATATCCATGTAACGGAAAAACGAAGGCCAAAAAACTTCAAAGACCCGATTAAGGTTCGGATAGCCTTTTTTTGGGTATGAAACTATCCGTTGATGGCTTATAGCTATCGAAGCCGTAGAACTCACTAAGACCTTCGTTTTGACTGGTTATAGCTCCCGTAACTCTAAACGAGCCAACAGTTATGGTCGTCCGAAGAATCTATATCCACAGGGTGCAACATCTGCGGTGCAAGGTGCAACATTCGTCCAAAAAGACCAAACAACGCCGTGCGACTTTTAGAAATGGGTGCAGGGATTTGAAATGGACCAGTACCATGGTGCACCACTCCCCAGGGATGGTAACTCGAAGACCAGCCACGGTGTTCCCTTTTTAACGTAAAAATTCATGTAACGGAAAAACGAAGGCCAAAAAACTTCAAAGACCCGATTGAGGTTCGGATAGCCTTTTATTGGGTATGAAACTATCCGTTGACGGATTATAGCTGTCAAAGCCGTAGAACTCACTAAGACCTTCGTTTTGACTGGTTATGGCTCCCGTAACTCTAAACGAGGCAACAGTTATGGCCGTCCGAAGAATAGATATCCACAGGGTGCAACATCTGCGGTGCAAGGTGCAACAATCGTCCAAAAAGACGAAACAGCGCCGTGCGACTTTTAGAAATGGGTGCAGGGATTTGAAATGGACCCGTACCATGGTGCATCACTATCCAGGGATGGTAAATCAAAAACCAGCCATGGTGTTCCCTTTTTAAAGTAAATATCCATGTAACGGAAAAAAGAAGGACAAAAAACTTCAAAGACCCGAATGAGGTTCGGATAGCCTTTTTTTGGGTATGAAACAATCCGTTGACGGCTTATAGCAGTCAAAGCCGTAGAACTCACTAAGACATTCGTTTTGACTGGTTATGGCTCCCGTAACTCTAAACGAGCCAACAGTTATGGCCGTCCGAAGAATCGATATCCACAGGGTGCAACATCTGCGATGCAAGGTGCAACATTCGTCCAAAAAGACGAAACAGCGCCGTGCGACTTTTAGAAATGGGTGCAGGGATTTGAAATGGACTAGTACCATGGTGCACCACTCTCCAGGGATGGTAAATCGAAGACCATCCACGGTGTTCCCTTTTTAACGTAAAAATTCATGTGACGGAAAAACGAAGGCCAAAAAACTTCAGAGACCCAATTGAGGTTCGGATAGCCTTTTTTTGGGTATAAAACTACTCGTTGACGGCTTAAAGCGGTCAAAGCCGTAGAACTCACTGAGACCTTCGTTTTGACTGGTTATGGCTTCCGTAACTCTAAACGAGGCAACAGTTATGGCCGTTCGAAGAATCGATATCCACAGGGTGCAACATCTGCGGTGCAAGGTGTAAAATTCATCCAAAAAGACGAAACAGCGCCGTGCGACTTTTAGAAATGGGTGCAGGGATTTGAAATGGACAAGTACCATAGTGCATCACTCTCCAGGGATGGTAAATCGAAGACCAGCCACGGTGTTCCCTTTTTAACGTAAAAATTCATGTGACGGAAAAACGAAGGCCAAAAAACTTCAGAGGCCCGATTGTGGTTCGGATAGACTTTTTTTGGGTATGAAACTATCCGTTGACAGCTTACAGCAGTCAAAGCCGTAGAACTCACTGAGACCTTCGTTTTGAATGGTTATGGCTCCCGTAACTCTGAACGAGGCAACAGTTATGGCCGTCCGAAGAATCGATATCCACAGGGTGCAACATCTGCGGTGCAATGTGCAACATTCGTCCAAAAAGACGAAACAGCGCCGTGCAACTTTTAGGAATGGGTGCAGGGATTTGAAATGGACCAGTACCATGGTGCACCACTCTCCAGGGATGGTAAATCGAAGACCAGCCACGGTGTTCCCTTTTTAACGTAAAAATTCATGTGACGGAAAAACGAAGGCCAAAAAACTTCAGAGACCCGATTGAGGTTCGGATAGCCTTTTTTTGGGTATGAAACTATCCGTTGACGGCTTACAGCTGTCAAAGCCGTAGAACTCACTGAGACCTTCGTTTTTACTGGTTATGGCTCCCGTAAATCTAAACGAGCCAACAGTTATGGTCGTCCGAAGAATCGATATCCACAGGGTGCAACATCTGCGGTGCAAGGTGCAACATTCGTCCAAAAAGACCAAATAACGCCGTGCGACTTTTAGAAATGGGTGCAGGGATTTGAAATGGACCAGTACCATGGTGCACCACTCTCCAGGGATGGTAACTCGAAGACCAGCCATGGTGTTCCCTTTTTAACGTAAAAATTCATGTAACGGAAAAACGAAGGCCAAAAAACTTCAGAGACCCGATTGAGGTTCGGATAGCCTTTTATTGGGTATAAAACTACCCGTTGAGGGCTTAAAGCGGTCAAAGCCGTAGAACTCACTAAGACCTTCGTTTTGACTGGTTATGACTCCCGTAACTCTAAACGAGGCAACAGTTATGGCCGTTCGAAGAATCGATATCCACAGGGTGCAACATCTGCGGTGCAAGGTGCAACATTCGTCCAAAAAGACGAAACAGCGCCGTTCGACTTTTAGAAATGGGCGCAGGGATTTGAAATGGACCAGTACCATGGTGCATCACTCTCCAGGGATGGTAAATCAAAAACCAGCCACGGTGTTCCCTTTTTAAAGTAAATATCCATGTAATGGAAAAACGAAGGCCAAAAAACTTCAAAGACCCGAATGAGGTTCGGATAGCCTTTTTTTGTGTATGAAACTATCCGTTGACGGCTTATAGCCATCAAAGCCGTAGAACTCACTAAGACCTTCGTTTTGACTGGTTATGGCTCCCGTAACTCTAAACGAGCCAACAGTTATGGCCGTCCGAAGAATCGATATCCACAAGGTGCAACATCTGCGGTGCAAGATGCAACATTCATCCAAAAAGACGAAACAGCGCCATGCGGCTTTTAGAAATGGGTGCAGGGATTTGAAATGCACCAGTACCATGGTGCACCACTCTCCAGGGATAGTAAATCGAAGACCAGCCACGGTGTTCCCTTTTTAACGTAAAATTTCCTGTGACGGAAAAACGAAGGCCAAAAAACTTCAAAGACCCGATTGAGGTTCGGATAGCCTTTTTTTGGGTATGAAACTATACGTTGACGGCTTATAGTGGTCAAAGCCGTAGAACTCACTGAGACCTTCGTTTTGACTGGTTATGGCTCCCGTAACTCTAAGCGAGGCAACAGTTATGGCCATCCAAAGAATCGATATCTACAGGGTGCAACATCTGCGGTGCAAGGTGCAACATTCGTCCAAAAAGACGAAACAGCGCCGTGCGACTTTTAGAAATGGGTGCAAAAATTTGAAATGGACCAGTACGATGGTGCATCGCTCTCCAGGGATGGTAAATCGAAGACCAGCCACGGTGTTCCCTTTTTAACGTAAAAATTCATGTGACGGAAAAACGAAGGCCAAAAAACTTCAGAGACCCAATTGAGGTTCGGATAGCCTTTTTTTGGGTATGAAACTATCCGTTGACGGATTACAACGGTAAAAGCCGTAGAACTCACCGAGACCTTCGTTTTGACTGGTTATGGCTCCCGTAACTCTAAACGAGGCAACAGTTATGGCCATCCGAAGAATAGATATCCACAGGGTGCAACATCTACGGTGCAAGGTGCAACATTCGTCCAAAAAGACGAAACAGCGCCGTGCGACTTTTAGAAATGGGTGCAGGAATTTGAAATGGACCAGTACCATGGTGCATCACTCTCCAGGGATGGTAAATCAAAATACAGCCACGGTGTTCCATTTTTAAAGTAAATATCCATGTAACGGAAAAACGAAGGCCAAAAAACTTCAAAGACCCGATTAAGGTTCGGATAGCCTTTTTTTGGGTATGAAACTATCCGTTGATGGCTTATAGCTATCGAAGCCGTAGAACTCACTAAGACCTTCGTTTTGACTGGTTATGGCTCCCGTAACTTTAAACGAGCCAACAGTTATGGCCGTCCGAAGAATCGATATCCACAGGGTGCAACATCTGCGGTGCAAGGTGCAACATTCGTCCAAAAAGACGAAACAGCGCCGTGCGACTTTTAGAAATGGGTGCAGGGATTTGAAATGGACCAGTACCATGTTGCACCACTCTCCAGGGATGGTAAATCGAAGACCAGCCACGGTGTTCCCTTTTTAACGTAAAAATTCATGTGACGGAAAAACCAAGGCCAAAAAACTTCAGAGACCTGATTGAGGTTCGGATAGCCTTTTTTTGGGTATGAAACTATCCGTTGACGGATTATAGCTGTCAAAGCCGTAGAACTCACTGAGACCTTCGTTTTGACTGGTTATGGCTCCCGTAACTATAAACGGGGCAACAATTATGGCTGTCCGAAGAATCGATATCCACAGGGTGCAACATCTGCGGTGCATGGTGCAACAATCGTCCAAAAAGACGAAACAGCGCCGTGCGACTTTTAGAAATGGGTGCAGGGATTTGAAATGGACCAGTACCATGGTGCATCACTCTCCAGGGATGGTAAATCAAAAACCAGCCACGGTGTTCCCTTTTTAAAGTAAATGACCTTGTAACGGAAAAACGAAGGCCAAAAAACTTCAAAGACCCGAATGAGGTTCGGATAGTCTTTTTTTGGGTATGAAACTATCCGTTGACGGCTTATATCAGTCAAAGCCGTAGAACTCACTGAGACCTTCGTTTTGATTGGTTATGGCTCCCGTAACTCTAAACGAGGCAACAGTTATGGCCGTCCGAAGAATCGATATCCACAGGGTGCAACATCTGCGGTGCAAGGTGCAACATTCGTCCAAAAAGACGAAACAGCGCCGTGCGACTTTTAGAAATGGGTGCAGGGATTTGAAATGGACCAGTACGATGGTGCATCACTCTCCAGGGATGGTAAATTGAAGACCAGCCACGGTGTTCCCTTTTTAACGTAAAAATTCATGTGACGGAAAAACGAAGGCCAAAAAACTTCAAAGACCCAATTGAGGTTCGGATAGCCTTTTTTGGGTATGAAACTATCCGTTGAAGGATTACAGCGGTAAAAGCCATAGAACTCACTGAGACCTTCGTTTTGACTGGTTATGGCTCCCGTAACTCTAAACGAGGCAACAGTTATGACCGTCCGAAGAATCGATATCCACAGGGTGCAACATCTGCGGTGCAAGGTGCAACATTCGTCCAAAAAGACGAAACAGCGCCGTGCGACTTTTAGAAATGGGTGCAGGGATTTGAAATGGACCAGTACCATGGTGCACCACTCTCCAGGGATGGTAAATCGAAGACCAGCCACGGTGTTCCCTTTTTAACGTAAAAATTCATGTAACGGAAAAACGAAGGCCAAAAAACTTCAGAGACCCGATTGAGGTTCGGATAGCATTTTTTTGGGTATGAAACTATCCGTTGACGGATTATAGCTATCAAAGCCGTAGAACTCACTAAGACCTTCGTTTTGACTGGTTATGGCTCCCGTAACTCTAAACGAGGCAACAGTTATGGCCGTCCGAAGAATCGATATCCACAGGGTGCAACATCTGCGGTGCAAGGTGCAACAATCGTCCAAAAATACGAAACAGCGCCGTGCGACTTTTAGAAATGGGTGCAGGGATTTGAAATGGACCAGTACCATGGTGCATCACTCTCCAGGGATGGTAAATTAAAAACCAGCCACGGTGTTACCTTTTTAAAGTAAATATCCATGTAACGGAAAAACGAAGGCCAAAAAACTTCAAAGACCCGAATGAGGTTTGGATAGCCTTTTTTTGGGTATGAAACAATCCGTTGACGGCTTATAGTAGTCAAAGCCGTAGAACTCACTAAGACCTTCGTTTTGACTGGTTATGGCTCCCGTAACTCTAAACGAGCCAACAGTTATGGCCGTCCGAAGAATCGATATCCACAGGGTGCAACATCTGCGATGCAAGGTGCAACATTCGTCCAAAAAGACGAAACAGCGCCGTGCGACATTTAGAAATGGGTGCAGGGATTTGAAATGGACCAGTACCATGGTGCACCACTCTCCAGGGATGGTAAATCGAAGACCATCCACGGTGTTCCCTTTTTAACGTAAAAATTCAAGTGATGCAAAAAACGAAGGCCAAAAAACTTCAGAGACCCGATTGAGGTTCGGATAGCCTTTTTTTGGGTATAAAACTACCCGTTCACGGCTTAAAACGGTCAAAGACGTAGAACTCACTGAGACCTTCGTTTTGACTGGTTATGGCTCCCGTAACTCTAAATGAGGCAACAGTTATGGCCGTTCGAAGAATCGATATCCACAGGGTGCAACATCTGCGGTGCAAGGTGCAAAATTCGTCCAAAAAGACGAAACAGCGCCGTGCGACTTTTATAAATGGGTGCAGGGATTTGAAATGGACCATTACCATAGTGCATCACTCTCTAGGGATGGTAAATCGAAGACCAGCCACGGTGTTCCTTTTTTAACGTAAAAATTCATGTGACGGAAAAACGAAGGCCAAAAAACTTCAGAGACCCGATTGAGGTTCGGATAGACTTTTTTTGGGTATGAAACTATCCGTTGACGGCTTAAAGCGGTCAAAGCTGTAGAACTCACTGAGACCTTCGTTTTGACTGGTTATGGATCCCATAACTCTAAACGAGGCAGTAGTTATGGCCGTTCGAAGAATCGATATCCACAGGGTGCAACATCTGCGGTGCAAGGTGTAAAATTAGTCCAAAAAGACGAAACAGCGCCGTGCGAGTTTTAGAAATGGGTGCAGGGATTTGAAATGGACTAGTACCATGGTGCATCACTCTCCAGGGATGGTAAATCGAAGACCAGCCACGGTGTTCCCTTTTTAACGTAAAAATTCATGTGACGGAAAAACGAAGACCAAAAAACTTCAAAGACCCGATTGAGGTTCGGAAAGCCTTTTTTTGGGTATTAAACTATCCGTTGACTGTCAAAGCCGTAGAACTCACTAAGACCTTCGTATTGATTGGTTATGGCTCTCGTAACTCTAAACGAGGCAACAGTTATGGCCGTCCGAAGAATCGATATCCACAGGGTGCAACATCTGCGGTGCAAGGTGCAACATTCGTCCAAAAAGACGAAACAGCGCCGTGCGACTTTTAGAAATGGGTGCAGGGATTTGAAATGGACCAGTACGATGGTGCATCACTCTCCAGGGATGGTAAATTGAAGACCATCCACGGTGTTCCCTTTTTAACGTAAAAATTCATGTGACGGAAAAACGAAGGCCAAAAAACTTCAAAGACCCAATTGAGGTTCGGATAGCCTTTTTTTGGGTATGAAACTATCCGTTGACGGTTTACAGCGGTAAAAGCCGTAGAACTCACTGAGACCTTCGTTTTGACTGGTTACGGCTCCCGTAACCCTAAACGAGGCAATAGTTATGGCCGTCCGAAGAATCGATATTCACAGGGTGCTACATCTACGGTGCAAGGTGCAACATTCGTCCAAAAAGACGAAACAGTGCCGTGCGACTTTTAGAAATGGGTGCAAGGATTTGAAATGGACCAGTACCATGGTGTATCACTCTCCAGGGATGGTAAATCAAAATACAGCCACGGTGTTCCCTTTTTAAAGTAAATATCCATGTAACGGAAAAACGAAGGCCAAAAAATTTCAAAGACCCGATTAAGGTTTGGATAGCCTTTTTTTGGGTATGAAACTATCCGTTGACGGCTTATAGCTGTCGAAGCCGTAGAACTCACTAAGACCTTCGTTTTGACTGGTTATGGATCCCGTAACTCTAAACGAGCCAACAGTTATGGCCGTCCGAAGAATCGATATCCACAGGGTGCAACATCTGCGGTGCAAGGTGCAACATTCGTCCAAAAAGACGAAACAACGCCGTGCGACTTTTAGAAATGGGTGCAGGGATTTGAAATGGACCAGTACGATGGTGCATCACTCTCCAGGGATGGTAAATTGAAGACCATCCACGGTGTTCCCTTTTTAACGTAAAAATTCATGTAACGGAAAAACGAAGGCCAAAAAACTTTAGAGACCCGATTGAGGTTCGGATAGCATTTTTTTGGGTATGAAACTATCCGTTGACGGTTTACAACGGTAAAAGCCGTAGAACTCACTGAGACCTTCGTTTTGACTGGTTACGGCTCCCGTAACCCTAAACGAGGCAATAGTTATGGCCGTCCGAAGAATCGATATTCACAGGGTGCTACATCTACGGTGCAAGGTGCAACATTCGTCCAAAAAGACGAAACAGTGCCGTGCGACTTTTAGAAATGGGTGCAAGGATTTGAAATGGACCAGTACCATGGTGTATCACTCTCCAGGGATGGTAAATCAAAATACAGCCACGGTGTTCCCTTTTTAAAGTAAATATCCATGTAACGGAAAAACGAAGGCCAAAAAATTTCAAAGACCCGATTAAGGTTTGGATAGCCTTTTTTTGGGTATGAAACTATCCGTTGACGGCTTATAGCTGTCGAAGCCGTAGAACTCACTAAGACCTTCGTTTTGACTGGTTATGGATCCCGTAACTCTAAACGAGCCAACAGTTATGGCCGTTCGAAGAATCGATATCCACAGGGTGCAACATCTGCGGTGCAAGGTGCAACATTCGTCCAAAAAGACGAAACAACGCCGTGCGACTTTTAGAAATGGGTGCAGGGATTTGAAATGGACCAGTACCATGGTGCACCACTCTCCAGGGATGGTAAATCGAAGACCAGCCACGGTGTTCCCTTTTTAACGTAAAAATTCATGTAACGGAAAAACGAAGGCCAAAAAACTTCAGAGACCCGATTGTGGTTCGGATAGCCTTTTTTGGGTATGAAACTATCCGTTGATGGATTATAGCTGTCAAAGCCGTAGTATTCACTAAGACCTTCATTTTGACTGGTTATGGCTCTCGTAACTCTAAACGAGGCAACAGTTATGGCCGTCCGAAGAATCGATATCCATAGGATGCAACATCTGCGGTGCAAGGTGCAACAATCGTCCAAAAAGACGAAACAGCGCCATGCGACTTTTAGAAATGGGTGCAGGGATTTGAAATGGACCAGTACCATGGTGCATCACTCTCCAGGGATGGTAAATCAAAAACCAGCCACGGTGTTACCTTTTTAAAGTAAATATCCATGTAACGGAAAAAACAAAGGCCAAAAAACTTCAAAGACCCGAATGAGGTTCAGATAGCCTTTTTTTGGGTATGAAACAATCCGTTGACGGCTTATAGCAGTCAAAGCCGTAGAACTCACTAAGACCTTCGTTTTGACTGCTTATGGCTCCCGTAACTCTAAACGAGCCAACAGTTATGGTCGTCCGAAGAATCGATATCCACCGGGTGCAACATCTGCGATGCAAGGTGCAACATTCGTCCAAAAAGACGAAACAGCGCCATGCGACTTTTAGAAATAGGTGCAGGGATTTGAAATGGACCAGTACCATGGTGCACCACTCTCCAGGGATGGTAAATCGAAGACCATCCACGGTGTTCCCTTTTTAACGTAAAAATTCAAGTGATGGAAAAACGAAGGCCAAAAAACTTCAGAGACCCGATTGAGGTTCGGATAGCCTTTTTTTGGGTATAAAACTACCCGTTGACGGCTTAAAGCGGTCAAAGCCGTAGAACTCACTGAGACCTTCGTTTTGACTGGTTATGGCCCCCGTAACTCTAAACGAGGCAACAGTTATGGCCGTTCGAAGAATCGATATCCATAGGGTGCAACATCTGCGGTGCAAGGTGCAAAATTCGTCCAAAAAGACGAAACAGCGACGTGCGACTTTTAGAAATGGGTGTAGAGATTTGAAATGGACCAGTACCATAGTGCATCACTCTCTAGGGATGGTAAATCGAAGACCAGCCACGGTGTTCCCTTTTTAACGTAAAAATTCATGTGATGGAAAAACGAAGGCCAAAAAACTTCAGAGACCCGATTGAGGTTCGGATAGCCTTTTTTGGGTATGAAACTATCCGTTGATAGCTTACAGCAGTCAAAGCCGTAGAACTCACTAAGACCTTCGTTTTGAATGGTTATGGCTCCCGTAACTCTAAACGAGGCAACAGTTATGGCCGTCCGAAGAATCGATATCCACAGGGTGCAACATCTGCGGTGCAATGTGCAACATTCGTCCAAAAAGACGAAACAGCGCCGTGCGAATTTTAGGAATGGGTGAAGTGATTTGAAATGGACCAGTACCATGGTGCACCACTCTCCAGGGATGGTAAATCGAAGACCAGCCACGGTGTTCCCTTTTTAACTTAAAAATTCATGTGACGGAAAAACGAAGGCCAAAAAACTTCAGAGACCCGATTGAGGTTCGGATAGCCTTTTTTTGGGTATGAAACTATCCGTTGATGGATTACAGCAGTCAAAGCCGTAGAACTCACTGAGACCTTCGTTTTGACTGGTTATGGCTCCCGTAACTCTAAACAAGCCAACAGTTATGGCCGTCCGAAGAATCGATATCCACAGGGTGCAACATCTGCGGTGCAAGGTGCAACATTCGTCCAAAAAGACAAAACAGCGCCGTGCGACTTTTAGAAATGGGTGCAAGGATTTGAAATGGACCACTACCATGGTGCACCACTCTCCAGGGATGGTAAATCGAAGACCATCCACGGTGTTCCCTTTTTAACGTAAAAATTCATGTGATGGAAAAACGAAGGTCAAAAAACTTCGGACACCTGATTGAGGTTCGGATAGCCTTTTTTTGGGTATGAAACTATCCGTTGATGGCTTAAAGCGGTCAAAGCCGTAGAACTCACTGAGACCTTCGTTTTGACTGGTTATGGCTCCCGTAACTCTAAACGAGGCAACAGTTATGGCCGTTCGAAGAATCGATATCCACAGGGTGCAACATCTGCGGTGCAAGGTGCAAAATTCGTCCAAAAAGACGAAACAGCGCCTTGCGACTTTTAGAAATGGGTGCAAGGATTTGAAATGGACCAGTACCATTGTGCATCACTCTCCAGGAATGGTAAATCGAAGACCAGCCACGGTGTTCCCTTTTAACGTAAAAACTCATGTGACGGAAAAACGAAGGCCAAAAAACTTCAAAGACCCGATTGAGGTTCGGATAGCCTTTTTTTGGGTATGAAACTATCCGTTGACGGCTTACAGCAGTCAAAGCCGTAGAACTCACTAAGACCTTCGTTTTGACTGGTTATGGCTCCCGTAAATCTAAACGAGGCAACAGTTATGGCCGTCCGAAAAATCGATATCCATATGGTGCAACATCTGCGGTGCAATGTGCAACATTCGTCCAAAAAGACGAAACAGCGCCGTGCGACTTTTAGAAATGGGTGCAGGGATTTGAAATGGACCAGTACCATGGTGCACCACTCTCCAGGGAAGGTAAATCGAAGACCAGCCACGGTGTTCCCTTTTTAACGTAAAAATTCATGTGACGGAAAAACGAAGGCCAAAAAACTTCAGAGACCCGATTGAGGTTCGGATAGCCTTTTTTTGGGTATGAAACTATCCGTTGACGGGTTACAGCAGTCAAAGTCGTAGAACTTACTAAGACCTTTGTTTTGACTGGTTTTGCTCCCGTAACTCTAAACGAGGCAACAGTTATGGCCGTCCGAAGAATCGATATCCAAAGTGTGCAACATCTGCGGTGCAAGGTGCAACATTCGTCCAAAAACACGAAATAGCGCCGTGCGACTTTTAGAAATGGGTGCAGGGATTTGAAATGGACCAGTACCATGGTGCATCACTCTCTAGGGATGGTAAATCAAAAACCAGCCACGGTGTTCCCTTTTTAAAGTAAATATCCATGTAACGGAAAAACGAAGGCCAAAAACCTTCAGAGACCCGATTAAGGTTCGGATAGCCTTTTTTGGGTATAAAACTATCCGTTGATGGCTTATAGCCGTCAAAGCCGTAGAACTCACTAAGACCTTCGTTTTGACTGGTTATGGCTCCCGTAACTCTAAATGAGCCAACAGTTATGGCCGTTTGAAGAATCGATATCCACAGGGTGCAACATCTGTGGTGCAAGGTGCAATATTCGTCCAAAAAGACGAAACAGCGCCGTTCGACTTTTAGAAATGGGTGTAGGGATTTGAAATGGACCAGTACCATGGTGCACCACTCTACAGGGATGGTAAATCGAGGACCAGCCACGGTGCTCCCTTTTTAACGTAAAAATTCATGTGACGGAAAAACGAAGGCCAAAAAACTTCAGAGACCCGATTGAGGTTCGGATAGCCTTTTTTTGGGTATGAAACTATCCGTTGACGGATTATAGCTATCAAAGCCGTAGAACTCACTAAGACCTTCGTTTTGACTGGTTATGGCTCCCGTAACTCTAAACGAGGCAACAGTTATGGCCGTCCGAAGAATCGATATCCACAGGGTGCAACATCTGCGGTGCAAGGTGCAACATTCGTCCAAAAAGATGAAACAGCGCCTTGCGACTTTTAGAAATGGGTGCAGGGATTTGAAATGGACCAGTACCACGGTGCACCACTCTCCAGGGATGGTAAATCGAAGACCAGCCACGGTGTTCCCTTTTTAACGTAAAAATTCATGTGACTGAAAAACGAAGGCCAAAATACTTTAGAGACCCGATTGAGGTTCGGATAACCTTTTTTGGTTATGAAACTACCCGTTGACGGCTTAAAGCGGTCAAAGCCGTAGAACTCACTGAGACCTTCGTTTTGACTGGTTATGGCTCCCGTAACTCTAAACGAGGCAACAGTGATGGCCGTTCGAAGTATCGATATCCACAGGGTGCAACATCTGCGGTGCAAGGTGCAAAATTCGTCCAAAAAGACGAAACAACGCCTTGCGACTTTTAGAAATGGGTGCAGGGATTTGAAATGGACCAGTACCATAGTGCATCACTCTCCAGGGATGGTAAATCGAAGACCAGCCACGGTGTTCCCTTTTTAACGTAAAAATTCATGTCACGGAAAAACGAAGGCCAAAAAACTTCAGGGACCCGATTAAGGTTCGGATACCCTTTTTTTGGGTATGAATCTATCCGTTGACGGCTTACAGCAGTCAAAGCAGTAGAACTCACTGAGACCTTCGTTTTGACTGGTTATGGCTCCCGTAACTCTAAACGAGGCAACAGTTATGGCCGTCCGAAGAATTGATATACACAGGGTGCAACATCTGCGGTGCAAGGTGCAACATTCGTCCAAAAAGACGAAACAGCGCCGTGCGACTTTTAGAAATGGGTGCAGGGATTTGAAATGGACCAGTACGATGGTGCATCACTCTCCAGGGATTTTAAATCGAAGACCAGCCACGGTGTTCCCTTTTTAACGTAAAAATTCATGTGACGGAAAAAAGAAGGCCAAAAAACTTCAGAGATCCGATTGAGGTTCGGATAGCCTTTTTTTTGATATGAAACTATCCGTTGACAGATTACAGTGGTAAAAGCCGTAGAACTCACTAAAACCTTTGTTTTGACTGGTTATGGCTCCCATAACTCTAAACGAGGCAACAGTTATGGCCGTCCGAAGAATCGATATCCACAGGGTGCAACATCTGCGCTGCAAGGTGCAACATTCGTCCAAAAAGACGAAACAGCGTCGTGCGACTTTTAGAAATGGGTGTAGGGATTTGAAATGGACTAGTACCATGGTGCATCACTCTTCAGGGAAGATAAATCGAAGATCAGCCACGGTGTTCCCTTTTTAACGTAAAAATTCATGTTATGGAAAAACGAAGGCCAAAAAACTTCAGAGACCCGATTGAGGTTCGGATAGCCTTTTTTGGGTATGAAACTGTCCATTGACGGCTTACAGCGGTAAAAGCCTTAGAACTCACTGAGACCTTCATTTTGACTGGTTATGGCTCCTGTAACTCTAAACGAAGCAGCAGTTATGGTCGTTCGAAGAATCGATATCCACAGGGTGCAACATCTGCGGTGCAAGGTGCAAAATTCGTCCAAAAAGACGAAACAGCGCTGTGCGAATTTTAGAAATGGGTGCAGAGATTTGAAATGGACCAGTACCATGGTGCATCACTCTCCAAGGATGGTAAATCAAAGACCAACTGTTTGTACCAAAAATGGGCACAACACTCTTCGGGAGTTATTTGAAGAGATAAAATGAAGATTATAAATGTAAAACAGAGATTATCTAACAAAAACTCCAACAAACAGGAATATAAAGTGCACAGACAAGCAATTTAGAGTGGTTCGGCGTATAGCCTACGTCCACTATGAAGTTTTGATGATTTTATTGATTCTCTTTCAATGATTACAAGCGTTTACAGCAATGAACAGCGGATTACAGTTTGGAATTCGAAATTGACAGCAAAAGTAGGATGCAAGTCTCAATCCGGCAGAGTCTGGACGCTTCAGAGAAAAAAGATCCTTTTTCCGTTGATTCTGGGGCTCTATTTATAGGCGTAGGAGGCTTAGATTTCGCTCAAACTCCGGGAGACTTGGCCTGACACGTGAGGGGACCCATTCGACCACTTCCAGAGAGTTTCAAGTCAATCTATGATCGATACGAAATCATTTCATATCGATCAAGATTACTTCCAATTGAGCTCAAAATTGGTGGAGATGTTCCTTGGTATGCGTGCAACCTTCAGTTAAAATTTCATGGTATTTGGATCAGTGGATTGAGAGATATCATCGATACGAGGCGATGTTCTTCGCTAGGCTGTCTGGTTCGAATCCATTTCTCTGAGCTGAAGGCTTCGAATCGATGGTATCACGCGCTTCTGTGAAGACGTGGAACGCACACTTCGCCTCGATCCGGCCTTCACTCCGAATCAACCGCGTCGACTCCATACATCTCGGCGCATTCGCATCAAGGGATGACGTGGTGCGCGCGCTTCGCCTCGATCCGATATTCGCTCCGTGTTGACTGCTTCGACTCCATGTATTTCGCCTCATTTCCTTCGAGAGATGACACGTTATCCAAGCTGGTTGACCTGATGGATTCGAATAGGACTTCATCCGTGAATACGAAGCAAACATTGACTGATGGATACGAAGTAGGCACTGAACGATGGATACGAAGCAAGCACTGGTCGATGGATACGAAGTAGACATTAAGCGATCGTTACGAACCAGGTGACTTATTGATGGATACGAGCAATTCTTTCCGGCTGAAGGTTCTATCGATACGAAGCTCACCACTGTGTGGACTTAATCATTCTGGTCGATATGAGATCGATGGATGCGAAACGAGGACCACCGATGGATACGAAACCCATCGATACGAACTCGATGTACTAGCTCCATCGAAACGAACAGATACGTTTCAATGGATACGAAATGGGGTCTATTGATGGATACGAAAACATGCTTTTCCCTCCAACTTGTATCCATCATAACCTGTGCGTATGAACTCGGATTGACCTGAAACTTGGAACGTTGGTTTGCTTTATCTTCCCGATCATGTATCATCGATTGGGGCTTGATCCGGACTTGGTCAAAATTCAACGATATCCATGACAAACGACATTTGGAATCCAACTCCTTGGTGTCCTGGCCTTGCCAAAAGGCGGGATAACATTTGCCCCCCAAAGTACGTCTTGTGAAAACATGACGTGCTTTGAAAAGCTGCAGGTCTTCTTTGAATAATTTGAAAGTCGTACCCTTTGGACATTCTCTTGTATCGGTCCTCTCATAAATCGATGCTAACAGTTGGAAAGCCTTTCTTCATATCGATGTGGGTTGACTCGGTGGATACGTAAATGGTCATCCGTATCGACGGTCACAAATCGCGGTGGATTTTGATTTGAATTGGCGATATCTGGTGGATACGAAATGGATGTTCGTATCGATAGATTCTGATGGATACGAAAGTGACGCTCGTATTAATAGGTCTGCTCTGCTTTGAATCGATGGCTCACAATTTGGATGTTTCGAAACAATGGTGTCTGGTGGGTTCGAATCGATGAATGCACAGCTTGATGGATTCGAGGAGAGCGTTTGCACTGATCCATCGTACTCAAGTGGCCTCCCTGTGCGCTTCGAACCGATAAAGGCTAGTGGGCTCGATACGAATGCTCGCATCGATGCGCTGCTTGACTGGCTGCGACCGGTCATGTTGACTGGGAGGTGAATCGACCCAGTTCGCCTCCAGGCCTCATATAAATACCGGGGACTTGGCTCGATTTCACTTTTTTACCTTTTACTTTACTGTTGCCTTCTGCATTTTCGTATCGATTCACGAATCTAGAAAGAGATAACAGCTCTGTACTTTCGACTCTATCAGCTTCAATCCACCAGATCTCGAAATCTCAATCTTAAACTAGGTAATCCACCACGAATCTAAATGACGAAACTATCTCCGATCTACTCTTTCTTCGTCAATCAACCGCTCTGGCAATTGGTAAAACCAGATCTGGTTCGAAGTCCAGATGGCCATGGCGAAGCTCTCGTAGATTGGAGAAGAAAGAGTGGAGAAGGCAAAAGCGAATCGATCTAGGGGCCGTGTTCGAATCGACGAAGACAGCGACATCTTTTCTTGGATCCTGTATCGATTCTTGGGATAAGTCGATGGGGGAGATCCAGTTCGCATCGATGGATATAATGATGGATCGTATCGACACGAAATGATCAATACGAAACACTAAAAAAATGTATCTTAGTTTCAGATCGATACGAATCTTGCCTTCGCGATCGATGTTAAGCTAAGGCCTTTTCTGATCGATACGAACCAGGCAACCAAGGATCGATGTGAAGTACTCTGACCTCTGATGGATTCGAACTTGACTCCTGACGATCGATTCGAAGCATGCTCACGGGTATCGATTCAAACCGGTATCATGATGGATTCGAACGAGCCTCTTTTGATCGATTCGAACTTCCCGTTATGGATGCGAAATCTTGACATTCTTCAGCATAACTCCGATGAGCTTCATCCTTGCATATCTGGACTTGATAATTAAATTGCATATTTGACTACCTCTCGAAGCTCGTCGATGGAACTGCCATTTAACAGAAAAGTACAACAAACTCTTTAATCTCGAATCGATCGTTATCACCTGGACAGCGTGGTCGTGACGGTCAGCGATGACGGTCATGCCTGCATGTCTTCCAGAATTTAGTCGCTTGCATGTTTTCTTTAATTCTGCAGAATTTGCTCAAGTCACGCACAACATTTGCACTGCACAACACATTCATGCACTTTACACTGGGGGATGCACGGGCTTTTTATCATCTAATGATGGTTTCTCGTGAGTTAGCTAGTGATGGAACCGTCAAGTTCGCAACAGCAAGAAACTCAGAACCCTATCCTTCCCAGACTTGAGATTCCGGTCATCGAGGCCGAAGCTATTGGTCCAGCTCCGGATGAGTTGCCCGATGCGTCCTTCATTAATTGTCCACCTGATTCTGTCCCGTCCAATATCTCTGAAGACATGCTAGGGAGAATATGCTTAAGGCATGGCTTATCTTTGGATGAAGTACTGTTGCCTGGACCGGATGACAGGCCACATAATCCCCCGGAGGGGTATACTGCTTTTAATCGACATGCGTGCGCAGCCGGCACACTTCCTCCGTTCAATGATTACATAAGAGAAGTGTTGGCTTATCTGGGCATCGCTCCGTCTCAATTGCATCCAAACGGATATGCCTCACTCAACAGCTTGTTCATTGTATTCATGGAGTACCTCCATCGTCCTCCCCGTATGACCGACATAAGATACTTGTTCAATTTCAAGAGTCGGACTGACAGCCCATCTTACACGTTCTTGGAGTCTGTAAGGAACTGCCAAGTTGTCGCGGGATCGTGGACTAGGCTAAGCTACTTTAAGTCGGAGTGGTTCTATGTCCGATGTCCTCCGGGGTTTGCCAGAAGATGGCTGTTCAGACGTGAGTATTGTCTTTTTTCCCCAAGTAATTGACAGGGCAATTTTCGGAGTGAAATTAAACTTACGTCTTCTTCTCTTTTTCTTTCAGCTATCATCCAGCGGCCTGAGGGTGGCTACTATAAAGAGATAGTTCGGGTCCTCCAAGAGATTCCTAGCGAAGAAAGGAATATTGAACTGTTATTGACAGATCGGAATCTCAGAGTTTTTGGGCTGATCGGCCGGAGGCAGAGCATAAGACTCGATGGTGCACTAAAGACCGTCTCCAAGAAGAAGGTCAAGCGGATGAAGCCCAGGGTTGTGATAATTTAGGAACCCGATTCCGAGAAAACTCATACTGACGAGGAACCGTTGGTCGGACCTGCTAATGCAACCCCGGAGTCCGATGCAAAGAGGAAAGGCAAAGCAGTGGCCTCAAAACAGCCTAAGTCCGGGAGGCGGAAGTCTGTGGTTTTGCACCGTCCTTTGCCAGGAGTTAAGATTACGGAAGCATCCTCCCTGCAAGCTGAAGATCAATCCGAAGGGCCTGCTGACCCTCCAATCCCGGACATCGAGCCGGAGCAACACGACGTTGGATCGGGTGGACCGTGACATATCGTCGATGTTAGCGAGTCTGATCCTGCCAGTGCAATTGACACTTCTGGTTGGTCCGGGGTGTTACACATTCACACACTCTTCACGGCACAACACACTTTTCTAACCGTAAACAACACATCGCAAACGGTTACTGATTCTTCGTGGTTTTCTTTTCAGGTACGATGTCTGGGCAAGGTTCTGTGCTTGGTAGTTTGCGCAATAAGCGCCGTTATCATGAGCCACGCAGGAGAGAGGGCGAGAGGGATTAAGACTCAGGACACTCTGGCCAGGAGAAGTCTGACAGAGATAGGGGATACGTTCGCCGATCTCGATCTCGCTCTCCTCCCCCCAGGACCTCTGCACCTCCTACGGCCGCAGTTATTTGTCCTCCCGAAACTTCACGGCCTAGGCCGCCTTCTCAAGCTTTGAGGTCCGATCCTCCGCGCAGGACTGAAATAGCCACCTCTTCGGCTATTGTACCGGTCCCGACCGAGGCGTCTAGTGAAGGAGCACTTAAACTGGCACAGATGAGGAAGGAATTTCCCGACATCTGTTTTGATGGTTATGTCTTCCCTCCGCACTTGAAGAGAATTCCGCCAACCGCGGAAACCACTATCCATGATTATGTTGCGGACATCTTTTTCCAGTACAGGGAATGGGGACGGGCCGCGAGGAAGGCGTCTAAAGTGGCATTCGATCGGGGCGTCACCATTGAGAAGCTCGAGAAGGAAATGGGTCACAACGACCAAATCATAAAAGCGCTCAACTCGGAGGCTGAGTCTTCCCGTAAGTCTGAAATGGAGGCTCTAAAGAAAGTTGATGAAGTGAACGCTGTCATGGCCAGGATGAAGCAAGAGCACTATACTGCCATCGAGGACATGGGTCACAGGAACACTTCCATTACCGCCGAGAGGGATGCCGCTCTAAAGGAGCTTAATGAGCTGAAATCAAAGTTTTCAGAGATGGCGAAGGAAAAAGACGCAGCTAACGTCTCTGCGCAGGAGGCCTGTGATCAGGCGGTGACGCTTCGAAAGGAGAAGGAAGCTGCTATACAACAAGCCCATGAAGCTGAGGCTGGGGTTGACGAGAAGGTACGGCAGGCGGAGGCCAGGATTGAGGCTGAGGTGGAAGAGCTACTCGTCACTTATAACGCCAATGTGTTAAGGCATCGAGATCTGACATGGCTTGACGATTACCCCACGCATCTCTATAACGCCTGGAACCAACTGGTTGATGAGGAGAAGTCTGGGCACCCTGATGAAGCCCTTGATGAGTTCGAGCTGGAGAACCGCATCCTTAATGATGACGAAAAGAAGGTTCTCCATGACTCCATGATTTCCCACGACAAGGTGAGGCTTGGTGCCCAGATCCAGGAAGTCGGAGAGAGCTCTGGTGCAGAACACCATGTTACGAGTTCTGAGATAGTCGTGTCATCTCAGTCTGAGCCAACTCCGATGATCTACCCCCAGCCTATCCCGGCGTATGACCCAGATCAACTACATTTATCTCCTATTAAGGAACATCCTTCTGAAGTAGTTCAGACGACCTCGAGCCAAACCGAGGATGGTACTTTGAACTAACTTCTAGTATATTTGGATTGAAGAATCTGTGTTGAAATGTTGCTAATGACACGTCTTTTCCTTTGATCAGTAACAGGAGTCGCACCAGCCGCGCCTCTTACCACCCAAGAATCAGGTCAAGCGCCAGGAGCCATCATCTCTGAGGCGACCTCCGTCGCGGCAATGGCACCAGTTGGAGTGACGCAGGGGAGCTCACTTTCTTTCGACGAGCAGATGATAAACGAGCTCCTTGGCCGTCAAAGTGATCCTTTTGCGGACTTGCCATTCGGCTTGGGTGGATTCACGGCTACTTCTGACACCTCGTCTCAGACTACTACGGCCCCTAGCGAGGCCAGGGCACGGCGGGAAGCGGCGATGTTGGCCGAGATTAATGCCGAGATGGCGGCCGCGGCGCACGGCGGTGAAGTAGATGGCGGAGCAGCAGCACAGTGCCCTACTCCTCTTATGACGGTGTCTCCTGGGGGCACACTTACTGATACTAATGTGCCACCCCCTCCTCCGGCTGCGGAGTCTGTTCCTCCCACTCCTCCCGCGGGAAGCATCCCTATAGAGTCCAGCTCAGACGAGGACGTAGACATTATGCCTTCACCCAAAAGGAGCTTGCCTAAGGAGAAAGGCTCCAAGCGAAAGGGTACTGGTGGCTCCAGTAGCTCCTCGAGGAAGAAGAAGCTGAGGAAGCAGAAGGATTAGACATTCTTTTCATAGGCAGTTAGGGAATTTTGTTATTTTCTCTGTCTTTTCCCTTTTGTAGGCCGTGTTTAGATGCGGGTTCGGCCCCCGCTAGTAGGAATATTTTGGAAAAAACTCATGTACGAACCGTTGTTTTTGAGTTAGTTGGAATAAAATTTTGTTTTCTAGCTTCAGCTCATGTTCCTTTCTATGCTTGAATATCGCAGTGTTTGGACTTTGGTCCAGTGTACTTGCATTATCTGATTGTTTCAAGAATAGCTCATTTTACTTGTAATTATGGAAATCTCAGACTTGAGTCGTGATAAGGGATCGCATCGGAGCTGAGCATCGCATAGTTCCGGGTAATGACTAACATTTGCCTCTGCCCCCAGTTTCGGGGTTAAGTTGTGATGATCAGCTGGTGATTGCAGCAAGCGAGGACCGAGTGGCCGAACTACACTTGTTTTCTTATGCATCGTTCCATCCACATTCCGGGGATATACGTCATCTCGTAAGCGGTTGTTCGCACTTTGGGAACATGGAGTTGACCGTTTATACTCTGCATCACACTCTGGGAATATGGAGTTAAATGTTTATACTCCGCTTCGCACTCTGGGAATACGGAGTTAAATGTTTATACTCCGCTTCGCACTCTGGGAATACGGAGTTAAATGTTTATACTCCGCTTCGCACTCTGGGAATACGGAGTTAAATGTTTATACTCCGCTTCGCACTCTGGGAATACGGAGTTAAATGTTTATACTCCACTTCGCACTCTGGGAATATGGAGTTAAATGTTTATACTCCACTTCGCACTCTGGGAATGCGGAGTTGAATGTTTATACTCCGCTTCACACTCCGGGAATGCGGAGTTAAATGTTTATACTCCGCTTCGCACTCTGGGAATACGGAGTTAAATGTTTATACTCCGCTTCGCACTCTAGGAATACGGAGTTAAATGTTTATACTCCGCTTCGCACTCTAGGAATACAGAGTTAAATGTTTATACTCCGCTTCGCACTCTGGGAATACGGAGTTAAATGTTTATACTCCACTTCGCACTCTGGGAATGCGGAGTTGAATGTTTATACTCCGCTTCGCACTCTGGGAATGCGGAGTTAAATGTTTATACTCCACTTCGCACTCTGGGAATGCGGAGTTGAATGTTTATACTCCACTTCGCACTCTGGGAATACGGAGTTAAATGTTTATACTCCACTTCGCACTCTGGGAATGCGGAGTTGAATGTTTATACTCCGCTTCGCACTCTGGTAATGCGGAGTTAAATGTTTATACTCCACTTCGCACTCTGGGAATGCGGAGTTGAATGTTTATACTCCGCTTCGCACTCTGGGAATGTGGAGTTAATTGATTATACTCCGTCTCGCGCTCTGGGAGGACGGAGTCGAATGTCTATACTCCACTTCGCACTCTAGGAATGTGGAGTTAAATGTTTATACTCCGTCTCGCGCTCTGGGAGGACAGAGTCGAATGTTTATACTCCACTTCGCACTCTGGGAATGTGGAGTTAATTGTAGGATTGTCGTGTGTCAACCCTATTAATATCGGTGTCATGGCTTGTCCCCGAGCTCGGGTTTCACCTAGTGAGTGGCCGGTCGTATCACAACCACTCTCCATTTGAATAAGTCCCATTGCATGATGGGATTTAGCTCTTCGTGCATCGTGATGTCGTATATCGTACTTAATGAATCACATCTCTGGCTCGAAGAAGTGGCATTTTATTGCTGAAATAAGAAAATGCGGCAAAGTCAGTTGCCTTATTACAAAATTCAAATTTCGAAATGCAGAAACAAATTGCTAAATAGAACGAAATAAATAAAGCCTGTCAGATGTAGTAGCGGCGGAGACTTTCGCTATTCCAAGCCCTTGGTAAATCGAGACCGTCAACAGTCGATAGCTTGAATGTACCATCTCCGAGCTTTCGGGTAATTACATACGGTCCTCCCCAGTTCGGTTTCATGTGTGAAGGAACTGGGTAGATTCTCTTGAGGACGAGGTCGCCGAGTTCAAAGGTTCGAGGTTGAACTCTGGTGTTGTACAGTCGGGCGACCCGGCTGCGATGTGCGGCTGCTCTCAAATCAGCCTCTTCCCGTTTTTCATCCAATAGATCCAAAGACTCGGCTAGGAGTATAGCGTTTGTTTTCGGATCATAATAAGTCACGCGATGAGAGAGCACTTCTGTCTCGACCGGAATAACGACTTCTGAGCCGTAAGATAGGGAAAACGGAGTGTGTCCGGTCGCGGTTTTGTGGGTCGTTCGATAGGCCCATAACGCCATAGGAAGTTCATCGACCCACTTGCCCCCAGCCTTCTCCAATCGTTTCTTCAGGATCGATTTTATAACTTTGTTGACAGCTTCAACCTGCCCATTTGCTTGGGGGTGTGCGACAGCTGAGAACTTTTTGTGGATATGAAACCGTTGACAGAAATTCTTGAATTCCGCACTCTCGAATTGGGCTCCGTTATCAGTGATGATAGTATGCGGGAGTCCAAATCGACAGATGATGTTGCGAACCACGAAATTTATCACTTTCTTTGTCGTAATGGTTGCAAGGGCTTCGGCCTCAGCCCACTTTGTGAAGTAATCAACGGCGACGATGGCGTATTTCGCACCGCCTTTTGCTAAAGGTAAAGCGCCGATGATGTCAATGCCCCACATTGCGAATGGCCAGGGACTGACCATTTGGGTTATTTCAGTTGGCGGAGCTCTCGGAATTCGGGCATGTATCTGGCATTTATCGCACTTCCGGGCATAGTTTGCCGCATCTCGGTTCACTGTCGGCCAGTAGTACCCATATCGGAGTATCTTCTTAGTGAGAGCTTGTCCTCCGGTATGATCGCCACACTCTCCTTCGTGCACGTCATGTAACACTCGTTTGATTTCCTCGTGGGCGATACACCTGAGGAGAGGAACGGAATAACCTCTCCTGTACATGACTCCGTTCTGGATGACGAACCGCGAAGCTTTTCGCTGAATTTGTCTTTTCTCATTCCTAGGTTCAGGCAGCATCCCGTTCTCAATGTAGTTCCGATATGGAGTCATCCAGGATTTTCTACTGGGAGCGGTTTCAAACACAGAGTTCATTTCTATTCGGTCGATGCTCGGGGAGGTCAAAGTTTCAACAGGGACAAGTCCCATTTGTTGCGCTTCACCTTTGCTGGCTAACTTTGCCAGTGAATCGGCTTTCTGATTGTGCTCCCGAGGCACATAATAGATGGCGTAATAATCAAACTGGTCTAGTACTTCCTGAACTCGTGCCAAGTAAGCGGCCAATCTTCGGTCTCTTGCCTGGTATTCTCCTCGTACTTGACATACCACTAACTGTGAATCGCAATAAATTTCTACAGCGATAATTTTCAAATCTCTGGCAAGCTTTAGGCCGGTTAGGAGGGCTTCATATTCGGCTTCATTATTAGTTGCACGAAAGTCGAATTTAAGAGCATAACATATGGATCGGCCCTCGGGAGTCTCAAGTACAACCCCAGCGCCCGAACACCGGTCATTTGACGCACCATCAGTATACAGCTTCCAGATGTATTCGGGGGATTTACTGGTCTCGGGTAAGTCTTCTGGAACGGTGAATTCGGCTATGAAATCAGCCAGGACTTGTCCTTGAATGGCCCTCCGTGGAGCGTATGCGATATCAAATTAGCTTAGCTCAATGTTCCACTTGAGTAACCTACCGGACGTCTCAGGCCGCGTAAGGACCTGTCGTAACGGCTGGTCGGTGTACACAGTAAGCGGATGAGCTTGGAAGTAAGGACGAAGCTTTCTTGAGGCAATGACTAGGCAATAGGCCAGTTTCTCCAGTCTCGGATAATTTCTTTCAGCTCCTGTTAGTCGCTTACTGACATAGTAGACCGGGTTTTGCACTTTGTCTTCTTCCCGGACTAGAGCAGCACTGATCGCATGTTCCGATACTGCCAGGTAGAGATACAGTTGCTCGTGGTCAACCGGTTTTGATAGGATCGGAGGTGTGGAGAGATGTTGAACTAATGATCGGAACCCTCACACTCCGTGGTCCATTCAAAGTTTCGTTTGCCCTTCCGGATCAGGTCGAAGAAAGGAATGCATTTATCGGTGGACTTTGAAATGAACCTGCTCAATGCTGCGACCTTCCCGTTAAGACTCTGGACTTGCTTTATAGTTCTAGGGGTTTGCAAATTTCTAATAGCCCAGATTTTCTCAGGATTCGCCTCTATTCCTCGAGCGTTGACGATGAACCCAAGGAATTTCCCGGATGCAACGCCAAAGTGACATTTGAGTGGGTTGAGCTTCATTCCGTACTCCCGGAGGATGCTGAACATTGAATTCAAATCTCTGACGTGATCGGTGGAAAATCGGGACTTCACCAGCATGTCATCCACGTAAACCTCCATGGTCTTCCCGATCTGATCAGCGAACATTCGGTTGACTAAGCGTTGGTATGTTGCTCCAGCGTTCTATAGACCAAACGACATGACTTTGTAACAATAGAGTCCCAGATCGGTCACGAAGCTGGTATGTTCCTGGTCAGGTAAATGCATGGGTATCTGGTTGTAGCCGGAATAAGCGTCCATAAAGGATAGTAGTTCATGTCCGGCCGTTGAATCAACGAGCTGATCAATTCGCGGAAGTGGGAAGCTATCTTTTGGACAGGCCTTGTTTAGGTCAGAGTAATCAACGCAGGTCCTCCACTTCCCCTTTGGTTTCCGAACTAGTACAGGGTTGGACACCCATTCCGGATACAAAGCATCTCGAATGAACCCATTCGATTGTAGTTTATCAACTTCCTCCTTAAGGGCGGCAGATCTCTCTGGATCCATACCGCGCCTTTTCTGCTTTACTGGGACATGTCGCGGATCTATATTCAGGGAGTGTCTTGTAATGCTCGGCGAGATCCCGCACATGTCAGAGTGTGTCCAGGCGAAGACGTCGAGATTCGCCCGAAGAAATTCGACCAACTCCTGCTGTGTTTGCTTGTTTAGTTGGGACCCAACTTTCAGCATCTTTGAATCATCATCCTCACTGATTGGGACGTCCACAGTCAGTTCGGCTGGAGAAGCTTGACTCTCCGTTGATTCGTCTTTATCCTCGTTGTCCCTGGGGTCCAGGTCCTTTAGGAATTGGTCGTGGTGCCCGGGCCGAGGCCTAGGCATCAATTGTCAATTATCGATAGAACGGACGCAGAGAGATTCCTCTACGCCCTTTCCCTTCTCTTTACGTTGCGCCCCGCGCAGCTCAGCAACATAACAGGCCCTTCCTGAGGCCTGATCTCCTTGAACAACTCCAATCCCATGATCAGTGGGAAATTTCAAAGTCAGACACCATGGGGCGATCGCCGCCCTGAACTCAGCTAAGGCTGGCGAATCGATTTCTAGCACAACAAATTGTAACATTCGGACCCTCCGGCGTTCTCCAACGCCTAACTCGACTGGGAGTTCAATTATTCCGATGGGTATCGTGGCACTTCCGTTGAAACCATGGATTCTGGATAAACAGGGTTTCAAATCCTTTGTCTCCATCTTCATTAGATCGTAAGCCCGTTTAAGCAAGATGTTCACAGAGCTCCCACTGTCAACCAGGATCCTCTTCATCCAAGCAGGACCTACCTGGGCAGATATGACTAGTGGGTCGATTGTAGGGGCTTCGACTTTATCGGCGTCTCGGCTCCTGAACACGATATCATCGGACATTATCTTTTGTTGCTTTGCCGGGGTTCCATCCTCGCAATTACTATAACACTCGAAGTCCGCATGCTTGATAGAAC
Organism: Allium fistulosum; assembly: GCA_030737815.1. Taxonomy (NCBI): domain Eukaryota; kingdom Viridiplantae; phylum Streptophyta; class Magnoliopsida; order Asparagales; family Amaryllidaceae; genus Allium; species Allium fistulosum. Next base: position 1,142,969,580 of record CM060906.1, read on the forward strand.
TGGCATACGACTCCATTTCCCCCCAGCTTCTGTCTGCCGGATGGGGACCACCACTTATTGTGTTGATTACTAATCTCCCGCCCGCACGGGCGGGTTCCTCCTCTCTTTCCTGATTTTGTGAACGATTTTGATTCGAGGGGCCCGCTCCGCTAGACTGCGGCGCCCGTACAAACTGATCTAGCTTCCTCTCTCTAATCAGCTTCTCGTTGAGGTCTTGTAAGTGCCGACACTCATTGGTATTGTGTCCATAGCTTTCATGGAACCTACAGAATTTCCCTGTCTGAATCTGTCTCTCCGATGAGGGCTTCGGAGCAGGCTTCTTACACTGTACAGTGTTACAAGTCTGTAAGTATACGTTTTCCAATGACGTGTTTAGCGGTGTGTAACTGTCAAACATCTGAGCTCTACGTCGTGGACCTCGGTTCTCGTCTCTCTTCTTATTCTGGCCATTGTTTCCTCTCTGCTGGGTTTGCTTGTTTTGTATATTCAGTTGAACTTTCCCGGAACTCTCGCCGGACTGTTTAACTGCCACGTTGCTCTATATTCCCTCAATGCTGGGCCTCGCATCGTCCTGGTTCCTAGACTGTTTTGCGTCCTCTTGCCGCAGGAATTGAGCGGCCTTGGAGTAAAAACGGTCCAACGACGCGGGCGGTTTTCCAGCTAGCCAGTTTCCGAATTCAGAATCAGGATCAATCCCCTTGGTCAGAGCCATTAAGATTGAATTATCGTTGGGATTGGTGATCTCGACGCATGCTGCGTGGAACCTCTCCAGGTAATGCCTGAGTGTTTCTCCAGGAGCTTGAGTGACGCTGGACAAGGTGTTGACGTCTTTTGGCCTAGCAACATGCATCCGGAATTGCTCCACAAACTTCTTGGCCAATTGATCGAACGAAGAAATTGATCTAGGTGGTAGGCGGGTAAACCACATTGTCGCGATTCCCCCCAAAGAGATGGGGAAACTCCGACACTTCACTGCATCGTCGGCCCTTGCAGCGCTCATCGACCATTCATACTTCAGAATATGCTGGTTGGGGTCACTATTCCCTTCATACATCGGGAGAGTCGGCATTCTGAATCGCCTAGGGGGTTCGGCATGTAACACTTCGTCTGTGAAAGGGGTATGACTACGGGAAATCCCCCAGTCATCATTAGTGAGCCCCTGACTCTCGCGGATCATTTGACGTATCATGGTTGATATATCCGAAACGGGCAGATTCGGAGCGTGATGAGCTAAGGCGTGGTCGGGTTCCACGGTACGAGTTGGGATCGGGCGCTGTCGACGATCCGTATCTCGCCTCCTTGGCTCAACGTCTTCTGGGACATAAGGTTCAGGAGTATGTCCTCGCTGTTGATTGATCGGCTCTGATTGATTTCGGGTATCGACCCTTGTCTCTGCAGCGGCGGTTGTGGCGCGGTTATCCGTGGTGTACTGTGGGGCAGTACCTCCTCATGTAGAGGGACCCGTTTGGAAACTGGTCGACGGTCCTACCCTCAGTTGCCCAACAGTTAAGGCGGGCTGATATTCAGCAGCTTGGGCGCGACTCCCCTCTAGTCGAGGACGGCTAGTTCGGTGGTGATAATCAGATGAAGCTGAGCTTTCGGTAGACGCTCTGGAGACATCATCTCTCCTGGACCTTCTGTGCCCCCGGCGGTTTAGCTGGTTGGTCAGCTCGATATTGGCGCGTAACTGTTCCGCCAACTGCTGACGGCTTTGGGTCAGCTCCTGGAGCAATACCTGAAACTCCTGTCGGGTGACTAGCCCCGTTGAGTCTGAGTGAGTGGCATTGTCTTGATTGGAAGAAGGCGGTTGTGTGGGATTCTGCCTATCTCTGCCTTCTTGCTCTGCAGCGGTAGCGCCAGTTCTTGTGCTGACCATTCTCGGTGGTGGAGTCCTTTCCTAGAATTTGAGCAAATCTGAATAGAATGGAAGGATTCCGGAATGGATATCTGGATCTTCCTCTTGGATTTGTGCAATCCGGTATCGACGGCAGATCCAATGAGCAGGAGAAAAAGCTGGTTTTCTCGGTGAAAGCACCAAAGTGTTTGTACCAAAAATGGGCACAACACTCTTCGGGAGTTATTTGAAGAGATAAAATGAAGATTATAAATGTAAAACATAGATTATCTAACAAAAACTCCAACAAACAGGAATATAAAGTGCACAGACAAGCAATTTAGAGTGGTTCGGCGTATAGCCTACGTTTACAGTTTGGAATTTTATTGATTCTCTTTCAATGATTACAAGCGTTTACAGCAATGAACAGCGGATTACAGTTTGGAATTCGAAATTGACAGCAAAAGTAGGATGCAAGTCTCAATCCGGCAGAGTCTGGACGCTTCAGAGAAAAAAGATCCTTTTTCCGTTGATTCTGGGGCTCTATTTATAGGCGTAGGAGGCTTAGATTTCGCTCAAACTCCGGGAGACTTGGCCTGACACGTGAGGGGACCCATTCGACCACTTCCAGAGAGTTTCAAGTCAATCTGTGATCGATACGAAATCATTTCGTATCGATCAAGATTACTTCCAATTGAGCTCAAAATTGGTGGAGATGTTCCTTGGTATGTGTGCAACCTTCAGTTAAAATTTCATGGTATTTGGATCAGTGGATTGAGAGATATCATCGATACGAGGCGATGTTCTTCGCTAGGCTGTCTGGTTCGAATCCATTTCTCTGAGCTAAAGGCTTCGAATCGATGGTATCACGCGCTTCTGTGAAGACGTGGAACGCACACTTCGCCTCGATCCGGCCTTCACTCCGAATCGACCGCGTCGACTCCATACATCTCGGCGCATTCGCATCAAGGGATGACGTGGTGCGCGCGCTTCGCCTCGATCCGATATTCGCTCCGTGTTGACTGCTTCGACTCCATGTATTTCGCCTCATTTCCTTCGAGAGATGCCACGTTATCCAAGCTGGTTGACCTGATGGATTCGAATAGGACTTCATCCGTGAATACGAAGCAAACATTGACTGATGGATATGAAGTAGGCACTCAACGATGGATACGAAGCAAGCACTGGTCGATGGATACGAAGTAGACATTAAGCGATCGTTACGAACCAAGTGACTTATTGATGGATACGAGCAAGTCTTTCCGGCTGAAGGTTCTGTCGATACGAAGCTCACCACTGTGTGGACTTAATCATTCTGGTCGATATGAGATCGATGGATGCTAAACGAGGACCACCGATGGATACGAAACCCATCGATACGAACTCGATGTACTAGCTAAATCGAAACGAACAGATACGTTTCAATGGATACGAAATGGGGTCTGTTGATGGATACGAAAACATGCTTTTCCCTCCAACTTGTATCCATCATAACCTGTGCGTATGAACTCGGATTGACCTGAAACTTGGAACGTTGGTTTGCTTTATCTTCCCGATCATGTCTCATCGATTGGGGCTTGATCCGGACTTGGTCAAAATTCAACGATATCCATGACAAACGACATTTGGAATCCAACTCCTTGGTGTCCTGGCCTTGCCAAAAGGCGGGATAACACCAGCCACGGTGTTCCCTTTTTAACGTAAAAATTCATGTGACGGAAAAACGAAGGCCAAAAAACTTCAAAGACCCGATTGAGGTTCAGATAGCCTTTTTTTTGGTATGAAACTATCCGTTGACGGCTTACAGTAGTCAAAGCCGTAGAACTCACTGAGACCTTCGTTTTGACAGGTTATGGCTCCCGTAACTCTAAACGAGGCAACAGTTATGGCCGTCCGAAGAATCGATATCCACAGGGTGCAACATCTGCGGTGCAAGGTGCAACATTCGTCCAAAAAGACGAAATAGCGCTGTGCGACTTTTAGAAATGGGTGCAGGGATTTGAAATGGACCAGTACGATGGTGCATCACTCTCCAGAGATGGTAAATCGAAGACCAGCCACGGTGTTCCCTTTTTAACGTAAAAATTCATGTGACGGAAAAACGAAGGCCAAAAAACTTTAGAGACCCGATTGAGGTTCGGATAGCCTTTTTTGGGTATGAAACTATCCGTTGACGGATTACAGCGGTAAAAGCCGTAGAACTCACTGAGACCTTCGTTTTGACTGGTTATTGCTCCCGTAACTCTAAACGAGGCAACAATTATGGCCGTCCGAAGAATCGATATACACAGGGTGCAACATCTGCGGTGCAATGTGCAACATTCGTCCAAAAAGACGAAACAGCGCCGTGCGACTTTTAGAAATGGGTGTAGGGATTTGAAATGGACCGGTACGATGGTGCATCACTCTCCAGGGATGGTAAATCGAAGACCAGCCACGGTGTTCCCTTTTTAACGTAAAAATTCATGTGATGGAAAAAAGAAGGGCAAAAAACTTCAGAGACCCGATTGAGGTTCGGATAGCCTTTTTTTGGGTATGAAACTATCCGTTGACAGATTACAGTGGTAAAAGCCGTAGAACTCACTAAGACCTTCGTTTTGACTAGTTATGGCTCCCGTAACTCTAAACGAGGCAACAGTTATGGCCGTCCGAAGAATCGATATCCACAGGATGCAACATCTGCGCTACAAGGTGCAACATTCGTCCAAAAAGACGAAACAACGTCGTGCGACTTTTAGAAATGGGTGCAGGGATTTGAAATGGACTAGTACCATGGTGCATCACTCTCCAGGGAAGATAAATCGAAGACCAGCCACGGTGTTCCCTTTTTAACGTAAAAATTCTTGTTACGGAAAAAAGAATGCCAAAAAACTTCAGAGACCCGATTGAGGTTCGGATAGCCTTTTTTGGGTATGAAACTGTCCATTGACGGCTTACAGTGGTAAAAGCCATAGAACTCACTGAGACCTTCGTTTTAACTAGTTATGGCTCCCGTAACTCTAAACGAGGCAGCAGTTATGGCCGTTCGAAGAATCGATATCCACAGGGTGCAACATCTGCGGTGCAAGGTGCAAAATTCGTCCAAAAAGACGAAACAACGCTGTGCGACTTTTAGAAATGGGTGCAGGGATTTGAAATGGACCAGTACCATGGTGCATCACTCTCCAGGGATGGTAAATCAAAGACCAGCCCCGGTGTTCCCTTTTTAACGTAAAAATTCATGTGACGGAAAAACGAAGGCCAAAAAACTTCAAAGACCCGATTGAGGTTCAGCTAGCCTTTTTTTGGGTATGAAACTATCTGTTGACGGCTTACAGTAGTCAAAGCCGTAGAACTCACTGGGACCTTCGTTTTGACAGGTTATGGCTCCCGTAACTCTAAACGAGGCAACATTTATGGCCGTCCGAAGAATCGATATCCACAGGGTGCAACATCTGCGGTGCAAGGTGCAACATTCGTCCAAAAAGACGAAACAGCGCCGTGCGACTTTTAGAAATGGGTGCAGGGATTTGAAATGGACCAGTACGATGGTGCATCACTCTCCAGAGATGGTAAATCGAAGACCAGCCACGGTGTTCCCTTTTTAACGTAAAAATTCATGTGACGGAAAAACGAAGGCCAAAAAACTTCAGAGACCCGATTGAGGTTCGGATAACCTTTTTTGGGTATGAAACTATCCGTTGACGGATTACAGTGGTAAAAGCCGTAGAACTCACTGAGACCTTCGTTTTGACTGGTTATGACTCCTGTAACTCTAAACGAGGCAACAGTTATGGCCGTCCGAAGAATCGATATCCACAGGGTGCAACATCTGCGCTGCAAGGTGCAACATTCGTCCAAAAAGACGAAACAGCGTCATGCGACTTTTAGAAATGGGTATAGGGATTTGAAATGGACTAGTACCATGGTGCATCACTCTCCAGGGAAGGTAAATCGAAGACCAGCCACGGTGTTCCCTTTTTAACGTAAAAATTCATGTGACGGAAAAACGAAGGTCAAAAAACTTCAGAGACCCGATTAAGGTTCAGATAGCCTTTTTGGGTATGAAACAGTCCATTGACGGCTTACAGCAGTAAAAGCCGTAGAACTCACTAAGACCTTCGTTTTGACCGGTTATGGCTCCCGTAACTCTAAACGAGGCAGCAGTTATGGCCGTTCGAAGAATCGATATCCACAAGGTGCAACATCTGCGGTGCAAGGTGCAAAATTCGTCCAAAAAGACGAAACAGCGCCGTGCGACTTTTAGAAATGGGTGCAGGGATTTGAAATGGACCAGTACCATGGTGCATCACTCTCCAGGGATGGTAAATCAAAGACCAGCCACGGTGTTCCCTTTTTAACGTAAAAATTCATGTGACGGAAAAACGAAGGCCAAAAAACTTCAGAGACCCGATTGAGGTTCGGATAGCCTTTTTTGGGTATGAAACTATCCGTTGACCGATTACAGTGGTAAAAGCCGTAGAACTCACTAAGACCTTCGTTTTGACTGGTTATGGCTCCCGTAACTCTTAACGAGGCAACAGTTATGGCCGTCCGAAGAATCGATATCCACAGGGTGCAACATCTGCGGTACAAGGTGCAACATTCGTCCAAAAAGACGAAACAGCGTCGTGCGACTTTTAGAAATGGGTGCAGGGATTTGAAATGGACTAGTACCATGGTGCATCACTCTCCAGGGAAGATAAATCGAAGACCAGCCAAGGTGTTCCCTTTTTAACGTAAAAATTCATGTTACGGAAAAACGAATGCCAAAAAACTTCAGAGACCCGATTGAGGTTCGGATAGCCTTTTTTGGGTATGAAACTGTCCATTGACGGCTTACAGCGGTAAAAGCCATAGAACTCACTGAGACCTTCGTTTTGACTGGTTATGGCTCCCGTAACTCTAAACGAGGCAGCAGTTATGGCCGTTCGAAGAATCGATATCCATAGGGTGCAACATCTGCGGTGCAAGGTGCAAAATTCGTCCAAAAAGACGAAACAGCGCTGTGCGACTTTTAGAAATGGGTGCAGGGATTTGAAATGGACCAGTACCATGGTGCATCACTCTCCAGGGATGGTAAATCAAAGACCAGCCACGGTGTTCCCTTTTTAACGTAAAAATTCATGTGACGGAAAAACGAAGGCCAAAAAACTTCAAAGACCCGATTGAGGTTCAGATATCCTTTTTTTGGGTATGAAACTATCCGTTGACGGCTTACAGTATTCAAAGCCGTAGAACTCACTGAGACCTTCGTTTTTACTGGTTATGGCTCCCGTAACTCTAAACGAGGCAACAGTTATGGCCGTCCGAAGAATCGATATCCACAGGGTGCAACATCTGCGGTGCAAGGTGCAACATTCGTCCAAAAAGACGAAACAGCGCCGTGCGACTTTTAGAAATGGGTGCAGGGATTTGAAATGGACCAGTACGATGGTGCATCACTCTCCAGAGATGGTAAATCGAAGACAAGCCACGGTGTTCCCTTTTTAACATAAAAATTCATGTGATGGAAAAACGAAGGCCAAAAAACTTCAGAGATCCGATTGAGGTTCGGATAGCCTTTTTTGGGTATGAAACTATCCGTTGACGGATTACAGTGGTAAAAGCCGTAGAACTCACTGAGACCTTCGTTTTGACTGGTTATGACTCCCATAACTCTAAACGAGGCAATAGTTATGGTCGTCCGAAGAATCGATATCCACAGGGTGCAACATCTGCGCTGCAAGGTGCAACATTCGTCCAAAAAGACGAAACAGCGTCGTGCGACTTTTAGAAATGGGTGTAGGGATTTGAAATGGACTAGTACCATGGTGCATCACTCTCCAGGGAAGGTAAATCGAAGACCAGCCACGGTGTTCCCTTTTTAACGTAAAAATTCATGTGACGGAAAAACGAAGGTCAAAAAACTTCAGAGACCCGATTAAGGTTCGGATAGCCTTTTTTGGGTATGAAACTGTCCATTGACGGCTTACAGCGGTAAAAGCCGTAGAACTCATTGAGACCTTCGTTTTGACCGGTTATGGCTCCCGTAACTCTAAACGAGGCAGCAGTTATGGCCGTTCGAAGAATCGATATCCACAAGGTGCAACATCTGTGGTGCAAGGTGCAAAATTCGTCCAAAAAGACGAAACAGCGCCGTGCGACTTTTAGAAATGGGTGCAGGGATTTGAAATGGACCAGTACCATGGTGCATCACTCTCCAGGGATGGTAAATCGAAGACCAGCCACGGTGTTCCCTTTTTAACGTAAAACTTCATGTGACGGAAAAACGAAGGCCAAAAAACTTCAGAGACCCGATTGAGGTTCGGATAGCCTTTTTTGGGTATGAAACTATCCGTTGACGGATTACAGTGGTAAAAGCCGTAGAACTCACTGAGACCTTCGTTTTTACTGGTTATGGCTCCCGTAACTCTAAACGAGGCAACAATTATGGTCGTCCGAAGAATTGATATCCACAGGGTGCAACATCTACGGTGCAAGGTGCAACATTCGTCCAAAAAGACGAAACAGCGCCGTGCGACTTTTAGAAATGGGTGCAGGGATTTGAAATGGACCAGTACCATGGTGCCTCACTCTCCAGGGATGGTAAATCAAAAACCAGTCACGGTGTTCCCTTTTCAAAGTAAATATCCATGTAACGGAAAAACGAAGGCCAAAAAACTTCAGAGACCCGATTAAGGTTCAGATAGCCTTTTTTTGGGTATGAAACTATCCGTTGACGGCTTATAGCCATCAATGCCGTAGAACTCACTAATACCATCGTTTTGACTGGTTATGGCTCCCGTACCTCTAAACGAGCTAACAGTTATGGTCGTCCGAAGAATCGATATCCACAGGGTGCAACATCTGCGGTGGCAGGTGCAACATTCGTCCAAAAAGACGAAACAGCGCCGTGCGACTTTTAGAAATGGGTGTAGGGATTTGAAATGGACCAGTACCATGGTGCACCACTATCCAGGGATGGTAAATCGAAGACCAGCCACGGTGTTCCCTTTTTAACGTAAAAATTCATGTAACGGAAAAACGAACGCCAAAAAACTTCAAATACCCAATTGAGGTTCGGATATCCTTTTTTTGGGTATAAAACTATCCGTTGACGGCTTACAGCTCACAAAGCCGTAGAACTTACTGAGACCTTCGTTTTGACTGGTTATGGCTCCCGTAACTCTAAACGAGGCAACAGTTATGGCCGTCCGAAGAATCGGTATCCGCAGGGTGCAACATCTGCGGTGCAAGGTGCAACATTCGTCCAAAAAGACGAAACAGCGCCGTGCGACTTTTAGAAATGGGTGCAGGGATTTGAAATGGACCAGTACCATGGTGCATCACTCTCTAGGGATGGTAAATCAAAAACCAGCCACGGTGTTCCCTTTTTAAAGTAAATGACCATGTAACGGAAAAACGATGGCCAAAAAACTTCAAAGACCCGAATGAGGTTCAGATAGCCTTTTTTTGGGTATGAAACTATCCGTTGACGGCTTGTATCAGTCAAAGCCGTAGAACTCACTAAAACCTTCGTTTTGACTCGTTATGGCTCCCGTAACTCTAAACGAGCCAACAATTATGGCCGTCCGAAGAATCGATATCCACAGGGTGCAACATCTGCGGTGCAAGGTGCAACATTCGTCCAAAAAGACGAAACAGCGCCGTGCGACTTTTAGAAATGGGTGCAGGGATTTGAAATGGACCAGTACCATGGTGCACCACTATCCAGGGATGGTAAATCGAAGACCAGCAACGGTGTTCCCTTTTTAACGTAAAAATTCATGTAACGGAAAAACGAACGCCAAAAAACTTCAAAGACCCGATTGAGGTTCGGATAGACTTTTTTTGGGTATGAAACTATCCGTTGACGGCTTAAAGTGGTCAAAGCCGTAGAACTCACTGAGACCTTCATTTTGACTGGTTATGGCTCCCGTAACTCTAAACGAGGCAGTAGTTATGGCCATTCGAAGAATCGATATCCACAGGGTGCAACATCTGCGGTGCAAGGTGCAAAATTCGTCCAAAAAGACGAAACAGCGCCGTGCGAGTTTTAGAAATGGGTGCAGGGATTTGAAATGGACCAGTACCATGGTGCATCACTCTCTAGGGATGGTAAATCGAAGACCAGCCACGGTGTTCCCTTTTATCGTAAAAATTCATGTGACGGAAAAACGAAGGCCAAAAAACTTCAAAGACCCGATTGAGGTTCGGATAGCCTTTTTTTGGGTATGAAACTATCCGTTGACGGCTTACAGCCGCCAAAGCCGTAGAACTCAGTGAGACCTTATTTTTGACTGGTTATGGCTCCCGTAACTCTAAACGAGGCAACAGTTATGGCCGTCCGAAGAATCGATATCCACAGGGTGCAACATCTGCGGTGCAAGGTGCAACATTCGTCCAAAAAGACGAAACAGCGCCGTGCGACTTTTAGAAATGGGTGTAGGAATTTGAAATGGACCAGTACCATGGTGCACCACTATCCAGGGATGGTAAATCGAAGACCAGCCACAGTGTTCCCTTTTTAACGTAAAAATTCATGTAACGGAAAAACGAACGCCAAAAAACTTCAAATACCCGATTGAGGTTCGGATATCCTTTTTTTGGGTATGAAACTATCCGTTGACGGCTTACAGCTCGCAAAGCCGTAGAACTTACTGAGACCTTCGTTTTGACTGGTTATGGCTCCCGTAACTCTAAACGAGGCAACAGTTATGGCCGTCCGAAGAATCGGTATCCGCAGGGTGCAACATCTGCGGTGCAAGGTGCAACATTCGTCCAAAAAGACGAAACAGCGCCGTGCGACTTTTAGAAATGGGTGTAGGGATTTGAAATGGACCAGTACCATGGTGCATCACTCTCCAGGGATGGTAAATCAAAAACCAGCCACGGTGTTCCCTTTTTAAAGTAAATGACCATGTAACGGAAAAACGATGGCCAAAAAACTTCAAAGACCCGAATGAGGTTCGGATAGCCTTTTTTTGGGTATGAAACTATCCGTTGACGGCTTGTATCAGTCAAAGCCGTAGAACTCACTAAAACCTTCGTTTTGACTCGTTATGGCTCCCGTAACTCTAAACGAGCCAACAATTATGGCCGTCCGAAGAATCGATATCCACAGGGTGCAACATCTGCGGTGCAAGGTGCAACATTCGTCCAAAAAGACGAAACAGCGCCGTGCGACTTTTAGAAATGGGTGCAGGGATTTGAAATGGACCAGTACCATGGTGCACCACTATCCAGGGATGGTAAATCGAAGACCAGCCACGGTGTTCCCTTTTTAACGTAAAAATTCATGTAACGGAAAAACGAACGCCAAAAAACTTCAAAGACCCGATTGAGGTTCGGATAGACTTTTTTTGGGTATGAAACTATCCGTTGACGGCTTAAAGTGGTCAAAGCCGTAGAACTCACTGAGACCTTCATTTTGACTGGTTATGGCTCTCGTAACTCTAAACGAGGCAGTAGTTATGGCTATTCGAAGAATCGATATCCACAGGGTGCAACATCTGCGGTGCAAGGTGCAAAATTCGTCCAAAAAGACGAAACAGCGCCGTGCGAGTTTTAGAAATTGGTGCAGGGATTTGAAATGGACCAGTACCATGGTGCATCACTCTCCAGGGATGGTAAATCGAAGACCAGCCACGGTGTTCCCTTTTTAACGTAAAAATTCATGTGACGGAAAAACGAAGGCCAAAAAACTTCAAAGACCCGATTGAGGTTCGGATAGCCTTTTTTTGGGTATGAAACTATCCGTTGACGGCTTACAGCCGTCAAAGCCATAGAACTCAGTGAGACCTTCTTTTTGACTGGTTATGGCTCCCGTAACTCTAAACGAGGCAACAGTTATGGTCGTCCGAAGAATCGATATCCACAGGGTGCAACATCTGCGGTGCAAGGTGCAACATTCGTCCAAAAAGACGAAACAGCGCCGTGCGACTTTTAGAAATGGGTACAGGGATTTGAAATGGACCAGTACGATGGTACATCACTCTCCAGGGATGGTAAATTGAAGACCAGCCACGGTGTTCCCTTTTTAACGTAAAAATTCATGTGACGGAAAAACGAAGGCCAAAAAACTTCAGAAACCCAATTGAGGTTCGGATAGCCTTTTTTTGGGTATGAAACTATCCGTTGATGGATTACAGCGGTAAAAGCCGTAGAACTCACTGAGACCTTCGTTTTGACTGGTTATGGCTCCCGTAACTCTAAACGAGGCAACAGTTATGGTCGTCCGAAGAATCGATATCCACAGGGTGCAACATCTACGGTGCAAGGTGCAACATTCGTCCAAAAAGACGAAACAGTGCCGTGCGACTTTTAGAAATGGGTGCAGGGATTTGAAATGGAACAGTACCATGGTGCATCACTCTCCAGGGATGGTAAATCAAAATACAGCCACGGTGTTCCCTTTTTAAAGTAAATATCCATGTAACGGAAAAACGAAGGCCAAAAAACTTCAAAGACCCGATTAAGGTTCGGATAGCCTTTTTTTGGGTATGAAACTATCCGTTGACGGCTTATAGCTGTCGAAGCCGTAGAACTCACTAAGACCTTCGTTTTGACCTGTTATGGCTCCTGTAACTCTAAACGAGCCAACAGTTATGGCCGTCCGAAGAATCGATATCCATAGTGTTCAACATCTGCGGTGCAAGGTGCAACATTCGTCCAAAAAGACGAAACAACGCCGTGCGACTTTTAGAAATGGGTGCAGGGATTTGAAATGGACCAATACCATGGTGCACCACTCTCCAGGGATGGTAAATCGGAGACCAACCACGGTGTTCCCTTTTTAACGTAAAAATTCATGTAACGGAAAAACGAAGGCCAAAAAACTTCAGAGACCCGATTGAGGTTCGGATAGCCTTTTTTTGGGTATGAGACTATCCGTTGACGGATTATAGCTGTCAAAGCCGTAGAACTCATTAAGACCTTCATTTTGACTGGTTATGGCTCCCGTAACTCTAAACGAGGCAACAGTTATGGCCGTCCGAGGAATTGGTATCCGCAGGGTGCAACATCTGCGGTGCAAGGTGCTACATTCGTCCAAAAAGACGAAGCAGCGCCGTGCGACTTTTAGAAATGGGTGCAGGGATTTGAAATGGACCAGTACCATGGTGCATCACTCTCCAGGGATGGTAAATCAAAAACCAGCCACGGTGTTCCCTTTTTAAAGTAAATGACCATGTAACAGAAAAACGATAGCCAAAAAACTTCAAAGACCCGAATGAGGTTCGGATAGCCTTTTTTTGGGTATGAAACTATCCGTTGACGGCTTATATCAGTCAAAGCCGTAGAACTCACTAAAACCTTCGTTTTGACTCGTTATGGCTCCCGTAACTCTAAACGAGCCAACAGTTATGGCCATCCGAAGAATCGATATCCACAGGGTGCAACATCTGCGGTGCAAGGTGCAACATTCGTCCAAAAAGACGAAACAGCGCCGTGCGACTTTTAGAATTGGGTGCAGGGGTTTGAAATGGACCAGTACCATGGTGCCCCACTCTCCAGGGATGGTAAATCGAAGACCAGCTACGGTGTTCACTTTTTAACGTAAAAATTCATGTGACGGAAAAACGAAGGCCAAAAAACTTTAGAGACCCGATTGAGGTTCGGATAGGCTTTTTTTGGTATGAAACTATCCGTTGACGGCTTAAAGTGGTCAAAGCCGTAGAACTCACTGAGACCTTCGTTTTGACTGGTTATGGCTCCCGTAACTCTAAACGAGGCAGTAGTTATGGCCGTTCGAAGAATCGATATCCACAGGGTGCAACATCTGCGGTGCAAGGTGCAAAATTCGTCCAAAAAGACGAAACAGCGCCGTGCGTGTTTTAGAAATGGGTGCGGGGATTTGAAATGGACCAGTACCATGGTGCATCACTCTCCATAGATGGTAAATCGAAGACCAGCCACGGTGTTCCCTTTTTAACGTAAATATTCATGTGACGGAAAAACGAAGGCCAAAAAACTTCAAAGACCCGATTGAGGTTCGGATAGCCTTTTTTTGGGTATGAAACTATCCGTTGACGGCTTACAGCCGTCAAAGCCGTAGAACTCACTGAGACCTTCGTTTTGACTGGTTATGGCTCCCTTAACTCTAAACGAGGCAATAGTTATGGCCGTCCGAAGAATCGATATCCACAGGGTGCAACATCTGCGGTGCAAGGTGCAACATTAGTCCAAAAAGACGAAACAGCGCCGTGCGACTTTTAGAAATGGGTGCAGGGATTTGAAATGGAACAGTACCATGGTGCATCACTCTCCAGGGATGGTAAATCAAAATACAGCCACGGTGTTCCCTTTTTAAAGTAAATATCCATGTAACGGAAAAACGAAGGCCAAAAAACTTCAAAGACCCGATTAAGGTTCGGATAGCCTTTTTTTGGGTATGAAACTATCTGTTGACGGCTTATAGCTGTCGAAGCCGTAGAACTCACTAAGACCTTCGTTTTGACTGGTTATGGCTCCCGTATCTCTAAACGAGCCAACAGTTATGGCCGTCCGAAGAATCGATATCCATAGGGGGTTAACATCTGCGGTGCAAGGTGCAACATTCGTCCAAAAAGACGAAACAACGCCATGCGACTCTTAGAAATGGGTGCAGGGATTTGAAATGGACCAATACCATGGTGCACCACTCTCCAGGGATGGTAAATCGGAGACCAGCCACGGTGTTCCCTTTTTAACGTAAAAATTCATGTGACGGAAAAACGAAGGCCAAAAAACTTCAGAGACCCGATTGAGGTTCGGATAGCCTTTTTTTGGGTATGAGACTATCCGTTGACGGATTATAGCTGTCAAAGCCGTAGAACTCATTAAGACCTTCGTTTTGACTGGTTATGGCTCCCGTAACTCTAAACGAGGCAACAGTTATGGCCGTCCGAAGAATCGGTATCCGCAGGGTGCAACATCTGCGGTGCAAGGTGCAACATTCGTCCAAAAAGACGAAGCAGCGCCGTGCGACTTTTAGAAATGGGTGCAGGGATTTGAAATGGACCAGTACCATGGTGCATCACTCTCCAGGGATGGTAAATCAAAAACCAGCCACGGTGTTCCCTTTTTAAAGTAAATGACCATGTAACGGAAAAACGATAGCCAAAAAACTTCAAAGACCCGAATGAGGTTCGGATAACCTTTTTTTGGGTATGAAACTATCCGTTGACGGCTTATATCAGTCAAAGTCGTAGAACTCACTAAAACCTTCGTTTTGACTCGTTATGGCTCCCGTAACTCTAAACGAGCCAACAGTTATGGCCGTCCGAAGAATCGATATCCACAGGGTGCAACATCTGCGGTGCAAGGTGCAACATTCGTCCAAAAAGACGAAACAGCGCCGTGCAACTTTTAGAATTGGGTGCAAGGATTTGAAATGGACCAGTACCATGGTGCCCCACTCTCCAAAGATGGTAAATCGAAGACCAGCTACGGTGTTCAGTTTTTAACGTAAAAATTCATGTGACGGAAAAATGAAGGCCAAAAAACTTCAGAGACCCGATTGAGGTTCGGATAGGCTTTTTTGGGTATGAAACAATCCGTTGACGGCTTAAAGTGGTCAAAGCCGTAGAACTCACCGAGACCTTCGTTTTGACTGGTTATGGCTCCCGTAACTCTAAACGAGGCAGTAGTTATGGCCGTTCGAAGAATCGATATCCACAGGGTGCAACATCTGCGGTGCAAGGTGCAAAATTCGTCCAAAAAGACGAAACAGCGCCGTGCGAGTTTTAGAAATGGGTGCAGGGATTTGAAATGGACCAGTACCATGGTGCATCACTCTCCAGGGATGGTAAATCGAAGACCAGCCACGGTGTTCCCTTTTTAACGTAAATATTCATGTGACGGAAAAACGAAGGCCAAAAAACTTCAAAGACCCGATTGAGGTTCGGATAGCCTTTTTTTGGGTATAAAACTATCCGTTGACGGCTTACAGCCATCAAAGCCGTAGAACTCACTGAGACCTTCGTTTTGACTGGTTATGGCTCCCGTAACTCTAAACGAGGCAACAGTTATGGCCGTCCGAAGAATCGATATCCACAGGGTGCAACATCTGCGGTGCAAGGTGCAACATTCGTCCAAAAAGACGAAACAGCGCCGTGCGACTTTTAGAAATGGGTGCAGGGATTTGAAATGGACCAGTACGATGGTGCATCACTCTCCAGGGATGGTAAATTGAAGACCAGCCACGGTGTTCCCTTTTTAGCGTAAAAATTCATGTGACGGAAAAACGAAGGCCAAAAAACTTTAGAGACCCAATTGAGGTTCGGATAGCATTTTTTTGGGTATGAAACTATCCGTTGACGGCTTATAGCTGTCGAAGCCGTAGAACTCACTAAGACCTTCGTTTTGACTTGTTATGGCTCCCATAACTCTAAACGAGCCAACAGTTATGGCCGTCCGAAGAATCGATATCCATAGGGTTCAACATCTGCGGTGCATGGTGCAACATTCGTCCAAAAAGACGAAACAACGCCGTGCGACTTTTAGAAATGGGTGCAGGGATTTGAAATGGACCAGTACCAGGGTGCACCACTCTCCCGGGATGGTAAATCGAAGACCAGCCACGGTGTTCCCTTTTTAACGTAAAAATTCATGTAACGGAAAAACGAAGGCCAAAAAACTTCAGAGACCCGATTGAGGTTCGGATAGCCTTTTTTGGGTATGAAACTATCCGTTGATGGATTATAGCTGTCAAAGCCGTAGAACTCATTAAGACCTTCGTTTTGACTGGTTATGGCTCCCGTAACTCTAAACGAGGCAACAGTTATGGCCGTCCGAAGAATCGGTATCCGTAGAGTGCAACATCTGCGGTGCAAGGTGCAACATTCGTCCAAAAAGACGAAGCAGCGCCATGCGACTTTTAGAATTGGGTGCAGGGATTTTAAATGGACCAGTACCATGGTGCATCACTCTCCAGGGATGGTAAATCAAAAACCAGCCACGGTGTTCCCTTTTTAAAGTAAATGACCATGTAACGGAAAAACGATGGCCAAAAAACTTCAAAGACCCGAATGAGGTTCGGATAGCCTTTTTTTGGGTATGAAACTATCCGTTGACGGCTTATATCAGTCAAAGCCATAGAACTCACTAAAACCTTCGTTTTGACTCGTTATGGCTCCCGTAACTCTAAACGAGCCAACAGTTATGGCCGTCCGAAGAATCGATATCCACAGGGTGCAACATCTGCGGTGCAAGGTGCAACATTCGTCCAAAAAGACGAAACAGCGCCGTGCGAATTTTAGAAATGGGTGCAGGGATTTGAAATGGACCAGTACCATGGTGCAGCACTCTCCAGGGATGGTAAATCGAAGACCAGCTACGGTGTTCCCTTTTTAACGTAAAAATTCATGTGACGGAAAAACGAAGGCCAAAAAACTTCAGAGACCCGATTGAGGTTCGGATAGGCTTTTTTTGGGTATGAAACTATCCGTTGACGGCTTAAAGTGGTCAAAGCCGTAGAACTCACTGAGACCTTCATTTTGACTGGTTATGGCTCCCGTAACTCTAAACGAGGCAGTAGTTATGGCCGTTCGAAGAATCGATATCCACAGGGTGCAACATCTGCGGTGCAAGGTGCAAAATTCGTCCAAAAAGACGAAACAGCGCCGTGCGAATTTTAGAAATGGGTGCAGGGATTTGAAATGGACCAGTACCATGGTGCATCACTCTCCAGGAATGGTAAATCGAAGACCAGCCACGGTGTTCCCTTTTTAACGTAAATATTCATGTGACGGAAAAACGAAGGCCAAAAAACATCAAAGACCCGATTGAGGTTCGGATAGCCTTTTTTTGGGTATGAAACTATCTGTTGACGGCTTACTGCCGTCAAAGCCGTAGAACTCATTGAGACCTTCGTTTTGACTGGTTATGGCTCCCATAACTCTAAACGAGGCAACAGTTATGGCCGTCCGAAGAATCGATATCCACAGGGTGCAACATCTGCGGTGCAAGGTGCAACATTCGTCCAAATAGACGAAACAGCGCCGTGCGACTTTTAGAAATGGGTGCAGGGATTTGAAATGGACTAGTACCATGGTGCATCACTCTCCAGGGAAGATAAATCGAAGACCAGCCACGGTGTTCCCTTTTTAATGTAAAAATTCATGTGACGGAAAAACGAAGGCCAAAAAACTTCAGAGACCCAATGGAGGTTCGGATAGCCTTTTTTTGGGTATGAAACTATCCATTGACGGATTACAGTGGTAAAAGCCGTAGAACTCACTAAGACCTTCGTTTTGACTGGTTATGGCTCCCGTAACTCTAAACGAGGCAACAGTTATGGCCGTCCGAAGAATCGATATCCACATGGTGCAACATCTGCGGTGCAAGGTGCAACAATCGTCCAAAAAGACGAAACAGTGCCGTGCGACTTTTAGAAATGGGTGCAAGGATTTGAAATGGACCAGTACCATGGTGCATCACTCTCCAGGGACGGTAAATCAAAATACAGCCACGGTGTTCCGTTTTTAAAGTAAATATCCATGTAACGGAAAAACGAAGGCCAAAAAACTTCAGAGACCCGATTAAGGTTCGGATAGCCTTTTTTTGGGTATGAAACTATCCGTTGACGGCTTATAGCTGTCGAAGCCGTAGAACTCACTAAGACCTTCGTTTTGACTGGTTATGGCTCCCGTAACTCTAAACGAGCCAACAGTTATGGCCGTCCGAAGAATCGATATCCACAGGGTACAACTTCTACGGTGCAAGGTGCAACATTCATCCAAAAAGACGAAACAACGCCGTGCGACTTTTAGAAATGGGTGCAGGGATTTGAAATGGACCAGTACCATGGTGCACCACTCTCCAGGGATGGTAAATCGAATACCAGCCACGGTGTTCCCTTTTTAACGTAAAAATTCATGTAACGGAAAAACGAAGGCCAAAAAACTTCAAAGACCCGATTGAGGTTCGGATAGCCTTTTTTTGGGTATGAAACTATCCGTTGACGGATTATAGCTATCAAAGCCGTAGAACTCATTAAGACCTTCGTTTTGACTAGTTATGGCTCCCGTAACTCTAAACGAGGCAACAGTTATGGCCATCCGAAGAATCGATATCCACAGGGTGCAACATCTGCGGTGCAAGGTGCAACAATCGTCCAAAAAGACGAAACAGCGCCGTGCGACTTTTAGAAATGGGTGCAGAGATTTGAAATGGACCAGTACCATGGTGCATCACTCTCCAGGGATGGTAAATCAAAAACCAGCCACGGTGTTCCCTTTTTAAAGTAAATATCCATGTAACGGAAAAACGAAGGCCAAAAAACTTCAAAGATCCGAATGAGGTTCGGATAGCCTTTTTTTGGGTACGAAACAATCCGTTGACAGCTAATAGTAGTCAAAGCCGTAGAACTCACTAAGACCTTCGTTTTGACTGGTTATGGCTCACGTAACTCTAAACGAGCCAACAGTTATGGCCGTCCGAAGAATCGATATCCACAGGGTGCAACAACTGCGGTGCAAGGTGCAACATTCGTCCAAAAAGACGAAACAGCGCCGTGCGACTTTTAGAAATGGGTGCAGGGATTTGAAATGGACCAGTACCATGGTGCATCACTCTCCAGGGATGGTAAATCAAAAACCAGCCACGGTGTTCCCTTTTTAAAGTAAATATCCATGTAACGGAAAAATGAAGGCCAAAAAACTTCAAAGACCCGAATGAGGTTCGGATAGCCTTTTTTTGGGTATGAAACAATCCGTTGATGGCTTATAGTAGTCAAAGCCGTAGAACTCACTAAGACCTTCGTTTTGACTGGTTATGGCTCCCGTAACTCTAAACGAGGCAACAGTTATGGCCGTCCGAAGAATCGATATCCATAGGGTGCAACATCTGCGGTGCAAGATGCAAAATTCGTCCAAAAAGACGAAACAGCGCCGTGCGACTTTTAGAAATGGGTGCAGGGATTTGAAATGGACTAGTACCATGGTGCATCACTCTCCAGGGATGGAAAATCGAAGACCAGCCAGGGTGTTCCCTTTTTAACGTAAAAATTCATGTGACGGAAAAACGAAGGCCAAAAAACTTCAAAGACCCGATTGAGGTTCGGATAGCCTTTTTTTGGGTATGAAACAATCCGTTGATGGCTTATAGTAGTCAAAGCCGTAGAACTCACTAAGACCTTCGTTTTGACTGGTTATGGCTCCCGTAACTCTAAACGAGGCAACAGTTATGGCCGTCCGAAGAATCGATATCCACAGGGTGCAACATCTGCGGTGCAAGGTGCAACATTCGTCCAAAAAGACGAAACAGCACCGTGCGACTTTTAGAAATGGGTGCAGGGATTTGTAATGGACTAGTACGATGGTACATCACTCTCCAGGGATGGTAAATCGAAGACCAGCCACGGTGTTCCCTTTTTAACGTAAAAATTCATGTGACGGAAAAACGAAGGCCAAAAAACTTCAGAAACCCAATTGAGGTTCGGATAGCATTTTTTTGGGTATGAAACTATCCGTTGATGGATTACAGCGGTAAAAGCCGTAGAACTCACTGAGACCTTCGTTTTGACTGGTTATGGCTCCCGTAACTCTAAACGAGCCAACAGTTATGGTCGTCCGAAGAATCGATATCCACAGGGTGCAACATCTGCGGTGCAAGGTGCAACATTCGTCCAAAAAGACGAAACAGCACCGTGCGACTTTTAGAAATGGGTGCAGGGATTTGAAAAGGACCACTACCATGGTGCACCACTCTCCAGGGATGGTAAATCGAAGACCATCCACGGTGTTCCCTTTTTAACGTAAAAATTCATGTGACAGAAAAACGAAGGCCAAAAAACTTCAGAGACCCGATTAAGGTTCGGGTAGCCTTTTTTTGGGTATGAAACTATCCTTTGACGGCTTAAAGCTGTCAAAGCCGTAGAACTCACTGAGACCTTCGTTTTGACTGGTTATGGCTCCCGTAACTCTAAACGAGGCAGCAGTTATGGCCGTTCGAAGAATCGATATCCACAGGGTGCAACATCTGCGGTGCAAGGTGCAAAATTCGTCCAAAAAGACGAAACAGCGCCGTGCGACTTTTAGAAATGGGTGCAGGGATTTGAAAAGGACCACTACCATGGTGCACCACTCTCCAGGGATGGCAAATCGAAGACCATCCACGGTGTTCCCTTTTTAACTTAACAATTCATGTGACGGAAAAACGAAGGCCAAAAAACTTCAGAGACCCGATTAAGGTTCGGATAGCCTTTTTTTGGGTATGAAACTATCCGTTAACGGCTTAAAGCGGTCAAAGCCGTAGATCTCACTGAGACCTTCATTTTGACTGGTTATGGCTCCCGTAACTCTAAACGAGGCAACAGTTATGGCTGTTCGAAGAATCGATATCCACAGGGTGCAACATCTGCGTTGCAAGGTGCAAAATTCGTCCAAAAAGACGAAACAGCGCCTTGCTACTTTTAGAAATGGGTGCAGGGATTTGAAATGGACCAGTACCATTGTGCATCACTCTCCAGGGATGGTAAATCGAAGACCAGCCACGGTGTTCCCTTTTTAACGTAAAAATTCATGTGACAGAAAAACGAAGGCCAAAAAACTTCAGAGACCCGATTGAGGTTCGGATAGCCTTTTTTTGGGTATGAAACTATCCGTTAACGTATTACAGCGGTAAAAGCCGTAGAACTCACTGAGACCTTCGTTTTGACTGGTTATGGCTCCCGTAACTCTAAACGAGGCAGTAGTTATGGCCGTTCGAAGAATCGATATCCACAGGGTGCAATATCTGCGCTGCAAGGTGCAACATTCGTCCAAAAAGACGTAACAGCGCTGTGCGACTTTTAGAAATGGGTGCAGGGATTTGAAATGGACCAGTACCATGGTGCACAACTCTCTAGGGATGGTAAATCGAAGACCAGCCATGGTGTTCCCTTTTTAACGTAAAAATTCATGTGACGGAAAAACGAAGGGCAAAAAACTTCAGAGACCCGATTGAGGTTCGGATAGCCTTTTTTGGGTATGAAACTATCCGTTGACGGCTTACAGCAGTCAAAGCCATAGAACTTACTGAGACCTTCATTTTGACTGGTTATTGCTCCCGTAACTCTAAACTAGGCAACAGTTATGGCCGTCCGAAGAATCGATATCCACAGTGTGCAACATCTGCGGTGCAAGGTGCAACATTCGTCCAAAAAGACGAAACAGCGCCGTGCGACTTTTAGAAATGGCTGCAGGGATTTGAAATGGACCAGTACCATGGAGCATCACTCTCTAGGGATGGTAAATCAAAAACCAGCCACGGTGTTCCCTTTTTAAAGTAAATATCCATGTAACGGAAAAACGAAGGCCAAAAAACTTCAAAGACCCGATTAAGGTTCGGATAGCCTTTTTTGGGTATGAAGCTATCCGTTGACGGCTTATAGCCATCAAAGCCGTAGAACTCACTACGACCTTCGTTTTGACTGGTTATGGCTCCCGTAACTCTAAACGAGCCAACAGTTATGGCCGTCTGAAGAATCGATATCCACAGGGTGCAACATCTACGGTGCAAGGTGCAATATTCGTCCAAAAAGACGAAACAGCGCCGTTCGACTTTTAGAAATGGGTGCAGGGATTTGAAATGGACCAGTATCATGGTGCACCACTCTACAGGGATGGTAAAACGAAGACCAGCCACGGTGTTCCCTTTTTAACGTAAAAATTCATGTGACGGAAAAACGAAGGCCAAAAAACTTCAGAGACCCGATTGAGGTTCGGATAGCCTTTTTTTGGGTATGAAACTATCCGTTGACGGATTATAGCTATCAAAGCCGTAGAACTCAATAAGACCTTCGTTTTTACTGGTTATGGCTCCCGTAACTCTAAACGAGGCAACAGTTATGGCCGTCCGAAGAATCGATATCCACAGGGTGCAACATCTGCGGTGCAAGGTGCAACATTCGTCCAAAAAGACGAAACAGCGCCGTGCGACTTTTAGAAATGGGTGCAGGGATTTGAAATGGACCAGTACCACGGTGCACCACTCTCCAGGGATGGTAAATCGAAGACCAGCCACGGTGTTCCCTTTTTAACGTAAAAATTCATGTGACTGAAAAACGAAGGCCAAAAAACTTCAGAGACCCGATTGAGGTTCGGATAGCCTTTTTTTGGTTATGAAACTACCCGTTGACGGCTTAAAGTGGTCAAAGCCGTAGAACTCACTGAGACCTTCGTTTTGACTGGTTATGGCTCCCGTAACTCTAAACGAGGCAACAGTTATGGCCGTTCGAAGTATCGATATCCACAGGGTGCAACATCTGCGGTGCAAGGTGCAAAATTCATCCAAAAAGACGAAACAGCGCCTTGTGACTTTTAGAAATGGGTGCAGTGATTTGAAATGGACCAGTACCATAGTGCATCACTCTCCAGGGATGGTAAATCGAAGACCAGCCACGGTGTTCCCTTTTTAACGTAAAAATTCATGTGACGGAAAAACGAAGGCCAAAAAACTTCAGAGACCCGATTGAGGTTCGGATAGCCTTTTTTTTGGTATGAATCTATCCGTTGACGGCTTACAGCAGTCAAAGCCGTAGAACTCACTGAGACCTTCGTTTTGACTGGTTATGGCTCCCGTAACTCTAAACGAGGCAACAATTATGGCCGTCCGAAGAATCGATATACACAGGGTGCAACATCTGCGGTGCAAGGTGAAACATTCGTCCAAAAAGACGAAACAGCGCCGTGCGACTTTTAGAAATGGGTGCAGGGATTTGAAATGGACCAGTACGATGGTGCATCACTCTCCAGGGATGGTAAATCGAAGACCAGCCACGGTGTTCCCTTTTTAACGTAAAAATTCATGTGACGGAAAAAAGAAGGCCAAAAAACTTCAAAGACCCGATTGAGGTTCGGATAGCCTTTTTTTGGGTATGAAACTATCCATTGACAGATTACAGTGGTAAAAGCCGTAGAACTCACTGAGACCTTCGTTTTGACTGGTTATGGCTCCCGTAACTCTAAACGAGGCAACAGTTATGGCCGTCCGAAGAATCGATATCCACAGGGTGCAACATCTGCGCTGCAAGGTGCAACATTCGTCCAAAAAGACGAAACAGCGTCGTGGGACTTTTAGAAATGGGTGCAGGGATTTGAAATGGACTAGTACCATGGTGCATCACTCTCCAGGGAAGATAAATCGAAGACCAGCCACGGTGTTCCCTTTTTAACGTAAAAATTCATGTTACGGAAAAACGAAGACCAAAAAACTTCAAAGACCCGATTGAGGTTCGGATAGCCTTTTTTGGGTATGAAACTGTCCATTGATGGCTTACAGCGGTAAAAGCCATAGAACTCACTGAGACCTTCGTTTTGACTGGTTATGGCTCCCGTAACTCTAAACGAGGCAGCAGTTATGGCCGTTCGAAGAATCGATATCCACAGGGTGCAACATCTGCGGTGCAAGGTGCAAAATTCGTCCAAAAAGACGAAACAGCGCTGTGCGACTTTTAGAAATGGGTGCAGGGATTTGAAATGGACCAGTACCATGATGCATCACTCTCCAGGGATGGTAAATCGAAGACCAGCCACGGTGTTCCCTTTTTAACGTAAAAATTCATGTGACGGAAAAACGAAGGCCAAAAAACTTCAAAGACCCGATTGAGGTTCAGATAGCCTTTTTTTGGGTATGAAACTATCCGTTGACGGCTTATAGCAGTCAAAGCCGTAGAACTCACTGAGACCTTCGTTTTGACTGGTTATGGCTCCCATAACTCTAAACGAGGCAATAGTTATGGTCGTCCGAAGAATCGATATCCACAGGGTGCAACATCTGCGGTGCAAGGTGCAACATTCGTCCAAAAAGACGAAACAGCGCCGTTCGGCTTTTAGAAATGGGTGCAGGGATTTGAAATGGACCAGTACGATGGTGCATCACTCTCCAGGGATGGTAAATCGAAGACCAACCACGGTGTTCCCTTTTTAACGTAAAAATTCATGTGACGGAAAAACGAAGGCAAAAATACTTCAGAGACCCGATTGAGGTTCGGATAGCCTTTTTTGGGTATGAAACTATACGTTGACGGATTACAGCGGTAAAAGCCGTAGAAATCACTGAGACCTTCATTTTGACTGGTTATGGCTCCCGTAACTCTAAACGAGGCAACAATTATGGCCATCCGAAGAATCGATATCCACAGGGTGCAACATCTACGGTGCAAGGTGCAACATTTGTCCAAAAAGACAAAACAGCGCCGTGTGACTTTTAGAAATGGGTGCAGGGATTTGAAATGGACCAGTACCATGGTGCCTCACTCTCCAGGGATGGTAAATCAAAAAGCAGCCACGGTGTTCCCTTTTTAAAGTAAATATCCATGTAACGGAAAAACGAAGGCCAAAAAACTTCAGAGACCCGATTAAGGTTCGGATAGCCTTTTTTTGGGTATGAACTATCCGTTGACGGCTTATAGCCATCAAAGCCGTAGAACTCACTAATACCTTCGTTTTGACTGGTTATGGCTCCCGTAACTCTAAACGAGCTAACAGTTATGGCCGTCCGAAGAATCGATATCCACAGGGTGCAACATCTGCGGTGCAAGGTGCAACATTCGTCCAAAAAGACGAAACAGCGCCGTGCGACTTTTAGAAATGGGTGCAAGGATTTGAAATGGACCGGTACCATGGTGCACCACTCTCCAGGGATGGTAAATCCAAGACCAACCACGGTGTTCCCTTTTTAACGTAAAAATTCATGTGACGGAAAAACGAAGGACAAAAAACTTTAGAGACCCGATTGAGGTTCGGATAGTCTTTTTTTGGGTATGAAACTATCCGTTGACGGATTACAGTGGTAAAAGCCGTAGAACTCACTTAGACCTTCGTTTTGACTGGTTATGGCTCTCGTAACTCTAAACGAGGCAACTGTTATGGCCGTCCGAAGAATCGATATCCACAGGGTGCAACATCTGCGCTGCAAGGTGCAACATTCGTCCAAAAAGACGAAACAGCGTCGTGCGACTTTTAGAAATGGGTGCAGGGATTTGAAATGGACCAGTACCATGGTGCATCACTCTCCAGGGATGGTAAATCGAAGACCAGCCACGGTGTTCCCTTTTTAACGTAAAAATTCATGTGACGGAAAAACGAAGGCCAAAAAACTTCAAAGACCCGATTGAGCTTCGGATAGCCTTTTTTGGGTATGAAACTGTCCATTGATGGCTTACAGCGGTAAAAGCCGTAGAACTCACTGAGACCTTCGTTTTGACTGGTTATGGCTCCCGTAACTCTAAACGAGGCAGCAGTTATGGCCGTTCGAAGAATCGATATCCACAGGGTGCAACATCTGCGGTGCAAGGTGCAAAATTCGTCCAAAAAGAGGAAACAGCGCCGTGCGACTTTTAGAAATGGATGCAGGGATTTGAAATGGACCAGTACCATGGTGCATCACTCTCCAGGGATGGTAAATCGAAGACCAGCCACGGTGTTCCCTTTTTAACGTAAAAATTCATGTGACGGAAAAATGAAAGCCAAAAAACTTCAGAGACCCGATTGAGGTTCGGATAGCCTTTTTTTGGGTATGAAACTATCCGTTGACGGCTTACAGCTGTCAAAGCCGTAGAAGTCACTGAGACCTTCGTTTTGACTGGTTATGGCTCCCATAACACTAAACGAGGCAACAGTTATGGCCGTCCGAAGAATCGATATCCACAGGGTGCAACATCTGCGGTGCAAGGTGCAACATTAGTCCAAAAAGACGAAACAGCGCCGTGCGACTTTTAGAAATGGGTGCAGGGATTTGAAATGGACCACTACGATGGTGCATCACTCTCCAGGGATGGTAAATCGAAGACAAGCCATGGTGTTCCCTTTTTAATGTAAAAATTCATGTGATGGAAAAACGAAAGCCAAAAAACTTCAGAGACCCGATTGAGGTTTGTATAGCCTTTTTGGGTATGAAACTATCCGTTGATGGATTTCAGCGGTAAAATCCGTAGAACTCACTGAGACCTTCGTTTTGACTGGTTATGGCTCTCGTAACTCTAAACGAGGCAACAGTTATGGTCGTCCGAAGAATCGATATCCACAGGGTGCAACATCTACGTTCAAGGTGCAACATTCGTCCAAAAAGACGAAACAGGGTCGTGCGACTTTTAGAAATGGGTCCAGGGATTTGAAATAGACCAGTACCATGGTGCATCACTCTCCAGGGATGGTAAATCAAAAACCAGCCACGGTGTTCCCTTTTTAAAGTAAATATCCATGTAATTGAAAAACGAAGGCCAAAAAACTTCAGAGACCCGATTGAGGTTCGGATAGCCTTTTTTTGGGTATGAAACTATCAGTTGATGGCTTATAGCCGTCAAAGCCGTAGAACTCACTAAGACCTTCGTTTTGACTGGTTATGGCTCCCATAACTCTAAACGAGCAAATAGTTATGTCCGTCCGAAGAATCGATATCCACAGGGTGCAACATCTGCGGTGCAAGGTGCAACTTTCGTCCAAAAAGACGTAACAGTGCCGTGCGACTTTTAGAAATGGGTGCAAGGATTTGAAATGGACCAGTACCATGGTGCACCACTCTCCAGGGATGGTAAATCGAAGACCAGCCACGGTGTTCCCTTTTTAAGGTAAAAATTCATGTGACGGAAAAACGAAGGCCAAAACACTTAAGAGACCCGATTGAGGTTCGGATAGCCTTTTTTTGGGTATGAAACTACCCGTTGATGGATTATAGCTATCAAAGCCGTAGAACTCACTAAGACCTTCGTTTTGACTGGTTATGGCTCCCGTAACTCTAAACGAGGCAACAATTATGGTCGTCCGAAGAATCGATATCCACAGGGTGCAACATCTGCGGTGCAAGGTTCCACATTCGTCCAAAAAGACGGAACAGCGCCGTGCGACTTTTAGAAATGGGTGCAGGGATATGAAATGGACCAGTACCATGGTGCATCACTCTTTAAGGATGGTAAATAAAAAACCAGCCACGGTGTTCCCTTTTTAAAGTAAATATCCATGTAACGGAAAAGCGAAGGCCAAAAAACTTCAGAGACGCGAATGAGGTTCGGATAGCCTTTTTTTGGGTATGAAACTATTCGTTGATGGCTTATAGCTATCAAAGCCGTAGAACTCACTAAGGCCTTCGTTTTGACTGGTTATGGCTACCGTAACTCTAAACGAGCCAACAGTTATGGCCGTCCGAAGAATCGATATCCACAGGGTGCAACATCTGCGGTGCAAGGTGCAACATTCGTCCAAAAAGACGAAACAGCGCCGTGCGACTTTTAGAAATGGGTGCAAGGATTTGAAATGGACCAGTACCATGGTGCACCACTCTCCAGAGATAGTAAATCGAAGACCAGCCACGGTGTTCCCTTTTTAACGTAAAAATTCATGTGACGGAAAAACGAAGGCCAAAAAACTTCGGAGACCCGATTGAGGTTCGGATAGCCTTTTTTGGATATGAAACTACCCGTTGACGGCTTAAAGCGGTCAAAGCCGTAGAACTCACTTAGACCTTCATTTTGACTGGTTATGGCTCCCGTAACTCTAAACGAGGCAACAGTTATGGCCGTTCGAAGAATCGATATCCACAGGGTGCAACATCTGCGGTGCAAGGTGCAAAATTCGTCCAAAAAGACGAAACAGCGCCTTTCGACTTATAGAAATGGGTGCAGTGATTTGAAATGGACCAGTACCATAGTGCATCACTCTCCAGGGATGGTAAATCGAAGACCAGCCACGGTGTTCCCTTTTTAACGTAAAAATTCATGTGACGGAAAAACGAAGGCCAAAAAACTTCAAAGACCCGATTGAGGTTCGGGTAGCCTTTTTTGGGTATGAAACTATCCGTTGACGGCTTACAGTGGTCAAAGCCGTAGAACTCACTGAGACCTTCGTTTTTACTGGTTATGGCTCCCATAACTCTAAACGAGGCAACATTTATGGCCGTCCGAAGAATCGGTATCCACAGGGTGCAACATCTGCGGTGCAAGGTGCAACATTCGTCCAAAAAGACGAAACAGCGCCGTGCGACTTTTAGAAATGGGTGCAAGGATTTGAAATGGACCAGTACGATGGTGCATCACTCTCCAGGGATGGTAAATCGAAGACCAGCCACGGTGTTCCCTTTTTAACGTAAAAATTCATGTGACGGAAAAACGAAGGCCAAAATACTTCAGAGACCCGATTGAGGTTCGGATAGCCTTTTATGGGTATGAAACTATCCGTTGACGGATTACAGCTTTAAAAGCCGTAGAACTCACTGAGACCTTCGTTTTGACTGGTTATGGCTCCCGTAACTCTAAATGAGGCAACAATTATGGCCGTCCGAAGAATCGATATCCACAGGGTGCAACATCTACGGTGCAAGGTGCAACATTCGTCCAAAAAGACGAAACAGCGCCATGTGACTTTTAGAAATGGGTGCAGGGATTTGAAATGGACCAGTACCATGGTGCCTCACTCTCCAGGGATGGTAGATTAAAAATCATCCACGGTGTTCCCTTTTTAAAGTAAATATCCATGTAATGGAAAAACGAAGGCCAAAAAACTTCAGAGACCCGATTAAGGTTTGGATAGCCTTCTTTTGGGTATGAAACTATCCGTTGACGGCTTATAGCCATCAAAGCCGTAGAACTCACTAATACCTTCGTTTTGACTGGTTATGGCTCCCGTAACTCTAAACGAGCTAACAGTTATGGCCGTCCGCAGAATCGATATCCACAGGGTGCAACATCTGCGGTGCAAGGTGCAACATTCGTCCAAAAAGACGAAACAGCGCCGTGCGACTTTTAGAAATGGGTGCAGAGATTTGAAATGGACCGGTACCATGGTGCACCACTCTCCAGGGATGGTAAATCGAAGACCAGCAACGGTGTTCCCTTTTTAACGTAAAAATTCATGTGACGGAAAAACGAAGGCCAAAAAACTTCAGAGACCCGATTGAGGTTCGGATAGTCTTTTTTTGGGTATGAAACTATCCGTTGACGGATTACAGTGGTAAAAGCCGTAGAACTCACTTAGACCTTCGTTTTGACTAGTTATGGCTCCCGTAACTCTAAACGAGGCAACGGTTATGGCCGTCCGAAGAATCGATATCCACAGGGTGCAATATCTGCGCTGCAAGGTGCAACATTCGTCCAAAAAGACGAAACAGCGCCGTGCGACTTTTAGAAATGGGTGCAGGGATTTGAAATAGACCAGTACCATGGTGCATCACTCTCCAGGGATGGTAAATCGAAGACCAGCCACGGTGTTCCCTTTTTAACGTAAAAATTCATGTGACGGAAAAACGAAGGCCAAAAAACTTCAGAGACCCGATTGAGGTTCGGATAGCCTTTTTTGGGTATGAAACAGTCCATTGACGGCTTACAGCGGTAAAAGCCGTAGAACTCACTGAGACCTTCGTTTTGACTGGTTATGGATCCCGTAACTCTAAACGAGGCAGCAGTTATGGCCGTTCGAAGAATCGATATCCACAGGGTGCAACATCTGCGGTGCAAGGTGCAAAATTCGTCCAAAAAGACGAAACAGCGCCGTGCGACTTTTAGAAATGGGTGCAGGGATTTGAAATGGACCAGTACCATGGTGCATCACTCTCCAAGGATGGTAAATCGAAGACCAGCCACGGTGTTCCCTTTTTTATGTAAAAATTCATGTGACGGAAAAACGAAGGCCAAAAAACTTCAGAAACCCGATTGAGGTTCGGATAGCCTTTATTTGGGTATGAAACTATCCGTTGACGGCTTACAGCTGTCAAAGCCGTAGAAGTCACTGAGACCTTCGTTTTGACTGGTTAAGGCTCCCGTAACTCTAAACGAGGCAACAGTTATGGCCGTCCGAAGAATCGATATCCACAGGGTGCAACATCTGCGGTGCAAGGTGCAACATTCGTCCAAAAAGACGAAACAGCGCCGTGCGACTTTTAGAAATGGGTGCAGGGATTTGAAATGGACCAGTACGATGGTGCATCACTCTCTAGGGACGGTAAATCGAAGACCAGCCATGGTGTTCCCTTTTTAACGTAAAAATTCATGTGACGGAAAAACGAAAGCCAAAAAACTTCAAAGACCCGATTGAGGTTCGGATAGCCTTTTTTGGGTATGAAACTATCCGTTGATGGATTACAGCGGTAAAATCCATAGAACTCACTGAGACCTTCGTTTTGACTGGTTATGGCTCTCGTAACTCTAAACGAGGCAACTGTTATGGCCGTCCGAAGAATCGATATCCACAGGGTGCAACATCTACGGTGCAAGGTGCAACATTCGTCCAAAAAGACGAAACAGGGTCGTGCGACTTTTAGAAATGGGTCCAGGGATTTGAAATGGACCAGTACCATGGTGCATCACTCTCCAGGGATGGTAAATCAAAAACCAGCCACGGTGTACCCTTTTTAAAGTAAATATCCATGTAACGGAAAAACGAAGGCCAAAAAACTTCAGAGACCCGATTGAAGTTCGGATAGCCTTTTTTTGGGTATGAAACTATCCGTTGACGGCTTATAGCCATCAAAGCCGTAGAACTCACTAAGACCTTCGTTTTGACTGGTTATGGCTCCCGTAACTCTAAACGAGCAAACAGTTATATCCGTCCGAAGAATCGATATCCACATGGTGCAACATCTGCGGTGCAAGGTGCAACATTCGTCCAAAAAGACGAAACAGCGCCGTGCGACTTTTAGAAATGGGTGCAAGGATTTGAAATGGACCAGTACCATGGTGCACCACTCTCCAGGGATGGTAAATCGAAGACCAGCCACGGTGTTCCCTTTTTAAGGTAAAAATTCATGTGACGGAAAAACGAAGGCCAAAACACTTCAGAGACCCGATTGAGGTTCGGATAGCCTTTTTTTGGGTATGAAACTATCTGTTGATGGATTATAGCTGTCAAAGCCGTAGAACTCACTAAGACCTTTGTTTTGACTGGTTATGGCTCCCGTAACTCTAAACGAGGCAACAGTTATGGTCGTCCGAAGAATCGATATCCACAGGGTGCAACATCTGCGGTGCAAGGTGCAACATTCGTCCAAAAAGACGAAACAGCGCCGTGCGACTTTTAGAAATGGGTGCAAGGATTTGAAATGGACCAGTACCATGGTGCATCACTCTCCAGGGATGGTAAATCGAAGACCAGCCACGGTGTTCCCTTTTTAATGTAAAAATTCATGTGACGGAAAAACGAAGGCCAAAAAACTATAGAGACCGGATTGAGGTACGGATAGCCTTTTTTGGGTATGAAACTGTCCATTGACGGCTTACAGCGGTAAAAGCCATAGAACTCACTAAGGCCTTCGTTTTGACTGGTTATGGCTCCCATAACTCTAAACGAGCCAACAGTTATGGCCGTCCGAAGAATCGATATCCACAGGGTGCAACATCTGCGGTGCAAGGTGCAACATTCGTCCAAAAAGACGAAACGGCACCGTTAGACTTTTAGAAATGGGTGCAGGGATTTGAAATGGACCAGTACCATGGTGCACCACTCTCCAGAGATGGTAAATCGAAGACCAGCCACGGTGTTCCCTTTTTAACGTAAAAATTCATGTGACGGAAAAACGAAGGCCAAAAAACTTCAGAGACCCGATTGAGGTTCGGATAGCCTTTTTTGGGTATGAAAATACCCGTTGACGGCTTAAAGCGGTCAAAGCCATAGAACTCACTGAGACCTTCATTTTGACTGGTTATGGCTTCCGTAACTCTAAACGAGGCAACAGTTATGGCCGTTCGAAGAATCGATATCCACAGGGTGCAACATCTGCGGTGCAAGGTGCAAAATTCGTCCAAAAAGACGAAACAGCGCCTTGAGACTTTTAGAAATGGGTGTAGGGATTTGAAATGGACCAGTACCATAGTGCATCACTCTCCAGGGATGGTAAATCGAAGACCAGCCACGGTGTTCCCTTTTTAACGTAAAAATTCATGTGACGGAAAAACGAAGGCCAAAAAACTTCAGAGACCCGATTGAGGTTCGGATAGCCTTTTTTTGGGTATGAAACTATCCGTTGACGGCTTACAACGGTCAAAGCCGTAGAACCCACTGAGACCTTCATTTTGACTAGTTATGGCTCCCGTAACTCTAAACGAGGCAACAGTTATGGCCGCCCGAAGAATCGATATACACAGGGTGCAACATCTGCGGTGCAAGGTGCAACTTTCGTCCAAAAAGACGAAACAGCGCCGTGCGACTTTTAGAAATGGGTGCAGGGATTTGAAATGGACCAGTACAATGGTGCATCACTCTCCAGGGATGGTAAATCGAAGACCAGCCATGGTGTTCCATTTTTAACGTAAAAATTCATGTGACGGAAAAACGAATGCCAAAAAACTTCAAAGACCCGATTGAGGTTCGGATAGCCTTTTTTTGGGTATGAAACTATCCGTTGACGGATTACAGCAGTAAAAGCCGTAGAACTCACTGAGACCTTCATTTTGACTGGTTATGGCTCCCGTAACTCTAAACGAGGCAACAGTTTTGGTCGTCCGAAGAATCGATATCCACAGTGTGCAACATCTGCGCTGCAAGGTGCAACATTCGTCCAAAAAGACGAAACAGCGCCGTGCGACTTTTAGAAATGGGTGCAGGGATTTGAATTTGACCAGTACCATGGTGTATCACTCTCCAGGGATGGTAAATCGAAGATCAGCCACGGTGTTCCCTTTTTAACGTAAAAATTCATGTGACTGAAAAACGAAGGCCAAAAAACTTCAAAGACCCGATTGAGGTTCGGATAGCCTTTTTTTGGGTATGAAACTATTCGTTGATGGATTATAGCTATCAAAGCCGTAGAACTCACTAAGACCTTCGTTTTGACTGGTTATGGCTCCAGTAACTCTAAACGAGGCAACAGTTATGGCCATCCGAAGAATCGATATCCACAGGGTGCAACATCTGCGGTGCAAGGTGCAACATTCGTCCAAAAAGACGAAACAGCGCTGTGCGACTTTTAGAAATGGGTGCAGGGATTTGAAATGGACCAGTACCATGGTGCATCACTCTCCAGGGATGGAAAGTCGAAGACCAGGCAAGGTGTTCCCTTTTTAACGTAAAAATTCATGTGACGGAAAAACGAAGGCCAAAAAACTTCTGAGACCCGATTGAGCTTCAGATAGCCTTCTTTTGGGTATGAAACTATTCGTTGATGGATTATAGCTATCAAAGCCGTAGAACTCACTAAGACCTTCGTTTTGACTGGTTATGGCTCCCGTAACTCTAAACGAGGCAACAGTTATGGCCATCCGAAGAATCGATATCCAGAGGGTGCAACATCTGCGGTGCAAGGTGCAACATTCGTCCAAAAAGACGAAACAACGCCGTGTGACATTTAGAAATGGGTGCAGGGATTTGAAATGGACCAGTGCCACGGTGCACCAATCTCCAGGGATGGTAAATCGAAGACCAGCCACAGTGTTCCCTTTTTAACGTAAAAATTCATGTGACTGAAAAACGAAGGCCAAAAAACTTCAGAGACCCGATTGAGGTTCGGATAGCCTTTTTTTGGGTATGAAACTATCCGTTGACGGATTACAGCGGTAAAAGCCGTAGAACTCACTTAGACCTTCGTTTTGACTAGTTATGGCTCCCGTAACTCTAACCGAGGCAACAGTATGGCCGTCCGAAGAATCGATATCCACAGTGTGCAACATCTGCGCTGCTAGGTGAAACATTCATCCAAAAAGATGAAACAGCGCCGTGCGACTTTTAGAAATGGGTGCAGGGATTTGAAATGGACCAGTACCATGGTGCATCACTCTCCAGGGATGGTAAATCGAAGACCAGCCACGGTGTTCCCTTTTTAATGTAAAAATTCATGTGACTGAAAAACGAAGGCCAAAAAACTACAGAGACCCGATTGAGGTTTGGATAGCCTTTTTTGGGTATGAAACTGTCCATTGATGGCTTACAGCGGTAAAAGCCATAGAACTCACTGAGACCTTCGTTTTGACTGGTTATGGTTCCCGTAACTCTAAACGAGGCAACAGTTACGGCCGTCCGAAGAATCGATATCCACAGGGTGCAACATCTGCGCTGCAAGGTGCAATATTCGTCCAAAAAGACGAAACTGCGCCGTGCGACTTTTAGAAATGGGTGCAGGGATTTGAAATGGACCAGTACCATAGTGCATCACTCTCCAGGGATGGTAAATCGAAGACCAGCCACGGTGTTCCCTTTTTAACGTAAAAATTCATGTGACGGAAAAACGAAGGCCAAAAAACTTCAGAGACCCGATGGAGGTTCGGATAGCCTTTTTTTGGGTATGAAACTATCCGTTGACGGATTACAGCGGTAAAAGCCGTAGAACTCACTAAGACCTTCGTTTTCACTGGTTATGGCTCTCGTATCTCTAAATGAGGCAACAGTTATGGCCGTCCGAAGAATCGATATCCATTGGGTGCAACATCTGCGCTGCAAGGTGCAACATTCGTCCAAAAAGACGAAACAGCGCCGTGCGACTTTTAGAAATGGGTGCAGGGATATGAAATAGACCAGTACCATGGTGCACCACTCCCCAGGGATGGTAAATCGAAGACCAGCCACGGTGTTCCCTTTTTAACGTAAAAATTCATGTGACGGAAAAACGAAGGCCAAAAAACTTCAGAGACCCGATTGAGGTTCAGATAGCCTTTTTTTGGGTATGAAACTATCCGTGGACGAATTATAGCTGTCAAAGCCGTAGAACTCACCAAGACCTTCGTTTTGACTGGTTATGGCTCCCGTAACTCTAAACGAGGCAACAGTTATGGCCGTCCGAAGAATCGATATCCACAGGGTGCAACATCTGCGGTGCAAGGTGCAACATTCGTCCAAAAAGACGAAACAACGCCGTGCGACTTTTAGAAATGGGTGCAGAGATTTGAAATGGTCCAGTACCACGGTGCACCACTCTCTAGGGATGGTAAATCGAAGACCAGCCATGGTGTTCCCTTTTTAACGTAAAAATTCATGTGACTGAAAAACGAAGGCCAAAAAACTTCAAAGACCCGATTGAGGTTCGGATAGCCTTTTTTTGGGTATGAAACTACCCGTTGACGGCTTAAAGTGGTCAAAGCCGTAGAACTCATTGAGACCTTCGTTTTGACTGGTTATGGCTCCCGTAACTCTAAACGAGGCAACAGTTATGGCCGTTCGAAGTATCGATATCCACAGGGTGCAACATCTGCAGTGCAAGGTGCAAAATTCGTCCAAAAAGACGAAACAGCGCCTTGCGACTTTTAGAAATGGGTGCAGGGATTTGAAATGGACCGGTACCATAGTGCATCAATCTCCAGGGATGGTATATCGAAGATCAGCCACGGTGTTCCCTTTTTAACGTAAAAATTCATGTGACGGAAAAACGAAGGCCAAAAAACTTCAGAGACCCGATTGAGGTTCGGATAGACTTTTTTTGGGTATGAAACTATCCGTTGACGGCTTACAGCAGTCAAAGCCGTAGAATTCACTGAGACCTTCGTTTTGATTGGTTAGGGCTCCCGTAACTCTAAACGAGGCAACAGTTATGGCCGTCCGAAGAATCGATATACACAGGGTGCAACATCTGCGGTGCAAGGTGCAACATTCGTCCAAAAAGACGAAACAGCGCCGTGCGACTTTTAGAAATGGGTGTAGGGATTTGAAATGGACCAGTACGATGATGCATCACTCTCCAGGGATGGTAAATCGAAGACCAGCCACGGTGTTCCCTTTTTAACGTAAAAATTCATGTGACGGAAAAAAGAAGGCCAAAAAACTTCAGAGACCCGATTGAGGTTCGGATAGCCTTTTTTTGGGTATGAAACTATCCATTGACAGATTACAGTGGTAAAAGCCGTAGAACTCACTGAGACCTTCGTTTTGACTGGTTATGGCTCCCGTAACTCTAAACGAGGCAAGAGTTATGGCCGTCCGAAGAATCGATATCCACAGGGTGCAACATCTGCGGTGTAAGGTGCAACATTCGTCCAAAAAGACGAAACAGCATCGTGCGACTTTTAGAAATGGGTGCAGGGATTTGAAATGGTCTAGTACCATGGTGCATCACTCTCTAGGGAAGGTAAATCGAAGACTAGCCACGGTGTTCCCTTTTTAACGTAAAAATTCTTGTGATGGAAAAACGAAGGCCAAAAAACTTCAGAGACCCGATTGAGGTTCGGATAGCCTTTTTTGGGTATGAAACTGTCCATTGACGGCTTACAGCGCTAATAGCCGTAGAACTCACTGAGAACTTCGTTTTGACTGGTTATGGCTCCCGTAACTCTAAACGAGGCAGCAGTTATGGCCGTTCGAAGAATCGATATCCATAGGGTGCAACATCTGCGGTGCAAGGTGCAAAATTCGTCCAAAAAGACGAAACAGCGCTGTGCGACTTTTAGAAATGGGTGCAGGGATTTGAAATGGACCAGTACCATGGTGCATCACTATCCAGGGATGGAAAGTCGAAGACCAGGCACGGTGTTCCCTTTTTAACGTAAAAATTCATGTGACGGAAAAACGAAGGCCAAAAAACTTCTGAGACCCGATTGAGCTTCAGATAGCCTTCTTTTGGGTATGAAACTATCCGTTGACGGCTTACAGTAGTCAAAGCCGTAGAACTCACTGAGACCTTCGTTTTGACTAGTTATGGCTCCCGTAACTCTAAACGAGGCAACAGTTATGGCCGTCCGAAGAATCGATATCCACAAGGTGCAACATCTGCGGTGCAAGGTGCAACATTCGTCCAAAAAGGCGAAACAGCGCCGTGCGACTTTTAGAAATGGGTGCGGGGATTTGAAATGGACCAGTACGATGGTGCATCACTCTCCAGGGATGGTAAATCGAAGACCAGCCACGGTGTTCCCTTTTTAACGTTAAAATTCATGTGACGGAAAAACGAAGGCCAAAAAACTTCAGAGACCCGATTGAGGTTCAGATAGCCTTTTTTGGGTATGAAACTATCCGTTGACGGATTACAACGGTAAAAGCCGTAGAACTCACTGAGACCTTCGTTTTGACTGGTTATGGCTCCCGTAACTCTAAATGAGGCAGCAGTTATGGCCGTTCGAAGAATCGATATCCACAGGGTGCAACATCTGCGGTGCAAGGTGCAAAATTCGTCTAAAAAGACGAAACAGCGCCGTGCGACTTTTAGAAATGGGTGCAGGGATTTGAAATGGACCAGTACCATGTTGCATCACTCTCCAGGGATGGTAAATCGAAGACCAGCCATGGTGTTCCCTTTTTAACGTAAAAATTCATGTGACGGAAAAACGAAGGCCAAAAAACTTTAGAGACCCAATTGAGGTTCGGATAGCCTTTTTTGGGTATGAAACTATCCGTTGATGGATTACAGTGGTAAAATCCATAGAACTCACTAAGACCTTCGTTTTGACTGGTTATGGCTCTCGTAACTCTACACGAGGCAACAGTTATAGCCGTCCGAAGAATCGATATCCACAGGGTGCAACATCTACGGTGCAAGGTGCAACATTCGTCCAAAAAGACGAAACAGGGTCGTGCGACTTTTAGAAATGGGTGCAAGGATTTGAAATGGACCAGTACCATGGTGCATCACTCTCCAGGGATGGTAAATCAAAAACCAGCCACGGTGTTCCCTTTTTAACGTAAAAATTCATGTGACGGAAAAACGAAGGCCAAAAAACTTCAGAGACCCGATTGAGGTTCGGATAGCCTTTTTTGGGTTTGAAACTATCCGTTGACGGCTTACAGCGGTCAAGCTCGTAAAACTCACCGAGAGCTTCGTTTTGACTGGTTATGGCTCCCGTACCTCTAAATGAGACAACAGTTATGGCCGTCCGAAGAATCGATATCCACAGGGTGCAACATTCGGTGTGCAAGGTGCAACATTCGTCCAAAAAGCCGAAACAGCACCGTTGGACTTTTAGAAGTGGGTGCATGGATTTGAAATGGAACAGTACAATGGTGAACCTCTCTCCAGGGAAGGTAAATCGAAGACCAGCAACGGTGATCCCGTTTTAACGTAAAAATTCACGTGATGGAAAAAAGAAGGCCAAAAAACTTCAAAGACCCGATTGAGGTTCGGATAGCCTTTTTTGGGTTTGAAACTATCCGTTGATGACTTACAGCGGTCAAGGCCATAGAACTCACCGAGAGATTCGTTTTGACTGGTTATGGCTCCCGTAACTCTAAACGAGACAACAGTTATGGTCGTCCGAAGAATCGATATCCACAGGGTGCAACATTCGCTGTGCAAGGTGCAACATTCGTCCAAGAAGCAGAAACAGCGCTGTTCGACTTTTAGAAGTGGGTGCAGGGATTTGAAATGGAATAGTACCATGGTGAACCGCTCTCTAGGGAAGGTAAATCGAAGACCAGCAACGATGATCCCGTTTTAACGTAAAAATTCACGTGATGGAAAAAAGAAGGCCAAAAAACTTCAGAGACCCGATTGAGGTTCGGATAGGCTTTTTTGGGTTTGAAACTATCCATTGACGGGTTACAGCGGTAAAGGCTGTAAAACTCACCGAGAGCTTCGTTTTGACTGGTTATCCCTCCCGTAACTCTAAACGAGCCAACAGTTATGGCCGTCCGAAGAATCGATATCCACAGGGTGCAACATTAGCTGTGCAAGGTGCGACATTCGTCCAAAAAGCCGAAACAGTGCCGTTCGACTTTTAGAAGTGGGTGCAGGGATTTGAAATGGAACAGTACCATGGTGAACCGCTCTCCAGGGAAGGTAAATCGAAGACCAGCAAAGGTGATCTCGTTTTAACGTAAAAATTCACGTGATGGAAAAAAGAAGGCCAAAAAACTTCAGAGACCCGATTGAGGTTCGGATAGCCTTTTTTGGGTTTGAAACTATCCATTGACGGCTTACAGCGGTCAAGCTCGTAGAACTCACCGAGAGCTTCGTTATGACTGTTTATGGCTCCCGTAACTCTATACGAGACAACAATTATGGCCGTCCGAAGATTCGATATCCACAGGGTGCAACATTCGCTGTGCAAGGTGCAACATTCGTCCAAAGAGCCGAAACAGCGCCGTTCGACTTTTAGAAGTGGGTGCAGGGATTTGAAATGAAACAGTACCATGGTGAACCGCTCTCCAGGGAAGGTAAATCGAAGACCAGCAACGGTGATCCTGTTTTAACGTAAAAATTCACGTGATGGAAAAAAGAAGGCCAAAAAACTTCAGAGACCCGATTGAGGTTCGGATAGCCTTTTTTGGGTATGAAACTATCCGTTGACGGCTTATAGCCATCAAAGCCGTAGAACTCACTAAGACCTTCGTTTTGACTGGTTATGGCTCCCGTAACTCTAAACGAGCAAACAGTTATGTCCGCCCGAAGAATCGATATCCACAGGGTGCAACATCTGCGGTGCAAGGTGCAACATTCGTCCAAAAAGACGAAACAGCGCCGTGCGACTTTTAGAAATGGGTGCAAGGATTTGAAATGGACCAGTACCATGGTGCACCACTCTCCAGGGATGGTAAATCGAAGACCAGCCACGGTGTTCCCTTTTTAACGTAAAAATTCATGTGACGGAAAAACGAAGGCCAAAAATCTTCAGAGACCCGATTGAGGTTCGGATAGCCTTTTTTGGGTATGAAACTATCCGTTGACGGATTACAGCGGTAAAAGCCGTAGAACTCACTGAGACCTTCGTTTTGACTGGTTATGGCTCCCGTAACTCTAAACGAGGCAACAGTTATGGCCGTCCGAAGAATCGATATCCACAGGGTGCAACATCTGCGGTGCAAGGTGCAACATTCGTCCAAAAAGACGAAACAACGCCGTGCGACTTTTAGAAATGGGTGCAGGGATTTGAAATGGTCCAGTACCACGGTGCACCACTCTCTAGGGATGGTAAATCGAAGACCAGCCATGGTGTTCCCTTTTTAACGTAAAAATTCATGTGACTGAAAAACGAAGGCCAAAAAACTTCAAAGACCCGATTGAGGTTCGGATAGCCTTTTTTTGGGTATGAAACTACCCGTTGACGGCTTAAAGCGGTCAAAGCCGTAGAACTCATTGAGACCTTCGTTTTGACTGGTTGTGGCTCCCGTAACTCTAAACGAGGCAACAGTTATGGCCGTTCGAAGTATCGATATCCACAGGGTGCAACATCTGCAGTGCAAGGTGCAAAATTCGTCCAAAAAGACGAAACAGCACCTTGCGACTTTTAGAAATGGGTGCAGGGATTTGAAATGGACCGGTACCATAGTGCATCAATCTCCAGGGATGGTATATCCAAGATCAGCCACGGTGTTCCCTTTTTAACGTAAAAATTCATGTGACGGAAAAACGAAGGCCAAAAAACTTCAGAGACCCGATTGAGGTTCGGATAGACTTTTTTTGGGTATGAAACTATCCGTTGACGGCTTACAGCAGTCAAAGCCGTAGAATTCACTGAGACCTTCGTTTTGATTGGTTAGGGCTCCCGTAACTCTAAACGAGGCAACAGTTATGGCCGTCCGAAGAATCGATATACACAGGGTGCAACATCTGCGGTGCAAGGTGCAACATTCGTCCAAAAAGACGAAACAGCGCCGTGCGACTTTTAGAAATGGGTGTAGGGATTTGAAATGGACCAGTACGATGATGCATCACTCTCCAGGGATGGTAAATCGAAGACCAGCCACGGTGTTCCCTTTTTAACGTAAAAATTCATGTGACGGAAAAAAGAAGGCCAAAAAACTTCAGAGACCCGATTGAGGTTCGGATAGCCTTTTTTTGGGTATGAAACTATCCATTGACAGATTACAGCGGTAAAAGCCGTAGAACTCACTGAGACCTTCGTTTTGACTGGTTATGGCTCCCGTAACTCTAAACGAGGCAACAGTTATGGCCGTCCGAAGAATCGATATCCACAGGGTGCAACATCTGCGGTGTAAGGTGCAACATTCGTCCAAAAAGACGAAACAGCATCGTGCGACTTTTAGAAATGGGTGCAGGGATTTGAAATGGTCTAGTACCATGGTGCATCACTCTCTAGGGAAGGTAAATCGAAGACTAGCCACGGTGTTCCCTTTTTAACGTAAAAATTCTTGTGACGGAAAAACGAAGGCCAAAAAACTTCAGAGACCCGATTGAGGTTCGGATAGCCTTTTTTGGGTATGAAACTGTCCATTGACGGCTTACAGCGCTAAAAGCCGTAGAACTCACTGAGACCTTCGTTTTGACTGGTTATGGCTCCCGTAACTCTAAACGAGGCAGCAGTTATGGCCGTTCGAAGAATCGATATCCATAGGGTGCAACATCTGCGGTGCAAGGTGCAAAATTCGTCCAAAAAGACGAAACAGCGCTGTGCGACTTTTAGAAATGGGTGCAGGGATTTGAAATGGAACAGTACACATCACTATCCAGGGATGGAAAGTCGAAGACCAGGCACGGTGTTCCCTTTTTAACGTAAAAATTCATGTGACGGAAAAACGAAGGCCAAAAAACTTCTGAGACCCGATTGAGCTTCAGATAGCCTTCTTTTGGGTATGAAACTATCCGTTGACGGCTTACAGTAGTCAAAGCCGTAGAACTCACTGAGACCTTCGTTTTGACTAGTTATGGCTCCCGTAACTCTAAACGAGGCAACAGTTATGGCCGTCCGAAGAATCGATATCCACAAGGTGCAACATCTGCGGTGCAAGGTGCAACATTCGTCCAAAAAGACGAAACAGCGCCGTGCGACTTTTAGAAATGGGTGCGGGGATTTGAAATGGACCAGTACGATGGTGCATCACTCTCCAGGGATGGTAAATCGAAGACCAGCCACGGTGTTCCCTTTTTAACGTAAAAATTCATGTGACGGAAAAACGAAGGCCAAAAAACTTCAGAGACCCGATTGAGGTTCAGATAGCCTTTTTTGGGTATGAAACTATCCGTTGACGGATTACAACGGTAAAAGCCGTAGAACTCACTGAGACCTTCGTTTTGACTGGTTATGGCTCCCGTAACTCTAAATGAGGCAGCAGTTATGGCCGTTCGAAGAATCGATATCCACAGGGTGCAACATCTGCGGCGCAAGGTGCAAAATTCGTCTAAAAAGACGAAACAGCGCCGTGCGACTTTTAGAAATGGATGCAGGGATTTGAAATGGACCAGTACCATGTTGGATCACTCTCCAGGGATGGTAAATCGAAGACCAGCCATGGTGTTCCCTTTTTAACGTAAAAATTCATGTGACGGAAAAACGAAGGCCAAAAAACTTTAGAGACCCAATTGAGGTTCGGATAGCCTTTTTTGGGTATGAAACTATCCGTTGACGGATTACAGTGGTAAAATCCGTAAAACTCACTAAGACCTTCGTTTTGACTGGTTATGGCTCTCGTAACTCTACACGAGGCAACAGTTATAGCCGTCCGAAGAATCGATATCCATAGGGTGCAACATCTACGGTGCAAGGTGCAACATTCGTCCAAAAAGACGAAACAGGGTCGTGCGACTTTTAGAAATGGGTGCAAGGATTTGAAATGGACCAGTACCATGGTGCACCACTCTCCAGGGATGGTAAATCAAAAACCAGCCACGGTGTTCCCTTTTTAAAGTAAATATCCATGTAACGGAAAAACGAAGGGCAAAAAACTTCAAAGACCCGATTGAGGTTCGGATAGCCTTTTTTTGGGTATGAAACTATCCGTTGACAGCTTATAGCCATCAAAGCCGTAGAACTCACTAAGACCTTCGTTTTGACTGGTTATGGCTCCCGTAACTCTAAACGAGCAAACAGTTATGTCCGCCCGAAGAATCGATATCCACAGGGTGCAACATCTGCGGTGCAAGGTGCAACATTCGTCCAAAAAGACGAAACAGCGCCGTGCGACTTTTAGAAATGGGTGCAAGGATTTGAAATGGACCAGTACCATGGTGCACCACTCTCCAGGGATGGTAAATCGAAGACCAGCCACGGTGTTCCCTTTTTAACGTAAAAATTCATGTGACGGAAAAACGAAGGCCAAAAATCTTCAGAGACCCGATTGAGGTTCGGATAGCCTTTTTTGGGTATGAAACTATCCGTTGACGGATTACAA
Organism: Allium fistulosum; assembly: GCA_030737815.1. Taxonomy (NCBI): domain Eukaryota; kingdom Viridiplantae; phylum Streptophyta; class Magnoliopsida; order Asparagales; family Amaryllidaceae; genus Allium; species Allium fistulosum. The sequence goes on from CM060906.1 coordinate 1,143,013,239, forward strand.
CGGTAAAAGCCGTAGAACTCACTGAGACCTTCGTTTTGACTGGTTATGGCTCCCGTAACTCTAAACGAGGCAACAGTTATGGCCGTCCGAAGAATCGATATCCACAGGGTGCAACATCTGCAGTGCAAGGTGCAACATTCGTCCAAAAAGACGAAACAGCGCCGTGCGACTTTTAGAAATGGGTGCAGGGATTTGAAATGGACCAGTACCATGGTGCATCACTCTCCAGGGATGGAAAATCAAAAACCAGCCACGGTGTTCCCTTTTTAAAGTAAATATGCATGTAACGGAAAAACGAAGGCCAAAAAACTTCAAAGACCCGAATGAGGTTCGGATAGTCTTTTTTTGGGTATGAAACTATCCGTTGAAAGCTTATAGCTGTCAAAGCCGTAGAACTCACTAAGGCCTTCGTTTTGACTGGTTATGGCTCCCGTAACTCTAAACGAGCCAACAGTTATGGCCGTCCGAAGAATCGATATCCACAGGGTGCAACATCTGCGGTGCAAGGTGCAACATTCGTCCAAAAAGACGAAACAGCGCCGTGCGACTTTTAGAAATGGGTGCAGGGATTTTAAATGGACCAGTACCATGGTGCTTCACTCTCCAGGGATGGTAAATCAAAAACGAGCCACGGTGTTCTCTTTTTAAAGTAAATATCCATGTAACGGAAAAACGAAGGCCAAAAAATTTCAAAGACCCGATTAATGTTCGGATAGCCTTTTTTTGGGTATGAAACTATCCGTTGACGGCTTATAGCCGTCAAAGCCGTAGAACTCACTAAGACCTTCGTTTTGACTGGTTATGGCTCCTGTAACTCTAAACGAGCTAACAGTTATGGCCGTCCGAAGAATCGATATCCACAGGGTGCAGCATCTGCGGTGCAAGGTGCAACATTCGTCCAAAAAGACGAAACAGCGCCGTGCGACTTTTAGAAATGGGTGCAGTGATTTGAAATGGACCGGTACCATGGTGCACCACTCTCCAGGGTTGGTAAATCGAAGACCAGCCACGGTGTTCCCTTTTTAACGTAAAAATTCATGTGATGGAAAAACGAAGGCCAAAAAACTTCAGAGACCCGATTGAGGTTCGGATAGTCTTTTTTGGGTATGAAACTATTCGTTGATGGATTACAGCGGTAAAAGCCGTAGAACTCACTTAAACCTTCATTTTGACTGGTTATGGCTCCCGTAACTCTAAATGAGGCAACAATTATGGCCGTCCGAAGAATCGATATCCACAGGGTGCAACATCAGCGCTACAAGGTGCAACATTCGTCCAAAAAGATGAAACAGCGCAGTGCGACTTTTAGAAATGGGTGCAGGGATTTGAAATGGACCAGTACCATGGTGCATCACTCTCCAGGGATGGTAAATCGAAGACCAACCACGGTGTTCCCTTTTTAACGTAAAAATTCATGTGACGGAAAAACGAAGGCCAAAAAACTTCAGAGACCCGATTGAGGTTCGGATAGCCTTTTTTGGGTATGAAACTGTCCATTGACGGCTTACAGTGGTAAAAGCAGTAGAACTCACTAAGACCTTCGTTTTGACTGGTTATGGCTCCCGTAAATCTAAACGAGGCAGCAGTTATGGCCGTTCAAAGTATCGATATCCACAGGGTGCAACATCTATGGTGCAAGGTACAAAATTCATCCAAAAAGACGAAACAGCGCCGTGCGACTTTTAGAAATGGGTGCAGGGATTTGAAATGGACCAGTACCATGGTGCATCACTCTCCTGGGATGGTAAATCAAAGACCAGCCACGGTGTTCCCTTTTTAACTTAAAAATTCATGTGACTGAAAAACGAAGGCCAAAAAACTTCAGAGACCCGATTGAGGTTCGGATAGCCTTTTTTTGGGTATGAAACTATCCGTTGACGGCTTACAGCAGTCAAAGTGGTAGAACTCAATGGACCTTCGTTTTGACTGGTTATGGCTCCCGTAACTCTAAACGAGCTAACAGTTATGGCCGTCTGAAGAATCGATATCCACAGGGTGCAACATCTGCGGTGCAAGGTGCAACATTCGTCCAAAAAGACGAAACAGCGCCGTGCGACTTTTAGAAATGGGTGCAGGGATTTGAAATGGACCAGTACCATGTTGCATCACTCTCCAGGGATGGTAAATCGAGGACAAGCCACGGTGTTCCCTTTTTAACGTAAAAATTCATGTGACGGAAAAACGAAGGCAAAAAAACTTCAGAGACCCGATTGAGGTTCGGATAGCCTATTTTGGGTATGAAACTGTCCATTGACGGCTTACAACGGTAAAAGCCGTAAAACTCACTGAGACCTTCGTTTTGACTAGTTATGGCTCCCGTACCTCTAAACGAGACAGCAGTTATGGCCGTTCGAAGAATCGATATCCACAGGGTGCAACATCTGCGGTGCAAGGTGCAAAATTCATCCAAAAAGACGAAACAGTGCCGTGCGACTTTTAGAAATGGGTGCAGGGATTTGAAATGGACCAGTACCATGGTGCCTCACTCTCCAGGGATGGTAAATCGAAGACCAGCCACGGTGTTCCCTTTTTAACGTAAAAATTCATGTGACGGAAAAACGAAGGCCAAAAAACTTCAGAGACCCGATTGAGGTCCGGATAGCCTTTTTTTGGGTATGAAACTATCCGTTGACGGCTTACAGCAGTCAAAGCCGTAGAACTCACTAAGACCTTCGTTTTGACTGGTTATGGCTCCCGTAACTCTAAACGAGGCAACAGTTATGGCCGTCCGAAGAATCGATATCCACAGGGTGCAACATCTGCGGTGCAAGGTGCAACATTCGTCCAAAAAGACGTAACAGCGCCGTGCGACTTTTAGAAATGGGTACAGGGATTTGAAATGGACCAGTACGATGGTGCATCACTCTCCAGGGATGGTAAATCGAAGACCAGCCACGGTGTTCCCTTTTTAACGTAAAAATTCATGTGACGGAAAAACGAAGGCCAAAAAACTTCAGAGACCCGATTGAGGTTCGGATAGCCTTTTTTTGGGTATGAAACTATCCGTTGATGGCTTACAGCGGTCAAAGCCGTAGAACTCACTGAGACCTTCGTTTTGACTGGTTATGGCTCCCGTAACTCTAAACGAGGCAACAGTTATGGCCGTCCGAAGAATCGATATACACAGGGTGCAACATCTGCGGTGCAAGGTGCAACATTCGTCCAAAAAGACGAAACAGCGCCGTGCGACTTTTAGAAATGGGTGCAGGGATTTGAAATGGACCAGTACAATGGTGCATCACTCTCCAGGGATGGTAAATCGAAGACCAGCCACGGTGTTCCCTTTTTAACGTAAAAATTCATGTGACGGAAAAATGAAGGCCAAAAAACTTCAGAGACCCGATTGAGGTTCGGATAGCCTTTTTTGGGTATGAAACTAACCGTTGACGGATTACGGCGGTAAAATCCGTAGAACTCACTGAGACCTTCGTTTTGACTGGTTATGGCTCTCGTAACTCTAAACGAGGCAACAATTATGGCCGTCCGAAGAATCGATATCCACAGGGTGCAACATCTACGGTGCAAGGTGCAAAATTCGTCAAAAAAGACGAAACAGGGTCGTGCGACTTTTAGAAATGGGTGCAGGGATTTGAAATGGACCAGTACCATGGTGCATTGCTCTCCAGGGATGGTAAATCAAAAACCAGCCACGGTGTTCCCTTTTTAAAGTAAATATCCATGTAATGGAAAAACGAAGGCCAAAAAACTTCAGAGACCCGATTGAGGTTCGGATAGCCTTTTTTGGGTATGAAACTATCCGTTGACGGCTTATAGACGTCAAAGCCGTAGAACTCACTAAGGCCTTCGTTTTGACTTGTTATGGCTCCCGTAACTCTAAACGAGCAAACAGTTATGTCCGTCCGAAGAATCGATATCCACAGGGTGCAACATCTGCGGTGCAAGGTGCAACATTCGTCCAAAAAGACGAAAAAGCGCCGTGCGACTTTTAGAAATGAGTGCAGGGATTTGAAATGGACCAGTACCATGGTGCACCACTCTCCAGGGATGGTAAATCGAAGACCAGCCATGGTGTTCCCTTTTTAACGTAAAAATTCATGTGACGGAAAAACAAAGACCAAAAAACTTCAAAGACCAGATTGAGGTTCGAATAGCCTTTTTTTGGGTATGAAACTATCCATTGATGAAATACAGCGGTCAAAGCCGTAGAACTCACTAAGACCATCGTTTTGACTGGTTATGGCTCTCGTAACTCTAAACGAGGCATTAGTTATGGCCGTCCGAAGAATCGATATCCACAGGGTGCAACATCTGCGGTGCAAGATGCAACATTCGTCCAAAAAGACGAAACAGCGCCTTGCGACTTTTAGAAATGGGTGCAGGGAATTGAAATGGACCAGTACCATAGTGTATCACTCTCCAGGGATGGTAAATCGAAAACCAGCCACGGTGTTCCCTTTTTAAAGTAAATATCCATGTAACGGAAAAACGAAGGCCAAAAAACTTCAGAGACCCAAATGAGGTTCGGATAGCCTTTTTTTGGGTATTAAACTATCCGTTGACGGCTTATAGCCGTCAAAGCCATAGAACTCACTAAGGCCTTTGTTTTGACTGGTTATTGCTCCCGTAACTCTAAACGAGCCAACAGTTATGGCCGTCCGAAGAATCGATATCCACAGGGTGCAACATCTGCGGTGCAAGGTGCAACATTCGTCCAAAAAGACGAAACAGCGCCGTGCGACTTTTAGAAATGGGTGCAGGGATTTGAAATGGACCAGTACCATGGTGCACCACTCTCCAGAGATGTTAAATCGAAGACCAGCCACCGTGTTCGCTTTTTAACGTAAAAATTCATGTGACGGAAAATCGAAGGCCAAAAAACTTCAGAGACCCGATTGAGGTTCGGATAGCCTTTTTTGGGTATGAAACTACCCGTTGACGGCTTAAAGCGGTCAAAGCCGTAGAACTCACTGAGACCTTCATTTTTACTGGTTATGGCTCCCGTAACCCTAAACGAGGCAACAGTTATGGCCGTCCGAAGAATCGATATCAACAGTGTGCAACATCTAAGGTGCAAGGTGCACCATTCGTCCAAAAAGACGAAACAGCGCCTTGCGACTTTTAGAAATGGGTGCAGGGATTTGAAATGGACCAGTACCATAGTGCATCACTCTCCAGGGATGGTAAATCGAAGACCAGCCACGGTGTTCCCTTTTTAACGTAAAAATACATGTGACGGAAAAACGAAGGCCAAAAAACTTCAAAGACCCGATTGAGGTTCGGATAGCCTTTTTTGGGTATGAAACTATCCGTTGATGGCTTATAGCCGTCAAAGCCGTAGAACTCACTGAGACCTTCGTTTTGACTGGTTATGGCTCCTGTAACTCTAAACGAGCTAACAGTTATGGCCGTCCAAAGAATCGATATCCACAGGGTGCAACATCTGCTGTGCAAGGTGCAACATTCGTCCAAAAAGACGAAACAGCGCCGTGCGACTTTTAGAAATGGGTGCAGGGATTTGAAATGGACCGGTACCATGGTGCACCACTCTCCAGGGAAAGTAAATCGAAGACCAGCCACGGTGTTCCCTTTTTAACGTAAAAATTCATGTGATGGAAAAACGAAGGCCAAAAAACTCCAGAGACCCGATTGAGGTTCGGATAGTCTTTTTTGGGTATGAAACTATCCGTTGACGGATTACAACGGTAAAAGCCGTAGAACTCACTTAGACCTTCGTTTTGACTGGTTATGGCTCCCGTAATTCTAAACGAGGCAACAATTATGGCCGTCCGAAGAATCGATATCCACAGGGTGCAACATCTGCGCTGCAGGGTGCAACATCTGCGCTGCAAGGTGCAACATTCGTCCAAAAAGACGAAACAGCGCCGTGCGACTTTTAGAAATGGGTGCAAGGATTTGAAATGGACCAGTACCATGGCGCATCACTCTCCAGGGATGGTCAATCGAAGACCAGCCACGGTGTTCCCTTTTTAACGTAAAAATTCATGTGACGGAAAAACGAAGGCCAAAAAACTTCAGAGACCCGATTGAGGTTCGGATAGCCTTTTTTGGGTATGAAACTGTCCATTCACGGCTTACAGTGGTAAAAGCCGTAGAACTCACTGAGACCTTCGTTTTGACTGGTTATGGCTCCCGTAACTCTAAACGAGGCAGCAGTTATGGCCGTTCGAAGAATCGATATCCACAGGGTGCAACATCTACGGTGCAAGGTGCAAAATTCGTCCAAAAAGACGAAACAGCGCCGTGCGACTTTTAGAAATGGGTGCAGGGATTTGAAATGGACCAGTACCATGGTGCATCACTCTCCAGGGATGGTAAATCGAAGACCAGCCACGGTGTTCCCTTTTTAACGTAAAAATTCATGTGACGGAAAAACGAAGGCAAAAAAACTTCAGAGACCCGATTGAGGTTCGGATAGCCTTTTTTTGGGTATGAAACTATCCGTAGGCGGCTTACAGTAGTTAAAGCCGTAGAACTCACGGAGACCTTCGTTTTGACTGGTTATGGCTCCCGTAACTCTAAACGAGGCAACAGTTATGGCCGTCCGAAGAATCGATATCCACAGGGTGCAACATCTACGGTGCAAGGTGCAACATTCGTCCAAAAAGACGAAACAGCGCCGTGCGACTTTGAGAAATGGGTGCAGGGATTTGAAATGGACCAGTACCATGGTGCACCACTTTCCAGGGATGGTAAATCGAAGACCAGCCACGGTGTTCCCTTTTTAACGTAAAAATTCATGTGACGGAAAAACGAAGGCCAAAAAACTTCAGAGACCCGATTGAGGTTCGGATATCCTTTTTTTGGGTATGAAACTATCCTTTGATGGATTACGGCAGTCAAAGCCGTAGAACTCACTAAGACCTTCGTTTTGACTGGTTATGGCTCCCGTAACTCTAAACGAGGCAACAGTTATGGTCGTCCGAAGAATCGATATCCACAGGGTGCAACATCTGCGGTGCAAGGTGCAACATTCGTCCAAAAAGACGAAACAGCGCCGTGCGACTTTTAGAAATGGGTGCAGGGATTTGAAATGGACCAGTACCTTGGTGTATCACTCTCCAGGGATGGTAAATCGAAGACCAGCCACGGTGTTCCCTTTTTAAAGTAAATATCCATGTAACGGAAAAACGAAGGCCAAAAAACTTCAAAGACCCGAATGAGGTTCGGATAGCCTTTTTTTGAGTATGAAACTATCCGTTGACGGCTTATAGCCGTCAAAGCCATAGAACTCACTAAGGCCTTCGTTTTGACTGGTTATGGCTCCCGTAACTCTAAACGAGCCAACAGTTATGGCCGTCCGAAGAATCGATATCCACAGGGTGCAACATCTGCGGTGCAAGGTGCAACATTCGTCCAAAAAGACGAAATAGCAACGTGCGACTTTTAGAAATGGGTGCACGGATTTGAAATGGACCAGTACCATGGTGCGCCACTCTCCAGGGATGGTAAATCGAAGACCAGCCACGGTGTTCCCTTTTTAACGTAAAAATTCATGTGACTGAAAAACGAAGGCCAAAAAACTTCAAAGACCCGATTGAGGTTCGGATAGCCTTTTTTGGGTATGAAACTGTCCGTTGACGGCTTATTGCCGTCAAAGCCGTAGAACTCACTGAGACCTTCGTTTTGACTGGTTATGGCTCCCTTAACTCTAAACGAGCTAACAGTTATGGCCGTCCGAAGAATCGATATCCACAGGGTGCAACATCTGCGGTGCAAGGTGCAACATTCGTCCAAAAAGACGAAACAGCGCCGTGCGACTTTTAGAAATGGGTGCAGGGATTTGAAACGGACCGGTACCATGGTGCACCACTCTCCAGGGATGGTAAATCGAAGACCAGCCACGGTGTTCCCTTTTTAATGTAAAAATTCATGTGACGGAAAAACAAAGGCCAAAAAACTTCAGAGACCCGATTGAGGTACGGATAGTCTTTTTTGGGTATGAATCTATCCGTTGACGGATTACAGCGGTAAAAGCCGTAGAACTCACTTAGACCTTCGTTTTGACTGGTTATGGCTCCCGTAACTCTAAACGAGGCAACAATTATGGCCGTCCGAAGAATCGATATCCACAGGGTGCAACATCTGCGCTGCAAGGTGCAACATTCGTCCAAAAAGACGAAACAGCGCCGTGCGACTTTTAGAAATGGGTGCAGGGATTTGAAATGGACCAGTACCATGGCGCATCACTCTCTAGTGATGGTAAATCGAACACCTGCCACGGTGTTCCCTTTTTAACGTAAAAATTCATGTGACGGAAAAACGAAGGCCAAAAAACTTCAGAGACCCGATTGAGGTTCGGATAGCATTTTTTGGGTATGAAACTGTCCATTGACGGCTTACAGCGGTATAAGCCATAGAACTCACTGAGACCTTCGTTTTGACTGGTTATGGCTCCCGTAACTCTAAACGAGGCAGCAGTTATGGCCGTTCGAAGAATCGATATCCACAGGGTGCAACGTCTGCGGTGCAAGGTGCAAAATTCGTCCAAAAAGACGAAACAGCGCCGTGCGACTTTTAGAAATGTGTGCAGGGATTTGAAATGGACCAGTACCATGGTGCATCACTCTCCAGGGATGGTAAATCGAAGACCAGCCACGGTGTTCCCTTTTTAACGTAAAAATTCATGTGACGGAAAAACGAAGGCAAAAAAACTTCAGAGACCCGATTGAGGTTCGGATAGCCTTTTTTTGGGTATGAAACTATCCGTTGGCGGCTTACAGCAGTTAAAGCCGTAGAACTCACTGAGACCTTCGTTTTGACTGGTTATGGCTCCCGTAACTCTAAACGAGGCAACAGTTATGGCCGTCCGAAGAATCGATATCCACAGGGTGCAACATCTGCGGTGCAAGGTGCAACATTCGTCCAAAAAGATGAAACAGCGCCGTACGACTTTTAGAATTGGGTGCAGGGATTTGAAATGGACTAGTACGATGGTGCATCACTCTCCAGGGATGGTAAATCGAAGACCAGCCATGGTGTTCCCTTTTTAACGTAAAAATTCATGTGATGGAAAAACGAAGGCCAAAAAACTTCAAAGACCCGATTGAGGTTCGTATAGTCTTTTTTTGGGTATGAAACTATCCGTTGACGGATTACAGTGGTAAAATCCATAGAACTCACTGAGACCTTCGTTTTGACTGGTAATGGCTCTCGTAACTCTAAACGAGGCAACAGTTATGGCCGTCCGAAGAATCGATATCCACAGGGTGCAACACTACGGTGCAAGGTGCAACATTCGTCCAAAAAGACGAAACAGGGTCGTGCGACTTTTAGAAATGGGTGCAGGGATTTGAAATGGACCAGTACCATGGTGCATCACTCTCTAGGGATGGTAAATCAAAAACCAGCCACGGTGTTCCCTTTTTAAAGTAAATATCCATGTAACAGAAAAACGAAGGCCAAAAAACTTCAGAGACCCGATTGAGGTTCGGATAGTCTTTTTTTGGGTATGAAACTATCCATTGACGGATTACAGCGGTAAAAGCCGTAGAACTCACTTAGACCTTCGTTTTGACTGGTTATGGCTCCCGTAACTCTAAACGAGGCAACAATTATGGCCGTCCGAAGAATCGATATCCACAGGGTGCAACATCTGCGCTGCAAGGTGCAATATTCGTCCAAAAAGACGAAATAGCGCCGTGCGACTTTTAGAAATGGGTGCAGGGATTTGAAATGGACCAGTACCATGGCGCATCACTCTCCAGGGTTGGTAAATCGAAGACCAGCCACGGTGTTCCATTTTTAACGTAAAAATTCATGTGACGGAAAAACGAAGGCCAAAAAACTTCAAAGACCCGATTGAGGTTCGGATAGCCTTTTTTGGGTATGAAACTGTCCATTGACGGCTTACAGCGGTAAAAGCCGTAGAACTCACTGAGACCTTCGTTTTGACTGGTTATGGCTCCCGTAAGTCTAAACGAGGCAGCAGTTATGGCCGTTCGAAGAATCGATATCCACAGGGTGCAACATCTGCGGTGCAAGGTGCAAAATTCGTCCAAAAAGACGAAACAGCGCCGTGCGACTTTTAGAAATGGGTGCAGGGATTTGAAATGGACCAGTACCATGGTGCATCACTCTCCAGGGATGGTAAATCGAAGACCAGCCACGGTGTTCCCTTTTTAACATAAAAATTCATGTGACGGAAAAACGAACGCAAAAAAACTTCAGAGACCCGATTGAGGTTCGGATAGCCTTTTTTTGGGTATGAAACTATCCATTGGCGGCTTATAGCAGTTAAAGCCGTAGAACTCACTGAGACCTTCGTTTTGACTGGTTATGGCTCCCGTAACTCTAAACGAGGCAACAGTTATGGCCGTCCGAAGAATCGATATCCATAGGGTGCAACATCTGTGGTGCAAGGTGCAACATTCGTCCAAAAAGACGAAACAGCGCCGTGCGACTTTTAGAAATGGGTGCAGGGATTTGAAATGGACCAGTACCATGGTGCACCACTCTCCAGGGATGGTAAATCGAAGACCAACCACGGTGTTCCCTTTTTAACGTAAAAATTCATGTGACGGAAAAACGAAGGCCAAAAAACTTCAGAGACCCGATTGAGCTTCGGATAGCATTTTTTTGGGTATGAAATTATCCGTTGATGGATTATAGCTGTCAAAGCCGTAGAACTCACTAAGACCTTCGTTTTGACTAGTTATGGCTCCCGTAACTCTAAATGAGGCAACAGTTATGGCCGTCCGAAGAATCGATATACACTGGGTGCAACATCTGCGGTCCAAGGTGCAACATTCATCCAAAAAGACGAAACAGCGCCGTGCGACTTTTAGAAATGGGTGCAGGGATTTGAAATGGACCAGTACCAAGGTGCATCACTCTCCAGAGATGGTAAATCAAAAACCAGCCACGGTGTTCCCTTTTTAAAGTAAATATCCATGTAACGGAAAAACGAAGGCCAAAAAACTTCAGAGGCCCGAATGAGGTTCGGATAGCCTTTTTTTGGGTATGAAACTATCCGTTGACGGCTTATAGCGGTCAAAGCCGTAGAACTCACTAAGGCTTTCGTTGTGACTGGTTATGGCTCCCGTAACTCTAAACGAGCCAACAGTTATGGCCGTCCGAAGAATCGATATCCACAGGGTGCAACATCTGCGGTGCAAGGTGCAAAATTCGTCCAAAAAGACGAAACAGCGTCTTGCGACTTTTAGAAATGGGTGCAGGGATTTGAAATGGACCAGTACCATAGTGCATCACTCTCCAGGGATGGTAAATCGAAGACCAGCCACGGTGTTCCCTTTTTAACGTAAAAATTCATGTGACGGAAAAACGAAGGCCAAAAAACTTCAAAGACCCGATTGAGGTTCGGATAGCCTTTTTTTGGGTATGAAACTATCCGTTGACGGCTTACAGCGGTCAAAGCCGTAGAACTCACTGAGACCTTCGTTTTGACTGGATATGGCTCCCGTAACTCTAAATGAGGCAACAGTTATGGCCGTCCGAAGAATCGATATACACTGGGTGCAACATCTGCGGTCCAAGGTGCAACATTCATCCAAAAAGACGAAACAGCGCCGTGCGACTTTTAGAAATGGGTGCAGGGATTTGAAATGGACCCGTACAATGGTGCATCACTCTCCAGGAATGGTAAATCGAAGACCAGCCACGGTGTTCCCTTTTTTAACGTAAAAATTCATGTGACGGAAAAACGAAGGCCAAAAAACTTCAGAGACCCGATTGAGGTTCAGATGGCCTTTTTTGGGTATGAAACTATCCATTGACAGATTACAGTGGTAAAAGCCTTAGAAGTCACTGAGACCTTCGTTTTGACTAGTTATGGCTCCCGTAACTCTAAACGAGGCAACAGTTATGGCCGTCCGAAGAATCGATATCCATAGGGTGCAACATCTACGGTGCAAGGTGCAACATTCGTCCAAAAAGATGAAACAGCGCCGTGCGACTTTTAGAAATTGGTGCAGGGATTTGAAATGGACCAGTACCATGGTGCATCACTCACCAGGGATGGTAAATCGAAGACCAGCCGCGGTGTTCCCTTTTTAACGTAAAAATTCATGTGACGGAAAAACGAAGGCCAAAAAACTTCGAAGACCCGATTGAGGTTCGGATAGCCCTTTTTTTGGTATGAAACTATCCGTTGAAGGCTTACAGCGGTCAAAGCCGTAGAACTCACTGAGACCTTCGTTTTGACTGGTTATGGCTCCCGTAACTCTAAACGAGGCAACAGTTATGGCCGTCCGAAGAATCGATATCCACAGGGTGCAACATCTGCGGTGCAAGGTGCAACATTCGTCCAAAAAGATGAAACAGCGCCGTTCGACTTTTAGAAATTGGTGCAGGGATTTGAAATGGAACAGTACCATGGTGCACCACTCTCCAGAGATGGTAAATCAAAGACCAGCCACCGTGTTCTCTTTTTAACGTAAAAATTCATGTGACGGAAAATCGAAGGCCAAAAAACTTCAGAGGCCCGATTGAGGTTCGGATAGCCTTTTTTTGGGTATGAAACTACCCGTTGACGGCTTAAAGCGGTCAAAGCCGTAGAACTCACTGAGACCTTCATTTTTACTTTTTATGGCTCCCGTAACTCTAAACGAGGCAACAGTTATGGCCGTCCGAAGAATCGATATCCACAGGGTGCAACATCAACGGTGCAAGGTGCAACATTCGTCCAAAAAGACGAAACACGCCTTGCGACTTTTAGAAATGGGTGCAGGGATTTGAAATGGACCAGTACCATAGTGCATCACTCTCCAGGGATGGTAAATTGAAGACCAGCCACGGTGTTCCCTTTTTAACGTAAAAATACATGTGATGGAAAAACGAAGGCCAAAAAACTTCAAAGACCCGATTGAGGTTCGGATAGCCATTTTTGGGTATGAAACTATCCGTTGACGGCTTATTGCCGTCAAAGCCGTAGAACTCACTAAGACCTTAGTTTTGACTGGTTATGGCTCCCGTAAATCTAAACGAGCTAACTGTTATGGCCGTCCGAAGAATCGATATCCACAGGGTGCAACATCTGCGGTGCAAGGTGCAACATTCGTCCAAAAAGACGAAACAGCGCCGTGCGACTTTTAGAAATGGGTGCAGGGATTTGAAATGGACTGGTACCATGGTGCACCACTCTCCAGGGATGGTAAATCGAAGACCAGCCACGGTGTTCCCTTTTTAACGTAAAAATTCATGTGATCGAAAAACGAAGGTCAAAAAACTTCAAAGACCCGATTGAGGTTCGGATAGTCTTTTTTTGGGTATGAAACTATCCGTTGACGGATTACAGCGGTAAAAGCCGTAGAACTCACTTAGACCTTCGTTTTGACTAGTTATGGCTCCCGTAACTCTAAACGAGGCAACAATTATGGCCGTCCGAAGAATCGATATCCACAGGGTGCAACATCTGCGCTGCAAGGTGCAAGATTCGTCCAAAAAGACGAAACAGCGCCGTGCGACTTTTAGAAATGGGTGCAGGGATTTGAAATGGACCAGTACCATGGCGCATCACTCTCCAGGGATGGTAAATCGAAGACCAGCCACGGTGTTCCCTTTTTAACGTAAAAATTCATGTGACGGAAAAACGAAGGCCAAAAAACTTCAGAGACCCGATTGAGGTTCGGATAGCCTTTTTTGGGTATGAAACTGTCCATTGACGGCTTACAGCGGTAAAAGCCGTAGAACTCACTGAGACCTTCGTTTTGACTGGTTATGGCTCCCATAACTCTAAACGAGGCAGCAGTTATGGCCGTTCGAAGAATCGATATCCACAGGGTGCAACATCTACGGTGCAAGGTGCAAAATTCGTCCAAAAAGACGAAACAGCGCCGTGCGACTTTTAGAAATGGGTGCAGGGATTTGAAATGGACCAGTACCATGGTGCATCACTCTCCAGGGATGGTAAATCGAAGACCAGCCATGGTGTTCCCTTTTTAACGTAAAAATTCATGTGACGGAAAAACGAAGGCAAAAAAACTTCAGAGACCCGATTGAGGTTCGGATAGCCTTTTTTGGGCATGAAACTATCCGTTAGCGGCTTACAGCAGTTAAAGCCATAGAACTCACTGAGACCTTCGTTTTGACTGGTTATGGCTCCCGTAACTCTAAACGAGGCAACAGTTATGGCCGTCCGAAGAATCGATATCCACAGGGTGCAACATCTGCGGTGCAAGGTGCAACATTCGTCCAAAAAGACGAAACAGCGCCGTGCGACGTTTAGAAATGGGTGCAGGGATTTGAAATGGACTAGTACGATGGTGCATCACTCTCCAGGGATGGTAAATCGAAGACCAGCCATGGTGTTCCCTTTTTAACGTTAAAATTCATGTGACGGAAAAACGAAGGCCAAAAAACTTCAAAGACCCGATTGAGGTTCGGATAGTCTTTTTTTGGGTATGAAACTATCCGTTGACGGATTAGAGTGGTAAAATCCGTAGAACTCACTGAGACCTTCGTTTTGACTGGTAATGGCTCTCGTAACTCTAAACGAGGCAACAGTTATGGCCGTCCGAAGAATCGATATCCACAGGGTGCAACATCTACGGTGCAAGGTGCAACATTCGTCCAAAAAGACGAAACAGGGTCGTGCGACTTTTAGAAATGGGTGCAGGGATTTGAAATGGACCAGTACCATGGTGCATCACTCTCCACGGATGGTAAATCAAAAACCAGCCACGGTGTTCCCTTTTTAAAGTAAATATCCATGTAACGGAAAAACGAAGGCCAAAAAACTTCAAAGACCCGATTGAGGTTCGGATAGTCTTTTTTTGGGTATGAAACTATCCATTGACGGATTACAGCGGTAAAAGCCGTAGAACTCACTTAGACCTTCGTTTTGACTGGTTATGGCTCCCGTAACTCTAAACGAGGCAACAATTATGGCCGTCCGAAGAATCGATATCCACAGGGTGCAACATCTGCGCTGCAAGGTGCAATATTCGTCCAAAAAGGCGAAACAGCGCCGTGCGACTTTTAGAAATGGGTGCAGGGATTTGAAATGGACCAGTACCATGGCGCATCACTCTCCAGGGTTGGTAAATCGAAGACCAGCCACGGTGTTCCCTTTTTAACGTAAAAATTCATGTGACGGAAAAACGAAGGCCAAAAAACTTCAGAGACCCGATTGAGGTTCGGATAGCCTTTTTTGGGTATGAAACTGTCCATTGACGGCTTACAGCGGTAAAAGCCGTAGAACTCACTGAGACCTTCGTTTTGACTGGTTATGGCTCCCGTAACTCTAAACGAGGCAGCAGTTATGGCCGTTCGAAGAATCGATATCCACAGGGTGCAACATCTGCGGTGCAAGGTGCAAAATTCGTCCAAAAAGACGAAACAGCGCCGTGCAACTTTTAGAAATGGGTGCAGGGATTTGAAATGGACCAGTACCATGGTGCATCACTCTCCAGGGATGGTAAATCGAAGACAGCCACGGTGTTCCCTTTTTAACGTAAAAATTCATGTGACGGAAAAACGAAGGCAAAAAAACTTCAGAGACCCGATTGAGGTTCGGATAGCCTTTTTTTGGGTATGAAACTATCCGTTGGCGGCTTACAGTAGTTAAAGCCATAGAACTCACTGAGACCTTCGTTTTGACTGGTTATGGCTCCCGTAACTCTAAACGAGGCAACAGTTATGGCCGTCCGAAGAATCGATATCCACAGGGTGCAACATCTGTGGTGCAAGGTGCAACATTCGTCCAAAAAGACGAAACAGCGCCGTGCGACTTTTAGAAATGGGTGCAGGGATTTGAAATGGACCAGTACCATGGTGCACCACTCTCCAGGGATGGTAAATCGAAGACCAACCATGGTGTTCCCTTTTTAACGTAAAAATTCATGTGACGGAAAAACGAAGGCCAAAAAACTTCAAAGACCCGATTGAGGTTCGGATAGCCTTTTTTTGGGTATGAAATTATCCGTTGATGGATTATAGCTGTCAAAGCCGTAGAACTCACTAAGACCTTCGTTTTGACTTATAATGGCTCCCGTAACTCTAAATGAGGCAATAGTTATGGCCGTCCGAAGAATCGATATCCACAGGGTGCAACATCTGCGGTGCAAGGTGCAACATTCATCCAAAAATACGAAACAGCGCCGTGCGACTTTTAGAAATGGGTGCAGGGATTTGAAATGGACTAGTACCAAGGTGCATCACTCTCTAGAGATGGTAAATCAAAAACCAGCCACGGTGTTCCCTTTTTAAAGTAAATATCCATGTAACGGAAAAACGAAGGCCAAAAAACTTCAGAGGCCCGAATGAGGCTCGGATAGCCTTTTTTTGGGTATGAAACTATCCGTTGACGGCTTATAGTGGTCAAAGCCGTAGAACTCACTAAGGCTTTCGTTCTGACTGGTTATGGCTCCCGTAAATCTAAACGAGCCAACAGTTATGGCCGTCCGAAGAATCGATATCCACAGGGTGCAACATCTGCGGTGCAAGGTGCAAAATTCGTCCAAAAAGACGAAACAGCGTCTTGCGACTTTTAGAAATGGGTGCAGGGATTTGAAATGGCCCAGTACCATAGTGCATCACTCTCCAGGGATGGTAAATCGAAGACCAGCCACGGTGTTCCCTTTTTAACGTAAAAATTCATGTGACGGAAAAACGAAGGCCAAAAAACTTCAGAGACCCGATTGAGGTTCGGATAGCCTTTTTTTGTGTATGAAACTATCCGTTGATGGCTTACAGCGGTCAAAGCCGTAGAACTCACTAAGACCTTCGTTTTGACTGGTTATGGCTCCCGTAACTTTAAACGAGGCAACAGTTATGGCCGTCCGAAGAATCGATATACACTGGGTGCAACATCTGCGGTCCAAGGTGCAACATTCGTCCAAAAAGACGAAACAGCGCCGTGCGACTTTTAGTAATGGGTGCAGAGTTTTGAAATGGACCAGTACCATGGTGCACCACTCTCTAGGGATGGTAAATCGAAGATCAGCCAAGGTGTACCCTTTTAATGTAAAAATTCATGTGACGGAAAAACGTTGGCCAAAAAACTTCAGAGACCCGATTGAGGTTCAGATAGCCTTTTTTGGGTATGAAACTATCCGTTGATGGATTACAGTGGTAAAAGTCGTAGAACTCACTGAGACCATCGTTTTGACTGGTTATGGCTCCCGTAACTCTAAACGAGGCAATAGTTATGGCCGTCCGAAGAATCGATATCCATAGGATGCAACATCTGCGGTACAAGGTGCAACATTCGTCCAAAAAGATGAAACAGCGCCGTGCGACTTTTAGAAATTGGTGCAGGGATTTGAAATGGACCAGTACCATGGTGCATCACTCTCCAGGGATGGTAAATCGAAGACCAGCCGCGGTGTTCCCTTTTTAACGTAAAAATTCATGTGACGGAAAAACGAAGGCCAAAACACTTCAGAGACCCGATTGAGGTTCGGATAGCCCTTTTTTGGGTATGAAACTATCCGTTGACAGCTTACAGTGGTCAAAGCCGTAGAACTCATTGAGACCTTCGTTTTGACTGGTTATGGCTCCTGTAACTCTAAACGAGGCAACAGTTATGGCCGTCCGAAGAATCGATATACACTGGGTGCAACATCTGCGGTGCAAGGTGCAACATTCGTCCAAAATGACGAAACAGTGCCGTGCGACTTTTAGAAATGGGTGCAGGGATTTGAAATGGACCCGTACAATGGTGCATCACTCTCCAGGGATGGTAAATCGAAGACCAGCCACGGTGTTCCCTTTTTAACGTAAAAATTCATGTGACGGAAAAACGAAGGCCAAAAAACTTCAAAGACCCGATTGAGGTTCGGATAGCCTTTTTTGGGTATGAAACTATACGTTGACGGATTACAGTGGTAAAAGCCATAGAACTCATTGAGACCTTCGTTTTGACTGGTTATGGCTCCCGTAAATCTAAACGAGGCAACAGTTATGGCCGTCTGAAGAATCGATATCCACTGGGTGCAACATCTGCGGTCCAAGGTGCAACATTCGTCCAAAAAGACGAAACAGCGCCGTGCGACTTTTAGTAATGGGTGCAGAGTTTTGAAATGGACCAGTACCATGGTGCACCACTCTCTAGGGATGGTAAATCGAAGATCAGCCAAGGTGTACCCTTTTAATGTAAAAATTCATGTGACGGAAAAACGTTGGCCAAAAAACTTCAGAGACCCGATTGAGGTTTAGATAGCCTTTTTTGGGTATGAAACTATCCGTTGATGGATTACAGTGGTAAAAGTCGTAGAACTCACTGAGACCATCGTTTTGACTGGTTATGGCTCCCGTAACTCTAAACGAGGCAATAGTTATGGCCGTCCGAAGAATCGATATCCATAGGATGCAACATCTGCGGTACAAGGTGCAACATTCGTCCAAAAAGATGAAACAGCGCCGTGCGACTTTTAGAAATTGGTGCAGGGATTTGAAATGGACCAGTACCATGGTGCATCACTCTCCAGGGATGGTAAATCGAAGACCAGCCGCGGTGTTCCCTTTTTAACGTAAAAATTCATGTGACGGAAAAACGAAGGCCAAAACACTTCAGAGACCCGATTGAGGTTCGGATAGCCCTTTTTTGGGTATGAAACTATCCGTTGACAGCTTACAGTGGTCAAAGCCGTAGAACTCATTGAGACCTTCGTTTTGACTGGTTATGGCTCCTGTAACTCTAAACGAGGCAACAGTTATGGCCGTCCGAAGAATCGATATACACTGGGTGCAACATCTGCGGTGCAAGGTGCAACATTCGTCCAAAATGACGAAACAGTGCCGTGCGACTTTTAGAAATGGGTGCAGGGATTTGAAATGGACCCGTACAATGGTGCATCACTCTCCAGGGATGGTAAATCGAAGACCAGCCACGGTGTTCCCTTTTTAACGTAAAAATTCATGTGACGGAAAAACGAAGGCCAAAAAACTTCAAAGACCCGATTGAGGTTCGGATAGCCTTTTTTGGGTATGAAACTATACGTTGACGGATTACAGTGGTAAAAGCCATAGAACTCATTGAGACCTTCGTTTTGACTGGTTATGGCTCCCGTAAATCTAAACGAGGCAACAGTTATGGCCGTCTGAAGAATCGATATCCACAGGGTGCAACATCTACGGTGCAAGGTGCAACATTCGTCCAAAAAGATGAAACAGCGCCGTGCGACTTTTAGAAATTGGTGCAGGGATTTGAAATGGACCAGTACCATGGTGCATCACTCTCCAGGGATGGTAAATCGAAGACAAGCCACGGTGTTCCCTTTTTAACGTAAAATTTCATGTGACGAAAAAACGAAGGCCAAAAAACTTCAGAGACCCGATTGAGGTTCGGATAGCCTTTTTTGGGTATGAAACTGTCCATTGACGGCTTACAGCGGTAAAAGCCATAGAACTGACTGAGACCTTCGTTTTGACTGGTTATGGCTCCCGTAACTCTAAACGAGGCAACAGTTATGGCCTTCCGAAGAATCGATATCCACAGGGTGCAACATCTGCGGTGTAAGGTGCAACATTCGTCCAAAAAGACGAAACAGCGCCGTGCGACTTTTAGAAATGGGTGCAGGGATTTGAAATGGACCAGTACCATGGTGCACCACTCTCCAGGGATGGTAAATCAAAGACCAGTCACGGTGTTCCCTTTTTAACGTAAAAATTCATGTGACGGAAAAACGAAGGCACAAAAATTTCAGAGACCCGATTGAGCTTCGGATAGCCATTTTTTGGGTATGAAACTATCCATTGGCGGCTTACAGCGGTTAAAGCCGTAGAACTCATTGAGACCTTCGTTTTGACTGGTTATGGCTCCCGTAACTCTAAACGAGGCAACAGTTATGGCCGTCCGAAGAATCGATATCCACAGCGTGCAACATTCGTCCAAAAAGACGAAACAGCGCCGTGCGACTTTCAGAAATGGGTGCAGGGATTTGAAATGGACCAGTACAATGGTGCATCACTCTCCAAGGATGGTAAATCGAAGACCAGCCACGGTGTTCCCTTTTTAACGTAAAAATTCATCTGACGGAAAAACGAAGGCCAAAAAACTTCAAAGACCCGATTGAGGTTCGGATAGCCCTTTTTTGGGTATGAAACTATCCATTGATGGATTTCAGCGGTAAAGGCCGTAGAACTCACTGAGACCTTCGTTTTGACTGGTTATGGCTCCCGTAACTCTAAACGAGGCAACAGTTATGGCCGTCCGAAGAATCGATATCCACAGGGTGCAACATCTGCGCTGCAAGGTGCAACGTTCGTCCAAAAAGACGAAACAGCGCCGTGTGACTTTTAGAAATGGGTGCAGGGATTTTAAATGGACCAGTACCATGGTGCATCACTCTCCAGGGATGGTAAATCGAAGACCAGCCATGGTGTTCCCTTTTTAATGTAAAAATTCATGTGATGGAAAAACGAAGGCCAAAAAACTTCAAAGACCCGATTGAGGTTCGGATAGCCTTTTGTGGGTATGAGACTGTCCATTGACGGCTTACAGCGGTAAAAGCCGTAGAACTCACTGAGACCTTCGTTTTGACTGGTTATGGCTCCCGTAACTCTAAACAAGGCAACAGTTATGGCCGTTCGAAGAATCGATATCCACAGGGTGCAACATCTGCGGTGTAAGGTGCAACATTCGTCAAAAAAGACGAAACAGCGCCGTGCAACTTTTAGAAATGGGTGTAGGGATTTGAAATGGACTAGTACCATGGTGCACCACTCTCCAGGGATGGTAAATCGAAGACCAGTCACGGTGTTCCCTTTTTAACGTAAAAATTCATGTGACGGAAAAACGAAGGCCAAAAAAATTCAGAGACCTGATTGAGGTTCGGATAGCCTTTTTTTGGGTATGAAACTATCCATTGGCGGCTTACAGCAGTCAAAGCCGTAGAACTCACTGCGACCTTCGTTTTGACTGGTTATGGCTCCCGTAACTCTAAACGAGGCAACAGTTATGGCCGTCCGAAGAATCGATATCCACAGGGTGCAACATTCGTCCAAAAAGTCGAAACAGCGCCGTGCGACTTTTAGAAATGGGTGCAGGGATTTGAAATGTACCAGTACCATGGTGCATCACTCTCCAGGGATGGTAAATCGAAGACCAGCCACGGTGTTCCCTTTTTAACGCAAAAATTCATGTGACGGAAAAACGAAGGCCAAAAAACTTCAGAGACCCGATTGAGGTTCGGATAGCCTTTTTTGGGTATGAAACTATCCGTTGACGGATTACAGCGGTAAAAGACGTAGAACTCACTGAGACCTTCGTTTTGACTGGTTATGGCTCCCGTAACTCTAAACGAGGCAACAGTTATGGCCGTCCGAAGAATCGATATCCACAGGGTGCAACATCTGCGCTGCAAGGTGCAACATTCGTCCAAAAAGAACAAACTGCGCCGTGCGACTTTTAGAAATGGGTGCAGGGATTTGAAATGGACCAGTACAATGGTGCACCACTCTCCAGGGATGGTAAATCGAAGACCAGCCACGGTGTTCCCTTTTTAACGTAAAAATTCATGTGACGGAAAAACGAAGGCCAAAAAACTTCAGAGACCCAATTGAGATTCGGATAGTCTTTTTTTGGGTATGAAACTATCCGTTGACGAATTACAGCGGTAAAAGCCGTAGAACTCACTGAGACCTTCGTTTTAACTGGTTATGGCTCCCGTAACTCTAAACGAGGCAACAATTATGGCCGTCCGAAGAATCTATATCCATAGGGTGCAACATCTGCGCTGCAAGGTGCAACATTCGTCCAAAAAGACGAAACAGCGCCGTGCGACTTTTAGAAATGGGTGCAGGGATTTGAAATGGACCAGTACCATGGCGCATCACTCTCCAGGGATGGTAAATCGAAGACCAGCCACGGTGTTCCCTTTTTAACGTAAAAATTCATGTGATGGAAAAACGAAGGCCAAAAAACTTCAGAGACCCGATTGAGGTTCGGATAGAATTTTTTGGGTATGAAACTGTCCATTGACGACTTACGGCGGTAAAAGCTGTAGAACTCATTGAGACCTTCGTTTTGACTGGTTATGGCTCCCGTAACTCTAAACGTGGCAGCAGTTATGGCCGTTCGAAGAATCGATATCCACAGGGTGCAACATCTGCGGTGCAAGGTGCAAAATTCGTCCAAAAAGACGAAACAGCGCCGTGCGACTTTTAGAAATGGGTGCAGGGATTTGAAATGGACCAGTACCCTGGTGCATCACTCTCCAAGGATGGTAAATCGAAGACCAGCCACGCTGTTCCCTTTTTAACGTAAATATTCATGTGACGGAAAAACGAAGGCAAAAAAATTTCAAAGACCCGATTGAGGTTCGGATAGCCTTTTTTTGGGTATGAAACTATCCGTTGGCGGCTTACAGCAGTTAAAGCCGTAGAACTCACTGAGACCTTCGTTTTGACTGGTTATGGCTCCCGTAACTCTAAACGAGGCAACAGTTATGGCCGTCCGAAGAATCGATATCCACAGGGTGCAACATCTGCGGTGCAAGGTGCAACATTCGTCCAAAAAGACGAAACAGCGCC
The DNA here is from genome assembly GCA_030737815.1 of Allium fistulosum. Lineage (NCBI taxonomy): Eukaryota > Viridiplantae > Streptophyta > Magnoliopsida > Asparagales > Amaryllidaceae > Allium > Allium fistulosum. The sequence continues at coordinate 1,143,035,652 of CM060906.1, forward strand.
GTGCGACTTTTAGAAATGGGTGCAGGGATTTGAAATCGACCAGTACGATGGTGCATCACTCTCCAGGGATGGTAAATCGAAGACCAGCCATGGTGTTCCCTTTTTAACGTAAAAATTCATGTGACGGAAATACGAAGGCCAAAAAACTTCAAAGACCCGATTGAGGTTCGGATAGTCTTTTTTTTGGTATGAAACTATCCGTTGACGGATTATAGTGGTAAAATCCGTAGAACTCACTAAGACCTTCGTTTTGTCTGGTTATGGCTCTCGTAACTCTAAACGAGGCAACAGTTATGGCCGTCCGAAGAATCGATATCCACAGGGTGCAACATCTACGGTGCAAGGTGCAACATTCGTCCAAAAAGACGAAACAGGGTCGTGTGACTTTTAGAAATGGGTGCAGGGATTTGAAATGGAACAGTACCATGGTGCATCACTCTCCCGGGATGGTAAATCAAAAACCAACCACGGTGTTCCCTTTTTAAAGTAAATATCCATGTAACGGAAAAACTAAGGCCAAAAAACTTCAGAGACCCGATTGAGGTTCAGATAGCCTTTTTTTGGGTATGAAACTATCCGTTGACGGCTTATAGCCGTCAAAGCCGTAGAACTCACTAAGACCTTCATTTTGACTGGTTATGCCTCCCGTAACTCTAAACGAGCAAATAGTTATGTCCGTCCGAAGAATCGATATCCACAGGGTGCAACATCAGCGGTGCAAGGTGCAACATTCGTCCAAAAAGACGAAACAGCGCCGTGCGACTTTTAGAAATGGGTGCAGGGATTTGAAATGGACCAGTACCATGGTGCATCACTCTCCAGGGATGGTAAATCAAAGACCAGTCACGTTGTTCCCTTTTTAACGTAAAAATTCATGTGACGGAAAAACGAAGGCCAAAAAACTTCAGAGACCCGATTGAGGTTCGGATAGCCTTTTTTTCGATATGAAACTATTCGTTGATGGACTATAGCTTCCAAAGCCGTAGAACTCACTAAGACCTTCATTTTGACTGGTTATGGCTCCCGTAACTCCAAATGAGGCAACAGTTATGGCCGTCCGAAGAATCGATATCCACAGGGTGCAACATCTACGGTGCAAGGTGCAACATTCGTCCAAAAAGACGAAACAGCGCCGTGCGACTTTTAGAAATGGGTGCAGGGATTTGAAATGGACCAGTACCAAGGTGCATCACTCTCCAGAGATGGTAAATCAAAAACCAGCCACGGTGTTCCCTTTTTAAAGTAAATATCCATGTAACGGAAAAACGAAGGCCAAAAAACTTCAGAGGCCCGAATGAGGTTCGAATAGCCTTTTTTTGGGTATGAAACTATCCGTTGACGGCTTATAGCGGTCAAAGCTGTAGAACTCACTAAGGCCTTCGTTCTGACTGGTTATGGCTCCCGTAACTCTAAATGAGCCAACAGTTATGGCCGTCCGAAGAATCGATATCCACAGGGTGCAACATCTGCGGTGCAAGGTGCAACATTCGTCCAAAAAGACGAAACAGCGCCGTGCGACTTTTAGAAATGGGTGTAGGGATTTGAAATGGACCAGTACGATGGTGCATCACTCTCCAGAGATGGTAAATCGAAGACCAGCCATGGTGTTCCCTTTTTAACGTAAAAATTCATGTGACGGAAAAATGAAGGCCAAAAAACTTCAAAGACCCGATTGAGGTTCGGATATTCTTTTGTTGGGTATGAAACTATCCGTTGACGGATTATAGTGGTAAAATCCGTAGAACTCACTGAGACCTTCGTTTTGTCTAGTTATGGCTCTCATAACTCTAAACGAGGCAACAATTATGGCCGTCCGAAGAATCGATATCCACAGGGTGCAACATCTACGGTGCAAGGTGCAACATTCGTCCAAAAAGACGAAACAGGGTCGTGCGACTTTTAGAAATGGGTGCAGGGATTTGAAATGGAATAGTACCATGGTGCATCACTCTCCCGGGATGGTAAATCAAAAACCAACCACGGTGTTCCCTTTTTAAAGTAAATATCCATGTAACGGAAAAACGAAGGCCAAAAAACTTCAGAGACCCGATTGAGGTTCGGATAGCCTTTTTTGGGTATGAAACTATCCGTTGACGGCTTATAGCCGTCAAAGCCGTAGAACTCACTAAGACCTTCATTTTGACTGGTTATGGCTCCCGTAACTCTAAACGAGCTAATAGTTATGTCCGTCCGAAGAATCGATATCCACAGGGTGCAACATCAGCGGTGCAAGGTGCAACATTCGTCCAAAAAGACGAAACAGCGCCGTGCGACTTTTAGAAATGGGTGCAGGGATTTGAAATGGACCAGTACCATGGTGCATCACTCTTCAGGGATGGTAAATCAAAGACCAGCCACGTTGTTCCCTTTTTAACGTAAAAATTCATGTGACGGAAAAACGAAGGCCAAAAAACTTCAGAGACCCGATTGAGGTTCGGATAGCCTTTTTTTGGATATGAAACTATTCGTTGATGGATTATAGCTTCCAAAGCCGTAGAACTCACTAAGACCTTCGTTTTGACTGGTTATGGCTCCCGTAACTCTAAATGAGGCAACAGTTATGGCCGTCCGAAGAATCGATATCCACAGGGTGCAACATCTGCGGTGCAAGGTGCAACATTCGTCCAAAAAGACGAAACAGCGCCGTGCGACTTTTAGAAATGGGTGCAGGGATTTGAAATGGACCAGTACCAAGGTGCATCACTCTCCAGAGATGGTAAATCAAAAACCAGCCACGGTGTTCCCTTTTTAAAGTAAATATCCATGTAACGGAAAAACGAAGGCCAAAAAACTTCAGAGGCCCGAATGAGGTTCGAATAGCCTTTTTTTGGGTATGAAACTATCCGATGACGGCTTATAGCGGTCAAAGCTGTAGAACTCACTAAGGCCTTCGTTCTGACTGGTTATTGCTCCCGTAACTCTAAACGAGCCAACAGTTATGGCCGTCCGAAGAATCGATATCCACAGGGTGCAACATCTGCGGTGCAAGGTGCAACATTCGTCCAAAAAGACGAAACAGCGCCGTGCGACTTTTAGAAATGGGTGTAGGGATTTGAAATGGACCAGTACCATGGTGCACCACTCTCTAGAGATGGTAAATCGAAGACCAGCCACGGTGTTCCCTTTTTAACGTAAAAATTCATGTGACGGAAAAACGAAGGCTAAAAAACTTCAGAGACCCGATTGAGGTTCGGATCGCCTTTTTTTGGGTATGAAACTACCCGTTGACGGCTTAAAACGGTCAAAGCCGTAGAACTCACTGAGACCTTCATTTTGACTGGTTATGGCTCCCGTAACTCTAAACGAGGCAACAGTTATGGCCGTTCGAAGAATCGATATCCACAAGGTGAAACATCTGCGGTGCAAGGTGCAAAATTCGTCCAAAAAGACGAAACAGCGCCTTGCGACTTTTAGAAATGGGTGCAGGGATTTGAATTGGACCAGTACCATAGTGCATCACTCTCCAGGGATGGTAAATCGAAAACCAGTCACAGTGTTCCCTTTTTAACGTAAAAATTCATGTGACAGAAAAACTAAGGCCAAAAAACATCAGAGACCCGATTGAGGTTCGGATAGCCTTTTTTTGGGTATGAAATTATCCGTTGACGGCTTACAGCGGTCAAAGCCGTAGAACTCACTGAGACCTTCGTTTTGACTGGTTATGGCTCCCGTAACTCTAAACGAGGCAATAGTTATGGCCGTCCGAAGAATCGATATACACTGGGTGCAAATCTGCGGTGCAAGGTGCAACATTCGTCCAAAAAGACGAAACAGCGCCGTGCGACTTTTAGAAATGGGTGCAGGGATTTGAAATGGACCCGTACAATGGTGCATCACTCTCCAGGGATGGTAAATCGAAGACCAGCCACGGTGTTCCCTTTTTTAACGTAAAAATTCATGTGACGGAAAAACGAAGGCCAAAAAACTTCAGAGACCCGATTGAGGTTCAGATAGCCTTTTTTGGGTATGAAACTATCCGTCGACGGATTACAGTGGTAAAAGCCGTAGAACTCACTGAGACCTTCGTTTTGACTCGTTATGGCTCCCGTAACTCTAAACGAGGCAACAGTTATGGCCGTTCGAAGAATAGATATCCATAGGGTGCAACATCTGCGGTGCAAGGTGCAACATTCATCCAAAAAGATGAAACAGCGCCGTGCGACTTTTAGAAATTGGTGCAGGGATTTGAAATGGACCAGTACCATGGTGCATCACTCTCCAGGGATGATAAATCGTAGACCAGCCACGGTGTTCCCTTTTTAACGTAAAAATTCATGTGACGGAAAAACGAAGGCCAAAAAACTTCAGAGACCCGATTGAGGTTCGGATAGCCTTTTTTTGGGTATGAAACTATCCGTTGATGGCTTACAGCGGTCAAAGCCGTAGAACTCACTGAGGCCTTCGTTTTGACTGGTTATGGCTCCCGTAACTCTAAACGAGGCAACAGTTATGGCTGTCCGAAGAATCGATATACACTGGGTGCAACATCTGCGGTGCAAGGTGCAACATTCGTCCAAAAAGACGAAACAGCGCCGTGCGACTTTTAGAAATGGGTGTAAGGATTTGAAATGGACCCATACAATGGTGCATCACTCTCCAGGGATGGTAAATCGAAGACCAGTCACGGTGTTCCCTTTTTAACGTAAAAATTCATGTGACGGAAAAACGAAGGCCAAAAAACTTCAGAGACCCGATTGAGGTTTGGATAGCCTTTTTTGGGTATGAAACTAACTGTTGATGGATTACAGTGGTAAAAGCCGTAGAACTCACTGAGACCTTCATTTTGACTGGTTATGGCTTCCGTAACTCTAAACGAGGCAACAGTTATGGCCGTCCGAAGAATCGATATCCACAGGGTGCAACATCTGCGGTGCGAGGTGCAACATTCGTCCAAAAAGATGAAACAGCGCCGTGCGACTTTTAGAAATTGGTGCAGGGATTTGAAATGGACCAGTACCATGGTGCATCACTCTCCAGGGATGGTAAATCGAAGACCAGCCACGGTGTTCCATTTTTAACGTAAAATTTCATGTGACGGAAAAACGAAGGCCAAAAAACTTCAAAGACCCGATTGAGGTTCGGATAGCCTTTTTTGGGTATGAAACTGTCCATTGACGGCTTACAGCGGTAAAAGCCGTAGAAATGACTAAGACCTTCGTTTTGACTGGTTATGGCTCCCGTAACTCTAAACGAGGCAACAGTTATGGCCGTCCGAAGAATCGATATCCACAGGGTGCAACATCTGCGGTGCAAGGTGCAACATTCGTCCAAAAAGACGAAACAGCGCCGTGCGACTTTTAGAAATGGGTGCAGGGATTTGTAATGGACCAGTACCATGGTGCACCACTCTCCAGGGATGGTAAATCGAAGACCAGTCACGGTGTTCCCTTTTTAACGTAAAAATTCATGTGACGGAAAAACGAAGGCCCAAAAACTTCAGAGACCCGATTGAGGTTCGGATAGCCTTTTTTTGGGTATGAAACTATCCATTGGCGGCTTACAGCGGTCAAAGCCGTAGATCTCACCGAGACCTTCGTTTTGACTGGTTATGGCTCCCGTAACTCCAAACGAGGCAACAGTTATGGCCGTCCGAAGAATCGATATCCACAGCGTGCAACATTCGTCCAAAAAGACGAAACCGCGCCGTCCGACTTTTAGAAATGGGTGTAGGGATTTGAAATGTACCAGTACCATGGTGCATCACTCTCCAGGGACGGTAAATCGAAGACCAGCCACGGTGTTCCCTTTTTAATGCAAAAATTCATGTGACGGAAAAACGAAGGCCAAAAAACTTCAGAGACCCAATTGAGGTTCGGATAGCCTTTTTTTGGGTATGAAACTATCCGTTGTCGGATTACAGCGGTAAAAGCCGTAGAACTCACTGAGACCTTCGTTTTGACTGGTTATGGCTCCCGTAACTCTAAACGAGGCAACAGTTATGGCCGTCCGAAGAATCGATATCCACAGGGTGCAACATCTGCGCTGCAAGGTGCAACATTCGTCCAAAAAGACCAAACAGCGCCGTGCGACTTTTAGAAATGGGTGCAGGGATTTGAAATAGACCAGTACAATGGTGCATCCCTTGTTTGTACCAAAAACAGGCACAACACTCTTCGGGAGTTATTTGAAGAGATAAAATGAAGATTATAAATGTAAAACAGAGGTTATCTAACAAAAACTCCAACAAACAGAAATGTAAAATGCACAGGCAAGCAATTTAGAGTGGTTTGGCGTATGGCCTACGTCCACTATGAAGTTTTGATGATTCTATTGATTCTCTTTCAATGATTACAAACGGTTACAGCAAAGAGCAGCGGATTACAAATTAGAATTCGAAAATGGCAGCAAAGGAAGATGCAAATCTCAATCCGGCAGAGTCTGGACGCTTCAGAGGTAAAAAGATCCTTTTTCTGTTGATTCTGGGGCTCTATTTATTGGCGTAGGAGGCTCAGATCTCGCCTAAACTTCGGGAGACTTGGTCTGGCACGTGAGGGGGCCCACGCGACCGTTTCCAGAAAGTTTCGCCTCGATCTGCGATCGATACGAATCCATTTCGAATCGATCAAGATGATGTCCAATTGAGCTGAAATTTGGCATGGACATCCTTCAGTTTGCATGCAAGCTTCCCTGAAAATTTCATTGGATTTGGATCAGTAGATCACGAGATATGGTCGATACGAACTGAGATTCCTCGAAGACTGTCTGGTTCGTCTCCATGACTTCGACTCGATACCTTCGTGTCGATGGCCGCGCGTGCTCTTGGGATAACGTGGTGCGCGCGCTTCGCCTCGATCGGGTTTTTGCTCCGCGTTGACTGCTTCGACTCCATGTATCTCGCCTCGTTTCCTTCGATGGATGACACGTTATCCAAACTGGTTGACCTGATGGATTCGAATAAGACTTCGTCCATGAATTCGAACCACGGTCATCTATGGATACGAACTGATTGTCAATTGGAGACGAAGAGACCCTCCCTTGATGGATACGAAACACGTAGCTCCCCAATGGGTACGAAGTCAAAGAACGCAAGTGGTGCCTTCCGAAGGACACGAAGTGTTGAACATCTGATGGACACGAAGTTGACATCAAGTGACCGTTACGAACCAAGTGACTTGTTGATAGATACGAACATGTCTTTCTGGCTGAAGGTTCTGTCGATACGAAGCTTATCAATGTTTGGACTTAATCATTCTAATCGACACGATACTGATGGATGCGAAACGAGGACCACTGATGGATACGAAATCCATCGATACGAACCTGATATACTAGCTCCATCGATACGAATAGATACGCTCTGATGGATACGAAATGAGGTCTGCCGATGGATACGAAAACATGCTTTTTTCTCCAAGTCGTATCCATCATAACTTGCGTATATGAGCTCAGATTGACTTGAAACTTGGAACGTCGGTTTGCTTTACTTTCCTGATCATGCCTCATCAGTTGGGGTGTGATCCGGACTTGGTAAAAATTCAGCGATTTCCATGACAAGCGACATTTGGAATCCAACTCCTTGGTGTCCTGGCCTTGCCAAAAGGCGGGATAACATTTGCCCCCCAAAGTACGTCTTGTGGGAACATGACGTGCTTTGATAAGTTGTAGGCCTTCTCTGAACAATTTGAAAGTCGTACCCTGTATTACTGTAATTGACTGTTCTGTGATAATGGTTAGCTGACTCTTGATGACGTCGCGAGTTTGCGTGTTGTTGCCAATTTAGCTTGTTACTGAATTTCATATTAATTATCTCCTTGACCGATTTGGAAATCGAGTTGAAACGACGCTTGATGGTTGTTTCCGAGTAGTTCCTTCATATCGATCCTCTCCTGGATCGACATAGAAGGTTGAATAGTAGCTTTTCGTAGCGATTCAGGTCAAGTTGATTGATACGAAATGTCCATTCGTACCGGTGATTCCTGATGGATACGAAATTTCCGTTCGCATCGATTGACACGCATCGATGTGAGTCGATGGTTGTGAAACGGATTCTTCGAGTCGATGGTTCGCTGTCCGTTTCGTATCGATGAAGACTTCGGGCCAAGTGGATTCGAATGAAGTCTTCGACTCGATCCACGAGTCAACTGGCTATGGTCGGTCGCATAGACTGGGAGATGAATCGACTCGGTTCTACACTCCATATAAATACCAGGGACTTCACCATTTTTCACTTTTTTACTTTCTACTTTTTACTATTGCCTCCTGCTTTCGCATTGATCCGCATCCTTCGAGAAAGAAGAAAAACTGCATTCTGCTCTCGAATCGATCAGATCCATACTTTCAATTCTTCGAATTTGAATCTCAAATTAGGTAATGATCCGGTTGTACTCGAATCCAGGCGACAACGCTTGAATCTTAGATCCACTTTATCTTCACCAATCATCAAGCCCGGCAGCCTTTAAGGTTGGATCTGGGTCAAAGCTTGGTCGAAAATAGCCATGGCGACGTCTCCGTTGATTGGAGAAGAAAGAGTGGACAAAATAAAAGTGGATCGAACTGTGTTTTGAGCTGATCTAGGGGCCTGTGTTCGAATCGACGTGGGCAACAACGTCTCCGTTTGGATTTTGCATCGATTTCAGGAATATCCTAATGGGGGCGTTTTGGTTCGTGTCGGTGGGGATGGCAGTAGATCGCATCGTTCAATAACGATCGATGCGAGGATTAAGCGAGCCATCGTTTCGAAACCCTCGGTTTCAGATCGATACGAAATTGATTCGTCTTGATCGATACGACAAGCATCGAGTCGAATGTGATCGATGTGAAACCGCGGCTTTCCTGATCAATGCAAACTTGAACAGTGACGATCGATTCGAAGTATGCCCCTGGTGATCGATACGAAATTCAGACCTTGAGGGATTTTAATAAATTCCCCACGATCGACTCAAACCCTCCCTTTGATGGATACGAAATCCTCCGAGCACTCGATAATATAACTCCGACAGCTTCATTCTTGCATATCTGAACTTGACTATTAACTTCATATCTGACTGCCTATCGAAGCTCATTGATGGAACTATAACCTAACGCTGTGACAACGAACTTTAACTTGAATCGATTGCCAACATTGGGACGGTTTGAGGATGACGGTCAGCGATGACGGTCGTTTCGACTGGGTTCCGATTATCCTTGTCGTCCACAAATTTTCTTTAACCTTGCAGAATTCACCCAAGTAATGCACAGCACCGCACTGCACAACACACACTTTACACTGGGGAATGCACGGGCTTTTTATCATCTAATGATGGTTTCTCATGAGTTAGCTAGTTATGGAACCTTCAAGTTCACAGCAGCAAGAAACTCCCAGACTTGAGATTCCATACATCGAGGCCGAAGTCATCGGTCCAGCTCCGGACGAGTTACCTGACGCATCTTTCATAAACAATCCACTGGACTCTGTTCCGTCCAATATCTCAGAAAATACGCTAGGGAGAATATGCCTAAGGCATGGCTTATCGTTGGACGATGTAATGTTGCCTGGACCGAACGACAGACCACACAATCCCCCAGAGGGGTACACTGCTTTTAATCGACATGCATGCGCAGCCGGTACGCTTCCTCTGTTCAACGATTACATAAGAGAAGTGTTGGGCTTACCTGGTTATCGCTCCATCTCAATTACATCCAAATGGATATGCTTCACTCAACAGCTTGTTCATTGCATTCATGGAGTACCTCCATCGCCCTCCCCGCATGACCGACATAAGATACTTGTTTAATTTCAAGAGCCGGACTGACAGCCCATCTTATACATTCTTGGAGTCTGTAAGGAACTGCCAAGTTGTCACGGGGTCGTGGACTAGGCTAAGCTACTTCAAGTCGGAGTGGTTCTATGTCCGGTGTCCTCCGGGGTTTTCCAGGAGATGGCTGTTTAGACGTGAGTATTGTCTTCTTCCCAAGCAATTGACAGAGCAATTTTCAAACGAAATTAAACTCATCTCTTCTATTCTTTTTCTTTCAGCAATAATCCAGCGACCTGAAGGTGGCTACTACAAGGAGATAGTTCGTGTCCTTCAAGAGATTCCTAGCGAAGAAAGGAATATCGAGTTGCTACTGACGGACTAGAACATTAGAGTTCTTGGTCTGATCGGGCGGAGGCAGAGCATAAGGCTTGACGGCGCATTAAGGACCGTCTCCAGAGATAAGGTCAAGCGGAAGAAACCCAAGGTCGTAATGATTGAGGAACCTGATTCCGAGAAGACTCATACTGATGAGGAACCGCTGGTCGAACCCGCTAATGCAACCCCGGATTCCGATGCAAAGAGGAAAGGCAAAGCAGTGGCCTCAAAACAGCCTAAATCCGGGAGGCGGAAGTCTGTGGTTCTACACCGCCCCCTTTCAGGAGTCCGAATTACGGTGGCACCCTCCCTGCAAGCCGAAAATCCATTCGAAGGGCTCGCCGACCTGCCGATTCCGAATATTGTGTCCGAACAGCATGACACTGACTTGGATGAGCTGCAACACACATTCGATGTTAGCGAGTCTCTTCCCACTAGTGCGAACGACATTCCTGGTTGGTCCGGGGGGTTACACATCCACACACTCTTCACGGCATAACACGGTTTTCTAACCATAAACAACATACAACGAACGGTCGTTAACTTTCCTTGCTTTGATTTTCAGGTACGATGTCTGGACGAGGTACCGTGCTGAGTAGCTTGCGCAACAAACGCCGATATTCCGAGCCAAGTCGGAGGGAAGGAGAGAGGGATTATGATTCCGGACATTCAGGTCAGGAGAGGTGCGACAGGGATAGGGGATACATGCATCGATCCCGATCTCGCTCTCCTCCTCCCAGGACTTCTGCACCGCCCACGGTGATTGCTGCTCGTCCTCCTGAAACTTCACGTCCTAGGTTGCCTCCTCTAGCTTCAAGGCCCGATCTTCAGCGCGGCACTGAAATAGCTACTTCCTCCTCAACTGCACCGGCCAGAACGGACTCGACCGGGGAAGGAGCACTCAAACTGGCACAGATGAGGAAGGAGTTTCCCGACATCTGCTTTGATGATTATGTCTTTCCTCCGCATCTGAAGAGGATTCCGCCAACAGCCGAAGGCACTGTTCATGACTATATTGCGGATATCTTCTTTCAATATAAGGAGTGGGCGAGAGCCGTGAGGAAGGCATCTAAAGTGGCATTCGACAGGGGCGTCGAAATTGAAAAACTCAAGAAAGAGTTGGGCCAAAATGACTGAATCATGAAGGCGCTCAACGCGGAGGCTGAATCCTCCCGCAAATCTGAAATGGAGACCCTGAAAAAGGTTGACAAAGTAAACTCCGCCATGACCCGAATGGAACAGGAGCACTATACTTCCATCGCGGATATGGGTCATAGGAACACCACCATTACCGCCGAGAGGGACGCCGCTCTTAAGGAGCTAAATGAGCTGAAATCAAAGTTCTCCGAAATGGCGAAGGAGAAGGATGCGGCCAATGTCTCTGCGCAGGAAGCCTGTGATTAGGCGGTGGTGCTTCGTAAGGAAAAGGAAGCGGATATGGAAAAGCTCCGCGAAGCTGAAGCGGGAGTTGGTGAGAGAGTTCGACAGGTGGAGGCCAGGGTCGAGGTCGAGGTAGAAGAGCTGCTTGTCACTTACAATGCCAACGTGCTAAGACACCGAGACTTGACATGGCTTGACGATTACCCCACGCATCTCTATAATACCTGGAACTTACTGGTTGATGAAGAGAAGTCTGGGCACCCTGATGAAACCCTTGATGAATTCGAGCTGGAGAACCGCATTCTTAATGACGACGAAAAGAAGGTTCTCCATGACTCCATGATTTCCCACGATAAGGTGAGGCTTGGTGCCCAGGCTCAGGAAGTCGGAGAAAGCTCTAGTGTAGAGCACCATGTTATGAGTTCTGAGATAATCGTGTCATCTCAATCTGAGCCAACTCCGATGATCTACTCCCAGCCTATCCCGGGATACGATCCAGACCGACCACATCTATCTCCTATTAAGGAGCATCCTTCCGAAGTCGTTCAGACGACCTTGGGCCAAACCGAGGAAGGTACTCTGAACTAGCTTCTTGTATATTTGGATTGAAAGGTCTGTGTTGAAGTGTGTATTAACGACATGCTCTTTTTCTGTTATCAGTGACAGAATCTGTACCAGCTGCGCCTCTCACTGCCCTAGAATCATGCCAAGTGTCGGGAGCCATCATTTCTGAGGCGACCTCCGTTGCGGCGATAGCACCGGTCGGAGTAACGCAGGGAAGCTCACTTTCTCTCGATGAACAGATGATAAACGAGCTTCTTGGCCGTCAGAGTGATCCTTTTGCGGACTTGCCATTCGGCTTGGGTGGATTCACGGCTACTTCTGACACCTCATCTCAGGCTACTTCGGCTCCTAGCGAAGCCAGAGCACAACGAGAAGCAACGATGCTAGCTGAGATTAATGCTGAGAAGGCGGCTGCGGCGCATGGTGGCAGTGTAGATGGTGGAGCAGCAGCACAGTGCCCCACTCCCCTTATGATCGTATCTCCCGGGGGCTCGCTCGCTGATGCTGGCACACTAGTCCCGCCCCCGGCTGTCGACCCTGTTCCCCTAACTCCTCCTGTGGGAAGCATTCCCATAGAGTCCAGCTCGGACGAGGATGTCGACATCATGCCTTCATCCGAAGGGAGCCTGCCCAGGGAGAAAGATTCTAAGCGAAAGAACACAAGTAGCTCCGGTAGCTCCTCGAGGAAGAAGAAGTTGAGGAAGCAGAAAGATTAGACACTCTCTTATAGGCATATTTTCCTCTTTTGGCAGTTAGGGATTTTGTTATTTTCTCTTTTTTCCCTTTTGTAGGCCGTGTTTAGATGCGGGTTCGGCCCCTGCTAGTAGGAATATTTTGGAAAAAACTCATGTATGAACCATTGTTTTTGAGTTAGTTGAAATAAAATTTTGTCTTCCAGTTTCAGCTTATGTTCCTTTTATGCTTGAAAACTGCAATGTTCGAACCTTCGGTCCGATGTACTTGCATTATTTTATTGTTTTAAGAATAGCTCATTCTACTTGTTAAGCATGGAAATCTCGGCCCTGAGTTGTGATAGGAGATCGCATCGGAGCTGATCATCGCACAGTTTCGGGTAACGACTAACATTTGCCTCTGCCCCCAGTTCCAGGGTTAAGTTGTGATGATCAGCTTGCGATTGCATCAAGCGGGGACCGAGTTGTCGGACTACACTTGTTCTCTTATGAATTGTTTCATCCACACTCCGGAGATATAAGTCATCTCGTAAGCGGTCGTTCACACTCTGGGAACATGGAGTAGACTGATGTTCGTACTCCGTCTCGCACTCTGGGAGCACGGAGTTGGTCGTTTATACTCCGCTTCGCACTCTGGGAATACGGAGTTGAAGGTTTATACTCCGTCTCGCACTCTGGGAGCATGGAGTTGAATGTTTATACTCCGCTTCGCACTCTGGGAGCACGGAGTTGGTCGTTTATACTCTGCTTCGCACTCTGGGAACACGGAGTTGAAGGTTTATACTCCGTCTCGCACTCTGGGAGCATGGAGTTGAATGTTTATACTCCGCTTCGCACTCTGGGAGCACAGAGTTGGTCGTTTATACTCCGCTTCGCACTCTGGGAATACGGAGTTGGATGTTTATACTCTGTCTCGCACTCTGGGAACACGGAGCTGAATGTCTATACTCCGCTTCGCACTCTGGCAATGCGGAGTTGGATGTTTATACTCCGCTTCGCACTCTGGGAACACGGAGTTGATTGTCTATACTCCGCTTCGCACTCTGGGAATGCGGAGTTGGATGTTTATACTCTGCTTCGCACTCTGGGAATACAGAGTTGGTTGTAGGATTGTCGTGTGTCAATCCTATCAATATTGGTGTAATGACTTGCCCCCGAGCTTGGGTTTCACCTAGCGAGTGGCCGGTCGTATCACAGCCACTCTCCATTTGAATAAGTCCCATTGCGTGATGGGATTTAGCTCTTCGTGCATCGTGATGTCGTATATCGTACTTAATGAATCATAGCTCTGGCTCGAAGAAGTGGCATTTTATTGCTGAAATAAGAAAATGCGGCAAAGTCAGTTGCCTTATTACAAAATTCAAATTTCGAAATGCAGAAACAAATTACTAAATAGAACGAAAATAAATAAAGCCTGTCATATGTAATAGCGACGGAGGCTTTCGCTGTTCCAAGCACTCGGCAAATCGAGACCGTCAACGGTCGACAACTTGAACGTGCCATCTCCGAGTTTTCGTGTAATTACGTATGGTCCTCCCCAGTTCGGCTTCATGTGTGAAGGGACTGGGTAGATTCTCTTGAGCACGAGGTCGCCGAGTTCAAAGGTTCGAGGTCGAACTCTGGTGTTGTACAGTCGGGCGACCCGACTTCGATGTGCGGCTGCCCTCAAATCAGCCTATTCCCGTTTTTCATCCAATAAATCCAAAGATTCGGCTAGGAGTATAGCGTTCGTTTTCGGATCATAGTAAGTCACGCGATGAGAGAACACTTCTGTCTCGACCGGAATAAGAGCCTCTGAGCCATAAGATAGGGAAAACGGAGTGTGCCCGGTCGCGGTTTTGTGAGTCGTTCGATAGGCCCATAACGCCATGGGAAGTTCATCGACCCACTTGCCCCCAGCCTTTTCCAATCGTTTTTTCAGGATTGATTTTATAACTTTATTGACAGCTTCAACCTGTCCATTCGCTTGGGGGTGTGCGACAGCCGAGAACTTTTTGTGGATATGAAACCGTTGACAGAAATTCTTGAATTCCGCACTCTCGAATTGGGCTCCGTTATCTGTGATGATGGTATGCGGGAGTCCAAATCGACAGACGATGTTGCGAACCACGAAATATATCACTTTCTTTGTCGTAATGGTTGCAAGGGCTTCGGCCTCAGCCCACTTTGTGAAGTAGTCAACGGCAACGATGGCATACTTCGCACCGCCTTTCGCCAAAGGTAAAGCGCCGATGATATCGATGCCCCACATTGCGAATGGCCAGGGACTGACCATTTGGGTTATTTCAGTAGGCGGAGCTCTTGGAATTCGGGCATGTATCTGGCATTTATCGCACTTCCGGGCATAGTTCGCCGCATCTCGGTTCACTGTCGGCCAGTAATACCCATATCGGAGTATCTTCTTAGCGAGAGCTTGCCCTCTGGCATGATCGCCACACTCTCCTTCGTGTACGTCACGTAACACTCGTTTGATTTCCTTGTGGGCGATACATCTGAGGAGAGGAACGGAATAGCCTCTCCTGTACATGACTCCATTTTGGATGACGAATCGCGAAGCTTTCCGCTGAATTTGTCTCTTCTCATTTCTAGGTTCAGGCAATGTCCCATTCTCAATGTAATTCTGATACGGAGTCATCCAAGATTCTCTACTGGGAGCGATTTCAAGCACAGAGTCCATTTCTATCCGATCGATGCTCGAGGAGGCGAAAGTTTCAACGGGAACAAGTCCCATTTGCTGCGCTTCACCTGTGCTGGCTAACTTTGCTAGTGAATCGGCTTTCTGATTGCGCTCCCGAGGCACATAATAGATGGCATAATAATCAAACTGGTTCAGTACTTCCCGAACTCGGGCCAAGTAAGCAGCCAGTCTTCGGTCTCTCGCCTGATATTCTCCTCGTACTTGACATACCACTAGCTGCGAATCGCAATAAATTTCTACGGCGATAATTCTCTAGTCTCTGGCAAGTTTTAGGCTGGTTAGGAGGGCTTCATATTCAGCTTCATTATTAGTTGCACGAAAGTCGAACTTCAAAGCATAACATATGGATCGGCCCTCGGGAGTCTCAAGTACAACCCCAGCGCCCGAACACCGGTCATTTGACGCACCGTCAGTATACAGCTTCCAGATGTATTCGGAGGATTCACTGGTCTCGGGCAAGTCTTCTGGAACGGTGAACTCAGCTATGAAATCTGCCAGGACTTGTCCTTGAATGGCTCTCCGCGGAGCGTATGCGATATCAAATTGGCTTAGCTCAATGTTCCACTTGAGTAACCTACCGGACGTCTCAGGCCGCGTGAGGACCTGTCGTAACGGCTGGTCGGTGTACACAGTAAGCGAATTAGCTTGGAAGTAAGGGCGGAGCTTTCTTGAGGCTATGACCAAGCAATAGGCCAGTTTCTCCAGTCTCGGATAATTTCTTTCAGCTCCCGTTAGCCGCTTACTAACATAGTAAACCGGGTTCTGCACTTTGTCCTCTTCCCGAACTAGAGCAGCACTAATTGCATGTTCTGATACTGCCAGGTAGAGATATAGTTGCTCGTGGTCAACTGGTTTTGACAAGATCAGAGGTGTGGAGAGATGTTGAACTAGTGATCGGAACGCGCCTTCACACTCCGTGGTCCATTCAAAGTTTCGTTTTCCCTTCCGGATCAGGTCGAAGAAAGGAATGCATTTATCGGTGGACTTTGAAATGAACCTGCTCAATGCTGTGACCTTTCCATTGAGACTCTGGACTTGATTTATGGTTCTAGGGGTTTGCAAATTTCTTATAGCCCAGATCTTCTCAGGATTCGCTTCTATTCCTCGAGCATTGATGATGAACCCAAGGAATTTTCCGGATGCAACGCCAAAGTGACACTTGAGCGGGTTGAGCTTCATTCCGTATTCCCGGAGGATGCTGAACATTGAATTCAAATCTTTGACGTGGTCTATGGAGAATTGGGACTTCACCAGCATGTCATCCACGTAAACCTCCATGGTCTTCCCAATCTGATCGGCGAACATCCGGTTGACTAAGCGTTGGTATGTTGCTCCCGCGTTCTTTAGACCAAACGGCATGACTTTATAACAATAGAGTCCCAGATCGGTCACGAAGTTGGTATGTTCCTGATCAGGCAAATGCATGGGTATTTGGTTGTAGCCGGAATATGCATCCATAAAAGATAGTAGCTCATGTCCGGCCGTTGAATCTACAAGTTGATCAATCCGTGGAAGTGGGAAGCTATCTTTTGGACAGGCCTTGTTTAGGTCAGAATAATCAACACAGGTCCTCCATTTTCCGTTTGGTTTTTGGACCAGCACGGGGTTGGATACCCATTCTGGATACAAGGCATCACGAATGAACCCGTTTGATTGCAGTTTATCAACTTCCTCCTTAAGGGCGGAAGATCTCTCTAGATCCATACCGCGCCTTTTCTGCTTTCCTGGAACATGTCGCGGGTCTATATTCAGGGAGTGACTTGCAATGCTCGGCGAGATCCCGCACATGTCAGAGTGTGTCCAGGCGAAGACGTCGAGATTCGCCCGAAGAAACTCGACCAATTCCTGCTGTGTCTGCTCGTTCAGTTGAGACCCCACTTTCAGCATCTTTGAATCATCATCCTCACTGATTGGGACGTCCACAGTCAGTTCGGCTGGAGAAGCTTGACTCTCCGTAGATTCATCTTTGCTCTCATTCTCCCTAGGGTCTAGGTCTTTCAGGAATTGGTCGTGGTGCCCGGGCCGAGGCCCAGGCATCAATTGTCAATTATCAATGGAACGAACGCAGAGAGATTCCTCTACGCCCTTCCCCTTCTCTTTGAGTTGCGCCCCGCGCAGCTCAGCAACATAACAGGCCCTTCCCGTGGCCTGATCTCCTTGAACAACTCCAATTCCACGATCGGTGGGGAACTTCAGAGTTAAGCACCATGGGGCTATGGCCGCCCTGAATTCGGCTAGGGCCGGTCGGCCCAAAAATGCGTTATAAGGTGAATCAATCTCCAAGACGACAAACTGTAACATCCGGACTCGCCGGCGTTCTCCAACCCCCAATTCGACCGGTAGTTCAGTTATTCCGATGGGTATCGTGGCACTTCCGTTGAAACCGTGGATTCGGGATAAACAGGGTTTCAAGTCCTTTGACTCCATTTTCATTAAGTCGTAAGCTCGTTTAAGCAAGATATTCACAGAGCTTCCACTATCGACCAGGATCCTCTTCATCCAAGCAGGACCAACCTAGGCAGATATGACTAGTGGGTCGATTGTAGGGGCTTCGACCTTATCGGCGTCTCGGCTTCTGAACACGATATCATCAGATATTATCTTTTGTTGTTTTACCGGGGCTCCGTCTTCGCAATTACTACAACACTCGAAGTCTGCATGCCTGATAGAACTAGCATACGACTCCATTTCCCCCCAGCTTCTGTCTGTCGGGTGGGGACCACCACTTATTGTGTTAATAACTAACCTCCCGCCCTCACGGGCAGGTTCCTCCTGTCTTTCCTGGTTTTGTGAACGATTCTGACTTGAATGGCCCGCTCCACCAGAATGCGGTGCCCGTACAAACTGATCCAACTTCCTCTCTCTGATCAATTTTTCGATGAAGTCTTGCGAATGACGACACTCATTAGTATTGTGGCCGTAGCTGTCATGGAATCTGCAGAACTTTCCTGTTTGAACCTGTCTATCCGATGAGGGCTTCGGAGTAGGTTTCTTATACTGTACAGTGTTACAAGTCTGTAAGTATACGTTTTCCAATGAAGTGTTTAACGGCGTATAACTGTCAAACATCTGAGCTCTACGTCGTGGACCCCGGTTCTCGTCTCTCTTCTTATTCTGGCCATTGTTTACTCTCGGCTGGGCTTGCTTATTCTGTATGTTCAGTTGAACTTTCCCGGAGCTTTCACCGGATTGTTTAACTGCTACATTACTCTGTATTCCCTCAATACTGGGCCTCGCATCATCCTTCTTCCTAGATTGTTTTGCGTCCTCTTGCTGCAAGAATTGGGCGGCCTTGGAGTAAAAACGATCCAATGATGCGGGCGGTTTTCCTGCCAGCCAGTTCCCAAACTCAGAATCAGGATTTATCCCCTTGGTCAAAGCCATCAAGATTGAATTATCATTAGGATTGGTGATCTCAACACACGCCGCGTGGAACCTCTCCAGGTAACGCCGGAGTGTTTCTCCATGGGCTTGAGTGACGCTGGACAGGGTATTAACATCTTTTGGCCTGGCATCATGCATACGGAATTGTTCCACAAACCTCTTGGCCAATTGATCGAATGAAGAAATTGATCTAGGTGGTAGGCGTGTAAACCACATTGTCGCGATTCCCCCCAGAGAGATGGGGAAACTTCGACACTTTACTGCATCGTCAGCCCTTGCAGCGCTCATCGACCATTCATACTTCAGAATATGTTGGTTGGGGTCACTATTCCCTTCATATATCGGGAGAGTGGGCATCCTGAATCGTCTAGGGGGTTCAGCGTGTAACACTTCGTCTGTGAAAGGGGTGTGACTACGAGAAATCCCCCAATCGTCATTAGTGAGCCCCTGACTCTCGCGTATCATCTGACGTATCATGGTTGATATATCCGACACTGGCAGGTTCTGAGTATGATGAGCTAAGGCGTGGTCAGGTTCCACGGTGCGAATCTGGATCGGGCACTGTCGACGATCCATATCTCGCCTCCTTGGCTCAGCGTCTTCTGGGACATATGGTTCAGGAGTATGTCCATGCTGTTGATTGATCGGCTCTGACTGATTTCGGGTATCAACCATCGTTTCTGCTGCGGCGGTTGTGGCGCGGTTATCCGTGGTGTACTACGGGGCAGTGCCTCCTCGTGTCGAGGGTCCCGTTTGGAAGCTGGTCGATGGTCCTACCCTCAGTTGCCCAACAGTTAAGGCGGGTTGATATCCAGCAGTTTGAACGTGACTCCCCTCTAACGGAGGACGGGTAGTCCTGTGGTTATAGTCCGATGAAGCGGAGCTTTCGGTAGATGCTCTGGAGGCATCATCTCTCCTGGACGTTCTGTGACCCCGGCGGTTTAGCTGGTTGGTCAGCTCGATATTGGATCGCAACTGTTCCACCAACTGCTGACGGCTTTGGGTCAGCTCCTGGAGCAATACTTGAAATTCCTGTCGGGTGACTAGCCCTGTCGAATCTGAGTGGGCGGCATTGTCTTGGTTAGAAGAAGGCTGCTGCGTGGGATTCTGCCTATCTCGGCCTTCTTGCTCTGTAGCGGTAGCGCCGGTTCTTGTGCTAACCATTCTCGGTGGCGGAGTCCTCTCCTAGATTTTGAGCAAATCTGAATAGAATGGAAGGATTCCGGACTGGATATCTGGATCTTCCTCTTGGATTTGTGCAATCCGATATCGATGGCAGATCCAAAGAGCAGGAGAAAAAACTGGTTTTCTCAGTGAAAGCACCAAAGTGTTTGTACCAAAAATGGGCACAACACTCTTCGGGAGTTATTTGAAGAGATAAAATGAAGATTATAAATGTAAAACAGAGGTTATCTAACAAAAACTCCAACAAACAGAAATGTAAAATGCACAGGCAAGCAATTTAGAGTGGTTCGGCGTATGGCCTACGTCCACTATGAAGTTTTGATGATTCTATTGATTCTCTTTCAATGATTACAAACGGTTACAGCAAAGAGCAGCGGATTACATATTAGAATTCGAAAATGGCAGCAAAGGAAGATGCAAATCTCAATCCGGCAGAGTCTGGACGCTTCAGAGGGAAAAAGATCCTTTTTCTGTTGATTCTGGGGCTCTATTTATAGGCGTAGGAGGCTCAGATCTCGCCTAAACTTCGGGAGACTTGGTCTGGCACGTGAGGGGGGCCACGCGACCGTTTCCAGAAAGTTTCGTCTCGATCTGCGATCGATACGAATCCATTTCGTATCGATCAAGATGATGTCTAATTGAGCTGAAATTTGGCATGGACATCCTTCAGTGTGCATGCAAGCTTCCCTGAAAATTTCATTGGATTTGGATCAGTAGATCACGAGATATGATCGATACGAACTGAGATTCCTCGAAGACTGTCTGGTTCGTCTCCATGACTTCGACTCGATACCTTCGTGTCGATGGCCTCGCGTGCTCTTGGGATGACGTGGTGCGCGCGCTTCGCCTCGATCCGGTTTTTGCTCCACGTTGACTACTTCGACTCCATGTATCTCGCCTCGTTTCCTTCGATGGATGACACGTTATCCAAACTGGTTGACCTGATGGATTCGAATAAGACTTCGTCCATGGATTCGAACCACGGTCATCTATGGATACGAACTGATTGTCAATTAGAGATGAAGAGACCCTCCCTTGATGGATACGAAACACGTAGCTCCCCAATGGGTACGAAGTCAAAGAACGCAAGTGGTGCCTTCCGAAGGACACGAAGTGTTGAACATCTGATGGACACGAAGTTGACATCAAGTGACCGTTACGAACAAGTGACTTGTTGATAGATACGAACATGTCTTTCTGGCTGAAGGTTCTGTCGATACGCAGCTTATCAATGTTTGGACTTAATCATTCTAATCGACACGATACTGATGGATGCGAAACGAGGACCACTGATGGATACGAAATCCATCGATACGAACCCGATATACTAGCTCCATCGATACGAATAGATACGCTCTGATGGATATGAAATGAGGTCTGCCGATGGATACGAAAACATGCTTTTTTCTTCAAGTCGTATCCATCATAACTTGCGTATATGAGCTCAGATTGACTTGAAACTTGGAACGTCGGTTTGCTTTACTTTCCTGATCATGCCTCATCAGTTGGGGTGTGATCCGGACTTGGTAAAAATTCAGCGATTTCCATGACAAGCGACATTTGGAATCCAACTCCTTGGTGTCCTGGCCTTGCCAAAAGGTGGGATAACATCACTCTCCAGGGATGGTAAATCGAAGACCAACCACGGTGTTCCCTTTTTAACGTAAAAATTCATGTGACGGAAAAACGAAGGCCAAAAAACTTCAGAGACCCGATTGAGGTTCGGATAGCCCTTTTTTGGGTATGAAACTATCCGTTGACGGATTACAGTGGTAAAAGCCGTAGAACTCACTAAGACCTTCGTTTTGACAGGTTATGGCTCCCGTAACTCTAAACGAGGCAACAGTTATGGTCGTCCGAAGAATCGATATCCACAGGGTGCAACATCTGCGCTGCAAGGTGCAACGTTCGTCCAAAAAGACGAAACAGCGCCGTGTGACTTTTAGAATTGGGTGCAGGGATTTTAAATGGACCAGTACCATGGTGCATCACTCTCCAGGGATGGAAAATTGAAGACCAGCCATGGTGTTCCCTTTTTAACGTAAAAATTCATGTGACGGAAAAACGAAGGCCAAAAAACTTCAAAGACCCGATTGAGGTTCGGATAGCCTTTTTTGGGTATGAGACTGTCCATTGACGGCTTACAGCGGTAAAAGCCGTAGAACTCACTAAGACCTTCGTTTTGATGGGTTATGGCTCCCGTAACTCTAAACAAGGCAACAGTTATGGCCGTCCGAAGAATCGATATCCACAGGGTGCAACATCTGCGGTGTAAGGTGCAATATTCGTCCAAAAAGAAGAAACAGCGCCGTGCGAATTTTAGAAATGGGTGTAGGGATTTGAAATGGACCAGTACCATGGTGCACCACTCTCCAGGGATGGTAAATCGAAGACCAGTCACGGTGTTCCCTTTTTAACGTAAAAATTCATGTGATGGAAAAACGAAGGCCAAAAAAATTCAGAGACCCGATTGAGGTTCGGATAGCCTTTTTTTGGGTATGAAACTATCCATTGGCGGCTTACAGTAGTCAAAGCCGTAGAACTCACTGAGACCTTCGTTTTGACTGGTTATGGATCCCGTAACTCTAAACGAGGCAACAGTTATGGCCGTCCGAAGAATCGATATCCACAGGGTGCAACATTCGTCCAAAAAGTCGAAACAGCGCCGTGCGACTTTTAGAAATGAGTGCAGGGATTTGAAATGTACCAGTACCATGGTGCATCACTCTCCAGGGATGGTAAATCGAAGACCAGCCACGGTGTTCCCTTTTTAACGCAAAAATTCATGTGACGGAAAAACGAAGGCCAAAAAACTTCAGAGACCCGATTGAGGTTCGGATAGTCTTTTTTGGGTATGAAACTATCCGTTGACGGATTACAGCGGTAAAAGCCGTCGAACTCACTGAGACCTTCGTTTTGACTGGTCATGGCTCCTGTAACTCTAAACGAGGTAACATTTATGGCCGTCCGAAGAATCGATATCCACAGGGTGCAACATCTGCGCTGCAAGGTGCAACATTCGTCCAAAAAGAACAAACAGCGCCGTGCGACTTTTAGAAATGGGTGCAGGGATTTGAAATGGACCAGTACAATGGTGCACCACTCTCCAGGGATGGTAAATCGAAGACCAGCCACGGTGTTCCCTTTTTAACGTAAAAATTCATGTGACGGAAAAACGAAGGCCAAAAAACTTCAGAGACCCGATTGAGGTTCGGATAGTCCCTTTTTGGGTATGAAACTATCCGTTGACGGATTACAGTGGTAAAAGCCGTAGAACTCACTGAGACCTTCGTTTTGACTGGTTATGGCTCCCATAACTCTAAACGAGGCAACAGTTATGGCCGTCCGAAGAATCGATATCCACAGGGTGCAACATCTGCACTTCAAGGTGCAACATTCGTCCAAAAAGACGAAACAGCGCCGTGTGACTTTTAGAAATGGGTGTAGGGATTTGAAATGGACCAGTACCATGGTGCATCACTCTCCAGGGATGGTAAATCGAAGACCATCCACGGTGCTCCCTTTTTAACGTAAAAAATCATGTGACGGAAAAACGAAGGCCAAAAAACTTCAGAGACCCGATTGAGGTTCGGATAGCCTTTTTTGGGTATGAGTCTATCCATTGATGGCTTACAGCAGTAAAAGCCGTAGAACTCACTGAGACCTTCGTTTTGACTGGTTATGGCTCCTGTAAATCTAAACAAGGCAACAGTTATGGTCGTCCGAAGAATCGATATCCACAGGGTGCAACTTCTGCGGTGTAAGGTGCAACATTCGTCCAAAAAGACGAAACAGCGCCGTGCGACTTTTAGAAATGGGTGTAGGGATTTGAAATGGACCAGTACCATGGTGCACCACTCTCCAGGGATGGTAATTCGAAGACCAGTCATGGTGTTCCCTTTTTAACGTAAAAATTCATGTGACGGAAAAACGAAGGCCAAAAAACTTCAGAGACCCGATTGAGGTTCAGATAGCCTTTTTTGGGTATGAAACTATCCATTGATGGCTTACAGCAGTCAAAGCCGTAGAACTCACTGAGACCTTCGTTTTGACTGGTTATGGCTCCCGTAACTCTAAACGAGGCAACAGTTATGGCCGTCCGAAGAATCGATATCCACAGGGTGCAACATTCGTCCAAAAAGACGAAACAGCGCCGTGCGACTTTTAGAAATGGGTGCAGGGATTTGAAATGTACCAGTACCATGGTGCATCACTCTCCAGGGATGGTAAATCGAAGACCAGCCACGGTGTTTCCTTTTTAACGAAAAAATTCATATGACGGAAAAACGAAGGCCAAAAAACTTCAGAGACCCGATTGAGGTTCAGATAGCCTTTTTTTGGGTATGAAACTATCCGTTGACGGCTTACAGCCGTAAAAGCCGTAGAACTCATTGAGACCTTCGTTTTGACTGGTTATGGCTCCCGTAACTCTAAACGAGGCAACAGTTCTGGCCGTCCGAAGAATCGATATCCACAGGGTGCAACTTCTATGGTGCAAGGTGCAACATTTGTCCAAAAAGATGAAACAACGTCGTGCAACTTTTAGAAATGGGTGCAGGGATTTGAAATGGACCAATACCATGGTGCACCACTCTCCAGGGATGGTAAATCAAAGACCAGCCACAGTGTACCCTTTTTAACGTAAAAATTCATGAGACGGAAAAACGAAGGCAAAAAAACTTCAGAGACCCGATTGAGGTTCGGATAGCCTTTTTTTGGGTATAAAACTATCCGTTGACGGCTTACAACGGTCAAAGCCATAAAACACACCGAGTCCTTCGTTTTTACTGGTTATGGCTCCCGTAACTCTAAACGAGGCAACAGTTATGGCCGTCCGAAGAATCGATATCCACAGGGTACAACATCTGCGGTGCAAGGTGCAACATTCGTCCAAAAAGACGAAACAGCGCAGTGCGACTTTTCGAAATGGGTGCAGGGATTTGCAATGGACCAGTACCATGGTGCACCACTCTCCAGGGATGGTAAATCGAGGACCAGCCACGGTGTTCCCTTTTTAACGTAAAAATTCATGTGACGGAAAAACGAAGGCCAAAAAACTTCAAAGACCCGATTGAGGTTCGGATAGCCTTTTTTTGGGTATGAAACTATCTGTTGACGGCTTATAGATATCAAAGCCGTAGAGCTCACTAAGACCTTCGTTTTGACTGGTTATGGCTCCCGTAACTCTAAATGAGCCAACAGTTATGGCCGTCCGAAGAATCGATATCCACAGGGTGCAACATATGTGGTGCAAGGTGCAACATTCGTCCAAAAAGACGAAACAGCACCGTGCGACTTTTAGAAATGGGTGCAGGGATTTGAAATGGACCAGTATCATGGTGCACCACTCTCCAGAGATGGTAAATCGATGACCAGCCACGGTGTTCCCTTTTTAACGTAAAAATTCATGTGACGGAAAAACTAAGGCCAAAAAACTTCAGAGACCCGATTGAGGTTCGGATAGCATTTTTTGGGTATGAAACTATCCGTTGACGGTTTAAAGCGGTCAAAGCCGTAGAACTCACTGAGACCTTCGTTTTGACTGGTTATGGCTCCCGTAACTCTAAACGAGGCAATAGTTATGGCCGTTCGAAGAATCGATATCCACAGGGTGCAACATCTGCGGTGCAAGGTGCAAAATTCATTCAAAAAGACGAAACAGTGCCGTGCGACTTTTAGAAATGGGTGCAGGGATTTGAAATGGACCAGTACCATGGTGCACCACTCTCCAGGGATGGTAAATCGAAGACCAGCCACGGTGTTCCCTTTTTAACGTAAAAATTCATGTGATGGAAAAACGAAGGCCAAAAAACTTCAAAGACCCGATTGAGGTTCGGATAGCCTTTTTTGGGTATGAAACTATCCGATGACGGATTACAGCGGTAAAAGCCGTAGAACTCACTGAGACCTTCGTTTTGACTGGTTATGGCTCTCGTAACTCTAAACGAGGCAACAGTTATGGCGGTCCGAAGAATCGATATCCACAGGGTGCAACATCTGCGTTGCAAGGTGCAAAATTCGCCCAAAAAGATGAAACAGCGTCGTGCGAGTTTTAGAAATGGGTGCAGGGATTTGAAATGGACCAGTACCATAGTGCATCACTCTCCAGGGATGGTAAATCGAAGACCAGCCACGGTGTTCCCTTTTTAACGTAAAAATTCATGTAACTGAAAAACGAAGGCCAAAAAACTTCAGAGACCCGATTGAGGTTCGGATAGCCTTTTTTTGGGTATGAAACTATCCGTTGACGGATTACAGCGGTAAAAGCCGTAGAACTCACTAAGACCTTTGTTTTGACTGGTTATGGCTCCCGTAACTCTAAACAAGCCAACAGTTATGGCCGTCCGAAGAATCGATATCCACAGGGTGCAACATCTGCGGTGCAAGGTGCAACATTCGTCCAAATAGACGAAACATCGCCGTGCGACTTTTAGAAATGGGTGCAAGGATTTGAAATGGACCAGTACCATGGTGCACCACTCTCCAGGGATGGTAAATCGATGACCAGCCACGGTGTTCCCTTTTTAACGTAAAAATTCATGTGATAGAAAAACGAAGGCCAAAAAACTTCAAAGACCCGATTGAGGTTCGGATAGCCTTTTTTTGGGTATGAAACTATCCGTTGACGGCTTAAAGCGGTCAAAGCCGTAGAACTCACTGAGACCTTTGTTTTGACTGGTTATGGCTCACGTAACTCTAAACGAGGCAACAGTTATGGCCGTTCGAAGAATCGATATCCACAGGGTGCAACATCTGCGGTGCAAGGTGCAAAATTCATCCAAAAAGACGAAACAGCGCCGTGCGACTTTTAGAAATGGGTGCAGGGATTTGAAATGGACCAGTACCATGGTGCACCACTCTCCAGGAATGGTAAATCGAAGACCAGCCACGGTGTTCCCTTTTTAACGTAAAAATTCATGTGACAGAAAAACGAAGGCCAAAAAACTTCAGAGACCCGATTGAGGTTCGGATAGCCTTTTTTTGGGTATGAAACTACCCGTTGACGGCTTAAAGCGGTAAAAGCCGTAGAACTCACTGAGACCTTCGTTTTGACTGGTTATGGCTATCGTAACTCTAAACGAGGCAACAGTTATGGCCGTCCGAAGAATCGATATCCACAGGGTGCAACATCTGCGCTGCAAGGTGCAACATTCGTCCAAAAAAACGAAACAGCGCCGTGCGACTTTTAGAAATTGGTGCAGGGATTTGAAATGGACCAGTACCATGGTGCACCACTCTCCAGGGATGGTAAATCGAAGACCAGCCACGGTGTTCCCTTTTTAACGTAAAAATTCATGTGACGGAAAAGCGAAGGCCAAAAAACTTCAAAGACCCGATTGAGGTTCGGATAGCCTTTTTTTGGGTATGAAACTATCCATTGACGACTTACAGCGGTCAAAGCCGTA
The DNA here is from genome assembly GCA_030737815.1 of Allium fistulosum. NCBI lineage: Eukaryota > Viridiplantae > Streptophyta > Magnoliopsida > Asparagales > Amaryllidaceae > Allium > Allium fistulosum. Next base: position 1,143,063,013 of record CM060906.1, read on the forward strand.
GAACTCACTGAGTCCTTCGCTTTGACTGGTTATGGCTCCCGTAACTCTAAACGAGGCAACAGTTATGGCCGTCCGAAGAATCAATATCCACAGGGTGCAACACCTGCACTCCAAGGTGCAACATTCGTCCAAAAAGACGAAACAGCGTCGTGTGACATTTAGAAATGGGTGCAGGGATTTGAAATGGACCAGTACCATGGTGCATTACTCTCCAGGGATGGTAAATCGAAGACCAGCCACGGTGCTCCCTTTTTAACGTAAAAAATCATGTGACGGAAAAACGAAGGCCAAAAAACTTCAGAGACCCGATTGAGGTTCGGATAGCCCTTTTTGGGTATAAGACTGTCCATTGACGGCTTACAGCGGTAAAAGCCGTAGAACTCACTGAGACCTTCGTTTTGACTAGTTATGGCTCCCGTAACTCTAAACAAGGCAACAGTTATGGCCGTCCGAAGAATCGATATCCACAGGGTGCAACATCTGCGCTGTAAGGTGCAACATTCGTCCAAAAAGACGAAACAGCGCCGTGCGACTTTTAGAAATGGGTGTAGGGATTTGAAATGGACCAGTACCATGGTGCACCACTCTCCAGGGATGGTAAATCGAAGACCAGTCACGGTGTTCCCTTTTTAACGTAAAAATTCATGTGATGGAAAAACGAAGGCCAAAAAACTTCAGAGACCAGATTGAGGTTCAGATAGCCTTTTTTGGGTATGAAACTATCCATTGATGGCTTACAGCAGTCAAAGCCGTAGAACTCACTGAGACCTTCGTTTTGACTGGTTATGGCTCCCGTAACTCTAAACGAGGCAACAGTTATGGCCGTCCGAAGAATCGATATCCATAGGGTGCAACATTCGTCCAAAAAGACGAAACAGCGCCGTGCGACTTTTAGAAATGGGTGCAGGGATTTGAAATGTACCAGTACCATGGTGCATCAATCTCCAGGGATGGTAAATCGAAGACCAGCCACGGTGTTTCCTTTTTAACGAAAAAATTCATATGACGGAAAAACGAAGGCCAAAAAACTTCAGAGACCCGATTGAGGTTCAGATAGCCTTTTTTTGGGTATGAAACTATCCGTTGACGGCTTACAGCCGTAAAAGCCGTAGAACTCACTGAGACCTTCGTTTTGACTAATTATGGCTCCCGTAACTCTAAACGAGGCAACAGTTCTGGCCGTCCGAAGAATCGATATCCACAGGGTGCAACATCTGCGGTGCAAGGTGCAACATTCGTCCAAAAAGACGAAACAGCGCAGTGCGACTTTTCGAAATGGGTGCAGGGATTTGAAATGGACCAGTACCATGGTGCACCACTCTCCAGGGATGGTAAATCGATGACCAGCCACGGTGTTCCCTTTTTAACGTAAAAATTCATGTGACGGAAACACGAAGGCCAAAAAACTTCAGAGACCCAATTGAGGTTCGGATAGCCTTTTTTTGGGTATAAAACTATCCGTTGACGGCTTACAACGGTCAAAGCCATAAAACTCACTGAGTCCTTCATTGTTACTGGTTATGGCCCCCGTAACTCTAAACGAGGCAACAGTTATGGCCGTCCGAAGAATCGATATCCACAGGGTGCAACATCTGCGGTGCAAGGTGCAACATTCGTCCAAAAAGACGAAACAGCGCAGTGCGACTTTTCGAAATGGGTGCAGGGATTTGAAATGGACCAGTACCATGGTGCACCACTCTCTAGGGATGGTAAATCGATGACCAGTCACGGTGTTCCCTTTTTAACGTAAAAATTCATGTGACGGAAACACGAAGGCCAAAAAACTTCAGAGACCCGATTGAGGTTCGGATAGCCTTTTTTTGGGTATGAAACGATCCGTTGACGGCTTATAGATGTCAAAGCCGTAGAACTCACTAAGACCTTCGTTTTGACTGATTATGGCTCCCGTAACTCTAAACGAGCCAACAGTTATGGCCGTCCGAAGAATCGATATCCACAGGGTGCAACATCTGTGGTGCAAGGTGCAACATTCATCCAAAAAGACGAAACAGCGCCGTGCGACTTTTAGAAATGGGTGCAGGGATTTGAAATGGACCAGTACCATGGTGCACCACTCTCCAGAGATGGTAAATCGATGACCAGCCACGGTGTTCCCTTTTTAACGTAAAAATTCATGTGACGGAAAAACTAAGGCCAAAAAACTTCAAAGACCCGATTGAGGTTCGGATAGCCTTTTTTTGGTATGAAACTATCCATTGACGGCTTAAAGTGGTCAAAGCCGTAGAACTCACTGAGACCTTCGTTTTGACTGGTTATGGCTCCCGTAACTCTAAACGAGGCAACAGTTATGGCCGTTCGAAGAATCGATATCCACAGTGTGCAACATCTGCGGTGCAAGGTGCAAAATTCATTCAAAAAGACGAAACAGTGCCGTGCGACTTTTAGAAATGGGTGCAGGGATTTGAAATGGACCAGTACCATGGTGCACCACTCTCCAGGGATGGTAAATCGAAGACCAGCCACGGTGTTCCCTTTTTAACGTAAAAATTCATGTGATGGAAAAACGAAGGCCAAAAAACTTCAAAGACCCGATTGAGGTTCGGATAGCCTTTTTTGGGTATGAAACTATCCGATGACGGATTACAGCGGTAAAAGCCGTAGAACTCACTGAGACCTTCGTTTTGACTGGTTATGGCTCCCGTAACTCTAAACGAGGCAACAGTTATGGCGGTCCGAAGAATCGATATCCACAGGGTGCAACATCTGCGGTGCAAGGTGCAAAATTCGTCCAAAAAGACGAAACAGCGCCGTGCGATTTTTAGAAATGGGTGCAGGGATTTGAAATGGACCAGTACCATTGTGCATCACTCTCCAGGGATGGTAAATCGAAGACTAGCCACGGTGTTCCCTTTTTAACGTAAAAATTCATTTAACTGAAAAACGAAGGCCAAAAAACTTCAGAGACCCGACTGAGGTACGGATAGCCTTTTTTTGGGTATGAAACTATCCGTTGACGGATTACAGCGGTAAAAGCCGTAGAACTCACTGAGACCTTCGTTTTGACTGGTTATGGCTCCCTAACTCTAAACGAGGCAAAAGTTATGGCCGTCCGAAGAATCGATATCCGCAGGGTGCAACATCTGCGGTGCAAGGTGCAACATTCGTCCAAAAAGACGAAACAGCGCCGTGCAACTTTTAGAATTGGGTGCAGGTATTTGAAATGGACCGGTACCATGGTGCACCACTCTCCAGGGATGGTAAATCGAAGACCAGCCACGGTGTTCCCTTTTTAACGTAAAAATTCATGTGACGGAAAAACGAAGGCCAAAAAACTTCAGAGACCCGATTGAGGTTCGGATAGCATTTTTTTGGGTATGAAACTATCCGTTGACGGCTTACAGCGGTCAAAGCCGTAGAACTCACTGAGACCTTCGTTTTGACTGGTTATGGCTCCCGTAACTCTAAACGAGGCAACAGTTATGGCCGTCCGAAGAATCGATATCCGCAGGGTGCAACATCTGCGGTGCAAGGTGCAACATTCGTCCAAAAAGCCGAAACAGCGCCGAGCGACTTTTAGAATTGGGTGCAGGTATTTGAAATGGACCGGTACCATGGTGCACCACTCTCCAGGGATGGTAAATCGAAGACCAGCCACGGTGTTCCCTTTTTAACGTAAAAATTCATGTGACGGAAAAACGAAGGCCAAAAAACTTCAGAGACCCGATTGAGGTTCGGATAGCTTTTTTTTGGGTATGAAACTATCCGTTGACAGCTTACAGTGGTCAAAGCCGTAGAACTCACCGAGACCTTCGTTTTGACTGGTTATGGCTCCCGTAACTCTAAACGAGGCAACAGTTATGGCCGTCCGAAGAATCGATATCCGCAGGGTGCAACATCTGCGGTGCAAGGTGCAAAATTTGTCCAAAAAGACAAAACAGCGTCGTGCGACTTTTAGAAATGGGTGTAGGGATTTGAAATGGACCAGTACCATGGTGCACCACTCTCCAGGAATGGTAAATCGAAGACCAGCCACGGTGTTCCCTTTTTAACGTAAAAATTCATGTTACGGAAAAACGAAGGCCAAAAAACTTCAGAGACCCGATTGAGGTTCGGATAGCCTTTTTTTGGGTATGAAACTACCCGTTGACGGCTTAAAGCGGTCAAAGCCATAGAACTCACTGAGACCTTCGTTTTGACTGGTTATGGCTCCCGTAACTCTAAACGAGGCAACAGTTATGGCCGTCCGAAGAATCGATATCCACAGGGTGCAACATCTGCGGTGCAAGGTGCAAAATTCGTCCAAAAAGACGAAACAGCGCCGTGGGACTTTTAGAAATGGATGCAGGGATTTGAAATGGACCAGTACCATAGTGCATCACTCTCCAGGGATGGTAAATCGAAGACCAGCCACGGTGTTCCCTTTTTAACATAAAAATTCATGTAACGGAAAAACGAAGGCCAAAAAACTTCAGAGACCCGATTGAGGTTCGGATAGCCTTTTTTGGGTATGAAACTATCCGATGACGAATTACAGCGGTAAAAGCCGTAGAACTCACTGAGACCTTCGTTTTGACTGGTTATGGCTATCGTAACTCTAAACGAGGCAACAGTTATGGCCGTCCGAAGAATCGATATCCACAAGGTGCAACATTCGTCCAAAAAGACCAAACAGCGCCGTGCGACTTTTAGAAATGGGTGCAGGGATTTGAAATGTACCTGTACCATGGTGCATCACTCTCCAGGGATGGTAAATCGATGACCAACCACGGTGTTCCCTTTTTAACACAAAAATTTATGTGATGGAAAAACGAAGGCCAAAAAACTTTAGAGACCCGATTGAGGTTCGGATAGCCTTTTTTTGGGTATGAAACTATCCGTTGACGGCTTACAGCCGTAAAACTCACTGAGACCTTCCTTTTTGACTGGTTATGGCTTCCGTAACTCTAAACGAGGCAACAGTTATGGCCGTCCGAAGAATCGATATCCATAGGGTGCAACATCTACGGTGCAAGGTGCAACATTCGTCCAAAAAGACAAAACAGCGCCGTGCGACTTTTAGAAATGGGTGCAGGGATTTGAAATGGACCAGTACCATGGTGCACCACTCTCCAGGGATGGTAAATCGAAGAACAGCCACGGTGTTCCCTTTTTAACGTAAAAATTCATGTGATGGAAAAACGAAGGCCAAAAATCTTCAAAGACCCGATTGAGGTTCGGATAGCCTTTTTTTGGGTATAAAACTATCCGTTGACGGCTTACAGTAGTCAAAGCCGTAGAACTCATTGAGACCTTCGTTTTGACTGGTTATAGCTCCCGTAACTCTAAACGAGGCAACAGTTATGGCCGTCCGAAGAATCGATATCCATAGGGTGCAACATCTGCGGTGCAAGATGCAACATTCGTCCAAAAAGACGAAACAGCGCCGTGCGACTTTTAGAAATAGGTGCAGGGATTTGAAATGGACCAGTACCATGGTGCACCACTCTCCAGGGATGGTAAATCGATAACCAGCACGGTGTTCCCTTTTTAACGTAAAAATTCATGTGATGGAAAAACGAAGGCCAAAAAACTTCAGAGACCCGATTAAGGTTCGGATAGCCTTTTTTGGGTATGAAATTATCCATTGACGGCTTAAAGCGGTCAAAGCCGTAGAACTCACTGAGACCTTCGTTTTGACTGGTTATGGCTCCCGTAACTCTAAACGTGGCAACAGTTATGGCCGTTCGAAGAATCGATATCCACAGGGTGCAACATCTGCGGTACAAGGTGCAAAATTCATCCAAAAAGACGAAACAGCGCCGTGCGACTTTTAGAAATGGGTGCAGGGATTTGAAATGGACCAGTACCATGGTGCACCACTCTCCAGGGATGGTAAATTGAAGACCAGCCACGGTGTTCCCTTTTTAACGTAAAAATTCATGTGACGGAAAAACGAAGGCCAAAAATCTTCAAAGACCCGATTGAGGTTCGGATAGCCTTTTTTGGGTATAAAACTATCCGTTGACGGCTTACAGTAGTCAAAGCCGTAGAACTCATTGAGACCTTCGTTTTGACTGGTTATAGCTCCTGTAACTCTAAACGAGGCAACAGTTATGGCCGTCCAAAGAATCGATATCCATAGGGTGCAACATCTGCGGTGCAAGAAGCAACATTCGTCCAAAAAGACGAAACAGCGCCGTGCGACTTTTTGAAATAGGTGCAGGGATTTGAAATGGACCAGTACCATGGTGCACCACTCTCCAGGGATGGTAAATCGATGACCAGCACGGTGTTCCCTTTTTAACGTAAAAATTCATGTGATGGAAAAACGAAGGCCAAAAAACTTCAGAGACCCGATTAAGGTTCGGATAGCCTTTTTTGGGTATGAAATTATCCATTGACGGCTTAAAGCGATCAAAGCAGTAGAACTCACTGAGACCTTCGTTTTGACTGGTTATGGTTCCCGTAACTCTAAACGAGGCAACAGTTATGGCAGTCCGAAGAATCGATATCCACAGGGTGCAACATCTGCGGTGCAAGGTGCAAAATTCGTCCAAAAAGGCGAAACAGCGCCCTGCGACTTTTAGAAATGGGTGCAGGGATTTGAAATGGACCAGTACCATAGTGCATCACTCTCCAGGGATGGTAAATCGAAGACCAGCCACGGTGTTCCCTTTTTAATGTAAAAATTCATGTAACTGAAAAACGAAGGCCAAAAAACTTCAGAGACCCGATTGAGGTTCGGATAGCCTTTTGTTGAGTATGAAACTATCCGTTGACGAATTACAGCGGTAAAAGCTGTAGAACTCACTAAGACCTTCGTTTTGACTGGTTATGGCTCCCGTAACTCTAAACGAGCCAACAGTTATGGCCGTCCGAAGAATCGATATCCACAGGGTGCAACATCTGCGGTGCAAGGTGCAACATTCGTCCAAAAAGACGAAACAGCGCCGTGCGACTTTTAGAAATGGGTGCAGGGATTTGAAATGGACCAATACCATGGTGCACCACTCTCCAGGGATGGTAAATCGAGGATCAGGCATGGTGTTCCCTTTTTAACGTAAAAACTCATGTGACGGAAAAACGAAGGCCAAAAAACTTTAAAGACCCGATTGAGGTTCGGATAGCCTTTTTTTGGGTATGAAACTATCCGTTGACGGCTTAAAGCGGTAAAAGCCGTAGAACTCACTGAGACCTTCGTTTTGACTGGTTATGGCTCCCGTAACTCTAAACGAGGCAACAGTTATGGCCGTTCGAAGAATCGATATCCACAGGGTGCAACATCTGCGGTGCAAGGTGCAAAATTCATCCAAAAAGACGAAACAGCGCCGTGCGACTTTTAGAAATGGGTGCAGGGATTTGAAATGGACCAGTACCATGGTGCACCACTCTCCAGGGATAGTAAATCGAAGACCAGCCACGGTGTTCCCGTTTTAACATAAAAATTCATGTGACGGAAAAACGAAGGCCAAAAAACTTAAGAGAGCCGATTGAGGTTCGGATAGCCTTTTTTTGGGTATGAAACTACCCGTTGACGGCTTAAAGTAGTCAAAGCCGTAGAACTCACTGAGACCTTCGTTTTGACTGGTTATGGCTCCCGTAACTCTAAACGAGGCAACAGCTATGGCCGTCCGAAGAATCGATATCCACAGGGTGCAACATCTGCGGTGCAAGGTGCAAAATTCGTCCAAAAAGACGAAACAACGCCGTGCGAGTTTTAGAAATGGGTGCAGGGATTTGAAATGGACCAGTACCATAGTGCATCACTCTCCAGGGATGGTAAATCGAAGACCAGCCACGGTGTTCCCTTTTTAACATAAAAATTCATGTGACGGAAAAACGAAGGCCAAAAACCTTCAGAGACCCGATTGAGGTTCGGATAGCCTTTTTTTGGGTATGAAACTACCCGTTGACGGCTTAAAGCGGTCAAAGCCGTAGAACTCACAAAGACCTTCATTTTGACTGGTTATGGCTCCCGTAACTCTAAACGAGGCAACAGCTATGGCCGTCCGAAGAATCGATATCCACAGGGTGCAACATCTGCGGTGCAAGGTGCAAAATTCGTCCAAAAAGACGAAACAGCGCCGTGCGAGTTTTAGAAATGGGTGCAGGGATTTGAAATGGACCAGTACCATAGTGCATCACTCTCCAGGGATGGTAAATCGAAGACCAGCCACGGTGTTCCCTTTTTAACGTAAAAATTCATTTGACGGAAAAACGAAGGCCAAAAAACTTCAAAGACCCGATTGAGGTTCGGATAGCCTTTTTGTGGGTATGAAACTATCCGTTGACGGATTACAGCGGTAAAAGCCGTAGAACTCACTGAGACCTTCGTTTTGACTGGTTATGGCTCCCGTAACTCTAAACGAGGCAATAGTTATGGCCGTCCGAAGAATCGATATCCACAGGGTGCAACATCTGCGGTGCAAGGTGCAACATTCGTCCAAAAAGACGAAACAGCGACGTGCGACTTTTAGAAATGGGTGTAGGGATTTGAAATGGACCAGTACGATGGTGCATTACTCTCCAGGGATGGTAAATCGAAGACCAGCCACGGTGTTTGCTTTTTAACATAAAAATTCATGTGACGGAAAAACGAAGGCCAAAAAACTTCAAAGACCCGATTGAGGTTCGGATTGCCTTTTTTTGGGTATGAAACTATCCGTTGACGGATTACAGCGGTCAAAGCCGTAGAACTCACTGAGACCTTCGTTTTGACTGGTTATGGCTCCCGTAACTCTAAACGAGGCAACAGTTATGGCCGTTCGAAGAATCGATATCCACAGGGTGCAACATCTGCGCTGCAAGTTGCAACATTCGTCCAAAAAAACGAAACAGCGCCGTGCGACTTTTAGAAATGGGTGCAGAGATTTGAAATAGACCAGTACCATGGTGCACCACTCTCTAGGGATGGTAAATCGAAGACCAGCCACGGTGTTCGCTTTTTAACATAAAAATTCATGTGACGAAAAAACGAAGGCCAAAAAACTTCAGAGACCCGATTGAGGTTCGGATAGCCTTTTTTTGGGTAATAAACATCCGTTGACGGATTACAGTGGTAAAAGCCGTAGAACTCACTGAGACCTTCGTTTTTACTGGTTATGGCTCCCGTAACTCTAAACGAGGCAACAGTTATGGCCGTCCGAAGAATCGATATTCACAGGGTGCAACATCTGCGCTGCAAGGTGCAACATTCGTCCAAAAAGACAAAACAGCGCCGTGCGACTTTTAGAAATGGGTGCAGGGATTTGAAATGGACCAGTACGATGGTGCATCACTCTCCAGGGATGGTAAATCGAAGACCAGCCACGGTGTTCGCTTTTTAACGTAAAAATTCATGTGATGGAAAAACGAAGGCCAAAAAACTTCAAAGACCCGATTGAGGTTCGGATAGCCTTTTTTTGGGTATGAAACTATCCGCTGACGGATTACAGTGGTAAAAGCCGTAGAACTCACTGAGACCTTCGTTTTGACTGGTTATGGCTCCTGTAACTCTAAACGAGGCAACAATTATGGTCGTTCGAAGAATCGATATCCACAGGGTGCAACATCTGCGCTGCAAGGTGCAACATTCGTCCAAAAAGACGAAATAGCGCCGTGCGACTTTTAGAAATGGGTGCAGGGATTTGAAATGGACTAGTACCATAGTGCATCACTCTCCAGGGATGGTAAATCGAAGACCAGCCACGGTGTTCGTTTTTTATCGTAAAAATTCATGTGACGGAAAAACAAAGGCCAAAAAACTTCAAAGACCCGATTGAGGTTCGGATAGCCTTTTTTTGGGTATGAAACTACCCGTTGACGGCTTAAAGCGGTCAAAGCCGTAGAACTCACTGAGACCTTCGTTTTGACTGGTTATGGCTCCCGTAACTCTAAACGAGGCAACAGTTATGGCCGTCCGAAGAATCGATATCCACAGGGTGCAACATCTGCGGTGCAAGGTGCAAAATTCGTCCAAAAAGACGAAACAGCGACGTGCGACTTTTAGAAATGGGTGCAGGGATTTGAAATGGACCAGTACCATAGTGCATCACTCTCCAGGGATGGTAAATCGAAGACCAGCCACGGTGTTCCCTTTTTAACGTAAAAATTCATGTAACGGAAAAACGAAGGCCAAAAAACTTCAGAGACCCGATTGAGGTTCGGATAGCCTTTTTTGGGTATGAAACTATCCGTTGACGGATTACAGCGGTAAAAGCCGTAGAACTCACTGAGACCTTCGTTTTTACTGGTTATGGCTCCCGTAACTCTAAACGAGGCAACAGTTATGGCCGTCCGAAGAATCGATATCCACAGGGTGCAACATCTGCGCTGCAAGGTGCAACATTCGTCCAAAAAGACGAAATAGCGCCGTGCGACTTTTAGAAATGGGTGCAGGGATTTGAAATGGACCAGTACGATGGTGCAGCACTCTCCAGGGATGGTAAATCGAAGACCAGCCACGGTGTTCGCTTTTTAACGTAAAAATTCATGTTACGGAAAAACGAAGGCCAAAAAACTTCAAAGACCCGATTGAGGTTCGAATAGCCTTTTTTGGGTATGGAACTATCCGTTGACGGATTACAATGGTAAAAGCCGTAGAACTCACTGAGACCTTCGTTTTGACTGGTTATGGCTCCCGTAACTCTAAACGAGGCAACAGTTATGGCCGTCCGAAGAATCGATATCCACAGGGTGCAACATCTGCGGTGCAAGGTGCAAAATTCGTCCAAAAAGACGAAACAGCGCCGTGCGACTTTTAGAAATGGGTGCAGGGATTTGAAATGGACCAGTACAATAGTGCATCACTCTCCAGGGATGGTAAAACGAAGACCAGCCACGGTGTTCCCTTTTTAACGTAAATATTCATGTAACGGAAAAACGAAGGCCAAAAAACTTCAGAGACCCGATTGAGGTTCGGATAGCCTTTTTTTGGGTATGATACTATCCGTTGACGGATTACAGCGGTAAAAGCCATAGAACTCACTAAGACCTTCGTTTTGACTGGTTATGGCTCCCGTAACTCTAAACGAGCCAACAGTTATGGCCGTCCGAAGAATCGATATCCACAGGGTGCAACATCTGCGGTGCAAGGTGCAACATTCGTCCAAAAAGACGAAACAGTGCCGTGCGACTTTTAGAAATGGGTGCAGGGATTTGAAATGGACCAGTACCATGGTGCACCACTCTCCAAAGATGGTAAATCGATGACCAGCCACGGTGTTCCCTTTTTAACGTAAAAACTCATGTGACGGAAAAACGAAGGCCAAAAAACTTTAAAGTCCCGATTGAGGTTCGGATAGCCTTTTTTTGGGTATGAAACTATCCGTTGATGGCATAAAGCGGTCAAAGCCGTAGAACTCACTGAGACCTTCGTTTTGACTAATTATGGCTCCCGTAACTCTAAACGAGACAACAGTTATGGCTGTTCGAAGAATCGATATCCACAAGGTGTAACATCTGCGGTGCAAGGTGCAAAATTCATCCAAAAAGACGAAACAGTGCCGTGCGACTTTTAGAAATGGGTGCAGGGATTTGAAATGGACCAGTACCATGGTGCAACACTCTCCAGGGATGGTTAATCGAAGACCAGCCATGATGTTCCCTTTTTAACGTAAAAATTCATGTGACGGAAAAACAAAGGCCAAAAAATTTCAGAGATCCGATTGAGGTTCGGATAGCCTTTTTTTGGGTATGAAACTACCCGTTGATGGCTTAAAGCGGTCAAAGCCGTAGAAATCACTAAGACCTTCGTTTTGACTGGTTATGGCTCCCGTAATTCTAAACGAGGCAACAATTATGGCCGTCCGAAGAATCGATATCCACAGGGTGCAACATCTGCGGTGCAAGGTGCAACATTCGTCCAAAAAGACGAAACAGCGCCGTGCGACTTTTAGAAATGGGTGCAGGGATTTGAAATGGAACAGTACCATAGTGCATCACTCTCCAGGGATGGTAAATCGAAGACCAGCCACAGTGTTCCCTTTTTAACGTAAAAATTCATGAAACTGAAAAACAAAGGCCAAAAAACTTCAAAGACCCGATTGAGGTTCGGATAGCCTTTTTTTGGGTATGTAACTATCCGTTGACGGATTACAGCGGTAAAAGCCATAGAACTAACTAAGACCTTCGTTTTGACTGGTTATGGCTCCTGTAACTCTAAACGAGCCAACAGTTATGGCCGTCCGAAGAATCGATATCCACAGTGTGCAACATCTGTGGTGCAAGGTGCAACATTCGTCCAAAAAGACGAAACAGCGCCGTGCTACTTTTAGAAATCGGTGTAGGGATTTGAAATGGACCAGTACCATAGTGCATCACTCTCCAAGGATGGTAAATCGAAGACCAGCCACGGTGTTCCCTTTTTAACGTAAAAATTCATGTGACGGAAAAACGAAGGCCAAAAAACTTCAGAGACCCGATTGAGGTTCGGATAGCCTTTTTTTGGGTATGAAACTACCCGTTGACGACTTAAAGCGGTTAAAGCCGTAGAACTCACTGAGACCTTCGTTTTGACTGGTTATGGCTCCCGTAACTCTAAACGAGGCAACAGTTATGACCGTTCGAAGAATCGATATCCACAGGGTGCAACATCTGCGGTGCAAGGTGCAAAATTTATCCAAAAAGACGAAACAGCGCCGTGCGACTTTTAGAAATGGGTGCAGGGATTTGAAATGGACCAGTACCATGGTGCACCACTCTCCAGGGATGGTAAATCGAAGACCAGCCACGGTGTTCCCTTTTTAACGTAAAAATTCATGTGACGGAAAAACGAAGGCCAAAAAACTTCAGATACCCGATTGAGGTTCGGATAGCCTTTTTTTGGGTATGAAACTACCCGTTGACGGTTTAAAGCGGTTAAAGCCGTAGAACTCACTGAGACCTTCGTTTTGACTGGTTATGGCTCCCGTAACTCTAAACGAGGCAACAGTTATGGTCGTCCGAAGAATTGATATCCACAGGGTGCAACATCTGCGGTGCAAGGTGCAAAATTCGTCCAAAAAGACGAAACAGCGCCGTGCGAATTTTAGAAATGGGTGTAGGGAATTGAAATGGACCAGTACCATAGTGCATCACTCTCCAGGGATGGTAAATCGAAGGCCAGCCACGGTGTTCCCTTTTTTACGTAAAAATTCATGTAACGGAAAAACGAAGGCCAAAAAACTTCAGAGACCCGATTGAGGTTCGGATAGCCTTTTTTGGGTATGAAACTATCCGTTGACAGATTACAGCGGTAAAAGCCGTAGAACTCACTGAGACCTTCGTTTTGACTGGTTAGGGCTCTCGTAACTCTAAACGAGGCAACAGTTTTGGCCGTCCGAAGAATCGATATCCACAGGGTGCAACATCTGCGCTGCAAGGTGCAACATTCGTCCAAAAAGACAAAATAGCGCCGTGCGACTTTTAGAAATGGGTGCAGGGATTTGAAATGGACCAGTACGATGGTGCATCACTCTCCAGGGATGGTAAATCGAAGACCAGCCACGGTGTTCCCTTTTTAACGTAATAATTCATGTGATGGAAAAACGAAGGCCAAAAAACTTCAAAGACCCGATTGAGGTTCGGATAGCCTTTTTTTGGGTATGAAACTATCCGTTGACGGACTACAGCGGTAAAAGCCGTAGAACTCACTGAGACCTTCATTTTGACTAGTTATGGCTCCCGTAACTCTAAACGAGGCAAAAGTTATGGCCGTCCGAAGAATCGATATCCACAGGGTGCAACATCTGCGCTGCAAGGTGCAACATTCGTCCAAAAAGACAAAACAGCGCCGTGCGACTTTTAGAAATGGGTGCAGGGATTTGAAATGGACCAGTACCATGGTGCACCACTCTCTAGGGATGGTAAATCGAAGACCAGCCACGGTGTTCCCTTTTTAACGTAAAAATTCAAGTGACGGAAAAACGAAGGCCAAAAAACTTCAAAGACCCGATTGAGGTTCGGATAGCCTTTTTTTAGGTATGAAACTATCCATTGACGGCTTACAGCGGTCAAAGCCGTAGAACTCACTGAGACCTTCGTTTTGACTGGTTCTGTCTCCCGTAACTCTAAACGAGGCAACAGTTATGGCCGTCCGAAGAATCGATATCCACAGGGTGCAACATTCGTCCAAAAAGACGAAACAACACCGTGCGACTTTTAGAAATGGGTGCAGGGATTTGAAATGTACCAGTACCATGGTGCATCACTCTCCAAGGATGGTAAATCGAAGACCAGCCACGGTGTTCCCTTTTTAACGCAAAAGTTCTTGTGACGGAAAAACGAAGGCCAAAAAACTTCAAAGTCCCGATTGAGGTTCGGATAGCCTTTTTTTGGGTATGAAACTATCCGTTGACGGTTTACAGCCGTAAATGCCGTAGAACTCACTGAGACCTTCGTTTTGACTGGTTATGGCTCCCGTAACTCTAAACGAGGCAACAGTTATGGCTGTTCGAAGAATCGATATCCACAAGGTGTAACATCTGCGGTGCAAGGTGCAACATTCGTCCAAAAAGACGAAACAGCGTCGTGCGACTTTTAGAAATGGGTGCAGGGATTTGAAATGGACCAGTACCATGGTGCACCACTCTCCAAAGATGGTAAATCGATGACCAGCCACGGTGTTCCCTTTTTAACGTAAAAACTCATGTGACGGAAAAACGAAGGCCAAAAAACTTTAAAGTCCCGATTGAGGTTCGGATAGCCTTTTTTTGGGTATGAAACTATCCGTTGACGGTATAAAGCGGTCAAAGCCGTAGAACTCACTGAGACCTTCGTTTTGACTGGTTATGGCTCCCGTAACTCTAAACGAGGCAACAGTTATGGCTGTTCGAAGAATCGATATCCACAAGGTGTAACATCTGCGGTGCAAGGTGCAAAATTCATCCAAAAAGATGAAACAGTGTCGTGCGACTTTTAGAAATGGGTGCAGGGATTTGAAATGGACCAGTACCATGGTGCAACACTCTCCAGGGATGGTTAATCGAAGACCAGCCACGGTGTTCCCTTTTTAACGTAAAAATTCATGTGACGGAAAAACAAAGGCCAAAAAACTTCAGAGATCCGATTGAGGTTCGGATAGCCTTTTTTTGGGTATGAAACTACCCGTTGATGGCTTAAAGCGGTCAAAGCCATAGAAATCACTAAGACCTTCGTTTTGACTGGTTATGGCTCCCGTAATTCTAAACGAGGCAACAATTATGGCCGTCCGAAGAATCGATATCCACAGGGTGCAACATCTGCGGTGCAAGGTGCAACATTCGTCCAAAAAGACGAAACAGCGCCGTGCGACTTTTAAAAATGGGTGCAGGGATTTGAAATGGAACAGTACCATAGTGCATCACTCTCCAGGGATGGTAAATCGAAGACCAGCCACAGTGTTCCCTTTTTAACGTAAAAATTCATGAAACTGAAAAACGAAGGCCAAAAAACTTCAAAGACCCGATTGAGGTTCGGATAGCCTTTTTTTGGGTATGTAACTATCCGTTGACGGATTACAGCGGTAAAAGCCATAGAACTAACTAATACCTTCGTTTTGACTAGTTATGGCTCCTGTAACTCTAAACGAGCCAACAGTTATGGCCGTCCGAAGAATCGATATCCACAGTGTGCAACATCTGTGGTGCAAGGTGCAACATTCGTCCAAAAAGACGAAACAGCGCCGTGCTACTTTTAGAAATCAGTGTAGGGATTTGAAATGGACCAGTACCATAGTGCATCACTCTCCAGGGATGGTAAATCGAAGACCAGCCACGGTGTTCCCTTTTTAACGTAAAAATTCATGTGACGGAAAAACGAAGGCCAAAAAAATTCAGAGACCCGATTGAGGTTCGGATAGCCTTTTTTTGGGTATGAAACTACCCGTTGAGAGCTTAAAGCGGTTAAAGCCGTAGAACTCACTGAGACCTTCGTTTTGACTGGTTATGGCTCCCGTAACTCTAAACGAGGCAACAGTTATGGCCGTTCGAAGAATCGATATCCACAGGGTGCAACATCTGCGGTGCAAGGTGCAAAATTCATCCAAAAAGACGAAACAGCGCCGTGCGACTTTTAGAAATGGGTGCAGGGATTTGAAATAGACCAGTACCATGGTGCACCACTCTCCAGGGATGGTAAATCGAAGACCAGCTACGGTGTTCCCTTTTTAACGTAAAAATTCATGTGACGGAAAAACGAAGGCCAAAAAACTTCAGAGACCCGATTGAGGTTCGGATAGCTTTTTTTTGGGTATGAAACTACCCGTTGATGGTTTAAAGCGGTTAAAGCCGTAGAACTCACTGAGACCTTCGTTTTGACTGGTTATGGCTCCCGTAACTCTAAACGAGGCAACAGTTATGGTCGTCCGAAGAATCGATATCCACAGGGTGCAACATCTGCGGTGCAAGGTGCAAAATTCGTCCAAAAAGACGAAACAGCGCCGTGCGAATTTTAGAAATGGGTGTAGGGATTTGAAATGGACCAGTACCATAGTGTATCACTCTCCAGGGATGATAAATCGAAGGCCAGCCACGGTGTTCCCTTTTTTACGTAAAAATTCATGTAACGGAAAAACGAAGGCCAAAAAACTTCAGAGACCCGATTGAGGTTCGGATAGCCTTTTTTTGGGTATGAAACTATCCGTTGATGGATTACAGCGTAAAAGCCGTAGAACTCACTAAGACCTTCGTTTTGACTGGTTAGGGCTCCCGTAACTCTAAACGAGGCAACAGTTTTGGCCGTCCGAAGAATCGATATCCACAGGGTGCAACATCTGCGCTGCAAGGTGCAACATTCGTCCAAAAAGACAAAATAGCGCCGTGCGACTTTTAGAAATGGGTGCAGGGATTTGAAATGGACCAGTACGATGGTGCATCACTCTCCAGGGATGGTAAATCGAAGACCAGCCACGGTGTTCCCTTTTTAACGTAATAATTCATGTGACGGAAAAACGAAGGCCAAAAAACTTCAAAGACCCGATTGAGGTTCGGATAGCCTTTTTTTGGGTATGAAACTATCCGTTGACGGATTATAGCGGTAAAAGCCGTAGAACTCACTGAGACCTTCATTTTGACTGGTTATGGCTCCCGTAACTCTAAACGAGGCAACAGTTATGGCCGTCCGAAGAATCGATATCCACAGGGTGCAACATCTGCGCTGCAAGGTGCAACATTCGTCCAAAAAGACGAAACAGCGTCGTGCGACTTTTAGAAATGGGTGCAGGGATTTGAAATGGACCAGTACCATGGTGCACCACTCTCCAAAAATGGTAAATCGATGACCAGCCACGGTGTTCCCTTTTTAACGTAAAAACTCATGTGACGGAAAAACGAAGGCCAAAAAACTTTAAAGTCCCGATTGAGGTTCGGATAGCCTTTTTTTGTGTATGAAACTATCCGTTGACGGCATAAAGCAGTCAAAGCCGTAGAACTCACTGAGACCTTCGTTTTGACTGGTTATGGCTCCCGTAACTCTAAACGAGGCAACAGTTATGGCTGTTCGAAGAATCGATATCCACAAGGTGTAACATCTGCGGTGCAAGGTGCAAAATTCATCCAAAAAGACGAAACAGTGCCGTGCGACTTTTAGAAATGGGTGCAGGGATTTGAAATGGACCAGTACCATGGTGCAACACTCTCCAGGGATGGTTAATCGAAGACCAGCCACGGTGTTCCCTTTTTAACGTAAAAATTCATGTGACGGAAAAACAAAGGCCAAAAAACTTCAGAGATCCGATTGAGGTTCGGATAGCCTTTTTTTGGGTATGAAACTACCCGTTGATGGATTAAAGCGGTCAAAGCCATAGAAATCACTAAGACCTTCGTTTTGACTGGTTATGGCTCCCGTAATTCTAAACGAGGCAACAATTATGGCCGTCCGAAGAATCGATATCCACAGGGTGCAACATCTGCGGTGCAAGGTGCAACATTCGTCCAAAAAGACGAAACAGCGCCGTGCGACTTTTAGAAATGGGTGCAGGGATTTGAAATGGAACAGTACCATAGTGCATCACTCTCCAGGGATGGTAAATCGAAGACCAGCCACAGTGTTCCCTTTTTAACGTAAAAATTCATGAAATTGAAAAACGTAGGCCAAAAAACTTCAAAGACCCGATTGAGGTTCGGATAGCCTTTTTTTGGGTATGTAACTATCCGTTGACGGATTACAGCGGTAAAAGCCATAGAACTAACTAATACCTTCGTTTTGACTGGTTATGGCTCCTGTAACTCTAAACGAGCCAACAGTTATGGCCGTCCGAAGAATCGATATCCACAGTGTGCAACATCTGTGGTGCAAGGTGCAACATTCGTCCAAAAAGACGAAACAGCGCCGTGCTACTTTTAGAAATCAGTGTAGGGATTTGAAATGGACCAGTACCATAGTGCATCACTCTCCAGGGATGGTAAATCGAAGACCAGCCACGGTGTTCCCTTTTTAACGTAAAAATTCATGTGACGGAAAAACGAAGGCCAAAAAACTTCAGAGACCCGATTGAGGTTCGGATAGCCTTTTTTTGGGTATGAAACTACCCGTTGAGGGCTTAAAGCGGTTAAAGCCGTAGAACTCACTGAGACCTTCGTTTTGACTGGTTATGGCTCCCGTAACTCTAAACGAGGCAACAGTTATGGCCGTTCGAAGAATCGATATCCACAGGGTGCAACATCTGCGGTGCAAGGTGCAAAATTCATCCAAAAAGACGAAACAGCGCCGTGCGACTTTTAGAAATGGGTGCAGGGATTTGAAATAGACCAGTACCATGGTGCACCACTCTCCAGGGATGGTAAATCGAAGACCAGCTATGGTGTTCCCTTTTTAACGTAAAAATTCATGTGACGGAAAAACGAAGGCCAAAAAACTTCAGAGACCCGATTGAGGTTCGGATTGCTTTTTTTTGGGTATGAAACTACCCGTTGATGGTTTAAAGCGGTTAAAGCCGTAGAACTCACTGAGACCTTCGTTTTGACTGGTTATGGCTCCCGTAACTCTAAACGAGGCAACAGTTATGGTCGTCCGAAGAATCGATATCCACAGGGTGCAACATCTGCGGTGCAAGGTGCAAAATTCATCCAAAAAGACGAAACAGCGCCGTGCGAATTTTAGAAATGGGTGTAGGGATTTGAAATGGACCAGTACCATAGTGTATCACTCTCCAGGGATGATAAATCGAAGGCCAGCCACGGTGTTCCCTTTTTTACGTAAAAATTCATGTAACGGAAAAACGAAGGCCAAAAAACTTCAGAGACCCGATTGAGGTTCGGATAGCCTTTTTTTGGGTATGAAACTATTCGTTGACGGATTACAGCAGTAAAAGCCGTAGAACTCACTGAGACCTTCGTTTTGACTGGTTAGGGCTCCCGTAACTCTAAACGAGGCAACAGTTTTGGCCGTCCGAAGAATCAATATCCACAGGGTGCAACATCTGCGCTGCAAGGTGCAACATTCGTCCAAAAAGACAAAATAGCGCCGTGCGACTTTTAGAAATGGGTGCAGGGATTTGAAATGGACCAGTACGATGGTGCATCACTCTCCAGGGATGGTAAATCGAAGACCAGCCACGGTGTTCCCTTTTTAACGTAATAATTCATGTGATGGAAAAACGAAGGCCAAAAAACTTCAAAGACCCGATTGAGGTTCGGATAGCCTTTTTTTTGGTATGAAACTATCCGTTGACGGATTACAGCGGTAAAAGCCGTAGAACTCACTGAGACCTTCATTTTGACTGGTTATGGCTCCCGTAACTCTAAACGAGGCAACAGTTATGGCCGTCCGAAGAATCGATATCCACAGGGTGCAACATCTGCGCTGCAAGGTGCAACATTCGTCCAAAAAGACAAAACAGCGCCGTGCGACTTTTAGAAATGGGTGCAGGGATTTGAAATGGACCAGTACCATGGTGCACCACTCTCCAGGGATGGTAAATCGAAGACCAGCCACGGTGTTCCCTTTTTAACGTAAAAATTCAAGTGACGGAAAAACGAAGGCCAAAAAACTTCAAAGACCCGATTGAGGTTCGGATAGCCTTTTTTTAGGTATGAAACTATCCATTGACGGCTTACAGCGGTCAAAGCCGTAGAACTCACTGAGACCTTCGTTTTGACTGGTTCTGTCTCCCGTAACTCTAAACGAGGCAACAGTTATGGCCGTCCGAAGAATCGATATCCACAGGGTGCAACATTCGTCCAAAAAGACGAAACAGCGCCGTGCGACTTTTAGAAATGGGTGCAGGGATTTGAAATGTACCAGTACCATGGTGCATCACTCTCCAAGGATGGTAAATCGAAGACCAGCCACGGTGTTCCCTTTTTAACGCAAAAGTTCTTGTGATGGAAAAACGAAGGCCAAAAAACTTCAAAGTCCCGATTGAGGTTCGGATAGCCTTTTTTTGGGTATGAAACTATCCGTTGACGGTTTACAGCCGTAAAAGCCGTAGAACTCACTGAGACCTTCGTTTTGACTGGTTATGGCTCCCGTAACTCTAAACGAGGCAACAGTTATGGCCGTCCGAAGAATCGATATCCATAGGGTGCAACATCTGCGGTGCAAGGTGCAACATTCGTCCAAAAAGACGAAACAGCGCCGTGCGACTTTTAGAAATGGGTGCAGGGATTTCAAATGGACCAGTACCATGGTGCATCACTCTCCAGGGATGGTAAATCGAAGACCAGCCACGATGTTCCCTTTTTAACGTAAAAATTCATGTGACGGAAAAACGAAGGCAAAAAACTTCAGAAACCCGATTGAGGTTCGGATAGCCTTTTTTTGGGTATGAAACTACCCGTTGATGGCTTAAAGCGGTCAAAGTCGTAGAACTCACTAAGACCTTCGTTTTGACTGGTTATGGCTTCCGTAACTTTGAACGAGGCAACAATTATGGCCGTCCGAAGAATCGATATCCACAGGGTGCAACATCTGCGGTGCAAGATGCAAAATTCGTCCAAAAAGACGAAACAACGCCGTGCGACTTTTAGAAATGGGTGCAGGGATTTGAAATGGACCAGTACCATAGTGCATCACTCTCCAGGGATGGTAAATCGAAGACAAGCCACGGTGTTCTCTTTTTAACGTAAAAATTCATGTATCGGAAAAACGAAGGCCAAAAAACTTCAGAGACCCGATTGAGGTTCGGATAGCCTTTTTGTGGGTATGAAACTATCCGTTTACGGATTACAGCTGTAAAAGCCGTAGAACTCACTGAGACCTTCGTTTTGACTGGTTATGGCTCCCGTAACTCTAAACGAGGCAACAGTTATGGCCGTCCGAAGAATCGATATCCATAGGGTGCAACATCTGCGCTGCAAGGTGCAACATTCATCCAAAAAGACGAAATTGCGCCGTGCGACTTTTAGAAATGGGTGCAGGGATTTGAAATGGACCAGTACGATGGTGCATCACTCTCCAGGGATGGTAAATCGAAGACCAGCCACGGTGTTCCCTTTTTAACGTAATAATTCATGTGATGGAAAAACGAAGGCCAAAAAACTTCAAAGACCCGATTGAGGTTCGGATAGCCTTTTTTTGGGTATGAAACTATCCGTTGACGGATTACAGCGGTAAAAGCCGTAGAACTCACTGAGACCTTCATTTTGACTGGTTATGGCTCCCGTAACTCTAAACGAGGCAACAGTTATGGCCGTCCGAAGAATCGATATCCACAGGGTGCAACATCTGCGCTGCAAGGTGCAACATTCGTCCAAAAAGACAAAACAGCGCCGTGCGACTTTTAGAAATGGGTGCAGGGATTTGAAATGGACCAGTACCATGGTGCACCACTCTCCAGGGATGGTAAATCGAAGACCAGCCACGGTGTTCCCTTTTTAACGTAAAAATTCAAGTGACGGAAAAACGAAGGCCAAAAAACTTCAAAGACCCGATTGAGGTTCGGATAGCCTTTTTTTAGGTATGAAACTATCCATTGACGGCTTACAGCGGTCAAAGCCGTAGAACTCACTGAGACCTTCGTTTTGACTGGTTCTGTCTCCCGTAACTCTAAACGAGGCAACAGTTATGGCCGTCCGAAGAATCGATATCCACAGGGTGCAACATTCGTCCAAAAAGACGAAACAGCGCCGTGCGACTTTTAGAAATGGGTGCAGGGATTTGAAATGTACCAGTACCATGGTGCATCACTCTCCAAGGATGGTAAATCGAAGACCAGCCACGGTGTTCCCTTTTTAACGCAAAAGTTCTTGTGGCGGAAAAACGAAGGCCAAAAAACTTCAAAGACCCGATTGAGGTTCGGATAGCCTTTTTTTGGGTATGAAACTATCCGTTGACGGTTTACAGCCGTAAAAGCCGTAGAACTCACTGAGACCTTCGTTTTGACTGGTTATGGCTCCCGTAACTCTAAACGAGGCAACAGTTATGGCCGTCCGAAGAATCGATATCCATAGGGTGCAACATCTGCGGTGCAAGGTGTAACATTCGTCCAAAAAGACGAAACAGCGCCGTGCGACTTTTAGAAATGGGTGTAGGGATTTCAAATGGACCAGTACCATGGTGCATCACTCTCCAGGGATGGTAAATCGAAGACCAGCCACGATGTTCCCTTTTTAACGTAAAAATTCATGTGACGGAAAAACGAAGGCAAAAAACTTCAGAAACCCGATTGAGGTTCGGATAGCCTTTTTTTGGGTATGAAACTACCCGTTGATGGCTTAAAGCGGTCAAAGTCGTAGAACTCACTAAGACCTTCGTTTTGACTGGTTATGGCTTCCGTAACTTTGAACGAGGCAACAATTATGGCCGTCCGAAGAATCGATATCCACAGGGTGCAACATCTGCGGTGCAAGATGCAAAATTCGTCCAAAAAGACGAAACAACGCCGTGCGACTTTTAGAAATGGGTGCAGGGATTTGAAATGGACCAGTACCATAGTGCATCACTCTCCAGGGATGGTAAATCGAAGACAAGCCACGGTGTTCTCTTTTTAACGTAAAAATTCATGTATCGGAAAAACGAAGGCCAAAAAACTTCAGAGACCCGATTGAGGTTCGGATAGCCTTTTTGTGGGTATGAAACTATCCGTTTACGGATTACAACTGTAAAAGCCGTAGAACTCACTGAGACCTTCGTTTTGACTGGTTATGGCTCCCGTAACTCTAAACGAGGCAACAGTTATGGCCGTCCGAAGAATCGATATCCATAGGGTGCAACATCTGCGCTGCAAGGTGCAACATTCATCCAAAAAGACGAAATTGCACCGTGCGACTTTTAGAAATGGGTGCAGGGATTTGAAATGGACCAGTACGATGGTGCATCACTCTCCAGGGATGGTAAATCGAAGACCAGCCACGGTGATCCCTTTTTAACGTAAAAATTCATGTGACGGAAAATCGAAGGCCAAAAAACTTCAGAGACCCGATTGAGGTTCGGATAGCCTTTTTTGGGTATGAAACTATCCGTTGACGGATTACAGCGGTAAAAGCCGTAGAACTCACTGAGACCTTCGTTTTGACTGGATATGGCTCCCGTAACTCTAAATGAGGCAACAGTTATGGCCGTCCGAAGAATCGATATCCACAGGGTGCAACATCTGCGCTGCAAGGTGCAACATTCGTCCAAAAAGACGAAACAACGCCGTGCGACTTTTAGAAATGGGTGCTGGGATTTGAAATGGACCAGTACCATGGTGCACCACTCTCCAGGGATGGTAAATCGAAGACCAGCCACGGTGTTCCCTTTTTAACGTAAAAATTCATGTGTCGGAAAAACGAAGGCCAAAAAACTTCAGAGACCCGATTGAGGTTCGGATAGCCTTTTTTTGGATATGAAACTATCCGTTGACGGATTACAGCGGTAAAAGCCGTAGAACTCACTGAGACCTTCATTTTGACTGGTTATGGCTCCCGTAACTCTAAACGAGGCAACAGTTATGGCCGTCCGAAGAATCGATATCCACAGGGTGCAACATCTGCGCTGCAAGGTGCAACATTCGTCCAAAAAGACGAAATAGCACCGTGCGACTTTTAGAAATGGGTGCAGGGATTTGAAATGGACCAGTACGATGGTGCATCATTCTCGAGGGATGGTAAATCGAAGACCAGCCACGGTGTTCCCATTTTAACATAAAAATTCATGTGATGGAAAAACGAAGGCCAAAAAACTTCAGAGACCCGATTGAGGTTCGGATAGCCTTTTTTTGGGTATGAAACTATCCGTTGACGGATTACAGCGGTAAAAGCCGTAGAACTCACTGAGACCTTCGTTTTGACTGGTTATGACTCCCGTAACTCTAAACGAGGCAACAGTTATGGCCGTCCGAAGAATCGATATCCACAGGGTGCAACATCTGCGCTGCAAGGTGCAACATTCGTCCAAAAAGACGAAACAGCGCCGTGCGACTTTTAGAAATGGGTGCAGGGATTTGAAATGGACCAGTACCATGGTGCACCACTCTCCAGGGATGGTAAATCGAAGACCAGCCACGGTGTTCCCTTTTTAACGTAAAAATTCATGTGACGGAAAAACGAAGGCCAAAAAACTTCAAAGACCCGATTGAGGTTCGGATAGCCTTTTTTGGGTATGAAACTATCCGTTGACGGCTTACAACGGTCAAAGCAGTAGAACTCACTGAGACCTTCGTTTTGACTGGTTCTGGCTCCCGTAACTCTAAACGAGGCAACAATTATGGCCGTCCGAAGAATCGGTATCCACAGGGTGCAACATCTGCGCTACAAGGTGCAACATTCGTCCAAAAAGACGAAACAGCGCCGTGCGACTTTTAGAAATGGGTGCAGGGATTTGAAATGGACCAGTACCATGGTGCACCACTCTCCAGGGATGGTAAATCGAAGACCAGCCATGGTTTTCCCTTTTTAACGTAAAAATTCATGTGATGGAAAAACGAAGGCCAAAAAACTTCAAAGACCCGATTGAGGTTCGGATAGCCTTTTTTTGGGTATGAAACTATCCATTGACGGCTTACAACGGTCAAAGCCGTAGAACTCACTGAGACCTTTGTTTTGACTGGTTCTGGCTCCCGTAACTCTAAACGAGGCAACAGTTATGGCCGTCCGAAGAATCGGTATCCATAGGGTGCAACATTCGTCCAAAAAGACGAAACAGCACCGTGCGACTTTTAGAAATGGGTGCAGGGATTTGAAATGTACCAGTACCATGGTGCATCACTCTCCAGGGATGGTAAATCGAAGACCAGCCACGGTGTTCCCTTTTTAACGCAAAAATTCATGTGACGGAAAAACGAAGGCAAAAAAACTTCAGAGACCCGATTGAGGTTCGGATAGCCTTTTTTTGGGTATGAAGCTATCCATTGACGGATTACAGCGGTAAAAGCCGTAGAACTCACTGAGACCTTCGTTTTGACTGGTTATGGCTCCCGTAACTCTAAACGAGGCAACAGTTATGGCCGTCCGAAGAATCGATATCCACAGGGTGCAACATCTGCGGTGCAAGGTGCAACATTCGTCCAAAAAGACGAAACAGCGCCGTGCGACTTTTAGAAATGGGTGCAGGGATTTGAAATGGACCAGTACCATGGTGCATCACTCTCCAGGGATGGTAAATCAAAAACCAGCCACGGTGTTCCCTTTTTAAAGTAAATATCCATGTAACGGAAAAACGAAGGCCAAAAAACTTCAGAGACCCGAATGAGGTTCGGATAGCCTTTTTTTGGGTATGAAACTATCCGTTGATGGCGTATAGCTTTCAATGTCGTAGAACTCACTAAGACCTTCGTTTTGACTGGTTATGGCTCCCGTACCTCTAAACGAGCCAATAGTTATGGCGGTCCGAAGAATCGATATCCACAGGGTGCAACATCTGCGGTGCAAGGTGCAACATTCGTCCAAAAAGACGAAACAGTGCTGTTATCCCGCTTTTTTGTCAAAGCCGGAATATCAAACAAATCGACAGGAAAGGATGGATATCATGATTGGAAGTCGATTGGAAACAAGGCTGCAATGGATGTCGTCAAAATTTGACCGGGCTCCGATCAGGACGGAATCGATTGGAGATGATGATGAGGACTAGGAGAGGCTACATTTCAATTTTCAATACAATCGGAGTTCGTATGCTCGAGATAAGGATGGGTCAAATTATGTGAAAACAAGTTCGTATCGATGCACTTCGTATCGATAGATATTGGTTCGAATCGATGGACTTCGTATCGATTAAGGTGGAGTTGGCAACGTACTTCAAATCGATACCATTCTTATCGATCAGCACAGTTTCGACTCCAACAAACTTCCCTTGCTCCGAATCCATCACGCTCGACTCCATCAGATTCGACTGCATCTATTTCGTACCCTTCGGTGAACACTCTCTCGAACCTGCAAAGACTGGTCACTTCGTATCCACTTGGAACCATTACTTCGAATCCATGCAATTAAGGGTGCCTCGCCTCCATAACCTTCGAATCCCCAGGATAAGGCAACTCCGAATCGATCTACAGCAGCGCGTCTTGATCGATTCGAACCAGCTCCAGTTCCATCGATTTGAGGGAAGCGAACCTTCGAATCCAACATCTCGAGTCCTCCAGGTAAACGCGGCTAAAACCAAATATTCGACCCAGTAAACTCGGAGAAAAGGAGGATCAACTCGAAGATTGCGCGACACATCACCACGAGAGCGCGTGCCATGATCGATTCGAAGGAGATCGATTCGAACGACATGCACAGCCAAAAACGTCATCTTGGATCGATCATAACTTGAGATCTACAAGTCCAAATGCTATGAAATTTTCACAGTAGCTTGAGCACATGTTGAAGAATGTTCATGCCAAATTTCAGCTCGATTGGACAATTTCTTGATCGATTCGAACGTAGCTTCGAATCGATCCCAAAGTGGGCCCGGATTTCCAGAAAGCGGGCATGTGGGCGCCCTCACGTGCCAGAACTGGTCTCCCCTTAATTTAGGCAAAATATCAGCCTCCTACACCTATAAATAGAGCCCCTGGTCATTAAGAAGAGGGGTCGGATAATTTGGAGAACTAAAGAGCGCCCAGACTCTGCCAGATTTACTCCAGATCACCATTGCTGCCTTAGATTCAGATTATAATCATAAAGTCTGTTGTACTACGTAGTAGGAAATTGTAATCTTCAAACATCAAGCAATAAAACTATAAAAACTTTGGAGTGGACGTAGGCCGGAGATAGCCGAACCACTATAAATCTCGTGTTTTTGTTCGTTATTTCTGGATTGCTGTTTGTTGTTTGTTTAGATCTGAGATTTGTGTTTGAATATTGCTGATTTGTATTCATACACTGGTGCTTTCACAACATTCGGGGTTTGTGACCATTTTTGGCGCAAACAAGCGCCGTGCGACTTTTAGAAATGGGTGCAGGGATTTGAAATGGACCAGTACCATGGTGCACCACTCTCCAGGGATGGTAAATCGAAGACCAACCACGGTGTTCCCTTTTTAACGTAAAAATTCATGTGACGGAAAAACGAAGGCCAAAAAACTTCAGAGACCCGATTGAGGTTCGGATAGCCTTTTTTTGGGTACGAAACTATCCGTTGACGGATTACAGCGGTAAAAGCCGTAGAACTCACTGAGACCTTCGTTTTGACTGGTTATGGCTCCCGTAACTCTAAACGAGGCAACAGTTATGGCCGTCCGAAGAAACGATATCCACAGGGTGCAACATCTGCGCTACAAGGTGCAACATTCGTCCAAAAAGACGAAATAGCGCCGTGCGACTTTTAGAAATGGGTGCAGGGATTTGAAATGGACCAGTACGATGGTGCATCACTCTCCAGTGATGGTAAATCGAAGACCAGCCACGGTGTTCCCTTTTTAACGTAAAAATTCATGTGACGGAAAAACGAAGGCCAAAAAACTTCAAAGACCCGATTGAGGTTCGGATAGCCTTTTTTTGGGTATGAAACTATCCGTTGACGGATTACAACGGTAAAAGCCGTAGAACTCACTGAGACCTTCGTTTTGACTGGTTATGGCTCCCGTAACTCTAAACGAGGAAACAATTATGGTTGTCCGAAGAATTGATATCCACAGGGTGCAACATCTGCGCTGCAAGGTGCAACATTCGTCCAAAAAGACGAAACAGCGCCGTGCGACTTTTAGAAATGGGTGCAGGGATTTGAAATGGACAAGTACCATGGTGCACCACTCTCTAGGGATGGTAAATCGAAGACCAACCACGGTGTTCCCTTTTTAACGTAAAAATTCATGTGACGGAAAAACGAAGGCCAAACAACTTCAAAGACCCGATTGAGGTTCGGATAGCCTTTTTTGGGTATGAAACTATCCGTTGACGGATTACAGCGGTAAAAGCAGTAGAACTCACTGAGACCTTCGTTTTGACTGGTTATGGCTCCCGTAACTCTAAACGAGGCAACAGTTATGGCCGTCCGAAGAATCGATATCCACAGGGTGCAACATCTGCGCTGCAAGGTGCAACATTCGTCCAAAAAGACGAAACAGCGCCGTGCGACTTTTAGAAATGGGTGCAGGGATTTGAAATGGACCAGTACCATGGTCCACCACTCTCCAGGGATGGTAAATCGAAGACCAGCCACGGTGTTCCCTTTTTAACGTAAAAATTCATGTGACGGAAAAACGAAGGCCAAAAAACTTCAAAGACCCGATTGAGGTTCGGATAGCCTTTTTTTGGGTATGAAACTATCCATTGACGGCTTACAACGGTCAAAGCCGTAGAACTCACTGAGACCTTCGTTTTGACTGGTTCTGGCTCCCGTAACTCTAAACGAGGCAACAGTTATGGCCGTCCGAAGAATCGGTATCCAAAGGGTGCAACATTCGTCCAAAAAGACGAAACAGCGCCGTGCGACTTTTAGAAATGGGTGCAGGGATTTGAAATGTACCAGTACCATGGTGCATCACTCTCCAGGGATGGTAAATCGAAGACCAGCCACGGTGTTCCCTTTTTAACGCAAAAATTCATGTGACGGAGAAACGAAGGCAAAAAAACTTCAAAGACCCGATTGAGGTTCGGATATCTTTTTTTTGGGTATGAAACTATCCGTTGATGGCTTACAGCCGTAAAAGCCGTAGAGCTCACTGAAACCTTCATTTTGACTGGTTATGGCTCCCGTAACTCTAAACGAGGCAACAGTTATGGCCGTCCGAAGAATCGATATCCACAGGGTGCAACATCTACGGTGCAAGGTGCAACATTCGTCCAAAAAGACGAAACAGCGCCGTGCGACTTTTAGAAATGGGTACAGGGATTTGAAATGGACCAGTACCACGGTGCACCACTCTCCAGGGATGGTAAATTGAAGACCAGCCACGGTGTTCCCTTTTTAACGTAAAAATTCATGTGACGGAAAAACGAAGGCCAAAAAACTTCAGAGACCCGATTGTTGTTCGGATAGCCTTTTTTTGGGTATAAAACTATCCGTTGACGGCTTACAGTAGTCAAAGCCGTTGAACTCACTGAGACCTTCGTTTTGACTGGTTATGGCTCCCGTAACTCTAAACGAGGCAACAGTTATGGCCGTCCGAAGAATCGATATCCACAGGGTGCAACATCTGCGGTGCAAGGTGCAACATTCGTCCAAAAAGACGAAACAGCGCCGTGCGACTTTTAGAAATGGGTGCAGGGATTTGAAATGGACCAGTACCATGGTGCATCACTCTCCAGGGATGGTAAATCAAAAACCAGCCACGGTGTTCCCTTTTTAAAGTAAATATCCATGTAACGGAAAAACGAAGGCCAAAAAACTTCAGAGACCCGAATGAGGTTCGGATAGCCTTTTTTTGGGTATGAAACTATCCGTTGACGGCGTATAGCTTTCAATGTCGTAGAACTCACTAAGACCTTTGTTTTGACTGGTTATGGCTCCCGTACCTCTAAACGAGCCAACAGTTATGGCGGTCCGAAGAATCGATATCCACAGGGTGCAACATCTGCGGTGCAAGGTGCAACATTCGTCCAAAAAGATGAAACAGTGCTGTTATCCCGCTTTTTTGTCAAAGCCGGAATATCAAACAAATCGACAGGAAAGGATGGATATCATGATTGGAAGTCGATTGGAAACAAGGCTGCAATGGATGTCGTCAAAATTTGACCGGGCTCCGATCAGGACGGAATCGATTGGAGATGATGATGAGGACTAGGAGAGGCTACATTTCAATTTTCAATAAAATCGGAGTTCGTATGCTCGAGATAAGGATGGGTCAAATTATGTGAAAACAAGTTCGTATCGATGCACTTCGTATCGATAGATATTGGTTCGAATCGATGGACTTCGTATCGATTAA
The DNA here is from genome assembly GCA_030737815.1 of Allium fistulosum. NCBI lineage: Eukaryota > Viridiplantae > Streptophyta > Magnoliopsida > Asparagales > Amaryllidaceae > Allium > Allium fistulosum. Next base: position 1,143,093,095 of record CM060906.1, read on the forward strand.
GGTGGAGTTGGCAACGTACTTCGAATCGATACCATTCTTATCGATCAGCACAGTTTCGACTCCAACAAACTTCCCTTGCTCCGAATCCATCACGCTCGACTCCATCAGATTCGACTGCATCTATTTCGTACCCTTCGGTGAACACTCTCTCGAACCTGCAAAGACTGGTCACTTCGTATCCACTTGGAACCATTACTTCGAATCCATGCAATTAAGGGTGCCTCGCCTCCATAACCTTCGAATCCCCAGGATAAGACAACTCCGAATCGATCTACAGCAGCGCGTCTTGATCGATTCGAACCAGCTCCAGTTCCATCGATTTGAGGGAAGCGAACCTTCGAATCCAACATCTCGAGTCCTCCAGGTAAACGCGGCTAAAACCAAATATTCGACCCAGTAAACTCGGAGAAAAGGAGGATCAACTCGAAGATTGCGCGACACATCACCACGAGAGCGCGTGCCATGATCGATTCGAAGGAGATCGATTCGAACGACATGCACAGCCAAAAACGTCATCTTGGATCGATCATAACTTGAGATCTACAAGTCCAAATGCTAAGAAATTTTCACAGTAGCTTGAGCACATGTTGAAGAATGTTCATGCCAAATTTCAGCTCGATTGGACAATTTCTTGATCGATTCGAACGTAGCTTCGAATCGATCCCAAAGTGGGCCCGGATTTCCAGAAAGCGGGCATGTGGGCGCCCTCACGTGCCAGAACTGGTCTCCCCTTAATTTAGGCGAAATATCAGCCTCCTACACCTATAAATAGAGCCCCTGGTCATTAAGAAGAGGGGTCGGATAATTTGGAGAACTAAAGAGCGCCCAGACTCTGCCAGATTTACTCCAGATCACCATTGCTGCCTTAGATTCAGATTATAATCATAAAGTCTGTTGTACTACGTAGTAGGAAATTGTAATCTTCAAACATCAAGCAATAAAACTATAAAAACTTTGGAGTGGACGTAGGCCGGAGATAGCCGAACCACTATAAATCTCGTGTTTTTGTTCGTTATTTCTGGATTGCTGTTTGTTGTTTGTTTAGATCTGAGATTTGTGTTTGAATATTGCTGATTTGTATTCATACACTGGTGCTTTCACAACATTCGGGGTTTGTGACCATTTTTGGCGCAAACAAGCGCCGTGCGACTTTTAGAAATGGGTGCAGGGATTTGAAATGGACCAGTACCATGGTGCACCACTCTCCAGGGATGGTAAATCGAAGACCAACCACGGTGTTCCCTTTTTAACGTAAAAATTCATGTGACGGAAAAACGAAGGCCAAAAAACTTCAGAGACCCGATTGAGGTTCGGATAGCCTTTTTTTGGGTACGAAACTATCCGTTGACGGATTACAGCGGTAAAAGCCGTAGAACTCACTGAGACCTTCGTTTTGACTGGTTATGGCTCCCGTAACTCTAAACGAGGCAACAGTTATGGCCGTCCGAAGAAACGATATCCACAGGGTGCAACATCTGCGCTACAAGGTGCAACATTCGTCCAAAAAGACGAAATAGCGCCGTGCGACTTTTAGAAATGGGTGCAGGGATTTGAAATGGACCAGTACGATGGTGCATCACTCTCCAGGGATGGTAAATCGAAGACCAGCCACGGTGTTCCCTTTTTAACGTAAAAATTCATGTGACGGAAAAACGAAGGCCAAAAAACTTCAAAGACCCGATTGAGGTTCGGATAGCCTTTTTTTGGGTATGAAACTATCCGTTGACGGATTACAACGGTAAAAGCCGTAGAACTCACTGAGACCTTCGTTTTGACTGGTTATTGCTCCCGTAACTCTAAACGAGGCAACAATTATGGTTGTCCGAAGAATTGATATCCACAGGGTGCAACATCTGCGCTGCAAGGTGCAACATTCGTCCAAAAAGACGAAACAGCGCCGTGCGACTTTTAGAAATGGGTGCAGGGATTTGAAATGGACAAGTACCATGGTGCACCACTCTCTAGGGATGGTAAATCGAAGACCAACCACGGTGTTCCCTTTTTAACGTAAAAATTCATGTGACGGAAAAACGAAGGCCAAACAACTTCAAAGACCCGATTGAGGTTCGGATAGCCTTTTTTGGGTATGAAACTATCCGTTGACGGATTACAGCGGTAAAAGCAGTAGAACTCACTGAGACCTTCGTTTTGACTGGTTATGGCTCCCGTAACTCTAAACGAGGCAACAGTTATGGCCGTCCGAAGAATCGATATCCACAGGGTGCAACATCTGCGCTGCAAGGTGCAACATTCGTCCAAAAAGACGAAACAGCGCCGTGCGACTTTTAGAAATGGGTGCAGGGATTTGAAATGGACCAGTACCATGGTCCACCACTCTCCAGGGATGGTAAATCGAAGACCAGCCACGGTGTTCCCTTTTTAACGTAAAAATTCATGTGACGGAAAAACGAAGGCCAAAAAACTTCAAAGACCCGATTGAGGTTCGGATAGCCTTTTTTTGGGTATGAAACTATCCATTGACGGCTTACAACGGTCAAAGCCGTAGAACTCACTGAGACCTTCGTTTTGACTGGTTCTGGCTCCCGTAACTCTAAACGAGGCAACAGTTATGGCCGTCCGAAGAATCGGTATCCAAAGGGTGCAACATTCGTCCAAAAAGACGAAACAGCGCCGTGCGACTTTTAGAAATGGGTGCAGGGATTTGAAATGTACCAGTACCATGGTGCATCACTCTCCAGGGATGGTAAATCGAAGACCAGCCACGGTGTTCCCTTTTTAACGCAAAAATTCATGTGACGGAGAAACGAAGGCAAAAAAACTTCAAAGACCCGATTGAGGTTCGGATATCCTTTTTTTGGGTATGAAACTATCCGTTGATGGCTTACAGCCGTAAAAGCCGTAGAGCTCACTGAAACCTTAATTTTGACTGGTTATGGCTCCCGTAACTCTAAACGAGGCAACAGTTATGGCCGTCCGAAGAATCGATATCCACAGGGTGCAACATCTACGGTGCAAGGTGCAACATTCGTCCAAAAAGACGAAACAGCGCCGTGCGACTTTTAGAAATGGGTACAGGGATTTGAAATGGACCAGTACCACGGTGCACCACTCTCCAGGGATGGTAAATTGAAGACCAGCCACGGTGTTCCCTTTTTAACGTAAAAATTCATGTGACGGAAAAACGAAGGCCAAAAAACTTCAGAGACCCGATTGTTGTTCGGATAGCCTTTTTTTGGGTATAAAACTATCCGTTGACGGCTTACAGTAGTCAAAGCCGTTGAACTCACTGAGACCTTCGTTTTGACTGGTTATGGCTCCCGTAACTCTAAACGAGGCAACAGTTATGGCCGTCCGAAGAATCGATATCCATAGGGTGCAACATCTGCGGTGCAAGGTGCAACATTCGTCCAAAAATACGAAACTGCGCCGTGCGACTTTTAGAAATGGGTGCAGGGATTTGAAATGTACCAGCACGATGGTGCATCACTCTCTAGGGATGGTAAATCGAAGACCAGCCACGGTGTTCCCTTTTTAACGTAAAAATTCATGTGACGGAAAAACGAAGGCCAAAAAACTTCAGAGACCCGATTGAGGTTCGGATAGCCTTTTTTTGGGTATGAAACTATCCGTTGACGGCTTACAGCTGTCAAAGCCGTAGAACTCACTGAGACCTTCGTTTTGACTGGTTATGGCTCCCGTAACTCTAAACGAGGCAACAGTTATGGCCGTCCGAAGAATCGATATCCACAGGGTGCAACATCTGCGGTGCAAGGTGCAACATTCGTCCAAAAAGACGAAACAGCGCCGTGCGACTTTTAGAAATGGGTGCAGGGATTTGAAATGGACCAGTACCATGGTGCGCCACTCTCCATGGATGGTAAATTGAAGACCAGCCACGGTGTTCCCTTTTTAACGTAAAAATTCATGTGACGGAAAAACGAAGGCCAAAAAACTTCAGAGACCCGATTGTTGTTCGGATAGCCTTTTTTGGGTATAAACTATCCGTTGACTGCTTACAGTAGTCAAAGCCGTTGAACTCACTGAGACCTTTGTTTTGACTGGTTGTGGCTCTCGTAACTCTAAACGAGGCAATAGTTATGGCCGTCCGAAGAATCGATATCCACAGGGTTCAACATCTGCGGTGCAATGTGCAACATTCGTCCAAAAAGACGAAACAGCGCCGTGGGTCTTTTAGAAATGAGTGCAGGGATTTGAAATGGAACAGTACAATGGTTCATCACTCTCCATGGATGGTAAATCGAAGACCAGCCACAGTGTTCCCTTTTTAACGTAAAAATTCATGTGACGGAAAAACGAAGGCCTCAAAACTTCAGAGACCCGATTGAGGTTCGGATAGCCTTTTTTTGGGTATGAAACTATCCGTTGACGGATTACAGCGGTAAAAGCCGTAGAACTCACTGAGACCTTCGTTTTGACTGGTTATGGCTCCCGTAACTCTAAACGAGGCAACAGTTATGGCCGTCCGAAGAATCGATATCCACAGGGTGCAACATCTGCGGTGCAAGGTGCAACATTCGTCCAAAAAGACGAAACAGCGCCGTGCGACTTTTAGAAATGGGTTCAGGGATTTGAAATAGACCAGTACCATGGTGCACCACTCTCCAGGGATGGTAAATCGAAGACCAGCCATGGTGTTCCCTTTTTAACGTAAAAATTCATGTGACGGAAAAACGAAGGCCAAAAAACTTCAAAGACCCGATTGAGGTTCGGATAGCCTTTTTTTGGGTATGAATCTATCCATTGACGGCTTACAATGGTCAAAGCCGTAGAACTCACTGAGACCTTCGTTTTGACTGGTTCTGGCTCCCGTAACTCTAAACGAGGCAACAGTTATGGCCGTCCGAAGAATCGGTATCCATAGGGTGCAACATTCGTCCAAAAAGACGAAACAGCGCCGTGCGACTTTTAGAAATGGGTGCAGGGATTTGAAATGTACCAGTACCATGGTGCATCACTCTCCAGGGATGGTAAATCGAAGACCAGCCACGGTGTTCCCTTTTTAACGCAAAAATTCATGTGACGGAAAAACGAAGGCAAAAAAACTTCAAAGACCCGATTGAGGTTCGGATAACCTTTTTTTGGGTATGAAACTATCCATTGACGGCTTACAGCCGTAAAAGCCGTAGAACTCACTGAAACCTTCGTTTTGACTGGTTATGGCTCCCGTAACTCTAAACGAGGCAACAGTTATGGCCGTCCGAAGAATCGATATCCACAGGGTGCAACATCTACGGTGCAAGGTGCAACATTCGTCCAAAAAGACGAAACAGCGCCGTGCGACTTTTAGAAATGGGTACAGGGATTTGAAATGGACCAGTACCATGGTGCGCCACTCTCCAGGGATGGTAAATTGAAGACCAGCCACGGTGTTCCCTTTTTAACGTAAAAATTCATGTGACGGAAAAACGAAGGCCAAAAAACTTCAGAGACCCGATTGTTGTTCGGATAGCCTTTTTTTGGGTATAAAACTATCCGTTGACTGCTTACAACGGTCAAAGCCGTAGAACTCACTGAGACCTTCGTTTTGACTGGTTCTGGCTCCCGTAACTCTAAACGAGGCAACAGTTATGGCCGTCCGAAGAATCGGTATCCATAGGGTGCAACATTCGTCCAAAAAGACGAAACAGCGCCGTGCGACTTTTAGAAATGGGTGCAGGGATTTGAAATGTACCAGTACCATGGTGCATCACTCTCCAGGGATGGTAAATCGAAGACCAGCCACGGTGTTCCCTTTTTAACGCAAAAATTCATGTGACGGAAAAACGAAGGCAAAAAAACTTCAAAGACCAGATTGAGGTTCGGATAACCTTTTTTTGGGTATGAAACTATCCATTGATGGCTTACAGCCGTAAAAGCCGTAGAACTCACTGAAACCTTCGTTTTGACTGGTTATGGCTCCCGTAACTCTAAACGAGGCAACAGTTATGGCCGTCCGAAGAATCGATATCCACAGGGTGCAACATCTACGGTGCAAGGTGCAACATTCGTCCAAAAAGACGAAACAGCGCCGTGCGACTTTTAGAAATGGGTACAGGGATTTGAAATGGACCAGTACCATGGTGCGCCACTCTCCAGGGATGGTAAATTGAAGACCAGCCACGGTGTTCCCTTTTTAACGTAAAAATTCATGTGACGGAAAAACGAAGGCCAAAAAACTTCAGAGACCCGATTGTTGTTCGGATAGCCTTTTTTGGGTATAAAACTATCCGTTGACTGCTTACAGTAGTCAAAGCCGTTGAACTCACTGAGACCTTCGTTTTGACTGGTTATGGCTCCCGTAACTCTAAACGAGGCAACAGTTATGGCCGTCCGAAGAATCGATATCCATAGGGTGCAACATCTGCGGTGCAAGGTGCAACATTCGTCCAAAAAGACGAAACAGCGCCGTGCGACTTTTAGAAATGGGTGCAGGGATTTGAAATGTACCAGTACGATGGTGCATCACTCTCTAGGGATGGTAAATCGAAGACCAGCCACGGTGTTCCCTTTTTAACGTAAAAATTCATGTGACGGAAAAACGAAGGCCAAAAAACTTCAGAGACCCGATTGAGGTTCGTATAGCCTTTTTTTGGGTATGAAACTATCTGTTGACGGCTTACAGCAGTCAAAGCCGTAGAACTCACTGAGACCTTCATTTTGACTGGTTATGGCTCCCGTAACTCTAAACGAGGCAACAGTTATGGCCGTCCGAAGAATCGATATCCACAGGGTGCAACATCTGCGGTGCAAGGTGCAACATTCATCCAAAAAGACGAAACAGCGCCGTGCGACTTTTAGAAGTGGGTGCAGGGATTTGAAATGGACCAGTACCATGGTGCACTACTCTCCAGGGATGGTAAATCGAAGACCAGCCACGGTGTTCCCTTTTTAACGTAAAAATTCATGTGATGGAAAAACGAAGGCCAAAAAACTTCAGAGACCCGATTGAGGTTCGAATAGCCTTTTTTTGGGTATGAAATTATCCGTTGACGGCTTACAGCGGTCAATGCCGTAGAACTCACTGAGACCTTTGTTTTGACTGGTTGTGGCTCTCGTAACTCTAAACGAGGCAATAGTTATGGCCGTCCGAAGAATCGATATCCACAGGGTGCAACATCTGCGGTGCAATGTGCAACATTCGTCCAAAAAGACGAAACAGCGCCGTGCGACTTTTAGAAATGAGTGCAGGGATTTGAAATGGAACGGTACAATGGTGCATTACTCTCCATGGATGGTAAATCGAAGACCAGCCACAGTGTTCCCTTTTTAACGTAAAAATTCATGTGACGGAAAAACGAAGGCCAAAAAACTTCAGAGACCCGATTGAGGTTCGGATAGCCTTTTTTTGGGTATGAAACTATCCGTTGACGGATTACAGTGGTAAAAGCCGTAGAACTCACTGAGACCTTCGTTTTGACTGGTTATGGCTCCCGTAACTCTAAACGAGGCAACAGTTATGGCCGTCCGAAGAATCGATATCCACAGGGTGCAACATCTGCGCTGCAAGGTGCAACATTCGTCCAAAAAGACGAAACAGCGCCCTGCGACTTTTAGAAATGGGTGCAGCGATTTGAAATGGACCAGTACCATGGTGCACCACTCTCCAGGGATGGTAAATCGAAGACCAGCCACGGTGTTCCCTTTTTAATGTAAAAATTCATGATACGGAAAAACGAAGGCCAAAAAACTTCAAAGACCCGATTGAGGTTCGGATAGCCTTTTTTTGGATATGAAACTATCCGTTGAAGGATTACAGCTGTAAAAGCCGTAGAACTCACTGAGACCTTCGTTTTGACTGGTTATGGCTCCTGTAACTCTAAACGAGGCAACAGTTATGGCCGTCTGAAGAATCGATATCCACAGGGTGCAACATCTGCGGTGCAAGGTGCAAAATTCGTCCAAAAAGACGAAACAGCGCCGTGCGACTTTTAGAAATGGGTGCAGGGATTTGAAATGGACCAGTACCATAGTGCATCACTCTCCAGGGATGGTAAATCGAAGACCATCCACGGTGTTCCCTTTTTAACGTAAAAATTCATGTATCGGAAAAAAGAAGGCCAAAAAACTTCAGAGACTCGATTAAGGTTCGGATAGCATTTTTTTGGGTATGAAACTATCCGTTGACGGATTACAGCTGTAAAAGCCGTAGAACTCACTGAGACCTTCGTTTTGACTGGTTATGGTTCCCGTAACTCTAAACGAGGCAACAGGTATGGCCGTCCGAAGAATCGATATCCACAGGGTGCAACATCTGCGCTGCAAGGTGCAACATTCGTCCAAAAAGACGAAATAGCGCCGTGCGACTTTTAGAAATGGGTGCAGGGATTGGAAATGGACCAGTACGATGGTGCATCACTCTCCAGTGATGGTAAGTCGAAGACCAGCCACGGTGTTCCCTTTTTAACGTAAAAATTCATGTGACGGAAAAACGAAGGCCAAAAAACTTCAGAGACCCGATTGAGGTTCGGATAGCCTTTCTTTGGGTATGAAACTATCCGTTGATGGATTACAGCGGTAAAAGCCGTAGAACTCACTGAGACCTTCGTTTTGACTGGTTATGGCTCCCGTAACTCTAAACGAGGCAACAGTTATGGCCGTCCGAAGAATCGATATCCACAGGGTGCAACATCTGCGCTGCAAGGTGCAACATTCGTCCATAAAGACGAAACAGCGCCGTGCGACTTTTAGAAATGGGTGCAGGGATTTGAAATGGACCAGTACCATAGTGCATCACTCTCCAGGGATGATAAATCGAAGACCAGCCACGGTGTTCCCTTTTTAACGTAAATATTCATGTATCGGAAAAACGAAAGCCAAAAAACTTCAAAGACCCGATTGAGGTTCGGATAGCCTTTTTTTGGGTATGAAACTATCCGTTGACGGATTACAGCTGTAAAAGCCGTAGAACTCACTGAGACCTTCGTTTTGACTGGTTATGGCTCCCGTAACTCTAAACGAGGCAACAGTTATGGCCGTCCAAAGAATCGATATCCACAGGGTGCAACATCTGCGCTGCAAGGTGCAACATTCGTCCAAAAAGACGAAATAACGCCGTGCGACTTTTAGAAATGGGTGCATGGATTTGAAATGGACCAGTACGATGGTGCATCACTCTCCAGGGATGGTAAATCGAAGACCAGCCACGGTGTTCCCTTTTTAACGTAAAAATTCATGTGATGGAAAAACGAAGGCCAAAAAACTTCAGAGACCCGCTTGAGGTTCGGATAGCCTTTTTTTGGGTATGAAACTATCCGTCGGCGGATTACAACAGTAAAAGTCGTAGAACTCACTGAGACCTTCGTTTTGACTGGTTATGGCTCTCGTAACTCTAAACAAGGCAACAGTTATGGCCGTCCGAAGAATCGATATCCACAGGGTGCAACATCTGCGCTGCAAGGTGCAACATTCGTCCAAAAAGACGAAACAGCGCCGTGCGACTTTTAGAAATGGGTGCAGGGATTTGAAATTGACCGGTACCATGGTGCACCACTCTCCAGGGATGGTAAATCGAAGACCAGCCACGGTGTTCCCTTTTTAACGTAAAAATTCATGTGACGGAAAAACGAAGGCCAAAAAACTTCAAAGACCCGATTGAGGTTCGGATAGCCTTTTTTTGGGTATGAAACTATCCATTGACGGCTTACAATGGTCAAAGCCGTAGAACTCACTGAGACCTTCGTTTTGACTGGTTCTGGCTCCCTTAACTCTAAACGAGGCAACAGTTATGGCCGTCCGAAGAATCGGTATCCACAGGGTGCAACATTCGTCCAAAAAGACGAAACAGCGCCGTACGACTTTTAGAAATGGGTGCAGGGATTTGAAATGTACCAGTACCATGGTGCATCACTCTCCAGGGATGGTAAATCGAAGACCAGCCACGGTGTTCCCTTTTTAACGCAAAAATTCATGTGACGGAAAAACGAAGGCAAAAAAACTTCAAAGACCCGATTGAGGTTCGGATAGCCTTTTTTTGGGTATGAAACTATCTGTTGACGGCTTACAGCCATAAAAGCCGTAGAACTCACTAAGACCTTCGTTTTGACTGGTTATGGCTCCCGTAACTCTAAACGAGGCAACAGTTATGGCCGTCCGAAGAATCGATATCCACAGGGTGCAACATCTACGGTGCAAGGTGCAACATTCGTCCAAAAAGACGAAACAGCGCCGTGCGACTTTTAGAAATGGGTACAGGGATTTGAAATGGACCAGTACCATGGTGCACCACTCTCCAGGGATGGTAAATCGAAGACCAGCCACGGTGTTTCCTTTTTAACGTAAAAATTCATGTGACGGAAAAACGAAGGCCAAAAAACTTCAGAGACCCGATTGAGGTTCGGATAGCCTTTTTTTGGGTATAAAACTATCCGTTGACAGCTTACAGTAGTCAAAGCCGTAGAACTCACTGAGACTTTCGTTTTGACTGGTTATGGCTCCCGTAACTCTAAACGAGGCAACAGTTATGGCCGTCCGAAGAATCGATATCCGCAGGGTGCAACATCTGCGCTGCAAGGTGCAACATTCGTCCAAAAAGACGAAACAGCGCCGTGCGACTTTTAGAAATGGGTGCAGGGATTTGAAATGGACCGGTACCATGGTGCACCACTCTCCAGGGATGGTAAATCGAAGACCAGCCACGGTGTTCCCTTTTTAACGTAAAAATTCATGTGACGGAAAAACGAAGGCCAAAAAACTTCAAAGACCCGATTGAGGTTCGGATAGCCTTTTTTTGGGTATGAAACTATCCATTGATGGCTTACAACGGTCAAAGCCGTAGAACTCACTGAGACCTTCGTTTTGACTGGTTCTGGCTCCCTTAACTCTAAACGAGGCAATAGTTATGGCCGTCCGAAGAATCGGTATCCACAGGGTGCAACATTCGTCCAAAAAGACGAAACAGTGCCGTACGACTTTTAGAAATGGGTGCAGGGATTTGAAATGTACCATTACCATGGTGCATCACTCTCCAGGGATGGTAAATCGAAGACCAGCCACGGTGTTCCCTTTTTAACGCAAAAATTCATATGACGGAAAAACGAAGGCAAAAAAACTTCAGAGACCCGATTGAGGTTCGGATAGCCTTTTTTTGGGTATGAAACTATCCGTTGACGGCTTACAGCCATAAAAGCCGTAGAACTCACTAAGACCTTCGTTTTGACTGGTTATGGCTCCCGTAACTCTAAACGAGGCAACAGTTATGGCCGTCCGAAGAATCGATATCCACAGGGTGCAACATCTACGGTGCAAGGTGCAACATTCGTCCAAAAAGACGAAACAGCGCCGTGCGACTTTTAGAAATGGGTACAGGGATTTGAAATGGACCAGTACCATGGTGCACCACTCTCCAGGGATGGTAAATCGAAGACCAGCCACGGTGTTCCCTTTTTAACGTAAAAATTCATGTGACGGAAAAACGAAGGCCAAAAAACTTCAGAGACCCGATTGAGGTTCGGATAGCCTTTTTTTGGGTATGAAATTATCCGTTGACGGCTTACAGCCATCAAAGCCGTAGAACTCACTGAGACCTTCGTTTTGACTGGTTATGGCTCCCGTAACTCTAAACGAGGCAACAGTTATTGCCGTCCGAAGAATCGATATCCACAGGGTGCAACATCTGTGGTGCAAGGTGCAACATTCGTCCAAAAAGACGAAACAGCGCCGTGCGACTTTTAGAAATGGGTGCAGGGATTTGAAATGGACCAGTACCATGGTGCACTACTCTCCAGGGATGGTAAATCGAAGACCAGTCACGGTGTTCCCTTTTTAACGTAAAAATTCATGTGATGGAAAAACGAAGGCCAAAAAACTTCAGAGACCCGATTGAGGTTCGGATAGCCTTTTTTTGGGTATGAAACTATCCGTTGACGGCTTACAGCGGTCAATGCCGTAGAACTCACTGAGACCTTTGTTTTGACTGGTTGTGGCTCTCGTAACTCTAAACGAGGCAACAGTTATGGCCGTCCGAAGAATCGATTTCCACAGGGTGCAACATCTGCGGTGCAACGTGCAACATTCGTCCAAAAAGACGAAACAGCGCCGTGCGACTTTTAGAAATGGGTGCAGGGATTTGAAATGGAACAGTACAATGGTGCATCACTATCCAGGGATGGTAAATCGAAGACCAGCCACGGTGTTCCCTTTTTAACGTAAAAATTCATGTGACGGAAAAACGAAGGCAAAAAAACTTCAGAGACCCGATTGAGGTTCGGATAGCCTTTTTTTGGGTATAAAACTATCCGTTGATGGAATACAGTGGTAAAAGCCGTAGAACTCACTGAGACCTTCGTTTTGACTAGTTATGGCTCCCGTAACTCTAAACGAGGCAACAGTTATGGCCGTCCGAAGAATCGATATCCACAGGATGCAACATCTGCGGTGCAAGGTGCAACATTCGTCCAAAAAGACGAAATAGCGCCGTGCGACTTTTAGAAATGGGTGCAGGGATTTGAAATGGACCAGTACCATGGTGCATCACTCTCCAGGGATGGTAAATCAAAAACCAGCCACGGTGTTCCCTTTTTAAAGTAAATATCCATGTAACGGAAAAACGAAGGCCAAAAAACTTCAAAAACCCGAATGAGGTTCGGATAGCCTTTTTTTGGTATGAAACTATCCGTTGACGGCTTATAGCTTTCAAAGTCATTTTGCCTGGTTATGGCTCCCGTACCTCTAAACGAGCCAACAGTTATGGCCGTCCGAAGAATCGATATCCATAGGGTGCAATATCTGCGGTGCAAGGTGCAACATTCGTCCAAAAAGACGAAACAGCGCCGTGCGACTTTTAGAAATGGGTGCAGGGATTTGAAATGGACCAGTACCATGGTGCACCACTCTCCAAGGATGGTAAATCGAAGACCAACCACGGTGTTCCCTTTTTAACGTAAAAATTCATGTGACGGAAAAACGAAGGCCAAAAAACTTCAGAGACCCGATTGAGGTTCGGATAGCCTTTTTTTTGGTATGAAACTATCCGTTGACGGATTACAGCGATAAAAGCCATAGAACTCACTAAGACCATCGTTTTGACTGGTTATGGCTCCCGTAACTCTAAACGAGGCAACAGTTATGGCTGTCCGAAGAATCGATATCCATAGGGTGCAACATCTGCGCTGCAAGGTGCAACATTCGTCCAAAAAGACGAAATAGCGCCGTGCGACTTTTAGAAATGGGTGCAGGGATTTGAAATGGACCAGTACGATGGTGCATCACTCTGCAGGGATGGTAAATCGAAGACCAGCCACGGTGTTCCCTTTTTAACGTAAAAATTCATGTGACGGAAAAACGAAGGCCAAAAAACTTCAAAGACCCGATTGAGGTTCGAATAGCCTTTTTTTGGGTATGAAACTATCCGTTGACGGATTACAGCGGTAAAAGCCGTATAACTCACTGAGACCTTCGTTTTGACTGGTTATGGCTCCCGTAACTCTAAACGAGGCAATTGTTATGGCCGTCCGAAGAATCGATATCCACAGGGTGCAACATCTGCGCTGCAAGGTGCAACATTCGTTCAAAAAGACGAAACAGCGCCGTGCGACTTTTAGAAATGGGTGCAGGGATTTGAAATGGACCGGTACCATGGTGCACCACTCTCCAGGGATGGTAAATCGAAGACCAGCCACGGTGTTCCCTTTTTAACGTAAAAATTCATGTGACGGAAAAACGAAGGCCAAAAAACTTCAAAGACCCGATTGAGGTTCGGATAGCCTTTTTTTGGGTATGAAACTATCCATTGACGGCTTACAACGGTCAAAGCCGTAGAACTCACTGAGACCTTCGTTTTGACTGGTTATGGCTCCCTTAACTCTAAACGAGGCAACAGTTATGGCCGTCCGAAGAATCGGTATCCACAGGGTGCAACATCTGCGCTGCAAGGTGCAACATTCGTCCAAAAAGACGAAACAGCGCCGTGCGACTTTTAGAAATGGGTGCAGGGATTTGAAATGGACCAGTACCATGGTGCACCACTCTCCAGGGATGGTAAATCGAAGACCAACCACGGTGTTCCCTTTTTAACGTAAAAATTCATGTGACGGAAAAACGAAGGCCAAAAAACTTCAAAGACCCGATTGAGGTTCGGATAGCCTTTTTTTGGGTATGAAACTATCCATTGACGGCTTACAATGGTCAAAGCCGTAGAACTCACTGAGACCTTCGTTTTGGCTGGTTCTGGCTCCCGTAACTCTAAACGAGGCAACAGTTATGGCCGTCCGAAGAATCGGTATCCATAGGGTGCAACATTCGTCCAAAAAGACGAAACAGCGCCGTGCGACTTTTAGAAATGGGTGCAGGGATTTGAAATGTACCAGTGCCATGGTGCATCACTCTCCAGGGATGGTAAATCGAAGACCAGCCACGGTGTTCCCTTTTTAACGCAGAAATTCATGTGATGGAAAAACGAAGGCAAAAAAACTTCAGAGACCCGAATGAGGTCCGGATAGCCTTTTTTTGGGTATGAAACTATCCGTTGACGGCTTATAGCTTTCAAAGTCGTAGAACTCACTAAGAACTTTGTTTTGACTGGTTATGGCTCCCGTACCTCTAAACGAGCCAACAGTTATGGCCGTCCGAAGAATCGATATCCACAGGGTGCAACATATGCGGTGCAAGGTGCAACATTCGTCCAAAAAGACGAAACAGCGCCGTGCGACTTTTAGAAATGGGTGCAGGGATTTGAAATGGACCAGTACCATGGTGCTCCACTCTCCAGGGATGGTAAATCGAAGACCAGCCACGGTGTTCCCTTTTTAACGTAAAAATTCATGTGACGGAAAAACGAAGGCCAAAAAACTTCAGAGACCCGATTGAGGTTCGGATAGCCTTTTTTTGGTATGAAACAATCCGTTGACGGATTACAACTGTAAAAGCCGTAGAACTCACTGAGACCTTTGTTTTGACTGGTTATGCTCCCGTAACTCTAAATGAGGCAACAGTTATGGCCGTCCGAAGAATCGATATCCACAGGGTGCAACATCTGCGCTGAAAGGTGCAACATTCGTCCAAAAAGACGAAATAGCGCCGTGCGACTTTTAGAAATGGGTGCAGGGATTTTAAATGGACCAGTACGATGGTGCATCACTCTCCAGGGATGGTAAATCGAAGACCAGCCACAGTGTTCCCTTTTTAACGTAAAAATTCATGTGACGGAAAAACGAAGGCCAAAAAACTTCAAAGACCCGATTGAGGTTCGAATAGCCCTTTTTTGGGTATGAAACTATCCGTTGACGGATTACAGCGGTAAAAGCCGTATAACTCACTGAGACCTTCGTTTTGACTGGTTATGGCTCCCGTAACTCCAAACGAGGCAATAGTTATGGCCGTCCGAAGAATCGATATCCATAGGGTGCAACATCTGCGCTGCAAGGTGCAACATTCGTCCAAAAAGACGAAACAGCGCCGTGCGACTTTAGAAATGGGTGCATGGATTTGAAATGGACCAGTACGATGGTGCATCACTCTCCAGGGATGGTAAATCGAAGACCAGCCACGGTGTTCCCTTTTTAACGTAAAAATTCATGTGACGGAAAAACGAAGGCCAAAAAACTTCAGAGACCCGATTGAGGTTCGGATAGCCTTTTTTTGGGTATGAAACTATCCGTTGACGGATTACAGCGATAAAAGCCGTAGAACTCACTGATACCTTCGTTTTGACTGGTTATGGCTCCCGTAACTCTAAACGAGGCAACAGTTATGGCCGTCCGAAGAATCGATATCCACAGGGTGCAACATCTGCGCTGCAAGGTGCAACATTCGTCCAAAAAGACGAAATAGCGCCGTGCGACTTTTAGAAATGGGTGCAGGGATTTGAAATGGACCAGTACGATGGTGCATCACTCTCCAGGGATGGTAAGTCGAAGACCAGCCACGGTGTTCCCTTTTTAACGTAAAAATTCATGTGACGGAAAAACGAAGGCCAAAAAACTTCAAAGACCCGATTAAGGTTCGGATAGCCATTTTTTGGGTATGAAACTATCCGTTGACGGATTACAGCGGTAAAAGCCGTAGAACTCACTGAGACCTTCGTTTTGACTGGTTATGGCTCCCGTAACTCTATACGAGGCAACAGTTATGGCCGTCCGAAGAATCGATATCCACAGGGTGCAACATCTGCGCTGCAAGGTGCACCATTCGTCCAAAAAGACGAAACAGCGCCCTGCGAATTTTAGAAATGGGTGCAGGGATTTGAAATGGACCAGTACCATGGTGCACCACTCTCCAGGGATGGTAAATCGAAGACCAGCCACGGTGTTCCCTTTTTAATGTAAAAATTCATGATACGGAAAAACGAAGGCCAAAAAACTTCAAAGACCCGATTGATGTTCGGATAGCCTTTTTTTGGGTATGAAACTATCCGTTGAAGGATTACAGCTGTAAAAGCCGTAGAACTCACTGAGACCTTCGTTTTGACTGGTTATGGCTCCTGTAACTCTAAACGAGGCAACAGTTATGGCCGTCTGAAGAATCGATATCCACAGGGTGCAACATCTGCGGTGCAAGGTGCAAAATTCGTCCAAAAAGACGAAACAGCGCCGTGCGACTTTTAGAAATGGGTGCAGGGATTTGAAATGGACCAGTACCATAGTGCATCACTCTCCAGGGATGGTAAATCGAAGACCATCCACGGTGTTCCCTTTTTAACGTAAAAATTCATGTATCGGAAAAACGAAGGCCAAAAAACTTCAGAGACTCGATTGAGGTTCGGATAGCCTTTTTTTGGGTATGAAACTATCCGTTGACGGATTACAGCTGTAAAAGCCGTAGAACTCACTGAGACCTTCGTTTTGACTGGTTATGGCTCCCGTAACTCTAAACGAGGCAATAGTTATGGCCGTCCGAAGAATCGATATCCACAGGGTGCAACATCTGCGCTTCAAGGTGCAACATTCGTCCAAAAAGACGAAATAGCGCCGTGCGACTTTTAGAAATGGGTGCAGGGATTTGAAATGGACCAGTATGATGGTGCATCACTCTCCAGGGATGGTAAGTCGAAGACCAGCCACGGTGTTCCCTTTTTAACGTAAAAATTCATGTGATGGAAAAACGAAGGCCAAAAAACTTCAAAGACCCGATTAAGGTTCGGATAGCCATTTTTTGGGTATGAAACTATCCGTTGACGGATTACAGCGGTAAAAGCCGTAGAACTCACTGAGACCTTCGTTTTGACTGGTTATGGCTCCCGTAACTCTATACGAGGCAACAGTTATGGCCGTCCGAAGAATCGATATCCACAGGGTGCAACATCTGCGCTGCAAGGTGCACCATTCGTCCAAAAAGACGAAACAGCGCCCTGCGAATTTTAGAAATGGGTGCAGGGATTTGAAATGGACCAGTACCATGGTGCACCACTCTCCAGGGATGGTAAATCGAAGACCAGCCACGGTGTTCCCTTTTTAATGTAAAAATTCATGATACGGAAAAACGAAGGCCAAAAAACTTCAAAGACCCGATTGATGTTCGGATATCCTTTTTTTGGGTATGAAACTATCCGTTGAAGGATTACAGCTGTAAAAGCCGTAGAACTCACTGAGACCTTCGTTTTGACTGGTTATGGCTCCTGTAACTCTAAACGAGGCAACACTTATGGCCGTTTGAAGAATCGATATCCACAGGGTGCAACATCTGCGGTGCAAGGTGCAAAATTCGTCCAAAAAGACGAAACAGCGCCGTGCGACTTTTAGAAATGGGTGCAGGGATTTGAAATGGACCAGTACCATAGTGCATCACTCTCCAGGGATGGTAAATCGAAGACCATCCACGGTGTTCCCTTTTTAACGTAAAAATTCATGTATCGGAAAAACGAAGGCCAAAAAACTTCAGAGACTCGATTGAGGTTCGGATAGCCTTTTTTTGGGTATGAAACTATCCGTTGACGGATTACAGCTGTAAAAGCCGTAGAACTCACTGAGACCTTCGTTTTGACTGGTTATGGCTCCCGTAACTCTAAACGAGGCAACAGGTATGGCCGTCCGAAGAATCGATATCCACAGGGTGCAACATCTGCGCTGCAAGGTGCAACATTCGTCCAAAAAGACGAAATAGCGCCGTGCGACTTTTAGAAATGGGTGCAGGGATTGGAAATGGACCAGTACGATGGTGCATCACTCTCCAGTGATGGTAAGTCGAAGACCAGCCACGGTGTTCCCTTTTTAACGTAAAAATTCATGTGACGGAAAAACGAAGGCCAAAAAACTTCAGAGACCCGATTGAGGTTCGGATAGCCTTTTTTTGGGTATGATACTATCCGTTGATGGATTACAGCGGTAAAAGCCGTAGAACTCACTGAGACCTTCGTTTTTACTGGTTATGGCTCCCGTAACTCTAAACGAGGCAACAGTTATGGCCGTCCGAAGAATCGATATCCACAGGGTGCAACATCTGCGCTGCAAGGTGCAACATTCGTCCAAAAAGACGAAACAGCGCCGTGCGACTTTTAGAAATGGGTGCAGGGATTTGAAATGGACCAGTACCATAGTGCATCACTCTCCAGGGATGATAAATCGAAGACCAACCACGGTGTTCCCTTTTTAACGTAAATATTCATGTATCGGAAAAACGAAAGCCAAAAAACTTCAAAGACCCGATTGAGGTTCGGATAGCCTTTTTTTGGGTATGAAACTATCCGTTAACGGATTACAGCTGTAAAAGCCGTAGAACTCACTGAGACTTCGTTTTGACTGGTTATGGCTCCCGTAACTCTAAACGAGGCAACAGTTATGGCCGTCCGAAGAATCGATATCCACAGTGTGCAACATCTGCGCTGCAAGGTGCAACATTCGTCCAAAAAGACGAAATAACGCCGTGCGACTTTTAGAAATGGGTGCATGGATTTGAAATGGACCAGTACGATGGTGCATCACTCTCCAGGGATGGTAAATCGAAGACCAGCCATGGTGTTCCCTTTTTAACGTAAAAATTCATGTGACGGAAAAACGAAGGCCAAAAAACTTCAGAGACCCGATTGAGATTCGGATAGCCTTTTTTTGGGTATGAAACTATCCGTCGACGGATTACAACGGTAAAAGTCGTAGAACTCACTGAGACCTTCGTTTTGACTGGTTATGGCTCCCGTAACTCTAAACGAGGCAACAGTTATGGCCGTCCGAAGAATCGATATCCACAGGGTGCAACATCTGCGCTGCAAGGTGCAACATTCGTCCAAAAAGACGAAACAGCGTCGTGCGACTTTTATTAATGGGTGCAGGGATTTGAAATGGACCGGTACCACGGTGCACCACTCTCCAGGGATGGTAAATCGAAGACCAGCCACGGTGTTCCCTTTTTAACGTAAAAATTCATGTGACGGAAAAACGAAGGCCAAAAAACTTCAAAGACCCGATTGAGGTTCGGATAGCCTTTTTTTGGGTATGAAACTATCCATTGACGGCTTACAACGGTCAAAGCCGTAGAACTCACTGAGACCTTCGTTTTGACTGGTTCTGGCTCCCTTAACTCTAAACGAGGCAACAGTTATGGCCGTCCGAAGAATCGGTATCCACAGGGTGCAACATTCGTCCAA
Organism: Allium fistulosum; assembly: GCA_030737815.1. Classification (NCBI taxonomy): domain Eukaryota; kingdom Viridiplantae; phylum Streptophyta; class Magnoliopsida; order Asparagales; family Amaryllidaceae; genus Allium; species Allium fistulosum. Next base: position 1,143,112,566 of record CM060906.1, read on the forward strand.
AAAGACGAAACAACGCCGTACGACTTTTAGAAATGGGTGCAGGGATTTGAAATGTACCAGTACCATGGTGCATCACTCTCCAGGGATGGTAAATCGAAGACCAGCCACGGTGTTCCCTTTTTAACGCAAAAATTCATGTGACGGAAAAACGAAGGCAAAAAAACTTCAGAGACCCGATTGAGGTTCGGATAGCCTTTTTTTGGGTATGAAACTATCCGTTGACGGCTTACAGCCGTAAAAGCCGTAGAACTCACTAAGACCTTCGTTTTGACTGGTTATGGCACCCGTAACTCTAAACGAGGCAACAGTTATGGCCGTCCGAAGAATCGATATCCATAGGGTGCAACATCTATGGTGCAAGGTGCAACATTGGTCCAAAAAGACGAAACAGCGCCGTGCGACTTTTAGAAATGGGTACAGGGATTTGAAATGGACCAGTACCATGGTGCACCACTCTCCAGGGATGGTAAATCGAAGACCAGCCACGGTGTTTCCTTTTTAACGTAAAAATTCATGTGACGGAAAAACGAAGGCCAAAAAACTTCAGAGACCCGATTGAGGTTCGGATAGCCTTTTTTTGGGTATAAAACTATCCGTTGACGACTTACAGTAGTCAAATCCGTAGAACTCACTGAGACCTTCGTTTTGACTGGTTATGGCTCCCGTAACTCTAAACGAGGCAACAGTTATGGCCGTCCGAAGAATCGATATCCACAGGGTGCAACATCTGCGCTGCAAGGTGCAACATTCGTCCAAAAAGACGAAACAGCGCCGTGCGACTTTTATTAATGGGTGCAGGGATTTGAAATGGACCGGTACCACGGTGCACCACTCTCCAGGGATGGTAAATCGAAGACCAGCCACGGTGTTCCCTTTTTAACGTAAAAATTCATGTGACGGAAAAACGAAGGCCAAAAAACTTCAAAGACCCGATTGAGGTTCGGATAGCCTTTTTTTGGGTATGAAACTATCCATTGACGGCTTACAACGGTCAAAGCCGTAGAACTCACTGAGACCTTCGTTTTGACTGGTTCTGGCTCCCTTAACTCTAAACGAGGCAACAGTTATGGCCGTCCGAAGAATCGGTATCCACAGGGTGCAACATTCGTCCAAAAAGACGAAACAACGCCGTACGACTTTTAGAAATGGGTGCAGGGATTTGAAATGTACCAGTACCATGGTGCATCACTCTCCAGGGATGGTAAATCGAAGACCAGCCACGGTGTTCCCTTTTTAACGCAAAAATTCATGTGACGGAAAAACGAAGGCAAAAAAACTTCAGAGACCCGATTGAGGTTCGGATAGCCTTTTTTTGGGTATGAAACTATCCGTTGACGGCTTACAGCCGTAAAAGCCGTAGAACTCACTAAGACCTTCGTTTTGACTGGTTATGGCACCCGTAACTCTAAACGAGGCAACAGTTATGGCCGTCCGAAGAATCGATATCCATAGGGTGCAACATCTACGGTGCAAGGTGCAACATTGGTCCAAAAAGACGAAACAGCGCCGTGCGACTTTTAGAAATGGGTACAGGGATTTGAAATGGACCAGTACCATGGTGCACCACTCTCCAGGGATGGTAAATCGAAGACCAGCCACGGTGTTTCCTTTTTAACGTAAAAATTCATGGGACGGAAAAACGAAGGCCAAAAAACTTCAGAGACCCGATTGAGGTTCGGATAGCCTTTTTTTGGGTATAAAACTATCCGTTGACGACTTACAGTAGTCAAATCCGTAGAACTCACTGAGACCTTCGTTTTGACTGGTTATGGCTCCCGTAACTCTAAACGAGGCAACAGTTATGGCCGTCCGAAGAATCGATATCCATAGGGTGCAACATCTGCGGTGCAAGGTGCAACATTCGTCCAAAAAGATGAAACAGCGCCGTGCGACTTTTAGAAATGGGTGCAGGGATTTGAAATGGACCAGTACGATGGTGCATCACTTTCCAGGGATGGTAAATCGAAGACCAGCCACGGTGTTCCCTTTTTAACGTAAAAATTCATGTGACGGAAAAACGAAGGCCAAAAAACTTCAGAGACCCGATTGAGGTTCGGATAGCCTTTTTTTGGGTATGAAATTATCCGTTGACGGCTTACAGCCGTCAAAGCCATAGAACTCACTGAGACCTTCGTTTTGACTGGTTATGGCTCCCGTAACTCTAAACGAGGCAACAGTTATTGCCGTCCGAAGAATCGATATCCACAGGGTGCAACATCTACGGTGCAAGGTGCAACATTCGTCCAAAAAGACGAAACAGCGCCGTGCGACTTTTAGAAATGGGTGCAGGTATTTGAAATTGACCAGTACCATGGTGCACTACTCTCCAGGGATGGTAAATCGAAGACCAGTCACGGTGTTCCCTTTTTAACGTAAAAATTCATGTGATGGAAAAACGAAGGCCAAAAAACTTCAAAGACCCGATTGAGGTTCGGATAGCCTTTTTTTGGGTATGAAACTATCCGTTGACGGCTTACAGCGGTCAATGCCGTAGAACTCACTGAGACCTTTGTTTTGACTGGTTGTGGCTCTCGTAACTCTAAACGAGGCAACAGTTATGGCCGTCCGAAGAATCGATATCCACAGGGTGCAACATCTGCGGTGCAACGTGCAACATTCGTCCAAAAAGACGAAACAGCGCCGTGCGACTTTTAGAAATGGGTGCAGGGATTTGAAATGAACAGTACAATGGTGCATCACTATCCAGGGATGGTAAATCGAAGACCAGCCACGGTGTTCCCTTTTTAACGTAAAAATTCATGTGACGGAAAAAAGAAGGCAAAAAAACTTCAGAGACCCGATTGAGGTTCGGATAGCCTTTTTTTGGGTATAAAACTATCCGTTGACGGAATACAGCGGTAAAAGCCGTAGAACTCACTGAGACCTTCGTTTTGACTAGTTATGGCTCCCGTAACTCTAAACGAGGCAACAGTTATGGCCGTCCGAAGAATCGATATCCACAGGATGCAACATCTGCGGTGCAAGGTGCAACATTCGTCCAAAAAGACGAAACAGCGCCGTGCGACTTTTAGAAATGGGTGCGGGGATTTGAAATGGACCAGTACCATGGTGCACCACTCTCCAGTGATGGTAAATCGAAGACCAGCCACGGTGTTCCCTTTTTAACGTAAAAATCCATGTAACGGAAAAACGAAGGCCAAAAAACTTCAAAGACCCGAATGGGGTTCGGATAGCCTTTTTTTGGTATGAAACTATCCGTTGACGGCTTATAGCTTTCAAAGTCGTAGAACTCACTAATACCTTTGTTTTGCCTGGTTATGGCTCCCGTACCTCTAAACGAGCCAACAGTTATGGCCGTCCGAAGAATCGATATCCATAGGGTGCAATATCTGCGGTGCAAGGTGCAACATTCGTCCAAAAAGACGAAACAGCGCCGTGCGACTTTTAGAAATGGGTGCAGGGATTTGAAATGGACCAGTACTATGGTGCACCACTCTCCAGTGATGGTAAATCGAAGACCAGCCACGGTGTTCACTTTTTAACGTAAAAATTCATGTGACGGAAAAACGAAGGCCAAAAAACTTCAAAGACCCGATTAAGGTTCGGATAGCCTTTTTTTGGGTATGAAACTATCCGTTGACGGATTACAGCGGTAAAAGCCGTAGAACTCCCTGAGACCTTCGTTTTGACTGGTTATGGCTCCCGTAACTCTATACGAGGCAACAGTTATGGCCGTCCGAAGAATCGATATCCACAGGGTGCAACATCTGCGCTGCAAGGTGCAACATTCGTCCAAAAAGACGAAACAGCGCCGTGCGACTTTTAGAAATGGGTGCAGGGATTTGAAATGGACCAGTACCATGGTGCACCACTCTCCAGGGATGGTAAATCGAAGACCAGCCACGGTGTTCCCTTTTTAATGTAAAAATTCATGTGACGGAAAAACGAAGGCCAAAAAACTTCAAAGACCCGATCGAGGTTCGGATAGCCTTTTTTTGGCTATGAAACTATCCATTGACGGCTTACAATGGTCAAAGCCGTAGAACTCACTGAGACCTTCATTTTGGCTGGTTCTGGCTCCCGTAACTCTAAACGAGGCAACAGTTATGGCCGTCCGAAGAATCGGTATCCATAGGGTGCAACATTCGTCCAAAAAGACGAAACAGCGCCGTGCGACTTTTAGAAATGGGTGCAGGGATTTGAAATGTACCAGTGCCATGGTGCATCACTCTCCAGGGATGGTAAATCGAAGACCAGCCACGGTGTTCCCTTTTTAACGCAAAAATTCATGTGATGGAAAAACGAAGGCAAAAAAACTTCAGAGACCCGAATGAGGTCCGGATAGCCCTTTTTTGGGTATGAAACTATCCGTTGACGGCTTATAGCTATCAAAGTCGTAGAACTCACTAAGACCTTTGTTTTCACTGGTTATGGCTCCCGTACCTCTAAACGAGCCAACAGTTATGGCCGTCCGAAGAATCGATATCCACAGGGTGCAACATATGCGGTGCAAGGTGCAACATTCGTCCAAAAAGACGAAACAGCGCCGTGCGACTTTTAGAAATGGGTGCAGGGATTTGAAATGGACCAGTAACATGGTGCACCACTCTCCAGGGATGGTAAATCGAAGACCAGCCACCGTGTTCCCTTTTTAACGTAAAAATTCATGTGACGGAAAAACGAAGGCCAAAAAACTTCAGAGACCCGATTGAGGTTCGGATAGCCTTTTTTTGGTATGAAACTATCCGTTGACGGATTACAACTGTAAAAGCCGTAGAACTCACTGAGACCTTTGTTTTGACTGGTTATGCTCCCGTAACTCTAAACGAGGCAACAGTTATGGCCGTCCGAAGAATCGATATCCACAGGGTGTAACATCTGCGCTGCAAGGTGCAACATTCGTCCAAAAAGACGAAATAGCGCCGTGCGACTTTTAGAAATGGGTGCAGGGATTTGAAATGGACCAGTACGATGGTGCATCACTCTCCAGGGATGGTAAATCGAAGACCAGCCACGGTGTTCCCTTTTTAACGTAAAAATTCATGTGACGGAAAAACGAAGGCCAAAAAACTTCAAAGACCCGATTGAGGTTCGAATAGCCTTTTTTTGGGTATGAAACTATCCGTTGACGGATTACAGCGGTAAAAGCCGTATAACTCACGGAGACCTTCGTTTTGACTGGTTATGGCTCCCGTAAGTCTAAACGAGGCAATAGTTATGGCCGTCCGAAGAATCGATATCCACAGGGTGCAACATCTGCGCTGCAAGGTGCAACATTCGTCCAAAAAGACGAAACAGCGCCCTGCGACTTTTAGAAATGGGTGCATGGATTTGAAATGGACCAGAACGATGGTGCATCACTCTCCAGGGATGGTAAATCGAAGACCAGCCACGGTGTTCCCTTTTTAACGTAAAAATTCATGTGACGGAAAAACGAAGGCCAAAAAACTTCAGAGACCCGATTGAGGTTCGGATAGCCTTTTTTTGGGTATGAAACTATCCGTTGACGGATTACAGCGATAAAAGCCGTAGAACTCACGGAGACCTTCGTTTTGACTGGTTATGGCTCCCGTAACTCTAAACGAGGCAACAATTATGGCTGTCCGAAGAATCGATATCCACAGGGTGCAACATCTGCACTACAAGGTGCAACATTCATTCAAAAAGACGAAATAGCGCCGTGCGACTTTTAGAAATGGGTTCAGGGATTTGAAATGGACCAGTACGATGGTGCATCACTCTCCAGGGATGGTAAATCGAAGACCAGCCACGGTGCTCCCTTTTTAACGTAAAAATTCATGTGACGGAAAAACGAAGGCCAAAAAACTTCAAAGACCCGATTGAGGTTCGAATAGCCTTTTTTTGGGTATGAAACTATCCGTTGACGGATTACAGCGGTAAAGCCGTATAACTCACTGAGACCTTCATTTTGACTGGTTATGGCTCCCGTAACTCTAAACGAGGCAATAGTTATGGCCGTCCGAAGAATCGATATCCACAGGGTGTAACATCTGCGCTGCAAGGTGCAACATTCGTCCAAAAAGACGAAACAGCGCCTAGCGTCTTTTAGAAATGGATGCAGGGATTTGAAATGGACCAGTACCATGGTGCACCACTCTCCAGTGATGGTAAATCGAAGACCAGCCACGGTGTTCCCTTTTTAACGTAAAAATTCATGTGATGGAAAAGCGAAGGCCAAAAAACTTCAAAGACCCGATTAAGGTTCGGATAGCCTTTTTTTGGGTATGAAACTATCCGTTGATGGATTACAGCGGTAAAAGCCGTAGAACTCACTGAGACCTTCGTTTTGACTGGTTATGGCTCCCGTAACTCTATACGAGGCAACAGTTATGGCCGTCCGAAGAATCGATATCCACAGGGTGCAACATCTGCGCTGCAAGGTGCAACATTCGTCCAAAAAGACGAAACAGCGCCGTGCGACTTTTAGAAATGGGTGCAGGGATTTGAAATGGACCAGTACCATGGTGCACCACTCTCCAGGGATGGTAAATCGAAGACCAGCCACGGTGTTCCCTTTTTAATGTAAAAATTCATGTGACGGAGAAACGAAGGCCAAAAAACTTCAAAGACCCGATTGAGGTTCGGATAGCCTTTTTTTGGGTATGAAACTATCCATTGACGGCTTACAATGGTAAAAGCCGTAGAACTCACTGAGACCTTCGTTTTGGCTGGTTCTGGCTCCCGTAACTCTAAACGAGGCAACAGTTATGGCCGTCCGAAGAATCGGTATCCATAGGGTGCAACATTCGTCCAAAAAGACGAAACAGCGCCGTGCGACTTTTAGAAATGGGTGCAGGGATTTGAAATGTACCAGTGCCATGGTGCATCACTCTCCAGGGATGGTAAATCGAAGACCAGCCACGGTGTTCCCTTTTTAACGCAAAAATTCATGTGACGGAAAAACGAAGGCAAAAAAACTTCAGAGACCCGAATGAGGTCCGGATAGCCTTTTTTTGGGTATGAAACTATCCGTTGACGGCTTATAGCTTTCAAAGTCGTAGAACTCACTAAGACCTTTGTTTTGACTGGTTATGGCTCCCGTACCTCTAAACGAGCCAACAGTTATGGCCGTCCGAAGAATCGATATCCACAGGGTGCAACATATGCGGTGCAAGGTGCAACATTCGTCCAAAAAGACGAAACAGCGCCGTGCGACTTTTAGAAATGGGTGCAGGGATTTGAACTGGACCAGTACCATGGTGCACCACTCTCCAGGGATGGTAAATCGAAGACCAGCCACGGTGTTCCCTTTTTAACGTAAAAATTCATGTGACGGAAAAACGAAGGCCAAAAAACTTCAGAGACCCGATTGAGGTTCGGATAGCCTTTTTTTGGTATGAAACTATCCATTGACGGATTACAACTGTAAAAGCCGTAGAACTCACTGAGACCTTTGTTTTGACTGGTTATGCTCCCATAACTCTAAACGAGGCAGCAGTTATGGCCGTCCGAAGAATCGATATCCACAGGGTGCAACATCTGCGCTGCAAGGTGCAACATTCGTCCAAAAAGACGAAATAGCGCTGTGCGACTTTTAGAAATGGGTGCAGGTATTTGAAATGGACCAGTACGATGGTGCATCACTCTCCAGGGATGGTAAATCGAAGACCAGCCACGGTGTTCCCTTTTTAACGTAAAAATTCATGTGACGGAAAAACGAAGGCCAAAAAACTTCAGAGACCCGATTGAGGTTCGGATAGCCTTTTTTTGGGTATGAAACTATCCGTTGATGGATTATAGCAGTAAAAGCCGTAGAACTCACTGAGACCTTCGTTTTGACTGGTTATGGCTCCCGTAACTCTAAACGAGGCAACAGTTATGGTCGTCCGAATAATCGATATCCATAGGGTGCAACATCTGCGCTGCAAGCTGCAACATTCGTCCAAAAAGACGAAACAGCGCCCTGCGACTTTTAGAAATGGGTGCAGGGATTTGAAATGGACCAGTACCATGGTGCACCACTCTCCAGGGATGGTAAATCGAAGACCAGCCACGGTGTTCCCTTTTTAACGTAAAAATTCATGTGATGGAAAAACGAAGGCCAAAAAACTTCAGAGACCCGATTGAGGTTCGGATAGCCTTTTTTTGGGTATGAAACTATCCGTTGAGGGCTTACAGCGGTCAATGCCGTAGAACTCACTAAGACCTTTGTTTTGACTGGTTGTGGCTCTCGTAACTCTAAATGAGGCAACAGTTATGGCCGTCCGAAGAATCGATATCCACAGGGTGCAACATCTACGGTGCAACCTGCAACATTCGTCCAAAAAGACGAAACAGCGCCGTGCCACTATTAGAAATGGGTGTAGGGAATTGAAATGGAACAGTACAATGGTGCATCACTCTCCAGGGATGGTAAATCGAAGACCAGCCACGGTGTTCCCTTTTTAACGTAAAAATTCATGTGACGGAAAAACGAAGGCCAAAAAACTTCAGAGACCCGATTGAGGTTCGGATAGCCTTTTTTTGGGTATGAAACTATCCGTTGAGGGCTTACAGCGGTCAATGCCGTAGAACTCACTGAGACCTTTGTTTTGACTGGTTGTGGCTCTCGTAACTCTAAACGAGGCAACAGTTATGGCCGTCCGAAGAATCGATATCCACAAGGTGCAACATCTGCGGTGCAAGGTGCAACATTCGTCCAAAAAGACGAAACAGCGCCGTGCGACTTTTAGAAATGGGTACAGGGATTTGAAATGGACCAGTACCATGGTGCACCACTCTCCAGGGATGGTAAATCGAAGACCAGCCACGGTGTTCCCTTTTTAACGTAAAAATTCATGTGACGGAAAAACGAAGGCCAAAAAACTTAAGAGACCCGATTGAGGTTCGGATAGCCTTTTTTTGGGTATAAAACTATCCGTTGACGTCTTACAGTAGTCAAAGCCGTAGAACTCACTGAGACCTTCGTTTTGACTGGTTATGGCTCCCGTAACTCTAAACGAGGCAATAGTTATGGCCGTTTGAAGAATCGATATCCATAGGGTGCAACATCTGCGGTGCAAGGTGCAACATTCGTCCAAAAAGACGAAACAGCGCCGTGCGACTTTTAGAAATGGGTGCAGGGATTTGAAATGGACCAGTACCATGGTGCACCACTCTCCAGGGATGGTAAATCGAAGACCAGCCACGGTGTTCCCTTTTTAACGTAAATATCCATGTAACGGAAAAACGAAGGCCAAAAAACTTCATAGACCCGAATGAGGTCCGGATAGCCTTTTTTTGGGTATGAAACTATCCGTTGACGGCTTATAGCTTTCAAAGTCGTAGAACTCACTAAGACCTTTGTTTTGACTGGTTATGGCTCCCGTACCTCTAAACGAGCCAACAGTTATGGCCGTCCGAAGAATCGATATCCACAGGGTGCAACATATTCGGTGCAAGGTGCAACATTCGTCCAAAAAGACGAAACAACGCCGTGTGACTTTTAGAAATGGGTGCAGGGATTTGAAATGGACCAGTACCATGGTGTACCACTCTCCAGGGATGGTAAATCGAAGACCAGCCACGGTGTTCCCTTTTTAACGTAAAAATTCATGTGACGGAAAAACGAAGGCCAAAAAACTTCAGAGACCCGATTGAGGTTCGGATAGCCTTTTTTTGGTATGAAACTATCCGTTGACGGATTACAACTGTAAAAGCCGTAGAACTCACTAAGACCTTTGTTTTGACTGGTTATGCTCCCGTAACTCTAAACGAGGCAATAGTTATGGCCGTCCGAAGAATCGATATCCACAGGGTGCAACATCTGCGCTGCAAGGTGCAACATTCGTCCAAAAAGACGAAATAGCGCCGTGCGACTTTTAGAAATGGGTGCAGGGATTTGAAATGGACCAGTACGATGGTGCATCACTCTCCAGGGATGGTAAATCGAAGACCAGCCACGGTGTTCCCTTTTTAACGTAAAAATTCATGTGACGGAAAAACGAAGACCAAAAAACTTCAGAGACCCGATTGAGGTTCGGATAGCCTTTTTTTGGGTATGAAACTATCCGTTGATGGATTACAGCGGTAAAAGCCGTAGAACTCACTGAGACCTTCGTTTTGACTGGTTATGGCTCCAGTAACTCTAAACGAGGCAACAGTTATGGCCGTCCGAAGAATCGATATCCACAGGGTGCAACATCTGCGCTGCAAGGTGCAACATTCGTCCAAAAAGACGAAACAGCGCCCTGCGACTTTTAGAAATGGGTGCAGGGATTTGAAATGGACCAGTACCGTGGTGCACCACTCTCCAGGGATGGTAAATCGAAGACCAGCCACGGTGTTCCCTTTTTAACGTAAAAATTCATGTGATGGAAAAACGAAGGCCAAAAAACTTCAGAGACCCGATTGAGGTTCGGATAGCCTTTTTTTGGGTATGAAACTATCCGTTGAGGGCTTACAGCGGTCAATGCCGTAGAACTCACTGAGACCTTTGTTTTGACTGGTTGTGGCTCTCGTAACTCTAAATGAGGCAACAGTTATGGCCGTCCGAAGAATCGATATCCACAGGGTGCAACATCTACGGTGCAACGTGCAACATTCGTCCAAAAAGACGAAACAGCGCCGTGCGACTTTTAGAAATGGGTGCAGGGATTTGAAATGGAACAGTACAATGGTGCATCACTCTCCAGGGATGGTAAATCAAAGACCAGCCACGGTGTTCCCTTTTTAACGTAAAAATTCATGTGACGGTAAAACGAAGGCCAAAAAACATCAGAGACCCGATTGAGGTTCGGATAGCCTTTTTTTGGGTATGAAACTATCCGTTGACGGATTACAGCGGTAAAAGCCGTAGAACTCACTGAGACCTTCGTTTTGACTAGTTATGGCTCCCGTAACTCTAAACGAGGCAACAGTTATGGCCGTCCGAAGAATCGATATCCACAGGGTGCAACATCTGCGGTGCAAGGTGCAACATTCGTCCAAAAAGACGAAACAGCACCGTGCGACTTTTAGAAATGGGTACAGGGATTTGAAATGGACCAGTACCATGGTGCACCACTCTCCAGGGATGGTAAATCGAAGACCAGCCACGGCGTTCCCTTTTTAACGTAAAAATTCATGTGACGGAAAAACGAAGGCCAAAAAACTTAAGAGACCCGATTGAGGTTCGGATAGCCTTTTTTGGGTACAAAACTATCCGTTGACGGCTTACAGTAGTCAAAGCCGTAGAACTCACTGAGACCTTCGTTTTGACTGGTTATGGCTCCCGTAACTCTAAACGAGGCAACATTTATGGTCGTCCGAAGAATCGATATCCATAGGGTGCAACATCTGCGGTGCAAGGTGCAACATTCGTCCAAAAAGACGAAACAGCGCCGTGCGACTTTTAGAAATGGGTGCAGGGATTTGAAATGGACCAGTACCATGGTGCATCACTCTCCAGGGATGGTAAATCAAAAACCAGCCACGGTGTTCCCTTTTTAAAGTAAATATCCATGTAACGGAAAAACGAAGGCCAAAAAACTTCATAGACCCGAATGAGGTCCGGATAGCCTTTTTTTGGGTATGAAACTATCCGTTGATGGCTTATAGTTTTCAAAGTCGTAGAACTCACTAAGACCTTTGTTTTGACTGGTTATGGCTCCCGTACCTCTAAACGAGCCAACAGTTATGGCCGTCCGAAGAATCGATATCCACAGGGTGCAACATCTACGGTGCAAGGTGCAACATTCGTCCAAAAAGACGAAACAGCGCCGTGCGACTTTTAGAAATGGGTGCAGGGATTTGAAATGGACCAGTACCATGGTGCACCACTCTCCAGGGATGGTAAATCGAAGACCAGCCACGGTGTTCCCTTTTTAACGTAAAAATTCATGTGACGGAAAAACGAAGGCCAAAAAACTTCAGAGACCCGATTATGGTTCGGATAGCCTTTTTTTGGTATGAAACTATCCGTTGACGGATTACAACTGTAAAAGCCGTAGAACTCACTGAGACCTTTGTTTTGACTGGTTATGCTCCCGTAACTCTAAACGAGGCAACATTTATGGCCGTCCGAAGAATCGATATCCACAGGGTGCAACATCTGCGCTGCAAGGTGCAACATTCGTCCAAGAAGACGAAATAGCGCCGTGCGACTTTTAGAAATGGGTGCAGGGATTTGAAATGGACCAGTACGATGGTGCATCACTCTCCAGGGATGGTAAATCGAAGACCAGCCACGGTGTTCCCTTTTTAACGTAAAAATTCATGTGACGGAAAAACGAAGGCCAAAAAACTTCAGAGACCCGATTGAGGTTCGGATAGCCTTTTTTTGGGTATGAAACTATCCGTTGACGGATTACAGCGGTAAAAGCCGTAGAACTCACTGAGACCTTCGTTTTGACTAGTTATGGCTCCCGTAACTCTAAACGAGGCAACAGTTATGGCCGTCCGAAGAATCGATATCCACAGGGTGCAACATCTGCGGTGCAAGGTGCAACATTCGTCCAAAAAGACGAAACAGCGCCGTGCGACTTTTAGAAATGGGTACAGGGATTTGAAATGGACCAGTACCATGGTGCACCACTCTCCAGGGATGGTAAATCGAAGACCAGCCACGGCGTTCCCTTTTTAACGTAAAAATTCATGTGACGGAAAAACGAAGGCCAAAAAACTTAAGAAACCCGATTGAGGTTCGGATAGCCTTTTTTGGGTATAAAACTATCCGTTGACGGCTTACAGTAGTCAAAGCCGTAGAACTCACTGAGACCTTCGTTTTGACTGGTTATGGCTCCCGTAACTCTAAACGTGGCAACAGTTATGGTCGTCCGAAGAATCGATATCCATAGGGTGCAACATCTGCGGTGCAAGGTGCAACATTCGTCCAAAAAGACGAAACAGCGCCGTGCGACTTTTAGAAATGGGTGCAGGGATTTGAAATGGACCAGTACCATGGTGCATCACTCTCCAGGGATGGTAAATCAAGAACCAGCCACGGTGTTCCCTTTTTAAAGTAAATATCCATGTAACGGAAAAACGAAGGCCAAAAAACTTCATAGACCCGAATGAGGTCCGGATAGCCTTTTTTTGGGTATGAAACTATCCGTTGACGGCTTATAGCTTTCAAAGTGGTAGAACTCACTAAGACCTTTGTTTTGACTGGTTATGGCTCCCGTACCTCTAAACGAGCCAACAGTTATGGCCGTCCGAAGAATCGATATCCACAGGGTGCAACATCTGCGGTGCAAGGTGCAACATTCGTCCAAAAAGACGAAACAGCGCCGTGCGACTTTTAGAAATGGGTGCAGGGATTTGAAATGGACCAGTACCATGGTGCACCACTCTCCAGGGATGGTAAATCGAAGACCAGCCACGGTGTTCCCTTTTTAACGTAAAAATTCATGTGACGGAAAAACGAAGGCCAAAAAACTTCAGAGACCCAATTGAGGTTCGGATAGCCTTTTTTTGGGTATAAAACTACTCGTTGACGGCTTAAAGCGGTCAAAGCCGTAGAACTCACTGAGACCTTCGTTTTGACTGGTTATGGCTTCCGTAACTCTAAACGAGGCAACAGTTATGGCCGTTCGAAGAATCGATATCCACAGGGTGCAACATCTGCGCTGCAAGGTGCAACATTCGTCCAAGAAGACGAAATAGCGCCGTGCGACTTTTAGAAATGGGTGCAGGGATTTGAAATGGACCAGTACGATGGTGCATCACTCTCCAGGGATGGTAAATCGAAGACCAGCCACGGTGTTCCCTTTTTAACGTAAAAATTCATGTGACGGAAAAACGAAGGCCAAAAAACTTCAGAGACCCGATTGAGGTTCGGATAGCCTTTTTTTGGGTATGAAACTATCCGTTGACGGATTACAGCGGTAAAAGCCGTAGAACTCACTGAGACCTTCGTTTTGACTAGTTATGGCTCCCGTAACTCTAAACGAGGCAACAGTTATGGCCGTCCGAAGAATCGATATCCACAGGGTGCAACATCTGCGGTGCAAGGTGCAACATTCGTCCAAAAAGACGAAACAGCGCCGTGCCACTTTTAGAAATGGGTACAGGGATTTGAAATGGACCAGTACCATGGTGAACCACTCTCCAGGGATGGTAAATCGAAGACCAGCCACGGTGTTCCCATTTTAACGTAAAAATTCATGTGACGGAAAAACGAAGGCCAAAAAACTTCAAAGACCCGATTGAGGTTCGGATAGCCTTTTTTTGGGTATGAAACTATCCGTTGACGGATTACAACTGTAAAAGCCGTAGAACTCACTGAGACCTTGGTTTTGACTGGTTATGGCTCCCGTAACTCTAAACGAGGCAACAGTTATGGCCGTCCGAAGAATCGATATCCACAGGGTGCAACATCTGCGGTGCAAGGTGCAAAATTCGTCCAAAAAGACGAAACAGCGCCGTGCGACTTTTAGAAATGGGTGCAGGGATTTGAAATGGACCAGTACCATAGTGTATCACTCTCCAGGGATGGTAAATCAAAGACCAGCCACGGTGTTCCCTTTTTAACGTAAAAATTCATGTATCGGAAAAAAGAAGGCCAAAAAACTTCAGAGACTCGATTGAGGTTCGGATAGCCTTTTTTTGGGTATGAAACTATACGTTGACGGATTACAGCTGTAAAAGCCGTAGAACTCACTGAGACCTTCGTTTTGACTGGTTATGGCTCTCGTAACTCTAAACGAGGCAACAGGTATGGCCGTCCGAAGAATCGATATCCACAGGGTGCAACATCTGCGCTGCAAGGTGCAACATTCATCCAAAAAGACGAAACAGTGTCGTGCGACTTTTAGAAATGGGTGCAGGGATTTGAAATGGACCAGTACGATGGTGCATCACTCTCCAGGGATGGTAAATCCAAGACCAGCCACGGTGTTTCCTTTTTAACGTAAAAATTCATGTGATGGAAAAACGAAGGCCAAAAAACTTCATAGACCCGATTGAGGTTCGGATAGCCTTTTTTTGGGTATGAAACTATCCGTTGACGGATTACAGCGGTAAAAGCCGTAGAACTCACTGAGACCTTCGTTTTGACTAGTTATGGCTCCCGTAACTCTAAACGAGGCAACAGTTATGGCCGTCCGAAGAATCGATATCCACAGGGTGCAACATCTGCGCTGCAAGGTGCAACATTCGTCCAAAAAGACGAAACAGTGCCCTGCGACTTTTAGAAATGGGTGCAGGGATTTGAAATGGACCAGTACCGTGGTGCACCACTCTCCAGGGATGGTAAATCGAAGACCAGCCACGGTGTTCCCTTTTTAACGTAAAAATTCATGTGATGGAAAAACGAAGGCCAAAAAACTTCAGAGACCCGATTGAGGTTCGGATAGCCTTTTTTTGGGTATGAAACTATCCGTTGAGGGCTTACAGCGGTCAATGCCGTAGAACTCACTGAGACCTTTGTTTTGACTGGTTGTGGCTCTCGTAACTCTAAATGAGGCAACAGTTATGGTCGTCCGAAGAATCGATATCCATAGGGTGCAACATCTACGGTGCAACGTGCAACATTCGTCCAAAAAGACGAAACAGCGCCGTGCGACTTTTAGAAATGGGTGCAGGGATTTGAAATGGAACAGTACCATGGTGCACCACTCTCCAGGGATGGTAAATCGAAGACCAGCCACGGTGTTCCCTTGTTAACGTAAAAATTCATGTGACGGAAAAACGAAGGCCAAAAAACTTCAGAGACCCGATTGAGGTTCGGATAGCCTTTTTTTGGGTATGAAACTATCTGTTGACGGATTACAGCGGTAAAAGCCGTAGAACTCACTGAGACCTTCGTTTTGACTAGTTATGGCTCCCGTAACTCTAAACGAGGCAACAGTTATGGCCGTCCGAAGAATCGATATCCATAGGGTGCAACATCTGCGGTGCAAGGTGCAACATTCGTCCAAAAAGACGAAACAGCGCCGTGCGACTTTTAGAAATGGATGCAGGGATTTGAAATGGACCAGTACCATGGTGCACCACTCTCCAGGGATGGTAAATCGAAGACCAGCCACGGTGTTCCCTTTTTAACGTAAAAATTCATGTGACGGAAAAACGAAGGCCAAAAAACTTAAGAGACCCGATTGAGGTTCGGATAGCCTTTTTTGGGTATAAAACTATCCGTTGACGGCTTACAGTAGTCAAAGCCGTAGAACTCACTGAGACCTTCGTTTTGACTGGTTATGGCTCCCGTAACTCTAAACGAGGCAACAGTTATGGCCGTCCGAAGAATCGATATCCATAGGGTGCAACATCTGCGGTGCAAGGTGCAACATTCGTCCAAAAAGACGAAACAGCGCCGTGCGACTTTTAGAAATGGGTGCAGGGATTTGAAATGGACCAGTACCATGGTGCATCACTCTCCAGGGATGGTAAATCAAAAACCAGCCACGGTGTTCCCTTTTTAAAGTAAATATCCATGTAACGGAAAAACGAAGGCCAAAAAACTTCATAGACCCGAATGAGGTCCGGTTAGCCTTTTTTTGGGTATGAAACTATCCGTTGACGGCTTATAGCTTTCAAAGTCGTAGAACTCACTAAGACCTTTGTTTTGACTTGTTATGGCTCCCGTACCTCTAAACGAGCCAACAGTTATGGCCGTCCGAAGAATCGATATCCACAGGGTGCAACATCTGCGGTGCAAGGTGCAACATTCGTCCAAAAAGACGAAACAGCGCCGTGCGACTTTTAGAAATGGGTGCAGGGATTTGAAATGGACCAGTACCATGGTGCACCACTCTCCAGGGATGGTAAATCGAAGACCAGCCACGGTGTTCCCTTTTTAACGTAAAAATTCATGTGACGGAAAAACGAAGGCCAAAAAACTTCAGAGACCCGATTGAGGTTCGGATAGCCTTTTTTTGGTATGAAACTATCCGTTGACGGATTACAACTGTATAAGCCGTAGAACTCACTGAGTCCTTTGTTTTGACTGGTTATGCTCCCGTAACTCTAAACGAGGCAACAGTTATAGCCGTCCGAAGAATCGATATCCACAGGGTGCAACATCTGTGCTGCAAGGTGCAACATTCGTCCAAAAAGACAAAATAGCGCCGTGCGACTTTTAGAAATGGGTGCAGGGATTTGAAATGAACCAGTACGATGGTGCATCACTCTCCAGGGATGGTAAATCGAAGACCAGCCACGGTGTTCCCTTTTTAACGTAAAAATTCATGTGACGGAAAAACGAAGGCCAAAAAACTTCAGAGACCCGATTGAGGTTCGGATAGCCTTTTTTTGGGTATGAAACTATCCGTTGATGGATTACAGTGGTAAAAGCCGTAGAACTCACTGAGACCTTCGTTTTGACTGGTTATGGCTCCCGTAACTCTAAACGAGGCAACAGTTATGGCCGTCCGAAGAATCGATATCCACAGGGTGCAACATCTGCGCTGCAAGGTGCAACATTCGTCCAAAAAGACGAAACAGCGCCATGCGACTTTTAGAAATGGGTGCAGGGATTTGAAATGGACCAGTACCATGGTGCACCACTCTCCAGGGATGGTAAATCGAAGACCAGCCACGGTGTTCCCTTTTTAACGTAAAAATTCATGTGACGGAAAAACGAAGGCCAAAAAACTTCAGAGACCCGATTGAGGTTTGGATAGCCTTTTTTTGGTATGAAACTATCCGTTGACGGATTACAACTGTAAAAGCCGTAGAACTCACTGAGACCTTTGTTTTGACTGGTTATGCTCCCGTAACTCTAAACGAGGCAATAGTTATAGCCGTCCGAAGAATCGATATCCACAGAGTGCAACATCTGCGCTGCAAGGTGCAACATTCGTTCAAAAAGACGAAATAGCGTCGTGCGACTTTTAGAAATGGGTGCAGGGATTTGAAATGGACCAGTACGATGGTGCATCACTCTCCAGGGATGGTAAATCGAAGACCAGCCACGGTGTTCCCTTTTTAACGTAAAAATTCATGTGACGGAAAAACGAAGGCCAAAAAACTTCAAAGACCCGATTGAGGTTCGGATAGCCTTTTTTTGGGTATGAAACTATCCGTTGATGGATTACAGCGGTAAAAGCCGTAGAACTCACTGAGACCTTCGTTTTGACTGGTTATGGCTCCCGTAACTCTAAACGAGGCAACAGTTATGGCCGTCCGAAGAATCGATATCCACAGGGTGCAACATCTGCGCTGCAAGGTGCAACATTCGTCCAAAAAGACGAAACAACGCCCTACGACTTTTAGAAATGGGTGCAGGGATTTGAAATGGACCAGTACCATGGTGCACCACTCTCCAGGGATGGTAAATCGAAGACCAGCCACGGTGTTCCCTTTTTAACGTAAAAATTCATGTGACGGAAAAACGAAGGCCAAAAAACTTCAAAGACCCGATTGAGGTTCGGATAGCCTTTTTTTGGGTATGAAACTATCCGTTGACGGATTACAGCTGTAAAAGCCATAGAACTCACTGAGACCTTGGTTTCGACTGGTTATGGCTACCGTAACTCTAAACGAGGCAACAGTTATGGCCGTCCGAAGAATCGATATCCACAGGGTGCAACATCTGCGGTGCAAGGTGCAAAATTCGTCCAAAAACACGAAACAGCGCCGTGCGACTTTTAGAAATGGGTGCAGGGATTTGAAATGGACCAGTACCATAGTGCATCACTCTCCAGGGATGGTAAATCGAAGACCAGCCACGGTGTTCCCTTTTTAACGTAAAAATTCATGTATCGGAAAAAAGAAGGCCAAAAAACTTCAGAGACTCGATTGAGGTTCGGATAGCCTTTTTTTGGGTATGAAACTATACGTTGACGGATTACAACTGTAAAAGCCGTAGAACTCACTGAGACCTTCGTTTTGACTGGTTATGGCTCCCGTAACTCTAAACGAGGCAACAGGTATGGCCGTCCGAAGAATCGATATCCACAGGGTGCAACATCTGCGCTGCAAGGTGCAACATTCATCCAAAAAGACGAAACAGCGCCGTGCGACTTTTAGAAATGGGTACAGGGATTTGAAATGGACCAGTACGATGGTGCATCACTCTCCAGGGATGGTAAGTCGAAGACCAGCCACGGTGTTCCCTTTTTAACGTAAAAATTCATGTGATGGAAAAACGAAGGCCAAAAAACTTCAGAGACCCGATTGAGGTTCGGATAGCCTTTTTTTGGGTATGAAACTATCCGTTGATGGATTACAGCGGTAAAAGCCGTAGAACTCACTGAGACCTTCGTTTTGACTGGTTATGGCTCCTGTAACTCTAAACGAGGCAACAGTTATGGCCGTCCGAAGAATCGATATCCACAGGGTGCAACATCTGCGCTGCAAGGTGCAACATTCGTCCAAAAAGACGAAACAGCGCCGTGCGACTTTTAGAAATGGGTGCAGGGATTTGAAATGGACCAGTACCATAGTGCATCACTCTCCAGGGATGATAAATCGAAGACCAGCCACGGTTTCCCTTTTTAACGTAAAAATTCATGTATCGGAAAAACGAAAGCCAAAAAACTTCAGAGACCCGATTGAGGTTCGGATAGCCTTTTTTGGGTATGAAACTATCCGTTGACGGATTACAGCTATAAAAGCCATAGAACTCACTGAGACCTTCGTTTTGACTGGTTATGGCTCCCGTAACTCTAAACGAGGCAACAGTTATGGCCGTCCGAAGAATCGATATCCACAGGGTGCAACATCTGCGGTGCAAGGTGCAACATTCGTCCAAAAAGACGAAATAACGCCGGGCGACTTTTAGAAATGGGTGCATGGATTTGAAATGGACCAGTACGATGGTGCATCACTCTCCAGGGATGGTAAATCGAAGACCAGCCACGGTGTTCCCTTTTTAACGTAAAAATTCATGTGAACGGAAAAACGAAGGCCAAAAAACTTCAGAGACCCGATTGAGGTTCGGATAGCCTTTTTTTGGGTATGAAACTATCTGTTGATGGATTACAGCGGTAAAAGTCGTAGAACTCACTAAGACCTTCGTTTTGACTGGTTATGGCTCCCGTAACTCTAAACCAAGCAACAGGTATGGCCGTCCGAAGAATCGATATCCACAGGGTGCAACATCTGCGCTGCAAGGTGCAACATTCGTCCAAAAAGACGAAACAGCGCCATGCGACTTTTAGAAATGGGTGCAGGGATTTGAAATGGACCAGTACCATGGTGCACCACTCTCCAGGGATGGTAAATCGAAGACAAGTCACGGTGTTTCCTTTTTAACGTAAAAATTCATGTGACGGAAAAACGAAGGCCAAAAAACTTCAAAGACCCGATTGAGGTTCGGATAGCCTTTTTTTGGGTATGAAACTATCCATTGACGGCTTACAACGGTCAAAGCCGTAGAACTCACTGAGACCTTCGTTTTGACTGGTTCTGGCTCCCATAACTCTAAACGAGGCAACAGTTATGGCCGTCCGAAGAATCGGTATCCACAGGGTGCAACATTCGTCCAAAAAGACGAAACAGCGCCGTGCGACTTTTAGAAATGGGTGCAGGGATTTGAAATGTACCAGTACCATGGTGCATCACTCTCCAGGGATGGTAAATCAAAGACCAGCCACTTGTTCCTTTTTTAACGCAAAAATTCATGTGACGGAAAAACGAAGGCAAAAAAACTTCAGAGACCCGATTGAGGTTCGGATAGCCTTTTTTTGGGTATGAAACTATCCATTGACGGCTTACAGCCGTAAAAGCCGTAGAACTCACTAAGATCTTCGTTTTGACTGGTTATGGCTCCCGTAACTCTAAACGAGGCAACAGTTATGGCCGTCCGAAGAATCGATATCCACAGGGTGCAACATATACGGTGCAAGGTGCAACATTCGTCCAAAAAGACGAAACAGCGCCGTGCGACTTTTAGAAATGGGTACAGGGATTTGAAATGGACCAGTACCATGGTGCACCACTCTCCAGGGATGGTAAATCGAAGACCAGCCACAGTGTTCCCTTTTTAACGTAAAAATTCATGTGACGGAAAAACGAAGGCCAAAAAACTTCAGAGACCCGATTGAGCTTCGGATAGCCTTTTTTTGGGTATAAAACTATCCATTGATGGCTTACAGTAGTCAAAGCCGTAGAACTCACTGAGACCTTCGTTTTGACTGGTTATGGCTCCCGTAACTCTAAACGAGGCAATAGTTATGGCCGTCCGAAGAATCGATATCCACAGGGTGCAACATCTGCGCTGCAAGGTGCAACATTCGTCCAAAAAGACGAAACAGCGCCGTGCGACTTTTAGAAATGGGTGCAGGGATTTGAAATGGACCAGTACCATGGTGCATCACTCTCCAGGGATGGTAAATCAAAAACCAGCCACGGTGTTCCCTTTTTAAAGTAAATATCCATGTAACGGAAAAACGAAGGCTAAAAAACTTCAGAGACCCGAATGAGGTTCGGATAGCTTTTTTTTGGGTATGAAACTATCCGTTCACGGCTTATAGCTTTCAAAGTCGTAGAACTCACTAAGACCTTTGTTTTGACAAGTTATGGCTCCCGTACCTCTAAACGAGCCAACAGTTATGGCCGTCCGAAGAATCGATTTCCACAGGGTGCAACATCTGCGGTGCAAGGTGCAACATTCGTCCAAAAAGACGACACAGCGCCGTGCGACTTTTAGAAATGGGTGCAGGGATTTGAAATGGACCAGTACCATGGTGCACCACTCTCCAGGGATGGTAAATCGAAGACCAACCACGGTGTTCCCTTTTTAACGTAAAAATTCATGTGATGGAAAAACGAAGGCCAAAAAACTTCAAAGTCCTGATTGAGGTTCGGATAGCCTTTTTTTGGGTATGAAACTATCCGTTGACGGCTTAAAGCGGTCAAAGCCGTAGAACTCACTGAGACCTTCGTTTTGACTAGTTATGGCTCCCGTAACTCTAAACGAGGCAACAATTATGGCCATTCAAAGAATCGATATCCACAGGGTGCAACATGTGCGATGCAAGGTGCAAAATTCGTACAAAAAGACGAAACAGCGCCGTGCGACTTTTAGAAATTGGTGCAGGGATTTGAAATGGACCAGTACCATGTTGCATCACTCTCCAGGGATGGTAAATCGAAGACCAGCCATGGTGTTCCCTTTTTAACGTAAAAATTCATGTGATGGAAAAACGAAGGCCAACCACGGTGTTCCCTTTTTAACGTAAAAATTCATGTGATGGAAAAACGAAGGCCAAAAAACTTCAGAGACCCGATTGAGGTTCGGATAGCCTTTTTTTGGGTATGAAACTATCCGTTGACGGCTTACAGCAGTCAAAGCCGTAGAACTCACTGAGACCTTCATTTTGACTGGTTATGGCTCCCGTAACTCTAAACGAGGCAACAGTTATGGCCGTCCGAAGAATCGATATACACAGGGTGCAACATCTGCGGTGTAAGGTGCAACATTCGTCCAAAAAGACGAAACAGCGCCGTGCGACTTTTAGAAATGGGTGCAGGGATTTGAAATGGAACAGTACAATGGTGCATGACTCTCCAGGGATGGTAAATCGAAGACCAGCCACGGTGCTCCCTTTTTAACATAAAAATTCGTGTGACGGAAAAACGAAGGCCAAAAAACTTCAGTGACCCGATTGAGGTTCGGATAGCCTTTTTTTGGGTATGAAACTATCCGTTGGCGGATTACAGCGGTAAAAGCCGTAGAACTCACTAAGACCTTCGTTTTGGCTGGTTATGGCTCCCGTAACTCTAAACGAGGCAACAATTATGGCCGTCCGAAGAATCGATATCCACAGGGTGCAACATCTGCGGTGCAAGGTGCAACATTCGTCCAAAAAGACGAAACAGCACCGTGCGACTTTTAGAAATGGGTGCAGGGATTTGAAATGGACCAGTACCATGGTGCATCACCCTCCAGGGATGGTAAATCAAAAATCAGCCACGGTGTTCCCTTTTTAAAGTAAATATCCATGTAACGGAAAAACGAAGGCCAAAAAACCTCAGAGACCCGAATGTGGTTCGGATAGCCTTTTTTTGGGTATGAAACTATCCGTTGACGGCTTATAGCTTTCAAAGTCGTAGAACTCACTAAGACCTTTGTTTTGACTGGTTATGGCTCCCGTACCTCTAAACGAGCCAACAGTTATGGCCGTCCGAAGAATCGATATCCACAGGGTGCAACATATGCGGTGCAAGGTGCAACATTCGTCCAAAAAGACGAAACAGCGCCGTGCGACTTTTAGAAATGGGTGCAGGGATTTGAAATGGACCAGTACCATGGTGCACCACTCTCCAGGGATGGTAAATCGAAGACCAACCACGGTGTTCCCTTTTTAACGTAAAAATTCATGTGACGGAAAAACGAAGGCCAAAAAACTTCAGAGACCCAATTGAGGTTCGGATAGCCTTTTTTTGGGTATGAAACTATCCGTTGGCGGATTACAGCGATAAAAGCCGTAGAACTCACTAAGACCTTCGTTTTGGCTGGTTATGGCTCCCGTAACTCTAAACGAGGCAACAGTTATGGCCGTCCGAAGAATCGATATCCACAGGGTGCAACATCTGCGGTGCAAGGTGCAACATTCGTCCAAAAAGACGAAACAGCGCCGTGCGACTTTTAGAAATGGGTGCAGGGATTTGAAATGGACCAGTACCATGGTGCATCACCCTCCAGGGATGGTAAATCAAAAATCAGCCACGGTGTTCCCTTTTTAAAGTAAATATCCATGTAACGGAAAAACGAAGGCCAAAAAACTTCAGAGACCCAATTGAGGTTCGGATAGCCTTTTTTTGGGTATGAAACTATCCGTTGACGGCTTAAAGCGGTCAAAGCCGTAGAACTCACTGAGACCTTCGTTTTGACTAGTTATGGCTCCCGTAACTCTAAACGAGGAAATAATTATGGCCGTTCGAAGAATCGATATCCATAGGGTGCAACATCTGCGGTGCAAGGTGCAAAATTCGTCCAAAAAGACGAAACAGCGCCGTGCGACTTTTAGAAATGGGTGCAGGGATTTGAAATGGACCAGTACCATGGTGCATCACTCTCCAGGGATGGTAAATCGAAGACCAGCCACGGTGTTCCCTTTTTAACGTAAAAATTCATGTGATGGAAAAACGAAGGCCAAAAAACTTCAAAGACCCGATTGAGGTTCAGATATCCTTTTTTTGGGTATGAAACTATCCGTTGACGGCTTACAGCAGTCAAAGCCGTAGAACTCACTGAGACCTTCGTTTTGACTGGTTATGGCTCCTGTAACTCTAAACGAGGCAACAGTTATGGCCGTCCGAAGAATCGATATCCACAGGGTGCAACATCTGCGCTGCAAGGTGCAACATTCGTCCAAAAGGACGAAACAGTGCCCTGTGTCTTTTAGAAATGGGTGCAGGGATTTTAAATGGACCAGTACCATGGTGCACCACTCTCCAGGGATGGTAAATTGAAGACCAGCCACGGTGTTCCCTTTTTAACGTAAAAATTCATGTGATGGAAAAACGAAGGCCAAAAAACTTCAGAGACCCGATTGAGGTTCGGATAGGATTTTTTTGGGTATGAAACTATCCGTTGAGGGCTTACAGCGGTCAATGCCGTAGAACTCACTGAGACCTTCGTTTTGACTGGTTATGGCTCCGGTAACTCTAAACGAGGCAACACTTATGGCTGTTCGAAGAATCGATATCCACAGGGTGCAACATCTATGGTGCAAGGTGCAAAATTCGTCCAAAAAGACGAAACAGTGCCGTGCGACTTTTAGAAATGGGTGCAGGGATTTGAAATGGACCAGTACCATGGTGCATCACTCTCCAGGGATGGTGAATCGAAGACCAGCCACAGTGTTCTCTTTTTAACATAAAAATTCATGTGACGGAAAAACGAAGGCCAAAAAACTACAGGGACCCGATTGAGGTTCGGATAGCCTTTTTTGGGTATGAAACTATCCGTTGACGGCTTACAGCAGTCAAAGCCGTAGAACTCACTAACACCTTCGTTTTGACTAGTTATGGCTCCCGTAACTCTAAACGAGGCAACAGTAATGGCCGACCGAAGAATCGATATCCACAGGGTGCAACATCTGCGGTGCAAGGTGCAACATTCATCCAAAATGACGAAACAGCGCTGCGCGACTTTTAGAAATGGGTGCAGGGATTTGAAATGGACCAGTACGATGGTGCATCACTCTCCAGGGATGGTAAATTGAAGACCAGCCACGATGTTCCCTTTTTAACGTAAAAATTCATGTGATGGAAAAACGAAAGCCAAAAAACTTCAGAGACCCGATTGAGGTTCGTATATCCTTTTTTTGGGTATGAAACTATCCGTTGATGGATTACAGCGGTAAAAGCCGTAGAACTCACTAAGACCTTCGTTTTGACTGGTTATGGCTCCCGTAACTCTAAACGAGGCAACAGTTATGGCCGTCCGAAGAATCGATATCCACAGGGTGAAACATCTACGGTGCAAGGTGCAACATTCGTCCAAAAAGACGAAACAGCGCCGTGCGACTTTTAGAAATGGGTGCAGGGATTTGAAATGGACCAGTACCATGGTGCATCACTCTCCAGGGATGGTAAATCAAAAATCAGCCACGTTGTTCCCTTTTTAAAGTAAATATCCAAGTAACGGAAAAACGAAGGCCAAAAAACCTCAGAGACCCGAATGAGGATCGGATCGCCTTTTTTTGGGTATGAAACTATCCATTGACGGCTTATAGCTTTCAAAGTCGTAGAACTCACTAAGACCTTTGTTTTGACTGGTTATGGCTCTCGTACCTCTAAACGAGCCAACAGTTATGGTCGTCCGAAGAATCGATATCCACAGGGTGCAACATCTGCGGTGCAAGGTGCAACATTCGTCCAAAAAGACGAAACAGCGCCGTGCGACTTTTAGAAATGGGTGCAGGGATTTGAAATGGACCAGTACCATGGTGCACCACTCTCCAGGGATGGTAAATCGAAGACCAACCACGGTGTTCCCTTTTTAACGTAAAAATTCATGTGACGGAAAAACGAAGGCCAAAAAACTTCAGAGACCCAATTGAGGTTCGGATAGCCTTTTTTTGCGTATGAAACTATCCGTTGACGGCTTAAAGCGGTCAAAGCCGTAGAACTCACTGAGAACTTTGTTTTGACTAGTTATGGCTCCCGTAACTCTAAACGAGAAAACAATTATGGCCGTTCGAAGAATCGATATCCATAGGGTGCAACATCTGCGGTGCAAGGTGCAAAATTCGTCCAAAAAGACGATACAGCGTCGTGCGACTTTTAGAAATGGGTGCAGGGATTTGAAATGTACCAGTACCATGGTGCATCACTCTCCAGGGATGGTAAATCAAAGACCAGCCACGGTGTTCCCTTTTTAACGTAAAAATTCATGTGATGGAAAAACGAAGGCAAAAAAACTTCAAAGACCCGATTGAGGTTCGGATAGCCTTTTTTTGGGTATGAAACTATCCGTTGACGGCTTACAGTAGTCAAAGCCATAGAACTCACTGAGACCTTCGTTTTGACTGGTTATGGCTCCCGTAACTCTAAACGAGGCAACAGTTATGGCCGTCCGAAGAATCGATATCCACAGGGTGCAACATCTGCGGTGCAAGGTGCAACATTCGTCCAAAAAGACGAAACAGCGTCGTGCGACTTTTAGAAATGGGTGCAGGGATTTGAAATGGACCAGTACCATGGTGCATCACTCTCCAGGGATGGTAAATCGAAGACCAGCCACGGTGTTCCCTTTTTAACGTAAAAATTCATGTGATGGAAAAACGAAGGCAAAAAAACTTCAAAGACCCGATTGAGGTTCGGATAGCCTTTTTTTGGGTATGAAACTATCCGTTGACGGCTTACAGTAGTCAAAGCCGTAGAACTCACTGAGACCTTCGTTTTGACTGGTTATGGCTCCCGTAACTCTAAACGAGGCAACAATTATGGCCTTCCGAAGAATCGATATCCACAAGGTGCAACATCTGCGGTGCAAGGTGCAACATTCGTCCAAAAAGACAAAACAGCGCCGTGCAAGTTTTAGAAATGGGTGCAGGGATTTGAAATGGAACAGTGCCATGTTGCACCACTCTCCAGGGATGGTAAATCGAAGTCCAACCACGGTGTTCCCTTTTTAACGTAAAAATTCATGTGACGGAAAAACGAAGGCCAAAAAACTTCAGAGACCCGATTGAGGTTCGGATAGCCTTTTTTTGGGTATGAAACTATCCGTTGACGGCTTAAACCGGTCAAAGCCGTAGAACTCACTAAGACCTTCGTTTTGACTGGTTATGGCTCCGGTAACTCTAAACGAGGCAACACTTATGGCTGTTCGAAGAATCGATATCCACAGGGTGCAACATCTGTGGTGCAAGGTGCAAAATTCATCCAAAAAGACGAAACAGCGCCGTGCGACTTTTAGAAATGGGTGCAGGGATTTGAAATGGACCAGTACCATGGTGCATCACTCTCCAGGGATGGTGAATCGAAGACCAGCCACGGTGTTCTCTTTTTAACATAAAAATTCATGTGACGGAAAAACGAAGGCCAAAAAACTACAGGGACCCGATTGAGGTTCAGATAGCCTTTTTTGGGTATGAAACTATCCGTTGACGGCTTACAGCAGTCAAAGCCGTAGAACTCACTGAGACCTTTGTTTTGACTAGTTATGGCTCCCGTAACTCTAAACGAGGCAATAGTAATGGCCGACCGAAGAATCGATATCCACAGGGTGCAACATCTGCGGTGCAAGGTGCAACATTCATCCAAAAAGACGAAACAGCGCCGCACGACTTTTAGAAATGGGTGCAGGGATTTGAAATGGACCAGTACGATGGTGCATCACTCTCCAGGGATGGTAAATTGAAGACCAGCCACGGTGTTCCCTTTTTAACGTAAAAATTCATGTGACGGAAAAACGAAAGCCAAAAAACTTCAGAGACCCGATAGAGGTTCGTATATCCTTTTTTTGGGTATGAAACTATCCGTTGATGGATTACAGCGGTAAAAGCCGTAGAACTCACTAAGACCTTCGTTTTGACTGGTTATGGCTCCCATAACTCTAAACGAGGCAACAGTTATGGCCGTCCGAAGAATCGATATCCACAGGGTGCAACATCTACGGTGCAAGGTGCAACATTCATCCAAAAAGACGAAACAGCGACGTGCGACTTTTAGAAATGGGTACAGGGATTTGAAATGGACCAGTACCATGGTGCACCACTCTCCAGGGATGGTAAATCGAAGACCAACCACGGTGTTCCCTTTTTAACGTAAAAATTCATGTGACGGAAAAACGAAGGCCAAAAAACTTCAGAGACCCAATTGAGGTTCGGATAGCCTTTTTTTGCGTATGAAACTATCCGTTGACGGCTTAAAGCGGTCAAAGCCGTAGAACTCACTGAGAACTACGTTTTGACTAGTTATGGCTCCCGTAAATCTAAACGAGAAAACAATTATGGCCGTTCGAAGAATCGATATCCACAGGGTGCAACATTCGTCCAAAAAGACGAAACAGCGCCGTGCGACTTTTAGAAATGGGTGCAGGGATTTGAAATGTACCAGTACCATGGTGCATCACTCTCCAGGGATGGTAAATCAAAGACCAGCCACGGTGTTCCCTTTTTAACGCAAAAATTCATGTGACGGAAAAACGAAGGCAAAAAAACTTCAAAGACCCGATTGAGGTTCGGATAGCCTTTTTTTGGGTATGAAACTATCCATTGACGGCTTATAGCCGTAAAAGCCGTAGAACTCACTAAGACCTTCGTTTTGACTGGTTATGGCTCCCGTAACTCTAAACGAGGAAATAGTTATGGCCGTCCGAAGAATCGATATCCACAGGGTGCAACATCTACGGTGCAAGGTGCAACATTCTTCCAAAAAGACGAAACGGCGCCGTGCGACTTTTAGAAATGGGTACAGGGATTTGAAATGGACCATTACCATGGTGCACCACTCTCCAGGGATGGTAAATCGAAGACCAGCCACAGTGTTCCCTTTTTAACGTAAAAATTCATGTGACGGAAAAACGAAGGCCAAAAAACTTCAGAGACCCGATTGAGGTTCGGATAGCCTTTTTTTGGGTATAAAACTATCCGTTGACGGCTTACAGTAGTCAAAGCCG
Source organism: Allium fistulosum (assembly GCA_030737815.1). NCBI lineage: Eukaryota > Viridiplantae > Streptophyta > Magnoliopsida > Asparagales > Amaryllidaceae > Allium > Allium fistulosum. The sequence goes on from CM060906.1 coordinate 1,143,141,466, forward strand.
TAGAACTCACTGATACCTTCGTTTTGACTGGTTATGGCTCTCGTAACTCTAAACGAGGCAACAGTTATGGCCGTCCGAAGAATCGATATCCATAGGTGCAACATCTGCGGTGCAAGGTGCAACATTCGTCCAAAAAGACGAAACAGCGCCGTGCGACTTTTAGAAATGGGTGCAGAGATTTGAAATGGACCAGTACGATGGTGCATCACTCTCCAGGGATGGTAAATCGAAGACCAGCCACGGTGTTCCCTTTTTAACGTAAAAATTCATGTGACGGAAAAACGAAGGCCAAAAAACTTCAGAGACCCGATTGAGGTTCGGATAGCCTTTTTTTGGGTATGAAATTATCCATTGACGGCTTACAGCAGTCAAAGCCGTAGAACTCACTGAGACCTTCGTTTTGACTGGTTATGGCTCCCGTAACTCTAAACGAGGCAACAGTTATGGCCGTCCGAAGAATCGATATCCACAGGGTGCAACATCTGCGGTGCAAGGTGCAACATTCGTCCAAAAAGACGAAACAGCGCCGTGCGACTTTTAAAAATGGGTGCAGGGATTTGAAATGGACCAGTACCATGGTGCACTACTCTCCAGGGATGGTAAATCAAAGACCAGTCACGGTGTCCCCTTTTTAACGTAAAAATTCATGTGATGGAAAAACGAAGGCCAAAAAACTTCAGAGACCCGATTGAGGTTCGGATAGCCTTTTTTTGGGTATGAAACTATCCGTTGACGACTTATAGCGGTCAATGCCGTAGAACTCACTGAGACCTTTGTTTTGACTGGTTGTGGCTCTCGTAACTCTAAACGAGGCAACAGTTATGGCCGTCCGAAGAATCGATATCCACAGGGTGCAACATCTGCGGTGCAACGTGCAACATTCGTCCAAAAAGACGAAACAGCGCCGTGCGACTTTTAGAAATGGGTGTAGAGATTTGAAATGGAACAGTACAATGGTGCATCACTCTCCAGGGATGGTAAATCGAAGACCAGCCACGGTGTTCCCTTTTTAACGTAAAAATTCATGTGACGGAAAAACGAAGGCCAAAAAACTTCAGAGACCCGATTGAGGTTCGGATAGCCTTTTTTGGGGTATGAAACTATCCGTTGATGGATTACAGCGGTAAAAGCCGTAGAATTCAATGAGACCTTCGTTTTGACTGGTTATGGCTCCCGTAACTCTAAACGAGGCAACAGTTATGGCCGTCCGAAGAATCGATATCCACAGGGTGCAACATCTGCGGTGCAAGGTGCAACATTCTTCCAAAAAGACGAAACAGCGCCGTGCGACTTTTAGAAATGGGTGCAGGGATTTGAAATGGACCAGTACCATGGTGCATCACTCTCCAGGGATGGTAAATCAAAAACCAGCCACGGTGTTCCCTTTTTAAAGTAAATATCCATGTAACGGAAAAACGAAGGCCAAAAAACTTCAGAGACCCGAATGAGGTTCGGATAGCTTTTTTTTGGGTATGAAACTATCCGTTGACGGCTTATAGCTTTCAAAGTCGTAGAACTCACCAAGACCTTTGTTTTGACTAGTTATGGCTCTCGTACCTCTAAACGAGCCAACAGTTATGGCCGTCCGAAGAATCGATATCCACAGGGTGCAACATCTGCGGTGCAAGGTGCAACATTCGTCCAAAAAGACGAAACAGCGCCGTGCGACTTTTAGAAATGGATGCAGGGATTTGAAATGGACCAGTACCATGGTGCACCACTCTCCAGGGATGGTAAATCGAAGACCAACCACGGTGTTCCCTTTTTAACGTAAAAATTCATGTGACGGAAAAACGAAGGCCAAAAAACTTCAAAGACCCGATTGAGGTTCGGATAGCCTTTTTTTGGGTATGAAACTATCCGTTGACAGCTTAAAGCGGTCAAAGCCGTAGAACTCACTAAGACCTTCGTTTTGACTAATTATGGCTCCCGTAACTCTAAACGAGGCAACAATTATGGCCGTTCAAAGAATCGATATCCACAGAGTGCAACATGTGCGGTGCAAGGTGCAAAATTCGTACAAAAAGACGAAACAGCGCCGTGCGACTTTTAGAAATTGGTGCAGGGATTTGAAATGGACCAATATCATGGTGCATCACTCTCCAGGGATGGTAAATCGAAGACCAGCCACGGTGTTCTTTTTTTAACGTAAAAATTCATGTGACGGAAAAACGAAGGCCAAAAAACTTCAAAGACCCGATTGAGGTTCGGATAGCCTTTTTTTGGGTATGAAACTATCCGTTGACGGCTTACAGCAGTCAAAGCCGTAGAACTCACTGAGACCTTCATTTTTACTGGTTATGGCTCCCGTAACTCTAAACGAGGCAACAGTTATGGCCGTCCGAAGAATCGATATACACAGGGTGCAACATCTGCGGTGCATGGTGCAACATTCGTCCAAAAAGACGAAACAGCGCCGTGCGACTTTTAGAAATGGGTGCAGGGATTTGAAATGGAACAGTACAATGGTGCATCACTCTCCAGGGATGGTAAATCGAAGACCAGCCACGGTGTTCCCTTTTTAACGTAAAAATTCGTGTGACCTAAAAACGAAGGCCAAAAAACTTCAGAGACCCGATTGAGGTTCGGATAGCCCTTTTTTGGGTATGAAACTATCCGTTGGTGGATTATAGTGGTAAAAGCCGTAGAACTCACTGAGACCTTCGTTTTGGCTGGTTATGGCTCCCGTAACTCTAAACGAGGCAACAGTTATGGCCGTCCGAAGAATCGATATCCACAGGGTGCAACATCTGCGGTGCAAGGTGCAACATTCGTCCAAAAAGACGAAACAGCGCCGTGCGACTTTTAGAAATGGGTGCAGGGATTTGAAATGGACCAGTACCATGGTGCATCACTCTCTAGGGATGGTAAATCAAAAATCAGCCAAGTGTTCCCTTTTTAAAGTAAATATCCATGTAACGGAAAAACGAAGGCCAAAAAACCTCAGAGACCCGAATGAGGTTCGGATAGCCTTTTTTTGGGTATGAAACTATCCGTTGACGGCTTATAGCTTTCAAAGTCGTAGAACTCACTAAGACCTTTGTTTTGACTGGTTATGGCTCCCGTACCTCTAAACAAGCCAACAGTTATGGTCGTCCGAAGAATCGATATCCACAGGGTGCAACATCTGCGGTGCAAGGTGCAACATTCGTCCAAAAAGACGAAACAGCGCCGTGCGACTTTTAGAAATGGGTGTAGGGATTTGAAATGGACCAGTACCATGGTGCACCACTCTCCAGGGATGGTAAATCGAAGACCAACCACGTTGTTCCCTTTTTAACGTAAAAATTCATGTGACGGAAAAACGAAGGCCAAAAAACTTCAAAGACCCAATTGAGGTTCGGATAGCCTTTTTTGGGTATGAAACTACCCGTTGACGGCTTAAAGCGGTCAAAGCCGTAGAACTCACTAAGACCTTCGTTTTGACTAGTTATGGCTCCCGTAACTCTAAACGAGGAAACAATTATGGCCGTTCGAAGAATCGATATCCACAGGGTGCAAGATCTGCGGTGCAAGGTGCAAAATTCGTCCAAAAAGACGAAACAGCGCCGTGCGACTTTTAGAAATGGGTGCAGGGATTTGAAATGGACCAGTACCATGGTGCATCACTCTCCAGGGTTGGTAAATCGAAGACCAGCCACGGTGTTCCCTTTTTAACGTAAAAATTCATGTGATGGAAAAACGAAGGCCAAAAAACTTCAAAGACCCGATTGAGGTTCGGATAGCCTTTTTTGGGTATGAAACTATCCGTTGACGGCTTACAGCAGTCAAAGCCGTAGAACTCACTGAGACCTTCGTTTTGACTGGTTATGGCTCCCGTAACTCTAAACGAGGCAACAATTATGGCCGTCCGAAGAATCGATATCCACAAGGTGCAACATCTGCGGTGCAAGGTGCAACATTCGTCCAAAAAGACGAAACAGCGCCGTGCGACTTTTAGAAATGGGTGCAGGGATTTGAAATGGACCAGTGCCATGGTGCACCACTCTCCAGGGATGGTAAATCGAAGTCCAACCACGGTGTTCCCTTTTTAACGTAAAAATTCATGTGACGGAAAAACGAAGGCCAAAATACTTCAGAGACCCGATTGAGGTTCGGATAGCCTTTTTTTGGGTATGAAACTATCCGTTGACGGCTTAAACCGGTCAAAGCCGTAGAACTCACTAAGACCTTCGTTTTGACTGGTTATGGCTCCGGTAACTCTAAACGAGGCAACACTTATGGCTGTTCGAAGAATCGATATCCACAGGGTGCAACATCTGTGGTGCAAGGTACAAAATTCGTCCAAAAAGACAAAACAGCGCCGTGCGACTTTTAGAAATGGGTGCAGGGATTTGAAATGGACCAGTACCATGGTGCATCACTCTCCAGGGATGGTGAATCGAAGACCAGTCACGGTGTTCTCTTTTTAACAAAAAAATTCATGTGACGGAAAAACGAAGGCCAAAAAACTATAGGGATCCGATTGAGGTTCGGATAGCCTTTTTTGGGTATGAAACTATCCGTTGACGGCTTACAGCAGTCAAAGCTGTAGAACTCACTGAGACCTTCGTTTTGACTAGTTATGGCTCCCGTAACTCTAAACGAGGCAACAGTAATGGCCGACCGAAGAATCGATATCCACAGAGTGCAACATCTGCGGTGCAAGGTGCAACATTCATCCAAAAAGACGAAACAGCGCCGCGCGACTTTTAGAAATGGGTGCAGGGATTTGAAATGGACCAGTACGATGGTGCATCACTCTCCAGGGATGGTAAATTGAAGACCAGCCACGGTGTTCCCTTTTTAACGTAAAAATTCATGTGACGGAAAAACGAAAGGCAAAAAACTTCAGAGACCCGATTGAGGTTCGTATATACTTTTTTTGGGTATGAAACTATCCGTTGATGGATTATAGCGGTAAAAGCCGTAGAACTCACTAAGACCTTCGTTTTGACTGTTTATGGCTCCCGTAACTCTAAACGAGGCAACAGTTATGGCCGTCCGAAGAATCGATATCCACTGGGTGCAACATCTACGGTGCAAGGTGCAACATTCGTCCAAAAAGACGAAAAAGCGCTGTGCGACTTTTAGAAATTGGTGCAAGGAGTTGAAATGGACCAGTACCATGGTGCATTACTCTCCAGGGATGGTAAATCAAAAACCAGCCACGGTGTTCCCTTTTTAAAGTAAATATCCATGTAACGGAAAAACGAAGGCCAAAAAACTTCAGAGACCCGATTAATGTTCAGATAGCCTTTTTTTGGGTATGAAAATATCCGTTGACGGCTTAAAGTGGTCAAAGCCGTAGAACTCACTGAGACTTTCTTTTTGACTGGTTATGGCTCCCGTAACTCTAAACGAGGCAACAGTTATGGCTGTCCGAAGAATCGATATCCACAGGGTGCTACATCTACGGTGCAAGGTGCAAATTTTCGTCCAAAATGACGAAACAGCGCCGTGCGACTTTTAGAAATGGGTGTAGGGATTTGAAATGGACCAGTACCATGGTGCATCACTCTCCAAGGATGGTAAATCGAAGACCAGCCACGGTGTTCCCTTTTTAACGTAAAAATTCATGTGACGGAAAAACGAAGGCCAAAAAACTTCATAGACCCGATTGAGGTTCGGATAGCATTTTTTGGATATGAAACTATCCGTTGACGGCTTATAGCCGTCAAAGCCGTAAAACTCACTAAGACCTTCGTTTTGACTGGTGATGGATGCCGTAACTCTAAACAAGGCAACAGTTATGGACGTCCGAAGAATCGATATCCATTGGATGCAACATCTACGGTGCAAGGTGCAAGGTGCAACATTCGTCCAAAAAGACGAAACAGCGCCGTGCGACTTTTAGAAATGGGTGCAGGGATTTGAAATGGACCAGTACCATGGTGCACCACTCTCCAGGGTTGGTAAATCGAAGACCAGCCACGATGTTCCCTTTTTAACGTAAAAATCCATGTGATGGAAAAACGAAGGCCAAAAAACTTCAGAGACTCGATTGAGGTTCGGATAGCCTTTTTTTGGGTATGAAACTATACGTTGACGGCTTACAGCAGTCAATGCCATAGAACTCACTGTGACCTTCATTTTGACTGTTTATGGCTCCCATAACTCTAAACGAGGCAACAGTTATGGCCGTCCGAAGAATCGATATCCACAGGGTGCAACATCTGCGGTGCAAGGTGCAACATTCGTCCAAAAAGACGAAACAGCGCCGTGCGACTTTTAGAAATGGGAGCAAGGATTTGAAATGGACCAGTACCACGGTGCATCACTCTCCAGGGATGGTAAATTGAAGACCAGCCACGGTGTTCCCTTTTTAACGTAAAAATTCATGTAACGGAAAAACGAAGGCCAAAAAACTTCAGAGACCCGATTGAGGTTCGGATAGCCTTTTTTGGTTATGAAACTGTCCGTTGATGGCTTATAGTGGTCAAAGCCGTAGAACTCACTGAGACCTTCGTTTTGACTTGTTATGGCTCCCGTAACTCTAAACGAGGCAACAGTTATGGCCGTCCGAAGAATCGATATCCACAGGGTGCAACATCTGCGGTGCAAGGTGCAACATTCGTCCAAAAAGATGAAACAGCGTCGTGCGACTTTTAGAAATGGGTGCAGGGATTTGAATTGGACCAGTACCATGGTGCATCACTCTCCAGGGATGGTAAATCGAAGACCAGCCACGGTGTTCTTTTTTTAACGTAAAAATTCATGTGACGGAAAAACGAAGGCCAAAAAACTTCAGAGACCCGATTGAGGTTCGGATAGCCTTTTTTTGGGTATGAAACTATCCGTTGACGGCTTACAGCAGTCAAAGCCGTAGAACTCACTGAGACCTTCATTTTTACTGGTTATGGCTCCCGTAACTCTAAACGAGGCAACAGTTATGGCCGTCCGAAGAATCGATATACACAGGGTGCAACATCTGCGGTGCAAGGTGCAACATTCGTCCAAAAAGACGAAACAGCGCCGTGCGACTTTTAGAAATGGGTGCAGGGATTTGAAATGGAACAGTACAATGGTGCATCACTCTCCAGGGATGGTAAATCGAAGACCAGCCACGGTGTTCCCTTTTTAACGTAAAAGTTCGTGTGACCTAAAAACGAAGGCCAAAAAACTTCAGAGACCCGATTGAGGTTCGGATAGCCCTTTTTTGGGTATGAAACTATCCGTTGGTGGATTATAGTGGTAAAAGCCGTAGAACTCACTGAGACCTTCGTTTTGGCTGGTTATGGCTCCCGTAACTCTAAACGAGGCAACAGTTATGGCCGTCCGAAGAATCGATATCCACAGGGTGCAACATCTGCGGTGCAAGGTGCAACATTCGTCCAAAAAGACGAAACAGCGCCGTGCGACTTTTAGAAATGGGTGCAGGGATTTGAAATGGACCAGTACCATGGTGCATCACTCTCTAGGGATGGTAAATAAAAAATCAGCCAAGTGTTCCCTTTTTAAAGTAAATATCCATGTAACGGAAAAACGAAGGCCAAAAAACCTCAGAGACCCGAATGAGGTTCGGATAGCCTTTTTTTGGGTATGAAACTATCCGTTGACGGCTTATAGCTTTCAAAGTCGTAGAACTCACTAAGACCTTTGTTTTGACTTGTTATGGCTCCCGTACCTCTAAACAAGCCAACAGTTATGGTCGTCCGAAGAATCGATATCCACAGGGTGCAACATCTGCGGTGCAAGGTGCAACATTCGTCCAAAAAGACGAAACAGCGCCGTGCGACTTTTAGAAATGGGTGTAGGGATTTGAAATGGACCAGTACCATGGTGCACCACTCTCCAGGGATGGTAAATCGAAGACCAACCACGTTGTTCCCTTTTTAACGTAAAAATTCATGTGACGGAAAAACGAAGGCCAAAAAACTTCAAAGACCCAATTGAGGTTCGGATAGCCTTTTTTGGGTATGAAACTACCCGTTGACGGCTTAAAGCGGTCAAAGCCGTAGAACTCACTAAGACCTTCGTTTTGACTAGTTATGGCTCCCGTAACTCTAAACGAGGAAACAATTATGGCCGTTCGAAGAATCGATATCCACAGGGTGCAAGATCTGCGGTGCAAGGTGCAAAATTCGTCCAAAAAGACGAAACAGCGCCGTGCGACTTTTAGAAATGGGTGCAGGGATTTGAAATGGACCAGTACCATGGTGCATCACTCTCCAGGGTTGGTAAATCGAAGACCAGCCACGGTGTTCCCTTTTTAACGTAAAAATTCATGTGATGGAAAAACGAAGGCCAAAAAACTTCAAAGACCCGATTGAGGTTCGGATAGCCTTTTTTTGGGTATGAAACTATCCGTTGACGGCTTACAGCAGTCAAAGCCGTAGAACTCACTGAGACCTTCGTTTTGACTGGTTATGGCTCCCGTAACTCTAAACGAGGCAACAATTATGGCCGTCCGAAGAATCGATATCCACAAGGTGCAACATCTGCGGTGCAAGGTGCAACATTCGTTCAAAAAGACGAAACAGCGCCGTGCGACTTTTAGAAATGGGTGCAGGGATTTGAAATGGACCAGTGCCATGGTGCACCACTCTCCAGGGATGGTAAATCGAAGTCCAACCACGGTGTTCCCTTTTTAACGTAAAAATTCATGTGACGGAAAAACGAAGGCCAAAATACTTCAGAGACCCGATTGAGGTTCGGATAGCCTTTTTTGGGTATGAAACTATCCGTTGACGGCTTAAACCGGTCAAAGCCGTAGAACTCACTAAGACCTTCGTTTTGACTGGTTATGGCTCCGGTAACTCTAAACGAGGCAACACTTATGGCTGTTCGAAGAATCGATATCCACAGGGTGCAACATCTGTGGTGCAAGGTACAAAATTCGTCCAAAAAGACGAAACAGCGCCGTGCGACTTTTAGAAATGGGTGCAGGGATTTGAAATGGACCAGTACCATGGTGCATCACTCTCCAGGGATGGTGAATCAAAGACCAGTCACGGTGTTCTCTTTTTAACAAAAAAATTCATGTGACGGAAAAACGAAGGCCAAAAAACTATAGGGATCCGATTGAGGTTCGGATAGCCTTTTTTGGGTATGAAACTATCCGTTGACGGCTTACAGCAGTCAAAGCCGTAGAACTCACTGAGACCTTCGTTTTGACTAGTTATGGCTCCCGTAACTCTAAACGAGGCAACAGTAATGGCCGACCGAAGAATCGATATCCACAGAGTGCAACATCTGCGGTGCAAGGTGCAACATTCATCCAAAAAGACGAAACAGCGCCGCGCGACTTTTAGAAATGGGTGCAGGGATTTGAAATGGACCAGTACGATGGTGCATCACTCTCCAGGGATGGTAAATTGAAGACCAGCCACGGTGTTCCCTTTTTAACGTAAAAATTCATGTGACGGAAAAACGAAAGGCAAAAAACTTCAGAGACCCGATTGAGGTTCGTATATACTTTTTTTGGGTATGAAACTATCCGTTGATGGATTATAGCGGTAAAAGCCGTAGAACTCACTAAGACCTTCGTTTTGACTGTTTATGGCTCCCGTAACTCTAAACGAGGCAACAGTTATGGCCGTCCGAAGAATCGATATCCACTGGGTGCAACATCTACGGTGCAAGGTGCAACATTCGTCCAAAAAGACGAAACAGCGCCGTGCGACTTTTAGAAATTGGTGCAAGGAGTTGAAATGGACCAGTACCATGGTGCATTACTCTCCAGGGATGGTAAATCAAAAACCAGCCACGGTGTTCCCTTTTTAAAGTAAATATCCATGTAACGGAAAAAACGAAGGCCAAAAAACTTCAGAGACCCGATTAATGTTCAGATAGCCTTTTTTTGGGTATGAAAATATCCGTTGACGGCTTAAAGTGGTCAAAGCCGTAGAACTCACTGAGACTTTCTTTTTGACTGGTTATGGCTCCCGTAACTCTAAACGAGGCAACAGTTATGGCTGTCCGAAGAATCGATATCCACAGGGTGCTACATCTACGGTGCAAGGTGCAAATTTTCGTCCAAAATGACGAAACAGCACCGTGCGACTTTTAGAAATGGGTGTAGGGATTTGAAATGGACCAGTACCATGGTGCATCACTCTCCACGGATGGTAAATCGAAGACCAGCCACGGTGTTCCCTTTTTAACGTAAAAATTCATGTGACGGAAAAACGAAGGCCAAAAAACTTCATAGACCCGATTGAGGTTCGGATAGCATTTTTTGGATATGAAACTATCCGTTGACGGCTTATAGCCGTCAAAGCCGTAAAACTCACTAAGACCTTCGTTTTGACTGGTGATGGATGCTGTAACTCTAAACAAGGCAACAGTTATGGACGTCCGAAGAATCGATATCCATTGGATGCAACATCTACGGTGCAAGGTGCAACATTCGTCCAAAAAGACGAAACAGCGCCGTGCGACTTTTAGAAATGGGTGCAGGGATTTGAAATGGACCAGTACCATGGTGCACCACTCTCCAGGGTTGGTAAATCGAAGACCAGCCACGATGTTCCCTTTTTAACGTAAAAATCCATGTGATGGAAAAACGAAGGCCAAAAAACTTCAGAGACCCGATTGAGGTTCGGATAGCCTTTTTTTGGGTATGAAACTATACGTTGACGGCTTACAGCAGTCAATGCCATAGAACTCACTGTGACCTTCATTTTGACTGTTTATGGCTCCCATAACTCTAAACGAGGCAACAGTTATGGCCGTCCGAAGAATCGATATCCACAGGGTGCAACATCTGTGGTGCAAGGTGCAACATTCGTCCAAAAAGACGAAACAGCGCCGTGCGACTTTTAGAAATGGGAGCAAGGATTTGAAATGGACCAGTACCACGGTGCATCACTCTCCAGGGATGGTAAATTGAAGACCAGCCACGGTGTTCCCTTTTTAACGTAAAAATTCATGTAACGGAAAAACGAAGGCCAAAAAACTTCAGAGACCCGATTGAGGTTCGGATAGCCTTTTTTGGTTATGAAACTGTCCGTTGACGGCTTATAGTGGTCAAAGCCGTAGAACTCACTGAGACCTTCGTTTTGACTTGTTATGGCTCCCGTAACTCTAAACGAGGCAACAGTTATGGCCGTCCGAAGAATCGATATCCACAGGGTGCAACATCTGCGGTGCAAGGTGCAACATTCGTCCAAAAAGACGAAACAGCGTCGTGCGACTTTTAGAAATGGGTGCAGGGATTTGAATTGGACCAGTACCATGGTGCACCACTTGCCAGGGATGGTAAATCGAAGACCAGCCACGGTGTTCCCTTTTTAACGTAAAAATTCATGTGACGGAAAAACGAAGGCCAAAAAACTTCAAAGACCCGATTGAGGTTCGGATAGCCTTTTTTAGGGTATGAAACTATCCGTTGACGGCTTAAAGCGGTCAAAGCCGTAGAACTCACTGAGACATTCGTTTTGACTGGTTATGGCTCCCGTAACTCTAAACGAGGCAACAGTTATGACCGTCCGAAGAATCGATATCCACAGGGTGCAACATCTGCGGTGCAAGGTCCAACATTCGTCCAAAAAGACGAAATAGCGCCATGCGACTTTTAGAAATGGGTGCAGGGATTTGAAATGGACCAGTACCATGGTGCACTACTCTCCAGGGATGGTAAATCGAAAACCAGTCACGGTGTTCCCTTTTTAACGTAAAAATTCATGTGATGGAAAAACGAAGGCCAAAAAACTTCGGAGACCCGATTGAGGTTCGGATAGCCTTTTTTTGCGTATGAAACTATCCGTTGACGGCTTACAGCGGTCAATGCCGTAGAACTCACTGAGACCTTTGTTTTGACTGGTTGTGGTTCTCGTAACTCTAAACGAGGCTACAGTTATGGTCGTCCGAAGAATCGATATCCACAGGGTGCAACATCTGCGGTGCAACGTGCAACATTCGTCCAAAAAGACGAAACAGCGCCGTGCGACTTTTAGAAATGGGTGCAGGGATTTGAAATGGAACAGTACAATGGTGCATCACTCTCCAGGGATGGTAAATCGAAGACCAGCCAGGGTGTTCCCTTTTTAACGTAAAAATTCATGTGACGGAAAAACGAAGGCCAAAAAACTTCAGAGACCCGATTGAGGTTCGGATAGCCTTTTTTTGGGTATGAAACTATCCGTTGACGGATTACAGCGGTAAAAGCCGTAGAACTCACTGAGACCTTCGTTTTGACTGGTTATGGCTCCCGTAACTCTAAACGAGGAAACAGTTATGGCCGTCCGAAGAATCGATATCCACAGGGTGCAACATCTGCGGTGCAAGGTGCAACATTCGTCCAAAAAGACGAAACAGCGCCGTGCGACTTTTAGAAATGGGTGCAGGGATTTGAAATGGACCAGTACCATGGTGCATCACTCTCCAGGGATAGTAAATCAAAAACCAGCCACGGTGTTCCCTTTTTAAAGTAAATATCCATGTAATGGAAAAACGAAGGCCAAAAAACTTCAGAGACCCGAATGAGGTTCGGATAGCCTTTTTTTGGGTATGAAACTATCCATTGACGGCTTACAGCCATCAAAGTCGTAGAACTCACTAAGACCTTTGTTTTGACTAGTTATGGCTCCCGTACCTCTAAACGAGCCAACAGTTATGGCCGTCCGAAGAATCGATATCCACAGGGTGCAACATCTGCGGGGCAAGGTGCAACATTCGTCCAAAAAGACGAAACAGCGCCGCGCGACTTTTAGAAATGGGTGCAGGGATTTGAAATGGATCAGTACCATGGTGCACCACTCTCCAGGGATGGTAAATCGAAGACCAACAACGATGTTCCCTTTTTAACGTAAAAATTCATGTGACGGAAAAACGAAGGCCAAAAAACTTCAGAGACCCGATTGAGGTTCGGATAGCCTTTTTTGGGTATGAAACTATCCGTTGACGGTTAAAGCGGTCAAAGCCGTAGAACTCACTAAGACCTTCGTTTTGACTAGTTATGGCTCCCGTAACTCTAAGCGAGGCAACAATTATGGCCGTTCGAAGAATCGATATGCATAGGGTGCAACATCTGCGGTGCAAGGAGCAACATTCGTCCAAAAAGACAAAATAGCGTCGTGCGACTTTTAGAAATGGATGCAGGGATTTGAAATGGACCAGTACCATGGTGCATCACTCTCCAGGGATGGTTAATCGAAGACCAACCACGGTGTTCCCTTTTTAACGTAAAAATTCATGTGATGGAAAAACGAAGGCCAAAAAACTTCAGAGACCCGATAGAGGTTCGGATAGCCTTTTTTGGGTATGAAACTGTCCATTAATGGCTTACAGCTGTCAAAGCCGTAGAACTCACTGATGCCTTCGTTTTGACTGGTTATGGCTCCAGTAACTCTAAACGAGGCAACAGGTATGGCCGTCCGAATAATCGTTATCCATAGGGTGCAACATCTGCGGTGCAAGGTCCAACATTCGTCCAAAAAGACAAAACAGCACCGTGCGACTTTCAAAAATGGGTGCAGGGATTTGAAAAGGACTAGTACCATGGTGCACCACTCTCCAAGGATGGTAAATCGAAGACCAGCCATGGTGTTCCCTTTTTAACGTAAAAATTCATGTGACGGAAAAACGAAGGCCAAAAAACTTCAGAGACCCGATTGAGGTTCGGATAGCCTTTTTTTGGGTATGAAACTATCCGTTGACGGCTTACAGCCGTCAAAGCCGTAAAACTCACTGAGACGTTCGTTTTGACTGGTGATGGCTGCCGTAACTCTAAACGAGGCTACAGTTATGGACGTCCGAAGAATTGATATCCACAGGGAGCAACATCTACGGTGCAAGGTGCAACATTCGTCCAAAAAGACGAAACAGCGCCGTGCGACTTTTAGAAATGGGTGCAGGGATTTGAAATGGACCAGTACCATGGTGCACCACTCTCCAGGGATGGAAAACGAAGACCAGCCACGGTGTTCCCTTTTTAACGTAAAAATTCATGTGACGTAAAAACGAAGGCCAAAAAACTTCAGAGACCCGATTGAGGTTCAGATAGCCTTTTTTTGGGTATGAAACTATCCGTTGACGGCTTACAGCGGTCAATGTGGTAGAACTCACTGAGACCTTCGTTTTGACTAGTTATGGCTCCCGTAACTCTAAACGAGGCAACAGTAATGGCCGACCGAAGAATCGATATCCACAGAGTGCAACATCTGCGGTGCAAGGTGCAACATTCATCCAAAAAGACGAAACAGCGCCGCGCGACTTTTAGAAATGGGTGCAGGGATTTGAAATGGACCAGTACGATGGTGCATCACTCTCCAGGGATGGTAAATTGAAGACCAGCCACGGTGTTCCCTTTTTAACGTAAAAATTCATGTGACGGAAAAACGAAAGGCAAAAAACTTCAGAGACCCGATTGAGGTTCGTATATACTTTTTTTGGGTGTGAAACTATCCGTTGATGGATTACAGCGGTAAAAGCCGTAAAACTCACTAAGACCTTCGTTTTGACTGTTTATGGCTCCCGTAACTCTAAACGAGGCAACAGTTATGGCCGTCCGAAGAATCGATATCCACTGGGTGCAACATCTACGGTGCAAGGTGCAACATTCGTCCAAAAAGACGAAACAGCGCCGTGCGACTTTTAGAAATTGGTGCAAGGAGTTGAAATGGACCAGTACCATGGTGCATTACTCTCCAGGGATGGTAAATCAAAAACCAGCCACGGTGTTCCCTTTTTAAAGTAAATATCCATGTAACGGAAAAACGAAGGCCAAAAAACTTCAGAGACCCGATTAATGTTCAGATAGCCTTTTTTGGGTATGAAAATATCCGTTGACGGCTTAAAGTGGTCAAAGCCGTAGAACTCACTGAGACTTTCTTTTTGACTGGTTATGGCTCCCGTAACTCTAAACGAGGCAACAGTTATGGCTATCCGAAGAATCGATATCCACAGGGTGCAACATCTACGGTGCAAGGTGCAAATTTTCGTCCAAAATGACGAAACAGCGCCGTGCGACTTTTAGAAATGGGTGTAGGGATTTGAAATGGACCAGTACCATGGTGCATCACTCTCCAAGGATGGTAAATCGAAGACCAGCCACGGTGTTCCCTTTTTAACGTAAAAATTCATGTGACGGAAAAACGAAGGCCAAAAAACTTCATAGACCCGATTGAGGTTCGGATAGCATTTTTTGGGTATGAAACTATCCGTTGACGGCTTATAGCCGTCAAAGCCGTAAAACTCACTAAGACCTTCGTTTTGACTGGTGATGGCTGCCGTAACTCTAAACGAGGCAACAGTTATGGACGTCCGAAGAATCGATATCCATTGGATGCAACATCTACGGTGCAAGGTGCAAGGTGCAACATTCGTCCAAAAAGACGAAACAGCGCCGTGCGACTTTTAGAAATGGGTGCAGGGATTTGAAATGGACCAGTACCATGGTGCACCACTCTCCAGGGTTGGTAAATCGAAGACCAGCCACGATGTTCCCTTTTTAACGTAAAAATCCATGTGATGGAAAAACGAAGGCCAAAAAACTTCAGAGACCCGATTGAGGTTCGGATAGCCTTTTTTTGGGTATGAAACGATACGTTGACGGCTTACAGCGGTCAATGCCATAGAACTCACTGTGACCTTCATTTTGACTGTTTATGGCTCCCATAACTCTAAACGAGGCAACAGTTATGGCCGTCCGAAGAATCGATATCCACAGGGTGCAACATCTGCGGTGCAAGGTGCAACATTCGTCCAAAAAGACGAAACAGCGCCGTGCGACTTTTAGAAATGGGAGCAAGGATTTGAAATGGACCAGTACCACGGTGCATCACTCTCCAGGGATGGTAAATTGAAGACCAGCCACGGTGTTCCCTTTTTAACGTAAAAATTCATGTGACGGAAAAACGAAGGCCAAAAAACTTCAGAGACCCGATTGAGGTTCGGATAGCCTTTTTTGGTTATGAAACTGTCCGTTGACGGCTTATAGTGGTCAAAGCCGTAGAACTCGCTGAGACCTTCGTTTTGACTTGTTATGGCTCCCGTAACTCTAAACGAGGCAACAGTTATGGCCGTCCGAAGAATCGATATCCACAGGGTGCAACATCTGCGGTGCAAGGTGCAACATTCGTCCAAAAAGACGAAACAGCGTCGTGCGACTTTTAGAAATGGGTGCAGGGATTTGAATTGGACCAGTACCATGGTGCACCACTTGCCAGGGATGGTAAATCGAAGACCAGCCACGGTGTTCCCTTTTTAACGTAAAAATTCATGTGATGGAAAAATGAAGGCCAAAAAACTTCAAAGACCCGATTGAGGTTCGGATAGCCTTTTTTAGGGTATGAAACTATCCGTTGACGGCTTAAAGCGGTCAAAGCCGTAGAACTCACTGAGACATTCGTTTTGACTGGTTATGGCTCCCGTAACTCTAAACGAGGCAACAGTTATGGCCGTCCGAAGAATCGATATCCACAGGGTGCAACATCTGCGGTGCAAGGTCCAACATTCGTCCAAAAAGACGAAATAGCGCCATGCGACTTTTAGAAATGGGTGCAGGGATTTGAAATGGACCAGTACCATGGTGCACTACTCTCCAGGGATGGTAAATCGAAAACCAGTCACGGTGTTCCCTTTTTAACGTAAAAATTCATGTGATGGAAAAACGAAGGCCAAAAAACTTCAGAGACCCGATTGAGGTTCGGATAGCCTTTTTTTGCGTATGAAACTATCCGTTGACGGCTTACAGCGGTCAATGCCGTAGAACTCACTGAGACCTTTGTTTTGACTGGTTGTGGTTCTCGTAACTCTAAACGAGGCTACAGTTATGGTCGTCCGAAGAATCGATATCCACAGGGTGCAACATCTGCGGTGCAACGTGCAACATTCGTCCAAAAAGACGAAACAGCGCCGTGCGACTTTTAGAAATGGGTGCAGGGATTTGAAATGGAACAGTACAATGGTGCATCACTCTCCAGGGATGGTAAATCGAAGACCAGCCACGGTGTTCCCTTTTTAACGTAAAAATTCATGTGATGGAAAAACGAAGGCCAAAAAACTTCAGAGACCCGATTGAGGTTCGGATAGCCTTTTTTTGGGTATGAAACTATCCGTTGACGGATTACAGCGGTAAAAGCCGTAGAACTCACTGAGACCTTCGTTTTGACTGGTTATGGCTCCCGTAACTCTAAACGAGGAAACAGTTATGGCCGTCCGAAGAATCGATATCCACAGGGTGCAACATCTGCGGTGCAAGGTGCAACATTCGTCCAAAAAGACGAAACAGCGCCGTGCGACTTTTAGAAATGGGTGCAGGGATTTGAAATGGACCAGTACCATGGTGCATCACTCTCCAGGGATAGTAAATCAAAAACCAGCCACGGTGTTCCCTTTTTAAAGTAAATATCCATGTAATGGAAAAACGAAGGCCAAAAAACTTCAGAGACCCGAATGAGGTTCGGATAGCCTTTTTTTGGGTATGAAACTATCCATTGACGGCTTACAGCCATCAAAGTCGTAGAACTCACTAAGACCTTTGTTTTGACTAGTTATGGCTCCCGTACCTCTAAACGAGCCAACAGTTATGGCCGTCCGAAGAATCAATATCCACAGGGTGCAACATCTGCGGGGCAAGGTGCAACATTTGTCCAAAAAGACGAAACAGCGCCGCGCGACTTTTAGAAATGGGTGCAGGGATTTGAAATGGACCAGTACCATGGTGCACCACTCTCCAGGGATGGTAAATCGAAGACCAACAACGATGTTCCCTTTTTAACGTAAAAATTCATGTGATGGAAAAACGAAGGCCAAAAAACTTCAGAGACCCGATTGAGGTTCGGATAGCCTTTTTTGGGTATGAAACTATCCGTTGACGGTTAAAGCGGTCAAAGCCGTAGAACTCACTAAGACCTTCGTTTTGACTAGTTATGGCTCCCGTAACTCTAAACGAGGCAACAATTATGGCCGTTCGAAGAATCGATATGCATAGGGTGCAACATCTGCGGTGCAAGGAGCAACATTCGTCCAAAAAGACAAAATAGCGTCGTGCGACTTTTAGAAATGGGTGCATGGATTTGAAATGGACCAGTACCATGGTGCATCACTCTCCAGGGATGGTTAATCGAAGACCAACCACGGTGTTCCCTTTTTAACGTAAAAATTCATTTGATGGAAAAACGAAGGCCAAAAAACTTCAGAGACCCGATAGAGGTTCGGATAGCCTTTTTTGGGTATGAAACTGTCCATTAATGGCTTACAGCTGTCAAAGCCGTAGAACTCACTGATGCCTTCGTTTTGACTGGTTATGGCTCCAGTAACTCTAAACGAGGCAACAGGTATGGCCGTCCGAATAATCGTTATCCATAGGGTGCAACATCTGCGGTGCAAGGTCCAACATTCGTCCAAAAAGACAAAACAGCACCGTGCGACTTTCAAAAATGGGTGCAGAGATTTGAAAAGGACTAGTACCATGGTGCACCACTCTCCAAGGATGGTAAATCGAAGACCAGCCATGGTGTTCCCTTTTTAACGTAAAAATTCATGTGACGGAAAAACGAAGGCCAAAAAACTTCAGAGACCCGATTGAGGTTCGGATAGCCTTTTTTTGGGTATGAAACTATCCGTTGACGGCTTACAGCCGTCAAAGCCGTAAAACTCACTGAGACGTTCGTTTTTACTGGTGATGGCTGCCGTAACTCTAAACGAGGCTACAGTTATGGACGTCCGAAGAATTGATATCCACAGGGAGCAACATCTACGGTGCAAGGTGCAACATTCGTCCAAAAAGACGAAACAGCGCCGTGCGACTTTTAGAAATGGGTGCAGGGATTTGAAATGGACCAGTACCATGGTGCACCACTCTCCAGGGATGGAAAACGAAGACCAGCCACGGTGTTCCCTTTTTAACGTAAAAATTCATGTGACGTAAAAACGAAGGCCAAAAAACTTCAGAGACCCGATTGAGGTTCAGATAGCCTTTTTTTGGATTTGAAACTATCCGTTGACGGCTTACAGCGGTCAATGTGGTAGAACTCACTGAGACCTTCATTTTGACTTGTTATGGCTCCCGTAACTCTAAACGAGGCAACAGTTATGGCCGTCCGAAGAATCGATATCCACAGGGTGCAACATCTACGGTGCAAGGTGCAACATTCGTCCAAAAAGACGAAACAGCGCCGTGTGACTTTTAGAAATGGGTGCATGGATTTGAAATGGACCAGTACCATGGTGCATCACTCTCCAGGGATGGTAAATCGAAGACCAGCCACGGTGTTCCCTTTTTAACGTAAAAATTCATGTGACGGAAAAACGAAGGCCAAAAAACTTCAGAGACCCGATTGAGGTTCGGATAGCCTTTTTTTGGGTATGAAACTATCCGTTGACGGCTTACAGCCGTCAAAGCCATAAAACTCACTGAGACCTTCGTTTTGACTAGTGATGGCTGCCGTAACTCTAAACGAGGCTACAGTTATGGACGTCCGAAGAATTGATATCCACAGGGAGCAACATCTACGGTGCAAGGTGCAACATTCGTCCAAAAAGACGAAACAGCGCCGTGCGACTTTTAGAAATGGGTGCAGGGATTTGAAATGGACCAGTACCATGGTGCACCACTCTCCAGGGATGGAAATCGAAGACCAGCCACGGTGTTCCCTTGTTAACGTAAAAATTCATGTGACGGAAAAACGAAGGCCAAAAAACTTCAGAGACCCGATTGAGGTTCGGATAGCCTTTTTTTGGGTATGAAACTATCCGTTGACGGCTTACAGCGGTCAATGTGGTAGAACTCACTGAGACCTTCATTTTGACTTGTTATGGCTCCCGTAACTCTAAACGAGGCAACAGTTATGGCCGTCCGAAGAATCGATATCCACAGGGTGCAACATCTGCGGTGCAAGGTGCAACATTCGTCCAAAAAGACGAAACAGCGCTGTGCGACTTTTAGAAATGGGTGCAGGGATTTGAAATGGACCAGTACCATGGTGTATCACTCTCCAGGGATGGTAAATCGAAGACCAGCCACGGTGTTCCCTTTTTAACGTAAAAATTCATGTGACGGAAAAACGAAGGCCAAAAAACTTCAAAGACCCGATTGAGGTTCGAATAGCCTTTTTTTGGGTATGAAACTATCCGTTGACGGCTTACAGCCGTCAAAGCCGTAAAACTCACTGAGACCTTCGTTTTGACTTGTTATGGCTCCCGTAACTCTAAACAAGGCAACAGTTATGGACGTCCGAAGAATCGATATCCACAAGGTGCAACATCTATGGTGCTAGGTGCAACATTCGTCCAAAAAGACGAAACAGCGACGTGCGACTTTTAGAAATGGGTGAAGGGATTTGAAATGGACCAGTACCATGGTGCACCACTCTCCAGGGATGGTAAATCGAAGACCAGCCACCGTGTTCCCTTTTTAACGTAAAAATTCATGTGACGGAAAAACGAAGGCCAAAAAATTTCAGAGACCCGATTGAGGTTCGGATATCCTTTTTTTGGGTATGAAACTATCCGTTGACGGCTTACAGCGGTCAATGTCGTAGAACTCACTGAGACCTTCATTTTGACTGGTTATGGCTCCCGTAACTCTAAACGAGGCAACAGTTATGGCCGTCCGAAGAATCGATATCCACAGGGTGCAACATCTGCAGTGCAAGGTGCAACATTCGTCCAAAAAGACGAAACAGCGCCGTGCGACTTTTAGAAATGGGTGTAGGGATTTGAAATGGACCAGTACCATGGTGCATCACTCTCCAGGGATGGTAAATCGAAGACCAGCCACGGCGTTCCCTTTTTAACGTAAAAATTCATGTGACGGAAAAACGAAGGCCAAAAAATTTCAAAGACCCGATTGAGGTTCGGATAGCCTTTTTTTGGGTATGAAACTATCCGTTGACGGCTTACAGCGATCAATGTCGTAGAACTCACTGAGACCTTCATTTTGACTGGTTATGGCTCCCGTAACTCTAAACGAGGCAACAGTTATGGCCGTCCGAAGAATCGATATCCACAGGGTGCAACATCTGCGGTGCAAGGTGCAACATTCGTCCAAAAAGACGAAACAGCGCCGTGCGACTTTTAGAAATCGGTGCAGGGATTTGAAATGGACCAGTACCATGGTGCATCACTCTCCAGGGATGGTAAATCGAAGACCAGCCACGGTGTTCCCTTTTTAACGTAAAGATTCATGTGGCGGAAAAACGAAGGCCAAAAAACTTCAAAGACCCGATTGAGGTTCGGATAGCCTTTTTTTTGGTATGAAACTATCCATTGACGGCTTAAAGTGGTCAAAGCCGTAGAACTCACTGAGACCTTCATTTTGACTGGTTATGGCTCCCGTAACTCTAAACGAGGCAACAGTTATGGCCATCCGAAGAATCGATATCCATAGGGTGCAACATCTGCGGTGCAAAGTGCAACATTCGTCCAAAAAGACGAAACAGCGCCGTGCGACTTTTAGAAATGGGTGCAGGGATTTGAAATGGACCAGTACCATGGTGCATCACTCTCTAGGGATGGTAATGTTTGCGCCAAAAATGGTCACAAACCCCAGGTATTGTGAAAGCACTAGTGTATGAATACAAATCAGCAATATTCAGACACAAATCTCAGATCTAAGCTAGCAATAAACAGTAATCCAGAAATAAATCACAAGAAACACGAGATTTATAGTGGTTCGGCTATCTCCGGCCTACGTCCACTTCAATGATTTTTAACTTTTATTGATGTTCTTTGCTGATTACAGATGATTACAGCAGTTACAATGAATGAATTCAAATATAACAGCAATGGAGAAAAGTAGAATTGAATCTGGCAGAGTCTGGACGTTGAGTGGCCAAAAGATCCTTTTTCTGCAGGCTACAGGGGGCTATTTATAGGCGTAGGAGGCTAAGATCGCGCTCAAACTTCAGGAGACTTCTTCTGGCACGTGAGGGGACCCACACGACCGACCCCACCAAGTTTCGACTCGATCTGCGATCGATACGAAGCAATTTCGTATCCATCAAGAAATGATCCAATCGAGCTGAAACTTGGCAGGATTTCTCTTTAGCTTGTATGCAAACTACTGTGAAAATTTCGTTGCATTTGGATCAGCGGTTTGGGAGATATGATCGATACGAATTTCATTCTCGTGAGGGCAGTCGCGTTCGTATCCATAGGTTCGAGCCCATTCTGTTCGACTCGATAGGGGCACGCGCATTTGTGGTGGCATGGCGCGTAATTTCTGGGTTGACTCACTTCGGGTGCCGAGTTTCCTGAATCGATCCCATTTCAGTGGCGTTTTGACCGATTCGTTTCCACAAACTTCGCCTCGTTTGCCTCGATGACAGTTGCATATATTGATTTGGTGGAGATGCTCTAATTCATATCGATAGAGGCAGCCTCGTTCGCATCCATCAACCCGATCCTTGTTCGTATCGACCAGTGTAGATGGATACGAACAAGCAGTATCAGCCTTAGCTCGAAGGATACGAACAATTATTCAGGTATGGCCACCTGATGGATACGAACTAGAGACAACAGGCTCTTCAGCCGATGGATACGAGGTAGATGGTAGGTGATCGAGACGAAATGAGGTCGCTTGGTGGATACGAGATGGATCGATGCGATGCTAATGGATACAAACGTATGGCCATTATGACGGATACGAACCCGATGGATTCGAACTATGCGAGACCCGATGGATACGAACCCGATGGATTCGAACTCGACGATGACTCTTTGATGGATACGAATAGCATGTTTTATGTAACTTGTATCGATCATATCTCGTTCATACGAACTCCGATTTACCTGAAACTTGGAGCACTGGCTTTCATGGCTTTACTTGTCATATCTTGTCAATTGTAGCCCGATCCGGACTCAGACAAAATTCATCGATATCCATGGTGAACCTGCGATGCACAATCGTTGTTCATGACTAGTAGTCATTGATTTTCAGTTAATCTTTGGGTATCTCGGCTTTGCCAAAAGGTGGGATAACACTTTGCCCCCAAAACATGCCTTTTGGTAAAAGGTGTGTTTTGATCAGTCTCAAATTGAATGTAGTGAGTTCATGTTTTACTCAGAGCTTGCGGCATTTTCAATCAAGTTCATGGCTGTTCGAAGCCGAATCGTTATCAATTTCTTCCAGTAGAAGTTAAGAATGAAACTTTATAGTCTCTCTGTACTATCGATGGTCACTCCGGACCCTTGTCAAGCCCATTCCAGACTTAGCGATCGAATATAAAGATCCTATTGCACTTCGGCGTTGCTTTTTATTCCTTGCACTCTGGCCCCAGTTAGGGCGTAAAGCGATGTCTTGGTCGTTCTGGACCGATCGTAGCCTCTCCGGGCTCATGCTAGATCCCGTCCTGTCACTCTCCGTTGAAGAGGAAACAACGTTAAGTGAGTCAATCCTGTCGCTCTCCGGCGAAGCGACTCACTTCTTGCACTCCAGTTCAGTGTATCTGAACATTAAGCGATGTCATGGCCTAAATCGTGGGCCGATCATAGCCTCTCCGGGCTCTTATCGAATCCCGATCCAATCACTCTTCGGTGAATAGGAAACGATGCTTAAGTGAGTCGATCCTGTCGCTCTCCGGCGAAGCAACTCACTTCTTGCACTCCGGACCCCGCCTCTCTGGGTAAGGTCATAAAGCGATCATGTTTATATTGATATTTAATGTTCATCCTTTAACTCTCCGGTTAAAAGGTTTATTTTAATAAGTGTTTCTTTATTAAATTCAAATCCTTGATGTTCAATATCAAACACCAGGAAAAACAAGACAATGCCTCTCCGGGCGGAGCGGTCTATTACCATCTTAGAGCATGCCTAGGGATCTCTCCGGTTCCCGTACATGAGTAAGTGGGATAGCCGTTTTATTTTGGAAATCAAATCTAATGAAATTATTTGACCGAAGTCCTAATCCTGAACTTGGCCCTTGCCATCTTAATCAGTGGATGACGAGTCGTGATCCTGATCCAGGATGGTTTCTGTTAGGTGGAGGAGGCAGTTGTTCAGGCCTTGCTGCCGCTGCCCGTTCCTTGAACTATTGTGGCAATCTACCACTCCTGGCATGTTCTTCCACCTCATCCTTTAGGTGGCGGCATTCGTCGGTTTTGTACCCATCTAACTCATGGAATAGGCAATATTTTCCGGTTCTACGTTCCCGCTCTGTGGGATCTCTCCTTGGTGGTTTTCGATATGGGAGTTGCCCCCAAGTTTCGGTGTAAATTCGTTCCAGACCTGCCACCAAGTCTGTGTATTGCCTGAATCTGGGCTCTCGGAATTTCTTCCGTTTATCAGGACCATCATGTGCGTCATCCTGCTTTCTCTTTCCTTTGTCCGCTGTGGGCTGTTCCATGGCGGTTCCTTCGCCTTGTACAGCGTTTATTACCTGCCTCTCGGCTCGCGATTTTTCCAATCGAATGAATCGTTCAGCTTCATGGTAAAACTCTCCAAGATCTTGCGGTGGGTCTCTTGTTAAAGAGTCTTTGAATTCGGTGCCTTCCCCAACTCCTGCTACTGCCGCCATCAAAATCATCGATGGGTCCGGGCGATCTACAGAAGCCACCGTTGCATTAAATCGTAATAGAAAATCTTTTATGGACTCTCCGGTCCTTTGTTTTATTGATGCCAAAGTCATCATGCTCTTGGGTCGCGTTACGTGAACCCTAAACTGTTTCATGAAGCAATCCACAAGCTCGCCCTATGTCTTGATTGATCTAGTCTCTAGCTGTCTAAACCAAAGCGCAGCCAAATCTGATAAGAATAAGGGGAAACATCATGCCATTAATTCCTCGGATGCTCCCAGCACTTCCATGTGCCTGATATATCTGGTGATATGCATGGTCGGGTCTGACTTTCCGTCATAAGGATCCAGCATTGGTAGTTTGAACTTTGGAGGGTTCCTTGCATTCCGGATATTTGGAGCGAACGGACTTCGGCTAACCTCTTCCAATCCTCCGCCTGACAATCCCCCTCTCATGATCCGTCTTACTAGGCCAATCATTCTTTCATCTCCATCCAGGGATTGCCCCCTTGTCATGTCTCTGTCTTGCCCTCCGAGTCTTGTAAGGAATTCTGGTATGTACTCTTCGGGTGGCTCCTTAGCATTTGTGTTGGCCCTAGCCTGTTGAGCTCCGTCCATTGGCCTTCTAGTATCGGATCCTGAGGGTCTGCCCCCAAGTCCTTGTTGACTGCCTTCTGGTTCTGCATTCTGTCCTCCATTGGGTTCCGCAATCCTAGCTCCTTGTTCCACATTCACAACCGCTGTAGCTGGTCCTGGGTTTTGTATTTCTGCAGCTCTCATCTGTTCAAAGAAATTCTGCAGCATCTCTTGTTGGCTTTTCATCATTCTTTCCTGCATTAGGTTATTCATAGCCTCCATCTCATCTCTAGTAATGTAGATCGAAGCTTGTCCTTCTCCAGCGCCAGAGGATGCCTCTTGACTTCCTCCCTGTTGGCTCCTCTCAGCTCTTTGTCTTGTTTGTCGAGTCATTGTAGAGTCAAATCTGAATCCTTAAAATTTCAAATCTAAACTTTGAATCTGGTGTAGCGGGTGCTAGTTGTTCTCAGTGAAAGCACCAAAGTGTCTGCGCCAAAAATGGTCACAAACCCCAGGTATTGTGAAAGCACCAGTGTATGAATACAAATCAGCAATATTCAGACACAAATCTCAGATCTAAGCTAGCAATAAACAGCAATCCAGAAATAAATCACAAGAAACACGAGATTTATAGTGGTTCGGCTATCTCCGGCCTACGTCCACTTCAATGATTTTTATCTTTTATTGATGTTCTTTGCTGATTACAGATGATTACAGCAATTACAATGAATGAATTCGAATATAACAGCAACGGAGAAAAGTAGAATTGAATCCGGCAGAGTCTGGACGTTGAGTGGCCAAAAGATCCTTTTTCTGCAGGCTTCAGGGGGCTATTTATAGGCGTAGGAGGCTGGGATCGCGCTCAAACTTCGGGAGACTTCTTCTGGCTCGTGAGGGGACCCACGCGACCGAGCCCACCAAGTTTCGACTCGATCTGCGATCGATACGAAGCAATTTCGTATCCATCAAGAAATGATCCAATCGAGCTGAAACTTGGCAGGATTGCTCTTTAGCTTGTATGCAAGCTACTGTGAAAATTTCATTGCATTTGGATCAGCGGTTTGGGAGATATGACCGATACGAATTTCATTCTCGTGAGGGCTGTCGCGTTCGTATCCATAGGTTCGAGCCCATTCTGTTCGACTCGATAGGGGCACGCGCACTTGTGGTGGCATGGCGCGTAATTTCTGGGTTGAATCACTTCGGGTGCCGAGTTTCCTGGATCGATCCCATTTCAGTGGTGTTTTGACCGATTCGTTTCCACAAACTTCGCCTTGCTTGCCTCGATGACCGTTGCATATATTGATTTGGTGGAGATGCTCTAATTCATATCGATAGAGGCAGCCTCGTTCGCATCCATCAATCTGATCCTTGTTTGTATCGACTAGTGTAGATGGATACGAACAAGCAGTATCAGCCTTAGCTCGAAGGATACGAACAATTATTCAGGTATGGCCACATAATGGATACGAACTAGAGACAACTGGCTCTCCAGCCGATTGATACAAGGTAGATGGTAGGTGATCGAGACGAAATGAGGTCGCTTGGTGGATACGAGATGGATCGATGCGATGCTAATGGATACGAACATATGGCCATTATGAAGGATACGAACCCGATGGATTCGAACTATGCAAGACCCGATGGATACGAACCCGATGGATTTGAACTCGACGATGACTCTCTGATGGATACGAACATCATGTTTAATGTAACTTGTATCGATCATATCTCGTTCATACGAACTCCAATTTACCTGAAACTTGGAGCACTAGCTTTCATGGCTTTGCTTGTCATATCTTGTCAATTGTAGCCCGATCCGGACTTGGACAAAATTCATCGATATCCATGGTGAACCTGCGATGCACAATCGATGTTCATGACTAGTAGTCATTGATTTTCAGTTAACCTTTGGGTATCTCGGCTTTGCCAAAAGGTGGGATAACAGGTAAATCGAAAACCAGCCACGATGTTCCCTTTTTAACGTAAAAATTCATGTGATGGAAAAACGAAGGCAAAAAAACTTCAGAGACCCGATTGAGGTTCGGATAGCCTTTTTTTGGGTATGAAACTATCCGTTGACGTCTTACAGCGGTCAAAGCCATAGAACTCACTGAGACCTTCGTTTTGACTGGTTATGGCTCCCGTAACTCTAAACGAGGCAACAGTTATGGCCGTCCAAAGAATCGATATCCATAGGGTGCAACATCTGCGGTGCAAGGGGCAACATTCGTCCAAAAAGACGAAACAGCGCCGTGCGACTTTTAGAAATGGGTGCAGGGATTTGAAATGGACCAGTACCATGGTGCACCACTCTCCAGGGATGGTAAATCGAAGACCAGCCACGGTGTTCCCTTTTTAACGTAAAAATTCATGTGACGGAAAAACGAAGGCCAAAAAACTCTAGAGACCGGATTGAGGTTCGGATAGCATTTTTTTGGGTATAAAACTATCCGTTGACGGCTTACAGCAGTCAAAGCCGTAGAACTCACTGAGACCTTCGTTTTGACTGGTTATGGCTCCCGTAACTCTAAACGAGGCAACAGTTATGGTCGTCCAAAGAATCGATATCCACTGGGTGCAACATCTGCGGTGCAAGGTGCAACATTCGTCCAAAAAGAAGAAACAGCGCCGTGCGACTTTTAGAAATGAGTGCAGGGATTTGAAATGGAGCAGTACGATGGTGCATCACTCTCCAGGGATGGTAAATCGAAGACCAGCCACGGTGTTCCCTTTTTAACGTAAAAATTCATGTGATGGAAAAACGAAGACAAAAAAACTTCAGAGACCCGATTGAGGTTCGGATAGCCTTTTTTTAGGTATGAAACTATCCGTTGACGGATTATAGCGGTGAAAGCTGTAGAACTCACTAAGACCTTCGTTTTGACTGGTTATGGCTCCCGTAACTCTAAACGAGGCAACAGTTATGGCCGTCCGAAGAATCGATATCAACATGGTGCAACATCTGCGGTGCAAGGTGCAACATTCGTCCAAAAAGACGAAACAGAGCCGTGCGACTTTTAGAAATGGGTGTAGGGATTTGAAATTGACCAGTACCATGGTGCATCACTCCCCAGGGATGTTAAATAAAAAACCAGCCACGGTGTTCCCTTTTTAAAGTAAATATCCATGTGACGGAAAAACGAAGGCCAAAAAACTTCAGAGACCCGATTGAGGTTCGGATAGCCTTTTTTTGGGTATGAAACTATCTGTTGACGGCTTATAGCCGTCAAAGCCATAGAACTCACTAAGACCTTCGTTTTGACGGGTTATGGCTCCCGTAACTCTAAACGAGGCAACAGTTATGACCGTCCGAAAAATCGATATCCACAGGGTGCAACATCTGCGGTGCAAGGTGCAACATTCGTCCAAAAAGACGAAACAGCGGCGTACGACTTTTAGAAATGGGTGCAGGGATTTGAAATGGACCAGTACCATGGTGCACCGCACTCCAGGGATGATAAATCGAACACCAGCCACGGTGTACCCTTTTTAACGTAAAAATTCATGTGACGGAAAAACAAAGGCCAAAAAACTTCAGAGACCCGATTGAGGTTCGGATAGCCTTTTTTTGTGTATGAAACTATCCGTTGACGGCTTACAGCGGTCAATGCCGTAGAACTCACTGAGACCTTTGTTTTGACTGGTTGTGGTTCTCGTAACTCTAAACGAGGCAACAGTTATGGCCGTCCGAAGAATCGATATCCACAGGGTGCAACATCTGCGGTGCAAGGTGCAACATTCATCCAAAAAGACGAAACAACGGCGTGCGACTTTTAGAAATGGGTGCAGGGATTTGAAATGGACCAGTACCATGGTGCACCGCTCTCCAGGGATGATAAATCGAACACCATCCATGGTGTTTCCTTTTTAACGTAAAAATTCATGTGGCGGAAAAACGAAGGCCAAAAAAATTCAAAGACCCAATTGATGTTCGGATAGCCTTTTTTGGGTATGAAACTATCCGTTGACGGCTTACAACAGTCAAAGCCGTAGAACTCACTAAGACCTTCGTTTTGACTGGTTATGGCTCCCGTAACTCTAAACGAGGTAACAGTTATGGCCGTCCGAAGAATCGATATCCACAGGGTGCAACATCTGCGGTGCAAGGTGCAACATTCGTCCAAAAAGACGAAACAGCGTCGTGCGACTTTTAGAAATAGGTGCAGGGATTTGAAATGGACCAGTACCATGGTGCACCACTCTCCAGGGATGGTAAATTGATGACCAGCCACGGTGTTCCCTTTTTAACGTAAAAATTCATGTGATGGAAAAACGAAGGCCAAAAAACTTCAGAGACCCGATTGATGTTCGGATAGCCTTTTTTGGGTATAAAACTATCTGTTGACGGCTTACAGTAGTCAAAGCCGTAGAACTCACTGAGACCTTCGTTTTGGCTGGTTATGGCTCCCGTAACTCTAAACGAGGCAAAAGTTATGGTCGTCTGAAGAATCGATATCCACACGGTGCAACATCTGCGGTGCAAGGTGCAACATTCGTCCAAAAAGACGAAACAGCGCCGTGCGAGTTTTAGAAATGGGTGCAGGGATTGGAAATGGACCAGTACCATGGTGTACCACTCTCCAGGGATGGTAAATCGAAGACCAGCCATGGAGTTCCCTTTTTAACGTAAAAATTCATGTGACGGAAAAACGAATGCCAAAAAACTTCAAAGACCCGATTGAAGTTCGGATAGCCTTTTTTTGGGTATGAAACTATCCGTTGACGGCTTACAGTGGTCAAAGCCGTAGAACTAACTGAGACCTTTGTTTTGACTGGTTATGGCTCCCGTAACTCTAAACGAGGCAACAGTTATGGCCATCCGAAGAATCGATATCCACAGGGTGCAACATCTGCGGTGGAAGGTGCAACATTCGTCCAAAAAGACGAAACAGCGCTGTGCGACTTTTAGAAATGGGTGCAGGGATTTGAAATGGACCAGTACCATGGTGCATCACTCTCTAGGGATGGTAAATCGAAGACCAGCCAAGGTGTTCCCTTTTTAACGTAAAAATTCATGTGACGGAAAAACAAAGGCCAAAAAACTTCAGGGACCCGATTGAGTTTCGGATAGCCTTATATTGGTATGAAACTATCCGTTGACAGCTTACAGCGGTCAAAGTCGTAGAACTCATTGAGACCTTCATTTTGACTGGTTATGGCTCCAGTAACTCTAAACGAGGCAACAGTTATGGCCGTCCGAAGAATCGATATCCACAGGGTGCAACATCTGAGGTGCAACATTCGTCCAAAAAGATGAAACAGCGCCGTGCGACTTATAGAAATGGGTGCAGGGATTTGAAATGGACCAGTACCATGGTGCACTGCTCTCCAGGGATGATAAATCGAACATTAGCCACGGTGTTCCCTTTTTAACGTAAAAATTCATGTGATCGAAAAACGAAGGCCAAAAAACTTCAAAGACCCGATTGATGTTCGGATAGCCTTTTTTGGGTATGAAACTATCCATTGACGGCTTACAGCAGTCAAAGCCGTAGAACTCACTGAGACCTTCGTTTTGACTGGTTATGGCTCCCGTAACTCTGAACGAGGCAACAGTTATGGCCGTTCGAAGAATCGATATCCATAGGGTGCAACATCTGCGGTGCAAGGTGCAACATTCATCCAAAAAGACGAAACAGCGGCGTGCGACTTTTAGAAATGGGTGCAGGGATTTGAAATGGACCAGTACCATGGTGCACCGCTCTCCAGGGATGATAAATCGAACACCAGCCATGGTGTTCCCTTTTTAACGTAAAAATTCATGTGACGGAAAAACGAAGGCCAAAAAACTTCAGAGACCCGATTGATGTTCGGATAGCCTTTTTTGGGTATGAAACTATCCGTTGATGGCTTACAGCAGTCAAAGCCGTAGAACTCACTGAGACCTTCGTTTTGACTGGTTATGGCTCCCGTAACTCTAAACGAGACAACATTTATGGTCGTCCGAAGAATCGATATCCACACGGTGCAACATCTGCGGTGAAAGGTGCAACATTCGTCCAAAAAGACGAAACAGCGTCGTGCGATATTTAGAAATAGGTGCAGGGAACGGGAGCCTTAACCAGTCAAAAGGAAGCTCTCAGTGAGTTCTACGACTTTGCTAGTTGTAAGCCTTCAATGGATAGTTTCATACCCAAAAAAAGGCTATCCGAACCTCAATCGGGTCTCTGAAGTTTTTTGGCCTTCGTTTTTCCGTCACGTGAATTTTTACATTAAAAAGGGAACACCGTGGCTAGTCTTCGATTTACCATCCCTGGAGAGTGGTGCACCATGGTACTGGTCCAGTTCAAATACCTGCACCCAATTCTAAAAGTCGCACGGCGCTATTACGTCTTTTTGGACGAATGTTGCACCTTGCACCGCAGATGTTGCACCCTGTGGATATCGATTCTTCGGACGGCCATAACTGTTGCCTCCTTTAGGGTTACGGGAGCCATAACCAGTCAAAACAAAGCTCTCAGTGAGTTCTACGGCTTTGACCGATGTAAGCCGTCAATGGATAGTTTCATACTCAAACAAAGGCTATCCGAACCTCAATCGGGTCTCTGAAGTTTTTTGGCCATCGTTTTTCCGTCACGTGGATTTTTACGTTAAAAAGGGAACACCGGGTTGGTCTTCGATTTACCATCCCTGGAGAGTGGTGCACCGTGGTACTGGTCCATTTCAAATCCCTACACCCATTTCTAAAAGTCGCACGGCGTTGTTTCGTCTTATTGGACGAATGTTGCACCATGCACCGTAGATGTTGCACCCTATGGATATCGATTCTTCGGACGGCCATAACTGTTGCCTCGTTTAGGGTTACGGTAGCCATAACCAGCCAAAACGAAGCTCTCAGTGAGTTCTACGGCTTTGATCGCTGTAAGCCGTCAATGGATAGTTTCATACCCAAAAAAGGCTATCCGAACCTTAATCGGGTCTTTGAAGTTTTTTGGCCTTCGTTTTTCCGTCACGTGAATTTTTACATTAAAAAGGGAACACCATGGCTGGTCTTCGATTTACCATCCCTGGAGAGTGGTGCACCATGGTACTGGTCCATTTCAAATTCCTGCACCCATTTCTAATAGTCGCACGGCGCTGTTTCGTCTTTTTGGACGAATGTTGCACCATGCACCGCAGATGTTGCACCCTGTGGATATCGATTCTTCGGACGGCCATAACTGTTGCCTCGTTTAGAGTTACGGGAGCCATAACCAGTCAAAACGAAGCTCTCATTGAGTTCTACGGCTTTGACCGCTGTAAGCCGTCAATGGATAGTTTTATACCCAAAAAAAGCTATCCGAACCTCAATCGGGTCTTTGAAGTTTTTTGGCCTTCGTTTTTCCGTCACATGAATTTTTACGTTAAAAAGGGAACACCGGGGCTGGTCTTCGATTTACCATCCCTGGAGAGTGTTGCACCATGGTACTGGTCCATTTCAAATCCCTGCACCCATTTCTAAAAGTCGCACGACGTTGTTTCGTATTTTTGGACGAATGTTGCACCTTGCACCGCAGATGTTGCACCCGGTGGATATCGATTCTTCGCACGGCCATAACTGTTGCCTCGTTTAGAGTTACGGGAGCCATAACCAGTCAAAACGAAGCTCTCAGTGAGTTCTACGGCTTTGACCGCTGTAAGCCGTCAATGGATAGATTTATACCCAAAAAAGGCTATCCAAACCTCAATCGGGTCTCTGAAGTTTTTTGGCCTTCGTTTTTCCGTCATGTGAATTTTTACGTTAAAAAGTGAACACCGGGGCTGGTCTTCGATTTACCATCCCTGGAGAGTGTTGCACCATGGTACTGGTCCATTTCAAATCCCTGCACCCATTTCTAAAAGTCGCACGGCGTTGTTTCGTATTTTTGGACGAATGTTGCACCTTGCACCGCAGATGTTGCACCCTGTGGATATCGATTCTTCGGACAGCCATAACTGTTGCTTCGTTTATGGATACGGGAGCCATAACCAGTCAAAACAAAGCTCTCAGTGAGTTCTACGGCTTTGACCGCTGTCAGCCATCAATGGATAGTTTCATACCCAATAAAGGCTATCCGAACCTCAATCTGGTCTCTGAAGTTTTTTGGCCTTCGTTTTTCTGTCACGTGAATTTTTACGTTAAAAAGGGAACACCGTGGCTGGTCTTCGATTGACCATCCCTGGGGAGTGGTGCACCATGGCACTGGTCCATTTCAAATCCCTGCACCCATTTCTAAAAGTCGCACGGCGCAGTTTCGTCTTTTTGGACGAATGTTGCACCCTATGGATATCGATTCTTCGCACGGCCATAACTGTTGCCTCGTTTAGAGTTACGGGAGCCATAACCAGTCAAAACGAAGCTCTCAGTGAGTTCTACGGCTTTGACCGCTGTAAGCCGTCAATGGATAGTTTTATACCCAAAAAAAGGCTATCCGAACCTCAATCGGGTCTCTGAAGTTTTTTGGCCTTCGTTTTTCCGTCATGTGAATTTTTACGTTAAAAAGGGAACACCGGGGCTGGTCTTCGATTTACCATCCCTGGAGAGTGTTGCACCATGGTACTGGTCCATTTCAAATCCCTGCACCCATTTCTAAAAGTCGCACGGCGTTGTTTCATATTTTTGGACGAAAGTTGCACCTTGCACCGCAGATGTTGCACCCTGTGGATATCGATTCTTCGGACAGCCATAACTATTGCTTCGTTTATGGATACGGGAGCCATAACCAGTCAAAACGAAACTCTCGGTGAGTTCTACGGCTTTGACCGCTGTCAGCCGTCAATGGATAGTTTCACACCCAAAAAAGGCTATCCGAACCTTAATCGGGTCTCTGAAGTTTTTTGGCCTTCGTTTTTCTGTCACGTGAATTTTTACGTTAAAAAGGAAACACCGTGGCTGGTCTTCGATTTACCATCCCTGGAGAGTGGTGCACCATGGCACTGGTCCATTTCAAATCCCTGCACCCATTTCTAAAAGTCGCACGGCGCTGTTTCGTCTTTTTGGACGAATGTTGCACCTTGCACCGCAGATGTTGCACCCTGTGGATATCGATTCTTCGGACGGCCATAACTGTTGCCTCGTTTAGAGTTACGGGAGCCATAACCAGTCAAAAGGAAGCTCTCAGTGAGTTCTACGGCTTTGCTAGTTGTAAGCCTTCAATGGATAGTTTCATACCCAAAAAAAGTCTATCCGAACCTCAATCGGGTCTCTGAAGTTTTTTGGCCTTCGTTTTTCCGTCACGTGAATTTTTACGTTAAAAAGGGAACACCGGGGCTGGTCTTCGATTTACCATCCCTGGAGAGTGTTGCAACATGGTACTGGTCCATTTCAAATCCCTGCACCAATTTCTAAAAGTCGCACGGCGTTGTTTCGTATTTTTGGACGAATGTTGCACCTTGCACCGCAGATGTTGCACCCTGTGGATATCGATTCTTCGGACGGCCATAACTGTTGCTTCGTTTATGGATACGGGAGCCATAACCAGTCAAAACGAAGGTCTCAGTGAGTTCTACGGCTTTGACAGCTGTAAGCCATCAACAGATAGTTTCATACTCAAAAAAAAGCTATCTGAACCTCAATCGGGTCTCTGAAGTTTTTTGGCCTTCGTTTTTCCGTCACATGAATTTTTACGTTAAAAAGGGAAAACCGTGGCTGGTCTTCGATTTACCATCCCTGTATAGTGGTGCACCATGGTACCGGTCCATTTCAAATACCTGCACCCAATTCTAAAAGTCGCACGGCGCTGTTTCGTCTTTTTGGACGAATGTTGCACCTTGCACCGCAGATGTTGCACCCTGCGGATATCGATTCTTCGGACGGCCATAACTGTTGCCTCGTTTAGAGTTACGGGAGCCATAACCAGTCAAAACGAAGGTCTCAGTGAGTTCTACAGCTTTGACGGCTGTAAGCCGTCAACGGATAGTTTCATACCCAAAAAAAGCTATCCGAACCTCAGTCGGGTCTTTGAAGTTTTTTGGCCTTCGTTTTTCCATCACATGAATTTTTACGTTAAAAAGGGAACACCGTGGCTGGTCTTCGATTTACCATCCCTGGAGAGTGGTGCACCATGGTACCAGTCCATTTTAAATACCTGCACCCATTTCTAAAAGTCGCACAGCGCTGTTTCGTCTTTTTGGACGAATGTTGCACCTTGCACCGCAGATGTTGCACCCTGCGGATATCGATTCTTCGGACGGCCATAACTGTTGCCTCGTTTAGAGTTACGGGAGCCATAACTAGTCAAAACGAAGGTCTCAGTGAGTTCTACGGCTTTGACAGCTGTAAGCCGTCAACGGATAGTTTCATATCCAAAAAAAAAGCTATCCGAACCTCAATCGGGTCTTTGAAGTTTTTTGGCCTTCGTTTTTCCGTCACATGAATTTTTACGTTAAAAAGGGAACACCGTGGCTGGTCTTCGATTTACCATCCCTGGAGAGTGGTGCACCATGGTACCGGTCCATTTCAAATACCTGCACCCATTTCTAAAAGTCGCACGGCGCTGTTTCGTCTTTTTGGACGAATGTTGCACCTTGCACCGCAGATGTTGCACCCTGCGGATATCGATTCTTCGGACGGCCATAACTGTTGCCTCGTTTAGAGTTATGGGAGCCATAACCAGTCAAAACGAAGGTCTCAGTGAGTTCTACGGCTTTGACAGCTGTAAGCCGTCAACAGATAGTTTCATACCCAAAAAAAAGCTATCCGAACCTGAATCGGGTCTTGAAGTTTTTTGGCCTTCGTTTTTCCATCACATGATTTTTTACGTTAAAAAGGGAACACCGTGGCTGGTCTTCGATTTACCATCCCTGTAGAGTGGTGCACCATGGTACCGGTCCATTTCAAATACCTGCACCCAATTCTAAAAGTCGAACGGCGCTGTTTCGTCTTTTTGGACGAATGTTGCACCTTGCACCGCAGATGTTGCACCCTGCGGATATCGATTCTTCGGACGGCCATAACTGTTGCCTCGTTTAGAGTTATGGGAGCCATAACCAGTCAAAACGAAGGTTTCAGTGAGTTCTACGGCTTTGACGGCTGTAAGCCGTCAACGGATAGTTTCATACCCAAAAAAAGCTATCCGAACCTCAATCGGGTCTTTGAAGTTTTTTGGCCTTCGTTTTTCCGTCACATGAATTTTTACGTTAAAAAGGGAACACCGTGGCTGGTCTTCGATTTACCATCCCTGGAGAGTGGTGCACCATGGTACCGGTCCACTTCAAATACCTGCACCCATTTCTAAAAGTCGCACAGCGCTGTTTCGTCTTTTTGGACGAATGTTGCACCTTGCACCGCAGATGTTGCACCCTGCGGATATCGATTCTTCGGACGGCCATAACTGTTGCCTCGTTTAGAGTTACGGGAGCCATAACCAGTCAAAACGAAGGTCTCAGTGAGTTCTACGGCTTTGACAGCTGTAAGCCGTCAACGGATAGTTTCATACCCAAAAAAAAAGCTATCCGAACCTCAATCGGGTCTTTGAAGTTTTTTGGCCTTCGTTTTTCCGTCACATGAATTTTTACGTTAAAAAGGGAACACCGTGGTTGGTCTTCGATTTACCATCCCTGGAGAGTGGTGCACCATGGTACCGGTCCATTTCAAATACCTGCACCCATTTCTAAAAGTCGCACGGTGCTGTTTCGTCTTTTTGGACGAATGTTGCACCTTGCACCGCAGATGTTGCACCCTACGGATATCGATTCTTCGAACGGCCATAACTGTTGCCTCGTTTAGAGTTACGGGAGCCATAACCAGTCAAAACGAAGGTCTCAGTGAGTTCTACGGCTTTGACGGCTGTAAGCCGTCAACGGATAGTTTCATACCCAAAAAAAAGCTATTCGAACCTCAATCGGGTCTTTGAAGTTTTTTGGCCTTCGTTTTTCCGTCACATGAATTTTTACGTTAAAAAGGGAACACCGTGGCTGGTCTTCGATTTACCATCCCTGGAGAGTGGTGCACCATGGTACCGGTCCATTTCAAATACCTGCACCCATTTCTAAAAGTCGCACGGCGCTGTTTCGTCTTTTTGGACGAATGTTGCACCTTGCACCGCAGATGTTGCACCCTGCGGATATCGATTCTTCGGACGGCCATAACTGTTGCCTCGTTTAGAGTTACGGGAGCCATAACTAGTCAAAACAAAGGTCTCAGTGAGTTCTACGGCTTTGACAGCTGTAAGCCGTCAACGGATAGTTTCATACCCAAAAAAAAGCTATCCGAACCTCAATCGGGTCTTTGAAGTTTTTTGGCCTTCGTTTTTCCGTCACATGAATTTTTACGTTAAAAAGGGAACACCGTGGCTGGTCTTCGATTTACCATCCCTGGAGAGTGGTGCACCATGGTACCGGTCCATTTCAAATACTTGCACACATTTCTAAAATTCGCACGGCGCTGTTTCGTCTTTTTGGACGAATGTTGCACCTTGCACCGCAGATGTTGCACCCTGCGGATATCGATTCTTCGGACGGCCATAACTGTTGCCTCGTTTAGAGTTATGGGAGCCATAACTAGTCAAAACGAAGGTCTCAGTGAGTTCTACGGCTTTGACAGCTGTAAGCCGTCAACAGATAGTTTCATACCCCAAAAAAAGCTATCCGAACCTCAATCGGGTCTTGAAGTTTTTTGGCCTTCGTTTTTCCATCACATGAATTTTTACGTTAAAATGGGAACACCGTGGCTGGTCTTCGATTTACCATCCCTGTAGAGTGGTGCACCATGGTACCAGTCCATTTCAAATACCTGCACCCAATTCTAAAAGTCGAACGGCGATGTTTCGTCTTTTTGGACGAATGTTGCACCTTGCACCGCAGATGTTGCACCCTGCGGATATCGATTCTTCGGACGGCCATAACTGTTGCCTCGTTTAGAGTTACGGGAGCCATAACCAGTCAAAACGAAGGTTTCAGTGAGTTCTACGGCTTTGATGGCTGTAAGCCGTCAACGGATAGTTTCATACCCAAAAAAAAAGCTATCCGAACCTCAATCGGGTCTTTGAAGTTTTTTGGCCTTCGTTTTTCCGTCACATGAATTTTTACGTTAAAAAGGGAACACCGTGGCTGGTCTTCGATTTACCATCCCTGGAGAGTGGTGCACCATGGTACCGGTCCATTTCAAATACCTGCACCCATTTCTAAAAGTCGCACGGCGCTGTTTCGTCTTTTTGGACGAATGTTGCACCTTGCACCGCAGATGTTGCACCCTGCGGATATCGATTCTTCGGACGGCCATAACTGTTGCCTCGTTTAGAGTTATGGGAGCCATAACCAGTCAAAACGAAGGTCTCAGTGAGTTCTACGGCTTTGACAGCTGTAAGCCGTCAACAGATAGTTTCATACCCCATAAAAAGCTATCCGAACCTCAATCGGGTCTTGAAGTTTTTTTGCCTTCGTTTTTCCATCACATGAATTTTTACGTTAAAAAGGGAACACCGTGGCTGGTCTTCGATTTACCATCCCTGTAGAGTGGTGCACCATGGTACCAGTCCATTTCAAATACCTGCACCCAATTCTAAAAGTCGAACGGCGATGTTTCGTCTTTTTGGACGAATGTTGCACCTTGCACCGCAGATGTTGCACCCTGCGGATATCGATTCTTCGGACGGCCATAACTGTTGCCTCGTTTAGAGTTACGGGAGCCATAACCAGTCAAAACGAAGGTTTCAGTGAGTTCTACGGCTTTGATGGCTGTAAGCCGTCAACGGATAGTTTCATACCCAGAAAAAAGCTATCCGAACCTCAATCGGGTCTTTGAAGTTTTTTGGCCTTCGTTTTTCCGTCACATGAATTTTTACGTTAAAAAGGGAACACCGTGGCTGGTCTTCGATTTACCATCCCTGGAGAGTGGTGCACCATGGTACCGGTCCACTTCAAATACCTGCACCCATTACTAAAAGTCGCACGGCGCTGTTTCGTCTTTTTGGACGAATGTTGCACCTTGCACCGCAGATGTTGCACCCTGCGGATATCGATTCTTCGGACGGCCATAACTGTTGCCTCGTTTAGAGTTACGGGAGCCATAACCAGTCAAAACGAAGGTCTCAGTGAGTTCTACGGCTTTGACCACTGTAAGCTGTCAACGGATAGTTTGATACCCAAAAAAAAGCTATCCGAACCTCAATCGGGTCTCTGAAGTTTTTTGGCCTTCGTTTTTTCGTCACATGAATTTTTACGTTAAAAAGGGAACACCGTGGCTGGTCTTCGATTTACCATCCCTGGAGAGTGGTGCACCATGGTACCGGTCCATTTCAAATACCTGCACCCATTTCTAAAAGTCGCACGGCGCTGTTTCGTCTTTTTGGACGAATGTTGCACCTTGCACCGCAGATGTTGCACCCTGCGGATATCGATTCTTCGGACGGCCATAACTGTTGCCTCGTTTAGAGTTACGGGAGCCATAACTAGTCAAAACGAAGGTCTCAGTGAGTTCTACGGCTTTGACAGCTGTAAGCCGTCAACGGATAGTTTCATACCCAAAAAAAAAGCTATCCGAACCTCAATCGGGTCTTTGAAGTTTTTTGGCCTTCGTTTTTCCGTCACATGAATTTTTACGTTAAAAAGGTAACACCGTGGCTGGTCTTCGATTTACCATCCCTGGAGAGTGGTGCACCATGGTACCGGTCCACTTCAAATACCTGCACCCATTTCTAAAAGTCGCACGGCGCTGTTTCGTCTTTTTGGACGAATGTTGCACCTTGCACCGCAGATGTTGCACCCTGCGGATATCGATTCTTCGGACGGCCATAACTGTTGCCTCGTTTAGAGTTATGGGAGCCATAACCAGTCAAAACGAAGGTCTCAGTGAGTTCTACGGCTTTGACAGCTGTAAGCCGTCAACAGATAGTTTCATACCCAAAAAAAAGCTATCCGAACCTCAATCGGGTCTTGAAGTTTTTTGGCCTTCGTTTTTCCATCACATGAATTTTTACGTTAAAAAGGGAACACCGTGGCTGGTCTTCGATTTACCATCCTTGTAGAGTGGTGCACCATGGTACCAGTCCATTTCAAATACCTGCACCCAATTCTAAAAGTCGAACGGCGCTGTTTCGTCTTTTTGGACGAATGTTGCACCGTGCACCGCAGATGTTGCACCCTGCGGATATCGATTCTTCGGACGGCCATAACTGTTGCCTCGTTTAGAGTTACGGGAGCCATAACCAGTCAAAACGAAGGTTTCAGTGAGTTCTACGGCTTTGATGGCTGTAAGCCGTCAACGGATAGTTTCATACCCAAAAAAAAGCTATCCGAACCTCAATCGGGTCTTTGAAGTTTTTTGGCCTTCGTTTTTCCGTCACATGAATTTTTACGTTAAAAAGGGAACACCGTGGCTGGTCTTCGATTTACCATCCCTGGAGAGTGGTGCACCATGGTACCGGTCCACTTCAAATAGCTGCACCCATTTCTAAAAGTCGCACGGCGCTGTTTCGTCTTTTTGGACGAATGTTGCACCTTGCACCGCAGATGTTGCACCCCGCGGATATCGATTCTTCGGACGGCCATAACTATTGCCTCGTTTAGAGTTACGGGAGCCATAACCAGTCAAAACGAAGGTCTCAGTGAGTTCTACGGCTTTGACAGCTGTAAGCCGTCAACGGATAGTTTCATACCCAAAAAAAAGCTATCCGAACCTCAATCGGGTCTTTGAAGTTTTTTGGCCTTCGTTTTTCCGTCACATGAATTTTTACGTTAAAAAGGGAACACCGTGGCTGGTCTTCGATTTACCATCCCTGGAGAGTGGTGCACCATGGTACCGGTCCATTTCAAATACCTGCACCCATTTCTAAAAGTCGCACGAAGCTGTTTCGTCTTTTTGGACGAATGTTGCACCTTGCACCGCAGATGTTGCACCCTGCGGATATCGATTCTTCGGACGGCCATAACTGTTGCCTCGTTTAGAGTTATGGGAGCCATAACCAGTCAAAACGAAGGTCTCAGTGAGTTCTACGGCTTTGACAGCTGTAAGCCATCAACAGATAGTTTCATACTCAAAAAAAAGCTATCCGAACCTCAATCGGGTCTTTGAAGTTTTTTGGCCTTCGTTTTTCCGTCACATGAATTTTTACGTTAAAAAGGGAAAACCATGGCTGGTCTTCGATTTACCATCCCTGGAGAGTGGTGCACCATGGTACCGGTCCATTTCAAATACCTGCACCCAATTCTAAAAGTCGCACGGCGCTGTTTCGTCTTTTTGGACGAATGTTGCACCTTGCACCGCAGATGTTGCACCCTGCGGATATCGATTCTTCGGACGGCCATAACTGTTGCCTCGTTAAGAGTTACGGGAGCCATAACCAGTCAAAACGAAGGTCTCAGTGAGTTCTACGGCTTTGACAGCTATAAGCCGTCAACAGATAGTTTCATACCCAAAAAAAGCTATCCGAACCTCAATCGGGTCTCTGAAGTTTTTTGGCCTTCGTTTTTCCATCACATGAATTTTTACGTTAAAAAGGGAACACCGTGACTGGTCTTCGATTTACCATCCCTGGAGAGTGGTGCACCATGGTACCGGTCCATTTCAAATACCTGCACCCAATTCTAAAAGTCGAACGGCGCTGTTTCGTCTTTTTGGACGAATGTTGCACCTTGCACCGCAGATGTTGCACCCTGCGGATATCGATTCTTAGGACGGCCATAACTGTTGCCTCGTTTAGAGTTACGGGAGCCATAACCAGTCAAAACGAAGGTCTCAGTGAGTTCTATGGCTTTGACGGCTGTAAGCCGTCAACGGATAGTTTCATACCCAAAAAAAAGCTATCCGAACCTCAATCGAGTCTTTGAAGTTTTTTGGCCTTCGTTTTTCCGTCACATGAATTTTTATGTTAAAAAGGGAACACCATGGCTGGTCTTCGATTTACCATCCCTGGAGAGTGGTGCACCATGGTACCGGTCCATTTCAAATACCTGCACCCATTTCTAAAAGTTGCACGGCGCTGTTTCGTCTTTTTGGACGAATGTTGCACCTTGCCCCGCAGATGTTGAACCATGCGGATATCGATTCTTCGGACGGTCATAACTGTTGCCTCGTTTAGAGTTACGGGAGCCATAACCAGTCAAAACGAAGGTCTCAGTGAGTTCTACGGCTTTGAAAGCTGTAAGCCATCAACAGATAGTTTCATACTCAAAAAAAAGCTATCCGACCCTCAATCGGGTCTCTGAAGTTTTTTGGCCTTCGTTTTTCCGTCACATGAATTTTTACGTTAAAAAGGGAAAACCGTGGCTGGTCTTCGATTTACCATCCCTGGAGAGTGGTGCACCATGGTACCGGTCCGTTTCAAATACCTGCACCCAATTCTAAAAGTCGCACGGCGCTGTTTCGTCTTTTTGGACGAATGTTGCACCTTGCACCGCAGATGTTGCACCCTGCGGATATCGATTCTTCGGACGGCCATAACTGTTGCCTCGTTTAGAGTTACGGGAGCTATAACCAGTCAAAACGAAGGTCTCAGTGAGTTCTACGGCTTTGACGGCTATAAGCCGTCAACGGATAGTTTCATACCCAAAAAAAAGCTATCCGAACCTCAATCGGGTCTTTGAAGTTTTTTGGCCTTCGTTTTTCCGTCACATGAATTTTTACGTTAAAAAGGGAACACCGTGGCGGGTCTTCGATTTACCATCCCTGGAGAGTGGTGCACCATGGTACCGGTCCATTTCAAATACTTGCACCCATTTCTAAAAGTCGCACGGTGTTGTTTCGTCTTTTTGGACGAATGTTGCACCTTGCACCGTAGATGTTGCACCCTGCGGATATCGATTCTTCGGACGGCCATAACTGTTGCCTCGTTTAGAGTTATGGGAGCCATAACCAGTCAAAACGAAGGTCTCAGTGAGTTCTACGGTTTTGACAGCTGTAAGCCGTCAACGGATAGTTTCATACCCAAAAAAAAAGCTATCCGAACCTTAATCGGGTCTTTGAAGTTTTTTGGCCTTCGTTTTTCCGTCACATGAATTTTTACGTTAAATAGGGAACACCGTGGCTGGTCTTCGATTTACCATCCCTGGAGAGTGGTGCACCATGGTACCGGTCCATTTCAAATACCTGCACCCAATTCTAAAAGTCGAACGGCGCTGTTTCGTCTTTTTGGACGAATGTTGCACCTTGCACCGCAGATGTTGCACCCTGCGGATATCGATTCTTCGGACGGCCATAACTGTTGCCTCGTTTAGAGTTACGGGAGCCATAACCAGTCAAAACGAAGGTCTCAGTGAGTTCTACGGCTTTGACGGCTGTAAGCCGTCAACGGCTAGTTTCATATCCAAAAAAAAGCTATCCGAACCTCAATCGAGTCTTTGAAGTTTTTTGGCCTTCGTTTTTCCGTCACATGAATTTTTATGTTAAAAAGGGAACACCGTGGCTGGTCTTCGATTTACCATCCCTGGAGAGTGGTGCACCATGGTACCGGTCCATTTCAAATACCTGAACCCATTTCTAAAAGTTGCACGGCGCTGTTTCGTCTTTTTGGACGAATGTTGCACCTTGCACCGCAGATGTTGAACCATGCGGATATCGATTCTTCGGACGGCCATAACTGTTGCCTCGTTTAGAGTTACGGGAGCCATAACCAGTCAAAACAAAGGTCTCAGTGAGTTCTACGGCTTTGACAGCTGTAAGCCATCAACAGATAGTTTCATACTCAAAAAAAAGCTATCCGAACCTCAATCGGATCTCTGAAGTTTTTTGGCCTTCGTTTTTCCGTCACATGAATTTTTACGTTAAAAAGGGAAAACCGTGGCTGGTCTTCGATTTACCATCCCTGGAGAGTGGTGCACCATGGTACCGGTCCATTTCAAATACCTGCAACCAATTCTAAAAGTCGCACGGTGCTGTTTCGTCTTTTTGGACGAATGTTGCACCTTGCACCGCAGATGTTGCACCCTGCAGATATCGATTCTTCGGACGGCCATAACTGTTGCCTCGTTTAGAGTTACGGGAGCCATAACCAGTCAAAACGAAGGTCTCAGTGAGTTCTACGGCTTTGACAGCTGTAAGCCGTCAACGGATAGTTTCATACCCAAAAAAAAGCTATCCGAACCTCAATCGGGTCTTTGAAGTTTTTTGGCCTTCGTTTTTCCGTCACATGAATTTTTACGTTAAAAAGGGAACACCGTGGCTGGTCTTCGATTTACCATCCCTGGAGAGTGGTGCACCATGGTACCGGTCCATTTCAAATACCTTCACCCATTTCTAAAAGTCGCACGGTGTTGTTTCGTCTTTTGGACGAATGTTGCACCTTGCACCGCAGATGTTGCACCGTACGGATATCGATTCTTCGGACGGCCATAACTGTTGCCTCGTTTAGAGTTATGGGAGCCATAACCAGTCAAAACGAAGGTCTCAGTGAGTTCTACGGCTTTGACGGCTGTAAGCCATCAACGGATAGTTTCATACCCAAAAAAAAGCTATCCGAACCTCAATCGGGTCTTTGAAGTTTTTTGGCCTTCGTTTTTCCGTCACATGAATTTTTACGTTAAAAAGGGAACACCGTGGCTGGTCTTCGATTTACCATCCCTGGAGAGTGGTGCACCATGGTACCGGTCCATTTCAAATACCTGCACCCATTTCTAAAAGTCGCACGGTGTTGTTTCGTCTTTTTGGACGAATGTTGCACCTTGCACCGCAGATGTTGCACCGTACGGATATCGATTCTTCGGATGGCCATAACTGTTGCCTCGTTTAGAGTTATGGGAGCCATAACCAGTCAAAATGAAGGTCTCAGTGAGTTCTACGGCTTTGACGGCTGTAAGCCATCAACGGATTGTTTCTTACCCAAAAAAAAGCTATCCGAACCTCAATCGGGTCTTTGAAGCTTTTTGGCCTTCGTTTTTCCGTC
This sequence comes from Allium fistulosum, assembly GCA_030737815.1. Lineage (NCBI taxonomy): Eukaryota > Viridiplantae > Streptophyta > Magnoliopsida > Asparagales > Amaryllidaceae > Allium > Allium fistulosum. Next base: position 1,143,186,200 of record CM060906.1, read on the forward strand.
ACATGAATTTTTACGTTAAAAAGGGAACACCGTGGCTGGTCTTCGATTTACCATCCCTGGAGAGTGGTGCACCATGGTACCGGTCCATTTCAAATACCTGCACCCATTTCTAAAAGTCGCACGGCGCTGTTTTGTCTTTTTGGACGAATGTTGCACCTTGCACCGCAGATGTTGCACCCTGCAGATATCGATTCTTCGGACGGCCATAACTGTTGCCTCGTTTAGAGTTACGGGAGCCATAACCATTCAAAACGAAGGTCTCAGTGAGTTCTACGGCTTTGACGGCTATAAGCCATCAACGGATAGTTTCTTACCCAAAAAAAAGCTATCCGAACCTCAATCGGGTCTTTGAAGCTTTTTGGCCTTCGTTTTTCCGTCACATGAATTTTTACGTTAAAAAGGGAACACCGTGGCGGGTCTTCGATTTACCATCCCTGGAGAGTGGTGCACCATGGTACCGGTCCATTTCAAATACCTGCACCCATTTCTAAAAGTCGCACGGTGTTGTTTCGGCTTTTTGGACGAATGTTGCACCTTGCACCGTAGATGTTGCACCCTGCGGATATCGATTCTTCGGACGGCCATAACTGTTGCCTCGTTTAGAGTTATGGGAGCCATAACCAGTCAAAACGAAAGTCTCAGTGAGTTCTACGGCTTTGACAGCTGTAAGCCGTCAACGGATAGTTTCATACCCAAAAAAAAAGCTATCCGAACCTTAATCGGGTCTTTGAAGTTTTTTGGCCTTCGTTTTTCCGTCACATGAATTTTTACGTTAAAAAGGGAACACCATGGTTGGTCTTCGATTTACCATCCCTGGAGAGTGGTGCACCATGGTACCGGTCCATTTCAAATACCTACACCCAATTCTAAAAGTCGAACGGCGCTGTTTCGTCTTTTTGGACGAATGTTGCACCTTGCACCGCAGATGTTGCACCCTGCGGATATCGATTCTTCGGACGGCCATAACTGTTGCCTCGTTTAGAGTTACGGGAGCCATAACCAGTCAAAACGAAGGTCTCAGTGAGTTCTACGGCTTTGACGGCTGTAAGCCGTCAACGGATAGTTTCATACCCAAAAAAAAGCTATCCGAACCTCAATCGGGTCTTTGAAGTTTTTTGGCCTTCGTTTTTCCGTCACATGAATTTTTACGTTAAAAAGGGAACACCGTGGCGGGTCTTCGATTTACCATCCCTGGAGAGTGGTGCACCATGGTACCGGTCCATTTCAAATACCTGCACCCATTTCTAAAAGTCGCACGGTGTTGTTTCGTCTTTTTGGACGAATGTTGCACCTTGCACCGTAGATGTTGCACCCTGCGGATATCGATTCTTCGGACGGCCATAACTGTTGCCTCGTTTAGAGTTATGGGAGCTATAACCAGTCAAAACGAAGGTCTCAGTGAGTTCTACGGCTTTGACAGCTGTAAGCCGTCAACAGATAGTTTCATACCCAAAAAAAAAGCTATCCGAACCTTAATCGGGTCTTTGAAGTTTTTTGGCCTTCGTTTTTCCGTCACATGAATTTTTACGTTAAAAAGGGAACACCGTGGCTGGTCTTCGATTTACCATCCCTGGAGAGTGGTGCACCATGGTACCGGTCCATTTCAAATACCTGCACCCAATTCTAAAAGTCGAACGGCGCTGTTTCGTCTTTTTGGACGAATGTTGCACCTTGCACCGCAGATGTTGCACCCTGCGGATATCGATTCTTCGGACGGCCATAACTGTTGCCTCGTTTAGAGTTACGGGAGCCATAACCAGTCAAAACGAAGGTCTCAGTGAGTTCTACGGCTTTGACGGCTGTAAGCCGTCAACAGATAGTTTCATATCCAAAAAAAAGCTATCCGAACCTCAATCGAGTCTTTGAAGTTTTTTGGCCTTCGTTTTTCCGTCACATGAATTTTTATGTTAAAAAGGGAACACCGTGGCTGGTCTTCGATTTACCATCCCTGGAGAGTGGTGCACCATGGTACCGGTCCATTTCAAATACCTGCACCCATTTCTAAAAGTTGCACGGCGCTGTTTCGTCTTTTTGGACGAATGTTGCACCTTGCACCGGAGATGTTGAACCATGCGGATATCGATTCTTCGGACGGCCATAACTGTTGCCTCGTTTAGAGTTACGGGAGCCATAACCAGTCAAAACAAAGGTCTCAGTGAGTTCTACGGCTTTGACAGCTGTAAGCCATCAACAGATAGTTTCATACTCAAAAAAAAGCTATCCGAACCTCAATCGGGTCTCTGAAGTTTTTTTGCCTTCGTTTTTCCGTCACATGAATTTTTACGTTAAAAAGGGAAAACCGTGGCTGGTCTTCGATTTACCATCCCTGGAGAGTGGTGCACCATGGTACCGGTCCATTTCAAATACCTGCAACCAATTCTAAAAGTCGCACGGTGCTGTTTCGTCTTTTTGGACGAATGTTGCACCTTGCACCGCAGATGTTGCACCCTGCAGATATCGATTCTTCGGACGGCCATAACTGTTGCCTCGTTTAGAGTTACGGGAGCCATAACCAGTCAAAACGAAGGTCTCAGTGAGTTCTACGGCTTTGACAGCTGTAAGCCATCAACGGATAGTTTCATACCCAAAAAAAAGCTATCCGAACCTCAATCGGGTCTTTGAAGTTTTTTGGCCTTCGTTTTTCCGTCACATGAATTTTTACGTTAAAAAGGGAACACCGTGGCTGGTCTTCGATTTACCATCCCTGGAGAGTGGTGCACCATGGTACCGGTCCATTTCAAATACCTGCACCCATTTCTAAAAGTCGCACGGTGTTGTTTCGTCTTTTTGGACGAATGTTGCACCTTGCACCGCAGATGTTGCACCGTACGGATATCGATTCTTCGGACGGCCATAACTGTTGCCTCGTTTAGAGTTATGGGAGCCATAACCAGTCAAAACGAAGGTCTCAGTGAGTTCTACGGCTTTGACGGCTGTAAGCCATCAACGGATAGTTTCATACCCAAAAAAAAGCTATCCGAACCTCAATCGGGTCTTTGAAGTTTTTTGGCCTTCGTTTTTCCGTCACATGAATTTTTACGTTAAAAAGGGAACACCGTGGCTGGTCTTCGATTTACCATCCCTGGAGACTGGTGCACCATGGTACCGGTCCATTTCAAATACCTGCACCCATTTCTAAAAGTCGCACGGTGTTGTTTCGTCTTTTTGGACGAATGTTGCACCTTGCACCGCAGATGTTGCACCCTGCGGATATCGATTCTTCGGACGGCCATAACTGTTGCCTCGTTTAGAGTTATGAGAGCCATAACCAGTCAAAACGAAGGTCTCAGTGAGTTCTACGGCTTTGACAGCTGTAAGCCGTCAACAGATAGTTTCATACCCAAAAAAAAGCTATCCGAACCTCAATCGGGTCTTTGAAGTTTTTTGGCCTTCGTTTTTCCGTCACATGAATTTTTACGTTAAAAAGGGAACACCGTGGCTGGTCTTCGATTTACCATCCCTGGAGAGTGGTGCACCATGGAATCGGTCCATTTCAAATACCTGCACCCATTTCTAAAAGTCGCACGGCGCTGTTTCGTCTTTTTGGACGAATGTTGCACCTTGCACCGCAGATGTTGCACCCTGCGGATATCGATTCTTCGGACGGCCATAACTGTTGCCTCGTTTAGAGTTATGAGAGCCATAACCAGTCAAAACGAAGGTCTCAGTGAGTTCTACGGCTTTGACGGCTGTAAGCCATCAACGGATAGTTTCATACCCAAAAAAAAGCTATTCGAACCTCAATCGGGTCTTTGAAGTTTTTTGGCCTTCGTTTTTCCGTCACATGAATTTTTACGTTAAAAAGGGAACACCGTGGCTGGTCTTCGATTTACCATCCCTGGAGAGTGGTGCACCATGGTACCGTTCCATTTCAAATACCTGCACCCATTTCTAAAAGTCGCACGGCGCTGTTTCGTCTTTTTGGACGAATGTTGCACCTTGCACCGCAGATGTTGCACCCTGCGGATATCGATTCTTCGGACGGCCATAACTGTTGCCTCGTTAAGAGTTACGGGAGCCATAACAAGTCAAAACGAAGGTCTCAGTGAGTTCTACGGCTATGACAGCTGTAAGCCGTCAACGGATAGTTTCATACCCAAAAAAAAAGCTATCCGAACCTCAATCGGGTATTTGAAGTTTTTTGGCCTTCGTTTTTCCGTCACATGAATTTTTACGTTAAAAAGGTAACACCGTGGCTGGTCTTCGATTTACCATCCCTGGAGAGTGGTGCACCATAGTACCGGTCCACTTCAAATACCTGCACCCATTTCTAAAAGTCGCACGGCGCTGTTTCGTCTTTTTGGACGAATGTTGCACCTTGCACCGCAGATGTTGCACCCTGCGGATATCGATTCTTCGGACGGCCATAACTGTTGCCTCGTTTAGAGTTATGGGAGCCATAACCAGTCAAAACGAAGGTCTCAGTGAGTTCTACGGCTTTGACAGCTGTAAGCCGTCAACAGATAGTTTCATACCCAAAAAAAAGCTATCCGAACCTCAATCGGGTCTTGAAGTTTTTTGGCCTTCGTTTTTCCATCACATGAATTTTTACGTTAAAAAGGGAACACCGTGGCTGGTCTTCGATTTACCATCCCTGTAGAGTGGTGCACCATGGTACCAGTCCATTTCAAATACCTGCACCCAATTCTAAAAGTCGAACGGCGCTGTTTCGTCTTTTTGGACGAATGTTGCACCTTGCACCGCAGATGTTGCACCCTGCGGATATCGATTCTTCGGACGGCCATAACTGTTGCCTCGTTTAGAGTTACGGGAGCCATAACCAGTCAAAACGAAGGTTTCAGTGAGTTCTACGGCTTTGATGGCTGTAAGCCGTCAACGGATAGTTTCATACCCAAAAAAAAGCTATCCGAACCTCAATCGGGTCTTTGAAGTTTTTTGGCCTTCGTTTTTCCGTCACATGAATTTTTACGTTAAAAAGGGAACACCGTGGCTGGTCTTCGATTTACCATCCCTGGAGAGTGGTGCACCATGGTACCGGTCCACTTCAAATAGCTGCACCCATTTCTAAAAGTCGCACGGCGCTGTTTCGTCTTTTTGGACGAATGTTGCACCTTGCACCGCAGATGTTGCACCCCGCGGATATCGATTCTTCGGACGGCCATAACTATTGCCTCGTTTAGAGTTACGGGAGCCATAACCAGTCAAAACGAAGGTCTCAGTGAGTTCTACGGCTTTGACAGCTGTAAGCCGTCAACGGATAGTTTCATACCCAAAAAAAAGCTATCCGAACCTCAATCGGGTCTTTGAAGTTTTTTGGCCTTCGTTTTTCCGTCACATGAATTTTTACGTTAAAAAGGGAACACCGTGGCTGGTCTTCGATTTACCATCCCTGGAGAGTGGTGCACCATGGTACCGGTCCATTTCAAATACCTGCACCCATTTCTAAAAGTCGCACGAAGCTGTTTCGTCTTTTTGGACGAATGTTGCACCTTGCACCGCAGATGTTGCACCCTGCGGATATCGATTCTTCGGACGGCCATAACTGTTGCCTCGTTTAGAGTTATGGGAGCCATAACCAGTCAAAACGAAGGTCTCAGTGAGTTCTACGGCTTTGACAGCTGTAAGCCATCAACAGATAGTTTCGTACTCAAAAAAAAGCTATCCGAACCTCAATCGGGTCTTTGAAGTTTTTTGGCCTTCGTTTTTCCGTCACATGAATTTTTACGTTAAAAAGGGAAAACCATGGCTGGTCTTCGATTTACCATCCCTGGAGAGTGGTGCACCATGGTACCGGTCCATTTCAAATACCTGCACCCAATTCTAAAAGTCGCACGGCGCTGTTTCGTCTTTTTGGACGAATGTTGCACCTTGCACCGCAGATGTTGCACCCTGCGGATATCGATTCTTCGGACGGCCATAACTGTTGCCTCGTTAAGAGTTACGGGAGCCATAACCAGTCAAAACGAAGGTCTCAGTGAGTTCTACGGCTTTGACAGCTATAAGCCGTCAACAGATAGTTTCATACCCAAAAAAAGCTATCCGAACTTCAATTGGGTCTTTGAAGTTTTTTGGCCTTCGTTTTTCCATCACATGAATTTTTACGTTAAAAAGGGAACACCGTGACTGGTCTTCGATTTACCATCCTTGGAGAGTGGTGCACCATGGTACCGGTCCATTTCAAATACCTGCACCCAATTCTAAAAGTCGAACGGCGCTGTTTCGTCTTTTTGGACGAATGTTGCACCTTGCACCGCAGATGTTGCACCCTGCGGATATCGATTCTTAGGACGGCCATAACTGTTGCCTCATTTAGAGTTACGGGAGCCATAACCAGTCAAAACGAAGGTCTCAGTGAGTTCTATGGCTTTGACGGCTGTAAGCCGTCAACGGATAGTTTCATACCCAAAAAAAAGCTATCCGAACCTCAATCGAGTCTTTGAAGTTTTTTGGCCTTCGTTTTTCCGTCACATGAATTTTTATGTTAAAAAGGGAACACCGTGGCTGGTCTTCGATTTACCATCCCTGGAGAGTGGTGCACCATGGTACCGGTCCATTTCAAATACCTGCACCCATTTCTAAAAGTTGCACGGCGCTGTTTCGTCTTTTTGGACGAATGTTGCACCTTGCCCCGCAGATGTTGAACCATGCGGATATCGATTCTTCGGACGGTCATAACTGTTGCCTCGTTTAGAGTTACGGGAGCCATAACCAGTCAAAACGAAGGTCTCAGTGAGTTCTACGGCTTTGAAAGCTGTAAGCCATCAACAGATAGTTTCATACTCAAAAAAAAGCTATCCGAACCTCAATCGGGTCTCTGAAGTTTTTTGGCCTTCGTTTTTCCGTCACATGAATTTTTACGTTAAAAAGGGAAAACCGTGGCTGGTCTTCGATTTACCATCCCTGGAGAGTGGTGCACCATGGTACCGGTCCGTTTCAAATACCTGCACCCAATTCTAAAAGTCGCACGGCGCTGTTTCGTCTTTTTGGACGAATGTTGCACCTTGCACCGCAGATGTTGCACCCTGCGGATATCGATTCTTCGGACGGCCATAACTGTTGCCTCGTTTAGAGTTACGGGAGCCATAACAAGTCAAAACGAAGGTCTCAGTGAGTTCTACGGCTTTGACGGCTGTAAGCCGTCAACGGATAGTTTCATACCCAAAAAAAAGCTATCCGAACCTCAATCGGGTCTTTGAAGTTTTTTGGCCTTCGTTTTTCCGTCACATGAATTTTTACGTTAAAAAGGGAACACCGTGGCGGGTCTTCGATTTACCATCCCTGGAGAGTGGTGCACCATGGTACCGGTCCATTTCAAATACCTGCACCCATTTCTAAAAGTCGCACGGTGTTGTTTCGTCTTTTTGGACGAATGTTGCACCTTGCACCGTAGATGTTGCACCCTGCGGATATCGATTCTTCGGACGGCCATAACTGTTGCCTCGTTTAGAGTTATGGGAGCCATAACCAGTCAAAACGAAGGTCTCAGTGAGTTCTACGGCTTTGACAGCTGTAAGCCGTCAACGGATAGTTTCATACCCAAAAAAAAAGCTATCCGAACCTTAATCGGGTCTTTGAAGTTTTTTGGCCTTCGTTTTTCCGTCACATGAATTTTTACGTTAAAAAGGGAACACCGTGGCTGGTCTTCGATTTACCATCCCTGGAGAGTGGTGCACCATGGTACCGGTCCATTTCAAATACCTGCACCTAATTCTAAAAGTCGAACGGCGCTGTTTCGTCTTTTTGGACGAATGTTGCACCTTGCACCGCAGATGTTGCACCCTGCGGATATCGATTCTTCGGACGGCCATAACTGTTGCCTCGTTTAGAGTTACGGGAGCCATAACCAGTCAAAACGAAGGTCTCAGTGAGTTCTACGGTTTTGACGGCTGTAAGCCGTCAACGGATAGTTTCATATCCAAAAAAAAGCTATCCGAACCTCAATCGAGTCTTTGAAGTTTTTTGGCCTTCGTTTTTCCGTCACATGAATTTTTATGTTAAAAAGGGAACACCGTGGCTGGTCTTCGATTTACCATCCCTGGAGAGTGGTGCACCATGGTACCGGTCCATTTCAAATACCTGCACCCATTTCTAAAAGTTGCACGGCGCTGTTTCGTCTTTTTGGACGAATGTTGCACCTTGCACCGCAGATGTTGAACCATGCGGATATCGATTCTTCGGACGGCCATAACTGTTGCCTCGTTTAGAGTTACGGGAGCCATAACCAGTCAAAACAAAGGTCTCAGTGAGTTCTACGGCTTTGACAGCTGTAAGCCATCAACAGATAGTTTCATACTCAAAAAAAAGCTATCCGAACCTCAATCGGGTCTCTGAAGTTTTTTGGCCTTCGTTTTTCCGTCACATGAATTTTTACGTTAAAAAGGGAAAACCGTGGCTGGTCTTCGATTTACCATCCCTGGAGAGTGGTGCACCATGGTACCGGTCCATTTCAAATACCTGCAACCAATTCTAAAAGTCGCACGGTGCTGTTTCGTCTTTTTGGACGAATGTTGCACCTTGCACCGCAGATGTTGCACCCTGCAGATATCGATTCTTCGGACGGCCATAACTGTTGCCTCGTTTAGAGTTACGGGAGCCATAACCAGTCAAAACGAAGGTCTCAGTGAGTTCTACGGCTTTGACAGCTGTAAGCCGTCAACGGATAGTTTCATACCCAAAAAAAAGCTATCCGAACCTCAATCGGGTCTTTGAAGTTTTTTGGCCTTCGTTTTTCCGTCACATGAATTTTTACGTTAAAAAGGGAACACCGTGGCTGGTCTTCGATTTACCATCCCTGGAGAGTGGTGCACCATGGTACCGGTCCATTTCAAATACCTGCACCCATTTCTAAAAGTCGCACGGTGTTGTTTCGTCTTTTTGGACGAATGTTGCACCTTGCATCGCAGATGTTGCACCGTACGGATATCGATTCTTCGGACGGCCATAACTGTTGCCTCGTTTAGAGTTATGGGAGCCATAACCAGTCAAAACGAAGGTCTCAGTGAGTTCTACGGCTTTGACGGCTGTAAGCCATCAACGGATAGTTTCATACCCAAAAAAAAGCTATCCGAACCTCAATCGGGTCTTTGAAGTTTTTTGGCCTTCGTTTTTCCGTCACATGAATTTTTACGTTAAAAAGGGAACACCGTGGCTGGTCTTCGATTTACCATCCCTGGAGAGTGGTGCACCATGGTACCGGTCCATTTCAAATACTTGCACCCATTTCTAAAAGTCGCACGGTGTTGTTTCGTCTTTTTGGACGAATGTTGCACCTTGCACCGCAGATGTTGCACCGTACGGATATCGATTCTTCGGATGGCCATAACTGTTGCCTCGTTTAGAGTTATGGGAGCCATAACCAGTCAAAATGAAGGTCTCAGTGAGTTCTACGGCTTTGACGGCTGTAAGCCATCAACGGATAGTTTCTTACCGAAAAAAAAGCTATCCGAACCTCAATCGGGTCTTTGAAGCTTTTTGGCCTTCGTTTTTCCGTCACACGAATTTTTACGTTAAAAAGGGAACACCGTGGCTGGTCTTCGATTTACCATCCCTGGAGAGTGGTGCACCATGGTACCGGTCCATTTCAAATACCTGCACCCATTTCTAAAAGTCGCACGGCGCTGTTTCGTCTTTTTGGACGAATGTTGCACCTTGCACCGCAGATGTTGCACCCTGCAGATATCGATTCTTCGGACGGCCATAACTGTTGCCTCGTTTAGAGTTACGGGAGCCATAACCAGTCAAAACGAAGGTCTCAGTGAGTTCTACGGCTTTGACAGCTGTAAGCCGTCAACGGATAGTTTCATACCCAAAAAAAAGCTATCCGAACCTCAATCGGGTCTTTGAAGTTTTTTGGCCTTCGTTTTTCCATCACATGAATTTTTACGTTAAAAAGGGAACACCGTGGCTGGTCTTCGATTTACCATCCCTGGAGAGTGGTGCACCATGGTACCGGTCCATTTCAAATACCTGCACCCATTTCTAAAAGTCGCACGGTGTTGTTTCGTCTTTTTGGACGAATGTTGCACCTTGCACCGCAGATGTTGCACCGTACGGATATCGATTCTTCGGACGGCCATAACTGTTGCCTCGTTTAGAGTTATGGGAGCCATAACCAGTCAAAACGAAGGTCTCAGTGAGTTCTACGGCTTTGACGGCTGTAAGCCATCAACGGATAGTTTCATACCCAAAAAAAAGCTATCCGAACCTCAATCGGGTTTTTGAAGTTTTTTGGCCTTCGTTTTTCCGTCACATGAATTTTTACGTTAAAAAGGGAACACCGTGGCTGGTCTTCGATTTACCATCCCTGGAGAGTGGTGCACCATGGTACCGGTCCATTTCAAATACCTGCACCCATTTCTAAAAGTCGCACGGTGTTGTTTCGTCTTTTTGGACGAATGTTGCACCTTGCACCGCAGATGTTGCACCGTACGGATATCGATTCTTCGGATGGCCATAACTGTTGCCTCGTTTAGAGTTATGGGAGCCATAACCAGTCAAAATGAAGGTCTCAGTGAGTTCTACGGCTTTGACGGCTGTAAGCCGTCAACGGATAGTTTCATACCCAAAAAAAAAGCTATCCGAACCTTAATCGGGTCTTTGAAGTTTTTTGGCCTTCGTTTTTCCGTCACATGAATTTTTACGTTAAAAAGGGAACACCGTGGCTGGTCTTCGATTTACCATCCCTGGAGAGTGGTGCACCATGGTACCGGTCCATTTCAAATACCTGCACCCAATTCTAAAAGTCGAACGGCGCTGTTTCGTCTTTTTGGACGAATGTTGCACCTTGCACCGCAGATGTTGCACCCTGCGGATATCGATTCTTCGAACGGCCATAACTGTTGCCTCGTTTAGAGTTACGGGAGCCATAACCAGTCAAAACGAAGGTCTCAGTGAGTTCTACGGCTTTGACGGCTGTAAGCCGTCAACGGATAGTTTCATATCCAAAAAAAAGCTATCCGAACCTCAATCGAGTCTTTGAAGTTTTTTGGCCTTCGTTTTTCCGTCACATGAATTTTTATGTTAAAAAGGGAACACCGTGGCTGGTCTTCGATTTACCATCCCTGGAGAGTGGTGCACCATGGTACCGGTCCATTTCAAATACCTGCACCCATTTCTAAAAGTTGCACGGCGCTGTTTCGTCTTTTTGGACGAATGTTGCACCTTGCACCGCAGATGTTGAACCATGCGGATATCGATTCTTCGGACGGCCATAACTGTTGCCTCGTTTAGAGTTACGGGAGCCATAACCAGTCAAAACAAAGGTCTCAGTGAGTTCTACGGCTTTGACAGCTGTAAGCCATCAACAGATAGTTTCATACTCAAAAAAAAGCTATCCGAACCTCAATCGGGTCTCTGAAGTTTTTTGGCCTTCGTTTTTCCGTCACATGAATTTTTACGTTAAAAAGGGAAAACCGTGGCTGGTCTTCGATTTACCATCCCTGGAGAGTGGTGCACCATGGTACCGGTCCATTTCAAATACCTGCAACCAATTCTAAAAGTCGCACGGTGCTGTTTCGTCTTTTTGGACGAATGTTGCACCTTGCACCGCAGATGTTGCACCCTGCAGATATCGATTCTTCGGACGGCCATAACTGTTGCCTCGTTTAGAGTTACGGGAGCCATAACCAGTCAAAACGAAGGTCTCAGTGAGTTCTACGGCTTTGACAGCTGTAAGCCGTCAACGGATAGTTTCATACCCAAAAAAAAAGCTATCCGAACCTCAATCGGGTCTTTGAAGTTTTTTGGCCTTCGTTTTTCCGTCACATGAATTTTTACGTTAAAAAGGGAACACCGTGGCTGGTATTCGATTTACCATCCCTGGAGAGTGGTGCACCATGGTACCGGTCCATTTCAAATACCTGCACCCATTTCTAAAAGTCGCACGGTGTTGTTTCGTCTTTTTGGACGAATGTTGCACCTTGCACCGCAGATGTTGCACCGTACGGATATCGATTCTTCGGACGGCCATAACTGTTGCCTCGTTTAGAGTTATGGGAGCCATAACCAGTCAAAACGAAGGTCTCAGTGAGTTCTACGGCTTTGACAGCTGTAAGCCGTCAACGGATAGTTTCATACCCAAAAAAAAGCTATCCGAACCTCAATCGGGTCTTTGAAGTTTTTTGGCCTTCGTTTTTCCGTCACATGAATTTTTACGTTAAAAAGGGAACACCGTGGCTGGTCTTCGATTTACCATCCCTGGAGAGTGGTGCACCATGGTACCGGTCCATTTCAAATACTTGCACCCATTTCTAAAAGTCGCACGGTGTTGTTTCGTCTTTTTGGACGAATGTTGCACCTTGCACCGCAGATGTTGCACCGTACGGATATCGATTCTTCGGATGGCCATAACTGTTGCCTCGTTTAGAGTTATGGGAGCCATAACCAGTCAAAATGAAGGTCTCAGTGAGTTCTACGGCTTTGACGGCTGTAAGCCATCAACGGATAGTTTCTTACCGAAAAAAAAGCTATCCGAACCTCAATCGGGTCTTTGAAGCTTTTTGGCCTTCGTTTTTCCGTCACACGAATTTTTACGTTAAAAAGGGAACACCGTGGCTGGTCTTCGATTTACCATCCCTGGAGAGTGGTGCACCATGGTACCGGTCCATTTCAAATACCTGCACCCATTTCTAAAAGTCGCACGGCGCTGTTTCGTCTTTTTGGACGAATGTTGCACCTTGCACCGCAGATGTTGCACCCTGCAGATATCGATTCTTCGGACGGCCATAACTGTTGCCTCGTTTAGAGTTACGGGAGCCATAACCAGTCAAAACGAAGGTCTCAGTGAGTTCTACGGCTTTGACAGCTGTAAGCCGTCAACGGATAGTTTCATACCCAAAAAAAGCTATCCGAACCTCAATCGGGTCTTTGAAGTTTTTTGGCCTTCGTTTTTCCATCACATGAATTTTTACGTTAAAAAGGGAACACCGTGGCTGGTCTTCGATTTACCATCCCTGGAGAGTGGTGCACCATGGTACCGGTCCATTTCAAATACCTGCACCCATTTCTAAAAGTCGCACGGTGTTGTTTCGTCTTTTTGGACGAATGTTGCACCTTGCACCGCAGATGTTGCACCGTACGGATATCGATTCTTCGGACGGCCATAACTGTTGCCTCGTTTAGAGTTATGGGAGCCATAACCAGTCAAAACGAAGGTCTCAGTGAGTTCTACGGCTTTGATGGCTGTAAGCCATCAACGGATAGTTTCATACCCAAAAAAAAGCTATCCGAACCTCAATCGGGTTTTTGAAGTTTTTTGGCCTTCGTTTTTCCGTCACATGAATTTTTACGTTAAAAAGGGAACACCGTGGCTGGTCTTCGATTTACCATCCCTGGAGAGTGGTGCACCATGGTACCGGTCCATTTCAAATACCTGCACCCATTTCTAAAAGTCGCACGATGTTGTTTCGTCTTTTTGGACGAATGTTGCACCTTGCACCGCAGATGTTGCACCGTACGGATATCGATTCTTCGGATGGCCATAACTGTTGCCTCGTTTAGAGTTATGGGAGCCATAACCAGTCAAAATGAAGGTCTCAGTGAGTTCTACGGCTTTGACGGCTGTAAGCCATCAACGGATAGTTTCTTACCCAAAAAAAAGCTATCCGAACCTCAATCGGGTCTTTGAAGCTTTTTGGCCTTCGTTTTTCCGTCACACGAATTTTTACGTTAAAAAGGGAACACCGTGGCTGGTCTTCGATTTACCATCCCTGGAGAGTGGTGCACCATGGTACCGGTCCATTTCAAATACCTGCACCCATTTCTAAAAGTCGCACGGCGCTGTTTCGTCTTTTTGGACGAATGTTGCACCTTGCACCGCAGATGTTGCACCCTGCAGATATCGATTCTTCGGACGGCCATAACTGTTGCCTCGTTTAGAGTTACGGGAGCCATAACCAGTCAAAACGAAGGTCTCAGTGAGTTCTACGGCTTTGACAGCTGTAAGCCGTCAACGGATAGTTTCATACCCAAAAAAAAGCTATCCGAACCTCAATCGGGTCTTTGAAGTTTTTTGGCCTTCGTTTTTCCATCACATGAATTTTTACGTTAAAAAGGGAACACCGTGGCTGGTCTTCGATTTACCATCCCTGGAGAGTGGTGCACCATGGTACCGGTCCATTTCAAATACCTGCACCCATTTCTAAAAGTCGCACGGTGTTGTTTCGTCTTTTTGGACGAATGTTGCACCTTGCACCGCAGATGTTGCACCGTACGGATATCGATTCTTCGGACGGCCATAACTGTTGCCTCGTTTAGAGTTATAGGAGCCATAACCAGTCAAAACGAAGGTCTCAGTGAGTTCTACGGCTTTGACGGCTGTAAGCCATCAACGGATAGTTTCATACCCAAAAAAAAGCTATTCGAACCTCAATCGGGTCTTTGAAGTTTTTTGGCCTTCGTTTTTCCGTCACATGAATTTTTACGTTAAAAAGGGAACACCGTGGCTGGTCTTCGATTTACCATCCCTGGAGAGTGGTGCACCATGGTACCGTTCCATTTCAAATACCTGCACCCATTTCTAAAAGTCGCACGGCGCTGTTTCGTCTTTTTGGACGAATGTTGCACCTTGCACCGCAGATGTTGCACCCTGCGGATATCGATTCTTCGGACGGCCATAACTGTTGCCTCGTTTAGAGTTATGAGAGCCATAACCAGTCAAAACGAAGGTCTCAGTGAGTTCTACGGCTTTGACAGCTGTAAGCCATCAACAGATAGTTTCATACCCAAAAAAAGCTATCCGAACCTCAATCGGGTCTTTGAAGTTTTTTGGCCTTCGTTTTTCCATCACATGAATTTTTACGTTAAAAAGGGAACACCGTGGCTGGTCTTCGATTTACCATCCCTGTAGAGTGGTGCACCATGGTACCGGTCCATTTCAAATACCTGCACCCAATTCTAAAAGTCGAACGGCGCTGTTTCGTCTTTTTGGACGAATGTTGCACCTTGCACCGCAGATGTTGCACCCTGCGGATATCGATTCTTCGGACAGCCATAACTGTTGCCTCGTTTAGAGTTACGGGAGCCATAACCAGTCAAAACGAAGGTTTCAGTGAGTTCTACGGCTTTGATGGTTGTAAGCCGTCAACAGATAGTTTCATACCCAAAAAAAAGCTATCCGAACCTCAATCGGGTCTTTGAAGTTTTTTGGCCTTCGTTTTTCCGTCACATGAATTTTTACGTTAAAAATGGAACACCGTGGCTGGTCTTCGATTTACCATCCCTGGAGAGTGGTGCACCATGGTACCGGTCCACTTCAAATACCTGCACCCATTTCTAAAAGTCGCACGGCGCTGTTTCGTCTTTTTGGACGAATGTTGCACCTTGCACCGCAGATGTTGCACCCTGCGGATATCGAGTCTTCGGACGGCCATAACTGTTGCCTCGTTTAGAGTTACGGGAGCCATAACCAGTCAAAACGAAGGTCTCATTGAGTTCTACGGCTTTGACAGCTGTAAGCCGTCAACGGATAGTTTCATACCCAAAAAAAAAAGCTATCCGAACCTCAATCGGGTCTTTGAAGTTTTTTGGCCTTCGTTTTTCCGTCACATGAATTTTTACGTTAAAAAGGGAACACCGTGGCTGGTCTTCGATTTACCATCCCTGGAGAGTGGTGCACCATGGTACCGGTCCATTTCAAATACCTGCACCCAATTCTAAAAGTCGAACGGCGCTGTTTCGTCTTTTTGGACGAATGTTGCAGCTTGCACCGCAGATGTTGCACCCTGCGGATATCGATTCTTCGGACGGCCATAACTGTTGCCTCGTTTAGAGTTACGGGAGCCATAACCAGTCAAAACGAAGGTCTCAGTGAGTTCTACGGCTTTGACGGCTATAAGCCGTCAACGGATAGTTTCATACCCAAAAAAAAGCTATCCGAACCTCAATCGAGTCTTTGAAGTTTTTTGGCCTTCGTTTTTCCGTCACATGAATTTTTATGTTAAAAAGGGAACACCGTGGCTGGTCTTCGATTTACCATCCCTGGAGAGTGGTGCACCATGGTACCGGTCCATTTCAAATACCTGCACCCATTTCTAAAAGTTGCACGGCGCTGTTTCGTCTTTTTGGACGAATGTTGCACCTTGCACCGCAGATGTTGAACCATGCGGATATCAATTCTTCGGACGGCCATAACTGTTGCCTCGTTTAGAGTTACGGGAGCCATAACCAGTCAAAACAAAGGTCTCAGTGAGTTCTACGGCTTTGACAGCTGTAAGCCATCAACAGATAGTTTCATATTCAAAAAAAAGCTATCCGAACCTCAATCGGGTCTCTGAAGTTTTTTGGCCTTCGTTTTTCCGTCACATGAATTTTTACGTTAAAAAGGGAAAACCGTGGCTGGTCTTCGATTTACCATCCCTGGAGAGTGGTGCACCATGGTACCGGTCCATTTCAAATACCTGCACCCAATTCTAAAAGTCGCACGGCGCTGTTTCGTCTTTTTGGACGAATGTTGGACCTTGCACCGCAGATGTTGCACCCTGCGGATATCGATTCTTCGGACGGCCATAACTGTTGCCTCGTTTAGAGTTACGGGAGCCATAACCAGTCAAAACGAAGGTCTCAGTGAGTTCTACGGCTTTGACAGCTGTAAGCCGTCAACGGATAGTTTCATACCCAAAAAAAAAGCTATCCGAACCTCAATCGGGTCTTTGAAGTTTTTTGGCCTTCGTTTTTCCGTCACATGAATTTTTACGTTAAAAAGGGAACACCGTGGCTGGTCTTCGATTTACCATCCCTGGAGAGTGGTGCACCATGGTACCGGTCCATTTCAAATACCTGCACCCATTTCTAAAAGTCGCACGGTGTTGTTTCGTCTTTTTGGACGAATGTTGCACCTTGCACCGCAGATGTTGCATCCTGCGGATATCGATTCTTCGGACGGCCATAACTATTGCCTCGTTTAGAGTTATGGGAGCCATAACCAGTCAAAACGAAGGTCTTAGTGAGTTCTACGGCTTTGACAGCTGTAAGCCGTCAACGGATAGTTTCATACCCAAAAAAAAGCTATCCGAACCTCAATCGGGTCTTTGAAGTTTTTTGGCCTTCGTTTTTCCGTCACATGAATTTTTACGTTAAAAAGGGAACACCGTGGCTGGTCTTCGATTTACCATCCCTGGAGAGTGGTGCACCATGGTACAGGTCCATTTCAAATACCTGCACCCATTTCTAAAAGTCGCACGGCGCTGTTTCGTCTTTTTGGACGAATGTTGCACCTTGCACCGCAGATGTTGCACCCTGCGGATATCGATTCTTCGGACGGCCATAACTGTTGCCTCGTTTAGAGTTATGAGAGCCATAACCAGTCAAAACGAAGGTCTCAGTGAGTTCTACGGCTTTGACAGCTGTAAGCCATCAACAGATAGTTTCATACCCAAAAAAAAGCTATCCGAACCTCAATCAGGTCTTTGAAGTTTTTTGGCCTTCGTTTTTCCCTCACATGAATTTTTACGTTAAAAAGGGAACACCGTGGCTGGTCTTCGATTTACCATCCCTGTAGAGTGGTGCACCATGGTACCGGTCCATTTCAAATACCTGCACCCAATTTTAAAAGTCGAACGGCGCTGTTTCGTCTTTTTGGACAAATGTTGCTCCTTGCACCGCAGATGTTGCACCCTGCGGATATCGATTCTTCGGACGGCCATAACTGTTGCCTCGTTTAGAGTTACGGGAGCCATAACCAGTCAAAACGAAGGTTTCAGTGAGTTCTACGGCTTTGATGGCTGTAAGCCGTCAACGGATAGTTTCATACCCAAAAAAAAGCTATCCGAACCTCAATCGGGTCTTTGAAGTTTTTTGGCCTTCGTTTTTCCGTCACATGAATTTTTACGTTAAAAAGGGAACACCGTGGCTGGTTTTCGATTTACCATCCCTGGAGAGTGGTGCACCATGGTACCGGTCCACTTCAAATACCTGCACCCATTTCTAAAAGTCGCACGGCGCTGTTTCGTCTTTTTGGACGAATGTTGCACCTTGCACCGTAGATGTTGCACCCTGCGGATATCGATTCTTCGGACGGCCATAACTGTTGCCTCGTTTAGAGTTACGGGAGCCATAACCAGTCAAAACGAAGGTCTCAGTGAGTTCTACGGCTTTGACAGCTGTAAGCCGTCAACGGATAGTTTCATACCCAAAAAAAAAGCTATCTGAACCTCAATCGGGTCTTTGAAGTTTTTTGGCCTTCGTTTTTCCATCACATGAATTTTTACGTTAAAAAGGGAACACCGTGGCTGGTCTTCGATTTACCATCGCTGGAGAGTGGTGCACCGTGGTACCGGTCCATTTCAAATACCTGCACCCAATTCTAAAAGTCGAACGGCGCTGTTTCGTCTTTTTGGACGAATGTTGCACCTTGCACCGCAGATGTTGCACCCTGCGGATATCGATTCTTCGGACGGCCATAACTGTTGCCTCGTTTAGAGTTACGGGAGCCATAACCAGTCAAAACGAAGGTCTCAGTGAGTTCTACGGCTTTGACGGCTGTAAGCCGTCAACGGATAGTTTCATACCCAAAAAAAAGCTATCCGAACCTCAATCGAGTCTTTGAAGTTTTTTGGCCTTCGTTTTTCCGTCACATGAATTTTTATGTTAAAAAGGGAACACCGTGGCTGGTCTTCGATTTACCATCCCTGGAGAGTGGTGCACCATGGTACCGGTCCATTTCAAATACCTGCACCCATTTCTAAAAGTTGCACGGCGCTGTTTCGTCTTTTTGGACGAATGTTGCACCTTGCACCGCAGATGTTGAACCATGCGGATATCGATTCTTCGGACGGCCATAACTGTTGCCTCGTTTAGAGTTACGGGAGCCATAACCAGTCAAAACAAAGGTCTCAGTGAGTTCTACGGCTTTGACAGCTGTAAGCCATCAACAGATAGTTTCATACTCAAAAAAAAGCTATCCGAACCTCAATCGGGTCTTTGAAGTTTTTTGGCCTTCGTTTTTCCGTCACATGAATTTTTACGTTAAAAAGGGAACACCGTGGCTGGTCTTCGATTTACCATCCCTGGAGAGTGGTGCACCATGGTACCGGTCCATTTCAAATACCTGCACCTATTTCTAAAAGTCGCACGGCGCTGTTTCGTCTTTTTGGACGAATGTTGCACCTTGCACCGCAGATGTTGCACCCTGCGGATATCGATTATTCGGACGGCCATAACTGTTGCCTCGTTTAGAGTTACGGGAGCCATAACCAGTCAAAACGAAGGTCTCAGTGAGTTCTACGGCTTTGACAGCTGTAAGCCGTCAACGGATAGTTTCATACCCAAAAAAAAGCTATCCGAACCTCAATCGGGTCTTTGAAGTTTTTTGGCCTTCGTTTTTCCGTCACATGAATTTTTACGTTAAAAAGGGAACACCGTGGCTGGTCTTCGATTTACCATCCCTAGAGAGTGGTGCACCATGGTACCGGTCCATTTCAAATACCTGCACCCATTTCTAAAAGTCGCACGGCGCTGTTTCGTCTTTTTGGACGAATGTTGCACCTTGCACCGCAGATGTTGCACCCTGCGGATATCGATTCTTCGGACGGCCATAACTGTTGCCTCGTTTAGAGTTATGAGAGCCATAACCAGTCAAAACGAAGGTCTCAGTGAGTTCTACGGCTTTGACAGCTGCAAGCCATCAACAGATAGTTTCATACCCAAAAAATAGCTATCCGAACCTCAATCGGGTTTTTGAAGTTTTTTGGCCTTCGTTTTTCCATCACATGAATTTTTACGTTAAAAAGGGAACACCGTGGCTGGTCTTCGATTTACCATCCCTGGAGAGTGGTGCACCATGGTACCGGTCCATTTCAAATACCTGCACCCATTTCTAAAAGTCGCACGGCGCTGTTTCGTCTTTTTGGACGAATGTTGCACCTTGCACCGCAGATGTTGCACCCTGCGGATATCGATTCTTCGGACGGCCATAACTGTTGCCTCGTTTAGAGTTACGGGAGCCATAACCAGTCAAAACGAAGGTTTCAGTGAGTTCTACGGCTTTGATGGCTGTAAGCCGTCAACGGATAGTTTCATACCCAAAAAAAAGCTATCCGAACCTCAATCGGGTCTTTGAAGTTTTTTGGCCTTCGTTTTTCCGTCACATGAATTTTTACGTTAAAAAGGGAACACCGTGGCTGGTCTTCGATTTACCATCCCTGGAGAGTGGTGCACCATGGTACCGGTCCACTTCAAGTACCTGCACCCATTTCTAAAAGTCGCACGGCGCTGTTTCGTCTTTTTGGACGAATGTTGCACCTTGCACCGCAGATGTTGCACCCTGCGGATATCGATTCTTCGGAAGGCCATAACTGTTGCCTCGTTTAGAGTTACGGGAGCCATAACCAGTCGAAACGAAGGTCTCAGTGAGTTCTACGGCTTTGACTGCTGTAAGCCGTCAACGGATAGTTTCATACCCAAAAAAAAAGCTATCCGAACCTCAATCGGGTCTTTGAAGTTTTTTGGCCTTCGTTTTTCCGTCACATGAATTTTTACGTTAAAAAGGGAACACCGTGGCTGGTCTTCGATTTACCATCCCTAGAGAGTGGTGCACCATGGTACCGGTCCATTTCAAATACCTGCACCCAATTCTAAAAGTCGAACGGCGCTGTTTCGTCTTTTTGGACGAATGTTGCACCTTGCACCGCAGATGTTGCACCCTGCGGATATCGATTCTTCGGACGGCCATAACTATTGCCTCGTTTAGAGTTATGGGAGCCATAACCAGTCAAAACGAAGGTCTCAGTGAGTTCTACGGCTTTGACAGCTGTAAGCCATCAACAGATAGTTTCATACTCAAAAAAAAGCTATCCGAACCTCAATCGGGTCTCCGAAGTTTTTTGGCCTTCGTTTTTCCGTCACATGAATTTTTACGTTAAAAAGGGAAAACCGTGGCTGGTCTTCGATTTACCATCCCTAGAGAGTGGTGCACCATGGTACCGGTCCATTTCAAATACCTGCACCCAATTCTAAAAGTCGCACGGCGCTGTTTCGTCTTTTTGGACGAATGTTGCACCTTGCACCGCAGATGTTGCACCCTACGGATATCGATTCTTCGGACGGCCATAACTGTTGCCTCGTTAAGAGTTACGGGAGCCATAACCAGTCAAAACGAAGGTCTCAGTGAGTTCTACGGTTTGACTGCTGTAAGCCGTCAACAGATAGTTTCATACCCAAAAAAAGCTATCCGAACCTCAATCGGGTCTCTGAAGTTTTTTGGCCTTCGTTTTTCCATCACATGAATTTTTACGTTAAAAAGGGAACACCGTGACTGGTCTTCGATTTACCATCCCTGGAGAGTGGTGCACCACGGTACCGGTCCATTTCAAATACCTGCACCCAATTCTAAAAGTCGAACGGCGCTGTTTCGTCTTTTTGGACGAATGTTGCACCTTGCACCGCAGATGTTGCACCCTGCGGATATCGATTCTTCGGACGGCCATAACTGTTGCCTCGTTTAGAGTTACGGGAGCCATAACCAGTCAAAACGAATGTCTCAGTGAGTTCTACGGCTTTGACGGCTGTAAGCCGTCAACGGATAGTTTCATACCCAAAAAAAAGCTATCCGAACCTCAATCGAGTCTTTGAAGTTTTTTGGCCTTCGTTTTTCCGTCACATGAATTTTTATGTTAAAAAGGGAACACCGTGGCTGGTCTTCGATTTACCATCCCTGGAGAGTGGTGCACCATGGTACCGGTCCATTTCAAATACCTGCACCCATTTCTAAAAGTTGCACGGCGCTGTTTCGTCTTTTTGGACGAATGTTGCACCTTGCACCGCAGATGTTGAACCCTGCGGATATCGATTCTTCGGACGGCCATAACTGTTGCCTCGTTTAGAGTTACGGGAGCCATAACCAGTCAAAACGAAGGTCTCACTGAGTTCTATGGCTTTGACAGCTGTAAGCCATCAACAGATAGTTTCATACTCAAAAAAAAGCTATCCGAACCTCAATCGGGTCTCTGAAGTTTTTTGGCCTTCGTTTTTCCGTCACATGAATTTTTACGTTAAAAAGGGAAAACCGTGGCTGGTCTTCGATTTACCATCCCTGGAGAGTGGTGCACCATGGTACCGGTCCATTTCAAATACCTGCACCCAATTCTAAAAGTCGCACGGCGCTGTTTCGTCTTTTTGGACGAATGTTGCACCTTGCACCGCAGATGTTGCACCCTGCGGATATCGATTCTTCGGACGGCCATAACTGTTGCCTCGTTTAGAGTTACGGGAGCCATAACCAGTCAAAATGAAGGTCTCAGTGAGTTCTACGGCTTTGACAGCTGTAAGCCCTCAACGGATAGTTTCATACCCAAAAAAAAGCTATCCGAACCTCAATCGGGTCTTTGAAGTTTTTTGGCCTTCGTTTTTCCGTCACATGAATTTTTACGTTAAAAAGGGAACACCGTGGCTGGTCTTCGATTTACCATCCCTGGAGAGTGGTGCACCATGGTACCGGTCCATTTCAAATACCTGCACCCATTTCTAAAAGTCGCACGGTGTTGTTTCGTCTTTTTGGACGAATGTTGCACCTTGCACCGCAGATGTTGCACCCTGCGGATATCGATTCTTCGGACGGCCATAACTGTTACCTCGTTTAGAGTTATGGGAGCCATAACCAGTCAAAACGAAGGTCTCAGTGAGTTCTACGGCTTTGACAACTGTAAGCCGTCAACGGATAGTTTCATACCCAAAAAAAAAGCTATCCGAACCTCAATCGGGTCTTTGAAATTTTTTGGCCTTCGTTTTTCCATCACATGAATTTTTACGTTAAAAAGGGAACACCGTGGCTGGTCTTCGATTTACCATCCCTGGAGAGTGGTGCACCATGGTACCGGTCCATTTCAAATACCTGCACCCATTTCTAAAAGTCGCACGGCGCTGTTTCGTCTTTTTGGACGAATGTTGCACCTTGCACCGCAGATGTTGCACCCAGCGGATATCGATTCTTCGGACGGCCATAACTGTTGCCTCGTTTAGAGTTATGAGAGCCATAACCAGTCAAAACGAAGGTCTCAGTGAGTTCTACGGCTTTGACAGCTATAAGCCATCAACAGATAGTTTCATACCCAAAAAAAAGCTATCCGAACCTCAATCGGGTCTTTGAAGTTTTTTGGCCTTCGTTTTTCCATCACATGAATTTTTACGTTAAAAAGGGAACACCGTGGCTGGTCTTCGATTTACCATCCCTGTAGAGTGGTGCACCATGGTACCGGTCCATTTCAAATACCTGCACCCAATTCTAAAAGTCGAACGGTGCTGTTTCTTCTTTTTGGACGAATGTTGCACCTTGCACCGCAGATGTTGCACCCTGCGGATATCGATTCTTCGGACGGCCATAACTGTTGCCTCGTTTAGAGTTACGGGAGCCATAACCAGTCAAAACGAAGGTTTCAGTGAGTTCTACGGCTTTGACGGCTGTAAGCCGTCAACGGATAGTTTCATACCCAAAAAAAAGCTATCCGAACCTCAATCGGGTCTTTGAAGTTTTTTGGCCTTCGTTTTTCCGTCACATGAATTTTTACGTTAAAAAGGGAACACCGTGGCTGGTCTTCGATTTACCATCACTGGAGAGTGGTGCACGGTCCACTTCAAATACCTGCACCCATTTCTAAAAGTCGCACGGCGCTGTTTCGTCTTTTTGGACGAATGTTGCACCTTGCACCGCAGATGTTGCACCCTGCGGATATCGATTCTTCGGACGGCCATAACTGTTGCCTCGTTTAGAGTTACGGGAGCCATAACCAGTCAAAATGAAGGTCTCAGTGAGTTCTACGGCTTTGACAGCTGTAAGCCGTCAACGGATAGTTTCATACCCAAAAAAAAAGCTATCCGAACCTCAATCGGGTCTTTGAAGTTTTTTGGCCTTCGTTTTTCCGTCACATGAATTTTTACGTTAAAAAGGGAACACCGTGGCTGGTCTTCGATTTACCATCCCTAGAGAGTGGTGCACCATGGTACCGGTCCATTTCAAATACCTGCACCCAATTCTAAAAGTCGAACGGCGCTGTTTCGTCTTTTTGGACGAATGTTGCACCTTGCACCGCAGATGTTGCACCCTGCGGATATCGATTCTTCGGACGGCCATAACTATTGCCTCGTTTAGAGTTATGGGAGCCATAACCAGTCAAAACGAAGGTCTCAGTGAGTTCTACGGCTTTGACAGCTGTAAGCCATCAACAGATAGTTTCATACTCAAAAAAAAGCTATCCGAACCTCAATCGGGTCTCCGAAGTTTTTTGGCCTTCGTTTTTCCGTCACATGAATTTTTACGTTAAAAAGGGAAAACCGTGGCTGGTCTTCGATTTACCATCCCTAGAGAGTGGTGCACCATGGTACCGGTCCATTTCAAATACCTGCACCCAATTCTAAAAGTCGCACGGCGCTGTTTCGTCTTTTTGGACGAATGTTGCACCTTGCACCGCAGATGTTGCACCCTACGGATATCGATTCTTCGGACGGCCATAACTGTTGCCTCGTTAAGAGTTACGGGAGCCATAACCAGTCAAAACGAAGGTCTCAGTGAGTTCTACGGTTTGACTGCTGTAAGCCGTCAACAGATAGTTTCATACCCAAAAAAAGCTATCCGAACCTCAATCGGGTCTCTGAAGTTTTTTGGCCTTCGTTTTTCCATCACATGAATTTTTACGTTAAAAAGGGAACACCGTGACTGGTCTTCGATTTACCATCCCTGGAGAGTGGTGCACCACGGTACCGGTCCATTTCAAATACCTGCACCCAATTCTAAAAGTCGAACGGCGCTGTTTCGTCTTTTTGGACGAATGTTGCACCTTGCACCGCAGATGTTGCACCCTGCGGATATCGATTCTTCGGACGGCCATAACTGTTGCCTCGTTTAGAGTTACGGGAGCCATAACCAGTCAAAACGAATGTCTCAGTGAGTTCTACGGCTTTGACGGCTGTAAGCCGTCAACGGATAGTTTCATACCCAAAAAAAAGCTATCCGAACCTCAATCGAGTCTTTGAAGTTTTTTGGCCTTCGTTTTTCCGTCACATGAATTTTTATGTTAAAAAGGGAACACCGTGGCTGGTCTTCGATTTACCATCCCTGGAGAGTGGTGCACCATGGTACCGGTCCATTTCAAATACCTGCACCCATTTCTAAAAGTTGCACGGCGCTGTTTCGTCTTTTTGGACGAATGTTGCACCTTGCACCGCAGATGTTGAACCCTGCGGATATCGATTCTTCGGACGGCCATAACTGTTGCCTCGTTTAGAGTTACGGGAGCCATAACCAGTCAAAACGAAGGTCTCACTGAGTTCTATGGCTTTGACAGCTGTAAGCCATCAACAGATAGTTTCATACTCAAAAAAAAGCTATCCGAACCTCAATCGGGTCTCTGAAGTTTTTTGGCCTTCGTTTTTCCGTCACATGAATTTTTACGTTAAAAAGGGAAAACCGTGGCTGGTCTTCGATTTACCATCCCTGGAGAGTGGTGCACCATGGTACCGGTCCATTTCAAATACCTGCACCCAATTCTAAAAGTCGCACGGCGCTGTTTCGTCTTTTTGGACGAATGTTGCACCTTGCACCGCAGATGTTGCACCCTGCGGATATCGATTCTTCGGACGGCCATAACTGTTGCCTCGTTTAGAGTTACGGGAGCCATAACCAGTCAAAATGAAGGTCTCAGTGAGTTCTACGGCTTTGACAGCTGTAAGCCCTCAACGGATAGTTTCATACCCAAAAAAAGCTATCCGAACCTCAATCGGGTCTTTGAAGTTTTTTGGCCTTCGTTTTTCCGTCACATGAATTTTTACGTTAAAAAGGGAACACCGTGGCTGGTCTTCGATTTACCATCCCTGGAGAGTGGTGCACCATGGTACCGGTCCATTTCAAATACCTGCACCCATTTCTAAAAGTCGCACGGTGTTGTTTCGTCTTTTTGGACGAATGTTGCACCTTGCACCGCAGATGTTGCACCCTGCGGATATCGATTCTTCGGACGGCCATAACTGTTACCTCGTTTAGAGTTATGGGAGCCATAACCAGTCAAAACGAAGGTCTCAGTGAGTTCTACGGCTTTGACAACTGTAAGCCGTCAACGGATAGTTTCATACCCAAAAAAAAAGCTATCCGAACCTCAATCGGGTCTTTGAAATTTTTTGGCCTTCGTTTTTCCATCACATGAATTTTTACGTTAAAAAGGGAACACCGTGGCTGGTCTTCGATTTACCATCCCTGGAGAGTGGTGCACCATGGTACCGGTCCATTTCAAATACCTGCACCCATTTCTAAAAGTCGCACGGCGCTGTTTCGTCTTTTTGGACGAATGTTGCACCTTGCACCGCAGATGTTGCACCCAGCGGATATCGATTCTTCGGACGGCCATAACTGTTGCCTCGTTTAGAGTTATGAGAGCCATAACCAGTCAAAACGAAGGTCTCAGTGAGTTCTACGGCTTTGACAGCTATAAGCCATCAACAGATAGTTTCATACCCAAAAAAAAGCTATCCGAACCTCAATCGGGTCTTTGAAGTTTTTTGGCCTTCGTTTTTCCATCACATGAATTTTTACGTTAAAAAGGGAACACCGTGGCTGGTCTTCGATTTACCATCCCTGTAGAGTGGTGCACCATGGTACCGGTCCATTTCAAATACCTGCACCCAATTCTAAAAGTCGAACGGCGCTGTTTCTTCTTTTTGGACGAATGTTGCACCTTGCACCGCAGATGTTGCACCCTGCGGATATCGATTCTTCGGACGGCCATAACTGTTGCCTCGTTTAGAGTTACGGGAGCCATAACCAGTCAAAACGAAGGTTTCAGTGAGTTCTACGGCTTTGACGGCTATAAGCCGTCAACGGATAGTTTCATACCCAAAAAAAAGCTATCCGAACCTCAATCGGGTCTTTGAAGTTTTTTGGCCTTCGTTTTTCCGTCACATGAATTTTTACGTTAAAAAGGGAACACCGTGGCTGGTCTTCGATTTACCATCACTGGAGAGTGGTGCACGGTCCACTTCAAATACCTGCACCCATTTCTAAAAGTCGCACGGCGCTGTTTCGTCTTTTTGGACGAATGTTGCACCTTGCACCGCAGATGTTGCACCCTGCGGATATCGATTCTTCGGACGGCCATAACTGTTGCCTCGTTTAGAGTTACGGGAGCCATAACCAGTCAAAATGAAGGTCTCAGTGAGTTCTACGGCTTTGACAGCTGTAAGCCGTCAACGGATAGTTTCATACCCAAAAAAAAAGCTATCCGAACCTCAATCGGGTCTTTGAAGTTTTTTGGCCTTCGTTTTTCCGTCACATGAATTTTTACGTTAAAAAGGGAACACCGTGGCTGGTCTTCGATTTACCATCCCTGTAGAGTGGTGCACCATGGTACCGGTCCATTTCAAATACCTGCACCCAATTCTAAAAGTCGCACGGCGCTGTTTCGTCTTTTTGGATGAATGTTGCACCTTGCACCGCAGATGTTGCACCCTGCGGATATCGATTCTTCGGACGGCCATAACTATTGCCTCGTTTAGAGTTATGAGAGCCATAACCAGTCAAAACGAAGGTCTCAGTGAGTTCTACGGCTTTGACAGCTGTAAGCCATCAAAAGATAGTTTCATACCCAAAAAAAAGCTATCCGAACCTCAATCGGGTCTTTGAAGTTTTTTGGCCTTCGTTTTTCCATCACATGAATTTTTACGTTAAAAAGGGAACACCGTGGCTGGTCTTCGATTTACCATCCCTGTAGAGTGGTGCACCATGGTACCGGTCCATTTCAAATACCTGCACCCAATTCTAAAAGTCGAACGGCGCTGTTTCTTCTTTTTGGACGAATGTTGCACCTTGCACCGCAGATGTTGCACCCTGCGGATATCGATTCTTCGGACGGCCATAACTGTTGCCTCGTTTAGAGTTACGGGAGCCATAACCAGTCAAAACGAAGGTTTCAGTGAGTTCTACGGCTTTGACGGCTGTAAGCCGTCAACGGATAGTTTCATACCCAAAAAAAAGCTATCCGAACCTCAATCGGGTCTTTGAAGTTTTTTGGCCTTCGTTTTTCCGTCACATGAATTTTTACGTTAAAAAGGGAAAACCGTGGCTGGTCTTCGATTTACCATCCCTGGAGAGTGGTGCACCATGGTACCGGTCCATTTCAAATACCTGCACCCAATTCTAAAAGTCGCACGGTGCTGTTTCGTCTTTTTGGACGAATGTTGCACCTTGCACCGCAGATGTTGCACCCTGCGGATATCGATTCTTCGGACGGCCATAACTGTTGCCTCGTTTAGAGTTACGGGAGCCATAACCAGTCAAAATGAAGGTCTCAGTGAGTTCTACGGCTTTGACAGCTGTAAGCTGTCAACGGATAGTTTCATACCCAAAAAAAAGCTATCCGAACCTCAATCGGGTCTTTGAAGTTTTTTGGCCTTCGTTTTTCCATCACATGAATTTTTACGTTAAAAAGGGAACACCTTGGCTGGTCTTCGATTTACCATCCCTGGAGAGTGGTGCACCATGGTACCGGTCCATTTCAAATACCTGCACCCATTTCTAAAAGTCGCACGGTGTTGTTTCGTCTTTTTGGACGAATGTTGCACCTTGCACCGCAGATGTTGCACCCTGCGGATATCGATTCTTCGGACGGCCATAACTGTTACCTCGTTTAGAGTTATGGGAGCCATAACCAGTCAAAACGAAGGTCTCAGTGAGTTTTATGGCTTTGACGGCTGTAAGCCGTCAACGGATAGTTTCATACCCAAAAAAAAGCTATCCGAACCTCAATCGAGTCTTTGAAGTTTTTTGGCCTTCGTTTTTCCGTCACATGAATTTTTATGTTAAAAAGGGAACACCGTGGCTGGTCTTCGATTTACCATCCCTGGAGAGTGTTGCACCATGGTACCGGTCGATTTCAAATACCTGCACCCATTTCTAAAAGTCGAACGGCGCTGTTTCTTCTTTTTCGACGAATGTTGCACCTTGCACCGCAGATGTTGCACCCTGCGGATATCGATTCTTCGGACGACCATAACTGTTGCCTCGTTTAGAGTTACGGAAGCCATAACCCGTCAAAACGAAGGTTTCAGTGAGTTCTACGGCTTTGACGGCTGTAAGCCGTCAATGGATAGTTTCATACCCAAAAAAAGCTATCCGAACCTCAATCGGGTCTTTGAAGTTTTTTGGCCTTCGTTTTTCCGTCACATGAATTTTTACGTTAAAAAGGGAAAACCGTGGCTGGTCTTCGATTTACCATCCCTGGAGAGTGGTGCACCATGGTACCGGTCCATTTCAAATACCTGCACCCAATTCTAAAAGTCGCACGGCGCTGTTTCGTCTTTTTGGACGAATGTTGCACCTTACACCGCAGATGTTGCACCCTGCGGATATCGATTCTTCGGACGGCCATAACTGTTGCCTCGTTTAGAGTTACGGGAGCCATAACCAGTCAAAATGAAGGTCTCAGTGAGTTCTACGGCTTTGACAGCTGTAAGCTGTCAACGGATAGTTTCATACCCAAAAAAAAGCTATCCGAACCTCAATCGGGTCTTTGAAGTTTTTTGGCCTTCGTTTTTCCATCACATGAATTTTTACGTTAAAAAGGGAACACCTTGGCTGGTCTTCGATTTACCATCCCTGGAGAGTGGTGCACCATGGTACCGGTCCATTTCAAATACCTGCACCCATTTCTAAAAGTCGCACGGTGTTGTTTCGTCTTTTTGGACGAATGTTGCACCTTGCACCGCAGATGTTGCACCCTGCGGATATCGATTCTTCGGACGGCCAAAACTGTTACCTCGTTTAGAGTTATGGGAGCCATAACCAGTCAAAACGAAGCTCTCAGTGAGTTCTACGGCTTTGACAGCTGTAAGCCGTCAACGGATAGTTTCATACCCAAAAAAAAAGCTATCCGAACCTCAATCGGGTCTTTGAAGTTTTTTGGCCTTCGTTTTTCCGTCACATGAATTTTTACGTTAAAAAGGGAACACCGTGGCTGGTCTTCGATTTACCATCCCTGGAGAGTGGTGCACCATGGTACCGGTCCATTTCAAATACCTGCACCCATTTCTAAAAGTCGCACGGCGCTGTTTCTTCTTTTTGGACGAATGTTGCACCTTGCACCGCAGATGTTGCACCCTGCGGATATCGATTCTTCGGACGGCCATAACTGTTGCCTCGTTTAGAGTTATGAGAGCCATAACCAGTCAAAACGAAGGTCTCAGTGAGTTCTACGGCTTTGACAGCTGTAAGCCATCAACAGATAGTTTCATACCCAAAAAAAAGCTATCCGAACCTCAATCGGGTCTTTGAAGTTTTTTGGCCTTCGTTTTTCCATCACATGAATTTTTACGTTAAAAAGGGAACACCGTGGCTGGTCTTCGATTTACCATCCCTGTAGAGTGGTGCACCATGGTACCGGTCCATTTCAAATACCTGCACCCAATTCTAAAAGTCGAACGGCGCTGTTTCTTCTTTTTGGACGAATGTTGCACCTTGCACCGCAGATGTTGCACCCTGCGGATATCGATTCTTCGGACGGCCATAACTGTTGCCTCGT
The DNA here is from genome assembly GCA_030737815.1 of Allium fistulosum. Lineage (NCBI taxonomy): Eukaryota > Viridiplantae > Streptophyta > Magnoliopsida > Asparagales > Amaryllidaceae > Allium > Allium fistulosum. The sequence goes on from CM060906.1 coordinate 1,143,216,649, forward strand.
TTAGAGTTACGGGAGCCATAACCAGTCAAAACGAAGGTCTCAGTGAGTTCTACGGCTTTGACGGCTGTAAGCCGTCAACGGATAGTTTCATACTCAAAAAAAAGCTATCCGAACCTCAATCGGGTCTTTGAAGTTTTTTGGCCTTCGTTTTTCCATCACATGAATTTTTACGTTAAAAAGGGAACACCGTGGCTGGTCTTCGATTTACCATCCCTGGAGAGTGGTGCACCATGGTACCGGTCCACTTCAAATAACTGCACCCATTTCTAAAAGTCGCACGGCGCTGTTTCGTCTTTTTGGACGAATGTTGCACCTTGCACCGCAGATGTTGCACCCTGCGGATATCGATTCTTCGGACGGCCATAACTGTTGCCTCGTTTAGAGTTATGAGAGCCATAACCAGTCAAAACGAAGGTCTCAGTGAGTTCTACGGCTTTGACAGCTGTAAGCCATCAACAGATAGTTTCATACCCAAAAAAAAGCTATCCGAACCTCAATCGGGTCTTTGAAGTTTTTTGGCCTTCGTTTTTCCATCACATGAATTTTTACGTTAAAAAGGGAACACCGTGGCTGGTCTTCGATTTACCATCCCTGTAGAGTGGTGCACCATGGTACCGGTCCATTTCAAATACCTGCACCCAATTCTAAAAGTCGAACGGCGCTGTTTCTTCTTTTTGGACGAATGTTGCACCTTGCACCGCAGATGTTGCACCCTGCGGATATCGATTCTTCGGACGGCCATAACTATTACCTCGTTTAGAGTTATGGGAGCCATAACCAGTCAAAACGAAGGTCTCTGTGAGTTCTACGGCTTTGACTGCTGAAAGCCATCAACGGATAGTTTCATACCCAAAAAAAAAGCTATCCGAACCTCAATCGGGTCTTTGAAGTTTTTTGGCCTTCGTTTTTCCGTCACATGAATTTTTACGTTAAAAAGGGAACACCGTGGCTGGTCTTCGATTTACCATCCCTGGAGAGTGGTGCACCATGGTACCGGTCCATTTCAAATACCTGCACCCATTTCTAAAAGTCGCACGGCGCTGTTTCGTCTTTTTGGACGAATGTTGCACCTTGCACCGCAGATGTTGCACCCTGCGGATATCGATTCTTCGGACGGCCATAACTGTTGCCTCGTTTAGAGTTATGAGAGCCATAACCAGTCAAAACGAAGGTCTCAGTGAGTTCTACGGCTTTGACAGCTGTAAGCCATCAACAGATAGTTTCATACCCAAAAAAAAGCTATCCGAACCTCAATCGGGTCTTTGAAGTTTTTTGGCCTTCGTTTTTCCATCACATGAATTTTTACGTTAAAAAGGGAACACCGTGGCTGGTCTTCGATTTACCATACCTGTAGAGTGGTGCACCATGGTACCGGTCCATTTCAAATACCTGCACCCAATTCTAAAAGTCGAACGGCGCTGTTTCTTCTTTTTGGACGAATGTTGCACCTTGCACCGCAGATGTTGCACCCTGCGGATATCGATTCTTCGGACGGCCATAACTGTTGCCTCGTTTAGAGTTACGGGAGCCATAACCAGTCAAAACGAAGGTTTCAGTGAGTTCTATGGCTTTGACGGCTGTAAGCCGTCAACGGATAGTTTCATACCCAAAAAAAAGCTGTCCGAACCTCAATCGGGTCTTTGAAGTTTTTTGGCCTTCGTTTTTCCATCACATGAATTTTTACGTTAAAAAGGGAACACCGTGGCTGGTCTTCGATTTACCATCCTTGGAGAGTGGTGCACCATGGTACCGGTCCACTTTAAATACCTGCACCCATTTCTAAAAGTCGCACGGCGCTGTTTCGTCTTTTTGGACGAATGTTGCACCTTGCACCGCAGATGTTGCACCCTGCGGATATCGATTCTTCGGACGGCCATAACTGTTGCCTCGTTTAGAGTTACGGGAGCCATAACCAGTCAAAACGAAGGTCTCAGTGAGTTCTATGGCTTTGACCGCTGTAAGCCGTCAACGGATAGTTTCATACCCAAAAAAAAAGCTATCCGAACCTCAATCGGGTCTTTGAAGTTTTTTGGCCTTCGTTTTTCCGTCACATGAATTTTTACGTTAAAAAGGGAACACCGTGGCTGGTCTTCGATTTACCATCCCTGGAGAGTGATGCACCATGGTACCGGTCCATTTCAAATACCTGCACCCATTTCTAAAAGTCGCACGACGCTGTTTCGTCTTTTTGGACGAATGTTGCACCTTGCACCGCAGATGTTGCACCCTGCGGATATCGATTCTTCGCACGGCTATAACTGTTGCCTCGTTTAGAGTTATGGGAGCCATAACCAGTCAAAACGAAGGTCTCAGTGAGTTCTACGGCTTTGACAGCTGTAAGCCATCAACAGATAGTTTCATACTCAAAAAAAAGCTATCCGAACCTCAATCGGGTCTCTGAAGTTTTTTGGCCTTCGTTTTTCCGTCACATGAATTTTTACGTTAAAATGGGAAAACCGTGGCTGGTCTTCGATTTACCATCCCTGGAGAGTGGTGCACCATGGTACCGGTCCATTTCAAATACCTGCACCCAATTCTAAAAGTCGCACGGCGCTGTTTCGTCTTTTTGGATGAATGTTGCACCTTGCACCGCAGATGTTGCACCCTGCGGATATCGATTCTTCGGACGGCCATAACTGTTGCCTCGTTAAGAGTTACGGGAGCCATAACCAGTCAAAACGTAGGTCTCAGTGAGTTCTACGGCTTTGACAGCTGTAAGCCGTCAACAGATAGTTTCATACCCAAAAAAAGCTATCCGAACCTCAATCGGGTCTCTGAAGTTTTTTGGCCTTCGTTTTTCCATCACATGAATTTTTACGTTAAAAAGGGAACACCGTGACTGGTCTTCGATTTACCATCCCTGGAGAGTGGTGCACCATGGTACCGGTCCATTTCAAATACCTGCACCCAATTCTAAAAGTCGAACGGCGCTGTTTCGTCTTTTTGGACGAATGTTGCACCTTGCACCGCAGATGTTGCACCCTGCGGATATCGATTCTTCGGACGGCCATAACTGTTGCCTCGTTTAGAGTTACGGGAGCCATAACCAGTCAAAACGAAGGTCTCAGTGAGTTCTACGGCTTTGACGGCTGTAAGCCGTCAACGGATAGTTTCATACCCAAAAAAAAGCTATCCGAACCTCAATCGAGTCTTTGAAGTTTTTTGTCCTTCGTTTTTCCGTCACATGAATTTTTATGTTAAAAAGGGAACACCGTGGCTGGTCTTCGATTTACCATCCCTGGAGAGTGGTGCACCATGGTACCGGTCCATTTCAAATACCTGCACCCATTTCTAAAAGTTGCACGGCGCTGTTTCGTCTTTTTGGACGAATGTTGCACCTTGCACCGTAGATGTTGAACCCTGCGGATATCGATTCTTCGGACGGCCATAACTGTTGCCTCGTTTAGAGTTACGGGAGCCATAACCAGTCAAAACGAAGGTCTCAGTGAGTTCTACGGCTTTGACAGCTGTAAGCCATCAACAGATAGTTTCATACTCAAGAAAAAGCTATCCGAACCTCAATCGGGTCTCTGAAGTTTTTTGGCCTTCGTTTTTCCGTCACATGAATTTTTACGTTAAAAAGGGAAAACCGTGGCTGGTCTTCGATTTACCATCCCTGGAGAGTGGTGCACCATGGTACCGGTCCATTTCAAATACCTACACCCAATTCTAAAAGTCGCACGGCGCTGTTTCGTCTTTTTGGACGAATGTTGCACCTTGCACCGCAGATGTTGCACCCTGCGGATATCGATTCTTCGGACGGCCATAACTGTTGCCTCGTTTAGAGTTACGGGAGCCATAACCAGTCAAAACGAAGGTCTCAGTGATTTCTACGGCTTTGATGGCTGTAAGCCGTCAACGGATAGTTTCATACCCAAAAAAAAGCTATCCGAACCTCAATCGGGACTTTGAAGTTTTTTGGCCTTCGTTTTTCCGTCACATGAATTTTTACGTTAAAAAGGGAACACCGTGGCTAGTCTTCGATTTACCATCCCTGGAGAGTGGTGCACCATGGTACCGGTCCATTTCAAATACCTGCACCCATTTCTAAAAGTCGCACGGTGTTGTTTCGTCTTTTTGGACGAATGTTGCACCTTGCACCGCAGATGTTGCACCCTACGGATATCGATTCTTCGGACGGCCATAACTGTTGCCTCGATTAGAGTTACGGGAGCCATAACCAGTCAAAACGAAGGTCTCACTGAGTTCTACGGCTTTGACGGCTGTAAGCCGTCAACGGATAGTTTCATACCCAAAAAAAAGCTATCCGAACCTCAATCGGGTCTTTGAAGTTTTTTGGCCTTCGTTTTTCCGTCACATGAATTTTTACGTTAAAAAGGGAACACCGTGGCTGGTCTTCGATTTACCATCCCTGGAGAGTGGTGCACCATGGTACCGGTCCATTTCAAATACCTGCACCCAATTCTAAAAGTCGCACGGCGCTGTTTCGTCTTTTTGGACGAATGTTGCACCTTGCACCGCAGATGTTGCACCCTGCGGATATCGATTCTTCGGACGGCCATAACTGTTGCCTCGTTTAGAGTTACGGGAGCCATAACCAGTCAAAACGAAGGTCTCAGTGATTTCTACGGCTTTAACGGCTGTAAGCCGTCAACGGATAGTTTCATACCCAAAAATAAGCTATCCGAACCTCAATCGGGTCTTTGAAGTTTTTTGGCCTTCGTTTTTCCGTCACATGAATTTTTACGTTAAAAAGGGAACACCGTGGCTGGTCTTCGATTTACCATCCCTGGAGAGTGGTGCACCATGGTACCGGTCCATTTCAAATACCTGCACCCATTTCTAAAAGTCGCACGGTGTTGTTTCGTCTTTTTGGACGAATGTTGCACCTTGCACCGCAGATGTTGCACCCTGCGGATATCGATTCTTCGGACGGCCATAACTGTTGCCTCGTTTAGAGTTACGGGAGCCATAACCAGTCAAAACGAAGGTTTCAGTGAGTTCTATGGCTTTGACGGCTGTAAGCCGTCAACGGATAGTTTCATACCCAAAAAAAAGCTGTCCGAACCTCAATCGGGTCTTTGAAGTTTTTTGGCCTTCGTTTTTCCATCACATGAATTTTTACGTTAAAAAGGGAACACCGTGGCTGGTCTTCGATTTACCATCCTTGGAGAGTGGTGCACCATGGTACCGGTCCACTTTAAATACCTGCACCCATTTCTAAAAGTCGCACGGCGCTGTTTCGTCTTTTTGGACGAATGTTGCACCTTGCACCGCAGATGTTGCACCCTGCGGATATCGATTCTTCGGACGGCCATAACTGTTGCCTCGTTTAGAGTTACGGGAGCCATAACCAGTCAAAACGAAGGTCTCAGTGAGTTCTATGGCTTTGACCGCTGTAAGCCGTCAACGGATAGTTTCATACCCAAAAAAAAAGCTATCCGAACCTCAATCGGGTCTTTGAAGTTTTTTGTCCTTCGTTTTTCCGTCACATGAATTTTTACGTTAAAAAGGGAACACCGTGGCTGGTCTTCGATTTACCATCCCTGGAGAGTGATGCACCATGGTACCGGTCCATTTCAAATACCTGCACCCATTTCTAAAAGTCGCACGACGCTGTTTCGTCTTTTTGGACGAATGTTGCACCTTGCACCGCAGATGTTGCACCCTGCGGATATCGATTCTTCGCACGGCTATAACTGTTGCCTCGTTTAGAGTTATGGGAGCCATAACCAGTCAAAACGAAGGTCTCAGTGAGTTCTACGGCTTTGACAGCTGTAAGCCATCAACAGATAGTTTCATACTCAAAAAAAAGCTATCCGAACCTCAATCGGGTCTCTGAAGTTTTTTGGCCTTCGTTTTTCCGTCACATGAATTTTTACGTTAAAATGGGAAAACCGTGGCTGGTCTTCGATTTACCATCCCTGGAGAGTGGTGCACCATGGTACCGGTCCATTTCAAATACCTGCACCCAATTCTAAAAGTCGCACGGCGCTGTTTCGTCTTTTTGGATGAATGTTGCACCTTGCACCGCAGATGTTGCACCCTGCGGATATCGATTCTTCGGACGGCCATAACTGTTGCCTCGTTAAGAGTTACGGGAGCCATAACCAGTCAAAACGTAGGTCTCAGTGAGTTCTACGGCTTTGACAGCTGTAAGCCGTCAACAGATAGTTTCATACCCAAAAAAAGCTATCCGAACCTCAATCGGGTCTCTGAAGTTTTTTGGCCTTCGTTTTTCCATCACATGAATTTTTACGTTAAAAAGGGAACACCGTGACTGGTCTTCGATTTACCATCCCTGGAGAGTGGTGCACCATGGTACCGGTCCATTTCAAATACCTGCACCCAATTCTAAAAGTCGAACGGCGCTGTTTCGTCTTTTTGGACGAATGTTGCACCTTGCACCGCAGATGTTGCACCCTGCGGATATCGATTCTTCGGACGGCCATAACTGTTGCCTCGTTTAGAGTTACGGGAGCCATAACCAGTCAAAACGAAGGTCTCAGTGAGTTCTACGGCTTTGACGGCTGTAAGCCGTCAACGGATAGTTTCATACCCAAAAAAAAGCTATCCGAACCTCAATCGAGTCTTTGAAGTTTTTTGTCCTTCGTTTTTCCGTCACATGAATTTTTATGTTAAAAAGGGAACACCGTGGCTGGTCTTCGATTTACCATCCCTGGAGAGTGGTGCACCATGGTACCGGTCCATTTCAAATACCTGCACCCATTTCTAAAAGTTGCACGGCGCTGTTTCGTCTTTTTGGACGAATGTTGCACCTTGCACCGTAGATGTTGAACCCTGCGGATATCGATTCTTCGGACGGCCATAACTGTTGCCTCGTTTAGAGTTACGGGAGCCATAACCAGTCAAAACGAAGGTCTCAGTGAGTTCTACGGCTTTGACAGCTGTAAGCCATCAACAGATAGTTTCATACTCAAGAAAAAGCTATCCGAACCTCAATCGGGTCTCTGAAGTTTTTTGGCCTTCGTTTTTCCGTCACATGAATTTTTACGTTAAAAAGGGAAAACCGTGGCTGGTCTTCGATTTACCATCCCTGGAGAGTGGTGCACCATGGTACCGGTCCATTTCAAATACCTGCACCCAATTCTAAAAGTCGCACGGCGCTGTTTCGTCTTTTTGGACGAATGTTGCACCTTGCACCGCAGATGTTGCACCCTGCGGATATCGATTCTTCGGACGGCCATAACTGTTGCCTCGTTTAGAGTTACGGGAGCCATAACCAGTCAAAACGAAGGTCTCAGTGATTTCTACGGCTTTGATGGCTGTAAGCCGTCAACGGATAGTTTCATACCCAAAAAAAAGCTATCCGAACCTCAATCGGGACTTTGAAGTTTTTTGGCCTTCGTTTTTCCGTCACATGAATTTTTACGTTAAAAAGGGAACACCGTGGCTAGTCTTCGATTTACCATCCCTGGAGAGTGGTGCACCATGGTACCGGTCCATTTCAAATACCTGCACCCATTTCTAAAAGTCGCACGGTGTTGTTTCGTCTTTTTGGACGAATGTTGCACCTTGCACCGCAGATGTTGCACCCTGCGGATATCGATTCTTCGGACGGCCATAACTGTTGCCTCGATTAGAGTTACGGGAGCCATAACCAGTCAAAACGAAGGTCTCACTGAGTTCTACGGCTTTGACGGCTGTAAGCCGTCAACGGATAGTTTCATACCCAAAAAAAAGCTATCCGAACCTCAATCGGGTCTTTGAAGTTTTTTGGCCTTCGTTTTTCCGTCACATGAATTTTTACGTTAAAAAGGGAACACCGTGGCTGGTCTTCGATTTACCATCCCTGGAGAGTGGTGCACCATGGTACCGGTCCATTTCAAATACCTGCACCCAATTCTAAAAGTCGCACGGCGCTGTTTCGTCTTTTTGGACGAATGTTGCACCTTGCACCGCAGATGTTGCACCCTGCGGATATCGATTCTTCGGACGGCCATAACTGTTGCCTCGTTTAGAGTTACGGGAGCCATAACCAGTCAAAACGAAGGTCTCAGTGATTTCTACGGCTTTAACGGCTGTAAGCCGTCAACGGATAGTTTCATACCCAAAAATAAGCTATCCGAACCTCAATCGGGTCTTTGAAGTTTTTTGGCCTTCGTTTTTCCGTCACATGAATTTTTACGTTAAAAAGGGAACACCGTGGCTGGTCTTCGATTTACCATCCCTGGAGAGTGGTGCACCATGGTACCGGTCCATTTCAAATACCTGCACCCATTTCTAAAAGTCGCACGGTGTTGTTTCGTCTTTTTGGACGAATGTTGCACCTTGCACCGCAGATGTTGCACCCTGCGGATATCGATTCTTCGGACGGCCATAACTGTTGCCTCGATTAGAGTTACAGGAGCCATAACCAGTCAAAACGAAGGTCTCAGTGAGTTCTACATCTTTGACGGCTGTAAGCCGTCAACGGATAGTTTCATACCCAAAAAAAAGCTATCCGAACCTCAATCGGGTCTTTGAAGTTTTTTGGCCTTCGTTTTTCCGTCACATGAATTTTTACGTTAAAAAGGGAACACCGTGGCTGGTCTTCCATTTACCATCCCTGGAGAGTGGTGCACCATGGTACCGGTCCATTTCAAATACCTGCACACATTTCTAAAAGTCGCACAGCGCTGTTTCGTCTTTTTGGACGAATGTTGCACCTTGCACCGCAGATGTTGCACCCTGCGGATATCGATTCTTCGGACGGCCATAACTGTTGCCTCGTTTAGAGTTATGAGAGCCATAACCAGTCAAAACGAAGGTCTCAGTGAGTTCTATGGCTTTGACAGCTGTAAGCCGTCAACAGATAGTTTCATACCCAAAAAAAAGCTATCCGAACCTCAATCGGGTCTTTGAAGTTTTTTGGCCTTCGTTTTTCCATCACATGAATTTTTACGTTAAAAAGGGAACACCGTGGCTGGTCTTCGATTTACCATCCCTGTAGAGTGGTGCACCATGGTACCGGTCCATTTCAAATACCTGCACCCAATTCTAAAAGTCGAACGGCGCTGTTTCGTCTTTTTGGACGAATGTTGCACCTTGCACCGCAGATGTTGCACCCTGCGGATATCGATTCTTCGGATGGCCATAACTGTTGCCTCGTTTAGAGTTACGGGAGCCATAACCAGTCAAAACGAAGGTTTCAGTGAGTTCTACGGCTTTGACGGCTGTAAGCCGTCAACGGATAGTTTCATACCCAAAAAAAAGCTATCCGAACCTCAATCGGGTCTTTGAAGTTTTTTGGCCTTCGTTTTTCCGTCACATGAACTTTTACGTTAAAAAGGGAACACCGTGGCTGGTCTTTGATTTACCATCCCTGGAGAGTGGTGCACCATGGTACCGGTCCACTTCAAATACCTGCACCCATTTCTAAAAGTCGCACGGCGCTGTTTCTTCTTTTTGGACGAATGTTGCACCTTGCACCGCAGATGTTGCACCTTGTGGATATCGATTCTTCGGACGGCCATAACTGTTGCCTCGTTTAGAGTTACGGGAGCCATAACCAGTCAAAACGAAGGTTTCAGTGAGTTCTACGGCTTTGACGGCTGTAAGCCATCAACAGATAGTTTCATACCCAAAAAAAAGCTATCCGAACCTCAATCGGGTCTTTGAAGTTTTTTGTCCTTCGTTTTTCCGTCACATGAACTTTTACGTTAAAAAGGGAACACCGTGGCTGGTCTTTGATTTACCATCCCTGGAGAGTGGTGCACCATGGTACCAGTCCACTTCAAATACCTGCACCCATTTCTAAAAGTCGCACGGCGCTGTTTCGTCTTTTTGGACGAATGTTGCACCTTGCACCGCAGATGTTGCACCCTGCGGATATCGATTCTTCGGACGGCCATAACTGTTGCCTCGTTTAGAGTTACGGGAGCCATAACCAGTCAAAACGAAGGTCTCAGTGAGTTCTATGGCTTTGACAGCTGTAAGCCGTCAACGGATAGTTTCATACCCAAAAAAAAAGCTATCCGAACCTCAATCGGGTCTTTGAAGTTTTTTGGCCTTCGTTTTTCCGTCACATGAATTTTTACGTTAAAAAGGGAACACCGTGGCTGGTCTTCGATTTACCATCCCTGGAGAGTGGTGCACCATGGTACCGGTCCATTTCAAATACCTGCACCCATTTCTAAAAGTCGCACGACGCTGTTTCGTCTTTTTGGACGAATGTTGCACCTTGCACCGCAGATGTTGCACCCTGCGGATATCGATTCTTCGGACGGCCATAACTGTTGCCTCGTTTAGAGTTATGGGAGCCATAACCAGTCAAAACGAAGGTCTCAGTGAGTTCTACGGCTTTGACAGCTGTAAGCCATCAACAGATAGTTTCATACTCAAAAAAAAGCTATCCGAACCTCAATCGGGTCTCTGAAGTTTTTTGGCCTTCGTTTTTCCGTCACATGAATTTTTACGTTAAAAAGGGAAAACCATGGCTGGTCTTCGATTTACCATCCCTGGAGAGTGGTGCACCATGGTACCGGTCCATTTCAAATACCTGCACCCAATTCTAAAAGTCGCACGGCGCTGTTTCGTCTTTTTGGACGAATGTTGCACCTTGCACCGCAGATGTTGCACCCTGCGGATATCGATTCTTCGGACGGCCATAACTGTTGCCTCGTTTAGAGTTACGGGAGCCATAACCAGTCAAAACGAAGGTCTCAGTGATTTCTACGGCTTTGACGGCTGTAAGCCGTCAACGGATAGTTTCATACCCAAAAAAAAGCTATCCGAATCTCAATCGGGTCTCTGAAGTTTTTTGGCCTTCGTTTTTCCGTCACATGAATTTTTACGTTAAAAAGGGAAAACAGTGGCTGGTCTTCGATTTACCATCCCTGGAGAGTGGTGCACCATGGTACCGGTCCATTTCAAATACCTGCACCCAATTCTAAAAGTCGCACGGCGCTGTTTCGTCTTTTTGGACGAATGTTGCACCTTGCACCGCAGATGTTGCACCCTGTGGATATCGATTCTTCGGACGGCCATAACTGTTGCCTCGTTAAGAGTTACGGGAGCCATAACCAGTCAAAACGAAGGTCTCAGTGAGTTATACGGCTTTGACAGCTGTAAGCCGTCAACAGATAGTTTCATACCCAAAAAAAGCTATCCGAACCTCAATCGGGTCTTTGAAGTTTTTTGGCCTTCGTTTTTCCATCACATGAATTTTTACGTTAAAAAGGGAACACCGTGACTGGTCTTCGATTTACCATCCCTGGAGAGTGGTGCACCATGGCACCGGTCCATTTCAAATACCTGCACCCAATTCTAAAAGTCGAACGACGCTGTTTCGTCTTTTTGGACGAATGTTGCACCTTGCACCGCAGATGTTGCACCCTGCGGATATCGATTCTTCGGACGGCCATAACTATTGCCTCGTTTAGAGTTACGGGAGCCATAACCTGTCAAAATGAAGGTCTCAGTGAGTTCTACGGCTTTGACGGCTGTAAGCCGTCAACGGATAGTTTCATACCCAAAAAAAAGCTATCCGAACCTCAATCGAGTCTTTGAAGTTTTTTGGCCTTCGTTTTTCCGTCACATGAATTTTTATGTTAAAAAGGGAACACCGTGGCTGGTCTTCGATTTACCATCCTTGGAGAGTGGTGCCCCATGGTACCGGTCCATTTCAAATACCTGCACCCATTTCTAAAAGTTGCATGGCGCTGTTTCGTCTTTTTGGACGAATGTTGCACCTTGCACCGCAGATGTTGAACCCTGCGGATATCGATTCTTCGGACGGCCATAACTGTTGCCTCGTTTAGAGTTACGGGAGCCATAACCAGTCAAAACGAAGGTCTCAGTGAGTTCTACGGCTTTGACAGCTGTAAGCCATCAACAGATAGTTTCATACTCAAAAAAAAGCTATCCGAACCTCAATCGGGTCTCTGAAGTTTTTTGGCCTTCGTTTTTCCGTCACATGAATTTTTACGTTAAAAAGGGAAAACCATGGCTGGTCTTCGATTTACCATCCATGGAGAGTGGTGCACCATGGTACCGGTCCATTTCAAATACCTGCACCCAATTCTAAAAGTCGCACGGCGCTGTTTCGTCTTTTTGGACGAATGTTGCACCTTGCACCGCAGATGTTGCACCCTGCGGATATCGATTCTTCGGACGGCCATAACTGTTGCCTCGTTTAGAGTTACGGGAGCCATAACCAGTCAAAACGAAGGTCTCAGTGATTTCTACGGCTTTGACGGCTGTAAGCCGTCAACGGATAGTTTCATACCCAAAAAAAAGCTATCCGAACCTCAATCGGGTCTTTGAAGTTTTTTGGCCTTCGTTTTTCCGTCACATGAATTTTTACGTTAAAAAGGGAACACCGTGGCTGGTCTTCGATTTACCATCCCTGGAGAGTGGTGCACCATGGTACCGGTCCACTTCAAATACCTGCACCCATTTCTAAAAGTCGCACGGCGCTGTTTCGTCTTTTTGGACGAATGTTGCACCTTGCACCGCAGATGTTGCACCCTGCGGATATCGATTCTTCGGACGGCCATAACTGTTGCCTCGTTTAGAGTTACGGGAGCCATAACCAGTCAAAACGAAGGTCTCAGTGAGTTCTATGGCTTTGACGGCTGTAAGCCGTCAACGGATAGTTTCATACCCAAAAAAAAAGCTATCCGAACCTCAATCGGGTCTTTGAAGTTTTTTGGCCTTCGTTTTTCCGTCACATGAATTTTTACGTTAAAAAGGGAACACCGTGGCTGGTCTTCGATTTACCATCCCTGGAGAGTGGTGCACCATGGTACCGGTCCATTTCAAATACCTGCACCCATTTCTAAAAGTCGCACGACGCTGTTTCGTCTTTTTGGACGAATGTTGCACCTTGCACCGCAGATGTTGCACCCTGCGGATATCGATTCTTCGGACGGCCATAACTGTTGCCTCGTTTAGAGTTATGGGAGCCATAACCAGTCAAAACGAAGGTCTCAGTGAGTTCTACGGCTTTGACAGCTGTAAGCCATCAACAGATAGTTTCATACTCAAAAAAAAGCTATCCGAACCTCAATCGGGTCTTTGAAGTTTTTTGGCCTTCGTTTTTCCGTCACATGAATTTTTACGTTAAAAAGGGAAAACCATGGCTGGTCTTCGATTTACCATCCCTGGAGAGTGGTGCACCATGGTACCGGTCCATTTCAAATACCTGCACCCAATTCTAAAAGTCGCACGGCGCTGTTTCGTCTTTTTGGACGAATGTTGCACCTTGCACCGCAGATGTTGCACCCTGCGGATATCGATTCTTCGGACGGCCATAACTGTTGCCTCGTTTAGAGTTACGGGAGCCATAACCAGTCAAAACGAAGGTCTCAGTGATTTCTACGGCTTTGACGGCTGTAAGCCGTCAACGGATAGTTTCATACCCAAAAAAAAGCTATCCGAATCTCAATCGGGTCTCTGAAGTTTTTTGGCCTTCGTTTTTCCGTCACATGAATTTTTACGTTAAAAAGGGAAAACAGTGGCTGGTCTTTGATTTACCATCCCTGGAGAGTGGTGCACCATGGTACCGGTCCATTTCAAATACCTGCACCCAATTCTAAAAGTCGCACGGCGCTGTTTCGTCTTTTTGGACGAATGTTGCACCTTGCACCGCAGATGTTGCACCCTGTGGATATCGATTCTTCGGACGGCCATAACTGTTGCCTCGTTAAGAGTTACGGGAGCCATAACCAGTCAAAACGAAGGTCTCAGTGAGTTATACGGCTTTGACAGCTGTAAGCCGTCAACAGATAGTTTCATACCCAAAAAAAGCTATCCGAACCTCAATCGGGTCTTTGAAGTTTTTTGGCCTTCGTTTTTCCATCACATGAATTTTTACGTTAAAAAGGGAACACCGTGACTGGTCTTCGATTTACCATCCCTGGAGAGTGGTGCACCATGGCACCGGTCCATTTCAAATACCTGCACCCAATTCTAAAAGTCGAACGACGCTGTTTCGTCTTTTTGGACGAATGTTGCACCTTGCACCGCAGATGTTGCACCCTGCGGATATCGATTCTTCGGACGGCCATAACTATTGCCTCGTTTAGAGTTACGGGAGCCATAACCTGTCAAAATGAAGGTCTCAGTGAGTTCTACGGCTTTGACGGCTGTAAGCCGTCAACGGATAGTTTCATACCCAAAAAAAAGCTATCCGAACCTCAATCGAGTCTTTGAAGTTTTTTGGCCTTCGTTTTTCCGTCACATGAATTTTTATGTTAAAAAGGGAACACCGTGGCTGGTCTTCGATTTACCATCCTTGGAGAGTGGTGCCCCATGGTACCGGTCCATTTCAAATACCTGCACCCATTTCTAAAAGTTGCATGGCGCTGTTTCGTCTTTTTGGACGAATGTTGCACCTTGCACCGCAGATGTTGAACCCTGCGGATATCGATTCTTCGGACGGCCATAACTGTTGCCTCGTTTAGAGTTACGGGAGCCATAACCAGTCAAAACGAAGGTCTCAGTGAGTTCTACGGCTTTGACAGCTGTAAGCCATCAACAGATAGTTTCATACTCAAAAAAAAGCTATCCGAACCTCAATCGGGTCTCTGAAGTTTTTTGGCCTTCGTTTTTCCGTCACATGAATTTTTACGTTAAAAAGGGAAAACCATGGCTGGTCTTCGATTTACCATCCCTGGAGAGTGGTGCACCATGGTACCGGTCCATTTCAAATACCTGCACCCAATTCTAAAAGTCGCACGGCGCTGTTTCGTCTTTTTGGACGAATGTTGCACCTTGCACCGCAGATGTTGCACCCTGCGGATATCGATTCTTCGGACGGCCATAACTGTTGCCTCGTTTAGAGTTACGGGAGCCATAACCAGTCAAAACGAAGGTCTCAGTGATTTCTACGGCTTTGATGGCTGTAAGCCGTCAACGGATAGTTTCATACCCAAAAAAAAGCTATCCGAACCTCAATCGGGTCTTTGAAGTTTTTTGGCCTTCGTTTTTCCGTCACATGAATTTTTACGTTAAAAAGGGAACACCGTGGCTGGTCTTCGATTTACCATCCCTGGAGAGTGGTGCACCATGGTACCGGTCCACTTCAAATACCTGCACCCATTTCTAAAAGTCGCACGGCGCTGTTTCGTCTTTTTGGACGAATGTTGCACCTTGCACCGCAGATGTTGCACCCTGCGGATATCGATTCTTCGGACGGCCATAACTGTTGCCTCGTTTAGAGTTACGGGAGCCATAACCAGTCAAAACGAAGGTCTCAGTGAGTTCTATGGCTTTGACGGCTGTAAGCCGTCAACGGATAGTTTCATACCCAAAAAAAAGCTATCCGAACCTCAATCGGGTCTTTGAAGTTTTTTGGCCTTCGTTTTTCCGTCACATGAATTTTTACGTTAAAAAGGGAACACCGTGGCTGGTCTTCGATTTACCATCCCTGGAGAGTGGTGCACCATGGTACCGGTCCATTTCAAATACCTGCACCCATTTCTAAAAGTCGCACGACGCTGTTTCGTCTTTTTGGACGAATGTTGCACCTTGCACCGCAGATGTTGCACCCTGCGGATATCGATTCTTCGGACGGCCATAACTGTTGCCTCGTTTAGAGTTATGGGAGCCATAACCAGTCAAAACGAAGGTCTCAGTGAGTTCTACGGCTTTGACAGCTGTAAGCCATCAACAGATAGTTTCATACTCAAAAAAAAGCTATCCGAACCTCAATCGGGTCTCTGAAGTTTTTTGGCCTTCGTTTTTCCGTCACATGAATTTTTACGTTAAAAAGAGAAAACCGTGGCTGGTCTTCGATTTACCATCCCTTGAGAGTGGTGCACCATGGTACCGGTCCATTTCAAATACCTGCACCCAATTCTAAAAGTCGCACGGCGCTGTTTCGTCTTTTTGGACGAATGTTGCACCTTGCACCGCAGATGTTGCACCCTGCGGATATCGATTCTTCGGACGGCCATAACTGTTGCCTCGTTAAGAGTTACGGGAGCCATAACCAGTCAAAACGAAGGTCTCAGTGAGTTCTACGGCTTTGACGGCTGTAAGCCGTCAACAGATAGTTTCATACCCAAAAAAAGCTATCCGAACCTCAATCGGGTCTCTGAAGTTTTTTGGCCTTCGTTTTTCCATCACATGAATTTTTACGTTAAAAAGGGAACACCGTGACTGGTCTTCGATTTACCATCCCTGGAGAGTGGTGCACCATGGTACCGGTCCATTTCAAATACCTGCACCCAATTCTAAAAGTCGAACGACGCTGTTTCGTCTTTTTGGACGAATGTTGCACCTTGCACCGCAGATGTTGCACCCTGCGGATATCGATTCTTCGGACGGCCATAACTGTTGCCTCGTTTAGAGTTACGGGAGCCATAACCTGTCAAAACGAAGGTCTCAGTGAGTTCTACGGCTTTGACGGCTGTAAGCCGTCAACGGATAGTTTCATACCCAAAAAAAAGCTATCCGAACCTCAATCGAGTCTT
Source organism: Allium fistulosum (assembly GCA_030737815.1). NCBI lineage: Eukaryota > Viridiplantae > Streptophyta > Magnoliopsida > Asparagales > Amaryllidaceae > Allium > Allium fistulosum. The sequence goes on from CM060906.1 coordinate 1,143,233,031, forward strand.
TGAAGTTTTTTGGCCTTCGTTTTTCCGTCACATGAATTTTTATGTTAAAAAGGGAACACCGTGTCTGGTCTTCGATTTACCATCCCTGGAGAGTGGTGCACCATGGTACCGGTCCATTTCAAATACCTGCACCCATTTCTAAAAGTTGCACGGCGCTGTTTCGTCTTTTTGGACGAATGTTGCACCTTGCACCGCAGATGTTGAACCCTGCGGATATCGATTCTTCGGACGGCCATAACTGTTGCCTCGTTTAGAGTTACGGGAGCCATAACCAGTCAAAACGAAGGTCTCAGTGAGTTCTACGGCTTTGACAGCTGTAAGCCATCAACAGATAGTTTCATACTCAAAAAAAAGCTATCCGAACCTCAATCGGCTCTCTGAAGTTTTTTGGCCTTCGTTTTTCCGTCACATGAATTTTTAAGTTAAAAAGGGAAAACCATGGCTGGTCTTCGATTTACCATCCCTGGAGAGTGGTGCACCATGGTACCGGTCCATTTCAAATACCTGCACCCAATTCTAAAAGTCGCACGGCGCTGTTTCATCTTTTTGGACGAATGTTGCACCTTGCACCGCAGATGTTGCACCCTGCGGATATCGATTCTTCGGACGGCCATAACTGTTGCCTCGTTTAGAGTTACGGGAGCCATAACCAGTCAAAACGAAGGTCTCAGTGATTTCTACGGCTTTGACGGCTATAAGCCGTCAACGGATAGTTTCATACCCAAAAAAAAGCTATCCGAACCTCAATCGGGTCTTTGAAGTTTTTTGGCCTTCGTTTTTCCGTCACATGAATTTTTACGTTAAAAAGGGAACACCGTGGCTGGTCTTCGATTTACCATCCCTGGAGAGTGGTGCACCATGGTACCGATCCATTTCAAATACCTGCACCCATTTCTAAAAGTCGCACGGTGTTGTTTCGTCTTTTTGGACGAATGTTGCACCTTGCACCGCAGATGTTGCACCCTGCGGATATCGATTCTTCGGACGGCCATAACTGTTGCCTCGTTTAGAGTTACGGGAGCCATAACTAGTCAAAACGAAGGTCTCAGTGAGTTCTACGGCTTTGACGGCCGTAAGCCGTCAACGGATAGTTTCATACCCAAAAAAAAAGTTATCTGAACCTCAATCGGGTCTTTGAAGTTTTTTGGCCTTCGTTTTTCCGTCACATGAATTTTTACGTTAAAAAGGGAACACCTTGGCTGGTCTTCGATTTACCATCCCTGGAGAGTGGTGCACCATGGTACCGGTCCATTTCAAATACCTGCACCCATTTCTAAAAGTCGCACGGCGCTGTTTCGTCTTTTTGGACGAATGTTGCACCTTGCACCGCAGATGTTGCACCCTGCGGATATCGATTCTTCGGACGGCCATAACTGTTGCCTCGTTTAGAGTTATGAGAGCCATAACCAGTCAAAACGAAGGTCTCAGTGAGTTCTACGGCTTTGACAGCTGTAAGCCGTCAACATATAGTTTCATACCCAAAAAAAAGCTATCCGAACCTCAATCGGGTCTTTGAAGTTTTTTGGCCTTCGTTTTTCCGTCACATGAATTTTTACGTTAAAAAGGGAACACCGTGGCTGGTCTTCGATTTACCATCCCTGTAGAGTGGTGCACCATGGTACCGGTCCATTTCAAATACCTGCACCCAATTCTAAAAGTCGAACGGCACTGTTTCGTCTTTTTGGACGAATGTTGCACCTTGCACCGCAGATGTTGCACCCTGCGGATATCGATTCTTCGGATGGCCATAACTGTTGCCTCGTTTAGAGTTACGGGAGCCATAACCAGTCAAAACGAAGGTTTCAGTGAGTTCTACGGCTTTGACGGTTGTAAGCCGTCAACGGATAGTTTCATACCCAAAACAAGCTATCCGAACCTCAATCGGGTCTTTGAAGTTTTTTGGCCTTCGTTTTTCCGTCACATGAACTTTTACGTTAAAAAGGGAACACCGTGGCTGGTCTTCGATTTACCATCCCTGGAGAGTGGTGCACCATGGTACCGGTCCACTTCAAATACCTGCACCCATTTCTAAAAGTCGCACGGCGCTGTTTCGTCTTTTTGGACGAATGTTGCACCTTGCACCGCAGATGTTGCACCCTGCGGATATCGATTCTTCGGACGGCCATAACTGTTGCCTCGTTTAGAGTTACGGGAGCCATAACCAGTCAAAACGAAGGTCTCAGTGAGTTCTATGGCTTTGACGGCTGTAAGCCGTCAACGGATAGTTTCATACCCAAAAAAAAAGCTATCCGAACCTCAATCGGGTCTTTGAAGTTTTTTGGCCTTCGTTTTTCCGTCACATGAATTTTTACGTTAAAAAGGGAACACCGTGGCTGGTCTTCGATTTACCATCCCTGGAGAGTGGTGCACCATGGTACCGGTCCATTTCAAATACCTGCACCCATTTCTAAAAGTCGCACGACGCTGTTTCGTCTTTTTGGACGAATGTTGCACCTTGCACCGCAGATGTTGCACCCTGCGGATATCGATTCTTCGGACGGCCATAACTGTTGCCTCGTTTAGAGTTATGGGAGCCATAACCAGTCAAAACGAAGGTCTCAGTGAGTTCTACGGCTTTGACAGCTGTAAGCCATCAACAGATAGTTTCATACTCAAAAAAAAGCTATCCGAACCTCAATCGGGTCTCTGAAGTTTTTTGGCCTTCGTTTTTCCGTCACATGAATTTTTACGTTAAAAAGGGAAAACCGTGGCTGGTCTTCGATTTACCATCCCTGGAGAGTGGTGCACCATGGTACCGGTCCATTTCAAATACCTGCACCCAATTCTAAAAGTCGCACGGCGCTGTTTCGTCTTTTTGGACGAATGTTGCACCTTGCACCGCAGATGTTGCACCCTGCGGATATCGATTCTTCGGACGGCCATAACTGTTGCCTCGTTAAGAGTTACGGGAGCCATAACCAGTCAAAACGAAGGTCTCAGTGAGTTCTACGGCTTTGACGGCTGTAAGCCGTCAACAGATAGTTTCATACCCAAAAAAAGCTATCCGAACCTCAATCGGGTCTCTGAAGTTTTTTGGCCTTCGTTTTTCCATCACATGAATTTTTACGTTAAAAAGGGAACACCGTGACTGGTCTTCGATTTACCATCCCTGGAGAGTGGTGCACCATGGTACCGGTCCATTTCAAATACCTGCACCCAATTCTAAAAGTCGAACGACGCTGTTTCGTCTTTTTGGACGAATGTTGCACCTTGCACCGCAGATGTTGCACCCTGCGGATATCGATTCTTCGGACGGCCATAACTGTTGCCTCGTTTAGAGTTACGGGAGCCATAACCTGTCAAAACGAAGGTCTCAGTGAGTTCTACGGCTTTGACGGCTGTAAGCCGTCAACAGATAGTTTCATACCCAAAAAAAAGCTATCCGAACCTCAATCGAGTCTTTGAAGTTTTTTGGCCTTCGTTTTTCCGTCACATGAATTTTTATGTTAAAAAGGGAACACCGTGTCTGGTCTTCGATTTACCATCCCTGGAGAGTGGTGCACCATGGTACCGGTCCATTTCAAATACCTGCACCCATTTCTAAAAGTTGCACGTCGCTGTTTCGTCTTTTTGGACGAATGTTGCACCTTGCACCGCAGATGTTGAACCCTGCGGATATCGATTCTTCGGACGGCCATAACTGTTGCCTCGTTTAGAGTTACGGGAGCCATAACCAGTCAAAACGAAGGTCTCAGTGAGTTCTACGGCTTTGACAGTTGTAAGCCATCAACAGATAGTTTCATACTCAAAAAAAAGCTATCCGAACCTCAATCGGGTCTCTGAAGTTTTTTGGCCTTCGTTTTCCGTCACATTAATTTTTACGTTAAAAAGGGAAAACCATGGCTGGTCTTCGATTTACCATCCCTGGAGAGTGGTGCACCATGGTACCGGTCCATTTCAAATACCTGCACCCAATTCTAAAAGTCGCACGGCGCTGTTTCGTCTTTTTGGACGAATGTTGCACCTTGCACCGCAGATGTTGCACCCTGCGGATATCGATTCTTCGGACGGCCATAACTGTTGCCTCGTTTAGAGTTACGGGAGCCATAACCAGTCAAAACGAAGGTCTCAGTGATTTCTACGGCTTTGACGGCTATAAGCCGTCAACGGATAGTTTCATACCCAAAAAAAAGCTATCCGAACCTCAATCGGGTCTTTGAAGTTTTTTGGCCTTCGTTTTTCCGTCACATGAATTTTTACGTTAAAAAGGGAACACCGTGGCTGGTCTTCGATTTACCATCCCTGGAGAGTGGTGCACCATGGTACCGATCCATTTCAAATACCTGCACCCATTTCTAAAAGTCGCACGGTGTTGTTTCGTCTTTTTGGACGAATGTTGCACCTTGCACCGCAGATGTTGCACCCTGCGGATATCGATTCTTCGGACGGCCATAACTGTTGCCTCGTTTAGAGTTACGGGAGCCATAACTAGTCAAAACGAAGGTCTCAGTGAGTTCTACGGCTTTGACGGCCGTAAGCCGTCAACGGATAGTTTCATACCCAAAAAAAAAGCTATCCGAACCTCAATCGGGTCTTTGAAGTTTTTTGGCCTTCGTTTTTCCGTCACATGAATTTTTACGTTAAAAAGGGAACACCTTGGCTGGTCTTCGATTTACCATCCCTGGAGAGTGGTGCACCATGGTACCGGTCCATTTCAAATACCTGCACCCATTTCTAAAAGTCGCACGGCGCTGTTTCGTCTTTTTGGACGAATGTTGCACCTTGCACCGCAGATGTTGCACCCTGCGGATATCGATTCTTCGGACGGCCATAACTGTTGCCTCGTTTAGAGTTATGAGAGCCATAACCAGTCAAAACGAAGGTCTCAGTGAGTTCTACGGCTTTGACAGCTGTAAGCCGTCAACAGATAGTTTCATACCCAAAAAAAAGCTATCCGAACCTCAATCGGGTCTTTGAAGTTTTTTGGCCTTCGTTTTTCCGTCACATGAATTTTTACGTTAAAAAGGGAACACCGTGGCTGGTCTTCGATTTACCATCCCTGTAGAGTGGTGCACCATGGTACCGGTCCATTTCAAATACCTGCACCCAATTCTAAAAGTCGAACGGCACGGTTTCGTCTTTTTGGACGAATGTTGCACCTTGCACCGCAGATGTTGCACCCTGCGGATATCGATTCTTCGGATGGCCATAACTGTTGCCTCGTTTAGAGTTACGGGAGCCATAACCAGTCAAAACGAAGGTTTCAGTGAGTTCTACGGCTTTGACGGTTGTAAGCCGTCAACGGATAGTTTCATACCCAAAAAAAGCTATCCGAACCTCAATCGGGTCTTTGAAGTTTTTTGGCCTTCGTTTTTCCGTCACATGAACTTTTACGTTAAAAAGGGAACACCGTGGCTGGTCTTCGATTTACCATCCCTGGAGAGTGGTGCACCATGGTACCGGTCCACTTCAAATACCTGCACCCATTTCTAAAAGTCGCACGGCGCTGTTTCTTCTTTTTGGACGAATGTTGCACCTTGCACCGCAGATGTTGCACCCTGTGGATATCGATTCTTCGGACGGCCATAACTGTTGCCTCGTTTAGAGTTACGAGAGCCAAAACCAGTCAAAACGAAGGTCTCAGTGAGTTCTACGGCTTTGACAGCTGTAAGCCATCAACAGATAGTTTCATACTAAAAAAAAAGCTATCCGAACCTCAATCGGGTCTCTGAAGTTTTTTGGCCTTCGTTTTTCCGTCACATGAATTTTTACGTTAAAAAGGGAAAACCGTGGCTGGTCTTCGATTTACCATCCCTGGAGAGTGGTGCACCATGGTACCGGTCCATTTCAAATACCTGCACCCAATTCTAAAAGTCGCACGGCGCTGTTTCGTCTTTTTGGACGAATGTTGCACCTTGCACCGCAGATGTTGCACCCTGCGGATATCGATTCTTCGGACGGCCATAACTGCTGCCTTGTTTAGAGTTACAGGAGCCATAACCAGTCAAAACGAAGGTCTCAGTGAGTTCTACGGCTTTGACAGCTGTAAGCCGTCAACGGATAGTTTCATACCCAAAAAAAAGCTATCCGAACCTCAATCGGGTCTTTGAAGTTTTTTGGCCTTCGTTTTTCCGTCACATGAATTTTTACGTTAAAAAGGGAACACCGTGGCTGGTCTTCGATTTACCATCCCTGGAGAGTGGTGCACCATGGTACCGGTCCGTTTCAAATACCTGCACCCATTTCTAAAAGTCGCACGGTGTTGTTTCGTCTATTTGGACGAATGTTGCACCTTGCACCGCAGATGTTGCACCCTGCGGATATCGATTCTTCGGATGGCCATAACTGTTGCCTCGTTTAGAGTTACGGGAGCCATAACCAGTCAATACGAAGGTTTCAGTGAGTTCTACGGCTTTGACGGCTGTAAGCCGTCAACGGATAGTTTCATACCCTAAAAAAAAGCTATCCGAACCTCAATCGGGTCTTCGAAGTTTTTTGGCCTTCGTTTTTCCGTCACATGAATTTTTACGTTAAAAAGGGAACACCATGGCTGGTCTTCGATTTACCATCCCTGTAGAGTGGTGCACCATGGTACCGGTCCATTTCAAATACCTGCACCCAATTCTAAAAGTCGAACGACGCTGTTTCGTCTTTTTGGACGAATGTTGCACCTTGCACCGCAGATGTTGCACCCTGCGGATATCGATTCTTCGGACGGCCATAACTGTTGCCTCGTTTAGAGTTATGGGAGCCATAACCAGTCAAAACGAAGGTCTCAGTGAGTTCTACGGCTTTGACAGCTGTAAGCCATCAACAGATAGTTTCATACTCAAAAAAAAGCTATCCGAACCTCAATCGGGTCTCTGAAGTTTTTTGGCCTTCGTTTTTCCGTCACATAAATTTTTACGTTAAAAAGGGAAAACCATGGCTGGTCTTCGATTTACCATCCCTGGAGAGTGGTGCACCATGGTACCGATCCATTTCAAATACCTGCACCCAATTCTAAAAGTCGCACGGCGCTGTTTCGTCTTTTTGGACGAATGTTGCACCTTGCACCGCAGATGTTGCACCCTGCGGATATCGATTCTTCGGACGGCCATAACTGTTGCCTCGTTTAGAGTTACGGGAGCCATAACCAGTCAAAACGAAGGTCTCAGTGATTTCTACGGCTTTGACGGTTGTAAGCCGTCAACGGATAGTTTCATACCCAAAAAAAAGCTATCCGAACCTCAATCGGGTCTTTGAAGTTTTTTGGCCTTCGTTTTTCCGTCACATGAATTTTTACGTTAAAAAGGGAACACCGTGGCTGGTCTTCGATTTACCATCCCTGGAGAGTGGTGCACCATGGTACCGGTCCATTTCAAATACCTGCACCCATTTCTAAAAGTCGCACGGTGTTGTTTCGTCTTTTTGGACGAATGTTGCACCTTGCACCGCAGATGTTGCACCCTACGGATATCGATTCTTCGGACGGCCATAACTGTTGCCTCGTTTAGAGTTACGGGAGCCATAACTAGTCAAAACGAAGGTCTCAGTGAGTTCTACGGCTTTGACGGCCGTAAGCCGTCAACGGATAGTTTCATACCCAAAAAAAAAGCTATCCGAACCTCAATCGGGTCTTTGAAGTTTTTTGGCCTTCGTTTTTCCGTCACATGAATTTTTACGTTAAAAAGGGAACACCTTGGCTGGTCTTCGATTTACCATCCCTGGAGAGTGGTGCACCATGGTACCGGTCCATTTCAAATACCTGCACCCATTTCTAAAAGTCGCACGGCGCTGTTTCGTCTTTTTGGACGAATGTTGCACCTTGCACCGCAGATGTTGCACCCTGCGGATATCGATTCTTCGGACGGCCATAACTGTTGCCTCGTTTAGAGTTATGAGAGCCATAACCAGTCAAAACGAAGGTCTCAGTGAGTTCTACGGCTTTGACAGCTGTAAGCCGTCAACAGATAGTTTCATACCCAAAAAAAAGCTATCCGAACCTCAATCGGGTCTTTGAAGTTTTTTGGCCTTCGTTTTTCCGTCACATGAATTTTTACGTTAAAAAGGGAACACCGTGGCTGGTCTTCGATTTACCATCCCTGTAGAGTGGTGCACCATGGTACCGGTCCATTTCAAATACCTGCACCCAATTCTAAAAGTCGAACGGCACTGTTTCGTCTTTTTGGACGAATGTTGCACCTTGCACCGCAGATGTTGCACCCTGCGGATATCGATTCTTCGGATGGCCATAACTGTTGCCTCGTTTAGAGTTACGGGAGCCATAACCAGTCAAAACGAAGGTTTCAGTGAGTTCTACGGCTTTGTCGGTTGTAAGCCGTCAACGGATAGTTTCATACCCAAAAAAAGCTATCCGAACCTCAATCGGGTCTTTGAAGTTTTTTGGCCTTCGTTTTTCCGTCACATTAACTTTTACGTTAAAAAGGGAACACCGTGGCTGGTCTTCGATTTACCATCCCTGGAGAGTGGTGCACCATGGTACCGGTTCACTTCAAATACCTGCACCCATTTCTAAAAGTCGCACGGCGCTGTTTCTTCTTTTTGGACGAATGTTGCACCTTGCACCGCAGATGTTGCACCCTGTGGATATCGATTCTTCGGACGGCCATAACTGTTGTCTCGTTTAGAGTTACGAGAGCCATAACTAGTCAAAACGAAGGTCTCAGTGAGTTCTACGGCTTTGACAGTTGTAAGCCATCAACAGATAGTTTCATACTAAAAAAAAGCTATCCGAACCTCAATCGGGTCTCTGAAGTTTTTTGGCCTTCGTTTTTCCGTCACATGAATTTTTACGTTAAAAAGGGAAAACCGTGGCTGGTCTTCGATTTACCATCCCTGGAGAGTGGTGCACCATGGTACCGGTCCATTTCAAATACCTGCACCCAATTCTAAAAGTCGCACGGCGCTGTTTCGTCTTTTTGGACGAATGTTGCACCTTGCACCGTAGATGTTGCACCTTGCGGATATCGATTCTTCGGACGGCCATAACTGTTGCCTTGTTTAGAGTTACAGGAGCCATAACCAGTCAAAACGAAGGTCTCAGTGAGTTCTACGGCTTTGACAGCTGTAAGCCGTCAACGGATAGTTTCATACCCAAAAAAAAGCTATCCGAACCTCAATCGGGTCTTTGAAGTTTTTTGGCCTTCGTTTTTCCGTCACATGAATTTTTACGTTAAAAAGGGAACACCGTGGCTGGTCTTCGATTTACCATCCCTGGAGAGTGGTGCACCATGGTACCGGTCCGTTTCAAATACCTGCACCCATTTCTAAAAGTCGCACGGTGTTGTTTCGTCTATTTGGACGAATGTTGCACCTTGCACCGCAGATGTTGCACCCTACGGATATCGATTCTTCGGACGGCCATAACTGTTGCCTCGTTTGGAGTTACGGGAGCCATAACCAGTCAAAACGAAGGTCTCAGTGAGTTCTACGGCTTTGACGGCTGTAAGCCGTCAACGGATAGTTTCATACCCTAAAAAAAAGCTATCTGAACCTCAATCGGGTCTTTGAAGTTTTTTGGCCTTCGTTTTTCCGTCACATGAATTTTTACGTTAAAAAGGGAACACCGTGGCTGGTCTTCGATTTACCATCCCTGGAGGGTGGTGAACCATGGTACCGGTCCATTTCAAATACCTGCACCCATTTCTAAAAGTCGAACGGCGCTGTTTCGTCTTTTTGGACGAATGTTGCACCTTGCACCGCAGATGTTGCATCCTGCGGATATCGATTCTTCGGACGGCCATAACTGTTGCCTCGTTTAGAGTTATGGGAGCCATAACCAGTCAAAACGAAGGTCTCAGTGAGTTCTACGGCTTTGATGGCTGTAAGCCGTCAACAGATAGTTTCATACCCAAAAATAAGCTATCCGAACCTCAATCGGGTCTTTGAAGTTTTTTGGCCTTCGTTTTTCCATCACATGAATTTTTACGTTAAAAAGGGAACACCATGGCTGGTCTTCGATTTACCATCCCTGTAGAGTGGTGCACCATGGTACCGGTCTATTTCAAATACCTGCACCCAATTCTAAAAGTCGAACGGCGCTGTTTCGTCTTTTTGGACGAATGTTGCACCTTGCACCGCAGATGTTGCACCCTGCGGATATCGATTCTTCAGACGACCATAACTGTTGCCTCGTTTAGAGTTACGGGAGCCATAACCAGTCAAAACGAAGGTTTCAGTGAGTTCTACGGCTTTGACGGCTGTAAGCCGTCAACGGATAGTTTCATACCCAAAAAAAAGCTATCCGAACCTCAATCGGGTCCTTGAAGTTTTTTGGCCTTCGTTTTTCCGTCACATGAATTTTTACGTTAAAAAGGGAACACCGTGGCTGGTCTTCGATTTACCATCCCTGGAGAGTGGTGCACCATGGTACCGGTCCACTTCAAATACCTGCACCCATTTCTAAAAGTCGCACGGCGCTGTTTCGTCTTTTTGGACGAATGTTGCACCTTGCACCGCAGATGTTGCACCCTGCGGATATCGATTCTTCGGACGGCCATAATTGTTGCCTCGTTTATAGTTACGGGAGCCATAACCAGTCAAAACAAACGTCTCAGTGAGTTCTACGGCTTTGACGGCTGTAAGCCGTCAACGGATAGTTTCATACCCAAAAAAAAAAGCTATCCGAACCTCAATCGGGTCTTTGAAGTTTTTTGGCCTTCGTTTTTCCGTCACATGAATTTTTACGTTAAAAAGGGAACACCGTGGCTGGTCTTCGATTTACCATCCCTGGAGAGTGGTGCACCATGGTACCGGTCCATTTCAAATACCTGCACCCATTTCTAAAAGTCGCACGGCGCTGTTTCGTCTTTTTGGACGAATGTTGCACCATGCACCGCAGATGTTGCACCCTGCGGATATCGATTCTTCGGACGGCCATAACTGTTGCCTCGTTTAGAGTTATGAGAGCCATAACCAGTCAAAACGAAGGTCTCAGTGAGTTCTACGGCTTTGACAGCTGTAAGCCGTCAACAGATAGTTTCATACCCAAAAAAAAGCTATCCGAACCTCAATCGGGTCTTTGAAGTTTTTTGGCCTTCGTTTTTCCATCACATGATTTTTTACGTTAAAAAGGGAACACCGTGGCTGGTCTTCGATTTACCATCCCTGTAGAGTGGTGCACCATGGTACCGGTCCATTTCAAATACCTGCACCCAATTCTAAAAGTCGAACGGCGCTGTTTCGTTTTTTGGACGAATGTTGCACCTTGCACCGCAGATGTTGCACCCTGCGGATATCGATTCTTCGGACGGCCATAACTGTTGCCTCATTTAGAGTTACGGGAGCCATAACCAGTCAAAACGAAGGTTTCAGTGAGATCTACGGCTTTGACGGCTGTAAGCCGTCAACGGATAGTTTCATACCCGAAAAAAGCTATCCGAACCTCAATCGGGTCTTTGAAGTTTTTTGGCCTTCGTTTTTCCGTCACATGAACTTTTACGTTAAAAAGGGAACACCGTGGCTGGTCTTCTATTTACCATCCCTACAGAGTGGTGCACCATGATACCGGTCCACTTCAAATACCTGCACCCATTTCTAAAAGTTGCACGGCGCTGTTTCTTCTTTTTGGACGAATGTTGCACCTTGCACCGCAGATGTTGCACCCTGTGGATATCGATTCTTCGGACGGCCATAACTATTGCCTCGTTTAGAGTTACGAGAGCCATAACCAGTCAAAACGAAGGTCTTAGTGAGTTCTACGGCTTTGACAGCTGTAAGCCATCAACAGATAGTTTCATACTAAAAAAAAAGCTATCCGAACCTCAATCGGGTCTTTGAAGTTTTTTGGCCTTCGTTTTTCCGTCACATGAATTTTTACGTTAAAAAGGGAAAACCGTGGCTGGTCTTCGATTTACCATCCCTGGAGAGTGGTGCACCATGGTACCGGTCCATTTCAAATACCTGCACCCATTTCTAAAAGTCGCACGGCACTGTTTCGTCTTTTTGGACGAATGTTGCACCTTGCACCGTAGATGTTGCACCCTGCGGATATCGATTCTTCGGGCGGCCAAAACTGTTGCCTCGTTTAGAGTTATGAGAGCCATAACCAGTCAAAACGAAGGTCTCAGTGAGTTCTATGGCTTTGACCGCTGTAAGCCGTCAACAGATAGTTTCATACCCAAAAAAAAGCTATCCGAACCTCAATCGGGTCTTTGAAGTTTTTTGGCCTTCGTTTTTCCATCACATGAATTTTTACGTTAAAAAGGGAACACCGTGGCTGGTCTTCGATTTACCATCCCTGTAGAGTGGTGCACCATGGTACCGGTCCATTTCAAATACCTGCACCCAATTCTAAAAGTCGAACGGCGCTGTTTCGTCTTTTTGGACGAATGTTGCACCTTGCACCGCAGATGTTGCACCCTGCGGATATCGATTCTTCGGATGGCCATAACTGTTGCCTCGTTTAGAGTTACGGGAGCCATAACCAGTCAAAACGAAGGTTTCAGTGAGTTCTACGGCTTTGACGGCTGTAAGCCGTCAACGGATAGTTTCATACCCAAAAAAAAGCTATCCGAACCTCAATCGGGTCCTTGAAGTTTTTTGGCCTTCGTTTTTCCGTCACATGAATTTTTACGTTAAAAAGGGAACACCGTGGCTGGTCTTCGATTTACCATCCCTGGAGAGTGGTGCACCATGGTACCGGTCCACTTCAAATACCTGCACCCATTTCTAAAAGTCGCACGGCGCTGTTTCGTCTTTTTGGACGAATGTTGCACCTTGCACCGCAGATGTTGCACCCTGCGGATATCGATTCTTCGGACGGCCATAATTGTTGCCTCGTTTATAGTTACGGGAGCCATAACCAGTCAAAACAAACGTCTCAGTGAGTTCTACGGCTTTGACGGCTGTAAGCCGTCAACGGATAGTTTCATACCCAAAAAAAAAAGCTATCCGAACCTCAATCGGGTCTTTGAAGTTTTTTGGCCTTCGTTTTTCCGTCACATGAATTTTTACGTTAAAAAGGGAACACCGTGGCTGGTCTTCGATTTACCATCCCTGGAGAGTGGTGCACCATGGTACCGGTCCATTTCAAATACCTGCACCCATTTCTAAAAGTCGCACGGCGCTGTTTCGTCTTTTTGGACGAATGTTGCACCATGCACCGCAGATGTTGCACCCTGCGGATATCGATTCTTCGGACGGCCATAACTGTTGCCTCGTTTAGAGTTATGAGAGCCATAACCAGTCAAAACGAAGGTCTTAGTGAGTTCTACGGCTTTGACAGCTGTAAGCCGTCAACAGATAGTTTCATACCCAAAAAAAAGCTATCCGAACCTCAATCGGGTCTTTGAAGTTTTTTGGCCTTCGTTTTTCCATCACATGATTTTTTACGTTAAAAAGGGAACACCGTGGCTGGTCTTCGATTTACCATCCCTGTAGAGTGGTGCACCATGGTACCGGTCCATTTCAAATACCTGCACCCAATTCTAAAAGTCGAACGGCGCTGTTTCGTTTTTTGGACGAATGTTGCACCTTGCACCGCAGATGTTGCACCCTGCGGATATCGATTCTTCGGACGGCCATAACTGTTGCCTCATTTAGAGTTACGGGAGCCATAACCAGTCAAAACGAAGGTTTCAGTGAGATCTACGGCTTTGACGGCTGTAAGCCGTCAACGGATAGTTTCATACCCGAAAAAAGCTATCCGAACCTCAATCGGGTCTTTGAAGTTTTTTGGCCTTCGTTTTTCCGTCACATGAACTTTTACGTTAAAAAGGGAACACCGTGGCTGGTCTTCTATTTACCATCCCTACAGAGTGGTGCACCATGATACCGGTCCACTTCAAATACCTGCACCCATTTCTAAAAGTTGCACGGCGCTGTTTCTTCTTTTTGGACGAATGTTGCACCTTGCACCGCAGATGTTGCACCCTGTGGATATCGATTCTTCGGACGGCCATAACTATTGCCTCGTTTAGAGTTACGAGAGCCATAACCAGTCAAAACGAAGGTCTTAGTGAGTTCTACGGCTTTGACAGCTGTAAGCCATCAACAGATAGTTTCATACTAAAAAAAAAGCTATCCGAACCTCAATCGGGTCTTTGAAGTTTTTTGGCCTTCGTTTTTCCGTCACATGAATTTTTACGTTAAAAAGGGAAAACCGTGGCTGGTCTTCGATTTACCATCCCTGGAGAGTGGTGCACCATGGTACCGGTCCATTTCAAATACCTGCACCCATTTCTAAAAGTCGCACGGCACTGTTTCGTCTTTTTGGACGAATGTTGCACCTTGCACCGCAGATGTTGCACCCTGCGGATATCGATTCTTCGGGCGGCCAAAACTGTTGCCTCGTTTAGAGTTATGAGAGCCATAACCAGTCAAAACGAAGGTCTCAGTGAGTTCTATGGCTTTGACCGCTGTAAGCCGTCAACAGATAGTTTCATACCCAAAAAAAAGCTATCCGAACCTCAATCGGGTCTTTGAAGTTTTTTGGCCTTCGTTTTTCCATCACATGAATTTTTACGTTAAAAAGGGAACACCGTGGCTGGTCTTCGATTTACCATCCCTGTAGAGTGGTGCACCATGGTACCGGTCCATTTCAAATACCTGCACCCAATTCTAAAAGTCGAACGGCGCTGTTTCGTCTTTTTGGACGAATGTTGCACCTTGCACCGCAGATGTTGCACCCTGCGGATATCGATTCTTCGGATGGCCATAACTGTTGCCTCGTTTAGAGTTACGGGAGCCATAACCAGTCAAAACGAAGGTTTCAGTGAGTTCTACGGCTTTGACGGCTGTAAGCCGTCAACGGATAGTTTCATACCCAAAAAAAAGCTATCTGAACCTCAATCGGGTCTTTGAAGTTTTTTGGCCTTCGTTTTTCCGTCACATGAACTTTTACGTTAAAAAGGGAACACCGTGGCTGGTCTTCGATTTACCATCCCTGGAGAGTGGTGCACCATGGTACCGGTCCACTTCAAATACCAGCACCCATTTCTAAAAGTCGCACGGCGCTGTTTCTTCTTTTTGGACGAATGTTGCACCTTGCACCGCAGATGTTGCACCCTGTGGATATCGATTCTTCGGACGGCCATAACTGTTGCCTCGTTTAGAGTTACGAGAGCCATAACTAGTCAAAACGAAGGTCTCAGTGAGTTCTACGGCTTTGACAGCTGTAAGCCATCAACAGATAGTTTCATACTAAAAAAAAGCTATCCAAACCTCAATTGGGTCTCTGAAGTTTTTTGGCCTTCGTTTTTCCGTCACATTAATTTTTACGTTAAAAAGGGAAAACCGTGGCTGGTCTTCGATTTACCATCCCGGGAGAGTGGTGCACCATGGTACCGGTCCATTTCAAATACCTGCACCCAATTCTAAAAGTCGCACGGCGCTGTTTCGTCTTTTTGGACGAATGTTGCACCTTGCACCGCAGATGCTGCACCCTGCGGATATCGAATCTTCGGACGGCCATAACTGTTGCCTCGTTTAGAGTTACGGGAGCCATAACCAGTCAAAACGAAGGTCTCAGTGAGTTCTACGGCTTTGACAGCTGTAAGCCGTCAACGGATAGTTTCATACCCAAAAAAAAGCTATCCGAACCTCAATCGGGTCTTTGAAGTTTTTTGGCCTTCGTTTTTCCGTCACATGAATTTTTACGTTACAAAGGGAACACCGTGGCTGGTCTTCGATTTACCATCCCTGGAGAGTGGTGCACCATGGTACCGGTCCATTTCAAATACCTGCACCCATTTCTAAAAGTCGCACGGTGTTGTTTCGTCTTTTTGGACGAATGTTGCACCTTGCACCGCAGATGTTGCACCCTGCGGATATCGATTCTTCGGACGGCCATAACTGTTGCCTCGTTTAGAGTTACGGGAGCCATAACCAGTCAAAACGAAGGTCTCAGTGAGTTCTACGGCTTTGACGGCTATAAGCCGTCAACGGATAGTTTCATACCCAAAAAAAAAGCTATCCAAACCTCAATCGGGTCTTTGAAGTTTTTTGGCCTTCGTTTTTCCGTCACATGAATTTTTACGTTAAAAAGGGAACACCGTGGCTGGTCTTCGATTTACCATCCCTGGAGAGTGGTGCACCATGGTACCGGTCCATTTCAAATACCTGCACCCATTTCTAAAAGTCGCACGGCGCTGTTTCGTCTTTTTGGACGAATGTTGCACCTTGCACCGCAGATGTTGCACCCTGCGGATATCGATTCTTCGGACGGCCATAACTGTTGCCTCGTTTAGAGTTATGGGAGCCATAACCAGTCAAAACAAAGGTCTCAGTGAGTTCTACGGCTTTGACGGCTGTAAGCCGTCAACAGATAGTTTCATACCCAAAAAAAAGCTATCCGAACCTCAATCGGGTCTTTGAAGTTTTTTGGCCTTCGTTTTTCCATCACATGAATTTTTACGTTAAAAAGGGAACACCGTGGCTGGTCTTCGATTTACCATCCCTGTAGAGTGGTGCACCATGGTACCGGTCCATTTCAAATACCTGCACCCAATTCTAAAAGTCGAACGGCGCTGTTTCGTCTTTTTGGACGAATGTTGCACCTTGCACCGCAGATGTTGCACCCTGCGGATATCGATTCTTCGGATGGCCATAACTGTTGCCTCGTTTAGAGTTACGGGAGCCATAACCAGTCAAAACGAAGGTTTCAGTGAGTTCTACGGCTTTGACGGCTGTAAGCCGTCAACGGATAGTTTAATACCCAAAAAAAAGCTATCCGAACCTCAATCGGGTCTTTGAAGTTTTTTGGCCTTCGTTTTTCCGTCACATGAACTTTTACGTTAAAAAGGGAACACCGTGGCTGGTCTTCGATTTACCATCCCTGGAGAGTGGTGCACCATGGTACCGGTCCACTTCAAATACCTGCACCCATTTCTAAAAGTCGCACGGCGCTGTTTCTTCTTTTTGGACGAATGTTGCACCTTGCACCGCAGATGTTGCACCCTGTGGATATCGATTCTTCGGACGGCCATAACTGTTGCCTCGTTTAGAGTTACGAGAGCCATAACCAGTCAAAACGAAGGTCTCTGTGAGTTCTACGGCTTTGACAGCTGTAAGCCATCAACAGATAGTTTCATACTAAAAAAAAGCTATCCGAACCTCAATCGGGTCTCTGAAGTTTTTTGGCCTTCGTTTTTCCGTCACATGAATTTTTACGTTAAAAAGGGAAAACCGTGGCTGGTCTTCGATTTACCATCCCGGGAGAGTGGTGCACCATGGTACCGGTCCATTTCAAATACCTGCACCCAATTCTAAAAGTCGCACGGCGCTGTTTCGTCTTTTTGGACGAATGTTGCACCTTGCACCGCAGATGTTGCACCCTGCGGATATCGAATCTTCGGACGGCCATAACTGTTGCCTCGTTTAGAGTTACGGGAGCCATAACCAGTCAAAACGAAGGTCTCAGTGAGTTCTACGGCTTTGACAGCTGTAAGCCGTCAACGGATAGTTTCATACCCAAAAAAAACTATCCGAACCTCAATCGGGTCTTTGAAGTTTTTTGGCCTTCGTTTTTCCGTCACATGAATTTTTACGTTACAAAGGGAACACCGTGGCTGGTCTTCGATTTACCATCCCTTGAGAGTGGTGCACCATGGTACCGGTCCATTTCAAATACCTGCACCCATTTCTAAAAGTCGCACGGTGTTGTTTCGTCTTTTTGGACGAATGTTGCACCTTGCACCGCAGATGTTGCACCCTGCGGATATCGATTCTTCGGACGGCCATAACTGTTGCCTCGTTTAGAGTTACGGGAGCCATAACCAGTCAAAACGAAGGTCTCAGTGAGTTCTACGGCTTTGATGGCTATAAGCCGTCAACGGATAGTTTCATACCCAAAAAAAAAGCTATCCGAACCTCAATCGGGTCTTTGAAGTTTTTTGGCCTTCGTTTTTCCGTCACATGAATTTTTACGTTAAAAAGGGAACACCGTGGCTGGTCTTCGATTTACCATCCCTGGAGAGTGGTGCACCATGGTACCGGTCCATTTCAAATACCTGCACCCATTTCTAAAAGTCGCACGGCGCTGTTTCGTCTTTTTGGACGAATGTTGCACCTTGCACCGCAGATGTTGCACCCTGCGGATATCGATTCTTCGGACGGCCATAACTGTTGCCTCGTTTAGAGTTATGGGAGCCATAACCAGTGAAAACGAAGGTCTCAGTGAGTTCTACGGCTTTGACGGCTGTAAGCCGTCAACAGATAGTTTCATACCCAAAAAAAGCTATCCGAACCTCAATCGGGTCTTTGAAGTTTTTTGGCCTTCGTTTTTCCATCACATGAATTTTTACGTTAAAAAGGGAACACCGTGGCTGGTCTTCGATTTACCATCCCTATAGAGTGGTGCACCATGGTACCGGTCCATTTCAAATACCTGCACCCAATTCTAAAAGTCGAACGGCGCTGTTTCGTCTTTTTGGACGAATGTTGCACCTTGCACCGCAGATGTTGCACCCTGCGGATATCGATTCTTCGGACGGCCATAACTGTTGCCTCGTTTAGAGTTACGGGAGCCATAACCAGTCAATACGAAGGTTTCAGTGAGTTCTACGGCTTTGACGGCTGTAAGCCGTCAACGGATAGTTTCATACCCAAAAAAAACTATCCGAACCTCAATCGGGTCTTTGAAGTTTTTTGGCCTTCGTTTTTCCGTCACATGAATTTTTACGTTAAAAAGGGAACACCGTGGCTGGTCTTCGATTTACCATCCCTGGAGAGTGGTGCACCATGGTACCGGTCCACTTCAAATACCTGCACCCATTTCTAAAAGTCGCACGACGCTGTTTCGTCTTTTTGGACGAATGTTGCACCTTGCACCGCAGAAGTTGCACCCTGCGGATATCGATTCTTCGGACGGCCATAACTGTTGCCTCGTTTAGAGTTACGGGAGCCATAACCAGTCAAAACGAAGGTCTCAGTGAGTTCTACGGCTTTGACGGCTGTAAGCCGTCAACGGATAGTTTCATACCCAAAAAAAAAGCTATCCGAACCTCAATCGGTTCTTTGAAGTTTTTTGGCCTTCATTTTTCCGTCACATGAATTTTTACGTTAAAAAGGGAACACCGTGGCTGGTCTTCGATTTACCATCCCTGGAGAGTGGTGCACCATGGTACCGGTCCATTTCAAATACCTGCACCCATTTCTAAAAGTCGCACGGCGTTGTTTCGTCTTTTTGGACGAATGTTGCACCTTGCACCGCAGATGTTGCACCCTGCGGATATCAGATTCTTCGGATGGCCATAACTGTTGCCTCGTTTAGAGTTATGAGAGCCGTAACCAGTCAAAACGAAGGTCTCAGTGAGTTCTACGGCTTTGACGGCTGTAAGCCGTCAACAGATAGTTTCATACCCAAAAAAAAGCTATCCGAACCTCAATCGGGTCTTTGAAGTTTTTTGGCCTTCGTTTTTCCATCACATGAATTTTTACGTTAAAAAGGTAACACCGTGGCTGGTCTTCGATTTACCATCCCTGTAGAGTGGTGCACCATGGTACCGGTCCATTTCAAATACCTGCACCCAATTCTAAAAGTCGAACGGCGCTATTTCATCTTTTTGGACGAATGTTGCACCTTGCACCGCAGATGTTGCACCCTGCGGATATCGATTCTTCGGACGACCATAACTGTTGCCTCGTTTAGAGTTACGGGAGCCATAACCAGTCAAAACGAAGGTTTCAGTGAGTTCTACGGCTTTGACGGCTGTAAGCCGTCAACGGATAGTTTCATACCCAAAAAAAGCTATCCGAACCTCAATCGGGTCTTTGAAGTTTTTTGGCCTTCGTTTTTCCGTCACATGAACTTTTACGTTAAAAAGGGAACACCATGGATGGTCTTCGATTTACCATCCCTGGAGAGTGGTGCACCATGGTACCGGTCCACTTCAAATACCTGCACCCATTTCTAAAAGTCGCACGGCGTTGTTTCTTCTTTTTGGACGAATGTTGCACCTTGCACCGCAGATGTTGCACCCTGTGGATATCGATTCTTCGGACGGCCATAACTGTTGCCTCGTTTAGAGTTACGAGAGCCATAACCAGTCAAAACGATGGTCTTAGTGAGTTCTACGGCTTTGACAGCTGTAAGCCATCAACAGATAGTTTCATACTAAAAAAAAAGCTATCCGAACCTCAATCGGGTCTCTGAAGTTTTTTGGCCTTCGTTTTTCCGTCACATGAATTTTTACGTTAAAAAGGGAAAACCGTGGCTGGTCTTCGATTTACCATCCCTGGAGAGTGGTGCACCATGGTACCGGTCCATTTCAAATACCTGCACCCAATTCTAAAAGTCGCACGGCGCTGTTTCGTCTTTTTGGACGAATGTTGCACCTTGCACCGCAGATGTTGCACCCTGCGGATATAGATTCTTCGGACGGCCATAACTGTTGCCTCGTTTAGAGTTACGGGAGCCATAACCAGTCAAAACGAAGGTCTCAGTGATTTCTAAGGCTTTGACAGCAGTAAGCCGTCAACGGATAGTTTCATACCCAAAAAAAAGCTATCCGAACCTCAATCGGGTCTTTGAAGTTTTTTGGCCTTCGTTTTTCCGTCACATGAATTTTTACGTTAAAAAGGGAAAACCGTGGCTGGTCTTCGATTTACCATCCCTGGAGAGTGGTGCACCATGGTACCGGTCCATTTCAAATACCTGCACCCATTTCTAAAAGTCACACGGTGTTGTTTCGTCTTTTTGGACGAATGTTGCACCTTGCACCGCAGATGTTGCACCCTGCGGATATCGATTCTTCGGACGGCCATAACTGTTGCCTCGTTTAGAGTTACGGTAGCCATAACCAGTCAAAACGAAGGTCTTAGTGAGTTCTACGGCTTTGACGGCTGTAAGCCGTCAACGGATAGTTTCATACCCAAAAAAAAAAGCTATCCGAACCTCAATCGGGTCTTTGAAGTTTTTTGGCCTTCGTTTAACCGTCACATGAATTTTTACGTTAAAAAGGGAACACCGTGGCTGGTCTTCGATTTACCATCCCTGGAGAGTGGTGCACCATGTTACCGGTCCATTTCAAATACCTGCACCCATTTCTAAAAGTCGCACGGCGCTGTTTCGTCTTTTTGGACGAATGTTGCACCTTGCACCGCAGATGTTGCACCCTGCGGATATCGATTCTTCGGACGGCCATAACTGTTGCCTCGTTTAGAGTTATGGGAGCCATAACCAGTCAAAACGAAGGTCTCAGTGAGTTCTACGGCTTTGACGGCTGTAAGCCGTCAACAGATAGTTTCATACCCAAAAAAAAGCTATTCGAACCTCAATCGGGTCTTTGAAGTTTTTTGGCCTTCGTTTTTTCATCACATGAATTTTTACGTTAAAAAGGGAACACCGTGGCTGGTCTTCGATTTACCATCCTTGTAGAGTGGTGCACCATGGTACCGGTCCATTTCAAATACCTGCACCCAATTCTAAAAGTCGAACGGCGCTGTTTCGTCTTTTTGGACGAATGTTGCACCTTGCACCGCAGATGTTGCACCCTACGGATATCGATTCTTCGGACGGCCATAACTGTTGCCTCGTTTAGAGTTACGGGAGCCATAACCAGTCAAAACGAAGGTCTCAGTGAGTTCTACGGCTTTGACGGCTGTAAGCCGTCAACGGATAGTTTCATACCCAAAAAAAAGCTATCCGAACCTCAATCGGGTCTTTGAAGTTTTTTGGCCTTCGTTTTTCCGTCACATGAATTTTTACGTTAAAAAGGGAACACCGTGGCTGGTCTTCGATTTACCATCCCTGGAGAGTGGTGCACCATGGTACCGGTCCACTTCAAATACCTGCACCCATTTCTAAAAGTCGCACAGTGCTGTTTCGTCTTTTTGGACGAATGTTGCACCTTGCACCGCAGATGTTGCACCCTGCGGATATCGATTCTTCGGACGGCCATAACTGTTGCCTCGTTTAGAGTTACGGGAGCCATAACCAGTCAAAACGAAGGTCTCAGTGAGTTCTACGGCTTTGACGGCTGTAAGCCGTCAACGGATAGTTTCATACCCAAAAAAAAAGCTATCCGAACCTCAATCGGGTCTTTGAAGTTTTTTGGCCTTCGTTTTTCCGTCACATGAATTTTTACGTTAAAAAGGGAACACCGTGGCTGGTCTTCGATTTACCATCCCTGGAGAGTGGTGCACCATGGTACCGGTCCATTTCAAATACCTGCTGTTTGTACCAAAAATGGGCACAACACTCTTCGGGAGTTGTTTGAAGAGATAAAATGAAGATTATAAATGTAAAACAGAGATTATCTAACAAAAACTCCAACAAATATGAATGCAAAGTGAACAGACAAGCAGTTTAGAGTGGTTCGGCGTATAGCCTACGTCCACTATGAAGTTTTGATGATTTTATTGATTCTCTTTCAATGATTACAAGCGTTTACAGCGATGAACAGCGGATTACAGTTTAGAATTCGAAATTGACAGCAAAAGTATGATGCAAATCTCAATCCGGCAGAGTCTGGGTGCTTCAGAGAAAAAGATCCTTTTTCCGTTGATTCTGGGGCTCTATTTATAGGCGTAGGAGGCTTGGATTTCGCTCAAACCCCGGGAGACTTGGCCTGACACGTGAGGGGGCCCATTCGACCACTTCCAGAGAGTTTCAAGCCAATCTGTGATCGATACGAAATCATTTCGTATCGATCATGATTACTTCCAATTGAGCTCAAAATTGGTGGAGACATTCCTTGTTATGTGTGCAGCCTTCAGTTAAAATCTCATGGTGTTTGGATCAGTGGATTCAGAGATATCGTCGATACGAGATGGATTTTAACGCTGGCTGCTCTGCTCGTCTCCATTGCTTCGACTCCATCCTTTCGTCTCGATGATTGCACGCGCTCTCAAGGTGATGTGGTGCGCGCGCCTCGCTTCGATCCGCCCTTCACTCCGAGTCGACAGCGTCGACTCCATATATCTCGGCGCATTCGCATCGAGGGATGCCGTGGTGTGCGCTCTTCATCTCGATCCGGTATTTGCTCCGTGTTGACCGCTTCGACTCCATGTATCTTGCCCCGTCTCCTTCGAGAGGTGACACGTTATCCAAGCTGGTTGACCTGATGGTTTCGAGTAGGACTTCATCCATGGATACGAAGCAAACACTGGCTGATGGATACGAAGCAAGTGTTGGCTGATGGATACGAAGCAAACACTGGCTGATGGATACGAAGCAAGTATTGGCTGATGGATACGAAGTCCTTCAATTGCTGGTATGTGTGAAGTCCATCGATACGAAATCGATGGATACGAAGAAAATCGAGTCGAACCTGGGTACCTCGATGGATCCGGAGCTGATCGATACGAAGCATGATGGATTCGAACTGGGGCTTCGGTGATGGATACGAAATCACCCAGAGTGATGGATACGAAACCTGGGCTCTTTCCCTCCAATTTGACTCGATCATAACTTGAGTGTATGAGTCCGGATCGACTTGAAATTTGAGGTGCTGATCTCCATGGCCTTTCTTGTCGTGTCCTATCAATTGTAGCTCACTCTGGGCTCGGACAAAATTCAATGATATCCATGGCGTGCTATCCTTGTTCTCTAGTCGGCTTCTTGATGTCCTGGCCTTGCCAAAAGGCGGGATAACACCTGCACCCATTTCTAAAAGTCGCAAGGCGCTGTTTCGTCTTTTTGGACGAATGTTGCACCTTGCACCGCAGATGTTGCACCCTGCGGATATCGATTCTTCGGACGGCCATAACTGTTGCCTCGTTTAGAGTTACGGTAGCCATAACCAGTCAAAACGAAGGTCTCAGTGAGTTCTACGGCTTTGACGGCTGTAAGCCGTCAACGGATAGTTTCATACCCAAAAAAAAAAGCTATCCGAACCTCAATCGGGTCTTTGAAGTTTTATGGCCTTCGTTTTTCCATCACATGAATTTTTACGTTAAAAAGGGAACACCGTGGCTGGTCTTCGATTTACCATCCCTGTAGAGTGGTGCACCATGGTACCGGTCCATTTCAAATACCTGCACCCAATTCTAAAAGTCGAACGGCGATGTTTCGTCTTTTTGGACGAATGTTGCACCTTGCACCGCAGATGTTGCACCCTGCGGATATCGATTCTTCGGATGACCATAACTGTTGCCTCGTTTAGAGTTACGGGAGCCATAACCAGTCAAAACGAAGGTTTCAGTGAGTTCTACGGCTTTGACGGCTGTAAGCCGTCAACAGATAGTTTCATACCCAAAAAAAGCTATCCGAACCTCAATCGGGTCTTTGAAGTTTTTTGGCCTTCGTTTTTCCGTCACATGAATTTTTACGTTAAAAAGGGAACACCGTGGCTGGTCTTCGATTTACCATCCCTGGAGAGTGGTGCACCATGGTACCGGTCCACTTCAAATACCTGCACCCATTTCTAAAAGTCGCACGGCGCTGTTTCGTCTTTTTGGACGAAAGTTGCACCTTGCACCGCAGATGTTGCACCCTGTGGATATCGATTCTTCGGACGACCATAACTGTTGCCTCGTTTAGAGTTACGGGAGCCATAACCAGTCAAAACGAAGGTCTCAGTGAGTTCTACGGCTTTGACGGATGTAAGCCGTCAACGGATAGTTTCATACCCAAAAAAAAAGCTATCCGAACCTCAATCGGGTCTTTGAAGTTTTTTGGCCTTCGTTTTTCCGTCACATGAATTTTTACGTTAAAAAGGGAACACCGTGGCTGGTCTTCGATTTACCATCCCTGGAGAGTGGTGCACCATGGTACCGGTCCGTTTCAAATACCTGCACCCATTTCTAAAAGTCGCACGGCGCTGTTTCGTCTTTTTGGACGAATGTTGCACCTTGCACCGCAGATGTTGCACCCTGCGGATATCGATTCTTCGGACGGCCATAACTGTTGCCTCGTTTAGAGTTATGGGAGCCATAACCAGTCAAAATGAAGGTCTCAGTGAGTTCTACGGCTTTGACGGCTGTAAGCCGTCAACAGATAGTTTCATACCCAAAAAAAAGCTATCCGAACCTCAATCGGGTCTTTGAAGTTTTTTGGCCTTCGTATTTCCATCACATGAATTTTTACGTTAAAAAGGGAACACCGTGGCTGGTCTTCGATTTACCATCCCTGTAGAGTGGTGCACCATGGTACCGTTCCATTTCAAATACATGCACCCAATTCTAAAAGTCGAACGGCGCTGTTTCGTCTTTTTGGACGAATGTTGCACCTTGCACCGCAGATGTTGCACCCTGCGGATATCGATTCTTCGGACGGCCATAACTGTTGCCTCGTTTAGAGTTACGGGAGCCATAACCAGTCCAAACGAAGGTTTCAGTGAGTTCTACGGCTTTGACGGCTGTAAGCCGTCAACGGATAGTTTCATACCCAAAGAAAAGCTATCCGAACCTCAATCGGGTCTTTGAAGTTTTTTGGCCTTCGTTTTTCCGTCACATGAATTTTTACGTTAAAAAGGGAACACCGTGGCTGGTCTTCGATTTACCATCCCTGGAGAGTGGTGCACCATGGTACCGGTCCACTTCAAATACCTGCACCCATTTCTAAAAGTCGCACGGCGCTGTTTCGTCTTTTTGGACGAATGTTGCACCTTGCACCGCAGATGTTGCACCCTGCGGATATCGATTCTTCGGACGGCCATAACTGTTGCCTCGTTTAGAGTTACGGGAGCCATAACCAGTCAAAACGAAGGTCTCAGTGAGTTCTACGGCTTTGACGGCTGTAAGCCGTTAACGGATAGTTTCATACCCAAAAAAAAAGCTATCCGAACCTCAATCGGGTCTTTGAAGTTTTTTGGCCTTCGTTTTTCCGTCACATGAATTTTTACGTTAAAAAGGTAACACCGTGGCTGGTCTTCGATTTACCATCCCTGGAGAGTGGTGCACCATGGTACCGGTCCACTTCAAATACCTGCACCCATTTCTAAAAGTCGCACGGCGCTGTTTCGTCTTTTTGGACGAATGTTGCACCTTGCACCGCAGATGTTGCACCCTGCGGATATCGATTCTTCGGACGGCCATAACTGTTGCCTCGTTTAGAGTTATGAGAGCCATAACCAGTCAAAACGAAGGTCTCAGTGAGTTCTACGGCTTTGACGGCTGTAAGCCGTCAACGGATAGTTTCATACCCAAAAAAAAGCTATCCGAACCTCAATCGGGTCTTTGAAGTTTTTTGGCCTTCGTTTTTCCATCACATGAATTTTTACGTTAAAAAGGGAACACCGTGGCTGCTCTTCGATTTACCATCCCTGTAGTGTGGTGCACCATGGTACCGGTCCATTTCAAATACCTGCACCCAATTCTAAAAGTCGAACGGCGATGTTTCGTCTTTTTGGACGAATGTTGCACCTTGCACCGCAGATGTTGCACCCTGCGGATATCGATTCTTCGGATGACCATAACTGTTGCCTCGTTTAGAGTTACGGGAGCCATAACCAGTCAAAACGAAGGTTTCAGTGAGTTCTACGGCTTTGACGGCTGTAAGCCGTCAACGGATAGTTTCATACCCAAAAAAAAGCTATCCGAACCTCAATCGGGTCTTTGAAGTTTTTTGGCCTTCGTTTTTCCGTCACATGAATTTTTACGTTAAAAAGGGAACACCGTGGCTGGTCTTCGATTTACCATCCCTGGAGAGTGGTGCACCATGGTACCGGTCCACTTCAAATACCTGCACCCATTTCTAAAAGTCGCACGGCGCTGTTTCGTCTTTTTGGACGAATGTTGCACCTTGCACCGCAGATGTTGCACCCTGTGGATATCGATTCTTCGGACGACCATAACTGTTGCCTCGTTTAGAGTTACGGGAGCCATAACCAGTCAAAACGAAGGTCTCAGTGAGTTCTACGGCTTTGACGGCTGTTTGTACCAAAAATGGGCACAACACTCTTCGGGAGTTGTTTGAAGAGATAAAATGAAGATTATAAATGTAAAACAGAGATTATCTAACAAAAACTCCAACAAATATGAATGCAAAGTGAACAGACAAGCAGTTTAGAGTGGTTCGGCGTATAGCCTACGTCCACTATGAAGTTTTGATGATTTTATTGATTCTCTTTCAATGATTACAAGCGTTTACAGCGATGAACAGCGGATTACAGTTTAGAATTCGAAATTGACAGCAAAAGTATGATGCAAATCTCAATCCGGCAGAGTCTGGGCGCTTCAGAGAAAAAAGATCCTTTTTCCATTGATTCTGGGGCTCTATTTATAGGTGTAGGAGGCTTGGATTTCGCTCAAACCCCGGGAGACTTGGCCTGACACGTGAGGGGGCCCATTCGACCACTTCCAGAGAGTTTCAAGCCAATCTGTGATCGATACGAAATCACTTCGTATCGATCAGGATTACTTCCAACTGAGCTCAAAATTGGTGGAGACATTCCTTGTTATGTGTGCAGCCTTCAGTTAAAATTTCATGGTGTTTGGATCAGTGGATTGAGAGATATCGTCGATACGAGATGGATTTTAACGCTGGCTGTTCTGCTCGTCTCCATTGCTTCGACTCCATCCTTTCGTCTCGATGATTGCACGCGCTCTCAAGGTGACGCGGTGCGCGCGCCTCGCTTCGATCCGCCCTTCACTCCGAGTCGACCGCGTCGACTCCATATATCTCGGCGCATTCGCATCGAGGGATGACGTGGTGTGCGCTCTTCGCCTCGATCCGGTATTTGCTCCGCGTTGACCGCTTCGACTCCATGTATCTTGCCCCGTTTCCTTCGAGAGGTGACATGTTATCCAAGCTGGTTGACCTGATGGTTTCGAGTAGGACTTCATCCATGGATACGAAGCAAACACTGGCTGATGGATACGAAGTAGACACTGAATGATGGATACGAAGCAAACACTGGCTGATGGATACGAAGTAGACACTGAATGATGGATACGAAGCAAGTGTTGGCTGATGGGTACGAAGTAAACACTCGATGGATCCGGAGCTGATCGATACGAAGCATGATGGATTCGAACTGGGGCTTCGGTGACGGATACGAAATCGCCCAGAGTGATGGATACGAAATTTGGGCTCTTTCCCTTCAATTCGACTCGATCATAACTTGAGTGTATGAGTCCGGATCGACTTGAAATTTGAGGTGCTGATCTCTATGGCCTTTCTTGTCGTGCCCTATCAATTGTAGCTCACTCTGGGCTCGGACAAAAAATTCAGTGATATCCATGGCGTGCTATCCTTGTTCTCTAGTCGGCTTCTTGATGTCCTGGCCTTGCCAAAAGGCGGGATAACATTTGCCCCCCAAAGTACGTCTTGTGAAAACGTGACGTGCTTTGAAAAAGCTGCAGGCCTTCTTCGAATAGCTTTGGAAGTCGTACCCCTTAGCCATTCTCTCGTATCGTTCCGCTTACGAGTCGATGCTCAAAGTCAAAAAGCCTTCTCTCGCATCGATATGGGTTGATTTGATGGATACGAAGACAATCGTTCGTATCGATGGTCACAAATGGTGGCGAATTCTGGTTCGAATTGATGATATCTGGTGGATACGAAACGGATGTTCGCATCGATAGATACGGATGGATACGAAATTGACGCTCGTATCAACAGATCTGCTCTGTTTCGAATCGATGGCTCAAAACCTGGATGCTTTGAAACGATGGTGTCTGGTGAACATTTCGCCTCGATGAATGCACGGCTTGATGGATGCGAGGAAAGCGCGTGCGCCTACCCATCGTTTTCACGTAGCCTCCCTGTGCGCTTCGAACCGATAAAGGTTAATGGGTTCGATACGAATGCTCGCATCGATGCGCTGCTTGACTGGTTGCGACCGGTCAGATTGACTGGGAGTCGAATCGACTCGGTTCCGTCCTAGGCCTCGTATAAATATCTGGGACTTTGCCATTTCTCACTTTTTTACCTTTTACTTTTACTGTTGTCTTCTGCCTTCTCGTATCGATCCTCAGACAAGCAGGAGAGAAGAATTATTCCAATCTTCGAATCGATCAAACATCATCTTATAATTTCCCCAAACTCCAATTCGATTCAGGTAAATGAGCAATCACGGCTACACTTGAGCGACGAAGTTCAGATCTCAGATCCATCGTGCCTTTGCCTATTATCGATTTTGGTGGTGCCAAGGCCAGATCTGGACCAGAGCTTGGTCGAGGATGGCCATGGCCATGCTCGCTTCAATCGGAGAAGAAAGAATTCTGGAGTGATTGTTTCACCACTAGTTCGTGTCGATCTGGGATAGGAGGATTCGACTCGATCCAGATTTCATGATTTCGCATCGACTGATGGGTTAAAGGGGATGTAGAGGTTCGCATCGATCTAAGGTGGTAGGGGCTTGTGTTGAACTGAGATGATCGATGTAAGCGCTTGGCCAACCTGATCGATGCGAAAATCTATCTCTCTTGATCGATACGAAGACCAAGAGATCTCATCGGTCCCATATCGATAACCACTGATCGATACGAAGTTATTGCATTTGGTTGTCTCACAGCCGTTACCCTTGGCCGATGCGAAGTAAACCTACCTGATCGATACGAAATCTCCTCCTCCGGTCGATACGAACTGTCATCGATACGAAAGGTATCGAGTTGACTTGATCGATACGAAAGTATCGATTCGAACTGGATCGATACGAAAGACATCACGCCTCCGAATGAATTTGAACTCGAACTACGATCGATTCCATGCTGAAATTTGACGAACTTAGTGAACTTTTGCATGTCCTTATATTCGACTCCGACGAGCTTCTGCCTTGCATAATTGGACTTGATTACAGGATTGCATATTTGACTGACTTTCGAAGCTCGTCGATGGAACTGCCTTTTAATAGAAAAGTACAACGAATTCTTTAACCTGGAATCGATTGTTATCATCTGGATGGCGCAGTCATGACGGTCAGCGATGACGGTCATGTTTGTCTGACTTCCAGAATCTCGTCGCTTGCACATTTTCTTTAATTCTGCAGAATTTGCTCAAGTCACGCACAGCATTCGCACTACACAACACATTCATGCACTTTACACTGGGGAATACACGGGCTTTTTGTCACCTAATGATGGTTTCTCGTGAGTTAGCTGGCGATGGAACCGTCAAGTTCGCAGCAGCAAGAAATTCGAAACCCTGTCCTTCCTAGAATTGAGATTCCGGTCATCGAGGCCGAAGTTATTGGCCCAGCTCCGGACGAGTTGCCCAACGCGTCCTTCATTAATAGTCCACCTGATTCCGTCTCATCCAACATCTCCGAAGACATACTGGGGAGGATATGCTTAAGGCATGGTTTATCTTTGGATGAGGTATTGTTGCCTGGACCGGATGATAGGCCACATAATCCCCCGGAGGGGTATACTGCTTTTAATCGGCACGCGTGCGCAGCCGGCACACTTCCTCCATTCAACGACTATATAAGAGAAGTGTTGGCTTATCAGGACATCGCTCCGTCTCAATTGCATCCAAACGGATATGCCTCGCTCAACAGCTTGTTCGTAGTATTCATGGAGTACCTCCATCGTCCTCCCCGTATGATCGACATAAGATACTTGTTTAACTTCAAGAGTCGGACCGACAGCCCATCTTATACGTTCTTGGAGTCCGTAAGGAACTGCCAAGTCGTCGTGGGGTCGTGGACTAGGCTAAGCTATTTTAAGTCGGAGTGGTTCTATGTCCGATGTCCCCCGGGATTTGCCAGAAGATGGCTATTCAGACGTGAGTATCGTCTCTTTTCTCAAGTAATTGACAGGGCAATTTTCGGAGTGAAATTAAACTTACGTCTTCTCCTCTTTTTCTTTCAGCTATCATCCAGCGGCCTGAGGGTGGCTATTACAAAGAGATAGTTCGGGTCCTCCAAGAGATTCCTAGCGAAGAAAGGAATATTGAACTGTTATTGACAGATCGGAATCTCAGAGTCCTTGGGCTGATTGGTCGGAGGCAGAGCATAAGACTCGACGGCGCATTAAAGACCGTCTCCAGGAAAAAGGTCAAGCAGATGAAGCCCAGGGTCGTGATAATCGAGGAACCCGACTCCGAGAAAACCCACACTGACGAAGAACCGTTGGCCGGACCTGCTAATGCAACCCCAGAGTCCGACGCTAAGAGGAAAGGCAAAGCTGTGGCTTCGAAACAGCCTAAGTCTGGGAGGCGGAAATCTGTGGTTTTGCACCGCCCTTCGTCAGGAGTTAAGATTACGGAGGCGTCCTCCCCGCAAGCTGGAGACCAATTCGAAGGGCCTACTGACCCTCCAGTCCCTGACACCGAGCTGGAGCAACACGATGTTGGGTCAGGTGGACCGCGACACATTGTCGATGTTAGCGAGTCTGAGCTTGCCGATGCGACTGACACTTCTGGTTGGTCCGGGGGGTTACACATTCACACACTCCTCACGGCACAACACACTTTCTTAACCATAAACAACGCATCGCGAACGGTTACTGATTCTTTGTTGTTTTCTTTTCAGGTACGATGTCTGGGAAAGGTTCCGTGCTTGGCAGTTTGCGTAAGCGCCGTTATCACGAGCCACGCAGGAGAGAGGGCGAGATGGATTATGACGCTGGGCACTCTGGTCAGGAGAAGTCTGACAGAGATAGGGGACATGTTCACCGATCCCGATCTCGTTCTCCTCCCCCCAGGACCTCTGCACCTCCTGTGGTCGCCGTTACTCGTCCTCCCGAAACTTCACGGTCTAGGCCGCCTTCTCAAGCTTTGAGGTCCGACCCCCCACGCAGGACCGAAATAGCCACCTCTTCGGCTACTGTGTCGGTCCCGACCGAGGCGTCTAGCGAGGGAGCGCTCAAATTGGCACAAATGAGGAAGGAATTTCCTGACATCTGTTTTGATAGATATGTCTTTCCCCCGCACCTGAAGAGAATCCCGCCGACCGCGGAAACCACTATTCACGATTACGTCGCGGACATCTTTTTCCAGTATAGAGAGTGGGGACGGGCCGCGAGGAAGGCATCTAAAGTGGCGTTTGAGCGGGGCGTCACCATCGAGAAACTTGAGAAGGAGCTGGGTCGCAACGACCAAATCATAAAAGCGCTCAACTCAGAGGCCGAGTCTTCTCGTAAGTCTGAAATGGAGGCTTTAAAGAAAGTTGATGAGGTGACCGCTGCCATGGCCAGGATGAAGCAAGAACATTACACCGCAATTGAGGACATGGGTCACAGGAACACTTCCATCACTGCCGAGAGGGATGCCGCTCTCAAGGAGCTTAATGAGCTGAAGTCAAAGTTTTCAGAGATGGCTAAGGAAAAAGACGCAGCTAACGTCTCTGCGCAGGAAGCCTGTGATCAGGCAGTGAC
The DNA here is from genome assembly GCA_030737815.1 of Allium fistulosum. NCBI lineage: Eukaryota > Viridiplantae > Streptophyta > Magnoliopsida > Asparagales > Amaryllidaceae > Allium > Allium fistulosum. The sequence goes on from CM060906.1 coordinate 1,143,265,116, forward strand.
TCTCCAAAGGGAGAAGGAAGCGGCTGTACAACAAGCCCGTGAGGCTGAGGCTGGAGTTGAGGAGAAAGTACGGCAGGCGGAGGCCAGGATTGAGTCCGAGGTGGAGGAACTACTCGTCACTTACAACGCCAATGTGCTAAGGCACCGAGACTTGACATGGCTTGACGATTACCCCACACATCTCTATAACGCCTGGAACCTTCTGGTTGATGAGGAGAGATCTGGGCACCCTGATGAAGCCCCTGATGAGTTTGAGCTGGAGAACCGCATTCTTAACGATGACGAAAAGAAGGTTCTCCATGACTCCATGATTTCCCATGACAAGGTGAGGCTTGGTGCTCAGGTCCAGGAAGTCGGAGAGAGCTCTGGTGCAGGACACCATGTTATGAGTTCTGAGATAGTCGTGTCATCTCAGTCTGAGCCAACTTCAATGATCTACTCCCAGCCTATCCCGGCGTATGATCCGGATCAACTGCACTTATCTCCTATTAAGGAACATCCTTCTAAAGTAGTTCAGACGACCTCGAGCCAAACCGAGGAAGGTACTTTGAACTAACTTCCAATATATTTGGATTGAAGAACCCGTGTTGAAATGTTGCTAATGACATGTCTTTTCCTTTGATCAGTGACAGGAGTTGCACCAGCCGCGCCTCTTATCACCCAAGTATTAGGTCACGTGCCAGGAGCCATCGTTTCTGAGGCGACCTCCGTCGCAGCAATGGCACCGGTTGGAGTGACGGAGGGGAGCTCACTTTCTTTCGACGAGCAGATGATAAACGAGCTTCTCGGCCGTCAAAGTGATCCTTTTGCGGACTTGCCATTTGGCTTGGGTGGATTCACGGCTACATCTGACACCTTGTCCCAAACTACTACGGCTCCTAGCGAGGCCAGGGCACGGCGGGAAGCGGCGATGTTAGCTGAGATCAATGCCGAGATGGCGGCTGCGGCGCACGGCGGCGGTGTTGATGACGGAGCGGCAACTCAGTGCCCCATTCCTCTTATGACTATGTCTCCTGATGGCACACTTACTGACACTAATGTACCAGCCCCTCCTCCGGCTGCGGAGTCTGTTCCTCCCACTCCTCCCGCGGGAAGCATCCCTATAGAGTCCAGCTCAGACGAGGATGTTGACATTATGCCTTCACCCGGGGGGAGCTTGCCTAGGGAGAAAGGCTCCAAGCGAAAGGGTACTGGCGGCTCTAGTAGTTCCTCAAAGAAGAAGAAGAAGCTGAGGAAGCAGAAGGATTAGACATCCTTTTCATAGATAGTTAGAGACTTTTGTTATTTTTTCTGTCTTTTCCCTTTTGTAGGCCGTGTTTAGATGCGGGTTCGGCCCCTGCTAGTAGGAACATTTTAGGAAAGATCTCATGTATGAAGCATTGTTTTTGAGTTTAGTTGGAATAAAATTTTGTCTTTTAGCTTCAGCTTGTGTTCCTTTCTATGCTTGAATATTGCAGTGTTCGGACTTTGGTCCAGTGTATTTGCATTTTTTGATTGCTTCAAGAATAGCTCATTTTTACTTGTTAAGTATGGAACTTTCGGACTCGAGTTGTGATAGGGAATCGCATCGGAGCTGAACATCGTATAGTTTCGGGCAATGACTAACATTTGCTTCTGCCCCCAGCTTCGGGGTCAAGGTGTGATGATCAGCTTGCGATGGTACCGAGCGAGGATCGAGTGGTCGAACTACGCTCGTTCTCTCATGAATCGTTCCATCCATACTCCGGGGATATGCGTCATCTCGTAAGCGGTTGTTCGCACTTTGGGAACATGGAGTTGACTGTTTATACTCCGCTTCGCACTCTGGGAATGCGGAGCTGAATGTCTATACTCCATTTCGCACTCCGGGAATATGTAGTTAAATGTTTTATACTCCGCTTCGCACTCTGGGAATACGGAGTCGAATGTTCATACTCCATTTCGCACTCTGGGAATATGGAGTTAAGTGTTTATACTCCGTTTCGCACTCTGGGAATACGGAGTCGGATGTTTTATACTCCATTTCGCACTCTGGGAATATGGAGTTAGATGTTTATACTCCGTTTCGCACTCTGGGAATACGGAGTCGGATGTTTATACTCCATTTCGCACTCTGGGAATATGGAGTTAGATGTTTATACTCCGTTTTGCACTCTGGGAATATGGAGTTAGATGTTTATACTCCGTTTCGCACTCTGGGAATACGGAGTCGGATGTTTATACTCCATTTCGCACTCTGGGAATATGGAGTTAGATGTTTATACTCCGTTTCGCACTCTGGGAATACGGAGTCGGATGTTTATACTCCATTTCGCACTCTGGGAATATGGAGTTAGATGTTTATACTCCGTTTCGCACTCTGGGAATACGGAGTCGGATGTTTATACTCCATTTCGCACTCTGGGAATATGGAGTTAGATGTTTATACTCCGTTTCGCACTCTGGGAATACGGAGTTAGAAGTTTATACTCCGTTTCGCACTCTGGGAATACGGAGTCGGATGTTTATACTCCATTTCGCACTCTGGGAATATGGAGTTAATTGTAGGATTGTCGTGTGTCAATCCTATTAATATCGGTGTCATGGCTTGCCCCCGAGCTCGGGTTTCGCCTAATGAGTGGCCGGTCGTATCACAGCCACTCTCCATTTGAATAAGTCCCATTGTGTGATGGGATTTAGCTCTTCGTGCATCGTGATGTTGTATATCGTACATAATGAATCACAGCTCTGGCTCGAAGAAGTGGCATTTTATTGCTGAAATAAGAAAATGCGGCAAAGTCAGTTGCCTTATTACAAAATTCAAATTTCGAAATGCAGAAACAAATTGCTAAATAGAATGCAATAAATAAAGCCTGTCATATGTAGTAGCGGCGGAGACTTTCGCTGTTCCAAGCCCTCGGTAAATCGAGACCGTCAACAGTCGACAGCTTGAATGTACCATCTCCGAGCTTTCGTTTAATTACATACGGCCCTCCCCAGTTTGGTTTCATGTGTGAAGGAACTGGGTAAATTCTCTTGAGCACGAGGTCGCCGAGTTCAAAGGTTCGAGGTCGAACTCTGGTGTTGTACAATCGGGCGACCCGACTTCGATGTGCGGCTGCTCTCAAATCAGCCTCCTCCCGTTTTTCATCCAATAGATCCAAAGACTCGGCTAGGAGTATAGCGTTTGTTTTTGGATCATAATAAGTCACGCGATGAGAGTGCACTTCTGTTTCGACCGGAATAACGGCCTTTGAGCCATAAGACAGGGAAAATGGAGTGTGTCCGGTCGCGGTTTTATGGGTCGTTCGATAGGCCCATAATGCCATAGGAAGTTCATCGACCCACTTGCCCCCAGCCTTCTCTAGTCGTTTCTTCAGGCTCAATTTTATAACTTTGTTGACAGCCTCAACCTGCCCATTCGCTTGGGGGTGTGCGACAGCCGAGAACTTTTTGCGGATATGAAACCGTTGACAGAAATCCTTGAATTCTGCGCTCTCGAATTGGGTCCCATTATCAGTGATGATAGTATGCGGGAGTCCAAATCGACAGATGATGTTGCGAACCACGAAATTTATCACCTTCTTTGTCGTAATGGTTGCTAGGGCTTCGGCCTCGGCCCATTTTGTGAAGTAATCGACTGCGACAATGGCGTATTTCGCACCGCCTTTTGCTAAAGGTAAAGCGCCGATGATGTCAATGCCCCACATTGCGAATGGCCAGGGACTGACCATTTGGGTTATCTCAGTTGGCGGAGCTCTCGGAATTCGGGCATGTATCTGGCATTTATCGCATTTCCGGGCATAGTTTGCCGCATCTCGGTTCACCGTCGGCCAGTAGTACCCATATCGGAGTATCTTTTTAGCGAGAGCTTGCCCGCCGGTATGATCACCGCACTCTCCTTCGTGCACGTCGTGTAGCACTCGCTTGACTTCCTCGTGGGCGATACATCTGAGGAGAGGAACGGAATAACCTCTCCTGTACATGACTCCGTTTTGGATGATGAACCGTGAGGCTTTTCGCTGAATCTGTCTCTTCTCATTTCTAGGTTCAGGTAGCACCCCATTCTCAATGTAATTCCAATACGGAGTCATCCAGGACTCTCTATTGGGAGCGATTTCAAATACAGAGTCCATTTCTATCCGATCGATGCTTGGAGTGGCCAAAGTTTCAACGGGGACAAGTCCCATTTGTTGCGCTTCGCCTGTGCTGGCTAACTTCGCCAGTGAATCGGCTTTCTGATTGCGTTCCCGAGGCACATAATAGATGGCATAATAATCAAACTGGTTTAGGATTTCCTGAACTCGCGTCAAGTAAGCGGCCAGTCTTCGGTCTCTTGCCTGGTATTCTCCTCGCACCTGGCATACCACTAACTGCGAATCGTAATAAATTTCTACAGCGACAATTCTCAAATCTCTGGCAAGCCTTAGGCCGGTCAGGAGGGCTTCATATTCGGCTTCATTATTAGTTGCACGAAAGTCGAATTTAAGAGCATAACATATGGATCGGCCCTCGGGAGTCTCAAGCACAACCCCCGCGCCCGAACACCGGTCATTTGATGCACCATCAGTATACAGCTTCCAGATGTATTCGGGAGATTCACTGGTTTCGGGTAAGTCTTCCGGGACGGTGAATTCGGCTATGAAATCAGCCAGGACTTGTCCTTGAATGGCCCTCCGCGGAGCGTATGCGATATCAAATTGGATTAGCTCAATGTTCCACTTGAGTAACCTACCGGACGTCTCAGGCCGCGTAAGGACCTGTCGTAACGGCTGGTCGGTGTACACAGTAAGCGGATGAGCCTGGAAGTAGGGACGGAGCTTCCTCGTGGCAATGACCAAACAATAAGCCAGTTTCTCCAGCCTTGGATAATTTCTTTCAGCTCCTGTTAGTCGCTTACTAACATAGTAGACCGGGTTTTGCACTTTGTCTTCTTCCCGGACTAGAGCAGCACTGATCACATGTTCTGATACTGCCAGGTAGAGATATAATTGCTCGTGGTCAACCGGTTTTGACAAGATCGGAGGTGTGGAGAGATGTTGAACTAATGATCGGAACGCGCCTTCACACTCCGTGGTCCATTCAAAGTTTCGTTTGCCCTTCCGAATCAGGTCGAAGAAAGGAATGCATTTGTCGGTGGACTTTGAAATGAACCTGCTCAATGCTGCGACCTTCCCGTTAAGACTCTGGACTTGTTTTATAGTTTTAGGGGTTTGCAAATTTCTAATAGCCCAGATCTTTTCAGGATTCGCCTCTATTCCTCGAGCGTTGACAATGAACCCAAGGAATTTTCCGGATGCAACGCCAAAGTGACATTTGAGTGGGTTGAGCTTCATCCCGTATTCCCGGAGGATGCTGAACATTGAATTCAAATCTCTGACGTGATCGGTGGAGAATCGGGACTTCACCAGCATGTCATCCACGTAAACCTCCATAGTTTTCCCAATCTGATCAGCGAACATTCGGTTGACTAAGCGTTGGTATGTTGCTCCAGCGTTCTTTAGACCAAACGGCATGACTTTGTAACAATAGAGTCCCAGATCGGTCACGAAGCTGGTATGTTCCTGATCAGGCAGATGCATGGGTATCTGATTGTAGCCGGAATATGCGTCCATAAAGGATAGTAGTTCATGCCCGGCCGTTGAATCTACGAGCCGATCGATTCGTGGAAGTGGGAAGCTATCTTTTGGACAAGCCTTGTTTAGGTCAGAGTAATCAACACAAGTTCTCCACTTCCCATTTGGTTTCCGAACCAGTACCGGGTTGGACACCCATTCTGGATACAAGGCATCTCGAATGAACCCATTCGATTGCAGTTTATCAACTTCCTCTTTAAGGGCGGCAGATCTCTCTGGATCCATACCGCGCCTTTTCTGTTTCACCGGGACATGTCGTGGATCTATATTCAGGGAGTGACTTGCAATGCTCGGCGAGATCCCGCACATGTCAGAGTGTGTCCAGGCGAAGACGTCGAGATTCGCCCAAAGAAATTCGACCAACTCCTGCTGTGTCTGCTTGTTTAGTTGGGACCCAACTTTCAGCATTTTTGAATCATCATCCTCACTGATTGGGACGTCCACAGTCAGTTCGGCTGGAGAGGCTTGACTCTCCGTTGATTCGTCTCTATCCTCGTTGTCCCTGGGGTCCAGGTCTTTCAGGAATTGGTCGTGGTGCCCGGGCCGAGGCCCAGGCACCAATTGTCAATTGTCGATAGAACGGACGCAGAGAGATTCCTCTACGCCCTTACCCTTCTCTTTACGTTGCGCCCCGCGCAGCTCAGCAACATAATAGGCCCTTCCCGAGGCCTGATCTCCTTGAACAACTCCATTCCCACGATCAGTGGGAAATTTCAGAGTCAGACACCATGGGGCGATCGCCGCCCTGAACTCGGCCAAAGCTGGTCGTCCCAGAAACGCATTGTATGGCGAATCTATCTCTAACACAACAAATTGTAACATGCGGACCCTCCGGCGCTCTCCAACGCCTAATTCGACTGGGAGTTCAGTTATTCCGATGGGTATCGTGGCACTTCCGTTGAAACCATGGATTCTCGATAAACAGGGTTTCAAATCCTTTGTCTCCATCTTCATCAGACCATAAGCCCGTTTGAGCAAGATGTTTACAGAGCTCCCACTGTCAACCAGGATCCTCTTCATCCAAGCAGGACCTACCTGGGCGGATATGACTAGTGGGTCGATAGTAGGGGCTTCAACTTTATCGGCGTCTCGGCTCCTGAACACGATATCATCGGAGATTATCTTTTGTTGCTTTGCCGGGGTCCCATCCTCGCAATTACTATAACACTCGAAGTCCGCATGCCTGATAGAACTGGCATACGACTCCATTTCCCCCCAGCTTCTGTCTGCCGGATGGGGACCACCACTTATTGTGTTGATAACTAATCTCCCGCCCGCACGAGCGGGTTCATCCTCCCTTTCCTGATTCTGTGAACGATTTTGATTTGAGGGGCCCACTCCGCCAGGCTGCGGCGCCCGTACAAACTGATCTAGCTTCCTCTCTCTAATCAGCTTCTCGATGAGGTCCTGTAAGTGTCGACACTCATTGGTATTATGTCCATAGCTCTCATGGAACCTACAGAATTTTCCTGTCTGAATCTGTCTCTCCGATGAGGGCTTCGGAGCAGGCTTCTTATATTGTACGGTGTTGCAAGTCTGTAAGTATACGTTTTCCAATGACGTGTTCAGCGGTGTATAACTGTCAAACATCTGAGCTCTACGTCGGGGACCTCGGTTCTCATCTCTCTTCTTGTTCTGGCTATTGTTTCCTCTCTGCTGGGTTTGCTTGTTTTGTATGTTGAGCTGAACTTTCCCGGAACTCTCGCCGGACTGTTTAACTGCCACATTGCTCTGTATTCCTTCAATGCTGGGCCTCGCATCGTCCTGCTTCCTAGACTGTTTTGCATCCTCCTGCCGCAGGAATTGAGCGGCCTTGGAGTAGAAACGGTCCAACGACGCGGGCGGTTTCCCAGCCAGCCAGTTTCCGAATTCAGAATCAGGATCAATCCCCTTGGTCAGAGCCATTAAGATTGAATTATCGTTGGGATTGGTGATCTTGACGCATGCTGCGTGGAACCTCTCCAAGTAACGCCTGAGTGTTTCTCCAGGAGCTTGAGTGACGCTGGACAAGGTGTTGACGTCCTTCGGCCTAGCAACATGCATCCGGAATTGCTCCACAAACCTCTTGGCCAATTGATCGAATGAAGAAATTGATCTAGGTGGTAGGCGGGTAAACCACATTGTCGCGATTCCTCCCAGAGAAATGGGGAAACTCCGACACTTCACTGCGTCGTCGGCCCTTGCGGCGCTCATCGACCATTCATACTTCAGAATATGCTGGTTGGGGTCACTATTCCCTTCATACATCGGGAGAGTCGGCATTCTGAATCGCCTAGGGGGTTCGGCATGTAACACTTCGTCTGTGAAAGGAGTATGACTACGGGAAATTCCCCAGTCATCATTAGTGAGCCCCTGACTCTCGCGGATCATTTGACGTATCATGGTTGATATATCCGAAACAGGCGGATTCGGAGCGTGATGAGCTAAGGCGTGGTCGGGTTCCACGGCGCGAGTAGGGATCGGGCGTTGTCGACGACCCGTATCTCGCCTCCTTGGCTCAACGTCTTCTGGGACATAAGGTTCAGGAGTATGTCCTCGCTGTTGATTGATCGGCTCAGATTGATTTCGGGTATCAGCCCTTGTCTCTGCTGCGGCAGTTGTGGCGCGGTTATCGGTGGTGTACTGTGGGGCAGTACCTCCTCGTGTTGAGGGACCGGTTTGGAAACTAGTCAACGGTCCTACCCTCAGTTGCCCAACAGTTAAGGCAGGCTGATATTCAGCAGCTTGAGCGCGATTCCCCTCTAGTCGAGGACGGGTAGTCTGGCGGTGGTAATCAGATGAAGCTGAGCTTTCGGTAGACGCTCTGGAGACATCATCTCTCCTGGACCTTCTGTGCCCCCGGCGGTTTAGCTGGTTGGTCAGCTCGATATTGGCGCGTAACTGTTCTGCCAACTGCTGACGGCTTTGGGTCAGCTCCTGGAGCAATACCTGAAACTCCTGTCGGGTGACTAGCCCCGTTGAGTCTGACTGAGTGGCATTGTCTTGATTGGAAGAAGGCGGCTGCGTTGGATTTTGCCTGTCTCGGCCTTCTTGCTCTGTAGCGGTGGCGCCAGTTCTTGTGCTGACCATTGTCGGTGGTGGAGTCCTTGCCTAGATTTTGAACAAATCTGAATAGAATGGAAGGTTTCCGGGCTGGATATCTGGATCTTCCTCTTGGATTTGTGCAATCCGGTATCGACGGCAGATCCAACGAGCAGGAGAAAAAGCTGGTTCTCTCAGTGAAAGCACCAAAGTGTTTGTACCAAAAATGGGCACAACAATCTTCGGGAGTTGTTTGAAGAGATAAAATGAAGATTATAAATGTAAAACAGAGATTATCTAACAAAAACTCCAACAAATATGAATGCAAAGTGAACAGACAAGCAGTTTAGAGTGGTTCGGCGTATAGCCTACGTCCACTATGAAGTTTTGATGATTTTATTGATTCTCTTTCAATGATTACAAGCGTTTACAGCGATGAACAGCGGATTACAGTTTAGAATTCGAAATTGACAGCAAAAGTATGATGCAAATCTCAATCCGGCAGAGTCTGGGCGCTTCAGAGAAAAAAGATCCTTTTTCCATTGATTCTGGGGCTCTATTTATAGGTGTAGGAGGCTTGGATTTCGCTCAAACCCCGGGAGACTTGGCCTGACACGTGAGGGGGCCCATTCGACCACTTCCAAAGAGTTTCAAGCCAATCTGTGATCGATACGAAATCACTTCGTATCGATCAGGATTACTTCCAACTGAGCTCAAAATTGGTGGAGACATTCCTTGTTATGTGTGCAGCCTTCAGTTAAAATTTCATGGTGTTTGGATCAGTGGATTGAGAGATATCGTCGATACGAGATGGATTTTAACGCTGGCTGTTCTGCTCGTCTCCATTGCTTCGACTCCATCCTTTCGTCTCGATGATTGCACGCGCTCTCAAGGTGACGCGGTGCGCGCGCCTCGCTTCGATCCGCCCTTCACTCCGAGTCGACCGCGTCGACTCCATATATCTCGGCGCATTCGCATCGAGGGATGACGTGGTGTGCGCTCTTCGCCTCGATCCGGTATTTGCTCCGCGTTGACCGCTTCGACTCCATGTATCTTGCCCCGTTTCCTTCGAGAGGTGACATGTTATCCAAGCTGGTTGACCTGATGGTTTCGAGTAGGACTTCATCCATGGATACGAAGCAAACACTGGCTGATGGATACGAAGTAGACACTGAATGATGGATACGAAGCAAACACTGGCTGATGGATACGAAGTAGACACTGAATGATGGATACGAAGAAAGTGTTGGCTGATGGGTACGAAGTAAACACTCGATGGATCCGGAGCTGATCGATACGAAGCATGATGGATTCGAACTGGGGCTTCGGTGACGGATACGAAATCGCCCAGAGTGATGGATACGAAATTTGGGCTCTTTCCCTTCAATTCGACTCGATCATAACTTGAGTGTATGAGTCCGGATCGACTTGAAATTTGAGGTGCTGATCTCTATGGCCTTTCTTGTCGTGCCCTATCAATTGTAGCTCACTCTGGGCTCGGACAAAAAATTCAGTGATATCCATGGCGTGCTATCCTTGTTCTCTAGTCGGCTTCTTGATGTCCTGGCCTTGCCAAAAGGCGGGATAACAACGGCTCTAAGCCGTCAACGGATAGTTTCATACCCAAAAAAAAAGCTATCCGAACCTCAATCGGGTCTTTGAAGTTTTTTGGCCTTCGTTTTTCCGTCACATGAATTTTTACGTTAAAAAGGGAACACCGTGGCTGGTCTTCGATTTACCATCCCTGGAGAGTGGTGCACCATGGTACCGGTCCATTTCAAATACCTGCACCCATTTCTAAAAGTCGCACGGCGCTGTTTCGTCTTTTTGGACGAATGTTGCACCTTGCACCGCAGATGTTGCACCCTGCGGATATCGATTCTTCGGACGGCCATAACTGTTGCATCGTTTAGAGTTATGAGAGCCATAACCAGTCAAAACGAAGGTCTCAGTGAGTTCTACGGCTTTGACAGCTGTAAGCCGTCAACGGATAGTTTCATACCCAAAAAAAAGCTATCCGAACCTCAATCGGGTCTTTGAAGTTTTTTGGCCTTCGTTTTTCCGTCACATGAATTTTTACGTTAAAAAGGGAACACCGTGGCTGGTCTTCGATTTACCATCCCTGGAGAGTGGTGCACCATGGTACCGGTCCACTTCAAATACCTGCACCCATTTCTAAAAGTCGCACGGCGCTGTTTCGTCTTTTTGGACGAATGTTGCACCTTGCACCGCAGATGTTGCACCCTGCGGATATCGATTCTTCGGACGGCCATAACTGTTGCCTCGTTTAGAGTTACGGGAGCCATAACCAGTCAAAACGAAGGTCTCAGTGAGTTCTACGGCTTTGACGGCTCTAAGCCGTCAACGGATAGTTTCATACCCAAAAAAAAAGCTATCCGAACCTCAATCGGGTCTTTGAAGTTTTTTGGCCTTCGTTTTTCCGTCACATGAATTTTTACGTTAAAAAGGGAACACCGTGGCTGGTCTTCGATTTACCATCCCTGGAGAGTGGTGCACCATGGTACCGGTCCATTTCAAATATCTGCACCCATTTCTAAAAGTCGCACGGCGCTGTTTCGTCTTTTTGGACGAATGTTGCACCTTGCACCGCAGATGTTGCACCCTGCGGATATCGATTCTTCGGACGGCCATAACTGTTGCCTCGTTTAGAGTTATGAGAGCCATAACCAGTCAAAACGAAGGTCTCAGTGAGTTCTACGGCTTTAACAGCTGTAAGCCGTCAACGGATAGTTTCATACCCAAAAAAAAGCTATCCGAACCTCAATCGGGTCTTTGAAGTTTTTTGGCCTTCGTTTTTCCGTCACATGAATTTTTACGTTAAAAAGGGAACACCGTGGCTGGTCTTCGATTTACCATCCCTGGAGAGTGGTGCACCATGGTACCGGTCCACTTCAAATACCTGCACCCATTTCTAAAAGTCGCACGGCGCTGTTTCGTCTTTTTGGACGAATGTTGCACCTTGCACCGCAGATGTTGCACCCTGCGGATATCGATTCTTCGGACGGCCATAACTGTTGCCTCGTTTAGAGTTACGGGAGCCATAACCAGTCAAAACGAAGGTCTCAGTGAGTTCTACGGCTTTGACAGCTGTAAGCCGTCAACGGATAGTTTCATACCCAAAAAAAAGCTATCCGAACCTCAATCGGGTCTTTGAAGTTTTTTGGCCTTCGTTTTTCCGTCACATGAATTTTTACGTTAAAAAGGGAACACCGTGGCTGGTCTTCGATTTACCATCCCTGGAGAGTGGTGCACCATGGTACCGGTCCACTTCAAATACCTGCACCCATTTCTAAAAGTCGCACGGCGCTGTTTCGTCTTTTTGGACGAATGTTGCACCTTGCACCGCAGATGTTGCACCCTGCGGATATCGATTCTTCGGACGGCCATAACTGTTGCCTCGTTTAGAGTTACGGGGGCCATAACCAGTCAAAACGAAGGTCTCAGTGAGTTCTACGGCTTTGACGGCTGTAAGCCGTCAACGGATAGTTTCATACCCAAAAAAAAGCTATCCGAACCTCAATCGGGTCTTTGAAGTTTTTTGGCCTTCGTTTTTCTGTCACATGAATTTTTACGTTAAAAAGGGAACACCGTGGCTGTTCTTCGATTTACCATCCTTGGAGAGTGGTGCACCATGGTACCGGTCCATTTTAAATACCTGCACCCAATTCTAAAAGTCGCACGGCGCTGTTTCGTCTTTTTGGACGAATGTTGCACCTTGCACCGCAGATGTTGCACCCTGCGGATATCGATTCTTCGGACGGCCATAACTGTTGCCTCGTTTAGAGTTACGGGAGCCATAACCAGTCAAAACGAAGGTCTCAGTGAGTTCTACGGCTTTGACCGCTGTAAGCCGTCAACAGATAGTTTCATACCCAAAAAAAAGCTATCCGAACCTCAATCGGGTCTTTCAAGTTTTTTGGCCTTCGTTTTTCCGTCACATGAATTTTTACGTTAAAAAGGGAACACCGTGGCTGGTCTTCGATTTACCATCCCTGGAGAGTGGTGCACCATGGTACCGGTCCATTTCAAATACCTGCACCCAATTCTAAAAGTCGAACGGCGCTGTTTCGTCTTTTTGGACGAATGTTGCACCTTGCACCGCAGATGTTGCACCCTGCGGATATCGATTCTTCGGACGGCCATAACTGTTGCCTCGTTTAGAGTTACGGGAGCCATAACCAGTCAAAACGAAGGTTTCAGTGAGTTCTACGGCTTTGACGGCTGTAAGCCGTCAACGGATAGTTTCATACCCAAAAAAAAGCTATCCGAACCTCAATCGGGTCTTTGAAGTTTTTTGGCCTTCGTTTTTCCGTCACATGAATTTTTACGTTAAAAAGGGAACACCGTGGCTGGTCTTCGATTTACCTTCCCTGGAGAGTGGTGCACCATGGTACCGGTCCACTTCAAATACCTGCACCCATTTCTAAAAGTCGCACGGCGCTGTTTCGTCTTTTTGGACGAATGTTGCACCTTGCACCGCAGATGTTGCACCCTGCGGATATCGATTCTTCGGACGGCCATAACTGTTGCCTCGTTTAGAGTTACGGGAGCCATAACCAGTCAAAACGAAGGTCTCAGTGAGTTCTACGGCTTTGACGGCTGTAAGCCGTCAACGGATAGTTTCATACCCAAAAAAAAAGCTATCCGAACCTCAATCGGGTCTTTGAAGTTTTTTGGCCTTCGTTTTTCCGTCACATGAATTTTTACGTTAAAAAGGGAACACCGTGGCTGGTCTTCGATTTACCATCCCTGGAGAGTGGTGCACCATGGTACCGGTCCATTTCAAATACCTGCACCCATTTCTAAAAGTCGCACGGCGCTGTTTCGTCTTTTTGGACGAATGTTGCACCTTGCACCGCAGATGTTGCACCCTGCGGATATCGATTCTTCGGACGGCCATAACTGTTGCCTCGTTTAGAGTTATGAGAGCCATAACCAGTCAAAACGAAGGTCTCAGTGAGTTCTACGGCTTTGACAGCTGTAAGCCATCAACAGATAGTTTCATACCCAAAAAAAAGCTATCCGAACCTCAATCGGGTCTTTGAAGTTTTTTGGCCTTCGTTTTTCCATCACATGAATTTTTACGTTAAAAAGGGAACACCGTGGCTGCTCTTCGATTTACCATCCCTGTAGAGTGGTGCACCATGGTACCGGTCCATTTCAAATACCTGCACCCAATTCTAAAAGTCGAACGGCGATGTTTCGTCTTTTTGGACGAATGTTGCACCTTGCACCGCAGATGTTGCACCCTGCGGATATCGATTCTTCGGATGACCATAACTGTTGCCTCGTTTAGAGTTACGGGAGCCATAACCAGTCAAAACGAAGGTTTCAGTGAGTTCTACGGCTTTGACGGCTGTAAGCCGTCAACGGATAGTTTCATACCCAAAAAAAAGCTATCCGAACCTCAATCGGGTCTTTGAAGTTTTTTGGCCTTCGTTTTTCCGTCACATGAATTTTTACGTTAAAAAGGGAACACCGTGGCTGGTCTTCGATTTACCATCCCTGGAGAGTGGTGCACCATGGTACCGGTCCACTTCAAATACCTGCACCCATTTCTAAAAGTCGCACGGCGCTGTTTCGTCTTTTTGGACGAATGTTGCACCTTGCACCGCAGATGTTGCACCCTGTGGATATCGATTCTTCGGACGACCATAACTGTTGCCTCGTTTAGAGTTACGGGAGCCATAACCAGTCAAAACGAAGGTCTCAGTGAGTTCTACGGCTTTGATGGCTGTAAGCCGTCAACGGATAGTTTCATACCCAAAAAAAAAGCTATTCGAACCTCAATCGGGTCTTTGAAGTTTTTTGGCCTTCGTTTTTCCGTCACATGAATTTTTACGTTAAAAAGGGAACACCGTGGCTGGTCTTCGATTTACCATCCCTGGAGAGTGGTGCACCATGGTACCGGTCCATTTCAAATACCTGCACCCATTTCTAAAAGTCGCACGGCGCTGTTTCGTCTTTTTGGACGAATGTTGCACCTTGCACCGCAGATGTTGCACCCTGCGGATATCGATTCTTCGGACGGCCATAACTGTTGCCTCGTTTAGAGTTATGAGAGCCATAACCAGTCAAAACGAAGGTCTTAGTGAGTTCTACGGCTTTGACAGCTGTAAGCCGTCAACGGATAGTTTCATACCCAAAAAAAAGCTATCCGAACCTCAATCGGGTCTTTGAAGTTTTTTGGCCTTCGTTTTTCCGTCACATGAATTTTTACGTTAAAAAGGGAACACCGTGGCTGGTCTTCGATTTACCATCCCTGGAGAGTGGTGCACCATGGTACCGGTCCACTTCAAATACCTGCACCCATTTCTAAAAGTCGCACGGCGCTGTTTCGTCTTTTTGGACGAATGTTGCACCTTGCACCGCAGATGTTGCACCCTGTGGATATCGATTCTTCGGACGGCCATAACTGTTGCCTCGTTTAGAGTTACGGGAGCCATAACCAGTCAAAACGAAGGTCTCAGTGAGTTCTACGGCTTTGACGGCTGTAAGCCGTCAACGGATAGTTTCATACCCAAAAAAAAAGCTATCCGAACCTCAATCGGGTCTTTGAAGTTTTTTGGCCTTCGTTTTTCCGTCACATGAATTTTTACGTTAAAAAGGGAACACCGTGGCTGGTCTTCGATTTACCATCCCTGGAGAGTGGTGCACCATGGTACCGGTCCACTTCAAATACCTGCACCCATTTCTAAAAGTCGCACGGCGCTGTTTCGTCTTTTTGGACGAATGTTGCACCTTGCACCGCAGATGTTGCACCCTGCGGATATCGATTCTTCGGACGGCCATAACTGTTGCCTCGTTTAGAGTTATGAGAGCCATAACCAGTCAAAACGAAGGTCTCAGTGAGTTCTACGGCTTTGACGGCTGTAAGCCGTCAACGGATAGTTTCATACCCAAAAAAAAGCTATCCGAACCTCAATCGGGTCTTTGAAGTTTTTTGGCCTTCGTTTTTCCATCACATGAATTTTTACGTTAAAAAGGGAACACCGTGGCTGCTCTTCGATTTACCATCCCTGTAGAGTGGTGCACCATGGTACCGGTCCATTTCAAATACCTGAACCCAATTCTAAAAGTCGAACGGCGATGTTTCGTCTTTTTGGATGAATGTTGCACCTTGCACCGCAGATGTTGCACCCTGCGGATATCGATTCTTCGGATGACCATAACTGTTGCCTCGTTTAGAGTTACGGGAGCCATAACCAGTCAAAACGAAGGTTTCAGTGAGTTCTACGGCTTTGACGGCTGTAAGCCGTCAACGGATAGTTTCATACCCAAAAAAAAGCTATCCGAACCTCAATCGGGTCTTTGAAGTTTTTTGGCCTTCGTTTTTCCGTCACATGAATTTTTACGTTAAAAAGGGAACACCGTGGCTGGTCTTCGATTTACCATCCCTGGAGAGTGGTGCACCATGGTACCGGTCCATTTCAAATACCTGCACCCAATTCTAAAAGTCGCACGGCGCTGTTTCGTCTTTTTGGACGAATGTTGCACCTTGCACCGCAGATGTTGCACCCTGCGGATATCGATTCTTCGGACGGCCATAACTGTTGCCTCGTTTAGAGTTACGGGAGCCATAACCAGTCAAAACAAAGGTCTCAGTGAGTTCTACGGCTTTGACAGCTGTAAGCCGTCAACGGATAGTTTCATACCCAAAAAAAAGCTATCCGAACCTCAATCGGGTCTTTGAAGTTTTTTGGCCTTCCTTTTTCCGTCACATGAATTTTTACGTTAAAAAGGGAACACCGTGGCTGGTCTTCGATTTACCATCCCTGGAGAGTGGTGCACCATGGTACCGGTCCACTTCAAATACCTGCACCCATTTCTAAAAGTCGCACGGCGCTGTTTCGTCTTTTTGGACGAATGTTGCACCTTGCACCGCAGATGTTGCACCCTACGGATATCGATTCTTCGGACGGCCATAACTGTTGCCTCGTTTAGAGTTACGGGAGCCATAACCAGTCAAAACGAAGGTCTCAGTGAGTTCTACGGCTTTGACCGCTGTAAGCCGTCAACAGATAGTTTCATACCCAAAAAAAAGCTATCCGAACCTCAATCGGGTCTCTGAAGTTTTTTGGCCTTCGTTTTTCCGTCACATGAATTTTTACGTTAAAAAGGGAACACCGTGGCTGGTCTTCGATTTACCATCCCTGGAGAGTGGTGCACCATGGTACCGGTCCACTTCAAATACCTGCACCCATTTCTAAAAGTCGCACGGCGCTGTTTCGTCTTTTTGGACGAATGTTGCACCTTGCCCCGCAGATGTTGCACCCTGCGGATATCGATTCTTCGGACGGCCATAACTGTTGCCTCGTTTAGAGTTACGGGAGCCATAACCAGTCAAAACGAAGGTCTCAGTGAGTTCTACGGCTTTGACAGCTGTAAGCCGTCAACGGATAGTTTCATACCCAAAAAAAAGCTATCCGAACCTCAATCGGGTCTTTGAAGTTTTTTGGCCTTCGTTTTTCCGTCACATGAATTTTTACGTTAAAAAGGGAACACCGTGGCTGGTCTTCGATTTACCATCCCTGGAGAGTGGTGCACCATGGTACCGGTCCACTTCAAATACCTGCACCCATTTCTAAAAGTCGCACGGCGCTGTTTCGTCTTTTTGGACGAATGTTGCACCTTGCACCGTAGATGTTGCACCCTGCGGATATCGATTCTTCGGACGGCCATAACTGTTGCCTCGTTTAGAGTTACGGGGGCCATAACCAGTCAAAACGAAGGTCTCAGTGAGTTCTACGGCTTTGACGGCTGTAAGCCGTCAACGGATAGTTTCATACCCAAAAAAAAGCTATCCGAACCTCAATCGGGTCTTTGAAGTTTTTTGGCCTTCGTTTTTCCGTCACATGAATTTTTACGTTAAAAAGGGAACACCGTGGCTGGTCTTCGATTTACCATCCCTGGAGAGTGGTGCACCATGGTACCGGTCCATTTCAAATACCTGCACCCAATTCTAAAAGTCGCACGGCGCTGTTTCGTCTTTTTGGACGAATGTTGTACCTTGCACCGCAGATGTTGCACCCTGCGGATATCGATTCTTCGGACGGCCATAACTGTTGCCTCGTTTAGAGTTACGGGAGCCATAACCAGTCAAAACGAAGGTCTTAGTGAGTTCTACGGCTTTGACCGCTGTAAGCCGTCAACAGATAGTTTCATACCCAAAAAAAAGCTATCCGAACCTCAATCGGGTCTTTCAAGTTTTTTGGCCTTCGTTTTTCCATCACATGAATTTTTACGTTAAAAAGGGAACACCGTGGCTGGTCTTCGATTTACCATCCCTGGAGAGTGGTGCACCATGGTACCGGTCCATTTCAAATACCTGCACCCAATTCTAAAAGTCGAACGGCGCTGTTTCGTCTTTTTGGACGAATGTTGCACCTTGCACCGCAGATGTTGCACCCTGCGGATATCGATTCTTCGGACGGCCATAACTGTTGCCTCGTTTAGAGTTACGGGAGCCATAACCAGTCAAAACGAAGGTTTCAGTGAGTTCTACGGCTTTGACGGCTATAAGCCGTCAACGGATAGTTTCATACCCAAAAAAAAGCTATCCGAACCTCAATCGGGTCTTTGAAGTTTTTTGGCCTTCGTTTTTCCGTCACATGAATTTTTACGTTAAAAAGGGAACACCGTGGCTGCTCTTCGATTTACCATCCCTGTAGAGTGGTGCACCATGGTACCGGTCCATTTCAAATACCTGCACCCAATTCTAAAAGTCGAACGGCGATGTTTCGTCTTTTTGGATGAATGTTGCACCTTGCACCGCAGATGTTGCACCCTGCGGATATCGATTCTTCGGATGACCATAACTGTTGCCTCGTTTAGAGTTACGGGAGCCATAACCAGTCAAAACGAAGGTTTCAGTGAGTTCTACGGCTTTGACGGCTGTAAGCCGTCAACGGATAGTTTCATACCCAAAAAAAAGCTATCCGAACCTCAATCGGGTCTTTGAAGTTTTTTGGCCTTCGTTTTTCCGTCACATGAATTTTTACGTTAAAAAGGGAACACCGTGGCTGGTCTTCGATTTACCATCCCTGGAGAGTGGTGCACCATGGTACCGGTCCATTTCAAATACCTGCACCCAATTCTAAAAGTCGCACGGCGCTGTTTCGTCTTTTTGGACGAATGTTGCACCTTGCACCGCAGATGTTGCACCCTGCGGATATCGATTCTTCGGACGGCCATAACTGTTGCCTCGTTTAGAGTTACGGGAGCCATAACCAGTCAAAACAAAGGTCTCAGTGAGTTCTACGGCTTTGACAGCTGTAAGCCGTCAACGGATAGTTTCATACCCAAAAAAAAGCTATCCGAACCTCAATCGGGTCTTTGAAGTTTTTTGGCCTTCCTTTTTCCGTCACATGAATTTTTACGTTAAAAAGGGAACACCGTGGCTGGTCTTCGATTTACCATCCCTGGAGAGTGGTGCACCATGGTACCGGTCCACTTCAAATACCTGCACCCATTTCTAAAAGTCGCACGGCGCTGTTTCGTCTTTTTGGACGAATGTTGCACCTTGCACCGCAGATGTTGCACCCTACGGATATCGATTCTTCGGACGGCCATAACTGTTGCCTCGTTTAGAGTTACGGGAGCCATAACCAGTCAAAACGAAGGTCTCAGTGATTTCTACGGCTTTGACCGCTGTAAGTCGTCAACAGATAGTTTCATACCCAAAAAAAAGCTATCCGAACCTCAATCGGGTCTCTGAAGTTTTTTGGCCTTCGTTTTTCCGTCACATGAATTTTTACGTTAAAAAGGGAACACCGTGGCTGGTCTTCGATTTACCATCCCTGGAGAGTGGTGCACCATGGTACCGGTCCACTTCAAATACCTGCACCCATTTCTAAAAGTCGCACGGCGCTGTTTCGTCTTTTTGGACGAATGTTGCACCTTGCCCCGCAGATGTTGCACCCTGCGGATATCGATTCTTCGGACGGCCATAACTGTTGCCTCGTTTAGAGTTACGGGAGCCATAACCAGTCAAAACGAAGGTCTCAGTGAGTTCTACGGCTTTGACAGCTGTAAGCCGTCAACGGATAGTTTCATACCCAAAAAAAAGCTATCCGAACCTCAATCGGGTCTTTGAAGTTTTTTGGCCTTCGTTTTTCCGTCACATGAATTTTTACGTTAAAAAGGGAACACCGTGGCTGGTCTTCGATTTACCATCCCTGGAGAGTGGTGCACCATGGTACCGGTCCACTTCAAATACCTGCACCCATTTCTAAAAGTCGCACGGCGCTGTTTCGTCTTTTTGGACGAATGTTGCACCTTGCACCGTAGATGTTGCACCCTGCGGATATCGATTCTTCGGACGGCCATAACTGTTGCCTCGTTTAGAGTTACGGGGGCCATAACCAGTCAAAACGAAGGTCTCAGTGAGTTCTACGGCTTTGACGGCTGTAAGCCGTCAACGGATAGTTTCATACCCAAAAAAAAGCTATCCGAACCTCAATCGGGTCTTTGAAGTTTTTTGGCCTTCGTTTTTCCGTCACATGAATTTTTACGTTAAAAAGGGAACACCGTGGCTGGTCTTCGATTTACCATCCCTGGAGAGTGGTGCACCATGGTACCGGTCCATTTCAAATACCTGCACCCAATTCTAAAAGTCGCACGGCGCTGTTTCGTCTTTTTGGACGAATGTTGTACCTTGCACCGCAGATGTTGCACCCTGCGGATATCGATTCTTCGGACGGCCATAACTGTTGCCTCGTTTAGAGTTACGGGAGCCATAACCAGTCAAAACGAAGGTCTTAGTGAGTTCTACGGCTTTGACCGCTGTAAGCCGTCAACAGATAGTTTCATACCCAAAAAAAAGCTATCCGAACCTCAATCGGGTCTTTCAAGTTTTTTGGCCTTCGTTTTTCCATCACATGAATTTTTACGTTAAAAAGGGAACACCGTGGCTGGTCTTCGATTTACCATCCCTGGAGAGTGGTGCACCATGGTACCGGTCCATTTCAAATACCTGCACCCAATTCTAAAAGTCGAACGGCGCTGTTTCGTCTTTTTGGACGAATGTTGCACCTTGCACCGCAGATGTTGCACCCTGCGGATATCGATTCTTCGGACGGCCATAACTGTTGCCTCGTTTAGAGTTACGGGAGCCATAACCAGTCAAAACGAAGGTTTCAGTGAGTTCTACGGCTTTGACGGCTATAAGCCATCAACGGATAGTTTCATACCCAAAAAAAAGCTATCCGAACCTCAATCGGGTCTTTGAAGTTTTTTGGCCTTCGTTTTTCCGTCACATGAATTTTTACGTTAAAAAGGGAACACCGTGGCTGCTCTTCGATTTACCATCCCTGTAGAGTGGTGCACCATGGTACCGGTCCATTTCAAATACCTGCACCCAATTCTAAAAGTCGAACGGCGATGTTTCGTCTTTTTGGATGAATGTTGCACCTTGCACCGCAGATGTTGCACCCTGCGGATATCGATTCTTCGGATGACCATAACTGTTGCCTCGTTTAGAGTTACGGGAGCCATAACCAGTCAAAACGAAGGTTTCAGTGAGTTCTACGGCTTTGACGACTGTAAGCCGTCAACGGATAGTTTCATACCCAAAAAAAAGCTATCCGAACCTCAATCGGGTCTTTGAAGTTTTTTGGCCTTCGTTTTTCCGTCACATGAATTTTTACGTTAAAAAGGGAACACCGTGGCTGGTCTTCGATTTACCATCCCTGGAGAGTGGTGCACCATGGTACCGGTCCATTTCAAATACCTGCACCCAATTCTAAAAGTCGCACGGCGCTGTTTCGTCTTTTTGGACGAATGTTGCACCTTGCACCGCAGATGTTGCACCCTGCGGATATCGATTCTTCGGACGGCCATAACTGTTGCCTCGTTTAGAGTTACGGGAGCCATAACCAGTCAAAACAAAGGTCTCAGTGAGTTCTACGGCTTTGACAGCTGTAAGCCGTCAACGGATAGTTTCATACCCAAAAAAAAGCTATCCGAACCTCAATCGGGTCTTTGAAGTTTTTTGGCCTTCCTTTTTCCGTCACATGAATTTTTACGTTAAAAAGGGAACACCGTGGCTGGTCTTCGATTTACCATCCCTGGAGAGTGGTGCACCATGGTACCGGTCCACTTCAAATACCTGCACCCATTTCTAAAAGTCGCACGGCGCTGTTTCGTCTTTTTGGACGAATGTTGCACCTTGCACCGCAGATGTTGCACCCTACGGATATCGATTCTTCGGACGGCCATAACTGTTGCCTCGTTTAGAGTTACGGGAGCCATAACCAGTCAAAACGAAGGTCTCAGTGATTTCTACGGCTTTGACCGCTGTAAGTCGTCAACAGATAGTTTCATACCCAAAAAAAAGCTATCCGAACCTCAATCGGGTCTCTGAAGTTTTTTGGCCTTCGTTTTTCCGTCACATGAATTTTTACGTTAAAAAGGGAACACCGTGGCTGGTCTTCGATTTACCATCCCTGGAGAGTGGTGCACCATGGTACCGGTCCACTTCAAATACCTGCACCCATTTCTAAAAGTCGCACGGCGCTGTTTCGTCTTTTTGGACGAATGTTGCACCTTGCCCCGCAGATGTTGCACCCTGCGGATATCGATTCTTCGGACGGCCATAACTGTTGCCTCGTTTAGAGTTACGGGAGCCATAACCAGTCAAAACGAAGGTCTCAGTGAGTTCTACGGCTTTGACAGCTGTAAGCCGTCAACGGATAGTTTCATACCCAAAAAAAAGCTATCCGAACCTCAATCGGGTCTTTGAAGTTTTTTGGCCTTCGTTTTTCCGTCACATGAATTTTTACGTTAAAAAGGGAACACCGTGGCTGGTCTTCGATTTACCATCCCTGGAGAGTGGTGCACCATGGTACCGGTCCACTTCAAATACCTGCACCCATTTCTAAAAGTCGCACGGCGCTGTTTCGTCTTTTTGGACGAATGTTGCACCTTGCACCGTAGATGTTGCACCCTGCGGATATCGATTCTTCGGACGGCCATAACTGTTGCCTCGTTTAGAGTTACGGGGGCCATAACCAGTCAAAACGAAGGTCTCAGTGAGTTCTACGGCTTTGACGGCTGTAAGCCGTCAACGGATAGTTTCATACCCAAAAAAAAGCTATCCGAACCTCAATCGGGTCTTTGAAGTTTTTTGGCCTTCGTTTTTCCGTCACATGAATTTTTACGTTAAAAAGGGAACACCGTGGCTGGTCTTCGATTTACCATCCCTGGAGAGTGGTGCACCATGGTACCGGTCCATTTCAAATACCTGCACCCAATTCTAAAAGTCGCACGGCGCTGTTTCGTCTTTTTGGACGAATGTTGTACCTTGCACCGCAGATGTTGCACCCTGCGGATATCGATTCTTCGGACGGCCATAATTGTTGCCTCGTTTAGAGTTACGGGAGCCATAACCAGTCAAAACGAAGGTCTTAGTGAGTTCTACGGCTTTGACCGCTGTAAGCCGTCAACAGATAGTTTCATACCCAAAAAAAAGCTATCCGAACCTCAATCGGGTCTTTCAAGTTTTTTGGCCTTCGTTTTTCCATCACATGAATTTTTACGTTAAAAAGGGAACACCGTGGCTGGTC
The DNA here is from genome assembly GCA_030737815.1 of Allium fistulosum. Lineage (NCBI taxonomy): Eukaryota > Viridiplantae > Streptophyta > Magnoliopsida > Asparagales > Amaryllidaceae > Allium > Allium fistulosum. Next base: position 1,143,288,316 of record CM060906.1, read on the forward strand.
TTCGATTTACCATCCCTGGAGAGTGGTGCACCATGGTACCGGTCCATTTCAAATACCTGCACCCAATTCTAAAAGTCGAACGGCGTTGTTTCGTCTTTTTGGACGAATGTTGCACCTTGCACCGCAGATGTTGCACCCTGCGGATATCGATTCTTCGGACGGCCATAACTGTTGCCTCGTTTAGAGTTACGGGAGCCATAACCAGTCAAAACGAAGGTTTCAGTGAGTTCTACGGCTTTGATGGCTGTAAGCCGTCAACGGATAGTTTCATACCCAAAAAAAAGCTATCCGAACCTCAATCGGGTCTTTGAAGTTTTTTGGCCTTCGTTTTTCCGTCACATGAATTTTTACGTTAAAAAGGGAACACCGTGGTTGGTCTTCGATTTACCATCCCTGGAGAGTGGTGCACCATGGTACCGGTCCACTTCAAATACCTGCACCCATTTCTAAAAGTCGCACGGCGCTGTTTCGTCTTTTTGGACGAATTTTGCACCTTGCACCGCAGATGTTGCACCCTGCGGATATCGATTCTTCGGACGGCCATAACTGTTGCCTCGTTTAGAGTTACGGGAGCCATAACCAGTCAAAACGAAGGTCTCAGTGAGTTCTACGGCTTTGACCGCTGTAAGCCGTCAACAGATAGTTTCATACCCAAAAAAAAGCTATCCGAACCTCAATCGGGTCTCTGAAATTTTTTGGCCTTCGTTTTTCCGTCACATGAATTTTTACGTTAAAAAGGGAACACCGTGGCTGGTCTTCGATTTACCATCCCTGGAGAGTGGTGCACCATGGTACCGGTCCATTTCAAATACCTGCACCCAATTCTAAAAGTCGCACGGCGCTGTTTCGTCTTTTTGAACGAATGTTGCACCTTGCACCGCAGATGTTGCACCCTGCGGATATCGATTCTTCGGACGGCCATAACTGTTGCCTCGTTTAGAGTTACGGGAGCCATAACCAGTCAAAACAAAGGTCTCAGTGAGTTCTACGGCTTTGACAGCTGTAAGCCGTCAACGGATAGTTTCATACCCAAAAAAAAGCTATCCGAACCTCAATCGGGTCTTTGAAGTTTTTTGGCCTTCCTTTTTCCGTCACATGAATTTTTACGTTAAAAAGGGAACACCGTGGCTGGTCTTCGATTTACCATCCCTGGAGAGTGGTGCACCCTGGTACCGGTCCACTTCAAATACCTGCACCCATTTCTAAAAGTCGCACGGCGCTGTTTCGTCTTTTTGGACGAATGTTGCACCTTGCACCGCAGATGTTGCACCCTGCGGATATCGATTCTTCGGACGGCCATAACTGTTGCCTCGTTTAGAGTTACGGGGGCCATAACCAGTCAAAACGAAGGTCTCAGTGAGTTCTACGGCTTTGACAGCTGTAAGCCGTCAACGGATAGTTTCATACCCAAAAAAAAGCTATCCGAACCTCAATCGGGTCTTTGAAGTTTTTTGGCCTTCGTTTTTCCGTCACATGAATTTTTACGTTAAAAAGGGAACACCGTGGCTGGTCTTCGATTTACCATCCCTGGAGAGTGGTGCACCATGGTACCGGTCCATTTCAAATACCTGCACCCAATTCTAAAAGTCGAACGGCGCTGTTTCGTCTTTTTGGACGAATGTTGCACCTTGCACCGCAGATGTTGCACCCTGCGGATATCGATTCTTCGGACGACCATAACTGTTGCCTCGTTTAGAGTTACGGGAGCCATAACCAGTCAAAACGAAGGTTTCAGTGAGTTCTACGGCTTTGATGGCTGTAAGCCGTCAACGGATAGTTTCATACCCAAAAAAAAGCTATCTGAACCTCAATCGGGTCTTTGAAGTTTTTTGGCCTTCGTTTTTCCGTCACATGAATTTTTACGTTAAAAAGGGAACACCGTGGCTGGTCTTCGATTTACCATCCCTGGAGAGTGGTGCACCATGGTACCGGTCCACTTCAAATACCTGCACCCATTTCTAAAAGTCGCACGGCGCTGTTTCGTCTTTTTGGACGAATGTTGCACCTTGCACCGCAGATGTTGCACCCTGCGGATATCGATTCTTCGGACGGCCATAACTGTTGCCTCGTTTAGAGTTACGGGAGCCATAACCAGTCAAAACGAAGGTCTCAGTGAGTTCTACGGCTTTGACCGCTGTAAGCCGTCAACAGATAGTTTCATACCCAAAAAAAAGCTATCCGAACCTCAATCGGGTCTCTGAAGTTTTTTGGCCTTCGTTTTTCCGTCACATGAATTTTTACGTTAAAAAGGGAACACCGTGGCTGGTCTTCGATTTACCATCCCTGGAGAGTGGTGCACCATGGTACCGGTCCATTTCAAATACCTGCACCCAATTCTAAAAGTCGCACGGTGCTGTTTCGTCTTTTTGGACGAATGTTGCACCTTGCACCGCAGATGTTGCACCCTGCGGATATCGATTCTTCGGACGGCCATAACTGTTGCCTCGTTTAGAGTTACGGGAGCCATAACCAGTCAAAAAAAGGTCTCAGTGAGTTCTACGGCTTTGACGGCTGTAAGCCGTCAACGGATAGTTTCATACCCAAAAAAAAGCTATCCGAACCTCAATCGGGTCTTTGAAGTTTTTTGGCCTTCGTTTTTCCGTCACATGAACTTTTACGTTAAAAAGGGAACACCGTGGCTGGTCTTCGATTTACCATCCCTGGAGAGTGGTGCACCATGGTACCGGTCCATTTCAAATACCTGCACCCAATTCTAAAAGTCGCACGGCGCTGTTTCGTCTTTTTGGACGAATGTTGCACCTTGCACCGCAGATGTTGCACCCTGCGGATATCGATTCTTCGGACGGCCATAACTGTTGCCTCGTTTAGAGTTACGGGAGCCATAACCAGTCAAAATGAAGGTCTCAGTGAGTTCTACGGCTTTGACCGCTGTAAGCCGTCAACAGATAGTTTCATACCCAAAAAAAAGCTATCCGAACCTCAATCGGGTCTCTGAAGTTTTTTGGCCTTCGTTTTTCCGTCACATGAATTTTTACGTTAAAAAGGGAAAACCGTGGCTGGTCTTCGATTTACCATCCCTGGAGAGTGGTGCACCATGGTACCGGTCCATTTCAAATACCTGCACCCAATTCTAAAAGTCGCACGGCGCTGTTTCGTCTTTTTGGACGAATGTTGCACCTTGCACCGCAGATGTTGCACCCTGCGGATATCGATTCTTCGGACGGCCATAACTGTTGCCTCGTTTAGAGTTACGGGAGCCATAACCAGTCAAAAAAAAGGTCTCAGTGAGTTCTACGGCTTTGACGGCTGTAAGCCGTCAACGGATAGTTTCATACCCAAAAAAAAGCTATCCGAACCTCAATCGGGTCTTTGAAGTTTTTTGGCCTTCGTTTTTCCGTCACATGAATTTTTACGTTAAAAAGGGAACACCGTGGCTGGTCTTCGATTTACCATCCCTGGAGAGTGGTGCACCATGGTACCGGTCAACTTCAAATACCTGCACCCATTTCTAAAAGTCGCACGGCGCTGTTTCGTCTTTTTGGACGAATGTTGCACCTTGCACCGTAGATGTTGCATCCTGCGGATATCGATTCTTCGGACGGCCATAACTGTTGCCTCGTTTAGAGTTACGGGAGCCATAACCAGTCAAAACGAAGGTCTCAGTGAGTTCTACGTCTTTGACGGCTGTAAGCCGTCAATGGATAGTTTCATACCCAAAAAAAAAGCTATCCGAACCTCAATCGGGTCTTTGAAGTTTTTTGGCCTTCGTTTTTCCGTCACATGAATTTTTACGTTAAAAAGGGAACACCGTGGCTGGTCTTCGATTTACCATCCCTGGAGAGTGGTGCACCATGGTACCGGTCCATTTCAAATACCTGCACCCATTTCTAAAAGTCGCACGGCGCTGTTTCGTCTTTTTGGACGAATGTTGCACCTTGCACCGCAGATGTTGCACCCTGCGGATATCGATTCTTCGGACGGCCATAACTGTTGCCTCGTTTAGAGTTATGAGAGCCATAACTAGTCAAAACGAAGGTCTCAGTGAGTTCTACGGCTTTGACAGCTGTAAGCCGTCAACAGATAGTTTCATACCCAAAAAAAAGCTATCCGAACCTCAATCGGGTCTTTGAAGTTTTTTGGCCTTCGTTTTTCCATCACATGAATTTTTACGTTAAAAAGGGAACACCGTGGCTGGTCTTCGATTTACCATCCCTGTAGAGTGGTGCACCATGGTACCGGTCCATTTCAAATACCTGCACCCAATTCTAAAAGTCGAACGGCGCTGTTTCGTCTTTTTGGACGAATGTTGCAACTTGCACCGCAGATGTTGCACCCTGCGGATATCGATTCTTCGGACGGCCATAATTGTTGCCTCGTTTAGAGTTACGGGAGCCATAACCAGTCAAAACAAAGGTTTCAATGAGTTCTACGGCTTTGACGTCTGTAAGCCGTCAACGGATAGTTTCATACCCAAAAAAAGCTATCCGAACCTCAATCGGGTCTTTGAAGTTTTTTGGCCTTCGTTTTTCCGTCACATGAACTTTTACGTTAAAAAGGGAACACCGTGGCTGGTCTTCGATTTACCATCCCTGGAGAGTGGTGCACCATGGTACCGGTCCACTTCAAATACCTGCACCCATTTCTAAAAGTCGCACGGCGCTGTTTCTTCTTTTTGGACGACTGTTGCACCTTGCACCGCAGATGTTGCACCCTGTGGATATCGATTCTTCGGACGGCCATAACTGTTGCCTCGTTTAGAGTTACGAGAGCCATAACCAGTCAAAACGAAGGTCTTAGTGAGTTCTACGGCTTTGACAGCTGTAAGCCATCAACAGATAGTTTCATACTAAAAAAAGCTATCCGAACCTCAATCGGGTCTCTGAAGTTTTTTGGCCTTCGTTTTTCCGTCACATGAATTTTTACGTTAAAAAGGGAAAACCGTGGCTGGTCTTCGATTTACCATCCCTGGAGAGTGGTGCACCATGGTACCGGTCCATTTCAAATACCTGCACCCAATTCTAAAAGTCGCACGGCGCTGTTTCGTCTTTTTGGACGAATGTTGCACCTTGCACCGCAGATGTTGCACCCTGCGGATATCGATTCTTCGGACGGCCATAACTGTTGCCTCGTTTAGAGTTACGGGAGCCATAACCAGTCAAAACGAAGGTCTCAGTGAGTTCTACGGCTTTGACAGCTGTAAGCCGTCAACGGATAGTTTCATACCCAAAAAAAGCTATCCGAACCTCAATCGGGTCTTTGAAGTTTTTTGGCCTTCGTTTTTCCGTCACATGAATTTTTACGTTAAAAAGGGAACACCGTGGCGGGTGTTATCCCGCCTTTTGGCAAGGCCGTGACACCAAAAAGTTGACTGGAAAACTAAAGACAGTTCGTCGTAAAAGTTCGATATGCACTGTTTCACCATGGATATCAATGAATTTTGTCCAAGTCCGGATCGGGCTACAATTGATAAGACACGTCAAGGAAAGCCATATGAGCCAGCGTTCCAAATCTCGAGTCAATCCGAGTTCGTACGCCCAAGGTATCATCAATGCAAGTGAAGGACATAGCCTTGTGTTCGTCTCCGTATGGTTCGTATCCATCAAGGTCGACTCCATCAAGATTGACTCCATCCCCTTCGTATCCCTCAGAACAAACCCTTAGCTCGAATCCATCGTCCCTGCATTACTTCGAATCCATGAGAAGTACCATTGCTTTGACTCCATCAAAACACCCTCCACGTTCGAATCCATCCAAGGCCTCCCGTGGTTCGAATCCATCAAAATATTTCCAGCTTCGAATCGATCAATGGGAAGGTCTTCGAATCCATGCAGTTGAAGCCTTCGAATCCATCCAGACATAGTTGCTTCGTATCGATCGAATGGAACACGTCACGATCGATACGAACAAACCCTTGTTCGAATCCAGATATGATCACTGTCTTCGAATCCAACGTCTCGAGTCCACACAGCTAAAATCCCGGGTACGACTCAGTAAAACTCGGAGATAAAGCGGGGTTGACCCGAGGCATGCGCACCACTCCGAAGTCTTCGCATACGGGGGGATCGATTCGAACGAATCGATTCGAACGTATCGATTCGAACGACTCCAGGAAACGAAATGCAATCTTGAATCGATCATAACTCGAGTTCTATAAGTCCAAATGCTATGAAATTTTCACAGAAGCTTAAGCACATGATGAAGAATGTCCATGCCAAATTTCAGCTCGATTGGATGATTTCTTGATCGATTCGAACCAAGGGTCGAATCGATCCCAAAGTGGGCCCAGATCTCTAGATTTCGGCCAGGTGGGCCCCCTGACGTACCAGAACTGGTCTCCCCTCATTTTAGGCGAAATATCAGCCTCCTACACCTATAAATAGAGCCCCTGGTCATTCAGAAAAGGGGTCGGACAATTTTGAGAGCTAAAGAGCGCCCAGACTCTGTCAGATATACTCAGAATCACCACTGCTTCCTTAGATTCAGATTGTAATCATATAATCAGTTGTACTACATCAGAATAAATTGTAATCATCAAGAGAACATCAATAAAATCATCAACTTCAGAGTGGACGTAGGCAAGATCGCCGAACCACTATAAATCTCGCGTTTATGTTCATTATTTCTGAATTGTGATACTCTGTTTGCTTAGATTTGAGATTTGTGTGTGAATATTGTTGATTTATATCCATACACTGGTGCTTTCACAACATTCGGGGTTTGTGACCAATTTTGGCGCAAACACTTTGGTGCTTTCACCGAGAAGAACTAGCACCCGCTACACAAGATTTGAAAATTTGAAAGACAATGACTCGACAAACAAGTAGAAGGCAAAGAGCTGAGAGAAGTCAGCACGAAGGAAGTCAAGAGGCTTCCTCAGGAGCAAACCAAGCATCGATCTTCATCACCAGGGATGAGATGGAGACAATGATGAAGAGACAGGAGGAGATGATCCAGAATTTGCTTCAACAAATTGGACAACTTGGAGCACAAAATCAAGGAACAACCGGAATCCAGAACGGAGCAGGACCATCTGGCACAGCACCGGAGCTGGGGGGCACCCACTTAGGACATGTTGATCCGAACACGGGAAGAGAGACAAGGACATCCGAGCAACCTGACAGCAATAGAGGGATGAACGCTCAGTCAGGGGGGCAAACACCCGAAAGCTCACACGGACTCGGGGGGCAGATCGAAGGTAGTGAACGAGGACTACAGCTTGGAGACAATGATAGATTGGCAGAGATGGTCAGGCGAGCCATGAGAGGAGGATTAGTAAACAGAGATCTTGAAGATGTGAACAAGAGTCCCTTTTCTCCTGCGATTAGGTTGGCTAGGAACCCACCAGAATTCAAACTACCAACAGTAGAAGGGTATGATGGGAGGACGGACCCTGCGGTCCATCTAACGAGGTATATAAGGCACATGGAAGTGCTGGGGGCATCACAGGAAGTCATGGCCCGGTGCTTCCCATTGTATTTGACAGACATAGCAGCTTTATGGTTCAGACAGCTAGAGAGCGGCTCCATTGGGACATGGACCGATTTGATTGAGAAATTTATGAGGCAATTCAGAGTTCATATTTCAGGACCCAAGAATGTGATGAGTTTGGCAACGCTAAAGCAGAAAGCTGGGGAGTCTTTGAGGAATTTCTTGACGCGATTCAATGCGGCAGCAGCATCGGTGTATCGGCCAGATCCATCCATGGTTATGATGGCAGTTGTGTCCGGAGTAGCTGATGGCACGGAATTCAAAAATTCATTAACTAAGGATCCGCCTATGGATCTAGGAGAATTCTATCATGAGGCAGAAAAGTTTTTACGATTGGAAGATGCTAATGCTGAGAGAGAAGAAGGAGAGGGAATAGAAGTTTATGCACTTAAAGACAAAAAGCCTCTCGAAAATGATTCAGGCAAGGATAAAGGAAAACGAAAGGCTGAGGACAATGGTGACAGGTCAAAGCGACTGCGAAGAGAGCCACGATTCACCACTTATTCAGAGCTGAATGAGAGTTTGGAGCGAATCTACCAAGATACACGAGAGCAAGTTCCCTACCGTAGGCCAATACGAAGGGATCCCACTGTTGACGAGAGGAAATCAGACAGATACTGCTTATTCCACGAACTGAATGGTCATAACACTAACGACTGTAGACATCTGAAGGATGAGGTGGAAGGGCACATCAGGAACGGTATGCTACTTCAATATGTGAGGAGGCGAGCTCCAGCAGTGGAGCCAGAGCGACCACCGTCTACATCAGCCAGGGGTGCCCCCGAGCCAGGACATCGTATGATTATCAATTAGTTGAAATAACGATGGACAAGTTGTAAACCTCTCACCAACACGGGTAAGTCGTTTAAACATGTGCGAGATCACGAACGGTCCATGGGCATGTTGTGAATGACTACTGACCCTATCGTTGTGGGAGTTTACACTTTGACATCCTTGCTTTGCTTTTGTTTCATTTTGATTTGAACATTTGAACTTGACTTTGTTTAACATTTCTGATAAAGACTTATTTTCAATGAAAAAATGCTACTTGTGATTTCATAACGGTTAAGCCACTTACACATGTACGGGATCACGAACGGTCCCTAGGCATGCTCTGAGATGGCGATAAACCGTTGCAAGAAACAATCCGGGGATTCACCCGAACGTGAAACCTGGTATTGATGTTACTAAGTCCCTCCCCGGGCACACTCAATTCGCCTCGAACGGCATCCGACCGCGAACGGTCACAATTCGATCGCGAACGATCACACTTCGCCACGAACGGCACCCGACCTCGAACGGTCACCATTAGCCTCGAACGGCACCCGACCGCGAACGGTCACACTTCATCTAGTACAACATTCGATCACGAACGATCACACTCTGCCTCGTACGGCACTCGACCACGAACGGTCATAATCCATGCTAATTCGTCTAGAACGACATCCGACTTCGAACAGTCACAATTCGTCTAAAACGACACCCGACCTCGAACGGTCACCACTCGCCTCGAACGGCACCCCTCAACTCAACTGGCTTGATCACGAACGGTCGTCATTTGGGGCCATATGAAAATGGCTAGATCGCGAACGGTCGTCATTTAAGGTCATACAAAAAATACTAGATCGCGAACGGTCGCATTCCACCTCAAAATGGCTAGATCGCGAACGGTCGTCATTTAAGGTCAGATAAAACTATCAATGTCTTTGCAGGTCATCAACAGGATATGAACATCCAGCTTATGAAACTACAAAACACACCTTCCTATCGCAAGGCATGTTTTGGGGGGCAAATGTTATCCCGCCTTTTGGCAAGGCCGTGACACCAAAAAGTTGACTGGAAAACTAAAGACAGTTCGTCGTAAAAGTTCGATATGCACTGTTTCACCATGGATATCAATGAATTTTGTCCAAGTCCGGATCGGGCTACAATTGATAAGACACGTCAAGGAAAGCCATAGGAGCCAGCGTTCCAAATCTCGAGTCAATCCGAGTTCGTACGCCCAAGGTATCATCGATGCAAGTGAAGGACATAGCCTTGTGTTCGTCTCCGTATGGTTCGTATCCATCAAGGTCGACTCCATCAAGATTGACTCCATCCCCTTCGTATCCCTCAGAACAAACCCTTAGCTCGAATCCATCGTCCCTGCATTACTTCGAATCCATGAGAAGTACCATTGCTTTGACTCCATCAAAACACCCTCCACGTTCGAATCCATCCAAGGCCTCCCGTGGTTCGAATCCATCAAAATATTTCCAGCTTCGAATCGATCAATGGGAAGGTCTTCGAATCCATGCAGTTGAAGCCTTCGAATCCATCCAGACATAGTTGCTTCGTATCGATCGAATGGAACACGTCACGATCGATACGAACAAACCCTTGTTCGAATCCAGATATGATCACTGTCTTCGAATCCAACGTCTCGAGTCCACACAGCTAAAATCCCGGGTACGACTCAGTAAAACTCGGAGATAAAGCGGGGTTGACCCGAGGCATGCGCACCACGCCGAAGTCTTCGCATACGGGGGGATCGATTCGAACGAATCGATTCGAACGTATCGATTCGAACGACTCCAGGAAACGAAATGCAATCTTGAATCGATCATAACTCGAGTTCTACAAGTCCAAATGCTATGAAATTTTCACAGAAGCTTAAGCACATGATGAAGAATGTCCATGCCAAATTTCAGCTCGATTGGATGATTTCTTGATCGATTCGAACCAAGGGTCGAATCGATCCCAAAGTGGGCCCAGATCTCTAGATTTCGGCCAGGTGGGCCCCCTGACGTACCAGAACTGGTCTCCCCTCATTTTAGGCGAAATATCAGCCTCCTACACATATAAATAGAGCCCCTGGTCATTCAGAAAAGGGGTCGGACAATTTTGAGAGCTAAAGAGCGCCCAGACTCTGTCAGATCTACTCAGAATCACCACTGCTTCCTTAGATTCAGATTGTAATCATATAATCAGTTGTACTACATCAGAATAAATTGTAATCATCAAGAGAACATCAATAAAATCATCAACTTCAGAGTGGACGTAGGCAAGATCGCCGAACCACTATAAATCTCGCGTTTATGTTCATTATTTCTGAATTGTGATACTCTGTTTGCTTAGATTTGAGATTTGTGTGTGAATATTGTTGATTTATATCCATACACTGGTGCTTTCACAACATTCGGGGTTTGTGACCAATTTTGGCGCAAACAGCGGGTCTTCGATTTACCATCCCTGGAGAGTGGTGCACCATGGTACCGGTCCATTTCAAATACCTGCACCCATTTCTAAAAGTCACACGGTGTTGTTTCGTCTTTTTGGACGAATGTTGCACCTTGCACCGCAGATGTTGCACCCTGCGGATATCGATTCTTCGGACGGCCATAACTGTTGCCTCGTTTAGAGTTACGGTAGCCATAACCAGTCAAAACGAAGGTCTCAGTGAGTTCTACGGCTTTGACGGCTGTAAGCCGTCAACAAATAGTTTCATACCCAAAAAAAAAGCTATCCGAACCTCAATCGGGTCTTTGAAGTTTTTTGGCCTTCGTTTTTCCGTCACATGAATTTTTACGTTAAAAAGGGAACACCGTGGCTGGTCTTCGATTTACCATCCCTGGAGAGTGGTGCACCATGGTACCGGTCCATTTCAAATACCTGCAACCATTTCTAAAAGTCGCACGGCGCTGTTTCGTCTTTTTGGACGAATGCTGCACCTTGCACCGCAGATGTTGCACCCTGCGGATATCGATTCTTCGGACGGCCATAACTGTTGCCTCGTTTAGAGTTATGGGAGCCATAACCTGTCAAAACGAAGGTCTCAGTGAGTTCTACGGCTTTGACGGCTGTAAGCCGTCAACGGATAGTTTCATACCCAAAAAAAGCTATCCGAACCTCCATCGGGTCTTTGAAGTTTTTTGGCCTTCGTTTTTCCGTCACATGAACTTTTACGTTAAAAAGGGAACACCGTGGCTGGTCTTCGATTTACCATCCCTGGAGAGTGGTGCACCATGGTACCGGTCCACTTCAAATACCTGCACCCATTTCTAAAAGTCGCACGGCGCTGTTTCTTCTTTTTGGACGAATGTTGCACCTTGCACCGCAGATGTTGCACCCTGTGGATATCGATTCTTCGGACGGCCATAACTGTTGCCTCGTTTAGAGTTACGAGAGCCATAACCAGTCAAAACGAAGGTCTTAGTGAGTTCTACGGCTTTGACAGTTGTAAGCCATCAACAGATAGTTTCATACTAAAAAAAAAGCTATCCGAACCTCAATCGGGTCTTTGAAGTTTTTTGGCCTTCGTTTTTCCATCACATGAATTTTTACGTTAAAAAGGGAAAACCGTGGCTGGTCTTCGATTTACCATCCCTGGAGAGTGGTGCACCATGGTACCGGTCCATTTCAAATACCTGCACCCAATTCTAAAAGTCGCACGGCGCTGTTTCGTCTTTTTGGACGAATGTTGCACCTTGCACCGCAGATGTTGCACCCTGCGGATATCGATTCTTCGGACGGCCATAACTGTTGCTCGTTTAGAGTTACGGGAGCCATAACCAGTCAAAACGAAGGTCTCAGTGAGTTCTACGGCTTTGACAGCTGTAAGCCGTCAACGGATAGTTTCATACCCAAAAAAAAGCTATCCGAACCTCAATCGGGTCTTTGAAGTTTTTTGGCCTTCGTTTTTCCATCACATGAATTTTTACGTTAAAAAGGGAACACCGTGGCTGGTCTTCGATTTACCATCCCTGGAGAGTGGTGCACCATGGTACCGGTCCATTTCAAATACCTGCACCCATTTCTAAAAGTCACACGGTGTTGTTTCGTCTTTTTGAACGAATGTTGCACCTTGCACCGCAGATGTTGCACCCTGCGGATATCGATTCTTCGGACGGCCATAACTGTTGCCTCGTTTAGAGTTACGGTAGCCATAACCAGTCAAAACGAAGGTCTCAGTGAGTTCTACGGCTTTGACGGCTGTAAGCCGTCAACGGATAGTTTCATACCCAAAAAAAAAGCTATCCGAACCTCAATCGGGTCTTTGAAGTTTTTTGGCCTTCGTTTTTCCGTCACATGAATTTTTACGTTAAAAAGGGAACACCGTGGCTGGTCTTCGATTTACCATCCCTGGAGAGTGGTGCACCATGGTACCGGTCCATTTCAAATACCTGCACCTATTTCTAAAAGTCGCACGGCGCTGTTTCGTCTTTTTGGACGAATGTTGCACCTTGCACCGCAGATGTTGCACCCTGCGGATATCGATTCTTCGGACGGCCATAACTGTTGCCTCGTTTAGAGTTATGGGAGCCATAACCAGTCAAAACGAAGGTCTCAGTGAGTTCTACGGCTTTGACGGCTGTAAGCCGTCAACAGATAGTTTCATACCCAAAAAAAAGCTATCCGAACCTCAATCGGGTCTTTGAAGTTTTTTGGCCTTCGTTTTTCCATCACATGAATTTTTACGTTAAAAAGGGAACACCGTGGCTGGTCTTCGATTTACCATCCTTGTAGAGTGGTGCACCATGGTACCGATCCATTTCAAATACCTGCACCCAATTCTAAAAGTCGAACGGCGCTGTTTCGTCTTTTTGGACGAATGTTGCACCTTGCACCTCAGATGTTGCACCCTGCGGATATCGATTCTTCGGACGGCCATAACTGTTGCCTCGTTTAGAGTTACGGGAGCCATAACCAGTGAAAACGAAGGTTTCAGTGAGTTCTACGGCTTTGACGGCTGTAAGCCGTCAACGGATAGTTTCATACCCAAAAAAAAGCTATCCGAACCTCAATCGGGCCTTTGAAGTTTTTTGGCCTTCGTTTTTCCGTCACATGAATTTTACGTTAAAAAGGGAACACGGTGGCTGGTCTTCGATTTACCATCCCTGGAGAGTGGTGCACCATGGTACCGGTCCATTTCAAATACCTGCACCCATTTCTAAAAGTCGCACGGCGCTGTTTCGTCTTTTTGGACGAATGTTGCACCTTGCACCGCAGATGTTGCACCCTGCGGATATCGATTCTTCGGACGGCCATAACTGTTGCCTCGTTTAGAGTTACGGGAGCCATAACCAGTCAAAACGAAGGTCTCAGTGAGTTCTACGGCTTTGACAGCTGTAAGCCGTCAACGGATAGTTTCATACCCAAAAAAAAGCTATCCGAACCTCAATCGGGTCTCTGAAGTTTTTTGGCCTTCGTTTTTCCGTCACATGAATTTTTACGTTAAAAAGGGAACACCGTGGCTGGTCTTCGATTTACCATCCCTGGAGAGTGGTGCACCATGGTACCGGTCCATTTCAAATACCTGCACCCAATTCTAAAAGTCGCACGGCGCTGTTTCGTCTTTTTGGACGAATGTTGCACCTTGCACCGCAGATGTTGCACCCTGCGGATATCGATTCTTCGGACGGCCATAACTGTTGCCTCGTTTAGAGTTACGGGAGCCATAACCAGTCAAAATGAAGGTCTCAGTGAATTCTACGGCTTTGACGGCTGTAAGCCATCAACGGATAGTTTCATACCCAAAAAAAAAGCTATCCGAACCTCAATCGGGTCTCTGAAGTTTTTTGGCCTTCGTTTTTCCATCACATGAATTTTTACGTTAAAAAGGGACCACCGTGGCTGGTCTTCGATTAACCATCCCTGTAGAGTGGTGCACCATGGTACCGGTCCATTTCAAATACCTGCACCCAATTCTAAAAGTCGAACGGCGCTGTTTCGTCTTTTTGGACGAATGTTGCACCTTGCACCGCAGATGTTGCACCCTGCGGATATCGATTCTTCGGACGGTCATAAGTGTTGCCTCGTTTAGAGTTACGGGAGCCATAACCAGTCAAAACGAAGGTTTCAGTGAGTTCTACGGCTTTGACGGTTGTAAGCCGTCAACGGATAGTTTCATACCCAAAAAAAAGCTATCCGAACCTCAATCGGGTCTTTGAAGTTTTTTGGCCTTCGTTTTTCCGTCACATGAATTTTTACGTTAAAAAGGGAACACCGTGGCTGGTCTTCGATTTACCATCCCTGGAGAGTGGTGCACCATGGTACCGGTCCATTTCAAATACCTGCACCCATTTCTAAAAGTCGCACGATGCTGTTTCGTCTTTTTGGACGAATGTTGCACCTTGCACCGCAGATGTTGCACCCTGCGGATATCGATTCTTCGGACGGCCATAACTGTTGCCTCGTTTAGAGTTATGGGAGCCATAACTAGTCAAAACGAAGGTCTCAGTGAGTTCTACGGCTTTGACGGGTGTAAGCCGTCAACGGATAGTTTCATACCCAAAAAAAAAGCTATCCGAACCTCAATCGGGTCTTTGAAGTTTTTTGGCCTTCGTTTTTCCGTCACATGAATTTTTACGTTAAAAAGGGAACACCGTGGCTGGTCTTCGATTTACCATCCCTGGAGAGTGGTGCACCATGGTACCGGTCCATTTCAAATACCTGCACCCAATTCTAAAAGTCGCACGGCGCTGTTTCGTCTTTTTGGACGAATGTTGCACCTTGCACCGCAGATGTTGCACCCTGCGGATATCGATTCTTCGGACGGCCATAACTGTTGCCTCGTTAAGAGTTACGGGAGCCATAACCAGTCAAAACGAAGGTCTCAGTGAGTTCTACGGCTTTGACTGCTGTAAGCCGTCAACAGATAGTTTCATACACAAAAAAAAGCTATCCGAACCTCAATCGGGTCTCTGAAGTTTTTTGGCCTTCGTTTTTCCATCACATGAATTTTTACGTTAAAAAGGGAACACCGTGACTGGTCTTCGATTTACCATCCCTGGAGAGTGGTGCACCATGGTACCGGTCCATTTCAAATACCTGCACCCATTTCTAAAAGTCGCACGACGCTGTTTCGTCTTTTTGGATGAATGTTGCACCTTGCACCGCAGATGTTGCACCCTGCGGATATCGATTCTTCGGACGGCCATAACTGTTGCCTCGTTTAGAGTTATGAGAGCCATAACTAGTCAAAACGAAGGTCTCAGTGAGTTCTACGGCTTTGACTGCTGTAAGGCGTCAACAGATAGTTTTATACACAAAAAAAAGCTATCCGAACCTCAATCGGGTCTCTGAAGTTTTTTGGCCTTCGTTTTTCCATCACATGAATTTTTACGTTAAAAAGGGAACACCGTGACTGGTCTTCGATTTACCATCCCTGGAGAGTGGTGCACCATGGTACCGGTCCATTTCAAATACCTGCACCCAATTCTAAAAGTCGAACGGCGCTGTTTCGTCTTTTTGGACGAATGTTGCACCTTGCACCGCAGCTGTTGCACCCTGCGGATATCGATTCTTCGGACGGCCATAACTGTTGCCTCGTTTAGAGTTACGGGAGCCATAACCAGTCAAAATGAAGGTCTCAGTGAGTTCTACGGCTTTGACGGCTGTAAGCCGTCAACGGATAGTTTCATACCCAAAAAAAAGCTATTCGAACCTCAATCGGGTCTTTGAAGTTATTTGGCCTTCGTTTTTCCGTCACATGAATTTTTATGTTAAAAAGGGAACACCGTGGCTGGTCTTCGATTTACCATCCCTGGAGAGTGGTGCACCATGGTACCGGTCCATTTCAAATACCTGCACCCATTTCTAAAAGTCGCACGGCGCTGTTTCGTCTTTTTGGACGAATGTTGCACCTTGCACCACAGATGTTGCACCCTGCGGATATCGATTCTTCGGACGGCCATAACTGTTGCCTCGTTTAGAGTTACGGGAGCCATAACAAGTCAAAACGAAGGTCTCAGTGAGTTCTACGGCTTTGACAGCTGTAAGCCATCAACAGATAGTTTCATACTCAAAAAAAAGCTATCCGAACCTCAATCGGGTCTCTGAAGTTTTTTGGCCTTCGTTTTTCCGTCACATGAATTTTTACGTTAAAAAGGGAAAATCGTGGCTGGTCTTCGATTTACCATCCCTGGAGAGTGGTGCACCATGGTACCGGTCCATTTCAAATACCTGCACCCAATTCTAAAAGTCGCACGGCGCTGTTTCGTCTTTTTGGACGAATGTTGCACCTTGCACCGCAGATGTTGCACCCTGCGGATATCGATTCTTCGGACGGCCATAACTGTTGCCTCGTTTAGAGTTACGGGAGCCATAACCAGTCAAAACGAAGGTCTCAGTGAGTTCTACGGCTTTGACAGCTGTAAGCCGTCAACGGATAGTTTCATACCCAAAAAAAAGCTATCCGAACCTCAATCGGGTCTTTGAAGTTTTTTGGCCTTCGTTTTTCCGTCACATGAATTTTTACGTTAAAAAGGGAACACCGTGGCTGGTCTTCGATTTACCATCCCTGGAGAGTGGTGCACCATGGTACCGGTCCATTTCAAATACCTGCACCCATTTCTAAAAGTCGCATGGTGTTGTTTCGTCTTTTT
Organism: Allium fistulosum; assembly: GCA_030737815.1. NCBI lineage: Eukaryota > Viridiplantae > Streptophyta > Magnoliopsida > Asparagales > Amaryllidaceae > Allium > Allium fistulosum. The sequence continues at coordinate 1,143,305,130 of CM060906.1, forward strand.
GGACGAATGTTGCACCTTGCACCGCAGATGTTGCACCCTGCGGATATCGATTCTTCGGACGGCCATAACTGTTGCCTCGTTTAGAGTTACGTGAGCCATAACCAGTCAAAACGAAGGTCTCAGTGAGTTCTACAGCTTTGACGGCTGTAAGCCGTCAACGGATAGTTTCATACTAAAAAAAAGCTATCCGAACCTCAATCGGGTCTCTGAAGTTTTTTGGCCTTCGTTTTTCCGTCACATGAATTTTTACGTTAAAAAGGGAACACCGTGGCTGGTCTTCGATTTACCATCCCTGGAGAGTGGTGCACCATGGTACCGGTCCATTTCAAATACCTGCACCCAATTCTAAAAGTCGCACGGCGCTGTTTCGTCTTTTTGGACTAATGTTGCACCTTGCACCGCAGATGTTGCACCCTGCGGATATCGATTCTTCGGACGGCCATAACTGTTGCCTCGTTTAGAGTTACGGGAGCCATAACCAGTCAAAACGAAGGTCTCAGTGAGTTATACGGCTTTGACAGCTGTAAGCCGTCAACGGATAGTTTCATACCCAAAAAAAAGCTATCCGAACCTCAATCGGGTCTTTGAAGTTTTTTGGCCTTCGTTTTTCCGTCACATGAATTTTTACGTTAAAAAGGGAACACCGTGGCTGGTCTTCGATTTACCATCCCTGGAGAGTGGTGCACCATGGTACCGGTCCATTTCAAATACCTGCACCCATTTCTAAAAGTCGCACGGTGTTGTTTCGTCTTTTTGGACGAATGTTGCACCTTGCACCGCAGATGTTGCACCCTGCGGATATCGATTCTTCGGACGGCCATAACTGTTGCCTCGTTTAGAGTTACGTGAGCCATAACCAGTCAAAACGAAGGTCTCAGTGAGTTCTACAGCTTTGACGGCTGTAAGCCGTCAACGGATAGTTTCATACCCAAAAAAAAAGCTATCCGAACCTCAATCGGGTCTTTGAAGTTTTTTGGCCTTCGTTTTTCCGTCACATGAATTTTTACGTTAAAAAGGGAACACCGTGGCTGGTCTTTGATTTACCATCCCTGGAGAGTGGTGCACCATGGTACCGGTCCATTTCAAATACCTGCACCCATTTCTAAAAGTCGCACGGTGCTGTTTCGTCTTTTTGGACGAATGTTGCACCTTGCACCGCAGATGTTGCACCCTGCGGATATCGATTCTTCGGACGGCCATAACTGTTGCCTCGTTTAGAGTTATGGGAGCCATAACCAGTCAAAACGAAGGTCTCAGTGAGTTCTACGGCTTTGACGGCTGTAAGCCGTCAACAGATAGTTTCATACCCAAAAAAAAGCTATCCGAACCTCAATCGGGTCTTTGAAGTTTTTTGGCCTTCGTTTTTCCATCACATGAATTTTTACGTTAAAAAGGGAACACCGTGGCTGGTCTTCGATTTACCATCCCTGTAGAGTGGTGCACCATGGTACCGGTCCATTTCAAATACCTGCACCCAATTCTAAAAGTCGAACGGCGCTGTTTCGTCTTTTTGGACGAATGTTGCACCTTGCACCGCAGATGTTGCACCCTGCGGATATCGATTCTTTGGACGGCCATAACTGTTGCCTCGTTTAGAGTTACGGGAGCCATAACCAGTCAAAACGAAGGTTTCAGTGAGTTCTACGGCTTTGACGGCTGTAAGCCGTCAACGGATAGTTTCATACCCAAAAAAAAGCTATCCGAACCTCAATCGGGTCTTTGAAGTTTTTTGGCCTTCGTTTTTCCGTCACATGAATTTTTACGTTAAAAAGGGAACACCGTGGCTGGTCTTCGATTTACCATCCCTGGAGAGTGGTGCACCATGGTACCGGTCCACTTCAAATACCTGCACCCATTTCTAAAAGTCGCACGGCGCTGTTTTGTCTTTTTGGACGAATGTTGCACCTTGCACCACAGATGTTGCACCCTGCGGATATCGATTCTTTGGACGGCCATAACTGTTGCCTCGTTTAGAGTTACGGGAGCCATAACCAGTCAAAACGAAGGTCTCAGTGAGTTCTACGGCTTTGACCGCTGTAAGCCGTCAACGGATAGATTCATACCCAAAAAAAAGCTATCCGAACCTCAATCGGGTCTTTGAAGTTTTTTGGCCTTCGTTTTTCCGTCACATGAATTTTTACGTTAAAAAGGGAACACCATGGCTGGTCTTCGATTTACCATCCCTGGAGAGTGGTGCACCATGGTACCGGTCCATTTCAATTACCTGCACCCATTTCTAAAAGTCGCACGACGCTGTTTCGTCTTTTTGGACGAATGTTGCACCTTGCACCGCAGCTGTTGCACCCTGCGGATATCGATTCTTCGGACGGCCATAACTGTTGCCTCGTTTAGAGTTACGGGAGCCATAACCAGTCAAAATGAAGGTCTCAGTGAGTTCTACGGCTTTGACGGCTTTAAGCCGTCAACGGATAGTTTCATACCCAAAAAAAGCTATCCGAACCTCAATCGGGTCTTTGAAGTTTTTTGGCCTTCGTTTTTCCGTCACATGAATTTTTATGTTAAAAAGGGAACACCATGGCTGGTCTTCGATTTACCATCCCTGGAGAGTGGTGCACCATGGTACCGGTCCATTTCAAATACCTGCACCCAATTCTAAAAGTCGCACGGCGCTGTTTCGTCTTTTTGGACGAATGTTGCACCTTGCACCGCAGATGTTGCACCCTGCAGATATCGATTCTTCGGACGGCCATAATTGTTGCCTCGTTTAGAGTTACGGGAGCCATAACCAGTCAAAACGAAGGTCTCAGTGAGTTCTACGGCTTTGACAGCTGTAAGCCATCAACAGATAGTTTCATACTCAAAAAAAAGCTATCCGAACCTCAATCGGGTCTTTGAAGTTTTTTGGCCTTCGTTTTTCCGTCACATGAATTTTTACGTTAAAAAGGGAAATTCGTGGCTGGTCTTCGATTTACCATCCCTAGAGAGTGGTGCACCATGGTACCGGTCCATTTCAAATACCTGCACCCAATTCTAAAAGTCGCACGGCGCTGTTTCGTCTTTTTGGACGAATGTTGCACCTTGCACCGCAGATGTTGCACCCTGCGGATATCGATTCTTCGGACGGCCATAACTGTTGCCTCGTTTAGAGTTACGGGAGCCATAACCAGTCAAAACGAAGGTCTCAGTGAGTTCTACGGCATTGACGGCTGTAAGCCGTCAACGGATAGTTTCATACCCAAAAAAAAGCTATCCGAACCTCAATCGGGTCTTTGAAGTTTTTTGGCCTTCGTTTTTCCGTCACATGAATTTTTACGTTAAAAAGGGAACACCGTGGCTGGTCTTCGATTTACCATCCCTGGAGAGTGGTGCACCATGGTACCGGTCCATTTCAAATACCTGCACCCATTTCTAAAAGTCGCACGGTGCTATTTCGTCTTTTTGGACGAATGTTGCACCTTGCACCGCAGATGTTGCACCCTGCGGATATCGATTCTTCGGACGGCCATAACTGTTGCCTCGTTTAGAGTTACGTGAGCCATAACCAGTCAAAACGAAGGTCTCAGTGAGTTCTACGGCTTTGACGGCTGTATGCCGTCAACGTATAGTTTCATACCCAAAAAAAAAGCTATCCGAACCTCAATCGGGTCTTTGAAGTTTTTTGGCCTTCGTTTTTCCGTCACATGAATTTTTACGTTAAAAAGGGAACACCGTGGCTGGTCTTCGATTTACCATCCCTGGAGAGTGGTGCACCATGGTACCGGTCCATTTCAAATACCTGCACCCATTTCTAAAAGTCGCACGGCGCTGTTTCGTCTTTTTGGACGAATGTTGCACCTTGCACCGCAGATGTTGCACCCTGCGGATATCGATTCTTCGGACGGCCATAACTGTTGCCTCGTTTAGAGTTACGGGAGCCATAACCAGTCAAAACGAAGGTCTCAGTGAGTTCTACGGCTTTGACCGCTGTAAGCAGTCAACGGATAGTTTCATACCCAAAAAAAGGTTATCCGAACATCAATCGGGTCTCTGAAGTTTTTTGGCCTTCGTTTTTCCGTCACATGAATTTTTACGTTAAAAAGGGAACACCATGGCTGGTCTTCGATTTACCATACCTGGAGAGTGGTGCACCATGGTACCGGTCCATTTCAATTACCTGCACCCATTTCTAAAAGTCGCACGACGCTGTTTCGTCTTTTTGGACGAATGTTGCACCTTGCACCGCAGCTGTTGCACCCTGCGGATATCGATTCTTCGGACGACCATAACTGTTGCCTCGTTTAGAGTTACGGGAGCCATAACCAGTCAAAATGAAGGTCTCAGTGAGTTCTACGGCTTTGATGGCTGTAAGCCGTCAACGGATAGTTTCATACCCAAAAAAAGCTATCCGAACCTCAATCGGGTCTTTGAAGTTTTTTGGCCTTCGTTTTTCCGTCACATGAATTTTTATGTTAAAAAGGGAACACCGTGGCTGGTCTTCGATTTACCATCCCTGGAGAGTGGTGCACCATGGTACCGGTCCATTTCAAATACCTGCACCCAATTCTAAAAGTCGCACGGCGCTGTTTCGTCTTTTTGGACGAATGTTGCACCTTGCACCGCAGATGTTGCACCCTGCGGATATCGATTCTTCGGACGGCCATAACTGTTGCCTCGTTTAGAGTTACGCGAGCCATAACCAGTCAAAACGAAGGTCTCAGTGAGTTCTACGGCTTTGACAGCTGTAAGCCATCAACAGATAGTTTCATACTCAAAAAAAAGCTATCCGAACCTCAATCGGGTCTTTGAAGTTTTTTGGCCTTCGTTTTTCCGTCACATGAATTTTTACGTTAAAAAGGGAAAATCGTGGCTGGTCTTCGATTTACCATCCCTGGAGAGTGGTGCACCATGGTACCGGTCCATTTCAAATACCTGCACCCAATTCTAAAAGTCGCACGGCGCTATTTCGTCTTTTTGGACGAATGTTGCACCTTGCACCGCAGATGTTGCACCCTGCGGATATCGATTCTTCGGACGGCCATAACTGTTGCCTCGTTTAGAGTTACGGGAGCCATAACCAGTCAAAACGAAGGTCTCAGTGAGTTCTACGGCATTGACGGCTGTAAGCCGTCAATGGATAGTTTCATACCCAAAAAAAAGCTATCCGAACCTCAATCGGGTCTTTGAAGTTTTTTGGCCTTCGTTTTTCCGTCACATGAATTTTTACGTTAAAAAGGGAACACCGTGGCTGGTCTTCGATTTACCATCCCTGGAGAGTGGTGCACCATGGTACCGGTCCATTTCAAATACCTGCACCCATTTCTAAAAGTCGCACGGTGCTGTTTCGTCTTTTTGGACGAATGTTGCACCTTGCACCGCAGATGTTGCACCCTGCGGATATCGATTCTTCGGACGGCCATAACTGTTGCCTCGTTTAGAGTTACGTGAGCCATAACCAGTCAAAACGAAGGTCTCAGTGAGTTCTACGGCTTTGACGGCTGTAGGCCGTCAACGTATAGTTTCATACCCAAAAAAAAAGCTATCCGAACCTCAATCGGGTCTTTGAAGTTTTTTGGCCTTCGTTTTTCCGTCACATGAATTTTTACGTTAAAAAGGGAACACCGTGGCTGGTCTTCGATTTACCATCCCTGGAGAGTGGTGCACCATGGTACCGGTCCATTTCAAATACCTGCACCCATTTCTAAAAGTCGCACGGCGCTGTTTCGTCTTTTTGGACGAATGTTGCACCTTGCACCGCAGATGTTGCACCCTGCGGATATCGATTCTTCGGACGGCCATAACTGTTGCCTCGTTTAGAGTTATGGGAGCCATAACCAGTCAAAACGAAGGTCTCAGTGAGTTCTACGGCTTTGACGGCTGTAAGCCGTCAACAGATAGTTTCATACCCAAAAAAAAGCTATCCGAACCTCAATCGGGTCTTTGAAGTTTTTTGGCCTTCGTTTTTCCATCACATGAATTTTTACGTTAAAAAGGGAACACCGTGGCTGGTCTTCGATTTACCATCCCTGTAGAGTGGTGCACCATGGTACCGGTCCATTTCAAATACCTGCACCCAATTCTAAAAGTCGAACGGCGCTGTTTCGTCTTTTTGGACGAATGTTGCACCTTGCACCCTGCGGATATCGATTCTTCGGACGGCCATAACTGTTGCCTCGTTTAGAGTTACGGGAGCCATAACCAGTCAAAACGAAGGTTTCAGTGAGTTCTACGGCTTTGACGGCTGTAAGCCGTCAACGGATAGTTTCATACCCAAAAAAAAGCTATCCGAACCTCAATCGGGTCTTTGAAGTTTTTTGGCCTTCGTTTTTCCGTCACATGAATTTTTACGTTAAAAAGGGAACACCGTGGCTGGTCTTCGATTTACCATCCCTGGAGAGTGGTGCACCATGGTACCGGTCCACTTCAAATACCTGCACCCATTTCTAAAAGTCGCACGGCGCTGTTTCGTCTTTTTGGACGAATGTTGCACCTTGCACCGCAGATGTTGCACCCTGCGGATATCGATTCTTTGGACGGCCATAACTGTTGCCTCGTTTAGAGTTACGGGAGCCATAACCAGTCAAAACGAAGGTCTCAGTGAGTTCTACGGCTTTGACAGATGTAAGCCGTCAACGGATAGATTCATACCCAAAAAAAAGCTATCTGAACCTCAATCGGGTCTTTGAAGTTTTTTGGCCTTCGTTTTTTCGTCACATGAATTTTTACGTTAAAAAGGGAACACCATGGCTGGTCTTCGATTTACCATCCCTGGAGAGTGGTGCACCATGGTACCGGTCCATTTCAAATACCTGCACCCATTTCTAAAAGTCGCACGACGCTGTTTCGTCTTTTTGGATGAATGTTGCACCTTGCACCGCAGATGTTGCACCCTGCGGATATCGATTCTTCGGACGGCCATAAATGTTGCCTCGTTTAGAGTTATGGGAGCCATAACCAGTCAAAACGAAGGTCTCAGTGAGTTCTACGGCTTTGACGGCTGTAAGCCGTCAACGGATAGTTTCATACCCAAAAAAAAGCTATCCGAACCTCAATCGAGTATTTGAAGTTTTTTGGCCTTCGTTTTTCCGTCACATGAATTTTTACGTTAAAAAGGGAACACCGTGGCTGGTCTTCGATTTACCATCCCTGGAGAGTGGTGCACCATGGTACCGGTCCATTTCAAATACCTGCACCCAATTCTAAAAGTCGCACGGCGCTGTTTCGTCTTTTTGGACGAATGTTGCACCTTGCACCGCAGATGTTGCACTCTGCGGATATCGATTCTTCGGACGGCCATAACTGTTGCCTCGTTAAGAGTTACGGGAGCCATAACCAGTCAAAACGAAGGTCTCAGTGAGTTCTACGGCTTTGACTGCTGTAAGCCGTCAACAGATAGTTTCATACACAAAAAAAAGCTATCCGAACCTCAATCGGGTCTTTGAAGTATTTTGGCCTTCATTTTTCCATCACATGAATTTTTACGTTAAAAAGGGAACACCGTGACTGGTCTTCGATTTACCATCCCTGGAGAGTGGTGCACCATGGTACCGGTCCATTTCAAATACCTGCACCCAATTCTAAAAGTCGAACGGCGCTGTTTCGTCTTTTTGGACGAATGTTGCACCTTGCACCGCAGCTGTTGCACCCTGCGGATATCGATTCTTCGGACGGCCATAACTGTTGCCTCGTTTAGAGTTACGGGAGCCATAACCAGTCAAAATGAAGGTCTCAGTGAGTTCTACGGCTTTGACGGCTGTAAGCCATCAACGGATAGTTTCATACCCAAAAAAAAGCTATCCGAACCTCAATCGGGTCTTTGAAGTTTTTTGGCCTTCGTTTTTCCGTCACATGAATTTTTATGTTAAAAAGGGAACACCGTGGCTGGTCTTCGATTTACCATCCCTGGAGAGTGGTGCACCATGGTACCGGTCCATTTCAAATACCTGCACCCATTTCTAAAAGTCGCACGGCGCTGTTTCGTCTTTTTGGACGAATGTTGCACCTTGCACCGCAGATGTTGCACCCTGCGGGTATCGATTCTTCGGACGGCCATAACTGTTGCCTCGTTTAGAGTTACGGGAGCCATAACCAGTCAAAACGAAGGTCTCAGTGAATTCTACGGCTTTGACAGCTGTAAGCCATCAACAGATAGTTTCATACTCAAAAAAAAGCTATCCGAACCTCAATCGGGTCTCTGAAGTTTTTTGGCCTTCGTTTTTCCGTCACATGAATTTTTACGTTAAAAAGGGAAAATCGTGGCTGGTCTTCGATTTACCATCCCTGGAGAGTGGTGCACCATGGTACCGGTCCATTTCAAATACCTGCACCCAATTCTAAAAGTCGCACGGCGCTGTTTCGTCTTTTTGGACGAATGTTGCACCTTGCACCGCAGATGTTGCACCCTGCGGATATCGATTCTTCGGACGGCCATAACTGTTGCCTCGTTTAGAGTTACGGGAGCCATAACCAGTCAAAACGAAGGTCTCAGTGGGTCTCAGTGAGTTCTACGGCATTGACAGCTGTAAGCGTCAACGGATAGTTTCATACCCAAAAAAAAGCTATCCGAACCTCAATCGGGTCTTTGAAGTTTTTTGGCCTTCGTTTTTCCGTCACATGAATTTTTACGTTAAAAAGGGAACACCGTGGCTGGTCTTCGATTTACCATCCCTAGAGAGTGGTGCACCATGGTACCGGTCCATTTCAAATACCTGCACCCATTTCTAAAAGTCGCACGGTGCTGTTTCGTCTTTTTGGACGAATGTTGCACCTTGCACCGCAGATGTTGCACCCTGCGGATATCGATTCTTCGGACGGCCATAACTGTTGCCTCGTTTAGAGTTACGGGAGCCATAACCAGTCAAAACGAAGGTCTCAGTGAGTTCTACGGCTTTGACAGCTGTAAGCCGTCAACGGATAGTTTCATACCCAAAAAAAAGCTATCCGAACCTCAATCGGGTTTTTGAAGTTTTTTGGCCTTCGTTTTTCCATCACAGGAATTTTTACGTTAAAAAGGGAACACCGTGGCTGGTCTTCGATTTACCATCCCTGGAGAGTGGTGCACCATGGTACCGGTCCATTTCAAATACCTGCACCCATTTCTAAAAGTCGCACGGCGCTGTTTCGTCTTTTTGGACGAATGTTGCACCTTGCACCGCAGATGTTGCACCCTGCGGATATCGATTCTTCGGACGGCCATAACTGTTGCCTCGTTTAGAGTTATGGGAGCCATAACTAGTCAAAACGAAGGTCTCAGTGAGTTCTACGGCTTTGACGGCTGTAAGCCGTCAACAGATAGTTTCATACCCAAATAAAAGCTATCCGAACCTCAATCGGGTCTTTGAAGTTTTTTGGCCTTCGTTTTTCCATCACATGAATTTTACGTTAAAAAGGGAACACCGTGGATGGTCTTCGATTTACCATCCCTGTAGAGTGGTGCACCATGGTACCGGTCCATTTCAAATACCTACACCCAATTCTAAAAGTCGAACGGCGCTGTTTCGTCTTTTTGGACGAATGTTGCACCTTGCACCCTGCGGATATCGATTCTTCGGACGGCCATAACTGTTGCCTCGTTTAGAGTTACGGGAGCCATAACCAGTCAAAACGAAGGTTTCAGTGAGTTCTACGGCTTTGACGGCTATAAGCCGTCAACGGATAGTTTCATACCCAAAAAAAAGCTATCCGAACCTCAATCGGGTCTTTGAAGTTTTTTGGCCTTCGTTTTTCCATCACATGAATTTTTACGTTAAAAAGGGAACACCGTGGCTGGTCTTCGATTTACCATCCCTGGAGAGTGGTGCACCATGGTACCGGTCCATTTCAAATACCTGCACCCAATTCTAAAAGTCGCACGGCGCTGTTTCGTCTTTTTGGACGAATTTTGCACCTTGCACCGCAGATGTTGCACCCTGCGGATATCGATTCTTCGGACGGCCATAACTGTTGCCTCGTTAAGAGTTACGGGAGCCATAACCAGTCAAAACGAAGGTCTCAGTGAGTTCTACGGCTTTGACAGCTGTAAGCCGTCAACAGATAGTTTCATACACAAAAAAAAGCTATCCGAACCTCATTCGGGTCTTTGAAGTTTATTGGCCTTCGTTTTTCCATCACATGAATTTTTACGTTAAAAAGGGAACACCGTGACTGGTCTTCGATTTACCATCCCTGGAGAGTGGTGCACCATGGTACCGGTCCATTTCAAATACCTGCACCCAATTCTAAAAGTCGAACGGCGCTGTTTCATCTTTTTGGACGAATGTTGCACCTTGCACCGCAGCTGTTGCACCCTGCGGATATCGATTCTTCGGACGGCCATAACTGTTGCCTCGTTTAGAGTTACGGGAGCCATAACCAGTCAAAATGAAGGTCTCAGTGAGTTCTACGGCTTTGACGGCTGTAAGCCGTCAACGAATAGTTTCATACCCAAAAAAAAGCAATCCGAACCTCAATCGGGTCTTTGAAGTTTTTTGGCCTTCGTTTTTCCGTCACATGAATTTTTACGTTAAAAAGGGAACACCATGGCTGGTCTTCGATTTACCATCCCTGGAGAGTGGTGCACCATGGTACCGGTCCATTTCAATTACCTGCACCCATTTCTAAAAGTCGCACGACGCTGTTTCGTCTTTTTGGACGAATGTTGCACCTTGCACCGCAGCTGTTGCACCCTGCGGATATCGATTCTTCGGACGGCCATAACTGTTGCCTCGTTTAGAGTTACGGGAGCTATAACCAGTCAAAATGAAGGTCTCAGTGAGTTCTACGGCTTTGACGGCTGTAAGCCGTCAACGGATAGTTTCATACCCAAAAAAAAGCTATCCGAACCTCAATCGGGTCTTTGAAGTTTTTTGGCCTTCGTTTTTCCGTCACATGAATTTTTATGTTAAAAAGGGAACACCGTGGCTGGTCTTCGATTTACCATCCCTGGAGAGTGGTGCACCATGGTACCGGTCCATTTCAAATACCTGCACCCATTTCTAAAAGTCGCACGGCGCTGTTTCGTCTTTTTGGACGAATGTTGCACCTTGCACCGCAGATGTTGCACCCTGCGGATATCGATTCTTCGGACGGCCATAACTGTTGCCTCGTTTAGAGTTACGGGAGCCATAACCAGTCAAAACGAAGGTCTCAGTGAGTTCTACGGCTTTGACAGCTGTAAGCCATCAACAGATAGTTTCATACTCAAAAAAAAGCTATCCGAACCGCAATCGGGTCTCTGAAGTTTTTTTGCCTTCGTTTTTCCGTCACATGAATTTTTACGTTAAAAAGGTAAAATCATGGCTGGTCTTCGATTTACCATCCCTGGAGAGTGGTGCACCATGGTACTGGTCCATTTCAAATACCTGCACCCAATTCTAAAAGTCGCACGGCGCTGTTTCGTCTTTTTGGACGAATGTTGCACCTTGCACCGCAGATGTTGCACCCTGCGGATATCGATTCTTCGGACGGCCATAACTGTTGCCTCGTTTAGAGTTACGGGAGCCATAACCAGTCAAAACGAAGGTCTCAGTGAGTTCTACGGCTTTGACAGTTGTAAGCCGTCAACGGATAGTTTCATACCCATAAAAAAGCTATCCGAACCTCAATCGGGTCTTTGAAGTTTTTTGGCCTTCGTTTTTCCGTCACATGAATTTTTACGTTTAAAAGGGAACACCGTGGCTGGTCTTCGATTTACCATCCCTGGAGAGTGGTGCACCATGGTACCGGTCCATTTCAAATACCTGCACCCATTTCTAAAAGTCGCACGGTGTTGTTTCGTCTTTTTGGACGAATGTTGCACCTTGCACCGCAGATGTTGCACCCTGCGGATATCGATTCTTCGGACTAATGTTGCACCTTGCACCGCGAATGTTGCACCCTATAGATATCGATTCATCGGACGGCCATAACTGTTGGCTCGTTTAGAGTTACGGGAGCCATAACCAGTCAAAACGAAGCTCTCAGTGAGTTCTACAGCTTTGACTGCTGTAAGCCGTCAATGGATAGTTTCATACCCAAAAAAGCTATCTGAACCTCAATTGGGTCTCAGAAGTTTTTTGGCCTTCTGTTTTCCATCACGTGAATTTTTACGTTAAAACGGGATCACCGTGGATGGTCTTCGATTTACCTTCCCTGGAGAGTGGTGCACAATGGTACTGTTCCATTTCAAATCCCTGCACCCATTTCTAAAAGTCGAACGGCGCTGTTTTGGCTTTTTGGACGAATGTTGCACCTTGCACCGCGAATGTTGCACCCTGTGGATATTGATTCTTCGGACGGCCATAACTGTTGGCTCGTTTAGAGTTACGGGAGCCATAACCAGTCAAAACGATGCTCTCAGTGAGTTCTACGGCTTTAACGGCTGTAAGCCGTCAATGGATAGTTTCATACCCAAAAAAGGCTATCCGAACCTCAATCGGGTCTCTGAAGTTTTTTGGCCTTCTGTTTTCCATCATGTGAATTTTTACGTTAAAACGGGATCACCGTGGCTGGTCTTCGATTTACCTTCCCTAGAGAGTGGTGCACCATGGTACTGTTCCATTTCAAATCCCTACACCCACTTCTAAAAGTCGAACGGCACTCTTTCGGCTTTTTGGACGAATGTTGCACCCTGTGGATATCGATTCTTCGGACGGCCATAACTCTTGGCTCGTTTAGAGTTACGGGAGCCATAACCAGTCAAAATGAAGCTCTTAGTGAGTTCTTCGGCTTTGATGGCTGTAAGCCGTCAATGGATTGTTTCATACCCAAAAAAGCTTTCCGAACCTCAATCGGGTCTTTGATGTTTTTTGGCCTTCTGTTTTCCATCACGTGAATTTTTACGTTAAAATGGGATCACCGTGGATGGTCTTCGATTTACCTTCCCTGGAGATTGGTGCACCATGGTACTGTTCCATTTCAAATCCCTGCACCCACTTCTAAAAGTCGAACGGTGCTGTTTCGGCTTTATGGATGAATGTTGCCCCTTGCACCGCGAATGTTGCACGCTGTGGATATCGATTCTTCGGACGGCCATAACTCTTGGCTCGTTTGGAGTTACGGGAGCCATAACCAGTCAAAACGAAGCTCTCAGTGAGTTCTATGGCTTTGATGGCTGTAAGCCGTCAATGGATAGTTTCATACCCAAAAAAGCTATCCAAACCTCAATTGGGTCTCAGAAGTTTTTTGGCCTTCTGTTTTCCATCACGTGAATTTTTACGGTAAAACGGGATCACCGTGGATGGTCTTCTATTTACCTTCCCTGGAGAGTGGTGCATAATGGTACTGTTCCATTTCAAATCCCTGCACCCATTTCTAAAAGTCGAACGGCGCTGTTTCGGCTGTTTGGACGAAAGTTGCACTTTGCACCGCAAATGTTGCACCATATGGATATTGATTCTTCGGACGGCCAAAACTGTTGGCTCGTTTAGAGTTACGGGAGCCATAACCAGTCAAAACGGTGCTCTCAGTGAGTTCTACGGCTTTAACGGCTGTAAGCCGTCAATGGATAGTTTCATACCCAAAAAAGGCTATCCGAACCTCAATCGGGTCTCTGAAGTTTTTTGGCCTTCTGTTTTCCATCACGTGAATTTTTACGTTAAAACGGGATCACCGTGGCTGGTCTTCGATTCACCTTCCCTAGAGAGTGGTGCACCATGGTACTGTTCCATTTCAAATCCCTACACCCACTTCTAAAAGTCGAACGGCACTGTTTCGGCTTTTTGGACGAATGTTGCCCCTTGCACCGCGAATGTTGCACCCTGTGGATATCGATTCTTCAGACGGCCATAACTATTGGCTCGTTTAGAGTTACGGGAGCCATAACCAGTCCAAACGAAGCTCTCAGTGAGTTCTACAGCTATGATGGTAGTAAGCCGTCAATGGATAGTTTCGTATCCAAAAAAGGCTATACGAACCTCAATCGGGTCTCTGAAGTTTTTTGGCCTTCTGTTTTCCATCACGTGAATTTTTACGTTAAAACGGCATCACCGTGGCTGGTCTTCGATTTACCTTCCCTGGAGAGTGGTGCACCATGGTACTATTCCATTTCAAATCCCTGCACCCATTTCTAAAAGTCGAACGGCGTTGTTTCGGCTTTTTGGACGAATGTTGCACCTTGCACCGCGAATGTTGCACCCTGTGGATATCGATTCTTCGGACGACCATAACTGTTGGCTCGTTTAGAGATACGGGAGCCATAACCAGTCAAAACAAAGCTCTCAGTGAGTTCTACAGCTTTGACGGCTGTAAGCCGTCAATATATAGTTTCATACCCAAAAAATGCTATCCGAACCTCAATTGGGTCTCTGAAGTTTTTTAGCCTTCTGTTTTCCATCATGTGAATTTTTACGTTAAAACGGGATCACTGTGGATGATCTTCGATTTACCTTCCCTGGAGAGTGGTGCATCATGGTACTGTTAAATTTCAAATCCCTGCACCCATTTCTAAAAGTCGAACGGCGCTGTTTCGGCTTTTTGGACGAAAGTTGCACCTTGCACCGCGAATGTTGCACCTTGTGGATATTGATTCTTCGGACGACCATAACTGTTGGCTCGTTTAGAGTTACGGGAGCCATAACCAGTCAAAACGAAGCTCTCAGTGAGTTCTACGGCTTTGACGGCTCTAAGCCGTCAATGGATAGTTTCATACCCAAAAAAGGCTATCCGAACCTCAATCGGGTCTCTGAAGTTTTTTGGCCTTCTGTTTTCCATCATGTGAATTTTTACGTTAAAACGGGATCACCGTGGCTGGTCTTCGATTTACCTTCCCTGGAGAGTGGTGCACCATGGTACTGTTCCATTTCAAATCCCTCCACCCACTTCTAAAAGTCGAACGACGCTGTTTCGGCTTTTTGGACGAATGTTGCACCTTGCACCGCGAATGTTGCACCTTGTGGATATCGATTCTTCGAACGGCCATAATTCTTGGCTCGTTTAGAGTTACGGGAGCCATAACCAGTCAAAATGAAGCTCTTAGTGAGTTCTACGGCTTTGATGGCTGTAAGCCATCAATGGATAGTTTCATACCCAAAAAAGGCTATCCGAACCTCAATCGGGTCTCTGATGTTTTATGGCCTTCTGTTTTCCATCACGTGAATTTTTACGTTAAAACGGGAACACCATGGATGGTCTTCGATTCACCTTCCCTGGAGAGTGGTGCACCATGGTACTGTTCCATTTCAAATCCCTGCACCCACTTGTAAAAGTCGAACGGCGCTGTTCGGCTTTTTGGACGAATGTTGCACCTTGCACCGCGAATGTTGCACCCTGTGCATATCGATTCTTCGGACGGCCATAACTATTGGCTCGTTTAGAGTTACGGGAGCCATAACCAGTAAAAACGAAGCTCTCAGTGAGTTCTACGGCTTTGATGGCAGTAAGCCGTCAATGGATAGTTTCGTACCCAAAAAAGGCTATCCGAACCTCAATCGGGTCTCTGAAGTTTTTTGGCCTTCTGTTTTCCATCATGTGAATTTTTCGTTAAAACGGGATCACCGTGGATGATCTTCGATTTACCTTCCCTGGAGAGTGGTGCACAATGGTACTGTTCCATTTCAAATCCCTGCACCCATTTCTAAAAGTCGAACGACGCTGTTTCGGCTTTTTGGACGAAAGTTGCACCTTGCACCGCGAATGTTGCACCCTGTGGATATTGATTCTTCGGACGGCCAAAACTGTTGGGTCGTTTAGAGTTGCGGGAGCCATAACCAGTCAAAACGATGCTCTCAGTGATTTCTATGGCTTTAACGGCTGTAAGCCGTCAATGGATAGTTTCATACCCAAAAAAGGCTATCCGAACCTCAATCGGGTCTCTGAAGTTTTTTGGCCTTCTGTTTTCCATCATGTGAATTTTTACGTTAAAACGGGATCACCGTGGCTGGCCTTCGATTCACCTTCCCTAGAGAGTGGTGCACCATGGTACTGTTCCATTTCTAATCCCTACACCCACTTCTAAAAGTCGAACGGCACTATTTCGGCTTTTTAGACGAATGTTGCACCCTGTGGATATCGATTCTTCGGACGGCCATAACTCTTGGCTCGTTTAGAGTTACGGGAGCCATAACCAGTCAAAATGAAGCTCTTAGTGAGTTCTTCGGCTTTGATGGCTGTAAGCCGTCAATGGATTGTTTCATACCTAAAAAAGGCTATCCGAACCTCAATCGGGTCTCTGATGTTTTTTGGGCTTCTGTTTTCCATCACGTGAATTTTTACGTTAAAACGGGAACACCATGGATGGTCTTCGATTCACCTTCCCTGGAGATTAGTGCACCATGGTACTGTTCCATTTCAAATCCCTGCACCCACTTCTAAAAGTCGAACGGTGCTGTTTCGGCTTTGTGGATGAATGTTGCCCCTTGCACCGCGAATGTTGCACCCTGTGGATATCGATTCTTCGGACGGCCATAACTATTGGCTCGTTTAGAGTTACGGGAGCCATAACCAGTCCAAACGAAGCTCTCAGTGAGTTCTACAGCTATGATGGCAGTAAGCCGTCAATGGATAGTTTCGTATCCAAAAAAGGCTATACGAACCTCAATCGGGTCTCTGAAGTTTTTGGCCTTCTGTTTTCCATCACGTGAATTTTTACGTTAAAACGGCATCACCGTGGCTAGTCTTCGATTTACCTTCCCTGGAGAGTGGTGCACCATTGTACTATTCCATTTCAAATCCCTGCACCCATTTCTAAAAGTCGAACGGCGTTGTTTCGGCTTTTTGGACGAATGTTGCACCTTGCACCGCGAATGTTGCACCCTTTGGATATCGATTCTTCGGACGACCATAACTGTTGGCTCGTTTAGAGATACGGGAGCCATAACCAGTCAAAACAAAGCTCTCAGTGAGTTCTACTGCTTTGACAGCTGTAAGCCGTCAATATATAGTTTCATACCCAAAAAATGCTATCCGAACCTCAATCGGGTCTTTGAAGTTTTTTAGCCTTCTGTTTTCTATCATGTGAATTTTTACGTTAAAACGGGATCACCGTGGATGATCTTCGATTTACCTTCCCTGGAGAGTGGTGCACCATGGTACTGTTAAATTTCAAATCCCTGCACCCATTTCTAAAAGTCGAACGGCGTTGTTTCGGCTTTTTGGACGAAAGTTGCACCTTGCACCGCGAATGTTGCACCTTGTGGATATTGATTCTTCGGACGACCATAACCGTTGGCTCGTTTAGAGTTACGGGAGCCATAACCAGTCAAAACGAAGCTCTCAATGAGTTCTACGGCTTTGACGGCTGTAAGCCGTCAATGGATAGTTTCATACCCAAAAAAGGCTATCCGAACCTCAATCGGGTCTCTGAAGTTTTTTGGCCTTCTGTTTTCCATCATGTGAATTTTTACGTTAAAACGGGATCACCGTGGCTGGTCTTCGATTTACCTTCCCTGGAGAGTGGTGCACCATGGTACTGTTCCATTTCAAATCCCTCCACCCACTTCTAAAAGTCGAACGACGCTGTTTCGGCTTTTTGGACGAATGTTGCACCTTGCACCGCGAATGTTGCACCTTGTGGATATCGATTCTTCGAACGGCCATAATTCTTGGCTCGTTTAGAGTTACGGGAGCCATAACCAGTCAAAATGAAGCTCTTAGTGAGTTCTACGGCTTTGATGGCTGTAAGCCATCAATGGATAGTTTCATACCCAAAAAAGGCTATCCGAACCTCAATCGGGTCTCTGATGTTTTTTGGCCTTCTGTTTTCCATCACGTGAATTTTTACGTTAAAACGGGAACACCATGGATGGTCTTCGATTCACCTTCCCTGGAGAGTGGTGCACCATGGTACTGTTCCATTTCAAATCCCTGTACCCACTTGTAAAAGTCGAACGGCGCTGTTCGGCTTTTTGGACGAATGTTGCACCTTGCACCGCGAATGATGCACCCTATGCATATCGATTCTTCGGACGGCCATAACTATTGGCTCGTTTAGAGTTACGGGAGCCATAACCAGTCAAAACGAAGCTCTCAGTGAGTTCTACGGCTTTGATGGTAGTAAGCCGTCAATGGATAGTTTCATACCCAAAAAAGGCTATACGAACCTAAATCCGGTCTCTGAAGTTTTTTGGCCTTCTGTTTTCCATCACGTGAATTTTTCGTTAAAACGACATCACCGTGGCTGGTCTTCTATTTACCTTCCCTGGAGGGTGGTGCACCATGGTACTATTCCATTTCAAATCCCTGCACCCATTTCTAAAAGTCGAACGGCGCTGTTCGGCTTTTTGGACGAATGTTGCACCTTGCACCGCGAATGTTGCACCCTGTGGATATCGATTCTTCGGACGACCATAACTGTTGGCTCGTTTAGAGATACGGGAGCCATAACCAGTCAAAACAAAGCTCTCAGTGAGTTCTACAGCTTTGACGGCTATAAGCCATCAATATATAGTTTCATACCCAAAAAATGCAATCCGAACCTCAATCGGGTCTCTGAAGTTTTTTAGCCTTCTGTTTTCCATCATGTGAATTTTTACGTTAAAACGGGATCACCGTGGATGGTCTTCGATTTACCTTCCCTGGAGAGTGGAGCACCATGGTACTATTCCATTTCAAATCCCTGCACCCATTTCTAAAAGTCGAACGGCGCTGTTTCGGCTTTTTGGACGAAAGTTGCACCTTGCACCGCGAATGTTGCACCTTGTGGATATTGATTCTTCGGACGACCATAACTGTTGGCTCGTTTAGAGTTACGGGAGCCATAACCAGTCAAAACGAAGATCTTAGTGAGTTCTACAGCTTTGATGGCTGTAAGCCGAGAATGGATAGTTTCATACCCAAAAAAGGCTATCCGAACCTCAATCGGGTCTCTGAAGTTTTTTGGCCTTCTGTTTTCCATCATATGAATTTTTACGTTAAAACGGGATCACCGTGGCTGGTCTTCGATTTACCTTCCCTGGAGAGTGGTGCACCATGGTACTGTTCCATTTCAAATCCCTGCACCCACTTCTAAAAGTCGAACGATGCTGTTTCGGTTTTTTGGACGAATGTTGCACCTTGCACCGCGAATGTTGCACCTTGTGGATATCGATTCTTCGAACGGCCATAATTCTTGGCTCGTTTAGAGTTACGGGAGCCATAACCAGTCAAAATGAAGCTCTTAGCGAGTTCTACGGCGTTGATGGCTGTAAGCCATCAATGGATAGTTTCATACCCAAAAAAGGCTATCCGAACCTCAATCGGGTCTCTGATGTTTTTTGGCCTTCTGTTTTCCATCACGTGAATTTTTACGTTAAAACGGGAACACCATGGATGGTCTTCGATTCACCTTCCCTGGAGAGTGGTGCACCATGGTACTGTTCCATTTCAAATCCCCACACCCACTTGTAAAAGTCGAACGGCGCTGTTCGGCTTTTTGGACGAATGTTGCACCTTGCACCGCGAATGTTGCACCCTGTGGATATCGATTCTTCGGACCGCCATAACTCTTGGCTCGTTCAGAGTTACGGGAGCCATAACCAGTCAAAACGAAGCTCTCAGTGAGTTCTACGGCTTTGATGGCAGTAAGCCGTCAATGGATAGTTTCGTACCCAAAAAAGGCTATCCGAACCTCAATCGGGTCTTTGAAGTTTTTTGGCCTTCTGTTTTCCATCACGTGAATTTTTCGTTAAAACGGCATCACCGTGGCTGGTCTTCTATTTACCTTCCCTGGAGAGTGGTGCACCATGGTACTATTCCATTTCAAATCCCTGCACCCATTTCTAAAAGTCGAACGGCGTTGTTCGGCTTTTTGGACGAATGTTGCACCTTGCACCGCGAATGTTGCACCCTGTGGATATCGATTCTTCGGACGACCATAACTGTTGGCTCGTTTAGAGATACGGGAGCCATAACCAGTCAAAACAAAGCTCTCAGTGAGTTCTACAGCTTTGACAGCTATAAGCCGTCAATATATAGTTTCATACCCAAAAAATGCAATCTGAACCTCAATCGGGTCTCTGAAGTTTTTTAGCCTTCTGTTTTCCATCATGTGAATTTTTACGTTAAAACGGGATCACCGTGGATGGTCTTCGATTTACCTTCCCTGGAGAGTGGAGCACCATGGTACTGTTCCATTTCAAATCCCTGCACCCATTTCTAAAAGTCGAACGGCGCTGTTTCGGCTTTTTGGACGAAAGTTGCACCTTGCACCGCGAATGTTGCACCTTGTGGATATTGATTCTTCGGACGACCATAACTGTTGGCTCGTTTAGAGTTACGGGAGCCATAACCAGTCAAAACGAAGATCTTAGTGAGTTCTACAACTTTGATGGCTGTAAGCCGTCAATGGATAGTTTCATACCCAAAAAAGGCTATCCGAACCTCAATCGGGTCTCTGAAGTTTTTTGGTCTTCTGTTTTCCATCATGTGAATTTTTACATTAAAACGGGATCACCATGGCTGGTCTTCGATTTACCTTCCCTGGAGAGTGGTGCACCATGGTACTGTTCCATTTCAAATCCCTACACCCACTTCTAAAAGTCGAACGACGCTGTTTCGGCTTTTTGGACGAATGTTGCACCTTGCACCGCGAATGTTGCACCTTGTGGATATCGATTCTTCGAACGGCCATAATTCTTGGCTCGTTTAGAGTTACGGGAGCCATAACCAGTCAAAATGAAGCTCATAGCGAGTTCTACGGCGTTGATGGCTGTAAGCCATCAATGGATAGTTTCATACCCAAAAAAGGCTATCCGAACCTCAATCGGGTATCTGATGTTTTTTGGCCTTCTGTTTTCCATCACGTGAATTTTTACGTTAAAACGGGAACACCATGGATGGTCTTCGATTCACCTTCCCTGGAGAGTGGTGCACCATGGTACTGTTCCATTTCAAATCCCCACACCCACTTGTAAAAGTCGAACGGCGCTGTTCGGCTTTTTGGACGAATGTTGCACCTTGCACCGCGAATGTTGCACCCTGTGGATATCGATTCTTCGGACCGCCATAACTCTTGGCTCGTTTAGAGTTACGGGAGCGATAACCAGTCAAAACGAAGCTCTCAGTGAGTTCTACGGCTTTGATGGCAGTAAGCCGTCAATGGATAGTTTCGTACCCAAAAAAGGCTATCCGAACCTCAATTGGGTCTCAGAAGTTTTTTGGCCTTCTGTTTTCCATCATGTGAATTTTTACGTTAAAACGGGATCACCGTGGATGGTCTTCGATTTACCTTCCCTGGAGAGTGGTGCACAATGGTACTGTTCCATTTCAAATCCCAGCACCCATTTCTAAAAGTCGAAAGGCGCTGTTTCGGATTTTTGGACGAAAGTTGCACCTTGCACCGCGAATGTTGCACCCTGTGGATATTGATTCTTCGGACGGCCATAACTATTGGCTCGTTTAGAGTTACGGGAGCCATAACCAGTCAAAATGAAGCTCTCAGTGAGTTTTACGGTTTTGACGGCTGTAATCCATCAATGAATAGTTTCATACCCAAAAAAGGCTATCCGAACCTCAATCGGGTCTCTGAAGTTTTGTGGCCTTATCTTTTCCATCACGTGAATTTTTACGTTAAAACGGGATCACCGTGGATGGTCTTCGATTTACCTTCCCTGGAGAGTGGTGCACCATGGTACTGTTCCATTTCAAATCCCTGCGCCCACTTCTAAAAGTCGAACGGCGCTGTTTCGGCTTTTTGGATGAATATTGCACCTTGCACCGCGAATGTTGCACCCTGTGGATATCGATTCTTCGGACGGCCATAACTATTGGCTCGTTTAGAGTTACGGGAGCCATTACCAGTCAAAACGAAGCTCTCAGTGAGTTCTACCGCTATGATGATAGTAAGCCGTCAATGGATAGTTTCGTACCCAAAAAAGGCTATCCGAACCTCAATCGGGTCTCTGAAGTTTTTTGGCCTTCTGTTTTCCATCACGTGAATTTTTACGTTAAAACGGGATCACCGTGGATGGTCTTCGATTTACCTTCCCTGGAGAATGGTGCATCATGATACTGTTCCATTTCATATCCCTGCACCCATTTCTAAAAGTCGAACGGCGTTGTTTGTGCTTTTTGGACGAATGTTGCACCTTGCACCGCGAATGTTGCACCCTGTGGATATCGATTCTTCGGACGACCATAACTGTTGGCTCGTTTAGAGATACGAGAGCCATAACCAGTCAAAACGAAGCTCTCAGTGAGTTCTATGGCTTTGACGGTTGTAAGCCGTAAGTGGATAGTTTCATACCCAAAAAAGGCTATCCGAACCTCAATCGGGTCTCTGATGTTTTTTGGCCTTATGTTTTCCATCACGTGAATTTTTACGTTAAAACGGGATCACCGTGGATGGTCTTCGATTTACCTTCCCTGGAGAGTGGTGCACCATGGTACTGTTCCATTTCAAATCTCTGCACCAACTTCTAAAAGTCAAACGGCGCTGTTTCGGCTTTTTGGATGAATGTTGCACCTTGCACCGCGAATGTTGCACCCTGTGGATATCGATTCTTCGGACGGCCTTAACTATTGGCTCGTTTAGAGTTACGGGAGCCATAACCAGTCAAAATGAAGCTCTCAGTGAGTTCTATGGTTTTGACGGCTGTAATCCATCAATGAATAGTTTCATACCCAAAAATGGCTATCCGAACCTCAATCGGGTCTCTGAAGTTTTGTGGCCTTATCTTTTCCATCACGTGAATTTTTACGTTAAAACGGGATCACCGTGGATGGTCTTCGATTTACCTTCCCTGGAGAGTGGTGCACCATGGTACTGTTCCATTTCAAATCCCTGCGCCCACTTCTAAAAGTCGAACGGCGCTGTTTCGGCTTTTTGGATGAATGTTGCACCTTGCACCGCGAATGTTGCACCCTGTGGATATCGATTCTTCGGACGGCCATAACTATTGGCTCGTTTAGAGTTACGTGAGCCATAACCAGTCAAAACGAAGCTCTTAGTGAGTTCTACGGCTATGACGATAGTATGCCGTCAATGGATAGTTTCGTACCCAAAAAAGGCTATCCGAACCTCAATCGGGTCTCTGAAGTTTTTTGCCTTCTGTTTTCCATCACGTGAATTTTTACGTTAAAACGGGATCACCGTGGATGGTCTTCGATTTACCTTCCATGGAGAGTGGTGCACAATGGTATCGTTCCATTTCAAATCCCTACAACCATTTCTAGAAGTCGAACGGCGCTGTTTCGGCCTTTTGGACGAATGTTGCACCTTGCACCGCGAATGTTGCACCCTGTGGATATCGATTCTTCGGACGGCCATAACTATTGGCTCGTTTAGAATTACGGGAGCCATATCCAGTCAAAACGAAGCTCTCAGTGAGTTCTACGGTTTTGACGGCTGTAAGCCATCAATGGATAGTTTCATACCCAAAAAAGGCTATCCGAACCTCAATCGGGTCTTTGAAGTTTTTTCGCCTTCTGTTTTCCATCACGTGAATATTTACGTTAAAACGGGATCACCGTGGCTGGTCTTCGATTTACCTTCCCTGGATAGTGGTGCACCATGGTACTATTCCATTTCAAATTCCTGCACCCATTCCTAAAAGTCGAACGGCGCTGTTTCGGCTTTTTGGACGAATGTTGCACCTTGCACCGCGAATGTTGCACCCTGTGGATATCGATTCTTCGGACGGCCATAACTCTTGGCTCGTTTAGAGTTACAGGAGCCATAACTAGTCAAAACGAAGCTTGCAGTGAGTTCTACATCTTCGACGGCTGTAAGCCGTCAATGGATAGTTTCATACCCAAAAAAGGCTATCCGAACCTTAATCGGGTCTTTGAATTTTTTTGGCCTTCTGTTTTCCATCACGTGAATTTTTACGTTAAAACGGGATCACCGTGGATGGTCTTCGATTTACCTTCCCTAGAGAGTGGTGCACCATGGTACTATTCCATTTCATATCCCTGCACCCATTTCTAAAAGTCGAACGACGCTGTTTCTGCTTTTTGGACGAATGTTGCACCTTGCACCGCGAATGTTGCACCCTATAGATATCGATTCTTCGGACGACCATAAATGTTGGCTCGTTTAGAGTTACGGGAGCCATAACCAGTCAAAACGAAGCTCTCAGTGAGTTCTACAGTTTTGATGGCTGTAAGCCGTCAATGGATAGTTTCATACCCAAAAAAAGCTAACCGAACCTCAATTGGGTCTCAGAAGTTTTACGTTAAAACGGGATCGCCGTGGCTGGTCTTCGATTTACCTTCCCTGGAGAGTGGTGCCCAATGGTACTGTTCCATTTCAAATCCCTGCACCCACTTCTAAAAGACGAACGACGCTGTTTCGACTTTGTGGACGAATGTTGCACCTTGCACCGCGAATGTTGCACCCTGTGGATATCGATTCTTCGGACGGCCATAACTCTTGGCTCGTTTAGAGTTACGGGAGCCATAACCAGTCAAAACGAAGCTCTCAGTGAGTTCTACATCTTTGACGGCTATA
Organism: Allium fistulosum; assembly: GCA_030737815.1. NCBI lineage: Eukaryota > Viridiplantae > Streptophyta > Magnoliopsida > Asparagales > Amaryllidaceae > Allium > Allium fistulosum. Next base: position 1,143,329,386 of record CM060906.1, read on the forward strand.
AGCCGTCAATGGATAGTTTCATACCCAAAAATGCTATCCGAACCTCAATTGGGTCTTAGAAGTTTTTTGGCCTTCTGTTTTCCATCATGTGAATTTTTACGTTAAAACGGGATCACCGTGGATGGTCTTCGATTTACCTTCCCTAGAGAGTGGTGCACAATGGTACTGTTCCATTTCAAATCCTTGCACCCATTTCTAAAAGTCGAAAGGCGCTGTTTTGGCTTTTTGGACGAAAGTTGCACCTTGCACCGCGAATGTTGCTCCCTGTGGATATTAATTCTTCGGACGGCCATAACTGTTGGCTCGTTTAGAGTTACGGGAGCCATTACCAGTCAAAACGAAGCTCTCAATGAGTTCTACGGCTTTGACGGCTGTAAGCCGTCAATGGATAGTTTCATACCCAAAAAAGGCTATCCGAACCACAATCGGGTCTCTAAAGTTTTTTGGCCTTCTGTTTTCCATCATGTGAATTTTTACGTTAAAACGGGATCAACGTGGCTGGTCTTCGATTTACCTTCCCTAGAGAGTGGTGCACCATGGTACTGTTCCATTTCAAATCCCTACACCCACTTCTAAAAGTCGAACGGCGCTGTTTAGGCTTTTTGGACGAATGTTGCACCCTGTGGATATCGATTCTTCGGACGGCCATAACTCTTGGCTCGTTTAGAGTTACGGGACCCATAACCAATCAAAATGAAGCTCTTAGTGAGTTCTTCGGCTTTGATGGCTGTAAGCCGTCAATGGATTGTTTCATACCCAAAAAAGGATATCCGAACCTCAATCGGGTCTCTGATGTTTTTTGGCTTCTGTTTTCCATCACGTGAATTTTTACGTTAAAACGGGAACACCATGGATGGTCTTCGATTGACCTTCCCTGGAGAGTGGTGCACCATGGTACTCTTCCATTTCAAATCCCTCCACCCACTTCTAAAAGTCGAACGGTGCTGTTTCGGCTTTGTGGATGAATGTTGCACCTTGCACCGCGAATGTTGCACCTTGTGGATATCGATTCTTCGGACGACGGCCATAACTATTGGCTCGTTTAGAGTTACGGGAGTCATAACCAGTCCAAACGAAGCTCTCAGTGAGTTCTACAGCTATGATGGCAGTAAGCCGTCAATGGATAGTTTCGTACCCAAAAAAGGCTATACGAACCTCAATCGGGTCTCTGAAGTTTTTTGGCCTTCTGTTTTCCATCACGTGAATTTTTACGTTAAAACGACATCACCGTGGCTGGTCTTCGATTTACCTTCCCTGGAGAGTGGTGCACCATGGTACTTTTCCATTTCAAATCCTTGCACCCATTCCTAAAAGTCGAACGGCACTGTTTTGGATTTTTCGACGAATGTTGCACCTTGCACCGCGAATGTTGCACCCTGTGGATATTGATTCTTCGGACGGCCATAACTCTTGGCTCGTTTAGATTTACGGGAGCCATAACCAGTCAAAACGAAGCTCTCAGTGAGTTCTACGGCTTTGACGGCTATAAGCCGTCAATGGATAGTTTCATACCCAAAAAAGGCTATCCGAACCTCAATCGGGTCTCTGAAGTTTTTTGGCCTTCTGTTTTCCATCATGTGAATTTTTACGTTAAAACGGGATCACCGTGGCTGGTCTTCAATTTACCTTCCCTAGAGAGTGGTGCACCATGGTACTATTCCATTTCAAATCCCTGGACCCACTTCTAAAAGTCGAACGGCGCTATTTCGGCTTTTTGGACGAATGTTGCACCCTATGGATATCGATTCTTCGGACGGCCATAACTCTTGGCTCGTTTAGAGTTACGGGAGCCATAACCAGTCAAAATGAAGATCTTAGTGAGTTCTTCGGCTTTGATGGCTGTAAGCCGTCAATGGATTGTTTCATACCCAAAAAAGGCTATACGAACCTCAATCGGGTCTCTGATGTTTTTTGGGCTTCTGTTTTCCATCACGTGAATTTTTACGTTAAAACGGGAACACCATGGATGGTCTTCGATTTACCTTCCCTGGAGAGTGGTGCACCATGGTACTTTTCCATTTCAAATCCTTGCACCCATTCCTAAAAGTCGAACGGCGCTGTTTCGGATTTTTGGACGAATGTTGCACCTTGCACCACGAATGTTGCACCCTGTGGATATCGATTCTTCGGACGGCTATAACTCTTGGCTCGTTTAGAGTTACGGGAGCCATAACCAGTCAAAACGAAGCTCCCAGTGAGTTCTACGGCTTTGACGGTTGTAAGCCGTATGTGGATAGTTTCATACCCAAAAAAGGCTATCCGAACCTCAATCGGGTCTCTGATATTTTTTGGCCTTCTGTTTTCCATAACGTGAATTTTTACGTTAAAACGGGATCACCATGGATGGTCTTCGATTTACCTTCCATGGAGACTGGTGCACAATGGTACCGTTCCATTTCAAATCTCTACACCCACTTCTAAAAGTCGAACGGCGCTGTTTCAGCCTTTTGGATGAATGTTGTACCTTGCACCGCGAATGTTGCACCATGTGGATATCGATTCTTCGGACGGCCATAAATATTGGCTCGTTTAGAGTTACGGGAGCCATAACCAGTCAAAACGAAGCTCTCAGCGAGTTCTACGGTTTTGACGGCTGTAAGCCATCAATGGATAGTTTCATACCCAAAAAAGGCTATCCGAACCTCAATCGGGTCTTTGAAGTTTTTTCGCCTTCTGTTTTCCATCACGTGAATATTTACGTTAAAACGGGATCACCGTGGCTGGTCTTCGATTTAAATTCCCTGGATAGTGGTGCACCATGGTACTATTCCAATTCAAATCCCTGCACCCATTTCTAAAAGTCGAACGTCGCTGTTTCGGCTTTTTGGACGAATGTTGCACCTTGCACCGCGAATGTTGCACCCTGTGTATATCGATTCTTCGGACGGCCATAACTGTTGGCTCGTTTAGAGATACGGGAGCAATAACCAGTCAAAACGAAGCTCTCAGTGAGTTCTACAGCTTTGACGGCTATAAGCCGTCAATGTATAGTTTCATACCCAAAAAATGCTATCCGAACCTCAATCGGGTCTCTGAAGTTTTTTGGCCTTCTGTTTTCCATCATGTGAATTTTTACGTTAAAACGGGATCACCGTGGATGGTCTTTGATTTACCTTCCCTGAAGAGTGGTGCACCATGGTACTTTTCCATTTCAAATCCTTGCACCCATTCCTAAGAGTCGAACGGCGCTGTTTCAGATTTTTGGACGAATGTTGCACCTTGCACCGCGAATGTTGCACCATGTGGATATCGCTTCTTCGGACGGCCATAACTGTTGGCTCGTTTAGAGATACGGGAGCCATAACCAGTCAAAACGAAGCTCTCAGTGAGTTCTATAGCTTTGTCGGTAGTAAGCCGTCAATGTATAGTTTCATACCCAAAAAATGCTATCCGAACCTCAATCGGGTCTCTGAAGTTTTTTGGCCTTCTGTTTTCCATCATGTGAATTTTTACGTTAAAACGGGATCACCGTGGATGGTCTTCGATTTACCTTCCCTGGAGAGTGGTGCACCATGGTACTTTTCCATTTCAAATCCTTGCACCCATTATTAAAAGTCGAACGGCGCTGTTTCGGATTTTTGGACGAATGTTGCACCTTGCACCACGAATGTTGCACCCTGTGGATATCGATTCTTCGGACGGCTATAACTCTTGGCTCGTTTAGAGTTACGAAAGCCATAACCAGTCAAAACGAAGCTCTCAGTGAGTTCTACGGATTTGACGGTTGTAAGCCATAAGTGGATAGTTTCATACCCAAAAAAGGCTATCCGAACCTCAATCGAGTCTCTGATATTTTTTGGCCTTCTGTTTTCCATCACGTGAATTTTTACGTTAAAACGGGATCACCGTGGATGGTCTTCGATTTACCTTCCATGGAGAGTGGTGCATAATGGTACCGTTCTATTTCAAATCTCTACACCCACTTCTAAAAGTCGAACGACGCTGTTTCGGCTTTTTGGATGAATGTTGCACCTTGCACCGCGAATGTTGCACCATGTGGATATCGATTCTTCGGACGACCATAACTATTGGCTCGTTTAGAGTTACGGGAGCCATAACTAGTAAAAATGAAGCTCTCAATGAGTTCTACGGCTTTGACGGCTGTAATCCATCAATGAATAGTTTCATACCCAAAAAAGGCTATCCGAACCTCAATCGGGTCTTTGAAGTTTTTTGGCCTTATGTTTTCCATCACGTGAATTTTTACGTTAAAACGGGATCACCGTGGATGGTCTTCGATTTACCTTCCCTGGAGAGTGGTGCACCATGGTACTATTCCATTTCAAATCCCTGCACCCATTTCTAGAAGTCGAACGGCGCTGTTTCGGCCTTTTGGACGAATGTTGCACCTTGCACCGCGAATGTTGCACCCTGTGGATATCGATTCTTCGGACGGCCATAACTATTGGCTCGTTTAGAGTTACGGGAGCCATAACCAGTCAAAACGAAGCTCTCAGTGAGTTCTACGGGTTTGACAGCAGTAAGCCGTCAATGGATAATTTCATACCCAAAAAAGGCTATCCGAACCTCAATCGGGTCTCTGAAGTTTTTTCGCTTTCTGTTTTCCATCACGTGAATATTTACGTTAAAACGGGATCACCGTGGCTGGTCTTCGATTTAAATTCCCTGGATAGTGGTGCACCATGGTACTATTCCAATTCAAATCCCTGCACCCATTTCTAAAAGTCGAACGGCGCTGTTTCGGCTTTTTGGACGAATGTTGCACCTTGCACTGCGAATGTTGCACCCTGTGGATATCGATTCTTCGGACGGCCATAACTGTTGGCTCGTTTAGAGATACGGGAGCCATAACCAGTCAAAACGAAGCTCTCAGTGAGTTCTACAACTTTGACGGCTATAAGCCGTCAATGTATAGTTTCATACCCAAAAAATGCTATCCGAACCTCAGTCGGGTCTCTGAAGTTTTTTGGCCTTCTGTTTTCCATCATGTGAATTTTTACGTTAAAACGGGATCACCGTGGATGGTCTTTGATTTACCTTCCCTGAAGAGTGGTGCACCATGGTACTTTTCCATTTCAAATCCCTGCACCCACTTCTAAAAGTCGAACGGTGCTGTTTCGGCTTTGTGGATGAATGTTGCACCTTGCACCGCGAATGTTGCACCCTGTGGATATCGATTCTTCGGACGGCGATAACTATTGGCTCGTTTAGAGTTACGGGAGCCATAACCAGTCCAAACGAAGCTCTCAGTGAGTTTTACAGCTATGATGGCAGTAAGCCGTCAATGGATAGTTTCGTACCCAAAAAAGGCTATACGAACCTCAATCGGGTCTCTGAAGTTTTTTGGCCTTCTGTTTTCCATCACGTGAATTTTTACGTTAAAACGGGATCACCGTGGATGGTCTTCGATTTACCTTCCCTGGAGAGTGGTGCACCATGGTACCATTCCATTTAAAATCCCTGCACATATTTCTAAAAGTCGAACGGCACTGTTTCGGCTTTTTGGACGAATGTTGCACCTTGCACCGCGAATGTTGCACCCTGTGGATATCGCTTCTTCGGACGGCCATAACTGTTGGCTCGTTTAGAGATACGGGAGCCATAACCAGTCAAAACGAAGCTCTCAGTGAGTTCTACAGCTTTGACGGCTATAAGCCGTCAATGTATAGTTTCATACCCAAAAAATGCTATCCGAACCTCAATCGGGTCTCTGAAGTTTTTTGGCCTTCTGTTTTCCATCATGTGAATTTTTACTTTAAAACGGGATCACCGTGGATGGTCTTCGATTTACCTTCCCTGGAGAGTGGTGCACCATGGTACTTTTCCATTTCAAATCCTTTCACCCATTCCTAAAAGTCGAACGGCGCTGTTTCGGATTTTTGGACGAATGTTGCACCTTGCACCACGAATGTTGCACCCTGTGGATATCGATTCTTCGGACGACTATAACTCTTGGCTCGTTTAGAGTTACGGGAGCCATAACCAGTCAAAATGAAGCTCCCAGTGAGTTCTACGGCTTTGACGGTTGTAAGCCGTAAGTGGATAGTTTCATACCCAAAAAAGGCTATCCGAACCTCAATCGGGTCTCTGATATTTTTTGGCCTTCTGTTTTCTATAACGTGAATTTTTACGTTAAAATGGGATCAACATGGATGGTCTTCGATTTACCTTCCATGGAGAGTGGTGCACAATGGTACCGTTCCATTTCAAATCTCTACACCCACTTCTAAAAGTCGAACGACGCTGTTTCAGCCTTTTGGATGAATGTTGCACCTTGCACCGCGAATGTTGCACCATGTGGATATCGATTCTTCGGACGGCCATAAATATTGGCTCGTTTAGAGTTACGGGAGCCATAACCAGTCAAAACGAAGCTCTCAGTGAGTTCTATGATTTTGAAGGCTGTAAGCCATCAATGGATAGTTTCATACCCAAAAAAGGCTATCCGAACCTCAATCGGGTCTCTGAAGTTTTTTCGCCTTCTGTTTTCCATCACGTGAATATGTACGTTAAAACGGGATCACCGTGGCTGGTCTTCGATTTAAATTCCCTGGATAGTGGTGCACCATGGTACTATTCCAATTCAAATCCCTGCACCCATTTCTAAAAGTCGAACGGCGCTGTTTCGGCTTTTTGGACGAATGTTGCACCTTGCACCGCGAATGTTGCACCCTGTGTATATCGATTCTTCGGACGGCCATAACTGTTGGCTCGTTTAGAGATACGGGAGCCATAACCAGTCAAAACGAAGCTCTCAGTGAGTTCTACAACTTTGACGGCTATAAGTTGTCAATGTATAGTTTCATACCCAAAAAATGCTATCCGAACCTCAATCGGGTCTCTGAAGTTTTTTGGCCTTCTGTTTTCCATCATGTGAATTTTTACGTTAAAACGGGATCACCGTGGATGGTCTTTGATTTACCTTCCCTGAAGAGTGGTGCACCATGGTACTTTTCCATTTCAAATCCTTGCACCCATTCCTAAGAGTCGAACGGCGCTGTTTCAGATTTTTGGACGAATGTTGCACCTTGCACCGCGAATGTTGCACCATGTGGATATCGCTTCTTCGGACGGCCATAACTGTTGGCTCGTTTAGAGATACGGGAGCCATAACCAGTAAAAACGAAGCTCTCAGTGAGTTCTATAGCTTTGTCGGTAGTAAGCCGTCAATGTATAGTTTCATACCCAAAAAATGCTATCCGAACCTCAATCGGGTCTCTGAAGTTTTTTGGCCTTCTGTTTTCCATCATGTGAATTTTTACGTTAAAACGGGATCACCGTGGATGGTCTTCGATTTACCTTCCCTGGAGAGTGGTGCACCATGGTACTTTTCCATTTCAAATCCTTGCACCCATTCTTAAAAGTCGAACGGCGCTGTTTCGGATTTTTGGACGAATGTTGCACCTTGCACCACGAATGTTGCACCCTGTGGATATCGATTCTTCGGACGGCTATAACTCTTGGCTCGTTTAGAGTTACGGGAGCCATAACCAGTCAAAACGAAGCTCTCAGTGAGTTCTACGGCTTTGACGGTTGTAAGCCATAAGTGGATAGTTTCATACCCAAAAAAGGCTATTCGAACCTCAATCGGGTCTCTGATATTTTTTGGCCTTCTGTTTTCCATCACGTGAATTTTTACGTTAAAACGGGATCACCGTGGATGGTCTTCGATTTACCTTCCATGGAGAGTGGTGCACAATGGTACCGTTCCATTTCAAATCTCTACACCCACTTCTAAAAGTCGAACGACGCTGTTTCGGCTTTTTGGATGAATGTTGCACCTTGCACCGCGAATGTTGCACCATGTGGATATCGATTCTTTGGACGGCCATAACTATTGGCTCGTTTAGAGTTACGGGAGCCATAACTAGTAAAAATGAAGCTCTCAATGAGTTCTACGGCTTTGACGGCTGTAATCCATTAATGAATAGTTTCATACCCAAAAAAGGCTATCCGAACCTCAATCGGGTCTTTGAAGTTTTTTGGCCTTATGTTTTCCATCACGTGAATTTTTACGTTAAAACGGGAACACCGTGGATGGTCTTCGATTTACCTTCCCTGGAGAGTGGTGCACCATGGTACTATTCCATTTCAAATCCCTGCACCCATTTCTAGAAGTCGAACGGCGCTGTTTCGGCCTTTTGGACGAATGTTGCACCTTGCACCGCGAATGTTGCACCCTGTGGATATCGATTCTTCGGACGACCATAACTATTGGCTCGTTTAGAGTTACGGGAGCCATAACCAGTCAAAACGAAGCTCTCAGTGAGTTCTACGGGTTTGACAGCAGTAAGCCATCAATGGATAATTTCATACCCAAAAAAGGCTATCCGAACCTCAATCGGGTCTCTGAAGTTTTTTCGCCTTCTGTTTTCCATCACGTGAATATTTACGTTAAAACGGTATCACCGTGGCTGGTCTTCGATTTAAATTCCCTGGATAGTGGTGCACCATGGTACTATTCCAATTCAAATCCCTGCACCCATTTCTAAAAGTCGAACGGCGCTGTTTCGGCTTTTTGGACGAATGTTGCACCTTGCACTGCGAATGTTGCACCCTGTGGATATCGATTCTTCGGACGGCCATAACTGTTGGCTCGTTTAGAGATACGGGAGCCATAACCAGTCAAAACGAAGCTCTCAGTGAGTTCTACAGCTTTGACGGCTATAAGCCGTCAATGTATAGTTTCATACCCAAAAAATGCTATCCGAACCTCAATCGGGTCTCTGAAGTTTTTTGGCCTTCTGTTTTCCATCATGTGAATTTTTACGTTAAAACGGGATCACCGTGGATGGTCTTTGATTTACCTTACCTGAAGAGTGGTGCACCATGGTACTTTTCCATTTCAAATCCTTGCACCCATTCCTAAAAGTCGAACGGTGTTGTTTCAGATTTTTGGACGAATGTTGCACCTTGCACTACGAATGTTGCACCCTGTGGATATCGCTTCTTCGGACGGCCATAACTGTTGGCTCGTTTAGAGATACGGGAGCCATAACCAGTCAAAACGAAGCTCTCAGTGAGTTCTACAGCTTTGACGGCAGTAAGCCGTCAATGTATAGTTTCATACCCAAAAAATGCTATCCGAACATCAATCGGGTCTCTGAAGTTTTTTGGCCTTCTGTTTTCCATCATGTGAATTTTTACGTTAAAACGGGATCACCGTGGATGGTCTTCGATTTACCTTCCCTGGAGAGTGGTGCACCATGGTACTTTTCCATTTCAAATCCTTGCACCCATTCCTAAAAGTCGAACGGCGCTGTTTCGGATTTTTGGACGAATGTTGCACCTTGCACCACGAATGTTGCACCCTGTGGATATCGATTCTTCGGACGGCTATAAATCTTGGATCGTTTAGAGTTACGGGAGCCATAACCAGTCAAAACGAAGCTCTCAGTGAGTTCTACAGCTTTGAAGGTTGTAAGCGATAAGTGGATAGTTTCATACCCAAAAAAGGCTATCCGAACCTCAATCGGGTCTCTGATGTTTTTTGGCCTTCTGTTTTCCATCACATGAATTTTTACGTTAAAACGGGATCACCGTGGATGGTCTTCGATTTACCTTCCCTGGAGAGTGGTGCACCATGGTACTATTCCATTTCAAATCCCTGCACCCATTTCTAGAAGTCGAACGGCACTGTTTCGGCCTTTTGGACGAATGTTGCACCTTGCACCGCGAATGTTGCACCCTGTGGATATCGATTCTTCGGACGGCCATAACTATTGGCTCGTTTAGAGTTACGGGAGCCATAACCAGTCAAAACGAAGCTCTCAGTGAGTTCTACGGTTTTGACAGCAGTAAGCCGTCAATGGATAATTTCATACCCAAAAAGGCTATCCGAACCTCAATCGGGTCTCTGAAGTTTTTTCGCCTTTTGTTTTCCATCACGTGAATATTTACGTTAAAACGGGATCACCGTGGCTGGTCTTCGATTTAAATTCCCTGGATAGTGGTGCACCATGGTACTATTCCAATTCAAATCCCTGCACCCATTTCTAAAAGTCGAACGGCGCTGTTTCGGCTTTTTGGACGAATGTTGCACCTTGCACTGCGAATGTTGCACCCTGTGGATATCGATTCTTCGGACGGCCATAACTGTTGGCTCGTATAGAGATACAGGAGCCATAACCAGTCAAAACGAAGCTCTCAGTGAGTTCTACAGCTTTGACGGCTATAAGCCGTCAATGTATAGTTTCATACCCAAAAAATGCTATCCGAACCTCAATCGGGTCTCTGAAGTTTTTTGGCCTTCTGTTTTCCATCATGTGAATTTTTACGTTAAAACGGGATCACCGTGGATGGTCTTTGATTTACCTTCCCTGAAGAGTGGTGCACCATGGTACTTTTCCATTTCAAATCCTTGCACCCATTCCTAAAAGTCGAACGGCGCTGTTTCAGATTTTTGGACGAATGTTGCACCTTGCACTGCGAATGTTGCACCCTGTGGATATCGCTTCTTCGGACGTCCATAACTGTTGGCTCGTTTAGAGATACGGGAGCCATAACCAGTCAAAACGAAGCTCTCAGTGAGTTCTACAGCTTTGATGGCAGTAAGCCGTCAATGTATAGTTTCATACCCAAAAAATGCTATCTGAACCTCAATCGGGTCTCTGAAGTTTTTTGGCCTTCTGTTTTCCATCATGTGAATTTTTACGTTAAAACGGGATCACCGTGGATGGTCTTCGATTTACCTTCCCTGGAGAGTGGTGCACCATGGTACTTTTCCATTTCAAATCCTTGCACCCATTCCTAAAAGTCGAACGGCGCTGTTTCGGATTTTTGGACGAATGCTGCACCTTGCACCACGAATGTTGCACCCTGTGGATATCGATTCTTCGGACGGCTATAACTCTTGGATCGTTTAGAGTTACGGGAGCCATAACCAGTCAAAACGAAGCTCTCAGTGAGTTCTACGGCTTTGACGATTGTAAGCCATAAGTGGATAGTTTCATACCCAAAAAAGGCTATCCGAACCTCAATCGGGTCTCTAATATTTTTTGGCATTCTGTTTTCCATCACGTGAATTTTTACGTTAAAACGGGATCACCGTGGATGGTCTTCGATTTACCTTCCATGGAGAGTGGTGCACAATGGTACCGTTCCATTTCAAATCTCTACACCCACTTCTAAAAGTTGAACGGCGCTGTTTTGGCTTTTTGGATGAATGTTGCACCTTGCACCGCGAATGTTGCACCATGTGGATATCGATTCTTCGGACGGCCATAACTATTGGCTCGTTTAGAGTTACGGGAGCCATAACCAGTCAAAATGAAGCTCTCAATGAGTTCTACGGCTTTGACGGCTGTAATCCATCAATGAATAGTTTCATACCCAAAAAAGGCTATCCGAACCTCAATCGGGTCTCTGAAGTTTTTTGGCCTTATGTTTTCCATCACGTGAATTTTTACGTTAAAACGGGATCACCGTGGATGGTCTTCGATTTACCTTCCCTGGAGAGTGGTGCACCATGGTACTATTCCATTTCAAATCCCTGCACCCATTTCTAGAAGTCGAACGGCGCTGTTTCTGCCTTTTGGACGAATGTTGCACCTTGCACCGCGAATGTTGCACCCTGTGGATATCGATTCTTCGGACGGCCATAACTATTGGCTCGTTTAGAGTTACGGGAGCCATAACCAGTCAAAACGAAGCTCTCAGTGAGTTCTACGGTTTTGACAGCAGTAAGCCGTCAATGGAAAATTTGATACCCAACAAAGGCTATCCGAACCTCAATCGGGTCTCTGAAGTTTTTTCGCCTTCTGTTTTCCATCACGTGAATATTTACGTTAAAACGGGATCATCGTGGCTGTTCTTCGATTTAAATTCCCTGGAGAGTGGTGCACCATGGTACTATTCCATTTCAAATCCCTGCACCCATTTCTAAAAGTCGAACGGCGCTGTTTCGGCTTTTTGGACGAATGTTGCACCTTGCACCGCGAATGTTGCACCCTGTGGATATCGATTCTTCGGACGGCCATAACTGTTGGCTCGTTTAGAGATACGGGAGCCATAACCAGTCAAAACGAAGCTCTCAGTGAGTTCTACAGCTTTGACGGCTATAAGCCGTCAATGTATAGTTTCATACCCAAAAAATGCTATCCGAACCTCAATCGGGTCTCTGAAGTTTTTTGGCCTTCTGTTTTCCATCATGTGAATTTTTACGTTAAAACGGGATCACCGTGGATGGTCTTTGATTTACCTTCCCTGGAGAGTGGTGCACCATGGTACTTTTCCATTTTAAATCCTTGCACCCATTCCTAAAAGTCGAACGGCGTTGTTTAAGATTTTTGGACGAATGTTGCACCTTGCACCGCGAATGTTGCACCCTGTGGATATCGATTCTTCGGACGGCCATAACTCTTGGCTCGTTTAGAGTTACGGGAGCCATAACCAGTCAAAACGAAGCTCTCAGTGAGTTGTACGGCTTTGTCAGTTGTAATCCGTAAGTGGATAGTTTCATACCCAAAAAAGGCTATCCGAACCTCAATCGGGTCTCTGATGTTTTTTGGCCTTCTGTTTTCCATCACGTGAATTTTTACGTTAAAACGGGAACACCATGGATGGTCTTCGATTCACCTTCCCTGGAGATTGGTGCACCATGGTACTGTTCCATTTCAAATCCCTGCACCCACTTCTAAAAGTCGAACGGTGCTGTTTCGGCTTTGTGGATGAATGTTGCCCCTTGCACCGCGAATGTTGCTCCCTGTGGATATCGATTTTTCGGACGGCCATAACTCTTGGCTCGCTTAGAGTTACGGGAGCCATAACCAGTCAAAACGAAGCTCTTACTGAGTTCTACGGCTTTGACGGCTATAATCCCTCAATGAATAGTTTCATACCCAAAAAAGGCTATCCGAACCTCAATCGGGTCTCTGAAGTTTTTTGGCCTTATGTTTTCCATCACGTGAATTTTTACGTTAAAACGGGATCACCGTGGATGGTCTTCGATTTACCTTCCCTGGAGAGTGGTGCACCATGGTACTGTTCCATTTCAAATCACTGCGCCCACTTCTAAAAGTCGAACGGCGCTGTTTCGGCCTTTTGGACGAATGTTGCACCTTGCACCGCGAATGTTGCACCCTGTGGATATCGATTCTTCGGACGGCCATAACTATTGGCTCGTTTAGAGTTACGGGAGCCATAACCAGTCAAAACGAAGCTCTCAGTGAGTTCTACGCCTATGACGACAGTAAGCCGTAAATGGATAGTTTCGTACCCAAAAAAGGCTATCCGAACCTCAATCGGGTCTCTGAAGTTTTTTGGCCTTCTGTTTTCCATCACGTGAATTTTTACGTTAAAACGACATCACCGTGGCTGGTCTTTGATTTACCTTCCCTGGAGAGTGGTGCACCATGGTACCATTCCATTTCAAATCCCTGCACCCATTTCTAAAAGTCGAACGGCGTTGTTTCGGCTGTTTGGACGAATGTTGCACCTTGCACCGCGAATGTTGCACCCTGTGGATATCGATTCTTCGGACGGCCATAACTGTTGGCTTGTTTAGAGATACGGGAGCCATAACCAGTCAAAACAAAGCTCTCAGTGAGTTCTACAGCTTTGATGGATGTAAGCCGTCAATGTATAGTTTCATACCCAAAAAATGCTATCCGAACCTCAATCGGGTCTTTGAAGTTTTTTGGCCTTCTGTTTTCCATCATGTGAATTTTTACGTTAAAACGGGATCACCGTGGATGGTCTTCGATTTACCTTCCCTAGAGAGTGGTGCACCATGGTACTTTTCCATTTAAAATCCTTGCACCCATTCCTAAAAGTCGAACGGCGCTGTTTCAGATTTTTGGACGAATGTTGCACCTTGCACCGCGAATGTTGCACCCTGCGGATATCGATTCTTCGGACGGCCATAACTCTTGGCTCATTTAGAGTTACGGGAGCCATAACCAGTCAAAACGAAGCTCTCAGTGAGTTCTACGGCTTTGACAGTTGTAAGCCGTAAGTGGTTAGTTTCATACCCAAAAAAGGCTATCCGAACCTCAATCGGGTCTCTGATGTTTTTTGGCCTTCTGTTTTCCATCACGTGAATTTTTACGTTAAAACGGGATCACCGTGGATGGTCTTTGATTTACCTCCCCTGGAGAGTGGTGCACCATGGTACTGTTCCATTTCAAATCCCTGCACCCATTTCTAGAAGTCGAACGGCGCTGTTTCGGCCTTTTGGACGAATGTTGCACCTTGCACCGCGAATGTTACACCCTGTGGATATCGATTCTTCGGACGGCCATAACTATTGGCTCGTTTAGAGTTACGGGAGCCATAACCTGTCAAAACGAAGCTCTCAGTGAGTTCTACGGTTTTGACGGCTGTAAGCCGTCAATGGATAGTTTCATACCCAAAAAAGGCTATCCGAACCTCAATCGAGTCTCTAAAGTTTTTTCGCCTTCTGTTTTCCATCACGTGAATATTTACGTTAAAACGGGATCACCGTGGCTGGTCTTCGATTTACCTTCCCTGGACAGTGGTGCACCATGGTACTATTCCATTTCAAATCCCTGCATCCATTTCTAAAAGTCGAACAGCGCTATTTCGGCTTTTTGGACGAATGTTGCACCTTGCACCGCGAATGTTGCACCCTGTGGATATCGATTCTTCGGACGATCATAACTATTGGCTCGTTTAGAGTTACGGGAGCCATAACCAGTCAAAATGAAGCGCTCAGTGAGTTCTACAGCCTTGACGGCTGTAAGCCGTCAATGGACAGTTTCATACCAAAAAAAGCTATCCGAACCTCAATTGGGTCTCAGAAGTTTTTTGGCCTTCTGTTTTCCATCACGTGAATTTTTACGTTAAAACGGGATCACCGTGGATGGTCTTCGATTTACCTTCCCTGGAGAGTGGTGCACCATGGTACTGTTCCATTTCAAATCCCTGCACCCATTTCTAAAAGTCGAACGGCGCTGTTTCGGCTTTTTGGACGAAAGTTGCACCTTGCACCGCGAATGTTGCACCCTGTGGATATTGATTCTTCGGACGGCCATAACTGTTGGCTCGTTTAGAGTTACGGGAGCCATAACCAGTCAAAACGAAGCTCTCAGTGAGTTCTACGGCTTTGACGGCTGTAAGCCGTCAATGGACAGTTTCATACCCAAAAAAGGCTATCCGAACCTCAATCGGGTCTCTGAAGTTTTTTGGCCTTCTTTTTTCCATCATGTGAATTTTTACGTTAAAACGGGATCACCGTGGCTGGTCTTCGATTTACCTTCCCTGGAGAGTGGTGCACCATGGTACCGTTCCATTTCAAATCCCTGCACCCACTTTTAAAAGTCGAACGGCGCTGATTCGGCTTTTTGGACGAATGTTGCACCCTGTGGATATCGATTCTTCGGACGGCCATAACTCTTGGCTCGTTTAGAGTTACGGGAGCCATAACCAGTCAAAATAAAGCTCTTAATGATTTCTTCGGCTTTGATGGCTGTAAGCCGTCAATGGATTGTTTCATACCCAAAAAAGGCAATCCGAACCTCAATCGGGTCTCTGATGTTTTTTGGGCTTCTGTTTTCCATCACGTGAATTTTTACGTTAAAACGGGAACACCATGGATGGTCTTCAATTCACCTTCCCGGAGAGTGCTGCACCATGATACTGTTCCATTTCAAATCCCTACACCCACTTCTAAAAGTCGAACGGTGCTGTTTCGGCTTTTTGGATGAATGTTGCACCTTGCACCGCGAATGTTGCACCCTATGGATATCGATTCTTCGGACGGCCATAACTATTGGCTCGTTTAGAGTTACGGGAGCCATAACCTGTCAAAACGAAGCTCTCAGTGAGTTCTACGGCTATGATGGCAGTAAGCCGTCAATGGATAGTTTCGTACCCAAAAAAGGCTATTCGAACCTCAATCGGGTCTCTGAAGTTTTTTGGCCTTCTGTTTTCCATCACGTGAATTTTTACGTTAAAACGGCATCACTGTGGCTGGTCTTCGATTTACCTTCCCTGGAGAGTGGTGCACCATGGTACTATTCCATTTCAAATCCCTGCACCCATTTCTAAAAGTCGAACGGCGCTGTTTCGGCTTTTTGGACGAATGTTGCACCTTGCACCGCGAATGTTGCACCCTGTGGATATCGATTCTTCGAACGGCCATAACTGTTGGCTCGTTTAGAGATACGGGAGCCATAACCAGTCAAAACGAAGCTCTCAGTGAGTTCTACAGCTTTGACGGCTGTAAGCCGTCAATTTATAGTTTCATAACCATAAAATGTTATCCGAACCTCAATCGGGTCTCTGAAGTTTTTTGGCCTTATGTTTTCCATCATGTGAATTTTTACGTTAAAACGGGATCACCATGGATGGTCTTCGATTTACCTTCCCTGGAGAGTGGTGCACCATGGTACTTTTCCATTTCAAATCCTTGCACCCATTCCTAAAAGTCGAACGGCGCTGTTTCGGATTTTTGGACGAATGTTGCACCTTGCACCGCGAATGTTGCACCCTGTGGATATTGATTCTTCGGACGGCCATAACTCTTGGCTCGTTTAGAGTTACGGGAGCCATAACCAGTTAAAACGAAGCTCTCAGTGAGTTCTACGGCTTTGACGGTTGTAAGCCGTAAGTGGATAGTTTCATACCCAAAAAAGGCTATCTGAACCTCTATCGGGTCTCTGATGTTTTTTGGCCTTCTGTTTACCATCACGTGAATTTTTACGTTAAAACGGGATCACCGTGGATGGTCTTCAATTTACCTTCCCTGGAGAGTGGTGCACCATGGTACTGTTCCATTTCAAATCTCTGCACCCACTTCTAAAAGTCGAACGGCGCTGTTTCGGCTTTTTGGATGAATGTTGCACCTTGCACCGCGAATGTTGCACCCTGTGGATATCGATTCTTCGGACGGCCATAACTATTGGCTCGTTTAGAGTTACGGGAGCCATAACCAGTCAAAATGAAGCTCTCAATGAGTTCTACGGCTTTGACGGCTGTAATCCATCAATGAATAGTTTCATACCCAAAAAAGGCTATCCGAACCTCAATCGGGTCTTTGAAGTTTTTTGGCCTTATGTTTTCCATCACGTGAATTTTTACGTTAAAACGGGATCACTGTGGATGGTCTTCGATTTACCTTCCCTGGAGAGTGGTGCACCATGGTACTGTTCCATTTCAAATCCCTGCACCCATTTCTAGAAGTCGAACGACGCTGTTTCGGCCTTTTGGACGAATGTTGCACCTTGCAACACGAATGTTGCACCCTGTGGATATCGATTCTTCGGACGGCCATAACCATTGGCTCGTTTAGAGTTACGGGAGCCATAACCAGTCAAAACTAAGCTCTCAGTGAGTTCTACGGTTTTGACGGCTGTAAGCCGTCAATGGATAGTTTCATACCCAAAAAAGGCTATCCGAACCTCAATCGGGTCTCTAAAGTTTTTTCGCCTTCTGTTTTTCATCACGTGAATATTTACGTTAAAACGGGATCACCGTGGCTGGTCTTCGATTTACCGTCCCTGGATAGTGGTGCACCATGGTACTATTCGATTTAAAATCCCTGCACCCATTTCTAAAAGTCGAACGACGCTGTTTCGGCTTTTTGGACGAATGTTGCACCTTGCACTGCGAATGTTGCACCCTGTGGATATCGATTCTTCGGACGGCCATAACTGTTGGCTCGTTTAGAGTTATGGGAGCCATAACTAGTCAAAACGAAGCTCGCAGTGAGTTCTACATCTTTGACGGCTGTAAGCCGTCAATGGATAGTTTCATACCCAAAAAAGGCTATCCGAACCTCAATCGGGTCTTTGAATTTTTTTGGCCTTCTGTTTTCCATCACGTGAATTTTTACGTTAAAATGGGATCACCGTGGATGGTCTTCAATTTACCTTCCCTGGAGAGTGGTGCATCATGGTACTATTCCATTTCATATCCCTACACCCATTTCTAAAAGTCGAACGGCGCTGTTTCTGCTTTTTGGACTAATGTTGCACCTTGCACCGCGAATGTTGCACCCTATAGATATCGATTCTTCGGACGGCCATAAATGTTGGCTCGTTTAGAGTTACGGGAGCCATAACCAGTCAAAACGAAGCTCTCAGTGAGTTCTACAGTTTTGATGGCTGTAAGCCATTAATGGATAGTTTCATACCCAAAAAAAGCTAACCGAACCACAATTGGGTCTCTGAAGTTTTTTGGCCTTCTGTTTTCCATCACGTGAATTTTTACGTTAAAACGGGATCACCGTGGCTGGTCTTCAATTTACCTTCCCTGGATAGTGGTGCACCATGGTACTGTTCCATTTCAAATCCCTGCACCCATTTCTAAAAGTCGAACGACGATGTTTCGGCTTTTTGGACGAATGTTGCACCTTGCACCGCGAATGTTGCACCCTGTGGATATCGATTCTTCGTACGGCCATAACTGTTGGCTCGTTTAGAGTTACGGGAGCCATAACTAGTCAAAATGAAGCTCTCAGTGAGTTCTACAGCTTAAACGGCTGTAAGCTGTCAATGGATAGTTTCATACTCAAAAAAGGCTATTCGAACCTCAATCGTGTCTTTGAAGTTTTTTGTCCTTCTGTTTTCCATCACGTGAATTTTTACGTTAAAACGTGATCACCGTGGCTGGTCTTCGATTTACCTTCCCTGGAAAGTGGTGCACCATGGTACTGTTCCATTTCAAATCCCTGCATCCATTTCTAAAAGTCAAACGGCGCTGTTTCGGCTTTTTGGACGAATGTTGCACCTTGCACCGCGAATGTTGCACCTTGTGGATATCGATTCTTCGGACGGCCATAACTATTGGCTCGTTTAGAGTTACGGGAGCCATAACCAGTGAAAACGAAGCTCTCAGTGAGTTCTACGGATTTGATGGCTGTAAGCCATCAATGGATAGTTTCATACCCAAAAAAGGCTATCTGAACCTCAATCGTGTCTCTGAAGTTTTTTGTCCTTCTATTTTCCATCACGTGAATTTTTACGTTAAAACGGGATCACCGTGGCTGGTCTTCGATTTACCTTCCCTGGATAGTGGTGCACCATGGTATTATTCCATTTCAAATCCTTGCACCCATTTCTAAAAGACGAACGGCGCTGTTTCGGCTTTTTGGACGAATGTAGCACCTTGCAACGCAAATGTTGCACCCTGTGGATATTGATTCTTCGGACGGCCATAACTGTTAGCTCGTTTAGAGTTACGGGAGCCATAACCAGCCAAAACGAAGCTCTCAGTGAGTTCTATAGCTCTGACGGCTGTAAGCCATCAATGTATAGTCTCATACCCAAAATAGGCTATCCGAACCTCAATCGGGTCTTTGAATTTTTCGGCCCTCTGTTTTCCATCACGTGAATTTTTACGTTAAAACGGGATCACCGTGGATGGTCTTCGATTTACCTTCCCTGGAGAGTGGTGCACCATGGTACTATTCCATTTCAAATCCCTGCACCCATTTCTAAAAGTCGAACGGCGCTGTTTTGGCTTTTTGGACGAATGTTGCATCTTGCACCGCGAATGTTGCACCCTGTAGATATCGATTCTTCGGACGGCCATAACTGTTGGCCCGTTTAGAGTAACGGGAGCCATAACCAGTCAAAACGAAGCTCTCAGTGAGTTCTACAGCTTTGACGGCTGTAAGCGGTCAATGGATAGTTTCATACCCTAAAAAGGCTATCCGAACCTCAATCGGGTCTCTGATGTTTTTTGGCCTTCTGTTTTCCAATACGTGAATTTTTACGTTAAAACGGGAACACCATGGATGGTCTTCGATTCACCTTCTCTGGAGAGTGGTGCACCATGGTACTGTTCCATTTCAAATCTCTGCACCCACTTCTAAAAGTTGAACGGCGCTGTTTCGGCTTTTTGGACGAATGTTGCACCTTGCACCGCGAATGTTGCACCCTGTGGATATTGATTCTTCGGACGGCCATAACTGTTGGCTCGTTTAGAGTTACGGAAGCCATAACCATTCAAAACGAAGCTCTCAGTGAGTTCTACGGCTTTGACGGCTGTAAGCCATCAATGGATAGTTTCATACCCAAAAAAGGCTATCCGAACCTCTATCGGGTCTTTGATGTTTTTTGGCCTTCTGTTTTCCATCACGTGAATTTTTACGTTAAAACGGGATCACCGTGGCTGGTCTTCGATTTAACTTCCCTGGAAAGTGGTGCACCATGGAACTGTTCCATTTCAAATCCCTACACCCACTTCTAAAAGTCGAACGGCGCTGTTTCGGCTTTTTGGACGAATGTTGCACCCTGTGGATATCGATTCTTCGGACGGCCATTACTCTTGGCTCGTTTAGAGTTACGGGAGCCATAACCAGTCAAAACAAAGCTCTTAGTGGGTTCTACGGATTTGACGGCTGTAAGCCGTCAATGGATAGTTTCATACCCAAAAAAGGCTATCCAAACCTCAATCGGGTCTTTGATGTTTTTTGGCCTTCTGTTTTCCATTACGTGAATTTTTACGTTAAAACGGGATCACCGTGGATGGTCTTCGATTCACCTTCCCTGGAGAGTGGTGCACCATGGTACTATTCCATTTCAAATCCCTGCACCCACTTCTAAAAGTCGAACGGCGCTGTTTCGGCTTTTTGGATGAATGTTGCACCTTGCACCGCGAATGTTGCACCCTGTGGATATCGATTCTTCGGACGGCCATAACTGTTGGATTGTTTAGAGTTACGGGAGCCATAACCAGTCAAAACGAACCTCTCAGTGAGTTCTACGGCTATGACAGCTATAAGCTGTCAATGGATAGTTTCATACCCAAAAAAGGCTATCCGAACCTTAATCGGGTCTCTGAAGTTTTTTGGCCTTCTCTTTTCCATCACGTGAATTTTTACGTTAAAACGGGATCACTGTGGCTGGTCTTCGATTTATCTTCCCTGGATAGTGGTGCACCATGGTACTATTCCATTTCAAATCCCTGCACCCATTTCTAAAAGTCGAACGGCGCTGTTTCGGCTTTTTGGACGAATGTTGCACCTTGCACCGCGAATGTTGCACCCTGTGGATATCGATTCTTCGGACGGCCATAACTCTTGGCTCATTTAGAGTTACGGGAGCCATAACCAGTCAAAACAAAGCTCTTAGTGAGTTCTACGGCTTTGACGGCTGTAAGCCGTCAATGGATAGTTTCATACCCAAAAAAGGCTATCCGAACCTCAATCGGGTCTCTGATGTTTTTTGGCCTTCTGTTTTCCATCACGTGAATTTTTACGTTAAAACAGGATCACCGTGGATGGTCTTCGATTCACCTTCCCTGGAGAGTGGTGCACCATGGTACTGTTCCATTTCAAATCCCTGCACCCACTTCTAAAAGTCGAACGGCGCTATTTCGGCTTTTTGAATGAATGTTGCACCTTGCACCGCGAATGTTGCACCCTGTGGATATCGATTCTTCGGACGCCCATAACTGTTGGCTCGTTTAGATTTACGGGTGCCATAACCAGTCAAAACGAAGCTCTTAGTGAGTTCTACAGCTTTGATGGCTGTAAGCCGTCAATGGATAGTTTCATACCCAAAAAATGCTATCCGAATCTCAATCGGGTCTTTGAAGTTTTTTGGCCTTCTGTTTTCCATCACGTGAATTTTACGTTAAAACGTGATCACCGTGGATGGTCTTCGATTTACCTTCCCTGGAGAGTGGTGCACCATGGTACTTTTCCATTTCAAATCCCTGCACCCATTTCTAAAAGTCGAACGGCGCTGTTTTGGCTTTTTGGGCGAATGTTGCACCTTGCACCATGAATGTTGCACCCTGTGGATATTGATTCTTCGGACGGCCATAACTCTTGGCTCGTTTAGAGTTACGGGAGCCATAACCAGTTAAAATGAAGCTCTCAGTGAGTTCTACGGCTTTGACGGTTGTAAGCCGTAAGTGGATAGTTTCATACCCAAAAAAGGCTATCCGAACCTCAATCGGGTCTCTGATGTTTTTTGGCCTTCTGTTTTCCATCACGTGAATTTTTACGTTAAAACGGGATCACCGTGGATGGTCTTCGATTTACCTTCCCTGGAGAGTGGTGCACCATGGTACTGTTCCATTTCAAATCTCTGCACCCACTTCTAAAAGTCGAACGGCGCTGTTTCGGCTTTTTGGATGAATGTTGCACCTTGCACCGCGAATGTTGCACCCTGTGGATATCGATTCTTCGGACGACCATAACTATTGGCTCGTTTAGAGTTACGGGAGCCATAACCAGTCAAAACGAAGCTCTCAATGAGTTCTACGGCTTTGACGGCTGTAATCCATCAATGAATAGTTTCATACCCAAAAAAGGCTATCCGAACCTCAATCGGGTCTCTGAAGTTTTTTGGCCTTATGTTTTCCATCACGTGAATTTTTACGTTAAAACGGGATCACCGTGGATGGTCTAAGATTTACCTTCCCTGGAGAGTGGTGCACCATGGTACTGTTCCATTTCAAATCCCTGCACCCATTTCTAGAAGTCGAACGACGCTGTTTCGGCCTTTTGGACGAATGTTGCACCTTGCACCGCGAATGTTGCACCCTGTGGATATCGATTCTTCGGACGGCCATAACTATTGGCTCATTTAGAGTTACGGGAGCCATAACCAGTCAAAACTAAGCTCTCAGTGAGTTCTACGGTTTTGAAGGCTGTAAGCCGTCAATGGATAGTTTCATACCCAAAAAAGGCTATCCGAACCTCAATCGTGTCTCTGAAGTTTTTTGTCCTTCTGTTTTCCATCACTTGAATTTTTACGTTAAAACGGGATCACCGTGGCTGGTCTTCGATTTACCCTCCCTGGATAGTGGTTCACCATGGTACTGTTCCATTTCAAATCCCTGCACCCATTTCTAAAAGTCGAACGGCGCTGTTTCGGCTTTTTGGACGAATGTTGCACCTTGCATCGCGAATGTTGCACCCTATGGATATCGATTCTTCGGACGGCCATAACTATTGGCTCATTTAGAGTTACGGGAGCCATAACCAGTCAAAACGAAGCTCTTAGACGACTATAAGCCGTCAATGGATAGTTTCATACCCAAAAAAGGCTATCCGAACCTCAATCGTGTCTTTGAAGTTTTTTGTCCTTCTGTTTTCCATCACGTGAATTTTTACGTTAAAACGGGATCACCGTGGCTGCTCTTCGATTTACCATCCCTGGATAGTGGTGCACCATGGTACTATTCCATTTCAAATCCCTGCACCCATTTCTAAAAGTCGAACGGCGCTATTTCGGCTTTTTGGACGAATGTTGCACCTTGTACCGCGAATGATGCACCCTGTGGATATCGATTCTTCGGACGGCCATAACTATTGGCTCGTTAAGAGTTACGGGAGACATAACCAGTCAAAACAAAGCTCTCAGTGAGTTCTATAGCGTTGACGGCTACAAGCCATCAATGGATAGTTTCATACCCAAAAAAGGCTATCCGAACCTCAATCGGGTCTATGAATTTTTTCGGCCTTCTGTTATCTATCACGTGAATTTTTACTTTAAAACGGTTTCACCGTGGATGGTCTTCGATTTACCTTCCCTGGAGAGTGGTGCACCATGGTACTATTCCATTTCAAATCCCTGCACCCATTTCTAAAAGTCGAACGGCACTGTTTCGGCTTTTTGGACGAAAGTTGCACCTTGCAATGCGAATGTTGCACACAGTGGATATTGATTCTTCGGACGGCCATAACTGTTGGCTCGTTTGGAGTTACGGGAGCCAAAACCAGTCAAAACAAAGCTCTTTGTGAGTTCTACGGCTTTGACGGCTGTAAGTCGTCAATGGATAGTTTGATACCCAAAAAAGGCTATTTGAACCTCAATCGGGTCTCTGAAGTTTTTTGGCCTTATGTTTTCCATCACGTGAATTTTTACGTTAAAACGGGATCATCGTGGATGGTCTTCGATTTACCTTCCCTGGAGAGTGGTGCACCATGGTACTGTTCCATTTCAAATCCCTGCACCCATTTCTAGAAGTCGAACGGCGCTGTATCGGCCTTTTGGACGAATGTTGCACCTTGCACCGCGAATGTTGCACCGTGTGGATATCGATTCTTCGGATGGCCATAACTATTGGCTCGTTTAGAGTTACGGGAGCCATAACCAGTCAAAACTAAGCTCTCAGTGAGTTCTACGGTTTTGACGGCTGTAAGCCGTCAATGGATAGTTTCATACCCAAAAAAGGCTATCCGAACCTCAATCGAGTCTTTGAAGTTTTTTCGCCTTCTGTTTTCCATCACGTGAATATTTACGTTAAAACGGGATCACCGTGGCTGGTCTTCGATTTACCTTCCCTGGATAGTGGTGCACCATGGTACTATTCCATTTCAAATCCCTGCACCCATTTCTAAAAGTCGAACGGCGTTGTTTCTGCCTTTTGGACGAATGTTGCACCTTGCACCGCGAATGTTGTACCCTGTGGATATCGATTCTTCGGACGGCCATAACTGTTGGCTCGTTTAGAGTTATGGGAGCCATAACTAGTCAAAACGAAGCTCGCAGTGAGTTCTACATCTTTGACGGCTGTAAACCGTCAATGGATAGTATCATACCCAAAAAAGGCTATCCGAACCTCAATCGGGTCTTTGAATTTTTTTGGCCTTCTGTTTTCCATCACGTGAATTTTTACGTTAAAATGGGATCACCGTGGATGGTCTTCGATTTACCTTCCCTGGAGAGTGGTGCACCATGGTACTATTCCATTTCATATCCCTGCACCCATTTCTAAAAGTCGAACGGCGCTGTTTCTGCTTTTTGGACGAATGTTGCACCTTGCACCGCGAATGTTGCACCCTATAGATATCGATTCTTCGGACGGCCATAAATGTTGGCTCGTTTAGAGTTACGGGATCCATAACCAGTCAAAACGAAGCTCTCAGTGAGTTCTACAGTTTTGATGGCTGTAAGCCGTCAATGGATAGTTTCATACCCAAAAAAAGCTAACCGAACCTCAATTGGGTCTTTGAAGTTTTTTGGCCTTCTGTTTTCCATCACGTGAATTTTTACGTTAAAACGGGATCACCGTGGCTGGTCTTCTATTTACCTTCCCTGGATAGTGGTGCACCATGGTACTGTTCCATTTCAAATCCCTACACCCATTTCTAAAAGTCGAACGGCGCTGTTTCGGCTTTTTGGACGAATGTTGCACCTTGCACCGCGAATGTTGCACCCTGTGGATATCTATTCTTCGTACGGCCATAACTGTTGGCTCGTTTAGAGTTACGGGAGCCATAACCAGTCAAAACGAAGCTCTCAGTGAGTTCTACAGCTTAACCGGCTGTAAGCTGTCAATGGATAGTTTCATACTCAAAAAAGGCTATTCGAACCTCAATCGTGTCTTTGAAGTTTTTTGTCCTTCTGTTTTCCATCACGTGAATTTTTACGTTAAAACATGATCACCGTGGCTGGTATTCGATTTACCTTCCCTGGATAGTGGTGCACCATGGTACTGTTCCATTTCAAATCCCTGCACCCATTTCTAAAAGTCGAATGGCGCTGTTTCGGCTTTTTGGACGAATGTTGCACCTTGCACCGGGAATGTTGCACCCTATGGATATCGATTCTTCGGACGGCCATAACTATTGGCTCGTTTAGAGTTACGGGAGCCATAACCAGTGAAAACGAAGCTCTCAGTGAGTTCTACGGATTTGATGGCTGTAAGCCGTCAATGGATAGTTTCATACCCAAAAAAGGCTATCTGAACCTCAATCGTGTCTCTGAAGTTTTTTGTCCTTCTATTTTCCATCACGTGAATTTTTACGTTAAAACGGGATCACCGTGGCTGGTCTTCGATTTACCTTCCCTGGATAGTGGTGCACCATGGTATTATTCCATTTCAAATCCTTGCACCCATTTCTAAAAGTCGAACGGCGCTGTTTCGGCTTTTTGGACGAATGTAGCACCTTGCACCGCAAATGTTGCACCCTGTGGATATCGATTTTTCGGACGGCCATAACTGTTAGCTCGTTTAGAATTACGGGAGCCATAACCAGTAAAAACGAAGCTATCAGTGAGTTCTATAGCTCTGATGGCTGTAAGCCATCAATGGATAGTTTCATACCCAAAAAAGGCCATCCGAACCTCAATCAGGTCTTTGAATTTTTTCGGCCCTCTGTTTTCCATCACTTGAATTTTTACGTTAAAACGGGATCACCGTGGATGGTCTTCGATTTACCTTCCCTGGAGAGTGGTGCACCATGGTACTATTCCATTTCAAATCCCTGCACTCATTTCTAAAAGTCGAACGGCGTTGTTTTGGCTTTTTGGACGAATGTTGCATCTTGCACCGCGAATGTTGCACCCTGTAGATATCGATTCTTCGGACGGCCATAACTGTTGGCTCGTTTAGAGTAACGGGAGCCATAACCAGTTAAAACGAAGCTCTCAGTGAGTTCTACAGTTTTGACGGCTGTAAGCGGTCAATGGATAGTTTGATACCCTAAAAAGGCTATCCGAACCTCAATCGGGTCTCTGATGTTTTTTGGCCTTCTGTTTTCCATCACGTGAATTTTTACGTTAAAACGGGAACACCATGGATGGTCTTCGATTCACCTTCTCGGGAGAGTGGCGCACCATGGTACTGTTCCATTTCAAATCCCTGCACTCACTTCTAAAAGTCGAACGACGCTGTTTCGGCTTTTTGGACGAATGTTGCACCTTGCACCGCGAATGTTGCACCCTGTGGATATTGATTCTTCGGACGGCCATAACTGTTGGCTCGTTTAGAGTTACGGAAGCCATAATCATTCAAAACAAAGCTCTCAGTGAGTTCTACGGCTTTGACGGCTGTAAGCCGTCAATGGATAGTTTCATACCCAAAAAAGGCTATCCGAACCTCAATCGGGTCTTTGAAGTTTTTTGGCCTTCTGTTTTCCATCACGTGAATTTTTACGTTAAAACGGGATCACCGTGGCTGGTCTTCGATTTACCTTCCCTGGAAAGTGGTGCACCATGGAACTGTTCCATTTCAAATCCCTACACCCACTTCTAAAAGTCGAACGACGCTGTTTCGGCTTTTTGGACGAATGTTGCACCTTGCACCGCGAATGTTGCACCCTGTGGATATTGATTCTTCGGACGGCCATAACTCTTGGTTCGTTTAGAGTTACGGGAGCCATAACCAGTCAAAACAAAGCTCTTAGTGAGTTCTACGGATTTGACGGCTGTAAGCCGTCAATGGATAGTTTCATACCCAAAAAAGGCTATCCGAACCTCAATCGGGTCTCTGAAGTTTTTTCGCCTTATGTTTTCCATCACGTGAATATTTACGTTAAAACGGGATCACCGTGGCTGGTCTTCGATTTACCGTCCCTGGATAGTGGAGCACCATGGTACTGTTCCATTTCAAATCCCTGCACCCATTTCTAAAAGTCGAACGACGCTGTTTCGGCTTTTTGGACGAATGTTGCACCTTGCACCGCGAATGTTGCACCCTGTGGATATCGATTCTTCGGACGGCCATAACTGTTGGCTCTTTTAGAGTTATGGGAGCCATAACTAGTCAAAACGAAGCTCGCAGTGAGTTCTACATCTTTGATGGCTGTAAGCCGTCAATGGATAGTTTCATACCCAAAAAAGGCTATCCGAACCTCAATCGGGTCTTTGAATTTTTTTGGCCTTCTGTTTTCCATCACGTGAATTTTTACGTTAAAATGGGATCACCGTGGATGGTCTTCGATTTACCTTCCCTGGAGAGTGGTGCACCATGGTACTATTCCATTTCATATCCCTGCACCCATTTCTAAAAGTCGAACGGCGCTGTTTCTGCTTTTTGGACGAATGTTGCACCTTGCACCGCGAATGTTGCACCATATAGATATTGATTCTTCGGACGGCCATAAATGTTGGCTCATTTAGAGTTACGGGAGCCATAACCAGTCAAAACGAAGCTCTCAGTGAGTTCTACAGTTTTGATGGCTGTAAGCCGTCAATGGATAGTTTCATACCCAAAAAAAGCTAACCGAACCTCAATTGAGTCTCTGAAGTTTTTTGGCCTTCTGTTTTCCATCACGTGAATTTTTACGTTAAAACGGGATCACCTTGGCTGGTCTTCAATTTACCTTCCCTGGATAGTGGTGCACCATGGTACTGTTCCATTTCAAATCCCTGCACCCATTTCTAAAAGTCGAACGGCGCTGTTTCGGCTTTTTGGACGAATGTTGCACCTTGCACCGCGAATGTTGCACCCTGTGGATATCGATTCTTCGTACGGCCATAACTGTTGGCTCGTTTAGAGTTACGGGAGCCATAACCAGTCAAAACGAAGCTCTAAGTGAGTTCTACAGCTTAAACGGCTGTAAGCTGTCAATGGATTGTTTCATACTCAAAAAAGGCTATTCGAACCTCAATCGTGTCTTTGAAGTTTTTTGTCCTTCTGTTTTCCATCACGTGAATTTTTAGGTTAAAACGTGATCCCCGTGGCTGGTCTTCGATTTACCTTCCCTGGATAGTGGTGCACCATGGTACTGTTCCATTTCAAATCCCTGCATCCATTTCTAAAAGTCGAACGGCACTGTTTCGGATTTTTGGACGAATGTTGCACCTTGCACCGCGAATGTTGCACCCTGTGGATATCGATTCTTCGGACGGCCATAACTATTGGCTCGTTTAGAGTTACGGGAGCCATAACCAATGAAAACGAAGCTCTTAGTGAGTTCTACGGATTTGATGGCTGTAAGCCGTCAATGGATAGTTTCATACCCAAAAAAGGCTATCTAAACCTCAATCGTGTCTCTGAAGTTTTTTGTCCTTCTATTTTCCATCACGTGAATTTTTACGTTAAAACGGGATCACCGTGGCTGGTCTTCGATTTACCTTCCCTGGATAGTGGTGCACCATGGTATTATTCCATTTCAAATCCTTGCACCCATTTCTAAAAGTCGAACGGCGCTGTTTCGGCTTTTTGGACGAATGTAGCACCTTGCAATGCAAATGTTGCACCCTTTGGATATCGATTCTTCGGACGGCCATAACTGTTAGCTCGTTTAGAGTTACGGGAGCCATAACCAGTCAAAACGAAGCTCTCAGTGAGTTCTATAGCTATGACGGCTGTAAGCCATCAATGGATAGTTTCATACCCAAAAAAGGCTATCCGAACCTCAATCGGGTCTTTGAATTTTTTCGGCCCTCTGTTTCCCATCACGTGAATTTTTACGTTAAAACGGGATCACCGTGGATGGTCTTCGATTTACCTTCCCTGGAGAGTGGTGCACCATGGTACTATTCCATTTCAAATCCCTGCACCCATTTCTAAAAGTCGAATGGCGCTGTTTTGGCTTTTTGGACGAATGTTGCATCTTGCACCGCGAATGTTGCACCCTGTAGATATCGATTCTTCGGACGGCCATAACTGTTGGCTCATTTAGAGTAACGGGAGCCATAACCAGTCAAAACGAAGCTCTCAGTGAGTTCTACAGCTTTGATGGCTGTAAGCGGTCAATGGATAGTTTCATACCCTAAAAAGGCTATCCGAACCTCAATCGGGTCTCTGATGTTTTTTGGCCTTCTGTTTTCCATCACGTGAATTTTTACGTTAAAACGGGAACACCATGGATGGTCTTCGATTCACCTTCTCTGGAGAGTGGTGCACCATGGTACTGTTCCATTTCAAATCCCTGCACCCACTTCTAAAAGTCGAACGGCGCTGTTTCGGCTTTTTGGACGAATGTTGCACCTTGCATCGCGAATGTTGCACCCTGTGGATATTGATTCTTCGGACGGCCATAACTGTTGGCTCGTTTAGAGTTACGGAAGCCATAACCAGTCAAAACGAAGCTCTCAGTGAGTTCTTCGGCTTTGACGGCTGTAAGCCATCAATGGATAGTTTCATACCCAAAAAAGGCTATCCGAACCTCAATCGGGTCTTTGAAGTTTTTTGGCCTTCTGTTTTCCATCACGTGAATTTTTACGTTAAAACGGGATCACCGTGGCTGGTCTTCGATTTACCTTCCCTAGAAAGTGGTGCACCATGGAACTGTTCCATTTCAAATCCCTACACCCACTTCTAAAAGTCGAACGGCGCTGTTTCGGCTTTTTGGACGAATGTTGCACCTTGCACCGCGAATGTTGCACCCTATGGATATCGATTCTTCGGACGGCCATAACTCTTTGCTCGTTTAGAGTTACGGGAGCCATAACCAGTCAAAACAAAGCTCTAAGTGAGTTCTACGGATTTGATGGCTGTAAGCCGTCAATGGATAGTATCATACCCAGAAAAGGCTATCCGAACCTCAATCGGGTCTCTGATGTTTTTTGGCCTTCTGTTTCCATCACGTGAATTTTTACGTTAAAACGGGATCACCGTGGATGGTCTTCGATTCACCTTCCCTGGAGAGTGGTGCACCATGGTACTATTCCATTTCAAATCCCTGCACCCACTTCTAAAAGTCGAACGGCGTTGTTTCGGCTTTTTGGATGAATGTTGCACCTTGCACCGCGAATGTTGCACCCTGTGGATATCGATTCTTCGGACGGCCATAACTGTTGGCTCGTTTAGAGTTACGGGAGCCATAACCATTCAACACGAAGCTCTCAGTGAGTTCTACGGCTATGACGGCTATAAGCCGTCAATGGATAGTTTCATACCCAAAAAAGGCTATCCGAACCTCAATCGGGTCTTTGAAGTTTTTTGGCCTTCTCTTTTCCATCACGTGAATTTTTACGTTAAAACGGGATCACCGTGGCTGGTCTTCGATTTATCTTCCCTGGATAGTGGTGCACCATGGTACTATTCCCTTTCAAATCCCTGCACCGATTTCTAAAAGTCGAACGACGCTGTTTCGGCTTTTTGGACGAATGTTGCACCTTGCACCGCGAATGTTGCACCCTATGGATATCGATTTTTCGGACGGCCATAACTCTTGGCTCGTTTAGAGTTACGGGAGCCATAACCAGTGAAAACAAAGCTCTTAGTGAGTTCTACGGCTTTGACGGCTGTAAGCCATCAATGGATAGTTTCATACCCAAAAAAGGCTATCCGAACCTCCATCGGGTCTTTGATGTTTTTTGGCCTTCTGTTTTCCATCACATGAATTTTTACGTTAAAACGGGATCACCGTGGATGGTCTTCGATTCACCTTCCCTGGAGAGTGGTGCACCATGGTACTGTTCCATTTCAAATCCCTGCACCCACTTCTAAAAGTCGAACGGCGCTGTTTCGGCTTTTTGGATGAATGTTGCACCTTGCACCGCGAATGTTGCACCCTGTGGATATCGATTCTTCGGACGCCCATAACTGTTGGCTCGTTTAGATTTACGGGAGCCATAACCAGTCAAAACGAAGCTCTTAGTGAGTTCTACAGCTTTGATGGCTGTAAGCCGTCAATGGATAGTTTCATACCCAAAAAATGCTATCCGAACCTCAATCGGGTCTTTGAAGTTTTTTGGCCTTCTGTTTTCCATCACGTGAATTTTTACGTTAAAACGTGATCACCGTGGATGGTCTTCGATTTACCTTCCCTGGAGAGTGGTGCACCATGGTACTTTTCCATTTCAAATCCCTGCACCCATTTCTAAAAGTCGAACGGCGCTGTTTCGGCTTTTTGGGCGAATGTTGCACCTTGCACCGTGAATGTTGCACCCTGTAGATATCGATTCTTCGGACGGCCATAACTCTTGGCTCGTTTAGAATTACGGGAGCCATAACCAGTCAAAACAAAGCACTCAGTGAGTTCTACGACTTTGACTGTTGTAAGCCGTCAGTGGATAGTTTAATACCCAAAAAAGGCTATCCGAACCTCAATCGGGTCTTTATGTTTTTTGGCCTTCTATTTTCCATCACGTGAATTTTTACGTTAAAACGGGATCACCGTGGATGGTCTTCGATTTACCTTCCTGGAGAGTGCTGCACCATGGTACTGTTACATTTCAAATCCCTACACTCACTTCTAAAAGTCGAACGGCGCTGTTTCGGCTTTTTGGATGAATGTTGCACCTTGCACCGCGAATGTTGCACCCTGTGGATATCGATTCTTCGGACGGCCATAACTGTTGGCTCGTTTAGAGTTACGGGAGCCATAACCAGTCAAAACGAAGCTCTCAGTGAGTTCTACGGCTATGACGGCTGTAAGCCGTCAATGGATAGTTTCATACCCAAAAAAGGCTATCCGAACCTCAATCGGGTCTCTAAAGTTTTTTGGCCTTCTATTTTCCATCACGTGAATTTTTACGTTAATACGGGATCATCGTGGCTGGTCTTCGATTTACCTTCCCTGCATAGTGGTGCACTATGGTACTATTCCATTTCAAATCCCTGCACCCATTTCTGAAAGTCGAACGGCGCTGTTTCGGCTTTTTGGACGAATGTTGCACCTTGCACCGCGAATGTTTCACCATGTGTATATCGATTCTTCGGACGGCCATAACTGTTGGCTCGTTTAGAGTTACGGGAGCCATAGCCAGTCAAAATGAAGCACTCAGTGAGTTCTACAGCTTTGACGGCTGTAAGCCGTCAATGGATAGTTTCATACCCAAAAAATGCTATCCGAACCTCAATCGGGTCTCTGAAGTTTTTTGTCCTTCTGTTTTCCAACACGTGAATTTTTACGTTAAAACGGGATCACCGTGGCTGGTCTTCGATTTACCTTCCATGGATAGTGGTGCACCATGGTACTGTTCCATTTCAAATCCCTACACCCATTTCTAAAAGTCGAACAGCGCTGTTTCGGCTTTTTGGACGAATGTTGCACCTTGCACCGCGAATGTTGCACCCTGTGGATATCGATTCTTCGGACGACCCTAGCTGTTGTCTCGTTTAGAGTTACGGGAGCCATAACCAGTCAAAACGAAGCTCTCAGTGAGTTCTATAGCTTAAACAGCTGTAAGCCGTCAATGGATAGTTTCATACCCAAAAAAGGCTATCTGAACCACAATCGTGTCTCTGAATTTTTTTGTCCTTCTGTTTTCCATCACGTGAATTTTTACGTTAAAACGGGATCACCGTGGCTGGTCTTCGATTTACCTTCCCTGGATAGTGGTTCACCATGGTACTGTTCCGTTTCAAATCCCTGCACCCATTTCTAAAAGTCGAACGGCGCTGTTTCGGCTTTTTGGACGAATGTTGCACCTTGCACCGCGAATGTTGCACCCTGTGGATATCGATTCTTCGGACGACCGTAACTGTTGGCTCGTTTAGAGTTACGGGAGCCATAACCAGTCAAAACGAAGCTCTCGGTGAGTTCTATAGCTTAAACTCTAGTAAGCCGTCAATGGATAGTTTCATACCCAAAAAAGGCTATCCGAACCTCAATCGTGTCTTTGAAGTTTTTTGTCCTTCTGTTTTCCATCACGTGAATTTTTACGTTAAAACGGGATCACCGTGGCTGGTCTTCGATTTACCATCCCTGGATAGTGGTGCACCATGGTACTATTCCATTTCAAATCCCTGCACCCATTTCTAAAAGTCGAACGGCGCTATTTCGGCTTTTTGGACGAATGTAGCACCTTGTACCGCGAATGATGCACCCTGTGGATATCGATTCTTCGGACGGCCATAACTGTTGGCTCGTTAAGAGTTACGGGAGACATAACCAGTCAAAACAAAGCTCTCAGTGAGTTCTATAGCTTTGACGGCTACAAGCTATCAATGGATAGTTTCATACCCAAAAAAGGCTATCCGAACCTCAATCGGGTCTATGAATTTTTTCGGCCTTCTGTTTTTTATCACGTGAATTTTTACGTTAAAACGGGTTCACCGTGGATGGTCTTCGATTTACCTTCCCTGGAGAGTGGTGCACCATGGTACTATTCCATTTCAAATCCCTGCACCCATTTCTAAAAGTCGAACGGCGCTGTTTCGGCTTTTTGGACGAAAGTTGCACCTTGCAACGCGAATGTTGCACCCTGTGGATATTGATTCTTCGGACGGCCATAACTGTTGGCTCGTTTGGAGTTACGGGAGCCATAACCAATCAAAACAAAGCTCTTTGTTAGTTCTACGGCTTTGACGGCTGTAAGCCGTCAATGGATAGTTTGATACCCAAAAAAGGCTATCTGAACCTCAATCGGGTCTCTGAAGTTTTTTGGCCTTATGTTTTCCATCACGTGAATTTTTACGTTAAAACGGGATCATCGTGGATGGTCTTCGATTTACCTTCCCTGGAGAGTGGTGCACCATGGTACTGTTCCATTTCAAATCCCTGCACCCATTTCTAGAAGTCGAACGGCGCTGTTTCGGCCTTTTGGACGAATGTTGCCCCTTGCACCGCGAATGTTGCACCTTGTGGATATCGATTCTTCGGATGGCCATAACTATTGGATAGTTTAGAGTAACGGGAGCCATAACCAGTCAAAACGAAGCTCTCAGTGAGTTCTATAGCTCTGACTGCTGAAAGCCGTCAATGGATAGTTTGATACCCAAAAAAGGCTATCCGAACCTCAATCGGGTCTTTGAATTTTTTCGGCCCTCTATTTTCCATCACGTGAATTTTTACGTTAAAACGGGATCACCGTGGATGGTCTTCGATTTACCTTCCCTGGAGAGTGGTGCACCAAGGTACTATTCCATTTCAAATCCCTGCACTCATTTCTAAAAGTCGAACGGCGTTGTTTTGGCTTTTTGGACGAATGTTGCATCTTGCACCGCGAATGTTGCACCCCGTAGATATCGATTCTTCGGACGGCCATAACTGTTGGCTCGTTTAGAGTAACGGGAGCCATAACCAGTCAAAACGAAGCTCTCAGTGAGTTCTACAGCTCTGATGGCTGTAAGCCGTTAATGGATAGTTTCATACCCTAAAAAGGCTATCCAAACCTCAATCGGGTCTCTGATGTTTTTTGGCCTTCTGTTTTCCATCACGTGAATTTTTACGTTAAAACGGGAACACCATGGATGGTCTTCGATTCACCTTCTCTGGAGAGTGGCGCACCATGGTACTGTTCCATTTCAAATCCCTACACTCACTTCTAAAAGTTGAACGGCGCTGTTTCGGCTTTTTGGACGAATGTTGCACCTTGCACTGCGAATGTTGCACCCTGTGGATATTGATTCTTCGTACGGCCATAACTGTTGGCTCGTTTAGAGTTAAGGAAGCCATAACCAGTCAAAACAAAGCTCTCAGTGAGTTCTACAGCTTTGACGGCTGTAAGCCGTCAATGGATAGTTTCGTACCCAAAAAAGGCTATCCGAACCTCAATCGGGTCTTTGAAGTTTTTTGTCCTTGTGTTTTCCATCACGTGAATTTTTACGTTAAAACGGGATCACCGTGGCTGGTCTTCGATTTACCTTCCCTGGAAAGTGGTGCACCATGGAACTGTTCCATTTCAAATCCCTACACCCACTTCTAAAAGTCGAACGGCGCTGTTTCGGCTTTTTGGACGAATGTTGCACCTTGCACCGTGAATGTTGCACCCTGTGGATATCGATTCTTCGGACGACCATAACTATTGGCTCGTTTAGAGTTACGGGAGCCATAACCAGTGAAAACGAAGCTCTCAGTGAGTTCTACGGATTTGATGGCTGTAAGCCGTCAATGGATAGTTTCATACCCAAAAAAGGCTATCCAAACCTCAATCGGGTCTCTGATGTTTTTTGGCCTTCTGTTTTCCATCACGTGAATTTTTACGTTACAACGGGATCACCGTGGATGGTCTTCGATTCACCTTCCTTGGAGAGTGGTGCACTATGGTACTATTCCATTTCCAATCCCTGCACCCACTTCTAAAAGTCGAACGGCGCTGTTTCGGCTTTTTGGATGAATGTTGCACCTTGCACCGCAAATGTTGCACCCTGTGGATATCGATTCTTCGGACGGCCATAACTGTTAGCTCGTTTAGAGTTACGGGAGCCATAACCAGTCAAAACAAAGCTCTTAGTGAGTTCTACGGCTTAGACGGCTGTAAGCCGTCAATGGATAGTTTCATACCCAAAAAAGGCTATCCGAACCTCAATTGGGTCTCTGATGTTTTTTGGCCTTCTGTTTTCCATCACGTGAATTTTTACGTTAAAACGGGATCACCGTGGATGGTCTTTGATTCACCTTCCCTAGAGAGTGGTGCACCATGGTACTGTTCCATTTCAAATCCCTGCACCCACTTCTAAAAGTCGAACTGCGCTGTTTCGGCTTTTTGGATGAATGTTGCACCTTGCACCGCGAATGTTGCACCATGTGGATATCGATTCTTCAGACGCCCATTACTGTTGGCTCGTTTAGAGTTACGGGAGCCATAACCAGTCAAAACGAAGCTCTTATTGAGTTCTACGGCTTTGATGGATGTAAGCCGTCAATGGATAGTTTCATACCCAAAAAATGCTATCCGAACCTCAATCGGGTCTTTGAAGTTTTTTGGCCTTCTGTTTTCCATCACGTGAATTTTTACGTTAAAACGTGATCACCGTGGATGGTCTTCGATTTACCTTCCCTGTAGAGTGGTGCACCATGGTAGTTTTCCATTTCAAATCCCTACACCCATTTCTAAAAGTCGAACGGCGCTGTTTCGGCTTTTTGGGCGAATGTTGCACCTTGCACCGTGAATGTTGCACCATGTGGATATCGATTCTTCGGACGGCCATAACTCTTGGCTCGTTTAGAGTTACGGGAGACATAACCAGTCAAAACAAAGCACTCAGTGAGTTCTACGACTTTGACGGTTGTAAGCCGTCAGTGGATAGTTTCATACCCAAAAAAGGCTATCCGAACCTCAATCGGGTCTTTATGTTTTTTGGCCTTCTGTTTTCCATTACGCGAATTTTTACGTTACAACGGGATCACCGTGGATGGTCTTCGATTCACCTTCCTGGAGATTGGTGCACCATGGTACTGTTCCATTTCAAATCCCTGCACCCACTTCTAAAAGTCGAACGGCTCTGTTTCGGATTTTTGGATGAATGTTGCACCTTGCACCGCGAATGTTGCACCCTGTGGATATCGATTCTTCGGACGGCCATAACTGTTGGCTCGTTTAGAGTTACGGGAGCCATAACCAGTCAAAACAAAGCTCTCAGTGAGTTCTACGGCTATGATGGCTGTAAGCCGTCAATGGATAGTTTCATACCCAAAAAAGGCTATCCGAACCTCAATCGGGTCTCTGAAGTTTTTTGGCATTCTGTTTTCCATCACGTGAATTTTTACGTTAATACGGGATCACCGTGGCTGGTCTTCGATTTACCTTCTCTGCATAGTGGTGCACCATGGTACTATTCCATTTCAAATCCCTGCACCCATTTCTAAAAGTCGAACGGCGCTATTTCGGCTTTTTGGATGAATGTTGCACCTTGTACCGCGAATGATGCACCCTGTGGATATCGATTCTACGGACGGCCATAACTGTTGGCTCGTTAAGAGTTACGGGAGACATAACCAGTCAAAACAAAGCTCTCAGTGAGTTCTATAGCTTTGATGGCTACAAGCTATCAATGGATAGTTTCATACCCAAAAAAGGCTATCCGAACCTCAATCGGGTCTATGAATTTTTTCGGCCTTCTGTTTTTTATCACGTGAATTTTTATGTTAAAACGGGTTCACCGTGGATGGTCTTCGATTTACCTTCCCTGGAGAGTGGTGCACCATGGTACTATTCCATTTCAAATCCCTGCACCCATTTCTAAAAGTCGAACGGCGCTGTTTCGGCTTTTTGGACGAAAGTTGCACCTTGCAACGCGAATGTTGCACCCTGTGGATATTGATTCTTCGGACGGCCATAACTGTTGGCTCGTTTGGAGTTACGGGAGCCATAACCAATCAAAACAAAGCTCTTTGTTAGTTCTACGGCTTTGACGGCTATAAGCCGTCAATGGATAGTTTGATACCCAAAAAAGGCTATCTGAACCTCAATCGGGTCTCTGAAGTTTTTTGGCCTTATGTTTTCCATCACGTGAA
The DNA here is from genome assembly GCA_030737815.1 of Allium fistulosum. Lineage (NCBI taxonomy): Eukaryota > Viridiplantae > Streptophyta > Magnoliopsida > Asparagales > Amaryllidaceae > Allium > Allium fistulosum. The sequence continues at coordinate 1,143,367,070 of CM060906.1, forward strand.
TTTTTACGTTAAAACGGGATCATCGTGGATGGTCTTCGATTTACCTTCCCTGGAGAGTGGTGCACCATGGTACTGTTCCATTTCAAATCCCTGCACCCATTTCTAGAAGTCGAACGGCGCTGTTTCGGCCTTTTGGACGAATGTTGCCCCTTGCACCGCGAATGTTGCACCTTGTGGATATCGATTCTTCGGATGGCCATAACTATTGGCTCGTTTAGAGTAACGGGAGCCATAACCAGTCAAAACGAAGCTCTCAGTGAGTTCTATAGCTCTGACTGCTGAAAGCCATCAATGGATAGTTTGATACCCAAAAAAGGCTATCCGAACCTCAATCGGGTCTCTGAAGTTTTTTCGCCTTCTGTTTTCCATCACGTGAATATTTACGTTAAAACGTGATCACCGTGGCTGGTCATCGATTTACCTTCCCTGGATAGTGGTGCACCATGGTACTATTCCATTTCAAATCCCTGCACCCATTTCTAAAAGTCGAACGGCGCTGTTTCGGCTTTTTGGACGAATGTAGCACCTTGCACCGCGAATGTTGCACCCTGTGGATATCGATTCTTCGGACGGCCATAACTGTTGGCTCGTTTAGAGTTAGGGGAGCCATAACTAGTCAAAACGAAGCTCTCAGTGAGTTCTATAGCTCTGATGGCTGTAAGCCGTCAATGGATAGTTTCATACCCAAAAAAGGCTATCCGAACCTCAATCGGGTCTTTGAATTTTTTCGGCCCTCTGTTTTCCATCACGTGAATTTTTACGTTAAAACGGGATCACCGTGGATGGTCTTCGATTTACCTTCCCTGGAGAGTGGTGCACCAAGGTACTATTCCATTTCAAATCCCTGCACTCATTTCTAAAAGTCGAACGGCGCTGTTTTGGCTTTTTGGACGAATGTTGCATCTTGCACCGCGAATGTTGCACCCCGTAGATATCGATTCTTCGGACGGCCATAACTGTTGGCTCGTTTAGAGTAACGGGAGCCATAACCAGTCAAAACGAAGCTCTTAGTGAGTTCTACAGCTTTGATGGCTGTAAGCGGTTAATGGATAGTTTCATACCCTAAAAAGGCTATCCGAACCTCAATCGGGTCTCTGATGTTTTTTGGCCTTCTGTTTTCCATCACGTGAATTTTTACGTTAAAACGGGAACACCATGGATGGTCTTCGATTCACCTTCTCTGGAGAGTGGCGCACCATGGTACTGTTCCATTTCAAATCCCTACACTCACTTCTAAAAGTTGAACGGCGCTGTTTCGGCTTTTTGGACGAATGTTGCACCTTGCACCGCGAATGTTGCACCCTATGGATATTGATTCTTCGTACGGCCATAACTGTTGGCTCGTTTAGAGTTAAGGAAGCCATAACCAGTCAAAACGAAGCTCTCAGTGAGTTCTACAGCTTTGACGGCTGTAAGCCGTCAATGGATAGTTTCGTACCCAAAAAAGGCTATCCGAACCTCAATCGGGTCTTTGAAGTTTTTTGTCCTTGTGTTTTCCATCACGTGAATTTTTACGTTAAAACGGGATCACCGTGGCTGGTCTTCGATTTACCTTCCCTGGAAAGTGGTGCACCATGGAACTGTTCCATTTCAAATCCCTACACCCACTTCTAAAAGTCGAACGGCGCTGTTTCGGCTTTTTGGACGAATGTTGCACCTTGCACCGCGAATGTTGCACCCTGTGGATATCGATTCTTCGGACGGCCATAACTATTGGCTCGTTTAGAGTTACGGGAGCCATAACCAGTGAAAACGAAGCTCTCAGTGAGTTCTATGGATTTGATGGCTGTAAGCCATCAATGGATAGTTTCATACCCAAAAAAGGCTATCCAAACCTCAATCGGGTCTCTGATGTTTTTTGGCCTTCTGTTTTCCATCACGTGAATTTTTACGTTACAACATGATCACCGTGGATGGTCTTCGATTCACCTTCCCTGGAGAGTGGTGCACTATGGTACTATTCCATTTCCAATCCCTGCACCCACTTCTAAAAGTCGAACGGCGCTGTTTCGGCTTTTTGGATGAATGTTGCACCTTGCACCGCAAATGTTGCACCCTGTGGATATCGATTCTTCGGACGGCCATAACTGTTAGCTCGTTTAGAGTTACGGGAGCCATAACCAGTCAAAACAAAGCTCTTAGTGAGTTCTACGGCTTAGACGGCTGTAAGCCGTCAATGGATAGTTTCATACCCAAAAAAGGCTAACCGAACCTCAATTGGGTCTCTGATGTTTTTTGGCCTTCTGTTTTCCATCACGTGAATTTTTACGTTAAAACGGGATCACCGTGGATGGTCTTTGATTCACCTTCCCTGGAGAGTGGTGCACCATGGTACTGTTCCATTTCAAATCCCTGCACCCACTTCTAAAAGTCGAACGGCGCTGTTTCGGCTTTTTGGATGAATGTTGCACCTTGCACCGCGAATGTTGCACCATGTGGATATCGATTCTTCAGACGCCCATTACTGTTGGCTCGTTTAGAGTTACGGGAGCCATAACCAGTCAAAACGAAGCTCTTAGTGAGTTCTACGGCTTTGATGGATGTAAGCCGTCAATGGATAGTTTCATACCCAAAAAATGCTATCCGAACCTCAATCGGGTCTTTGAAGTTTTTTGGCCTTCTGTTTTCCATCACGTGAATTTTTACGTTAAAACGTGATCACCGTGGATGGTCTTCGATTTACCTTCCCTGTAGAGTGGTGCACCATGGTACTTTTCCATTTCAAATCCCTACACCCATTTCTAAAAGTCGAACGGCGCTGTTTCGGCTTTTTGGGCGAATGTTGCACCTTGCACCGTGAATGTTGCACCATGTGGATATCGATTCTTCGGACGGCCATAACTCTTGGCTCGTTTAGAGTTACGGGAGACATAACCAGTCAAAACAAAGCACTCAGTGAGTTCTACGACTTTGACGGTTGTAAGCCGTCAGTGGATAGTTTCATACCCAAAAAAGGCTATCCGAACCTCAATCGGGTCTTTATGTTTTTTGGCCTTCTGTTTTCCATTACGCGAATTTTTACGTTACAACGGGATCACCGTGGATGGTCTTCGATTCACCTTCCTGGAGATTGGTGCACCATGGTACTGTTCCATTTCAAATCCCTGCACCCACTTCTAAAAGTCGAACGGCTCTGTTTCGGATTTTTGGATGAATGTTGCACCTTGCACCGCGAATGTTGCACCCTGTGGATATCGATTCTTCGGACGGCCATAACTGTTGGCTCGTTTAGAGTTACGGGAGCCATAACCAGTCAAAACAAAGCTCTCAGTGAGTTCTACGGCTATGATGGCTGTAAGCCGTCAATGGATAGTTTCATACCCAAAAAAGGCTATCCGAACCTCAATCGGGTCTCTGAAGTTTTTTGGCATTCTGTTTTCCATCACGTGAATTTTTACGTTAATACGGGATCACCGTGGCTGGTCTTCGATTTACCTTCTCTGCATAGTGGTGCACCATGGTACTATTCCATTTCAAATCCCTGCACCCATTTCTAAAAGTCGAACGGCGCTATTTCGGCTTTTTGGATGAATGTTGCACCTTGTACCGCGAATGATGCACCCTGTGGATATCGATTCTGCGGACGGCCATAACTGTTGGCTCGTTAAGAGTTACAGGAGACATAACCAGTCAAAACAAAGCTCTCAGTGAGTTCTATAGCTTTGACGGCTACAAGCCATCAATGGATAGTTTCATACCCAAAAAAGGCTATCCGAACCTCCATCGGGTCTATGAATTTTTTCGGCCTTCTGTTTTCTATCACGTGAATTTTTTCGTTAAAACGGGTTCACCGTGGATGGTCTTCGATTTACCTTCCCTGGAGAGTGGTGCACCATGGTACTATTCCATTTCAAATCCCTGCACCGATTTCTAAAAGTCGAACGGCGCTGTTTCGGCTTTTTGGACGAAAGTTGCACCTTGCACCGCGAATGTTGCACCCTGTGGATAATGATTCTTCGGACGGCCATAACTGTTGGCTCGTTTGGAGTTACGGGAGCCATAACCAATCAAAACAAAGCTCTTTGTGAGTTCTACGGCTTTGACGGCTGTAAGCCGTCAATGGATAGTTTCATACCCAAAAAAGGTTATCCGAACCTCAATCGGGTCTCTGATGTTTTTTGGCCTTCTGTTTTCCATCACGTGAATTTTTACGTTAAAACGGGATCACCGTGGATGGTCTTCGATTTACCTTCCCTGGAGAGTGGTGCACCATGGTACTGTTCCATTTCAAATTCCTGCACCCATTTCTAAAAGTCGAACGGCGCTGTTTCGGCTTTTTGGACGAATGTTGCACCTTGCACCGCGAATGTTGCACCCTGTGGATATCGATTATTCGGACGGCCATAACTCTTGGCTCGTTTAGAGTTACGGGAGCCATAACCAGTCAAAACAAAGCTCTTAGTGAGTTCTATGGCTTTGACGGCTGTAAGCCGTTAATGGATAGTTTCATACCCAAAAAAGGCTATCCGAACCTCAATCGGGTCTTTGATGTTTTTTGGCCTTCTGTTTTCCATCACGTGAATTTTTACGTTAAAACGGGATCACCGTGGATGGTCTTCGATTCACCTTCCCTGGAGAGTGGTGCACCATGGTACTGTTCCATTTCAAATACCTGCACCGACTTCTAAAAGTCGAACGGCGCTGTTTCGGCTTTTTGGACGAATGTTGCATCTTGCATCGCGAATGTTGCACCCTATGGATATCGATTCTTCGGACGGCCATAACTGTTGGCTCGGTTAGTTTTACGGGAGCCATAACCAGTCAAAATGAAGCTCTCAGTGAGTTCTACGGCTTTGACGGCTATAAGCCGTCAATGGATAGTTTCATACCCAAAAAAGGCTATCCGAACCTCAATCGTGTCTTTGAAGTTTTTTGTCCTTCTGTTTTCCATCACGTGAATTTTTACGTTAAAACGGGATCACCGTGCTGGTCTTCGATTTACCATCCCTGGATAGTGGTGCACCATGGTACTATTCCATTTCAAATCCCTGCACCCATTTCTAAAAGTCGAACGGCGCTATTTCGGCTTTTTGGACGAATGTTGCACCTTGTACCACGAATGATGCACCCTGTGGATATCGATTCTTCGGACGGCCATAACTGTTGGCTCGTTTAGAGTTACGGGAGCCATAGCCAGTCAAAATGAAGCACTCAGTGAGTTCTACAGCTTTGACGGCTGTAAGTCGTCAATGGATAGTTTCATACCCAAAAAATGCTATCCGAACCTCAATCGGGTCTCTGAAGTTTTTTGTCCTTCTGTTTTCCATCACGTGAATTTTTACGTTAAAACGGGATCACCGTGGCTGGTCTTCGATTTACCTTCCCTGGATAGTGGTGCACCATGGTACTGTTCCATTTCAAATCCCTACACCCATTTCTAAAAGTCGAACAGCGCTGTTTCGGCTTTTTGGACGAATGTTGCACCTTGCACCGCGAATGTTGCACCCTGTGGATATCGATTCTTCGGACGACCGTAACTATTGGCTCGTTTAGAGTTACGGGAGCCATAACCAGTCAAAACGAAGCTCTCAGTGAGTTCTATAGCTTAAACGGCTGTAAGCCGTCAATGGATAGTTTCATACCCAAAAAAGGCTATCCGAACCTCAATCGTGTCTCTGAAGTTTTTTGTCCTTCTGTTTTCCATCACGTGAATTTTTACGTTAAAACGGGATCACCGTGGCTGGTCTTCGATTTACCTTCCCTGGATAGTGGTTCACCATGGTACTGTTCCATTTCAAATCCCTGCACCCATTTCTAAAAGTCGTACGGCGGTGTTTCGGCTTTTTGGACGAATTTTGCACCTTGCATCGCGAAGGTTGCACCCTATGGATATCGATTCTTCGGACGGCCATAACTGTTGGCTCGTTTAGAGTTACGGGAGCCATAACCAGTCAAAACGAAGCTCTTAGTGAGTTCTACGGCTTTGACGGCTGTAAGCCGTTAATGGATAGTTTCATACCCAAAAAAGGCTATCCGAACCTCAATCGGGTCTCTGATGTTTTTTGGCCTTCTGTTTTCCATCACGTGAATTTTTACGTTAAAACGGGATCACCGTGGATGGTCTTCGATTCACTTTCCTTGGAGAGTGGTGCACCATGGTACTATTCCATTTCAAATCCCTGCACCCACTTCTAAAACTCGAACGGCGCTGTTTCGGCTTTTTGGACGAATGTTGCACCTTGCATCGCGAATGTTGCACCCTATGGATAACGATTCTTCGGACGGCCATAACTGTTGGCTCGGTTAGTTTTACGGGAGCCATAACCAGTCAAAACGAAGCTCTCAGTGAGTTCTACGGCTTTGACGGCTATAAGCCGTCAATGGATAGTTTCATACCCAAAAAAGGCTATCCGAACCTCAATCGTGTCTTTGAAGTTTTTTGTCCTTCTGTTTTCCATCACGTGAATTTTTACGTTAAAACGGGATCACCGTGGCTGGTCTTCGATTTACCATCCCTGGATAGTGGTGCACCATGGTACTATTCCATTTCAAATCCCTGCACCCATTTCTAAAAGTCGAACGGCGTTATTTTGGCTTTTTGGACGAATGTTGCACCTTGTACCGCGAATTATGCACCCTGTGGATATCGATTCTTCGGACGGCCATAACTGTTGGCTCGTTTAGAGTTACGGGAGACATAACTAGTCAAAACGAAGCTCTTAGTGAGTTCTATAGCTTTGACGGCTACAAGCCATCAATGGATAGTTTCATACCCAAAAAAGGCTATCCGAACCTCAATCGGGTCTATGAATTTTTTCGGCCTTCTCTTTTCCATCACGTGAATTTTTACGTTAAAACGGGATCACCGTGGCTGGTCTTCGATTTATCTTCCCTGGATAGTGGTGCACCATGGTACTATTCCATTTCAAATACCTGCACCTGTTTGTACCAAAAATGGGCACAACACTCTTCGAGAGTTATTTGAAGAGATAAAAATGAAGATTATAAATGTAAAATAGAGGTTATCTAACAAAAACTCCAACAAACAGAAATGTAAAATGCACAGACAAGCAATTTAGAGTGGTTCGGCGTATAGCCTACGTCCACTATGAAGTTTTGATGATTTTATTGATTCTCTTTCAATGATTACAAGCGGTTACAGCAATGAACAGCGGATTACAGATTAGAATTCGAAATTGACAGCAAAAGTAGGATGCAAATCTCAATCCGGCAGAGTCTGGACGCTTCAGAGAAAAAAGATCCTTTTTCTGTTGATTCTGGGGATCTATTTATAGGCGTAGGAGGCTCAGAATTCGCTCAAACTCCGGGAGACTTGGTCTGGCACGTGAGGGGGCCCACGCGACCGTTTCCAGAAAGTTTCACCTCGATCTGTGATCGGTACGACTCCATTTCGTGTCGATCAAGATTACCTCCAATTGAGCTCAAATTTGGTGGAGACGTTCCTCGGTATGTGTGCAACCTTCAGTTAAAATTTCATGATATTTGGATCAGTGGATTGAGAGATATCATCGATACGAGGCGATGTTCTTTGCAAGGCTGTCTGGTTCGAATCCATCTCTCCGAACTGAGGGCTTCGAATCGATGGTGTCACGCGCCTCTGTGAAGACGTGGAACGCACACTTCGCCTCGATCCGGTCTTTACTCCGAGTCGACCGCGTCGACTCCATATATCTCGGCGCATTCGCATCGAGGGATGACGTGGTGTGCGCGCTTCGCCTCGATCCGGTATTTGCTCCGTGTTGACTGCTTCGACTCCATGTATCTCGCCTTGTTTCCTTCGAGAGATGACATGTTATCCAAGCTGGTTGACCTAATGGATTCGAGTAGGACTTCATCCATGGATTCGAACCACGGTCATTCATGGATATGAACTGATGGTCAAATGGAGACGGAGAATCCCTTCCTTGATGGATACGAAACACGTAGCTCCTCAATGGGTACAAAGTCAAAGAATGCAAATTGGAGCCTTTCGATGGATGCGAAGTGTCGAACATCTGATGGATACGAAGTCGGCATCAAGTGATCGTTACGAACCAGGTGACTTATTGATGGATACGAACAAGTCTTTCCGGTTGAGGGTTCTATCGATACGAAGCTTATCACTGTGTGGACTTAATCATTCTAATTGACACGAGATCGATGGATGCGAAACGAGGACCACCGATGGATACGAAACTCATCGATACGAACTCGATGTACTAGCTCCATCGAAACGAACAGATACGTTTTAATGGATACGAAATGGGGTCTGCCGATGGATACGAAAACATGCTTTTTCCTCCAACTTGTATCCATCATAACCTGTGCATATGAGCTCGGATTGACTTGAAACTTGGAACGTTGAGTTGCTTTATTTTCCCGATCATGTCTCATTGATCGGGGCTTGATTCGGACTTGGACAAAATTCAACGATATCCATGACAAACGACATTTGGAATCCAACTCCTTGGTGTCCTGGCCTTGCCAAAAGGCGGGATAACATTTGCCCCCCAAAGTACGTCTTGTGAAAACATGACGTGCTTTGAAAAGCTGCAGGTCTTCTTTGAATAATTTGAAAGTCGTACCCTTTAACCATCCTCTTGTATTGGTCCTCTCATGAATCAATGCTAAAAGTTGGAAAGCCTTTCTTCGTATCGATGTGGGTTGACTTGATGGATACGAAAATGGTCATTCGTATCGATAGTCACAAATCATGGTGCATTCTGATTCGAATTGGCGATATCGGGTGGATACGAAATGAATGTTCGTATCGATAGGTCTGCTGTGTTTTGAATCGATGGCTCATAATTTGGATGTTTCGAAACGATGGTGTCTGGTAAGCATTTCGCCTCGATGAATGCGCAGCTTGATGGATTCGAAGAGAGCGTTTGCACCGATCCATCATATTCAAGTGGCCTCCCTGTGCGCATCGAACCGATAAAGTCTGGTGGATTCGAAACGAGACTTCGTTTCGATGTGCTGTTTGACTGGTTGCGACCGGTCAGGTTGACTGGGAGTCGAATCGACTCGGTTCCATCCTAGGCTTCATATAAATACCTGGGACTTCGTCACTTTTCACTTTTTTACCTTCTATCTTTTACCGCCGCATTCTACTTCTCGCATCGATCCAGAAATTATGAGAAAGGAGAAGACTTGTAACTTGTTCTCGAATCGATCAGATCCATACTTTCAATCCTTCAAATCTTAACCTCAACTTAGGTAATTAACCTCGAATCTAAACAACGAAGTCATCTCAGATCTACTCCATCTTCATCAACCACTGATTCTGGCAATTGGTAAAACCAGATCTGGACCAAAGCTTGGTTTTGAATAACCATGGCGATGCTCCTGTGGATTGGTGAAGAAGAAGTAGAAAGAGAAAAGAAAACAGAAAATGGATCGATATGGAGGCTTGCATTCGAATCGATGCAGGCCATTAGCACGCCCTCTTTGGATTTTTGCATCGATCCCTGGAAATTTGGCAACCATGGATCGATGGTTTGACAACCATAGGTCTTTGAACAGTTGTTGCAAAGTTATCAACTTCAGATCGATGCGAAGTGTATCTTTGCGTTCTACACGAAAAGCACTGATTCGAATGTGATCGATGTGAAGCCGAGACCTTCCTGACCGATACGAATTTGACAATCACGGATCGGTTCGAATTGATCGATACGAACTTGCGCCTTGGCTATCGATTCGACTCGTGCCCCCGGGATCGATACGAACCCATGTCCTGATGGATTCGAACAAGCCTCCCGTGATCGATTCGAACTTTTCTCTTGATGTACACAAAATTGTGAACTCTTAACAGCATAACTCCGACGAGCTTCATTCTTGCATATCTGGACTTGATAATTAAACCGCATATTTGAATACCTCTCAAAGCTCGTCGATGGAACTGCCATTTAACAGAAAAGTACAACGAACTCTTTAATCTTGAATCGATCGTTATCATCAGGATGGCGCGGTCGTGACGGTCAGCGATGACGGTCATGCCTGTCTGACTTCCAGAATTTAGTCGCTTGCATGTTTTCTTTAACTCTGTAGAATTTGTTCAAGCCACGCATAACATTCGCACTGCACAACACATTCACACACTTTACACTGGGGAATGCACGGGCTTTTTATCATCTAATGGTGATTTCTCGTGAGTTAGCTAGCCATGGAACTGTCAAGTTCACATCAACAAGAAACTCCCAGACTTGAGATTCCGGATATTCAGGCTGACGTGATCGATCCAGCCCCGGGTGAATTGCCTGAGGCGTCTCTCATCAATAGCCCACCTGATTCTGTCCCGTCCAATATCTCTGAAGACATGCTAGGGAGAATATGCTTAAGGCATGGCTTATCTTTGGATGAAGTACGGTTGCCTGGACCGGACGACAGACCACATAATCCCCCGGAGGGGTATACTGCTTTTAATCGACATGCGTGCGCAGCCAGCACACTTCCTCCGTTCAATGATTACATAAGAGAAGTGTTGGCTTATCTGGACATCGCTCCGTCTCAATTGCATCCAAATGGATATGCTTCACTCAACAGCTTGTTCATTGTATTCATGGAGTACCTCCATCGTCCTCCCCGTATGACCGACATAAGATACTTGTTTAATTTCAAGAGTCGGACTGACAGCCCATCTTATACATTCTTGGAGTCTGTAAGGAACTGCCAAGTTGTCGCGGGGTCGTGGACTAGGCTAAGTTACTTTAAGTCGGAGTGGTTCTATGTCCGATGTCCTCCGGGGTTTGCCAGAAGATGGCTGTTCAGACGTTAGTATTATCCTTTTTCCCAAGTAATTGACAGGGCAATTTTCGGAGTGAAATTAAACTCACGTCTTCTTCTCTTTTTCTTTCAGCAATCATCCAGCGGCCTGAGGGTGGCTACTATAAAGAGATAGTTCGGGTCCTCCAAGAGATTCCTAGCGAAGAAAGGAATATTGAACTGTTACTGACAGATCGGAATCTCAGAGTTCTTGGGTTGATCGGCCGGAGGCAGAGCATAAGGCTCGATGGTGCATTAAAGACCGTCTCCAGAGAAAAGGTCAAGCGGAAGAAACCCAGGGTTGTGATAATTGAGGAACCCGATTCCGAGAGAACTCATACTGACGAGGAACCATTGGTCGGACCCGCTAATGCAACCCCGGAATCCGATGCAAAGAGAAAAGGCAAAGCAGTGGCCTCAAAACAGCCTAAGTCCGGGAGACGGAAGTCTGTGGTTTTGCACCGTCCTTTGCCAGGAGTTGGAATTATGGAAGCACCCTCCCTGCAAGTTGAAAATCAACTCGAAGGGCCTGCTGACCCTCCAATCCTGGACATCGAGCCTGAGCAACACGACGTTGAATCGGGTGGACCGCGACATATCGTCGATGTCAGCGAGTCTCTTCCTGCCAGTGCGATTGACACTTCTGGTTGGTCCGGGGGATTACACATTCACACACTCTTCACGGCACAACACATTTTCCTAACCGTAAACAACATATTGCAAACGGTTACTGATTCTCCGTGGTTTTCTTTTCAGGTACGATGTCGGGGCAAGGTTCTGTGCTTGGTAGTTTGCGCAACAAGCGCCGTTATCACGAGCCACGCAGGTGAGAGGGCGAGAGGGATTACGACTCAGGACATTCTGGTCAGGAGAAATCTGACAGAGATAGGGGATACGTTCGCCGATCCCGATCTCGCTCTCCTCCTCCTAGGACCTCTGCACCTCCTACGGTAGCAGTTGTTCGTCCTCCTGAAACTTCACGGCCTAGGCCACCTTCTCAAGCTTCTAGGTCTGATCCTCCGCGTAGGACTGAAATAGCCACCTCCTTAGCTACTGTACCGGTCCCGACTGAAGCGTCTAGTGAAGGAGCGCTTAAATTGGCACAGATGAGGAAGGAATTTCCCGACATCTGTTTTGATGGTTATGTCTTCCCTCCGCACTTGAAGAGAATTCCGCCAACTGCTGAAACCACTATCCATGATTATGTTGCGGACATCTTTTTCCAGTACAGGGAATGGGGACGGGCCGCGAGGAAAGCGTCCAAAGTGGCATTCGATCGGGGCGTCACTATTGAGAAGCTCGAGAAGGAGTTGGGTCACAATGACCAAATCATAAAAGCGCTCAACTCGGAGGCTGAGTCTTCCCGTAAATCTGAAATGGAGGCTCTGAAGAAGGTTGATGAAGTAAACGCTGCCATGACCAGGATGAAGCAAGAGCATTATACCGCCATCGAGGACATGGGTCATAGGAACACCACCATCACCGCCGAGAGGGATGAAGCTCTCAAGGAGCTTAATGAGCTGAAATCAAAGTTTTCTGAGATGGCAAAGGAAAAAGACGCGGCTAATGTCTCTGCGCAGGAGGCCTGTGATCAGGCAGTGACGCTTCGAAAGGAGAAAGAAGCGGCTATACAACAAGCTCACGAAGCTGAGGCTGGGGTTGACGAGAAGGTACGGCAGGCGGAGGCCAGGATTGAGGCCGAGGTGGAAGAGCTACTCGTTACGTACAACGCCAATGTGCTAAGGCACCGAGATTTGACATGGCTTGACGATTACCCCATGCATCTCTACAATGCCTGGAACTTACTAGTTGATGAGGAGAAGTCCGGGCACCCTGATGAAGCCCTTGATGGATTCGAGCTGGAGAACCGCATCCTCAATGTTGACGAAAAGAAGGTTCTCCATGACTCCATGATTTCCCACGACAAGGTGAGGCTTGGTGCCCAGACCCAGGAAGTCGGAGAGAGCTCTGGTGCAGAACACCATGTTATGAGTTCTAAGATAATCGTGTCATCTCAATCTGAGCCAACTCCGATGATCTACCCCCAGCCTATCCCGGTATATGATCCAGATCAACCGCATCTATCTCCTATTAAGGAACATCCTTCTGAAGTTGTTCAGACGACTTCGAGCCAAACCGAGGAAGGTACTCTGAACTAACTTCTTGTATATTTGGATTGAAGAGTCTGTGTTGAAATGTTGCTAATGACATGTCCTTTTCCTTTGATTAGTGACAGAATTTGCACCAGCTGCGCCTCTTACCACCCAAGAATCATGCCAAGCGCCAGGAGCCATCATCTCTGAGGCGACCTCCGTCGTGGCGATGGCACCAGTTGGAGTAACGCAGGGGAGCTCACTTTCTTTCGATGAACAGATGATAAACGAGCTCCTTGGCCGTCAGAGTGATCCTTTTGCGGACTTGCCATTCGGCTTGGGTGGATTCACGGCTACTTCTGACACCTCATCTCAGACTACTACGGCTCCTAGCGAAGCCAGAGCACAGCGGGAAGCGGCGATGTTGGCCGAGATTAATGCCGAGATGGCGGCCGCGGCGCACGGCGGCGATGTAGATGGCGGAGCAACAGCACGGTGCCCTACTCCTCTTATGATTATGTCTCTTGGGGGCACACTTACTGATACCAATGTGCCAGTCCCTCCTCCGGCTGCGAAGTCTGTTCCTCTAACTCCTCCCGCGGGAAGCATCCCTATAGAGTCCAGCTCAGACGAGGACGTTGACATTATGCCTTCACCCGAAGGGAGCCTGCCTAAGGAGAAAGGCTCCAAGCGAAAGGGTACTGGTGGTTCCAGTAGCTCCTCGAGGAAGAAGAAGTTGAGGAAGCAGAAAGATTAGACATTCTTTTCATAGGCAGTTAGGGACTTCTGTTATTTTCTCTGTTTTTCCTTTTTGTAGGCCGTGTTTAGATGCGGGTTCGGCCCCTGCTAGTAGGAATATTTTGGAAAAAACTCTTGTATGAACCATTGTTTTTGAGTTAGTTGAAATAAAATTTTGTTTTCTAGTTTCAGCTCTTGTTCCTTTCTATGCTTGAATATTGCAGTGTTCGGACTTTGGTCCAGTGTACTTGCATTATCTGACTGTTTCAAGAATAGCTCATTTTACTTGTTAAGTATGGAAATCTCGGACTTGAGTTGTGATAGGGGATCGCACCGGAGCTGAGCATCACATAGTTTCGGGTAATGACTAACATTTGCCTCTGCCCCCAGTTCCAGGGTTAAGTTGTGATGATCAGCTTGTGATTGCATCAAGCGAGGACCGAGTGGCCGAACTACACTTGTTCTCTTATGAATCGTTTCATCCACACTCCGGGGATATATGTCATCTCGTAAGCGGTTGTTCGCACTCTGGGAATACGGAGTTGACTGATGTTTGTACTCCGTCTCGCACTCTGGGAATACGGAGTCGAATGTTTATACTCTGCTTCGCACTCTGGGAATGCGGAGTCGAACGTTTATACTCCACTTCGCACTCCGGGAATATGGAGTTAAATGTTTGTACTCCGTCTCGCACTCTAGGAATACGAAGTCGAATGTTTATACTCCACTTCGCACTCTGGGAATATGGAGTTAAACGTTTATACTCCACTTCGCACTCCGGGAATATGGAGTTAAATGTTTGTACTCCGTCTCGCACTCTGGGAATACGAAGTCGAATGTTTATACTCCACTTTGCACTCTGGGAATATGGAGTTAAATGTTTGTACTCCGTCTCGCACTCTGGGAATACGGAGTCGAATGTTTATACTCCACTTCGCACTCTGGGAATATGGAGTTAAATGTTTATACTCCGTCTCGCACTCTAGGAATACGGAGTCGAATGTTTATACTCCACTTCGCACTCTGGGAATATGGAGTTAAATGTTTATACTCCGTCTCGCACTCTGGGAGAACGGAGTCGAATGTTTATACTCCACTTCGCACTCTGGGAATATGGAGTTAATTGCAGGATTGTCGTGTGTCAACCCTATCAATATCGGTGTCATGGCTTGTCCCCGAGCTCGGGTTTCACCTAGTGAGTGGCCGGTCGTATCACAACCACTCTCCATTTGAATAAGTCCCATTGCATGATGGGATTTAGCTCTTCGTGCATCGTGATGTTGTATATCGTACTTAATGAATCACAGCTCTGGCTCGAAGAAGTGGCATTTTATTGCTGAAATAAGAAAATGCGGCAAAGTCAGTTGCCTTATTACAAAATTCAAATTTCGAAATGCAGAAACAAATTGCTAAATAGAATGAAATAAATAAAGCCTGTCATATGTAATAGCGGTGGAGACTTTCGCTGTTCCAAGCCCTTGGTAAATCGAGACCGTCAACAGTCGACAACTTGAATGTACCATCTCCGAGCTTTCGTGTAATTACATACGGTCCTCCCCAGTTTGGTTTCATGTGTGAAGGAACTGGGTAGATTCTCTAGAGCACGAGGTCGCCGATTTCAAAGGTTCGAGGTCGAACTTTGGTGTTGTACAGCCGGGCGACCCGACTTCGATGTGCGACTGCTCTCAAATCATCCTCTTCCCGTTTTTCATCCAATAGATCCAAAGATTCGGCCAGGAGTATAGCGTTTGTTTTTGGATCGTAATAAGTCACGCGATGAGAGAGCACTTCTGTCTCGACCGGAATAACGGCCTCCGAGCCATAAGATAGGGAAAACGGAGTGTGTCCGGTCGCGGTTTTGTGGGTCGTTCGATAGGCCCATAACGCCATAGGAAGTTCATCTACCCACTTGCCCCCAGCCTTCTCCAATCGTTTCTTCAGGATCGATTTTATAACTTTATTTACAGCTTCAACCTGTCCATTCACTTGGGGGTGTGCGACAGCCGAGAACTTTTTACGGATATGAAACCGTTCATAGAAATTCTTGAATTCCGCACTCTCGAATTGGGCTCCGTTATCAGTGATGATAGTATGCGGGAGTCCAAATCGACAAATGATGTTGCGAACCATGAAATTTATCACTTTCTTTGTTGTAATGGTTGCAAGGGCTTCGGCCTCAGCCCACTTTGTGAAGTAGTCAACGGCGACGATGGCGTATTTCGCACCGCCTTTTGCAAAAGGTAAAGCGCCGATGATGTCGATGCCCCACATTGCGAATGGCCAAGGACTGACCATTTGGGTTATTTCAGTAGGCGGAGCTCTCGGAATTCGGGCATGTATCTTGCATTTATCGCACTTCCGGGCATAGTTTGCCGCATCTCGGTTCACTGTCGGCCAGTAGTACCCATATCGGAGTATCTTCTTAGCGAGAGCTTGTCCTTCGGTATGATCGCCACACTCTCCTTCGTGCACGTCATGTAACACTCGTTTGATTTCTTCGTGGGCGATACACCTGAGGAGAGGAACGGAATAACCTCTCGTGTACATGACTCCGTTTTGGATGACGAACCGCGAAGCTTTTCGCTGAATTTGTCTCTTCTCATTTCTAGGTTCAGGCAGCGCCCCATTCTCAATGTAATTCCGATACGGAGTCATCCAGGATTCTCTACTGGGATCGGTTTCAAACACAGAGTTCATTTCTATTCGGTCGATGCTCGGGGAGGCCAAAGTTTCAACAGGGACAAGTCCCATTTGTTGCGCTTCACCTGTGCTGGCTAACTTTGCCAGTGAATCGGCTCTCTGATTGTGCTCCCGAGGCACATAATAGATGGCGTAATAATCAAACTGGTTTAGTATTTCTTGAACTCGTGCCAAGTAAGCAGCCAGTCTTCGGTCTCTTGCCTGGTATTCTCCTCGTACTTGACATACCACTAACTGTGAATCGCAATAAATTTCTACAGCGATAATTCTCAAGTCTCTGGCAAGCTTTAGGCCGGTTAGGAGGGCTTCATATTCGGCTTCATTATTAGTTGCACGAAAGTCGAATTTAAGAGCATAACATATGGATCGGCCCTCGGGAGTCTCAAGTACAACCCCAGCGCCCGAACACCGGTCATTTGATGCACCATCAGTGTACAGCTTCCAGATGTATTCGGGGGATTCACTGGTCTCGGGCAAGTCTTCTGGAACGGTGAACTCAGCTATGAAATCTGCCAGGACTTGTCCTTGAATGGCTCTCCGCGGAGCGTATGTGATATCAAATTGGCTTAGCTCAATGTTCCACTTGAGTAACCTACCGGACGTCTCAGGCCGCGTGAGGACCTGTCGTAACGGCTGGTCGGTGTACACAGTAAGCGGATGAGCTTGGAAGTAGGGACGAAGCTTCCTTGAGGCAATGACCAAGCAATAGGCCAGTTTCTCCAGTCTTGGATAATTTCTTTCAGCTCCTGTTAGCCGCTTACTAACATAGTAGACCGGGTTTTGCACTTTGTCTTCTTCCCGGACTAGAGCAGCACTGATCGCATGTTCTGATACTGCCAGGTAGAGATATAGTTGCTTGTGGTCAACCGGTTTTGATAAGATCGGAGGTGTGGAGAGATGTTGAACTAATGATCGGAACGCGCCTTCACACTCCGTGGTCCATTCAAAGTTTCGTTTGCCCTTCCGGATCAGGTCGAAGAAAGGAATGCATTTATCGGTGGACTTTGAAATGAACCTGCTCAATGCTGCGACCTTCCCGTTAAGACTCTGGACTTGCTTTATAGTTCTAGGGGTTTGCAAATTTCTAATAGCCTAGATCTTCTCAGGATTCGCCTCTATTCCTCGAGCGTTGACGATGAACCCAAGGAATTTTCCGGATGCAACGCCAAAGTGACACTTGAGTGGGTTGAGCTTCATTCCGTACTCCCGGAGGATGCTGAACATCGAATTCAAATCTCTGACGTGATCTGTGGAGAATCGGGACTTCACCAGCATGTCATCCACGTAAACCTCCATGGTTTTCCCGATCTGATCAGCAAACATTCGGTTGACTAAGCGTTGGTACGTTGCTCCAGCGTTCTTTAGACCAAACAGCATGACTTTGTAACAATAGAGTCCCAGATCGGTCACGAAGCTGGTATGTTCCTGATCAGGTAAATGCATGGGTATTTGGTTGTAGCCGGAATAAGCGTCCATAAAGGATAGTAGTTCATGTCCGGCCGTTGAATCTACAAGCTGATCGATTCGTCGAAGTGGGAAGATATCTTTTGGACAGGCCTTGTTTAGATCAGAGTAATCGACGCAGGTTCTCCACTTCCCATTTGGTTTCCGAACTAGTACAGGGTTGGACACCCATTCTGGATACAAAGCATCTCGAAAGAACCCGTTCGATTGCAGTTTATCAACCTCCTCCTTAAGGGCGGCAGATCTCTCTGGATCCATACCGCGCCTTTTCTGCTTTACTGGGACATGTCGCGGATCTATATTCAGGGAGTGACTCGCAATGCTCGGCGAGATCCCGCACATGTCAGAGTGTGTCCGGGTGAAGACATCGAGATTCGCCCGATGAAATTCGACCAATTCCTGCTGTGTCTGCTTGCTTAGTTGAGACCCAACTTTCAGCATCTTCGAATCGTCATCCTCACTGATTGGAACGTCCACAGTCAGTTCGGCTAGAGAAGCTTGGCTCTCCGTAGATTCGTCTTTATCCTCGTTGTCCCTGGGGTCCAGGTCTTTCAGGAATTGATCGTGGTGCCCGTCCCGAGGCCCAGGCATCAATTGTCAATTATCGATAGAACGGACGCAGAGAGAGTCCTCTACGCCCTTTCCCTTCTATTTACGTTGCGCCCCGCGCAGCTCAGCAACATAACAGGCCCTTCCGGTGGCCTGATCCCCTTGAACAACCCCAATCCCATGATCTGTGGGAAATTTCAAAGTCAGACACCATGGGGCGATCGCCGCCCTGAACTCAGCTAGGGCTGGTCGACCCAGAAACGCATTATATGGCGAATCGATTTCTAGCACAACAAATTGTAACATTCGGACCCTTCGGCGTTCTCCAACGCCTAACTCGACTGGGAATTCAGTTATTCCGATGGGTATCGTGGCACTTCCGTTGAAACCATGGATTCTGGATAAACAGGGTTTCAAATCCTTTGTCTCCATCTTCATTAGATCGTAAGCCCGTTTAAGCAAGATATTCACAGAGCTTCCACTGTCAACCAGGATCCTCTTCATCCAAGCAGGACCTACCTGGGCAGATATGACTAGTGGGTCGATTGTAGGGGCTTCGACTTTATCGGCGTCTCGGCTCCTGAACACGATATCATCGGATATTGTCTTTTGTTGCTTCGTCGGGGTTCCGTCCTCGCAATTACTATAACACTCGAAGTCCGCATGCCTGATAGAACTAGCATACGACTCCATTTCCCCCCAGCTTCTGTCTGCCGGATGGGGACCACCACTTATTGTGTTGATAACTAATCCCGCCCGCACGGGCGGGTTCCTCCTCTCTTTCCTGATTTTGTGAACGATTTTGATTCGAGGGGCCCGCTCCGCCAGACTGCGGCGCCCATACAAACTGATCTAGCTTCCTCTCTCTAATCAATTTCTCAATGAGGTCCTGTAAGTGCCGACACTCATTGGTATTGTGTCCATAGCTTTCATGGAACCTACAGAATTTCCCTGTCTGAACCTGTCTCTCCTACGAGGGCTTCGGAGCAGGCTTCTTATACTGTACAGTGTTACAAGTCTGTAAGTATACGTTTTCCAATGACGTGTTTAGCGGCGTATAACTGTCAAACATCTGAGCTCTACGTCGTGGACCTCGGTTCTCATCTCTCTTCTTATTGTGGCCATTGTTTCCTCTCTGCTGGGTTTGCTTGTTTTGTATATTCAGTTGAACTTTCCCGGAACTCTCGCCGGACTGTTTAACTGCCACATTGCTCTGTATTCCCTTAATGCTGGGCCTCGCATCGTCCTGCTTCCTAGACTGTTTTGCGTCCTCCTACCGCAGGAATTGAGCGGCCTTGGAGTAAAAATGGTCCAACGATGCGGGCGGTTTTCCAGCTAGCCAGTTTCCGAATTCAGAATCAGGATCAATGCCCTTAGTCAGAGCCATCAATATTGAATTATCGTTAGGATTGGTGATCTCAACGCATGCCGCGTGGAACCTCTCCAGGTAACGTCTGAGCGTTTCTCCATGAGCTTGAGTGACGCTGGACAGGGTGTTAACGTCTTTTGGCCTAGCAACATGCATACGGAATTGCTCTACAAACCTCTTGGCCAATTGATCGAACGAAGAAATTGATCTAGGTGGTAGGCGGGTAAACCACATTGTCGCGATTCCCCCCAGAGAGATGGGGAAACTTCGACACTTCACCGCATCGTCGGCCCTTGCAGCGCTCATCGACCATTCATATTTCAGAATATGCTGGTTGGGGTCACTATTCCCTTCATACATCGGGAGAGTCGGCATTCTGAATCACCTATGGGTTCAGCATGTAGCACTTCGTCTGTGAAAGGGGTATGACTACGGGAAATCCCCCAATCATCATTAGTGAGCCCCTGACTCTCGCGGATCATCTGACGTATCATGGTTGATATATCCGACACGGGCAAGTTCTGAGCTTGATGAGCTAAGGCGTGGTCGGGTTCCATGGTGCGAG
Organism: Allium fistulosum; assembly: GCA_030737815.1. Taxonomy (NCBI): domain Eukaryota; kingdom Viridiplantae; phylum Streptophyta; class Magnoliopsida; order Asparagales; family Amaryllidaceae; genus Allium; species Allium fistulosum. Next base: position 1,143,387,252 of record CM060906.1, read on the forward strand.
TTTGGATCGGGCGCTGTCGACGATCCATATCTCGCCTCCTTGGCTCAACGTCTTCTGGGACATAAGGTTCAGGAGTATGTCCCCGCTGTTGATTGATCGGCTTTGATTGATTTTGGGTATCGACCCTTGTCTCTGCTGCGGCGGTTGTGGCGCGGTTATCCGTGGTGTACTGTGGGGCAGTACCTCCTCGTGTTGAGGGACCCGTTTGGAAACTGGTCGATGGTCCTACCCTCAGTTGCCCAACAGTTAAGGTGGGCTGATATTCAGCAGCTTGAGCACGACTCCCCTCTAGCCGAGGACGAGTAGTTCGGTGGTGATAGTCAGATGAAGCTGAGCTTTCAGTAGACGCTCTGGAGGCATCATCTCTTCTGGACCTTATGTGCCCCCGGCGGTTTAGCTGGTTGGTTAGCTCGATATTGGCGCGCAACTGTTCCGCCAACTGCTGATGGCTTTGGGTCAGCTCCTGGAGCAATACTTGAAACTCCTGTCGGGTGACTAGCCCCGTTGAGTCTGAGTGAGTGGTATTGTCTTGATTGGAAGAAGGCGGCTGTGGGATTCTGCCTATCTCGGCCTTCTTGCTCTGCAGCGGTAGCGCCAGTTCTTGTGCTGACCATTCTCGGTGGTGGAGTCCTCTCCTAGATTTTGAGCAAATCTGAATAGAATGGAAGGATTCCGGACTGGATATCTGGATCTTCCTCTTGGATTTGTGCAATCCGGTATCGACGGCAGATCCAATGAGTAGGAGAAAAAGCTGGTTTTCTCAGTGAAAGCACCAAAGTGTTTATACCAAAAATGGGCACAACACTCTTCGGGAGTTATTTGAAGAGATAAAAATGAAGATTATAAATGTAAAACAGAGGTTATCTAACAAAAACTCCAACAAACAGAAATGTAAAATGCACAGACAAGCAATTTAGAGTGGTTCGGCGTATAGCCTACGTCCACTATGAAGTTTTGATGATTTTATTGATTCTCTTTCAATGATTACAAGCGGTTACAGCAATGAACAGCGGATTACAGATTAGAATTCGAAATTGACAGCAAAAGTAGGATGCAAATCTCAATCCGGCAGAGTCTGGACGCTTCAGAGAAAAAAGATCCTTTTTCTATTGATTCTGGGGCTCTATTTATAGGCGTAGGAGGCTCAGAATTCGCTCAAACTCCGGGAGACTTGGTCTGGCACGTGAGGGGGCCCATGCGACCGTTTCCAGAAAGTTTCACCTCGATCTGTGATCGGTACGACTCCATTTCATATCGATCAAGATTACCTCCAATTGAGCTCAAATTTGGTGGAGACGTTCCTCGGTATGTGTGCAACCTTCAGTTAAAATTTCATGGTATTTGGATCAGTGGATTGAGAGATATCATCGATACGAGGCGATGTTCTTTACTAGGCTGTCTGGTTCGAATCCATCTCTCCGAACTGAGTGCTTCGAATCGATGGTGTCACGCGCCTCTGTGAAGACGTGGAACGCACACTTCGCCTCGATCCGGTCTTTACTCCGAGTCGACCGCGTCGACTCCATATATCTCGGTGCATTCGCATCGAGAGATGACGTGGTGTGCGCGCTTCGCCTCGATCCGGTATTTGCTCCGTGTTGACTGCTTCGACTCCATGTATCTCGCCTCGTTTCCTTCGAGAGATGACACGTTATCCAAGCTGGTTGACCTGATGGATTCGAGTAGGACTTCATCCATGGATTCGAACCACGGTCATTCATGGATATGAACTGATGGTTAAATGGAGACAGAGAATCCCTTCCTTGATGGATACGAAACACGTAGCTCCTCAATGGGTACGAAGTCAAAGAATGCAAATTGGAGCCTTTCGATGGATGCGAAGTGTCGAACATCTGATGGATAGGAAGTCGGCATCAAGTGATCGTTACGAACCAGGTGACTTATTGATGGATACGAACAAGTCTTTCCGGCTGAGGGTTCTATCGATACGAAGCTTATCACTGTGTGGACTTAATCATTCTAATTGACACGAGATCGATGGATGCGAAACGAGGACCACCGATGGATACGAAACTCATCGATACGAACTCGATGTACTAGCTCCATCGAAACAAACAGATACGTTTTAATGGATACGAAATGGGGTCTGCCGATGGATACGAAAACATGCTTTTTCCTCCAACTTGTATCCATCATAACCTGTGCATATGAGCTCGGATTGACTTGAAACTTGGAACGTTGGGTTGCTTTATTTTCCCGATCATGTCTCATTGATCGGGGCTTGATCCGGACTTGGACAAAATTCAATGATATCCATGACAAACGACATTTGGAATCCAACTCCTTGGTGTCCTGGCCTTGCCAAAAGGCGGGATAACACTTGGAACGTTGGGTTGCTTTATTTTCCCGATCATGTCTCATTGATCGGGGCTTGATCCGGACTTGGACAAAATTCAACGACCCATTTCTAAAAGTCGAACGACGTTGTTTCGGCTTTTTGGACGAATGTTGCACCTTGCATCGCGAATGTTGCACCCTGTGGATATCGATTCTTCGGACGCCCATAACTGTTGGCTCGTTTAGAGTTACGGGAGCCATAACCAGTCAAAACGAAGCTCTTAGTGAGTTCTACAGCTTTGATGGCTGTAAGCCGTCAATGGATAGTTTCATACCCAAAAAATGCTATTCGAACCTCAATCGGGTCTTTGAAGTTTTTTGGCCTTCTGTTTTCCATCACGTGAATTTTTACGTTAAAACGTGATCACCGTGGATGGTCTTCGATTTACCTTCCCTATAGAGTGGTGCACCATGGTACTTTTCCATTTCAAATCCCTGCACCCATTTCTAAAAGTCGAACGGCGATGTTTCGGCTTTTTGGGCGAATGTTGCACCCTGTGGATATCGATTCTTCGGACGACCATAACTCTTGGCTCGTTTAGAGTTACGGGAGCCATAACCAGTCAAAACAAAGCTCTCAGTGAGTTCTACGACTTTGACGGTTGTAAGCTGTCAGTGGATAGTTTCATACCCAAAAAAGGCTATCCGAACCTCAATCGGGTCTTTATGTTTTTTGGCCTTCTGTTTTCCATCACGTGAATTTTTACGTTAAAACGGGATCACCGTGGATGGTCTTCGCTTTACCTTCCTGGATAGTGCTGCACCATGGTACTGTTCCATTTCAAATCCCTACACTCACTACTAAAAGTCGAACGGCGCTATTTCGGCTTTTTGGATGAATGTTGCACCTTGCACCGCGAATGTTGCACCCTGTGGATATCGATTCTTCGGACGGCCATAACTATTGGCTCGTTTAGAGTTACGTGAGCCATAACCAGTCAAAACAAAGCTCTCAGTGAGTTCTATGGCTATGACGGCTGTAAGCCGTCAATGGATAGTTTCATACCCAAAAAAGGCTATCCAAACCTCAATCGGGTCTCTGAAGTTTTTTGGCCTTCTGTTTTCCATCACGTGAATTTTTACGTTAATACGGGATCACCGTGGCTGGTCTTCGATTTACCTTCCCTGCATAGTGGTGCACCATGGTACTATTCCATTTCAAATCCCTGCACCCATTTCTAAAAGTCGAACGGCGCTGTTTCGGCTTTTTGGACGAATGTTGCACCTTGCACCACGAATGTTTCACCCTGTGGATATCGATTCTTCGGACGGCCATAACTGTTGGCTCGTTTAGAGTTACGGGAGCCATAACCAGTCAAAACGAAGCACTCAGTGAGTTCTACAGCTTTGATGGCTATAAGCCGTCAATGGATAGTTTCATACCCAAAAAATACTATCCGAACCTCAATCGGGTCTCTGAAGTTTTTTGTCCTTTTGTTTTCCATCACGTGAATTTTTACGTTAAAACAGGATCACCGTGGCTGGTCTTCGATTTACCTTCCCTGGATAGTGGTGCACCATGGTACTATTCCATTTCAAATCCCTACACCCATTTCTAAAAGTCAAACAGCGCTGTTTCGGCTTTTTGGACGAATGTTGCACCTTGCACCGCGAATGTTGCACCCTGCACCGCGAATGTTGCACCCTGTGGATATCGATTCTTCGAACGACCATAACTGTTGGCTCGTTTAGAGTTACAGGAGCCATAACCAGTCAAAACGAATCTCTCAGTGAGTTCTATAGCTTAAACGGCTGTAAGCCGTCAATGGATAGTTTCATACCCAAAAAAGGCTATCCGAACCTCAATCGTGTCTCTGGAGTTTTTTGTCCTTTTGTTTTCCATCACGTGAATTTTTACGTTAAAACGAGATCACCGTGGCTGGTCTTTGATTTACCTTCCCTGGATAGTGGTTCACCAAGGTACTGTTCCATTTCAAATCCCTGCACCCATTTCTAAAATTCGAACGGCGCTGTTTCGGCTTTTTGGACGAATGTTGCACCTTGCATCGCGAATGTTGCACCCTATGGATATCGATTCTTCGGACGGCCATAAATGTTGGCTCGTTTAGAGTTACGGGAGCCATAACCAGTCAAAACGAAGCTCTCAGTAATTTCTACGGCTTTGACGGCTATAAGCCGTCAATGGATAGTTTCATACCCAAAAAAGGCTATCCGAACCTCAATCGTGTCTTTGAAGTTTTTTGTCCTTCTGTTTTCCATCACGTGAATTTTTACTTTAAAACGGGATCACCGTGGCTGGTCTTCGATTTACCATCCCTGGATAGTGGTGCACCATGGTACTATTCCATTTCAAATCCCTGCACCCATTTCTAAAAGTCGATCGGCGCTATTTCGGCTTTTTGGACGAATGTTGCACCTAGCACCGCGAATGATGCACCCTGTGGATATCGATTCTTCGGACGGCCATAACTGTTGGCTCGTTTAGAGTTACGGGAGACATAACCAGTCAAAACAAAGCTCTCAGTGAGTTCTATAGCTTTGACGGCTATAAGCCATCAATGGATAGTTTCATACCCAAAAAAGGCTATCCGAACCTCAATCAGGTCTTTGAATTTTTTCGGCCTTCTGTTTTCTATCACGTGAATTTTTACGTTAAAACGGGTTCACCGTGGATGGTCTTCAATTTACCTTCCTTGGAGAGTGGTGCACCATGGTACTATTCCATTTCAAATCCCTGCACCCATTTCTAAAAGTCGAACGGCGCTGTTTCGGCTTTTTGGACGAAAGTTGCACCTTGCACCGCGAATGTTGCACCCTGTGGATATTGATTCTTCGGACGACCATAACTGTTGGCTCGTTTAAAGTTACGGGAGCCATAACCAGTCAAAACGAAGCTCTCAGTGAGTTCTACGGCTTTTATGGCTGTAAGCCATCAATGGATAGTTTCATACCCAAAAAAGGCTATCCGAACCTCAATCGGGTCTCTGAAGTTTTTTGGCCTTCTGTTTTCCATCACGTGAATTTTTACGTTAAAACGGGATCACCGTGAATGGTCTTCGATTTACCTTCCCTGGAGAGTGGTGCACCATGGTACTGTTCCATTTCAAATCCCTGCACCCATTTCTAAAAGTCGAACGGCGCTGTTTCGGCTTTTTGGACGAATGTTGCACCTTGCACCGCGGATGTTGCACCCTGTGGATATTGATTCTTCGGACGACCATAACTGTTGGCTCGTTTAAAGTTACGGGAGCCATAACCAGTCAAAACGAAGCTCTCAGTGAGTTCTACGGCTTTGACGGCTGTAAGCCATCAATGGATAGTTTCATACCCAAAAAAGGCTATCCGAACCTCAATCGGGTCTTTGAAGTTTTTTGGCCTTCTGTTTTCCATCACGTGAATTTTTACGTTAAAACGGGATCACCGTGAATGGTCTTCGATTTACCTTCCCTGGAGAGTGGTGTACCATGGTACTGTTCCATTTCAAATCCCTGCACCCATTTCTAAAAGTCGAACGGCGCTGTTTCGGCTTTTTGGACGAAAGTTGGACCTTTCACCGCGAATGTTGCACCGTATGGATGTTGATTCTTCGGACGACCATAACTGTTGCCTCGTTTAGAGTTACGGGAGCCATAACCTGTCAAAACGAAGCTCTTAGTGAGTTCTACGGCTTTGGCGGCTGTAAGCCATCAATGGATAGTTTCATACCCAAAAAAGGCTATCCGAACCTCAATCGGGTCTCTGATGTTTTTTGGCCTTCTGTTTTCCATCACGTGAATTTTTACGTTAAAACGGGATCACCGTGGATGGTCTTCGATTCACCTTCCTTGGAGAGTGGTGCACCATGGTACTGTTCCATTTCAAATCCCTGCACCTACTTCTAAAAGTCGAACGCCGCTGTTTCGGCTTTTTGGATGAATGTTGCACCTTGCACCGCGATTGTTGCACCCTGTAGATATCGATTCTTCGGACGGCCATAACTGTTGGCTCGTTTAGAGTTACGGGAGCCATAACTAGTCAAAACGAAGCTCTTAGTGAGTTCTACGGCAATTGCGGCTGTAAGCCATCAATGGATAGTTTCATACCCAAAAAAGGCTATCCGAACCTCAATCGGGTCTCTGAAGTTTTTTGGCCTTCTGTTTTCCATCACATGAATTTTTACGTTAAAACGGGATCACCGTGGCTGGTCTTCGATTTACCTTCCCTGGATAGTGGTGCACCATGGTACTATTCCATTTCAAATCCCTGCACCCATTTCTAAAAGTCGAACGGCGCTGTTTCGGCTTTTTGGACGAATGTTGCACCTTGCATCGCGAATGTTGCACCCTGTGGATATCGATTCTTCGGACGGCCATAACTGTTGGCTCGGTTAGAGTTACGGGAGCCATAACCAGTCAAAACGAAGCTCTCAGTGAGTTCTACAGCTTTGACGGCTATAAGCCGTCAATGGATAGTTTCATACCCAAAAAAGGCTATCCGAACCTCAATCATGTCTCTGAAGTTTTTTGTCCTTCTGTTTCCATCACGTGAATTTTTACGTTAAAACGGGATCACCGTGGCTAGTCTATTATTAACCATCCCTGGATAGTGGTGCACCATGGTACTATTCCATTTCAAATCCCTGCACCCATTTCTAAAAGTCGATCGGCGCTATTTCGGCTTTTTGGACGAATGTTGCACCTAGCACCGCGAATGATGCACCCTGTGGATATCGATTCTTCGGACGGCCATAACTGTTGGCTCGTTTAGAGTTACGGGAGACATAACCAGTCAAAACAAAGCTCTCAGTGAGTTCTATAGCTTTGACGGCTATAAGCCATCAATGGATAGTTTCATACCCAAAAAAGGCTATCCGAACCTCAATCGGGTCTTTGATTTTTTTCGGCCTTCTGTTTTCTATCACGTGAATTTTTACGTTAAAAGGGGTTCACCGTGGATGGTCTTCGATTTACCTTCCTTGGAGAGTGGTGCACCATGGTACTATTCCATTTCAAATCCCTGCACCCATTTCTAAAAGTCGAACGACGCTGTTTCGGCTTTTTGGACGAATGTTGCATCTTGCACCGCGAATGTTGCACCCTGTAGATATCGATTCTTCGGACGGCCATAACTGTTGGCTCGTTTAGAGTTACGGGAGCCATAACCTGTCAAAACGAAGCTCTCAGTGAGTTCTACAGCTTTGATGGCTGTAAGCCGTCAATGGATAGTTTCATACCCAAAAAAAGCTATCCGAACCTCAATCGGGTCTCTGAAGTTTTTTGGCCTTCTGTTTTCCATCACGTGAATTTTTACGTTAAAACGGGATAACCGTGGATGGTCTTCGATTTACCTTCCCTAGAGAGTGGTGCACCATGGTACTCTTCCACTTCAAATCCCTGCACCCATTTCTAAAAGTCGAACGGTGCTGTTTCGGCTTTTTGGACGAAAGTTGCACCTTGCACCGCGAATGTTGCACCCTGTGGATATTGATTCTTCGGACGACCATAACTGTTGGCTCGTTTAAAGTTACGGGAGCCATAACCAGTCAAAACGAAGCTCTTAGTGAGTTCTACGGCTTTGACGGCTGTAAGCCTTCAATGGATAGTTTCATACCCAAAAAAGGCTATCCGAACCTCAATCGGTTCTTTGAAGTTTTTTGGCCTTCTGTTTTCCATCACGTGAATTTTTACGTTAAAACGGGATCACCATAAATGGTCATCGATTTACCTTCCTTGGAGAGTGGTGCACCATGGTACTGTTCCATTTCAAATCCCTGCACCCATTTCTAAAAGTCGAACGGCGCTGTTTCGGCTTTTTGGACGAAAGTTGGACCTTTCACCGCGAATGTTGCACCCTATGGATGTTGATTCTTCGGACGACCATAACTGTTGGCTCGTTTAGAGTTACGGGAGCCATAACCTGTCAAAACGAAGCTCTTAGTGAGTTCTACGGCTTTGGCGGCTGTAAGCCATCAATGGATAGTTTCATACCCAAAAAAGGCTATCCGAACCTCAATCGGGTCTCTGAAGTTTTTTGGCCTTCTGTTTTCCATCACGTGAATTTTTACGTTAAAACGGGATCACCGTGGCTGGTCTTCGATTTACCTACCCTGGAGAGTGGTGCACCATGGTACTGTTCCATTTCAAATCCCTACTCCACTTCTAAAAGTCGAACGGCGCTGTTTCGGCTTGTTGGACGAATGTTGCACCTTGCACCGCGAATGTTGCACCCTATGATTATCGATTCTTCGGATGGCCATAACTCTTGGCTCGTTTAGAGTTACGGGAGCCATAACCAGTCAAAACAAAGCTCTCAGTGAGTTCTACGGCTTTGACGGCTGTAAGTTGTCAATGGATAGTTTCATACCCTAAAAAGGCTATTCGAACCTCAATAGGGTCTGTGATGTTTTTTGGCCTTCTGTTTTCCATCACGTGAATTTTTATGTTAAAACGGGAACACCATGGATGGTCTTCGATTCACCTTCTCTGGAGAGTGGTGCACCATGGTACTATTCCATTTCAAATCCCTACACCCACTTCTAAAAGTCGAACGGCGCTGTTTCGGCTTTTTGGACGAATGTTGCACCTTGCATCGCGAATGTTGCACCTTGTGGATATTGATTCTTCGGACGGCCATAACTGTTGGCTCGTTTAGGGTTACGGGAGCCATAACAATTCAAAACGAAGCTCTCAGTGAGTTCTACGGCTTTAATGGCTGTAAGCCTTCAATGGATAGTTTGGTACCCAAAAAAGGCTATCCGAACCTCAATCGGGTCTCTGAAGTTTTTTGGCCTTTTGTTTTCCATCACGTGAATTTTTACGTTAAAACGGGATCTCCGTGGCTGGTCTTCGATTTACCTTCCCTGGAGAGTGGTCTACCATGGTACTATTCCATTTCAAATCCCTGCACCCACTTCAAAAAGTTGAACGGCGCTGTTTCGACTTTTTGGACGAATGTTGCACCTTGCACCGCGAATGTTGCACCCTGATGATATCGATTTTTCGGACGGCCATAACTCTTGGCTCGTTTAGATTACGAGAGCCATAACCAGTCAAAACGAAGCTCTCAGTGACTTCTACGGCTTTGACTGCTGTAAGCCGTCAATGGATAGTTTCATACCCAAAAAAGGCTATCCGAAACTCAATCGGGTCTCTGATGTTTTTTGGCCTTCTGTTTTCCATCACGTGAATTTTTACGTTAAAACGGGATCACCGTGGATGGTCTTCGATTCACCTTCCTTGGAGAGTGGTGCACCATGGTACTGTTCCATTTCAAATCCCTGCACCTACTTCTAAAAGTCGAACGCCGCTGTTTCGGCTTTTTGGATGAATGTTGCACCTTGCACCGCGATTGTTGCACCCTGTGGATATCGATTCTTCGGACGGCCATAACTGTTGGCTCGTTTTGAGTTACGGGAGCCATAACTAGTCAAAACGAAGCTCTTAGTGAGTTCTACGGCAATTGCGGCTGTAAGCCATCAATGGATAGTTTCATACCCAAAAAAGGCTATCCGAACATCAATCGGGTCTCTGAAGTTTTTTGGCCTTCTGTTTTCCATCACGTGAATTTTTACGTTAAAACGGGATCACCGTGGCTGGTCTTCGATTTACCTTCCCTGGATAGTGGTGCACCATGGTACTATTCCATTTCAAATCCCTGCACCCATTTCTAAAAGTCGAACGGCGCTGTTTCGGCTTTTTGGACGAATGTTGCACCTTGCATCGCGAATGTTGCACCCTATGGATATCGATTCTTCGGACGGCCATAACTGTTGGCTCGGTTAGAGTTACGGGAGCCATAACCAGTCAAAACGAAGCTCTCAGTGAGTTCTACAGCTTTGACGGCTATAAGCCGTCAATGGATAGTTTCATACCCAAAAAAGGCTATCCGAACCTCAATCATGTCTCTGAAGTTTTTTGTCCTTCTGTTTCCATCACGTGAATTTTTACGTTAAAACGGGATCACCGTGGCTAGTCTATTATTAACCATCCCTGGATAGTGGTGCACCATGGTACTATTCCATTTCAAATCCCTGCACCCATTTCTAAAAGTCGATCGGCGCTATTTCGGCTTTTTGGACGAATGTTGCACCTAGCACCGCGAATGATGCACCCTGTGGATATCGATTCTTCGGACGGCCATAACTGTTGGCTCGTTTAGAGTTACGGGAGACATAACCAGTCAAAACAAAGCTCTCCGTGAGTTCTATAGCTTTGACGGCTATAAGCCATCAATGGATAGTTTCATACCCAAAAAAGGCTATCCGAACCTCAATCGGGTCTTTGATTTTGTTCGGCCTTCTGTTTTCTATCACGTGAATTTTTACGTTAAAAGGGGTTCACCGTGGATGGTCTTCGATTTACCTTCCTTGGAGAGTGGTGCACCATGGTACTATTCCATTTCAAATCCCTGCACCCATTTCTAAAAGTCGAACGACGCTGTTTCGGCTTTTTGGACGAATGTTGCATCTTGCACCGCGAATGTTGCACCCTGTAGATATCGATTCTTCGGACGGCCATAACTGTTGGCTCGTTTAGAGTTACGGGAGCCATAACCAGTCAAAACGAAGCTCTCAGTGAGTTCTACAGCTTTGACGGCTGTAAGCCGTCAATGGATAGTTTCATACCCAAAAAAAGCTATCCGAACCTCAATCGGGTCTCTGAAGTTTTTTGGCCTTCTGTTTTCCATCACGTGAATTTTTACGTTAAAACGGGATCACCGTGGATGGTCTTCGATTTACCTTCCCTAGAGAGTGGTGCACCATGGTACTGTTCCATTTCAAATCCCTGCACCCATTTCTAAAAGTCGAACGGTGCTGTTTCGGCTTTTTGGACGAAAGTTGCACCTTGCACCGCGAATGTTGCACCCTGTGGATATTGATTCTTCGGACGACCATAACTGTTGGCTCGTTTAAAGTTACGGGAGCCATAACCAGTCAAAACGAAGCTCTCAGTGAGTTCTACGGCTTTGACGGCTGTAAGCCATCAATGGATAGTTTCATACCCAAAAAAGGCTATCCGAACCTCAATCGGGTCTTTGAAGTTTTTTGGCCTTCTGTTTTCCATCACGTGAATTTTTACGTTAAAACGGGATCACCGTGAATGGTCTTCGATTTACCTTCCCTGGAGAGTGGTGCACCATGGTACTGTTCCATTTCAAATCCCTGCACCTATTTCTAAAAGTCGAGCGGCGCTGTTTCGGCTTTTTGGACGAAAGTTGGACCTTTCACCGCGAATGTTGCACCTTATGGATGTTGATTCTTCGGACGACCATAACTGTTGGCTCGTTTAGAGTTACGGGAGCCATAACCTGTCAAAACGAAGCTCTTAGTGAGTTCTACGGCTTTGGCGGCTGTAAGCCATCAATGGATAGTTTCATACCCAAAAAAGGCTATCCGAACCTCAATCGGGTCTCTGAAGTTTTTTGGCCTTCTGTTTTCCATCACGTGAATTTTTACGTTAAAACGGGATCACCGTGGCTTGTCTTCGATTTACCTACCCTGGAGAGTGGTGCACCATGGTACTGTTCCATTTCAAATCCCTACTCCACTTCTAAAAGTCGAACGGCGCTGTTTCGGCTTTTTGGACGAATGTTGCACCTTGCACCGCGAATGTTGCACCCTATGATTATCGATTCTTCGGATGGCCATAACTCTTGGCTCGTTTAGAGTTACGGGAGCCATAACCAGTCAAAACAAAGCTCTCAGTGAGTTCTACGGCTTTGACGGCTGTAAGTTGTCAATGGATAGTTTCATACCCTAAAAAGGCTATTCGAACCTCAATCGGGTCTGTGATGTTTTTTGGCCTTCTGTTTTCCATCACGTGAATTTTTATGTTAAAACCGGAACACCATGGATGGTCTTCGATTCACCTTCTCTGGAGAGTGGTGCACCATGGTACTATTCCATTTCAAATCCCTACACCCACTTCTAAAAGTCGAACGGCGCTGTTTCGGCTTTTTGGACGAATGTTGCACCTTGGATCGCGAATGTTGCACCTTGTGGATATTGATTCTTCGGACGGCCATAACTGTTGGCTCGTTTAGGGTTACGGGAGCCATAACAATTCAAAACGAAGCTCTCAGTGAGTTCTACGGCTTTAATGGCTGTAAGCCTTCAATGGATAGTTTGGTACCCAAAAAAGGCTATCCGAACCTCCATCGGGTCTCTGAAGTTTTTTGGCCTTCTGTTTTCCATCACGTGAATTTTTACGTTAAAACGGGATCTCCGTGGCTGGTCTTCGATTTACCTTCCCTGGAGAGTGGTGCACCATGGTACTATTCCATTTCAAATCCCTCTACCCACTTCTAAAAGTTGAACGGCGCTGTTTCGACTTTTTGGACGAATGTTGCACCTTGCACCGCGAATGTTGCACCCTGTGGATATCGATTTTTCGGACGGCCATAACTCTTGGCTCGTTTAGAGTTACGAGAGCCATAACCAGTCAAGACGAAGCTCTCAGTGACTTCTACGGCTTTGACAGCTGTAAGCCGTCAATGGATAGTTTCATACCCAAAAAAGGCTATCCGAAACTCAATCGGGTCTCTGATGTTTTTTGGCCTTCTGTTTTCCATCACGTGAATTTTTACGTTAAAACGGGATCACCGTGGATGGTCTTCGATTCACCTTCCTTGGAGAGTGGTGCACCATGGTACTGTTCCATTTCAAATCCCTGCACCTACTTCTAAAAGTCGAACGCCGTTGTTTCGGCTTTTTGGATGAATGTTGCACCTTGCACCGCGATTGTTGCACCCTGTGGATATCGATTCTTCGGACGGCCATAACTGTTGGCTCGTTTAGAGTTACGGGAGCCATAACTAGTCAAAACGAAGCTCTTAGTGAGTTCTACGGAAATTGCGGCTGTAAGCCATCAATGGATAGTTTCATACCCAAAAAAGGCTATCCGAACCTCAATCGGGTCTCTGAAGTTTTTTGGCCTTCTGTTTTCCATCACGTGAATTTTTACGTTAAAACGTGATCACCGTGGCTGGTCTTCGATTTACCTTCCCTGGATAGTGGTGCACCATGGTACTATTCCATTTCAAATCCCTGCACCCATTTCTAAAAGTCGAACGGCGCTGTTTCGGCTTTTTGGACGAATGTTGCACCTTGCATCGCGAATGTTGCACCCTGTGGATATCGATTCTTCGGACGGCCATAACTGTTGCCTCGGTTAGAGTTACGGGAGCCATAACCAGTCAAAACGAAGCTCTCAGTGAGTTCTACAGCTTTGACGGCTATAAGCCGTCAATGGATAGTTTCATACCCAAAAAAGGCTATCCGAACCTCAATCATGTCTCTGAAGTTTTTTGTCCTTCTGTTTCCATCACGTGAATTTTTACGTTAAAACGGGATCACCGTGGCTAGTCTATTATTAACCATCCCTGGATAGTGGTGCACCATGGTACTATTCCATTTCAAATCCCTGCACCCATTTCTAAAAGTCGATCGACACTATTTCGGCTTTTTGGACGAATGTTGCACCTAGCACCGCGAATGATGCACCCTGTGGATATCGATTCTTCGGACGGCCATAACTGTTGGCTCGTTTAGAGTTACGGGAGACATAACCAGTCAAAACAAAGCTCTCAGTGAGTTCTATAGCTTTGACGGCTATAAGCCATCAATGGATAGTTTCATACCCAAAAAAGGCTACCCGAACCTCAATCGGGTCTTTGATTTTTTTCGGCCTTCTATTTTCTATCACGTGAATTTTTACGTTAAAAGGGGTTCACCGTGGATGGTCTTCGATTTACCTTCCTTGGAGAGTGGTGCACCATGGTACTATTCCATTTCAAATCCCTGCACCCATTTCTAAAAGTCGAACGACGCTGTTTTGGCTTTTTGGACGAATGTTGCATCTTGCACCGCGAATGTTGCACCCTGTAGATATCGATTCTTCGGACGGCCATAACTGTTGGCTCGTTTAGAGTTACGGGAGCCATAACCTGTCAAAACGAAGCTCTCAGTGAGTTCTACAGCTTTGACGGCTGTAAGCCGTCAATGGATAGTTTCATACCCAAAAAAAGCTATCCAAACCTCAATCGGGTCTCTGAAGTTTTTTGGCCTTCTGTTTTCCATCACGTGAATTTTTACGTTAAAACGGGATCACCGTGGATGGTCTTCGATTTACCTTCCCTTGAGAGTGGTGCACCATGGTACTGTTCCATTTCAAATCCCTGCACACATTTCTAAAAGTCGAACGGTGCTGTTTCGGCTTTTTGGACGAAAGTTGCACCTTGCACCGCGAATGTTGCACCCTGTGGATATTGATTCTTCGGACGGCCATAACTGTTGGCTCGTTCAGAGTTACGGGAGCCATAACCAGTCAAAACGAAGCTATCAGTGAGTTCTACGGCTTTGACGGCAGTAAGCCGTCAATGGATAGTTTCATACCCAAAAAAGGCTATCTGAACCTCAATCGGGTCTCTGAAGTTTTTTGGCCTTCTGTTTTCCATCACGTGAATTTTTACGTTAAAACGGGATCACCGTGGCTGGTCTTCGATTTACCTTCCCTGGAGAGTGGTGCACCATGGTACTATTCCATTTCAAATCCCTCCACCCACTTCTAAAAGTCGAACGGCGCTGTTTCGGCTTTTTGGACGAATGTTGCACCTTGCACCGCGAATGTTGCACCCTATGGATATCGATTCTATGGACGGCCTTAACTCTTGGCTCGTTTAGAGTTACGGGAGCCATAACTAGTCAAAGCAAAGCTCTCAGTGAGTTCTACGGCTTTGACGGCTGTAAGCCGTCAATGGATAGTTTCATACCCAAAAAAGGCTATCCGAACCTCAATCGGGTCTCTGATGTTTTTTGGCCTTCTGTTTTCCATCAGGTGAATTTTTACGTTAAAACGGGAACACCATGGATGGTCTTCGATTCACCTTCTCTGGAGAGTGGTGCACCATGGTCCTATTCCATTTCAAATCTCTGCACCCACTTCTAAAAGTCGAACGACGCTGTTTCGGGTTTTGGACGAATGTTGAACCTTGCATAGCGAATGTTGCACCCTGTGAATATGGATTCTTCGGACGGCCATAACTATTGGCTCGTTTAGAGTTACGGGAGACATAACCAGTCAAAACGAAGCTCTCGGTGAGTTCTACGGCCTTGATGGCTGTACGCCGTCAACGGATAGTTTCAAACCCAAAAAAGGCTATCCGAACCTCAATCGGGTCTCTGAAGATTTTTTGCCTTCTTTTTTCCATCACGTGAATTTTTACGTTAAAACGGGATCATCGTTGCTGGTCTTCGATTTACCTTCCCTGGATAGTGGTGCACCATGGTACTGTCCCATTTCAAATCCCTGCACCCACTTCGAAAAGTCGAACGGCGCTGTTTCGGCTTTTTGGACGAATGTTGCACCTTGCACCGCGAATGTTGCACCCTGTGGATATCGATTCTTCGGACGACCATAACTCTTGGCTCGTTTAGAGTTACGGGAGCCATAACCAGTCAAAACGAAGCTCTCAGTGAGTTCTACGGCTTTGACGGCTGTAAGCCGTCAATGGATAGTTTCATAACCAAAAAAGGCTATCCGAACCTCAATCGGGTCTCTGATGTTTTTTGGCCTTCTGTTTTCCATCACGTGAATTTTTACGTTTAAACGGGATCACCGTGGATGGTCTTCGATTCACCTTCCCTAGAGAGTGGTGCACCATGGTACTGTTCCATTTCAAATCCCTGCACCCACTTATAAAAGTCGAACGGCGCTGTTTCGGCTTTTTGGATGAATGTTGTACCTTACACCGCGAATGTTGCACCCTGTGGATATCGATTCTTCGGACGGCCATAACTGTTGTCTCGTTTAGAGTTACGGGAGCCATAACCAGTCAAAACGAAGCTCTCAGTGAGTTCTACGGCTATGATAGCTATAAGCCGTCAATGGATAGTTTCATACCCAAAAAAGGCTATCCGAACATCAATCGGGTCTCTGAAGTTTTTTGGCCTTCTGTTTTCCATCATGTGAATTTTTACGTTAAAACGGGATCACCGTGGCTGGTCTTCGATTTACCTTCCCTGGATAGTGGTGCACCATGGTACTATTCCATTTCAAATCCCTGCACCCATTTCTAAAAGTCGAACGGCGCTGTTTCGGCTTTTTGGACGAATGTTGCACCTTGCACCGCGAATGTTGCACCCTGTGGATATCGATTCTTCGGACGGCCATAACTGTTGGCTCGTTTAGAGTTACGGGAGCCATAACCATTCAAAACGAAGCTCTCAGTGAGTTCTACACCTTTGACGGCTGTAAGCCGTCAATGGATAGTTTCATACCCAAAAAATGCTATCCGAACCTCAATCGGGTCTCTGAAGTTTTTTGTCCTTCTGTTTTCCATCACGTGAATTTTTACGTTAAAACGGGATCACCGTGGCTGGTCTTCGATTTACCTTCCCTGGATAGTGGTGCACCATGGTACTGTTCCATTTCAAATCCCTACACCCATTTCTAAAAGTCGAACAACGCTGTTTCGGCTTTTTGGACGAATGTTGCACCTTGCACCGCGAATGTTGCACCCTGTGGATATCGATTCTTCGGACGGCCATAACTATTGGCTCGTTTAGAGTTACGGGAGCCATAACCAGTCAAAACGAAGCTCTCAGTGAGTTCTACAGCTTAAACGGCAGTAAGCCGTCAATGGATAGTTTCATACCCAAAAAAGGCTATCCGAACCTCAATCGTGTCTCTGAAGTTTTTTGTCCTTCTGTTTTCCATCACGTGAATTTTTACGTTAAAACGGGATCACCGTGGCTGTTCTTTGATTTACCTTCCCTGGATAGTGGTGCACCATGGTACTGTTCCATTTCAAATTCCTGCACCCATTTCTAAAAGTCGAACGGCGCTGTTTCGGCTTTTTGGACGAATGTTGCAGTTTGCACCGCGAATGTTGCACCCTTTGGATATCGATTCTTCGGACGGCCATAACTCTTGGCTCGTTTAGAGTTACGGGAGCCATAACCAGTCAAAATGAAGCTCTCAGTGAGTTCTACAGCTTTGATGGCTGTAAGCCGTCAATGGATAGTTTCATACCCAAAAAATGCTATCCGAACCTCAATCGGGTCTCTGATGTTTTTTGGCCTTCTGTTTTCCATCACGTGAATTTTTACATTAAAACGTGATCACCGTGGATGGTCTTCGATTTACCTTCCCTGGAGAGTGGTGCACCATGGTAATTTTCCATTTCAAATCCCTGCACCAATTTCTAAAAGTCTAACGGCGCTGTTTCGGCGAATGTTGCACCTTGCACCGCGAATGTTGCACCCTGTGGATATCGATTCTTCGGACGGCCATAAATGTTGGCTCGTTTAGAGTTACGGGAGCCATAACCAGTCAAAACGAAGCTCTCAGTGAGTTCTATAGCTTAAACGGCTGTAAGCCGTCAATGGATAGTTTCATACCCAAAAAATGCTATCCGAATCTCAATCGGGTCTTTGAAGTTTTTTGGCCTTCTGTTTTCCATCACGTGAATTTTTACGTTAAAACGTGATCACCGTGGATGGTCTTCGATTTACCTTCCCTGGAGAGTGGTGCACCATGGTAGTTTTCCATTTCAAATCCCTGCACCCATTTCTTAAAGTCGAACAGCGCTGTTTCGGCTTTTTGGGCGAATGTTGCACCTTGCACCGCGAATGTTGCACCCTGTGGATATCGATTCTTCGGACGACCATAACTCTTGGCTCGTTTAGAGTTACGGGAGCCATAACCAGTCAAAACGAAGCTCTCAGTGAGTTCTACAGCTTTGATGGCTGTAAGCCGTCAATGGATAGTTTCATACCCAAAAAACGCTATCCGAACCTCAATCGGGTCTCTGAAGTTTTTTGGCCTTCTATTTTCCATCACGTGAATTTTTACGTTAAAACGTGATCACCGTGGATGGTCTTCGATTTACCTTCCCTGGAGAGTGGTGCACCATGGTACTTTTCCATTTCAAATCCCTGAACCAATTTCTAAAAGTCGAACGGTGTTGTTTCGGCTTTTTGGACGAATGTTGCACCTTGCACCGCGAATGTTGCACCCTGTGGATATCGATTCTTCGGACGGCCATAACTGTTGGCTCGTTTAGAGTTACGGGAGCCATAACCAGTCAAAATGAAGCTCTTAGTGAGTTCTACAGCTTTGATGGCTGTAAGCCTTCAATGGATAGTTTCATTCCCAAAAAATGCTATCCGAATCTCAATCGGGTCTTTGAAGTTTTTTGGCCTTCTGTTTTCCATCACGTGAATTTTTACGTTAAAACGTGATCACCGTGGATGGTCTTCGATTTACCTTCCCTGGAGAGTGGTGCACCATGGTACTGTTCCATTTCAAATCCCTGCACCCATTTCTTAAAGTCGAACAGCGCTGTTTCGGCTTTTTGGGTGAATGTTGCACCTTGCACCGCGAATGTTGCACCCTGTGGATATCGATTCTTCGGACGGCCATAACTCTTGGCTTGTTTAGAGTTACGGGAGCCATAACCAGTCAAAACGAAGCTCTTAGTGAGTTCTACGGCTTTGACGGTTGTAAGCCGTCAGTGGATAGTTTCATACCCAAAAAAGGCTATCCGAACCTCAATCGGGTCTTTGATGTTTTTTGGCCTTCTATTTTCCATCACGTGAATTTTTACGTTAAAACGGGATCACCGTGGATGGTCATCGATTTACCTTCCCTGGAGAGTGCTGCACCATGGTACTGTTCCATTTCTAATCCCTGCACTCACTTCTAAAAGTCGAACGGCGCTGTTTCGGCTTTTTGGATGAATGTTGCACCTTGCACCGCGAATGTTGCACCCTGTGGATATCGATTCTTCGGACGGCCATAACTCTTGGCTCGTTTAGAATTACGGGAGCCATAACCAGTCAAAACGAAGCTCTTAGTGAGTTCTACACCTTTGACGGCAGTAAGCCGTCAATGGATAGTTTCATACCCAAAAAATGCTATCCGAACCTCAATCGGGTCTCTGAAGTTTTTTTCCTTCTGTTTTCCATCACGTGAATTTTTACGTTAAAACGGGATCACCGTGGCTGGTCTTCGATTTACCTTCCCTGGATAGTGGTGCACCATGGTACTGTTCCATTTCAAATCCCTACACCCATTTCTAAAAGTTGAACAGCGCTGTTTCGGCTTTTTGGACGAATGTTGCACCTTGCACCGCGAATGTTGCACCCTGTGGATATCGATTCTTCGGACGGCCATAACTGTTGGCTCGTTTAGAGTTACGGGAGCCATAACCAGTCAAAACGAAGCTCTCAGTGAGTTCTACAGCTTAAACGGCTGTAAGCCGTCAATGGATTGTTTCATACCCAAAAAAGGCTATCCGAACCTCAATCGTGTCTCTGAAGTTTTTTGTCCTTCTATTTTCCATCACGTGAATTTTTACGTTAAAACGGGATCACCGTGGCTGGTCTTCGATTTACCTTCCCTGGATAGTGGTGCACCATGGTACTGTTCCATTTCAAATCCCTACACCCATTTCTAAAAGTCGAACAGCGCTGTTTCGGCTTTTTGGACGAATGTTGCACCTTGCACCGCGAATATTGCACCCTGTGGATATCGATTCTTCGGACGGCCATAACTCTTGGCTCGTTTAGAATTACGGGAGCCATAACCAGTCAAAACGAAGCTCTCAGTGAGTTCTACACCTTTGACGGCAGTAAACCGTCAATGGATAGTTTCATACCCAAAAAATGCTATCCGAACCTCAATCGGGTCTCTGAAGTTTTTTGTCCTTCTGTTTTCCATCACGTGAATTTTTACGTTAAAACGGGATCACCGTGGCTGGTCTTCGATTTACCTTCCCTGGATAGTGGTGTACCATGGTACTGTTCCATTCAAAATCCCTACACCCATTTCTAAAAGTCGAACAGCGCTGTTTCGGCTTTTTGGACGAATGTTGCACCTTGCACCGCGAATATTGCACCCTGTGGATATCGATTCTTCGGACGGCCATAACTGTTGGCTCATTTAGAGTTACGGGAGCCATAACCAGTCAAAACGAAGCTCTCAGTGAGTTCTACAGCTTAAACGGCTGTAAGCCGTCAATGGATAGTTTCATACCCAAAAAAGGCTATCCGAACCTCAATCGTGTCTCTGAAGTTTTTTGTCCTTCTATTTTCCATCACGTGAATTTTTACGTTAAAACGGGATCACCGTGGCTGGTCTTCGATTTACCTTCCCTGGATAGTGGTACACCATGGTACTGTTCCATTTCAAATCCCTGCACCCATTTCTAAAAGTCGAACGGCGCTGTTTCGGCTTTTTGGACGAATGTTGCACCTTGCACCGCGAATGTTGCACCCTATGGATATCGATTCTTCGGACGGCCATAACTCTTGGCTCGTTTAGAGTTACGGGAGCCATAACCAGTCAAAACGAAGCTCTCAGTGAGTTCTACAGCTTTGATGGCTGTAAGCCGTCAATGGATAGTTTCATACCCAAAAAATGCTATTCGAACCTCAATCGGGTCTCTGAAGTTTTTTGGCCTTCTGTTTTCCATCACGTGATTTTTTACGTTAAAACGTGATCACCGTGGATGGTCTTCAATTTACCTTCCCTGGGGAGTGGTGCACCATGGTACTTTTCCATTTCAAATCCCTGCACCCATTTCTAAAAGTCGAACGGCGCTATTTCGGCTTTTTGGGCGAATGTTGCACCTTGCACCGCGATTGTTGCACCTTGTGGATATCGATTCTTCGGACGGACATAACTCTTGGCTCGTTTAGAGTTACGGGAGCCATAACCAGTCAAAACGAAGCTCTCAGTGAGTTCTACGGCTTTGACGGTTGTAAGCCGTCAGTGGATAGTTTCATACCCAAAAAAGGCTATTCGAACCTCAATCGGGTCTTTGATGTTTTTTGGCCTTCTATTTTCCATCACGTGAATTTTTACGTTAAAACGGGATCACCGTTGATGGTCTTCGATTTACATTCCCTGGAGAGTGGTGCACCATGGTACTGTTCCATTTCAAATCCTTGCACTCACTTCTAAAAGTCGAACGGCGCTGTTTCGGCTTTTTGGATGAATGTTGCACCTTGCACCGCGAATGTTGCACCCTGTGGATATCGATTCTTCGGACGGCCATAACTGTTGGCTCGTTTAGAATTACGGGAGCCATAACCAGTCAAAATGAAGCTCTCAGTGAGTTCTACAGCTATGACGGCTGTAAGCCGTCAATGGATAGTATCATACCCAAAAAAGGCTATCCGAACCTCAATCGGGTCTCTGAAGTTTTTTGGCCTTCTGTTTTCCATCATGGAAATTTTTACGTTAAAACGGGATCACCGTGGCTGGTCTTCGATTTACCTTCCCTGGATAGTGGTGCACCATGGTACTATTCCATTTCAAATCCCTGCACCCATTTCTAAAAGTCGAACGGCGCTGTTTCGGCTTTTTGGACGAATGTTGCACCTTGCACCGCGAATGTTGCACCCTGTGGATATCGATTCTTCGGACGGCCATAACTGTTGGCTCGTTTAGAGTTACGGGAGCCATAACCAGTCAAAACGAAGCTCTCAGTGAGTTCTACGGCTATGATAGCTATAAGCCGTCAATGGATAGTTTCATACCCAAAAAAGGCTATCCGAACATCAATCGGGTCTCTGAAGTTTTTTGGCCTTCTGTTTTCCATCATGTGAATTTTTACGTTAAAACGGGATCACCGTGGCTGGTCTTCGATTTACCTTCCCTGGATAGTGGTGCACCATGGTACTATTCCATTTCAAATCCCTGCACCCATTTCTAAAAGTCGAACGGCGCTGTTTCGGCTTTTTGGACGAATGTTGCACCTTGCACCGCGAATGTTGCACCCTGTGGATATCGATTCTTCGGACGGCCATAACTGTTGGCTCGTTTAGAGTTACGGGAGCCATAACCATTCAAAACGAAGCTCTCAGTGAGTTCTACACCTTTGACGGCTGTAAGCCGTCAATGGATAGTTTCATACCCAAAAAATGCTATCCGAACCTCAATCGGGTCTCTGAAGTTTTTTGTCCTTCTGTTTTCCATCACGTGAATTTTTACGTTAAAACGGGATCACCGTGGCTGGTCTTCGATTTACCTTCCCTGGATAGTGGTGCACCATGGTACTGTTCCATTTCAAATCCCTACACCCATTTCTAAAAGTCGAACAACGCTGTTTCGGCTTTTTGGACGAATGTTGCACCTTGCACCGCGAATGTTGCACCCTGTGGATATCGATTCTTCGGACGGCCATAACTATTGGCTCGTTTAGAGTTACGGGAGCCATAACCAGTCAAAACGAAGCTCTCAGTGAGTTCTACAGCTTAAACGGCAGTAAGCCGTCAATGGATAGTTTCATACCCAAAAAAGGCTATCCGAACCTCAATCGTGTCTCTGAAGTTTTTTGTCCTTCTGTTTTCCATCACGTGAATTTTTACGTTAAAACGGGATCACCGTGGCTGTTCTTTGATTTACCTTCCCTGGATAGTGGTGCACCATGGTACTGTTCCATTTCAAATTCCTGCACCCATTTCTAAAAGTCGAACGGCGCTGTTTCGGCTTTTTGGACGAATGTTGCAGTTTGCACCGCGAATGTTGCACCCTGTGGATATCGATTCTTCGGACGGCCATAACTCTTGGCTCGTTTAGAGTTACGGGAGCCATAACCAGTCAAAATGAAGCTCTCAGTGAGTTCTACAGCTTTGATGGCTGTAAGCCGTCAATGGATAGTTTCATACCCAAAAAATGCTATCCGAACCTCAATCGGGTCTCTGATGTTTTTTGGCCTTCTGTTTTCCATCACGTGAATTTTTACATTAAAACGTGATCACCGTGGATGGTCTTCGATTTACCTTCCCTGGAGAGTGGTGCACCATGGTAATTTTCCATTTCAAATCCCTGCACCAATTTCTAAAAGTCTAACGGCGCTGTTTCGGCGAATGTTGCACCTTGCACCGCGAATGTTGCACCCTGTGGATATCGATTCTTCGGACGGCCATAAATGTTGGCTCGTTTAGAGTTACGGGAGCCATAACCAGTCAAAACGAAGCTCTCAGTGAGTTCTATAGCTTAAACGGCTGTAAGCCGTCAATGGATAGTTTCATACCCAAAAAATGCTATCCGAATCTCAATCGGGTCTTTGAAGTTTTTTGGCCTTCTGTTTTCCATCACGTGAATTTTTACGTTAAAACGTGATCACCGTGGATGGTCTTCGATTTACCTTCCCTGGAGAGTGGTGCACCATGGTAGTTTTCCATTTCAAATCCCTGCACCCATTTCTTAAAGTCGAACAGCGCTGTTTCGGCTTTTTGGGCGAATGTTGCACCTTGCACCGCGAATGTTGCACCCTGTGGATATCGATTCTTCGGACGACCATAACTCTTGGCTCGTTTAGAGTTACGGGAGCCATAACCAGTCAAAACGAAGCTCTCAGTGAGTTCTACAGCTTTGATGGCTGTAAGCCGTCAATGGATAGTTTCATACCCAAAAAACGCTATCCGAACCTCAATCGGGTCTCTGAAGTTTTTTGGCCTTCTATTTTCCATCACGTGAATTTTTACGTTAAAACGTGATCACCGTGGATGGTCTTCGATTTACCTTCCCTGGAGAGTGGTGCACCATGGTACTTTTCCATTTCAAATCCCTGAACCAATTTCTAAAAGTCGAACGGTGTTGTTTCGGCTTTTTGGACGAATGTTGCACCTTGCACCGCGAATGTTGCACCCTGTGGATATCGATTCTTCGGACGGCCATAACTGTTGGCTCGTTTAGAGTTACGGGAGCCATAACCAGTCAAAATGAAGCTCTTAGTGAGTTCTACAGCTTTGATGGCTGTAAGCCTTCAATGGATAGTTTCATTCCCAAAAAATGCTATCCGAATCTCAATCGGGTCTTTGAAGTTTTTTGGCCTTCTGTTTTCCATCACGTGAATTTTTACGTTAAAACGTGATCACCGTGGATGGTCTTCGATTTACCTTCCCTGGAGAGTGGTGCACCATGGTACTGTTCCATTTCAAATCCCTGCACCCATTTCTTAAAGTCGAACAGCGCTGTTTCGGCTTTTTGGGTGAATGTTGCACCTTGCACCGCGAATGTTGCACCCTGTGGATATCGATTCTTCGGACGGCCATAACTCTTGGCTTGTTTAGAGTTACGGGAGCCATAACCAGTCAAAACGAAGCTCTTAGTGAGTTCTACGGCTTTGACGGTTGTAAGCCGTCAGTGGATAGTTTCATACCCAAAAAAGGCTATCCGAACCTCAATCGGGTCTTTGATGTTTTTTGGCCTTCTATTTTCCATCACGTGAATTTTTACGTTAAAACGGGATCACCGTGGATGGTCATCGATTTACCTTCCCTGGAGAGTGCTGCACCATGGTACTGTTCCATTTCTAATCCCTGCACTCACTTCTAAAAGTCGAACGGCGCTGTTTCGGCTTTTTGGATGAATGTTGCACCTTGCACCGCGAATGTTGCACCCTGTGGATATCGATTCTTCGGACGGCCATAACTCTTGGCTCGTTTAGAATTACGGGAGCCATAACCAGTCAAAACGAAGCTCTTAGTGAGTTCTACACCTTTGACGGCAGTAAGCCGTCAATGGATAGTTTCATACCCAAAAAATGCTATCCGAACCTCAATCGGGTCTCTGAAGTTTTTTTCCTTCTGTTTTCCATCACGTGAATTTTTACGTTAAAACGGGATCACCGTGGCTGGTCTTCGATTTACCTTCCCTGGATAGTGGTGCACCATGGTACTGTTCCATTTCAAATCCCTACACCCATTTCTAAAAGTTGAACAGCGCTGTTTCGGCTTTTTGGACGAATGTTGCACCTTGCACCGCGAATGTTGCACCCTGTGGATATCGATTCTTCGGACGGCCATAACTGTTGGCTCGTTTAGAGTTACGGGAGCCATAACCAGTCAAAACGAAGCTCTCAGTGAGTTCTACAGCTTAAACGGCTGTAAGCCGTCAATGGATTGTTTCATACCCAAAAAAGGCTATCCGAACCTCAATCGTGTCTCTGAAGTTTTTTGTCCTTCTATTTTCCATCACGTGAATTTTTACGTTAAAACGGGATCACCGTGGCTGGTCTTCGATTTACCTTCCCTGGATAGTGGTGCACCATGGTACTGTTCCATTTCAAATCCCTACACCCATTTCTAAAAGTCGAACAGCGCTGTTTCGGCTTTTTGGACGAATGTTGCACCTTGCACCGCGAATATTGCACCCTGTGGATATCGATTCTTCGGACGGCCATAACTCTTGGCTCGTTTAGAATTACGGGAGCCATAACCAGTCAAAACGAAGCTCTCAGTGAGTTCTACACCTTTGACGGCAGTAAACCGTCAATGGATAGTTTCATACCCAAAAAATGCTATCCGAACCTCAATCGGGTCTCTGAAGTTTTTTGTCCTTCTGTTTTCCATCACGTGAATTTTTACGTTAAAACGGGATCACCGTGGCTGGTCTTCGATTTACCTTCCCTGGATAGTGGTGTACCATGGTACTGTTCCATTCAAAATCCCTACACCCATTTCTAAAAGTCGAACAGCGCTGTTTCGGCTTTTTGGACGAATGTTGCACCTTGCACCGCGAATATTGCACCCTGTGGATATCGATTCTTCGGACGGCCATAACTGTTGGCTCATTTAGAGTTACGGGAGCCATAACCAGTCAAAACGAAGCTCTCAGTGAGTTCTACAGCTTAAACGGCTGTAAGCCGTCAATGGATAGTTTCATACCCAAAAAAGGCTATCCGAACCTCAATCGTGTCTCTGAAGTTTTTTGTCCTTCTATTTTCCATCACGTGAATTTTTACGTTAAAACGGGATCACCGTGGCTGGTCTTCGATTTACCTTCCCTGGATAGTGGTACACCATGGTACTGTTCCATTTCAAATCCCTGCACCCATTTCTAAAAGTCGAACGGCGCTGTTTCGGCTTTTTGGACGAATGTTGCACCTTGCACCGCGAATGTTGCACCCTATGGATATCGATTCTTCGGACGGCCATAACTCTTGGCTCGTTTAGAGTTACGGGAGCCATAACCAGTCAAAACGAAGCTCTCAGTGAGTTCTACAGCTTTGATGGATGTAAGCCGTCAATGGATAGTTTCATACCCAAAAAATGCTATTCGAACCTCAATCGGGTCTCTGAAGTTTTTTGGCCTTCTGTTTTCCATCACGTGATTTTTTACGTTAAAACGTGATCACCGTGGATGGTCTTCAATTTACCTTCCCTGGGGAGTGGTGCACCATGGTACTTTTCCATTTCAAATCCCTGCACCCATTTCTAAAAGTCGAACGGCGCTATTTCGGCTTTTTGGGCGAATGTTGCACCTTGCACCGCGATTGTTGCACCTTGTGGATATCGATTCTTCGGACGGACATAACTCTTGGCTCGTTTAGAGTTACGGGAGCCATAACCAGTCAAAACGAAGCTCTCAGTGAGTTCTACGGCTTTGACGGTTGTAAGCCGTCAGTGGATAGTTTCATACCCAAAAAAGGCTATTCGAACCTCAATCGGGTCTTTGATGTTTTTTGGCCTTCTATTTTCCATCACGTGAATTTTTACGTTAAAACGGGATCACCGTTGATGGTCTTCGATTTACATTCCCTGGAGAGTGGTGCACCATGGTACTGTTCCATTTCAAATCCTTGCACTCACTTCTAAAAGTCGAACGGCGCTGTTTCGGCTTTTTGGATGAATGTTGCACCTTGCACCGCGAATGTTGCACCCTGTGGATATCGATTCTTCGGACGGCCATAACTGTTGGCTCGTTTAGAATTACGGGAGCCATAACCAGTCAAAATGAAGCTCTCAGTGAGTTCTACAGCTATGACGGCTGTAAGCCGTCAATGGATAGTATCATACCCAAAAAAAGCTATCCGAACCTCAATCGGGTCTCTGAAGTTTTTTGGCCTTCTGTTTTCCATCATGGAAATTTTTACGTTAAAACGGGATCACCGTGGCTGGTCTTCGATTTACCTTCCCTGGATAGTGGTGCACCATGGTACTATTCCATTTCAAATCCCTGCACCCATTTCTAAAAGTCGAACGGCGCTGTTTCGGCTTTTTGGACGAATGTTGCACCTTGCACCGCGAATGTTGCACCCTGTGGATATCGATTCTTCGGACGGCCATAACTGTTGGCTCGTTTAGAGTTACGGGAGCCATAACCAGTCAAAACAAAGCACTCAGTGAGTTCTACAGCTTTGACGGCTGTAAGCCGTCAATGGATAGTTTCATACCCAAAAAATGCTATCTGAACCTCAATCGGGTCTCTGAAGTTTTTTGTCCTTCTGTTTTCCATTACGTGAATTTTTACGTTAAAACGGGATCACCATGGCTGGTCTTCGATTTACCTTCCCTGGATAGTGGTGCACCATGGTACTGTTCCATTTCAAATCCCTACACCCAATTCTAAAAGTCGAACAACGCTGTTTCGGCTTTTTGGACGAATGTTGCACCTTGCACCGCGAATGTTGCACCCTGTGGATATCGATTCTTCGGACGGCCATAACTGATGGCTCGTTTAGAGTTACGGGAGCCATAACCAGTCAAAACGAAGCTCTCAGTGAGTTCTACAGCTTAAATGGCTGTAAGCCGTCAATGGATAGTTTCATACCCAAAAAAGGCTATCCGAACCTCAATCGAGTATTTCATGTTTTTTGGCCTTCTATTTTCCATCACGTGAATTTTTACGTTAAAACGGGATCACCGTGGATGGTCTTTGACTTACCTTCCTTGGAGAGTGGTGCACCATGGTACTGTTCCATTTCAAATCCTTGCACTCACTTCTAAAAGTCGAACGGCGCTGTTTCGGCTTTTTGGATGAATGTTGCACCTTGCACCGCGAATGTTGCACCCTGTGGATATCGATTCTTCGGACGGCCATAACTGTTGGCTCGTTTAGAATTACGGGAGCCATAACCAGTCAAAATGAAGCTCTCAGTGAGTTCTACAGCTATGACGGCTATAAGCCGTCAATGGATAGTTTCATACCCAAAAAAGGCTATCCGAACCTCAATCGGGTCTTTGAAGTTTTTTGGCCTTCTGTTTTCCATCACGGAAATTTTTATGTTAAAACGGGATCACCGTGGCTGGTCTTCGATTTACCTTCCCTGGATAGTGGTGCACCATGGTACTATTCCATTTCAAATCCCTGCACCCATTTCTAAAAGTCGAACGGCGCTGTTTCGCCTTTTTGGACGAATGTTGCACCTTGCACCGCGAATGTTGCCCCCTGTGGATATCGATTCTTCGGACGGCCATAACTGTTGGCTCGTTTAGAGTTACGGGAGCCATAACCAGTCAAAACGAAGCACTTAGTGAGTTCTACAGCTTTGACGGCTGTAAGCCGTCAATGGATAGTTTCATACCCAAAAAATGCTATCTGAACCTCAATCGGGTCTCTGAAGTTTTTTGTCCTTCTGTTTTCCATCACGTGAATTTTTACGTTAAAACGGCATCACCATGGCTGGTCTTCGATTTACCTTCCCTGGATAGTGGTGCACCATGGTACTGTTCCATTTCAAATCCCTACACCCAATTCTAAAAGTCGAACAACGCTGTTTCGGCTTTTTGGACGAATGTTGCACCTTGCACCGTGAATGTTGCACCCTGTGGATATCGATTCTTCGGACGGCCATAACTGTTGGCTCGTTTAGAGTTACGGGAGCCATAACCAGTCAAAACGAAGCTCTCAGTGAGTTCTACAGCTTAAATGGCTGTAAGCCGTCAATGGATAGTTTCATACCCAATAAAGGCTATCCGAACCTCAATCGTGTCTCTGAAGTTTTTTGTCCTTCTATTTTCCATCACGTGAATTTTTACGTTAAAACGGGATCACCGTGGCTGGTCTTCGATTTACTTTCCCTGGATAGTGGTACACCATGGTACTGTTCCATTTCAAATCCCTGCACCCATTTCTAAAAGTCGAACGGTGCTGTTTCGGCTTTTTGGACGAATGTTGCACCTTGCATCGCGAATGTTGCACCCTGTGGATATCGATTCTTCGGACGGCCATAACTCTTGGCTCGTTTAGAGTTACGGGAGGCATAATCAGTCAAAACGAAGCTCTCAGTGAGTTCTACAACTTTGATGGCTGTAAGCCATCAATGGATAGTTTCATACCCAAAAATGCTATCCGAACCTCAATCGGGTCTCTGAAGTTTTTTGGCCTTCTGTTTTCCATCACGTGAATTTTTACGTTAAAACGTGATCACCGTTGATGGTCTTCGGTTTACCTTCCTTGGAGAGTGGTGCACCATGGTACTTTTCAATTTCAAATCCCTGCACCCATTTCTAAAAGTCGAACGGCGCTGTTTCGGCTTTTTGGACGAATGTTGCACCTTGCACCGCGAATGTTGCACCCTATGGATATCGATTCTTCGGACGGCCATAACTGTTGGCTCGTTTAGAGTTACGGGAGCCATAACCAGTCAAAACGAAGCTCTTACTGAGTTCTACAGCTTTGATGGCTGTAAGCCGTCAATGGATAGTTTCATTCCCAAAAAATGCTATCCGAACCTCAATCGGGTCTCTGAAGTTTTTTGGCCTTCTGTTTTCCATCACGTGAATTTTTACGTTAAAACGTGATCACCGTGGATGGTCTTCGATTTACCTTCCCTGGAGAGTGGTGCACCATGGTACTTTTCCATTTCAAATCCCTGCACCCATTTCTAAAAGTCGAACGGCGCTGTTTCGGCATTTAGGGCGAATGTTGCAACTTGCACCGCGAATATTGCACCCTGTGGATATCGATTCTTCGGACGGCCATAACTCTTGGCTCGTTTAGAGATACGGGAGCCATAACCAGTCAAAACAAAGCTCTCAGTGAGTTCTACGGCTTTGACAGTTGTAAGCCGTCAGTGGATAGTTTCATACCCAAAAAAGGCTATCCGAACCTCAATCGGGTCTTTGATGTTTTTTGTCCTTCTGTTTTCCATCACGTGAATTTTTACGTTAAAACGGGATCACCGTGGATGGTCTTCGATTTACCTTCCCTGGAGAGTGTTGCACCATGGTACTGTTCCGTTTCAAATCCCTGCACACACTTCTAAAAGTCGAACGGCGCTGTTTCGGCTTTTTGGATGAATGTTGAACCTTGCACCGCGAATGTTGCACCCTGTGGATATCGATTCTTCGGACGGCCATAACTCTTGGCTCGTTTAGAATTACGGGAGCCATAACCAGTCAAAACGAAGCTCTCAGTGAGTTCTACAGCAATGACCGCTGTAAGCCATCAATGGATAGTTTCATACCCAAAAAAGGCTATCCAAACCTCAATCGGGTCTCTGAAGTTTTTTGGCCTTCTGTTTTCCATCACGTGAATTTTTACGTTAAAACAGGATCACCGTGGCTGGTCTTCGATTTACCTTCCCTGGATAGTGGTGCACCATGGTACTATTCCATTTCAAATCCCTGCACCAATTTCTAAAAGTCGAACGGCGCTGTTTCGGCTTTTTGGACGAATGTTGCACCTTGCACCGCGAATGTTGCACCATGTGGATATCGATTCTTCGGACGGCCATAACTGTTGGCTCGTTTAGAGCTACGGGATCCATAACCAGTCAAAACGAAGCTCTCAGTGAGTTCTACAGCTTAAACGGCTGTAAGCGGTCAATGGATAGTTTCATACCCAAAAAAGGCTATCCGAACCTCAATCGTGTCTCTGAAGTTTTTTGTCCTTCTATTTTCCATCACGTGAATTTTTACGTTAAAACGGGATCACCGTGGCAGGTCTTCGATTTACCTTCCCTGGATAGTGGTGCACCATGGTACTGTTCCATTTCAAATCCCTACACCCATTTCTAAAAGTCGAACAGCGCTGTTTCGGCTTTTTGGACGAATGTTGCACCTTGCACCGCGAATGTTGCACCCTGTGGATATCGATTCTTCGGACGGCCATAACTCTTGGCTCGTTTAGAATTACGGGAGCCATAACCAGTCAAAACGAAGCTCTCAGTGAGTTCTACACCTTTGACGGCAGTAAGCCGTCAATGGATAGTTTCATACCCAAAAAATGCTATCCGAACCTCAATCGGGTCTTTGAAGTTTTTTGTCCTTCTGTTTTCCATCACGTGAATTTTTACGTTAAAACGGAATCACCGTGGCTGGTCTTCGATTTACCTTCCCTGGATAGTGGTGCACCATGGTACTGTTCCATTTCAAATCCCTACACCCATTTCTAAAAGTCGAACAGCGCTGTTTCGGCTTTTTGGACGAATGTTGCACCTTGCACCGCGAATGTTGCACCCTGTGGATATCGATTCTTCGGACGGCCATAACTGTTGGCTCGTTTAGAGTTACGGAAGCCATAACCAGTCAAAACGAAGCTCTCAGTGAGTTCTACAGCTTAAACGGCTGTAAGCCGTCAATGGATAGTTTCATACCCAAAAAAGGCTATCCGAACCTCAATCGTGTCTCTGAAGTTTTTTGTCCTTCTATTTTCCATCACGTGAATTTTTACGTTAAAACGGGATCACCGTGGCTGGTCTTCGATTTACCTTCCCTGGATAGTGGTACACCATGGTATTGTTCCATTTCAAATCCCTACACCCATTTCTAAAAGTCGAACGGCGCTGTTTCGGCTTTTTGGACGAATGTTGCACCTTGCACCGCGAATGTTGCACCCGGTGGATATCGATTCTTCGGACGGCCATAACTCTTGGCTCGTTTAGAGTTACGGGAGCCATAACCAGTCAAAACGAAGCTCTCAGTGAGTTCTACAGCTTTGATGGCTGTAAGCCATCAATGGATAGTTTCATACCCAGAAAATGCTATCCGAACCTCAATCGGGTCTCTGAAGTTTTTTGGCCTTCTATTTTCCATCACGTGAATTTTTACGTTAAAACGTGATCACCGTGGATGGTCTTCAATTTACCTTCCCTGGGGAGTGGTGCACCATGGTACTTTTCCATTTCAAATCCCTGCACCCATTTCTAAAAGTCGAACGGCGCTGTTTCGGCTTTTTGGACGAATGTTGCACCTTGCACCGCGAATGTTGCACCCTGTGGATATCGATTCTTCGGACGGCCATAACTGTTGGCTCGTTTAGAGTTACGGGAGCCATAACCAGTCAAAACGAAGCTCTTACTGAGTTCTACAGCTTTGATGGCTGTAAGCCGTCAATGGATAGTTTCATTCCCAAAAAATGCTATCCGAACCTCAATCGGGTCTTTGATGTTTTTTGGCCTTCTATTTTCCATCACGTGAATTTTTACGTTAAAACGGGATCACCGTGGATGGTCTTCGATTTACCTTCCCTGGAGAGTGGTGCACCATGGTACTTTTCCATTTCAAATCCCTGCACCCATTTCTAAAAGTCGAACGGCGCTGTTTCGGCTTTTTGGATGAATGTTGCACCTTGCACCGCGAATGTTGCACCCTGTGGATATCGATTCTTCGGACGGCCATAACTGTTGGCTCGTTTAGAGTTACGGAAGCCATAACCAGTCAAAACGAAGCTCTCAGTGAGTTCTACAGTTTAAACGGCTGTAAGCCGTCAATGGATAGTTTCATACCCAAAAAAGGCTATCCGAACCTCAATCGTGTCTCTGAAGTTTTTTGTCCTTCTATTTTCCATCACGTGAATTTTTACGTTAAAACGGGATCACCGTGGCTGGTCTTCGATTTACCTTCCCTGGATAGTGGTACACCATGGTATTGTTCCATTTCAAATCCCTGCACCCATTTCTAAAAGTCGAACGGCGCTGTTTCGGCTTTTTGGACGAATGTTGCACCTTGCACCGCGAATGTTGCACCCTGTGGATATCGATTCTTCGGACGGCCATAACTCTTGGCTCGTTTAGAGTTACGGGAGCCATAACCAGTCAAAACGAAGCTCTCAGTGAGTTCTACAGCTTTGATGGCTGTAAGCCGTCAATGGATAGTTTCATACCCAGAAAATGCTATCCGAACCTCAATCGGGTCTCTGAAGTTTTTTGGCCTTCTATTTTCCATCACGTGAATTTTTACGTTAAAACGTGATCACCGTGGATGGTCTTCAATTTACCTTCCCTGGGGAGTGGTGCACCATGGTACTTTTCCATTTCAAATCCCTGCACCCATTTCTAAAAGTCGAACGGCGCTGTTTCGGCTTTTTGGACGAATGTTGCACCTTGCACCGCGAATGTTGCACCCTGTGGATATCGATTCTTCGGACGGCCATAACTGTTGGCTCGTTTAGAGTTACGGGAGCCATAACCAGTCAAAACGAAGCTCTTACTGAGTTCTACAGCTTTGATGGCTGTAAGCCGTCAATGGATAGTTTCATTCCCAAAAAATGCTATCCGAACCTCAATCGGGTCTTTGATGTTTTTTGGCCTTCTATTTTCCATCACGTGAATTTTTACGTTAAAACGGGATCACCGTGGATGGTCTTCGATTTACCTTCCCTGGAGAGTGGTGCACCATGGTACTTTTCCATTTCAAATCCATGCACCCATTTCTAAAAGTCGAACGGCGCTGTTTCGGCTTTTTGGACGAATGTTGCACCTTGCACCGCGAATGTTGCACCCTGTGGATATCGATTCTTCGGACGGCCATAACTGTTGGCTCGTTTAGATTTACGGGAGCCATAACCAGTCAAAACGAAGCTCTCAGTGAGTTCTACAGCTTAAACGGCTGTAAGCCGTCAATGGATTGTTTCATACCCAAAAAAGGCTATCCGAACCTCAATCGTGTCTCTGAAGTTTTTTGTCCTTCTATTTTCCATCACGTGAATTTTTACGTTAAAACGGGATCACCGTGGCTGGTCTTCGATTTACCTTCCCTGGATAGTGGTGCACCATGGTACTGTTCCATTTCAAATCCCTACACCCATTTCTAAAAGTCGAACAGCGCTGTTTCGGCTTTTTGGACGAATGTTGCACCTTGCACCGCGAATGTTGCACCCTATGGATATCGATTCTTCGGACGGCCATAACTCTTGGCTCGTTTAGAATTACGGGAGCCATAACCAGTCAAAACGAAGCTCTCAGTGAGTTCTACACCTTTGACGGCAGTAAACCGTCAATGGATAGTTTCATACCCAAAAAATGCTATCCGAACCTCAATCGGGTCTCTGAAGTTTTTTGTCCTTCTGTTTTCCATCACGTGAATTTTTACGTTAAAACGCGATCACCGTGGCTGGTCTTCGATTTACCTTCCCTGGATAGTGGTGCACCATGGTACTGTTCCATTCAAAATCCCTACACCCATTTCTAAAAGTCGAACAGCGCTGTTTCGGCTTTTTGGACGAATGTTGCACCTTGCACCGCGAATGTTGCACCCTGTGGATATCGATTCTTCGGACGGCCATAACTGTTGGCTCATTTAGAGTTACGGGAGCCATAACCAGTCAAAACGAAGCTCTCAGTGAGTTCTACAGCTTAAACGGCTGTAAGCCGTCAATGGATAGTTTCATACCCAAAAAAGGCTATCCGAACCTCAATCGTGTCTCTGAAGTTTTTTGTCCTTCTATTTTCCATCACGTGAATTTTTACGTTAAAACGGGATCACCGTGGCTGGTCTTCGATTTACCTTCCCTGGATAGTGGTACACCATGGTACTGTTCCATTTCAAATCCCTGCACCCATTTCTAAAAGTCGAACGGCGCTATTTCGGCTTTTTGGACGAATGTTGCACCTTGCACCGCGAATGTTGCACCCTATGGATATCGATTCTTCGGACGGCCATAACTCTTGGCTCGTTTAGAGTTACGGGAGCCATAACCAGTCAAAACGAAGCTCTCAGTGAGTTCTACAGCTTTGATGGCTGTAAGCCGTCAATGGATAGTTTCATACCCAAAAAATGCTATTCGAACCTCAATCGGGTCTCTGAAGTTTTTTGGCCTTCTGTTTTCCATCACGTGAATTTTTACGTTAAAACGTGATCACCGTGGATGGTCTTCAATTTACCTTCCCTGGGGAGTGGTGCACCATGGTACTTTTCCATTTCAAATCCCTGCACCCATTTCTAAAAGTCGAACGGCGCTATTTCGGCTTTTTGGGCGAATGTTGCACCTTGCACCGCGAATGTTGCACCTTGTGGATATCGATTCTTCGGACGGACATAACTCTTGGCTCGTTTAGAGTTACGGGAGCCATAACCAGTCAAAACGAAGCTCTCAGTGAGTTCTACGGCTTTGACGGTTGTAAGCCGTCAGTGGATAGTTTCATACCCAAAAAAGGCTATTCGAACCTCAATCGGGTCTTTGATGTTTTTTGGCCTTCTATTTTCCATCACGTGAATTTTTACGTTAAAACGGGATCACCGTTGATGGTCTTCGATTTACATTCCCTGGAGAGTGGTGCACCATGGTACTGTTCCATTTCAAATCCTTGCACTCACTTCTAAAAGTCGAACGGCGTTGTTTCGGCTTTTTGGATGAATGTTGCACCTTGCACCGCGAATGTTGCACCCTGTGGATATCGATTCTTCGGACGGCCATAACTGTTGGCTCGTTTAGAATTATGGGAGCCATAACCAGTCAAAATGAAGCTCTCAGTGAGTTCTACAGCTATGACGGCTGTAAGCCGTCAATGGATAGTATCATACCCAAAAAAGGCTATCCGAACCTCAATCGGGTCTCTGAAGTTTTTTGGCCTTCTGTTTTCCATCATGGAAATTTTTACGTTAAAACGGGATCACCGTGGCTGGTCTTCGATTTACCTTCCCTGGATAGTGGTGCACCATGGTACTATTCCATTTCAAATCCCTGCACCCATTTCTAAAAGTCGAACGGCGCTGTTTCGGCTTTTTGGACGAATGTTGCACCTTGCACCGCGAATGTTGCACCCTGTGGATATCGATTCTTCGGACGGCCATAACTGTTGGCTCGTTTAGAGTTACGGGAGCCATAACCAGTCAAAACAAAGCACTCAGTGAGTTCTACAGCTTTGACGGCTGTAAGCCGTCAATGGATAGTTTCATACCCAAAAAATGCTATCTGAACCTCAATCGGGTCTCTGAAGTTTTTTGTCCTTCTGTTTTCCATTACGTGAATTTTTACGTTAAAACGGGATCACCATGGCTGGTCTTCGATTTACCTTCCCTGGATAGTGGTGCACCATGGTACTGTTCCATTTCAAATCCCTACACCCAATTCTAAAAGTCGAACAACGCTGTTTCGGCTTTTTGGACGAATGTTGCACCTTGCACCGCGAATGTTGCACCCTGTGGATATCGATTCTTCGGACGGCCATAACTGATGGCTCGTTTAGAGTTACGGGAGCCATAACCAGTCAAAACGAAGCTCTCAGTGAGTTCTACAGCTTAAATGGCTGTAAGCCGTCAATGGATAGTTTCATACCCAAAAAAGGCTATCCGAACCTCAATCGAGTATTTCATGTTTTTTGGCCTTCTATTTTCCATCACGTGAATTTTTACGTTAAAACGGGATCACCGTGGATGGTCTTTGATTTACCTTCCTTGGAGAGTGGTGCACCATGGTACTGTTCCATTTCAAATCCTTGCACTCACTTCTAAAAGTCGAACGGCGCTGTTTCGGCTTTTTGGATGAATGTTGCACCTTGCACCGCGAATGTTGCACCCTGTGGATATCGATTCTTCGGACGGCCATAACTGTTGGCTCGTTTAGAATTACGGGAGCCATAACCAGTCAAAATGAAGCTCTCAGTGAGTTCTACAGCTATGACGGCTATAAGCCGTCAATGGATAGTTTCATACCCAAAAAAGGCTATCCGAACCTCAATCGGGTCTCTGAAGTTTTTTGGCCTTCTGTTTTCCATCACGGAAATTTTTATGTTAAAACGGGATCACCGTGGCTGGTCTTCGATTTACCTTCCCTGGATAGTGGTGCACCATGGTACTATTCCATTTCAAATCCCTGCACCCATTTCTAAAAGTCGAACGGCGCTGTTTCGCCTTTTTGGACGAATGTTGCACCTTGCACCGCGAATGTTGCCCCCTGTGGATATCGATTCTTCGGACGGCCATAACTGTTGGCTCGTTTAGAGTTACGGGAGCCATAACCAGTCAAAACGAAGCACTTAGTGAGTTCTACAGCTTTGACGGCTGTAAGCCGTCAATGGATAGTTTCATACCCAAAAAATGCTATCTGAACCTCAATCGGGTCTTTGAAGTTTTTTGTCCTTCTGTTTTCCATCACGTGAATTTTTACGTTAAAACGGCATCACCATGGCTGGTCTTCGATTTACCTTCCCTGGATAGTGGTGCACCATGGTACTGTTCCATTTCAAATCTCTACACCCAATTCTAAAAGTCGAACAACGCTGTTTCGGCTTTTTGGACGAATGTTGCACCTTGCACCGCGAATGTTGCACCCTGTGGATATCGATTCTTCGGACGGCCATAACTGTTGGCTCGTTTAGAGTTACGGGAGCCATAACCAGTCAAAAAAAAGCTCTCAGTGAGTTCTACAGCTTAAATGGCTGTAAGCCGTCAATGGATAGTTTCATACCCAAAAAAGGCTATCCGAACCTCAATCGTGTCTCTGAAGTTTTTTGTCCTTCTATTTTCCATCACGTGAATTTTTACGTTAAAACGGGATCACCGTGGCTGGTCTTCGATTTACCTTCCCTGGATAGTGGTACACCATGGTACTGTTCCATTTCAAATCCCTGCACCCATTTCTAAAAGTCGAACGGTGCTGTTTCGGCTTTTTGGACGAATGTTGCACCTTGCATCGCGAATGTTGCACCCTGTGGATATCGATTCTTCGGACGGCCATAACTCTTGGCTCGTTTAGAGTTACGGGAGCCATAATCAGTCAAAACGAAGCTCTCAGTGAGTTCTACAGCTTTGATGGCTGTAAGCCATCAATGGATAGTTTCATACCCAAAAATGCTATCCGAACCTCAATCGGGTCTCTGAAGTTTTTTGGCCTTCTGTTTTCCATCACGTGAATTTTTACGTTAAAACGTGATCACCGTGGATGGTCTTCGATTTACCTTCCTTGGAGAGTGGTGCACCATGGTACTTTTCCATTTCAAATCCCTGCACCCATTTCTAAAAGTCGAACGGCGCTGTTTCGGCTTTTTGGACGAATGTTGCACCTTGCACCGCGAATGTTGCACCCTGTGGATATCGATTCTTCGGACGGCCATAACTGTTGGCTCGTTTAGAGTTACGGGAGCCATAACCAGTCAAAACGAAGCTCTTACTGAGTTCTACAGCTTTGATGGCTGTAAGCCGTCAATGGATAGTTTCATTCCCAAAAAATGCTATTCGAACCTCAATCGGGTCTCTGAAGTTTTTTGGCCTTCTGTTTTCCATCACGTGAATTTTTACGTTAAAACGTGATCACCGTGGATGGTCTTCAATTTACCTTCCCTGGGGAGTGGTGCACCATGGTACTTTTCCATTTCAAATCCCTGCACCCATTTCTAAAAGTCGAACGGCGCTATTTCGGCTTTTTGGGCGAATGTTGCACCTTGCACCGCGAATGTTGCACCTTGTGGATATCGATTCTTCGGACGGACATAACTCTTGGCTCGTTTAGAGTTACGGGAGCCATAACCAGTCAAAACGAAGCTCTCAGTGAGTTCTACGGCTTTGACGGTTGTAAGCCGTCAGTGGATAGTTTCATACCCAAAAAAGGCTATTCGAACCTCAATCGGGTCTTTGATGTTTTTTGGCCTTCTATTTTCCATCACGTGAATTTTTACGTTAAAACGGGATCACCGTTGATGGTCTTCGATTTACATTCCCTGGAGAGTGGTGCACCATGGTACTGTTCCATTTCAAATCCTTGCACTCACTTCTAAAAGTCGAACGGCGTTGTTTCGGCTTTTTGGATGAATGTTGCACCTTGCACCGCGAATGTTGCACCCTGTGGATATCGATTCTTCGGACGGCCATAACTGTTGGCTCGTTTAGAATTATGGGAGCCATAACCAGTCAAAATGAAGCTCTCAGTGAGTTCTACAGCTATGACGGCTGTAAGCCGTCAATGGATAGTATCATACCCAAAAAAGGCTATCCGAACCTCAATCGGGTCTCTGAAGTTTTTTGGCCTTCTGTTTTCCATCATGGAAATTTTTACGTTAAAACGGGATCACCGTGGCTGGTCTTCGATTTACCTTCCCTGGATAGTGGTGCACCATGGTACTATTCCATTTCAAATCCCTGCACCCATTTCTAAAAGTCGAACGGCGCTGTTTCGGCTTTTTGGACGAATGTTGCACCTTGCACCGCGAATGTTGCACCCTGTGGATATCGATTCTTCGGACGGCCATAACTGTTGGCTCGTTTAGAGTTACGGGAGCCATAACCAGTCAAAACAAAGCACTCAGTGAGTTCTACAGCTTTGACGGCTGTAAGCCGTCAATGGATAGTTTCATACCCAAAAAATGCTATCTGAACCTCAATCGGGTCTCTGAAGTTTTTTGTCCTTCTGTTTTCCATTACGTGAATTTTTACGTTAAAACGGGATCACCATGGCTGGTCTTCGATTTACCTTCCCTGGATAGTGGTGCACCATGGTACTGTTCCATTTCAAATCCCTACACCCAATTCTAAAAGTCGAACAACGCTGTTTCGGCTTTTTGGACGAATGTTGCACCTTGCACCGCGAATGTTGCACCCTGTGGATATCGATTCTTCGGACGGCCATAACTGATGGCTCGTTTAGAGTTACGGGAGCCATAACCAGTCAAAACGAAGCTCTCAGTGAGTTCTACAGCTTAAATGGCTGTAAGCCGTCAATGGATAGTTTCATACCCAAAAAAGGCTATCCGAACCTCAATCGAGTATTTCATGTTTTTTGGCCTTCTATTTTCCATCACGTGAATTTTTACGTTAAAACGGGATCACCGTGGATGGTCTTTGATTTACCTTCCTTGGAGAGTGGTGCACCATGGTACTGTTCCATTTCAAATCCTTGCACTCACTTCTAAAAGTCGAACGGCGCTGTTTCGGCTTTTTGGATGAATGTTGCACCTTGCACCGCGAATGTTGCACCCTGTGGATATCGATTCTTCGGACGGCCATAACTGTTGGCTCGTTTAGAATTACGGGAGCCATAACCAGTCAAAATGAAGCTCTCAGTGAGTTCTACAGCTATGACGGCTATAAGCCGTCAATGGATAGTTTCATACCCAAAAAAGGCTATCCGAACCTCAATCGGGTCTCTGAAGTTTTTTGGCCTTCTGTTTTCCATCACGGAAATTTTTATGTTAAAACGGGATCACCGTGGCTGGTCTTCGATTTACCTTCCCTGGATAGTGGTGCACCATGGTACTATTCCATTTCAAATCCCTGCACCCATTTCTAAAAGTCGAACGGCGCTGTTTCGCCTTTTTGGACGAATGTTGCACCTTGCACCGCGAATGTTGCCCCCTGTGGATATCGATTCTTCGGACGGCCATAACTGTTGGCTCGTTTAGAGTTACGGGAGCCATAACCAGTCAAAACGAAGCACTTAGTGAGTTCTACAGCTTTGACGGCTGTAAGCCGTCAATGGATAGTTTCATACCCAAAAAATGCTATCTGAACCTCAATCGGGTCTTTGAAGTTTTTTGTCCTTCTGTTTTCCATCACGTGAATTTTTACGTTAAAACGGCATCACCATGGCTGGTCTTCGATTTACCTTCCCTGGATAGTGGTGCACCATGGTACTGTTCCATTTCAAATCCCTACACCCAATTCTAAAAGTCGAACAACGCTGTTTCGGCTTTTTGGACGAATGTTGCACCTTGCACCGCGAATGTTGCACCCTGTGGATATCGATTCTTCGGACGGCCATAACTGTTGGCTCGTTTAGAGTTACGGGAGCCATAACCAGTCAAAACAAAGCTCTCAGTGAGTTCTACAGCTTAAATGGCTGTAAGCCGTCAATGGATAGTTTCATACCCAAAAAAGGCTATCCGAAC
Source organism: Allium fistulosum (assembly GCA_030737815.1). Taxonomy (NCBI): domain Eukaryota; kingdom Viridiplantae; phylum Streptophyta; class Magnoliopsida; order Asparagales; family Amaryllidaceae; genus Allium; species Allium fistulosum. The sequence continues at coordinate 1,143,428,328 of CM060906.1, forward strand.
CTCAATCGTGTCTCTGAAGTTTTTTGTCCTTCTATTTTCCATCACGTGAATTTTTACGTTAAAACGGGATCACCGTGGCTGGTCTTCGATTTACCTTCCCTGGATAGTGGTACACCATGGTACTGTTCCATTTCAAATCCCTGCACCCATTTCTAAAAGTCGAACGGTGCTGTTTCGGCTTTTTGGACGAATGTTGCACCTTGCATCGCGAATGTTGCACCCTGTGGATATCGATTCTTCGGACGGCCATAACTCTTGGCTCGTTTAGAGTTACGGGAGCCATAATCAGTCAAAACGAAGCTCTCAGTGAGTTCTACAGCTTTGATGGCTGTAAGCCATCAATGGATAGTTTCATACCCAAAAATGCTATCCGAACCTCAATCGGGTCTCTGAAGTTTTTTGGCCTTCTGTTTTCCATCACGTGAATTTTTACGTTAAAACGTGATCACCGTGGATGGTCTTCGATTTACCTTCCTTGGAGAGTGGTGCACCATGGTACTTTTCCATTTCAAATCCCTGCACCCATTTCTAAAAGTCGAACGGCGCTGTTTCGGCTTTTTGGACGAATGTTGCACCTTGCACCGCGAATGTTGCACCCTGTGGATATCGATTCTTCGGACGGCCATAACTGTTGGCTCGTTTAGAGTTACGGGAGCCATAACCAGTCAAAACGAAGCTCTTACTGAGTTCTACAGCTTTGATGGCTGTAAGCCGTCAATGGATAGTTTCATTCCCAAAAAATGCTATCCGAACCTCAATCGGGTCTCTGAAGTTTTTTGGCCTTCTGTTTTCCATCACGTGAATTTTTACGTTAAAACGTGATCACCGTGGATGGTCTTCGATTTACCTTCCCTGGAGAGTGGTGCACCATGGTACTTTTCCATTTCAAATCCCTGCACCCATTTCTAAAAGTCGAACGGCGCTGTTTCGGCATTTAGGGCGAATGTTGCTACTTGCACCGCGAATATTGCACCCTGTGGATATCGATTCTTCGGACGGCCATAACTCTTGGCTCGTTTAGAGATACGGGAGCCATAACCAGTCAAAACAAAGCTCTCAGTGAGTTCTACGGCTTTGACAGTTGTAAGCCGTCAGTGGATAGTTTCATACCCAAAAAAGGCTATCCGAACCTCAATCGGGTCTTTGATGTTTTTTGTCCTTCTGTTTTCCATCACGTGAATTTTTACGTTAAAACGGGATCACCGTGGATGGTCTTCGATTTACCTTCCCTGGAGAGTGCTGCACCATGGTACTGTTCCGTTTCAAATCCCTGCACACACTTCTAAAAGTCGAACGGCGCTGTTTCGGCTTTTTGGATGAATGTTGAACCTTGCACCGCGAATGTTGCACCCTATGGATATCGATTCTTCGGACGGCCATAACTCTTGGCTCGTTTAGAATTACGGGAGCCATAACTAGTCAAAACGAAATTCTCAGTGAGTTCTACAGCAATGACCGCTGTAAGCCATCAATGGATAGTTTCATACCCAAAAAAGGCTATCCAAACCTCAATCGGGTCTCTGAAGTTTTTTGGCCTTCTGTTTTCCATCACGTGAATTTTTACGTTAAAACAGGATCACCGTGGCTGGTCTTCGATTTACCTTCCCTGGATAGTGGTGCACCATGGTACTATTCCATTTCAAATCCCTGCACCAATTTCTAAAAGTCGAACGGCGCTGTTTCGGCTTTTTGGACGAATGTTGCACCTTGCACCGCGAATGTTGCACCATGTGGATATCGATTCTTCGGACGGCCATAACTGTTGGCTTGTTTAGAGCTACGGGATCCATAACCAGTCAAAACGAAGCTCTCAGTGAGTTCTACAGCTTAAACGGCTGTAAGCGGTCAATGGATAGTTTCATACCCAAAAAAGGCTATCCGAACCTCAATCGTGTCTCTGAAGTTTTTTGTCCTTCTATTTTCCATCACGTGAATTTTTACGTTAAAACGGGATCACCGTGGCAGGTCTTCGATTTACCTTCCCTGGATAGTGGTGAACCATGGTACTGTTCCATTTCAAATCCCTACACCCATTTCTAAAAGTCGAACAGCGCTGTTTCGGCTTTTTGGACGAATGTTGCACCTTGCACCGCGAATGTTGCACCCTGTGGATATCGATTCTTCGGACGGCCATAACTCTTGGCTCGTTTAGAATTACGGGAGCCATAACCAGTCAAAACGAAGCTCTCAGTGAGTTCTACACCTTTGACGGCAGTAAGCCGTCAATGGATAGTTTCATACCCAAAAAATGCTATCCGAACCTCAATCGGGTCTTTGAAGTTTTTTGTCCTTCTGTTTTCCATCACGTTAATTTTTACGTTAAAACGGAATCACCGTGGCTGGTCTTTGATTTACCTTCCCTGGATAGTGGTGCACCATGGTACTGTTCCATTTCAAATCCCTACACCCATTTCTAAAAGTCGAACAGCGCTGTTTCGGCTTTTTGGACGAATGTTGCACCTTGCACCGCGAATGTTGCACCCTGTGGATATCGATTCTTCGGACGGCCATAACTGTTGGCTCGTTTAGAGTTACGGAAGCCATAACCAGTCAAAACGAAGCTCTCAGTGAGTTCTACAGCTTAAACGGCTGTAAGCCGTCAATGGATAGTTTCATACCCAAAAAAGGCTATCCGAACCTCAATCGTGTCTCTGAAGTTTTTTGTCCTTCTATTTTCCATCACGTGAATTTTTACGTTAAAACGGGATCACCGTGGCTGGTCTTCGATTTACCTTCCCTGGATAGTGGTACACCATGGTATTGTTCCATTTCAAATCCCTGCACCCATTTCTAAAAGTCGAACGGCGCTGTTTCGGCTTTTTGGACGAATGTTGCACCTTGCACCGCGAATGTTGCACCCTGTGGATATCGATTCTTCGGACGGCCATAACTCTTGGCTCGTTTAGAGTTACGGGAGCCATAACCAGTCAAAACGAAGCTCTCAGTGAGTTCTACAGCTTTGATGGCTGTAAGCCGTCAATGGATAGTTTCATACCCAGAAAATGCTATCCGAACCTCAATCGGGTCTCTGAAGTTTTTTGGCCTTCTATTTTCCATCACGTGAATTTTTACGTTAAAACGTGATCACCGTGGATGGTCTTCAATTTACCTTCCCTGGGGAGTGGTGCACCATGGTACTTTTCCATTTCAAATCCCTGCACCCATTTCTAAAAGTCGAACGGCGCTGTTTCGGCTTTTTGGACGAATGTTGCACCTTGCACCGCGAATGTTGCACCCTGTGGATATCGATTCTTCGGACGGCCATAACTGTTGGCTCGTTTAGAGTTACGGGAGCCATAACCAGTCAAAATGAAGCTCTTACTGAGTTCTACAGCTTTGATGGCTGTAAGCCGTCAATGGATAGTTTCATTCCCAAAAAATGCTATCCGAACCTCAATCGGGTCTTTGATGTTTTTTGGCCTTCTATTTTCCATCACGTGAATTTTTACGTTAAAACGGGATCACCGTGGATGGTCTTCGATTTACCTTCCCTGGAGAGTGGTGCACCATGGTACTTTTCCATTTCAAATCCCTGCACCCATTTCTAAAAGTCGAACGGCGCTGTTTCGGCTTTTTGGATGAATGTTGCACCTTGCACCGCGAATGTTGCACCCTGTGGATATCGATTCTTCGGACGGCCATAACTGTTGGCTCGTTTAGAATTACGGGAGCCATAACCAGTCAAAATGAAGCTCTCAGTGAGTTCTACAGCTATGACGGCTGTAAGCCGTCAATGAATAGTTTCATACCCAAAAAAGGCTATCCGAACCTCAATCGGGTCTCTGAAGTTTTTTGGCCTTCTGTTTTCCATCATGGAAATTTTTACGTTAAAACGGGATCACCGTGGCTGGTCTTCGATTTACCTTCCCTGGATAGTGGTGCACCATGGTACTATTCCATTTCAAATCCCTGCACCCATTTCTAAAAGTCGAACGACGCTGTTTCTGCTTTTTGGACGAATGTTGCACCTTGCACCGCGAATGTTGCACCCTGTGGATATCGATTCTTCGGACGGCCATAACTGTTGGCTCGTTTAGAGTTACGGGAGCCATAACCAGTCAAAACGAAGCTCTCAGTGAGTTCTACAGCTTAAATGGCTGTAAGCCGTCAATGGATAGTTTCATACCCAAAAAAGGCTATCCGAACCTCAATCGTGTCTTTGAAGTTTTTTGTCCTTCTATTTTCCATCACGTGAATTTTTACGTTAAAACGGGATCACCGTGGCTGGTCTTCGATTTACCTTCCCTGGATAGTGGTACACCATGGTACTGTTCCATTTCAAATCCCTGCACCCATTTCTAAAAGTCGAACGGTGCTGTTTCGGCTTTTTGGACGAATGTTGCACCTTGCACCGCGAATGTTGCACCCTGTGGATATCGATTCTTCGGACGGCCATAACTCTTGGCTCGTTTAGAGTTACGAGAGCCATAACCAGTCAAAACGAAGCTCTCAGTGAGTTCTACAGCTTAAATGGCTGTAAGCCATCAATGGATAGTTTCATACCCAAAAAATGCTATCCGAACCTCAATCGGGTCTCTGAAGTTTTTTGTCCTTCTATTTTCCATCACGTGAATTTTTACGTTAAAACGGGATCACCGTGGCTGGTCTTCGATTTACCTTCCCTGGATAGTGGTGCACCATGGTACTGTTCCATTTCAAATCCCTACACCCATTTCTAAAAGTCGAACAGCGCTGTTTCGGCTTTTTGGACGAATGTTGCACCTTGCACCGCGAATGTTGCACCCTGTGGATATCGATTCTTCGGACGGCCATAACTGTTGGCTCGTTTAGAGTTACGGGAGCCATAACCAGTCAAAACGAAGCTCTCAGTGAGTTCTACAGCTTAAACGGCTGTAAGCCGTCAATGGATAGTTTCATACCCAAAAAAGGCTATCCGAACCTCAATCGTGTCTCTGAAGTTTTTTGTCCTTCTATTTTCCATCACGTGAATTTTTACGTTAAAACGGGATCACCGTGGCTGGTCTTCGATTTACCTTCCCTGGATAGTGGTACACCATGGTACTGTTCCATTTCAAATCCCTGCACCCATTTCTAAAAGTCGAACGGCGCTGTTTCGGCTTTTCGGACGAATGTTGCACCTTGCACCGCGAATGTTGCACCCTGTGGATATCGATTCTTCGGACGGCCATAACTCTTGGCTCGTTTAGAGTTACGGGAGCCATAACCAGTCAAAACGAAGCTCTCAGTGAGTTCTACAGCTTTGATGGCTGTAAGCCGTCAATGGATAGTTTCATACCCAAAAAATGCTATCCGAACCTCAATCGGGTCTCTGAAGTTTTTTGGCCTTCTGTTTTCCATCACGTGAATTTTTACGTTAAAACGTGATCACCGTGGATGGTCTTCAATTTACCTTCCCTGGGGAGTGGTGCAACATGGTACTTTTCCATTTCAAATCCCTGCACCCATTTCTAAAAGTCGAACGGCGCTGTTTCGGCTTTTTGGACGAATGTTGCACCTTGCACCGCGAATGTTGCACCCTGTGGATATCGATTCTTCGGACGGCCATAACTGTTGGCTCGTTTAGAGTTATGGGAGCCATAACCAGTCAAAACGAAGCTCTTACTGAGTTCTACAGCTTTGATGGCTGTAAGCCGTCAATGGATAGTTTCATTCCCAAAAAATGCTATCCGAACCTCAATCGGGTCTTTGATGTTTTTTGGCCTTCTATTTTCCATCACGTGAATTTTTACGTTAAAACGGGATCACCGTGGATGGTCTTCGATTTACCTTCCCTGGAGAGTGGTGCACCATGGTACTTTTCCATTTCAAATCTCTGCACCCATTTCTAAAAGTCGAACGACGCTGTTTCGGCTTTTTGGATGAATGTTGCACCTTGCACCGCGAATGTTGCACCCTGTGGATATCGATTCTTCGGACGGCCATAATTGTTGGCTCGTTTAGAATTACGGGAGCCATAACCAGTCAAAATGAAGCTCTCAGTGAGTTCTACAGCTATGACGGCTGTAAGCCGTCAATGGATAGTTTCATACCCAAAAAAGGCTATCCGAACCTCAATCGGGTCTCTGAAGTTTTTTGGCCTTCTGTTTTCCATCACGGAAATTTTTACTTTAAAACGGGATCACCGTGGCTGGTCTTCGATTTACCTTCCCTGGATAGTGGTGCACCATGGTACTATTCCATTTCAAATCCCTGCACCCATTTCTAAAAGTCGAACGACGCTGTTTCGGCTTTTTGGACGAATGTTGCACCTTGCACCGCGAATGTTGCACCCTATGGATATCGATTCTTCGGACGGCCATAACTGTTGGCTCGTTTAGAGTTACGGGAGCCATAACCAGTCAAAACGAAGCTCTCAGTGAGTTCTACAGCTTAAATGGCTGTAAGCCATCAATGGATAGTTTCATACCCAAAAAAGGCTATCCGAACCTCAATCGTGTCTCTGAAGTTTTTTGTCCTTCTATTTTCCATCACGTGAATTTTTACGTTAAAACGGGATCACCGTGGCTGGTCTTCGATTTTCCTTCCCTGGATAGTGGTACACCATGGTACTGTTCCATTTCAAATCCCTGCACCCATTTCTAAAAGTCGAACGGTGCTGTTTCGGCTTTTTGGACGAATGTTGCACCTTGCACCGCGAATGTTGCACCCTGTGGATATCGATTCTTCGGACGGCCATAACTCTTGGCTCGTTTAGAGTTACGAGAGCCATAACCAGTCAAAACGAAGCTCTCAGTGAGTTCTACAGCTTTGATGGCTGTAAGCCATCAATGGATAGTTTCATACCCAAAAAATGCTATCCGAACCTCAATCGGGTCTTTGAAGTTTTTTGGCCTTCTGTTTTCCATCACGTGAATTTTTACGTTAAAACTTGATCACCGTGGATGGTCTTCGATTTACCTTCCTTGGAGAGTGGTGCACCATGGTACTTTTCCATTTCAAATCCCTGCACCCATTTCTAAAAGTCGAACGGCGCTGTTTCGGCTTTTTGGACGAATGTTGCACCTTGCACCGCGAATGTTGCACCCTGTGGATATCGATTCTTCGGACGGCCATAACTGTTGGCTCGTTTAGAGTTACGGGAGCCATAACCAGTCAAAATGAAGCTCTTACTGAGTTCTACAGGTTTGATGGCTGTAAGCCGTCAATGGATAGTTTCATTCCCAAAAAATGCTATCCGAACCTCAATCGGGTCTCTGAAGTTTTTTGGCCTTCTGTTTTCCATCACGTGAATTTTTACGTTAAAACGTGATCACCGTGGATGGTCTTCGATTTACCTTCCCTGGAGAGTGGTGCACCATGGTACTTTTCCATTTCAAATCCCTGCACCCATTTCTAAAAGTCGAACGGCCCTGTTTCGGCTTTTTGGGCGAATGTTGCACCTTGCACCACGAATGTTGCACCCTGTGGATATCGATTCTTCGGACGGCCATAACTCTTGGCTCGTTTAGAGATACGGGAGCCATAACCAGTCAAAACAAAGCTCTCAGTGAGTTCTACGGCTTTGACAGTTGTAAGCCGTCAGTGGATAGTTTCATACCCAAAAAAGGCTATCCGAACCTCAATCGGGTCTTTGATGTTTTTTGGCCTTCTATTTTCCATCATTTGAATTTTTACGTTAAAATGGGATCACCGTGGATGGTCTTCGATTTACCTTCCCTGGAGAGTGCTGCACCATGGTACTGTTCCATTTCAAATCCCTGCACTCACTTCGAAAAGTCGAACGGCGCTGTTTTGGCTTTTTGGATGAATGTTGCACCTTGCACCGCGAATGTTGCACCCTGTGGATATCGATTCTTCGGACGGCCATAACTCTTGGCTTGTTTAGAATTACGGGAGCCATAACCAGTCAAAACGAAGCTCTCAGTGAGTTCTACAGCAATGACGACTGTAAGCTGTCAATGGATAGTTTCATACCCAAAAAAGGCTATTCGAACCTCAATCGGGTCTCTGAAGTTTTTTGGCCTTCTGTTTTCCATCAAGTGAATTTTTACGTTAAAACAGGATCACCGTGGCTGGTCTTCGATTTACCTTCCCTGGATTGTGGTGCACCATGGTACTATTCCATTTAAAATCCCTGCACCCATTTCTAAAAGTCGAACGGCGCTGTTTCGGCTTTTTGGACGAATGTTGCACCTTGCACCGCGAATGTTGCACCCTGTGGATATCGATTCTTTGGACGGCCATAACTGTTGGCTCTTTTAGAGTTACGGGAGCCATAACCAGTCAAAACGAAGCTCTCAGTGAGTTCTACACCTTTGACGGCTGTAAGCCGTCAATGGATAGTTTCATACCCAAAAAATGCTATCCGAACCTCAATTGGTGTTTGTACCAAAAATGGGCACAACACTCTTCGGGAGTTATTTGAAGAGATAAAATGAAGATTATAAATATAAAACAGAGGTTATCTAACAAAAACTCCAACAAACATAAATGTAAAATGCACAGACAAGCAATTTAGAGTGGTTTGGAGTATGGCCTACGTCCACTGTGAAGTTTTGATGATTTTATTGATTCTCTTTCAATGATTACAAGCGGTTACAGCAATGAACAGCGGATTACAGTTTAGAATTCGAAATTGACAGCAAAAGCAGGATGCAAATCTCAATCCGGCAGATTCTGGACGCTTCTGAGAAAAAGGATCCTTTTCCTGTTGATTCTGGGGCTCTATTTATAGGCGTAGGAGGTTCAGATCGCGCCCAAATCTCGGGAGACTTCTCCAGGCACGTGAGTGGACCCATTCGACTATTTCCAGAAAGTTTCAAGTCGATCTGTGATTGATACGAAGCCATTTCGTATCGATCAAGATGATGTCCAATTGAGTTGAAATTTGGCATGGACATCCTCCAGTGTGCATGCAAGCTTCCCTGAAAATTTCATTGGATTTGGATTAATAGATCACGAGATATCATCGATACGAACTGAGATTCCTCATAGGCTGTCTGGTTCGTCTCCATGAATTCGACTCTCTCTCTTCGCTTCGTTGGCTGCACGTGCTCTTGAAGTGAGGTGGCGCACGCGCTTCGTCTCGATCCGGTCTTTGCACCGCATTGACTGCTTCGACTCCAGGCATCTCGCCTTGTTTACTTCGATGGACGACACGTCACCCTAGTTGGTTGACCCGTTGGATGTGAACAAGTCATGGGTCGCGGGTTCGAAGCAAGGCTCTCTAGTGGATACGAAGCGTAGCGCCTAGATGGACACGAAGTGTAGCGCCTCGATGGATACGAAGTGTAGCGCTTCGATGGATACGAAGTGCTTCAATTGCTGATGTGTATGAAGTCCATCGATACGAGCTCGATGGATACGAAGGAAATCGAGTCGAACCTGGGTACCTCGATGGATTCGAAGCTGATTGGTGCGAAGCTTGATGGATTCGAACTAGGGCTTCGGTTATGGATACGAAATTGCCTAGAGTGATGGATACGAAATCATCGCTCTTCCCTTCAATTTTAAATCATTCATATCTTGGGTGTGTGAACCCGGATTGTCTTGAAGCTTGGGAACGTCAGCTCTCTTCGTTCTACTCTTCTCTAATTGGTCCCTTGGTGCCCTGGCCTTGCCAAAAGGCAGGATAACATTTGCCCCCCAAAGTACGTCTTGTGAAAACATGACGTGCTTTGAAAAGTCGCAAGCCTGCAACTCGTCGTTAGTTTTAGGTCGTTGTTGAATTTTGCAACGATTCTCTCATGGCACCATGGTAAGAAGTCAGGATGTATTCCTTCGAATCGATGCGGGGCGTCATTAATGGATACGAAGTTTTGATTCGCATTCAAGGATCGCAACTTGTGGTGAATTCTGCTCCACATCGATGTCCTTCGATGGATACGAGATAAACTTTCGCATCGATGTGTTTTAACAAACATGAGTATCGAGTTCGTATCGATAAACCTGACCTGTCGTGAATCGATGGTTCACAAAACGGATGTATTGAATCGATGGCATCTAGTGAACATTGCGTCTTGATGAATGCACAGCCTGATGGGTTCGAAGAATGCGTTTGCACAGACCCATCGCTTGACCGCTTGTGACCGGTTACATTGACTGGGAGACGAATCGACTCGGTTCGCCTCCGGGCTTCATATAAATTCCTGAGACTTGGTCTATTTTCACTTTTTTACTTCTCACCTTTACTGTTGCTCTTAACCCCTTGCAATCGACTCAGACAGAGATAACAGCTCCGTATTTTCGACTCGATCAAACCTACCTCTTCAGATCTTCGAATCTCAATCTCTAGGTAAGCGACAGCGAATCCAAATGATAAGGTTGCTATGGATCCATTCTTTCTCCACCAATCTTCTCTTCTGGCGACTGGTAAAACCAGATCTGGCTCGAAGATATGATGGCCATGGCGTTTTCTGGCAGGTTGGAGAAGAAAGAATGGAAGAGGCGATTCTGAATCGACGTGGGAGTCATGTTCGAATTGATCAAATCAATGGTATTCTTCTTGGGGTTCGTATCGATTAAGATGAGACTTAATGTGGAGACGATGCGATTTCGTATCGATGGTTGTGGAGATGAAGTGGTTTCGTATCGACATGGAGTGGCTGACAACGAGTCAATGACTACTCTGAAGTCCTTAGCTTTCGGATCGATACGAAGTCTGCCCCTGCGATCGATGCAAAAAATATCGATTCGAGTGTTATCGATACGCACCAGATCCCCAACGATCGATACGAAAATGCACCTATTGCGATCGATACGAACCAGATCCCTAACGGTCGATATGGAAGCGCATATATTGTGATCGTTACGAACCAGACTGCCAATGGTCGATTCGAAACATAACGCTTGACATCGATTCGAAATCCTCCTTTGATGGATACGAAATCCTAAGCACTTGAAAACATGACTTCGACGAACTTCATTCTTGCATATCTGGATTTGACAATTAAACTACACACTTGATTCCTACGAGCTTCCGCATTGTATAATCGAACTTGATCATAACATCGCACATCTGACTGCCCTTTTGAAGATCGTAGATGGAACCATACCTTAGCAAAGTGTAACGAACTTCTAATCTGAATTGAACGACAGTCTTTGGAAGGCGCAGTCGTGACGGTCAGCGATGACGGTCTCCAGAGTTTCGTCGCTAGCGTGTTTTCTTTAATTCTGCAGAATTTGCTCAAGTCATGCACAACATTTGCACTACACAACACATTCATGCACTTTACACTGGGGAATGCACGGGCTTTTTATCATCTAATGATGGTTTCTCGTGAGTTAGCTAGTTATGGAACCGTCAAGTTCGCAGCAGCAAGAAACTCAGAACCTTATCCCTCCCAGACTTGAGACTCCGGACATCGAGGCCGAAGCTATTGGTCCAGCTCCGGATGAGAAGCCCGATGCGTCCTTCATTAATAGTCCACCTGACTCTGTCCCGTCCAACATCTCTGAAGATATGCTAGGGAGAATATGTTTGAGGCATGGCTTATCGTTGGACGACGTGATGTTGCCTGGACCGGACGACAGACCACACAATCCTCCGGAGGGGTTTACCGCCTTTAATCGACATGCATGTGCGGCCGGTACACTCCCTCCGTTCAATGATTACATAAGAGAAGTGTCGGCTTACTTGGATATCGCTCCATCTCAACTGCATCCAAATGGATATGCTTCACTCACTGGCTTTTTCATCGCATTTATGGAATACCTTTACCGACCTCCCCGCCTGACCGAGATAAGATACCTCTTCAACTTCAAAAGTCGAACTGACAGTCCGTCTTTTACATTCTTGGAGTCTGTGAGAAACTGCCAAGTTGTCACGGGGTCGTGGACTAGGCTGACCTACTTCAAGTCAGAGTGGTTTTATGTCCGATGTCCACCGGGGTTTGCCAGAAGATGGCTGTTTAGACGTAAGCATTGTCTTTTTCCTAAGTAATTGACGGGGCAATTTTTTGATTGAAACTAAACTCATATCTCTTATTCTCTTTCTTTCAGCGATAATCCAATGACCTGAAGGCGGCTACTATAAAGAGATAGTTCGTGTCCTTCAAGAAGTCCCTAGCGAAGAAAGGAATATCGAGTTGCTACTGACGGACCAGAACCTTAGAGTTCTTGGGTTGATCGGGCGGAGGCAGAGCATAAGGCTCGATGGTGCATTAAAGACCGTCTCCAGAGAAAAGGTCAAGCGGAAGAAACCCAGGGTTGTGATAATTGAGGAACCTGATTCCGAAAGAACTCATACCGACGATGAACCGTTGGTCGGACCCGCTAATGCAATCCCGGAATCCGATTCAAAGAGGAAAGGCAAAGCAGTGGCCTCAAAACAGCCTAAGTCCGGGAGGCGGAAGTCTGTGGTTTTGCACCGTCCTTTGCCAGGAGTTAGGATTACGGAAGCATCCTCCCTGCAAGCTGAAAATCATTTCGAAGGGCCTGCTGACCCTCCAATCCCGGACATCGAGCCTAAGCAACACGACGTTGAATCGGGTGGACCGCGACATATCGTCGATGTCAGCGAGTCTCTTCCTGCCAGTGCGATTGACACTTCTGGTTGGTCCGGGGGGTTACACATTCACACACTCTTCACGGCACAACACATTTTCCTAACCGTAAACAACATATTGCAAACGGTTACTGATTCTTCGTGGTTTTCTTTTCAGGTACGATGTCTGGGCAAGGTTCTGTGCTTGGTAGTTTGCGCAACAAGCGCCGTTATCATGAGCCACGCAGGAGAGAGGGTGAGAGGGATTACGACTCCGGACACTCTGGTCAGGAGAGGTCTGATAGAGACAGGGGGTACGTTCACCGATCCCGATCTCGCTCTCCTCCTCCCAGGACCTCTGCACCTCCTACGGTAGCAGTTGTTCGTCCTCCTGAAACTTCACGGCCTAGGCCACCTTCTCAAGCTTCGAGGTCCGATCCTCCGAGCAGGACTGAAATAGCCACCTCCTCGGCTAATGTACCGGTCCCGACCGAAGCGTCTAGTGAAGGAGCGCTTAAATTGGCACAGATGAGGAAGGAATTTCCCGACATCTGTTTTGATGGCTATGTCTTCCCTCCGCACTTGAAGAGAATTCCGCCAACCGCTGAAACCACTATCCATGATTATGTTGCGGACATCTTTTTCCAGTACAGGGAATGGGGACGGGCCGCGAGGAAAGCGTCCAAAGTGGCATTCGATCGGGGCGTCACTATTGAGAAGCTCGAGAAGGAGTTGGGTCACAACGACCGAATCATAAAAGCACTCAACTCGGAGGCTGAGTCTTCCCGTAAATCTGAAATGGAGGCTCTAAAGAAGGTTGATGAAGTAAACGCTGCCATGACCAGGATGAAGCAAGAGCATTATACCGCCATCGAGGACATGGGTCATAGGAACACCACCATCACCGCCGAGAGGGATGATGCTCTCAAGGAGCTTAATGAGCTGAAATCAAAGTTTTCCGAGATGGCGAAGGAAAAAGACGCAGCTAATGTCTCTGCGCAGGAGGCCTGTGATCAGGCAGTGACGCTCCGAAAGGAGAAAGAAGCGGCTATGCAACAAGCTCACGAAGCTGAGGCTGGGGTTGACGAGAAGGTACGGCAGGCGGAGGCCAGGATTGAGGCCGAGGTGGAAGAGCTACTCGTCACGTACAACGCCAATGTGCTAAGGCACCGAGATTTGACATGGCTTGACGATTACCCCACGCATCTCTATAACGCCTGGAACTTACTGGTTGATGAGGAGAAGTCTGGGCACCCTGATGAAGCCCTTGACGAATTCGAGCTGGAGAACCGCATTCTCAATGATGACGAAAAGAAGGTTCTCCATGACTCCATGATTTCCCACGATAAGGAGAGGCTTGGTGCCCAGACTCAGGAAGTCGGAGAAAGTTCTGGTGCAGAGCACCATGTTATGAGTTCTGAGATAGTCGTGTCATCTCAATCTGAGCCAACTCCGATGATCGACTCGCAGCACATGCCGGCATATGATCCAGACCGACCACATCTATCTCCTGTTAAGGAACATCCTTCCGAAGTTGTTCAGATGACCTCGAGCCAAGCCGAGGAAGGTACTCTGAACTAACTTCTTGTATATTTGGATTGAAGAGTTGGTGTTGAAGTGTTGCTAATGACATGTCCTTTTTCTTTGATCAGTGATAGAAGTTGCACCAGCCGCGCCTCTTACCGCCTAAGAATCAGGCCAAGCGCCAGAAGCCATCATTTCTGAGGCGACTTCCGTCGCAGCGATGGCGCCAGTCGGAGTAACGCAGGGGAGCTCACTTTCTTTCGATGAACAGATGATAAACGAGCTCCTCGGCCGTTAGAGTGATCCTTTTGCGGACCTGCCGTTTGGCCTGGGTGGATTCTCGTCTACTTCCGACACTTCTACTCAGACTATCACAACCCATAGCGAGGCCAGAGCACAACGGGAAGCGGCGATGTTGGCCGAGATTAATGCCGAGATGGCGGCCGCGGTGCACGGCGGCGATGTAGATGGCGGAGCAGCGTGACGGTGCCCTACTCCTCTTATGATTGTGTCTCCTGGGGGCACGCTTATTGATACTAGTGTATCTGCCCCTCCTCCGGCCGCGGATTCTATTCCTCCAACTCCTCCCGTGGGAAGCATTCACATAGAGCCCAGTTCGGATGAGGACGTCGACATTATGCCTTCACCCGAGGGGAGCTTGCCTAAGGAAAAAGGTTCCAGGCGCAAGGGCACTGGTGGCTCTAGTAGCTCCTCGAGAAAGAAGAAGTTGAGGAAGCAGAAGGATTAGACATTCCTTTTGGGCATACTTTTATTTTTTGGCAGTTAGGGATTTTGTCATTTTTCTTTTTTCCCTTTTGTAGGTCGTGTTTAGATGCGGGTTCGGCCACTGCAAGTAGGAGTATTTTGGAAAGGCTCATGTATGAACCGCAGCTTTTGATTTAGTTGAAAATAAAATTTTGTCTTCTAGTTTCATCTTATGCTCCTTTCTATGCTTGAATATTGTAGTGTTCGGACTTTGGTCCGGTGTACTTGCATTATCTTATTGTTTCAAGAATAGCTCATTTTGCTTGTTAAGTATGGAAATCTCGAACTTGAGTTGTGATAGGGGATCGCATCGGAGCTGAACATCGTACAGTTTCAGGTAACGATTGACATTTACCTCTGCCCCCAGTTCTAGGGTTAAGTTGTGATGATCAGCTTGTGATTGCATCAAGCGAGGACCGAGTGGTCGAACTACACTTGTTCTCTTATGAATCGTTTCATCCACACTCCGGGGATATATTTCATCTCGTAAGCGGTTGTTCGTACTCTGGGAACACGGAGTTGACTGATGTCTGTACTCCGTCTCGCACTCTGGGAGCACGGAGGTGGTCGTTTTTACTCCGCTTCGCACTCTGGGAGCACGGAGTTGGTCGTTTATACTCCGCTTCGCACTCTGGGAACACGGAGTTAGTTGTTTATACTACGTTTCGCACTTTGGGAATGCGGAGTTGAGTGTTTATACTCCGTCTCGCACTCTGGGAGCACGGAGTTGGTTGTTTATACTCCGTTTCGCACTCTGGGAATGCGGAGTTGAATGTTTATACTCCACTTCGCACTCTGGGAATATGGAGTTGAATGTTTATACTCCACTTCGCACTCTAGGAATATGGAGTCGAATGTTTATACTCCGCTTCGCACTCTGGGAATGCGGAGTTGAATGTTTATACTCCGCTTCGCACTCTGGGAATGCGGAGTTGAATGTTTATACTTCACTTCGCACTCTGGGAATATGGAGTTGAATGTTTATACTCCGCTTCGCACTCTGGGAATGCGGAGTTAATTGCAGGATTTTCGTGTGTCAATCCTATCAATATCGGCGTCATGGCTTGCCCCCGAGCTCGGGTTTCACCTAGTGAGTGGCCGGTCGTATCACAGCCACCCTCCATTTGAATAAGTCCCATAGCGTGATGGGATTTAGCTCTTCGTGCATCGTGACGTCGTATATCGTACTTAATGAATCACAGCTCTGGCTCGAAGAAGTGGCATTTTATTGCTGAAATAAGAAAGTGCGGCAAAGTCCGTTGCCTTATTACAAAATTCAAATTTTGAAATGCAGAAACAAATTGCTAAATAGAATGAAATAAATAAAGCCTGTCAAATGTAATAGCGACGGAGACTTTCGCTGTTCCAAGCCCTTGGTAAATCGAGACCGTCAACAGTCGACAGCTTGAATGTACCATCTCCGAGCTTTTGTGTAATTACATACGGTCCTCCCCAGTTCGTCTTCATGTGTGAAGGAACTGGGTAGATTCTCTTGAGCACGAGGTCGCCGAGTTCAAAGGTTCGAGGTCGAACTTTGGTGTTGTACATCCGGGCGACCCGACTTCGATGTGCGGCTGCTCTCAAATCAGCCTCTTCCCGTTTTTCATCCAATAGATCCAAAGATACGGTCAGGAGTATAGCGTTTGTTTTCGGATCATAATAAGTCACGCGATGAGAGAACACTTCTGTCTCGACTGGAATAACAGCCTCTGAGCCATAAGATAGGGAAAACGGAGTGTGTCCGGTTGCTGTTTTGTGGGTCGTTCGATTGGCCCATAACGCCATAGGAAGTTCATCGACCCACTTGCCCCCAGCCTTCTCCAATCGTTTCTTCAGGATCGATTTTATAACTTTATTGACAGCTTCAACCTGTCCATTCGCTTGGGGGTGTGCGACAGCCGAGAAATTTTTGCGGATATGAAACCGTTGATAGAAATTCTTGAATTCCGCACTCTCGAATTGGGCTCCGTTATCAGTGATGATAGTATGCGGGAGTCCAAATCGACAGATGATGTTGTGAACCACGAAATTTATCACTTTCTTTGTTGTAATGGTTGTAAGGGCTTCGGCCTCAGCCCACTTTGTGAAGTAGTCAACGACGACGATGGCGTATTTCGCACCGCCTTTTGCTAAAGGTAAAGCGCCGATGATGTCGATGCCCCACATTGCGAATGGCCAGGGACTGACCATTTGGGTTATTTCGGTAGGCGGAGCTCTCGGAATTCGGGCATGTATTTGGCATTTATCGCACTTCCGGGCATAGTTTGCCACATCTCGGTTCACTATCGGCCAGTAGTACCCATATCGGAGTATCTTCTTAGCGAGAGCTTGTCCTCCGGTATGATCGCTACACTCTCCTTCGTGCACGTCATGTAACACTCATTTGATTTCCTCATGGGCGATACACCTGAGGAGAGGAATGGAATAACCTCTCCTGTACATGACTCCGTTTTGGATGACGAACCGCGAAGCTTTTCGCTGAATTTGTCTCTTCTCATTTCTAGGTTCAGGCAACGCCCCATTCTCGATGTAATTCCGATACGGAGTAATCCAAGATTCTCTACTGGGAGCGGTTTCAAACACAGAATTCATTTCTATCCGATCGATGCTCGGGGAGGCCAAAGTTTCAACAGGGACAAGTCCCATTTGCTGCGCTTCACCTGTGCTATCTAACTTTGCCAATGAATCGGCTTTCTGATTGTGCTCTCGAGGCACATAATAGATGGCATAATAATCAAACTGGTTTAGTATTTCCTGAACTCGAGCCAAGTAAGCAGCCAGTCTTCGGTCTCTTGCCTGATATTCTCCTCGTACTTGACATACCACTAACTGTGAATCGCAGTAAATTTCCACAGTGATAATTCTCATGTCTCTGGCAAGTTTTAAGCCAGTTAGGAGGGCTTCATATTCGGCTCCATTATTAGTTGCACGAAAGTTGAACTTCAGAGCATAACATATGGATCGGCCCTCGGGAGTCTCAAGTACAACCCCAGCGCCCGAACATCGATCATTTGAAGCACCGTCAGTATACAGCTTCCAGATGTATTCGGTAGATTTACTGGTCTCAGGCAAGTCTTCTGGAACGGTGAATTCAGCTATGAAATCTGCCAGGACTTGTCCTTGAATGGCTCTCCGCGGAGCGTATGCGATATCAAATTGGCTTAGCTCAATGTTCCACTTGAGTAACCTACCGGACGTCTCAGGCCACGTGAGGACCTGTCGTAACGGCTGGTCGGTGTACACAGTAAGCGGATGAGCTTGGAAGTAGGGACAGAGCTTCCTTGAGGCAATGACCAAGCAATAGGCCAGTTTTTCCAGTCTCGGATAATTTCTTTCGGCTCCTGTTAGTCGCTTACTAACATAGTAGACCGGGTTTTGCACTTTGTCTTCTTCCCGAACTTGAGCAGCGCTGATCGCATGTTCTAATACTGCCAGGTAGAGATATAGTTGCTCGTGGTCAACCGGTTTTGACAAGATCGGAGGTGTGGAGAGATGTTGAACTAATGATCGGAATGTGCCTTCACACTCCGTGGTCCATTCAAAGTTCTGTTTTCCCTTCCGGATCAGGTCGAAGAAAGGAATGCATTTATCGGTGGACTTTGAAATGAACCTGCTCAATGCTGCGACCTTTCCGTTAAGACTCTGGACTTGCTTTATAGTTCTAGGGGTTTGCAAATTTCTAATAGCCCAGATCTTCTCAGGATTCGCCTCTATTCCTCGAGCGTTGACGATGAACCCAAGGAATTTTCCGGATGCCACGCCAAAGTGACACTTGAGCGGGTTGAGCTTCATTCCGTACTCCCGGAGGATGCTGAACATTGAATTCAAATCTCTGACGTGATCTGTGGAAAATCGGGACTTCACCAGTATGTCATCCACGTAAACCTCCATGGTCTTCCCGATCTGATCAGCGAACATCCGGTTGACTAAGCGTTGGTATGTTGCTCCAGCGTTCTTTAGACCAAACGGCATGACTTTGTAATGATAGAGTCCCAGATCGGTCACGAAGCTGGTATGTTCCTGATCAGGTAAATGCATGGGTATTTGGTTGTAGCCGGAATAAGCGTCCATAAAGGATAGTAGTTCATGTCCGGCTGTTGAATCTACGAGCTGATTGATTCGCGGAAGTGGGAAGCTATCTTTTGGACAGGCCTTGTTTAGGTCAGAGTAATCAACGCAGGTTCTCCACTTCCCGTTTGGTTTCCGAACTAGTACAGGGTTGGATACCCATTCTGGATACAAGGCATCTCGAATGAACCCGTTTGACTGTAGTTTATCAACTTCCTCCTTAAGGGCGGCAGATCTCTCTGGATCCATACCGCGCCTTTTCTGCTTTACTGGGACATGTCGCAGATCTATATTCAGGGAGTGACTCGCAATGCTCGGCGAGATTCCGCACATGTCAGAGTGTGTCCAGGCGAAGACATCGAGATTCGCCCGAAGAAATTCGACCAACTCCTGCTGTGTCTGCTCGTTCAGTTGGGATCCAACTTTCAGCATCTTTGAATCATCATCCTCACTGATTGGGACGTCCACAGTCAGTTCGGCTGGAGAAGCTTGACTCTCCGTTGATTCGTCTTTATCTTCGTTGTCCCTAGGGTCCAGATCTTTCAGGAACTGGTCATGGTGCCCGGGTCGAGACCTAGGCATCAATTGCCAATTATCAATAGAGCGGATGCAGAGAGATTCCTCTACGCCCTTTCCCTTCTCTTTACGCTGTGCCCCGCGCAGCTCAGCAACATAACAGGCCCTTCCTGTGGCCTGATCTCCTTGAACAACTCCAATCCCATGATCAGTGGGAAACTTCAAAGTCAGATACCATGGGGCGATTGCCGCCCTGAACTCAGCTAGGGTTGGTTGACCCAGGAACGCATTATATGGCGAATCAATTTCTAGCACAAAAAATTGTAACATTCGGACCCTCCGGCGTTCTCTAACGCCTAACTCAACTGGGAGTTCAGTTATTCCGATGGGTATCGTGGCACTTCCGTTGAAACCATGGATTCTGGATAAACAGGGTTTCAAATCCTTTGTCTCCATCTTCATTAAATCTTAAGCCCGTTTAAGCAAGATATTCACAGAGCTCCCACTGTCAACCAGGATCCGCTTCATCCAAGCAGGACCTACCTGGGCAGATATGACTAGTGGGTCGATTGTAGGGGCTTCGACTTTATCGGCGTCTCGGTTCCTGAACACAATATCATCAGATATTACCTTTTGTTGCTTCGCCGGGGTCCCGTCTTCGCAATTACTACAACACTCGAAGTCCGCATGCCTGATAGAACTGGCATACGACTCCATTTCCCCCCAGCTTCTGTCTGCCGGATGTGGACCACCACTTATTGTGTTAATAACCAATCTCCCGCCCGCATGGGCGGGTTCCTCCTCTCTTTCCTGATTTTGTGAACGATTTTGATTCGAGGGGCCCGCTCCGCCAGACTGCGGCGCCCGTACAAACTGATCTAGCTTCCTCTCTCTAATCAATTTCTCGATGAGGTCCTGTAAGTGCCGACACTCATTGGTATTGTGTCCATAGCTCTCATGGAACCTACAAAATTTTCCTGTCTGAACCTGCCTCTCTGACGAGGGCTTCGAAGCAGGCTTCTTACACTGTACAGTGTTACAAGTCTGTAAGTATACGTTTTCCAACGACGTGTTTAGCGGTGTATAACTGACGAACATCTGAGCCCTACGTCGTGGACCTTGGTTCTCATCTCTCTTCTTATTCTGGCCATTGTTTCCTCTCTACTGGGTTTGTTTGTTTTGTATATTCAGTTGAACTTTCCCGGAACTCTCACCGGACTGTTTAACTGCTACATTGCTCTATATTCCCTCAATGCTGGGCCTCGCATCGTCCTGCTTCCTAGACTGTTTTGCGTCCTCTTGCCGCAAGAATTGTGCGGCCTTGGAGTAAAAACGGTCCAACGATGCGGGCGGTTTTCCAGCTAGCCAGTTCCCGAATTCAGAATCAGGATCAATGCCCTTGGTCAGAGCCATCAATATTGAATTATCGTTAGGATTGGTGATCTCAACGCATGCCGCGTGGAACCTCTCCAGGTAACGTCTGAGCGTTTCTCCATGAGCTTGAGTGACGCTGGACAGGGTGTTAACGTCTTTCGGCCTAGCAACATGCAAACGGAATTGCTCTACAAACCTCTTGGCCAATTGGTCGAACGAAGAAATTGATCTAGGTGGTAGGCATGTAAACCACATTGTCGCGATTCCCCCCAGAGAGATGGGGAAACTTCGACACTTCACTGCATCGTCGGCCCTTGCAGCGCTAATCGACCATTCATATTTCAGAATATGCTGGTTGGGGTCACTATTTCCTTCATACATCGGGAGAGTCGGCATTCTGAATCGCCTAGGGGGTTCAGCATGTAACACTTCGTCTGTGAAAGGGGTATGACTACGGGAAATCCCCCATTCATCATTAGTGAGCCCCTGACTCTCGCGGATCATCTGACGTATCATGGTTGATATATCCGACACGGGCAGGTTCTGAGCTTAATGAGCTAAGGCGTGGTCGGGTTCCACGGTGCGAGTTTGGATCTTGCGCTGTCGACGATCCATATCTCGCCTCCTTGGCTCAGCATCTTCTGGGACATAAGGTTCAGGAGTATGTCCACGCTGTTGATTGATCGGCTCTGATTGATTTCGGGTATCAACCCTTGTTTCTGCTGCGGCGGTTGTGGCGCGGTTATCCGTGGTGTACTGTGGGGCAGTAGTGTACTGTGGGGCAGTACCTCCTCGTGTTGAGGGACCCGTTTGGAAGCTGGTCGATGGTCCTACCCTCAGTTGCCGAACAGTTAAGGCGGGCTGATATTCAGTAGCTTGAGCGCGACTCCCCTCTAGCCGAGGACGAGTAGTTCGGTG
This sequence comes from Allium fistulosum, assembly GCA_030737815.1. Classification (NCBI taxonomy): domain Eukaryota; kingdom Viridiplantae; phylum Streptophyta; class Magnoliopsida; order Asparagales; family Amaryllidaceae; genus Allium; species Allium fistulosum. The sequence continues at coordinate 1,143,449,899 of CM060906.1, forward strand.
GTGATAATCAGATGAGGCTGAGCTTTCAGTAGACGCTTTCTACGGTTTTGACGGCAGTCAGCCGTCAATGGATAGTTTCATACTCAAAAAAGGCTATCCGAACCTCAATCGGGTCTTTGATGTTTTTTGGCCCTCTGTTTTCCATCACGTGAATTTTTACGTTAAAACGAGATCACCATGGATGGTCTTCGATTTACCTTCCCTGGAGAGTGGTGCACAATGGTACTGTTCCATTTCAAATCCCTGCACCCACTTCTAAAAGTCGAACGGCGCTGTTTCGGCTTTTTGGACGAATGTTGCACCTTGCACCGTGAATGTTGCACCCTATGGATATCGATTCTTCGGACGACCATAACTATTGGCTCGTTTAGAGTTACGGGAGTGATAACCAGTCAAAACGAAGCCCTCAGTGAGTTCTACGGTTTTGACGGCTGTAAACCGTCAATGGATAGTTTCATATCCAAAAAAAGATATCTGAACCTCAATCGGGTCTCTAAAGTTTTTTGGCTTTCTTTTTTCCATCACGTGAATTTTTACGTTAAAACGGGATCACCGTGGATGGTCTTCGATTTACATTCCCTGGAGAGTGGTGCACCATGGTACTGTTCCATTTCAAATCCCTGCACCCATTTCTACAAGTCGAACGGTGCTGTTTTGGCTTTTTGGACGAATGTTGCACCTTGCACCGCGAATGTTGCACCCTATGGATATCGATTCTTCGGACGGCCATAACTCTTGGCTCGTTTAGAGTTACGGGAGCCATAACCAGTCTAAACGAAGCTCTTAGTGAGTTCTACGGCTTTGACGACTATAAGCCGTCAATGGATAGTTTCATACCCAAAAAAGGCTATCCGAACCTCAATCGGGTCTCTGATGTTTTTTGGCCTTCTGTTTTCCATCATGTGAATTTTTACGCTAAAACGGTATCACCGTGGATGGTCTTCGATTTACCTTCCTTGGAGAGTGGTGCACCATGGTACTGTTCTATTTCAAATCCCTGCACCCACTTCTAAAAGTCGAACGGCGCTGTTTCGGCTTTTTGGATGAATATTGCACCTTGCACCGCGAATGTTGCACCCTGTGGATATCGATTCTTCGGACAGCCATAACTATTGGCTCGTTTAGATTTACGGGAGCCATAACCAGTCAAAACGAAGCTCTCAGTGAGTTCTACGGCTTTGATGGCTGTAAGCCGTAAATGGATAGTTTCATACCCAAAAAAGGCTATCTGAACCTCAATCGGGTCTCTGAAGTTTTTGGCCTTCTGTTTTCCATCACGTGAATTTTTACGTTAAAATGGGATCACCGTGGCTGGACTTCGATTTACCTTCCCTGGTTAGTGGTGCACCATGGTACTATTCTATTTCAAATCCCTACACCGATTTCTAAAAACTAACGGCGCTGTTTTGGCTTTTTGGACGAATGTTGCACCTTGCACCGCGAATGATGCACCCTGTGGATATCAATTCTTCAAACGGCTATAACTGTTGGCTCGTTTAGAGTTACGGGAGCCATAACTAGTCAAAACGAAGTTCTCAGTGAGTTCTACAGCTTTGACGGCTGTAAGCCATCAATGGATAGTTTCATACCCAAAAAAGGCTATCTGAACCTCAATCGTGTCTCTGAAGTTTTTTGTCCTTCTGTTTTCCATCACGTGAATTTTTACGTTAAAACGGAATCACCATGGTTGGTCTTCGATTTACCTTCCCTGGATAGTGTTGCACCATGGTACTGTTCTTTTTCAAATCCCTGCACCCATTTCTAAAAGTCGAACGGTGTTGTTTCGGCTTTTTGGATGAATGTTGCACCTTGCACCGCGAATGTTGCACCCTATGGATATCGATTCTTCGGACGGCCATAACTGATGGCTCGTTTAGAGTTACGGGGGTCATAACCAGTCAAAACGAAGCTCTCAGTGAGTTCTACAGCTTTGACGGCTGTAAGCCGTCAATGGATAGTTTCATACCAAAAAAATGCTATCCGAACTTCAATCGGGTCTCTGAAGTTTTTTGGCGTTCTGTTTTCCATCACGTGAATTTTTACGTTAAAACGGGATCACCGTGGATGGTCTTCGATTTACCTTCCGTGGAGAGTGGTGCACCATGATACTGTTCCATTACAAATCCTGTACCCATTTCTAAAAGTCAAACGGCGCTGTTTCGGCTTTTTGGATGATTGTTGCACCTTGCACCGCGAATGTTGCACCCGGTGGATATCGATTCTTCGGACGGCCATAACTCTTGGCTAGTTTAGACTTAAGGGAGCCATAACCAGTCAAAAAGAAGCTCTTAGTGAGTTCTACGGCTTTGACGATTATAAGCCGTCAATGGATAATTTCATACCCAAAAAAGGCTATCCGAACCGCAAACGGGTCTCTGATGTTTTTTGGCCTTCTGTTTTCCATCACGTGAATTTTTACGTTAAAACGGGATCTCCGTGGATGGTCTTCGATTTACCTTCCTTGGAGAGTGGTGCACCATGGTACTGTTCCATTTCCAATCCCTGCACCCACTTCTAAAAGTCGAACGGCGCTGTTTCGGCTTTTTGGATGAATGTTGCACCTTGCACCGCGAATGATGCACCCTGTGGATATCAATTCTTCAAACGGCTATAACTGTTGGCTCGTTTAGAGTTACGGGAGCCATAACTAGTCAAAACGAAGTTCTCAGTGAGTTCTACAGCTTTGACGGCTGTAAGCCATCAATGGATAGTTTCATACCCAAAAAAGGCTATCTGAACCTCAATCGTGTCTCTGAAGTTTTTTGTCCTTCTGTTTTCCATCACGTGAATTTTTACGTTAAAACGGAATCACCATGGTTGGTCTTCGATTTACCTTCCCTGGATAGTGTTGCACCATGGTACTGTTCTTTTTCAAATCCCTGCACCCATTTCTAAAAGTCGAACGGTGTTGTTTCGGCTTTTTGGATGAATGTTGCACCTTGCACCGCGAATGTTGCACCCTATGGATATCGATTCTTCGGACGGCCATAACTGATGGCTCGTTTAGAGTTACGGGGGTCATAACCAGTCAAAACGAAGCTCTCAGTGAGTTCTACAGCTTTGACGGCTGTAAGCCGTCAATGGATAGTTTCATACCAAAAAAATGCTATCCGAACTTCAATCGGGTCTCTGAAGTTTTTTGGCGTTCTGTTTTCCATCACGTGAATTTTTACGTTAAAACGGGATCACCGTGGATGGTCTTCGATTTACCTTCCGTGGAGAGTGGTGCACCATGATACTGTTCCATTACAAATCCTGTACCCATTTCTAAAAGTCAAACGGCGCTGTTTCGGCTTTTTGGATGATTGTTGCACCTTGCACCGCGAATGTTGCACCCGGTGGATATCGATTCTTCGGACGGCCATAACTCTTGGCTAGTTTAGACTTAAGGGAGCCATAACCAGTCAAAAAGAAGCTCTTAGTGAGTTCTACGGCTTTGACGATTATAAGCCGTCAATGGATAATTTCATACCCAAAAAAGGCTATCCGAACCGCAAACGGGTCTCTGATGTTTTTTGGCCTTCTGTTTTCCATCACGTGAATTTTTACGTTAAAACGGGATCTCCGTGGATGGTCTTCGATTTACCTTCCTTGGAGAGTGGTGCACCATGGTACTGTTCCATTTCCAATCCCTGCACCCACTTCTAAAAGTCGAACGGCGCTGTTTCGGCTTTTTGGATGAATGTTGCACCTTGCACCGCGAATGTTGCACACTGTGGATATCGATTCTTCGGACGGCCATAACTATTGGCTCGTTTAGAGTTACGGGAGCCATAACCAGTCAAAACGAAGCTCTCAGTGAGTTCTACGGCTTTGACGGCTGTAAGCCGTAAATGGATAGTTTCATACCCAAAAAAGGCTATCTGAACCTCAATCAGGTCTCTGAAGTTTTATGGCCTTCTGTTTTCCATCACGTGAATTTTTACGTAAAAACGGGATCACCGTGGCTGGTCTTCAATTTACCTTCACTGGATAGTGGTGCACCATGGTACTATTCCATTTCAAATCCCTGCACCCATTTCTAAAAGTCGAATGACGCTGTTTTGGCTTTTTGGACGAATGTTGCACCTTGCACCGCGAATGTTGCACCATGTGGATATAGATTCTTCAGAAGACCATAACTCTTGGCTCGTCTAGAGTTACAGGAGCCATAACCAGTCAAAACGAAGCTCTCAGTGAGTTCTACGGTTTTGACGGCTATAAGCCGTCAATGGATAGTTTCATACCCAAAAAAGGCTATCCGAACCTCAATCGGGTCTTTGAAGTTTTTTGGCCTTCTGTTTTCCATCACGTGAATTTTTATGTTAAAACGGGATCACCGTGGCTGGTCTTCGATTTACCTTCGCTGGAGAGTGGTGCACCATGGTACTGTTCCATTTCAAATCCCTGCACCCACTTCTAAAAGTCGAACGGCGCTGTTTCGTCTTTTTGGATGAATGTTGCACCTTGCACCGCGAATGTTGCACCCTGTGGATATCGATTCTTCGGACGGCCATAACTCTTGGCTCGTTTAGAGTTACGGGAGTCATAACCAGACAAAACGAAGCTCTCAGTGAGTTCAATGGCTTTGACGGGTGTAATCCGTCAATGGATAGTTTCATACCCAAAAAAGGCTATCCGAACCTCAATCGGGTCTCTGATGTTTTTTGGCCTTCTGTTTTGCGTCACGTGAATTTTTACGTTAAAACGGGATCACCGTGGATGGTCTTCGATTCACCTTCCCTGGAGAGTGGTGCAGCATGGTACTGCTCCATTTCAAATCCCTGCACCCACTTCTAAAAGTCGAACGGCGCTGTTTCGGCTTTTTGGATGAATGTTGCATCTTGCACCGCGAATGTTGCACCCTGTGGATATCGATTCTTCGGACGGCCATAACTGTTGGCTCATTTAGAGTTACGGGAGCCATAACCAGTCAAAACGAAGCTCTTAGTGAGTTCTACGGTTTTGACAGCTGTAAGCCGTCAATGGATAGTTTCATACCCAAAAAAGGCTATCCGAACCTCAATCGGGTCTTTGAAGTTTTTTCGCCTTCTGTTTTCCATCACGTGAATTTTTACGTTAAAACGGGATCACCGTGGCTGGTCTTCGATTTACCTTCCTTGGATAGTGGTGCACCATGGTACTATTTCATTTCAAATCCCTGCACCAATTTCTAAAAGTCGAACGGCGCTGTTTCGGCTTTTTGGACGAATGTTGCACCTTGCACAGCGAATGTTGCACCCTGTGGATATCGATTCTTCGGACGGCCATAACTGTTGGCTCGTTTAGAGTTACGGGAGCCATAACCAGTAAAAACGAAGCTCTCAGTGAGTTCTATAGCTTTGATGGCTGTTAGCCATCAATGTATAGTTTCATACCCAAAAAGGGCTATCCGAACCTCAATCGGGTCTTTGAATTTTTTTAGCCTTCTGTTTTTCATCACGTGAATTTTTACGTTAAAACGGGATCACCGTGGATGGTCTTCGATTTACATTCCCTGGAGAGTGGTGCACCATGGTACTATTCCATTTCAAATCCCTGCACCCATTTCTAAAAGTCGAACGACGCTATTTCGGCTTTTTGACGAATGTTGCACCTTGCACCGCTAATATTGCACCCTGTGGATATCGATTCTTCGGACGACCATAACTCTTGGCTCGTTTAGAGTTACGGGAGCCATAACCAGTCAAAACGAAGCTCTCAGTGAGTTCTATGGTTTTGATAGCTGGAAGCCGTCAATGGATAGTTTGATACCCAAAAAAAGCTATCCTAACCTCAAGTGGGTCTTTGAAGTTTTTTGGCCTTCTGTTTTCCATCACGTGAATTTTTACATTAAAACGGGATCTCCATGGATGGTCTTCGATTTACCTTCCATGGAGAGTGGTGCACCATGGTACTGTTCCATTTCAAATCCCTGCACCCATTTCTAAAAGTCGAACGGCGCTGTATCGGCTTTTTGGACGAATGTTGCACCTTGCACCCTATGGATATCGATTCTTCGGACGGCTATAACTATTGGCTCGTTTAGAGTTACAGGAGCCATAACTAGTCAAAACGAAGCTCTCAGTGAGTTCTACGGTTTTGACGGCTGTAAGACGTCAATGGATAGTTTCATACTCAAAAAAGGATATCCGAACCTCAATCGGGTCTCTGATGTTTTTTGGCCTTCTGTTTTCCATCACGTGAATTTTTACGTTAAAAACGAGATCACCATGGATGGACTTTGATTTACCTTCCCTGGAGAGTGGTGCACAATGGTACCGTTCCATTTCAAATCCCAACACCCACTTCTAAAAGTCGAACGGCGCTGTTTCGGCTTTTTGGACGAATGTTGCACCTTGCACCACGAATGTTGCACCCTGTGGATATCGATTCTTCGGACGGCCATAACAGTTGGCTCGTTTAGAGTTACGGGAGCCATAACCAGTCAAAACGAAGCCCTCGGTGAGTTTGACGGTTTTGATGGCTGTAAGCCGTCAATGGATAGTTTCATATCCAAAAAAAGCTATCCGAACCTCAATCGGGTCTTTGAAGTTTTTTGGCTTTCTTTTTTCCATCACCTGAATTTTTACGTTAAAACGGAATCACCGTGGTTGGTCTTTGATTTACCTTCCCTGGAGAGTGGTGCACCATGGTACTATTCCATTTCAAATCCCCGCCGCCACTTCAAAAAGTCGAACGGCGCTGTTTCGGCTTTTTGGACGAATGTTGCACCTTGCACCGCGGATGTTGCACCCTGTGGATATCGATTCTTCAGACGGCCATAACTGTTGGCTCGTTTAGAGTTACGGGAGCCATAACTAGTCAAAATGAAGCTCTCAGTGAGTTCTACGGCTTTGACGGCTGTAAGCCGTCGATGGATAGTTTCATACCCAAAAAAAGCTATCCGAACCTCAATTGGGTCTCTGAAGTTTTTTGGCCTTCTGTTTTCCATCACGTGAATTTTTACGTTAAAACGGGATCACCGTGGATGGTCTTCGATTTACCTTCCCTAGAGAGTGGTGCACCATGGTACTGTTCCATTTCAAATCCCTACACCCATTTCGAACAGTCGAACGGCGCTGTTTCGGCTTTTTGGACGAATGTTGCACCTTGCACCCCGAATGTTGCACCCTGTGGATATTGATTCTTCGGACTGCCATAACTGTTGGCTCGTTTAGGGTTACGGGAGCCATAACCAGTCAAAACGAAGCTCTCAGTGAGTACTACGGCTGTAAGCCGTCAATGGATAGTTTCATACCCAAAAAAGGCTATCCGAACCTCAATCGGGTCTTTGAAGTTTTTTGGCCTTCTGTTTTCCATCATGTGAATTTTTACGTTAAAACGGGATCACCGTGGCTGGTCTTCGATTTACCTTCACTGGAGAGTGGTGCACCATGGTACTGTTCCATTTCAAATCCCTGCACCCACTTCTAAAAGTCGAACGGCGCTGTTTTGGCTTTTTGGATTAATGTTGCACCTTGCACCGCGAATGTTGCACCCTATGGATATCGATTCTTCGGACGACCATAACTCTTGGCTCGTTTAGAGTTACGGGAGCCATAACCAGTCAAAACGAAGCTCTCGGTGAGTTCAACGGCTTTGACGGGTGTAAGCCGTCAATGGATAGTTTCATACCCAAAATAGGCTATCCGAACCTCAATCGGGTCTCTGATGTTTTTTGGCCTTCTGTTTTCCGTCACGTGAATTTTTACGTTAAAACGGGATCACCGTGGATGGTCTTCGATTCACCTTCCCTAGAGAGTGGTGCAGCATGGTACTGTTCCATTTCAAATCCCTGCACCCACTTCTAAAAGTCGAACGGCGCTGTTTCGGCTTTTTGGATGAATGTTGCACCTTGCACCGCGAATGTTGCACCCTGTGGATATCGATTCTTCGGACGGCCATAACTGTTGGCTCGTTTAGAGTTACGGGATCCATAACCAGTCAAAACGAAGCTCTCGGTGAGTTCTACGGCTATGACGGCTATAAGCCGTCAATGGATAGATTTATACCCAAAAAAGGCTATCCGAACCTCAATCGGGTCTTTGAAGTTTTTTGTCCTTATGTTTTCCATCACGTGAATTTTTACGTTAAAACGGGATCACCGTGGCTGGTCTTCGATTTACCTTCCCTGGATAGTGGTGCACTATGGTACTATTCCATTTCAAATCCCTGCACCCATTTCTAAAAGTCGAACAACGCTGTTTCGGCTTTTTGGACGAATGTTGCACCTTGCACCGCGAATGTTGCACCTTGTGGATATCGATTCTTCGGACGGCCATAACTGTTGGCTCGTTTAGAGTTACGCGAGCCATAACCAGTCAAAACGAAGCTCTCAGTGACTTCTACCGTTTTGACGACTATAAGCCGTCAATTGTTAGTTTCATACCCAAAAAAAGCTATCCGAACCTCAATTGGCTCTCTGAAGTTTTATGGCCTTTTGTTTTCCATCACGTGAATTTTTACGTTAAAACGTGATCACCGTGGATGGTCTTCGATTTACCTTCCCTGGAGAGTGGTGCACCATGGTACTGTTCCATTTCAAATACCTGCACCCATTTCTAAAAGTCGAACGGCGCTGTTTCGGCTTTTTGGACGAATGTTGCACCTTGCACCGCGAATGTTGCACCCTGTGGATATCGATTCTTTGGACGGCCATAACTCTTTGCTCGTTTAGAGTTACGGGAGCCATAACCAGTCAAAACGAATCTCTCAATGAGTTCTACCGCTTTGACGGCTATAAGCAGTCAATGGATAGTTTCATACCAAAAAAATGCTATCCGAACCTCAATCGGGTGTTTGAAGTTTTTTGGCGTTCTGTTTTCCATCACGTGAATTTTTACATTAAAACGGGATCACCATGGATGGTCTTCGATTTACCTTCCCTGGAGAGTGGTGCACCATGATACTGTTCCATTACAAATCCCTGCACCAATTTCTAAAAGTCGAACGGCGCTGTTTCGGCTTTTTGGACGAATGTTGCACCTTGCACCGCGAATGTTGCACCCTGTGGATATCGATTCTTCGGACGGCAATAACTGTTGGCTCGTTTAGAGTTACGGGAGCCATAACCAGTCAAAATGAAGCTCTCAATGAGTTCTACGGCTTTGACGGCTATAAGCCGTCAATGGATAGTTTCATACCAAAAATATGCTATCCGAACCTCAATCGGGTGTCTGAAGTTTTTTGGCGTTCTGTTTTCCATCACGTGAATTTTTACGTTAAAATGGGATCACCGTGGATGGTCTTCGAGTTACCTTCCCTGGTGAGTGGTGCACCATGATACTATTCCATTTCAAATCCCTGCACCAATTTCTAAAAGTCGAACGACGCTGTTTCGGCTTTTTGGACGAATGTTGCACCTTGCACCGCTAATGTTGCACTCTGTGGATATCGATTCTTCGGACGGCCATAACTCTTGGCTCGTTTAGAGATACGGGAGCCATAACCAGTTAAAACGAAGCTCTCAGTGAGTTCTACGATTTTGATGGCTGGAAGCCGTCAATGGACAGTTTGATACCCAAAAAAAGCTATCCGAACCTCAATTGGGTCTTTGAAGTTTTTTGGCCTTCTGTTTTCCATCACGTGAATTTTTACGTTAAAACTGGATCACCGTGGATGGACTTCGATTTACCTTCCCTGGAGAGTGGTGCACAATGGTACTGTTCCATTTCAAATCCCTGCACCCACTTCTAAAAGTCGAACGGCGCTGTTTCGGCTTTTTGGACGAATGTTGCACCTTGCACCGCGAATGTTGCACCCTGTGGATATCGATTCTTCGGACGGCCATAACAGTTGGCTCGTTTAGAGTTACGGGAGCCATAACCAGTCAAAACGAAGCCCTCAGTGAGTTCGACGGTTCTGACGGCTGTAAGCCATCAATGGATAGTTTCATATCCAAAAAAAGCTATCCGAACCTCAATCGGGTCTTTGAAGTTTTTTGGCTTTCTTTTTTCCATCACGTGAATTTTTACGTTAAAACGGGATCACCGTGGTTGGTCTTTGATTTACCTTCCCTGGAGAGTGGTGCACCATGGTACTGTTCCATTTTAAATCCCTGCCCCCACTTCAAAAAGTCGAACGACGCTGTTTCGGCTTTTTAGACGAATGTTGCACCTTGCACCGCGGATGTTGCACCCTGTGGATATCGATTCTTCGGAAGGCCATAACTGTTGGCTCGTTTAGAGTTACGGGAGCCATAACCAGTCAAAATGAAGCTCTCAGTGAGTTCTACGGCTTTGACGACAATAAGCCGTCAATGGATAGTTTCATACCCAAGAAAAGCTATCTGAACCTCAATTGGGTCTCTGAAGTTTTTTGGCCTTCTGTTTTCCATCACGTGAATTTTTACGTTAAAACGGGATCACCGTGGATGGTCCTCGATTTACCTTCCCTGGAGAGTGGTGCACCATGGTACTGTTCCATTTCAAATCCCTGCACCCGTTTCGAAAAGTCGAACGGCGCTGTTTTGGCTTTTTGGATGAATGTTGCACCTTGCACCGCGAATGTTGCACCCTGTGGATATTGATTTTTCGGACTGCCATAACTGTTGGCTCGTTTAGGGTTACGGGAGCCATAACCAGTCAAAACGAAACTCTCAATGAGTTCTACGACTGTAAGCCGTCAATGGATAGTTTCATACCCAAAAAGGCTATCCGAACCTCAATCGGGTCTCTGATGTTTTTTGGCCTTCTATTTTCCGTCACGTGAATTTTTACGTTAAAATGGGATCACCGTGGATGGTCTTCGATTCACCTTCCCTGGAGAGTGGTGCACCATGGTACTGTTCCATTTCAAATCCCTGCACCCACTTCTAAAAGTCGAACGGCGCTGTTTCGGCTTTTTGATGAATGTTGCACCTTGCACCGCGAATGTTGCACCCTGTGGATATCGATTCTTCGGACGGCCATAACTCATGGCTCGTTTAGAGTTACGGGAGCCATAACCAGTCAAAACGAAGCTCTCAGTGAGTTCTATGGCTATGACGGCTATAAGCCGTCAATGGATAGTTTCATACACAAAAAAGGCTATCCGAACCTCAATCGGGCCATTGAAGTTTTTTGTCCTTCTGTTTTCCATCATGTGAATTTTTACGTTAAAACGGGATCACCGTGGCTGGTCTTCGATTTACCTTCCCTGGATAGTGGTGAACTATGGTACTATTCCATTTCAAATCCCTGCACCAATTTCTAAAAGTCGAACAGCGCTGTTACGGCTTTTTGGACGAATGTTGCACCTTGCACTGCGAATGTTGCACCCTGTGGATATCGATTCTTCGGACGGCCATAACTGTTGGCTCGTTTAGAGTTACGCGTGCCATAACCAGTCAAAACGAAGCTCTCAGTGATTTCTACGGTTTTGACGGCTATAAGCCGTCAATGGTTAGTTTGATACCCAAAAAAAGCTATCCGAACCTCCATTGGGTCTTTGAAGTTTTTTGGCCTTCTGTTTTCCATCACGTGAATTTTTACGTTAAAACGGGATCACCGTGGATGGTCTTCGATTTACCTTCCCTGGAGAGTGGTGCACCATGGTACTGTTCCATTTCAAATCCCTGCACCCATTTCTAAAAGTCGAACGGCGCTGTATCGGCTTTTTGGACGAATGTTGCAGCATGCACCGCGAATGTTGCACCCTGTGGATATCGATTCTTCGGACGGCCATAACTATTGGCTCGTTTAGAGTTACGGGAGCCATAACCAGTCAAAACGAAGCTCTCAGTGAGTTCTACGATTTTGACAGCTGTAAGCCGTCAATGGATAGTTCCATACTAAAAAAAGGCTATCCGAATCTCAATCGGGTCTTTGATGTTTTTTGGCCTTCAGTTTTCCATCACGTGAATTTTTACGTTAAAATGAGATCACCATGGATGGTCTTCGATTTACCTTCACTGGAGAGTGGTGCACAATGGTACTGTTCCATTTCAAATCCCTGCACCCACTTCTAAAAGTCGAACTGCGCTGTTTCGGCTTTTTGGACGAATGTTGCACCTTGCACCGCGAATGTTGCACCCTATGGATATCGATTCTTCGGACGGCCATAACTGTTGGCTCGTTTAGAGTTACAGGAGTGATAACCAGTCAAAACGAAGCCCTCAGTGAGTTCTACGGTTTTGACGGCTGTAAGCCGTCAATGGATAGTTTCATATCCAAAAAAAGCTATCCGAACCTCAGTCGGGTCTTTGAAGTTTTTTTGCTTTCTTTTTTCCATCACGTGAATTTTTACGTTAAAACAGGATCACCGTGGTTGGTCTTTGATTTACCTTCCCTGGAGGGTGGTGCACCATGGTACTGTTCCATTTTAAATCCCTGCCCCAATTCAAAAAGTCGAACGGCGCTGTTTCGGCTTTTTGGACGAATGTTGCACCTTGCACCGCGGATGTTGCACCCTGTGGATATCGATTCTTCGGACTGCCATAACTGTTGGCTTGTTTAGAGTTACAGGAGCCATAACCAATCAAAATGAAGCTCTCAGTGAGTTCTACGGCTTTGACGGCTGTAAGCCATCAATGGATAGTTTCATACCCAAAAAAATCTATTCGAACCTCAATTGGGTCTTTGAAGTTTTTTGGCCTTCTGTTTTCCATCACATGAATTTTTACGTTAAAACGGGATCACCGTGGATGGTCTTCGATTTACCTTCCCTGGAGAGTGGTGCACCATGGTACTGTTCCATTTCAAATCCCTGCACCCATTTCTAAAAGTCGAACGGCGCTGTTTCGGCTTTTTGGACGAATGTTGCACCTTGCACCGCGAATGTTGCACCCTGTGGATATTGATTCTTCGGACTGTCATAACTGTTGGCTCGTTTAGAGTTACGGGAGCCATAACCAGTCATAACAAAGCTCTCAGTGATTTCTACGGCTGTAAGCCGTCAATGGATAGTTTCATACCCAAAAAAGGCTATCCGAACCTCAATCGGGTCTTTGAAGTTTTTAGGCCTTCTGTTTTCCATCACGTGAATTTTTACGTTAAAACGGGATCACCGTGGCTGGTCTTCGATTTACCTTCCCTAGAGAGTGGTGCACCATGGTACTGTTCCATTTCAAATCCCTGCACCCACTTCTAAAAGTCGAACGGCGCTGTTTCAGCTTTATGGACGAATGTTGCACCTTGCACCGCGAATGTTGCACCTTGTGGATATCGATTCTTCGGACGGCCATAACTCTTGGCTCGTTTAGAGTTACGGGAGTCATAACCAGTCAAAACGAAGCTCTCAGTGAGTTCTTCGGCTTTGACGGCTGTAAGCCGTCAATGGATAGTTTCATACCCAATAAAGGCTATCCGAACCTCAATCGGGTCTCTGATGTTTTTTGGCCTTCTGTTTTCCGTCACGTGAATTTTTACGTTAAAACGGGATCACCGTGGGTGGTCTTCGATTCACCTTCCCTGGAGAGTGGTGCACCATGGTACTGTTCCATTTCAAATCCCTGCACCCACTTCTAAAAGTCGAACGGCGCTGTTACGGCTTTTTCGATGAATGTTGCACCTTTCACCGCGAATGATGCACCCTGTGGATATCGATTCTTCGGACGGCCATAACTCTTGGCTCGTTTAGAGTTACGGGAGCCATAACCAGTCAAAACGAATCTCTCAGTGAGTTCTACAGCTATGACGGCTGTATGCCATCAATGGATAGTTTCATACCCAAAAAAGGCTATCCGAACCTCAATCGGGTCTATGAAGTTTTTTGGCCTTCTGTTTTCCATCACGTGAATTTTTACGTTAAAACGGGATCACCGTGGCTGGTCTTCGATTTACCTTCCCTGGATAGTGGTGCACTATGGTACTATTCCATTTCAAATCCCTGCACCAATTTCTAAAAGTCGATTCTTCGGACGGCCATAACTGTAGGCTCGTTTAGAGTTACGGGAGCCATAAAAAGTCAAAATGAAGCTCACAGTGAGTTCTACGGTTTTGATGGCTGTAAGCAATCAATGGATAGTTTCATACCCAAAAAAGGCTATCCGAACCTCAATCGGGTCTCTGAAGTTTTTTGGCCTTCTGTTTTCCATCAGGTGAATTTTTACGTTAAAATGGGATCACCGTGGCTGGTCTTCGATTTACCTTCCCTGGATAGTGGTGCACCATGGTACTGTTCCATTTCAAATCCCTGCACCAATTTCTAAAAGTCGAACGGCGCTGTTTCGGCTTTTTGGACGAATGTTGCACCTTGCACCGCGAATGTTGCACCCTGTGGATATCGATTCTTCGGACGGCAATAACTGTTGGCTCGTTTAGAGTTACGGGAGCCATAACCAGTCAAAATGAAGCTCTCAATGAGTTCTACGGCTTTGACGGCTATAAGCCGTCAATGGATAGTTTCATACCAAAAATATGCTATCCGAACCTCAATCGGGTGTCTGAAGTTTTTTGGCGTTCTGTTTTCCATCACGTGAATTTTTACGTTAAAACGGGATCACCGTGGATGGTCTTCGATTTACCTTCCCTGGTGAGTGGTGCACCATGATACTATTCCATTTCAAATCCCTGCACCAATTTCTAAAAGTCGAACGACGCTGTTTCGGCTTTTTGGACGAATGTTGCACCTTGCACCGCTAATGTTGCACTCTGTGGATATCGATTCTTCGGACGACCATAACTCTTGGCTCGTTTAGAGATACGGGAGCCATAACCAGTCAAAACGAAGCTCTCAGTGAGTTCTACGGTTTTGATGGCTGGAAGCCGTCAATGGACAGTTTGATACCCATAAAAAGCTATCCGAACCTCAATTGGGTCTTTGAAGTTTTTTGGCCTTCTGTTTTCCATCACGTGAATTTTTACGTTAAAACTGGATCACCGTGGATGGACTTCGATTTACCTTCCCTGGAGAGTGGTGCACAATGGTACTGTTCCATTTCAAATCCCTGCACCCACTTCTAAAAGTCGAACGGCGCTGTTTCGGCTTTTTGGACGAATGTTGCACCTTGCACCGCGAATGTTGCACGCTGTGGATATCGATTCTTCGGACGGCCATAAAAGTTGGCTCGTTTAGAGTTACGGGAGCCATAACCAGTCAAAACGAAGCCCTCAGTGAGTTCGACGGTTTTGACGGCTGTAAGCCGTCAATGGATAGTTTCATATCCAAAAAAAGCTATCCGAACCTCAATCGGGTCTTTGAAGTTTTTTGGCTTTCTTTTTTCCATCACGTGAATTTTTACGTTAAAACGGGATCACCGTGGTTGGTCTTTGATTTACCTTCCCTGGAGAGTGGTGCACCATGGTACTGTTCCATTTTAAATCCCTGCCCCCACTTCAAAAAGTCGAACGACGCTGTTTCGGCTTTTTGGACGAATGTTGCACCTTGCACCGCGGATGTTGCACCCTGTGGATATCGATT
The DNA here is from genome assembly GCA_030737815.1 of Allium fistulosum. Taxonomy (NCBI): domain Eukaryota; kingdom Viridiplantae; phylum Streptophyta; class Magnoliopsida; order Asparagales; family Amaryllidaceae; genus Allium; species Allium fistulosum. The sequence goes on from CM060906.1 coordinate 1,143,465,199, forward strand.
CTTCGGACGGCCATAACTGTTGGCTCGTTTAGAGTTACGGGAGCCATAACCAGTCAAAATGAAGCTCTCAGTGAGTTCTACGGCTTTGACGACAATAAGCCGTCAATGGATAGTTTCATACCCAAAAAAAGCTATTTGAACCTCAATTGGGTCTCTGAAGTTTTTTGGCCTTCTGTTTTCCATCACGTGAATTTTTACGTTAAAACGGGATCACCGTGGATGGTCCTCGATTTACCTTCCCTGGAGAGTGGTGCACCATGGTACTGTTCCATTTCAAATCCCTGCACCCGTTTCGAAAAGTCGAACGGCGCTGTTTCGGCTTTTTGGATGAATGTTGCACCTTGCACCGCGAATGTTGCACCCTGTGGATATTGATTCTTCGGACTGCCATAACTGTTGGCTCGTTTAGGGTTACGGGAGCCATAACCAGTCAAAACGAAACTCTCAGTGAGTTCTATGGCTGTAAGCCGTCAATGGATAGTTTCATACCCAAAAAAGGCTATCCGAACCTCAATCGGGTCTCTGATGTTTTTTGGCCTTCTATTTTCCGTCACGTGAATTTTTACGTTAAAACGGGATCACCGTGGATGGTCTTCGATTCACCTTCCCTGGAGAGTGGCGCACCATGGTACTGTTCCATTTCAAATCCCTGCACCCACTTCTAAAAGTCGAACGGCGCTGTTTCGGCTTTTTGATGAATGTTGCACCTTGCACCGCGAATGTTGCACCCTGTGGATATCGATTCTTCGGACGGCCATAACTCTTGGCTCGTTTAGAGTTACGGGAGCCATAACCAGTCAAAACGAAGCTCTCAGTGAGTTCTACGGCTATGACGGCTATAAGCCGTCAGTGGATAGTTTCATACACCAAAAAGGCTATCCGAACCTCAATTGGGTCTTTGAAGTTTTTTGTCCTTCTGTTTTCCATCACGTGAATTTTTACGTTAAAACGGGATCACCGTGGCTGGTCTTTGATTTACCTTCCCTGGATAGTGGTGCACTATGGTACTATTCCATTTCAAATCCCTGCACCAATTTCTAAAAGTCGAACAGCTGTTTCGGCTTTTTGGACGAATGTTGCACCTTGCACTGCGAATGTTGCACCCTGTGGATATCGATTCTTCGGACGGCCATAACTGTAGGCTCGTTTAGAGTTACGGGAGCCATAAAAAGTCAAAATGAAGCTCACAGTGAGTTCTACGGTTTTGATGGCTGTAAGCAATCAATGGATAGTTTCATACCCAAAAAAGGCTATCCGAACCTCAATCGGGTCTCTGAAGTTTTTTGGCCTTCTGTTTTCCATCAGGTGAATTTTTACGTTAAAATGGGATCACCGTGGCTGGTCTTCGATTTACCTTCCCTGGATAGTGGTGCACCATGGTACTGTTCCATTTCAAATCCCTGCACCAATTTCTAAAAGTCGAATGGCGCTGTTTCGGCTTTTTGGACGAATGTTGCACCTTGCACCGCGAATGTTGCACCCTATGGATATCGATTCTTCGGACGGCAATAACTGTTGGCTCGTTTAGAGTTACGGGAGCCATAACCAGTCAAAATGAAGCTCTCAATGAGTTCTACGGCTTTGACGGCTATAAGCCGTCAATGGATAGTTTCATACCAAAAATATGCTATCCGAACCTCAATCGGGTGTCTGAAGTTTTTTGGCGTTCTGTTGTCCATCACGTGAATTTTTACGTTAAAACGGGATCACCGTGGATGGTCTTCGATTTACCTTCCCTGGTGAGTGGTGCACCATGATACTATTCCATTTCAAATCCCTGCACCCATTTCTAAAAGTCGAACGGCGCTGTTTCGGCTTTTTGGACGAATGTTGCACCTTGCACCGCGAATGTTGCACCCTCTGGATATCGATTCTTCGGACGGCCATAACTGTTGGCTCGTTTAGAGTTACGGGAGCCATAACCAGTCAAAACGAAGCTCTCAGTGATTTCTACGGTTTTGATGGCTGGAAGCCGTCAATGGACAGTTTGATACCCAAAAAAAGCTATCCGAACCTCAATTGGGTCTTTGAAGTTTTTTGGCCTTCTGTTTTCCATCACGTGTATTTTTACGTTAAAACTGGATCACCGTGGATGGACTTCGATTTACCTTCCCTGGAGAGTGGTGCACAATGGTACTGTTCCATTTCAAATCCCTGCACCCACTTCTAAAAGTCGAACGGCGCTGTTTCGGCTTTTTGGACGAATGTTGCACCTTGCACCGCGAATGTTGCACCCTGTGGATATCGATTCTTCGGACGGCCATAACAGTTGGCTCGTTTAGAGTTACGGGAGCCATAACCAGTCAAAACGAAGCCCTCAGTGAGTTCGACGGTTTTGACGGCTGTAAGCCGTCAATGGATAGTTTCATATCCAAAAAAAGCTATCCGAACCTCAATCGGGTCTTTGAAGTTTTTTGGCTTTCTTTTTTCCATCACGTGAATTTTTACGTTAAAACGGGATCACCGTGGTTGGTCTTTGATTTACCTTCCCTGGAGAGTGGTGCACCATGGTACTGTTCCATTTTAAATCCCTGCCCCCACTTCAAAAAGTCGAACGACGCTGTTTCGGCTTTTTGGACGTATGTTGCACCTTGCACCGCGGATGTTGCACCCTGTGGATATCGATTCTTCGGACGGCCATAACTGTTGGCTCGTTTAGAGTTACGAGAGCCATAACCAGTCAAAATGAATCTCTCAGTGAGTTCTACGGCTTTGACGACAATAAGCCGTCAATGGATAGTTTCATACCCAAAAAAATCTATCTGAACCTCAGTTGGGTCTCTGAAGTTTTTTGGCCTTCTATTTTCCATCACGTGAATTTTTACGTTAAAACGGGATCACCATGGATGGTCCTCGATTTACCTTCCCTGGAGAGTGGTGCACCATGGTACTGTTCCATTTCAAATCCCTGCACCCGTTTCGAAAAGTCGAACGGCGCTGTTTCGGCTTTTTGGATGAATGTTGCACCTTGCACCGCGAATGTTGCACCCTGTGGATATTGATTCTTCGGACTGCCATAACTGTTGGCTCGTTTAGGGTTACGGGAGCCATAACCAGTCAAAACGAAACTCTCAGTGAGTTCTACGGCTGTAAGCCGTCAATGGATAGTTTCATACCCAAAAAAGGCTATCCAAACCTCAATCGGGTCTCTGATGTTTTTTGGCCTTCTATTTTCCGTCACGTGAATTTTTACGTTAAAACGGGATCACCGTGGATGGTCTTCGATTCACCTTCCCTGGAGAGTGGTGCACCATGGTACTGTTCCATTTCAAATCCCTGCACCCACTTCTAAAAGTCGAACGGCGCTGTTTCGGCTTTTTGATGAATGTTGCACCTTGCACCGCGAATGTTGCACCCTGTGGATATCGATTCTTCGGACGGCCATAAGTCTTGGCTCGTTTAGAGTTACGGGAGCCATAACCAGTCAAAACGAAGCTCTCAGTGAGTTCTACGGCTATGATGGCTATAAGCCGTCAATGGATAGTTTCATACACAAAAAAGGCTATCCGAACCTCAATCAGGTCTTTGAAGTTTTTTGTCCTTCTGTTTTCCATCACGTGAATTTTTACGTTAAAACGGGATCACCGTGGCTGGTCTTCGATTTACCTTCCCTGGATAGTGGTGCACTATGGTACTATTCCATTTCAAATCCCTGCACCAATTTCTAAAAGTCGAACAGCGCTGTTTCGGCTTTTTGGACGAATGTTGCACCTTGCACTGCGAATGTTGCACCCTGTGGATATCGATTCTTCGGACGGCCATAACTGTTGGCTCGTTTAGAGTTACGCAAGCCATAACCAGTCAAAACGAAGCTCTCAGTGATTTCTACGGTTTTGACGGCTATAAGCCGTCAATGGTTAGTTTCATACCCAAAAAAAGCTATCCGAACCTCAATTGGGTCTTTGAAGTTTTTTGGCCTTTTGTTTTCCATCACGTGAATTTTTACGTTAAAACGTGATCACCGTGGATGGTCTTCGATTTACCTTCCCTGGAGAGTGGTGCACCACGGTACTATTCCATTTCAAATACCTGCACCCATTTCTAAAAGTCGAACGGCGCTGTTTCGGCTTTTTGGACGAATGTTGCACCTTGCACCGCGAATATTCCACCCTGTGGATATCGATTTTTTGGACAGCCATAACTCTTTGCTCGTTTAGAGTTACGGGAGCCATAACCAGTCAAAACGAATCTCTCAATGAGTTCTACGGCTTTGACGGCTATAAGTCGTCAATGGATAGTTTCATACCAAAAAAATGCTATCCGAACCTCAATCGGGTGTCTGAAGTTTTTTGGCGTTCTGTTTTCCATCACGTGAATTTTTACGTTAAAACGGGATCACCGTGGATGGTCTTCGATTTACATTCCTTGGAGAGTGGTGCACCATGATACTGTTCCATTTCAAAGCCCTGCACCAATTTCTAAAAGTCGAACGACGCTATTTCGGCTTTTTGGACGAATGTTGCACCTTGCACCGCGAATGTTGCACCCTGTGGATATCGATTCTTCGGACGGCAATAACTGTTGGCTCGTTTAGAGTTACGAGAGCCATAACCAGTCAAAATGAAGCTCTCAGTGAGTTCTATAGCTTTTATGGCTGGAAGCCGTCAATGGACAGTTTGATACCCAAAAAAAGCTATCCGAACCTCCGTTGGGTCTATGAAGTTTTTTGGCCTTCTGTTTTCCATCACGTGAATTTTTACGTTAAAACGGGATCACCGTGGATGGTCTTCGATTTACCTTCCCTGGAGAGTGGTGCACCATGGTACTGTTCCATTTCAAATCCCTGCACCCATTTCTAAAAGTCGAACGGCGCTGTATCGGCTTTTTGGACGAATGTTGCACCTTGCACCGCGAATCTTGCACCCTGTGGATATCGATTCTTCGGACGGCCATAACTATTGGCTCGTTTAGAGTTACGGGAGCCATAACCAGTCAAAACGAAGCTCTCAGTGAGTTCTACGGTTTTGACAGCTGTAAGCCGTCAATGGATAGTTTCATACTCAAAAAAGGCTATCCGAATCTCAATCGGGTCTTTGATGTTTTTTGGCCTTCGGTTTTCCATCACGTGAATTTTTACGTTAAAACGAGATCACCATGGATGGTCCTCGATTTACCTTCCCTGGAGAGTGGTGCACCATGGTACTGTTCCATTTCAAATCCCTGCACCCGTTTCGAAAAGTCGAACGGTGCTGTTTCGGCTTTTTGGATGAATGTTGCACCTTGCACCGCGAATGTTGCACCCTGTGGATATTGATTCTTCGGACTGCCATAATTGTTGGCTCGTTTAGGGTTACGGGAGCCATAACCAGTCAAAACGAAACTCTCAGTGAGTTCTACGGCTGTAAGCCGTCAATGGATAGTTTCATACCCAAAAAAGGCTATCCGAACCTCAATCGGGTCTCTGATGTTTTTTGGCCTTCTATTTTCCGTCACGTGAATTTTTACGTTAAAACGGGATCACCGTGGATGGTCTTCGATTCACCTTCCCTGGAGAGTGGTGCACCATGGTACTGTTCCATTTCAAATCCCTGCACCCACTTCTAAACGTCGAACGGCGCTGTTTCGGCTTTTTGATGAATGTTGCACCTTGCACCGCGAATGTTGCACCCTGTGGATATCGATTCTTCGGACGGCCATAACTCTTGGCTCGTTTAGAGTTACGGGAGCCATAACCAGTCAAAACGAAGCTCTCATTGAGTTCTACGGCTATGACGGCTATAAGCCGTCAATGGATAGTTTCATACACAAAAAAGGCTATCCGAACCTCAATCGGGTCTTTGAAGTTTTTTGTCCTTCTGTTTTCCATCACGTGAATTTTTACGTTAAAACGGGATCACCGTGGCTGGTCTTCGATTTACCTTCCCTGGATAGTGGTGCACTATGGTACTATTCCATTTCAAATCCCTGCACCAATTTCTAAAAGTCGAACAGCGCTGTTTCGGCTTTTTGGACGAATGTTGCACCTTGCACTGCGAATGTTGCACCCTGTGGATATCGATTCTTCCGACGGCCATAACTGTTGGCTCGTTTAGAGTTACGCGAGCCATAACCAGTCAAAACGAAGCTCTCAGTGATTTCTACGGTTTTGACGGCTATAAGCCGTCAATGGTTAGTTTCATACCCAAAAAAAGCTATCCGAACCTCAATTGGGTCTTTGAAGTTTTTTGGCCTTTTGTTTTCCATCACGTGAATTTTTACGTTAAAACGGGATCACCATGGATGGTCTTCGATTTACCTTCCCTGGAGAGTGGTGCACCACGGTACTATTCCATTTCAAATACCTGCACCCATTTCTAAAAGTCGAACGGCGCTGTTTCGGCTTTTTGGACGAATGTTGCACCTTGCACCGCGAATGTTGCACCCTGTGGATATCGATTTTTTGGACAGCCATAACTCTTTGCTCGTTTAGAGTTACGGGAGCCATAACCAGTCAAAACAAATCTCTCGATGAGTTCTACGGCTTTGACGGCTATAAGCCGTCAATGGATAGTTTCATACCAAAAAAATGCTATCCGAACCTCAATCAGGTGTTTGAAGTTTTTTGGCGTTCTGTTTTCCATCACGTGAATTTTTACGTTAAAACGGGATCACCGTGGATGGTCTTCGATTTACATTCCTTGGAGAGTGGTGCACCATTATACTGTTCCATTTCAAAGCCCTGCACCAATTTCTAAAAGTCGAACGACGCTGTTTCGGCTTTTTGGACGAATGTTGCACCTTGCACCGCGAATGTTGCACCCTGTGGATATCGATTCTTCGGACGGCAATAACTGTTGGCTCGTTTAGAGTTACGAGAGCCATAACCAGTCAAAACGAAGCTCTCAGTGAGTTCTATAGCTTTTATGGCTGGAAGCCGTCAATGGACAGTTTGATACCCAAAAAAAGCTATCCGAACCTCCATTGGGTCTATGAAGTTTTTTGGCCTTCTGTTTTCCATCACGTGAATTTTTACGTTAAAACGGGATCACCGTGGATGGTCTTCGATTTACCTTCCCTGGAGAGTGGTGCACCATGGTACTGTTCCATTTCAAATCCCTGCACCCATTTCTAAAAGTCGAATGGCGTTGTATCGGCTTTTTGGACGAATGTTGCACCTTGCACCGCGAATGTTGCACCCTGTGGATATCGATTCTTCGGACGGCCATAACTATTGGCTCGTTTAGAGTTACGGGAGCCATAACCAGTCAAAACGAAGCTCTCAGTGAGTTCTACGGTTTTGACAGCTGTAAGCCGTCAATTGATAGTTTCATACTCAAAAAAGGCTATCCGAATCTCAATCGGGTCTTTGATGTTTTTTGGCCTTCAGTTTTCCATCACGTGAATTTTTACGTTAAAACGAGATCACCATGGATGGTCTTCGATTTACCTTCCCTGGAGAGTGGTGCACAATGGTACTGTTCCATTTCAAATCCCTGCACCCACTTCTAAAAGTCGAACTGCGCTGTTTCGGCTTTTTGGACGAATGTTGCACCTTGCACCGCGAATGTTGCACCCTATGGATATCGATTCTTCGGACGGCCATAACTGTTGGCTCGTTTAGAGTTACAGGAGTGATAACCAGTCAAAACGAAGCCCTCAGTGAGTTCTACGGTTTTGACGGCTGTAAGCCGTCAATGGATAGTTTCATATCCAAAAAAAGCTATCCGAACCTCAATCGGGTCTTTGAAGTTTTTTGGCTTTCTTTTTTCCATCACGTGAATTTTTACGTTAAAACAGGATCACCGTGGTTGGTCTTTGATTTACCTTCCCTGGAGGGTGGTGCACCATGGTACTGTTCCATTTCAAATCCCTTCCCCACTTCAAAAAGTCGAACGGCGCTGTTTCGGCTTTTTGGACGAATGTTGCACCTTGCACCGCGGATGTTGCACCCTGTGGATATCGATTCTTCGGACGGCCATAACTGTTGGCTTGTTTAGAGTTACAGGAACCATAACCAATCAAAATGAAGCTCTCAGTGAGTTCTACGACTTTGACGGCTGTAAGCCATCAATGGATAGTTTCATACCCAAAAAAAGCTATTCGAACCTCAATTGGGTCTTTGAAGTTTTTTGGCCTTCTGCTTTCCATCACGTGTATTTTTACGTTAAAACGGGATCACCGTGGATGGTCTTCGATTTACCTTCCCTGGAGAGTGGTGCACCTTGGTACTGTTCCATTTCAAATCCCTGCACCCATTTCTAAAAGTCGAACGGCGCTGTTTCGGCTTTTTGGACGAATGTTGCACCTTGCACCGCGAATGTTGCACCCTGTGGATATTGATTCTTCGGACTGTCATAACTGTTGGCTCGTTTAGAGATACGGGAGCCATAACCAGTCATAACGAAGCTCTTAGTGAGTTCTACGGCTGTAAGCCGTCAATGGATAGTTTCATACCCAAAAAAGGCTATCCGAACCTCAATCGGGTCTTTGAAGTTTTTAGGCCTTCTGTTTTCCATCACGTGAATTTTTACGTTAAAACGGGATCACCGTGGCTGGTCTTCGATTTACCTTCCCTGGAGAGTGGTGCACCATGGTACTGTTCCATTTCAAATCCCTGCACCCACTTCTAAAAGTCGAACGGCGCTGTTTCGGCTTTTTGGACGAATGTTGCACCTTGCACCGCGAATGTTGCACCTTGTGGATATCGATTCTTCGGACGGCCATAACTCTTGGCTCGTTTAGAGTTACGAGAGTCATAACCAGTCAAAATGAAGCTCTCAGTGAGTTCTTCGGCTTTGACGGCTGTAAGCCGTCAATGGATAGTTTCATACCCAATAAAGGCTATCCGAACCTCAATCGGGTCTCTGATGTTTTTTGGCCTTCTGTTTTCCGTCACGTGAATTTTTACGTTAAAACGGGATCACCGTGGGTGGTCTTCGATTCACCTTCCCTCGAGAGTGGTGCACCATGGTACTGTTCCATTTCAAATCCCTGCACCCACTTCTAAAAGTCGAATGGCGCCGTTTCGGCTTTTTGGATGAATGTTGCACCTTGCACCGCGAATGTTGCACCCTGCGGATGTCGATTCTTCGGACGGCCATAACTATAGGCTCGTTTAGAGTTACGGGAGCCATAACCAGTCAAAATGAAGCTCATAGTGAGTTCTACGGTTTTGACGGCTGTAAGCAATCAATGGATAGTTTCATACCCAAAAAAGGCTATCCGAACCTCAATCGGGTCTCTGAAGTTTTTTGGCCTTCTGTTTTCCATCATGTGAATTTTTACGTTAAAATGGGATCACCGTGGCTGCTCTTCGATTTACCTTCCCTGGATAGTGGTGCACCATCGTACTATTCCATTTCAAATCCCTGCACTCATTTCTAAAAGTCGAACGGCGCTGTTTCGGCTTTTTGGACGAATGTTGCACCTTGCACCGCGAATGTTGCACCCTGTGGATATTGATTCTTCAGACTGCCATAACTGTTGGCTCGTTTAGAGTTACGGGAGCCATAACCAGTCAAAACGAAGCTCTCAGTGAGTTCTACGGCTGTAAGCCGTCAATGGATAGTTTCATACCCAAAAACGGCTATCCGAACCTCAATCGGGTCTTTGAAGTTTTTTGGCCTTTTGTTTTCCATCATGTGAATTTTTAAGTTAAAATGGGATCATCGTGGATGGTCTTCGATTTACCTTCCCTGGAGAGTGGTGCACCATGGTACTATTCCATTTCAAATCCCTGCACCCATTTCTAAAAGTCGAACGGTGCTGTTTTGGCTTTTTGGACGAATGTTGCACCTTGCACCGCGAATGTTGCACCCTGCGGATGTCGATTCTTCGGACGGCCATAACTATAGGCTCGTTTAGAGTTACGGGAGCCATAACCAGTCAAAATGAAGCTCACAGTGAGTTCTACGGTTTTGACGGCTGTAAGCAATCAATGGATAGTTTCATACCCAAAAAAGGATATCCGAACCTCAATCGGGTCTCTGAAGTTTTTTGGCCTTCTGTTTTCCATCATGTGAATTTTTACGTTAAAATGGGATCACCGTGGCTGGTCTTCGATTTACCTTCCCTGGATAGTGGTGCACCATGGTATTATTCCATTTCAAATCCCTGCACTCATTTCTAAAAGTCGAACGGCGCTGTTTCGGCTTTTTGGACGAATGTTGCACCTTGCACCGCGAATGTTGCACCCTGTGGATATTGATTCTTCAGACTGCCATAACTGTTGGCTCGTTTAGAGTTACGGGAGCCATAATCAGTCAAAACGAAGCTCTCAGTGAGTTCTACGGCTGTAAGCCGTCAATGGATAGTTTCATACCCAAAAAAGGCTATCCGAACCTCAATCGGGTCTTTGAAGTTTATAGGCCTTCTGTTTTCCATCACGTGAATTTTTACGTTAAAACGGGATCACCGTGGATGGTCTTCGATTTACCTTCCCTGGAGAGTGGTGCACCACGGTACTATTCCATTTCAAATACCTGCACCCATTTCTAAAAGTCGAACGGCGCTGTTTCGGCTTTTTGGACGAATGTTGCACCTTGCACCGCGAATGTTGCACCCTGTGGATATCGATTTTTTGGACAGCCATAACTCTTTGCTCGTTTAGAGTTACGGGAGCCATAACCAGTCAAAACAAATCTCTCGATGAGTTCTACGGCTTTGACGGCTATAAGCCGTCAATGGATAGTTTCATACCAAAAAAATGCTATCCGAACCTCAATCAGGTGTTTGAAGTTTTTTGGCGTTCTGTTTTCCATCACGTGAATTTTTACGTTAAAACGGGATCACCGTGGATGGTCTTCGATTTACATTCCTTGGAGAGTGGTGCACCATTATACTGTTCCATTTCAAAGCCCTGCACCAATTTCTAAAAGTCGAACGACGCTGTTTCGGCTTTTTGGACGAATGTTGCACCTTGCACCGCGAATGTTGCACCCTGTGGATATCGATTCTTCGGACGGCAATAACTGTTGGCTCGTTTAGAGTTACGAGAGCCATAACCAGTCAAAACGAAGCTCTCAGTGAGTTCTATAGCTTTTATGGCTGGAAGCCGTCAATGGACAGTTTGATACCCAAAAAAAGCTATCCGAACCTCCATTGGGTCTATGAAGTTTTTTGGCCTTCTGTTTTCCATCACGTGAATTTTTACGTTAAAACGGGATCACCGTGGATGGTCTTCGATTTACCTTCCCTGGAGAGTGGTGCACCATGGTACTGTTCCATTTCAAATCCCTGCACCCATTTCTAAAAGTCGAATGGCGTTGTATCGGCTTTTTGGACGAATGTTGCACCTTGCACCGCGAATGTTGCACCCTGTGGATATCGATTCTTCGGACGGCCATAACTATTGGCTCGTTTAGAGTTACGAGAGCCATAACCAGTCAAAACGAAGCTCTCAGTGAGTTCTACGGTTTTGACAGCTGTAAGCCGTCAATGGATAGTTTCATACTCAAAAAAGGCTATCCGAATCTCAATCGGGTCTTTGATGTTTTTTGGCCTTCAGTTTTCCATCACGTGAATTTTTACGTTAAAACGAGATCACCATGGATGGTCTTCGATTTACCTTCCCTGGAGAGTGGTGCACAATGGTACTGTTCCATTTCAAATCCCTGCACCCACTTCTAAAAGTCGAACTGCGCTGTTTCGGCTTTTTGGACGAATGTTGCACCTTGCACCGCGAATGTTGCACCCTATGGATATCGATTCTTCGGACGGCCATAACTGTTGGCTCGTTTAGAGTTACAGGAGTGATAACCAGTCAAAACGAAGCCCTCAGTGAGTTCTACGGTTTTGACGGCTGTAAGCCGTCAATGGATAGTTTCATATCCAAAAAAAGCTATCCGAACCTCAATCGGGTCTCTGAAGTTTTTTGGCTTTCTTTTTTCCATCACGTGAATTTTTACGTTAAAACAGGATCACCGTGGTTGGTCTTTGATTTACCTTCCCTGGAGGGTGGTGCACCATGGTACTGTTCCATTTCAAATCCCTTCCCCACTTCAAAAAGTCGAACGGCGCTGTTTCGGCTTTTTGGACGAATGTTGCACCTTGCACCGCGGATGTTGCACCCTGTGGATATCGATTCTTCGGACGGCCATAACTGTTGGCTTGTTTAGAGTTACAGGAACCATAACCAATCAAAATGAAGCTCTCAGTGAGTTCTACGACTTTGACGGCTGTAAGCCATCAATGGATAGTTTCATACCCAAAAAAAGCTATTCGAACCTCAATTGGGTCTTTGAAGTTTTTTGGCCTTCTGTTTTCCATCACGTGAATTTTTACGTTAAAACGGGATCACCGTGGATGGTCTTCGATTTACCTTCCCTGGAGAGTGGTGCACCTTGGTACTGTTCCATTTCAAATCCCTGCACCCATTTCTAAAAGTCGAACGGCGCTGTTTCGGCTTTTTGGACGAATGTTGCACCTTGCACCGCGAATGTTGCACCCTGTGGATATTGATTCTTCGGACTGTCATAACTGTTGGCTCGTTTAGAGATACGGGAGCCATAACCAGTCATAACGAAGCTCTTAGTGAGTTCTACGGCTGTAAGCCGTCAATGGATAGTTTCATACCCAAAAAAGGCTATCCGAACCTCAATCGGGTCTTTGAAGTTTTTAGGCCTTCTGTTTTCCATCACGTGAATTTTTACGTTAAAACGGGATCACCGTGGCTGGTCTTCGATTTACCTTCCCTGGAGAGTGGTACACCATGGTACTGTTCCATTTCAAATCCCTGCACCCACTTCTAAAAGTCGAACGGCGCTGTTTCGGCTTTTTGGACGAATGTTGCACCTTGCACCGCGAATGTTGCACCTTGTGGATATCGATTCTTCGGACGGCCATAACTCTTGGCTCGTTTAGAGTTACGAGAGTCATAACCAGTCAAAACGAAGCTCTCAGTGAGTTCTTCGGCTTTGACGGCTGTAAGCCGTCAATGGATAGTTTCATACCCAATAAAGGCTATCCGAACCTCAATCGGGTCTCTGATGTTTTTTGGCCTTCTGTTTTCCGTCACGTGAATTTTTACGTTAAAACGGGATCACCGTGGGTGGTCTTCGATTCACCTTCCCTCGAGAGTGGTGCACCATGGTACTGTTCCATTTCAAATCCCTGCACCCACTTCTAAAAGTCGAATGGCGCCGTTTCGGCTTTTTGGATGAATGTTGCACCTTGCACCGCGAATGTTGCACCCTGCGGATGTCGATTCTTCGGACGGCCATAACTATAGGCTCGTTTAGAGTTACGGGAGCCATAACCAGTCAAAATGAAGCTCATAGTGAGTTCTACGGTTTTGACGGCTGTAAGCAATCAATGGATAGTTTCATACCCAAAAAAGGCTATCCGAACCTCAATCGGGTCTCTGAAGTTTTTTGGCCTTCTGTTTTCCATCATGTGAATTTTTACGTTAAAATGGGATCACCGTGGCTGCTCTTCGATTTACCTTCCCTGGATAGTGGTGCACCATCGTACTATTCCATTTCAAATCCCTGCACTCATTTCTAAAAGTCGAACGGCGCTGTTTCGGCTTTTTGGACGAATGTTGCACCTTGCACCGCGAATGTTGCACCCTGTGGATATTGATTCTTCAGACTGCCATAACTGTTGGCTCGTTTAGAGTTACGGGAGCCATAACCAGTCAAAACGAAGCTCTCAGTGAGTTCTACGGCTGTAAGCCGTCAATGGATAGTTTCATACCCAAAAACGGCTATCCGAACCTCAATCGGGTCTTTGAAGTTTTTTGGCCTTTTGTTTTCCATCATGTGAATTTTTAAGTTAAAATGGGATCATCGTGGATGGTCTTCGATTTACCTTCCCTGGAGAGTGGTGCACCATGGTACTATTCCATTTCAAATCCCTGCACCCATTTCTAAAAGTCGAACGGTGCTGTTTTGGCTTTTTGGACGAATGTTGCACCTTGCACCGCGAATGTTGCACCCTGCGGATGTCGATTCTTCGGACGGCCATAACTATAGGCTCGTTTAGAGTTACGGGAGCCATAACCAGTCAAAATGAAGCTCACAGTGAGTTCTACGGTTTTGACGGCTGTAAGCAATCAATGGATAGTTTCATACCCAAAAAAGGATATCCGAACCTCAATCGGGTCTCTGAAGTTTTTTGGCCTTCTGTTTTCCATCATGTGAATTTTTACGTTAAAATGGGATCACCGTGGCTGGTCTTCGATTTACCTTCCCTGGATAGTGGTGCACCATGGTATTATTCCATTTCAAATCCCTGCACTCATTTCTAAAAGTCGAACGGCGCTGTTTCGGCTTTTTGGACGAATGTTGCACCTTGCACCGCGAATGTTGCACCCTGTGGATATTGATTCTTCAGACTGCCATAACTGTTGGCTCGTTTAGAGTTACGGGAGCCATAATCAGTCAAAACGAAGCTCTCAGTGAGTTCTACGGCTGTAAGCCGTCAATGGATAGTTTCATACCCAAAAAAGGCTATCCGAACCTCAATCGGGTCTTTGAAGTTTTTAGGCCTTCTGTTTTCCATCACGTGATTTTTTACGTTAAAACGGGATCACCGTGGCTGGTCTTCGATTTACCTTCCCTGGAGAGTGGTGCACCATGGTACTGTTCCATTTCAAATCCCTGCACCCACTTCTAAAAGTCGAACGGCGCTGTTTCGGCTTTTTGGACGAATGTTGCACCTTGCACCGCGAATGTTGCACCCTGTGGATATCTATTCTTCGGACGGCCATAACTCTTGGCTCGTTTAGAGTTACGGGAGCCATAACCAGTCAAAACGAAGCTCTCAGTGAGTTCTTCGGCTTTGACGGCTGTAAGCCGTCAATGGATAGTTTCATACCCAATAAAGGCTATACGAACCTCAATCGGGTCTCTGATGTTTTTTGGCCTTCTGTTTTCCGTCACGTGAATTTTTACGTTAAAACGGGATCACCGTGGGTGGTCTTCGATTCACCTTCCCTCGAGAGTGGTGCACCATGGTACTGTTCCATTTCAAATCCCTGCACCCACTTCTAAAAGTCGAATGGCGCCGTTTCGGCTTTTTGGATGAATGTTGCACCTTGCACCGCGAATGTTGCACCCTGCGGATGTCGATTCTTCGGACGGCCATAACTATAGGCTCGTTTAGAGTTACGGGAGCCATAACCAGTCAAAATGAAGCTCATAGTGAGTTCTACGGTTTTGACGGCTGTAAGCAATCAATGGATTGTTTCATACTCAAAAAAGGCTATCCGAACCTCAATCGGGTCTCTGAAGTTTTTTGGCCTTCTGTTTTCCATCATGTGAATTTTTATGTTAAAATGGGATCACCGTGGCTGGTCTTCGATTTACCTTCCCTGGATAGTGGTGCACCATGGTACTATTCCATTTCAAATCCCTGCACTCATTTCTAAAAGTCGAACGGCGCTGTTTCGGCTTTTTGGACAAATGTTGCACCTTGCACCGCGAATGTTGCACCCTGTGGATATTGATTCTTCAGACTGCCATAACTGTTGGCTCGTTTAGAGTTACGGGAGCCATAACCAGTCAAAACGAAGCTCTCAGTGAGTTCTACGGCTGTAAGCCGTCAATGGATAGTTTCATACCCAAAAACGGCTATCCGAACCTCAATCGGGTCTTTGAAGTTTTTTGGCCTTTTGTTTTCCATCATGTGAATTTTTAAGTTAAAATGGGATCATCGTGGATGGTCTTCGATTTACCTTCCCTGGAGAGTGGTGCACCATGGTACTATTCCATTTCAAATCCCTGCACCCATTTCTAAAAGTCGAACGGTGCTGTTTTGGCTTTTTGGACGAATGTTGCACCTTGCACCGCGAATGTTGCACCCTGCGGATGTCGATTCTTCGGACGGCCATAACTATAGGCTCGTTTAGAGTTACGGGAGCCATAACCAGTCAAAATGAAGCTCACAGTGAGTTCTACGGTTTTGACGGCTGTAAGCAATCAATGGATAGTTTCATACCCAAAATAGGATATCCGAACCTCAATCGGGTCTCTGAAGTTTTTTGGCCTTCTGTTTTCCGTCATGTGAATTTTTACGTTAAAATGGGATCACCGTGGCTGGTCTTCGATTTACCTTCCCTGGATAGTGGTGCACCATGGTATTATTCCAGTTCAAATCCCTGCACTCATTTCTAAAAGTCGAACGGCGCTGTTTCGGCTTTTTGGACGAATGTTGCACCTTGCACCGCGAATGTTGCACCCTGTGGATATTGATTCTTCAGACTGCCATAACTGTTGGCTCGTTTAGAGTTACGGGAGCCATAATCAGTCAAAACGAAGCTCTCAGTGAGTTCTACGGCTGTAAGCCGTCAATGGATAGTTTCATACCCAAAAAAGGCTATCCGAACCTCAATCGGGTCTTTGAAGTTTTTAGGCCTTCTGTTTTCCATCACGTGATTTTTTACGTTAAAACGGGATCACCGTGGCTGGTCTTCGATTTACCTTCCCTGGAGAGTGGTGCACCATGGTACTGTTCCATTTCAAATCCCTGCACCCACTTCTAAAAGTCGAACGGCGCTGTTTCGGCTTTTTGGACGAATGTTGCACCTTGCACCGCGAATGTTGCACCTTGTGGATATCTATTCTTCGGACGGCCATAACTCTTGGCTCGTTTAGAGTTACGGGAGCCATAACCAGTCAAAACGAAGCACTCAGTGAGTTATTCGGCTTTGACGGCTGTAAGCCGTCAATGGATAGTTTCATACCCAATAAAGGCTATACGAACCTCAATCGGGTCTCTGATGTTTTTTGGCCTTCTGTTTTCCGTCACGTGAATTTTTACGTTAAAACGGGATCACCGTGGGTGGTCTTCGATTCACCTTCCCTGGAGAGTGGTGCACCATGGTACTGTTCCATTTCAAATCCCTGCACCCACTTCTAAAAGTCGAACGGCGCTGTTTCGGCTTTTTGGATGAATGTTGCACCTTTCACCGCGAATGTTGCACCCTGTGGATATCGATTCTTCGGACGGCCATAACTCTTGGCTCGTTTAGAGTTACGGGAGCCATAACCAGTCAAAACGAATCTCTTAGTGAGTTCTACAGCTTTGACGGCTGTATGCCATTAATGGATAGTTTCATACCCAAAAAAGGCTATCCGAACCTCAATCGGGTCTTTGAAGTTTTTTGGCCTTTTGTTTTCCATCATGTGAATTTTTAAGTTAAAATGGGATCATCGTGGATGGTCTTCGATTTACCTTCCCTGGAGAGTGGTGCACCATGGTACTATTCCATTTCAAATCCCTGCACCCATTTCTAAAAGTCGAACGGCGCTGTTTTGGCTTTTTGGACGAGTGTTGCACCTTGCACCGCGAATGTTGCACCCTGCGGATGTCGATTCTTCGGACGGCCATAACTATAGGCTCGTTTAGAGTTACGGGAGCCATAACCAGTCAAAATGAAGCTCACAGTGAGTTCTACGGTTTTGACGGCTGTAATCAATCAATGGATAGTTTCATACCCAAAAAAGGATATCCGAACCTCAATCGGGTCTCTGAAGTTTTTTGGCCTTCTGTTTTCCATCATGTGAATTTTTACGTTAAAATTGGATCACCGTGGCTGGTCTTCGATTTACCTTCCCTGGATAGTGGTGCACCATGGTATTATTCCATTTCAAATCCCTGCACTCATTTCTAAAAGTCGAACGGCGCTGTTTCGGCTTTTTGGACGAATGTTGCACCTTGCACAGCGAATGTTGCACCCTGTGGATATTGATTCTTCAGACTGCCATAACTGTTGGCTCGTTTAGAGTTACGGGAGCCATAATCAGTCAAAACGAAGCTCTCAGTGAGTTCTACGGCTGTAAGCCGTCAATGGATAGTTTCATACCCAAAAAAGGCTATCCGAACCTCAATCGGGTCTTTGAAGTTTTTAGGCCTTCTGTTTTCCATCACGTGAATTTTTACGTTAAAACGGGATCACCGTGGCTGGTCTTCGATTTACCTTCCCTGGAGAGTGGTGCACCATGGTACTGTTCCATTTCAAATCCCTGCACCCACTTCTAAAAGTCGAACGGCGCTGTTTCGGCTTTTTGGACGAATGTTGCACCTTGCACCGCGAATGTTGCACCCTGTGGATATCTATTCTTCGGACGGCCATAACTCTTGGCTCGTTTAGAGTTACGGGAGCCATAACCAGTCAAAACGAAGCTCTCAGTGAGTTCTTCGGCTTTGACGGCTGTAAGCCGTCAATGGATAGTTTCATACCCAATAAAGGCTATACGAACCTCAATCGGGTCTCTGATGTTTTTTGGCCTTCTGTTTTCCGTCACGTGAATTTTTACGTTAAAACGGGATCACCGTGGGTGGTCTTCGATTCACCTTCCCTCGAGAGTGGTGCACCATGGTACTGTTCCATTTCAAATCCCTGCACCCACTTCTAAAAGTCGAATGGCGCCGTTTCGGCTTTTTGGATGAATGTTGCACCTTGCACCGCGAATGTTGCACCCTGCGGATGTCGATTCTTCGGACGGCCATAACTATAGGCTCGTTTAGAGTTACGGGAGCCATAACCAGTCAAAATGAAGCTCATAGTGAGTTCTACGGTTTTGACGGCTGTAAGCAATCAATGGATTGTTTCATACTCAAAAAAGGCTATCCGAACCTCAATCGGGTCTCTGAAGTTTTTTGGCCTTCTGTTTTCCATCATGTGAATTTTTACGTTAAAATGGGATCACCGTGGCTGGTCTTCGATTTACCTTCCCTGGATAGTGGTGCACCATGGTACTATTCCATTTCAAATCCCTGCACTCATTTCTAAAAGTCGAACGGCGCTGTTTCGGCTTTTTGGACAAATGTTGCACCTTGCACCGCGAATGTTGCACCCTGTGGATATTGATTCTTCAGACTGCCATAACTGTTGGCTCGTTTAGAGTTACGGGAGCCATAACCAGTCAAAACGAAGCTCTCAGTGAGTTCTACGGCTGTAAGCCGTCAATGGATAGTTTCATACCCAAAAACGGCTATCCGAACCTCAATCGGGTCTTTGAAGTTTTTTGGCCTTTTGTTTTCCATCATGTGAATTTTTAAGTTAAAATGGGATCATCGTGGATGGTCTTCGATTTACCTTCCCTGGAGAGTGGTGCACCATGGTACTATTCCATTTCAAATCCCTGCACCCATTTCTAAAAGTCGAACGGTGCTGTTTTGGCTTTTTGGACGAATGTTGCACCTTGCACCGCGAATGTTGCACCCTGCGGATGTCGATTCTTCGGACGGCCATAACTATAGGCTCGTTTAGAGTTACGGGAGCCATAACCAGTCAAAATGAAGCTCACAGTGAGTTCTACGGTTTTGACGGCTGTAAGCAATCAATGGATAGTTTCATACCCAAAAAAGGATATCCGAACCTCAATCGGGTCTCTGAAGTTTTTTGGCCTTCTGTTTTCCGTCATGTGAATTTTTACGTTAAAATGGGATCACCGTGGCTGGTCTTCGATTTACCTTCCCTGGATAGTGGTGCACCATGGTATTATTCCAGTTCAAATCCCTGCACTCATTTCTAAAAGTCGAACGGCGCTGTTTCGGCTTTTTGGACGAATGTTGCACCTTGCACCGCGAATGTTGCACCCTGTGGATATTGATTCTTCAGACTGCCATAACTGTTGGCTCGTTTAGAGTTACGGGAGCCATAATCAGTCAAAACGAAGCTCTCAGTGAGTTCTACGGCTGTAAGCCGTCAATGGATAGTTTCATACCCAAAAAAGGCTATCCGAACCTCAATCGGGTCTTTGAAGTTTTTAGGCCTTCTGTTTTCCATCACGTGATTTTTTACGTTAAAACGGGATCACCGTGGCTGGTCTTCGATTTACCTTCCCTGGAGAGTGGTGCACCATGGTACTGTTCCATTTCAAATCCCTGCACCCACTTCTAAAAGTCGAACGGCGCTGTTTCGGCTTTTTGGACGAATGTTGCACCTTGCACCGCGAATGTTGCACCTTGTGGATATCTATTCTTCGGACGGCCATAACTCTTGGCTCGTTTAGAGTTACGGGAGCCATAACCAGTCAAAACGAAGCACTCAGTGAGTTATTCGGCTTTGACGGCTGTAAGCCGTCAATGGATAGTTTCATACCCAATAAAGGCTATACGAACCTCAATCGGGTCTCTGATGTTTTTTGGCCTTCTGTTTTCCGTCACGTGAATTTTTACGTTAAAACGGGATCACCGTGGGCGGTCTTCGATTCACCTTCCCTGGAGAGTGGTGCACCATGGTACTGTTCCATTTCAAATCCCTGCACCCACTTCTAAAAGTCGAACGGCGCTGTTTCGGCTTTTTGGATGAATGTTGCACCTTTCACCGCGAATGTTGCACCCTGTGGATATCGATTCTTCGGACGGCCATAACTCTTGGCTCGTTTAGAGTTACGGGAGCCATAACCAGTCAAAACGAATCTCTTAGTGAGTTCTACAGCTTTGACGGCTGTATGCCATTAATGGATAGTTTCATACCCAAAAAAGGCTATCCGAACCTCAATCGGGTCTTTGAAGTTTTTTGGCCTTTTGTTTTCCATCATGTGAATTTTTAAGTTAAAATGGGATCATCGTGGATGGTCTTCGATTTACCTTCCCTGGAGAGTGGTGCACCATGGTACTATTCCATTTCAAATCCCTGCACCCATTTCTAAAAGTCGAACGGCGCTGTTTTGGCTTTTTGGACGAGTGTTGCACCTTGCACCGCGAATGTTGCACCCTGCGGATGTCGATTCTTCGGACGGCCATAACTATAGGCTCGTTTAGAGTTACGGGAGCCATAACCAGTCAAAATGAAGCTCACAGTGAGTTCTACGGTTTTGACGGCTGTAATCAATCAATGGATAGTTTCATACCCAAAAAAGGATATCCGAACCTCAATCGGGTCTCTGAAGTTTTTTGGCCTTCTGTTTTCCATCATGTGAATTTTTACGTTAAAATTGGATCACCGTGGCTGGTCTTCGATTTACCTTCCCTGGATAGTGGTGCACCATGGTATTATTCCATTTCAAATCCCTGCACTCATTTCTAAAAGTCGAACGGCGCTGTTTCGGCTTTTTGGACGAATGTTGCACCTTGCACAGCGAATGTTGCACCCTGTGGATATTGATTCTTCAGACTGCCATAACTGTTGGCTCGTTTAGAGTTACGGGAGCCATAATCAGTCAAAACGAAGCTCTCAGTGAGTTCTACGGCTGTAAGCCGTCAATGGATAGTTTCATACCCAAAAAAGGCTATCCGAACCTCAATCGGGTCTTTGAAGTTTTTAGGCCTTCTGTTTTCCATCACGTGAATTTTTACGTTAAAACGGGATCACCGTGGCTGGTCTTCGATTTACCTTCCCTGGAGAGTGGTGCACCATGGTACTGTTCCATTTCAAATCCCTGCACCCACTTCTAAAAGTCGAACGGCGCTGTTTCGGCTTTTTGGACGAATGTTGCACCTTGCACCGCGAATGTTGCACCCTGTGGATATCTATTCTTCGGACGGCCATAACTCTTGGCTCGTTTAGAGTTACGGGAGCCATAACCAGTCAAAACGAAGCTCTCAGTGAGTTCTTCAGCTTTGACGGCTGTAAGCCGTCAATGGATAGTTTCATACCCAAAAAAGGCTATCCGAACCTCAATCGGGTCTCTGATGTTTTTTGGCCTTCTGTTTTCCGTCACGTGAATTTTTACGTTAAAACGGGATCACCGTGGGTGGTCTTCGACTCACCTTCCCTAGAGAGTGGTGCACCATGGTACTGTTCCATTTCAAATCCCTGCACCCACTTCTAAAAGTCGAACGGCGCTGTTTCGGCTTTTTGGTTGAATGTTGCACCTTTCACCGCGAATGTTGCACCCTGTGGATATCGATTCTTCGGACGGCCATAACTCTTGGCTCGTTTAGAGTTACGGGAGCCATAACCAGTCAAAACGAATCTCTCAGTGAGTTCTACAGCTTTGACGGCTGTATGCCATTAATGGATAGTTTCATACCCAAAAAAGGCTATCCGAACCTCAATCGGGTCTCTGAAGTTTTTTGGCCTTCGGTTTTCCATCACGTGAATTTTTACGTTAAAACGGGATCATCGTGGATGGTCTTCGATTTACCTTCCCTGGAGAGTGGTGCACCATGGTACTATTCCATTTCAAATCCCTGCACCCATTTCTAACAGTCAAACGGAGCTGTTTTTGCTTTTTGGACGAATGTTGCACCTTGCACCGCGAATGTTGCACCCTGTGGATGTCGATTCTTTGGACGGCCATAACTATTGGCTCTTTTAGAGTTACGGGAGCCATAACCAGTCAAAATGAAGCTCACAGTGAGTTCTATGGTTTTGACGGCTGTAAGCAATCAATGGATAGTTTCATACCCAAAAAAGGCTATCCGAACCTCAATCGGGTCTCTGAAGTTTTTTGGCCTTCTGTTTTCCATCATGTGAATTTTTACGTTAAAATGGGATCACCGTGGCTGGTCTTCGATTTACCTTCCCTGGATAGTGGTGCACCATGGTACTATTCCATTTCAAATCCCTGCACTCATTTCTAAAAGTCGAACGGCGCTGTTTCGGCTTTTTGGACGAATGTTGCACCTTGCACCGCGAATGTTGCACCCTATGGATATCGATTCTTCGGACGGCCATAACTGTTGGCTCGTTTAGAGCTACGGGAGCCATAACCAGTCAAAACGAAGCTTTTAGTGAGTTCTACAGCTTTGATGGCTAAGCCATCAATGGATAGTTTCATACCCAAAAATGGCTATCCGAACCTCAATCGGGTCTCTGAAGTTTTTTGGCCTTCTGTTTTCCATCACGTGAATTTTTACATTAAAACGGGATCACCGCGGATGGTCTTCGATTTACCTTCCCTGGAGAGTGGTGCACCATGGTACTATTCCATTTCAAATCCCTGCACCCATTTCTAAAAGTCGAACGGCACTGTTTCGGCTTTTTTGGACGAATGTTGCACCTTGCACCGCGAATGTTGCACCCTCTGGATATCGATTCTTCGGACGGCCATAACTGTTGGCTCGTTTAGAGTTACGGGAGCCATAACCAGTCAAAACGAAGCTCTCAGTGAGTTCTACGGTCTTGATGGCTGTAAGCCGTCAATGGATAGTTTCGTACCCAAAAAAAGCCATCTGAACCTCAATTGGGTCTCTGAAGTTTTTTGGCCTTCTGTTTTCCATCACGTGAATATTTACGTTAAAACGGGATCTCCTTGGATGGTCTTCGATTTACCTTCCCTGGAGAGTGGTTCACCATGGTACTGTTCCATTTCAAATCCTTGCACCCATTTCTGAAAGTCGAACGGTGCTGTTTCGGCATTTTGGACGAATGTTGCACCTTGCACCGCGAATGTTGCACCCTATGGATATCGATTCTTCGGACGGCCATAACTATTGGCTCGTTTAGAGTTACGGGAGCCATAACCAGTCAAAACGAAGCTCTCAGTGAGTTCTACGGCTTTGATGGCTGTAAGCCATTAATGGACAGGTTCATACCCAAAAAAGGCTATCCGAACCTCAATCGGGTCTCTGAAGTTTTTTGGCCTTTTTTTTTCCATCACGTGAATTTTTCCGTTAAAACGGGATCACCGTGGCTGGTCTTTAATTTACCTTCCCTGGATAGTGGTGCACCATGGCACTGTTCCATTTAAAATCCCTGCACCCATTTCTAAAAGTCGAACGGTGCTGTTTTGGCTTTTTGGACGAATGTTGCACCTTGCACCGCGAATGTTGCACCCTGTAGATATCGATTCTTCGGACGGCCATAACTGTTGGCTCGTTTAGAGTTACGGGAGCCATAACCAGTCAAAACAAAGCTCTCAGTGAGTTCTACAGCTTTGATGGCTGTAAGCCGTCAATGGATAGTTTCATACCCAAAAAAGGCTATCCGAACCTCAATCGGGTCTCTGAAGTATTTTGGCCTTCTGTTTTCCATCACGTGAATTTTTACGTTAAAACGGGATCACCGTGGACGGTCTTCGATTTACCTTCCCTAGAGAGTGGTGCACCATGGTACTCTTCCATTTCAAATTCTGCACCCATTTCTAAAAGTCGAACGACGCTGTTTTGGCTTTTTCGATGAATGTTGCACCTTGCACCGCGAATGTTGCACCCTCTGGATATCGATTCTTCGGACGGCCATAACTGTTGGCTCGTTTAGAGTTACGGGAGCAATAACCAGTCAAAACGAAGCTCTCAGTGATTTCTACGGTTTTGAAGGCTGTAAGCCGTCAATGGATAGTTTCATACCCAAAAAAGGCATCCGAACCTCAATTGGGTCTCTGAAGTTTTTTGGCCTTTTGTTTTCCATCACGTGAATATTTACGTTAAAACGGGATCAACGTGGATGGTCTTCGATTTACCTTCCCTGGAGAGTGGTGCACCATGGTACTGTTCCATTTCAAATCCCTGCACCCATTTCTAAAATTCGAACGGCGCTGATTCGGGTTTTTGGACGAATGTTGCACCTTGCACCGCGAATGTTGCACCCTGTGGATATCGATTCTTCGGACGGCCATAACTATTGGCTCGTTTAGAGTTACGGGAGCCATAACCAGTTAAAACGAAGCTCTCAGTGAGTTCTACAGCTTTGATGGCTGTAAGCCGTCAATGGATAGTTTCATACCCAAAAAAGGCTATCCTAACCTCAATCGGGTCTCTGAAGTTTTTTGGCCTTCTGTTTTCCATCACGTGAATTTTTACGTTAAAACGGGATCACCGTGGATGGTCTTCGATGTACCTTCCCTGGAGAGTAGTGCACCATGGTACTGTTCCATTTCAAATCCCTGCACCCATTTCTAAAAGTCGAACGGCGCTGTATCGGCTTTTTGGACGAATGTTGCACCTTGCACCGCGAATGTTGCACCCTTTGGATATCGATTCTTCGGACGGCCATAACTATTGGCTCGTTTAGAGTTACGGGAGCCATAACCAGTCAAAACGAAGCTCTCAGTGAGTTCTACGGTTTTGATGGCTGTAAGCCATCAATTAATAGTTTCATACCCAAAACAGGCTATCCGAGCCTCAATCGGGTCTTTGAAGTTTTTTCGCCTTCTGTTTCCATCACGTGAATTTTTACGTTAAAACGGGATCACCGTGGCTGGTCTTCAATTTATCTTCCCTGGATAGTGGTGCACCATGGTACTATTCCATTTCAAATCCCTGCACCCATTTCTAAAAGTCGAACGGTGCTGTTTCGCCTTTTTGGACGAATGTTGCACCTTACACCGCGAATGTTGCACCCGGTGGATATCGATTCTTCGGACGGCCATAACTATTGGCTCGTTTAGAGTTACGGGAGCCATAACCAGTCAAAACGAAGCGCTCAGTGAGTTCTACGGCTTTGATGGCTGTAAGCCGTAAACGGATAGTTTCATACCCAAAAAAGGCTATCCGAACCTCAATTGGGTCTTTGAATTTTTTTGGCCTTCTATTTTCCGTCACATGAATTTTTCCGTTAAAACGGGATCACCGTAGATGGTCTTCGATTTACCTTCCCTGGAGAGTGGTGCACCATGGTACTGTTCCATTTCAAATCCCTACACCCACTTCTAAAAGTCGAACGGCGCTGTTTTGGCTTTTTGGATGAATGTTGCACCTTGCACCGCGAATGTTGCACCTTGTAGATATCGATTCTTCGGACGGCCATAACTGTTGGCTCGTTTAGAGTTACGGGAGCCATAACCAGTCAAAACGAAGTTCTCAATGAGTTCTACAGCTTTAATGGCTGTAAGCCGTCAATGGATAGTTTCATACCCAAAAAAGGTTATTTGAGCCTCAATCGGGTCTTTGAAGTTTTTTGGCCTTCTGTTTTCCATCACATGAATTTTTACGTTAAAATGGGATCACCATGGCTGGTCTTCGATTTACCTTCCCTGGATAGTGGTGCACCATGGTACTATTCCATTTCAAATCCCTGCACCCATTTCTAAAAGTCGAACGGCGCTGTTTCGGCGTTTTGGACGAATGTTGCACCTTGCACCGCGAATGTTGCACCCTCTGGATATCGATTCTTCGGACGGCCATAACTGTTGGCACGTTTAGAGTTACGGGAGCCATAACCAGTCAAAACGAAGCTCTCAGTGAGTTCTACGGTTTTGACGGCTGTAAGCCTTCAATGGATAGTTTCATACCCAAAAAAAGCCATCCGAACCTCAGTTGGGTCTTTGAAGTTTTTTGGCCTTCTGTTTTCCATCACGTGAATATTTACGTTAAAACGGGATCACCGTGGATGGTCTTCGATTTACCTTCCCTGGAGAGTGGTGCACCATGGTACTGTTCCATTTCAAATCCCTGCACCCATTTCTAAAAGTCGAACGGCGCTGTTTCGGCTTTTTGGACGAATGTTGCACCTTGCAGCGCGAATGTTGCACCCTGTGGATATCGATTCTTCGGACGGCCATAACTATTGGCTCGTTTAGAGTTAAGGGAGCCATAACCAGTCAAAACGAAGCTCTCAGTGAGTTCTACGGCTTTGACGGCTGTAAACCGTCAATGGATAGTTTCATACCCAAAAAAGGCTATCCGAACCTCAATCGGGTCCCTGAAGTTTTTTGGCCTTCTGTTTTCCATCACGTGAATTTTTATGTTAAAACGGGATCACCGTGGCTGGTCTTCGATTTACCTTCCCTGGATAGTGGTGCACCATGGTACTATTCCATTTCAAATCCCTGCACCCATTTCTAAAAGTCGAACGGCGCTGTTTCGGCGTTTTGGACGAATGTTGCACCTTGCACCGCGAATGTTGCACCCTCTGGATATCGATTCATCGGACGGCCATAAGTGTTGGCTCGTTTAGAGTTACGGGAGCCATAACCAGTCAAAACGAAGCTCTCGGTGAGTTCTACGGTTTTGACGGCTGTAAGCCTTCAATGGATAGTTTCATACCCAAAAAAAGCCATCCGAACCTCAATTGGGTCTTTGACGTTTTTTGGCCTTCTGTTTTCCATCACGTGAATATTTACGTTAAAACGAGATCACCGTGGATGGTCTTCGATTTACCTTCCCTGGAGAGTGGTGCACCATGGTACTGTTCCATTTCAAATCCCTGCACCCATTTCTAAAAGTCGAACGGCGCTGTTTCGGCTTTTTGGACGAATGTTGCACCTTGCACCGCGAATGTTGCACCCTGTGGATATCGATTCTTCGGACGGCCGTAACTATTGGCTCGTTTAGAGTTACGGGAGCCATAACCAGTCAAAACGAAGCTCTCAGTGAGTTTTACAGCTTTGATGGCTGTAAGCCGTCAATGGATAGTTTCATACCCAAAAAAGGCTATCCGAACCTCAATCGGATCTTTGAAGTTTTTTGGCCTTCTGTTTTCCATCACGTGAATTTTTACGTTAAAACGGGATCAGCGTGGATGGTCTTCGATTTACCTTCCCTGGAGAGTGGTGCACCATGGTACTGTTCCATTTCAAATCCCTGCACCCACTTCTAAAAGTCGAAAGGCGTTGTATCGGCTTTTTGGACGAATGTCGCACCTTCCACCGCGAATGTTGCACCCTGTGGATATTGATTCTTCGGACGGCCATAACTATTGGCTCGTTTAGAGTTACGGGAGCCATAACCAGTCAAAATGAAGCTCTCAGTGAGTTCTGCGGTTTTGATGGCTGTAAGCCGTCAATGGATAGTTTCATACCCAAAAAAGGCTATCCGAACCTCAATCGGGTCTTTGAAGTTTTTTAGCCTTTTGTTTTCCATCACGTGAATTTTTACGTTAAAACGGGATCACCATGGCTGGTCTTCGATTTACCTTCCCTGGGTAGTGGTGCACCATGGTACTATTCCATTTCAAATCCCTGCACCTATTTCTAAAAGTCGAACGGCGCTGTTTCGGCTTTTTGGACGAATGTTGCACCTTGCACCGCGAATGTTGCACCCTGTGGATATCGATTCTTCGGATGGCCATAACTACTGGCTCGTTTAGAGTTACGGGAGCCATAACCAGTCAAAACGAAGCTCTCAGTGACTTTTACAGCTTTGACGGCTGTAATCCATCAATGGATAGTTTCATACCCAAAAAAGGCTATCCGAACCTCAATCGGGTCTTTGAATATTTTTGGCCTTCTATTTTCCATCACGTGAATTTTTCCGTTAAAACGGGATCACCGTAGATGGTCTTCGATTTACCTTCCCTGGAGAGTGGTGCACCATGGTACTGTTTCATTTCAAATCCCTGCACCCACTTCTAAAAGTCGAACGGTGCTGTTTCGGCTTTTTGGCCGAATGTTGCACCTTGCACCGCGAATGTTGCATACTGTGGATATCGATTCTTCGGACGGTCATAACTATTGGCTCGTTTAGAGTTACGGGAGCCATAACCAGTCAAAACGAATCTCTTAGTGAGTTCTATGGCTTTGACGGCTGTAAGCCGTCAATGGATAGTTTCATACCCAAAAAAGGCTATCCGAACCTCAATCGGGTCTCTGAAGTTTTTTGGCCTTCTGTTTTCCATCACGTGAATTTTTACGTTAAAACGGGATCACCGTGGCTGGTGTTCGATTCACCTTCCCTGGATAGTGGTGCATCATGGTACTATTCCATTTGAAATCCCTGCACCCACTTCTAAAAGTCAAACGGTGCTGTTTCGGCTTTTTGGACGAATGTTGCACCTTGCACCGCGAATGTTGCACCCTGTAGATATCAATTCTTCGGACGGCCATAACTGTTGGCTCGTTTAGAGTTACGGGATCCATAACCAGTCAAAACGAAGCTCTCAGTGAGTTCTATGGTTTTGATGGCTGTAAGCCGTCAATGGATAGTTTCATACCCAAAAAAGGCAATCCGAACCTCAGTCGTGTCTCTGATGTTTTTTGTCCTTCTGTTTTCCATCACGTGAATTTTTACGTTAAAACGGGATCACCGTGGCTGGTCTTCGATTTAC
This sequence comes from Allium fistulosum, assembly GCA_030737815.1. Lineage (NCBI taxonomy): Eukaryota > Viridiplantae > Streptophyta > Magnoliopsida > Asparagales > Amaryllidaceae > Allium > Allium fistulosum. The sequence goes on from CM060906.1 coordinate 1,143,493,940, forward strand.
CTTCCCTGGATAGTGGTGCACCATGGTACTGTTCCATTTCAAATCCCTGCACCCATTTCTAAAAGTCGAACGGCGCTGTTTTGGCTTTTTGGACGAATGTTGCACCTTGCACCGCGAATGTTGCACCCTGTAGATATCGATTCTTCGGATGGCCATAACTGTTGGCTCGTTTAGAGTTACGGGAGCCATAAACAGTCAAAACGAAGCTCTTAGTGAGTTCTACAGCTTTGATGGCTATAAGCCGTCAATGGATAGTTTCATACCCAAAAAAGGCTGTCCGAACCTCAATCGGGTCTCTGAAGTTTTTTGGCCTTCTGTTTTCCATCACGTGAATTTTTACGTTAAAACGGGATCATCGTGAATGGTCTTCGATTTACCTTCCCTGGAGAGTGGTGCACCATGGTACTATTCCATTTCAAATCCTTGCACCCATTTCTAAAAGTCGAACGGCGCTGTTTTGGCTTTTTGGACGAATGTTACACCTTGCACCGCGAATTTTGCACCCTGTGGATATCGATTCTTCGGACGACCATAACTATTGGCTCGTTTAGAGTTACGGGAGCCATAACCAGTCAAAACGATGCTCTCAGTGAGTTCTACGGTTTGGACGGCTATAAGCCATCAACGGATAGTTTCATACCCAAAAAAGGCTATCCGAACCTCAATCGGGTCTCTGAAGTTTTTTCGCCTTCTGTTTTCCATCACGTGAATTTTTACGTTAAAACGGGATCACCGTGGCTGGTCTTCGATTTACCTTCCCTGGATAGTGGTGCACCATGGTAATATTCCATTTCAAATCCCTACACCCATTTCTAAAAGTCGAAAGGCGCTGTTTCGGCTTTTTGGACGAATGTTGCACCTTGCACCGCAAATGTTGCACCCTGTGGATATCGATTCTTCGGACGGCCATAACTCTTGGCTCGTTTAGAGTTACGGGAGCCATAACCAGTCAAAACAAAGCTCTCAGTGAGTTCTACGGCTTTGACGGCTGTAAGCCGTCAATGGATAGTTTCATACCCAAAAAAGGTTATCCGAGCCTCAATCGGGTCTTTGAATTTTTTTGGCCTTCTGTTTTCCATCACGTGAATTTTTACGTTAAAACGGGATCACGGTGGATGGTCTTCGATTTACCTTCCCTGGAGAGTGGTGTACCATGGTACTATTCCATTTCAAATCCCTGCGCCCATTTCTAAAAGTCGAACGGCGTTGTTTCGGCTTTTTGGATGAATGCTGCACCTTGCACCGTGAATGTTGCACCCTGTAGATATCGATTCTTCGGACGGCCATAACTGTTGGCTCAGTTAGAGTTACGGCAGCCATAACCAGTCATAACGAAGCTCTCAGTGAGTTCTACAGCATTGATGGCTGTAAGCCGTCAATGGATAGTTTCATACCCAAAAAAAGCTATCCGAGCCTCAATTGGGTCTTTGAAGTTTTTTGGCCTTCTGTTTTCCATCACGTGAATATTTACGTTAAAACGGGATCACCGTGGATGGTCTTCGATTTACCTTCCCTGGAGAGTGGTGCACCATGTAACTGTTCCATTTCAAATCCCTGCACCCATTTCTAAAAGTCGAACGGCGCTGTTTCGGCTTTTTGGACGAATGTTGCACCTTGCACCGCGAATGTTGCACCCTGTGGATATCGATTCTTCGGACGGCCATAACTACTGGCTCGTTTAGAGTTACGGGAGCCATAACCAGTCTAAATGAAGCTCTCACTGACTTCTACAGCTTTGACAGCTGTAAGCCATCAATGGATAGTTTCATAACCAAAAAAGGCTATCCGAACCTCAATCGGGTCTTTGGATTTTTTTGGCCTTCTATTTTCCATCACGTGAATTTTTACGTTAAAACGGGATCACCGTGGATGGTCTTCGATTTACCTTCCCTGGAGAGTGGTGCACCATGGTACTATTCCATTTCAAATCCCTGCACCCATTTCTAAAAGTCGAACGGCGCTGTTTCGGCTTTTTGGACGAATGTTGCACCGTGCACTACGAATGTTGCACCCTGTAGATATCGATTCTTCGGACGGCCATAACTGTTGGCTCGTTTAGAGTTACGGGAGCCATAACCAGTCAAAATGAAGCTCTCAATGAGTTCTACAGCTTTGACGGCTGTAAGCCGTCAATGGATAGTTTCATACCCAAAAAAAGCTATCCGAGCCTCAATTGGGTTTTTGAAGTTTTTTGGCCTTCTGTTTTCCATCACGTGAATTTTTACGTTAAAACGGGATCACCGTGGTTGGTCTTCGATTTACCTTCCTTGGAGAGTGGTGCACCATGGTACTGTTCCATTTCAAATCCCTGCACCCATTTCTAAAAGTCGAACGGCGTTGTTTCGGCTTTTTGGACGCATGTTGCACCTTGCACCGCGAATGTTGCACCCTGTGGATATCGATTCTTCGGACGGCCATAACTGTTGGCTCGTTTAGAGTTACGGGAGCCATAACTAGTCAAAACGAAGCTCTCAGTGACTTCTACAGCTTTGACGGCTATAAGCCATCAATGGATAGTTTCATACCCAAAAAAGGCTATCCGAACCTCAATCGGGTCTTTGAATTTTTTTGGCCTTCTATTTTCCATCATGTGAATTTTTACGCTAAAACGGGATCACGGTGGATGGTCTTCGATTTACCTTCCCTGGAGAGTGGTGTACCATGGTACTATTCCATTTCAAATCCCTGTGCCCATTTCTAAAAGTCGAACGGTGCTGTTTCGTCTTTTTGGACGAATGTTGCACCTTGCACCGCGAATGTTGCACCCTTTAGATATCGATTCTTCGGACGGCCATAACTGTTGGCTCGTTTATAGTTATGTGAGCCATAACCAGTCATAACGAAGCCCTCAATGAGTTCTACAGCATTGATGGATAGTTTCATACCCAAAAAAAGCTATCCGAGCCTCAATTGGGTCTCTGAAGTTTTTTGGCCTTCTGTTTTTCATCACATGAATTTTTACGTTAAAACGGGATCACCGTGGATGGCCTTCGATTTACCTTCCCTGGAGAGTGGTGCACCATGGTACAGTTCCATTTAAAATCCCTGCACCCATTTCTAAAAGTCGAACGGCGCTGTTTCGGCTTTTTGGACGAATGTTGCACCTTGCACCGCGAATGTTGCACCCTGTGGATATCGATTCTTCGGACGGCCATAACTACTGGCTCGTTTAGAGTTACGGGAGCCATAACCAGTCAAAACGAAGCTCTCAATGACTTCTACAGCTTTGACGGCTGTAAGCCATCAATGGATAGTTTCATACCCAAAAAAGGCTATCCGAACCTCAATTGGGTTTTCGAAGTTTTTTGGCCTTCTGTTTTCCATCACGTGAATTTTTACGTTAAAACGGGATCACCGTGGATGGTTTTCGATTTACCTTCCTTGGAGAGTGGTGCACCATGGTACTGTTCCATTTCAAATCCCTGCACCCATTTCTAAAAGTCGAACGGCGCTGTTTCGGCTTTTTGGACGAATGTTGCATCTTGCACCGCGAATGTTGCACTCTGTGGATATTGATTCTTCGGACGGCCATAACTGTTGGCTCGTTTAGAGTTACGGGAGCCATAACCAGTCAAAACGATGCTCTCAGTGAGTTCTACGGTTTTGACGGCTATAAGCCGTCAGTGGATAGTTTCATACCCAAAAAAGGCAATCCGAACCTCAATCGGGTCTCTGAAGTTTTTTCGCCTTCTGTTTTCCATCACGTGAATTTTTACGTTAAAACGGGATCACCGTGGCTGGTCTTCGATTTACCTTCCCTGGATAGTGGTGCACCATGGTAATATTCCATTTCAAATCCCTGCACCCATTTCTAAAAGTCGAAAGGCGCTGTTTCGGCTTTTTGGACGAATGTTGCACCTTGCACCGCAAATGTTGCACCCTGTGGATATCGATTCTTCGGACGGCCATAACTCTTGGCTCGTTTAGAGTTACGGGAGCCATAACCAGTCAAAACAAAGCTCTCAGTGAGTTCTACGGCTTTGACGGCTGTAAACCGTCAATGGATAGTTTCATACCCAAAAAAGGATATCCGAACCTCAATCGGGTCTCTGATGTTTTTTGGCCTTCTGTTTTCCATCACGTGAATTTTTACGTTAAAACGGGATCACCGTGGCTGGTCTTCGATTTACCTTCCCTGGAGAGTGGTGCACCATGATACTATTCCATTTCAAATCCCTGCACCTACTTCTAAAATTCGAACGGCGCTGTTTCGGCTTTTTGGACGAATGTAGCACCTTGCACCGCGAATGTTGCACCTTGTGGATATCGATTCTTCGGACGACCATAACTCTTGGCTCGTTTAGAGTTACGGGAGCCATAACCAGTCAATACGAAGCTCTCAGTGAGTTCTACGGCTTTGATGGCTGTAAGCCATCAATGGATAGTTTCATACCCAAAAAAGGCTATCCTAACCTCAATTGGGTCTTTGATGTTTTTTGGCCTTCTGTTTTCCATCACATGAATTTTTACGTTTAAATAGGATCACTGTGGATGGTCTTCGATTAAGCTTCCCTGGAGAGTGGTGCACCACGTTACTGTTCCATTTCAAATCCCTGCACCCACTTCTAAAAGTCGAACGGTGCTGTTTCGGCTTTATGTATGAATGTTGCACCTTGCACCGCGAATGTAGCACCCAGTGGATATCGATTCTTCGGACGGTCATAACTACAGGCTCGTTTAGAGTTACGGGAGCCATAACCAGTCAAAACGAAGCTCTCAATGAGTTCTACGGCTATGACGACTATAAGCCGTCAATGGATAGTTTCATACCCAAAAAAGGCTATCCGAACCATAATCGGGTCTCTGAAGTTTTTTGGCCTTCTGTTTTCCATCGCGTGAATTTTTACGTTAAAACGGGATCACCGTGGCTGGTCTTTGATTTACCTTCCCTAGATAGTGGTGCACCATGGTACTATTCCATTTCAAATCCCTGCACCCATTTCTAAAAGTCGAACGGCGCTGTTTTGGCTTTTTGGACGAATGTTGCACCTTGCACCGTGAATGTTGCACCCTGTGGATATCGATTCTTCGGATGGCCATAACTGTTGGCTCGTTTAGAGTTACAGAAGCCATAACCAGTCAAAACGAAGCTCTCGGTGAGTTCTACAGCTTTGATGGCTGTAAGCCGTCAATGGATAGTTTCATACCCAAAAAAGGCTGTCCGAACCTCAATCGGGTCTCTGAAGTTTTTTGGCCTTTTGTTTTCCATCATGTGAATTTTTACGTTAAAACGGGATCATCGTGGATGGTCTTCGATTTACCTTCCCTGGAGAGTGGTGCACCATGGTACTATTCCATTTCAAATCCCTGCACCCATTTCTAAATGTCGAACGGCGCTGTTTTGGCTTTTTGGACGAATGTTGCACCTTGCACCGCGAATGTTGCACCCTGTGGATATCGATTCTTCGGACGGCCATAACTATTGGCTCGTTTAGAGTTACGGGAGCCATAACCAGTCAAAACAAAGCTCTCAGTGAGTTCTATGGTTTCGATGGCTGTAAGCCTTCATTGGATAGATTCATACCCAAAAAAGGCTATCCGAACCTCAATCGGGTCTCCGAAGTTTTTTCGCCTTCTGTTTTCCATCACGTGAATTTTTACGTTAAAATGGGATCACCGTGGCTGGTCTTCGATTTACCTTCCCTGGATAGTGGTGCACCATGGTACTATTCCATTTCAAATCTCTGCACCCATTTCTAAAAGTCGAAAGGCGATGTTTCGGCTTTTTGGACAAATGTTGCACCTTGCACCGCGAATGTTGCACCCTATGGATATCGATTCTTCGGACGGCCATAACTCTTGGCTCGTTTAGAGTTACGGGATCCATAACCAGTCAAAACGAAGCTCTCAGTGAGTTCTACGGCTTTGATGGCTGTAAGCCGTCAATGGATAGTTTCATACCCAAAAAAGGCTGTCCGAACCTCAATCGGGTCTCTGAAGTTTTTTGGCCTTCTGATTTTCATCACGTGAATTTTTACGTTAAAACGGGATCATCGTGAATGGTCTTCGATTTACCTTCCCTGGAGAGTGGTGCACCATGGTACTATTCCATTTCAAATCCTTGCACCCATTTCTAAAAGTCGAACGGCGCTGTTTTGGCATTTTGGACGAATGTTACACCTTGCACCGCGAATGTTGCACCCTGTGGATATCGATTCTTCGGACGGCCATAACTATTGGCTCGTTTAGAGTTACGGGAGCCATAACCAGTCAAAACGATGCTCTCAGTGAGTTCTACGGTTTTGACGGCTATAAGCCGTCAATGGATAGTTTCATACCCAAAAAAGGCTATCCGAACCTCAATTGGGTCTCTGAAGTTTTTTCGCCTTCTGTTTTCCATCACGTGAATTTTTACGTTAAAACGGGATCACCGTGGCTGGTCTTCGATTTACCTTCCCTGGATAGTGGTGCACCATGGTAATATTCCATTTCAAATCCCTACACCCATTTCTAAAAGTCGAAAGGCGCTGTTTAGGCTTTTTGGACGAATGTTGCACCTTGCACCGCAAATGTTGCACCCTGTGGATATTGATTCTTCGGACGGCCATAACTCTTGGCTCGTTTAGAGTTACGGGAGCCATAACCAGTCAAAACAAAGCTCTCAGTGAGCTCTACGGCTTTGATGGCTGTAAGCCGTCAATGGATAGTTTCATACCCAAAAAAGGTTATCCGAGCCTCAATCGGGTCTTTGAATTTTTTTGGCCTTCTGTTTTCCATCACGTGAATTTTTACGTTAAAACGGGATCACGGTGGATGGTCTTCGATTTACCTTCCCTGGAGAGTGGTGTACCATGGTACTATTCCATTTCAAATCCCTGCGCCCATTTCTAAAAGTCGAACGGCGTTGTTTCGGCTTTTTGGACGAATGTTGCACCTTGCACCGTGAATGTTGAACCCTGTAGATATCGATTCTTCGGACGGCCATAACTGTTGGCTCATTTAGAGTTACGGGAGCCATAACCAGTCATAACGAAGCTCTCAGTGAGTTCTACAACATTGATGGCTGTAGCCGTCAATGGATAGTTTCATACCCAAAAAAGGTTATCCGAGCCTCAATCGGGTCTTTGAATTTTTTTGGCCTTCTGTTTTCCATCACGTGAATATTTACGTTAAAACGGGATCACCGTGGATGGTCTTCGATTTACCTTCCCTGGAGAGTGGTGCACCATGCAACTGTTCCATTTCAAATCCCTGCACCCATTTCTAAAAGTCGAACGGCGCTATTTCGGCTTTTTGGACGAATGTTGCACCTTGCACCGCGAATGTTGCACCCTGTGGATATCGATTCTTCGGACGGCCATAACTACTGGCTCGTTTAGAGTTACGGGAGCCATAACCAGTCAAAACGAAGCTCTCAGTGACTTCTACAGCTTTGACGGCTGTAAGCCATCAATGGATAGTTTCATAACCAAAAAAGGCTATCCGAACCTCAATCGGGTCTTTGAATTTTTTTGGCCTTCTATTTTCCATCACGTGAATTTTTACGTTAAAACGGGATCACCGTGGATGGTCTTCGATTTACCTTCCCTGGAGAGTGGTGCACCATGGTACTATTCCATTTCAAATCCCTGCACCCATTTCTAAAAGTCGAACGGCGCTGTTTCGGCTTTTTGGACGAATGTTGCACCGTGCACTACGAATGTTGCACCCTGTAGATATCGATTCTTCGGACGGCCATAATTGTTGGATCGTTTAGAGTTACGGGAGCCATAACCAGTCAAGACGAAGCTCTCAATGAGTTCTACAGCTTTGACGGCTGTAAGCCGTCAATGGATAGTTTCATACCCAAAAAAAGCTATCCGAGCCTCAATTGGGGTTTTGAAGTTTTTTGGCCTTCTGTTTTCCATCACGTGAATTTTTAAGTTAAAACGGGATCACCGTGGATGGTCTTCGATTTACCTTCCTTGGAGAGTGGTGCACCATGGTACTGTTCCATTTCAAATCCCTGCACCCATTTCTAAAAGTCGAACGGCGCTGTTTCGGCTTTTTGGACGCATGTTGCACCTTGCACCGCGAATGTTGCACCCTGTGGATATCGATTCTTCGGACGGCCATAACTGTTGGCTCGTTTAGAGTTACGGGAGCCATAACTAGTCAAAACGAAGCGCTCAGTGCTTCTACAGCTTTGATGGCTATAAGCCATCAATGGATAGTTTCATACCCAAAAAAGGCTATCCGAGCCTCAATCGGGTCTTTGAATTTTTTTGGCCTTCTATTTTCCATCACGTGAATTTTTACGTTAAAATGGGATCACGGTGGATGGTCTTCGATTTACATTCCCTGGAGAGTGGTGTACCATGGTACTATTCCATTTCAAATCCCTGCGCCCATTTCTAAAAGTCGAACGGCGCTGTTTCGGCTTTTTGGACGAATGTTGCACCTTGCACCGCGAATGTTGCACCCTGTAGATATCGATTCTTCGGACGGCCATAACTGTTGGCTCGTTTATAGTTATGTGAGCCATAACCAGTCAAAACGAAGCTCTCAATGAGTTCTACAGCATTGATGGATAGTTTCATACCCAAAAAAAGCTATCCGAGCCTCAATTGGGTCTCTGAAGTTTTTTGGCCTTCTGTTTTTCATCACGTGATTTTTTACGTTAAAACGGGATCACCGTGGATGGTCTTCGATTTACCTTCCCTGGAGAGTGGTGCACCATGGTACAGTTCCATTTCAAATCCCTGCACCCATTTCTAAAAGTCGAACGGCGCTGTTTCGGCTTTTTGGACGAATGTTGCACCTTGCATCGCGAATGTTGCACCCTGTGGATATCGATTCTTCGGACGGCCATAACTATTGGCTCGTTTAGAGTTACGGGAGCCATAACCAGTCAAAACAAAGCTCTCAATGAGTTCTATGGTTTCGATGGCTGTAAGCCGTCAATGGATAGTTTCATACCCAAAAAAGGCTATCCGAACCTTAATCGGGTCTCTGAAGTTTTTTGGCCTTCTATTTTCCATCACGTGAATTTTACGTTAAAACGGGATCACCGTGGCTGGTCTTCAATTTACCTTCCCTGGATAGTGGTGCACCATGGTAATATTCCATTTCAAATCCCTGCACCCATTTCTAAAAGTCGAAAGGCGCTGTTTCGGCTTTTTGGACGAATGTTGCACCTTGCACCGCAAATGTTGCACCCTGTGGATATCGATTCTTCGGACGGCCATAACTCTTGGCTCGTTTAGAGTTACGGGAGCCATAACCAGTCAAAACAAAGCTCTCAGTGAGTTCTACGGCTTTGACGGCTGTAAGCCGTCAATGGATAGTTTCATACCCAAAAAAGGTTATCCGAGCCTCAATCGGGTCTTTGAATTTTTTTGGCCTTCTGTTTTCCATCACGTGAATTTTTACGTTAAAACGGGATCACGGTGGATGGTCTTCGATTTACCTTCCCTGGAGAGTGGTGTACCATGGTACTATTCCATTTCAAATCCCTGCGCCCATTTCTAAAAGTCGAACGGCGTTGTTTCGGCTTTTTGGACGAATGTTGCACCTTGCACCGTGAATGTTGAACCCTGTAGATATCGATTCTTCGGACGGCCATAACTATTGGCTCATTTAGATTTACGGGAGCCGTAACCAGTCATAACGAAGCTCTCAGTGAGTTCTACAGCATTGATGGCTATAAGCCGTCAATGGATAGTTTCATACCCAAAAAAAGCTATCCGAGCCTCAATTGGGTCTTTGAAGTTTTTTGGCCTTCTATTTTCCATCACGTGAATATTTACGTTAAAACGGGATCACCGTGGATGGTCTTCGATTTACCTTCCCTGGAGAGTGGTGCACCATGCAACTGTTCCATTTCAAATCCCTGCACCCATTTCTAAAAGTCGAATGGCGCTATTTCGGCTTTTTGGACGAATGTTGCACCTTGCACCGCGAATGTTGCACCCTGTGGATATCGATTCTTCGGACGGCCATAACTACTGGCTCGTTTAGAGTTACGGGAGCCATAACCAGTCAAAACGAAGCTCTCAGTGACTTCTACACCTTTGACGGCTGTAAGCCATCAATGGATAGTTTCATAACCAAAAAAGGCTATCCGAACCTCAATCGGGTCTTTAAATTTTTTTGGCCTTCTATTTTCCATCTCGTGAATTTTTACGTTAAAACGGGATCACCGTGGATGGTCTTCGATTTACCTTCCCTGGAGAGTGGTGCACCATGGTACTATTCCATTTCAAATCCCTGCACCTATTTCTAAAAGTCGAACGGCGCTGTTTCGGCTTTTTGGACGAATGTTGCACCGTGCACTACGAATGTTGCACCCTGTAGATATTGATTCTTCGGACGGCCATAACGTTTGGCTCGTTTAGAGTTACGGGAGCCATAACCAGTCAAAACGAAGCTCTCAATGAGTTCTACAGCTTTGACGGCTGTAAGCCGTCAATGTATAGTTTCATAGCCAAAAAAAGCTATCCGAGCCTCAATTGGGTTTTTGAAGTTTTTTGGCCTTCTGTTTTCCATCACGTGAATTTTTAAGTTAAAACGGGATCACCGTGGATGGTCTTCGATTTACCTTCCTTGGAGAGTGGTGCACCATGGTACTGTTCCATTTCAAATCCCTGCACCCATTTCTAAAAGTCGAACGGCGCTGTTTCGGCTTTTTGGACGCATGTTGCACCTTGCACCGCGAATGTTGCACCCTGTGGATATCGATTCTTCGGACGGCCATAACTGTTGGCTCGTTTAGAGTTACGGGAGCCATAACTAGTCAAAACGAAGCTCTCAGTGACTTCTACAGCTTTGTCGGCTATAAGCCATCAATGGATAGTTTCATACCCAAAAAAGGCTATCCGAGCCTCAATCGGGTCTTTGAATTTTTTTGGCCTTCTATTTTCCATCACGTGAATTTTTACGTTAAAACGGGATCACGGTGGATGGTCTTCGATTTACCTTCCCTGGAGAGTGGTGTACCATGGTACTATTCCATGTCAAATCCCTGCGCCCATTTCTAAAAGTCGAACGGCGCTGTTTCGGCTTTTTGGACGAATGTTGCACCTTGCACCGCGAATGTTGCACCCTGTAGATATCTATTCTTCGGACGGCCATAACTGTTGGCTCGTTTATAGTTATGTGAGCCATAACCAGTCAAAACGAAGCTCTCAATGAGTTCTACAGCATTGATGGATAGTTTCATACCCAAAAAAAGCTATCCGAGCCTCAATTGGGTCTCTGAAGTTTTTTGGCCTTCTGTTTTTCATCACGTGAATTTTTACGTTAAAACGGGATCACCGTGGATGGTCTTCGATTTACCTTCCCTGGAGAGTGGTGCACCATGGTACAGTTCCATTTCAAATCCCTGCACCCATTTCTAAAAGTCGAACGGCGCTGTTTCGGCTTTTTGGACGAATGTTGCACCTTGCATCGCGAATGTTGCACCCTGTGGATATCGATTCTTCGGACGGCCATAACTATTGGCTCGTTTAGAGTTACGGGAGCCATAACCAGTCAAAACAAAGCTCTCAGTGAGTTCTATGGTTTCGATGGCTGTAAGCCGTCAATGGATAGTTTCATACCCAAAAAAGGCTATCCGAACCTCAATCGGGTCTCTGAAGTTTTTTGGCCTTCTATTTTCCATCACGTGAATTTTTACGTTAAAAAAGGGATCACCGTGGCTGGTCTTCGATTTACCTTCCCTGGAGAGTGGTGCACCACGGTACTATTCAATTTCAAATCCCTGCACCCATTTCTAAAAGTCGAACTGCGTTGTTTCGGCTTTTTGGACGAATGTAGCACCTTGCACCGCGAATGTTGCACCCTGTGGATATCGATTCTTCGGATGGCCATAACTCTTGGCTCGTTTAGAGTTACGGTAGCCATAACCAGTCAAAACGAAGCTCACAGTGAGTTCTACGGCTTTGACGGCTGTAAGCCATCAATAGATATTTTAATACCCAAAAAAGGCTATCCGAACCTCAATCGGGTCTCTGAAGTTTTTTGGCCTTCTGTTTTCCATCTCGTGAATTTTTACGTTAAAACGGGATCATCGTGAATGGTCTTCGATTTACCTTCCCTGGAGAGTGGTGCACCATGGTACTATTCCATTTCAAATCCTTGCACCCATTTCTAAAAGTCGAACGGCGCTGTTTTGGCTTTTTGGACGAATGTTACACCTTGCACCGCGAATGTTGCACCCTGTGGATATCGATTCTTCGGACGGCCATAACTATTGGCTCGTTTAGAGTTACGGGAACCATAACCAGTCAAAACGATGCTCTCAGTGAGTTCTACGGTTTTGACGGCTATCAGCCGTTAATGGATAGTTTCATACCCAAAAAAGGCTATCCGAACCTCAATTGGGTCTCTAAAGTTTTTTCGCCTTCTGTTTTCCATCACGTGAATTTTTACGTTAAAACGGGATCACCGTGGCTGGTCTTCGATTTACCTTCCCTGGATAGTGGTGCACCATGGTAATATTCCATTTCAAATCCCTGCACCCATTTCTAAAAGTCGAAAGGCGCTGTTTCGGCTTTTTGGACGAATGTTGCACCTTGCACCGCAAATGTTGCACCCTGTGGATATCGATTCTTCGGACGGCCATAACTCTTGGCTCGTTTAGAGTTACGGGAGCCATAACCAGTCAAAACAAAGCTCTCAGTGAGTTCTACGGCTTTGATGGCTGTAAGCCGTCAATGGATAGTTTCATACCCAAAAAAGGTTATCCGAGCCTCAATCGGGTCTTTGAATTTTTTTGGCCTTCTGTTTTCCATCACGTGAATTTTTACGTTAAAACGGGATCACGGTGGATGGTCTTCGATTTACCTTCCCTGGAGAGTGGTGTACCATGGTACTATTCCATTTCAAATCCCTGCGCCCATTTCTAAAAGTCGAACGGCGTTGTTTCGGCATTTTGGACGAATGTTGCACCTTGCACCGTGAATGTTGAACCCTGTAGATATCGATTCTTCGGACGGCCATAACTGTTGGCTCATTTAGAGTTACGGGAGCCATAACCAGTCATAACGATGCTCTCAGTGAGTTCTACAGCATTGATGGCTGTAAGCCGTCAATGGATAGTTTCATACCCAAAAAACCTATCTGAGCCTCAATTGGGTCTTTGAAGTTTTTTGGCCTTCTGTTTTCCATCACGTGAATATTTACGTTAAAACGGGATCACCGTGGATGGTCTTCGATTTACCTTCCCTGGAGGGTGGTGCACCATGCAACTGTTCCATTTCAAATCCCTGCACCCATTTCTAAAAGTCGAACGGCGCTATTTCGGCTTTTTGGACGAATGTTGCACCTTGCACCGCGAATGTTGCACCCTGTGGATATCGATTCTTCGGACGGCCATAACTACTGGCTCGTTTAGAGTTACGGGAGCCATAACCAGTCAAAACGAAGCTCTCAGTGACTTCTACAGCTTTGACGGCTGTAAGCCATAAATGGATAGTTTCATAACCAAAAAAGGCTATCCGAACCTCAATCGGGTCTTTGAATTTTTTTGGCCTTCTATTTTCCATCACGTGAATTTTTACGTTAAAACGGGATCACCGTGGATGGTCTTCGATTTACCTTCCCTGAAGAGTGGTGCACCATGGTACTATTCCATTTCAAATCCCTGCACCCATTTCTAAAAGTCGAACGGCGCTGTTTCGGCTTTTTGGATGAATGTTGCACCGTGCACTACGAATGTTGCACCCTGTAGATATCGATTCTTCGGACGGCCATAACTGTTGGCTCGTTTAGAGTTACGGGAGCCATAACCAGTCAAAACGAAGCTCTCTGTGAGTTCTATGGCTTTGACGGCTGTAAGCCGTCAATAGATAGTTTCATACCCAAAAAAGGATATCCGAACCTCAATCGGGTCTCTGATGTTTTTTGGCCTTCTGTTTTCCATCACGTGAATTTTTACGTTAAAACGGGATCACCGTGGCTGGTCTTCGATTTACCTTCCCTGGAGAGTGGTGCACCATGATACTGTTCCATTTCAAATCTCTGCACCTACTTCTAAAAGTCGAACGGCGCTGTTTCGGCTTTTTGGACGAATGTAGCACCTTGCACCGCGAATGTTGCACCCTGTGGATATCGATTCTTCGGACGACCATAACTCTTGGCTCGTTTAGAGTTACGGGAGCCATAACCAGTCAATACGAAGCTCTCAGTGAGTTCTACAGCTTTGATGGCTGTAAGCCGTCAATGGACAGTTTCATACCCAAAAAAGGCTATCCGAACCTCAATTGGGTCTTTGATGTTTTTTGGCCTTCTGTTTTCCATCACATGAATTTTTACGTTTAAACAGGATCACTATGGATGGTCTTCGATTCACCTTCCCTGGAGAGTGGTGCACCACGGTACTGTTTCATTTCAAATCCCTGCACCCACTTCTAAAAGTCGAACGGTGCTGTTTCGGCTTTTTGGATGAATGTTGCACCTTGCACCGCGAATGTTGCACCCTGTGGATATCGATTCTTCGGACGGTCATAACTACAGGCTCGTTTAGAGTTACGGGAGCCATAACCAGTCAAAACGAAGCTCTCAATGATTTCTACGGCTATGACGACTGTAAGCCGTCAATGGATAGTTTCATACCCAAAAAAGGCTATCCGAACCACAATCGAGTCTCTGAAGTTTTTTGGCCTTCTGTTTTCCATCACGTGAATTTTTACGTTAAAACGGGATCACCGTGGCTGGTCTTTGATTTACCTTCCCTAGATAGTGGTGCACCATGGTACTATTCCATTTCAAATCCCTGCACCCATTTCTAAAAGTCGAACGGCGCTGTTTTGGCTTTTTGGACGAATGTTGCACCTTGCACCGCGAATGTTGCACCCTGTGGATATCGATTCTTCGGATGGCCATAACTGTTGGCTCGTTTAGAGTTACGGGAGCCATAACCAGTCAAAATGAAGCTCTCGGTGAGTTCTACAGCTTTGATGGCTGTAAGCCGTCAATGGATAGTTTCATACCCAAAAAAGGCTGTCCGAACCTCAATCGGGTCTCTGAAGTTTTTTGGCCTTCTGTTTTCCATCATGTGAATTTTTACGTCAAAACGGGATCATCGTGGATGGTCTTCCATTTACCTTCCCTGGAGAGTGGTGCACCATGGTACTATTCCATTTCAAATCCCTGCACCCATTTCTAAAAGTCGAACGGCGCTGTTTCGGCTTTTTGGACGAATGTTGCACCTTGCACCGTGAATGTTGCACCCTGTGGATATCGATTCTTCGGACGGCCATAACTATTGGCTCGTTTAGAGTTACGGGAGCCATAACCAGTCAAAACAAAGAACTCAGTGAGTTCTATGGTTTTGATGGCTGTAAGCCGTCAATGGATAGTTTCATACCCAAAAAAGGCTATCCGAACCTCAATCGGGTCTCCGAAGTTTTTTCGCCTTCTGTTTTCCATCACGTGAATTTTTACGTTAAAACGGGATCACCGTGGATGGTCTTCGATTTACCTTCCCTGGATAGTGGTGCACCATGGCACTATTCCATTTCAAATCTCTGCACCCATTTCTAAAAGTCGAAAGGCGCTGTTTCGGCTTTTTGGACAAATGTTGCACCTTGCACCGCGAATGTTGCACCTTGTGGATATCGATTCTTCGGACGGCCATAACTCTTGGCTCGTTTAGAGTTACGGGATCCATAACCAGTCAAAACGAAGCTCTCAGTGATTTCTACGGCTTTGATGGCTGTAAGCTGTTAATGGATAGTTTCATACCCAAAAAAGGCTGTCCGAACCTCAATCGAGTCTCTGATGTTTTTTGGCCTTCTGTTTTCCATCACGTGAATTTTTACGTTAAAACGGGATCATCGTGAATGGTCTTCGATTTATCTTCCCTGGAGAGTGGTGCACCATGGTACTATTCCATTTCAAATCCTAGCACCCATTTCTAAAAGTCGAACGGCGCTGTTTTGGCTTTTTGGACGAATGTTGCACCTTGCACCGCGAATGTTGCACCCTGTAGATATTGATTCTTCGGACGGCCATAACTATTGGCTCGTTTAGAGTTACGGGAGCCATAACCAGTCAAAACGATGCTCTCAGTGAGTTCTACGGTTTTGACGGCTATAAGCCGTCAGTGGATAGTTTCATACCCAAAAAAGGCAATCCGAACCTCAATCGGGTCTCTGAAGTTTTTTCGCCTTCTGTTTTCCATCACGTGAATTTTTACGTTAAAACGGGATCACCGTGGCTGGTCTTCGATTTACCTTCCCTGGATAGTGGTGCACCATGGTAATATTCCATTTCAAATCCCTGCACCCATTTCTAAAAGTCGAAAGGCACTGTTTCGGCTTTTTGGACGAATGTTGCACCTTGCACCGCAAATGTTGCACCCTGTGGATATCGATTCTTCGGACGGCCATAACTCTTGGCTCGTTTAGAGTTACGGGAGCCATAACCAGTCAAAACAAAGCTCTCAGTGAGTTCTACGGCTTTGACGGCTGTAAACCGTCAATGGATAGTTTCATACCCAAAAAAGGTTATCTGAGCCTCAATCGGGTCTTTGAATTTTTTTGGCCTTCTGTTTTCCATCACGTGAATTTTTACGTTAAAACGGGATCACGGTGGATGGTCTTCGATTTACCTTCCCTGGAGAGTGGTGTACCATGGTACTATTCCATTTCAAATCCCTGCGCCCATTTCTAAAAGTCGAACGGCGTTGTTTCGGCTTTTTGGACGAATGTTGCACCTTGCACCGTGAATGTTTCACCTTGTAGATATCGATTCTTCGGACGGCCATAACTGTTGGCTCATTTAGAGTTACGGGAGCCATAACCAGTCATAACGAAGCTCTCAGTGAGTTCTACAGCATTGATGGCTGTAAGCCGTCAATGGATAGTTTCATACCCAAAAAAAGCTATCCGAGCCTCAATTGGGTCTTTGAAGTTTTTTGGCCTTCTGTTTTCCATCACGTGAATATTTACGTTAAAACGGGATCACCGTGGATGGTCTTCGATTTACCTTCCCTGGAGAGTGGTGCACCATGCAAATGTTCCATTTCAAATCCCTGCACCCATTTCTAAAAGTCGAACGACGCTGTTTCGGCTTTTTGGACGAATGTTGCACCTTGCACCGCGAATGTTGCACCCTATGGATATCGATTCTTCGGACGGCCATAACTACTGGCTCGTTTAGAGTTACGGGAGCCATAACCAGTCAAAACGAAGCTCTCAGTGACTTCTACAGCTTTGACAGCTGTAAGCCATCAATGGATAGTTTCATAACCAAAAAAGGCTATCCGAACCTCAATCGGGTCTTTGAATTTTTTTGGCCTTCTATTTTCCATCACGTGGATTTTTACGTTAAAACGGGATCACCGTGGATGGTCTTCGATTTACCTTCCCTGGAGAGTGGTGCACCATGGTACTATTCCATTTCAAATCCCTGCACCCATTTCTAAAAGTCGAATGGCGCTGTTTCGGCTTTTTGGACGAATGTTGCACAGTGCACTACGAATGTTGCACCCTGTAGATATCGATTCTTCGGACGGCCATAACTGTTGGCTCGTTTAGAGTTACGGGAGCCATAACCAGTCAAAACGAAGCTCTCAATGAGTTCTACAGCTTTGACGGCTGTAAGCCGTCAATGGATAGTTTCATACCCAAAAAAGGCTGTCCGAACCTCAATCGGGTCTCTGAAGTTTTTTGGCCTTCTATTTTCCATCACGTGAATTTTTACGTTAAAACGGGATCATCGTGAATGGTCTTCGATTTACCTTCCCTGGAGAGTGGTGCACCATGGTACTATTCCATTTCAAATCCTTGCACCCATTTCTAAAAGTCGAACGGCGCTGTTTTGGCTTTTTGGACGAATGTTACACCTTGCACCGCGAATGTTGCACCCTGTGGATATCGATTCTTCGGACGGCCATAACTATTGGCTCGTTTAGAGTTACGGGAGCCATAACCAGTCAAAACGATGCTCTAAGTGAGTTCTACGGTTTTGACGGCTATAATTCGTCAATGGATAGTTTCATACCCAAAAAAGGCTATCCGAACCTCAATCGGGTCTCTGAAGGTTTTTCGCCTTCTGTTTTCCATCACATGAATTTTTACGTTAAAACGGGATCACCGTGGCTGGTCTTCGATTTACCTTCCCTGGATAGTGGTGCACCATGGTAATATTCCATTTCAAATCCCTGCACCCATTTCTAAAAGTCGAAAGGCGCTGTTTCGGCTTTTTGGACGAATGTTGCACCTTGCACCGCAAATGTTGCACCCTGTGGATATCGATTCTTCGGACGGCCATAACTCTTGGGTCGTTTAGAGTTACGGGAGCCATAACCAGTCAAAACAAAGCTCTCAGTGAGTTCTACGGCTTTGACGGCAGTAAGCCGTCAATGGATAGTTTCATACCCAAAAAAGGTTATCCGAGCCTCAATCGGGTCTTTGAATTTTTTTGGCCTTCTGTTTTCCATCACGTGAATTTTTACGTTAAAACGGGATCACGGTGGATGGTCTTCGATTTACCTTCCCTGGAGAGTGGTGTACCATGGTACTATTCCATTTCAAATCCCTGCGCCCATTTCTAAAAGTCGAACGGCGTTGTTTCGGCTTTTTGGACGAATGTTGCACCTTGCACCGTGAATGTTGCACCCTGTAGATATCGATTTTTCGGACGGCCATAACTGTTGGCTCATTTAGAGTTACGGGAGCCATAACCAGTTATAACGAAGCTCTCAGCGAGTTCTACAGCATTGATGGATGTAAGCCGTCAATGGATAGTTTCATACCCAAAAAAAGCTATCCGAGCCTCAATTGGGTCTTTGAAGTTTTTTGGCCTTCTGTTTTCCATCACGTGAATATTTACGTTAAAACGGGATCACCGTGGATGGTCTTCGATTTACCTTCCCTGGAGAGTGGTGCACCATGCAACTGTTCCATTTCAAATCCCTGCACCCATTTCTAAAAGTCGAACGGCGCTGTTTCGGCTTTTTGGACGAATGTTGCACCTTGCACCGCGAATGTTGCACCCTGTGGATATCGATTCTTCGGACGGCCATAACTACTGGCTCGTTTAGAGTTACGGGAGCCATAACCAGTCAAAACGAAGCTCTCAGTGACTTCTACAGCTTTGACGGCTGTAAGCCATCAATGGATAGTTTCATAACCAAAAAAGGGTATCCGAACCTCAATCGGGTCTTTGAATTTTTTTGGCCTTCTATTTTCCATCACGTGAATTTTTACGTTAAAACGGGATCACCGTGGATGGTCTTCGATTTACCTTCCCAGGAGAGTGGTGCACCATGGTACTATTCCATTTCAAATCCCTGCACCCATTTCTAAAAGACAAACGGCGTTGTTTCGGCTTTTTGGACGAATGTTGCACCGTGCACTACGAATGTTGCACCCTGTAGATATCGATTCTTCGGACGGCCATAACTGTTGGCTCGTTTAGAGTTACGGGAGCCATAACTAGTCAAAACGAAGCTCTCAATGAGTTCTACAGCTTTGACGGCTGTAAGCCGTCAATGGATAGTTTCATACCCAAAAAAGGCTGTCCGAACCTCAATCGGGTCTCTGAAGTTTTTTGGCCTTCTGTTTTCCATCACGTGAATTTTTACGTTAAAACGGGATCATCGTGAATGGTCTTCGATTTACCTTCCCTGGAGAGTGGTGCACCATGGTACTATTCCATTTCAAATCCTTGCACCCATTTCTAAAAGTCAAACGGCGCTGTTTTGGCTTTTTGGACGAATGTTACACCTTGCACCACGAATGTTGCACCCTGTGGATATCGATTCTTCGGATGGCCATAACTATTGGCTCGTTTAGAGTTACGGGAGCCATAACCAGTCAAAACGATGCTCTCAGTGAGTTCTACGGTTTTGACGGCTATAAGCCGTCAATGGATAGTTTCATACCCAAAAAAGGCTATCCGAACCTCAATCGGGTCTCTGAAGTTTTTTCGCCTTCTGTTTTCCATCACGTGAATTTTTACGTTAAAACGGGATCACCGTGGCTGGTCTTCGAGTTACCTTCCCTGGATAGTGGTGCACCATGGTAATATTCCATTTCAAATCCCTGCACCCATTTCTAAAAGCCGAAAGGCGCTGTTTCGGCTTTTTGGACGAATGTTGCACCTTGCACCGCAAATGTTGCACCCTGTGGATATCGATTCTTCGGACGGCCATAACTCTTGGCTCGTTTAGAGTTACGGGAGCCATAACCAGTCAAAACAAAGCTCTCAGTGAGTTCTATGGTTTTGATGGCTGTAAGCCGTCAATGGATAGTTTCATACCCAAAAAATCAATTCTTCGGACGGCCATAACTCTTGGCTCGTTTAGAGTTACGGGAGCCATAACCAGTCAAAACAATGCTCTCAGTGAGTTCTATGGTTTTGATGGCTGTAATCTGTCAATGGATAGTTTCATACCCAAAAAAGGCAATCCGAACCTCAGTCGTGTCTTTGAAGTTTTTTGTCCTTCTGTTTTCCATCATGTGAATTTTTACATTAAAACGGGATCACCGTGGATGGTCTTCGGTTTACCTTCCCTGGAGAGTGGTGCACCATGGTACTGTTCCATTTCAAATCCCTGCACCCACTTCTAAAAGCCGAACGGTGCTGTTTCAACTTTTTGGACGAATGCTGCACCTTGCACCGCGAATGTTGCACCCTGTGGATATCGATTCTTCGGACGGCCATAACTCTTGGCTCGTTTAGATTTACGGGAGCCATAACCAGTCAAAACGAAGATCTCAGTGAGTTCTACGGCTTTGACGGCTGTTATCCCGCATTTTGGTCAAAGCCGGAATACCAAACAAATCGACAAGAAAGGGTGGGTATCAGGATTGGAAGTCGATTAGAGACAAGGTTGTGATCGATGTCGTCAAAATTTGATCGGGCTCCGATCAGGACGGAATCGATAGGAGATGATGATGAGAACTAGGAGAGGCTATGTTTCAAGTTTCAGGTCAATCGGAGTTCGTATGAAGGAGATATGGATGGATTACTGTGTGCAGGGAATGGTTCACCTCGATGAAGTTCGCATCAATTAGAGATGGTATTCGTATCGATACTGTTCGTATCGATCGAATAAGGTCATGGCAGTACACTTCGAATCGATGTCGTTCGCATCGATGGTCTAGACTCGACTCGATAGTGTTCGAATCGATCAAAAGCAGAGCATAGTTGTGGTTTGTTCGATTCGATGCGTTTCGTATCGATCAGGATGGATTCAGGCTACAGGCTTCGTATCGATATAGTTCGTATCGATCATTGTTAGAATCGATCTGAAGGACTCACATACAGATCGATTCGAGGAAGATCGAAGGCATTAACGGATGGATGGATGCGTATGAACACGAAGGACTCAGGGACAACGCTCGTATCGATTGTCTTCGAATCGATCGATATGAAGGAAATAAACGGCACGAATGGATGGATTCGAACTAGACACAAAGAATGGATACGAATGAAGCTTTGCTCGAATCCGGGAATGAACGATGACTTCGAATCCATTAAGTAAAAATAGCAAGATTCAAGGAGCGACTCGGTCAAACCAGAGTGAAAGGCGGATCAAGCCCTGAAGATAAGGCCACGTCACCAAGCGCGCACATATCTCGATCGAGTCGAAGGAGATGGATACGAAGCAATGGATTCGAATGGATGGATTCGAAGACGACAGCCAGCGAAATACCACGACTTGAATCGATCATAACTTGAGATCTACAAGTCCAAATGCTATGAAATTTTCACAGTAGCTTGAGCACATGTTGAAGAATGTTCACGCCAAATTTCAGCTCGATTGGACAATTTCTTGATCGATTCGAACATAGCTTCGAATCGATCCCAAAGTGGGCCCGGATTTCCAAAAAGCGGGCATGTGGGCCCCCTCACGTACCAGAACTGGTCTCCCTTCAGTTTAGGCGAAATATCAGCCTCCTACACCTATAAATAGACCCCCAGGTCATTCAGAAAGGGGGTCGGACAATTTTGAGAGCTAAAGAGCGCCCGGACTCTGCCAGATTTACTCCAGATCACCATTGCTGCCTTAGATTCAGATTATAATCATAAAATCCATTGTACTACGCGATAGGAAATTGTAATCTTCAAGAATCGATCAATAAAAGATAAAAACTTTGGAGTGGATGTAGGCCAGAGATAGCCAAACCACTATAAATCTTGTGTTTCTGTTCATTATTTCTGGATTGCTGTTTGTTGTTCGTTTAGATCTGAGATTTGTGTTGAATATTGCTGATTTGTATTCATACACTGGTGCTTTCACAACATTCGGGGTTTGTGACCATTTTTGGCGCAAACACTTTGGTGCTTTCACTGAGAACGACTAGCACCTGCTACATCGGATTGAAGTTTAGATTTGAAAGACAATGACTCGACAAACAAGTAGAAGGCAAAGAGCTGAGAGAAGCCAACAGGGAGGAAGTCAAGAGGCATCCTCTGGTGCTGGAGAAGGACAAGCTTCGATCTACATTACTAGAGACGAAATGGAAGCTATGGCGAATTCATTACATGAGAGGTTGCTGAAGAGTCAACAGGATATGATGCAGACTTTCTTCGAGCAGATGAGAGCTGCAGGAACACAGAACCTTGGACCAACTATAGCGACTGCAAATGTGGAACAAGGAACTAGGGTTGCAGAACCCAATGAAGGACATAATACAGAACCGGAAGGTAATCAACAAGGGCTTGGGGGCAGGCCCACAGGATCCCATGCAGAAGGACCTTTGGAAGGAGTTCAACAGGCTAGAGCCAACGTTGCGGCTAATGAGCCACATGAAGAATATGTGCCGGAATTCCCTCGGGAGCATGGGGGGCAACACCTAACAGGCAATGCTGGATTAATGGAAATCATTAGGAAGACTATGCGTGGAGGTTCGACCAATAGAGACTTGGAAGGAGTGAACAGGAGTCCGTTCGCTCGGGAAATCAGGATGGCTCAGAATCCACCTAAGTTCAAGTTACCTAGCGTGGAAGTATATAATGGAAAGGCTGACCCGACTGATCATTTGATGCGATACACTAGACACATGGAAGTGCTGGGGGCATCGGACGAAGTAATGGCCAGATGTTTCCCTTTATACTTGACAGACCTAGCGGCAATGTGGTTTAGGCAGCTGGAGGAAGGATCTATCAGGAATTGGAGGGAATTGGTGGACAGGTTTTTGGGACAGTTTCGGGTTCATATCAAAAGACCTAAGAACGTGATGACGTTAACATCGGTAAAGCAAAGAGCGGACGAATCGCTTAGAGCATTTTTAACTCGATTTAATGCGGCGGTTTCTTCGGTGGATCGGCCGGATCCATCGATGGTTTTGATGGCGGTAGTGTCGGGAGTCAGAGAGGATTCAGATTTTAAGGTATCTTTAGTACGAGACCCGCCACTGGATCTCGGGGAATTCTTCCATGAAGCTGAAAGGTTCCTTCGGCAAGAAGATGCATGTATGGACTTAAAGTTAAAGGAGGTGAATGTGACTGGGGGTGGAGGACCGTCCAACGGAAGCTCGGATAAAGATAAAGGAAAAAGGAAGCTGGATGACGATTCAGGAAAAACCAGGAAGCAATGGAAGGATCCAAAGTTTTCCACATACACAGAATTAAACGAGACGTAGGAGCGGATATACATGGAAACTCGGAATCGCCTTCCTTACCGGAGGCCGGCTAGGAGAGTACCATCCGAGCGGGAGAGGGCATCAGGAAAGCATTGTCTCTTCCACGATTTGGACGGGCATGATACCAACAGCTGCAGGCATTTAAAGGACATAATTGAGGAGCATGTGAGGAATGGACAGTTGAGGCAGTATATTGGGGCTCGGAATGCAGCGGTGGAGCAGGAGCAACCACCGCCTACCTCAAACCATGAGGATATGAGGCATAGGAATAATGGTCGATTGGTCATCAATTGATCAGGATAATTTGAAATAAGTAACAAACCATTGGCGAGCAACCGAGTCATTTACACATGTATGGGGACGGAGATAGCCCCTAGGCATGCTCTGAATGATGATAAAATGCGAAGCCATGGTTTGCGAAATCTGTTTTCTTTTGTTTTTGGATTGGACACTTATTTTTCTAGTTTGGTTTTTGGAGTTTGGATTGAACTCCTGATTTTGCTCGTTTCTCTGGTTTTGGCATTCACTCGGATGATTGTTCTCCGTTTTGGATGTTGATTTTGATTTCTGGTTTTCCAATTTGATTTGGATTTTGGATTGGATCTTGATTGGATTCTTTTTGGTTTTTGATAAACGGTCGTCAGGTATGGATTATGCCTGGCAAGGGGTGAGTCGTTCTGCCCGAACGCGGTAAAGTGACTCATTCAGGTCGTCGAGTATGGACTATGCTCGGCAAGGGTCCGGAGTGACCAGGATTCGGCCTAGGACTTAGGCCCCCTACTATCGATTATTGTTTCAGGTCGTTGAGTATGGACTATGCTCAACAAGGGTCCGGAGTGACCAGGGTTCGGCTTAGGACTTAAGCCATGGCATTACTTACGTCCAGGGACACTGGACCACGGTCGTCAGGTGTGGATTGCGCTTGGCAAGAACCCGGAGAGGTTAGCTTAACGTCCAGGGACACTGGACCGCGGTCGTCGGGTGTGGATTGCGCTTGGCAAGAGCCCAGAGAGGTTATGGATTTGGATATCGACCCGGAGAGGTCCTGGATTCGGTTATTGGCTATTGGATAAGGATGGATTAGGATTTGGTCGTCGGGTTCAAACGGATATGGATTTGTCTAAGGCTTTGGTTATTGGGCTTGGAGTTGGGCATCGACTCCGAGCAGTTAAGGATGATGCACTTGGATGATGTGGCTATGGACTTTGGATATCAGATACGGAACTATTCAAAACACGCCTTCTTATCACAAGGCATGTTTTGGGGGGCAAATGTTATCCCGCATTTTGGTCAAAGCCGGAATACCAAACAAATCGACAAGAAAGGGTGGGTATCAGGATTGGAAGTCGATTAGAGACAAGGTTGTGATCGATGTCGTCAAAATTTGATCGGGCTCCGATCAGGACGGAATCGATAGGAGATGATGATGAGAACTAGGAGAGGCTATGTTTCAAGTTTCAGGTCAATCGGAGTTCGTATGAAGGAGATATGGATGGATTACTGTGTGCAGGGAATGGTTCACCTCGATGAAGTTCGCATCAATTAGAGATGGTATTCGTATCGATACTATTCGTATCGATCGAATAAGGTCATGGCAGTACACTTCGAATCGATGTCGTTCGCATCGATGGTCTAGACTCGACTCGATAGTGTTCGAATCGATCAAAAGCAGAGCATAGTTGTGGTTTGTTCGATTCGATGCGTTTCGTATCGATCAGGATGGATTCAGGCTACAGGCTTCGTATCGATATAGTTCGTATCGATCATTGTTAGAATCGATACGAAGGACTCACATACAGATCGATTCGAGGAAGATCGAAGGCATTAACGGATGGATGGATGCGTATGAACACGAAGGACTCAGGGACAACGCTCGTATCGATTGTCTTCGAATCGATCGATACGAAGGAAATAAACGGCACGAATGGATGGATTCGAACTAGATACAAAGAATGGATACGAATGAAGCTTTGCTCGAATCCGGGAATGAACGATGACTTCGAATCCATTAAGTAAAAATAGCAAGATTCAAGGAGCGACTCGGTCAAACCAGAGTGAAAGGCGGATCAAGCCCTGAAGATAAGGCCACGTCACCAAGCGCGCACATATCTCGATTGAGTCGAAGGAGATGGATACGAAGCAATGGATTCGAATGGATGGATTCGAAGACGACAGCCAGCGAAATACCACGACTTGAATCGATCATAACTTGAGATCTACAAGTCCAAATGCTATGAAATTTTCACAGTAGCTTGAGCACATGTTGAAGAATGTTCACGCCAAATTTCAGCTCGATTGGACAATTTCTTGATCGATTCGAACATAGCTTCGAATCGATCCCAAAGTGGGCCCGGATTTCCAGAAAGCGGGCATGTAGGCCCCCTCACGTACCAGAACTGGTCTCCCTTCAGTTTAGGCGAAATATCAGCCTCCTACACCTATAAATAGACCCCCAGGTCATCCAGAAAGGGGGTCGGACAATTTTGAGAGCTAAAGAGCACCCGGACTCTGCCAGATTTACTCCAGATCACCATTGCTGCCTTAGATTCAGATTATAATCATAAAATCCATTGTACTACGCGATAGGAAATTGTAATCTTCAAGAATCGATCAATAAAAGATAAAAACTTTGGAGTGGATGTAGGCCAGAGATAGCCGAACCACTATAAATCTCGTGTTTCTGTTCATTATTTCTGGATTGCTGTTTGTTGTTCGTTTAGATCTGAGATTTGTGTTGAATATTGCTGATTTGTATTCATACACTGGTGCTTTCACAACATTCGGGGTTTGTGACCATTTTTGGCGCAAACAACGGCTGTAAGCCGTCAATGGATAGTTTCATACCCAAAAATGGCTATCCGAACCTCAATCGGGTCTTTGATGTTTTTTGGCCTTCTGTTTTTCATCACGTGAATTTTTACGTTAAAACGGGATCACCGTGGATGGTCTTCGATTTACCTTCCCTGGAGAGTGGTGCACCATGGTACTCTTCCATTTCAAATCCCTACAGCCACTTCTAAAAGTCGAACGGCGCTGTTTCGGCTTTTTGGACGAATGTTGCACCTTGCACCGCGAATGTTGCACCCTGTGGATATCGATTCTTCGGATGGCCATAACTATTGGCTCGTTTAAAGTTACGGGAGCCATAACCAGTCAAAACGAAGCTCTTAGTGAGTTCTACGGCTTTGACGGCTGTAAGCCGTCAATGGATAGTTTCATACCCAAAAAAGGCTATCCGAACCTCAATCGGGTCTCTGAAGTTTTTTGGCCTTCTATTTTCCATCACGTGAATTTTTACGTTAAAAAAGGGATCACCGTGGCTGGTCTTCGATTTATCTTCCCTGGAGAGTGGTGCACCATGGTACTATTCAATTTCAAATCCCTGCACCCATTTCTAAAAGTCGAACGGCGTTGTTTCGGCTTTTTGGACGAATGTAGCACCTTGCACCGCGAATGTTGCACCCTGTGGATATCGATTCTTCGGACGGCCATAACTCTTGGCTCGTTTAGAGTTACGGGAGCCATAACCAGTCAAAACGAAGCTCACAGTGAGTTCTACGGCTTTGACGGCTGTAAGCCGTCAATAGATATTTTAATACCCAAAAAAGGCTATCCGAACCTCAATCGGGTCTTTGATGTTTTTTGGCCTTCTGTTTTCCATCATGTGAATTTTTACGTTAAAACGGGATCACTGTGGATGGTCTTCGATTCACCTTCCCTGGAGAGTGGTGCACCATGGTACTGTTCGATTTCAAATCCCTGCACCCACTTCTAAAAGTCGAACGGCGCTGTTTCGGCTTTTTGGATGAATGTTGCACCTTGCACCGCGAATGTTGCACCCTGTGGATATCGATTCTTCGGACGGCCATAACTGTTGGCTCGTTTAGAGTTACAGGAGCCATAACCAGTTAAAACGAAGCTCTCAATGAGTTCTACGGCTATAACGACTGTAAGCCGTCAATGGATAGTTTCATACCCAAAAAAGGCTATCCGAGCCATAATCGGGTCTTTGAAGTTTTTTGGCCTTCTGTTTTCCATCAAGTGAATTTTTATGTTAAAACGGGATCACCGTGGCTGGTCTTTGATTTAACTTCCCTGGATAGTGGTACACTATGGTACTATTCCATTTCAAATCCCTGCACCCATTTCTAAAGGTCGAACGGCGTTGTTTCGGCTTTTTGGACGAATGTTGCACCTTGCACCGCGAATGTTGCACCCTATGGATATCGATTCTTCGGATGGCCATAGCTGTTGGCTCGTTTAGAGTTACGGGAGCCATAACCAGTCAAAACGAAGCTCTCGGTGAGTTCTACAGATTTGATGGCTGTAAGCCGTCAATGGATAGTTTCATACCCAAAAAAGGCTATCCGAACCTCAATCGGGTCTCTGAAGTTTTTTGGCCTTCTGTTTTCCATTACGTGAATATTTACGTTAAAACGGGATCATCGTGGATGGTCTTCGATTTACCTTCCCTGGAGAGTGGTGCACCATGGTACTATTCCATTTCAAATCCCTGCACCCATTTCTAAAAGTCGAACGGCGCTGTTTCGGCTTTTTGGAAGAATGTTGCACCGCGAATGTTGCACCCTGTGGATATCGATTCTTCGGATGGCCATAACTATTGGCTCGTTTAGAGTTACGGGAGCCATAACCAGTCAAAACAAAGCTCCCAGTGAGTTCTATGGTTTTGATGGCTGTAAGCCGTCAATGGATAGTTTCATACCCAAAAAAGGCTATCCGAACCTCAATCGGGTCTCCGAAGTTTTTTCGCCTTCTGTTTTCCATCACGTGAATTTTTACGTTAAAACGGGATCACCGTGGCTGGTCTTCGATATACCTTCCCTGGATAGTGGTGCACCATGGTACTATTCCATTTCAAATCCCTGCACCCATTTCTAAAAGTCGAAAGGCGCTGTTTCGGCTTTTTGGACGAATGTTGCACCTTGCACCGCAAATGTTGCACCCTGTGGATATCGATTCTTCGGACGACCATAACTCTTGGCTCGTTTAGAGTTACAGGAGCCATAACCAGTCAAAACGAAGCTCTCAGTGAGTTCTATGGTTTTGATGGCTGTAAGCCGTCAATGGATAGTTTCATACCCAAAAAATCGATTCTTCGGGACGGCCATAACTCTTGGCTCGTTTAGAGTTACGGGAGCCATAACCAGTCAAAACGAAGCTCACAGTGAATTCTACGGCTTTGACGGTTGTAAGCCGTCAATAGATATTTTAATACCCAAAAAAGGCTATCCGAACCTCAATCGGGTCTTTGATGTTTTTTGGCCTTCTGTTTTCCATCATGTGAATTTTTACGTTAAAACGGGATCACCGTGGATGGTCTTCGGTTTACCTTCCCTGGAGAGTGGTGCACCATGGTACTGTTCCATTTCAAATCCCTGCACCCACTTCTAAAAGCCGAACGGCGCTGTTTCGACTTTTTGGACGAATGCTGCACCTTGCACCGCGAATGTTCCACCCTGTGGATATCGATTCTTCGGACGGCCATAACTCTTGGCTCGTTTAGATTTACGGGAGCCATAACCAGTCAAAACGAAGATCTCAGTGAGTTCTACGGCTTTGACGGCTGTAAGCCGTCAATGGATAGTTTCATACCCAAAAATGGCTATCCGAACCTCAATCGGGTCTTTGATGTTTTTTGGCCTTCTGTTTTTCATCACGTGA
This sequence comes from Allium fistulosum, assembly GCA_030737815.1. Taxonomy (NCBI): domain Eukaryota; kingdom Viridiplantae; phylum Streptophyta; class Magnoliopsida; order Asparagales; family Amaryllidaceae; genus Allium; species Allium fistulosum. The sequence goes on from CM060906.1 coordinate 1,143,523,144, forward strand.
ATTTTTACGTTAAAACGGGATCACCGTGGATGGTCTTCGATTTACCTTCCCTGGAGAGTGGTGCACCATGGTACTCTTCCATTTCAAATCCCTGCAGCTACTTCTAAAAGTCGAACGGCGCTGTTTCGGCTTTTTGGACGAATGTTGCACCTTGCACCGCGAATGTTGCACCCTGTGGATATCGATTCTTCGGATGGCCATAACTATTGGCTCGTTTAAAGTTACGGGAGCCATAACCAGTCAAAACGAAGCTCTCAGTGAGTTCTACGGCTTTGACGGCTTTTAGCCGTCAATGGATAGTTTCATACCCAAAAAAGGCTATCCGAACCTCAATCGGGTCTCTGAAGTTTTTTGGCCTTCTATTTTCCATCACGTGAATTTTTACGTTAAAAAAGGGATCACCGTGGCTGGTGTTTGTACCAAAAATGGGCACAACACTCTTCGGAAGTTTTTGAAGAGATAAAAGTGAAGAATGAAAATTAAAACTGTGGATTATCTAACAAAAACTCCAAATAACAGAAAGTAAATTGCTAAGACAAGCGATTTAGAGTGGTTCGGCGTTTTGCCTACGTCCACTATGAAGTTTGATGATTTTATTGCTCGATTACTTGAAGATTACAGTAGTTAATAACGTAATACAACTGAATTCAAATGCTAAGTGTCAATCTAAAGCAGCGGCGGTGTTCTGGAGTAAATCTGGCAGAATCTGGGCGCTCTTCAGTACTTAGAATTCTCCGACCCCTTTTCTGAATGACCAGGGGCTCTATTTATAGGTGTAGGAGGCTGATATTTCGCCTAAAATGAGGGGAGACCAGTTCTGGCACGTCAGGGGGCCCACATGGCCGAAATCTTGGAGATCCGGGCCCACTTCGGGATCGATTCGACCCTTGGTTCGAATCGATCAAGAAATCATCCAATCGAGCTGAAATTTGGTGTGAACATTCTTCATCATGTGCTTAAGCTTCTGTGAAAATTTCATGGCATTTGGACTTGTAGAACTCGAGTTATGATCGATTCAAGTTGGGGATTTTCGTGTTCTTCGTCCTATGGATTCGTTCGAATCGATATGTTTCGAATCCATAGGGTCGAATCCAGGCTTCTGTATGTTAAGGCGACGACGTGGTGCGCGTGCTTCGGGTCAACTCTCCTTTTTCTCCGAGTTTTCTGGGTCATACCCCGGGTTTTAGTTGTGTGGACTTGGGGGATACGAAGTTACTGGATTTGAAGGTGCGTTTCCTTCGAATCGATTAGATCAGCGATCGTTCGAATCGATTAAGGTATGTCACTACTGATCGATTCGAATCTGCTTCACCGGGATGGATTCGAAGACAGTTTATGAAATGGAGTCAAAGTCCCTACCACTGGATGGATTCGAAGGCTGGCTTCCTTCGAATCGATGATGCCGGTGCTTTGGAATGGAATTGGAATTCCTTTGCCTGCATGGATTCGAAGCATGGCGCTTTGTTGGATTCGAAGAATACTTCCTTTGTGGACTCGAAGTAGGGAGCTAGTCTGATGGATTCGAACCAAGGGCGCTTGGAGGAGGGATTCGAGGCAAGGCTCTAGGAAAATCGATTCGAAGTAAGGACTTGCTTTATGGATTCAAATTGTAGAAGGATTCGAACTAAAGCATACTCCTTCCATTTTTCAACGATGATAGCTTGAGCATACGAACTCGGATCGCTCCGAAATTCAGGGTGTTGGTTTCTACTGCTTTACTCGACGTGTCCTATCAATTGTAGCCCGATCTGGACTCGGACAAATTTCACCGATATCCATAGCAATCCTTGTGCGTAGCTGGTCTACGAGACGATCTGTCGCCGGTTTCTTGTTAAGTCCTTGGTGTCACGGCCTTGCCAAAAGGCGGGATAACATTTGCCCCCCAAAGTACGTCTTATGTAAACATGACGTGCTTTGATAAGCTGCAGTCTCTCATTGGGCCGTTATGACATGCTTTCGCCGAAAGTTGTATTCTGTATCGCTGTAAGTGACCGTCGTATAATTGTGACTGGCTGTTAGCTTTCTGTGTTATGACGAGATGAACATTTGATCCTTGTAAAATGACAAAGATTAAACACTAGTCAAACATATGTGCATATATGTACCACTTCGACTTTGGTGAAAGTTGCATGTTTGCAAGTCGTTGCCAGTTTGGTTTGTTATCGAATTCTGCATCGATCCTCTCCTGAATCGATTTGAGATTCGAGTTTAATCAGTGCATTAATGATTATTTATGACTATCCCTCAGTATCGATCCTCTCCTGAACCGTTGTACAAGATAGTCAAGCAATAATTTTACATCTGAAGCAATGCTTTTATTCCCATTCGATCGTTTTTGATGGATTCGAGAAGGTTGCTCGAATTGATACTCTTCGTCGTGCTACAAGTCGATAGTTTTGAAGTTGGCACTCCAAATTGGTGGGCACAGCGACTTTGATTCATTTTCAGTTAACTGCCTCGATCCGATGGAACTTCGAAACGATGATTTTCGGGTGGATTCGAAGCTTGGATGGATTTGTAATTGAGGGATTCGAACTTGACTGTTCGAATCGATGGAGTCGAACGTTCCCCCTGACTCTTCTGACGCCGTGCTTCGAATCGACGCTGCGGATTCGAAGGAAAAGTCTCGAAGTTGTCTGGTGTAGATATTTGAGTCCGAATCGACGAGGTCACCTGGTCAGCTTCGAATCGATCGATGCCTTGCAGTGATCGATTCGAAGATACTGCTTCGAATCGATGAGCTAGACCCGTTATTTCCGGTTGCGCTTGACCGGGAGACGAATGGTCTCGTTTCCCCTATATATACCGGGGTCCTGTTCACTTTTAACTTTTTACTTTTACTGTTACGAGAGCTCCTTCTTCGAATCGACCTCTCCAAGGCCAGGACAAACGTGCTTTCCTCAAAACGATCGATCCCTTCCACGCTTTCATTTGTAGGAAAAACCAGGTACTCACGGGATCGATTCGAGAGGAGACAAATAGAACTTAGAAATTTTTGCATTGATTCAGTCTTTCTTTCTGAAAATTTCGAGGAGTAATGAGATCCGAACGAAGTGGGTCGACTCGATGGAATCGAGGAGTGAAACCTTTCGAGTTATATCGATCAGAGTGTTGTCTTCCGTTGCTTCGCATCGATCCAGGCACGAGTCATTCGAATCGATTTTGGATGCATAGCTTCGAATCGATGGTTTTAAGAAAAAAGGAAAGAAAGCTCGTGGCAATCGATTCGAAGTAGCGATACTCTGATCGATTCGAAGGATCTCAGTTTTGATCGATTCGAAGTCAGGCATAGATCATGGATTCGAAGTGTTCCTCTATCCTAATGTTGCACCGAATCGATCCATATGGATTCGAAGCAACTGGAACCAGACTTCATCGATTCGACCTGCATCGATTCGCGCCGATGGATTCGAACATCTTCGTCCTAGGAGACCATTACTTTTTGACTTGCTCCATCATATGAACTACGACCAGTTTCAAGTTATTCTCTGATAAACTTAATGAACTTTAGCATACTTGACTCCGATGAGCTTCGGCCTTGCATAATCGAACTTGACCAACAGACTTGAACCTGAATTTCCTTTGAAGCTCGTCGATGGAACTATGACTTAACCAATAATACAACTGAAAGACTTATACTTGAACTGGGTAGTAGCCTTCGGATGGGGTGGATGTGACGGTCAGCGATGACGGTCATCTTCGTTTTTAAATTTTCAAGTTATGTTGTACGAACATCTTGCTTCATTCTGTTACATCTGCCTAAGCGATGTACATCACTTACACTGCACGACACGTTCATACACACTACACAGGGGCATGCACGGGCTTGTTCATGAACTTAACGTTGCTTTCTAATGAGTTAGCTAATTATGGAATCTTCGAGTTCCCAACAACAAGAGGTACAGAGCTCGACTCCTACGGTGCTTGAGATTCCCGATATCCCTGCCGATATAATCGATCCAGCTCCAGATGAATTGCCGGAGGCGATATTTATTGAGGACCCCGTTGATTCGGTTCAGTCCAACATCTCTGAATCCTTATTGGGACGAATATGCTTAAAGCATAACATATCCCTTGGTGACGTATTATTACCCAGCGCCACTGATAGACCGCACAATCCGCCCGAAGGATATACAGCATTCTACCGTCATGCTTGTGCGGCTGGAACTCTTCCTCCTTTCAATCAATATATCAGAGGGATGCTATCATATTTAGGAATCGCTCCTTCACAACTTCATCCCAACGGGCACGCGTTGCTGAATAGTGCCTTTGTAATATTTATGGACTGTCTTTTTCGCCCGCCGAGGCCCTCCGAGATCAGACACATATTTAACTTCAAGAGCAGGGGTGATAGCCCGTCGTTTACATTTTTGGAGGCAGTTAGAAATTGCCAAGTTGTAGTTGGAGCTTGGACGCGACTGAGCTATTTCAAGAACGAATGGTTCTACGTTCGGTGCCCTCCGGGTTTCGCTAGGCGATGGTTGTCTAGACGTAAGCGCCTTAACCTGTTTCCTTGACTAATAGCTCTTCGGTGTTAAAATTGACATTTCATTCCTTTTACAGCTATTATCTCTAGGCCCGATGGAGGACGTTTCAAGGGTACCGTCCGGAGTCTTCAAGAAGTCCCAAGCGAGCTGAGGCATATTGACTCGGTGCTGAACGACTACAACTTAAGAGTTCTGGGTTTGATCGACATTAATCAAAGCATAGTTGTTGAGGGATTTTCAAAGTCCGTCTCCAAGAAGGAAAATAAGAAGAAACCCAAGAAGAGAAAAGCGAAGAAGTCACTCGGAATCAGAATAATCGAGGCGAGTGACGAAGAAAGAACCCATACGGATTCAGAGCCAATGGCTGACCTTTCGGGAAACTTGGAGGAATCGGGAGAAAAACGGAAAGGCAAGGCCGCCGTTTCCAAAAAACTTAAGTCAAAGGGGGGAAAATCTGTAGATGTGTTTCTTCCCGCTTCCGGAGTTATGAATTCTGAGGCCGCCCCTTCTCATTCGAGAGATTCTCTCAAAGGGCTTGACGATATTCCTATCCCAGATTATATATCGATTTCTCATAATCCTGGGTTGGAGGAATTGCAAGATGTCCTAAACATGAACGAGCCCTTTCCTTTAAGTGCGGTCAACACTTCCGGTCGGTTTGGGGGTTTACACATTTACACACACTTCCACGGCACTCCATGACTTCTGCATAGTAAACATTGCTTTATGGGATTTTAATCCGTAATTCTTTCTTATCGCAGGTGAGATGTCAGGGCGTGGCTCCACTCTAGATAGGCTTCGGAATGTGCGCCAATCTTCTCCATTTTATGATTCCCGTAGGAGAGAGACAGATAGGGACCATGGGCGAGGCTACTCGAGTCAAGAACGTTATGATAGAGACAAAGATTACTCGCGTAACCGTTCTGGCTATGATTACTCTGACAGAGACCGGGGATACCAGTACCGACCCCGATCTCGTTCTCCTCCGCCTCCCAGGGCTCCAGTAGACCTCCCAGGGCCATCTCATCAGCAACAGTTGCCTTCTCAATCTTCTCGGCCTGATGCTCAAGGGCCAAGAGTGGAACCAACGGCAGCCGCTATAATTGAACAAGCTCCGGCTGAGCTGACAAGCGAGGGAGCTGCTAAACTCGCCCAAATGAAAAATGACTACCCGGAAATTTGCATGGATGGCTGTATCTTCCCTCCTAACTTTAAAAGAATCCCTCCGGAAGCTGAGACCACTGCTCATAATTACATCCACGACTTCTATGCTCAGTACAAGGAGTGGTATAAGGCAGCCGTGAAGGCTTCTAGAGTAGCTTTCGACAGGGCGAAGGTCATTGCCGAATGTGATGTTGACATTGCGAAGTAGAAACGCATCATTCAAGTTCTTCAATCCGAAGTGGAAACGTCCCGAAAGTCAGAGCTTGAAACACTTAAGAAACACGAGGGTGTCGTGGCCAAACTAGCGAGGATGCAGCAAGAACATTGCGCCACAGTGGAAGAGATGGGTCATCGCAATACCACCATTGCAGCTGAGCGAGACTTAGCCGTTAAAGAGCTGAACGAGCTCAAGGCCAAATTCGCTGAAATGGTGAAGGAGAAGGATGATGCGAACGCTACTGCTCAAGAGGCTTGCGACCAAGCAGTATCTCTCAGGGCCGAACTTGCTGCGACGGCGGTCAAGGCTAAGTCTGTGGAAGCAGGGATTCAGGAAAATATCTTGGAGGAGAGGTCTAGGCTAGATGCCGAGTTTGACGATCTCTTAGTCACGTATAACGCTAATGTGCTGGAACACAGAAATTTAGCGTGGCTGGGAGATGACTCCATGATCTTGTACAATGCCTGGACCCGGCTGGTGAATGAGAAGAGAGCAGCGCATCCAGATGGAGCACTTGACGACTTTGAACTGGAGATGCGTCTGCTTACCGAGGATGAGAGGAAGACCCTTCATGAGGTGGTAATCTCTATGGCGAAAGAAAAGCTCGGCGTCCAATCTCTAGAGACAGGCGAAGGCTCGGGGGTCGTGCATCACGGGACAGGTGTTGGAACTGCAATTCCAACATTGCCCGAAACCACTGGTGCGGTAGATCCCCAATCTGTTCCTGCCTATAATCCTGACCAACCATTATTATCTTCTGCCGAGGATTCTGCCCACGTTTCAGTTCAGACCAAGGAAGGTATTTGAACGTTTCTCGTAGTTCAGTTGTGAAGAGCCTTAAGCAACACACTTGGCTAACAATCTTCGTTTTGTCGTATTTCAGTGACCGAAGTTATTGTTTCTGCGCCCCTTGCTTTATCAGTTCCTCATCAAACACAAGGTGTTATTTTTTCTGAAGCCATCACGACTTCTACTTTGATTGGCGAGGAGGGAGATGCAAATATGTTTTCTTTCAGCGCTCAAATGATTGAGGAGCTTCTCAATGAACCCATCGATCCCTCTGCCAACCCGTCCGATGCTGTGAATGAGGCTGCTCCGGCCGCTAGTTTATCTATGCCAGCTATTGGCACATCCGATGCGGCCCAAGTATCTCGTGAGGACGACGTTATTGCTGAAATTGCTGCCGAGATGGCAGTAGGGAATGTTAGTGCTAGTCCACCCGGGCCTGCCCCGTTAATGGTGATTTCGCCGGGTGGTACTGTATTGATCGAGACCGCTCCTGTCCCTCCTCCTGCTACTACTCCTATGCCTCCAGCTCGTCCTCCTAGAAGAACTTCCGTTGCCTCCAGCTCTGAGGAAGATGTCGACATTATATCGCTGCCGGAGGGCAAGCCTGAAAAGAGCAAGCGATTGAGGAAGAAATCGGGCAGCGGATCAGGTGGAGCTACCTCGAAGAAGAAGATAAGGAAGAAGAAAGATTGAACTTCTTTCTCTAAATCTCTGTTGCGTAGGGTAGCATTTTGTTGATTTTTCTATAGCCGTGTATAGATGTGGATTCGGCTCCCACTAGCAGAATTTTTCATAAACACTTTGTAATCAGATTCTTTTTGTTGATAATGGAAATGAAAATCTATTCCCTTTCTGTCTTCAACTTGTTATGTGTTATGGTTCTGCCCCCTGTATTGGGGAGAAGTGTGGAGTTGACGTATGTTTATACCCCGTCTCGCGCTCTGGAGTTCGGAGTAGGATGAATGTTTATACTCCGTCTCGCACTCTGGGAGTACGGAGTTAGATGAATGTTTATACTCCGCCTCGCACTCTGGGAGTGCGGAGTTAGAAGAATGTTTATACTCCGTCTCGCGCTCCGGGAGCACGGAGTTGGAAGAATGTTTATACTCCGCCTCGCGCTCTGGGAGCATGGAGTTGGAAGAATGTTTATACTCCGCCTCGCGCTTTGGGAGCACGGAGTTGGAAGAATGTTTATACTCCGCCTCGCGCTCTGGGAGCACGGAGTTAAGTAAAAAGCTTGTACCCAGCTCGCGCTCTCGGAGTACTCTGGGGTTTAGGAAAAATGTTTATACTCCGCCTCGCACTCTGGGAGTACGAAGTTGAATGAGAGTTTATACTCCGCCTCGCGCTCTGGGAGCACGGAGTTTAGTAAAATGTTTATACTCCGCCTCGCACTCTGGGAGTACGGAGTTGAATGAAGGGTTGTCGTGTATCAACCCATTTCGTGGCCTGATGTGATGGCTTGCCCCCGAGCTCGGGTTTCATTTAGTGAGTGGTTGATTGCTTCACAGCCACTCCCTACTTGAATAAATTCCACTGTGTGATGGAACTTAGCTCTTCGTGCATCGTGATGTTGTACATTGTATTTAATGAATCACAGCTCTGGCTCGAAGAGATGGCATTTTATTGCTGAAATAAGAAAATATGGAAAATCAGTTGCCTTATTACAAATTCTAATTTCGAAATGCAAAAGTAAATTGCTGAATAAAAAACATAATGAAATAAATAAAGCCTGTCATATGTAATAGCGACGGAGACTCTCGCTGTTCCAGGCTCTCGGTAAAACTAGACCGTCCACGGTTGATAGTTTGAATGTGCCATCTCCAAGTCGTTGCGTAATCACGTACGGTCCTTCCCAATTTGGTTTCATGTGTGAAGGAACCGGGTATATTCTCTTGAGGACCAGATCACCGAGATCAAAGGTTCGGGGGCGAACTTTGGTGTTATATAATCGGGCGACCCGACTTCGGTAAGTGGCCGCTCTTAAATCAGCTTCTTCTCGTTTCTCGTTCAACAGATCCAAAGATTCAGCGAGTAATATAGCGTTTGTTTTCGGATCGTAATAAGTTACGCGGTGAGAAAATACTTCTGTCTCAACTGGGATGACGGCCTCCGAGCCATAGGATAAGGAAAATGGGGTGTGTCCAGTTGCGGTCTTGTGAGTTGTTCGATAAGCCCATAATGCCATAGGGAGTTCAACGACCCATTTGCCCCCAGCCTTTTCCAGTCGTTTCTTTAAGATGGATTTGATAACTTTGTTAACAGCTTCGACCTGACCGTTTGCTTGTGGATGTGCGACTGTAGAGAACTTCTTATGAATATGAAATCGTTGGCAGAAATTCTTGAACTCTGAACTTTCGAATTGGGTCCCGTTATCGGTGATGATGGTATGCGGGAGTCCAAATCGGCAAATGATATTGCGGACCACAAAGTTTATCACTTTCTTTGACGTAATCGTTGCGAGAGCTTCGGCCTCGGCCCATTTTGTGAAGTAGTCAACTGCGACGATGGCATACTTCGCACCACCTTTTGCCAGAGGTAAAGCGCCAATGATATCGATACCCCACATAGCGAACGGCCAGGGACTGACCATTTGAGTTAACTCGGTAGGCGGGGCTCTTGGAATTCGAGCGTGTTTTTGGCACTTGTCGCACTTTCTGGCGTAATTGGCTGCATCTCGATTCACTGTCGGCCAGTAATATCCATATCGGAGTATTTTCTTAGCAAGCGCTTGTCCACCGGTGTGATCGCCGCATTCTCCCTCGTGTACATCATGTAACACTCGTTTGACTTCGTCGTGAGCGATACACCGGAGAAGTGGAACAGAATAACCTTTTCTATACATGATCCCGTCCTGAATGATGAACCGCGAAGCTTTTCGTAGAATTTTCCTTTTCTCATTTCGGTGTTCAGGAAATATCCCATTCTCAATATAATTTCGATACGGAGTCATCCATGATTCTCTGCTGGGAAAGGTTTCCAACACATCATTCGTTTTGATTTGATCGATGCTTGGGAAAGGCAAAGTTTCAACCGGGACGAGTCCCATTTGCTGTGCTTCACCTGTGCTGGCCAACTTTGCCAATGAATCGGCCTTTTGATTGCGATCTCGTGGTATGTAGTAAATAGCATAATAATCAAACTGATCCAGCGCTTCCTGAACTCGGGCTAGATAAGCAGCTAACCTTCGATCTCTTGCTTGATATTCTCCCCGTACCTGACACACAACCAACTGTGAATCACAATAAACTTCTATAGCGATAATTCTCAGATCTCTGGTAAGCTTTAACCCAGTCAACAGGGCTTCATACTCGGCTTCATTGTTGGTTGCGTGAAAATCAAACTTCAAAGCATAGCATATGGATCGACCTTCGGAGGTTTCTAGTACAACTCCAGCGCCCGAACACCGATCGTTTGATGCACCATCTGTATAAAGTTTCCAGACATATTCAGGAGACTCGCTGGTTTCAGGTAAGTCGTCAGGAACAGTAAATTCAGCTATGAAGTCAGCTAGGACTTGCCCTTGAATGGCTCTCCGCGGAGCATAAGTAATGTCAAATTGGCTCAGTTCAATATTCCACTTGAGTAACCTTCCAGACGTCTCAGGCCGCGTGAGGACCTGTCGTAACGGCTGATCGGTATACACAGTAAGCGGATGTGCTTGGAAATAAGGACGAAGCTTTCTCGAGGCAATGACCAAACAGTAAGCCAGTTTCTCCAACCTGGGGTAATTTCTTTCAGCTCCGGTCAATCGTTTACTGACATAATAGACCGGTTTCTGCACTCGATCTTCTTCCCGGACCAAAGCAGCACTGATCGCATGCTCCGATACCGCCAGATAAAGGTATAATTGTTCGTGATCAATTAGTTTCGACAAAATTGGTGGCGTAGAGAGATGCTGAACCAGCGATCGGAATGCGCCTTCACATTCCGTGGTCCATTCAAAGTTTCGTTTCCCTTTCCGCATTAGATCAAAGAAAGGAATGCATTTATCAGTGGATTTCGAGATGAACCTGCTTAGCGCTGCTACCTTCCCGTTGAGACTCTGGACTTGCTTTATGGTCTTTGGAGTTTGCAAATTCCTTATTACCCAGATCTTCTCGGGGTTTGCTTCTATCCCACGGGCGTTGACGATGAACCCCAGAAACTTTCCGGATGCGACGCCAAAGTGGCACTTTAACGGGTTAAGCTTCATTCCATATTCACGCAAGATGCGGAACATTGAATTTAAATCCTTGACGTGATCTGTGGAAAATCGGGACTTAAATAACATGTCATCCACATAGACTTCCATGGTCTTCCCGATCTGATCAGCGAACATTCGATTAACCAAGCGTTGGTAAGTTGCTCCGGCATTCTTTAAACCAAAGGGCATGACTCTGTAACAGTAGAGTCCCAGATCGGTTACGAAACTAGTATGTTCCTGATCGGGTAGATGCATGGGTATCTGATTATAACCGGAATAAGCATCCATAAAGGATAACAATTCATGACCTGCAGTTGAGTCGACGAGTTGGTCAATTCGGGGAAGTGGAAAACTATCTTTTGGACAGGCTTTGTTTAAATCAGAGTAGTCGACACAAGTTCTCCATTTCCCGTTCGGTTTCCGAACCATTACCGGATTTGACACCCACTCTGGGTATAGAGCATCTCGGATGAAACCATTTGAATGCAACTTGTCAATTTCTTCTTTAAGGGCGGCAGATCTCTCTAGATCCATACCACGCCTCTTTTGCTTGACCGGAACGTGTCGCGGATCAATATTCAAAGAGTGACTTGCAATGTTCGGTGAGATTCCGCACATGTCAGAGTGCGTCCAGGCAAAGACATCAAGATTCGCTTGAAGAAATTCAACCAATTCCTATTGTATCTGTTTTCCCAATTGAGATCCAACTTTTAGTACTTTCGAGTCGTCATCCTCACTGACCGGGACGTCCACAGTCAGTTCGGCTGGAGACGCTTGATTCTCTTCTACTTCATCTTTATCTTCGCTATCTCTAGGGTCAAGATCTCTAAGGAATTGGTAGTGGTGCCCGGGCCGGGGCCCAGGCGTTAGTTGTCAATTATCAGTAAAACGGACGCAGAGAGATTCCTCTACGCCCTTTCCTTTCTCCTTCTTCTGTGCTTCACGCAACTCAGCAACATAACAGGCTCTTCCTGCTGCCTGATCTCCTTGAACGATTCCTATACCATGATCGGTTGGGAATTTTAAAGTCAAACACCACGGGGCAATGGCTGCCCTGAATTCAGCAAGGGCTGGTCGACCCAGGAATGCGTTGTACGGCGAAGCGATGTCAAGAACGACGAATTGCAGCAGTCGGACTCTCCTGCGTTCTCCAATCCCCAGTTCTACTGGTAGTTCCACTATTCCAGTAGGTATCGTTGCACTCCCGTTGAAGCCATGAACTCGGGATTGGCAGGGTTTCAAGTCTTTGGCTTCCATCTTCATCAAATCGTATGCTTGCTTGAATAGAATGTTTACAGAACTCCCACTGTCAACCAGGTTCCTCTTCATCCAAGCAGGACCAACTTGGGCAGATATGACCAGTGGGTCAATCGTTGGAGCTTCGATTTTGTCAGCATCCCTGCTTCTGAATATGATATCGTCAGACATCGTTTTTTGTTGTTTAGCCGGGGTTCCATCCTCACAATTAATGCAGCATTCGAAGCTCGCATGCCTGATAGAGCTAGCATACGACTCCATTTCCCTCCAGCTCCTGTCCGCTGGATGAGGACCACCACTTATGGTATTGATTACTAACCTCCCGCCTGTACGAGCGGGTTCCTCTTGTCTCTCCTGATCTTGCGCACGGTTTGGATTCGATGGGCCCGCACCACCAGACTGCGGTGCCCGCACGAATTGATCTAACTTCCTCTCCCTGATCAACTTTTCTATGAGATCTTGCAAATGGTGACAGTCATTAGTATTGTGGCCATAGCTCTCATGAAACCTACAAAACTTTCCCGTTTGAATCTGCCTTTCTGATGACCGCTTCGGAGCGGGTTTCTTATACTGTTCTGTGTTGCAAGTTTGCAGGTACACATTTTCCAGTGAAGTGTTTAACGGTGTATAACTTTCGAACATCGGAGCCCTACGCCGTGGGCCTGGATTCGGGTCTCTCTTCTTATTCTGACCATTGCCACCTCTCGGCTGAGCTTGTTTGTTCTGTATGTTTAACTGGACTTTTCCGGAATTGTCACCGGACTGTTTAACTGCTACATTGCTCTGTATTCCCTCACTTCCGGGTTTTGCATCGTCCTGCTTCCTAGACTGTTTCGCGTCCTCTTGCCGTAAGAATTGAGCGGCTTTGGTGTAGAAACGGTCCAACGATGCGGGGGGTTTTCCGGCTAACCAGTTTCCAAATTCAGAATCGGGATCAATTCCCTTTGTCAATGCCATTAAAATTGAGTTGTCGTTGGGATTACTAATTTCCACGCATGCCGCATGGAATCTCTCCAAGTAACGCCTTAATGTTTCCCCACGAGCTTGGGTAACATTGGACAGGGTGTTAACATCTTTGGGTCTGGCAACATGCATACGGAATTGTTCAACAAATTTCTTAGCCAATTGGTCAAATGACGAGATAGATCTTGGAGGTAGTCTTGTAAACCACATTGTTGCAATTCCTCCCAGTGAAATGGGGAAGCTGCGGCATTTTACTGCATCGTCGGCCCTTGCGGCGCTCATTGACCATTCGTATTTCAGTATGCGCTGATTGGGATCAGAACTTCCTTCGTACATAGGGAGAGTTGGCATTCTGAATCGCCGAGGAGGTTCAGCGTATAGTATCTCGTCCGTGAAAGGAGTATGGCTTCGAGAAATTCCCCAATCGTCATTGGTAAGCCCTTGGCTTTCACGGATCATCTGACGTATCATAGTCGAGATGTCTGGCATTGCTACATTTTGAGCATGCTGAGCTAAGGTGTGGTCGGGTTCCATAATGCGAGTTTGGACCGGGCGCTGTCGACGGTCCAAGTTTTGCCTCCTTGGCTCAGCGTCTTCCGGGACGTATGGTTCAGAAGTACGTCCTTGCTGTTGATTACTCGAATCTGGAAGATATCGGGTATCGACCCTTGTTTCTACTGTGGCAGCTGTGACATGATTGTCCGTAGTATATTGTGGAGTGCGGCCACCTCGTGCTGATGGCCCAGCCTGGAAGCTGGTTGATGGTCCTACCCTCAATTGCCCGACAGTCAGGGCGGGCTGATATCCCGTAGTCTGAGCATAATCTCCGTCTAATCGGGGACGGGTAGATCTATGATGATAGTCAGATGAGGCAGAACTTTCAGTGGATGAGCGGGAAACATCATCCCTTCTGGACCTCCTACGGCCCTGGCGGTTCAGTTGATTTGTCAATTCAATATTGGCTCGCAACTGTTCGGCTAACTGTTGCCGACTCTGAGTCAACTCTTGAAGTAACACCTGAAATTCTTGTCTAGTGACTGCCCCAGACGGATCCGAGTGGGCAGTGTTGTCTTGGTTGGATGGCTGCTGTTGAGCAGGATTTTGTCCATCCCTACCTTCTTGTCCTGGAGCTGTAGAAGTGGTTCTCGTGCTAACCATTTTGAATGATGAATCCTTTTCCTAGATTTTATGCAAATCTGAGTAGAATGGAAGGACTGTGAATCGAAGATCTGGATCTTCCTCTTGGATTTGTGCAATCCGGTATCGATGGTAGATCCAAGGAGCAGGAGAAAAAAGCTGGTTTTTTCTCGGTGAAAGCACCAAAGTGTTTGTACCAAAAATGGGCACAACACTCTTCGAAAGTTTTTGAAGAGATAAAAGTGAAGAATGAAAATTAAAACTGTGGATTATCTAACAAAAACTCCAAATAACAGAAAGTAAATTGCTAAGACAAGCGATTTAGAGTGGTTCAGCGTTTTGCCTACGTCCACTATGAAGTTTGATTATTTTATTGCTCGATTACTTGAAGATTACAGTAGTTAATAACGTAATACAACTGAATTCAAATGCTAAGTGTCAATCTAAAGCAGCGGCGGTGTTCTGGAGTAAATCTGGCAGAATCTGGGCGCTCTTCAGTACTTAGAATTCTCCGACCCCTTTTCTGAATGACCAAGGGCTCTATTTATAGGTGTAGGAGGCTGATATTTTGCCTAAAATGAGGGGAGACCAGTTCTGGCACGTCAGGGGGCCCACATGGCCGAAATCTTGGAGATCCGGGCCCACTTCGGGATCGATTCGACCCTTGGTTCGAATCGATCAAGAAATCATCCAATCGAGCTGAAATTTGGTGTGAACATTCTTCATCATGTGCTTAAGCTTCTGTGAAAATTTCATGGCATTTGGACTTGTAGAACTCGAGTTATGATCGATTCAAGTTGGGGATTTTCGTGTTCTTCGTCCTATGGATTCGTTCGAATCGATATGTTTCGAATCCATAGGGTCGAATCCAGGCTTCTGTATGTTAAGGCGACGACGTGGTGCGCGTGCTTCGGGTCAACTCTCCTTTTTCTCCGAGTTTTCTGGGTCATACCCCGGGTTTTAGTTGTGTGGACTTGGGGGATACGAAGTTACTGGATTTGAAGGTGCGTTTCCTTCGAATCGATTAGATCAGCGATCGTTCGAATCGATTAAGGTATGTCACTACTGATCGATTCGAATCTGCTTCACCAGGATGGATTCGAAGACAGTTTATGAAATGGAGTCAAAGTCCCTACCATTGGATGGATTCGAAGATGCCGGAGTCGAAGGCTGGCTTCCTTCGAATCGATGATGCCGGTGCTTTGGAATGGAATTGGAGTTCCTTTGCCTGCATGGATTCGAAGCATGGTGCTTTGTTGGATTCGATGAATTCTTCCTTTGTGGACTCGAAGTAGGGAGCCAGTCTGATGGATTCGAACCAAGGGCGCTTGGAGGAGGGATTCGAGGAAAGGCTCTGCGAAAATCGATTCGAAGTAAGGACTTGCTTTATGGATTCGAATTGTAGAAGGATTCGAACTAAAGCATACTCCTTCCATTTTTCAACGATGATAGCTTGAGCATACGAACTCGGATCGCTCCGAAATTCAGGGTGTTGGTTTCTACTGCTTTACTTGACGTGTCCTATCAATTGTAGCCCGATCTGGACTCGGACAAATTTCACCGATATCCATAGCAATCCTTGTGCGTAGCTGGTCTACGAGACGATCTGTCGCCGGTTTCTTGTTAAGTCCTTGGTGTCACGGCCTTGCCAAAAGGCTGGATAACAGCTGGTCTTCGATTTACCTTCCCTGGAGAGTGGTGCACCATGGTACTATTCAATTTCAAATCCCTGCACCCATTTCTAAAAGTCGAACGGCGTTGTTTCGGCTTTTTGGACGAATGTAGCACCTTGCACCGCGAATGTTGCACCCTGTGGATATCGATTCTTCGGACGGCCATAACTCTTGGCTTGTTTAGAGTTACGGGAGTCATAACCAGTCAAAACGAAGCTCACAGTGAATTCTACGACTTTGACGGCTGTAAGCCGTCAATAGATATTTTAATACCCAAAAAAGGCTATCCGAACCTCAATCGGGTCTTTGATGTTTTTTGGCCTTCTGTTTTCCATCATGTGAATTTTTACGTTAAAACAGGATCACTGTGGATGGTCTTCGATTCACCTTCCCTAGAGAGTGGTGCACCATGGTACTGTTCGATTTCAAATCCCTGCACCCACTTCTAAAAGTCGAACGGCGCTGTTTCGGCTTTTTGGATGAATGTTGCACCTTGCACCGCGAATGTTGCACCCTGTGGATATCGATTCTTCGGACGACCATAACTGTTGGCTCGTTTAGAGTTACAGGAGCCATAACCAGTTAAAACGAAGCTCTCAATGAGTTCTACGGCTATAACGACTGTAAGCCGTCAATGGATAGTTTCATACCCAAAAAAGGCTATCCGAACCATAATCGGGTCTTTGAAGTTTTTTGGCCTTCTGTTTTCCATCAAGTGAATTTTTATGTTAAAACGGGATCACCGTGGCTAGTCTTTGATTTACCTTCCCTGGATAGTGGTACACTATGGTACTATTCCATTTCAAATCCCTGCACCCATTTCTAAAAGTCGAACGGTGTTGTTTCGGCTTTTTGGACGAATGTTGCACCTTGCACCGCGAATGTTGCACCCTGTGGATATCGATTCTTCGGATGGCCATAGCTGTTGGCTCGTTTAGAGTTACGGGAGCCATAACCAGTCAAAACGAAGCTCTCGGTGAGTTCTACAGATTTGATGGCTGTAAGCCGTCAATGGATAGTTTCATACCCAAAAAAGGCTATCCGAACCTCAATCGGGTCTCTGAAGTTTTTTGGCCTTCTGTTTTCCATTACGTGAATATTTACGTTAAAACGGGATCATCGTGGATGGTCTTCGATTTACCTTCCCTGGAGAGTGGTGCACCATGGTACTATTCCATTTCAAATCCCTGCACCCATTTCTAAAAGTCGAATGGCGCTGTTTCGGATTTTTGGACGAATGTTGCACCGCGAATGTTGCACCCTGTGGATATCGATTCTTCGGACGGCCATAACTATTGGCTCGTTTAGATTTACGGGAGCCATAACCAGTCAAAACAAATCTCCCAGTGAGTTCTATGGTTTTGATGGCTGTAAGCCGTCAATGGATAGTTTCATACCCAAAAAAGGCTATCCGAACCTCAATCGGGTCTCCGAAGTTTTTTCGCCTTCTGTTTTCCATCACGTGAATTTTTACGTTAAAACGGGATCACCGTGGCTGGTCTTCGATTTACCTTCCCTGGATAGTGGTGCACCATGGTACTATTCCATTTCAAATCCCTGCACCCATTTCTAAAAGTCGAAAGGCGCTGTTTCGGCTTTTTGGACAAATGTTGCACCTTGCACCGCAAATGTTGCACCCTGTGGATATCGATTCTTCGGACGGCCATAACTCTTGGCTCGTTTAGAGTTACGGGATCCATAACCAGTCAAAACGAAGCTCTCAGTGACTTCTACAGCTTTGACGGCTGTAAGCCATCAATAGATAGTTTCATACCCAAAAAAGGCTATCCGAACCTTAATCGGGTCTTTGATGTTTTTTGGCCTTCTGTTTCCATCACGTGAATTTTTACGTTAAAACGGGATCACTGTGGATGGTCTTCGATTCACCTTCCCTGGAGAGTGGTGCACCATGGTACTATTCCATTTCAAATCCCTGCACCCACTTCTAAAAGTCAAACGGCGCTGTTTCGGCTTTTTGGATGAATGTTGCACCTTGCACCGCGAATGTTGCACCCTGTGGATATCGATTCTTCGGACGGCCATAACTATTGGCTCGTTTAGAGTTACAGGAGCCATAACCAGTTAAAACGAAGCTCTCAATGAGTTCTACGGCTATAACGACTGTAAGCCGTCAATGGATAGTTTCATACCCAAAAATGGCTATCCGAACCATAATCGGGTCTTTGAAGTTTTTTGGCCTTCTGTTTTCCATCACGTGAATTTTTACGTTAAAACGGGATCACCGTGGCTGGTCTTTGATTTACCTTCCCTGGATAGTGGTGCACTATGGTACTATTCCATTTCAAATCCCTGCACCCATTTATAAAAGTCGAACGGTGCTGTTTCGGCTTTTTGGACGAATGTTGCACCTTGCACCGCGAATGTTGCACCCTGTGGATATCGATTCTTCGGATGGCCATAGTTGTTGGCTCGTTTAGAGTTACGGGAGCCATAACCAGTCAAAACGAATCTCTCGATGAGTTCTACAGATTTGATGGCAGTAAGCCGTCAATGAATAGTTTCATACCCAAAAAAGGCTATCCGAACCTCAATCGGGTCTCCGAAGTTTTTTCGCCTTCTGTTTTCCATCACGTGAATTTTTACGTTAAAACGGGATCACCATGGCTGGTCTTCGATTTACCTTCCCTGGATAGTGGTGCACCATGGTACTATTCCATTTCAAATCCCTGCACCCATTTCTAAAAGTCGAAAGGCGCTGTTTCGGCTTTTTGGACAAATGTTGCACCTTGCACCGCGAATGTTGCACCCTGTGGATATCGATTCTTCGGACGGCCATTACTCTTGGCTCGTTTAGAGTTACGGGATCCATAACCAGTCAAAACGAAGCTCTCAGTGACTTCTACAGCTTTGACGGCTGTAAGCCATCAATGGATAGTTTCATACCCAAAAAAGGCTATCCGAACCTCAATCGGGTCTTTGAATTTTTTTGGCCTTCTATTTTCCATCACGTGAATTTTTACGTTAAAACGGGATCACGGTGGATGGTCTTCGATTTACCTTCCCTGGAGAGTGGTGTACCATGGTACTATTCCATTTCAAATCCCTGCACCCATTTCTAAAATTCGAAAGGCGCTGTTTCGGCTTTTTCGACGAATGTTGCACCTTGCACCGCGAATGTTGCACCTTGTAGATATCGATTCTTCGGACAGCCATAGCTGTTGGCTCGTTTAGAGTTACGGGAGCCATAACCAGTCAAAACGAAGCTCTCAATGAGTTCTACAGCATTGGATAGTTTCATACCCAAAAAAGCTATCCGAGCCTCAATTGGGTCTCTGAAGTTTTTTGGCCTTCTGTTTTCCATCACGTGAATTTTTACGTTAAAACGGGATCACCATGGATGGTATTCGATTTAACTTCCCTGGAGAGTGGTGCACCATGGTACAGTTCCATTTCAAATCCCTGCACCCATTTCTAAAAGTCGAACGGCGCTGTTTCGGCTTTTTGGACGAATGTTGCACCTTGCACCGCGAATGTTGCACCCTGTGGATATTGATTCTTCGGACGGCCATAACTGTTGGCTCATTTAGAGTTACGGGAGCCATAACAAGTCAAAAAAAAGCTCTCAGTGAGTTCTTCGGCTTTGACGGTTGTAAGCCGTCAATAGATAGTTTCATACCCAAAAAAGGCTATCCGAACCTCAATCGGGTCTCTGATGTTTTTTGGCCTTCTATTTTCCATCACATGAATTTTTACGTTAAAACGGGATCACCGTGGCTGGTCTTCAATTAACCTTCCCTGGAGAGTGGTGCACCATGATACTGTTCCATTTCAAATCTCTGCACCCACTTCTAAAAGTCGAACGGCGCTGTTTCGGCTTTTTGGACGAATGTAGCACCTTGCACCGCGAATGTTGCACCCTGTGGATATCGATTCTTCGGACGGCCATAACACTTGGCTCGTTTAGAGTTACGGGAGCCATAACCAGTCAAAACGAAGCTCTCAGTGAGTTCTACGGCTTTGACGGCTGTAAGCCGTCAATAGATATTTTAATACCCAAGAAAGGCTATCCGAACCTCAATCGGGTCTTTTATGTTTTTTGGCCTTATGTTTTCCATCACGTGAATTTTTACGTTAAAACGGGATCACCGTGGCTGGTCTTCGTTTTACCTTCCCTGGAGAGTGGTGCACCATGGTACTTTTCCATTTCAAATCCCTGCACCCACTTCTAAAAGTCGAACGGTGCTGTTTCGGCTTTTTGGATGAATGTTGCACCTTGCACCAAGAATGTTGCACCCTGTGGATATCGATTCTTCGGACGGCCATAACTGTTGGCTCGTTTAGAGTTACAGGAGCCATAACCAGTTAAAACGAAGCTCTCAATGAGTTCTACGGCTATAATGACTGTAAGCCGTCAATGGATAGTTTCATACCCAAAAAAGGCTATCCGAACCACAATCGGGTCTTTGAAGTTTTTTGGCCTTCTGTTTTCCATCACGTGAATTTTTACGTTAAAATGGGATCACCGTGGCTGGTCTTTGATTAACCTTCCCTGGATAGTGGTGCACTATGGTACTATTCCATTTCAAATCCCTGCACCCATTTCAAAAAGTCGAACGGCGCTGTTTCGGCTTTTTGGATGAATGTTGCACCTTGCACCGCGAATGTTGCACCCTGTGGATATCGATTCTTCGAACGGCCCTAACTCTTGGCTCGTTTAGAGTTACAGGAGCCATAACCAGTCAAAACGAAGCTCTACGTGAGTTCTACGGCTTTGACGGCTGTAAGCCGTCAATAGATAGTTTCATAACCAAAAAAGGATATCCGAACCTCAATCGGGTCTCTGAAGTTTTTTGGCCTTCTGTTTTCCATTACGTGAATATTTACGTTAAAACGGGATCATCGTGGATGGTCTTCGATTTACCTTCCCTGGAGAGTGGTGCACCATGGTACTATTCCATGTCAAATCCCTGCACCCATTTCTAAAAGTCGAACGGCGCTGTTTCGGCTTTTTGGACGAATGTTGCACCGCGAATGTTGCACCCTGTGGATACCAATTCTTCGGACGGCCATAACTATTGGCTCGTTTAGAGTTACGGGAGCCATAACTAGTCAAAACGAAGCTCTCAGTGAGTTCTACGGTTTTGATGGCTGTAAGCCATCAATGGATAGTTTCATACCCCAAAAAGGCTATCCGAACCTCAATCGGGTCTCTGAAGTTTTTTCGCCTTCTGTTTTCCATCACGTGAATTTTTATGTTAAAACGGGATCACCGTGGCTGGTCTTCAATTTACCTTCCCTGGATAGTGGTGCACCATGGTAATATTCCATTTCAAATCCCTGCACCTATTTCTAAAAGTCGAACGGTGCTGTTTCGGCTTTTTGGACGAATGTTGCACCTTGCACCGCGAATGTTGCACCTTGTGGATATCGATTCTTCGGACGGCCATAACTACTGGTCGTTTAGAGTTACGGGAGCCATAACCATTCAAAACGAAGCTCTCAGTGACTTCTACAGCTTTGACGGCTGTAAGCCATCAATGGATAGTTTCATACCCAAAAATAGCTATCCGAGCCTCAATTGGGTCTCTGAAGTTTTTTGGCCTTCTATTTTTCATCGTGCGAATTTTTACGTTAAAACGGGATCACCGTGGATGGTCTTCGATTTACCTTCCTTGGAGAGTGGTGCACCATGGTACTGTTCCATTTCAAATCCCTGCACCAATTTCTAAAAGTCGAACGGCGCTGTTTCGGCTTTTTGGACGAATGTTGCACCTTGCACCGCGAATGTTGCACCCTGTGGATATTGATTCTTCGGACGGCCATAACTGTTGGCTCGTTTAGAATTACGGGAGCCATAACCAGTCAAAACGAAGCTCTTAGTGAGTTCTACGGCTTTGATGGCTGTAAGCCGTCAATGGATAGTTTCATACCCAAAAAAGGCTATTCGAACCTCAATCGGGTCTTTGATGTTTTTTGGCCTTCAGTTTTCCATCACGTGAATTTTTATGTTAAAACGGGATCACCGTGGCTGGTCTTCGATTTACCTTCCCTGGAGAGTGGTGCACCATGATACTGTTCCATTTCAAATCCCTGCACCCACTTCTAAAAGTCGAACGGCGCTGTTTCCGCTTTTTGGACGAATGTACCACCTTGCACCGCGAATGTTGCACCCTGTGGATATCGATTCTTCGGACGGCCATGACTCTTGGCTCGTTCAGAGTTACGGGAGCCATAACCAGTCAAAACAAAGCTCTCAGTGAGTTCTACGGCATTGACGGCTGTATAGTTTCATAACCAAAAAAGGCTATCCGAACCACAATCGGGTCTTTGATGTTTTTTGGCCTTTTGTTTTCCATCACGTGAATTTTTACGTTAAAACGGGATCACTGTGGATGGTCTTCGATTCACCTTCCCTGGAGAGTGGTGCACCATGGTACTGTTCCATTTCAAATCCCTGCACCCATTTCTAAAAGTCGAACGGGGCTGTTTCGGCTTTTTGGACGAATGTTGCACCTTGCACCGCGAATGTTGCACCCTGTAGATATCGATTCTTCGGACGGCCATAACTCTTGGCTCGTTTAGAGTTACGGGAGCCATAACCAGTCAAAACGAAGCTCTCAGTGATTTCTACGGCTTTGACGGCTGTAAGCCGTCAATAGATATTTTAATACCCAAAAAAGGCTATTCGAACCTCAATCGGGTCTTTGATGTTTTTTGGCCTTCTGTTTTCCATCACGTGAATTTTTACGTTAAAACGGG
This sequence comes from Allium fistulosum, assembly GCA_030737815.1. NCBI lineage: Eukaryota > Viridiplantae > Streptophyta > Magnoliopsida > Asparagales > Amaryllidaceae > Allium > Allium fistulosum. The sequence continues at coordinate 1,143,545,737 of CM060906.1, forward strand.
ATCACCGTGGCTGGTCTTTGATTTACCTTCCCTGGATAGTGGTGCACTATGGTACTATTCCATTTCAAATCCCTGCACCCATTTCTAAAAGTCGAACGGCGCTGTTTCGGCATTTTGGATGAATGTTGCACCTTGCACCGCGATGTTGCACCCTGTGGATATCGATTCTTCGGATGGCCATAGCTGTTGGCTCGTTTAGAGTTACGGGAGCCATAACCAGTCAAAACGAAGCTCTCGGTGAGTTCTACAGATTTGATGGCTGTAAGTCGTCAATGCATAGTTTCATACCCAAAAAAGGCTATCCGAACCTCAATCGGGTCTCTGAAGTTTTTTGGCCTTCTGTTTTCCATTACGTGAATATTTACGTTAAAACGGGATCATCGTGGATGGTCTTCGATTTACCTTCCCTGGAGAGTGGTGCACCATGGTACTATTCCATTTCAAATCCTTGCACCCATTTCTAAAAGTCGAACGGCGCTGTTTCGGCTTTTTGGACGAATGTTGCACCCTGTGGATATCGATTCTTCGGACGGCCATAACTATTGGCTCGTTTAGAGTTACGGGAGCCATAACCAGTCAAAACGAAGCTCTCAGTGAGTTCTACGGTTTTTATGGCTGTAAGCCATCAATGGATAGTTTCATAACCAAAAAAGGCTATCCGAACCTCAATCGGGTCTCTGAAGTTTTTTCGCCTTCTGTTTTCCATCACGTGAATTTTTATGTTAAAACGGGAACACCGTGGCTGGTCTTCAATTTACCTTCCCTGGATAGTGGTGCACCATGGTAATATTCCATTTCAAATCCCTACACCTATTTCTAAAAGTTGAACGGTGCTGTTTCGGCTTTTTGGACGAATGTTGCACCTTGCACCGCGAATGTTGCACCTTGTGGATATCGATTCTTCGGACGGCCATAACTACTGGCTCGTTTAGATTTACGGGAGCCATAATCAGTCAAAACGAAGCTCTCAGTGACTTCTACAGCTTTGAAGGCTGTAAGCCATCAATGGATAGTTTCATACCCAAAAAAGGCTATCCGAACCTCAATCCGGTCTTTGAATATTTTTGGCCTTCTATTTTCCATCACGTGAATTTTTACGTTAAAACGGGATCACCGTGGATGGTCTTCGATTTACCTTCCCTGGAGAGTGGTGCACCATGGTACTATTCCATTTCAAATCCCTGCACCCATTTCTAATAGTCGAACGATGCTGTTTCGGCTTTTTGGACGAATGTTGCACCTTGCACCGTGAATGTTGCACCCTGTAGATATCGATTCTTCGGACGGCCATAACTGTTGGCTTGTTTAGAGTTACGGGCACCATAACCAGTCAAAACGAAGCTCTCAATGAGTTCTACAGCTTTGACGGTTGTAAGCCGTCAATCGATAGTTTCATACCCAAAAATAGCTATCCGAGCATCAATTGGGTCTCTGAAGTTTTTTGGCCTTCTATTTTCCATCGCGTGAATTTTTACGTTAAAACGGGATCACCGTGGATGGTCTTCGATTTACCTTCCTTGGAGGGTGGTGCACCATGGTACTGTTCCATTTCAAATCCCTGCACCCATTTCTAAAAGTCGAACGGCGCTGTTTCGGCTTTTTGGACGAATGTTGCACCTTGCACCGCGAATGTTGCACCCTATGGATATTGATTCTTCGGACGACCATAACTGTTGGCTCGTTTAGAATTACGGAGCCATAACCAGTCAAAACGAACCTCTTAGTGAGTTCTACGGCTTTGATGGCTGTAAGCCGTCAATGGATAGTTTCATACCCAAAAAAGGCTATTCGAACCTCAATCGGGTCTTTGATGTTTTTTGGCCTTCTGTTTTCCATCACGTGAATTTTTACGTTAAAACGGGATCACCGTGGCCGGTCTTCGATTTACCTTCCCTGGAGAGTGGTGCACCATGATATTGTTCCATTTCAAATCCCTGCACCCACTTCTAAAAGTCGAACGGCGCTGTTTCCGCTTTTTGGACGAATGTAGCACCTTGCACCGCGAATGTTGCACCCTGTGGATATCGATTCTTCGGACGGCCATGACTCTTGGCTCGTTTAGAGTTACGAGAGCCATAACCAGCCAAAACAAAGCTCTCAGTGAGTTCTACGGCATTGACAGCTGTATAGTTTCATACCCAAAAAAGGCTATCTGAACCACAATCGGGTCTTTGATGTTTTTTGGCCTTTTGTTTTCCATCACGTGAATTTTTACGTTAAAACGGGATCACTGTGGATGGTCTTCGATTCACCTTCCCGGGAGAGTGGTGCACCATGGTACTGTTCCATTTCAAATCCCTGCACCCATTTCTTAAAGTCGAACGGGGCTGTTTCGGCTTTTTGGACGAATGTTGCACCTTGCACCGCGAATGTTGCACCCTGTAGATATCGATTCTTCGGACGGCCATAACTCTTGGCTCGTTTAGAGTTACGGGAGCCATAACCAGTCAAAACGAAGCTCTCTGTGAGTTCTATGGCTTTGACGGCTGTAAGCCGTCAATAGATATTTTAATACCCAAAAAAGGCTATCCGAACCTCAATCGGGTCTTTGATGTTTTTTGGCCTTCTGTTTTCCATCACGTGAATTTTTACGTTAAAACGGGATCACTGTCGATGGTCTTCGATTCACCTTCCCTGGAGAGTGGTGCACCATGGTACTGTTCCATTTCAAATCCCTGCACCCACTTCTAAAAGTCGAACGGCGCTGTTTCGGCTTTTTGGATGAATGTTGCACCTTGCACCGCGAATGTTGCACCCTGTGGATATCGATTCTTCGGACGGCCATAACTGTTGGCTCGTTTAGAGTTACAGGAGCCATAACCAGTTAAAACGAAGCTCTCAATGAGTTCTACGGCTATAACGATTGTAAGCCGTCAATGGATAGTTTCATACCTAAAAAAGGCTATCCGAACCACAATCGGGTCTTTGAAGTTTTTTGGCCTTCTGTTTTCCATCACGTGAATTTTTACGTTAAAACGGGATCACCGTGGATGGTCTTTGATTTACCTTCCCTGGATAGTGGTGCACTATGGTACTATTCCATTTCAAATCCCTGCACCCATTTCTAAAAGTCGAACGGCGCTGTTTCGGCTTTTCGGACGAATGTTGCACCTTGCACCGCGATGTTGCACCCTGTGGATATCGATTCTTCGGATGGCCATAGCTATTGGCTCGTTTAGAGTTACGGGAGCCATAACCAGTCAAAACGAAGCTCTCGGTGAGTTCTACAGATTTGATGGCTGTAAGCCGTCAATGGAAAGTTTCATACCCAAAAAAGGCTATCCGAACCTCAATCGGGTCTCTGAAGTTTTTTCGCCTTCTGCTTTCCATTACGTGAATATTTACGTTAAAACGGGATCATCGTGGATGGTCTTCGACTTACCTTCCCTGGAGAGTGGTGCACCATGGTACTATTCCATTTCAAATCCCTGCACCCATTTCTAAAAGTCGAACGGCGCTGTTTCGGCTTTTTGGACGAATGTTGCACTGCGAATGTTGCACCCTGTGGATATCGATTCTTCGGACGGCCATAACTATTGGCTCGTTTAGAGTTACGGGAGCCATAACCAGTCAAAACGAAGCTCTCAGTGAGTTCTACGGTTTTGATGGCTGTAAGCCATCAATGGATAGTTTCATACCCAAAAGGCTATCCGAACCTCAATCGGGTCTTTGAAGTTTTTTCGCCTTCTGTTTTCCATCACGTGAATTTTTATGTTAAAACGGGATCACCGTGGCTGGTCTTCGATTTACCTTCCCTGGATAGTGGTGCACCATGGTAATATTCCATTTCAAATCCCTGCACCTATTTCTAAAAGAAGAACGGTGCTGTTTCGGCTTTTTGGACGAATGTTGCACCTTGCACCGCGAATGTTGCACCTTGTGGATATCGATTCTTCGGACGACCATAACTACTGGCTCGTTTAGAGTTACGGGAGCCATAACCAGTCAAAACGAAGCTCTCAGTGACTTCTACAGCTTTGAAGGCTGTAAGCCATCAATGGATAGTTTCATACCCAAAAAAGGCTATCCAAACCTCAATCCGGTCTTTGAATATTTTTGGCTTTCTATTTTCCATCACGTGAATTTTTACGTTAAAACGGGATCACCGTGGATGGTCTTCGATTTACCTTCCCTGGAGAGTGGTGCAACATGGTACTATTCCATTTCAAATCCTTGCACCCATTTCTAATAGTCGAACGGCGCTGTTTCGGCTTTTTGGACGAATGTTGCACCTTGCACCGCGAATGTTGCACCCTGTAGATATCGATTCTTTGGACGGCCATAACTGTTGGCTCGTTTAGAGTTACGGGCACCATAACCAGTCAAAACGAAGCTCTCAATGAGTTCTACAGCTTTGACGGCTGTAAGCCGTCAATGGATAGTTTCATACCCAAAAATAGCTATCCGAGCCTCAATTGGGTCTCTGATGTTTTTTGGCCTTCTGTTTTCCATCGCGTGAATTTTTACGTTAAAACGGGATCACCGTGGATGGTCTTCGATTTAGCTTCCTTGGAGAGTGGTGCACCATGGTACTATTCCATTTCAAATCCCTGCACCTATTTCTAAAAGTCGAACGGCGCTGTTTCGGCTTTTTGGACGAATGTTGCACCTTGCACCGCGAATGTTGCACCCTGTGGATATTGATTCTTTGAACGGCCATAACTGTTGGCTCGTTTAGAATTACGGGAGCCATAACCAGTCAAAACGAAGCTCTTAGTGAGTTCTATGGCTTTGATGGCTGTAAGCCGTCAATGGATAGTTTCATACCCAAAAAAGGCTATTCGAACCTCAATCGGGTCTTTGATGTTTTTTGGCCCTCTGTTTTCCATCACGTGAATTTTTACGTTAAAACGGGATCACCGTGGCTGGTCTTCGATTTACCTTCCCTGGAGAGTGGTGCACCATGATACTGTTCCATTTCAAATCCCTGCACCCACTTCTAAAAGTCGAACGGCGCTGTTTCCGCTTTTTGGACGAATGTAGCAACTTGCACCGCGAATGTTGCACCCTGTGGATATCGATTCTTCGGACCGCCATAACTCTTGGCTCGTTTAGAGTTACGGGAGCCATAACCAGTCAAAACAAAGCTCTCAGTGAGTTCTACGGCATTGACGGCTGTATAGTTTCATACCCAAAAAAGGCTATCCGAACCACAATCGGGTCTTTGATGTTTTTTGGCCTTTTGTTTTCCATCACGTGAATTTTTACGTTAAAACGGGATCACTGTGGATGGTCTTCGATTCACCTTCCCTGGAGAGTGGTGAACCATGGTACTGTTCCATTTCAAATCCCTGCACCCATTTCTAAAAGTCGAACGGGGCTGTTTCGGCTTTTTGGATGAATGTTGCACCTTGCACCGCGAATGTTGCACCCTGTGGATATCGATTCTTCGGACGGCAATAACTGTTGGCTCGTTTAAAGTTATGGGAGCCATAACCAGTCAAAAAGAAGCTCTCAATGAGTTCTACGGCTATAACGACTATAAGCCGTCAATGGATAGTTTCATACCCAGAAAAGGCTATCCGAACCACAATCGGGTGTTTGAAGTTTTTTGGCCTTCTGTTTTCCATCACGTGAATTTTTACGTTAAAACGGGATCACTGTGGCTGGTCTTTCATTTACCTTCCCTGGATAGTGGTGCACCATGGTACTATTCCATTTCAAATCCCTGCACCCATTACTAAAAGTCGAACGGCGCTGTTTCGGCTTTTTGGACGAATGTTGCACCTTGCACCGCGAATGTTGCACCCTGTGGATATCGATTCTTCGAACGGCCCTAACTCTTGGCTCGTTTAGAGTTACAGGAGCCATAACCAGTCAAAACGAAGCTCTACGTGAGTTCTACGGCTTTGACGGCTGTAAGCCGTCAATAGATAGTTTCATAACCAAAAAAGGATATCCGAACCTCAATCGGGTCTCTGATGATTTTTGGCCTTCTGTTTTCCATCACGTGAATTTTTACGTTAAAACGGGATCACCTTGGCTGGTTTTCGATTTCCCTTCCCTGGAGAGTGGTGCACCATGATACTGTTCCATTTCAAATCCCTGCACCCACTTCTAAAAGTCGAACGGTGCTGTTTCGGCTTTTTGTATGAATGTAGCACCTTGCACCACGAATGTTGCACCATGTGGATATCGATTCTTCGGACGGCCATAACTCTTGGCTCGTTTAGAATTACGGGGGCCATAACCAGTCAAAACGAAGCCCTCTGTGAGTTCTACGGCTTTGATGGCAGTAAGTCGTCAATGGATAGATTAATACCCAAAAAAGGCTATCCGAACCTCAATCGGGTCTTTGATGTTTTTTGGCCTTCTGTTTTCCATCACGTAAATTTTTACGTTAAAACGGGATCACTGTGGATGGTCTTCGATTCACCTTCCCTGGAGAGTGGTGCACCATGGTACTGTTCCATTTCAAATTCCTGCACCCACTTCTACAAGTCGAACGGCGCTGTTTCGGCTTTTTGGATGAATGTTGCACCTTGCACCGCGAATGTTGCACCCTGTGGATATTGATTCTTCGGACGGCCATAACTGTTGGCTCGTTTAGAGTTACGGGAGACATAACCAGTTAAACTAAGCTCTCAATGAGTTCTACGGCTATGACGACTGTAAGACGTCAATGGATAGTTTCATACCCAAAAAAGGCTATCCGAACCACAATCGGGTCTCTGAAGTTTTTTGGCCTTCTGTTTTCCATCACGTGAATTTTTACGTTAAAACGGGATCACCGTGGCTGGTCTTCGATTTACCTTCCCTGGATAGTGGTGCACCATGGTACTATTCCATTTCAAATCCCTGCACCCATTTCTAAAAGTCGAACGGCGCTGTTTTGGCTTTTTGGACAAATGTTGCACCGCGAATGTTGCACCCTGTGGATATCGATTCTTCGGACGGCCATAACTATTGCCTTGTTTAGAGTTACGAGAGCTATAACCAGTCAAAACGAAGCTCTCAGTGAGTTCTATGGTTTTGACGGCTGTAAGCCGTCAATGGATAGTTTCATACCCAAAAAGGCTATCCGAACCTCAATCGGGTTTTTGAAGTTTTATCGCCTTCTGTTTCCATCACATGAATTTTTACGTTAAAACGGGATCACCGTGGCTGGTCTTCGATTTACCTTCCCTGGATAGTGGTGCACCATGGTAATATTCCATTTCAAATCCCTGCACCCATTTCTAAAAGTCGAACGGCGCTGTTTCGGCTTTTTGGACGAATGTTGCACCTTGCACCACTAATGTTGCACCATGTGGATATCGATTCTTCGGACGGCCATAACTACTGGCTCGTTTAGAGTTACGGGAGCCATAACCAGTCAAAACGAAGCTCTCAGTGACTTCTACAGCTTTGATGGATGTAAACCATCAATGGATAGTTTCATACCCAAAAAAGGCTATCCGAAACTCAATCCGGTCTTTGAATTTTTTTGGCCTTATATTTTCCATCACGTGAATTTTTACGTTAAAACGGGATCACCGTGGATGGTCTTCGATTTACCTTCCCTAGAGAGTGGTGCACCATGGTACTATTCCATTTCAAATCCCTGCACCCATTTCTAAAAGTCGAACGGCGCTGTTTCGGCTTTTTGGACGAATGTTTCACCTTGCACCGCGAATGTTGCACCCTGTAGATATCGATTCTTCGGACGGCCATAACTGTTGGCTCGTTTAGAGTTACGGGAGCCATAACCAGTCAAAACGAAGCTCTCATTGAGTTCTACAGCTTTGACGGCTGTAAGCCATCAATGGACAGTTTCATACCCAAAAAAAGATATCCGAGCCTCAATTGGGTCTCTGAAGTTTTTTGGCCTTCTGTTTTCCATCACGTGAATTTTTACGTTAAAACGGGATCACCGTGGATTGTCTTCGATTTACCTTCCTTGGAGAGTGGTGCACCATGGTACTATTCCATTTCAAATCCCTGCACCCATTTCTAAAAGTAGAACGGTGCTGTTTCGGCTTTTTGGACGAATGTTGCACCTTGCACCACGAATGTTGCACCCTGTGGATATTGATTCTTCGGACGGCCATAACTGTTGGCTCGTTTAGAGTTACGGGAGCCTTAACCAGTCAAAACAAAGCTCTTAGTGAGTTCTACGGCTTTGATGGCTGTAAGCCGTCAATGGATAGTTTCATACCCAAAAAAGGCTATCCGAACCTCAATCGGGTCTTTGATGTTTTTTGGCCTTCTGTTTTCCATCACGTGATTTTTTACGTTAAAACGGGATCACCGTGGCTGGTCTTCGATTTACCTTCCCTGGAGAGTTTGTGCACCATGATACTGTTCCATTTCAAATCCCTGCACCCACTTCTAAAAGTCGAACGGCGCTGTTTCGGCTTTTTGGACGAATGTAGCACCTTGCACCGCGAATGTTGCACCCTATGGATATCGATTCTTCGGACGACCATAACTCTTGGCTCGTTTAGAGTTACCGGAGCCATAACCAGTCAAAACGAAGCTCTCAGTGAGTTCTACAGCTTTGACGGCTGTAAGCCGTCAATGGATAGTTTCATACCCAAAAAAGGCTATCCGAACCACAATCGGGTCTTTGATGTTTTTTGGCCTTCTGTTTTCCATCACGTGAATTTTTTCGTTAAAACGGGATCACTGTGGATGGTCTTCGATTCACCTTCCTTAGAGAGTGGTGCACCATGGTACTGTTCCATTTCAAATCCCTGCACCCACTTCTAAAAGTCGAACGTCGCTGTTTCGGCTTTTTGGATGAATGTTGCACCTTGCACCGCGAATGTTGCACCCTATGGATATCGATTCTTCGGACGGCCATAAATGTTGGCTCGTTTAGAGTTATGGGAGCCATAACCAGTCAAAACGAAGCTCTCAATGAGTTCTACGGCTATGACGACTATAAGCCGTCAATGGATAGTTTCATACCGAAAAAAGGCTATCCTAACCACAATCGGGTCTCTGAAGTTTTTTGGCCTTCTGTTTTCCATCACGTGAATTTTTACGTTAAAACGGGATCACCGTGGCTGGTCTTCAATTTACCTTCCCTGGAGAGTGGTGCACCATGGTACTATTCCATTTCAAATCCCTGCACCCACTTCTAAAAGTCGAACGGCGCTGTTTCGGGTTTTGGACGAATGTTGCACCTTGCACCGCGAATGTTGCACCCTGTGTATATTGATTCTTCGGACGGCCATAACTGTTGGCTCGTTTAGAGTTACGGGAGCCATAACCAGTCAAAACGAAGCTCTCTGTGAGTTCTACAGCTTTGATGGCTGTAAGCCGTCAATGGATAGTTTCATACCCAAAAAAGGCTATCCGAACCTCTATCGGGTCTCTGAAGTTTTTTGGCCTTCTGTTTTCCATCACGTGAATTTTTACGTTAAAACGGGATCATCGTGGATGATCTTCGATTTACCTTTCCTGGACAGTGGTGCACTATGGTACTATTCCATTTCAAATCCCTGCACCCATTTCTAAAAGTCGAACGGCGATGTTTCGGCTTTTTGGACGAATGTTGCACCTTGCACCGCGAATGTTGCACCCTGTGGATATCGATTCTTCGGACGGCCATAACTATTGGCTCGTTTAGAGTTACGGGAGCCATAATCAATCAAAACGAAGCTCTCAGTGAGTTCTACGGTTTCGACGGCTGTAAGCCGTCAATGGATAGTTTAATACCCAAAAAAGGCTATCCGAACCTCAATCGGGTCTCTGAAGTTTTTTGGCCTTCTGTTTTCCATCACGTGAATTTTTACGTTTAAACGGGATCACCGTGGCTGGTCTTCGATTGACCTTCGCTGGAGAGTGGTGCTTCATGGTACTAGTCCATTTCAAATCCCTGCACCCACTTCTAAAAGTCGAACGGCGCAGTTTCGGCTTTTTGGATGAATGTTGCACCTTGCACCGCGGATGTTGCACCCTGTGGATATTGATTCTTCGGACGGCCATAACTCTTGGCTCGTTTAGAGTTACGGGAGCCATAACCAGTCAAAACGAAGCTCTCCGTGAGTTCTATGGCTTTGACGGCTATAAGCCGTCAATGGATAGTTTCATACCCAAAAAAGGATATCCGAACCTCAATCGGGTCTCTGATGTTTTTTGGCCTTCTGTTTTCCATCACGTGAATTTTTACGTTAAAACGGGATCACCGTTGCTGGTCTTCGATTTACCTTCCCTGGAGAGTGGTGCACTATGATACTGTTCCATTTCCAATCCCTGCACCCACTTCTAAAAGTCGAACAATGCTGTTTCGGCCTTTTGGACGAATGTAGCACCTTGCACCGCGAATGTTGCACCCTATGGATATCGATTCTTCGGACATCCATAAATCTTGGCTCGTTTAGAGTTACGGGAGCCATAACTAGTCAAAACAAAGCTCTCAGTGAGTTCTACGGCTTTGATGGCTGTAAGCCGTCGATGGATAGTTTCATACCCAAAAATGGCTATCTGAACCTCAATCGGGTCTTTGATGTTTTTTGGCCATCTGTTTTCCATCACGTGAATTTTTACGTTAAAACGGGATCACTGTGGATGGTCTTCGATTCACCTTCCTTGGAGAGTGGTGCACCATGGAACTGTTCCATTTCAAATCCCTGCACCCACTTTTAAAAGTCGAACGGCGCTGTTTCGGCTTTTTGGATGAATGTTGCACCTTGCACCGCGAATGTTGCACCCAATGCATATCGATTCTTCAGACGGCCATAACTATTGGCTCATTTAGAGTTACGGGAGCCATAACCAGTCAAAACGAAGCTCTCAATGAGTTCTACGGCTATGACGACTGTAAGCCGTCAATGGATAGTTTCATACCCAAAAAAGGCTATCCGAACCACAATCGGGTCTCTGAAGTTTTTTGGCCTTCTGTTTTCCATCACGTGAATTTTTACGTTAAAACGGGATCACCGTGGCTGGTCTTTGATTTACCTTTCCTGGATAGTGGTGCACCAAGGTACTATTCCATTTCAAATCCCTACACCCATTTCTAAAAGTCGAACGGCGCTGTTTCGGCTTTTTGGACGAATGTTGCACCTTGCACCGCGAATGTTGCACCCTGTGGATATCGATTCTTCGGATGGCCATAACTGTTGGCTCGTTTAGTGTTACGGGAGCCATAACCAGTCAAAACGAAGCTTTAGGTGAGTTCTACAGCTTTGATGGCAGTAAGTCGTCAATGGATAGTTTCATACCCAAAAAAGGCTATCCGAACCTCAATCGGATCTCTGATGTTTTTTGGCCTTCTGTTTTCCATCACGTGAATTTTTACGTTAAAACGGGATCACCGTGGCTGGTCTTTGATTTACCTTCCCTGGAGAGTGGTGCACCATGATACTGTTCCATTTCAAATCCCTGCACCCACTTCTAAAAGTCGAACGGCGCTGTTTCGGCTTTTTGGACGAATGTAGCACCTTGCACCGCGAATGTTGCACTCTGTGGATATCGATTCTTCGGACGGCCATAACTCTTGGCTTGTTTAGAGTTACGGGAGCCATAACCAGTCAAAACAAAGCTCTTTGTGAGTTCTACGGATTTGACGGCTGTAAGCCGTCAATGGATAGTTTCATACCCAAAAAAGGCTATCCGAACCTCAATCGGCTCTTTGATGTTTTTTGGCCTTCTGTTTTCCATCACGTGAATATTTACGCTAAAAAGGGATCACTGTGGATGGTCTTCGATTCACCTTCCCTGGAGAGTGGTGCACCATGGTACTGTTCCATTTCAAATCCCTGCACCCACTTCTAAAAGTCAAACGGCGCTGTTTCGGATTTTTGGACGAATGTTGCACCTTGCACCGCGAATGTTGCACCCTGTGGATATCGATTCTTCGGACGGCCATAACTGTTGGCTCGTTTAGAGTTACGGGAGCCATAACTAGTCAAAACGAAGCTCTCAATGAGTTCTACAGCTTTGACAGCTGTAAGCCATCAATGGATAGTTTCATACCCAAAAAAAGCTATCCGAGCCTCAATTGGGTCTCTGAAGTTATTTGGCCTTCTGTTTTCCATCACGTGAATTTTTACGTTAAAACGGGATCATCGTGGACGGTGTTCGATTTACCTTCCTTGGAGAGTGGTGCACCATGGTACTGTTCCATTTCAAATCCCTGCACCCATTTCTAAAAGTCGAACGGCGCTGTTTCGGATTTTTGGACGAATGTTGCACCTTGCACCGCGAATGTTGCACCCTGTGGATATCGATTCTTCGGACGGCAATAACTGTTGGCTCGTTTAGAGTTACGGGAGCCATAACAAGTCAAAACAAAGCTCTCAGTGAGTTCTACGGCTTTGACGGCTGTAAGCCGTCAATAGATAGTTTCATACCCAAAAAAGGCTATCCGAACCTCAATCGGGTCTCTGATGTTTTTTGGCTTTCTGTTTTCCATCACGTGAATTTTTACGTTAAAACGGGATCACCGTGGCTGGTCTTCGATTTACCTTTCCTGGAGAGTTGTGCACCATGATACTGTTCCATTTCAAATCCCTGCACCCACTTCTAAAAGTCGAACGACGATGTTTCGGCTTTTTGGACGAATGTAGCACCTTGCACCGCGAATGTTGCACCCTGTGGATATCGATTCTTCGGACGGCCATAACTCTTGGCTCGTTTAGAGTTACGGGAGCCATAACCAGTCAAAACGAAGCTCTCAGTGAGTTCTACGGCTTTGATGGCTGTAAGCCGTCAATAGATAGTTTCATACCCAAAAAAGGATATCCGAACCTCAATCGGGTCTCTGATGTTTTTTGGCCTTCTGTTTTCCATCACGTGATTTTTTACGTTAAAACGGGATCACCGTGGCTGGTCTTCGATTTACCTTCCCTAGAGAGTGGTGCACCATGATACTGTTCCATTACAAATCCCTGCACCCACTTCTAAAAGTCGAACGGCGCTGTTTCGGCTTTTTGGATGAATGTAGCACCTTGCACCGCGAATGTTGCACCCTATGGATATCGATTCTTCGGACGGCCATAACTCTTGTCTCGTTTAGAGTTACGGGAGCCATAACCAGTCAAAACGAAGCTCTCAGTGAGTTCTACGGCTTTGACGACTGTAAGCCGTCAATGGATAGTTTCATACCCAAAAAAGGCTATCCGAACCTCAATTGGGTCTTTGATGTTTTTTGGCCTTCTGTTTTCGATCACGTGAATTTTTACGTTAAAACGGGACCACTGTGGATGGTCTTCGATTCACCTTCCCTAGAGAGTGGTGCACCATGGTACTGTTCCATTTCAAATCACTGCACCCACTTCTAAAAGTCGAACGGCGCTGTTTCAGCTTTTTGGATGAATGTTGCACCTTGCACCGCGAATGTTGCACCCTGTGGATATCGATTCTTCGGACGGCCATAACTGTTGGCTCGTTTAGAATTACGGGAGCCATAACTAGTCAAAACGAAGCTCTCAATGAGTTCTACAGTTTTGACGGCTGTAAGCCGTCAATGGATAGTTTCATACCCAAAAAAACTATCTGAACCTCAATTGGGTCTCTGAAGTTTTTTGGCCTTCTGTTTTCCATCACGTGAATTTTTACGTTAAAACGGGATCACCGTGGATGGTCTTCGATTTACCTTCCTTGGAGAGTGGTGCACCAAGGTACTGTTCCATTTCAAATCCCTGCACCCATTTCTAAAAGTCGAACGACGGTGTTTCGGCTTTTTGGACGAATGTGGCACCTTGCACCGCGAATGTTGCACCCTGTGGATATCGATTCTTCAGACGGCCATAACTGTTGGCTCGTTTAGAGTTACGGGAGCCATAACCAGTCAAAACGAAGCTCTCAATGAGTTCTACGGCTATGTCGACTGTAAGCCGTCAATGGATAGTTTCATAACCAAAAAAGGCTATCCGAACCACAATCGGGTTTTTGAAGATTTTTGGCCTTCTGTTTTCCATCACGTGAATTTTTACGTTAAAACGGGATCACCGTGGATGGTCTTCGATTTACCTTCCCTGGAGAGTGGTGCACCATGGTACTGTTCCATTTCAAATCCCTGCACCCTCTTCTAAAAGTCGAACGTCGCTGTTTCGGCTTTTTGGATGAATGTTGCATCTTGCACCGCGAATGTTGCACCCTGTGGATATCGATTCTTCGGATGGCCATAACTGTTGGCTCGTTTAGAGTTACGGGAGCCATAACCAGTCAAAACGAAGCTCTCGGTGAGTTCTACGGCTTTGATGGCTGTAAGCCGTCAATGGATAGTTTCATACCCAAAAAAGGCTATCCGAACCTCAATCGTGTCTCTGAAGTGTTTTGTCCTTCTGTTTTCCATCACGTGAATTTTTATGTTAAAACGGAATCACCGTGGCTGGTCTTCGATTTACCTTCCCTGGATAGTGGTGCACCAAGGTACTGTTCCATTTCAAATCCCTGCACCCATTTCTAAAAGTCGAACGGTGCTGTTTCGGCTTTTTGGATGAATGTTGCACCTTGCACCACGAATGTTGCACCCTGTGGATATCGATTCTTCGGACGGCCATAACCCTTGGCTCGTTTAGAGTTACGGGAGCCATAACCAGTCAAAATGAAGCTCTCAGTGAGTTCTACAGTTTTGACAGCTATAAGCCGTCAATGGATAGTTTCATACCCAAAAAAGGCTATCCGAACCTCAATCAGGTCTATGAAGTTTTTTGGCCTTCTGTTTTCCATCACGTGAATTTTTACGTTATAACGGGATCACCATGGATGGTCTTCGATTTACCTTCCCTGGAGAGTGGTGCACCATGGTACTATTCCATTTCAAATCCCTGCACCCATTTCTAAAAGTCGAACGACGCTGTTTCGGCTTTTTGGACGAATGTTGCACCTTGCACCGCGAATGTTGCACCCTGTGGATATCGATTCTTCGGACGGCCATAATTGTTGGCTCGTTTAGAGTTACGGGAGCCATAACCAGTCAAAATGAAGCTCTTAGTGAGTTCTACGGTTTTGATGGCTGTAAGCCGTTAATGGATAGTTTCATGCCCAAAAAAAGCTATATGAACCTCAATTGGGTCCCTGAAGTTTTTTGGCCTTCTGTTTTCCATCACGTGAATTTTTACGTTAAAACGGGATCACCGTGGATGGTCTTCGATTTAACTTCCCTAGAGAGTGGTGCACCAAGGTACTGTTCCATTTCAAATCCCTGCACCCATTTCTAAAAGTCGAACGATGCTATTTCGGCTTTTTGGACGAATGTTGCACCTTGCACCGCGAATGATGCACCCTGTGGTTATCGATTCTTCGGACGACCATAACTATTGGCTCATTTAGAGTTACGGGAGCCATAACCAGTCAAAAAAAAGCTCTCAGTGAGTTCTATGGTTTTGACGGCTGTAAGCCGTCAATGGATAGTTTCATACCCAAAAAAGGCTATTCGAACCTCAATCGGGTCTTTGAAGTTTTATGGCCTTCTGTTTTCCATCACGTGAATTTTTACGTTAAAACGGGATCACCGTGGCTGGTCTTCGATTTACCTTCCCTGGATAGTGGTGCACCATGGTACTATTCCATTTCAAATCCCTGCACCCATTTCTAAAAGTCGAACGGCGCTGTTTCGGCTTTTTGGACGAATGTTGCACCTTGGACCGCGAATGTTGCACCCTGTGGATATCGATTCTTCGGACGGCCATAACTGTTGTTTCGTTTAGAGTTACGGGAGCCATAACCAGTCAAAACGAAGCTCTCAGTGAGTTCTACAGCTTTGATGGCTGTAAGCTGTCAATGGATAGTTTCATACCCAAAAAAGGCTATCCGAACCTCAATCGTGTCTCTGAAGTTTTTTGTCCTTCTGTTTTCCATCACGTGAATTTTTACGTTAAAACGTGATCACCGTGGCTGGTCTTCGATTTACCTTCCCTGGATAGTGGTGCACCAAGGTACTGTTCCATTTCAAATCCCTGCACCCATTTCTAAAAGTCGAACGGTGTTGTTTCGGCTTTTTGGATGAATGTAGCACCTTGCACCGCGAATGTTGCACCCTATGGATATCGATTCTTCGGACGGCCATAACTCTTGTCTCGTTTAGAGTTACGGGAGCCATAACCAGTCAAAACGAAGCTCTCAGTGAGTTCTACAGCTTTGACGGCTGTAAGCCGTCAATGGATAGTTTCATACCCAAAAAAGGATATCCGAACCTCAATCGGGTCTTTGATGTTTTTTGGCCTTCTGTTTTCGATCACGTGAATTTTTACGTTAAAACTGGATCACTGTGGATGGTCTTCGATTCACCTTCCCTAGAGAGTGGTGCACCATGGTACTGTTCCATTTCAAATCCCTGCACCCACTTCTAAAAGTCGAACGGCGCTGTTTCGGCTTTTTGGATGAATGTTGCACCTTGCACCGCGAATGTTGCACCCTGTGGATATCGATTCTTCGGACGGCCATAACTGTTGGCTCGTTTAGAGTTACGGGAGCCATAACTAGTCAAAACGAAGCTCTCAATGAGTTCTACAGTTTTGACGGCTGTAAGCCATCAATGGATAGTTTCATACCCAAAAAAAGCTATTTGAACCTCAATTGGGTCTCTAAGTTTTTTGGCCTTCTATTTTCCATCACGTGAATTTTTACGTTAAAACGGGATCACCGTGGATGGTCTTCGATTTACCTTCCCTGGAGAGTGGAGCAGCATGGTACCGTTCCATTACAAATCCCTGCACCCACTTCTAAAAGTCGAACGTCGCTGTTTCGGCTTTTTGGATGAATGTTGCATCTTGCACCGCGAATGTTGCACCCTGTGGATATCGATTCTTCGGATGGCCATAACTGTTGGCTCATTTAGAGTTACGGAAGCCATAACCAGTCAAAACGAAGCTCTCGGTGAGTTCTATGGCTTTGACGGCTGTAAGCCATAAATGGATAGTTTCATACCCAAAAAAGGCTATTCGAACCTCAATCGGGTCTCTGAAGTTTTATGGCCTTCTGTTTTCCATCGCGTGAATTTTAACGTTAAAACGGGATCACCGTGGCTGGTCTTCGATTTACCTTCCCTGGATAGTGGTGCACCATGGTACTATTCCATTTCAAATCCCTGCACCCATTTCTAAAAGTCGAACGGCGCTATTTCGGCTTTTTGGACGAATGTTGCACCTTGGACCGCGAATGTTGCACCCTGTGGATATCGATTCTTCAGACGGCCATAACTGTTGGCTCGTTTAGAGTTACGGGAGCCATAACCAGTCAAAACGAAGCTCTCAGTGATTTCTACAGCTTTGATGGCTGTAAGCCGTCAATGGATAGTTTCATACCCAAAAAAGGCTATCCGAACCTCAATCGTGTCTCTGAAGTTTTTTGTCCTTCAGTTTTCCATCACGTGAATTTTTACGTTAAAACGGGATCACCGTGGCTGGTCTTCGATTTACCTTCCCTGGATAGTGGTGCACCAAGGTACTGTTCCATTTCAAATCCCTGCACCCATTTCTAAAAGTCGAACGGTGATGTTTCGGCTTTTTGGATGATTGTTGCACCTTGCACCGCGAATGTTGCACCCTGTGGATATCGATTCTTCGGACGGCCATAACCCTTGGCTCGTTTAGAGTTACGGGAGCCATAACCAGTCAAAACGAAGCTCTCAGTGAGTTCTACAGTTTTGACAGCTGTAAGCCGTCAATGGATAGTTTGATACCCAAAAAAGGCTATCCGAACCTCAATCGGGTCTATGAAGTTTTTTGGCCTTCTGTTTTCTATCACGTGAATTTTTACGTTAAAATGGGATCACCATGGATGGTCTTCGATTTACCTTCCCTGGAGAGTGGTGCACCATGGTACTATTCCATTTCAAATCCCTGCACCCATTTCTAAAAGTCGAACGGTGCTGTTTCGGCTTTTTGGACGAATGTTGCACCTTGCACCGCGAATGTTGCACCCTGTGGATATCGATTCTTCGGACGGCCATAACTGTTGGCTCGTTTAGAGTTACGGGATCCATAACCAGTCAAAATGAAGCTCTCAGTGAGTTTTACGGTTTTGACGGCTGTAAGCCGTTAATGGATAGTTTCATACCCAAAAAAAGCTATCTGAACCTCAATTGGGTCTCTGAAGTTTTTTGGCCTTCTGTTTTCCATCACGTGAATTTTTAGGTTAAAACAGGATCACCGTGGATGGTCTTCGATTTAACTTCCCTAGAGAGTGGTGCACCAAGGTACTGTTCCATTTCAAATCCCTGCACCCATTCCTAAAAGTCGAACGATGCTATTTCGGCTTTTTGGACGAATGTTGCACCTTGCACCGCGAATGTTGCACCTTGTGGATATCGATTCTTCGGACGGCCATAACTATTGGCTCGTTTAGAGTTACGGAAGCCATAACCAGTCAAAAAAAGCTCTCAGTGAGTTCTACGGTTTTGACGGCTGTAAGCCGTAAATGGATAGTTTCATACCCAAAAAAGGCTATTCGAACCTCAATCGGGTCTTTGAAGTTTTATGGCCTTCTGTTTTCCATCACGTGAATTTTTATGTTAAAACGGGATCACCGTGGCTGGTCTTCGATTTACCTTCCCTGGATAGTGGTGCACCATGGTACTATTCCATTTCAAATCCCTGCACCCATTTCTAAAAGTCGAACGGCGCTGTTTCGGCTTTTTGGACGAATGTTGCACCTTGGACCGCGAATGTTGCACCCTGTGGATATCGATTCTTCAGGCGGCCATAACTGTTGGTTCGTTTAGAGTTACGGGAGCCATAACCAGTCAAAACGAAGCTCTCAGTGAGTTCTACAGCTTTGATGGCTGTAAGCCGTCAATGGATAGTTTCATACCCAAAAAAGGCTATCCGAACCACAATCGTGTCTCTGAAGTTTTTTGTCCTTCTGTTTTCCATTACGTGAATTTTTACGTTAAAACGGGATCACCGTGGCTGGTCTTCGATTTACCTTTCCCTGGATAGTGGTGCACCAAGGTACTGTTCCATTTCAAATCCCTACACCCATTTCTAAAAGTCGAACGGTGCTGTTTCGGCTTTTTGGATGAATGTTGCACCTTGCACCGCGAATGTTGCACCCTGTGGATATCGATTCTTCGGATGGCCATAACCCTTGGCTCGTTTAGAGTTACAGGAGCCATAACCAGTCAAAACGAAGCACTCAGTGAGTTCTACAGTTTTGACAGCTGTAAGCCGTCTATGGATAGTTTCATACCCAAAAAGGCTATCCGAACCTCAATCTGGTCTATGAAGTTTTTTTGCCTTCTGTTTTCCATCACGTGAATTTTTATGTTAAAACGGGATCACCATGGATGGTCTTCGATTTACCTTCCCTGGAGAGTGGTGCACCATGGTACTATTCCATTTCAAATCCCTGCACCCATTTCTAAAAGTCGAACGGCGCTGTTTCGGCTTTTTGGACGAATGTTGCACCTTGCACCGCGAATGTTGCACCCTGTGGATATCGATTCTTCGGACGGCCATAACTGTTGGCTCGTTTAGAGTTACGGGAGCCATAACCAGTCAAAACGAAGCTCTCAGTGAGTTCTACGGTTTTGACGACTGTAAGCCGTTAATGGATAGTTTCATACCCAAAAAAAGCTATCTGAACCTCAATAGGGTCTCTGAAGTTTTTTAGCCTTCTGTTTTCCATCACGTGAATTTTTACGTTAAAACGGGATCACTGTGGATGGTCTTCGATTTAACTTCCCTAGAGAGTGGTGCACCAAGGTACTGTTCCATTTCAAATCCCTGCACCCATTTCTAAAAGTCGAACGATGCTATTTCGGCTTTTTGGACGAATGTTGCACCTTGAACCGCGAATGTTGCACCCTGTGGATATCGATTCTTCGGATGGCCATAACTGTTGGCTCGTTTAGAGTTACGGAAGCCATAACCAGTCAAAACGAAGCTCTCGGTGAGTTCTACGGCTTTGACGGCTGTAAGCCGTAAATGGATAGTTTCATACCCAAAAAAGGCTATTCGAACCTCAATCGGGTCTCTGAAGTTTTATGGCCTTCTGTTTTCCATCACATGAATTTTTACGTTAAAACGGGATCACCGTGGCTGGTCTTCGATTTACCTACCCTGGATAGTGGTGCACCATGGTACTATTCCATTTCAAATCCCTGCACCGATTTCTAAAAGTCGAACGGCGCTATTTCGGCTTTTTGGACGAATGTTGCACCTTGGACCGCGAATGTTGCACCCTGTGGATATCGATTCTTAAGACGGCCATAACTGTTGGCTCGTTTAGAGTTACGGGAGCCATAACTAGTCAAAACGAAGCTCTCAGTGAGTTCTACAGCGTTGATGGCTGTAACCCGTCAATGGATAGTTTCATACCCAAAAAAGGCAATCCGAACCTCAATCGTGTCTTTGAAGTTTTTTGTCCTACTGTTTTCCATCACGTGAATTTTTACGTTAAAACGGGATCACCGTGGCTGGTCTTCGATTTACCTTCCCTCGATAGTGGTGCACCAAGGTACTGTTCCATTTCAAATCCCTACACCCATTTCTAAAAGTCGAACGGTGCTGTTTTGGCTTTTTGGATGAATGTTGCACCTTGCACCGCGAATGTTGCACCCTGTGGATATCGATTCTTCGGACGGCCATAACCCTTGGCTCGTTTAGAGTTACGGGAGCCATAACCAGTCAAAACGAAGCTCTCAGTGAGTTCTACAGTTTTGACAGCTGTAAGCCGTCAATGGATAGTTTCATACCAAAAAAGGCAATCCGAACCTCAATCGGGTCTATGAAGTTTTTTGGCCTTCTGTTTTCTATCACGTGAATTTTTACGTTAAAACGGGATCACCATGGATGGTCTTCGATTTACCTTCCCTGGAGAGTGGTGCACCATGGTACTATTCCATTTCAAATCCCTGCACCCATTTCTAAAAGTCGAACGTCGTTGTTTCGGCTTTTTGGACGAATGTTGCACCTTGGACCGCGAATGTTGCACCCTGTGGATATCGATTCTTCGGACGGCCATAACTGTTGGTTCGTTTAGAGTTACGGGAGCCATAACCAGTCAAAACGAAGCTCTCAGTGAGTTCTACAGCTTTGATGGCTGTAAGCCATCAATGGATTGTTTCATACCCCAAAAAGGCTATCCGAACCTCAATCGTGTCTCTGAAGTTTTTTGTCCTTCTGTTTTCCATTACGTGAATTTTTACGTTAAAACGGGATCACCGTGGCTGGTCTTCGATTTACCTTCCCTGGATAGTGGTGCACCAAGGTACTGTTCCATTTCAAATCCCTGCACCCATTTCTAAAAGTCGAACGGTGCTGTTTCGGCTTTTTGGATGAATGTTGCACCTTGCACCGCGAATGTTGCACCCTGTGGATATCGATTCTTCGGATGGCCATAACCCTTGGCTCGTTTAGAGTTACGGGAGCCATAACCAGTCAAAACGAAGCTCTCAGTGAGTTCTACAGTTTTGACAGCTGTAAGCCGTCAATGGATAGTTTCATACCCAAAAAAGGCTATCCGAACCTCAATCGGGTCTATGAAGTTTTTTGGCCTTCTGTTTTCCATCACGTGAATTTTTATGTTAAAACGGGATCACCATGGATGGTCTTCGATTTACCTTCCCTGGAGAGTGGTGCACCATGGTACTATTCCATTTCAAATCCCTGCACCCATTTTTAAAAGTCGAACGGCGCTGTTTCGGCTTTTTGGACGAATGTTGCACCTTGCACCGCGAATGTTGCACCCTGTGAATATCGATTCTTCGGAAGGCCATAACTGTTGGCTCGTTTAGAGTTACGGGAGCCATAACCAGTCAAAATGAAGCTCTCAGTGAGTTCTACGGTTTTGACGGCTGTAAGCCGTTAATGGATAGTTTCATACCCAAAAAAAGCTATCTGAACCTCAATTGGGTCTCTGAAGTTTTTTGGCCTTCTGTTTTCCATCACGTGAATTTTTACGTTAAAACGGGATCACTGTGGATGGCCTTCGATTTAACTTCCCTAGAGAGTGGTGCACCAAGGTACTGTTCCATTTCAAATCCCTGCACCCATTTCTAAAAGTCGAACGATGCTATTTCGGCTTTTTGGACGAATGTTGCACCTTGCACCGCGAATGTTGCACCCTGTGGATATCGATTCTTCGGACGGCCATAACTATTGGCTCGTTTAGAGTTACGGGAGCCATAACCAGTCAAAAAAAGCTCCCAGTGAGTTCTACGGTTTTGACGGTTGTAAGCCGTAAATGGATAGTTTCATATCCAAAAAAGGCTATTCGAACCTCAATCGGGTCTCTGAAGTTTTATGGCCTTCTGTTTTCCATCACGTGAACTTTTACGTTAAAACGGGATCACCGTAGCTGGTCTTCGATTTACCTTCCCTGGATAGTGGTGCACCATGGTACTATTCCATTTCAAATCCCTGCACCCATTTCTAAAAGTCGAACGGCGCTGTTTCGGCTTTTTGGACGAATGTTGCACCTTGGACCGCGTATGTTGCACCCTGTGGATATCGATTCTTCGGACGGCCATAACTGTTGGTTCGTTTAGAGTTACGGGAGCCATAACCTATCAAAACGAAGCTCTCAGTGAGTTCAACAGCTTTGATGGCTGTAAGCCGTCAATGGATAGTTTCATACCCAAAAAAGGCTATCCGAACCTCTATCGTGTCTCTGAAGTTTTTTGTCCTTCTTTTTCCATCACGTGAATTTTTACGTTAAAACGGGATCACCGTGGCTGGTCTTCGATTTACCTTCCCTGTATAGTGGTGCACCATGGTAATGTTCCATTTCAAATCCCTGCACCCATTTCTAATAGTCGAACGGTGCTGTTTCGGCTTTTTGGATGAATGTTGCACCTTGCACCGCGAATGTTGCACCCTGTGGATATCGATTCTTCGGACGGCCATAACTCTTGGCTCGTTTAGAGTTACGGGAGCCATAACCAGTCAAAACGAAGCTCTCAGTGAGTTCTACATTTTTGACAGCTGTAAGCCGTCAATGGATAGTTTCATACCCAAAAAAGGCTATCCGAACCTCAATCGGGTCTATGAAGTTTTTTGGCCTTCTGTTTTCCATCACGTGAATTTTTACGTTAAAACGGGATCACCATGGATGGTCTTCGATTTACCTTCCCTGGAGAGTGGTGCACCATGGTACTATTCCATTTCAAATCCCTGCACCCATTTCTAAAAGTCGAACGGCGCTGTTTAGGCTTTTTGGACGAATGTTGCACCTTGCACCGCGAATGTTGCACCCTCTGGATATCGATTCTTCGGACGACCATAACTGTTGGCTCGTTTAGAGTTACGGAAGCCATAACCAGTCAAAACGAAGCTCTCAATGAGTTCTACAGTTTTGACGGTTGTAAGCCGTCAATGGATAGTTTCATATCCAAAAAAAGCTATCTGAACCTCAATTGGGTCTCTGAAGTTTTTTGGCCTTCTGTTTTCCATCATGTGAATTTTTACATTAAAACGGGATCATCGTGGATGGTCTTCGATTTACCTTCCCTGGAGAATGGTGCACCATGGTACTGTTCCATTTCAAATCCCTGCACCCACTTCTAAAAGTCGAACGGCGCTGTTTCGGCATTTTGGATGAATGTTGCACCTTGCACCGCGAATGTTGCACCCCGTGGATATCGATTCTTCGGACGGCCATAACTATTGCCTCGTTTAGAGTTACGGGAGCCATAATCAATCAAAACGAAGCTCTCAGTGAGTTCTACGGCTTTGACGGCTATAAGCCGTCAATGGATAGTTTCATACCCAAAAAATGCTATCCGAACCTCAATCGGGTCTTTGAAGTTTTTTGACCTTCAGTTTTCCATCACGTGAATTTTTACGTTAAAACGGGATCACCGTGGCTGGTCTTCGATTTACCTTCCCTGGAGAGTGGTGCACCATGGTACTATTCCATTCAAATCCCTGCACCCATTTCTAAAAGTCGAACGGCGCTGTTTCGGCTTTTTGGACGAATGTTGCACCTTGCACCGCGAATGTTGCACCCTCTGGATATCGATTCTTCGGACGGCAATAACTCTTGGCTCGTTTAGAGTTACGGGAGCCATAACCAGTCAAAACGAAGCTCTCATTGAGTTCTACGGCTTTGACGGCTGTAAGCCATCAATGGATAGTTTCATACCCAAAAAAGGCTATCCGAACCTCAATCGGGTCTATGAAGTTTTTTGGCCTTCTGTTTTCCATCACGTGAATTTTTACGTTAAAACGGGATCACCATGGATGGTCTTCGATTTACCTTCCCTGGAGAGTGGTGCACCATGGTACTTTTCCATTTCAAATCTCTGCACCCATTTCTAAAAGTCGAACGGCGCTGTTTCGGCTTTTTGGACGAATGTTGCACCTTGCACCGCGAATGTTGCACCGTGTGGATATCGATTCTTCGGACGGCCATAACTATTGGCTTGTTTAGAGTTACGGGAGCCATAACCAGTCAAAACGAAGCTCTCAGTGAGTTCTACGGTTTGACGGCTGTAAGCCGTCAATGGATAGTTTCATACCCAAAAAAAGTTATCTGAACCTCAATTAGGTCTCTGAAGTTTTTGGCCTTCTGTTTTCCATCACGTGAATTTTTACGTTAAAACGGGATTACTGTGGATGGTCTTCGATTTACCTTCCCTAGAGAGTGGTGCACCAAGGTACTGTTCCATTTCAAATCCCTGCACCAATTTCTAAAAGTCGAATGATGCTATTTCGATTTTTTGGACGAATGTTGCACCTTGCACCGCGAATGTAGCACCCTGTGGATATCGATTCTTCGGACGGCCATAACTATTGGCTCGTTTAGAGTTACGGGAGCCATAACCAGTCAAAACAAAGCTCTCAGTGAGTTCTACGGTTTTGACGGCTGTAAGCCGTAAATGGTTAGTTTCATACCCAAAAAAGGCTATTCGAACCTCAATCGGGTCTCTGAAGTTTTATGGCCTTCTGTTTTCCATCACGTGAATTTTTACGTTAAAACGGGATCACCATGGCTGGTCTTCGATTTACCTTCCCTGGATAGTGGTGCACCATGGTACTGTTCCATTTCAAATCCCTGCACCCATTTCTAAAAGTCGAACGACGCTGTTTCGGCTTTTTGGACGAATGTTGCACCTTAGACCGCGAATGTTGCACCCTGTGGATATCGATTCTTCAAACGGCCATAACTGTTGGTTCGTTTAGATTTACGGGAGCCATAACCAGTCAAAACGAAGCCCTCAGTGAGTTCTACAGCTTTGATGCCTGTAAGCCGTCAATGGATAGTTTCATAACCAAAAAAGGCTATCCGAACCTCAATCGTGTCTCTGAAGTTTTTTGTCCTTCTGTTTTCCATCACGTGAATTTTTACGTTAAAACGGGATCACCTTGGCTGGTCTTCGATTTACCTTCCCTGGATAGTGGTGCACCATGGTACTGTTCCATTTCAAATCCCTGCACCCATTTCTAAAAGTCGAACGGCGCTGTTTCGTCTTTTTGAATGAATGTTGCACCTTGCACCGCGAATGTTGCACCCTATGGATATCGATTCTTCGGACGGCCATAACTCTTGGCTCGTGTAGAGTTACGGGAGCCATAACCAGTCAAAACGAAGCTCTCAGTAAGTTCTATAGTTTTGACAGCTGTAAGCCGTCAATGGATAGTTTCATACCAAAAAAAGGCTATCCGAACCTCAATCGGGTCTATGAAGTTTTTGGGGCTTCTGTTTTCCATCACGTGAATTTTTACGTTAAAACGGGATCACCATGGATAGTCTTCGAGTTACCTTCCCTGGAGAGTGGTGCACCATGGTACTATTCCATTTCAAATCCCTGCACCCATTTCTAAAAGTCGAACGGCACTGTTTCGGCTTTTTGGACGAATGTTGCACCTTGCACCGCGAATGTTGCACCCTCTGGATATCGATTCTTCGGAAGGCCATAACTGTTGGCTCGTTTAGAGTTACGGGAGCCATAACCAGTCAAACCGAAGCTCTCAGTGAGTTCTACAGCTTTGACGGCAGTAAGCCGTCAATGGATAGTTTCATACCCAAAAAAGGCTATCTGAACCTCAATTGGCTCTCTGAAGTTTTTTGGCCTTCTGTTTTCCATCACGTGAATTTTTACGTTAAAACGGGATCACCGTGGATGGTCTTCGATTTACCTTCCCTGGAGAGTGGTGCACCAAGGTACTGTTCCATTTCAAATCCCTGCACCCATTTCTAAAGTCGAACGACGTTGTTTCGGCTTTTTGGACGAATGTTGCACCTTGCACCGCGAATCTTGCACCCTGTGGATATCGATTCTTCGGACGGCCATAACTCTTGGCTCGTTTAGAGTTACGGGAGCCATAACCAGTCAAAACGAAGCTCTCAGTGAGTTCTACGGCTTTGACGGCAGTAAGCTATCAATGGATAGTTTCATACCCAAAAAAGGCTATCTGAACCTCATTCGGGTCTCTGATGTTTTTTTGCCTTCTGTTTTCCATCACGTGAATTTTTACGTTAAAACGGGATCAACATGGATGGTCTTCGATTTACCTTCCCTGGAGAGTGGTGCACCATGGTACTGTTCCACTTCAAATCCCTGCACCCATTTCTAAAGTCGAACGACGTTGTTTCGGCTTTTTGGACGAATGTTGCACCTTGCACCGCGAATGTTGCACCCTCTGGATATCGATTCTTCGGACGGCCATAACTGTTGGCTCGTTTAGAGTTACGGAAGCCATAACCAGTCAAAACGAAGCTCTCAGTGAGTTTTACAGTTTTGACGGCTGTAAGCCATCAATGGATAGTTTCATACCCAAAAAAAGCTATCTGAACCTCAATTGGGTCTCTGAAGTTTTTTGGCCTTCTGTTTTCCATCACGTGAATTTTTACGTTAAAACGGGATCACCGTGGATGGTCTTCGATTTACCTTCCCTGGAGAGTGGTGCACCATGGTACTATTCCATTTCAAATCCCTGCACCCATTTCTAAAAGTCGAACGACGCTGTTTCGGCTTTTTGGACGAATGTTGCACCTTGCACCGCGAATGTTGCACCCTCTGGATATCGATTCTTCGGACGACCATAACTGTTGGCTCGTTTAGAGTTACGGAAGCCATAACCAGTCAAAACGAAGCTCTCAATGAGTTCTACAGTTTTGACGGTTGTAAGCCGTCAATGGATAGTTTCATATCCAAAAAAAGCTATCTGAACCTCAATTGGGTCTCTGAAGTTTTTTGGCCTTCTGTTTTCCATCATGTGAATTTTTACATTAAAACGGGATCATCGTGGATGGTCTTCGATTTACCTTCCCTGGAGAATGGTGCACCATGGTACTGTTCCATTTCAAATCCCTGCACCCACTTCTAAAAGTCGAACGGCGCTGTTTCGGCATTTTGGATGAATGTTGCACCTTGCACCGCGAATGTTGCACCCCGTGGATATCGATTCTTCGGACGGCCATAACTATTGCCTCGTTTAGAGTTACAGGAGCCATAATCAATCAAAACGAAGCTCTCAGTGAGTTCTACGGCTTTGACGGCTATAAGCCGTCAATGGATAGTTTCATACCCAAAAAATGCTATCCGAACCTCAATCGGGTCTTTGAAGTTTTTTGACCTTCAGTTTTCCATCACGTGAATTTTTACGTTAAAACGGGATCACCGTGGCTGGTCTTCGATTTACCTTCCCTGGAGAGTGGTGCACCATGGTACTATTCCATTCAAATCCCTGCACCCATTTCTAAAAGTCGAACGGCGCTGTTTCGGCTTTTTGGACGAATGTTGCACCTTGCACCGCGAATGTTGCACCCTCTGGATATCGATTCTTCGGACGGCAATAACTCTTGGCTCGTTTAGAGTTACGGGAGCCATAACCAGTCAAAACGAAGCTCTCATTGAGTTCTACGGCTTTGACGGCTGTAAGCCATCAATGGATAGTTTCATACCCAAAAAAGGCTATCCGAACCTCAATCGGGTCTATGAAGTTTTTTGGCCTTCTGTTTTCCATCACGTGAATTTTTACGTTAAAACGGGATCACCATGGATGGTCTTCGATTTACCTTCCCTGGAGAGTGGTGCACCATGGTACTTTTCCATTTCAAATCTCTGCACCCATTTCTAAAAGTCGAACGGCGCTGTTTCGGCTTTTTGGACGAATGTTGCACCTTGCACCGCGAATGTTGCACCGTGTGGATATCGATTCTTCGGACGGCCATAACTATTGGCTTGTTTAGAGTTACGGGAGCCATAACCAGTCAAAACGAAGCTCTCAGTGAGTTCTACGGTTTGACGGCTGTAAGCCGTCAATGGATAGTTTCATACCCAAAAAAAGTTATCTGAACCTCAATTAGGTCTCTGAAGTTTTTGGCCTTCTGTTTTCCATCACGTGAATTTTTACGTTAAAACGGGATTACTGTGGATGGTCTTCGATTTACCTTCCCTAGAGAGTGGTGCACCAAGGTACTGTTCCATTTCAAATCCCTGCACCAATTTCTAAAAGTCGAACGATGCTATTTCGATTTTTTGGACGAATGTTGCACCTTGCACCGCGAATGTAGCACCCTGTGGATATCGATTCTTCGGACGGCCATAACTATTGGCTCGTTTAGAGTTACGGGAGCCATAACCAGTCAAAACAAAGCTCTCAGTGAGTTCTACGGTTTTGACGGCTGTAAGCCGTAAATGGTTAGTTTCATACCCAAAAAAGGCTATTCGAACCTCAATCGGGTCTCTGAAGTTTTATGGCCTTCTGTTTTCCATCACGTGAATTTTTACGTTAAAACGGGATCACCATGGCTGGTCTTCGATTTACCTTCCCTGGATAGTGGTGCACCATGGTACTGTTCCATTTCAAATCCCTGCACCCATTTCTAAAAGTCGAACGACGCTGTTTCGGCTTTTTGGACGAATGTTGCACCTTAGACCGCGAATGTTGCACCCTGTGGATATCGATTCTTCAAACGGCCATAACTGTTGGTTCGTTTAGATTTACGGGAGCCATAACCAGTCAAAACGAAGCCCTCAGTGAGTTCTACAGCTTTGATGCCTGTAAGCCGTCAATGGATAGTTTCATAACCAAAAAAGGCTATCCGAACCTCAATCGTGTCTCTGAAGTTTTTTGTCCTTCTGTTTTCCATCACGTGAATTTTTACGTTAAAACGGGATCACCTTGGCTGGTCTTCGATTTACCTTCCCTGGATAGTGGTGCACCATGGTACTGTTCCATTTCAAATCCCTGCACCCATTTCTAAAAGTCGAACGGCGCTGTTTCGTCTTTTTGAATGAATGTTGCACCTTGCACCGCGAATGTTGCACCCTATGGATATCGATTCTTCGGACGGCCATAACTCTTGGCTCGTGTAGAGTTACGGGAGCCATAACCAGTCAAAACGAAGCTCTCAGTAAGTTCTATAGTTTTGACAGCTGTAAGCTGTCAATGGATAGTTTCATACCAAAAAAAGGCTATCCGAACCTCAATCGGGTCTATGAAGTTTTTGGGGCTTCTGTTTTCCATCACGTGAATTTTTACGTTAAAACGGGATCACCATGGATAGTCTTCGAGTTACCTTCCCTGGAGAGTGGTGCACCATGGTACTATTCCATTTCAAATCCCTGCACCCATTTCTAAAAGTCGAACGGCACTGTTTCGGCTTTTTGGACGAATGTTGCACCTTGCACCGCGAATGTTGCACCCTCTGGATATCGATTCTTCGGAAGGCCATAACTGTTGGCTCGTTTAGAGTTACGGGAGCCATAACCAGTCAAACCGAAGCTCTCAGTGAGTTCTACAGCTTTGACGGCAGTAAGCCGTCAATGGATAGTTTCATACCCAAAAAAGGCTATCTGAACCTCAATTGGCTCTCTGAAGTTTTTTGGCCTTCTGTTTTCCATCACGTGAATTTTTACGTTAAAACGGGATCACCGTGGATGGTCTTCGATTTACCTTCCCTGGAGAGTGGTGCACCAAGGTACTGTTCCATTTCAAATCCCTGCACCCATTTCTAAAGTCGAACGACGTTGTTTCGGCTTTTTGGACGAATGTTGCACCTTGCACCGCGAATCTTGCACCCTGTGGATATCGATTCTTCGGACGGCCATAACTCTTGGCTCGTTTAGAGTTACGGGAGCCATAACCAGTCAAAACGAAGCTCTCAGTGAGTTCTACAGCTTTGACGGCAGTAAGCTATCAATGGATAGTTTCATACCCAAAAAAGGCTATCTGAACCTCATTCGGGTCTCTGATGTTTTTTTGCCTTCTGTTTTCCATCACGTGAATTTTTACGTTAAAACGGGATCAACATGGATGGTCTTCGATTTACCTTCCCTGGAGAGTGGTGCACCATGGTACTGTTCCATTTCAAATCCCTGCACCCATTTCTAAAGTCGAACGACGTTGTTTCGGCTTTTTGGACGAATGTTGCACCTTGCACCGCGAATGTTGCACCCTCTGGATATCGATTCTTCGGACGGCCATAACTGTTGGCTCGTTTAGAGTTACGGAAGCCATAACCAGTCAAAATGAAGCTCTCAGTGAGTTCTACAGTTTTGACGGCTGTAAGCCATCAATGGATAGTTTCATACCCAAAAAAAGCTATCTGAACCTCAATTGGGTCTTTGAAGTTTTTTGGCCTTCTGTTTTCCATCACGTGAATTTTTACGTTAAAACGGGATCACCGTGGATGGTCTTCGATTTACCTTCCCTGGAGAGTGGTGCACCATGGTACTGTTCCATTTCAAATCCCTGCACCCACTTTTAAAAGTCGAACGGCGCTGTTTCGTCTTTTTGGATGAATGTTGCACCTTGCACCGCGAATGTTGCACCCTCTGGATATCGATTCTTCGGACGGCCATAACTATTGGCTCGTTTAGAGTTACGGGAGCCATAACCAATCAAAACGAAGCTCTTAGTGAGTTCTACGGCTTTAACGGCTATAAGCCGTCAATGGATAGCTTCATACCCAAAAAATGCTATCCGAACCTCAATCGGGTCTCTGAAGTTTTTTGACCTTCTGTTTTCCATCACATGAATTTTTACGTTAAAACGGGATCACCGTGGCTGGTATTCGATTTACCTTCCCTGGAGAGTGGTGCACCATGGTACTATTCCATTCAAATCCCTGTACCCATTTCTAAAAGTCGAACGGCGCTGTTTCGGCTTTTTGGACGAATGTTGCACCTTGCACCGCGAATGTTGCACCTTGTGGATATCGATTCTTCGGACGGCCTTAACTGTTGGCTCGTTTAGAGTTACTGGAGCCATAACCAGTCAAAACGAAGCTCTCAGCGAGTTCTACAGCTTTGACGGATGTAAGCCGTCAATGGATAGCTTCATACCAAAAAAATGCTATCCGAACCTCAATCGGGTCTCTGAAGTTTTTTTGCCTTCTGTTTTCCATCACGTGAATTTTTACGTTAAAACGGGATCACCGTGGATGGTCTTCGATTTACCTTCCCTGGAGAGTGGTGCATCATGGTACTGTTCCATTTCAAATCCCTGCACCCATTTCTAAAAGTCGAACGGTGATGTTTCGGCTTTTTGGATGAATGTTGCACCCTGTGGATGTCGATTCTTCGGACGGCCATAACCCTTGGCTCGTTTAGAGTTACGGGAGCCATAACCAGTCAAAACGAAGCTCATAGTGAGTTCTACAGTTTTGACAGCTGTAAGCCGTCAATGGATAGTTTCATACCCAAAAAAGGCTATCCGAACCTCAATCGTGTCTCTGAAGTTTTTTGACCTTCTGTTTTCCATCACGTGAATTTTTACGTTAAAACGGGATCACCGTGGCTGGTCTTCGATTTACCTTCCCTGGAGAGTGGTGCACCATGGTACTATTCCATTCAAATCCCTGCACCCATTTCTAAAAGTCGAACGGCGCTGTTTCGGCTTTTTGGATGAATGTTGCACCTTGCACCGCGAATGTTGCACCTTGTGGATATCGATTCTTCAGACGGCCATAACTGTTGGCTCGTTTAGAGTTACTGGAGCCATAACCAGTCAAAACGAAGCTCTCAGTGAGTTCTACGGTTTTGACGGCTGTAAGCCGTAAATGGATAGTTTCATGCCCAAAAAAAGCTATCCGAACCTCAATCGGGTCTCTGAAGTTTTTTTGCCTTCTGTTTTCCATCACGTGAATTTTTACGTTAAAAAGGGATCACCGTGGATGGTCTTCGATTTACCTTCCCTGGAGAGTGGTGCACCAAGGTACTGTTCCATTTCAAATCCCTGCACCCATTTCTAAAAGTCGAACGATGCTATTTCGGCTTTTTGGACGAATGTTGCACCTTGCACCGCGAATGTTGCACCCTGTGGATATCGATTCTTCGGACGGCCATAACTATTGGCTCGTTTAGAGTTACGGGAGACATAACCAGTCAAAACAAAGCTCTCAGTGAGTTCTACGGTTTTGACGGCTGTAAGCCGTAAATGGATAGTTTCATACCCAAAAAAGGCTATTCGAACCTCAATCGGGTCTCTGAAGTTTTATGGCCTTCTGTTTTCCATCACGTGAATTTTTACGTTAAAATGGGATCACTGTGGCTGGTCTTCGATTTACCTTCCCTGGATAGTGGTGCACCATGGTACTATTCCATTTCAAATCCCTGCACCCATTTCTAAAAGTCGAACGACGCTGTTTCGGCTTTTTGGACGAATGTTGCACCTTGCACCGCGAATGTTGCACCCTGTGGATATCGATTCTTCGGACGGCCATAACTGTTGGTTCGTTTAGAGTTACGGGAGCCATAACCAGTCAAAACGAAGCTCTCAGTGAGTTCTACAGCTTTGACGGCTGTAAGCCGTCAATGGATAGTTTCATACCTAAAAAAGGCTATCCGAACCTCAATTGGGTCTCTAATGTTTTTTTGCCTTCTGTTTTCCTTCACGTGAATTTTTACGTTAAAACGGGATCACCGTGGATGGTCTTCGATTTACCTTCCCTGGATAGTGGTGCACCATGGTACTGTTCCATTTCAAATCCCTGCACCCACTTCTAAAAGTCGAACAGCGCTGTTTCGGCTTTTTGGATGAATGTTGCACCTTGCACCGCGAATGTTGCACCCTGTGGATATCGATTCTTCGGACGGCCATAACAATTGGCCATAACTATTGGCTCGTTTAGAGTTACAGGAGCCATAACCAGTCAAAACGAAGCTCTCAGTGAGTTCTACGGCTTTGATGGCTGTAAGCCGTCAATGAATAGTTTCATACCCAAAAAATGCTATCTGAACCTCAATTGGGTCTCTGAAGTTTTATGGCCTTCTGTTTTCCATCACGAGAATTTTTACGTTAAAACGGGATCACCGTGGCTGGTCTTCGATTTACCTTCCCTGGAGAGTGGTGCACCATGGTACTATTCCATTTCAAATCCCTGCACCCATTTCTAAAAGTCGAACGGCGCTGTTTCGGCTTTTTGGATGAATGTTGCACCTTGCACCGCGAATGTTGCACCCTCTGGATATCGATTCTTCGGAAGGCCCTAACTGTTGGCTCGTTTAGAGTTACGGGAGCCATAACCAGTCAAAACGAAGCTCTCAGTGAGTTCTACAGTTTTGACGGCAGAAAGTCGTCAATGGATAGTTTCATACCCAAAAAAAGCTATCTGAACCTCAATTGGGTCTTTGAAGTTTTTTGGCCTTCTGTTTTCCATCACGTGAATTTTTACGTTAAAACGGGATCACCGCGGATGGTCTCCGATTTACCTTCCCTGAAGAGTGGTGCGCCAAGGTACTGTTCCATTTCAAATCCCTACACCCATTTCTAAAAGTCGAAAGACGTTGTTTCGGCTTTTTGGACGAATGTTGCACCTTGCACCGTGAATGTTGCACCCTGTGGAAAACTATTCTTCGGACGGCCATAACGCTTGGCTCGTTTAGAGTTACGGGAGCCATAACCAGTCAAAACGAAGCTCTCAGTGAGTTCTACGGCTTTGACGGCAGTAAGCTGTCAATGGATAGTTTCATACCCAAAAAAGGCTATCCGAACCTCAATCGGGTCTCTGATGTTTTTTTGCCTTCTGTTTTCCATCACGTGAATTTTTACGTTAAAACGGGATCACCGTGGATGGTCTTCGATTTACCTTCCCTGTAGAGTGGTGCACCATGGTACTGTTCCATTTCAAATCCCTGCACCCACTTCTAAAAGTCGAACGGCGCTGTTTCGGCTTTTTGGATGAATGTTGCACCTTGCACCGCGAATGTTGCACCCTGTGGATATCGATTCTTCGGACGGCCATAACTATTGGCTCGTTTAGAGTTATGGGAGCCATAACTAGTCAAAACGAAGCTCTCAGTGAGTTCTACGTCTTTGATGGCTGTAAGCCGTCAATGGATAGTTTCATACCCAAAAAATACTATCTGAACCTCAATTGGGTCTCTGAAGTTTTATGACCTTCTGTTTTCCATCAGGAGAATTTTTACGTTAAAACGGGATCACCGTTGCTGGTCATCGATTTACCTTCCCTGGAGAGTGGTGCACCATGGTACTATTCTATTTCAAATCCTTGCACCCATTTCTAAAAGTCGAACGGCGCTGTTTCGGCTTTTTGGACGAATGTTGCACCTTGCACCGCGAATGTAGCACCCTGTGGATATCGATTCTTCGGACGGCCATAACTGTTGGCTCGTTTAGAGTTACGGGAGCCATAACCAGTCAAAACGAAGCTCTCAGCGAGTTCTACGGCTTTGATGGCTATAAGCCGTCAATGGATAGCTTCATACCAAAAAAATGCTATCCGAACCTCAATCGGGTCTCTGAAGTTTTTTTGCCTTCTCTTTTCCATCACGTGAATTTTTACGTTAAAACGGGATCACCGTGGATGGTCTTCGATTTACCTTCCCTGGAGAGTGGTGCACCATGGTACTGTTCCATTTCAAATCCCTGCACCCATTTTTAAAAGTCGAACGGCGCTGTTTCGGCTTTTTGGATGAATGTTGCACCTTGCACCGCGAATGTTGCACCCTCTGGATATCGATTCTTCGGAAGGCCATAACTGTTGGCTCGTTTAGAGTTATGGGAGCCATAACCAGTCAAAACGAAGCTCTCAGTGAGTTCTACAGTTTTGACGGCAGTAAGCCGTCAATGGATAGTATCATACCCAAAAAAAGCTATCTGAACCTCAATTGGGTCTCTGAAGTTTTTTGGCCTTCTGTTTTCCATCACGTGAATTTTTACGTTAAAACGGGATCACCGTGGATGGTCTTCGATTTACCTTCCCTGGAGAGTGGTGCACCAAGGTACTGTTCCATTTCAAATCCCTGCACCCATTTCTAAAAGTCGAACGACGTTGTTTCGGCTTTTTGGACGAATGTTGCACCTTGCACCGCGAATGTTGCACCCTGTGGATATCGATTCTTCGGACGGCCATAACTCTTGGCTCGTTTAGAGTTACGGGAGCCATAACAAGTCAAAATGAAGCTCTCAGTGAGTTCTACGGCTTTGATGGCAGTAAGCTGTCAATGGATAGTTTCATACCCAAAAAAGGCTATCCGAACCTCAATTGGGTCTCTGATGTTTTTTTGCCTTCTGTTTTCCATCACGTGAATTTTTACGTTAAAACGGGATCACCGTGGATGGTCTTCGATTTACCTTCCCTGTAGAGTGGTGCACCATGGTACTGTTCCATTTCAAATCCCTGCACCCACTTCTAAAAGTCGAACGGCGCTGTTTCGGCTTTTTGGATGAATGTTGCACCTTGCACCGTGAATGTTGCACCCTGTGGATATCGATTCTTCGGACGGCCATAACTATTGGCTCGTTTAGAGTTACGGGAGCCATAACCTGTCAAAACGAAGCTCTCAGTGAGTTCTACGTCTTTGATGGCTGTAAGCCGTCAATGGATAGTTTCATACCCAAAAAATGCTATCCGAACCTCAATCGGGTCTCTGAAGTTTTTTGACCTTCTGTTTTCCATCACGAGAATTTTTACGTTAAAACGGGATCACCGTGGCTGGTCTTCGATTTACCTTCCCTGGAGAGTGGTGCACCATGGTACTATTCCATTTCAAATCCTTGCACCCATTTCTAAAAGTCGAACGGCGCTGTTTCGGCTTTTTGGACGAATGTTGCACCTTGCACCGCGAATGTTGCACCCTGTGGATATTGATTCTTCGGACGGCCATAACTGTTGGCTCGTTTAGAGTTACGGGAGCCATAACCAGTCAAAACGAAGCTCTCAGCGAGTTCTACGGCTTTGATGGCTGTAAGCCGTCAATGGATAGCTTCATACTAAAATAATGCTATCCGAACCTCAATCGGGTCTTTGAAGTTTTTTTGCCTTCTCTTTTCCATCACGTGAATTTTTACGTTAAAACGGGATCACCGTGGATGGTCTTCGATTTACCTTCCCTGGAGAGTGGTGCACCATGGTACTGTTCCATTTCAAATCCCTGCACCCATTTTTAAAAGTCGAACGGCGCTGTTTTGGCTTTTTGGACGAATGTTGCACCTTGCACCGCGAATGTTGCACCCTCTGGATATCGATTCTTCAAAAGGCCATAACTGTTGGCTCGTTTAGAGTTACGGGAGCCATAACCAGTCAAAACGAAGCTCTCAGTGAGTTCTACAGTTTTGACGGCAGTAAGCTATCAATGGATAGTTTCATACCCAAAAAAAGCTATCTGAACCTCAATTGGGTCTCTGAAGTTTTTTGGCCTTCTGTTTTCCATCACGTGAATTTTTACGTTAAAACGGGATCACCGTGGATGGTCTTCGATTTACCTTCCCTGGAGAGTGGTGCACCAAGGTACTGTTCCATTTCAAATCCCTGCACCCATTTCTAAAAGTCGAACGACGTTGTTTCGGCTTTTTGGACGAATGTTGCACCTTGCACCGCGAATGTTGCACCCTGTGGATATCGATTCTTCGGACGGCCATAACTCTTGGCTCGTTTAGAGTTACGGGAGCCATAACTAGTCAAAACGAAGCTCTCAGTGATTTCTACGGCTTTGACGGCAGTAAGCTGTCAATGGATAGTTTCATACCCAAAAAAGGCTATCCGAACCTCAATTGGGTCTCTGATGTTTTTTTGCCTTCTGTTTTCCATCACGTGAATTTTTACGTTAAAACGGGATCACCGTGGATGGTCTTCGATTTACCTTCCCTGTAGAGTGGTGGACCATGGTACTGTTCCATTTCAAATCCCTGCACCCACTTCTAAAAGTCGAACGGCGCTGTTTCGGCTTTTTGGATGAATGTTGCACCTTGCACCGCGAATGTTGCACCCTGTGGATATCGATTCTTCGGACGGCCATAACTATTGGCTCGTTTAGAGTTACGGGAGCCATAACCAGTCAAAATGAAGCTCTCAGTGAGTTCTACGTCTTTGATGGCTGTAAGCCGTCAATGGATAGTTTCATACCCAAAAAATGCTATCCGAACCTCAATCGGGTCTCTGAAGTTTTTTGACCTTCTGTTTTCCGTCACGAGAATTTTTACGTTAAAACGGGATCACCGTGGCTGGTCTTCGATTTACCTTCCCTGGAGAGTGGTGCACCATGGTACTATTCCATTTCAAATCCTTGCACCCATTTCTAAAAGTCGAACGGCGCTGTTTCGGCTTTTTGGACGAATGTTGCACCTTGCACCGCGAATGTTGCACCCTGTGGATATTGATTCTTCGGACGGCCATAACTGTTGGCTCGTTTAGAGTTACGGGAGCCATAACCAGTCAAAACGAAGCTCTCAGTGAGTTCTACGGTTTTGATGGCTGGAAGCCGTCAATGGACAGTTTGATACCCAAAAAAAGCTATCCGAACCTCAATTGGGTCTTTGAAGTTTTTTGGCCTTCTGTTTTCCATCACGTGAATTTTTACGTTAAAACGGGATCACCGTGGATGGACTTCGATTTACCTTCCCTGGAGAGTGGTGCACAATGGTACTGTTCCATTTCGAATCCCTGCACCCATTTCTAAAAGTCGAACGGCGCTGTTTCGGCTTTTTGGACGAATGTTGCACCTTGCACCGCGAATGTTGCACCCTATGGGTATCGATTCTTCGGACGGCCATAACTCTTGGCTCGTTTAGAGTTACGGGAGCCATAACCAGTCAAAACGAAGCTCTTAGTGAGTTCTACGGCTTTGACGACTATAAGCCGTCAATGGATAGTTTCATACCCAAAAAAGGCTATCCGAACCTCAATCGGGTCTCTGATGTTTTTTGGCCTTCTGTTTTCCATCACGTGAATTTTTACGTTAAAACGGGATCACCGTGGATGGTGTTTGCGCCAAAAATGGTCACAAACCCCAAGTGTTGTGAAAGCACCAGTGTATGAATACAAATCAGCTATATTTAGACACAAATCTTAGATCTAAGCTAGCAATAAACAACAATCTAGAAATAAATCACAAGAACACGAGATTTATAGTGGTTCGGCTATCTCCGGCCTACGTCCACTTCAATGATTTTTATCTTTTATTGATGTTCTATGCTGATTACAGATGATTACCGCAGATACAATGAATGAATTCAAGTATAACAGCAATGGAAGGAAGTAGAATTGAATCCGGTAGAGTCTGGACGTTTGGCAGCCAAAAAGATCCCTTTTCTGCAGGCTCAGGGGGCTATTTATAGGCGTAGGAGGCCGAGATCGTGCCCAAACTTTGGGAGACTTTTCCTGGCAAGTAAGGGGGGCCACGCGACCGACCCTACCGAGTTTCGACTCGATCTGTGATGGATACGAAGCAATTTCGTATCCATCAAGAAATGATCCAATCGAGCTGAAACTTGGCGTGATTGTTCTTTACCTTGTATGCAAGCTTCTATGAAAATTTCGTTGGATTTGGATCAATAGTTTATGAGATATGATCGATACGAGATTGCACTTCTGTGAACACTACTGCGTTCGAATCCAAGTTTCGTATCCACCTGTTCGACTCGATCGGAGCACGTGCGCGTGCAATGATGTGTCGCGAAAACCCTGGGTCGATCCGATTTGTGTGCCGAGTTCGACCAAGCAACCCGCATCTAGCGCATAAGTTTCGCTCGTATCGGCTATTTGTTCGCATCTAGTTGTTCCACGATGGATACGAGCTCAACCGATACGAACAAAGCCTTGGGATGGATTCGAATAAACCTGTTTGTACCAAAAATGGGCACAACATTCTTCGGAAGTTTTTGAAGAGATAAAAGTGAAGAATGAAAATTAAAACTGTGGATTATCTAACAAAAACTCCAAATAACAGAAAGTAAATTGCAAAGACAAACGATTTTGAGTGGTTCGGCGTTTTGCCTACGTCCACTATGAAATTTGATGATTTTATTTCTCGATACTTGAAGATTACAATTCTTTATACTGTAATACAACTGAATTTATATGCTAAGTCTCAATCTAAAGCAGCGGCGGTGTTCTGGAGTAAATCTGGCAGAATCTGGGCGCTCTTCAGTACTTAGAATTCTCCGACCCCTTTTCTGAATGACCAGGGGCTCTATTTATAGGTGTAGGAGGCTGATATTTCGTCTAAAATGAGGGGAGACCAGTTCTGGTACGTCAGGGGGCCCACATGGCCGAAATCTGCAGATCCGGGCCCACTTTGGGATCGATTTGACCCTTGGTTCGAATCGATCAAGAAATCATCCAATCGAGCTGAAATTTGGTGTGAACATTCTTCATCATGTGATTAAGCTTCTGTGAAAATTTCATGGCATTTGGACTTGTAGAACTCGAGATATGATCGATTCAATGTTGCATTTCTGGAGAACATGGATACTTCGAATCGATCTTAGTTCGAATCGATTTGGTCGACTCGATGCTTGCTGTGACGTGGCGCGTGTCTCTCGCATCGATCCGCCTCTTACTCCGGTTTTACTAGGTCATATCCATAACCTCTGCTACTTCGATTCGATGGTTTCGAGGGAATGGATTCGAAGAGATGTAAGTTCGAATCGATCAGGGTATATCATGGGTGATCGATTCGAATTCTCTTCATCAGGGTGGATTCGAAGACAGTTATGAAGGGGAGTCAAAGTCTCTACAACTGAATGGATTCGAAGGTACTGGAGTCGAAGATTGGCCTCCTTCGAATCGATGATGTTGGTGCTTTGGAATGGAGTCGGAGCTCCTCTGCCTGCATGGAATCGAAGGATCCTTCCTTCGATCGATTCGAACTGGAGCTCAGTGCTGATGGATCCGAAGCGAAGCCTCGAGGATGGATTCGAACTAGTATATGGTTGATGGATTCAAACGCAGGCTCCTTTCTCATCGATTCGAAGCAGAGAAGTTCGATGGAGTCGAACAAAGATGGCCACGTGGATACGAAGCCTGGTCACCAGACGGATTCGAACGCAAGCTCCTTCTATGGATTCGAACATATGCCTATTTACTCCAAATTGCATCGATGATATCTTGAGTGTACGAACTCGGATTGACTTGAGATTTGGAACGTTGGTTTGCATGGCTTTACTTGTCATGCCTTATCAATTGTAGCCTGATCCGGACATCCGACAAAATTCATCGATATCCATGGCGAACTTGCGTATAACGAACTTTAACGACGAACTGCCTTTAGTTTTCCAGTCAACTTTTTGGTGTCACGGCCTTGCCAAAAGGCGGGATAACATTTGCCCCCCAAAGTACGTCTTGTGTAAACACGACGTGCTTTGAAAAGCTGCAGTCTCTCATTGGATAGCTACAACATGCTTTATCGAAAGTTGCATTCTGTATCGCTGTAATTGACCGTCGTATAATTGTAACTGGTTGTTAGTTCTTCGAGTTATGACGAGATGAACATTTGATTCCTGTAAATGACAAAGATCGAACCCTAGTCAGAGATATGTGCATATGTGTATTATCTTGACTTTGGTTAACGTCGCGTGATCGCAAGTCGTTGTTAGTTTGGTTTGTTATCGAATTCTGCATCGGTCCTCTCCTGGACCGGTTTGAGATTCGAGCTAAAATATTGCTTTTATGATTGTTTATGATCATCCTCTCGTATCGATCCTCTCCTGAATAGGTATAGAGAGTAGACAAGCAATTTTTCATATCGAAACGATTCGTCCCTTTTCGTCTGCGGTCTTTGATGGATTCGAAGCTATGTTGTTTCGAATCGATGGCTGTAGAATTGATGGACCTAAGAACCTCGTGCTTCGAATCGATAAGACCTTCAATCCATCGGATGTTCGGTGGTTTCTTCGAATCGATGACGCTTTGTATCGATACTTGCATAAATGGAGTCGACGTCGCAAAAGGTTCGAAACCGGATGGATTCGCACTAAGGAATGGATTCGTAGCAGTGGAACGACTCCGTGTTGTGATGGATTCGAAGCAGTGGGTTACAATGGATTCGAATTCGCTGCAACGAATCGATTAGTTTCGATTTTCTCACCTGTAGAAGCCGGTCAAGCGTACCGGGAGGCGAATCGTCCTACTTCCCCTATATATACCGGGGTCCTATTCACTTCTCACTTTTTACTTTTCACCATTGCTTCAGTTGTTTCTTCGAATCGTTTTTCCAGATTTATAACTGACGTGCCTGTTACGAATTGATCAATCTCGTCCACGCTTCCACTCGTAATCAAATCGGGTACTCGAGGGATCGATTCGAGATGAGAAAAATAGAACTATCTTCGCCTTAGAAAATTCTAGGGAGTGACGAGATCTGAATGAAATGGGTCGACTCGATGGAGTAGAGGAGTGATGCTTTTCGAGTCGAATCGATCAGAGTGTTGTCTTCCGCTGCTTCGCATCGATCCTAGAACGACCGGTTCGAATCGATCTTGTGGGCAAGGCTCCGAATCGACGACTTGGAGGAAAATGGCATTGAGTTGATCGATTTGAAGTGATATCATCCAGATCGATTTGAAGGAGTTGAATACCGATCGATTCGAAGTAACGTGGAGCTCATGGATTCGAAACGTTCCTCCATTATAAGGCTACATCGAGTCGAACCATATTGATTCGAAACACCTGGAGTCGTACTCCATCGATTCGACCCTCATTGTTCTGTGCCAATGGATTCGAACGCCTTCGTCCTCTGAGACCATTGCTCCTTTGATTTGCTCCATTATCTGAACTACGACCAACTTCAAGTTTGTACTATGACGAACGTAATGAACTTTAGCATACTTGACTCCGACGAGCTTCGGCCTTGCATAATCGATTTTGACTAAAAGATTTAACTTGAATTTCCTTTGAGGCTCGTCGATGGAACTATGACTTAACCAATAATACAACTGAAAGATTTATACTTGAAGTGGGCAGTAGCCTTTGGATGGTGTGGAAGTGACGGTCAGCGATGACGGTCATCTTCGTTCTCAAATTCCCAAGTTATGTTGTACGAACATCTTGCTTTATTCTGTTAAATTTGCTTAAGTGATGCACAGCACTTGCACTGCACGCCACGTTCACACACACTACACTGGGGCATGCACGGGCTATTTATGAACTTAACGTTGCTTTCTGATGAGTTAGCTAATTATGGAATCTTCGAGCTCCCAACAACAAGAGGTATAGAGCTCGACTCCTCCGGTGCTTGAGATTCCCGATATTCCTGCCGATGTAATCGATCCAGCTCCAGATGAATTGCCAGAGGCTATATTTATTGAGGACCCGGTTGATTTGGTTCAATCTAACATCTTTGAATCCTTATTGGGACGAATATGCTTAAAGCATAACATATCTCTGGATGATGTGTTATTACCTAATGCCGATGATAGACCGCACAATCCGCCTGATGGATATACGGCTTTTTATCGCCATGCTTGCGCGGCCGGAACTCTCCCTCCATTCAATCAATATATCAGAGGGATGCTATCATATTTAGGAATCGCTCCTTCACAACTTCATCCAAACGGGCATGCGTTGCTGAACAGTGCCTTTGTCATATTTATGGACTGTCTCTTTCGCCCGTCAAGGCCCACCGAGATCAGACACATATTTAACTTCAAGAGTAGGGGTGATAGCCTGTCTTTTACATTTCTGGAGGCAGTTAGGAATTGCAAAGTTGTAGTTGGAGCTTGGACCCGACTGAGTTATTTCAAGAACGAGTGGTTCTATGTTCGATGCCCTCCGGGTTTTGCTAGGCGATGGTTGTCTAGACGTAAGCGCCTTAACCTGTTTTCTTGACCAATAGCTCTTCGGTGTTAAAATTGACATTTCATTCCTTTTACAGCCATTATCTCCAGACCCGATGGAGGGCGTTTCAAGGGTATCGTCAGAAGTCTTCAAGAAGTTCCAAGCGAGTTGAGGCATATTGACTCGGTGCTGAACGATTATAACTTAAGAGTTCTTGGTTTGATCGACATCAATCAAAGTATAGTCGTTGAGGGATTGGCAAAGCCCGCCTCCAGGAAGAAAGATAAGAAGAAAACCAAGAAGAGAAAGGTGAAGAAGTCACTCGGAATCAGAATAATCGAGGCGAGTGACGAAGAAAGAACCCATACGGATTCGGAGCCAATGGCTGACCTCTCGGGAAACTTGGAGGAGTCGGGAGGAAGACGGAAAGGCAAGGCCGCCGTTTCCAAAAAACTTAAGTCTAAGGGGTGGAAATCTGTGGATGTGTCTCCTACCATTTCCGGAGTTATGATTTCTGAGGCCGCCCCTTCTCATTCGAGAGACATTTTCAAAGGGCTTGACGACATTCCCATCCCAGATTATATATCGATTTCTCATAATCCTGGGTTGGAGGAATTTCAAGATGTCCTAAACATGAACGAGCCCTTTCCTTTAAGTGCGGTCAACACTTCCGGTCGGTTTGGGGGTTTACACATTTACACACACTTCCACAGCACTTCATGACTTTTGCATAATAAACATTGTTTTATGGGATCTTAATCCGTAATTCTTTCTTATCGCAGGTGAGATGTCAGGACGTGGCTCTACTCTGGATAGGCTTCGGAATGTGCGCCAATCTTCTCCATTTTACGATTCCCGCAAGAGAGAAACAGATAGGGATCATGGGCGAAGCTATTCAAGTCAAGAACGTTATGATAGAGACAGAGATTACTCGCGTGGCCGTTCTGGCTATGATTATTCTGACAGAGACCGGGGATACCAGTACCGACCCCGATCTCGCTCTCCTCCGTCTCCCAAGGCCCCAGTAGACCTCCCAGGGCCATCTCATCAGCAGCAGCTGCCTTCTCAATCTTCTCAGCCTGATGCTCAACGGCCAAGAATGGAACCGACAACAGCCGCTATAATTGAACAAGCTTCGGCTGAGTTAACAAGCGAGGGAGCTGCTAAACTCGCCCAAATGAAAAATGACTACCCTGAAATTTGCATGGATGGCTATGTCTTCCCTCCTAACTTTAAAAGAATTCCTTCGGACGCTGAGACCACTGCTCATAGTTATATCCAAGACTTCTACGCTCAGTATAAGGAGTGGTACAAGGCAGCCGTGAAGGCTTCTAGAGTAGCTTTTGACCGGGCGAAGATCATTGCTGAACGTGATGCTGACATTGTCAAACAGAAACGCATCATTCAGGTTCTTCAATCTGAAGTGGAGACGTCCCGGAAGTCAGAGCTTGAAACACTTCAGAAACATGAAGATGTCGTGGCCAAACTGGCGAGGATGCAGCAGGAACACTGCGCCATGGTAGAAGAGATGGGCCACCGCAACACCACCATTGCAGCTGAGCGAGACTTAGCCGTTAAAGAGCTGAATGAGCTCAAGGCCAAATTTACTGAAATGGTGAAGGATAAGGACGATGCAAACGTCACTGCTCAAGAGGCTTGCGACCAAGCAGTATCTCTCAGGGCCGAACTTGCTGCGGCGGCGGTCAAGGCTAAGTCTGCGGA
This sequence comes from Allium fistulosum, assembly GCA_030737815.1. Classification (NCBI taxonomy): domain Eukaryota; kingdom Viridiplantae; phylum Streptophyta; class Magnoliopsida; order Asparagales; family Amaryllidaceae; genus Allium; species Allium fistulosum. The sequence goes on from CM060906.1 coordinate 1,143,590,248, forward strand.
AGCAGAAATTCAAGAAAAGATCTTGGAGGAGAGGTCTAGGCTAGATGCTGAGTTTGATGATCTCTTAGTCACGTACAACGCTAATGTGCTGGAACACAGAAATTTAGCGTGGCTGGGAGATGACTCCATGATCTTGTACAATGCCTGGACCCGGCTGGTGAATGAGAAAAAAGCAGCGCATCCAGATGAAACGCTTGACGACTTTGAGCTGGAGATGCGTTTGCTCACCGAGGATGAGAGGAAGGTCCTTCATGAGGCGGTGATTTCTATGGCGAAAGAAAAGCTTGGCGTTCAATCTCTAGAGACAGGCGAAGGCTCGAGGATCGCGCATCACGAGACAAGTGTTGGAGCTGTAATTCCAACATTGCCCGAAACCACTGGTGCGGTAGATCCTCAGTCTGTTCCTGCATATAATCCTGACCAACCATTATTATCTTCCACCGAGGATTCTGCCCACGTTTCGGTCCAGACCAAGGAAGGTATTTGAACGCTTCTCGTAGTTTAGTTGTGAAGAACCTTAAGCAACACACTTGGCTAACAATCTTCGTTTTGTCGCATTTCAGTGACTGAAGTCGTTGTTTCTGTGCCCCTTGCTCTATCAGTTCCTCATCAAACACAAGGGGTTGTTTTTACTGAAGCCATCACGACTTCTACTTTGATTGGCGAAGAGGGAGATGCAAATATGTTTTCATTCAGCGCTCAAATGATTGAGGAGCTTCTTAATGAGCCCATCGATCCCTCCGTCAACCCGTCCGATGTTGTGAGTGGGGCTGCTCCGGCCGTTAGTTCATCTATGCCAGCTATTGGCACATCCGATGCGGCCCAAGTATCCCGTGAGGACGACGTTATTGCTGAGATTGATGCCGAGATGGCAGCAGGGAATGCTGGTATGAATCCGCCCGGGCCTGCCCCGTTAATGGTGATTTCACCGGGCGGTACTATAGTGATTGAAACTGCTCCTGTTCCTCCTCCTTCTACTACTCCTATGCCTCCATCTCGACCTCCTAGAAGAATTTCCGTCGCCTCCAGTTCTGAGGAAGACGTTGACATTATATCGCTGCCGGAGGGCAAGCCTGAAAAGAGTAAGCGGTCGAGGAGAAAATCGGGCAGCGGATCTGGTGGAGCTACCCCGAAGAAGAAGATAAGGAAGAAGAAAGATTGAACTCTTTCTTTAAATCTCTGTTGCGTAGGGTAGCATTTTGTTGATTTTTCTATAGCCGTGTATAGATGTGGATTCGGCTCCCACTAGCAGAATTTTTCTTAAACACCTTGTAATCAGATTCTTTTTGTTGATAGTGGAAATGAAAATTTATTCCCTTTCTATCTTCAACTTGTTATGTGTTATGGTTCTGCCCCCAGTATTGGGGATAAGTGTGGAGTTGACGTATGTTTATACCCCGTCTCGCGCTCTGGGAGTACGGAGTTGAATGAATGTTTATACTCCGCCTCGCACTCTGGGAGTACGGAGTGAAGTTAATGTTTATACTTCGCCTCGCACTCTGGGAGTACGGAGTTAGGAAAATGTTTATACTCCGCCTCGCACTCTGGGAGTACGGAGTTAAGTTAATGTTTATACTCCGCCTCGCACTCTGGGAGTACGGAGTTAGAAAAATGTTTATACTCCGCCTCGCACTCTGGGAGTACGGAGTTAGGAAAATGTTTATACTCCGCCTCGCGCTCTGGGAGTACGGAGTTAAGAAAATGTTTATACTCCGCCTCGCGCTCTGGAAGTATGGAGTTAAGAAAATGTTTATACTCCGCCTCGCACTCTGGGAGTACGGAGTTAAGTGAAGGGTTGTCGTGTATCAACCCATTTCTTGGCCTGATGTGATGGCTTGCCCCCGAGCTCGGGTTTCATTTAGTGAGTGGTTGATTGCTTCACAGCCACTCCCCACTTGAATAAATTCCACTGTGTGATGGAATTTAGCTCTTCGTGCATCGTGATGTTGTACATTGTATTTAACGAATCACAGCTCTGGCTCGAAGAGATGGCATTTTATTGCTGAAATAAGGAAATATGGCAAATCAGTTGCCTTATTACAAATTCTAATTTCGAAATGCAAAAGTAAATTGCTGAATAAAAAACATAATGAAATAAATAAAGCCTGTCATATGTAGTAGCGACGGAGACTCTCGCTGTTCCAGGCCCTTGGTAAAACTAGACCGTCCACGGTTGATAGTTTGAATGTGCCATCCCCAAGTCTTTGTGTAATCACGTACGGTCCTTCCCAATTTGGTTTCATGTGTGAAGGAACTGGGTAGATTCTCTTGAGGACAAGATCACCGAGTTCAAAGGTTCGGGGTCGAACTTTGGTGTTATATAACCGGGCGACCCGACTTCGGTATGCGGCCGCTCTCAAATCAGCTTCTTCCCATTAATCGTCCAACAGATCCAAAGATTCAGCGAGTAATATAACATTTGTTTTTGGATCGTAATAAGTTACGCGGTGAGAAAATACTTCTGTCTCAACTGGAATAACGGCCTCCGAGCCATAGGATAAGGAAAATGGTGTGTGTCCAGTTGCGGTCTTGTGAGTTGTTCGATAAGCCCATAATGCCATAGGAAGTTCATCGATCCATTTGCCCCCGGCCTTTTCCAGTCGTTTCTTTAAGATGGATTTGATAACTTTGTTAACAGCTTCGACCTGACCGTTTGCTTGTGGATGTGCGACTGTAGAGAACTTTTTATGAATATGAAATCGTTGGCAGAAATTCTTGAACTCCGAACTTTCGAATTGGGTCCCATTATCGGTGATGATGGTATGTGGGAGTCCAAATCGACAAATGATATTGCGGACTACAAAGTTTATTACTTTCTTCGACGTAATCGTTGCGAGAGCTTCGGCCTCGGCCCATTTCATGAAGTAGTCAACTACGACGATGGCATAATTCGCACCACCCATTGCCAGAGGTAAAGCGCCGATGATATCGATACCCCACATAGCGAACGGCCAGGGACTGACCATTTGAGTTATCTCGGTAGGTGGGGCTCTTGGAATTCGAGCGTGTTTCTGGCACTTGTCATACTTTCTGGCATAATTGGCTGCATCTCGGTTCACTGTCGGCCAGTATTATCCATATCGGAGTATTTTCTTAGCAAGCGCTTGTCCACCGGTGTGATCGCCACATTCTCCTTCATGCACATCATGTAACACTCGTTTGACTACGTCGTGAGCGATACACCGGAGGAGTGGAACAGAATAATCTTTTCTATACATGATCCCGTCCTGAATGATGAACCGTGAAGCTTTTCGTAGAACTTGCCTTTTCTCATTTCGGTGCTCAGGCAATATCCCATTCTCAATATAATCTCGATACGGAGTCATCCATGATTCTCTGCTGGGAGAGGTTTCCAACACATCATTCGTTTTTATTTGATCGATTCTTGGGAAGGACAAAGTTTCGACCGGGACAAGTCCCATTTGCTGTGCTTCACCTGTGCTGGCCAACTTTGCCAATGAATCGGCCTTTTGATTGCGATCTCGTGGTATATAGTAAATGGCATGATAATCAAACTGATCCAGTGCTTCCTGAACTCGGGCTAGATAAGCAGCTAACCTTCGATCTCTTGCTTGATATTCTCCCCGTACCTGGCACACAACCAACTGTGAATCACAATAAACTTCTATAGCGATAATTCTCAGATCTCTGGCAAGTTTTAACCCAGTCAATAGAGCCTCAATTCGGCTTCATTGTTGGTGCGTGAAAATCAAACTTCAAAGCATAGCATATGGATCGACCTTCAAGGGTTTCTAGTACAACACCAGCGCCCGAACACCGATCGTTTGAGGCACCGTCTGTATAAAGTTTCCAGACATATTCAGGAGACTCACTGGTTTCGGGTAAGTCGTCTGGAACAGTAAATTCAGCTATGAAGTCAGCTAGGACTTGCCCTTGAATGGCTCTCCGCGGAGCATAAGTAATGTCAAATTGACTCAGTTCGATATTCCACTTGAGTAACCTTCCAAACTTCTCAGGCCGCGTGAGGACCTGTCGTAACGGCTGATCGGTATACATAGTAAGCGGATGAGCTTGGAAATAAGGACGAAGCTTTCTTGAGGCAATGACCAAGCAATAAGCCAGTTTCTCCAACCTGGGGTAATTTCTTTCAGCTCCGGTCAATCGTTTACTAACATAATAGACCGGTTTCTGCACTCGATCTTCTTCTCGGACCAGAGCAGCACTGATCGCATGCTCTGATACCGCCAGATAAAGGTATAATTGCTCGTGATCAATCGGTTTTGACAGGATCGGTGGCGTAGAGAGATGCTGAACCAGTGATCGGAATGCGCCTTCACATTCCATGGTCCATTCAAAGTTTCGTTTTCCCTTCCGGATCAGATCAAAGAAAGGAATGCATTTATCAGTGGATTTTGAAATGAACCTGCTTAATGCTGCTACCTTCCCATGGAGACTCTGGACTTGCTTTATGGTCCTTGGAGTTTGCAAATTCCTTATTGCGCAGATCTTTTCGGGGTTTGCCTCTATCCCACGAGCGTTGACGATGAAACCGAGAAACTTCCCGGATGCGACGCCAAAGTGGCACTTTAACGGGTTAAGCTTCATTCCATATTTACGTAGGATGCGGAACATTGAATCTAAACCCCCGACATGATCTGTGGAAAATCGGGACTTAACTAACATGTCATCCACATAAACTTCCATGGTCTTCCCGATCTGGTCAGCGAACATTCGATTAACCAAGCGTTGGTAAGTTGCTCCGGCATTCTTTAAACCAAAAGGCATGACTCTGTAACAGTAGAGTCCCAGATCGGTCACGAAACTGGTATGTTCTTGATCGGGTAGATGCATGGGTATTTGATTATAACCGGAATAAGCATCCATGAAGGATAACAACTCATGGCCTGCAGTTGAGTCTACGAGTTGGTCAATTCGAGGAAGTGGAAAACTATCTTTTGGACAAGCTTTGTTTAAGTCCGAGTAGTCGACGCAAGTTCTCCATTTCCCATTCGTTTTCCGAACCATTACCGGATTTGACACCCACTCTGGGTATAGAGCATCTCGGATGAAACCATTTGATTGCAACTTGTCAATTTCTTCTTTAAGGGCGGTAGATCTCTCTGGATCCATACCACGCCTCTTTTGCTTGACCGGAACATGTCGCGGATCAATATTTAAAGAGTGACTTGCAATGTTAGGTGAGATTCCGCACATGTCAGAGTGCGTCCAGGCAATGACATCGAGATTCGCTTGAAGAAATTCAACCAATTCCTGTTGTATCTGTTTTCCCAGTTGAGATCCAACTTTTAGTACTTTCGAGTCGTCATCCTCACTGACTGGGACGTCCACAGTCAGTTCGGCTGGAGACGCTTGATTCTCTTTGACTTCATCTTTATCTTCGTTATCTCTAGGGTCAAAATCTTTAAAGAATTGGTAGTGGTGCCCGGGCCGGGGCCCGGGCGCTAGTTGTCAATTATCAGTAAAACGGACGCAGAGAGATTCCTCTACGCCCTTTCCTTTCTCCTTCTTCTGTGCTTCACGCAACTCAGCAACATAGCAGGCTCTTCCTGCTGCCTGATCTCCTTGAACGATTCCTATACCATGGTCAGTTGGGAATTTTAAAGTCAAACACCACGGGGCAATGGCTACCCCGAATTCAGCAAGGGCTGGTCGATCCAGGAATGCATTGTACGGTGAAGCGATGTCAAGAACAACGAATTGCAACAGTCGGACTCTCCTGCGTTCCCTAATCCCTAGTTCTACTGGTAGCTCCACTATCCCAGTAGGTATTGTTGCACTCCCATTGAAGCCATGAACTCAAGATTGGCAGGGTTTCAAGTCTTTTGCTTCCATCTTCATTAAATCGTAAGCTCGTTTGAATAGAATGTTTACAGAACTCCCACTGTCAACCAGGATCCTCTTCATCCAAGCAGGATCAACTTGGGCAGATATGACCAGTGGGTCAATTGTTGGGGCTTCGATTTTGTCAGCATCTCTGCTTCTAAATATGATATCGTCCGACATCGTCTTTTGTTGCTTAGCCGGGGTTCCATCCTCACAATTACTGCAGCATTCGAAGCTCGCATGCCTGATAGAGCTAGCATACGACTCCATTTCCCTCCAGCTCCTGTCCGCTGGATGAGGACCACCACTTATGGTATTGATAACTAGCCTCCCGCCTGTACGAGCGGGTTCCTCTAGTCTTTCTTGGTCTTGCGCACGGTTTGGGTTTGATGGGCCCGCACCACCAGACTGCGGTGCCTGCACGAATTGATCTAACTTTCTCTCCCTGATCAACTTTTCTATGAGATCCTGCAAATGGCGACAGTCATTAGTATTGTGGCCATAACTCTCATGAAACCTACAAAACTTTCCTGTCTGAATCTGCCTCTTTGATGACCGCTTCGGAGCAGGTTTCTTATAATGTTCAGTGTTGCAAGTTTGTAGGTACACATTTTCCAGCGATGTGTTTAATGGTTTATAACTTTCGAACATCGGAGCCCTACGCCGTGGGCCTGGATTCGGATCTCTCTTCTTATTTTGACCATTGCTACCTCTTGGCTGAGTTTGTTTGTTTTGTATGTTTAACTGAACTTTTCCAGAATTGTCACCGGACTGTTTAACTGCTACATTGCTTTGTATTCCCTCATTTCCAGGTTTCACATCATCCTACTTCCTAGACTGTTTCGCGTCCTCTTGCTGTAAGAATTGAGCGGCTTTGGAGTAGAAACGGTCCAACGATGCGGGTGGTTTTCCGGCTAGCCAGTTTCCAAATTCAGAATCGGTATCAATTCCCTTTGTCAATGCCATTAAAATTGAGTTGTCGTTGGGATTACTAATTTCCACACATGCCGCATAGAATCTCTCCAAGTAACGCCTTAGTGTTTCCCCACGAGCTTGGGTAACGTTGGACAGGATGTTAACATCTTTGGGTCTAGCGACATGCATACAGAATTGTTCAACAAATTTCTTAGCCAATTGGTCAAATGAAGAGATAGATCTTGGAGGTAATCTTGTAAACCACATTGTTGCAATTCCTCCCAGTGAGATGGGGAAGCTTCGGCATTTCACTGCATCGTCGGCCCTTGCGACGCTCATTGGCCATTCATATTTCAATATGTGCTGATTGGGATCAGAATTTCCTTCGTACATAGGGAGAGTTGGCATTCTGAATCGCCGAGGAGGTTCAGCATATAGTATCTCGTCCGTGAAAGGAGTATGACTTTGAGAAATCCCCCAATCGTCGTTGGTAAAACCTTGGCTTTCGCGGATCATCTGACGTATCATAGTCGAGATGTCTGGCATTGCTACATTTTGAGCATGCTGAGCTAAGGTGTGGTCGGGTTCCACAGTGCAAGTTTGGACCGGGCGCTGTCGACGGTCCAAGTTTCGCCTCCTTGGCTCAGCATCTTCCGGGCCGTATGGTTCAGAAGTACGTCCCTGCTGTTGATTGCTTGAATCTGGAAGATGTCTGGTATGAACCCTTGTTTCTACTGTGGCAGCTGTGACATGATTGTCCATAGTATATTGTGGAGTATGACCACCTCGTGCTGATGGCCCGCCTGGAAGCTGGTTGACGGTCCTACCCTCAACTGTCCGACAATTAGGGCGGGTTGATATCCAGCAGCTTGAGCATGACTTCCGTCCAATCGAGGACGGGTAGATCTATGATGATAGTCAGATGAGGCAGAACTTTCAGTGGATGAGCGGGAAACATCATCCCTTCTGGACCTCCTACGGCCCTGGCGGTTCAGTTGGTTCGTCAATTCAATATTAGCACGCAACTGTTCGGCCAATTGTTGCCGACTCTGAGTCAACTCTTGAAGCAACACCTGGAATTCTTGTCTAGTGACTGCCCCAGACGGATCTGAGTGGGCAGTGTTGTCTTGGTTGGGTGGCTGCTGTTGAGCAGGATTCTGTCCATCCCTACCTTCTTGTCCAGCAGCTGTAGAAGTGGTTCTCGTGCTAACCATTTTCAATGATGAATCCTTTTCCTAGATTTTATGCAAATCTGAATAGAATGGAAGGATTATGAATTAGAGATCTGGGTCTTCCTCTTGGATTTGTGCAATCCGGTATCGATGGTAGATCCAAGGAGCAGGAGAAAAAAGCTGGTTTTTCTCAGTGAAAGCACCAAAGTGTTTGTACCAAAAATGGGCACAACACTCTTCGGAAGTTTTTGAAGAGATAAAAGTGAAGAATGAAAATTAAAACTGTGGATTATCTAACAAAAACTCCAAATAACAGAAAGTAAATTGCAAAGACAAACGATTTAGAGTGGTTCGGCGTTTTGCCTACGTCCACTATGAAATTTGATGATTTTATTGCTCGATACTTGAAGATTACAATTCTTTATACTGTAATACAACTGAATTTATATGCTAAGTCTCAATCTAAAGCAGCGGCGGTGTTCTGGAGTAAATCTGGCAGAATCTGGGCGCTCTTCAGTACTTAGAATTCTCCGACCCCTTTTCTGAATGACCAGAGGCTCTATTTATAGGTGTAGGAGGCTGATATTTCGCCTAAAATGAGGGGAGACCAGTTCTGGTACGTCAGGGGGCCCACATGGCCGAAATCTGGAGATCCGGGCCCACTTTGGGATCGATTCGACCCTTGGTTCGAATCGATCAAGAAATCATCCAATCGAGCTGAAATTTGGTGTGAACATTCTTCATCATGTGATTAAGCTTCTGTGAAAATTTCATGGCATTTGGACTTGTAGAACTCGAGATATGATCGATTCAATGTTGCATTTCTGGAGAACATGGATACTTCGAATCGATCTAGTTCGAATCGATTTGGTCGACTCGATGCTTGCTGTGACGTGGCGCGTGTCTCTCGCATCGATCCTCCTCTTACTCCGGTTTTACTGGGTCGTATCCATAACCTCTGCTACTTCGATTCGATGGTTTCGAGGGAATGGATTCGAAGAGATGTAAGTTCGAATCGATCAGGGTATATCATGGGTGATTGATTCGAATTCGCTTCATTAGGGTGGATTCGAAGACAGTTATGAAGGGGAGTCAAAGTCTCTACAACTGAATGGATTCGAAGGTACTGGAGTCGAAGATTGGCCTCCTTCGAATCGATGATGTTGGTGCTTTGGAATGGAGTCGGAGCTCCTCTGCCTGCATGGATTCGAAGGATCCTTCCTTCGATCGATTCGAACTGGAGCTCGGTGCTGATGGATCCGAAGCGAAGCCTCGAGGATGGATTCGAACTAGTATATGGTCGATGGATTCGAACGCAGGCTCCTTTCTCACCGATTCGAAGCAGAGAAGTTCGATGGAGTCGAACAAAGATGGCCACGTGGATACGAAGCCTAGTCACCAGACGGATTCGAACGCAAGCTCCTTCTATGGATTCGAACATATGACTATTTACTCCAAATTGCATCAATGATATCTTGAGTGTACGAACTCGGATTGACTTGAGATTTGGAACGTTGGTTTGCATGGCTTTACTTGTCATTCCTTATCAATTGTAGCCTGATCCGGACATCCGACAAAATTCATCGATATCCATGGCGAACTTGCGTATAACGAACTTTAACGACGAACTGCCTTTAGTTTTCCAGTCAACTTTTTGGTATCACGGCCTTGCCAAAAGGCGGGATAACAAAACCGAGGTGGTATTCTTGTGAAGGATACGAAATCGATCGATTCGAACAAGCCAGTATGATGATAGATGCAAGTATGATGGATTCGAACTGCACTAAACCTGATGGATACAGAGGTGATCGATGCGAAGCGGTGTGGTCTAATTAATGCTCATGCCATCGATTCGAACACGATGGATACGAACAAGGCCAAACTCGATGGATTCGAACATTCTAAGGCGCTGTCATAATGATCGATGCGAACCTGGTGGATTCGAATAGGTCATCGCCTAGACTAAATGATGGATACGAACATCATATCCGAGCTAACTTGTACCGATCATATCCCACTCATACGAGCTCCGATTAACCTGAAATTTTGACCGCTGACTTTCCTGGCTCTGCTTGTCATGTCCTATCAATTGTAGCTTGATCCGGGCTCGGACTAAATTCCTTGATATCCATGGTGAAACAGTGTATAACGAACTTTTACAACGAACTGCCTTTAGTTTTCCAGTCAACTTTTTGGTGTCACGACCTTGCCAAAAGGCGGGATAACATTTGCCCCCCAAAACATGCCTTGTGATAATAAGGCGTGTTTTGAATAGTTCCGAATCCGAAGTCCATAGCCAATTCCACGTCCATCCAAACTCGATGACCGAGTTTTCAGTCCATCCTTGTCCAACAACCGAATCCAAGACCTCTCCGGGTCGATATCAAAATCCATAACCTCTCTGGGCTCTTGCCAAGCGCAATCCACACTTGACGACCTTGGTCCAGTGTCCCTGGACGTTGAGCTAACCTCTCCGGGTTCTTGCCAAGCGCAATCCACACTCGACGACCATGGTCCAGTGTCCTTGGACGTAAGTAATGCCGTGGCTTAAGTCCTAAGCCGAATCCTGGTCGCTCCAGACCCTTGTTGAGCATAGTCCATACTCAACAACTTGAAAATAACAATTGATAATGCAAGGCCTAAGTCCTAGGCCGAATCCTGGTCTCTCCGGACCCTTATCGAGCATAGTCCATACTCGACGACCGTTTATCAAAAACTAGAAAAAATCCAATCAAAATCCAATCCAAAATCCAAATCAAATCGGAAAACCAGAAATCCATATCAAAAATCAAAATCATCCTTCAAAACGGAGAACAATCATCCGAATGAAAGCCAAAAACAGAAAACAAGCGAAATCAGTAGTTCAATCCAAACTCCAAGACCAAAGCAGAAAAACGAGTGTCCAATTCTAAAACAAAAGACAAATTTCGCAAACCATGGCTTCGCGGTTTATCATCATTCAGAGCATGCCTAGGGGCTATCTCCGGCCCCATACATGTGTAAATGACTTGGTTGCTTGAGAATGGTTTGTTACTTATTCCATATTATCACGGTCAATTGATAATCAATCGACCATCATTCCTGGGCCTCACGCGCCATGGCTTAAGGTAAGCGGTGGTTGCTCCTGCTCCGCCACTACATTCTGAGCCCCAACATACTGCCTCAATTGTCCATTCCTCACATGTTCTTCAATTATGTCCTTTAAGTGCCTGCAGCTGTTGGTATCATGTCCGTCCAAATCATGGAAGAGACAATGCCTTCCTGATGCCCTTTCTCGTTCATATGGTTCTCTCCTAGCCGGCCTTCGGTATGGAAGGCGATTCCGGGTTTCCAAGTAAATCCGCTACAGCGTCTCATTCAATCCTGTGTATGTGGAAAACTTTGGATCCTTCCATCGCTTCCTGGCTTTTCCTGAATCGTCGTCCAGCTTCCTTTTCTCTTTATCTTTATCCGAACCCCTACTAGATGGTCCTCCACCCTCAGTTGCATTAACTTCCTTCAACTTTAAATCTGCACCTGCATCCTCTTGTCGGAGGAACCTTTCAGCCTCATGAAAGAATTCTCCGAGATCCAGAGGTGGGTCTCGTATTAAAGATACCATGAAATCTGAATCCTCTCTAACTCCCGACACCGCCGCCATCAAAACCATCAATGGATCCGGCCGATCCCCCGAAGCTACCGCCACATTGAATCGAGTTAGAAAAGCCTTAAGTGATTCATCCGTCCTTTGCTTTACCGACGTTAGCGTCATTACATTTTTTGGCCTCTTGGTATGAACCCGAAACTGTCCCAAAAACCTGTCCACCAACTCCCTCCAAGTCCTGATAGATCCTTCTCCCAACTGCCTAAACCACATTGCAGCTAGATCTGTCAAATACAATGGAAAACATCTGGCCATCACTTCCTCCGATGCCCCCAGCACTTCCATGTGTCTAGTGTATCTCATCAAGTGATCAGTCGGGTCAGCCTTGCCATTATATACTTCCACGCTAGGTAACTTGAACTTAGGTGGATTCTGAGCTATCCTGATTTCCCGAGCGAACGGGCTCCTGTTCACTCCTTCCAAATCTCTATTGGTCAAACCTCCACGCATAGTCTTCCTAATGATCTCCACTAGTCTAGCGTTGTCTGTCAGGGGTTGCCCTCCATGCTCCCGAGGGAACTCCGGCACGTATTCTTCATGTGGCTCATTAGCAGCAACGTTGGCCCAAGCCTGTTGAACTCCTTCCAAAGGTCCTCCTGTGTTGGATCCTGCGGGCCTGCCCCCAGGCCTGTTTATGAAACTATCCATTTACGGCTTACAGCCGTCAAAGCCGTAGAACTCACTAAGAGCTTCGTTTTGACTGGTTATGGCTCCCGTAACTCTAAACGAGCCAATAGTTATGGCCGTTCGAAGAATCGATATCCACAGGGTGCAACATTCGCGGTGCAAGGTGCAACATTCGTCCAAAAGCCAAAACAGCACCGTTCGACTTTTAGAAATGGGTGCATGGATTTGAAATGGAATAGCACCATGGTGCACCACTATCCAGGGAAGGTAAATCGAAGACCAGCCACGGTGATCCCGTTTTAACGTAAAAATTCACGTGATGGAAAACATAAGGCCAAAAAACTTCAGAGACCCGATTGAGGTTCGGATAGCCTTTTTTGGGTATGAAACTATCCATTGACGACTTACAGCTGTCAAAACCGTAGAACTCACTAAGAGCTTCGTTTTGACTGGTTATGGCTCCCGTAACTCTAAACGAGCCAACAGTTATGGCCGTCCGAAGAATCGATATCCACAGGGTGCAACATTCGCGGTGCAAGGTGCAACATACATCTAAAAAGCCGAAACAGCGCCGTTCGACTTTTAGAAATGGGTGCAGGGATTTGAAATGGAATAGTACTATGGTGAACCACTATCCAGGGAAGGTAAATCGAAGACTAGCCACGGTGATCCCGTTTTAACGTAAAAATTCACGTGATGGAAAACAGAAAGACAAAAAACTTCAGAGACACGATTGAGGTTCGGATAGCCTTTTTTGGGTATGAAACTATCCATTGAAGGCTTACTGCCGTCAAAGCTGTAGAACTCACTGAGAGATTCATTTTGACTGGTTATGGCTCCCGTAACTCTAAACGAGCCAACAGTTATGGCCGTCTGAAGAATCGATATCCACAGGGTACAACATTCGCGGTGCAAGGTGCAACATTCATCCAAAAAGAAAAAACAACGCCGTTCGACTTTTAGAAATGGGTGCAGGGATTTGAAATGGAATAGTACCATGGTGCACCACTATCCAGGGAAGGTAAATCGAAGACCAGCCACGGTGATCCCGTTTTAACGTAAAAATTCACGTGATGGAAAACAGAAGGCCATAAAACTTCAGAAACCCGATTGAGGTTTGGATAGCCTTTTTGGGTATGAAACTATCCATTTACGGCTTACAGTCGTCAAAGCCGTAGAACTCACTGAGAGCTTCGTTTTGACTGGTTATGGCTTCCGTAACTCTAAACGAGCCAATAGTTATGGTCGTCCGAAGAATCGATATCCACAGGGTGCAACATTCGCGATGCAAGATGCAACATTCATCCAAAAAGCCGAAACAGCACCGTTCGAATTTTAGAAGTGGGTGCAGGGATTTGAAATTGAACAGTACCATGGTGCACCACTCTCCAGGGAAGGTAAATCGAAGACCATCCACGGAGATCCCGTTTTAACGTAAAAATTCACGTGATGGAAAACAGAAGGCCAAAAAACATCAGAGACCCGATTGAGGTTCAGATAGCCTTTTTTGGGTATGAAACTATCCATTGACGGCTTAGAGTCGTAAAAGCCGTAGAACTCACTAAGAGCTTCATTTTGACTGGTTATGGCTCCCGTAACTCTAAACGAGCCAAGAGTTATGGTCGTCCGAAGAATCGATATCCACAGGGTGCAACATTCGCGGTGCAAGGTGCAACATTCATCCAAAAAGCCGGAACAGCGTTGTTCGACTTTTAGAAGTGGGTGCAGGGATTTGAAATGGAATAGTACCATGGTGCACCACTCTCCAGGGAAGGTAAATCGAAGACCGTCCACAGTGATCCCGTTTTAACGTAAAAATTCACGTGATGGAAAACAGAAGGCCAAAAAACATCAAAGACCCGATTGAGGTTCGGATTGCCTTTTTTGGGTATGAAACTATCCATTTACGGCTTACAGCCGTCAAAGCCGTTGAACTCACTGAGAGCTTCGTTTTGACTCGTTATGGCTCCCGTAACTCTAAACGATCCAACAGTTATGGCCGTTCGAAGAATCGATATACACAGGGTGCAACATTCACGGTGCAAGGTGCAACATTCGTCCAAAAAGCCAAAACAGTGCCGTTCGACTTTTAGAAATTGGTGCAGGGATTTAAAATGGAATAGCACCATGGTGCACCACTATCCAAGGAAGGTAAATCGAAGACCAGCCACGGTGATCCCGTTTTAACGTAAAAATTCACGTGATGGAATACATAAGGCGAAAAAACTTCAGAGACCCGATTGAGGTTCGGATAGCCTTTTTTGGGTATGAAACTATCCATTGACGACTTACAGCTATCAAAACCGTAGAACTCACCGAGATCTTTGTTTTGACTGGTTATGGCTCCCGTAACTCTAAACGAGCCAACAGTTATGGCCGTCCGAAAAATCGATATCCACAGGGTGCAACATTCGCGGTGCAAGGTGCAACATTCATCCAAAAAGCCGAAACAGCGCCGTTCGACTTTTTGAAATGGGTGCAGGGATTTGAAATGGAACAGTACTATGGTGCACCACTATCCAGGGAAGGTAAATCGAAGACCAGCCACGGTGATCCCGTTTTAACGTAAAAATTCACGTGATGGAAAACAGAAAGACAAAAAACTTCATAGACACGATTGAGGTTCGGATAGCCTTTTTGGGTATGAAACTATCCATTAACGGCTTACTACCGTCAAAGCTGTAGAACTCACTAAGAGCTTCGTTTTGACTGGTTATGGCTCCCGTAACTCTAAACGAGCCAACACTTATGGCCGTCTGAAGAATCGATATCCACAGGGTACAACATTCGCGGTGCAAGGTGCAACATTCGTCCAAAAAGCCAAAACAACGCCGTTCGACTTTTAGAAATGGGTGCAGGGATTTGAAATGGAATAGTACCATGGTGCACCACTATCCAGGGAAGGTAAATCGAAGACCAGCCACGGTGATCCCGTTTTAACGTAAAAATTCACGTGATGGAAAACTAAAGGCAATAAAACTTCATAGACCCGATTGAGGTTTGGATAGCCTTTTTGGGTATGAAACTATCCATTTACGGCATACAATCGTCAAAGCCGTAGAACTCACTGAGAGCTTCGTTTTGACTGGTTATAGCTTCCGTAACTCTAAACGAGCCAATAGTTATGGCCGTCCGAAGAATCGATATCCACAGGGTGCAACATCCGCGGTGCAAGGTGCAACATTCGTCCAAAAAGCCGAAACAGCGCCGTTCGACTTTTAGAAGTGGGTGTAGGGATTTGAAATGGAATAGTACCATGGTGCACCACTCTCCAGGGAAGGTAAATCGAAGACCATCCACGGAGATCCCGTTTTAACGTAAAAATTCACGTGATGGAAAACATAAGGCGAAAAAACTTCAGAGACCCGATTGAGGTTCGGATAGCCTTTTTTGGGTATGAAACTATCCATTGACGGCTTACAGCTGTCAAAACCGTAGAACTCACTGAGAGCTTTATTTTGACTGGTTATGGCTCCCGTAACTCTAAACGAGCCAAGAGTTATGGCCATCCGAAGAATCGATATCCACAGGGTGCAACATTCGCGGTGCAATATGCAACATTCATCCAAAAAGCCGAAACAGCACCGTTCGACTTTTAGAAGTGGGTGCAGGGATTTGAAATGGAATAGTACCATGGTGCACCACTCTCCAGGGAAGGTAAATCGAAGACCATCCACGGTGATCCCGTTTTAACATAAAAATTCATGTGATGGAAAACAGAAGGCCAAAAAACTTCAAAGACCCGATTGAGGTTCGTATAGCCTTTTTGGGTATGAAACTATCCATTGACGGCTTACAGCGGTCAAAGCCGTAGAACTCACTGAGAGCTTCGTTTTGACTGGTTATGGCTCCCGTAACTCTAAACGAGCCAATAGTTATGGCCGTCCGAAGAATCGATATCCACAGGGTGCAACATTCGCGGTGCAAGGTGCAACATTCATCCAAAAAGCCGAAACAACGCCGTTCGACATTTAGAAATGGGTGCAGGGATTTAAAATGGAACAGTACCATGGTGCACCACTCTCCAGGAAAGGTAAATCGAAGACCATCCACGGTGATCCCGTTTTAACGTAAAAATTCACGTGATGGAAAACAGAAGGCCAAAAAACTTCAGAGACCCGATTGAGGTTCGGATAGCCTTTTTTGGGTATGAAACTATCCATTGATGACTTACAGCTGTCGAAACCGTAGAGCTCACTGAGAGGTTCGTTTTGACTGGTTATGGCTCCTGTAACTCTAAACGAGCCAACAGTTATGGCCGTCCAAAGAATCGATATCCACAGGGTGCAACATTCGCGGTGCAAGGTGCAACATTCATCCAAAAAGCTGAAACAACGCCGTTCGACTTTTAGAAATGGGTGCAGGGATTTGAAATGGAACAGTACTATGGTGCACCACTATCCAGGGAAGGTAAATCGAAGACCAGCCACGGTGATCCCGTTTTAACGTAAAAATTCACGTGATGGAAAACAGAAAGACAAAAAACTTCAGAGACACGATTGAGGTTCGGATAGCCTTTTTTGGGTATGAAACTATCCATTGACGGCTTACTGCCGTTAAAGCTGTAGAACTCACTGAGAGCTTCGTTTTGACTTGTTATGGTTCCCGTAACTCTAAACGAGCCAACATTTATGGCCGTTTGAAGAATCGATATCCACAGGGTACAACATTCGCGGTGCAAGGTGCAACATTCGTCCAAAAAGCCAAAACAATGCCGTTCGAGTTTTAGAAATGGGTGCAGGGATTTGAAATGGAATAGTACCATGGTGCACCACTATCCAGGGAAGGTAAATTGAAGCCCAGCCACGGTGATCCCGTTTTAACGTAAAAATTCACGTGATGGAAAAATAGAAGGCCATAAAACTTCAGAGACCCGATTGAGGTTCGGGTAGCCTTTTTGGGTATGAAACTATCCATTTACGACTTACAGCCATCAAAGCCGTATAACTCACTGAGAGCTTCGTTTTGACTGGTTATGGCTCCCGTAACTCTAAACGAGCCAATAGTTATGGCCGTCCGAAGAATCGATATCCACAGGGTGCAACATTCGCGGTGCAAGGTGCAACATTCATCCAAAAAGCCGAAACAGCAGCGTTCGACTTTTAGAAGTGGGTGCAGGGATTTGAAATGGAACAGTACCATGGGGCACCACTCTCCTGGGAAAGTAAATCGAAGACCATCCACGGTGATCCCATTTTAACGTAAAAATTCACGTGATGGAAAACAGGGCCAAAAAACTTCAAAGACCCGATTGAGGTTCGGATAGCCTTTTTTGGGTACGAAACTATCCATTGACGGCATACAGCCGTCAATACCGTAGAACACACTGAGAGCTTCGTTTTGACTGGTTATGGCTCCCGTAACTCTAAATGAAACAATAGTTATGGCCGTCCGAAGAATCGATATCCATAGGGTGCAACATTCGCGGTGCAAGGTGCAACGTTTATCCAAAAAGCCGAAACAGCGCCGTTCGACTTTTAGAAGTTGGTGCAGGGATTTGAAATGGAACAGTACCATGGTGCACCACTCTCTAGGGAAGGTAAATCGAAGACCATCCATGGTGATCCCGTTTTAACGTAAAAATTCACGTGATGGAAAACAGAACGCAAAAAAACATCAAAGACCCGATTGAGGTTCAGATAGCATTTTTTGGGTATGAAACTATCCATTTACGGCTTACAGCCGTCAAAGCCGTAGAACTCACTGAGAGCTTCGTTTTGACTAGTTATGGCTCCCGTAACTCTAAACGAGCCAACAGTTATGGTCGTTCGAAGAATCGATATCCACAAGGTGCAACATTCGCGGTGCAAGATGCAACATTCGTCCAAAAAGCCAAAACAGCGCCGTTCGACTTTTAGAAATGGGTGCAGGGATTTAAAATGGAATAGCACCATGGTGCACCACTATCCAAAGAAGGTAAATCGAAGACCAGCCACGGTGATCCCGTTTTAATGTAAAAATTCACATGATGGAAAACAGAAGGCGAAAAAACTTCAGAGACCCGATTGAGGTTCGGATAGCCTTTTTTGGGTATGAAACTATCCATTGACGACTTACAGCTGTGAAAACCGTAGAACTCACCGAGAGCTTCGTTTTGACTGGTTATGGCTCCCGTAACTCTAAACGAGCCAACAGTTATGGCCGTCCGAAGAATCGATATCCACAGGGTGCAACATTCGCGGTGCAAGGTGCAACATACATCCAAAAAGCCGAAACAGCGCCGTTCGACTTTTAGAAATGGGTGCAGGGATTTAAAATGGAATAGTACTATGGTGCACCACTATCCAGGGAAGGTAAATCGAAGACCAGCCATGGTGATCCCGTTTTAACGTAAAAATTCACGTGATGGAAAACAGAAAGACAAAAAACTTCAGAGACACGATCGAGGTTCGGATAGCCTTTTTTGGGTATGAAACTATCCATTGACGGCGTACTGCCGTCAAAGCTGTAGAACTTACTGAGAGCTTCATTTTGACTGGTTATGGCTCCCGTAACTCTAAACGAGCCAACAGTTATGGCCGTCTGAAGAATCGATATCCACAGGGTATAACATTCGCAGTGCAAGGTGCAACATTCATCCAAAAAGCCAAAACAACGCCGTTCGACTTTTAGAAATGGGTGCAGGGATTTGAAATGGAATAGTACCATGGTGCACCACTATCCAGGGAAGGTAAATCGAAGACCAGCCACGGTGATCCCGTTTTAACGTAAAAATTCACGTGATGGAAAACAGAAGGCCATAAAACTTCAGAGACCCGATTGAGGTTTGGATAGCCTTTTTGGGTATGAAACTATCCATTTACGGCTTACAACCGTCAAATCCGTAGAACTCACTGAGAGCTTCATTTTGACTGGTTATGGCTTCCGTAACTCTAAACGAGCCAATAGTTATGGCTGTCCGAAGAATCGATATCCACAGGGTGCAACATTCGCGGTGCAAGGTGCAACATTCATCCAAAAAGCCGAAACAGCACCGTTCGACTTTTAGAAGTGGGTGCAGGGATTTGAAATGGAACAGTACCATAGTGCACCACTCTCCAGGGAAGGTAAATCGAAGACCATCCACGGAGATCCCGTTTTAACGTAAAAATTCACGTGATAGAAAATAGAAGGACAAAAAACATCAAAGACCCGATTGAGGTTCGGATAGCCTTTTTTGGGTATGAAACTATCCATTGACGGCTTAGAGTCGTCAAAGCCGTAGAACTCACTAAGAGCTTCGTTTTGACTGGTTATGGCTCCCGTAACTCTAAACGAGCCAACAGTTATGGCCGTCCAAAGAATCGATATCCACAGGGTGCAACATTCGCGGTGCAAGGTGCAACATTCATCCAAAAAGCCAAAACAGCGCCGTTCGACTTTTAGAAATGGGTGCAGGGATTTGAAATGGAACAGTACTATGGTGCACCACTATCCAGGGAAGGTAAATCGAAGACCAGCCACGGTGATCCCGTTTTAACGTAAAAATTCACGTGATGGAAAACAGAAAGACAAAAAACTTCAAAGACACGATTGAGGTTCGGATAGCCTTTTTTGGGTATGAAACTATCCATTGATGGCTTACTGCCGTCAAAGCTGTAGAACTCAGTGAGAGCTTCGTTTTGACTGGATATGGCTCCCGTAACTCTAAACGAGCCAACAGTTATGGCTGTCCGAAGAATCGATATCCACAGGGTGCAACATTCGCGGTGCAAGGTGCAACATTCATCCAAAAAGCCGAAACAGCGCCGTTCGACTTTTAGAAGTGGGTGCAGGGATTTGAAATGGAACAGTACCATGGTGCATCACTCTCTAGGGAAGGTAAATCGAAGACCATCCACGGTGATCCCGTTTTAACGTAAAAATTCACATGATGGAAAACAGAAGGGCAAAAAACTTCAGAGACCCGATTGAGGTTCGGATAGCATTTTTTGGGTATGAAACTATCCATTGACGGCTTACAACCGTCAAAGCCGTAGAACTCACTGAGAGCTTCGTTTTGACTGGTTATGGCTCCCGTAACTCTAAACGAGCCAATAGTTATGGCCGTCCGAAGAATCGATATCCACACGGTGCAACATTCGCGGTGCAAGGTGCAACATTCGTCCAAAAAGCCGAAACAGCGCCGTTCGACATTTAGAAATTGGTGCAGGGATTTAAAATGGAACAGTACCATGGTGTACCACTCTCCAGGGAAGGAAAATCGAAGACCATCCACGGTGATCCCGTTTTAACGTAAAAATTCACATGATGGAAAACAGAAGGCCAAAAAACTTCAGAGACCCGATTGAGGTTCGGATAGCCTTTTTTGGGTATGAAACTATCCATTGATGACTTACAGCTATCAAAACCGTAGAACTCACTGAGAGCTTCGTTTTGACTGGTTATGGCTCCCGTAACTCTAAACGAGCCAACAGTTATGGCCGTCCAAAGAATCGATATCCACAGCGTGCAACATTCGCGGTGCAAGGGGCAACATTCATCCAAAAAGCCAAAACAGCGCCGTTCGACTTTTAGAAATGGGTGCAGGGATTTGAAATGGAACAGTACTATGGTGCACCACTATCCAGGGAAGGTAAATCGAAGACCAGCCACGGTGATCCCGTTTTAACGTAAAAATTCACGTGATGGAAAACAGAAAGACAAAAAACTTCAAAGACACGATTGAGGTTCGGATAGCCTTTTTTGGGTATGAAACTATCCATTGATGGCTTACTGCCGTCAAAGCTGTAGAACTCAGTGAGAGCTTCGTTTTGACTGGATATGGCTCCCGTAACTCTAAACGAGCCAACAGTTATGGCCGTCTGAAGAATCGATATCCACAGGGTACAACATTCGCGGTGCAAGGTGCAACATTCGTCCAAAAAGCTAAAACAACGCCTTTCGACTTTTAGAAATGGGTGCAGGGATTTGAAATGGAATAGTACCATGGTGCACCACTATCTTGGGAAGGTAAGTTGAAGACCAGCCACGGTGATCCCGTTTTAACGTAAAAATTCACGTGATGGAAAACAAAAGGCCATAAAACTTCAGAGACCCGATTGAGGTTCGGATAGCCTTTTTGGGTATGAAACTATCCATTTACGGCTTAAAGAAATCAAAGCCGTAGAACTCACTGAGAGCTTCGTTTTGACTGGTTATGGCTCCCGTAACTCTTAACGAGCCAATAGTTATGGCCGTCCGAAGAATCGATATCCATAGGGTGCAACATTCGCGGTGCAAGGTGCAACATTCATCCAAAAAGCCGAAACAACGCCGTTCGACTTTTAGAAGTCGGTGCAGGGATTTGAAATGGAACAGTACCATGGGGCACCACTCTCCTGGGAAGGTAAATCGAAGACCATCCACGGTGATCCCGTTTTAACGTAAAAATTCACGTGATGGAAAACAGAAGGCCAAAAAACTTCAAAGACCCGATTGAGGTTCGGATAGCCTTTTTTGGGTACGAAACTATCCATTGACGGCTTAAAGCCATCAAAACCATAGAACTCACTAAGAGCGTCGTTTTGACTGGTTATGGCTCCCGTAACTCTAAACGAGCCAATAGTTATGGCCGTTCGAAGAATCGATATCCATAGGGTGCAACATTCGCGGTGCAAGGTGCAACATTCATCCAAAAAGCCGAAACAGAGCCGTTCGAAATTTAGAAGTGGGTGCAGACATTTGAAATGGAACAGTACCATGGTGCACCACTCTCCAGGGAAGGTAAATCGAAGACCATCCTCGGTGATCCCGTTTTAACGTAAAAATTCACGTGATGGAAAACAGAACGCAAAAAAACTTCAAAGACCCGATTGAGGTTCGGATAGCATTTTTTTGGTATGAAACTATCCATTAACGGATTACAGCCGTCAAAGCCATAGAACTCACTGAGAGCTTCGTTTTGACTGGTTATGGCTCCCGTAACTCTAAACGAGCCAACAGTTATGGCCGTCCGAAGAATCGATATCCATAGGGTGCAACATTCGCGGTGCAAGGTGCAACATTCATCCAAAAAGCCGAAACAGCGCCGTTCGACTTTTAGAAGTGGGTGCAGGGATTTGAAATGGAACAGTACCATGGTGCACCACTTTCTAGGGAAGGTAAATCGAAGACCATCCACGGTGATCCCGTTTTAACGTAAAAATTCACATGATGGAAAACAGAAGGGCAAAAAACTTCAGAGACCCGATTGAGGTTCGGATAGCATTTTTTGGGTATGAAACTATCCATTGACGGCTTACAACCGTCAAAGCCGTAGAACTCACTGAGAGCTTCGTTTTGACTGGTTATGGCTCCCGTAACTCTAAACGAGCCAATAGTTATGGCCGTCCGAAGAATCGATATCCACACGGTGCAACATTCGCGGTGCAAGGTGCAACATTCGTCCAAAAAGCCGAAACAGCGCCGTTCGACATTTAGAAATGGGTGCAGGGATTTAAAATGGAACAGTACCATGGTGTACCACTCTCCAGGGAAGGAAAATCGAAGACCATCCACGGTGATCCCGTTTTAACGTAAAAATTCACATGATGGAAAACAGAAGGCCAAAAAACTTCAGAGACCCGATTGAGGTTCGGATAGCCTTTTTTGGGTATGAAACTATCCATTGATGACTTACAGCTATCAAAACCGTAGAACTCACTGAGAGCTTCGTTTTGACTGGTTATGGCTCCCGTAACTCTAAACGAGCCAACAGTTATGGCCGTCCAAAGAATCGATATCCACAGCGTGCAACATTCGCGGTGCAAGGTGCAACATTCATCCAAAAAGCCAAAACAGCGCCGTTCGACTTTTAGAAATGGGTGCAGGGATTTGAAATGGAACAGTACTATGGTGCACCACTATCCAGGGAAGGTAAATCGAAGACCAGCCACGGTGATCCCGTTTTAACGTAAAAATTCACGTGATGGAAAACAGAAAGACAAAAAACTTCAAAGACACGATTGAGGTTCGGATAGCCTTTTTTGGGTATGAAACTATCCATTGATGGCTTACTGCCGTCAAAGCTGTAGAACTCAGTGAGAGCTTCGTTTTGACTGGATATGGCTCCCGTAACTCTAAACGAGCCAACAGTTATGGCCGTCTGAAGAATCGATATCCACAGGGTACAACATTCGCGGTGCAAGGTGCAACATTCGTCCAAAAAGCTAAAACAACGCCTTTCGACTTTTAGAAATGGGTGCAGGGATTTGAAATGGAATAGTACCATGGTGCACCACTATCTTGGGAAGGTAAGTTGAAGACCAGCCACGGTGATCCCGTTTTAACGTAAAAATTCACGTGATGGAAAACAAAAGGCCATAAAACTTCAGAGACCCGATTGAGGTTCGGATAGCCTTTTTGGGTATGAAACTATCCATTTACGGCTTAAAGAAATCAAAGCCGTAGAACTCACTGAGAGCTTCGTTTTGACTGGTTATGGCTCCCGTAACTCTTAACGAGCCAATAGTTATGGCCGTCCGAAGAATCGATATCCATAGGGTGCAACATTCGCGGTGCAAGGTGCAACATTCATCCAAAAAGCCGAAACAACGCCGTTCGACTTTTAGAAGTCGGTGCAGGGATTTGAAATGGAACAATACCATGGGGCACCACTCTCCTGGGAAGGTAAATCGAAGACCATCCACGGTGATCCCGTTTTAACGTAAAAATTCACGTGATGGAAAACAGAAGGCCAAAAAACTTCAAAGACCCGATTGAGGTTCGGATAGCCTTTTTTGGGTACGAAACTATCCATTGACGGCTTAAAGCCATCAAAACCATAGAACTCACTAAGAGCGTCGTTTGGACTGGTTATGGCTCCCGTAACTCTAAACGAGCCAATAGTTATGGCCGTTCGAAGAATCGATATCCATAGGGTGCAACATTCGCGGTGCAAGGTGCAACATTCATCCAAAAAGCCGAAACAGAGCCGTTCGAAATTTAGAAGTGGGTGCAGACATTTGAAATGGAACAGTACCATGGTGCACCACTCTCCAGGGAAGGTAAATCGAAGACCATCCTCGGTGATCCCGTTTTAACGTAAAAATTCACGTGATGGAAAACAGAACGCAAAAAAACTTCAAAGACCCGATTGAGGTTCGGATAGCATTTTTTTGGTATGAAACTATCCATTAACGGATTACAGCCGTCAAAGCCATAGAACTCACTGAGAGCTTCGTTTTGACTGGTTATGGCTCCCGTAACTCTAAACGAGCCAACAGTTATGGCCGTCCGAAGAATCGATATCCATAGGGTGCAACATTCACGGTGCAAGGTGCAACAGTCATCCAAAAAGCCGAAACAGCGTCGTTCGACTTTTAGAAATGGGTGCAGGGATTTGAAATGGAACAGTACCATGGTGCACCACTATCCAGGGAAGGTAAATCGAAGACCAGCCATGGTGATCCCGTTTTAACGTAAAAATTCACGTGATGGAAAACAGAAGGACAAAAAACTTCAGAGACACGATTGAGGTTCGGATAGCCTTTTTTGGGTATGAAACTATCCATTGACGGCTTACAGCCGTCAAAGCTGTAGAACTCACTAAGAGCTTCGTTTTCACTGGTTATGGCTCCCGTAACTCTAAATGAGCCAACCATTATGGCCGTCTGAAGAATCGATATCCACAGGGTGCAACATTCGCGGTGCAAGGTGCAACATTCGTCCAAAAAGCCGAAACAGCGCCGTTCGGCTTTTAGAAATGGGTGCAAGGATTTGAAATGGAATAGTACCATGGTGCACCACTATCCAGGGAAGGTAAATCGAAGACCAGCCACGGTGATCCCGTTTTAACGTAAAAATTCATGTGATGGAAAATAGAAGGCCATAAAACTTCAAAGACCCGATTGAGGTTCGGATAGCCTTTTTTAGGTACGAAACTATCCATTTACGGCTTACAGCCGTCAAAGCCATAGAACTCACTGAGAGCTTCGTTTTGACAGGTTTTGGCTCCCGTAACTCTAAACGAGCCAATAGTTATGGCTGTCCGAAGAATCCATATCCACAGGGTGCAACATTCGCGGTGCAAGGTGCAACATTCATCCAAATAGCCGAAACAGCGCCTTTCAACTTTTAGAAGTGGGTGCAGGGATTTGAAATGGAATAGTACCATGGTGCACCACTCTCCAAGGAAGGTAAATCGAAGACCATCCACGGTGATCCCGTTTTAACGTAAAAATTCACATGATGGAAAACTGAAGGCCAAAAAACATCAAAGACCCGATTGAGGTTCGGATAGCCTTTTTGAGGTATGAAACTATCCATTTACGGCTTACAGCAGTCAAAGCCGTAGAACTCACTAAGAGCTTCGTTTTGACTGGTTATGGCTCCCGTAACTCTAAACGAGCCAACAGTTATGGCCGTCTGAAGAATCGATATCCACAGGGTGCAACATTCGCGGTGCAAGGTGCAACATTCGTCCAAAAAGCCGAAACAGCGCCCTTCGACTTTTAGAAATGGGTGCAGGGATTTGAAATGGAACACTACCATGGTGCACCACTCTCCAGGGAAGGTAAATCGAAGACCATCCACGGTGATCCCGCTTTAACGTAAAAATTCATGTGATGGAATACAGAAGGCAAAAAAACTTCAGAGACCCGATTGAGGTTCGGATAGCATTTTTTTGGTATGAAGCTATCTATTGACGGCTTACAGCCGTCAAAGCCGTAGAACTTGCTGAGAGCTTCGTTTTGACTGGTTATGGCTCCCGTAACTCTAAACGAGCCAACAGTTATGGCCGTCCGAAGAATCGATATCCACAGGGTGCAACATTCGCGGTGCAAGGTGCAACATTCGTCCAAAAAGCCGAAACAGCGCCGTTCGACTTTTAGAAATGGGTGCAGGGATTTGAAATGGAATAGTACCATGGTGCACCACTCTCCAGGGAAGGTAAATCGAAGACCAGCCACGGCGATCCCGTTTTAACGTAAAAATTCACGTGATGGAAAACAGAAGGTCAAAAAACTTCAAAGACCCGATTGAGGTTCGGATAGCATTTTTTGGGTATGAAACTATCCATTGACGGCTTACAACCGTCAAAGCCGTAGAACTCACTGAGAGCTTCATTTTGACTGGTTATGGCTCCCGTAACTCTAAACGAGCCAATAGTTATGGTCGTCCGAAGAATCGATATCCATAGGGTGCAACATTCGCGGTGTAAGGTGCAACATTCATCCAAAAAGCCGAAATAGCGCCGTTCGACTTTTAGAAGTGGGTGTAGGGATTTGAAATGGAATAGTACCATGGTGCACTACTATCCAGGGAAGGTAAATCGAAGACCATCCACGGTGATCCCGTTTTAACGTAAAAATTCACGTGATGGAAAACATAAGACAAAAAAACATCACAGACCCGATTGAGGTTCGGATAGCCTTTTTTGGATATAAAACTATCCATTGATGGCTTACTACCGTCAAAGCCGTAGAACTCACTGAGAGCTTCGTTTTGACTGGTTATGGCTCCCGTAACTCTAAACGAGCCAAGAGTTATGGCCGTCCGAAGAATCGATATCCACAGGGTGCAACATTCGCGGTGCAAGGTGCAACATTCGTCCAAAAAGCCGAAACAGCGTCGTTCGACTTTTAGAAATGGGTGCAGGGATTTGAAATGGAACAGTACCTTGGTGCACCTCTCTCCAGGGAAGGTAAATCGAAGACCATCCACGGTGATCCCGTTTTAACGTAAAAATTCACGTGATGGAAAACAGAAGGCCAAAAAACTTCAAAGACCCAATTGAGGTTCAGATAGCTTTTTTTAAGTATGAAACTATCCATTGACGGCTTACAGCCGTTCAAACCGTAGAACTCACTGAGAGCTTCATTTTGACTGGTTATGGCTCCCGTAACTCTAAACGAGCCAACAGTTATGGTCGTCCGAAGAATCGATATCTACAGGGTGCAACATTCGCGGTGCTAGGTGCAACATTCGTCCAAAAAGCCGAAACAGCGCCGTTCGACTTTTAGAAATGGGTGCATGGATTTGAAATGGAATAGTACCATGGTGCACCACTCTCCATGGAAGGTAAATCGAAGACCATCCATGGTGATCCCGTTTTAACGTAAAAATTCACGTGATGGAAAACAGAAGGCCAAAAAACTTCAAAGACCCGATTGAGGTTCAGATAGCCTTTTTTGGGTATGAAACTATCCATTGATTGCTTACAGCGGTCAAAACTATAGAACTCACTGAGAGCTTCGTTTTGACTGGTTATGGCTCCCGTAACTCTAAACGAGCCAAGAGTTATGGCCGTCCGAAGAATCGATATCCACAGGGTGCAACATTCGCGGTGCAAAGTGCAACATTCGTCCAAAAAGCCGAAACAGCGTCGTTCGACTTTTAGAAATGGGTGCAGGGATTTGAAATGGAACAGTACCTTGGTGCACCACTCTCCAGGGAAGGAAAATCGAAGACCATCCACGGTGATCCCGTTTTAACGTAAAAATTCACGTGATGGAAAACAGAAGGCCAAAAAACTTCAAAGACCCAATTGAGGTTCAGATAGCTTTTTTTAAGTATGAAACTATCCATTGACGGCTTACAGCCGTCAAAACCGTAGAACTCACTGAGAGCTTCGTTTTGACTGGTTATGGCTCCCGTAACTCTAAACGAGCCAACAGTTATGGTCGTCCGAAGAATCGATATCCATAGGGTGCAACATTCGCGGTGCAAGGTGCAACATTCGTCCAAAAAGCCGAAACAGCGCCGTTCGACTTTTAGAAATGGGTGCATGGATTTAAATGAAATAGTACCATGGTGCACCACTCTCCAGGGAAGGTAAATCGAAGACCATCCATGCTGATCCCGTTTTAACGTAAAAATTCATGTGATGGAAAACAGAAGGCCAAAAAACTTCAAAGACCCGATTGAGGTTCAGATAGCCTTTTTTGGGTATGAAACTATCCATTGATGGCTTACAGCGATCAAAACTATAGAACTCACTGAGAGCTTCGTTTTGATTTGTTATGGCTCCCGTAACTCTAAACGAGCCAAGAGTTATGGCCGTCCGAAGAATCGATATCCACAGGGTGCAACATTCGCGGTGCAAGGTGCAACATTCATCCAAAAAGACAAAAAAGCGCCGTTCGACTTTTAGAAATGGGTGCAGGGATTTGAAATGGAATAGTACCATGGTGCACCACTATCCAGGGAAGGTAAATCGAAGACCAGCCACGGTGATCCGGTTTTAACGTAAAAATTCACGTGATGGAAAACAGAAGGACAAAAAACTTCAAAGACACGATTGAGGTTCGGGTTGCCTTTTTTGGGTATGAAACTATCCATTGATGGCTTATAGCCATCAATGCTGTAGAACTCACTTAGAGCTTGGTTTTGACTGGTTATGGCTCCCGTGACTCTAAACGAGCCAACAGTTATGGCCGTCTGAAGAATCGATAACCACCGGGTGCAACATTTGCGGTCCAAGGTGCAACATTCGTCCAAAAAGCCGAAACAGCGCCGTTCGACTTTCAGAAATGGGTGCAGGGATTTGAAATGGAATAGTACCATGGTGCACCACTATCCAGGGAAGGTAAATCGAAGACCAGCCACGGTGATCCCGTTTTAACGTAAAAATTCACGTGATGGAAAATAGAAGGCCATAAAACTTCAGAGACCCGATTGAGGTTCGGATAGCTTTTTTGGGTATGAAACTATCCATTTACGGCTTACAGCCGTCAAAGCGGTAGAACTCACTTAGAGCTTCGTTTTGACTGGTTATGGCTCCCGTAACTCTAAACGAGCCAATAGTTATGGTCGTCCGAAGAATCGATATCCAAACGATGCAACATTCGCGGTGCAAGGTGCAACATTCATCCAAAAAGCCGAAACAGCGCCGTTCGACTTTTAGAAGTGGGTGCAGGGATTTGAAATGGAACAGTACCATGGTGCACCACTCTCTAGGGAAGGTAAATCGAAGACCATCCACGGTGATCCCGTTTTAACGTAAAAATTCACGTGATGGAAAACAGAAGGACAAAAAACTTCAGAGACACGATTGAGGTTCGGATAGCCTTTTTTGGGTATGAAACTATCCATTGATGGCTTATAGTCGTCAAAGCCGTAGAACTCACTGAGAGCTTCGTTTTGACTGGTTATGGCTCCCATAACTCTACAAGAGCCAAGAGTTATGGCCGTTCGAAGAATCGATATCCACAAGGTGCAACATTCGCGGTGTAAGGTGCAACATTCGTCCAAAAAGCCGAAACAGCGCCGTTCGACTTTTAGAAATGGGTGCAGGGATTTGAAATGGAATAGTACCATGTTGCACCACTCTCCAGGGAAGGTAAATCGAAGACCAGCCACGGCGATCCCGTTTTAACGTAAAAATTCACGTGATGGAAAACAGAAGGTCAAAAAACTTCAGAGACCCGATTGAGGTTCGGATAGCATTTTTTGAATATGAAACTATCCATTGACGACTTACA
Organism: Allium fistulosum; assembly: GCA_030737815.1. Classification (NCBI taxonomy): domain Eukaryota; kingdom Viridiplantae; phylum Streptophyta; class Magnoliopsida; order Asparagales; family Amaryllidaceae; genus Allium; species Allium fistulosum. The sequence continues at coordinate 1,143,619,773 of CM060906.1, forward strand.
ACCGTCAAAGCCGTAGAACTCACTAAGAGATTTGTTTTGCTGGTTATGGCTCCCGTAACTCTAAACGAGCCAATAGTTATGGCCGTCCGAAGAATCGATATCCACAGGGTGCAACATTCGCGGTGCAAGGTGCAACATTCATCCAAAAAGCCGAAACAGCGCCGTTCGACTTTTAGAAGTGGGTGCAGGGATTTGAAATTGAACAGTACCATGGTGCACCACTCTCCAGGGAAGGTTAATCGAAGACCATCCACGGTGATCCCGTTTTAACGTAAAAATTCACGTGATGGAAAACAGAAGGCAAAAAAACATCAAAGACCCGATTGAGGTTCGGATAGCCTTTTTTGGGTATGAAACTATCCATTGACGGCTTACTGCCGTCAAAGCCGTAGAACTCACTGAGAGCTTCGTTTTGACTGGTTATGGCTCCCGTAACTCTAAACGAGCCAAGAGTAATGGCCGTCCGAAGAATCGATATCCACAGGGTGCAACATTCGCGGTGCAAGGTGCAACATTCATCCAAAAAGCCGAAATAGCGTCGTTCGTCTTTTAGAAATGGGTGCAGGGATTTGAAATGGAACAGTACCTTGGTGCACCACTCTCCAGGGAAGGTAAATCGAAGACCATCCACGGTGATCCCGTTTTAACGTAAAAATTCACGTGATGGAAAACAGAAGGCCAAAAAACTTCAAAGACCCAATTGAGGTTCTGATAGCTTATTTTAAGTATGAAACTATCCATTGACGGCTTACAGCCGTCAAAACCGTAGAACTCACTGAGAGCTTCGTTTTGACTGGTTATGGCTCCCGTAACTCTAAACGAGCCAACAGTTATGGTCGTCCGAAGAATCGATATCCACAGGGTGCAACATTAGCGGTGCAAGGTGCAACATTCGTCCAAAAAGCCGAAACAGCGTCGTTCGACTTTTAGAAATGGGTGTAGGGATTTGAAATGGAATAGTACCATGGTGCACCACTCTCCAGGGAAGGTAAATCGAAGACCATCCACGGTGATCCCGTTTTAACGTAAAAATTCACGTGATGGAAAACAGAAGGCTAAAAAAATTCAAAGACCCGATTGAGGTTCGGATAGCCTTTTTTGGGTATGAAACTATACATTGATGGCTTACAGCCATCAAAGCTATAGAACTCACTGAGAGCTTCGTTTTGACTGCTTATGGCTCCCGTAACTCTAAACGAGCCAACAGTTATGGTCGTCCGAAGAATCGATATCCACAGGGTGCAACATTCGCGGTGCAAGGTGCAACATTCGTCCAAAAAGCCGAAACAGCGCCGTTCGACTTTTAGAAATGGATGCATGGATTTGAAATGGAATAGTACCATGGTGCACCACTCTCCAGGGAAGGTAAATCGAAGACCATCCATGGTGATCCCGTTTTAACGTAAAAATTCACGTGATGGAAAACAGAAGGCCAAAAAACTTCGAAGACCCGATTGAGGTTCAGATAGCCTTTTTTGGGTATGAAACTATCCATTGATGGCTTACAGCAGTCAAAACTATAGAACTCACTGAGAGCTTCGTTTTGACTGGTTATGGCTCCCGTAACTCTAAACGAGCCAAGAGTTATGGCCGTCCGAAGAATCGATATCCACATGGTGCAACATTCGCGGAGCAAGGTGCAACATTCATCCAAAAAGCCAAAACAGCGCCGTTCGACTTTTAGAAATGGGTGAAGGGATTTGAAATGGAATAGTACCATGGTGCACCACTATCCAGGGAAGGTAAATCGAAGACCAGCCACGGTGATCCCGTTTTAACGTAAAAATTCACGTGATGGAAAATAGAAGGACAAAAAACTTCAGAGACACGATTGAGGTTCGGATAGCCTTTTTTGGGTATGAAACTATCCATTGATGGCTTACAGCGGTCAAAACTATAGAACTCACTGAGAGCTTCGTTTTGACTGGTTATGGCTCCCGTAACTCTAAACGAGCCAACAGTTATGGCCGTCTGAAGAATCGATATCCACAGGGTGCAACATTTGCGGTCCAAGGTGCAACATTCGTCCAAAAAGCCGAAACAGCGCCGTTCGACTTTTAGAAATTGGTGCAGGGATTTGAAATGGAATAGTACCATGGTGCACCACTATCCAGGGAAGGTAAATCGAAGACCAGCCACGGTGATCCCGTTTTAACGTAAAAATTCACGTGATGGAAAATAGAAGGCCATAAAACTTCAGAGACCCGATTGAGGTTCGGATAGCTTTTTTGGGTATGAAACTATCCATTTATGGCTTACAGCCGTCAAAGCGGTAGAACTCACTTAGAGCTTCGTTTTGACTGGTTATGGCTCCCGTAACTGTAAACGAGCCAATAGTTATGGTCGTCCGAAGAATCGATATCCAGACGGTGCAACATTCGCGGTGCAAGGTGCAACATTCATCCAAAAAGCCGAAACAGCGCCGTTCGACTTTTAGAAGTGGGTGCAGGGATTTGAAATGGAACAGTACCATGGTGCACCACTCTCCAGGGAAGGTAAATCGAAGACCATCCACGGTGATCCCGTTTTAACGTAAAAATTCACGTGATGGAAAACAGAAGGACAAAAAACTTCAGAGACACGATTGAGGTTCGGATAGCCTTTTTTGGGTATGAAACTATCCATTGATGGCTTATAGTCGTCAAAGCCGTAGAACTCACTGAGAGCTTCGTTTTGACTGGTTATGGTTCCCGTAACTCTACAAGAGCCAAGAGTTATGGCCGTTCGAAGAATCGATATCCACAGGGTGCAACATTCGCGGTGTAAGGTGCAACATTCGTCCAAAAAGCCGAAACAGCGCCGTTCGACTTTTAGAAATGGGTGCAGGGATTTGAAATGGAATAGTACCATGTTGCACCACTCTCCAGGGAAGGTAAATCGAAGACCAGCCACGGCGATCCCGTTTTAACGTAAAAATTCACGTGATGGAAAACAGAAGGTCAAAAAACTTCAGAGACCCGATTGAGGTTCGGATAGCATTTTTTGAATATGAAACTATCCATTGACGGCTTACAACCGTCAAAGCCGTAGAACTCACTAAGAGATTCGTTTTGCTGGTTATGGCTCCCGTAACTCTAAACGAGCCAATAGTTATGGCCGTCCGAAGAATCGATATCCACAGGGTGCAACATTCACGGTGCAAGGTGCAACATTCATCCAAAAAGCCGAAACAGCGCCGTTCGACTTTTAGAAGTGGGTGCAGGGATTTGAAATTGAACAGTACCATGGTGCACCACTCTCCAGGGAAGGTTAATCGAAGACCATCCACGGTGATCCCGTTTTAACGTAAAAATTCACGTGATGGAAAACAGAAGGCAAAAAAACATCAAAGACCCGATTGAGGTTCGGATAGCCTTTTTTGGGTATGAAACTATCCATTGACGGCTTACTGCCGTCAAAGCCGTAGAACTCACTGAGAGCTTCGTTTTGACTGGTTATGGCTCCCGTAACTCTAAACGAGCCAAGAGTAATGGCCGTCCGAAAAATCGATATCCACAGGGTGCAACATTCGCGGTGCAAGGTGCAACATTCATCCAAAAAGCCGAAATAGCGTCGTTCGACTTTTAGAAATGGGTGCAGGGATTTGAAATGGAACAGTACCTTGGTGCACCACTCTCCACGGAAGGTAAATCGAAGACCATCCACGGTGATCCCGTTTTAACGTAAAAATTCACGTGATGGAAAACAGAAGGCCAAAAAACTTCAAAGACCCAATTGAGGTTCTGATAGCTTATTTTAAGTATGAAACTATCCATTGACGGCTTACAGCCGTCAAAACCGTAGAACTCACTGAGAGCTTCGTTTTGACTGGTTATGGCTCCCGTAACTCTAAACGAGCCAACAGTTATGGTCGTCCGAAGAATCGATATCCACAGGGTGCAACATTAGCGGTGCAAGGTGCAACATTCGTCCAAAAAGCCGAAACAGCGTCGTTCGACTTTTAGAAATGGGTGTAGGGATTTGAAATGGAATAGTACCATGGTGCACCACTCTCCAGGGAAGGTAAATCGAAGACCATCCACGGTGATCCCGTTTTAACGTAAAAATTCACGTGATGGAAAACAGAAGGCTAAAAAAATTCAAAGACCCGATTGAGGTTCGGATAGCCTTTTTTGGGTATGAAACTATACATTGATGGCTTACAGCCATCAAAGCTATAGAACTCACTGAGAGCTTCGTTTTGACTGCTTATGGCTCCCGTAACTCTAAACGAGCCAACAGTTATGGTCGTCCGAAGAATCGATATCCACAGGGTGCAACATTCGCGGTGCAAGGTGCAACATTCGTCCAAAAAGCCGAAACAGCGCCGTTCGACTTTTAGAAATGGATGCATGGATTTGAAATGGAATAGTACCATGGTGCACCACTCTCCAGGGAAGGTAAATCGAAGACCATCCATGGTGATCCCGTTTTAACGTAAAAATTCACGTGATGGAAAACAGAAGGCCAAAAAACTTCAAAGACCCGATTGAGGTTCAGATAGCCTTTTTTGGGTATGAAACTATCCATTGATGGCTTACAGCAGTCAAAACTATAAAACTCACTGAGAGCTTCGTTTTGACTGGTTATGGCTCCCGTAACTCTAAACGAGCCAAGAGTTATGGCCGTCCGAAGAATCGATATCCACAGGGTGCAACATTCGCGGAGCAAGGTGCAACATTCATCCAAAAAGCCAAAACAGCGCCGTTCGACTTTTAGAAATGGGTGCAGGGATTTGAAATGGAATAGTACCATGGTGCACCACTATCCAGGGAAGGTAAATCGAAGACCAGCCACGGTGATCCCGTTTTAACGTAAAAATTCACGTGATGGAAAATAGAAGGACAAAAAACTTCAGAGACACGATTGAGGTTCGGATAGCCTTTTTTGGGTATGAAACTATCAATTGATGGCTTACAGCGGTCAAAACTATAGAACTCACTGAGAGCTTCGTTTTGACTGGTTATGGCTCCCGTAACTCTAAACGAGCCAACAGTTATGGCCGTCTGAAGAATCGATATCCACAGGGTGCAACATTTGCGGTCCAAGGTGCAACATTCGTCCAAAAAGCCGAAACAGCGCCGTTCGACTTTTAGAAATTGGTGCAGGGATTTGAAATGGAACAGTACCATGGTGCACCACTATCCAGGGAAGGTAAATCGAAGACCAGCCACGGTGATCCCGTTTTAACGTAAAAATTCACGTGATGGAAAATAGAAGGCCATAAAACTTCAGAGACCCGATTGAGGTTCGGATAGCCTTTTTTAGGTATGAAACTATCCATTTACGGCTTACAGCCGTCAAAGGCATAGAACTCACTGAGAGCATCGTTTTGACTGGTTATGGCTCCCGTAACTCTAAACGAGCCAATAGTTATGGCTGTCCGAAGAATCCATATCCACAGGGTGCAACATTCGCGGTGCAAGGTGCAACATTCATCCAAATAGCCAAAACAGCGCCGTTCAACTTTTAGAAGTGGGTGCAGGGATTTGAAATGGAATAGTACCATGGTGCACCACTCTCCAAGGAAGGTAAATCGAAGACCATCCACGGTGATCCCGTTTTAACGTAAAAATTCACGTGATGGAAAACTGAAGGCCAAAAAACATCAAAGACCCGATTGAGGTTCGGATAGCCTTTTTTAGGTATGAAACTATCCATTTACGGCTTACAGCCGTCAAAGCCGTAGAACACACTGAGAGCTTCGTTTTGACTGGTTATGGCTCCCGTAACTCTAAACGAGCCAACAGTTATGGCCGTCTGAAGAATCGATATCCACAGGGTGCAACATTCGCCGTGCAAGGTGCAACATTCGTCCAAAAAGCCGAAACAGCGCCGTTCGACTTTTAGAAATGGGTGCAGGGATTTGAAATGGAATAGTACCATGGTGCACCACCCTCCAGGGAAGGTAAATCGAAGACCATCCACGGTGATCCCGTTTTAACGTAAAAATTCACGTGATGGAATACAGAAGGCAAAAAAACTTCAAAGACCGATTGAGGTTCGGATAGCATTTTTTTGGTATGAAGCTATCTATTGACGGCTTACAGCCATCAAAGCCGTAGAACTCGCTGAGAGCTTCGTTTTGACTGGTTATGGCTTCCGTAACTCTAAACGAGCCAACAGTTATGGCCGTCCGAAGAATCGATATCCACAGTGTGCAACATTCGCGGTGCAAGGTGCAACATTCGTCCAAAAAAGCCGAAACAGCGCCGTTCGACTTTTAGAAATGGGTGCAGGGATTTGAAATGGAATAGTACCATGGTGCACCACTCTCCAGGGAAGGTAAATCGAAGACCAGCCACGGCGATCCCGTTTTAACGTAAAAATTCATGTGATGGAAAACAGAAGGTCAAAAAACTTCGAAGACCCGATTGAGGTTCGGATAGCATTTTTTGGGAATGAAACTATCCATTGACGGCTTACAACCGTCAAAGCCGTAGAACTCACTGAGAGCTTCATTTTGACTGGTTATGGCTCCCGTAACTCTAAACGAGCCAATAGTTATGGTCGTCCGAAGAATCGATATCCATAGGGTGCAACATTCGCGGTGTAAGGTGCAACATTCATCCAAAAAGCCAAAATAGCGCCTTTCGACTTTTAGAAGTGGGTGTAGGGATTTGAAATGGAATAGTACCATGGTGCACTACTCTCCAGGGAAGGTAAATCGAAGACAATCCACGGTGATCCCGTTTGAACGTAAAAATTCACGTGATGGAAAACAGAAGGCAAAAAAACATCAGAGACCCGATTGAGGTTCGGATAGCCTTTTTTGGATATGAAACTATACATTGATGGCTTACTACCGTCAAAGCCGTAGAACTCACTGAGAGCTTCGTTTTGACTGGTTATGGCTCCCGTAACTCTAAACGAGCCAAGAGTTATGGCCGTCCGAAGAATCGATATCCACAGGGTGCAACATTCGCGGTGCAAGGTGCAACATTCGTCCAAAAAGCCGAAACAGCGCCGTTCGACTTTTAGAAATGGGTGCAGAGATTTGAAATGGAACAGTACCTTGGTGCACCACTCTCCAGGGAAGGTAAATCGAAGACCAGCCACGGTGATCCCGTTTTAACGTAAAAATTCACGTGATGGAAAACAGAAGGACAAAAAACTTCAAAGACCCAATTGAGGTTCAGATAGCTTTTTTTAAGTATGAAACTATCCATTGACGGCTTACAGCCATCAAAAACGGAGAACTCACTGAGAGCTTCGTTTTGACTGGTTATGGCTCCCGTAACTCTAAACGAGCCAACAGTTATGGTCGTCCGAAGAATCGATATCCACAGGGTGCAACATTCGCGGTGCAAGGTGCAACATTCGTCCAAAAAGCCGAAACAGCGCCGTTCGACTTTTAGAAATGGGTGCATGGATTTGAAATGAAATAGTACCATGGTGCACCACTCTCCAGGGAAGGTAAATCGAAGACCATCCATGGTGATCCCGTTTTAACGTAAAAATTCACGTGATGGAAAACAGAAGGCCAAAAAACTTCAAAGACCCGATTGAGGTTCAGATAGCCTTTTTTAGGTATGAAACTATCCATTGATGGCTTACAACGGTCAAAACTATAGAACTCACTGAGAGCTTCGTTTTGACAGGTTATGGCTCCCGTAACTCTAAACGAGCCAAGAGTTATGGCCGTCCGAAGAATCGATATCCATAGGGTGCAACATTCGCGGTGCAAGGTGCAACATTCATCCAAAAAGCCAAAACAGCGCCGTTCGACTTTTAGAAATGGTTGCAGGGATTTAAAATGGAATAGTACCATGGTGCACCACTATCCAGGGAAGGTAAATCGAAGACCAGCCACGGTGATCCCGTTTTAACGTAAAAATTCACGTGATGGAAAACAGAAGGACAAAAAACTTTAGAGACACGATTGAGGTTCGGATTGCCTTTTTTGGGTATGAAACTATCCATTGATGGTTTATAGCCATCAATGCTGTAGAACTCACTGAGAGCTTCGTTTTGACTGGTTATGGCTCCCGTAACTCTAAACGAGCCAACAGTTATGGCCGTCTGAAGAATCGATATCCACAGGGTGCAACATTTGTGGTCCAAGGTGCAACATTCGTCCAAAAAGCCGAAACAGCGTCGTTCGACTTTTAGAAATGGGTGCAGGGATTTGAAATGGAATAGTACCATGGTGCACCACTATCCAGGGAAGGTAAATCGAAGACCAGCCACGGTGATCCCGTTTTAACGTAAAAATTCACGTGATGGAAAATAGAAGGCCATAAAACTTCAAAGACCCGATTGAGGTTCGGATAGCCTTTTTTGGGTATGAAACTATCCATTTATGGCTTGCAGCCGTCAAAGCGGTAGAACTCACTTAGAGCTTCGTTTTGACTGGTTATGGCTCCCGTAACTCTAAATGAGCCAATAGTTATGGCCGTCCGAAGAATCGATATCCAGAGGGTGCAACATTCGCGGTGCAAGGTGCAACATTCATCCAAAAAGCCAAAACAGCGCCGTTCGACTTTTAGAAGTGGGTGCAGGGATTTGAAATGGAACAGTACCATGGTGCACCACTCTCCAGGGAAGGTAAATCGAACACCAACCACGGTGATCCCGTTTTAACGTAAAAATTCACGTGATGGAAAACAGAAGGACAAAAAACTTCAGAGACACGATTGAGGTTCGGATAGCCTTTTTTGGGTATGAAACTATCCATTGATGGCATATAGTCGTCAAAGCCGTAGAACTCACTGAGAGCTTTGTTTTGACTAGTTATGGCTCCCGTAACTCTAAAAGAGCCAAGAGTTATGGCCGTCCGAAGAATCGATATCCACAGGGTGCAACATTCGTCCAAAAAGCCGAAACAGCGCCGTTCGACTTTTAGAAATGGGTGCAGGGATTTGAAATGGAATAGTACCATGGTGCACCACTCTCCAGTGAAGGTAAATCGAAGACCAGCCACGGCGATCCCGTTTTAACGTAAAAATTCACGTGATGGAAAACAGAAGGTCAAAAAACTTCAGAGACCCAATTGAGGTTCGGATAGCATTTTTTGAATATGAAACTATCCATTGACGGCTTACAACCGTCAAAGCCGTAGAACTCACTAAGAGATTCGTTTTGCTGGTTATGGCTCCCGTAACTCTAAACGAGCCAATAGTTATGGCCGTCCGAAGAATCGATATCCACAGGGTGCAACATTCGCGGTGCAAGGTGCAACATTCATCCAAAAAGCCGAAACAGCGCCGTTCGACTTTTAGAAGTGGGTGCAGGGATTTGAAATTGAACAGTACCATGGTGCACCACTCTCCAGGGAAGGTAAATCGAAGACCATCCACGGTGATCCCGTTTTAACGTAAAAATTCACGTGATGGAAAACAGAAGGCAAAAAAACATCAAAGACCCGATTGAGGTTCGGATAGCCTTTTTTGGGTATGAAACTATCCATTGACGGCTTACTGCCGTCAAAGCCATAGAACTCACTGAGAGTTTCATTTTGACTGGTTATGGCTCCCGTAACTCTAAACGAGCCAAGAGTAATGGCCGTCCGAAGAATCGATATCCACGGGGTGCAACATTCGCGGTGCAAGGTGCAACATTCGTCCAAAAAGCCGAAACAGCGTCGTTCGACTTTTAGAAATGGGTGCGGGGATTTGAAATGGAATAGTACCATGGTGCACCACTCTCCAGGGAAGGTAAATCGAAGACCATCGATGGTGATCCCGTTTTAACGTAAAAAGTTCACGTGATGGAAAACAGAAGGTCAAAAAACTTCAGAGACCCGATTGAGGTTCGAATAGCCTTTTTTGGGTATGAAACTATCCGTTGACGGCTAACACCTGTCAAAACAGTAGAACTCACTGAGAGTTTTGTTTTGACTGGTTATGGCTCCCGTAACTCTAAACGAGCCAAGATTTATGGCCGTCCGAAGAATTGATATCCACAGGGTGCAACATTCGCGGTGCAAGGTGCAACATTCATCCAAAAACAACGCCATTCGACTTTTAGAAATGGGTGCAGGGATTTGAAATGGAACAGTACCATGGTGCACCACTATCCAGGGAAGGTAAATCGAAGACCAGCCACGGTGATCTCGTTTTAACGTTAAAATTCACGTGATGGAAAATAGAAGGCCATAAAACTTCAAAGACCCGATTGAGGTTCGGATAGCCTTTTTTGGATATGAAACTATCCATTGACGGCTTACAGCCATCAAAGCTGTAGAACTCACTGAGAGCTTCGTTTTGACTGGTTATGGCTCCCGTAACTCTAAACGAGCCAACAGTTATGGCCGTCCGAAGAATCGATATCCACAGGGTGCACTATTCGCGGTGCAAGGTGCAACATTCGTACAAAAAGCTGAAACAGCGCCATTCGACTTTTAGAAATGGGTGCAAGGATTTGAAATGGAATAGGTACCATGGTGCACCACTATCCATGGAAGGTAAATCGAAGACCAGCCATGGTGATCCCGTTTTAACGTAAAAATTCACGTGATGGAAAACAGAAGGCCATAAAACTTCAGAGACCCGATTGAGGTTCGAATAGCCTTTTTTGGGTATGAAACTATCCATTTATGGCTTACAGCCGTCAAAGCCGTAGAACTCACTGAGAGCTTCGTTTTGACTGGTTATGGCTCCCGTAACTCTAAACGAGCCAATAGTTATGGTCGTCCGAAGAATCGATATCCATAGGGTGCAACATTCACGGTGCAAAGTGCAACATTCATCCAAAAAGCCGAAACAGCGCCTTTCGACTTTTAGAAGTGGGTGCAGGGATTTGAAATGGAACAGTACCATGGTGCACCACTCTCCAGGGAAGGTAATCGAAGACCATCCACGGTGATCCCGTTTTAACGTAAAAATTCACGTGATGGAAAACAGAAGGCCAAAAAACATCAGAGACCCGATTGAGGTTCGGATAGCCTTTTTTGGGTATGAAACTATCCATTGATGGCTTATAGTCGTCAAAGCCGTAGAACTCACTGAGAGCTTCGTTTAGACTGGTTATGGCTCCCGTAACTCTAAACGAGCCAAGTGTTATGGCCGTCCGAAGAATCGATATCCACAGGGTGCAACATTCGCGGTGCAAGGTGCAACATTCATCCAAAAAGCCGAAACAGCGCCATTCGACTTTTAGAAATGGGTGCAGGGATTTGAAATGGAACAGTACCATGGTGCACCACTCTCCAGGGAAGGTAAATCGAAGACCATCTGTTATCCCGCATTTTGGCAAGGTCGTGACACAAAAAAGTTGACTGGAAAACTAAAGGCAGTTCGTTGTAAAAGTTCGTTTTACACTGTTCCACCATGGATATCGAGGAATTTAGTCCGAGCCCGGATCAAGCTACAATTGATAGGACATAACAAGCAGAGCCAGGAAAGTCAGCGGTCAAAATTTCAGGTTAATCGGAGCTTGTATGAGTGGGATATGATCGGTACAAGTTAGCTCGGATATGTTGTTCGTATCCATCATTTAGTCTAGGCGATGACCTATTCGAATCCACCAGGTTCGCATCGATCATCATGACAGTGCCTCAGCATGTTCGAATCCATCGAGTTTGGCCTTGTTCGTATCCATCGTGTTCGAATCGATGGCATGCGCATTAATTAGACCACACCGCTTCGCATCGATCACCTCCGTATCCATCAGGTTTAGTGCAGTTCGAATCCATCATACTCGCATCTATCATCATACTGGCTTGTTCGAATCGATCGATTTCGTATCCTTCACAAGGATACCGCCTCGGTTTATTCGAATCCATCCCAAGGCTTTGTTCGTATCGGTTGAGCTCGTATCCATCGTGGAACAACTGGATGCGAACAAATAGCCGATACGAGCGAAACTTATGCGCTAGATGCGGGTTGCTTGGTCGAACTCGGCATGCAAATCGGATCGACCCAGGGTTTTCGCGACACATCATTGCACGCGCACGTGCTCCGATCGAGTCGAACAGGTGGATACGAAACTTGGATTCGAACGCAGCAGTGTTCATAGAAGTGCAATCTCGTATCGATCATATCTCACGAACTATTGATCCAAATCCAACGAAATTTTCACAGAAGCTTGCATACAAGGTAAAGAACAATCACGCCAAGTTTCAGCTCGATTGGATCATTTCTTGATGGATACGAAATTGCTTCGTATCCATCACAGATCGAGTCGAAACTCGGTAGGGTCGGTCGCGTGGGCCCCCTCACGTGCCAGGAGAAGTGTCCCAAAGTTTGGGCACGATCTCGGCCTCCTACGCCTACAAATAGCCCCCTGAGCCTGTAGAAAAGGGATCTTTTTGGCTGCCAAACGTCCAGACTCTACCGGATTCAATTCTACTTCCTTCCATTGCTGTTATACTCGAATTCATTCATTGTATCTGCGGTAATCATCTGTAATCAGCATTAAACATCAATAAAAGATAAAAATCATTGAAGTGGACGTAGGCCGGAGATAGCCGAACCACTATAAATCTTGTGTTCTTGTGATTTATTTCTGGATTGTTGTTTATTGCTAGCTTAGATCTGAGATTTGTGTCTGAATATTGCTGATCTGTATTCATACACTGGTGCTTTCACAACACTTGGGGTTTGTGACCATTTTGGTGCAAACACTTTGGTGCTTTCACTGAGAGCGACTAGCACCTGCTACATCGGACCAAAGTTTAGATTTGGAAAGCGTGAAGAGTTGAGATTTGAAAGACAATGACTCGACAAACAAGACAGAGAGCTGAGCGAAGTCATCAAGGAGGAAGTCAAGAGGCATCCTCCGAAGCTGGAGAAGGACAAGCTTCGATTTACATTACCAGAGACGAAATGGAAGCTATGACAAATTCATTGCATGAGAGGTTATTGAAGAGTCAACAGGATATGATGCAGACTTTCTTCGTGCAGATGAGAGCTGCAGGAGTACAGAACTTAGGACCAGCCACAGCGGCTATTAATGCGGAACAAGGAGCTAGGGTTATGGAACCCAATGGAGGACAGAATACAGAGCCGGAAGGCAATCAACAAGGGCCTGGGGGCAGGCCCGCAGGATCCAACACAGGAGGACCTTTGGAAGGAGTTCAACAGGCATGGGCCAACGTTGCTGCTAATGAGCCACATGAAGAATACGTGCCGGAGTTCCCTCGGGAGCATGGAGGGCAACCCCTGACAGACAATGCTGGACTAGTGGAGATCATTAGGAAGACTATGCGTGGAGCTTTGACCAATAGAGATTTGGAAGGAGTGAACAGGAGCCCGTTCGCTCGGGAAATCAGGATAGCTCAGAATCCACCTAAGTTCAAGTTACCTAGCGTGGAAGTATATAATAGCAAGGCTGACCCGACTGATCACTTGATGAGATACACTAGACACATGGAAGTGCTGGGGGCATCGGAGGAAGTGATGGCCAGATGTTTTCCGTTGTATTTGACAGATCTAGCTGCAATGTGGTTTAGGCAGTTGGGAGAAGGATCTATCAGGACTTGGAGGGAGTTGGTGGACAGGTTTTTGGGACAGTTTCGGGTTCATATCAAGAGGCCAAAAAACGTAATGACGCTAACGTCGGTAAAGCAAAGGACGGATGAATCACTTAGGGCTTTTCTAACTCGATTCAATGTGGCGGTAGCTTCGGGGGATCGGCCGGATCCATTGATGGTTTTGATGGCGGCGGTGTCGGGAGTTAGAGAGGATTCGGATTTCATGGTATCTTTAATACGAGACCCACCTCTGGATCTCGGAGAATTCTTTCATGAGGCTGAAAGGTTCCTCCGATAAGAGGATGCAGGTGCAGATTTAAAGTTGAAGGAAGTTAATGCAACTGAGGGTGGAGGACCATCTAGTAGGGGTTCAGATAAAGATAAAGAGAAAAGGAAGCTGGACGACGATTCAGGAAAAGCCAGGAAGCGATGGAAGGATCCAAAGTTTTCCACATACATAGGATTGAATGAGACGCTATAGCGGATTTACTTGGAAACCCGGAATCGCCTTCCTTACCGAAGGCCGGCTAGGAGAGAACCATCTGAACGAGAAAGGGCATCAGGAAGGCATTGTCTCTTCCATGATTTGGAGGGACATGATACAAACAGCTGCAGGCACTTAAAGGACATAATTGAAGAACATGTGAGGAATGGACAATTGAGGCAGTATGTTGGGGCTCAGAATGTAGTGGCGGAGCAGGAGCAACCACCGCTTACCTCAAGCCATGACGCGTGAGGCCCAGGAATGATGGTCGATTGATTATCAATTGACCGGGATAATATGGAATAAGTAACAAACCATTCGCAAGCAACCAAGTCATTTACACATGTATGGGGCCGGAGATAGCCCCTAGGCATGCTCTGAATGATGATAAACCGCGAAGCCATGGTTTGCGAAATTTGTCTTTTGTTTTAGAATTGGACACTCGTTTTTCTGCTTTGGTCTTGGAGTTTGGATTGAACTCCTGATTTCGCTCGTTTTCTGTTTTTGGCTTTCATTCGGATGATTGTTCTCCGTTTTGAAGGATGATTTTGATTTTTGATATGGATTTCTGGTTTTCCGATTTGATTTGGATTTTGGATTGGATTTTGATTGGATTTTTTCTAGTTTTTGATAAACGGTCGTCGAGTATGGACTATGCTCAATAAGGGTCCGGAGAGACCAGGATTTGGCCTAGGACTTAGGCCTTGCATTATCAATTGTTATTTTCAAGTTGTTGAGTATGGACTATGCTAAACAAGGGTCTGGAGCGACCAGGATTCGGCTTAGGACTTAAGCCACGGCATTACTTACGTCCAGGGACACTGGACCACGGTCGTCGAGTGTGGATTGCGCTTGGCAAGAACCCGGAGAGGTTAGCTCAACGTCCAGGGAAACTGGACCAAGGTCGTCAAGTGTGGATTGCGCTTGGCAAGAGCCCGGAGAGGTTATGGATTTTGATATCGACCCGGAGAGGTCTTGGATTCTGTTGTTGGACAAGGATGGACTGAAAACTCGGTCATCGAGTTTGGATGGACGTGGAATTGGCTATGGACTTCGGATTCTGAACTATTCAAAACATGCCTTATTATCACAAGGCATGTTTTGGGGGGCAAATGTTATCCCGCCTTTTGGCAAGGTCGTGACACCAAAAAGTTGACTGGAAAACTAAAGGCAGTTCGTTGTAAAAG
This sequence comes from Allium fistulosum, assembly GCA_030737815.1. Taxonomy (NCBI): domain Eukaryota; kingdom Viridiplantae; phylum Streptophyta; class Magnoliopsida; order Asparagales; family Amaryllidaceae; genus Allium; species Allium fistulosum. The sequence goes on from CM060906.1 coordinate 1,143,634,837, forward strand.
TTCGTTATACACTGTTTCACCATGGATATCGAGGAATTTAGTCCGAGCGCGGATCAAGCTACAATTGATAGGACATGACAAGCAGAGCCAGGAAAGTCAGCGGTCAAAATTTCAGGTTAATCGGAGCTCGTATGAGTGGGATATGATCGGTACAAGTTAGCTCGGATATGTTGTTCGTATCCATCATTTAGTCTAGGCGATGACCTATTCGAATCCACCAGGTTCGCATCGATCATTATGACAGCGCCTCAGAATGTTCGAATCCATCGAGTTTGGCCTTGTTCGTATCCATCGTGTTCGAATCGATGGCATGCGCATTAATTAGACCACACCGCTTTGCATCGATCACCTCTGTATCCATCAGGTTTAGTGCAGTTCGAATCCATCATACTTGCATCTATCATCATACTGGCTTGTTCGAATCGATCGATTTCGTATCCTTCACAAGAATACCGCCTCGGTTTATTCGAATCCATCCCAAGGCTTTGTTCGTATCGGTTGAGCTCGTATCCATCGTGGAACAACTAGATGCGAACAAATAGCCGATACGAGCGAAACTTATGCGCTAGATGCGGGTTGCTTGGTCGAACTCGGCACACAAATCGGATCGACCTAGGGTTTTCGCGACACATCATTACACGCGCACGTGCTCCGATCGAGTCGAACAGGTGGATACGAAACTTGGATTCGAACGCAGTAGTGTTCACAGAAGTGCAATCTCGTATCGATCATATCTCACGAACTATTGATCCAAATCCAACGAAATTTTCACAGAAGCTTGCATACAAGGTAAAGAACAATCACGCCAAGTTTCAGCTCGATTGGATCATTTCTTGATGGATACGAAATTGCTTCGTATCCATCACAGATCGAGTCGAAACTCGGTAGGGTCGGTCGCGTGGGCCCCCTCACGTGCCCGGAGAAGTCTCCCAAAGTTTGGGCACGATCTCGGCCTCCTACGCCTATAAATAGCCCCCTGAGCCTGCAGAAAAGGGATCTTTTTGGCTGCCAAACGTCCATACTCTACCGGATTCAATTCTACTTCCTTCCATTACTGTTATACTCGAATTCATTCATTGTATCTGCGGTAATCATCTGTAATCAGCATAGAACATTAATAAAAGATAAAAATCATTGAAGTGGACGTAGGCCGGAGATAGCCGAACCACTATAAATCTCGTGTTCTTGTGATTTATTTCTAGATTGTTGTTTATTGCTAGCTTAGATCTGAGATTTGTGTCTAAATATAGCTGATTTGTATTCATACACTGGTGCTTTCACAACACTTGGGGTTTGTGACCATTTTTGGCGCAAACACCATCCACGGTGATCCCGTTTTAACGTAAAAATTCACGTGATGGAAAACAAAAGGCCAAAAAACATCAGAGACCCGATTGAGGTTCGGATAGCCTTTTTTGGGTATGAAACTATCCATTGACGGCTTATAGTCGTCAAAGCCTTAGAACTCACTAAGAGCTTCGTTTTGACTGGTTATGGCTCCCGTAACTCTAAACGAGCCAAGAGTTATGGCCGTCCGAAGAATCGATACCCATAGGGTGCAACATTCGCGGTGCAAGGTGCAACATTCGTCCAAAAAGCCGAAACAACGCCGTTCGACTATTAGAAATGGGTGCAGGGATTTGAAATGGAACAGTACCATTGTGCACCACTCTCCAAGGAAGGTAAATCGAAATCCATCCACGGTGATCCCGTTTTAACGTAAAAATTCACGTGATGGAAAACAGAAGGCCAAAAAACTTCAAAGACCCAATTGAGGTTCGGATAGCTTTTTTTGGGTATCAAACTGTCCATTGACGGCTTCCAGCCATCAAAACCGTAGAACTCACTGAGAGCTTCGTTTTGACTGGTTATGGCTCCCGTAACTCTAAACGAGCCAACAGTTATGGCCGTCCGAAGAATCGATATCCACAGGGTGCAACATTCGCGGTGCAAGGTGCAACATTCGTCCAAAAAGCCGAAACAGCGCCGTTCGACTTTTAGAAATGGGTGTAGGGATTTGAAATGGAATAGTACCGTGGTACACCACTCTCCAGGGAAGGTAAATCGAAGACCAGCCACGGTGATCCTGTTTTAACGTAAAAATTCTCGTGATGGAAAACAGAAGGTCAAAAAACTTCAGAGACCCGATTGAGGTTCGGATAGCATTTTTTGGGTATGAAACAATCCATTGACGGCATACAGCCATCAAAGACGTAGAACTCACTGAGAGCTTCGTTTTGACTTGTTATGGCTCCCGTAACTCTAAACGAGCCAATAGTTATGGCCGTCCGAAGAATCGATATCCACAGGGTGCAACATTCGCGGTGCAAGGTGCAACATTCATCCAAAAAGCCGAAACAGCGCCGTTCGACTTTTAGAAGTGGGTGCAGGGATTTGAAATGGAACAGTACCATGGTGCACCACTCTACAGGGAAGGTAAATCGAAGACCATCCACGGTGATCCCGTTTTAACGTAAAAATTCACGTGATGGAAAACAGAAGGCAAAAAAACATCAGAGACCCAATTGAGGTTCGGATAGCCTTTTTTGGGTATGAAACTATCCATTGACAGCTTACTGCTGTCAAAGCCGTAGAACTCACTGAGAGCTTCGTTTTGACTGGTTATGGCTCCCGTAACTCTAAACGAGCCCAGAGTTATGGCCGTCCGAAGAATCGATATCCACAGGGTGCAACATTCGCGGTGCAAGGTGCAACATTCGTCCAAAAAGCCGAAACAACGTCGTTCGACTTTTAGAAATGGGTGCAGGGATTTGAAATGGAACAGTACCATGGTGCACCACTCTACAGGGAAGGTAAATCGAAGACCATCCACGGTGATCCCGTTTTAACGTAAAAATTCACGTGATGGAAAACAAAAGGCCAAAAAACTTCAGAGACCCAATTGAGGTTCAGATAGCTTTTTTTGGGTATGAAACTATCCATTGACGGCTTACTGCCGTCAAAACTGTAGAACTCACTGAGAGCTTCCTTTTGACTGGTTATGGCTCCCGTAACTCTAAACGAGCCAACAGTTATGGCCTTCCGAAGAATCGATATCCAGAGGGTGCAACATTCGCGTTGCAAGGTGCAACATTCGTCCAAAAAGCCGAAACAGCGTCGTTCGACTTTTAGAAATGGGTGCAGGGATTTGAAATGGAACAGTACCATGGTGCACCACTCTCCAATGAAGGTAAATCGAAGACCATCCACGGTGATCCCGTTTTAACGTAAAAATTCACGTGATGGAAAACAGAAGGCAAAAAAACTTCAGAGACCCGATTGAGGTTCGGATAGCATTTTTTTGGTATGAAGCTATCCATTGACGGCTTACAGCCGTCAAAGCCGTAGAACTCGCTGAGAGCTTCGTTTTGACTAGTTATGGCTCCCGTAACTCTAAACGAGCCAACAGTTATGGCCGTCCGAAGAATCGATATCCACAGGGTGCTACATTCGCGGTGCAAGGTGCAACATTCGTCCAAAAAGCCGAAATAGTGCCGTTCGACTTTTAGAAATGGGTGCAAGGATTTGAAATCGAATAGTACCATGGTGCACCACTCTCCAGGGAAGGTAAATCGAAGACCAGCCACGGTGATCCCGTTTTAACGTAAAAATTCTCGTGATGGAAAACAGAAGGTCAAAAAACTTCAGAGACCCAATTGAGGTTCAGATAGCATTTTTTGGGTATGAAACTATCCATTGACGGCTTATAGCCATCAAAGACGTAGAACTCACTGAGAGCTTCGTTTTGACTGGTTATGGCTCCCGTAACTCTAAACGAGCCAATAGTTATGGCCGTCCGAAGAATCGATATCCACAGGGTGCATCATTCGCGGTGCAAGGTGCAACATTCGTCCAAAAAGCCGAAACAGCGCCGTTCGACTTTTAGAAGTGGGTGCAGGGATTTGAAATGGAACAGTACCCACTTCTAAAAGTCGAACGGCGCTGTTTCAGCTTTTTGGACGAATGTTGCACCTTGCACCGCGAATGTTGCACCCTGTGGATATCGATTCTTCGGACGGCCATAACTCTTGGCTCGTTTAGAGTTACGGGAGCCATAACCAGTCAAAACAAAGCTCTCAGTGAGTTCTACGGCTTTGATGGCTGTAAGCCGTCAATGGATAGTTTCATACCCAAAAAAGGCTATCCGAACCTCAATCGGGTCTCTGATGTTTTTTGGCCTTCTGTTTTCCGTCACGTGAATTTTTACGTTAAAACGGGATCACCGTGGATGGTCTTCGATTCACCTTCCCTGGAGAGTGGTGCACCATGGTACTGTTCCATTTCAAATCCCTGCACCCACTTCTAAAAGTCGAACGGCGCTGTTTCGGCTTTTTGGATGAATGTTGCACCTTGATCCGCGAATGTTGCACCCTATGGATATCGATTCTTCGGACGGCCATAACTTTTGGCTCGTTTAGAGTTACGGGAGCCATAACCAGTCAAAACGAAGCTCTCAGTGAGTTCTATGGCTATGACGGCTATAAGCCGTCAATGGATAGTTTCATACCCAAATAGGCTATCCGAACCTCAATCGGGTCTTTGAAGTTTTTTGTCCTTCTGTTTTCCATCACGTGAATTTTTACGTTAAAACGGGATCACCGTGGCTGGTCTTCAATTTACCTTCCTTGGATAGTGGTGCACCATGGTACTATTCCATTTCAAATCCCTGCACCCATTTCTAAAAGTCGAACAGCGTTGTTTCTGCTTTTTGGACGAATGTTGCACCTTGCACCGCGAATGTTGCACCCTATGGATATCGATTCTTCGGACGGCCATAACTGTTGGCTCGTTTAGAGTTACGCGAGCCATAACCAGTCAAAAAGAAGCTCTCAGTGATTTCTACGGTTTTGACGGCTATAAGCCGTCAATGGTTATTTTCATACCCAAAAAAAGCTATCCGAACCTCACTTGGGTCTCTGAAGTTTTTTGGCCTTTTGTTTTCCATCACGTGAATTTTTACGTTAAAACGGGATCACCGTGGATGGTCTTCGATTTACCTTCCCTGGAGAGTGGTGCACCATGGTACTGTTCCATTTCAAATACCTGCACCCATTTCTAAAAGTCGAACGGCGCTTATTCGGCTTTTTGGACGAATGTTGCACCTTGCACCGCGAATGTTGCACCCTGTGGATATCGATTCTTTGGACGGCCATAACTCTTTGCTCGTTTAGAGTTACGGGAGCCATAACCAGTCAAAATGAACCTCTCAATGATTTCTACGGCTTTGATGGCTATAAGTCGTCAATGGATAGTTTCATATCCAAAAAATGCTATCCGAACCTCAATCGGATCTTTGAAGTTTTTTGGCGTTCTATTTTCCATCACGTGAATTTTTACGTTAAAACGGGATCACCGTGGATGGTATTCGATTTACCTTCCCTGGAGAGTGGTGCACTATGATACTATTCCGTTTCAAATCCTTGCACCAATTTCTAAAAGTCGAACGGCGCTGTTACGGCTTTTTGGACGAATGTTGCACCTTGCACCGCGAATGTTGCACCCTGTGGATATCGATTCTTCGGACGACAATAACTGTTGGCTCGTTTAGAGTTACGGGAGCCATAACCAGTCAAAACGAAGCTCTCAGTGAGTTCTACGGTTTTGATGGCTGGAAGCCGTCAATGGACAGTTTGATACCCAAAAAAAGCTATCCGAACCTCAATTGGGTCTTTGAAGTTTTTTGGCCTTCTGTTTTCCATCACGTGAATTTTTACGTTAAAACGGGATCACCGTGGATGGTCTTCGATTTACCTTCCCTGAAGAGTGGTGCACCATGGTACTATTCCATTTTAAATCCCTGCACCCATTTCTAAAAGTCGAACGGCACTATATCGGCTTTTTGGATGAATGTTGCACCTTGCACCGCGAATGTTGCACCTTGTGGATATCGATTCTTCGGACGGCCATAAATATTGGCTCGTTTAGAGTTACGGGAGCCATAACCAGTCAAAATGAAGCTCTCAGTGAGTTCTACGGTTTTGATGGCTGTAAGCCGTCAATAGATAGTTTCATACTCAAAAAAGGCTATCCGAACCTCAATCGGGTCTCTGATGTTTTTTGGCCTTCTATTTTCCATCACGTGAAGTTTTACATTAAAACGAGATCACCATGGATGGTCTTCGATTTACCTTTCCTGGAGAGTGGTGCACAATGGTACTGTTCCATTTCAAATCCCTACACCCACTTCTAAAAGTCGAACGACGCTGTTTCGGCTTTTTGGACGAATGTTGCACCTTGCACCGCGAATGTTGCACCCTATGGATATCGATTCTACGGACGGCCATAACTGTTGGCTCGTTTAGAGTTACGGGAGTCATAACCAGTCAAAACAAAGCCCTCAGTGAGTTCTATGTTTTTGACGGCTGTAAGCCGTCAATAGATAGTTTCATATCCAAAAAAAGCTATCCGAACCTCAATCGGGTCTTTGAAGTTTTTTGGCTTTCTTTTTCCATCACGTGAATTTTTAAGTTAAAACGGGATCACCGTGGTTGGTCTTTGATTTACCATCCCTGGAGAGTGGTGCACTATGGTACTGTTCCATTTCAAATCCCTGCCCCCACTTCAAAAAGTCGAACGGCGCTGTTTTGGCTTTTTGGACGAATGTTGCACCTTGCACCGTGGATATTGCACCCTATGGATATCGATTCTTCGGACGGCCATAACTGTTGGCTCGTTTAGAGTTACGGGAGCCATAACCAGTCAAAATGAATCTCTTAGTGAGTTCTACGGCTTTGATGGATGTAAGCCGTCAATGGATAGTTTCATACCCAAAAAAAGCTATCCGAACCTCAATTGGGTCTTTGAAGTTTTTTGGCCTTCTGTTTTCCATCACGTGAATTTTTACGTTAAAACGGGATCACCGTGGATGGTCTTCGATTTACCTTCCCTGGAGAGTGGTGCACCATGGTACTGTTCCATTTCAAATCCCTGCACCCATTTCTAAAAGTCAAACGGCGCTGTTTCGGCTTTTTGGACGAATGTTGCACCTTGCACCGCGAATGTTGCACCTTGTGGATATTGATTCTTCGGACTGCCATAACTGTTGGCTCGTTTAGAGTTACGGGAGCCATAACCAGTCAAAACGAAGCTCTCAGTGAGTTCTACGGCTGTAAGCCGTCAATGGATACTTTCATACGCAAAAAAGGCTATCCGAACCTCAATCGGGTCTTTGAAGTTTTTTGGCCTTCTGTTTTCCATCACGTGAATTTTTACGTTAAAACGGGATCACCGTGGCTGGTCTTCGATTTACCTTCCCTGGAGAGTGGTGCACCATGGTACTGTTCCATTTCAAATCCCTGCACCCACTTCTAAAAGTCAAACGGCGCTGTTTCGGCTTTTTGGACGAATGTTGCACCTTGCACCGCGAATGTTGCACCCTGTGGATATCGATTCTTCGGACGGCCATAACTCTTGGCTCGTTTAGAGTTACGGGAGCCATAACCAGTCAAAACGAAGCTCTTAGTGAGTTCTACGGCTTTGACGGCTGTAAGCCGTCAATGGATAGTTTCATACCCAAAAAAGGCTATCCGAACCTCAATCGGGTCTTTGATGTTTTTTGGCCTTCTGTTTTCCGTCACGTGAATTTTTACGTTAAAACGGGTTCACCGTGGATGGTCTTCGATTCACCTTCCCTGGAGAGTGGTGCACCATGGTACTCTTCCATTTCAAATCCCTGCACCCACTTCTAAAAGTCGAACGGCGCTGTTTCGGCTTTTTGGATGAATGTTGCACCTTGCACCGCGAATGTTGCACCCTGTGGATATCGATTCTTCGGACGGCCATAACTGTTGGCTCGTTTAGTGTTACGGGAGCCATAACCAGTCAAAACGAAGCTCTCAGTGAGTTCTACGGCTATGACGTCTATAAGCCGTCAATGGATAGTTTCATACCCAAAAAAGCCTATCCGAACCACAATCGTGCCTTTGAAGTTTTTTGTCCTTCTGTTTTCCATCACGTGAATTTTTACGTTAAAACGGGATCACCGTGGCTGGTCTTTGATTTACCTTCCCTGTATAGTGGTGCACCATGGTACTATTCTATTTCAAATCCCTGCACCCATTTCTAAAAGTCGAACAGCGCTGTTTCGGCTTTTTGGACGAATGTTGCACCTTGCACCGCGAATGTTGCACCCTGTGGATATCGATTCTTCGGACGGCCATAACTGTTGGCTCGTTTAGCGTTACGCGAGCCATAACCAGTCAAAACGAAGCTCTCAGTGATTTCTACGGTTTTGACGGCTATAAGCCGTCAATGGTTAGTTTCATACCCAAAAAAAGCTATCCGATCCTCAATTGGGTCTCTAAGTTTTTTGGCCTTCTGTTTTCCATCACGTGAATTTTTACGTTAAAACGGGATCACAGTGGATGGTCTCGATTTACCTTCCCTGGAGAGTGGTGCACCATGGTACTATTCCATTTCAAATACCTGCACCCATTTCTAAAAGTCGAACGGCGCTGTTTCGGCTTTTTGGACGAATGTTGCACCTTGCACCGCGAATGTTGCACCCTGTGGATATCGATTCTTTGGACGGCCATAACTCTTGGCTCGTTTAGAGTTACGGGAGCCATAACCAGTCAAAACGAATCTCTCAATGAGTTCTACGGCTTTGACGGTTGTAAGCCGTCAATGGATAGTTTCATACCCAAAAAAGGCTATCCGAACCTGAATCGGGTCTTTGATGTTTTTTGGCCTTCTGTTTTCCATCACGTGAATTTTTACGTTAAAACGGGATCACCGTGGATGGTCTTCGATTTATCTTCCCTGGAGAGTGGTGCACCATGGTACTATTCCATTTCAAATCCCTGCACCCACTTCTAAAAGTCAAACGGCGTTGTTTCGGCTTTTTGGATGAATGTTGCATCTTGCACCGCGAATGTTGCACCCTATGGATATCGATTCTTCGGACGGCCATAACTATTGGCTCGTTTAGAGTTATGGGAGCCATAACTAGTCAAAATGAAGCTCTTAGTGAGTTCTACGGCGTTGACAGCTGTAAGCCATCAATTGATAGTTTCATACCCAGAAAAGGCTATCCGAACCTAATCGGGTGTTTGAAGTTTTTTGGCCTTATGTTTTCCATCACGTGAATTTTTAAGTTAAAACGGGATCACCGTGGCTGGTCTTCGATTTACCTTCCCTGGATAGTGGTGCAACATGTTACTATTCCATTTGAAATCCCTGCATCCATTTCTAAAAGCGAACGGCGCTGTTTCGGCTTTTTGGACGAATGTTGCACCTTGCACCGCGAATGTTGCACCCTGTGGATATCGATTCTTTGGACGGCCATAACTGTTGGCTCGTTTAGAGCTACGGGAGCCATAACCAGTCAAAACGAAGCTCTTAGTGAGTTCTACAGCTTTGACGGCTGTAAGCCGTCAATGGATAGTTTCATACCCAAAAAAGGCTATCCGAACCTCAATCGGGTCTCTGATGTTTTTTGGCCTTCTGTTTTCCGTCACGTGAATTTTTACGTTAAAACGGGATCACCGTGCACGGTCTTCGATTCACCTTCCCTGGAGAGTGGTGCACCATGGTACTGTTCCATTTCAAATCCCTGCACCCACTTCTAAAATTCGAACGGTGCTGTTTCGGCTTTTTGGATGAATTTTGCACCTTGCACCACGAATGTTGCACCCTGTGGATATCGATTCTTCGGACGGCCATAACTGTTGGCTCGTTTAGAGTTACGGGTGCCATAACCAGTCAAAACGAAGCTCTAAGTGGGTTCTATGGCTATGACGGCTATAAGCCGTCAATGGATAGTTTCATACCCAAAAAAGCCTATCCGAACCTCAATCGGGCCTTTGAAGTTTTTTGTCCTTCTGTTTTCCATCACGTGAATTTTTACGTTAAAACGGGATCACCGTGGCTTATATTCGATTTACCTTCCCTGGATAGTGGTACACCATGGTACTATTCCATTTCAAATCCCTGCACCCATTTCTAAAAGTCGAACAGCGCTGTTTCGGCTTTTTGGACGAATGTTGCACCTTGCACCGCGAATGTTGCACCCTGTGGATATCGATTCTTCGGACGGCCATAACTGTTGGCTCGTTTAGAGTTACGCGAGCCATAACCAGTCAAAACAAAGCTCTCAGTGAGTTCTATGGCTATGATGGCTATAAGCCGTCAATGGTTAGTTTCATACCCAAAAAAAGCTATCCGAACCTCAATTGGGTCTTTGAAGTTTTTTGGCCTTCTGTTTTCCATCACGTGAATTTTTACGTTAAAACGGGATCACCGTGGATGGTCTTCGATTTACCTTCCCTGGAGAGTGGTGCACCATGGTACTGTTCCATTTCAAATACCCGCACCCATTTCTAAAAGTCGGACGGCGCTGTTTCGGCTTTTTGGACGAATGTTGCACCTTGCACCGCGTATGTTGCACCCTGTGGATATCGATTCTTTGGACGGCCATAACTCTTGGCTCGTTTAGAGTTACGGGGGCCATAACCAGTGAAAACGAATCTCTCAATGAGTTCTACGGCTTTGACGGTTGTAAGCCGTTAATGGATAGTTTCATACCCAAAAAAGGCTATCCGAACCTGAATGGGGTCTTTGATGTTTTTTGGCCTTCTGTTTTCCATCACGTGAATTTTTACGTTAAAACGGGATCACCGTGGATGGTCTTCGATTTACCTTCCCTGGAGAGTGGTGCACCATCGTACTATTCCATTTCAAATCCCTGCACCCACTTCTAAAAGTCAAACGTCGCTGTTTCGGCTTTTTGGATGAATGTTGCACCTTGCACCGCGAATGTTGCACCCTGTGGATATCGATTCTTCGGACGGCCATAACTATTGGCTCGTTTAGAGTTACGGAGCCATAACCAGTCAAAACGAAGCTCTCAGTAAGTTCTATGGCTATGACGGCTATAAGCCGTCAATGGATAGTTTCATACCCAAAAAAGGCTATCCGAACCTCAATCGGGCCTTTGAAGTTTTTTGTCCTTCTGTTTTCCATCACGTGAATTTCTACGTTAAAACGGGATCACCGTGGCTGGTCTTCGATTTACCTTCCCTGGATAGTGGTGCACCATGGTACTATTCCATTTCAAATCCCTGCACCAATTTCTAAAAGTCGAACATCGCTGTTTCGGCTTTTTGGACGAATGTTGCACCTTGCACCGCGAATGTTGCACCCTGTGGATATCGATTCTTCGCACGGCCATAACTGTTGGCTCGTTTAGAGTTATGCGAGCCATAACCAGTCAAAACGAAGCTCTTAGTGAGTTCAATGGCTATGACGGCTATAAGCCGTCAATGGTTAGTTTCATACCCAAAAAAAGCTATCCGAACCTCTATTGGGTCTCTGAAGTTTTTTGGCCTTCTGTTTTACATCACATGAATTTTTACGTTAAAACGGGATCACCGTGGATGGTCTTCGATTTACCTTCCCTTGAGAGTGGTTCACCATGGTACTGTTCCATTTCAAATACCTGCACCCATTTCTAAAAGTCGAACGGCGCTTTTTCGGCTTTTTGGACGAATGTTGCACCTTGCACCGCGAATGTTGCACCCTGTGGATATCGATTCTTTGGACGGCCATAACTCTTGGCTCGTTTAGAGTTACGGGGGCCATAACCAGTCAAAACGAATCTCTCAATGAGTTCTACGGCTTTGACGGTTGTAAGCCGTAAATGGATAGTTTCATACCCAAAAAAGGCTATCCGAACCTGAATGGATTCTTTGATGTTTTTTGGCCTTCTGTTTTCCATCACGTGAATTTTTACGTTAAAACGGGATCACCGTGGATGGTCTTCGATTTACCTTCCCTGGAGAGTGGTGCACCATCGTACTATTCCATTTCAAATCCCTGCACCAACTTCTAAAAGTCAAACGGCGCTGTTTCGGCTTTTTGGATGAATGTTGCACCTTGCACCGCGAATGTTGCACCCTGTGGATATCGATTCTTCGGACGGCCATAACTATTGGCTCGTTTAGAGTTACGGAGCCATAACCAGTCAAAACGAAGCTCTCAGTAAGTTCTATGGCTATGACGGCTATAAGCCGTCAATGGATAGTTTCATACCCAAAAAAGGCTATCCGAACCTCAATCGGGCCTTTGAAGTTTTTTGTCCTTCTGTTTTCCATCACGTGAATTTCTACGTTAAAACGGGATCACCGTGGCTGGTCTTCGATTTACCTTCCCTGGATAGTGGTGCACCATGGTACTATTCCATTTCAAATCCCTGCACCAATTTCTAAAAGTCGAACATCGCTGTTTCGGCTTTTTGGACGAATGTTGCACCTTGCACCGCGAATGTTGCACCCTGTGGATATCGATTCTTCGCACGGCCATAACTGTTGGCTCGTTTAGAGTTATGCGAGCCATAACCAGTCAAAACGAAGCTCTTAGTGAGTTCAATGGCTATGACGGCTATAAGCCGTCAATGGTTAGTTTCATACCCAAAAAAAGCTATCCGAACCTCTATTGGGTCTCTGAAGTTTTTTGGCCTTCTGTTTTACATCACATGAATTTTTACGTTAAAACGGGATCACCGTGGATGGTCTTCGATTTACCTTCCCTTGAGAGTGGTTCACCATGGTACTGTTCCATTTCAAATACCTGCACCCATTTCTAAAAGTCGAACGGCGCTGTTTCGGCTTTTTGGACGAATGTTGCACCTTGCACCGCGAATGTTGCACCCTGTGGATATCGATTCTTTGGACGGCCATAACTCTTGGCTCGTTTAGAGTTACGGGGGCCATAACCAGTCAAAACGAATCTCTCAATGAGTTCTACGGCTTTGACGGTTGTAAGCCGTAAATGGATAGTTTCATACCCAAAAAAGGCTATCCGAACCTGAATGGATTCTTTGATGTTTTTTGGCCTTCTGTTTTCCATCACGTGAATTTTTACGTTAAAACGGGATCACCGTGGATGGTCTTCGATTTACCTTCCCTGGAGAGTGGTGCACCATCGTACTATTCCATTTCAAATCCCTGCACCAACTTCTAAAAGTCAAACGGCGCTGTTTCGGCTTTTTGGATGAATGTTGCACCTTGCACCGTGAATGTTGCACCCTGTGGATATCGATTCTTCGGACGGCCATAACTATTGGCTCGTTTAGAGTTACGAGAGCCATAAACAGTCAAAACGAAGCTCTCAGTGTGTTCTATGGCTATGACGGCTATAAGCCAGCAATGGATAGTTTCATACCCAAAAAAGGCTATCCGAACCTCAATCGGACCTTTGAAGTTTTTTGTCCTTCTGTTTTCCATCACGTGAATTTCTACGTTAAAACGGGATCACCGTGGCTGGTCTTCGATTTACCTTCCCTGGAGAGTGGTGCACCATGGTACTATTCCATTTCAAATCCCTGCACCCATTTCTAAAAGTCGAACAGCGCTGGTTCGGCTTTTTGGACGAATGTTGCACCTTGCACCGCGAATGTTGCACCCTGTGGATATCGATTCTTCGGACGGCCATAACTGTTGGCTCGTTTAGAGTTACGCGAGACATAACCAGTCAAAACGAAGCTCTTAGTGAGTTCTATGGCTATGACGGTTATAAGCCGTCAATGGTTAGTTTCATACCCAAAAAAAGCTATCCGAACCTCTATTGGGTCTCTGAAGTTTTTTGGCCTTCTATTTTCCATCACGTGAATTTTTACGTTAAAACGGGATCACCGTGGATGGTCTTCGATTTACCTTCCCTGGAGAGTGGTGCACCATGGTACTGTTTCATTTCAAATACCTATACCCATTTCTAAAAGTCGAACGGCGCTGTTTCGGCTTTTTGGACGAATGTTGCATCTTGCACCGCGAATGTTGCACCCTGTGGATATCGATTCTTTGGACGGCCATAACTCTTGGCTCGTTTAGAGTTACGGGAGCCATAACCAGTCAAAACGAATCTCTCAATGAGTTCTACGGCTTTGACGGTTGTAAGCCGTCAATGGATAGTTTCATACCCAAAAAAGGCTATCCGAACCTCAATCGGGTCTTTGATGTTTTTTGGCCTTCTATTTTTCATCACGTGAATTTTTACGTTAAAACGGGATCACCGTGGATGGTCTTCGATTTACCTTCCCTGGAGAGTGGTGCACCATGGTACTGTTCCATTTCAAATCCCTGCACCCACTTCTAAAAGTCAAACGGCGCTGTTTTGGCTTTTTGGATGAATGTTGCACCTTGCACCGCGAATGTTGCACCCTGTGGATATCGATTCTTCGGACGGCCATAACTATTGGCTCGTTTAGAGTTATGGGAGCCATAACTAGTCAAAACGAAGCTCTCAGTGAGTTCTACGGCTTTGACAGCTGTAAGCCATCAATGGATAGTTTCATACCCAAAAAAGGCTATCCGAATCTAATCGGGTCTCTGAAGTTTTTTGGCCTTATGTTTTCCATCACGTGAATTTTTACGTTAAAACGGGATCACCGGGGATGGTCTTCGATTTACCTTCCCTGGATAGTGGTGCAACATGGTACTATTCCATTCCAAATCCCTGCACCCATTTCTAAAAGCGAACGGCGCTGTTTCAGCTTTTTGGACGAATGTTGCACCTTGCACCGCGAATGTTGCACCCTATGGATATCGATTCTTTGCACGGCCATAACTGTTGGCTCGTTTAGAGCTACGGGAGCCATAACCAGTCAAAACGAAGCTCTCAGTGAGTTCTACAGCTTTGACGGCTGTAAGCCGTCAATGTATAGTTTCATACCCAAAAAAGGCTATCCGAACCTCAATCGGGTCTCTGAAGTTTTTTGGCCTTCTGTTTCCATCACGTGAATTTTTACGTTAAAACGGGATCACCGTGGATGGTCTTCGACTTACCTTCCCTGGAGAGTGGTGCACCATGGTACTATTCCATTTCAAATCCATGCACCCATTTCTAAAAGTCGAACGGCACTGTTTCGGCTTTTTGGATGAATGTTGCACCTTGCACCGCGAATGTTGCACCCTATGGATATCGGTTCTTCAGACGACCATAACTGTTGGCTCGTTTAGAGTTACGGGAGCCATAACTAGTCAAAACGAAGCTCTAAGTGAGTTCTACGGTTTTGACGGCAATAAGCCGTCTATGGATAGTTTCATACCCAAAAAAAGCTATCCGAACCTCAATTGGATCTCTGAAGTTTTTTGGCCTTCTATTTTCCATCATGTGAATTTTTACGTTAAAACGGAATCACCGTGGATGGTCTTCGATTTACCTTCCCTGGAGAGTGGTGCACCATGGTATTGTTCCATTTCAAATCACTGCACCCATTTCTAAAAGTCGAACGGCGCTGTTTCGGCTTTTAGGACGAATGTTGCACCTTGCACCGCGAATGTTGCACCCTCTGGATATCGATTCTTCGGGCGGCCATAACTGTTGGCTCGTTTAGAGTTACGGGAGCCATAACCAGTCAAAACAAAGCTCTCAGTGAGTTCTACGGTTTTGATGGCTGTAAGCCGTCAATGGATAGTTTCATACCCAAAAAAAGCCATCCGAACCTCAATTGGGTCTTAGAAGTTTTTTGGCCTTCTGTTTTCCATCACGTGAATATTTACGTTAAAACGGGATCACCGTGGATGGTCTTCGATTTACCTTCCCTAGAGAGTGGTGCACCATGGTACTGTTCCATTTCAAATCCCTGCACCCATTTCTAAAAGTCGAACGGCGCTGTTTCGTCTATTTGGACGAATTTTGCACCTTGCACCGCGAATGTTGCAACCTGTGGATATCGATGCTTCGGACGGCCATAACTATTGGCTCGTTTAGAGTTACGGGAGCCATAACCAGTAAAAACGAAGCTCTCAGTGAGTTCTACGGCTTTGACGGCTGTAAGCCGTCAATGGATAGTTTCATACCCAAAAAAGGCTATCCGAACCTCAATCGGGTCCCTGAAGTTTTTTTGCCTTCTGTTTTCCATCACGTGAATTTTTACGTTAAAACGGGATCACCGTGGCTGGTCTTCGATTTACCTTCCCTGGATAGTTGTGCACCATGGCACTTTTCCATTTAAAATCCCTTCACCCATTTCTAAAAGTCGAACGGTGCTGTTTCGGCTTTTTGGACGAATGTTGCACCTTGCACCGCGAATGTTGCACCCTGTAGATATCGATTCTTCGGACGGCCATAACTGTTGGCTCGTTTAGAGTTACGGGAGCCATAACCAGTCAAACGAAGCTCTCAGTGAGTTCTACAGCTTTGAAGGCTGTAAGCCGTCAATGGATAGTTTCATACCCAAAAAAGGCTATCCGAAGCTCAATCGGGTCTTTGAAGTTTTTTGGCCTTCTGTTTTCCATCACGTGAATTTTTACGTTAAAACGGGATCACCGTGGATGGTCTTCGATTTACCTTCCCTGGAGAGTGGTGCACCATGGTACTGTTCCATTTCAAATCCCTGCACCCATTTCTAAAAGTCGAACGGAGCTGTATCGGATTTTTGGACGAATGTTGCACCTTGCACCGCGAATGTTGCACCCTGTGGATATCGATTCTTCGGACGGCCATAACTATTGGCTCGTTTAGAGTTACGGGAGCCATAACCAGTCAAAACGAAGCTCTCAGTGAGTTCTACAGCTTTGAAGGCTGTAAGCCACCAATGGATAGTTTCATACCCAAAAAAGGCTATCCGAACCTCAATCGGGTCTTTGAATTTTTTTGGCCTTCTATTTCCATCACGTGAATTTTTCCGTTAAAACGGGATCACCGTGGATGGTCTTCTATTTACCTTCCCTGGAGAGTGGTGCCCCATGGTACTGTTCCATTTCAAATCCCTGCACCCACTTCTAAAAGTCGAACGGCGCTGTTTCGGCTTTTTGGACGAATGTTGCACCTTCCACCGCGAATGTTGCACCTTGTAGATATCAATTTTCCGGACGGCCATAACTGTTGGCTCGTTTAGAGTTACGGGAGCCATAACCATTCAAAACGAAGCTCTCGGTGAGTTCTACGGTTTTAACGGCTGTAAGCCTTCAATGGATTGTTTAATACCCAAAAAAAGCCATCCGAACCTCAATTGGGTCTCTGAAGTTTTTTGGCCTTCTGTTTTCCATCACGTGAATATTTACGTTAAAACGGGATCACCGTGGATGGTCTTCGATTTACCTTCCCTGGAGAGTGGTGCACCATGGTACTGTTCCCTTTCAAATCCCTGCACCCATTTCTAAAAGTCGGACGGCGCTGTTTCGGCTTTTTGGACGAATGTTGCACCTTGCACCACGAATGTTGCACCCCATGGATATCGATTCTTCGGACGGCCATAACTATTGGCTCGTTTAGAGTTACGGGAGCCATAACCAGTCAAAACGAAGCTTTCAGTGAGTTCTACGGCTTTGACGGCTGTAAGCCGTCAATGGATAGTTTCATACCCAAAAAAGGCTATCCGAACCTTAATCGGGTCTCTGATGTTTTTTGGCCTTCTGTTTTCCATCACGTGAATTTTTACGTTAAAATGGGATCACCGTGGCTGGTGTTCGATTTACCTTCCCTGGATAGTGGTGCACCACGGTACTATTCCATTTAAAATCCCTGCACCCATTTCTAAAAGTCGAACGGTGTTGTTTCGGCTTTTTGGACGAATGTTGCACCTTGCACCGCGAATGTTGCACCATGTAGATATTGATTCTTCGGACGGCCATAACTGTTGGCTCGTTTAGAGTTCTACTGCTTTGATTGCTGTAAGCCATCAATGGATAGTTTCATACCCAAAAAAGGCTATCCGAACCTCAATCGGGTCTCTGAAGTTTTTTGGCCTTCTGTTTTCCATCACGTGAATTTTTATGTTAAAACGGGATCACCGTGGATGGTCTTCGATTTACCTTCCCTGGAGAGTGGTGCACCATGGTACTATTCTATTTCAAATCCTTGCACCCATTTCTAAAAGTCGAACGGCGCTGTTTCGGGTTTTTGGACAAATGTTGCACCTTGCACCGCGAATGTTGCACCCTATGGATATCGATTCTTCGAACGGCCATAACTGTTGGCTCGTTTAGAGTTACGGGAGCCATAACCAGTCAAAACGAAGCTCTCGGTGAGTTCTACGGTTTTGACGGCAATAAGCCATCTATGGATAGTTTCATACCCAAAAAAAGCTATCCGAACCTCAATTGGGTCTCTGAAGTTTTTTGGCCTTCTGTTTTCTAGCACGTGAATTTTTACGTTAAAACGGGATCACCGTTGCTGGTCTTCGATTTACCTTCCCTGGAGAGTGGTGCACCATGGTACTGTTCCATTTCAATTCACTGCACCCATTTCTAAAAGTCGAACGACGCTGTTTCGGCTTTATGGACGAATGTTGCACCTTGCACCGCGAATGTTGCACCCTCTGGATATCGATTCTTCGGACGGCCATAACTGTTGGCTCGTTTAGATTACGGGAGCCATAACCAGTCAAAACGAAGCTCTTAGTGAGTTCTACGGTTTTGATGGCTGTAAGCCGTCAATGGATAGTTTCATACCCAAAAAAGCCATCCGAACCTCAATTGGGTCTCTGAAGTTTTTTGGCCTTCTGTTTTCCATCACGTGAATATTTACGTTAAAACGGGATCACCGTGGATGGTCTTCGATTTACCTTCCCTGGAGAGTGGTGCACCATGGTACTGTTCCATTTCAAATCCCTACACCCATTTCTAAAAGTCGAACGGCGTTGTTTCGGCTTTTTGGACGAATTTTGCACCTTGCACCGCGAATGTTGCAACCTGTGGATATCGATGCTTCGGACGGCCATAACTATTGGCTCGTTTAGAGTTACGGGAGCCATAACAAGTCAAAATGAAGCTCTCAGTGAGTTCTACGGCTTTGACGGCTGTAAGCCGTCAATGGATAGTTTCATACCCAAAAAAGGCTATCCGAAACTCAATCGGGTCCCTGAAGTTTTTTGGCCTTCTGTTTTCCATCACGTGAATTTTTACGTTAAAACGGGATCACCGTGGCTGCTCTTCGATTTACCTTCCCTGGATAGTGGTGCACCATGGCACTTTTCCATTTAAAATCCCTGCACCCATTTCTAAAAGTCGAACGGTGCTGTTTCGGCTTTTTGGACGAATGTTGCACCTTGCACCGCGAATGTTGCACCCTATAGATATCGATTCTTCGGACGGCCATAACTGTTGGCTCGTTTAGAGTTACGGGAGCCATAACCAGTCAAATGAAGCTCTCAGTGAGTTCTACAGCTTTGATGGCTGTAAGCCGTCAATGGATAGTTTCTTACCCAAAAAAGGCTATCCGAACCTCAATCGGGTCTCTGAAGTTTTTTGGCCTTCTGTTTTCCATCACGTGAATTTTTACGTTAAAACGGGATCACCGTGGATGGTCTTCGATTTATCTTCCCTAGAGAGTGGTGCACCATGGTACTGTTCCATTTCAAATCCCTGCACCCATTTCTAAAAGTCGAACGACGCTGTATCGGCTTTTTGGACGAATGTCGCACCTTGCACCGCGAATGTTGCACCCTGTGGATATCGATTCTTCGGACTGCCATAACTATTGGCTCGTTTAGAGTTACGGGAGCCATAACCAGTCAAAACGAAGCTCTCAGTGAGTTCTACGTTTTTGACGGCTATGAGCCATCAATGGATAGTTTCATACCCAAAAAAGGCTATCCGAACCTCAATCGGGTCTCTGAAGTTTTTTCGCCTTCTGTTTTCCATCACGTGAATTTTTACGTTAAAACGGGATCACCGTGGCTGGTCTTCGATTTACCTTCCCTGGATAGTGGTGCACCATGGTACTATTCCATTTCAAATCCCTGCACCCATTTCTAAAAGTCGAACGATGCTGTTTCGGCTTTTTGGACGAATGTTGCACCTTGCACCGCGAATGTTGCACCCTGTGGATATCGATTCTTCGGACGGCCATAACTATTGGCTCGTTTAGAGTTACGGGAGCTATAACCAGTCAAAACGAAGCTCTCAGTGAGTTCTACAGCTTTGAAGGCTGTAAGCCACCAATGGATAGTTTCATACCCAAAAAAGGCTATCCGAACCTCAATCGGGTCTTTGAATTTTTTTGGCCTTCTATTTTCCATCACGTGAATTTTTCCGTTAAAACGGGATCACCGTGGATGGTCTTCGATTTACCTTCCCTGGAGAGTGGTGGACCATGGTACTATTCCATTTCAAATCCCTGCACCCACTTCTAAAAGTCGAACGGCGCTGTTTCGGCTTTTTGGACGAATGTTGCACCTTCCACCGCGAATGTTGCACCTTGTAGATATCGATTTTTCGGACGGCCATAACTGTTGGCTCGTTTAGAGTTACGGGAGCCATAACCAGTCAAAACGAAGTTCTCAGTGAGTTCTACAGCTTTGACGGCTATAATCCGTTAATGGATAGTTTCATACCCAAAAAAGGTTATCCGAGCCTCAATCGGGTCTTTGAAGTTTTTTGGCCTTCTGTTTCCATCACCTGAATTTTTATGTTAAAATAGGATCACCATGGCTGGTCTTCGATTTACCTTCCCTGGATAGTGGTGCACCATGGTACTATTCCATTTCAAATCCCTGCACCCATTTCTAAAAGTCGAACGGCGCTGTTTCGGCGTGTTGGACGAATGTTGCACCTTGCACCACGAATGTTGCACCCTCTGGATATTGATTCTTCGGACGGTCATAACTGTTGGCTCGTTTAGAGTTACGGGAGCCATAACCAGTCAAAACGAAG
Organism: Allium fistulosum; assembly: GCA_030737815.1. Classification (NCBI taxonomy): domain Eukaryota; kingdom Viridiplantae; phylum Streptophyta; class Magnoliopsida; order Asparagales; family Amaryllidaceae; genus Allium; species Allium fistulosum. The sequence continues at coordinate 1,143,655,431 of CM060906.1, forward strand.
CTCTCGGTGAGTTCTACGGTTTTAACGGCTGTAAGCGTTCAATGGATAGTTTCATACCCAAAAAAACCCATCCGAACCTCAATTGGGTCTCTGAAGTTTTTTGGCCTTCTGTTTTCCATCACGTGAATATTTACGTTAAAACGGGATCACCGTGGATGGTCTTCGATTTATCTTCCCTAGAGAGTGGTGCACAATGGTACTGTTCCATTTCAAATCCCTGCACCCATTTCTAAAAGTCGGACGGCGCTGTTTCGGCTTTTTGGACGAATGTTGCACCTTGCACCGCGAATGTTGCACCCTGTGGATATCGATTCTTCGGACGTCCATAACTATTGGCTCGTTTAGAGTTACGGGAGCCATAACCAGTCAAAACGAAGCTCTCAGTTAGTTCTACGGCTTTGACGGCTGTAAGCCGTCAATGGATAGTTTCATACCCAAAAAAGGCTATCCGAACCTCAATCGGGTCTCTGATGTTTTTTGGCCTTCTGTTTTCCATCACGTGATTTTTACGTTAAAACGGGATCACCGTGGCTGGTGTTCGATTTACCTTCCCTGGATAGTGGTGCACCATGGTACTATTACATTTAAAATCCTTGCACCCATTTCTAAAAGTCGAACGGTGCTGTTTCGGCTTTTTGGACGAATGTTGCACCTTGCACCGCGAATGTTGCACCCTGTAGATATCGATTCTTCGGACGGCCATAACTGTTGGCTCATTTAGAGTTACAGGAGCCATAACCAGTAAAAACGAAGCTATCAATGAGTTCTACTGCTTTGATTGCTGTAAGCCGTCAATGGATAGTTTCATACCCAAAAAAGGCTATCCGAACCTCAATCGGTTCTCTGAAGTTTTTTGGCCTTCTGTTTTCCATCACGTGAATTTTTACGTTAAAACGGGATCACCGTGGATGGTCTTCGATTTACCTTCCCTGGAGAGTGGTGCACCATGGTACTATTCCATTTCAAATCCTTGCACCCATTTCTAAAAGTCGAACGGTGCTGTTTCGGCTTTTTGGACAAATGTTGCACCTTGCACCGCGAATGTTGCACCCTGTGGATATCGATTCTTCGGACGGCCATAACTGTTGGCTCGTTTAGAGTTACGGGAGCCATAACCAGTCAAAATGAAGCTCTCAGTGAGTTCTACGGTTTTGACGGCAATAAGCCGTCTATGGATAGTTTCATACCCAAAAAAGGCTATCCAAACCTCAATCGGGTCTCTGAAGTTTTTTGGCCTTCTGTTTTCCATCACGTGAATTTTTACGTTAAAACGGGATCACCGTGGATGGTCTTCGATTTACCTTCCCTGGATAGTGGTGCACCATGGTACTGTTCCATTTCAAATCCCTGCACCCATTTCTAAAAGTCGAACGGCGCTGTTTCGGCTTTTTGGATGAATGTTGCACCTTGCACCGCGAATGTTGCACCCTGTGTATATCGATTCTTCGGACGGCCATAACTGTTGGCTCGTTAAGAGTTACGGGAGCCGTAACCAGTCAAAACGAAGCTCTCAGTGAGTTCTACGTCTTTGACGGCTGTAAGCAGTCAATGGATAGTTTCAAACCAAAAAAAGGCTATCCGAACCTCAATCGTGTCTCTGAAGTTTTTTGTCCTTCTGTTTTCCATCACGTGAATTTTTACGTTAAAACGGGATCACCGTGGCTGGTCTTCGATTTACCTTCCCTGGATAGTGGTGTACCATGGTACTATTCCATTTCAAATCCCTGCACTCATTTCTAAAAGTCGAACGGCGCTGTTTCGGCTTTTTGGACGAATGTTGCACCTTGCACCGCGAATATTGCACCCTGTGGATATCGATTCTTCGGACGGCCATAACTGTTGGCTCGTTTAGAGTTACGGGAGACATAACCAGTCAAAACGAAGCTCTCAGTGAGTTCTATAGCTTTGACGGCTGTAAGTCATCAATGGATAGTTTCATACCCAAAAAAGGCTATCCGAACCTCAATCGGGTCTTTGAATTTTTTCGGCCTTCTGTTTTCCATCACGTGAATTTTTACGTTAAAATGGGATCACCGTGGATGGTCTTCCATTTACATTCCCTGGAGAGTGGTGCACCATGGTACTATTCCATTTCAAATCCCTGCACCCATTTCTAAAAGTCGAACGGCGCTGTTTCGGCTTTTTGGACGAATGTTGCATCTTGCACTGCGAATGTTGCACCCTGTAGATATCGATTCTTCGGACGACCATAACTGTTGGCTCGTTTAGAGTTACGGGAGCCATAACCTGTCAAAACTAAGCTCTCAGTGAGTTCTGTAGCTTTGATGGCTGTAAGCCATCAATGGATAGTTTCATACCCAAAAAAGCTATCCGAACATCAATTGGGTCTCAAAAGTTTTTTGGCCTTCTGTTTTCCATCACGTGAATTTTTACGTTAAAACGGGATCACCGTGGATGGTCTTCGATTTACCTTCCCTGGAGAGTGGTGCACCGTGGTACTGTTCCATTTCAAATCCCTCCACCCATTTCTAAAAGTCGAACGGCGCTGTTTCGGCTTTTTGGACGAAAGTTGCACCTTGCACCGCGAATGTTGCACCTTGTGGATATCGATTCTTCGGACGACCATAACTATTGGCTCGTTTAGAGTTACGGGAGCCATAACCAGTCAAAACGAAGCTCTCAGTGAGTTCTACGGTTTTGACGACTGTAAGCCGTCAATGGATAGTTTCATACCCAAAAAAGGCTATCCGAACCTCAATCGGGTCTCTGATGTTTTTTCGCCTTCTGTTTTCCATCACGTGAATATTTACGTTAAAACGGGATCACCGTGGCTGGTCTTCGATTTACCTTCCCTGGATAGTGATGCACCATGGTACTATTCCATTTCAAATCTCTGCACCCATTTCTAAAAGTCGAACGGCGCTGTTTCGGCTTTTTGGATGAATGTTGCACCTTGCACCGCGAATGTTGCACCCTGTGGATATCGATTCTTCGGACGGCCATAATTGTTGGCTCGTTTAGAGTTACGGGAGCCATAACCAGTCAAAATAAAGCTCGTAGTGAGTTCTACAGCTTTGACGGCTGTAAGCCATCAATGGATAGTTTCATACCCAAAAAAGGCTATCCGAACCTCAATCGGGTCTTTGAATTTTTTTGGCCTTCTGTTTTCCATCACGTGAATTTTTACGTTAAAACGGGATCACCGTGGACGGTCTTCGATTTACCTTCCCTGGAGAGTGGTGCACCATGGTACTATTCCATTTCAAATCCCTGCCCCCATTTCTAAAAGTTGACGGCGCTGTTTCTGCTTTTTGGACGAATGTTGCACCTTGCACCGCGAATGTTGCACCCTGTAGATATCGATTCTTCGGACAGCCATAACCGTTGGCTCGTTTAGAGTTACGGGAGCCATAACCAGTCAAAACGAAGCTCTCAGTGAGTTCTACAGCTTTGACGGCTGTAAGCCATCAATGGATAGTTTCATACCCAAAAAGCTATCCGAACATCAATTGGGTCTCAGAAGTTTTTTGGCCTTCTGTTTTCCATCACGTGAATTTTTACGTTAAAACGGGATCACCGTGGATAGTCTTCGATTTACCTTCCCTGGAGAGTGGCTCACCATGGTACTGTTCCATTTCAAATCCCTGCACCCATTTCTAGAAGTCGAACGGCGCTGTTTCGCCTTTTTGGGCGAATGTTGCACCTTGCACCGCGAATTTTTCACCCTGTGGATATCGATTCTTCGGACGGCCATAACTATTGGCTCGTTTAGAGTTACGGGAGCCATAACCAGTCAAAACGAAGCTCTCAGTGAGTTCTACGGTTTTTACGGCTGTAAGCCGTCAATGGATAATTTCATACCCAAAAAAGACTATCCGAACCTCAATCGGGTCTTTGAAGTTTTTTCGCCTTCTGTTTTCCATCACATGAATATTTACGTTAAAACGGGATCAACGTGGCTAGTCTTCGATTTACCTTCCCTGGAGAGTGGTGCACCATGGTACTATTCCATTTCAAATCCTTGCACCCATTTCTAAAAGTCGAACGGCGTTGTTTCGGCTTTTTGGACAAATGTTGCACCTTGCACCGCGAATGTTGCACCCTGTGGATATCGATTCTTCGGACGGCCATAACTGTTGGCTCGTTTAGAGTTACAGGAGCCATAACCAGTCAAAATGAAGCTCTCAGTGAGTTCTACGGTTTTTACGGCAATAAGCCGTCTATGGATAGTTTCATACCCAAAAAAGGCTATCCGAACCTCAATCGGGTCTCTGAAGTTTTTTGGCCTTCTGTTTTCCATCACGTGAATTTTTACGTTAAAACGGGATCACCGTGAATGGTCTTCGATTTACCTTCCCTGGATAGTGGTGCACCATGGTACTGTTCCATTTCAAATCCCCGCACCCATTTCTAAAAGTCGAACGGCGCTGTTTCGGCTTTTTGGATGAATGTTGCACCTTGCACCGCGAATGTTGCACCCTGTGGATATCGATTCTTCGAACGGCCATAACTGTTGGCTCGTTTAGAGTTACGGGAGCCATAACCAGTCAAAACGAAGCTCTCAGTGAGTTCTACGTCTTTGACGGCTGTAAGCAGTCAATGGATAGTTTCAAACCAAAAAAAGGCTATCCGAACCTCAATCGTGTCTCTGAAGTTTTTTGTCCTTCTGTTTTCCATCACGTGAATTTTTACGTTAAAACGGGATCACCGTGGCTGGTCTTCGATTTACCTTCCCTGGATAGTGGTGTACCATGGTACTATTCCATTTCAAATCCCTGCACTCATTTCTAAAAGTCGAACGGCGCTGTTTCGGCTTTTTGGACGAATGTTGCACCGCTAATATTGCACCCTGTGGATATCGATTCTTCGGACGGCCATAACTGTTGGCTCGTTTAGAGTTACGGGAGACATAACCAGTCAAAACGAAGCTCTCAGTGAGTTCTATAGCTTTGACGGCTGTAAGCCATCAATGGATAGTTTCATACCCAAAAAAGGCTATCCGAACCTCAATCGGGTCTTTGAATTTTTTCGGCCTTCTGTTTTCCATCACGTGAATTTTTTCGTTAAAATGGGATCACCGTGGATGGTCTTCCATTTACATTCCCTGGAGAGTAGTGCACCATGGTACTATTCCATTTCAAATCCCTGCACCCATTTCTAAAAGTCGAACGGCGCTGTTTCGGCTTTTTGGACGAATGTTGCATCTTGCACTGCGAATGTTGCACCCTGTAGATATCGATTCTTCGGACGACCATAACTGTTGGCTCGTTTAGAGTTACGGGAACCATAACCTGTCAAAACTAAGCTCTCAGTGAGTTCTGTAGCTTTGATGGCTGTAAGCCATCAATGGATAGTTTCATACCCAAAAAAGCTATCCGAACATCAATTGGGTCTCAGAAGTTTTTTGGCCTTCTGTTTTCCATCACGTGAATTTTTACGTTAAAACGGGATCACCGTGGATGGTCTTCGATTTACCTTCCCTGGAGAGTGGTGCACCGTGGTACTGTTCCATTTCAAATCCCTGCACCCATTTCTAAAAGTCGAACGCCGCTGTTTCGGCTTTTTGGACGAAAGTTGCACCTTGCACCGCGAATGTTGCACCCTGTGGATATCGATTCTTCGGATGACCATAACTATTGGCTCGTTTAGAGTTACGGGAGCCATAACCAGTCAAAACGAAGCTCTCAGTGAGTTCTATGGTTTTGACGACTGTAAGCCGTCAATGGATAGTTTCATACCCAAAAAAGGCTATCCGAACCTCAATCGGGTCTCTGATGTTTTTTCGCCTTCTGTTTTCCATCACGTGAATATTTACGTTAAAACGGGATCACCGTGGCTGGTCTTCGATTTACCTTCCCTGGATAGTGATGCACCATGGTACTATTCCATTTCAAATCCCTGCACTCATTTCTAAAAGTCGAACGGCGCTGTTTCGGCTTTTTGGATGAATGTTGCACCTTGCACCGCGAATGTTGCACCCTGTGGATATCGATTCTTCGGACGGCCATAATTGTTGGCTCGTTTAGAGTTACGGGAGCCATAACCAGTCAAAATGAAGCTCGTAGTGAGTTCTACAGCTTTGACGGCTATAAGCCATCAATGGATAGTTTCATACCCAAAAAAGGCTATCAGAACCTCAATCGGGTCTTTGAATTTTTTTGGCCTTCTGTTTTCCATCACGTGAATTTTTACGTTAAAACGGGATCACCGTGGACGGTCTTCGATTTACCTTCCCTGGAGAGTAGTGCACCATGGTAGTATTCCATTTCAAATCCCTGGCCCCATTTCTAAAAGTTGACGGCGCTGTTTCTGCTTTTTGGACGAATGTTGCACCTTGCACCGCGAATGTTGCACCCTGTAGATATCGATTCTTCGGACAGCCATAACCGTTGGCTCGTTTAGAGTTACGGGAGCCATAACCAGTCAAAACGAAGCTCTCAGTGAGTTCTACAGCTTTGACGGCTGTAAGCCATCAATGGATAGTTTCATACCCAAAAAAGCTATCCGAACATCAATTGGGTCTCAGAAGTTTTTTGGCCTTCTGTCTTCCATCACGTGAATTTTTACGTTAAAACGGGATCACCGTGGATAGTCTTCGATTTACCTTCCCTTGAGAGTGGCTCACCATGGTACTGTTCCATTTCAAATCCCTGCACCCATTTCTAGAAGTCGAACGGCGCTGTTTCGCCTTTTTGGGCGAATGTTGCACCTTGCACCGCGAATGTTTCACCCTGTGGATATCGATTCTTCGGACGGCCATAACTATTGGCTCGTTTAGAGTTACGGGAGCCATAACCAGTCAAAACGAAGCTCTCAGTGAGTTCTATGGTTTTTACGGCTGTAAGCCGTCAATGGATAATTTCATACCCAAAAAAGACTATCCGAACCTCAATCGGGTCTTTGAAGTTTTTTCGCCTTCTGTTTTCCATCACATGAATATTTACGTTAAAACGGGATCACCGTGGCTGGTCTTCGATTTAACTTCCATGGATAGTGGTGCACCATGGTACTATTCCATTTCAAATCCCTGCACCCATTTCTAAAAGTCGAACGACGTTGTTTCGGCTTTTTGGACGAATGTTGCACCTTGCACCGCGAATGTTGCACCCTGTGGATATCGATTCTTCGGACGGCCATAACTATTGGCTCGTTTAGAGTTACGGGAGCCATAACCAGTCAAAACAAAGCTCGTAGTGAGTTCTACAACTTTGACGGCTGTAAGCCATCAATGGATAGTTTCATACTTAAAAAAGGCTATCCGAACCTCAATCGGGTCTTTGAATTTTTTTGGCCTTCTGTTTTCCATCACGTGAATTTTTACATTAAAACGGGATCATCGTGGATGGTCTTCGATTTACCTTCCCAGGAGAGTGGTGCACCATGGTACTATTCCATTTCAAATCCCCGCACCCATTTCTAAAAGTCGAACGGCGCTGTTTCGGCTTTTTGGATGAATGTTGCACCTTGCACCGCGAATGTTGCACCCTGTGGATATCGATTCTTCGGACGGCCATAACTGTTGGCTCGTTTAGAGTTACGGGAGCCATAACCAGTCAAAACGAAGCTCTCAGTGAGTTCTTCGTCTTTGACGGCTGTAAGCAGTCAATGGATAGTTTCAAACCAAAAAAAGGCTATCCGAACCTCAATCGTGTCTCTGAAGTTTTTTGTCCTTCTGTTTTCCATCACGTGAATTTTTACGTTAAAACGGGATCACCGTGGCTGGTCTTCGATTTACCTTCCCTGGATAGTGGTGTACCATGGTACTATTCCATTTCAAATCCCTGCACTCATTTCTAAAAGTCGAACGGCGCTGTTTCGGCTTTTTGGACGAATGTTGCACCTTGCACCGCGAATATTGCACCCTGTGGATATCGATTCTTCGGACGGCCATAACTGTTGGCTCGTTTAGAGTTACGGGAGACATAACCAGTCAAAACGAAGCTCTCAGTGAGTTCTATAGCTTTGACGGCTGTAAGCCATCAATGGATAGTTTCATACCCAAAAAAGGCTATCCGAACCTCAATCGGGTCTTTGAATTTTTTCGGCCTTCTGTTTTCCATCACGTGAATTTTTACGTTAAAATGGGATCACCGTGGATGGTCTTCCATTTACATTCCCTGGAGAGTGGTGCACCATGGTACTATTCCATTTCAAATCCCTGCACCCATTTCTAAAAGTCGAACGGCGCTGTTTCGGCTTTTTGGACGAATGTTGCATCTTGCACTGCGAATGTTGCACCCTGTAGATATCGATTCTTCGGACGACCATAACTGTTGGCTCGTTTAGAGTTACGGGAACCATAACCTGTCAAAACTAAGCTCTCAGTGAGTTCTGTAGCTTTGATGGCTGTAAGCCATCAATGGATAGTTTCATACCCAAAAAAGCTATCCGAACATCAATTGGGTCTCAGAAGTTTTTTGGCCTTCTGTTTTCCATCACGTGAATTTTTACGTTAAAACGGGATCACCGTGGATGGTCTTCGATTTACCTTCCCTGGAGAGTGGTGCACCGTGGTACTGTTCCATTTCAAATCCCTGCACCCATTTCTAAAAGTCGAACGGCGCTGTTTCGGCTTTTTGGACGAAAGTTGCACCTTGCACCGCGAATGTTGCACCCTGTGGATATCGATTCTTCGGACGACCATAACTATTGGCTCGTTTAGAGTTACGGGAGCCATAACCAGTCAAAACGAAGCTCTCAGTGAGTTCTACGGTTTTGACGACTGTAAGCCGTCAATGGATAGTTTCATACCCAAAAAAGGCTATCCGAACCTCAATCGGGTCTCTGATGTTTTTTCGCCTTCTGTTTTCCATCACGTGAATATTTACGTTAAAACGGGATCACCGTGGCTGGTCTTCGATTTACCTTCCCTGGATAGTGATGCACCATGGTACTATTCCATTTCAAATCCCTGCACCCATTTCTAAAAGTCGAACGGCGCTGTTTCGGCTTTTTGGATGAATGTTGCACCTTGCACCGCGAATGTTGCACCCTGTGGATATCGATTCTTCGGACGGCCATAATTGTTGGCTCGTTTAGAGTTACGGGAGCCATAACCAGTCAAAACGAAGCTCTCAGTGAGTTCTACAGCTTTAATGGCTGTAAGCCATCAATGGATAGTTTCATACCCAAAAAAAGCTATTCGAACCTCAATTGGGTCTTTGATGTTTTTTGGCCTTCTGTTTTCCATCACGTGAATTTTTACGTTAAAACGGGATCACCGTGGATGGTCTTCGATTTACCTTCCCTGGAGACTGGTGCACCATGGTACTGTTTCATTTCAAATCTCTGCACCCATTTCTAAAAGTCGAACGGCGCTGTTTTGGCTTTTTGGACGAATGTTGCACCTTGTACCGCGGATGTTGCACCCTGTAGATATCGATTCTTCGGACGGCCATAACTGTTGGCTCGTTTAGAGTTACGGGAGCCATAACCAGTCAAAACAAAGCTCTGAGTGACTTCTACGGCTTTGACGGCTGTAAGCCGTCAATGGATAGTTTCATACCCAAAAAAGGCTATTCGAACCTCAATCGGATCTCTGACGTTTTTTGGCCTTCTGTTTTCCATCACGTGAATTTTTACGTTAAAACGGGATCACCATGGATGATCTTCGATTTACCTTCCCTGGAGAGTGGTGCACCATGGTTCTGTTCCATTTCAAATCCTTGCACCCACTTCTAAAAGTCGAACGGCGCTGTTTCGGCTTTTTGGATGAATGTTGCACCTTGCACCGCCAATGTTGCACCCTGTGGATATCGATTCTTCGGACGGCCATAACGGTTGGCTCGTTTAGAGTTACGGGAGCCATAACCAGTCAAAACAAAGCTCTCAGTGAGTTCTACGGCTATGATGGCTGTAAGCCGTTAATGCATAGTTTCATACCCAAAAAAGGCTATCCGAACCTCAATCGGGTCTCTGAAGTTTTTTGGCCTTCTGTTTTCCATCACGTGAATTTTTATGTTAAAACGGGATCACCGTGGATGGTCTTCGATTTACCTTCCCTGGATAGTGGTGCACCATGGTACTATTCCATTTCAAATCCCTGCACCCATTTCTAAAAGTCGAACGGCGCTGTTTCGGCTTTTTGGACGAATGTTGCACCTTGCACCGCGAATGTTGCACCCTGTGGATATCGATTCTTCGGACGGCCATAACTGTTGGCTCGTTTAGAGTTACGGGAGCCATAACCAGTCAAAACAAAGCTCTCAGTCAGTTCTACAGCTTAAACCGCTGTAAACTGTTAATGGATAGTTTCATACCCAAAAAAGGCAATCCGAACTTCAGTCGTGTCTCTGAAGTTTTTTGTCCTTCTGTTTTCCATCACATGAATTTTTACGTTAAAACGGGATCGCCGTGGCTGGTCTTCAATTTACCTTCCCTGGATAGTGGTGCACCATGGTACTGTTCCATTTCAAATCCCTGCACCCATTTCTAAAAGTCGAACGGCGCTGTTTGGGCTTTTTTGACGAATGTTGCACCTTGCACCGCGAATGTTGCACCCTATGGATAACGATTCTTCGGACGGCCATAACTGTTGGCTCGTTTAGAGTTACGGGAGCCATAACCAGTCAAAACAAAGTTCTCAGTGAGTTCTACAGCTTAAACGGTTGTAAACCGTCAATGGATAGTTTCATACCCAAAAAAGGCAATCCGAACCTCAGTCGTGTCTCTGAAGTTTTTTGTCCTTCTGTTTTCCATCACGTGAATTTTTACGTCAAAATGGGATCACCGTGGCTGGTCTTCGATTTACCTTCCCTGGATAGTGGTGCACCATAGTACTATTCCATTTCAAATCCCTGCACCCATTTCTAAAAGTCGAACGGTGCTGTTTCGGCTTTTTGGACGAATGTTGCACCTTGCACCGCGAATTTTGCACCCTGTGCATATCGATTCTTCGAACGGCCATAACTGTTGGCTCGTTCAGAGTTACGGGAGACATAACCAGTCAAAACGAAGCTCTCAGTGAGTTCTATAGCTTTGACGGCGGTAAGCCATCAATGGATAGTTTCATACCCAAAAAAGGCTATCCGAACCTCAATCGGGTCTTTGAATTTTTTCGGCCTTCTGTTTTCCATCATGTGAATTTTTACGTTAAAACGGGATCACCGTGGATGGTCTTCGATTTACCTTCCCTGGAGAGTGGTGCACCATGGTACTATTCCATTTCAAATCCCTGCACCCATTTCTAAAAGTCGAACGGCGCTGTTTCGGCTTTTTGGACGAATGTTGCATCCAGCACCGCGAATGTTGCACCCTGTAGATATCGATTCTTCGGACGGCCATAACTGTTGGCTCGTTTAGAGTTACGGGAGCCATAACCAGTCAAAACGAAGCTCTTAGTGAGTTCTACAGCTTTGACGACTGTAAGCCATCAATGGATAGTTTCATACCCAAAAAAGCTATCCGAACCTCAATTGGGTCTCAGAAGTTTTTTGGCCTTCTGTTTTCCATCACGTGAATTTTTACGTTAAAACGGGATCACCGTGGATGGTCTTCGATTTACCTTCCCTGGAGAGTGGTGCACCATGGTACTGTTCCATTTCAAATCCCTGCACCCATTTCTAAAAGTCGAACGGTGCTGTTTCGGCTTTTTGGACGAAAGTTGCACCTTGAACCGCGAATGTTGCACCCTGTGGATATTGATTCTTCGGACGGCCATAACTGTTGGCTCGTTTAGAGTTACGGGAGCCATAACCAGTCAAAACGAAGCTCTCAGTGAGTTCTACGGCTTTGATGGCTGTAAGCCGTCAATGGATAGTTTCATACCCAAAAAAGGCTATCTGAACCTCCATCGGGTCTTTGAAGTTTTTTGGCCTTCTGTTTTCCATCACGTGAATTTTTACGTTAAAACGGGATCACCGTGGCTGGTCTTCGATTTACCTTCCCTGGAGAGTGGTGCACCATGGTACTGTTCCATTTCAAATCCCTGCACCTACTTCTAAAAGTCGAACGGCGCTGTTTTGGCTTTTTGGACGAATGTTGCACCTTGCACCGTGAATGTTGCACCTTGTGGATAACGATTCTTCGGACGACCATAAATCTGGGCTCGTTTAGATTTACGGGAGATATAAAAAGTCAAAACGAAGCTCTTGATGGCTTTGATGGCTGTAAGCCGTCAATGGATAGTTTCATACCCAAAAAAGGCTATCCGAACCTCAATAAGGCTCTGATTTTTTTGGCCTTCTGTTTTCCATCACGTGAATTTTTACGTTAAAACGGGAACACCATGGATGGTCTTCGATTCACCTTCCCTGGAGAGTGGTGCACCATAGTACTGTTCCATTTCAAATCCCTGCACAAACTTCTAAAAGTCGAACGGCGTTGTTTCGGCTTTTTGGATGAATGTTGCACCTTGCACGGCGAATGTTGCACCCTGTGGATATCGATTCTTCGGACGACCATAATTGTTGGCTTGTTTAGAGTTACGGGAGCCATAACCAGTCAAAACGAAGCTCTCAGTGAGTTCTACGGCTATGATGGCTGTAAGCTGTCAATGGATAGTATCGTACCCAAAAAAGGCTATCCGAACCTCAATCGGGTCTTTGAAGATTTTTGGCCTTCTGTTTTCCATCACATGAATTTTTACGTTAAAATGGGATCACCGTGGCTGGTCTTCGATTTACCTTCCCTGGATAGTGGTGCACCATGGTTCTATTCCATTTCAAATCTCTGCACCCATTTCTAAAAGTCGAACGGCGCTGTTTCGTCTTTTTGGACGAATGTTGCACCTTGCACCACGAATGTTGCACCTTGTGGATATCGATTCTTCGGACGGCCATACCTGTTGGCTCGTTTAGAGTTACGGGAGCCATAACCAGTCAAAACGAAGCTCTCAGTGAGTTCTACAGCTTTGATGGCTGTAAGCCGTCAATGGATAGTTTCATACCCAAAAAATGCTATCCGAACCTCAATCGGGTATCTGAAGTTTTTTGGCCTTCTGTTTTCAATCAAGCGAATTTTTACGTTAAAACGGGATCACCGTGGATGGTCTTCGATTTACCTTCCCTGGAGAGTGGTGCACCATGGTACTTTTCCATTTCAAATCCTTGCACCCATTCCTAAAAGTCGAACGGCGTTGTTTCAGATTTTTGGACGAATGTTGCACCTTGCACCGCGAATGTTGCACCCTATGGATATCGATTCTTCGGACGGCCATAACACTTGGCTCGTTTAGAGTTACGGGAGCCTTAACCAGTCAAAATGAAGCTCTCAGTGAGTTCTACGGCTTTGTCGGTTGTAAGCCATCAGTGGATAGTTTATTACAAAAAAGGCTATCCGAACCTCAATCGGGTCTCTGATGTTTTTTGGCCTTATGTTTTCCATCAAGTGAATTTTTACGTTAAAACGAGATCACCGTGGATGGTCTTCGATTTACCTTCCCTGGAGAGTGGTGCACCATGGTACTATTCCATTTCAAATCTCTTCACCCACTTCTAAAAGTCGAACAGCGCTGTTTCGGCTTTTTGGATGAATGTTGCACCTTGCACCGCAAATGTTGCACCCTGTGGATATCGATTCTTCGGACGGCCATAACTATTGGCTCATTTAGAGTTACGGGAGCCATAACCATTCAAAACGAAGCTCTCAGTGAGTTCTACGGCTTTGACGGCTGTAAGCCGTCAATGGATAGTTTCATACCCAAAAAAGGCTATCCGCACCTCAATCGGGTCTTTGAAGATTTTTGACCTTATGTTTTCCATCACGTGAATTTTTACGTTAAAACGGGATCACCGTGGCTGGTCTTCGATTTACCTTACCTGGATAGTGGTGCACCATGGTATTGTTCCATTTCAAATCCCTGCACCTACTTCTAAAAGTCGAACGGCGCGGTTTCGGCTTTTTGGATGAATGTTGCACCTTGCACCGCGAATGTTGCACCTTGTGGATATCGATTCTACGGACGGCTATAACTATTGGCTCGTTTAGAGTTACGGGAGCCATAACCAGTCAAAACAAAGCTCTCAGTGAGTTCTACAGCTTTGACGGCTGTAAGCCGTAAATGGATAGTTTCATACCCAAAAAAGGCTATCCGAACCTCAATCGGGGGTCTTAAGTTTTTTGGCCTTATGTTTTCCATCACGTGAATTTTTACGTTAAAACGGGATCACCATGGATGGTCTTCGATTTACCATCCCTGGAGAGTGGTGCACCATGGTACTGATCCATTTCAAATCCCTGCACCCATTTCTAAAAGTCGAACGGCGTTGTTTCGGCTTTTTGGACGAATGTTGCACCTTGCACCGCGAATGTTGCACCCTATGGATATCGATTCTTCGGACGACCATAACTATTGGCTCGTTTAGGGTTACGGGAGCCATAACCAGTCAAAACGAAGCTCTCAGTGAGTTCTACGGTTTTGACGATTGTAAGCCGTCAATGGATAGTTTCATACCCAAAAAAGGCTATCCGAACCTCAATCGGGTCTCTGAAGTTTTTTCGCCTTCTGTTTTCCATCACATGAATATTTACGTTAAAACGGGATCACCGTGGCTGGTCTTCGATTTACCTTCCCTGAGTAGTGGTGCACCATGGTACTATTCCATTTCAAATCCCTGCACCCATTTCTAAAAGTAGAACGGCGCTGTTTCGGCTTTTTGGACGAATATTACACCTTGCAACGCGAATGTTGCACCCTGTGGATATCGATTCTTCGGACGGTCATAACTGTTGGCTCGTTTAGAGTTACGGGAGCCATAACCAGTCAAAACGAAACTCGCAGTGAGTTCCACAGCTTTGACGGCTATAAGCCGTCAATGGATAGTTTCATACCCAAAAAAGGCTATCCGAACCTCAATCGGGTCTTTGAATTTTTTTTGCCTTCTATTTTCCATCACGTGAATTTTTACGTTAAAACGGGATCACCGTGGATGATCTTCGATTTACCTTCCCATGAGAGTGGTGCACCATGGTACTATTCCTTTTCAAATCCCCGCACCCATTTCTAAAAGTCGAACGGCGCTCTTTCGGCTTTTTGAACGAATGTTGCACCTTGTACCGCGAATGTTGCACCCTATAGATATCGATTCTTCGGACGGCCATAACTGTTGGCTCGTTTAGAGTTACGGGAGCCATAACCAGTCAAAACGAAGCTCTTAGTGATTTCTACATCTTTGGCAGCTGTAAGCCATCAATGGATTGTTTCATACCCAAAAAAAGCTATCCGAATCTCAATTGGGTCTCTGAAGTTTTTTGGCCTTCTGTTTTCCATCACGTGAATTTTTACTTTAAAACGGGATCACCGTGGATGGTCTTCGATTTACCTTCCCTGGAGAGTGGTGCACCATGGTACTGTTCCATTTCAAATCCCTGCACCCATTTCTAGAAGTCGAACGGCGCTGTTTTGGCTTTTTGGACGAATGTTGCACCTTGCACCGCGAATGTTGCACCCTGTGGATATCGATTATTCGGACGGCCATAACTATTGGCTCGTTTAGAGTTACGGGAGCCATAACCAGTCAAAACGAAGCACTCAGTGAGTTCCATGGTTTTGATGGCTGTAAGCCGTCAATGGATAGTTTCATACCCAAAAAAGGCTATCCGAACCTCAATCGTGTCTCTGAAGTTTTTTGTCCTTCTATTTTACATCACGTGAATTTTTACGTTAAAACGGGATCACCGTGGCTGGTCTTCGATTTACCTTCCCTGGAGAGTGGTGCACCATGGTACTGTTCCATTTCAAATCCCTGCACCCACTTCTAAAAGTCGAACGGCACTGTTTCGGCTTTTTGGATGAATGTTGCACCTTGCACCGCGAATTTTGCACCCTGTGGATATCGATTCTTCGGACGGCCATAACTATTGGCTCATTTAGAGTTACGGGAGCCATAACCATTCAAAACGAAACTCGCAGTGAGTTCTACAGCTTTGACGGCTATAAGCCGTCAATGGATAGTTTCATACCCAAAAAAGGCTATCCGAACCTCAATCGGGTCTTTGAATTTTTTTTGCCTTCTATTTTCCATCACGTGAATTTTTACGTTAAAACGGGATCACCGTGGATGATCTTCGATTTACCTTCCCATGAGAGTGGTGCACCATGGTACTATTCCTTTTCAAATCCCCGCACCCATTTCTAAAAGTCGAACGGCGCTCTTTCGGCTTTTTGAACGAATGTTGCACCTTGTACCGCGAATGTTGCACCCTATAGATATCGATTCTTCGGACGGCCATAACTGTTGGCTCGTTTAGAGTTACGGGAGCCATAACCAGTCAAAACGAAGCTCTCGGTGATTTCTACAGCTTTGGTGGCTGTAAGCCATCAATGGATTGTTTCATACCCAAAAAAAGCTATCCGAATCTCAATTGGGTCTCTGAAGTTTTTTGGCCTTCTGTTTTCCATCACGTGAATTTTTACTTTAAAACGGGATCACCGTGGATGGTCTTCGATTTACCTTCCCTGGAGAGTGGTGCACCATGGTACTGTTCCATTTCAAATTCCTGCACCCATTTCTAAAAGTAGAACGGTGCTGTTTCGGCTTTTTGGACGAATATTACACCTTGCA
Source organism: Allium fistulosum (assembly GCA_030737815.1). Lineage (NCBI taxonomy): Eukaryota > Viridiplantae > Streptophyta > Magnoliopsida > Asparagales > Amaryllidaceae > Allium > Allium fistulosum. The sequence goes on from CM060906.1 coordinate 1,143,671,894, forward strand.
ACGCGAATGTTGCACCCTGTGGATATCGATTCTTCGGACGGTCATAACTGTTGGCTCGTTTAGAGTTACGGGAGCCATAACCAGTCAAAACGAAACTCGCAGTGAGTTCCACAGCTTTGACGGCTATAAGCCGTCAATGGATAGTTTCATACCCAAAAAAGGCTATCCGAACCTCAATCGGGTCTTTGAATTTTTTTTGCCTTCTGTTTTCCATCACGTGAATTTTTACGTCAAAACGGGATCACCGTGGATGATCTTCGATTTACCTTCCTAGGAGAGTGGTGCACCATGGTACTATTCCATTTCAAATCCCCGCACCCATTTCTAAAAGTCGAACGGCGCTCTTTCGGCTTTTTGAACGAATGTTGCACCTTGTACCGCGAATGTTGCACCCTGTAGATATCGATTCTTCGGACGGCCATAACTGTTGGCTCGTTTAGAGTTACGGGAGCCATAACCAGTCAAAACGAAGCTCTTAGTGATTTCTACATCTTTGGCAGCTGTAAGCCATCAATGGATTGTTTCATACCCAAAAAAAGCTATCCGAACCTCAATCGGGTCTCTGAAGTTTTTTGGCCTTATGTTTTCCATCACGTGAATTTTTACGTTAAAACGGGATCACCGTGGATGGTCTTCGATTTACCTTCCCTGGAGAGTGGTGCACCATGGTACTGTTCCATTTCAAATCCCTGCACCCATTTCTAGAAGTCGAACGGCGCTGTTTCGGCTTTTTGGACGAATGTTGCACCTTGCACCGCGAATGTTGCACCCTGTGGATATCGATTATTCGGACGGCCATAACTATTGGCTCGTTTAGAGTTACGGGAGCCATAACCAGTCAAAACGAAGCACTCAGTGAGTTCCACGGTTTTGATGGCTGTAAGCCGTCAATGGATAGTTTCATACCCAAAAAAGGCTATCCGAACCTCAATCGTGTCTCTGAAGTTTTTTGTCCTTCTATTTTACATCACGTGAATTTTTACGTTAAAACGGGATCACCGTGGCTGGTCTTCGATTTACCTTCCCTGGAGAGTGGTGCACCATGGTACTGTTCCATTTCAAATCCCTGCACCCACTTCTAAAAGTCGAACGGCACTGTTTCGGCTTTTTGGATGAATGTTGCACCTTGCACCGCGAATTTTGCACCCTGTGGATATCGATTCTTCGGACGGCCATAACTATTGGCTCATTTAGAGTTACGGGAGCCATAACCATTCAAAACGAAACTCGCAGTGAGTTCTACAGCTTTGATGGCTATAAGCCGTCAATGGATAGTTTCATACCCAAAAAAGGCTATCCGAACCTCAATCGGGTCTTTGAATTTTTTTTGCCTTCTGTTTTCCATCACGTGAATTTTTACGTTAAAACGGGATCACCGTGGATGATCTTCGATTTACCTTCCCATGAGAGTGGTGCACCATGGTACTATTCCTTTTCAAATCCCCGCACCCATTTCTAAAAGTCGAACGGCGCTCTTTCGGCTTTTTGAACGAATGTTGCACCTTGTACCGCGAATGTTGCACCCTATAGATATCGATTCTTCGGACGGCCATAACTGTTGGCTCGTTTAGAGTTACGGGAGCCATAACCAGTCAAAACGAAGCTCTCGGTGATTTCTACAGCTTTGGTGGCTGTAAGCCATCAATGGATTGTTTCATACCCAAAAAAAGCTATCCGAATCTCAATTGGGTCTCTGAAGTTTTTTGGCCTTCTGTTTTCCATCACGTGAATTTTTACTTTAAAACGGGATCACCGTGGATGGTCTTCGATTTACCTTCCCTGGAGAGTGGTGCACCATGGTACTGTTCCATTTCAAATTCCTGCACCCATTTCTAGAAATCGAACGGCGCTGTTTTGGCTTTTTGGACGAATGTTGCACCTTGCACCGCGAATGTTTTACCCAGTGGATATCAATTCTTCGGACGGCCATAACTATTGGCTCGTTTAGAGTTACGGGAGCCATAACCAGTCAAAACGAAGCTCTCAGTGAGTTCTACGGTTTTGACGACTGTAAGCCGTCAATGGATAGTTTCATACCCAAAAAAGGCTATCCGAACCTCAATCGGGTCTCTGAAGTTTTTTCGCCTTCTGTTTTCCATCACGTGAATATTTATGTTAAAACGGGATCACCGTGGCTGGTCTTCGATTTACCTTCCCTGGATAGTGGTGCACCATGGTACTATTCCATTTCAAATCCCTGCACCCATTTCTAAAAGTAGAACGGCGATGTTTCGGCTTTTTGGACGAATATTGCACCTTGCACCGCGAATGTTGCACCCTGTGGATATCGATTCTTCGGACGGCCATAACTGTTGGCTCTTTTAGAGTTACGGGAGGCATAACAAGTCAAAACGAAACCCGCAGTGAGTTCTACAGCTTTGACGGCTGTAAGCCGTCAATGGATAGTTTCATACCCAAAAAAGGCTATCCGAACCTCAATCGGGTCTTTGAAGTTTTTTGGCCTTATGTTTTCCATCACGTGAATTTTTACATTAAAACAAGATCACCGTGGATGGTCTTCGATTTACCTTCCCTGGAGAGTGGTGCACCATGGTACTGTTCCATTTCAAATCCCTGCACCCATTTCTAGAAGTCGGACGGCGCTGTTTCGGCTTTTTGGACGAATGTTGCACCTTGCACCGCGAATGTTGCACCCTGTGGATATCGATTCTTCGGACGGCCATAACTATTGTCTCGTTTAGAGTTACGGGAGCCATAACCAGTCAAAACGAATCTCTCAGTGAGTTCTACGGTTTTGACGACTGTAAGCCATCAATGGATAGTTTCATACCCAAAAAAGGCTATCCGAACCTCAATCGGGTCTCTGAAGTTTTTTGGCCTTATGTTTTCCATAACGTGAATTTTTACGTTAAAACGGGATCACCGTGGATGGTCTTCGATTTACCTTCCCTGGAGAGTGGTGCACCATGGTACTGATCCATTTCAAATCCCTGCACCCATTTCTAGAAGTCGAACGGCGCTGTTTCGGCTTTTGGACGAATGTTGCACCTTGCACCGCGAATGTGGCACCCTGTGGATATCGATTCTTCGGACGGCCATAACTATTGGCCCGTTTAGAGTTACGAGAGCCATAACCAGTCAAAACGAAGCTCTCAGTGAGTTCTACGGTATGACGGCTGTAAGCCATCAATGGATAGTTTCATACCCAAAAAAGGCTATCCGAACCTCAATCGGGTCTCTGAAGTTTTTTGGCCTTATGTTTTCCATCACGTGAATTTTTACGTTAAAACGGGATCACCGTGGATGGTCTTCGATTTACCTTCCCTGGAGAGTGGTGCACCATGGTACTGATCCATTTCAAATCCCTGCACCCATTTCTAAAAGTCGAACGGCGCTGTTTCGGCTTTTTGGACGAATGTTGCACCTTGCACCACGAATGTTGCACCCTATGGATATCGATTCTTCGGATGGCCATAACTATTGGCTCGTTTAGGGTTACGGGAGCCATAACCAGTCAAAACAAAGCTCTCAGTGAGTTCTTCGGTTTTGACGACTGTAAGCCGTCAATGGATAGTTTCATAACCAAAAAAGGCTATCCGAACCTCAATCGGGTCTCTGAAGTTTTTTCGCCTTCTGTTTTCCATCACGTGAATATTTATGTTAAAACGGGATCACCGTGGCTGGTCTTCGATTTACCTTCCCTGGATAGTGGTGCACCATGGTACTATTCCATTTCAAATCCCTGCACCCATTTCTAAAAGTAGAACGGCGATGTTTCGGCTTTTTGGACGAATATTGCACCTTGCACCGCGAATGTTGCACCCTGTGGATATCGATTCTTCGGGCGGCCATAACTGTTGGCTCTTTTAGAGTTACGGGAGGCATAACAAGTCAAAACGAAACCCGCAGTGAGTTCTACAGCTTTGACAGCTGTAAACCGTCAATGGATAGTTTCATACCCAAAAAAGGCTATCCGAACCTCAATCGGGTCTTTGAATTTTTTTTGCCTTCTGTTTTCCATCACGTGAATTTTTACGTTAAAATGGGATCACCGTGGATGATCTTCGATTTACCTTCCCGGGAGAGTGGTGCACCATGGTACTATTCCATTTCAAATCCCTGCACCCATTTCTAAAAGTCGAACGACGCTCTTTCGGCTTTTTGGACGAATGTTGCACCTTGTACCGCGAATGTTGCACCCTATAGATATCGATTCTTCGGACGGCCATAACTGTTGGCTCGTTTAGAGTTATGGGAGCCATAACCAGTCAAAACGAAGCTCTCAGTGAGTTCTACAGCTTTGACGGCTGTAAGCCATCAATGGATTGTTTCATACCCAAAAAAAGCTATCCGAATCTCAATTCGGTCTCTGAAGTTTTTTGGTCTTCTGTTTTCCATCACGTGAATTTTTACTTTAAAACGGGATCACCGTGGATGGTCTTCGAGTTACCTTCCCTGGAGAGTGGTGCACCATGGTACTGTTCCATTTCAAATCCCTGCACCCATTTCTATAAGTCGAACGGCGCTGTTTCGGCTTTTTGGACGAATGTTGCACCTTGCACCGCGAATGTTGCACCCTGTGGATATCGATTCTTCGGACGGCCATAACTATTGGCTCGTTTAGAGTTATGGGAGCCATAACCAGTCAAAACGAAGCTCTCAGTGAGTTCTACGGTTTTGATGGTTGTAAGCCGTCAATGGATAGTTTCATATCCAAAAAAGGCTATCCGAACCTCAATCGTGTCTTTGAAGTTTTTTGTCCTTCTGTTTTCCATCACGTGATTTTTTACGTTAAAACGGGATCACCGTGGATGGTCTTCGATTTACCTTCCCTGGAGAGTGGTGCACCATGGTACTATTCCATTTCAAATCCCTGCACCCATTTCTAAAAGTCGAACGGCGCTGTTTCGGCATTTTGGACGAATGTTGCATCTTGCACCGCGAATGTTGCACCTTGTAGATATCGATTCTTCGGACGGCCATAACTGTTGGCTCGTTTAGAGTTACGGGAGACATAACCTTTCAAAACGAAGCTCTTAGTGAGTTCTACAGCTTTGATGGCTGTAAGCCGTCAATGGATAGTTTCATACCCAAAAAAGCTATCCGAACCTCAATTGGGTCTCAGAAGTTTTTTGGCCTTCTGTTTTCCATCACGTGAATTTTTACGTTAAAACGGGATCACCGTGGATGGTCTTCGATTTACCTTCCCTAGAGAGTGGTGCACCATGGTACTGTTCCATTTCAAATCCCTGCACCCATTTCTAAAAGTCGAACGGCGCTGTTTCGGCTTTTTGGACGAAAGTTGCACCTTGCACCGCGAATGTTGCACCTTGTGGATATTGATTCTTCGGACGGCCATAACTATTGGCTCGTTTAGAGTTACAGGAGCCATAACCAGTCAAAACGAAGCTCTCAGTGAGTTCTACGGCTTTGATGGCTGTAAGCCGTCAATGGATAGTTTCATACCCAAAAAAGGCTATCCGAACCTCAATCGGGTCTCTGATGTTTTTTGGCCTTCTGTTTTCCATCACGTGAATTTTTACGTTAAAACGGGAACACCATGGATGGTCTTCGATTCACCTTCCCTGGAGAGTGGTGCACCATAGTACTGTTCCATTACAAATCCCTGCACAAACTTCTAAAAGTCGAACGGCGCTGTTTCGGCTTTTTGGATGAATGTTGCACCTTGCACCGTGAATGTTGCACCCTGTGGATATCGATTCTTCGGACGGACATAACTGTTGGCTCGTTTAGAGTTACGGGAGCCATAACCAGTCAAAACGAAACTCGCAGTGAGTTCTACAGCTTTGACGGCTGTAAGCCGTCAATGGATAGTTTCATACCCAAAAAAGGCTATCCGAACCTCAATCGGGTCTTTGAATTTTTTTTGCCTTCTGTTTTCCATCACGTGAATTTTTACGTTAAAACGGGATCACCGTGGATGGTCTTCGATTTACCTTCTCGAGAGAGTGGTGCACCATGGTACTATTCCATTTCAAATCCCTGCACCCATTTCTAAAAGTCGAACGGTGCTCTTTCGGCTTTTTGGACGAATGTTGCACCTTGCACCGCAAATGTTGCACCCTGTGGATATCGATTCTTCGGACGGCCATAACTATTGGCTCATTTAGAGTTACGGGAGCCATAACCAGTCAAAACGAAGCTCTCAATGAGTTCTACGGCTTTGATGGCTGTAATCCGTCAATGGATAGTTTCATACCCAAAAAAGGCTATCCGAACCTCAATCGGGTCTTTGAAGTTTTTTGGCCTTATGTTTTCCATCACGTGAATTTTTACGTTAAAACAAGATCACCGTGGATGGTCTTCGATTTACCTTCCCTGGAGAGTGGTGCACCATGGTACTGTTCCATTTCAAATCCCTGCACCCATTTCTAGAAGTCGAACGGCGCTGTTTCGGCTTTTTCGACGAATGTTGCACCTTGCACCGCGAATGTTGCACCCTGTGGATATCGATTCTTCGGACGGCTATAACTATTGTCTCGTTTAGAGTTACGGGAGCCATAACCTGTCAAAACGAAGCTCTCAGTGAGTTCTACGGTTTTGACGACTGTAAGCCATCAATGGATAGTTTCATACCCAAAAAAGGCTATCCGAACCTCAATCGGGTCTTTGAAGTTTTTTGGCCTTATGTTTTCCATCACGTGAATTTTTACGTTAAAACGGGATCACCGTGGATGGTCTTCGATTTACCTTCCCTGGAGAGTGGTGCACCATGGTACTGATCCATTTCAAATCCCTGCACCCATTTCTAGAAGTCGAACGGCGCAGTTTCGGCCTTTGGACGAATGTTGCACTTTGCACCGCGAATGTGGCACCCTGTGGATATCGATTCTTCGGACGGCCATAACTATTGGCTCGTTTAGAGTTACGGGAGCCATAACCACTCAAAACGAAGCTCTTAGTGAGTTCTACGGTATGACGACTGTAAGCCATCAATGGATAGTTTCATACCCAAAAAAGGCTATCCGAACCTCAATCGGGTCTTTGAAGTTTTTTCGCCTTCTGTTTTCCATCACGTGAATTTTTACGTTAAAACAAGATCACCGTGGCTGGTCTTCGATTTACCTTCCTTGGATAGTGGTGCACCATGGTACTATTCCATTTCAAATCCCTGCACCCATTTCTAAAAGTCGAACGGCGCTGTTTCGGCTTTTTGGACGAATGTTGCACCTTGCACCGCGAATGTTGCACCCTGTGGATATCGATTCTTCGGACGGCCATAACTGTTGGCTCGTTTAGAGTTACGGGAGCCATAACCAGTAAAAACGAAACTCGCAGTGAGTTCTACAGCTTTGACGGCTGTAAGCCGTCAATGGATAGTTTCATACCCAAAAAAGGCTATCCGAACCTCAATCGGGTCTTTGAATTTTTTTTGCCTTCTATTTTCCATCATGTGAATTTTTACGTTAAAACGGGATGACCGTGGATGGTCTTCGATTTACCTTCCCGGGAGAGTGGTGCACCATGGTACTATTCCATTTCAAATCCCTGCACCCATTTCTAAAAGTCGAACGACGCTGTTTCGGCTTTTTGGATGAATGTTGCACCTTGTACCGCGAATGTTGCACCCTGTAGATATCGATTCTTCGGACGGCCATAACTGTTGGCTCGTTTAGAGTTACGGGAGCCATAACCAGTCAAAACGAAGCTCTCAGTGAGTTCTACGGCTTTGACGACTGTAAGCCGTCAATGGATAGTTTCATACCCAAAAAAGGCTATCCGAACCTCAATCGGGTCTTTGATGTTTTTTGGCCTTCTGTTTTCCATCACGTGAATTTTTACGTTAAAATGGGATCACCGTGGCTGGTGTTCGATTTACCTTCCCTGGATAGTGGTGCACCACGGTACTATTCCATTTAAAATCCCTGCACCCATTTCTAAAAGTCGAACGGTGCTGTTTCGGCTTTTTGGATGAATGTTGCACCTTGCACCGCGAATGTTGCACCCTGTGGATATCGATTCTTCGGACGGCCATAACTATTGGCTCGTTTAGAGTTACAGGAGCCATAACCAGTCAAAACGAAGCTCTTAGTGAGTTCTACGGTTTTGATGGCTATAAGCCGTCAATGAATAGTTTCATACCCAAAAAAGTCTATCCGAACCTCAATCGGGTCTCTGAAGTTTTTTCGCCTTCTGTTTTCCATCACGGGAATATTTACGTTAAAACGGGATCACCATGGCTGGTCTTGGATTTACCTTCCCTAGATAGTGGTGCACCATGGTACTATTCTATTTCAAATCCCTGCACCCATTTCTAAAAGTCGCATGGCGCTGTTTCGGCTTTTTGGACGAATGTTGCACCTTGTACCGCGAATGTTGCACCCTGTGGATATCGATTCTTCGGACGGTCATAACTGTTGGCTCGTATAGAGTTACGGGAGCCATAACTAGTCAAAACGAAGCTCGCAGTGAGTTCTACAGCTTTGACGGCTGTAAGCCGTCAATGGATAGTTTCATACCCAAAAAAGGCTATCCGAACCTCAATCGGGTCTTTGAATTTTTTTGGCCTTCTGTTTTCCATCACGTGAATTTTTACGTTAAAACAGGATCACCGTGGATGGTCTTCGATTTACCTTCCCGGGAGAGTGGTGCACCATTGTACTATTCCATTTCAAATCCCTACACCCATTTCTAAAAGTCGAACGGCGCTGTTTTTTCTTTTTGGACGAATGTTGCACCTTGCACCGCGAATGTTGAACCCTGTAGATATCGATTCTTCGAACGGCCATAACTGTTGGCTCGTTTAGAGTTACGAGAGCCATAACCCATCAAAACAAAGCTCTCAGTGAGTTCTACAACTATGACGGCTGTAAGCCATTAATGGATAGTTTCATACCCAAAAAAGCTATCCGAACCTCAATTGGGTCTTTGAAGTTTTTTGGCCTTCTATTTTCCATCACGTGAATTTTTACTTTAAAACGGGATCACCGTGGATGGTCTTCGATTTACTTTCCCTGGATAGTGGTGCATCATGGTACTGTTCCATTTCAAATCCCTGCACCCATTTCTAAAAGTCGAACGACACTATTTCGGCTTTTTGGACGAATGTTGCACCTTGCACCGCGAATGTTGCACCCTGTGGATATCGATTCTTCGGACGGCCATAACTGTTGGCTCATTTAGAGTTACGGGATCTATAACCAGTCAAAACAAAGCTCTCAGTGAGTTCTACGGCTTTGACGGCTGTAAGCCGTCAATGGATAGTTTCATACCCAAAAAAGGCTATCCGAACCTCAATCGGGTCTGTGAAGTTTTTTTGCCTTCTGTTTTCCATCACGTGAATTTTTACGTTAAAACGGGATCACCGTGGCTGGTCTTCGTTTTACCTTGCCTGGAGAGTGGTGCACCATGGTACTTTTCCATTTCAAATCCCTGCACCCACTTCTAAAAGTCGAACGGCGCTGTTTCGGCTTTTTGGACGAATGTTGCACCTTGCACCGCGAATGTTGCACCCTGTGGATATCGATTCTTCGGACGGCCATAACTCTTGGCTGGTTTAGAGTTACGGGAGCCATAATCGGTCAAAACGAAGCTCTCAGTGAATTCTACGGCTTTGATGGCTATAAGCCGTCAATGGATAGTTTCATACCCAAAAAAGGATATCCGAACCTCAATCGTGTCTCTGATGTTTTTTGGCCTTCTGTTTTCCATCACGTGAATTTTTATGTTAAAACGGGATCACCGTTGATGGTCTTCGATTTACCTTCCTTGCAGAGTGGTGCACCTTGGTACTGTTCCATTTCAAATCCCTGCACCCACTTCTAAAAGACGAACGGCGCTGTTTCGGCTTTTTGGATGAATGTTGCACCTTGCACCGCGAATGTTGCACCCTGTGGATATCGATTCTTCGGACGGCCATAACTGTTGGCTCGTTTAGAGTTACGGGAGCCAAAACCAATCAAAATGAAGTTCTCAGTGAGTTCTACGGGTTTGATGGCTGTAAGCCATCAATGGATACTTTCATACCCAAAAAAGGCTATCCAAACCTCAATCGTGTCTCTGAAGTTTTTTGGCCTTCTGTTTTCCATCACGTGAATTTTTACTTTAAATCGGGATCACCGTGGATGGTCTTCGATTTACCTTTCCTGGAGAGTGGTGCATCATGGTACTATTCCATTTCAAATCCCTACACCCATTTCTAAAAGTCGAACGGCGCTGTTTCGGCTTTTTGGACGAATGTTGCACCTTGCACCATGAATGTTGCACCCTGTGGATATCCATTCTTCGGACGGCCATAACTGTTGGCGCGTTTAGAGTTTCGGGAGCCATAACCAGTAAAAACGAAGCTCTCAGTGAGTTCTACAGCTTTGACGGCTGTATGCCATCAATGGATAGTTTCATACCCAAAAAAAGCTATCCGAACCTCAATTGGGTCTTCGAAGTTTTTTGGCTTTCTGTTTTCCATCACATGAATTTTTACTTTAAAACGGGATCACCGTGGATGGTCTTCGATTTACCTTTCCTGGAGTGTGGTGCACCATGGTACTGTTCCATTTCAAATCCCTGCACCCATTTGTAAAAGTCGAACGGCGCTGTTTCGGCTTTTTGGACGAATGTTGCACCTTGCACCGCGAATGTTGCACCCTGTGGATATCGATTCTTCGGACGGCCATAACTGTTGGATCGTTTAGAGTTACGGGAGCCATAACCAGTCAAAACAAAGCTCTCAGTGAGTTCTACGACTTTGATGGTTGTAAGCCGTCAATGGATAGTTTCATACCCAAAAAAGGCTATCCGAACCTAAATCGGGTCTCTGAAGTTTTTTGGCCTTCTGTTTTCCATCACGTGAATTTTTACGTTAAAACGAGATCACTGTGGCTGATCATCGATTTACCTTGCCTAGAGAGTGGTGCACCATGGTACTTTTCCATTTCAAATCCCTGCACCCACTTCTAAAAGTCGAACGGTGCTGTTTTGGCTTTTTGGACGAATGTTGCACCTTGCACCGCGAATGTTGCACCCTGTGGATATCGATTCTTCGGACGGCCATAATTCTTGACTGGTTTAGAGTTACGGGAGCCATAACCGGTCAAAACAAAGCTCTCAGTGAGTTCTACGGCTTTGACGGCTGTAAGTTGTTAATGGATAGGTTCATACCCAAAAAAGGCTATTCGGACCTCTATCGGGGCTCTGATGTTTTTTGGCCTTGTGTTTTCCATCACGTGAATTTTTACATTAAAACAGGATCACCGTGGATGGTCTTCGATTTACCTTCCCTGGAGAGTGAAGCCAATAGTCGAAATGGAAAAGTACCATGGTGCACCACTCTCCAGGCAAGGTAAATCGAAGACCAGCCACGGTGATCCCATTTTAACGTAAAAATTCACGTGATGGAAAACAGAAGGCCAAAAAACTTCAGAGACCCGATTGAGGTTCGGATAGCCTTTTTTGGGTATGAAACTATCCATTGACGGCTTACAGCCGTCAAAGCCGTAGAACTCACTGAGAACTTCGTTTTGACTGGTTATGGCTCCCGTAACTCTAAACGAGCCAACAGTTATGGCCGTCCGAAGAATCGATATCCACATGATGCAACATTTGCGTTGCAAGGTGCAACATTCGTCCAAAAAGCCGAAACAGTGTCGTTCGACTTTTACAAGTGGGTGCAGGGATTTGAAATGGAACAGTACCATGGTGAACCACTCTCCAGGGAAGGTAAATCGAAGACCATCCACGGTGATCCCGTTTTAAAGTAAAAATTCACGTGATGGAAAACAGAAGGCCAAAAAACTTCAGAGACCCAATTGAGGTTCAGATAGCTTTTTTTGCGTACGAAACTATCCATTGATGGCTTACAGCCGTCAAAGCTGTAGAACTCACTGAGAGCTTCATTTTGAAACAGCGTCGTTCGACTTTTAGATGTGGGTGCAGGTATTTGAAATGGAACAGTACCAAGGTGCACCACTCTCCAGGGAAGGTAAATCGAAGACCATCCACGGTGATCCCGTTTTAATGAAAAAATTCACGTTATGGAAAACAGAAGGCCAAAAAACATCAGAGACCCGATTGAGGTTTGGATAGCCTTTTTTGGGTATGAAACTATCCATTGACGGCTTACAGTCGTCAAAGCCGTAGAACTCACTAAGAGCTTCGTTTTGACCGGTTATGGCTCCCGTAACTCTAAACCAGCCAAGAGTTATGGCCGTCCGAAGAATCGATATCCACAGGGTGCAACATTCGCGGTGCAAGGTGCAACATTCGTCCAAAAAGCCGAAACAGCGCCGTTCGACTTTTAGAAGTGGGTGCAGGGATTTGAAATGGAAAAGCACCATGGTGCACCACTCTCCAGGCAAGGTAAATCGAAGACTAGCCACGGTGATCCCATTTTAACGTAAAAATTCACGTGATGGAAAACAGAAGGCCAAAAAACTTCAAAGACCCGATTGAGTTTCGGATAACCTTTTTCGGCTATGAAACTATCCATTGACGGCTTACAGCCGTCAAAGCCGTAGAACTCACTGAGAGCTTTGTTTTGACTGGTTATGGCTCCCGTAACTCTAAACGATCCAACAGTTATGGCCGTCCGAAGAATCGATATCCACAAGGTGCAACATTCGCGGTGCAAGGTGCAACATTGGTCCAAAAAGCCGAAACAGCGCCGTTCGACTTTTACAAATGGGTGCAGGGATTTGAAATGGAACATTACCATGGTGCATTACTCTCCAGGGAAGGTAAATCGAAGACCATCCACGGTGATCCCATTTTAAAGTAAAAATTCACTTGATGGAAAACAGAAGGCCAAAAAACTTCAGAGACCCAATTGAGGTTCGGATAGCTTTTTTTAGGTATGAAACTATCCATTGATGGCTTACAACCGTCAAAGCTGTAGAACTCACTGAGAGCTTTGTTTTGACTGGTTATGGCTCCCGTAACTCTAAACGAGCCAACACTTATGGCCGTCCGAAGAATCGATATCCATAGGGTGCAACATTCGCGGTGCAAGGTGCAACATTCGTCCAAAAAGCCGAAACAGCGCCGTTCGACTTTTAGAAATGGGTGCAGGGATTTGAAATGGAATAGTACCATGGTGCACCACTCTCCATGGAAGGTAAATCGAAGACCATCCACGGTGATCCCATTTTAACGTAAAAATTCACGTGATGGAAAATAGAAGGCCAAAAAAATTCAAAGACCCGATTGAGGTTCGGATAGCCTTTTTTGGGTATGAAACTATCCATTGACGGCTTACAACCGTCAAAGCTTTAGAACTCACTGCGAGCTTTGTTTTGATTGGTTATGGCTTCCGTAACTCTAAACGAGCGAACAGTTATGGCCTCCGAAGAATCGATATCCACAGGGTGCAACATTCGCGGTGCAAGGTGCAACATTCGTCCAAAAAGTCGAAACAGCGCCGTTCGACTTTTAGAAATGGGTGCAGAGATTTGAAATGGAACAGTACCATGATGCACCACTATCCTAGGAAGGTAAATCGAAGACCAGCCACGGTGATCACGTTTTAACGTAAATATTCACGTGATGGAAAACAGAAGGCGAAAAAACTTCAAAGACCCGATTGAGGTTCGGATAGCCTTTTTTGGGTATGAAACTATCCATTGATGGCTTACAGACATCAAAGCCGTAGAACTCACTGAGAGCTTCGTTTTGACTGGTTATGGCTCCCGTAACTCTAAACAAGCCAACAGTTATGGCCGTCCGAAGAATCAATATCCACAGGGTGCAACATTCGCGGTGCAAGGTGCAACTTTCGTCCAAAAAGTCGAAACAGCGCCGTTCGACTTTTAGAAATGGGTGCAGGGATTTGAAATGGAACAGTACCATGGTGCACCACTCTCCAGGGAAGGTAAATCGAAGACCATCCACGGTGATCCCGTTTTAACGTAAAAATTCACGTGATGGAAAACAGAAGGCCAAAAAACTTCTGACACCCAATTGAGGTTCGGATAGCTTTTTTGGGTATGAAACTATCCATTGACGGCTTACAGCCACCAAAGCTGTAGAACTCACTGAGAGCTTCGTTTTGACTGGTTATGGCTCCCGTAACTCTAAACGAGCCAATAGTTATGGCCGTCCGAAGAATCGATATCTACAGGGTGCAACATTCGCGGTGCAAGATGCAATATTCGTCCAAAAAGCCGAAACAGCGCCGTTCGACTTTTAGAAATGGGTGCAGGGATTTGAAATGGAATAGTACCATGGTGCACCACTCTCCTAGGAAGGTAAATCGAAGACCAGCCACGGTGATCCCGTTTTAACGTAAAATTTCACGTGATGGAAAACAGAAGGCCGAAAAAATTCAAAGACCCGATTGAGGTTCGGATAGCCTTTTTTGGTTATGAAACTATCCATTGATGGCTTACAGCCATCAAAGCTATAGAACTCATTGAGAGCTTCGTTTTGACTGGTTATGCCTCCTGTAACTCTAAACGAGCCAACAGTTATGGCCGTCCGAAGAATCGATATCCACAGGGTGCAACATTCGCGGTGCAAGGTGCAACATTCGTCCAAAAAGCCGAAACAGCGTCGTTCGACTTTTAGAAATGGGAGCAGGGATTTGAAATGGAACAGTACCATGGTGCACCACTATCTAGGGAAGGTAAATCGAAGACCAGCCACGGTTATCCCATTTTAACGTAAAAATTCACGTGATGGAAAACAGAAGGACAAAAAACTTCAAAGACACGACTGAGGTTCGGATAGCCTTTTTTGGGTGTGAAACTATCCATTGATGGCTTACTGCCATTTGAGCTGTAGAACTCACTGAGAGCTTCGTTTTGACTGGTTATTGCTCCCGTAACTCTAAACGAGCCAACAGTTATGGCCGTCCGAAGAATCGATATCCACAGGGTGCAACATTCGCGGTGCAAGGTGCAACATTCGTCAAAAAAGCCGAAACAGTGCCGTTCGACTTTTAGAAATGGGTGCAGGGATTTGAAATGGAACAGTACCAGAGTGCACCACTATCCAGGGAAGGTAAATCGAAGACCAGCCACGGTGATCCCGTTTTAACGTAAAAATTCACGTGATGGAAAACAGAAGGCCAAAAAACTTCTGACACCCAATTGAGGTTCGGATAGCTTTTTTGGGTATGAAACTATCCATTGACGGCTTACAGCCACCAAAGCTGTAGAACTCACTGAGAGCTTCGTTTTGACTGGTTATGGCTCCCGTAACTCTAAACGAGCCAATAGTTATGGCCGTCCGAAGAATCGATATCTACAGGGTGCAACATTCGCGGTGCAAGATGCAATATTCGTCCAAAAAGCCGAAACAACGCCGTTTGACTTTTAGAAATGGGTGCAGGGATTTGAAATGGAATAGTACCATGATGCACCACTCTCCCGGGAAGGTAAATCGAAGACCAGCCACGGTGATCCCGTTTTAACGTAAAATTTCACGTGATGGAAAACAGAAGACCGAAAAAATTCAAAGACCCAATTGAGGTTCGGATAGCCTTTTTTGGTTATGAAACTATCCATTGATGGCTTACAGCCATCAAAGCTATAGAACTCATTGAGGGCTTCGTTTTGACTGGTTATGCCTCCTGTAACTCTAAACGAGCCAACAGTTATGGCCGTCCGAAGAATCGATATCCACAGGGTGCAACATTCGCGGTGCAAGGTGCAACATTCGTCCAAAAAGCCGAAACAGCGTCGTTCGACTTTTAGAAATGGGAGCAGGGATTTGAAATGGAACAGTACCATGGTGCACCACTATCCAGGGAAGGTAAATCGAAGACCAGCCACGGTGATCCCATTTTAACGTAA
The DNA here is from genome assembly GCA_030737815.1 of Allium fistulosum. Lineage (NCBI taxonomy): Eukaryota > Viridiplantae > Streptophyta > Magnoliopsida > Asparagales > Amaryllidaceae > Allium > Allium fistulosum. The sequence continues at coordinate 1,143,687,601 of CM060906.1, forward strand.
AAATTCACGTGATGGAAAACAGAAGGACAAAAAACTTCAGAGACACGACTGAGGTTCGGATAGCCTTTTTTGGGTGTGAAACTATCCATTGATGGCTTACTGCCGTTTGAGCTGTAGAACTCACTGAGAGCTTCGTTTTGACTGGTTATGGCTCCCGTAACTCTAAACGAGCCAACAGTTATGGCCGTCCGAAGAATCGATATCCACAGGGTGCAACATTCGCGGTGCAAGGTGCAACATTCGACAAAAAAGCCGAAACAGTGCCGTTCGACTTTTAGAAATGGGTGCAGGGATTTGAAATGGAACAGTACCAGAGTGCACCACTATCCAGGGAAGGTAAATCGAAGACCAGCCACGGTGATCCCGTTTTAACGTAAAAATTCACGTGATGGAAAACAGAAGGACAAAAAACTTCAAAGACCCGATTGAGGTTCGGATAGCATTTTTTGGGTATGAAACTTTCCATTGACGGCTTACAGCCGTCATAGCTGTAGAACTCACTAAGATCTTTGTTTTGACTGGTTATGACTCCCGTAACTCTAAGCGAGCCAATAGTTATGGCCGTCCAAAAAATCGATATCCACAGGGTGCAACATTCGCGGTGCAAGTTGCAACATTCGTCCAAAAAGCCGAAACAGCGCCGTTCGACTTTTAGAAATCGGTGCAGAGATTTGAAATGGAATAGTACCATGGTGCACCACTATCCAGGGAAGGTAAATCGAAGACCAGCCACGGTGATCCCGTTTTAACGTAAATATTCACGTGATGGAAAACATAAGGCGAAAAAACTTCAAAGACCTGATTGAGGTTCGGATAGCCTTTTTTGGGTATGAAACTATCCATTGACGGCTTACAGCCGTCAAAACCGTAGAACTCACTGAGAGCTTCGTTTTGACTGGTTATGGCTCCCGTAACTCTAAACGAGCCAATAGTTATGGCCGTTCGAAGAATCGATATCCACAGGGTGCAACATTCGCGGTGCAAGGTGCAACATTCGTCCAAAAAGCCAAAACATCGTCGTTCGACTTCTAGAAATGAGTGCAAGGATTTGAAATGGAACAGTACCATGGTGCACCACTCTCCAGGGAAGGTAAATCGAAGACCATCCACGGTGATCCCGTTTTAACGTAAAAATTCACGTGATGGAAAACATAAGGCCAAAAAACTTCAAAGACCCGATTGAGGTTCTGATAGCCTTTTTTGGGTATGAAACTATCCATTGACGGCTTATGTCCATCAAAACCGTAGAACTCACTGAGAGCTTCGTTTTGACTGGATATGGCTCCCGTAACTCTAAACGAGCCAATAGTTATGGCCGTCCGAAGAATCGATATCCATAGGGTGCAACATTCGCGGTGCAAGGTGCAACATTCATCCAAAAAGCCGAAACAGTACCGTTCGACTTTTAGAAGTAGGTGCAGGGATTTGAAATGGAACAGTACCATGGTGCACAACTCTCCAGGGATGGTAAATCGAAGACCATCCATGGTGATCCCGTTTTAACGTAAAAATTCACGTGATGGAAAACAAAAGGACAAAAAACATCAGAGACCCGATTGAGGTTAGGATAGCCTTTTTTGGGTATGAAACTATCTATTGACGGCTTACAGCCGTCAAAGCCGTAGAACTCACTGAGGGCTTTGTTTAGACTGGGTATGGCTCCCGTAACTCTAAACGAGCCAACAGTTATGGTCGTCCGAAGAATCGATATCCACAGGGTGCAACATTCGCGGTGCAAGGTCCAACATTCGTCCAAAAAGCCGAAACAGCGCCGTTCGACTTTTTAAATGGGTGCAGGGAAGGTAAATCGAAGACCATTCACGGTGATCCTGTTTTAACGTAAAAATTCACGTGATGGAAAACAGAAGGCCAAAAAACTTCAGAGACCCAATTGAGGTTCGGATAGCTTTTTTTGGGTATGAAACTATCCATTGATGGCTTACAGCCATCAAAGCTGTAGAATTCACTGAGAGCTTCATTTTGACTGGTTATGGCTCCCGTAACTCTAAACGAGCCAACAGTTATGGCCGTCCGAAGAATCGATATCTATAGGGTGCAACATTCGCGGTGCAAGGTGCAACATTTCGTCCAAAAAGCCGAAACAGCACCATTCGACTTTTAGAAATCGGTGCAGGGATTTGAAATGGAATAGTACCATGGTGCATCACTCTCCAGGGAAGGTAAATCGAAGACCATCCACGGTGATCCCGTTTTAACGTAAAAATTCACGTGATGGAAAACAGAATGCAAAAAAAATTCAAAGACCCGATTGATGTTCGGATAGCGTTTTTTGGGTATGAAACTATCCATTGACGGCTTACAGCCATCAAAGATGTAGAACTCACTACGAGCTTCGTTTTGACTGGTTATGGTTCCCGTAACTCTAAACGAGCCAACTGTTATGGCCGTCCGAAGAATCGATATCCACAGGGTGCAACATTCGCGATGCAAGGTGCAACATTCATCCAAAAATCCGAAACAGCACCGTTCGACTTTTATAAATGGGTGCAGGGATTTGAAATGGAATAGTACCATTGTGCACCACTATCCAGGGAAGGTAAATCGAAGACCAGCCACGGTGATCCCGTTTTAACGTAAATATTCACGTGATGGAAAACAAAAGGCGAAAAAACTTCAGAGACCCGATTGAGGTTCGGATAGCCTTTTTTGGGTTTGAAACTATCCATTGATTGATTACAGCTGTCAAAACCGTAGAACTCACTGAGAGCTTCGTTTTGACTGGTTATGGCTCCTGTAACTCTAAACGAGCCAATAGTTATGGCCATCCGAAGAATTGATATCCACAAGGTGCAACATTCGCGGTGCAAGGTGCAACATTCGTCCAAAAAGCCGAAACAGCGCCGTTCGACTTTTACAAATGGGTGCAGGGATTTGAAATGGAACAATACCATGGTGCATTACTCTCCAGGGAAGGTAAATCAAAGACCATCCACGGTGATCCCGTTTTAAAGTAAAAATTCACGTGATGGAAAACAAAAGGCCAAAAAACTTCAAAGTCCCAATCGAGGTTCGGATAGCTTTTTTTAGGTATGAAACTATCCATTGATGGCTTACAGCCATCAAAGCTGTAGAACTCACTGAGAGCTTTGTTTTGACTGGTTATGGCTCCCGTAACTCTAAACAAGCCAACACTTATGGCCGTCCGAAGAATCAATATCTACAGGGTGCAACATTCGCGGTGCAAGGTGCAACATTCGTCCAAAAAGCCGAAACAGCACCGTTCGACTTTTAGAAATGGGTGAAGGGATTTGAAATTGAATAGTACCATGGTGCACCACTCTCCAGGGAAGGTAAATCGAAGACCATCCACGGTGATCCCGTTTTAACGTAAAAATTCACGTGATGGAAAACAGAAGGCCAAAAAAATTCAAAGACCCGATTGAGGTTCGAATAGCCTTTTTTGGGTATAAAACTATCCATTGACGTATTACAACAGTCAAAGCTGTAGAACTCACTGCGAGCTTTGTTTTGACTAGTTATTGCTTCCGTAACTCTAAACGAGCCAACAGTTATGGCCTCCGAAGAATCGATATCCACAGGGTGCAACATTCGCGGTGCAAGGTGCAACATTCGTCCAAAAAGCCGAAACATCGCCGTTCTACTTTTAGAAATCGGTGCAGAGATTTGAAATGGAATAGTACCATGGTGCACCACTATCCAGGGAAGGTAAATCGAAGACCAGCCACGGTGATCCCGTTTTAATGTAAATATTCACGTGATGGAAAACAGAAGGCGAAAAAACTTCAAAGATCTGATTGAGGTTCGGATAGACTTTTTTGGGTATGAAGCTATCCATTGACGGCTTACAGCCGTCAAAACCGTAGAACTCACTGAGAGCTTCGTTTTGACTGGTTATGGCTCCCGTAACTCTGAACGAGCCAATAGTTATGGCCGTTCGAAGAATCGATATCCACAGGGTGCAACATTCGCGGTGCAAGGTGCAACATTCGTCCAAAAAGCCGAAACAGCGCCGTTCGACTTCTAGAAATGAGTGCAAGGATTTGAAATGGAACAGTACCATGGTGCACCACTCTCCAGGGAAGGTAAATCGAAGACCATCCACGGTGATCCCGTTTTAACGTAAAAATTCACGTGATGGAAAACATAAGGCCAAAAAACTTCAAAGACCCGATTGAGGTTCTGATAGCCTTTTTTGGGTATGAAACTATCCATTGACGGCTTACGTCCATCAAAACCGTAGAACTCACTGAGAGCTTCGTTTTGACTGGATATGGCTCCCGTAACTCTAAACGAGCCAATAGTTATGGCCGTCCGAAGAATCGATATCCATAGGGTGCAACATTCGCGGTGCAAGGTGCAACATTCGTCCAAAAAGCCGAAACAGCGCCGTTCGACTTCTAGAAATGAGTGCAAGGATTTGAAATGGAACAGTACCATGGTGCACCACTCTCCAGGGAAGGTAAATCGAACACCATCCACGGTGATCCCGTTTTAACGTAAAAATTCACGTGATGGAAAACAGAAGGCCAAAAAACATCAGAGACCCGATTGAGGTTCGGATAGCCTTTTTTGGGTATGAAACTATCCACTGACAGCTTACAACCGTCAAAGCCGTAGAACTCACTGAGAGCTTCGTTTTGACTGGTTATGGCTCCCGTAACTCTAAACGAGCCAAGAGTTATGGCCGTCCGAAGAATCGATATCCACAGGGTGCAACATTCGCGGTGCAAGGAGCAACATTCATTCAAAAATCTGAAACAGCGCCGTTCGACTTTTAGGAATGGGTGCAAGGATTTGAAATGGAAAAGTACCATGGTGCACCACTCTCCAAGGAAGGTAAATCGAAGACCATCCATGGTGATCCCGTTTTAATGTAAAAATTCTCATGATGGAAAACAGAAGGCCAAAAAACTTTAGAGACCCGATTGAGGTTCGGATAGCCTTTTTTGGGTACGAAACTATCCATTGAAGGCTTACAGCAGTCTTAGCCGTAGAACTCACTGAGAGCTTCGTTTTGATTGGTTATGGCTCCCGTAACTCTAAACGAGCCAACAGTTATGGCCGTCCGAAGAATCGATATCCACAGGGTGCAACATTCGCGGTGCAAGGTGCAACATTCATCCAAAAAGCCGAAACAGCGCCGTTCGATTTTTAGAAGTGGGTGCAGGGATTTGAAATGGAACAGTACCATGGTGCACCACTCTACAGGGAAGGTGAATCGAAGACAATCCATGGTGTTCCCGTTTTAACGTAAAAATTCACGTGATGGAAAACAGAATGCCAAAAAACATCAGAGACCCGATTGAGGTTCGGATAGCCTTTTTTGGGTATGAAATTATCCATTGATGGCTTACAGCCATCAAATCCGTAGAACTCACTAAGAGCTTCTTTTTGACTGGTTATGGCTCCCGTAACTCTAAACGAGCCAAGAGTTATGGCCGTCCGAAGAATCAATATCCACAGGGTGCAACATTCGCGGTGCAAGGTGCAACATTCGTCCAAAAAGCCGAAGCAGCGCCGTTCGACTTTTAGAAGTGGGTTCAGGGATTTGAAATGGAACAGTACCATGGTGCACCACTCTCCAGGGAAGGTAAATCGGAGACCAGTCACGGTGATCCCGTTTTAACGTAAAAATTCACGTGATGGAAACAGAAGGCCAAAAAACTTCAAAGACCCGATTGAGGTTCGAATAGGCTTTTTTGGGTATGAAACTATCCATTGACGGCTTACAGACGTCAAAGCCGTAGAACTCACTGAGAGCTTCGCTTTGACTGGTTATGGCTCCCGTAACTCTAAACGAGCCAACAGTTATTGCCGTCCGAAGAATCAATATCCACAGGGTGCAACATTTGCGGTGCAAGGTGCAACTTTTGTCCAAAAAGTCGAAACAGCGCCGTTCGACTTTTAGAAATGGGTGCAGGGGTTTGAAATGGAACAGTACCATGGTGCACCACTCTCCAGGGAATGTAAATTGAAGACCATCCACGGTGATCCCGTTTTAACGTAAAAACTCATGTGATGGAAAACAGAAGGCCAAAAAACTTCTAACACCCAATTGAGTTTCGGATAGCTTTTTTGGGTATGAAACTATCCATTGACGGCTTACAGCCACCAAAGCTGTAGAACTCACTGAGAGCTTCGTTTTGACTGGTTATGGCTCCCGTAACTCTAAACGAGCCAACAGTTATGGCCGTCCGAAGAATCGATATCTACAGGGTGCAACATTCGCGGTGCAAGATGCAATATTCGTCCAAAAAGCCGGAACAGCGCCGTTCGACATTTAGAAATGGGTGCAGGGATTTGAAATGGAATAGTAACATGGTGCACCACTCTCCAGGGAAGGTAAATCGAAGACCAGCCACGGTGATCCCGTTTTAACGTAAAAATTCACGTGATGGAAAACAGAAGGCCAAAAAACATCAAAGACCCGATTGAGGTTCGGATAGCCTTTTTTGGGTATGAAACTATCCACTGACGGCTTACAACCGTCAAAGCCGTAGAACTCACTGAGAGCTTCGTTTTGACTGGTTATGGCTCCCGTAACTCTAAACGAGCCAAGAGTTATGGCCGTCCGAAGAATCGATATCCACAGGGTGCAACATTCACGGTGCAAGGTGCAACATTCATTCAAAAATCTGAAACAGCGCCGTTCGACTTTTAGGAATGGGTGCAAGGATATGAAATGGAAAAGTACCATGGTGCACCACTCTCCAAGGAAGGTAAATCGAAGACCATCCATGGTGATCCCGTTTTAATGTAAAAATTCTCATGATGGAAAACAGAAGGCCAAAAAACTTAAGAGACCCGATTGAGGTTCGTATAGCCTTTTTTGGGTACGAAACTATCCATTGAAGGCTTACAGCAGTCTTAGCCGTAGAACTCACTGAGAGCTTCGTTTTGATTGGTTATGGCTCCCGTAAATCTAAACGAGCCAACAGTTATGGCCGTCCGAAGAATCGATATCCACAGGGTGCAACATTCGCGGTGCAAGGTGCAACATTCATCCAAAAAGCCGAAACAGCGCCGTTCGATTTTTAGAAGTGGGTGCAGGGATTTGAAATGGAACAGTACCATGGTGCACCACTCTACAGGGAAGGTGAATCGAAGACAATCCATGGTGTTCCCGTTTTAACGTAAAAATTCACGTGATGGAAAACAGAATGCCAAAAAACATCAGAGACCCGATTGAGGTTCGGATAGCCTTTTTTGGGTATGAAATTATCCATTGATGGCTTACAGCCATCAAATCCGTAGAACTCACTAAGAGCTTCTTTTTGACTGGTTATGGCTCCCGTAACTCTAAACGAGCCAAGAGTTATGGACGTCCGAAGAATCAATATCCACAGGGTGCAACATTCGCGGTGCAAGGTGCAACATTCGTCCAAAAAGCCGAAGCAGCGCCGTTCGACTTTTAGAAGTGGGTTCAGTGATTTGAAATGGAACAGTACCATGGTGCACCACTCTACAGGGAAGGTAAATCGGAGACCAGTCACTGTGATCCCGTTTTAACGTAAAAATTCACGTGATGGAAACAGAAGGCCAAAAAACTTCAGAGACCCGATTGAGGTTCGAATAGGCTTTTTTGGGTATGAAACTATCCATTGACGGCTTACAGACGTCAAAGTCGTAGAACTCACTGAGAGCTTCGCTTTGACTGGTTATGGCTCCCGTAACTCTAAACGAGCCAACAGTTATTGCCGTCCGAAGAATCAATATCCACAGGGTGCAACATTTGCGGTGCAAGGTGCAACTTTCGTCCAAAAAGTCGAAAAAGCGCCGTTCGACTTTTAGAAATGGGTGCAGGGATTTGAAATGGAACAGTACCATGGTGCACCACTCTCCAGGGAATGTAAATCGAAGACCATCCACGGTGATCCCGTTTTAACGTAAAAACTCACGTGATGGAAAACAGAAGGCCAAAAAACTTCTGACACCCAATTGAGTTTCGGATAGCTTTTTTGGGTATGAAACTATCCATTGACGGCTTACAACCACCAAAGCTGTAGAACTCACTGAGAGCTTCGTTTTGACTGGTTATGGCTCCCGTAACTCTAAACGAGCCAACAGTTATGGCCGTCCGAAGAATCGATATCTACAGGGTGCAACATTCGCGGTGCAAGATGCAATATTCGTCCAAAAAGCCGGAACAGCGCCGTTCGACTTTTAGAAATGGGTGAAGGGATTTGAAATGGAATAGTACCATGGTGCACCACTCTCCAGGGAAGGTAAATCAAAGACCAGCCACGGTGATCCCGTTTTAACGTAAAAATTCACGTTATGGAAAACAGAAGGCCGAAAAAATTCAAAGACCCGATTGAGGTTCGGATAGCCTTTTTTGGTTATGAAACTATCCATTGATGGCTTACAGCCATCAAAGCTATAGAACTCACTGAGAGCTTCGTTTTGACTGGTTATGCCTCCCGTAACTCTAAACGAGCCAACAGTTATGGCCGTCCGAAGAATCGATATCCACAGGGTGCAACATTCGCGGTGCAAGGTGCAACATTCGTCCAAAAAGCCGAAGCAGCGCCGTTCGACTTTTAGAAGTGGGTTCAGGGATTTCAAATGGAACAGTACCATGGTGCACCATTATCCAGGGAAGGTAAATCGAAGACCATCCACGGTGATCCCGTTTTAACGTAAAAATTCACGTGATGGAAAACATAAGGCCAAAAAACTTCAGAGACCCGATTGAGGTTCGGGTAGCCTTTTTTGGGTATGAAACTATCCATTGACGGCTTACGGCCATCAAAACCGTAGAACTCACTAAGAGCTTCGTTTTGACTGGATATGGCTCCCGTAACTCTAAACGAGCCAATAGTTATGGCCGTCCGAAGAATCGATATCCATAGGGTGCAACATTCGCGGTGCAAGGTGCAACATTCATCCAAAAAGCCGAAATAGCATCGTTCGACTTCTAGAAATGGGTGCAGGGATTTGAAATGGAACAGTACCATGGTGCACCACTCTCCAGGGAAGGTAAATCAAAGCCCATCCACGGTGATCCCGTTTTAACGTAAAAATTCACGTGATGGAAAACATAAGGCCAAAAAACTTCAAAGACTCGATTGAGGTTCGGATAGCCTTTTTTGGGTATGAAACTATCCATTGACGGATTACAGCCGTCAAAGCCGTAAAACTCGTTGAGAGCTTCGTTTTGAATGGTTATGGCTCCCGTAACTTTAAATGAGCCAATAGTTATGGCCGACCGAAGAATCGATATCCACAGGGTGCAACATTCGCGGTGCAAGGTGCAACATTCATCCAAAAAGCCGAAACAACGCCGTTCGACTTTTAAAAGTGGGTGCATGGATTTGAAATGGAACAGTACCATGGTGCACCACTCTCCAGGGAAGGTAAATCGAACATCATCCACGGTGATCCCATTTTAACGTAAAAATTCACGTGATGGAATACAGAAGGCCAAAAAACATCAGAGACCCGATTGAGGTTCGGATAGTCTTTTTTGGGTATGAAACTATCCACTGACGGATTACAACCGTCAAAGCCGTAGAACTCACCGAGAGCTTCGTTTTGACTGGTTATGGCTCCCGTAACTCTAAACGAGCCAAGAGTTATGGCCGTCCGAAGAATCGATATCCACAGGGTGCAACATTCGTGGTGCAAGGTGCAACATTCGTTCAAAAATCAGAAACAGCGCCGTTCGACTTTTAGGAATGGGTGCAAGGATATGAAATGGAAAAGTACCATGGTGCACCACTCTCCAAGGAAGGTAAATCGAAGACCATCCATGGTGATCCCGTTTTAATGTAAAAATTCTCATGATGGAAAACAGAAGGCCAAAAAACTTAAGAGACCCGATTGAGGTTCGTATAGCCTTTTTTGGGTACGAAACTATCCATTGAAGGCTTACAGCAGTCTTAGCCGTAGAACTCACTGAGAGCTTCGTTTTGATTGGTTATGGATCCCGTAAATCTAAACGAGCCAACAGTTATGGCCGTCCGAAGAATCGATATCCACAGGGTGCAACATTCGCGGTGCAAGGTGCAACATTCATCCAAAAAGCCGAAACAGCGCCGTTCGATTTTTAGAAGTGGGTGCAGGGATTTGAAATGGAACAGTACCATGGTGCACCACTCTACAGGGAAGGTGAATCGAAGACAATCCATGGTGTTCCCGTTTTAAGGTAAAAATTCACGTGATGGAAAACAGAATGCCAAAAAACATCAGAGACCCGATTGAGGTTCGGATAGCCTTTTTTGGGTATGAAATTATCCATTGATGGCTTACAGCCATCAAATCCGTAGAACTCACTAAGAGCTTCTTTTTGACTGGTTATGGCTCCCGTAACTCTAAACGAGCCAAGAGTTATGGACGTCCGAAGAATCAATATCCACAGGGTGCAACATTCGCGGTGCAAGGTGCAACATTCGTCCAAAAAGCCGAAGCAGCGCCGTTCGACTTTTAGAAGTGGGTTCAGTGATTTGAAATGGAACAGTACCATGGTGCACCACTCTACAGGGAAGGTAAATCGGAGACCAGTCACTGTGATCCCGTTTTAACGTAAAAATTCACGTGATGGAAACAGAAGGCCAAAAAACTTCAGAGACCCGATTGAGGTTCGAATAGGCTTTTTTGGGTATGAAACTATCCATTGACGGCTTACAGACGTCAAAGTCGTAGAACTCACTGAGAGCTTCGCTTTGACTGGTTATGGCTCCCGTAACTCTAAACGAGCCAACAGTTATTGCCGTCCGAAGAATCAATATCCACAGGGTGCAACATTTGCGGTGCAAGGTGCAACTTTCGTCCAAAAAGTCGAAAAAGCGCCGTTCGACTTTTAGAAATGGGTGCAGGGATTTGAAATGGAACAGTACCATGGTGCACCACTCTCCAGGGAATGTAAATCGAAGACCATCCACGGTGATCCCGTTTTAACGTAAAAACTCACGTGATGGAAAACAGAAGGCCAAAAAACTTCTGACACCCAATTGAGTTTCGGATAGCTTTTTTGGGTATGAAACTATCCATTGACGGCTTACAACCACCAAAGCTGTAGAACTCACTGAGAGCTTCGTTTTGACTGGTTATGGCTCCCGTAACTCTAAACGAGCCAACAGTTATGGCCGTCCGAAGAATCGATATCTACAGGGTGCAACATTCGCGGTGCAAGATGCAATATTCGTCCAAAAAGCCGGAACAGCGCCGTTCGACTTTTAGAAATGGGTGAAGGGATTTGAAATGGAATAGTACCATGGTGCACCACTCTCCAGGGAAGGTAAATCTAAGACCAGCCACGGTGATCCCGTTTTAACGTAAAAATTCACGTTATGGAAAACAGAAGGCCGAAAAAATTCAAAGACCCGATTGAGGTTCGGATAGCCTTTTTTGGTTATGAAACTATCCATTGATGGCTTACAGCCATCAAAGCTATAGAACTCACTGAGAGCTTCGTTTTGACTGGTTATGCCTCCCGTAACTCTAAACGAGCCAACAGTTATGGCCGTCCGAAGAATCGATATCCACAGGGTGCAACATTCGCGGTGCAAGGTGCAACATTCGTCCAAAAAGCCGAAACAGCGCCGTTTGACTTTTAGAAATGGGAGCAGGGATTTCAAATGGAACAGTACCATGGTGCACCATTATCCAGGGAAGGTAAATCGAAGACCATCCACGGTGATCCCGTTTTAACGTAAAAATTCACGTGATGGAAAACATAAGGCCAAAAAACTTCAGAGACCCGATTGAGGTTCGGGTAGCCTTTTTTGGGTATGAAACTATCCATTGACGGCTTACGGCCATCAAAACCGTAGAACTCACTAAGAGCTTCGTTTTGACTGGATATGGCTCCCGTAACTCTAAACGAGCCAATAGTTATGGCCGTCCGAAGAATCGATATCCATAGGGTGCAACATTCGCGGTGCAAGGTGCAACATTCATCCAAAAAGCCGAAATAGCATCGTTCGACTTCTAGAAATGGGTGCAGGGATTTGAAATGGAACAGTACCATGGTGCACCACTCTCCAGGGAAGGTAAATCAAAGCCCATCCACGGTGATCCCGTTTTAACGTAAAAATTCACGTGATGGAAAACATAAGGCCAAAAAACTTCAAAGACTCGATTGAGGTTCGGATAGCCTTTTTTGGGTATGAAACTATCCATTGACGGATTACAGCCGTCAAAGCCGTAAAACTCGTTGAGAGCTTCGTTTTGAATGGTTATGGCTCCCGTAACTTTAAATGAGCCAATAGTTATGGCCGACCGAAGAATCGATATCCACAGGGTGCAACATTCGCGGTGCAAGGTGCAACATTCATCCAAAAAGCCGAAACAACGCCGTTCGACTTTTAAAAGTGGGTGCATGGATTTGAAATGGAACAGTACCATGGTGCACCACTCTCCAGGGAAGGTAAATCGAACATCATCCACGGTGATCCCATTTTAACGTAAAAAATCACGTGATGGAAAACAGAAGGCCAAAAAACATCAGAGACCCGATTGAGGTTCGGATAGTCTTTTTTGGGTATGAAACTATCCACTGACGGATTACAACCGTCAAAGCCGTAGAACTCACCGAGAGCTTCGTTTTGACTGGTTATGGCTCCCGTAACTCTAAACGAGCCAAGAGTTATGGCCGTCCGAAGAATCGATATCCACAGGGTGCAACATTCGTGGTGCAAGGTGCAACATTCGTTCAAAAATCTGAAACAGCGCCGTTCGACTTTTAGGAATGGGTGCAAGGATTTGAAATGGAAAAGTACCATGGTGCACCACTCTCCAAGGAAGGTAAATCGAAGACCATCCATGGTGATCCCGTTTTAATGTAAAAATTCTCATGATGGAAAACAGAAGGCCAAAAAACTTTAGAGACCCGATTGAGGTTCGGATAGCCTTTTTTGGGTACGAAACTATCCATTGACGGCTTACAGCAGTCATAGCCGTAGAACTCACTGAGAGCTTCGTTTTGATTGGTTATGGCTCCCGTAACTATAAACGAGCCAACAGTTATGGCCGTCCGAAGAATCGATATCCACAGGGTGCAACATTCGCGGTGCAAGGTGCAACATTCATCCAAAAAGCCGAAACAGCGCCGTTCGATTTTTAGAAGTGGGTGCAGGGATTTAAAATGGAACAGTACCATGGTGCTCCACTCTACAGGGAAGGTGAATCGAAGACAATCCATGGTGTTCCCGTTTTAAGGTAAAAATTCACGTGATGGAAAACAGAATTCCAAAAAACATCAAAGACCCGATTGAGGTTCGGATAGCCTTTTTTGGGTATGAAACTATCCATTGACGGCTTACAGCCATCAAATCCGTAGAACTCACTAAGAGCTTCGTTTTGACTGGTTATGGCTCCCGTAACTCTAAACAAGCCAAGAGTTATGGCCGTCCGAAGAATCAATATCCACAGGGTGCAACATTCGCGGTGCAAGGTGCAACATTCGTCCAAAAAGCCGAAGCAGCGCCGTTCAACTTTTAGAAGTGGGTTCAGGGATTTGAAATGGAACAGTACCATGGTGCACCACTCTCCAGGGAAGGTAAATCGAAGACCAGTCACGGTGATCCCGTTTTAACGTAAAAATTCACGTGATGGAAACAGAAGGCCAAAAAACTTCAGAGACCCGATTGAGGTTCGAATAGCCTTTTTTGGGTATGAAACTATCCATTGACGGCTTACAGACATCAAAGTCATAGAACTCACTGAGAGCTTCGTTTTGACTGGTTATGGCTCCCGTAACTCTAAACGAGCCAAGAGTTATGGCCGTCCAAAGAATCGATATCCACAGGGTGCAACATTCGCGGTGCAAGGTGCAACATTCGTTCAAAAATCTGAAACAGCGCCGTTCGACTTTTAGGAATGGGTGCAAGGATTTGAAATGGAAAAGTACCATGGTGCACAACTCTCCAAGGAAGGTAAATCGAAGACCATCCATGGTGATCCCGTTTTAATGTAAAAATTCTCATGATGGAAAACAGAAGCCAAAAAACTTTAGACACCCGATTGAGGTTCGGATAGCCTTTTTTGGGTACGAAACTATCCATTGAAGGCTTACAGCAGTCATAGCCGTAGAACTCACTGAGATCTTCGTTTTGATTGGTTATGGCTCCCGTAACTCTAAACGAGACAACAGTTATGGCCGTCCGAAGAATCGATATCCACAGGGTGCAACATTCGCGGTGCAAGGTGCAACATTCATCCAAAAAGCCGAAACAGCGCCGTTCAATTTTTAGAAGTGGGTGCAGGGATTTGAAATGGAACAGTACCATGGTGCACCACTCTACAGGGAAGGTGAATCGAAGACAATCCATGGTGTTCCCATTTTAACGTAAAAATTCACTTGATGGAAAACAGAATGCCAAAAAACATCAGAGACCCGATTGAGGTTCGAATAGCCTTTTTTGGGTATGAAACTATCCATTGATGGCTTACAGCCATCAAATCCGTAGAACTCACTAAGAGCTTCTTTTTGACTGGTTATGGCTCCCGTAACTCTAAACGAGCCAAGAGTTATGGCCGTCCGAAGAATCAATATCCACATGGTGCAACATTCGCGGTGCCAGGTGCAACATTCGTCCAAAAAGCCGAAGCAGCGCCGTTCGACTTTTAGAAGTGGGTTCAGGGATTTGAAATGGAACAGTACCATGGTGAACCACTCTCCAGGGAAGTTAAATCGAAGACCAGTCACGGTGATCCCGTTTTAACGTAAAAATTCACGTGATGGAAACAGAAGGCCAAAAAACTTCAGAGACCCGATTGAGGTTCGAATAGTCTTTTTTGGGTATGAAACTATCCATTGACGGCTTACAGACGTCAAAGCCGTAGAACTCACAGAGAGCTTGGCTTTGACTGGTTATGGCTCCCGTAACTCTAAACGAGCCAACAGTTATTGCCGTCCGAAGAATCAATATCCACAAGGTGCAACATTTGCGGTGCAAGGTGCAACTTTCGTCCAAAAAGTCGAAACAGCGCCGTTCGACTTTTAGAAATGGGTGCAGGGATTTGAAATGGAACAGTACCATGGTGCACCACTCTCCAGGGAATGTAAATCGAAGACCATCCACGGTGATCCCGTTTTAACGTAAAAATTCACGTGATGGAAAACAGAAGGCCAAAAAACTTCTGACACCCAATTGAGTTTCGGATAGCTTTTTTGGGTATGAAACTATCCATTGACGGCTTACAGCCACCAAAGCTGTAGAACTCACTGAGAGCTTCGTTTTGACTGGTTTTGGCTCCCGTAACTCTAAACGAGCCAACAGTTATGGCCGTCCGAATAATCGATATCTACAGGGTGCAACATTCGCGGTGCAAGATGCAATATTCGTCCAAAAAGCCGAAACAGCGCCGTTCGACTTTTAGAAATGGATGCAGGGATTTGAAATGGAATAGTACCATGGTGCACCACTCTCCAGGGAAGGTAAATCGAAGACCAGCCACGGTGATCCCGTTTTAACGTAAAAATTCACGTTATGGAAAACAGAAGGCCGAAAAAATTCAAAGACCCGATTGAGGTTCGGATAGCCTTTTTTGGTTATGAAACTATCCATTGATGGCTTACAGCCATCAAAGCTATAGAACTCACTGAGAGATTCGTTTTGACTGGTTATGCCTCCCGTAACTCTAAACGAACCAACAGTTATGGCCGTCCGAAGAATCGATATCCACAGGGTGCAACATTCGCGGTGCAAGGTGCAACATTCGTCCAAAAAGCCGAAACAGCGCCGTTCGACTTTTAGAAATGGGAGCAGGGATTTGAAATGGAACAGTACCATGGTGCACCATTATCCAGGGAAGGTAAATCGAAGACCATCCACGGTGATCCCGTTTTAACGTAAAAATTCACGTGATGGAAAACATAAGGCCAAAAAACTTCAGAGACCCGATTGAGGTTCGGGTAGCCTTTTTTGGGTATGAAACTATCCATTGACGGCTTACGGCCATCAAAACCGTAGAACTCACTGAGAGCTTCATTTTGACTGGATATGGCTCCCGTAACTCTAAACGAGCCAATAGTTATGGCCGTCCGAAGAATCGATATCCATAGGGTGCAACATTCGCGGTGCAAGGTGCAACATTCGTCCAAAAAGCCGAAACAGCGCCGTTCGACTTCTAGAAATGGGTGCAGGGATTTGAAAAGGAACAGTACCATGGTGCACCACTCTCCAGGGAAGGTAAATCAAAGACCATCCACGGTGATCCCGTTTTAACGTAAAAATTCACGTGATGGAAAACATAAGGCCAAAAAACTTCAAAGACTCGATTGAGGTTCGGATAGCCTTTTTTGGGTATGAAACTATCCATTGACGGATTACAGCCATCAAAGCCGTAGAACTCATTGAGAGCTTCGTGTTGAATGGTTATGGCTCCCGTAACTTTAAATGAGCCAATAGTTATGGCCGACCGAAGAATCGATATCCACAGGGTGCAACATTCGCGGTGCAAGGTGCAACATTCATCCAAAAAGCCGAAACAACGCCGTTAGACTTTTAAAAGTGGGTGCAGGGATTTGAAATGGAACAGTACCATGGTTCACCACTCTCCAGGGAAGGTAAATCGAACACCATCCACGGTGATCCCATTTTAACGTAAAAATTCACGTGATGGAAAACAGAAGGCCAAAAAACATCAGAGACCCGATTGAGGTTCGGATAGCCTTTTTTGGGTATGAAACTATCCACTGACGGATTACAACCGTCAAAGCCGTAGAACTCACCGAGAGCTTCGTTTTGACTGGTTATGGCTCCCGTAACTCTAAACGAGCCAAGAGTTATGGCCATCCGAAGAATCGATATCCACAGGGTGCAACATTCGTGGTGCAAGGTGCAACATTCGTTCAAAAATCTGAAACAGCGCCGTTCGACTTTTAGGAATGGGTGCAAGGATTTGAAATGGAAAAGTACCATGGTGCACCACTCTCCAAGGAAGGTAAATCGAAGACCATCCATGGTGATCCCGTTTTAATGTAAAAATTCTCATGATGGAAAACAGAAGGCCAAAAAACTTTAGAGACCCGATTGAGGTTCGGATAGCCTTTTTTGGGTACGAAACTATCCATTGACGGCTTACAGCAGTCATAGCCGTAGAACTCACTGAGAGCTTCGTTTTGATTGGTTATGGCTCCCGTAACTCTAAACGAGCCAACAGTTATGGCCGTCCGTAGAATCGATATCCACAGGGTGCAACATTCGCGGTGCAAGGTGCAACATTCATCCAAAAAGCCGAAACAGCGCCGTTCGATTTTTAGAAGTGGGTGCAGGGATTTCAAATGGAACAGTACCATGGTGCTCCACTCTACAGGGAAGGTGAATCGAAGACAATCCATGGTGTTCCCGTTTTAAGGTAAAAATTCACGTGATGGAAAACAGAATTCCAAAAAACATCAGAGACCCGATTGAGGTTCGGATAGCCTTTTTTGGGTATGAAACTATCCATTGACGGCTTACAGCCATCAAATCCGTAGAACTCACTAAGAGCTTCGTTTTGACTGGTTATGGCTCCCGTAACTCTAAACAAGCCAAGAGTTATGGCCGTCCGAAGAATCAATATCCACAGGGTGCAACATTCGCGGTGCAAGGTGCAACATTCGTCCAAAAAGCCGAAGCAGCGCCGTTCGACTTTTAGAAGTGGGTTCAGGGATTTGAAATGGAACAGTACCATGGTGCACCACTCTCCAGGGAAGGTAAATCAAAGACCAGTCACGGTGATCCCGTTTTAACGTAAAAATTCACGTGATGGAAACAGAAGGCCAAAAAACTTCAGAGACCCGATTGAGGTTCGAATAACCTTTTTTGGGTATGAAACTATCCATTGACGGCTTACAGACGTCAAAGTCATAGAACTCACTGAGAGCTTCGTTTTGACTGGTTATGGCTCCCGTAACTCTAAACGAGCCAAGAGTTATGGCCGTCCGAAGAATCGATATCCACAGGGTGCAACATTCGCGGTGCAAGGTGCAACATTCGTTTAAAAATCTGAAACAGCGCCGTTCGACTTTTAGGAATGGGTGCAAGGATTTGAAATGGAAAAGTACCATGGTGCACCACTCTCCAAGGAAGGTAAATCGAAGACCATCCATGGTGATCCCGTTTTAATGTAAAAATTCTCATGATGGAAAACAGAAGCCAAAAAACTTTAGACACCCGATTGAGGTTCGGATAGCCTTTTTTGGGTACGAAACTATCCATTGAAGGCTTACAGCAGTCATAGCCGTAGAACTCACTGAGAGCTTCGTTTTGATTGGTTATGGCTCCCGTAACTCTAAACGAGCCAACAGTTATGGCCGTCCGAAGAATCGATATCCACAGGGTGCAACATTCGCGGTGCAAGGTGCAACATTCATCCAAAAAGCCGAAACAGCGCCGTTCAATTTTTAGAAGTGGGTGCAGGGATTTGAAATGGAACAGTACCATGGTGCACCACTCTACAGGGAAGGTGAATCGAAGACAATCCATGGTGTTCCCGTTTTAACGTAAAAATTCACTTGATGGAAAACAGAATGCCAAAAAACATCAGAGACCCGATTGAGGTTCGAATAGCCTTTTTTGGGTATGAAACTATCCATTGATGGCTTACAGCCATCAAATCCGTAGAACTCACTAAGAGCTTCTTTTTGACTGGTTATGGCTCCCGTAACTCTAAACGAGCCAAGAGTTATGGCCGTCCGAAGAATCAATATCCACATGGTGCAACATTCGCGGTGCTAGGTGCAACATTCGTCCAAAAAGCCGAAGCAGCGCCGTTCGACTTTTAGAAGTGGGTTCAGGGATTTGAAATGGAACAGTACCATGGTGAACCACTCTCCATGGAAGGTAAATCGAAGACCAGTCACGGTGATCCCGTTTTAACGTAAAAATTCACGTGATGGAAACAGAAGGCCAAAAAACTTCAGAGACCCGATTGAGGTTCGAATAGCCTTTTTTGGGTATAAAACTATCCATTGACGGCTTACAGACGTCAAAGCCGTAGAACTCACTGAGAGCTTGGCTTTGACTGGTTATGGCTCCCGTAACTCTAAACGAGCCAACAGTTATTGCCGTCCGAAGAATCAATATCCACAAGGTGCAACATTTGCGGTGCAAGGTGCAACTTTCGTCCAAAAAGTCGAAACAGCGCCGTTCGACTTTTATAAATGGGTGCAGGGATTTGAAATGGAACAGTACCATGGTGCACCACTCTCCAGGGAATGTAAATCGAAGACCATCCACGGTGATCCCGTTTTAACGTAAAAATTCACGTGATGGAAAACAGAAGGCCAAAAAACTTCTGACACCCAATTGAGTTTCGGATAGCTTTTTTGGGTATGAAACTATCCATTGACGGCTTACAGCCACCAAAGCTGTAGAACTCACTAAGAGCTTCGTTTTGACTGGTTTTGGCTCCCGTAACTCTAAACGAGCCAACAGTTATGGCCGTCCGAAGAATCGATATCTACAGGGTGCAACATTCGCGGTGCAAGATGCAATATTCGTCCAAAAAGCCAAAACAGCGCCGTTCGACTTTTAGAAATGGGTGCAGGGATTTGAAATGGAATAGTACCATGGTGCACCACTCTCCAGGGAAGGTAAATCGAAGGCCAGCCACGGTGATCCCGTTTTAACGTAAAAATTCACGTTATGGAAAATAGAAGGCCGAAAAAATTCAAAGACCCGATTGAGGTTCGGATAGCCTTTTTTGGTTATGAAACTATCCATTGATGGCTTACAGCCATCAAAGCTATAGAACTCACTGAGAGCTTTGTTTTGACTGGTTATGCCTCCCGTAACTCTAAACGAACCAACAGTTATGGCCGTCCGAAGAATCGATATCCACAGGGTGCAACATTCGCGGTGCAAGGTGCAACATTCGTCCAAAAAGCCGAAACAGCGCCGTTCGACTTTTAGAAATGGGAGCAGGGATTTGAAATGGAACAGTACCATGGTGCACCACTCTCCAGGGAATGTAAATGGAAGACCATCCACGGTGATCCCGTTTTAACGTAAAAATTCACGTGATGGAAAACATAAGGCCAAAAAACTTCAGAGACCCGATTGAGGTTCGGGTAGCCTTTTTTGGGTATGAAACTATCCATTGACGGCTTACGGCCATCAAAACCGTAGAACTCACTGAGAGCTTCGTTTTGACTGGATATTGCTCCCGTAACTCTAAACGAGCCAATAGTTATGGCCGTCCGAAGAATCGATATCCATAGGGTGCAACATTCGCGGTGCAAGGTGCAACATTCGTCCAAAAAGCCGAAACAGCGCCGTTCGACTTCTAGAAATGGGTGCAGGGATTTGAAAAGGAACAGTACCATGGTGCACCACTCTCCAGGGAAGGTAAATCAAAGACCATCCACGGTGATCCCGTTTTAACGTAAAAATTCACGTGATGGAAAACATAAGGCCAAAAAACTTCAAAGACTCGATTGAGGTTCGGATAGCCTTTTTTGGGTATTAAACTATCCATTGATGGATTACAGCCATCAAAGCCGTAGAACTCATTGAGAGCTTCGTGTTGAATGGTTATGGCTCCCGTAACTTTAAATGAGCCAATAGTTATGGCCGACCGAAGAATCGATATCCACAGGGTGCAACATTCGCGGTGCAAGGTGCAACATTCATCCAAAAAGCCGAAACAACGCCGTTAGACTTTTAAAAGTGGGTGCAGGGATTTGAAATGGAACAGTACCATGGTTCGCCACTCTCCAGGGAAGGTAAATCGAACACCATCCACGGTGATCCCATTTTAACGTAAAAATTCACATGATGGAAAACAGAAGGCCAAAAAACATCAAAGACCCGATTGAGGTTCGGATAGCCTTTTTTGGGTATGAAACTATCCACTGACGGATTACAACCGTCAAAGCCGTAGAACTCACTGAGAGCTTCGTTTTGACTGGTTATGGCTCCCGTAACTCTAAACGAGCCAAGAGTTATGGCCGTCCGAAGAATCGATATCCACAGGGTGCAACATTCGTGGTGCAAGGTGCAACATTCGTTAAAAAATCTGAAACAGCGCCGTTCGACTTTTAGGAATGGGTGCAAGGATTTGAAATGGAAAAGTACCATGGTGCACCACTCTCCAAGGAAGGTAAATCGAAGACCATCCATGGTGATCCCGTTTTAATGTAAAAATTCTCATGATGGAAAATAGAAGGCCAAAAAACTTTAGAAACCCGATTGAGGTTCGGATAGCCTTTTTTGGGTACGAAACTATCCATTGACGGCTTACAGCAGTCATAGCCGTAGAACTCACTGAGAGCTTCGTTTTGATTGGTTATGGCTCCCGTAACTCTAAACGAGCCAACAGTTATGGCCGTCCGAAGAATCGATATCCACAGGGTGCAACATTCGCGGTGCAAGGTGCAACATTCATCCAAAAAGCCGAAACAGCGCCGTTCGATTTTTAGAAGTGGGTGCAGGGATTTCAAATGGAACAGTACCATGGTGCACCACTCTACAGGGAAGGTGAATCGAAGACAATCCATGGTGTTCCCGTTTTAATGTAAAAATTCACGTGATGGAAAACAGAATTCCAAAAAACATCAGAGACCCGATTGAGGTTCGGATAGCCTTTTTTGGGTATGAAACTATCCATTGACGGTTTACAGCCATCAAATCCGTAGAACTCACTAAGAGCTTCGTTTTGACTGGTTATGGCTCCCGTAACTCTAAACAAGCCAAGAGTTATGGCCGTCCGAAGAATAAATATCCACAGGGTGCAACATTCGCGGTGCAAGGTGCAACATTCGTCCAAAAAGTCGAAGCAGCGCCGTTCGACTTTTAGAAGTGGGTTCAGGGATTTGAAATGGAACAGTACCATGGTGCACCACTCTCCAGGGAAGGTAAATCGAAGACCAGTCACGGTGATCCCGTTTTAACGTAAAAATTCACGTGATGGAAACAGAAGGCCAAAAAACTTCAAAGACCCGATTGAGGTTCGAATAGCCTTTTTTGGGTATGAAACTATCCATTTACGGCTTACAGACGTCAAAGTCGTAGAACTCACTGAGAGCTTCGTTTTGACTGGTTATGGCTCCCGTAACTCTAAATGAGCCAACAGTTATGGCCGTCCGAAGAATCAATATCCACAGGGTGCAACATTCGCGGTGCAAGGTGCAACTTTCGTCCAAAAAGTCGAAACAGCGCCGTTCGACTTTTAGAAATGGGTGCAGGGATTTGAAATGGAACAGTACCATGGTGCACCACTCTCCAGGGAAGGTAAATCGAAGACCATCCACGGTGATCCCGTTTTAACGTAAAAATTCACGTGATGGAAAATAGAAGGCCAAAAAACTTCTGACACCCAATTGAGTTTCGGATAGCTTTTTTGGGTATTAAACTATCCATTGACGGCTTACAGCCACCAAAGCTGTAGAACTCACTGAGAGCTTCATTTTGACTGGTTATCGCTCCCGTTACTCTAAACGAGCCAACAGTTATGGCCGTCCGAAGAATCGATATCTACAGGGTGCAACATTCGCGGTGCAAGATGCAATATTCGTCCAAAAAGCCGAAACAGCGCCGTTCGACTATTAGAAATGGGTGCACGGATTTGAAATGGAATAGTACCATAGTGCACCACTCTCCACGGAAGGTAAATCGAAGACCAGCCACGGTGATCCCGTTTTAACGTAAAAATTCACGTTATGGAAAATAGAAGGCCGAAAAAATTCAAAGACCCGATTGAGGTTCGGATAGCCTTTTTTGGTTATGAAACTATCCATTGATGGCTTACAGCCATCAAAGCTATAGAACTCACTGAGAGCTTCGTTTTGACTGGTTATGCCTCCCGTAACTCTAAACGAGCCAACAGTTATGGCCGTCCGAAGAATCGATATCCACAGGGTGCAACATTTCGCGGTGCAATGTGCAACATTCGTCCAAAAAGCCGAAATAGCGCCGTTCGACTTTTCGAAATGGGAGCAGGGATTTGAAATGGAACAGTACCATGGTGCACCACTATCCAGGGAAGGTAAATCGAAGACCAGCCACGGTGATCCCATTTTAACGTAAAAATTCACGTGATGGAAAACAGAAGGACAAAAAACTTCAGAGACACGACTGAGATTCGGATAGCCTTTTTTGGGTGTGAAACTATCCATTGACAGCTTACAACCATTTAAGCTGTAGAACTCACTGAGAGCTTCATTCTGACTGGTTATGGATCCCGTAACTCTAAACGAGCCAACAGTTATGGCCGTCCGAAGAATCGATATCCACAGGGTGCAACATTCGCGGTGCAAGGTGCAACATTCATCCAAAAAGCCGAAACAACGCCGTTCGATTTTTAGAAGTGGGTGCAGGGATTTAAAATGGAACAGTACCATGGTGCAACACTCTACAGGGAAGGTGAATCGAAGACAATCCATGGTGTTCCCATTTTAATGTAAAATTTCACGTGATGGAAAACAGAATTCCAAAAAACATCAAAGACCCGATTGAGGTTCGGATAGCCTTTTTTGGGTATGAAACTATCCATTGACAGCTTACAACCATCAAATCCGTAGAACTCACTAAGAGCTTCGTTTTGACTAGTTATGGCTCCCGTAACTCTAAACAAGCCAAGAGTTATGGCCGTCCGAAGAATCAATATCCATAGGGTGCAACATTCGCGGTGCAAGGTGCAACATTCGTCCAAAAAGACGAAGCAGCGCCGTTCAACTTTTAGAAGTGGGTTCAGGGATTTGAAATGGAACAGTACCATGGTGCACCACTCTCCAGGGAAGGTAAATCGAAGACCAGTCACGGTGATCCCGTTTTAACGTAAAAATTCACGTGATGGAAACAGAAGGCCAAAAAACATCAAAGACCCGATTGAGGTTCGAATAGCCTTTTTTGGGTATGAAACTATCCATTGACGGCTTACAGACGTCAAAGCCGTAGAACTCACTGAGAGCTTCGTTTTGACTGGTTATGGCTCCCGTAACTCTAAACGAGCCAACAATTATGGCCGTCCGAAGAATCAATATCCACAGGGTGCAACATTCGCGGTGCAAGGTGCAACTTTCGTCCAAAAAGTCGAAACAGCGCCATTCGACTTTTAGAAATGGGTGCAGGGATTTGAAATGGAACAGTACCATGGTGCACCACTCTCCAGGGAAGGTAAATCGAAGACCATCCACGGTGATCCCGTTTTAAGGTAAAAATTCACGTGATGGAAAACAGAAGGCCAAAAAACTTCTGACACCCAATTGAGTTTCGGATAGCTTTTTTGGGTATGAAACTATCCATTGACGGCTTACAGCCACCAAAGCTGTAGAACACACTAAAAGCTTCGTTTTGATAGGTTATGGTTCCCGTAACTCTAAACTAGCCAACAGTTATGGCCGTCCGAAGAATCGATATCTACAGGGTGCAACATTCGCGGTGCAAGATGCAACATTCGTCCAAAAAGCCGAAACAGCGCCGTTCGACTTTTAGAAATGGGTGCAGGGATTTGAAATGGAATAGTACCAAGGTGCACCACTCTCCAGGGAAGGTAAATCAAAGACCAGCCACGGTGATCCCGTTTTAACGTAAAAATTCACGTTATGGAAAACAGAAGGCCGAAAAAATTCAAAGACCCGATTGAGGTTCAGATTGCCTTTTTTGGTTATGAAACTATCCATTGATGGCTTACATCCATCAAAGCTATAGAACTCACTGAGAGCTTCGTTTTGACTGGTTATGCCTCCCGTAACTCTAAACGAGCCAACAGTTATGGCCGTCCGAAGAATCGATATCCACAGGGTGCAACATTCGCGGTGCAAGGTGCAACATTCGTCCAAAAAGCCGAAACAGCGCCGTTCGACTTTTAGAAATGGGAGCAGGGATTTGAAATGGAACAGTACCATGGTGCACCACTATCCAGGGAAGGTAAATCGAAGACTAGCCACGGTGATCCCATTTTAACGTAAAAATTCACGTGATGGAAAATAGAAGGACAAAAAACTTCAGAGACACGACTGAGGTTCGGATAGCCTTTTTTGGGTGTGAAACTATCCATTGACAGCTTACAGCCGTTTAAGCTGTAGAACTCACTGAGAGCTTCGTTTTGACTGGTTATGGCTCCCGTAACTCTAAACGAGCCAACAGTTATGGCCGTCTGAAGAACCGATATCCACAGGGTGCAACATTCGCGGTGCAAGGTGCAACATTCGTCCAAAAAGCCGAAACAGTGCCGTTCGACTTTTAGAAATGGGTGAAAGGATTTGAAATGGAACAGTACCAGAGTGCACCACTATCCAGGGAAGGTAAATCGAAGACCAACCACGGTGATCCCGTTTTAACGTAAAAGTTCACGCGATGGAAAACAGAAGGACAAAAAACTTCAAAGACCCGATTGTGGTTCGGATAGCATTTTTTGGGTATGAAACTTTCCATTGACGGCTTACAGCCGTCACAGCTTTAGAACTCACTAAGAGCTTCGTTTTGACTGGTTATGGCTCCCGTAACTCTAAACGAGCCAACAGTTATGGCCGTCCGAAGAATCGATATCCACAGGGTGCAACATTCGCGGTGCAAGTTGCAACATTCGTCCAAAAAGCCGAAACAGCGCCGTTCGACTTTTAGAAATGGGTGCAGGGATTTGAAATGGAATAGTACCATGGTGCACCACTATCCAGGGAAGGTAAATCGAAGACCAGCCACGGTGATCCCGTTTTAACGTAAAAATTCACGTGATGGAAAACAAAAGGCCAAAAAATTTCAAAGACCCGATTGAGGTTTAGATAGCCTTTTTTGGGTATGAAACTATCCATTGACGGCTTGCAGCTATCATAGCCGTAGAACTCACTAAGAGCTTCGTTTTGACTGGTTATGGCTCCCGTAACTCTAAACGACCAACAGTTATGGCCGTCCGAAGAATCGATATCCACAGGGTGCAACATTCGCGGTGCAAGGTGCAACATTCATCCAAAAAGCCGAAACAGCACCTTTCGACTTTTAGAAGTGGGTGCAGGGATTTGAAATGGAACAGTACCATGGTGCACCACTCTCCAGGGATGGTAAATTGAAGACCATCCATGGTGATCCCGTTTTAACGTAAAAATTCACGTGATGGAAAACAAAAGGGCAAAAAAAATCAGAGACACGATAGAGGTTCGGATAGCCTTTTTTGGGTATGAAACTATCCATTGACGGCTTACAGCCATCAAAGCCGTAGAACTCACTGAGGGCTTTGTTTTGACTGGGTATGGCTCCCGTAACTCTAAACGAGCCAACAGTTATGGCCGTCCGAAGAATCGATATCCACAGGGTGCAACATTCGCGGTGCAAGGTGCAACATTCGTCCAAAAAGCCGAAACAGCGCCGTTCAACTTTTAGAAATGGGTGCAGGGATTTGAAATGGAACAGTACTATGGTGCACCACTCTCTAGGGAAGGTAAATCGAAGACCATTCACGGTGATCCTGTTTTAACGTAAAAATTCACGTGATGGAAAACAGAAGGCCAAAAAACTTCAGAGACCCAATTGAGGTTCGGATAGCTTTTTTTGGGTATGAAGCTATCCATTGATGGCTTAAAGCCATCAAAGCTGTAGAATTCACTAAGAGCTTCATTTTGACTGGTTATGGCTCCCGTAACTCTAAACAAGCCAACAGTTATGGCCGTTCGAAGAATCGATATCTATAGGGTGCAACATTCGCGGTGCAAGGTGCAACATTTCGTCCAAAAAGCCGAAATAGCGCCGTTCGACTTTTAGAAATCGGTGCAGGGATTTGAAATGGAATAGTACCATGGTGCACCACTCTCAAGGGAAGGTAAATCGAAGACCATCCACGGTGATCCCGTTTTAACGTAAAAATTCACGTGATGGAAAACAGAAGGCCAAAAAAATTCAAAGACCCGATTGATGTTTGGATAGCCTTTTTTGGGTATGAAACTATCCATTGACGGCTTACAGCCATCAAAGATGTAGAACTCACTGCGAGCTTCGTTTTGACTGGTTATAGCTCCTGTAATTCTAAACGAGCCAACTGTTATGGCCGTCCGAAGAATCGATATCCACAGGGTGCAACATTCGCGATGCAAGGTGCAACATTCGTCCAAAAAGCCGAAACAACGCCGTTCGACTTTTAGAAATGGGTGCAGGGTTTTGAAATGGAACAGTACCATTGTGCACCACTATCCAGGGAAGGTAAATCGAAGACCAACCACGGTGATCCCGTTTTAACGTAAATATTCACGTGTTGGAAACAGAAGGCGAAAAAACTTCAGAGACCCGATTGAGGTTCGGATAGCCTTTTTTGGGTATGAAACTATCCATTGATGGATTTCAGCCGTCAAAACCGTAGAACTCACTGAGAGCTTTGTTTTGACTGGTTATGGCTCCCGTAACTCTAAACGAGCCAATAGTTATGGCCGTCCGAAGAATCGATATCCACAGGGTGCAACATTCGCGGTGCAAGGTGCAACATTCGTCCAAAAAGCCGAAACAGGGCCGTTCGACTTCTAGAAATGGGTGCAGAGATTTGAAAAGGAACAGTACCATGGTGCACCACTCTCCAGAAAAGGTAAATCGAAGATCATCCACGGTGATCCCGTTTTAACGTAAAAATTCACGTGATGGAAAACATAAGGCCAAAAAACTTCAGAGACCCGATTGAGGTTCGGATATCCTTTTTTGGGTATGAAACTATCCATTAACAGATTGGAGCCATCAAAGCCGTAGAACTCATTGAGAGCTTCGTTTTGACTGGTTATGGCTCCCGTATCTCTAAACGAGCCAATAGTTATGGCCGTCCGAAGAATCGATATCCACAGGTTGCAACATTCGTGGTGCAAGGTGCAACATTCATTCAAAAAGCCGAAACAACGCCGTTCGACTTTTAGAAGTGGATGCAGGGATTTGAAATGGAACAGTACTATGGTGCACCACTCTCCAGGGAAGGTAAATCGAAGACCATCCACGGTGATCCCGTTTTAACGTAAAAATTCACGTGATGGAAAACAGAAGGCAAAAAAACATCAGAGACCCGATTGAGGTGCGAATAGCCTTTTTTGGGTATGAAACTATCCATTGATGGATTATAGCCATCAAAGCCGTAGAACTCATTGAGAGCTTCGTTTTGAATGGTTATGGCTCCCGTAACTCTAAATTAGCCAATAGTTATGGCCGACCGAAGAATCGATATACACAGGCTGCAACATTCGCGGTGCAAGATGCAACATTCATCCAAAAAGTCGAAACAGCGCCGTTCGACTTTTAGAAGTGGGTGCAGGGATTTGAAATGGAACAGTACCATGGTGCACCACTCTCCAGGGAAGGTAAATCGAACACCATCCACGGTGATCCCGTTTTAACGTAAAAATTCACGTGATGGAAAATAGAAGGCCAAAAAACATCAGAGACCCGATTGAGGTTCGGATAGCCTTTTTTGGATATCAAACTACCCTCTGACGGCTTACAACCGTCAAAGCCGTAGAACTCACTGAGAGCTTCATTTTGACTGGTTATGGCTCCCGTAACTCTAAACGAGCCAAGAGTTATGGCCGTCCGAAGAATCGATATCCACAGGGTGCAACATTCGCGGTGCAAGGTGCAACATTCGTCCAAAAATCTGAAACAGCGCCGTTTGACTTTTAGGAATGGGTGCAAGGATTTGAAATGGAAAAGTACCATGGTGCACCACTCTCCAGGGAAGGTAAATCGAAGACCATCCATGGTGATCCCGTTTTAATGTAAAAATTCTCATGATGGAAAACAGAAGGCCAAAAAACTTTAGAGACCCGATTGAGGTTCGGATAGCCTTTTTTGGGTACGAAACTATCCATTGACGGCTTACTACCGTCATAGCCATAGAACTCACTGAGAGCTTCGTTTTGACGGGTTATGGCTCCCGTAAATCTAAACGAGCCAACAGTTATGGCCATCCGAAGAATCGATATCCATAGGGTGCAACATTCGCATTGCAAGGTGCAACATTCATACAAAAAGCCGAAAAAGCGCCGTTCAATTTTTAGAAGTGGGTGCAGGGATTTGAAATGGAATAGTACCATGGTGCACCACTCTACAAGGAAGGTGAATCGAAGACAATCCATGGTGTTCCCGTTTTAACGTAAAAATTCACGTGATGGAAAACAGAATGCCAAAAAACATCAGAGACCCGATTGAGGTTCAGATAGCCTTTTTTGGGTATGAAACTATCCATTGACGACTTACAGCCATCAAATCCGTAGAACTCACTAAGAGCTTCGTTTTGACTGGATATGGCTCCCGTAACTCTAAACGAGCCAAGAGTTATGGCCGTCCGAAGAATCGATATCCATAGGGTGCAACATTCGCGGTGCAAGGTGCAACATTCGTCCAAAAAGCCGAAACAGCGCCGTTTGACTTTTAGAAATGGGTGCATGGATTTGAAAGGGAACAGTACCATGGTGCACCACTCTCCAGGGAAGGTAAATCGAAGACCAGCCATGGTGATCCCGTTTAACGTAAAAATTCACGTGATGGAAAACAGAAGGCCAAAAAACTTCAGAGACCCGATTGAGGTTCAGATAGCCTTTTTTGGGTATGAAACTATCCATTGACGGCTAACAACGGTCAAAGCCGTAGAACTCACTAAGAGCTTCGTTTAGAATGGTTATGGTTCCCGTTACTCTAAACGAGCCAACAGTTATGGCCGTCCGAAGAATCGATATCCACAGGGTGCAACATTCGCGGTGCAAGGTGCAACATTCATCCAAAAAGCCGAAACAGCGCCGTTCGATTTTTAGAAGTGGGTGCAGGGATTTGAAATGGAACAGTACCATGGTGCACCACTCTACAGGGAAGGTGAATCGAAGACAATCCATGGTGTTCCCATTATAACGTAAAAATTCACGTGATGGAAAACAGAATGCCAAAAAACATCAGAGACCCGATTGAGGTTCGGATAGCCTTTTTTGGGTATGAAACTATCCATTGACGGCTTACAGCCATCAAATCCGTAGAACTCACTAAGAGCTTCGTTTTGACTGGTTATGGCTCCCGTAACTCTAAACGAGCCAAGAGTTATGGCCGTCCGAAGAATCAATATCCACAGGGTGCAACATTCGCGGTGCAAGGTGCAACATTCGTCCAAAAAGCCGAAACAGCGCCATTCGACTTTTAGAAGTGGGTGCAGGGATTTGAAATGGAACAGTACCATGGTGCACCACTCTCCAAGGAAGGTAAATCGAAGACCAGTCACGGTGATCCCGTTTTAACGTAAAAATTCACGTGATGGAAACAGAAGGCCAAAAAACTTCAAAGACCTAATTGAGGTTCGAATAGCCTTTTTTGGGTATGAAACTATCCATTGATGGATTACAGCCGTCAAAACCGTAGAACTCACTGAGAGCTTCGTTTTGACTGGTTATGGCTCCCGTAACTCTAAACGAGCCAACAGTTATGGCCGTCCGAAGAATCGATATCCACAGGGTGCAACATTCGCGGTGCAAGGTGCAACATTCGTCCAAAAAGCCGAAACAGCGCAGTTCGACTTTTAGAAATGGGTGCAGGGATTTGAAATGGAACAGTACTATGGTGCACCACTCTCCAAGGAAGGTAAATCGAAGACCATTCACGGTGATCCTGTTTTAACGTAAAAATTCACGTGATGGAAAACAGAAGGCCAAAAAAGTTCAGAGACCCAATTGAGGTTCGGATAGCTTTTTTTGGGTATGAATCTATCCATTGATGGCTTACAACCATCAAAGCTGTAGAATTCACTGAGAGCTTCATTTTGACTGGTTATGGCTCCCGTAACTCTAAACGAGCCAACAGTTATGGCCGTCCGAAGAATCGATATCTATAGGGTGCAACATTCGCGGTGCAAGGTGCAACATTTCGTCCAAAAAGCTGAAATAGCGCCATTCAACTTTTAGAAATCGGTGCAGGGATTTGAAATGGAATAGTACCATGGTGCACCACTCTCCAGGGAAGGTAAATCGAAGACCATCCACGGTGATCCCGTTTTAACGTAAAAATTCACGTGACGGAAAACAGAAGGCCAAAAAAATTCAAAGACCCGATTGATGTTTGGATAGCCTTTTTCGGGTATGAAACTATCCATTGACGGCTTACAGCCATTAAAGATGTAGAACTCACTGCGAGCTTCGTTTTGACTGGTTATGGCTCCTGTAACTCTAAACGAGCCAACTGTTATGGCCGTCCGAAGAATCGATATCCACAGGGTGCAACATTCGCGATGCAAGGTGCAACAATCGTCCAAAAAGCCGAAACAGCGCCGTTCGACTTTTAGAAATGGGTGCAGGGTTTTGAAATGGAACAGTACCATTGTGCACCACTATCCAGGGAAGGTAAATCGAAGACCAGCCACGGTGATCCCGTTTTAACGTAAATATTCACGTGATGGAAAACAGAAGGCGAAAAAACTTCAAAGACCCGATTGAGGTTCGGATAGCCTTTTTTGGGTATGAAACTATCCATTGATGGATTTCAGCCGTCAAAACCGTAGAACTCACTGAGAGCTTTGTTTGGACTGGTTATGGCTCCCGTAACTCTAAACGAGCCAATAGTTATGGCCGTCCGAAGAATCGATATCCACAGGGTGCAACATTCGTCCAAAAAGCCAAAACAGGGCCGTTCGACTTCTAGAAATGGGTGCAGGGATTTGAAAAGGAACAGTACCATGGTGCACCACTCTCCAGAGTAGGTAAATCGAAGATCATCCACGGTGATCCCGTTTTAACGTAAAAATTCACGTGATGGAAAACATAAGGCCAAAAAACTTAATAAATACCCGACTCCACTTCGATTTGAAATCTTCCATAATTCTTTATAGATTGATATGTGAAATCAATAGACCGAGTATTACAGATTTTCAGGAAAGGACGTTCTTGAGTTCTGGTGGCGAGCTGGATGGTAGGGACGTATAGAGTGTATTTCGCTGTGTATTTGAGAGTTGTATTGATAGAAGTATGGGGCAGGTTGATATAACTGTCCAGTCTATTGTAATGATTGTAACTCTGATGAATTGTATGTAAAGTAACCATTACATCTTTCTTTTATAAAATGCTATTATTTGTTATTATATTTAATCCGCTGCGAATGTGAGATGTTGTGTTCTCTATTCTTCTTTCTTCTTTCTGTTTCTTTCTTCTATCTCTTTCTTTTTCTTCTAACTATTTAGAATTTTCGGGTTCGAAGTTTCCGGGCTGTTACATTTGGTAGCGACCCAACCTTCTCTCCATAGAAAGTCGCATCGTTAGTAAGAAATAAAGGGATAGAAGAAGAAAAGATAAGAAAAGAAGAAAGAACAACAACATCAGATACTCACAGCGGAACGAATGAAATATAATATATCACATAAAATATTACATAGTATCATATACATCAGAGTTACACAACTTATACATCTCAAATTAGACAGTTATAAACATCTGTCTATCATACATCTCAATATCACAAAGATACAGACTCAATACAAACACAGCGGAATCACTATAAATCTACTCGCTAAAGCCACATGCTCCAAATCTCCTCCAGAATTCATCAAGGCTAACCTGAATCCCTCGACTACTCAATACCCGATTGAGGTTCGGATATCCTTTTTTGGGTATGAAACTATCCATTAACAGATTAGAGCCGTCAAAGCCGTAGAACTCATTGAGAGCTTCGTTTTGACTGGTTATGGCTCCCGTATCTCTAAACGAGCCAATAGTTATGGCCGTCCGAAGAATCGATATCCACAGGGTGCAACATTCGCGGTGCAAGGTGCAACATTCATTCAAAAAGCCGAAACAACGCCGTTCGACTTTTAGAAGTGGATGCGGGGATTTGAAATGGAACAGTACTATGGTGCACCACTCTCCAGGGAAGGTAAATCGAAGACCATCCAAGATGATCCCGTTTTAACGTAAAAATTCACGTGATGGAAAACAGAAGGCCAAAAAACATCAGAGACCCGATTGAGGTTCGGATAGCCTTTTTTGGGTATGAAACTATCCATTGACGGATTATAGCCATCAAAGCCGTAGAACTCATTGAGAGCTTCGTTTTGAATGGTTATGGCTCCCGTAACTCTAAATGAGCCAATAGTTATGGCCGCCCGAAGAATCGATATCCACAGGCTGCAACATTCGCGGTGCAAGGTGCAACATTCATCCAAAAAGTCGAAACAGCGCCGTTCGACTTTTAGAAGTGGGTGCAGGGATTTGAAATGGAACAGTACCATGGTGCACCACTCTCCAGGGAAGGTAAATCGAATACCATCCACGGTGATCCCGTTTTAACGTAAAAATTCACGTGATGGAAAATAGAAGGCCAAAAAACATCAGAGACTCGATTGAGGTTCGGATAGCCTTTTTTGGATATCAAACTACCCACTGACGGCTTACAACCGTCAAAGCCGTAGAACTCACTGAGAGCTTCATTTTGACTGGTTATGGCTCCCGTAACTCTAAATGAGCCAAGAGTTATGGCAGTCCGAAGAATCGATATCCACAGGGTGCAACATTCGCGGTGCAAGGTGCAACATTCATTCAAAAATCCTAAACAACGCCGTTCGACTTTTAGAAGTGGATGCAGGGATTTGAAATGGAACAGTACTATGGTGCACCACTCTCCAGGGAAGGTAAATCGAAGACCATCCACGGTGATCCCGTTTTAACGTAAAAATTCACGTGATGGAAAACAGAAGGCCAAAAAACATCAAAGACCCGATTGAGGTTCGGATAGCCTTTTTTGGGTATGAAACTATTCATTGACGGATTATAGCCATCAAAGCCGTAGAACTCATTGAGAGCTTCGTTTTGAATGGTTATGGCTCCCGTAACTCTAAATGAGCCAATAGTTATGGCCGACCGAAGAATCGATATCCACAGGCTGCAACATTCGCGGTGCAAGGTGCAACATTCATCCAAAATGTCGAAACAGCGCCGTTCGACTTTTAGAAGTGGGTGCAGGGATTTGAAATGGAACAGTACCATGGTGCACCACTCTCCAGGGAAGGTAAATCGAATACCATCCACGGTGATCCCGTTTTAACGTAAAAATTCACGTGATGGAAAATAGAAGGCCAAAAAACATCAGAGACCCGATTGAGGTTCGGATAGCCTTTTTTGGATATCAAACTACCCACTGACGGCTTACAACCGTCAAAGCCGTAGAACTCACTGAGAGCTTCATTTTGACTGGTTATGGCTCCCGTAACTCTAAACGAGCCAAGAGTTATGGCCGTCCGAAGAATCGATATCCACAGGGTGCAACATTCGCGGTGCAAGGTGCAACATTCGTCCAAAAATCTGAAACAGCGCCGTTTGACTTTTAGGTATGGGTGCAAGGATTTGAAATGGAAAAGTACCATGGTGCACCACTCTCCAGGGAAGGTAAATCGAAGACCATCCATGGTGATCCCGTTTTAATGTAAAAATTCTCATGATGGTAAAAAGAAGGCCAAAAAACTTTAGAGACCCGATTGAGGTTCAGATAGCATTTTTTGGGTACAAAACTATCCATTGACGGCTTACTGCCGTCATAGCCATAGAACTCACTGAGAGCTTCGTTTTGACTGGTTATGGCTCGCGTAACTCTAAACGAGCCAACAGTTATGGCCATCCGAAGAATCGATATCCATAGGGTGCAACATTCGCATTGCAAGGTGCAACATTCATCCAAAAAGCCGAAAGAGCGCCGTTCAATTTTTAGAAGTGGGTGCAGGGATTTGAAATGAAACAGTACCATGGTGCACCACTCTACAAGGAAGGTGAATCGAAGACAATCCATGGTGTTCCCGTTTTAACGTAAAAATTCACGTGATGGAAAACAGAATGCCAAAAAACATCAGAGACCCGATTGAGGTTCAGATAGCCTTTTTTGGGTATGAAACTATCCATTGACGGCTTACAGCCATCAAATCCGTTGAACTCACTAAGAGCTTCGTTTTGACTGGTTATGGCTCCCGTAACTCTAAACGAGCCAAGAGTTATGGCCGTCCGAAGAATCGATATCCACAGGGTGCAAAATTCGCGGTGCAAGGTGCAACATTCGTCCAAAAAGCCGAAACAGCGCCGTTTGACTTTTAGAAATGGGTGCATGGATTTGAAAGGGAACAGTACCATGGTGCACCACTCTCCAGGGAAGGTAAATCGAAGACCAGCCATGGTGATCCCGTTTAACGTAAAAATTCACGTGATGGAAAACAGAAGGCCAAAAAACTTCAGAGACCCGATTGAGGTTCAGATAGCCTTTTTTGGGTATGAAACTATCCATTGACGGCTAACAACAGTCAAAGCCGTAGAACTCACTAAAAGCTTCATTTTGAATGGTTATGGTCCCCGTTACTCTAAACGAGCCAACAGTTATGGCCGTCCGAAGAATCGATATCCACAGGGTGCAACATTCGCGGTGCAAGGTGCAACATTCATCCAAAAAGCCGAAACAGTGCCGTTCGATTTTTAGAAGTGGGTGCAGGGATTTGAAATGGAACAGTACCATGGTGCACCACTCTACAGGGAAGGTGAATCGAAGACAATCCATGGTGTTCCCGTTTTAACGTAAAAATTCACGTGATGGAAAATAGAATGCCAAAAAACATCAGAGACCCGATTGAGGTTCGGATAGCCTTTTTTGGGTATGAAACTATCCATTGACGGCTTACAGCCATCAAATCCGTAGAACTCACTAAGAGCTTCGTTTTGACTGGTTATGGCTCCCGTAACTCTAAACGAGCCAAGAGTTATGGCCGTCCGAAGAATCAATATCCACAGGGTGCAACATTCGCGGTGCAAGGTGCAACATTCGTCCAAAAAGCCGAAACAGCACCGTTCGACTTTTAGAAGTGGGTGCAGGGATTTGAAATGGAACAGTACCATGGTGCACCGCTCTCCAAGGAAGGTAAATCGAAGACCAGTCACGGTGATCCCGTTTTAACGTAAAAATTCACGTGATGGAAATAGAAGGCCAAAAAACTTCAAAGACCTGATTGAGGTTCGAATAGCCTTTTTTGGGTATGAAACTATCCATTGATGGATTACAGCCATCAAAGCCGTAGAACTCACTGAGAGCTTCGTTTTGACTGGTTATGGCTTCCGTAACTCTAAACGAGCCAACAGTTATGGCCATCCGAAGAATCGATATCCATAGGGTGCAACATTCGCATTGCAAGGTGCAACATTCATCCAAAAAGCCGAAAGAGCGCCGTTCAATTTTTAGAAGTGGGTGCAGGGATTTGAAATGGAACAGTACCATGGTGCACCACTCTACAAGGAAGGTGAATCGAAGACAATCCATGGTGTTCCCGTTTTAACGTAAAAATTCACGTGATGGAAAACAGAATGCCAAAAAACATCAGAGACCCGATTGAGGTTCGGATAGCCTTTTTTGGGTATGAAACTATCCATTGACGGCTTACAGCCATCAAATCCGTTGAACTCACTAAGAGCTTCGTTTTGACTGGTTATGGCTCCCGTAACTCTAAACGAGCCAAGAGTTATGGCCGTCCGAAGAATCGATATCCACAGGGTGCAAAATTCGCGGTGCAAGGTGCAACATTCGTCCAAAAAGCCGAAACAGCGCCGTTTGACTTTTAGAAATGGGTGCATGGATTTGAAAGGGAACAGTACCATGGTGCACCACTCTCCAGGGAAGGTAAATCGAAGATCAGCCATGGTGATCCCGTTTAACGTAAAAATTCACGTGATGGAAAACAGAAGGCCAAAAAACTTCAGAGACCCGATTGAGGTTCAGATAGCCTTTTTTGGGTATGAAACTATCCATTGACGGCTAACAACGGTCAAAGCCGTAGAACTCACTAAAAGCTTCATTTTGAATGGTTATGGTTCCCGTTACTCTAAACGAGCCAACAGTTATGGCCGTCCGAAGAATCGATATCCACAGGGTGCAACATTCGCGGTGCAAGGTGCAACATTCATCCAAAAAGCCGAAACAGCGCCGTTCGATTTTTAGAAGTGGGTGCAGGGATTTGAAATGGAACAGTACCATGGTGCACCACTCTACAGGGAAGGTGAATCGAAGAGAATCCATGGTGTTCCCGTTTTAACGTAAAAATTCACGTGATGGAAAATAGAATGCCAAAAAACATCAAAGACCCGATTGAGGTTCGGATAGCCTTTTTTGGGTATGAAACTATCCATTGACGGCTTACAGCCATCAAATCCGTAGAACTCACTAAGAGCTTCGTTTTGACTAGTTATGGCTCCCGTAACTCTAAACGAGCCAAGAGTTATGGCCGTCCGAAGAATCAATATCCACAGGGTGCAACATTCGCGGTGCAAGGTGCAACATTCGTCCAAAAAGCCGAAACAGCGCCGTTCGACTTTTAGAAGTGGGTGCAGGGATTTGAAATGGAACAGTACCATGGTGCACCGCTCTCCAAGGAAGGAAAATCGAAGACCAGTCACGGTGATCCCGTTTTAACGTAAAAATTCACGTGATGGAAACAGAAGGCCAAAAAACTTCAAAGACCTGATTGAGGTTCGAATAGCCTTTTTTGGGTATGAAGCTATCCATTGATGGATTACAGCTGTCAAAGCC
This sequence comes from Allium fistulosum, assembly GCA_030737815.1. Classification (NCBI taxonomy): domain Eukaryota; kingdom Viridiplantae; phylum Streptophyta; class Magnoliopsida; order Asparagales; family Amaryllidaceae; genus Allium; species Allium fistulosum. The sequence goes on from CM060906.1 coordinate 1,143,724,986, forward strand.
GTAGAACTCACTGAGAGCTTCATTTTGACTGGTTATGGCTTCCGTAACTCTAAACGAGCCAACAGTTATGGCCATCCGAAGAATCGATATCCATAGGGTGCAACATTCGCATTGCAAGGTGCAACATTCATCCAAAAAGCCGAAAGAGCGCCGTTCAATTTTTAGAAGTGGGTGCAGGGATTTGAAATGGAACAGTAACATGGTGCACCACTCTACAAGGAAGGTGAATCGAAGACAATCCATGGTGTTCCCGTTTTAACGTAAAAATTCACGTGATGGAAAACAGAATGCCAAAAAACATCAGAGACCCGATTGAGGTTCGGATAGCCTTTTTTGGGTATGAAACTATCCATTGACGGCTTACAGCCATCAAATCCGTTGAACTCACTAAGAGCTTCGTTTTGAATGGTTATGGCTCCCGTAACTCTAAACGAGCCAAGAGTTATGGCCGTCCGAAGAATCGATATCCACAGGGTGCAAAATTCGCGGTGCAAGGTGCAACATTCGTCCAAAAAGCCGAAACAGCGCCGTTTGACTTTTAGAAATGGGTGCATGGATTTGAAAGGGAACAGTACCATGGTGCACCACTCTCCAGGGAAGGTAAATCGAAGACCAGCCATGGTGATCCCGTTTAACGTAAAAATTCACGTGATGGAAAACAGAAGGCCAAAAAACTTCAGAGACCCGATTGAGGTTCAGATAGCCTTTTTTGGGTATGAAACTATCCATTGACGGCTAACAACGGTCAAAGCCGTAGAACTCACTAAGAGCTTCGTTTAGAATGGTTATGGTTCCCGTTACTCTAAACGAGCCAACAGTTATGGCCGTCCGAAGAATCGATATCCACAGGGTGCAACATTCGCGGTGCAAGGTGCAACATTCATCCAAAAAGCCGAAACAGCGCCGTTCGATTTTTAGAAGTGGGTGCAGGGATTTGAAATGGAACAGTACCATGGTGCACCACTCTACAGGGAAGGTGAATCGAAGACAATCCATGGTGTTCCCATTTTAACGTAAAAATTCACGTGATGGAAAACAGAATGCCAAAAAACATCAGAGACCCGATTGAGGTTCGGATAGCCTTTTTTGGGTATGAAACTATCCATTGACGGCTTACAGCCATCAAATCCGTAGAACTCACTAAGAGCTTCGTTTTGACTGGTTATGGCTCCCTTAACTCTAAACGAGCCAAGAGTTATGGCCGTCCGAAGAATCAATATCCACAGGGTGCAACATTCGCGGTGCAAGGTGCAACATTCGTCCAAAAAGCCGAAACAGCGCCATTCGACTTTTAGAAGTGGGTGCAGGGATTTGAAATGGAACAGTACCATGGTGCACCACTCTCCAAGGAAGGTAAATCGAAGACCAGTCACGGTGATCCCGTTTTAACGTAAAAATTCACGTGATGGAAACAGAAGGCCAAAAAACTTCAAAGACCTGATTGAGGTTCGAATAGCCTTTTTTGGGTATGAAACTATCCATTGATGGATTACAGCCGTCAAAGCCGTAGAACTCACTGAGAGCTTCGTTTTGACTGGTTATGGCTTCCGTAACTCTAAACGAGCCAACAGTTATGGCCGTCCGAAGAATCGATATCCACAGGGTGCAACATTCGCGGTGCAAGGTGCAACATTCGTCCAAAAATTCGAAACAGCGCCTTAGACTTTTAGAAGTGGGTGCAGGGATTTGAAATGGAATAGTACCATGGTGCACCACTCTCGAAGGAAGGTGAATCGAAGACCATCCATAGTGTTCCCGTTTTAACGTAAAAATTCACGTGATGGAAAACAGAAAGGCAAAAAACATCAGAGACTCGATTGATGTTCGGATAGCCTTTTTTGGGTATGAAACTATCCATTGACGGCATACAGCCATCAAAGCCGTAGAAATCACTAAGAGCTTCGTTTTGACTGGTTATGGCTCCCGTAACTCTAAACGAGCCAAGAGTTATGGCCATCCGAAGAATCGATATCCACAGGGTGCAACATTCGCGGTGCAAGGTGCAACATTCGTCCAAAAAGCCGAAACAGTCCCGTTCGACTTTTAGAAGTGGTTGCAGGGATTTGAAATGGAACAGTACCATGGAGCACCACTCTGCAGGGAAGGTAAATCGAAGACCAGCCATGGTGATCTCGTTTTAACGTAAAAATTCATGTGATGGAAAACAGAAGGCCAAAAAACTTCAGAGACCCGATTGAGGTTCGGATAGCCTTTTTTGGGTATGACACTATCCATTGATGGCTTACAGCCATCAAAGCCGTAGAACTCACTGAGAGCTTCGTTTTGACTGTTTATGGCTCCCGTAACTCTAAACAAGCCAACAGTTATGGCCTTCCGAAGAATCAATATTCACAGGGTGCAACATTCACGGTGCAAGGTGCAACTTTCGTCCAAAAAGCCGAAACAGCGCCGTTCGACTTTTAGAAATGGGTGCAGGGATTTGAAATGGAAAAGTACCATGGTGCACCACTCTCTAGGGAAGGTAAATCGAAGACCATCCACGGCGATCCCGTTTTAACGTAAAAATTCACGTGATGGAAAACAGAAGGCCAAAAAACTTCTGAGACCCAATTGAGGTTCGGATAGCTTTTTTGGGTATTAAACTATCCATTGATGGCTTACAGCCGTCAAAGCTGTAGAAGTCACTGAGAGCTTCGTTTTGACTAGTTATGGCTCCCGTAACTCTAAACAAGCCAACAGTTATGGCCGTTCGAAGAATCGATATCTACAGGGTGCAACATTCGCGGTGCAAGATGCAACATTCGTCCAAAAAGCCGAAACAGCGCCGTTCGACTTTTAGAAATGGGTGCAGGGATTTGAAATGGAATAGTACCATGGTGCACAACTCTCCAGGGAAGGTAAATCGAAGACCATACACGGTGATCCCGTTTTAACCTAAAAATTCACGTGATGGAAAACAGAAGGCCGAAAAAATTCAAAGACCCGATTGAGGTTCGGATAGCCTTTTTTGGGTATGAAACTATCCATTGATGGCTTAAAGTCGTCAAAGCTATAGAACTCACTGAGAGCTTCGTTTTGACTGGGTATGTCTCCTGTAACTCTAAACGAGCCAACAGTTATGGCCGTCCGAAGAATCGATATCCACAGGGTGCAACATTCGCGGTGCAAGGTGCAACATTCGTCCAAAAATCCGAAACGGTGTCGTTCGACTTTTAGAAATGGGTGCAGGGATTTGAAATGGAATAGTACCATGGTGCACCACTATCCAGGTAAGGTAAATCGAAGACCAGCCACGGTTATCCCGTTTTAACGTAAAAATTCACGTGATGGAAAACAGAAGGACAAAAAACTTCAGAGACACGATTGAGGTTCAGATAGCCTTTTTTGGGTATGAAACTATCCATTGACGGCTTACAGCCGTCAAAGCCGTAGAACTCACTGAGAGCTTTGTTTTGACTAGTTATGGCTCCCATAACTCTAAACGAGCCAACAGTTATGGCCGTCCGAAGAATCGATATCCACAGGGTGCAACATTCGCGGTGCAAGGGGCAACATTCGTCAAAAAAGCCGAAACAGCATCGTTCGACTTTTAGAAATGGGTGCAGGGATTTGAAATGGAACAGTACCATGGTGCACCACTATCCAGGGAAGGTAAATCGAAGACCAGCCACGGTGATTCCGTTTTAACGTAAAAATTCACGTGATGGAAAACAGAAGGACAAAAAACTTCAGAGACACGATTGAGGTTCGGATAGCCTTTTTTGGGTATGAATCTATCCATTGATGGCTTACAGCCGTTTAAGCTGTAGAACTCACTGAGAGTTTCGTTTTGACTGGTTATGGCTCCCGTAACTCTAAACGAGCCAACAGTTATGGCCGTCCGAAGAATCGATATACACAGGGTGCAACATTCGCGGTGCAAGGTGCAACATTCGTCCAAAAAGCCGAAACAGCGCCGTTCGACTTTTAGATATGGGTGTAGGGATTTGAAATGGAACAGTACCAGGGTGCACCACTATCCAGGGACGGTAAATAAAAGACCAGCCACGGTGATCCCGTTTTAACGTAAAAATTCACGTGATGGAAAACAGAAGGACAAAAAACTTCAAAGACCCGATTGAGGTTCGGATAGCATTTTTTGGGTATGAAACTATCCTTTGACGGCTTACAGTCGTCAAAGCTGTAGAACTCACTGAGAGTTTCGTTTTGACTGGTTATGGCTCCCGTAACTCTAAACGAGCCAACAGTTATGGCCGTCCGAAGAATCGATATCCATAGGGTGCAACATTCGCGGTGCAAGGTGCAACATTCGTCCAAAAAGCCGAAACAGCGCCGTTCGACTATTAGAAATGGGTGCAGGGATTTGAAATGGAATAGTACCATTGTGCACCACTATCCAGGGAAGGTAAATCGAAGACCAGCCACGGTGATCCCGTTTTAACGTAAAAATTCACGTGATGGAAAACAGAAGGCCAAAAAACTTCAGAGACCCGATTGAGGTTCGGATAGCCTTTTTTGGGTATGAAACTATCCATTGACGGCTTACAGCCGTCATAGCCGTAGAACTCACTGAGAGCTTCATTTTGACTAGTTATGGCTCCCGTAACTCTAAACGAGCCAACAGTTATGGCCGTCCGAAGAATCGATATCCACAGGGTGCAACATTCGCGGTGCAAGGTGCAACATTCATCCAAAAAGCCAAAACAGCACCGTTCAACTTTTAGAAGTGGGTGCGGGGATTTGAAATGGAACAGTACCATGGTGCGCCACTCTCCAGGGCAGGTAAATCGAAGACCATCCACGGTGATCCCGTTTTAACGTAAAAATTCACGTGATGGAAAACAGAAGGCCAAAAAATATCAGAGACCCGATTGAGGTTCGGATAGCCTTTTTTGGGTATAAAACTATCCACTGACGGCTTACAACCGTCAAAGCCGTAGAACTCACTGAGAGCTTCGGTTTTACTGGTTATGGCTCCCGTAACTCTAAACGAGCCAAGAGTTAAGGCCGTCCGAAGAATCGATATCCACAGAGTGCAACATTCGCGGTACAAGGTGCAACATTCGTCCAAAAAGCCGAAACAGTGCCGTTCGACTTTTAGAAGTGGTTGCAGGGATTTGAAATGGAACAGTACCATGGAGCACCACTCTGCAGGGAAGGTAAATCGAAGACCAGCCATGGTGATCCCGTTTTAACGTAAAAATTCACGTGATGGAAAATAGAAGGCCAAAAAACTTTAGAGACCCGATTGAGGTTCGGATAGCCTTTTTTGGGTATGACACTATCCATTGACGGCTTACAGCCGTCAAAGCCGTAGAACTCACTGAGAGCTTCGTTTTGACTATTTATGGCTCCCGTAACTCTAAACAAGCCAACAGTTATGGCCGTCCGAAGAATCAATATCCACAGGGTGCAACATTCGCGGTGCAAGGTGCAACTTTCGTCCAAAAAGCCGAAACAGCGCCGTTCGACTTTTAGAAATGGGTGCAGGGATTTGAAATGGAAAAGTACCATGGTGCACCACTCTCCAGGGAAGGTAAATCGAAGACCATCCACGGCGATCCCGTTTTAAGGAAAAAATTCACGTGATGGAAAACAGAAGGCCAAAAAACTTCTGAGACCCAATTGAGGTTCGGATAGCTTTTTTGGGTATTAAACTATCCATTGATGGCTTACAGCCGTCAAAGCTGTAGAAGTCACTGAGAGCTTCGTTTTGACTAGTTATGGCTCCCGTAACTCTAAACAAGCCAACAGTTATGGCCGTTCGAAGAATCGATATCTACAGGGTGCAACATTCGCGGTGCAAGATGCAACATTCGTCCAAAAAGCCGAAACAGCGCCGTTCGACTTTTAGAAATGGGTGCAGGGATTTGAAATGGAATAGTACCATGGTGCACCACTCTCCAGGGAAGGTAAATCGAAGACCATACACGGTGATCCCGTTTTAACGTAAAAATTCACGTAATGGAAAACAGAAGGCCGAAAAAATTCAAAGACCCGATTGAGGTTCAGATAGCCTTTTTTGGGTATGAAACTATCCATTGATGTCTTAAAGCCATCAAAGCTATAGAACTCACTAAGAGTTTTGTTTTGACTGGGTATGTCTCCCGTAACTCTAAACGAGCCAACAGTTATGGCCGTCCGAAGAATCGATATCCACAGGGTGCAACATTCGCGGTGCAAGGTGCAACATTCGTCCAAAAAGCCGAAACGGTGCCGCTCGACTATTAGAAATGGGTGCAGGGATTTGAAATGGAATAGTACCATGGTGCACCACTATCCAGGTAAGGTAAACCGAAGATCAGCCACGGTGATCCCATTTTAACGTAAAAATTCACGTGATGGAAAACAGAAGGACAAAAAACTTCAGAGACACGATTGAGGTTCGGATAGCCTTTTTTGGGTATGAAACTATCCATTGACGGCTTACAGCCGTCAAAGCCGTAGAACTAACCGAGAGCTTTGTTTTGACTGGTTATGGCTCCCGTAACTCTAAACGAGCCAACAGTTATGGCCGTCCGAAGAATCGATATCCACAGGGTGCAACATTCGCGGTGCAAGGTGCAACATTCGTCCAAAAAGCCGAAACAGCGACGTTCGACTTTTAGAAATGGGTGCAGGGATTTGAAATGGAATAGTACCATGGTGCACCACTCTCCAGGGAAGATAAATCGAAGACCATACAAGGTGATCCCGTTTTAACGTAAAAATTCACGCAATGGAAAATAGAAGGCCGAAAAAATTCAAAGACCCGATTGAGGTTCGGATAGCCTTTTTTGGGTATGAAACTATCCATTGATGGCTTAAAGCCGTCAAAGCTATAGAACTCACTAAGAGCTTCGTTTTGACTGGGTATGTCTCCCGTAACTCTAAACGAGCCAACAGTTATGGCCGTCCGAAGAATCGATATCCACAGGGTGCAACATTCGCGGTGCAAGGTGCAACATTCGTCCAAAAAGCCGAAACGGCGCCGTTCGACTATTAGAAATGGGTGCAGGGATTTGAAATGGAATAGTACCATGGTGCACCACTATCCAGGGAAGGTAAATCGAAGACCAGCCACGGTGATCCCGTTTTAACGTAAAAATTCACGTGATGGAAAACAGAAGGCCAAAAAACTTCAGAGACCCGATTGAGGTTCGGATAGCCTTTTTTGGGTATGAAACTATCCATTGACGGCTTACAGCCGTCATAGCCGTAGAACTCACTGAGAGCTTCATTTTGACTAGTTATGGCTCCCGTAACTCTAAACGAGCCAACAGTTATGGCCGTCCGAAGAATCGATATCCACAGGGTGCAACATTCGCGGTGCAAGGTGCAACATTCATCCAAAAAGCCAAAACAGCACCGTTCAACTTTTAGAAGTGGGTGCGGGGATTTGAAATGGAACAGTACCATGGTGCGCCACTCTCCAGGGAAGGTAAATCGAAGACCATCCACGGTGATCCCGTTTTAACGTAAAAATTCACGTGATGGAAAACAGAAGGCCAAAAAACATCAGAGACCCGATTGAGGTTCGGCTAGCCTTTTTTGGGTATAAAACTATCCACTGACGGCTTACTACCGTCAAAGCCATAGAACTCACTGAGAGCTTTGTTTTTACTGGTTATGGCTCCCGTAACTCTAAACGAGCCAAGAGTTAAGGCCGTCCGAAGAATCGATATCCACAGGGTGCAACATTCGCAGTGCAAGGTACAACATTCGTCCAAAAAGCCGAAACAGTGCCGTTCGACTTTTAGAAGTGGTTGCAGGGATTTGAAATGGAACAGTACCATGGAGCACCACTCTGCAGGGAAGGTAAATCGAAGACCAGCCATGGTGATCCCGTTTTAACGTAAAAATTCACGTGATGGAAAACAGAAGGCCAAAAAACTTCAGAGACCCGATTGAGGTTCGGATAGCCTTTTTTGGGTATGACACTATCCATTGATGGCTTACAGCCGTCAAAGCCTTAGAACTCCCTGAGAGCTTTGTTTTGACTATTTATGGCTCCCGTAACTCTAAACAAGCCAATAGTTATGGCCGTCCGAAGAATCAATATCCACAGGGTGCAACATTCGCGGTGCAAGGTGCAACTTTCGTCCAAAAAGCCGAAACAGCGCCGTTCGACTTTTAGAAATGGGTGCAGGGATTTGAAATGGAATAGTACCATGGTGCACCACTCTCCAGGGAAGGTAAATCGAAGACCATACACGGCGATCCCGTTTTAACGTAAAAATTCACGTGATGGAAAACAGAAGGCCAAAAAACTTCTGAGACCCAATTGAGGTTCGGATAGCTTTTTTGGGTATTAAACTATCCATTGATGGCTTACAGTCGTCAAAGCTGTAGAAGTCACTGAGAGTTTCGTTTTGACTGGGTATGTCTCCCGTAACTCTAAACGAGCCAACAGTTATGGCCGTCCGTAGAATCGATATCCACAGGGTGCAACATTCGTGGTGCAAGGTGCAACATTCGTCCAAAAAGCCGAAACGGCGCCGTTCGACTATTAGAAATGGGTGCAGGGATTTGAAATGGAATAGTACCATGGTGCACCACTATCCAGGTAAGGTAAATCGAAGATCAGCCACGGTGATCCCATTTTAACGTAAAAATTCACGTGATGGAAAACAGAAGGACAAAAAACTTCAGAGACACGATTGAGGTTCGGATAGCCTTTTTTGGGTATGAAACTATCCATTGACGGCTTACAGTCGTCAAAGCCGTAGAACTCACTGAGAGCTTTGTTTTGACTGGTTATGGCTCCCGTAACTCTAAACGAGCCGACAGTTATGGCCGTCCGAAGAATCGATATCCACAGGGTGCAACATTCGCGGTGCAAGGTGCAACATTCGTCCAAAAAGCCGAAACAGCGCCGTTGGACTTTTAGAAATGGTGCAGGGATTTGAAATGGAATAGTACCATGGTGCACCACTCTCCAAGGAAGGTAAATCGAAGACCATACACGGTGATCCCGTTTTAACGTAAAAATTCACGTAATGGAAAACAGAAGGCCGAAAAAATTCAAAGACCCGATTGAGGTTCGGATAGCCTTTTTTGGGTTTGAAACTATCCATTGATGGCTTAAAGCCGTCAAAGCTATAGAACTCACTAAGAGCTTCGTTTTGACTGGGTATGTCTCCCGTAACTCTAAACGAGCCAACAGTTATGGCCGTCCGAAGAATCGATATCCACAGGGTGCAACATTCGAGGTGCAAGGTGCAACATTCGTCCAAAAAGCCGAAACAGCGCCGTTCGACTTTTAGAAATGGGTGCGGGGATTTGAAATGGAATAGTACCATGGTGCACCACTATCCAGGGAAGGTAAATCAAAGACCAGCCACGGTGATCCCGTTTTAACGTAAAAATTCACGTGATGGAAAACAGAAGGCCAAAAAACTTCAGAGACCCGATTGAGGTTCGGATAGCCTTTTTTGGGTATGAAACTATCCATTGACGGCTTACAGCCGTCATAGCCGTAGAACTCACTGAGAGCTTCGTTTTGACTAGTTATGGCTCCCGTAACTCTAAACGAGCCAACAGTTATGTCCGTCCGAAGAATCGATATCCACAGGGTGCAACATTCGCGGTGCAAGGTGCAACATTCATCCAAAAAGCCAAAACAGCACCGTTCAACTTTTAGAAGTGGGTGCAGGGATTTGAAATGGAACAGTACCATGGTGCGACACTCCCCAGGGAAGGTAAATCGAAGATCATCCACGGTGATCCCATTTTAACGTAAAAATTCACGTGATGGAAAACAGAAGGCCAAAAAACATCAGAGACCCGATTGAGGTTCGGATAGCCTTTTTTGGGTATGAAACTATCCACTGATGGCTTACAACCGTCAAAGCCGTAGAACTCACTGAGAGCTTCGTTTTGACTAGTTATGGCTCCCGTAACTCTAAACGAGCCAAGAGTTAAGGCCGTCCGAACAATCGATATCCATAGGGTGCAAAATTCGCGGTGCAAGGTGCAACATTCGTCCAAAAAGCCGAAACAGCGCCGTTCGACTTTTAGAAATAGGTACAGGGATTTGAAATGGAAAACTACCATGGTGCACCACTCTCTAGGGAAGGTAAATCGAAGACCATCCACGGTGATCCCGTTTTAACGTAAAAATTCACGTGATGGAAAAAAGAAGGCCAAAAAACTTCAAAGACCCGATTGTGGTCCGGATAGCATTTTTTGGGTATGAAACTATCCATTGACGGCTTACAGTTCTCATAGCCGTAGAACTCACTGAGAGCTTCGTTTTGACTGGTTATGGCTCCCGTAACTCTAAACGAGCCGACAGTTATGGCCGTCCGAAGAATCGATATCCACAGGGTGCAACATTCGCGGTGCAAGGTGCAACATTCGTCCAAAAAGCCGAAACAGCGCCGTTGGACTTTTAGAAATGGTGCAGGGATTTGAAATGGAATAGTACCATGGTGCACCACTCTCCAAGGAAGGTAAATCGAAGACCATACACGGTGATCCCGTTTTAACGTAAAAATTCACGTAATGGAAAACAGAAGGCCGAAAAAATTCAAAGACCCGATTGAGGTTCGGATAGCCTTTTTTGGGTATGAAACTATCCATTGATGGCTTAAAGCCGTCAAAGCTATAGAACTCACTAAGAGCTTCGTTTTGACTGGGTATGTCTCCCGTAACTCTAAACGAGCCAACAGTTATGGCCGTCCGAAGAATCGATATCCACAGGGTGCAACATTCGAGGTGCAAGGTGCAACATTCGTCCAAAAAGCCGAAACGGCGCCGTTCGACTTTTAGAAATGGGTGCAGGGATTTGAAATGGAATAGTACCATGGTGCACTACTATCCAGGTAAGGTAAATCGAAGATCAGCCACGGTGATCCCATTTTAACGTAAAAATTCACGTGATGGAAAACAGAAGGACAAAAAACTTCAGAGACACGATTGAGGTTCGGATAGCCTTTTTTGGGTATGAAACTATCCATTGACGGCTTACAGCCGTCAAAGCCGTAGAACTCACTGAGAGCTTTGTTTTGACTGGTTATGGCTCCCGTAACTCTAAACGAGCCAACAGTTATGGCCGTCCGAAGAATCGATATCCACAGGGTGCAACATTCGCGGTGCAAGGTGCAACATTCGTCCAAAAAGCCGAAACAACGCCGTTCGACTTTTAGAAATGGGTGCAGGGATTAGAAATGGAACAGTACCATGGTGCACCACTATCCAGGGAAGGTAAATCGAAGACCAGCCACGGTGATCCCGTTTTAACGTAAAAATTCACGTGATGGAAAACAGAAGGACAAAAAACTTCAAAGACCCGATTGAGGTTCGGATAGCATTTTTTGGGTATGAAACTATCCATTGACGGCTTACAGTCATCAAAGACGTAGTACTCACTGAGAGTTTCGTTTTGACTGGTTATGGCTGCCGTAACTCTAAACGAGCCAACAGTTATGGCCGTCCGAAGAATCGATATCCATAGGGTGCAACATTCGCGGTGCAAGGTGCAACATTCGTCCAAAAAGCCGAAACAGCGCCGTTCGACTTTTAGAAATGGGTGCGGGGATTTGAAATGGAATAGTACCATGGTGCACCACTATCCAGGGAAGGTAAATCAAAGACCAGCCACGGTGATCCCGTTTTAACGTAAAAATTCACGTGATGGAAAACAGAAGGCCAAAAAACTTCAGAGACCCGATTGAGGTTCGGATAGCCTTTTTTGGGTATGAAACTATCCATTGACGGCTTACAGCCGTCATAGCCGTAGAACTCACTGAGAGATTCGTTTTGACTAGTTATGGCTCCCGTAACTCTAAACGAGCCAACAGTTATGTCCGTCCGAAGAATCGATATCCACAGGGTGCAACATTCGCGGTGCATGGTGCAACATTCATCCAAAAAGCCAAAACAGCACCGTTCAACTTTTAGAAGTGGGTGCAGGGATTTGAAATGGAACAGTACCATGGTGCGACACTCCCCAGGGAAGGTAAATCGAAGATCATCCATGGTGATCCCATTTTAACGTAAAAATTCACGTGATGGAAAACAGAAGGCCAAAAAACATCAGAGACCCGATTGAGGTTCGGATAGCCTTTTTTGGGTATGAAACTATCCACTGACGGCTTACAACCGTCAAAGCCGTAGAACTCACTGAGAGCTTCGTTTTGACTAGTTATGGCTCCCGTAACTCTAAACGAGCCAAGAGTTAAGGCCGTCCGAACAATCGATATCCACAGGGTGCAAAATTCGCGGTGCAAGGTGCAACATTCGTCCAAAAAGCCGAAACAGCGCCGTTCGACTTTTAGAAATAGGTAGAGGGATTTGAAATGGAAAACTACCATGGTGCACCACTCTCTAGGGAAGGTAAATCGAAGACCATCCACGGTGATCCCGTTTTAACGTAAAAATTCACGTGATGGAAAAAAGAAGGCCAAAAAACTTCAAAGACCCGATTGTGGTTCGGATAGCATTTTTTGGGTATGAAACTATCCATTGACGGCTTACAGTTCTAATAGCCGTAGAACTCACTGAGAGCTTCGTTTTGACTGGTTATGGCTCCCGTAACTCTAAACGAGCCAACAGTTATGGCCGTCCGAAGAATCAATATCCACAGGGTGCAACATTCGCGGTGCAAGGTGCAACATTCGTCCAAAAAGCCGAAACAGCGCCGTTCGACTTTTAGAAATGGGTGTAGGGATTTGAAATGGAATAGTACCATGGTGCACCACTATCCAGGGAAGGTAAATCGAAGACCAGCCACGGTGATCCCATTTTAAAGTAAAATTTCACGTGATGGAAAACAGAAGGCCAAAAAACTTCAAAGACCCGATTGAGGTTCGGATAGACTTTTTTGGGTATGAAACTATCCATTGATTGCTTATAGCCGTCATAGCCGTAGAACTCACTGAGAGCTTCGTTTTGACTGGTTATGGCTCCAGTAACTCTAAACGAGCCAATAGTTATGGCTGTCCGAAGAATCGATATCCAAAGGGTGCAATATTCGCTGTGCAAGGTGCAACATTCATCCAAAAGGCCGAAACAACGCCGTTCGACTTTTAGAAGTGGGTGCAGGGATTTGAAATGGAACAGTACCATAGTGCACCACTCTCCAGGGAAGGTGAATCGAATACCATCCATGGTGATCCCGTTTTAACGTAAAAATTCACGTGATGGAAAACAGAAGGCCAAAAAACATCAAAGACCCGATTGAGGTTTGGATAGCCTTTTTTGGGTATGAAACTATCCATTGATGGCTTAAAGCCATCAAAGCTATAGAACTCACTGAGAGCTTCGTTTTGACTGGGTATGTCTCCCGTAACTCTAAACGAGCCAACAGTTATGGCCGTCCGAAGAATCGATATCCACAGGGTGCAACATTCGCGGTGCAAGGTACAACATTCGTCCAAAAAGCCGAAACGGCGCCGTTCGACTTTTAGAAATGGGTCCAGGGATTTGAAATGGAATAGTACCATGGTGCACCACTACCCAGGGAAGGTAAATCGAAGACCAGCCACGGTGATCCCGTTTTAACGTAAAAATTCACGTGATGGAAAACAGAAGGACAAAAAACTTCAGAGACACGATTGAGGTTCGGATAGCCTTTTTTGGGTATGAAACTATCCATTGACGGCTTACAGCCGTCAAAGCCGTAGAAATCATTGAGAGCTTTGTTTTGACTGGTTTTGGCTCTTGTAACTCTAAACGAGCCAACAGTTATGGCCGCCCGAAGAATCGATATCAACAGGGTGTAACATTCGCGGTGCAAGGTGCAACATTTGTCCAAAAAGCCGAAATAGCGCCGTTCGACTTTTATAAATGGGTGCAGGGATTTAAAATGGAACAGTACCATGGTGCACCACTATCCAGGGAAGGTAAATCGAAGACCAGCCACGGTGATCCCGTTTTAACGTAAAAATTCACGTGATGGAAAACAGAAGGACAAAAAACTTCAGAGACACGATTGAGGTCGGATAGACTTTTTTGGATATGAAACTATCCATTGATGGCTTACAGCCGATTAAGCTGTAGAACTCACTGAGAGCTTCGTTTTGACTGGTTATGGCTCTCGTAACTCTAAACGAGCCAACAGTTATGGCCGTCCGAAGAATCGATATCCACAGGGTGCAACATTCGCGGTGCAAGGTGCAACATTCGTTCAAAAAGCCAAAACAGCACCGTTCGACTTTTAGAAATGGGTGTAGGGATTTGAAATGGAACAGTACCAGGGTGCACCACTATCCAGGGACGGTAAATAAAAGACCAGCCACGGTGATCCCGTTTTTACGTAAAAATTCACGTGATGGAAAACAGAAGGACAAAAAACTGCAAAGACCCGATTGATGTTCGGATAGCATTTTTTGGGTATGAAACTATCCATTGACTGCTTACAGTCGTCAAAGCTGTAGAACTCACTGAGAGTTTCGTTTTGACTGGTTATGGCTCCCGTAACTCTAAACGAGCCAACAGTTATGGCCGTCCGAAGAATCGATATCCATAGGGTGCAACATTCGCGGTGCAAGGTGCAACATTCGTCCAAAAAGCCGAAACAGCGCCGTTCGACTTTTAGAAATAGGTGCAGGGATTTGAAATGGAATAGTACCGTGGTGCACCACTATCCAGGGAAGGTAAATCGAAGACCAACCACGTTGATCCCGTTTTAACGTAAAAATTCACGTGATGGAAAACAGAAGGCCAAAAAACTTCAGAGACCCGATTGAGGTTCGGATAGCCTTTTTTGGGTATGAAACTATCCATTGACGGCTTACAGCCGTCATAGCTGTAGAACTCACTGAGAGCTTCGTTTTGACTAGTTATGGCTCCCGTAACTCTAAACGAGCCAACAGTTATGGCCGTCCGAAGAATCGATATCCACAGGGTGCAACATTCGCGGTGCAAGGTGCAACATTCGTCCAAAAAGATGAAACAGCGCCGTTCGACTTTTAGAAATGGGTGTAGGGATTTGAAATGGAACAATACCATGGTGCACCACTATCCAGGGAAGGTAAATCAAAGACCAGCCACGGTGATCCCGTTTTAACGTAAAAATTCACGTGATGGAAAACAGAAGGACAAAAAACTTCAGAGACACGATTGAGGTTCGGATAGCCTTTTTTGGGTATGAAACTATCCATTGACGGCTTACAACCGTCAAAGCCGTAGAAATCACTGAGAGCTTTGTTTTGACTGGTTATGGCTCTTGTAACTCTAAACGAGCCAACAGTTATGGCCGCCCGAAGAATCGATATCAACAGGGTGCAACATTCGCGGTGCAAAGTGCAACATTCGTCCAAAAAGCCGAAATAGCGCCGTTCGACTTTTATAAATGGGTGCAGGGATTTGAAATGGAACAGTACCATGGTGCACCACTATCCAGGGAAGGTAAATCGAAGACCAGCCACGGTGATCCCGTTTTAACGTAAAAATTCACGTGATGGAAAACAGAAGGACAAAAAACTTCAGAGACACGATTGAGGTCGGATAGCCTTTTTTGGATATGAAACTATCCATTGATGGCTTACAGCCGATGAAGCTGTAGAACTCACTGAGAGCTTCGTTTTGACTGGTTATGGCTCTCGTAACTCTAAAGGAGCCAACAGTTATGGCCGTCCGAAGAATCGATATCCACAGGGTGCAACATTCGCAGTGCAAGGTGCAACGTTCGTCCAAAAAGCCGAAACAGCACCGTTCGACTTTTAGAAATGGGTGTAGGGATTTGAAATGGAACAGTACCAGGGTGCACCACTATCCAGGGACGGTAAATAAAAGACCAGCCACGGTGATCCCGTTTTTACGTAAAAATTCACGTGATGGAAAACAGAAGGACAAAAAACTGCAAAGACCCGATTGAGGTTCGGATAGCATTTTTTGGGTATGAAACTATCCATTGACTGCTTACAGTCGTCAAAGCTGTAGAACTCACTGAGAGTTTCGTTTTGACTGGTTATGGCTCCCGTAACTCTAAACGAGCCAACAGTTATGGCCGTCCGAAGAATCGATATCCATAGGGTGCAACATTCGCGGTGCAAGGTGCAACATTCGTCCAAAAAGCCGAAACAGCGCCGTTCGACTTTTAGAAATAGGTGCAGGGATTTGAAATGGAATAGTACCATGGTGCACCACTATCCAGGGAAGGTAAATCGAAGACCAGCCAGGTTGATCCCGCTTTAACGTAAAAATTCATGTGATGGAAAACAGAAGGCCAAAAAACTTCAGAGACCCGATTGAGGTTCGGATAGCCTTTTTTGGGTATGAAACTATCCATTGACGGCTTACAGCCGTCATAGCCGTAGAACTCACTGAGAGCTTCGTTTTGACTAGTTATGGCTCCCGTAACTCTAAACGAGCCAACAGTTATGGCCGTCCGAAGAATCGATATCCACAGGGTGCAACATTCGCGGTGCAAGGTGCAACATTCGTCCAAAAAGCTGAAACAGCGCCGTTCGACTTTTAGAAATGGGTGTAGGGATTTGAAATGGAACAATACCATGGTGCACCACTATCCAGGGAAGGTAAATCAAAGACCAGCCACGGTGATCCCGTTTTAACGTAAAAATTCACGTGATGGAAAACAGAAGGACAAAAAACTTCAAAGACCCGATTGAGGTTCGGATAGCATTTTTTGGGTACGAAACTATCCATTGACGGCTTACAGCCGTCAAAGCTATAGAACTCACTGAGAGCTTCGTTTTGACTGGTTATGGCTCCCGTAACTCTAAAAGAGCCAACAATTATGGCCGTCCGAAGAATCGATATCCACAGGGTGCAACATTCGCGGTGCAAGGTGCAACATTCGTCCAAAAAGCCGAAACAGCGCCGTTCGACTTTTAGAAATGGTGCAGGGATTTGAAATGGAATAGTACCATGGTGCACCACTATCCAGGGAAGGTAAATGGAAGACCAGCCACGGTGATCCCGTTTTAACGTAAAAATTCACGTGATGGAAAACAGAAGGCCAATAAACATCAGAGACCCGATTGAGGTTCGGATAGCCTTTTTTGGGTATGAAACTATCCACTGACGGCTTACAGCCATCAGAGCTATAGAACTCACTGAGAGTTTCGTTTTGACTGGTTATGGCTCCCGTAACTCTAAACGAGCCAACAGTTATGGCCGTCCGAAGAATCGATATCCACAGGGTGCAACATTCGCGGTGCAAGGTGCAACATTCGTCCAAAAAGCCGAAACAGCGCCGTTCGACTTTTAGAAATAGGTGCAGGGATTTGAAATGGAAAACTACCATGGTGCACCACTCTCTAGGGAAGGTAAATCGAAGACCATCCACGGTGATCCCGTTTTAACGTAAAAATTCACGTGATGGAAAAAAGAAGGCCAAAAAACTTCAGAGACCCGATTGAGGTTCGGATAGCATTTTTTGGGTACGAAACTATCCATTGACGGCTTACAGTTGTCAATCTGTAGAACTCACTGAGAGCTTCGTTTTGACTGGTTATGGCTCCCGTAACTCTAAACGAGCCAACAGTTATGGTCGTCCGAAGAATCAATATCCACAGGGTGCAACATTCTCGGTGCAAGGTGCAACATTCGTCCAAAAAGCCGAAACAGCGCCGTTCGACTTTTAGAAATGGGTGTAGGGATTTGAAATGGAATAGTACCATGGTGCACCACTATCCAGGGAAGGTAAATCGAAGACCAGCCACGGTGATCCCATTTTAAAGTAAAAATTCACGTGATGGAAAACAGAAGGCCAAAAAACTTCAAAGACCCGATTGAGGTTCGGATAGACTTTTTTGGGTATGAAACTATCCATTGATTGCTTATAGCCGTCATAGCCGTAGAACTCACTGAGAGCTTCGTTTTGACTGGTTATGGCTATAGTAACTCTAAACGAGCCAATAGTTATGGCCGTCCGAAGAATCGATATCCAAAGGGTGCAACATTCGCGGTGCAAGGTGCAACATTCATCCAAAAAGCCGAAACAACGCCGTTCGACTTTTAGAAGTGGGTGCAGGGATTTGAAATGGAACAGTACCATAGTGCACCACTCTCCAGGGAAGGTGAATCGAATACCATCCATGGTGATCCCGTTTTAACGTAAAAATTCACGTGATGGAAAATAGAAGGCCAAAAAACATCAAAGACCCGATTGAGGTTCGGATAGCCTTTTTTGGGTATGAAACTATCCATTGATGGCTTGAAGCCATCAAAGCTATAGAACTCACTGAGAGCTTCGTTTTGACTGGGTATGTCTCCCGTAAATCTAAACGAGCCAACAGTTATGGCCGTCCAAAGAATCGATATCCACAGGGTGCAACATTCGCGGTGCAAGGTACAACATTCGTCCAAAAAGCCGAAACGGTGCCTATCAACTTTTAGAAATGGGTGCAGGGATTTGAAATGGAATAGTACCATGGTGCACAAGTATCCAGGGAAGGTAAATCGAAGACCAGCCATGGTGATCCCGTTTTAACGTAAAAATTCACGTGATGGAAAACAGAAGGACAAAAAACTTCAGAGACACGATCGAGGTTCGGATAGCCTTTTTTGGGTATGAAACTATCCATTGACGGCTTACAACCGTCAAAGCCGTAGAAATCACTGAGAGCTTTGTTTTGACTGGTTATGGCTCTTGTAACTCTAAACGAGCCAACAGTTATGGCCGCCCGAAGAATCGATATCAACAGGGTGCAACATTCGCGGTGCAAGGTGCAACATTCGTCCAAAAAGCCGAAATAGCGCCGTTCGACTTTTATAAATGGGTGCAGGGATTTGAAATGGAACAGTACCATGGTGCACCACTATCCAGGGAAGGTAAATCGAAGACCAGCCACGGTGATCCCGTTTTAACGTAAAAATTCACGTGATGGAAAACAGAAGGACAAAAAACTTCAGAGACACGATTGAGGTCGGATAGCCTTTTTTGGATATGAAACTATCCATTGATGGCTTACAGTCGATTAAGCTGTAGAACTCACTGAGAGCTTCGTTTTGACTGGTTATGGCTCTCGTAACTCTAAAGGAGCCAACAGTTATGGCCGTCCGAAGAATCGATATCCACAGGGTGCAACATTCGCGGTGCAAGGTGCAACGTTCGTCCAAAAAGCCGAAACAGCACCGTTCGACTTTTAGAAATGGGTGTAGGGATTTGAAATGGAACAGTACCAGGGTGCACCACTATCCAGGGACGGTAAATAAAAGACCAGCCACGGTGATCCCGTTTTTACGTAAAAATTCACGTGATGGAAAACAGAAGGACAAAAAACTGCAAAGACCCGATTGAGGTTCGGATAGCATTTTTTGGGTATGAAACTATCCATTGACTGCTTACAGTCGTCAAAGCTGTAGAACTCACTGAGAGTTTCGTTTTGACTGGTTATGGCTCCCGTAACTCTAAACGAGCCAACAGTTATGGCCGTCCGAAGAATCGATATCCATAGGGTGCAACATTCGCGGTGCAAGGTGCAACATTCGTCCAAAAAGCCGAAACAGCGCCGTTCGACTTTTAGAAATAGGTGCAGGGATTTGAAATGGAATAGTACCATGGTGCACCACTATCCAGGGAAGGTAAATCGAAGACCAGCCAGGTTGATCCCGCTTTAACGTAAAAATTCATGTGATGGAAAACAGAAGGCCAAAAAACTTCAGAGACCCGATTGAGGTTCGGATAGCCTTTTTTGGGTATGAAACTATCCATTGACGGCTTACAGCCGTCATAGCCGTAGAACTCACTGAGAGCTTCGTTTTGACTAGTTATGGCTCCCGTAACTCTAAACGAGCCAACAGTTATGGCCGTCCGAAGAATCGATATCCACAGGGTGCAACATTCGCGGTGCAAGGTGCAACATTCGTCCAAAAAGCTGAAACAGCGCCGTTCGACTTTTAGAAATGGGTGTAGGGATTTGAAATGGAACAATACCATGGTGCACCACTATCCAGGGAAGGTAAATCAAAGACCAGCCACGGTGATCCCGTTTTAACGTAAAAATTCACGTGATGGAAAACAGAAGGACAAAAAACTTCAAAGACCCGATTGAGGTTCGGATAGCATTTTTTGGGTACGAAACTATCCATTGACGGCTTACAGCCATCAAAGCTATAGAACTCACTGAGAGCTTCGTTTTGACTGGTTATGGCTCCCGTAACTCTAAAAGAGCCAACAATTATGGCCGTCCGAAGAATCGATATCCACAGGGTGCAACATTCGCGGTGCAAGGTGCAACATTCGTCCAAAAAGCCGAAACAGCGCCGTTCGACTTTTAGAAATGGTGCAGGGATTTGAAATGGAATAGTACCATGGTGCACCACTATCCAGGGAAGGTAAATGGAAGACCAGCCACGGTGATCCCGTTTTAACGTAAAAATTCACGTGATGGAAAACAGAAGGCCAATAAACATCAGAGACCCGATTGAGGTTCGGATAGCCTTTTTTGGGTATGAAACTATCCACTGACGGCTTACAGCCATCAGAGCTATAGAACTCACTGAGAGTTTCGTTTTGACTGGTTATGGCTCCCGTAACTCTAAACGAGCCAACAGTTATGGCCGTCCGAAGAATCGATATCCACAGGGTGCAACATTCGCGGTGCAAGGTGCAACATTCGTCCAAAAAGCCGAAACAGCGCCGTTCGACTTTTAGAAATAGGTGCAGGGATTTGAAATGGAAAACTACCATGGTGCACCACTCTCTAGGGAAGGTAAATCGAAGACCATCCACGGTGATCCCGTTTTAACGTAAAAATTCACGTGATGGAAAAAAGAAGGCCAAAAAACTTCAGAGACCCGATTGAGGTTCGGATAGCATTTTTTGGGTACGAAACTATCCATTGACGGCTTACAGTTGTCAATCTGTAGAACTCACTGAGAGCTTCGTTTTGACTGGTTATGGCTCCCGTAACTCTAAACGAGCCAACAGTTATGGTCGTCCGAAGAATCAATATCCACAGGGTGCAACATTCTCGGTGCAAGGTGCAACATTCGTCCAAAAAGCCGAAACAGCGCCGTTCGACTTTTAGAAATGGGTGTAGGGATTTGAAATGGAATAGTACCATGGTGCACCACTATCCAGGGAAGGTAAATCGAAGACCAGCCACGGTGATCCCATTTTAAAGTAAAAATTCACGTGATGGAAAACAGAAGGCCAAAAAACTTCAAAGACCCGATTGAGGTTCGGATAGACTTTTTTGGGTATGAAACTATCCATTGATTGCTTATAGCCGTCATAGCCGTAGAACTCACTGAGAGCTTCGTTTTGACTGGTTATGGCTATAGTAACTCTAAACGAGCCAATAGTTATGGCCGTCCGAAGAATCGATATCCAAAGGGTGCAACATTCGCGGTGCAAGGTGCAACATTCATCCAAAAAGCCGAAACAACGCCGTTCGACTTTTAGAAGTGGGTGCAGGGATTTGAAATGGAACAGTACCATAGTGCACCACTCTCCAGGGAAGGTGAATCGAATACCATCCATGGTGATCCCGTTTTAACGTAAAAATTCACGTGATGGAAAATAGAAGGCCAAAAAACATCAAAGACCCGATAGAGGTTCGGATAGCCTTTTTTGGGTATGAAACTATCCATTGATGGCTTGAAGCCATCAAAGCTATAGAACTCACTGAGAGCTTCGTTTTGACTGGGTATGTCTCCCGTAAATCTAAACGAGCCAACAGTTATGGCCGTCCGAAGAATCGATATCCACAGGGTGCAACATTCGCGGTGCAAGGTACAACATTCGTCCAAAAAGCCGAAACGGTGCCTATCAACTTTTAGAAATGGGTGCAGGGATTTGAAATGGAATAGTACCATGGTGCACAAGTATCCAGGGAAGGTAAATCGAAGACCAGCCATGGTGATCCCGTTTTAACGTAAAAATTCACGTGATGGAAAACAGAAGGACAAAAAACTTCAGAGACACGATTGAGGTTCGGATAGCCTTTTTTGGGTATGAAACTATCCATTGACGGCTTACAACCGTCAAAGCCGTAGAAATCACTGAGAGCTTTGTTTTGACTGGTTATGGCTCTTGTAACTCTAAACGAGCCAACAGTTATGGCCGCCCGAAGAATCGATATCAACAGGGTGCAACATTCGCGGTGCAAGGTGCAACATTCGTCCAAAAAGCCGAAATAGCGCCGTTCGACTTTTATAAATGGGTGTAGGGATTTGAAATGGAACAGTACCATGGTGCACCACTATCCAGGGAAGGTAAATCGAAGACCAGCCACGGTGATCCCGTTTTAACGTAAAAATTCACGTGATGGAAAACAGAAGGACAAAAAACTTCAGAGACACGATTGAGGTCGGATAGCCTTTTTTGGATATGAAACTATCCATTGATGGCTTACAGCCGATTAAGCTGTAGAACTCACTGAGAGCTTCGTTTTGACTGGTTATGGCTCTCGTAACTCTAAAGGAGCCAACAGTTATGGCCGTCCGAAGAATCGATATCCACAGGGTGCAACATTCGCGGTGCAAGGTGCAACGTTCGTCCAAAAAGCCGAAACAGCACCGTTCGACTTTTAGAAATGGGTGTAGGGATTTGAAATGGAACAGTACCAGGGTGCACCACTATCCAGGGACGGTAAATAAAAGACCAGCCACGGTGATCCCGTTTTTACGTAAAAATTCACGTGATGGAAAACAGAAGGACAAAAAACTGCAAAGACCCGATTGATGTTCGGATAGCATTTTTTGGGTATGAAACTATCCATTGACTGCTTACAGTCGTCAAAGCTGTAGAACTCACTGAGAGTTTCGTTTTGACTGGTTATGGCTCCCGTAACTCTAAACGAGCCAACAGTTATGGCCGTCCGAAGAATCGATATCCATAGGGTGCAACATTCGCGGTGCAAGGTGCAACATTCGTCCAAAAAGCCGAAACAGCGCCGTTCGACTTTTAGAAATAGGTGCAGGGATTTGAAATGGAATAGTACCATGGTGCACCACTATCCAGGGAAGGTAAATCGAAGACCAACCACGTTGATCCCGTTTTAACGTAAAAATTCACGTGATGGAAAACAGAAGGCCAAAAAACTTCAGAGACCCGATTGAGGTTCGGATAGCCTTTTTTGGGTATGAAACTATCCATTGACGGCTTACAGCCGTCATAGCTGTAGAACTCACTGAGAGCTTCGTTTTGACTAGTTATGGCTCCCGTAACTCTAAACGAGCCAACAGTTATGGCCGTCCGAAGAATCGATATCCACAGGGTGCAACATTCGCGGTGCAAGGTGCAACATTCGTCCAAAAAGATGAAACAGCGCCGTTCGACTTTTAGAAATGGGTGTAGGGATTTGAAATGGAACAATACCATGGTGCACCACTATCCAGGGAAGGTAAATCAAAGACCAGCCACGGTGATCCCGTTTTAACGTAAAAATTCACGTGATGGAAAACAGAAGGACAAAAAACTTCAAAGACCCGATTGAGGTTCGGATAGCATTTTTTGTGTACGAAACTATCCATTGACGGCTTACAGCCGTCAAAGCTATAGAACTCACTGAGAGCTTCGTTTTGACTGGTTATGGCTCCCGTAACTCTAAACGAGCCAACAATTATGGCCGTCCGAAGAATCGATATCCACAGGGTGCAACATTCGCGGTGCAAGGTGCAACATTCGTCCAAAAAGCCGAAACAGCGCCGTTCGACTTTTAGAAATGGGTGTAGGGATTTGAAATGGAATAGTACCATGGTGCACCACTATCCAGGGAAGTTAAATGGAAGACCAGCCACGGTGATCCCGTTTTAACGTAAAAATTCACGTGATGGAAAACAGAAGGCCAAAAAACTTCAAAGACCCGATTGAGGTTCGGATAGCCTTTTTTGGGTATGAAACTATCCATTGACGGCTTACAGCCATCAGAGCTATAGAACTCACTGAGAGTTTCGTTTTGACTGGTTATGGCTCCCATAACTCTAAACGAGCCAACAGTTATGGCCGTCCGAAGAATCGATATCCACAGGGTGCAACATTCGCGGTGCAAGGTGCAACATTCGTCCAAAAAGCCGAAACGGCGCCGTTCGACTTTTAGAAATGGATGCAGGGATTTGAAATGGAATAGTACCATGGTGCACCACTATCGAGGTAAGGTAAATCGAAGACCAGCCACGGTGACCCCGTTTTAACATAAAAATTCACGTGATGGAAAACAGAAGGACAAAAAACTTCAGAGACACGATTGAGGTTTGGATAGCCTTTTTGGGGTATGAAACTATCCATTGATGGCTTACAGCCGTCAAAGCCGTAGAACTCACTGAGAGCTTTGTTTTGACTGGTTATGGCTCCCGTAACTCTAAACGAGCCAACAGTTATGGCCGTCCGAAGAATCGATATCCACAGTGTGCAACATTCGCGGTGCAAGGTGCAACATTCGTCCAAAAAGCCGAAACAGCGCCGTTCGACTTTTAGAATGGGTGCAGGGATTTGAAATGGAACAGTACCATGGTGCACCACTATCCAGGGAAGGTAAATCGAAGACCAGCCACGGTGATCCCGTTTTAACGTAAAAATTCACGTGATGGAAAATAGAAGAACAAAAAACTTCAGAGACACGATTGAGGTTCGGATAGCCTTTTTTGGGTATGAAACTATCCATTGATGGCTTACAACCGTTTAAGCTGTAGAACTCACTGAGAGCTTCGTTTTGACTGGTTATGGCTCCCGTAACTCTAAACGAGCCAACAGTTATGGCCGTCCGAAGAATCGATATCCACAGGGTGCAACATTCGCGGTGCAAGGTGCAACATTCGTCCAAAAAGCCGAAACGGCGCCTTTCGACTTTTAGAAATGGATGTAGGGATTTGAAATGGAACAGTACCATGGTTCACCACTATCGAGGTAAGGTAAATCGAAGACCAGCCACGGTGACCCTGTTTTAACATAAAAATTCACGTGATGGAAAACAGAAGGACAAAAAACTTCAAAGACCCGATTGAGGTTCGGATAACATTTTTTGGGTATGAAACTATCCATTGACGGCTTACAGTCGTCAAAGCTGTAGAACTCACTGAGAGTTTCGTTTTGACTGGTTATGGCACCCTTAACTCTAAACGAGCCAACAGTTATGGCTGTCCGAAGAATCGATATCCATAGGGTGCAACATTCGCGGTGCAAGGTGCAACATTCGTCCAAAAAGCCGAAACAGCGCCGTTCGACTTTTAGAAATGGGTGTAGGGATTTGAAATGGAATAGTACCATGGTGCACCACTATCCAGGGAAGGTAAATTGAAGACCAGCCACGTTGTTCTCGTTTTAACGTAAAAATTCACGTGATGGAAAACAGAAGGCCAAAAAACTTCAGAGACCCGATTGAGGTTCGGATAGCCTTTTTTGGATATGAAACTATCCATTGACGGCTTACAGCCATCATAGCCGTAGAACTCACTAAGAGCTTCGTTTTGACTAGTTATGGCTCCCGTAACTCTAAACGAGCCAACAGTTATGGCCGTCCGAAGAATCGATATCCACAGGGTGCAACATTCGCGGTGCAAGGTGCAACATTCATCCAAAAAGCCAAAACAGCACCGTTCAACTTTTAGAAGTGGGTGCAGGGATTTGAAATGGAACAGTACCATGGTGCGCCACTCTCCAAGGAAGGTAAATCGAAGACCATCCACGGTGATCCCGTTTTAACGTAAAAATTCACGTGATGGAAAACAGAAGGCCGAAAAACATAAGAGACCCGATTTAGGTTCGGATAGCCTTTTTTGTGTATGAAACTATCCACTGACGGCTTACAACCGTCAAAGCCGTAGAACTCGCTGAGAGCTTCGTTTTGACTGGTTATGGCTCCCGTAACTCTAAACGAGCCAAGAGTTAAGGCCGTCCGAAGAATCGATATCCACAGGGTGCAAAATTCGCGGTGCAAGGTGCAACATTCGTCCAAAAAGCCGAAATAGCACCGTTCGACTTTTAGAAATAGGTGTAGGGATTTGAAATGGAAAAGTACCATGGTGCACCACTCTCTAGGGAAGGTAAATCGAAGACCATCCACGGTGATCCCGTTTTAACGTAAAAATTCACGTGATGGAAAACAGAAGGCCAAAAAACTTCAGAGACCCGATTGAGGTTCGGATAGCATTTTTTGGGTATGAAACTATCCATTGACGGCTTACAGTCGTCAAAGCTGTAGAACTCACTGAGAGTTTCGTTTTGACTGGTTATGGCTCCCTTAACTCTAAACGAGCCAACAGTTATGGCTGTCCGAAGAATCGATATCCATAGGGTGCAACATTCGCGGTGCAAGGTGCAACATTCGTCCAAAAAGCCGAAACAGCGCCGTTCGACTTTTAGAAATGGGTGTAGGGATTTGAAATGGAATAGTACCATGGTGCACCACTATCCAGGGAAGGTAAATTGAAGACCAGCCACGTTGATCCCGTTTTAACGTAAAAATTCACGTGATGGAAAACAGAAGGCCAAAAAACTTCAGAGACCCGATTGAGGTTCGGATAGCCTTTTTTGGGTATGAAACTATCCATTGACGGCTTACAGCCATCATAGCCGTAGAACTCACTAAGAGCTTCGTTTTGACTAGTTATGGCTCCCGTAACTCTAAACGAGCCAACAGTTATGGCCGTCCGAAGAATCGATATCCACAGGGTGCAACATTCGCGGTGCAAGGTGCAACATTCATCCAAAAAGCCAAAACAGCACCGTTCAACTTTTAGAAGTGGGTGCAGGGATTTGAAATGGAACAGTACCATGGTGCGCCACTCTCCAAGGAAGGTAAATCGAAGACCATCCACGGTGATCCCGTTTTAACGTAAAAATTCACGTGATGGAAAACAGAAGGCCGAAAAACATAAAAGACCCGATTGAGGTTCGGATAGCCTTTTTTGTGTATGAAACTATCCACTGACGGCTTACAACCGTCAAAGCCGTAGAACTCGCTGAGAGCTTCGTTTTGACTGGTTATGGCTCCCGTAACTCTAAACGAGCCAAGAGTTAAGGCCGTCCGAAGAATCGATATCCACAGGGTGCAAAATTCGCGGTGCAAGGTGCAACATTCGTCCAAAAAGCCGAAATAGCACCGTTCGACTTTTAGAAATAGGTGCAGGGATTTGAAATGGAAAAGTACCATGGTGCACCACTCTCTAGGGAAGGTAAATCGAAGACCATCCACGGTGATCCCGTTTTAACGTAAAAATTCACGTGATGGAAAACAGAAGGCCAAAAAACTTCAGAGACCCGATTGAGGTTCGGATAGCCTTTTTTGGGTATGAAACTATCCATTGACGGCTTACAGCCATCATAGCCGTAGAACTCACTGAGAGCTTCGTTTTGACTGGTTATGGCTCCCGTAACTCTAAACGAGCCAACAGTTATGGCCGTCCGAAGAATCAATATCCACAGGGTGCAACATTCGCGGTGCAAGGTGCAACATTCGTCCAAAAAGCCAAAACAGCGCCGTTCGACTTTTAGAAATGGGTGTAGGGATTTGAAATGGAATAGTACCATGGTGCACCACTATCCAGGGAACGTAAATCGAAGACCAGCCACGGTGATCCCGTTTTAAAGTAAAAATTCACGTGATGGAAAACAGAAGGCCAAAAAACTTCAAAGACCCGATTGAGGTTCGGATAGAATTTTTTGGGTATGAAACTATCCATTGATGGCTTATAGTCATCGTAGCCGTAGAACTCACTGAGAGCTTCGTTTTGACTAGTTATGGCTCCAGTAACTCTAAACGAGCCATTAGTTATGGCCGTCCGAAGAATCGATATCCACATGGTGCAACATTCGTGGTGCAAGGTGCAACATTCATCCAAAAAGCCGAAACAGCGCCGTTCGACTTTTAGAAGTGGGTGCAGGGATTTGAAATGGAACAGTACCATAGTGCAGCACTCTCCAAGGAAGGTGAATCGAAGACGATCCATGGTGATCCCGTTTTAACGTAAAAATTCACGTGATGGAAAACAGAAGGCCAAAAAACATCAAAGACCCGATTGAGGTTCGGATAGCCTTTTTTGGGTATGAAACTATCCATTGATGGCTTAAAGCCATCAAAGCTATAGAACTCACTGAGAGCTTCGTTTTGACTGGGTATGTCTCCCGTAACTCTAAACGAGCCAACAGTTATGGCCGTCCGAAGAATCGATATCCACAGGGTGCAACATTCGCGGTGCAAGGTACAACATTCGTCCAAAAAGCCAAAACGGTGCCGTTCGACTTTTAGAAATGGGTGCAGGGATTTGAAATGGAATAGTACCATGGTGCACCACTATCCAGGGAAGGTAAATCGAAGACCAGCCACAGTGATCCCGTTTTAACGTAAAAATTCACGTGATGGAAAACAGAAGGACAAAAAACTTCAGAGACACGATTGAGGTTCGGATAGCCTTTTTTGGGTATGAAACTATCCATTGACGGCTTACAGCCATCAAAGTCGTAGAACTCACTGAGAGATTTGTTTTGACTGGTTATGGCTCTTGTAACTCTAAACAGCCAACAGTTATGGCCGTCCGAAGAATCGATATCCACAGGGTGCAACATTCGCGGTGCAAGGTGCAACATTCGTCCAAAAAGCCGAAATAGCGCCGTTCGACTTTTAGAAATGGGTGCAGGGATTTGAAATGGAACAGTACCATGGTGCACCACTATCCAGGGAAGGTAAATCGAAGTCCAGCCACGGTGATCCCGTTTTAACGTAAAAATCCACGTGATGGAAAACAGAAGGACAAAAAACTTTAGAGACACGATTGAGGTCGGATAGCCTTTTTTGGATATGAAACTATCCATTGATGGCTTACAGCCGATTAAGCTGTAGAACTCACTAAGAGCTTCATTTTGACTAGTTATGGCTCTCGTAACTCTAAACGAGCCAACAGTTATGGCCGTCCGAAGAATCGATATCCACAGGGTGCAACATTCGCGGTGCAAGGTGCAACATTCGTCCAAAAAGCCGAAACAGCGCCGTTCGACTTTTAGAAATGGGTGTAGGGATTTGAAATGGAACAGTACCATGGTGCACCACTATCCAGGGAAGGTAAATCAAAGACCAGCCACGGTGATCCCGTTTTAACGTAAAAATTCACGTGATGGAAAACAGAAGGACAAAAAACTTCAAAGACCTGATTGAGGTTCGGATAGCATTTTTTGGGTATGAAACTATCCATTGACGGCTTACAGCCGTCAAAGCTATAGAACTCACTGAGAGCTTCGTTTTGACTGGTTATGGCTCCCGTAACTCTAAACGAGCCAAAAGTTATGGCCGTCCGAAGAATCGATATCCATAGGGTGCAACATTCGCTGTGCAAGGTGCAACATTCGTCCAAAAAGCCGAAACAGCGCCGTTCGACTTTTAGAAATGGGTGCAGGGATTTGAAATGGAATAGTACCATGGTGCACCACTATTCAGGGAAGGTAAATCGAAGAACAGCCACGATGATCCCGTTTTAACGTAAAAATTCACGTGATGGAAAACAGAAGGCCAAAAAACTTCAGAGACCCGATTGAGGTTCGGATAGCCTTTTTTGGGTATGAAACTATCCATTGACGGCTTACAGCCGTCATAGCCGTAGAACTCACTGAGAGCTTCGTTTTGACTGGTTATGGCTCCCGTAACTCTAAACGAGCCAACAGTTATGACCGTCCGAAGAATCGATATCCACAAGGTGCAACATTCGCGGTGCAAGGTGCAACATTCATCCAAAAAGCCGAAATAGCACCGTTCAACATTTAGAAGTGGGTGCAGGGATTTGAAATGGAACAGTACCATGGTGTGCCACTCTCCAGGGAAGGTAAATTGAAGACCATCCACGGTGATCCCGTTTTAACGTAAAAATTCACGTGATGGAAAACAGAAGGCCAAAAAACTTCTGAGACCCAATTGAGGTTCGGATAGCCTTTTTTGGGTATGAAACTATCCACTGACGGCTTACAACCGTCAAAGCCGTAGAACTCACTGAGAGCTTCGTTTTGACTGGTTATGGCTCCTGTAACTCTAAACGAGCCAAGAGTTATGGCCGTCCGAAGAATCGATATCCACAGGGTGCAACATTCGCGGTGCAAGGTGCAACATTCGTCCAAAAAGCCGAAACAGCGCCGTTCGACTTTTAGAAATGGGTGCAGGGATTTGAAATGGAAAAGTACCATGGTGCACCACTCTCTAGGGAAGGTAAATCGAAGACCATCCACGGTGATCCCGTTTTAACGTAAAAATTCACGTGATGGAAAACAGAAGGCCAAAAAACTTTAGAGACCCGATTGAGGTTCGGATAGCATTTTTGGGTATGAAACTATCCATTGATGGTTTACTACAGACAAGCTGTAGAACTCATTGAGAGCTTCATTTTGACTGGTTATGGCTCTCATAACTCTAAACGAGCCAATAGTTATGGATGTCCGAAGAATCAATATCCACAGGGTGCAACATTCGCGGCGCAAGGTGCAACATTCGTCCAAAAAGCCGAAACAGCGCCGTTCGACTTTTAGAAATGGGTGCAGGGATTTGAAATGGAATAGTACCATGGTGCACCACTATCCAGGGAAGGTAAATCGAAGACCAGCCACTGTGATCCCGTTTTAAAGTAAAAATTCACGTGATGGAAAACAGAAGGCCAAAAAACTTCAGAGACCCGATTGAGGTTCGGATAGACTTTTTTGGGTATGAAACTATCCATTGACGGCTTATAGCCGTCATAGCCATAGAACACACTGAGAGCTTCGTTTTGACTGGTTATGGCTCCAGTAACTCTAAACGAGCCAACAGTTATGGCCGTCCGCAGAATCGATATCCACAGGGTGCAACATTCGCGGTGCAAGGTGCAACATTCATCCAAAAAGCCGAAACAGCGCCGTTTGACTTTTAGAAGTGGGTGCAGGGATTTGAAATGGAATAGTACCATGGTGCACCACTATCCAGGGAAGGTAAATCGAAGACCAGCCACCGTGATCCCGTTTTAAAGTAAAAATTAACGTGATGGAAAACAGAAGGCCAAAAAACTTCAGAGACCCGATTGAGGTTCGGATAGACTTTTTTGGGTATGAAACTATCCATTGACGGCTTACAGCCGTCATAGCCGTAGAACACACTGAGAGCTTCGTTTTGACTGGTTATGGCTCCAGTAACTCTAAACGAGCCAACAGTTATGGCCGTCCGCAGAATCGATATCCACAGGGTGCAACATTCGCGGTGCAAGGTGCAACATTCATCCAAAAAGCCGAAACAGCGCCGTTCGACTTTTAGAAGTGGGTGCAGGGATTTGAAATGGAACAGTACCATAGTGCACCACTCTCCAGGGAAGGTGAATCGAAGACCATCCATGGTGATCCCGTTTTAACGTTAAAATTCACGTGATGGAAAACAGAAGGCCGAAAAACATCAGAGACTCGATTGAGGTTCGGATAGCCTTTTTTGGGTATGAAACTATCCATTGACGGCTTACAGCCGTCAAAGCCGTAGAACTCACTGAGAGCATCGTTTTGACTGGTTATGGCTCCCGTAACTCTAAACGAGCCAAGAGTTACGGCCGTCCGAAGAATCGATATCCACAGGGTGCAACATTCGCGGTGCAAGGTGCAACATTCGTCCAAAAAGCCGAAACAGCGTCGTTCGACTTTTAGAAGTGGGTGCAGGGATTTGAAATGGAACAGTACCATGGTGTGCCACTCTCCAGGGAAGGTAAATTGAAGACCATCCACGGTGATCCCGTTTTAACGTAAAAATTCACGTGATGGAAAACAGAAGGCCAAAAAACTTCTGAGACCCAATTGAGGTTCGGATAGCCTTTTTTGGGTATGAAACTATCCACTAACGGCTTACAACCGTCAAAGCTGTAGAAATCACTGAGAGCTTCGTTTTGACTGGTTATGGCTCCCGTAACTCTAAACGAGCCAAGAGTTATGGCCGTCCGAAGAATCGATATCCACAGGGTGCAACATTCGCGGTGCAAGGTGCAACATTCGTCCAAAAAGCCGAAACAACGCCGTTCGACTTTTAGAAATGGGTGCAGGGATTTGAAATGGAAAAGTACCATGGTGCACCACTCTCTAGGGAAGGTAAATCGAAGACCATCCACGGTGATCCCGTTTTAACGTAAAAATTCACGTGATGGAAAACAGAAGGCCAAAAAACTTTAGAGACCCGATTGAGGTTCGGATAGCATTTTTGGGTATGAAACTATCCATTGATGGTTTACTACCGACAAGCTGTAGAACTCATTGAGAGCTTCATTTTGACTGGTTATGGCTCTCATAACTCTAAACGAGCCAATAGTTATGGATGTCCGAAGAATCAATATCCACAGGGTGCAACATTCGCGGCGCAAGGTGCAACATTCGTCCAAAAAGCCGAAACAGCGCCGTTCGACTTTTAGAAATGGGTGCAGGGATTTGAAATGGAATAGTACCATGGTGCACCACTATCCAGGGAAGGTAAATCGAAGACCAGCCACTGTGATCCCGTTTTAAAGTAAAAATTCACGTGATGGAAAACAGAAGGCCAAAAAACTTCAGAGACCCGATTGAGGTTCGGATAGACTTTTTTGGGTATGAAACTATCCATTGACGGCTTATAGCCGTCATAGCCATAGAACACACTGAGAGCTTTGTTTTGACTGGTTATGGCTCCAGTAACTCTAAACGAGCCAACAGTTATGGCCGTCCGCAGAATCGATATCCACAGGGTGCAACATTCGCGGTGCAAGGTGCAACATTCATCCAAAAAGCCGAAACAGCGCCGTTTGACTTTTAGAAGTGGGTGCAGGGATTTGAAATGGAATAGTACCATGGTGCACCACTATCCAGGGAAGGTAAATCGAAGACCAGCCACCGTGATCCCGTTTTAAAGTAAAAATTAACGTGATGGAAAACAGAAGGCCAAAAAACTTCAGAGACCCGATTGAGGTTCGGATAGACTTTTTTGGGTATGAAACTATCCATTGATGGCTTATAGCCGTCATAGCCGTAGAACACACTGAGAGCTTCGTTTTGACTGGTTATGGCTCCAGTAACTCTAAACGAGCCAACAGTTATGGCCGTCCGCAGAATCGATATCCACAGGGTGCAACATTCGCGGTGCAAGGTGCAACATTCATCCAAAAAGCCGAAACAGCGCCGTTCGACTTTTAGAAGTGGGTGCAGGGATTTGAAATGGAACAGTACCATAGTGCACCACTCTCCAGGGAAGGTGAATCGAAGACCATCCATGGTGATCCCGTTTTAACGTTAAAATTCACGTGATGGAAAACAGAAGGCCGAAAAACATCAGAGACCCGACTGAGGTTCGGATAGCCTTTTTTGGGTATGAAACTATCCATTGACGGCTTACAGCCGTCAAAGCCGTAGAACTCACTGAGAGCTTCGTTTTGACTGGTTATGGCTCCCGTAACTCTAAACGAGCCAAGAGTTACGGCCGTCCGAAGAATCGATATCCATAGGGTGCAACATTCGCGGTGCAAGGTGCAACATTCGTCCAAAAAGCCGAAACAGCGTCGTTCGACTTTTAGAAGTGGGTGCAGGGATTTGAAATGGAACAGTACCATGGTGCACCACTCTCTAGGGAAGGTAAATCGAAGACCAGCCACGGTGATCCCGTTTTAACGTAAAAATTCACGTGAATGAAAATAGAAGGCCAAAAAACTTCAAAGACCCGATTGAGGTTCAGATAGTCTTTTTTGGGTACAAAACTATCCATTGACGGCTTAAAGCTGTCAAAGCCGTAGAACTCACTGAGAGCTTCGTTTTGAATGGTTATGGCTCCCGTAACTCTAAACGAGCCAACAGTTATGGCCGTCTGAAGAATCAATATCCACAAGGTGCAACATTCGCGGTGCAAGGTACAACATTCGTCCAAAAAGCCGAAACAGCGCCGTTCGACTTTTAGAAGTGGGTGCAGCGATTTGAAATGGAACAGTACCATGGTGCACCAATCTCCAGGGAAGGTAAATCGAAGACCATCCACGGTGATCCCGTTTTAACGTAAAAATTCACGTGATGGAAAACAGAAGGCCAAAAAACTTCAAAGACCCGACTGAGGTTCGGATAGCCTTTTTTGGGTATGAAACTATCCATTGATGGCTTACAGCCATTAAAGCCGTAGAACTCACTGAGAGCTTCGTTTTGACTAGTTATGGCTCCCGTAACTCTAAACGAGCCAACAGTTATGGCCGTCCGAAGAATCAATATCCACAGGGTGCAACATTCGCGGTGCAAGGTGCAAATTTCGTCCAAAAAGCCGAAACAGCGCCGTTCGACTTTTAGAAATGGGTGCAGGGATTTGAAATGGAACAGTACCATGGTGCACCACTCTCTTCAAGGAAGGTAAATCGAAGACCATCCACGGTGATCCCGTTTTAACGTAAAAATTCACGTGATGGAAAACAAAAGGCCAAAAAACTTCTGAGACCCAATTGAGGTTCGGATAGCTTTTTTTAGGTATGAAACTATCCATTGACGGCTTACAGGCGTCAAAGCTGTAGAACTCACTGAGAGCTTCGTTTTGACTGGTTATGGCTCCCGTTACTCTAAACGAGCCAACAGTTATGGCCGTCCGAAGAATCGATATCTACACGGTGCAAAATTCGCGGTGCAAGATGCAACATTCGTCCAAAAAGCCAAAACAGTGCCGTTCGACTTTTAGAAATGGGTGCAGGGATTTGAAATGGAACAGTACCATGGTACACCACTATCCAGGGAAGGTGAATCGAAGACCAGCCACGGTGATCCCGTTTTAACGTCAAAATTCATGTGATGGAAAATAGAAGGACAAAAAACCACAAAGACACGATTGAGGTTCGGATAGCCTTATTTGGGTATGATACTATCCATTGACGGCTTACAGCCGTTTAAGCTGTAGAACTCACTGAGAGCTTCGTTTTGATGGGTTATGGCTCCCGTAACTCTAAACGAGCCAACAATTATGGCCGTTCGAAGAATCGATATCCACAGGGTGCAACATTCGCGGTGCAAGGTGCAACATTCGTCCAAAAAGCCAAAACAGCACCCTTCGACTTTTAGAAATGGGTGTAGGGATTTGAAATGGAATAGTACCATGGTACACCACTATGCAGGGAAGGTAAATCGAAGACCAGCCACGGTGATCCCGTTTTAACGTAAAAATTCACGTGATGGAAAACAGAAGGCCGAAAAAATTCAAAGACCCGATTGAGTTTCGGATTGCCTTTTTTGGGTATGAAACTATCCATTGATGGCTTACAGCCGTCGAAGCTATAGAACTCACTGAGAGCTTCGTTTTGACTGGTTATGGCTCCCGTAACTCTAAATGAGCCAACAGTTATGGCCGTCCGAAGAATCGATATCCACAGGATGCAACATTCGCGGTGCAAGGTGCTACATTCGTCCAAAAATCCGAAACGGCGCCGTTCGACTTTTAGAAATGGGTGCAGGGATTTGAAATGGAACAATACTATGGTACACCACTATCCGGGGAAGGTGAATCGAAGACCAGCCACGGTGATCCCGTTTTAACGTAAAAATTCACGTGATGGAAAATAGAAGGACAAAAAACCACAAAGACATGATTGAGGTTCGGATAGCCTTATTTGGGTATGATACTATCCATTGACGGCTTACATCCATTTAAGCTGTAGAACTTACTAAGAGCTTCGTTTTGACTGGTTATGGCTCCCGTAACTCTAAACGAGCCAACGGTTATGGCCGTTCGAAGAATCAATATCCACAGCGTGCAACATTCGCGGTGCAAGGTGCAACATTCGTCCAAAAAGCCAAAACAGCACCGTTCGACTTTCAGAAATGGGTGCAGGGATTTGAAATGGAATAGTACCATGGTGCACTACTATGCAGGGAAGGTAAATCGAAGACCAGCCACGATGATCCCGTTTTAACGTAAAAATTCACGTGATGAAAAATAGAAGGCCAAAAAACTTCAGAGACCCAATTGAGGTTCGGATAGCTTTTTTTGGGTTTGAAACTATCCATTAATGGCTTACAGCCGTTTAAGCTGTAGAACTCCCTGAGAGCTTCGTTTTGACTGGTTATGGCTCACGTAACTCTAAACGAGCCAACAGTTATGGCCGTCCGAAGAATCGATATCCACAGGGTGCAACATTCGCGGTGCAAGGTGCAACATTCGTCCAAAAAGCCAAAACAGCACCCTTCGACTTTTAGAAATGGGTGCAGGGATTTGAAATGGAATAGTACCATGGTACACCACTATGCAGGGAAGGTAAATCGAAGACCAGCCACGGTGATCCCGTTTTAACTTAAAAATTCACGTGATGGAAAACAGAAGGCCGAAAAAATTCAAAGACCCGATTGAGTTTCGGATAGCCTTTTTTGGGTATGAAACTATCCATTGATGGCTTACAGCCGTCAAAGCTATAGAACTCACTGAGAGCTTCGTTTTGACTGGTTATGGCTCCCGTAACTCTAAATGAGCCAACAGTTATGGCCGTCCGAAGAATCGATATCCACAGGGTGCAACATTCGCGGTGCAAGGTGCTACATTCGTCCAAAAATCCGAAACAGCGCCGTTCGACTTTTAGAAATGGGTGCATGGATTTGAAATGGAACAATACCATGGTACACCACTATCCGAGAAAGGTGAATCGAAGACCAGCCACGGTGATCCCGTTTTAACGTAAAAATTCACGTGATGGAAAATAGAAGGACAAAAAACCACAGAGACACGATTGAGGTTCGGATAGCCTTATTTGGGTATGATATTATCCATTGACGGCTTACAGCCGTTTCAGCTGTAGAACTTACTAAGAGCTTCATTTTGACTGGTTATGGCTCCCGTAACTCTAAACGAGCCAACAGTTATGGCCGTTCGAAGAATCGATATCCACAGGGTGCAACATTCGCGGTGCAAGGTGCAACATTCGTCCAAAAAGCCAAAACAGCACCGTTCGACTTTTAGAAATGGGTGCAGGGATTTGAAATGGAATAGTACCATGGTGCACCACTATGCAGGGAAGGTAAATCGAAGACCAGCCACGGTGATCCCGTTTTAACGTAAAAATTCACGTGATGAAAAACAGAAGGCCAAAAAACTTCAGAGACTCAATTGAGGTTCGGAAAGCCTTTCTTGGGTATGAAACTATCCATTGATGGCTTACAGCCGTCAAAGCTATAGAACTCACTGAGAGATTTGTTTTGACTGGTTATGGCTCCCGTAGCTCTAAACGAGCCAACAGTTATGGTCGTCCGAAGAATCGATATCCACAGGGTGCATCATTCGCGGTGCAAGGTGCAACATTCGTCCAAAAAGCCGAAACAGCGCCGTTCGACTTTTAGAAATGGGTGCAGGGATTTGAAATTTAATAGTACCATGGTGCACCACTATTCAGGGAAGGTAAATCGAAGACCAGCCACGGTGATTTTTAACAAAAAAATTCACGTGATGGAAAACAGAAGGACAAAAAACTTCAAAGACACGATTGAGGTTCGGATAGCCTTTTTTGGGTATGAAACTATCCATTGATGGCTTACAGCCGTTAAAGCTGTAGAACTCACTGAGAGCTTTGTTTTGACTGGTTATGGCTCCCGTAACTCTAAACGAGCCAACAGTTATGGCCGTCCGAAGAATCGATATCCACAGGGTGCAACATTCGCGGTGCAAGGTGCAACATTCGTCCAAAAAGCCAAAACAGCGCCGTTCGACTTTTATAAATGGGTGCAGGGATTTGAAATGGAACAGTACCATGGTGCACCACTATACAGGGAAGGTAAATCGAAGACCAGCCACGGTGATCCCGTTTTAACGTAAAAATTCACGTGATGGAAAACAGAAGGACAAAAAACTTCAAAGACCCGATTGAGGTTCCGATAGCATTTTTTGAGTATGAAACTATCCATTGACGGCTTGCAGCAGTAATAGCTGTAGAACTCACTGAGAGCTTCATTTTGACTGGTTATGGCTCCCGTAACTCTAAACGAGCCAACAGTTATGGTCGTCCGAAGAATCGATATCCATAGGGTGCAACATTCACGGTGCAAGGTGCAACATTCATCCAAAAAGCCGAAACAGCGCCGTTCGACTTTTAGAAGTGGGTGCAGGGATTTGAAATGGAACAGAACCATGGTGCACCACTCTCCAGGGAAGGTAAGTCGAAGACCATCCACGGTGATCCCGTTTTAACGTAAAAATTCACGTGATGGAAAATAGAAGGCCAAAAAACATCAAAGACCCGATTAAGGTTCAGATAGCCTTTTTTGGGTATGAAACTATCCACTGATGGCTTACAACTGTAAAAGCCGTAGAACTCACTAAGAGCTTCGTTTTGACTGATTATGGCTCCCATAACTCTAAACGAGCCAAGAGTTATGGCCGTCCGAAGAATCGATATCCACAGGATGCATAATTCACGGTGCAAGGTGCAGCATTCATCCAAAAAGCCGAAACAGCACTGTTCGACTTTTAGAAGTGGATGCAAAGATTTGAAATAGAACAGTACCATGGTGCACCACTCTCCAGGGAAGGTGAATCGAAGACCATCCATGGTGATCCCGTTTTAACGTAAAAATTCACGTGATGGAAAACAGAAGGCCAAAAAACATCAAAGACCCGATTGAGGTTCGGATAGCCTTTTTTGGGTATGAAACTATCCATTGACGGCTTACAGCCGTCAAAGCCGTAGAACTCATAGAGAGCTTTGTTTTGACTGGTTATGGCTCCCGTAACTCTAAACGAGCCAAGAGTTATGGCCGTCCGAAGATTCGATATCCACAGGGTGCAACATTCGCGGTGCAAGGTGCAACATTCGTCCAAAAAGCCGAAACAGGGCCGTTCGACTTTTAGAAGTGGGTGCAGGGATTTGAAATGGAATAATACCATGGTGCACCACTCTCCAGGGAAGGTAAATCGAAGACCAGCCACGGTGATCCCGTTTTAACGTAAAAATTCACGTAATGGAAAACATAAGGCCAAAAAACTTATAAGACCCAATTGAGGTTCGGATAGCTTTTTTTGGGTCTGAAACTATCCACTGACGGCTTACAGCCGTCAAAGCTGTAGAACTCACTGAGAGCTTCGTTTTGACTGGTTATGGCTCCCGTTACTCTAAACGAGCCAACAGTTATGGCCGTCCGAAGAATCGATATCTACACGGTGCTAAATTCGCGGTGCAAGATGCAACATTCGTCCAAAAAGCCAAAACAGTGCCGTTCGACTTTTAGAAATGGGTGCAGGGATTTGAAATGGAACAGTACCATGGTACACCACTATCCAGGGAAGGTGAATCGAAGACCAGCCACGGTGATCCCGTTTTAACGTCAAAATTCACGTGATGGAAAATAGAAGGACAAAAAACCACAGAGACACGATTGAGGTTCGGATAGCCTTATTTGGGTATGATACTATCCATTGACGGCTTACAGCCGTTTAAGCTGTAGAACTCACTGAGAGCTTCGTTTTGACGGGTTATGGCTCCCGTAACTCTAAACGAGCCAACAGTTATGGCCGTCCGAAGAATCGATATCTACACGGTGCAAAATTCGCGGTGCAAGATGCAACATTCGTCCAAAAAGCCAAAACAGTGCCGTTCGACTTTTAGAAATGGGTGCAGGGATTTGAAATGGAACAGTACCATGGTACACCACTATCCAGGGAAGGTGAATCGAAGACCAGCCACGGTGATCCCGTTTTAACGTCAAAATTCACGTGATGGAAAATAGAAGGACAAAAAATTTCAGAGACACGATTGAGGTTCGGATAGCCTTTTTTGGGTATGAAACTATCCATTGACGTCTTACAGCCGTCAAAGCCATAAAACTCACTGAGAGCTTCATTTTGACTGGTTATGGCTCCCGTAACTCTAAACGAGCCAACAGTTATGGCCGTCCGAAGAATCGATATCCACAGGGTGCAACATTCGTAGTGCAAGGTGCAACATTCGTCCAAAAAGCCGAAACAGTGCCGTTCGCCTTTTAGAAATGGGTGCAAAGATTTGAAATGGAATAGTACCATGGTGCACCACTATCCAGGGAAGGTAAATCGAAGACCAGCCACGGTGATCCCGTTTTAACGTAAAAATTCACGTGATGGAAAACAGAAGGACAAAAAATTTCAGAGACACGATTGAGGTTCGGATAGCCTTTTTTGGGTATGAAACTATCCATTGACGTCTTACAGCCGTCAAAGCCGTAAAACTCACTAAGAGCTTCGTTTTGACTAGTTATGGCTCCTGTAACTCTAAACGAGCCAACAGTTATGGCCGTCCGAAGAATCGATATCCACAGGGTGCAACATTCGCGGTGCAAGGTGCAACATTCGTCCAAAAAGCAGAAACAACGCCGTTCGACTTTTAGAAATGGGTGCAGGGATTTGAAATGGAACAGTACCATGGTGCACCACTATCCAGGGACGGTAAATCGAAGACCAGCCACGGTGATCCCGTTTTAACGTAAAAATTCACATGATGGAAAACAGAAGGACAAAAAACTTCAGAGACACGATTGAGGTTCGGATAGCCTTTTTTGGGTATGAAACTATCCATTGACGGCTTACAGCCATTTAAGTTGTAGAACTCACTGAGAGCTTCGTTTTGACTGGTTATGGCTCCCATAACTCTAAACGAGCCAACAGTTATGGCCGTCCGAAGAATCGATATCCACAAGGTGCAACATTCGCGGTGCAAGGTGCAACATTCGTCCAAAAAGCCGAAACAGCGCCGTTCGACTTTTAGAAATGGGTGCAGGGATTTAAAATGGAATAGTATCATGGTGCACCACTATCCAGGGAAGGTAAATCGAAGACCAGCCACGGTGATCCCGTTTTAACGTAAAAATTCACGTAATGGAAAACAGAAGGCCAAAAAACTTCAGAGACCCGATTGAGGTTCGGATAGCCTTTTTTGGGTATGAAACTATCCATTTACGGCTTACAGCCGTCAAAGCCATAGAACTCACTGAGAGCTTCGTTTTGACTAGTTATGGCTCCCGTAACTCTAAACGAGCCAATAGTTATGGCCGTCCGAAGAATCGATATCCACAGGGTGCAACATTCGCGGTGCAAGGTGCAACATTCATCCAAAAAGCCGAAACAGTGCCGTTCGACTTTTAGAAGTGGGTGCAGGGATTTGAAATGGAATAGTACCATGGTGCACCACTCTCCAGGGAAGGTAAATCGAAGACCATCCATGGTGATCCCGTTTTAACGTAAAAATTCACGTGATGGAAAACAGTAGGCCAAAAAACTTCAAAGACCCAATTGAGGTTCGGATAGCTTTTTTGGGTATGAAACTATCCATTGACGGCTTACAGCCGTCAATATCGTAGAACTCACTGAGAGCTTCGTTTTGACTGGTTATGGCTCCCGTAACTCTAAACGAGCCAACGGTTATGGCCGTCCGAAGAATTGATATCCATAGGGTGCAACATTCGTGGTGCAAGGTGCAACATTCGTCCAAAAAGCCGAAACATCACCGTTCGACTGTTAGAAATGGGTGCAGGGATTTGAAATAGAATAGTACCATGGTGCACCACTCTCCAGGGAAGGTAAATCGAAGACCATCCACGGTGATTCCGTTTTAACGTAAAAATTCACGTGATGGAAAACAGAAGGCCAAAAAACTTCAAAGACCCGATTGAGGTTCGTATAGCCTTTTTTGGGTACGAAACTATCCATTGACGGCTTACAGCCGTCAAAGCCATAGAACTCACTAAGAGCTTCGTTTTGACTGGTTATGGCTCCCGTAACTTTAAACGAGCCAATAGTTATGGCCGTCCGAAGAATCGATATCCACAGGGTGCAACATTCGCGGTGCAAGGTGCAGCATTCATCCAAAAAGCCGAAACAGCGCCGTTCGACTTTTAGAAATGGGTGCAGGGATTTGAAATGGAACAGTACCATGGTGCACCACTCTCCAAGGAAGGTAAATCGAAGACCATCCACGGTGATCCCGTTTTAATGTAAAAATTCACGTGATGGAAAATAGTAGGCCAATAAACTTCAGAGACCCAATTGAGGTTCGGATAGCTTTTTTTGGGTATGAAACTATCCATTGACGGCTTACAGCCGTCAAAGCTGTAGAACTCACTGAGAGCTTCGTTTTGACTGGTTATGGCTCCCGTAACTCTTAACGAGCCAACAGTTATGGCCGTCCGAAGAATCGATATCTACAAGGTGCAACATTCGCGGTGCCAGGTGCAACATTCATCCAAAAAGCCGAAACAGCGCCGTTCGACTTTTAGATATGGGTGCAGGTATTTGAAATGGAATAGTACCATGGTGCACCACTCTCCAGGGAAGGTAAATCGAAGACCATCCACAGTGATCCCGTTTTAACGTAAAAATTCACGTGATGGAAAATAGAAGGACAAAAAATTTCAGAGACACGATTGAGGTTCGGATAGCCTTTTTTGGGTATGAAACTATCCATTGACGTCTTACAGCCGTCAAAGCCGTAAAACTCACTGAGAGCTTCATTTTGACTGGTTATGGCTCCCGTAACTCTAAACGAGCCAACAGTTATGGCCGTCCGAAGAATCGATATCCACAGGGTGCAACATTCGTAGTGCAAGGTGCAACATTCGTCCAAAAAGCCGAAACAGTGCCGTTCGCCTTTTAGAAATGGGTGCAAAGATTTAAAATGGAATAGTACCATGGTGCACCACTATCCAGGGAAGGTAAATCGAAGACCAGCCACGGTGATCCCGTTTTAACGTAAAAATTCACGTGATGGAAAACAGAAGGACAAAAAATTTCAGAGACACGATTGAGGTTCGGATAGCCTTTTTTGGGTATGAAACTATCCATTGACGTCTTACAACCGTCAAAGCCGTAAAACTCACTAAGAGCTTCGTTTTGACTGGTTATGGCTCCTGTAACTCTAAACGAGCCAACAGTTATGGCCGTCCGAAGAATCGATATCCACAGGGTGCAACATTCGCGGTGCAAGGTGCAACATTCGTCCAAAAAGCAGAAACAACGCCGTTCGACTTTTAGAAATGGGTGCAGGGATTTGAAATGGAACAGTACCATGGTGCACCACTATCCAGGGAAGGTAAATCGAAGACCAGCCACGGTGATCCCGTTTTAACGTAAAAATTCACATGATGGAAAACAGAAGGACAAAAAACTTCAGAGACACGATTGAGGTTCGGATAGCCTTTTTTGGGTATGAAACTATCCATTGACGGCTTACAGCCATTTAAGTTGTAGAACTCACTGAGAGCTTCGTTTTGACTGGTTATGGCTCCCGTAACTCTAAACGAGCCAACAGTTATGGCCGTCCGAAGAATCGATATCCACAGGGTGCAACATTCGCGGTGCAAGGTGCAACATTCGTCCAAAAAGCCGAAACAGCGCCGTTCGACTTTTAGAAATGGGTGCAGGGATTTAAAAT
Source organism: Allium fistulosum (assembly GCA_030737815.1). NCBI lineage: Eukaryota > Viridiplantae > Streptophyta > Magnoliopsida > Asparagales > Amaryllidaceae > Allium > Allium fistulosum. The sequence goes on from CM060906.1 coordinate 1,143,768,126, forward strand.
GGAATAGTATCATGGTGCACCACTATCCAGGGAAGGTAAATCGAAGACCAGCCACGGTGATCCCGTTTTAACGTAAAAATTCACGTAATGGAAAACAGAAGGCCAAAAAACTTCAGAGACCCGATTGAGGTTCGGATAGCCTTTTTTGGGTATGAAACTATCCATTTACGGCTTACAGCCGTCAAAGCCGTAGAGCTCACTGAGAGCTTCGTTTTGACTAGTTATGGCTCCCGTAACTCTAAACGAGCCAATAGTTATGGCCGTCCGAAGAATCGATATCCACAGGGTGCAACATTCGCGGTGCAAGGTGCAACATTCATCCAAAAAGCCGAAACAGTGCCGTTCGACTTTTAGAAGTGGGTGCAGGGATTTGAAATGGAATAGTACCATGGTGCACCACTCTCCAGGGAAAGTAAATCGAAGACCATCCACGGTGATCCCGTTTTAACGTAAAAATTCACGTGATGGAAAACAGTAGGCCAAAAAACTTCAAAGACCCAATTGAGGTTCGGATAGCTATTTTGGGTATGAAACTATCCATTGACGGCTTACAGCCGTCAATACCGTAGAACTCAATGAGAGCTTCGTTTTGACTGGGTATGTCTCCCGTAACTCTAAACGAGCCAACAGTTATGGCCGTCCGAAGAATCGATATCCACAGGGTGCAACATTCGTGGTGCAAGGTGCAACATTCGTCCAAAAAGCCGAAACATCACCGTTCGACTGTTAGAAATGGGTGCAGGGATTTGAAATAGAATAGTACCATGGTGCACCACTCTCCAGGGAAGGTAAATCGAAGACCATCCATGGTGATTCCGTTTTAACGTAAAAATTCACGTGATGGAAAACAGAAGGCCAAAAAACTTCAAAGACCCGATTGAGGTACGGATAGGCTTTTTTGGGTATGAAACTATCCATTGACGGCTTACAGCCGTCAAAGCCATAGAACTCACTGAGAGCTTCGTTTTGACTGGTTATGGCTCCCGTAACTTTAAACGAGCCAATAGTTATGGCCGTCCGAAGAATCGATATCCACAGGGTGCAACATTCGCGGTGCAAGGTGCAACATTCATCCAAAAAGACGAAACAGCGCCGTTCGACTTTTAGAAGTGGGTGCAGGGATTTGAAATGGAACAGTACCATGGTGCACCACTCTCCAGGGAAGGTAAATCGAAGACCATCCATGGTGATCCCGTTTTAACGTAAAAATTCACGTGACGGAAAATAGTAGGCCAATAAACTTCAGAGACCCAATTGAGGTTCGGATAGCTTTTTTTGGGTATGAAACTATCCATTGACGGCTTACAGCCGTCAAAACTGTAGAACTCACTGAGAGCTTCGTTTTGACTGGTTATGCCTCCCGTAACTCTAAACGAGCCAACAGTTATGGGCGTCCGAAGAATCGATATCCACAGGGTGCAACATTCGCGGTGCAAGGTGCAACTTTCGTCCAAAAACCGAAACAGCGCCGTTCGACTTTTAGAAATGGGTGAAGGGATTTGAAATGGAATAGTACCATGGTGCACCACTCTCCAGGGAAGGTAAATCGAAGACCATCCACGGTGATCCCTTTTTTAACGTAAAAATTCACGTGATGGAAAACAGAAGGCCAAAAAACTTCAGAGACCCTATTGAGGTTCGGATAGCCTTTTTTTGGGTATGAAACTATCCATTGACGGCTTACAGCCATCAAATATGTAAAACTCACTGAGAGCTTATTTTTGATTGGTTATGGCTCCCGTAACTCTAAACGAGCCAACAGTTATCGTCGTCTGAAGAATCGATATCCACAGGGTGCAACATTCGCGGTGCAAGGTGGAGCATTCGGCCAAAAAGCTGAAACATCGCCGTTTGACTTTTAGAAATGGCTGCAAGGATTTGAAATGGAATAGTACCATGGTGCACCACTATCCCAGGAAGGTAAATCGAAGACTAGCCATGGTGATCCCATTTTAACATAAAAATTCACGTGATGGAAAACAGAAGGCCAAAAAACTTCAAAGACCCGATTGAGGTTCGGATAGCCTTTTTTGGGTATGAAACTATCCATTGACGACTTACAGCCGTCAAAGCCGTAGAACTCACAGAGAGCTTCGTTTTGACTGGTAATGGCTCCCGTAACTCTAAACGATCCAATAGTTATGGCCGTCCGAAGAATCGATATCCACAGGGTGCAACATTCGCGGTGCAAGGTGCAACATTCATCCAAAAAGCCGAAACAACGCCGTTCGACTTTTAGAAGTGGGTGCAAGGATTTGAAATGGAACAGTACCATGGTGCACCACTCTCCAGGGAAGGTAAATCGAAGACCATCCACGGTGATCCAGTTTTAACGTAAAAATTCACGTGATGGAAAACAGAAGGCCAAAAAACATCAGAGACCCAATTGATGTTCGGATAGCCTTTTTTGGATATGAAACAATCCATTGATAGCTTACAGCCGTCAAAACCGTAGAACTCAGTTTTGACTGGTTATGGCTCCCGTAACTCTAAACAAGCCAACAGTTATGGCCGTCCGAAGAATCGATATCCACATCATGCAACATTCACGGTGCAAGGTTCAACATTCGTCCAAAAAGCCAAAACAGCTCCGTTCGACTTTTAGAATTGGGTGCAGGGATTTGAAATGGAACAGTGTCATGGTGCACCACTCTCCAGGGAAGGTAAATCGAAGACCATCCATGGTGATCCCGTTTTAACGTAAAAATTCATGTGATGGAAAACAGAAGGCCAAAAAACTTCAAAGACCCGATTGAGGTTCGGATAGCCTTTTTGTGGATATGAAACTATGCATTGACGGCTTACAGCCATCAAAACCGTAGAACTCACTGAGATCTTCGTTTTGACTGGTTATGGCTCCCGTAACTCTAAACGAGCCAACAGTTATGGCCGTCCGAAGAATCGATATTCACAGGGTGCAACATTCACGGTGTAAGGTGCAACATTCGTCCAAAAAGCCGAAACAGCGCCATTCGACTTTTAGAAATGGGTGCAGGGATTTGAAATGGAACAATACCATGGTACACCACTATCCGAGAAAGGTGAATCGAAGACCAGCCACGGTGATCCCGTTTTAACGTAAAAATTCACGTGATGGAAAATAGAAGGACAAAAAACCACAAAGACACGATTGAGGTTCGGATAGCCTTATTTGGGTATGATACTATCCATTGACGGCTTACAGCCGTTTAAGCTGTAGAATTTACTAAGAGCTTTGTTTTGACTGGTTATGGCTCCCGTAACTCTAAACGAGCCAACAGTTATGGCCTTTCGAAGAATCGATATCCACAGGGTGCAACATTCGCAGTGCAAGGTGCAACATTCGTCCAAAAAGCCAAAACAGCGCCGTTCGACTTTTAGAAATGGGTGCAGGGATTTGAAATGGAATAGTACCATGGTGCACCACTATGCAGGGTAGGTAAATCGAAGACCAGCCACGGTGATCCCGTTTTAACGTAAAAATTCACGTGATGAAAAACAGAAGGCCAAAAAACTTCAGAGATCCAATGGAGGTTCGGATTTCCTTTTTTGGGTATGAAACTATCCATTGACGGCTTACAGCCGTCAAAGACGTAGAACTCACTGAGAGCTTCGTTTTGACTGGTTATGGCTCCCGTAACTCTAAACGAGCCAATAGTTATGGCCGTCCGAAGAATCGATATCCACAGGGTGCAACATTCGCGGTGCATGGTGCAACATTCATCCAAAAAGCCGAAACAGCGCCGTTCGACTTTTAGAAGTGGGTGCAGGGATTTGAAATGGAACAGTACCATGGTGCACCACTCTCCAGGGAAGGTAAATCGAAGACCATCCACGGTGATCCAGTTTTAACGTAAAAATTCACGTGATGGAAAACAGAAGGCCAAAAAACATCAGAGACCCAATTGATGTTCGGATAGCCTTTTTTGGATATGAAACAATCCATTGATAGCTTACAGCCGTCAAAACCGTAGAACTCAGTTTTGACTGGTTATGGCTCCCGTAACTCTAAACAAGCCAACAGTTATGGCCGTCCGAAGAATCGATATCCACATCATGCAACATTCACGGTGCAAGGTTCAACATTCGTCCAAAAAGCCAAAACAGCTCCATTCGACTTTTAGAATTGGGTGCAGGGATTTGAAATGGAACAGTGTCATGGTGCACCACTCTCCAGGGAAGGTAAATCGAAGACCATCCATGGTGATCCCGTTTTAACGTAAAAATTCATGTGATGGAAAACAGAAGGCCAAAAAACTTCAAAGACCCGATTGAGGTTCGGATAGCCTTTTTGTGGATATGAAACTATGCATTGACGGCTTACAGCCATCAAAACCGTAGAACTCACTGAGATCTTCGTTTTGACTGGTTATGGCTCCCGTAACTCTAAACGAGCCAACAGTTATGGCCGTCCGAAGAATCGATATTCACAGGGTGCAACATTCACGGTGTAAGGTGCAACATTCGTCCAAAAAGCCGAAACAGCGCCATTCGACTTTTAGAAATGGGTGCAGGGATTTGAAATGGAACAATACCATGGTACACCACTATCCGAGAAAGGTGAATCGAAGACCAGCCACGGTGATCCCGTTTTAACGTAAAAATTCACGTGATGGAAAATAGAAGGACAAAAAACCACAAAGACACGATTGAGGTTCGGATAGCCTTATTTGGGTATGATACTATCCATTGACGGCTTACAGCCGTTTAAGCTGTAGAATTTACTAAGAGCTTTGTTTTGACTGGTTATGGCTCCCGTAACTCTAAACGAGCCAACAGTTATGGCCTTTCGAAGAATCGATATCCACAGGGTGCAACATTCGCAGTGCAAGGTGCAACATTCGTCCAAAAAGCCAAAACAGCGCCGTTCGACTTTTAGAAATGGGTGCAGGGATTTGAAATGGAATAGTACCATGGTGCACCACTATGCAGGGTAGGTAAATCGAAGACCAGCCACGGTGATCCCGTTTTAACGTAAAAATTCACGTGATGAAAAACAGAAGGCCAAAAAACTTCAGAGATCCAATGGAGGTTCGGATTGCCTTTTTTGGGTATGAAACTATCCATTGACGGCTTACAGCCGTCAAAGACGTAGAACTCACTGAGAGCTTCGTTTTGACTGGTTATGGCTCCCGTAACTCTAAACGAGCCAATAGTTATGGCCGTCCGAAGAATCGATATCCACAGGGTGCAACATTCGCGGTGCATGGTGCAACATTCATCCAAAAAGCCGAAACAGCGCCGTTCGACTTTTAGAAGTGGGTGCAGGGATTTGAAATGGAACAGTACCATGGTGCACCACTCTCCAGGGAAGGTAAATCGAAGACCATCCAAGCTGATCCCGTTTTAACGTAAAAATTCACGTGATGGAAAACAGAAGGCCAAAAAACTTCAGAGTCCTGATTGAGGTTGAGATAGCCTTTTTTAGGTATGAAACTATTCATTGATGGCTTACAGCCGTCAAAGCCGTAGAACTCGCTGAGAGCTTCGTTTTGACTGGTTATGGCTCCCGTAACTCTAAACGAGCCAATAGATATGGTCGTCCGAAGAATCGATATACATACGGTGCAACATTCGCGGTGCAAGGTGCAACATTCTCCAAAAAGCAGAAACAACACCGTTCGACTTTTAGAAATGGGTGCAGGGATTTGAAATGGAACAGTACCATGGTGCACCACTCTCTAGGGAAGGTAAATCGAAGACCATCCACGGTGATCCCGTTTTAACGTAAAAATTCACGTGATGGAAAACAGAAGGCCAAAATACATCAGAGACCCGATTGAGGTTCGGATAGCTTTTTTTGGGTATGAATCTATCCATTGACGGCTTACAGCCGTTGTTATCCCGCCTTTTGGAAAGGCCGTGACACCAAAAAGTTGACTAGAAATCAATGACAGTCCATCCTGTAGGGCAGTTACATCACAAGTTCACCATGGATATCGATGAATTTTGTCCGAGTCCGGATCAGGCTACAATTGATAAGACATATCAAGCATTGCTAGAAAAAGCAACATTCCAAATTTCGAGTCAATCCGAGTTCGTACGCCCAAGATATCATCGACGCAAGTGAAGGACATAGCCTTGAGTTCGTCTCCATATGGTTCGAATCCATCTACTTTGAATCCATCGAGCACACATTAGTCCCAAGACCATCTTGTTCGAATCGATCATACGGCCAAACTTCGTATCCATCACCCAAAGCCACATGTTCGAATCCAACAAGTTTCCCCTGATTGCTTCGAATCCATGAGAAGTACTTCAGCTTCGACTCCATCAAGCATGCCTTCAGTTCGAATCCAGCGAGGTAGAAGACCTTCGAATCCATACGATTAAGGGTGCTTCGACTCCATTGCCTTCGAATCCCCATGTTGAGACAACTTTGAATCGATCCGCAGTAACATATCCTGATCGATTCGAACAAGTACCGGTTCCATCGATTCGAAGGAGGCGAACCTTCGAATCCAACATCTAGAGTCCACCAAGTACACACGGCTAAAACGATGGATTCGACCCAGTAAAACTCGGAGAAAAAGATGGGTTGTCCCGAGAAACACGCGAGCCACGTCACCAAGCACATGCTCAGGCGATCGATTCGACCCTATCGAGTCGAAGGGATCGATTCGAAGCAAGGGTGTCCGTCTGAAGTGCAATTTTGAATCAATCATAACTCAAGATCTACAAGTCCAAATGCTACGAAATTTTCACAGGAGCTTAAACACATGATGAAGAATGTCCACACCAATTTTCAGCTCGATTGGACTCTTTCTTGATCGATTCGAACCAAGGGTCGAATCGATCCCAAAGTGGGCCCGGATCTCCAGATTTTGACCATGTGGGCCCCCTCACGTTCCAAAACTGGTCTCCCTTCAATTTAGGCAAAATATCAGCCTCCTACACCTATAAATAGAGCCCCTAGTCATTCAGAAAAGGGGTCGGACAATTTCAGGAGCTAAAGAGCGCCCAGACTCTGCCAGATTTACTCAGAATCACCACTGCTTCCTTAGATTCAGATTATAATCATACAATCAGTTGTACTACATCAGAAGAAATTGTAATCATCAAGTGAACATCAATAAAATCATCAACTTCAGAGTGGACATAGGCAAGATCGCCGAACCACTATAAATCCTGTGTCATTTACTGCTTTTATTGAGTTTCCTGAGTGATTTGCATACTTATTCCTCTACATATTTGATATTTGTGATCTGTGATTACGAACTGGTGCTTTCAATGACAATTGGGTGTTTGTGACCAATTTTGGTGCAAACATTTTGGTGCTTTCACTGAGAATTGAACTCAGGAGTTCTATCATTTGGAAGTTGAATCAGAAGGCTAAGAGATTTAGATCCGAAAAATCATGACAAGACAAACGAGTAGAAGGCAGAGACCAGAACAAAGTTAGCATGAAGGGAGTCAAGAGGCTTCCTTAGGAGCAAACCAAGCTTCAGTCTTCATCACCAGGGATGAGATGGAGGCAATGATGAAGAGACAGGAGGAAATGATCCAGAATTTGCTTCAACAGATTGGACAACTTGGAGCGCAAAATCAAGGAGCAACCAGAATCCAGAACGGAGCAGGACCATCTAGCGCAGCGCCGGAGCTGGGGGGCACACACTTAGGACATGTTGATCCAAACCCGGGAAGAGAGGCATGGATATCCGAGCTACCTGGCGGCAATAGAGGGATGAACGCTCAGTCAGGGTGGCAAACACCCGAAAGCTCACACGAACTCGGGGGGCAGATCGAAGGTAGTAAACGAGGACTACAGCTTGGAGACAATAATAGATTGGCAGAGATGGTCAGGCGACCCATGAGAGGCGGATTAGTAAACAGAGCTCTTGAAGACTTGAACAGGAGTCCCTTTTCTCCTGCGATTAAGTTGGCTAGGAACCCACCAGAATTCAAACTGCCAACAGTAGAAAGGTATGATGGGAGGATGGACCCTGCGGTCCATCTAATGAGGTATATAAGGCACATGGAAGTGCTGGGGGCATCACAGGAAGTCATGGCCTAGTGCTTTCCATTGTATTTGACAGACATAGCAGCTTTATGGTTCAGACAGCTAGAGACTGGCTCCATTGGGACATGGACCGATTTGATTGAGAAATTTATGAGGCAATTCAGGGTTCACATTTCAAGACCTAAGAATGTGATGAGTTTGGCAACGCTAAAGCAGAAAGCTGGGGAGTCTTTGAGGAATTTCCTGACGCGGTTTAATGCGGCAGCAGCATCGGTGGATCGGCCAGATCCATCCATGGTTATGATGGCAGCTGTGTCCGGAGTAGCTGATGGCACAGAATTCAAGAATTCATTATCTAAGGATCCGCCTATGGATCTAGGAGAATTCTATCACGAGGCAGACAAGTTTCTGCGATTGGAAGATGCTAATGCTGAAAGAGAAGAAGGAGAGGGAATAGAAGTTTATGCACTTAAAGACAAAAAGCCTCTCGAAAAGGATTCAGGCAAGGATAAAGGAAAACGAAAGGCAGAGGATGGTGGTGACGGGCAACAGCGACTGCGGAGAGAGCCATGATTCACCACCTACTCAGAGCTGAATGAGAGTTTGGAGCGAATCTACCGAGATACACGAGAGCAAGTTCCCTACCCTAGGCCAATACGAAGGGACCCCACTGTTGACGAGAGGAAATCAGACAGATATTGCTTATTCCACGAACTGAATGGTCATAACACTAACGACTGTAGACATCTGAAGGATGAGGTGGAAGGGCACATCAGGAACGGTATGCTACATCAGTATGTAAGGAGGCGAGCTCCAGCGGTGGAGCCAGAGCGACCACCGTCTACATCAGCCAGGGGTGCCATCGAGCCAGGACATCGTATGATTATCAATTAGTTGAAATAACGATGGACAAGTCGTAAACCTCTCACCAACATGGGTAAGTCATTTACACATGTGCGAGATCATGAGCGATCCATAGGCATGCTCTGAATGACTATTAACCCTATCGTTGTGGGAGTTTACACTCTGACATCCTTGCTTTGTTTTTGTTTCATCTTGATTTGAATATTTGAACTTGATTTTGTTTAACATTTCTGCTAAAGACTTATTTTCAGTGAAAAAATGCTACTTGTGATTTCATAACGACTAAGCCACTTACACATGTACGGGATCACGAACGGTCCCTAGGCATGCTCTGAGATGGCGATAAACCGTTGCAACAAACAATCCGGGAATTCACCCGAACGTGAAACCTGGTATTGATGATACTAAGTCCCTCCCCGGGCACACTCAATTCTCCACGAACGGCACCCGACCTCGAACGGTCACAATTCGCCACGAACGGCACCCGACCTCGAACGGTCAAAATTCGCCTCGAACGGCACCCGACCTCGAACGGTCACAATTCGCCACGAACGGCACCCGACCACGAACGGTCACAAATCGCCTCAAACGGCACTCGATTGCGAACGATCACAACTCGCCTCGAACGGCACCCCCTACCTCAAATGGCTTGATCGCGAACGGTCGTCATTTGAGGTCATATAAAAAAGGCTAGATCGCGGGCGATCGCATTCTACCTCAAATGGCTTGATCGCGAACGGTCGTCATTTGGGGCCATATAGAAATGCTAGATAACGAACGGTCACACTTCATTTAGTATAACATTCGATCGCGAACGATCACACTTTGCCTCGTACGGCATCCGACAGCGAACGATCCTATTTCTTTATTTACTGCGAATGGAATTTGACCTCGAACGGTCCCATATTTCCTCAAATGACATACGGTCGCGAATGATCTTCATTTGTGGTCAGGAAAAACTATCAATTTCTTTACAGGTCATCAACAAGATATGAACATCTAGCTTATGGCATTTCAAAACACACCTTCCTATCACAAGGCATGTTTTGGGGGGCAAATGTTATCCCGCCTTTTGGCAAGGCCGTGACACCAAAAAGTTGACTAGAAATCAATGACAGTCCATCCTGTAGGGCAGTTACATCACAAGTTCACCATGGATATCGATGAATTTTGGCTGAGTCCGGATCAAGCTACAATTGATAAGACATGTCAAGCAAGGCTAGAAAAAGCAACATTCCAAATTTCGAGTCAATCCGAGTTCGTACGCCCAAGATATCATCGACGCAAGTGAAGGACATAGCCTTGAGTTCGTCTCCATATGGTTCGAATCCATCTACTTCGAATCCATCGAGCACACATTAGTCCCAAGACCATCTTGTTCGAATCGATCATACGGCCAAACTTCGTATCCATCACTCAAAGCCACATGTTCGAATCCAACAAGTTTCCCCTGATTGCTTCGAATCCATGAGAAGTACTTCAGCTTCGACTCCATCAAGCATGCCTTCAGTTCGAATCCAGCGAGGTAGAAGACCTTCGAATCCATACGATTAAGGGTGATTCGACTCCATTGCCTTCGAATCCCCATGTTGAGACAACTTCGAATCGATCCGCAGTAACATATCCTGATCGATTCGAACAAGTACCGGTTCCATCGATTCGAAGGAGGCGAACCTTCGAATCCAACATCTAGAATCCACCAAGTAAACGCGGCTAAAACGATGGATTCGACCCAGTAAAACTCGGAGAAAAAGACGGTTTGACCCGAGAAACACGCGAGCCACGTCACCAAGCACATGCTTAGGCGATCGATTCGACCCTATCGAGTCGAAGGGATCGATTCAAAGCAAGGGTGTCCGTCTGAAGTGCAATTTTGAATCGATCATAACTCGAGATCTACAAGTCCAAATGCTACGAAATTTTCACAGAAGCTTAAACACATGATGAAGAATGTCCACACCAATTTTCAGCTCGATTGGACTCTTTCTTGATCGATTCGAACCAAGGGTCGAATCGATCCCAAAGTGGGCCCGGATCTCCAGATTTTGACCATGTGGGCCCCCTCACGTTCCAGAACTGGTCTCCCTTCAATTTATGCAAAATATCAGCCTCCTACACCTATAAGTAGAGCCCCTGGTCATTCAGAAAAGGGGTCGGACAATTTCAGGAGCTAAAGAGCGCCCAGACTCTGCCAGATTTACTCAGAATCACCACTGCTTCCTTAGATTCACATTATAATCTTACAATTAGTTGTACTACATCAGAAGAAATTGTAATCATCAAGTGAACATCAATAAAATCATCAACTTCAGAGTGGACGTAGGCAAGATCGCCGAACCACTATAAATCCTGTGTCATTTACTGCTTTTATTGAGTTTCCTGAGTGATTTGCATACTTATTCCTCTACATATTTGATATTTGTGATCTGTGATTACGAACTGGTGCTTTCAATGACAATTGGGTGTTTGTGACCAATTTTGGTGCAAACAGCCATCAAAGCCGTAGAACTCACTGAGATCTTCATTTTGACTTGTTATGGCTCCCGTAACTCTAAACGAGCCAAGAGTTATGGCCGTCCGAAGAATCGATATCCACAGGGTGCAACATTCACGGTGCAAGGTGCAGCATTCGTCCAAAAAGCCGAAACAGTGTCGTTCGACTTTTAGAAGTGGGTGCAGGGATTTGAAATGGAACAGTACCATGGTGCACCACTCTCCAGGGAAGGTAAACCGAAGACCGTCCACGGTGATCCCTTTTTAACGTAAAAATTCACGTGATGGAAAACAGAAGGCCAAAAAACATCAGAGACCCGATTGAGGTTCGGATAGCCTTTTTTGGGTATGAAACTATCCATTGATGGCTTAGAGCCATCAAAGCCATAGAACTCATTGAGATCTTCGTTTTGACTTGTTATGGCTCCCGTAACTCTAAACGAGCCAAGAGTTATGGCCGTCCGAAGAATCGATATCCACAGGGTGCAACATTCGCGGTGCAAGGTGCAGCACTCGTCCAAAAAGTCGAAACAGCGCCGTTCGACTTTTAGAAATGGGTGCAGGGATTTGAAATGGAATAGTACCATGGTGCACCACTATCCAGGGAAGGTAAATCGAAGACCAGCCACGGTAATCCCGTTTTAACGTAAAAATTCACGTGATGGAAAACAGAAGGACATAAAACTTTAAAGACCCGATTGAGGTTTGGATAGCCTTTTTTGCGTATGAAACTATCCATTGACCGCTTACAGCCGTCAAAGCCGTAGAACTCACTGAGAGCTTCGTTTTGACTGGTTGTGGCTCCCGTAACTCTAAACGAGCCAATAGTTATGGTCGTCCGAAGAATCGATATCCACAGGGTGCAACATTCGCGGTGCAAGGTGCAACATTCATCCAAAAAGCCGAAACACCGCCGTTCGACTTTTATAAGTGGGTGCAGGGATTTGAAATGGAACAGTACCAAGGTGCACCACTCTCCAGGGAAGGTAAATCGAAGACCATCCACGGTGATCCCGTTTTAACATAAAAATTCACATGATGGAAAACAGAAGGCCAAAAAACATCAAAGACCCGATTGAGGTTCGGATAGCCTTTTTTGGGTATGAAACTATCCATTGATGGCTTACAGCTATCAAAACCGTAGAACTCACTGAGAGCTTCGTTTTGACTGGTTATGGCTCCCGTAACTCTAAACGAGCCAACAGTTATGGCCGTCCGAAGAATCAATATCCACAAGGTGCAACATTCGCGGTGCAAGGTGCTACATTCGTCCAAAAAGCCGAAACAGCGCCGTTCGACTTTTAGATATGGGTGCAGGGATTTGAAATGGAACAGTACCATGGTGCACCACTCTCCAGGGAAGGTAAATCGAAGACCATCCAAGGTGATCCCATTTTAACGTAAAAATTCACGTGATGGAAAACAGAAGGCCAAAAAACTTCAAAGACCAAATTGAGGTTGAGATAGCTTTTTTGGGTATGAAACTATCCATTGACGGCTTATAGCCGTTAAAGCCTTAGAACTCACTAAGAGCTTCGTTTTCACTGGTTATGGCTCCCGTAACTCTAAACGAGCCAACAGTTATGGCCGTCCGAAGAATCGATATCCACAGGGTGCAACATTCGCGGTGCAAGGTGCAGCATTCGTCCAAAAAGTCGAAACAGCGCCGTTCGACTTTTAGAAATGGGTGCAGGGATTTGAAATGGAATAGTACCATGGTGCACCACTATCCAGGGAAGGTAAATCGAAGACCAACCACGGTGATCCCGTTTTAACGTAAAAATTCACGTGATGGAAAACAGAAGGACATAAAACTTTAAAGACCCGATTGAGGTTCGGATACCCTTTTTTGCGTATGAAACTATCCATTGACCGCTTACAGCCGTCAAAGCCGTAGAACTCACTGAGAGCTTCGTTTTGACTGGTTGTGGCTCCCGTAACTCTAAACGAGCCAAGAGTTATGGTCGTCCGAAGAATCGATATCCACAGGGTGCAACATTCGCGGTGCAAGGTGCAACATTCATCCAAAAAGCCGAAACACCGCCGTTCGACTTTTAGAAGTGGGTGCAGGGATTTGAAATGGAACAGTACCAAGGTGCACCACTCTCCAGGGAAGGTAAATCGAAGACCATCCACGGTGATCCCGTTTTAACGTAAAAATTCACATGATGGAAAACAAAAGGCCAAAAAACATCAGAGACCCGATTGAGGTTCGGATAGCCTTTTTTGGGTATGAAACTATCCATTGACGGCTTACAGCCGTCAAAACCGTAGAACTTACTGAGAGCTTCGTTTTGACAGGTTATGGCTCCCGTAACTCTAAACGAGCCAACAGTTATGGCCGTCCGAAGAATCGATATCCACAAGGTGCAACATTCGCGGTGCAAGGTGCTACATTCGTCCAAAAAGCCGAAACAGCGTCGTTCGACTTTTCGATGTGGGTGCAGGGATTTGAAATGGAACAGTACCATGGTGCACCACTATCCAGGGAAGATAAATCGAAGACCATCCAAGGTGATCCCATTTTAACGTAAAAATTCACGTGATGGAAAACAGAAGGCCAAAAAACTTCAAAGACCAAATTGAGGTTGAGATAGCTTTTTTTGGGTATGAAACTATCCATTGACGGCTTACAGCCGTCAAAACCGTAGAACTCACTAAGAGCTTCGTTTTGACTGGTTATGGCTCCCGTAACTCTAAACGAGCCAACAGTTATGGCCGTCCGAAGAATCGATATCCTCAGGGTGCAACATTCGCGGTGCATGGTGCAACATTCATCCAAAAAGCCGAAACAGCGCCGTTCGACTTTTAGAAATGGGTGCAGGGATTTGAAATGGAACAGTACCATGGTGCACCACTCTCCAGGGAAGGTAAATCGAAGACCATCCAAGCTGATCCCGTTTTAACGTAAAAATTCACATGATGGAAAACAGAAGGCCAAAAAACTTCAGATACCAAATTGATGTTGAGATAGCTTTTTTTGGGTATGAAACTATCCATTGACGGCTTATAGCCGTCAAAACCGTAGAACTCACTGACAACTTCGTTTTGACTGGTTATGGCTCCCGTAACTCTAAACGAGCCAACAGTTATGGCCGTCCGAAGAATCGATATCCATAGGGTGCAACATTCGCGGTGCAAGGTGCAACATTCGTCCAAAAAGCCAAAATATCACCGTTCGACTTTTAGAAATGGGTGCAGAGATTTGAAATGGAATAGTACCATGCTGCACCACTATCCAGGGAAGGTAAATCGAAGACCAGCCACGGTGATCCCGTTTTAACGTAAAAATTCACGTGATGGAAAACAGAAGGCCAAAAAACTTCATAGACCCGATTGAGGTTCGGATAGCCTTTTTTGGTTATGAAACTATCCATTGACGGCTTACAGCCATCAAAGCCGTAGAACTTACTGAGAGCTTCGTTTTGACTGGTTATGGCTCCCGTAACTCTAAACAAGCCAATAGTTATGGCCGTCCGAAGAATCGATATCCATAGGGTGCAACTTTCGCGGTGCAAGGTGCAACATTCATCGAAAAAGCCGAAACAGCGCCGTTCGACTTTTAGAAGTGGGTGCAGGGATTTGAAATGGAACAGTACCATGGTGCACCACTCCCCAGGGAAGGTAAATCGAAGACCATCCACGGTGATCCCGTTTTAACGTAAAAATTCACGTGATGGAAAACATAAGGCCAAAAAACGTTAGAGACCCGATTGAGGTTCGGATAGCCTTTTTTGGGTATGAAACTATCCGTTGACGGCTTACAGCAGTCAAAGCCGTAGAACTCACTGAGAGATTCATTTTGACTAGTTATGGCTCCCGTAACTCTAAACGAGCCAATAGTTATGGCCGTCCGAAGAATCGATATCCACAGGGTGCAACATTCGCGGTGCAAGGTGTTACATTCGTCCAAAAAGCCGAAACAGCGCCGTTCGACTTTTAGAAGTGGGTGCAGGGATTTGAAATGGAACAGTACCATGGTGCACCACTCTCCAGGGAAGGTAAATCAAAGACCATCCACGATGATCCCGTTTTAACGTAAAAATCCACGTGATGGAAAACAGAAGGCCAAAAAACATAAGAGACCCGATTGAGGTTCGGATAGCCATTTTTGGGTATGAAAATATCCATTGACGGCTTACAGCCGTCAAATCCGTAGAACTCACTAAGAGCTTCCTTTTGACTGGTTATGGCTCCCGTAACACTAAACGAGCCAAGAGTTATGGCCGTCCGAAGAATCGATATCCACTGGGTGCAACATTCGCGGTGCAAGGTGCAACATTCGTCCAAAAAGCCGAAACAGCACCGTTTGACTTTTAGAAATGGGTGCAGGGATTTGAAATGGAACAGTACCATGGTGCACTACTCTCCAGGGAAGGTAAATTGAAGACCATCCACGGTGATCCCGTTTTAACGTAAAAATTCACGTGATGGAAAACAGAAGGCCAAAAAACTTCAGAGACCCAATTGAGGTTCGGATAGCTTTTTTTGGGTATGAAACTATCCATTGATGGCTTACAGCCGTCAAAACCGTAGAACTCACTGAGAGCTTCATTTTGACTGGTTATGGCTCCCGTAACTCTAAACGAGCCAACAGTTATGGCCGTCCGAAGAATCGATATCCACAGGGTGCAACATTCGCGGTGCAAGGTGCAACATTCATCCAAAAAGCCGAAACAATGTAGTTCGACTTTTAGAAATGGGTGTAGGG
Source organism: Allium fistulosum (assembly GCA_030737815.1). Lineage (NCBI taxonomy): Eukaryota > Viridiplantae > Streptophyta > Magnoliopsida > Asparagales > Amaryllidaceae > Allium > Allium fistulosum. The sequence continues at coordinate 1,143,784,133 of CM060906.1, forward strand.
ATTTGAAATGGAATAGTACCATGGTGCACCACTCTCCAGGGAAGGTAAATCAAAGACCATCCATGGTGATCCCGTTTTAACGTAAAAATTCACGTGATGGAAAACAGAAGGCCAAAAAACTTCAGAGACCCGTTTGAGGTTCGGATAGCATTTTTTGGGTATGAAACTATCCATTGACGGCTTACAGCCGTCAAAGCCGTAGAAATCACTGAGAGCTTCGTTTTGACTAGTTATGGCTCGCATAACTCTAAACGAGCCAATAGATATGGTCGTCCAAAGAATCGATATCCATAGGGTGCAACATTCGTGGTGCAAGGTGCAACATTCTCCAAAAAGCTGAAACAGCGCCTTTCGACTTTTAGAAGTGGGTGCAGGGATTTGAAATGGAACAGTACCATGGTGCACCACTCTCCAGGGAAGGTAAATCGAAGACCATCCACGGTGATCCCGTTTTAACGTAAAAATTCACGTGATGGAAAACAGAAGGCCAAAAAACATCAAAGACCCAATTGAGGTTCAGATAGCCTTTTTTGGGTAAGAAACTATCCATTGACGGCTTACAACCATCAAAGCCGTAGAACTCACTGAGAGCTTCGTTTTGACTGGTTATGGCTCCCATAACTCTAAACAAGCCAATAGTTATGTCTGTCCGAAGAATCGATATCCACAGGGTGCAACATTCGCGGTGCAAGGTGCAACATTCATCCAAAAAGCCGAAACAGTGCCGTTCGACTTTTAGAAGTGGGTGTAGGGATTTGAAATGGAACAGTACCATGGTGCACCACTCTCCAGGGATGGTAAATCGAAGACCATCCACGGTGATCCCGTTTTAACATAAAAATTCACGTGATGGAAAACAGAAGGCCAAAAAACGTCAGAGACCCGATTGAGGTTCGGATAGCATTTTTTGGGTATGAAACTATCCATTGACGGCTTACTGCCGTCAAAGCCGTAGAACTCACTAAGAGCTTCATTTTGACTAGTTATGGCTCCCGTAACTCTAAACGATCCAATAGTTATGGCCGTCCGAAGAATCGATATCCACAGGGTGCAACATTCGCTGTGCAAGGTGCTACATTCGTCCAAAAAGCCGACACAACGCCGTTCGACTTTTAGAAGTGGGTGCAGGGATTTGAAATGGAACAGTACCATGGTGCACCACTCTCTAGGGAAGGTAAATCGAAGACCATCCACGGTGATCCCGTTTTAACGTAAAAATCCACGTGATGGAAAATAGAAGGCTAAAAAACATCAGAGACCCGATTGAGGTTCGGATAGCCATTTTTGGGTATGAAAATATCCATTGACAGCTTACAGCCGTCAAAGCCGTAGAACTCACTGAGAGCTTTCTTTTGACTGGTTATGGCTCCCGTAACTCTAAACGAGCCAAGAGTTATGGCCGTCCGAAGAATCGATATCCACAGGGTGCAACATTCGCGGTGCAAGGTGCTACATTCGTCCAAAAAGCCGAAACAGCGCCGTTCGACTTTTAGAAATGGGTGCAGGGATTTGAAATGGAACAGTACCATGGTGCACCACTCTCCAGGGAAGGTAAATCGAAGACCATCCACGGTGATCCCGTTTTAACGTAAAAATTCACGTGATGGAAAACAGAAGGCCAAAAAGCATCAGAGACCCGATTGGGGTTCGGATAGCCTTTTTTGGGTATGAAACTATCCGTTGACGGCTTACAGCCATTAAAGCCGTAGAACTCACTTAGAGCTTCGTTTTGACTGGTTATGGCTCCCGTAACTCTAAACAAGCGAATAGTTATGGCCGTCCGAAGAATCGATATCCACAGGGTGCAACATTCGCGGTGCAAGGTGCAACATTCATCGAAAAAGCCGAAACAGCGCCGTTCGACTTTTAGAAGTGGGTGCTGGGATTTGAAATGGAACAGTACCATGGTGCACCACTCCCCAGGGAAGGTAAATCGAAGACCATCCACGGTGATCCCGTTTTAACGTAAAAATTCACATGATGGAAAACATAAGGCCAAAAAACTTCAAAGACCCGATTGAGGTTCGGATAGCCTTTTTTGGGTATGAAACTATCCACTGACGGCTTACAACCGTCAAAGCCGTAGAACTCACTGAGAGATTCATTTTGACTAGTTATGGCTCCCGTAACTCTAAACGAGCCAATAGTTATGGCCGTCCGAAGAATCGATATCCACAGGGTGCAACATTCGCAGTGCAAGGTGTTACATTCATCCAAAAAGCCGAAACAGCACCGTTCGACTTTTAGAAGTGGGTGCAGGGATTTGAAATGGAACAGTACCATGGTGCACCACTCTCCAGGGAAGGTAAATCGAAGACCATCCACGGTGATCCTGTTTTAACGTAAAAATCCACGTGATGGAAAACAGAAGGCCAAAAAACATAAGAGACCCGATTGAGGTTCGGATAGCCATTTTTGGGTATGAAAATATCCATTGACGGCTTACAGCCGTCAAAGCCGTAGAACTCACTGAGAGCTTCCTTTTGACTGGTTATGGCTCCCGTAACACTAAACGAGCCAATAGTTATGGCCGTCCGAAGAATCGATATCCACAGGGTGCAACATTCGCGGTGCAAGGTGCAACATTCATCCAAAAAGCCGAAACAACGCCGTTCGACTTTTTGAAATGGGTGCAGGGATTTGAAATGGAACAGTACCACGGTGCACTACTCTCCAGGGAAGGTAAATTGAAGACCATCCACGGTGATCCCGTTTTAACGTAAAAATTCACGTGATGGAAACAGAAGGCCAAAAAACTTCAGAGACCCAATTGAGGTTCGGATAGCTTTTTTTGGGTATGAAACTATCCATTGATGGCTTACAGTCGTCAAAACCGTAGAACTCACTGAGAGCTTCGTTTTGACTGGTTATGGCTCCCGTAACTCTAAACGAGCCAACAGTTATGGCCGTCCGAAGAATCGATATCCACAGGGTGCAACAATCGCGGTGCAAGGTGCAACATTCATCCAAAAAGCCGAAACAATGTAGTTCGACTTGTAGAAATGGGTGTAGGGATTTGAAATGGAATAGTACCATGGTGCACCACTCTCCAGGGAAGGTAAATCAAAACCATCCATGGTGATCCCGTTTTAACGTAAAAATTCACGTGATGGAAAACAGAAGGCCAAAAAACTTCAGAGACCCGATTGAGGTTCGGATAGCATTTTTTGGGTATGAAACTATCCATTGACGGCTTACAGCCGTCAAAGCCGTAGAAATAACTGAGAGCTTCGTTTTGACTGGTTATGGCTCGCATAACTCTAAACGAGCCAATAGATATGGTCGTCCGAAGAATCGATATCCATAGGGTGCAACATTCGCGGTGCAAGGTGCAACATTCTACAAAAAGCTGAAACAGCGCCGTTCGACTTTTAGAAGTGGGTGCAGGAATTTGAAATGGAACAGTACCATGGTGCACCACTCTCCAGGGAAGGTAAATCGAAGACCATCCACGGTGATCCCGGTTTAACGTAAAAATTCACGTGATGGAAAACAGAAGGCCAAAAAACATCAAAGACCCAATTGAGGTTCGGATAGCCTTTTTTGGGTATGAAACTATCCATTGACGGCTTACAACCATCAAAGCCGTAGAACTCACTGAGAGCTTCGTTTTGACTGGTTATGGCTCCCGTAACTCTAAACAAGCCAATAGTTATGGCCGTCCGAAGAATCGATATCCATAGGGTGCAACTTTCGCGGTGCAAGGTGCAACATTCATCGAAAAAGCCGAAACAGCGCCGTTCGACTTTTAGAAGTGGGTGCAGGGATTTGAAATGGAACAGTACCATGGTGCACCACTCCCCAGGGAAGGTAAATCGAAGACCATCCACGGTGATCCCGTTTTAACGTAAAAATTCACGTGATGGAAAACATAAGGCCAAAAAACGTTAGAGACCCGATTGAGGTTCGGATAGCCTTTTTTGGGTATGAAACTATCCGTTGACGGCTTACAGCAGTCAAAGCCGTAGAACTCACTGAGAGATTCATTTTGACTAGTTATGGCTCCCGTAACTCTAAACGAGCCAATAGTTATGGCCGTCCGAAGAATCGATATCCACAGGGTGCAACATTCGCGGTGCAAGGTGTTACATTCGTCCAAAAAGCCGAAACAGCGCCGTTCGACTTTTAGAAGTGGGTGCAGGGATTTGAAATGGAACAGTACCATGGTGCACCACTCTCCAGGGAAGGTAAATCAAAGACCATCCACGATGATCCCGTTTTAACGTAAAAATCCACGTGATGGAAAACAGAAGGCCAAAAAACATAAGAGACCCGATTGAGGTTCGGATAGCCATTTTTGGGTATGAAAATATCCATTGACGGCTTACAGCCGTCAAATCCGTAGAACTCACTAAGAGCTTCCTTTTGACTGGTTATGGCTCCCGTAACACTAAACGAGCCAAGAGTTATGGCCGTCCGAAGAATCGATATCCACTGGGTGCAACATTCGCGGTGCAAGGTGCAACATTCGTCCAAAAAGCCGAAACAGCACCGTTTGACTTTTAGAAATGGGTGCAGGGATTTGAAATGGAACAGTACCATGGTGCACTACTCTCCAGGGAAGGTAAATTGAAGACCATCCACGGTGATCCCGTTTTAACGTAAAAATTCACGTGATGGAAAACAGAAGGCCAAAAAACTTCAGAGACCCAATTGAGGTTCGGATAGCTTTTTTTGGGTATGAAACTATCCATTGATGGCTTACAGCCGTCAAAACCGTAGAACTCACTGAGAGCTTCATTTTGACTGGTTATGGCTCCCGTAACTCTAAACGAGCCAACAGTTATGGCCGTCCGAAGAATCGATATCCACAGGGTGCAACATTCGCGGTGCAAGGTGCAACATTCATCCAAAAAGCCGAAACAATGTAGTTCGACTTTTAGAAATGGGTGTAGGGATTTGAAATGGAATAGTACCATGGTGCACCACTCTCCAGGGAAGGTAAATCAAAGACCATCCATGGTGATCCCGTTTTAACGTAAAAATTCACGTGATGGAAAACAGAAGGCCAAAAAACTTCAGAGACCCGTTTGAGGTTCGGATAGCATTTTTTGGGTATGAAACTATCCATTGACGGCTTACAGCCGTCAAAGCCGTAGAAATCACTGAGAGCTTCGTTTTGACTAGTTATGGCTCGCATAACTCTAAACGAGCCAATAGATATGGTCGTCCAAAGAATCGATATCCATAGGGTGCAACATTCGTGGTGCAAGGTGCAACATTCTCCAAAAAGCTGAAACAGCGCCTTTCGACTTTTAGAAGTGGGTGCAGGGATTTGAAATGGAACAGTACCATGGTGCACCACTCTCCAGGGAAGGTAAATCGAAGACCATCCACGGTGATCCCGTTTTAACGTAAAAATTCACGTGATGGAAAACAGAAGGCCAAAAAACATCAAAGACCCAATTGAGGTTCAGATAGCCTTTTTTGGGTAAGAAACTATCCATTGACGGCTTACAACCATCAAAGCCGTAGAACTCACTGAGAGCTTCGTTTTGACTGGTTATGGCTCCCATAACTCTAAACAAGCCAATAGTTATGTCTGTCCGAAGAATCGATATCCACAGGGTGCAACATTCGCGGTGCAAGGTGCAACATTCATCCAAAAAGCCGAAACAGTGCCGTTCGACTTTTAGAAGTGGGTGTAGGGATTTGAAATGGAACAGTACCATGGTGCACCACTCTCCAGGGATGGTAAATCGAAGACCATCCACGGTGATCCCGTTTTAACATAAAAATTCACGTGATGGAAAACAGAAGGCCAAAAAACGTCAGAGACCCGATTGAGGTTCGGATAGCATTTTTTGGGTATGAAACTATCCATTGACGGCTTACTGCCGTCAAAGCCGTAGAACTCACTAAGAGCTTCATTTTGACTAGTTATGGCTCCCGTAACTCTAAACGATCCAATAGTTATGGCCGTCCGAAGAATCGATATCCACAGGGTGCAACATTCGCTGTGCAAGGTGCTACATTCGTCCAAAAAGCCGACACAACGCCGTTCGACTTTTAGAAGTGGGTGCAGGGATTTGAAATGGAACAGTACCATGGTGCACCACTCTCTAGGGAAGGTAAATCGAAGACCATCCACGGTGATCCCGTTTTAACGTAAAAATCCACGTGATGGAAAATAGAAGGCTAAAAAACATCAGAGACCCGATTGAGGTTCGGATAGCCATTTTTGGGTATGAAAATATCCATTGACAGCTTACAGCCGTCAAAGCCGTAGAACTCACTGAGAGCTTTCTTTTGACTGGTTATGGCTCCCGTAACTCTAAACGAGCCAAGAGTTATGGCCGTCCGAAGAATCGATATCCACAGGGTGCAACATTCGCGGTGCAAGGTGCTACATTCGTCCAAAAAGCCGAAACAGCGCCGTTCGACTTTTAGAAATGGGTGCAGGGATTTGAAATGGAACAGTACCATGGTGCACCACTCTCCAGGGAAGGTAAATCGAAGACCATCCACGGTGATCCCGTTTTAACGTAAAAATTCACGTGATGGAAAACAGAAGGCCAAAAAGCATCAGAGACCCGATTGGGGTTCGGATAGCCTTTTTTGGGTATGAAACTATCCGTTGACGGCTTACAGCCATTAAAGCCGTAGAACTCACTTAGAGCTTCGTTTTGACTGGTTATGGCTCCCGTAACTCTAAACAAGCGAATAGTTATGGCCGTCCGAAGAATCGATATCCACAGGGTGCAACATTCGCGGTGCAAGGTGCAACATTCATCGAAAAAGCCGAAACAGCGCCGTTCGACTTTTAGAAGTGGGTGCTGGGATTTGAAATGGAACAGTACCATGGTGCACCACTCCCCAGGGAAGGTAAATCGAAGACCATCCACGGTGATCCCGTTTTAACGTAAAAATTCACATGATGGAAAACATAAGGCCAAAAAACTTCAAAGACCCGATTGAGGTTCGGATAGCCTTTTTTGGGTATGAAACTATCCACTGACGGCTTACAACCGTCAAAGCCGTAGAACTCACTGAGAGATTCATTTTGACTAGTTATGGCTCCCGTAACTCTAAACGAGCCAATAGTTATGGCCGTCCGAAGAATCGATATCCACAGGGTGCAACATTCGCAGTGCAAGGTGTTACATTCATCCAAAAAGCCGAAACAGCACCGTTCGACTTTTAGAAGTGGGTGCAGGGATTTGAAATGGAACAGTACCATGGTGCACCACTCTCCAGGGAAGGTAAATCGAAGACCATCCACGGTGATCCTGTTTTAACGTAAAAATCCACGTGATGGAAAACAGAAGGCCAAAAAACATAAGAGACCCGATTGAGGTTCGGATAGCCATTTTTGGGTATGAAAATATCCATTGACGGCTTACAGCCGTCAAAGCCGTAGAACTCACTGAGAGCTTCCTTTTGACTGGTTATGGCTCCCGTAACACTAAACGAGCCAATAGTTATGGCCGTCCGAAGAATCGATATCCACAGGGTGCAACATTCGCGGTGCAAGGTGCAACATTCATCCAAAAAGCCGAAACAACGCCGTTCGACTTTTTGAAATGGGTGCAGGGATTTGAAATGGAACAGTACCACGGTGCACTACTCTCCAGGGAAGGTAAATTGAAGACCATCCACGGTGATCCCGTTTTAACGTAAAAATTCACGTGATGGAAACAGAAGGCCAAAAAACTTCAGAGACCCAATTGAGGTTCGGATAGCTTTTTTTGGGTATGAAACTATCCATTGATGGCTTACAGTCGTCAAAACCGTAGAACTCACTGAGAGCTTCGTTTTGACTGGTTATGGCTCCCGTAACTCTAAACGAGCCAACAGTTATGGCCGTCCGAAGAATCGATATCCACAGGGTGCAACAATCGCGGTGCAAGGTGCAACATTCATCCAAAAAGCCGAAACAATGTAGTTCGACTTGTAGAAATGGGTGTAGGGATTTGAAATGGAATAGTACCATGGTGCACCACTCTCCAGGGAAGGTAAATCAAAACCATCCATGGTGATCCCGTTTTAACGTAAAAATTCACGTGATGGAAAACAGAAGGCCAAAAAACTTCAGAGACCCGATTGAGGTTCGGATAGCATTTTTTGGGTATGAAACTATCCATTGACGGCTTACAGCCGTCAAAGCCGTAGAAATAACTGAGAGCTTCGTTTTGACTGGTTATGGCTCGCATAACTCTAAACGAGCCAATAGATATGGTCGTCCGAAGAATCGATATCCATAGGGTGCAACATTCGCGGTGCAAGGTGCAACATTCTACAAAAAGCTGAAACAGCGCCGTTCGACTTTTAGAAGTGGGTGCAGGAATTTGAAATGGAACAGTACCATGGTGCACCACTCTCCAGGGAAGGTAAATCGAAGACCATCCACGGTGATCCCGGTTTAACGTAAAAATTCACGTGATGGAAAACAGAAGGCCAAAAAACATCAAAGACCCAATTGAGGTTCGGATAGCCTTTTTTGGGTATGAAACTATCCATTGACGGCTTACAACCATCAAAGCCGTAGAACTCACTGAGAGATTCGTTTTGACTGATTATGGCTCCCGTAACTCTAAACAAGCCAATAGTTATGGCTGTCCGAAGAATCGATATCCACAGGGTGCAACATTCGCGGTGCAAGGTGCAACATTCTTCCAAAAAGCCGAAACAGTGTCGTTCGACTTTTAGAAGTGGGTGTAGTGATTTGAAATGGAACAGTACCATGGTGCACCACTCTCCAGGGATGGTAAATCGAAGACCATCCACGGTGATCCCGTTTTAACATAAAAATTCACGTGATGGAAAACAAAAGGCTAAAAAACATCAGAGACCCGATTGAGGTTCGGATAGCCATTTTTGGGTATGAAAATATCCATTGACGGCTTACAGCCATCAAAGCCGTAGAACTCACTGAGAGCTTTCTTTTGACTGGTTATGGCTCCCGTAACTCTAAACGAGCCAAGAGTTATGGCCGTCCGAAGAATCGATATCCACAGGGTGCAACATTCGCGGTGCAAGGTGCTACATTCGTCCAAAAACCGAAACAGCGCCGTTCGACTTTTAGAAATGGTTGCAGGGATTTGAAATGGAACAGTACCATGGTGCACCACTCTCCAGGGAAGGTAAATCGAAGACCATCCACGGTGATCCCGTTTTAACGTAAAAATTCACATGATGGAAAACAGAAGACCAAAAAACATCAAAGACCCGATTGAGGTTCGGATAGCCTTTTTTGGGTATGAAACTATCCATTGACGGCTAACAGCCATCAAAGCCGTAGAACTCACTGAGAGCTTCGTTTTGACTGGTTATGGCTCCCGTAACTCTAAACAAGCCAATAGTTATGGCCGTCCGAAGAATCGATATCCACAGGGTGCAACATTCGCGGTGCAAGGTGCAACATTCATCCAAAAAGCCGAAACAGTGCCGTTCGACTTTTAGAAGTGGGTGTAGGGATTTTAAATGGAACAGTACCATGGTGCACCACTCTCCAGGGAAGGTAAATCGAAGACCATCCACGGTGATCCCGTTTTAACATAAAAATTCACGTGATGGAAAACAGAAGGCCAAAAAACGTCAAAGACCCGATTGAGGTTCGGATAGCCTTTTTTGGGTATGAAACTATCCATTGACGGCTTACTGCCGTCAAAGCCGTAGAACTCACTAAGAGCTTCATTTTGACTAGTTATGGCTCCCGTAACTCTAAACGAGCCAATAGTTATCGCCATCCGAAGAATGGATATCCACAGGGTGCAACATTCGCGGTGCAAGGTGCTACATTCGTCCAAAAAGCCGAAACAACGCCGTTCGACTTTTAGAAGTGGGTGCAGGGATTTGAAATGGAAAAGTACCATGGTGCACCACTCTCCAGGGAAGGTAAATAGAAGACCATCCACGGTGATCCCGTTTTAACGTAAAAATCCACGTGATGGAAAACAGAAGGCTAAAAAACATCAGAGACCCGATTGAGGTTCGGATAGCCATTTTTGGGTATGAAAATATCCATTGACGGCTTACAGCCGTCAAAGCCGTAGAACTCACTGAGAGCTTCCTTTTGACTGGTTATGGCTCCCGTAACTCTAAATGAGCCAAGAGTTATGTCCGTCCGAAGAATCAATATCCATAGGGTGCCACATTCGCGGTGCAAGGTGCTACATTCGTCCAAAAAGCCGAAACAGCGCCGTTCGACTTTTAGAAATGGGTGCAGGGATTTGAAATGGAACAGTACCATGGTGCACCACTCTCCAGGGAAGGTAAATCGAAGACCATCCCCGGTGATCCCGTTTTAACGTAAAAATTCACGTGATTTAAAACAGAAGGCCAAAAAACATCAAAGACCCGATTGAGGTTCGGATAGCCTTTTTTGGGTATGAAACTATCCATTGACGGCTTACAGCCATCAAAGCCGTAGAACTCACTAAGAGCTTCGTTTTGACTGGTTATGGCTCCCGTAACTCTAACCAAGCCAATAGTTATGGCCGTCCGAAGAATCGATATCCACAGGGTGCAACATTCACGGTGCAAGGTGCAACATTCATCCAAAAAGCCGAAACAGTGCCGTTTGACTTTTAGAAGTGGGTGTAGGGATTTGAAATGGAACAGTACCATGGTGCACCACTCTCCAGGGAAGGTAAATCGAAGACCATCCACGGTGATCCCGTTTTAACATAAAAATTCACGTGATGGAAAACAGAAGGCCAAAAAACGTCAAAGACCCGATTGAGGTTCGGATAGCCTTTTTTGGGTATGAAACTATCCATTGACGGCTTACAACCATCAAAGCCGTAGAACTCACTGAGAGATTCGTTTTGACTGGTTATGGCTCCCGTAACTCTAAACAAGCCAATAGTTATGGCTGTCCGAAGAATCGATATCCACAGGGTGCAACATTCGCGGTGCAAGGTGCAACATTCATCCAAAAAGCCGAAACAACGCCGTTCGACTTTTAGAAATGGGTGCAGGGATTTGAAATGGAACAGTACCATGGTGCACCACTCTCCAGGGAAGGTAAATCGAAGACCATCCAAGCTGATCCCGTTTTAACGTAAAAATTCACGTGATGGAAAACAGAAGGCCAAAAAACTTCAGAGACCAAATTGAGGTTGAGATAGCCATTTTTGGGTATGAAAATATCCATTGACGGCTTACAGCCGTCAAAGCCGTAGAACTCACTGAGAGCTTCCTTTTGACTGGTTATGGCTCCCGTAACTCTAAACGAGCCAACAGTTATGGCCGTCCGAAGAATCGATATCCACAGGGTGCAACATTCGGGGTGTAAGGTGCAACATTCGTCCAAAAAGCTGAAACAGCGCCGTTCGACTTTTAGAAATGGGTGCAGGGATTTGAAATGGAACAGTACCACGGTGCACCACTCTCCAGGGAAGGTAAATCGAAGACCAGCCACGGTGATCCCGTTTTAACGTAAAAATTCACGTGATGGAAAACAGAAGGCCAAAAAACTTCAAAGACCAAATTGAGGTTGAGATAGCTTTTTTTGGGAATGAAACTATCCATTGACGGCTTACAGCCGTCAAAGCCTTAGAACTCACTAAGAGCTTCGTTTTGACTGGTTATGGCTCCCGTAACTCTAAACGAGCCAACAGTTATGGTCGTCCGAAGAATCGATATCCACAGGGTGCAACATTCGCGGTGCAAGGTGCAGCATTCGTCCAAAAAGTCGAAACAGCGCCGTTCGACTTTTAGAAATGGGTGCAGGGATTTGAAATGGAATAGTACCATGGTGCACCACTATCCAGGGAAGGTAAATCAAAGACCATCCATGGTGATCCCGTTTTAACGTAAAAATTCACGTGATGGAAAACAGAAGGCCAAAAAACATCAGAGACCCGATTGAGGTTCAGATAGCCTTTTTTGGGTATGAAACTATCCATTGATGGCTTAGAGCCGTCAAAGCCGTAGAACTCACTGAGATCTTCATTTTGACTTGTTATGGCTCCCGTAACTCTAAACGAGCCAAGAGTTATGGCCGTCCGAAGAATCGATATCCACAGGGTGCAACATTCGCGGTGCAAGGTGCAACATTCGTCCAAAAAGCCGAAACAGCGCCGTTCGACTTTTAGAAATGGGTGCAGGGATTTGAAATGGAAAGTACCATGGTGCACCACTATCCAGGGAAGGTAAATCAAAGACCATCCACGGTGATCCCGTTTTAACGTAAAAATTCACGTGATGGAAAACAGAAGGCCAAAAAACTTCAGAGACCCAATTGAGATTCGGATAGCTTTTTTTGGGTATGAAACTATCCATTGACGGCTTACAGCCGTCAAAACCGTAGAACTCACTGAGAGCTTCGTTTTGACTGGTTATGGTTCCCGTAACTCTAAACGAGCCAAGAGTTATGGCCGTCCGAAGAATCGATAACCACAGGGTGCAACATTCGCGGTGCAAGGTGCAGCATTCGTCCAAAAAGCCGAAACAGCGCCGTTCGACTTTTAGAAATGGGTGTAGGGATTTGAAATGGAACAGTACCATGGTGCACCACTCTCCAGGGAAGGTAATCAAAGACCATCCACGGTGATCCCGTTTTAACGTAAAAATTCACGTGATGGAAAACAGAAGGCAAAAAAACTTCAGAGACCCGATTGAGGTTCGGATAGCCTTTTTTGGGTATGAAACTATCCATTGATGGCTTACAGCCGTCAAAGCCGTAGAACTCACTGAGAGCTTCGTTTTGACTGGTTATGGCTCCTGTAACTCTAAACGAGCCAATAGATATGGCCGTCCGAAGAATCGATATCCATAGGGTGCAACATTCGCGGTGCAAGGTGCAACATTCATCCAAAAAGCCGAAAGAGCGCCGTTCAACTTTTAGAAATGGGTGCGGGGATTTGAAATGGAACAGTACCATCGTGCTCCACTCTCCAGGGAAGGTAAATCGAAGACCATCCACGGTGATCCCGTTTTAACGTAAAAATTCACGTGATGGAAAACAGAAGACCAAAAAATTTCAGAGACCCGATTAAGGTTCGGATAGCCTTTTTTGGGTATGAAACTATCCATTGACGGCTTACAGCCATCAAAGCCGTAGAACTCACTGATAGCTTTGTTTTGACTGGTTATGCCTCCCGTAACTCTAAACAAGCCAATAGTTATGGTCGTCCGAAGAATCGATATCCACAAGGTGCAACATTCGCGGTGCAAGGTGCAACATACATCCAAAAAGCCGAAACAGTGCCGTTCGACTTTAAAAGTGGGTGCAGGGATTTGAAATGGAACAATACCATGGTGCACCACTCTCTAGGGAAGGTAAATCGAAGACCATCCACGGTGATCCCGTTTTAACGTAAAAATTCACGTAATGGAAAACAGAAGGCCAAAAAACGTCAGAGAACCGATTGAGGTTCGGATAGCCTTTTTTGGGTATGAAACTATCCATTGACGGCTTACTGCCATCAAAGCCGTAGAACTCACTAAGAGCTTCATTTTGACTAGTTATGGCTCCCGTAACTCTAAACGAGCCAATAGTTATGGCCGTCCGAAGAATCGATATCCACAGGGTGCAACATTCGTGGTGCAAGGTGCTACATTCGTCCAAAAAGCCGAAACAGCTCCGTTCGACTTTTAGAAGTGGGTGCAGGGATTTGAAATGGAACAGTACCATGGTGCACCACTCTCCAGGGAAGGTAAATCGAAGACCATCCACGGTGATCCTGTTTTAACGTAAAAATCCAAGTGATGGAAAACATAAGACTAAAAAACATCAGAGACCCGATAGAGGTTCGGATAGCCATTTTTGGGTATGAAAATATCCATTGACGGCTTACAGCCGTCAAAGCCGTAAAACTCACTGAGAGCTTCCTTTTGACTGGTTATGGCTCCCGTAACTCTAAACGTGCCAAGAGTTATGGCCGTCCGAAGAATTGATATCCATAGGGTGCAACATTCGCGGTGCAAGGTGCAACATTCGTCCAAAAAGCTGAAACAGCGCCGTTCGACTTTTAGAAATGGGTGCAGGGATTTGAAATGGAACAGTACCACGGTGCACCACTCTCCACGGAAGGTAAATCGAATACCATCCACGGTGATCCCGTTTTAACGTAAAAATTCACGTGATGGAAAACAGAAGGCCAAAAAACTTCAGAGACCCAATTGAGGTTCGGATAGCTTTTTTTGGGTATGAAACAATCCATTGACGGCTTACAGCCATCAAAACCGTAGAACTAACTGAGTGCTTCATTTTGACTGGTTATTGCTCCCGTAACTCTAAACGAGCCAACAGTTATGGCCGTCCGAAGAATCGATATCCATAGGGTGCAACATTCGCGGTGCAAGGTGCAACATTCGTCCAAAAAGCCGAAACAATGTAGTTCGACTTTTAGAAATGGGTGTAGGGATTTGAAGTGGAATAGTACCATAGTGCACCACTCTCCAGGGAAGGTAAATCAAAGACCATCCATGGTGATCCCGTTTTAACGTAAAAATTCACGTGATGGAAAACAGAAGGCCAAATAACATCAGAGACCCGATTGAGGTTCGGATAGCCTTTTTTGGGTATGAAACTATCCATTGATGGCTTTTAGCCGTCAAAGCCGTAGAACTCACTGAGATCTTCGTTTTGACTTGTTATGGATCCCTTAACTCTAAACGAGCCAAGAGTTATGGCCGTCCGAAGAATCGATATCCACAGGGTGCAACATTCGCGGTGCAAGGTGCAACATTCGTCCAAAAAGCCGAAACAGCACCGTTCGACTTTTAGAAATGGGTGCAAGGATTTGAAATGGAAAGTACCATGGTGCACCACTATCTAGGGAAGGTAAATCGAAGACCATCCACGGTGATCCCGTTTTAACGTAAAAATTCACGTGATGGAAAACAGAAGGCCAAAAAACTTCAGAGACCCAATTGAGGTTCGGATAGCTTTTTTTGGGTATGAAACTATCCATTGACGGCTTACAGCCATCAAAACCGTAGAACTCACCGAGAGCTTCGTTTTGACTGGTTATGGCTCCCGTAACTCTAAACGAGCCAAGAGTTATGGCCGTCCGAAAAATCGATATCCACAGGGTGCAACATTCGCGGTGCAAGGTGCAACATTCATCCAAAAAGCCGAAACAGCGCCGTTCGACTTTTAGAAATGGGTGCAGGGATTTGAAATGGAACAGTACCATGGTGCTCCACTCTCCAGGGAAGGTAAATCGAAGACCATCCACGGTGATCCCGTTTTAACGTAAAAATTCACGTGATGGAAAACAGAAGGCCAAAAAACTTCAGAGACCCGATTGAGGTTCGGATAGCCTTTTTTGGGTATGAAACTATCCATTGACGGCTTACAGCCATCAAAGCCTTAGAACTCACTAATAGCTTCGTTTTGACTGGTTATGGCTCCCGTAACTCTAAACAAGCCAATAGTTATGGTCGTCCGAAGAATCGATATCCACAAGGTGCAACATTCGCGGTGCAAGGTGCAACATTCATCCAAAAAGCCGAAACAGTGTCGTTCGACTTTAAAAGTGGGTGCAGGGATTTGAAATGGAACAGTACCATGTTGCACCACTCTCTAGGGAAGGTAAATCGAAGACCATCCACGGTGATCCCGTTTTAACGTAAAAATTCACGTGATGGAAAACAGAAGGCCAAAAAACGTCAAAGACCCGATTGAGGTTCGGATAGCCTTTTTTCGGTATGAAACTATCCATTGACGGCTTACTGCCATCAAAGCCGTAGAACTCACTAAGAGCTTCATTTTGACTAGTTATGGCTCCCGTAACTCTAAACGAGCCAATAGTTATGGCCGTCCGAAGAATCGATATCCACAGGGTGCAACATTCGCGGTGCAAGGTGCAACATTCGTCCAAAAAGCCGAAACAGCGCCGTTCGACTTTTAGAAATGGGTGTAGGGATGTGAAATGGAACAGTACCATGGTGCACCACTCTCTAGGGAAGGTAATCGAAGACCATCCACGGTGATCCCGTTTTAACGTAAAAATTCACGTGATGGAAAACAGAAGGCCAAAAAACTTCAGAGACCCGATTGAGGTTCAGATAGCCTTTTTTGGGTATGAAACTATCCATTGATGGCTTATAGCCGTCAAAGCCGTAGAACTCACTGAGAGCTTCGTTTTGACTGGTTATGGCTCCCGTAACTCTAAACGATCCAATAGATATGCCGTCCAAAGAATCGATATCCATAGGGTGCAACATTCGCGGTGCAAGGTGCAACATTCATCCAAAAAGCCGAAACAGCGCCGTTCAACTTTTAGAAATGGGTGCAGGGATTTGAAATGGAACAGTACCATGGTGCTCCACTCTCCAGGGAAGGTAAATCGAAGACCATCCACGGTGATCCCGTTTTAACGTAAAAATTCACGTGATGGAAAACAGAAGGCCAAAAAACTTCAGAGACCCGATTGAGGTTCGGATAGCCTTTTTTGGGTATGAAACTATCCATTGACGGCTTACAGCCATCAAAGCCTTAGAACTCACTGATAGCTTCGTTTTGACTGGTTATGGCTCCCGTAACTCTAAACAAGCCAATAGTTATGGTCGTCCGAAGAATCGATATCCACAAGGTGCAACATTCGCGGTGCAAGGTGCAACATTCATCCAAAAAGCCGAAACAGTGCCGTTCGACTTTAAAAGTGGGTGCAGGGATTTGAAATGGAACAGTACCATGGTGCACCACTCTCTAGGGAAGGTAAATCGAAGACCATCCACGGAGATCCCGTTTTAACGTAAAAATTCACGTGATGGAAAACAGAAGGCCAAAAAACGTCAGAGACACGATTGAGGTTCAGATAGCCTTTTTTGGGTATGAAACTATCCATTGACGGCTTACTGCCATCAAAGCCATAGAACTCACTAAGAGCTTCATTTTGACTAGTTATGGCTCCCGTAACTCTAAACGAGCCAATAGTTATGGCCGTCCGAAGAATCGATATCCACAGGGTGCAACATTCGCGGTGCAAGGTGCTACATTCGTCCAAAAAGCCGAAACAGCTCCGTTCGACTTTTAGAAGTGGGTGCAGGGATTTGAAATGGAACAGTACCATGGTGCACCACTCTCCAGGGAAGGTAAATCGAAGACCATCCACGGTGATCCCGTTTTAACGTAAAAATTCACGTGATGGAAAACAGAAGGCCAAAAAACTTCAGAGACCCGATTGAGGTTCAGATAGCCTTTTTTGGGTATGAAACTATCCATTGATTGCTTACAGCCGTCAAAGCCGTAGAACTCACTGAGAGCTTTGTTTTGACTGGTTATGGCTCCCGTAACTCTAAACGAGCCAATAGATATGCCGTCCAAAGAATCGATATCCATAGGGTGCAACATTCGCGGTGCAAGGTGCAACATTCATCCAAAAAGCCGAAACAGCGCCGTTCAACTTTTAGAAATGGGTGCAGGGATTTGAAATGGAACAGTACCATGGTGCTCCACTCTCCAGGGAAGGTAAATCGAAGACCATCCACGGTGATCCCGTTTTAACGTAAAAATTCACGTGATGGAAAACAGAAGGCCAAAAAACTTCAGAGACCCGATTGAGGTTCGGATAGCCTTTTTTGGGTATGAAACTATCCATTGACGGCTTACAGCCATCAAAGCCGTAGAACTCACTGATAGCTTCGTTTTGACTGGTTATGGCTCCCGTAACTCTAAACAAGCCAATAGTTATGGTCGTCCGAAGAATCGATATCCACAAGGTGCAACATTCGCGGTGCAAGGTGCAACATTCATCCAAAAAGCCGAAACAGTGCCGTTCGACTTTAAAAGTGGGTGCAGGGATTTGAAATGGAACAGTACCATGGTGCACCACTCTCTAGGGAAGGTAAATCGAAGACCATCCACGGAGATCCCGTTTTAACGTAAAAATTCACGTGATGGAAAACAGAAGGCCAAAAAACGTCAAAGACACGATTGAGGTTCAGATAGCCTTTTTTGGGTATGAAACTATCCATTGACGGCTTACTGCCATCAAAGCCATAGAACTCACTAAGAGCTTCATTTTGACTAGTTATGGCTCCCGTAACTCTAAACGAGCCAATAGTTATGGCCGTCCGAAGAATCGATATCCACAGGGTGCAACATTCGCGGTGCAAGGTGCTACATTCGTCCAAAAAGCCGAAACAGCTCCGTTCGACTTTTAGAAGTGGGTGCAGGGATTTGAAATGGAACAGTACCATGGTGCACCACTCTCCAGGGAAGGTAAATCGAAGACCATCCACGGTGATCCCGTTTTAAGGTAAAAATCCAAGTGATGGAAAACAGAAGACTAAAAAACATCAGAGACCCGATTGAGGTTCGGATAGCCATTTTTGGGTATGAAAATATCCATTGACGGCTTACAGCCGTCAAAGCCGTAGAACTCACTGAGAGCTTCCTTTTGACTGGTTATGGCTCCCGTAACTCTAAACGTGCCAAGAGTTATGGCCGTCCGAAGAATCGATATCCATAGGGTGCAACATTCGCGGTGCAAGTTGCAACATTCGTCCAAAAAGCTGAAACAGCGCCGTTCGACTTTTAGAAATGGGTGCAGGGATTTGAAATGGAACAGTACCATGGTGCACCCTCTCCAGGGAAGGTAAATCGAAGACCATCCACGGTGATCCCGTTTTAACGTAAAAATTCACGTGATGGAAAACAGAAGGCCAAAAAACTTCAGAGACCCAATTGAGGTTCGGATAGCTTTTTTTGGGTATGAAACAATCCATTGACGGCTTACAGCCATCAAAACCATAGAACTCACTAAGAGCTTCATTTTGATTGGTTATTGCTCCCGTAACTCTAAACGAGCCAACAGTTATGGCCGTCCGAAGAATCGATATCCACAGGGTGCAACATTCGCGGTGCAAGGTGCAACATTCATCCAAAAAGCCGAAACAATGTAGTTCGACTTTTAGAAATAGGTGTAGGGATTTGAAATGGAATAGTACCATGGTGAACCACTCTCCAGGCAAGGTAAATCAAAGACCATCCATGGTGATCCCGTTTTAACGTAAAAATTCGCGGGATGGAAAACAGAAGGTCAAATAACTTCAGAGACCCGATTGAGGTTCAGATAGCCTTTTTTGGGTATGAAACTATCCATTGACGGCTTAGAGCCATCAAAGCCGTAGAACTCACTGAGATCTTCGTTTTGACTTATTATGGCTCCCTTAACTCTAAACGAGCCAAGAGTTATGGCCGTCCGAAGAATCGATATCCACAGTGTGCAACATTCGCGGTGCAAGGTGCAACATTCGTCCAAAAAGCCGAAACAGCGCCGTTCGACTTTTAGAAATGGGTGCAGGGATTTGAAATGGAAAGTACCATGGTGCACCACTATCCAGGGAAGGTAAATCGAAGACCATCCATGGTGATCCCGTTTTAACGTAAAAATTCACGTGATGGAAATCAGAAGGCCAAAAAACTTCAGAGACCAAATTGAGGTTCGGATAGCTTTTTTTGGGTATGAAACTATCGATTGACGGCTTACAGCCGTCAAAACCGTAGAACTCACTGAGAGCTTCGTTTTGACTTGTTATGGCTCCCGTAACTCTAAACGAGCCAAGAGTTATGGCCGTCCGAAGAATCGATATCCACAGGGTGCAACATTCGCGGTGCAAGGTGCAACATTCGTCTAAAAAGCCGAAACAGCGCCGTTCGACTTTTATAAATGGGTGTAGGTATTTGAAATGGAACAGTACCATGGTTCACCACTCTCCAGGGAAGGTAATCAAAGACCATCCACGGTGATCCCGTTTTAACGTAAAAATTCACATGATGGAAAACAGAAGGCCAAAAAACTTCAGAGACCCGATTGAGGTTCGGATAGCCTTTTTTGGGTATGAAACTATCCAATGATGGCTTACAGCCGTCAAAGCCGTAGAACTCACTGAGAGCTTCGTTTTGACTGGTTATGGCTCCCGTAACTCTAAACGAGCCAATAGATATGGCCGTCCGAAGAATCAATATCCATAGGGTGCAACATTCGCGGTGCAAGGTGCAACATTCATCCAAAAAGCCGAAACAGCGCCGTTCAACTTTTAGAAATGGGTGCAGGGATTTGAAATGGAACAGTACCATGGGGCTCCACTCTCCGGGAAGGTAAATCGAAGACCATCCACGGTGATCCCGTTTTAACGTAAAAATTCACGTGATGGAAAACAGAAGGCCAAAAAATATCAAAGACCCGATTGAGGTGCGGATAGCCTTTTTGGGGTATGAAACTATCCATTGACGGCTTATAGTCGTCAAAGCCGTAGAACTCACCGAGAGCTTCGTTTTGACTAGTTATGGCTCCCGTAACTCTTAACGAGCCAAGAGTTATGGCCGTCTAAAGAATCGATATCCACAGGGTGCAGGTATTTGAAATGGAACAGTACCATGATGCACCACTCTCCAGGGAAGGTAAATCGAAGACCATCCACGGTGATCCCGTTTTAACGTAAAAATTCACGTGATGGAAAACAAAAGGCCAAAAAACTTCAAAGACCCAATTGAGGTTCGGATAGCTTTTTTTGGGTATGAAACTATCCATTGACGGCTTACAGCCGTCAAAACCGTAGAACTCACTGAGAGCTTCGTTTTGACTAGTTATGGCTCCCGTAACTCTGAACGAGCCAACAGTTATGGCCGTCCGAAGAATCGATATCCACAGGGTGCAACATTCGCGGTGCAAGGTGCAACATTCGTCCAAAAAGCCGAAACAGTGCCGTTCGACTTTTGGAAATGGGTGAAGGGATTTGAAATGGAATAGTACCATGGTGCACCACTCTTCAGGGAAGATAAATCAAAGACCATCCATGGTGATCCCGTTTTAACGTAAAAATTCACGTGATGGAAAACAGAAGGCCAAAAAACTTCAGAGACCCGATTGAGGTTCAGATAGCATTTTTTGGGTATGAAACTATCCATTAGCGGCTTACAGCAGTCATAGCCGTAGAACTCACTGAGAGCTTCGTTTTGACTTGTTATGGCTCCCGTAACTCTAAACGAGCCAACAGTTATGGTCGTCCGAAGAATCGATATCCATAGGGTGCAACATTCGCGGTGCAAGGTGCAACATTCATCCAAAAAGCCGAAACAGCGTCGTTCGACTTTTAGAAATGGGTGCAGGGATTTGAAATGGAATAGTACCATGGTGCACCACTATCCAGGGAAGGTAAATCGAAGACCAGCCACGGTGATCCCGTTTTAACGTAAAAATTCACGTGATGGAAAACAGAAGGCCAAAAAACTTCAGAGACCCGATTGAGGTTCGGATAGCCTTTTTTGGGTATGAAACTATCCATTGATGGCTTACAGCCGTCAAAGCCGTAGAACTCACTAAGAGCTTCGTTTTGACTGGTTATGGCTCCCGTAACTCTAAACGAGCCAATAGATATGGCCGTCCGAAGAATCGATATCCATAGGGTGCAACATTCACGGTGCAAGGTGCAACATTCATCCAAAAAGCCGAAACATCGCCATTCAACTTTTAGAAGTGGGTGCAGGGATTTGAAATGGAACAGTACCATGGTGCACCACTCTCCAGGGAAGGTAAACCGAAGACCATCCACGGTGATCCCATTTTAACATAAAAATTCACGTGATGGAAAACAGAAGGCCAAAAAACATCAGAGACCCGATTATGGTTCGGATAGCCTTTTTTGGGTATGGAACTATCCATTGATGGCTTACAGCCGTCAAAGTCGCAGAACTCACTGAGATCTTCGTTTTGACTTGTTATGGCTCCCATAACTCTAAACGAGCCAAGAGTTATGGCTATCCGAAGAATCAATATCCATAGGGTGCAACATTCGCGGTGCAAGGTGCAACATTCGTCCAAAAAGCCGAAACAGCGCTGTTCGACTTTTAGAAATGGGTGCAGGGATTTGAAATGGAACAGTACCATGGTGCACCATGTTATCCCGCCTTTTGGCAAGGCCAGGATACCAAGGAGTTGGACTCAAAAAGTCGTTTGTCATGGATATCGTTGAATTTTGACCAAGTCCGGATCAAGCCTTAATCGATGGGACATGATCGGGAAAAATAAAGCAAACCAACGCTCCAAGTTTCAGATCGATCCGAGTTCAAATGCTCAAGTTATGATGGATGCAAGGCGAAGGGAAGAGCACATTTTCGTATCCATCAATAAGCAGCAGTTCGTATCGATGGATTTCGTATCCATCGGTGGTCCTCGTTTTCGCATCCATCGATCTCATATCGACCAGAATGATTAAGTCCACATAGTGGTGAGCTTCGTATCCATCATCCAATGTCTATTTCGTATCCATTGGTCAGTGCCCGCTTCGTATCCATTAGTCAGTGCATGCTTCGTATCCATCAGCCAGTGTTTGCCTCGTATCCCTGGATGAAGTCTTATTCGAATCCATCAGGTCAACCAGCTTGGATAACGTGTCATCTCTCGAAGGAAACGAGGCGAAATACATGGAGTCGAAGCAGTCAACACGGAGCAAATATCGGATCGAGGCGAAGCGCACGCACCACGTCATCCCTTGATGCGAATGCGCCGAGATGTATGGAGTCGACGCGGTCGATTCGGAGTGAAGACCGGATCGAGGCGAAGTGTGCGTTCCACGTCTTCACAGAGGCGCGTGATACCATCGATTCGAAGCCCTCAGCTCAGAGAAATGGATTCGAACCAGACAGCCTAGCGAAGAACATCACCTCGTATCAATGATATCTCTCAATCCCCTGATCCAAATACCATGAAATTTTAACTGAAGGTTGCACACATACCGAGGAACATCTCCACCAATTTTGAGCTCAATTGGAAGTAATCTTGATCGATACGAAATGATTTCGTATCGATCACAGATTGACTTGAAACTCTCTGGAAGTGGTCGAATGGGTCCCCTCACGTGTCAGGCCAAGTCTCCTGGAGTTTGAGCGAAATCCAAGCCTCCTACGCCTATAAATAGAGCCCCAAAATCAACGGAAAAAGGATCTTTTTTCTCTGAAGCGTCCAGACTCTGCCGGATTGAGATTTGCATCCTATTTTTGCTGTCAATTTCGAATTCTAAACTGTAACCCGCTGTTCATTGCTGTAAACGCTTGTAATCATTGAAAGAGAATCAATAAAATCATCAAAACTTCATAGTGGACGTAGGCTATACGCCGAACCACTCTAAACTGCTTGTCTGTGCACTTTACATTCCTGTTTGTTGGAGTTTTTGTTAGATAATCTCTGTTTTACATTTATAATCTTCATTTTATCTCTTCAAACAACTCCCGAAGAGTGTTGTGCCCATTTTTGGTACAAACACTTTGGTGCTTTCACTGAGAAAACCAGCTTTTTCTCCTGCTCGTTGGATCTGCCGTCGATACCGGATTGCACAAATCCAAGAGGAAGATCCAGATATTCAGTCTGGAATCCTTCCATTCTATTCAGATTTGCTCAAAATCTAGGAAAGGACTCCACCACCGACAATGGTCAGCACAAGAACTGGCGCCACCGCTGCAGAGCAAGAAGGCAGAGACAGGCAAAATGCCACACAGCCGCCTTCTTCCAATCAAGACAATGCCACTCATTCAGACTCAACGGGGCTAGTCACCCGACAGGAGTTTCAAGTATTGCTCCAGGAGCTGACCCAAAGCCGTCAGCAGTTGGCAGAACAGTTACGCGCCAATATCGAGCTGACCAACCAGCTAAACCGCCGGGGGCACAGAAGGTCCAGGAGAGATGATGTCTCCAGAGCGTCTACCGAAAGCTCAGCTTCATCTGATTATCACCACCGAACTACCCGTCCTCGACTAGAGGGGAGTCGCGCTCAAGCTGCTGAATATCAGCCCGCCTTAACTGTTGGGCAACTGAGGGTAGGACCGTCGACCAGCTTCCAGACGGGTCCCTCAACGCGAGGAGGTACGGCCCCACAGTACACCACGGATAACCGCGCCACAACCGCCGCAGCAGAGACAAGGGTCGATACCCGAAATCAATCATAGCCGATCAATCAACAGCGAGGACATACTCCTGAACCTTATGTCCCAGAAGACGTTGAGCCAAGGAGGCGAGATACGGATCGTCGACAGCGCCCGATCCCTACTCGCGCCGTGGAACCCGACCACGCCTTAGCTCATCACGCTCCGAATTTGCCCGTTTCGGATATAACTGTTGCCTCGTTTAGAGTTACGGGAGCCATAACCAGTCAAAACGAAGGTCTCAGTGATTCTACGGCTTTGACAGCTGTAAGCCATCAACGGATAGTTTCATATCCAGAAAAAAAGCTATCCGAACCTCAATCGGGTCTTTGAAGTTTTTTGGCCTTCGCTTTTCCGTCACATGAATTTTTACGTTAAAAAGGGAACACCGTGGCTGGTCTTCGATTTACCATCCCTGGAGAGTGGTGCACCATGGTACCGGTCCATTTCAAATACCTGCACCCATTTCTAAAAGTCGCACGGCGCTGTTTCGTCTTTTTGGACGAATGTTGCACCTTGCACCGCAGATGTTGCACCCTGTGGATATCGATTCTTCGGACGGCCATAACTGTTGCCTCGTTTAGAGTTACGGGAGCCATAACCAGTCAAAACGAAGGTCTCAGTGAGCTCTACGGCTTTGACCGCTGTAAGCCGTCAAAGGATAGTTTCATACCCAAAAAAAAGCTATCCGAACCTCAATCGGGTCTCTGAAGTTTTTTGGCCTTCGTTTTTCCGTCACATGAATTTTTACGTTAAAAAGCGAAAACCGTGGCTGGTCTTCGATTTACCATCCCTGGAGAGTGGTGCACCATGGTACCGGTCCATTTCAAATACCTGCACCCAATTCTAAAAGTCGCACGGCGCTGTTTCGTCTTTTTGGACGAATGTTGCACCTTGCACCGCAGATGTTGCACCCTGCGGATATCGATTCTTCGGACGGCCATAACTGTTGCCTCGTTTAGAGTTACGGGAGCCATAACCAGTCAAAACGAAGGTCTCAGTGAGTTCTACGGCTTTGATGGCTGTAAGCCGTCAACGGATAGTTTCACACCCAAAAAAAAGCCATCCGAACCTCAATCGGGACTCTGAAGTTTTTTGGCCTTCGTTTTTCCGTCACATGAATTTTTACGTTAAAAAGGGAACACCGTGACTGGTCTTCGATTTACCATCCCTGGAGAGTGGTGCACCATGGTACCGGTCCATTTCAAATACCTGCACCCAATTCTAAAAGTCGCACGGCACTGTTTCGTCTTTTTGGACGAATGTTGCACCTTGCACCACAGATGTTGCACCCTGCAGATATCGATTCTTCGAATGGCCATAACTGTTGCCTCGTTTAGAGTTACGGGAGCCATAACCAGTCAAAACAAAGGTCTCAGTGAGTTCTACGGCTTTGACTGCTGTAAGCCGTCAACGGATAGTTTCATACCCAAAAAAAAGCTACCCGAACCTCAATCGGGACTCTGAAGTTTTTTGGCCTTCGTTTTTCCGTCACATGAATTTTTACGTCCAAAAGGGAACACCGTGGCTGGTCTTCGATTTACCATCCCTGGAGAGTGGTGCACCATGGTACCGGTCCATTTCAAATACCTGCACCCAATTCTAAAAGTCGCACGGCGTTGTTTCGTCTTTTTGGACGAATGTTGCACCTTGCACCGCAGATGTTGCACCCTGCGGATATCGATTCTTCGGACGGCCATAACTGTTGCCTCGTTTAGAGTTACGGGAGCCATAACCAGCCAAAACGAAGGTCTCAGTGAGTTCTACGGCTTTGATGGCTGTAAGCCGTCAACGGATAGTTTCACACCCAAAAAAAAGCCATCCGAACCTCAATCGGGACTCTGAAGTTTTTTGGCCTTCGTTTTTCCGTCACATGAATTTTTACGTTAAAAAGGGAACACTGTGACTGGTCTTCGATTTACCATCCCTGGAGAGTGGTGCACCATGGTACCGGTCCATTTCAAATACCTGCACCCAATTCTAAAAGTCGCACGGCGCTGTTTCGTCTTTTTGGACGAATGTTGCACCTTGCACCGCAGATGTTGCACCCTGCAGATATCGATTCTTCGAATGGCCATAACTGTTGCCTCGTTTAGAGTTACGGGAGCCATAACCAGTCAAAACAAAGGTCTCAGTGAGTTCTACGGCTTTGACTGCTGTAAGCCGTCAACGGATAGTTTCATACCCAAAAAAAAGCTACCCGAACCTCAATCGGGACTCTGAAGTTTTTTGGCCTTCGTTTTTCCGTCACATGAATTTTTACGTCCAAAAGGGAACACCGTGGCTGGTCTTCGATTTACCATCCCTGGAGAGTGGTGCACCATGGTACCGGTCCATTTCAAATACCTGCACCCAATTCTAAAAGTCGCACGGCGCTGTTTCGTCTTTTTGGACGAATGTTGCACCTTGCACCGCAGATGTTGCACCCTGCGGATATCGATTCTTCGGACGGCCATAACTGTTGCCTCGTTTAGAGTTACGGGAGCCATAACCAGTCAAAACGAAGGTCTCAGTGAGTTCTATGGCTTTGACAACGGTAAGCCATCAACAGATAGTTTCATACTCAAAAAAAGATATCCGAACCTCAATCGGGTCTCTGAAGTTTTTTGGCCTTCGTTTTTCCATCACATGAATTTTTAAGTTAAAAAGGGAACACCATGGCTGGTCTTCGATTTACCATCCCTGGAGAGTGGTGCACCATGCTACCGGTCCATTTCAAATACCTGCACCCAATTCTAAAAGTCGCACGGCGCTGTTTCGTCTTTTTGGACGAATGTTGCACCTTGCACCGCAGATGTTGCACCCTACGGATATCGATTCTTCGGACGACCATAACTTTTGCCTCGTTTAGAGTTACGGGAGCCATAACCAGTCAAAACGAAGGTCTCAGTGAGTTCTACGGCTTTGACGGCTGTAAGCCGTCAACGGATAGTTTCACACCCAAAAAAAAGCCATCCGAACCTCAATCGGGACTCTGAAGTTTTTTGGCCTTCGTTTTTCCGTCACATGAATTTTTACGTTAAAAAGGGAACACCGTGGCTGGTCTTCGATTTACCATCCCTGGAGAGTGGTGCACCATGGTACCGGTCCATTTCAAATACCTGCACCGAATTCTAAAAGTCGCACGGCGCTGTTTCGTCTTTTTGGACGAATGTTGCACCTTGCACCGCAGATGTTGCACCCTGCAGATCTCAATTCTTCGAACGGCCATAACTGTTGCCTCGTTTAGAGTTACGGGAGCCATAACCAGTCAAAACAAAGGTCTCAGTGAGTTCTACGGCTTTGACTGCTGTAAGCCGTCAACGGATAGTTTCATACCCAAAAAAAAGCTATCTGAACCTCAATCGGGTCTCTGATGTTTTTTGGCCTTTGTTTTTCCGTCACATGAATTTTTACGTCAAAAAGGGAACACCGTGGCTGGTCTTCGATTTACCATCCCTGGAGAGTGGTGCACCATGGTACCGGTCCATTTCAAATACCTGCACCCAATTCTAAAAGTCGCACGGCGCTGTTTCGTCTTTTTGGACGAATGTTGCACCTTGCACCGCAGATGTTGCACCCTGCGGATATCGATTCTTCGGACGGCCATAACTGTTGCCTCGTTTAGAGTTACGGGAGCCATAACCAGTCAAAACGAAGGTCTCAGTGAGTTCTATGGCTTTGATAACTGTAAGCCGTCAACAGATAGTTTCATACTCAAAAAAAGCTATCCGAACCTCAATCGGGTCTCTGAAGTTTTTTGGCCTTCGTTTTTCTGTCACATGAATTTTTAAGTTAAAAAGGGAACACCATGGCTGGTCTTCGATTTACCATCCCTGGAGAGTGGTGCACCATGGTACCGGTCCATTTCAAATACCTGCACCCAATTCTAAAAGTCGCACGGCGCTGTTTCGTCTTTTTGGACGAATGTTGCACCTTGCACCGCAGATATTGCACCCTGCGGATATCGATTCTTCGGACGGCCATAACTGTTGCCTCGTTTAGAGTTACGGGAGCCATAACCAGTCAAAACGAAGGTCTCAGTGAGTTCTACGGCTTCTACAGCGGTAAGCCGTCAACAGATAGTTTCATACCCAAAAAAAAGCTATTCGAACCTCAATCGGGTCTTTGAAGTTTTTTGGCCTTCGTTTTTCCGTCACATGAATTTTTACGTTAAAAATGTAACACCGTGGCTGGTCTTCGATTTACCACCCCTGGAGAGTGGTGCACCATTATACCGGTCCATTTCAAATACCTGCACCCATTTCTAAAAGTCGCACGGCGCTGTTTCGTCTTTTTGGACGAATGTTGCACCTTGCACCGCAGATGTTGCACCCTGTGGATATCGATTCTTCGGACGGCCATAACTGTTGCCTCGTTTAGAGTTACGGGAGCCATAACCAGTCAAAACGAAGGTCTCAGTGATTTCTACGGCTTTGACGGCTGTAAGCCGTCAACGGATAGTTTCACACCCAAAAAAAAGCCATCCGAACCTCAATCGGGTCTTTGAAGTTTTTTGTCCTTCGTTTTTCCGTCACATGAATTTTTACGTTAAAAAGGGAACACCGTGGCTGGTCTTCGATTTACCATCCCTGGAGAGTGGTGCACCATTATACCGGTCCATTTCAAATACCTGCACCCATTTCTAAAAGTCGCACGGCGCTGTTTCGTCTTTTTGGACGAATGTTGCACCTTGCACCGCAGATGTTGCACCCTGTGGATATCGATTCTTCGGACGGCCATAACTGTTGCCTCGTTTAGAGTTACGGGAGCCATAACCAGTCAAAACGAAGGTCTCAGTGATTTCTACGGCTTTGACGGCTGTAAGCCGTCAACGGATAGTTTCACACCCAAAAAAAAGCCATCCGAACCTCAATCGGGTCTTTGAAGTTTTTTGTCCTTCGTTTTTCCGTCACATGAATTTTTACGTTAAAAAGGGAACACCGTGGCTGGTCTTCGATTTACCATCCCTGGAGAGTGGTGCACCATGGTACCGGTCCATTTCAAATACCTGCACCCATTTCTAAAAGTCGCACGGCGCTGTTTCGTCTTTTTGGACGAATGTTGCACCTTGCACCGCAGATGTTGCACCCTGTGGATATCGATTCTTCGGACGGCCATAACTGTTGCCTCGTTTAGAGTTACGGGAGCCATAACCAGTCAAAACGAAGGTCTCAGTGAGCTCTATGGCTTTGACCGCTGTAAGCCGTCAAAGGATAGTTTCATACCCAAAAAAAAGCTATCCGAACCTCAATCGGGTCTCTGAAGTTTTTTGGCCTTCGTTTTTCCGTCACATGAATTTTTACGTTAAAAAGGGAAAACCGTGGCTGGTCTTCGATTTACCATCCCTGGAGAGTGGTGCACCATGGTACCGGTCCATTTCAAATACCTGCACCCAATTCTAAAAGTCGCACGGCGCTGTTTCGTCTTTTTGGACGAATGTTGCACCTTGCACCGCAGATGTTGCACCCTGCGGATATCGATTCTTCGGACGGCCATAACTGTTGCCTCGTTTAGAGTTACGGGAGCCATAACCAGTCAAAACGAAGGTCTCAGTGAGTTCTACGGCTTTGATGGCTGTAAGCCGTCAACGGATAGTTTCACACCCAAAAAAAAGCCATCCGAACCTCAATCGGGACTCTGAAGTTTTTTGGCCTTCGTTTTTCCGTCACATGAATTTTTACGTTAAAAAGGGAACACCGTGACTGGTCTTCGATTTACCATCCCTGGAGAGTGGTGCACCATGGTACCGGTCCATTTCAAATACCTGCACCCAATTCTAAAAGTCGCACGGCGCTGTTTCGTCTTTTTGGACGAATGTTGCACCTTGCACCGCAGATGTTGCACCCTGCAGATATCGATTCTTCGAATGGCCATAACTGTTGCCTCGTTTAGAGTTACGGGAGCCATAACCAGTCAAAACAAAGGTCTCAGTGAGTTCTACGGCTTTGACTGCTGTAAGCTGTCAACGGATAGTTTCATACCCAAAAAAAAGCTACCCGAACCTCAATCGGGACTCTGAAGTTTTTTGGCCTTCGTTTTTCCGTCACATGAATTTTTACGTCCAAAAGGGAACACCGTGGCTGGTCTTCGATTTACCATCCCTGGAGAGTGGTGCACCATGGTACCGGTCCATTTCAAATACCTGCACCCAATTCTAAAAGTCGCACGGCGCTATTTCGTCTTTTTGGACGAATGTTGCACCTTGCACCGCAGATGTTGCACCCTGCGGATATCGATTCTTCGGACGGCCATAACTGTTGCCTCGTTTAGAGTTACGGGAGCCATAACCAGTCAAAACGAAGGTCTCAGTGAGTTCTACGGCTTTGATGGCTGTAAGCCGTCAACGGATAGTTTCACACCCAAAAAAAAGCCATCCGAACCTCAATCGGGACTCTGAAGTTTTTTGGCCTTCGTTTTTCCGTCACATGAATTTTTACGTTAAAAAGGGAACACTTGACTGGTCTTCGATTTACCATCCCTGGAGAGTGGTGCACCATGGTACCGGTCCATTTCAAATACCTGCACCCAATTCTAAAAGTCGCACGGCGCTGTTTCGTCTTTTTGGACGAATGTTGCACCTTGCACCGCAGATGTTGCACCCTGCAGATATCGATTCTTCGAATGGCCATAACTGTTGCCTCGTTTAGAGTTACGGGAGCCATAACCAGTCAAAACAAAGGTCTCAGTGAGTTCTACGGCTTTGACTGTAGTAAGCCGTCAACGGATAGTTTCATACCCAAAAAAATGCTACCCGAACCTCAATCGGGACTCTGAAGTTTTTTGGCCTTCGTTTTTCCGTCACATGAATTTTTACGTCCAAAAGGGAACACCGTGGCTGGTCTTCGATTTACCATCCCTGGAGAGTGGTGCACCATGGTACCGGTCCATTTCAAATACCTGCACCCAATTCTAAAAGTCGCACGGCGCTGTTTCGTCTTTTTGGACGAATGTTGCACCTTGCACCGCAGATGTTGCACCCTGCGGATATCGATTCTTCGGACGGCCATAACTGTTGCCTCGTTTAGAGTTACGGGAGCCATAACCAGTCAAAACGAAGGTCTCAGTGAGTTCTATGGCTTTGACAACGGTAAGCCATCAACAGATAGTTTCATACTCAAAAAAAGCTATCCGAACCTCAATCGGGTCTTTGAAGTTTTTTGGCCTTCGTTTTTCCATCACATGAATTTTTAAGTTAAAAAGGGAACACCATGGCTGGTCTTCGATTTACCATCCCTGGAGAGTGGTGCACCATGCTACCGGTCCATTTCAAATACCTGCACCCAATTCTAAAAGTCGCACGGCGCTGTTTCGTCTTTTTGGACGAATGTTGCACCTTGCACCGCAGATGTTGCACCCTACGGATATCGATTCTTCGGACGACCATAACTTTTGCCTCGTTTAGAGTTACGGGAGCCATAACCAGTCAAAACGAAGGTCTCAGTGAGTTCTACGGCTTTGACGGCTGTAAGCCGTCAACGGATAGTTTCACACCCAAAAAAAAGCCATCCGAACCTCAATCGGGACTCTGAAGTTTTTTGGCCTTCGTTTTTCCGTCACATGAATTTTTACGTTAAAAAGGGAACACCGTGGCTGGTCTTCGATTTACCATCCCTGGAGAG
Source organism: Allium fistulosum (assembly GCA_030737815.1). Taxonomy (NCBI): domain Eukaryota; kingdom Viridiplantae; phylum Streptophyta; class Magnoliopsida; order Asparagales; family Amaryllidaceae; genus Allium; species Allium fistulosum. The sequence goes on from CM060906.1 coordinate 1,143,815,555, forward strand.
TGGTGCACCATTATACCGGTCCATTTCAAATACCTGCACCGAATTCTAAAAGTCGCACGGCGCTGTTTCGTCTTTTTGGACGAATGTTGCACCTTGCACCGCAGATGTTGCACCCTGCAGATCTCAATTCTTCGAACGGCCATAACTGTTGCCTCGTTTAGAGTTACGGGAGCCATAACCAGTCAAAACGAAGGTCTCGGTGATTTCTACGGCTTTGACGGCTGTAAGCCGTCAACGGATAGTTTCACACCCAAAAAAAAGCCATCCGAACCTCAATCGGGTCTTTGAAGTTTTTTGTCCTTCGTTTTTCCGTCACATGAATTTTTACGTTAAAAAGGGAACACCGTGGCTGGTCTTCGATTTACCATCCCTGGAGAGTGGTGCACCATGGTACCGGTCCATTTCAAATACCTGCACCCATTTCTAAAAGTCGCACGGCGCTGTTTCGTCTTTTTGGACGAATGTTGCACCTTGCACCGCAGATATTGCACCCTGCGGATATCGATTCTTCGGACGGCCATAACTGTTGCCTCGTTTAGAGTTACGGGAGCCATAACCAGTCAAAACGAAGGTCTCAGTGAGTTCTACGGCTTCTACAGCGGTAAGCCGTCAACAGATAGTTTCATACCCAAAAAAAAGCTATTCGAACCTCAATCGGGTCTTTGAAGTTTTTTGGCCTTCGTTTTTCCGTCACATGAATTTTTACGTTAAAAATGTAACATCGTGGCTGGTCTTCGATTTACCATCCCTGGAGAGTGGTGCACCATTATACCGGTCCATTTCAAATACCTGCACCCATTTCTAAAAGTCGCACGGCGCTGTTTCGTCTTTTTGGACGAATGTTGCACCTTGCACCGCAGATGTTGCACCCTGTGGATATCGATTCTTCGGACGGCCATAGCTGTTGCCTCGTTTAGAGTTACGGGAGCCATAACCAGTCAAAACGAAGGTCTCAGTGATTTCTACGGCTTTGACGGCTGTAAGCCGTCAACGGATTGTTTCACACCCAAAAAAAAGCCATCCGAACCTCAATCGGGTCTTTGAAGTTTTTTGTCCTTCGTTTTTCCGTCACATGAATTTTTACGTTAAAAAGGGAACACCGTGGCTGGTCTTCGATTTACCATCCCTGGAGAGTGGTGCACCATGGTACTGGTCCATTTCAAATACCTGCACCCAATTCTAAAAGTCGCATGGCGTTGTTTCATCTTTTTGGACGAATGTTGCACCTTGCACCGCAGATGTTGCACCCTGTGGATATCGATTCTTCGGACGGCCATAACTGTTGCCTCGTTTAGAGTTACGGGAGCCATAACCAGTCAAAACGAAGGTCTCGGTGAGCTCTACGGCTTTGACAGCTGTAAGCCGTCAACAGATAGTTTCATACCCAAAAAAAAAAGCTATCTGAACCTCAATTGGGTCTCTGAAGTTTTTTGGCCTTCGTTTTTCCGTCACATGAATTTTTACGTTAAAAAGGGAAAACCGTGGCTGGTCTTCGATTTACCATCCCTGGAGAGTGGTGCACCATGGTACCGGTCCATTTCAAATACCTGCACCCAATTCTAAAAGTCGCACGACGCTGTTTCGTCTTTTTGGACGAATGTTGCACCTTGCACCGCAGATGTTGCACCCTGCGGATATCGATTCTTCGGACGGCCATAACTGTTGCCTCCTTTAGAGTTACGGGAGCCATAACCAGTCAAAACGAAGGTCTCAGTGAGTTCTACGGCTTTGACAGCTGTAAGCCGTCAACGGATAGTTTCATACCCAAAAAAAAGCTATCCGAACCTCAATCGGGTCTTTGAAGTTTTTTGGCCTTCGTTTTTCCGTCACATGAATTTTTACGTTAAAAAGGGAAAACCGTGGCTGGTCTTCGATTTACCATCCCTGGAGAGTGGTGCACCATGGTACTGGTCCATTTCAAATACCTGCACCCAATTCTAAAAGTCGCACGGCGCTGTTTCGTCTTTTTGGACGATTGTTGCACCTTGCACCGCAGATGTTGCACCTTGCAGATATCGATTCTTCGGACGGCCATAACTATTGCCTCGTTTAGAGTTACGGGAGCCATAACCAGTCAAAACGAAGGTATCAGTGAGTTCTACGGCTTTGACGGTTGTAAGCCATCAACGGATAGTTTCACACCCAAAAAAAAGCCATTCGAACCTCAATCGGGTCTCTGAAGTTTTTTGGCCTTCGTTTTTCCGTCACATGAATTTTTACGTTAAAAAGAGAACACCGTGGCTGGTCTTCGATTTACCATCCCTGGAGAGTGGTGCACCATGGTAACGGTCCATTTCAAATACCTGCACCCAATTCTAAAAGTCGCACGGCGCTGTTTCGTCTTTTTGGACGAATGTTGCACCGTGCACCGCAGATGTTGCACCCTGCAGATATCGATTCTTCGAACGGCCATAACTGTTGCCTCGTTTAGAGTTACGGAAGCCATAACCAGTCTAAACAAAGGTCTCAGTGAGTTCTACGGCTATGACTGGTGTAAGCCATCAACGGATAGTTTCATATCCAAAAAAAAGCTATCCGAACCTCAATCGGGTCTCTGAAGTTTTTTGGCCTTCGTTTTTCCGTCACATGAATTTTTACGTTAAAAGGGAACACCGTGGCTGGTCTTCGATTTACCATCCCTGGAGAGTGGTGCACCATTGTACCGGTCCATTTCAAATACCTGCACCCATTTCTAAAAGTCGCACGGCGCTGTTTCGTCTTTTTGGACGAATGTTGCACCTTGCACCACAGATGTTGCACCCTGTGGATATCGATTCTTCGGACGGCCATAACTGTTGCCTCGTTTAGAGTTACGGGAGCCATAACCAGTCAAAACGAAGGTCTCAGTGAGTTCTACGGCTTTGACGGCTGTAAGCCGTCAACGGATAGTTTCACACCCAAAAAAAAGCCATCCGAACCTCAATCGGGTCTTTGAAGTTTTTTGGCCTTCGTTTTTCCGTCACATGAATTTTTACGTTAAAAAGGGAACAATGTGGCTGGTCTTCGATTTACCATCCCTGGAGAGTGGTGCACCATGGTACCGGTCCATTTCAAATACCTGCACCCATTTCTAAAAGTCGCACGGCGCTGTTTCGTCTTTTTGGACGAATGTTGCACCTTGCACCGCAGATGTTGCACCCTGTGGATATCGATTCTTCGGACGGCCATAACTGTTGCCTCGTTTAGAGTTACGGGAGCCATAACCAGTCAAAACGAAGGTCTCAGTGAGCTCTATGGCTTTGACTGCTGTAAGCCGTCAACGGATAGTTTCATACCCAAATAAAAGCTATCCGAACCTCAATCGAGTCTCTGAAGTTTTTTGGCCTTCGTTTTTCCGTCACATGAATTTTTACGTTAAAAAGGGAAAACCGTGGCTGGTCTTCGATTTACCATCCCTGGAGAGTGGTGCACCATGGTACCGGTCCATTTCAAATACCTGCACCCAATTCTAAAATTCGCACGGCGCTGTTTCGTCTTTTTGGACGAATGTTGCACCTTGCACCGCAGATGTTGCACCCTGCGGATATCGATTCTTCGGACGGCCATAACTGTTGCCTCCTTCAGAGTTACTGGAGCCATAACCAGTCAAAACGAAGGTCTCAGTGAGTTCTACGGCTTTGACTGCTGTAAGCCGTCAACGGATAGTTTTATACCCAAAAAAAAGCTATCCGAACCTCAATCGGGTCTCTGAAGTTTTTTGGCCTTCGTTTTTCCGTCACATGAATTTTTACGTTAAAAAGGGAAAACCGTGGCTGGTCTTCGATTTACCATCCCTGGAGAGTGGTGCACCATGGTACCGGTCCATTTCAAATACCTGCACCCAATTCTAAAAGTCGCACGGCGCTGTTTCGTCTTTTTGGACGAATGTTGCACCTTGCACCGCAGATGTTGCACCCTGCGGATATCGATTCTTCGGACGGCCATAACTGTTGCCTCGTTTAGAGTTACGGGAGCCATAACCAGTCAAAACGAAGGTCTCAGTGAGTTCTACGGCTTTGATGGCTGTAAGCCGTCAACGGATAGTTTCACACCCAAAAAAAAGCCATCCGAACCTCAATCGGGTCTCTGAAGTTTTTTTGCCTTCGTTTTTCCGTCAAATGAATTTTTACGTTAAAAAGGGAACACCGTGGCTGGTCTTCGATTTACCATCCCTGGAGAGTGGTGCACCATGGTACCGGTCCATTTCAAATAACTACACCCAATTCTAAAAGTCGCACGGCGCTGTTTCGTCTTTTTGGACGAATGTTGCACCTTGCACCGCAGATGTTGCACCCTGCAGATATCGATTCTTCGAACGGCCATAACTGTTGCCTCGTTTAGAGTTACGGGAGCCATAACCAGTCAAAACAAAGGTCTCAGTGAGTTCTACGGCTTTGACGGCTGTAAGCCATCAACAGATAGTTTCATACCCAAAATAAAGCTATCCGAACCTCAATCGGGTCTTTGAAGTTTTTTGGCCTTCGTTTTTCCGTCACATGAATTTTTACGTTAAAAAGAGAACACCGTGGCTGGTCTTCGATTTACCATCCCTGGAGAGTGGTGCACCATGGTAACGGTCCATTTCAAATACCTGCACCCAATTCTAAAAGTCGCACGGCGCTGTTTCGTCTTTTTGGACGAATGTTGCACCGTGCACCGCAGATGTTGCACCCTGCAGATATCGATTCTTCGAACGGCCATAACTGTTGCCTCGTTTAGAGTTACGGAAGCCATAACCAGTCTAAACAAAGGTCTCAGTGAGTTCTACGGCTTTGACTGCTGTAAGCCATCAACGGATAGTTTCATATCCAAAAAAAAGCTATCCGAACCTCAATCGGGTCTCTGAAGTTTTTTGGCCTTCGTTTTTCCGTCACATGAATTTTTACGTTAAAAGGGAACACCGTGGCTGGTCTTCGATTTACCATCCCTGGAGAGTGGTGCACCATTGTACCGGTCCATTTCAAATACCTGCACCCATTTCTAAAAGTCGCACGGCGCTGTTTCGTCTTTTTGGACGAATGTTGCACCTTGCACCACAGATGTTGCACCCTGTGGATATCGATTCTTCGGACGGCCATAACTGTTGCCTCGTTTAGAGTTACGGGAGCCATAACCAGTCAAAACGAAGGTCTCAGTGAGTTCTACGGCTTTGACGACTGTAAGCCGTCAACGGATAGTTTCACACCCAAAAAAAAGCCATCCGAACCTCAATCGGGTCTTTGAAGTTTTTTGGCCTTCGTTTTTCCGTCACATGAATTTTTACGTTAAAAAGGGAACACTGTGGCTGGTCTTCGATTTACCATCCCTGGAGAGTGGTGCACCATGGTACCGGTCCATTTCAAATACCTGCACCCATTTCTAAAAGTCGCACGGCGCTGTTTCGTCTTTTTGGACGAATGTTGCACCTTGCACCGCAGATGTTGCACCCTGTGGATATCGATTCTTCGGACGGCCATAACTGTTGCCTCGTTTAGAGTTACGGGAGCCATAACCAGTCAAAACGAAGGTCTCAGTGAGCTCTATGGCTTTGACTGCTGTAAGCCGTCAACGGATAGTTTCATACCCAAATAAAAGCTATCCGAACCTCAATCGGGTCTCTGAAGTTTTTTGGCCTTCGTTTTTCCGTCACATGAATTTTTACATTAAAAAGGGAAAACCGTGGCTGGTCTTCGATTTACCATCCCTGGAGAGTGGTGCACCATGGTACCGGTCCATTTCAAATACCTGCACCCAATTCTAAAAGTCGCACGGCGCTGTTTCGTCTTTTTGGACGAATGTTGCACCTTGCACCGCAGATGTTGCACCCTGCGGATATCGATTCTTCGGACGGCCATAACTGTTGCCTCCTTTAGAGTTACTGGAGCCATAACCAGTCAAAACGAAGGTCTCAGTGAGTTCTACGGCTTTGACTACTGTAAGCCGTCAACGGATAGTTTTATACCCAAAAAAAAGCTATCCGAACCTCAATCGGGTCTCTGAAGTTTTTTGGCCTTCGTTTTTCCGTCACATGAATTTTTACGTTAAAAAGGGAAAACCGTGGCTGGTCTTCGATTTACCATCCCTGGAGAGTGGTGCACCATGGTACCGGTCCATTTCAAATACCTGCACCCAATTCTAAAGGTCGCACGGCGATGTTTCGTCTTTTTGGACGAATGTTGCACCTTGCACCGCAGATGTTGCACCCTGCGGATATCGATTCTTCGGACGGCCATAACTGTTGCCTCGTTTAGAGTTACGGGAGCCATAACCAGTCAAAACGAATGTCTCAGTGAGTTCTACGGCTTTGATGGCTGTAAGCCGTCAACGGATAGTTTCACACCCAAAAAAAAAGCCATCCGAACCTCAATCGGGTCTCTGAAGTTTTTTGGCCTTCGTTTTTCCGTCACATGAATTTTTACGTTAAAAAGGGAACACCGTGGCTGGTCTTCGATTTACCATCCCTGGAGAGTGGTGCACCATGGTACCGGTCCATTTCAAATAACTACACCCAATTCTAAAAGTCGCACGGCGCTGTTTCGTCTTTTTGGACGAATGTTGCACCTTGCACCGCAGATGTTGCACCCTGCAGATATCGATTCTTCGAACGGCCATAACTGTTGCCTCGTTTAGAGTTACGGGAGCCATAACCAGTCAAAACAAAGGTCTCAGTGAGTTCTACGGCTTTGACGGCTGTAAGCCGTCAACAGATAGTTTCATACCCAAAATAAAGCTATCCGAACCTCAATCGGGTCTTTGAAGTTTTTTGGCCTTCGTTTTTCCGTCACATGAATTTTTACGTTAAAAGGGAACACCGTGGCTGGTCTTCGATTTACAATCCCTGGAGAGTGGTGCACCATTGTACCGGTCCATTTCAAATACCTGCACCCATTTCTAAAAGTCGCACGGCGCTGTTTCGTCTTTTTGGACGAATTTTGCACCTTGCACCGCAGATGTTGCACCCTGTGGATATCGATTCTTCGGACGGCCATAACTGTTTCCTCGTTTAGAGTTACGGGAGCCATAACCAGTCAAAATGAAGGTCTCAGTGAGTTCTACGGCTTTGACGGCTGTAAGCCGTCAACGGATAGTTTCACACCCAAAAAAAAGCCATCCGAACCTCAATCGGGTCTTTGAAGTTTTTTGGCCTTCGTTTTTCCGTCACATGAATTTTTACGTTAAAAAGGGAACACTGTGGCTGGTCTTCGATTTACCATCCCTGGAGAGTGGTGCACCATGGTACCGGTCCATTTCAAATACCTGCACCCATTTCTAAAAGTCGCACGGCGCTGTTTCGTCTTTTTGGACGAATGTTGCACCTTGCACCGCAGATGTTGCACCCTGTGGATATCGATTCTTCGGACGGCCATAACTGTTGCCTCGTTTAGAGTTACGGGAGCCATAACCAGTCAAAACGAAGGTCTCAGTGAGCTCTACGGCTTTGATTGCTGTAAGCCGTCAACGGATAGTTTCATACCCAAAAAAAAGCTATCCGTACCTCAATCGGGTCTTTGAAGTTTTTTGGCCTTCGTTTTTCCGTCACATGAATTTTTACGTTAAAAAGGGAAAACCGTGGCTGGTCTTCGATTTACCATCCCTGGAGAGTGGTGCACCATGGTACCGGTCCATTTCAAATACCTGCACCCAATTCTAAAAGTCGCACGACGCTGTTTCGTCTTTTTGGACGAATGTTGCACCTTGCACCGCAGATGTTGCACCCTGCGGATATCGATTCTTCGGACGGCCATAACTGTTGCCTCCTTTAGAGTTACGTGAGCCATAACCAGTCAAAACGAAGGTCTCAGTGAGTTCTACGGCTTTGACAGCTGTAAGCCGTCAACGGATAGTTTCATACCCAAAAAAAAGCTATCCGAACCTCAATCGGGTCTTTGAAGTTTTTTGGCCTTCGTTTTTCCGTCACATGAATTTTTACGTTAAAAAGGGAAAACCGTGGCTGGTCTTCGATTTACCATCCCTGGAGAGTGGTGCACCATGGTACTGGTCCATTTCAAATACCTGCACCCAATTCTAAAAGTCGCACGGCGCTGTTTCGTCTTTTTGGACGATTGTTGCACCTTGCACCGCAGATGTTGCACCTTGCAGATATCGATTCTTCGGAGGGCCATAACTATTGCCTCGTTTAGAGTTACGGGAGCCATAACCAGTCAAAACGAAGGTATCAGTGAGTTCTACGGCTTTGACGGTTGTAAGCCATCAACGGATAGTTTCACACCCAAAAAAAAGCCATCCGAACCTCAATCGGGTCTCTGAAGTTTTTTGGCCTTCGTTTTTCCGTCACATGAATTTTTACGTTAAAAAGAGAACACCGTGGCTGGTCTTCGATTTACCATCCCTGGAGAGTGGTGCACCATGGTAACGGTCCATTTCAAATACCTGCACCCAATTCTAAAAGTCGCACGGCGCTGTTTCGTCTTTTTGGACGAATGTTGCACCGTGCACCGCAGATGTTGCACCCTGCAGATATCGATTCTTCGAACGGCCATAACTGTTGCCTCGTTTAGAGTTACGGAAGCCATAACCAGTCTAAACAAAGGTCTCAGTGAGTTCTACTGAAGCCTCGTTTAGAGTTACGGAAGCCATAACCAGTCTAAACAAAGGTCTCAGATATCGATTCTTCGAACGGCCATAACTGTTGCCTCGTTTAGAGTTACGGAAGCCATAAAAGTCGCACGGCGCTGTTTCGTCTTTTTGGACGAATGTTGCACCGTGCACCGCAGATGTTGCACCCTGCAGATATCGATTCTTCGAACGGCCATAACTGTTGCCTCGTTTAGAGTTACGGAAGCCATAACCAGTCTAAACAAAGGTCTCAGTGAGTTCTACGGCTTTGACTGCTGTAAGCCATCAACGGATAGTTTCATACCCAAAAAAAAGCTATTCGAACCTCAATCGGGTCTCTGAAGTTTTTTGGCCTTCGTTTTTCCGTCACATGAATTTTTACGTTAAAAGGGAACACCGTGGCTGGTCTTCGATTTACCATCCCTGGAGAGTGGTGCACCATTGTACCGGTCCATTTCAAATACCTGCACCCATTTCTAAAAGTCGCACGGCGCTGTTTCGTCTTTTTGGACGAATGTTGCACCTTGCACCACAGATGTTGCACACTGTGGATATCGATTCTTCGGACGGCCATAACTGTTGCCTCGTTTAGAGTTACGGGAGCCATAACCAGTCAAAACGAAGGTCTCAGTGAGTTCTACGGCTTTGACGGCTGTAAGCCGTCAACGGATAGTTTCACACCCAAAAAAAAGCCATCCGAACCTCAATCGGGTCTTTGAAGTTTTTTGGCCTTCGTTTTTCCGTCACATGAATTTTTACGTTAAAAAGGGAACACTGTGGCTGGTCTTCGATTTACCATCCCTGGAGAGTGGTGCACCATGGTACCGGTCCATTTCAAATACCTGCACCCATTTCTAAAAGTCGCACGGCGCTGTTTCGTCTTTTTGGACGAATGTCGCACCATGCACCGTAGATGTTGCACCCTGTGGATATCGATTCTTCGGACGGCCATAACTGTTGCCTCGTTTAGAGTTACAGGAGCCATAACCAGTCAAAACGAAGGTCTCAGTGAGCTCTATGGCTTTGACTGCTGTAAGCCGTCAACGGATAGTTTCATACCCAAATAAAAGCTATCCGAACCTCAATCGGGTCTCTGAAGTTTTTTGGCCTTCGTTTTTCCGTCACATGAATTTTTACGTTAAAAAGGGAAAACCGTGGCTGGTCTTCGATTTACCAACCCTGGAGAGTGGTGCACCATGGTACCGGTCCATTTCAAATACCTGCACCCAATTCTAAAAGTCGCACGGCGCTGTTTCGTCTTTTTGGACGAATGTTGCACCTTGCACCGCAGATGTTGCACCCTGCGGATATCGATTCTTCGGACGGCCATAACTGTTGCCTCCTTTAGAGTTACTGGAGCCATAACCAGTCAAAACGAAGGTCTCAGTGAGTTCTACGGCTTTGACTGTTGTAAGCCGTCAACGGATAGTTTTATACCCAAAAAAAAGCTATCTGAACCTCAATCGGGTCTCTGAAGTTTTTTGGCCTTCGTTTTTCCGTCACATGAATTTTTACGTTAAAAAGGGAAAACCGTGGCTGGTCTTCGATTTACCATCCCTGGAGAGTGGTGCACCATGGTACCGGTCCATTTCAAATACCTGCACCCAATTCTAAAAGTCGCACGGCGCTGTTTCGTCTTTTTGGACGAATGTTGCACCTTGCACCGCAGATGTTGCACCCTGCGGATATCGATTCTTCGGACGGCCATAACTGTTGCCTCGTTTAGAGTTACGGGAGCCATAACCAGTCAAAACGAAGGTCTCAGTGAGTTCTACGGCTTTGACGGCTGTAAGCCGTCAACGGATAGTTTCACACCCAAAAAAAAGCCATCCGAACCTCAATCGGGTCTCTGAAGTTTTTTGGCCTTCGTTTTTCCGTCACATGAATTTTTACGTTAAAAAGGGAACACCGTGGCTGGTCTTCGATTTACCATCCCTGGAGAGTGGTGCACCATGGTACCGGTCCATTTCAAATACCTACACCCAATTCTAAAAGTCGCACGGCACTGTTTCGTCTTTTTGGACGAATGTTGCACCTTGCACCGCAGATGTTGCACCCTGCGGATATCGATTCTTCGGACGGCCATAACTGTTGCCTCGTTTAGAGTTACGGGAGCCATAACCAGTCAAAACGAAGGTCTCAGTGAGTTCTACGGCTTTGACGGCTGTAAGCCGTCAACGGATAGTTTCACACCCAAAAAAAAGCCATCCGAACCTCAATCGGGTCTCCGAAGTTTTTTGGCCTTCGTTTTTCCGTCACATGAATTTTTACGTTAAAAAGGGAACACCGTGGCTGGTCTTCGATTTACCATCCCTGGAGAGTGGTGCACCATGGTACCGGTCCATTTCAAATAACTACACCCAATTCTAAAAGTCGCACGGCGCTGTTTCGTCTTTTTGGACGAATGTTGCACCTTGCACCGCAGATGTTGCACCCTTCAGATATCGATTCTTCGAACGGCCATAACTGTTGCCTCGTTTAGAGTTACGGGAGCCATAACCAGTCAAAACAAAGGTCTCAGTGAGCTCTACGGCTTTGAATGCTGTAAGCCGTCAACGGATAGTTTCATACCCAAATAAAAGCTATCCGAACCTCAATCGGGTCTCTGAAGTTTTTTGGCCTTCGTTTTTCCGTCACATGAATTTTTACGTTAAAAAGGGAAAACCGTGGCTGGTCTTCGATTTACCATCCCTGGAGAGTGGTGCACCATGGTACCGGTCCATTTCAAATACCTGCACCCAATTCTAAAAGTCGCACGGCGCTGTTTCGTCATTTTGGACGAATGTTGCACCTTGCACCGCAGATGTTGCACCTTGCGGATATCGATTCTTCGGACGGCCATAATTGTTGCCTCCTTTAGAGTTACTGGAGCCATAACCAGTCAAAACGAAGGTCTCAGTGAGTTCTACGGCTTTGACTGCTGTAAGCCGTCAACGGATAGTTTTATACCCAAAAAAAAGCTATCCGAACCTCAATCGGGTCTCTGAAGTTTTTTGGCCTTCGTTTTTCCGTCACATGAATTTTTACGTTAAAAAGGGAAAACCGTGGCTGGTCTTCGATTTACCATCCCTGGAGAGTGGTGCACCATGGTACCGGTCCATTTCAAATAACTGCACCCAATTCTAAAAGTCGCACGGCGCTGTTTCGTCTTTTTGGACGAATGTTGCACCTTGCACCGCAGATGTTGCACCCTGCGGATATCGATTCTTCGGACGGCCATAACTGTTGCCTCGTTTAGAGTTACGGGAGCCATAACCAGTCAAAACGAAGGTCTCAGTGAGTTCTACGGCTTTGACGGCTGTAAGCCGTCAACGGATAGTTTCACACCCAAAAAAAAGCCATCTGAACCTCAGTCGGGTCTCTGAAGTTTTTTGGCCTTCGTTTTTCCGTCACATGAATTTTTACGTTAAAAAGGGAACACCGTGGCTGGTCTTCGATTTACCATCCCTGGAGAGTGGTGCACCATGGTACCGGTCCATTTCAAATAACTACACCCAATTCTAAAAGTCGCACGGCGCTGTTTCGTCTTTTTGGACGAATGTTGCACCTTGCACCGCAGATGTTGCACCCTGCAGATATCGATTCTTCGAACGGCCATAACTGTTGCCTCGTTTAGAGTTACGGGAGCCATAACCAGTCAAAACAAAGGTCTCAGTGAGTTCTACGGCTTTGACGGCTGTAAGCCGTCAACAGATAGTTTCATACCCAAAAACAAGCTATCCGAACCTCAATCGGGTCTTTGAAGTTTTTTGGCCTTCGTTTTTCTGTCACATGAATTTTTACGTTAAAAGGGAACACCGTGGCTGGTCTTCGATTTACAATCCCTGGAGAGTGGTGCACCATTGTACCGGTCCATTTCAAATACCTGCACCCATTTCTAAAAGTCGCACGGCGCTGTTTCGTCTTTTTGGACGAATGTTGCACCTTGCACCGCAGATGTTGCACCCTGTGGATATCGATTCTTCGGACGGCCATAACTGTTTCCTCGTTTAGAGTTACGGGAGCCATAACCAGTCAAAATGAAGGTCTCAGTGAGTTCTACGGCTTTGACGGCTGTAAGCCGTCAACGGATAGTTTCACACCCAAAAAAAAGCCATCGGAACCTCAATCGGGTCTTTGAAGTTTTTTGGCCTTCGTTTTTCCGTCACATGAATTTTTACGTTAAAAAGGGAACACTGTGGCTGGTCTTCGATTTACCATCCCTGGAGAGTGGTGCACCATGGTACCGGTCCATTTCAAATACCTGCACCCATTTCTAAAAGTCGCACGGCGCTGTTTCGTCTTTTTGGACGAATGTTGCACCTTGCACCGCAGATGTTGCACCCTGTGGATATCGATTCTTCGGACGGCCATAACTGTTGCCTCGTTTAGAGTTACGGGAGCCACAACCAGTCAAAACGAAGGTCTCAGTGAGCTCTACGGCTTTGATTGCTATAAGCCGTCAACGGATAGTTTCATACCCAAAAAAAAGCTATTCGTACCTCAATCGGGTCTCTGAAGTTTTTTGGCCTTCGTTTTTCCGTCACATGAATTTTTACGTTAAAAAGGGAAAACCGTGGCTGGTCTTCGATTTACCATCCCTGGAGAGTGGTGCACCATGGTACCGGTCCATTTCAAATACCTGCACCCAATTCTAAAAGTCGCACGTCGTTGTTTCGTCTTTTTGGACGAATGTTGCACCTTGCACCGCAGATGTTGCACCCTGCGGATATCGATTCTTCGGACGGCCATAACTGTTGCCTCCTTTAGAGTTACTGGAGCCATAACCAGTCAAAACGAAGGTCTCAGTGAGTTCTACGGCTTTGACTGCTGTAAGCCGTCAACGGATAGTTTCATACCAAAAAAAAGCTATCCGAACCTCAATCGGGTCTCTGAAGTTTTTTGGCCTTCGTTTTTCCGTCACATGAATTTTTACGTTAAAAAGGGAAAACCGTGGCTGGTCTTCGATTTACCATCCCTGGAGAGTGGTGCACCATGGTACCGGTCCATTTCAAATACCTGCACCCAATTGTAAAAGTCGCACGGCGCTGTTTCGTCTTTTTGGACGAATGTTGCACCTTGCACCGCAGATGTTGCACCCTGCGGATATCGATTCTTCGGACGGCCATAACTGTTGCCTCGTTTAGAGTTACGGGAGCCATAACCAGTCAAAACGAAGGTCTCAGTGAGTTCTACGGCTTTGATGGCTGTAAGCCGTCAACGGATAGTTTCACACCCAAAAAAAAGCCATCCGAACCTCAATCGGGTCTTTGAAGTTTTTTGGCCTTCGTTTTTCCGTCACATGAATTTTTACGTTAAAAAGGGAAAACCGTGGCTGGTCTTCGATTTACCATCCCTGGAGAGTGGTGCACCATGGTACCGGTCCATTTCAAATAACTGCACCCAATTCTAAAAGTCGCACGGCGCTGTTTCTTCTTTTTGGACGAATGTTGCACCTTGCACCGTAGATGTTGCACCCTGCGGATATCGATTCTTCGGACGGCCATAACTGTTGCCTCGTTTAGAGTTACGGGAGCCATAACCAGTCAAAACGAAGGTCTCAGTGAGTTCTACGGCTTTGACGGCTGTAAGCCGTCAACGGATAGTTTCACACCCAAAAAAAGCCATCCGAACCTCAATCGGGTCTTTGAAGTTTTTTGGCCTTCGTTTTTCCGTCACATGAATTTTTACGTTAAAAAGGGAACACTGTGGCTGGTCTTCGATTTACCATCCCTGGAGAGTGGTGCACCATGGTACCGGTCCATTTCAAATACCTGCACCCATTTCTAAAAGTCGCACGGCGCTGTTTCGTCTTTTTGGACGAATGTTGCACCTTGCACCGCAGATGTTGCACCCTGTGGATATCGATTCTTCGGACGGCCATAACGGTTGCCTCGTTTAGAGTTACGGGAGCCACAACCAGTCAAAACGAAGGTCTCAGTGAGCTCTACGGCTTTGATTGCTGTAAGCCGTCAACGGATAGTTTCATACCCAAAAAAAAGCTATCCGTACCTCAATCGGGTCTCTGAAGTTTTTTGGCCTTCGTTTTTCCGTCACATGAATTTTTACGTTAAAAAGGGAAAACCGTGGCTGGTCTTCGATTTACCATCCCTGGAGAGTGGTGCACCATGGTACCGGTCCATTTCAAATACCTGCACCCAATTCTAAAAGACGCACGTCGCTGTTTCGTCTTTTTGGACGAATGTTGCACCTTGCACCGCAGATGTTGCACCCTGCGGATATCGATTCTTCGGACGGCCATAACTGTTGCCTCCTTTAGAGTTACTGGAGCCATAACCAGTCAAAACGAAGGTCTCAGTGAGTTCTACGGCTTTGACTGCTGTAAGCCGTCAACGGATAGTTTCATACCAAAAAAAAAGCTATCCGAACCTCAATCGGGTCTCTGAAGTTTTTTGGCCTTCGTTTTTCCGTCACATGAATTTTTACGTTAAAAAGGGAAAACCGTGGCTGGTCTTCGATTTACCATCCCTGGAGAGTGGTGCACCATGGTACCGGTCCATTTCAAATACCTGCACCCAATTGTAAAAGTCGCACGGCGCTGTTTCGTCTTTTTGGACGAATGTTGCACCTTGCACCGCAGATGTTGCACCCTGCGGATATCGATTCTTCGGACGGCCATAACTGTTGCCTCGTTTAGAGTTACGGGAGCCATAACCAGTCAAAACGAAGGTCTCAGTGAGTTCTACGGCTTTGATGGCTGTAAGCCGTCAACGGATAGTTTCACACCCAAAAAAAAGCCATCCGAACCTCAATCGGGTCTTTGAAGTTTTTTGGCCTTCGTTTTTCCGTCACATGAATTTTTACGTTAAAAAGGGAAAACCGTGGCTGGTCTTCGATTTACCATCCCTGGAGAGTGGTGCACCATGGTACCGGTCCATTTCAAATAACTGCACCCAATTCTAAAAGTCGCACGGCGCTGTTTCGTCTTTTTGGACGAATGTTGCACCTTGCACCGTAGATGTTGCACCCTGCGGATATCGATTCTTCGGACGGCCATAACTGTTGCCTCGTTTAGAGTTACGGGAGCCATAACCAGTCAAAACGAAGGTCTCAGTGAGTTCTACGGCTTTGACGGCTGTAAGCCGTCAACGGATAGTTTCACACCCAAAAAAAAGCCATCCGAACCTCAATCGGGTCTTTGAAGTTTTTTGGCCTTCGTTTTTCCGTCACATGAATTTTTACGTTAAAAAGGGAACACTGTGGCTGGTCTTCGATTTACCATCCCTGGAGAGTGGTGCACCATGGTACCGGTCCATTTCAAATACCTGCACCCATTTCTAAAAGTCGCACGGCGCTGTTTCGTCTTTTTGGACGAATGTTGCACCTTGCACCGCAGATGTTGCACCCTGTGGATATCGATTCTTCGGACGGCCATAACTGTTGCCTCGTTTAGAGTTACGGGAGCCACAACCAGTCAAAACGAAGGTCTCAGTGAGCTCTACGGCTTTGATTGCTGTAAGCCGTCAACGGATAGTTTCATACCCAAAAAAAAGCTATCCGTACCTCAATCGGGTCTCTGAAGTTTTTTGGCCTTCGTTTTTCCGTCACATGAATTTTTACGTTAAAAAGGGAAAACCGTGGCTGGTCTTCGATTTACCATCCCTGGAGAGTGGTGCACCATGGTACCGGTCCATTTCAAATACCTGCACCCAATTCTAAAAGACGCACGTCGCTGTTTCGTCTTTTTGGACGAATGTTGCACCTTGCACCGCAGATGTTGCACCCTGCGGATATCGATTCTTCGGACGGCCATAACTGTTGCCTCCTTTAGAGTTACTGGAGCCATAACCAGTCAAAACGAAGGTCTCAGTGAGTTCTACGGCTTTGACTGCTGTAAGCCGTCAACGGATAGTTTCATACCCAAAAAAAAGCTATCCGAACCTCAATCGGGTCTCTGAAGTTTTTTGGCCTTCGTTTTTCCGTCACATGAATTTTTACGTTAAAAAGGGAAAACCGTGGCTGGTCTTCGATTTACCATCCCTGGAGAGTGGTGCACCATGGTACCGGTCCATTTCAAATACCTGCACCCAATTCTAAAAGTCGCACGGCGCTGTTTCGTCTTTTTGGACGAATGTTGCACCTTGCACCGCAGATGTTGCACCCTGCGGATATCGATTCTTCGGACGGCCATAACTGTTGCCTCGTTTAGAGTTACGGGAGCCATAACCAGTCAAAACGAAGGTCTCAGTGAGTTCTACGGCTTTGATGGCTGTAAGCCGTCAACGGATAGTTTCACACCCAAAAAAAAGCCATCCGAACCTCAATCGGGTCTCTGAAGTTTTTTGGCCTTCGTTTTTCCGTCACATGAATTTTTACGTTAAAAAGGGAACACCGTGGCTGGTCTTCGATTTACCATCCCTGGAGAGTGGTGCACCATGGTACCGGTCCATTTCAAATACCTACACCCAATTCTAAAAGTCGCACGGTGCTGTTTCGTCTTTTTGGACGAATGTTGCACCTTGCACCGCAGATGTTGCACCCTGCAGATATCGATTCTTCGAACGGCCATAACTGTTGCCTCGTTTAGAGTTACGGGAGCCATAAACCAGTCAAAACAAAGGTCTCAGTGAGTTCTACGGCTTTGACGGCTGTAAGCCGTCAACGGATAGTTTCATACCCAAAAAAAAGCTATCCGAACCTCAGTCGGGTCTTTGAAGTTTTTTGGCCTTCGTTTTTCCGTCACATGAATTTTTACGTTAAAAGGGAACACCGTGGCTGGTCTTCGATTTACCATCCCTGGAGAGTGGTGCACCATTGTACCGGTCCATTTCAAATACCTGCACCCATTTCTAAAAGTCGCACGGCGCTGTTTCGTCTTTTTGGACGAATGTTGCACCTTGCACCGCAGATGTTGCACCCTGTGGATATCGATTCTTCGGACGGCCATAACTGTTGCCTCGTTTAGAGTTACGGGAGCCATAACCAGTCAAAATGAAGGTCTCAGTGAGTTCTACGGCTTTGACGGCTGTAAGCCGTCAACGGATAGTTTCACACCCAAAAAAAAGCCATCCGAACCTCAATCGGGTCTCTGAAGTTTTTTGGCCTTCGTTTTTCCGTCACATGAATTTTTACGTTAAAAAGGGAAAACCGTGGCTGGTCTTCGATTTACCATCCCTGGAGAGTGGTGCACCATGGTACCGGTCCATTTCAAATAACTGCACCCAATTCTAAAAGTCGCACGGCGCTGTTTCGTCTTTTTGGACGAATGTTGCACCTTGCACCGCAGATGTTGCACCCTGTGGATATCGATTCTTCGGACGGCCATAACTGTTACCTCGTTTAGAGTTACGGGAGCCATAACCAGTCAAAACGAAGGTCTCAGTGAGCTCTACGGCTTTGACTGCTGCAAGCCGTCAACGGATAGTTTCATACCCAAAAAAAAGCCATCCGAACCTCAATCGGGTCTCTGAAGTTTTTTGGCCTTCGTTTTTCCGTCACATGAATTTTTACGTTAAAAAGGGAAAACCGTGGCTGGTCTTCGATTTACCATCCCTGGAGAGTGGTGCACCATGGTACCGGTCCATTTCAAATACCTGCACCCAATTCTAAAAGTCGCACGGCGCTGTTTCGTCTTTTTGGACGAATGTTGCACCTTGCACCGCAGATGTTGCACCCTGCGGATATCGATTCTTCGGACGGCCATAACTGTTGCCTCCTTTAGAGTTACTGGAGCCATAACCAGTCAAAACGAAGGTCTCAGTGAGTTCTACGGCTTTGACTGCTGTAAGCTGTCAACGGATAGTTTCATACCCAAAAAAAAGCTATCCGAACCTCAATCGGGTCTCTGAAGTTTTTTGGCCTTCGTTTTTCCATCACATGATTTTTACGTTAAAAAGGGAAAACCGTGGCTGGTCTTCGATTTACCATCCCTGGAGAGTGGTGCACCATGGTACCGGTCCATTTCAAATACCTGCACCCAATTCTAAAAGTCGCACGGCGCTGTTTCGTCTTTTTGGACGAATGTTGCACCTTGCACCGCAGATGTTGCACCCTGCGGATATCGATTCTTCGGACGGCCATAACTGTTGCCTCGTTTAGAGTTACGGGAGCCATAACCAGTCAAAACGAAGGTCTCAGTGAGTTCTACGGCTTTGACGGCTGTAAGCCGTCAACGGATAGTTTCACACCCAAAAAAAAGCCATTCGAACCTCAATCGGTTCTCTGAAGTTTTTTGGCCTTCGTTTTTCCGTCACATGAATTTTTACGTTAAAAAGGGAACACCGTGGCTGGTCTTCGATTTACCATCCCTGGAGAGTGGTGCGCCATGGTACCGGTCCATTTCAAATACTGCACCCAATTCTAAAAGTCGCACGGCGCTGTTTCATCTTTTTGGACGAATGTTGCACCTTGCACCGCAGATGTTGCACCCTGCAGATATCGATTCTTCGAACGGCCATAACCGTTGCCTCGTTTAGAGTTACGGGAGCCATAACCAGTCAAAACAAATGTCTCAGTGAGTTCTACGGCTTTGACAGCTGTAAGCCGTCAACGGATAGTTTCACACCCAAAAAAAGCCATCCGAACCACAATCGGGTCTCTGAAGTTTTTTGGCCTTCGTTTTTCCGTCACATGAATTTTTACGTTAAAAAGGGAACACCGTGGCTGGTCTTCGATTTACCATCCCTGGAGAGTGGTGCACCATGGTACCGGTCCATTTCAAATACCTACACCCAATTCTAAAAGTCGCACGGCGCTGTTTCGTCTTTTTGGACGAATGTTGCACCTTGCACCGCAGATGTTGCACCCTGCAGATATCGATTCTTCGAACGGCCATAACTGTTGCCTCGTTTAGAGTTACGGGAGCCATAACCAGTCAAAACAAAGGTCTCAGTGAGTTCTACGGCTTTGACGGCTGTAAGCCGTCAATAGATAGTTTCATACCCAAAAAAAGCTATCCGAACCTCAATCGGGTCTTTGAAGTTTTTTGGCCTTCGTTTTTCCGTCACATGAATTTTTACGTTAAAAGGGAACACCGTGGTTGGTCTTCGATTTACCATCCCTGGAGAGTGGTGCACCATTGTACCGGTCCATTTCAAATACCTGCACCCATTTCTAAAAGTCGCACGGCGCTGTTTCGTCTTTTTGGACGAATGTTGCACCTTGCACCGCAGATGTTGCACCCTGTGGATATCGATTCTTCGGACGGCCATAACTGTTGCCTCGTTTAGAGTTACGGGAGCCATAACCAGTCAAAATGAAGGTCTCAGTGAGTTCTACGGCTTTGACGGCTGTAAGCCGTCAACGGATAGTTTCACACCCAAAAAAAAGCCATCCGAACCTCAATCGGGTCTTTGAAGTTTTTTGGCCTTCGTTTTTCCGTCACATGAATTTTTACGTTAAAAAGGAAACACTATGGCTAGTCTTTGATTTACCATCCCTGGAGAGTGGTGCACCATGGTACCGGTCCATTTCAAATACCTGCACTCATTTCTAAAAGTCGCACGGCGCTGTTTCGTCTTTTTGGACGAATGTTGCACCTTGCACCGCAGATGTTGCACCCTGTGGATATCGATTCTTCGGACGGCCATAACTGTTACCTCGTTTAGAGTTACGGGAGCCATAACCAGTCAAAACGAAGGTCTCAGTGAGCTCTACGGCTTTGACTGCTGCAAGCCGTCAACGGATAGTTTCATACCCAAAAAAAGCTATCCGAACCTCAATCGGGTCTCTGAAGTTTTTTGGCCTTCGTTTTTCCGTCACATGAATTTTTACGTTAAAAAGGGAAAACCGTGGCTGGTCTTCGATTTACCATCCCTGGAGAGTGGTGCACCATGGTACCGGTCCATTTCAAATACCTGCACCCAATTCTAAAAGTCGCATGGCGCTGTTTCGTCTTTTTGGACGAATGTTGCACCTTGCACCGCAGATGTTGCACCCTGCGGATATCGATTCTTCGGACGGCCATAACTGTTGCCTCCTTTAGAGTTACTGGAGCCATAACCAGTCAAAACGAAGGTCTCAGTGAGTTCTACGGCTTTGACTGCTGTAAGCCGTCAACGGATAGTTTCATACCCAAAAAAAAGCTATCCGAACCTCAATCGGGTCTCTGAAGTTTTTTGGCCTTCGTTTTTCCATCACATGATTTTTACGTTAAAAAGGGAAAACCGTGGCTGGTCTTCGATTTACCATCCCTGGAGAGTGGTGCACCATGGTACCGGTCCATTTCAAATACCTGCACCCAATTCTAAAAGTCGCACGGCGCTGTTTCGTCTTTTTGGACGAATGTTGCACCTTGCACCGCAGATGTTGCACCCTGCGGATATCGATTCTTCGGACGGCCATAACTGTTGCCTCGTTTAGAGTTACGGGAGCCATAACCAGTCAAAACGAAGGTCTCAGTGAGTTCTACGGCTTTGACGGCTGTAATCCGTCAACGGATAGTTTCACACCCAAAAAAAAGCCATTCGAACCTCAATCGGTTCTCTGAAGTTTTTTGGCCTTCGTTTTTCCGTCACATGAATTTTACGTTAAAAAGGGAACACCGTGGCTGGTCTTCGATTTACCATCCCTGGAGAGTGGTGCAGCATGGTACCGGTCCATTTCAAATACTGCACCCAATTCTAAAAGTCGCACGGCGCTGTTTCGTCTTTTTGGACGAATGTTGCACCTTGCACCGCAGATGTTGCACCCTGCAGATATCGATTCTTCGAACGGCCATAACCGTTGCCTCGTTTAGAGTTACGGGAGCCATAACTAGTCAAAACAAATGTCTCAGTGAGTTCTACGGCTTTGACAGCTGTAAGCCGTCAACGGATAGTTTCACACCCAAAAAAAAGCCATCCGAACCTCAATCGGGTCTCTGAAGTTTTTTGGCCTTCGTTTTTCCGTCACATGAATTTTTACGTTAAAAAGGGAACACCGTGGCTGGTCTTCGATTTACCATCCCTGGAGAGTGGTGCACCATGGTACCGGTCCATTTCAAATACCTGCACCCAATTCTAAAAGTCGCATGGCGCTGTTTCGTCTTTTTGGACGAATGTTGCACCTTGCACCGCAGATGTTGCACCCTGCAGATATCGATTCTTCGAACGGCCATAACTGTTGCCTCGTTTAGAGTTACGGGAGCCATAACCAGTCAAAATGAAGGTCTCAGTGAGTTCTACGGCTTTGACGGCTGTAAGCCGTCAACGGATAGTTTCACACCCAAAAAAAAGCCATCCGAACCTCAATCGGTTCTCTGAAGTTTTTTGGCCTTCGTTTTTCCATCACATGATTTTTACGTTAAAAAGGGAAAACCGTGGCTGGTCTTCGATTTACCATCCCTGGAGAGTGGTGCACCATGGTACCGGTCCATTTCAAATACCTGCACCCAATTCTAAAAGTCGCACGGCGCTGTTTCGTCTTTTTGGACGAATGTTGCACCTTGCACCGCAGATGTTGCACCCTGCGGATATCGATTCTTCGGACGGCCATAACTGTTGCCTCGTTTAGAGTTACGGGAGCCATAACCAGTCAAAACGAAGGTCTCAGTGAGTTCTACGGCTTTGACGGCTGTAAGCCGTCAACGGATAGTTTCACACCCAAAAAAAAGCCATCCGAACCTCAATCGGTTCTCTGAAGTTTTTTGGCCTTCGTTTTTCCGTCACATGAATTTTACGTTAAAAAGGGAACACCGTGGCTGGTCTTCGATTTACCATCCCTGGAGAGTGGTGCACCATGGTACCGGTCCATTTCAAATACTGCACCCAATTCTAAAAGTCGCACGGCGCTGTTTCGTCTTTTTGGACGAATGTTGCACCTTGCACCGCAGATGTTGCACCCTGCAGATATCGATTCTTCGAACGGCCATAACCGTTGCCTCGTTTAGAGTTACGGGAGCCATAACCAGTCAAAACAAATGTCTCAGTGAGTTCTACGGCTTTGACAGCTGTAAGCCGTCAACGGATAGTTTCACACCCAAAAAAAAGCCATCCGAACCTCAATCGGGTCTCTGAAGTTTTTTGGCCTTCGTTTTTCCGTCACATGAATTTTTACGTTAAAAAGGGAACACCGTGGCTGGTCTTCGATTTACCATCCCTGGAGAGTGGTGCACCATGGTACCGGTCCATTTCAAATACCTACACCCAATTCTAAAAGTCGCACGGCGCTGTTTAGTCTTTTTGGACGAATGTTGCACCTTGCACCGCAGATGTTGCACCCTGCAGATATCGATTCTTCGAACGGCCATAACTGTTGCCTCGTTTAGAGTTACGGGAGCCATAACCAGTCAAAACAAAGGTCTCAGTGAGTTCTACGGCTTTGACGGCTGTAAGCCGTCAACGGATAGTTTCACACCCAAAAAAAAGCCATCCGAACCTCAACCGGGTCTCTGAAGTTTTTTGGCCTTCGTTTTTCCGTCACATGAATTTTTACGTTAAAAGGGAACACCGTGGTTGGTCTTCGATTTACCATCCCTGGAGAGTGGTGCACCATTTTACCGGTCCATTTCAAATACCTGCACCCATTTCTAAAAGTCGCACGGCGCTGTTTCGTCTTTTTGGACGAATGTTGCACCTTGCACCGCAGATGTTGCACCCTGTGGATATCGATTCTTCGGACGGCCATAACTGTTGCCTCGTTTAGAGTTACGGGAGCCATAACCAGTCAAAATGAAGGTCTCAGTGAGTTCTACGGCTTTGACGGCTGTAAGCCGTCAACGGATAGTTTCACACCCAAAAAAAAGCCATCCGAACCTCAATCGGGTCTTTGAAGTTTTTTGGCCTTCGTTTTTCCGTCACATGAATTTTTACGTTAAAAAGGGAACACTGTGGCGAGTCTTTGATTTACCATCCCTGGAGAGTGGTGCACCATGGTACCGGTCCATTTCAAATACCTGCACTCATTTCTAAAAGTCGCACGGCGCTGTTTCGTCTTTTTGGACGAATGTTGCACCTTTCACCGCAGATGTTGCACCCTGTGGATATCGATTCTTCGGACGGCCATAACTGTTACCTCGTTTAGAGTTACGGGAGCCATAACCAGTCAAAACGAAGGTCTCAGTGAGCTCTACGGCTTTGACTGCTGTAAGCCGTCAACGGATAGTTTCATACCCAAAAAAAAGCTATCCGAAACTCAATCGGGTCTCTGAAGTTTTTTGGCCTTCGTTTTTCCGTCACATGAATTTTTACGTTAAAAAGGGAAAACCGTTGCTGGTCTTCGATTTACCATCCCTGGAGAGTGGTGCACCATGGTACCGGTCCATTTCAAATACCTGCACCCAATTCTAAAAGTCGCACGGCGCTGTTTCGTCTTTTTGGACGAATGTTGCACCTTGCACCGCAGATGTTGCACCCTACGGATATCGATTCTTCGGACGGCCATAACTGTTGCCTCCTTTAGAGTTACTGGAGCCATAACCAGTCAAAACGAAGGTCTCAGTGAGTTCTACGGGTTTGACTGCTGTAAGCCGTCAACGGATAGTTTCATACCCAAAAAAAAGCTATCCGAACCTCAATCGGGTCTCTGAAGTTTTTTGGCCTTCGTTTTTCCGTCACATGAATTTTTTCGTTAAAAAGGGAAAACCGTGGCTGGTCTTCGATTTACCATCCCTGGAGAGTGGTGCACCATGGTACCGGTCCATTTCAAATACCTGCACCCAATTCTAAAAGTCGCACGGCGCTGTTTCGTCTTTTTGGACGAATGTTGCACCTTGCACCGCAGATGTTGCACCCTGCGGATATCGATTCTTCGGACGGCCATAACTGTTGCCTCGTTTAGAGTTACGGGAGCCATAACCAGTCAAAACGAAGGTCTCAGTGAGTTCTACGGCTTTGATGGCTGTAAGCCGTCAACGGATAGTTTCACACCCAAAAAAAAGCCATCCGAACCTCAATCGGGTCTCTGAAGTTTTTTGGCCTTCGTTTTTCCGTCACATGAATTTTTACGTTAAAAAGGGAACACCGTGGATGGTCTTCGATTTACCATCTCTGGAGAGTGGTGCACCATGGTACCGGTCCATTTCAAATACCTGCACCCAATTCTAAAAGTCGCACGGCGCTGTTTCGTCTTTTTGGACGAATGTTGCACCTTGCACCGCAGATATTGCACCCTGCAGATATCGATTCTTCGAACGGCCATAACTGTTGCCTCGTTTAGAGTTACGGGAGCCATAACCAGTCAAAACAAAGGTCTCAGTGAGTTCTACGGCTTTGACTGCTGTAAGCCGTCAACGGATAGTTTCATACCCAAAAAAAGCTATCCGAACCTCAATCGGGTCTCTGAAGTTTTTTGGCCTTCGTTTTTCCGTCACATGAATTTTTACGTCAAAAAGGAAACACCGTGGCTGGTCTTCGATTTACCATCCCTGGAGAATGGTGCACCATGGTACCGGTCCATTTCAAATACCTGCACCCAATTCTAAAAGTCGCACGGCGCTGTTTCATCTTTTTGGACGAATGTTGCACCTTGCACCGTAGATGTTGCACCCTACGGATATCGATTCTTCGGACGGCCATAACTGTTGCCTCGTTTAGAGTTACGGGAGCCATAACTAGTCAAAACGAAGGTCTCAGTGAGTTCTATGGCTTTGACAACTGTAAGCCGTCAACAGATAGTTTCATACTCAAAAAAAGCTATCCGAACCTCAATCGGGTCCCTGAAGTTTTTTGGCCTTCGTTTTTCCGTCACATGAATTTTTAAGTTAAAAAGGGAACACCATGGCTGGTCTTCGATTTACCATCCCTGGAGAGTGGTGCACCATGGTACCGGTCCATTTCAAATACCTGCACCCAATTCTAAAAGTCGCACGGCGCTGTTTCGTCTTTTTGGACGAATGTTGCACCTTGCACCGCAGATGTTGCACCCTGCGGATATCGATTCTTCGGACGGCCATAACTGTTTCCTCGTTTAGAGTTACGGCAGCCATAACCAGTCAAAACGAAGGTATCAGTGAGCTCTACGGCTTTGACTACTGTAAGCCGTCAACGGATAGTTTCATACCCAAAAAAAAGCTATCCGAACCTCAATCGGGTCTTTGAAGTTTTTTGGCCTTCGTTTTTCCGTCACATGAATTTTTACGTTAAAAAGGGAAAACCGTGGCTGGTCTTCGGTTTACCATCCCTGGAGAGTGGTGCACCATGGTACCGGTCCATTTCAAATACCTGCACCCAATTCTAAAAGTCGCACGGCGCTGTTTCGTCTTTTTGGACGAATGTTGCACCTTGCACCGCAGATGTTGCACCCTACGGATATCGATTCTTCGGACGGCCATAACTGTTGCCTCCTTTAGAGTTACTGGAGCCATAACCAGTCAAAACGAAGGTCTCAGTGAGTTCTACGGCTTTGACTGCTGTAAGCCGTCAACGGATAGTTTCATACCCAAAAAAAAGCTATCCGAACCTCAATCGGGTCTCTGAAGTTTTTTGGCCTTCGTTTTTCCGTCACATGAATTTTTTCGTTAAAAAGGGAAAACCGTGGCTGGTCTTCGATTTACCATCCCTGGAGAGTGGTGCACCATGGTACCAGTCCATTTCAAGTACCTGCACCCAATTATAAAAGTCGCACGGCGCTGTTTCGTCTTTTTGGACGAATGTTCCACCTTGCACCGCAGATGTTGCACCCTGCGGATATCGATTCTTCGGACGGCCATAACTGTTGCCTCATTTAGAGTTACGGGAGCCATAACCAGTCAAAACGAAGGTCTCAGTGAGTTCTATGGCTTTGACGGCTGTAAGCCGTCAACGGATAGTTTCACACCCAAAAAAAGCCATCCGAACCTCAATCGGGTCTCTGAAGTTTTTTGGCCTTCGTTTTTCTGTCTCATGAATTTTTTTGTTAAAAAGGGAACACCGTGGCTGGTCTTCGATTTACCATCCCTGGAGAGTGGTGCACCATGGTACCGGTCCATTTCAAATACTGCACCCAATTCTAAAAGTCGCACGGCGCTGTTTCGTCTTTTTGGACGAATGTTGCACCTTGCACCGCAGATGTTGCACCCTGCAGATATCGATTCTTCGAACGGTCATAACTGTTGCCTCGTTTAGAGTTACGGGAGCCATACCCAGTCAAAACAAAGGTCTCAGTGAGTTCTACAGCTTTGACATCTGTAAGCCGTCAACAGATAGTTTCATACCCAAAAAAAAGCTATCCGAACCTCAATCGGGTCTCTGAAGTTTTTTGGCCTTCGTTTTTCCGTCACATGAATTTTTACGTCAAAAAGGAAACACCGTGGCTGGTCTTCGATTTACCATCCCTGGAGAATGGTGCACCATGGTACCGGTCCATTTCAAATACCTGCACCCAATTCTAAAAGTCGCACGGCGCTGTTTCATCTTTTTGGACGAATGTTGCACCTTGCACCGCAGATGTTGCACCCTGCGGATATCGATTCTTCGGACGGCCATAATTGTTGCCTCGTTTAGAGTTACGGGAGCCATAACTAGTCAAAACGAAGGACTCAGTGAGTTCTATGGCTTTGACAACTGTAAGCCGTCAACAGATAGTTTCATACTCAAAAAAAGCTATCCGAACCTCAATCGGGTCCCTGAAGTTTTTTGGCCTTCGTTTTTCCGTCACATGAATTTTTTCGTTAAAAAGGGAAAACCGTGGCTGGTCTTCGATTTACCATCCCTGGAGAGTGATGCACCATGGTACCGGTCCATTTCAAGTACCTGCACCCAATTATAAAAGTCGCACGGTGCTGTTTCGTCTTTTTGGACGAATGTTGCACCTTGCACCGCAGATGTTGCACCCTGCGGATATCGATTCTTCGGACGGCCATAACTGTTGCCTCATTTAGAGTTACGGGAGCCATAACCAGTCAAAACGAAGGTCTCAGTGAGTTCTATGGCTTTGACGGCTGTAAGCCGTCAACGGATAGTTTCACACCCAAAAAAAGCCATCCGAACCTCAATCGGGTCTCTGAAGTTTTTTGGCCTTCGTTTTTCCGTCTCATGAATTTTTACGTTAAAAAGGGAACACCGTGGCTGGTCTTCGATTTACCATCCCTGGAGAGTGGTGCACCATGGTACCGGTCCATTTCAAATACTGCACCCAATTCTAAAAGTCGCACGGCGCTGTTTCGTCTTTTTGGACGAATGTTGCACCTTGCACCGCAGATGTTGCACCCTGCAGATATCGATTCTTCGAACGGCCATAACTGTTGCCTCGTTTAGAGTTACGGGAGCCATACCCAGTCAAAACAAAGGTCTCAGTGAGTTCTACAGCTTTGACAGCTGTAAGCCGTCAACAGATAGTTTCATACCCAAAAAAAAGCTATCCGAACCTCAATCGGGTCTCTGAAGTTTTTTGGCCTTCGTTTTTCCGTCACATGAATTTTTACGTCAAAAAGGAAACACCGTGGCTGGTCTTCGATTTACCATCCCTGGAGAGTGGTGCACCATGGTACCGGTCCATTTCAAATACCTGCACCCAATTATAAATGTCGCACGGCGCTGTTTCGTCTTTTTGGACGAATGTTGCACCTTGCACCGCAGATGTTGCACCCTGCGGAAATCGATTCTTCGGACGGCCATAACTGTTGCCTCGTTTAGAGTTACGGGAGCCATAACCAGTCAAAACGAAGGTCTCAGTGAGTTCTACGGCTTTGACTGCTGTAAGCCGTCAACGGATAGTTTCACACCCAAAAAAAAGCCATCCGAACCTCAATCGGGTCTCTGAAGTTTTTTGGCCTTCGTTTTTCCGTCACATGAATTTTTACGTTAAAAAGGGAACACCGTGGCTGGTCTTCGATTTACCATCCCTGGAGAGTGGTGCACCATGGTACCGGTCCATTTCAAATACCTGCACCCAATTCTAAAAGTCGCACGGCGCTGTTTCGTCTTTTTGGACGAATGTTGCACCTTGCACCGCAGATGTTGCACCCTGCAGATATCGATTCTTCGAACGGCCATAACTGTTGCCTCGTTTAGAGTTACGGGAGCCATAACCAGTCAAAACAAAGGTCTCAGTGAGTTCTACGGCTTTGACTGCTGTAAGCCGTCAACGGATAGTTTCATACCCAAAAAAAAGCTATCCGAACCTCAATCGGGTCTCTGAAGTTTTTTGGCCTTCGTTTTTCCATCACATGAATTTTTACGTCAAAAATGGAACACCGTGGCTGGTCTTCGATTTACCATCCCTGGAGAGTGGTGCACCATGGTACCGGTCCATTTCAAATACCTGCACCCAATTCTAAAAGTCGCACGGCGCTGTTTCGTCTTTTTGGACGAATGTTGCACCTTGCACCGCAGATGTTGCACCCTGCGGATATCGATTCTTCGGACGGCCATAACTGTTGCCTCGTTTAGAGTTACGGGAGCCATAACTAGTCAAAACGAAGGACTCAGTGAGTTCTATGGCTTTGACAACTGTAAGCCGTCAACAGATAGTTTCATACTCAAAAAAAGCTATCCGAACCTCAATCGGGTCCCTGAAGTTTTTTGGCCTTCGTTTTTCCGTCACATGAATTTTTTCGTTAAAAAGGGAAAACCGTGGCTGGTCTTCGATTTACCATCCCTGGAGAGTGGTGCACCATGGTACCGGTCCATTTCAAGTACCTGCACCCAATTATAAAAGTCGCACGGCGCTGTTTCGTCTTTTTGGACGAATGTTGCACCTTGCACCGCAGATGTTGCACCCTGCGGATATCGATTCTTCGGACGGCCATAACTGTTGCCTCATTTAGAGTTACGAGAGCCATAACCAGTCAAAACGAAGGTCTCAGTGAGTTCTATGGCTTTGACGGCTGTAAGCCGTCAACGGATAGTTTCACACCCAAAAAAAGCCATCCGAACCTCAATCGGGTCTCTGAAGTTTTTTGGCCTTCGTTTTTCCGTCTCATGAATTTTTACGTTAAAAAGGGAACACCGTGGCTGGTCTTCGATTTACCATCCCTGGAGAGTGGTGCACCATGGTACCGGTCCATTTCAAATACTGCACCCAATTCTAAAAGTCGCACGGCGCTGTTTCGTCTTTTTGGACGAATGTTGCACCTTGCACCGCAGATGTTGCACCCTACAGATATCGATTCTTCGAACGGCCATAACTGTTGCCTCGTTTAGAGTTACGGGAGCCATACCCAGTCAAAACAAAGGTCTCAGTGAGTTCTACAGCTTTGACAGCTGTAAGCCGTCAACAGATAGTTTCATACCCAAAAAAAAGCTATCCGAACCTCAATCGGGTCTCTGAAGTTTTTTGGCCTTCGTTTTTCCGTCACATGAATTTTTACGTCAAAAAGGAAACACCGTGGCTGGTCTTCGATTTACCATCCCTGGAGAGTGGTGCACCATGGTACCGGTCCATTTCAAATACCTGCACCCAATTATAAATGTCGCACGGCGCTGTTTCGTCTTTTTGGACGAATGTTGCACCTTGCACCGCAGATGTTGCACCCTGCGGAAATCGATTCTTCGGACGGCCATAACTGTTGCCTCGTTTAGAGTTACGGGAGCCATAACCAGTCAAAACGAAGGTCTCAGTGAGTTCTACGGCTTTGACTGCTGTAAGCCGTCAACGGATAGTTTCACACCCAAAAAAAAGCCATCCGAACCTCAATCGGGTCTCTGAAGTTTTTTGGCCTTCGTTTTTCCGTCACATGAATTTTTACGTTAAAAAGGGAACACCGTGGCTGGTCTTCGATTTACCATCCCTGGAGAGTGGTGCACCATGGTACCGGTCCATTTCAAATACCTGCACCCAATTCTAAAAGTCGCACGGCGCTGTTTCGTCTTTTTGGACGAATGTTGCACCTTGCACCGCAGATGTTGCACCCTGCAGATATCGATTCTTCGAACGGCCATAACTGTTGCCTCGTTTAGAGTTACGGGAGCCATAACCAGTCAAAACAAAGGTCTCAGTGAGTTCTACGGCTTTGACTGCTGTAAGCCGTCAATGGATAGTTTCATACCCAAAAAAAAGCTATCCGAACCTCAATCGGGTCTCTGAAGTTTTTTGGCCTTCGTTTTTCCATCACATGAATTTTTACGTCAAAAATGGAACACCGTGGCTGGTCTTCGATTTACCATCCCTGGAGAGTGGTGCACCATGGTACCGGTCCATTTCAAATACCTGCACCCAATTCTAAAAGTCGCACGGCGCTGTTTCGTCTTTTTGGACGAATGTTGCACCTTGCACCGCAGATGTTGCACCCTGCGGATATCGATTCTTCGGACGGCCATAACTATTGCCTCGTTTAGAGTTACTGGAGCCATAACCAGTCAAAACGAAGGTCTCAGTGAGTTCTATGGCTTTGACAACTGTAAGCCGTCAACAGATAGTTTCATACTCAAAAAAAGCTATCCGAACCTCAATCGGGTCTCTGAAGTTTTTTGGCCTTCGTTTTTCCGTCACATGAATTTTTAAGTTAAAAAGGGAACACCATGGCTGGTCTTCGATTTACCATCCCTGGAGAGTGGTGCACCATGGTACCGGTCCATTTCAAATACCTGCACCCAATTCTAAAAGTCGCACGACGCTGTTTCGTCTTTTTGGACGAATGTTGCACCTTGCACCGCAGATGTTGCACCCTGCGGATATCGATTCTTCGGACGGCCATAACTGTTGCCTCGTTTAGAGTTACGGGAGCCATAACACGTCAAAACGAAGGTCTCAGTGAGTTCTACGGCTTTGACAGCTGTAAGCCGTCAACAGATAGTTTCATACCCAAAAAAAAGCTATCTGAATCTCAATCGGGTCTTTGAAGTTTTTTGGCCTTCGTTTTTCCGTCACATGAATTTTTACGTTAAAAAGGGAACACCGTGGCTGGTCTTCGATTTACCATCCCTGGAGAGTGGTGTACCATGGTACCGGTCCATTTCAAATACCTGCACACATTTCTAAAAGTCGCAAGGCGCTGTTTCGTCTTTTTGGACGAATGTTGCACCTTGCCCCGTAGATGTTGCACCCTGTGGATATCGATTCTTCGGACGGCCATAACTGTTGCCTCGTTTAGAGTTACGGGAGTCATAGCCAGTCAAAACGAAGGTCTCAGTGAGTTCTACGGCTTTGACGGCTGTAAGCCGTCAACGGATAGTTTCATACCCAAAAAAAGCTATCCGAACCTCAATCGGGTCTCTGAAGTTTTTTGGCCTTCGTTTTTCCGTCACATGAATTTTTACGTTAAAAAGGGAAAACCATGGCTGGTCTTCGATTTACCATCCCTAGAGAGTGGTGCACCATGGTACCGGTCCATTTCAAATACCTGCACCCAATTCTAAAAGTCGCACGGCGCTGTTTCGTCTTTTTGGACGAATGTTGCACCTTGCACCGCAGATGTTGCACCCTGCGGATATCGATTCTTCGGACGGCCATAACTGTTGCCTCGTTTAGAATTACGGGAGCCATAACCAGTCAAAATGAAGGTCTCAGTGAGTTCTACGGCTTTGACTGCTGTAAGCCGTCAACGGATAGTTTCATACCCAAAAAAAAGCTATCCGAACCTCAATCGGGTCTCTGAAGTTTTTTGGCCTTCGTTTTTCCGTCACATGAATTTTTACGTTAAAAAGGGAACACCGTGGCTGGTCTTCGATTTACCATCCCCGGAGAGTGGTGCACCATGGTACCGGTCCATTTCAAATCCCTGCACCCATTTCTAAAAGTCGCACGGCGCTGTTTCATCTTTTTGGACGAATGTTGCACCTTGCACCGCAGATGTTGCACCCTACGGATATCGATTCTTCGGACGGCCATAACTGTTGCCTCGTTTAGAGTTACGGGAGCCATAACCAGTCAAAACGAAGGTCTCAGTGAGATCTACGGCTTTGACGACTATAAGCCGTCGACGGATAGTTTCCCACCCAAAAAAAAGCCATCTGAACCTCAATCGGGTCTTTGAAGTTTTTTGGCCTTCGTTTTTCCGTCACATGAATTTTTACGTTAAAAAGGGAAAAACCGTGGCTGGTCTTCGGTTTACCATCCCTGGAGAGTGGTGCACCATGGTACCGGTCCATTTCAAATACCTGCACCCAATTCTAAAAGTCGCACGGCGCTGTTTCGTCTTTTTGGACGAATGTTGCACCTTGCACCACAGATGTTGCACCCTGCGGATATCGATTCTTCGGACGGCCATAACTATTGCCTCGTTTAGAGTTACGGAGCCATAACCAGTCAAAACGAAGGTCTCAGTGAGTTCTACGGCTTTGATGGCAGTAAGCCGTCAACGGATAGTTTCACACTCAAAAAAAAGCTATCCGAACCTCAATCGGGTCTTTGATGTTTTTTGGCCTTCGTTTTTCCATCACATGAATTTTTACGTTAAAAAGGGAACACCGTGGCTGGTCTTTGATTTACCATCCCTGGAGAGTGGTGCACCATGGTACTGGTCCATTTAAAATACCTGCACCCATTTCTAAAAGTCGCACGGCGCTGTTTCGTCTTTTTGGACGAATGTTGCACCTTGCACCGCAGATGTTGCACCCTGTGGATATCGATTCTTCGGACGGCCATAACTGTTGCCTCGTTTAGAGTTACGGGAGCCATAACCAGTCAAAACGAAGGTCTCAGTGAGTTCTACGGCTTTGATTGTTGTAAGCCGTCAACGGATAGATTCATACCCAAAAAAAAGCTATCCGAACCTCAATCGGGTCTCTGAAGTTTTTTGGCCTTCGTTTTTCCGTCTCATGAATTTTTACGTTAAAAAGGGAAAACCATGGCTGGTCTTCGATTTACCATCCATGGAGAGTGGTGCACCATGGTACCGGTCCATTTCAAATACCTGCACCCAATTCTAAAAGTCGCACGGCGCTGTTTCGTCTTTTTGGACGAATGTTGCACCTTGCACCGCAGATGTTGCACCCTGCGGATATCGATTCTTCGGACGGCCATAACTATTGCCTCGTTTAGAGTTACGGGAGCCATAACCAGTCAAAACGAAGGTCTCAGTGAGTTCTACGGCTTTGACGGCTGTAAGCCATCAACGGATAGTTTCACACCCAAAAAAAAGCCATCCGAACCTCAACCGGGTCTCTGAAGTTTTCTGGCCTTCGTTTTTCCATCACATGAATTTTTACGTTAAAAAGGGAACACCGTGGCTGGTCTTCGATTTACCATCCCTAGAGAGTGGTGCACCATGGTACCGGTCCATTTCAAATACCTGCACCCAATTCTAAAAGTCGCACGGCGCTGTTTCGTCTTTTTGGACGAATGTTGCACCTTGCACCGCAGATGTTGCACCCTGTAGATATCGATTCTTCGAACGGCCATAACTGTTGCCTCGTTTAGAGTTACGGGAGGCATAACCAGTCAAAACAAAGGTCTCAGTGAGTTCTACGGCTTTGACTGCTGTAAGCCGTCAACGGATAGTTTCATACCCAAAAAAAGCTATCCGAACCTCAATCGGGTCTCTGAAGTTTTTTGGCCTTCATTTTTCCGTCACAAGAATTTTTACGTTAAAAAGGGAACAGCGTGGCTGGTGTTTGTACCAAAAATGGTCACAAACCCCAAGTGTTGTGAAAGCACCAGTGTGTGAATACAAATCAGCAATATTCAGACACAAATATCAGATCTAAGCAAGCAACAAACAACAATCCAGAAATATTGAACAGTGACACGCAATTTATAGTGGTTCGGCTATCTCCGGCCTACGTCCACTTCAAGGATTTTTATCTTTTATTGATGTTCTTCACTGATTACAGATGATTACAGCAAGTATAATGAATGGATCTGAATATAACACCAATGGAAAGGAGTAGAGTTGAATCCGGTAGAGTCTGGACGTTGAATCGCTGAAAGATCCCTCTTTTCTGTTGATTCTGGGGCTCTATTTATAGGCGTAGGAGGCTCAGATCTCGCCCAAACTTCAGGAGACTTCTTCTGGCACGTGAGGGGGTCCACGCGACCGGTCCCACCAAGTTTCAACTCAATCTGTGATCGATTCGAATCAATTTCGTATCGATCAAGAAATGCTCCAATCGAGCTGAAACTTGGCAGGATTGCTCTTTACCTTGCATGGAAGCTACTCTGAAAATTTCGTTGCATTTGGATCTATGGTTTAGGAGTTATGATCGATTCAAGGCTATGTTTTCCGTGGTCTGCTGAGTTCGAATCCATGTTTCGTATCCCCTTCTTCGACTCGATCGAAGCACGTGCGCGTGCAATGACGTGGAGTGATATGGAGCGGGTTTTCCTGGTCAATCCGGTTTTAGTGGCGTATTGACCGATTTGCATCCATGGATTTCGCCTTGCTTGTATCGGGCATTGTTATCTAATTTGAATCAGTCAACTTCGCATGCTTTGTATCAACTTTCAACGTATAGTTTGAATCGAGATTAGCAGCTTAGCTCGTATCGAGGAAGACCCATTCAATGGATACTGTTTGCGATGGATACGAGCTAAAGCTTCCTGATGGATTCGAACGAATGCCTCGTTTATCGATTCGAACTAATCATCAGTCAATCGATACGAAGTTCATGGATACGAAGGCCTGGACCATTCTGATCGATACGAAGCCCAAGGGTATGAACCAAGGTGTGGTGAGGGATACGAACAGATGGATTCGAACTCCACGACCGCGGTCTGACCCGCACCTGATCGATTCGAAGATGATCGATTCGAAGTTGCCAAGCTCCAATGGATTCGAACTTGGCGATGCCTCTCTGATGGATACGAATCTGATCGATTCGAACAGGTCGTCACCTTGGTTTTCTGATGGATTCGAACACCACCTTGTACCTAACTTGAATCGATCATATCTCATTCATGCGAACTCCGATTGACCTGAAATCTGAAACGCTGGCTCTCACGGCTTGGCAAGTCATGTCTTGTCAATTACAGCCCAATCCGAGCTCGGACAAAATTCATCGATATCCATGATCATCCTGCAATGCATATTTAATATTCATGGTTGGTTAATATTGATTTCAGTTAATTTTTGGGTATCTCAGCTTTGCCAAAAAGTGGGATAACATTTTGCCCCCCAAAACATGCCTTTTGGTAAAAGGTGTGTTTTGATTAGCCTCAATTCGAATGTAGTAAGCTCGGGTTTCATTCGAATCTTATGATATTTTCAATCGAGTTCATGGCTGTTCGAAGCCGAAGCATTATCAATTTCTGCCAGTGGAAGTTAAGAATGAAATTCTACAGTCTCTCCGGACTGTTGTCGATCGCTCCGGACCCTTGCGAAGCCCATTCTAGACTTAGCGGTTGAATAGGAAGATCCTCTTGCACTCCGGCATTGCTTTCTACTCCTTGCACTCTGGCCCCAGTTAGGACGTGAAGCGATGTCTTGGCCGTTCTGGGCCGATCGTAGCCTCTCCGGGCTCTCGCTGGGTCCCATCCTGTCACTCTCCGGTGAAGGGGAAACAACGTTAAGTGGGTCGATCCTGTCGCTCTCCGGCGAAGCGACCCACTTCTTGCACTCCAGTTCAGTGTATCTGAACATTAAGCGATGTCTTGGCCTAAATCGTCGGCCGATCATAGCCTCTCCGGGCCCTTGCTGGATCCCATCCTGTCACACTTCGGTGAAGGGGAAACAGCGCTTAAGTGAGTCGATCCTGTCGCTCTCCGGCGAAGCAACTCACTTCTTGCACTCCGGACCCCGTCTCTCCGGGTAGGGTCATAAAGCGATCATAATTTTGTATTAATACGTAATATTCGTCCTTTAACTCTCTGGTCAAAGGCTTATTCAGGAAATTCAAGTTTATTTATTAAATTCAGACCCTAGATGTTCAATCTCAAACATCAGGGAAAAAGTAAACAATGCCTCTCCGGGCTGAACGGTCTATACCATCTCAGAGCATGCCTAGGGGTCTCTCTGGTTCCCGTACATGAGTGAGTGGAATAGCCGTTTTATTTTGAAAGCAAATCTAATGAAATTATTCGGCCGAAGTCCAGATCTCGAACTTGGCCCTTGCCATCTTAATCAGTTGATGATGAGTCGTGATCCCGATCCAGGATCGTTTCTGTTAGTTGGAGGCGGTAGTTGTTCAGGCCTTACCGCTGCTGCCCGTTCTCTGACATATTGTGGCAGTTTACCATTCCTGGCATGTTCTTCCACCTCATCCCTTAGGTGGCGGCATTCATCGGTAGTGTGTCCATCCAGCTCATGGAATAGGCAGTATTTTCCAGTCCTGCGTTCCCGCTCCGTGGGATCTCTCCTGGGTGGTTTTCGATAGGGGAGTTGCCCCCGAGTTTCAGTGTAAATCCTTTCCAGGCTTGCCGTCAAATCTGTGAATTGCCTGAATCTGGGTTCCCGGAATTTCTTCCGTTTATCAGGACCGTCCTGTGCATCGTCCTGCTTTCTCTTGCCTTTGTCTACTCCAGATTGTCCTCCTGCGGTTCCTTCGCTTCGGGTAGTGTTTATTTCCTGCCTCTCGGCTCGGGATTCCTCTAGTCGAATGAATTTTTCAGCTTCATGATAGAATTCCCCTAGATCTTGCGGTGGATCTCTGGTCAGAGAATCTTTGAATTCGGTGCCTTCTGCAATTCCTGCTACTGCCGCCATCAAAATCATTGATGGATCCGGGCGATCTACAGAAGCCACCGTTGCATTGAATCGCAATAGAAAATCTTTTATGGACTCTCCGGTCCTTTGCTTTATCGAGGCTAAAGTCATCACACTCTTGGGTCGCGTCACATGGACCCTAAACTGTCTCATGAAGCATTCCACTAGCTCACCCCATGTCCTGATTGATCCAGTCTCTAGTTGTCTGAACCAAAGCGCAGCCAAATCTGATAGAAATAAAGGGAAGCATCGTGCCATCACTTCCTCGGATGCCCCCAGCACTTCCATATGCCTGATGTATCTGGTAACGTGCATGGTCGGGTCTGACTTTCCGTCATACGGGTTCAGCGTCGGCAGTTTGAACTTTGGAGGGTTCCTTGCATTCCTGATATTTGGAGTGAACGGACTCCGACTGACTTCCTCCAATCCTCCGATAGACAATCCTCCTCTCATGAGTCGTCGCACTAGTCCAGCCATCTTTTCATCTCCATCCTGGGGTTGCCCTCTTGGTCTTGAAGGGTATTCTGGTATGTACTCTTCGTGTGGCCCGTTAGTATCAGCATTGGCCCTAGCTTGTTGAGCTCCGTCTGTCGGCCTTCCAGTGTCGGATCCCGTGGGTCTGCCCCCGAGTCCTTGTCGATTGTCCACTGGATCTGCATTCTGTCCCTCATCAAGTTCCGCAGTCCCAGCTCCCTGTTCCACATTCATAGCCGCTGTAGCTGGTCCTAGGCTCTGCGTCCCTGCAGCTCTCATCTGTTCAAAGAAATTCTGCAGCATCTCTTGTTGACTTTTCATCATTCTTTCGTGCATCAGATTGGTCATGGTCTCCATTTCGTCTCTAGTGATGTAGATCGAAGCCGGCTCTTCTCCAGCACCAGAGGATGCCTCTTGACTTCCTCCTTGATGGCTTCTCTCAGCTCTTTGTCTTCTACTTGTTTGTCGAGTCATTGTCTTCAAATCTTCGAGTTTTCAAATCTGAACTTCGAATCTGGTGTAGCGGGTGCTAGTCCCTCTCAGTGAAAGCACCAAAGTGTTTGTACCAAAAATGGTCACAAACCCCAAGTGTTGTGAAAGCACCAGTGTGTGAATACAAATCAGCAATATTCAGACACAAATATCAGATCTAAGCAAGCAACAAACAACAATCCAGAAATATTGAACAGTGACACGCAATTTATAGTGGTTCGGCTATCTCCGGCCTACGTCCACTTCAAGGATTTTTATCTTTTATTGATGTTCTTCACTGATTACAGATGATTACAGCAAGTATAATGAATGGATCTGAATATAACAGCAATGGAAAGGAGTAGAGTTGAATCCGGCAGAGTCTGGACGTTGAATCGCTGAAAGATCCCTCTTTTCTGTTGATTCTGGGGCTCTATTTATAGGCGTAGGAGGCTCAGATCTCGCCCAAACTTCAGGAGACTTCTTCTGGCACGTGAGGGGGTCCACGCGACCGGTCCCACCAAGTTTCAACTCAATCTGTGATCGATTCGAATCAATTTCGTATCGATCAAGAAATGCTCCAATCGAGCTGAAACTTGGCAGGATTGCTCTTTACCTTGCATGGAAGCTACTCTGAAAATTTCGTTGCATTTGGATCTATGGTTTAGGAGTTATGATCGATTCAAGGCTATGTTTTCCGTGGTCTGCTGAGTTCGAATCCATGTTTCGTATCCCCTTCTTCGACTCGATCGAAGCACGTGCGCGTGCAATGACGTGGAGTGATATGGAGCGGGTTTTCCTGGTCAATCCGGTTTTAGTGGCGTATTGACCGATTTGCATCCATGGATTTCGCCTTGCTTGTATCGGGCATTGTTATCTAATTTGAATCAGTCAACTTCGCATGCTTTGTATCAACTTTCAACGTATAGTTTGAATGGAGATTAGCAGCTTAGCTCGTATCGAGGAAGACCCATTCAATGGATACTGTTTGCGATGGATACGAGCTAAAGCTTCCTGATGGATTCGAACGAATGCCTCGTTTATCGATTCGAACTAATCATCAGTCAATCGATACGAAGTTCATGGATACGAAGGCCTGGACCATTCTGATCGATACGAAGCCCAAGGGTATGAACCAAGGTGTGGTGAGGGATACGAACAGATGGATTCGAACTCCACGACCGCGGTCTGACCCGCACCTGATCGATTCGAAGATGATCGATTCGAAGTTGCCAAGCTCCAATGGATTCGAACTTGGCGATGCCTCTCTGATGGATACGAATCTGATCGATTCGAACAGGTCGTCACCTTGGTTTTCTGATGGATTCGAACACCACCTTGTACCTAACTTGAATCGATCATATCTCATTCATGCGAACTCCGATTGACCTGAAATCTGAAACGCTGGCTCTCACGGCTTGCAAGTCATGTCTTGTCAATTACAGCCCAATCCGAGCTCGGACAAAATTCATCGATATCCATGATCATCCTGCAATGCATATTTAATATTCATGGTTGGTTAATATTGATTTCAGTTAATTTTTGGGTATCTCAGCTTTGCCAAAAAGTGGGATAACCGCTGGTCTTTGATTTACCATCCCTGGAGAGTGGTGCACCATGGTACCGGTCCATTTCAAATGCCTGCACCCAATTCTAAAAGTCGCACGGCGCTGTTTCGTCTTTTTGGACGAATGTTGCACCTTGCACCGCAGATGTCGCACCCTGCGGATATCGATTCTTCGGACGGCCATAACTGTTGCCTCGTTTAGAGTTACGG
Source organism: Allium fistulosum (assembly GCA_030737815.1). Lineage (NCBI taxonomy): Eukaryota > Viridiplantae > Streptophyta > Magnoliopsida > Asparagales > Amaryllidaceae > Allium > Allium fistulosum. The sequence goes on from CM060906.1 coordinate 1,143,855,166, forward strand.
GAGCCATAACCAGTCAAAACGAAGGTCTCAGTGAGTTCTACGGCTTTGACGGCTGTAAGACGTCAACAGATAGTTTCATACTAAAAAAAAGCTATCCGAACCTCAATCGGGTCTTTGAAGTTTTTTGGCCTTCGTTTTTCCGTCACATGAATTTTTAAGTTAAAAAGGGAACACCGTGGCTGGTCTTCGATTTACCAACCCTGGAGAGTGGTGCACCATGGTACCGGTCCATTTCAAATACCTGCACCCAATTCTAAAAGTCGCACGGCGCTGTTTCGTCTTTTTGGACGAATGTTGCACCTTGCACCGCAGATGTTGCACCCTGTGGATATCGATTCTTCGGACGGCCATAACTGTTGCCTCGTTTAGATTTACGGGAGCCATAACCAGTCAAAACGAAGGTCTCAGTGAGTTCTACGGCTTTGATTGTTGTAAGCCGTCAACGGATAGATTCATACCCAAAAAAAAGCTATCCGAACCTCAATCGGGTCTCTGAAGTTTTTTTGCCTTCGTTTTTCCGTCTCATGAATTTTTACTTTAAAAAGGGAAAACCATGGCTGGTCTTCGATTTACCATCCATGGAGAGTGGTGCACCATGGTACCGGTCCATTTCAAATACCTGCACCCAATTCTAAAAGTCGCACGGCGCTGTTTCGTCTTTTTGGACGAATGTTGCACCTTGCACCGCAGATGTTGCACCCTGCGGATATCGATTCTTCGGACGGCCATAACTGTTGCCTCGTTTAGAGTTACGGGAGCCATAACCAGTCAAAACGAAGGTCTCAGTGAGTTCTACGGCTTTGACGGCTGTAAGCCGTCAACGGATAGTTTCACACCCAAAAAAAAGCCATCCGAACCTCAACCGGGTCTCTGAAGTTTTTTGGCCTTCGTTTTTCCGTCACATGAATTTTTACGTTAAAAAGGGAACACCGTGGCTGGTCTTCGATTTACCATCCCTGGAGAGTGGTGCACCATGGTACCGGTCCATTTCAAATACCTGCACCCAATTCTAAAAGTCGCACGGCGCTGTTTCGTCTTTTTGGACGAATGTTGCACCTTGCACCGCAGATGTTGCACCCTGTAGATATCGATTCTTCGAACGGCCATAACTGTTGCCTCGTTTAGAGTTACGGGAGTCATAACCAGTCAAAACAAAGGTCTCAGTGAGTTCTACGGCTTTGACTGCTGTAAGCCGTCAACGGATAGTTTCATACCCAAAAAAAGCTATCCGAACCTCAATCGGGTCTCTGAAGTTTTTTGGCCTTCGTTTTTCCGTCACAAGAATTTTTACGTTAAAAAGGGAACAGCGTGGCTGGTCTTTGATTTACCATCCCTGGAGAGTGGTGCACCATGGTACCGGTCCATTTCAAATGCCTGCACCCAATTCTAAAAGTCGCACGGCGCTGTTTCGTCTTTTTGGACAAATGTTGCACCTTGCACCGCAGATGTCGCACCCTGCGGATATCGATTCTTCGGACGGCCATAACTGTTGCCTCGTTTAGAGTTACGGGAGCCATAACCAGTCAAAACGAAGGTCTCAGTGAGTTCTACGGCTTTGACGGCTGTAAGACGTCAACAGATAGTTTCATACTAAAAAAAAAGCTATCCGAACCTCAATCGGGTCTTTGAAGTTTTTTGGCCTTCGTTTTTCCGTCACATGAATTTTTAAGTTAAAAAGGGAACACCGTGGCTGGTCTTCGATTTACCAACCCTGGAGAGTGGTGCACCTTGGTACCGGTCCATTTCAAATACCTGCACCCAATTCTAAAAGTCGCACGGCGCTGTTTTGTCTTTTTGGACGAATGTTGCACCTTGCACCGCAGATGTTGCACCCTGCGGATATCGATTCTTCGGACGGCCATAACTGTTGCCTCGTTTAGAGTTACGGGAGCCATAACCAGTCAAAACGAAGGTCTCAGTGAGTTCTACGGCTTTGATAGATGTAAGCCGTCAACAGATAGTTTCATACCCAAAAAAAAGCTATCCGAACCTCAATCGGGTCTTTGAAGTTTTTTGGCCTTCGTTTTTCCGTCACATGAATTTTTACGTTAAAAGGGGAACACCGTGGATGGTCTTCGATTTACCATCCCTGGAGAGTGGTGAACCATTGTACCGGTCCATTTCAAATACCTGCACCCAATTCTAAAAGTCGCACGGCGCTGTTTCGTCTTTTTGGACGAATGTTGCACCTTGCACCGCAGATGTTGCACCCTGCGGATATCGATTCTTCGGACGGCCATAACTGTTGCCTCGTTTAGAGTTACGGGAGCCATAACCAGTCAAAACGAAGGTCTCAATGAATTCTACGGCTTTGACGGCTGTAAGCCGTCAACGGATAGTTTCGCACCAAAAAAAGCCGTCCGAACCTCAATCGAGTCTCTGAAGTTTTTTGGCCTTCGTTTTTCCTTCACATGAATTTTTACGTTAAAAAGGGAACATCGTGGCTGGTCTTCGATTTACCATCCCTGGAGAGTGGTGCACCATGGTACCGGTCCATTTCAAATACCTGCACCCAATTCTAAAAGTCGCACGGCGCTGTTTCGTCTTTTTGGACGAATGTTGCACCTTGCACCGCAGATGTTGCACCCTACGGATATCGATTCTTTGGACGGCCATAACTGTTGCCTCGTTTATAGTTACGGGAGCCATAACCAGTCAAAACGAAGGTCTCAGTGAGTTCTACGGCTTTGACAGCTGTAAGCCGTCAACACATAGTTTCATACCTAAAAAAAGCTATCCGAACCTCAATCGTGTCTTTGAAGTTTTTTGGCCTTCGTTTTTCCGTCACATGAATTTTTACGTTAAAAAGGGAACACCGTGGCTGGTCTTCGATATATCATCCCTAGAGAGTGGTGCACCATGGTACCGGTCCATTTCAAATACCTGCACCCATTTCTAAAAGTCGCACGGCGCTGTTTCGTCTTTTTGGACGAATGTTGCACCTTGCACCGCAGATGTTGCACCCTGTGGATATCGATTCTTCGGACGGCCATAACTGTTGCCTCGTTTAGAGTTATGGGAGTCATAACCAGTCAAAACGAAGGTCTCAGTGAGTTCTACAGCTTTGACTGCTGTAAGCCGTCAATGGATAGTTTCATACCCAAAAAAAAGCTATCTGAACCTCAATCGGGTCTCTGAAGTTTTTTGGCCTTCGTTTTTCCGTCACATGAATTTTTACGTTAAATAGGGAAAACCGAGGCTGGTCTTCGATTTACCATCCCTGGAGAGTGGTGCACCATGGTACCGGTCCATTTCAAATACCTGCACCCAATTCTAAAAGTAGCACGGTGCTGTTTCGTCTTTTTGGACGAATGTTGCACCTTGCACCGCAGATGTTGCACCCTGCGGATATCGATTCTTCGGACGGCCATAATTGTTGCCTCCTTTAGAGTTACGGGAGCCATAATCAGTCAAAACGAAGGTCTCAGTGAGTTCTACGCCTTTGACAGCTGTAAGCCGTCAACGGATAGTTTCATACCCAAAAAAAAAGCTATCCGAACCTCAATCGGGTCTCTGAAGTTTTTTGGACTTCGTTTTTCCGTCACATGAATTTTTACGTTAAAAAGGGAAAACCGTGGCTGGTGTTTGCACCAAAAATGGTCACAAACCCCAAGTGTAGTGAAAGCACCAGCGTATGAATACAAATCAACAGTATTCACACGCAAATCACAGATCTAAGCAAATAACAAGCAACAATCCAGAAATAATGAACAATGACACGCAGTTTATAGTGGTTCGGCTATCTCCGGCCTACGTCCACTTCAAAGTTTTTATCTTTTTATTGCTCGATGCTTGAAGATTACAATTTCGTGTGTTGTATTACAACTAATTTGCTGAGCTAAGTCTGAATCTAAGGCAGCAATGGTGATCTGGAGTAAATCTGGCAGAGTCTGGGTGCTCTTTATCTCTCAAAATTGTCCGACCCCTTTTCTGAATGACCAGGGGCTCTATTTATAGGTGTAGAAGGCTGATATTTCGCCTAAAATGAAGGGAGACCAGTTCTGGTACGTCAGGGGGCCCACATGCCCGCTTTATGGAAATCCGGGCCCACTTTGGGATCGATTCGACCCTTGGTTCGAATCGATCAAGAAAGTGTCCAATCGAGCTGAAATTTGGCGTGAACATTCTTCAACATGTGCTCAAGCTTCTGTGAAAATTTCATAGCATTTGGATGTGTAGATCTCAAGTTATGATCGATTCAAGGTTGCATTTCTGGTTGACCAGCCTGGTTCGAATCGATCTAGTTCGAATCGATTTGTTCGAATCGATCCAGCGCGCGCTTCTGGGATGACGTGGAGCGCTTCCTTCGTGTCGATCCGTCTTGTGCTCCGAGTTGCCCGGGTTGACTCCACGTTTTCTAGCTGCCGTTGCCTAGTGGATTCGAGGTAGCTTATGGGATGGAGTCGAGGTGCATCTACTGTATGGATTCGAAGTAGAGGAATGCCTACCGGGTTCGAACTGTTGGATTTTAGTGTAGTCTGTTTGGATGGATTCGAACTAAGGAGTGCTCGATGGATTCGAAACCAGGCAAAAGGGATGGATTCGAAGGAAGGCTTCCGCGATGGATGCGAAGCATGTAAAACTTGATGGATACGAACGATGGCCTCGTCCCTATCGATTCGAAGCGAGGCTTAGGACCAATTCGAAGTGTAGTGACATCTATGGATTTGAACTAAAGCTTGTTCCATTGGGTCCGCTCTGATGGGTACGAAGCAGATGGAGTCGAACTTGTTGGAGTCGAAGGTGATGGATTCGAACAGTACCTTCTTCCTACCTTGTATCGATCGTATCTCCTCCGTACAAACTCCGATTAACCTGAAACTTGAAACGTAGCCTCTCCTATTCCTCATCATCATCTCCAATCGATTCCGTCCTGATCGGAGCTCGGCCAAATTTTGACGATATCCATTGCAGCCTTGTTTCCAAGTGAACTCCAATCCTGATATCCATCCTTTCTTGTCGATTTGTTTGGTATTCCGGCTTTGACCAAAATGCGGGATAACAGCTGGTCTTCGATTTACCATCCCTGGAGAGTGGTGCACCATGGTACCGGTCCATTTCAAATACCTGCACCCAATTCTAAAAGTCGCACGGCGCTGTTTCGTCTTTTTGGACGAATGTTGCACCTTGCACCGCAGATGTTGCACCCTGCGGATATCGATTCTTCGGACGGCCATAACTGTTGCCTCGTTTAGAGTTACGGGAGCCATAACCAGTCAAAACGAAGGTCTCAGTGAGTTCTACGGCTTTGATGGCTGTAAGCCGTCAACGGATAGTTTCACACCCAAAAAAAAGCCATCCGAACCTCAATCGGGTCTCTGAAGTTTTTTGGCCTTCGTTTTTCCGTCACATGAATTTTTACGTTAAAAAGGGAACACCGTGGCTGGTCTTCGATTTACCATCCCTGGAGAGTGGTGGACCATGGTACCGGTCCATTTCAAATACCTGCACCCAATTCTAAAAGTCGCACGTGGCTGTTTCGTCTTTTTGGACGAATGTTGCACCTTGCACCGCAGATGTTGCACCCTGTAGATATCGATTCTTCGAACGGCCATAACTGTTGCCTCGTTTAGAGTTACGGGAGCCTTAACCAGTCAAAACAAAGGTCTCAGTGAGTTCTACGGCTTTGGCTGCTGTAAGCCGTCAATGGATAGTTTCATACCCAAAAAAAAGCTATCCGAACCTCAATCGGGTCTCTGAAGTTTTTTGGCCTTCGTTTTTCCGTCACATGAATTTTTACGTTAAAAAGGGAACACCGTGGCTGGTCTTCGATTTACCATCCCTAGAGAGTGGTGCACCATGGTACCGGTCCATTTCAAATACCTGCACCCAATTCTAAAAGTCGCACGGCGCTGTTTCGTCTTTTTGGACGAATGTTGCACCTTGCACCGTAGATGTTGCACCCTGCGGATACCGATTCTTCGGACGGCCATAACTGTTGCCTCGTTTAGAGTTACGGGAGCCATAACCAGTCAAAACGAAGGTCTCAGTGAGTTCTACGGCTTTGATGGCTGTAAGCCGTCAACGGATAGTTTCGCACCCAAAAAAAAGCCATCCGAACCTCAATCGGGTCTCTGAAGTTTTTTGGCCTTCGTTTTTCCTTCACATGAATTTTTACGTTAAAAAGGGAACATCGTGGCTGGTCTTCGATTTACCATCCCTGGAGAGTGGTGCACCATGGTACCGGTCCATTTCAAATACCTGCACCCAATTCTAAAAGTCGCACGGCGCTGTTTCGTCTTTTTGGACGAATGTTGCACCTTGCACCGCAGATATTGCACCCTACGGATATCGATTCTTCGGACGGCCATAACTGTTGCCTCGTTTAGAGTTACGGGAGCCATAACCAGTCAAAATGAAGGTCTCAGTGAGTTCTACGGCTTTGACAGCTGTAAGCCGTCAATAGATAGTTTCATACCTAAAAAAAGCTATCCGAACCTCAATTGTGTCTTTGAAGTTTTTTGGCCTTCGTTTTTCCGTCACATGAATTTTTACGTTAAAAAGGGAACACCGTGGCTGGTCTTCGATTTACCATCCCTGGAGAGTGGTGCACCATGGTACCGGTCCATTTCAAATACCTGCACCCATTTCTAAAAGTCGCACGTCGCTGTTTCGTCTTTTTGGACGAATGTTGCACCTTGCACCGCAGATGTTGCACCCTATGGATATCGATTTTTCGGACGGCCATAACTGTTGCCTCGTTTAGAGTTACGGGAGCCATAACCAGTCAAAACGAAGGTCTCAGTGAGTTCTACGGCTTTGACTGCTGTAAGCCGTCAATGGATAGTTTCATACCCAAAAAAAGCTATCTGAACCTCAATCGGGTCTCTGAAGTTTTTTGGCCTTCGTTTTTCCGTCACATGAATTTTTACGTTAAAAAGGGAAAACCGAGGCTGGTCTTCGATTTACCATCCCTGGAGAGTGGTGCACCATGGTACCGGTCCATTTCAAATACCTGCACCCAATTCTAAAAGTCGCACGGCGCTGTTTCGTCTTTTTGGACGAATGTTGCACCTTGCACCGCAGATGTTGCACCCTGCGGATATCGATTCTTCGGACGGCCATAACTATTGCCTCCTTTAGAGTTACGGGAGCCATAACCAGTCAAAACGAAGGTCTCAGTGAGTTCTACGCCTTTGACTGCTGTAAGCCGTCAATGGATAGTTTCATACCCAAAAAAAAGCTATCCGAACCTCAATCGGGTCTCTGAAGTTTTTTGGCCTTCGTTTTTCCGTCACATGAATTTTTACGTTAAAAAGGGAAAACCGTGGCTGGTTTTCGATTTACCATCCCTGGAGAGTGGTGCACCATGGTACCGGTCCATTTCAAATACCTGCACCCAATTCAAAAAGTCGCACGGCGCTGTTTCGTCTTTTTGGACGAATGTTGCACCTTGCACCGCAGATGTTGCACCCTGCGGATATAGATTCTTCGGACGGCCATAACTGTTGCCTCGTTTAGAGTTACGGGAGCCATAACCAGTCAAAACGAAGGTCTCAGTGAGTTCTACGGCTTTGATGGTTGTAAGCCGTCAACGGATAGTTTCACACCCAAAAAAAAGCCATCCGAACCTCAATCGGGTCTCTGAAGTTTTTTGGCCTTCGTTTTTCCGTCACATGAATTTTTACGTTAAAAAGGGAACATCGTGGCTGGTCTTCGATTTACCTTCCCTGGAGAGTGGTGCACCATGGTACCGGTCCATTTCAAATACCTGCACCCAATTCTAAAAGTCGCACGGCGCTGTTTCGTCTTTTTGGACGAATGTTGCACCTTGCACCGCAGATGTTGCACCCTGCAGATATCGATTCTTCGAACGGCCATAACTGTTGCCTCATTTATAGTTACGGGAGCCATAACCAGTCAAAACAAAGGTCTCAGTGAGTTCTACGGCTTTGGCTGCTATAAGCGGTCAACGGATAGTTTCATACCCAAAAAAAGCTATCCGAACCTCAATCGGGTCTCTGAAGTTTTTTGGCCTTCGTTTTTCCGTCACATGAATTTTTACGTTAAAAAGGGAACACCGTGGCTGGTCTTCGATTTACCATCCCTAGAGAGTGGTGCACCATGGTACCGGTCCATTTCAAATACCTGCACCCAATTCTAAAAGTCGCACGGCGCTGTTTCGTCTTTTTGGACGAATGTTGCACCTTGCACCGCAGATGTTGCACCCTGCGGATATCGATTCTTCGGACGGTCATAACTGTTGCCTCGTTTAGAGTTACGGGAGCCATAACCAGTCAAAACGAAGGTCTCAGTGAGTTTTACGGCTTTGACAACTGTAAGCCGTCAACAGATAGTTTCATACTCAAAAAAACGCTATCCGAACCTCAATCCGGTCTCTGAAGTTTTTTGGCCTTCGTTTTTCCGTCACATGAATTTTTAAGTTAATAAGGGAACACCGTGGCTGGTCTTCGATTTACCATCCCTGGAGAGTGGTGCACCATGGTATCGGTCCATTTCAAATACCTGCACCCAATTCTAAAAGTCGCACTGCGCTGTTTCGTCTTTTTGGACGAATTTTGCACCTTGCACCGCAGATGTTGCACCCTACGGATATCGATTCTTCGGACGGCCATAACTATTGCCTCGTTTAGAGTTACGGGAGCCATAACCAGTCAAAACGAAGGTCTCAGTGAGTTCTACGTCTTTGATGGCTGTAAGCCGTCAACGGATAGTTTCACACCAAAAAAAAAGCCATCCGAACCTCAATCGGGTCTCTGAAGTTTTTTGGCCTTCGTTTTTCCGTCACATGAATTTTTACGTTAAAAAGGGAACACCGTGGCTGGTCTTCGATTTACCATCCCTGGAGAGTGGTGGACCATGGTACCGGTCCATTTCAAATACCTGCACCCAATTCTAAAAGTCGCACGGGGCTGTTTCGTCTTTTTGGACGAATGTTGCACCTTGCACCGCAGATGTTGCACCCTGCGGATATCGATTCTTCGGACGGCCATAACTGTTGCCTCGTTTAGAGTTACGGGAGCCATAACCAGTCAAAACGAAGGTCTCAGTGAGTTCTACGGCTTTGATGGCTGTAAGCCGTCAACGGATAGTTTCACACCCAAAAAAAAGCCATCCGAACCTCAATCGGGTCTCTGAAGTTTTTTGGCCTTCGTTTTTCCGTCACATGAATTTTTACGTTAAAAAGGGAACACCGTGGCTGGTCTTCGATTTACCATCCCTGGAGAGTGGTGGACCATGGTACCGGTCCATTTCAAATACCTGCACCCAATTCTAAAAGTCGCACGGGGCTGTTTCGTCTTTTTGGACGAATGTTGCACCTTGCACCGCAGATGTTGCACCCTGTAGATATCGATTCTTCGAACGGCCATAACTGTTGCCTCGTTTAGAGTTACGGGAGCCTTAACCAGTCAAAACAAAGGTCTCAGTGAGTTCTACGGCTTTGGCTGCTGTAAGCCGTCAATGGATAGTTTCATACCCAAAAAAAAGCTATCCGAACCTCAATCGGGTCTCTGAAGTTTTTTGGCCTTCGTTTTTCCGTCACATGAATTTTTACGTTAAAAAGGGAACACCGTGGCTGGTCTTCGATTTACCATCCCTGGATAGTGGTGCACCATGGTACCGGTCCATTTCAAATACCTGCACCCAATTCTAAAAGTCGCACGGCGCTGTTTCGTCTTTTTGGACGAATGTTGCACCTTGCACCGTAGATGTTGCACCCTGCGGATATCGATTCTTCGGACGGCCATAACTGTTGCCTCGTTTAGAGTTACGGGAGCCATAACCAGTCAAAATGAAGGTCTCAGTGAGTTCTACGGCTTTGATGGCTGTAAGCCGTCAACGGATAGTTTCGCACCCAAAAAAAAGCCATCCGAACCTCAATCGGGTCTCTGAAGTTTTTTGGCCTTCGTTTTTCCTTCACATGAATTTTTACGTTAAAAAGGGAACATCGTGGCTGGTCTTTGATTTACCATCCCTGGAGAGTGGTGCACCATGGTACCGGTCCATTTCAAATACCTGCACCCAATTCTAAAAGTCGCACGGCGCTGTTTCGTCTTTTTGGACGAATGTTGCACCTTGCACCGCAGATATTGCACCCTACGGATATCGATTCTTCGGACGGCCATAACTGTTGCCTCGTTTAGAGTTACGGGAGCCATAACCAGTCAAAACGAAGGTCTCAGTGAGTTCTACGGCTTTGACAGCTGTAAGCCGTCAATAGATAGTTTCATACCTAAAAAAAGCTATCCGAACCTCAATTGTGTCTTTGAAGTTTTTTGGCCTTCGTTTTTCCGTCACATGAATTTTTACGTTAAAAAGGGAACACCGTGGCTGGTCTTCGATTTACCATCCCTGGAGAGTGGTGCACCATGGTACCGGTCCATTTCAAATACCTGCACCCATTTCTAAAAGTCGCACGTCGCTGTTTCGTCTTTTTGGACGAATGTTGCACCTTGCACCGCAGATGTTGCACCCTATGGATATCGATTCTTCGGACGGCCATAACTGTTGCCTCGTTTAGAGTTACGGGAGCCATAACCAGTCAAAACGAAGGTCTCAGTGAGTTCTACGGCTTTGACTGCTGTAAGCCGTCAATGGATAGTTTCATACCCAAAAAAAGCTATCTGAACCTCAATCGGGTCTCTGAAGTTTTTTGGCCTTCGTTTTTCCGTCACATGAATTTTTACGTTAAAAAGGGAAAACCGAGGCTGGTCTTCGATTTACCATCCCTGGAGAGTGGTGCACCATGGTACCGGTCCATTTCAAATACCTGCACCCAATTCTAAAAGTCGCACGGCGCTGTTTCGTCTTTTTGGACGAATGTTGCACCTTGCACCGCAGATGTTGCACCCTGCGGATATCGATTCTTCGGACGGCCATAACTGTTGCCTCCTTTAGAGTTACGGGAGCCATAACCAGTCAAAACGAAGGTCTCAGTGAGTTCTACGCCTTTGACAGCTGTAAGCCGTCAATGGATAGTTTCATACCCAAAAAAAAGCTATCCGAACCTCAATCGGGTCTCTGAAGTTTTTTGGCCTTCGTTTTTCCGTCACATGAATTTTTACGTTAAAAAGGGAAAACCGTGGCTGGTTTTCGATTTACCATCCCTGGAGAGTGGTGCACCATGGTACCGGTCCATTTCAAATACCTGCACCCAATTCAAAAAGTCGCACGGCGCTGTTTCGTCTTTTTGGACGAATGTTGCACCTTGCACCGCAGATGTTGCACCCTGCGGATATAGATTCTTCGGACGGCCATAACTGTTGCCTCGTTTAGAGTTACGGGAGCCATAACCAGTCAAAACGAAGGTCTCAGTGAGTTCTACGGCTTTGATGGTTGTAAGCCGTCAACGGATAGTTTCACACCCAAAAAAAAGCCATCCGAACCTCAATCGGGTCTCTGAAGTTTTTTGGCCTTCGTTTTTCCGTCACATGAATTTTTACGTTAAAAAGGGAACATCGTGGCTGGTCTTCGATTTACCTTCCCTGGAGAGTGGTGCACCATGGTACCGGTCCATTTCAAATACCTGCACCCAATTCTAAAAGTCGCACGGCGCTGTTTCGTCTTTTTGGACGAATGTTGCACCTTGCACCGCAGATGTTGCACCCTGCAGATATCGATTCTTCGAACGGCCATAACTGTTGCCTCATTTATAGTTACGGGAGCCATAACCAGTCAAAACAAAGGTCTCAGTGAGTTCTACGGCTTTGGCTGCTATAAGCGGTCAACGGATAGTTTCATACCCAAAAAAAGCTATCCGAACCTCAATCGGGTCTCTGAAGTTTTTTGGCCTTCGTTTTTCCGTCACATGAATTTTTACGTTAAAAAGGGAACACCGTGGCTGGTCTTCGATTTACCATCCCTAGAGAGTGGTGCACCATGGTACCGGTCCATTTCAAATACCTGCACCCAATTCTAAAAGTCGCACGGCGCTGTTTCGTCTTTTTGGATGAATGTTGCACCTTGCACCGCAGATGTTGCACCCTACGGATATCGATTCTTCGGACGGTCATAACTGTTGCCTCGTTTAGAGTTACGGGAGCCATAACCAGTCAAAACGAAGGTCTCAGTGAGTTCTACGGCTTTGACAACTGTAAGCCGTCAACAGATAGTTTCATACTCAAAAAACGCTATCCGAACCTCAATCCGGTCTCTGAAGTTTTTTGGCCTTCGTTTTTCCGTCACATGAATTTTTAAGTTAATAAGGGAACACCGTGGCTGGTCTTCGATTTACCATCCCTGGAGAGTGGTGCACCATGGTATCGGTCCATTTCAAATACCTGCACCCAATTCTAAAAGTCGCACTGCACTGTTTCGTCTTTTTGGACGAATTTTGCACCTTGCACCGCAGATGTTGCACCCTACGGATATCGATTCTTCGGACGGCCATAACTGTTGCCTCGTTTAGAGTTACGGGAGCCATAACCAGTCAAAACGAAGGTCTCAGTGAGTTCTACGGCTTTGATCGTTGTAAGCCGTCAATGGATAGTTTCATACCTAAAAAAAAGCTATCCGAACCTCAATCGTGTCTTTGAAGTTTTTTGGCCTTCGTTTTTCCGTCACATGAATTTTTACGTTAAAAAGGGAACACCGTGGCTGGTCTTTGATTTACCATCCCTGGAGAGTGGTGCACCATGGTACCACTCCATTTCAAATACCTGCACCCATTTCTAAAAGTCGCACGGCGCTGTTTCGTCTTTTCAGACGAATGTTGCACCTTGCACCGCAGATGTTGCACCCTGTGGATATCGATTCTTCGGACGGCCATAACGGTTGCCTCGTTTAGAGTTACGGGAGCCATAACCAGTCAAAACGAAGGTCTCAGTGAGTTCTACAGCTTTGACTGCTGTAAGCGGTCAACGGATAGTTTCATACCCAAAAAAAAGCTATCCGAACCTCAATCGGGTCTCTGAAGTTTTTTGGCCTTCGTTTTTCCGTCACATGAATTTTTACGTTAAAAAGGGAAAACCGAGGCTGGTCTTCGATTTACCATCCCTAGAGAGTGGTGCACCATGGTACCGGTCCATTTCAAAATACCTGCACCCAATTTTAAAAGTCGCAGGGCGCTGTTTCGTCTTTTTGGACGAATGTTGCCCCTTGCACCGCAGATGTTGCACCCTGCGGATATCGATTCTTCGAACGGCCATAACTGTTGCCTCCTTTAGAGTTACGGGAGCCATAACCAATCAAAACGAAGGTCTCCGTGAGTTCTACGCCTTTGACAGCTGTAAGCCGTCAACGGATAGATTCATACCCAAAAAAAAGCTATCCGAACCTCAATCGGGTCTCTGAAGTTTTTTGGCCATCGTTTTTCCGTCACATGAATTTTTACGTTAAAAAGGGAAAACCGTGGCTGTTCTTCGATTTACCATCCCTGGAGAGTGGTGCACCATGGTACCGGTCAATTTCAAATACCTGCACCCAATTCTAACAGTCGCACGACGCTGTTTCGTCTTTTTGTACGAATGTTGCACCTTGCACCGCAGATGTTGCACCCTGCGGATATCGATTCTTCGGACGGCCATAACTGTTGCCTCGTTTAGAGTTACGGGAGCCATAACCAGTCAAAACGAAGGTCTCAGTGAGTTCTACTGCTTTAATGGCTGTAAGCCGTCAACGGATAGTTTCACACCCAAAAAAAGCCATCCGAACCTCAATCGGGTCTCTGAAGTTTTTTGGCCTTCGTTTTTCCGTCACATGAATTTTTACGTTAAAAATGGAAAACCGTGGCTGGTCTTCGATTTACCATCCCTGGAGAGTGGTGCACCATGGTACCGGTCCATTTCAAATACCTGCACCCAATTCTAAAAGTCGCACGGCGCTTTTTCGTCTTTTTGGACGAATGTTGCACCATGCACCGCAGATGTTGCACCCTGCGGATATCGATTCTTCGGACGGCCATAACTGTTGCCTCGTTTAGAGTTACGGGAGCCATAACCAGTCAAAACGAAGGTCTCAATGAGTTCTACGGCTTTGATGGCTGTAAGCCGTCAACGGATAGTTTCACACCCAAAAAAAAGCCATCCGAACCTCAATCGGGTCTCTGAAGTTTTTTGGCCTTCGTTTTTCCGTCACATGAATTTTTACGTTAAAAAGGGAACACCGTGGCTGGTCTTCGATTTACCATCCCTGGAGAGTGGTGCACCATGGTACCGGTCCATTTCAAATACCTGCACCCAATTCTAAAAGTCGCACGGCGCTGTTTTGTCATTTTGGACGAATGTTGCACCTTGCACCGCAGATGTTGCACCCTGTAGATATCGATTCTTTGAACGGCCATAACTGTTGCCTCGTTTAGAGTTACGGGAGCCATAACCAGTCAAAACAAAGTTCTCAGTGAGTTCTACGGCTTTGACTGCTGTAAGCCGTCAATGAATAGTTTCATACCCAAAAAAAAGCTATCTGAACCTCAATCGGGTCTTTGAAGTTTTTTGCCCTTCGTTTTTCCATCACATGAATTTTTACGTTAAAAAGGGAACACCATGGCTGGTCTTCGATTTACCATCCCTAGAGAGTGGTGCACCATGGTACCGGTCCATTTCAAATACCTGCACCCAATTCTAAAAGTCGCACGGCGCTGTTTCGTCTTTTTGGACGAATGTTGCACCTTGCACCGCAGATGTTGCACCCTGCGGATATCGATTCTTCGGACGGCCATAACTATTGCCTCGTTAAGAGTTACGGGAGCCATAACCAGTCAAAACGAAGGTCTCAGTGAGTTCTACGGCTTTGACAGCTGTAAGCCATCAACAGATAGTTTCATACTCAAAAAAAAGCTATCCGAACCTCAATCGGGTCTCTGAAGTTTTATGGCCTTCGTTTTTCCGTCACATGAATTTTTAAGTTAATAAGGGAACACCGTGGCTGGTCTTCGATTTACCATCCCTGGAGAGTGGTGCACCATGGTATCGGTCCATTTCAAATACCTGCACCCAATTCTAAAAGTCGCACTGCGCTGTTTCGTCTTTTTGGACGAATGTTGCACTTTGCACCGCAGATGTTGCACCCTGCGGATATCGATTCTTCGGACGGCCATAACTGTTGCCTCGTTTAGAGTTACGGGAGCCATAACCAGTCAAAACGAAGGTCTCAGTGAGTTCTACGGCTTTGATCGCTGTAAGCCGTCAATGGATAGTTTCATACCTAAAAAAAAGCTATCCGAACCTCAATCGTGTCTTTGAAGTTTTTTGGCCTTCGTTTTTCCGTCACATGAATTTTTACATTAAAAAGGTAACACCGTGGCTGGTCTTCGATTTACCATCCATGGAGAGTGGTGCACCATGGTACCGGTCCATTTCAAATACCTGCACCCATTTCTAAAAGTCGCACGGCGCTGTTTCGTCTTTTCGGACGAATGTTGCACCTTGCACCGCAGATGTTGCACCCTGTGGATATCGATTCTTCGGACGGCCATAACGGTTGCCTCGTTTAGAGTTACGGGAGCCATAACCAGTCAAAATGAAGGTCTCAGTGAGTTCTACGGCTTTGACTGCTGTAAGCGGTCAACGGATAGTTTCATACCCAAAAAAAAGCTATCCGAACCTCAATCGGGTCTCTGAAGTTTTTTGGCCTTCGTTTTTCCGTCACATGAATTTTTACGTTAAAATGGGAAAACCGAGGCTGGTCTTCGATTTACCATCCCTGGAGAGTGGTGCACCATGGTACCGGTCCATTTAAAATACCTGCACCCAATTTTAAATGTTGCACGGCGCTGTTTCGTCTTTTTGGACGAATGTTGCACCTTGCACCGCAGATGTTGCACCCTGCGGATATCGATTCTTCGGACGGCCATAACTGTTGCCTCCTTTAGAGTTACGGGAGCCATAACCAGTCAAAACGAAGGGCTCCGTGAGTTCTACGCCTTTGACAGCTGTAAGCCGTCAACGGATAGATTCATACCCAAAAAAAAGCTATCCGAACCTCAATCGGGTCTTTGAAGTTTTTTGGCCATCGTTTTTCCGTCACATGAATTTTTACGTTAAAAAGGGAAAACCGGGGCTGGTCTTCGATTTACCATCCCTGGAGAGTGGTGCACCATGGTACCGGTCAATTTCAAATACCTGCACCCAATTCTAACAGTCGCACGGCGCTGTTTCGTCTTTTTGGACGAATGTTGCACCTTGCACCGCAGATGTTGCAACCTGCGGATATCGATTCTTCGGACGGCCATAACTGTTGCCTCATTTAGAGTTACGGGAGCCATAACCAGTCAAAACGAAGGTCTCAGTGAGTTCTACTGCTTTGATGGCTGTAAGCCGTCAACGGATAGTTTCACACCCAAAAAAAGCCATCCGAACCTCAATCGGGTCTCTGAAGTTTTTTGGCCTTCGTTTTTACGTCACATGAATATTTACGTTAAAAAGGGAAAACCGTGGCTGGTCTTCGATTTACCATCCCTGGAGAGTGGTGCACCATGGTACCGGTCCATTTCAAATACCTGCACCCAATTCTAAAAGTCGCACGGCGCTGTTTCGTCTTTTTGGACGAATGTTGCACCTTGCACCGTAGATGTTGCACCCTGCGGATATCGATTCTTCGGACGGCCATAACTGTTTCCTCGTTTAGAGTTACGAGAGCCATAACCAGTCAAAACGAAGGTCTCAGTGAGTTCTACGGCTTTGACTACTGTAAGCCGTCAACGGATAGTTTCATACCCAAAAAAAAGCTATCTGAACCTCAATCGGGTCTTTGAAGTTTTTTGGCCTTCGTTTTTCCGTCACATGAATTTTTACGTTAAAAAGGGAACACCGTGGCTGGTCTTCGATTTACCATCCCTGGAGAGTGGTGCACCATGGTACCGGTCCATTTCAAATACCTGCACCCAATTCTAAAAGTCGCACGGCGCTGTTTCGTCATTTTGGACGAATGTTGCACCTTGCACCGCAGATGTTGCACCCTGCGGATATCGATTCTTCGGACGGCCATAACTATTGCCTCGTTTAGAGTTACGGGAGCCATAACCAGTCAAAACGAAGTTCTCAGTGAGTTCTACGGCTTTGACTGCTGTAAGCCATCAATGGATAGTTTCATACTAAAAAAAAAGCTATCCGAAGTTTTTGGCCTTCGTTTTTCCGTCACATGAATTTTTAAGTTAATAAGGGAACACCGTGGCTGGTTTTCGATTTACCATCCCTGGAGAGTGGTGCACCATGGTATCGGTCCATTTCAAATACCTGCACCCAATTCTAAAAGTTGCACTGCGCTGTTTCGTCTTTTTGGACGAATGTTGCACCTTGCACCGCAGATGTTGCACCCTGCGGATATCGATTCTTCGGACGACCATAACTGTTGCCTCGTTTAGAGTTACGGGAGCCATAACCAGTCAAAACGAAGGTCTCAGTGAGTCCTACGGCTTTGATCGCTGTAAGCCGTCAATGGATAGTTTCATACCTAAAAAAAAGCTATCCGAACCTCAATCGCGTCTTTGAAGTTTTTTGGCCTTCGTTTTTCCGTCACATGAATTTTTACGTTAAAAAGGTAACACCGTGGCTGGTCTTCGATTTACCATCCCTGGAGAGTGGTGCACCATGGTACCGGTCCATTTCAAATACCTGCACCCATTTCTAAAAGTCGCACGGCGCTGTTTCGTCTTTTCGGACGAATGTTGCACCTTGCACCGCAGATGTTGCACCCTGTGAATATCGATTCTTCGGACGGCCCTAACGGTTGCCTCGTTTAGAGTTACGGGAGCCATAACCAGTCAAAACGAAGGTCTCAGTGAGTTCTACGGCTTTGACTGCTGTAAGCGGTCAACGGATAGTTTCATACCCAAAAAAAAGCTATCCGAACCTCAATCGGGTCTCTGAAGTTTTTTGGCCTTCGTTTTTCCGTCACATGAATTTTTACGTTAAAAAGGGAAAACCGAGGCTGGTCTTCGATTTACCATCCCTGGAGAGTGGTGCACCATGGTACCGGTCCATTTCAAATACCTGCACCCAATTTTAAATGTCGCACGGCGCTGTTTCGTCTTTTTGGACGAATGTTGCACCTTGCACCGTAGATGTTGCACCCTGCGGATATCGATTCTTCGGACGGCCATAACTGTTGCCTCCTTTAGAGTTACGGGAGCCATAACCAGTCAAAACGAAGGTCTCCGTGAGTTCTACTCCTTTGACAGCTGTAAGCCGTCAACGGATAGATTCATACCCAAAAAAAAGCTATCCGAACCTCAATCGGGTCTCTGAAGTTTTTTGGCCATCGTTTTTCCGTCACATGAATTTTTACGTTAAAAAGGGAAAACCGTGGCTGGTCTTCGATTTACCATCCCTAGAGAGTGGTGCACCATGGTACCGGTCCATTTCAAATACCTGCACCCAATTCTAACAGTCGCACGGCGCTGTTTCGTCTTTTTGGACGAATGTTGCACCTTGCACCGCAGATGTTGCACCCTGCGGATATCGATTCTTCGGACGGCCATAACTGTTGCCTCCTTTAGAGTTACGGGAGCCATAACCAGTCAAAACGAAGGTCTCCGTGAGTTCTACGCTTTTGACAGCTGTAAGCCGTCAACGGATAGATTCATACCCAAAAAAAAGCTATCCGAACCTCAATCGGGTCTTTGAAGTTTTTTGGCCATCGTTTTTCCGTCACATGAATTTTTACGTTAAAAAGGGAAAACCGTGGCTGGTCTTCGATTTACCATCCCTGGAGAGTGGTGCACCATGGTACCGGTCAATTTCAAATACCTGCACCCAATTCTAACAGTCGCACGGCGCTGTTTCGTCTTTTTGGACGAATGTTGCACCTTGCACCGCAGATGTTGCACCCTGCGGATATCGATTCTTCGGACGGCCATAACTGTTGCCTCGTTTAGAGTTACGGGAGCCATAACCAGTCAAAACGAAGGTCTCAGTGAGTTCTACTGCTTTGATGGCTGTAAGCCGTCAACGGATAGTTTCACACCCAAAAAAAGCCATCCGAACCTCAATCGGGTCTCTGAAGTTTTTTGGCCTTCGTTTTTCCGTCACATGAATTTTTACGTTAAAAAGGGAAAACCGTGGCTGGTCTTCGATTTACCATCCCTGGAGAGTGGTGCACTATGGTACCGGTCCATTTCAAATACCTGCACCCAATTCTAAAAGTCGCACGGCGCTGTTTCGTCTTTTTGGACGAATGTTGCACCTTGCACCGCAGATGTTGCACCCTACGGATATCGATTCTTCGGACGGCCATAACGGTTGCCTCGTTTAGAGTTACGGGAGCCATAACCAGTCAAAACGAAGGTCTCAGTGAGTTCTACGGCTTTGATGGTTGTAAGCCGTCAACGGATAGTTTCACACCCAAAAAAAAGCCATCCGAACCTCAATCGGGTCTTTGAAGTTTTTTGGCCTTCGTTTTTCCGTCACATGAATTTTTACGTTAAAAAGTGAACACCGTGGCTGGTCTTCGATTTACCATCTCTGGAGAGTGGTGCACCATGGTACCGGTCCATTTCAAATACCTGCACCCAATTCTAAAAGTCGCACGGCGCTGTTTCGTCATTTTGGACGAATGTTGCACCTTGCACCGCAGATGTTGCACCCTGCGGATATCGATTCTTCGGACGGCCATAACTGTTGCCTCGTTTAGAGTTACGGGAGCCATAACCAGTCAAAACGAAGGTCTCAGTGAGTTCTACGGCTTTGACTGCTGTAAGCCGTCAACGGATAGTTTCATACCCAAAAAAAAGCTATCTGAACCTCAATCGGGTCTTTGAAGTTTTTTGGCCTTCGTTTTTCCGTCACATGAATTTTTACGTTAAAAAGGGAACACCGTGGCTGGTCTTCGATTTACCATCCCTGGAGAGTGGTTCACCATGGTACCGGTCCATTTCAAATACCTGCACCCAATTCTAAAAGTCGCACGGCGCTGTTTCGTCATTTTGGACGAATGTTGCACCTTGCACCGCAGATGTTGCACCCTGCGGATATCGATTCTTCGGACGGCCATAACTATTGCCTCGTTTAGAGTTACGGGAGCCATAACCAGTCAAAACGAAGTTCTCAGTGAGTTCTACGGCTTTGACTGCTGTAAGCCATCAATGGATAGTTTCATACTCAAAAAAAAGCTATCCGAAGTTTTTTGGCCTTCGTTTTTCCGTCACATGAATTTTTAAGTTAATAAGGGAACACCGTGGCTGGTCTTCGATTTACCATCCCTGGAGAGTGGTGCACCATGGTATCGGTCCATTTCAAATACCTGCACCCAATTCTAAAAGTCGCACGGCGCTGTTTCGTCATTTTGGACGAATGTTGCACCTTGCACCGCAGATGTTGCACCCTGCGGATATCGATTCTTCGGACGGCCATAACTGTTGCCTCCTTTAGAGTTACGGGAGCCATAACCAGTCAAAACGAAGGTCTCCGTGAGTTCTACTCCTTTGACAGCTGTAAGCCGTCAACGGATAGATTCATACCCAAAAAAAAGCTATCCGAACCTCAATCGGGTCTCTGAAGTTTTTTGGCCATCGTTTTTCCGTCACATGAATTTTTACGTTAAAAAGGGAAAACCGTGGCTGGTCTTCGATTTACCATCCCTAGAGAGTGGTGCACCATGGTACCGGTCCATTTCAAATACCTGCACCCAATTCTAACAGTCGCACGGCGCTGTTTCGTCTTTTTGGACGAATGTTGCACCTTGCACCGCAGATGTTGCACCCTACGGATATCGATTCTTCGGACGGCCATAACGGTTGCCTCGTTTAGAGTTACGGGAGCCATAACCAGTCAAAACGAAGGTCTCAGTGAGTTCTACGGCTTTGATGGTTGTAAGCCGTCAACGGATAGTTTCACACCCAAAAAAAAGCCATCCGAACCTCAATCGGGTCTTTGAAGTTTTTTGGCCTTCGTTTTTCCATCACATGAATTTTTACGTTAAAAAGTGAACACCGTGGCTGGTCTTCGATTTACCATCTCTGGAGAGTGGTGCACCATGGTACCGGTCCATTTCAAATACCTGCACCCAATTCTAAAAGTCGCACGGCGATGTTTCGTCATTTTGGACGAATGTTGCACCTTGCACCGCAGATGTTGCACCCTGCGGATATCGATTCTTCGGACGGCCATAACTATTGCCTCGTTTAGAGTTACGGGAGCCATAACCAGTGAAAATGAAGTTCTCAGTGAGTTCTACGGCTTTGACTGCTGTAATCCATCAATGGATTGTTTCATACCTAAAAAAAGCTATCCGAACCTCAATCGGGTCTTTGAAGTTTTTTGGCCTTCGTTTTTCCGTCACATGAATTTTTACGTTAAAAAGGGAACACCGTGGCTGGTCTTCGATTTACCATCCCTGGAGAGTGGTGCACCATGGTACCGGTCCATTTCAAATACCTGCACCCAATTCTAAAAGTCGCACGGCGCTGTTTCGTCTTTTCGGACGAATGTTGCACCTTGCACCGCAGATGTTGCACCCTGTGGATATCGATTCTTCGGACGGCCATAACGGTTGCCTCGTTTAGAGTTACGAGAGCCATAACCAGTCAAAACGAAGGTCTCAGTGAGTTCTACGGCTTCGACTGCTGTAAGCGGTCAACGGATAGTTTCATACCCAAAAAAAAGCTATCCGAACCTCAATCGGGTCTCTGAAGTTTTTTGGCCTTCGTTTTTCCGTCACATGAATTTTTACGTTAAAAAGGGAAAACCGAGGCTGGTCTTCGATTTACCATCCCTGGAGAGTGGTGCACCATGGTACCGGTCCATTTCAAATACCTGCACCCAATTCTAAAAGTCGCACGGCGCTGTTTCGTCTTTTCGGACGAATGTTGCACCTTGCACCGCAGATGTTGCACCCTGCGGATATCGATTCTTCGGACGGCCATAACAGTTGCCTCGTTTAGAGTTACGGGAGCCATAACCAGTCAAAACGAAGGTCTCAGTGAGTTCTACGGCTTTGACTGTTGTAAGCGGTCAACGGATAGTTTCATAACCAAAAAAAAGCTATCCGAACCTCAATCGGGTCTCTGAAGTTTTTTGGCCTTCGTTTTTCCGTCACATGAATTTTTACGTTAAAAAGGGAAAACCGAGGCTGGTCTTCGATTTACCATCCCTGGAGAGTGGTGCACCATGGTACCTGTCCATTTCAAATACCTGCACCCAATTCTAAAAGTCGCACGGCGCTGTTTCGTCTTTTTGGACGAATGTTGCACCTTGCACCGCAGATGTTGCACCCTTGGATATCGATTCTTCGGACGGCCATAACGGTTGCCTCGTTTAGATTTACGGGAGCCATAACCAGTCAAAACGAAGGTCTCAGTGAGTTCTACGGCTTTGACTGCTGTAAGCGGTCAACGGATAGATTCATACCCAAAAAAAAGCTATCCGAACCTCAATCGTGTCTTTGAAGTTTTTTGGCCTTCGTTTTTCCGTCACATGAATTTTTACGTTAAAAAGGGAACACCGTGGCTGGTCTTCGATTTACCATCCCTGGAGAGTGGTGCACCATGGTACCGGTCCATTTCAAATACCTGCACCCATTTCTAAAAGTCGCACGGCGCTGTTTCGTCTTTTTGGACGAATGTTGCACCTTGCACCGCAGATGTTGCACCCTGTGGATATCGATTCTTCGGACGGCCATAACGGTTGCCTCGTTTAGAGTTACGGGAGCCATAACCAGTCAAAACGAAGGTCTCAGTGAGTTCTACGGCTTTGACTGCTGTAAGCGGTCAACAGATAGTTTCGTACCCAAAAAAAAGCTATCCGAACCTCAATCGGGTCTCTGAAGTTTTTTGGCCTTCGTTTTTCCGTCACATGAATTTTTACGTTAAAAAGGGAAAACCGAGGCTGGTCTTCGATTTACCATCCCTGGAGAGTGGTGCACCATGGTACCGGTCCATTTCAAATACCTGCACCCAATTCTAAAAGTCGCACGACGCTGTTTCGTCTTTTTGGACGAATGTTGCACCTTGCACCGCAGATGTTGCACCTTGCGGATATCGATTCTTCGGACGGCCATAACTGTTGCCGCGTTTAGAGTTACGGGAGCCATAACCAGTCAAAACGAAGGTCTCGGTGAGTTCTACGCCTTTGATGGCTGTAAGCCGTCAACGGATAGATTCATACCCAAAAAAAAGCCATCCGAACCTCAATCGGGTCGCTGAAGTTTTTTGGCCTTCGTTTTTCCGTCACATGAATTTTTACGTTAAAAAGGGAACACCGAGGCTGGTCTTCGATTTACCATCCCTGGAGAGTGGTGCACCATGGTACCGGTCCATTTCAAATACCTGCACCCAATTCTAAAAGTCGCACGGCGCTGTTTCGTCTTTTCGGACGAATGTTGCACCTTGCACCGCAGATGTTGCACCCTACGGATATCGATTCTTCGAACGGCCATAACTGTTGCCTCGTTTAGAGTTACGGGAGCCATAACCAGTCAAAACGAAGGTCTCAGTGAGTTCTACTGCTTTGATGGCTATAAGCCGTCAACGGATAGTTTCACACCCAAAAAAAGCCATCCGAACCTCAATCGGGTCTTTGAAGTTTTTTGGCCTTCGTTTTTCCGTCACATGAATTTTTACGTTAAAAAGGGAAAACCGTGGCTGGTCTTCGATTTACCATCCCTGGAGAGTGGTGCACCATGGTACCAGTCCATTTCAAATATCTGCACCCAATTCTAAAAGTCGCACGGCGCTGTTTCGACTTTTTGGACGAATGTTGCACCTTGCACCGCAGATGTTGCACCCTGCGGATATCGATTCTTCGGACGGCCATAACTGTTGCCTCGTTTAGAGTTACGGGAGCCATAACCAGTCAAAACGAAGGTCTCAGTGAGTTCTACTGCTTTGACGGTTGTAAGCCGTCAACGGATAGTTTCACACCCAAAAAAAAGCCATCCGAACCTCAATCGGGTCTTTGAAGTTTTTTGGCCTTCGTTTTTCCGTCACATGAATTTTTACGTTAAAAAGGGAAAACCGTGGCTGGTCTTCGATTTACCATCCCTGGAGAGTGGTGCACCATGGTACCGGTCCATTTCAAATACCTGCACCCAATTCTAAAAGTCGCACGGCGCTGTTTCGTCTTTTTGGACGAATGTTGCACCTTGCACCGCAGATGTTGCACCCTGCGGATATCGATTCTTCGGACGGCCATAACTGTTGCCTCGTTTAGAGTTACGAGAGCCATAACCAGTCAAAACGAAGCTCTCAGTGAGTTCTACGGCTTTGATGGCTGTAAGCCGTCAACGGATAGTTTCACACCCAAAAAAAAGCCATCCGAACCTCAATCGGGTCTCTGAAGTTTTTTGGCCTTCGTTTTTTCGTCACATGAATTTTTACGTTAAAAAGAGAAAACCGTGGCTGGTCTTCGATTTACCATCCCTGGAGAGTGGTGCACCATGGTACCGGTCCATTTCAAATACCTGCACCCAATTCTAAAAGTCGCAGGGCTCTGTTTCGTCTTTTTGGACGAATGTTGCACCTTGCACCGCAGATGTTGCACCCTGCGGATATCGATTCTTCGGACGGCCATAACTGTTGCCTCGTTTAGAGTTACAAGAGCCATAACTAGTCAAAACGAAGCTCTCAGTGAGTTCTACGGCTTTGATGGCTGTAAGCCGTCAACGGATAGTTTCACACCCAAAAAAAGCCATCCGAACCTCAATCGGGTCTTTGAAGTTTTTTGGCCTTCGTTTTTCCGTCACATGAATTTTTACGTTAAAAAGGGAACACCGTGGCTGGTCTTCGATTTACCATCCCTGGAGAGTGGTGCACCATGGTACCGGTCAATTTCAAATACCTGCACCCAATTCTAAAAGTCGCACGGCGCTGTTTCGTCTTTTTGGACGAATGTTGCACCTTGCACCTTGCACCGCAGATGTTGCACCCTACGGATATCGATTCTTCGGACGGCCATAACTGTTGCCTCGTTTAGAGTTACGGGAGCCATAACCAGTCAAAACGAAGGTCTCAGTGAGTTCTACGGCTTTGATCGCTGTCAACCGTCAATGGATAGTTTCATACCTAAAAAAAAGCTATCCGAACCTCAATCGGGTCTTTGAAGTTTTTTGGCCTTCGTTTTTCCGTCACATGAATTTTTACGTTAAAAAGGGAACACCATGGCTGGTTTTCGATTTTCCATCCCTGGAGAGTGGTGCACCATGGTACCGGTCCATTTTAAATACTTGCACCCATTTCTAAAAGTCGCACGGCGCTGTTTCGTCTTTTTGGACGAATGTTGCACCTTGCACCGCAGATGTTGCACCCTGTGGATATCGATTCTTCGGACGGCCATAACGGTTGCGTCGTTTAGAGTTACGAGAGCCATAACCAGTCAAAATGAAGGTCTAAGTGAGTTCTACGGCTTTGACTGCTGTAAGCGGTCAACGGATAGTTTCATACCCAAAAAAAAGCTATCCGAACCTCAATCGGGTCTTTGAAGTTTTTTGGCCTTCGTTTTTCCGTCACATGAATTTTTACGTTAAAAAGGGAAAACCGAGGCTGGTCTTCGATTTACCATCCCTGGAGAGTGGTGCACCATGGTACCGGTCCATTTCAAATACCTGCACCCAATTCTAAAAGTCGCACGGCGCTGTTTCGTCTTTTTGGACGAATGTTGCACCTTGCACCGCAGATGTTGCACCCTGCGGATATCGATTCTTCGGACGGCCATAACTGTTGGCTCCTTTAGAGTTACGGGAGCCATAACCAGTCAAAAAGAAGGCCTCAGTGAGTTCTACGGCTTTGACAGCTGTAAGCCGTCAACGGATAGTTTCATACCCAAAAAAAAGCTATCCGAACCTCAATCGGGTCTTTGAAGTTTTTTGGCCATCGTTTTTCCGTCACATGAATTTTTACGTTAAAAAGGGAAAACCGTGGCTGGTCTTCGATTTACCATCCCTGGAGAGTGGTGCACCATGGTACCGGTCCATTTCAAATACCTGCACCCAATTCTAAAAGTCGCACGGCGTAGTTTCGTCTTTTTGGACGAATGTTGCACCTTGCACCGCAGATGTTCCACCCTTTGGATATCGATTCTTCGGACGGCCATAACGGTTGCCTCGTTTAGAGTTACGGTAGCCATAACCAGTCAAAATGAAGGTCTCAGTGAGTTCAACGGCTTTGATTGCTATAAGCCGTCAACGGATAGTTTCATACCCTAAAAAAAGCTATCCGTACCTCAATCGGGTCTCTGATGTTTTTTGGCCTTCGTTTTTCCGTCACATGAATTTTTACGTTAAAAAGGGAAAACCGAGGCTGGTCTTCGATTTACCATCCCTGGAGAGTGGTGCACCATGGTAACGGTCCATTTCAAATACCTGCACCCAATTCTAAAAGTTGCACGGAGCTGTTTCGTCTTTTTGGACGAATGTTGCACCTTGCACCGCAGATGTTGCACCCTGCGGATATCGATTCTTCGGAAGGCCATAACTGTTGCCTCCTTTAGAGTTACGGGAGCCATAACCAGTCAAAACGAAGGTCTCAGTGAGTTCTACGCCTTTTACTGCTGTAAGCCGTCAACGGATAGTTTCATACCCAAAAAAAAGCTATCCGAACCTCAATCGGGTCTCTGAAGTTTTTTGGCCATCGTTTTTCCGTCACATGAATTTTTACGTTAAAAAGGGAAAACCGTGGCTGGTCTTCGATCTACCATCCCTGGAGAGTGGTGCACCATGGTACCGGTCCATTTCAAATACCTGCACCCAATTCTAAAAGTCGCACGGCGCTGTTTCGTCTTTTTGGACGAATGTTGCACCTTGCACCGCAGATGTTGCACCCTATGGATATCGATTCTTCGGACGGCCATAACTGTTGCCTCGTTTAGAGTTACGGGAGCCATAACCAGTCAAAACGAAGGTCTCAGTGAGTTCTACGGCTTTGATGGCTGTAAGCCGTCAACGAATAGTTTCACACCCAAAAAAAAGCCATCCGAACCTCAATCGGGTCTCTGAAGTTTTTTGGCCTTCGTTTTTCCGTCACATGAATTTTTACGTTAAAAAGAGAAAACTGTGGCTGGTCTTCGATTTACCATCCCTGGAGAGTGGTGCACCATGGTACCGGTCCATTTCAAATACCTGCACCCAATTCTAAAAGTCGCACGGCGCTGTTTCGTCTTCTTGGACGAATGTTGCACCTTGCACCGCAGATGTTGCACCCTGCGGATATCGATTCTTCGGACGGCCATAACTGTTGCCTCGTTTAGAGTTACGAGAGCCATAACCAGTCAAAACGAAGCTCTCAGTGAGTTCTACGGCTTTGATGGCTGTAAGCCGTCAACGGATAGTTTCACACCCAAAAAAAAGCCATCCGAACCTCAATCGGGTCTTTGAAGTTTTTTGGCCTTCGTTTTTCCGTCACATGAATTTTTACGTTAAAAAGGGAACACCGTGGCTGGTCTTCGATTTACCATCCCTGGAGAGTGGTGCACCATGGTACCGGTCCATTTCAAATACCTGCACCCAATTCTAAAAGTCGCACGGCGCTGTTTCGTCTTTTTGGACGAATGTTGCACCTTGCACCGCAGATGTTGCACCCTACGGATATCGATTCTTCGGACGGCCATAACTGTTGCCTCGTTTAGAGTTACGGGAGCCATAACCAGTCAAAACGAAGGTCTCAGTGAGTTCTACGGCTTTGATCGCTGTAAACCGTCAATGGATAGTTTCATACCCAAAAAAAAGCTATCCGAACCTCAATCGGGTCTTTGAAGTTTTTTGGCCATCGTTTTTCCGTCACATGAATTTTTACGTTACAAAAGGGAAAACCGTGGCTGGTCTTCGATTTACCATCCCTGGAGAGTGGTGAACCATGGTACCGGTCCATTTCAAATACCTGCACCCAATTCTAAAAGTCGCACGGCGCTGTTTCGTCTTTTTGGACGAATGTTGCACCTTGCACCGCAGATGTTGCACCCTTTGGATATCGATTCTTCGGACGGCCATAACGGTTGCCTCGTTTAGAGTTACGGTAGCCATAACCAGTCAAAATGAAGGTCTCAGTGAGTTCTACGGCTTTGATTGCTATAAGCCGTCAGCGGATAGTTTCATACCCAAAAAAAGCTATCCGAACCTCAATCGGGTCTCTGATGTTTTTTGGCCTTCGTTTTTCCGTCACATGAATTTTTACGTTAAAAAGGGAAAACCGAGGCTGGTCTTCGATTTACCATCCCTGGAGAGTGGTGCACCATGGTAACGGTCCATTTCAAATACCTGCACCAAATTCTAAAAGTTGCACGGAGCTGTTTCGTCTTTTTGGACGAATGTTGCACCTTGCACCGCAGATGTTGCACCCTGCGGATATCGATTCTTCGGAAGGCCATAACTGTTGCCTCCTTTAGAGTTACGGGAGCCATAACCAGTCAAAACGAAGGTCTCAGTGAGTTCTACGCCTTTGACTGCTGTAAGCCGTCAACGGATAGTTTCATACCCAAAAAAAAGCTATCCGAACCTCAATCGGGTCTCTGAATTTTTTTGGCCATCGTTTTTCGTCACATGAATTTTTACGTTAAAAAGGGAAAACCGTGGCTGGTCTTCGATCTACCATCCCTGGAGAGTGGTGCACCATGGTACCGGTCCATTTCAAATACCTGCACCCAATTCTAAAAGTCGCACGGCGCTGTTTCGTCTTTTTGGACGAATGTTGCACCTTGCACCGCAGATGTTGCACCCTACGGATATCGATTCTTCGGACGGCCATAACTGTTGCCTTGTTTAGAGTTACAGGAGCCATAACCAGTCAAAACGAAGGTCTCAGTGAGTTCTACGGCTTTGATGGCTGTAAGCCGTCAACGGATAGTTTCACACCCAAAAAAAAGCCATCCGAACCTCAATCGGGTCTTTGAAGTTTTTTGGCCTTCGTTTTTCCGTCACATTAATTTTTACGTTAAAAATGGAAAACCGTGGCTGGTCTTCGATTTACCATCCCTGGAGAGTGGTGCACCATGGTACCGGTCCATTTCAAATACCTGCACCCAATTCTAAAAGTCGCACGGCGCTGTTTCGTCTTTTTGGACGAATGTTGCACCTTGCACCGCAGATGTTGCACCCTGCGGATATCGATTCTTCGGACGGCCATAACTATTGCCTCGTTTAGAGTTACGGGAGCCATAACCAGTCAAAACGAAGGTCTCAGTGAGTTCTACGGCTTTGAAGGCTGTAAGCTGTCAACAGATAGTTTCATACTAAAAAAAAGCTATCCGAACCTCAATCGGGTCTCTGAAGTTTTTTGGCCTTCGTTTTTCCGTCACATGAATTTTTAAGTTAAAAAGGGAACACCGTGGCTGGTCTTCGATTTACCATCCCTGGAGAGTGGTGCACCATGGTACCGGTCCATTACAAATACCTGCACCCAATTGTAAAAGTCGCACGACGCTGTTTCGTCTTTTTGGACGAATGTTGCACCTTGCACCGCAGATGTTGCACCCTGCCGATATCGATTCTTCGGACGGCCATAACTGTTGCCTCGTTTAGAGTTACGAGAGCCATAACCAGTCAAAACGAAGGTCTCAGTGAGTTCTACGGCTTTGATCGCTATAAGCCGTCAATGGATAGTTTCATACCTAAAAAAAGCTATCTGAACCTCAATCGTGTCTTTGAAGTTTTTTGGCCTTCGTTTTTCCGTCACATGAATTTTTACGTTAAAAAGGGAACACCGTGGCTGGTCTTCGATTTACCATCCCTGGAGAGTGGTGCACCATGGTACCGGTCCATTTCAAATACCTGAACCCATTTCTAAAAGTCGCACGGCGCTGTTTCGTCTTTTTGGACGAATGTTGCACCTTGCACCGCAGATGTTGCACCCTTTGGATATCGATTCTTCGGACGGCCATAACGGTTGCCTCGTTTAGAGTTACGGTAGCCATAACCAGTCAAAATGAAGGTCTCAGTGAGTTCTACGGCTTTGATGGCTGTAAGCCGTCAACGGATAGTTTCACACCCAAAAAAAAGCCATCCCAACCTCAATCGGGTCTCTGAAGTTTTTTGGCCTTCGTTTTTCCGTCACATGAATTTTTACGTTAAAAAGGGAAAACCGTGGCAGGTCTTCGATTTACCATCCCTGGAGAGTGGTGCACCATGGTACCGGTCCATTTCAAATACCTGCACCCAATTCTAAAAGTCGCACGGCGCTGTTTCGTCTTTTTGGACGAATGTTGCACCTTGCACCGCAGATGTTGCACCCTACGGATATCGATTCTTCGGACGGCCATAACTGTTGCCTCGTTTAGAGTTATCGAAGCCATAACCAGTCAAAACGAAGGTCTCAGTGAGTTCTACGGCTTTGATGGCTGTAAGCCGTCAACGGATAGTTTCACACCAAAAAAAAAGCCATCCGAACCTCAATCGGGTCTCTGAAGTTTTTTGGCCTTCGTTTTTCCGTCACATGAATTTTTACGTTAAAAAGGGAACACCGTGGCTGGTCTTCGATTTACCATCCCTTGAGAGTGGTGCACCATGGTACCAGTCCATTTCAAATAACTGCACCCAATTCTAAAAGTCGCACGGCGCTGTTTCGTCTTTTTGGACGAATATTGCACCTTGCACCGCAGATGTTGCACCCTGCGGATATCGATTCTTCGGACGTCCATAACTATTGCCTCGTTTAGAGTTACGGGAGCCATAACCAGTCAAAACGAAGGTCTCAGTCAGTTCTACGGCTTTGAAGGCTGTAAGCCGTCAACAGATAGTTTCATACTAAAAAAAAAGCTATCCGAACCTCAATCGGGTCTCTGAAGTTTTTTGGCCTTCGTTTTTCCGTCATATGAATTTTTAAGTTAAAAAGGGAACACCGTGGCTGGTCTTCGATTTACCATCCCTGGAGAGTGGTGCACCATGGTACCGGTCCATTTCAAATACCTGCACCCAATTTTAAAAGTCGCACGGCGCTGTATCGTCTTTTTGGACGAATGTTGCACCTTGCACCGCAGATGTTGCACCCTGCCGATATCGATTCTTCGGACGGCCATAACTGTTGCCTCGTTTAGAGTTACGGGAGCCATAACCAGTCAAAACGAAGGTCTCAGTGAGTTCTACGGCTTTGATCGCTATAAGCCGTCAATGGATAGTTTCATACCTAAAAAAAGCTATCTGAACCTCAATCGTGTCTTTGAAGTTTTTTGGCCTTCGTTTTTCCGTCACATGAATTTTTATGTTAAAAAGGGAACACCGTGGCTGGTCTTCGATTTACCATCCCTAGAGAATGGTGCACCATGGTACCGGTCCATTTCAAATACCTGAACCCATTTCTAAAAGTCGCACGGCGCTGTTTCGTCTTTTTGGACGAATGTTGCACCTTGCACCGCAGATGTTGCACCCTTTGGATATCGATTCTTCGGACGGCCATAACGGTTGCCTCGTTTAGAGTTACGGTAGCCATAACCAGTCAAAATGAAGGTCTCAGTGAGTTCTACGGCTTTGACTGCTATAAGCCGTCAACGGATAGTTTCATACCCAAAAAAAAGCTATCCGAACCTCAATCGGGTCTCTGATGTTTTTTGGCCTTCGTTTTTCCGTCACATGAATTTTTACGTTGAAAAGGGAAAACCGAGGCTGGTCTTCGATTTACCATCCCTGGAGAGTGGTGCACCATGGTAACGGTCCATTTCAAATACCTGCACCCAATTCTAAAAGTTGCACAGAGCCGTTTCGTCTTTTTGGACGAATGTTGCACCTTGCACCGCAGATGTTGCACCCTGCGGATATCGATTCTTCGGACGGCCATAACTGTTGCCTCCTTTAGAGTTACGGGAGCCATAACTAGTCAAAACGAAGGTCTCAGTGAGTTCTACGCCTTTGACTTCTGTAAGCCGTCAACAGATAGTTTCATACCCAAAAAAAAGCTATCCGAACCTCAATCGGGTCTTTGAAGTTTTTTGGCCATCGTTTTTCCGTCACATGAATTTTTACGTTAAAAAGGGAAAACCGTGGCTGGTCTTCGATCTACCATCCCTGGAGAGTGGTGCACCATGGTACCGGTCCATTTCAAATACCTGCACCCAATTCTAAAAGTCGTACGGCGCTGTTTCGTCTTTTTGGACGAATGTTGCACCTTGCACCGCAGATGTTGCACCCTACGGATATCGATTCTTCGGACGACCATAACTGTTGCCTCGTTTAGAGTTACGGGAGCCATAACCAGTCAAAACGAAGGTCTCAGTGAGTTCTACGGCTTTGATGGCTGTAAGCCGTCAACGGATAGTTTCACACCCAAAAAAAAGCCATCCGAACCTCAATCGGGTCTTTGAAGTTTTTTGGCCTTCGTTTTTCCGTCACATGAATTTTTACGTTAAAAAAGGAAAACCGTGGCTGGTCTTCGATTTACCATCCCTGGAGAGTGGTGCACCATGGTACCGGTCCATTTCAAATACCTGCACCCAATTCTAAAAGTCGCACGGCGCTGTTTCGTCTTTTTGGACGAATGTTGCACCTTGCACCGCAGATGTTGCACCTTGCGGATATCGATTCTTCGGACGGCCATAACTATTGCCTCGTTTAGAGTTACGGGAGCCATAACCAGTCAAAACGAAGGTCTCAGTGAGTTCTACGGCTTTGAAGGCTGTAAGCCGTCAACAGATAGTTTCATACTAAAAAAAAAGCTATCCGAACCTCAATCGGGTCTCTGAAGTTTTTTGGCCTTCGTTTTTCCGTCACATGAATTTTTAAGTTAAAAAGGGAACACCGTGGCTGGTCTTCGATTTACCATCCCTGGAGAGTGGTGCACCATGGTACCGGTCCATTTCAAATACCTGCACCCAATTGTAAAAGTCGCACGGCGCTGTTTCGTCTTTTTGGACGAATGTTGCACCTTGCACCGCAGATGTTGCACCCTGCCGATATCGATTCTTCGGACGGCCATAACTGTTGCCTCGTTTAGAGTTACGGGAGCCATAACCAGTCAAAACGAAGGTCTCAGTGAGTTCTACGGCTTTGATCGCTATAAGCCGTCAATGGATAGTTTCATACCTAACAAAAGCTATCTGAACCTCAATCGTGTCTTTGAAGTTTTTTGGCCTTCGTTTTTCCGTCACATGAATTTTTACGTTAAATAGGGAACACCGTGGCTGGTCTTTGATTTACCATCCCTGGAGAGTGGTGCACCATGGTACCGGTCCATTTCAAATACCTGAACCCATTTCTAAAAGTCGCACGGCGCTGTTTCGTCTTTTTGGACGAATGTTGCACCTTGCACCGCAGATGTTGCACCCTTTGGATATCGATTCTTCGGACGGCCATAACGGTTGCCTCGTTTAGAGTTACGGTAGCCATAACCAGTCAAAATGAAGGTCTCAGTGAGTTCTACGGCTTTGACAGCTATAAGCCGTCAACGGATAGTTTCATACCCAAAAAAAAGCTATCCGAACCTCAATCGGGTCTTTGATGTTTTTTGGCCTTCGTTTTTCCGTCACATTAATTTTTACGTTAAAAAGGGAAAACCGAGGCTGGTCTTCGATTTACCATCCCTGGAGAGTGGTGCACCATGGTAACGGTCCATTTCAAATACCTGCACCCAATTCTAAAAGTTGCACGGAGCTGTTTCGTCTTTTTGGACGAATGTTGCACCTTGCACCGCAGATGTTGCACACTGCGGATATCGATTCTTCGGACGGCCATAACTGTTGCCTCCTTTAGAGTTACGGGAGCCATAACTAGTCAAAACGAAGGTCTCAGTGAGTTCTACGCCTTTGCCTGCTGTAAGCCGTCAACGGATAGTTTCATACCCAAAAAAAAGCTATCCGAACCTCAATCGGGTCTCTGAAGTTTTTTGGCCATCGTTTTTCCGTCACATGAATTTTTACGTTAAAAAGGGAAAACCGTGGCTGGTCTTCGATCTACCATCCCTGGAGAGTGGTGCACCATGGTACCGGTCCATTTCAAATACCTGCACCCAATTCTAAAAGTCGCACGGCGTTGTTTCGTCTTTTTGGACGAATGTTGCACCTTGCACCGCAGATGTTGCACCCTACGGATATCGATTCTTCGGACGGCCATAACTGTTGCCTCGTTTAGAGTTACGGGAGCCATAACCAGTCAAAACGAAGGTCTCAGTGAGTTCTACGGCTTTGATGGCTGTAAGCCGTCAACGGATAGTTTCACACCCAAAAAAAAGCCATCCGAACCTCAATCGGGTCTCTGAAGTTTTTTGGCCTTCGTTTTTCCGTCACATGAATTTTTACGTTAAAAAGGGAAAACCGTGGCTGCTCTTCGATTTACCATCCCTGGAGAGTGGTGCACCATGGTACCGGTCCATTTCAAATACCTGCACCCAATTCTAAAAGTTGCAGGCGCTGTTTCTTCTTTTTGGACGAATGTTGCACCTTGCACCGCAGATGTTGCACCCTGCGGATATCGATTCTTCGGACGGCCATAACTGTTGCCTCGTTTAGAGTTATGGAAGCCATAACCAGTCAAAACGAAGGTCTCAGTGAGTTCTACGGCTTTGATGGCTGTAAGCCATCAACGGATAGTTTCACACCAAAAAAAAGCCATCCGAACCTCAATCGGGTCTCTGAAGTTTTTTGGCCTTCGTTTTTCCGTCACATGAATTTTTACGTTAAAAAGGGAACACCGTGGCTGGTCTTCGATTTACCATCCCTGGAGAGTGGTGCACCATGGTACCGGTCCATTTCAAATACCTGCACCCAATTCTAAAAGTCGCACGGCGCTGTTTCGTCTTTTTGGACGAATGTTGCACCTTGCACCGCAGATGTTGCACCCTGTAGATATCGATTCTTCGAACGGCCATAACTGTTGCCTCATTTAGAGTTACGGGAGCCATAACCAGTCAAAACAAAGGTCTCAGTGAGTTCTACGGCTTTGACTGCTGTAAGCCGTCAACGGATAGTTTCATACCCAAAAAAAGCTATCCGAACCTCAATCGGGTCTTTGAAGTTTTTTGGCCTTCGTTTTTCCGTCACATGAATTTTTACGTTAAAAAGGGAACACCGTGGCTGGTCTTCGATTTACCATCCCTGGAGAGTGGTGCACCATGGTACCGGTCCATTTCAAATACCTGCACCCAATTCTAAAAGTCGCACGGCGCTGTTTCGTCTTTTTGGACGAATGTTGTACCTTGCACCGCAGATGTTGCACCCTGCGGATATCGATTCTTCGGACGTCCATAACTATTGCCTCGTTTAGAGTTACGGGAGCCATAACCAGTCAAAACGAAGGTCTCAGTGAGTTCTACGGCTTTGACTACTGTAAGCCATCAACGGATAGTTTCATACCCAAAAAAAGCTATCCGTGGCTGGTCTTCGATTTACCATCCTTGGAGAGTGGTGCACCATGGTACCGGTCCATTTCAAATACCTGAACCCATTTCTAAAAGTCGCACGGCGCTGTTTCGTCTTTTTAGACGAATGTTGCACCTTGCACCGCAGATGTTGCACCCTTTGGATATCGATTCTTCGGACGGCCATAACGGTTGCCTCGTTTAGAGTTACGGTAGCCATAACCAGTCAAAATGAAGGTCTCAGTGAGTTCTACGGCTTTGACTGCTATAAGCCGTCAACGGATAGTTTCATACCCAAAAAAAAGCTATCCGAACCTCAATCGGGTCTTTGATGTTTTTTGGCCTTCGTTTTTCCGTCACATTAATTTTTACGTTAAAAAGGGAAAACCGAGGCTGGTCTTCGATTTACCATCCCTGGAGAGTGGTGCACCATGGTAACGGTCCATTTCAAATACCTGCACCCAATTCTAAAAGTTGCACGGAGCTGTTTCGTCTTTTTGGACGAATGTTGCACCTTGCACCGCAGATGTTGCACCCTGCAGATATCGATTCTTCGGACGGCCATAACTGTTGCCTCCTTTAGAGTTACGGGAGCCATAACTAGTCAAAACGAAGGTCTCAGTGAGTTCTACGCCTTTGACTGCTGTAAGCCGTCAACGGATAGTTTCATACCCAAAAAAAAGCTATCCGAACCTCAATCGGGTCTCTGAAGTTTTTTGGCCATCGTTTTTCCGTCACATGAATTTTTACGTTAAAAAGGGAAAACCGTGGCTGGTCTTCGATCTACCATCCCTGGAGAGTGGTGCACCATGGTACCGGTCCATTTCAAATACCTGCACCCAATTCTAAAAGTCGCACGGCGTTGTTTCGTCTTTTTGGACGAATGTTGCACCTTGCACCGCAGATGTTGCACCCTACGGATATCGATTCTTCGGACGGCCATAACTGTTGCCTCGTTTAGAGTTACGGGAGCCATAACCAGTCAAAACGAAGGTCTCAGTGAGTTCTACGGCTTTGATGGCTGTAAGCCGTCAACGGATAGTTTCACACCCAAAAAAAAGCCATTCGAACCTCAATCGGGTCTCTGAAGTTTTTTGGCCTTCGTTTTTCCGTCACATGAATTTTTACGTTAAAAAGGGAAAACCGTGGCTGCTCTTCGATTTACCATCCCTGGAGAGTGGTGCACCATGGTACCGGTCCATTTCAAATACCTGCACCCAATTCTAAAAGTCGCAGGCGCTGTTTCTTCTTTTTGGACGAATGTTGCACCTTGCACCGCAGATGTTGCACCCTGCGGATATCGATTCTTCGGACGGCCATAACTGTTGCCTCGTTTAGAGTTATGGAAGCCATAACCAGTCAAAACGAAGGTCTCAGTGAGTTCTACGGCTTTGATGGCTGTAAGCCGTCAACAGATAGTTTCACACCCAAAAAAAAGCCATCCGAACCTCAATCGGGTCTCTGAAGTTTTTTGGCCTTCGTTTTTCCGTCACATGAATTTTTACGTTAAAAAGGGAACACCGTGGCTGGTCTTCGATTTACCATCCCTGGAGAGTGGTGCACCATGGTACCGGTCCATTTCAAATACCTGCACCCAATTCTAAAAGTCGCACGGCGCTGTTTCGTCTTTTTGGACGAATGTTGCACCTTGCACCGCAGATGTTGCACCCTGTAGATATCGATTCTTCGAACGGCCATAACTGTTGCCTCATTTAGAGTTACGGGAGCCATAACCAGTCAAAACAAAGGTCTCAGTGAGTTCTACGGCTTTGACTGCTGTAAGCCGTCAACGGATAGTTTCATACCCAAAAAAAAGCTATCCGAACCTCAATCGGGTCTTTGAAGTTTTTTGGCCTTCGTTTTTCCGTCACATGAATTTTTACGTTAAAAAGGGAACACCGTGGCTGGTCTTCGATTTACCATCCCTGGAGAGTGGTGCACCATGGTACCGGTCCATTTCAAATACCTGCACCCAATTCTAAAAGTCGCACGGCGCTGTTTCGTCTTTTTGGACGAATGTTGTACCTTGCACCGCAGATGTTGCACCCTGCGGATATCGATTCTTCGGACGTCCATAACTATTGCCTCGTTTAGAGTTACGGGAGCCATAACCAGTCAAAACGAAGGTCTCAGTGAGTTCTACGGCTTTGACTACTGTAAGCCATCAACGGATAGTATCATACCCAAAAAAAGCTATCCGTGGCTGGTCTTCGATTTACCATCCCTGGAGAGTGGTGCACCATGGTACCGGTCCATTCAAATACCTGCACCCATTTCTAAAAGTCGCACGGCGTTGTTTCGTATTTTTGGACGAATGTTGCACCTTGCACCGCAGATGTTGCACCCTGTGGATATCGATTCTTCGGACGGCCATAACGGTTGCCTCGTTTAGAGTTACGGGAGCCATAACCAGTCAAAACGAAGGTCTCAGTGAGTTCTACGGCTTTGACTGCTATAATCCGTCAACGGATAGTTTCATACCCAAAAAAAAGCTATCCGAACCTCAATCGGGTCTCTGATGTTTTTTGGCCTTCGTTTTTCCATCACATGAATTTTCACGTTAAAAAGGGAAAACAGAGGCTGGTCTTCGATTTACCATCCCTGGAGAGTGGTGCACCATGGTAACGGTCCATTTCAAATACCTGCACCCAATTCTAAAAGTCGCACGGAGCTGTTTCGTCTTTTTGGACGAATGTTGCACCTTGCACCGCAGATGTTGCACCCTACGGATATCGATTCTTCGGACGGCCATAACTGTTGCCTCCTTTAGAGTTACGGGAGCCATAACCAGTCAAAACGAAGGTCTCAGTGAGTTCTACGCCTTTGACAGGTGTAAGCCATCAACGGATAGTTTCATACCCAAAAAAAGCTATCCGAACCTCAATCGGGTCTCTGAAGTTTTTTGGCCATCGTTTTTCCGTCACATTAATTTTTACGTTAAAAAGGGAAAACCGAGGAAGGTCTTCGATCTACCATCCCTGGAGAGTGGTGCACCATGGTACCGGTCCATTTCAAATACCTGCACCCAATTCTAAAAGTCGCACGGCACTGTATCGTCTTTTTGGACGAATGTTGCACCTTGCACCGCAGATGTTGCACCCTCCGGATATCGATTCTTCGGACGGCCATAACTGTTGCCTCGTTTAGAGTTACGGGAGCCATAACCAGTCAAAACGAAGGTCTCAGTGAGTTCTACGTCTTTGATGGCTGTAAGCCGTCAACGGATAGTTTCACACCCAAAAAAAAGCCATCCGAACCTCAATCGGGTCTCCGAAGTTTTTTGGCCTTCGTTTTTCCGTCACATGAATTTTTACGTTAAAAAGGGAAAACCGTGGCTGGTCTTCGATTTACCATCCCTGGAGAGTGGTGCACCACGGTACCGGTCCATTTCAAATACCTGCACCCAATTCTAAAAGTCGCACGGCGCTGTTTCGTCTTTTTGGACGAATGTTGCACCTTGCACCGCAGATGTTGCACCCTGCGGATATCGATTCTTCGGACGGCCATAACTGTTGCCTCGTTTAGAGTTATGGAAGCCATAACCAGTCAAAACGATGGTCTCAGTGAGTTCTACGGCTTTGATGGCTGTAAGCCGTCAACGGATAGTTTCACACCCAAAAAAAAGCCATCCGAACCTCAATCGGGTCTCTGAAGTTTTTTGGCCTTCGTTTTTCCGTCACATGAATTTTTACGTTAAAAAGGGAACACCGTGGCTGGTCTTCGATTTACCATCCCTGGAGAGTGGTGCACCATGGTACCGGTCCATTTCAAATACCTGCACCCAATTCTAAAAGTCGCACGGCGCTGTTTCGTCTTTTTGGACGAATGTTGCACCTTGCACCGCAGATGTTGCACCCTGTAGATATCGATTCTTCGAACGGCTATAACTGTTGCCTCGTTTAGAGTTACGGGAGCCAAAACCAGTCAAAACAAAGGTCTCAGTGAGTTCTACGGCTTTGACTACTGTAAGCCGTCAACGGATAGTTTCATACCCAAAAAAAAGCTATCCGAACCTCAATCGGGTCTCTGAAGTTTTTTGGCCTTCGTTTTTCCGTCACATGAATTTTTACGTTAAAAAGGGAACACCGTGGCAGGTCTTCGATTTACCATCCCTGGAGAGTGGTGCACCATGGTACCAGTCCATTTCAAATACCTGCACCCAATTCTAAAAGTCGCACGGCGCTGTTTCGTCTTTTTGGACGAATGTTGCACCTTGCACCGCAGCTGTTGCACCCTGCGGATATCGATTCTTCGGACGGCCATAACTATTGCCTCGTTTAGAGTTACGGGAGCCATAACCAGTCAAAACGAAGGTCTCAGTGAGTTCTACGCCTTTGACAGCTTTAAGCCGTCAACGGATAGTTTCATACCCAAAAAAAGCTATCCGAGCCTCAATCGGGTCTCTGAAGTTTTTTGGCCATCGTTTTTCCGTCACATGAATTTTTACGTTAAAAAGGGAAAACCGAGGCTGGTCTTCGATCTACCATCCCTGGAGAGTGGTGCACCATGGTACCGGTCCATTTCAAATACCTGCACCAAATTCTAAAAGTCGCACGGCACTGTTTCGTCTTTTTGGACGAATGTTGCACCTTGCACCGCAGATGTTGCACCCTGCGGATATCGATTCTTCGGACGGCCATAACTGTTGCCTCGTTTAGAGTTACGGGAGCCATAACCAGTCAAAACGAAGGTCGCAGTGAGTTCTACGGCTTTGATGGCTGTATGCCGTCAACGGATAGTTTCACACCCAAAAAAAAGCCATCCGAACCTCAATCGGGTCTCTGAAGTTTTTTGGCCTTCGTTTTTCCGTCACATGAATTTTTACGTTAAAAAGGGAAAACCGTGGCTGGTCTTCGATTTACCATCCCTGGAGAGTGGTGCACCATGGTACCGGTCCATTTCAAATACCTGCACCCAATTCTAAAAGTCACACGGCGCTGTTTCGTCTTTTTGGACGAATGTTGCACCTTGCACCGCAGATGTTGCACCCTGCGGATATCGATTCTTCGGACGGCCATAACTGTTGCCTCGTTTAGAGTTATGGAAGCCATAACCAGTCAAAACGAAGGTCTCAGTGAGTTCTACGGCTTTGATGGCTGTAAGCCGTCAACGGATAGTTTCACACCCAAAAAAAAGCCATCCGAACCTCAATCGGGTCTCTGAAGTTTTTTGGCCTTCGTTTTTCCGTCACATGAATTTTTACGTTAAAAAGGGAACACCGTGGCTGGTCTTCGATTTACCATCCCTGGAGAGTGGTGCACCATGGTACCGGTCAATTTCAAATACCTGCACCCAATTCTAAAAGTCGCACGGCGCTGTTTCGTCTTTTTGGACGAATGTTGCACCTTGCACCGCAGATGTTGCACCCTGTAGATATCGATTCTTCGAACGGCCATAATTGTTGCCTCGTTTAGAGTTACGGGAGCCATAACCAGTCAAAACAAAGGTCTCAGTGAGTTCTACGGCTTTGACTGCTATAAGCCGTCAACGGATAGTTTCATACCCAAAAAAAAGCTATCCGAACCTCAATCGGGTCTCTGAAGTTTTTTGGCCTTCGTTTTTCCGTCACATGAATTTTTACGTTAAAAAGGAAACACCGTGGCTGGTCTTCGATTTACCATCCCTGGAGAGTGGTGCACCATGGTACCGGTCCATTTCAAATACCTTCACCGAATTCTAAAAGTCGCACGGCGCTGTTTCGTCTTTTTGGACGAATGTTGCACCTTGCACCGCAGATGTTGCACCCTGCGGATATCGATTCTTCGAACGCCATAACTATTGCCTCGTATAGAGTTACGGGAGCCATAACCAGTCAAAACGAAGGTCTCAGTGAGGTCTACGGCTTTGATGGCTGTAAGCCGTCAACGGATAGTTTCATACCCAAAAAAAAGCTATCCGAACCTCAATCGGGTCTTTGAAGTTTTTTGGCCTTCGTTTTTCCGTCACATGAATTTTTACGTTAAAAAGGGAACACCATGGCTGGTCTTCGATTTACCATCCCTGGAGAGTGGTGCACCATGGTACCGGTCCATTTCAAATACCTGCACCCATTTCTAAAAGTCGCACGGCGCTGTTTCGTATGTTTGGACGAATGTTGCACCTTGCACCGCAGATGTTGCACCCTGTGGATATCGATTCTTCGGACGGCCATAACGGTTGCCTCGTTTAGAGTTACGGGAGCCATAACCAGTCAAAACGAAGGTCTCAGTGAGTTCTACGGCTTTGACTGCTATAAGCCGTCAACGGATAGTTTCATACCCAAAAAAAAGCTATCCGAACCTCAATCGGGTCTCTGATGTTTTTTGGCCTTCGTTTTTCCGTCACATGAATTTTTACGTTAAAAAGGGAACACCGTGGCTGGTCTTCGATTTACCGTCCCTGGAGAGTGGTGCACCATGGTAACGGTCCATTTCAAATACCTGCACCCAATTCTAAAAGTTGCACGGAGCTGTTTCGTCTTTTTGGACGAATGTTGCACCTTGCACCGCAGATGTTGCACCCTACGGATATCGATTCTTCGGACGGCCATAACTGTTGCCTCCTTTAGAGTTACGGGAGCCATAACCAGTCAAAACGAAGGTCTCAGTGAGTTCTACGCCTTTGACAGTAGTAAGCCGTCAACGGATAGTTTCATATCGAAAAAAAGCTATCCGAACCTCAATCGGGTCTCTGAAGTTTTTTGGCCATCGTTTTTCCGTCACATGAATTTTTATGTTAAAAAGGGAAAACCGTGGCTGGTCTTCGATCTACCATCCCTGGAGAGTGGTGCACCATTGTACCGGTCCATTTCAAATACCTGCACCCAATTCTAAAAGTCGCACGGCACTGTTTCGTCTTTT
Organism: Allium fistulosum; assembly: GCA_030737815.1. Taxonomy (NCBI): domain Eukaryota; kingdom Viridiplantae; phylum Streptophyta; class Magnoliopsida; order Asparagales; family Amaryllidaceae; genus Allium; species Allium fistulosum. Next base: position 1,143,897,103 of record CM060906.1, read on the forward strand.
TGGACGAATGTTGCACCTTGCACCGCAGATGTTGCACCCTACGGATATCGATTCTTCGGACGGCCATAACTGTTGCCTCGTTTAGAGTTACGGGAGCCATAACCAGTCAAAACGAAGGTCTCAGTGAGTTCTACGGCTTTGATGGCTGTAAGCCGTCAACGGATAGTTTCACACCCAAAAAAAAGCCATCCGAACCTCAATCGGGTCTCTGAAGTTTTTTGGCCTTCGTTTTTCCGTCACATGAATTTTTACGTTAAAAAGGGAAAACCGTGGCTGGTCTTCGATTTACCATCCCTGGAGCGTGGTGCACCATGGTACCGGTCCATTTCAAATACCTGCACCCAATTCTAAAAGTCGCACGGCGCTGTTTCGTCTTTTTGGACGAATGTTGCACCTTGCACCGCAGATGTTGCACCCTGCGGATATCGATTCTTCGGACGGCCATAACTGTTGCCTCGTTTAGAGTTATGGAAGCCATAACCAGTCAAAACGAAGGTCTCAGTGAGTTCTACGGCTTTGATGGCTGTAAGCCGTCAATGGATAGTTTCACACCCAAAAAAAAGCCATCCGAACCTCAATCGGGTCTCTGAAGTTTTTTGGCCTTCGTTTTTCCGTCACATGAATTTTTACGTTAAAAAGGGAACACCATGGCTGGTCTTCGATTTACCATCCTTGGAGAGTGGTGCACCATGGTACCGGTCCATTTCAAATACCTGCACCCAATTCTAAAAGTCGCACGGCGCTGTTTCGTCTTTTTGGACGAATGTTGCACCTTGCACCGCAGATGTTGCACCCTGCAGATATCGATTCTTCGAACGGCCATAACTGTTGCCTCGTTTAGAGTTACGGGAGCCATAACCAGTCAAAACAAAGGTCTCAGTGAGTTCTACGGCTTTGAATGCTGTAAGCCGTCAACGGATAGTTTCACACCCAAAAAAAAGCCATCCGAACCTCAATCGGGTCTTTGAAGTTTTTTGGCCTTCGTTTTTCCGTCACATGAATTTTTACGTTAAAAAGGGAACACCGTGGCTGGTCTTCGATTTACCATCCCTAGAGAGTGGTGCACCATGGTACCGGTCCCTTTCAAATACCTGCACCCAATTCTAAAAGTCGCACGGCGCTGTTTCGTCTTTTTGGACGAATGTTGCACCTTGCACCGCAGATGTTGCACCCTGCGGATATCGATTCTTCCGACGGCCATAACTGTTGCCTCGTTTAGAGTTACGGGAGCCATAACCAGTCAAAACGAAGGTCTCAGTGAGTTCTACGGCTTTGACGGCTGTAAGCCATCAACAGATAGTTTCATACTCAAAAAAAAGCTATCCGAACCTCAATCGGGTCTCTGAAGTTTTTTGGTCTTCGTTTTTCCGTCACATGAATTTTTAAGTTAAAAAGGGAACACCGTGGCTGGTCTTCGATTTACCATCCCTGGAGAGTGGTGCACCATGGTACCGGTCCATTTCAAATACATGCACCCAATTCTAAAAGTCGCACGGCGCTGTTTCGTCTTTTTGGACGAATGTTGCACCTTGCGCCGCAGATGTTGCACCCTGCGGATATCGATTATTCGGACGGCCATAACTGTTGCCTCGTTTAGAGTTACGGGAGCCATAACCAGTCAAAACGAAGGTCTCAGTGAGTTCTACGGCTTTGACGGCTGTAAGCCGTCAACAGATAGTTTCATACTCAAAAAAAAGCTATCCGAACCTCAATCGGGTCTCTGAAGTTTTTTGGCCTTTGTTTTTCCGTCACATGAATTTTTAAGTTAAAAAGGGAACACCGTGGCTGGTCTTCGATTTACCATCCCTGGAGAGTGGTGCACCATGGTACCGGTCCATTTCAAATACCTGCACCCAATTCTAAAAGTCGCACGGCGCTGTTTCGTCTTTTTGGACGAATGTTGCACCTTGCACCGCAGATGTTGCACCCTACAGATATCGATTCTTCGGACGGCCATTACTGTTGCCTCGTTTAGAGTTACGGGAGCCATAACTAGTCAAAACGAAGGTCTCAGTGAGTTCTACGGATTTGATGGCTGTAAGCCTTCAACGGATAGTTTCACACACAAAAAAAGCCATCCGAACCTCAATCGGGTCTTTGAAGTTTTTTGGCCTTCGTTTTTCCGTCACATGAATTTTTACGTTAAAAAGGGAAAACCGTGGCTGATCTTCGATTTACCATCCCTGGAGAGTTGTGCACCATGGTACCTGTCCATTTCAAATACCTGCACCCAATTCTAAAAGTCGCACGGCGCTGTTTCGTCTTTTTGGACGAATGTTGCACCTTGCACCGCAGATGTTGCACCCTGCGGATATCGATTCTTCGGACGGCCATAACTGTTGCCTCGTTTAGAGTTACGGGAGCCATAACCAGTCAAAACGAAGGTCTCGGTGAGTTCTACGGCTTTGATGGCTGTAAGCCGTCAACGGATAGTTTCACACCCAAAAAAAAGCCATCCGAACCTCAATCGGGTCTCTGAAGTTTTTTGGCCTTCGTTTTTCCGTCACATGAATTTTTACGTTAAAAAGGGAACACCGTGGCTGGTCTTCGATTTACCATCCCTGGAGAGTGGTGCACCATGGTACCGGTCCATTTCAAATACCCGCACCCAATTCTAAAAGTCGCACGGCGCTGTTTCGTCTTTTTGGACGAATGTTGCACCTTGCACCGCAGATGTTGCACCCTGCAGATATCGATTCTTCGAACGACCATAACTGTTGCCTCGTTTAGAGTTACGGGAGCCATGACCAGTCAAAACAAAGTTCTCAGTGAGTTCTACGGCTTTGACTGTTGTAAGCCGTCAACGGATAGTTTCATACTCAAAAAAAAGCTATCCGAACCTCAATCGGGTCTCTGAAGTTTTTTGGCCTTCGTTTTTCCGTCACATGAATTTTTAAGTTAAAAAGGGAACACCGTGGCTGGTCTTCGATTTACCATCCCTGGAGAGTGGTGCACCATGGTACCGGTCCATTTCAAATACCTGCACCCAATTCTAAAAGTCGCACGGCGCTGTTTCGTCTTTTTGGACGAATGTTGCACATTGCACCGCAGATGTTGCACCCTGCGGATATCGATTCTTCGGACGGCCATAACTGTTGCCTCGTTTAGAGTTACGGGAGCCATAACCAGTCAAAACGAAGGTCTCGGTGAGTTCTACGGCTTTGATGGCTGTAAGCCGTCAACGGAAAGTTTCACACCCAAAAAAAAGCCATCTGAACCTCAATCGGGTCTCTGAAGTTTTTTAGCCTTCGTTTTTCCGTCACATGAATTTTTACGTTAAAAAGGAACACCGTGGCTGGTCTTCGATTTACCATCCCTGGAGAGTCGTGCACCATGGTACCGGTCCATTTCAAATACCTGCACCCAATTCTAAAAGTCGCACGGCGCTGTTTCGTCTTTTTGGACGAATGTTGCACCTTGCACCGCAGATGTTGCACCCTGCGGATATCGATTCTTCGGACGGCCATAACTGTTGCCTCGTTTAGAGTTATGGAAGCCATAACCAGTCAAAACGAAGGTCTCAGTGAGTTCTACGGCTTTGATGGCTGTAAGCCGTCAATGGATAGTTTCACACCCAAAAAAAAGCCATCCGAACCTCAATCGGGTCTCTGAAGTTTTTTGGCCTTCGTTTTTCCATCACATGAATTTTTACGTTAAAAAGGGAACACCGAGGCTGGTCTTCGATTTACCATCCCTGGAGAGTGGTGCACCATGGTACCGGTCCATTTCAAATACCTGCACCCAATTCTAAAAGTCGCACGGCGCTGTTTCGTCTTTTTGGACGAATGTTGCACCTTGCACCGCAGATGTTGCACCCTGCAGATATCGATTCTTCGAACGGCCATAACTGTTGCCTCGTTTAGAGTTACGGGAGCCATAACCAGTCAAAACAAAGGTCTCAGTGAGTTCTACGGCTTTGAATGCTGTAAGCCGTCAACGGATAGTTTCACACCCAAAAAAAAGTCATCCGAACATCAATCGGGTCTTTGAAGTTTTTTGGCCTTCGTTTTTCCGTCACATGAATTTTTACGTTAAAAAGGGAACACCGTGGCTGGTCTTCGATTTACCATCCCTGGAGAGTGGTGCACCATGGTACCGGTCCATTTCAAATACCTGCACCCAATTCTAAAAGTCGCACGGCGCTGTTTCGTCTTTTTGGACGAATGTTGCACCTTGCACCGCAGATGTTGCACCCTGCGGATATCGATTCTTCGGACGGCCATAACTGTTGCCTCGTTTAGAGTTACGGGAGCCATAACCAGTCAAAACGAAGGTCTCAGTGAGTTCTACGGCTTTGACGGCTTTAAGCCGTCAACAGATAGTTTCATACTCAAAAAAAAGCTATCCGAACCTCAATCGGGTCTCTGAAGTTTTTTGGCCTTCGTTTTTCCGTCACATGAATTTTTAAGTTAAAAAGGGAACACCGTGGCTGGTCTTCGATTTACCATCCCTGGAGAGTGGTGCACCATGGTACCGGTCCATTTCAAATACCTGCACCCAATTCTAAAAGTCGCACGGCGCTGTTTCGTCTTTTTGGACGAATGTTGCACCTTGCACCGTAGATGTTGCACCCTGCGGATATCGATTATTCGGACGGCCATAACTGTTGCCTCGTTTAGAGTTACGGGAGCCATAACCAGTAAAAACGAAGGTCTTAGTGAGTTCTACGGCTTTGACGGCTGTAAGCCGTCAACAGATAGTTTCATACTCAAAAAAAGCTATCCGAACCTCAATCGGGTCTCTGAAGTTTTTTGGCCTTCGTTTTTCCGTCACATGAATTTTTAAGTTAAAAAGGGAACACCGTGGCTGGTCTTCGATTTACCATCCCTGGAGAGTGGTGCACCATGGTACCGGTCCATTTCATGTACCTGCACCCAATTCTAAAAGTCGCACGGCGCTGTTTCGTCTTTTTGGACGAATGTTGCACCTTGCACCGCAGATGTTGCACCCTGCAGATATCGATTCTTCGGACGGCCATTACTGTTGCCTCGTTTAGAGTTACGGGAGCCATAACCAGTCAAAACGAAGGTCTCAGTGAGTTCTACGGCTTTGATGGCTGTAAGCCTTCAACGGATAGTTTCACACACAAAAAAAAGCCATCCGAACCTCAATCGGGTCTCTGAAGTTTTTTGGCCTTCGTTTTTCCGTCACATGAATTTTTACGTTAAAAAGGGAAAACCGTGGCTGCCCTTCGATTTACCATCCCTGGAGAGTTGTGCACCATGGTACCGGTCCATTTCAAATACCTGCACCCAATTCTAAAAGTCGCACGGCGCTGTTTCGTCTTTTTAAACGAATGTTGCACCTTGCACCGCAGATGTTGCACCCTACGGATATCGATTCTTCGGACGGCCATAACTGTTGCCTCGTTTAGAGTTACGGGAGCCATAACCAGTCAAAACGAAGGTCTCGGTGAGTTCTACGGCTTTGATGGTTGTAAGCCGTCAACGGATAGTTTCACACCCAAAAAAAAGCAATCCGAACCTCAATCGGGTCTCTGAAGTTTTTTGGCCTTCGTTTTTCCGTCACATGAATTTTTACGTTAAAAAGGGAACACCGTGGCTGGTCTTCGATTTACCATCCCTGGAGAGTGGTGCACCATGGTACCGGTCCATTTCAAATACCTGCACCCAATTCTAAAAGTCGCACGGCGCTGTTTCGTCTTTTTGGACGAATGTTGCACCTTGCACCGCAGATGTTGCACCCTGTAGATATCGATTCTTCGAACGACCATAACTGTTGCCTCGTTTAGAGTTACGGGATCCATGACCAGTCAAAACAAAGATCTCAGTGAGTTCTACGGCTTTGACTGCTGTAAGCCGTCAACGGATAGTTTCATACTCAAAAAAAAGCTATCCGAACCTCAATCGGGTCTCTGAAGTTTTTTGGCCTTCGTTTTTCCGTCACATGAATTTTTAAGTTAAAAAGGGAACACCGTGGCTGGTCTTCGATTTACCATCCCTGGAGAGTGGTGCACCATGGTACCGGTCCATTTCAAATACCTGCACCCAATTCTAAAAGTCGCACGGCGCTGTTTCGTCTTTTTGGACGAATGTTGCACCTTGCACCGCAGATGTTGCACCCTGCAGATATCGATTCTTCGAACGACCATAACTGTTGCCTCGTTTAGAGTTACGGGAGCCATGACCAGTCAAAACAAAGTTCTCAGTGAGTTCTACGGCTTTGACTGCTGTAAGCCGTCAACGGATAGTTTCATACTCAAAAAAAAGCTATCCGAACTTCAATCGGGTCTCTGAAGTTTTTTGGCCTTCGTTTTTCCGTCACATGAATTTTTAGGTTAAAAAGGGAACACCGTGGCTTGTCTTCGATTTACCATCCCTGGAGAGTGGTGCACCATGGTACCGGTCCATTTCAAATACCTGCACCCAATTCTAAAAGTCGCACGGCGCTGTTTCGTCTTTTTGGACGAATGTTGCACCTTGCACCGCAGATGTTGCACCCTGCGGATATCGATTCTTCGGACGGCCATAACTGTTGCCTCGTTTAGAGTTACGGGAGCCATAACCAGTCAAAACGAAGGTCTCGGTGAGTTCTACGGCTTTGATGGCTTTAAGCCGTCAACGGAAAGTTTCACACCCAAAAAAAAGCCATCCGAACCTCAATCGGGTCTCTGAAGTTTTTTGGCCTTCGTTTTTCCGTCACATGAATTTTTACGTTAAAAAGGAACACCGTGGCTGGTCTTCGATTTACCATCCCTGGAGAGTGGTGCACCATGGTACCGGTCCATTTCAAATACCAGCACCCAATTCTAAAAGTCGCACGGCGCTGTTTCGTCTTTTTGGACGAATGTTGCACCTTGCACCGCAGATGTTACACCCTGCGGATATCGATTCTTCGGACGGCCATAACTGTTGCCTCGTTTAGAGTTATGGAAGCCATAACCAGTCAAAACGAAGGTCTCAGTGAGTTCTACGGCTTTGATGGCTGTAAGCCGTCAATGGATAGTTTCACACCCAAAAAAAAGCCATCCGAACCTCAATCGGGTCTCTGAAGTTTTTTGGCCTTCGTTTTTCCGTCACATGAATTTTTACGTTAAAAAGGGAACACCGTGGCTGGTCTTCGATTTACCATCCCTGGAGAGTGGTGCACCATGGTACCGGTCCATTTCAAATACCTGCACCCAATTCTAAAAGTCGCACGGTGCTGTTTCGTCTGTTTGGACGAATGTTGCACCTTGCACCGTAGATGTTGCACCCTGCAGATATCGATTCTTCGAACGGCCATAACTGTTGCCTCGTTTAGAGTTACGGGAGCCATAACCAGTCAAAACAAAGGTCTCAATGAGTTCTACGGCTTTGAATGCTGTAAGCCGTCAACGGATAGTTTCACACCCAAAAAAAAGCCATCCAAACCTCAATCGGGTCTTTGAAGTTTTTTGGCCTTCGTTTTTCCGTCACAAGAATTTTTACGTTAAAAAGGGAACACCGTGGCTGGTCTTCGATTTACCATCCCTGGAGAGTGGTGCACCATGGTACCGGTCCATTTCAAATACCTGCACAATTCTAAAAGTCGCACGGCGCTGTTTCGTCTTTTTGGACGAATGTTGCACCTTGCACCGCAAATGTTGCACCCTGCGGATATCGATTCTTCGGACGACCATAATTGTTGCCTCGTTTAGAGTTACGGGAGCCATAACCAGTCAAAACGAAGGTCTCAGTGAGTTCTACGGCTTTGACGGCTTTAAGCCGTCAACAGATAATTTCATACTCAAAAAAAAGCTATCCGAACCTCAATCGGGTCTCTGAAGTTTTTTGGCCTTCGTTTTTCCGTCACATGAATTTTTAAGTTAAAAAGGGAACACCGTGGCTGGTCTTCGATTTACCATCCCTGGAGAGTGGTGCACCATGGTACCGGTCCATTTCAAATACCTGCACCCAATTCTAAAAGTCGCACGGTGCTGTTTCGTCTTTTTGGACGAATGTTGCACCTTGCACCGCAGATGTTGCACCCTGCGGATATCGATTATTCGGACGGCCATAACTGTTGCCTCGTTTAGAGTTACGGGAGCCATAACCAGTAAAAACGAAGGTCTCAGTGAGTTCTACGGCTTTGACGGCTGTAAGCCGTCAACAGATAGTTTCATACTCAATAAAAAGCTATCCGAACCTCAATCGGGTCTCTGAAGTTTTTTGGCCTTCGTTTTTCCGTCACATGAATTTTTAAGTTAAAAAGGGAACACCGTGGCTGGTCTTCGATTTACCATCCCTGGAGAGTGGTGCACCATGGTACCGGTCCATTTCAAATACCTGCACCCAATTCTAAAAGTCGCACGGCGCTGTTTCGTCTTTTTGGACGAATGTTGCACCTTGCACCGCAGATGTTGCACCGTGCAGATATCGATTCTTCGGACGGCCATTACTGTTGCCTCGTTTAGAGTTACGGGAGCCATAACCAGTCAAAATGAAGGTCTCAGTGAGTTCTACGGCTTTGATGGCTGTAAGCCTTCAACGGATAGTTTCACACACACAAAAAAGCCATCCGAACCTCAATCGGGTCTCTGAAGTTTTTTGGCCTTCGTTTTTCCGTCACATGAATTTTTACGTTAAAAAGGGAAAACCGTGGCTGGTCTTCGATTTACCATCCCTGGAGAGTTGTGCACCATGGTACCGGTCCATTTCAAATACCTGCACCCAATTCTAAAAGTCGCACGGCGCTGTTTCGTCTTTTTGGACGAATGTTGCACCTTGCACCGCAGATGTTGCACCCTACGGATATCGATTCTTCGGACGGCCATAACTATTGCCTCATTTAGAGTTACGGGAGCCATAACCAGTCAAAACGAAGGTCTCGGTGAGTTCTACGGCTTTGATGGCTGTAAGCCGTCAACGGATAGTTTCACACCGAAAAAAAAGCCATCCGAACCTCAATCGGGTCTCTGAAGTTTTTTGGCCTTCGTTTTTCCGTCACATGAATTTTTACGTTAAAAAGGGAACACCGTGGCTGGTCTTCGATTTACCATCCCTGGAGAGTGGTACACCATGGTACCGGTCCATTTCAAATACCTGCACCCAATTCTAAAAGTCGCACGGCGCTGTTTCGTCTTTTTGGACGAATGTTGCACCTTGCACCGCAGATGTTGCACCCTGCAGATATCGATTCTTCGAACGACCATAACTGTTGCCTCGTTTAGAGTTACGGGAGCCATGACCAGTCAAAACAAAGTTCTCAGTGAGTTCTACGGCTTTGACTGCTGTAAGCCGTCAACGGATAGTTTCATACTCAAAAAAAAGCTATCCGAACCTCAATCGGGTCTCTGAAGTTTTTTGGCCTTCGTTTTTCCGTCACATGAATTTTTAAGTTAAAAAGGGAACACCGTGGCTGGTCTTCGATTTACCATCCCTGGAGAGTGGTGCACCATGGTACCGGTCCATTTCAAATACCTGCACCCAATTCTAAAAGTCGCACGGCGCTGTTTCGTCTTTTTGGACGAATGTTGCACCTTGCACCGCAGATGTTGCACCCTACGGATATCGATTCTTCGGACGGCCATAACTGTTGCCTCGTTTAGAGTTACGGGAGCCATAACCAGTCAAAACGAAGGTCTCGGTGAGTTCTACGGCTTTGATGACTGTAAGCCGTCAACGGAAAGTTTCACACCCAAAAAAAAGCCATCCGAACCTCAATCGGGTCTCTGAAGTTTTTTGGCCTTCGTTTTTCCGTCACATGAATTTTTACGTTAAAAAGGGAACACCGTGGCTGGTCTTCGATTTACCATCCCTGGAGAGTGGTGCACCATGGTACCGGTCCATTTCAAATACCTGCACCCAATTCTAAAAGTTGCACGGCGCTGTTTCGTCTTTTTGGACGAATGTTGCATCTTGCACCGCAGATGTTGCACCCTGCGAATATCGATTCTTCGGACGGCCATAACTGTTGCCTCGTTTAGAGTTACGGGAGCCATAACCAGTCAAAACGAAGGTCTCAGTGAGTTCTACGGCTTTGACGGCTGTAAGCCGTCAACAGATAGTTTCATACTAAAAAAAGCTATCCGAACCTCAATCGGGTCTCTGAAGTTTTTTGGCCTTCGTTTTTCCGTCACATGAATTTTTTAGTTAAAAAGGGAACACCGTGGCTGGTCTTCGATTTACCATCCCTGGAGAGTGGTGCACCATGGTACCGGTCCATTTCAAATACCTGCACCCAATTCTAAAAGTTGCACGGCGCTGTTTCGTCTTTTTGGACGAATGTTGCACCTTGCACCACAGATGTTGCACCCTGCGGATATCGATTCTTCGGACGGCCATAACTGTTGCCTCGTTTAGAGTTACGGGAGCCATAACCAGTCAAAACGAAGGTCTCAGTGAGTTCTACGGCTTTGATGGCTGTAAGCCTTCAACGGATAGTTTCACACCCAAAAAAAAGGCATCCGAACCTCAATCGGGTCTTTGAAGTTTTTTGGCCTTCATTTTTCCGTCACATGAATTTTTACGTTAAAAAGGGAAAACCGTGGCTGGTCTTCGATTTACCATCCCTGGAGAGTTGTGCACCATGGTACCGGTCCATTTCAAATACCTGCACCCAATTCTAAAAGTCGCACGGCGCTGTTTCGTCTTTTTGGACGAATGTTGCACCTTGCACCGCAGATGTTGCACCCTGCGGATATCGATTCTTCGGACGGCCATAACTGTTGCCTCGTTTAGAGTTACGAGAGCCATAACCAGTCAAAACGAAGGTCTCAGTGAGTTCTACGGCTTTGATGGCTGTAAGCCGTCAACGGATAGTTTCAAACCCAAAAAAAAGCCATCCGAACCTCAATCGGGTCTCTGAAGTTTTTTGGCCTTCGTTTTTCCGTCACATGAATTTTTACGTTAAAAAGGGAACACCGTGGCTGGTCTTCGATTTACCATCCCTGGAGAGTGGTGCACCATGGTACCGGTCCATTTCAAATACCTGCACCCAATTCTAAAAGTCGCACGGCGCTGTTTCGTCTTTTTGGACGAATGTTGCACCTTGCACCGCAGATGTTGCACACTGCGGATATCGATTCTTCGGACGGCCATAATTGTTGCCTCGTTTAGAGTTACGGGAGCCATAACCAGTCAAAACGAAGGTCTCAGTGAGTTCTACGGCTTTGATGGCTGTAAGCCGTCAACGGATAGTTTCACACCCAAAAAAAAGCCATCCGAACCTCAATCGGGTCTCTGAAGTTTTTTGGCCTTCGTTTTTCCGTCACATGAATTTTTACGTTAAAAAGGGAACACCGTGGCTGGTCTTCGATTTACCATCCCTGGAGAGTGGTGCACCATGGTACCGGTCCATTTCAAATACCTGCACCCAATTCTAAAAGTCGCACGGCGCTGTTTCGTCTTTTTGGACGAATGTTGCACCTTGCACCGCAGATGTTGCACCCTGCAGATATCGATTCTTCGAACGACCATAACTGTTGCCTCGTTTAGAGTTACGGGAGCCATGACCAGTCAAAACAAAGTTCTCAGTGAGTTCTACGGCTTTGACTGCTGTAAGCCGTCAACGGATAGTTTCATACCCAAAAAAAAGCTATCCGAACCTCAATCGGGTCTCTGAAGTTTTTTGGCCTTCGTTTTTCCGTCACATGAATTTTTACGTTAAAAAGGGAACACCGTGGCTGGTCTTCGATTTACCATCCCTGGACAGTGTTGCACCATGGTACCGGTCCATTCCAAATACCTGCACCCAATTCTAAAAGTCGCACGGCGCTGTTTCGTCTTTTTGGACGAATGTTGCACCTTGCACCGCAGATGTTGCACCCTGCGGATATCGATTCTTCGGACGGCCATAACTGTTGCCTCGTTTAGAGTTACGGGAGCCATAACCAGTCAAAACGAAGGTCTCGGTGAGTTCTACGGCTTTGACGGCTGTAAGCCGTCAACAGATAGTTTCATACTAAAAAAAAGCTATCCGAACCTCAATCGGGTCTCTGAAGCTTTTTGGCCTTCGTTTTTCCGTCACATGAATTTTTAAGTTAAAAAGGGAACACCGTGGCTGGTCTTCGATTTACCATCCGTGGAGAGTGGTGCACCATGGTACCGGTCCATTTCAAATACCTGCACCCAATTCTTAAAGTCGCACGGCGCTGTTTCGTCTTTTTGGACGAATGTTGCACCTTGCACCGTAGATGTTGCACCCTGCGGATATCGATTCTTCGGACGGCCATAACTGTTGCCTGGTTTAGAGTTACGGGAGCCATAACCAGTCAAAACGAAGGTCTCAGTGAGTTCTACGTCTTTGACTGCTGTAAGCCGTCAACAGATAGTTTCATACTAAAAAAAAAAGTTATCCGAACCTCAATCGGGTCACTGAAGTTTTTTGGCCTTCGTTTTTCCGTCACAAGAATTTTTAAGTTAAAAAGGGAACACCGTGGCTGGTCTTCGATTTACCATCCCTGGAGAGTGGTGCACCAGGGTACCGGTCCATTTCAAATACCTGCACCCAATTCTAAAAGTCGCACGGCGCTGTTTCGTCTTTTTAGACGAATGTTGCACCTTGCACCGCAGATGTTGCACCCTGCAGATATCGATTCTTCGAACGGCCATAACTGTTGCCTCGTTTAGAGTTACGGGAGCCATAACCAGTCAAAATGAAGGTCTCAGTGAGTTCTACGGCTTTGACTGCTGTAAGCCGTCAACGGAGAGTTTCATACCCAAAAAAATGCTATCCGAACCTCAATCGGGTCTCTGAAGTTTTTTGGCCTTCGTTTTTCCGTCACATGAATTTTTACGTTAAAAAGGGAACACCGTGGCTGGTCTTCGATTTACCATCCCTGGAGAGTGGTGCACCATGGTACCGGTCCATTTCAAATACCTTCACCCAATTCTAAAAGTCGCACGGCGCTATTTCGTCTTTTTGGACGAATGTTGCACCTTGCACCGCAGATGTTGCACCCTGCGGATATCGATTCTTCGGACGGCCATAACTGTTGCCTCGTTTAGAGTTATGGAAGCCATAACCAGTCAAAACGAAGGTCTCAGTGAGTTCTACGCCTTTGATGGCTGTAAGCCGTCAACGGATAGTTTCACACCCAAAAAAAAGCCATCCGAACCTAAATCGGGTCTCTGAAGTTTTTTGGCCTTCGTTTTTCCGTCACATGAATTTTTACGTTAAAAAGGGAACACCGTGGCTGGTCTTCGATTTACCATCCCTGGAGAGTGGTGCACCATGGTACCGGTCCATTTCAAATACCTGCACCCAATTCTAAAAGTCGCACGGCGCTGTTTCGTCTTTTTGGACGAATGTTGCACCTTGCACCGCAGATGTTGCACCCTGCGGATATCGATTCTTCGGACGGCCATAACTGTTGCCTCGTTTAGAGTTACGGGAGCCATAACCAGTCAAAACGAAGGTCTCGGTGAGTTCTACGGCTTTGATGGCTGTAAGCCGTCAACGGAAAGTTTCACACCCAAAAAAAAGCCATCCGAACCTCAATCGGGTCTCTGAAGTTTTTTGGCCTTCGTTTTTCCGTCACATGAATTTTTACGTTAAAAAGGAACACCGTGGCTGGTCTTCGATTTACCATCCCTGGAGAGTGGTGCACCATGGTACCGGTCCATTTCAAATACCAGCACCCAATTCTAAAAGTCGCACGGCGCTGTTTCGTCTTTTTGGACGAATGTTGCACCTTGCACCGCAGATGTTACACCCTGCGGATATCGATTCTTCGGACGGCCATAACTGTTGCCTCGTTTAGAGTTATGGAAGCCATAACCAGTCAAAACGAAGGTCTCAGTGAGTTCTACGGCTTTGATAACTGTAAGCCGTCAATGGATAGTTTCACACCCAAAAAAAAGCCATCCGAACCTCAATCGGGTCTCTGAAGTTTTTTGGCCTTCGTTTTTCCGTCACATGAATTTTTACGTTAAAAAGGGAACACCGTGGCTGGTCTTCGATTTACCATCCCTGGAGAGTGGTGCACCATGGTACCGGTCCATTTCAAATACCTGCACCCAATTCTAAAAGTCGCACGGTGCTGTTTCGTCTTTTTGGACGAATGTTGCACCTTGCACCGTAGATGTTGCACCCTGCAGATATCGATTCTTCGAACGGCCATAACTGTTGCCTCGTTTAGAGTTACGGGAGCCATAACCAGTCAAAACAAAGGTCTCAATGAGTTCTACGGCTTTGAATGCTGTAAGCCGTCAACGGATAGTTTCACACCCAAAAAAAAGCCATCCAAACCTCAATCGGGTCTTTGAAGTTTTTTGGCCTTCGTTTTTCCGTCACAAGAATTTTTACGTTAAAAAGGGAACACCGTGGCTGGTCTTCGATTTACCATCCCTGGAGAGTGGTGCACCATGGTACCGGTCCATTTCAAATACCTGCACAATTCTAAAAGTCGCACGGCGCTGTTTCGTCTTTTTGGACGAATGTTGCACCTTGCACCGCAAATGTTGCACCCTGCGGATATCGATTCTTCGGACGACCATAATTGTTGCCTCGTTTAGAGTTACGGGAGCCATAACCAGTCAAAACGAAGGTCTCAGTGAGTTCTATGGCTTTGACGGCTTTAAGCCGTCAACAGATAATTTCATACTCAAAAAAAAGCTATCCGAACCTCAATCGGGTCTCTGAAGTTTTTTGGCCTTCGTTTTTCCGTCACATGAATTTTTAAGTTAAAAAGGGAACACCGTGGCTGGTCTTCGATTTACCATCCCTGGAGAGTGGTGCACCATGGTACCGGTCCATTTCAAATACCTGCACCCAATTCTAAAAGTCGCACGGTGCTGTTTCGTCTTTTTGGACGAATGTTGCACCTTGCACCGCAGATGTTGCACCCTGCGGATATCGATTATTCGGACGGCCATAACTGTTGCCTCGTTTAGAGTTACGGGAGCCATAACCAGTAAAAACGAAGGTCTCAGTGCGTTCTACGGCTTTGACGGCTGTAAGCCGTCAACAGATAGTTTCATACTCAAAAAAAAGCTATCTGAACCTCAATCGGGTCTCTGAAGTTTTTTGGCCTTCGTTTTTCCGTCACATGAATTTTTAAGTTAAAAAGGGAACACCGTGGCTGGTCTTCGATTTACCATCCCTGGAGAGTGGTGCACCATGGTACCGGTCCATTTCAAATACCTGCACCCAATTCTAAAAGTTGCACGGCGCTGTTTCGTCTTTTTGGACGAATGTTGCACCTTGCACCGCAGATGTTGCACCCTGCGGATATCGATTCTTCGGACGGCCATAACTGTTGCCTCGTTTAGAGTTACGGGAGCCATAACCAGTCAAAACAAAGGTCTCAGTGAGTTCTACGGCTTTGATGGCTGTAAGCCTTCAACGGATAGTTTCACACCCAAAAAAAAGGCATCCGAACCTCAATCGGGTCTTTGAAGTTTTTTGGCCTTCGTTTTTCCGTCACATGAATTTTTACGTTAAAAAGGGAAAACCGTGGCTGGTCTTCGATTTACCATCCCTGGAGAGTTGTGCACCATGGTACCGGTCCATTTCAAATACCTGCACCCAATTCTAAAAGTCGCACGGCGCTGTTTCGTCTTTTTGGACGAATGTTGCACCTTGCACCGCAGATGTTGCACCCTACGGATATCGATTCTTCGGACGGCCATAACTATTGCCTCATTTAGAGTTACGGGAGCCATAACCAGTCAAAACGAAGGTCTCGGTGAGTTCTACGGCTTTGATGGCTGTAAGCCGTCAACGGATAGTTTCACACCGAAAAAAAAGCCATCCGAACCTCAATCGGGTCTCTGAAGTTTTTTGGCCTTCGTTTTTCCGTCACATGAATTTTTACGTTAAAAAGGGAACACCGTGGCTGGTCTTCGATTTACCATCCCTGGAGAGTGGTGCACCATGGTACCGGTCCATTTCAAATACCTGCACCCAATTCTAAAAGTCGCACGGCGCTGTTTCGTCTTTTTGGACGAATGTTGCACCTTGCACCGCAGATGTTGCACACTGCGGATATCGATTCTTCGGACGGCCATAATTGTTGCCTCGTTTAGAGTTACGGGAGCCATAACCAGTCAAAACGAAGGTCTCAGTGAGTTCTACGGCTTTGATGGCTGTAAGCCGTCAACGGATAGTTTCACACTCAAAAAAAAGCCATCCGAACCTCAATCGGGTCTCTGAAGTTTTTTGGCCTTCGTTTTTCCGTCACATGAATTTTTAAGTTAAAAAGGGAACACCGTGGCTGGTCTTCGATTTACCATCCCTGGAGAGTGGTGCACCATGGTACCGGTCCATTTCAAATACCTGCACCCAATTCTAAAAGTCGCACGGCGCTGTTTCGTCTTTTTGGACGAATGTTGCACCTTGCACCGCAGATGTTGCACCCTACGGATATCGATTCTTCGGACGGCCATAACTGTTGCCTCGTTTAGAGTTACGGGAGCCATAACCAGTCAAAACGAAGGTCTCGGTGAGTTCTACGGCTTTGATGACTGTAAGCCGTCAACGGAAAGTTTCACACCCAAAAAATAGCCATCCGAACTTCAATCGGGTCTCTGAAGTTTTTTGGCCTTCGTTTTTCCGTCACATGAATTTTTACGTTAAAAAGGGAACACCGTGGCTGGTCTTCGATTTACCATCCCTGGAGAGTGGTGCACCATGGTACCGGTCCATTTCAAATACCTGCACCCAATTCTAAAAGTTGCACGGCGCTGTTTCGTCTTTTTGGACGAATGTTGCATCTTGCACCGCAGATGTTGCACCCTGCGAATATCGATTCTTCGGACGGCCATAACTGTTGCCTCGTTTAGAGTTACGGGAGCCATAACCAGTCAAAACGAAGGTCTCAGTGAGTTCTACGGCTTTGACGGCTGTAAGCCGTCAACAGATAGTTTCATACTAAAAAAGCTATCCGAACCTCAATCGGGTCTCTGAAGTTTTTTGGCCTTCGTTTTTCCGTCACATGAATTTTTTAGTTAAAAAGGGAACACCGTGGCTGGTCTTCGATTTACCATCCCTGGAGAGTGGTGCACCATGGTACCGGTCCATTTCAAATACCTGCACCCAATTCTAAAAGTTGCACGGCGCTGTTTCGTCTTTTTGGACGAATGTTGCACCTTGCACCACAGATGTTGCACCCTGCGGATATCGATTCTTCGGACGGCCATAACTGTTGCCTCGTTTAGAGTTACGGGAGCCATAACCAGTCAAAACGAAGGTCTCAGTGAGTTCTACGGCTTTGATGGCTGTAAGCCTTCAACGGATAGTTTCACACCCAAAAAAAAGGCATCCGAACCTCAATCGGGTCTTTGAAGTTTTTTGGCCTTCATTTTTCCGTCACATGAATTTTTACGTTAAAAAGGGAAAACCGTGGCTGGTCTTCGATTTACCATCCCTGGAGAGTTGTGCACCATGGTACCGGTCCATTTCAAATACCTGCACCCAATTCTAAAAGTCGCACGGCGCTGTTTCGTCTTTTTGGACGAATGTTGCACCTTGCACCGCAGATGTTGCACCCTGCGGATATCGATTCTTCGGACGGCCATAACTGTTGCCTCGTTTAGAGTTACGAGAGCCATAACCAGTCAAAACGAAGGTCTCAGTGAGTTCTACGGCTTTGATGGCTGTAAGCCGTCAACGGATAGTTTCAAACCCAAAAAAAAGCCATCCGAACCTCAATCGGGTCTCTGAAGTTTTTTGGCCTTCGTTTTTCCGTCACATGAATTTTTACGTTAAAAAGGGAACACCGTGGCTGGTCTTCGATTTACCATCCCTGGAGAGTGGTGCACCATGGTACCGGTCCATTTCAAATACCTGCACCCAATTCTAAAAGTCGCACGGCGCTGTTTCGTCTTTTTGGACGAATGTTGCACCTTGCACCGCAGATGTTGCACACTGCGGATATCGATTCTTCGGACGGCCATAATTGTTGCCTCGTTTAGAGTTACGGGAGCCATAACCAGTCAAAACGAAGGTCTCAGTGAGTTCTACGGCTTTGATGGCTGTAAGCCGTCAACGGATAGTTTCACACCCAAAAAAAAGCCATCCGAACCTCAATCGGGTCTCTGAAGTTTTTTGGCCTTCGTTTTTCCGTCACATGAATTTTTACGTTAAAAAGGGAACACCGTGGCTGGTCTTCGATTTACCATCCCTGGAGAGTGGTGCACCATGGTACCGGTCCATTTCAAATACCTGCACCCAATTCTAAAAGTCGCACGGCGCTGTTTCGTCTTTTTGGACGAATGTTGCACCTTGCACCGCAGATGTTGCACCCTGCAGATATCGATTCTTCGAACGACCATAACTGTTGCCTCGTTTAGAGTTACGGGAGCCATGACCAGTCAAAACAAAGTTCTCAGTGAGTTCTACGGCTTTGACTGCTGTAAGCCGTCAACGGATAGTTTCATACCCAAAAAAAAGCTATCCGAACCTCAATCGGGTCTCTGAAGTTTTTTGGCCTTCGTTTTTCCGTCACATGAATTTTTACGTTAAAAAGGGAACACCGTGGCTGGTCTTCGATTTACCATCCCTGGAGAGTGTTGCACCATGGTACCGGTCCATTCCAAATACCTGCACCCAATTCTAAAAGTCGCACGGCGCTGTTTCGTCTTTTTGGACGAATGTTGCACCTTGCACCGCAGATGTTGCACCCTGCGGATATCGATTCTTCGGACGGCCATAACTGTTGCCTCGTTTAGAGTTACGGGAGCCATAACCAGTCAAAACGAAGGTCTCGGTGAGTTCTACGGCTTTGACGGCTGTAAGCCGTCAACAGATAGTTTCATACTAAAAAAAAGCTATCCGAACCTCAATCGGGTCTCTGAAGCTTTTTGGCCTTCGTTTTTCCGTCACATGAATTTTTAAGTTAAAAAGGGAACACCGTGGCTGGTCTTCGATTTACCATCCGTGGAGAGTGGTGCACCATGGTACCGGTCCATTTCAAATACCTGCACCCAATTCTTAAAGTCGCACGGCGCTGTTTCGTCTTTTTGGACGAATGTTGCACCTTGCACCGTAGATGTTGCACCCTGCGGATATCGATTCTTCGGACGGCCATAACTGTTGCCTGGTTTAGAGTTACGGGAGCCATAACCAGTCAAAACGAAGGTCTCAGTGAGTTCTACGTCTTTGACTGCTGTAAGCCGTCAACAGATAGTTTCATACTAAAAAAAAAAGCTATCCGAACCTCAATCGGGTCACTGAAGTTTTTTGGCCTTCGTTTTTCCGTCACATGAATTTTTAAGTTAAAAAGGAAACACCGTGGCTGGTCTTCGATTTACCATCCCTGGAGAGTGGTGCACCAGGGTACCGGTCCATTTCAAATACCTGCACCCAATTCTAAAAGTCGCACGGCGCTGTTTCGTCTTTTTAGACGAATGTTGCACCTTGCACCGCAGATGTTGCACCCTGCAGATATCGATTCTTCGAACGGCCATAACTGTTGCCTCGTTTAGAGTTACGGGAGCCATAACCAGTCAAAACGAAGGTTTCAGTGAGTTCTACGGCTTTGACTGCTGTAAGCCGTCAACGGATAGTTTCATACCCAAAAAAAAGCTATCCGAACCTCAATCGGGTCTCTGAAGTTTTTTGGCCTTCGTTTTTCCGTCACATGAATTTTTACGTTAAAAAGGGAACACCGTGGCTGGTCTTCGATTTACCATCCCTGGAGAGTGGTGCACCATGGTACCGGTCCATTTCAAATACCTGCACCCATTTCTAAAAGTCGCACGGCGCTGTTTCATCTTTTTGGACGAATGTTGCACCTTGCACCGCAGATGTTGCACCCTGTGGATATCGATTCTTCGGACGGCCATAACGGTTGCCTCGTTTAGAGTTACGGGAGCCATAACCAGTCAAAACGAAGGTCTCAGTGAGTTCTACGGCTTTGACTGCTATAAGCCATCAACGGATAGTTTCACACCCAAAAAAAAGCCATCCGAACCTCAATCGGGTCTCTGATGTTTTTTGGCCTTCGTTTTTCCGTCACATGAATTTTTACGTTAAAAAGGGAAAACCGAGGCTGGTCTTCGATTTACCATCCCTGGAGAGTGGTGCACCATGGAAACGGTCCATTTCAAATAACTGCACCCAATTCTAAAAGTCGCACGGAGCTGTTTCGTCTTTTTGGACGAATGTTGCACCTTGCACCGCAGATGTTGCACCCTGCGGATATCGATTCTTCGGACGGCCATAACTGTTGCCTCCTTTAGAGTTACGGGAGCCATAACCAGTCAAAACGAAGGTCTCAGTGAGTTCTACGCCTTTGACGGCTGTAGGCCGTCAACGGATAGTTTCATACCCAAAAAATAGCTATCCGAACCTCAATCGGGTCTTTGAAGTTTTTTGGCCATCGTTTTTTCGTCACATGAATTTTTACGTTAAAAAGGGAAAACCGTGGCTGGTCTTCGATCTACCATCCCTGGAGAGAGGTGCACCATGGTACCGGTCCGTTTCAAATACCTGCACCCAATTCTTAAAGTCGCACGGCGCTGTTTCGTCTTTTTGGACGAATGTTGCACCATGCACCGCAGATGTTGCACCCTACGGATATCGATTCTTCGGACGGCCATTACTGTTGCCTCGTTTAGAGTTACGGGAGCCATAACCAGTCAAAACGAAGGTCTCAGTGAGTTCTACGGCTTTGATGGCTGTAAGCCGTCAACGGATAGTTTCACACCCAAAAAAAAGCCATCCGAACCTCAATCGGGTCTCTGAAGTTTTTTGGCCTTCGTTTTTCCGTCACATGAATTTTTACGTTAAAAAGGGAACACCGTGGCTGGTCTTCGATTTACCATCCCTGGAGAGTGGTGCACCATGGTACCAGTCCATTTCAAATACCTGCACCCAATTCTAAAACTCGCACGGCGCTGTTTCGTCTTTTTGGACGAATGTTGCACCTTGCACCGCAGATGTTGCACCCTGCGGATATCGATTCTTCGGACGGCCATAACTATTGCCTCGTTTAGAGTTACGGGAACCATAACCAGTCAAAACGAAGGTCTCAGTGAGTTCTACGGCTTTGATGGCTGTAAGCCGTCAACAGATAGTTTCACACCCAAAAACAAGCCATCCGAACCTCAATCGGGTCTCTGAAGTTTTTTGGCCTTCGTTTTTCCGTAACATGAATTTTTACGTTAAAAAGGGAACACCGTGGTTGGTCTTCGATTTACCATCCCTGGAGAGTGGTGCACCATGGTACCGGTCCATTTCAAATACCTGCACCCAATTCTAAAAGTCGCACGGCGCTGTTTCGTCTTTTTGGACGAATGTTGCACCTTGCACCGCAGATGTTGCACCCTGCAGATATCGATTCTTCGAACGGCCATAACTGTTGCCTCGTTTAGAGTTACGGGAGCCATAACCAGTCAAAACAAAGGTCTCAGTGAGTTCTACGGCTTTGACTGCTGTAAGCCGTCAACGGATAGTTTCATACCCAAAATAAGCTATCTGAACCTCAATCGGGTCTCTGAAGCTTTTTGGCCTTCGTTTTTCCGTCACATGAATTTTTACGTTAAAAAGGGAAAACCGTGGCTGGTCTTCGATTTACCATCCCTGGAGAGTGGTGCACCATGGTACCGGTCCATTTCAAATACCTGCACCCAATTCTAAAAGTCGCACGGCGCTGTTTCGTCTTTTTGGACGAATGTTGCACCTTGCACCGTAGATGTTGCACCCTGCGGATATCGATTCTTCGGACGGCCATAACTGTTGCCTCGTTTAGAGTTACGGGAGCCATAACCAGTCAAAACGAAGGTCTCAGTGAGTTCTACGGCTTTGATTGCTGTAAGCCGTCAACATATAGTTTCATACTAAAAAAAAGCTATCCGAACCTCAATCGGGTCACTGAAGTTTTTTGGCCTTCGTTTTTCCGTCACATGAATTTTTAAGTTAAAAAGGGAACACCGTGGCTGGTCTTCGATTTACCATCCCTGGAGAGTGGTGCACCAGGGTACCGGTCCATTTCAAATACCTGCACCCAATTCTAAAAGTCGCACGGCGCTGTTTCGTCTTTTTAGACGAATGTTGCACCTTGCACCGCAGATGTTGCACCCTGCAGATATCGATTCTTCGAACGGCCATAACTGTTGCCTCGTTTAGAGTTACGGGAGCCATAACCAGTCAAAACGAAGGTTTCAGTGAGTTCTACGGCTTTGACTGCTGTAAGCCGTCAACGGATAGTTTCATACCCAAAAAAATGCTATCCGAACCTCAATCGGGTCTCTGAAGTTTTTTGGCCTTCGTTTTTCCGTCACATGAATTTTTACGTTAAAAAGGGAACACCGTGGCTGGTCTTCGATTTACCATCCCTAGAGAGTGGTGCACCATGGTACCGGTCCATTTCAAATACCTTCACCCAATTCTAAAAGTCGCACGGCGCTATTTCGTCTTTTTGGACGAATGTTGCACCTTGCACCGCAGATGTTGCACCCTGCGGATATCGATTCTTCGGACGGCCATAACTGTTGCCTCGTTTAGAGTTATGGAAGCCATAACCAGTCAAAACGAAGGTCTCAGTGAGTTCTACGCCTTTGATGGCTGTAAGCCGTCAACGGATAGTTTCACACCCAAAAAAAAGCCATCCGAACCTCAATCGGGTCTCTGAAGTTTTTTGGCCTTCGTTTTTCCGTCACATGAATTTTTAAGTTAAAAAGGGAACACCGTGGCTGGTCTTCGATTTACCATCCCTGGAGAGTGGTGCACCATGGTACCGGTCCATTTCAAATACCTGCACCCAATTCTAAAAGTCGCACGGCGCTGTTTCGTCTTTTTGGACGAATGTTGCACCTTGCACCGTAGATGTTGCACCCTGCGGATATCGATTCTTCGGACGGCCATAACTGTTGCCTCGTTTAGAGTTACGGGAGCCATAACCAGTCAAAACGAAGGTCTCAGTGAGTTCTACGGCTTTGACTGCTGTAAGCCGTCAACATATAGTTTCATACTAAAAAAAAGCTATCCGAACCTCAATCGGGTCACTGAAGTTTTTTGGCCTTCGTTTTTCCGTCACATGAATTTTTAAGTTAAAAAGGGAACACCGTGGCTGGTCTTCGATTTACCATCCCTGGAGAGTGGTGCACCAGGGTACCGGTCCATTTCAAGTACCTGCACCCAATTCTAAAAGTCGCACGGCGCTGTTTCGTCTTTTTAGACGAATGTTGCACCTTGCACCGCAGATGTTGCACCCTGCAGATATTGATTCTTCGAACGGCCATAACTGTTGCCTCGTTTAGAGTTACGGGAGCCATAACCAGTCAAAACGAAGGTTTCAGTGAGTTCTACGGCTTTGACTGCTGTAAGCCGTCAACGGATAGTTTCATACCCAAAAAAATGCTATCCGAACCTCAATCGGGTCTCTGAAGTTTTTTGGCCTTCGTTTTTCCGTCACATGATTTTTTACGTTAAAAAGGGAACACCGTGGCTGGTCTTCGATTTACCATCCCTGGAGAGTGGTGCACCATGGTACCGGTCCATTTCAAATACCTTCACCCAATTCTAAAAGTCGCACGGCGCTATTTCGTCTTTTTGGACGAATGTTGCACCTTGCACCGCAGATGTTGCACCCTGCGGATATCGATTCTTCGGACGGCCATAACTGTTGCCTCGTTTAGAGTTATGGAAGCCATAACCAGTCAAAACGAAGGTCTCAGTGAGTTCTACGCCTTTGATGGCTGTAAGCCGTCAACGGATAGTTTCACACCCAAAAAAAAGCCATCCGAACCTCAATCGGGTCTCTGAAGTTTTTTGGCCTTCGTTTTTCCGTCACATGAATTTTTACGTTAAAAAGGGAACACCGTGGCTGGTCTTCGATTTACCATCCCTGGAGAGTGGTGCACCATGGTACCGGTCCATTTCAAATACCTGCACCCAATTTTAAAAGTCGCACGGCGCTGTTTCGTCTTTTTGGACGAATGTTGCACCTTGCACCGCAGATGTTGCTCCCTGCGGATATCGATTCTTCGGACGGCCATAACTGTTGCCTCGTTTAGAGTTACGGGAGCCATAACCAGTCAAAACGAAGGTCTCAGTGAGTTCTACGGCTTTGATGGCTGTAAGCCGTCAACGGATAGTTTCACACCCAAAAAAAGCCATCCGAACCTCAATCGGGTCTCTGAAGTTTTTTGGCCTTCGTTTTTCCGTCACATGAATTTTTACGTTAAAAAGGGAAAACCGTGGCTGGTCTTCGATTTACCATCCCTGGAGAGTGGTGCACCATGGTACCGGTCCATTTCAAATACCTGCACCCAATTCTAAAAGTCGCACGGCGCTGTTTCGTCTTTTTGGACGAATGTTGCACCTTGCACCGCAGATGTTGCACCCTGCGGATATCGATTCTTCGGACGGCCATAACTGTTGCCTCGTTTAGAGTTATGGAAGCCATAACCAGTCAAAACGAAGGTCTCAGTGAGTTCTACGGCTTTGATGGCTGTAAGCCTTCAACGGATAGTTTCACACCCAAAAAAAAGCCATCCGAACCTCAATCGGGTCTTTGAAGTTTTTTGGCCTTCGTTTTTCCGTCACATGAATTTTTACGTTAAAAAGGGAACACCGTGGCTGGTCTTCGATTTACCATCCCTGGAGAGTGGTGCACCATGGTACCGGTCCATTTCAAATACCTGCACCCAATTCTAAAAGTCGCACGGCGCTGTTTCGACTTTTTGGACGAATGTTGCACCTTGCACCGCAGATGTTGCACCCTGCAGATATCGATTCTTCAAACGGCCATAACTGTTGCCTCGTTTAGAGTTACGGGAGCCATAACCGGTCAAAACAAAGGTCTCAGTGAGTTCTACGGCTTTGACTGCTGTAAGCCGTCAACGGATAATTTCATACCCAAAAAAAAGCTATCCGAACCTCAATCGGGTCTCTGAAGTTTTTTGGCCTTCGTTTTTCCGTCACATGAATTTTTACGTTAAAAAGGGAACACCGTGGCTGGTCTTCGATTTACCATCCCTGGAGAGTGGTGCACCATGGTACCGGTCCATTTCAAATACCTGCACCCATTTCTAAAAGTCGCACGGCGCTGTTTCATCTTTTTGGACGAATGTTGCACCTTGCACCGCAGATGTTGCACCCTGTGGATATCGATTCTTCGGACGGCCATAACGGTTGCCTCGTTTAGAGTTACGGGAGCCATAACCAGTCAAAACGAAGGTCTCAGTGAGTTCTACGGCTTTGACTGCTATAAGCCATCAACGGATAGTTTCATACCCAAAAAAAGCTATCCGAACATCAATCGGGTCTCTGATGTTTTTTGGCCTTCGTTTTTCCGTCACATGAATTTTTACGTTAAAAAGGGAAAACCGAGGCTGGTCTTCGATTTACCATCCCTGGAGAGTGGTGCACCATGGAAACGGTCCATTTCAAATACCTGCACCCAATTCTAAAAGTCGCACGGAGCTGTTTCGTCTTTTTGGACGAATGTTGCACCTTGCACCGCAGATGTTGCACCCTACGGATATCGATTCTTCGGACGGCCATAACTGTTGCCTCCTTTAGAGTTACGGGAGCCATAACCAGTCAAAACGAAGGTCTCAGTGAGTTCTACGCCTTTGACGGCTGTAAGCCGTCAACGGATAGTTTCATACCCAAAAAAAAGCTATCCGAACCTCAATCGGGTCTTTGAAGTTTTTTGGCCATCGTTTTTTCATCACATGAATTTTTACGTTAAAAAGGGAAAACAGTGGCTGGTCTTCGATCTACCATCCCTGGAGAGTGGTGCACCATGGTACCGGTCCATTTCAAATACCTGCACCCAATTCTGAAAGTCGCACGGCGCTGTTTCGTCTTTTTGGACGAATGTTGCACCTTGCACCGCAGATGTTGCACCCTACGGATATCGATTCTTCGGACGGCCATAACTGTTGCCTCGTTTAGAGTTACGGGAGCCATAACCAGTCAAAACGAAGGTCTCAGTGAGTTCTACGGCTTTGATGGCTGTAAGCCGTCAACGGATAGTTTCACACCCAAAAAAAAGCCATCCGAACCTCAATCGGGTCTCTGAAGTTTTTTGGCCTTCGTTTTTCCGTCACATGAATTTTTACGTTAAAAAGGGAACACCGTGGCTGGTCTTCGATTTACCATCCCTGGAGAGTGGTGCACCATGGTACCAGTCCATTTCAAATACCTGCACCCAATTCTAAAAGTCGCACGGCGCTGTTTCGTCTTTTTGGACGAATGTTGCACCTTGCTCCGCAGATGTTGCACCCTGCGGATATCGATTCTTCGGACGGCCATAACTATTGCCTCGTTTAGAGTTACGGGAGCCATAACCAGTCAAAACGAAGGTCTTAGTGAGTTCTACGGCTTTGACAGCTGTAAGCCATCAACAGATAGTTTCATACTCAAAAAAAAGCTAACCGAACCTCAATCGGGTCACTGAAGTTTTTTGGCCTTCGTTTTTCCGTCACATGAATTTTTAAGTTAAAAAGGGAACACCGTGGCTGGTCTACGATTTACCATCCCTGGAGAGTGGTGCACCATGGTACCGGTCCATTTCAAATACCTGCACCCAATTCTAAAAGTCGCACGGCGCTGTTTCGTCTTTTTGGACGAATGTTGCACCTTGCACCGCAGATGTTGCACCCTACGGATATCGATTCTTCGGACGGCCATAAATGTTGCCTCGTTTAGAGTTACGGGAGCCATAACCAGTAAAAACGAAGGTCTCAGTGAGTTCTACGGCTTTGATGGCTGTAAGCCGTCAACGGATAGTTTCACACCCAAAAAAAAGCCATCCGAACCTCAATCGGGTCTCTGAAGTTTTTTGGCCTTCGTTTTTCCGTAACATGAATTTTTACGTTAAAAAGGGAACACCGTGGCTGGTCTTCGATTTACCATCCTTGGACAGTGGTGCACCATGGTACCGGTCCATTTCAAATACCTGCACCCAATTCTAAAAGTCGCACGGCGCTGTTTCGACTTTTTGGACGAATGTTGCACCTTGCACCGCAGATGTTGCACCCTGCAGATATCGATTCTTCGAACGGCCATAACTGTTGCCTCGTTTAGAGTTACGGGAGCCATAACCAGTCAAAACAAAGGTCTCAGTGAGTTCTACGGCTTTGACTGCTGTAAGCCGTCAACGGATAGTTTCATACCCAAAAAAAAGATATCCGAACCTCAATCGGGTCTCTGAAGTTTTTTGGCCTTCGTTTTTCCGTCACATGAATTTTTACGTTAAAAAGGGAACACCGTGGCTGGTCTTCGATTTACCATCCCTGGAGAGTGGTGCACCATGGTACCGGTCCATTTCAAATACCTGCACCCATTTCTAAAAGTCGCACGGCGCTGTTTCGTCTTTTTGGATGAATGTTGCACCTTGCACCGCAGATGTTGCACCCTGTGGATATCGATTCTTCGGACGGCCATAACGGTTGCCTCGTTTAGAGTTACGGGAGCCATAACCAGTCAAAACGAAGGTCTCAGTGAGTTCTACGGCTTTGACTGCTATAAGCCGTCAACGGATAGTTTCATACCCAAAAAAAAAGCTTTCCGAACCTCAATCGGGTCTCTGATGTTTTTTGGCCTTCGTTTTTCCGTCACATGAATTTTTACGTTAAAAAGGGAAAACCGAGGCTAGTCTTCGATTCACCATCCGTGGAGAGTGGTGCACCATGGTAACGGTTCATTTCAAATACCTGCACCCAATTCTAAAAGTCGCACGGAGCTGTTTCGTCTTTTTGGACGAATGTTGCACCTTGCACCGCAGATGTTGCACCCTGCGGATATCGATTCTTCGGACTGCCATAACTGTTGCCTCCTTTAGAGTTACGGGAGCCATAACCAGTCAAAACGAAGGTCTCAGTGAGTTCTACGCCTTTGACGGCTATAAGCCATCAACGGATAGTTTCATACCCAAAAAAAAGCTATCCGAACCTCAATCGGGTCTTTGAAGTTTTTTGGCCATCGTTTTTCCGTCACATGAATTTTTACGTTAAAAAGGGAAAACCGTGGCTGGTCTTCGATTTACCATCCCTGGAGAGTGGTGCACCATGGTACCGGTCCATTTCAAATACCTGCACCCAATTCTAAAAGTCGCACGGCGCTGTTTCGTCTTTTTGGACGAATGTTGCACCTTGCACCGCAGATGTTGCACCCTGCGGATATCGATTCTTCGAACGGCCATAACTGTTGCCTCGTTTAGAGTTACGGGAGCCATAACCAGTCAAAACGAAGGTCTCAGTGAGTTCTACTGCTCTGACTGCTGTAAGCCGTCAACGGATAGTTTCATACCCAAAAAAAAGCTATCCGAACCTCAATCGGGTCTCTGAAGTTTTTTGGCCTTCGTTTTTCCGTCACATGAATTTTTACGTTAAAAAGGGAACACCGTGGCTGGTCTTCGATTTACCATCCCTGGAGAGTGGTGCACCATGGTACCGGTCCATTTCAAATACCTGCACCCAATTCTAAAAGTCGCACGGCGCTGTTTCGTCTTTTTGGACGAATGTTGCACCTTGCACCGCAGATGTTGCACCCTGCGGATATCGATTCTTCGGACGGCCATAACTATTGCCTCGTTTAGAGTTACGGGAGCAATAACCAGTCAAAACGAAGGTCTCAGTGAGTTCTACGGCTTTGACAGCTGTAAGCCGTCAACGGATAGTTTCATACTCAAAAAAAAGCTATGCGAACCTCCATCGGGTCACTGAAGTTTTTTGGCCTTCGTTTTTCCGTCACATGAATTTTTAAGTTAAAAAGGGAACACCGTGGCTGGTCTTCGATTTACCATCCCTGGAGAGTGGTGCACCATGGTACCGGTCCATTTCAAATACCTGCACCCAATTCTAAAAGTCGCACGGTGCTGTTTCGTCTTTTTGGACGAATGTTGCACCTTGCACCGCAGATGTTGCACCCTACGGATATCGATTCTTCGGACGGCCATAAATGTTGCCTCGTTTAGAGTTACGGGAGCCATAACCAGTCAAAATGAAGGTCTCAGTGAGTTCTACGGCTTTGATCGCTGTAAGCCGTCAATGGATAGTTTCATACCTAAAAAAAAGCTATCCGAACCTCAATCGTGTCTTTGAAGTTTTATGGCCTTCGTTTTTCCGTCACATGAATTTTTACGTTAAAAAGGGAACACCGTGGCTGGTCTTCGATTTACCATCCCTGGAGAGTGGTGCACCATGGTACCGGTCCATTTCAAATACCTGCACCCAATTCTAAAAGTCGCACGGCGCTGTTTCGTCTTTTTGGACGAATGTTGCACCTTGCACCGCAGATGTTGCACCCTACGGATATCGATTCTTCGGACGGCCATAACTGTTGCCTCCTTTAGAGTTACGGGAGCCATAACCAGTCAAAACGAAGGTCTCAGTGAGTTCTACGGCTTTGACGGCTGTAAGCCGTCAACGGATAGTTTCACACCCAAAAAAAAGCCATCCGAACCACAACCGGGTCTCTGAAGTTTTTTGGTCTTCGTTTTTCCGTCACATGAATTTTTACGTTAAAAAGGGAACACCGTGGCTGGTCTTCGATTTACCATCCCTGGAGAGTGGTGCACCATGGTACCGGTCCATTTCAAATACCTACACCCAATTCTAAAAGTCGCACGGCGCTGTTTCGTCTTTTTGGACGAATGTTGCACCTTGCACCGCAGATGTTGCACCCTGCGGATATCGATTCTTCGGACGGCCATAACTGTTGCCTCCTTTAGAGTTACGGGAGCCATAACTAGTCAAAACGAAGGTCTCAGTGAGTTCTACGGCTTTGACGGCTGTAAGCCGTCAACGGATAGTTTCACACCCAAAAAAAAGCCATCCGAACCTCAACCGGGTCTCTGAAGTTTTTTGGTCTTCGTTTTTCCGTCACATGAATTTTTACGTTAAAAAGGAAACACCGTGGCTGGTCTTCGATTTACCATCCCTGGAGAGTGGTGCACCATGGTACCGGTCCATTTCAAATACCTGCACCCAATTCTAAAAGTCGCACGGCGCTGTTTCGTCTTTTTGGACGAATGTTGCACCTTGCTCCGCAGATGTTGCACCCTGCGGATATCGATTCTTCGGACGGCCATAACTATTGCCTCGTTTAGAGTTACGGGAGCCATAACCAGTCAAAACGAAGGTCTTAGTGAGTTCTACGGCTTTGACAGCTGTAACCCATCAACAGATAGTTTCATACTCAAAAAAAAGCTATCCGAACCTCAATCGGGTCACTGAAGTTTTTTGGCCTTCGTTTTTCCGTCACATGAATTTTTAAGTTAAAAAGGGAACACCGTGGCTGGTCTACGATTTACCATCCCTGGAGAGTGGTGCACCATGGTACCGGTCCATTTCAAATACCTGCACTCAATTCTAAAAGTCGCACGACGCTGTTTCGTCTTTTTGGACGAATGTTGCACCTTGCACCGCAGATGTTGCACCCTACGGATATCGATTCTTCGGACGGCCATAAATGTTGCCTCGTTTAGAGTTACGGGAGCCATAACCAGTCAAAACGAAGGTCTCAGTGAGTTCTACGGCTTTGATGGCTGTAAGCCGTCAACGGATAGTTTCACACCCAAAAAAAAGCCATCCGAACCTCAATCGGGTCTCTGAAGTTTTTTGGCCTTCGTTTTTCCGTAACATGAATTTTTACGTTAAAAAGGGAACACCGTGGCTGGTCTTCGATTTACCATCCCTGGACAGTGGTGCACCATGGTACCGGTCCATTTCAAATACCTGCACCCAATTCTAAAAGTCGCACGGCCCTGTTTCGTCTTTTTGGACGAATGTTGCACCTTGCACCGCAGATGTTGTACCCTGCAGATATCGATTCTTCGAACGGCCATAACTGTTGCCTCGTTTAGAGTTACGGGAGCCATAACCAGTCAAAACAAAGGTCTCAGTGAGTTCTACGGCTTTGACTGCTGTAAGCCGTCAACGGATAGTTTCATACCCAAAAAAAAGATATCCGAACCTCAATCGGGTCTCTGAAGTTTTTTGGCCTTCGTTTTTCCGTCACATGAATTTTTACGTTAAAAAGGGAACACCGTGGCTGGTCTTCGATTTACCATCCCTGGAGAGTGGTGCACCATGGTACCGGTCCATTTCAAATACCTGCACCCATTTCTAAAAGTCGCACGGCGCTGTTTCGTCTTTTTGGATGAATGTTGCACCTTGCACCGCAGATGTTGCACCCTGTGGATATCGATTCTTCGGACGGCCATAACGGTTGCCTCGTTTAGAGTTACGGGAGCCATAACCAGTCAAAACGAAGGTCTCAGTGAGTTCTACGGCTTTGACTGCTATAAGCCGTCAACGGATAGTTTCATACCCAAAAAAAAGCTTTCCGAACCTCAATCGGGTCTCTGATGTTTTTTGGCCTTCGTTTTTCCGTCACATGAATTTTTACGTTAAAAAGGGAAAACCGAGGCTGGTCTTCGATTCACCATCCGTGGAGAGTGGTGCACCATGGTAACGGTTCATTTCAAATACCTGCACCCAATTCTAAAAGTCGCACGGAGCTGTTTCGTCTTTTTGGACGAATGTTGCACCTTGCACCGCAGATGTTGCACCCTGCGGATATCGATTCTTCGGACTGCCATAACTGTTGCCTCCTTTAGAGTTACGGGAGCCATAACCAGTCAAAACGAAGGTCTCAGTGAGTTCTACGCCTTTGACGGCTATAAGCCATCAACGGATAGTTTCATACCCAAAAAAAAGCTATCCGAACCTCAATCGGGTCTTTGAAGTTTTTTGGCCATCGTTTTTCCGTCACATGAATTTTTACGTTAAAAAGGGAAAACCGTGGCTGGTCTTCGATTTACCATCCCTGGAGAGTGGTGCACCATGGTACCGGTCCATTTCAAATACCTGCACCCAATTCTAAAAGTCGCACGGCGCTGTTTCGTCTTTTTGGACGAATGTTGCACCTTGCACCGCAGATGTTGCACCCTGCGGATATCGATTCTTCGAACGGCCATAACTGTTGCCTCGTTTAGAGTTACGGGAGCCATAACCAGTCAAAACGAAGGTCTCAGTGAGTTCTACTGCTCTGACTGCTGTAAGCCGTCAACGGATAGTTTCATACCCAAAAAAAAGCTATCCGAACCTCAATCGGGTCTCTGAAGTTTTTTGGCCTTCGTTTTTCCGTCACATGAATTTTTACGTTAAAAAGGGAACACCGTGGCTGGTCTTCGATTTACCATCCCTGGAGAGTGGTGCACCATGGTACCGGTCCATTTCAAATACCTGCACCCAATTCTAAAAGTCGCACGGCGCTGTTTCGTCTTTTTGGACGAATGTTGCACCTTGCACCGCAGATGTTGCACCCTGCGGATATCGATTCTTCGGACGGCCATAACTATTGCCTCGTTTAGAGTTACGGGAGCAATAACCAGTCAAAACGAAGGTCTCAGTGAGTTCTACGGCTTTGACAGCTGTAAGCCGTCAACAGATAGTTTCATACTCAAAAAAAAGCTATGCGAACCTCCATCGGGTCACTGAAGTTTTTTGGCCTTCGTTTTTCCGTCACATGAATTTTTAAGTTAAAAAGGGAACACCGTGGCTGGTCTTCGATTTACCATCCCTGGAGAGTGGTGCACCATGGTACCGGTCCATTTCAAATACCTGCACCCAATTCTAAAAGTCGCACGGTGCTGTTTCGTCTTTTTGGACGAATGTTGCACCTTGCACCGCAGATGTTGCACCCTACGGATATCGATTCTTCGGACGGCCATAAATGTTGCCTCGTTTAGAGTTACGGGAGCCATAACCAGTCAAAATGAAGGTCTCAGTGAGTTCTACGGCTTTGATCGCTGTAAGCCGTCAATGGATAGTTTCATACCTAAAAAAAAGCTATCCGAACCTCAATCGTGTCTTTGAAGTTTTATGGCCTTCGTTTTTCCGTCACATGAATTTTTACGTTAAAAAGGGAACACCGTGGCTGGTCTTCGATTTACCATCCCTGGAGAGTGGTGCACCATGGTACCGGTCCATTTCAAATACCTGCACCCAATTCTAAAAGTCGCACGGCGCTGTTTCGTCTTTTTGGACGAATGTTGCACCTTGCACCGCAGATGTTGCACCCTACGGATATCGATTCTTCGGACGGCCATAACTGTTGCCTCCTTTAGAGTTACGGGAGCCATAACCAGTCAAAACGAAGGTCTCAGTGAGTTCTACGGCTTTGACGGCTGTAAGCCGTCAACAGATAGTTTCACACCCAAAAAAAAGCCATCCGTACCACAACCGGGTCTCTGAAGTTTTTTGGTCTTCGTTTTTCCGTCACATGAATTTTTACGTTAAAAAGGGAAAACCGAGGCTGGTCTTCGATTCACCATCCGTGGAGAGTGGTGCACCATGGTAACGGTTCATTTCAAATACCTGCACCCAATTCTAAAAGTCGCACGGAGCTGTTTCGTCTTTTTGGACGAATGTTGCACCTTGCACCGCAGATGTTGCACCCTGCGGATATCGATTCTTCGGACTGCCATAACTGTTGCCTCCTTTAGAGTTACGGGAGCCATAACCAGTCAAAACGAAGGTCTCAGTGAGTTCTACGCCTTTGACGGCTATAAGCCATCAACGGATAGTTTCATACCCAAAAAAAAGCTATCCGAACCTCAATCGGGTCTTTGAAGTTTTTTGGCCATCGTTTTTCCGTCACATGAATTTTTACGTTAAAAAGGGAAAACCGTGGCTGGTCTTCGATTTACCATCCCTGGAGAGTGGTGCACCATGGTACCGGTCCATTTCAAATACCTGCACCCAATTCTAAAAGTCGCACGGCGCTGTTTCGTCTTTTTGGACGAATGTTGCACCTTGCACCGCAGATGTTGCACCCTGCGGATATCGATTCTTCGAACGGCCATAACTGTTGCCTCGTTTAGAGTTACGGGAGCCATAACCAGTCAAAACGAAGGTCTCAGTGAGTTCTACTGCTCTGACTGCTGTAAGCCGTCAACGGATAGTTTCATACCCAAAAAAAAGCTATCCGAACCTCAATCGGGTCTCTGAAGTTTTTTGGCCTTCGTTTTTCCGTCACATGAATTTTTACGTTAAAAAGGGAACACCGTGGCTGGTCTTCGATTTACCATCCCTGGAGAGTGGTGCACCATGGTACCGGTCCATTTCAAATACCTGCACCCAATTCTAAAAGTCGCACGGCGCTGTTTCGTCTTTTTGGACGAATGTTGCACCTTGCACCGCAGATGTTGCACCCTGCGGATATCGATTCTTCGGACGGCCATAACTATTGCCTCGTTTAGAGTTACGGGAGCAATAACCAGTCAAAACGAAGGTCTCAGTGAGTTCTACGGCTTTGACAGCTGTAAGCCGTCAACAGATAGTTTCATACTCAAAAAAAAGCTATGCGAACCTCCATCGGGTCACTGAAGTTTTTTGGCCTTCGTTTTTCCGTCACATGAATTTTTAAGTTAAAAAGGGAACACCGTGGCTGGTCTTCGATTTACCATCCCTGGAGAGTGGTGCACCATGGTACCGGTCCATTTCAAATACCTGCACCCAATTCTAAAAGTCGCACGGTGCTGTTTCGTCTTTTTGGACGAATGTTGCACCTTGCACCGCAGATGTTGCACCCTACGGATATCGATTCTTCGGACGGCCATAAATGTTGCCTCGTTTAGAGTTACGGGAGCCATAACCAGTCAAAATGAAGGTCTCAGTGAGTTCTACGGCTTTGATCGCTGTAAGCCGTCAATGGATAGTTTCATACCTAAAAAAAAGCTATCCGAACCTCAATCGTGTCTTTGAAGTTTTATGGCCTTCGTTTTTCCGTCACATGAATTTTTACGTTAAAAAGGGAACACCGTGGCTGGTCTTCGATTTACCATCCCTGGAGAGTGGTGCACCATGGTACCGGTCCATTTCAAATACCTGCACCCAATTCTAAAAGTCGCACGGCGCTGTTTCGTCTTTTTGGACGAATGTTGCACCTTGCACCGCAGATGTTGCACCCTACGGATATCGATTCTTCGGACGGCCATAACTGTTGCCTCCTTTAGAGTTACGGGAGCCATAACCAGTCAAAACGAAGGTCTCAGTGAGTTCTACGGCTTTGACGGCTGTAAGCCGTCAACAGATAGTTTCACACCCAAAAAAAAGCCATCCGTACCACAACCGGGTCTCTGAAGTTTTTTGGTCTTCGTTTTTCCGTCACATGAATTTTTACGTTAAAAAGGGAACACCGTGGCTGGTCTTCGATTTACCATCCCTGGAGAGTGGTGCACCATGGTACCGGTCCATTTCAAATACCTACACCCAATTCTAAAAGTCGCACGGCGCTGTTTCGTCTTTTTGGACGAATGTTGCACCTTGCACCGCAGATGTTGCACCCTGCGGATATCGATTCTTCGGACGGCCATAACTGTTGCCTCCTTTAGAGTTACGGGAGCCATAACTAGTCAAAACGAAGGTCTCAGTGAGTTCTACGGCTTTGACGGCTGTAAGCCGTCAACGGATAGTTTCACACCCAAAAAAAAGCCATCCGAACCTCAACCGGGTCTCTGAAGTTTTTTGGTCTTCGTTTTTCCGTCACATGAATTTTTACGTTAAAAAGGGAACACCGTGGCTGGTCTTCGATTTACCATCCCTGGAGAGTGGTGCACCATGGTACCGGTCCATTTCAAATACCTGCACCCAATTCTAAAAGTCGCACGGCGCTGTTTCGTCTTTTTGGACGAATGTTGCACCTTGCACCGCAGATGTTGCACCCTGCAGATATCGATTCTTCGAACGGCCATAACTGTTGCCTCGTTTAGAGTTACGGGAGCCATAACCAGT
Organism: Allium fistulosum; assembly: GCA_030737815.1. Lineage (NCBI taxonomy): Eukaryota > Viridiplantae > Streptophyta > Magnoliopsida > Asparagales > Amaryllidaceae > Allium > Allium fistulosum. The sequence goes on from CM060906.1 coordinate 1,143,932,724, forward strand.
CAAAACAAAGGTCTCAGTGAGTTCTACGGCTTTGACTGCTGTAAGCCGTCAACGGATAGTTTCATACCCAAAAAAAAGATATCCGAACCTCAATCGGGTCTCTGAAGTTTTTTGGCCTTCGTTTTTCCGTCACATGAATTTTTACGTTAAAAAGGGAACACCGTGGCTGGTCTTCGATTTACCATCCCTGGAGAGTGGTGCACCATGGTACCGGTCCATTTCAAATACCTGCACCCATTTCTAAAAGTCGCACGGCGCTGTTTCGTATTTTTGGATGAATGTTGCACCTTGCACCGCAGATGTTGCACCCTGTGGATATCGATTCTTCGGACGGCCATAACGGTTGCCTCGTTTAGAGTTACGGGAGCCATAACCAGTCAAAACGAAGGTCTCAGTGAGTTCTACGGCTTTGACTGCTATAAGCCGTCAACGGATAGTTTCATACCCAAAAAAAAGCTTTCCGAACCTCAATCGGGTCTCTGATGTTTTTTGGCCTTCGTTTTTCCGTCACATGAATTTTTACGTTAAAAAGGGAAAACCGAGGCTCGTCTTTGATTCACCATCCGTGGAGAGTGGTGCACCATGGTAACGGTTCATTTCAAATACCTGCACCCAATTCTAAAAGTCGCACGGAGCTGTTTCGTCTTTTTGGACGAATGTTGCACCTTGCACCGCAGATGTTGCACCCTGCGGATATCGATTCTTCGGACTGCCATAACTGTTGCCTCCTTTAGAGTTACGGGAGCCATAACCAGTCAAAACGAAGGTCTCAGTGAGTTCTACGCCTTTGATGGCTATAAGCCATCAACGGATAGTTTCATACCCAAAAAAAAGCTATCCGAACCTCAATCGGGTCTTTGAAGTTTTTTGGCCATCGTTTTTCCGTCACATGAATTTTTACGTTAAAAAGGGAAAACCGTGGCTGGTCTTCGATTTACCATCCCTGGAGAGTGGTGCACCATGGTACCGGTCCATTTCAAATACCTGCACCCAATTCTAAAAGTCGCACGGCGCTGTTTCGTCTTTTTGGACGAATGTTGCACCTTGCACCGCAGATGTTGCACCCTGCGGATATCGATTCTTCGAACGGCCATAACTGTTGCCTCATTTAGAGTTACGGGAGCCATAACCAGTCAAAACGAAGGTCTCAGTGAGTTCTACTTCTCTGACTGCTGTAAGCCGTCAACAGATAGTTTCATACCCAAAAAAAAGCTATCCGAACCTCAATCGGGTCTCTGAAGTTTTTTGGCCTTCGTTTTTCCGTCACATGAATTTTTACGTTAAAAAGGGAACACCGTGGCTGGTCTTCGATTTACCATCCCTGGAGAGTGGTGCACCATGGTACCGGTCCATTTCAAATACCTACACCCAATTCTAAAAGTCGCACGGCGCTGTTTCGTCTTTTTGGACGAATGTTGCACCTTGCACCGCAGATGTTGCACCCTGCGGATATCGATTCTTCGGACGGCCATAACTATTGCCTCGTTTAGAGTTACGGGAGCAATAACCAGTCAAAACGAAGGTCTCAGTGAGTTCTACGGCTTTGACAGCTGTAAGCCGTCAACAGATAGTTTCATACTCAAAAAAAAGCTATCCGAACCTCCATCGGGTCACTGAAGTTTTTTGGCCTTCATTTTTCCGTCACATGAATTTTTAAGTTAAAAAGGGAACACCGTGGCTGGTCTTCGATTTACCATCCCTGGAGAGTGGTGCACCATGGTACCGGTCCATTTCAAATACCTGCACCCAATTCTAAAAGTCGCACGGTGCTGTTTCGTCTTTTTGGACGAATGTTGCACCTTGCACCGCAGATGTTGCACCCTACGGATATCGATTCTTCGGACGGCCATAAATGTTGCCTCGTTTAGAGTTACGGGAGCCATAACCAGTCAAAATGAAGGTCTCAGTGAGTTCTACGGCTTTGATCGCTGTAAGCCGTCAATGGATAGTTTCATACCTAAAAAAAAGCTATCCGAACCTCAATCGTGTCTTTGAAGTTTTATGGCCTTCGTTTTTCCGTCACATGAATTTTTACGTTAAAAAGGGAACACCGTGGCTGGTCTTCGATTTACCATCCCTGGAGAGTGGTGCACCATGGTACCGGTCCATTTCAAATACCTGCACCCAATTCTAAAAGTCGCACGGCGCTGTTTCGTCTTTTTGGACGAATGTTGCACCTTGCACCGCAGATGTTGCACCCTACGGATATCGATTCTTCGGACGGCCATAACTGTTGCCTCCTTTAGAGTTACGGGAGCCATAACCAGTCAAAACGAAGGTCTCAGTGAGTTCTACGGCTTTGACGGCTGTAAGCCGTCAACGGATAGTTTCACACCCAAAAAAAAGCCATCCGAACCTCAACCGGGTCTCTGAAGTTTTTTGGTCTTCGTTTTTCCGTCACATGAATTTTTACGTTAAAAAGGGAACACCGTGGCTGGTCTTCGATTTACCATCCCTGGAGAGTGGTGCACCATGGTACCGGTCCATTTCAAATACCTGCACCCAATTCTAAAAGTCGCACGGCGCTGTTTCGTCTTTTTGGACGAATGTTGCACCTTGCACCGCAGATGTTGCACCCTGCGGATATCGATTCTTCGGACGGCCATAACTGTTGCCTCCTTTAGAGTTACGGGAGCCATAACTAGTCAAAACGAAGGTCTCAGTGAGTTCTACGGCTTTGACGGCTGTAAGCCGTCAACGGATAGTTTCACACCCAAAAAAAAGCCATCCGAACCTCAACCGGGTCTCTGAAGTTTTTTGGTCTTCGTTTTTCCGTCACATGAATTTTTACGTTAAAAAGGGAACACCGTGGCTGGTCTTCGATTTACCATCCCTGGAGAGTGGTGCACCATGGTACCGGTCCATTTCAAATACCTGCACCCAATTCTAAAAGTCGCACGGCGCTGTTTCGTCTTTTTGGACGAATGTTGCACCTTGCACCGCAGATGTTGCACCCTGCAGATATCGATTCTTCGAACGGCCATAACTGTTGCCTCGTTTAGAGTTACGGGAGCCATAACCAGTCAAAACAAAGGTCTCAGTGAGTTCTACGGCTTTGACTGTTGTAAGCCGTCAACGGATAGTTTCATACCCAAAAAAAAGCTATCCGAACCTCAATCGGGTCTCTGAAGTTTTTTGGCCTTCGTTTTTCCGTCACATGAATTTTTACGTTAAAAAGGGAACACCGTGGCTGGTCTTCGATTTACCATCCCTGGAGAGTGGTGCACCATGGTACCGGTCCATTTCAAATACCTGCACCCATTTCTAAAAGTCGCACGGCGCTGTTTCATCTTTTTGGACGAATGTTGCACCTTGCACCGCAGATGTTGCACCCTGTGGATATCGATTCTTCGGACGGCCATAACGGTTGCCTCGTTTAGAGTTACGGGAGCCATAACCAGTCAAAACGAAGGTCTCAGTGAGTTCTACGGCTTTGACTGCTATAAGCCATTAACGGATAGTTTCATACCCAAAAAAAAGCTAACCGAACCTCAATCGGGTCTCTGATGTTTTTTGGCCTTCGTTTTTCCGTCCCATGAATTTTTACGTTAAAATGGGAAAACCGAGGCTGGTCTTCGATTTACCATCCCTGGAGAGTGGTGCACCATGGAAACGGTCCATTTCAAATACCTGCACCCAATTCTAAAAGTCGCACGGAGCTGTTTCGTCTTTTTGGACGAATGTTGCACCTTGCACCGCAGATGTTGCACCCTACGGATATCGATTCTTCGGACGGCCATAACTGTTGCCTCCTTTAGAGTTACGGGAGCCATAACCAGTCAAAACGAAGGTCTCAGTGAGTTCTACGCCTTTGACGGCTGTAAGCCGTCAACGGATAGTTTCATACCCAAAAAAAAGCTATCCGAACCTCAATCGGGTCTTTGAAGTTTTTTGGCCATCGTTTTTTCGTCACATGAATTTTTACGTTAAAAAGGGAAAACCGTGGCTGGTCTTCGATCTACCATCCCTGGAGAGTGGTGCACCATGGTACCGGTCCATTTCAAATACATGCACCCAATTCTAAAAGTCGCACGGCGCTGTTTCGTCTTTTTGGACGAATGTTGCACCTTGCACCGCAGATGTTGCACCCTACGGATATCGATTCTTCGGACGGCCATAACTGTTGCCTCGTTTAGAGTTACGGGAGCCATAACCAGTCAAAACGAAGGTCTCAGTGAGTTCTACGGCTTTGATGGCTGTAAGCCGTCAACGGATAGTTTCACGCCCAAAAAAAAGCCATCCGAACCTCAATCGGGTCTCTGAAGTTTTTTGGCCTTCGTTTTTCCGTCACATGAATTTTTACGTTAAAAAGGGAACACCGTGGCTGGTCTTCGATTTACCATCCCTGGAGAGTGGTGCACCATGGTACCAGTCCATTTCAAATACCTGCACCCAATTCTAAAAGTCGCACGGCGCTGTTTCGTCTTTTTGGACGAATGTTGCACCTTGCACCGCAGATGTTGCACCCTACGGATATCGATTCTTCGGACGGCCATAACTATTGCCTCGTTTAGAGTTACGGGAGTCATAACCAGTCAAAACGAAGGTCTTAGTGAGTTCTACGGCTTTGACAGCTGTAAGCCATCAACAGATAGTTTCATACTCAAAAAAAAGCTATCCGAACCTCAATCGGGTCATTGAAGTTTTTTGGCCTTCGTTTTTCCGTCACATGAATTTTTAAGTTAAAAAGGGAACACCGTGGCTGGTCTTCGATTTACCATCCCTGGAGAGTGGTGCACCATGGTACCGGTCCATTTCAAATACCTGCACCCAATTCTAAAAGTCGCACGGCGCTGTTTCGTCTTTTTGGACGAATGTTGCACCTTGCACCGCAGATGTTGCACCCTACGGATATCGATTCTTCGGAAGGCCATAAATGTTGCCTCGTTTAGAGTTACAGGAGCCATAACCAGTCAAAACGAAGGTCTTAGTGAGTTCTACGGCTTTGATGGCTGTAAGCCGTCAACGGATAGTTTCACACCCAAAAAAAAGCCATCCGAACCTCAATCGGGTCTCTGAAGTTTTTTGGCCTTCGTTTTTCCGTAACATGAATTTTTACGTTAAAAAGGGAACACCGTGGCTGGTCTTCGATTTACCATCCCTGGAGAGTGGTGCACCATGGTACCGGTCCATTTCAAATACCTGCACCCAATTCTAAAAGTCGCACGGCGCTGTTTCGTCTTTTTGGACGAATGTTGCACCTTGCACCGCAGATGTTGCACCCTGCAGATATCGATTCTTCGAACGGCCATAACTGTTGCCTCGTTTAGAGTTACGGGAGCCATAACCAGTCAAAACAAAGGTCTCAGTGAGTTCTACGGCTTTGACTGCTGTAAGCCGTCAACGGATAGTTTCATACCCAAAAAAAAGATATCCGAACCTCAATCGGGTCGCTGAAGTTTTTTGGCCTTCGTTTTTCCGTCACATGAATTTTTACGTTAAAAAGGGAACACCGTGGCTGGTCTTCGATTTACCATCCCTGGAGAGTGGTGCACCATGGTACCGGTCCATTTCAAATACCTGCACCCATTTCTAAAAGTCGCACGGCGCTGTTTCGTCTTTTTGGACGAATGTTGCACCTTGCACCGCAGATGTTGCACCCTGTGGATATCGATTCTTCGGACGGCCATAACGGTTGCCTCGTTTAGAGTTACGGGAGCCATAACCAGTCAAAACGAAGGTCTCAGTGAGTTCTACGGCTTTGACAGCTATAAGCCGTCAACGGATAGTTTCATACCCAAAAAAAGCTATCCGAACCTCAATCGGGTCTTTGATGTTTTTTGGCCTTCGTTTTTCCGTCACATGAATTTTTACGTTAAAAAGGGAAAACCGAGGCTGGTCTTCGATTCACCATCCCTGGAGAGTGGTGCACCATGGTAACGGTCCATTTCAAATACCTGCACCCAATTCTAAAAGTCGCACAGAGCTGTTTCGTCTTTTTGGACGAATGTTGCACCTTGCACCGCAGATGTTGCACCCTGCGGATATCGATTCTTCGGACGGCCATAACTGTTGCCTCCTTTAGAGTTACGGGAGCCATAACCAGTCAAAACGAAGGTCTCAGTGAGTTCTATGCCTTTGACGGCTATAAGCCGTCAATGGATAGTTTCATACCCAAAAAAAAGCTATCCGAACCTCAATCGGGTCTTTGAAGTTTTTTGGCCATCGTTTTTCCGTCACATGAATTTTTACGTTAAAAAGGGAAAACCGTGGCTGGTCTTTGATTTACCATCCCTGGAGAGTGGTGCACCATGGTACCGGTCCATTTCAAATACCTGCACCCAATTCTAAAAGTCGCACGGCGCTGTTTCGTCTTTTTGGACGAATGTTGCACCTTGCACCGCAGATGTTGCACCCTGCGGATATCGATTCTTCGAACGGCCATAACGGTTGCCTCGTTAAGAGTTACGGGAGCCATAACCAGTCAAAACGAAGGTCTCAGTGAGTTCTACGGCTTTGACTGCTATAAGCCGTCAACGGATAGTTTCATACCCAAAAAAAAGCTATCCGAACCTCAATCGGGTCTCTGATGTTTTTTGGCCTTCGTTTTTCCGTCACATGAATTTTTACGTTAAAAAGGGAAAACCGAGGCTGGTCTTCGATTCACCATCCCTGGAGAGTGGTGCACCATGGTAACGGTTCATTTCAAATACCTGCACCCAATTCTAAAAGTCGCACGGAGCTGTTTCGTCTTTTTGGACAAATGTTGCACCTTGCACCGCAGATGTTGCACCCTGTGGATATCGATTCTTCGGACGGCCATAACTGTTGCCTCCTTTAGAGTTACGGGAGCCATAACCAGTCAAAACGAAGGTCTCAGTGAGTTCTACGCCTTTGACGGCTATAAGCCGTCAACGAATAGTTTCATACCCAAAAAAAAGCTATCCGAACCTCAATCGGGTCTTTGAAGTTTTTTGGCCATCGTTTTTCCGTCACATGAATTTTTACGTTAAAAAGGGAAAACCGTGCCTGGTCTTCGATTTACCATCCCTGGAGAGTGGTGCACCATGGTACCGGTCCATTTCAAATACCTGCACCCAATTCTAAAAGTCGCACGGCGCTGTTTCGTCTTTTTGGACGAATGTTGCACCTTGCACCGCAGATGTTGCACCCTGCGGATATCGATTCTTCGAACGGCCATAACTGTTGCCTCGTTTAGAGTTACGGGAGCCATAACCAGTCAAAACGAAGGTCTCAGTGAGTTCTACTGCTTTGACTGCTGTAAGCCGTCAATGGATAGTTTCATACCCAAAAAAAAGCTATCCGAACCTCAATCGGGTCTTTGAAGTTTTTTGGCCTTCGTTTTTCCGTCACATGAATTTTTACGTTAAAAAGGGAACACCGTGGCTGGTCTTCGATTTACCATCCCTGGAGAGTGGTGCACCATGGTACCGGTCCATTTCAAATACCTGCACCCAATTCTAAAAGTCGCACGGAGCTGTTTCGTCTTTTTGGACGAATGTTGCACCTTGCACCGCAGATGTTGCACCCTGCGGATATCGATTCTTCGGACGGCCATAACTATTGCCTCGTTTAGAGTTACGGGAGCCATAACCAGTCAAAACGAAGGTCTCAGTGAGTTTTACGGCTTTGACTGCTGTAAGCCGTCAACAGATAGTTTCATACTAAAAAAAAAGCTATCCGAACCTCCATCGGGTCACTGAAGTTTTTTGGCCTTCGTTTTTCCGTCACATGAATTTTTAAGTTAAAAAGGGAACACCGTGGCTGGTCTTCGATTTACCATCCCTGGAGAGTGGTGCACCATGGTACCGGTCCATTTCAAATACCTGCACCCAATTCTAAAAGTCGCACGGTGCTGTTTCGTCTTTTTGGACGAATGTTGCACCTTGCACCGCAGATGTTGCACCCTACGGATATCGATTCTTCGGACGGCCATAAATGTTGCCTCGTTTAGAGTTACGGGAGCCATAACCAGTCAAAATGAAGGTCTGAGTGAGTTCTACGGCTTTGATCGCTGTAAGCCGTCAATGGATAGTTTCATACCTAAAAAAAAGCTATCCGAACCTCAATCGTGTCTGTGAAGTTTTATGGCCTTCGTTTTTCCGTCACATGAATTTTTACGTTAAAAAGGGAACACCTTTGCTGGTCTTCGATTTACCATCCCTGGAGAGTGGTGCACCATGGTACCGGTCCATTTCAAATACCTGCACCCAATTCTAAAAGTCGCACGGCGCTGTTTCGTCTTTTTGGACGAATGTTGCACCTTGCACCGCAGATGTTGCACCCTGCGGATATCGATTCTTCGGACGGCCATAACTGTTGCCTCCTTTAGAGTTACGGGAGCCATAACCAGTCAAAACGAAGGTCTCAGTGAGTTCTACGGCTTTGACGGCTGTAAGCCGTCAACGGATAGTTTCACACCCAAAAAAAAGCCATCCGAACCTCAATCGGGTCTCTGAAGTTTTTTGGCCTTCGTTTTTCCGTCACATGAATTTTTACGTTAAAAAGGGAAAACCGTGGCTGGTATTCGATTTACCATCCCTGGAGAGTGGTGCACCATGGTACCGGTCCATTTCAAATACCTGCACCCAATTCTAAAAGTCGCACGGCGCTGTTTCGTCTTTTTGGACGAATGTTGCACCTTGCACCGCAGATGTTGCATCCTACAGATATCGATTCTTCGGACGGCCATAACTGTTGCCTCGTTTAGAGTTACGGGAGCCATAACCAGTCAAAACGAAGGTCTCAGTGAGTTCTACGGATTTGATGGCTGTAAGCCGTCAACGGATAGTTTCACACCCAAAAAAAAGCCATCCGAACCTCAATCGGGTCTCTGAAGTTTTTTGGCCTTCGTTTTTCCGTCACATGAATTTTTACGTTAAAAAGGGAACACCGTGGCTGGTCTTCGATTTACCATCCCTGGAGAGTTGTGCACCATGGTACCGGTCTATTTCAAATACCTGCACCCAATTTTAAAAGTCGCACGGCGCTGTTTCGTCTTTTTGGACGAATGTTGCACCTTGCACCGCAGATGTTGCACCCTGCAGATATCGATTCTTCGAACGACCATAACTATTGCCTCGTTTAGAGTTACGGGAGCCATAACCAGTCAAAACGAAGGTCTCAGTGAGTTCTACGGCTTTGACTGCTGTAAGCCGTCAATGGATAGTTTCATACCCAAAAAAAAGCTATCCGAACCTCAATCGGGTCTCTGAAGTTTTTTGGCCTTCGTTTTTCCGTCACATGAATTTTAAAGTTAAAAAGGGAACACCGTGGCTGGTCTTCGATTTAACATCCCTGGAGAGTGGTGCACCATGTTACCGGTCCATTTCAAATACCTGCACCCAATTCTAAAAGTCGCACGGCGCTGTTTCGTCTTTTTGGACGAATGTTGCACCTTGCACCACAGATGTTGCACCCTACGGATATCGATTCTTCGGACGGCCATAACTGTTGCCTCGTTTAGAGTTACGAGAGCCATAACCAGTCAAAACAAAGGTCTCAGTGAGTTCTACGGCTTTGATCGCTGTAAGCCTTCAATGGATAGTTTCATACCTAAAAAAAAGCTATCCGAACCTCAATCGTGTCTTTGAAGTTTTTTGGCCTTCGTTTTTCCGTCACATGAATTTTTACGTTAAAAAGGGAACACCGTGGCTGGTCTTCGATTTACCATCCCTGGATAGTGGTGCACCATGGTACCGGTCCATTTCAAATACCTGCACCCATTTCTAAAAGTCGCACGGCGCTGTTTCGTCTTTTTGGACGAATGTTGCACCTTGCACCGCAGATGTTTCACCCTAAGGATATCGATTCTTCGGACGGCCATAACGGTTGCCTCGTTAAGAGTTACGGGAGCCATAACCAGTCAAAATGAAGGTCTCAGTGAGTTCTACGGCTCTGTAAGCTATCAACGGATAGTTTCATACCAAAAAAAAGCTATCCGAACCTCAATCGGGTCTCTGATGTTTTTTGGCCTTCGTTTTTCCGTCACATGAATTTTTACGTTAAAAAGGGAAAACCGAGGCTGGTCTTCGATTTACCATCCCTGGAGAGTGGTGCACCATATTACCGGTCCATTTCAAATACCTGCACCCAATTCTAAAAGTTGCACGGCGTTGTTTCGTCTTTTTGGACGAATGTTGCACCTTGCACCGCAGATGTTGCACCCTGCGGATATCGATTCTTCGGACGGCCATAACTGTTGCCTCGTTTAGAGTTACGGGAGCCATAACCAGTCAAAACGAAGGTCTCCGTGAGTTCTACGGCTTTGACAGCTGTAAGCCATCAACGGATAGTTTCATACCCAAAAAAAAGCTATCCGAACCTCAATCGGGTCTCTGAAGTTTTTTGGCCTTCGTTTTTCCGTCACATGAATTTTTACGTTAAAAAGGGAACACCGTGGCTGGTCTTCGATTTACCATCCCTGGAGAGTGGTGCACCATGGTACCGGTCCATTTCAAATACCTGCACCCAATTCTAAAAGTCGCACGGCGCTGTTTCGTCTTTTTGGACGAATGTTGCACCTTGCACCGCAGATGTTGCACCCTGCGGATATCGATTCTTCGGACGGCCATAACTATTGCCTCGTTTAGAGTTACGGGAGCCATAACCAGTCTAAACGAAGGTCTCACTTAGTTCTACGGCTTTGACAGCTGTAAGCCGTCAACAGATAGTTTCATACTAAAAAAAAAGCTATCCGAACCTCAATCGGGTCACTGAAGTTTTTTGGCCTTCGTTTTTCCGTCACATGAATTTTTAAGTTAAAAAGTTAACACCGTGGCTGGTCTTCGATTTACCATCCCTGGAGAGTGGTGTACCATGGTACCGGTCCATTTCAAATACCTGCACCCAATTCTAAAAGTCGCACGGCGCTGTTTCGTCTTTTTGGACGAATGTGGCACCTTGCACCGCAGATGTTGCACCCTACGGATATCGATTCTTCGGACGGCCATAACTGTTGCCTCGTTTAGAGTTACGGGAGCCATAACCAGTCAAAACGAAGGTCTCAGTGAGTTCTACGGCTTTGATCGCTGTAAGCCGTCAATGGATAGTTTCATACCTAAAAAAGCTATCCGAACCTCAATCGTGTCTTTGAAGTTTTTTGGCCTTCGCTTTTCCGTCACATGAATTTTTAAGTTAAAAAGGAAACACCGTGGCTGATCTTCGATTTACCATCCCTGGAGAGTGGTGCACCATGGTACCGGTCCATTTCAAATACCTGCACCCATTTCTAAAAGTCGCACGGCGCTGTTTCGTCTTTTTGGACGAATGTTGCACCTTGCACCGCAGATGTTTCACCCTATGGATATCGATTCTTCGGACGGCCATAACGGTTGCCTCGTTTAGAGTTACGGGAGCCATAACCAGTCAAAACGAAGGTCTCAGTGAGTTCTACGGCTTTGACTGCTGTAAGCCGTCAACGTATAGTTTCATACCCAAAAAAAAGCTATCCGAACCTCAATCGGGTCTCTGAAGTTTTTTGGCCTTCGTTTTTCCGTCACATGAATTTTTAAGTTAAAAAGGGAACACCGTGGCTGGTCTTCGATTTAACATCCCTGGAGAGTGGTGCACCATGGTACCGGTCCATTTCAAATACCTGCACCCAGTTCTAAAAGTCGCACGGCGCTGTTTCGTCTTTTTGGACGAATGTTGCACCTTGCACCGCAGATGTTGCACCTTGCACCGCAGATGTTGCACCCTACGGATATCGATTCTTCGGACAGCCATAACTGTTGCCTCGTTTAGAGTTACGAGAGCCATAACCAGTCAAAACGAAGGTCTCAGTGAGTTCTACGGCTTTGATCGCTGTAAGCCGTCAATGGATAGTTTCATACCTAAAAAAGCTATCCGAACCTCAATCGTGTCTTTGAAGTTTTTTGGCCTTCGTTTTTCCGTCACATGAATTTTTACGTTAAAAAGGGAACACCGTGGCTGGTCTTCGATTTACCATCCCTGGAGAGTGGTGCACCATGGTACCGGTCCATTTCAAATACCTGCACCCATTTCTAAAAGTCGCACGGCGCTGTTTCGTCTTTTTGGACGAATGTTGCACCTTGCACCGCAGATGTTGCACCCTACGGATATCGATTCTTCGGACGGCCATAACTGTTGCCTCGTTTAGAGTTACGAGAGCCATAACCAGTCAAAACGAAGGTCTAAGTGAGTTCTACGGCTTTGACTGCTGTAAGCCGTCAACGGATAGTTTCATACCCAAAAAAAGCTATCCGAACCTCAATCGGGTCTCTGATGTTTTTTGGCCTTCGTTTTTCCGTCACATGAATTTTTACGTTAAAAAGGGAAAACCGAGGCTGGTCTTCGATTTACCATCCCTGGAGAGTGGTGCACCATGGTACCGGTCCATTTCAAATACCTGCACCCAATTCTAAAAGTTGCACGGCGCTGTTTCGTTTTTTTGGACGAATGTTGCACCTTGCACCGCAGATGTTGCACCCTGCGGATATCGATTCTTCGGACGGCCATAACTGTTGCCTCGTTTAGAGTTACGGGAGCCATAACCAGTCAAAACGAAGGTCTCAGTGAGTTCTACGGCTTTGATGGTTGTAAGCCGTCAACGGATAGTTTCACACCCAAAAAAAAGCCATCCGAACCTCAATCGGGTCTCTGAAGTTTTTTGGCCTTCGTTTTTCCGTCACATGAATTTTTACGTTAAAAAGGGAAAACCGTGGCTGGTCTTCGATTTACCATCCCTGGAGAGTGGTGCACCATGGTACCGGTCCATTTCAAATACCTGCACCCAATTCTAAAAGTCGCACGGCGCTGTTTCGTCTTTTTGGACGAATGTTGCACCTTGCACCGCAGATGTTGCACCCTGCGGATATCGATTCTTCGGACGGCCATAACTGTTGCCTCGTTTAGAGTTATGGAAGCCATAACCAGTCAAAACGAAGGTCTCAGTGAGTTCTACGGCTTTGGTGGCTGTAAGCCGTCAACGGATAGTTTCACACCCAAAAAAAAGCCATCCGAACCTCAATCGGGTCTTTGAAGTTTTTTGGCCTTCGTTTTTCCGTCACATGAATTTTTACGTTAAAAAGGGAACACCGTGGCTGGTCTTCGATTTACCATCCCTGGAGAGTGGTGCACCATGGTACCGGCCATTTCAAATACCTGCACCCAATTCTAAAAGTCGCACGGCGCTGTTTCGTCTTTTTGGACGAATGTTGCACCTTGCACCGCAGATGTTGCACCCTGCAGATATCGATTCTTTGAACGGCCATAACTGTTGCCTCGTTTAGAGTTACGGGAGCCATAACCAGTCAAAACGAAGGTCTCAGTGAGTTCTACGGCTTTGACTGCTGTAAGCCGTCAACGGATAGTTTCATACCCAAAAAAAGCTATCCGAACCTCAATCGGGTCTCTGAAGTTTTTTGTCCTTCGTTTTTCCGTCACATGAATTTTTACGTTAAAAAGGGAACACCGTGGTTGGTCTTCGATTTACCATCCCTGGAGAGTGGTGCACCATGGTACCGGTCCATTTCAAATACCTGCACCCAATTCTAAAAGTCGCACGGCGCTGTTTCGTCTTTTTGGACGAATGTTGCACCTTGCACCGCAGATGTTGCACCCTGCGGATATCGATTCTTCGGACGGCCATAACTGTTGCCTCGTTTAGAGTTACGGGAGCCATAACCAGTCAAAACGAAGGTCTCAGTGAGTTCTACGGCTTTGACGGCTGTAAGCCATCAACAGATAGTTTCATACTAAAAAAAAGCCATCCTAACCTCAATCGGGTCACTGAAGTTTTTTGGCCTTCGTTTTTCCGTCACATGAATTTTTAAGTTAAAAAGGGAACACCGTGGCTGGTCTTCGATTTACCATCCCTGGAGAGTGGTGCACCATGGTACCGGTCCATTTCAAATACCTGCACCCAATTCTAAAAGTCGCACGGCGCTGTTTCGTCTTTTTGGACGAATGTTGCACCTTGCACCGCAGATGTTGCACTCTACGGATATCGATTCTTCGGACGACCATAACTGTTGCCTCGTTTAGAGTTACGGGAGCCATAACCAGTCAAAACGAAGGTCTCAGTGAGTTCTACGGCTTTGATCATTGTAAGCCGTCAAAGGATAGTTTCATACCTAAAAAAAAGCTATCCGAACCTCAATCGTGTCTTTGAAGTTTTTTGGCCTTCGTTTTTCCGTCACATGTATTTTTACGTTAAAATGGGAACACCGTGGCTGGTCATCGATTTACCATCCCTGGAGAGTGGTGCACCATGGTACCGGTCCATTTCAAATACCTGCACCCATTTCTAAAAGTCGCACGGCGCTGTTTCGTCTTTTTGGACGAATGTTGCACCTTGCACCGCAGATGTTTCACCCTATGGATATCGATTCTTCGGACGGCCATAACGGTTGCCTCGTTTAGAGTTACGGGAGCCATAACCAGTCAAAACGAAGGTCACAGTGAGTTCTACGGCTTTGACTGTTGTAAGCCGTCAACGGATAGTTTCATACCCAAAAAAAAGCTATCCGAACCTCAATCGGGTCTTTGAAGTTTTTTGGCCTTCGTTTTTCCATCACATGAATTTTTAAGTTAAAAAGGGAACACCGTGGCTGGTCTTCGATTTAACATCCCTGGAGAGTGGTGCACCATGGTACCGGTCCATTTCAAATACCTGCACCCAATTCTAAAAGTCGCACGGCGCTGTTTCGTCTTTTTGGACGAATGTTGCACCTTGCACCGCAGATGTTGCACCCTACGGATATCGATTCTTCGGACGGCCATAACTGTTGCCTCGTTTAGAGTTACGAGAGCCATAACCAGTCAAAACGAAGGTCTCAGTGAGTTCTACGGCTTTGATCGTTGTAAGCCGTCAACGGATAGTTTCACACCCAAAAAAAAGCCATCCGAACCTCAATCGTGTCTTTGAAGTTTTTTGGCCTTCGTTTTTCCGTCACATGAATTTTTACGTTAAAAAGGGACACCGTGGCTGGTCTTCGATTTGCCATCCCTGGAGAGTGGTGCACCATGGTACCGGTCCATTTCAAATACCTGCACCCATTTCTAAAAGTCGCACGGCGTTGTTTCGTCTTTTTGGACGAATGTTGTACCTTGCACCGCAGATGTTTCACCCTAAGGATATCGATTCTTCGGACGGCCATAACGGTTGCCTCGTTTAGAGTTACGGGAGCCATAACCAGTCAAAACGAAGGTCTCAGTGAGTTCTACGGCTTTGACTGCTGTAAGCCGTCAACGAATAGTTTCATACCCAAAAAAAAGCTATCCGAACCTCAATCGGGTCTCTGATGTTTTTTGGCCTTCGTTTTTCCGTCACATGAATTTTTACGTTAAAAAGGGAAATCCGAGGCTGGTCTTCGATTTACCATCCCTGGAGAGTGGTGCACCATGGTACCGGTCCATTTCAAATACCTGCACCCAATTCTAAAAGTTGCACGGTGCTGTTCGTCTTTTTGGACGAATGTTGCACCTTGCACCGCAGATGTTGCACCCTGCAGATATCGATTCTTCGGACAGCCATAACTGTTGCCTCGTTTAGAGTTACGGGAGCCATAACCAGTCAAAATGAAGGTCTCAGTGAGCTCTACGGCTTTGACTGCTGTAAGCCGTCAACGGATAGTTTCATACTCAAAAAAAAGCTATCCGAACCTCAATCGGGTCTCTGAAGTTTTTTGGCCTTCGTTTTTCCGTCACATGAATTTTTATGTTAAAAAGGGAAAACCGTGGCTGGTCTTCGATTTACCATCCCTGGAGAGTGGTGCACCATGGTACCCGTCCATTTCAAATACCTGCACCCAATTCTAAAAGTCGCACGGCGCTGTTTCGTCTTTTTGGACGAATGTTGCACCTTGCACCGCAGATGTTGCACCCTGCGGATATCGATTCTTCGGACGGCCATAACTGTTGCCTCGTTTAGAGTTATGGAAGCCATAACCAGTCAAAACGAAGGTCTCAGTGAGTTCTACGGCTTTGATGGCTGTAAGCCGTCAACGGATAGTTTCACACCCAAAAAAAAGCCATCCGAACCTCAATCGGGTCTTTGAAGTTTTTTGGCCTTCGTTTTTCCGTCACATGAATTTTTACGTTAAAAAGGGAACACCGTGGCTGGTCTTCGATTTACCATCCCTGGAGAGTGGTGCACCATGGTACCATTCCATTTCAAATACCTGCACCCAATTCTAAAAGTCGCACGGCGCTGTTTCGTCTTTTTGGACGAATGTTGCACCTTGCACCGCAGATGTTGCACCCTGCAGATATCGATTCTTCGAACGGCCATAACTGTTGCCTCGTTTAGAGTTACGGGAGCCATAACCAGTCAAAACAAAGGTCTCAGTGAGTTCTACGGCTTTGACTGTTGTAAGCCGTCAACGGATAGTTTCATACCCAAAAAAAAGCTATCCGAACCTCAATCGGGTCTTTGAAGTTTTTTGGCCTTCGTTTTTCCGTCACATGAATTTTTACGTTAAAAAGGGAACACCGTGGCTGGTCTTCGATTTACCATCCCTGGAGAGTGGTGCACCATGGTACCGGTCCATTTCAAATACCTGCACCCAATTCTAAAAGTCGCACGGCGCTGTTTCGTCTTTTTGGACGAATGTTGCACCTTGCACCGCAGATGTTGCACCCTGCGGATATCGATTCTTCGGACGGCCATAACTGTTGCCTCGTTTAGAGTTACGGGAGCCATAACCAGTCAAAACGAAGGTCTCAGTGAGTTCTACGGCTTTGACAGCTGTAAGCCGTCAACAGATAGTTTCATACTCAAAAAAAGCTATCCAAACCTCAATCGGGTCACTAAAGTTTTTTGGCCTTCGTTTTTCCGTCACATGAATTTTTAAGTTAAAAAGGGAACACCGTGGCTGGTCTTCGATTTACCATCCCTGGATAGTGGTGCACCATGGTACCGGTCCATTTCAAATACCTGCACCCAATTCTAAAAGTCGCACGGCACTGTTTCGTCTTTTTGGACGAATGTTGCACCTTGCACCGCAGATGTTGCACCCTGCGGATATCGATTCTTCGGACGGCCATAACTGTTGCCTCGTTTAGAGTTACGTGAGCCATAACCAGTCAAAACGAAGGTCTCAGTGAGTTCTACGGCTTTGATGGTTGTAAGCCGTCAACGGATAGTTTCACACCCAAAAAAAAGCCATCCGAACCTCAATCGGGTCTCTGAAGTTTTTTGGCCTTCGTTTTTCCGTCACATGAATTTTTACGTTAAAAAGGGAACACCGTGGCTGGTCTTCGATTTACCATCCCTGGAGAGTGGTGCACCATGGTACAGGTCCATTTCAAATACATGCACCCAATTCTAAAAGTCGCACGGCGCTGTTTCGTCTTTTTGGACGAATGTTGCACCTTGCACCGCAGATGTTGCACCCTGCAGATATCGATTCTTCGAACGGCCATAACTGTTGCCTCGTTTAGAGTTACGGGAGCCATAACCAGTCAAAACAAAGGTCTCAGTGAGTTCTACGGCTTTTACTGTTGTAAGCCGTCAACGGATAGTTTCATACCCAAAAAAAAGCCATCCGAACCTCAATCGGGTCTCTGAAGTTTTTTGGCCTTCGTTTTTCCGTCACATGAATTTTTACGTTAAAAAGGGAACACCGTGGCTGGTCTTCGATTTACCATCCCTGGAGAGTGGTTCACCATGGTACCGGTCCATTTCAAATACCTGCACCGATTTCTAAAAGTCGCACGGCGCTGTTTCGTCTTTTTGGACGAATGTTGCACCTTGCACCGCAGATGTTTCACCCTACGGATATCGATTCTTCGGACGGCCATAACGGTTGCCTCGTTTAGAGTTACGGGAGCCATAACCAGTCAAAACGAAGGTCTCAGTGAGTTCTACGGCTTTTACTGTTGTAAGCCGTCAACGGATAGTTTCATACCCAAAAAAAAGCCATCCGAACCTCAATCGGGTCTCTGAAGTTTTTTGGCCTTCGTTTTTCCGTCACATGAATTTTTACGTTAAAAAGGGAACACCGTGGCTGGTCTTCGATTTACCATCCCTGGAGAGTGGTGCACCATGGTACCGGTCCATTTCAAATACCTGCACCCAATTCTGAAAGTCGCACGACGCTGTTTCGTCTTTTTGGATGAATGTTGCACCTTGCACCGCAGATGTTGCACCCTACGGATATCGATTCTTCGGACGGCCATAACTGTTGCCTCGTTTAGAGTTACGGGAGCCATAACCAGTCAAAATGAAGGTCTCAGTGAGTTCTACGGCTTTGATGGATGTAAGCCGTCAACGGATAGTTTCACACCCAAAAAAAAGCCATCCGAACCTCAATCGGGTCTCTGAAGTTTTTTGGCCTTCGTTTTTCCGTCACATGAATTTTTACGTTAAAAAGGGAAAACCGTTGCTGGTCTTCGATTTACCATCCCTGGAGAGTGGTGCACCATGGTACCGGTCCATTTCAAATACCTGCACCCAATTCTAAAAGTCACACGGCGCTGTTTCGTCTTTTTGGACGAATGTTGCACCTTGCACCGCAGATGTTGCACCCTGCGTATATCGATTCTTCGGACGGCCATAACTGTTGCCTCGTTTAGAGTTACGGGAGCCATAACCAGTCAAAACGAAGGTCTCAGTGAGTTCTACGGCTTTGACAGCTGTAAGCCGTCAACAGATAGTTTCATACTCAAAAAAAGCTATCCAAACCTCAATCGGGTCACTAAAGTTTTTTGGCCTTCGTTTTTCCGTCACATGAATTTTTAAGTTAAAAAGGGAACACCGTGGCTGGTCTTCGATTTACCATCCCTGGATAGTGGTGCACCATGGTACCGGTCCATTTCAAATACCTGCACCCAATTCTAAAAGTCGCACGGCACTGTTTCGTCTTTTTGGACGAATGTTGCACCTTGCACCGCAGATGTTGCACCCTGCGGATATCGATTCTTCGGACGGCCATAACTGTTGCCTCGTTTAGAGTTACGTGAGCCATAACCAGTCAAAACGAAGGTCTCAGTGAGTTCTACGGCTTTGATGGTTGTAAGCTGTCAACGGATAGTTTCACACCCAAAAAAAAGCCATCCGAACCTCAATCGGGTCTCTGAAGTTTTTTGGCCTTCGTTTTTCCGTCACATGAATTTTTACGTTAAAAAGGGAACACCGTGGCTGGTCTTCGATTTACCATCCCTGGAGAGTGGTGCACCATGGTACCGGTCCATTTCAAATACATGCACCCAATTCTAAAAGTCGCACGGCGCTGTTTCGTCTTTTTGGACGAATGTTGCACCTTGCACCGCAGATGTTGCACCCTGCAGATATCGATTCTTCGAACGGCCATAACTGTTGCCTCGTTTAGAGTTACGGGAGCCATAACCAGTCAAAACAAAGGTCTCAGTGAGTTCTACGGCTTTTACTGTTGTAAGCCGTCAACTGATAGTTTCATACCCAAAAAAAAGCCATCCGAACCTCAATCGGGTCTCTGAAGTTTTTTGGCCTTCGTTTTTCCGTCACATGAATTTTTACGTTAAAAAGGGAACACCGTGGCTGGTCTTCGATTTACCATCCCTGGAGAGTGGTTCACCATGGTACCGGTCCATTTCAAATACCTGCACCGATTTCTAAAAGTCGCACGGCGCTGTTTCGTCTTTTTGGACGAATGTTGCACCTTGCACCGCAGATGTTTCACCCTACGGATATCGATTCTTCGGACGGCCATAACGGTTGCCTCGTTTAGAGTTACGGGAGCCATAACCAGTCAAAACGAAGGTCTCAGTGAGTTCTACGGCTTTGATAGCTGTAAGCCGTCAACGGATAGTATCATACCCAAAAAAATTCTATCCGAACCTCAATCGGGTCTCTGAAGTTTTTTGGCCTTCGTTTTTCCGTCACATGAATTTTTACGTTAAAAAGGGAACACCGTGGCTGGTCTTCGATTTACCATCCCTGGAGAGTGGTGCACCATGGTACCGGTCCATTTCAAATACCTGCACCCAATTCTGAAAGTCGCACGACGCTGTTTCGTCTTTTTGGATGAATGTTGCACCTTGCACCGCAGATGTTGCACCCTACGGATATCGATTCTTCGGACGGCCATAACTTTTGCCTCGTTTAGAGTTACGGGAGCCATAACCAGTCAAAATGAAGGTCTCAGTGAGTTCTACGGCTTTGATGGCTGTAAGCCGTCAACGGATAGTTTCACACCCAAAAAAAAGCCATCCGAACCTCAATCGGGTCTCTGAAGTTTTTTGGCCTTCGTTTTTCCGTCACATGAATTTTTACGTTAAAAAGGGAAAACCGTTGCTGGTCTTCGATTTACCATCCCTGGAGAGTGGTGCACCATGGTACCGGTCCATTTCAAATACCTGCACCCAATTCTAAAAGTCACACGGCGCTGTTTCGTCTTTTTGGACGAATGTTGCACCTTGCACCGCAGATGTTGCACCCTGCGTATATCGATTCTTCGGACGGCCATAACTGTTGCCTCGTTTAGAGTTATGGAAGCCATAACCAGTCAAAACGAAGGTCTCAGTGAGTTCTACGGCTTTGATGGCTGTAAGCCATCAACAGATAGTTTCACACCCAAAAAAAAGCCATCCGAACCTCAATCGGGTCTTTGAAGTTTTTTGGCCTTCGTTTTTCCGTCACATGAATTTTTACGTTAAAAAGGGAACACCGTGGCTGGTCTTCGATTTACCATCCCTGGAGAGTGGTGCACCATGGTACCGGTCCATTTCAAATACCTACACCCAATTCTAAAAGTCGCACGGCGCTGTTTCGTCTTTTTGGACGAATGTTGCACCTTGCACCGCAGATGTTGCACCCTGCGGATATCGATTCTTCGGACGGCCATAACTGTTGCCTCGTTTAGAGTTACGGGAGCCATAACCAGTCAAAACGAAGGTCTCAGTGAGTTCTACGGCTTTTACGGCTGTAAGCCGTCAACGGATAGTTTCATACCCAAAAAAAAGCTATCCGAACCTCAATCGGGTCTCTGAAGTTTTTTGGCCTTCGTTTTTACGTCACATGAATTTTTACGTTAAAAAGGGAACACCGTGGCTGGTCTTCGATTTACCATCCCTGGAGAGTGGTGCACCATGGTACCGGTCCATTTCAAATACCTGCACCCATTTCTAAAAGTCGCACGGCGCTGTTTCGTCTTTTTGGACGAATGTTGCACCTTGCACCGCAGATGTTTCACCCTATGGATATCGATTCTTCGGACGGCCATAACGGTTGCCTCGTTTAGAGTTACGGGAGCCATAACCAGTCAAAATGAAGGTCTCAGTGAGTTCTACGGCTTTGACAGCTGTAAGCCGTCAACAGATAGTTTCATACTCAGAAAAAAGCTATCCGAACCTCAATCGGGTCACTGAAGTTTTTTGGCCTTCGTTTTTCCGTCACATGAATTTTTAAGTTAAAAAGGGAATACCGTGGCTGGTCTTCGATTTACCATCCCTGGAGAGTGGTGCACCATGGTACCGGTCCATTTCAAATACCTGCAACCAATTCTAAAAGTCGCACGGCGCTGTTTCGTCTTTTTGGACGATTGTTGCACCTTGCACCGCAGATGTTGCACCCTACGGATATCGATTCTTCGGACGGCCATAACTGTTGCCTCGTTTAGAGTTACGGGAGCCATAACCAGTCAAAACGAAGGTCTCAGTGAGTTCTACGGCTTTGACGACTGTAAGCCGTCAACAGATAGATTCATACCCAAAAAAGAGCTATCTGAACCTCAATCGGGTCTTTGAAGTTTTTTGGCCTTCGGTTTTTCCGTCACATGAATTTTTACGTTAAAAAGGGAACACCATGGCTGGTCTTCGATTTACCATCCCTGGAGAGTGGTGCACCATGGTACCGGTCCATTTCAAATACCTGCACCCAATTCTAAAAGTCGCACGGCGCTGTTTCATCTTTTTGGACGAATGTTCCACCTTGCACCGCAGATGTTGCACCCTGCAGATATCGATTCTTCGAACGGCCATAACTGTTGCCTCGTTTAGAGTTACGGGAGCCATAACCAGTCAAAACAAAGGTCTCAGTGAGTTCTACAGCTTTGACTATTGTAAGCCGTCAACGGATAGTTTCATACCCAAAAAAAAGCTATCCGAACCTCAATCGGGTCTTTGAAGTTTTTTGGCCTTCGTTTTTCCGTCACATGAATTTTTACGTTAAAAAGGGAACACCGTGGCTGGTCTTCGATTTACCATCCCTGGAGAGTGGTGCACCATGGTACCGGTCCATTTCAAATACCTGCACCCAATTCTAAAAGTCGCACGGCGCTGTTTCGTCTTTTTGGACGAATGTTGCACCTTGCACCGCAGATGTTGCACCCTGCGGATATCGATTCTTCGGACGGCCATAACTGTTGCCTCGTTTAGAGTTACGGGAGCCATAACCAGTCAAAACGAAGGTCTCAGTGAGTTCTACGGCTTTGACAGCTGTAAGCCGTCAACAGATAGTTTCATACTCAAAAAAAGCTATCCGAACCTCAATCGGGTCACTAAAGTTTTTTGGCCTTCGTTTTTCCGTCACATGAATTTTTAAGTTAAAAAGGGAACACCGTGGCTGGTCTTCGATTTACCATCCCTGGAGAGTGGTGCACCATGGTACCGGTCCATTTCAAATACCTGCACCCAATTCTAAAAGTCGCACGGCGCTGTTTCGTCTTTTTGGACGAATGTTGCACCTTGCACCGCAGATGTTGCACCCTGCGGATATCGATTCTTCGGACGGCCATAACTGTTGCCTCGTTTAGAGTTACGGGAGCCATAACCAGTCAAAACGAAGGTCTCAGTGAGTTCTACGGCTTTGATGGTTGTAACCCGTCAACGGATAGTTTCACACCCAAAAAAAAGCCATCCGAACCTCAATCGGGTCTCTGAAGTTTTTTGGCCTTCGTTTTTCCGTCACATGAATTTTTACGTTAAAAAGGGAACACCGTGGCTGGTCTTCGATTTACCATCCCTGGAGAGTGGTGCACCATGGTACCGGTCCATTTCAAATACATGCACCCAATTCTAAAAGTCGCACGGCGCTGTTTCGTCTTTTTGGACGAATGTTGCACCTTGCACCGCAGATGTTGCACCCTGCAGATATCGATTCTTCGAACGGCCATAACTGTTGCCTCGTTTAGAGTTACGGGAGCCATAACTAGTCAAAACAAAGGTCTCAGTGAGTTCTACGGCTTTGACTGTTGTAAGCCGTCAACGGATAGTTTCATACCCAAAAAAAAGCCATCCGAACCTCAATCGGGTCTCTGAAGTTTTTTGGCCTTCGTTTTTCCGTCACATGAATTTTTACGTTAAAAAGGGAACACCGTGGCTGGTCTTCGATTTACCATCCCTCGAGAGTGGTGCACCATGGTACCGGTCCATTTCAAATACCTGCACCCATTTCTAAAAGTCGCACGGCGCTGTTTCGTCTTTTTGGACGAATGTTGCACCTTGCACCGCAGATGTTTCACCCTATGGATATCGATTCTTCGGACGGCCATAATGGTTGCCTCGTTTAGAGTTACGGGAGCCATAACCAGTCAAAACGAAGGTCTCAGTGAGTTCTACGGCTTTGATAGCTGTAAGCCGTCAACAGATAGTTTCATACTCAAAAAAAGCTATCCGAACCTCAATCGGGTCACTAAAGTTTTTTGGCCTTCGTTTTTCCGTCACATGAATTTTTAAGTTAAAAAGGGAACACCGTGGCTGGTCTTCGATTTACCATCCCTGGAGAGTGGTGCACCATGGTACCGGTCCATTTCAAATACCTGCACCCAATTCTAAAAGTCGCACAGCGCTGTTTCGTCTTTTTGGATGAATGTTGCACCTTGCACCGCAGATGTTGCACCCTACGGATATCGATTCTTCGGACGGCCATAACTGTTTCCTCGTTTAGAGTTAAGGGAGCCATAACCAGTCAAAACGAAGGTCTCAGTGAGTTCTACGGCTTTGATGGCTGTAAGCCGTCAACGGATAGTTTCACACCCAAAAAAAGCCATCCGAACCTCAATCGGGTCTCTGAAGTTTTTTGGCCTTCGTTTTTCCGTCACATGAATTTTTACGTTAAAAAGGGAAAACCGTTGCTGGTCTTCGATTTACCATCCCTGGAGAGTGGTGCACCATGGTACCGGTCCATTTCAAATACCTGCACCCAATTCTAAAAGTCGCACGGCGCTGTTTCGTCTTTTTGGACGAATGTTGCACCTTGCACCGCAGATGTTGCACCCTGCGTATATCGATTCTTCGGACGGCCATAACTGTTGCCTCGTTTAGAGTTATGGAAGCCATAACCAGTCAAAACGAAGGTCTCAGTGAGTTCTACGGCTTTGATGGCTGTAAGCCGTCAACGGATAGTTTCACACCCAAAAAAAAGCCATCCGAACCTCAATCGGGTCTCTGAAGTTTTTTGGCCTTCGTTTTTCCGTCACATGAATTTTTACATTAAAAAGGGAACACCGTGGCTGGTCTTCGATTTACCATCCCTGGAGAGTGGTGCACCATGGTACCGGTCCATTTCAAATACCTGCACCCAATTCTAAAAGTCGCACGGCGCTGTTTCATCTTTTTGGACGAATGTTGCACCTTGCACCGCAGATGTTGCACCCTGCGTATATCGATTCTTCGGACGGCCATAACTGTTGCCTCGTTTAGAGTTATGGAAGCCATAACCAGTCAAAACGAAGGTCTCAGTGAGTTCTACGGCTTTGATGGCTGTAAGCCGTCAACAGAT
This sequence comes from Allium fistulosum, assembly GCA_030737815.1. Lineage (NCBI taxonomy): Eukaryota > Viridiplantae > Streptophyta > Magnoliopsida > Asparagales > Amaryllidaceae > Allium > Allium fistulosum. The sequence continues at coordinate 1,143,957,349 of CM060906.1, forward strand.
AGTTTCACACCCAAAAAAAAGCCATCCGAACCTCAATCGGGTCTCTGAAGTTTTTTGGCCTTCGTTTTTCCGTCACATGAATTTTTACGTTAAAAAGGGAACACCGTGGCTGGTCTTCGATTTACCATCCCTGGAGAGTGGTGCACCATGGTACCGGTCCATTTCAAATACCTACACCCAATTCTAAAAGTCGCACGGCGCTGTTTCGTCTTTTTGGACGAATGTTGCACCTTGCACCGCAGATGTTGCACCCTGCGTATATCGATTCTTCGGACGGCCATAACTGTTGCCTCGTTTAGAGTTATGGAAGCCATAACCAGTCAAAACGAAGGTCTCAGTGAGTTCTACGGCTTTGATGGCTGTAAGCCGTCAACAGATAGTTTCACACCCAAAAAAAAGCCATCCGAACCTCAATCGGGTCTCTGAAGTTTTTTGGCCTTCGTTTTTCCGTCACATGAATTTTTACGTTAAAAAGGGAACACCGTGGCTGGTCTTCGATTTACCATCCCTGGAGAGTGGTGCACCATGGTACCGGTCCATTTCAAATACCTACACCCAATTCTAAAAGTCGCACGGCGCTGTTTCGTCTTTTTGGACGAATGTTGCACCTTGCACCGCAGATGTTGCACCCTGCGGATATCGATTCTTCGGACGGCCATAACTGTTGCCTCGTTTAGAGTTACGGGAGCCATAACCAGTCAAAACGAAGGTCTCAGTGAGTTCTACGGCTTTTACGGCTGTAAGCCGTCAACGGATAGTTTCATACCCAAAAAAAAGCTATCCGAACCTCAATCGGGTCTCTGAAGTTTTTTGGCCTTCGTTTTTACGTCACATGAATTTTTACGTTAAAAAGGGAACACCGTGGCTGGTCTTCGATTTACCATCCCTGGAGAGTGGTGCACCATGGTACCGGTCCATTTCAAATACCTGCACCCATTTCTAAAAGTCGCACGGCGCTGTTTCGTCTTTTTGGACGAATGTTGCACCTTGCACCGCAGATGTTTCACCCTATGGATATCGATTCTTCGGACGGCCATAACGGTTGCCTCGTTTAGAGTTACGGGAACCATAACCAGTCAAAATGAAGGTCTCAGTGAGTTCTACGGCTTTGACAGCTGTAAGCCGTCAACAGATAGTTTCATACTCAGAAAAAAGCTATCCGAACCTCAATCGGGTCACTGAAGTTTTTTGGCCTTCGTTTTTCCGTCACATGAATTTTTAAGTTAAAAAGGGAATACCGTGGCTGGTCTTCGATTTACCATCCCTGGAGAGTGGTGCACCATGGTACCGGTCCATTTCAAATACCTGCACCCAATTCTAAAAGTCGCACGGCGCTGTTTCGTCTTTTTGGACGATTGTTGCACCTTGCACCGCAGATGTTGCACCCTACGGATATCGATTCTTCGGACGGCCATAACTGTTGCCTCGTTTAGAGTTACGGGAGCCATAACCAGTCAAAACGAAGGTCTCAGTGAGTACTACGGCTTTGATGACTGTAAGCCGTCAACAGATAGATTCATACCCAAAAAAGAGCTATCTGAACCTCAATCGGGTCTTTGAAGTTTTTTGGCCTTCGTTTTTCCGTCACATGAATTTTTACGTTAAAAAGGGAACACCGTGGCTGGTCTTCGATTTACCATCCCTGGAGAGTGGTGCACCATGGTACCGGTCCATTTCAAATACCTGCACCCAATTCTAAAAGTCGCACGGCGCTGTTTCGTCTTTTTGGACGAATGTTCCACCTTGCACCGCAGATGTTGCACCCTGCAGATATCGATTCTTCGAACGACCATAACTGTTGCCTCGTTTAGAGTTACGGGAGCCATAACCAGTCAAAACAAAGGTCTCAGTGAGTTCTACGGCTTTGACTATTGTAAGCCGTCAACGGATAGTTTCATACCCAAAAAAAAGCTATCCGAACCTCAATCGGGTCTTTGAAGTTTTTTGGCCTTCGTTTTTCCGTCACATGAATTTTTACGTTAAAAAGGGAACACCGTGGCTGGTCTTCGATTTACCATCCCTGGAGAGTGGTGCACCATGGTACCGGTCCATTTCAAATACCTGCACCCAATTCTAAAAGTCGCACGGCGCTGTTTCGTCTTTTTGGACGAATGTTGCACCTTGCACCGCAGATGTTGCACCCTGCGGATATCGATTCTTCGGACGGCCATAACTGTTGCCTCGTTTAGAGTTACGGGAGCCATAACCAGTCAAAACGAAGGTCTCAGTGAGTTCTACGGCTTTGACAGCTGTAAGCCGTCAACAGATAGTTTCATACTCAAAAAAAGCTATCCGAACCTCAATCGGGTCACTAAAGTTTTTTGGCCTTCGTTTTTCCGTCACATGAATTTTTAAGTTAAAAAGGGAACACCGTGGCTGGTCTTCGATTTACCATCCCTGGAGAGTGGTGCACCATGGTACCGGTCCATTTCAAATACCTGCACCCAATTCTAAAAGTCGCACGGCGCTGTTTCGTCTTTTTGGACGAATGTTGCACCTTGCACCGCAGATGTTGCACCCTGCGGATATCGATTCTTCGGACGGCCATAACTGTTGCCTCGTTTAGAGTTACGGGAGCCATAACCAGTCAAAACGAAGGTCTCAGTGAGTTCTACGGCTTTGATGGTTGTAAGCCGTCAACGGATAGTTTCACACCCAAAAAAAAGCCATCCGAACCTCAATCGGGTCTCTGAAGTTTTTTGGCCTTCGTTTTTCCGTCACATGAATTTTTACGTTAAAAAGGGAACACCGTGGCTGGTCTTCGATTTACCATCCCTGGAGAGTGGTGCACCATGGTACCGGTCCATTTCAAATACATGCACCCAATTCTAAAAGTCGCACGACGCTGTTTCGTCTTTTTGGACGAATGTTGCACCTTGCACCGCAGATGTTGCACCCTGCAGATATCGATTCTTCGAACGGCCATAACTGTTGCCTCGTTTAGAGTTACGGGAGCCATAACTAGTCAAAACAAAGGTCTCAGTGAGTTCTACGGCTTGGACTGTTGTAAGCCGTCAACGGATAGTTTCATACCCAAAAAAAAGCCATCCGAACCTCAATCGGGTCTCTGAAGTTTTTTGGCCTTCGTTTTTCCATCACATGAATTTTTACGTTAAAAAGGGAACACCGTGGCTGGTCTTCGATTTACCATCCCTGGAGAGTGGTGCACCATGGTACCGGTCCATTTCAAATACCTGCACCCATTTCTAAAAGTCGCACGGCGCTGTTTCGTCTTTTTGGACGAATGTTGCACCTTGCACCGCAGATGTTTCACCCTATGGATATCGATTCTTCGGACGGCCATAATGGTTGCCTCGTTTAGAGTTACGGGAGCCATAACCAGTCAAAACGAAGGTCTCAGTGAGTTCTACGGCTTTGATAGCTGTAAGCCGTCAACAGATAGTTTCATACTCAAAAAAAGCTATCCGAACCTCAATCGGGTCACTAAAGTTTTTTGGCCTTCGTTTTTCCGTCACATGAATTTTTAAGTTAAAAAGGAAACACCGTGGCTGGTCTTCGATTTACCATCCCTGGAGAGTGGTGCACCATGGTACCGGTCCATTTCAAATACCTGCACCCAATTCTAAAAGTCGCACAGCGCTGTTTCGTCTTTTTGGATGAATGTTGCACCTTGCACCGCAGATGTTGCACCCTACGGATATCGATTCTTCGGACGGCCATAACTGTTTCCTCGTTTAGAGTTACGGGAGCCATAACCAGTCAAAACGAAGGTCTCAGTGAGTTCTACGGCTTTGATGGATGTAAGCCGTCAACGGATAGTTTCACACCCAAAAAAAAGCCATCCGAACCTCAATCGGGTCTCTGAAGTTTTTTGGCCTTCGTTTTTCCGTCACATGAATTTTTACGTTAAAAAGGGAAAACCGTTGCTGGTCTTCGATTTACCATCCCTGGAGAGTGGTGCACCATGGTACCGGTCCATTTCAAATACCTGCACCCAATTCTAAAAGTCGCACGGCGCTGTTTCGTCTTTTTGGACGAATGTTGCACCTTGCACCGCAGATGTTGCACCCTGCGTATATCGATTCTTCGGACGGCCATAACTGTTGCCTCGTTTAGAGTTATGGAAGCCATAACCAGTCAAAACGAAGGTCTCAGTGAGTTCTACGGCTTTGATGGCTGTAAGCCGTCAACGGATAGTTTCACACCCAAAAAAAAGCCATCCGAACCTCAATCGGGTCTCTGAAGTTTTTTGGCCTTCGTTTTTCCGTCACATGAATTTTTACGTTAAAAAGGGAACACCGTGGCTGGTCTTCGATTTACCATCCCTGGAGAGTGGTGCACCATGGTACCGGTCCATTTCAAATACCTGCACCCAATTCTAAAAGTCGCACGGCGCTGTTTCATCTTTTTGGACGAATGTTGCACCTTGCACCGCAGATGTTGCACCCTGCGGATATCGATTCTTCGGACGGCCATAACTGTTGCCTCGTTTAGAGTTACGGGAGCCATAACCAGTCAAAACGAAGGTCTCAGTGAGTTCTACGGCTTTTACGGCTGTAAGCCGTCAACGGATAGTTTCATACCCAAAAAAAAGCTATCCGAACCTCAATCGGGTCTCTGAAGTTTTTTGGCCTTCGTTTTTCCGTCACATGAATTTTTACGTTAAAAAGGGAACACCGTGGCTGGTCTTTGATTTACCATCCCTGGAGAGTGGTGCACCATGGTACCGGTCCATTTCAAATACCTGCACCCATTTCTAAAAGTCGCACGGCGCTGTTTCGTCTTTTTGGACGAATGTTGCACCTTGCACCGCAGATGTTTCACCCTATGGATATCGATTCTTCGGACGGCCATAACGGTTGCCTCGTTTAGAGTTACGGGAGCCATTACCAGTCAAAACGAAGGTCTCAGTGAGTTCTACGGCTTTGATAGCTGTAAGCCGTCAACAGATAGTTTCATACTCAAAAAAAGCTATCCGAACCTCAATCGGGTCACTAAAGTTTTTTGGCCTTCGTTTTTCCGTCACATGAATTTTTAAGTTAAAAAGGAAACACCGTGGCTGGTCTTCGATTTACCATCCCTGGAGAGTGGTGCACCATGGTACCGGTCCATTTCAAATACCTGCACCCAATTCTAAAAGTCGCACGGCGCTGTTTCGTCTTTTTGGACGATTGTTGCACCTTGCACCGCAGATGTTGCACCCTACGGATATCGATTCTTCGGACGGCCATAACTGTTGCCTCGTTTAGAGTTACGGGAGCCATAACCAGTCAAAACGAAGGTCTCAGTGAGTACTACGGCTTTGACGACTGTAAGCCGTCAACAGATAGATTCATACCCAAAAAAGAGCTATCTGAACCTCAATCGGGTCTTTGAAGTTTTTTGGCCTTCGTTTTTCCGTCACATGAATTTTTACGTTAAAAAGGGAACACCGTGGCTGGTCTTCGATTTACCATCCCTGGAGAGTGGTGCACCATGGTACCGGTCCATTTCAAATACCTGCACCCAATTCTAAAAGTCGCACGGCGCTGTTTCGTCTTTTTGGACGAATGTTCCACCTTGCACCGCAGATGTTGCACCCTGCAGATATCGATTCTTCGAACGACCATAACTGTTGCCTCGTTTAGAGTTACGGGAGCCATAACCAGTCAAAACAAAGGTCTCAGTGAGTTCTACGGCTTTGACTATTGTAAGCCGTCAACGGATAGTTTCATACCCAAAAAAAAGCTATCCGAACCTCAATCGGGTCTTTGAAGTTTTTTGGCCTTCGTTTTTCCGTCACATGAATTTTTACGTTAAAAAGGGAACACCGTGGCTGGTCTTCGATTTACCATCCCTGGAGAGTGGTGCACCATGGTACCGGTCCATTTCAAATACCTGCACCCAATTCTAAAAGTCGCACGGCGCTGTTTCGTCTTTTTGGACGAATGTTGCACCTTGCACCGCAGATGTTGCACCCTGCGGATATCGATTCTTCGGACGGCCATAACTGTTGCCTCGTTTAGAGTTACGGGAGCCATAACCAGTCAAAACGAAGGTCTCAGTGAGTTCTACGGCTTTGACAGCTGTAAGCCGTCAACAGATAGTTTCATACTCAAAAAAAGCTATCCGAACCTCAATCGGGTCACTAAAGTTTTTTGGCCTTCGTTTTTCCGTCACATGAATTTTTAAGTTAAAAAGGGAACACCGTGGCTGGTCTTCGATTTACCATCCCTGGAGAGTGGTGCACCATGGTACCGGTCCATTTCAAATACCTGCACCCAATTCTAAAAGTCGCACGGCGCTGTTTCGTCTTTTTGGACGAATGTTGCACCTTGCACCGCAGATGTTGCACCCTGCGGATATCGATTCTTCGGACGGCCATAACTGTTGCCTCGTTTAGAGTTACGGGAGCCATAACCAGTCAAAACGAAGGTCTCAGTGAGTTCTACGGCTTTGATGGTTGTAAGCCGTCAACGGATAGTTTCACACCCAAAAAAAAGCCATCCGAACCTCAATCGGGTCTCTGAAGTTTTTTGGCCTTCGTTTTTCCGTCACATGAATTTTTACGTTAAAAAGGGAACACCGTGGCTGGTCTTCGATTTACCATCCCTGGAGAGTGGTGCACCATGGTACCGGTCCATTTCAAATACATGCACCCAATTCTAAAAGTCGCACGACGCTGTTTCGTCTTTTTGGACGAATGTTGCACCTTGCACCGCAGATGTTGCACCCTGCAGATATCGATTCTTCGAACGGCCATAACTGTTGCCTCGTTTAGAGTTACGGGAGCCATAACTAGTCAAAACAAAGGTCTCAGTGAGTTCTACGGCTTGGACTGTTGTAAGCCGTCAACGGATAGTTTCATACCCAAAAAAAAGCCATCCGAACCTCAATCGGGTCTCTGAAGTTTTTTGGCCTTCGTTTTTCCATCACATGAATTTTTACGTTAAAAAGGGAACACCGTGGCTGGTCTTCGATTTACCATCCCTGGAGAGTGGTGCACCATGGTACCGGTCCATTTCAAATACCTGCACCCATTTCTAAAAGTCGCACGGTGCTGTTTCGTCTTTTTGGACGAATGTTGCACCTTGCACCGCAGATGTTTCACCCTATGGATATCGATTCTTCGGACGGCCATAATGGTTGCCTCGTTTAGAGTTACGGGAGCCATAACCAGTCAAAACGAAGGTCTCAGTGAGTTCTACGGCTTTGATAGCTGTAAGCCGTCAACAGATAGTTTCATACTCAAAAAAAGCTATCCGAACCTCAATCGGGTCACTAAAGTTTTTTGGCCTTCGTTTTTCCGTCACATGAATTTTTAAGTTAAAAAGGAAACACCGTGGCTGGTCTTCGATTTACCATCCCTGGAGAGTGGTGCACCATGGTACCGGTCCATTTCAAATACCTGCACCCAATTCTAAAAATCGCACAGCGCTGTTTCGTCTTTTTGGATGAATGTTGCACCTTGCACCGCAGATGTTGCACCCTACGGATATCGATTCTTCGGACGGCCATAACTGTTTCCTCGTTTAGAGTTACGGGAGCCATAACCAGTCAAAACGAAGGTCTCAGTGAGTTCTACGGCTTTGATGGCTGTAAGCCGTCAACGGATAGTTTCACACCCAAAAAAAAGCCATCCGAACCTCAATCGGGTCTCTGAAGTTTTTTGGCCTTCGTTTTTCCGTCACATGAATTTTTACGTTAAAAAGGGAAAACCGTTGCTGGTCTTCGATTTACCATCCCTGGAGAGTGGTGCACCATGGTACCGGTCCATTTCAAATACCTGCACCCAATTCTAAAAGTCGCACGGCGCTGTTTCGTCTTTTTGGACGAATGTTGCACCTTGCACCGCAGATGTTGCACCCTGCGTATATCGATTCTTCGGACGGCCATAACTGTTGCCTCGTTTAGAGTTATGGAAGCCATAACCAGTCAAAACGAAGGTCTCAGTGAGTTCTACGGCTTTGATGGCTGTAAGCCGTCAACGGATAGTTTCACACCCAAAAAAAAGCCATCCGAACCTCAATCGGGTCTCTGAAGTTTTTTGGCCTTCGTTTTTCCGTCACATGAATTTTTACGTTAAAAAGGGAACACCGTGGCTGGTCTTCGATTTACCATCCCTGGAGAGTGGTGCACCATGGTACCGGTCCATTTCAAATACCTGCACCCAATTCTAAAAGTCGCACGGCGCTGTTTCATCTTTTTGGACGAATGTTGCACCTTGCACCGCAGATGTTGCACCCTGCGGATATCGATTCTTCGGACGGCCATAACTGTTGCCTCGTTTAGAGTTACGGGAGCCATAACCAGTCAAAACGAAGGTCTCAGTGAGTTCTACGGCTTTTACGGCTGTAAGCCGTCAACGGATAGTTTCATACCCAAAAAAAAGCTATCCGAACCTCAATCGGGTCTCTGAAGTTTTTTGGCCTTCGTTTTTCCGTCACATGAATTTTTACGTTAAAAAGGGAACACCGTGGCTGGTCTTTGATTTACCATCCCTGGAGAGTGGTGCACCATGGTACCGGTCCATTTCAAATACCTGCACCCATTTCTAAAAGTCGCACGGCGCTGTTTCGTCTTTTTGGACGAATGTTGCACCTTGCACCGCAGATGTTTCACCCTATGGATATCGATTCTTCGGACGGCCATAACGGTTGCCTCGTTTAGAGTTACGGGAGCCATTACCAGTCAAAACGAAGGTCTCAGTGAGTTCTACGGCTTTGACAGCTGTAAGCCGTCAACAGATAGTTTCATACTCAAAAAAAAGCTATCCGAACCTCAATCGGGTCACTGAAGTTTTTTGGCCTTCGTTTTTCCGTCACATGAATTTTTAAGTTAAAAAGGAAATACCGTGGCTCGTCTTCGATTTACCATCCCTAGAGAGTGGTGTACCATGGTACCGGTCCATTTCAAATACCTGCACCCAATTCTAAAAGTCGCACGGCGCTGTTTCGTCTTTTTGGACGATTGTTGCACCTTGCACCGCAGATGTTGCACCTTACGGATATCGATTCTTCGGACGGCCATAACTGTTGCCTCGTTTAGAGTTACGGGAGCCATAACCAGTCAAAACGAAGGTCTCAGTGAGTTCTACGGCTTTGATCACTGTAAGCCATCAATGGATAGTTTCATACCTAAAAAAAAGCTATCCGAACCTCAATCGTGTCTTTGAAATTTTTTGGCCTTCGTTTTTCCGTCACATGAATTTTTACGTTAAAAAGGGAACACCGTGGCTGGTCTTCGATTTACCATCCCTGGAGAGTGGTGCACCATGGTACCGGTCCATTTCAAATACCTGCACCCATTTCTAAAAGTCGCACGGCGCTGTTTCGTCTTTTTGGACGAATGTTGCACCTTGCACCGCAGATGTTTCACCCTATGGATATCGATTCTTCGGACGGCCATAATGGTTGCCTCGTTTAGAGTTACGGGAGCCATAACCAGTCAAAACGAAGGACTCAGTGAGTTCTACGGCTTTGACTGCTGTAAGCCATCAACGGATAGTTTCATACCCAAAAAAAAGCTATCCGAACCTCAATCGGGTCTCTGATGTTTTTTGGCCTTCGTTTTTCCGTCACATGAATTTTTACGTTAAAAAGGGAAAACCGAAGCTGGTCTTCGATTTACCATCCCTGCAGAGTGGTGCACCATGGTACCGGTCCATTTCAAATACCTGCACCCAATTCTAAAAGTCGCACGGCGCTGTTTCGTCTTTTTGGACGAATGTTGCACCTTGCACCACAGATGTTGCACCCTGCGGATATCGATTCTTCGGACGGCCATAACTGTTGCCTCCTTTAGAGTTACGGGAGCCATAACCAGTCAAAACGAAGGTCTCAGTGAGTTCTACGGCTTTGATGGCTGTAAGCCGTCAACTGATAGTTTCATACCCAAAAAAAAGCCATCCGAACCTCAATCGGGTCTCTGAAGTTTTTTGGCCTTCGTTTTTCCATCACATGAATTTTTACGTTAAAAAGGGAAAACCGTGGCTGGTCTTCGATTTACCATCCCTGGAGAGTGGTGCACCATGGTACCGGTCCATTTCAAATACCTGCACCCAATTCTAAAAGTCGCACGGCGCTGTTTCGTCTTTTTGGACGAATGTTGCACCTTGCACCGCAGATGTTGCACCCTACGGATATCGATTCTTCGGACGGCCATAACTGTTGCCTCGTTTAGAGTTACGGGAGCCATAACCAGTCAAAACGAAGGTCTCAGTGAGTTCTACGGCTTTGATGGCTGTAAGCCGTCAACGGATAGTTTCACACCCAAAAAAAGCCATCCGAACCTCAATCGGGTCTTTGAAGTTTTTTGGCCTTCGTTTTTCCGTCACATGAATTTTTACGTTAAAAAGGGAACACCGTGGCTGGTCTTCTATTTACCATCCCTGGAGAGTTGTGCACCATGGTACCGTTCCATTTCAAATACCTGCACCCAATTCTAAAAGTCGCACGGCGCTGTTTCGTCTTTTTGGACGAATGTTGCACCTTGCACCGCAAATGTTGCACCCTACGGATATCGATTCTTCGGACGGCCATAACTGTTGCCTCGTTTAGAGTTACGGGAGCCATAACCAGTCAAAACGATGGTCTCAGTGAGTTCTACGGTTTTGATCGCTGAAGCCGTCAATGGATAGTTTCATACCTAAAAAAAAGCTATCCGAACCTCAATCGTGTCTTTGAAGTTTTTTGGCCTTCGTTTTTCCGTCACATGAATTTCTACGTTAAAAAGGGAACACCGTGGCTGGTCTTCGATTTACCATCCATGGATAGTGGTGCACCATGGTACCGGTCCATTTCAAATACCTGCACCCATTTCTAAAAGTCGCACGGCGCTGTTTCGTCTTTTTGGACGAATGTTGCACCTTGCACCGCAGATGTTACACCCTGCAGATATCGATTCTTCGAACGGCCATAACTATTGCCTCGTTTAGAGTTACAGGAGCCATAACCAGTCAAAACGAAGGTCTCAGTGAGTTCTACGGCCTTGACGGCTGTAAGCCGTCAACGGATAGTTTCATACCCAAAAAAAAGCTATCCGAACCTCAATCGGGTCTTTGATGTTTTTTGGCCTTCGTTTTTCCGTCACATGAATTTTTACGTTAAAAAGGGAAAACCGAGGCTGGTCTTCGATTTACCATCCCTGGAGAGTGGTGCACCATGGTACCGGTCCATTTCAAATACCTGCACCTAATTCTAAAAGTCGCACGGCGCTGTTTTGTCTTTTTGGATGAATGTTGCACCTTGCACCGCAGATGTTGCACCCTGCGGATATCGATTCTTCGGACGGCCATAACTGTTGCCTCCTTTAGAGTTACGGGGGCCATAACCAATCAAAACGAAGGTCTCATTGAGTTCTACGGCTTTGACGGCTGTAAGCCGTCAACTGATAGTTTCATACCCAAAAAAAAGCCATCCGAACCTCAATGGGGTCTTTGAAGTTTTTTGGCGTTCGTTTTTCCATCACATGAATTTTTACGTTAAAAAGGGAAAACCGTGGCTGGTCTTCGATTTACCATCCCTGGAGAGTGGTGCACCATGGTACCGGTCCATTTCAAATACCTGCACCCAATTCTAAAAGTCGCACGGCGCTGTTTCGTCTTTTTGGACGAATGTTGCACCTTGCACCGCAGATGTTGCACCCTACGGATATCGATTCTTCGGACGGCCATAACTGTTGCCTCGTTTATAATTACGGGAGCCATAACCAGTCAAAACGAAGGTCTCAGTGAGTTCTACGGCTTTGATGGCTGTAAGCCGTCAACGGATAGTTTCACACCCAAAAAAAAGCCATCCGAACCTCAATCGGGTCTTTGAAGTTTTTTGGCCTTCGTTTTTCCGTCACATGAATTTTTACGTTAAAAAGGGAACACCGTGGCTGGTCTTCGATTTACCATCCCTGGAGAGTTGTGCACCATGGTACCGGTCCATTTCAAATACCTGCACCCAATTCTAGAAGTCGCATGGCGCTGTTTCGTCTTTTTGGACGAATGTTGCACCTTGCACCGCAGATGTTGCACCCTACGGATATCGATTCTTCGGACGGCCATAACTGTTGCCTCGTTTAGAGTTACGAGAGCCATAACCAGTCAAAACGATGGTCTCAGTGAGTTCTACGGCTTTGATCACTGTAAGCCGTCAATGGATAGTTTCATACCTAAAAAAAAGCTATCCGAACCTCAATCGTGTCTTTGAAGTTTTTTGGCCTTCGTTTTTCCGTCACATGAATTTTTACGTTAAAAAGGGAACACCGTGGCTGGTCTTCGATTTACCATCCCTGGATTGTGTTGCACCATGGTACCGGTCCATTTCAAATACCTACACCCATTTCTAAAAGTCGCACGGCGCTGTTTCGTCTTTTTGGACGAATGTTGCACCTTGCACCGCAGATGTTTCACCCTAAGGATATCGATTCTTCAGACGGCCATAACGGTTGCCTCGTTTAGAGTTACGGGAGCCATAACCAGTCAAAACGAAGGTCTCAGTGAGTTCTATGGCTTTGACTGCTGTAAGCCGTCAACGGATAGTTTCATACCCAAAAAAAAGCTATCTGAACCTCAATCGGGTCTCTGATGTTTTTTGACCTTCGTTTTTCCGTCACATGAATTTTTACGTTAAAAAGGGAAAACTGAGGCTGGTCTTCGATTTACCATCCCTGGAGAGTGGTGCACCATGGTACCGGTCCATTTCAAATACCTGCACCCAATTCTAAAAGTTGCACGGCGCTGTTTCGTCTTTTTGGACGAATGTTGCACCTTGCACCGCAGATGTTGCACCCTGCGGATATCGATTCTTCGGACGGCCATAACTGTTGCCTCCTTTAGAGTTACGGGAGCCATAACCAGTCAAAACGAAGGTCTCAGTGAGTTCTACGGCTTTGACAGCTGTAAGCCGTCAACGGATAGTTTCATACCCAAAAAAAGCCATCCGAACCTCAATCGGGTCTCTGAAGTTTTTTGGCCTTCGTTTTTCCGTCACATGAATTTTTACGTTAAAAAGGGAAAACCGTGGCTGGTCTTCGATTTACCATCCCTGGAGAGTGGTACACCATGGTACCGGTCCATTTCAAATACCTGCACCCAATTCTAAAAGTCGCACGGCGCTGTTTCGTCTTTTGGACGAATGTTGCACCTTGCACCGCAGATGTTGCACCCTGCGGATATCGATTCTTCGGACAGCCATAACTGTTGCCTCGTTTAGAGTTACGGGAGCCATAACCAGTCAAAACGAAGGTCTCAGTGAGTTCTATGGCTTTGATGGCTGTAAGCCGTCAACGGATAGTTTCACACCCAAAAAAAAGCCATCCGAACCTCAATCGGGTCTCTGAAGTTTTTTGGCCTTCGTTCCGTCACATGAATTTTTACGTTAAAAAGGGAACACCGTGGATGGTCTTCGATTTACCATCCCTGGAGAGTGGTGCACCATGGTACCGGTCCATTTCAAATACCTGCACCCAATTCTAAAAGTCGCACGGCGCTGTTTCGTCTTTTTGGACGAATGTTGCACCTTGCACCGCAGATATTGCACCCTGCAGATATCGATTCTTCGAACGGCCATAACTGTTGCCTCGTTTAGAGTTACGGGAGCCATAACCAGTCAAAACAAAGGTCTCAGTGAGTTCTACGGCTTTGACTGCTGTAAGCCGTCAACGGATAGTTTCATACCGAAAAAAAGCTATCCGAACCTCAATCGGGTCTCTGAAGTTTTTTGGCCTTCGTTTTTCCGTCACATGAATTTTTACGTTAAAAAGGGAACACCGTGGCTGGTCTTCGATTTACCATCCCTGGAGAGTGGTGCACCATGGTACCGGTCCATTTCAAATACCTGCACCCAATTCTAAAAGTCGCACGGCGCTGTTTCATCTTTTTGGATGAATGTTGCACCTTGCACCGCAGATGTTGCACCCTACGGATATCGATTCTTCGGACGGCCATAACTGTTGACTCCTTTAGAGTTACGGGAGCCATAACCAGTCAAAACGAAGGTCTCAGTGAGTTCTACGGCTTTGACAGCTGTAAGCCGTCAACGGATAGTTTCATACCCAAAAAAAGCCATCCGAACCTCAATCGGGTCTCTGAAGTTTTTTGGCCTTCGTTTTTCCGTCACATGAATTTTTACGTTAAAAAGGGAAAACCGTGGCTGGTCTTCGATTTACCATCCCTGGAGAGTGGTACACCATGGTACCGGTCCATTTCAAATACCTGCACCCAATTCTAAAAGTCGCACGGCGCTGTTTCGTCTTTTTGGACGAATGTTGCACCTTGCACCGAAGATGTTGCACCCTGCGGATATCGATTCTTCGGACGGCCATAACTGTTGCCTCGTTTAGAGTTACGGGAGCCATAACCAGTCAAAACGAAGGTCTCAGTGAGTTCTACGGCTTTGATGGCTGTAAGCCGTCAACAGATAGTTTCACACCCAAAAAAAAGCCATCCGAACCTCAATCGGGTCTCTGAAGTTTTTTGGCCTTCGTTTTTCCGTCACATGAATTTTTAGGTTAAAAAGGGAACACCGTGGATGGTCTTCGATTTCCCATCCCTGGAGAGTGGTGCACCATGGTACCGGTCCATTTCAAATACCTGCACCCAATTCTAAAAGTCGCACGGCGCTGTTTCGTCTTTTTGGACGAATGTTGCACCTTGCACCGCAGATATTGCACCCTGCAGATATCGATTCTTCGAACGGCCATAACTGTTGCCTCGTTTAGAGTTACGGGAGCCATAACCAGTCAAAACAAAGGTCTCAGTGAGTTCTACGGCTTTGACTGCTGTAAGCCGTCAACGGATAGTTTCATACCGAAAAAAAGCTATTCGAACCTCAATCGGGTCTCTGAAGTTTTTTGGCCTTCGTTTTTCCGTCACATGAATTTTTACGTTAAAAAGGGAAAATTGAGGCTGGTCTTCAATTTACCATCCCTGGAGAGTGGTGCACCATGGTACCGGTCCATTTCAAATACCTGCACCCAATTCTAAAAGTTGCACGGCGCTGTTTCGTCTTTTTGGACGAATGTTGCACCTTGCACCGCAGATGTTGCACCCTGCGGATATCGATTCTTCGGACGGCCATAACTGTTGCCTCCTTTAGAGTTACGGGAGCCATAACCAGTCAAAACGAAGGTCTCAGTGAGTTCTACGGCTTTGACAGCTGTAAGCCGTCAACGGATAGTTTCATACCCAAAAAAAGCCATCCGAACCTCAATCGGGTCTCTGAAGTTTTTTGGCCTTCGTTTTTCCGTCACATGAATTTTTACGTTAAAAAGGGAAAACCGTGGCTGGTCTTCGATTTACCATCCCTGGAGAGTGGTACACCATGGTACCGGTCCATTTCAAATACCTGCACCCAATTCTAAAAGTCGCACGGCGCTGTTTCGTCTTTTTGGACGAATGTTGCACCTTGCACCGCAGATGTTGCACCCTGCGGATATCGATTCTTTGGACGGCCATAACTGTTGCCTCGTTTAGAGTTACGGGAGCCATAACCAGTCAAAACGAAGGTCTCAGTGAGTTCTACGGCTTTGATGGCTGTAAGCCGTCAACGGATAGTTTCACACCCAAAAAAAAGCCATCCGAACCTCAATCGGGTCTCTGAAGTTTTTTGGCCTTCGTTTTTCCGTCACATGAATTTTTACGTTAAAAAGGGAACACCGTGGATGGTCTTCGATTTACCATCCCTGGAGAGTGGTGCACCATGGTACCGGTCCATTTCAAATACCTGCACCCAATTCTAAAAGTCGCACGGCGCTGTTTCGTCTTTTTGGACGAATGTTGCACCTTGCACCGCAGATATTGCACCCTGCAGATATCGATTCTTCGAACGGCCATAACTGTTGCCTCGTTTAGAGTTACGGGAGCCATAACCAGTCAAAACAAAGGTCTCAGTGAGTTCTACGGCTTTGACTGCTGTAAGCCGTCAACGGATAGTTTCATACCCAAAAAAAGCTATCCGAACCTCAATCGGGTCTCTGAAGTTTTTTGGTCTTTGTTTTTCCATCACATGAATTTTTACGTTAAAAAGGGAACACCGTGGCTGGTCTTCGATTTACCATCCCTGGAGAGTGGTGCACCATGGTACCGGTCCATTTCAAATACCTGCACCCAATTCTAAAAGTCGCACGGCGCTGTTTCGTCTTTTTGGATGAATGTTGCACCTTGCGCCGCAGATGTTGCACCCTGCGGATATCGATTCTTCGGACGGCCATAACTGTTGCCTCCTTTAGAGTTACGGGAGCCATAACCAGTCAAAACGAAGGTCTCAGTGAGTTCTACGACTTTGATGGCTGTAAGCCGTCAACGGATAGTTTCATACCCAAAAAAAAGCCATCCGAACCTCAATCGGGTCTCTGAAGTTTTTTGGCCTTCGTTTTTCCATCACATGAATTTTTACGTTAAAAAGGGAAAACCGTGGCTGGTCTTCGATTTACCATCCCTGGAGAGTGGTACACCATGGTACCGGTCCATTTCAAATACCTGCACCCAATTCTAAAAGTCGCACGGCGCTGTTTCGTCTTTTTGGACGAATGTTGCACCTTGCACCGCAGATGTTGCACCCTGCGGATATCGATTCTTCGGACGGCCATAACTGTTGCCTCGTTTAGAGTTACGGGAGCCATAACCAGTCAAAACGAAGGTCTCAGTGAGTTCTACGGCTTTGATGGCAGTAAGCCGTCAACGGATAGTTTCACACCCAAAAAAAAGCCATCCGAACCTCAATCGGGTCTCTGAAGTTTTTTGGCCTTCGTTTTTCCGTCACATGAATTTTTACGTTAAAAAGGGAACACCGTGGATGGTCTTCGATTTACCATCCCTGGAGAGTGGTGCACCATGGTACCGGTCCATTTCAAATACCTGCACCCAATTCTAAAAGTCGCACGGCGCTGTTTCGTCTTTTTGGACGAATGTTGCACCTTGCACCGCAGATATTGCACCCTGCAGATATCGATTCTTTGAACGGCCATAACTGTTGCCTCGTTTAGAGTTACGGGAGCCATAACCAGTCAAAACAAAGGTCTCAGTGAGTTCTACGGCTTTGACTGCTGTAAGCCGTCAACGGATAGTTTCATACCCAAAAAAAGCTATCCGAACCTCAATCGGGTCTCTGAAGTTTTTTGGCCTTCGTTTTTCCGTCACATGAATTTTTACGTTAAAAAGGGAACACCGTGGCTGGTCTTCGATTTACCATCCCTGGAGAGTGGTGCACCATGGTACCGGTCCATTTCAAATACCTGCACCCAATTCTAAAAGTCGCACGGCGCTGTTTCGTCTTTTTGGATGAATGTTGCCCCTTGCAACGCAGATGTTGCACCCTGCGGATATCGATTCTTCGGACGGCCATAACTGTTGCCTCCTTTAGAGTTACGGGAGCCATAACCAGTCAAAACGAAGGTCTCAGTGAGTTCTACGGGTTTGATGGCTGTAAGCCGTCAACGGATAGTTTCATACCCAAAAAAAAGCCATCCGAACCTCAATCGGGTCTCTGAAGTTTTTTGGCCTTCGTTTTTCCGTCACATGAATTTTTATGTTAAAAAGGGAAAACCGTGGCTGGTCTTCGATTTACCATCCCTGAAGAGTGGTACACCATGGTACCGGTCCATTTCAAATACCTGCACCCAATTCTAAAAGTCGCACGGCGCTGTTTCGTCGTTTTGGACGAATGTTGCACCTTGCACCGCAGATGTTGCACCCTGCGGATATCGATTCTTTGGACGGCCATAACTGTTGCCTCGTTTAGAGTTACGGGAGCCATAACCAGTCAAAACGAAGGTCTCAGTGAGTTCTACGGCTTTGATGGCTGTAAACCGTCAACGGATAGTTTCACACCCAAAAAAAAGCTATCCGAACCTCAATCGGGTCTCTGAAGTTTTTTGGCCTTCGTTTTTCCGTCACATGAATTTTTACGTTAAAAAGGGAACACCGTGGATGGTCTTCGATTTACCATCCCTGGAGAGTGGTGCACCATGGTACCGTTCCATTTCAAATACCTGCACCCAATTCAAAAAGTCGCACGGCGCTGTTTCGTCTTTTTGGACGAATGTTGCACCTTGCACCGCAGATATTGCACCTTGCAGATATCGATTCTTCGAACGGCCATAACTGTTGCCCCGTTTAGAGTTACGGGAGCCATAACCAGTCAAAACAAAGGTCTCAGTGAGTTCTACGGCTTTGACTGCTGTAAGCCGTCAACGGATAGTTTCATACCCAAAAAAAGCTATCCGAACCTCAATCGGGTCTCTGAAGTTTTTTGGCCTTCGTTTTTCCGTCACATGAATTTTTACGTTAAAAAGGGAACACCGTGGCTGGTCTTCGATTTACCATCCCTGGAGAGTGGTGCACCATGGTACCGGTCCATTTCAAATACCTGCACCCAATTCTAAAAGTCGCACGGCGCTGTTTCGTCTTTTTGGATGAATGTTGCACCTTGCACCGCAGATGTTGCACCCTGCGGATATCGATTCTTCGGACGGCCATAACGGTTGCCTCGTTTAGAGTTACGGGAGCCATAACCAGTCAAAACGAAGGTCTCAGTGAGTTCTACGGCTTTGACAGCTGTAAGCCGTCAACAGATAGTTTCATACTCAAAAAAAGCTATCCGAACCTCAATCGGGTCACTAAAGTTTTTTGGCCTTCGTTTTTCCGTCACATGAATTTTTAAGTTAAAAAGGGAACACCGTGGCTGGTCTTCGATTTACCATCCCAGGAGAGTGGTGCACCATGGTACCGGTCCATTTCAAATACCTGCACCCAATTCTAAAAGTCGCACGGCGCTGTTTCGTCTTTTTGGACGAATGTTGCACCTTGCACCGCAGATGTTGCACCCTGCGGATATCGATTCTTCGGACGGCCATAACTGTTGCCTCGTTTAGAATTACGGGAGCCATAACCAGTCAAAACGAAGGTCTCAGTGAGTTCTACGGCTTTGATGGCTTTAAGCCGTCAACGGATAGTTTCACACCCAAAAAAAAGCCATCCGAACCTCAATCGGGTCTCTGAAGTTTTTTGTCCTTCGTTTTTCCGTCACATGAATTTTTACGTTAAAAAGGGAACACCGTGGATGGTCTTCGATTTACCATCCCTGGAGAGTGGTGCACCATGGTACCGGTCCATTTCAAATACCTGCACCCAATTCTAAAAGTCGCACGGCGCTGTTTCGTCTTTTTGGACGAATGTTGCACCTTGCACCGCAGATATTGCACCCTGCAGATATCGATTCTTCGAACGGCCATAACTGTTGCCTCGTTTAGAGTTACGGGAGCCATAACCAGTCAAAACAAAGGTCTCAGTGAGTTCTACGGCTTTGACTGCTGTAAGCCGTCAACGGATAGTTTCATACCCAAAAAAAGCTATCCGAACCTCAATCGGGTCTCTGAAGTTTTTTGGCCTTCGTTTTTCCGTCACATGAATTTTTACGTTAAAAAGGGAACACCGTGGATGGTCTTCGATTTACCATCCCTGGAGAGTGGTGCACCATGGTACCGGTCCATTTCAAATACCTGCACCCAATTCTAAAAGTCGCACGGCGCTGTTTTGTCTTTTTGGATGAATGTTGCACCTTGCACCGCAGATGTTGCACCCTACGGATATCGATTCTTCGGACGGCCATACTGTTGCCTCCTTTAGAGTTACGGGAGCCATAACCAGTCAAAACGAAGGTCTCAGTGAGTTCTACGGCTTTGATGGCTGTAAGCCGTCAACGGATAGTTTCATACCCAAAAAAAAGCCATCCGAACCTCAATCGGGTCTCTGAAGTTTTTTGGCCTTCGTTTTTCCGTCACATGAATTTTTACGTTAAAAAGGGAAAACCGTGGCTGGTCTTCGATTTACCATCCCTGGAGAGTGGTACACCATGGTACCGGTACATTTCAAATACCTGCACCCAATTCTAAAAGTCGCACGGCGCTGTTTCGTCTTTTTGGACGAATGTTGCACCTTGCACCGCAGATGTTGCACCCTGCGGATATCGATTCTTCGGACGGCCATAACGGTTGCCTCGTTTAGAGTTACGGGAGCCATAACCAGTCAAAACGAAGGTCTCAGTGAGTTCTACGGCTTTGACAGCTGTAAGCCGTCAACAGATAGTTTCATACTCAAAAAAAGCTATCCGAACCTCAATCGGGTCACTAAAGTTTTTTGGCCTTCGTTTTTCCGTCACATGAATTTTTAAGTTAAAAAGGGAACACCGTGGCTGGTCTTCGATTTACCATCCCAGGAGAGTGGTGCACCATGGTACCGGTCCATTTCAAATACCTGCACCCAATTCTAAAAGTCGCACGGCGCTGTTTCGTCTTTTTGGACGAATGTTGCACCTTGCACCGCAGATGTTGCACCCTGCGGATATCGATTCTTCGGACGGCCATAACTGTTGCCTCGTTTAGAATTACGGGAGCCATAACCAGTCAAAACGAAGGTCTCAGTGAGTTCTACGGCTTTGATGGCTGTAAGCCGTCAACGGATAGTTTCACACCCAAAAAAAAGCCATCCGAACCTCAATCGGGTCTCTGAAGTTTTTTGTCCTTCGTTTTTCCGTCACATGAATTTTTACGTTAAAAAGGGAACACCGTGGATGGTCTTCGATTTACCATCCCTGGAGAGTGGTGCACCATGGTACCGGTCCATTTCAAATACCTGCACCCAATTCTAAAAGTCGCACGGCGCTGTTTCGTCTTTTTGGACGAATGTTGCACCTTGCACCGCAGATATTGCACCCTGCAGATATCGATTCTTCGAACGGCCATAACTGTTGCCTCGTTTAGAGTTACGGGAGCCATAACCAGTCAAAACAAAGGTCTCAGTGAGTTCTACGGCTTTGACTGCTGTAAGCCGTCAACGGATAGTTTCATACCCAAAAAAAGCTATCCGAACCTCAATCGGGTCTCTGAAGTTTTTTGGCCTTCGTTTTTCCGTCACATGAATTTTTACGTTAAAAAGGGAACACCGTGGATGGTCTTCGATTTACCATCCCTGGAGAGTGGTGCACCATGGTACCGGTCCATTTCAAATACCTGCACCCAATTCTAAAAGTCGCACGGCGCTGTTTCGTCTTTTTGGATGAATGTTGCACCTTGCACCGCAGATGTTGCACCCTACGGATATCGATTCTTCGGACGGCCATACTGTTGCCTCCTTTAGAGTTACGGGAGCCATAACCAGTCAAAACGAAGGTCTCAGTGAGTTCTACGGCTTTGATGGCTGTAAGCCGTCAACGGATAGTTTCATACCCAAAAAAAAGCCATCCGAACCTCAATCGGGTCTCTGAAGTTTTTTGGCCTTCGTTTTTCCGTCACATGAATTTTTACGTTAAAAAGGGAAAACCGTGGCTGGTCTTCGATTTACCATCCCTGGAGAGTGGTACACCATGGTACCGGTACATTTCAAATACCTGCACCCAATTCTAAAAGTCGCACGGCGCTGTTTCGTCTTTTTGGACGAATGTTGCACCTTGCACCGCAGATGTTGCACCCTGCGGATATCGATTCTTCGGACTGCCATAATTGTTGCCTCGTTTAGAGTTACGGGAGCCATAACCCGTCAAAACGAAGGTCTCAGTGAGTTCTACGGCTTTGACCGCTGTAAGCCGTCAACGGATAGTTTCATACCCAAAAAAAAGCTATCCGAACCTCAATCGGGTCTCTGAAGTTTTTTGGCCTTCGTTTTTCCGTCACATGAATTTTTACGTTAAAAAGGGAACACCGTGGATGGTCTTCGATTTACCATCCCTGGAGAGTGGTGCACCATGGTACCGGTCCATTTCAAATACCTGCACCCAATTCTAAAAGTCGCACGACGCTGTTTCGTCTTTTTGGACGAATGTTGCACCTTGCACCGCAGATATTGCACCCTGCAGATATCGATTCTTCGAATGGCCATAACTGTTGCCTCGTTTAGAGTTACGGGAGCCATAACCAGTCAAAACAAAGGTCTCAGTGAGTTCTACGGCTTTGACTGCTGTAAGCCGTCAACGGATAGTTTCATACCCAAAAAAAGCTATCCGAACCTCAATCGGGTCTCTGAAGTTTTTTGGCCTTCGTTTTTCCGTCACATGAATTTTTACGTTAAAAAGGGAACACCGTGGCTGGTCTTCGATTTACCATCCCTGGAGAGTGGTGCACCATGGTACCGGTCCATTTCAAATACCTGCACCCAATTCTAAAAGTCGCACGGCGCTGTTTCGTCTTTTTGGATGAATGTTGCACCTTGCACCGCAGATGTTGCACCCTGCGGATATCGATTCTTCGGACGGCCATAACGGTTGCCTCGTTTAGAGTTACGTGAGCCATAACCAGTTAAAACGAAGGTCTCAGTGAGTTCTACGGCTTTGACGGCTGTAAGCCGTCAACGGATAGTTTCACACCCAAAAAAAAGCCATCCGAACCTCAATCGGGTCTTTGAAGTTTTTTGGCCTTCGTTTTTCCGTCACATGAATTTTTACGTTAAAAAGGGAACACCGTGGCTGGTCTTCGATTTACCATCCCTGGAGAGTGGTGCACCATGGTACCGGTCCATTTCAAATACCTGCACCCAATTCTAAAAGTCGCACGGCGCTGCTTCGTCTTTTTGGACGAATGTTGCACCTTGCACCGCAGATGTTGCACCCTACGGATATCGATTCTTCGGACGGCCATAACTGTTGCCTCGTTTAGAGTTACAGGAGCCATAACCAGTCAAAACGAAGGTCTCAGTGAGTTCTACGGCTTTGATGGCTGTAAGCCGTCAACGGATAGTTTCACACCCAAAAAAAAGCCATCCGAACCTCAATCGGGTCTCTGAAGTTTTTTGGCCTTCGTTTTTCCGTCACATGAATTTTTACGTTAAAAAGGGAAAACCGTGGCTGGTCTTCGATTTACCATCCTTGGAGAGTGGTGCACCCTGGTACCGGTCCATTTCAAATACCTGCACCCAATTCTAAAAGTCGCACGGCGCTGTTTCGTCTTTTTGGACGAATGTTGCACCTTGCACCGCAGATGTTGCACCCTGCGGATATCGATTCTTCGGACGGCCATAACTGTTGCCTCGTTTAGAGTTATGGAAGCCATAACCAGTCAAAACGAAGGTCTCAGTGAGTTCTACGGCTTTGATGGCTGTAAGCCGTCAACGGATAGTTTCACACCCAAAAAAAAGCCATCCGAACCTCAATCGGGTCTCTGAAGTTTTTTGGCCTTCGTTTTTCCGTCACATGAATTTTTACTTTAAAAAGGGAACACCGTGGCTGGTCTTCGATTTACCATCCCTGGAGAGTGGTGCACCATGGTACCGGTCCATTTCAAATACCTGCACCCAATTCTAAAAGTCGCACGGCGCTGTTTCGTCTTTTTGGACGAATGTTGCACCTTGCACCGCAGATGTTGCACCCTGCGGATATCGATTCTTCGGACGGCCATAACTGTTGCCTCGTTTAGAGTTACGTGAGCCATAACCAGTCAAAACGAAGGTCTCAGTGAGTTCTACGGCTTTGACGGCTATAAGCCGTCAACGGATAGTTTCATACCCAAAAAAAGCCATCCGAACCTCAATCGGGTCTCTGAAGTTTTTTGGCCTTCGTTTTTCCGTCACATGAATTTTTACGTTAAAAAGGGAACACCGTGGCTGGTCTTCGATTTACCATCCCTGGAGAGTGGTGCACCATGGTACCGGTCCATTTCAAATACCTGCACCCATTTCTAAAAGTCGCACGGCGCTGTTTCGTCTTTTTGGACGAATGTTGCACCTTGCACCGCAGATGTTTCACCCTATGGATATCGATTCTTCGGACGGCCATAACGGTTGCCTTGTTTAGAGTTACGGGAGCCATAACCAGTCAAAACGAAGGTCTCAGTGAGTTCTACGGCTTTGACAGCTGTAAGTCGTCAACAGATAGTTTCATACTAAAAAAAAAGCTATCCGAACCTCAATCGGGTCACTGAAGTTTTTTGGCCTTCGTTTTTCCGTCACATGAATTTTTAAGTTAAAAAGGGAATACCGTGGCTGGTCTTCGATTTACCATCCCTGGAGAGTGGTGCACCATGGTACCGGTCCATTTCAAATACCTGCACCCAATTCTAAAAGTCGCACGGCGCTTTTTCGTCTTTTTGGACGAATGTTGCACCTTGCACCGCAGATGTTGCACCCTACAGATATCGATTCTTCGGACGGCCATAACTGTTGCCTCGTTTAGAGTTACGGGAGCCATAACCAGTCAAAACGAAGGTCTCAGTGAGTTCTACGGCTTTGATCGCTGTAAGCCGTCAATGGATAGTTTCATACCTAAAAAAAAGCTATCCGAACCTCAATCGTGTCTTTGAAGTTTTTTGGCCTTCGTTTTTCCGTCACATGAATTTTTACGTTAAAAAGGGAACACCGTGGCTGGTCTTCGATTTACCATCCCTGGAGAGTGGTGCACCATGGTACCGGTCCATTTCAAATACCTGCACCCATTTCTAAAAGTCGCACGGCCCTGTTTCGTCTTTTTGGACGAATGTTGCACCTTGCACCGCAGATGTTTCACCCTAGGGATATCGATTCTTCGGACGGCCATAACGGTTGCCTCGTTTAGAGTTACGGGAGCCATAACCAGTCAAAACGAAGGTCTCAGTGAGTTCTACGGCTTTGACTGCTGTAAGCCATCAACGGATAGTTTCATACCCAAAAAAAAGCTATCCGAACCTCAATCGGGTCTCTGATGTTTTTTGGCCTTCGTTTTTCCGTCACATGAATTTTTACGTTAAAAAGGGAAAACCGAGGCTGGTCTTCGATTTACCATCCCTGGAGAGTGGTGCACCATGGTACCGGTCCATTTCAAATACCTGCACCCAATTCTAAAAGTCGCACGGCGCTGTTTCGTCTTTTTGGACGAATGTTGCACCTTGCACCGCAGATGTTGCACCCTACGGATATCGATTCTTCGGACGGCCATAACTGTTGCCTCCTTTAGAGTTACGGGAGCCATAACCAGTCAAAACGAAGGTCTCAGTGAGTTCTACGGCTTTGACGGTTGTAAGCCGTCAACTGATAGTTTCATACCCAAAAAAAAGCCATCCGAACCTCAATCGGGTCTCTGAAGTTTTTTGGCCTTCGTTTTTCCATCACATGAATTTTTACGTTAAAAAGGGAAAACCGTGGCTGGTCCTCGATTTACCATCCCTGGAGAGTGATGCACCATGGTACCGGTCCATTTCAAATACCTGCACCCAATTCTAAAAGTCGCACGGCGCTGTTTCGTCTTTTTGGACGAATGTTGCACCTTGCACCGCAGATGTTGCACCCTACGGATATCGATTCTTCGGACGGCCATAACTGTTGCCTCGTTTAGAGTTACGGGAGCCATAACCAGTCAAAACGAAGGTCTCAGTGAGTTCTACGGCTTTGATGGCTGTAAGCCGTCAACGGATAGTTTCACACCCAAAAAAAAGCCATCCGAACCTCAATCGGGTCTTTGAAGTTTTTTGGCCTTCGTTTTTCCGTCACATGAATTTTTACGTTAAAAAGGGAACACCGTGGCTGGTCTTCGATTTACCATCCCTGGAGAGTTGTGCACCATGGTACCGGTCCATTTCAAATACCTGCACCCAATTCTAAAAGTCGCACGGCGCTGTTTCGTCTTTTTGGACGAATGTTGCACCTTGCACCGCAGATGTTGCATCCTACGGATATCGATTCTTCGGACGGCCATAACTGTTGCCTCGTTTAGAGTTACGAGAGCCATAACCAGTCAAAACGATGGTCTCAGTGAGTTCTACGGCTTTGATCGCTGTAAGCCGTCAATGGATGGTTTCATACCTAAAAAAAAGCTATCCGAACCTCAATCGTGTCTTTGAAGTTTTTTGGCCTTCGTTTTTCCGTCACATGAATTTTTACGTTAAAAAGGGAACACCGTGGCTGGTCTTCGATTTACCATCCCTGGATAGTGGTGCACCATGGTACCGGTCCATTTCAAATACCTGCACCCATTTCTAAAAGTCGCACGGTGCTGTTTCGTCTTTTTGGACGAATGTTGCACCTTGCACCGCAGATGTTTCACCCTAAGGATATCGATTCTTCGGACGGCCATAACGATTGCCTCGTTTAGAGTTACGGGAGCCATAACCAGTCAAAACGAAGGTCTCAGTGAGTTCTATGGCTTTGACTGCTGTAAGCCGTCAACAGATAGTTTCATACCCAAAAAAAAGCTATCCGAACCTCAATCGGGTCTCTGATGTTTTTTGGCCTTCGTTTTTCCGTCACATGAATTTTTACGTTAAAAAGGGAAAACCGAGGCTGGTCTTCGATTTACCATCCCTGGAGAGTGGTGCACCATGGTACCGGTCCATTTCAAATACCTGCACCCAATTCTAAAAGTTGCACGGCGCTGTTTCGTCTTTTTGGACGAATGTTGCACCTTGCACCGCAGATGTTGCACCCTGCGGATATCGATTCTTCGGACGGCCATAACTGTTGCCTCCTTTAGAGTTACGGGAGCCATAACCAGTCAAAACGAAGGTCTCAGTGATTTCTATGGCTTTGACCGCTGTAAGCCGTCAACGGATAGTTTCATACTCAAAAAAAAGCCATCCGAACCTCAATCGGGTCTCTGAAGTTTTTTGGCCTTCGTTTTTCCGTCACATGAATTTTTACGTTAAAAAGGGAAAACCATGGCTGGTCTTCGATTTACCATCCCTGGAGAGTGGTACACCATGGTACCGGTCCATTTCAAATACCTGCACCCAATTCTAAAAGTCGCACGGCGCTGTTTCGTCTTTTGGACGAATGTTGCACCTTGCACCGCAGATGTTGCACCCTACGGATATCGATTCTTTGGACGGCCATAACTGTTGCCTCGTTTAGAGTTACGGGAGCCATAACCAGTCAAAACGAAGGTCTCAGTGAGTTCTACAGCTTTGATGGCTGTAAGCCGTCAACGGATAGTTTCACACCCAAAAAAAAGCCATCCGAACCTCAATCGGGTCTCTGAAGTTTTTTGGCCTTCGTTTTTCCGTCACATGAATTTTTACGTTAAAAAGGGAACACCGTGGCTGGTCTTCGATTTACCATCCCTGGAGAGTGGTGCACCATGGTACCGGTCCATTTCAAATACCTGCACCCAATTCTAAAAGTCGCACGGCGCTGTTTCGTCTTTTTGGACGAATGTTGCACCTTGCACCGCAGATGTTGCACCCTACAGATATCGATTCTTCGAACGACCATAACTGTTGCCTCGTTTAGAGTTACGGGAGCCATAACCAGTCAAAACAAAGGTCTCAGTGAGTTCTACGGATTTGACTGCTGTAAGCCGTCAACGGATAGTTTCATACCCAAAAAAAGCTATCCGAACCTCAATCGGGTATTTGAAGTTTTTTGGCCTTCGTTTTTCCGTCACATGAATTTTTACGTTAAAAAGGGAACACCGTGGCTGGTCTTCGATTTACCATCCCTGGAGAGTGGTGCACCATGGTACCGGTCCATTTCAAATACCTGCACCCAATTCTAAAAGTCGCACGGCGCTGTTTCGTCTTTTTGGATGAATGTTGCACCTTGCACCGCAGATGTTGCACCCTGGGGATATCGATTCTTCGGACGGCCATAACTGTTGCCTCCTTTAGAGTTACGGGAGCCATAACCAGTCAAAACGAAGGTCTCAATGAGTTCTACGGCTTTGATGGCTGTAAGCCGTCAACGGATAGTTTCATACCCAAAAAAAGCCATCCGAACCTCAATCGGGTCTTTGAACTTTTTTGGCCTTCGTTTTTCCGTCACATGAATTTTTACGTTAAAAAGGGAAAACTGTGGCTGGTCTTCGATTTACCATCCCTGGAGTGTGTTACACCATGGTACCGGTCCATTTCAAATACCTGCACCCAATTCTAAAAGTCGCACGGCGCTGTTTCGTCTTTTTGGACGAATGTTGCACCTTGCACCGCAGATGTTGCACCCTGCGGATATCGATTCTTCGGACGGCCATAACTGTTGCCTACTTTAGAGTTACGGGAGCCATAACCAGTCAAAACGAAGGTCTCAGTGAGTTCTACGGCTTTGATGGCTGTAAGCCGTCAACGGATAGTTTCACACCCAAAAAAAAGCCATCCGAACCTCAATCGGGTCTCTGAAGTTTTTTGGCCTTCGTTTTTCCGTCACATGAATTTTTACGTTAAAAAGGGAACACCGTGGATGGTCTTCGATTTACCATCCCTGGAGAGTGGTGCACCATGGTACCGGTCCATTTCAAATACCTGCACCCAATTCTAAAAGTCGCACGGCGCTGTTTCGTCTTTTTGGACGAATGTTGCACCTTGCACCGCCGATATTGCACCCTGCAGATATCGATTCTTCGAACGGCCATAACTGTTGCCTCGTTTAGAGTTACGGGAGCCATAACCAGTCAAAACAAAGGTCTCAGTGAGTTCTACGGCTTTGACTGCTGTAAGCCGTCAACGGATAGTTTCATACCCAAAAAAAGCTATCCGAACCTCAATCGGGTCTCTAAAGTTTTTTGGCCTTCGTTTTTCCGTCACATGAATTTTTACGTTAAAAAGGGAACACCGTGGCTGGTCTTCGATTTACCATCCCTGGAGAGTGGTGCACCATGGTACCGGTCCATTTCAAATACCTGCACCCAATTCTAAAAGTCGCACGGCGCTGTTTCGTCTTTTTGGATGAATGTTGCACCTTGCACCGCAGATGTTGCACCCTGCGGATATCGATTCTTCGGACGGCCATAACTGTTGCCTCCTTTAGAGTTACGGGAGCCATAACCAGTCAAAACGAAGGTCTCAGTGAGTTCTACGGCTTTGATGGCTGTAAGCCGTCAACGGATAGTTTCATACCCAAAAAAAAGCCATCCGAACCTCAATCGGGTCTCTGAAGTTTTTTGGCCTTCGTTTTTCCGTCACATGAATTTTTACGTTAAAAAGGGAAAACCGTGGCTGGTCTTCGATTTACCATCCCTGGAGAGTGGTGCACCATGGTACCGGTCCATTTCAAATACCTGCACCCAATTCTAAAAGTCGCACGGCGCTGTTTCGTCTTTTTGGACGAATGTTGCACCTTGCACCGCAGATATTGCACCCTGCAGATATCGATTCTTCGAACGGCCATAACTGTTGCCTCGTTTAGAGTTACGGGAGCCATAACCAGTCAAAACAAAGGTCTCAGTGAGTTCTACGGCTTTGACTGCTGTAAGCCGTCAACGGATAGTTTCATACCCAAAAAAAGCTATCCGAACCTCAATCGGGTCTCTGAAGTTTTTTGGCCTTCGTTTTTCCGTCACATGAATTTTTACGTTAAAAAGGGAACACCGTGGCTGGTCTTCGATTTACCATCCCTGGAGAGTGGTGCACCATGGTACCGGTCCATTTCAAATTCCTGCACCCAATTCTAAAAGTCGCACGGCGCTGTTTCGTCTTTTTGGATGAATGTTGCACCTTGCACCGCAGATGTTGCACCCTGCGGATATCGATTCTTCGGACGGCCATAACTGTTGCCTCCTTTAGATTTACGGGAGCCATAACCAGTCAAAACGAAGGTCTCAGTGAGTTCTACGGCTTTGATGGCTGTAAGCCGTCAACGGATAGTTTCATACCCAAAAAAAAAGCCATCCGAACCTCAATCGGGTCTCTGAAGTTTTTTGGCCTTCGTTTTTCCATCACATGAATTTTTACGTTAAAAAGGGAAAACCGTGGCTGGTCTTCGATTTACCATCCCTGGAGAGTGGTGCACCATGGTACCGGTCCATTTCAAATACCTGCACCCAATTCTAAAAGTCGCACGGCGCTGTTTCGTCTTTTTGACGAATGTTGCACCTTGCACCGCAGATATTGCACCCTTCAGATATCGATTCTTCGAACGGCCATAACTGTTGCCTCGTTTAGAGTTACGGGAGCAATAACTAGTCAAAACAAAGGTCTCAGTGAGTTCTATGGCTTTGACAGCTGTAAGCCGTCAACGGATAGTTTCATACCCAAAAAAAGCTATCCGAACCTCAATCGGGTCTCTGAAGTTTTTTGGCCTTCGTTTTTCCGTCACATGAATTTTTACGTTAAAAAGGGAAAACCGTGGCTGGTCTTCGATTTACCATCCCTGGAGAGTGGTGCACCATGGTACCGGTCCATTTCAAATACCTGCACCCAATTCTAAAAGTCGCACGGCGCTGTTTCGTCTTTTTGGACGAATGTTGCACCTTGCACCGCAGATATTGCACCCTGCAGATATCGATTCTTCGAACGGCCATAACTGTTGCCTCGTTTAGAGTTACGGGAGCCATAACTAGTCAAAACAAAGGTCTCAGTGAGTTCTACGGCTTTGACAGCTGTAAGCCGTCAACGGATAGTTTCATACCCAAAAAAAGCTATCCGAACCTCAATCGGGTCTCTGAAGTTTTTTGGCCTTCGTTTTTCCGTCACATGAATTTTTACGTTAAAAAGGGAACACCGTGGCTGGTCTTCGATTTACCATCCCTGGAGAGTAGTGCACCATGGTACCGGTCCATTTCAAATACCTACACCCAATTCTAAAAGTCGCACGGCGCTGTTTCGTCTTTTTGGATGAATGTTGCACCTTGCACCGCAGATGTTGCACCCTGCGGATATCGATTCTTCGGACGGCCATAACTGTTGCCTCCTTTAGAGTTACGGGAGCCATAACCAGTCAAAACGAAGGTCTCAGTGAGTTCTACGGCTTTGATGGCTGTAAGCCGTCAACGGATAGTTTCATACCCAAAAAAAAGCCATCCGAACCTCAATCGGGTCTCTGAAGTTTTTTGGCCTTCGTTTTTCCGTCACATGAATTTTTACGTTAAAAAGGGAAAACCGTGGCTGGTCTTCGATTTACCATCCCTGGAGAGTGGTGCACCATGGTACCGGTCCATTTCAAATACCTGCACCCAATTCTAAAAGTCGCACGGCGCTGTTTCGTCTTTTTGGACGAATGTTGCACCTTGCACCGCAGATATTGCACCCTGCAGATATCGATTCTTCGAACGGCCATAACTGTTGCCTCGTTTAGAGTTACGGGAGCCATAACCAGTCCAAACAAAGGTCTCAGTGAGTTCTACGGCTTTGACTGCTGTAAGCCGTCAACGGATAGTTTCATACCCAAAAAAAGCTATCCGAACCTCAATCGGGTCTTTGAAGTTTTTTGGCCTTCGTTTTTCCGTCACATGAATTTTTACGTTAAAAAGGGAACACCGTGGCTGGTCTTCGATTTACCATCCCTGGAGAGTGGTGCACCATGGTACCGGTCCATTTCAAATACCTGCACCCAATTCTAAAAGTCGCACGGCGCTGTTTCGTCTTTTTGGATGAATGTTGCACCTTGCACCGCAGATGTTGCACCCTGCGGATATCGATTCTTTGGACGGCCATAACTGTTGCCTCCTTTAGAGTTACGGGAGCCATAACCAGTCAAAACGAAGGTCTCAGTGAGTTCTACGGCTTTGATGGCTGTAAGCCGTCAACGGATAGTTTCATACCCCAAAAAAAAGCCATCCGAACCTCAATCGGGTCTCTGAAGTTTTTTGGCCTTCGTTTTTCCGTCACATGAATTTTTACGTTAAAAAGGGAAAACCGTGGCTGGTCTTCGATTTACCATCCCTGGAGAGTGGTGCACCATGGTACCGGTCCATTTCAAATACCTGCACCCAATTCTAAAAGTCGCACGGCGCTGTTTCGTCTTTTTGGACGAATGTTGCACCTTGCACCGCAGATATTGCACCCTGCAGATATCGATTCTTCGAACGGCCATAACTGTTGCCTCGTTTAGAGTTACGGGAGCCATAACTAGTCAAAACAAAGGTCTCAGTGAGTTCTACGGCTTTGACAGCTGTAAGCCGTCAACGGATAGTTTCATACCCAAAAAAAGCTATCCGAACCTCAATCGGGTCTTTGAAGTTTTTTGGCCTTCGTTTTTCCGTCACATGAATTTTTACGTTAAAAAGGGAAAACCGTGGCTGGTGTTCGATTTACCATCCCTGGAGAGTGGTGCACCATGGTACCGGTCCATTTCAAATACCTGCACCCAATTCTAAAAGTCGCACGGCGCTGTTTCGTCTTTTTGGACGAATGTTGCACCTTGCACCGCAGATGTTGCACCCTACGGATATCGATTCTTCGGACGGCCATAACTGTTGCCTCGTTTAGAG
Organism: Allium fistulosum; assembly: GCA_030737815.1. Classification (NCBI taxonomy): domain Eukaryota; kingdom Viridiplantae; phylum Streptophyta; class Magnoliopsida; order Asparagales; family Amaryllidaceae; genus Allium; species Allium fistulosum. The sequence continues at coordinate 1,143,989,367 of CM060906.1, forward strand.
TTACGGGAGCCATAACCAGTCAAAACGAAGGTCTCAGTGAGTTCTACGGCTTTGATCACTGTAAGCCGTCAATGGATAGTTTCATACCTAAAAAAAGCTATCCGAACCTCAATCGTGTCTTTTAAGTTTTTTGGCCTTCGTTTATCCATCACATGAATTTTTACGTTAAAAAGGGAACACCGTGGCTGGTCTTCGATTTACCATCCCTGGAGAGTGGTGCACCATGGTACCGATCCATTTCAAATACCTGCACCCATTTCTAAAAGTCGCACGGCGCTGTTTCGTCTTTTTGGACGAATGTTGCACCTTGCACCGCAGATGTTTCACCCTATGGATATCGATTCTTCGGACGGCCATAACGGTTGCCTCGTTTAGAGTTACGGGAGCCATAACCAGTCAAAACGAAAGTCTCAGTGAGTTCTACGGCTTTGACGGCTGTAAGCCGTCAACGGAAAGTTTCATACCCAAAAAAAAGCTATCCGAACCTCAATCGGGTCTCTGATGTTTTTTGGCCTTCGTTTTTCCATCACATGAATTTTTACGTTAAAAAGGGAAAACCGAGGCTGGTCTTCGATTTACCATCCCTGGAGAGTGGTGCACCATGGTACCGGTCCATTTCAAATACCTGCACCCAATTCTAAAAGTCGCACGACGCTGTTTCGTCTTTTTGGACGAATGTTGCACCTTGCACCGCAGATGTTGCACCCTGCGGATATCGATTCTTCGGACGGCCATAATTGTTGCCTCCTTTAGAGTTACGGGAGCCATAACCAGTCAAAACGAAGGTCTCAGTGAGTTCTACGGCTTTAACAGCTGTAAGCCGTCAACGGATAGTTTCATACCCAAAAAAAAGCCATCCGAACCTCAATCGGGTCTCTGAAGTTTTTTGGCCTTCGTTTTTCCGTCACATGAATTTTTACGTTAAAAAGGGAAAACCGTGGCTGGTCTTCGATTTACCATCCCTAGAGAGTGGTACACCATGGTACCGGTCCATTTCAAATACCTGCACCCAATTCTAAAAGTCGTACGGCGCTGTTTCGTCTTTTGGACGAATGTTGCACCTTGCACCGCAGATGTTGCACCCTGCGGATATCGATTCTTCGGACGGCCATAACTGTTGCCTCGTTTAGAGTTACGGGAGCCATAACCAGTCAAAACGAAGGTCTCAGTGAGTTCTACGGCTTTGATGGCTGTAAGCCGTCAACGGATAGTTTCACACCCAAAAAAAAGCCATCCGAACCTCAATCGGGTCTCTGAAGTTTTTTGGCCTTCGTTTTTCCGTCACATGAATTTTTACGTTAAAAAGGGAACACCGTGGATGGTCTTCGATTTACCATCCCTGGAGAGTGGTGCACCATGGTACCGGTCCATTTCAAATACCTGCACCCAATTCTAAAAGTCGCACGGCGCTGTTTCGTCTTTTTGGACGAATGTTGCACCTTGCACCGCAGATATTGCACCCTGCAGATATCGATTCTTCGAACGGCCATAACTGTTGCCTCGTTTAGAGTTACGGGAGCCATAACCAGTCAAAACAAAGGTCTCAGTGAGTTCTACGGCCTTGACTGCTGTAAGCCGTCAACGGATAGTTTCATACCCAAAAAAAGCTATCCGAACCTCAATCGGGTCTCTGAAGTTTTTTGGCCTTCGTTTTTCCGTCACATGAATTTTTACGTTAAAAAGGGAACACCGTGGCTGGTCTTCGATTTACCATCCCTGGAGAGTGGTGCACCATGGTACCGGTCCATTTCAAATACCTGCACCCAATTCTAAAAGTCGCACGGCGCTGTTTCGTCTTTTTGGATGAATGTTGCACCTTGCACCGCAGATGTTGCACCCTGCGGATATCGATTCTTCGGACGGCCATAACTGTTGCCTCCTTTAGAGTTACGGGAGCCATAACCAGTCAAAACGAAGGTCTCAGTGAGTTCTACGGCTTTGATGGCTGTAAGCCGTCAACGGATAGATTCATACCCAAAAAAAGCCATCCGAACCTCAATCGGGTCTCTGAAGTTTTTTGGCCTTCGTTTTTCCGTCACATGAATTTTTACGTTAAAAAGGGAAAACAGTGGCTGGCCTTCGATTTACCATCCCTGGAGAGTGGTACACCATGATACCGGTCCATTTCAAATACCTGCACCCAATTCTAAAAGTCGCACGGCGCTGTTTCGTCTTTTTGGACGAATGTTGCACCTTGCACCGCAGATGTTGCACCCTGCGGATATCGATTCTTTGGACGGCCATAACTGTTGCCTCGTTTAGAGTTACGGGAGCCATAACCAGTCAAAACGAAGGTCTCAGTGAGTTCTACGGCTTTGATGGCTGTAAGCCGTCAACGGATAGTTTCACACCCAAAAAAAAGCCATCCGAACCTCAATCGGGTCTCTGAAGTTTTTTGGCCTTCGTTTTTCCGTCACATGAATTTTTACGTTAAAAAGGGAACACCGTGGATGGTCTTCGATTTACCATCTCTGGAGAGTGGTGCACCATGGTACCGGTCCATTTCAAATACCTGCACCCAATTCTAAAAGTCGCACGGCGCTGTTTCGTCTTTTTGGACGAATGTTGCACCTTGCACTGCAGATATTGCACCCTACAGATATCGATTCTTCGAACGGCCATAACTGTTGCCTCGTTTAGAGTTACGGGAGCCATAACCAGTCAAAACAAAGGTCTCAGTGAGTTCTACGGCTTTGACTGCTGTAAGCCGTCAACGGATAGTTTCATACCCAAAAAAAGCTATCCGAACCTCAATCGGGTCTCTGAAGTTTTTTGGCCTTCGTTTTTCCGTCACATGAATTTTTACGTTAAAAAGGGAACACCGTGGCTGGTCTTCGATTTACCATCCCTGGAGAGTGGTGCACCATGGTACCGGTCCATTTCAAATACCTGCACCCAATTCTAAAAGTCGCACGGCGCTGTTTCGTCTTTTTGGATGAATGTTGCACCTTGCACCGCAGATGTTGCACCCTGCGGATATCGATTCTTCGGACGGCCATAACTGTTGCCTCCTTTAGAGTTACGGGAGCCATAACCAGTCAAAACGAAGGTCTCAGTGAGTTACGGCTTTGATGGCTGTAAGCCGTCAACGGATAGTTTCATACCCAAAAAAAGCCATCCGAACCTCAATCGGGTCTCTGAAGTTTTTTGGCCTTCGTTTTTCCGTCACATGAATTTTTACGTTAAAAAGGGAAAACCGTGGCTGGTCTTCGATTTACCATCCCTGGAGAGTGGTACACCATGGTACCGGTCCATTTCAAATACCTGCATCCAATTCTAAAAGTCGCACGGCGCTGTTTCGTCTTTTTGGACGAATGTTGCACCTTGCACCGCAGATGTTGCACCCTGCGGATATCGATTCTTCGGATGGCCATAACTGTTGCCTCGTTTAGAGTTACGGGATCCATAACCAGTCAAAACGAAGGTCTCAGTGAGTTCTACGGCTTTGATTGCTGTTAGCCGTCAACGGATAGTTTCACACCCAAAAAAAGCTATCCGAACCTCAATCGGGTCTCTGAAGTTTTTTGGCCTTCGTTTTTCCGTCACATGAATTTTTACGTTAAAAAGGGAACACCGTGGATGGTCTTCGATTTACCATCCCTGGAGAGTGGTGCACCATGGTACCGGTCCATTTCAAATACCTGCACCCAATTCTAAAAGTCGCACGGCGCTGTTTCGTCTTTTTGGACGAATGTTGCACCTTGCACCGCAGATGTTGCACCCTGCGGATATCGATTCTTCGGACGGCCATAACTGTTGCCTCGTTTAGAGTTACGGGAGCCATAACCAGTCAAAACGAAGGTCTCAGTGAGTTCTACGGCTTTGATGGCTGTAAGCCGTCAACGGATAGTTTCACACCCAAAAAAAAGCCATCCGAACCTCAATCAGGTCTCTGAAGTTTTTTGGCCTTCGTTTTTCCGTCACATGAATTTTTACGTTAAAAAGGGAACACCGTGGATGGTCTTCGATTTACCATCCCTGGAGAGTGGTGCACCATGGTACCGGTCCATTTCAAATACCTGCACCCAATTCTAAAAGTCGCACGGCGCTGTTTCGTCTTTTTGGACGAATGTTGCACCTTGCACCGCAGATATTGCACCTTGTAGATATCGATTCTTCGAACGGCCATAACTGTTGCCTCGTTTAGAGTTACGGGAGCCATAACCAGTCAAAACAAAGGTCTCAGTGAGTTCTACGGCTTTGACTGCTGTAAGCCGTCAACGGATAGTTTCATACCCAAAAAAAGCTATCCGAACCTCAATCGGGTCTCTGAAGTTTTTTGGCCTTCGTTTTTCCGTCACATGAATTTTTACGTTAAAAAGGGAACACCGTGGCTGGTCTTCGATTTACCATCCCTGGAGAGTGGTGCACCATGGTACCGGTCCATTTCAAATACCTGCACCCAATTCTAAAAGTCGCACGGCGCTGTTTCGTCTTTTTGGATGAATGTTGCACCTTGCACCGCAGATGTTGCACCCTGCGGATATCGATTCTTCGGACGGCCATAACTATTGCCTCGTTTAGAGTTACGGGAGCCATAACCAGTCAAAACGAAGGTCTCAGTGAGTTCTACGGCTTTGACAGCTGTAAGCCGTCAACAGATAGTTTCATATTCAAAAAAAAGCTATCCGAACCTCAATCGGGTCTCTGAAGTTTTTTGGCCTTCGTTTTTCCGTCACATGAATTTTTAAGTTAAAAAGGGAACACCGTGGATGGTCTTCAATTTACCATCCCTAGAGAGTGGTGCACCATGGTACCGGTCCATTTCAAATACCTGCACCCAATTCTAATAGTCGCACGGCGCTGTTTCGTCTTTTTGGACGAATGTTGCACCTTGCACCGCAGATGTTGCACCATACGGATATCGATTCTTCGGACGGCCATAACTGTTGCCTCGTTTAGAGTTATGGGAGCCATAACCAGTCAAAACGAAGGTCTCAGTGAGTTCTACGGCTTTGATCGCTGTAAGCCGTCAATGGATAGTTCCATACCTAAAAAAAAGCTATCCGAACCTCAACCGTGTCTTTTAAGTTTTTTGGCCTTCGTTTATCCATCACATGAATTTTTACGTTATAAAGGGAACACCGTGGCTGGTCTTCGATTTACCATCTCTGGAGAGTGGTGCACCATGGTACCGGTCCATTTCAAATACCTACACCCATTTCTAAAAGTCGCACGGCGCTGTTTCGTCTTTTTGGACGAATGTTGCACCTTGCACCGCAGATGTTTCACCCTATGGATATCGATTCTTCGGACGGCCATAACGGTTGCCTCGTTTAGAGTTACGGGAGCCATAACCAGTCAAAACGAAGGTCTCAGTGAGTTCTACGGCTTTGACAGCTGTAAGCTGTCAACGGATAGTTTCATACCCAAAAAAAAGCCATCCGAACCTCAATCGGGTCTCTGATGTTTTTTGGCCTTCGTTTTTCCATCACATGAATTTTTACGTTAAAAAGGGAAAACCGAGGCTGGTCTTCGATTTACCATCCCTGGAGAGTGGTGCACCATGGTACCGGTCCATTTCAAATACCTGCACCCAATTCTAAAAGTCGCACGACGCTGTTTCGTCTTTTTGGACGAATGTTGCACCTTGCACCGCAGATGTTGCACCCTGCGGATATCGATTCTTCGGACGGCCATAACTGTTGCCTCCTTTAGAGTTACGGGAGCCATAACCAGTCAAAACGAAGGTCTCAGTGAGTTCTACGGCTTTAACAGCTGTAAGCCGTCAACGGATAGTTTCATACCCAAAAAAAAGCCATCTGAACCTCAATCGGGTCTATGAAGTTTTTTGGCCTTCGTTTTTCCGTCACATGAATTTTTACGTTAAAAAGGGAAAACCGTGGCTGGTCTTCGATTTACCATCCCTAGAGAGTGGTGCACCATGGTACCGGTCCATTTCAAATACCTGCACCCAATTCTAAAAGTCGCACGGCGCTGTTTCGTCTTTTTGGATGAATGTTGCACCTTGCACCGCAGATGTTGCACCCTGCGGATATCGATTCTTCGGACGGCCATAACTGTTGCCTCGTTTAGAGTTACGGGAGCTATAACCAGTCAAAACGAAGGTCTCGGTGAGTTCTACGGCTTTGATGGCTGTAAGCCGTCAACGGATAGTTTCACACCCAAAAAAAAGCCATCCGAACCTCAATCGGGTCTCTGAAGTTTTTTGGCCTTCGTTTTTCCGTCACATGAATTTTTACGTTAAAAAGGGAACACCGTGGCTGGTCTTCGATTTACCATCCCTGGAGAGTGGTGCACCATGGTACCGGTCCATTTCAAATACCTGCACCCAATTCTAAAAGTCGCACGGCGCAGTTTCGTCTTTTTGGACGAATGTTGCACCTTGCACCGCAGATGTTGCACCCTGTAGATATCGATTCTTCGAACGGCCATAACTGTTGCCTCGTTTAGAGTTACGGGAGCCATAACCAGTCAAAACAAAGGTCTCAGTGAGTTCTACGGCTTTGACTGCCGTAAGCCGTCAACGGATAGTTTCATACCCAAAAAAAAGCTATCCGAACCTCAATCGGGTCTCTGAAGTTTTTTGGCCTTCGTTTTTCCATCACATGAATTTTTACGTTAAAAAGGGAACACCGTGGCTGGTCTTCGATTTACCATCCCTGGAGAGTGGTGCACCATGGTACCGGTCCATTTCAAATACCTGCATCCAATTCTAAAAGTCGCACGGCGCTGTTTCGTCTTTTTGGATGAATGTTGCACCTTGCACCGCATATGTTGCACCCTGCGGATATCGATTCTTCGGACGGCCATAACTATTGCCTCGTTTAGAGTTACGGGAGCCATAACCAGTCAAAACGAAGGTCTCAGTGAGTTCTACGGCTTTGACTGCTGTAAGCCGTCAACCGATAGTTTCATACTAAAAAAAAAGCTATCCGAACCTCAATCGGGTCTCTGAAGTTTTTTGGCCTTCGTTTTTCCGTCACATGAATTTTTAAGTTAAAAAGGGAACACCGTGGCTGGTCTTCGATTTACCATCCCTGGAGAGCGGTGCACCATGGTACCGGTCCATTTCAAATACCTGCACCCAATTGTAAAAGTCGCACGGCGCTGTTTCGTGTTTTTGGACGAATGTTGCACCTTGCACCGCAGATGTTGCACCCTACGGATATCGATTCTTCGGACGGCCATAACTGTTGCCTCGTTTAGAGTTACGGGAGCCATAACCAGTCAAAACGAAGGTCTTAGTGAGTTCTACGGCTTTGATGGTTGTAAGCCGTCAATGGATAGTTTCATACCCAAAAAAAAGCCATCCGAACCTCAATCGGGTCTCTGAAGTTTTTTGGCCTTCGTTTTTCCGTCACATGAATTTTTACGTTAAAAAGGGAACACCGTGGATGCTCTTCGATTTACCATCCCTGGAGAGTGGTGCACCATGGTACCGGTCCATTTCAAATACCTGCACCCAATTCTAAAAGTCGCACGGCGCTGTTTCGTCTTTTTGGACGAATGTTGCACCTTGCACCGCAGATATTGCACCCTGCAGATATCGATTCTTCGAACGGCCATAACTGTTGCCTCGTTTAGAGTTACGGGAGCCATAACCAGTCAAAACAAAGGTCTCAGTGAGTTCTACGGCTTTGACTGCTGTAAGCTATCAACGGATAGTTTCATACCCAAAAAAAGCTATCCGAACCTCAATCGGGTCTTTGAAGTTTTTTGGCCTTCGTTTTTCCGTCACATGAATTTTTACGTTAAAAAGGGAACACCGTGGCTGGTCTTCGATTTACCATCCCTGGAGAGTGGTGCACCATGGTACCGGTCCATTTCAAATACCTGCACCCAATTCTAAAAGTCGCACGGCGCTGTTTCGTCTTTTTGGATGAATGTTGCACCTTGCACCGCAGATGTTGCACCCTGCGGATATCGATTCTTCGGACGGCCATAACTGTTGCCTCCTTTAGAGTTACGGGAGCCATAACTAGTCAAAACGAAGGTCTCAGTGAGTTCTACGGCTTTGATGGCTGTAAGCTATCAACGGATAGTTTCATACCCAAAAAAAAGCCATCCGAACCTCAATCGGGTCTCTTAAGTTTTTTGGCCTTCGTTTTTCCGTCACATGAATTTTTACGTTAAAAAGGGAAAACCGTGGCTGGTCTTCGATTTACCATCCCTGGAGAGTGGTACACCATGATACCGGTCCATTTCAAATACCTGCACCCAATTCTAAAAGTCGCACGACGCTGTTTCGTCTTTTTGGACGAATGTTGCACCTTGCACCGCAGATGTTGCACCCTGCGGATATCGATTCTTCGGACGGCCATAACTGTTGCCTCATTTAGAGTTACGGGAGCCATAACCAGTCAAAACGAAGGTCTCAGTGAGTTCTACGGCTTTGATGGCTGTAAGTCGTCAACGGATAGTTTCACACCCAAAAAAAAGCCATCCGAACCTCAATCGGGTCTCTGAAGTTTTTTGGCCTTCGTTTTTCCGTCACATGAATTTTTACGTTAAAAAGGGAACACCGTGGATGGTCTTCGATTTACCATCCCTGGAGAGTGGTGCACCATGGTACCGGTCCATTTCAAATACCTGCACCCAATTCTAAAAGTCGCACGGCGCTGTTTCGTCTTTTTGGACGAATGTTGCACCTTGCATCGCAGATATTGCACCCTGCAGATATCGATTCTTCGAACGGCCATAACTGTTGCCTCGTTTAGAGTTACGGGTGCCATAACCAGTCAAAACAAAGGTCTCAGTGAGTTCTACGGCTTTGACTGCTGTAAGCCGTCAACGGATAGTTTCATACCCAAAAAAAGCTATCCGAACCTCAATCGGGTCTCTGAAGTTTTTTGGCCTTCGTTTTTCCGTCACATGAATTTTTACGTTAAAAAGGGAACACCATGGCTGGTCTACGATTTACCATCCCTGGAGAGTGGTGCACCATGGTACCGGTCCATTTCAAATACCTGCACCCAATTCTAAAAGTCGCACGGCGCTGTTTCGTCTTTTTGGATGAATGTTGCACCTTGCACCGCAGATGTTGCACCCTTCGGATATCGATTCTTCGGACGGCCATAACTGTTGCCTCCTTTAGAGTTACGGGAGCCATAACCAGTCAAAACGAAGGTCTCAGTGAGTTCTACGGCTTTGATGGCTGTAAGCCGTCAACGGATAGTTTCATACCCAAAAAAAAGCCATCCGAACCTCAATCGGGTCTTTGAAGTTTTTTGGCCTTCGTTTTTCCGTCACATGAATTTTTACGTTAAAAAGGGAAAACCGTGGCTGGTCTTCGATTTACCATCCCTGGAGAGTAGTACACCATGGTACGGGTCCATTTCAAATACCTGCACCCAATTCTAAAAGTTGCACGGCGCTGTTTCGTCTTTTTGGACGAATGTTTTACCTTGCACCGCAGATGTTGCACCCTGCGGATATCGATTCTTCGGACGGCCATAACTGTTGCCTCGTTTAGAGTTACGGGAGCCATAACCAGTCAAAACGAAGGTCTCAGTGAGTTCTACGGCTTTGATGGCTGTAAGCCGTCAACGGATAGTTTCACACCCAAAAAAAGCTATCCGAACCTCAATCGGGTCTCTGAAGTTTTTTGGCCTTCGTTTTTCCGTCACATGAATTTTTACGTTAAAAAGGGCACACCGTGGATGGTCTTCGATTTACCATCCCTGGAGAGTGGTGCACCATGGTACCGGTCCATTTCAAATACCTGCACCCAATTCTAAAAGTCGCACGGCGCTGTTTCGTCTTTTTGGACGAATGTTGCACCTTGCACCGCAGATATTGCACCCTGCGGATATCGATTTTTCGAACGGCCATAACTGTTGCCTCGTTTAGAGTTACGGGAGCCATAACCAGTCAAAACAAAGGTCTCAGTGAGTTCTACGGCTTTGACTGCTGTAAGCCGTCAACGGATAGTTTCATACCCAAAAAAAGCTATCCGAACCTCAATCGGGTCTCTGAAGTTTTTTGACCTTCGTTTTTCCGTCACATGAATTTTTACGTTAAAAAGGGAACACCGTGGCTGGTCTTCGATTTACTATCCCTGGAGAGTGGTGCACCATGGTACCGGTCCATTTCAAATACCTACACCCAATTCTAAAAGTCGCACGGCGCTGTTTCGTCTTTTTGGATGAATGTTGCACCTTGCACCGCAGATGTTGCACCCTGCGGATATCGATTCTTCGGACGGCCATAACTATTGCCTCGTTTAGAGTTACGGGAGCCATAACCAGTCAAAACCAAGGTCTCAGTGAGTTCTACGGCTTTGACAGCTGTAAGCCGTCAACAGATAGTTTCATATTCAAAAAAAAGCTATCCGAACCTCAATCGGGTCTCTGAAGTTTTTTGGCCTTCGTTTTTCCGTCACATGAATTTTTACGTTAAAAAGGGAACACCGTGGCTGGTCTTCGATTTACCATCCCTGGAGAGTGGTGCACCATGGTACCGGTCCATTTCAAATACCTGCACCCATTTCTAAAAGTCGCACGGCGCTGTTTCATCTTTTTGGACGAATGTTGCACCTTGCACCGCAGATGTTGCACCCTGTGGATATCGATTCTTCGGACGGCCATAACGGTTGCCTCGTTTAGAGTTACGGGAGCCATAACCAGTCAAAACGAAGGTCTCAGTGAGTTCTACGGCTTTGACCGCTGTAAGCCGTCAACGGATAGTTTCATACCCAAAAAAAAGCTATCCGAACCTCAATCGGGTCTTTGAAGTTTTTTGGCCTTCGTTTTTCCGTCACATGAATTTTTACGTTAAAAAGGGAACACCGTGGCTGGTCTTCGATTTACCATCCCTGGAGAGTGGTGCACCATGGTACCGGTCCATTTCAAATACCTGCACCCAATTCTAAAAGTCGCACGGCGCTGTTTCGTCATTTTGGACGAATGTTGCACCTTGCACCGCAGATGTTGCACCCTGCGGATATCGATTCTTCGGACGGCCATAACTGTTGCCTCGTTTAGAGTTACGGGAGCCATAACCAGTCAAAACGAAGGTCTCAGTGAGTTCTACGGCTTTGATCGCTGTAAGCCGTCAATGGATAGTTTCATACCTAAAAAAAAGCTATCCGAACCTCAATCGTGTCTTTTAAGTTTTTTGGCCTTCGTTTATCCATCACATGAATTTTTACGTTAAAAAGGGAACACCGTGGCTGGTCTTCGATTTACCATCCCTGGAGAGTGGTGCACCATGGTACTGGTCCATTTCAAATACCTGCACCCATTTCTAAAAGTCGCACGGCGTTGTTTCGTCTTTTTGGATGAATGTTGCACCTTGCACCGCAGATGTTTAACCCTATGGATATCGATTCTTCGGACGGCCATAACGGTTGCCTCGTTTAGAATTACGGGAGCCATAACCAGTCAAAACGAAGGTATTAGTGAGTTCTACGGCTTTGACAGCTGTAAGCCGTCAACGGATAGTTTCATACCCAAAAAAAAGCTATCCGAACCTCAATCGGGTCTCTGATGTTTTTTGGCCTTCGTTTTTCCATCACATGAATTTATACGTTAAAAAGGGAAAACCGAGGCTGGTCTTCGATTTACCATCCCTGGAGAGTGGTGCACCATGGTACCGGTCCATTTCAAATACCTGCACCCAATTCTAAAAGTCGCACGACGCTGTTTCGTCTTTTTGGACGAATGTTGCACCTTGCACCGCAGATGTTGCATCCTGCGGATATCGATTCTTCGGACGGCCATAACTGTTGCCTCCTTTAGAGTTACGGGAGCCATAACCAGTCAAAACGAAGGTCTCAGTGAGTTCTACGGCTTTAACAGCTGTAAGCCGTCAACGGATAGTTTCATACCCAAAAAAAAGCCATCCGAACCTCAATCGGGTCTCTGAAGTTTTTTGGCCTTCGTTTTTCCGTCACATGAATTTTTAGTTAAAAAGGGAAAACCGTGGCTGGTCTTCGATTTACCATCCCTAGAGAGTGGTGCACCATGGTACCGGTCCATTTCAAATACCTACACCCAATTCTAAAAGTCGCACGGCGCTGTTTCGTCTTTTTGGACGAATGTTGCACCTTGCACCGCAGATGTTGCACCCTGCCGATATCGATTCTTCGGACGGCCATAACTGTTGCCTCGTTTAGAGTTACGGGAGCCATAACCAGTCAAAACGAAGGTCTCGGTGAGTTCTACGGCTTTGATGGCTGTAAGCCGTCAACGGATAGTTTCACACCCAAAAAAAAGCCATCCGGACCTCAATCGGGTCTCTGAAGTTTTTTGGCCTTCGTTTTTCCGTCACATGAATTTTTACGTTAAAAAGGGAACACCGTGGCTGGTCTTCGATTTACCATCCCTGAAGAGTGGTGCACCATGGTACCGGTCCATTTCAAATACCTGCACCCAATTCTAAAAGTCGCACGGCGCTGTTTCGTCTTTTTGGACGAATGTTGCACCTTGCACCGCAGATGTTGCACCCTGCAGATATCGATTCTTCGAACGACCATAACTTTTGCGTCGTTTAGAGTTACGGGAGCCATAACCAGTCAAAACAAAGGTCTCAGTGAGTTCTACGGCTTTGAATGCCGTAAGCCGTCAACGGATAGTTTCATACCCAAAAAAAAGCTATCCGAACCTCAATCGGGTCTTTGAAGTTTTTTGGCCTTCGTTTTTCCGTCACATGAATTTTTACGTTAAAAAGGGAACACCGTGGCTGGTCTTCGATTTACCATCCCTGGAGAGTGGTGCACCATGGTACCGGTCCATTTCAAATACCTGCACCCAATTCTAAAAGTCGCACGGCGCTGTTTCTTCTTTTTGGACGAATGTTGCACCTTGCACCGCAGATGTTGCACCCTGCAGATATCGATTCTTCGGACGGCCATAACTATTGCCTCGTTTAGAGTTACGGGAGCCATAACCAGTCAAAACGAAGGTCTCAGTGAGTTCTACGGCTTTGACTGCTGTAAGCCGTCAACCGATCGTTTCATACTCAAAAAAAAGCTATCCGAACCTCAATCGGGTCTCTGAAGTTTTTTGGCCTTCGTTTTTCCGTCACATGAATTTTTAAGTTAAAAAGGGAACACCGTGGCTGGTCTTCGATTTACCATCCCTGGAGAGTGGTGCACCATGGTACCGGTCCATTTCAAATACCTGCACCCAATTCTAAAAGTCGCACGGCGCTGTTTCGTCTTTTTGGACGAATGTTGCACCTTGCACCGCCGATATTGCACCCTGCAGATATCGATTCTTCGAACGGCCATAACTGTTGCCTCGTTTAGAGTTACGGGAGCCATAACCAGTCAAAACAAAGGTCTCAGTGAGTTCTACGGCTTTGACTGCTGTAAGCCGTCAACGGATAGTTTCATACCCAAAAAAAGCTATCCGAACCTCAATCGGGTCTCTAAAGTTTTTTGGCCTTCGTTTTTCCGTCACATGAATTTTTACGTTAAAAAGGGAACACCGTGGCTGGTCTTCGATTTACCATCCCTGGAGAGTGGTGCACCATGGTACCGGTCCATTTCAAATACCTGCACCCATTTCTAAAAGTCGCACGGCGCTGTTTCGTCTTTTTGGACGAATGTTGCATCTTGCACCGCAGATGTTGCACCCTATGGATATCGATTCTTCGGACGGCCATAATGGTTGCCTCGTTTAGAGTTACGGGAGCCATAACCAGTCAAAACGAAGGTCTCAGTGAGTTCTACGGCTTTGACTGCTGTAAGCCGTCAACAGATAGTTTCATACCCAAAAAAAAGCTATCCGAACCTCAATCGGGTCTCTGATGTTTTTTGGCCTTCGTTTTTCCATCACACGAATTTTTATGTTAAAAAGGGAAAACCGAGGCTGGTCTTCGATTTACCATCCCTGGAGAGTGGTGCACCATGGTACCGGTCCATTTCAAATACCTGCACCCAATTCTAAAAGTCGCACGGCGCTGTTTCGTCTTTTTGGATGAATGTTGCACCTTGCACCGCAGATGTTTCACCCTATGGATATCGATTCTTCGGACGGCCATAACTGTTGCCTCGTTTAGAATTACGGGAGCCATAACCAGTCAAAACGAAGGTATTAGTGAGTTCTACGGCTTTGACCGCTGTAAGCCGTCAACGGATAGTTTCATACCCAAAAAAAAGCTATCCGAACCTCAATCGGGTCTCTGATGTTTTTTGGCCTTCGTTTTTCCATCACATGAATTTATACGTTAAAAAGGGAAAACCGAGGCTGGTCTTCGATTTACCATCCCTGGAGAGTGGTGCACCATGGTACCGGTCCATTTCAAATACCTGCACCCAATTCTAAAAGTCGCACGACGCTGTTTCGTCTTTTTGGACGAATGTTGCACCTTGCACCGCAGATGTTGCATCCTGCGGATATCGATTCTTCGGACGGCCATAACTGTTGCCTCCTTTAGAGTTACGGGAGCCATAACCAGTCAAAACGAAGGTCTCAGTGAGTTCTACGGCTTTAACAGCTGTAAGCCGTCAACGGATAGTTTCATACCCAAAAAAAAGCCATCCGAACCCCAATCGGGTCTCTGAAGTTTTTTGGCCTTCGTTTTTCCGTCACATGAATTTTTAGTTAAAAAGGGAAAACCATGGATGGTCTTCGATTTACCATCCCTAGAGAGTGGTGCACCATGGTACCGGTCCATTTCAAATACCTGCACCCAATTCTAAAAGTCGCACGGCGCTGTTTCGTCTTTTTGGACGAATGTTGCACCTTGCACCGCAGATGTTGCACCCTGCGGATATCGATTCTTCGGACGGCCATAACTGTTGCCTCGTTTAGAGTTACGGGATCCATAACCAGTCAAAACGAAGGTCTCGGTGAGTTCTACGGCTTTGATGGCTGTAAGCCGTCAACGGATAGTTTCACACCCAAAAAAAAGCCATTCGGACCTCAATCGGGTCTCTGAAGTTTTTTGGCCTTCGTTTTTCCGTCACATGAATTTTTACGTTAAAAAGGGAACACCGTGGCTGGTCTTCGATTTACCATCCCTGGAGAGTGGTGCACCATGGTACCGGTCCATTTCAAATACCTGCACCCAATTCTAAAAGTCGCACGGCGCTGTTTCGTATTTTTGGACGAATGTTGCACCTTGCACCGCAGATGTTGCACCCTGCAGATATCGATTCTTCGAACTACCATAACTGTTGCCTCGTTTAGAGTTACGGGAGCCATAACCAGTCAAAACAAAGTTCTCAGTGAGTTCTACGGCTTTGACTGCCGTAAGCCGTCAACGGATAGTTTCATACCCAAAAAAAAAGCTATCCGAACCTCAATCGGGTCTCTGAAGTTTTTTGGCCTTCGTTTTTCCGTCACATGAATTTTTACGTTAAAAAGGGAACACCGTGGCTGGTCTTCGATTTACCATCCCTGGAGAGTGGTGCACCATGGTACCGGTCCATTTCAAATACCTGCACCCAATTCTAAAAGTCGCACGGCGCTGTTTCTTCTTTTTGGACGAATGTTGCACCTTGCACCGCAGATGTTGCACCCTGCGGATATCGATTCTTCGGACGGCCATAACTATTGCCTCGTTTAGAGTTACGGGAGCCATAACCAGTCAAAACGAAGGTCTCAGTGAGTTCTACGGCTTTGACTGCTGTAAGCCGTCAACCGATAGTTTCATACTCAAAAAAAAACTATCCGAACCTCAATCGGGTCTCTGAAGTTTTTTGGCCTTCGTTTATCCGTCACATGAATTTTTAAGTTAAAAAGGGAACACCGTGGCTGGTCTTCGATTTACCATCCCTGGAGAGTGGTGCACCATGGTACCGGTCCATTTCAAATACCTGCACCCAATTGTAAAAGTCGCACGGCGCTGTTTCGTCTTTTTGGACGAATGTTGCACTTTGCACCGCAGATGTTGCACCCTACGGATATCGATTCTTCGGACGGCCATAACTGTTGCCTCGTTTAGAGTTACGGGAGCCATAACCAGTCAAAACGAAGGTCTCAGTGAGTTCTACGGCTTTGATCGTTGTAAGCCGTCAATGTATAGTTTCATACCTAAAAAAAAGCTATCCGAACCTCCATCGTGTCTTTGAAGTTTTTTGGCCTACGTTTTTCCGTCACATGAATTTTTATGTTAAAACGGGAACACCGTGGCTGGTCTTCGATTTACCATCCCTGGAGAGTGGTGCACCATGGTACCGGTCCATTTCAAATACCTGCACCCATTTCTAAAAGTCGCACGGCGCTGTTTCGTCTTTTTGGACGAATGTTGCATCTTGCACCGCAGATGTTGCACCCTATGGATATCGATTCTTCGGACGGCCATAATGGTTGCCTCGTTTAGAGTTACGGGAGCCATAACCAGTCAAAACGAAGGTCTCAGTGAGTTCTACGGCTTTGACTGCTGTAAGCCGTCAACGGATAGTTTCATACCCAAAAAAAAAGCTATCCGAACCTCAATCGGGTCTTTGAAGTTTTTTGGCCTTCGTTTTTCCGTCACATGAATTTTTACGTTAAAAAGGGAACACCGTGGCTGGTCTTCGATTTACCATCCCTGGAGAGTGGTGCACCATGGTACCGGTCCATTTCAAATACCTGCACCCAATTCTAAAAGTCGCACGGCGCTGTTTCTTCTTTTTGGACGAATGTTGCACCTTGCACCGCAGATGTTGCACCCTCCGGATATCGATTCTTCAGACGGCCATAACTATTGCCTCGTTTAGAGTTACGGGAGCCATAACCAGTCAAAACGAAGGTCTCAGTGAGTTCTACGGCTTTGACTGCTGTAAGCCGTCAACCGATAGTTTCATACTCAAAAAAAAGCTATCCGAACCTCAATCGGGTCTCTGAAGTTTTTTGGCCTTCGTTTTTCCGTCACATGAATTTTTAAGTTAAAAAGGGAACACCGTGGCTGGTCTTTGATTTACCATCCCTGGAGAGTGGTGCACCATGGTACCGGTCCATTTCAAATACCTGCACCCAATTGTAAAAGTCGCACGGCGCTGTTTCGTCTTTTTGGACGAATGTTGCACCTTGCACCGCAGATGTTGCACCCTACGGATATCGATTCTTCGGACGGCCATAACTGTTGCCTCGTTTAGAGTTACGGGAGCCATAACCAGTCAAAACGAAGGTCTCAGTGAGTTCTACGGCTTTGATCGTTGTAAGCCGTCAATGGATAGTTTCATACCTAAAAAAAAGCTATCCGAACCTCCATCGTGTCTTTGAAGTTTTTTGGCCTACGTTTTTCCATCACATGAATTTTTATGTTAAAACGGGAACACCGTGGCTGGTCTTCGATTTACCATCCCTGGAGAGTAGTGCACCATGGTACCGGTCCATTTCAAATACCTGCACCCATTTCTAAAAGTCGCACGGCGCTGTTTCGTCTTTTTGGACGAATGTTGCATCTTGCACCGCAGATGTTGCACCCTATGGATATCGATTCTTCGGACGGCCATAATGGTTGTCTCGTTAAGAGTTACGGGAGCCATAACCAGTCAAAACGAAGGTCTCAGTGAGTTCTACGGCTTTGACTGCTGTAAGACGTCAACGGATAGTTTCATACCCAAAAAAAAGCTATCCGAACCTCAATCGGGTCTCTGATGTTTTTTGGCCTTCGTTTTTCCATCACACGAATTTTTACGTTAAAAAGGGAAAACCGAGGCTGGTCTTCGATTTACCATCCCTGGAGGGTGGTGCACCATGGTACCGGTCCATTTCAAATACCTGCACCCAATTCTAAAAGTCGCACGGCGCTGTTTCGTCTTTTTGGACGAATGTTGCACCTTGCACCGCAGATGTTGCACCCTGCGGATATCGATTCTTCGGACGGCCATAACTGTTGCCTCGTATAGAGTTACGGGAGCCATAACTAGTCAAAACGAAGGTCTCAGTGAGTTCTACGGCTTTGATGGCTGTAAGCCGTCAACGGATAGTTTCACACCCAAAAAAAAGCCATCCGAACCTCAATCGGGTCTTTGAAGATTTTTGGCCTTCGTTTTTCCATCACATGAATTTTTACGTTAAAAAGGGAACACCGTGGCTGGTGTTATCCCGCCTTTTGGCAAGGCCAGGGCACCAAGGAGCCGACTAGAGAACAAGGATAGCACGCCATGGATATCACTGAATTTTGTTAGAGCCCAGAATGAGCTACAATTGATAGGACATGACAAGAAAGGCCATAGAGATCAGCACCTCAAATTTCAAGTCAATCCGGACTCGTACGCTCAAGTTATGATCGAGTCAAATTGGGGGGAAAAGCCCAGATTTCGTATCCATCACTCTGGACAACTTCGTATCCATCGCCGAAGCCTTGGTTCGAATCCATCAAGCTTCGTACCGATCAGCTCCGAATCCATCGAGGTACCCAGGTTCGACTCGACTTCCTTCGTATCCATCGAGCTCGTATCGATGGACTTCATACACACCAACAATTGAAGGACCTCGTATCCTTCAGCCAACGTCTGCTTCGTATCCATCATTCAGCGTCTACTTCGTATCCATCATTCGGTGCTTGCTTCGTATCCATTGGACCAGTGCTCTTCGTATCCATCAGAGGACCTCGCTTCGAATCCATTCCTAATGACTTGTTCGTATCCAACAAGTCAACTGACCAGGGATGACGTGTCTTCCATCAAAGTAAAACAAGGCAAGATATGTGGAGTCGAAACAGTCAATGCGGCACAAAGACCGGATCGAGACGAAGCGCGCGCGTTACGTCATCCCTCTATGCGAATGCGCCGAGATATATGGAGTCGACGCGGTCGACTCGGAGTAGAAACAGGATCAAGGCGAAGTGTGCGTTCCACGTCTTCACAGGGGCGCGTGACACCATCGATTCGAAGCCCCCAGCTCAGAGAGATGGATTCGAACCAGGCAGCCTAGCGAAGAACATCGTCTCGTATCGATGATATCTCTCAATCCACTGATCCAAACACGACGAAATTTTAACTGAAGGTTGCACACATAACAAGGAATGTCTCCACCAATTTTGAGCTCAATTGGAAGTATTCTTGATCGATACGAAATGATTTCGTATCGATCACAGATTGGCTTGAAACTCTCTGGAAGTGGTCGAATGGGCCCCCTCACGTGACAGGCCAAGTCTGCCGGAGTTTGAGCGAAATCCAAGCCTCCTACGCCTATAAATAGAGCCCCAGAATCAATGGAAAAAGGATCTTTTTTCTCTGAAGCGTCCAGACTCTGCCGGATTGAGATTAGCATCATACTTTTGCTGTCAATTTCGAATTCTAAACTGTAATCCGCTGTTCATTGCTGAAAACGCTTGTAATCATTGAAAGAGAATCAATAAAATCATCAAAACTTCATAGTGGACGTAGGCTATACGCCGAACCACTCTAAACTTCTTGTCTGTGCACTTTACATTCCTATTTGTTGGAGTTTTTGTTAGATAATCTCTGTTTTACATTTATAATCTTCATTTTATCTCTTCAAACAACTCCCGAAGAGTGTTGTGCCCATTTTTGGTACAAACAGCTGGTCTTCGATTTACCATCCCTGGAGAGTGGTGCACCATGGTACCGGTCCATTTCAAATACCTGCACCCAATTCTAAAAGTCGCACGGCGCTGTTTCGTCTTTTTGGACGAATGTTGCACCTTGCACCGCAGATGTTGCACCCTGCAGATATCGATTCTTCGAACGGCCATAACTGTTGCCTCGTTTAGAGTTACGGGAGCCATAACCAGTCAAAACAAAGGTCTCAGTGAGTTCTACGGCTTTGACTGCTGTAAGCCGTCAACGGATAGTTTCATACCCAAAAAAAAGCTATCCGAACCTCAATCGGGTCTTTGAAGTTTTTTGGCCTTCGTTTTTCCGTCACATGAATTTTTACGTTAAAAAGGGAACACCGTGGCTGGTCTTCGATTTACCATCCCTGGAGAGTGGTGCACCATGGTACCGGTCCATTTCAAATACCTGCACCCAATTCTAAAAGTCGCACGGCGCTGTTTCGTCATTTTGGACGAATGTTGCACCTTGCACCGCAGATGTTGCACCCTACGGATATCGATTCTTCGGACGGCCATAACTATTGCCTCGTTTAGAGTTACGGGAGCCATAACCAGTCAAAACGAAGGTCTCAGTGAGATCTACGACTTTGATGGTTGTAAGCCGTCAACAGATAGTTTCATACTCAAAAAAAAAGCTATCCGAACCTCAATCGGGTCTCTGAAGTTTTTTGGCCTTCGTTTTTCCGTCACATTAATTTTTAAGTTAAAAAGGGAACACCGTGGCTGGTCTTCGATTTACCATCCCTGGAGAGTGGTGCACCATGGTACCGGTCCATTTCAAATACCTGCACCCAATTGTAAAAGTCGCACGGCGCTGTTTCGTCTTTTTGGACGAATGTTGCACCTTGCACCGCAGATGTTGCACCCTACGGATATCGATTCTTCGGACGGCCATAACTGTTGCCTCGTTTAGAGTTACGGGAGCCATAACCAGTCAAAACGAAGGTCTCAGTGAGTTCTACGGCTTTGATCGCTGTAAGCCGTCAATGGATAGTTTCATACCTAAAAAAAGCTATCCGAACCTCCATCGTGTCTTTGAAGTTTTTTGGCCTACGTTTTTCCGTCACATGAATTTTTACGTTAAAAAGGGAACACCGTGGCTGGTCTTCGATTTACCATCCCTGGAGAGTAGTGCACCATGGTACCGGTCCATTTCAAATACCTGCACCCATTTCTAAAAGTCGCACGGCGCTGTTTCGTCTTTTTGGACGAATGTTGCATCTTGCACCGCAGATGTTGCACCCTATGGATATCGATTCTTCGGACGGCCATAATGGTTGTCTCGTTTAGAGTTACGGGAGCCATAACCAGTCAAAACGAAGGTCTCAGTGAGTTCTACGGCTTTGACTGCTGTAAGACGTCAACGGATAGTTTCATACCCAAAAAAAAGCTATCCGAACCTCAATCGGGTCTCTGATGTTTTTTGGCCTTCGTTTTTCCATCACATGAATTTTTACGTTAAAAAGGGAAAACCGAGGCTGGTCTTCGATTTACCATCCCTGGAGGGTGGTGCACCATGGTACCGGTCCATTTCAAATACCTGCACCCAATTCTAAAAGTCGCACGGCGCTGTTTCGTCTTTTTGGACGAATGTTGCACCTTGCACCGCAGATGTTGCACCCTGCGGATATCGATTCTTCGGACGGCCATAACTGTTGCCTCGTATAGAGTTACGGGAGCCATAACTAGTCAAAACGAAGGTCTCAGTGAGTTCTACGGCTTTGATGGCTGTAAGCCGTCAACGGATAGTTTCACACCCAAAAAAAAGCCATCCGAACCTCAATCGGGTCTTTGAAGATTTTTGGCCTTCGTTTTTCCGTCACATGAATTTTTACGTTAAAAAGGGAACACCGTGGCTGGTGTTATCCCGCCTTTTGGCAAGGCCAGGGCACCAAGGAGCTGACTAGAGAACAAGGATAGCACGCCATGGATATCACTGAATTTTGTTAGAGCCCAGAATGAGCTACAATTGATAGGACATGACAAGAAAGGCCATAGAGATCAGCACCTCAAATTTCAAGTCAATCCGGACTCGTACGCTCAAGTTATGATCGAGTCAAATTGGGGGGAAAAGCCCAGATTTCGTATCCATCACTCTGGACAACTTCGTATCCATCGCCGAAGCCTTGGTTCGAATCCATCAAGCTTCGTACCGATCAGCTCCGAATCCATCGAGGTACCCAGGTTCGACTCGACTTCCTTCGTATCCATCGAGCTCGTATCGATGGACTTCATACACACCAACAATTGAAGGACCTCGTATCCTTCAGCCAACATCTGCTTCGTATCCATCATTCAGCGTCTACTTCGTATCCATCATTCGGTGCTTGCTTCGTATCCATTGGACCAGTGCTCTTCGTATCCATCAGAGGACCTCGCTTCGAATCCATTCCTAATGACTTGTTCGTATCCAACAAGTCAACTGACCAGGGATGACGTGTCTTCCATCAAAGTAAAACAAGGCAAGATATGTGGAGTCGAAACAGTCAATGCGGCACAAAGACCGGATCGAGACGAAGCGCGCGCGTTACGTCATCCCTCGATGCGAATGCGCCGAGATATATGGAGTCGACGCGGTCGACTCGGAGTAGAAACAGGATCGAGGCGAAGTGTGCGTTCCACGTCTTCACAGGGGCGCGTGACACCATCGATTCGAAGCCCCCAGCTCAGAGAGATGGATTCGAACCAGGCAGCCTAGCGAAGAACATCGTCTCGTATCGATGATATCTCTCAATCCACTGATCCAAACACGACGAAATTTTAAGTGAAGGTTGCACACATAACAAGGAACGTCTCCACCAATTTTGAGCTCAATTGGAAGTATTCTTGATCGATACGAAATGATTTCGTATCGATCACAGATTGGCTTGAAACTCTCTGGAAGTGGTCGAATGGGCCCCCTCACGTGACAGGCCAAGTCTCCCGGAGTTTGAGCGAAATCCAAGCCTCCTACGCCTATAAATAGAGCCCCAGAATCAACGGAAAAAGGATCTTTTTTCTCTGAAGCGTCCAGACTCTGCCGGATTGAGATTAGCATCATACTTTTGCTGTCAATTTCGAATTCTAAACTGTAATCCGCTGTTCATTGCTGAAAACGCTTGTAATCATTGAAAGAGAATCAATAAAATCATCAAAACTTCATAGTGGACGTAGGCTATACGCCGAACCACTCTAAACTGCTTGTCTGTGCACTTTACATTCCTATTTGTTGGAGTTTTTGTTAGATAATCTCTGTTTTACATTTATAATCTTCATTTTATCTCTTCAAACAACTCCCGAAGAGTGTTGTGCCCATTTTTGGTACAAACACTTTGGTGCTTTCACTGAGAAAACCAGCTTTTTCTCCTGCTCGTTGGATCTGCCGTCGATACCGGATTGCACAAATCCAAGAGGAAGATCCAGATATCCAGTCCGGAATCCTTCCCTTCTATTCAGATTTGCTCAAAATCTAGGAAAGGACTCCACCACCGACAATGGTCAGCACAAGAACTGGCGCCACCGCTGTAGAGCAAGAAGGCAGAGACAGGCAAAATCCCACACAGCCGCCTTCTTCCAATCAAGACAATGCCACTCATTCAGACTCAACGGGGCTAGTCACCCGACAGGAGTTTCAAGTATTGCTCCAGGAGCTGACCCAAAGCCGTCAGCAGTTGGCAGAACAGTTACGCGCCAATATAGAGCTGACCAACCAGCTAAACCGCCGGGGGCACAGAAGGTCTAGGAGAGATGATGTCTCCAGAGCGTCTACCGAAAGCTCAGCTTCATCTGATTACCACCGCCGAACTACCCATCCTCGACTAGAGGGGAGTCGCGCTCAAGCTGCTGAATATCAGCCCGCCTTAACTGTTGGGCAACTGAGGGTAGGACCGTCGACCAGTTTCCAAACCGGTCCCTCAACACGAGGAGGTACTGCCCCACAGTACACCACGGATAACCGCGCCACAACCGCCGCAGCAGAGACAAGGGTCGATACCCGAAATCAATCTGAGCCGATCAATCAACAGCGAGGACATACTCCTGAACCTTATGTCCCAGAAGACGTTGAGCCAAGGAGGCGAGATACGGATCGTCGACAGCGCCCGATCCCTACTCGCGCCGTGGAACCCGACCATGCCTTAGCTCATTACGCTCCGAATCTTCCTGTTTCGGATATATCAACCATGATACGTCAAATGATCCGCGAGAGTCAGCGGCTCACTAATGATGACTGGGGGATTTCCCATAGTCATACCCCTTTCACAGACGAAGTGTTACATGCCGAACCCCCTAGGCGATTCAGAATGCCGACTCTCCCGATGTATGAAGGGAATAGTGACCCCAACCAGCATATTCTGAAGTATGAATGGTCGATGAGCGCTGCGAGGGCCGACGACGCAGTGAAGTGTCGGAGTTTCCCCATCTCTCTGAGGGGAATCGCGACAATGTGGTTTACCCGCCTACCACCTAGATCAATTTCTTCGTTCGATCAATTGGCCAAGAAGTTTGTGGAACAATTCCGGATGCATGTTGCTAGGCCAAAAGACGTCAACACCTTGTCCAGCGTCACTCAAGCTCCTGGAGAGACACTCAGGCGTTACCTGGAGAGGTTCCACGCAGCATGCGTCGAGATCACCAATCCCAACGATAATTCAATCTTAATGGCTCTGACCAAGGGGATTGATCCTGATTCTGAATTCGGAAACTGGCTAGCTGGGAAACCGCCCGCGTCATTGGACCGTTTTTACTCCAAGGCCGCTCAATTCCTGCGGTAGGAGGATGCAAAACAGTCTAGGAAACAGGACGATGCGAGGCCCAGCATTGAGGGAATACAGAGCAATGTGGCAGTTAAATAGTCCGGCGAGAGTTCCGGGAAAGTTCAGCTGAATATACAAAACAAGCAAACCCAGCAGAGAGGAAACAATGGCCAGAATAAGAAGAGAGACGAAAACCGAGGTCCGCGACGTAGAGCTCAGATGTTTGACAGTTATACACCGCTAAACACGTCATTGGAAAACGTATACTTACAGACTTGCAACACTGTACAGTATAAAAAGCCTGCTCCGAAGCCCTCATCGGAGAGACAGATTCAGATAGGGAAATTCTGTAGGTTCCATGAGAGCTATGGACATAATACCAATGAGTGTCGGCACTTACAGGACCTCATCGAAAAGCTGATTAGAGAGAGGAAGCTAGATCAGTTTGTACGGGCGCCGCAGCCTGGCGGAGCGGGCCCCTCAAACCAAAATCGTTCACAAAATCAGGAAAGAGAGGATGAACCCGCTCGTGCGGGCGGGAGATTAGTTATCAACACAATAAGTGGTGGCCCCCATCCGGCAGACAGAAGCTGGGGGGAAATGGAGTCGTATGCCAGTTCAATCAGGCATGCGGACTTCGAATGTTATAGTAATTGCGAGGATGGGACCCCGGCAAAGCAACAAAAGATAATGTCCGATGATATCGTGTTCAGGAGCCGAGACGCCGATAAAGTCGAAGCCCCTACTATCGACCCACTAGTCATATCTGCCCAGGTAGGTCCTGCTTGGATGAAGAGGATCCTGGTTGACAGTGGGAGCTCTGTAAACATCTTGCTCAAACGGGCTTACGATCTAATGAAGATGGAGACCAAGGATTTGAAACCCTGTTTATCCAGAATCCATGGTTTCAACGGAAGTGCCACGATACCCATCGGAATAACTGAACTCCCAGTCGAGTTAGGCGTTGGAGAACGCCGGAGGGTCCGCATGTTACAATTTGTTGTGCTGGAAATAGATTCGCCATACAATGCGTTTCTGGGTCGACCAGCTTTAGCCGAGTTCAGGGCGGCAATCGCCCCATGGTGTCTGACTCTGAAATTTCCCACTGATCATGGGATTGGAGTTGTTCAAGGAGATCAGGCCTCAGGAAGGGCCTGTTATGTTGCTGAGTTGCGCGGGGCGCAACGTAAAGAGAAGGGGAAGGGCGTAGAGGAATCTCTCTGCGTCCGTTCTATCGATAATTGACAATTGATGCCTGGGCCTCGGCCCGGGCACCACGACCAATTCCTGAAAGACCTGGACCCCAGGGACAACGAGGATAGAGACGAATCAATGGAGAGTCAAGCCTCTCCAGCCGAACTGACTGTGGACGTCCCAATCAGTGAGGATGATGATTCAAAGATGCTGAAAGTTGGGTCCCAACTAAACAAGCAGACACAGCAGGAGTTGGTCGAATTTCTTCGGGCGAATCTCGACGTTTTCGCCTGGACACACTCTGACATGTGCGGGATCTCGCCGAGCATTGCAAGTCACTCCCTGAATATAGATCCGCGACATGTCCCAGTAAAGCAGAAAAGGCGCGGTATGGATCCAGAGAGATTTGCCGCCCTTAAGGAGGAGGTTGATAAACTACAATCGAATGGGTTCATTCGAGATGCCTTGTATCCAGAATGGGTGTCCAACCCTGTACTAGTTCGGAAACCAAACGGGAAGTGGAGAACCTGTGTTGATTACTCTGACCTAAACAAGGCCTGTCCAAAAGATAGCTTCCCACTTCCGCGAATCGATCAGCTCGTAGATTCGACGGCCGGACATGAACTACTATCCTTTATGGACGCTTATTCCGGCTACAATCAGATACCCATGCATCTGCCTGATCAGGAACATACCAGCTTCGTGACCGACCTGGGACTCTATTGTTACAAAGTCATGCCGTTTGGTCTAAAGAACGCTGGAGCAACATACCAACGCTTAGTCAACCGAATGTTCGCTGATCAGATTGGGAAGACCATGGAGGTTTACGTGGATGACATGCTGGTGAAGTCCCGATTCTCCACCGATCACGTCAGAGATTTGAATTCAATGTTCAGCATCCTCCGGGAGTACGGAATGAAGCTCAACCCACTCAAATGTCACTTTGGCGTTGCATCCGGAAAATTCCTTGGGTTCATTGTCAACGCTCGAGGAATAGAGGCGAATCCTGAGAAGATCTGGGCTATTAGAAATTTGCAAACCCCTAAAACTATAAAGCAAGTCCAGAGTCTTAACGGGAAGGTCGCAGCATTGAGCAGGTTCATTTCAAAGTCCACCGACAAATGCATTCCTTTCTTCGACCTGATTCGGAAGGGCAAACGAAACTTTGAATGGACCACGGAGTGTGAAGGCGCGTTCCGATCATTAGTTCAACATCTCTCCACACCTCCGATCTTGTCAAAACTGGTTGACCACGAGCAACTATATCTCTACCTGGCAGTATCAGAACATGCGATCAGTGCTGCTCTAGTCCGGGAAGAAGACAAAGTGCAAAACCCGGTCTACTATGTTAGTAAGCGACTAACAGGAGCTGAAAGAAATTATCCGAGGCTGGAGAAACTGGCTTATTGTTTGGTCATTGCCTCAAGGAAGCTCCGTCTTTACTTCCAAGCTCATCCGCTTACTGTGTACACCGACCAGCCGTTACGACAGGTCCTTACGCGGCCTGAGACGTCCGGTAGGTTACTCAAGTGGAACATTGAGCTAAGCCAATTTGATATCGCATACGCTCCGCGGAGGGCCATTCAAGGACAAGTCCTGGCTGATTTCATAGCCGAATTCACCATTCCGGAAGACTTACCCGAAACCAGTGAATCTCCCGAATACATCTGGAAGCTGTATACTGATGGTGCGTCAAATGATCGGTGTTCGAGCGCTGGGGTTGTACTTGAGACTCCCGAGGGCCTATCCATATGTTATGCTCTTAAATTCGACTTTCGTGCAACTAATAATGAAGCCGAATATGAAGCCCTCCTAACCGACCTAAGGCTTGCCAGAGATCGCTGTAGAAATTTATTGTGATTCGCAGTTAGTGGTATGCCAGGTGCGAGGAGAATACCAGGCAAGAGACTGAAGACTGGCCGCTTACTTGGCACGAGTTCAGGAAATCCTAAACCAGTTTGATTATTATGCCATCTATTATGTGCCTCGGGAACGCAATCAGAAAGCCGATTCACTGGCGAAGTTAGCCAGCACAGGCGAAGCGCAACAAATGGGACTTGTCCCCGTTGAAACTTTGGCCACTCCGAGCATCGAGCGGATAGAAATGAACTCTGTATTTGAAACCGCTCCCAGTAGAGAATCCTGGATGACCCCGTATCGGAATTACATTGAGAATGGGGTGCTACCTGAACCTAGAAATGAGAAGAGACAGATACAGCGAAAAGCCTCGCGGTTCGTCATCCAAAACGGAGTCATGTACAGGAGAGGTTATTCCGTTCCTCTCCTCAGATGTATCGCCCACGAGGAAATCAAGCGAGTGCTACATGACGTGCACGAAGGAGAGTGCGGCGATCATACCGGCGGGCAAGCTCTCGCTAAAAAGATACTCCGATATGGATACTACTGGCCGACAGTGAACCGAGATGCGGCAAACTATGCCCGAAAGTGCGATAAATGCCAGATACATGCCCGAATTCCGAGAGCTCCGCCAACTGAAATAACCCAAATGGTCAGTCCCTGGCCATTCGCAATGTGGGGCATTGACATCATCGGCGCTTTACCTTTGGCAAAAGGCGGTGCGAAATACGCCATCGTCGTCGTTGATTACTTCACAAAGTGGGCTGAGGCCGAAGCCCTAGCAACCATTACGACAAAGAAAGTGATAAATTTCGTGGTTCGCAACATCATCTGTCGATTTGGACTCCCGCATACTATCATCACTGATAACGGAGCCCAATTCGAGAGTGCGGAATTCAAGAATTTCTGTCAACGGTTTCATATCCGCAAAAAGTTCTCGGCTGTCGCACACCCCCAAGCGAATGGACAGGTTGAAGCTGTCAACAAAGTTATAAAATCGATCCTGAAGAAACGATTATAGAAGGCTGGGGGCAAGTGGGTCGATGAACTTCCTATGGCGTTATGGGCCTATCGAACGACCCACAAAACCGCGACCGGACACACTCCATTTTCCCTATCTTATGGCTCGGAGGCCGTTATTCCGGTCGAGACAGAAGTGCTCTCTCATCGCGTGACTTATTATGATCCAAAAACAAACGCTATACTCCTAGCCGAGTCTTTGGATCTATTGGATGAAAAACGGGAGGAGGCTGATTTGAGAGCAGCCGCACATCGAAGCCGGGTCGCCCGATTGTACAACACCAGAGTTCGACCTCGAACCTTTGAACTCGGCGACCTCGTGCTCAAGAGAATTTACCCAGTTCCTTCACACATGAAACCGAACTGGGGAGGGCCGTATGTAATTACACGAAAGCTCGGAGATGGTACATTCAAGCTGTCGACCGTTGACGGTCTCGATTTACCGAGGGCTTGGAACAGCGAAAGTCTCCGCCGCTACTACATATGACAGGCTTTATTTATTTCATTCTATTTAGCAATTTGTTTCTGCATTTCGAAATTTGAATTTTGTAATAAGGCAACTGACTTTGCCGCATTTTCTTATTTCAGCAATAAAATGCCACTCCTTCGAGCCAGAGCTGTGATTCATTATGTACGATATACAACGTCACGATGCACGAAGAGCTAAATCCCATCACGCAATGGGACTTATTCAAATGGAGAGTGGATGTGTACGACCGGCCACTCACTAGGTGAAACCCGAGCTCGGGGACAAGCCATGACACCGATATTAATAGGGTTGACACACGACAATCCTACAATTAACTCCATATTCCCAGAGTGCGAAATGGAGTATAAACATCCAACTCCGTATTCCCAGAGTGCGAAGCGGAGTATAAACACTTAACTCCATATTCCCGGAGTGCGAAATGGAGTATAAACATCCAACTCTGTATTCCCAGAGTGCGAAACGGAATATAAACATTCAACTCCATATTCCCAGAGTGCGAAATGGAGTATAAACATTCAACTCCGTATTCCCAGAGTGCGAAGCGGAGTATAAACACTTAACTCCATATTCCCGGAGTGCGAAATGGAGTATAAACATTCGACTCCGCATTCCCAGAGTGCGAAGCGGAGTATAAACATTCGACTCCGCATTCCCGGAGTGCGAAGCGGAGTATAAACATTCAACTCCGCATTCCCAGAGTGCGAAGCGGAGTATAAACAGTCAACTCCATGTTCCCAGAGTGCGAACAACCGCTTACGAGATGACGCATATCCCCGGAGTGTGGATGGAACGATTTATAAGAGAACAAGCGTAGTTCGACCACTCGGTCCTCGCTTGGTGCCATCACAAGCTGATCATCACAACTTGACCTCAAAACTGGGGGCAGAAGCAAATGTTAGTCATTGCCCGAAACTATACGATGCTCAGCTCCGATGCGATCCCCTATCACAACTCGAGTCCGAAAGTTCCATATTTAACAAGTAAAATGAGCTATTCTTGAAGCAATCAGATAATGCAAATACATTGGACCAAAGTCCGAACACTGCAATATTCAAGCATAGAAAGGAACGCAAGCTGAAGCTAGAAAACAAAATTTTATTCCAACTAACTCAAAAACAATTGTTCATACATGAGTTCTTTCCAAAATGTTCCTACTAGCAGGGGCCGAACATGCATCTAAACACGGCCTACAAAAGGGAAAAGCAAAAAAAGATAACAAAAGTCCCTAACTGCCTATGAAAAGAACGTCTAATCCTTCTGTTTCCTCAGCTTCTTCTTCCTCGAGGAGCTACTGGAGCCACCAGTACCCTTTCGCTTGGAGCCTTTCTCCTTAGGCAAGCTCCCTTCGGGTGGAGGCATAATGTCAACATCCTCGTCTGAGCTGGACTCTATAGGGATACTTCCCGAGGGAGGAGTGGGAGGAGCAGACTCGGCAGCTGGAGGAGGGGCTGGCACATTAGTATCAGTAAGTGTGCCCCCAGGGGACACAGTCATAAGAGGAGTAGGGCACTGTGCTGCTGCTCCGCCGTCTACTTCACCACCGTGCGCCGCGGCCGCCATCTCGGCATTAATTTCGGCCAACATCGCCGCTTCCCGCCGTGCCCTGGCCTCGCTAGGAGCCGTAGTAGTCTGGGACAAGGTGTCAGAAGTAGCCGTGAATCCACCCAAGCCAAATGGCAAGTCCGCAAAAGGATCACTTTGACGGCCAAGGAGCTCGTTTATCATCTGCTCGTCGAAAGAAAGTGAGCTCCCCTCCGTCACTCCAACTGGTGCCATTGCTGCGACGGAGGTCGCCTCAGAAATGATGGCTCCTGGCGCTTGACTTGATACTTGGGTGGTAGGAGGCGCGGCTGGTGCAACTCCTGTCACTGATCAAAGGAAAAGACATGTCATTAGCAACATTTCAACACGGGTTCTTCAATCCAAATATACTGGAAGTTAGTTCAAAGTACCTTCCTCGGTTTGGCTCGAGGTCGTCTGAACTACTTCAGAAGGATGTTCCTTAATAGGAGATAAATGCGGTTGATCTGGGTCATACGCTGGGATAGGCTGGGAGTAGATCATCGAAGTTGGCTCAGATTGAGATGACACGACTATCTCAAAACTCGTAACATGGTGTTCAGCACCAGAGCTCTCTCCGACTTCCTGGATCTGGGCACCAAGCCTCACCTTGTCATGGGAAATCATGGAGTCATGAAGAACCTTCTTTTCGTCATCATTAAGGATGCGGTTCTCCAGCTCGAACTCATCAACGGCTTCATCAGGGTGCCCAGATCTCTCCTCATCAACCAGTAAGTTCCAGGCGTTATAGAGATGTGTAGGGTAATCGTCAAGCCATGTCAAGTCTCGGTGCCTTAGCACGTTGGCGTTATAAGTGACGAGTAGCTCCTCCACCTCGGCCTCAATCCTGGCCTCCGCCTGCCGTACCTTCTCGTCAACCCCAGCCTCAGCTTCATGGGCTTGTTGTATAGCCGCTTCCTTCTCCTTTCGGAGTGTCACTGCCTGGTAACAGGCTTCCTGCGCAGAGACATTAGCTGCGTCTTTTTCCTTCGCCATCTCTGAAAACTTTGATTTCAGCTCATTAAGCTCCTTCAGAGCGGCATCCCTCTCGGCGATAATGGAAGTGTTCCTGTGACCCATGTCCTCGATGGCCGTATAGTGCTCTTGCTTCATCCTGGCCATGACAGCGTTCACTTCATCAACTTTCTTTAAAGCCTCCATTTCAGACTTACGAGAGGACTCAGCCTCCGAGTTGAGCGCTTTTATGATTTGGTCGTTGCGACCCAGCTCCTTCTCGAGCTTCTCGATGGTGACGCCCCGCTCGAATGCCACTTTAGACGCCTTCCTCGCGGCCCGTCCCCACTCCCTATACTGGAAAAAGATGTCCGCAACATAATCATGGATAGTGGTTTCCGCGGTTGGCGGAATTCTCTTCAGGTGCGGGGGGAAGACATACCCATCAAAACAGATGTCAGGAAATTCCTTCCTCATCTGTGCCAATTTAAGCGCTCCTTCGCTAGACGCCTCGGTCGGGACCGGCACAGCAGCCAAAGAGGTGGCTATTTCGGTCCTGCGCGGAGGATCGGACCTCAAAGCTTGAGAAGGCGGCCTAGGCCGTGAAGTTTCGGGAGGACGAGTAACTGCGGCCGTAGGAGGTGCAGAGGTCCTGGGGGGAGGAGAGCGAGATCGGGATCGGCGAACATATCCCCTATCTCTGTCAGACTTCTCCTGACCAGAGTGTCCCGTGTCATAATCCCTCTCGCCCTCTCTCCTGCGTGGCTCGTGATAACGGCGCTTACGCAAACTACCAAGCACGGAACCTTTCCCAGACATCGTACCTGAAAAGAAAACCACAAAGAATCAGTAACCGTTTGCGATGTGTTGTTTATGGTTAGGAAAGTGTGTTGTGCCGTGAGGAGTGTGTGAATGTGTAACTCCCCGGACCAACCAGAAGTGTCAGTCGCATTGGCAAGCTCAGACTCGCTAACATCGACGATATGTCGCGGTCCACCCGACCCAACATCGTGTTGCTCCGGCTCGATGTCAGGGATTGGAGGGTCAGCAGGCCCTTCGAATTGATCTCCAGCTTGCGGGGAGGACGCCTCCGTAATCTTAACTCCTAGCGAAGGACGGTGCAAAACCACAGACTTCCGCCTCCCAGACTTAGGCTGTTTCGAGGCCACTGCTTTGCCTTTCCTCTTTGCATCGGACTCCGGGGTTGCATTAGCAGGTCCAGCCAACGGTTCCTCGTCAGTATGAGTTTTCTCGGAATCGGGTTCCTCGATTATCACGACCCTGGGCTTCATCTGCTTGACCTTTTTCCTGGAGACGGTCTTTAATGCACCATCGAGTCTTATGCTCTGCCTCCGACCGATCAGCCCAAGGACTCTGAGATTCCGATCTGTCAATAACAGTTCAATATTCCTTTCTTCTCTAGGAATCTCTTGGAAGACCCGAACTATTTCTTTATAATAGCCACCCTCCGGCCGCTGGATGATAGTTGAGAGAAAAAGAGAAGAAGACGTAAATTTAATTTCACTCCGAAAATTGCCCTGTCAATTAATTGAAAAAGAAAAGACAATGCTCACGTCTGAACAGCCATCTTCTGGCAAACCCCGGAGGACATCGGACATAGAACCACTCCGACTTAAAATAGCTTAGCCTAGTCCACGACCCCGCGACAACTTGGCAGTTCCTTACAGACTCCAAGAACGTATAAGATGGGCTGTGAGTCCGACTCTTGAAATTAAACATGTATCTTATGTCGGTCATACGGGGAGGGCGATGGAGGTACTCCATGAATACAATGAACAAGCTGTTGAGTGAGGCATATCCGTTTGGATGCAATTGAGACGGAGCGATGTCCAGATAAGCCAACACTTCTCTTATATAGTCGTTGAATGGAGGAAGTGTGCCGGCTGCGCACGCATGCCGGTTGAAAGCAGTATACCCCTCCGGGGGATTATGTGGCCTATCATTCGGTCCAGGCAACAATACCTCATCCAAAGATAAACCGTGCCTTAAGCATATTCTCCCCAGCATGTCTTCGGAGATATTGGATGAGACGAAATCAGGCGGACTGTTAATGAAGGACGCATCGGGCAACTCGTCCGGAGCTGGGCCAATAGCTTCGGTCTCGATGACCGGAATCTCAATTCTAGGAAGGGTAGGGTTCTGAGTTTCTTGCTGCTGCGAACTTGACGGTTCCATCACTAGCTAACTCACGAGAAACCATCATTAGATGACAAAAAGCCCGTGCATTCCCCAGTGTAAAGTGCATGAATGTGTCGTGTAGTGCAAGTGTTGTGCGTGACTTGAGCAAATTCTGCAGAATTAAAGAAAACACGCTAGCAACGAAATGCCGGAAGTCAGACTGGCGATGACCGTCATCGCTGACCGTCACGGCCGCGCCTTCCGGAGGCTGTCGTTCGATTTAGATTAGCAGTTCGTTATACTTTGCTGGATTACGGTTCCATCTACGAGCTTCAAAGGGCAATCAAATATGCGGTGTTGTGATCAAGTTCGGTTATGCAATGCGGAAGCTCGTAGGAATCAGGCGTGCAGTTTAATTATCAAGTCCGGATATGCAGGGTGAAGATTGTCAGAATCATGTTTTCAAACTGCCTGGAATTTCGTATCCATCAAAGGGAGAGATCGAATCGGTCCCATTAGACCTATTCGAATCCATCCGGTTGAAGGTTCGAATCGATGCCGAATGTCATGTTTCGAATCGATCATTGGTGATTTGGTTCGCATCGATCACAGTAGATGTGTCTTCGTGTCGAACAATGGTGGCCCGGTTCGTATCGATAGGGAAGGTCTTGGTTTCGTATCGATCGCAGTGACGAAATTCGTATCGATCCAAAGTTAGGGGCTTCCAAGTAGCCATCGACTTCCTATCAGACATTTCATGCCGATACGACCCATCGCCACCAACATCGAATCGAAATCACATCGACTCCGCTAACACGTTCCAAGAATCGATGCGAGGTCCAGAGAAGAGCCATTAATTTTGGAAATTCAAACATGGCTCTCGTAATCGATTCGAAATCATCCTTTCCATCCTTTCTTCCCCAATCTGCGAAGATCGCCATGGCCATCATGTTTTCGAGCCAGATCTGGTGTTATCAGATGCTGCAGTGAAAGATTGGCGAAGAAGAGATGGATTTATGGCAGCTTTGTTATTCAGGTCTACCATCGCTTACCTAGTTTGGAAATTCGATTCGAGAATCTGGAAGAACGAGTTTGATCGAGTCAAGAATACGGAGTTGCTATCTCTTCCTGGATCGATCGCAGAAGACTAAGAGCAACAGTAAAGAGTAAAAGTGAAAAAATGAGCTAAGTCCCAGATATTTATATGGAGCATGGAGTCGAACCAGGGCGATTCATCTCCCAGGCAACGTAACCGGTCGCAAGCGGTCAAGCGGTGGACCTATGCGAGCGCCCTCTTCGAATCCGTCAGACTGTACCTCCATCGAGTCGAAGTATTCGCCGGACGCCATCGATTCGATATGTCCCTTTCGCGAACCATCGATTCACAGCGAGTCAGGTTTATCGATACGAACTCGATAATCATCCTGTTAATATCCATCGATGCGAATAGTTATCTCGTATCCATTAATGATGCCCCGCATCGATTCGAAGGAATGCATCCTGACTTCTTACCATGGCGCCATGAAAGAATCACTGCAAAATTCAACAATGACCTAAAACCAACGACGAGATGCAAGTTTGCGACTTTTCAAAGCACGTCATGTTTTCACAAGACGTACTTTGGGGGGCAAATGTTATCCCGCCTTTTGGCAAGGCCAGGGCACCAAGGAGCCGACTAGAGAACAAGCATAGCACGCCATGGATATCACTGAATTTTGTTAGAGCCCAGAATGAGCTACAATTGATAGGACATGACAAGAAAGGCCATAGAGATCAGCACCTCAAATTTCAAGTCAATCCGGACTCGTACGCTCAAGTTATGATCGAGTCAAATTGGGGGGAAAAGCCCAGATTTCGTATCCATCACTCTGGACAACTTCGTATCCATCGCCGAAGCCTTGGTTCGAATCCATCAAGCTTCGTACCGATCAGCTCCGAATCCATCGAGGTACCCAGGTTCGACTCGACTTCCTTCGTATCCATCGAGCTCGTATCGATGGACTTCATACACACCAACAATTGAAGGACCTCGTATCCTTCAGCCAACGTCTGCTTCGTATCCATCATTCAGCGTCTACTTCGTATCCATCATTCGGTGCTTGCTTCGTATCCATTGGACCAGTGCTCTTCGTATCCATCAGAGGACCTCGCTTCGAATCCATTCCTAATGACTTGTTCGTATCCAACAAGTCAACTGACCAGGGATGACGTGTCTTCCATCAAAGTAAAACAAGGCAAGATATGTGGAGTCGAAACAGTCAATGCGGCACAAAGACCGGATCGAGACGAAGCGCGCGCGTTACGTCATCCCTCGATGCGAATGCGCCGAGATATATGGAGTCGACGCGGTCGACTCGGAGTAGAAACAGGATCGAGGCGAAGTGTGCGTTCCACGTCTTCACAGGGGCGCGTGACACCATCGATTCGAAGCCCCCAGCTCAGAGAGATGGATTCGAACCAGGCAGCCTAGCGAAGAACATCGTCTCGTATCGATGATATCTCTCAATCCACTGATCCAAACACGACGAAATTTTAACTGAAGGTTGCACACATAACAAGGAATGTCTCCACCAATTTTGAGCTCAATTGGAAGTATTCTTGATCGATACGAAATGATTTCGTATCGATCACAGATTGGCTTGAAACTCTCTGGAAGTGGTCGAATGGGCCCCCTCATGTGACAGGCCAAGTCTCCCGGAGTTTGAGCGAAATCCAAGCCTCCTACGCCTATAAATAGAGCCCCAGAATCAATGGAAAAAGGATCTTTTTTCTCTGAAGCGTCCAGACTCTGCCGGATTGAGATTAGCATCATACTTTTGCTGTCAATTTCGAATTCTAAACTGTAATCCGCTGTTCATTGCTGAAAACGCTTGTAATCATTGAAAGAGAATCAATAAAATCATCAAAACTTCATAGTGGACGTAGGCTATACGCCGAACCACTCTAAACTTCTTGTCTGTGCACTTTACATTCCTATTTGTTGGAGTTTTTGTTAGATAATCTCTGTTTTACATTTATAATCTTCATTTTATCTCTTCAAACAACTCCCGAAGAGTGTTGTGCCCATTTTTGGTACAAACAGCTGGTCTTCGATTTACCATCCCTGGAGAGTGGTGCACCATGGTACCGGTCCATTTCAAATACCTGCACCCAATTCTAAAAGTCGCACGGCGCTGTTTCGTCTTTTTGGACGAATGTTGCACCTTGCACCGCAGATGTTGCACCCTGCAGATATCGATTCTTCGAACGGCCATAACTGTTGCCTCGTTTAGAGTTACGGGAGCCATAACCAGTCAAAACAAAGGTCTCAGTGAGTTCTACGGCTTTGACTGCTGTAAGCCGTCAACGGATAGTTTCATACCCAAAAAAAAGCTATCCGAACCTCAATCGGGTCTTTGAAGTTTTTTGGCCTTCGTTTTTCCGTCACATGAATTTTTACGTTAAAAAGGGAACACCGTGGCTGGTCTTCGATTTACCATCCCTGGAGAGTGGTGCACCATGGTACCGGTCCATTTCAAATACCTGCACCCAATTCTAAAAGTCGCACGGCGCTGTTTCGTCATTTTGGACGAATGTTGCACCTTGCACCGCAGATGTTGCACCCTACGGATATCGATTCTTCGGACGGCCATAACTATTGCCTCGTTTATAGTTACGGGAGCCATAACCAGTCAAAACGAAGGTCTCAGTGAGATCTACGACTTTGATGGTTGTAAGCCGTCAACAGATAGTTTCATACTCAAAAAAAAGCTATCCGAACCTCAATCGGGTCTCTGAAGTTTTTTGGCCTTCGTTTTTCCGTCACATTAATTTTTAAGTTAAAAAGGGAACACCGTGGCTGGTCTTCGATTTACCATCCCTGGAGAGTGGTGCACCATGGTACCGGTCCATTTCAAATACCTGCACCCAATTGTAAAAGTCGCACGGCGCTGCTTCGTCTTTTTGGACGAATGTTGCACCTTGCACCGCAGATGTTGCACCCTACGGATATCGATTCTTCGGATGGCCATAACTGTTGCCTCGTTTAGAGTTACGGGAGCCATAACCAGTCAAAACGAAGGTCTCAGTGAGTTCTACGGCTTTGATCGCTGTAAGACGTCAATGGATAGTTTCATACCTAAAAAAAGCTATTCGAACCTCCATCGTGTCTTTGAAGTTTTTTGGCCTACGTTTTTCCGTCACATGAATTTTTACGTTAAAAAGGGAACACCGTGGCTGGTCTTCGATTTACCATCCCTGGAGAGTGGTGCACCATGGTACTGGTCCATTTCAAATACCTGCATCCATTTCTAAAAGTCGCACGGCGCTGTTTCATCTTTTTGGACGAATGTTGCACCTTGCACCGTAGAAGTTGCACCCTATGGATATCGATTCTTCGGACGGCCATAACGGTTGCCTCGTTTAGAGTTACGGGAGCCATAACCAGTCAAAACGAAGGTCTCAGTGAGTTCTACGGCTTTGACTGGTGTAAGCCGTCAACGGATAGTTTCATACCCAAAAAAAAGCTATCCAAACCTCAATCGGGTCTCTGATGTTTTTTGGCCTTCGTTTTTCCGTCACATGAATTTTTACATTTAAAAGGGAAAACCGAGGCTGGTCTTCGATTTACCATCCCTGGAGAGTGGTGCACCATGGTACCGGTCCGTTTCAAATACCTGCACCCAATCCTAAAAGTCGCACGGCGCTGTTTCGTCTTTTTGGACTAATGTTGCACCTTGCACCGCAGATGTTGCACCCTGCGGATATCGATTCTTGGGACGGCCATAACTGTTGCCTCCTTTAGAGTTACGGGAGCCATAACCAGTCAAAACAAAGGTCTCAGTGAGTTCTACGGCTTTGACAGCTGTAAGCCGTCAATGGATAGTTTCATACCCAAAAAAAAGCTATCCGAACCTCAATCGGGTCTCTGAAGTTTTTTGGCAATCGTTTTTCCTTCACATGAATTTTTACGTTAAAAAGGGGAAACCGTGGCTGGTCTTCGATTTACCATCCCTGGAGAGTGGTGCACCATGGTACCGGTCCGTTTCAAATACCTGCACCCAATTCTAAAAGTCGCACGGCGCTGTTTCGTATTTTTGGACGAATGTTGCACCTTGCACCGCAGATGTTGCACCCTGCGGATATCGATTCTTCGGACGGCCATAACTGTTGCCTCGTTTAGAGTTACGGGAGCCATAACTAGTCAAAACGAAGGTCTCAGTGAGTTCTACGGCTTTGATGGCTGTAAGCCGTCAACGGATAGTTTCACACCCAAAAAAAAGCCATCCGAACCTCAATCGGGTCTCTGAAGTTTTTTGGCCTTCGTTTTTCCGTCACATGAATTTTTACGTTAAAAAGGGAACACCGTGGCTGGTCTTCGATTTACCATCCCTGGAGAGTGGTGCACCATGGTACCGGTCCACTTCAAATACCTGCACCCAATTCTAAAAGTCGCACGGCGCTGTTTCGTCTTTTTGGACGAATGTTGCACCTTGCACCGCAGATGTTGCACCCTGCAGATATCGATTCTTCGAACGGCCATAACTGTTGCCTCGTTTAGAGTTACGGGAGCCATAACCAGTCAAAACAAAGGTCTCAGTGAGTTCTACGGCTTTGACTGCTGTAAGCCATCAACGGATAGTTTCATACCCAAAAAAAAGCTATCCGAACCTCAATCGGGTCTCTGAAGTTTTTTGGCCTTCGTTTTTCCGTCACATGAATTTTTACGTTAAAAAGGGAACACCTTGGCTGGTCTTCGATTTACCATCCCTAGAGAGTGGTGCACCATGGTACCGGTCCATTTAAAATACCTGCACCCAATTCTAAAAGTCGCACGGCGCTGTTTCGTCTTTTTGGACGAATGTTGCACCTTGCACCGCAGATGTTGCACCCTGCAGATATCGATTCTTCGGACGGCCATAACTATTGCCTCGTTTAGAGTTACGGGAGCCATAACCAGTCAAAACGAATGTCTCAGTGAGTTCTACGGCTTTGACGGCTGTAAGCCGTCAACAGATAGTTTCATACTCAAAAAAAAGCTATCCGAACCTCAATCGGGTATGGCCTTCGTTTTTCCGTCACATGAATTTTTAAGTTAAAAAAGGGAACACCATGGCTGGTCTTCGATTTACCATCCCTGGAGAGTGGTGCACCATGGTACCGGTCCATTTCAAATACCTGCACCCAATTCTAAAAGTCGCACGGCGCTGTTTCGTCATTTTGGACGAATGTTGCACCTTGCACCGCAGATGTTGCACCCTACGGATATCGATTATTCGGACGGCCATAATTATTGCCTCGTTTAGAGTTACGGGAGCCATAACCAGTCAAAACGAAGGTCTCAGTGAGTTCTACGACTTTGATGGTTGTAAGCCATCAACAGATAGTTTCATACTCAAAAAAAAGCTATCCGAACCTCAATCGGGTCTCTGAAGTTTTTTGGCCTTCGTTTTTCCGTCACATTAATTTTTAAGTTAAAAAGGGAACACCGTGGCTGGTCTTCGATTTACCATCCCTGGAGAGTGGTGCACCATGGTACCGGTCCATTTCAAATACCTGCACCCAATTGTAAAAGTCGCACGGCGCTGTTTTGTCTTTTTGGACGAATGTTGCACCTTGCACCGCAGATGTTGCACCCTACGGATATCGATTCTTCGGACGGCCATAACTGTTGCCTCGTTTAGAGTTACGGGAGCCATAACCAGTCAAAACGAAGGTCTCAGTGAGTTCTACGGCTTTGATCACTGTAAGCCGTCAATGGATAGTTTCATACCTAAATAAAGCTATCCGAACCTCCATCGTGTCTTTGAAGTTTTTTGGCCTACGTTTTTCCGTCACATGAATTTTTACGTTAAAAAGGGAACACCGTGGCTGGTCTTCGATTTACCATCCCTGGAGAGTGGTGCACCATGGTACTGGTCCATTTCAAATACCTGCATCCATTTCTAAAAGTCGCACGGCGCTGTTTCATCTTTTTGGACGAATGTTGCACCTTGCACCGTAGAAGTTGCACCCTATGGATATCGATTCTTCGGACGGCCATAACGGTTGCCTCGTTTAGAGTTACGGGAGCCATAACCAGTCAAAACGAAGGTCTCAGTGAGTTCTACGGCTTTGACTAGTGTAAGCCGTCAACGGATAGTTTCATACCCAAAAAAAAGCTATCCGAACCTCAATCGGGTCTCTGATGTTTTTTGGCCTTCGTTTTTCCGTCACATGAATTTTTACATTTAAAAGGGAAAACCGAGGCTGGTCTTCGATTTACCATCCCTGGAGAGTGGTGCACCATGGTACCGGTCCGTTTCAAATACCTGCACCCAATCCTAAAAGTCGCACGGCGCTGTTTCGTCTTTTTGGACTAATGTTGCACCTTGCACCGCAGATGTTGCACCCTGCGGATATCGATTCTTGGGACGGCCATAACTGTTGCCTCCTTTAGAGTTACGGGAGCCATAACCAGTCAAAACAAAGGTCTCAGTGAGTTCTACGGCTTTGACAGCTGTAAGCCGTCAATGGATAGTTTCATACCCAAAAAAAAGCTATCCGAACCTCAATCGGGTCTCTGAAGTTTTTTGGCCATCGTTTTTCCGTCACATGAATTTTTACGTTAAAAAGGGGAAACCGTGGCTGGTCTTCGATTTACCATCCCTGGAGAGTGGTGCACCATGGTACCGGTCCGTTTCAAATACCTGCACCCAATTCTAAAAGTCGCACGGCGCTGTTTCGTATTTTTGGACGAATGTTGCACCTTGCACCGCAGATGTTGCACCCTGCGGATATCGATTCTTCGGACGGCCATAACTGTTGCCTCGTTTAGAGTTACGGGAGCCATAACTAGTCAAAACGAAGGTCTCAGTGAGTTCTACGGCTTTGATGGCTGTAAGCCGTCAACGGATAGTTTCACACCCAAAAAAAAGCCATCCGAACCTCAATCGGGTCTCTGAAGTTTTTTGGCCTTCGTTTTTCCGTCACATGAATTTTTTTCGTTAAAAAGGGAACACCGTGGCTGGTCTTCGATTTACCATCCCTGGAGAGTGGTGCACCATGGTACCGGTCCACTTCAAATACCTGCACCCAATTCTAAAAGTCGCACGGCGCTGTTTCGTCTTTTTGGACGAATGTTGCACCTTACACCGCAGATGTTGCACCCTGCAGATATCGATTCTTCGAACGGCCATAACTGTTGCCTCGTTTAGAGTTACGGGAGCCATAACCAGTCAAAACAAAGGTCTCAGTGAGTTCTACGGCTTTGACTGCTGTAAGCCGTTAACGGATAGTTTCATACCCAAAAAAAAGCTATCCGAACCTCAATCGGGTCTCTGAAGTTTTTTGGCCTTCGTTTTTCCGTCACATGAATTTTTACGTTAAAAAGGGAACACCTTGGCTGGTCTTCAATTTACCATCCCTAGAGAGTGGTGCACCATGGTACCGGTCCATTTAAAATACCTGCACCCAATTCTAAAAGTCGCACGGCGCTGTTTCGTCTTTTTGGACGAATGTTGCACCTTGCACCGCAGATGTTGCACCCTGCGGATATCGATTCTTCGGACGGCCATAACTATTGCCTCGTTTAGAGTTACGGGAGCCATAACCAGTCAAAACGAATGTCTCAGTGAGTTCTACGGCTTTGACGGCTGTAAGCCGTCAACAGATAGTTTCATACTCAAAAAAAAGCTATCCGAACCTCAATCGGGTCTCTGAAGTTTTTTGGCCTTCGTTTTTCCGTCACATGAATTTTTAAGTTAAAAAAGGGAACACCGTGGCTGGTCTTCGATTTACCATCCCTGGAGAGTGGTGCACCATGGTACCGGTCCATTTCAAATACCTGCACCCAATTCTAAAAATCGCACGGCGCTGTTTCGTCTTTTTGGACGAATGTTGCACCTTGCACCGCAGATGTTGCACCCTACGGATATCGATTCTTCGGACGGCCATAACTGTTGCCTCGTTTAGAGTTACGGGAGCCATAACCAATCAAAACGAAGGTCTCAGTGAGTTCTACGGCTTTGATCGCTGTAAGCCGTCAACGGATAGTTTCACACCCAAAAAAAAGCCATCCGAACCTCAATCGGTCTTTGAAGTTTTTTGGCCTTCGTTTTTCCGTCACATGAATTTTTACGTTAAAAAGGGAACACCGTGGCTGGTCTTCGATTTACCATCCCTAGAGAGTGGTGCACCATGGTACCGGTCCATTTCAAATACCTGCACCCAATTCTAAAAGTCGCACGGCGCTGTTTCGTCTTTTTGGACGAATATTGCACCTTGCACCGCAGATGTTGCACCCTGCAGATATCGATTCTTCGAACGGCCATAACTGTTGCCTCGTTTAGAGTTACGGGAGCCATAACCAGTCAAAACGAAGGTCTCAGTGAGTTCTACGGCTTTGACTGCTGTAAGCCGTCAACGGATAGTTTCATACCCAAAAAAAAGCTATCCGAACCTTAATCGGGTCTCTGATGTTTTTTGGCCTTCGTTTTTCCGTCACATGAATTTTTACGTTAAAAAGGGAAAACCGAGGCTGGTCTTCGATTTACCATCCCTAGAGAGTGGTGCACCATGGTACCGGTCCATTTCAAATACCTGCACCCAATTCTAAAAGTCGCACGGCGCTGTTTCGTCTTTTTGGACGAATGTTGCACCTTGCACCGCAGATGTTGCACCCTGTGGATATCGATTCTTCGGACGGCCATAACTGTTGCCTCGTTTAGAGTTACGGGAGCCATAACCAGTCAAAACAAAGGTCTCAGTGAGTTCTACGGCTTTGACTGCTGTAAGCCGTCAACGGATAGTTTCATACCCAAAAAAAAGCTATCCGAACCTCAATCGGGTCTCTGAAGTTTTTTGGCCTTCGTTTTTCCATCACATGAATTTTTACGTTAAAAAGGGAAAACTGAGGCTGGTCTTCGATTTACCATCCCTGGAGAGTGGTGCACCATGGTACCGGTCCATTTCAAATACCTGCACCCAATTCTAAAAGTCGCACGGCGCTGTTTCG
Organism: Allium fistulosum; assembly: GCA_030737815.1. Classification (NCBI taxonomy): domain Eukaryota; kingdom Viridiplantae; phylum Streptophyta; class Magnoliopsida; order Asparagales; family Amaryllidaceae; genus Allium; species Allium fistulosum. The sequence continues at coordinate 1,144,032,712 of CM060906.1, forward strand.
TCTTTTTGGACGAATGTTGCACCTTGCACCGCAGATGTTGCACCCTGCGGATATCGATTCTTCGGACGGCCATAACTGTTGCCTCGTTTAGAGGTACGGGAGCCATAACCAGTCAAAACGAAGGTCTCAGTGAGTTCTACGGCTTTGACTGCTGTAAGCCGTCAACGGATAGTTTCATACCCAAAAAAAAGCTATCCGAACCTCAATCGGGTCTCTGAAGTTTTTTGGCCTTCGTTTTTCCGTCACATGAATTTTTACGTTAAAAAGGAAAAACCGAGGCTGGTCTTCGATTTACCATCCCTGGAGAGTGGTGCACCATGGTACCGGTCCATTTCAAATACCTTCACCCAATTCTAAAAGTCGCACGGCGCTGTTTCGTCTTTTTGGACGAATGTTGCACCTTGCACCGCAGATGTTGCACCCTGCGGATATCGATTCTACGGACGGCCATAACTGTTGCCTCGTTTAGAGTTACGGGATCCATAACCAGTCAAAACGAAGGTCTCAGTGAGTTCTACGGCATTGACCGCTGTAAGCCGTCCACGGATAGTTTCATACTCAAAAAAAAGCTATCTGAACCTCAATCGGGTCTCTGAAGTTTTTTGGCCTTCGTTTTTCCATCACATGAATTTTTAAGTTAAAAAGGGAACATCGTGGCTGGTCTTCGATTTACCATCCCTGGAGAGTGGTGCACCATGGTACCGGTACATTTCAAATACCTGCACCCAATTCTAAAACTCGCACGGTGCTGTTTCGTCTTTTTGGACGAATGTTGCACCTTGCACTGCAGATGTTGCACCCTGCGGATATCGAATCTTCGGACGGCCATAACTGTTGCCTCGTTTAGAGTTACGGGAGCCATAACCAGTCAAAACGAAGGTCTTAGTGAGTTCTACGGCTTTGATCACTGTAAGCCGTCAATGGATAGTTTCATACCTAAAAAAAAGCTATCCGAACCTCAATCGTGTCTTTGAAGTTTTTTGGCCTTCATTTTTCCGTCACATGAATTTTTACGTTAAAAAGGGAAAACCGTGGCTGGTCTTCGATTTACTATCCCTGGAGAGTGGTGCACCATGGTACCGGTCCATTTCAAATACCTGCACCCAATTCTAAAAGTCGCACGGCGCTGTTTCGTCTTTTTGGACGAATGTTGCACCTTGCACCGCAGATGTTGCACCCTGCGGATATCGATTCTTCGGACGGCCATAACTGTTTCCTCGTTTAGAGTTACGGGAGCCATAACCAGTCAAAACGAAGGTCTCAGTGAGTTCTACGGCTTTGATTGTTGTAAGCCGTCAACGGATAGTTTCACACCCAAAAAAAAGCCATCCGAACCTCAATCGGTCTTTGAAGTTTTTTGGCCTTCGTTTTTCCGTCACATGAATTTTTACGTTAAAAAGGGAACACCGTGGCTGGTCTTCGATTTACCATCCCTAGAGAGTGGTGCACCATGGTACCGGTCCATTTCAAATACCTGCACCCAATTCTAAAAGTCGCACGGCGCTGTTTCGTCTTTTTGGACGAATATTGCACCTTGCACCGCAGATGTTGCACCCTGCAGATATCGATTCTTCGAACGGCCATAACTGTTGCCTCGTTTAGAGTTACGGGAGCCATAACCAGTCAAAACAAAGGTCTCAGTGAGTTCTACGGCTTTGACTGCTGTAAGCCGTCAACGGATAGTTTCATACCCTAAAAAAAGCTATCCGAACCTCAATCGGGTCTTTGAAGTTTTTTGGCCTTCGTTTTTCCGTCACATGAATTTTTACGTTAAAAAGGGAACACCGTGGCTGGTCTTCGATTTACCATCCCTGGAGAGTGGTGCACCATGATACCGGTCCATTTCAAATACCTGCACCCATTTCTAAAAGTCGCACGGCGCTGTTTCGTCTTTTTGGACGAATGTTGCACCTTGCACCGCAGATGTTGCACCCTGTGGATATCGATTCTTCGGACGGCCATAACGGTTGCCTCGTTTAGAGTTACGGGAGCCATTACCAGTCAAAACAAAGGTCTCAGTGAGTTCTACGGCTTTGACAGCTGTAAGCCGTCAACAGATAGTTTCATACTCAAAAAATGCTATCCGAACCTCAATCGGGTCTCTGAACTTTTTTGGCCTTCGTTTTTCCGTCACATGAATTTTGAAGTTAAAAAGGGAACACCGTGGCTGGCCTTCGATTTACCATCACTGGAGAGTGGTGCACCATGGTACCGGTCCATTTCAAATACCTGCACCCAATTCTAAAAGTCGCACGACGCTGTTTCGTCTTTTTGGACGAATGTTGCACCTTGCACCGCAGATGTTGCACCCTACGGATATCGATTCTTCGGACGGCCATAACTGTTGCCTCGTTTAGAGTTACGGGAGCCATAACCAGTCAAAACGAAGGTCTCAGTGAGTTCTACGGCTTTGATCGTTGTAAGCCGTCAATGGATAGTTTCATACCTAAAAAAAAGCTATCCGAACCTCAATCGTGTCTTTGAAGTTTTTTGGCCTTCGTTTTTCCGTCACATGAATTTTTACGTTAAAAAGGGAACACCGTGGCTGGTCTTCGATTTACCATCCCTGGAGAGTGGTGCACCATGGTACCGGTCCATTTCAAATACCTGCACCCATTTCTAAAAGTCGCACGGCGCTGTTTCGTCTTTTTGGACGAATGTTGCACCTTGCACCGCAGATGTTGCACCCTGTGGATATCGATTCTTCGGACGGCCATAACGGTTGCCTCGTTTAGAGTTACGGGAGCCATAACTAGTCAAAACGAAGGTCTCAGTGAGTTCGACGGCTTTGACGGCTGTAAGCCGTCAACGGATAGTTTCATACCCAAAAAAAAGCTATCCGAACCTCAATCGGGTCTCTGAAGTTTTTTGGCATTCGTTTTTCTGTCACATGAATTTTTACGTTAAAAAGGGAAAACCGAGGTTGGTCTTCGATTTACCATCCCTGGAGAGTGGTGCACCATGGTACCGGTCCATTTCAAATACATGCACCCAATTCTAAAAGTCGCACGGCGCTGTTTCGTCTTTTTGGACGAATGTTGCACCTTGCACCGCAGATGTTGCACCCTGCGGATATCGATTCTTCGGACGGCCATAACTGTTGCCTCCTTTAGAGTTACGGGAGCCATAACTAGTCAAAACGAAGGTCTCAGTGAGTTCTATGGCTTTGACGGCAGTAAGCCGTCAACGGATAGTTTCACACCCAAAAAAAAGCCATCCGAACCTCAATCGGGTCTCTGAAGTTTTTTGGCCTTCGTTTTTCCGTCACATGAATTTTTACGTTAAGAAGGGAACACCGTGGCAGGTCTTCGATTTACCATCCCTTGAGAGTGGTGCACCATGGTACCGGCCCATTTCAAATACCTGCACCCATTTCTAAAAGTCGCACGGCGCTGTTTCGTCTTTTTGGACGAATGTTGCACCTTGCACCGCAGATGTTGCACCCTGCGGATATCGATTCTTCGGACGGCCATAACTGTTGCCTCGTTTAGAGTTACGGGAGCCATAACCAGTCAAAACGAAGGTCTCAGTGAGTTCTATGGCTTTGACTGCTGTAAGCCATCAACGGATAGTTTCATACCAAAAAAAAAAGCTATCCGAACCTCAATCGGGTTTCTGAAGTTTTTTGGCCATCGTTTTTCTGTCACATGAATTTTTACGTTAAAAAGGGAAAACCGTGGCTGGTCTTCGATTTACCATCCCTGGAGAGTGGTGCACCATGGTACCGGTCCATTTCAAATACCTGCACCCAATTCTAAAAGTCGCACGGCGCTGTTTCGTCTTTTTGGACGAATGTTGCACCTTGCACCGCAGATGTTGCACCCTGCGGATATCGGTTCTTCGGACGGCCATAACTGTTGCCTCGTTTAGAGTTACGGGAGCCATAACTAGTCAAAACGAAGGTCTCAGTGAGTTCTACGGCTTTGATGGCTGTAAGCCGTCAACGGATAGTTTCACACCCAAAAAAAAGCCATCCGAACCTCAATCGGGTCTCTGAAGTTTTTTGGCCTTCGTTTTTCCGTCACATGAATTTTTACGTTAAAAAGGGAACACCGTGGCTGGTCTTCGGTTTACCATCCCTGGAGAGTGGTGCACCAAGGTACCGGTCCATTTCAAATACCTGCACCCAATTCTAAATGTCGCACGGCGCTGTTTCGTCTTTTTGGACGAATGTTGCACCTTGCACCGCAGATGTTGCACCCTGCGGATATCGATTCTTCGGACGGCCATAATTGTTGCCTCGTTTAGAGTTACGGGAGCCATAACCAGTCAAAACGAAGGTCTCAGTGAGTTCTATGGCTTTGACTGCTGTAAGCCATCAACGGATAGTTTCATACCCAAAAAAAAGCTATACGAACCTCAATCGGGTCTCTGAAGTTTTTTGGCCATCGTTTTTCCGTCACATGAATTTTTACGTTAAAAGGGGAAAACCGTGGCTGGTCTTCGATTTACCATCCCTGGAGAGTGGTCCACCATGGTACCGGTCCATTTCAAATACCTGCACCCAATTCTAAAATTCTCACGGCGCTGTTTCGTCTTTTTGGACGAATGTTGCACCTTGCACCGCAGATGTTGCACCCTACGGATATCGATTCTTCGGACGGCCATAACTGTTGCCTCGTTTAGAGTTACGGGAGCCATAACTAGTCAAAACGAAGGTCTCAGTGAGTTCTACGGCTTTGATGGCTGTAAGCCGTCAACGGATAGTTTCACACCCAAAAAAAAGCTATACGAACCTCAATCGGGTCTTTGAAGTTTTTTGGCCTTCGTTTTTCCGTCACATGAATTTTTACGTTAAAAAGGGAAAACCTTGGCTGGTCTTCGATTTACCATCCCTGGAGAATGGTGCACCATGGTACGGTCCATTTCAAATATCTACACCCAATTCTAAAAGTCGCACGGCGCTGTTTCGTCTTTTTGGACGAATGTTGCACCTTGCACCGCAGATGTTGCACCCTGCGGATATCGATTCTTCGGACGGCCATAACTGTTGCCTCGTTTAGAGTTACGGCAGCCATAACTAGTCAAAACGAAGGTCTCAGTGAGTTCTACGGCTTTGATGGCTGTAAGCCGTCAACGGATAGTTTCACACCCAAAAAAAAGCCATCCGAACCTCAATCGGGTCTCTGAAGTTTTTTGGCCTTCGTTTTTCCGTCACATGAATTTTTACGTTAAAAAGGGAACACCGTGGCTGGTCTTCGGTTTACCATCCCTGGAGAGTGGTTCACCATGGTACCGGTCCATTTCAAATACCTGCACCCAATTCTAAAAGTCGCACGGCGCTGTTTCGTCTTTTTGGACGAATGTTGCACCTTGCACCGCAGATGTTGCACCCTACAGATATCGATTCTTCGAACGGCCATAACTGTTGCCTCGTTTAGAGTTACGGGAGCCATAACCAGTCAAAACAAAGGTCTTAGTGAGTTCTACGGCTTTGACTGCTGTAAGCCGTCAACGGATAGTTTCATACCCAAAAAAAAGCTATCCGAACCTCAATCGGGTCTTTGAAGTTTTTTGGCCTTCGTTTTTCCGTCACATGAATTTTTACGTTAAAAAGGGAAAACTGAGGCTGGTCTTCGATTTACCATCCCTGGAGAGTGGTGCACCATGGTACCGGTCCATTTCAAATACCTGCACCCAATTCTAAAAGTCGCACGGCGCTGTTTCGTCTTTTTGGACGAATGTTGCACCTTGCACCGCAGATGTTGCACCCTGCGGATATCGATTCTTCGGACGGCCATAACTGTTGCCTCGTTTAGAGGTACGGGAGCCATAACCAGTCAAAACGAAGTTCTCAGTGAGTTCTACGGCTTTGACTGCTGTAAGCCATCAACGGATAGTTTCATACCAAAAAAAAAGCTATCCGAACCTCAATCGGGTCTCTGAAGTTTTTTGGCCTTCGTTTTTCCGTCACATGAATTTTTTCGTTAAAAAGGGAAAACCGAGGCTGGTCTTCGATTTACCATCCCTGGAGAGTGGTGCACCATGGTACCGGTCCATTTCAAATACCTGCACCCAATTCTAAAAGTTGCACGGCGCTGTTTCGTCTTTTTGGATGAATGTTGCACCTTGCACCGCAGATGTTGCACCCTGCGGATATCGATTCTTCGGACGGCCATAACTGTTGCCTCGTTTAGAGTTACGGGAGCCATAACCAGTCAAAACAAAGGTCTTAGTGATTTCTACGGCTTTGACTGCTGTAAGCCGTCAACGGATAGTTTCATACCCAAAAAAAAGCTATCCGAACCTCAATCGGGTCTCTGATGTTTTTTGGCCTTCGTTTTTCCGTCACATGAATTTTTACGTTAAAAAGGGAAAACCGAGGCTGGTCTTCGATTTACCATCCCTGGAGAGTGGTGCACCATGGTACCGGTCCATTTCAAATACCTGCACCCAATTCTAAAATTCGCACGGCGCTGTTTCGTCTTTTTGGACGAATGTTGCACCTTGCACCGCAGATGTTGCACCCTGCGGATATCGATTCTTCGGACGGCCATAACTGTTGCCTCGTTTAGAGTTACGGGAGTCATAACCAGTCAAAACGAAGGTCTCAGTGAGTTCTACGGCTTTGACCGCTGTAAGCCGTCAACGGATAGTTTCATACTAAAAAAAAGCTATCCGAACCTCAATCGGGTCTCTGAAGTTTTTTGGCCTTCGTTTTTCCGTCACATGAATTTTTAAGTTAAAAAGGGAACATCGTGGCTGGTCTTCGATTTACCTTCCCTGGAGAGTGGTGCACCATGGTACCGGTACATTTCAAATACCTGCACCCAATTCTAAAAGTCGCACGGTGCTGTTTCGTCTTTTTGGACGAATGTTGCACCTTGCACTGCAGATGTTGCACCCTGCGGATATCGAATCTTCGGACGGCCATAACTGTTGCCTCGTTTAGAGTTACGGGAGCCATAACCAGTCAAAACGAAGGTCTCAGTGAGTTCTACGGCTTTGATCGCTGTAAGCCGTCAATGGATAGTTTCATACCTAAAAAAAAGCTATCCGAACCTCAATCGTGTCTTTGAAGTTTTTTGGCCTTCGTTTTTCCGTCACATGAATTTTTACGTTAAAAAGGGAAAACCGTGGCTGGTCTTCGATTTACCATCCCTGGAGAGTGGTGCACCATGGTACGGTCCATTTCAAATACCTGCACCCAATTCTAAAAGTCGCACGGCGCTGTTTCGTCTTTTTGGACGAATGTTGCACCTTGCACCGTAGATGTTGCACCCTGCGGATATCGATTCTTCGAACGGCCATAACTGTTGCCTCGTTTAGAGTTACGGGAGCCATAACCAGTCAAAACGAAGGTCTCAGTGAGTTCTACGGCTTTGATTGTTGTAAGCCATCAACGGATAGTTTCACACCCAAAAAAAAGCCATCCGAACCTCAATCGGGTCTTTGAAGTTTTTTGGCCTTCGTTTTTCCGTCACATGAATTTTTACGTTAAAAAGGGAACACCGTGGCTGGTCTTCGATTTACCATCCCTGGAGAGTGGTGCACCATGGTACCGGTCCATTTCAAATACCTGCACCCAATTCTAAAAGTCGCACGGCGCTGTTTCGTCTTTTTGGACGAATGTTGCACCTTGCACCGCAGTTGTTGCACCCTGCAGATATCGATTCTTCGAACGGCCATAACTGTTGCCTCGTTTAGAGTTACGGGAGCCATAACCAGTCAAAACAAAGGTCTCAGTGAGTTCTACGGCTTTGACTGCTGTAAGCCGTCAACGGATAGTTTCATACCCTAAAAAAGCTATCCGAACCTCAATCGGGTCTTTGAAGTTTTTTGGCCTTCGTTTTTCCGTCACATGAATTTTTACGTTAAAAAGGGAACACCATGGCTGGTCTTCGATTTACCATCCCTGGAGAGTAGTGCACCATGGTACCGGTCCATTTCAAATACCTGCACCCATTTCTAAAAGTCGCACGGCGCTGTTTCGTCTTTTTGGACGAATGTTGCACCTTGCACCGCAGATGTTGCACCCTGTGGATATCGATTCTTCGGACGGCCATAACGGTTGCCTCGTTTAGAGTTACGGGAGCCATTACCAGTCAAAACGAAGGTCTCAGTGAGTTCTACGGCTTTGACAGCTGTAAGCCGTCAACAGATAGTTTCATACTCAGAAAAAAGCTATCCGAACCTCAATCGGGTCTCTGAAGTTTTTTGGCCTTCGTTTTTCCGTCACATGAATTTTTAAGTTAAAAAGGGAACACCGTGGCTGGTCTTCGATTTACCATCCCTGGAGAGTGGTGCACCAAGGTACCGGTCCATTTCAAATACCTGCACCCAATTCTAAAAGTCGCACGACGCTGTTTCGTCTTTTTGGACGAATGTTGCACCTTGCACCGCAGATGTTGCACCCTACGGATATCGATTCTTCGGACGGGCATAACTGTTGCCTCGTTTAGAGTTAAGGGAGCCATAACCAGTCAAAACGAAGGTCTCAGTGAGTTCTACGGCTTTGATTGCTGTAAGCCGTCAATGGATAGTTTCATACCTAAAAAAAAGCTATCCGAACCTCAATCGTGTCTTTGAAGTTTTTTGGCCTTCGTTTTTCCGTCACATGAATTTTTACGCTAAAAAGGGAACACCGTGGCTGGTCTTCGATTTACCATCCCTAGAGAGTGGTGCACCATGGTACCGGTCCATTTCAAATACCTGCACCCATTTCTAAAAGTCGCACGGCGCTGTTTCGTCTTTTTGGACGAATGTTGCACCTTGCACCGCAGATGTTGCACCCTGTGGATATCGATTCTTCGGACGGACATAACGGTTGCCTCGTTTAGAGTTACGGGAGCCATAACTAGTCAAAACGAAGGTCTCAGTGAGTTCTACGGCTTTGACGGCTGTAAGCCATCAACGGATAGTTTCATACCCAAAAAAAAGCTATCTGAACCTCAATCGGGTCTTTGAAGTTTTTTGGCATTCGTTTTTCTGTCACATGAATTTTTACGTTAAAAAGGGAAAACCGAGGCTGGTCTTCGATTTACCATCCCTGGAGAGTGGTGCACCATGGTACCGGTCCATTTCAAATACCTGCACCCAATTCTAAAAGTCGCACGGCGCTGTTTCGTCTTTTTGGACGAATGTTGCACCTTGCACCGCAGATGTTGCACCCTGCGGATATCGATTCTTCGGACGGCCATAACTGTTGCCTCCTTTAGAGTTACGGGAGCCATAACCAGTCAAAACGAAGGTCTCAGTGAGTTCTACGGCTTTGACGGCAGTAAGCCGTCAACGGATAGTTTCACACCCAAAAAAAGCCATCCGAACCTCAATCGGGTCTCTGAAGTTTTTTGGCCTTCGTTTTTCCGTCACATGAATTTTTACATTAAGAAGGGAACACCGTGGCAGGTCTTCGATTTACCATCCCTGGAGAGTGGTGCACCATGGTACCGGTCCATTTCAAATACCAGCACCCATTTCTAAAAGTCGCACGGCGCTGTTTCGTCTTTTTGGACGAATGTTGCACCTTGCACCGCAGATGTTGCACCCTGCGGATATCGATTCTTCGGACGGCCATAACTGTTGCCTCGTTTAGAGTTACGGGAGCCATAACCAGTCAAAACGAAGGTCTCAGTGAGTTCTATGGCTTTGACTGCTGTAAGCCATCAACGGATAGTTTCATACCCAAAAAAAAGCTATCCGAACCTCAATCGGGTCTCTGAAGTTTTTTGGCCATCGTTTTTCCGTCACATGAATTTTTATGTTAAAAAGGGAAAACCGTGGCTGGTCTACGATTTACCATCCCTAGAGAGTGGTGCACCATGGTACCGGTCCATTTCAAATACCTGCACCCAATTCTAAAAGTCGCACGGCGCTGTTTCGTCTTTTTGGACGAATGTTGCACCTTGCACCGCAGATGTTGCACCCTACTGATATCGATTCTTCGGACGGCCATAACTGTTGCCTCGTTTAGAGTTACGGGAGCCATAACCAGTCAAAACGAAGGTCTCAGTGAGTTCTACGGCTTTGATGGCTGTAAGCAGTCAACGGATAGTTTCACACCGAAAAAAAAGCCATCCGAACCTCAATCGGGTCTTTGAAGTTTTTTGGCCTTCGTTTTTCCGTCACATGAATATTTACGTTAAAAAGGGAAAACCGTGGCTGGTCTTCGATTTACCATCCCTGGAGAGTGGTGCACCATGGTACGGTCCATTTCAAATACCTGCACCCAATTCTAAAAGTCGCACGGCGCTGTTTCGTCTTTATGGACGAATGTTGCACCTTGCACCGCAGATGTTGCACCCTGCGGATATCGATTCTTCGGACGGCCATAACTGTTGCCTCGTTTTGAGTTACGGGAGCCATAACTATTCAAAACGAAGGTCTCAGTGAGTTCTACGGCTTTGATGGCTGTAAGCCGTCAACGGATAGTTTCACACCCAAAAAAAAGCCATCCGAACCTGAATCGGGTCTCTGAAGTTTTTTGGCCTTCGTTTTTCCGTCACATGAATTTTTACGTTAAAAAGGGAATACCGTGGCTGGTCTTCGGTTTACCATCCCTGGAGAGTGGTGCACCATTGTACCGGTCCATTTCAAATACCTGCACCCAATTCTAAAAGTCGCACAGCGCTGTTTCGTCTTTTTGGACGAATGTTGCACCTTGCACCGCAGATGTTGCACCCTACAGATATCGATTCTTCGAACGGCCATAACTGTTGCCTCGTTTAGAGTTACGGGAGCCATAACCAGTCAAAACAAAGGTCTCAGTGAGTTCTACGGCTTTGACTGCTGTAAGCCGTCAACGGATAGTTTCATACCCAAAAAAAAGCTATCCGAACCTCAATCGGGTCTCTGAAGTTTTTTTGCCTTCGTTTTTCCGTCAAATGAATTTTTACGTTAAAAAGGGAAAACTGAGGCTGGTCTTCGATTTACCATCCCTGGAGAGTGGTGCACCATGGTACCGGTCCATTTCAAATACCTGCACCCAATTCTAAAAGTCGCACGGCACTGTTTCGTCTTTTTGGACGAATGTTGCACCTTGCACCGCAGATGTTGCACCCTGCGGATATCGATTCTTCGGACGGCCATAACTGTTGCCTCGTTTAGAGGTACGGGAGCCATAACCAGTCAAAACGAAGGTCTCAGTGAGTTCTACGGCTTTGACAGCTTTAAGCCGTCAACGGATTGTTTCATACCCAAAAAAAGCTATCCGAACCTCAATCGGGTCTCTGTAGTTTTTTGGCCTTCGTTTTTCCGTCACATGAATTTTTACGTTAAAAACGGAAAACCGAGGCTGGTCTTCGATTTACCATCCCTGGAGAGTGGTGCTCAATGGTACCAGTCCATTTCAAATACCTGCACCCAATTCTAAAAGTCGCACGGCGCTGTTTCGTCTTTTTGGACGAATGTTGCACCTTGCACCGCAGATGTTGCACCCTGCGGATATCGATTCTTCGGACGGCCATAACTGTTGCCTCGTTTAGAGTTACGGGAGCCATAACCAGTCAAAACAAATGTCTCAGTGAGTCATACGGCTTTGACTGTTGTAAGCCGTTTCATACCCAAAAAAAAGCTATCCGAACCTCAATCGGGTCTCTGAAGTTTTTTGGCCTTCGTTTTTCCGTCACATGAATTTTTACGTTAAAAAGGGAAAACCGAGGCTGGTCTTCGATTTACCATCCCTGGAGAGTGGTGCACCATGGTACCGGTCCATTTCAAATACTTGCACCCAATTCTAAAATTCGCACGGCGCTGTTTCGTCTTTTTGGACGAATGTTGCACCTTGCACCGCAGATGTTGCACCCTGCAGATATCGATTCTTCGGACGGCCATAACTGTTGCCTCGTTTAGAGTTACGGGAGCCATAACTAGTCAAAACGAAGGTCTCAGTGAGTTCTACGACTTTGACCGCTGTAAGCCGTCAACGGATAGTTTCATACTCAAAAAAAAGCTATCCGAACCTCAATCGGGTCTCTGAAGTTTTTTTGCCTTCGTTTTTCCGTCACATGAATTTTTAAGTTAAAAAGGTAACATCGTGGCTGGTCTTCGATTTACCATCCCTGGAGAGTGGTGCACCATGGTACCGGTACATTTCAAATACCTGCACCCAATTCTAAAAGTCGCACGGTGCTGTTTCGTCTTTTTGGACGAATGTTGCACCTTGCACTGCAGATGTTGCACCCTGCGGATATCGAATCTTCGGACGACCATAACTGTTGCCTCGTTTAGAGTTACGGGAGCCATAACCAGTCAAAACAAAGGTCTCAGTGAGTTCTACGGCTTTGATCGCTGTAAGCCGTCAATGGATAGTTTCATACCTAAAAAAAAGCTATCCGAACCTCAATCGTGTCTTTGAAGATTTTTGGCCTTCGTTTTTCCGTCACATGAATTTTTACGTTAAAAAGGGAAAACCGTGGCTGGTCTTCGATTTACCATCCCAGGTGAGTGGTGCACCATGGTACCGGTCCATTTCAAATACCTGCACCCAATTCTAAAAGTCGCACGGCGCTGTTTCGTCTTTTTGGATGAATGTTGCACCTTGCACCGCAGATGTTGCACCCTGCGGATATCGATTCTTCGGACGGCCATAACTGTTGCCTCGTTTAGAGTTACGGGAACCATAACCAGTCAAAACGAAGGTCTCAGTGAGTTCTACGACTTTGATTACTTTAAGCCGTCAACGGATAGTTTCACACCCAAAAAAAAGCCATCCGAACCTCAATCGGGTCTCTGAAGTTTTTTGGCCTTCGTTTTTCCGTCACATGAATTTTTACGTTAAAAAGGGAACAGCGTGGCAGGTCTTCGATTTACCATCCCTGGAGAGTGGTGCACCATGGTACCGGTCCATTTCAAATACCCGCACCCATTTCTAAAAGTCGCACGGCGCTGTTTCTTCTTTTTGGACGAATGTTGCACCTTGCACCGCAGATGTTGCACCCTATGGATATCGATTCTTCAGACGGCCATAACGGTTGCCTCGTTTAGAGTTACGGGAGCCATAACCAGTCAAAACGAAGGTCTCAGTGAGTTCTACGGCTTTGACTGCTGTAAGCCGTCAACGGATAGTTTCATACCCAAAAAAAAGCTATCCGAACCTTAATCGGGTCTTTGATGTTTTTTGGCCTTCGTTTTTCCGTCACATGAATTTTTACGTTAAAAAGGGAAAACCGAGGCTGGTCTTCGATTTACCATCCCTGGAGAGTGGTGCACCATGGTACCGGTCCATTTCAAATACCTGCACCTAATTCTAAAAGTCGCACGGCGCTGTTTCGTCTTTTTGGACGAATGTTGCACCTTGCACCGCAGATGTTGCACCCTGCGGATATCGATTCTTCGGACGGCCATAACTGTTGCCTCCTTTAGAGTTACGGGAGCCATAACCAGTCAAAACGAAGGTCTCAGTGAGTTCTACGGCTTTGACGGCTGTAAGCCGTCAACGGATAGTTTCATACCCCAAAAAAAGCTATCCGAACCTCAATCGGGTCTCTGAAGTTTTTTGGCCATCGTTTTTCCATCACATGAATTTTTACGTTAAAAAGGGAAAACTGTGGCTGGTCTTCGATTTACCATCCCTGGAGAGTGGTGCACCATGGTACCGGTCCATTTCAAATACCTGCACCCAATTCTAAAAGTCGCACGGCGCTGTTTCGTCTTTTTGGACGAATGTTGCACCTTGCACCGCAGATGTTGCACCCTGCGGATATCGATTCTTCGGACGGCCATAACTATTGCCTCGTTTAGAGTTACGGGAGCCATAACTAGTGAAAACGAAGGTCTCAGTGAGTTCTACGGCTTTGATAGCTGTAAGCCGTCAACGGATAGTTTCACACCCAAAAAAAAGCCATCCGAACCTCAATCGGGTCTCTGAAGTTTTTTGGCCTTCGTTTTTCCGTCACATGAATTTTTACGTTAAAAAGGGAACACCGTGGCTGGTCTTCGGTTTACCATCCCTGGAGAGTGGTGCACCAAGGTACCGGTCCATTTCAAATACCTGCACCCAATTCTAAAAGTCGCACGGCGCTGTTTCGTCTTTTTGGACGAATGTTGCACCTTGCACCGCAGATGTTGGACCCTACAGATATCGATTCTTCGAACGGCCATAACTGTTGCCTCGTTTAGAGTTACGGGAGCCATAACCAGTCAAAACAAAGGTCTCAGTGAGTTCTACGGCTTTGACTGCTGTAAGCTGTCAACGGATAGTTTCATACCCAAAAAAAAGCTATCCGAACCTCAATCGGATCTCTGAAGTTTTTTGGCATTCATTTTTCTGTCACATGAATTTTTACGTTAAAAAGGGAAAACCGAGGCTGGTCTTCGATTTACCATCCCTGGAGAGTGGTGCAACATGGTACCGGTCCATTTCAAATACCTGCACCCAATTCTAAAAGTCGCACGGCGCTGTTTCGTCTTTTTGGACGAATGTTGCACCTTGCACCGCAGATGTTGCACCCTGCGGATATCGATTCTTCGGACGGCCATAATTGTTGCCTCCTTTAGAGTTACGGGAGCCATAACCAGTCAAAACGAAGGTCTCAGTGAGTTCTACGGCTTTGACGGCAGTAAGCCGTCAACGGATAGTTTCACACCCAAAAAAAAGCCATCCGAACCTCAATTGGGTCTCTGAAGTTTTTTGGCCTTCGTTTTTCCGTCACATGAATTTTTATGTTAAGAAGGGAACACCGTGGCAGGTCTTCGATTTACCATCCCTGGAGAGTGGTGCACCATGGTACCGGTCCATTTCAAATACCTGCACCCATTTCTAAAAGTCGCACGGTGCTGTTTCGTCTTTTTGGACGAATGTTGCATCTTGCACCGCAGATGTTGCACCCTGCGGATATCGATTCTTCGGACGGCCATAACTGTTGCCTCGTTTAGAGTTACGGGAGCCATAACCAGTCAAAACGAAGGTCTCAGTGAGTTCTATGGCTTTGACTGCTGTAAGCCATCAACGGATAGTTTCATACCCAAAAAAAAGCTATCCGAACCTCTATCGGGTCTCTGAAGTTTTTTGGCCATCGTTTTTCCGTCACATGAATTTTTACGTTAAAAAGGGAAAACCGTGGCTGGTCTTCGATTTACCATCCCTGGAGAGTGGTGCACCATGGTACAGGTCCATTTCAAATACCTGCACCCAATTCTAAAAGTCGCACGGCGCTGTTTCGTCTTTTTGGACGAATGTTGCACCTTGCACCGCAGATGTTGCACCCTACGGATATCGATTCTTCGGACGGCCATAACTGTTGCCTCGTTTAGAGTTACGGGAGCCATAAACAGTCAAAACGAAGGTGTCAGTGAGTTCTACGGCTTTGATGGCTGTAAGCCGTCAACGGATAGTTTCACACCCAAAAAAAAGCCATCCGAACCTCAATCGGGTCTTTGAAGTTTTTTGGCCTTCGTTTTTCCGTCACATGAATTTTTACGTTAAAAAGGGAAAACCGTGGCTGGTCTTCGATTTACCATCCCTGGAGAGTGGTGCACCATGGTACGGTCCATTTCAAATACCTGCACCCAATTCTAAAAGTCGCACGGTGCTGTTTCGTCTTTTTGGACGAATGTTGCACCTTGCACCGCAGATGTTGCACCCTGCGGATATCGATTCTTCGGACGGCCATAACTGTTGCCTCGTTTAGAGTTACGGGAGCCATAACCAGTCAAAACAAATGTCTCAGTGAGTTATATGGCTTTGACTGTTGTAAGCCGTCAACGAATAGTTTCATACCCAAAAAAAAGCTATCCGAACCTCAATCGGGTCTCTGAAGTTTTTTGGCCTTCGTTTTTCCGTCACATGAATTTTTACGTTAAAAAGGGAAAACCGAGGCTGGTCTTCGATTTACCATCCCTGGAGAGTGGTGCACCATGGTACCGGTCCATTTCAAATACTTGCACCCAATTCTAAAATTCGCACGGCGCTGTTTCGTCTTTTTGGACGAATGTTGCACCTTGCACCGCAGATGTTGCACCCTGCAGATATCGATTCTTCGGACGGCCATAACTGTTGCCTCGTTTAGAGTTACGGGAGCCATAACTAGTCAAAACGAAGGTCTCAGTGATTTCTACGACTTTGACCGCTGTAAGCCGTCAACGGATAGTTTCATACTAAAAAAAAAGCTATCCGAACCTCAATCGGGTCTCTGAAGTTTTTTGGCCTTCGTTTTTCCGTCACATGAATTTTTAAGTTAAAAAGGTAACATCGTGGCTGGTCTTCGATTTACCATCCCTGGAGAGTGGTGCACCATGGTACCGGTACATTTCAAATACCTGCACCCAATTCTAAAAGTCGCACGGTGCTGTTTCGTCTTTTTGGACGAATGTTGCACCTTGCACTGCAGATGTTGCACCCTGCGGATATCGAATCTTCGGACGACCATAACTGTTGCCTCGTTTAGAGTTACGGGAGCCATAACCAGTCAAAACAAAGGTCTCAGTGAGTTCTACGGCTTTGATCGCTGTAAGCCGTCAATGGATAGTTTCATACCTAAAAAAAAGCTATCCGAACCTCAATCGTGTCTTTGAAGATTTTTGGCCTTCGTTTTTCCGTCACATGAATTTTTACGTTAAAAAGGGAAAACCGTGGCTGGTCTTCGATTTACCATCCCAGGAGAGTGGTGCACCATGGTACCGGTCCATTTCAAATACCTGCACCCAATTCTAAAAGTCGCACGGCGCTGTTTCGTCTTTTTGGATGAATGTTGCACCTTGCACCGCAGATGCTGCACCCTGCGGATATCGATTCTTCGGACGGCCATAACTGTTGCCTCGTTTAGAGTTACGGGAGCCATAACCAGTCAAAACGAAGGTCTCAGTGAGTTCTACGGCTTTGATTACTTTAAGCCGTCAACGGATAGTTTCACACCCAAAAAAAAGCCATCCGAACCTCAATCGGGTCTCTGAAGTTTTTTGGCCTTCGTTTTTCTATCACATGAATTTTTACATTAAAAAGGGAACAGCGTGGATGGTCTTTGATTTACCATCCCTGGAGAGTGGTGCACCATGGTACCGGTCCATTTCAAATACCCGCACCCATTTCTATAAGTCGCACGGCGCTGTTTCTTCTTTTTGGACGAATGTTGCACCTTGCACCGCAGATGTTGCACCCTATGGATATCGATTCTTCGGACGGCCATAACGGTTGCCTCGTTTAGAGTTACGGGAGCCATAACCAGTCAAAACGAAGGTCTCAGTGAGTTCTACGGCTTTGACTGCTGTAAGCCGTCAACGGATAGTTTCATACCCAAAAAAAAGCTATCCGAACCTTAATCGGGTCTCTGATGTTTTTTGGCCTTCGTTTTTCCGTCACATGAATTTTTACGTTAAAAAGGGAACACCGAGGCTGGTCTTCGATTTACCATCCCTGGAGAGTGGTGCACCATGGTACCGGTCCATTTCAAATACCTGCACCTAATTCTAAAAGTCGCACGGCGCTGTTTCGTCTTTTTGGACGAATGTTGCACCTTGCACCGCAGATGTTGCACCCTGCGGATACCGATTATTCGGACGGCCATAACTGTTGCCTCGTTTAGAGTTACGGGAGCCGTAACCAGTCAAAACGAAGGTCTCAGTGAGTTCTACGGCTTTGACCGTTGTAAGCCGTCAACGGATAGTTTCATACCAAAAAAAAAGCTATCCGAACCTCAATCGGGTCTCTGATGTTTTTTGGCCATCGTTTTTCCGTCACATGAATTTTTACGTTAAAAAGGGAAAACCGTGGCTGGTCTTCGATTTACCATACCTGGAGAGTGGTGCACCATGGTACCGGT
The DNA here is from genome assembly GCA_030737815.1 of Allium fistulosum. Classification (NCBI taxonomy): domain Eukaryota; kingdom Viridiplantae; phylum Streptophyta; class Magnoliopsida; order Asparagales; family Amaryllidaceae; genus Allium; species Allium fistulosum. Next base: position 1,144,050,408 of record CM060906.1, read on the forward strand.
CCATTTCAAATACCTGCACCCAATTCTAAAAGTCGCACGGCGCTGTTTCGTCTTTTTGGACGAATGTTGCACCTTGCACCGCAGATGTTGCACCCTTCGCATATCGATTCTTCGGACGGCCATAACTATTGCCTCGTTTAGAGTTACGGGAGCCATAACTAGTCAAAACGAAGGTCTCAGTGAGTTCTACGGCTTTGATGGCTGTAAGCCGTCAACGGATAGTTTCACACCCAAAAAAAAGCCATCCGAACCTCAATCGGGTCTCTGAAGTTTTTTGGCCTTCGTTTTTCCGTCACATGAATTTTTACGTTAAAAAGGGAACACCGTGGCTGGTCTTCGGTTTACCATCCCTGGAGAGTGGTGCACCAAGGTACCGGTCCATTTCAAATACCTGCACCCAATTCTAAAAGTCGCACGGCGCTGTTTCGTCTTTTTGGACGAATGTTGCACCTTGCACCGCAGATGTTGCACCCTACAGATATCGATTCTTCGAACGGCCATAACTGTTGCCTCGTTTAGAGTTACGGGAGCCATAACCAGTCAAAACAAAGGTCTCAGTGAGTTCTACGGCTTTGACTGCTGTAAGCTGTCAACGGATAGTTTCATACCCAAAAAAAAGCTATCCGAACCTCAATCGGGTCTCTGAAGTTTTTTGGCATTCATTTTTCTGTCACATGAATTTTTACGTTAAAAAGGGAAAACCGAGGCTGGTCTTCGATTTACCATCCCTGGAGAGTGGTGCAACATGGTACCGGTCCATTTCAAATACCTGCACCCAATTCTAAAAGTCGCACGGCGCTGTTTCGTCTTTTTGGACGAATGTTGCACCTTGCACCGCAGATGTTGCACCCTGCGGATATCGATTCTTCGGACGGCCATAATTGTTGCCTCCTTTAGAGTTACGGGAGCCATAACCAGTCAAAACGAAGGTCTCAGTGAGTTCTACGGCTTTGATGGCAGTAAGCCGTCAACGGATAGTTTCACACCCAAAAAAAAGCCATCCGAACCTCAATTGGGTCTCTGAAGTTTTTTGGCCTTCGTTTTTCCGTCACATGAATTTTTATGTTAAGAAGGGAACACCCTGGCAGGTCTTCGATTTACCATCCCTGGAGAGTGGTGCACCATGGTACCGGTCCATTTCAAATACCTGCACCCATTTCTAAAAGTCGCACGGCGCTGTTTCGTCTTTTTGGACGAATGTTGCACCTTGCACCGCAGATGTTGCACCCTGCGGATATCGATTCTTCGGACGGCCATAACTGTTGCCTCGTTTAGAGTTACGGGAGCCATAACCAGTCAAAACGAAGGTCTCAGTGAGTTCTATGGCTTTGACTGCTGTAAGCCATCAACGGATAGTTTCATACCCAAAAAAAAGCTATCCGAACCTCAATCGGGTCTCTGAAGTTTTTTGGCCATCGTTTTTCCGTCACATGAATTTTTACGTTAAAAAGGGAAAACCGTGGCTGGTCTTCGATTTACCATCCCTGGAGAGTGGTGCACCATGGTACCGGTCCATTTCAAATACCTGCACCCAATTCTAAAAGTCGCACGGCGCTGTTTCGTCTTTTTGGACGAATGTTGCACCTTGCACCGCAGATGTTGCACCCTACGGATATCGATTCTTCGGACGGCCATAACTGTTGCCTCGTTTAGAGTTACGGGAGCCATAAACAGTCAAAACGAAGGTCTCAGTGAGTTCTACAGCTTTGATGGCTGTAAGCCGTCAACGGATAGTTTCACACCCAAAAAAAAGCCATCCGAACCTCAATCGGGTCTTTGAAGTTTTTTGGCCTTCGTTTTTCCGTCACATGAATTTTTACGTTAAAAAGGAAAAACCGTGGCTGGTCTTCGATTTACCATCCCTGGAGAGTGGTGCACCATGGTACGGTCCATTTCAAATACCTGCACCCAATTCTAAAAGTCGCACGGTGCTGTTTCGTCTTTTTGGACGAATGTTGCACCTTGCACCGCAGATGTTGCACCCTGCGGATATCGATTCTTCGGACGGCCATAACTGTTGCCTCGTTTAGAGTTACGGGAGCCATAACTAGTCAAAACGAAGGTCTCAGTGAGTTCTACGGCTTTGATGGCTGTAAGCCGTCAACGGATAGTTTCACACCCAAAAAAAATCCATCCGAACCTCAATCGGGTCTCTGAAGTTTTTTGGCCTTCGTTTTTCCGTCACATGAATTTTTACGTTAAAAAGGGAACACCGTGGCTGGTCTTCGGTTTACCATCCCTGGAGAGTGGTGCACCAAGGTACCGGTCCATTTCAAATACCTGCACCCAATTCTAAAAGTCGCACGGCGCTGTTTCGTCTTTTTGGACGAATGTTGCACCTTGCACCGCAGATGTTGCACCCTACAGATATCGATTCTTCGAACGGCCATAACTGTTGCCTCGTTTAGAGTTACGGGAGCCATAACCAGTCAAAACAAAGGTCTCAGTGAGTTCTACGGCTTTGACTGCTGTAAGTCGTCAACGGATAGTTTCATACCCAAAAAAAAGCTATCCGAACCTCAATCGGGTCTCTGAAGTTTTTTGGCCTTCGTTTTTCCGTCACATGAATTTTTACGTTAAAAAGGGAAAACTGAGGCTGGTCTTCGATTTACCATCCCTGGAGAGTGGTGCACCATGGTACCGGTCCATTTCAAATACCTGCACCTAATTCTAAAAGTCGCACGGCGCTGTTTCGTCTTTTTGGACTAATGTTGCACCTTGCACCGCAGATGTTGCACCCTGCGGATATCCATTCTTCGGACGGCCATAACTGTTGCCTCGTTTAGAGGTACGGGAGCCATAACCAGTCAAAACGAAGGTCTCAGTGAGTTCTACGGCTTTGACTGCTTTAAGTCGTCAACGGATAGTTTCATACCCAAAAAAAAGCTATCCGAACCTCAATCGGGTCTCTGAAGTTTTTTGGCCTTCGTTTTTCCGTCACATGAATTTTTACGTTAAAAAGGGAAAACCGAGGCTGGTCTTCGATTTACCATCCCTGGAGAGTGGTGCACCATGGTACCGGTCCATTTCAAATACCTGCACCCAATTCTAAAAGTCGCACGGCGCTGTTTCGTCTTTTTGGACGAATGTTGCACCTTGCACCGCAGATGTTGCACCCTGCGGATATCGATTCTTCGGACGGCCATAACTGTTGCCTCGTTTAGAGTTACGGGAGCCATAACCAGTCAAAACAAAGGTCTCAGTGAGTTCTACGGCTTTGACTGCTGTAAGCCGTCAACGGATAGTTTCATACCCAAAAAAAAGCTATCCGAACCTCAATCGGGTCTCTGAAGTTTTTTGGCCTTCGTTTTTCCGTCACATGAATTTTTACGTTAAAAAGGGAAAACCGAGGCTGGTCTTCGATTTACCATCCCTGGAGAGTGGTGCACCATGGTACCGGTCCATTTCAAATACCTGCACCCAATTCTAAAATTCGCACGGCGCTGTTTCGTCTTTTTGGACGAATGTTGCACCTTGCACCGTAGATGTTGCACCCTGCGGATATCGATTCTTCGGACGGCCATAACTGTTGCCTCGTTTAGAGTTACGGGAGCCATAACCAGTCAAAACGAAGGTCTCAGTGAGTTCTACGGCTTTGACCGCTGTAAGCCGTCAACGGATAGTTTCATACTCAAAAAAAAGCTATCCGAACCTCAATCGGGTCTCTGAAGTTTTTTGGCCTTCGTTTTTCCGTCACATGAATTTTTAAGTTAAAAAGGGAACATCGTGGCTGGTCTTCGATTTACCATCCCTGGAGAGTGGTGCACCATGGTACCGGTACATTTCAAATACCTGCACCCAATTCTAAAAGTCGCACGGTGTTGTTTCGTCTTTTTGGACGAATGTTGCACCTTGCACTGCAGATGTTGCACCCTGTGGATATCGAATTTTCGGACGGCCATAACTGTTGCCTCGTTTAGAGTTACGGGAGCCATAACCAGTCAAAACGAAGGTCTCAGTGAGTTCTACGGCTTTGATCGCTGTAATCCGTCAATGGATAGTTTCATACCTAAAAAAAAGCTATCCGAACCTCAATCGTGTCTTTGAAGTTTTTTGGCCTTCGTTTTTCCGTCACATGAATTTTTACGTTAAAAAGGGAAAACCGTGGCTGGTCTTCGATTTACCATCCCTGGAGAGTGGTGCACCATGGTACCGGTCCATTTCAAATACCTGCACCCAATTCTAAAAGTCGCACGGCGCTGTTTCGTCTTTTTGGACGAATGTTGCACCTTGCACCGCAGATGTTGCACCCTGCGGATATCGATTCTTCGGACGGCCATAACTGTTGCCTCGTTTAGAGTTACGGGAGCCATAACCAGTCAAAACGAAGGTCTCAGTGAGTTCTACGGCTTTGATTGCTATAAGCCGTCAACGGATAGTTTCACACCCAAAAAAAAGCCATCCGAACCTCAATCGGGTCTCTGAAGTTTTTTGGCCTTCGTTTTTCCGTCACATGAATTTTTACGTTAAAAAGGGAACACCGTGGCTGGTCTTCGATTTACCATCCCTGGAGAGTGGTGCACGATGGTACCGGTCCATTTCAAATACCTGCACCCAATTCTAAAAGTCGCACGGTGCTGTTTCGTCTTTTTGGACGAATGTTGCACCTTGCACCACAGATGTTGCACCCTGCAGATATCGATTCTTCGAACGGCCATAACTGTTGCCTCGTTTAGAGTTACGGGAGCCATAACCAGTCAAAACAAAGGTCTCAGTGAGTTCTACGGCTTTGACTGCTGTAAGCCGTCAATGGATAGTTTCATACCCTAAAAAAAGCTATCCGAACCTCAATCGGGTCTTTGAAGTTTTTTGGCCTTCGTTTTTCCGTCACATGAATTTTTACGTTAAAAAGGAAACACCGTGGCTGGTCTTCGATTTACCATCCCTGGAGAGTGGTGCACCATGGTACCGGTCAATTTCAAATACATGCACCCATTTCTAAAAGTCGCACGGCACTGTTTCGTCTTTTTGGACGAATGTTGCACCTTGCACCGCAGATGTTGCACCCTGTGGATATCGATTCTTCGGAAGGCCATAACGGTTGCCTCGTTTAGAGTTACGGGAGCCATTACCAGTCAAAACGAAGGTCTTAGTGAGTTCTACGGCTTTGACAGCTGTAAGCCGTCAACAGATAGTTTCATACTCAAAAAAAAGCTATCCGAACCTCAATCGGGTCTTTGAAGTTTTTTGGCCTTCGTTTTTCCGTCACATGAATTTTTAAGTTAAAAAGGGAACACCGTGGCTGGTCTTCGATTTACCATCCCTGGAGGTGGTACCGGTCCATTTCAAATACCTGCACCCAATTCTAAAAGTCGCACGACGCTGTTTCGTCTTTTTGGACGAATGTTGCACCTTGCACCGCAGATGTTGCACCCTACGGATATCGATTCTTCGGACGGCCATAACTGTTGCCTCGTTTATAGTTACGGGAGCCATAACCAGTCAAAACGAAGGTCTCAGTGAGTTCTACGGCTTTGATCACTGTAAGCCGTCAATGGATAGTTTCATACCTAAAAAAAAGCTATCCGAACCTCAATCGTGTCTTTGAAGTTTTTTGGCCTTCGTTTTTCCGTCACATGAATTTTTACGTTAAAAAGGGAACACCGTGGATGGTCTTCGATTTACCATCCCTGGAGAGTGGTGCACCATGGTACCGGTCCATTTCAAATACCTGCACCCATTTCTAAAAGTCGCACGGCGCTGTTTCGTCTTTTTGGACGAATGTTGCACCTTGCACCGCAGATGTTGCACCCTGTGGATATCGATTCTTCGGACGGCCATAACGGTTGCCTCGTTTAGAGTTACGGGAGCCATAACTAGTCAAAACGAAGGTCTCAGTGAGTTCTACGGCTTTGACGGCTGTAAGCCGTCAACGGATAGTTTCACACCCAAAAAAAAGCCATCCGAAACTCAATCGGGTCTCTGAAGTTTTTTGGCATTCGTTTTTCCGTCACATGAATTTTTACGTTAAAAAGGGAACACCGAGGCTGGTCTTCGATTTACCATCCCTGGAGAGTGGTGCACCATGGTACCGGTCCATTTCAAATACCTACACCCAGTTCTAAAAGTCGCACGGCGCTGTTTCGTCTTTTTGGACGAATGTTGCACCTTGCACCGCAGATGTTGCACCCTGCGGATATCGATTCTTCGGACGGCCATAACTGTTGCCTCGTTTAGAGTTACGGGAGCCATAACCAGTCAAAACGAAGGTCTCAGTGAGTTCTACGGCTTTGATGGCTGTAAGCCGTCAACGGATAGTTTCACACCCAAAAAAAAGCCATCCGAACATCAACCGGGTGTTTGAAGTTTTTTGGCCTTCGTTTTTCCGTCACATGAATTTTTACGTTAAAAAGGGAACACCGTGGCTGGTCTTCGATTTACCATCCCTGGAGAGTGGTGCACCATGGTACCGGTCCATTTCAAATACCTGCACCCAATTCTAAAAGTCGCACGGCGCTGTTTCGTCTTTTTGGACGAATGTTGCACCTTGCACCGCAGATGTTGCACCCTGCAGATATCGATTCTTCGAACGGCCATAACTGTTGCCTCGTTTAGAGTTACGGGAGCCATAACCAGTCAAAACAAAGGTCTCAGTGAGTTCTACGGCTTTGACTGCTGTAAGCCGTCAACGGATAGTTTCATACCCAAAAAAAAGCCATCCGAACCTCTATCGGGTCTCTGAAGTTTTTTGGCCTTCGTTTTTCCATCACATGAATTTTTACGTTAAAAAGGGAACACCGTGGCTGGTCTTCGATTTACCATCCCTGGAGAGTGGTGCACCATGGTACCGGTCCATTTCAAATACCTGCACCCAATTCAAAAAGTCGCACGGCGCTGTTTCGTCTTTTTGGACGAATGTTGCACCTTGCACCGCAGATGTTGCACCCTGCGGATATCGATTCTTCGGACGGCCATAATTTTTGCCTCGTTTAGAGTTACAGGAGCCATAACCAGTCAAAACGAAGGTCTCAGTGAGTTCTACGGCTTTGACAGTTGTAAGTCGTCAACGGATAGTTTCATACTCAAAAAAAAGCTATCCGAACCTCAATCGGGTCTCTGAAGTTTTTTGGCCTTCGTTTTTCCGTCACATGAATTTTTACGTTAAAAAGGGAACACTGTGGCTGGTGTTTGTACCAAAAATGGGCACAACACTCTTCGGAAGTTTTTGAGAGATTAAAGTGAAGGATGAAAATTAAAACTGTGGGTTATCTAACAAAAACTCCAAATAACAGAAAGTAAATTGCAAAGACAAGCGATTTAGAGTGGTTCGGCGTTTTTGCCTACGTCCACTATGAAGTTTGATGATTTTATTGCTCGATCCTTGAATATTACAATAGTTTATAATGTAATACAACTGAATTTCTAAGTTAAATCTCAATCTAAAGCAGCGGCGGTGTTCTGGAGTAGATCTGGCAGAATCTGGGCGCTCTTCAGTACTTAGAATTCTCCGACCTCTTTTCTGAATGACCAGGGGCTCTATTTATAGGTGTAGGAGGCTGATATTTCGCCTAAAATGAGGGGAGACCAGTTCTGGTACGTCAGGGGGCCCACATGGCCGAAATCTGGAGATCCGGGCCCACTTTGGCATCGATTCGACCCTTGGTTCGAATCGATCAAGAAATCATCCAATCGAGCTGAAATTTAGAGTGAACATTCTTCATCATGTGCTTAAGCTTCTGTGAAAATTTCATGACATTTGGACTTGTAGAACTCGAGTTATGATCGATTCAAGATCGCGTTTCTGGTTGACTAGCCTGGTTCGAATCGATCTTAGTTCAAATCGATTCGTCCGAATCGATCTCCCTGCGCGCGAAGACAATGGTGTGGCACGCATGCTTCGGGTCATCCCTCTTTTATCTCTGAGTTCTACCGAGTCGTACCCGGGGTTTTAGCTGCGTGGACTAGGTGGATTCGAGACTATCGATTCGAAGACGTGCTTTCTTCGAATCGATTGAATTCGCGCTCCTTCGTATCGATCGTGGAATTTCATGATTGATCGATACGAAGCGTCCTCTGTCTTTGGGATTCGAAGACAATAGTGGCATGGAGTCGAAGCTGAGTTACATCTCCTGGATTCAAAGCTCCTTCTCTTTATGGAGTCGAGGTGTAGGAAGCTCCAGTGGATTCGAACTTGGGGTACGTTCGTATCGACTCGAAGCACAGCCAACTTCGATCGATTCGAACCAATACTATCTCGATGGTTTCGAACCAATGCTTGGTCCTGATGGATTCGAACGAAGGCCTCTGTGTTGATGGAGTCGAAGAAAGGCTATGACTCTGTGGATTCGAAGCAATGCTAAGGGGGATGGATCCGACCCCAGGTCCTTCCTCTTTCTAACTGCGATAACTTGGGCTTACAAACTCGGATTGCTCCGAAACTTGGAACGTTGGCTTACACAGCTTTTCTAGTCATGTCTTATCAATTATGGCTCAATCCGGTCTTGGGTAAAATTCATCGATATCTAGGGATATCCAGTGGTTACTCGATCTCGAGGATGCATAATCCATATTCTCTTCAGTTAATTCCTTGGTATCTCGGCCTTGCCAAAAGGCGGGATAATATTTGCCCCCCAAAGTACATCTTGTGTAAACATGACGTGCTTTGAAAAGCTGCAATCTCTCATTGGACAGTTATGACATGCTTTACCGAAAGTTGCATTCTGTATCGCTGTAATTGACCGTTGTATAATTGTGACTGGCTGTTAGTGTTTAGAGACAAGACGAGATGAACATTTGATCCCTATAAATGACAAAGATCGAACCCTAGTCAGAGATATGTGCATATGTGTATTATCTTGACTTTGGTTAACGTCGCGTGATCGCAATTCGTTGTTAGTTTGGTCTGTTATCGAATTCTGTATCGGTCCTCTCCTGGACCGGTTTGAGATTCGAGCTAAAATATTGCTTTTATGATTGTTTATGATCATCCTCTCGTATCGATCCTCTCCTGAATCGGTATAGAGAGTAGACAAGTAATTTTTCATATCGAAACGATTTGTCCCTTTTCGTCTGCGGTCTTTGATGGATTCGAAGCTATGTTGGTTCGAATCGATGGCTGTCGAATTGATGGCCCTAAGAACCTCGTGCTTCGAATCGATAAGACCTTCAATCCATCGGATGTTCGGTGGTTTCTTCGAGTCGATGACGCTTTGTATCGATACTTGCATAAATGGAGTCGACGTCGCAAAAGGTTCGAAACCGGATGGATTCGCACTAAGGAATGGATTCGTAGCAGTGGAACGACTCCGTGTTGTGATCGATTCGAAGCAGTGGGTTACAATGGATTCGAATTCGCTGCAAAGAATCGATTAGTTTCGATTTTCTCACCTGTAGAGGCCGGTCCAGCGTACCGGGAGGCGAATCGTCCTACTTCCCCTATATATACCGGGGTCCTATTCACTTCTCACTTTTTACTTTTCACCATTGCTTCAGTTGTTTCTTCGAATCGTTTTTCCAGAGTCATAACTGACGTGCCTGTTACGAATCAATCAAGCTCGTCCACGCTTCCACTCGTAATCAAATCAGGTACTCGAGGGATCGATTCGAGATGAGAAAAATAGAACTATCTTCGCCTTAGAAAATTCTGGGGAGTGACGAGATCTGAATGAAATGGGTCGACTCGATGGAGTCGAGGAGTGATGCTTTTCGAGTCGAATCGATCAGAGTGTTGTCTTCCGCTGCTTTGCATCGATCCTAGAACGACCGGTTCGAATCGATCTTGTGGGCCAGGCTCCGAATCGACGACTTGGAGGAGAATGGCATTGAGTTGATCGATTCGAAGTGATATCATCCAGATCGATTCGAAGGAGTTGAATACCGATCGATTCGAAGTAACGTGGAGCTCATGGATTCGAAACGTTCCTCCATTATAAGGCTACATCGAGTCGAACCATATGGATTCGAAACACCTGGAGTCGTACTCCATCGATTCGACCCTCACTGTTCTGTGCCGATGGATTCGAACGCCTTCGTCCTCTGAGACCATTGCTCCTTTGATTTGCTCCACTATCTGAACTACGACCAACTTCAAGTTTGTACTATGACGAACGTAATGAACTTTAGCATACTTGACTCCGACGAGCTTCGCCCTTGCATAAACGATTTTGACTAAAAGATTTAACTTGAATTTCCTTTGAGGCTCGTCGATGGAACTATGACTTAACCAATAATACAACTGAAAGATTTATACTTGAAGTGGGCAGTAGCCTTTGGATGGTGTGGAAGTGACGGTCAGCGATGACGGTCATCTTCGTTCTCAAATTCCCAAGTTATGTTGTACGAACATCTTGCTTTATTCTGTTAAATTTGCTTAAGTGATGCACAGCACTTGCACTGCACGACACGTTCACACACACTACACTGGGGCATGCACAGGCTGTTTATGAACTTAACGTTGCTTTCTGATGAGTTAGCTAATTATGGAATCTTCGAGCTCCCAACAACAAGAGGTACAGAGCTCGACTCCTCCGGTGCTTGAGATTCCCAATATTCCTGCCGATGTAATCGATCCAGCTCCAGATGAATTGCCAGAGGCTATATTTATTGAGGATCCTGTTGATTCGGTCCAGTCTAACATCTTTGAATCCTTGTTGGGCCGAATATGCTTGAAGCATAACATATCTCTAGGTGACGTATTATTGCCCAGTGCCACCGATAGACCGCACAATCCGCCTGAGGGATATACAGCATTCTATCGCCATGCTTGCGCAGCCGGAACTCTCCCTCCTTTCAACCAATATATCAGAGGGATGTTATCCTACCTAGGAATTGCTCCCTCACAACTTCTTCCCAACGGGCACGCATTGCTGAACAGTGCCTTTGTCATATTTATGGACTGTCTCTTTCGCCCGCCGAGGCCCTCCGAGATCAGACACATATTTAACTTCAAGAGTAGGGGTGATAGCCCGTCTTTTACATTTTTGGAGGCAGTTAGGAATTGCCAAGTTGTAGTTAGAGCTTGGACCCGACTGAGTTATTTCAAGAACGAGTTGTTCTATGTTCGGTGCCCTCCGGGTTTCGCTAGGCGATGGTTGTCTAGACGTAAGCGCCTTAACCTGTTTTCTTGACCAATAGCTCTTTGGTGTTAAAATTGACATTTCATTCCTTCTACAGCCATTATCTCCAGACCCGATGGAGGGCGTTTCAAGGGTATCGTCCGAAGTCTTCAAGAAGTTCCAAGCGAGTTGAGGCATATTGACTCGGTGCTGAACGATTATAACTTAAGAGTTCTTGGTTTGATCGACATCAATCAAAGTATAGTCGTTGAGGGATTGGCAAAGCCCGCCTCCAGGAAGGAAGATATGAAGAAAACCAAGAAGAGAAAGGTGAAGAAGTCACTCGGAATCAGAATAATCGAGGCGAGTGACGAAGAAAGAACCCATACGGATTCGGAGCCAATGGCTGACCTCTCGGGAAACTTGGAGGAGTCGGGAGGAAGACGGAAAGGCTAGGCCGCCGTTTCCAAAAAACTTAAGTCTAAGGGGTGAAAATCTGTGGATGTGTCTCCTCCCATTTCCGGAGTTATGATTTCTGAGGCCGCCCCTTCTCATTCGAGAGACATTTTCAAAGGGCTTGACGACATTCCCATCCCAGATTATATATCGATTTCTCATAATCTTGGGTTGGAGGAATTTCAAGATGTCCTAAACATGAACGAGCCCTTTCCTTTAAGTGCGGTCAACACTTCCGGTCGGTTTGGGGGTTTACACATTTACACACACTTCCACAGCACTTCATGACTTTTGCATAATAAACATTGTTTTATGGGATCTTAATCCGTAATTCTTTCTTATCGCAGGTGAGATGTCAGGACGTGGCTCTACTCTGGATAGGCTTCGGAATGTGCGCCAATCTTCTCCATTTTACGATTCCCGCAGGAGAGAAACAGATAGGGATCACGGGCGAAGCTACTCAAGTCAAGAACGTTATGATAGAGACAGAGATTACTCGCGTGGCCGTTCTGGCTATGACTATTCTGACAGAGACCGGGGATACCAGTACCGACCCCGATCTCGCTCTCCTCCGCCTCCCAGGGCCCCAGTAGACCTCCCAGGGCCATTTCATCAGCAGCAACTGCCTTCTCAATCTTCTCGGCCTGATGCTCAACGGCCAAGAATGGAACCGACAACAGCCGCTATAATTGAACAAGCTCCGGCTGAGTTGACAAGCGAGGGAGCTCCTAAACTTGCCCAAATGAAAAATGACTACCCTGAAATTTGCATGGATGGCTATGTCTTCCCTCCTAACTTTAAAAGAATTCCTCCGGACGCTGAGACCACTGCTCATAGTTATATCCACGACTTCTACGCTCAGTATAAGGAGTGGTACAAGGCAGTCGTGAAGGCTTCTAGAGTAGCTTTTGACCGGGCGAAGATCATTGCTGAACGTGATGCTGACATTGTCAAATAGAAACGCATCATTCAGGTTCTTCAATCTGAAGTGGAGACGTCCTGGAAGTCAGAGCTTGAAACACTTCAAAAACATGAAGATGTCGTGGCCAAACTGGCGAGGATGCAGCAGGAACACTGCGCCACGGTAGAAGAGATGGGCCACCGCAACACCACCATTGCAGCTGAGCGAGACTTAGCCGTTAAAGAGCTGAATGAGCTCAAGGCCAAATTTACTGAAATGGTGAAGGAGAAGGACGATGCAACCGCCACTGCTCAAGAGGCTTGCGACCAAGCAGTATCTCTCAGGGCCGAACTTGCTGCGGCGGCGGTCAAGGCTAAGTCTGCGGAAGCAGAAATTCAAGAAAAGATCTTGGAGGAGAGGTCTAGGCTAGATGCTGAGTTTGATGATCTCTTAGTCACGTATAACGCTAATGTGCTGGAACACAGAAATTTAGCGTGGCTGGGAGATGACTCCATGATCCTGTACAATGCCTGGACCCGGCTGGTGAATGAGAAAAAAGCAGCGCATCCAGATGAAACGCTTGACGACTTTGAGCTGGAGATGCGTTTGCTCACCGAGGATGAGAGGAAGACCCTTCATGAGGCGGTGATCTCTATGGCGAAAGAAAAGCTTGGCGTTCAATCTCTAGAGACAGGCGAAGGCTCGGGGATCGCGCATCACGAGACAAGTGTTGGAGCTGTAATTCCAACATTGCCCAAAACCACTGGTGCGGTAGATCCCCAGTCTGTTCCTGCATATAATCCTGACCAACCATTATTATCTTCCGCCGAGGATTCTGCCCACGTTTCGGTCCAGACCAAGGAAGGTATTTGAACGCTTCTCGTAGTTTAGTTGTGAAGAACCTTAAGCAACACACTTGGCTAACAATCTTCGTTTTGTCGCATTTCAGTGACTGAAGTTATTGTTTCTGCGCCTCTTGCTCTATCAGTTCCACATCAAACACAAGGGGTTGTTTTTTCTGAAGCCATCACGACTTCTACCTTGATTGGCGAGGAGGGAGATGCAAATATGTTTTCTTTCAGCCTCAAATGATTGAGGAGCTCCTCAATGAACCCATCGATCCCTCTGTCAACCCGTCCGATGCTGTGAGTGGGGCTGCTCCGGCCGTTAGTTCATCTATGCCAGCTATTGGCACATCCGATGCGGTCCAAGTATCTCGTGAGGACGACATTATTGCTGAGATTGATGCCGAGATGGCAGCAGGGAATGCTGGTATGAATCCGCCCGGGCCTGCCCCGTTAATGGTGATTTCACCGGGCGGTACTGTAGTGATTGAAACCGCTCCTGTCCCTCCTCCTGCTACTGCTCCTATGCCTCCAGCTCGACCTCCTAGAAGAATTTCTGTCGCCTCCAGTTCTGAGGAAGACGTTGACATTATATCGCAGCCGGAGGGCAAGCCTGAAAAGAGTAAGCGGTCGAGGAGAAAATCAGGCAGCGGATCTGGCGGGGCTTCCCCGAAGAAGAAGATAAGGAAGAAGAATGATTGAACTCTTTCTTTAAATCTCTATTACGTAGGGTAGCATTTTGTTGATTTTTCTATAGCCGTGTATAGATGTGGATTCGGCTCCCACTAGTAGCAATTTTTTGAACCATTTTGTAATCAGATTCTTTTTGTTGATAGTGGAAATGAGAATGTATTCCCTTTTGTCTTCAACTTGTTATGTGTTATGGTTCTGCCCCCAGTATTGGGAGTAAGTGTGGAGTTGACGTATGTTTATACTCCGCCTCGCACTCTGGGAGTACGGAGTTGAGTAATGTTTATACTCCAGCTCGTGCTCTCGGAGTCTGGAGTTTGTCGATATTTATACCCAGCTCGCGCTCTCGGAGTACTCTGGGGTTTTAGGAAAACGTTTATACTCCGCCTCGCACTCTGGGAGTACGGAGTTAAGTAAAAGTTTGAACCCAGCTCGCGCTCTCGGAGTACTCTGGGATTTAGGAAAATGTTTATACTCCGCCTCGCACTCTGGGAGTACGGAGTTGAATGAAAGTTTATACTCTGCCTCGCGCTCTGGGAGCACGGAGTTTAGTAAAATGTTTATACTCCGCCTCGCACTCTGGGAGTACGGAGTTAAGTTAAATGTTTATACTCCGCCTCACACTCTGGGAGTACGGAGTTAAGAAAATGTTTATACTCCGCCTCGCACTCTGGGAGTACGGAGTTTAGTGAATGTTTATACTCCGCCTCGCACTCTGGGAGTACGGAGTTAAGTGAAGGTTTGTCGTGTATCAACCCATTTCTTGGCCTGATGTGATGGCTTGCCCCCGAGCTCGGGTTTCATTTAGTGAGTGGTTGATTGCTTCACAGCCACTCCCTACTTGAATAAATTCCACTGTGTGATGGAATTTAGCTCTTCGTGCATCGTGATGTTGTACATTGTATTTAATGAATCACAGCTCTGGCTCGAAGAGATGGCATTTTATTGCTGAAATAAGAAAATATGGCAAATCAGTTGCCTTATTACAAATTCTAATTTCGAAATGCAAAAGTAAATTGCTGAATAAAAAACATAATGAAATAAATAAAGCCTGTCATATGTAGTAGCGACGGAGACTCTCGCTGTTCCAGGCCCTTGGTAAAACTAGACCGTCCACGGTTGATAGTTTGAATGTGCCATCCCCAAGTCTTTGTGTAATCGCGTACGGTCCTTCCCAATTTGGTTTCATGTGTGAAGGAACTGGGTAGATTCTCTTGAGGACAAGATCACCGAGTTCAAAGGTTCGGGGTCGAACTTTGGTGTTATATAACCGGGCGACCCGACTTCGGTATGCGGCCGCTCTCAAATCAGCTTCTTCCCGTTTCTCGTCCAACAGATCCAAAGATTCAGCGAGTAATATAGCATTTGTTTTTGGGTCGTAATAAGTTACGCGGTGAGAAAATACTTCTGTCTCAACTGGAATAACGGCCTCCGAGCCATAGGATAAGGAAAATGGGGTGTGCCCAGTTGCGATCTTGTGAGTTGTTCGATAAGCCCATAATGCCATAGGAAGTTCATCGACCCATTTGCCCCTAGCCTTTTCCAGTCGTTTCTTTAAGATGGATTTGATAACTTTGTTAACAGCTTCGACCTGACCGTTTGCTTGTGGATGTGCGACTGCAGAGAACTTTTTATGAATATGAAATCGTTGGCAGAAATTCTTGAACTCCGAACTTTCAAATTGGGCCCCATTATCGGTGATGATGGTATGCGGGAGTCCAAATCGACAAATGATATTGCGGACTACAAAGTTTATTACTTTCTTCGACGTAATCGTTGCGAGAGCTTCGGCCTCGGCCCATTTCGTGAAGTAGTCAACTGCGACGATGACATACTTCGCACCACCTCTTGCCAGAGGTAAAGCGCCGATGATATCGATACCCCACATAGCGAACGGCCAGGGACTGACCATTTGAGTTATCTCGGTAGGTGGGGCTCTTGGAATTCGAGCGTGTTTCTGGCACTTGTCGCACTTTCTGGCATAATTGGCTGCATCTCGGTTCACTGTCGGCCAGTAATATCCATATCGGAGTATTTTCTTAGCAAGCGCTTGTCCACCGGTGTGATCGCCACATTCTCCTTCGTGCACATCATGTAACACTCGTTTGACTTCGTCGTGGGCGATACACCGGAGGAGTGGAACAGAATAACCTTTTCTATACATGATCCCGTCCTAAATGATGAACCGCGAAGCTTTTCGTAGAACTTGCCTTTTCTCATTTTGGTGCTCAGGCAATATCCCATTCTCAATATAATTTCGATACGGAGTCATCCATGATTCTCTGCTGGGAGAGGTTTCCAACACATCATTCGTTTTTATCTGATCGATGCTTGGGAAGGACAAAGTTTCGACCGGGACAAGTCCCATTTGCTGTGCTTTACCTGTGCTGGCCAACTTTGCCAATGAATCGGCCTTTTGATTGCGATCTCATGGTATATAGTAAATGGCATAATAATCAAACTGATCCAGTGCTTCCTGAACTCGGGCTAGATAAGCAGCTAACCTTCGATCTCTTGCTTGATATTCTCCCCGTACCTGGCACACAACCAACTGTGAATCACAATAAACTTCTATAGCGATAATTCACAGATCTCTGGCAAGCTTTAACCCAGTCAATAGAGCCTCATATTCGGCTTCATTGTTGGTTGCGTGAAAATCAAACTTCAAAGCATAGCATATGGATCGACCTTCGGGGGTTTCTAGTACAACACCAGCGCCCGAACACCGATCGTTTGATGCACCGTCTGTATAAAGTTTCCAGACATATTCAGGAGACTCGCTGGTTTCGGGTAAGTCGTCTGGAACAGTAAATTCAGCTATGAAGTCAGCTAGGACTTGCCCTTGAATGGCTCTCCGCGGAGCATAAGTAATGTCAAATTGACTCAGTTCGATATTCCACTTAAGTAACCTTCCAGACGTCTCAGGCCGCGTGAGGACCTGTCGTAACGGCTGATCGGTATACACAGTAAGCGGATGAGCTTGGAAATAAGGGCGAAGCTTTCTTGAGGCAATGACCAAGCAATAAGCCAGTTTCTCCAACCTGGGGTAATTTCTTTCAGCTCCGGTCAATCGTTTACTAACATAATAGACCGGTTTCTGCACTCGATCTTCTTCTCGGACCAGAGCAGCACTGATCGCATGCTCTAATACCGCTAGATAAAGGTATAATTGCTCGTGATCAATCGGTTTTGACAGGATCGGTGGCGTAGAGAGATGCTGGACCAGCGATCGGAATGCGCCTTCACATTCCATGGTCCATTCAAAGTTTCGTTTTCCCTTCCGGATCAGATCAAAGAAAGGAATGCATTTATCAGTGGATTTTGAAATGAACCTGCTTAGCGCTGCTACCTTCCCATTGAGACTCTGGACTTGCTTTATGGTCCTTGGAGTTTGCAAATTCCTTATTGCCCAGATCTTTTCCGGGTTTGCCTCTATCCCACGAGCGTTGACGATGAAACCGAGAAACTTCCCGGATGCGACGCCAAAGTGGCACTTTAACGGGTTAAGCTTCATTCCATATTTACGTAGGATGCGGAACATTGAATCTAAATCCCCGACGTGATCTGTGGAAAATCGGGACTTAACTAACATGTCATCCACATAAACTTCCATGGTCTTCCCGATCTGGTCAGCGAACATTCGATTAACCAAGCGTTGGTAAGTTGCTCCGACATTCTTTAAACCAAAAGGCATGACTCTGTAACAGTAGTGTTTGTACCAAAAATGGGCACAACACTCTTCGGGAGTTGTTTGAAGAGATAAAATGAAGATTATAAATGTAAAACAGGGATTATCTAACAAAAACTCCAACAAATATGAATGTAAAGTGCACAGACAAGCAGTTTAGAGTGGTTCGGCGTATAGCCTACGTCCACTATGAAGTTTTGATGATTTTATTGATTCTCTTTCAATGATTACAAGCGTCTACAGCGATGAACAGCGGATTACAGTTTAGAATTCGAAATTGACAGCAAAAGTATGGTGCAAATCTCAATCCGGCAGAGTCTGGACGCTTCAGAGAAAAAAGATCCTTTTTCCGTTGATTCTGGGGCTCTATTTATAGGCGTAGGAGGCTTGGATTTCGCTCAAACCCCGGGAGACTTGGCCTGACACGTGAGGGGACCCATTCGACCACTTCCAGAGAGTTTCAAGCCAATCTGTGATCGATACGAAATCATTTCGTATCGATCAGGATTACTTCCAATTGAGCTCAAAATTGGTGGAGACATTCCTTGTTATGTGTGCAACCTTCAGTTAAAATTTCATCATGTTTGGATCAGTGGATTATGAGATATGGTCGATACGAACTGGAACTCCTCATAGGCTGTCTGGTTCGTATCCATCTTCCTGCGCTTTGAGCTTCGACTCGATGGTATCACGCGCCTCTGTGAAGACGTGGAACGCACACTTCGCCTCGATCCGGTCTTCACTCCGAATCGACCGCGTCGACTCCATACATCTCGGCGCATTCGCATCAGGAGAGGACGTGGTGCGTGCGCTTCGCCTCGATCCGATACTTGCTCCGCTTTGACTGCATCGTCTCCATGTATTTCTCCTTGTTCACTTCGAGAAATGACACGTTACCCAAGCTGGTTGACCTGATGGATTCGAGTAGGACTTCGTCCTAGGATACGAGGCAAACACTATCTGATGGATACGAAGTTGACACTATCTGATGGATACGAAGTAGGCACTATCTGATGGATACGAAGCAGACGTTGGCTGAAGGATTCGAAGTCCTTCAATTGCTGGTATGTGTGAAGTCCATCGATACGAGTTCGATGGATACGAAGAGAATCGAGTCGAACCTGGGTACCTCGATGGATCCGGAGCTGATCGGTATGAAGCATGATGGATTCGAACTGGGGCTTCGGTGATGGATACGAAATCGCCCAGAGTGATGGATACGAAATCTGGGCTCTTTCCCTCCAATTTGACTCGATCATAACTTGAGTGTATGAGTCCGGATTGACTTGAAATTTGAGGTGCTGATCTCTATGGCCTTTCTTGTCGTGTCCTATCAATTGTAGCTCATTCTGGGCTCAGACAAAATTCAGCGATATCCATGGCGTGCTGTCCTTGTTCCCTAGTCGGCTTCTTGGTGTCCTGGCCTTGCCAAAAGGCGGGATAACATTTGCCCCCCAAAGTACGTCTTGTGAAATCATGACGTGCTTTGAAAAGTTGTATGTCTTCTTTGGATAATGTTGAAAGTCGTACCCCTTAGCCACTCTCTCGTATCGGTCCTCTTATGAATCGATGCTCAAAGTCGAAAAGCCTTCTTTCGTATCGATGTGGGTTGACTTGATGGATACGAAAACAATCATTCGTATCGATGGTCACAAATCGCGGTGAATCCTGATTCGAATTGGTGATATCTGGTGGATACGAAATGGATGTTCGCATCGATAGATTCCGATGGATACGAGATGGATGTTCGCATCGATAGATCCTGATGGATACGAAATGGACGCTCGTATTAACAGGCCTGCTCTGTTTCGAATCGATGGCCCATACTCCGGATGTTTCGAAACGATGGTGTTTGGTGAACATTTCGCCTCTACGAATGTATAGCTTGATGGATACGAGGAAAGCGCGTGCATTTACCCATCGTATTCACCTGGTCTCCTTGTGCGCTTCGAACCGATGAAGGTTAGTGGGTTCGATACAAATGCTTGCATCGATGTGCTGTTTGACTGGTTGCGACCGATCAGATTGACTGGGAGTCGAATCGACTCGGTTCCGTCCTAGGCTTCATATAAATATCTGGGACTTTGCCATTTCTCACTTTTTTACCTTTTACTTTTACTGTTGTCTTCTGCCTTCTCGTATCGATTCACAGACAAGCAGGAGAGAAGAACTACTCCAATCTTCGAATCGATCAAACATCATCTTATTATTTCCCAAAACTCCAATCCGATTCAGGTAAATAAGTAATCACGGCTATATTCGAGCGACGAAGTTCAGATCTCAGATCCATCGTGCCTTTGCCGATTATCGATTTTGGTGGTGCCAAGGCCAGATCTGGACCAGAGCTTGGTCGAGGATGGCCATGGCCATGCTCGCTTCAATCGGAGAAGAAAGAGTTCTGGAGTAGCTGTTTCACCACTAGTTCGTGTCGATCCAGGACAGGAGGACTCGACTCGATCCAGGTTTCATGATTTCGCATCGATTGATGGGTTAAAGGGGATGCAGAAGTTCGCATCGATCTAAGGTGGTAGGGGCTTGTGTTGAACTGAGATGATCGATGTAAGCACTTGGCCAGCGTGATCGATGCGAAAATCTATCTCTCTTGATCGATACGAAGATCAAGAGATCTCATCGGTCCCATATCGATAACCACAGATCGATGCGAAGTTATTGCATTTGGTTGTCTCACAGCCGTTACCCCTGGCCGATGCAAAGTAAACCTACCTGATCGATACGAAATCTCCTCCTCCGGTCGATACGAGCTGACATCGATACGAAAGGTATCGAGTTGACTTAATCGATACGAAAGTATCGATTCGAACTGGATCGATACGAAAGACATCATGCCTCCGAATGAATTTGAACTTGAACTACGATCGATTCCATGCTGAAATTTGACGAACTTAGCGAACTTTTGCACGTTTTTACATTCGATTCCGACGAGCTTCTGCCTTGCATAATTGGACTTGATTACAGGATTGCATATTTGACTGACTTTCGAAGCTCGTCGATGGAACTGCCTTTTAACAGAAAAGTACAACGAACTCTTTAATCTTGAATCGATCGTAGTCATCTGGATGGCGCAGCCGTGACGGTCAGCGATGACGGTCATGTTTGTCTGACTTCCAAAATCTCGCCGCTTGCGCATTTTCTTTAATTCTGCAGAATTTGCTCAAGTCACGCACAGCATTCGCACTACACAACACATTCATGCACTTTACACTGGGGAATGCACGGGCTTTTTGTCACCTAATGATGGTTTCTCGTGAGTTAGCTAGTGATGGAACCGTCAAGTTCGCAGCAGCAAGAAACTCAGAACCCTATCCTTCCCAGAATTGAGATTCCGGTCATCGAGACCGAAGTTATTGGCCCAGCTCCGGACGAGTTGCCCAACGCGTCCTTCATTAACAGTCCGCCTGATTCCGTCTCATCCAATATCTCCGAAGACATGCTGGGGAGAATATGCTTAAGGCACGGTTTATCTTTGGATGAGGTATTGTTGCCTGGACCGGATGATAGGCCACATAATCCCCCGGAGGGGTATACTGCTTTCAATCGGCATGCGTGCGCAGCCGGCACACTTCCTCCATTCAACGACTATATAAGAGAAGTGTTGGCTTATCTGGACATCGCTCCGTCTCAATTGCATCCAAACGGATATGCCTCACTCAACAGCTTGTTCGTTGTATTCATGGAGTACCTCCATCGTCCTCCCCGTATGACCGACATAAGATACTTGTTTAACTTCAAGAGCCGGACTGACAGCCCATCTTATACGTTCTTGGAGTCTGTAAGGAACTGCCAAGTTGTCGTGGGATCGTGGACTAGGCTAAGCTATTTTAAGTCGGAGTGGTTCTATGTCCGATGTCCTCCGGGGTTTGCCAGAAGATGGCTATTAAGACGTGAGTATCGTCTCTCTTCCCAAGTAATTGACAGGGCAATTTTCGGAGTGAAATTAAACTTACGTCTTCTTTTCTTTTTCTTTCAGCTATCATCCAGCGGCCTGAGGGTGGCTATTACAAAGAGATAGTTCGGGTCCTCCAAGAGATTCCCAGCGAAGAAAGGAATATTGTACTGTTATTGACAGATCGGAATCTCAGAGTCCTTGGGCTGATTGGTCGGAGGCAGAGCATAAGACTCGACGGCGCATTAAAGACCGTCTCCAGGAAAAAGGTCAAGCAGATGAAGCCCAGGGTCGTGATAATCGAGGAACCCGACTCCGAGAAAACCCACACTGACGAAGAACCGTTGGCCGGACCTGCTAATGCAACCCCAGAGTCCGATGCTAAGAGGAAAGGCAAAGCTGTGGCTTCGAAACAGCCTAATTCTGGGAGGCGGAAGTCTGTGGTTTTGCACCGCCCTTCGTCAGGAGTTAAGATTACGGAGGCGTCCTCCCCGCAAGCTGGAGATCAATTCGAAGGGCCTACTGACCCTCCAGTCCCTGACACCGAGCTGGAGCAACACGATGTTGGGTCAGGTGGACCGCGACATATCGACGATGTTAGCGAGTCTGAGCTCGCCAATGCGACTGACACTTCTGGTTGGTCCGGGGGGTTACACATTCACACACTCCTCACGGCACAACACACTTTCTTAACCATAAACAACACATCGCAAACGGTTACTGATTCTTTGTTGTTTTCTTTTCAGGTACGATGTCTGGGAAAGGTTCCGTGCTTGGTAGTTTGCGTAAGCGCCGTTATCATGAGCCACGCAGGAGAGAGGGCGAGAGGGATTATGACGCTGGACACTCTGGTCAGGAGAAGTCTGACAGAGATAGGGGACATGTTCACCGATCCCGATCTCGTTCTCCTCCCCCCAGGACCTCTGCACCTCCTGTGGTCGTCGTTACTCGTCCTCCCGAAACTTCACGGTCTAGGCCGCCTTCTCAAGCTTTGAGGTCCGACCCTCCGCGCAGGACCGAAATAGCCACCTCTTCGGCTACTGTGTCGGTCCCGACCGAGGCGTCTAGCGAGGGAGCGCTCAAATTGGCACAGATGAGGAAGGAATTTCCTGACATCTGTTTTGATGGATATGTCTTTCCCTCGCACCTGAAGAGAATCCCGCCAACCGCGGAAACCACTATCCACGATTATGTCGCGGACATCTTTTTCCAGTATAGGGAGTGGGGACGGGCCGCGAGGAAGGCATCTAAAGTGGCGTTTGAGCGGGGCGTCACCATCGAGAAGCTTGAGAAGGAGCTGGGTCGCAACGACCAAATCATAAAAGCGCTTAACTCAGAGGCCGAGTCTTCTCGTAAGTCTGAAATGGAGGCTTTAAAGAAAGTTGACGAGGTGACCGCTGCCATGGCCAGGATGAAGTAAGAACATTACACCGCAATTGAGGACATGGGTCACAGGAACACTTCCATCACTGCCGAGAGGGATGCCGCTCTCAAGGAGCTTAATGAGCTGAAGTCAAAGTTTTCAGAGATGGCTAAGGAAAAAGACGCAGCTAACGTCTCTGCGCAGGAAGCCTGTGACCAGGCAGTGACACTCCAAAAAGAGAAGGAAGCGGCTATACAACAAGCCCGTGAGGCTGAGGCCGGAGTTGAGGAGAAAGTACGGCAGGCGGAGGCCAGGATTGAGGCCGAGGTGGAGGAGCTACTCGTCACTTACAACGCCAACGTGCTAAGGCACCGAGACTTGACATGGCTTGACGATTACCCCACACATCTCTATAATGCCTGGAACCTACTGGTTGACGAGGAGAGATCTGGGCACCCTGATGAAGCCCCTGATGAGTTCGAGCTGGAGAACCGCATCCTTAATGATGACGAAAAGAAGGTTCTCCATGACTCCATGATTTCCCACGACAAGGTGAGGCTTGGTGCTCAGATCCAGGAGGTCGGAGAGAGTTCTGGTGCAGAACACCATGTTACAAGTTCCGAGATAGTCGTGTCATCTCAGTCTGAGCCAACTTCAATGATCTACTCCCAGCCTATCCCAGCGTATGACCCGGATCAACCGCACTTATCTCCTATTAAGGAACATCCTTCTGAAGTAGTTCAGACGACCTCGAGCCAAACCGAGGAAGGTACTTTGAACTAACTTCCAATATATTTGGATTGAAGAACCCGTGTTGAAATGTTGCTAATGACATGTCTTTTCCTTTGATCAGTGACAGGAGTTGCACCAGCCGCGCCTCTTACCACCCAAGTATTAGGTCAAGCGCCAGGAGCCATCGTTTCTGAGGCGACCTCCGTCGCAGCAATGGC